>OX381618.1:2693200-12693200 GCA_947459985.1 Diloba caeruleocephala
TTTTCTGGGTGCTAGCGCGAAATTTAAGCCCTTATTTAATACCTTAATAGTGTTTTCATCCAGAGATTTTTTAGACAAATTTACAACGGGATTTACTATTGATTTTGACAGATGGTCAGGAGTGTTTTCATTTTCAGGAATTTGGATACTAGTATTTTTGCCACATAGTTTTTCATACTTTATAATTTGTCTTTGCGTATATTCATTAAATTTTGCGGCGGCTCGTTTATTATTAATATTTGTACATTTTTGATAATCAGTTTCAGAAAATTTATTTTGAAGTTCTCTGGACAAAATCTCAACGTTATTATTTATTTTATGGGCATCTATACGGTGTTGACGTATCAGATTTTTCAATAACTTTAAACTTGCCTGATGTAGAATGCCTGCGCTTCCAAGTATGTCTTTCTTCGGTGATATCCGTACACATACTGGAATGATGTTGTTATCCCGGCATCTCTTCAGAAAATTCAACGAAGTTAGAAGCCGGGCGCGCTTAGTCATGAGGCACTCCACTCGGCGAACTTTTTCGGCGAAATCCAGTCCGTACTGGTTCACATAATAATGTCTTAGGTTTTCGCGAGTATTACACATTATAATAAAACACTTTTAAACGGATTCTATCGCGTATATTTTAGGTTTTTTGTTTTTCCTGACGTTTCGAACACTTTGCAGGGTTCGTGGTCGCAGGATGACTAAGGTGACAGGCGTCGTTACAGATTTTAAAAAGTTATTTTATTTTATCTACCGTACAATTATAATCAAAAATTATTTCGATGCACGCAGTAATCACTCACAGTGTCTTGATGTTTTTTAGTGTGGTATTTAGTTTGGGACTTTATTATTTTAATAACAGGATTCCAAACTGGTGGTACCTGCCAGCCATCTTCTCTATTAAAATTAGGATGTTTTTTAATTTCAATAGCCTCACGAAACATTCTTGGTACATATCGGTTCTCTTTCGCGAGGACTTGAGGTTGATCGAAACGAAGAAAATGGTTAGGTTTATCTAAGGCATGTTCGCACACTGCAGACTTTGTGGAGCGTCTATGCTTGACGTCAGCTATGTGTTCTTTTAACCTGGTGGCTATACTACGCTTTGTTTGCCCTATGTATGACAACCCACACTCACAGTCAATCTTGTAGACTCCTGCATCTTGTAAAGGTATGTGACATTTCACTGGTTTGAGAAGTTGGCTGATCTTCTTATGCGGCTTGAAGTAGGTTTTAATAGAAGCACGCTTCAAGATATGACCAATTCTGTCCGTGACTCCCTTAATATATGGTAAAACAGCGGGTCGTCGATCAACCGTGGTGGGTTTCGGGCGGCTTCTGCGACGGGGATGTGGTGCTCTCAAATTGTTACGCTGGAGAACATCCTTCACATGGTGAAGTTCCCCTGCCAGATGGTCGGGGTCGCAGATGCCGTGTGCTCTCTGTAACAAAGATTTAGCCACGGTAGCTAACTGACAAGGATGGTGGTGAGATTCACCGTTAAGGTATCTGTCTGTATGGGTAGGCTTTCTATACACGGTGTGACTAACAGAATGATCAGGATTATGGATGAGAAGTATGTCAAGGAAGGCTAAGGATTTATTATCCTCCAATTCCATAGTAAACTGAATTTTACCATGTATTGAATTTAGGTGTTTTAAAAATGCAGTCACCCTATTGTGAGGCAAGATGGTAAAAGTGTCATCTACGTACCGTTTGAACATCTTCGGTATAGTCGGGGCTGTCATCAGTGCTCTCTCCTCAAAGTCCTCCATGAAAATATCGGCGACTACAGGAGAGACCGGTGAACCCATGGCCACACCGTCAGTTTGCAGGTAAAACTCATTGTCCCACAAAAGGTAGCCATTGGTAAGGCAGTGTTCAAGTAACTCTGCATATTGAAGAGGCATGTCATGCTCACTTAACCGTTTCTTAACAACATCCATGCAGTCCTTTACTGGTAAGTTGGTGAATAAGGACTGCACATCAAAACTGACCATCACTTCACTTTCAGCTAGTTCAAGGTCTTTTATATGGCTGACAAAGTGATAGGAATCCTTCACATATGTGTTAGTCTTTCCACGAAGTTGAGAGAGTATCTTCGCTAGATGTTGTGCCAGTTTGTAAGTTGGTGTATCAATCTGGCTTACTATGGGTCGCAGTGGAACATTGTCTTTGTGAATTTTCGGCAACCCATACAGTTTAGGAGGTTTCGCGCAAGATGGAATGAGCTTTTTCACGTCTAATTCTAAGGTGTCGGAGTGTTTACAAATTAACTCTGAGGTCTTTTTGAGAATTTTGTTGGTTGGATCTTTGTTAACCTTTTTATATGTGTTTACATCCGACAAAAGCTCTAGAATCTTTCGATTGTAATCGGACGTGTCCATTATGACCGTAGCATTACCCTTGTCAGCACGGAGGATAGTCAGGTCTGGGTCTTTGTTTACGTTTTTTAATGCAAGATATTCATCGCGAGATAGATTCGGTTTGGGCGGCTTGCTGCGACGTAATACTGCTGATATATCTTGTCGAATCGCCTCCAAATCTTCTTTTTTCACGTTGTTTTTCACAAGACAGTCCTCGACATTACATATTATATCCTCGTAAGGGATTTTTCTGGGTGCTAGCGCGAAATTTAAGCCCTTATTTAATACCTTAATAGTGTTTTCATCCAGAGATTTTTTAGACAAATTTACAACGGGATTTACTATTGATTTTGACAGATGGTCAGGAGTGTTTTCATTTTCAGGAATTTGGATACTAGTATTTTTGCCACATAGTTTTTCATACTTTATAATTTGTCTTTGCGTATATTCATTAAATTTTGCGGCGGCTCGTTTATTATTAATATTTGTACATTTTTGATAATCAGTTTCAGAAAATTTATTTTGAAGTTCTCTGGACAAAATCTCAACGTTATTATTTATTTTATGGGCATCTATACGGTGTTGACGTATCAGATTTTTCAATAACTTTAAACTTGCCTGATGTAGAATGCCTGCGCTTCCAAGTATGTCTTTCTTCGGTGATATCCGTACACATACTGGAATGATGTTGTTATCCCGGCATCTCTTCAGAAAATTCAACGAAGTTAGAAGCCGGGCGCGCTTAGTCATGAGGCACTCCACTCGGCGAACTTTTTCGGCGAAATCCAGTCCGTACTGGTTCACATAATAATGTCTTAGGTTTTCGCGAGTATTACACATTATAATAAAACACTTTTAAACGGATTCTATCGCGTATATTTTAGGTTTTTTGTTTTTCCTGACGTTTCGAACACTTTGCAGGGTTCGTGGTCGCAGGATGACTAAGGTGACAGGCGTCGTTACAGATTTTAAAAAGTTATTTTATTTTATCTACCGTACAATTATAATCAAAAATTATTTCGATGCACGCAGTAATCACTCACAGTGTCTTGATGTTTTTTAGTGTGGTATTTAGTTTGGGACTTTATTATTTTAATAACAGGATTCCAAACTGGTGGTACCTGCCAGCCATCTTCTCTATTAAAATTAGGATGTTTTTTAATTTCAATAGCCTCACGAAACATTCTTGGTACATATCGGTTCTCTTTCGCGAGGACTTGAGGTTGATCGAAACGAAGAAAATGGTTAGGTTTATCTAAGGCATGTTCGCACACTGCAGACTTTGTGGAGCGTCTATGCTTGACGTCAGCTATGTGTTCTTTTAACCTGGTGGCTATACTACGCTTTGTTTGCCCTATGTATGACAACCCACACTCACAGTCAATCTTGTAGACTCCTGCATCTTGTAAAGGTATGTGACATTTCACTGGTTTGAGAAGTTGGCTGATCTTCTTATGCGGCTTGAAGTAGGTTTTAATAGAAGCACGCTTCAAGATATGACCAATTCTGTCCGTGACTCCCTTAATATATGGTAAAACAGCGGGTCGTCGATCAACCGTGGTGGGTTTCGGGCGGCTTCTGCGACGGGGATGTGGTGCTCTCAAATTGTTACGCTGGAGAACATCCTTCACATGGTGAAGTTCCCCTGCCAGATGGTCGGGGTCGCAGATGCCGTGTGCTCTCTGTAACAAAGATTTAGCCACGGTAGCTAACTGACAAGGATGGTGGTGAGATTCACCGTTAAGGTATCTGTCTGTATGGGTAGGCTTTCTATACACGGTGTGACTAACAGAATGATCAGGATTATGGATGAGAAGTATGTCAAGGAAGGCTAAGGATTTATTATCCTCCAATTCCATAGTAAACTGAATTTTACCATGTATTGAATTTAGGTGTTTTAAAAATGCAGTCACCCTATTGTGAGGCAAGATGGTAAAAGTGTCATCTACGTACCGTTTGAACATCTTCGGTATAGTCGGGGCTGTCATCAGTGCTCTCTCCTCAAAGTCCTCCATGAAAATATCGGCGACTACAGGAGAGACCGGTGAACCCATGGCCACACCGTCAGTTTGCAGGTAAAACTCATTGTCCCACAAAAGGTAGCCATTGGTAAGGCAGTGTTCAAGTAACTCTGCATATTGAAGAGGCATGTCATGCTCACTTAACCGTTTCTTAACAACATCCATGCAGTCCTTTACTGGTAAGTTGGTGAATAAGGACTGCACATCAAAACTGACCATCACTTCACTTTCAGCTAGTTCAAGGTCTTTTATATGGCTGACAAAGTGATAGGAATCCTTCACATATGTGTTAGTCTTTCCACGAAGTTGAGAGAGTATCTTCGCTAGATGTTGTGCCAGTTTGTAAGTTGGTGTATCAATCTGGCTTACTATGGGTCGCAGTGGAACATTGTCTTTGTGAATTTTCGGCAACCCATACAGTTTAGGAGGTTTCGCGCAAGATGGAATGAGCTTTTTCACGTCTAATTCTAAGGTGTCGGAGTGTTTACAAATTAACTCTGAGGTCTTTTTGAGAATTTTGTTGGTTGGATCTTTGTTAACCTTTTTATATGTGTTTACATCCGACAAAAGCTCTAGAATCTTTCGATTGTAATCGGACGTGTCCATTATGACCGTAGCATTACCCTTGTCAGCACGGAGGATAGTCAGGTCTGGGTCTTTGTTTACGTTTTTTAATGCAAGATATTCATCGCGAGATAGATTCGGTTTGGGCGGCTTGCTGCGACGTAATACTGCTGATATATCTTGTCGAATCGCCTCCAAATCTTCTTTTTTCACGTTGTTTTTCACAAGACAGTCCTCGACATTACATATTATATCCTCGTAAGGGATTTTTCTGGGTGCTAGCGCGAAATTTAAGCCCTTATTTAATACCTTAATAGTGTTTTCATCCAGAGATTTTTTAGACAAATTTACAACGGGATTTACTATTGATTTTGACAGATGGTCAGGAGTGTTTTCATTTTCAGGAATTTGGATACTAGTATTTTTGCCACATAGTTTTTCATACTTTATAATTTGTCTTTGCGTATATTCATTAAATTTTGCGGCGGCTCGTTTATTATTAATATTTGTACATTTTTGATAATCAGTTTCAGAAAATTTATTTTGAAGTTCTCTGGACAAAATCTCAACGTTATTATTTATTTTATGGGCATCTATACGGTGTTGACGTATCAGATTTTTCAATAACTTTAAACTTGCCTGATGTAGAATGCCTGCGCTTCCAAGTATGTCTTTCTTCGGTGATATCCGTACACATACTGGAATGATGTTGTTATCCCGGCATCTCTTCAGAAAATTCAACGAAGTTAGAAGCCGGGCGCGCTTAGTCATGAGGCACTCCACTCGGCGAACTTTTTCGGCGAAATCCAGTCCGTACTGGTTCACATAATAATGTCTTAGGTTTTCGCGAGTATTACACATTATAATAAAACACTTTTAAACGGATTCTATCGCGTATATTTTAGGTTTTTTGTTTTTCCTGACGTTTCGAACACTTTGCAGGGTTCGTGGTCGCAGGATGACTAAGGTGACAGGCGTCGTTACAGATTTTAAAAAGTTATTTTATTTTATCTACCGTACAATTATAATCAAAAATTATTTCGATGCACGCAGTAATCACTCACAGTGTCTTGATGTTTTTTAGTGTGGTATTTAGTTTGGGACTTTATTATTTTAATAACAGGATTCCAAACTGGTGGTACCTGCCAGCCATCTTCTCTATTAAAATTAGGATGTTTTTTAATTTCAATAGCCTCACGAAACATTCTTGGTACATATCGGTTCTCTTTCGCGAGGACTTGAGGTTGATCGGAACGAAGAAAATGGTTAGGTTTATCTAAGGCATGTTCGCACACTGCAGACTTTGTGGAGCGTCTATGCTTGACGTCAGCTATGTGTTCTTTTAACCTGGTGGCTATACTACGCTTTGTTTGCCCTATGTATGACAACCCACACTCACAGTCAATCTTGTAGACTCCTGCATCTTGTAAAGGTATGTGACATTTCACTGGTTTGAGAAGTTGGCTGATCTTCTTATGCGGCTTGAAGTAGGTTTTAATAGAAGCACGCTTCAAGATATGACCAATTCTGTCCGTGACTCCCTTAATATATGGTAAAACAGCGGGTCGTCGATCAACCGTGGTGGGTTTCGGGCGGCTTCTGCGACGGGGATGTGGTGCTCTCAAATTGTTACGCTGGAGAACATCCTTCACATGGTGAAGTTCCCCTGCCAGATGGTCGGGGTCGCAGATGCCGTGTGCTCTCTGTAACAAAGATTTAGCCACGGTAGCTAACTGACAAGGATGGTGGTGAGATTCACCGTTAAGGTATCTGTCTGTATGGGTAGGCTTTCTATACACGGTGTGACTAACAGAATGATCAGGATTATGGATGAGAAGTATGTCAAGGAAGGCTAAGGATTTATTATCCTCCAATTCCATAGTAAACTGAATTTTACCATGTATTGAATTTAGGTGTTTTAAAAATGCAGTCACCCTATTGTGAGGCAAGATGGTAAAAGTGTCATCTACGTACCGTTTGAACATCTTCGGTATAGTCGGGGCTGTCATCAGTGCTCTCTCCTCAAAGTCCTCCATGAAAACTTCCAACATCATTCCAGTATGTGTACGGATATCACCGAAGAAAGACATACTTGGAAGCGCAGGCATTCTACATCAGGCAAGTTTAAAGTTATTGAAAAATCTGATACGTCAACACCGTATAGATGCCCATAAAATAAATAATAACGTTGAGATTTTGTCCAGAGAACTTCAAAATAAATTTTCTGAAACTGATTATCAAAAATGTACAAATATTAATAATAAACGAGCCGCCGCAAAATTTAATGAATATACGCAAAGACAAATTATAAAGTATGAAAAACTATGTGGCAAAAATACTAGTATCCAAATTCCTGAAAATGAAAACACTCCTGACCATCTGTCAAAATCAATAGTAAATCCCGTTGTAAATTTGTCTAAAAAATCTCTGGATGAAAACACTATTAAGGTATTAAATAAGGGCTTAAATTTCGCGCTAGCACCCAGAAAAATCCCTTACGAGGATATAATATGTAATGTCGAGGACTGTCTTGTGAAAAACAACGTGAAAAAAGAAGATTTGGAGGCGATTCGACAAGATATATCAGCAGTATTACGTCGCAGCAAGCCGCCCAAACCGAATCTATCTCGCGATGAATATCTTGCATTAAAAAACGTAAACAAAGACCCAGACCTGACTATCCTCCGTGCTGACAAGGGTAATGCTACGGTCATAATGGACACGTCCGATTACAATCGAAAGATTCTAGAGCTTTTGTCGGATGTAAACACATATAAAAAGGTTAACAAAGATCCAACCAACAAAATTCTCAAAAAGACCTCAGAGTTAATTTGTAAACACTCCGACACCTTAGAATTAGACGTGAAAAAGCTCATTCCATCTTGCGCGAAACCTCCTAAACTGTATGGGTTGCCGAAAATTCACAAAGACAATGTTCCACTGCGACCCATAGTAAGCCAGATTGATACACCAACTTACAAACTGGCACAACATCTAGCGAAGATACTCTCTCAACTTCGTGGAAAGACTAACACATATGTGAAGGATTCCTATCACTTTGTCAGCCATATAAAAGACCTTGAACTAGCTGAAAGTGAAGTGATGGTCAGTTTTGATGTGCAGTCCTTATTCACCAACTTACCAGTAAAGGACTGCATGGATGTTGTTAAGAAACGGTTAAGTGAGCATGACATGCCTCTTCAATATGCAGAGTTACTTGAACACTGCCTTACCAATGGCTACCTTTTGTGGGACAATGAGTTTTACCTGCAAACTGACGGTGTGGCCATGGGTTCACCGGTCTCTCCTGTAGTCGCCGATATTTTCATGGAGGACTTTGAGGAGAGAGCACTGATGACAGCCCCGACTATACCGAAGATGTTCAAACGGTACGTAGATGACACTTTTACCATCTTGCCTCACAATAGGGTGACTGCATTTTTAAAACACCTAAATTCAATACATGGTAAAATTCAGTTTACTATGGAATTGGAGGATAATAAATCCTTAGCCTTCCTTGACATACTTCTCATCCATAATCCTGATCATTCTGTTAGTCACACCGTGTATAGAAAGCCTACCCATACAGACAGATACCTTAACGGTGAATCTCACCACCATCCTTGTCAGTTAGCTACCGTGGCTAAATCTTTGTTACAGAGAGCACACGGCATCTGCGACCCCGACCATCTGGCAGGGGAACTTCACCATGTGAAGGATGTTCTCCAGCGTAACAATTTGAGAGCACCACATCCCCGTCGCAGAAGCCGCCCGAAACCCACCACGGTTGATCGACGACCCGCTGTTTTACCATATATTAAGGGAGTCACGGACAGAATTGGTCATATCTTGAAGCGTGCTTCTATTAAAACCTACTTCAAGCCGCATAAGAAGATCAGCCAACTTCTCAAACCAGTGAAATGTCACATACCTTTACAAGATGCAGGAGTCTACAAGATTGACTGTGAGTGTGGGTTGTCATACATAGGGCAAACAAAGCGTAGTATAGCCACCAGGTTAAAAGAACACATAGCTGACGTCAAGCATAGACGCTCCACAAAGTCTGCAGTGTGCGAACATGCCTTAGATAAACCTAACCATTTTCTTCGTTTCGATCAACCTCAAGTCCTCGCGAAAGAGAACCGATATGTACCAAGAATGTTTCGTGAGGCTATTGAAATTAAAAAACATCCTAATTTTAATAGAGAAGATGGCTGGCAGGTACCACCAGTTTGGAATCCTGTTATTAAAATAATAAAGTCCCAAACTAAATACCACACTAAAAAACATCAAGACACTGTGAGTGATTACTGCGTGCATCGAAATAATTTTTGATTATAATTGTACGGTAGATAAAATAAAATAACTTTTTAAAATCTGTAACGACGCCTGTCACCTTAGTCATCCTGCGACCACGAACCCTGCAAAGTGTTCGAAACGTCAGGAAAAACAAAAAACCTAAAATATACGCGATAGAATCCGTTTAAAAGTGTTTTATTATAATGTGTAATACTCGCGAAAACCTAAGACATTATTATGTGAACCAGTACGGACTGGATTTCGCCGAAAAAGTTCGCCGAGTGGAGTGCCTCATGACTAAGCGCGCCCGGCTTCTAACTTCGTTGAATTTTCTGAAGAGATGCCGGGATAACAACATCATTCCAGTATGTGTACGGATATCACCGAAGAAAGACATACTTGGAAGCGCAGGCATTCTACATCAGGCAAGTTTAAAGTTATTGAAAAATCTGATACGTCAACACCGTATAGATGCCCATAAAATAAATAATAACGTTGAGATTTTGTCCAGAGAACTTCAAAATAAATTTTCTGAAACTGATTATCAAAAATGTACAAATATTAATAATAAACGAGCCGCCGCAAAATTTAATGAATATACGCAAAGACAAATTATAAAGTATGAAAAACTATGTGGCAAAAATACTAGTATCCAAATTCCTGAAAATGAAAACACTCCTGACCATCTGTCAAAATCAATAGTAAATCCCGTTGTAAATTTGTCTAAAAAATCTCTGGATGAAAACACTATTAAGGTATTAAATAAGGGCTTAAATTTCGCGCTAGCACCCAGAAAAATCCCTTACGAGGATATAATATGTAATGTCGAGGACTGTCTTGTGAAAAACAACGTGAAAAAAGAAGATTTGGAGGCGATTCGACAAGATATATCAGCAGTATTACGTCGCAGCAAGCCGCCCAAACCGAATCTATCTCGCGATGAATATCTTGCATTAAAAAACGTAAACAAAGACCCAGACCTGACTATCCTCCGTGCTGACAAGGGTAATGCTACGGTCATAATGGACACGTCCGATTACAATCGAAAGATTCTAGAGCTTTTGTCGGATGTAAACACATATAAAAAGGTTAACAAAGATCCAACCAACAAAATTCTCAAAAAGACCTCAGAGTTAATTTGTAAACACTCCGACACCTTAGAATTAGACGTGAAAAAGCTCATTCCATCTTGCGCGAAACCTCCTAAACTGTATGGGTTGCCGAAAATTCACAAAGACAATGTTCCACTGCGACCCATAGTAAGCCAGATTGATACACCAACTTACAAACTGGCACAACATCTAGCGAAGATACTCTCTCAACTTCGTGGAAAGACTAACACATATGTGAAGGATTCCTATCACTTTGTCAGCCATATAAAAGACCTTGAACTAGCTGAAAGTGAAGTGATGGTCAGTTTTGATGTGCAGTCCTTATTCACCAACTTACCAGTAAAGGACTGCATGGATGTTGTTAAGAAACGGTTAAGTGAGCATGACATGCCTCTTCAATATGCAGAGTTACTTGAACACTGCCTTACCAATGGCTACCTTTTGTGGGACAATGAGTTTTACCTGCAAACTGACGGTGTGGCCATGGGTTCACCGGTCTCTCCTGTAGTCGCCGATATTTTCATGGAGGACTTTGAGGAGAGAGCACTGATGACAGCCCCGACTATACCGAAGATGTTCAAACGGTACGTAGATGACACTTTTACCATCTTGCCTCACAATAGGGTGACTGCATTTTTAAAACACCTAAATTCAATACATGGTAAAATTCAGTTTACTATGGAATTGGAGGATAATAAATCCTTAGCCTTCCTTGACATACTTCTCATCCATAATCCTGATCATTCTGTTAGTCACACCGTGTATAGAAAGCCTACCCATACAGACAGATACCTTAACGGTGAATCTCACCACCATCCTTGTCAGTTAGCTACCGTGGCTAAATCTTTGTTACAGAGAGCACACGGCATCTGCGACCCCGACCATCTGGCAGGGGAACTTCACCATGTGAAGGATGTTCTCCAGCGTAACAATTTGAGAGCACCACATCCCCGTCGCAGAAGCCGCCCGAAACCCACCACGGTTGATCGACGACCCGCTGTTTTACCATATATTAAGGGAGTCACGGACAGAATTGGTCATATCTTGAAGCGTGCTTCTATTAAAACCTACTTCAAGCCGCATAAGAAGATCAGCCAACTTCTCAAACCAGTGAAATGTCACATACCTTTACAAGATGCAGGAGTCTACAAGATTGACTGTGAGTGTGGGTTGTCATACATAGGGCAAACAAAGCGTAGTATAGCCACCAGGTTAAAAGAACACATAGCTGACGTCAAGCATAGACGCTCCACAAAGTCTGCAGTGTGCGAACATGCCTTAGATAAACCTAACCATTTTCTTCGTTTCGATCAACCTCAAGTCCTCGCGAAAGAGAACCGATATGTACCAAGAATGTTTCGTGAGGCTATTGAAATTAAAAAACATCCTAATTTTAATAGAGAAGATGGCTGGCAGGTACCACCAGTTTGGAATCCTGTTATTAAAATAATAAAGTCCCAAACTAAATACCACACTAAAAAACATCAAGACACTGTGAGTGATTACTGCGTGCATCGAAATAATTTTTGATTATAATTGTACGGTAGATAAAATAAAATAACTTTTTAAAATCTGTAACGACGCCTGTCACCTTAGTCATCCTGCGACCACGAACCCTGCAAAGTGTTCGAAACGTCAGGAAAAACAAAAAACCTAAAATATACGCGATAGAATCCGTTTAAAAGTGTTTTATTATAATGTGTAATACTCGCGAAAACCTAAGACATTATTATGTGAACCAGTACGGACTGGATTTCGCCGAAAAAGTTCGCCGAGTGGAGTGCCTCATGACTAAGCGCGCCCGGCTTCTAACTTCGTTGAATTTTCTGAAGAGATGCCGGGATAACAACATCATTCCAGTATGTGTACGGATATCACCGAAGAAAGACATACTTGGAAGCGCAGGCATTCTACATCAGGCAAGTTTAAAGTTATTGAAAAATCTGATACGTCAACACCGTATAGATGCCCATAAAATAAATAATAACGTTGAGATTTTGTCCAGAGAACTTCAAAATAAATTTTCTGAAACTGATTATCAAAAATGTACAAATATTAATAATAAACGAGCCGCCGCAAAATTTAATGAATATACGCAAAGACAAATTATAAAGTATGAAAAACTATGTGGCAAAAATACTAGTATCCAAATTCCTGAAAATGAAAACACTCCTGACCATCTGTCAAAATCAATAGTAAATCCCGTTGTAAATTTGTCTAAAAAATCTCTGGATGAAAACACTATTAAGGTATTAAATAAGGGCTTAAATTTCGCGCTAGCACCCAGAAAAATCCCTTACGAGGATATAATATGTAATGTCGAGGACTGTCTTGTGAAAAACAACGTGAAAAAAGAAGATTTGGAGGCGATTCGACAAGATATATCAGCAGTATTACGTCGCAGCAAGCCGCCCAAACCGAATCTATCTCGCGATGAATATCTTGCATTAAAAAACGTAAACAAAGACCCAGACCTGACTATCCTCCGTGCTGACAAGGGTAATGCTACGGTCATAATGGACACGTCCGATTACAATCGAAAGATTCTAGAGCTTTTGTCGGATGTAAACACATATAAAAAGGTTAACAAAGATCCAACCAACAAAATTCTCAAAAAGACCTCAGAGTTAATTTGTAAACACTCCGACACCTTAGAATTAGACGTGAAAAAGCTCATTCCATCTTGCGCGAAACCTCCTAAACTGTATGGGTTGCCGAAAATTCACAAAGACAATGTTCCACTGCGACCCATAGTAAGCCAGATTGATACACCAACTTACAAACTGGCACAACATCTAGCGAAGATACTCTCTCAACTTCGTGGAAAGACTAACACATATGTGAAGGATTCCTATCACTTTGTCAGCCATATAAAAGACCTTGAACTAGCTGAAAGTGAAGTGATGGTCAGTTTTGATGTGCAGTCCTTATTCACCAACTTACCAGTAAAGGACTGCATGGATGTTGTTAAGAAACGGTTAAGTGAGCATGACATGCCTCTTCAATATGCAGAGTTACTTGAACACTGCCTTACCAATGGCTACCTTTTGTGGGACAATGAGTTTTACCTGCAAACTGACGGTGTGGCCATGGGTTCACCGGTCTCTCCTGTAGTCGCCGATATTTTCATGGAGGACTTTGAGGAGAGAGCACTGATGACAGCCCCGACTATACCGAAGATGTTCAAACGGTACGTAGATGACACTTTTACCATCTTGCCTCACAATAGGGTGACTGCATTTTTAAAACACCTAAATTCAATACATGGTAAAATTCAGTTTACTATGGAATTGGAGGATAATAAATCCTTAGCCTTCCTTGACATACTTCTCATCCATAATCCTGATCATTCTGTTAGTCACACCGTGTATAGAAAGCCTACCCATACAGACAGATACCTTAACGGTGAATCTCACCACCATCCTTGTCAGTTAGCTACCGTGGCTAAATCTTTGTTACAGAGAGCACACGGCATCTGCGACCCCGACCATCTGGCAGGGGAACTTCACCATGTGAAGGATGTTCTCCAGCGTAACAATTTGAGAGCACCACATCCCCGTCGCAGAAGCCGCCCGAAACCCACCACGGTTGATCGACGACCCGCTGTTTTACCATATATTAAGGGAGTCACGGACAGAATTGGTCATATCTTGAAGCGTGCTTCTATTAAAACCTACTTCAAGCCGCATAAGAAGATCAGCCAACTTCTCAAACCAGTGAAATGTCACATACCTTTACAAGATGCAGGAGTCTACAAGATTGACTGTGAGTGTGGGTTGTCATACATAGGGCAAACAAAGCGTAGTATAGCCACCAGGTTAAAAGAACACATAGCTGACGTCAAGCATAGACGCTCCACAAAGTCTGCAGTGTGCGAACATGCCTTAGATAAACCTAACCATTTTCTTCGTTTCGATCAACCTCAAGTCCTCGCGAAAGAGAACCGATATGTACCAAGAATGTTTCGTGAGGCTATTGAAATTAAAAAACATCCTAATTTTAATAGAGAAGATGGCTGGCAGGTACCACCAGTTTGGAATCCTGTTATTAAAATAATAAAGTCCCAAACTAAATACCACACTAAAAAACATCAAGACACTGTGAGTGATTACTGCGTGCATCGAAATAATTTTTGATTATAATTGTACGGTAGATAAAATAAAATAACTTTTTAAAATCTGTAACGACGCCTGTCACCTTAGTCATCCTGCGACCACGAACCCTGCAAAGTGTTCGAAACGTCAGGAAAAACAAAAAACCTAAAATATACGCGATAGAATCCGTTTAAAAGTGTTTTATTATAATGTGTAATACTCGCGAAAACCTAAGACATTATTATGTGAACCAGTACGGACTGGATTTCGCCGAAAAAGTTCGCCGAGTGGAGTGCCTCATGACTAAGCGCGCCCGGCTTCTAACTTCGTTGAATTTTCTGAAGAGATGCCGGGATAACAACATCATTCCAGTATGTGTACGGATATCACCGAAGAAAGACATACTTGGAAGCGCAGGCATTCTACATCAGGCAAGTTTAAAGTTATTGAAAAATCTGATACGTCAACACCGTATAGATGCCCATAAAATAAATAATAACGTTGAGATTTTGTCCAGAGAACTTCAAAATAAATTTTCTGAAACTGATTATCAAAAATGTACAAATATTAATAATAAACGAGCCGCCGCAAAATTTAATGAATATACGCAAAGACAAATTATAAAGTATGAAAAACTATGTGGCAAAAATACTAGTATCCAAATTCCTGAAAATGAAAACACTCCTGACCATCTGTCAAAATCAATAGTAAATCCCGTTGTAAATTTGTCTAAAAAATCTCTGGATGAAAACACTATTAAGGTATTAAATAAGGGCTTAAATTTCGCGCTAGCACCCAGAAAAATCCCTTACGAGGATATAATATGTAATGTCGAGGACTGTCTTGTGAAAAACAACGTGAAAAAAGAAGATTTGGAGGCGATTCGACAAGATATATCAGCAGTATTACGTCGCAGCAAGCCGCCCAAACCGAATCTATCTCGCGATGAATATCTTGCATTAAAAAACGTAAACAAAGACCCAGACCTGACTATCCTCCGTGCTGACAAGGGTAATGCTACGGTCATAATGGACACGTCCGATTACAATCGAAAGATTCTAGAGCTTTTGTCGGATGTAAACACATATAAAAAGGTTAACAAAGATCCAACCAACAAAATTCTCAAAAAGACCTCAGAGTTAATTTGTAAACACTCCGACACCTTAGAATTAGACGTGAAAAAGCTCATTCCATCTTGCGCGAAACCTCCTAAACTGTATGGGTTGCCGAAAATTCACAAAGACAATGTTCCACTGCGACCCATAGTAAGCCAGATTGATACACCAACTTACAAACTGGCACAACATCTAGCGAAGATACTCTCTCAACTTCGTGGAAAGACTAACACATATGTGAAGGATTCCTATCACTTTGTCAGCCATATAAAAGACCTTGAACTAGCTGAAAGTGAAGTGATGGTCAGTTTTGATGTGCAGTCCTTATTCACCAACTTACCAGTAAAGGACTGCATGGATGTTGTTAAGAAACGGTTAAGTGAGCATGACATGCCTCTTCAATATGCAGAGTTACTTGAACACTGCCTTACCAATGGCTACCTTTTGTGGGACAATGAGTTTTACCTGCAAACTGACGGTGTGGCCATGGGTTCACCGGTCTCTCCTGTAGTCGCCGATATTTTCATGGAGGACTTTGAGGAGAGAGCACTGATGACAGCCCCGACTATACCGAAGATGTTCAAACGGTACGTAGATGACACTTTTACCATCTTGCCTCACAATAGGGTGACTGCATTTTTAAAACACCTAAATTCAATACATGGTAAAATTCAGTTTACTATGGAATTGGAGGATAATAAATCCTTAGCCTTCCTTGACATACTTCTCATCCATAATCCTGATCATTCTGTTAGTCACACCGTGTATAGAAAGCCTACCCATACAGACAGATACCTTAACGGTGAATCTCACCACCATCCTTGTCAGTTAGCTACCGTGGCTAAATCTTTGTTACAGAGAGCACACGGCATCTGCGACCCCGACCATCTGGCAGGGGAACTTCACCATGTGAAGGATGTTCTCCAGCGTAACAATTTGAGAGCACCACATCCCCGTCGCAGAAGCCGCCCGAAACCCACCACGGTTGATCGACGACCCGCTGTTTTACCATATATTAAGGGAGTCACGGACAGAATTGGTCATATCTTGAAGCGTGCTTCTATTAAAACCTACTTCAAGCCGCATAAGAAGATCAGCCAACTTCTCAAACCAGTGAAATGTCACATACCTTTACAAGATGCAGGAGTCTACAAGATTGACTGTGAGTGTGGGTTGTCATACATAGGGCAAACAAAGCGTAGTATAGCCACCAGGTTAAAAGAACACATAGCTGACGTCAAGCATAGACGCTCCACAAAGTCTGCAGTGTGCGAACATGCCTTAGATAAACCTAACCATTTTCTTCGTTTCGATCAACCTCAAGTCCTCGCGAAAGAGAACCGATATGTACCAAGAATGTTTCGTGAGGCTATTGAAATTAAAAAACATCCTAATTTTAATAGAGAAGATGGCTGGCAGGTACCACCAGTTTGGAATCCTGTTATTAAAATAATAAAGTCCCAAACTAAATACCACACTAAAAAACATCAAGACACTGTGAGTGATTACTGCGTGCATCGAAATAATTTTTGATTATAATTGTACGGTAGATAAAATAAAATAACTTTTTAAAATCTGTAACGACGCCTGTCACCTTAGTCATCCTGCGACCACGAACCCTGCAAAGTGTTCGAAACGTCAGGAAAAACAAAAAACCTAAAATATACGCGATAGAATCCGTTTAAAAGTGTTTTATTATAATGTGTAATACTCGCGAAAACCTAAGACATTATTATATTACTAGGTAATCGACGAAACATGCCATTATAGATTGCTTTTGAATATCTTTATTTCATCATTTTTTCATCATTTATCCAAATGAAGTCTACTGCTGGACACAGGCCTCCCCCAAAGATCACCACAACGATCGATATGGGTGTGTTGTGTGCTCATTGGGGGGGTTTTGCCATAATCGCCACGCTTGGCAGACGGGTTGGCGATCGCAGTTGAGTTGTTAATGTACTCGAAGGACACTGCTGCCCATCCTCCAGCTAATTCCTTAGTCGACTTGTAGGACACCCACGGGAGGAGATGGGGTGGTGGTATTCTGAGCCGGCACCACACGGCATCTTTACTTACTTAAAGCTTAATAAAAATTTCCATACATTATGTAAATTTTTCATCCATCCTTAAGAATTACAATGCATAATGCTGGTTATCTATGGTGTGATTGTCTTAAACTCTATGGCTCCTTGCCCATAGACTATCCAAGGTTAAGCATAAAAACATATTTACTCGTGGGCGAAACTATGGGCGAAACCGCGAGACAACTAGTCAATAATAATATTAAAATTGTCTTTATTACTCTGCCCAAATCATAAAAAAACTATTTTGTGGTCAAGGTACAGAATATATTGCTGTTCAAAATACTTTTATAGTCCCTAATATTACCTATAAATAATTTAATCACGAGTCTCGAGGGAAATTCGTGCTTTCGATAGTGTAGAGCATAGACTATACACTAATACTGACAGTGTAGAGCGGACGAGAGGCATTGTGTATAATCGAACTATTCATCCGGAAACTGGCTCGTCACAGCATACACCAACGTACATACCAGAACTATCTGTCGCATAGGTAATTTATAACAGACACGAAACACTACCTACGGATGTAACAGAGGTGAAACCGGAGTCGGATGCCAATCGGAGTCGGAGGTTACAAATTCAAATAGAATTTTGTAGAACAACACTGCGAAAAAAGGTTAACCCAGGAAGGTCCAAATCCACGAGGATTTCCAATGTGGTAAATAAAAAGGTGTATTGCTTCACCCATTACGAATTGGACATAATAATACCGGAACAAAATTTGTTTTATTATTCCCTTTAAAGAGCGATTCCTTTGATAAATATTTTACAAAACCCCGTTCCCCTCTTAACAGTTCAGTAACTATAGAAATTGAATAAATTATGAAGGCAAGTACCTGCTTCTCGATCATCGTGTATTTTTTATGTAAGTGTTGTGACCTCGACCTCTCGAAAGTCTGAAGGCTTGCCTTGGTATGTAACCGTTTTTCTACACGTTTTCCATATTTTAACAATCGGTAACCACGAGGAATCGCTGCACGCATGTTTGTACTAGTCTTGAATAAGGTCGTAGGTAAAAGGAAGGCTCTCATAACAAAAGGTTTTGGTGTTGCCGTCTTACTTTAACGTTGTGCCGGTAGAACTAAAGACGGTTATCCTGCGCGTGTTTTGTCCGATACAATACACAAAAACATCTACACAGAACATTGTTTCACTATATATATTTTTGTTCACATCTGCAATGTTTTTGCTTTCCGTGCCCGGCGGAAAACATATAACCAAATCCGCTCGCAGGTAGAGGGCCAGGGTACAACCATTGCTTGACAATTGTCGCTAGCGTTGCATGTGCGTATAACCGTGCTTTTTCACATCTGGTGTTATCATTGAAATTAATTCTTCGAAAATCTGATTCGGTACAACGAAAGAAGTTACATAATTATGCAGAACGGATTTCTTGATAAATGTAAAAATTTCGAGACTATAAGTACTAAGACTAACTTGAAACCTACGATTTTAGTCTTCTTGTTATCAAATCAATAAAACTGAAAGCACGTGTTCTTCGTTCGAACTCATTCTGCTTGTAATGTTTTCGTAAACATCAAACTGAGCAGTAGACTTCGTGTGTAGAGCAACATGTTGAGAGAAATAATACTTTTACCGACTTCGAAAAGGAGGAGGTTCTCAATTCGATGCCTATTTTTTTTTTATGTATGTACACCGATTACTCCGAGATTTGTAGACCGATTTGAGCAATTCATATTTCAACTGATGCAAAATGCTTTCGAATTGGTTCCATATAAATTTCATTACATTTGATAGAGAAATTTTTAAACCAGCTTCAATAAATAGGTTAATTGACTGCGCTTATCTAGATGATGTCTTAATAGTTTCGATTCCTCTCAGATCAGGCAACCGATTTGAGTCATTCTTATTTTTAGTGTTAAATACTGATACAAAATTGGAAAAAGTTCTTACATTTATTTACACTAAAAAGAAACAAATAAAACTTTTTAACAAAAAAAAAAACTCTCTTCAAAACCCTACGCGATATAAAAATATTAAAACCACTAAAAAAGGAAAAAATAAACTTCATGAAGTCGGGTGGGGCCAGGTATAAAACATAACTTCTCGTTCGTCTGCATGAACCATGGTTGGGGTCTACCTGGCCCCGCCCGTAATAAAAAGTTTTATGTGTACGTGATTTTGTGTATTGTTTTCAAAAAACATTCGCAAACGCTTTGCAACAGGCGTAAATTGCTCCAACGCCGCTGTCAAACGTCGATTTGGTATTACCTATTCGCCGATAGCGACTAAACAGGCGAAGATCTCTGTCGCGCCTCTGTCGGAAAATCAATGAACTAAAAACGTTCATTCTTTTTAGTTCCACTGGTGGCTACTGGCGCTAGTAACTATGCATCTTCCACAAGTAGCAACAAGCGGACAAGGCGTACGTAATACCATTTTTTTTGTCGCTTTTCCGCCGGTGGATCCTTGGCTGCGGGATAGCTGCTATCGCGTCTGCTGTTGCTGTTTTTGGCTAATCAGCCCGCCGGCTCACATCACTACGCTTGCAAGCGGATTAGTGATTGTCGTAAGTTCCTGTTAAGATTCTGAGGGTGAACACGACAGTTGGGCTAGTCCGCAAATTCAAAGCCGTTCAGTGAATTACGGAATGAGCTATGCACGTATTTGAGGGATATGATTCGGAATGCAATTTCCCGGAAAAGAATGAGAGTAACCGACATAGCTGCAGGATTAACAAGTTGAAGTGCCAGTGGGCTGGCCATGTCTGTGTCCGATGGCTGATAGACCATAGGAGTCCTTCAGTAGACTCGGCAAACGTAGTGTAGGACGCTCATCCACTAGAAGGAACGGTGATTTGAAGAAGGCTGCTGGGACAGATTGGGTGAGGCGGAGAACTGTGGTAGGCTGAGTTTATTAGTATGCTGCTGCAAATCTTATTGTAACTAGATACTATAATTGTGTCATCAATATTATCGATACAGGACAGACAGACCCGCGGACTGATTAGCTAAAAACAGCAACAGCAGACGCGATAGCAGCTATCGCGCAGCCAAGGATCCACCGGTGGCAAAGCGACAAAAAAATTTATATTACGTAAGGCATCGTCCGCCTGTCGCTATTGTGGAAGATGCATAGTTACTAGCGCCAGTAGCCACCAGTGGAACTAAAAATAATGGACGTTTTTAATTCATTGATTGTCCGACAGAGATCTTCGCCTGTTTAGTCGCTTTCGGCAAATAGATCATGCCAAATTGACGTTTGACAGCGACGTGGGAGCAATTTAAGCCTGTCACCAGTGTTAGCAAAATGCATTTTTAGTACTATTTTACGAGAAGAAGCAGTTTCGGGCATTTCTGCATATCCACCAATCTCATTTAATCACCTTTATGTGGCAGATATACTACCAGTACTATAATTATTATTACGATATTATGATTATAACACTCAAAAAGCTTTTGTATTACAGAAAAGAGCAATAAGAACCATCGTCAGAATTCAACAGCAGGAATCATGTAGACCACATTTTACAGAATTAAACATACTAACGGTTCCTAGTTTGTATATCTTAGTCCTGCTCACTCATTTATCCAAAAATATACATGAATACGAGTCTGAAGAAGAAAGATATAAAAGGGAGAACACCAGGAGAAAAGATCTCCATACAAAGAATGTGCCTCGGCTTAATGTTGTAAAGCATAGTGTTGTAAACTATAAATCAGTAAAAATATTTAATAAACTGCTAACAGAAATTAAGAGTCTAGTGTATACAAGAGCTTTTCAGAATAAACTTAGACTGTTATGTTAAATCAGTGTTACTATTCAAGTGACGAACTAATGATTGTTTAATAATGTTGACAAGTTTAAGGCAGACATTTAATAAGAATTGCAAATTGTTTAAAAATGTTGACATTATACTATACTGACATTTAGAATTCTTATTTAATTTAAGTTTTATTTTGATAAAATTATGACATTTTAATATCTTGATTCGGATTATTATATTTGCTCATATGAAATTAATATTATAGGGGTAAATTTAAAGTGCAAATAAATAATTAATAATTTGGAATTGTGTAAGCAGTGGATATAATGCATGTAGTTGAAGATGTATAGAGTTATAAGAAATTCGGACATAAT
The DNA here is from genome assembly GCA_947459985.1 of Diloba caeruleocephala. Taxonomy (NCBI): domain Eukaryota; kingdom Metazoa; phylum Arthropoda; class Insecta; order Lepidoptera; family Noctuidae; genus Diloba; species Diloba caeruleocephala. The sequence continues at coordinate 2,714,954 of OX381618.1, forward strand.
GTATAAATTGTTATTGAATAAATGGAATTGAATATAATGCGAAATGTGGTGTCCAGATTAAGAACCTTGAAAGACTGAAAAGGCATTTTCGTGTGGTGTCCGGATAAGAATATAGCACCACTCCATCTCCTCCCGTGGATGTCGTGGGAATCTAAACCAGGGGGATGGGCAGCAGCGTCCCTTCTGTGGAACATTAACCATACTACGCTCACCAACCCGCCTACCGAACGTGGTGAGTACTGGCAAATTCCCCCCAATATGATGACACAGTTGTGGAAGTCTATGGGGGAGGCCTTTGTTCAGTAGTGGACATTGTGTGGCCGATATTATGATGATGATGATGATGATGATGATGATGATGATGTAAGTTCTTGAGTTCGTTTCAGCATTTGTTCCGAGGGGCGGCGTAAAGATCATTTGTCATATCACACACCTAAACGATTATCTAGTAGCTTCCAATTGAAATATTGCATTGAGTTCTCAAGGAGATATGATTTATGATTATAGTCGAAGGTTATACTTATTGCAAAGGTAATTTATGTGAATACGTACCTACCTTCTGGAAGAATATTATGAGCATCTGTTAGTTCTCAGCGAATAATGTCATGCCTAATTAACCAGTTTATTAATAAAGTACATAGGTTTATTTATTCTATAATTATAGGTTGTGCCAACTGTTGTGGCGAACACGATTAGCCATCGTGTAGAGGGGGGTTTATAGTCGCCCTGGTAGTGTTTTACACCACACGGAGTACTTACTTAACAATCTATACTATCGACTTGAACTCGACATGAGTATCAAAATCGTAGAGACAAAAACTGGACATTGTTTTTGGACAAAATAATTGCCGCGTGCTCCAAGAACGACACTGATGCCAAAACGGCAATATTTAGAATTTCTGTCTGTTTATCTGTTTCTATGTTGGATGAGAACGCTAAAACTATAGTATAGTATTCGTTGAAATTTGGAAAAAATGTCCATTACAGTCCAAGTCAGAAGGCCAATTCTCGTAATTAAAAATGTTCAAAAAATAATTTCGATCTAGTCTCAGTGTCATAAATTTCCGAAATGGTATTCTACTAAACTAACAAACAACTCAAATGTGATCGTATATTGTAATGAGATCGAAAATTGATCGAAAATTGATCGAAGCCAAAACGGTATTCAGCTAACATCAATCCATTACGCTATGTTGAGCGCCATTCCCTTTTTTGTACAATTATTGTATTGCGTGCGTTTGGCGTTGTTATAGCCTATCATCATTTCGGCTGAATGAAGTCCACTGCTGGACACAGGCCTCCCCCAAACCCTCCACCACAATGACCGATATGGGTGTGTTGTGGGCTCATTGGGGGGTTTTGCCATAATCGCCACGCTTGGCAGGCGGGTTGGCGATCGCAGTTGAGTTGTTAATGTACTCAAAGGACGCTGCTGCCCATCCTCCGGCTAATCCCTTAGTCGGCTTTTACGACACCCACGGGAGGAGATGGGGTGGTGGTATTCTGAGCCGGCACCACACGGCTACTAACAAACATTGAAATATTAAATATATTGCGACCTAGTGAGATCTAGAGAAAGTCAATAGGCGTGCCCGCTTACATGTGCAATAACATACTATTATCATAGATTTCTTTCAGTTATAGGCTATATGCCGAAGTATAGTAGGTAACTGTGAACTTTTTTTAGTTATATTGCGTAATTGTGTGTGCTAGCGGACATGTAGCTATGACAAAGTTACCAAAAGTAACCGTTCTCTTTGTTATTTTGTATATGAAGCATATGTACCTATTTTAAAACATTGTACCTATATGACAGACTAACGTGTTGCTGGGCAGTTTGTTGCGCCGTTTCTTCTCCCCAGCTTAAACACTAGGAAGCGGTGAAGGGTGGGCTTATGGGGTGCTGTATTTTGTTGACGTTCAAAAAGAACTAATTACTTAGTCTATTTTGAATAAATGATCATTTCATTTCCATCAAATGCCGGGGCTACACAGGGTTTCGGCCAATATTTGTGCTATCTTGACACAATAAATGAAGGCAATACTTGGCGCAGACCCTGGCCACTAACATCATTGCAGTCCGAATATTGTGGCCTATAATGTGGACTCAGGGGTGAACAACTCAACTACACTCAACTTTTGCTCGAGTACGGAGTGATCCAAGACTTCAAAATAATCGTTATTAGAACTGAGAACTTACGCCATCGAAACGACCACGCAGATAATTAATATTACAAAGTACCTATCTCAGGCAACTCATACCGCGGTAAGTGGTCTGCCCGCTGACAGATAGTTTAAGCTGAATGTATTAAGGGATGATTTACTGACGAGGGTTGCGGGACATGAATACCTATGTGATACCGCTTCGTTGAGCAAGTGTTCATAATAAAAATATATGGGTTACTAGATTTTACCGCAGTTTGACGTGAAGGTTCTTTGTGGGTAGGTACTTTTATATGGCAGTACACCTCGACTGTTTAGCGGTTTCTGGACAAAGGAAGGTGTCGTGGGTGCGTTTACAGACATGAATTCCACATAAAATACACCCAGACCCGGAACAACTACCTGCAGATCATACAAATATTTGTTCCGTGCGGGAATCAAATCCCACGACCCCCGGCGCAGCAGTCGACTGTATCAGCCACTGCATCAACCGTGACGTCAATTTTTTTAGCCACTGCGCCTACCACGCTGTCAAGCTTAAGGAAGGGTGGGATTTTATGGATGCTGTCTAATGATGAGGTTTAAAAATAATATTTTTTTTGTTTATGTTGAATGAACGATATTCATACCTATTTCTAGTTTCGTTTGGTTACCAAAGTAGCCACGCTTGTGACCATCAATCAAACTCAGTCTAATTCAGTCCACGGCTGGACAACGGCCTCACCCAAGTCGCGCTAAATCACTTGGTCCTAAGCCTTCCGTATCCAATCTACTCATCGTTGCGTCAAATGTGAATCTGGTCGAATCCGAATAAAGCATGCCAGTAACTCAAAACACATTAAAGGAACTATTCCAAATTCAAATTGCACGTTTACTAATTTGCATGTTCTGCTATCTTGCATTTGTGAATTTGGATTCAATAGTCAAAACATACTGTATTTATTGTAACTAATGAAGACTTTACTCGGACCTAAAAACGGACTAATAAGTTATTATGAAGACTTGGCTTCGGCCTAAAAACCAAATTGTTGACTGAAGACATTATAATTAAGACTTTGCTTATGCCTAATGATAAAAATGAAGACTTGGCTTTAAGCCTAACTGCATTAAAATCAGTAAAGAATTTTATGTATGACGAGGCTGTATGGGCTACAACCCTTTGCCGTCCTTCATATCAGCCATTTATACGTCCACTGCTGAACAAAGGCCTCCCCCATAGACTTCCACAATTGTATCATCATTTTGGGGGGAACTTGCCAATACTCACCACGCTTGGCAAGCGGTTTGGTGAGCGCAGTATGGCTACCGTTTCACAGAAGGGACGCTGCTGCCCGTCCCTCTGGTTTAGATTCCCTTAGTCGCCTTTTACGACATCCACGGGATGAGATGGAGTGGTGCTATATTCTTAATCCGGACACCACACGGACTTTACCGTCCTTAGAATGGCAAAACTAGAAGGAAAAAAAAACCACTATATTTATCTTCTATTCCAAATTCAAATTGCAGGTTTATCAGCTATCACTAAAATAAATTTAGATTGTTTTAAATAAAAACCATTACATAATTTAACATCGTCTTCAACGAGTTATTAGATTCCGTCGAGCCCGTTCAGTCTGAATAATAATCTAGCAAATGAATAATTTATTGATAGTGTGCTTCGAGCTATGTTCCTATTTTATGAACATTGTTACAGTAAAATGGGGTTGAGCTCCAGTGCTTGTTATTTTGGTGTTTTATTTTAATCGGTGATTTGGCGATTGCTGATTATGGTGATTATAGTGATGTTGCCTCACTCACGTTCAATATTTAATTCAAGTCTGGTTGAGGCGTTGAAGAGGTAGTGAGTTTAATCCCTGCCCATTCCCAAAGAGGTGAGCCCACTTCTAGCAGAGGCATTTAGCCCAGTAGGCGGGGTTAAAAGGTATTGGTCTTTCGGTACGCGTCAGGTATTCTGTCAGAACGCCAGCCCATATTCGAGGAGTACTATCTACTGGCTACGGCAAAATTGTACCATTACAACAAATAGGTAACTTGAAACCTGATCAAGTACACAAAGTGCTTTTTAACCCGGAAAACTAAGAACTTGCACGCAGGTGGAAAAGCGGACTAATCGATTAAAGGCCTAGATCATACACTGTCTAGTTTGTTTCTTTTAATCCTTGCAACAGTTTTATTTTTCATTTTTTTTTATTTTTTATAAAAGACGTTGCCCCACACTAGGATTTCTCCTGTGTCGTGGGTACGTTTTACAGACATGAATTCCACATACAGTACACCCAGACCCGAAACAACTACCTGCAGATCATACAAATATTTGTTCCGTGTGGGAATCGAACCCACGACCCGGAGCGCAGCAGCCGACTGTATCAGCCACTGCACCAACCGTGCCGTCAAACAAGACCACTGCTATCGATCGGTAAAAGTGGGACAAGGAAGAATATTTTATAAGAATAGTTGAGAAACATGAAAAATCGGTATAGATGAACATTACTTGACAAATTATTTTAATTTCTTAGGCTTTTATAACGCAGTAGATTTAATTATAAATCTTGTGTGGAAATAACGGTATGAAGCCGAATGGTCAGGGTCCTGTACCAAAAAGTACCTATTACCATCATCATCATCACATCAGTTTAAGGACGTCAACTGCTGAGCAAAGGCTTCCCGCATTTATTTCAACAACTGTGTCGTCATTTTGTCACTCACCACACACGGTGAGTGACAAAATTAGTGAGCACAGTATGGCTACTATCGCACTGAAGGGACGGTGCTGCCCATCCCCCTGGTTACGAGTCGTCTTTTACGAGTTCCACGAGAGCAAATGAAGTGGTACTATATTATTAATCAGGACACTACACGGAAAAAGTTACCAAAGGAACTCTATTGGATCTCTCCGTTGTTTTTACATCTTTTATTTTATTTTTTATTGGGCCCAGTGGAAATTCTACAGGAACTTCCTCCGCCCCGGGGAAGGACGGAGAGGCATGGACTACTGTCGGCTAAAACCACTGGGGCGCCCATCTTCGGCCCCTAACAGGGGCTCCAGGTCCTGGCATGATCACACTAGAGCCGTGTACGATATTTTCATGGCCATTATTTTTGGCCAATATAAAAAGAAACTTTACAAATATCATCCAAAAATGATTTTATTTGGCGCGAACTTTGGAAAAAACGGAATCATCTGTTTTTTAAATATTAGTACTAGACAGAGCGAACGGTGATGAACAGACTTCTAAAGAAATCAGCGAGCTAGATATGCCAAATAAAAATTCCCTCAAAATTCGTCAATCAAAAACAAGAATTCATATCCATTCATAAGCATTTATTTTCCTGAAATATGGTACACATGTTGTTACATCAAAATTAGACCACGACATATTTCACCACACAATTTTTTTTTTCACAAGATAACAGCGCGCGCCGCAAAGCCATCAACACGTTAGAAATTAATTTATCACCGATTATAACAGGCCTGTCACGTAATTTCTTGCCCATCCATCACGATCGTAATTAATTATCGCCAACCTTTACCGCTTCACCTAAAGTGGGGATGTTTCTGCCTCTTAAGATGGATGGTGTTGATGAGTACGGGCGACAAAATTATAAGGGTACTATAATGTCGTAAAACAAGATACCCTTACAGTTTCATTATACCCGTTGTGTGTGTTACAAGAATCTTATCGTATAATATCGTTATTATTTTATACATGACTAGCTGGGACTCGCGGTTTCACCCGCGTTTACAGCGAGCTACATATACCTCGGAAACCGCATATCGTTCAGCAATTGGAGACATGAGGACGAGATTCAGAGAAGAATTAATATGACATGGAATAAGTACTGGAGTCTAAAAGAAGTATTCAAGTCAAAACTACCCTTAAAACCTAAAAATAAATTTATGGACTCGTGCCTGCTACCCTGTCTATCTATCTTATATATTCAATAATTCCACACGAGATAAAATACAAAAGAACGAATGATGATGAAATTCTACGAATGTCATAGATGCCCTCCAACATACAAAGCAACTTAAATGGAGATGGGCCGGCCACGTAGCTAGGATGACAGATGGTAGATGGAGCCATAAGGCAACAACATGGTCAGGCCCAAGCGGCCACAGAGCTAGAGGACGACCAAAAGAACGCTGGATTGATGAAATTAAAAAACTTGCTGGAGAAAACTAGAAAGCGAAGGCAAAGGACAAGAACTTTTGGAAGAAGTTGGAGGAGGCATAAATCCTAAAAGGGACCTTAACTGTAGGAGCATAACGTAAGAGATCATATTTAATAACATTTTTTTTTTGTTAAGATAATACAAGGCTTTATTATTATTATTATACATTGAAAGATCCACAAGGGTCGAGGTGCTTACGGCGAGCCCGATATAATATAGACATATTTATATATATACACTCGGTATGTTTATTTAACTTATACGAATCTATTTTGAGAAGCTTTTCCAAACAAAAATACCTTTCCCTTTGCACATTCTTCGCTCAGATAATAATTATTTAATGCTAGTTATAATAAATACATACTCTCTTATTTTAATAAATTTGTGCAGTCGCAAATGTTTGTTCCTATATTTTGATTCATATTAAAATAACTGCGTTACACACTGAAATAAATTACTGGCCAAATATTCCAAGTCTGTAACTCCTTTAATGAAATACATACATCAATAAATACTTAGGGGTGGTTTATTGCCCCAATGTCCTTTAGAGCGAAACCCTCACGGTTGTGTAATTACCGGAGAGGGCAATCAATGAATAATCTAATAATGTTTGCCTAAGGGACAGGGTTGTTAGGCAACGTTAACTTGGCAATATATGACTGTATCTGTGCGAGATGCTTTATTTAAGTAGATGCTGGTCGTTGACCACCCGCTGCATCATTTCAACCGAATAAAGTCCACTGCTGGACATAGGCCACCAAAGATCGCCACCACGACCGGTCAGGGTATGTTGTGTGCTGGTAGGGGGTTTTTGCTATAATCACCACGCTCGGCAAGCGGGTTGGCGATCGCTGTACAGTTGCTAATGTAGGTACTCGAAGGACGCTACTGCCCATCCGGCTAATCTCATTGTCGCCTTTTACGACACCCACGGGAGGAAATGGGTTGGTGCTATTCGTAGCCGGCACCACACGGGCACCGTCCGCTTCACTGGACGTAAATTATGTGATATTGTTATTTGTATAGTAAAGGTATTATACCTACTCCACGACATAATCCATAAGAGTAGTGTCAGCTATGCTGGCAGAGCATAAAAACTGGAGTGCAGTGGTTCCCGTCTGTGAGAGCGTTATTGGCCAAAAAGACACTGCAGAGCGGGATCCGGACAAGGAGGAATGGGTGCCGGTAACAACCACCCTGGTTCCTATCAGCCGCCGATTTCAGGAGTCGGGAGCACAGAGTGGGAATTCTACGCGCTCATCCGAAACAACCCTCGGGAATCCAATACTGAATAAAGTCATCCCCCATAGATTTCCACAAGACCACTTACATTTTGCTCGCATCCAACGACTCTCGTCAGAGGCCGTCCCACGCTGAGGTTTCCGCTGGGTGGCCTCCTCTCGAGAGCCTATCTGATCTCAGCATCCTAGTAACTCCAAAGCTTCGAATGCAAGCTCCATGTCTTGATGTGTACAGAATGGTCACTCATCCAAGGCCCGTTTCCTTAGCTATATTGTATACAAGCTAGCATAAAACATAGAACTAACAGAGACAAGTCTAAGCGATTTCGATTAAACAAACAACGGTTTCATGAAAGCGCGTGCGTCTGATGTGCGTTTAATACCTTTACCACTATTGAACTCTCGTTTATCATAAGTCTGTGCGGAAGAACTTCTTAACAAGTTTCGGTGAACGCTCGAAATTCTGACAAAGAATGTGTGTTGTTAAAGTTTTCACTTTGTTAAGGGATACAGATGATTTTCTTTATGATCAGTGGAATAATGGATATTCTGTACTACTACCTGTGTCTCTACTACCAAACGTAACAGTAATGCTACGAGGCTACCGGCAGACTAGAATAGTTCATACTTCTTTCTTTCCGAGGTGTCGTAAAAAGCGTCAGAGGAAAATCATAAACGTGCATAAATTCAATTAACCAGTGGGAATCAACCAGTCAATTGACGTAGTCATGAGTCGGTTGACGTAGTCGTAGTAGTATGGCAACATAACCATCACAATACGGATGTAGCATACCATATGCACGGACAGGTGACGGGCAGCCCCTGGGGGGGGTGACCGCTTTACAAGTCACCCTCTCTGAGATGTGCCAATAGGCGTGGCACCAGTGGGCGGCTCTAGTGTGATCATATGAGGACCTGGAGCCTCCCTTAGGTGCCGAAGATGACCGCTCCAGTGGTTTTAGCCGGTAGGAGTAGAGCATACCCCTTCGTCCTTCCCCGGGGCGAAGGAAGTTCATGAAGAATTTCCACTGGGCACCAATAAAAAAATAAAATTAAAAAAAGGTGACGGGCAGCAGAGTGACTGTTGCGAGTAGCTACACCTTGCAATCGCCAACCTGCGTGCCCAGCATTACTATTTTGGACAATCCCTCGGAGAAAAGCCAGAATAACCTTCGGGCCCTAGTTCTCCCTCTGAGAAAAGCCAGAATAACCACCGGGCCCTAGTTCCCGGCCGTCCAGAAAATGTTTTATTTTGTTCTTGTACACAGTGAGTGTGGTCAACACTAAAAACGATCATCGACTTGACCGAGGCTCTCTGAATATTGACTTTAGGGTAGTACGCGTTTGCTTGATGACAGCGGAACGGGATGACGATGATGATGATGTTGTCTAATGACAACAACCGGGACCAACGATTTTACGTACCCTCCGAAGCACGGAGAAACACAGTTCAAATAGCACTTATGTGGTCACCCATTGATAGACTGACCGCGCCAAGTGTTGCTTAACCTCGCCGATCGTTTACCGGTCAGTGAGTGCAACTAGCTATAACTACCGTATATTAAAAGTAAGTACAAACAGCACTGACATAAGACGTTCCTTCGGTTTATGATCTAAAGTTTTAGGGTGAGATTCAGAAACGAGTCTAAGCGTGAAATTACGTTTCCATCTGTCAAAATTAGGGGCGTAAGTAGTGCGTTTTGACAGATGGAAGCGTAAGTTCACGCTTAGACTCGTTTCTGAATCTCACCCTAAGATTGATCGTCGGCCGCGAGACCTTGTGGTCGTTACACAACAATCTATTTGTCACTGGGATTACGGGAAAGATTGAGGAGGATTGTGTCAACAAACGTTAAGTTAAACATTAATATGTATGCCTGGTCCGTGTGCGATTTATGTCTGGGAACTGTGCTCACGACACAGGAAAATACTAGTGTGGAAAGCTCGATTCAGTTGCTGTAGTTTAATAAGGGAAGATAAAAGGAATGAACCACATTTTTCCACCCATGTGTATTCATCATATCAGCCATCTGTAAGCCCACTACTGAACAAAGGCCTCCCACATAGATTTCCACAACTGTGTCGTCATTTTGGGGGGAATTTGCCAATATTCACCACGCTTGGCAGGCGGGTTGGTGAGCGCAGTATGGCTACTTATCCACAGAAGGGGTGCTGCTGCCCATCTCTCTGGGTTAAAGTCCCTTAGTCGCCTTTTACGACATCCACGGGAGGAGATGGAGTGGTGCTATACTCTTAATCCGGACACCACACGGATATCCGGACGGACCCATGTGTATTGTAAAAGGCAATTAAAGGCATTATGGCAAGAAGATCAGCGGCAGCATTCTCATGAGCTAAAAATAAAACAACATACTATGATTACCAGTCTACGAGCTACGCGTGGTGATTATGGAAATATGGTTGAGCTGAGCAATGCTGATGCATGCGTCATACTCGTGAACGGTTGCCGTCTGTTGGGACTGGTCAGCTTAACGTTATAGTGACAATTTATACAAAAATCTTGGTAAATATTGCAGTCGGGCTTGTTTAGCGTAGTTTTTAAAGAATTGTGACTCTTTTGATCTAGGACAATGATATTATATATTAAAAAGAAGTCGATATGTTACATGCGCGCCAAAAGTAAGAACCAAAACTCCCCCAATTGTAGCACCTCGCAATTGATTCGCCTAGATCAGGGGTTCCCAACCTTTTTTTGTCTACTGCCCACTTTAAGAATAAATTATTTTTTAACGCCCCCCTTTTTAAACATACTTAAAAACCGCTAAGTACTTATAACTGATTATTGAAACGCAAATTTATAGTATTCGGACAGAGTATCTTTTATTGAAAATAAAACAAACATAATCAATTCTTATATAAAAACTAATGTGAAGGTTGAATCTGATGCTGTTCAATAAGTTTGTTGATATCAGGTTCCAATTTACTCAAAAACAGCCGCAAGTCGCCACGTTCGGTAACACGCAAACGATTTCTCTTTTTAGTAAGCAGCGTTGCCACAGCACTAAATCCACGTTCACACAAATATGACGATGGGAATGCTATCAAAAATCGTTGAACAATTGACCACAATCCAGGGTACAATTGCGGGATCGGTTTTTGTAGCCAAAATTCTTGATATCCATTTTTGAACTTGATTTTTATTTCTTCGTTTGTTGTCAATTCTATAAGTTCTTCTTCCAGCTGAGGTGACATTGCTGTGTTGACATTTGAAAACGGATCCAACACCCAGTCTGGTATTTCCAAGTTTAAAATGTCCTGGTATCGTTCGGTGAAGTCAATGTGGAGGTTTTCCAAATGTTGGCAGTAGGCAAACAAGTCGTCGTTACTGCAGTATACTGATAAATTCGGAAAATTGTGAAACTCACGTCTGCCCATATTCTTTTTGTGCAGAAGCAGTTTGGCTGCGAAAGCAGCAATGACATTTTTTGTTTGAATTAAATTTAGTTCATCGCCTTGCAGTTGGAGGTTCATGTCGTTGATCATTTTATACAGGTCTGTCATGTAAGCTATATCATTCTTTGATGTTATGAGCTTGTTGCGCAGTTCTGTATCTTTAGTTTCCAAGAACTCTATCATAAAGTCAAACAGGTTGTAAAATCGAATCAGACAATTGCCTCTTGACAGCCAACGAACTTCAGTATGAAGCAACAAACGGTTGAAATCTTCGTCATTAGTAACACAAAGCTGATGAAATAATCTATCATTCAAAGAGCTGCTACGGATTTTATTGACTGCTTTGATGACATATTGCAGTGATTGAAATAGTCGTTCACTTAAGTTTCTAGCAACCAAATGTTGTCTATGAATAACGCAATGTATAGCAAGGACATCTGGAATTTTATTCTTTAAGTATAACTATGAAGCCTTTATGGCGCCCTGTCATAGCCGGAGCGCCATCCGCAGCAACTGATATAATATTTTTCAAAGGAATCTCTTTCTCTTCACAAAACTTTTCCAATGTATTGAATATGGTTTCGCCTTTTGTATCTGTCTCCAAATTTCTGGCAAACAATAGTTCTTCACGTATTTTCTCATTTTTAATAAACCTCACGTAAGATAGCAACAACGCTTCATTAGTTGGTAAAGTGGACTCATCGAGCTGAATTGAGAATTGACTAGTCCTCAGATGATTGCACAATGATTCTTCACTGTTTTCAGCCATTTCATCAATTCGTCTTTGCACAGAATTATTACTCAAAGGAATTTTTCGGATAATATCTGCGGCCGGTTTATGAAGCACAGTAGTTATTACTTCCTTTATTGCTGGCAAAATTAACTCTTCTCCGATGTTGTGTGGTTTGCCTTTTTGAGCAATTAACAAAGAGATATTGTACGAAGCTCGAAGTCCGTCGTCATCTTGCTTAGCAGCCGCCGAAAATAGTTTTGATACACTTGGCTGAGTATTATGCTTCTTCTCTAGGTCTTGAAAATATGCTACATTCTTTTCTGTCTTATCTGGATGCATTTTATTCAAATGATCTTGCAGTCTTGAAGGCTTCATTGCTTCGTTCGAAAATGTTTTTAGACATAGAAGACACAACGGCGACGACGGGTTTGTGGGATTTTCAATAAATCCGAATTTAATATATTCCGCAGAGTATTGCCGTCTCTTCTTTTTTACTTCCGACATTGTTTTGTTTTAAGAAATACGTAAGTGTTGAAATCAAGTACTGCTTATCTATTATGCGCGAAACCGCAAATGAAAATAAAATAAATTTACGTCGTTTATATAGGATTGCATAAGCAGCACGCACCAACAGGAATAAGACAAACGTGCATAAACTCGTTTATCTCATTCGACGCCCAATCGTACTCGACAAGCAAGAACAAGTATTATAGAACCAGCCGATTGGTATAGGAATGTACAATTTGGATTATTTAACAAAAACTTGTTAAAACATGATTGCCCGCGGTCTTTTATATCGAACCGAGTTTGAGCTATATCTTAATTAATATTAGTTGATGTTCACAAGATGTAGTCGAGAGTCGAGAGCTCAGTCGGTGTCTAAGAGTCTTCCTAGCTAGGTAGATGAAATTATAAATCGACCCCAAAGCCCTACACAATGCCCCCTTTTTTTCTGGGTCTCTTACCGCCCCCCTTTAGGCCTGCAGCGCCCACAAGGGGGCGTTATCGCCCACGTTGGGAAAGACTGGCCTAGATAGATATCTCCTTTACTCTTGTTGTTTTTGTATCTTCTTTCTCAAGACATGGTTGTGCAAGCGAGACTGTATTTTGCGCGCCATTTATTATGGACGTAACATATCTATGGTATAATATCATCGATCTAGGATGTCCTCATTTTCGTGCTTGCGTACCACGGATAGGTGACAGGGCCCACGTAGTCATGTGCGCAGTCCAATACACATCGATGCTTCGGGGGACCCACTACAATCACCCCGCCCCCCTCCCTCCGAGATGTGCCTAAAGGCGTGGCAACAACGAGCTAAAAATCGACTGAATACAGTAACATTCTGTATGTCATCGTGAATCGAGAATAATGTAGTAATAAATAATGTAACAGTCCTTTGTTCAGCAGTGGACAACTCCTTGGCTGATATTATTATTCTAAAATGAAAGAGTAGATACTAAAGCATGGAGCTTCTTGCCCGTTCGTCTCCATTAGATCTTGGAACGTCTGACTATTCATAAGTGCCTATAAATGGTTTAAATATTTAAATATAATAATATTATGGCCGTTTACTATTAGTCATTGGGAAGCCCACGCCCAGGTGTGGATGTTTATGGGCTAGCGTGATGTGATTATTCAACCACCTATACATATAACTAAGATACGCTGCGGCCGGGAGAGGGATGACAGAAATTGACAGATATAGTAGACGAAAACATTTCCGTCCTTAAAGACGTTTGACGATGTTTGCCTTGCAAAAGCATCCCTTTTTAATAATCCTGTAAATCATTCCCTCTAATATGTCCAAAACCCAATGCCCATCCATTACCTTAACTCTTTCTCCTTCACTCGCCCTCTGTATAGCGCGCAAGAAAAACTGGCGCTATTTCTTTTTGCGACATATCTATATGTACATATCTTCTTACTATTCAAGCAAACGAAAAGTTACACACGGAAACGCAAAGAACACAATAAAGCGACCGTCAACGTGGCCTCCACAAAAGGTTAATGGTACACAGAAATCAAGTCCTGTGTAACCTGACATGGTCGTAAAGCTGTGCTAAGGTTCCGAATATTTCCATATGTTCCGTTTGTATTTGTTGGTTCGATATATTGATGTAAAGGGATTTTATGTATAACGCTTTAAAAAAAACCTAGTTTCAAGGGGACACTCGGAAGATTATAGACGTAGTGTGTATTGAAAAAAAAACAAGTTATTTCACTTTTAGGGTTCCGAACGTCCGAAGGAATAAACGGCGGAACCCTTACAGGATCACTCGTTGTGTCTGTCTGTCCGTCTGTCACAGCCAATTTGCTCCGAATCTACTAGACTGATTAAGTTGAAATTTGGTACACATACGGATTTCTGCGATCCAAACATAAATAAATGAATTATTAATATGGGGGTCACTTTTGGTGGGCAATATAGAAAATTTAAGAATAAAGGTTTACAAACTGTATCTTGTAACAAATGAATTGGAAGGGCTTGATAGGAGAATATGAAATAAATTTAGTTTTTAATTTTAAAATATATATTATTGAAATTATTTAAGAAAATAGACTAAAATTGACTATTCCCCCCATATCTCCGAAACCGATATAAAATGTCAAAAATAAAAAATATTGATAATAAGCCGAGTACCTATAGATTACAGGATAAGAAGTTTATGGTCTTAAAATAACATTGTGCGTACAAACTTACGTTTGCAGTTGGAATGTATGGGAGAACATGTATTTCAACTACGAAGTTTGTTCTTGGGATAGGTTATTGATACAGACAAGTGCCGGCTCAGAATGCCACCACCCCATCTCCTCCCATGGGTGTCGTAAAAGTCGACTAAGGGATTAGCCGGAGGATGGGCAGCAGCGTCCTTCGAGTACATTAACAACTCAACTGCGATCGCCAACCCGTCTGCCAAGCGTGGCGATTATGGCAAACCCCCCAATGAGCCCACACACATCCATATCGGTCGTAGTGGACATCTTTGGGGGAGGCCTGTGTCCAGCAGTGGACTTCATTCGGCCGAAATGGTGACAAGACAATTCAACAATTATTAGACAATATATTTTAGTTACGACAAACGGAACAGCTAAAAAAAATCATGGTGGATAACATATTTTGTCGTTCGGAACCCTGTCTACGTGAGCTCAACTCGCACTTTTTTTGCATACTTACAGCCAAATATATTTAAACCCCGTTTAACTGTTAGAGGTTTCGGTAGGAAGCCGGGTGTCTTAAATAATTAAGTGGGATTTTAATACTAAGTGGCTTTTTATAATATAATATATCGTTTTATAATATGATAATCCTTGAAAGTAAGTTACCTTGAAATACTGAGTAGGCATTTTCGTGTGGTAACCGGAGTAAGAATATAACACCACTGCAACTCTTACCGAGGATGTAGTAAAAGGCAATTAAGGGTCTCTAAACCAGAGGGATGGGCAGCAGCGTCCTTTCTGTGGAACAGTAGCCTTGATACGCTCATCAAAACAAGGTGCCAATATGATGATGATGATGATGATGACGCTTCTTCTGACTGCTGGTTCCATTCCAGATCTCATTCCCTGCTTTTTATTAGGCGAAATCGAGGACAAGAGCGGACACATTCATGAATAAGAAAATAAAAACACGCTATTTGAGCACAAAACAAAATACATTTTCTCAATTTTATGACAGTCGGCGAGTGTTCTGTATTTGTGTGAGACTTCGTAATAAAATGGTGTAAAACCTTGTTTTTTTTATTTTACTCCTGAATAGTAAATCATCTTCGACACACTAGCACCCAAAACCGCGCCGCGACATCACATCTGTAGATAAAGGCCTGTTACTCCCCCTCGCGCTATCCCGCTCTCGTTCGTCTCTGGTTTGTCTATCAATTTCCCCGATCTCTGGACCCCCGGAATGACGATTGCGCTCACGCACTCGAGCCGCAAAATATGATGCGACCCTAAAATGCCTTTCCAAATTACTGATGATACCGAAATGATCCGAACCCTCGTTCTGTGGTGACGGTGTCCGCGGCGGTAAGGCACTGGAGCAATTTGGTATCAGTGGGAAAATAGTGCAAGATTGTAAATGGTGAAATAGAATTGGAACGTTAGAGTTGATCGGACGATGTAAATAGGTACTAAGACTTGGGCTCTAGTGTGATCTTACGAAGACTTGGAGCGGTAATGCGTCAAGGCGTCTAAATCTAAATCTTAACTTGTTAGTTTGTTGTAACGGCTTGTATTTTTGTAATTCGCTGACTGTTCTTTTCTTTTTTCCAACGCGTTGAAAATCCTCCTAGATTACCTCTTACCCAGGGAATGTCACCAAAAATCAGCTGAGCTGTCATCTTTGGCACCGAAGGGGAACTGAAGAGTCTCGAGAACGAACGCTACGGAGCCACCCATTAGTGCCACGCCTATAGGCTCATTTCGGAGGAGGTAACTGTAAAGACAGCACGGTTGGTGCAGTGGCTGATAAAGTCGGCTGCTGCGCTCCAGGTCGTGGGTTCGATTCCCGCACGGAACAAATATTTGTATGATCTGCAGGTAGTTGTTCCGGGTCTAGGTGTATTGTGTGTGAATTTCATGACGACACAGGAGAAATCAAAGTGTGGGGCAACGTTTAAAAAAAAAAGAATATTTAATAAATTGTCTGATTTTTAATAAATGGCTAATAAAACATTGCTTGCATGCTTATGACGAATTTGCTGAAAAAAAAAACTGGACAAGTGCGAGTAGGACTCGCGTGGAGAGGGTTCCGAAATTGTTGAATATATTGTCTATTGTTGAATTCATTCATACATTCCAACCGCCAACGTAAGTTTGTATGCACAATATAATAGATTTAGCATGTTATTTTAAGACCATAGACTTCTTAAAGTAAAGAGGCTGCGTCCTCGTGCACATATCGGGAGGATTGAAAAGGATCCCCCCAAAGCGTCACTGTACGGTGTTCTGCGTATACGGTGGCTTGTGATCATCACCGGCTGTTGCTCACCTTCACCCGGAAGTCAACTAGGCTCACACATAGTGGTTCTGGCGGGTGATACAGGTAGGAATGTAGTACCACTCCAGTGGACTTAACATAAAACTCTACTCCCACCATTCAGGGCCCTAAATATTAGCAGTAATTGCAAGTCAACTGTACGCCGCAAGCAGAAACTTTGAATGAAAAAGTACAGCTTTAACTGGGAACTGAATTATGCAACCTGCAGTGACACATTCTTTGGTAAATAAAAAATACATTTCGCCCTTTGTATAAAACACTGGCGATATGTAAATACAGAGCGTTGGCATCCTGCCTGCGAAAGCATCCGTAGATTTTCATCCAGTTACCTTGAAAAGGAAGATAAATCGTTTTGCCATTTGCAGCAAAACAAAATATTAAGTAATTCATGGCCATGTTGTTGCTGGCAAGGAATATACAACCTCTTTTCATCAAGGTCAAGAATAAGGCAATTATACTGTTCCGTGTGGTGCCGGCTTAGAATACCACCACCCCATCTCCTCTTGTGGGTGTCGTAGAAGGTGACTAAAGGATTAGCCGGAGGATGGGAAGCAGCGTCCTTCGAGTACATTAACAACTCAACTGCGATCGCCAACCCGTCTGCCAAGCGTGGCAATTATGGCAAAACCCCCCAATGAGCCCATTACACACCCATATCGATCGTTGTGGTATCTTTCGGGGAGGCCTGTGTCCAGCAGTGGACTTCATTCGGCCGGAATGATGACTGTGAAGAAGACTTAGCAGAATATACTTTGCATTCAACAACATGTAATCTCCTATTACTTCAACTTTTTTCGACTTTTGTTTGTAACGCCTGTTCTAGCGTGTTTGGGCTAATAATTTTGATGATTAAATAATTCAATATTCGATTACCGTATCGCTCGTGTTGCTTCGGATCACGAATAGTGCTAAACCATCTTATCCCGTCGGTCATAGTGGGGGGGGGGGGGGGGATTTTGGAATAGGGGAATCGTTTAGTTCTCTCTCTACGCTGACGATATAAAATTTGTACATTTAGGAACGGAAATCTTAATAAATGCTATGGTGACGAAGTGCTATAAAATTTACTTGCATTTTAAAGAAAGTTGGACGACTGCCCGTTCCTCAAATTTAGTCGCAATTTAGTATCTAAATGACACTACCAATATGAAGTTATTATAACACACCATCTCTCCTAACAAGGCCTAAGATACCACTGCAAAATCTATCTATAACATAATCCAATAGAATAAAGATTCTTACGCAAATTAAATTACTAACTAATGCAATACTGTTTGCAAATAAATCCTGGAGTTTTAATGTGATTACGTAAACATAAACGGTTTGAATGTCACGGGTGTTCGACGAGCCTTGCAAAAGATCACAAACAAATTTATGCCAATACATCACTGGTAAGTACGTTATTTATTTAAACTTTCATGTACATTGAGTATACACAAGGCGAACTTAATTCCATTAGGCATTCTCTACCAGTCAACCTTTGGGTAAAAAAAGCACTTCGATAGAGGTACAAAAACAAAACTATGGCTAATGTTGAAATAGACTGAATTACAAATAGGAATACATACATATACTAACGTAAAAATATATACTATAGTATATTACATAAATACAAATAGATAATATACATAAACATATCTGATATTCTTATGATGAAGACCGTTTTGAATGATCAGGATAGTAACAATTTCAAGAAGTATTGACGCACTTTACATTTAAACGTGAATTTACTCGGAGCTTTCTTTATATCAAGCGCATTTCAGAGTTTTATAGTTGAAACAGCGAAGGAATCGGACATAAACCCTGTATGCTGGAATCAGTGTTAAGAATTAAATTTTCAGAAGCCCGAAGGTCATGACTGTGGGAGCCACCTAAAAGTTAAAAGAAAATTTTAAGATAATTAGGAGCACAAGGATTGTTTATAATAGTGAAAAGCAACTATTTTACTCATCGCTTGGCATCCGTGTGGTGTCTGGATTAAGAGTATAGCACCACTGCATCTCCTCTCGTAGGTGTCGTAAAAGGCGACTAAGGGACTCCCTAACTCCTAGGGATGGGCAGCAGCATCCCTTCGGTGTAACAGTAGCTATACTGTGCTCACCAACCCGCCTGCCAAGCGTGGTTAGTAGTGACAGTTTCTTTCCAATATGACGACAGAATTGCGAAAACCCAAGGGGGAACCCTTTGTTCAGCAGTGGCCGTCCTATGATGATTCTAAAAAATATCGCATTCTAACTTTGTCCTGTATATACATTTGTCAAATTAGACCCTCATCTATTCAAAACAGCTAGAGAAATGTTTCCTAGAAATACGAGAGATCCAGGCAGAATTGTATTAAGCAGGGTCCCAAAGACATTGATGAACTTAAAAAATTGTTATGTGGCCGGATATATATTCGGATTCCGAATGAAATAAATGCAGGTTTGTGAGTTTCGTAGAAAATTGAAACTTTGGCTGATAAAAAATCCTTCCATATCAGAATTTATAGGTAAAAAATGATTTTCCATATTTGCTCAAGGAGTCGTAAACTTTAATATTAATAATTTATATATATTTAAATACCAAGCCTTTCGGCTATTTTATGTATTGGCTATTTTACTGTTTAATTGTAAGGTTGACATATAATATTTCATTTGATTATTGTTGACATTAGTGTTATCCAGGCGTATGTAAACGCGCAAAAAAAAAGCATGTCGCGCTGCGGCAAAATATATCTGGTTCTATTTTTATTTACACCATCTGTAATGTACCTACATTTTATGCAAATAAACTATTACTACAGGAAAGATACTGCTAAGGAAGAAAATTTTAATTAAAGGATGGTTATCAATGGAAGTATTTCAAGGATTGAATTATCCTTAAGCAGAGAGGACTCAATTATTAGACAGATAATTTAGCACGTTTGATGCAGTGCTTGGCTTTTGGCGCTCGTGAACAGTTATTTTTTTCAAACAAACCAGTAACTGGCACTTATGAAACGTCAGGATTTAAATTGCGCGGTTCTAATTGCTTGGTCCTATGGAGAAAAGCTGGCAAGAAATTTCATAGACACTATTTAAAAATAGTTGAGATTACAATGGTGATTTGTACAAGTTATTATGGTAAAAAATTATAATGAAAAAGATGTAGCTTGATGCGTAAAGAAGGAACATAGTACATTAATAACATAATAACACATTTGCCATGGCATAAAGTACAAGCTATTTCAGGCATCTTGTATGGCGACCTTGGCCAGTGTTCAATGTGGGCCACACGTCAACGATACTAACGGCCGAATAATAAAACGCCACTTAATGTTGAGTCCCGCTTTAACTTCGAGAAACCCGTTTTCAATCTCAAATAGTCAAAGTGGGACTTAATATTAAGTATCATAATGGCAACAACTTTTCTCTTTCTAACTGCTAATCCTATATCAGGTCACTTTTCTTGGTCTTTCTCCGTCTGGTCTGTGATATCATCAGTTATCTAGCCTATTTTAGGAAGCCCAACGAGCCGTACCCTGTACGAATAGCACCAACCCATCTCATCCCAGTGTCGTAAAAGGTGACTATGGGATTAGCCGGAGGATGGGCAGCAGCGTTCTTCGAGTATATTAACAACTCAAGTGTAATCGCCGACCTGCTTGCCAAGCGTGGCAATTTTGGCAAAACTCCCTTATGAGCACACAACACACCCTGACCGGTCGTGGTGAAGATCTTTAGGTGAGGCCTGTGTCCAGCAGTGGACTTTATTCGGCTGAAATGATGAACGACACACACCGACGTGTAAGAGAGGTGACATGCAACGAGTCCGATATAGATATCAGATACATGACGATTCATGCTTGCCTTCTGTCCGGATAGGTCATACCGAACGGCTATGGATCAAGTCAAAGTCAAAAGATTTTTTAATCATGTAAACCATTTGCTGGCACTTACGAATAGTCAGAATTTAAATAGTTGCACGGTTCCAAGTCGTTGGTCCTATGGAGAAGAACCGGCAAGAAACTCCATGGATACTCTTTTAAAATGATTGATGTCTTACATTCTTAATACTAAACACAATATAATCGTAAAAAAATTCATTTAAAGGCAGACGGCTTTTTTCCGATTGTCGTAGTATTAAATCCATGAAGCACCCATTGCAATAGACCTTATAATTGTAGCTTGGCATATCATACAATAGTTTCACACCTCCGGAGACAATCCGAGACTGAATTTTATAGTGCAGCCCTGGAGGGTACCCAGTTAGTGTCCCGTTACATTTTAGGTTAAAATTCTCTTAAGAGGCCCTGCGTGTTGGGCCCGTGTCCCCGCGTAAGCCTATCAAAAGACCGGGTTCTCTCTTACAAGGGATATAAAGCCGTGAAAAGAGAGACATAATAACATAATAAAATAAAAGATAATTTATAATTTAGGCGAACTACAGTTGTTTGGCAATATCAAGTATACTAAGACGACCTCTGACAGGCTTAGCGTCCTTGCTACCTTTTGTATTTGTGTAAAAGGAGAAATAAAGTTGTTTGTCATCCCAGACGAATGAGGACAATAGGTTACTATACAGTGGTTGTAGGCCATGACACACTTAGCACTTATGCCAAATCGTGTCGTAACTTAACCTACCCTAACAATATTCCTTTATCTACACAACTTACTAAGTTATCAATGTGTAAGAGTGTAAACAAAACATAGGGCTCATAATGTCGTCTTAGGAGCGGAGTGTTAGAGTCATACGTTTGGCTCTATGAAATATAGTGCTTTCTTGTACACCAATTGTTTAATTATGTACTTTGAAAAAAAAAAATTATACACCCGACATCAATTGTGTTGTAGGTAATCTTTTGGATTGTTATTAATATAAGCACAGTTAGGTATCTTCTGTCTAGATGTGCCTATAGGCGTGGCACCAGTGGTTGGCTCTAGTGGGATCATACGAGGACCTGGAGCCACCCTTAGGTGCCGATGATGACCACCCCAGTGGTTTTAGCCGGTAGAAGTCTGGCATGACCCTTCGTCCTTCCCCGGGGCGGAGGAAGTTCATGAAGAATTTCCACTGGGCCCAATAACAAAACAATTTTTGTCCAGTTTTGAACATATCCAACGGTTAGAACTAGGTTCTGTAAAAAGTCAAAAGTTCAAACATACATAGTAAGATTGTAGGAAAATAATGACTAAATCGATAAATACATATCAAGTCGGTAAGTATCTACTAAAGCCACGTGGTGCCAGCTAAGAATAACACCACCCCATCTCATCCCGTGGGTGTCGTAAAAGGCGACTATGGGATTAGCCGGAGGAAGGGCAGCTACATCCTGTGAGTATAATAACAACTCAACTGCGGTCGGTAACCAGCCTGCCAAACGTGGCGATAATGGCAAAAACCCCAAGTGAGCAATACAAACCCAGACCGGTCGTTCTGGAGATCTTTGGGGAGGCCTGTAAAAAATTTGAAGTTCATCATTATGATGATGAATAAGTAACCTACACCATCCCCTCTACAGGAACCCTCAAGAGTGATAATGATCGGGAAATTTTACTTGATGACCAGAACAGCGTGGGCATTCTGTAAGTAAAGTATAGTAAAGTAAGTATATATATAAGATAATAAGTAAGTCTGCAGCATATGCAGTTCGTAAAATTAGACAGCTGACTGATGAAGCTACGGCCAGGTTAGTTTACTTTGCATATTTTCACAGCATTATGTCTTATGGTATTCTGTTGTGGGGATCGGCAGCCGACGTAGATTCAATTTTTATTCTACAAAAAAGGGCAATCCGCGCAATATATAATATGGGTCCTCGCGAGTCTCTTAGAACTTTGTTTAAAGATATCAATATACTTACATTGCCGTCACTCTATATCTTTGAAAATATTTTATACGTCCGTAAAAATCTGCATAAGTTTTATATAAAAAGCGATTTTCACAATATAAATACACGACATAAACATAAAATTGTAGTGCCCAAATTTAGATTAGCTAAAACAAATAAGTCATTCCTTGGAAATTGTGTTCGCTTTTATAATAAGCTGCCCAAATCTGTTACAGACCTTACTGAGGGAAAGTTTAAAGCCCATATTAAACAGATCCTAATTAAAAAAGCTTATTATAGGGCTAATGACTATGTTGACGACAGAGATGTCTGGTATTGATTCTTTCTGCACATGTGGCTTCCCTGGAACCTTATTGATGAAATATGGATTTATCTAATAACAAATCAAAATTTTATAGTGATAGTAATTATTTTTCGAATATATTGATATATATTGTCTATATAATATATACTTTGACATATTATTTTTTTTTTTTACTGACATATTCAATATGACATTCAAAGCTCTGGCGTTTAAAATGCCTTTCATTTTATATAATTTAGTTTCTTCTACATTTTGTAAATGTGTGAACTTCGTCGACTTTATTAGTGCTATACATTAATTGTTATCAGTTTTCTATTGTGTTAGAGGCAATTGTCTGTTTTGTTATTGTGTGTATTTTACATTTAATTAGTCTACTTTGTTCGCACATACCTAGCTTATTACCATGTAATAACAAAAATGTAGTATAACTTTTTTTGAAAAGAGTATATCCATGGAGTTTCTTGCCGGCTCTTCTCCATAGGACCGACTTTTCCGAACCGTGCACTTAGCTTGACTTTTCGTAAGAGCCTATTAGGGCCTATATGAAATAAAAAATTTGAGTTTGAGTTTGAGTGTAGTAAAGTAAAATCTCTAATTTCGTACTTTTCACTGCGCACTCAGAAGTGATATTGCTCGTGAGCTCTTACAGAACAACACTGCTGGTCACAGGCTTGCGAGATTTTCACTATCAGATCTTTTCTTCAGACAGAATTAAAGCCGGTTTATGGTCATTGTCATATGCTAATCCATATATCTAGACAAATAAATAAAATTGAAGTGTCTGTTTATAATGTCAAAATAACAACTTTTTACTAAATGCATATGAAAATATATACGGTACCTGCAACAAAAAACAATTTAACTTTTTTTGTCTGTCTGTTTGTTCCCGCTAACCTCCAAAACGGCTGAATTGATTTCTAGATAGATAGCTGATGTTATAAGGAATATCTTAGGCTACTTTAATTTGAGAAGAATAAATAGGGTTCTGCGCAAAAAAATTAAACCCATTAAATACAATATATATACTCTATGTCAAGTGTCTATGGCGAAGTACTCTAAATTATTAAAAGTTATCTAATTTCTTTTAAATTAAACAGCGGGTGAAACCGCGGGTCCCAGTTAGTGGTTTATAAGGATATTAAATTTTTTATCTCATTGGTTATATGGTCTAAGATCTCATCTGACTAGAACCTTCTGCAGCCCAGATCAGGCTGGTTGGAGAGAACCTCGTAATGCTTCTCTTCGAAGGAAAAAGTATTCACAGATATCGAGTTCTCAATAAATAAATAATTTACTTTTTATAAAAAATGTAACTGTCAGAGAAGACGCCTAACTATACGGACAGGAACACAAATAACACGAGAGTAGTTTGACAGCAGCTCCATTGGGTTAATAACAATATACTGCGAGCACCAGTCCACTAGCTTTGCCAAGCATGGTGATTATGGCAATATTGCCTAAAATGGATATACTTAGCAGCAAGCTACATATACCCATTTTAGGTTCATGTTCATATACAAACAGCAGACTTTGTGGGGCGTCTATGCTTGACGTCAGCTATGTGTTCTTCAATTCTGGTGGCTATGCTGCGCTTTTGTCCTATGTATAACAACCCACATTCACAGTCAATCTTGTAGGCCCCTGCATCTTGTAGAAGAATGTGACACATCACCCGTTTGAGAAGTTGGCTGATCTTCTTCTGCGGCTTTAATAGAAGCACGCTTCAAGATATGGCCAATTCTGTCCTTGACTCCGGGGGATTAGACTTGATATAGTTCAAATCCTCTTGTGTAGACAAGGTTTAATGTAACTTCCACTTGCCATCCTATACATGCAAGCGAAATGAATTCGTAAAGACAGCTAAGAACAAAGAAAAGTTTAATTAAATTTAAATGGATAGCTCGGAAGATCTTTATCCAGTATTATTTTAATTGTATGGAGGACAGAAGTTGGATATTCGTGTTTTATATCGTCATAATGGAGTTTCAACAACGATTCTACTCGAACAATTTACTGTTTATAGCGGTACCAACTTTTAAGTGGCTTGAGTTTTCTATATTCATGTTTTCCTTATCTTGTCGTGGGAAGAGTAGAGTGCTCAGAGAGATTTAAGTGATGTGTGCTTGTTTATGCGAAGTAATTCTTACAGTGTTTGTGGTAGCCTCAAAACTAAGAAAAGTAGCTTAAGCAAAGGGAGACTTATACTCAGTTCTGGATGTAGTGTTTATATCATCATTATATCAGGCAAAAAACCACAATTGATTAGACAAAGATTTCCACAATTGTGTCGTCATTTAGGGGGATTTGCCAGTACTCACCACGTTTGGCAGGTGGGTTGGTGAGCGCAGAATAGCTGCTGTTCCACAGACGGGACGCTGCTGCCTATCCCTGTGGCTTAGAGTTCCTTCGTTCATACGGAACGAGATGGAGTAGTGCTATATTCTTAATCCGGACACCT
Organism: Diloba caeruleocephala; assembly: GCA_947459985.1. Lineage (NCBI taxonomy): Eukaryota > Metazoa > Arthropoda > Insecta > Lepidoptera > Noctuidae > Diloba > Diloba caeruleocephala. The sequence goes on from OX381618.1 coordinate 2,740,249, forward strand.
ATGTATATAGTATCTATATTATAATGATGATTGGCGCAGTGGCCAAGCAATAGGCTTTCTGCACTACGTGTCGCGGGTTCGATGCCCGCACGGATCAGACATTTGTATGATCTAAAGAGACTTGTTTCGGGTCTGGGTTATTGAGCATGCAAGATTTATGTCTGTAAACTGTACACACAACACTGGAAAGACCTGGGTCTTTCCTGTGTCGTGAGCGGGATATCGTTAATAAAATAGTTGCTTCATGTTTTTTAATAACAAATGATGTTCCCTCGCACGTCATATGGCCGTCAACCGTAAGCCCTAACGATTGTTATTTCCATATGTTTTTATCTCCATGGTCCATTGGCCACGCATATTTCAGGCATGTTCATAACAGTAATGTCTTAGGTTTTCGCGATTATTACACATGATAATAAAACACTTTCAAACGGATTCTATCGTGTATATTTCAGAAATTAGATTAGATTTAGACATAAGATTCTGATTAAAATTGTTCGGTAGATAAAATAAAACAACTTTTTGAAAATCTGTAACGACGCCTGTCACCTTAGTCATCCTGCGACCACGAATGCTGCAAAGTATTTGAATCGTCAGTAAAAACAGAAATCTAAAGTATACGCGATAGAATCCGTTTAAAAGTTGTATGTTCATAATTTTGCTTATTTGGCAAATAGAACATTCGCGAGAAAACACAGTATGACCACAGAAATTTCAACATAGAATAGAGTTGCAGAATTTTACTCCGAAATCCTAGTGACCCAGTTCTGAGTGTCTATAAGTTGGGGAAAACAGCGGATACACTTAATTTATCTTTCACTGTCGGAGCAAATAGATTGAGTGAAATAACATTAGTGGAGGTAGAAAGAAAAAACAATTCGGAGAATGGTCCAAATGTATGGCGGCCCACACAATCACAAAGTTTACAAACTATTTAGAAGAAACTAATCTTGTGCATGTAAGCGAAAGTCATGTTGTTTTAAGTTGTATATGAAGGTCGAGAAGGGACGCCCGGTCGTCATCACTGCAGAGACTTCCCGGAGGACACGGCGCAGCACACGTTGGAGGAGTGCCCAGCTTGGGCAACGCAGCGCCGATGATCTCGTCGCGGTGGTCGAAGGGTGACCTCTCGCTTCAATCCGTGGTTCAGTACATCGTCCAGAGCGAGAGCGTATGGGATGCCGTCACCGCCTTTTGGGAGGACGTGATGCAAGCAAAGGAGGCGGCAGAGCGGGGACGGGAAGAAACCACCTATGATCCCCGCTACAGAAAACACACCGGGTGCGGGCGCCGGAGCATGATGCAGAACGATTTCTGGCCACCATGACAAACGGCATGCGGGCAACGGACTGCCCTAAGTTCTGACAGAGACGAGGGTGCGTTCTAATGCGGACACTCACCACCGGCTAGAGGTAAGTGGAAGAACACCGTGGGGTTTTAGCCGGTAAGAGTCCGGCATGACCCTCCGCCTTTCTTGGGGCGGAGGAAGTCCATGAGTATTTTTCCACGCCAAAAAAGGGTATATGATTGAAGTAGACTCGGATATCTATGGAGTAGACTCAATCAATTTCTTATGGACTGTTTAGTAGGAATTAGCTAAACAACACTAGCTCTTTTTTAATCGAGAGATCGCGGTGATTCGCGGTATCAAATTGTATGTTGTGGTATTGTATCAAAGGTGACATAGACAAAGCTCCGGAACATTTGTTCTGTGATTCTGCAGCCGTTTCTGTCCTGAAGTTGACTGGAGGTGGTTTTAGCCTGCGATGGTCCGGTATACCTAAAGATATTGAAAGAAAGGAGATATGCCATATAGTTCAAAATGTATACGAGCCTAGAAATCCAGTTTTCCCCTACCATTCGTCATAAAAACACACTAATGCACACAGTTACAAGTGCTCATCTAATGAACTGAATAAACGCAACATTATAATTGGCTACTCATACTAAAACACACCCACGACTATGTAGGTAGCCAATCATGCCGAGCGTACAGACTGTAAAGCAGCAGCCGTACCACGCAACGCGTATGTTTATTGGGAGTACCATTCGCTGTTCTATTCATTGCGTTTGTTATTCACTGATTGCTAGTCAAAAGTGGTAGATAAGAAGCACTGTAATTTGTACATAAATAATAATGTCGTTCTGCTCCATCAATCCAAATGTAACATAATAACGAAAATAATATATTTTTATTTATTATTTTTATAGATAAATACAAGAAAATTCTTTCACTTACTTATTGTATATGATTCCTTCCTTGATAAATAAAGTTATTATTTTCGCTACGGTTTTTGCATGTTATCCCCGAACAAAGCGACACTTTAACAAACTTTCACTTAAGCGATCGAATCCCAACTGATATTATAAATCGGCAATTTTTTCGGAATGGCCCGGCTTGCGCATGTCGCGGTGGCGCGGTTAGGCCCCCGTACCACTACTCTTTATTTCCAACTTCTGTGGGTGTACCACTTCGAACTCTAGGGCGAATTCACACATCGACTGATATGGGTGTATTGTGGGCTCATTGGGGGGTTTGCCATAATCGCCACACTTGGCAGACGGGTTGGCGATCGCAGTTGAGTTGTTAATGTACTCGAAGGACGCTGCTGCCCATCCTCCGGCTAATCCCTTAGTCGACTTTTACGACGCCCACGGGAGGAGATGGGGTGGTGGTATTCTGAGCCACCACACGGCGATTTATTTAATTACTTTGATATATTGATACTTAATTATGATATACGAAAGGAAAGTGATTATAGAATCAAATAATACTCTTTATTTAAAAAGTCAAATAGATTATAATAACATTTTAAGAGTAACAGGTTTTTCATTTATTTCTTAAATAAATTTCGAATGTATGAATGTTTTTTTTTTTCATTGGGACAAGCCCGCCACACATTCCCAACCACTGCAACTCCTGTAAGCCAGGATCTACAATGGCGACCACCGAAAAGAACACCGATCAATGAAGCTCGGTGTGTCCCAGAGAAATGAATAACTGTCTTGGAACCCGCACCGAAATTAATCAGAAAAGAAAAAGGAGGAGTAGGAAAGAATATACGTTCCAATGTATGAATGTATCAACAACAAACAAGACAATCAACAGATAGTTGTTTCAGCTCTGGGTGTTTGTGCATGTGAGATTTATATAGAAATCCCAATCCCAGCGGTGGGCACCCGTTTAAATAAAAAAAACTGGACAATTGCGAGTTGAGACTCGCATGGAGAGGGTTCGTACGATGAGTATGTAGGTATGGTAGATATGTTTTTTAAATCTGACTCATATTAGTTTGTGGTAATTAAAAAGGTATTTATGGTACCGAATTATATACATATTGTCTACCAGCTGGGATCCGCGGTTTCACCCGCGTTTAATTTAAAATACATTTAGAGTACTTCGACATAGGCACTTGACATTGAATATTTCTATTGAATTTCAAGGGTTTTTTTATTTTTGCGCGGAACCCTAATTATTTTTCTAAAATAAAAGTAGCCTAAGTTATTCCTTATAACATCAGCTATCTGCCAGTGAAAGTCCCGTCAAAATCGGTCCAGCCGTTTCGGAGATTACCCGGAACAAACAGACAGACAGACAGACAGACAGACAGACAGACAAAAAAATTTAAAATGAATTTTTTGTTATATGTTCCGTATATACTTTCATATGCATTAAGTAAAAAGTTGTTATTTTGACATTACAAACAGACACTTCAATTTTATTTATTTGTATAGATTGTTGAATTATGTCTTGTACCAATAATTTATCTCAAGAACAAACTTAACATTGTAGTTGAACAACATTGTATTGTTTTCTTTTTCGGTCGGTCCAGTAGATTCGGAGCAAATTGGCTGTGACACATGGACAGACAGACAGACACACGAGTGATCTTATAAGGGTCCGCCGTTTTTTCATTCGGACGTACCGAACTGTAAAAAGGAGGTCAGCTAATTAATAATTTACCAGAGCATTGTTTTAAGTCAAGAGGTGGAAATTTCAGAGATATACAGAAGATCGCCAGATAATCTCAGCGCAAGTTGTTGTATAAAATTAGATCTACATTTATTAAATGTTAGTTAGAATAGATTATTTATTTCTTATGCGCTTTTTTGATGAAATGCAGAGGTATTTCATTAGAATTTTGGGCCAATTATATATCAGCCAATTATACGTCCACTGCTAAACCAAGGCGTTCCCCATAGATTTTCACAACTGTGTCATAATTTTGGGGGGTATTTGCCAGTATTCATGACGCTTGGCAGGCGGGTTGGTGAGCGCAGTAGTTCCACAGAAGGGATGCTGCTGCCCATCACTCTGGTTTAGTCGCTTAGTAGTCTTTTACGACACCCACGGGAGGAGATGGAGATGGAGTAAATATTTATTTACAAGGCGGACTTAATACCAACTGGCATTCTCTACCAGTCAACCTTTGGGTTAAAAAGAAATCCATCGAAAAGAGGTGCAAAAAATATATATTACATAAATTTTATAATAAGATCATCATCATCATTTCGGCCAAATGAAGTCCACTGCTGGACACAGGCCTCCCCCAAAGATCACCACAACCACCGATATGGATGTGTTGTGAACACATTGGGGGGTTTTGCCATAATCGCCACGCTTGGCAGGCGGGTTGGCGATCGCAGTTGAGTTATTAATGTACTCGAAGGACGCTGCTGCCCAGGATGCTATGCCCAGCTAATCCCTTAGTCGACTTTTACGACACCCATGGGAGGAAATGGGTTGGTGGCATTCTGAGCCGGCACCACACGGCATTATATGATATACATACATAAAAATCTACATACTATAGATACAGTCAAATACTTAAGTTTAAAATATACTACCTGTAATACGTACTATTTATCATTTTAACCATGCCCGTAATTTTCAATTAGGATTTCAGCGAATTCAAAAAGTGTTCCCGAATTTTGCGTTTGAAAGAAAATTTTCTTGGACCTTTTTTATATCAAGGGGAGCTCGTTCCATATTTTGATTGTTGAGACAGCAAAGGATTTAGAAATAAAACCTGTACGGTGGGAAGGAAACTGAAGAATCAAATTGTCGGCAGCACGCAGGTTACGGCTATGAGAGCTACCCAGCACTAGAAAAAGTCTTTTGAGATATATCAGGAGCACAAGGATCGTTAATAATGGAGAACAGGAGAATGCTCAGAATGCCACCACCCCATCTCCTCCCATGGGTGTCGTAAAAGTCGACTAAGGGATTAGTCGGAAGATGGGCAGCAGCGTCCTTCGAGTACATTAACAACTCAACTGCGATCGCCAACCCGCCTGCCAAGCGTGGCGATTATGGCAAAACCCCCCAATGAGCTCAAAACACATCCATATCGGTGGTTGTGATGATCTTTGGGGGAGGCCTGTGTCCAACAGTGGACTTCATAAGGCCGAAATGATGAGGATACTAAGAGATCTCAGTGATCTTCTTTGACGGATAGGCAGCCATTTAAGCTGGGAACGGTCTAAAGAGATGTGGCCATACTTCCGAACGCCAAAAATGAAGCGAATGCAGTTATTGAGAAGTCGATCCAATTTGTTGAGAAGGTCTTGGGATAAATCCGAGTAACAAACATCCGCATTATCATTACAGGAAGCACAAATATATATATAAGTTTATTTTGTATTTTCAACCATAGTCGTTAAATGTTTTTATTTAGTTTAACATACCTTCTGTTTTACTTATGAACGCAGAAATAAAAATGTTTTCTTTCTTCTTGTGTTCTTCTATAAGTTGCTGTCGTAAATCGAACTTATTCGATCTGATGGTCCACCTCAAGGTTATTTATGTCTGGGTGCAACTTATACCTATATCAATAATTTTATAAGACAGACATCTTAATATAGTACAAATCTAAATTCGAACACGACTATGACGTCACTTCTAATTCTGGCGCGAAAAGAATAGACGTTGAAATGTTTTGGTGAGAAAGGACGGTCAGAGAGAAAAGTGCTTCTTATTTATTTGTGCTAGGTGTTTTAGAAACTAAGAATCCTTTTTGGTTATGGCTGCAGAACGTAACATGGTCACGTAACGGGGTAACGCGATGGGAACCATGTTGACAAGCCCGTGGTCAAACAAAATGTGAGTTAAGAGGTATATTTATCTATGATGTGAGTTGAAAGATGGACTTGACATAATTATGTGTGTTCACCATAACGTAATGCGCCTGTTGTTGAATGTTTTGGATTGATTGAGTGTTACATATTTTATATATTATTACTATCACCGTCTTATTTTTATAACAAATTATTTATTTTATTTGGATATTGAATAATTATATACTTGTAAATTTTATTTTGTTTTTTTTTTAAAGTTGCCCCCACTAGTATTTCTCCTGTGTCGTGGGTGCGTTTACAGACATGAATTCAACATACAATACACCCAGACCCGGAACAACTACCTGCAGATCATACAAATATTTCTTCCGTGCGGGAATCGAACCCACGACCCGGAGCGCAGCAGTCGACTGTATCAGCCACCGCACCACCCGAGCCGTCGTAAGTAATTGCTTTCGTCCGTGTGTCACTGCACAAGGGCGCCAACTGAAAACCAGCGCTGGGTGCGTCGCGCCCAGCAAATGCTGAGTTGGTGGCCTTTTCGGCGTGGGCGTGCTTGACAGCACTTTGTTTAGGTATTTAGTGTAACAAACACATCAACAACAACACAACACAGTGGTTTTAACCGGTAGGCCCTTCCCCGGGGCGAAGGAAGTTCATAAAGAATTTCCAATGCGCACCAATAAAAAAAAATAAAAAAAGGCCATACAAATATCTGTCCGACCGGGGATCGAAAGCTGCGCCTAACGTGTTTCAATTCAATTCATAATAATGTATATTTATTTATTTGTATTATTATGCCGTGTGGTGCCGGCTCAGAATGCCACCACCCCATCTCCTACCATGGGTGTCATAAAAGTCGACTAAGGGATTAGCGGGAGGATGGGCAGCAGCGTCCTTCGAGTACATTAACAACTCAACTGCGACCGCCAACCCGCCTGCCAAGCGTGGCGATTATGGCAAAACCCCCCAATGAGCCCACAAAACATCCATATCAGTCGTTGTGGTGATATTTGGGGAAGGCCTGTGTCCAGCAGTGGATTTCATTTGGCCGAAATGATGATGTCTATTTATTGTTTATATTTATACAATAAATTTAATATAAAAGAAATCTAGACTTCAGAGGTAAAGTATGCTAAGTCACTCATCATGAAAATACAGGAGAGCATGATTTGAGAGGTCTTGATTGGTAAGACTTTATACTATATATACGTCGGGCTGTAAGACTTTATACTATTTCATTTAAGAAACGGTAACTTAAAGCTCTGGATTAAGAATATAGCACCACTCCATCTCCTTCCGTGGATGTGGGAAAAGGCGACTAAGGGACTGTAAGCCAGAGGGATGGGCAGCAGCGTCCGTTCTGTGGAACAGCAGCCATACTGCGCTCACCAACCCACCTGCCAAGCGTGGTGAGTATTGGCAAATTAACCCCGAAATAGCGACACCATTTTGAAAATGTATGCGGTAGGCCTTTGTTCAGCAGTGGACGTCCTTCGACACATATGATGATGATGATGATGATGAACTTAAAGCTCCATATTATTCCACTCGATAAAGGTGATGTTTCTGGGGATATGAATGAAAAAACAACAACATATTTACCAAAAAAATGGACTTAACACAAATCCATTACGAAATACAGAAATTATCCTGCAGTGTCCGTAACAAAAATAAAACTCATCGAATTGAGTACCTCCTCCTATTTGGAGTCGGTTAATACTCACAATATCATTTTTCAAGTTGACCTAGTTAAATAAAACAATTAGAGATTCTCCCATTTCTGTAGTGTTCCATATTCAACGAACTTTAGTTTTTAATGTCATAATTCATGGCTGTGCATCAATTTCGTTCCCGGTTTCAATTTGCTAAGTCGTATGCAGCATTTATAATGCAGATAGTTTCATTTGGGCCTAGTTATTCTTCTGTACTACAGCGGTGATAAAAAGTTTTAGTGTAGAATAGTTAGTTTTGTATTGTTGTTATATAGAATAAATATTAATGACATAAAAATCTTATATTTTGTAAAGAATAATCAAGTCATAACTGTTATTTTACGCCAGGTAACTGCGTTTCAATCTGAATATAGTTCAAATTTAAAAATACTAATGTTTATAATAAAACAATTTTAAACGGATTAAATCGCGTGTATTATTGATTTTTGTTAAAATCACAAAAAAAAAAAAAAAAAAAAAAAAATAACAATAATACACGCGATTTAATCCGTTTAAAATTGTTTTATTATAATGTGTAATAATCGCGAAAACCTAAGACAATACTATACTAATGTTTATTTTAATTTTTATAAGAAAACTTTGCCCCTCACTAGGATTTTTCCTGCGTCGTGGGTACGTTTACAGACATGAATTCCATACATAATACACCTGCAGATCATCCAAATATTTGTTCCGTGTGGGAATCGAACTCACGACCCGGAGCGCAGAAGCTGACTGTATCAGCTACTGCATCAACCGTCGTACCGTTTATAGAGGTCGTTGTCATAATTAAGTAAAGCAAGGATTAAACGTTTGTCTGGACGTGTAATATATTATTGACATCCCTACATTAGGCATGAGACGTTAAATTTTCAAAAGTAAAGCCGAAGCCGGCAGTTATAATATAATTTTCTTAGTATCGAGTTATGCATTCGTAAATATTAAAAATAAGTAAACAATTCACACTGAAACTGTAGGACAACGAAGGATTTTTAGCATTAAACTATGCCTACATCCTGTTAATTGAATACATTTAGATGCATCTTAAAGATGAACAAATCATTATTAAGTCATAATACAAGTATGTCAATAAAAATATTAAACAACTTGTCTTCTAAGCTAACAACTAAAATCGGTCTACGCTAGCTGCGTAGAGCGATAATGTTGCCATAGATCAAAACGCACCACTAATATCACCTTAACATTAATTTATATAGCATGTTCAAATGATTCTTAATTCGAAATTTGAACTCACCGACGAGCGCGGCGAGAACCGCGAGCGTGGCGGTGGCGAGCGCGGCCATAGCAGGCGCGGCGCGAGGCATGACTGCCGGAGACTCGCGGGAAAGTTGCCAGCTACTGACGACGAACTATTCCAGTATTGGTGAAAATTAGCGGTTTTTCTGTTTGAACTGAACTTTTACGAATGTAAGGTAAAGTGTATTATAGTTTTGGTAATATATGAATAGTATTTATTGTTGTGTCTGCACACTAATCAAAAATCTTCCTATATCTATATTTATTATAATTTATATCTAAGTAGAATATGCTACTCATGGTTATGTCACTACGGTTATATTACTACGCATTTTTTATTTTTTTTACTTTGCCCCACACTAGGATTTCTCCTGTGTCGTGGGTTTACAGACATGAATTCCACACACAATACACCCAGACCCGGAACAATTACCTGCAGATCGTACAAATATTCGTTCCGTGCGGGAATCGAACCCACGACCCAGAGCACAGCAGTCGACTGTATCAACCACTGCACCAACCGTGCCGTCTATTTTTTCCGACTTATGACTATCCTTTCGTTATTGTTTTTTTTGGCTACGCTAATTACGTTCGGCTTAGAAATCCTTTGCTACGGTCGCATTATTTGCCTACGGTTCCGATACCTGCCTACGGTTACGTTGCCTGGCTCGGATACGATGATCGCTTGTTTTTAGGCGGGGGACTCCTCATGTACTTTCTCCACTCTAGGGAAAGTGGAGGGGCGTATCGGACTCTTACCAGCTAAAACCCCACGGTGTTTCTTCGACCTGCCTATAGCTGGGGTGCGGGGTTCGCTTTCGTATTCGCCATACCCAGCCTCGGCAGGTCTCGGCCCGGTACCTGGTTTCACGTTCCCTGTCCTGGCTAGTCTCATATCCCTCGGCGTTTGCAGAACATAGCGAACCATTGGTCTCCAGTGGAAATTCATCATCATCAAACCACTGGAGCGGTCATCGTCGGCACCGAAGGGGGCTTCAAGTCCACGTAAGATCACACTAGAACCTTTAGGCACACCATTGAGGGGATGACTTTAAAGCGGTCACCCCCTCTAGCGGGGGTAAGACGGCTACAGAAGAGCAACCCCCCAGGCACCTCTCGGGGAGCATTGTAAAAGATTTCCCCGAAGCCTCTCGCTTTGCTGCGCACACAGTGGCACATGACCACGTGAACACCACCGTCTTCCCGGGGGTCGCTTGGTATGAGCACGCGGACTTCCCAATCTGCGCACCCGTGACCCCCGAGAACACTTAGATAGCTACGATTACAATGGCTACCAATGGCTTCGAAGCCATGACTACGTATCTGCCTAACTGATTACGGTTTAAAATGCCTACCCAAGTCTACAATGCATACCTACGTTTTCAGTGCCTACCAAGGACTTCAATGCTTTTGATTGCAGTGTCTACTTCCGGCTGTAGCGCATGCCTATTGCTACGATGTTATCGGTTCACAACTTATGCAGACAACTTCACCTGGTGTTTAAAGGTTTAATCTTATTGCTTTGAGAGGTTTGAAAAATAACACTTAAGAAAAAAACTATTAAATCGTACACTTAATTAGTTTTCTGCGAGCTGGCAACACGCCGCGCGCCGCGCGCTTGCCGCACGCGGCCGCAGCACACCCGCCCCGCGCCCCCGAATGCGGCACTGCGCTCTGTGACGACTTCTCACTTGCACAAGCTCCGTTATCACACGACATGTGTAATGAGGATAATTGTAATAGTCTTATCAGAACAATACATAAAAACGGTTTCTAGAAGTTTACTGTTAAGCTTTGGTCTCTCTCATATAGATAGCTATCTCTATCTTTGTAAGACAATGCAGTAATCATTACGTTTGGAGTGCGGATTAGCGATTTTTATATGAATGTGGATGAATAGCTGTGTGGTGCCGGCTACGAATAGCACCAACCCATCTCATCCCTTGGGTGTCGTAAAAGCCGAATATGGGATTAGCCGGAGGATGGGCAACAGCGTCTTTCGAGTACATTAACAACTCAACTGCGATCGCCAACCCGCCTGCCAAGCGTGGCGATTATGGCAAAACCCAATGAGCACACAAAACACCCATATCGGTCGTTGTAGTGTTCTTTGGGGCAGGCCTGTGTCCAGCAGTGGACTTTATTCGGCCGAAATGATGATGTGAATGCGGCTATCGACGCATTAGTTTACAGTGACACTCATGGAAAAGGAGATATCTGTTAGTACTCACACGCTCTGAGGATCATATACCGAGCGAGTCCAAACTAACTTCAGTTTACGATACGAAGCGATGTTCGTCTTCGTATTGCTATCGCGTATCAACGTATACACGTATATACGTATGTGTGTCTTTACTATAAAGATTTTCTAGGATATGGTTTTGAAGTTATACTACTTTTGATGCGTTTGATGAGAGTCAAATTAACAGCGTCCTTTATGTGGAACAGCAGTGATACTGCGTTCACCAACGCGCCTGCCAACGTGGGGATACTGGCCAATTGCCCCCAAAATGACGACACAATAGTGGAAATCTAGACAACTATACAAATATTTGTTCCTTGCAGGAATCGAACCCCCGACCCCAGAGCCCAGCAGCCGACTGTATCAGCCACTGCGCCAACCGTGCCGTAAAAAGTATATACACGTTTCGTTGGAAGTTATACTATATTGGGGTGATAACTATTAATCAAAGTTTCTTAGAACACAAAATGTTTAGAGAGTAGTAGTAGAGAGAGAGAGATTTAGAGTAAAGAATAAATTAAAATATTTATTGTCATATAAACGCCTTAAATATATTTAAAATCAATTATAAGTCAGTAAAATTAAAGTTGTCGATATAGCTGAAAGGATTAGTAAACTGAAATGGCAATGGGCGGGGCGCATTGCTTGTAGAACTGATGGCCGTTGGGGCAAAAAGGTTCTCGAATGGAGACCGCGCACCGGAAAACGCAGCGTGGGACGACCTCCAACGAGGTGGACAGACGACCTGGTGAAGGTCGCTGGGAGTCGTCGGATGCGGGCGGCATGTAACCACTCGTTGTAGAAATCTAAGGGGAGGCCTTTGTTCAGCAGTGGACGACCTGTGGCTGATATGATGATGATGATGAAATTTTTCAAGTAAATACATATGTATGTGATGCACTTTATGATTAATTTTTAATTTTTTTATTTATTTTGCGTCCATGCACACACATTGACAATACAATTATATAAACAATCATTTTAGTCAGTATAGGTACAAGAACCCTGTTAGGGCACTGCGAAACTTCTCAATGCAATACAAAATCAATCAAATTAAATTATTAGGTACAATGAAATGAATTACAAATTAAAACATGATTAAAAAATAAAGATCCATAAATTAATAAGATTAAATTATCATGATTAATATAATTAATCATCTTTCACCAAAACCAAATCAATACTAATATAATATAACGTCAAAAATACCATATGATTTTACGTCTACATTATTTTATCTGTTTTAAATTGGTCAACTGTGTAATATGCTTTTTCTATTAATAATGATTTCAATTTCTTATAGAACGTACTACTCTTTTCTTCATTTTTCAAATTATTTGGTAGATTATTTTATTAATTTTTTTTTATATATTATTATATTATATTAGGGCTCTTTTTCATAATCTCAAAATTAATTGTAGGTGCGATTAGCTTGTTTTTGTAACGTCGGCTATAGTTTTCATTGGCTTCTATATTTGAACGGAAGTAATTTCTGTGTTTTTGTACGAACACAGATGTTTGCAGTATGTAAAGGGACGGTGGTGCCGGCTCAGAATGCCACCACCCCATCTCCTCCCACGGGTGTCGTAAAAGTCGACTAAGGGATTAGCCGGAGGATGGGCAGCAGCGTCCTTCGAGTACATTAACAACTCAACTGCGATCGCCAACCCGCCTGCCAAGCGTGGCGATTATGGCAAAACCCCCCAATGAGCCCACAACACATCCATATCGGTGGTTGTGGCGATCTTTGATCTTTGGGGGAGGCCTATGTCCAGCAGTGGACTTCATTCGGCCGAAATGATGAAAGGGACGGTAATGTTAGTATTTTATTTTTTATAAAATGAGGTTTACAGCTTTGTTGTTCATTTAAATTCATCATGATCCGGGTAATTTTTTTTTGCATTGGAAGAATATTGTTGAATTCTGTACTTTCGCCCCACAATATTAAACCGTAATTAAACCACGCATAGTATGTTGTGAGCGCGGTCTCGTAATTTGTGTTACATTTTAATTTATTAAATGCGTATAAGAATTATGACAACTTAGTTTTCAGTTTTTCAATATGTGTTTTCCAACTAAGATTATTGTCCAGTGTTAGTCCTAGAAGAGTTAGTTTATGCCTGTTAGTGCTTCCAATTTAGCTTTTGTGTTTACCACAACAGTGTAGAAGAGTCTGAGATAATGCGGACTAGGATAATCTTTCATGACAAGTAGAATCCAGACCAAACGTCACGCGTTATTGTTTCATACAAGTGGTTACAGATTAGAGATGTGTAAGTAATGCGCGTAATATTACTCGGGCAATATCACTCCTCGATGTGATGAAACATTACACATTACGCGAGAGAAACAACCATCACACTATCACCCACACTTTACTTACTTCTGAGTTCTGTAGTGAAAATAAGTTTACGTATGTGACAGTGTGATGTTCGTTTCTCGTTTCTCTCGTGTAATTTCTCTGTCGGTGTATCGCTTAGCCGAATGAGATTGACCGAACCAATTGACAAACGACCAAAATACAATAATAAAAATGTTGATTGAAGTGAAAGTAAATTGAACTATTTCCATAATTTTTTGTAAAAATCCCGCTCATTCTATATTGATATAATAGGTAATATACTACAAACATTATAAAAGTACATATATAATTCAAATTAATTAACAAATAAATAAGTAACAAATAAAAAAAGTAGTAATCAATTACTTTATTAATGTATACCATGCTAGGTTGCGAACTAGCGTCACCTATCGCCTGACTCAGGTGCTCACCGGGCACGGTTGTTTCGGTGCGTACCTGCACAGGATAGGACGCGAGGCCACGGCACAATGCCACCATTGTGATAGCGACCAGGACACCGCACAGCACACGCTCGAGGCGTGCCCTGCGTGGGCCGCCGAGCGGCGGATCCTGGTCGATCGGATCGGGCAAGATCTCTCTCTGCCAGCAGTAGTGTCGGCTATGTTGGCAGAGCACGAAAACTGGATTGCAGTGGTCTCCTTCTGTGACAGCGTCATGCTCCAGAAGGAGACTGCAGAGCGGGACCGGGAGAGGGCCGATCCCGCTCGAAGAAGAAGGAGACGGCGCCGTGGTAACAACCACCCTGGCGCCTAATTCCGATACGCCTGAAAACCCCTGCCGTTGCTATAAGGTGGGGGACCTCTGGGTTCGCGGGTGCGTAGATTGGGGAATCTGCGTGCCCACACCAAGCGACCCAAGAGAAGACGGTAGCACGCATGTGGTCACGCGCTGCCGTGGGACGCTTTGGGGGATCCTTTACAATCCCCCTGGGGGGGTGACCGCTTTACAGTCACCCTCTCCGAGATGTGCCAATAGGCGTGGCACCAGTGGGCGGCTCTAGTGTGATCATACGAGGACCTGGAGCCTCCCTTACGTGCCGAAGATGACCGCTCCAGTGGTTTTAGCCGGTAGGAGTCCGGCATACCCCTTCGCCCTTCCCCGGGGCGAAGGAAGTTCATGAAGAATTTCCACTGGGCAACAATAAAAAAAAAAAAAAAAGGTTGCGATCTAAATTATGATAAAAAATATTACTTATTATCCCCATGTGCCGAGTGCAAGTAATATTACAGTACGAAGTACGATCACACGAAGCAATGATTCGGGTATAAAGACACCAATATCTATCGAACGCGTCGGGTGATGTTTCGAGTGATGTCTTATGTTTTCGAGTAATATCACGTGACTACAAAAGTGAAATCACATCACTTTGAAGGGTAATGTTTTGCACATGTCTATATACACGTTCACCAACAGTGTAAAAAGCACTACGCTCCGTAGCAATTCGTAGCGGTTCGTAGCTGCGGCGTACATGGTCCTTTGTTGTAGACCTCTTTGCATGAATTACGCTCTTGGGTAGATAATAATAGAATATAGCTGTTAAATCTTTTTATGATGGCAATGTGTTTGTGAAAAATAAATAATAGCTTTTCTCTCGGGTTCGCGACCCGGTGCGTGCCGTCTATAAACGTATTATAAACATATTTGACGATGAGCCCAAGCTCACAAGCGACCTAGAAGACTTAGGGGAAGTCTGAGGAAAGACATGCTTCCCTGTGTGTGTTCTACCGCTTGTACAACGGGCAGTGTTCTGAGGAATTGTTGAATATGATGCCAACGGCTACTTTCTACCATCGCACCTCCCGCCACCGTTTAAATGACATGTACAGCATAAACGTGGCACTTGCATCTCTGGAATGTATTGATTATGTTTGCACTGCATTAGCATTAATGTTGTTTTTATTGCTTAGAAATACGCTGACAATCCTGTGGATAGACATTTAGTTGGCTTTACGGCATCAACGAGTGAGGTGGCTTTTATTTGCCAAGAATAACACGGCGCAGGATCTCTGTAATGGGAATATATCGACGCCTGAAAGGAAAAAGGTAGTAACTGACGAATTTTGTTCAGTTGAGTTCGACTTTTCGACGTGGAAAATCAAAGTCCAAGGATAATTTTAGATTTATATTTGGTTTACGAAATTATGATCACGTAGCACAATTTCGTCATCAGAAAACTTAAAGCTGAAAATTCCAATGCATTCCACATTTTTTTTCGATAAATACTTTAACACTCAAGCAGCTCGTTTGTGGAATGCATTACCGATACTAATAAGACGTGCTCAGTCATTATCAGCCTAAACTACTAAGGGATCATTATCTGCCGCTTTAAATTCTACTATTTACAATAACAACTCAACTGCGATCGCCAACCCGCCTGCCAAGCGTGGCGATTATGGCAAAACCCCCCAATGAGCGCACAACACACCCATATCGGTCGTTGTGGTGATCTTTGAGGGAGGCCTGTGCCTACCAGTGGACTTGATTCGGCCGAAATGATGATGATGATTAAATTATTTTGTTTTTAGATTTTCATGTAGTTGAAATAGTTATTATTTTTTCATGTATGTAGTATAGTATATAATAATATTTATTTATATTACTTTAAATAGTTACACCTCTAACTGCCTCATAATTACTTCTAACTACCATTTTCCATCATAAATTTGCCTGGAAGAGATCGCGGATAGCGATAAGGACGCCTGTTGTAATTTTACTTAATTCAAAACTTCTGACTGTGAGTTTTGGGTGTACTATAAAGAGTATATAAATAAATAAAAATAATTTGTTTATATCCCCTTCTGATTTTCCAATGTCGATATACATCTATTTATTTATTAATAGAAGTACAACCACATTATACATTACACTTATGCTAAAATTATGTTATCTACTATGAACAATGCTATGACAATTATGGCGTAACATTTTTTTTATTTAAGAGATTTATGTACACATTTGCGACGGTGTCAATCCCATCGAGCTTTTACAAAAAATAACTTTCTCATAAAATAATTTAACTAATATTTATCAGACATAGCCAATAAAAACTAAAATAACTTAAACTTGCTTATCTAACAAAAATGTCTATAATATTTTTGTTGCTTCAGAAGTAGGCTTAGCTAAGACTCCATGACACATACCAACATCTATCACTGACAAATTTAAAGATCTAAGGAGTGTTTTCCTTTTATTCGCATATGATGGTGAAAAATACTTTACGACCTATTCTAATACCTACCAAATATACATAAAAAAACATTGATATCGGTCCAACCGTTTCGGAGGAGTGTGACCACAAACACCGTGACACGAGATATTTAGATAAGATTAGATATATATTTTTTTTTTTTAAACGTTGCCCCATAGTAGGACTGTGTCGTGGGTGCGTTTACCGACATAAATTCCACACACAATACATCCAGACCCGGACCCAGAATAGCTCTGTTAATTTATAAGGTTTATAAAGCAGCCTGAAAATAAATATTTATTATTATTCTTATAGCATTCACTATTTACCACCACAAGTAATGGTACCGCCTATACCAACAAGATGTAAACTGTTTGATTACAACTAAAACTAGTTTACTATCACAAACAACTTGGCAAGGACAGTATGTTTGTTACATTGTTATATTGCTCATTCTTATGATAGGAGATTGTAGGCCTTCTTTTTCATTGTTTTTTTTTTATTGATGTCCAGTGGAAATTCTACATGGAACTTCCTTCACCCCGGGGAAGGGCGAAGGGGTATGCCGGACTCCTACCGGCTAAAACCACTGGAGCGGTCATCTTCGGCACCGAAGGGGGGGCTCCAGGTCCTCGTAAGATCACACTAGAGCCGGGAGATTGTAGGCCTAGAACAGTTTTTACAAAACAAGTGTCAAAAAGCTATTTTGTTCTGGCCCGGGGAAATGTTCTCGGAACTTTTAAGGATATATTTTGCTAAAGACTGCAGTGTATTTTATATGGAGGAAGCATAACTCCCAAAGACGCCTGCGTTCGAGAAAGGACACATTACACAGCTGTATAAAATTGAAAGAATAAAGTATCACTACGTTTCATTATAGCCTTACGATTTTAATTAAAGGTTTAATTACGTCCCAGTGTGTGGGGCGGAACTGGCAGAACTTAATGAAAGACGCGAGATTGAAAGGGATGCGTCTTTGCCGTCGGCAGCTTTTCAACTCAAGCTTTCTGTAGTTATAGTAATTATCACCACGGAAATTAATCCAATTGCTGGTTTATACAGCCCGTGGCGCAGCCGCTGTAACAATCAATTTTTACAGTATAAATTAAATTACCTGGCTAGGTGACAACATTTAGATGAATAGTATTTTTTTACTACATATTTTACATTTTTTGTATTATTACAAGTAGAATACATTTCTTGGTAACAAATATTGCCACATTCTGGTACCATGTGTATTACGATACTCAGGCATATCATAAGTACTTAAGTAGGTTAAGTGCCTCAGTTGGTCAGGTCTAACAGACTTAACAAGCTCATGTCTACTTGAGTACTCATCCACTAGTATTGACATGTTAAACTTGTCAAAAACATTTAATATTTAATATTATACGTACGCTAAGATTTTTAATCTGTTCCGGGCATATAAATTGAGAGATGGATGTAGTTTGAACAGCGTTGACTAATGTGTATGGTGTACATCAATGAGAAGGTTACCCTTCGTGAATTTTATTTTTAATTCATAACATCAGCTGTTACCACTGGCTGTTAATGAATGACTTTGAGGGGCGAAAAAACAATCATCAATTCAGCAAAAGGACGTCCACTACTGTACAAAAGCCTCCCCATATATTTACACAATTGTGTCATCATTTTGTACTTACCACGCTTGGACGGAGCGGAGTATGGCTACTGTTCCACAGAAGGGACGCTGCTGCCCATCCCTCTGGCTTACAGTCCCTTAGTCGCCTTTTACGACATCCACCGAAGGAGATGGAGTGGTGCTACATTCTTAATCAAGAGCTTTAAGTTATCGTTTCTTAAATGAAATAGTACTACCGTAATAAGTCTTACAGCCCGACGTATCACCAATCAAGTCCTCTCAAATCATGCTTTCCTGTATATAAATGATGAGTGGCTTAGCATACTTCACCTCTGAAGTCCAGATTTATTTTATATTAAAGTTATTGTATAAATATAAACAATAAATAGACTTTTATCTCTTGTAAAATAATAATGCTTAAATTATCCTACACGAGATAAAGTTCATGCAGCTAAAAAGGATGGTCCAGTTGGATTGGATTGGATTCAATGAATACAGATAAAAAATCTTATTACCGACTTCAAAAAGGAGGAGGTTCTCAATTCGATGCGTATTTTTTTTATGTATGTACACCGATTACTCCGAGATTTGTGGACCGATTTGAGCGATTCTTTTATTAATAGGTGCAGAATGCTTTCGAATCGGTCCCATATAAATCTTATTACATTTGATGGAGTTGTTTTTTAACCACCTTTAATAAATAGGTTTAATTTGACTGCGCTTACTTAGATGATGTCTTAATAGTTTCGATTCTTAGAATATACATATAAACTAAAGAGAAACAAATAAATTTTTTTTACGGCGGGGCCAAGTAGGCTACCATGGTTCATGCAGACCAACGAGATATATTTATCGGCCCCGCCCGACTTCATAAATAAAGTTATCTTTTTCTTTTTAGTGGTTTTAATATCGTATTGAATTATGAAGTCGGTATTTTTTTTTGTTAAAATTTAATTTAACCAGTAACATAAGGCAGGTAGGCTGTAATATAATAGGGCTTTACCAATGAAATTGCCGTTCTGCAATGATATTCTAATTTCAAATTTATTTTATTTTATGCATGGTTGGAAGTTGATCATTGCGTGGCTCAATTTCTCACCTGTCATGGTAACTTAAAGAGTAAATTATGAATGTGTGATTGGAGAATCTGCGTGCCCACACCGAGCGACCCACGAGAAGACGGTGGCGCGCATGTGGTCACCCTCTTCGAGATGTGCCTACAGGCGTGGCACCAGTGGGCAGTTGTGTGATCTTACGAGGACCTGGAGCCCCTTTAGGTGCCGATGATTACCGCTCCAGTGGTTAGAGCGGTTAGCGGTAAGAGTCCGGCATAAAAAAGGTACCAAGCAGTAGTGTTTAAACTTTAGACCTTACTATGCTCCGGTTAGAAGGGCACTGTAGCTACTGGAATTACTGTAGAGACTAAAATAACTGATGTCTCGATGTGACGAGCAAAGTGAGAGGCCTCGCAGTACTAGGCCAGGGTAGCATTCTAATTGTTATGCAGGCTTGTCGCTTACCATCAGGCGAATGACTTGCTCGTCTAGATACACACAAGTTTTATAAAAAAAGTTTTGCTTACGAGACATTTTAAGTCTTATAATAAAACACTTTTAAACGGATTCTATCGCGTATATTTCAGGATGACCTGATCCTGCGACCACGAACCCTGCAAAGTGTTCGAAACGTCAGGTAAAACAAAAATCTAAAATATACGCGATAGAATCCGTTTAAAAGTGTTTTATTATAATGTGTAATACTCGCGAAAACTTAATACATTACTATTTTAAGTCTTGGTTACGTAAACATAATCAGCCCATTACAGTCCCACTGTTGGGCACGGGCCTATTTTCTCGGTGAGAAAGGTTAGACCTTAGTCCACCACGCTGGCCTAGTGCAGGTTGGCGAACTATACACACGATTGAGAACATTTTGGAGCCCTCTCAAGTGTGCAGGTTTCCTCACGATGTTTTCCTAAACCGTCTTGGAACGACCTCAATATCGACTACACATTTCAAACCCCAAAATGAAGTAGAATATTAAATCGACTAAGAGAATATTAACCGCTTGACCTTTAGGGTTGTTTATTGTCAACCCGTTGCCAAGCAACGACGCAAAACCTAGCAACCGTTTGAA
The DNA here is from genome assembly GCA_947459985.1 of Diloba caeruleocephala. Taxonomy (NCBI): domain Eukaryota; kingdom Metazoa; phylum Arthropoda; class Insecta; order Lepidoptera; family Noctuidae; genus Diloba; species Diloba caeruleocephala. Next base: position 2,760,829 of record OX381618.1, read on the forward strand.
AGGTTAACTTCAATAACTAGTTATTGGTTTTATAACAATTATTTAGAAGCTATAAAATATATTTATTTGTTGAGGGGAAATCAAAATGGCTGGAGTTACAAGACCTATGAGTCAAATGAGGAAGATTGAAACTGTGAGTATTTGTATAATTTATAGAGAACAGTACACTCACCTGCACTCACAACTCCACGTGTTCTGCCGTTCATCATTCATCATTTCAGCCGAATGAAGTCCACTGCTGGACACAGGCCTCCTCGAAAGATCACCAAAATGACTGACATGGGTGTGTTGTGGGCTCATTGGGGGGTTTTGCCATAATCGCCACGCTTGGCAGATGGGTTGCTGATTGCAGTTAGGTATACTTGAAGGACGCTGCTGCCCGTCCTCCGGCTTTCATCCCTTAGTCGACTTTTACGACACCCTCGGGAAGAGATGGAGTGGTGGTATTCTGAGCCGGCACCACACGGCTAGCTGCTTCTGCCGTTACACTCACTTATTACATGCACAAATATGCAGCAAGAAAGGCTATGTAGGTCATATAGGGTTAGCACTGAAAATCAGCTCTGTGTTGCGGCTAACGTTACAACCCAGCACTATGCTGAGTGTTGACCTGTTTGCCACTATTAAGACGTGCACCAGCAAACTGTTATTTTGTTATGATTATTTTATATCTCATTTTTTTTTCTTTGCTACGATCAATGTTTTTGTTATGTGGTTTTTTATTGCAAGTTTCGTGTAGATTTTAGTTTAATTAATACAATGATATTATATATATTAAAAGAAGTAGATATGTTACATACGCGTTAAAAGTAAGAACAAACAAACAAACAAAACTACCCCAATTGTAGCACCTCGCAATCAGTTCGCTCAAAACAGGACAACGAGCGCACACTGTCACAATCTGTATTGTTTTATTAATTAAGTAGATAATAATAATTCCATCGTGCGTATAGAAAATGCACAAACTATCAACCAAAAATAAATAAAGAACAAGGTATCTCATACCACACGTGAGTAATAAACTATACAACATACTATTTAAATTATAATATAGAATAATATTCTCGAAAAAACACAGGCCAAGCAAAGGAAAGAGACAACACATATATTCTATTACAGGTGCGACGAAGACATCGATTACACGTGTTGTCATTTTAGATAGCTATCTCTTTTACTCTCGTAGTTTTTGCATCTTCAGTTTCAGATCAGTTTTATACTGCATTTTGCGCGCCATTTAGTATGTACGTAACATATCTATGGTATAATATCATTGAATTAATATGAATGTACCGATGCGCGGTTGCTGTGCTAATAAATCGTTTTTCTTTCTTTCTTTCTTCTTATATAAATGTTTGTCCTGAATCAGGGATTGGAAGTGTGACCCAGAGCACGGCACATAAACATACCTTCCTTGCGTCAAGTAGGTGGCTGAATTTGTACTATTAGGGTTATATTCGCCTCGCTATGTGTTCCTTCTGTTAAATAGCAAATTCATTTGTCTTGGCAGAGGCATAATTGTATAGTGTCGGCACGGTTGGTGCAGTGTCTGATACAGTCGGCTGCTGCGCACCGGGTCGTGGGTTCGATTCCCGCACGGAACAAATATTTGTACGATCTGCAGGTAGTTGTACTGGGTCTGGGTGTATATAGTGTGTGGAATTTGTGTTCGTAAACGCACCTACAACACAGGAGAAATCCTAGTGTGGAGCAAAGTTAAAAAAAAATGTTACCGCCTTTTTAAATTACTGCAAAAACATCGCCTCATCGACGGGTTTGGGTTTGTATAATGTGCAAACTGGGGGATTTTGCCATAATCGCCACGCCAGCAAGGAGGGTTGGAGATCGCAGTTGAGTTGTAATGAATATACTCGAAGAACGCTGCTGCCCATCCACTCATTAAACCCGTAGTCGTCTTTAACGACACCGACGGGATGAGAAGGCGTGGTGCTAGCAAAATGCTGTGTGAGGTCATTTGAAAAGATTTTAATTAACTCATTGTCGAGTACTTGAAATCAAGAGGAATAAATATCTGAGGGAGCCTCTGAGATATTTGTTCCTCTTGATTGGCAAAGGTCAAAGGTGGCACAGAGCGTCAGTAGAGAGTCTTTTTAAATTATACCTTTAAATTGTCGAACTACTTTGGATATTAAATGATCATAAACAATACTATCGCATCAGCAGTTTCATCGTATATTATTTATACACTCTTTATTGTACACTATAAAATAGTCACAGATATAACACAGATAGAACATTTTAATTGAGTAAAAGTACAATAGGCAGCCTTATCGCTATCCACGATCTCTTCCAGGCTACCTTTGGATTGGAAATGGTAGATAGAAGTAATTATGAGGCAGACAGGTGTAACTATAATATATATAAATAACTACTAATGTAAATAAATCTATACTAAACACATGAATGCTAAAAAAAAACAAAGAAAGCTATATGAATACTTATGAATATTATAAAAACAAAATATATTTAATGTAAAGCGCTAAACCAAGGCAAAATGGAATACTAGAAATTAAAACGACAAATAATCTTTTACCAGTTTATTAAAGGCTGACAATGATTGAGCACGTCTTATTATTACCGGTAATGCATTCCACAAACGAGCTGCTTAAACGGTAAAGGATTTATCGGAAAAAAAAGTGGCATGCATTGGCATTTTCAGCTTTAAGTGTTCTGATGACCTTGGGAATCGCGTCACCAAGGAACTCGAAACATTTCTTGAGGTATAAGGGACTAGATGGATTAAACAGTACACTGTATAGAAGTGAAAGAATGTTAGCATTCCAGCGAAGGTGAATTGGTAGCCATTTGAGCTTCAGACGAAATTGTGACAAGATACGATTTATACAAAAAAAAAAAAAGTCCCTCAACCTTATCAAATTGCTGAAATTAAATCGAATTCACAAACGCTGATATACAAATATTTGTATACATTTTTGAACGTGTGCCTGCTCTTTGCAAAGATATATGTGTATACTGTATATTGCAATTGTGAATGATGAAACGTGTAATGTATAATGCAGATTAGATAAATATTTTCCTAAAGCTTTGTATAAATATTTAAACTAATCTCTGAGAACGGCACAAGAACACATTGCTCTCACAAAGTTGAAACATGTGTATATGTAGCGTACAAATTAGATTCTAAGTTTCCCAATAAGCCGATAGACGGAATAACAGATGTGATGGAAGATTGCATTATTGTAACTTCAGGGTTACCCGATTATGCCGAAGTTTACTCGTTAGATTTCGTGTTTCTGAAATGAACATAAGTATGTATTATGAAAATGATACAATGGAAGTGGGAAGACCATGTGGCTCAGAATATTACCACCCCATCTCATCCTGTGGGTGTCGTAAAATTCGACTAAGGGATTAGCCGGAGGATGGGCAGCGACGTCCTTTATTACATTAACAAGTCAACTGCGATCGCCAACCCGTCTCACAAGCGTGGCGACTATGGCAAAACCCCCCTATGAGCCCACAACACACCCGTATCGATCTTTGTGGGAGGCCTATGTCCAGCAGTGGACTTCATTCGGCCGAAATGATGATGATGATGAATATTATTCTACCACTTATATCACATAACCCCAATCAGAATTAAGTAGAAGTTTATTTTCAGAAAGAAGCTATCTTCCGGGCTAGAAAGCGTATCTTGAAATACCTGGTTATGGCCTACTTGAAGCAAGAGGGTTACTTCCATACAGCCGAGACGTTCGCATCAGAAGCAGCGCTTACTGGCGAGTACGAAGTCTGCGATAACATCGACCTGGATATTATACTACAGGTAAGAACTTAACGCTCATGAGGCGAATATTGGATTGTTAAAAAAATATACAGCAAAATTTCATATCCATATCGTGTCCGGATTAAGAATATAGCACCACTCCATATCTTCCCGAGGATCACCTAGCCGGCTTCTTGCAATAAGAGACCTTCCACCAGTACCAGGCCAAAACAGTACTCCATACATGACTGAACTTGACTTTGGTGCAAATTGAACAGCTGTCCCATTGTGAAATACTGTAACTTACGCAAGGATTGCAGCTTTTTGGCAGCTAACTGTGTTTTAAACATAATGAAAGAGCCGCCATTTAATTAAATCAATGACAAAATGACGACCTGGAGTTCGAGATGGATACATCCCGATACGCAGGAGATTTTACGAAAGGATACTTATATCAAACTCGCAACTCCTTGAATTTTCAAGTACTTTTTTGCTTATCCAACTGTATATTTCAGTTCCGGAGTAATCCAACATGGGTTGCTCAGTAGCTAGGCAGAAGGCCTGTTCTCGAGGGAGGTGCACTTTGTTTTCAGATTGAGCATAGTGTGGACTTATGCCAGAGTCGACAATGACGTGTATGAAGTATTTTCAAGCTTATAATATTGCTCTTGGGAGTAAGCTGAGGTCAATGGTGCATTGTTGATAGTTGCCAAAAATGCATAAGACTTTAAGTTTTACCGATCAAGTACCAGTTATTAAGTAGTATATAGTAAGTATTTCCACCGTTCAATAGAATATAAAAAAGTTAGTCATACTTCAACAGATCACTTAATAAATTCAAATTGCAACATTGTACCGTACGTGCGTGGCAAGCTCTAGAAACTATGAATATAAATGTTATTTTTTTCGGCAATGACGTTTGAAATCTATTGTAAATGGAAGTCAAAGTGATTGACGGAGCATAATGAGTGAATGACAGCATCGACAGCATATCGTTTTCATGTTAAAATCAAGGGCGTATTCAAGGCCAAAACCGAAGACTTGATATTTTCAATGATGTATTAAACGGTGACGGCACGGCTTGGAGCAGTAGCTGATACAGTCGACTGCTGCGCTCCGGGTCGTGGGTTCGTATGTGGAATTCATGTCTGTAAACGCACCCACGACACAGGACAAATCCTAGTGGGGGGCAAGGTAAGAAAAAATATGCGACCACGAATGCTGCAAAGCATTTGAAACGTCAGGAAAAACAAAAATCTAAAATATACGCGATAGAATCCGTTTAAAAGTGTTTCATTATAATGTGTAATACTCGCGAAAACCTAAGACATTACTATTGTCTTTCAAGACTTTTATCGTCCCAACTGTTAATGAGGCTCCTGTTCATGGGCGAGTCGCATGCATCAGTATTACAAAACAGAAAACCTTTTATGTTCTGTGACCAGCATAGCTTAGCTCAATTTATTGCAGGAATCCCAACCGACCAACACACAACGCTGTTGATAGTGAGTTAACATACAGTGTGTGGCTTGTTTTCTTTCATTTACGTGACTACCGTGCACGCTTGTTAGTGTCACGTTAACAAGTCGACGTGTCACAGCCGCTGTGTACGATGTGTTTTGGACGAATGTCCTACTACGAATAATGTATGAAATGTTTTTAGTTTGTTGCAAAACCTAATTAGCTATTTGGGTTACACGTTTCTTGTATCTCAGTTAATTGCTCCGACAGAGATAAATATGCTTGAGCTAGGGGTCACGTCACCTACCCCCGTGAAGACAGCGACGCGCATGTGGTCACGCGCAGCATAGCGCATAGCTGGGCTTCGGGGACTCCTTTACAATCCCCCCGAGAAGTGCCTGTGGGGGTGGCCTTTTAACAGTCACCTTCTCTCCGCTAGAGGGGGTGACCGCTTCACTACAGTCATTCCCTCCGAGATGTGCCTAAAGACGTGGCACCAATGGGTGGCTCTAGATGGAGATTATTCGAGTTCCTGGAGCCTCCCTTCGGTGCCGAATATGACCACTCCGGTGGTTTTAGCCGGTAGGAGTCCGGCATACCCCTCTGCCCTTTCCCGGGGCAGAGGAAGTACAGGAATGACTTCCACCGGATCAATAAAAAAAAAATGGGTTACGTCACCTAACTTTCGGCCTTTTAACGTTCAAGGATTGTAGCGAGCACACTTAGAAAATATTGCAGCGTACTGCTAATGTGGGTAAATCTGTACAAATCAATAAAATTGAAATAAATAACAGCTTTTTACTAAATGCATATGAAAGTATATACGGTACCTATAAGAAAAAACCTATTTTTATGTCTGTCTGTCTGTTTGTCCTCGCTGATCTCCGAAACAGCTGAACCGATTTCTACGGGACTTTCACTGGCTGATAGCTGATATTATAAGGAATAACTTAGGATACTTTTATTTAAGAGAAATAATTACGGTTCCGCGCAAAGAAATTGACACCCATAAAATCCAATACATATACATACTCTATGTTAAGTGTCTATGGCGAAGTTCTCTAAATTACATGTAAATAATCCAATTTACTTTAAATTAAACGGTGGGTGAAACCGCGGGTCTCATCTAGTTATTTATAAATAAACCGATTTATTTTAAATTAAACGGCGGATGGAACTACGGGGCACAGATAGTCTATACTACAACACTAGTCTATTTGATAATTCCAATAAATTTAACAATTATTTGTTTTCAAATCAAATGCAAAACAGATTTACCTTTATCAAAAGTTTTGTAATGATTAATAGGCGACTTGATTAATCGTTATTCATTTAGTGATTACTAGCTGGGATCCGCGGTTTCACCCACGTTTAATTTAAATGAAATTTAGAGTACTTCGACACAGACACTTGACATAGAGTATATATATACCGGATTTCAAGGGTTTTAGTTTTTTGCGCGGAACCCTAATAATAAAATTTCTAAAATAAAAGTAGCCTCAGTAATTCCTTATAACATTAGCTATCTGCCAGTGAAAGTCCCATCAAAATCGGTCCAGCCATTTCGGAGATTACCCGGAACAAACAGACAGACAGACCAAAAAATAATATAGTTTTTTTGTTATAGGTACCGTATCTACTTTTATATGCATTATTGAAAATCTGTTATTTTGACATTGCAAACAGACACTTCAATTTTATTTATTTGTATAGATTTAGTTATTCATTATTCATCATATTCATTTATTATTAGTTATTTTAACAACATAATGTTGATTTAACTAATAATTATTTATTCGTTCATCATCATCATTCAGCCCGAATAAAGTCCACTGCTGGACGCAGGTCTCCCCCATAGATTATCACAACCAAAGATATGGGTGTGTTGTGTGCTCATTGGTGGGTTTTGCCATAATTGCCACGCTTGGCAGGCGGGTTAGCGACCGCGGTTGAGTTGTTAATGTACTCGAAGGACGCTGCTGCCTATCTTCCGGCTAATCCCATAGTCGTTCTTTACGACACCCACGGTATGAGATGGGTTGGTGCTATTCTTAGCCGACAGCACACGGTATTTATTCATTGCATTAATCCAAAACCAAAACCTTCACTTTAAATATTGTAACGGCATCACAACCGGAATGTACCTGCCTGCCTACCTGGGGTGCAATTCCTTAAGCTCAAATATCCATCATTTCGGCCTAATGAAGTCCATTGTTGGACACAGGCCTCCCCCAAAGATCATCACAACCACCGATATGGATGTGTTTTGAGCTCATTGGGGAGTTTTTGCCATAATCGCCATGCTTGGCAGGCGGGTTGGCGATCGCAGTTGAGTTGTTAATGTACTCGAAGGACGCTGCTGCCCATCCTCCGACTAATCCCTTAGTCGACTTTTACGACACCCATGGGAGGAGATGGGGTGGTGGCATTCTGAGCCGGCACCACACGGCAAATATCCATACATCCTTGAATACATAATTGAAATAACGATGATAACCCAACTTGGTAATCGCTAAGACTAGTCTTCATGGCTTACCTTCTGCAACGTGTCCTTGAATAGCTACAATCATGTCTTAGCCAATACCGAATTGGTTTTACACCGTTATTTCGATTCTGGGGTGCAATTCTCTAAGCTCAAACATCCATAAATCCTTGAATACAGAATTGCAAACGGTGATAACCCTGTTTAGTATTCGCTAAGACTGGTACTCATGGATTTACCTTCTGCAACATGTCCTGGAATAGCTTCAATCATGTCTTATCGAATACAAAATTGCTTTTACATCGTTTTTTCAATGCTGTATTCAAGGATGTTTAGATGTTTGCGCTTATGGAATTGCACCCCTGTATTCAAGGATGTATGGACGTTTGAGCTTAGAGAATTGCACCCCTGCCCTTGTTGACTATCTCCTAAGGGCAGTCGACAAAGACGCACGCAAAATTCCAGGAACTCACGCCACTGTCACGATAATGGCACTGAATGCCTTTTAATTTCGACGTACTGTACCGAAGTTAAAGGTTTTTAGCTTATTCATTTGTGCCTCGTACACAGTTCTGTTAGCTGAATACTAAACGAATTTTAGACCCGGTAGCTACTTGTGGTTCTAAAAATAAATGTTAACACAAAAAACCCCGGTCAAGTGCGAGTTAAAATCGCGTGGAGAGGGTTCCGATATTGCTGAATATATTATCTGTTGTTGGATTTGGTCTTGCACTTACTTGAACATATCCCAAGAACAAATTTAACATCGTAGTTGAAAAACATGTTTTCCCATACATTCCAACCGCAAACGTACGTTTGTATGCACAATATTGAAAGATTTACCATATTGTTTTAAGACCATAGACTTGTTATAGGTTTTCCTGTAATAAAGACCTACCTATAGTAAAGAGCTATTACCTAAATTTTTTTCAGAATTTTAGCCTCAATAGTTATAAGTGGGGGGTATAATGGTAACTTTTTGTCTATTTTCTGAAACTGTATGTTATAAAATTAATCCATTTGAGGCCCTTTCAATTCATATGTTACACGGTACAGTTTGCAAAACTTTATTCTTTAATTTTATATATTGCCCCGCCAAAAGTGACCCCCATATTCAAAATTAATTTATTTACGTTACACGTTCGTGTTTTGGGTCGCAGAATTCCATATGTGTACCAAATTTCTACTAAATCGGTCCATAGATTCGGAGCAAATTGGCTGTGACAGACGGACAGACAGACAACCGAGTGATTCTATAAGGGTTCCGCCGTTTTTTCCTTCGGACGTTAGGAACCCCAAAAAGCGGGTAAATGATTACATAAAATAATTTTCAACAATCCAGTCCTTGTCAGAGTGAGAGACTAACAGCCGGTTTCTGAAAGGCGTGTCAAATGTCGAACAAGCTACCAATCCAGTCAGTCACAATCCGCGGGTTTCTGACCGTGTTGTTCTACAAAATGTTTTTTTATTCTGTCTGACGACCTCCAACGAGGTGGACAGACGACCTGGTGAAGGTCGCTGGGAGTCGTTGGATGAGATCGGTATGTTACCGCTCGTTGTGGAAATCTAAGGGGGAGGCCTTTGTTCAGCAGTGGACGTCCTGTGGCTGATATGATGATGATGATAAGATAAGATAAAAATATTTTTATTCATGTAAAACCATATACAGGCACTTATGAATAGTCAAGGCTTTAGTTGCCGCGTTCCAAGATGTTGATTTCCTATGGAGAAGAACGGGCAAGAAACTCCATAGTTACTCTTTTTAAATCATAATAATTGTTACAGTATTTTTGGTAAATAATGTGAGGACAATGTAGCAGAAAAAAGTAAATTTCTTTAAAAGTCTAAACTAAACAAGCCTATATTTATGTTAAATTATGATTAAATTGTCATGGCAGTATTAAGCTGACCAATCCCAACAGACAGCACTCGTTCACGAGCATGCCGCATGCATCAGCGTCGCTCGGCTCAACCATACTGTAGGGCAACTAAGCGACCCGATACACGACGCCACCATCACCATGACACTTGAGTGAGCATGACATACCTAAACTGCCAGACAACTATCACGTCAATTAAACAAAATAAATTAATAATCCACATGGTCCTCGCACTTACAGTTTCAAATCTAAGTAAAGTGATTATAAAACAAAAACAACCAAGTAATTGGTGTCACTTAAATAAATTGAGGATGATATCGTTGTTCCTTTCGTTTTACAGCAAACCTAGAATACCTTATTCTGCAGTTAAAAATCGAAATAAATAAATCTCATTTCAGGCGGATGAAGTCCACTGCTGGACACAGGCCTCCCCTGAAGATCACCACAACGACCGATATGGGTGTGTTGTGGGCTCATTGGGGGGTTTTGCCACCACGCTTGGCAGACGAGTTGGCGATCGCAGTAGTGTTGTTAATGTACTCGAAGGACGCTGCTGCCCATCCTCCGGACAATCCCTTAGTCGACTTTTACGACACCCACGGGAGGAAATGGGGTGGTGGTATTCTGTGTCTGCACTACACGGCATGCCGGCACCACACGGCATTATAAATAAATAAATATAAAATAATAAATAAATAAATATCTGCATAAAAATATCTAATCAGTTTAACAATTTATTTGGTATTTCTGTTTCTCTTTGGCATCCAAATTTCATTTCATTGTAAATCGTCGTTTAGTAGTCTATTATGGTACACACGGCTACATATCAAATACCTAATGTCCAGTATAAGCTAATTTCGCATTGTATAGGCTTTCCGTTCAATGAGAGGTCAGCTTATACTGGATATACAAAGCTTGATAAGTAGCGTAGTAGTGTGTATGTGTAATTGGCAAATTTTGACTCTTCCACAAAAGCCACTAATCAAGAGTTGAAGTTGAGGTTCGAACATAATGTCTCGATAAAAATATAGTTGCAGAAAAAAGAGAGATAACTGATAACAGTGGAAAATTTGGTACTATACTGTTCAAATAATACATTTTCTTTTACCAATAACTAGGTCATCATTTCAGTCAAAATACGTCCACTGCTGGACTTATGCCTCCCCCAAAGATCGCCATGTTTTTTAAATAAACGCCCCACACTACAATTTCTCCTGTGTCGTGGGTGCGTTTACAGACATGGACTCCACATACAATACACCCAGACCCGGAACAACTACCCGCAGATCATACAAATATTTGTCCCGTGCGGGAATCGAACCCACGACCCGGAGCGCATCAGCCGACTGTCCAACCGTGCCGTCGGCAATCGGCTTGGCTCCTGTCAGGAGAGTTAGCGATCACAGTTGAGTTGTAAATGTATTCGAAAGATGCTATTACCCATCCTCTGTCTAATCCCATAGCGACTTTTTATGATGCGCGGCATTTCTTCTTCTTTGAAAAAATGGGATGGTAAAGAAAGAAAGAAAGAAAAAATGTCTATAAATTTATTTGACACAGACAACGTGGTACACATAAAATGAATAAAAAAAATGACGTTAAAAACACAAGCAAAACATTTTTGTGTGCCCCACAGCCATAGACTATACACTTAATACTGACACCCACAGCTGCGCCAAACAGGCCCAGTTCAGCAAAAATGCCAGATCACTAGTGCCTGGCGCTGGTTTTCAACTGGACCTTAATTAGTAACGCGTTACGGATGTAAATCAGTTTTATAGAATATGGATAAATAAATAAATAAAAATACCTACGTGTCATCATTTCGGCCGAGTGAAGTCCACTGCTGGACACAGGCCTCCCTCAAAGATCACCACAACCACCGATATGGATGTGTTCTGGGCTCATTGGGGGGTTTTGCCATAATCGCCATGCTTGGCAGGCGGGTTGGCGATCGCAGTTGAGTTGTTAATGTACTCGAAGGAGGCTGCTGCCCATCCTCCGGCTAATCCCTTAGTCGACTTTTACGACACCCATGGGAGGAGATGGGGTGGTGGCATTCTGAGCCGGCACCACACGGCCTACGTGTAGCAAACAATAATAGTGAAAGTAGTATAATAATAAATAATAATTTCGGCCGAATGAAGTCCACTGCTGGACATAGGCCTCCCCCAAAGATGTCCACAACGACCGATATGGGTGTGTTGTGGGCTCATTGGGGGGTTTTTGCCATAATCGCCACGCTTGGCAGACGGGTTGGCGATCGCAGTTGAGTTGTTAATGTACTTGAAGGACGCTGCTGCCCATCCTCCGGCTAATCCCTTAGTCGACTTTTACGACACCCATGGGAGGAGATGGGGTGGTAAGTAATAAATAAAAACTAAGTATTGTAGAAATAAAATCATCATAAACTAAAAATGTAATGAATTAATAAAAATACGGGTCGTCAACTGTTTCGAGTGAGCTGGTGCTACTCTTAGCTGGCACCACACAATTGAACAGGCGGGTCTCCTACCGGCTAAAACCACTGGAGCGGTCATCTTCGGCACTGAAGGGAGGCTCCAGGTCCTCGTACGATCACACTAGAGCCACCCAATGGTGCCACGACTTTAGGAACATCCCGGAGGGGATGACTGGGCACCACATACCTAGTCGTGGGCAATAGCTAGTTGTATATATAAAGTAGAGGCCACAGTGGCTATTCATTTCACGTCAACATTATAAGTTATACTGGACTGGTACTTCTGAGGATTTTTACTTCAACCTTTTAAATATCCAAATTCACATTATTGGTCTGGGGGCCTAAAAAGGCCGCTTTAGGTGAATCATAATACGATTCACATTAAAAATCACAAAATGGTCCGAGGGGCCTAAAATGGCCTCTTTGGGGAAATCGCTTCATCATAACTCAAACTCAAAGTCAAAGTATTTTATTTCAAATAAACCAAATATTGGCACTTATGAAACGTCAGAATCTAAATTGCACGGTTCCAAATAGTTGATCTCGTGGAGAAGAGCCGGCAAGAAACTCCATGGAGAAGAGCCGGCAAGAAACTCCATTAAACCTGACCGTTTTGTTTTTTCTAATGTGATTCGTATTATGATTCACCTACAGCGACCTTCATAGGCCTCCTGATACGTAATCACTACAAACTAGAACATTTCGGAAATAACGATTAGGAGTCATCATAGAAAAATGCTACCCAGTGAGGAGCAAGCCATTCGCCTGGTGGTAAGCCTCACACGCCTGCCCGTTACAATTCTCATGCTACCCAGGACTAATCCTGCGTGGCTACACACTGCGCTCGTCACCTCGAGACATTAGTATTTAGCTTCTTATTGATGACCAGTAACTTCACTTCACTACAGTGCACTTTAAACCGGAATACAATAATCTCTTATCTTGATATTTCGTTTAAGAAAGAACTACAGAATACAGAGTTTTATTTCTGACATTATAGCATAACAGTTTAATAATATATATTTACACTAGCTACCCGCCCCAGCTTCGCACAGGCGCCACCTGCCGGGTCCAATTGTGAATCTAAGCCATACAGGGACCCACCTTAACATACACACAATTTTTTATCAAAATTGGTCCAGCCGTTTAGGAGGAGTTCAGTGACATACACACGTACAGAAGAATTACATATATAAAGATATGAAAGAAAGAAAGAAAAAGTATTTATTTCTGAACACCATAGAGACGCGCATAACATGAACACCAAAGTATAAAACAATTTTTTTTCTTCCTTGCAACACTCACGCCATTTAATAAAGTACCTCGCCAAAGGTCTTGGAGTCCAGGCTATCATAATTCACAAACAAAAAAGAAGAGTAATACAGCTAAAGTTGGGCGTTATAACACATAACACATTAAATATTCAAATATATTTTTATAGCAGTATAACAAATTATTAGAAATCTAACAAGACTGTTATAATATATATTATAGCCATTGTTTTAATTTTAATTTCGATATTTTGGTTACAGCGCCATCTAGCTTCGTTTAGATCACAGTACATGTACGTACGATATCGAAGAACTAAGTAATTCAATCTAACTTATAATAGATGGCGGTTGTTTTACTTATTCAAGGTTAAATGAGCACTCTGTACTTAGAAATAAGAGCTACTTTGACTTGCTACAACCAAAAATAATGAGATAGCATGATTAATTTATAATGAACTCCAAGAATTACATTTTAACAGTTTAGAGTTCATTGCACCGAACATATTTCGTTGGTTTTAAATTGCGAATATTTATTTGCAGTTGCTACCGACAAACTACATAATGTTTAGGTTTTGCAAAATTTTAGAACAAGTAGGTAGTTTAGTAAATATTTTAATTTCGTTTTCATCATCATCATCATCGTAGTTCGATTACGTATGCTATAAGGTGTAAATATCATCATTTCGGCCGAACAAAGGCCTCCCTCAAAGATCACCACAACGACCGACATCGGTATGTTGTATGCTCATTGGGGGGTTTTGCCATAATCACCACGCTTGGCAGGCGGGTTGGCGATCGCAGTTGAGCTGCTAATGTATTCGATGGACGCTGCAGCCCATCCTCCGGGTGTAAATATAGGTCTAGTGTAAAGTGTAAATGATTTAAGTGTTCTAGATATGAACACAACTTATTTTGTACCAAATACAACTCAAAAGACTAAATAAAATCAAACCGTAATATTAACTTTTATAATGTAATACAACTCTTTCAATACAATGTAACACTAAATAACATACAACTCATTATAATTATAACAAACAACGCTTTAACCACAAATAAAATACAACTCATTATAATTATAATAAACAACACTTTAATTATAATACAACGACGCATATACGTTATAACACTCTAAGATATAACATTATTTCAAATAACATTTTAATAAATATTATAACACTTTAAAACAACAGTTTAAAAAATATAATACAGCAGTATAATTCATTGAAAAATTATAACACTTTAGCCCATCTTTAAATACAGCTAAAGATGGGCTAAAGTGTTATAATTTTTCAATAAATTATACTGCTGTGTTATATTTTTTTAACTGTAGTTTTAAAGTGTTATAATATTTATAAAAATGTTATTTGAAATAATGTTATCTTAGAGTGTTATCATCTTATGCTATCTTCTTAGAGTGTTATATTATGATATCAAACAGAAATATTCCAAACTATTACGAGTGATTCTCGTTTCCCGAGATACTTGGACTAATGCCTACGGTATGAGACGCGCGGACGCCGCTGACGTCACACGGCATCCATGAATTATGTAACTGAAAGTTTGGTTGCATTTCTCTCAATAAAAACATTTATGAGGTGACCGTGCTTTTTTGAGCGATTGGACTTTTTAGTATAATGAAGTGGAGAACGAAACGTTTTTTTTTTTTGGCCGGTATATCTATACAAATAAATAAAATTGAAGTGTCTGTTTGTAATGTCAAAATAACAGCTTTTTACTAAATGCATATGAAAGTATATACGGTACCTATAACAAAAAAACAATTTTTAAAATTTTTGTTTGTCTGTTTGTTCCGGGTAATCTCCGAAACGGCTGGACCGATTTCGACGGGACTTTTTCTGGCAGATAGCTGACATTATAAGGAATAACTTAGGCTACTTTTATTTTAGAAAAATAATTAGGATTCCGCGCAAAAACAATAAAACCCTTGAAATCCAACACATATATTCTATGTCAAGTGTAGTATGTCGAAGTACTCTAAATTACTTTTAAATTAAACGCGGGTGAAACCGCGGGTCCCAGCTAGTATTCAATATATGTCAATTCGCGCCATGGATATATTTGACTGAAATTGTATGGAACGGTTTGCTTCCACTTCCATTAACCGAAGTTAAAGATAACTACTACCTAGTGGTATTTTTTCTTAAATGATTTTTATAATTTCATATAAACACATAAAAAGAACCATAGGATCGCGACAGAAGCGAAACAGGTACACTGGTCCACGAGGGATTATAGAATGGTTATTTGGAGAAACATGGTGTGGTGTTCCTCCGTAGAAGGCGATGATTCTCCGACCAGGCGGGTGGTATGTCTGGCGGGCAGAAGCCCAACGGTTGATATTGGGCCTCAGTATAAATCCAGCGATGTGTGAACTCTTTACATGCGCGATTCAGGATTCTTTGACGTCATCGGGGAGTTGCACTTAATGTTAAAGTAGATGTCGCTGTAAATTGTTGTTTTATGTTGGCGATGTAGGTGTCGCCACATTTCCGAGAGACCCCCGGGAAGACGGTGGCGCGCACGTGGTCACGTGCCGCCGTGTGCAAAGCACAGCGCAAAGCGAGGCTTGGGGGGATCCTTTGCAATCCTCCCCGAGTAGTGCCTGGGGGGGCGACTTTTTTACAGTCACCTTCCCTCCGCTAGAGGGGGTGACCGCTTTACAGTCATCCCCTCCGTAATGTGCCTAAAGGCGTGGCACCAATGGGCGGCTCTAGTGTGATCTTACGAGGACCTGGAGCCCCCCTTCGGTGCCGAAGATGACCGCTCCAGTGGTTTTAGCCGGTAGTAGTCCGGTAGATATAACATGGACAGTCTTTTGCCTTGACTTAACGTATGGTCATATTGAGAGATCTCCCAAGGATGACAAAATAAACCCATGCAACAAAGAGAACTAGTTTGGATAATTGCTGTAAAATCCCGGCGATACTACACTTTTCCTCTGGAGCATTAGCATTCAGTCTACCCCGGTGACCTTCGAGTCGATGAGTCGAGCTTCATTCGTGATGGTACCTATATTATGCCGGGTTAGTCGGAAAGGGTGTACTAAACCGCAGCCAATTTAAAGTGTCACCGATGACTGTTTCACAGTAAAGGCCTCTTATAAAACTCTTTTTTTATTGTCGTCGTCGCTAAAATGACTTTAGCCAAAAAAAGTCCACTGCTGGACACGAGCCTCCCCAAAGATCACCACAACGACCGGCCTCAGCGTGTTGTGTGCTCATTGGGGGGTTTTGCCATAATCTCCACGGTTGGCAGACGGGGCGGCGATCGCAGTTGAGTTGTTAATGTAATCGAAAGACGCAGCTGCCCATCTTCCGGTTAATCCCATAGTTGCCTTTTACGTCACCCACGGGATGAGATGGGATAGAAATTCAATTTCATCAAATTGCAGTCAAAGGTAGCGGCTGACCGCTAAAAGCCCGGTTTGACTTACTATTTTCATTCCGAAATAAAGCTTTGTCGGAATGTACTAGGTCTGTGGACCCAAATATGACGTTAAATGTAAGACACAGCTATCGGGTTATGTCAGCGTATTTTTTATGAAAAGTTTGAACTGCTATAACTCTGTAACTATTGACTTTTAGGGGAAAGTCGTACAACAAAAGTTGCTCATTACCACCCATAGTACTACACCCTTTCAGCTTAGTACACCCTTTCCGACTAACCCGGTATAATGTAAATTCTTCTTTCTCTTTGCCAGGATTACTGCAGTTACTACTTAATTCGTTTCAACAAGCAGCCGCAGTTCTGCCGGAAGGTTGAGGAGCAGCGTCCAGTCCGCCGGCCACAGACCAGGAAAGCGAAGGCCGAACACGTGGGAAAGGAGTGTGTTTGTGAAAAAGAAGACGTTGATCTACCTTCTACGTTTACAGTTACTAAGTTGTTGAAGGTATGTCCTTGATTCCGACATGAATTCATCACGTCTCTTTCTGAGATTAACTAGTATTAACACATTAGGTAATTATATATAAAAATATTGGGGCAAACGCCCCGGTGACCTCCAACCACCCCTTAAAGTCACCCCTGACCCATCAACACTCTGTACTAATCGTACACTTGTCTTCTTGGAATGAATTGGCGCCGGCCGCTACCGCTTGTTCCCTCGCTAGCTGTCACTCGAATGCCACGCCATGGCGGCAGTGTTTTCAGCCGAAATACTGGGTTGCTAACACTAGAGACTGCTAAAGATATTAGCCTATTAGCCGCTCCTAACTGGAAGAGTTTGCGTTGATTGCCCACATACTGCATGCATATGCACACCAGCATTGGATGGCAAATATGAATGGTACGGTAAAAAAGCGACGGCCGATCTGATGGTAAGTAGTCTCCGCCCCTATGGACATCAGTAGTCTAGAGGTTACTGATGCGTTGCCGACCTACGGCTTAACTTTTTTATTCTACGTTGCCCCAGTCTAGGATTTCTCCTATGTCGTGGGTACAGTTTACAGACATAAATCTCAAGTACAAACATCCACACCTGAAACAACTATCTGTTGATCATTTCATTTCGGCCAAATGAAGTCCACTGCTGGACACAGGCCTCCCCCAAAGATCACCACAGCGACCGATATGGATGTGTTGTGGGGTCATTGGGGGGTTTTGCCATAATCGCCACGCTTGGCAGACGGGTTGGCGATCGCAGTTGAGTTGTTAATGTACTTGAAGGACGCTGCTGCCTATCCTCCGGCTAATCCATTAATCGACTTTTACGACGCCCACGTGAGGAGATGGGGTGGTGGTATTCTGAGCCGGCACCACACGACTTGATCTGTTGATCATACTAATATTTATTCCGTGCGGGGATTCTGCGCTTATCAGTGAACGGGATCGACTGCCATTGCGCAATGCTCCAATTGAGATGTTTTCGAGCAAACTGAAGGCGAACTTGCCGCTTGCGGTTAATTTCCGGGCCATAGTGCCTTGTTGGTCCTTGTTTTGAAGTCTGATTGGCTTCGACTTCTTATGGTCTACTCACTGAAAGCCAAATAAACGCCAGTCAGGTCCGAATTACGTAGTTAATCTCTCTCTGAAGCGTACCAGTGGCGGCTGGCTTTAGGTCTCCGATTAACGGCACAAGTCTCTTGAAATCTTCTGTGAACCCTAGATACGGCAGACTGGCTCAATTGAAGCTAGACAGCGACTGTTCGCTGACTGAGTCCTTGTTGCAACAGGGCAACCACTTGAGCAGCTTCGTCAGGCGTAGTATCCATAGTTTCGTCAAAACTATGAGTGCAATTTACAGATATGTGTACATGTCAACTTCTGATAACGACTGATAGGGTAAATTTCTTTTGTATAGTTTGTCACATGCCTCTCAGGGAGATGTTGCTGCTTAACCGGGCGAAAGTAAAGCGGGCGAAGTTAAAAGGCCTCCAACCAGGGATAAGGTAATGCTGGGCTTCTCGCAGATATCTCAGAGAGATGTTACTGCATTCTGGCGTAAGCGAAAAGACCTCCAGCCAGGCTTACATTATGACTTCTAAACTAAGCAACTGCAGCTAAGGCGGCCCCTGCGCTACTCAAACTTCAGTCCAGGGCATTGCTAAGGGGAACCAAACTAGGGACAGGTGGGACGGTATTATTAAAAAAAAAAGAGTTTGTTTAAAGATACTGGCTCGGCACAGGCCGGCACACGAAATGGGGGGTAAATGAACAGGTTGTTGCGTTTACAAGATTGCGCGGCGGCGGCGTTGCGACGGTCTTCGGTGGCGAGGAATGTAAACTGTTTGAACCAAACTGCATGAGTCTCTTCTTGTATTGGATAAGGTAAATCGGATGCGGGGATTTTTTAGGGGGTTTCGTAGAGCCCTTCGTGGGTATAGTAGAGAGTCCATTTTCCTATAGGTACGCGCTTTTTATTTGTTTTAAGGGTTCATAACGTCCCCGAAGGAAAAAACGGTGGACCCCTTATAGGATCACCCGTGTAACTGTCTGTCTGTCTGTCCATCCACCCAAACACGGCCGCGTATGGTAAATAATTGAATTTATTAATATAGCAGTCACTTTTGGGGGGTAAATTAGAATATTCAAAAGGACGTTTTGAAAACTGTACCCTGTAACATATAAAATGAAAGGGCTTGTTGTGGGGGTCTCATTTTTTAAAATTATAACATAACTTACATTTGCCGTTGGAATGATAGAAATAAAAAAGTATGTATACTACATACCATAAATACTTTTTTAGTTACCAAAAGCAAAGGTCAGATTTAAAATAGACATGGTAGATAACATATTCATCGTACGGAACCCTCTCCAATCGAGTTCAACTCGCACATGTTTGATTTTTTTTAAATTAAATTGGGTCGTTTCTTAACATCTTACCATGGTTTTCTAATTCTCCAAATTGATCCTTCCAAAAACTGTCTTCGCCAGGAGGAACAAACACTTCAAACCATACCAGCGATAGAAAGGAAGTCCTTAGCCGGTTTCCTGAGCCACGCGACCCCGGACAGGAAGCAAATCGTGGAACTACTGTACCAGGACATTATCAGACCTACAGGACTGTCGTGGGATGATGTGAAAGGACTGGATTCTGCCAAGAGCTTGCTCATGGAGTCTGTTGTGTATCCTGTACGGTAAGAAATATTGCCTAGGCGAAAAGTATTTTTTTGCATGCATAATTTCCATGAAAAGACTCATGTTATAAGCTTATAATATTGTATGTATGTTCCCGTACAAATACAAAGTAGCAGGACAACATTTCTGGTCCATACCCAAATGTGCTCTCCTTATATTCATTTGTCTATACTTCACTATACCTATGTACTTTGGTTGTGACACACAAGGTGGACTATATGCCATTAAATATTCTCTGCTTCTTTTTCTTTAATCGAAATGTTAGCACATTTTATGTATAAAATCAGAAAATCGAAGAAACCTCTCTATGATCTAAAATCTTTATGATAAGGAGAAGAGGTTTCTTACTTGAATATATCCTGTATCAATGATATTATACCATAGATATGTTACGTCCAAATTAAATGGCGCGCAAATTACAGTCTCGATTGCACTACCATGTCGTGAGAAAGAAGATATAAAAACAACAAGAGTAAAAGAGATAGATCTAGGCGAACCGATTGCGAGGTGCTACAATTGGGGGAGTTTTGGTTCTTACTTTTGGCACGCATGTGACATATCTACTTCTTTTTATTATCTAATATCATTGTCCTGTATATATCATCCTTATCTAGTTACCCAGAAGTGTTCACGGGTCTTTTGGCACCATGGCGGGGAATACTACTGCACGGTCCACCGGGGACTGGGAAGACGATGCTGGCTCGAGCCGTCGCCTGCGAGAGCTGTTGCACCTTCTTCAACGTGTCCTGCAGCACCATTGTCAACAAATGGCGTGGAGAGACCGAGAAGATTATTAAGGTAAAAATTTACAATTCGGTACTGCTAAACAGATCATGGACGAGGATTCTCACTGTGGTAACAGGACCTCCCGGAGGGTCGAGTCTGAAAAGATGAAAGTAATGTTAGGTTGAATGTTAATGAATTCCAAAAGAAGCAATCAATGCCCAACTTACAAGGACAACAACCACACAAGTTTGATTCTGGCAAGCTGAGCCAAGCTAGCTTACAATAAGTTAGCCAGGTGAAATGATAGATTGACGGTGATTTATAACATCCTTTTGATTAGCGGTTTGACCAAGAAATTGTAAATGTGTAATGAATTTAAAATGAAGGGACATTTTAAATTCATTCCTGGTAGTTCGGGCGAATGTTTCTATACAATATTGTAGATGCATTTCATTTCAACATTTCTAACTTGAACTTCACATTGTTTTTTACCTTTAATGTCTTTTTACGTTGTGATGCAAAAACTAGTATTAAAATATTTATTTATTATATACACCTATTTATATATTAATGAATTGAATCATACATATAATTAAATATTTATATTTATATTTTCTTCTCTATTATCAAACTTGTTATTCGTGACATCGTCACACGGGCCTATCAGAATATCAGCGCTGGAGCATTTTGTTTGCTGTAGCACTAGCTGAGATAGGAACCAATTTTGGTCTCTCGCATTCACAACCACGTACTATCTTATTTTATTTACTGTTTATACAAAATTTGCAACGTGTGTATGAATGAGACTGGACTCAAATTAAACAAATTTTCTTTCTTTCTTTCACATTACTTAGCGCTCTCTAGGTTATTAAAACTGCCTTAAGACCGAGCTATCTATAGTTTCTGTTGATAAACATTGGTTCACCCAGTAGGACAGCACGAAAATAAATATGACAAACCACGGCTTTTTCCAGGTACTGTTCGAAATGGCATCCTACTACTCACCCTCCATAATCTTCATGGACGAGGTGGAAACCTTGGCATCTGATCGTTCAGCTCCCGGGGAGCACGAGGCATCGCGCCGATTGAAGGCACAGCTCCTTACTGAGTTAGATGGCATTGGAGGACGAGATGGCATTATATTCATGTTGGCCAACTCAAATATGCCCTGGTAAGTTACATTATTTTTTTAACAGGAGAGTTAATAGTATAAGTATATAGACAAGAATGTAAATATTAGATCAAGGTCAAGCTGGCGTCCAAAAAACTCGGTGTGCTCAGGGCAGGGACAAGGCAAGGTACTTCTCATTGGGGCAAAGACTGCTGGTTTATAAGTCGCAAGTCCAGCCTCATATGGAGTACTGCAGCCATTTATGGGCGGGAGCACCTGGATACCAGCGTGGGCCCTTTGATTCGATACAGAAGCGTGCAGTTAGGATTGTCGATGATTTCAAGCCCACAAGCGATCTAGAACCCTTACGGTGGAAGTATTCTTGGACCTCTGCTTTCTTGATTTACATCAATGATCTGCCAAGTGTAACCCTTAACCCTTGCCTTTTATTCGCTGGTGACATCTCTTTTATTATGACATCCAATTACTCCAATGTTAATTATATAAACAATACAATTACATCTATAGTTCAAAACTCAATTCATTCTATTCGGTACTTACGGTAAAAAGCTTCAAAATCTCGACATTATGTACCGGACGGAAAATATAACACAAGTAAACAACACTTCGTTTTCATATCAGCTCCCTACCGAGGTTTTCCATTATTGTGTGTTTAGCAAGTGTACGCGTCATAGCTTTAATAAATTTAAAAGCAAATTATATTTTAATATTACAATATCAATGCGTATGTATTTAGCAAGCCGTGCGTGTTCTAACCTATACGCTGTTGTGTTTACGAAGTCGAGAGTATATATATATGTGTGTGTGTATATATATATATGAAACGCCCTTTATTTAAAAAAATATCAAATATCTGGCGTGTTTGACTGTTAGATGGTAACTTAAGTAAGTAATAGATAGTTCTCATTAATACATTTTCGTTTTAGCTTAGTCTCGAAAGTTTTTGCGCCAAATAATTTATTAATCTTTAGAAGTTTATTGAAACAAGCAACAAAGGAAAACAGTTAATAAATAATTGAGTTTCATAAAGCAGTTTGCGTAGCGGCAATTTTATCCACAGTTTTAGATTTTTCGTAAAGTATTTCATAACATCATTCAAAAGATATGTGATTTTCAATAATAATAATAATAACCCCATCGCTGTATCTCTACGTTGAAGTCGTGGTGGGGCTTGTGCGCTTCAGTGATCCTTAGAGCTATACCAGTAGAGCTACTCATGCTGGACTGGTTTAAGGTGAGAAGACAGACCAAGAGGGATACAACCCAAGCCAAGATGGAACAGCTTACGTCGAGGGCTTCATGGCTAAGGGGGAGCTTAGTCGTTAGTATGCGAACTCTGGACATAAGGGGATCTCCAGTTTAAATTACCCTTGCCGCGGTGAACGCAGGGCTC
Source organism: Diloba caeruleocephala (assembly GCA_947459985.1). Taxonomy (NCBI): domain Eukaryota; kingdom Metazoa; phylum Arthropoda; class Insecta; order Lepidoptera; family Noctuidae; genus Diloba; species Diloba caeruleocephala. The sequence continues at coordinate 2,783,980 of OX381618.1, forward strand.
TGCCGTGGTCGACCTCAAAGTCCCTAGCTACTCGTGGGATCATTATGTTAACAAGGTCTAAAACAAAAAAAGCTTTCAAGTCAAATTTATCATCTATAGACGATGAAAATACACAACTTTCTTCATCATCTTCTCCGAAGTCCATATTTTCATCAATAGTATCATCACCACTTTCATATTTATCAACGACATCAAGGACATCATCTACTACATCATCACCGTTGCCAGTAGACGTTGTGTTGGAGGCTACAATTGCCAAAAATCCATCACCCGCTACTGTCTCCAGAATTACGCGCAAAAAATGGAATGAAGAAATGAACAAATTCATTTGGCGTACCTATCTCATAATCACAAATTTAGAAAGCGACACCAACTCATACCTAACATCATTACATCAACAGTTTATAGAAAGATTTCCAGATATGAATGTCTCCAAACAGAGAATAGGAGATCAAAGAAGAGCAATTATAAATAAAAAGTTATTACCATCCATTGCATTGGAAGAAATACGGTCTGAAGTAAGCAACAGTTTACTTGCAAAAAATACACAACTGCAGAATCATCCATCACACTCACACCAGTTAGTTACAACTCAAATTAACAAGCAACCACAACCGCAAGTCTCACGTAGAATGAGATGGTCAAATGAACTCAATGAAGCCCTCATGAAGTGCTACTTTATTACTACAAAAATGGAAACGGATATGACTGTATGGAGAAGAAAGTTAAGAGAAAAATTTATAGAATGGCACCCATACTTATCTCATTTATCAGAACAGAGATTATCGGATCAAAAAAGAGTTATCGTTAATAATAATATGATTTCAGAAACACGACTACAAATCATAAAACTAAGCATAGAGCATGAGTTAAGTGAAACAGATAATAATTATAGACAAGAGTTTCATATAGCTAATAAAAATGTACTTCCACAACGTACCCCGGATGATAATACAGAAACAGAAAACTTCAAACAGTCACAGACACAACAAACAGAAATAGAAAACGAGCTCAATAGCTTTAATGGTAGAGACATAGAACAACTTTCACAATCCCATGCACAAAATACCAGCACTAATGTAGAAACAAGAAATGACAGAAACAACGAAATAGATGAAACATTTTTACATACACTTCAATATTATACGAATACTCACCCTACCAATCGAAGTTACATACCTAAACAAAAAGCATCAAAGAAATTTGCAGAAATAGTAAGTTACATTAACAATATAATTCTACCAGAACATATAAACAGAGATACAAACTATAATACCTTACAAACAATAATATATAGTGCTGCTTGGACAGCTGCTAAGTGTAATGGGAGTAAAATTTCGCTAGTGCCTGCTGAAAACGTAAATTGGCATCAAAAAGATAATCCTAAATGGCAAAAAAGACTAGAACGTAAAATTGCAGACATTAGAGCTAAAATAGGCAGACTCACTCATTATATACACGGGAACAGAAGTAGAAAAGTGGTAAAAGAGGTAAACTCTATCCTAGAACATTACAAAACACATTCATCACACGAAGAACCCAATACACAACTCACACATTTTCTAGACACCCTTAAACAGAAACTTACTGTTGTAAAAAGCAGATTAAGTAGGTATTTAAAATGCACACTTCGTAAAAAACAGAATACCCAGTTTCAGAATAACGAGAAACTATTTTACCGAACGTTAAAAAAGGCCACTACAAACCAAACAAGACCTAACGATTCTGCAAACAATACAAATATTAATTTACCACCGATAGACGAGATACAGAAGTTCTGGTCTGGAATTTGGGAAAATCCAGTTTATCATAATGCTGAAGCTGAATGGATCAAAACCGAGTTGACAAATAACATAAACACCGGACAGATGGATTTTGAACATGTTGGAATAGGAACATTCCATGATGTACTTAAAAAAATACACAATTGGAAAGCACCGGGGTCACACAATATACATAACTTCTGGTACAAAAAATTCACACATATACACCCACACCTTTATAACCATATAAATTATTTCATAAGTAACCCGACGTCCATGCCTGCATATATAACAGCAGGTATTACGTATATGATACCAAAAGATTCTAACGACACCGCCAACCCAGCAAAATATAGACCAATAACTTGCCTACAAACGATATACAAGATTATAACGTCGTGCATAACTCATGTAATATACCAACACCTTGAAACACATAAAATATTAACGGAAGAGCAGAAAGGGTGCAGGAAGTTTAGTCAAGGCTGTAAAGAGCAATTAACAATTGATTCCGTAATACTCAAGCAAGTTCAACGTACCAGGAAAAATCTTTGCACAATGTATATTGATTACAAAAAAGCATACGACTCAGTACCTCACTCGTGGCTGTTAGAAGTTTTAAGCGTATACAAAATACACCCGCGATTAATACAATTTTTAAGAAATATAATCTCTCAATGGGAGACCCGATTACATTTGACCACCTCTACAGGAATTGTTGAGACAGAACCGATAAAGATTCAGAGAGGAATATTTCAAGGAGACTCACTCAGCCCATTATGGTTCTGCCTTGCATTGAATCCTCTTTCAAATAAACTCAATGCCTTAGAACCTGGATATCTACTGCAATATAGTGATGCAACGACTGACACACTAACGGACAGACATGCCTACAAAATTAACCACCTTCTTTATATGGATGATATTAAATTATATGCATCCTCACCTAACGATCTTTCTGAACTAGTTAATGTTACTGAACAATTTTCGAATGACATAGCTATGGAATTTGGTATTGATAAATGTAAAATTAATTCAATTAGAGCAGGAAAAAATTATCAACATTCATATGTAATGCACACTGGTGAATCCATACATGCTTTAGATGAAAATGAGACGTACAAATATCTAGGATATACTCAATCTAAACAAATACAACATAAGGAAATAAAAAATACACTCAATAAACAGTTTAAACACAGATTAAAAACAATATTTAACACTCAATTACATGCTCGAAATACTATTAAGGCCATCAACACCTACGCCATCCCGGTCTTAACCTACTCCTTTGGGATAATAAATTGGAACCAAAGTGAACTCAAAAATATACAGCGCGTCATAAACACCAGTTTAACCAAATATAGGAAACACCACCCCAGGTCTTGTGTACAGAGATTAACACTGCCAAGAAAAGAAGGAGGAAGGGGTATAATAGATATCACTAATCTACACAATAACCAAATCACAATTTTAAGAACCTACTTCAATACCAAAAGTACAACATCAACCCTACATAAGGCCATTTCTTATAATGACCGAAAACTAACTCCGCTGAATATGTATGATAAGATATCGCAAAAGAACGAAATACAGACTGACCAACAAACAAAAATTGTAGAATGGACCCAGAAGTCACTGCATGGAAGACATCGCCAGGACATTAGCCAACCTAACGTCGACAAGATAGCGTCGAACGAATGGTTAAGCCGCGGTGACCTTTTCCCTGAGACGGAAGGGTTTATGATAGCAATCCAGGACCAAGTTATAGAAACCCGTAATTATCAGAGGTACATCATGCGAGTCCCCCTACCGACCGACATCTGTAGACGATGCAATAGTTCCTCTGAAACCATCCAACACATCACTGGAGCGTGTAAAGCAATAGTCCAGACCGATTATAAACACAGACATGATCAAGTATCAAAAATAATTCATCAAAGTTTAGCAATTAAATATAATCTAATTTCTACACAACCTACACCTTACTACAAATACAACCCTGAAACCATCCTAGAAAACACATCTTACAAACTATATTTTGATCGTGCAATCCTCACCGACAGAGCAACACATTACAACAGACCAGACATTACCTTATTTGATAAAATTAATAAAACTGCACAAATCATTGACATAGCCGTGCCAAACACACACAATCTACAGAATACAATAGCAGAGAAACTTTCTAAATACACTGACTTAAAAATTGAGATCTCCCGAATGTGGAACTTAAATAACGTCACCATTATTCCAATAGTATTATCAACCACTGGTGTAATCCCTAAACAACTTCACCAATCTTTAAAATCATTAGACATAGCGCCTTATACCTATCGAAAACTACAAAAGGCCGCTATCCTGAATACTTGCAGAATTGTCCGAAAATTCTTGCAAAATAATATCGAGACGCAAATGACCTCATCAGACACACAAGCATCGCATATCATACAACCACACGGTCCTACACAATCACTGCAAGATAGCAACACCCAATCATCCCAACATGTCACCAATCCCATAGGTTAACACTTGGCTTTGGCCCGTGTTTACCTAAAACACCGGCAATAGCCGAGATATAGTAATGTATGACAAAATAATAATAATAATAAACCGGAAATATATTGTTAAGGATGGCACCGTTGACATCTGTCGGGCATGTCACTGTCCTGGTGAATCACTTAGACATATAATTTCTGGTTGTTCTCGTCTTGCTAACGGCGAATACTTGCACAGGCATAACCAAGTGGCCAGGATCATCCATCAGCAACTTGCTCTAAAATACAACCTTGTGGAATCTGAGGTACCGTATTACAGGTATGTGCCCGACCCAGTTCTTGAAAATGGTCATGTCACGTTGTACTGGGATCGATCTATCATCACTGATAGGACTATTGTGGCCAATAAGCCTGATATAGTGGTGATAGATCGATTAGAGCGCCGCACAATTATTGTTGATGTTACTATCCCGCATGACGAGAATCTCGTGAAAGCCGAGAAAGATAAACAAATAAAGTATCTTGACTTGGCACACGAGATTGTCGACATGTGGGATGTTGACTCGGCAATCATTGTGCCGATAGTCGTTACGGCCAACGGCCTAATGGCGAAGAGCCTCGACCGACATCTTAAGAGGCTCTCGTTAGGCAGCTGGGTCAAGGGCCTGATACAGAAAGTGGTTCTCCTTGACACGGCACGTATTGTCAGGAGGTTCCTCACTCTGGAGCCCTAACCACCGGCAGCTTGGACCATGTTCCCGATGCCGGTGCGTCACTATTTTTTTATATTTTTAAATATATTTTATTTTTATATTGTGTATTTAAAAATGTAATATAATATGTTTATAAGTGAAATAAAGGAAATAATAAGGAATAATAAGCGTCTACAGTCTGCACTCGCCTTACCCTTAAGGCCAGTGCAGACTGCAGATGATTCCCATAAGTTTTTTAAATAATGTTGTCACCGAGGGTGAGATTCAGAAACGAGTCGAAGCGTGAACAACGCTTCCAATTGTCAAAATTAGGGGCGTAAGCATTTTGACAGATGGAAGCGTAAGTAAGTACTCACCCCGAGAGTAAACTTGCGTTTCGTTGCTTCTTATCCAACTAATACATGAATAATAAAATACCCCATCTCCTCCCATGGGTGTCGTAAAAGTCGACTAAGGGATTAGCCGGAGGATGGGCAGCAGCGTCCTTCGAGTACATTAACAACTCAACTGCGATCGCCAACCCGCCTGCCAAGCGTGGCGATTATGGCAAAACCCCCCAATGAGCCCACAACACATCCATATCGGTGGTTATGGTGATCTTTGGGGGAGGCCTGTGTCCAGCAGTGGACTTCATTCGGCCGAAATGAATGAAATGAATGAACACCTCTAACCATTCACATGGAACATAATATGGCATTCATTTGAAGTTTGTACCCACAGGATTTTCTTTCACTTATAAACTCTGTGAAACTTTGCGAGCTCAAGTTCAAAAGTAAGGTCTCAAGTTTTCTACTACAAAGGACTTCATTTTATTAATTTAGGGACATAGATCCAGCCATGTTGCGAAGACTAGAGAAGCGAATCCTTATCCCTCTACCCGACTTCAAAACGCGCGAAGAGCTTTTCGAAAAGTACCTGAATGCGAAGAATGTCGAGCTGTATCCGAAGGTGGACTTCAAGGAATTGGCGTCCAAGACTGAGGGGTACTCCGGAAGTGACATCAAGCTGGTGTGCAAAGAGGCACTTATGTCTACTGTTAGGAAGATGCTGCCAACTATGATCGGGAAAGGTTCGTTTATGAAAGTACAAAATAAAGTAAATATTAACACTAGCTCACAAATTAGCTCATATCATCATCATCAGCCTACATCGGTCCATTGCTGGACATAGGCCTCTCCTAGCGTGCGCCACAATACCCGGTCAGCAGCATTCCACATCCAGTCGGACCCAGCAACCTTCTTCAGGTCGTCCGCCCTTCCGGCCGGTGGGCGTCCCACACTACGTTTGCCCATACGTGGTCTCCACTCTAGGATTCGTCTGCTCAATCGACCATCGGTCCTTCGACAGACGTGACCAGCCCACTGCCAATTCAGCTTCCTAATTCGATGTGCTTTGTCGATCATTTTGGTTATCTTCCGGACATCCTCCTTTCAGATTCTATTCTTTAAAGAGACTCCCAGCACAGCACATTCCATCGCCTGTTGAGCGACTTTAAACTTTTTATTTAACAAATAAAGAATATCTTATCTTATCTTATCATAGATTTCCACAACTGTGTCATCATTATCCAATGCGTCATTTGCCAATACTCACTACGCTTGGCAGGCGGGATGGCGAGCGCAGTATGGCTACTGTTCCACAAAAGGGACGCTGCTGCCCGTCCCTCTAGTCCTAGAGTCCCTTAGTCACCTGTATGGATATGGAGTGTACGGATCCTGGATATGGAGTGTTGCTATGTATACTCTTAATACGGTCACCATAGGGAATCAACACAGCAAGCCCATGAATCATTTCGGCCGAATGAAGTCCACTGCTGGACACAGGCCTCCTCACCACAACGACCGATATGTGTGTGTTGTGGGCACATTGGGGGGTTTTGCCATAATCGCCACGCTTGGCAGGCGGGTTGGCGATCGCAGTTGAGTTGTTAATATACTCGAAGGACGCTGCTGCCCATCCTCCGGCTAATCCCCTAGTCCACTTCTACGACACCCACGGGAGGAGATGGGGTGGTGGTATTCTGAGCCGGCACCACACGGCAGCCCATGATATGATGCTGGTAATAAAATGAAGAACGTAAAAACCAACTTTTTATTATACTTTCCGATATTTGTATTTTAGCAGGCATGATCGATATAACACCGATTTGTGTTTTTGGTAAAAAAAGGCACGAACTTGTGACCTGGTTTACACAGAGCGTCTACTTATATTGTAGGCTTCTGAAACCATAGCACCGATGCCTTTCATTTAAGATCCGTGTGCATAAGCTGAAGAGGGCCTCCGTGGTTTTAGAAATCCGATGTGACTCTCCTCCATGACGGATTCCCACACGATAAAGAAGGCCTCTGCATCATCATCATAATATCGGCCATTTATACGTACTACTGAACAAAGGCCTCCCCCATAGAGATTCATCTGTGTCATCAATTTGAGGGCTATTTGCCATCCCTCTGGTTTAGATTCCCTTAGTCGCCTTCTACGACATCCACGGGAGGAGATGGAGTGGTGCTATATTCTTAATCCGGACACCACACGAAATCTCTGCATCTATGAAGGAAAACTATTAAGTATAAGTGGGGTCCGCACGCGGCGAGCTGCTGCGACTGCGACGCACTGCGAGAGCGATCTCACTCCTCAACTCTCTGCTCACTCAGTACACTGACCTGGATATCTTCCATGATGAGCCACGGCAAATATATAGGTTTTTATGTCATTTGTAGAATTTATAATTTGTCAAGTTGTTTGTTTCAGTTGTTTGTTTTTATATTATCTTTGTTTCGATGTTCCATTAGGTATATAATCGCTAAAATGTAAGCACTTTGGTAATTGTACTGTAAAGCTTATTTTTAAATTATAAATAAATAATGACATGTGTGGTCTGTATCGATCCAAAAACGAAAGACGTTGCCGCCCATACGTTAGGAAAGTCCAGATGAACTTTAAATAGCCATCCTGTTGAACTTTAAATAGCCAACTGCCTTATCTCAGGTCCATATCAGATTACTCTTAATAAGACTTGAGGTGCTGGCCAAGTCTTCCTGGACAGCGAAGCCAGTATGAAATTATTTAGTAAATGTAACACGAAAAGAACCATTTCGATCACTTTCAGGTGGCGTTGCCAATCGCAAGGACAAGCTAGCCCTAGCCGAAATATTGTCAGCCATCGAGAAGACAAAACCCGTCGCCAAGAACTTGTCGAAAAGGCACGCGGACTGGCAGAACGAGATGGGCTGTACTTAGGCTTAACTAAGATCCTTTCTTCGGTTTTGTTAGTGAAACTAGCTGGGACCCGCGGTTTCACCCGCGTTTAATTTAAAAGAAATTTAGAGTATTTCGACATAGATACTTGACATCATCATTTCGGCCGAATGAAATCCACTGCTGGACACAGGCCTCCCCCAAAGATCACCACAACGGCCGATATGGTGTGTTGTGTGCTCATTGGGGGGTCTTGCCATAATCGCCACGCTTGGCAGACGGTTTGGCGATCGCAGTTGAGTTGTTAATGTACTCGAAGGACGCTGCTGCCCATCTTCCGGTTAATCCCTTAGTCGACTTTTACGATACCCACGGGATGAAATGGGGTGGTGGCAGTCTGAGCCGGCACCATTATAACACGGATAATTTAAAATGGACAGAACTGTTGGTCAAACTAATGTTTAAATCTAATGGAAGGTTAACACTGGGAAATATGAATTGGTGGTAAAAATTCTACTTGATAGAAAACTTATGTGTTGCTTCTTACTTCGTTCTTTCTCGCGTTTAAGAAAATGTCATATTATATAATGTCGATTATAACCTGAAAGTCTTGTAATAAACGCAATAAGTTGTTAAATACTATTGTTTAAACATTAGGTTATGTCTAGTTAAGTTAGAATATAAAGACCAATATGATTACGTATTAGACGTGCACATACCGCTAAGACGTTAGCAATACTCACTTGCTTTAGTTGAAGTTCTGTACAAATCAAACTGTAAACTTAACAATCATAGTAGTTTTACGGTTAACTTAATTATTCTGTTATATCTATTGAGCTACTTGACATAGAATATATATATTGGATTTCAAGGGATTAATTTTTTTTTGTGCGGACCCCCAATTATTTTTCTAAAATAAAAGTAGCCCGAGTTATTCCTTATAACATCAGCTATCTGTCAGGAAAAGTCCCGTCAAAATCGGTCCAGCCGATTCGGAGATTACCCGGAACAAATAGACAGACAGACAGACAAAAGCTACTTTCATAAGCATTGAGTAAAAAGCTGTTATTTTGTCATTACAAACAGACACTTCAATTTTATTCATTTGTATAGATGTATAGATTAAATATAAATATATAATGTGATACTAATATCCATCTGTTTAATATACCTAATCTCTTAAGTCGTATTATAAGAAACCCACGCCAAGACAACGTGGTCTGTTCTTTAATATGAAACGACAACATCTATTGACCGATTTATGTATGACTGACCAGAGTGTGAGTTCTTTTCGTAATTGGAACGTACGACGCGTTTACCGCCTTCGGTGTTCCAAGAGTTTTATTTTATTTTATTTTTAAAAACGTTGCCCCACTCTAGGATTTCTCCTGTGTCGTGGGTGCGTTTTACAGACATGAATTCCACATACTATACAAGGGACAATTGGGAGGAAAAAGGACATAGTCAAAGTTATTAGCAAAATCGCAGAGCCGAACGTAAACGCGTCGTACTCGTTTACGTTTCGAGTATGAAAAACAACTCATACTCGGCCCTTTGTTACAATAGACATCGGTAATCAAATTTAATATCAGTGTCATTAGGTACTCAGGATTATAGAGATCAGTTTTAGTCGGTACTAATGTGTGTGCCGTGAGTGCCTGCTAGAATAGCACCACCCCATCTCATCGCGTAGGTGTTGTTAAAGGCGACTGAGATTAGCCAGAGGATGGGCAGCAGCGTCCTTACTGCCTTAATTACAACCTAACTGCAATCGCCAACCCGCCTCCCAAACGAGGCGACTCTGGTAAAACCTCCCCAATGTTATGTGCCCATACCGGTCGTTGTGGTGATTTTTGGGAGACGCTCGTGTCCAGAAGTGGACGTTTTCAGGCTGAAATGAAATTGAAGTCGACCTGGCATTCAATTAATTCATATTAAACAGTCAGGTGGCCTGCACCTGACTATATAATAGGTGGTAAATAATAGGTGAACTAAAAAATCGATCGATTAGGGGTAAGATTTCCCCAGCTAGTTACCCCGTTGGTTAAATTAGATATTCGACTAGAAACTAAATTCCGTTACAAATTATGATCGTTTGTACTGCGTAGGTAGAATGGTAATCAACACAATGTTTGATATTATAATATTTCATGTTCATATTATCATAGGCATGAAGTTTTTGATATAAGTAATATAAATAAAAGAACGTTGTTTGAAAATATATGTAGAAATTTCTTATTGATAAATGATTAAATATTTTACTAATTGGCTTTGTTTTTCTTACCTGGTAGCGTATATCCCGGTGTTCCCGTATATAAGAGATCACCACTCCACTCATGGGTGTCGTAAAAGGTGACTAAGGGTTAATATCAAGAGGATGGGCAGCAGAATCCTCTCGTTTACTGATAACAACATATTGCTATCACCAATTCGGCTGCCAAGCGTGGTGATTAGCAATATCCTCTATGACCGTTCATTGTAGTGATCATTGAGGCCCATGTTCAGCAGTGGACATCTACGGGTTGATGTGTGTGCAGCGCTTATAAAATAACTCGGGTGTTTCTTGATATAATTTACTCGTAGTAGGTTTATTGCAACCCTCAATTGTAGAGTTGGGGGTTTCGGAAGAGTTGTTGGATTGAACCATTGGCCGCTTTAAAGGTTCGCAACACCGCAACCAGCTGACTCTCTTGGGGACCGTTTGAGGCGACTGTTTACCAGCTGCCTCCACTACAGCGTGTTCCCGTCTGTCTGGAAGGAAGCCTGGTTCTCCTGAGGGACGAAGGAAGGGCCGCAGTCTCCTGCGTACCGTCCCATCTTGCATGTTTAGGGTGGCCATCTGTCCCGATATATCGGGACTGTCACCGTCATTATAATCCCCGTGTTCCGACGTCGCGAAACCTATATTTGCCCCGATTAAAAACTGTAAAATACAGCACCAATAAGATTCGCCTGTAATACATAGATTTCCACAAACTTCGGTCGCATGCCACACGCATTCAACAGCTCCCAGCGACCTTCACCAGGTCATCCGTCCATCTCGTTGGAGGTGACTAAGGGTTAATATCAATCCCACGCTGCATTGTCCGTTTATTTTAGAAATTATGTTCAAATAAAAATAAATAAACATGACTTAACACAAATATTGCTACTCACTGTAAAATAACCACTCAATATACATATAAACAATTAGAAATTAATCAATAAACATTATTTAACAATAAATCTTACTCAGTTTTGAAATACGTTAAGCACATTGATCAATCTCTCGCTTATGTTTATGTTTTCCTAATACACCCCACCTCTCTTTTTCTCTCTCGGGCTAAGTGCCTATTTTCCGTCTTTTTTGCGCCAGAAACGTTACACATAAAACAAATTTGGACTTGAAATTAGACTGTCCAAAGAAATTTCATTCTTAGAACTACGAAATCAATAAAATGTTTCAAATTAAACACCAATAGTACACTGTAATCATTTATTGATGACATCTAGACCAACATCAGTTCCTCTATACAAAATATTATTTTATTTAGATACACATCTTATTTATTCTTAGCTACGCACACAGCTCAATTCCTGCATTCGTTTCCACACAATCTAATATGAGGTTTAAACAAACACAATAAGGTCTGAAGTTAGTTAAACATTGCCAGATGTTCATTTATAATAAAAATAATACTCAATATCCAACTGTCACCCGTTTCTTTACAGTAATTTTGAACTAAAATTAAGGATTCCGTTCGATATCGAAAATACCTATTGCTTCCTATGACTAACTAGATAAACACGTACAACAACGTTAACTGTACCAATTTACCTAACGGTAATGCCTACAGATTCCTCGGTTTTATCGATCGGCTAAAACCACAACAGCGCCAGTCGTAGACGATAATCACAATCCGACAGTAAATATTAAATATCGAACAAATCGAGAACAATATGAAAATACTACGAATAAATCGATTATCAAAATCGAGTAAGTCTGGAAGCACCCACGGATCAGTAGATTGGTTAATTTTGAGCCTGTGATTGGCCAAAATGCCTTATTACGATTGGGCTGCATACCTTTTGGTGCCCAGTGGAAATTCTTCATGAACTTCCTTCGCCCCGGGGAAGGGCGAAGGGGTATGCCGGACTCCTACCGGCTAAAACCACTGGGGCGGTCATCTTCGGCACCTAAGGGAGGCTCCAGGTCCTCGTATGATCACACTAGAGCCGCCCGCTGGTGACACGCCTATAGGCACATCTCGGAGAGATGGGCTGCATACCTAGTACATTATTTAAATGGCAACACTGAATTAGCACTGTAGCCACAAAGATATTAAAGGATATATTTTAAAACTACTGAGCTACTGTTAACAGGCATAAACCAACAGCTTTTTATTTGTATTGAGAATGTCGTCCTGATTGACAAGGAATACATTAAGGACTGAGAAAGATATATAGTGAGGTCGGGGCTCCTAAACTAGCAGTCGATCAAACGGAATCCTTTGGTCTAAACGCACACCACTGGGTCACGACGCGTCAAAATCATACGTAACCAACTTCAGATGACCCACCGATACGTTTGAAGAATACTAACATATATTCATATGAGGAAAAATTATCAAATTGATATTACCATGCTCAAAAAGAGTACTCTCGCATCGCAGTTCATGTAAGGGAGACGATAAAGGAAGGTCGTGCAAGGGGCTGACTGTTCACGAATCGTCCAGCTGCTATACGGATATAGTAAGTACACCATTACCCTGTCTTCTACAAGACACCAGTCCGTTCTTCGACTTTGCTCGAAATAATTAAACATTTTGACAGTGGCCGCAGTAGTGTATGTTCAAACTCATTCATGTGTTATACATGTTTTATAATTTGACTAGAAAAGTACCAATTGAATTCTAACAATAAATCGGCAAAACAAAAACCTACGAAGTTTCACGAAATTACTTCTGAAGTGAATAAAACATTATGAATATTAGATAACTAGTTATTATCTATTTGTATCCAAACATGACAGCTAGTTATTAAATATGACAACTAGTTATCAAATATGACAACTAGTTATCAAATATGACAACTAGTTATCAAATACGACAACTAGTTATCAAACATGACAACTAGTTATCAAATATGACAACTAGTTATCAAATATGAGAACTACTTATAAAATGTAACAACCAGGTATTAAAATGATTTTGAAATAGTACCAAAAAAAAATTTTTGCGGGCCATTTATTGATTACTGTTGACATTATGTATACCCATATATTTAAGCTAGTTTCATAAAAAAAAACACGTAAGGTTAGCGCAAGAAATTATGAAAAGCATAAAACGAGAAACTAGTTTCTTCGTTTTCGCGTAAATATCATAAAAACTTAATGATTACTCCACAATTCACCGCTAACATAAATTCTAATTATTTAAACGCAATACAAAATTTAAAAACTATAAATCATTCACATTGAAGAAATATTTTTTTGGGTTTCAATAACAATTTTTGGTCTTTTGCCCAAACGAGGTTCATAAATTATATAATATAATGTATTTATTTTAATTAAAATTATAACAATAAATAAAGCAACTTACAACTAAAGGTAATAAGATTCATTTAAAAGGAAATGTTTACTTGTGATTTCGAAAAAGGACCAAATATATGTGGTCCCAGTAATGATATCAGATAAAACACACATAACACAAATAAATCCAATATATTTTTTACTTTTCACCCATTTCACAAACCTATCACAGATTATCAATAGAAATGAAATATTTGAAGGCCTATACACTTTTTTTCAAACTGCTGCATCAATTGTGATGAATGCAATGTATATGTATGTAACAAATACAATACTATTATTAATAACAGCAGAAATTCGCATTACGATTGTTTTATTATTATTTTCACAAACTTGTATTGGTTTTATCATTATTTTACATTTGCATATTTCCTTTTTAATAATCATGAAATTGACATTCTCCTGTAACTTATTTTTAAGGGGAAGACTCTGGCTCTTGTAATACATAAACCAACAGCGCAGGAGCCAGGGAACTCTTTAAAATGTACAAAAGCAATAAGTCAATAAAGATTATTATATATTATAAGATAGCTAAGCTCGAGATAAAAATACTATCCAATGTAAATAATTTTCTTAACGTTTTCAACCGGCCTTTGGTGTGACTTGAATATTTCAGACCAATTAAAATAAATCATATATTGTTGAAATCAATACCGTCATATTTGTTCTTGTTATACATTGAATTTACGTCTCACAATAATTACACATACTACAAAAAACGTATGGTATAAAATATTGATCTACCCCCGTTTTTGCATGAATACAAAAAAGGGACCAAGGTATTCATAGAAAAAAAAACAAGCCGTCACGCACATTTTATATTGGGCTATTGTTTCTCCAATCATGGTTCCATTCCACAGACGATTTTCAGCATTTTGCATTGTATAAGTACTACTAAAAAAAAATGTCATTTTGTATTGTGACCAATTTTGTCTATACTTAGTTCAGAGGAACTTCAATGTCCCAATCAACAAATATTCCAACAGACATACGATGAGATTTTCAAGTAATTTTTATATGAAAATACAGATAAAGCTATAAAAATGGACATTAACGTATTTCTGGCTACTTTTTCAGCAGCTTCGAAATGTTAACTTTCTACTTCATTGCAATGATAAGCTTTAAGTTTCCTGTCCCACATTTATTTATTACAAAACTTTGTACATCGCCTTCATTGCACATGTTAATTATATTTGGAAGAAATATTATTTGCAGTGGCGATACTGTAAAAACATAAGAACTTTTCAATATGAATTCCTTTATCATCATTTGTATTTTTCCTATCTTGTCTGTCAATCTTTCATAGTATTTAATTCAAATGCCATGTACAATTTTTGAATGTTATTTTAATTCAATGGACCGTTTGGTGTGAAAAATTTACAATGTTAACTTTTAAAAGTCACATTTGTAGAATGAATTGTTACAGTATTATATGATATGTTTTAATCAAATCACGTTCGCCAAAGTGCTACATAATGTTTCTTACGAGATGAATTTGATTTTTTTACAGATGTTTTCGTAGTTTACAAGCAATTTTTTTTGACAGATTACCTTCCATCTTGTGCCGTGCCGAGTGGTGCCGGCTCAGAATGCCACCACCCCATCTCCTCCCATGGGTGTCGTAGAAGTCGACTAAGGGATTAGCCGGAGGATGGGCAGCAGCGTCCTTCGAGTACATTAACAACTCAACTGCGATCGCCAACCCGTCTGCCAAGCGTGACGATTATGGCAAAACCCCCCAATGAGCCCACAACACATCCATATCGGTCGTTGTGGACATCTTTGGGGGAAGCCTGTATCCAGCAGTGGACTTCATTCGGCCGAAATGATGACCTTCCATCTTGATTGTAATTGTAAACAAAATCACTGCAGTATTGAAATTTGACAATCTTTAAAAAACATTTTATAATCGTCAGAGTCTTAATATATTGTGGTCTTTATCAGATGATAGCCGCTAAAGTGTTACTAACGCACGAGTTCAACTTCAGACTACAAATCTCGATGTAAATTAATGAATTTTCATTTTCATGATTCTCAGATCGCGTTTTGACTAGAGCCCGTTTAATTTTTTGCTGATAAAGTAGCCATGGAAGAATGGGACAGTAACAACTTAAATGATTTTAAGTAACTTCTTTTGAAAGCAAGCTCTGAATCCACATGACCAAAAGCTTTCATAACTATCAAAAAGTTTAAACAGCTACCTTATCAATACTTATTAAAACAGGCCCTCTACAAAATCACCAGTTACCAGCCTCAAATGAATGTTGCCATCCCAAAATCTTATTTGAATCACCGGCTTCCATGGTGTTGCCAGTAATTAGGTGGGATTAAATGTAGAATATGATAGCCGGTATCTGGCCATCTTCTACGGAGGTACCGTTATTGTTGCCGGCGGCGTATGAGAACTGGAATACGACTTTTTCACCATTGTTACAATCAACGGTTACCCGGCGAAGACCCTTCGTGCCGTAGTAGGAATCGGTGCCCTGTAAGTAGAAGAAAAATAATAATGTCTACAGCTGGAAAAGACAAACAAATATCTACACAAATAAATGGGGAAATAATTGTATGATCCGTAAGCTTAAAAGATAGATTAGCGGTAGGAGCAGTCTTTCTTATCTCTATATAGAATCGATTCTCCACACAATCGATCAACGCGTCCGTTTTTGTCGGGCAATCGTGTATGGATGGCGGGGGAGATGGGCCGAGCTTGTTTCCCGAGTTGACAACTATTAAACCATCATAGACCCATCCATGTACAATGTTATCGAACTTTTTTTATGAAGTCTTCGAGCGAACATCTCAGGGAAGTGTGGCTGCTTAACCGGGTAATCTTGCGAAGCCAAATGAGGCCTCCAGTGACTGGTGCCTGCAGTCGGTACTTAGGTGGTTAGCTGGCTAAAATTATAAAATATTCTCCGTTACATAACGGAGAGGCTAAAGGTACTTAAAAGCCCATGCTAAAGTACCATGGATTTAATTATAAAAGCGCCCTATGGCTGGTTTGATACGCCCTTTTCTGAAAAACTCATGATGTAATAAGGGTTAGTAATGTAGACAGCAAATGTGTGGACGACTTTCTTTTTAAGTTATCAACTTAAAACGTCGTCAACTTAAAGCACGTAATCTGTACCAAGATCATCGGGCCACTATATCAAAATAGTTTTGATTCGGTTTTGCTGCCCTATTCTCGGGCCTTGGGGCCCTAAGCCTAAATTCGCCCCTGTCTAAAGTACACCATACAGGAAATAACTCATGCAATAAAGGCCAATATATTTAACGTCATTGATTTTGCCGCCCTAATCCCGAGCGTTGGGGCCCTAATTCTAAATCCGCCCCTGTCTAAAGTACACCATACAGGAAATAACTCATGCAAAAAAGAAACAACAAATAAGAGTAACGGTACAGAAAAATGAAGATTTCTACTAGGAAACCCTCACCTCTTTGTCAAGTTTCGCAATTTACTTAAAAAGTATCGCTCGAGTACCAAACGTAATCGTTTGGCCTTTCTTTATGAGGGAGGCCTCGCGACGTCGTCCCCCCGACGCTAGTTTTAGGAGTACGCAACCTTTTTGCGACGATCTTTTTTTATTGCAATTATAAAGAGTAACTGTGAGGGCTTTGCATTTTCCATGCTGATGTGCTTTCTTCGCACCCATCTGGGAATTAGAGAAACCAATGTGTATCATGTTTCTTATTTCGAGTTTTACTATTTTACTCTGGATATTTGTACCAGGGTTGTTGCTGATGCAGGTTTATACTGTATCAGTGGATCTTGATGCTGATTTTTTCGGATATTAGTAGCAAGTGTAATATATTATCTATACAAATAAATAAAATTGAAGTGTCTGTTTGTAATGTCAAAATAACAGCTTTTTACTAAACGCATATGAAAGTATGTACGTTACAACAAAAAAACTATTTAACATCTCCGAAACGGCTGAACCGATTTTGACGGGACCTTCACTGGCAGATAGCTGATGTTATAAGGTATAACTTAGGCTACTTTTATTTTAGAAAAATAATTAGGGTACCGCGTAAAAACAATAAAACCCTTGAAATCCAATACATTTATTCTATGTCAAGTGTCTATGTTGAAGTACTCTAAATTTCTTTTAAATTAAACGCGGTTGAAACCGCGGCTCGCAGCTAGTTTTAAATAAAAGCACAAGTTATACTTAATAAATGTATTATTTTTCCTAGCAAAATATACAATGTAAGTATACATATATGTTACATGATTTTGTATTTTTTTATCTATAGTAATCAACAACATGCCCGGTTTGGGGTTTTTTTTAAATATTCCCTATGCCAGAAAATTTGAGCACGACCTTTATTTGAATATGGTTTTTGGATTCCATATTTTTTATTATTACAGTACGCACGTCATACAATAATTCACTAGCCTCCAACAAATGTATGTTCACAAATCATTTGAATCGAGTGACAGCTTTTTTGTATTACTGTTTTTCCCCGATTTTATTTATTCAACTATTGTGTTGTATTAAAAATATTTACTGGATCAATGATATTTTACATATAGACGCGCCATATACAGACATTATTGCACTACAAAACGACGCGCCGGCCACCGTTAGACCGCGTAATAAAAAATAAAACAACATACTATTTTTTATTTACAATATCGATTTACGTTACGTATTTTTTTATTTATTTATGAAATAAACCGTCTTTTTCTCTCACAAGAGCAGTATACTTCGTGCATCGTTTATAAACACAGGATGACATTATTTTTCTGTGTTTATGTGACTGAATTATGATTCACGTCGAGCCACGACACTGGTCGGTGCGCGACTAAAGTGAACTCCGGGCAATTACCCTGCTTTCATGTGACCATCGTAGAGCGCGGGCAACGCATCTACACTTATAAAAACATCTTGGTATCTTGGCCCCAACGGCCATCAGTTCTACGAGCAATATGCCCCACCCATTGTCGCTCACACACATCAATTACTGTTAATCGGTATCAATTAATTGTTTATACAAAAAGAACCCGACAAGACGGCGTCACGTGCCGCCGTGTGCGCAGCACAACACACAGCGAGCCTTCGGGGAGATCCTTTACTATCCCTCCCGAGATATGAAGCTAGGGGGGCACCTTTACAGTCCCCCGCTGTGTGCTCAGATGTGCCTTTAAGCGTAGCATCAATGAATGGCTCCATAGCGTTCGTTCTAGATATCCCGGAGCCCCTCTTCGGTGCCGAATAGGACCGCTTAGGTGGTTTTAACACGTAAGCGGGCACGACCCTCCCACTCCCCAGGGCAGAGGAAATCCTCGAGGATTTCCACAGCTGTGAAAATAAGTCACAATAAATTGTTCCTAGCTAACCGCACAAAACCATGCACATCACAATTTTCTATTTCTTAGATTTTTCGACTACGGATACTTGCCCAGTGGAAATTCTTCATGAACTTCCTTCGCCACTACCATACTACCTACTCATTGCGCCACCCATGTCGTCTTGTCTACAGAGTACAATATTATATCTGTTTGGAAGGTCCTTACCTTAAGTTTAGCACTGGCTATGTAGGAGGTGTTGGGCAGGATCTCAACCGGCTCCTTGAACATGGCGCGAAAGGTGTCGTCAGTGCCATCGCAGCAAAACGTCGTCGTGTTCGATCCACAAACCTTCTTCGTCGCGAGGTGGATAATCTGTAATATTTCGTAAGACTTGTTGAAAAAAAACCGTACAAGTACGAGTTGAACTCGCGTGGAGAGGGTTCCGAATTGCTAAATATGTTGTCTATTGTTGAATTCGGTTTTATACCAATAACTTATCCTAAGAACAAACTTAACATCGTAGTTGAAAACATGTTTTCCCATAGATTCCAACTGCAAACAAGTTTTTACGCACGATATTGAAAGATTTATCATGTTATTGGTAGACCATGGACTTCTTATAGGTTTTTCTGTAATCTATAGGTAAAGATCGATAAAGGATATATATATTTTTTTTATTTAGTGCCAGTACTTTCGGAGTTATGGAGGGGGAATGGTAAATTTTCTGAAATTACTTTAAAATAACTATATAAAATAAATACATTTGAGGCCCTCACAACAAGCCCTTCCATTTCACATGTTACACGGTACAGTTTACAAAACTTTAAGCTTTAATAAATGTTTCTTTCTTTAATTTTCTATAATGCCCTATATTCGAAATTCATTTATTTATGTTACACGTCCGTCATTGGGTCGCAAAAATCCATATGTGTACTAAATTTCAACTTAATCGGTCCAGTAGATTCGGAGCAAATGGGCTGTGAGACGGACAGACAGACACACGAATGATCCTAGCGTACGGAACCCTAAAAATATAAGATCTTTTTAGGGTTCCGAACGTCCGAAGGAAAAACGGCGGAACGCTTATAGGATCACTCGTGTGTCTGTCTGTCTATCACAGCCAATTTGCTCCGAATCTACTGGACCATTTATATTTAAAGTAGCTCGAACTTGGCTGCTGCATAATATCGACATTAGGTAAAACTCGGTCACAGCCGTATTCCAATAAATACTGTGTGCACTCTTTACAATGCGCAATACATTATTTAGTATCCTGTTTGATTTGACGCT
This sequence comes from Diloba caeruleocephala, assembly GCA_947459985.1. Classification (NCBI taxonomy): domain Eukaryota; kingdom Metazoa; phylum Arthropoda; class Insecta; order Lepidoptera; family Noctuidae; genus Diloba; species Diloba caeruleocephala. The sequence continues at coordinate 2,804,313 of OX381618.1, forward strand.
AGTAACGTAATAATATTGCATAATGCACAATCATGGTTGAGGCGACAGTAGCAGTCGCGCGATCGGTCGCGAAACGTCAAGTTATTTATGTTATGTATGACATTTTTCGCGTGGTTCCTTGCAAAGAAGAGGGCGGTCTAACTCTCCACGTCCACTGCTGCAAAAAGGCCTCGCCATAGATTTCCAAAGTTGTGTCGGCATTTTGGAAGAATTTGCTAATACTCACCACGCTTGGCAGGCGGGTTGGTGAGCGCAGTATGGCCACTGTTTCACAGAAGAGACACTGCTGCCCATCCCTCTAGTTTAGATTCCCTTAGTCGCCTTTTACGATATCCACGGCAGAAGATGGAGTGGTGCTATATTCTTAATCCGGACAACACACGGCAGTTTATACGATGCTTAAATAAATCAAATATAATTTACACCTAGCGCAGAGGGCGGGTGAGGGCTAGTAAGTTTAATAATATAAACAGGTATTTTCTTTCACTAGGGTTTCCCGGGCTAAGTGCGGCATAATGCACTCTTAAAATAGGCTTACTGGATCTTTTAGAGGTTGGTATTCGAGTCGAGTTATTACTCGACTCGAATACCAACGTTTTTGTGGTATTTTGAAGAGTTGAAATAAAATGTGGTGTACAATAAAGTGTTTATAAATAAATAATTTTCCGTGTGGTGCCGGCTACGAATAGCACCAACCCATCTCATCCCGTCGGTGTCGTAAAAGGCGACAATGGGATTAACAAAGGAAAGGCAGCATTATGGATGAGCAGCAGCGTCCTTCCAAAAGACACCCAAAACGGTCGTTGTGGCGATCTTTAGGGGAGCTTGTGTCCAGCAGTGGACTTTATTCGACTGAAACGACGACGGACGAAATAAATAAATAATAAAACCTGTATATTTTAGATTTCTTTAATAATGTTTAGATTGCCAGATTTTTTAGGGTTGCCACTTGTTCAAAACTTTCTATAACTGATATAATGACGAGCTACTACAGTTCCAGAACGCAAAAAATCTCGCTGTATACTCGTATATATACTAGTGATGCAACAGAAGTGTCATAATGGAAGCAGAAATGGAAACAGATGTCAAAAGTAAATTTTAGCAGAAACTGAACAAAAACGAAAGCCTAAATACTATGTAAAAAATGGTACATTTATTTTATTATATTAAAATTCAAAATTAAGTAGCTCGAAGTTATATTTTATGGAAAGTAGTTTAGCCGCTTTTTCACCGAAGAATCTGTTCCGGTGTTCATATATAAGACCAGCTCCGTCAAATAATTGCTCACTGGCGAGGCTGCTGGGAGGAGCCGATACATTTTGGCGCATTAATGGTGAAAGATTACGGTATTTGTGTGAATTTAATTTTCACCATATATGAGGATCCTAATCTAGAGGTAATCGCTTTTATTTTTTGTACTCCTGAAGGTGACTGTATCTCTAAAAGTAAATAGTTTGCCGCGAAATACCTATACTTCCAGTCAAATATCCATTATAAAAGTTGCGGAAACAGAAGCAGAAACGGATGTGAAAAAGCGCGCGGAACATCCGCAGTCCGGAAGCAGAAGCAGAGGTAGCATCACTAATGTATACTTATCCTTTATTATACAATGTATAAGACATTTTATTTATGCTTATCGTTATTACTACTTATCTTACGTTGAGTAAGTTTCTGTTTCAGAACGACAAAAAAAACATGAAAAATAAAATGCTTTCCATAAATACAAAGTGACTAACCTGTAAGTGTACTTCATACTCCGTCGGCCCAAAATACGACCCGTACAATCCAAAGCCGACCACAAAAATTCTCTGATCCACTGTAAACCTGATCCTATCTGTGGTACCACTGTAGCCCCATCTAGACTCTGTTTGGGGAAACCTATTTACCGTCAGCTCTTTACCAGTCATACAACATCTCGGGGTGTCGAGAAACCCCACATTTGGTTTAGGATTAACGGTGAAATATAGGAACAGTTGGACAATTTCTCTGTCGTCTAGGAGGCCGCTTTGCGCTGGGCCCATAGCGAATTCTTCGACAGACATTAGTGGAAAGCGGATGGCGTTGAAGGCTCGCCCCAGTACCATTCTTTGGTTGGCTGGTGTGACGGGCAGTTGGCGTCGTATGCACTCCGCTTCTGACCAGCGCAGGACTGCTGAGAAGATTTTTGCCTCTCTGATCCGGAGGGTGTCCCTGAGAATTAAGGATGTCATTATATGTATTAAAAAGAATTACTAGGTATGTTCCACATCTCCAGGGTGATCGTACGAGGACCTGGAAGGCTCCCTTAGGTGCCGAAGATGACCGCTCCAGTGGTTTTAGCCGGTAGGAGTCCGGCATACCCCTTCGCCCTTCCCCGGGGCGAAGGAAGTTCATGAAGAATTTCCACTGGGCACCAATAAAAAAAAAGGTATGTTCCACATGCTAAAAAAGCATTACAAGCTAATGGGTGATATAAATTGGAGTATAAAATGGAATACAGATTGCAGATTGTCCATTCAGTACAACAGTAGCTGTTCCTCTGACATCATATAGACTTCTGCAGCACAAAAGCATAAATCAAATTTTGTTTATATTTTAATTGGCTGTATACATAGCTGGAATTCCTTAGTTAGTTAGTGTTAGTTCCTTACATAACGTTGATGAGCATGAAGAAAGTATGTTTTAAAAATGTATCCCCAAGAGATATGAGAAATTCTGTAACGTCATCAACTCTCCTATATCTTTTCTGCTATATTATAAACAACACACTTAAAGTGTAGCTACCCTGAGGTGCCTTTGTATGTTACCATCAACAACAATTGTAAAGTTTTGATTACAGTAAACAGTAGAAATCAACTAAGAATTTGTTGGCAATACAGGAATGCTCTCCCCTTGAAATAGTTCTTGAAAGAGATGAACAAACAACCTGGTGAAGATTACTGGGATTTGGGCAATGTATAGCTGGTCATTGTGGAAACCAATGGGGAAGGCGTGTTCAGCAGTGGACGTCCTTCGGCTGATATGATGATGATAGGAATTCTAATTAATTTATGTTTTTTTATATAAACATTATTAAGAGATCATCAGAAAACTTCATATTGCTTTATGTACATTGATGGAGAAAGCAATTAAAGTAGCTATAATATTGAGAAAGAAAGAAGAAAGAAAACAATACAAATGGCAGAGACACATGACACTCACAACTTAAATACATACTATCAATTCTTAAAATTATTAGAAAATAAAGCTGTTAGGTGCCCAATCACTTTGGCTGAATAAAGTCCACTGCTGGACACAGGCCACCCCAAAGATCACCATAACAACCAATATGGGTGTGTTGTGTGCTCATTGGGGGGTTTTGCCATAATCGCCACACTTGGCAGGCGGGTTGGCAATCGCAGTTGAGTTGTTAATGGCTGAACCAAATAGGTTCAGTTCAGCATTCTATCAGATAGCTAGTGCCTAACACTGGTTTTAAACTGAACCCGAAACTGTTAGGTATGTTAAATTTTTAAGGAAAAAAATGGGTCACTAATATAATCAAATTAACAACCCATGTTACCATAGCCAATGATTGACCTAATTCTAATACAAAATATCTGTAGGCATCATATGATTTATTCAAGAACTGTTGAGTCAATATAAGATTTTGTATCATACCCAATGTGTAACCAAATTACCAAAAACAAAGATAGTCACAGCCTATATTTAAAATAATATGACTACATATGATTTCATTGTATATCTAGTTCAGGTTGGTTGATTTGATTGACAAATTTTGGAACAATTGTTAATAATTACCTAATAACTCATTAACTGCCAAAAAACAAGACACAATTAAAAATCTATTGTCTACAGGGCTGCCGGCAATTTACTGCCCAGAGTATATGTAACATTGGTTACTAAATGTCTCAATTAACTTTACTATTAAAAGCAGAGACTACCCACAGTTCAATAAATAATATGTATAAAACATACCTTTCTAATACTGCATTCAATGTATCCTGATCAATATCCGTAAACCCTTCAGCATTTAACGCATCAGCAGTATTCTTATCTATCATCTCCAAGCATAACGCAGCCAGCTGCGGCTCATCAAACAAACGGGCTTGTGTTAACAGTAAAAATGCATTGTCTGTGCCCAAATTACTTTTTAAGAAATCCACACAATGCTCCTCTAGAGCAGCTACAGCATATTTCTTAGCTGTGTAAAGTGTAGTCATAACACTCTCTGGACCAATTCTTACCTCATCAGAATATAGGAACTTTAGTAAGTGTAGGAAAGCCGCAGGTTCCACATCAGGTAACTCTACTTCATCAGATTTTGTTGCTAGCACTCCATTGAACATGGCATCGAACACCGCACTCCCCACAGACAAAACAAACTTATGTGCAGGTATAACTTGCTGATTAGCATCTTTGCCAACGATAAAGTGTACGTCACATAAAATCTCATTATTGAAAAGAAATGATAACCTCTCTTTTACAGTCGTTTTCGTTGCCTGCCAGTTGTGTAAGCGGCCGCCAGTGTTATTGATAGGCTGTAGGTTTTCTATAGCGGAAGACGAAGCTAAAGGCTCATTGCCGTGCCCGTTATCTTCCTCCTGTATTTGGCCGAGCTGTCGCGCGTGCTGGTTCGATGGCAGCATGTTCTGCGGCGGCAGCTCATCTCCGCCGCCCCCGTCATCCAGCCTCACGTTAAGCAATCTATTAACTATATCATTTTTAGACCCAGATGCCATTACGCATAGATTTTATACTACCGCACATTACACGAAACGCCGGTCGTGCTCAAAACACGTTGTTTATGTTTGAAAACGTCTGTCTTTATCAAGAACGTGTGGGTTACAATTTAAGTGAATTGTTGTAGTAATTAGCCTCAATTGTTGTTTATCACAGCACGGATATATTTCGTAGATTTTTTGACGCGTGACAGAAAAATGTTTATGTTGCCACTTAAGAAATTTTAAATGCTACCATAAATTAGCTTTATAGACTTTAAACATGATTTCAAGGTAGATTTCCCTAACATTCATAACTCTCAAGTTGCCTATTATTTTCTTGCAATTATCTTACACAAGAATGGTTAGAAAAAAGTTCTAACAGTAACCTATCTACTGCACTTTAACTGTTGGTTTAACAAGTTAAGGCGGTTAATATTAATAATGTCTTAGGTTTTCGCGAGTATTACACATTATAATAAAACACTTTTAAACGGATTCTATCGCGTATATTTTAGATTTTTGTTTTTTTTTGTTTTTCCTGACGTTTCGAACACTGCAGTTATTCACCAACTTACCAGTAAAGGACTGCATGGATGTTGTTAAGAAACGGTTAAGTGAGCATGACATGCCTCTTCAATATGCAGAGTTACTTGAACACTGCCTTACCAATGGCTACCTTTTGTGGGACAATGAGTTTTACCTGCAAACTGACGGTGTGGCCATGGGTTCACCGGTCTCTCCTGTAGTTGCCGATATTTTCATGGAGGACTTTGAGGAGAGAGCACTGATGGCAGCCTCGACTATACCGAAGATGTTCAAACGGTACGTAGATGACACTTTTACCATCTTGCCACACAAGGGTGACTGCATTTTTAAAACACCTAAATTCAATACATGGTAAAATTCAGTTTACTATGGAATTGGAGGATAATAAATCCTTAGCCTTCCTTGACATACTTCTCATCCATAATCCTGATCATTCTGTTAGTCACACCGTGTATAGAAAGCCTACCCATACAGACAGGTACCTTAATGGTGAATCTCACCACCATCCTTGCCAGTTAGCTACCGTGGCTAAATCTTTGTTACAGAGAGCACACGGCACCTGCGACCCCGACCATCTGGCAGGGGAACTTCACCATGTGAAAGAGGTTCTCCAGCGAAACAATTGGAGAGCTCCAAATCCCCGTCACAGAAGCCGCCCGAAACCCACCACGGTTGATCGACGACCTGCAGTATTACCATTCATTAAGGGAGTCACCGACAGAATTGGTCATATCTTGAAGGGTGCTTCCATAAAAACCTACTTCAAGCCGCATAAGAAGTTTCTCAAACCGGTGAAGTGCCACATTCCTTTACAAGATGCAGGGGTCTATAAGGTTGACTGTGAGTGTGGGTTGTCATACATAGGGCAAACAAAGCGTAGTATAGCCACTAGGTTAAAAGAACACATAGCTGACGTCAAGCATAGACGCTCCACAAAGTCTGCAGTGTGCGAACATGCCTTAGACAAACCCAACCATTTTCTTCGTTTCGAGCAACCTCAAGTCCTCGCGAAAGTGAACCGATATGTACCAAGAATGTTTCGTGAGGCTATTGAAATTAAAAACCATCCTAATTTTAATAGAGAAGATGGCTGGCAGGTACCACCAGTTTGGAATCCTGTTATTAAAATAATAAAGTCCCAAACCAAATACCACACTAAAAAAAACATCAAGACACTGTGAGTGATTACTGCGTGCATCGAAATAATTTTTGATTATAATTGTACGGTAGATAAAATAAAATAACTTTTAAAAATCTGTAACGACGCTTGTCACCTTAGTCATCCTGCGACCACGAACCCTGCAAAGTGTTCAAAACGCCAAGAAAAACAAAAATCTAAAATATACGAGTACGCGATAGAATCCCTTTAAAAGTGTTTTATTATAAGAGGTTAATATTAATTTCATTGTCTGGAATATATGCTGATACTAATTATCCAGTTTCCAAACCTATGATAATTGCTTTTAGTGGAAATAAATGTCAATCATACAAGGCCCTGCACGGATTTTAAGCGTTTAATGAAAGAGTGGAGACTGGTTTGCGGAGTTGCATCCGCTTGTGCAATTGCTCAAGATCAGTGCCGGTTACTACATATAAGACGATCATAAAATACTGTTCCGTGTGGTGTCCGATTTAAAATAATCACCATTCCATCACATCCCGTGGGTGTCGTAAAAGGCGACTAAGGGATTCTAAACCAGTGGGTCGAGCAGAAGAGTCCCTTTTGTGGAGCTGCAGCAATTCTGCACACATCAACCCGCCTGCTAAACGTGGTAAGTAGTAAGGATTTGTTCAGCAGTGAATGTACTTTGGCTGGTATGATCTTACTAGTTTATAATTCCATAATAAGGTATGTTGAGGTCCAGTCCAATCAGAAAAGCTGCATATCGACGGCACGGTTGGTGGCTGATACAGTCGGCTGCTGTTTGTTATTTGTTATTTGTATGATCTGCAGGTAGTTGTTCCGGGTCTGGGTGTATTGTATGTGGAATTCATGTCTGTAAACGCACCCACGACACAGGAGAAATCCTAGTGTGGGGCAATGTTTATCTTAAAAAAAAAAAAAAAAACTATCTGTATAATACTGCCATCTGTCCTTCAATTCAATACAACTATCCAATGGGCGCAAATAATATCATTTTCAATATTTTGTGCATCTAGAGCTATGCTTGGTATTTCTCGTAGAAAATCTCCCTCTCTAATCTATCTATATAAATAATAAATCTCGTAGAGAATTACCAAGCATATGCAGAAATGAGGAGATCCGTAGAAGAACTAAAGTTGCCGTCATAGCTGATTAGTAAACTGACTGGAGTGGCAACGGGTGGGGCACATTGGGGCCGTTGGGGTATAAAGGTTCCCGAGTGGAGACCGCGCACCGGAAAACGCAGCGTGGGACGACCTCCAACGAGGTGGACACACGACCTGGTGAAGGTCGCTGGAAGTCATTGGATGCGGGCGGCACGTGACTCCTAGTTGTGGATATCTATGCGTGAGGCCTTTGTTCTGCAGTGGACGTCTTTTGGCTGAGATGATGATGATGACCTAGCATAAAGTTATGTATTTCTTCGTTCTTCTTTCGACTGAAAGTGAGGAGATGGTGGAGGGTAGAGAAAGGAAGGCCCTGTAATGTAACAGTAACCAGTAACATTGACAAAACTTCGCACATCGATATTGACTCTTCTGTTAATGCACTAACTGTAATAATTATCTACTTAAAATAATCAAACGGCCGAATACTGAAACGCCATTCAATATTTAAGACCAGTTAAACTATTTGAGAACTCCCGTTTTCGGCGGTAGGGTAGCGGGCGTCTCAAATAGTTTCATTAATTCATTTTTTTCATTTCGGCCAAATAATAGTCCACTGCTGGACACAGGCCTCTCCCAAAGATCACCACAACGACCGATATGGGTGTGTTGTGTGCTCAGGGGGGGGTTTTGCCTTAATCGCCACGCTTGTTAGGCGGGTTGGCGATCGCAGTTGAGTTGATAATGTAATCGAAGGACGCTGCTGCCCATCCTCCGGCTAATCCCTTAGTCGACTTTTACGACACCCACGGGAGGAGATGGGGTGGTGGCATTCTGAGCCGGCACCACACGGCACTTACTCACCGCTCAATAAGTACTTAAATCTTACTTCTTAAAACATTACGTCGGTCGTGAAGACCAAATTTTTTTTTATTTTTTTTTAAAACGTTGCCCCACACTAGGATTTCTCCTGTGTCGTGGGTGCGTTTACAGACATAAATTCCACACACAATACACCCAGACCCGGAACAACTACCTGCAGATCATACAAATATTTGTTCCGTGCGGGAATCGAACCCACGACCCGGAGCACAGCAGCCGACTGTATCAGCCACTGCACCAACCGTGCTGTCTTCTGTGCTGCCGTCTGTGTTCTCTTTGTCAAATAGCTGATGAATAGTTCAAAACAATAACTTATACCATATAACTGTACCTCATTGTACCTATTGGCTTTGTGTACGACTCGACCGCCTCACAGTGGATCGAAAATAGGCTCTCGAAGAAATAGGAACTACTATGAAAGTATGAGTTTTTTTTTTGCTTAAAATGGCTACCGAACATCTTTATATATCATAGGATACAATCTAGTACGCAAATTGGCAACATTTTTTTTGCAACTATAATGTGTGTGCAAAAAGTTTTATATGCACCTGTGCCAGCAAGTTTTGGTATTGAGATCTCATGCTTGGAGTTATATTCCTAGTATCGTATAAAGAAGGGAATATATGCTTATTTATTCTGAAAAAATGACCGTCTTTCCAATTTTTGTCTGTCCGTCTGAAAGCGTATCTCCAATACCGGCTCCGAAACGGCTCAACGGATTTCAATAAAAAAATCTGAGATTTAAACAGGAATTTTAACTTATATTTTCGTGCATGTTCCATCTGATAGCTCGCAGGGTTCAGAAGACAAGGATATAATATAATTTAAGCACTAAAAATAGTATTTATAATGCTGATATGACCAATGTGTTTTATTATGTACTAACTGGGACCCGCGGTTTCACCCGCGTTTAATTTAAAATACTTTTAGAGTATTTTGACATAGGCACTTGACATAGAATGTAAAAATATATTGAATTTCAAGGGTTATTTTTTTGCGCGGAATCCTAATTATTTTTCTAAAATAAAAATAGCCTAAGTTATTCCTTATAACATTAGCTATCTGCCAGTGAAAGTCCCGTCAAAATCGGTTCAGACGTTTCGGAGATTACCCGGAACAAACAGACAGACAGACAAAAAAAAATGAAAATGCATTTTTTATTATATGTTCCGTATATACTTTCATATGCATTTAATAAAAAGCTGTTATTTTGACATTACAAACAGACACTTCAATTTTATTTATTTGTATAGATATATACCAACAATGCCCGCGTAATCACGTTTAAGCAAATTAACGATATATGAATACGAAAATAATGTATTTTCGTCAGGTCGAAACGAAATTATGACAATAAAATGTTTACGCAAGGAAATTACAATTGGAATATCATACACTGCATTTTTAAATCGGGCTTAACTGCCCGTTCTTCATTCTATGGCGTTTCTCGTTTTCTCGTACGTCATCAAGGGCACGCACGCGCGCAACGGTCGATTCAGCTACAGGTGCTGGCCCGGCAGTTGATCCGTCGCCGTCTGCCACGCAACACCTTACAGCTCTTGGCTGTCAGGAGACAAACAAGGCGATGCCAACTATGACAGACTGATAAATCAACCAGATTGCTAAACTTAAAAGAAACACACGTAAACGCTTCCCCAGCCTGTATTAAAACTATATAACAAAAGTTGTGAATACAAAACTTATTGCGTTTATAAATTTATCAGGCGTTTAGATTATTTCGTGCTTATGACTAGTTAAAATAATATTTAAAGTTGAATATTAACTGTTGCCTCCATTTCTCTATTGTTTTTATAAAGTGTTGTCTGTTTGCCTTTTCACTTGTGTGAGATCTAAGTGTTCACGTTCTATAAATAATGTTGTTTCCATCGTTGTTGATCTTGAAATGGACCTTATGTATGATTGTGCAGTGAGATAATTGTATTGTAATATGAATACGATCAAGTGAAAGGTGAGTTGGGAATCGATATATTTTTACGACATGAAGTAAGATTATAAACATAAACACGGCCCACATGATACAAGGACGTACCTACATGGTTGGTAGGCGTATGCTGAAGTAGGTATCGTAAAAATAAATTAACAGGATCGTGTGGCGTTCACTGTAGCTCTAGTGTAGCTAATGATGTCAGGATAATAGCTTACTGTTTAACTTATTATATTAGTACTTTGCATTTGTCAAATGTTTGCTTCATAGTCACATAGACTGTAAACAGACGCTTAAATTATGTAGGTACATACATGTAGTTTCTGTAGCTGTTTGCACATTAACATACGTATTACATAGCTACTTTATTCTTTTTAGTTTCATGATCAAGTTTAAAATATAATACAGATTATAAACAACCACGAGTGCGTCACGTTTTGCAAGTGCAAATAAATAAAGCAATATAGTTGGTAATCTATAATGATATATCACCGCTGAATCTAAAAATGATATAAGAAAGATCAAAGCTATTAACAGTTTACCCGCCACCGCAGGTTCCAAACTCCTTTAATCGCCTTCTACGGCACCCACGGGACAAGACGGGGTACCTAGCCTTATTCATGACCGAAGCTACACGGGCTCACAAAGGGCATCTATAAATCAGGGATATAAATTAACAGTGTATCGGACACAGTTTTTCCTTCCACATAATTATAAGTACGTAAATCATCATATCGGCCATACAACGTCCACTACTGAACAAAGGCCTCCCCCATAGATTTCCACAACTGTGTCATCATATCGGGGGGAATTTGCCAGTACTCACCACGCTTGGCAGGCGGGTTGGTGAGCGCAGAATGGTTACTGTTCCATAGAAAGGGCGCTGCTGCCCATCCCTCTGGTTTAGAGTCCCTTAGTCGCCTTTTACGACCTCCACGGGAGGAGATAGAGTGGTGCTATATTCTTACTCAGTACGTAATTATAACTTTATAGTTACATCAAAATTTCTTTTCGATGTAGGTAAACTGTATGGTTTGTTTCAGAAACCTGAAACAATGTTGAGTCCAAAGATTCAGCGGTCTGTCCGCGTGAATGATGGCCAGCTGCTGGCGCTCTCGGACCGGGCGCAGTATGACCATATTCAGGTTCGTAACATTCTGGTATATCCTTCCAACTTCAGAGAAGCTTATGAGCAGTGAACTGAGATAAGCTGAGTTGAGTTGAGATAGCTGACTGAGGACAGTCCATTTCATCTGTTCCCGAGGGTGTCTTGACTTGAATTCTTTGGAAGAAAATGTTTGTGATTCTGTGATCTTTAAGCTATAATGCCGTTATCTACCATCGAGCTCTTATTATAGATAACGGCACTATACATAATATCTCGTTTACACTCAGATCAAGTCCGCGGTAGTGAGGGCGTAAGTGGGCGAAATCAATGTGTAGACAGGTCGCTCCAACGCCAACGACTGCCCACTTCCCTGCCCACATCCACGCCAGTCACTTTTTTTTTATTGTTGCCCAGTGGAAATTCTTTATGAACTTCCTTCACCCCGGGGAAGGGCGAAGGGGTATGCCGGACTCCTACCGGATAAAACCACTGGAGCGGTCATCTTCGGCACGTAAGGGAGGCTCCAGGTCCTCGTATGATCACACTAGAGCAAGACAGTTTAATACCTACAATATATCTAACGACAACAAATACATATACATATGAAAGAATAAACAATACTTATATACAAAACAACAATTTTTTTTGTCTGTATTGCTGTCTGTTTGTTCTAGCTAATCTCCGAAACGGCTCGTTTGTAAGTTTGTACACACAATGTTATTTTAAGACATGGACTTCTTAAAGGTTTTCCTGTAATCTATTGGTAAAGAACTAATTGCTGTATTTCGGAGATAAATGTTAAATGTTCATAAAAACTTTTTAAACTATTAGTAATGTCTTAGGTTTTCGCGATTATTACACATTATAATAAAACAATTTTAAACAGATTAGTTTTTTTTTTAAACGTTGCCCCACACTAGATTCTCTCCTGTGTCGTGGGTGCGTTTACAGACACAAATTCCACACTCAATACACCCAGACTCGGAACAACTACCTGCAGATCATACAAATATTTGTTCCGTGCAGGAATCGAACCCACGACCCGGTGCGCAGCAGCCGACTGTATCAGCCACTGCATCAACCGTGTCGTCAAATCAGATCGCGTATATTATAGATTTTTGTTTTTCCTGACGTCATCCTATACATATACACGATCTAATCATTTTAAAATTCGTTTATTTAAAAAACGGTTCTGTTCCATGGTTTGGTTCAAGGCTATGTTGATAAAACTGACACTCGTTTATTGTTTTAGGCTGGCTACCTGCACAAACGAAGCTCTGATAACACCAAATGGCAGCTACGTTGGTTCATCCTCTACCAGGTAAGTTGACAGTTCCTTTAGCAGTATCATAGTGGCCCAGAGACGGCCTTACTTCCTTAACTCTAGGTTGCGGTTTAAAAAGCAATGTGACGTTTTCAATGCCATATGTACTTTTTTAGTTAATCTGAGACATCGCCGAATTTAGGTGAAGGAAAACATCGAGAGGAAATCTGGGTCTACTACTCCGTGTGGTTTCCGGATTAATATAGCACCACTCCATCTCTTCCCGTGGGTGTCATAATCCTCCCCGAGAAGTGCCTGGGGGGCGCCCTTTTTACAGCCGCCTGCCCTCCGGGACCAGGGTGACTGCTTTACAGTCAGCCCCTCCGAGATGTGCCTAAAGGCGCGGCACCAATGGGCGGCTCGAGTGTGATCGTACGAAGACCTGGACCCCCCCTTCGGCGCAGAAGATGACCGCTCCAGTGGTTTTACCCGGTAGGAATCCGGCATGCCCCTTCGTCCTTCCCCGGGGCGGAGGAAGTTCATGATAAATTACCACTGGGGACCAATAAAATAAAAAGATTACCTACTTATGAAGGTACGGAACTTTGAAATTCACAATTAAAATAATGCAGAAATTGTCTGTCATAGAATTAAATTTTTTAATATAAGATAAATACAGAATTTATGTGGAAACGCAAAAATTCTTAGAATTAGAAAGTATTAGAATAGAAAACTTACTAAATACATTTTCTTTCTTTCTATTAAGTCCGGAAATAAAAGTTAACGATTTTTCTCATTTTTGAGCAAGCAATGTATCGTAAACAATGCGATCAAATCTATATTATTGAGTATTGTACTATTTTGAAAATCATTTTGATTGGAATGAAAATTTGTAGGAAAACTGGAATAACGGCGGTCTGTCTTTCAACAACTTCAGCCTTTAAAGTGAAATCCTTAAATATATCATAATTATTATTATGCCAAAGTTCGTTGAACACTATTCGCTGAACAATAAACAACGGTTCATCGAATTTTGCCGCACTCCAAAAGGCCGCAAACATCCCTCAATATAACAACTTTTTAACGTTCCCAAATCCCTCTCAACATTCGCCTCTCGTGACTGGATCAAGGCATGTTAAATAACACTTGAGTTCGAGAGTCGATATTTAGCTATAAGTGGATTAGAGACGATCGCGAAAGCCGTTTGGGTGTACTCATGCTGTGAGGGATTACCGATTAGTGACTATTGTTAGTATGATGAGAGTATTGAAGTGGAAGCGTTGGGTGTAGGGAACAAGGGTGCAATTCCTTAAGCTCAAACATCCATACATCCTTGAGCACAAGGGTGCAATTCTCTAAGCTGGAACATCCATACATCCTTGAATACAGAATTGAAATAATGGTAAAAAACCAGTTTGGTAATCGCTAAGTCTGGTCTTCATGGCTCACCGTCTGCAACGTGTCCTTGAATAGCTTCAATCATGTCTTAGCGTATCCCAAATTGGTTTTATACCGTTATTTCGATTCTGTATCGACACCCCTGGGGTGCAATTCCTTAAGCTCAAACATCCATACATCCTTAAATACAGAATTGAAATAATGGTGACAACCCAATTTGGTATTCGCGAAGACTGGTCTTCATGGCTTACCTTCTGGGGTGCAATTCTCTAAGCTCAAACATCCATACATCTTTGTATATAGAATCGAAATAACCGTGTAAAACTAATTTGGTATTCGCTAAGACATGATTAAAGCTATTCAAGGACACGTTGCAGGCGGTGAGCCATTAGGACCAGACTTAGCGAATACCAAATTGGGTTATCGCCATGATTGTAATTCTGTATATACTTTCATATCCATTTAGTAAAAATCTGTTATTTTGACATTACAAACAGACACTTCAGTTTTATTTATTTGTATAGATATCGTTTGGAATTAAATGCCAAAAGGAAAAGTATGTGGCGAAAAAAATCTCCGACCCCTAGGGCGAAGGAAATCGCAATGTAAATGCTGGAAAAGCTCTATAGTGAACCAATACTAGCACTAAAGTTTATTTAGAAAAAGAACCCATGGGGATTGTGACGTTTTTCAAGTCAAATGTACTGAGTAACAAAAGTACAGAAATCCCAGAATCATTGGCACTGTTTTCAGAGGTGGTACCGACAAAATATTACTGGTATTCCTAGGTACAGAGAAGGTTCCCCCGGGAAGACGGCGGTGCGCATGTGGTCACGTGCCACCGTGTGCGCAGCACCGCGCAAAGCGAGACTAGGGGGGGATCCTTTACAATCCTCCCCGAGAAGTGCCTGGGGGGGGCGACCTTTTTACAGACGCCTTCCCTCCGCTAGAAGGGGTGACCGCTTTACAGTCACCTTCTCCGAGATGTGCCTATAGGCACCAGTGGGCGGCTCTAGTGTGATCATACGAGGACCTAGAGCCTCCTTTAGATGCCAAAGATGACCACTCCAGTGGTTTTAGCCGGTAGGAGTCTGGCATACCCCTTCGCCCTTCCCCGGGGCGAAGGAAGTTCATGCAGAATTTCCACATGGCACCAATAAAAAAAGGCTCCGAAGAGAGAGAGGACGGCCTCGACGACGCGCTTGGTCGCGAACTGCGATCCATGGCGTTCCTGCCACTTCTCGATTGCGCACTGCTGGGCCAGCTGTCTCAGCCTATCGAATACACCTGGAGCACGCTTTCACCACTCTGGTGGAGGCAGCATGTCTGGTCGTAGACCCATGCATCCGTCTCCGCCAGGATGTCCAAAGATGGAAAGTGCACGAGGAGTGTTGCCACCTCATAAGGTACAGTTCGGTAACCTCGTGCGATCCGTATAGCCTCTTTATGCTGCAGACCGTGAAGCAGCAGCTGCAGAACGCCCGATGGTCGAGATGACCATTCAGGCGCCCCCTAGAGGGCCATGGACCGCACGACTCCCCCGTAGAGGTAGCTAACTTATTCTCGGTCCCCCGAGATTAGGCAGCAGCCGGTTCAAGGCACACGCCACCCTCTCGATCCGGAGGACAAGGTGCTTGAAGTGCTCTTCGAAGCCCCAACGACTGTCCTGGGTGAGCTACAGGTACTTCATGTACCGGCCCAGCCTGATTAGCGTGTCACCAATGCGTATCCACCAACTGGGTGGTTCTCTGCACCGCGGCACTGTATGGAACCAAGAACATTACAACACACCTCTAGAACATATTCAATAAGTGCACGACATATTTTCTTTCTTCTGACTTCTCCTTTGGTTAGTGGTCAACCGTGGTGGCCTCGAACTTGAGAAAGTGCATGTAGAATTTCCACGGGAGACCAGGCGACCAAGGCTATGGCATACTAACGACCGAATACTGAAACGCCAGTTAATGTTAAATCCCGCTTTAACTATTCGAGAACCTGTTTTCGGTACAAAATCGGGTGGCTCAAATAGTTAAAGCGGGACTTAATATTGAGTGGCGTATCAGTATTCGGCCGTAAGGCCCGTATTACAGATTGAGAAGCAAAACTCAAGTAGAACTTGAGTCGAGAAATTAATATAAATGCTGGACCTATTACGTAGGGTTCACATTTGATTACCGCATTTTAGACTTAAGTTCTATTTGAGTAAAGTACCACGCAGGCCCACCCTTTCCTGGAATACAAGCGTGTCGCTTTATATCGCAAGCCACAGAATATTAAAGGCTCGTTAACATATTAAACAGGCAATTACTTAACTGATTGGAATCCTTTTATCATTTATTTCCCAAAATGAAAAGCACACGAGCGGCGGCAGAACTCCATCCAATTATAAAGCTTGTATTGTATGGCCAGTGTAAATATTAGATTGTTACATTTTCCTGTATCATTGTGCAACGGAAGCGATTGAAATATACTGCTCTCCAATATTATTGCGAAAGATACAAAAAACACTGGATTTCTGGATTATATTGTGCCGACCGAAAAGTCGGGAAATAAACGGTACCTAGTATAACGGTATCTTACCTGACCCTGTTACACGATACAGTTCCAAAATCCAAAAATTAACCAGTCTATTTGACGTGATAGTCGTTTGGTAGTTGACGTATGTCATGTTCACTCAAATATCCTGCAAATGGTGGCGTCGTGTTCGGTGTGATTGCTGGGGTTCCATACAATTTGGACAAATGTCGGGTATATTGTTAATAAAAATTAATAAAATAATAAAACCAATTAAATCTTTAAATGTAAAGAATGGGTGAAAAGGAATTTTATCTAAATTTCTATTTAATCCTAATGGGTTATTAGATCATGTTTGATGAAGAAATAATAAATGAATTACAGTTTTTATTATAATAATAAATGGGAGAAGAAAATGGAAAGTATAAAATCGAGTTAAGGTTGCATTATCTACTGCAAACCCCCCACAAATTCAATTTACTCGGGCGACGGGTGATGCATCATATGCGTCATACTCGTGAATGGTTTTTTTTTCTACCACTAAGGTGGCAAACAATCATACGGCCCACGTAAAAATCTTTTCACGCCCTTTTTGAAGAGCTGCTGCTGTAGTCTCTTGGGAAAACCTTGGTAGGGAGCTGATTCCACAACCGGGGTGCGAGGGTGCCGTCTGTTGGGATTTGTCATGGTATAAAGAAAAATAAAATCATCATGATAATTATTTTCGTGCCGTGCCGTATGGTGCCGGCTCAGAATACCACCACCCCATCTCCTCCCGTGGGTGTTGTAAAAGTCGACCAAGGGATTAGCCGGAGGATGGGCAGCAGCGTCCTTTGGGTACATTAACAACTTAACTGCGATCGCCAACCCGTCTGCCAAGCGTGGCGACTACGGCAAATCCCGCCAATGAGTCCACAATATCCATATCGGTCGTGGTGGTGATCGTTGGAGGAGGCCTGTGTCCAGCAGTGGACTTCGTTCGGCCGAAATGATGAATTATCTTCGTGCGTGTGTTATTCTTCTTATATTTTAAGATAATTATGTGCTTGTCATAATTATCATGAATAATTATGACGGTTACGCATGGTAATTAATTATTACGTTTATTTTAATTTTCTACAAGTACTCGTATACTCACTCTAGATTTAATATCTAGCAACGCAGAACAACCACACACGAAAAATAATTTTAACTAATCCGTATTTCACAGCAGGAATCCAGCAGAATACCAGCGCAAGGTATAACCCGTGTCCAACGCGCCTGAGCCCCTTGTCGTCATTATACGGGGGGCTTTGGGGGTCACGAGTGCATTATTGGGGAATCTGCGTACTCATAGTGAGCGAGCCCCGGAAAGAAGGCGGTGTCCATGTGGTCACGTGCTGCCGTGTGCGCAGTGCAGCGCAAGGCTTAGGGGGAATCCTTTACAATCCCCCCGAGAGGTGCCTGGGGAGGTGGCTTCTTTACAGTCGCTTGCCTTCCGCTAGAGGAGGTGATCGCTTTACTGTCATCCCCTCGGAGGTGTGCATAAAGGCGTGGCACCAATGGATGGCTCAAGACGGAGATTATTGAATTCCAATGCCCAAACGCTGTAGGATAAGTACCAAGAGTATATGGCGTAAGACATTTTGCGTCGGCTACAGTAGGTAAGTTACAAGCAGATATGACATTTAATGGGCACATTTGCAACAAAGGCCTGACAAAATTGAAAACAAAGCCAAAGATAAGAAGCACATGACTTAAATTATGATGTCACAGCGTTGCAACAGCTAGGCACGGTTGATGCAGTGGCTGATACAGTCGGCTGCTGCGCACCGGGTCGGTAGTTGTTCCAGGTCTGGGTGTATTTCGTGTGGAATTTGGGTTTCTAAAAGCACCCACGACACAGGAGAAATCCTAGAGAGGGGCAACCCGTTATTAAAAAAAACGGCAATACATCGTGTACTTCCTGCATTATACAAAAAAATGGGTTACAGCTGAAAACCGTGAAAAGGTGGTCAGTATCACTGCCGTTGATATGTGTTGCACCTTTTATTTAGTGTTACGATTTTTACATTTAAGTACATTTTTATTTTGTAAACTGCGTCTGCCAATAAAATAAATTTTATTTCTTTCTTCTTTCTTTCTTTATTTCTTCTTATCGAATTGGTTCCCTGAAGTCACGTTTTCCAACAAGTAGTACGTCACGTAGAGTCTGGGAATGGTGCACTCGTTATTTCTTGACGCCCCTCGAGGAAAAGGAAAAACGTTTTTGCTGGCGTTCATAAAATATAATATAATATTTTGCTTAAAAATAGCTAGCCAAAAAGGGGAATGTGAAAATGAATATCAAAACGACGGCTGCAATACTATGCAAGTTTATATATAAAGGGGAAGCTAATATTTCCCCTAATCGTAAGTTAAAGTAGCTGATATTAATATGCCTTAATTTATTAATCATGTGCATAGAGAGACTACAGGAGAGGACGTATGAGCTATATTAAAAAAATACCGAATTGGGGTAGCGGTAGTAAAAAATATAATAAAAAGGAATACGATGCCTATAAATTATTAGTGCCAAGAGACAAGTTGAATATATTTATGGACGTGGAGCGATGGCCGGGTGTCGCCGAATCTCCATCCGACGCGTATATAATAATGTTTGTACAACATAATTGTACATAATAACAACAAATGTACATAAATAAAAAACCGTGACAGCCTGGTAGTTGAACGCTTGCCTTCTATACAGGAGGGTCTGAGTTCCATCGGGCCGCACTTCTCTGTTTTCGGATACACGTGCGGATCAGAATTGGGTTATCACTTGCATTAAAGGTGAAGAAAAACATCGTGAGGAAACTTGCACACCTGAGGGGGCTCCAAAATGTTTTTACCGGTGTGCAGTCTGGCAACCTGCACTAGGCCAGTGTGGTGGACTAAGAGTGAGATTCAGAAACGAGTCTAAGCGTGAACTTACGCTTCCATCTGTCAGAATTAGGGGCATACGTAGTGCATTTTGACAGATGGAACCTTAAGTTCACGCTTAGACTCGTTTCTGAATCTCACCCTAAGGCTCTTTTCGCCGTGAGAAAAGGCCCGTGCCTAGCAGTGGAACAGTAATGGGCTAATTTTGTATGATATGTAAGTGTACAACATAATTTGGGCCTCACTACATTTATAAGTTTCAATTGAAAGTCTGTTAAACGATCTGTAGAAAGTAAAAGTAACTGAGAAAAAGTTCGGATATTATCGGGCTTCAAAAAACAAGGGTGTTACCCACTATATACCGTTCTTGGTAGTTAGTATACACAATTACTACATATACTTACTATTCTATATACGGGGAAATCTGATGTCAATCAATCGGAAGAGATTATAGACGACAGGCCGTGCGGAGGTGTAGCCATACTGTGGAACAAGAATTTTTTTCTGGATGTTTCTGTGAACACCTGCAATAGCTCACGTGTCATCAACGTTAAGATGCTGTGCGTGCATGTCGACAAACTCGACTAATAACTTGGCGAATTTCATGGAGTGTCTAGGAGAAATGAGTGCAATAGTTGAAAGTAGTGATGTGGAGGTTGCTTATGTGCTCGGAGACTTTAAATGCTCACCCAAAAGAATGATTAAATACCTTTTCAAAACGACGGCAGCAGATTCATCTCAACTCTGATTTTGTTTATTTTTATTTTTCCTTACCTGTGTATATTTATTATACAATATGTATGTATGTGTTTATTTCGTATATATATATATATATTTTTATACATTTACATGTTTATGTACGTATGTTTATGTATTTGTATAATATGTCTTCGCATCTATACCTTTCTTTCTTATTTTGTTGGTGCATCTACCTTATTGTTCTCTGCCTCACCCAAAGGTCGTCTGGCAGAAAATGGCTACGGCATTAAGACCGCCTTTGTACACTAGTGTACATTAAGTAAAAATAAATAAATAATTCGGAAACCAGATTGTTAGTTTTTGCGGCGGCTTGAGCACTATACAGTCAATATATTCTTTGATTTTATACTAGGCTTTTTATTAGAATTGTTTTGATGCGCGTTTTAAACTTCCCATCAGTAAGATCTGTAATTTGTTTTAGTAATTTACTAGAGTATCGGACACAATTCATAATTATTATTTTTTCATCATTTCGGCCGAATGAAGTCCACTGCTGGACACAGGCCTCCCCCAAAGATCACCACAACGACCGATATGGATGTGTTGTGAGCACATTGGGGGGTTTTGCCATAATCGCCACGCTTGGCAGGCGGGTTGGCGATCGCAGTTGAGTTCTTAATGTACTCGAAGGACGCTGCTGCCCATCCTCCAGCTAATCCCTTAGTCGACTTTTACGACACCCATGGGAGGAAATGGGGTGGTGGCATTCTGAGCCGGCACCACACGACACAATTGCAAGAAAGAAAGAATGGGATTTTTTATTTTTCGTCTTGGTTAAAAGGCACCACAGTTTTATGCCTATTTAGTACATTTTGTCATAATACAGATAGGGGATATCATTCTATTCCCATACGCCTTAAACCCCCTGCCGTAGCTACAGGGCGGGGTACCTCTACGTGCGTAGATTGGGGAATCTACGTGCTCACACCAAGCGACCCAAGAGAAAACGGTAGTACGCATGTGGTCACGCGCTGCCGTGGGACGCTTTGGGGGATCCTTTACAATCCCCCCGGGGGGGTGACCGCTTTACAGTCACCCTCTCTGAGATGTGCTTATAGGCGTGGCACCAGTGGGCGGCTCTAATGTGATCATACGAGGACCTGGAGCCTCACTTAGGTGCCGAAGATGACCGCTCCAGTGGTTTTAGCCGGTAGGAGTCCGGCACACCCCTTCGCCCTTCCCCGGGGCGAAGGAAGTTCATAACGAATTTCCACTGGGCAACAATAAAAAAAGGGGATATTATTCTGTGCATCGGAATGAACTCGAGACACGAAGACAGCTTCAATCTACCTGCTAACTATAAATATTTGTGTGTCCAGAACATGCTGTTCTACTACGAGTCGGAAAACAACACTCGTCCGACAGGAGTGCTGATGTTGGAAGGCTCGTATTGTGAGCGACTCAGCAAGGCGCCCATGGAAAGAAACGCTTCGGTGAGTAGCACTGTTTCTGTCTCTAAATTTGGTACTTCTATTAGATAATCATCATACCAGTCAAATGCCTTCCCAATATTTCGCTCCTCTTCAATCCTCGCATTCAAAGACTCGTAGCAATCTTCATCAGGTCTTCTGTGTCTATTTCACTGGTGGCCGTCCCACGACTTGTTATCCGGTGTATGGTCTCCAGACGAGAACCTTTCTGCCCCCACGGATATCGGTTCTACGTTCAGCTTACTAATCCTTTCAACTATGTCGGCATCTTTAGCTCTTTTACGAATCTTCTGATTTATGATTAGTGCTCCTAGAGAAATACCATGCATAGCTATCTCGGTCTCTCCATAGCTCGCTGGGAGACCGTGAGCTTTATTATGATGACCATAGTGAACGACCCTTCTCTGTGCCATGTCATCACTAACACATATTGGTGGATATTCTGGCATTATTCATCATCTACTTGCCCCAATCCCAAGTACTTACTAAGTTACTTGTGGTCGGTGCAATATGTTTTTCTCTTTTTACTATTATGTACTACTCATTACTCCCTGTCAGCCATAACTTCATAATTTACTCCCTTTTCCTGCACATCCTCACACACTCACACAATCCATCCATATTTTCGTTGGTTGATTCCCTCTTCACCCATTAACATTCATATGCATCACTCTCTTATTGACCATGCATTCATTTTGTCTCTTCATCATAAGCCCATACCAAAACAAACTATTTCCTTTCAACTTTTTTGCCATAGCCGCCACTTTCAAACTCCCTCTAATATACTTAAGTAATTATTTCTTACTTTATCCATCCGTGTCACTGCGCACATCCATCTCAACATTCTCATCTCCGCAGCGTGCAATTTTCTCTCACCCGATTTCTTCACGGCCCAAAATTCCGAACCATGGAGAACGACAGGTCTTATAATGGATTTGTAAATCCCACCCTTTACTTTGAGGGATATCCCTGGGTCCATAGTTGTTCCTGTGGTAAACCATATAATGTGACAGATAATTATAATGTATATCAGCTGGCAGTCAGGGTGAAATAACGCTGTATGATACAAACAGAAAGCAAAGAACACAGTCGATCGATTTATTCGTATTTGATCGACTCTCTGTAAATAATGTTGAGTTTAATGCCTGCAGGCATCTGCAAATATGCAGTTTTCTGATTAAGTTTGAACAACGATGAATAAATACATATTGTCT
Organism: Diloba caeruleocephala; assembly: GCA_947459985.1. NCBI lineage: Eukaryota > Metazoa > Arthropoda > Insecta > Lepidoptera > Noctuidae > Diloba > Diloba caeruleocephala. Next base: position 2,827,227 of record OX381618.1, read on the forward strand.
TGGGATTGAATCGGGAATACCTTCAGTTGCTGGTAGTTTGTTACGCCACTTCTTCTTCCCAGCTTTAACACGAGAATGCCGAGCAGATGAAGCGATTTTTATGTAAATTCGCAAAAGATGGGTCCACTTTCAATTAACAATATTAGGTAGGAAGGTAGATTTTTAAATGAGGGGACATCCATGTGATGCTCTCGTGTTACCGCATAGCTATCATTACTTACCCTCGTCCGTGTGTCACTGCGAGGTGCCAACTGAAAACCAGCGCTGGGTATTTCACCCAACACATGCTGAGTTGGTAACCCTTTCGGAAAGGGCATGTTCGACAGCACACCTGCGCACTTAATAATGTATATCGTAGCTTTCATTTCATTTTATGCACTGTCTAATATGTTCTTTGCCGAATAAATGTTTTCTATTTCTATTTCTATTTCTATATAGAGACGTCAAATTCAGTCATCCCGACCCAAAACTTTTGTGCCATCGCTAAATAATTGAACCAGTAATTTAATAATATGTGCACAGACCAATTATTTTGGGATATAACTGACGTGTCAATAGCACATATTTTGCTACAGTTCTGCTTCATCATTTCGTATCGTCGGGAGAGTCAGCGTCAGTACGAGCTACGGGCCGCTTCTGAGGTGGACTGCGTTCACTGGGTCGACGCCATCAGAGAAGCCAGGTATTGTAAACAAGTTACTCTAGGAAGGATAAGAAATGATTGACCATGGCCACAGAGAAGAATCTTCATTTTCAACGCGTAGACGCGGAATGAACAGTCATAGGAGATATTTCGTTAATAACTGCGTTTGGCTGGCGAATTGGTAATCTTATTATCATTAGTAGAAGACGCTGCTGCCCAAAATCTTGGCGGTGTTCTCTAAGCTTAGCGGCATCCACGAGTGGAGACAGATCGGTCTACTCTTTACCGAGAACCATACAGAAGGAGAAACAATAAGCTGCTATAACACTAAATTGCTTTACTAGATCCAAAACCGTGTCGCTCTCGTTACACAAATGTTAAGCTCTTGTCAAACACGCGTCTCGAAATACCCTTGCCGCAAATTCATTGTTAAACATTGCTTGAGTTGATCCAGATGACATGTTTTAAACGGCGAAAACAATTAAAACAAACATCTATACAAGCGTTGAAACTACGTTTATTTATGTTTTGTGGTAGAAAGTGAAGTTTTAAATGCTCACTTTAAAATAGTTACGTTCATGTTGACCAGCGCTTAACAAAACCCCGGTTTACGGTTTGTAGCCACGTGTTTAACAGACCCGCTGTTTACAGTTAATCGAGGCTAAGGTTGGCCAGGTGACACAATATTAAACAGTATTTAAATTTAGAACCCTGTTTACCTAAGAAACGTTGAAAATATACTCATAGATCTTTAAGTAAGACAGTTTCGCTCTCTCCAGGTATGTAGTTTAAAGATGCGTGAATAAATATCGACTATGTATTCCGTATGTGGCCATGGCACGCAATAACATCATTTGTGACATCCACAATTACAATCAACTTGTCATGTGCGGCCTTGGGGTAAAAAGAATTGATTTTAATGTGTTGTGTCATGACATTTGGTACTCCAGTTCAAAATTTGTTCCCATTTAGGGATACGGTTGATAAATATCATCTCGATGAAGTATTGGGGGGGGGTGGTTGAAGACATCTTCACAGATGTTATCTGTCACCTGCCACATGTAATATGGCCGTAATAGCCTTTGTTTCTAATGGTCGCCCAGTAGAACTGCGTCATGAACTTCCTCCGTCTCGGGGAAAGGTCAAGAGGTATACCAGACTCTTACTGGCTAAAACCAATGGAGCGGTCATCTTCGGCACCGAAGGGGCCTCCAGGTCCTGGTACGATCACACTAGAGCCGCTCACTAGTGCCACGCCTGAAGGAAGATCTCGGAGGTGGTCACTGTAAAACGGTCACCTCACCGGAGGGAGTGTAAAGGTTCCCCCCGAAGTCGCGCTGTGCTGCGTACACGGAAGGCCGTGATAGCCTGGCTAAGTTCTGTACTAATTACATAATATTATCTGAATATAAGCTTTCACCTTATATTCACCAAGATTTCAATGCGCAGTAGACCTTGTAGCCGCAGAGGCCTGTCTTCTAACAATATAGCCAGAAACTCTGATTTGGATCGTGCAATGAAACTAGTTTCTTTTTACTTACGAAGTCAAGTATAAAATACTGACCTCCTCTGTTCCTCTCCTAATCCGTGTGGTGTCCGGATTAAAAATATAGCACCACTCCATCTCCTCCAGTGGAGGTCGTAAAAGCCGATCAAGGGACTCTAAACCAGAGGGATGGGCAGCAGCGTCCTTTCTGTGGAACAGTAGCCATTCTGCGCTCACCAACCCGTCTGCCAAGCGTGGTGAGTACGGGCAAATTCCCACTAAAATGACGATACAGTATTGGGGAAACCTATGGGGGAGGCACTGGACGTACTTTGGCTGATATGATGATGATGATATGGAAGCCACACTCAAATACGGGCATTTAAAAATAAATCCCATTCTTAAGTAAAACCCATCCGAAAGTTCATATTACGAATCTCCAAACATCGCTTCCCGTTACCATAGAAACCATAGGATTAGGGTCAAAGCGACCCTGACCCACTCCACGGGACTACGGCGCCCGGAGGGTTAAAATTTATTTTTAAATTACCTGTTACATTGCTGTAACGGTACTTTTTACCCCGTAAGCGAATTTTAATGTTATTAAACCAATAAAGCTCGGTGCCGGGTCGAATGTGAGGCTGTAAGGTACAAAATTGTATTTTTTTTAGACTGCGACGTCTGAATTTCCATTTAGAATAGAATAGAATATACTTTATTGTACACCATTTGGATCTTACATTTACCTACCAGTGTTGTGATATCGTCCATAGTTATTTTTTCAACTTAATTATTTCCGTCTGTAGACATCAGACATCAGCACTGTCGGTGTAGCGAAACCATTGGCTTTCTGAGTTACGTATCGCGGGTTCCAAATTTGTATGATCTACAGATAGTTATTTCCGGTCTGGGTGTGTGCATGTGAGGTTTATGTCTGTAAACTGTAGACATTGTCTAAAACGTCATCATATAAAGTCGAAGTCGAAGTGTTTTATTTCAAACTAGCTGAGAACCCGCGTTTAATTTAAAAGAAATTTAGAGTACTTTGACGTAGACACTTGACATAGAATATATATATTGGATTTCAAGGGTTTTTTTTTTGCGGAACCCTAATTATTTTTCTAAAGCCGAGTGACCTTGAGCTTTCTTATGAGGCCTATTGTGAGTGACCACGTCTCTGTTCCATATGTCATCACTGGTAACATACACTGGTTAAAGACTTGCGTCTTGAGGCATTGCGGTACTGTTGACGAAAAGATGTTGCGAAGTTTCCCAAACGCTGCCCAGCCGAGTCGGATTCGACGATTGATCTCTTTCTCAAAGTTGGACCTACCTAACTGGTCAGTTTGTACCAGGTAGACATACTCGTCAACAACTTCGAGAACAGAGCTCCCAACGGATATTGGGATGGGCACGACATGGGCATTTGACATGACTTTTGTCTTACCCATGTTCATTTTAAGGCCCACCTGTTGGGAAACTCTGTTGAGATCATCGAGCATTATGCTGAGCTCTTGCAGCGATTCTGCCATGACTACGATGTCATCGGCAAATCGAAGGTGAGTGATATACTCGCCATTGATGTTAATGCCGAATCTTTTCCACTCCAGTAGCTTGAAGGCATCCTCCATTGCAGCGGTGAACAGTTTCGGGGAAATGACGTCCCCCTGTCTCACACCTCTCTGCAATGGAGTTGCCCCCGTGCTCTGTTCATGTACTCGGACCGACATGGTGGCATTTCTGTATAAGCACTTCAACACTTCAATGTACCGATAGTCAATCTGGTACCGCTGCAGAGATTGCAGCACTGCCCAGGTTTCGATCGAATCGAAGGCTTTCTCATAGTCCACAAACGCCAAGCATAGTGGCAGATTATACTCCTCGGTATTCTGTATAACCTGCCGCAGCGTATGGATGTGGTCTATGGTACTGAAACCTTTTCGGAAACCGGCTTGTTCGGGAGGCTGGAAGTCATCAAACCTGCGCTCGAGACTATTTTATACCTGGCTGTGGGTATTTCTTTTTTTTTAAGTTTTATAATTCTAAGACTAGACTATTGAATGAAATCATGTCGCACCTTTAGAATTATAGAGACCCAAGCCAAAAATTTAAGATTCCGACTTTGAGTCTTAAACTGACCACTTTATGACTCAGTCTTAAATTTTCGGATTAGGTCTCTATAAGTCTAAAGGTGCGATGTCATGACGAAATGTATCTCACTTGTCAGTAATTATTGAAACTAGTTAATGGTAACATGGCAGTGGTTTAATAAATCGGGTATTTACAAAGTACTCACAGTAGTGTGTAACGTTAGTGTACTCATAACTGAAGCTGCATAAACAAGGATTAACCTCGGCCGTGACCTCTCCCCAGCGTAATGCGATGTTACTGCGTGAACTTTCCTCGTATACTCTATGCATATGCACACTGAATATTGCATTTACAGGTTAACCGCAGGGGTAAACAAGTTGTTAGGGAGAGACCGCGTCTTGGCTAATGCATCTTATATATTAAGTAGATGTGAGGTTGTATGGTGCAGGTTTATACTTCTTTATCTTTGATTTCTCCTGGCCGTGGGTATGGTCTAATTTCAGCCGAATAAAGTCCACTGCTGGACACACACAACCTGTTTGGGTATGTTGTGTGATCATTGGTGAGTTTTGCCATAATCCCCACGCTTGGCAGGCAGGTTGGCGATTGCAGTTGAGTTGTCAATGTAACTAAGTATCCTTAAATCCGTAAATATCCTATTTTTATGGTTGCTGTTTATCTATACAAATAAGTAAAATTGCAGTGTCTGTTTGTAATGTCAAAATAACAGCTTTTTACTAAATGCATATGAAAGTATATACGGTGCTTACAACAAAAAATCCATTTTTAACTTTTTTGTCTATCTGTCTGTCTGTTTGTTCCCGCTAATCTCCGAAACGGCTAGACCGATTTCTACGGGAGTGTCACTGGCAGATGAGGTTATAAGGAATAACTTAGGCTACTTTCATTTCAGAAGAATAATTAGGGTTCCGGGCAAAAAAATTAAAACCCATGAAATCCTATATATACTCTATGTAAAGTGTATATGCCAAAGTTCTTTAAATAATTTACAATTAATCGAATTTCTTTTAAATTAATCGGCGGGTGAAACCGCGGGTCCCAGCTAGTTTTTATATATGACCATCTCTTAATAAGGAGCTCCGAGATATTACCAATCATGCTATAAAGTAGAATCAAAACTAGAGATTAGAAAAAAGTGCTGGCGTCGTATCCATATTAACATTAACGTTTGAGTTTGTTGCCCTCAACCAGCTCACTTAACTCCGGTCACTAATTATTACGTCACTTCTATGAGCGGTGAAAATGCATTTAACGTATAAGTGTTCTATTGACCGAGTTTTCTCGCCTCCGCTTTGTATCATCATATCAGCCACAGCGTCCACTGCTAAACAAAGGCCTCCCTCTTAGATTTCCACAACGATCGGTCACATGCCGCTCTCATCCAACGACTTCCAGTGACCTTCACCAGGTCGTCTGTCCACCTCGTCGCAGGTCGTCCCACGCTGCGTTTTCCGGTGCGCGGTCTCCATTCGAGAACCTTTGTGCCCAATGGCCATCAGTTCTACGAGCAATGTGCCCTGCCTCTTGCCACTTCAGTTTACTAATCCTTTCAGCCATGTTGACAACTTTAGTTTTTCTATGGATCTCCTCATTTCTGATTCGATCAAGTAGAAAAATAACAAGCATAGCTCTCTCCTCCCTGAGTGACCTTGAGCTTTCATATGAGACCTATTATGAGTGACCACGTCTCTGTTCCATATATCATCACTGGTAACACACACTGGTTAAAGACTTTCGTCTTGAGGCATTGCGGTATTGTTGACGAAAATACTTTGCCAAGTTTCCCAAACGCTGCCCAGCCAAGTCGGATACGATGATTGAACTCTTTCTCGAAGTTGGACCTACCTAACTGGACAATTTGTCCCAGGTAGACATACTCGTTAACAACTTCGAGAACAGAGCTCCCGCTCTGTATAGTTTCATTAGACTCTCAGGACTCATTGTTGCATGTGGTGTCCGGATTAAGGTCCGTATTACAGAACGAAACTCAAGCATTGATCTAAGTTTAAAACTAGTTTTGAGTTGAGCATTAATTTTATAACGTCCCTCAAGCATAGATTTATTGAACGTAGTTCAACTGAGTCGTGGATTTATTCTAAATCATTACAATAAAACACTTTTAAACGGATTCTATCGCGTATATTTTAGATTTTAGATTTTCCTGACGTTTCGAATAGTTTCTTTCAAATAAAATCTCCATAACTATTTTGACTGAAAAAATTATACGTATCAACATCGATTTCGGGATTCCCCTGCAGGTCTACTCTCCAAACTAATTTTAATTCTAATCCAATACCAATACGATTCCAATATCAATTTCAAAGTCACGTGATTTCGTACTCTTGAAAACAATATTGTCAGCATTGGATTGAAATTGGGATTGCTCTCCGATTATATTAAGACGCATGAAGTGAGCAACGTAACGGGCCGAATTAGTGTTGTTAAAAACATTACAACAAACCGGTAATATGACTTTAAAATGCTTAATCTTTTAAATAACAAGGCTATTAAATTAGTCTGATATGAATAATTGTTTTATTGATTAATTATAGCGTTTTACATTCAATTTTGCGTAAGAAAGTGATAATGTAATTAAATTTTCCGTGACTTTGGCTGTATGCGACAGGATCGTTGCCGGTTGCCTTCACTATTAAAAATAAAGTTCTCCAATAACAAAATAAAATATGTGGTGGATTTAGAAAATTAGAAGTAAATTCGTGCCGGCAAGAATACAAGTGTGTTGGAAACATTGCAGTTCTATTTTGGATGCTTTTATTGTTGCGATTAAAACAGTGTTTATACAGTAAGTAATTATGTACATCACAAGCAATATTTTACTTCGAAGTAATAAATCATTTAAAATATTTGTATAAAGTCCACTGCTGGACACAAGCCTCCCCCAAAGATCGCTGCAACGGCCGGTCTGGGTGTGTTGTGTGCGTATTGGGAAGTTTGCCAGAATCGCCACGCTTGGCAGCCGGGTTGGCGAACGCAGTTGAGATGTTAATGCACTCGAAGGATGCTGCTACCCATCCTCCAGTTAATCCCGTAGTCGCCTTTCATGATACCCACGGGATTAGATGAGTTGGTGATATTCGTAGCCGGCACCACACGTCATTAAATTGCCTGTACCGACAGTAATTTTCTTGTTCACTGTTTTATAAAATATTTGTACAATACAACCAAAAAAATCTTTTCCAGGTCCAATGATAAATCGCTCCAGTTACACTCAGCTAGGTTTGGTTGAGTTTCTATTCACACGATGATGCAATACAAGCAACATCCATAGGTACGTATTTTTATATTTCTTTAGTAATGTTAAGCATAAAAATAACCCTTCATTGACACTATCCAACATAAGTGTGTAATAGTTGAGTGTTTAAGAACCGAAACATTTCTGGGTATGGCAAACACTTCAGTCAGTTGTTTTATTGAACTTGCATTTTGTAACAGTCAATAACTTTAATATTGATGACTCTACAGTTGAATATTAGGGAGCGTTGTAATATAATATTTTAATTATAATAAGATCTTGTACAACCTATATCAAGTAAATTATGCAAATAAACTTTTGACTTTGACTACATTGTATTTATCAAATTTCAGTTCCACCAGCAATCCTGCAATCAATCAGCAGCAACAGACGACTATGTCACGACCCCACCAGCGTTGACCTTTAAATCCGAGGCCTAGATGCAAATATTGGAGAGGTTATTGAGAATTGAAGAGCAACAGGTTGAAGTTGAAACAAGCACAGTGCAGCATTTGCTCAAATTTCTGAATAGACATGCAATCTAGCAAGTGCATTCACATTAATAGCTAATGCTATTTAGGAAACTGGAGGAACCATATGGAATAATAAAATTACATAAATAATTATGAAAATGTGTTCATCACCACCCCAAGCTGATAACCAGCTTGTTTGATTGTTACTTTATGTAATATACTGCATGGACTATCTACAATATCCATGTCTTTTTAAGTTTAGTTCATACATTTTCATTGTTTAGAAAATGTTTGTTATTATTTTATTGTTTAGTTTTTGTGTAAATAGTAAATAAAAGTACATTTAAGTATTAAGGCTGTTTATTAAAATCTATTGAAAAAAGAATAAAAGAATACAATAAAAGAATTTTCTGTTCTCATTTATACCTAAAATTACTTATTATACAATTCTGAGAAAATAAAACAAGGAATTGAATTTATATAGCTAATGTTTATAATTAATTAAACTATAACAAAATTAAATCTTAAAACTCCTACCTAAAAATGTTACCATAACTACATTATACATAGCTTATAATTAACCTTCTTACCTACTTGGAAAAAAGTATGTATTTGTAGTTATCACTGTACTGTAAGGTATTTAATAGAAAAACAGATAGAATGACGTGTTTAAGCAGTACCATCTTTTTATAGCATCTCGTTCTTGGCGAGTTTGAGAAAACTTAATCCATTTGCTTAATACCACTGGATGGATAAGAGCTGCCATAACGTCTCTATCGATATCACGAGAAACAGATTGCTGTGACATCAGGGTGCCATCAATATGTGTCTCCAACTAGTCGTTGGTAACTCCCAGTCGCATAAAATGATAATGCCACTAAAGTCTGCAAGTGAAATTATATAAATATTAAGTAGTTTCCCAAAGAAAATTTACATTCTTATAAGTCATGCATAAAAGACAACATACCTTATACTTAGGCGATATAACACTTGTGCTTACGAGTTGGTATAAAAGGCTTAGTGTTTTCATATATTTCATCAAACAAATCCTTGCTCACTCTATAATTTGCTCTAAATGCGTCTTCATTCATTGAAAACGCTTTATCCTGTACAGCGGATCATTCGACGCTTATTTCGCCTTTGTTTTATTTACTTTTTATAAGGTTTACGTAAAATATCGTATATTATTGCTAAACTCGCCATATTACAAGCTTATCACTTAATAAAAACCACTTAAAACGCAAACCAATTTCTAAAAAGTTACACTTTCGTTATTAGAAAAATCCCAATAAACAAACAATCCCAATACAATCCAGCCGCAATATACAGCTGTCAAAATACTATGAAGAGTAGCGTTTTGTGCTCCCCAAAACTCAATTCCAATTTCATTTAGTTCCTCCAAATGGACACGCAATATTAAAACAATTTGGCGCTAGTTTCGAATTCAAGATTACCAAACGTCCTAATCCCAATGCCAATCGATCGGAATTGGATTCAAGAGTAGACACACAGGTATATCCAAAAACGATATGTTTATATCATATGGGTATAATCGCTAATATACAAAATCAATTCTGTTGTGGTTATGTCGAGGGCCTGGAGCCCCCTGAGGTGCCGAAGATGACCGCTTCGGTCGTTTTCGCTGGTAGCTATGCGGGACGGCAATAGAAATTCCAATGGTCCAAAAAAAAAATTGTTTCCCTGCAATGTGGTTGAGCTAGGCGATGCGTGCGTGAGGTACCCATAATAGTCAACGTAACGTGATATAGCATATTAGAGAGGATGTCCCATTTAAACAAACTCCTTGTGAATATTATAGTGCAAACCTATTCACTCATTGGCAGTGAAATAGTTGCCGTTTTCGTGGAACTAAACTTCGAAGAGGGTTTTAATTACGGACAGCTGGATTGGTATTATAATAAAACACTTTTAAACGGATTCTATCGCGTATATTTTTGATTTTGATTTTCCTGACGTTTCGAATGCTTTGCAGCATTCGTGGTCGCAGGATGACTAAGGTGACAAGCGTCGTTACAGATTTAAAAAAGTTATTTTATTTTATCTACCGTACAATTTTAATCAAGAAATTAGTTTCGGTGCACGCAGTAATCACTCACAGTGTCTTGATGTTTCTTAGTGCGGTATCTTGTTTGGGAATTTATTATTTTAATAACTGGATTCCAAACAGGTGGTACCTGCCAACCATCTTCTCTATTAAAATTAGGATGTTTTTTAATTTCAATAGCCTCACGAAACATTCTAGGTACATATCGGTTCTCTTTCCCGAGTACTTGAGGTTGATCAAAACGAAGATAATGGTTAGGTTTGCCTAAGGCATGTTCACACACTGCAGACTTTGTGGAGCATCTATGCTTGACGTCAGCTATATGTTCTTTTATTCGGGTGGCTATGCTACGCTTTGTTTGCCCTATGTATGATTGGATTGGTATTATTTAAATATTTTAGGGAATATAGGCTCGGCACAGGCCGGCGCGAAAAGGGTCGGGGAAGGGGGTGTCCTAACCTCACGTTACAGCTTGCTGCCGCTATATCAAATGGTTAACCGATATAATTTCAGTAACCCCATGGTGCGACGCAGTTGTTTAGTTCTTAGATTATGTATTTACGAAAGTATATGTATGAATATACATACTGTATATATATGATGTATCTGACATTTTGTGGGGAATTTTCCAGTACTCCACACTCACTTAGCAGGCGGGCTGGTATGTGGCATATTAGTTGCCTTTAACGATATCCACTGGAGGAGATGGGGTGGTGCTATATTCTTAATCCTGATTCCACACGGGAGCTTCTTATTACTTCTATAACGCTGCTTTACATATGGTATTCTAAATGCCACGCTCTTGGCAGGATTTTTTATTGGAAAGTCTCATGTGACAACTTTAATATAATTTGTCATGGACTACTTGTAACAGAGGCCGAATAAGATCAATGACGCGATACGTATCGATATGAAGCTATATACGTAATAACCACTAATAACTTATATATACCCAGTAAAATGTAATGAGCGAGCGAAATAAAGCGAAACGAGCGAAATAAAGCGAAACGAGCGAAAATGTAAAAAGTACAACTACCCATTTAATTTCAAAGACCATTTTTAGTCTGTGCCTGCAAAACCAATAAACCTTATTTTTAATTTTACACACAACATGTATACATTTTTGATTCTCTAAATATTCTGTTTTACTTTTTAATATGTAGGTACCTATATTTATTTCATGTTATTTGCCACTGCCTTATAGGTGTACATTTTTATTTATATTAATAATAATAATACGTTCCCTTCGTCCGTGTGTCACTGCAGGGGCGCCAAGGCCATGAAAATCAGCGCTGAGTACCTAATGCCCCGCAAATGCTGAGTTGGTAACCCTTTCGGCATGATCATGCCAATAGCACATTTGTTTTTATTTATTTAATAATATTTCTACGTGCTTTATGTTATGTTCTATCAGTTTGTTTGTGCTGAATAAAAGTGTTTTCTTTCTTTCTTCTTTCTAAAAAATATCATTTCAATCGGAACCATAAAAGTCAATAAATATATAATTGTCTCTTAAAAAATACCCGCGCAAATATGCATATTTTTCCAGCAATTGTTCCGTGGCGCCTCTTAGGACCGCGAAATAGCAAATATAAAGCCTACATTCGTGGCCTTGACCCAAAGGACCCACTTACACCCGGGCATCCGTTTGTCTTTGAAGTATTTGTACCGCCAAATTTGATGTTAAATAGTTAGTTATTGATTTTGTGCGCTCATGTGCGGGTTTGCGTTGCTCGCTTGTCTTGCCAAGTAAGGTAATGATGAAAGACGAGGTGAACCATGTAATTAACTTGGTTTTTATTTAATTAGTCATGCTACCTCTTTTAACGTTTTTTCAGTAATGCTTCATCATTTCGGCCCAATGATATCCACTGCTGGACACAGGCCTCCCCCAAAGATCACTACAACGACTGATATGGGTGTGTTGTGGGCTCATTGGGAGGTTTTGCCGTAATCGCCATGCTTGGCAGACGGGTTGGCGATCGTAGTTGTGTTTTTAATGTACTCGAAAGACGCTGCTGCCCATCCTCCGGCTAATCCCTTAGTCGACTTTTACGATACCCACGGTAGGAAATGGGGTGGTGGTATTCTGAGCAGGCATCACACGGCAATGCTTAGAGGTACTGTAATCTCACCATGGGATAAGGTAATCCTGGAGGGGAGATTAGCGCAGCTGCTTGATTTCTTCCTACCTTCTCATATAAAAAAAAAGTAAGAAGCTTACAGAACGCAGGGCAGTTTATGGCGAGCTGGATGTGAGTGGCGACAATGCGTACCCGAATGGTCCAGAGAGTCGGTCAGGGCCTCGTCTCCGGCTTGCCTTAATTGGTTGGCTGGAGTGGAACCCCATGAGTACCCGCAGGATTTGCAACTCTGGCTTGCCTTAGTTGGCCAATCAGAGGGGGGCCGCCAGAGCTATATGCCCTGCGGTGGAAGTGTCTAATGGCGTAATAACGGGGAAACCCGCTCCGGGTCTTCGTGACGCGCGATGGTGAAACCGGTACCGGCCCATCTTGTGAGTGGCAAGTCACCGTCTGCCACAGAATTTCACTATAAAGGTTGAAAGGCAGACGCCGTTGTTTCCGTTTTTAGAAGTATATAATCCATTTAGCAGTAGACCTTATAATTGTAGTTTCCATCTTATACAATAGTTTTACACCTCCGGGGACAATCCGAGACTGCATTTTATAGTGCAGCCATGGAGAGTCCCCGGTTAGTGTCCAATTATATTATATATTAAAATTCTCTAAAGGGCCTCTGCGTGTTGGACCCATGTCCCCGCGTAAGCCTATCAAAAGACGGGGCTCCCCCTTACAGGGGATATAAGTCCGTGAATAGAGAAACATGTAGATAAATTAATGTATGTGCAATAGCCATCCATAATGAAATAGATTCGTCTCCTAGATTTACTTCTATGAGTAGGTAACCAGCATCTTAAACATCTTTAAAGAGTGGAGTGCCACATGCTGTACTACCTTTATAATAGGTACCTATTTCCAAACCAACTCTCAACAAGTTTGTACAAGCTTTATTTACCCGTGCGACGGTTTTCATAAAATTTTAATTTTATCATCGACTCGCAAAGCTTGCGGCCAAATTATGTTCCGTAATCTCGTCCTCATTTAGTACTATGTAGTTTGCACCTTGCACAACTCACTGCATCACAATTTTAAAGATGAACACTTTCATCAAAAATTTTAATATAGTCTGTGGTTCCTACGCGCTCTTTCGCTATCTGTAATGTACATGTCATTGTACTTTTTTGTGCTGCTCGCTGTATACGCAACTCAAGAAAATCTTCCAATTATCCTCCTTTTTCTTCAAAAATGGGGAAACACTGGCAAAGGAGTAAGGATGAGGCAATAGAAAAGCTAAATAATCGATTGTGGGAGCCCAAAAAAAGTGGGAGTCTACACGACCGTATCGGTAAGTTACTAACTACATGTTTCACAGGAGATGGATCCGCAGTGTCGCAGCAATATACACTATATGCACGTAAATCTAAACGACACCACCAATAGAGCTTTCACGAGAGGTCAGCCGGTGGGGGTTATTCGTTTACAAAAAAGAAGACAGGTCAACGGTGACAAGTTTATAGTGCCATAATTTAAAAATAAACGACACCACCAATAGAGCTTTCACGAGAGGTCAGCCGGTGGGGGTTATTCGTTTACAAGGAAGAGCACAGGTCAACAGTGCCTTAATTTAAAAATAAACGACACCACCAATAGAGCTTTCACGAGAGGTCAGCCGGTGGGGGTTATTCGTTTACAAGGAAGAGCACAGGTCAACAGTGCCTTAATTTAAAAATAAACGACACCACCAATAGAGCTTTCACGAGAGGTCAGCCGGTGGGGGTTATTCGTTTACAAGGAAGAGCACAGGTCAATAGTGCCTTAATTTAAAAATAAACGACACCACCAATAGAGCTTTCACGAGAGGTAAGCCGGTGCAGTATTCGTTTACAAGCGAAGAACGAGAGAGCTTCCACGAGAGGCTAGCCAGTTAAGTATCTTTTATTAGCAAGATAAAACGCTGTTTGATGCATCCTTAGAGCTTTCACGAGGGGTTAGCCTTGGATTTGCAGTCAGGAGCTTAGATGATTACGAAGACCTCTTCAGTCGAAGCCGAGGTAGTCTACCACACGGACAAGGACAATGTTTTTCATTACTATTACATCATTCAGCGGAGCTGATGCAGTCAAGCTCTAATGAACCAGGTGCAAACACGTTTCCGTCACCTATCATAAGTGGCTACAAATATAGTGTCTCACCTAGTGATGAAATCAGATTAAAGAAAGGAGGGGGGCAGGCTTGCAAAAATAGTGCTCACCTCTGAGATAATTCAGTAGGAATAACACGCAATATACAAAAAAAAAAAAAAAAAAAAACGACTAATCATGCAGAATGGCCTTAAGAAACTAGATTCACTATAATCAAGAAACATGGCCCTATAAATAAAGCATACAAGCATTTATGCAAAAGTCAAATCAATGCTATTATGAGACACTTAGTACTATCTCAACCCTTGAAAAGATTTTCAACAACATGATTGTAAACAATGAGATGAAAATCACATTTCGGAATCAGTGATTCAACTGGATTGCTATGCAACTTATTGTATGAAGTTATAGCCTGCACATCATTGATAAATTGATATCAGAGAAGCCTGCAATCTCATAATACCTGTTTGGGGACAAACTATAGGATAAAGTAAATACCATTAAAGCTGTTCAAAATCTGGGTGAGAATGAAAGAATACTCCCAGTGAAGGTAAGTACCTATCAGAATCCCCTAAAACCTGAAACTAAAAGGGGGAGCACAACAACTATAAATGTCTTTCCAAGCGGGCAAAACCATGTCGAGTCCAACAACATACTATGTGAATAAATTGTTGGTGTTTTTCGTGATATTCTGGCGGAGACACCACTATCCCTGTTGCTGAGGCCCTAACCTGGATCCTGATCAATGATGAATAAGGTACATACCAATCAACTGAAATACTTTTCCTACTACTGCGATACTAGGTATCACTAAAAGTCATACCATACACAAATGGTTAAAAGGTTATACTATACCTTTCACTAATGTTCCTGTACAAACTACTGCTCCATTAAATAACCAGGTTACTCAGAAACTGAGTAAATTTTTATCAAAATGAGAAAAGATTTTAATAGTTGTTGCAACAAATTTTTTGTATGATTTAAAAAAATGCATATTGTACTGTGAATAAGGGAATCTGATAGGAAACACTCATGTTCCCTATTTCCAGATTATTTGTATGAATTTACATGCCATCCCTTCAGGCTTAGTACAGCACCATATGATTTTACCTAGATCATGAAACCGCTAATTTTTACATGAGATCATTGCATCGGTTATTAATAATAATTCTTGTCTTACTGACTCCTATGAAAAGTGTAAACTAAATGTGTTTACCAACTAAAATTTCTTAGAAAATCTTGGTGTTTTCATATCAAAGAAAATATGCCTAAATGCTAAACAAAAATAGCAGAATTTGGGACCCATATTAGATTCCATGCAATTTTTTCTATCTTGCTCTCCCAGAAGAAGATAATATTTTATTTCTAAATTCTAGAGAAACCATAAACGGGTGCAAAATAATAATTATCTCAACCATAAAATGTCCTTGTTTCAACATAGCTTAACATTGTGCATGGCCCAGCTATAGAATACATTTGACTTTATACCTACCAATGTCATGGAAAAATCTTACAACAGTAGCCCTGAAAAAGTAATAGTGCAATCTTATGTATATAGGATACATTTGCACATACTTAAATGTTGGCCTCCTATATTGAAAGGAATTAAAACTAAATGAATTAACCTACACTTATATGCACAGAAACCAGTTGCTTCTGAAATAAAACAAGGTAATAAATATTTCACTTGGAATAGATAAGAACCATAACCTATATTAATAAGATATGGGCACACACTTCAATGGCAAAGAAGCTGTGGTGGTTTTGTAGTGGTTTGGAACAGGCATGTTCGACAGCACACCTGCGCACTTAATAATGTATATTGTAGCTTTCATTTCATTTTATGCACTGTCTAATATGTTCTTTGCCGAATAAATGTTTTCTATTTCTATTCTATATTATATGTGTAGAATGCCATTGCTAATAAAAAATGAAGGTGTTTCAGTCGGAAATTGAAATGGAACTATGTGGCCGTAGCCTTTGAACCACTTATAGCTAATCTTGGTGAACGATAGAATCATGTTTGCAAATGGATGTATTGCTAATTGCATCAACTATGTATCATGGGTTCCTGACCTAGATACACCATAGATGCCTCTACTCTTGAATGGCATGGGACATTCTTCTGTGTTCCCTCCATTTGCACTCATAGTAGATTTTTATTTTTTCGGAAAATAAAAACAGAGCATTGTAATTATATATATATGGGTGTATAGTAAGATATATATGTATATATATACATATATATCTATAATAAAAACTAAAAGATGTGTATATACATATATTATTCTGCGACCTAGTAAATATAAAAAAAAAAAAAAAAAAAAAGATGTCTATATACATACAATATACTGCGACCTAGTCGTGACTTACTGTCGTATCCTTCCAGGGAATCACAATCCTTTACACAGGATTCTAACACTGATTGCCACCACATTTTCAGGAGAGCGCGTTTCTAAGAAGTATACCATCCTCTTCAATGGACAAAATGTTAGCTTCGTTATAGAACAAAACAGGATGGCAATATTAATCTGCAATAATCAGTGAATCCCCAACTGTAAAAGTTATGATGTGCATCCCCTGGTTATATTATTCTTAGCATCTAAGTTTAATTAATAATTAAAGTTTTTCCTATAGCTCACTCAACACTGAGGTTAACAATTTTTATTTTCATTTTTCTCTTCCTACTCTTAGGATCGCACTTGAGTAGAGATGAGAGAAGAACAAAGTTCTTTAAGCAAATATTTAAAGGTAGGGCAACAAACCCTAAGTATTATGTTGTATGTGACTTTAACATTAAGAATAATTATTGTTGAATATGTTTCCCAATGAAAGCCTGTGTGGAATTACCCAAACACAGGATCAAACCTTGTTGCTGATTCTATAGATAAAATTACCGTTAAAGTAGATAATATCAACATAAAAATTACAAAATGGTTAAAACATCTAGCTTTTGTTGATCTTAACCTTTTTAATACTAGCATTTCTTACCAAGTATTTTAAAGATAATTGCCATTAATATTTGTCCTGCAACAACCTTACTTTGTTATTTAGATGTTAATAAAATAAAGGACGAACTGTAATACATAATTATTACATTAAGGAAGCCTTATTACGGCGCCTCCACCGCATCTATTAAGCAGATGGTTGAAGTAAGTTTTTAACTAATAATGGATTGGATACTAGTAAATCTACAGCATACTACACAAAAACAAGAAACGCCTCAAATTGGCTTGGTTTTGCAAGAGGCCAAATGTTTATTTATGATCCCAATGGCTCAAGCTATGTGTTCTATATGGATATTTCTTAAATAAATAATAAACACAAACTAAAATAAGAACCAACTTATGTGATGAATAGGTATTATAAGTACACCATATAATCATATACATTAGAAATGCAAAGAATTGCACTTTTGGGAGTACGGCAGTGCTTCCGCCAAGTTTATTTTTATATGAATAATGCGAAACGTATTTTTTTATACCTGTTCATCTACTATAAGTCTTAGAGGACACAAGACTGAGGTTCATAAATAATTATAATAAATTGTAATAATGTTTATTAACGAATAAACAAGGTTGATTATTAACACAACTTTCTTCTTTGAACATCTACATAGTACTAAATGAGGACGAGATTACGGAACATAATTACAAAGATCGGACTAACTTACCTAGTGACGTCCGATCCTCAATTATGTGAAGTAATCTCGTCCTCATCGAGTCCCAACCCATCCCAAATAAATCTAGAATTCTATAAAATTGCAATCTAGATCCCTGCTGAAAGTTGTGTTCTTATGCTTTGAATTAATGACATGTACATTACAGATAGCGAAAGAGCGCGTAGGAACCACAGACTATATTAAAATTTTTGATGAAAGTGTTCATCTTTAAAATTGTGATGCAGTGAGTTGTGCAAGGTGCAAACTACATAGTACTAAATGAGGACGAGATTACTTCACATAATTGAGGATCGGACGTCACTAGGTAAGTTAGTCCGATCTTTGTAATTATTCTGCGTAACTTTAATAATAAAAGCTACTGAATAATTTAGAGGGCTGCTGTAGGTTTGCAAGGCTTCTGGGACGTCGCCATCTTGTAAGTAGCTGTAAAGTAAAGCTGAGCCTACCGTGAAACTATTGCCTTTAAAAGATTGCTGTTTAAATCCATGACTGATGTGTTTTGTTTCCTTGTTTGGTTGTGATGGAGATATAGTGCTATATAGCTAACTTGCCGTGTGGTGCCGGCTCAGAATGCCACCACCCCATTTCATCCCGTGGGTGTCGTACAAGTCGACTAAGGGATTAACCGGAGGTTGGGCAGCAGCGTCCTTTGAGTACATTAACAACTCGACTGCGATCGCCAACCCGTCTGCCAAGCGTGGCGATTATGGCAAATCCCCCCAATGAGCCCAGAACATAACCATGTCGGTCGTTGTGGTGATCTTTGCGGGAGGCGTGTGTCCAGCAGTGGACTTTCATTCGGCCGAAATGATGATGATAAAAAAATGTATAAGTAAATTCGATGTAAATAATTAATAATATTAATGTCAAAAAAACAATAATAAGTATTAATGTCAAAAAATATAATATAAATGTAAAACTAAACAAATAATAAAATGTCAGAAAAGTCCAAAGTCGAATAAGTTGATGTCATAAAACATGCAACAACATGATGGCACGTCAATAAGTCAACAATGAAAATTTTGAATAATATGTTAGTGGTCTTGCAGAGCTGGCCGAGCATTCTGCCAAACATTTATATCTCTAATGTTTGCATAGACTATTATTTACAAATATTTTAAATTTATTTGGTAGTGATTGCAGCAATGATTGTCTCCGGTATTTTATTATAAAATTTAATACTATATCCCATAAAATCCTGTAAACATTTAAGTATCCTTAGGCTAGTGAGACGTATTTTAATATGGGATGCTATACGTCACCTCATCCAATGAGCGGACAAGCGTCGTAACTAGAGATATCAGCTGCCATGGCAACCGGGTCGAGGCAACCTCGACATTTCTGATAATGTGAACCGATATTTTATTTTTAAATCTTAGGTGGATTTTATAATGGGTTGCAGTATAAATAGATTTATATTTATCATATTCGAAGGATTAGGTGTATGCGGTACGTGGTAGCACCGTACAGTCACCAAAACTGAGGGAACTGAACTTGTGTTTATTCAGTGATCCCACTTAATTCATAAGACCACAGAACATAAAGACCAACATAAGTAGGGAACTGTCAACTAATGTCACGTGACGCACTACGCTAATAGGCTACCCTCGGAGATTGAGGCCGCTAGTGGGACGGGGCTGCATTCCGGGCGATTTTATTATCTCTGGAGGAATCTGCAGCTGGTCGGGCTCAGGTCACACAGAGAGTGGGCCAGTCAGAACAAGTGACGGGCCTATACCTGCCGGCGCGGCTCAGTCTCTGACGGGGCAGTCACCGCACCCCCAGCCATAGGGCAGTAGAAGGAACACTGGGAGGTAAGCCGGTGAGAGTCCGGCATGCCCCTCCAACCCTACCTATGGCGGCGGAAGTCCATGAGGAATTCCCTAAGATAAAAAAGGCGTTTGTATTGTTAAAGTCGACTTTTCTACAATTTTGTAAATATATAAACTCATTAGCTGTTTCTCATGGCTTCGCCTGCGAAGGGATAATTTTACGCTGTCAATATTATTAACGTGTATTAGCATTTTATAAATTATCCAGCTTATATTAACAATTGCAATAAACTCTTACCGAGGTTTTATTCGCTTATGGTTCGTCCGCCAGTCTTCAGCTGAAAATCAGCGCTGAAGCTAACTGGAGCCTCTTTACTGAGCTATGGATTATTTGACACACAATACCAAATGTGATCCTGCTATGTTGCTATGTATTTACTCGCACTAATAATTGATTAGTATTTTGTTTTCATACAAACAAGATTTGATGCTATGACGTCAGATAGGTTAGGAGGCTGATACTGAAAACCAGCGCTGTTGATGTTGATTTTATCTCAACGCTGCAGCATAATGCTGACTGTCAGTCATTTTCTGCACACTAGCGGCGCACAATGATTTTAATTTAATCATAGTTTTATATAGTATAAATTAATATTAAGTTGCTTTAGTAGAAATTTAAATCTCTTGCCAACATTCACGCACTAAACAGAACTGGCAATGCTGTATTACTTTTCTTTTTTGTTTGTGAATATATATAATAGCCTGGACTCAAAGTCCTTTGGCGAGGTACTTTATTAAATTGCGTGATTGTTGCAAGGAAAAATAATACTAAATGTTTTATACTTTGGTGTTAATGTTATGCGCGTCTCTATGGTGTTCAGAAATAAATACTTTTTCTTTCTTCTTTCTGTATTATTTACATACCGCGTTAAGTCGGAAAGAGTTGTACTAAGCCGCGGCCGATTTAAAGTGTCACTGGTGACTGTTTCACAGTAAATGCCTTATCTTATAAAATGTATTTTTTTTTTATTCTTAAAATTGTAGTCAAAAATAGTGGTCAGGGCTTGATTTATTAATTACATTCTGAAATAATCCTTTATCGCAAAGTACTAGGTCTGTGAACCCGAATATGACGTTAAATGTAAGACACAGCTGATGACAGGGTCGTATTTTATTTATTTATTTATTCTTTATGCACAAACCTGTACAGAGGCGGACTTAATGCCTTAGGCATTTTCTCCCAGTCTACCTTAGGGTGATGCAGAGACAACAATCTGGTAGGTGCATTATAAAAGTATTACAACACGTCTTATATGACATAATTTATGACTCAGTGACTTTTAGGAATATATTATAAATATCATAAATATTGTACATATATATATATACATATATACTAATACACGTACAAAATCTATATATAATGATATATGCGT
Source organism: Diloba caeruleocephala (assembly GCA_947459985.1). NCBI lineage: Eukaryota > Metazoa > Arthropoda > Insecta > Lepidoptera > Noctuidae > Diloba > Diloba caeruleocephala. The sequence goes on from OX381618.1 coordinate 2,848,371, forward strand.
AATAAAATAAACATATATTTATAATAATTATACATACATACTTAAATAAAATAAAATAAATAAAAAAAGAGAAAAATCGTATCTGTAGTAGTTGTAGTTGTAGCTGTAACTATTGACTTTTGGAGAAAGTCGCAAAACAAAACTTGCTCATTTCCACCCATAGTATTACCATACCCTTTCCGACTAACCCGGTATACATCTTATATTTTCTTGTTATAATTAAAATAGATTTATTTTTTTAATGCTTTTTCTGGTGATGGATTTACTGTGATACTAACAAACATTTTTTTTTCTTCTGATAACGCCGTCAAATGTAATCCTGTATCTTGTTAAAATACGTGATCTATCTCTCTGCTAAATATCATTTAACTTAATTCAGTTTAATTTTTTTTTATGCAGTGGATATTCTACATGGGACTTCCTTCTCCTCGGGGAAGGGCGAAGGGGTATGCCGGACTCCTACCGGCTAAAACCACTGGAGCGGTCATCTTCGGCACCTAAGGGAGGCTCCAGGTCCTCGTAAGATCACACTAGAGCCGCCCATTGGTGCCACGCCTTTAGGCACATCTCGGAGGGGATGACTGTAAAGCGGTCACCCCCTCTAGCGGAGGGAAGGCGACTGTAAAAAGGTCGCGCCCCCAGGCACTTCTCGGGGAGGATTGTAAAGGATCCCCCCAAGCCTCAACAACAAACCTACAAACTATAGATTTTGTAATATACTAGCTTCACCCTGCCACGCGTTACTGTGGCTAGATGGACATAATTACAAAATGAATTTAATTATGAATAAATAAATAAAACATGAGTCCCCTGATTTAATCAAAACATGCGCGTATATGAATACAGCGATGTGTTAAAGTTTCAAAACGATCGGTAAAAAGCTTTAGTAGATTTGCGATTTTGAACAAACGAACAATTTTTTTAAATAAATATAGACTTGAGATCATAATTTCGGCCGAAAGAAGTCCACTGCTGGACACAGGCCTCCCCCAAAGATCACCACAATGACCGATATGGGTGTGTTATGTGCTCATTGGGGGGTTTTGCCATAATCGCCACGCTTGGCAGGCGTGTTGACGATCACAGTTGAGTTGTTAATGTACTCGAAGGACGCTGCTGCCCATCCTCCGGTTAATCCCATAGTCGCTTTTTACGACACTCACAGGATGAGATGGGTTGGTACTATTCGTAGCCGGCACCACAAAGCACTTGAGATCACAATGTAATAATTATAAATACGCATTTAGTTGCAATTATGAATAAATATTCAACCACGTGTGAATACACATTGCACGATAGTAAACATGGCAATGATGTTCAATTAAAACTTTTAACTAAAATGTTTTGCATGTTTGATGAGGAATCGTTGTTGCTGGTTGTACATTCACACTGCTGATTTAATATTTAAAACTATATTCCCCAAGGCGTGCCACTGGCGCTGGTGGAAGCGGTTTAATATTGCAGTTGAAGTTATATTTTTGTAATGTTCGGGAAGGTTTCAGTTTTCAGAAGCTCCAGTAGAGGTGAGAATTAAAATTAAATTAAACAACGTGTATTTAAATTTTTTGTTTTTTAACATCTGCATTATATATGACTGCCCCAAAAACGCCTACCCTTCACCGCTTCCTAGTGGAAGCTGGTGAGAAGTGGCTCAATAAACTCCCCAGCATCACGTCTCTGTCAGTCATTTAATTTTTATTTACTGTATTACATATGGCCGTGTGGTGCCGGCTCAGAATGCCACCACCCCATCTCCTCCCGTGGGTGTCGTAAAAGTCGACTAAGGAATTAGCCGGAGGATGGGCAGCAGCGTCCTTCGAGTACATTAACAACTCAACTGCGATCGCCAACCCGTCTGCCAAGCGTGGCGATTATGGCAAAGCCCCCCAATGAGCCCACAACACACCCATATCAGTCGTTGTGGTGTTCTTGATGAGCTTTGGGGGAGGCCTGTGTCCAGCAGTGGACTTCATTCGGCCGAAATGATGATATGGCCGTTGGGGCAAAAACGGTTTTTCGAATGCAGACCGCGTACCGGAAAATGCAGCGTGGGGTCCAACGATGTGGACAGAAGATCTGGTGAAAGTCGCTGGGAGTAGTTGGATGAGGGCGATATGTACCGCTGTGAAAATTTATGCGAGAGGCCTTTGTTCAGCAGTGGACGTCCTTTCTGATATCATCATTCATTTCGGCTGAACGAAGTCCACTGCTGGACACAGGCCTCCCCCAAAAATCACCACAACGACTGATATGGATGTGTTGTGGTCTCGTTGAGGGGTTTTGCCATAATCGCCACGCTTGGCAGATGGGTTGGCGATCGCAGTCGAGTTGTCGATGTACTCGAAGGATGCTGCTGCCCACCCTCCGGATAATCCCTTAGTCGACTTTTAGGACACCCACAGGAGGAGATGGGGTGTGGTGGTATTCTAAGCCAGGACCACATATGATGACGACAAAATTAAACGAAAAAAAAAAACGAGCAATATATTGATACGCCATTGCTACACACCAGCCAGTACTCATTCTTATTTTTATCATTTCACACTCGGCCCTCGGAACTAAGGACTGCCTCAAACTTCACATAGCCAATGACATCACGAATACCTAAAGAACTATAGGTACTTCAAGTTACGAAAAAAAAGTAAATCAATTTAAAAAAATGCATTACTGTATCTGGAGTAGGTTACGAGTAGGGCTAGTTACAACGTGTAAAGATTAAATAATCATTTCGGCCGAATAAAGTCCACTGCTGGACACAGGCCTCCCTCAAAGATCACCACAACGACCGATATCGGTGTTGTGTGCTCATTGGGGGGTTTTGCCACAATCGCCACGCTTGGCAGACGGGTTGGCGATCGCAGTTCAGTTGTTAATGTATTTGAAGGACGCTGCTGCCCATCCTCTTTTTAATCCTTTAGTCAGAATTTACGACACCCACGGGATGAAATGGGTTGGTGATATTCGTAGCCGGCACCACACGATTCACGGTAAAGATGAAATAATTTTTCTTTTCTTGTTTTTTTCTTATAAAAAACGTTGCCCCACACTAGGATTTCTCTTGTGTCGTGGGTGCGTTAACAGACATGTATTTATTATTATTTAGCTTGAAAAAGATTTTTACCTATTTCTTTAAAAAAAAATTGTTTATTTAGGAATAATTTTTTTATTTAATTTTTTTTTGTATGTATTAATAGATTTATTATTCTTTCTCAAGTTTTCAAAACAAATGCTTAAAATCAAACTCATGAAAAAATTAATTAATTATTGATTATTTAAATTAAATAGTAAATTATCTCAATTTTTTTTTAAATAAACGTTGCCCTACACTAGGATTTCTCCTGTGTCATGGGTGCGTTTATAAACACAAATTCCACACACAATACACCCAGACTCGGAACAACTAACTGCAGATCGTACAAATATTTGTTCCGTGGGGGAATCGAACCCACGACCCGGTGCGCAGCAGCCGACTGTATCAGCCACTGCACCAACCGTAATATATGTTAATTAAATGAAATGAAATAATGGGAAATAGGTATTTACTTACTTTTGCAGCTATAAAAGTTATACGAAATCTAGATAATGGCCGACTTTCTTCGTACATCACGGTTTGAAATACGATTGACGCTGACATAGTCATGCTTGTTGTGCTGCCAAATTTGGAACATAAATTATACTGAAACTACCTATAGATTTTTTGCAAGTTCTGCGAAAAGATTTCTTATTATCGAGTCAAAACAGCATCGCTTGATCGACTCTTCGCATGACCAGAGGGCTGGCCTATTTTTTGGACAAAGAATTAGCATTGCCATCCAACGTGGCAGCGTCAAAGCGAGGCTAGATTTTAAGCTAGGCTTAGCACTCGCGTAGTACGCTCTATAAAATTACCCGCAAATAAAGTTTTTATTTATTATTCCACACGGGATTTGAAATTCTTGTTTCTAGGATTTATTGTTTCCCTTGTGTACGACAAGAACTCCCTTCGTTCCAAAAAAAATTGTAGATCACTGGGCAGACATCATGCCAGCCAAAGGTTGTCCACTGCTGAACAAAGGCCTCCCCCATCGTTTTTTCTCACTGGTGTCGTCATTTTGGGAGGAAATTGCCAATACTCACCACGTTTGGCTGGCGGGTTGGTGAGCTTAGGGCGTTGCTATATTCTTAATCCGGATACCACACGGAAAGTGGGAAGTACTTTATAGATTTTGATGATCCACCAATGAGGAGGACTTTAATGTGAAAATACGCTTCAAAAGGCCGTATATTTTTATTGCGTTTACAGCAGTATGAGTCTATAGACCTCAGTATTCGATAATTATTTTAACTTCATACCTCAAGCCCTTTCTAAGTGCTTTGACACACGGACAGCCAGACGGACAACAATAAGGCACGGGACCCTAAAAAGGGCGTAACTGTTTCGAATTCTCTGTGATATGTTACCAAGAGAACCTACATGCTTACATAAATTCACATAGCATCGATGCCATTTCAGATTTCAGCTCATACTGTTAAGGAAAAAGTGCACAATTATACCAACAGGTCGTTTTAATTAAAGCATGTAGTACAAGCTATTTGTCACCCAGATTGTTTCAGTGATTATTCTGATGTAATTAACAATAATGGCGATGTCCCCAGCGTCGTGTTTGGTATTAATGTTTTGAACGTGATATGATGGTTAGAAATAATGAAGACTAATGTTTGCAAAACATGTTTCTTTTTATGTTGATATCTAAAAACTGCTTTGTAATATGACACCAGCGAAGCGGGTGGTGACTGGCGTCTAAACGGTTGTGGTTCGTTCCCTGATTCTATCTGATCTAACAAGAGATTGTTGCTCTCACGGGCTCAGCATCCGAACGAACTTCAACCCTATTGGGTCCATTGAGCTGCCCAAAGCCCTGCACTACTCCTCCGCTAGCAAATCAAAAAGTCCTTGTAGGTACTTCGCTGTCATACCTGCCTGGAGCCGCGTAAAATCATCAGGTGATGAATAAGCCATTCCTAGATGTTTTGCCCTATGTCTTCCAGAGCGTCACAACTGCGCAAAATGTGCAGCATTGATTTTTGATTGTCTCTATTCTCTGACATGTTATTTTCCAGCAAAAGCATGTAATGCTTCTTGGTAGGTACCCTGAGGTGCGGCCCGTGGCCCTCTATGGGGCGCCTGTTTGGTTATTTCGACTTTCGGGCGTCCAGCGCTGCAGAACCAAGATCCACGGTCTGCAGCGTAGAGCGGCTATACGGATCGCACGAGGATACCGAACGGTGTCCTTTGAGGCGGCTACTCTGTTGGCGCACTTTCCGCCTTTTGATATCTTGGCGGAGATAGATGCGTGAGTGTATCACCAAACAAACAACTAAGAATATATTATCTCACGAATACACAAGAATTTTCTCGTAGCCCAGGCTACCCGGCAACGTCGACGCCCCAGAAACCTGATTAAATAAATATTCTTCTCCGTAAATATTTTATCCGTTTACTGGAAAAACGCTACGGTTGGAAAAGCTTTGAGTAATAACCGATAAATGAATTTGATTCCGCACTTTTTGCGCCTTACGCCTTATTTAAAAATGGAGGAGTATTTCATATTCTTATCCCGAAGAGCACTAACACATTTATTACCAATTTTTAACATTATCAAACGAAAATGTCCTTTATTAACAGGGTTATCTGGATGACCTTGTCACGTTAACTGGTGGTAATTCTCTTATTACAAGAGGCCGGCTAGGTAGGTACCACCACGTTCGCCTAGGTAACAACCACCCCGGCGCCCAGATCCAACACGCCTGAGCCCCCTGCAGTCCATTCATGGTGGGGGGCCTCCGGGGACACGGGCGCGCAGATTGGGGAGTCTGCGTGCTCATACCGAGTGACTCCCGGGAAGACGGTGGCGCGAACGTGGTCACGGCCCGACGTGTGCGCAGCACAGCGCACAGCGAGACTTGGGGGGATCCTTTACAATCCTCCCCGAGTAGAACCTGGGGAGCGGCCTTTTTACAGCCGCCTGCCTTCCGCTAGAGGGGGTGTCTGCTTTACAGTCACCCTCTCAGAGATGTGCCTATAGGCGTGGCACCAGTGGGCGGCTCTAGTGTGATCATACGAGGACCCGGAGTCTCCCTTAGGTGCCGAAAATGACCGCTCCACTGGTTTTAGCCGGTAGGAGGGCATACCCCTTATCCCTTCCCCGGAGCGAAGGAAGTTCATGAAGAATTTCCACTGAGCACCAATAAAAAAATATAAAATAAAAAGGTACCGCCCCAGTGCCAGATATGCGCCGCTAAGCGGTAGTGTTTAAACATTTGACATTACTGTGCTCCGGTTAGGGCACTGGAGCTAGTGACATTACTGGGCATAAGAGACTAAAGAACTTTACGTCTCGAGGTGACGAGCGCAGTGTGGTGCCGCGCAGGGCTAGTCTCGTGTAGCATTCCAATTGTGATCGTATAGAAAAATAAAATATAAATTTAAAAAACGTGCCTTTCCTCAGAGGATTAAATAGAAATGGAAGCATACATCGAATTGATATACCTACGTGGTCATAACACATTTGCAAGAGTTCCAGTATCCAGTATAAACTTATAAATTGAGCATATTGTATACCAAACATTGTCCCTAAGGACGGCAGTCTTTCTACGAAGAAAGGAAACTCAGAATATTGTGAACAAAAGCATTGTAATACCCTCGTCGTAATTTAGTATTAATGCTGCTGTTAGATTACTTTGCCTGAAGGCAGGTACAACATGGGTTAAGTATGCTTTTTCTTGAGTAATGTGAAAGTGTTTAGAATTATTTATTCATGAGAATCTGAAGAAGAAATTGTCACGTATATATTTAGCATAATATTTTGTTTTATTATAACAGTATCGGGAATTTGGGAAATAGATGGTATGATTGTCAATGTCAACCTACGCGCGCTGGGAAGTCGGAGCGAAAACTGATTATAAATTACATTCCAGAGCCGTACATCCTAAATTCGATGTAACAGCATCGTGTTATTGGAAGAAATTTTAAATTTGCAGAGACCACCGGCTTTTTTTTTGAAAATGTCTGTTTGCCACTGGCAAGTTACTGGTAAAGACACCATATTATTTATGTTTTTTAGGGTTCCGAACGTCCGAAAGAAAAAACGGCGGTACCCTTATAGGATCACTCGTGTGTCTGTCTGTCTGTCCGGCTGTCACAGCCAATTTGCTCCGAATCTACTGAACTGATTCAGTTGAAATTTGGTAGATTTATGAATTTCCGCGACCCAAACATGTACGTGTAACGTAAATAAATGGATTTTGAATATAGGGGTCCTTTTTGGGGGGCAATATTGAAAATTTAAGATTAAAGTTTTGTGAACTGTACCGTGGAACATATGAAATGGAAGGGCTTGTTGTGTGGGTCTCAAATAAATTTACTTTTTAATTTTAAAATATATAGGGTCTTACTTTAATAATGGAAAATATTTTAGGAGGTAAATCTATAGGTTGCAATTATGCGTTTTAACAATAAAAATAAACATAACATCCACCTTTATTTTATAAAATAATACTGAGTCAGTACAGCTTTCGCTAGTCGAGTCTTTGAATTTGAATGAAATTTTTATCGGTAAAACCGATACTTGATATTTGAAATGAACTTGCCTTAAAATATTTTCCATTAATAAAGTAAGACCCTCTATAGTTTTACAGTTATATAAGAAAATATACAAAAACTTACCATTAGTAGCGTTCCCTAAGGCGGTGAAAGGCCATGAGGATTTCTTCAGGTCAAAAATGCCGGCAGATATCCACTATTTACTTATTATTTCGGTGACCCCCGGCAAAAATTATTAAGCAGGTACCTAGATCGAGACGGTAGTGTCTGTCTCGAACCGACTGCTGCCCAATCTCGGGGACCGAGAGAAGTTCTCCGCCTCTACGGAGGAGTCGTGCGGTCTGTGGTGCTCTACGGTGCGCCTGTATGGGCAACTTGACGGTCAGGCATCCAGCTCTGCAGAGCCAAACATCACGGTCAGTGGCGTAGAGTGGCTATAAGGATGGCACGATGGTACCGAATAGTATCTTAGAGTGTGATCGAGGACTGCTTTACGTGGGCTGCCGAGTGGCGGATCTTGGTTGGTCGGATCGGGCAAGATCTTTTTCTGCCCGGCAGTATCGGCTATGCTGGCAGAGCATAAAATTTATATTAATACTGAGAGCGTAATTTATATTAATACTGAGAGCGTCATGCAGCAGAATGAGACCGCAGAGCGTGATCGGAAGAGGGCCAATCCCACACGGAGAAAGTCTAGACGGCACCGGGATAACGAGCACACTGATGCCCAGGCCCAACATGCCCCCCGCTGTGGTTATATGGCGGCTCGGGGGTCGTGGGCGTGCATATTGGGGAGTCCGCGTACTCATACCAACCCCCGGTAAGACAGCGGTGTGCATGTGGTCACGTACCGGTGTGTGCGCAGCGCAGCGCATAGCGAAGCTTCGGGGGAATCCTTTACAATCCCCCAGAGAAGTGTCTGGGGGGTGGCCTCTTTACAGTTGCCTTCCTTCCGCTAGAGGGGGTTACCGCTTTACAGTCATCCCCTCCGAAATGTGCCTAAAGGCGTGGCACTAATGGCTGGCTCTAGATGGAGATTATTTGAGTCCCCCGCCACCCTTCGATGTCGAAGACGACCACTCCGGTGGTTTTAGCCGGTAGGAGTCCGGCATACCCCTTCGCCCTTCCCCGGGGTGAAGGAAGTTCCATGTAGAATTTCCACTGGACATCAATAAAAAAAAAGGAGTCCGGCATTCCCCTCCAACCTTCTCCGAGACGGAGGAAGTACATAATGTATTTCCACGGAGATAACAAAAAAGGTACCTTTTAGGTCATTGTAGACGGGCAACTAAACATAACGCACAATGGTAAGTCTGAATGTGAACAAGAGAAGTCAAACGGCAAACAGAGAGTGGACATTGAATATTAATGCGCTGTTTTTGTCAACAGTTTCAACAAACTCCTCCTACAGAAAGAAGAGTTGGAGCAGAAACAATTGCATCTCTTGCAAGTCGTTGAAAGTGAGAGGACATCACGGTGGCAGTACGCGCAGCAGTGTGACGAGCTCGCCAATGAGGTCAAGAAATTGAGGACTGAAGTGAGTATAATATTAAATAACCCCTCTTGGGCAGTCGATGTCTCATCATATCAGCCACAGGATGTCCACTGCTGAACAAAGGCCTCCCCCTTAGATTTCCACAATGAGCGGTTACATGCCGCCCTCATCCAAGGACTCCCAGTGACCTTCACCAGGTCGTCTGTCCACCTCGTTGGAGGTCATCTCACACTGCGTTTTCCGGTGCGCTGTCTCCATTCGAGAACCTTTGTGCCCCAGTGGCCATCAGTTCTACGGAGAATGTGCCCTGCCCATTGTCACTTCAGTTTACTAATCCTTTCAGCTATGTCGACAACTTTAGTTCTTCTACGGATCTCCTCATTTCTGATTCGATCTCGTAGAGAAATACCAAACATAGCTCTCTCTATAGCACGCTCGACCTTGAGCTTTCTTATGAGGGCCATTGTGAGTGACCACGTCTTTGTTCCATATGTCATCACTGGTAAGAAGTTCTATTAAGAAGCATATAAACCGCAGAACATCATATGTCGAGCTCTACGTGAGTGGCGACACTGCCTACCCATAGTGCTTAGAAGCGAGTCCGATTCCTCCGTATCCTTCCACGTGAAGTGTGTCTAACTAATAAAAATACATTATTTCGGGCTGGAGCCGGTGGTTGCCAATTTAAGGCAGGATTCATCATTTCGGCCGAATGAAGTCTGCTGGACACAGGCCTCTCCCAAAGATCACCACAATGACCGATATGGATGTGTTGTGGGTTCATTGGGGGGTTTTGCCATAATCGCCACGCTTGGCAGACGGGTTGGCGATCGCAGTTGAGTTGCTAATGTACTCGAAGGACGCGACTTTTACGACACCCACGGGAGGAGATGGGGTGGTGGTATTCTAAACCGGCACCACACGACTTAGCCGGCACCACACGACTTAGCCGGCACCACACAACTTTAAGGCAGGATTGCTGATTTAGAATAAATAAGTAGGTACAAATTTGCGTGCCAAAAAGCTGTGCGGGCTCATTTAATTAACCGAGTTCAGCGAATTGTGGTGGCCCAGGACTTAGAAGTTGGAACTAAGCTCCTCTATCCGCTCAGTCTTTCTTCACTGTGTTTATTCTTGTGTACCTTCGTGGTAACATAAACGCGAAGACCTCTATCATAATTATGATTGGTAGACATGTTTTTTATTGATCCCCAGTGGAAATTCTTCATGAACTTCCTCCGACCCGGGGAAGGGCGAAAGAGCCTCCTACCGGCTAAAATCACTGAAACGATCATCTTCGATACTGAATGGAGGCTCCAGGTCCTCGTAAGACCACACTAGAACCGCCCATTGGTGCCACGCCTTTAGGCACATCTCGGAGGGGATGACTGTAAAGTGGTCACCCCCACTAGCGAAGGGAAGGTGACTGTAAAATGGTCGCCCCCAGACATTTCTCGGGGAGGATTGTAAAGGATCCCTCAAGCCTCGCTGTGCGCCGCCGTCTTCCTGGGGGTGTGATTAGTAGACCTAAAGTATTTGGCTAGGTCCGCATTCGATATGCGAGGCCCTTGTATCCGATGGAGGAACAGCAACGTCTCGCTGTTCAAAAAGATGGTTTTGTTTTTCTTTCTTTTCTAGTTGTGCACGTACAAAAAAGAGCACGAGCCGGCAACGCGAGCTGCTTCCACATCTAGCTCCTCACCAAGCCACTCGCCTGAAATAGACCCCACTGAGCTTAAGAAGATCAAGAAGGTGCAGGTAAGCAATTTATGGAACTGATTTTCTTCTTTTTCCTGTCCTGGTACCGGGTTTCCGGAACTGGTCGGAACATCTTGGCAAGAGGGTAATGTAGCATAAATGCCTTTTTTAAAGCCTACATGTTGTCAACCCTCCTTGGACTCCTTAACCCAAACTGCTTAATGGTGAGTACCAGGTTCTAAACTCCCTTACTCGCCTTCTACGACACCTACGGGATAATGGAGTAGCCTTGTTAGTGATCAGAGCCACGCGGAATTTCTTTTTTATGGAACTGATATCAAGTTTATATACTGTTATCGTCGAATTTTGTCGAAGAGGGGAACGATAGGCGTGGCTATCCCCACGCGATGCAGACGTCACCTGAACCGAGGAGGGCAGCGTGCACGCCACGAAGAACTCACTTTTTACCGGGCACGCGCAGCGTTAACTTGTTAGGCGAAACTCTTGTCAGTTTATTTAAAATTGATTACCTACATGCTTTGATTATTAATAAAGTTCTTAAATACCTAATTAATATTAATTGTAATTGTTAATGCAAATAAATCTTGTCGTTTCGATTGTTTTTTTTAATAAAAAGTTAGGACATCGCTAAAATCAGAAGTGGGATAGGGCTCTGTAGCCTGTCCGCATTTGGTTGTGCCAGTGATAGTTAGATTAACCTTCTGTTTATTTTCAACAAGTAATTTTCCGTTGCTATTTAAATATGGCCGACAGACGTTTGACTAGAAGTAGGGCTGGTAAAAGTGCTGACGCGACAAGTTTCTGAGATCAGCTCGGGATGATTCTGACGCGTCTAACTGCACTAGAAAGCACCGCTAATGTTAACGCTGCACGTGGTACGGAGATATTGGCGCCGCTTTATGCTGGCGCGGAGGCTGGCCACGAGCTGGACGCTGGTGCTGTGGTGGCGATAAGCACCGCGGCAACCGCCACTTCGCTGTCGCCGCCGCCACCGCCACCAGGGTCCCACGCGAGTACAAGTAGCACCGGGGCTACCACGTCTAGCCTGGATACTACAGACAGGATCATCGGAGCGTTAAGTGCACTATCTAAAGTAAGATCTAACCATTTTTACATCTCTAACTTTGATCCGAATGTGAACGATATCGATTCTTGGTGCGATGAAGTGGATAGAGCTCGCGATTTAAATGGCTGGGACGATAATGAGTGCCTATCAAGGATTGCCAACTGTCTTAAGGGTGACGCCAAGTCTTGGCTCCAAGAGTGGGTGACTAATGACCGCAGCTGGTCAAATTTTAAGATCGAATTTAAACCTTTGTGCTCACGACGAATCGATATCGCGAGTATTCTGTTCAATGTGATGAGCACGAATTCCGACTGTTATCCCACGTATGCTGATTATGCAAGGCGTTCGTTATTACGCTTAAATATTGTTAAAGGTCTGAGCAATGAATTAATAGTTTCAATCGTTATACGTGGCATAACCGATCCTCACATTCGTGCAGTTGCGGCAAATTCTAAACTGTTGCCCAAAGATTTGGTGGAATTCTTTTCAATTTATGTGAAATCTAGCTCCTCCCGTGATCCTGCGCGTAATGCGCGTAATTATGTTGATCGAAATTCGCAAAAACGTCCATTTAATAATCTCGGTTCCAAAAACATAAAATGTTTTTCATGTGGTGAGGTAGGTCATGCTCAAAGATCGTGTCCTAAGCGTCCGAAAGATGATAATTCGTGCAATAGCAGTAGTACAAATGACGATACTAGTAGCACCAGTGCGCAACGAGTAACTAAGATGTGTTCCTTTTGTAAGAAACTCGGGCATGATGCAAGTGCGTGTTTCGCAAAGCAACGAACAAGTATGTAGCAAAAAGAAAAGTGGATTTTTGTCGTGAATTAAAGGGTAGTTCCGCGCATAAATGTTATCAGAGCGTACCTACGGATGTTTTAATAGATAGTGGATCACGTATTTCTTTAATATCTGCGACAATGCTAAAGCTTTTTAATTGTCACCAAATACCGACATATCTATTGCGTGTCATAGGTAGTGTGAAGGTCAGAATGTAGAATCTACTAGCTTGTTACCTTGATTATTGAATTCGATGACATTTCTTTAGAAATACTTTCTTATTGCTACTTGTATGAACGTAACCGTGATCATGAACGGACTTGTTAAATCAAAGGGTTTCGTATGTGTATAGGGTTAACAAACGACTCTTGACGGCGTACAGACAAGTCCTCTAATGCGAAAGGTGTGTTGCAACTTGCATGTCCAATTGAGTGAGCTGATTGCTTTAATAGAAACCCCATTGATGTTTGTATTATTGATAAGCCAAAAATTAAGCCAAATTGCAGTCTGCCGATGAAGAGGCTCTCGCATTGATAGGTTAAATAACAATGAGTTAGACCAGTCTCACTATGTAATCGCCAATGTTTTATTATATTTCAAATGCACTACCATCAGTCAAGAAAGAGACCTAAGTTACTTTGTTTTACAAATAAAGGGCATAAGTTAAGTTTACTGCGCATCTTTCATGATTAACATGATCATATTAGCTTTGACAAGACCATTTACCTCTTATTATATACCTACGTCATTTTTGGTTTTCCGTGTTACAAACTTTTGTAACTTTAATTTGTATTTCATCGAAAAGTGTACCAAGGGCACCCCATGAAACCAATATCGTCATGGATAAAACCCCAACTCTTTAGATGTGCTGGGTATACTGCCAGAATCAAATAGCTTTAAATTTGTGTCCATAATTGTAGATGCCTATTCAAAATTTTGCCTACTCTATGCAATCAAACTATAGGATTCTGACGAACTGACATGAGTGATGAAAAACGCTCTCTCCTTATTCGGGATGCCTAAACTAATAGTATGTGACCGTGGCCGCACGTTTGAAAGTACTCGCTGATATGGGTAGTCAAATCCATTATTGTTTTATGCGCTTTAAAATAATTCTTGGTGTTTGTCGCTAAAGCGGCTCAGATCAGTGGCAAATTGACTCCGGGATGCGTGGCCCATACCATACCGCGTAATAAAATTGTTACCCCATAATCGCTATGCGTGGTTCTTATATATATGGCAAAACCACTTTGGTCGCGTCAATATGGTAGCGTGGCGCAGGGAGAACCACATGAGTCGTGCGCAGCATTTTTCAACAGTTAGTAGTATTTTAACCAAGTTTGCTTATTGTCCTGTAATGCTATGCGTTGTAGTATGTATGTGATGTCACATCACGCTTGTTTACATGTTAACAGAGTCATGTAAGCTGTTGTTGCCGATATGTTAACTGGGTCATATCGCGCTTGTGTACATGTTAACTGAGTCATGTAAATTATTGTTGCCGATATGTTAACTGGGTCATATCGCGCTCGTTTACATGTTAACTGAGTCATGTAAGCTGTTGTTGCATATATGTTAACTGGGTCATATCGTGCTTGTGTACATGTTAACTGAGGTCATGTAAGCTGTCGTTGCAGATATGTTAACTGGATCATATCTTGCTTGGGTACATGTTAAGTCATGTAACATGTTGTTGCCGACATGTTAACTGGGTCATGTCGTTGTTTTGGTAGGCATGATAACTTGGCCATGTCAACCATACTATACTGACACCACACACACCGACATGATAACTTGGCCATGTCGTTTGACCTGTATAACCTAGCTCAACAAGTGACACTTCACAAAGAACACACTGGAATGGTTCACTATAACATTATTTATGCAACTAATTGCTTGTATACTTGGCCGTTTGAATTCTTTTTAATTCAAAGTTGCCCCATATGTCAGTAACCTTAAGATAGTTTCGTTATTTAATTTGCAGCTGATGACGAGAATGCCTGTGAAGTTCCGAATGAAAAAATCTCGTTGAACATCCTCTAGCTGGACCTTCTGTGGCAGTAGCAGTAGATGCTGCATGTTGCACCACCATTGAGGCGGACGCGGACGTCCACCTGTCAGGAGAGGCCGTGTTATCGTCGAATTTTGTCGAAGAGGGGAACGATAGGCGTGGCTATCCCCACGCGATGCAGACGTCACCTGAACCGAGGAGGGCAGCGTGCACGCCACGAAGAACTCACTTTTTACCGGGCACGCGCAGCGTTAACTTGTTAGGCGAAACTCTTGTCAGTTTATTTAAAATTGATTACCTACATGCTTTGATTATTAATAAAGTTCTTAAATACCTAATTAATATTAATTGTAATTGTTAATGCAAATAAATCTTGTCGTTTCGATTGTTTTTTTTAATAAAAAGTTAGGACATCGCTAAAAATACTATATAGGCTTAGCTATGACACGCATGACACAAATCGTCCCCTCAATTATTAAATGTCTCCTTATCATCAATCAGAACCTCTCTTGAACATTTATCTCTACATAGCAATACTGGTAGGAAACAAGCATCTCCATCAACGTATCTCAACATCTAGAACATAGTTAAATACAGAACGTCAGCGCGCTCGCTGGTATAGATTCGCTGCTAGTACAGTCCCAGCGCCCGTCTAGTACATTTGCTATCATCATCAGGTCGTCTGTCCACCTCGTTGGAGGTCGTCCCTCGTTGTGTTTTCTGGTGCGCGGTCACCACTCGAGAACCTTTTTGCCCTAACAGCCATCAATTTTACGAACAAATTGCCTATCCCCATTATGGAAATAATTTGAATATGTTTTGCAGAGTTTCTTCCGCGGCTGGCTGTGCCGTCGTCGCTGGAAGCAGATCGTGGATGAATACATCAAGAGTCCGCACGCCGAGAGCATGCGCAAAAGGAACAGCCTCGTCTTCAGAATGGTGGAGGCTGAGGAAGAATACCTCGAGCAGATGGAAATCATGGTGAGATGTTTGTCTATTATCTATAAAAAAAAATTGCAGTAGAATTAAAGGGCTGATTAAACGGCATTTGACGGCATGGTTGGTGCAGTGGCTGATACAGTCAGCTGCTGCGCTCGGGGTCATGGGTTCGTTTCCCGCTCGGTACAACTATTTGTTTGATCTGCAAGTGGTTGTTCCGGGTCTGAGTGTATAGTATTGTATGTGGAATTCATGTCTATTCTAGTAGGGCAATTAAAAAAAAAAACTTATACCGATACATTGATTTTAAAATATTTTTTCAAAATAAAAAAAACGTTAACATCGGCGTGAAAAAAATACATGCTTTTTTCCATAGGTTACTTGCTTCCTCCGGCCGTTTAAAATGGCGGCAAGCTCCAAGAAGCCACCGTGTACTCACGAAGACGTGAACTCCATCTTCTTAAATAGTGAGACGGTGCTATTCCTTCATCAGATATTTTTCAAAGGCCTTACATCAAGGATGGAATCCTGGCCTACCCTGGTGTTAGGTGAGTGTTGTAGGTTTTCTAAATATAGAACTAGTAAAGAAAAAAATATGATCATAGACTACTGGTGTGTGTGCTAGGGTTATTTTGGGCTCTAGGCTGTCGACTAGGTATTCAGATTTCGTGCTCATACCAAGCGACCCAAGAGAAGACGGTAGCACGCACGTGGTCACGCGCTGCCGTGGGACGCTGTAAGCGATCCTTTACAATCCCCCCGGGAGGGTGACCACTTTACAGTCACCCTCTCCGATATGTGCCTATAGGCGTGGCACCAGCGGGCGGCTCTAGTGTGATCATACGAGGACCTGGAGCCTCCCTTAGGTGCCGAAGATGATGCCGCCCCAGTGGTTTTAGCCGGTAGGAGTCCGGCATACCCCTTCGTCCTTCCGCGGGGCGAAGGAAGTTCATGATGAATTTCCACTGGGCACCAAAAAAAAAAAAAAAAAAAAAAAGGAGTCCGGCATACCCCTTCGCCCTTCCCCGGGGCGAAGGAAGTTCATGAAGAATTTCCACTGGGCACCGATAAAAAAAAAAAAAGGTATTCAGATTTTTCGTAGGCCTTTGATTGGGACCATTGAGAGGGGGCATGAGTTTAGATGAGTCGGATTTAAGTTTCCGTTGCAAGTGCCAGAACGCTTTATTGGTTGGCTGTAAATCACCCAAAAACTTGTCCCTACTTGTCTCTCCGCAATCTATTATACGTACCTTTACGGCACGCTGCAAGTGACGCATATAGAGGCGATTAGCTTCGCAGGGAAAAGTTGCGTATGCTCTGAGGGCTGTGTTCTTCTCCACCAATAGTACACGCATGTCGTCCAGCAGTTCAAGCAATGGTTTTCCATCGCAGAAACCCGCCGTGAACACTTCCAGATTGCACGTGACCGGTGAGGGAATCGATTGTGCCTAGCGTGTCTGCGACTGACGTTATGCAATCGGAACTTCTATCTAACTGAATGGACGAAGTATCATTGGGGCAATTATGTCAAAGTTGATGTAGGTACTGAGGAGACTGAGGTCACTGCCTACCATGTTGTGCGAGTGACCGCTCCAAGCTTCGTGTTTGATGTTTAGATCATGCCATGATGACGAAGTCACGTAGGTTGAGGAGGTCTTGGAGCAATTTATATCGTTTCTACCCCCTTTACTTAATAATCAGTCCACTCTAGTGTTCATATTATGAAAAACTCATGTATTGTATGCAAGGGCCAAATTTTATGACTTGTGGTTTATTAACCAACGTCCGTGCATGATATTAAACCTAACTCACACCCTTAGTCCCTAATGCTCTTCGGTCCCAAGTCCCTATTTTGTTTATTGATCATGTGAAAATACGTCATGCTCTTTCTCCTCGCCGGGGAAGGGCGGAGGGGTCTGCCAGACTCCTACCGGCTAAAATCACCGGAGTAGTCATCTTCGACACCTAAGGGAGGCTCCAGGAACTCTAGTAATCTAGTAAAAGCCACCCATTGGTGTCACACCTTCAGGCACATCTCGGAGGGAATGACTGTAAAGCGGTCACCCCCCTAGCGGTGGTGAGACGACGAGTGGTGGCCTCTAGGCAAATCTCGGGGGGATTGTTAAGGATTCCCCCCAAGCCTCGCTATGCACTGTGCTGCGCACACGGCGGCACGTGACATATGCACACTGCCGTATTCCTGGAGGTCGCTCGGTATGAGCACGCAGATTCCCCAATAGGCGCGCTCGCGACCCCCAAGGTGGGCGCCATATAAAGACGATGCTTAGGCGTGTTGGACACTGTCTGGATTAAGAATATAGCACCACTCCATCTCCTCCCGTGGAGGTCGTAAAAGGCGACTAAGGGGCTCTAAACCAGAAGGAGGGGGAGCAGCGTCCTTTCTGTGGAACGGTAGCCATTTTGCGCTCACCAACCCGCCTGCCAAGCGTGGTGAGTACTGGTAAATTCCCTCTAATATGATGACACAGTGGAAATCTATGGGCGAGGACTTTGTTCAGTAGTGGACGTTGTATGGCCGATATGATGAAAAAAAAGTTCGTCAACACGTTTTACCGTAGTGAATCAAAAACTATAATGGCGGTTTATCACCCCAGGTCTAGGGCGCCAATGCCATTATATCCGCCCCTAAGCGTACCGATGCTGACAGTGTAATACTGCTTTTCGAATAACTTATTTCGATCACGACTATTAACTTCTCTAAAAAGGAAGAACTCCATTTTCTTTTCCTTCTTCTCCTTCAATCGAACTAAAAGTTAGCAAAGGATTACACTTAGTAGTGCACCTACATACAGGAGACCTATTCGACATGCTCCTGCCAATGCTGACCATCTACCAGGAGTACGTGAGGAACCACCACTACTCTCTCCAAGTCCTCACGGAATGCAAGCAGAGCCAGCCTTTTGCTCAACTCTTGGCGAGGCTGGAAAGCAAGCCTGCCTGCCAGAGCCGGTCTTTGGAGACCTTTCTGACATATCCAATGCATCAGGTATGAATAAAATTATCGTCATATTTAAAACCAATTTATACATAGTTTACATGCTTAATTAGGAAGTATATAGTTTGTAAAAAGCTTCTCAAGCTAGCTATTAAGGAGTTATTAAATTGACATATTGGAATAGATAAAGTAATGAAATATCAAGATATTCTAGTCAAGACTTTACACACGATATTGTTCACGTGAAGAATGTGGGATATGCTTCAAGAGGCTCTTACTTGGAGGCTGGGTGGTGGATGATTGATCTAAAGAGTGGTACTCATGGCCACGGTGCATTGCTCTGAGGATTCTCTCCCTGGTTCTTGGACCTCTTCGGTTTAGTAGTCACTGATTTCAATGTACTAATATTTGATCCTAATTGATTGACTGATGATTGATGGGAGCATCTGTTTGACCGAGCTAGTTTATCATAGATTCCACGCTACATCATCACATTACATGAGCTTCTGGCGCACACGCCGCACGACCACGTCGAGCGACGCAGCCTGCAGCACGCCCGCGCCCAGCTCGAGGAGCTCTCGCGACAGATGCACGATGAGGTAAGGTTTTAATTAATGATTACACACACACTGTGAACTTCGTCGACTTTATTAGTGCTATACATTAATTGTTATCATTTTCCTATTGTGTTAGAGGCTGTGTTAGTTGAAAAGAGTATAAGAGTTTCTTGCCGGCTCTTCTCAATAGGACCGACTTTTCCGAACCGTGCACTTAACTTGACTTTTCGTAAGAGCCTATTAGGGCCTAAATAAAATAAAAAAAATAAGTTTGAGTTTTGACACATCAGCCTGTAAACGTTCACTGTTCAATATGGCCTCCCAATGGCGGATTGGTGATCGCAGTATGTTGTTATTAGCGGGAAAATGCTGCTGCCTATCCTCTTGATATCAACCCTAAGCCGCCTTTTACGGAAACGGGTGGTCTATTCGTAGCCAGGAACCACACGTAACTATAGAATTATTTATTCGATTTCATTGTGGAATGTAATCAAAAACTGAATTAAAAAGCAACTATAAAGAGGACATTCAACAAAACAACAAAATATAGCTCTCCACTTCCGCTTAATTTTAATAAATTTTGTACAGGCAATAATTAACTTTTTAGGTCAGTGAAACCGAAAACTTGAGGAAGAACTTAGCAGTGGAACGCATGATCATCGAGGGCTGTGACATCCTGCTAGATGTCAATCAAGTCTTCATACGTCAAGGTATGATTTAATTTAGACATGGAGACGTGGACATGGAACCAGACACTTGTACAATTAAAAATTATCTAGCTATCAGAAAAATGCTATTTTAAGTTTAGAAATCGCTTTTTTTTCCTAGGAACTCTATCACAAGTGGTAGGCAAGGGTCGTCGGGCAAGCCTCCAGGCTCGTCAGGCTTTTCTCTTCAGCAATCATCTGCTGCTGACCACGCGGGCTGCAGGAGGCAGGCTACACTTACCACCAGCCGGACGACTGCCACTGCATGATGCGTTGCTGATTGAGGACCCGGCAAACCATGACGCCGATGGTAATCA
The DNA here is from genome assembly GCA_947459985.1 of Diloba caeruleocephala. NCBI lineage: Eukaryota > Metazoa > Arthropoda > Insecta > Lepidoptera > Noctuidae > Diloba > Diloba caeruleocephala. Next base: position 2,868,503 of record OX381618.1, read on the forward strand.
CTTTATTTTACATTGTTATCGGAATCCATGATTGTAGCTTGCCATCCTTTATCCCAGCCCACTGGGGTTGCGTAACAATATTGTTACAACAACAAATTTATTTAAGTATTTCTACTTTTTCAGACAGTACTTCAGTATGTTCGTCTCCAGGGGGCGACATCTACCAGGGCAAGGATTTTAAAATTCTAGTCGAGGTCAAAGGGGAGCAGATATGTGCGCATTTAGGTAAGATCCCAGGATCTGAATATTTTATTTCCGATCTCAGAACAAAGTGTTATTGGGTTTTGCTTAGCATCTTGGAGTTTAGAATTAGCCCGGTAAATGGCAATAGGTCCTTTTTACTATCTTGTCTTTATACTACAGCTGTATATTTGACGGTTTTATGTAACACTGGACGACGTCAACACGTCATACAAGGATGTCGCAGAATATCATGAATATCAGCTCAGGGGTTTTGCGACGCCACTGCATCAAGCTGAAGGATACACTGATTTCTGTTTGTGCGGACGGGACGCATACTTTTGTATTGTCTTCTTCTTCTTCTTCTCTTAGATTATGGCTTCTGTAGGTTATCTTCCACAATTTCGCCAATGTCAAGTTTAAGGCAACGTCGTACGGTATTTAGATGAATAAATCTTTACATATTCATAAAATATTTCTCAAAAATGAAAAAAAATCTAAAAAATATGTCGGCAACGTCGTACGGTTAATTTTGCATTGTCATTGATTTTGTTTATATAACTTTTATTGTTCGGCTATGCATCATGTCAGATGGGAAATAAATGTGTTTCTTTCTTTACTTCTTTCTATATCGTTTTATTCCATTGTTATCACAAACAAAAGTCTTCTGATTGCTTTACCCGCAGTGGCTGGTAGCGTTGAAGAAAAAGCTGGCTGGACTAGCGAGCTAGCTCAATGTATGGAGAGTGCCGCTCTCACAGAGCTACTGCGAGCTTGTGGAGCGTGTGGCGCCGCGTCCGCAAGCCTGCCCGCCTGCCGCTCCGACCGGGCGCTGTTCACCGATGACGTAGATATACGGTTCAGTCGGACCTTGAACTCTTGTAAGGTGCCTCAAATAAGGTCGGCCACGCCGCAACGGTTGCTGCAGAGGCTGACAGGTATGTGGGTAGAAAATATATATTGTTAGATAAGAATTAACAGTTTTTGTATGTGCAACTGTGTGATTATTTGGAAACATAAATATTGGAATTAATGAAGAAATATGTCGTTCGTGTAGAGCAAGTTGCGTAGAAACCTGCTAACTATGACTATAGCCTAGATTTGAGGGCATTATTTTGTAGACCGTAAGACAAACTATAGCTACTACGCCATAGCTCCACTGTAATTGTCTTATCCTTTCAAAGAAAAAGAGCAGTAATATTACTTCGACCGGTGCAGGAGAATGATTGGAAAGCCTTTAGAAAAATTAGAAGGATAAAAACAGAATGAAACTACTATAGTTAGGATGGATTGGCAATGCTTGACTACGTGGCTCATAATTTACTAATCCAGAAATGTCATGCTTATGATAGCTGTGATGTAGCTTATGACAGATTACAAACTTACCTAATAAGATAATATAATTGTCATCAACACATTGTCCATATGTGATGTACAAATTAAAAATGCATGTGATCTTCAATTCATCATAAGCAAAGTTTAACTATAGGCAACATATATAACTTTCAATAGCTGAACTTCGCGTTACATTTCAGATCTCCGCTTCTTATCCGTGGATTTCCTGAATACTTTCCTACTTACGTATCGCGTATTTACGGACGGCGTAACGGTGCTAGAGGCACTGAAACAGGTCTTTTATGAGCAGTCGCAGCAGGAAATGGAACTTGCGCCACCACCTGATGCTACCAGGAAGGCTAGCGGTGCTAGCTCTGTTTCTGGTAAGATAATTAATAGAATAACTCATACATTTTTAATTTTAGGGGTGTGAGCCATGGTGTGTTTTAAATTCAAACTTACTGAATCTGAAAGAAAAAAAGCACGATCTGTTTCAGGTTATGGATCGGAATATAGCGACCGAGACTGGCAATCTAGATTCTGGCGAGCCTCAAGAAAGAGTAAGTTTGTTTCGATAGTACTTTGATAACTCACCTAGGATAGTAAAGAGTAATCAATATGATTCTATGTAACAAAGTTTGTCGAATTTTAGGTGAAGATGAAGACAAACTGTCTCCATATTTAATGGCACCATCTCGAAGAACTTCTTCAGTCAGTAAGGTATTTAATATTTACAGCATCTCGTTTATAATTAATTATATTTACTTAACTAAGATAAAAATAAGTCTGCAGTGAAACGCTCTTATCCTTTTTTTATTTTTATTGGTGCCCAGTGGAAATTCATCATGAACTTCCTTTGCCCCGGGGAAGGGCGAAGGGGTATGCCGGACTCCTACCGGCTAAAACCACTGGAGCGGTCATCTTCGGCACGTAAGGGAGTCTCCAGGTCCTCGTATGATCACACTAGAGGGTGACTGTAAAGCGGTCACCCCCCCCCCCCCCCCCCCCCCCAGGGGGAATGTAAAGGATCCCCCAAAGCGTCCCACGGCAGCGCGTGACCACATGCGTGCTACCGTCTTCTCTTGGGTCGCTTGGTGTGGGCACAACGCTCTTATCCTATAAATTACATTTCATCATATTAAAATATTAGATAACAGAATACGTATTTTCATGTTCATATTATGTAAACATGCTTACCATAAGACTGAGGAGGATAACAGTCATTTGACAATACCGAAAATAATGGCAACATCATCTAGTAACGAGACTTTGAAAGGTAACGGTATTTATATTAAATATGTTGGTACTACAAAAAAAATGCCATGCATGTTTGTTTAAGTATTAATAATGGGTTCAGTAATATAATAGTTCCTTTCTTGTTGTCTACAACTATTCAATTAAGAAACACATTGTATTTAGATGTACTTGATAGAACCCCTTATCTACATCTATTTATTGAACTGTCTTAGCATTTTATTATTCTTCAGGAACGTCACCATCATCTCCAGGGGCAATTAGTTCAGTGACTTTAGTCGGAAGTCCAAAGAAAGTCAGTCCAGTTCACGACCCTAATACGAATAAGAAATCTCCATCAAAAGACAATGATGCAGCCGCTGCACTTATGAAAGATGAGAGTATAGAAATGGTAGATCAAAGCGATGAAGATATTAAGTATAAGGAGGAGGAACAGGAGAAGAACAAAAAGAAGCCCGATGATAAGTTTAAAATATCGCAAAGGTTTTCAGAGGTATTTATAGTATTTTTGTATTCATTTAGGGTACCTAAATTCACACAAAATCAGCTAAAGCTGTTTTTAATAACTGTTTATTTTGTTACTATCTTAAACTTCAATCAATCCCTGACAATCAGTTAGTGATATCTAATTGAAGTATTTATTTCGTATTACAACTGTTAAGTCATTACTTATCAGTGCTGGAACACTAGAAATATTATATTAATTTAATATTGTCTCATTGGACTAAGTGCAGATCAGTATATCCAACATATTAACAAAATTTCACTCGGTTTATAAGTAGAAATTTAACCAAATGATGCTCAGTATACATAATAAGTCCCGGTTCGTTGCTTAAAATAGTTAGTCAGTAACAGAAATACAACGAGTTAAACAGTTTATCCAACAGCGTGTGCGCACTATGTCGGAGTCTCCCCGTCGGCTACAGCCATCATCGGCCGCTGCCGAAGCAAGACGTAGGTCCGAAAGTATAAATGATACCCCCGATAACACTACTGAAGAACCGAGGCGAGCTTCTGATTCTGGGACTAGGTTTGCTGCTAGAAGGTCTGTCAGGTACGTAAAAACTTTTGATGGATATAAATGCGGATCAATGTAATATACATTAAATTATAGTAAAATTACAATGTACAGTGGGCAGACTGTTATTGTAAAGTCTAATTTATACAAACGTGGATGCTTCTACTGCTCTAAATGTAGTTATAGCTACTGACGCGGGAAATTAATGCGGGTTATAATAACCAACCTATGAAGAAGTAAGTATGAAGGACACATTCGACACATGCGTCATGCTCGTGAACGGGTGCCGTCTGTTGGGACTGGTCAGCCATTAACTGCCATGGCGAATAATGATTAAATTAAATTAGTATGTCTTTTTTTTATACATTGGCCTACATAATGCTCTTTATATGGTTTACCTTAATTTGTATTAATCAACATTGTAATCTCAATTATTTTAAAAGAGTATCTATGGAGTTTCTTGCCGGCTCTTCTCCATAGATCAACTATTTGGAACCGTGCAACTTAGATTCTGACGTTTCATAAGTGCCAATATTTGGTTTATTTGAAATAAAAATATTTGACTTGACTTGACTTGACATTGCAATATTCTAGTTCAATCAGTTACAAGCAACAAAGTTAATTTAGGTATATTATGTAGCCTCATATAGCTGTTCTCTTTAGCGAGCGTCGCTATACCAACTCGTCAATAAACAGCGAGCGTCGTCGGTATTGGGGCGGTTCGGAGCCACGCTCTTCTGTCACTTCACAGGCGTCACATGCACAGGTAAGAGAATCATTACGCTGTATTGTATTTACTTACCAAACCCAAAATAGCCAATAAGGCAGAACATAAAGTAACAAATGTCATTAGTAAGACGTGTTCATCACCAAATTTACTACACAAACGTCAAACATAATCAGGAAACATTAGTCTCTTAAATAAGCACTGAATAATATATATATATATTTTTTATAAAACGTTGCCCCACAATAGGATTTCTCCTGTGTCGTGGGTGCGTTTACAGACATGAATTCCACACACAATACACCCAGACACGGAACAACTACCTGCAGATCATACAAATATTTGTTCTGTGCGGGAATCGACCCCACGACCCGGAGCACAGCAGCCGACTGTATCAGCCACTGCACCAACCGTGTCGTCATAATAATGTATTTTGTACTTTTTCAATTTAGAACTACCGCCGCGAAACCAGCCAACCTAAAGCGGGTGTTGTCATCACATCCTTTCGGCAATCCCATCGAAGGTAAGATGAATACAATTCCTCTTTACATCTAATTCATTATTATCCATAACGTATTTGTACATGTAAGGATTGTAACTTAACTTGATTATTGATCGTCTAGCACACATGGGAGCTCATAATTCTCAGTGTTGTGGCATGCTAATCATCTTTTTCTTAAAAATCTTGAATTCTTTAACAATTTTACTGAAGTTATGATGCTTTTGCACGACGTTTTATCGAAAGAGAGAGTCTTTCTAGCTTTGTTATAGTTATTTCTAATTGATGATTGTGGAAACGATAATGTAATGACTAATATTGATTTAACAGCTTTGGAAAAGACCTGTTATGGTGAGTGATTGGTAAAGGTAAAGGATGTAGAGACCAAACCTAGTAGATATTACTGCCTTAGAAGAGTATTTTTAATAATTCCGCTTAACCCAGTATGCGTATCCTTATCCGTTTGTAAAATTTTGTATATTATGACATGTATTTTAAAACGTAGACATGACACCATAGCAAGACAACACCAATACTGTCAAAACCAACTAAAGACTGATAGGTTTAGTTAATTGATTGTAGCGAGTAGTGAACTATTCAATATTTTACGCTGATATTTCAAAATTAGGACATTTGATTAAGCAGCTTACTAACAAAAAACGAGCATTTTAGCATAATGTCCAGCGTAACAGGTCGCTCAGTTTCCAGGCATTAAACAAATTTTGAAGTTTTTTTATAAACATGTGTGTTTAATAAAATTTCACATGAAAAACTTAAGCATTATTCATAATTATTAAGTAAATCCATAAAGGGATTGTCCATCCAAGTGAGAAGGAACGTCTTCCAATGTGATGAATGACGTGTGGATGTTGTGGAATGAATTTATCCTGATATCGTTATTTTTATTGATAACAGAATCTTTCTTTTCTACCACCTTCATCGTCCATTCCTTCATTCTCTTCACCATCACTTGTCACATCTACAACAGCCATTTCTTCTGCAACATGTACACACAGAAATACAAAATAATGTATTATTGACAATTGACAACAACAATTGCTTATTAAGTTTTAGAATTAGCTTTTATTTGTTCAAATTACCCTAGTATAAATATTTAGATTTTCACCTCAATCTAGAACAGATAAAATTGCACTTTCAATAATATACTTTTAAAATAGTGGTTTATTGGAGATTGGCGTACCTAATAATTAGTTTAAATTATTCAAGTAAAAAAAGTAAATAGAATAACTAACCTTATTGCATGTTTTCTTATGAAATTAAACTAATTTTAAAATAGCAGATAATTATGTAAAGACATAATTTTTTCCCAAAAGAATATTATTTATCAACATTAGCACTTTCATTCATCATTGAACTTTCGGTCTTCCTGTGTTCGAATTTGCATGCGTATACATTTTATATTCATTTATACTTCCGTCTTCAGGCTTTTCACATTTCTGTCTTTCAATTATAGCTAGCATCTTAATCATCTCTTTACTCATATAAGATTCTCTCTGAAGTTCATCCCCAACTATTGTCAAAAATCACCAGGAAACACATCAGACAAATAGTTGTAACGTCGTTGCAGACAAATGCTTTGAACTCTTATTGGTAACGATGGTCTAGGAGCAGTACATCTACCGCTGCTGTCGCATTTGCGGTCGCTACTTCAGCATCTTCAAATCCGAGATCACCACCAGCTAACTCACCTCCAGCTACACGAAGGGATTCAGTTATATCTACTGCTGCTACTATGAGAGTACTTAATGTTTTAAGGTGAGTTCCGATCACGTTATTGTTTTTAAAGCTTACTGGTGACGTGGGTTGTACATTATATTCTTGTTAAGTTGTTTAAATCCCTTAAACTTAACTAAATTAAATATGATTGTGCTAGGAGTAGTCAGGAGTTAATAGTGTCAATGTCATGTCTGTGTTCAATCGTTCGATAAACAATAGAGGTTGTTTGATTGAAACTCTCTCATAATACTCGGTGCACTTTTCAGGAAAATTAGGTTTATCTCGAGGGCCTTAACATTAAAACATTAAAATCTTAAATTAATATTTTTTCAGACATTGGATCTCCAAGCACTCTCATGACTTCTGGTCTGACGACCGCCTACGAGGCCTCACTATGGACTTCCTCAAGGAGATAGAAGGTAGTCCAGGGTTACTGCCAGCTGAACACAAAGCTGCAGCTCAGCTACTGCGTCTGTTGGAAAGACCACCGGATAGATCTGTTGATCTAAAGACCTTGTTCATTCCACCTCATGTAAGTTCATAAATTATAAAAATAATTGAATTCAAATGAAATCCGTATTTTATGTACGAATAATAACTTTATCTATATCTATAGCTTAATTTTGCGAAGTTTCCCCTTGAGTTTACTTTTGTGAAATTTGTCTATCCATCATGGATGGGTGAAATGATAAAATTATAATCTGAGAATTATCTGAGACCTACAGCAATAATATATTAATATATAATTTGCCATGTAGCGCCGGCTGAGAATAGAACCACTCTATTTCATCCCGTGGGTGTCGTAAAAGGCAATTGTGGGTTTAGCCGGAGGATGAGCAGCGTCCGTCGAGTACAGTTTTTGAATCTTTGCGCGATCTTTGGGTGAGGGAACCGATCTTTGGTCGCCGTTTTTAGAACATATCGCAACCATAATCGGTTGTCAATACGACGTATTATACAATATGGCACAGACTAATTAGAGATACCTTCGACATAACCTACAAGGCAATTTTATAAGAATACTAACAAGGTTATGCTGTCCAACAAACTAAGAAGTATCTTGGTGGTCAGCATATAAAATAATGAAATAAACGCGATATATTTCCGTAAGGTAATACCGGTAAAATATAGTATATCGGGTACGTGACGTTGTAACGAAAACTGATATCATAGATTCAGTACATGATTCTGGAACCCTCAGTATTAGAATTTTGTAGCAGTCTATTCATGAATTCTCAGGTTTTCTTCTAGTTTATTTAACCGATTTCAGTATAAAATTATTGTTTTCCTCTATCCTAACGCTATTTTGAATAAATCACATAAAACTGCATGTAAATAATAACTAAACGGCTGCTATTTCGCTGCAGTTCAGGAATGATATCATCGCTCACAGTAGCAAAATAATATCATTTCGTAGTACAATAATCACGTAGTGTTTTTATCGCGTTGGTTACGATACATTGCGTGCTCAAAAATGACAAAATCTGTACCCTATTATTCCCGAGATAAATGGCTTTTCTATTTTTATTACAGACCCAAGTGTAACTTCTTCCCAAACTTTTCGGTACGTTGTCACGTACATCCTGTATAGTATTTTTTTTTAACAGGTGCCAACTAAGGAAAGCGTCGAAACACTATCCGCTCTTGAAATAGCGGAACAAATGACGTATTTGGATTACCAAATCTTCAGTTCCATTAACAGCGAGTAAGATAATAATGTCAAATCTATCAATGTACTTCGAAGAGTAAGTTAAATAACTTTGATCAATATATTCGTTTATTTAGAGAGTTCTTAGGACAAGCATGGACGAAGGCTGACAAAGCCGAGAGAGCGCCGCATATTCTTATGATGACAGCCCACTTCAATCACATCTCAAACCTGGTTATATCGGAGATTCTGAAGAAGTATACTTTGGCTGGTATGTATTGTGACTATGTTTAATGCCTTTGGATTTAAGAAAGCCTTTTGAATGACATAAAGTCAGTTTTCAATATTTAGTATTATTTCGCAAGGGGGTTAGAATTTAGAGGGTAAATTAGTCCTTGTCAATCACATCAAACAGATTCCTGCTATATTTTTATGTGTGGACACACAAATCCTCGCCAAAGAGAACCAATATGTACCAAGAATGTTTCGTGTGACTATTGAAATTAAAAAAACATCCTAATAGAGAAGATGGTTGGCAAGTACCACTTGTTTGGAATCCAGTTCCATCCAGAAGTAAAATAATAAAGTCCCAAACAACATACCGCACTTAAAAACATCAAGATACTGTGAGTGATTACTGCGTGCATTAAACTAATGTTTTGATTAAAATTGTACGGGAGCTAAAATTAAAATAACTGTTTAAAATCTGTAACGACGCCTGTCACCTTGGTCACCTCGCGACCGCAACTGCTGCAAAGTATTCGAAACGTCAGGAAAATCAAAAATCAATAATATACGCGATCTAATCCGTTTAAAATTATTTTATTATAATGTGTAGTGTAACAATAGTTGTTGAAGCACCTTACCCACTATTCTGTAGAGGACCCTACTAAATCAAGTCGAAGTAGCCTGCATACTATAAACGTCAATTCCTTCGGAATTATCACTACAAATGGCTTTCAGGATTAGTTTATTATTATTCATTACGTTGTTCCCTCACGTGTGTCCTAAATAATGGATTTCACTATATATTTAAGTAGTTTCCTCCATCTAACACTTTAGTGGTTAAGGGGTTAACTCGTCTGGTCCATCCGGTCCAGTCCCTTGTGCATTCTATAATTGATTTTGCGGATGTTTGTTACTCGGATTCCTCCTAACACTTTAATACATTTGATTGATAACTCAACAATTGCATATACTCTTCATTTGTGGACTTCGCAAATATGACCACATCTCTTTATATGGTATAACCAGATATGGCTGCCTATCCGTCCGAAAAGACCCCTCAGATCTCTTTGTCTCATCTTCTCCGTTATTAACAATTATTTTGATACTGATTATCTCAAAAGGTGTATCCTAGTTTTAGGTAGATCTCACACGGGAGAGGGTCGAAACCGTTCGAAGACGGAGGAGACGGCGCCGGGGTAACAAGCGTCCTGGCGCCTAATTCCCATACGCCTGAAGCCCCCTGCCGTTGCTATAAGGCGGGGGACCTCTGGGTTCGCGGGTGCGTAGATTGGGGAATCTGCGTGCCCACATCGAGCGCCCCAAGAGAAGAAAGTAGCACGCATGTGGTCGTGGTCACGTGCTGCCGTGAGATGCTTTGGGGGATCAATTTATCGCTTTACTGTCACTCTCTCCGAGATGTGCCTATAGGCGTGGCACCATTGGACGGCTCTAGTGTGGTCATACGAGGGTCTGAAGCCTCCCTGAGGTGCAGAAGACGACCGCTCCAGTTGTTTTAGCCGATAGGAGTCCGGCATACCCCTTCGCCCTTCCCCCGGGAGAAGGAAGTTCATAAAGAATTTCCACTGGAAACCAATAAAAAAGGGTAGATCTCACAACCGTAACCTGCATGCTGCTGAGAAATTGATTTTTCAGATTCCTTCTTACCTTAAAGGTTTTATTTATATGTCTGTCCATGATTTAAACAAAGGTCCAAGTAAATTTGGTTTTAAAGGCAAAGTTCCCGAATACGCTTTAAATCGCTGAAATCGTTTTCGACAATTACGGGCGTCGTTATAATAGTTAATAAAATATTTATGTAGGTATGTATGAAGTAAGTATATTTTAATATAAATGTATTTTACAGTACCTATAGTACGTAGTACGTACGTATGTCTTATTATTGTTTTTTTTTGTACAAAGGTCAACCTTTGGTTTGAGAATACCGTATAGTATTATATCCGCCTAACAAGGCGGACCATTGTGCATTGAAGAAGTATATGAAGAATATTCATCATCATCATTTCGGCCGAATGAAGTCCACTGCTGGACACAGGCCTCCCCCAAACATACACAACGACTGAAATTGTGTGTGTTGTGGGCTCAGTGGGGGATTTTGCCATAATCGCCACGTTTGGCAGACGGGTTGGCGATCGCAGTTAAGTTGTCAATGTACTCGAAGGACGCTCCTGCCCATCCTTCGGCTAATCCCTTAGTCGACTCTTACGACACCCACGGAAGGAGATGGGGTGGTGGTGTTCTGAGCCGGCACCACACGGCTAGCCGGCACCACACGGCTGAAGAATATTGCTTCCATTTAAATAAAGATAATAATTTATTACCAGGCCGCGTAGCAGCAATAGAGAAATGGGCAGCAGTGGCTGACATAGCTCGCTGTTTGCACAACTTCAATGGAGTACTACAAGTTTGCGCAGCGTTGTCTAATACATCTGTGTACCGACTGAAGAAGACTTGGGAAAAAGTATCAAAGACTGTGAGTTTCACTCTAGAACTGAAAGGGGCAATTATAGAATTTAGTATTATTTAAAGTGGGAATTGAAGACATCTGGAACTAATCAAACTCACATGTTTTATTTCATATAGGGCCCTAATAGGCTCTTAGGAAAAGTCAAGTTAAGTTCAAGGTTCGGAAAAGTCGGTCCTATGGAGAAGAGCCGGCGAGAAACTCCATGGATATACTCTTTTCAAAAAAAGTTATATTATAATTTTGTTATTACGTTGTAATATGCTAGGTATGTGCGAACAAAGTAGACTAATTAAGTGTAAAATACACACAATAACAAACCAGACAATTGCCTCTAACACAATAGGAAAATGATAACAATTAATGTATAGCACTAATAAAGTCGACGAAGTTCACACATTTACAAATGGTAGAAGAAACTAATCTAAGCTTGTTAATAAGCTTGGATCTAATAATAATAATATTTCTTTAAAGTACAACATTGGAATATACAAAAATATCATATATAGTTGATGGTTGTACAGTAGCTTAATATAATAGTAACACACTGACTCCTAAACTGAGACGTGCTAGTATTTTAGGAGTCGGCAGTTCTCCGTTTTAACAGCATAATCTACCATCAAAAGTGTGGACGCGCATGAAACATACTATACATATGAAAGAATACTTAAGTTAATTATCCCCTTTATAATTATTAACCTAATAAAGGGCCAGCGATCTATACAGTGTGTCCGGTTATGAATTAGCGATATTCTAGGTACTTATATAACGACTATTTTGATACACAAATACACACTTGGGTCCAATCCACTTCCCCGCTATATGGCAGCCATTTTGTTTTTTTGTTGAGATATTCTCTACGTGTGTACAAAAAAAAACATTGGTCTTACTGAGATAAAAATAATTTATTCAGAGGGTAACAATATTTTTATTGTTGTATATCGTTAACATTACCCATTGTGGGTTCACATTTTCGTAACTGTTTTTTATAATACTCCCAAAAACACATTAAAAATTATGCAATCAACAAATTATTCTAAATTACTGCATAAACAACCCTTATGTCCATTTTTTCTACTAGTATGATAGATTTTGAGCTAAGCTACAATACAACATTAAATTTACAGTTGTATGTCTATTACTTAAAAAAAATATTGTTATTTGAACACAGCGTATGCGCAAGCACAAATGGCCATTGTCGGAGCCATAAACAGGAAAACATTAAAAACACTTTGTTTAATGGTTTTACAATATTACAATACAATATTTATTACCCACAATTAAAATATCTAAAGCAGTTGCTCAAAGCGACTACCTCTAGTTTGTAGGCGAACTAATGCTCTCTGTGCCACTTGATTGGTGAGCGCCTAATCTTCTGAAAATCAAATTTTTATTTCTTCGGCAATTGACATAATTTACGCGACGAGTTCTCCCTTGGTGTCTGGAATTGTGGCCAACGCCCTTTGCTTCATATGACACCACAAAAAATAATCCAAGGGTGCCAAATTGGGTGAGCGAGGTAGCCACGTTACTCCACCACCACGACCAGTCCACGGCGAATGGTTGTTGTTTAAATACTCTCTCACTGCTCGAGAAAAGTGCGCGGGTGCACCGTCAAGCTGGGCCCACATACGTCAACGGTACGACAAGGTTAGCTCCGTGAGGCTATTAGCAAACTGTGTCTGTAGGAACTCCAGGAATCCAGCGCCGTTTAATGTAGCAATTCCAACGGCCTATCAAACGATTGATTATGCCTGACCACATATTCACCGAAAATTCGTGTTAAAACGAACTTTGGGGCACCGCGTTTGGGTTAACAAAGCACCAGAGATAATCATTTCTGTGATTTGTAATGCCAGCTCTTGTGAATTTTGCTGTGTCAGTCCACCGTATCTTTTGCAGAAATTGACGGTCTTGCCTCAAACTTCAATTAATCCACCAACAAAATAAGATCTTGTAGCAAAATCTGTTCCGAGAATGTCTTAGACCCGGCGAAATGAGAAAGGTGTTATCCCTCTGTTTTTAAATTCTCCATACATTCGACCTTTTTTATTCTTTTAAAAACGTTTCCCCACACTAGGATTTTTCCTGTGTCGTGGGTGCGTTTACAGACATGAATTCCACACACAATACACCCAGACCCGGAACAACTACCTGCAGATCATACAAATATTTGTTCCGTGTGGGAAACGAACCCACGACTCCGAGCGCAGCAGTCGACTGTATCAGCCACTGCACTAACCGTGCCGTCAATACCTAGACATTTGTAGTTGCATTGCAACCCGTCTAACACTTAGACTGGGATCACCGGTTATTAGCCTAAGCCCTTCTTCATCTTCAGGCGATATTAAACGAGTGCTTTCATTAACAGCCCTTTGAATGCCCCTTTCCGCTAATCTCGTGGCGTCGTGTATTGGGTCGTTCGGTTCCCTACAATATGGTTGAGCTAAGCGATGCTGATGCATGCGTCATGCTCGTGAACGGGTGCCGTCTGTTGGGACTGGTCAGCCGTTAACTGCCACGGCAAATAAACTATTATTATTATATTATTGTCTAACACATTGACCTACATTTTTCTCGGTATATGTTTTACAATATTTTGTATTAATCAACATTGTATTCTCAATTATTTTAAAAGAGTATCCATGGAGTTTCTTGCCGGCTCTTCTCCACGAGATCAACTATTTGGAACCGTGCAACTTAGATTCTGACGTTTCATAAGTGCCAATATTTGGTTTATTTGAAATAAAATACTTTGACTTTGACTTGACTTGACTTTGACTTCTCGAGTGCATGTCGATAAAAGTTTGGCGACTTGGTGTAGGCCTGTTAGGGTACCTGCGTCGATATTCTTGTACAGCTAGATTTGCACTGCCATGGCAAAAGCCATACATAAAGTGAACGTCGGCAATATGTTGCGCTGAATATTAATGAGTTTCCTTATTTTTATCACACTCTCGTCGATAAACAGTAATACAGCACGTTAACAGCACGGACGGTAAGTGAAAGTAGCGATCATAATGCAGGGCGAGGGACAACTAATCATTAACCTTAAAACTGTGATTTTATTCTATGTAGATGACCAGTATGTTCCATCTCGCTTACACACGCTAGTACCGAGCAGTATTTCTGGCCTGCTCTCGAATGGAAAGCAATGAGTACCAGATGTCACATAAACAAAGGCCTTTTGTGCTTACGCATATGATATGTTCAAACAACGATAATTCTTAAAATAATAAACATAAGACTTGAAAATTCATGTTGTATTGTAGCTTAACTCAAAATCTGTCGATCTAGTAAAACAAAATGGCCATAGGGGTTGCTTTTGCAGTAATTTACAATAATTTGTTGATTTGCACAAAGTTTGGATGTTTTTTTTTGGGAATATAATAAAAAATTGGAAAATGTGAACCCATTGTTTCGTAATGTAGACAATATTAAAGGTATGCACACAAATAATAATAGTTACTTATATTTACTTTGCAGAGCAAACAAACCATGGAAAGGATGCAAACGATAATATCATCGGAGTGCCGATTTAGAATCTTGCGGGATGCCTTGCACAGGTAAATAAAATTGGACTAGCTACAGCCCACTCCGGCTTCGCACGTGTTTGTAGTTGGTACATTTGTCATGATATTTTACGAAGTAGAAATATAGCCTATTCGAATCTATTCGGTGATTTAATTCATTTAGTTATTGGTAGGATCTCCAACTATGCACATTCTATAACATTAATATTTTATTTACATTTGTGGCCATAACCGATAAACATGACTCTTGTTTGTCTAATAATTTTAATGAAACATTCTCCAGGTGCGATCCTCCGTGTATACCGTATTTGGGGATGTATTTATCCGATCTCTCGTTTATCGAAGAGGGAACTACAAATTACACACCTGATAATCTCCTCAACTTCTCTAAGATGAGAATGGTAAGTCGATAATATAAGAAAATTTATTGAGTCATATTCTTTAGCAATTCTTAGATTAATTATTGCTTCGATTCTATAATTGAAAACCGATTTATAGGTACAATTTTTTTTTCCATATTTGCCAGTTACAGCTTGAGTCTTTTTGCATGATTCCCAGGGCCACCAAGGTAGGTTTGGGTTCTTGTTAAAAATAAGTCTGCTTACTATAGGACTTTTATTGCAAGGACTGCTCGATTACTAGGTATCACCTCAGTTCTAGATATTCTGCTGCCAAACAGTAGACGTTTAAACTTTAAACGACTTAAGGATGTCACGGAGTGCCTCCCCTGTTTTCTTTCGGGTAGCTCTTGTTTCTCCACGGCAGCAAAGTAACGGAGTACGGATGATGCAATTGAATGAAACGCTATATATATTGTTGGTCAGTTCAACTATCACTTCAAACTAACGTTTTATATTTTGAAATATAGCTTACTATCATAATTATTCATCATCATCATTTCGGCCGAATGAAGTCCACTGTTGGACACAGGCCTCCCCCAAAGATCATCACAACCACCGATATGGATGTGTTTTGAGCTCATTGGGGGGTTTTGCCATAATCGCCACGCTTGGCAGGCGAGTTGGCGATCGCAGTTGAGTTGTTAATGTACTCGAAGGACGCTGCTGCCCATCCTCCGACTAATCCCTTAGTCGACTTTTACGACACCCATGGGAGGAGATGGGGTGGTGGCATTCTGATCATAATTATTAAAGCTAGTTAAAAATAAACATTTTTAATATTGAAGACTATTTGTCAAACGTCAGCTGCGTGTCGAACCACACGCGTTATGCGTTCTCAATCGAATGATCAAAATCTGAAGAACGATTCGATACCACATACTAAATTCGAACTTTGATTTGAATTTCGTAAAGAATCAAACATGAGGTGGCCAGTGATGGAGATAGAACGTATGAAGTCATGAAAGAGGTTGATTGAAATGAAAATTAAGGCTGACTTCGTCGCAAAGAGACTAAATAACTAATGCCCCGAGGTGACGAGTGCAATATGGTGCCACGCACGACGCGTACCATCAGGCGGTCCACTTGCACGTCTCTTCACTCTCGGTATCGGCGAAATTTGATTGTACGCTCAACAACAATGCACCGCGGTCTAATTCTTCGAGAAACTTGACTAGCCTGATTTTATGTATGAATGAATGTAGATTCCTGTAACATGGGGCATACAGAACAAGAGAGAACTTTTCACTTCTTTAATAACACGCGGTGCAGATTGCTGCTGATTGATTATAAACAGCGGAAGAATAATCTTAATTGCTAGGCCAACTACCTAAAACCAGGTTGATTAACAGAAACGTGACCAATCCAAAAAGCCTGGCTCTGGAGTATTATCTATACAACTATAGATTTGGTATAGTCATATTAAATAAAAAAAATTAACAAAAAAAAATACCGACTTCAAAACCACTAGAATAACATTCTCGTTGGTGAACCATGGTTGGGGCATACCTGGCCCCGCCCGACTTCATAAGTAAAGTGTTTTTCAGTGGTTTTAATATTTTTATCTCGTGTAGGGGTTCTGAAGTCGGTATTTTTTTTTAAGTTTTATTTGTTTCTTTTTAGTGTAAATAAATGTAAAACCTTTTTCCAATTTGGTATTAACTAGTATTTAACACTAAAAATAAGAGTGCGCTAAAAATAAGAGTGACTCAAATCGGTTCTCTGATCAGAGGGGAATCGAAACTATTATGACTTCATCTAGATAAGCGCTATCAAATTAACCTGTTTATTGAAGCTGGTTAAAAAACTACTCAATCAAATGTAATGAAATTTATATGGGGCCAACTCGAAAGCATTCTACACCAGTTAAAAAAAGAATTGAAATGAGAAATGTATCCATTTAAGTTTATTGCCGGCAGATTTTTAATAAAACTAAGAATTTCGAATGTTTCAAAAGAGCCTCCAAAAGCATTTGAGTATGTTGTTTAGTTGCAATATTAATGATTTCATTGAATGATTGTTAATGATGTTGCAGATAGCACACGTGATCCGTGAAATAAGGAATTGCCAGCAAACACCATACAAGATTGACCATATACCAAAAGTGAGTCAACGCTTATCTGTTGTTATGTTTATACGTTGTAATTTTGTATAGTAATAAGTTGAGAACAGAGGGAATGTCAGTCAAGCTAGCTTTTATATCAGAATTTTTCATCATCATCATCGTGTCACTGTTGAGCACAGGCCTCCCTCATAAACGACCGGTTACATGCCATGTGTCGTCAGTTTGGGGGGAGTTTGCCAGTAGGTGACTATTTAATTATTCCGGAAAGTACATGGGTGACATGGAAACTGAGACTTGGTCGCTTACCATGGACCTCATAAGAAAGCTCAAGGTCACCCAAAGGGCAATGGAGAGGACTATGCTCGGAGTTTCCCTGCGAGATCGAATAAAAAATGAGGAGATCCGCAAAAGGACCAAGGTAACCGACATAGCCCGAAGAATTGCTAACCAGAAGTGGCAGTGGGTGGGGCACATTGCTCGTAGAACGGATGGCCGATGGGGCTGAAAAGTTCTTTAGTGGCGACACCGCGCACTTGAAGACGCAGCGTGGGCAGACCCCTCACGAGATAGACCGATTACCTGGTGAAGATCGCGGGAATTCGCTGGATGCGAGTAGCGCAGAGTCAATCGTTGTGGCGATCTTTGGGGGGCCTATGTTCACCAGTGGATGGGCACCAGTCTTTCGGCTGAAATGATGAGGATGATGATGACATGGGTTAGCCCATGTACTTTAATAAGTGCATACTGCGGAACAAAATGGTAAAATTTCCGCATGCGATTCCATGTCATCATATCCGCTGAAAGACGTCCACTGCTAAACAAAAGCCTCCCCATAGATTTCCACAATTGTATCATCATTTTATGGAGAATTTATATAAATTAGTTGCGAGGCCGGCTGGTGAGCACGGTGGGTATGGCTGCTGTCCCACAGAGAGGATAATGTTGCCTATCCCTTTGGTTTAGTCTCTGTAGTCCTCTTCATCCACAGGAGGTGGTGCTATAATACATTCTTAATCCGGACACCACATGGACGGCACGGTTGGTGCAGGGGCACAACATATTAAACAAACTATTGCTTCTGTAATGCAAAATCAGAAATTGAGAATTATTAACGCACAGGTAACACTGGTACGAGTCAACGAAGTTCTCACAATTTCAAAATGTAGAAAATACTAAATTATATGCCACACCTATAGGCACATCTCGGAGGGGATGATTGTAAAGCGGTCACCCCCTTTAGTGGAGGGAAGACGACTGTAAAAAGGCCCCCAGGCACTTCTCGCGGAGTATTGTAAAGGTTCCCCCAAGCTCTCCAATCCTCCTTCCCAGCGTGGAGCGTGATAAGTAACTGTACTGTAAAGCGGTCACCCCCCCGGGGGGGATTGTAAAGGATCTCCCGAAGCGTCCCTGTGCGCTGTGCTATGCGCGCCACCGTGTTCTCGTGGGTCGCTCGGTGTGGGCGCGCAGATTGCCCAGTCTACGCACCCGCGAGCCGCCTATTAGGGCCTATATGAAGTAAAAACGCCGTCGTGCCGCCAGGTGTGCGACTTCCTGCTGGACACCTCGCTGGTGATCCCCGAGGAGCGCCAGTACACGCTGTCGCTGGAGCTGGAGCCGCGCGCGGCGCGCGGGTCGGGCGCGGGGCTGGCGGGCGCGTCGCCCGGCTCGTAGCGCCGGCGCCGCGCCTCCCTGGCCGCGCTGGCGCCGCTGCGCCACGAGCGCTAGGGGGCGCACGTGCCACCCGTGCGAACGTCGCCCTCTACGTTTCTACTTTCCAGTGATTTGCGATGCACGCTTATTGACTTTCGTAGTTAAGATTCCGTTAATGTTAGCCGTTTTGTGAAGCTTACCCTTAATTCGGATGGCACCAAAATTGCTCCTTTACCGAACCACGTGAAGGAAATGACACGCTTTATGAAATGCGACTGCTAAAGTCAGCTGTAGGCCTAGCACGAATGCTTTGACGTAAACGTAACTTTAATGTTAGTAAATTTGAATTTGTGAAATGTGAATTTTCGTTTAAATTTATACGAAGAAAACAATCAATAAAGTCTTCAATTTAAATAAGTACTATGTGCGACACATCTATTTTCAATTCAAAATTCACTCACATTAGCTTTATGTTTACGTTACTCTACGTGAAAATAATCGTGCTAGGTCCACTGGTACTTAAATTTCACGATTAGTTAGTAAGCCTTCAGAAATGATGTATTTAACAATAATAATGCAGTTATCCTACAAATTGGCCATATCATTTTGAGCCATAATAAATATGATTGTATGATAGATTTCAGTCGAAAAATTTCATCGATATTCTTACTCGGTGTACCTACTTTTAGTAGTGTAAATAAAATAAGCTTGCTTCGTTTCATTTCTTTCTCAAAATCTAAATGATGTTGAAATATTGAATAACAGTGAGTTAAAATACCAGTTTCTACATGCGTTACAATAAAAAGTAGAATAACAATAATAAAATGCTGATAAAACAGATCACGTCTTGACGCTTTAAAATTTTAAAAATAAAGAATTTATGAAGTCTTAACAATTTGCGAGCAAAATTTAATTCATACTATACCTATCTATATATAATATATAATAAATTAAATGTAGAGAGTATAATTATGTGAAAACATATTACTCACTATACACTAGCTGTATTACTCGTAGAAATGAAAAGCGTAAAATTCAAAAGATTAAACAACAAAAGTAAAAAATGCCTTCGAAGGTACTCTATTTTTATATAATAATCTTCATTGTTTGTCAATTAGGTAAGTAATGATAATAATCTAAAACATATCACTTCGATCATCTGACTAATTTACTCAATATCACATGAATTGGCATGCTTAACGTATATGGAAATTGACAGTTAATTGTGTGAAAAATAAGACAATATAATAATATGGATGATACTTTTCAGTACAGCTATAAGCGTGTTCAATGTCACGATGCAGTGATTATGATTTGACTAAATGGATTTCGGAAAATTTGCTTAAAGTAAAATATTGAGCTAGACGCCAGGCGAAGACGATATGTACTTCACTACGAGAATTAGGATTTTCAAACAAATCTTAGCGGTCAAGTATAAACCTATATTTTAGAACCATAAATATCGAAATGAGAGCTTTTGTAAATAGTTTCTTTAAAATAAGATCAATGTCCCCAAAAGTAAGAGATTACAAATCAAATTTTACACAGAATTTAAATTTCTAAAGCAAATACGGATTTCGCAGTGTCACTAAACACTCATGAAATAGTAGTTAATTCATGTACGCTACAAATTTAAAAGTTGAATATCTTCTTTGACGCATTTGCAGAGACTATTGTGGATAAATTTTGCTGTAATAAGGAGAATTATTGTTGTTTAGACTAAATTGAGCTAGCAAAATATTTCACACCCATAAAACATATTTTTTTATAAAGAAATTATTGTTGTCATTTAATTAATGTTTAATAATTAATATCAATTTCTACTGGTACTATACTTACTAGAAAGATGTGTAGTTTGTAAATGAAAGATTTGCAGTTCACTGCAAACATTTGTAAGAAATATGATTCTCTCTAAATCTTTATTTACTATATAGATATCATAAAGCGACGTTCCACTTGGACGAATGGTAATGCTTACTTTAAAAATATATTTTTTGTCAAGGATGTGATTACAGTGGGAGATTAGTCGGTGCGTTTATATAATAAATATGAAACAGTATGAAAGTGGTTGTTACATGTTACTATGGTTGTTATTGTCATTTCGACTGCTTTTACACAATTGTCTTTGATATTTCCCCTGTTAAGCTACCAGGCTTGTTAGTTAAAATATAATTAAGACCTTAGGGTGTACCGCAAGGATCTAGAATAGGTCCCGTTTTATTAAAACATCCTTAAAGTCCTTTGATGCAATATACCTTTATATGGAGTTCTTTATTTGTATGTTATCATAAAGGAAGCTTTATGGGTAAATAATATTAAGAATGATAAGAGATTTTGGCAAAAAAAACATATTTATTCGATTTTAAGTAGGGAATCATTTCATCAATCTCTGAAATTACGCTTATTACTTAGTTTAATTTTATATTTTTAATGAATTAGAAGTTCCTTAAAAGTATAATAAACCAAAATATACACCTGTTTTGGAACAAGGACATTACTTTGACAGTATTAATTAGCTATTAGTTATATGTAATCATGAATGTTAATTTCTCGTGTTAAGAAAGATGATATTCTTCATGATGTCTGACGTAACCAAACGTGATTTCAAGTGAGAGTACTGTCTGTAAGTCTTTTTCTACGTCCTTTTCTATGTCGTTTAATGTTAGTGTTATAATAGATTAACATGTTTTAAATCGTACTGTGAATATTGTCTTCTACAGGCATCGTTTTTTTTAATAGTTCGTTGACTTGGATTAATAGACGACTTCTCTCAAGCAGAATGCTACTTAAAGATACTAACTACATTGCAAAGATAATTAAAGGTATCTTAAGGGTTATAAGTATTCGCTTGATTGGGTCAATATTTGTGTAATTAGTATGTATAGTATAAAAAGTATTGTAATGGGTATAAAAAAGCTGTTTTAAAATTATAAAAATAATGTTTTGGTGATTTTCCACGTATCCTTATGCACAATTAAAAAAATATTAACGCTAAAGGCTGTCACATATCTTATTTAAAGTAAGGTTAAATCATTACTCGTGTAAATAAGAATCCTTTTCATTTTTTGTTAATAATGGTCTTCCCTTTAATATCATGTTTGTTATCTTTCTCTTAATTTAAATTTTAGCATTAAGATTAAAAAAAATGATTAACAGTTGAATTGGATTTCAGTAAATCATTTTATTGTGATACAATTACAATTATTGTATAATACTTATGAAAAACAAGTTGACAACTACGCTTCGATTTTAAAATCTCTTATGAAATATCCAATTAGGAATTATGAATACGTAATTATAAAAATAGTTGTAATAGTTATCTTCAGATCTACCTCTACACTATATGTTCTGAATATTACAGATATATCTTTTAAAATATCAAGATTATATTTATACTTTGATGTTGTCATTTTGTAATTTTACTGCTCAGATTCTAATACTTACTTTATATCTGTGTTGAGATCACTCAATATGGAAGTATAATAATTATAGTATAATATTGTCTTATGATTTTTGTGATGTATGAGTAACATAAGGTTTTAACTATTGCGAATTTTAACAATATTTTGACTAACCTCTACGTTACCGTTGGCCGAAACGTTGAGTCAAAATATTGTTTTGATTTAACTGTGCGCGAAAAGTTCCGAAACCATAGTCTAATATGAGTAACATCCCAGTTTGAATTATATGGTTTCTTGAATGAAGGGTTCGATTGGCTATTGGAAACACAGTAATCATACTGTAACAGAATCGCTTCTGTTATTGAGTAACCTAAATTTGACTGTAGAACTCACTAGTCATTCATTCAAATGTTAGATTTATATTATTGTATGGCAGGTGCTGTTACAAAATGGTATTTTTCCTAAGATGCTTTATTAGTAATGTTAAGATATTTACTTCCATTGTTTTCTTTCTCAGCTAATTTGTACTGGCTGCGTCGTAAGGCCCTGTGCTAACAATCAAAGGGCGTTAGTCAGTTTAATTATAACATGCTGATTTATTACTAATATCATTTTATAATGGGCTTCTCGCAGACAACTTAGGGTGTGGTTGCTGTTTACCCGGGCAATATGGCGAAGTGGAATCTAAACAAACAATAATACGCCTCCAGCCAGAAATATACTTATAAACTATGCAACGCAGCTAAGTGCGCCCCCTGGAGTAAACTTTGGACAGCTGGATCAGTATTTTATTATTATTTAAATAATTTTAATAATGTTACTGGCTCGACGCAGGCCAGCTCCCCAGCCGGCAGCCGATGAGCAAGGTTCGGGGTGAGACCATAATTTACCCGCCCTGTTTATAGCCATACTCCCTTAAGACGGTTAAGTTGACGTTGACGGTTCATATGGAGCATCAACTCTTTAATTTAATATCGAAGCTGAAATATCACAAGCAATTGATTAATTATTGAGTATTTAAAATCAAATGTGTCAGAAGACAGTAACGCATTAATATATAACGGTGACGTCTACAATGCGTCAAACAATGCACAGGAACAAATTCTCACGTTGGCGCCATTCCAATGGCTAATCTTAGTAATCGTGAATGTTATTGACTATTGGCGTTAAACTGACGAATTTAGAATATTGGTTTGGCTTGATCTCGCAACGCATCTGGCAAGCTTTTTAGATAGTCGTTATATGGACCGACAACTGATAAATAAAAATAAAAACAAGTACTAAAACACTACTAGATAACTAATAAAAAAATACGATAATGCAAGCATGAATTAGAGGCTACTGGTGAAGCCCGGCCCTATATCCAACAGTTTATAATTACGAGTAATTGTTGATAATGAACGTTATGATTAGAACAAAAAAATCATGTTTTTTAATCCTCTCTTACATCTGCTACTGGCTGGTGGTGTCTGCTCCGCATCCTGAATCGCTTCTGACATCAAAGCTGTAGTTATAAAAATATTGTCTGTAGGTACTTCACTTAATTTAAGTTACTGTAATACTTTCATAAATTGTGTATGAATTTCGACAATATAAATCTATGTAGTACAAAAATAGTACCAGAATATTATGTTTGACTTGTTTGTAAACAAATATATTGATGTTGAATTAATTGTGATAGCCATGGCTCATAGGGTCATCGGATTATATTACTACGAAATTAACCTAGTCTCTTGTACTACCTACAATATTATAGGCGTAATTTCGAATGGCACCGGTGTACAAATACGTGTAGATATTATATTCTATTCACTAAATAAGAAGATGTGAGCTATCTATTTAGTACGTCGCTGACACCAATTCAATCTGTCAGTAGTGAAATTCATTAATCACATTGGGCACAATATTTCAAGTCTGACAACCCCAGCTACATATTGAAGGTTGAAGAATGTATTGGTTGATTTACTACATTGAGTAGTCTTCGAAACTGTTTAGAGATTAGAAACTGCATATCAGTTCAGTTACCTTCCAATTGCCTTATCGTGACTCCTATCGAAGAGAAAGCGTGTGATTTAATTGAAAACCCAGATTCACGTGGATATAATTTGGTTCTCTGAATAACCATATAGATGAGAAATCAATACTTATAATATAAACAAATCATTAAAATATCGACGAATATCGTCCGACAAATTCCGATGGCCCTAAATAAATAGTTTGTATAGATAAAATTCAACGTAGATGTCGCTCAGTGATAATTCTTAAACAAAATTCAAATGCTAAGGTAAAAAAATATCGTTACTTATCATGAATAGGAGTGCATTGCGCTGTTTCCACAGTTACATTTTTATGAATCTGTAGGAATCTTACGATGGATATGGATGACGATTTTACAACTATACGAGTGTCTGAAATAAAACCTGTAAACGAATTTAAAAGTAATGGGACATCGATTCAAACACTATCACTTACATGATATTTTGGATTAGTGTAAATAAAAGTGGCGTCATAGTCCGTGATAAAGTAATAACTATGTATATTGATCTTACTCGTCTTGCGATGTAGGTAACCTAACATCCCATATTCTTATAAGATAGATGATATAAAATTTTACCTACTCTACATTGGTATGAAGTTTATCAGAATATTCAAACAAAAGTGACCTTCCATGTTCCTAAGTTCATTAGGAAACATCCTCATTTATTTAAATTATGCACGTGAATAACTAGCTTGTGGACAAAGGTATTCTACTAGTGTGAAACTCCCATAAGCTATAAAATTTACGGAAACATTCTATATGCAAACAAATTGCATCGTAACTCATAAATTGTCCGTTTCGCAATTGAGTCGATTACTTTCAATAAATCTTTATCATTTTTACTTTCGTCTTATGTACCACTCTATCGGCACAAGTACGTCCACTGCACTGCACTAAACAAAGGCTTAGATTTCAACAATTGTGTCATAATTTAGGGAGAAGTTCCACTCGGGTTTAGAATCCCTTAATCGTCTTTTACAACATCAACGATAGATGTAGTGGTACTTTATTCTTAGTCCGATCACGGATTTAATCATATTTGGAAGTCCGCATTTCGTACCTCTTCGTTGTACGTTCTACTGCGCCTTGATTTCAAACCACAGAACATTTTTTTTTTAAAACGTTGGGGCACTAAGATTTCTCCTGTGTCGTGGGTGCGTTTACAGACAGAAATTCCACACACAATACACCCAGACCCGGAACAACTACCTGCAGATCGTACAAATATTTGTTCCGTGCGGGAATCGAACCCGCGACCCGGAGCGCAGCAGTCGACTGTATCAACTGTACCCTTAAACTTTATTATTGTTTGTACTTAATTTTCTGCTAATCTATCATTTGAAATCTTTCAACTTCACTGCTGTCAGTAGTATTTTATTTATCCCAAATGAAGGTTATCATCTCTTTAACAATGTAGGATGTCTGTTTAACATATTTAATTTATCTCACTTATGCAATAATATTATATATCATACGCTTATCACCTTTAAAGATATGGCCTTGTTGTTCGTCTTATGTATATTTAATGTGTGTTTTGTGTCTTTGCCGTGTTTCAGGAAAGTTATACGGTATTTCATATTCAGTTATTTGCTACACTAGGATTTCTCCTGTTCCGTGGGTGCGTTTACAGACATTAATTCCACTTATAATACACCCAGACCCGGAACAACTACCAGCAGATCATACAAATATTTGTTCCGAAGAAGCAGAAATCCTGTGAAGTTCCGGGTCTGGGTGTATTGTATGCGGAAACACACAATACACCCAGACCCGGAACAACTACCTGCAGATCGTGCGGAAATCGAACCCACGATCCGGTGGGTAGCAGCCGACTGCATCACCGTGCCGTCACAGAACACCTGTTTTTAATGTCTTTAAAATATCTTATCTCATTCGAGCCATTATCTGGGTGGCAAGACCGACTGATATTTCTTTATGGTCTTAGAAAGCCGTAGCAGATTTATCATTGAGCGACATTATGTCACTAATATATCTGGAAACTTAGTACTTTTGTGTAAATTATATATGTTTAGTTATACAGCTTATACAATGTATAGATTACGTTCTTGTACTGTACCTATACTGTAGTCTGTGTGATCCTCAGAGTCTGCGACAAGTCAAAACATTGGAACGTCTAGAATTACAAAAAGCTGGATGTTTTGGAGAGCTGGTTCTTTACCATTTTCTACTACGTTAAGATTGGCTTCTAGCTTAGCTAGAATGTCTGTTAACAGATTATTAGTGTTAAACACGGAACGACTATCATCGCAACTTTGCAACGCTTTATTTTAAACGCATCCTTCTGACGAGACGAGCAAAACATTCGTCTGGGGGTAAGCGTCACACCTGCCTAACAATTGTAATGTACCCAGGGCTACTCCTGCGTGGCACCACGCTACCCTCGTGACAAGAAGTTATTTAGTCTCTTATGCCCAGAAATGTAGTTGAGAAGAGCATACCTTATAATAAAACAGCATACTGTGTTGTACATCAAAAGAATATACAAAGTAATAAACATGTAATGACACTATAAAATTATAGATAAGGTACTTATCTCCCAGTAAATTTATCTCTTCTTTCGTGATTTTTGTCCGTCCAATAGTTGTCTGGAAGAAATCGCTTTTAGGCATAAGACCTAAACCTTCGGTTTGTGACGTCGCGTCAGTCGTAGGCATGGCAATTTGGGTCGAAAGCTTAACGTGCACTCGAAGTTTTTTTTTTATGAAACTTTGACCCACACTAGGATTTCTCGTGTGTCGTGGGTGCGTTTACAAACACAGTACACACCCAGACCCGAAACAACTACCTGCAGATCGTACAAATATTTGTTCCGTGTGGGAGTCGAACCAACGACCCGGTGCGCAGCAGTCGACTGTATCAGCCACTGCACCAACCATGCCGTGGTTGATACCTATCAAACAGGTTAAGAACAGTTACCAGCGGCAAGCACAGATTTCTCTTTTTTTTTTTGTTTGGTTGCTAGCCATCCTTTGGTCAGAGTCAAAGGTCAGAGTTGTTGAAACCGCCTAAATGCTTACTTCGCTTAACGACTGCTGTATAATGACAAAAAGATTTTACTTGCCCTCCGTAGCTCGGAGACGGTCAACTCAAATACCACTATATGGTCACCCATCCGTAGGCTGACCACGCCGACTCGCTTTACCTATCGTTTACCAATCAGTGACCGCAACTGCCTATGAGTCTTAAGCGCGGCCGCGGGTCAGGAATGAAAACCACACTTCTAGCAAAATCCCATCAGAAATTCTTCAAACATAATATATATATATATATATTTTTTAAAACGCGGCCCCTCTCTAGGATTTCTCCTGTGTCGTGGGTGCGTTTACAGACATAAATTCCACACACAATACACCCAGACCCGGAACAACTACCTGCAGATCATACAAATATTTGTTCCGTGTGGGAATCGAACCCACGATCCGGAGCGCAGCAGCCGACTGTATCAGCCACTGCACTAACCGTGCCGTCATGTAATGTAATGTTCAATATTTGGTTCTTATTCTAGTAAAACAAAACTAATATTCTATTTATGAAACCTGCAGGAACAGTTCCGAGGCCGACTTAATTTTTTTAAATACTTTCTTGATGTATCTGTTAGCTTTGGCTTTAAACTCCAAACTATTTACCCCATAAAAAAGGAATCCCTGTAATTTAAAAAAAATTACAAAGTGTACTTACTACATCCCGAACCCAATCAATATTTCGATATTACAAGACTTATTTTATTTATTAAAATTCAAAATTCAAATGTAAATTCGGATTCAAAATGTTTTATTTGCGAATGACGGTAGATTGTAGTTTTACGTTTTTTTGGAAGACCCATTATACAAAGCCATACTTATCAAAATATAGAAGATGCTTAAAATTCATTTGCAGATGCTCTCAATCTTCTCGCCGAATCTTATTGTTTTACTAATTGTTGCTCGCGTTGATATAATTATGTAATAACAATTTCTATATAAATCTAGTTTCAAAACTGACGGATTTTCATACAATCTTCCATCTCCTATTTTACCCTCTTAAAGGTTGATTTTTCTAAAATGCTGAAGTACGTTCTTCCTTTTTTTTTACTGACCAGGTTAATATAAATTTTTCATAGATCTGACTTTAAAAAACGGATATTCCATACAAACTTTCACACCCTCTTTTACCCTCTTAAGGGTAGAATTTACAAAAACACTGAAAAATCGCATACCTATCTTCATTTTGAACCAAAAATCTGAATAGCAATTTTCATAGATCTAACTTTTATAATGAAGGACTTTCATTCAACATTTCAACCCCTATTTTACCTGCTTAGGGGTGGATTTATAAAATTTCTTCCTGAGTGGGGATGCCTTTGTTATAAAAGGCATCAACTGCCCTGACTGATTCACCAAGGAGAGCAAACCGCTGGGGTAAGTTTGTAGACCCAGCGGTTTAGGCTCTGCATTGATGAAGCAGTCAGTCAGTCAGGACAACTAATTATATATATATCTATAAATATATAAATATCAATCAATCATATCGGCCATTTATACGTCCACTGCTGAACAAAGGCCTCCCCCATAGATTTTCACAACTGTGTCATCATTCTGGGGGGTATTTGCCAATACTCACCACGCTTGGCAGGCGGGTTGGTGAGCGCAGTATGGCTACCGTTTCACAGAAGGGACGCTGCTGCCCATCCCTCTGGTTTAGATTCCCTTAGTCGTTTTTACGACATCCATGGGAGGAGATGGAGTGGTGCTATATTCTTAATCCGGACACCACACGGAAATATAAATACCTCCACACAAATTCAAAGTGCGTTGACTTATTTCAAATTTATTCGTTCATACATTTTTTATGAGCAGCAATTGTTTTGGATTCAGATCGTATCGACTTGAAATGCTAATATATACTTGTCTCTTTCTTACCAATAGTTGTTCAACGTCCTTGACCGTGAACAGTGTTATACGTGGTTTAAAATAATATTTTATTTGTGTCATAGTATTAAGTTACTCTTTTAATCGTGCAATCTCATTCATAACATATTTTAACGTTTTTATTAAAACTAGAATATTAAATTATATAATTATACGTAGAACAAATGATGTGTGTATTTCCACGTTTTTAGGGACAGCTGTAAAATGGACTAACCTGTGCCAAAAGGCCGATCACGATGAGGCCAATCTTATATGAGAATGATTGTAGACAGTTTTTTATTTATTTAAACGACAAAGTAATTGATTGCTGTAAAGAGTAAAGCAACATACGTAAAAGGCGACATATGCAGTCCCGGCAGACGGCACTCGTTCACGAGTATGCCGCATGCATCAGCATTGCTTAGCTCAACTATATTGTACCGAATGACCCAATACACAGTGAGGCAACATTGCTTCCGGGCACCCAAGTATGCAAGAGATACAAAAGCGTGTCGATACTTAATGAGTTATGGAGAGCAGTAACTCTCGGCTTCTTATAAAGGGATGAGTCGATAATAATATTTGATGATAGTTAATAATATAATTAAAGTCGAGCTACATTATTACTGAATATAATCAAATTTAATAAAAGTTAGTTATATATGGGCCTCATAAGAAAGCTCAAGGTCACTCAGCGAGCTATGGAGAGAGCTATGCTTGGTATTTCTCTACGAGATCGAATCAGAATTGAGGAGATCCTTAGAAGAACTAAAGTTGTCGACATAGCTGAAAGGATTAGTACACTGAAATGGTAATAAGGCCAGGCTGCAGTTAATCTAGAAAACCTTTTATTACCCACGTAGTAAGCTATTTTTGCTACATATTTCGTTGCTTGCCTCAGAGAACGATTTATTTAGTATCGTATAGTAGCTAAATACCTCAGTACCCGACAGCGCGAAAGTGTGCTGTAAAGGAATGTTATAAAAAGTTTCCGGTTATCCAAGAGAGAGAGAGCCGAGTAAGCCCTCTCATGCATAACAGTACTAAAACGGGCATCAAAATAATATCAAGTTAGTTGTCGATGTGATTATTTCTGACATGAAACTAATTTCATTTTTATGTGTTTAGTCTCATTTATAGTTCTCCAATACTTGAGTTCGTGTTTCAGTCAACCCACAGCCCACTGTTGGACGTGAGCCTCTCGTAAGTTGCGTATGTTAGTAGGTACTTATGGTAACAAATAAAGTGTAACTCGATCCGTGTGGATAGTTATACATATTTATTTATTTATTTATTTAGTTTAGATGCATCGTGCCACAAAAATATTTATACCAAAGATTCGCTGTAAACTTGATCCTGGAGAGGTGGTAACAGTCAATGTGATTGACTTGTCGTAGGCTCAAACACTGTTGTTGTTGAAAAATCCTGACTTCGTTCATTGTTGTTCTCTTCACAATAAAGTTGTTATTGTAAAGTTTCTATTATGTGTTTCATTGATTCCCCTTAGCCGCTTTAGGGCCAAAGCACACGGTTCTTTTAGCATCATCTGTCCGCTGCAGGATAAAGGCCCTCCTCCAAGATCGCCACAACGACCGATATTGGTTTGTGTTATGTGCTCATTGGGGGATTTTTCCATAATCAACACGCTTTCTAGGCGGGCTGGCGATCGCAGTTGAGTTGTTAATATAGACGAAGGACGCTGCTGCCCAGCCTCTGGTTACTCCCATAGTCGGCTTTTACGACACCTACGGGAGGAGATGGGTTGGTGCTATTCATTATTATTAATGCTACCCAGGACTCCTGTGGCACCACATCTGCGCTTGTCATCTTGAGACATTAGGTTATTTAGTCTCTTATGCCCCGGTATTTCATTAGCTACAGTGACCTTTTTTATTGATCCGGTAGAAATACGTCATGTACTTCCTCCGCCCCTGGAAAGTCATCTTCGGCACCGAATGGTGCCCCAGGAACTCGAATAATCTCGCATCTAGAGCCACGCATTGGTGCCACGCCTTTCGGCGGAGGAGATAACTGTAAAAAGGCCTCGGCAAAGGCAAGGCTTCTCGGGGGGATTGTAAAAGACTCCCCCGAAGCCTCGCTTTGCGCTGTGCTGCGCACATAGCGGTACGTGACCACATGCAAACCGCTGTCTTCCCGGGGGTCGCTCGGTATGAGCACGCAGATTTCGCAATAAGCGCGCTCGCAACCCCCAAGGCCCCTCGCGGTATAAAGGCTACAGGGGGCTCAGGCGTGTTAGACACGGGCGCTGCGGCGGTTGTTACCCCGGTTCTGTGTCCTCCTCCTCCGAGCGACCTCCTGCTCCTCCTTCTGGAGCATGGCGCTCTCACAGAAGGAGTCCACAGTACTCCAATTTTTATTACCTGCCAGCTTAGCCACTACACACACTACTGCTGGCAAAGAGAGATCTTGCCCGATCCGATCAACCAGGATCCGCCGCTCGGCAGCCCACGTAGGGCACTCTCCGAGCGTGTGCTGTGCGGTATCCTGTTCGTCTCCTCAGTGGTGGCACTGTGCCGTGACCTCGCGTCCTATCCTGTGCAAGTACGCACCGAAACAACCGTGTCCGGTGAATACCTGCGTCAGGCGGAATGTGACGCGCTCGCTCCTTAGGAGCCAGGCTTCGAAGAGCGGCAGGACAGCCTCAACGACGCGCTTTTGAGCCGCTCGCGCCACATCTCAGCTACAGTGCCCTACATATCAGATCACAGTAATGTTTAAAGCTTAAAAACTACTGGTTGACGGCAGAATATCTGGCACAGTGGTAGTACCTATTGTTTTAATTATGAATTGGTTTAAATTAACCATGTACTTGTCGTGTGGTGCCGGCTCAGAATGTCACCACCCAACCCCTCCCGTGGGTGTCGTAAAAGTCGACTAAGGGATTGGCCGGAGGATGGCCGGCAGGGTCCTTCAAGTACATTAACAACTCGACTTCGACCGCCAACCCGTCTGCCAAGCGTGGCGATTATGGCAAAACCCCCCAATGAGCGAGGACACATACATATCGGTCGTTGTGGTGATCTTTGGGGGAGGCCTGTGTCCAGCAGTGGACTTCACTCGGCCGAAATGATGACTTCTATGAAAATGTTTCTATTTATTTATCTTAGTGTCATTTGTAAGTTAGCTAAAGTTTATGTTGGATAATTCAGTATTCTACTATATCTTGGCCTGAAAATCTCTTGAATTCTCCATATTGGTGCACATCTACACATATAAATTAAATTTTAGAGTCTGTTTGTAATGCAAAAAAAGTTTTTTAACCGAAAGAACTTTACTCATGAAGTCGGGCGGGGCCAGGTATAAAATATAACTTCTCGTTGGTCTGCATGAACCATGTTTGGGGCACACCAGTGGTTTTAATATTTTTATATCGTGTAGGGTTTTTGAAGTAGGTAATTTTTGTTTCATTTTAGTTTAAATAAATTTAAGATCTTTTTCCAATTTGGTATCAGTATTTAACACTAAAAATATAAATTACTCAAATCGGTTCTCTGGTCTGAGAGGAATCGAAACTATTAAGACATCATCTAGATCAGCGCAGTCAAATTAACCTGTTTATTGAAGCTATTTAAAAAACTACTCAATCAAATGGAATGAAATTTATATGGGACCCATGCCACTCCGCGCTTCTCAAGGCGAATCAAGGCCAAGAGGATTTCCCCACGTTAAAAAGAAAGGATTTAACACAGAACATTGTAAACCATTTTTTACCAAAATTGCTAGCTCTTATCTCTGTCGGCAGCCGCAAATAAATGAAGTAAAATAAACAGAAGGTCGACATTATCAACGAAAGATAAGCTGTTTTCTACATAATTGTATTCATAAGTAGTTTTTGTTCTCACATTAATTAATGCACAGCATTCATTTTATATTCATAACTATAAAAATATGTAGCTACACTAATCATTTGCTCGACTGTCTGTTGCAATTTACGATAAGACGAGATAAATAATTCAGTCATCACAGCTGTTGACATTGATACAAAGTAATCATTCATACTAACCTATACCAAAACAGCTGTCCGCCCCAGCTTCGCACAGGCATGTAAACCCGATTGCATCGCCACCTACCGGGGCCAATTGTAAATCTAAACCATCCAGGAACCCACTCAATCATACACAAATATTTCATCAAAATCAGTCCAGCCGCTTAGGAGTTCAGTGACATACAGACGTACAGAAGATTTATATATATCTATACAAACAAATAAAATTGAGGTGTCTGTTTGTAATGTCAAAATAACAGCTTTTTACTAAATGCATATGAAAGTATATACGGTACCCACAACAAACAAGCTATTTGTAATGTTTTGTCTGTCGGTCTGTTTGTTCCCGCTAATCTCCGAAACGGCTGGACCGATTTCTACGGGACTTTCATTGGAAGATAGCTGATGTTATAAGGAATAACTTAGGCTACTATTATTTTAGAAAAATGATTAGGACTTCGTGCAAAAAAATAAAACCCATGAAATCCAATACATACTCTATGTCAACGTTGGGCAGTGTTATGTCTTAAATTCATTAAAAATATCTTTGAAGAAATTCGCGAGAACCCATGTTGTAGATTGCGCGGATGGCCCTCTTCTGTAGTATAAATATTGAATCCACATCAGTTGCTGCTCCCCACAACAAAATGGCCTAATATGAGATTATGCTATGGAAATACGGGACATAAACCAGTGAGTTTCCTAATTTTTCTGACTGCAAATTTGCAGCTAAACTTGACCTACTGGATAGGGCCTTTATATGAGGACCCCATTGTAATTTAGTATCAATGGACCCAGATATACGGTTTCTTTTACTATCTCGAGTTTCAAGCATTCCAATCCCACTTGAGGTACGTATGGCAACGAAAACTTCAAACATTTTGTTTTATTGGGATTTAAGAATAGATTATTTGCAGCAAACTATTTTGGCAGGGACGATAAACTGTCATTAACGTGTACTGCTTCATTGTAATTCATTGGTTTTAAAATTTAGATAAAATGCCTTACGCTTATTATTTATTTTAATTGAATACTAGCTGTGTCCCGCGATTTCCCGTCATTTAATTTAAAATAAATCGGATTATGTATAAATAACTATTATGTAATTAATATATATATATATATTGGATATCATGGGTTTTAATATTTTTATGTGGAACCCTATTTTT
This sequence comes from Diloba caeruleocephala, assembly GCA_947459985.1. Classification (NCBI taxonomy): domain Eukaryota; kingdom Metazoa; phylum Arthropoda; class Insecta; order Lepidoptera; family Noctuidae; genus Diloba; species Diloba caeruleocephala. The sequence continues at coordinate 2,902,778 of OX381618.1, forward strand.
TCTAAAATGAAAATAGCCTATGTTACTGCTTATAATATCAGCTATCTGCCAATTAAAGTCCCATCAAAATCAGTTCAGCCGTTTCGGAGATTAGCCGGTACAATAAGACAGACAAAAATGTATATAATTATAGGTACCGTGTATACTTTTATATGCATTTAGTAAAAAGCTGTTATTTTAACATTACAAACAGACACTTCAATTTTATTTATTTGTTTTTTTTATTTTTTTACTCGTCCGCCTCGCTATGCGTAAACTATATTTATATTCATATGTTCTGAACCCTGCAAGACATCGAAATGGAACATACACGAAAATGTTAGTTAAAATTCCCGTTTTAATACCAATATTTATCATTGAAATCCTTTGAGAACTTTCGGAGCCTATTCGAGATAAATTTTCAGACAGACACAAGTACCTAGAAACGGTTATTATTTATGATTAGGCATCGCATAAACAGCAGTTTTTGTTGCGTATTTATATCCATATATGTGTACTTGAAACTTCGAATAAAGAGCAGTACGTTTTGAACTACTAAGCCTTTCACTTGTCCCTGTGTCACATACTTAACTAGAATTTTTATAATATTTTGAAATCACAGACACTTCAATTGTACCTATTATTAAGATAAAGGTACTTTAATGAAAAATAAAGTGTGTGTGTCAGCTCCGACGCACTGGAGTTTACTCCGTAAGCACAATTGTCTCAGTAATCAATAGACAGTGAGGGTTAAAAAATTAAAAGCACGGATGTTTATATGTACGATCTATACATCTATACAAATAAATAAAATTGAAGTGTCTGTTTGTAATGTCAAAATAACAGCTTTTTACTGAATGCATATGAAAGTATGTACGTTACATATAACAAAAACACTATTTTTAATTTTTTGTCTGTCTGTCCGTCTGTCTGTCTGTCTGGTCTGTCTGTTTGTTCCGGGTAATCTCCGAAACGGCTGGACCGATTTTGACAGGACCTTCAGTGGCAGATAGCTGATGTTATAAGGAATAACTTAGGCAACTTTTATTTTAGTAAAATAATTAGGGTTCCGCGTAAAAAACTTGAAATCCAACATATATATTCTATGTCAAGTGTCTATGTGGAAGTACTCTAAATTTATTTTAAATTAAACGCGGGTGAAACCGCGGGTCCCAGCCACTCATACATAAAAATTAATTATAACCTACCTAGTAACTGCATCCGGATTTTCTTCCACCGTCACTTAAACTGGATTTTTCCGTAATTTATGTAATTTATTTAATCAGTCCACTGCGTATAGATTTTCACAACTGTGTAATAATTCTGGGGGGTATTTGCCAATACTCACCACGCTTGGTAGGCGGCTTGGTGAGCGCAGTATGGCTACTGTTTCACAGAAGGGACGCTGCTGCCCATCCCTCTGGTTTAGATTCCCTCAGTCGCCTTTTAAGAAATCCACGGGAGGAGATGGAGTGGTGCTATATTCTTAATCCGGACACCACACGGAAGAATCATTAATCATTAACAATATTAATAATGATTATATTAAATATCAATATTTATATATTACATTTGACACATACATGGCTTTAACGCAGGTGTGCAAGGTAGGTGCGCTGAAAAACGTAACGCATTTTAGTTAACGCTTGACAAAATTTCACTATTCATAAATTATTTATACCGGGGGCCTTATATATAAATCGATTCTTAAGGAGTAAACTCCAATTATAACTTTTTTTAACACTATCCTTATAAGCTACTAATTGTTCACTATTTTTATGCCCCTATATATTGACACAAGAGTATAATCACATATTTGTGTAACTACTTACATAGTTCCTTTGCCGGTAATCATTTAATGTGAACTCCTTCAACGTCTCCATCCATATCTCAGCAGGCGAGATGTTTACAATAGTGTGGGATGAAAATACATGGTGTTGAATGAAATAATACACTCAGTTTTTCTATGGATGTTTCCGTAACGTCTTCAATCAGTGCGTTCTAATGCACACTGACAATTATTTTGGGGTCTCGAGCGCTCATAGTGAAGACACTGGACGTCCATGAAGTGACCTCAGAGATGACGGTGAGAACGTGGTGGTCGTCATGCTTGATGAGCGGGATGGTGGTTTATCATTTCAGCCGAAAAACGTCCACAGCTGGACAGAAGCCTTCCCCAAATATTGCCACAACGACCGATATGGGTTTGTTATGCTCACTGGGGGGTTTGCCATAATCACCACGTTTGGCAGACGGGTTGGTGATTATGGCAAAATGGGCCTCGCCCGACTTATTAAATAAAGTTATTTTAGTTTTAGTAGTTTTGATATCGTGTAGGGTATTTGAAGTCGGTATTTTCTTTTGTTAAAAAGTTTTATTGATGTCTTTTTAGTGTAAATAAATGTAAAACCTTTTTCCAATTTGGTACCAGTATTTATTTATTAGAATACCACCACCCCATCTCATCCCGTGGGTGTCGTAAAAGTCGACTAAGGGATTAGCCGGAGGATGGGCAGCAGCATCCTTCGAGTACATTAACAACTCAACTGCGATCGCCAACCCGTCTGCCAAGCGTGGCGATTATGGCAAGACCCTCCAATGAGCAGACAACACACTCACATCAGTCATTGTGGTGATCTTTGGGGGAGCCCTGTGTCCAGCAGTGGACTTCATTCGGCCGAAATGATGATGATGATCTAACACTAAAAATAAGAATGACTCAAATCGGTTCACTAATCTCGGAGGAATCGATACTATTAAGATATCATCTAGATAAAACCTGTTTGTTGAAGCTGGTTAAAAAACTACTCAATCAAATGTAATGAAATTTATATGGGGCCAATACGAAAGCACCTATTTAAAAAAAGAAATGCTCAAAACGGTCTACAAATCACGCATCGAATTTTGAACCTTTTAAATTTTGGTTAATAATATAAATTTGGATAGGACAACTTTAAAAAAATAAACGCTATGAGTAACTCTAGGCTAGGGAGCAGGAATTTGGTCCAATGACTGCAATATCAGTCAATACATCGGTTTTCCAGTCGGAGTCCTATGCAATAATTGCCAGCATTAGAGAAATACTAAGGAGGAATCTGAAGAACAAAATCCTATACATACTCAGCGACAGTCAAGCAGCTTTAAAGGCATTAGTCTCCTTCGAAGTAAATTCGAAACTAGTCAAGGAAGGTGTTATCCTACTAAACAAACTAGGAAAACACAATAACATAAAGCTTATCTAGGTACCTGGACACGAAGGTGTTAAAGGTAACGAGAAGGCAGATCAACTAGCAAGGGCTAGCACGAATAAGCATCTCATTGGCCCTGAGCCATTTGTAGGAATACCCGCCAACAGGGATTACATGCATTTGCTGGAAAAGAACATGTCATAGAATGGAGGCAAGCGAGAGGCCTAAACCATTCCAAGACTTTCTGCAGCACAAGACTAGACGGGTTTAAGAGACTATTAAATCTTACCAAAACCCATTTAAAGCACTATATAGCCGCAATGACAAGCCACTTCGGCACCAAGGAGCACCCTCCATAGTATGAAGCTTAGCAAAACGGATACATGCAGATTCTGTATGGACAATCAAGAGTCAATGCAGCACATTTTGTGTAGCTGTGACGCTCTGGGAAGACGTAGGGCAAAACATCTAGGAATAGCTTATCCATTGCCTGATGATTTTGCGCGGCTCCAGGCAGGTGTGATTGCGAAGTACTTACAGGGACTTTTTGAATTGCTAGCGGAGGAGCAGTGCGGGCAGCACAATGGACTCAATAGGGTCGAAGTGCGTTCGGCTGATGCTGAGCTCGTGAGAGCCACACAATAGAATAGAATAGAACTGTAGCCTACGAATCCCCTTAAAATACCGTTAACTATTTTGGTAGGACCCTATATTTGTATGAGCTTCAGATAGTTGTTCCGGTTGTGGGTGTTTGTGAGTGTAGATTTATTAACTGTAAGCTGAAAACAATAAATTGTAATGTGGGGTAACGTTCCAAAAAAAAACAAATAATCTTAAACTTGTAGTGCTTTACAGAAACAAGTTATTTAATTAACAATATTCACTTCATTACGTATACAATAAGTTACAAATTCATACATCGGAGGGTCCGCTCTCAAACTTAGCTTCTTCGGCCTCCTTCATGAGTGGAGAAGACCCACATATGCGCAAGTCCTTGGTGTATGCGATCACACCCACAAATAAACCAGAAATGACTAGCCACGCACCTCCCATGTAGAATGTCAGGTCCCAAGACCCGGTGAGATCGTAGAGCATTCCTGAAAACGGAGATTATTCTTAAATGATTTTAGGAAATTGCTGACACGCATTGTGCAGTGAAACTAGAATACGAGTAAACAATTGAGGACCTAGTCGTGTTAATTAATACCTTTTCCGGCTCCGCAAGCTCACGATTAGTGTTAAAATTGCCTTTACGGGCCAATCCATTGTGATGGATCAGTATAGACACATCTGAAGCGACTTGATGTAAAGAAATTAGTACTAACGCACCACGTCGTCAATTGTAGTTTTGTAAAAACTGCATACATAAATATTAAAAAACGCATTACACAGTATCGAACCTGTCATATCCTTTTAAAATAATAACATGGTGTTTCATGGCGGTAATTGATAGTGTTTTACGGAAAAAGTATTATAATTATACTTTTTTTCCATACTTTTTTTGACCTCCTGTTCATTATGAGAACCACGAAAAGGCAAAAATTTATTGCTAATTGTTTAGAATTCGGTATGACAATTCATTTCATAAAATTATATTAAAAATTACTGGGTATAATTAAAATTAATTCTTTAACATTTGAATACATTGTATTACATGGGGAATGGCATTTTCTTAGCCACGTCCATCATATTATCTTACAAAAAAAAATATTCTCACCTCCAATAGGCGGTCCAATCAGATGTCCAATACCCTGACTCAGCAGGATCAGCCCGTACGCCACAGTGAATTTATCAATCGGCATCAACTCCATTAAAATTGTCGGCGTGTAGGAATAGGAGCTGGCGAAGGAGAGGCCAAATATTGCAGATATCACAGCTAGGATCCAGTAATTGGTGATAAAGAATGGATACGTGGCTACTGACAGGCCGCAGATGATGAGGCAGACTGCGTATGTCTTGGTCACGTTCAGCCAAGGTTGGTCTCCTGCCCAGCCAAGAGCTACCTAGAAAATTGATAGTTTTAACATTTTAATCTGTAAACGATTGCTAGATTGATCATTCTCGATGGATCGAGGAGTCGGATGTTTCTGTAATATTCACCTTTTGGGAATGTAAATGGTTGCAGCCTTGAACATAAGGCTAGTGGTGGCCATTGCATACATGAGTATTTGCTTCGATGCAGGTATGATAAACAAACCCAAGGTACGCTCCAAGGTCAACACATCACCAAGTAATCATTTGTACAATTACCATTCTATTATTGCAAATCTTTCTTTGTTTGCAAGTTTAATGCCATCAATGCCGAATGTCATCAGACCTACATAACAGTGAAGACCCTGTGTGTTGATTAGGTTCATATAAAATAAGACACTTACAATTCCAATACTGCTTGCGACTCCAATAATAGCGATCATCATAGACCCGCCTTCTATTTTCATTTCGTTCATGTAGGACGTCAGGAAGAAGTACGGAACGATGAACCACACAGAGAGGATCAGAGAAGACAAGTTGAACATCAAAAAGTGAAACTCCGTGAACATTTTGAAGTCGAACATGGATTTGAGCGCCAGCCCGTATCTATTGTACCATTTCTGTGAAAAAGGTTACAGTTATTAAGAGTAAAACGTATCTTGATAAACTACTAAGTATCGGAGTCAAATTAAAGATTGAAAAGGTGTGAAGTATCTCTTTTTTAACCTGAAAGGATCTGCGTCAGCTTTGCTCTTTCGTCAACGCTGAGCGCAAAATCAGTTTAGTCACATAGATCTTACGAACCAGCAAGTCATCTGGCCTTTGGAACCCTTAAAAAAGTAGGAAGTCGCAGTATGATTTTATCCGTATGAATACGGATCATCGGTGCGCAAATGTGCAATGTTAGATATGATACAGATGCTTTTATTCATCTATCACAAAAGCACTTGATGCTACAGTGCTACTCTTAGCTGGGAACTACACCGTAAGCATCATGCACCGTATGTTTTACATCAAGTTGATTTTATCCCTTGGTTTTAAATAACTATTATTATGAAGTATGATCAACGTACCATTTCATCATCAGATTCAGAATCAAGAGACCAGGTAGAATTCCTATACATGTCTGGCAATGACGATGCTCTTAGTTTATATCTAGTGATCGATAGCATGGCACCTCGATGCATCATGGTGTTCCTATATAAAGGCACGTCTCTCAAATAATGATGATCAGTCGATATCTGTCGGAACCAGCTTTGCTGCTGCTGCTGTGTCATTTTTGAATCTCTTGCAGTCACTTTAGGCTTTGTTGAATTTATAGTAGGATTAGACATTTTTGCACCTTCTTTCTCATCCTTAGGTTTCTTTGCTTTAATTTCTACTGCTAATTTTGCAGGTTCTGCCACATTCACTGAATTCTCAACGTTTAAGTTAACTTCAGAATGCCTTCGCGTTATAACATCTGGATAATTTTGCAAAATTATATTGTAGAGCCGTTTATTTGTCATTAATTTTTCAATGACTTCCGTTGGTACCTGCAATAAATAATTTAATTATAGTAAACGTTTATAAAAGTTACGTCCTCTGTCCCAAATTCTATGAAGTACTTGCCTTTTCATTCTGTTGTATAAATGTAGGCAAATGAATGGCTGAATGCATTCGCTTGTACGTTTGTTCCGCGTTCATTTGTGTAGTTGCTTCCAATTGTTCAGCTTCTGCTATGCTTGTTGCTAATGTCGCTAAAATATATTCGGGGCTCTTTCCACTTTCCAATAAATTCTTCAATTCTTCAGAATCTAAGTAACCAGATTCTCCTCCAATAGATCTTGAAGCAGTGGAACCAGCACTTGACGATTTTCTAGACCTAGCCTTTGAGAGCCTTCTTTCTCGTTTCTGCTTAATTTCTAACCACTCCGGGTTCTTCATTAAAGCTCCACATACGCACATATTAAGTAGAGTACCAGCTAATAAAACAACAGTATTTCTCCAATCGTATATTTCTAAGAAATAATGAGTCATTGGTGAATAAATTAGAGTACCAAAACCTATTCCACACGAAGCTAATGATACAGCTAAATTTCTTCTTTTATCGAACCAAAACGCGACCGACACTACAGCCGTTACGTATAAAATTCCCATCGCTAGTCCACTTATGAACCCAAAAGTCAAACACAACATTTCTACTGAGTTACTAACAGCAGCTAATAGAAATCCAATCGTAGACAACACTCCAGCGATCATTGTCATAACTCGGCATCCATACCTATCCACTAGCGCACTCATTATGGGTCCCGCTAGCAGCGGGGTAGCTATGAAAAGACTGCCTATTAAAGACGTCTTCGATTGCGTTGTTTCGAAGTACGAGGTAAATTCCGCGTGTAAATGGCCAAAGGAGAATGCTAGGCCATCGGCACATGCTGATACAATAAATGCTGAAGCTACTACTACCCAACCCCACCCACCGTCTGGTATAGGAGGTAATTTAACATTTTCACTATCATCAGAACATATACTGTCCTTATCATCAAGACCTTCGAACTTGACCCTCTCAACGGGTGATTCTGACCCTTCTCTTGAGTAATGAGCAACTATGTCTTTATCTTCTGATTTTATAGAGTTTATTGTGTTAATATCTGTATTTTTATTTACGTTATTATTGCCATTGCTTGCTTCATCTTGAGTTTCCACAGCTTCGCTTATCTCAACCATTGTTTCTGTATTTAGTTATTGCATAACATTGATTTTATTTTTGTATTTTAGAGATCTGAAAAGAAATGAAACAGGTTAACAATTAATATTATATGCTAAATGAATCCATATACCTAATAGAGTCTAGTATCGTTATGCAGTACGATTTGAACTATTTAAGCTCATTAATGGCATGTCCAATAGTCAGCTACAATGAACAAACCTTGAATCCATAATAACAACGCCGAGTGACTATAGTTATCTAAATATGATGTCATCAACGCATATTTGCTAGCTGCTACCCATTCATCATCATCATTTCGGCCGAATGAAGTCCACTGCTGGGCACAGGCCTCTCCCAAAGATCACCACAACGACCGATATGGGTGTGTTGTGGGCACATTGGGGGGTTTTGCCATAATCGCCACGCTTGGCAGGCGGGTTGGCGATCGCAGTTGAGTTGTTAATATACTTGAAGGACGCTGCTGCCCATCCTCCGGCTACTCCCTTAGTCGACTTCTACGACACGCACGGGAGGAGATGGGGTGGTGGTATTCTGAGCCGGCACCACGCGGCGTGTTACATGCCATCTACTAGTTCAATGGCATTCGCTTCGTATAAATTACTTATTATTCAAACACATCAGGTAAGTCTGAAAGCCATCCCCAGGAACGTTGAGGTTAGACTAGGATGATTCGGAGTGGATATCCTTGCATCTGACGCTCGTGTCGCTTCGACATGTATATGTGGCCATGCACGCTAGAGATGAGCCGCTCGCGAGCGAAATATATAAAAGATATATATCTCTCTCAAAGAGCGAGTCTCTCACTCGCTCACTTTCATTGCAACTATATATTTGAATCTTTTGTATCTGTGTCTGGGCTAAATAATGGAAAGAGCGACTGCGTGGAAAGGTTACTGTTATGTACATAAAAATAGTGGGCATACACGCAACATCCATACAAATAAATAAAATTGAAGTGTCTGTTTGTAATGTCAAAATAACAGCTTTTTACTAAATGCATACAAAAGTTTAAATGGAACTTATAATACAGATTGTGACAGTGTGTGCTCGCTGCCTGTCTTGGGCGAACTGATTGCGAGGTGCTACAATTGGGGGAGTTTTGGTTCTTACTATTGGCGCGCATTTAACAGATCTACTTCTTTGAATATATAATATCATTGATGACAAGTATACGTCTATCGCCACCATTAGTAGGGCTAACTAAACAGTTTTATCATTTACACGTTTCGATTTACCTGTACCGGTAATCTGATTAGGTAAAACAGCCAGGTACACCGTTGCGTGTATGGCTATTATTAAAGTGCATTGCGTGAAGAGACTCCCTATGTGACTAAGCCAGGTATTTTACCGTGTCCCCTTGATAGGGGACTAGGGTGTCCCCCTATACTGTGAAGCGTGACTATTTTGCCATATTGTATGTATAAATAAACGAACTCAACCAATTTAATTTATTATAATGAATGAACGCATGCTGGATGCACTGGATGCTGATAACTTGCCATGAAGGGCATAAAACTGCACCGAGAGTTGTGCATTTATGGCGCTAGCGGAAACTGAGTTAAATGTTTAACTACTACTAATTTGTATACGGATGTAATAATAATAATTATGGCTGGCTAAGAATAGGCAATGCGACTAGGATCAGTGATCACCAGAAATACAGACACACACGCACACAGAGGAATATTTTTATTAATGTCATTTATTCATAATCAGTAACAAAGACCGTAGAGAAGAGAGAAAGAGCATTCAAACATACAAGACATTAAATTAAACATATTCATTCACATTTATATTATTGGTCATAACGGTCTCAGTGTCGAGTACCTAAGGTCGTTGGCGCGTCGCCGCACCGAACGTAGTGATTTTAAACACGCTTTTATTAGCTTGGTATGTATCTGTGTAACGGAATTTTTCAACTCGATTTTCATCCCCATCAAAACATCGGATTGATTTGAAACTTCGCATACTTATCATGGACCGATGACAATGCAATAATTTAAATAGACAACCGTACAAAATAGAAAGAGATGGTAAGAAAGAGAAAGAGAGGAAGGTCGCTTGGAGGGAGCATAACGCTTTTTCGTTATGTGACGATTTCTGTCAGTGCAGTCTACTGTATGCCGCGTAAAAGAACTTAGTTCCAAAAATAACAAAAGAAATACGCTTCTGTAGATAACCGAACCAAAATGTAGAAAATAATTTTCAATCATCGAACTGAAAATAGTTTACGGAAATATATCGCGTTTAATTAATTCATTCTATATACTTACACTATTTTCAATTCGATGGATGCTATTCGCGTAAACTTCAGAAAATAATTTTCAATCAGTTTAAAATAAGAATACAGTGACAAAAAAAGAATTTTCATTGTAAAAAGGCGTGGGGTATTTTTATGATGACGCTACTTTTACAAATATTCACAAAAATATTGACAATAATTGACACCAAGCAACCCACGCATTACATCGCGTATAATATTTGCTGTTTTAGGAATTAACTACACATGCATCCGTAATAGTTGTTTGATTGAGCAAGCCTGGCTTTTAGGCTTTCCTGAAGGTGCCACCACTGGTAGTGTAACATATGAGCCTGTTGGTTCACACTGTAAGCTTGTGTGGTTTGAAATAATTAAAGTAAATTATTCACACAGGCGATTACTTTCCGTGTGGTGTCCGTATTAAGAATATAGCACAACTCCCATCTCTTCCTGTGGATGTCGTGAAAGGTGACTAAGGGAATCTAAACCATAGGGATAGGTTCTCACCAACCCGCCTGCCAAGCGTGGTGAGTATTGGCAAATACCCCCCAAAATGATGACACAGTTGTGAAAATCTATGGGGGAGGCCTTTGTTCAGCAGTGGACGTATAAATGGCCGATATGATGATGAAAGCAGCCCCACATTAATTAATTAAAATATAATTCTGGGTCACTTAACATTATTAGTCATTATAAATTTTATTTAAATCAATTAACATCGGTTAAATTCTAAAAAAAAAACACAACGGCATTTGCAATTTCTTTCCTACAGTGAAAAATTGGCAACATCGTAAGGTTCTGACGAGCAGCCAGTGTATTCTTGATATCAAACAGAGACTATTAAGCATTTTTTTATAATTCCCGACGTCAGCATTTGTTGGTTTATTAAATTGTTTATTATTGTTAGAAATTATCGAGGTGAGCACTTTTGTTTGCTTATTAATAACTATTAACCATATCATAATAAAACACTTTTAAACGGATTACATCGCGTATAATTACAATTTATTGTTTTTCCTGACGTTTTGGACACTGCAGTGTTCGTGGTCGCAGGTCACAAGCGTATTTTAGTGTGGTACCTTATTCAGGATTCAAAACTGGTGGTACCTGACAACCATCTTCCTATTGAAATTAGGAAGTTATTAATTTCAATAGCCTCACGAAAGATTCTTGGTAGATATCGGTTCTCTTTCTCGCGAAACTTGAGGTTGATTCGTTGATCGTGCCACCACCGATAGCACCTTTCTAACTAATTCACTATAAATTATTTATTATAATGGTTATAATGTTCCCATATCCGCTGGGAGCTCTGTTCTCGAAGTTGTTGACGAGTGTGTCTACCTGGGATAAACCGTCTAGTAAGGTAGGTCAAACATCGAGACACTTCGCAACGTGTTTTGTCAACAATACCGCAATGCCTCAAGACGAAAGTCTTTACAGTGTATGTGATAACATATGGAACAGAGCAGTGGTCACTCACAATGGGCCTCATAAGAAAGCTCAAGGCCACTCAGCGAGCTATGGAGAGCTATGCTTGGTATTTCTCTACGAGATCGAATCAGAAATAAGGATATCCGTAGAAGATCTAAAGTTGCCGACATAGCTGAAACGATTAGTAAACTGAAGTGGCAATGGGCGGGCCTCATTGCTCATAGAACTGATGGCCGTTGGGGTAAAAAGATTCTCTCGCGCACCGGAAAACGCAGCGTGGGACGACCTCAACGAGGTGGAAAGACGACCTGGTGAAGGTCGCTGGGAGTCATTGGATACAGGCAGCATGTAACCACTCGTTGGGGAAATCTAAGGCAGAGGCCTTTGTTCAGCAATGGACGTCTTTTGGCTTATATGATGAAAGCAAACAAAGTAGAATTTTAACAATTTTGCTGTGAATTACCTGCGGCTTTGTTTTGGAGTAACCTACTATATTGTAGATATATGCACAGAAATTTACAGAATATATAATGGAACTACGTAAATAAAAGTCAAGCTCTACTATTTACGCGATACTAATATATAAATATCTCTTGTCACGGCGTTTGTGGTCACACTCCTCCGAAACGGCTCGACCGATTTTAATGATTTTTACTTTGTATATTTGGTAGTATGAGAATAGGTCGTAAAGTATTTTTCACCCTCCTAACCCCACCCCCCATTTTTTAATCGCAATTTTAGTATTTTGGTATGAACAATATCCATGATGTAGATTTCAAAATTCCACGCGTGCGAAGCCGCGGGCAAAAGCTAGTAAGTATGTATTGTCGTACCCATTGTGCACATAAAGCTAAATATTAGAAATATGAGGTAATCCACGTTGAATGTAAATTAAAGCATTACTCTACAACTACCACACTGTATTACATAACGTATTGCAAACAAACCTGACCTTGTCTCACACAATAAAAAGTATTACATTATGCTAGCCGACTATTTTGTCGTTTTGCATCGATACGAGGACTGCGGTTGGTTTGGTTAGATCATTAATAAAATGTATAGGTAGGACATATAAATGGCCCTTTTTGGGCTGCTTGCATACATTTCATGGAAATGTTGTTGCTTAACCGGTCGTTTCTGGCGAAGCCAAAAGAGACCTCCAGCCAGGCTTAAAATTAATATTATTACATACCAAGCAACATGCGCTAATGGTGCCCCCTGCGGGACACGGAGCTCGGCTTAGGGCGTTGCTGGGGATATCAAGCTAATGTTTTTGGGGACAGCAGGATCGGTATTATTTGAAAATGTATTAGGGGACATTTAATACTATAGGCTTGGCGGGGGGGAGAAGTTGTTACTTGAACAGGATGGTGGTGTCGCGGCGATAGGCCTCCGCGACGTCGGTGAGGCGGGCATCGTCGTCGGCGAGAGCGGAAAAGCGGTTGGGTGTTGAGTGAACGAGACAGCGCAAGTCTCTTCATGTGATCTATCATATAAATGGCCCTATTCTTTCTTCTTTTAAATTACGTTGCCCCACACTAGGATTTCTCCCGTGTCGTGGGTGCGTTTGCAGACACAAATTCCACACACAAAACACCCAGACCCGAAACATCGTATCGGATCGTACAAATATTTGCTCCGTGCGGGAATCGAACCCGTGACCCGGAGCGCAGCAGCCGACTGTATCAGCCACTGCACTAACCGTGGCGTGCTATTCATTACCTACTTATCACATGTGGCGAGTGCGAGGCGTGTATTGCTAGTTGCACTCATTGATCGGTAATCGCTTAGTGACTTGCCAAACGGAAAACAAAAGAGATAACAGCAGATAGCAGGTACTTATTGCACTCACATTCATAGAATTTGTGATTGGAGTCATAATTTCGAAATAGTTTAATTAATCTCTTAGAATCGAGTATAAAGTTATAAACTGGTAAATTTTGACATATCCGTGAGTGAATCTTAGACCTATTTTTTTATTAATATCCAATGGAAATTCTGCATGGAACTTCCTTAGCCCCAGGAAGGGCGAAGGGGTATGCCGGACTCCTACCGGCTACAACCACTGGAGCGGTCATCATCGGCACCGAAGGGGGCTCCAGGTCCTCGTAAGATCACACTAGAGCCTAGTGAATCTTAGATCTAGCGATTACCATCTCTCGAACTCGATCCAAAGATGGATTTTGGACTATTTATTTCGGCCGTTAGTCTCGTATGGTAACATTCACTGGTGTATGATAAGTGGTAACATTCACTAGTGTATAATAAGTGGTAACATTCACTGGTGTATAATAAGTGGTAACATTCACTGGTGTATGATAAATGGTAACATTCACTAGTGTATAATAAGTGGTAACATTCACTGGTGTATGATAAGTGGTAACATTCACTAGTGTATAATAAGTGGTAACATTCACTGGTGTATGATAAGTGGTAACATTCACTAGTGTATAATAAGTGGTAACATTCACTGGTGTATGATAAGTGGTAACATTCACTAGTGTATAATAAGTGGTAACATTCACTGGTGTATGATAAGTGGTAACATTCACTAGTGTATAATAAGTGGTAACATTCACTGGTGTATGATAAGTGGTAACATTCAGTAGTGTATAATAAGTGGTAACATTCACTGGTGTATAATAAGTGGTAATATTCACTAGTGTATGATAAGTGGTAACATTCACTTTATCTTCTTCTTTCGTGCGGTTAGCGGCCAACCTTATGTCAGAGTTGTTCAAGACGCCCAAAGACCTCTATGACTTGGCTCAACGACTGCCGTCTAACGAAAATAACCGGGGCCGATGATTTGACGTGCCCTCCGAAGCACGGCGACGCTCAGTTCAAATACCACTATGCGTTCACCCATCCAAAGACTGACCGCGCCAAGCATTGCTTAACTTTCCCGATCGTTTACCGAGCAGTGAGTGCAAGTGGCTATGAGCACCACTATAACATTCACTGGTGTATGATAACATTCACTGGTGTATGACAACATTCACTGGTGTGTGATAACATTCTCTGGTGTATGACCAAAATAGTCATAGAATAGAATAAATTTATTTGCTCAAACATATGTGTACATACATAAATGTCATGTGCATGCAAGATAACAAAAAAGTCAAAATCTGTTCTAACATGTTTGCCACGTGCCATGGCGTGCAAATATTAAAGATTATTTAATTTCCTATGTATATGGCTTTTCATCATTATTATCAATATAAACAATATAAAATTAATACTTAATAATGTGAGATATAATCTTTCCAATTACAATATAATTTAAGAAACTATCTGTAAAAAGAATAATAAATAACGGACATTCACAGGTAGCTGTGTGTTTGTTAACATATACACTGCGCTTCGGACATTCGTGTTCGTGATATAATATATACCTACTTATCATACGGTAGAAACAGTAGCTCTAAATTTACTGTGATGGACACGTACGAGATGTTTGAAGGTCAATTTGTTAAGTTTATTGAACGTTCAGATTAACATGATAATACACATGTTACTGGTAGAATCCGTATGCCCCACATAACAACATCATAATTCATGACTGTTTGAAAAATCGCTTCGTTACTATCAACTTTGAGTCGAGGAAGGTCGGCGAGGCAAATAATATAAACTTACCAACTTCTCATAGAATATATTCCGACATGTTTTTGTTGAGAAGTTTAGATGACAGTAATATGACATAGGCTATTACCGTTATCTATAATCATTGCGAGGGAATGTAACCTAACTTAAAACGTACAGCCGAACTTATTTTGAGGGGACAACGCATGCGTTGCAATGCCGCTTTACATATATATATATATATATATATATATATTTATAGATTAACTTTAAGGAACTTTCCCTGGCGTGAACAACTGTACAATGTTTCAACTCAATCGGATGAATGGTATATGAACGTATAGAGGACAAACGAATAAAGAAACATTCATATATATGTTGGCGTGTGTGGTGTCCGGATTAAGAATATAGCACCACTCCATTTCCTCCCGTGGATGTCCTAAAAGGCGACTAAGGGAATCTAAACGAAAGGCACGGGCAGCAGCGTTCCTCCTGTGAAGCGGTAGCCATACTGTGCTCACCAACCCGCCTGCCAAGCGTGGTGAGTACTGGCAAGTGCCCCCAAAATGATGACTCAGCTGTGGAGTCTATGGGGGAGACCTTTGTTCAGCAGTGGACGTATAAATAGCCGGTATGACATATATATGTTTAAGTTAACCGATTAATGAAACGACAGAATTTAAGTTACACGGTTTCAATTGGTTGATAGCTGGCAATAAACTCCATATCTTTTTAAATAATTGAGATTACAATGTTGATCGGTAAAACATATGTCGAGAAAATGTAGGTTAATGTGTAAAGAATAAAGATGGAACCATACTACTCAACCCACTACCTACCT
Source organism: Diloba caeruleocephala (assembly GCA_947459985.1). NCBI lineage: Eukaryota > Metazoa > Arthropoda > Insecta > Lepidoptera > Noctuidae > Diloba > Diloba caeruleocephala. The sequence goes on from OX381618.1 coordinate 2,918,743, forward strand.
ACGGTAGAAGAAGTAGTATGGTACTACCTACGATAAAATACTTTAGTTTACAAGTATACTATTGTAGTCTTTGGTTTACAATAACTAAAGTGAACGAGACAAATATTTTTCCTGCGCACACATTGTTATTAATACATATAGTGAGCTTATCAAGCTGCATAGTAGGTAGTACCTATACCACCTATACAACATAATAATACATTTAAATTTAATACCAACCATAATAACATTATTGCACTACAAAATGGCGCGCCGGCCGCTATTAAACCGCGTAATAAAAATAAAACAAAATACTATATTTTATTTACAATATCGATTTACGTTACGTAATTATTTATTTATGAAATAAGATAAGATAAGATTAGATAATCGTTTATTCTCACCACAATATACATTTTTTACATTGGTCAGATTCGGCAATGATACACAATTCAGGTAAGTTTATATTGTGGGAGACTGGTGCCTAAGCTAAAAATAAAAAGCTAAGAAATAAAAAGTCTTTATCTCTCACAATAGCGGTTCTGTTTCCATGTCTACACACACTACCTTCGTATCTTATTAAATTTAATCCACAGATCTCTACATCGTCAGCAAATTGCTAACTACACGTGACGGGTATTTCCGTAAACAATAGGTCGCTATTCCTAACTACCTAAGCAATTAATTCTCGATGTAGGTGCCAAAGGGTGCCAAGTTGAAAGGGTTGCAGATGGATGGATTCAGATATCGTAATTACTAATTAGTGATGCAAGGAATACTACTACCGGATTAAGCATATTATATTGAAACACTGTATTTCTTCCCCTGGGTGCCATTACAGGCAGCAGTGGACGTCCTTTGGTTGATATGATAATGGTGGATGTCTAGAAGAGATTGCCGAATTGCGATATTATTATTGCCCATTGTATTTATCTTTTTGAAGTGAAAACTTCTTTTAGCGCGGCACGCATATTTTTAGATGAGATAAAATCTCTGGACTCGCGACACCGTTACGAGACGCAGCTACAGTGTGTGCATATATGCATGTACATATAGCAGACCGCGGACGGCTCTAGATAAATTTTAAAAAATAAGTTTTCACTTCTGTCGGCACTCCCGGAGTGCAGCCCGTATTTTTATTATTTTGTTCTTTTGCCATAAATCTGTATTCACTTATTTGTGATTGATAATCTTACGGCACGTTTGGCCTAGTGGCTAGCCGCTTCGTGGGTTCAATCATGTCACAAATATTCGTATCATAATCATCCATCATTTCAGCCAAATGACATCCACTTCTGAACAAAAGCCTAATAGATTAACACATTTGTGTCATAATTTTGGGCGGAATTTGCCGATACTCACCACGCTTGGCAGGCGGGTTAGTGAGCGCAGAAATGCTACTGTTCAGCAAAAGGGACGCTGCTGCCCATCCTCTGGTTGAGAGTCCCTTAGTCAACTTTTACGACCTCCACGGGAGGAGATGGACTACTATATTCTTAATCCGGACACCACACGGACAAATATTCGTATGATCAACAGACACTTAGTAGTTTCAGGTCTGGGTTTTGAGAGGTTTATGTCTGTAAACTGTGCCCACGGTGTGTGTATGAAAGTCTTCTTCTTCTCTTAGATTATGGCTTCTGTAGAGTATCTTCCACAATTTCGCCAATGTCATGTAATGTATAAGGCAACGTCGTACGGTGTTTAGATTATGAAATCGTTACATATTCATAAAATATTTATCGAAAATGAAAATGATTCTAAAAATATGTCGGCAGTATGAAAGTCTATATGACGTCGAAGAAACCAACATTGGCACGTACAACACCACTTCATCATTTCAGCTAAAGATCGCCACAACGACCGGTCTTGTATTGCGTGTTCAATCGGGGGGTATTGCCATAATCGCCACGCTTGGCAAGCGGGTTGGCGGTCGCAGTGGAGTTGTTAATGTACTCGAAGGACGCTGCTGCCCATTCTCCGCCTAACCTAACAGTCGCGATTTACGGCAAACACAGAATGAGTTGGGTTGGTGCTATTCGTAGACGGCACCGCACGGGAAAAATCTTCTGTCACTGAAGTTGAGCAATTCTTCGGGCTATGTCGGTTACCTGGGTTAATTTTCGGATCTCCTCATTTTTGATTCGATCTTGCAGGATAATCAATCTTCAGCCTATATAAGTAATGAATTTATTTGCTCACCACAATAATAATAAACTTGCAACAAAATACAATATTGCCTAGTCATAGTATTATTCAAATTTATTGTAGGAGACTGGCGCCTAAGCCCGGCTCAAGACTGTGTTTCAAGTCTGGTGACTTCTTGCCTCCACCCCACAAGTCCAATTTTACTTTTTCATAAACTGTGCCAAGCCTCTTTTTTCCATTTTCTTCTTCTTCGTGTATCTGATTCTATCAAGTTGTTTCCTTTGATGAATACTTTGATATAATTTTATCAGGCCTGGATACTGGTTGAGTTTGTCCTTTACTTACTGGGTTACAGTTATCATCTTGTAACTAAAATACGGCACGGTTGGTGCAGTGGTTGATAGTCGGCTGCTGCGCTCCGGGTCGTGGGTTCGATTCCCGCACGGAACAAATATTTGTATGATCTGCAGGTAGTTGTTCCGGGTCTGGGTGTATTGCATGTGGAATTCATGTCTGTAAAACGCACCCAGGACACAGGAGAAATAAAAAAAAAAATAGGTTTTAGAAACTATATAAAATCTATAAAAATCCACTTCTGGACAAAGGCCTGTCCCAGCGTGCGCCACAACACCCAGTCACCAGTATTCCGCACCAAGCCGGACCCGGCAACCATCTTCAGGTCGTACGTCCATCTGGCCGGTGGGTGACCCACACTACGGTTGCCCATACGCGGCCTCTACTAAAGAACTCGTCTGCTCCGTCGGCCATCGGTCCTTCGACAGACGTGACCAGCCCACTGCCACTTCAGCTTGCTAATTTGTTGTGCTATGTCGAACACATTCAAACCATGTCTTAAGAGGATATTGTTTTGAAGATTTCAATATAATAATAATGTTTTACTAGATCTGAAATTTCTTGCTCCAACAAGGCATGTACTTCGTACATCGCGTTGAAGATAAATTATAGCAAACGTATTGACACTTAAGGCACGTAAAATAAATAACTCGCAGAATAATGAATACACTTAGAAGATTATACACGTTTATAACCGTTAACGGGAAGAAACTGAAACTAATCACTATGTGGTCAATTAATTTTAATTAACCATTGCTTCCATTTAAATTGGAAACAAAGATGAATCAAATTTTCGTTAAAATTTCACCTTGTTTTTTAAACGAGGCCTCGCACTTGTATTTCCTTTATAGACATAAATTTCACCATGCACTTGTTATGAAAATTAACCAAAAACTTAAGGATCTCGTTCACGTGATAATGAAAACAGGAAACCTATTCAATCATCAATCATATCGGCCATTTATACGTCCACTGCTGAACAAAGGCCTCCCCCATAGATTTTCACAACAGTGTCATCATTGTGGGGGGTATTTGCCAATACTCACCACGCTTGGCAGGCGGGTTGGTGAGCGCAGTATGGCTACCGTTTCACAGAAGGGACGCTGCTGCACATCCCTCTGGTTTAGATTCCCTTAGTCGCCTATTACGACATCCACGGGAGGAGATGGAGTGGTGCTATATTCTTAATCCGGACACCACACGGATAGGAAACCTATTAATTTCAAGTTATTCTGACGATAGGTACGGCCAGACAGGTCCCACAGAGACCGGGCCCGTCAATCAGTGACGGGCAGATACCCTGCCTGTCTGCCCCAGCCAGAGGTAAGTGGAAGGGCACCGTGGGGTTGTAGCCGGTAAGAGCCCGGCATGCCCTTCCGCCATTCACAAGGTGGAGGAAAAGAAAAAAGGTTCATTTCACTAAATATTATCACGACTTTTATAGATAAGACAAAAACTAAAAAGTTAAAACCTCACTGGAACGAAGACAATCGATAATTTCATTTATGAATTTCATCCAGAAACAGCTGGACCCGTAATAACTTTCTGTAGATCAAGGGTGGATGCAGGGGGGGCCAGGCTAAAACTGGGGGACTAACAAGACCGAACTAACAAGTAGAAACTTTAGACCTAGAAGCAAGAATGCTCTCTGAAAATCTCAACACGAGACCTGAGGGCAGATTAAAATCCTGGAACCACCACTGCTGTAGATTATTTGTTGTGCGGGATCGAACCCGTGGCACGGAGCGCTTTCTGCCAGTCGTATGCACTGTTGCCGTTGCCTCGACAAGAAAGAAATGCGTCTAAATAAATATAAAAGTTAGTATAACTCAGTGATGATATCCCTCCGGATGCGGCTGATTATCGTGGGCATAGCGGATGCTCATGTAACTGGTGACCTCAACGGCGTAGGATCGCGAATGCAATTCCCGCATCGCGATAAATATTTTTATGGCCTAAACAGATTCTTGTCTAAATCTGAGTGTCTATGTCAGATTTGCGAACAGAATCGCCCTAGAATACAAGTGAAACGATATCAATATAGGATATACTTTGGATTCATTAATTATGCTTGCGGTGTCAGGTCGTCCTGCTGACTGTCCATTATAAATTATTTACTTTTTTTTTATAATCAAGTTTCCCCGGGTCCTGGTTAAACTTACATGACATCTGTTCACCAATAATATGATATACTAACAATAATACTAATGTTATTTCACATGTAAGCGGGCACGCCTATTGACTTTCTCTAGACCTCTCTAGATCACAATATATTTAATATTTCAATGTTTGCCGTGTGGTGCCGGCTCAGAATACCACCACCCTATCTCCTCCCGTGGGTGTCATAAAAGTCGACTAAGGGATTAAGCGGAGGATGGGCAGCAGCGTCCTTCGAGTACATTAACAACACAACTGCGATCGCCAACCCGTCTGCCAAGCGTGGCGATTATGGCAATACCCCCCAACGAGCCCACAACGCACCCATATCGGTCGTTGTGGTGTACTTTGGGGGAGGCCTGTGACCAGCAGTGGATTTCATTCGGCCAGTAGATAACTGTGAACTTTTGTTAGTTATATTGCGTAATTGTGTGTGCTAGCGGACATGTAGCTATGACAAAGTTACCAAAAGTAACCGTTCTCTTTGTTATTTTGTATATGAAGCATATATCATCATTCATCATCATTTCGGCCGAGTGAAGTCCACTGCTGGACACAGGCCTCCCCCAAAGATCACCACAACCACCGATATGTATGTGTCCTCGCTCATTGGGGGGTTTTGCCATAATCGCCACGCTTGGCAGGCGGGTGTGTCCTCGCTCATTGGGGGGTTTTGCCATAATCGCCACGCTTGGCAGGCGGGTGTGTCCTCGCTCATTGAGGGGGTTTTGCCATAATCGCCACGCTTGGCAGGCGGGTTGGCGATCGCAGTTGAGTTGTTAATGTACTCTAAGGACGCTGCTGCCCATCCTCCGGCTAATCCCTTAGTCGACTTTTACGACACCCATGGGAGGAGATGGGGTGGTGGCATTCTGAGCCGGCACCACACGGCATGAAGCGGCAATGAATGGAAGCATATATACCTATTTTAAAATATTGTACCTATATGACAGACTAACGTGTTGCTGGGGAGTTTATTGCGCCGTTTCTTCTCCCCAGCTTAAACACTAGGAAGCGGTGAAGGGTGGGCTTATGGGGTGCTGTCTTTTGTTGACGTTCAAAAAGAACTAATTTCTTAGTCTATTTTGAATAAATGATCATTTTATTTCATTATGTCTGATTAGATGGCACGGTTGGCGCAGTGACTAGCGATTAGCGTCGTCTGCTACGTGTCGCACCATCGTCGATCATATCGTCGCTTAACATCAGATGAGATAGCAGTCAAACGAAAGCCTATTCATTCAATATATTAAAAAACTAATATCATTTCCGTTACTAGGAAATTAGGCTTTACCACGCAGGTGTTGGTAACCGTGTGGTGCCGGCTAACCGTGTGGTGCCGGCTCAGAATGCCACCACCCTATTTCATCCCGTGGGTGACGTGAAAGTCGACTAAGGGATTAACCGGAGGATGGGCAGCAGCGTCCTTCGAATACATTAACAACTCAACTGCGATCGCCAACCCGCCTGCCACGTGGCGATTATGGCAAGACCCCCCAATGAGCACACAACACACCCATATCGGTCGTTGCGGTGATCTTTGGGGGAGGCATGTGTCCAGCAATGGACTTCATTCGGCCGAAATGATGATGTTGGGACCACCGGCACCGGCTGTTGTAAACAATAAATTACGCAATGTTTAATATTCTACTTACCACCCGGGTACTGTCAGCTTAAAGTATTACCGGCGAATTTTATGTGTTGTATTGTGTAATATTTAATCGGGACAAATATAGGTTCGCCCGGGACGTTCGCTCGGTCGGGACATAGGGCTCGATAACGGTGACAGTCCCGCGGGCTAATTAGCTAAAAACAGCAACAGCAGACTCGATAGCAGCTATCGCGCAGCCGAGGATCCACCGGTGGCAAAGCGTCAATAAAATTGGTATTACATAAGGCATCGCCCGCCTGTCGCTATTGTGGATGCATAGTTATTAGCGCCAGTAGCCACCAGTGGAACTAAAAGGAATGAACGTTTTTAATTCATTGATTGTCCGACAGAGGCGCGTCAGAGATCTTCGCCTGTTTAGTCGCTATCGGCAAATATGTAATACCAAATTGACGTTTGTCAGCGGCGTTAGAGCAATTCACGCCTGTTGCAAAGCGTCTGCGACTTAGGTAATCAGCCCGCCGATATATCGGGACGGATGGTAACCTTATTATAGCCGTGCTTCTTGCCCCTAAGCAGTTCAGGCGTCATGCCAATACCGACTCGACAATTTAGTAACTAAATATACTTGCGCGTACTGTTGTACGTGCGTCGGGCCGTTGAGCTTCCTAAAATATGGTTGAGCTACACGATGACCGATTCATGCTTGCTGACAGGACAGGTCATCCCAAAACGATTCTGGATCTTTATTCAAAAGGCAGTTCCAGGCATTGCCCTACGTTTCTCTCACATAATATTGTATCGTAAACATGTATGGACTTTAAAACGGAAACCTGTGAGTTGGTTTCTACATCTATTGACAAGTAAAGTGTTTCTTGATACCTACATAATTTGACTTGACTTGACGGCACGGTTGGTGCAGTGGCTAATACAGTCGGCTGCTGCGCACCGGGTCGTGGGTTCGATTCCAACAAATATTTGTATGATCTGCAGATAGTTGTTCCGGGTCTGGGTGTATTGTATGTGGAATTCATGTCTGTAAACGCACCCACGACACAGGAGAAATCTTAGTGTGGGGCAACGTTTAAAAAAAAAAAGCTACATAACAATTGTCAAAGATTTGTGGACATGTCTCAAAGGACTGTTTATATTGGCTTATAATGCTGTCGGTATAAATAATAACAAGTACCACGCCATAATATAGACAGCTAAACAAGCAGATCAATATATTACTCACGTAAAACTTCAGACGTTTTAAATTTATATCTTGACGTATCTGAAGGGAAGTCGTGGCCGGATATTGCCTAAAATAAATTCGACGCCACAGTTGGCGCAGTGGCTTACTGCGCTGCAGGTCCCGGTTTCGATGTCCTTACGGAATAAATATGTGTGTGGCCTGCAGATAGTTGTATCGGGTCTGGCAGTTTCATGGTATAATAATATCGGCCTGGAAATTACCCACTGCAGGGCACAGATCCCTTCTCTTACAAAGAAGGAACGAGCATTGATATCACCAGCTTTGTTTCCTGCGTGTTGGCGATTTCAGTCAATTAGATCCAATTTCCTCACGATGTTTTCCTTCACGGTTAACGTCAGCTGTGTCTTAAATTAACGAAGAGAGTACATGTAATATGACATTGAAAAAGTCACCTTGGTACATATCAGGCTTAAAACACGTAACCTCCAACACCACGACATTCTGTCTGGGTGTTTGTGCATGTGCAATTTATGTCTGTATCCACGACAGAGGAGAAATCTTAGCGTGGGACATTGTTTTAAACAGAAAATAAAATAAGTTTATATTAGGTTTTCGCGATTATTATAACACGCATCGCAGTCTACAACCACGAATGTTGCAAAGTAATCGAGCCATCAGGAGTACTAAAATCCATAATATACGCGATTTACGGATTAAATTACGGAAAAAATAAATGTGTTTTATTATAAAAAGGAGACTCGAAAGAAAAGAAAGACTTTTGCAAGTATTGGGAAACATGTTAAACACGGGAAACTCCTTCGAATAAGATGAGTTTTAGATCATAACATCTAAATAAATAATAGTAAAAGAAACCAAAAAAACACGCTTTTTTAGATAACCGAACTAAAAAGTAGAAATTAATTTTCAATAAGTTTAAAATAAGAACACAGTGATTAAGGCATCCAAGGAATAAGGATAGTGGCAAGGATAATGGAACAAACTATATAAGATGGCTAAGACAGCTTTTTAACACGCTTTTATTAGCTTGGTATGTATCTATGGAACTATGTAACGGAACTTTTGAACTCGATTTTCATCCCCTTCGAAACGTCGGACAATGGACCGATGACAATGCAATAATTTAACCTCATTTTTGCCAGCAGAAGTGTATTCTGCTTAAGAGTGTGTACTCTTGATTATATTTAAGGGCTTATACGAGTATATGATCTACTATTCATAAAACATTAGGTAAATTCAGTTGATTCCTGTGACAGATGACAAAAATTTTATTGTAATATATTCAGTTACAAATTATCCAAACAACGAGAATAAAAATTCATCATAATTATAGATGACCTTAGCCGTGTGGTGCCGGTTCAGAATACCACCACCCCATTTCCTCCCATGGGTGTCGTAAAAGTCGACTATGGGATTAGCCGGAGGATGGGCAGCAGCTTCCTTCGATTACATTAACAAATCAACTGCGATCGCCAACCCGTCTGACAAGCGTGGCGATTATGGCAAAACCCCCCAATGAGCCCACAACACACCCATATCGGTCGTTGTGGTGATCTTTGGGGGAGGCCTGTGTCCAGCAGTGGACTTCATTCGGCCGAAATGATGATGATGATGATGATAGATGACCTTGAACTACTGTCGCTGCATATTAAATACGGTGTGTTACGGTTTCAATCAGAATAATAATCAAATAAACAAACAATAGTATAATTTATTATGATCGATTTTCAACATCGTCCAGCCCTAAGCTTGTTACTTTAACAACTGTCACAAGAATCAAACTATGTTTTATGAACTGTACTAAGTTAATAAAAATAATTTTGGTTTGTTAACTTTATATACGACATATTCCTATATAGTATCATCATTTCGGCCGAATGAAGTCCACTGCTGGACATAGGCCTCCCGCAAAGATAACCACTACGACCGACATGGGTGTGTTGTATGCTCATTGGGGGGTCTTGCCATAATCGCCACGCTTGGCAGACGGGTTGGCGATCGCAGTTGAGTTGTTAATGTACTCGAAGGACGCTGCTGCCCATCCTCCGGTTAATCCCTTAGTCGACTTTTACGACACCCAACGGGATGAGAGGGGTTGTAGTGTTGTGACTAAATAAGTAATGATATCGATCGCATATATTTATTATATTTTGAGCAAAGACAAATACAACAAAAACATTAAAATATATTATACCTGTCGTTATAAATATTTCGTTTCATTGTTGAGTACCTACCTATACCTACTTATTTTACAACCGCTTCGAAATTTTTAAAGAAGTTGGCATTATCAATCAAGAATTAAGTAATACGTGTAACATCTTGCAATGAAATATAATATTAATTAATAATTATAATAAAACACTTTTAAACGGATTCTATCGCGTATATTTTAGATTTTTTTTTGTTTTAAATAATGCGTACATAATGTAAAAATGACGCCCGTTCAAGTTTTCACAGGAGCTGTCATCGAGAAAATAAAGAAATGGAAATAGTATAGGGTTTCAATCAGATTAATGATCAAATAATCAAAGAGAAGTATAATTTATTATGATCGATTTTCAACATCGTCCAGCCCTAAGCTTGTTACTTTAACAACTGTCACAAGAATCAAACTATGTTTTATGAACTGTACTAAGTTAATAAAAATAATTTTGGTTTGTTAACTTTATATACGACATATTCCTATATAGTATCATCATTTCGGCCGAATGAAGTCCACTGCTGGACATAGGCCTCCCGCAAAGATAACCACTACGACCGATATGGGTGTGTTGTGAGCTCATTAGGGGGTTTTGCCATAATCGCCACGCTTGGCAGACGGGTTGGCGATCGCAGTTGAGTTGATAATGTACTCGAAGGACGCTGCTGCCCATCCTCCGGCTAATCCCTTAGTCGACTTTTACGACACCCACGGGAGGAGATGGGGTGGTGGTATTCTGAGCCGGCACCACACGGCAATATATAGTATAATCCAACCTTATAGGCAGGGTTCGTAGTTTAATTCGTATAGCTCAAAAGAACATCTTTTGACGTTATTCGACGTGTTTTCGATACCCATTTATCTCTACACGATGGTATATCTAAAGTATAACTTTGGAACTTTACAAGCTGTATAATGTGTATTCACGGACTTACTACAGTAGATACCCCACAGAGGGAGTGTGTTTGACGAATGAGAGCGGCAGATGCTCTCTCCCTTTCTCTTTAATATTTGTCGCAACTAGCTGTAACTGTATGTTTTTAAAATTCCTTGGAAAGTTGAAATAGCATTCTCACGCTTTCGCGGACTGTATGGCATCTATTTCTTTTACTATAAATATAAAGCGATAATATATGAACGTCGGGCCATCTCGCTAACTCGTAATAGGTACTAATACTTTAGCGACAGTGTAAGAAATAAAATAATTATCTTATCTTAACCTAGAATAGGTTTTCATTCATAAAATTACACCGATGTAAAAGAAACAAAGATAAAGTATGCTCTGCAACAACAGTTTCACTACGTTAATACGATATGTTAGGTGGTCTAGCAGATTTATGATCTTTTGAGGTTAGGATTATGAGGCCTAGAGGTAAACCAAACGGAGTAGCAGCATCATTCTAGGCGCAAAATGTTCACACTTTACTGTTGGTCACAAACCTCCTTTAACGCTCACCATAAAGAATGGTTCCGACATAATAGGATACAATGCTGTCAACCACACTATTAAAAGTGAAAATTAACATTGGTTGACCACGTGGGATATTTAGCTTTATGTCGAATATCATTTTACGTTTCAGTAGACCTATAGTATCGTAATCGTTACGTTAATTTGCGTGAACTTTGAATTGAAAATACAACTCTCCTATGGCATTTTCGTTTAAATTTATATGACAAACACAATTCGTATCATAATTATATAGGTCTGAATCAACTCTTTAGTTTAAATAAAAAATATTTGCGAATCATTTCGGCCGAATGAAGTCCACTGCTGGACACAGGCCTCCCCGAAAGATGACCACAACGACCGATATGGGCTCATTGTGGGGTTTTGCCATAATCACCACGCTTGGCAGACGGGTTGGCGATCGCAGTTGAGTTTTTAATGTACTCGAAGGACGCTGCTGCCCATCCTCCGGCTAATCCCTTAGTCGACTTGTACGACACCCACGGGAGGAGATGGGGTGGTGGTATTCTGAACCGGAACCACACGGCAAAGCCGAATCAAGTATTTTCAATTCAAAATTCACTCACATTAACGTTACTATTGCGATACTATATATCAAAATATTCGGGCTAGGCTCTCTGAATGCTCTCCGTAAAGAATGGTTCCGACATAATAGGATACAATGCTTTCAACCACACTATTAAAAGTGAAAAATAACATTAGTTTACCACGTGGGTTATTTAGCTTTATGTCGAATATGTATCATTTCAATGACGGTTCTGATTAGAAAAGTAAGTTAAAAAATGCGTAAAAGATATCACAACTTGATGAGTGATAAGTTGTGCAAACATTTTAAATTTATTCCACATTTGTATTTTTATTATAGCTACCGAGTAGCTGTATTATGTATGGCATAATGTACGATTAAAATTAATGGCCGTTATATGTGTCACCCGTAGATATAGTAATAACTCAATGTAAGATAAAAACTGGTCAAGTGCGAGTAAGTGATATGCTTATTATTCACCTAACAACTCTTTAGCTACGATATTTACCTAAAATACATCGTGTTGCACCAAATCTAGCGATTTAACTGCTAGATTTAACTTCTTCTGAAGATAACTTCATAAATATTTTATTTAGAACTTTACATAAGATTTGATAGACTTATGTTTTTATTTATGACATGTTGGACTCAAATCAAATCAAACCAAAATATTTTTATTCATGCAACCATTTACAGACACTTGTGATGTGAATAGTCGGAATTTAAGTAGTTGCACGGGTTTAGGTTGTAGAAGGGACTATACTAAACTATCCAAACTCCATGGATACTCTTTTAACCAATATATTAAAAAATGGTCTTCGAATTACCTTGGTTTCTTATATCTAGGGATATAGAATGAAAGTGATGTTGTTTTTTGGATATAAACAACATACTGTGGTCGACAATGTGAGAATAGATCTCAAAATAAATAGTTATTGTTCTAAGTTAATTCATCAGTCGGATGGAAACATCAAGGAATTATGAATATTAATTATATTATAAATGAAAAAAGTACTTACTGTTTTTTTAAATAGGAGTAAAAATCCAATAATTTCACTTATCACTTATACACGTCTTTCTAAAAATAAATTTGTGACAATATCAGTAAGTAGATTGTAAACAAAACGCATCTAAAGATAACACGTCACGCCGACACCGCGCCGGACGCGAGACTCAAATGTACTCTACTACTCTGTCAACTCTGTGCCGAGGTGGCGACACTGATGGTAAAGTAAATAAAGTTTGAAATTCGAATTTGTTCAATAAATTATTTGTTCATCCATGGCTGGGACAACGAATTAATATTAAATTAATGAGATAAATATATTAAACTAATAGATTAAATTAATGAGATAGTGATATTGAAAACTTTGTACCACTCTTTAAGCAAATTGCATGTATGTGATTTGCCATAGTTAAAGTTCATATGGAGGAAGAGAGCAGAAAGTTAAAATTTATGTATTGTGGTACAATACATTAAAACAAAATGAATTACGGTCGAATTTAGAGCTATCGGCGACCACTAGTGTCAAATAAACAATAGCAGAACTATAAACCATCATTAATGTGTACCTATGCATAAGATAATTATAAAATAAAAAATCAAGGTCTCCTTTGCGGAACATGTTTTCACTTTGTAGTCGTTTTGGGTAGTGGTTTACATGTTGACTTGTTGAGAGAGAATTATTACATACCTGTGGAGTCCAAATAGATTTCTAAAGAGTATTTATGCTATGACATAACCTTCACGCATGGATTACCGGCGTGAAATCTATATTATCCTATGAATTGAAAGATCTAAACTGTATACATAGGTACTTATTGCGATTATACTATTTAAACCTTGAAATTTACACATAATGCTAATTCATTAGTCATTAACTCATTACGTTTACGTTTTTGGTATTTGGAATTTAATTTAAACAGTAAATAATGTAAACAATACCTACTACTGATACACGTACAAATCGGACGATATCTGCTTTGTCCGACCCTGACTGACCATGACCGCTGTGAGTATGAACTTGTGAAGGGTTAGAAATTAAAGTTTGAAACGTCGCCGTCGCGTCGGGAAGTATCAGAATCTAAGATGTTTTTATAAGTGATCAGAATAGCTATTATTGCATAATGCATATGCATATGAATGTATGCATTTACTGTACGCACGATCCAGGTATATACATCTTACCTCCTAATATTTTATATAGGAAAGTTTGTACGTTTAAATGTAGGTGTCGGCACGGTTTGCGTAGCAGTTAAGCGATCGGCTTGCTCCGCTACCCGTCACGGGTTCGATCACCGCACGGAACAAATATTTGGATGATCCACAGATTGTTGTTCCGGGCTGTGAGCCCATGAAAACACAGGGCTTCCGACTTGTTGAAAGCCGCTTCAAGACCCAACCCAAGATTATTGCAACGACTAGTGCAGTCCCCATAGTCGCCAACGTCCCCATATTGGCCGCGCACTGGAAACTCCTTTTCCGTCCGTGCCGTCACCAGCGTGGTGTGTCGTCAGCGTAACAAATTACGTTGACGCGACGGGGGTTCGCAGCGCGCAGCACCCAGTCGTATCCGATTTTGCACAGGAGCGGCCCCAAGACCGACCCCTGTGGTACACCACACGTCGTCTCTCGCCGACTCCATCCTATCCGAGAAAGAATATACCCGATATTACTTTATACCCTGTGTATACACCAGATACTGCTCGTGGGTCAAATAGGCCTCGGCAATGCGACAGAGGTAGTTCGGCACCCGATGATACACGAGTGCCTCCCTAATGCAATTCCTGGGCAGAGTGTTAAAGGCGTTAGCGATGTCCCGAGACACCGGTACAACTACCTTTTTAGAACATAGAACATTTATTTGCTAGAAACATGGTTTCAGAGATGTTACACCAATTGGTATAGTGCAGCACGTCTCACCGTACAATCGGCATGCAAAAATCAAGTGTTATTATTTCTGTACCTAGTAATGAATTTAAACATATGCAACAAAATATAAATTGAATTTGAGTGTCTTCAAATTATCATAGTCAGTAATATTATTTATTAAATTATATTGAATTAGTGCGGTATGAATATATATATATATATATATGTAAGCGTGTAGACAACATTTACCATGAAACGTACCTATGTCAAATAAAATTATAATATTGCTAAGAGTTAAGTTAGAATGTCATTTCACAAATATAACTGAAAATTACAATATAAAAATGTCAAATGAAGATTATTATATATTATTCCAGAATTTCGCAAAAGAGAATATCATTATCATTCACTTTACAAATCCTTGCATGTCATAAACTCAGTAATAGTGTAAAAACATTTATCTACAAGCCATTTCTTAAGCGCAGGTTTGAAGCGATTAAGTGGTAGTTCCCTCAGACCTTTCGGTATTTTATTAAAAACTTGGATAGTCATGCAACTGCTATTTCTTTTAAACAAAGTAGTTGACATCATAGGAAGTACTAGTTTACTCGGGTCTCTTGATATACATCTTCAGTTGTCACTTGTTCTTTCAAATAAATCAGAATGCTTTTTGACAAATACACCGATTTCAAAAATATAGAGAGACGTTAAGGTAAGCAACTTTAGTTTTATAAAGAGGGGCTTACAAGAATCAACAGGACCGGCACCACATATTGCTCTGACACATTTTTTCTGTGATACAAACACTTTACTTATTTCCGTCGAATTACCCCATAGTAACAGGCCATATCTGAGTACTGACCCCACGTACCCATGATATGCTATTTGGGCAGTCCTCTCGCAAGCTAGCCATCCTAATGTTTCTGAGTGCATATACGAATCTGTTGATACGAGTACAAACGTTTTTTACATGGGCTTTCCAGTTACAGTGGTTATCGAGCACTATGTCTAAAAACTTCGTTTCATTAATTTCTGCTATTTCTTGACCATTATAATTTATTTTTAAGTCACTGACAGTGCTATTGTAATTTCTAAATTGTATGACTTTCGTTTTAGATATGTTAACAGTCAGGTTATTTTCATCTAGCCATTTGGATATGGATTGTATACAGTTTTTTAATGTGTGTTCATAATCAAGATTAACGTTACTCTGAGGGATAACTACGGAGATGTCGTCCGCAAAAAGCGTGCATTTATTATTTATGACCGTTGGGATATCTTTTATGTAGAGTAGAAATAGGAGAGGCCCCAGAACGTTCCCCTGAGTAACTCCAAATCTATTGGCCTTGTAGGCAGATCTATATGAGGTAGAGACTAGACTAGACTACCTCTGATACTACTTCGTCTGCCAAAGCTCTCACGCGCATAATCGCGTCGATGGTGAAATGCTCTCGGCAGAAACCAAACAGGTTGTCCACCAGATCCGGCCCCACCACTTTCAAGTGGCGGATGAGGCGGTCTGCAATTAGTCTCTCAAAGAGCTTGCCCACCTCGTCCAGTGGCAGGATGGGGTGGTTTGCCGACGGAGACTCCAGTGGACGCCCCTTCTTCCTCAACAGGACCAGCTTGCTAGTCTTCCACCGCAGTGGAAACTGGCCCAGCTCGAAGCATGCGCTTAAGACCCCTTCCAGTCGGAGCCCGAGAGCGTTCAGAACAAAGACACATGCACTGCTAGGTATGCCATTGGACCCTGGTTTTTGGCTCAAGCCGTCGCATCGCCGCTCTCAGCTCTCCCCGGGTCACTTCGGGCACGTCGCCGTCCTCCTCTTCCGCGTTGAGCGCCATGGAGAGTGAGATAATTTTCGATATACATTTTCACTTTGGAATTGATACATAATTCTATCTTTAAATATAATGTAATTAGGATTAAGATTTATGTATTTGATATATCTTAATCCGACTTACATTATATTAACAAAATAATATATCGGCAAGGTCTACAACGTGCCTTCTTTTAAATCCCAAAGCTCAAGTCCCTCTTAACTATTTTTTACTACAAATTATAACTCAAAACTACCCCAAGGGTACAAGTTTTACTAATTCAGTTAATTAAGGTTCCTAATATCACATAACAGGTTAGTCTAATTATAATATTACTAAGAGTTAAGTTAGAATGTTGAATATACATTTTCACTTTGGAATTGATACATAATTCTATCTTTAAATGTAATGTAATTAGGATTAAGATTTATGTATATGATATATCTTAATCCGACTTACATTATATTAACAAAATAATATATCGGCAAGGTCTACAACGTGCCTTCTTTTAAATCCCAAAGCTCAAGTCCCTCTTAACTATTTGTTACTACAAATTATAACTCAAAACTACCCCAAGGATACAAGTTTTACTAATTCAGTTAATTAAGGTTCCTAAAATCACATAACAGGTTAGTCTTAAGCGTTATCTAAATATCTTAAAACATGTGATTTTAAAATAAACGAACAATTATCGCAGAGGTACTAATTATTTAAGCTCTAAAATAAAACATAACCCTATTGTACGGTTTTAAATACCAGGTTGTTTATTTTGCTAACCCGCCACCTACTTCACGCGCTAATATATATTTTAAGTTTAGTAGACAAATAACTCTAGACAATTAGCATCCAACTTAAAATTACTTTGTTACTACTATTAAATAAACTTAACTATTGCTAAATCTGTGGTTTGTGTAACTAATCTCAAACTTAAACTACTCAATATTATATATAAGGCGTTCTGAGCCATACACCTATTGTTCGTAATTCTTAAACTAATCGCTTTATCAACTACTTAGGTCATTAATGTTTATTAACAATGCAGTTATGTTCGTCGCAAAAATATTTTCGATGATAGATAGTGACGGGAGAGTGATTACATTGATCACTTACTTAAAAAAACTCTTTAATCGACTCTCGAGGATATCTCGCACCTATGTCATAGCGCGGATAGCCCTTTTCTGTAATATGACTATTGAGTCAACGTCAGCTGCTGCTCCCCAGAGTAGGATGCCATAGGACATGATGCTGTGGAAATACGTGAAATACAATAGTCTGGTAGTAGCTACGTCAGCTAGCTGCCTAATGTTTCTTACTGCATAACACACATACTACATAGCAGAACTTACCTGATTGAAAAAGCTGTGATGAGAGCTCCTCATTTATAACCTCGAATCAACAGTGTCAACCAGAAAAACGGTTTCATTTATAAAGTTTGGCAACGAAAACTTATAAATGTATTTTTATTACTATTCCACATAATATGTTTGATGTTTACAGCATACAATTTAGATGTCATTTTAGTTATCAAGTTAAGCATTGGATGGACTGATGTTTGACCGTTCATTGTGGTCTTTTAGAAGGTACTACAGTAGAAATGTTTAGCCTGAGGTATGTTGATCAATTTCCTTATTGTTTTTGTTGTTGTATTAAACCATCACCATAATAGGAATTTTATTATAATTGAAATGCTTTAGTAATAAGCCTCTATTGTATCCTGGCGCATTGTAATAGATAACTATCGTCATTATTATAATATTGTTTGACTGCCATGGACTGGATCTTATTCATCATTATGCTTTAGGTACTTATAGGATTATACAGACTCTAGCAAAATACATGGCCATTCGACTATTTATATTTGAATGATTAATCAGTCAGAGCACATATGCTTCACTTCACTTTTAACTGGTGGTGTTACGGTTTCTTATTGCATACCCTGCGTTGGTGATGAGTGGCGAATCCTGGTCGATAGGATCGGGCTAGATCTCTGCAAAGCTAAACTTCATGGTCTGCAGTGCAGATGGCTATACGAATCGCCTGGAGATACGGGACAGTGCCCGACAAGGCGGCAGCTCTCCTGGCGGAGACGAATGCGTGGGTCTATGATCAGATTCGCTTCCTGTACCAGAGCGACAAAAGCGCGCCTCCGGGTGTTCGACAGGCTGAGGTAGCTGGCTCGGCGTTGCAAGCACGGGATGTGGCGACACCATTTCCGGTTGCAGTTCGCGACCAAGCACGTCGTCGAGGCCGTCTTGCCGCTCTTCGGAGCTTGGCTCAGAAGGAGTGATCGCGTCACTTACCGCCTGACGCAGGTATTTACTGGGCATGGTTGTTTCAGTGCATATACCTGCAAAGAATAGGAAATCAGGTAATGGCACAGTGCCACCACTGCAGAGGCGACAGCACACGCTTGAGGAGTGCCCTGCTTAGGCTGCCAAGCGGTGGATGGAGCTGGATGCTCCAGATGGAGACCGAAGAGCGGGATCGGGAGAAGGTCGGTCACGCACGGAGAAGGGCAAGATTACACCGGGGTAACAACGCCGAAGTGCCCATATACAACACGCCTGAACCCCTACTGCCACTATATGATAGAGGGCCTTTCGGATCCCGGGTGCACAGATTAGGGAATCCGCGTGCTCACACCCAATGACCCCCGAGAAGTTGGTGAACAATAAAGTAGGTCTGCCATAATCTATCTTATATCTACCTGTCTGTATATTGTGCTCGTAGAGCTGCTCAGAAACGTCTTTAATGTAAACCGCTGTGTGAATACCTAATTTGTAATAAGCACTTCTTTCTATCAAACATCAAAAAAACAATCAAAAGTAATTACATCAAACTTAGCTCGAGAGGCGGTTATAACCAGTGAGGTTAAGCAACGCTCGGTGCGGTCAGTATTTAAAGGATGGGTGACCACATAGTGATTTTTGAACTGAGCGTCTCCGTGCTTCGGAGAGCACGTAAAATGGTCAGTCGCGGTTGGTTTGGTGTCCCTCTTCCCTTCATTCATCACCATTCATATTCACCACTTTCTTAGTCACATGCGTTTAATCGCTCCTCATCACATAGCCATACCAAACAAAAACAGCGCGAGAGTTAATTTCAGATTTAGGCCCTTCTGACTGGCCGGCTGATTACGTATTTTGCAGATCGTTTGCGACAGGCGTAAATCGCGCAGACGCAGCAATCAAACGTAGTTTTGGTATTAAGTATTTTCCGATGGCGGTTAAACGGGTGAAGATCTCCGATGCGCACTCTGTTGTACGACCAATGTACTAAACATTGCATCCTCGCCTTTAAATTTCAAGCTATTTGCCACCGGTGGATCCTTGGCTGCGCGATAGCTGCTGTCGCTGGTTATAGCTAATCAGGGTGCGGGTACGTGAAGTAGCGAAATGCTATCCGTTATTTCGGCATGACGTGTAAAAGTGTCGAATCAGAAATGAGGAGACCCGTAGAAGAACTAACGTTGCCAGCATAGCTGAAAGGATTAGAAAACTGAAGTGGCAATCGGCGGGGCACATAGCTCGTACAGCTGATGGCTGTTGGGGCAAAAAGGATCTCGAGTGGAGACCGCGCACCGGAAAACGCAGCGTGGGACGAACTCCAACGAGGTGGACAGACGACCAGCGGGCTGATTACCTAAGTCGCAGACGCTTTGCAACAGGCGTAAATTGCTCCAACGCCGCTGTCAAACGTCAATTTGGTATTACCTATTTGCCGATAGCGACTAAACAGGCGAAGGTCTCTGACGCGCCTCTGTCGGACAATCAATGAACTAAAAACGTTCATTCTATTTTAGTTCCACTGATGGCTACTGGCGCTAGTAACTATGCATCTTCCACAATAGCGACAGGCGGGCGATGCCTTACGTAATACCAATTGTTTTGTCGCTTTGCCACCGGCGGATCCTTGGCTGCGCGATAGCTGCTATCGCGTCTGCTGTTGCTGTTTTTAGCTAATCAGCCCGCCGGTGAAGGTCGCTGGGTGTCATTGGATGAGGGCGGCATGTAACCGCTCGTTGTGGAAATCTAAGGAGTGGAGTGTGGCTGATGTGATGATGATGTGTCTGATATGACCGTATTCATGAGTAAATGATTCTATACTACAAATATTTGCTCGTCAGGTTACGAGTCCGACCATAATACTTAAATACTTTGTCATCAGATAAAAAGGATATTACGTTACAAACTAACAAATTAATTGGTTCCATGCGCTCATCGCAATCATAGGTCGGGATAACCGTAGCCTTGAGAGTTAATAATTTGGCCAGCTATTGGTAGCGTAATTAAACCATTTAATTTTCATTGTAATGCTGGATCTTCTGTCTTTCGCGTCATAATTGTTTTCAACGATGTATTAGTATTTATGTGTCATGTACAGTTTACAGACATATATCTCACATAGCTGACGTGTTAAATTGTAATATCACTTTATCAAAGGGGTGTCTATGGATTTTCTTGCCGGCTTCTTCTCCATAAGATCAACTTTTCCGAACCGTGCACCTTAACTTTTGACTTTTCTTATGTTTTTTTTTATAGGGCTTCTCGCATACATTTCTGGGAAATGTGGTTACTTAACCGGTCATTTTCTGGCGAAGCCAAAAGAGGCCTCCAGCCAGGCTTAAATTTAGTATTAAAAATTAAGCAACTTTCGCTAAGGGCGCCCCCTGCGGGACACGGACCTCGGCTTAGGGCGTTGCTGGGGATAACAAGTTTTCTTATGTGCCTATTACGGCCTATATAAAGGCGGCTGGCTCGACGACACGCACTCGAGATGTGGCGACATCGCCTGCGGTTGCAGTTCGCGACCAAGCGCGTCGTCGAGGCCATTCTGCCACTCTTCGAAGCCTGGCTCGAGAGAGCGAGCGCGTCACCTACCGTCTGACGCAGGTATTCACCGGTCACGGTTGTTTCGGTGCGTACCTGCACAGAATAGGACGCGAGGTTATGGCACAGTGCCACCATTGTGGAAGCGACCAGGATACCGGGCGGATCCTTTTAAATTTTTTATTTTATTGTTGCCCAGTGGAAGTTCTTCACGAACTTCCTTCGCCCCGGGGAAGGGCGAAGGGGTATGCCGGTCTCCTACCGGCTAAAACCACTGGAGCGGTCATCTTCGGCACCCAAGGGAGGCTTCAGGTCTTCGTATGATCACACTAGATCCGATCACTGGTACCACGCCTATAGGTACATCTCGGAGAGGGTGACTGAAAAGCGGTCACCCCCTCGGGGGGATTGTAAAGGATCCCACAAAGCGTCCCACGGCAGCGCGTGACCACATGCGTGCTACTGAAGAGAAGACTCTTGGGTCGCTTGGTGTAGGCACGCAGATTCCCCAAACTATACCCCAAATACCCTACTTAGTTTCGAATTCACAATCCGTATTTAGTGTGATTTCTTGAGATCTGCCAAACTTGCCAAACACAGACTGAAGAGATTAACCTTCTCTAGAAAGCGAATATACATCATCATCATCATATCAGCCGAAGAACGTCCACTGCTGGACAAAATTCATATGAATGAATTTATACAAGTAATTCCAATAACGGTATGAGTACCGCAGCCTCACTCAATGGCTCTCAATATTCTATATAGCTAAGGCGGAGGACACAATTTGGTGTCTCGCCGAAGCGGCGCCAGACGTGTGACGTCACCGATGTTGTTTTACATACAACATGCCAGAGCTATAAGGCACCTAACTTCTACTATAATAAGGTTTAGTAAGGACCTTTTTGCCAATAGTTTTTGGCTTCTGTTTAAATGCTCACTAAATATATTCAAAAAGAAGTAAACTTAAAAGAACAATACAATACTAAAAATTCCCGCAAAAATAAAATTAGTCTCCTTTCAAAACTCCAATGCGGTAGAGCACTGATACCTACCAATAATAATAAAAAAAAAACTTCAAACTCATAAAAACAACATAAAAAGTCACGCCGCCTTTTGGTTAAAACACTTGCAATTTGCAGCTTACAATATTGCACCCGGCCTGTACAATGACAGACCACGAGGCGGGCACTTTGGAGATGTTTGGTACCTACCCCCCGATCAATTGTAGGCGCATAAGGTCATTGTCCGCCAGCTGTGTTGGATTAACTCTGTGTTAAAAAATAAATGTATATGTTAATAATAAAACAATTTTAAACGCAGGTCGCAGGATGACCACGAGCCCTGCAAAGTGTTCGAAACGTCAGGAAAAACAAAAATCAATAATACAGGCGATTTAATCCGTTTAAAATTGTTTTATTATAATCTATACAAATAAATAAAATTGAAGTGTCTGTTTGTAACATCAGAATAACAGCTTTTTACTGAATGCATATGAAAGTATATACGGTACATATAGCAAAAAAACAATTTTTAATTTTTTTGTCTGTCTGTCCGTCTGTCTGTCTGTTTGTTCCGGGTAATCTCCGAAACGGCTGGACCGATTTCGACGGGACTTTCACTGGCAGGTAGCTGATGTTATAAGGAATAACTTAGGCTAATTTTAATTTAGAAAATTAATTAGGGTTCCGCACAAAAAACATAAAACCCTTGAAATCTAATATATATATTCTATGTCAAATGTCTATGTCGAAGTACTCTAAATTTCTGTTAAACTAAACGCGGGTGAAACCGCGGGTCCCAGCTAGTGTGTAATAATCGCGAAAACCTAAGACAATACTATGTATATGTTAAAGCAAAGAGTTTTTAATAATCATATATCGTTTTTGCTTTGGGACTTCATCTTTTCTGATGTGCGTCACAAAATAAATTTCTATTCATGCTATAATGTTTTCTATTTCATTTAAACATTATATGTGAACGAGCATACCAATCCCGTTTACACACTACATTTTCACTCACTACATACATACAAACAAGTGCACACGGCTACATATCAAGCTATACTTTTCCGGTATAGGCTGGTCTCGGATTGTACGGAAAACCTGTACTTAAGAGATCAGCATAGCTCGAATCGCTCGAAGAAGAAGGAGACGGCGCCGGGGTAACAACCGCCCTGGCGCCTAATTCCGATACGCCTGAAAACCCCTGCCGTTGCTATAAGGTGGGGGACCTCTGGGTTCGCGGGTGCGTAGATTGGGGAATCTGCGTGCCCACACCAAGCGACCCAAGAGAAGACGGTAGCACGCATGTGGTCACGCGCTGCCATGGGACGCACTGGGGGATCCTTTACAATCCCCCTGGGGGGGTGACCGCTTTACAGTCACCCTCTCCGAGATGTGCCAATAGGCGTGGCACCAGTGGGCGGATCTAGTGTGATCATACGAGGACCTGGAGCCTCCCTTACGTGCCGAATATGACCGCTCCAGTGGTTTTAGCCGGTAGGAGTTCGGCATACCCCTTCGTCCTTCCCCGGGGCGAAGGAAGTTCATGAAGAATTTCCACTGGGCACCAATAAAAAAAAAAGGTGATACATTGTGAATAGGTAGACAAAAAGATACATAAGTAGTACATTTTGTAATTACCATTTTTTATGGCAATTGTGATAACTTTTCGCCAGTGTCAAGATAAATTGAACGGTACAGGGCAATGAAATTTTACAGATAGATGCGCCATACACGAACATTATGACACTACAGAACGGCGTAAATTTTACTATATGTAGCTACTACCAGTACATATAAACAACAACAACTATACAGCTCTCAAACTGCGCGAAAGAAGGGAGATAAGCCAGGATAAAGCCACCATGCGGCTTACCGGTTGTTAGAAAGAGATGAATATACCCCACAACAACAGCTTGAACGCGTGTGACGTATCTATTTATTTATTTATTTATACTTAATGTACACTAGTGTACAAAGGCGGCCTTAATGCCGTAGGCATTCGCTGCCAGACGACCTTTGGGTGATGCAGAGAACAATAAGGTAGATGCACTGACAACATATGAAAGAAAGGTATAAATGCGAAGACATATTATACAAATACATAAACGTACATAAACATTACATGTATAAATATATATTTATATATACGAAATAAACATAATATACATATTATATTTAAAAAAAATATACGGATGAGAAATAAATAAAAATCAGAGTTGAGATTAATCTGCTGACGTCTTTTTGAAAAGGTATTTTCGTAATTTAGTTTTAAAGTTGTTCCGATTGTTAGCCATCCTGATTTCAAGAGGGAGTGCTTTCCACAACAGAACAGATTGGACGAAGAAGGTAGAATGAATAAAGCCAGAGTTATGAGTGGGACATTGAAGAAGACGATTATTACTGGAACGAAGATATTTATTGTGGTTGGAACAAAGATACTGGAAGTGAGAAGATAAATAAGAAGGAGAATTAGGAGTGTATAATATAGAAAACAGGGTAGTCAGTGCTCTCATATTTCTGCGCTGGCGAATAGGCAACCAATTTAACAGTAATCGATACGCAGAGACATGATCATATTTACGGAGGTTGAAGACGAATCGAATGCAATTATTGAGAAGACGGTCAAGTTTGTTGAGTAGATCTGCATTCAGGTCAAAGTAACACACATCACCATAGTCAATTATGGGAAAAATTAAGGTCTATACAAGCATTGCTTTTGTATGAGACGGGAGAAAGTTTTTGAGCCTATAGAGAGACCGCAGGATTCCAGTTACTTTTTGGTTTACACTTGTAACTTGGGACCGCCAATTGAGAGTAGGTTCAAGATGCAAGCCAAGATCTTTGACGCTGGAGCAAATATAAATAATTGTGTCTTTGTAGATAACAGGTGGGACGGTAGTGCTTCGAACTTTATAGATGTTTCGATGACTTCCTAAAATAATGGCTTGGCACTTAGTGGGGTTTACCGCCACACCAAAACTCTCGGCCCAGGTATTTATGGCTTGAAGATCTTGGTTTACGGCTTTGACCGCAGCTAAATCTTCCACTTTAGTTTGAGAGTACCTGTCTTTAAAAAAATACGTTGCCCCACACTAGGATTTTTCCTGTATCGTGGGTGCGTTTACAGACAAATTCCACACACAATACACCCAGACCCGGAACAACTACCTGCAGATCATACAAATATTTGTTCCGTGCAGGAATCGAACCCACGACCCGGAGCGCAGCAGCCGACTGTATCAGCCACCGCACCAACCGTGCCGTCAAATTTGACCGCGTAATAAAACAAAATACTGTAATTTTTATTTACAGTATAGATTGACGCGAGAAATTATGTTTTATCTCACAGGTGCAGTATATTTCGTGCATAAAATGTTCTATAAGTACAAGAATGCATTTTTTCCGCAATATGTTGCAGGAATTACGTTTAAGATTGCCGTTTCACGGCGACACTGGTCGATGCGTGACTTAGTAAACTCTTGGCAATTACCTTGCTTTCATGTGACCATCATAGAGCGCGGGCAACGCATCTATACTTTAAATACATCTTAGGTACAGGGGCAAAACATGGAATGTCACATAACATCAAAAAATGAGATAAGTACGGCAACTCGAAGATTGTTCCGCGTATTTTATGTGGCATTAACAAAAAGTCTAAAAGTAATCATAGTCCCTTATTCCGTGAAATTTTCAAAACCCTGTACCGGTGTAAAACTGGGAAGGTCCTTACTGTATCGGTACATAACAAGGAAGGTCCTGTTCAACTGTCACTATCAATTTTATGCGATTTATTGTAGTGAATACCTATCCAGATTACCTAGCTGTTAGTGCAGTTAAGCAAGCAAGTTTGGACATTCCCTGTATGGGAAAAATGGAACATTCCTACTTATTGTACTTTCTAAAAAGTAACATAAATTACTTTTGTTGTATTTTTATAAAGTTTAATTTTAATAAAATAGTTTTATTGAACCTACTACCTACTTAACAAAAGTTCCTAATACTACTTTCTAAGTATAAGTTTTACTTTAAAAAAAATCTGTTTTTGTGATATTCCATATTTTGCCCCTGTACCCTTCAATTACCATTTTATAATTAAATATTTTTTATTAACATGTTTAAGATTTTTTATTTAATAAGACACTAACCATAGTAAACAATACATGTTGGACGATAATTTATTATATGGCAACACTTAGAACTAACGTCAAAACTGCGCTTGACAAACAAAAATCCAAGCTGCGTTTCTATTATTTCAAAATAAACTTTAAACACAGTAAAAATGGCCGAGAAGCCACCAGAAGAAGGTTACATATCTGTAGTGGACGAAGAACCTGAGATTTTAGAGTTACTGAAATGGGATTCGTCCCACACGCAGAAACAAGATCAACCACCTAGGCCTGTTGAAAAACCGAAGAGTCCCGAAAAAAGACCTCCTAAGCCCTCCGAATGCGACCCTTTTGATTTGAACGAACCATCCTTTATAGAAACTTATAGGCTGTCCAAGGATTTGGCGAAAAACCTGTGCGAAGAACTGAAACCAGTGATGCCAGAATCTACAAAATCTATTGAATTCTCTGTTGAAAGCAAAGTAAGTATGGACAATTTAGGTACTACTCTTAAAATGTAGAAACTTAGAATAGAACACCATAAGTCCACTTAGCTATTTGAATACGTTTTCAACGGCACTGCATTTTATCTATTTTCGTCTTGTCTACAAAGGTATCCCACCTTCTAGTTGAAAAAGAATGAACTGTATAATCTTGTCTAATACAGTATATATGTATTGGCTCCTAGACTGCTCCAGTGATGTAAATTTTCCTGCATCCAATGAAAGTAAAGAAAGCTGTTGAACACATTAAAATGTCAAACTTCATTTTGACATGCATGTCTATATTCATGTGTCTACAGGACGTTGAAGGGATAAGCTTGGCCTTTAAAGTAACTAATTAAAAAAAAAAAATTGTCCAGCAATATTGAAAATACTTCTGCATTTGATGTTCTGTGAAATTAGGTACACAAGGTACTTAATTGGCAAAAAAAATTGTGGTTCTCCTTAAGTGTCATAAACTAAGTTTTGAATAAGTTGAACACCGAACAACGTTGATGACACAGAATTGATTAATATGAACATCGTCCATTGTTGCCTTATTACATGACATCGGCGAAATTGTGGAAGATAATCTACAGAAGCCATAATTTAAGAGTAGAAGAAGTAACTACTTGTACGCAATAATATAAATAGGATTTTTTACATTGTAAGATTTGTGTCTGGATTAAGAATATAGCACTGGTCCATCTTTTCTCATCAATTATGCAAAAGGTGACTAAGCCAGAGGGACGAGTGGCAGGATCCCTTCTGTGGAACAGCAAGCATTCTATGCTCACAAATCCACCTGCCAAGGGTGAGGAGTACTGGAGAATTTTCCCCAAAATGATGACACAGTTATGGATATCTATTGGGCAGGCCTTTGTTCAGTAGTGGACATTCTTTGGCTGATATGATGACATTGTAAGACAATTAACAAAAAAGAGACTACAAGCAAATGTAAATGAGTAGTAATATATAAATTCTTGAATCCCCAGGTTTTGGCAGCTCTCTCATTCTATGCCACAGGGAAGTATCAAAAGTCTATAGGAGGTAAAAGTGACCCTAGCATCACACAGTACTTTGTGGGAACAGCAGTATTACAGGTTACAGAGGCTATGAACCACCCCAGTATAGTAAAAAAATACATCCACTTCCCTCATCTGCGAGACGAGAGGGATCTTATCAAAGCCAGGTGAGACAGTAGGTAGTAAACACATTTTTTACTCACTCTTATAAGCTTGTGGCAAGCTTGATAGTCATGATTGTGGCCTTCATTGCAGATTTGATTTCTACAGGGCCTGTTTTTTTTTTCTGTTTTGAAATACTCGGTTGGAATTTATGGCAGCAAATGCATCCACCTTACATATCTCTTGATTTCTTTGCTATCTTGTAGTTTTGAAAACATGTTTGGTGCAGTGGCTTGTGGCTTGGCTTGCTGCGTTATGTGTATGTATGTGTGCAGGTTCTATCCCATACAGAACAAATATTTGTATGGTCTACCTGATAGTTGTTCTGGGTTTGAGTGTTTGGCCATGTGATGTCTTGGTTTTATTCTGCCAAGTGTCCCCTGATATAGCGGCCGGGGACTCTTTGTAGCTAAACACTGTTACAATACTTTTTTTTTCTTTTTCAATGACTTGCATATTATTTTAGAATGCTCACACATGCATCAATACCAAGGACACGACGACACGATCAGATTACTATAGATTAGTTATTATATTCTAATTAATAATATAGGCTTAAATAATTTATTACTATACTACACAGATCTACTTTATTTTTAAACCGCTTTTCCTTTTTTCTGTTTCTCTTCCTTTTTTAAGGTAGGTACTAACTTATCTTGCTTAAGTTAACTACTTATTATAATTATAAATACTTTATTAATTGCAAAATTCATGAACGATTCAAAATCATGTCTCATCAAGTCATCACACTATATGATATCTATGCTAGGCGTGGGCTCTTTTAAAAGAAAGAAATCTGAATGAAATAAATTTGCTTAACATTGGCATACAGTCCATATACCTGGCTTACCACCTTTGTCTTAAGAGATGACTAAGGGCATTCTCCTATGTGTATATGAATAAAATAAATAAATTATAATATGATAATTTCTGGGAATGTTTTGTACTAGTATTGTGATAAATTAAGAATAAGAATTAGCTAACTACAATATTCTCCTATTTTTTATTTTAAAAAAACGTTTCCCCACACTAGGATTTCTCCTGTGTGCGACTGTGCGGGTGCGTTTACAGACATGAATTCCTCATACAATACACACAGACCCGGAACAACTACCTGCAGATCATGCAAATATTTGTTCCGTGCGGGAATCGAATCCGCGACCCGCAGCGCAGCAGCCGACTGTGTCAACCACTGCACCAACTGTGCCGTCTATCTGTCTGCACAAGCTATATTTCACATAGAAAATTATCTGAATCATGTTGTGGTGAAGATACCCAGTCAACAAGGTTGTTTACACAGCTGACTGCTCACACCACAGTGCGCTGAATACACTTAGTACTTTTTACAGTAATTAATTCCAAAATATGCATTGTCTTATGCTGTCTTCAAATGCATTTCAAATTCAAAATATTTTTATTCATATAAACCATTTATGGGCACTTATGAATATTCAGAATGTAGTGGCACGGTTCCGAGAAGTTGTTCTTATGGAGAAGAATCGGCAAAAAACTTGATAGACACTCTTTTAAAATAATTTTGAAATGTTACATCTGTATGTCTGTACCATTTACAGATTCTATATGAAGTATGGTATTCCCAACGTGGTTGGATGCGTGGATTGTACACATGTGCCAATGGCGCGTCCTGATGATGACCAGAAGAGCCACTTCAACAAATCTTACCATTCCAAGAAAGTTCAGGTTGTGAGTATCAAGGCTACTTGCTATCACAATTTTTGGATTATTACTTTTATATAGGATAAAATAATGCTTTCTATTCTGCATAATGAATATTTATTGAAAGTTAATGATTATTTTAAGATTTAAATTAATCATGCATGCTCCGTTAGTCTGTGTGGTGCCTGGATTAGGAACGTAGCACCACTTCATCTCCTGTGGCTGTCGTAAAAACCAACTAAGGGACTAAACCAGAGTGATGGGCAGCAGCGTCTCTTCTGTGGAACGGCAGCCATGCTGCGCTCACCAATCCATTTGCCGAGAGTGGTGAGTATTTAACTCCCCCCCCCCCCCCCCAATTTCGACACGCGGGGTGTAACCCATTGTTTATGGGGGAGACATTTGTTCAGCAGTGGAAGTCTCAAAGTTAAGGTCAAGTCAACTGGCTACCTGGCTCTGCCCGACTTCATAAAGTTTTTTTTTTCCTTTTCAGTCATGTTAATATTTTTATATCGTGTAGGGGTTTTGAAGTTCAAAACCCCTTTGGTGCCGAAGATGACCGCTCCAGTGGTTTTAGCCGGTAGGAGTCCGGCATACCCCTTCACCCTTCCCCTGGGTGAAGGAAGGTCCATGTAGAATTTCCACTGGACATCAATAAAAAAAAAAAGGGGTTTTGAAGTCGGTATTTTTTTTGTTAAAATGTTTTATTGGTTTCGTTTTAGTGTAAATATATGTAAGAACTTTTTCAAACTTGGTTCAGTATTTAACACAAAAAATAAGAGTGACTCAAATCAGTTCACCGATCTGAGAGGAATCGAAACCATTAAGACATCATCTAGATAAGCGCAGTCACAATTAACCTGTTTATTGAAGCTGGTTAAACTACTCAATCAAATGTAATGAAATTTATATGGGACCAACTTGAAAGCATTTTGCACCAGATAAAAAAGAATTGCTCAAATCGGTCCACAAATATCGGAGTAATCGGGGTACATACATACATAAAAAAAATACGCATCGAATTGAGAACCTCCTCCTTTTCGAAGTCGGTAAAAATAAGAAATCTTAAAAATATCTGCTCAGGCTGTGTTAGGCCTGCTTATGTTTCAAAGAATGTATTAAAAGGTCCTCTTGTTGAACTGAAAGTCCTTTAGCACCATTGTGATTTGAAAATTCGATGAAACGAAAAAGCGACACCAAAAAGAGACATGCATATTCATAAATAGGATTTAACCTGCGAGAGAATGAGATGTTTGTACGTATGCTAGCACGTGTCTTTGCACCTGCATACTTATGAAGTTTCTTACTAAACTTCAACTTCGTTGGTTAATTAATTTGTGTTAATTATTTAACACATCTGTATTAATTTGACCAATAACTTTTATGTAAATTATTAGTTAAATTGTATTATTATTTTCTGAAGTTTCACTTCTGCTATGTGTGAATCACACACTTTTTATATCATAATGTAAATCAAATTAACTTCTATCTGCAGATCTGTGACAGTGACCTCACAATCATAAGCGTAGACGCGACTGCTGGCGGGTCGTATTCCCACGACAACATCCTTAACAGGCACGCCGTCAGAGTTGACCTGGACAGCCTCAACCATTCTGGAGAACAATGCTGGCTAATTGGTGAGCCATCACTCTATACCATATCAGCACTAGCTTATAGGGGCCACATGTTAGACGGTAGCACGCATGTGGTCACGCGCTGCCGTGGGACGCTTTGGATCCCCCTTTACAATCCCCCGGGGGGGGTGACCGCTTTACAGTCACCCTCTCCGAGATGTGCCTATAGGCGCGGCACCAGTGGGCGGCTCTAGTGTGATCATACGAGGACCTGGAGCCCCCCTTAGGTGCCGAAGATGACCGCTCCAGTGGTTTTAGCCGGGGTGAAGGAAGTTCATGAAAAAATTTCCACTGGGCATCAATAAAAAAAAAAAAGGAGTCCGGCATACCCCTTCGCCCTTCCCTGGGGCGAAGGAAGTTCATGAAGAATTTCCACACAAAAAAAAATACTAAAATAAGAAGTGGCTGTCGTGTCGTTATGCCCAGCTGTGGATTGCGAATAAACATGTTGTAGTCATACTATTACTGGAATACTTACCTTTGCAGTAAAGAAACATTACTGACAAGTTGGTGTAGGCTTATTTTTAAACCTGTCATAGATATTTCGTCAGATTAATCTTCACCATTTACTAAAGCCGAACATATTATCACTAAATGACATTGCTTCACTATAATTGTACTGTATACTTCCAGGCAGTCCGTGCTTCATTATAATTTTGCTGTATACTTCCAGGCAGTCCGCATTACACCCAAAAACCGTTCATCATGACACCAATACCGAAAATAACAAAGAAATCGCCAGTGTCACCGGAAAAGTATTTCACGAATATACATGCACAAACGCACAGCGCCGTCCTCGACACGATAAAACAGCTCAAAAGCAGGTGGAAATGCTTACAAGCGAATTGCAACAAGCAGTTTGATCCACCCACTGTTACTATGATGATAGTCGCTTGCTGCGTGCTGCATAACATATGTAACAGGCGCGGCCTACCAATAGTCCCTATGACACAAACTGAAGAACGGTTAGAAGCGATGAAACAGAAGGTAGCAAACGGCCCGATACCTCGAAAGCAAGTTGAAGACGTGAACGGGATCCAGGCAAGAGCCAGACTGGTAGAAAGGTTATGGAACGAGCGTCGCCTGACTCCTGAATGTGGTGCACCCAAGAAGCGGATGTCAAAGAAAGACAGGATACTGGAGAGCCATCAGCCTCAACAGTCTCAGCAAACTCATCACCACCCTCAACAGATACATCAGACACATCACGAGGACTTGAGCAAGAGGCCTCGGATCATATCGATGACTACCCCCACTTATAGTTTAGGAGTGCCGCCTGGGTGGGGTCATTATCCGCAACATTGAGCATCATCTTCGTTATAAGTTGATTAACGTTTGACTGCGGAAGATGCGCCTTAAAAATTATTTGTGCAGCTCATAGCGTATATAATAATTAAAATATGTATTTACGATCATCACCGACTCACTGACACTGTCACGCTGTAAGATGATTTACTCATTTGACGATTAACGACTAAAAAAACGACGAAAAATGACTCCTTAAAAGTCACTAGAATTCGATACTTTATCCATGTATGCGTATTTTGCTTGGCTTTGTTGTGGAGGGGGGCCCAATCCGTGGTTAATTTTTATTTAGCGCGGCGCGGTTTCTTGAACTTGCAATTTGTACCGTAAGCTTACGATAAAAAAAAAAGCAAATTCTAAGAATTGTAGCTTACGATAAGTCGGCGGTTAGGTCTCTATATGCTTTGCGTTAAAACTTCCAAATTTAGTAGTGACCCAAAAAGTCGGTGAGACTTCTGTTTCAAACAACCCTGCTGCATGTACAGTCAGCATCATATATAAAGTGGCAGCCACGGTAACCAAATATTTAGAAACATCCAAAGTGATCACTGATATCATGTCAACCATGGTCGTCTAATTGTTCAGGTCACCAATCGTGGTCAAATATATCGGAACAACAAAAACGTCATTATATGAGGTCATTCAAACCGTCATTGTTATGGTAACAAGCACAACGCCAGTAGTTTCCAAGCAGCCAAGGTATTCAAAAATATGCAACACAGTAGTAAAATGAACTTTATCTTAACCGCATAGCGACTCATTTATCTAAACACAACATTGAACTTGACAACATTGTAGGAATAAAAAATATTTCTTATACCACCTATCTCTTTCATTTCATGCGTGATTCCTACAATGTTGTTTGGCTTGGCTGCTTGGAAACCACTGGCGTTGTGCTTGTTACCATAACAATGACAGTTTGAATGATGTCATACAATGACGTTTTTGTTGTTCCGATATATTTGATCACGATTGGTGACCTGAACAATTAGACGACCATGGTTGACAGGATATCAGTGATCACTTTGGACGTTTCTAAATATTTGGTAACCGTGGCTGCCACTTTATATATGATGCTGACTGTACTAAAATTACTTTGCATTCATGATCGCATTTTTACCTTTTTACTACACGTCGTAGGTCTGTATAGTTTCTACAAACACTCTTAGATAGCGCTGTCATATAATTTATGCAAATGCGGCCAATGTTTAAAATAAGCAATAATAATTAGTCTTAATTTCTATACATATTTATTGTGCATAACTGCTTACTTTGGAATTAATGATACATTATATCCTGACTTATCGTAAGCGACAAATTAAGCTATGTAGCTTACGATGAAAAAGCAAATTCTAAGAATTGTAGCTTACGATAAGTCGGCGGTTAGGGCTCCTAGTCTCCTGTTTCCAACAAACCTGCTGCATGTAGACGTTTTGCGGCTGCATTTGGTGTGGACAGCCAAAAAACAATGGGGGGGCGCCTTTTCCGCAGTGATACATTGAACTATTATATAATATGGTCACACTGGTTTGATGGCCATATGGTGCAGTGTTAAAAACATTTGGAATGTGTGGCAATGAACTGATCACATTAGTGTAGTATTTTTTACTTTATTAAATATACTTTTTATGATAATCCTAAGATTATGTAATTCAGCTTTTTTTTTCATAGGTGTTAAGCTTAATTATGGCATATTTATAATCTTTGAGTTTTAATCAACTGGTAAGATTATTTTCATTATATAAAGTGATATAGCTTTGAAGTGTTGGAAAGAATCTCAACAGTCTATTTGTGTTTCTACCATTAAGGTCGCAAACAAGCATACGGCCCGCCTGGTAAACGGTTATCGTAACCTATAGGCGCTTGCAACACCAGAGGTATCACTCGCGCGTGGCCGAACCTATATGTATATCATTAGTACATAAAAGAGAAATACACACTGTGTACATAATAAAAACCTTTTATTTTTCGATAAATTCCCTGCGCTTTTTTACATCTATACAAATAAATAAAATTGAAGTGTCTGTTTGTAATTTCAAAATAACAGTTTTTTACTAAATGCATATGAAAGTATATACGGTACCTACAACAAAAAGAACATTTTTTTTTGACTGTCTGTTTGTTACCGCTGATCTCCGAAACGGCTGGATCCATTTCTACGGGACTTTCACTGGAAGATAGCCGATGTTATAAGGAATGACTTAGGCTACTTTTATATTAGAAAAATAATTTGCGTTCCGCGCAAAAAAATTAAAAATTGCTCTATGTCAAGTGTCTATGCTGAAGTACTCTAAATTATTTATAAAATAAACCATTTTCTTTTAAATTAAACGGCGGGTGAAACCGCGGTTCCCAGCTAGTTATTAGTATATACGAATGTATTGTTTTTTATTGCGAAGGTAGCTGGAAGTCGGATGGGCGGCATGTAACTGATCGCTGTAGAAATTTAAGGTGAATGGTTTCTTCAGTAGTGGATCTTTCAGGTAATATAATGATGATTGCCTTTTAATTACAATTTCGTGGAATAAATACGAAGTATAAAGTTGTGAAAATAAGATTTCTCCTGTCATCATATCAGCCAAAATACGTCCACTGTTGAACAAAAGCATATCCCATAGATTTCCAATCAATTGTATCATTGTTTTGGGGGGAATTTGCTAGTACTCACCACGCTTGGCAGGCGGGTTGGTGAGCGCAGAATAGCTACTATATCACGGAAGTGACGCTGCTGCCCATCCCTCTGGTTTAGTCCCATAATCGTCTTTTACGACATGCACGGGAGGACATGGAGTGGTGTTATATTCTTAATCTGGACGCCACACACGATTTCTGCTGTATCGTGGGTATACCTATGGACATAACAGAACAGGGACTACAGTTTACAGGCAAATTATGCTCAAACACCCAGAGCCGAAACGACAATCTGTAGATTGTTGTAAATATTTGTTTCCTGCGTGGATCGAACCCGCGACACATAGCGCAGACAGCCTAAAGCTAAAATCGACTAGAGAAGGAAAACAGGGTTCCGTAGCTCCTAATGAAATAAACAGAACAACCCTAAAGTCTCGTCAGTATGACAGAATGATGTCCCAAGTCACTCGTAGTGCCGTGCGGTGCCGGCTCAGAATGCCACCACCCCATCTCCTCCCATGGGTGTCGTAAAAGTCGATTAAGGGATTAGCCGGAGGATGGGCAGCAGCGTCCTTCGAGTACATTAACAACTCAACTGCGATCGCCAACCCGCCTGCCAAGCGTGGCGATTATGGCAAAACCCCCCAATGAGCCCACAACACATCCATATCGGTGGTTGTGGTGATCTTTGGGGGAGGCCTGTGTCCAGCAGTGGACTTCATTCGGCCGAAATGATGACTCGTAGATATAAAAAAAGTCATACATCGTACTTTATAAGAATTTTGTAATAAAGTTAATTAGGTTAGCTTGGATTCCCTGGCGCCTAACTCC
This sequence comes from Diloba caeruleocephala, assembly GCA_947459985.1. Taxonomy (NCBI): domain Eukaryota; kingdom Metazoa; phylum Arthropoda; class Insecta; order Lepidoptera; family Noctuidae; genus Diloba; species Diloba caeruleocephala. The sequence continues at coordinate 2,954,782 of OX381618.1, forward strand.
GATACGCCTGAAAAACCCTGCCATTGCTATAAGGTGGGGACCTCTGGGTTCGCGGGTGCGTAGATTGGGGAATCTGCGTGCCCACACCAAGCGACCCAAGAGAAGACGGTAGCACGCATGTGGTCACGCGCTGCCGTGGGACGCTTTGGGGGATCCTTTACAATCCCCCCGGGGGGGTGACCGCTTTACAGTCACCCTCTGCGAGATGTGCCAATAGGCGTGGCACCAGTGGGCGGCTCCAGTGTGATCATACGAGGACCTGGAGCCTCCCTTAAGTGCCGAAGATGACCGCTCGTGGTTTTAGCCGGTAGGAGTCCGGCATACCCCTTCGTCCTTCCCCGGGGCGAAGGAAGTTCATGAAGAATTTCCACTGGGCACCAATAAAAAAAAAAAAAAAAAAAGGTTAGCTTGGATTAAAAAATCTTTAAGAGATTTGGGCATCTAATCCTGATTGACCCATGGTGACCATGGAAGTGAGGGTTTAAAGTGTACTGTTTGTTACTCTGTTGAGCGTTTTTCTTTCTAACAACATACTTTTGGTAAAAAACACGACATTCATTGTCTAAAATACTATTTTTTTTCCTACACCGCGGTCCACGGGTACTATTAATTACCGCATATGCGTCACACATGGTATAATTGCCGGACGATATTATATAAAGGTCTGTGGCGACACCTATGACTTCACGGCATTCCATTCCGACGCACTGGAACCATTCACTGGCACATTGGGAACATTCAGAAGACGCAAGAACAGCTGACTCATCAACCACGGTCGGCTCCGGTCTTCGGGGGGGAGTGATGTGGCGACACCTACATCGCCAGCAATACAAACTACAACTTACAACGACATCTACTCGACTATTAATTGCAACTCTCCGATGACGTCAAAGAATCCTGAATCACGCTATTAGAGTATTCGCGCAACGAAGCATATATACAGTCCAACATCAACCGTTGGGCTTCGGCCCGCCAGGCATACCATCCGCCTGGCTGGAGGATCCTCCCTTTTCTATGGAGGAACACCACACCTTGTTCCCCATAGGTCCTTTCATTAAAGACAAATTCCCAATCGTAACAATACAATCAACACAAATAAAATATATCTACTAAATGTAAAGGTTTATCACGCACCGTGACGTGTATAGTTTTCATCGAATTTTATGGTACATATAAATTTTGTCTTTGATACGTCAACTGGAATGGGTTCAAACTGACGGAGTTAAATATCACTATACTATGAAAGCTACGCGCCAAAAAGACGCATCACGTGGGACTCGCCTTTTATCATTTTCAAAGATAAAGAGATTATTTATAAATTAATATATTATAATATAATATAAATATATATATTAATAATAAATTAATAATTATAAAAGATAGTATTACCTACGTACATATATAGAGTCTAAGTTGAACAAATTTCCGTTATTAAATACTTGTCATCCTAATATGAGTAATACATATGATGAAAAGAGAAAGCACTAACCGTTCGCACACGTCTTGAAGCGTTGCGCGCCTACAGCTATATTTACCTGAAACCACCTGGTTAACACACGACGCTAACAGTTTTAACAAAAAGTGGATTGTTACTTTAGTACGAAACGGTGCCATTCAATTATTTTGCTGTAACCAAAGCTCTATAGACATATCTTTCTTTCATATGACATTGTGTCTGCTTAAACCATCTGTCTATCGTTAGTTGGGTCTTAGATAATTTTAAATTGCAAAGGGCGTATCAATAAAAGGCGGAGCATATGCATTCATTCTTTTTCATTTATATACCACAATCACATATTCAGACGGAAAGGATTACATACAGCGGTGAGCAAAGTAAAAAAAGAAATAGTTTAAGTCCTTGAGAGCGCCTGCGCAACTTCGTTTACGAGGAGCGACGCTATCGCCATGTTAGGGCAGTTGGCCGTGACCCGGGAACCGTCCTCGTCGGTCCGCACTGACAGGAGGACGAGGTCTTGAGATGACATCATCCTTCCGGCGAATCTGTTGCGCAAATGAGTATTATTTTATTAAAAGATCCGTATTATTAATATGTCCGTCTGCAGATAAAGGGGGCACAGGTGGTAAACTAGCGCTCCCCTCATCGCGTCCCACGGGATGATGTTGAAGGCTTTGGCAATGTCAAGGCTGACAACCAACGCCACGCCTCGAATGGGACTGTCTGCCCCGAAAGCTCGCGGACGGGATAAATCACGTCGATGGTCGACTGACGCTGCCGGAAGCCATATTGGCTATAAATCCGCTGCAGAGTACTTAAGGAGCGAATCCGGAAACTTCCGAGCCACCACAACCAGATCAACTTAAGTGAACACCTTCTAAAGTAGTCAAAAGTGGTCATTGCATGATGTCATCATTTTGGCCGAACGAAGTCCACTGCTGGACACAGGCCTCCACAGATCACCACAACGACCGATATCGGTGTATTCTTGGCTCATTTTGGGGTGCCATAATTACCACGCTTGGCAGACGGGTTGGCGATCGCAGTTGAGTTGTTGATATACTCAAAGTACGCTGCTGCCCATCCTCCGGCTAATCCCTTCGCACCACACGGCTGCATGATATCGCGTGTACTATATAGATCATAGAGTATGCTAGTTGCGTGAACGCATTTTTAACTTTTCAGTTGAATATTATCTATCTGTAACCCGTACAGCCTGCCAGCGACGTTCCATATTGTTATTTGTAGACAGTGGGTCTCAGGGTGAGATTCAGAAACGAGTCTAAGCGTGAACTTACGCTTCCATCTGTCAAAATTAGGGGCGTAAGTAGTGCGTTTTGACAGACGGAAGCGTAAGTTCACGCTTAGACTCGTTTCTGAATCTCACCCTTAGGGCCATATGGCACGTATTCAGCAGTATACAAGTTTTTACGGTTAGTGTCACTTTCAGCTAATTTGCCTGAAAATTATAACAAGACTGTAGTTAATACATTAGTATAGTATTGGTGTCACCTGAGAAAATCTCCTGTTGACGTGATAGCTGCGAGATTTGCTGTTTCGAATACACGCTTGCAGATCGCTTGCTCGTCTTCTAATTTGACAACTTTTTTGTCACACTGGAAAACAATCATAAACAGATTAGCAAATAAAAATGTTAAGCACGTTATTTAGTCTTCGATTTGTACATAAAACAATAAATTGAACACTTGTACTCAGATTTTATTTCTTTTAAAAACGTTGCCCCACACTAGGATTTCTCCTGTGTCGTGGTTGCGTTTACACACATAAATTCCACACACAATACACCCGACCCGAAACAAAAACCAAAAAGTGTTAATTATTTGTAAATTAATATTTGTTCCGTGCGGGAATCGAACCCATGATCTGGAGCGCAGCAGCCGACTGTATCAGTCAGTGCACCAACCGTGCCGTATAGAACTCAGAACTTTTTTCTGTTTATTTGCGTGGAAGATCCTTTAGTCATCGGTTGACTAGAGCTCGTACTACGTACTACTACGTTTTACAGGGGAAGTAGAATAGAATATTCCCATCCTCCGGCTAATCCCTTAGTCGACTTCTACGACACCCACGGGAGGAGGTGGGGTGGATGTATTTTGAGCCTGCACCACATGACACAGCTGGATCGGTATTGTTTAATTCATTTTAGGGAAATTTTACAGCTACCGGTTCGGCACGGGCCGGACCGAGCAAGGGTTGAGGATGCAGTTTTATTTCCTATTCTTAATCTGTTTCCTATATCCAACAGTCAACACCCTGAGTGTTGACTGTTGGAACATAACTATCTGTAGATGTACAAATATTTGTTCCGTACGGTATCTTCCAAGATACCTAGGTACCTCTGAATGGGGGTCGCGGGTGCACATATTGGGGAGTCTGCGTGCTCACACCGAGCGACCCCCGGGAAGACGGTGGCGCGCACGTGGTCACGTGCCGCCGTGTGCGCAGCACAGCGCAAAGCGAGGCGCGGGGGGATCCTTTACAATCCTCCCCGAGAAGTGACTGGGGGGCGCCTTTTTACAGTCGCCTTCCCTTCGTTAGAGGGGGTGACTGCTTTACAGTCATCCCCTCCGTGATGTGCCTAAAGGCGTAACACTAATGGGCGGCTCTAGTGTGATCTTACGAGGACCTGGAGCCCTCTTTCGGTGCCGAAGATGACCGCTCCAGTGGTTTTAGCCGGTAGGAGTCAGGCATACCCCTTAGCCCTTCCCCGGGGTGAAGTAAGTTCCATGTAGAATTTCCACTGGACAGCAACAAAAAAAATAAGAAAAAAAGGTACCTCTGAATGCCAACATGCCAGCACACTACCACGAGCTTAATATTAGACCGGCTTATAGATTTCCACATCACTTGCAGACAATATAGTTCGACCTGAACAGAAAATGTATGCTGAATCTGTTACCTCAGTCATTCCACGCAGCTTCTTGTGTTCCGTGTCCCAGCGGGTCTGCGACATGGTGACGGCGCGCATCAGTTCGCCCACGGGTGGCGTTATTGACACTGGCACTTCACCTGGGAAATATGAAGCCAACATGAGCATCGCCGTATGGTTGCCGGCAAAAATAAGGCAACCCTTTTCTACCAGTGGGTCATGTGGTGACGAAGGGATTTCGAGAAAATGCCTTGTGTTCAGGCCAATATAATGGGATAACAAATCAACCTATTATCCGTAATGATTATATTGTATAATCGTTCATACTCGTACATTCGCGCACACTGGCATACGTCGACGCATGCGCACGAACACCCACGCAGGTACACTTACTCGTTATTAGGAGTGTTCGTTATATTAGGTAGCTGAATAAATAATTGATTATTTTAAAGTAATCATCATCATCACGTCGACTTTTACGACACCCACGGGAGGAGGTGGTGGTATTCTAAGCCGGCACCACACGGCAAAGCCGGCACCACACGAATACAAAATAATCATATCACCTATTATTTATTAAACCAGTTAACAGTTATTTATGTTGCCCTATTATTTTTATTACTAGACGACCACAGCTCACCCGACATCACATATTTCATAAGGTGCCACATTCAAAATTGTGCTTTCACTACATAGTTATAAGAGCTAGATAGATTCTTATCAATATTTAGTCGAAACGAATAAATAATAGGAGGACCTAATATGATTATTTTTATTCGACAGTCGTTTCTATCTACGATTATATTTGAACGAAATCGACACGGACGACTCGCTTGACGTCATAAGTTGCATTTTAGGGGAGATTGCGAGCGATTGCGTGATAGTTTTGAAATTTTGATATTAGGTTTTTATTTACGTAAATTAGAGTTATATTAAATAACGACTCATTTCGGCCTAATGAAGTCCAGTGTTGGACACAGGCCTCCCCCAAAGATCATCACAACCACCGATATGGATGTGTTTTGAGCTCATTGGGGGGTTTTGCCATAATCGCCACGCTTGGCAGGCGGGTTGGCGATCGCAGTTGAGTTGTTAATGTACTCGAAGGACGCTGCTGCCCATCCTCCGACTAATCCTTTAGTCGACTCTTACGACACCCATGGGAGGAGATGGGGTGGTGGCATTCTGAGCCGGCACCACACGGCAATAACGACTCGACGAGGACAAATGTGGAACTATTTCTCTGCTGTAGATCGCGACGGTAAGAAAACCACGGCACTCGACGAAGTAATAAATATCATACTAAATAAATAAATCACCTATTATATGTTGTGAACACGCCTTTTTTTTATTTTATTGGTGTCCATTGGAAATTCTACATGGAACTTCCTTCCTCTTCTTCCTCTGCCGGACTCCTACCGGCTAAAACCACTGGAGCGGTCATCTTCGGCACCGTCCAGGTCCTCGTAAGATCACACTGGAGCCGTTGTGAACACGCCTACTCGTTATGCGGCAAAGCTTTCACTAAAGGGGCCTACTCAAAGCCCTTCCTGCAGAGCGCTGCATGCAGTATATCTGCCGGATTGTATAGTGTGAATGTTTGCAGAGCCGATAAATATCGGCTTTGAGCAGGCCTCTTCATGTCTTCCGAGACGTGCCTAAAGGCGTGGCACCAATGGGTGGCTCTAGATGGAGATTATTTGAGTTTCTGAAGCCTCCCTTCGGTGCCGAAGATGACCAGTCCGGTGGTTTTAGCCGGTAGGAGTACGGCATACCCCTCCACCCTTTCCCGGGCAGAGGAAATAAATGATGTGTTTCCACCGGATAAAAAAAAGTCCTCTTCATGTCTAATGGATGGGTAGCAGCATTTTATTGTAGCAGTCGATTCTCGACCACTACCAAGCCATTGGCTGCCAAGCTGTAGTGTTTAAACATAACTGGGCACTGTAGCTAGTAAAATTACAGGGCATAGGAGACCAAATAACTGATGTCTCGAGGCGATGACTGGAGAACTAGTACTACAAGCGTTACAATTGTTATAGGCAGGCGTGATTCTTGCCACCAGGAGCATGACTCGCTCGTCTCGTTGTTGGGAAGTATAAAAAACCGGACAAGTGCGAGTTTAACTCGCGTGGAGAGGGTTCCAAAATTGCTGAATGTGTTGTCTATTGTTGAATTCGGTCTTGTACCAATAACTTATCCCAAGAACAAACTTAACATCGTAGTTGAAAAACAGGTTTCCCCATACATTCCAACCGCAAACGTAAGTTTGTACGCATACTATTGAAATATTTACCATGTTATTTTAAGATCATCGACTTCTTATTTTCCTGTAATCTATAGGTAAACAGCTATAAACTACATTTTTTAAAACTATATATTTTAAAATTATAAAATTAATCTATTTGAAACTCTTAAAACATCCCCTTCCATTTCATGTTACACGCTACAGTTTGCAAAACCTTATTCTTCAATTTTCTATACTACCCCCCAAAAGTGACCCCCATATTCAAAATTCATTTATTTACGTTACACGTACGTGTTTGGATCGCAGAAATCCACATGTGTACCAAATTTCAACTTAATCGGTCCAGTAGATTCGGACGGACAGACAGACACACGAGTGATCGTATGAGGGTTCCGGCCGTTTTTTCCTTCGGACGTACAGAACCCTGAAAATAACTAACAACTACGCTCCAGCCGCATTGCATGTCATGCACGATATGAAATACCTACTGTGACAAGTGACTCACCGATAGAGCTACTGATTGTAAATTCTATGGGCTGTATGGTGTCTGCGAAGTCTACGCCCAGCGTGAGCGTGACCGACGCTGATGGGGACAGCAGCGGGATGGGCGCGAACTCATGAATGTTGCGGGATCCGGTCAGGGTCTAGAAATAAAGCACACTATAAAATGAAAAGTACGGTTTTTTGTTGGGCTTCTCGCATACATTTCTTGGAAATGTGGTTGCTTAGCCGGTCGTTTCTGGCGAAGCCAAAAGGCCTCCAGCCAGGGAAAGTCCGTATTAAGAATATAGCATCACTCCATATCATCCCGTGGGTGTCGTAAAAGGGGACTGTGGGATTAGCCGGAGGATGGGCAGCAGCGTCCTTCGAGTACATTACCAATTCAACTGCGATCGCCAACCCGCCTGCCAAGCGTGGCGATTATGGCAAAACCCCCCAATGAGTACACAATACGCCCAGATCGGTTGTTGTGGCGATCTTTGGGGGAGGCTTGTGTCCAGCAGTGGACTTTATTGGGCTGAAACGACGACGAGACGTAAATCCATCGTCGCTTAACATCAGGGGGCCAAATCCGACAAAAAGTTGAAATTATAGATTGACATAAAATTGTATTCTGTTCCTCTTAAAGTTTAGTATGGTTTCAGTTTGGTAATTGATCACAATCCAGTCTAATTTCAATCTCAGATAAGATATTTATTTAAGAACGAGAATACCAATTTTGACCTGTGTAGTGTTTTGAAGGCTGGCTGAATACCGTTTCGACTTCGACCAACTTTCGATCTCATCACAATATAAGCTCACGTTTGACATTGTTTGGTAGTTAATGAGAACACTAATCGTGATATTTACGTTTGAGACTAGACTAGTCTTGTGAGATAGTGGTCAAAAGCCTATGTAATATCAGTACAAAAATAATCTAAAGTGAAGCAGTGAACTCAAAATTCAAAATCTGGACAAGCTGGAATGTTATTTCCTATTATAAGGCAGTTTGGGACACCACACGAGTATGCTCGTAAATGTTCACTGCTCAACGTGGGCTATCCAATGACCACTAGCCACCGCCCTGCCTTTGGGTGGAAGAAGTACATAAAGAATATCCACCAGGCGATCAATAAAAGTGATACAGAAACGCCACCATGTCGGTCCGAGTACATGAACAGAGCACGGGGGCGATTCCATTGCAGAGAGGTGTGAGACAGGGGGACGTCATTTCCCCGAAACTGTTCACCGCTGCAATGGATGCCTTCAAGCTTCTGGAGTGGAAAGGATTCTGCATTAACATCAATGGCGAGTATATCACTCACCTTCGATTTGCCGATGACATCGTAGTCATGGCAGAATCGCTGCAAGAGCTCAGCACAATGCTCGATGATCTCAACAGAGTTTCCCAACAGGTGGGCCTTAAAATGAACATGGGCAAGACAAAAGTCATGTCAAATGCCCATGTCGTGCCCATCCCAATATCCGTTGGGAGCTCTGTTCTCGAAGTTGTTGACGAGTATGTCTACCTAGGACAAACTGTCCAGTTAGGTAGGTCCAACTTCGAGAAAGAGGTCAATCGTCGAATCCGACTCGGCTGGGCAGCGTTCGGGAAACTTCGCAACGTCTTTTCGTCAACAATACCGCAATGCCTCAAGACGCAAGTCTTTAACCAGTGTGTGTTACCAGTGATGACATATGGAACAGAGACGTGGTCACTCACAATGGGCCTCATAAGAAAGCTCAAGGTCACTCAGCGAGCTATGGAGAGAGCTATGCTTGGTATTTCTCTACGAGATCGAATCAGAAATGAGGAGATCTGTAGAAGAACTAAAGTAGTCGACATAGCTGAAAGGATTAGTAAACTGAAGTGACAATGGGCAGGGCACATTGCTCGTAGAACTGATGGCCGTTGGGGCACAAAGGTTCTCGAATGCAGACCGCGCACCGGAAAACGCAGCGTGGGACGACCTCCAACGAGGTGGACAGACGACCTGGTGAGGGTCGCTGGGAGTCGTTGGATGAGAGCGGCATGTGACCGCTCGTTGTGGAAATCTAAGGGGGAGGCCTTTGTTCAGCAGTGGACGTCCTGTGGCTGATATGATGATGATCAATAAAAAAAGAAAAAGGCAGGTATTTACAATGAACTGGCTGTTTATTTTAAATATACTAGATGTTTCTTGCAGCAAGTCTTAGCGCGTACTGATTAAGCTTTTTAAACAGTATGCACTATATGCCCTAATATTGGCACATGCGCCCCGCCTACTTTTCCTTTCTACCTTTACATGTTGCTGCTGCCCGTTCTCTTGATATCGACCTTTAGTCGCCTTTCCAACCCATGGGTTGAGACGGTTGGTCTGTTCCCCGCCGCTCCCACTCCCCCAAGCCCCGTGTCCTGTCCCACGTACCTTCTTGTGCAGCCTGAGGTTGTGCACGTCGTTGGCGCCGTGGTTGGTGCACACGAGGTCCAGCGCGCACATGCGGCGCGAGTACAGGTGCGGCGCGCGAGACCAGCGCAGAGCCAGCGCCACTCCGCCCCACACCACGCGAGACACCAGCTCCTTCAGCACGCCTGGCGTGTACGATGCGCCCACCGGCGTAATGCTGTCCGCTGTAGGAAACACTACGTAGTGGAGGTATCCCGGCTAAGCTACGGCACGGTTGGTGCAGTGGCTGATGCAGTCGACTGCTGCGCTGCGGGCCGCGGGTTCGATTCCCGCAAAAAACAAATATTTGTTTGATCTGCAGATAGTTGTTCCGGGTTTGGGTGTATTGTATGTGGAATTTGTGTATGTAAACGCATCCACGGCACAGGAGAAATCCTAGTGTGCAACGTTTTTTTAAAAAAAAAGAGAAGATTGACGACCTGGTGTAGGACGCTGGGAGCGTCGTTGGGTGCGGGCGGCATGTAACCGGCCGTCGTGGAAATCTATGGGGGAGGCCTTTGTTCAGCAGTGGACGTCCTTTGTCTTAGGTTGGTTTTGGTTTAGGTTGATCATAGTGACCAATGCGATATAGCGAATAAATTATTTATATTATCTACATATCTCTCTACCCAAGTGTTAATAACCTCTGCAAAGAGGAACCTGGTCTTTTGATAGGCTTACGCGGGGACATGGGTCCAATACGCAGAGGCCCTTTAGAGAATTTTAATCTAGAATATAATGGGATGCTACCCACCCAAAGACTCTCATCGCTGCACTATAAAATGAAGTCATGGATTGTCCATTCTTTTAGTATGTATAGGTGGAAATTGTCTCGTATGTTGCCGGCTCAGATAACCACCCATCTCCTCCCGTGGGTGTCGTAAAAGTCGACTAAGGGACTAGCCGGAGGAGGGCAGCAGCGTCCTTTGAGTATATTAACAACTCAACTGCGCAGCAGTCGTGAGCCCACGAGACACCCATATCGGTCGTTGTGGTGATCTTTGGGGGAGGCCTGAATCCAGCAGTTGACTTCATTCGGCCGAAATCGACGGCACGGTTGGTGCAGTGATACAGTCGGCTGCTGCGCTCCGGGTCGTGGGTTCGATTCCCACACGGAACAAATATTTGTATGACCTGCAGGTAGTTGTTCCGGGTCTGTGTGTATTGTATGTGGAATTCATGTCTGTAAACGCAACCACGACACAGGAGAAATCCTAGTGTGGGGCAACGATGAATAAAAAAAAACAGAAAAAAAAAACAGAAATCATGATCCTATCCTGTCTCAAACTGGACCCAAAAAGAATCTCAATAAGAGTCCATCAAATTTCATTTTGGGTAGTCTAGACTACTTAGAGCACCCATAAACTGATTTATTTACGTAAGGAGTAACCCCTCATCTTGTCAAGGTCCCTTTAGCAATGACCTTCTCTCATTTGCCTGAATTTCATTCTCAACAGTCCGCTGACTCTTGAACTGATTACTGTTACGAAGAATTTACTATCTCAGATTCCATTTTCTAATCAGCTCCAACATCGAAGTTATCCGAATGGACTGTTAGTTATATCAGACACAATTAAACTAAACGAATTAAAGAGAGCCAAGGGCCACTTACAAACAATACTACGCTTTAAAAAAGACATAAGATATCCATAATCATCATTTCGAATGAAGTCCACTACTGGACACAGGCCTGCCCCAAAGTACACCACAACGACCGATATGGGTGTGTTGTGGGCTCATTGGGGGGTTTTGCCATAATCGCCACGCTTGGCAGGCGGGTTGGCGATTGCAGTTGAGTTGTCAATGTACTCGAAAGACGCTGCTGCCCATCCTCCGGCTAATCCCTTAGTCGACTTTTACAACACCCACGGGTGGTGGTATTCTAAGCCGGCACCACATATCCATAATATGTCGGTAAAATTATACCGTCTCCGATCCCAGGTGGCGGTGCAGTTGGTGGTGAGAGGAACCCTCCGCAAGTAGGTGTCATCGTTGGTAATGAGCTCGCAACCTCGTCAAGTTCTAGAAGTAGCTCCAAGTTTGACTTCTCGTTTCTGTTCTGATCGTCTTCTGGGGGCTGGGCGTTGGTTTTCTAAAACCCATTTAAGTTAATAAAAACTCACGGATGTTACAATTAATACAAAATATTTTTTGAAGTTTACGCAAATAGCATCCATCGAATTGAAAATAGCTTGCGGAAATATATCGCGTTTAATTAATTCATTCTATATACTTACGTACAGCGTCTATACGTGCAACGTGCAGCCCTAGCACATACAATTATTACATCATTAATACACAAATATATGAAATACAAAATAAAACAATATTATATTGTTCTACCCTATATACTCACACTTGCTCATAATAATACCTGAAATAATCATACGTGCAATACACAATTAAGCAACACCTTTGTATAGTGGAACATAAATGCATGCACCATAAATATATAAAATAGTTGGAAAATCCAAAAGTGCACGCCTCATAATCTTTAATTTATTAAATAATAAATAATTAAACTACATCGAATTATACCGTGAAAAGTAATAGGCTTCTATTCCTCAAAATACTAAAACCTATAAAAAAAAAATCAACTCGATAGGTGAAGTATTTCCCTCTTTATCGTGATCACAAGATACGGGATCCGCACATACAGACACACGGACGTCCAAGACAGAACTATTTTAAACAATTTTTTAATTAGTTTAAATAATAAAATGAGATTTAAAAATATCATGAGTGTTAAAAATAGTGTCTTTTCTCAACATTTGTCTATTTATATTCACTTATAAAAGCGATAAAGAATAAAAAAAGTGACATTTTAAGTTGGAGAATCACTCGGTGTGCGTAAACTGACAGTAATACCCACCTCAACGCTTCGCTTATGAGGCGTGCAATAATGTCGCACGTATAGATGCTGTACGTAAGTAGATAGAATGAATTAATTAAACGCGATATATTTCCGTAAACTATTTTCAATTCGATTAATACAAAAGTTAAGATCTATCCATACATATAGAAAGAAAGAAATAATTCATTTTGGCTTCGCATTATATCCAATTATCATAATTCTATAATTAAGTTAAATATATAACAAAAAGTAATAAAAACAATCATAAAAATAATAACTAATTACAAATTAACATTATAATTTAACAAAAAATACAATATCATCGTCATTATCATTTCAGCCGAATAAAGTCCACTGCTGGACACAAGCCTCCCCCAAAGATCGCCACAACCGGTCTGGATGTGCGAGTTCATTGGGGGGTTTTGCCATAACCGCCACGCTTGGCAGGCGGGTTGGCGATCGCAGTTGAGTTGTTAATGTATTCGAAGGACGCTGCTGCCCATCCTCCGACTAATCCTTTAGTCGGCTTTTACCACACCCACGGGATGAGATATATGCACAGAGTGAAGCCTCTGTATACACTGATGCCGATTTCCTGATATTTGTGAAAACGGATAGCACGACCCTAACGAGAGCCTGAGCCCGGATGGCCCGGCGGGGCCTGAGCCAAACCAGCGTGGATAAACCTTTATAACGATACAATTGTGACGCTTTTAGTCTTCTCTTCAAATGACTTGATACTTACTGGTGTTTTTGATTGAATTCGTCATTTTGTAGCATATTGTCATTACAGGTACAAACAGTTACTGTGTTATAAGATTATGAGTTGATAAATCAGGTTAATTTAAAGTTTATTTCTACCTGCAAACCTTTCCATTTTTGTAGAGTAGACGAAAGATAGAGGGAGCTGTGCTTGGTATTCCTCAACGCTATTGAACACAAATGAGAAGATCCGTAGAACTGAAGTTGCCGACATAGCTCAAAGGATTAGTTAGCTGAAGTGGCAATGGGCAGGGCACATACGTAGAACTGATGGCCGTTAGGTCAGAAAGGGTCTCGTGTGGAGATGGCGCACCGGAACACCAGCGTTTAACCTGGAGGCAGTCGCTAGGAGTCGTTGGAGCCGACGGCATGTAACCGCTCGCTGTGGAAACCTATGGGGAACGCTTTTGTACAGCTGCAGTGGATACATTGATGATGATGAGACGAAAGACAGCCATCAAGTGTGTTATAAAAATGGTTGTAAATAAATAATAAAAGAAAAATAGTGCAGATATATTTAATAAGAAATAAATTATATAGTAAAATATAGCATTAAAAACAATGATATTAAAAAGAAGTAGATATGTTACATGCACGCCAAAAGTAAGAACCAAAACTCCCCCAATTGTAGCACCTCGCAATCGGTTTGCCTAGATAGCTATCTCTTTTACTCTTGTTGTTTTTGTATCTTCTTTCTCACGACATGGTTGTGCAAGCGAGACTGTATTTTGCGCGCCATTTAATATGGACGTAATATATCTATGGTATGATATCATTGATTAAAAACATAACTACATATTTTAAAGGATATGTTCCACAAAGATGTTTTCTTGAGATTTATAATAACCTTTTTATATTATAATGAATCTGTACATACCTTCTTACTGCGACTAACGTCGGTCTTCTTACTAGATACGTCATCACTGCTGTCGGCTGACTCGTCCGACTCACTATTGGATTCACTGCCCGATTCGCTGCTCGACTCACTGTCCGATGAGGCAGAGTTTGATGTCCTGGCAGTAAAACATTTTGTAGGACTCTTGCAAATAACGCTTCAAGGTTGAATAATGTATTATTAACAAGGGACTTATATTGAAATAGCAAATTTTCATCATCATTATCATTATATCCGTGCGATGTCTGGATTAAGAATATAGCATCTCCTCCCGTGGCTGTCGTAAAAGGTGACTAAAGGAATCTAAACCAGAGGGATGGGTAGCAGCGTCCCTTCTGTGAAACGGTAGCCATACTGCGCTCACCAACCCGCCTGCCAAGCGTGGTGAGTATTGGCAAATACCCCCCAAAATTATGACACAGTTGTGTATATCTGTACAGAAGGGACGCCACTGCCCGTCCCTCTGGTTGAGTCCCTTATTTTACGACATCCACGGTAGGAGACGGAGTGGTGCTATATTTTTTATCCGGACACCACACGGACTGAGTAGATTTATTTGACTGGTGATGATGATGGCGAAACATCTAACCGATTGGCTGTCTGCACTGCAAGTTGCCAGTTAACGCATGAAACCTGTATACTAAACAGGTAAACTGCGCCAGTCAACATTATACAAGAAAAAGATAACTGGTTTGGGCAGAAGACCCACATGGCAACGTTCGCCATCATTCACACGTAAATATCCACGACTACACAGGCCCTTCCCAGAAATAGCTGAAACTAAGTCTTGGAAGTATATGAGGAGTTAACTGTCAATGACACCAGAATATTTGCAACTCTCATTTGACCAAATTAAATAGTTAAATGAAGAGTTCGTGACTAAATCTACCCCACGAGTTTAAACCGCTCCTGCCTAATATCATGGATGGGTCGCCATTTTTGCACATCGAGAATCCTGTTTGTTTTATTGAGGAAATTCTCACTGATGTTCTGGAGGAAATCAGTGTTATATTCCGAGAATTTCAGAGTTTTGAGAATCAGTGTCGGGGTGGACCCTGGGAGAACGCGGAGGGGCGTGCCAGAATCTTACCAGCGATATCCCAAAGGTGTTCTTCGATCTACCGCTGGAACAGCGGGTTTCGCGTTCGTTGCAACTTCGACAAGTCTCGGCCCGCCTAAAGAAGCGGACATCATCTCGTCGGAAGAGAGATGAAAGGCGCGAAACGCTGGAATTCCCTAAGACCACCTCTTACAGGTCGCATTTTTGGGGGGCGCCATAAGCACCCTGCGCACCTGCTGCGGGTTTGGAGAGCTAATGCAATGTACTCCTTCCGCAACATCAAGGTACTACTGCAGGAAATATGGTGCTGCTCATGTGCCACTTCAGGCCCCTGGGACGGCCCGAAAGCAACTGGTCTGCCCCTTCTTCCTCGTGGTAGTGGGTTGAGAGTACGTCTAAGTTTCCACTCTGCTCCACAGGCTCAGACTATCGCCACCCTATCTCCTCCCGTGGGTGTCGTAAAAGTCGACTAAGGAATTAGCCAGAGGATGGGCAGCAGCGTCCTTCGAGTACATTAACAACTCAACTGCGATCGCCAACCCGTCTGCCAAGCGTAACGATTATGGCAAAACCCCCAATGAGCCCACAACACGCCCATATCGGTCGTTGTGGTGTACTTTGGGGGAGGCATGTGTCCAGCAGTGGACTTCATTTGGCCGAAATGAAACCACAGGCGTCTCGGCCGCTGCACACATGTTGCAGTGCGGCGCAAGCACTGGGCGCACTGACCACAGCGATAGCACTCATCGCTGCAAAAATGCCTCGGAGAGGACCTTAAGTCATCGACATCAGTGGTCATACGAACACCAATACAGTCGATAAGGGCAGTCAGAAGACCAAAACCCTGACAATCGGTCTAACTTCAGGATATCGGTATCCCCCAATAATTGGGTTGTGAAGATCAAATGATAGTCGTCCGTTCGTTAAAAGCTTAACATAGTTGGAATAGTCTTGGTTAATGCGATGAGGTACTGTAAAGGTTCAATGGCCACAGAGAGTATAATAGACCACTCAGAAAAAAGACAATAATAGTGTCAGACCAAAAAAGTCTGCATAGACGTCAATTCATAAAAATAGCTTAATCGGTACCGATTAACTCAGTCAGAATATTCTGACAATTATAATAAGCGAAGTATCCGAGGGTATTAATATTTCATTTTTACACTACCGGTTAACGTCCCCAGTTCCCGGTACCAACAGTACCTTTTTTTATTGATCCTAGTGGAAATTCTTCATGAATTTCCTCCGTCCTGGGGAAGGACGAAGGGGCATGCCAGTCGCCTACCGGTTAAAATCACTGGGGCGGTCATCTTTGACGGCACAGTTGGTGCAGTGCCTTATACAGTCGGCTGCTGCGCTCTGGGTCGTGGGTTCGATTCCAGCACGGAGCAAATATTTGTATGACTTGCAGGTAGTTGTTCCGGGTCTGGGTGTATTGTGTGTGGAATATTATGTCTGTAAACGCACCCACGACACAGGAGAACTCCTACTGTGGGGCAACGTTTTTTTAAACTAAAAAAAAACTTGGTTGCCTACGGGGGGTTCCAGGTCGTCGTGTGATCACACTAGGCTCCAATTTGAGTAGTTTTATAAATACCTAAACATAGCCGTACCTGTAGTTATTTATTTCTTTAACGGGTTTCTCTTGCTTTTTGTCTTCGGTAGTGCTTTCTTCCCTAAGAGATAAAAGAAATAAAATAAGTCAGGGTTTCGGGGCGATATTTATATAGTAAAAATGCATCACAACAAATAATGTGAACGAAGCCGCGGGAGAGACCTAATTATACTTACTCATCAGAAGATTCCTCCGAGCTGCTGGCTTCCGATGATGATGAGGCCGATCCAGAGCCACTGCTCTCCGGTTCGGAATAGAAGCTTTTGTTCTTCTGTAACCAGTACATTTTATATAAGCATTAATTAGAGTGCCGTGTGGTGCCGGCTCAGAGTACCACCACCCCATCTCCTCCCGTGGGTGTCGTAAAAGTCGACTAAGGGATTAGCCGGAGGATGGGCAGCAGCCTCCTTCGAGTACATTAACAACTCAACTGCGATCGCCAACCCGTCTGTCAAGCGTGGCGATTATGGCAAAACCTATGAGCACACAACACACCCATATCGACCGTTGTGATCTTTGGGGAGGCCTGTGTCCAGCAGTGGACTTCATTCGGCCGAAATGATGAATGATGAATGATGATTAATTAGAGTGGGTTTAACCACATTTGTGCTCGACAGATGGTGCGACCATACATCATAGAATTATACCTATGGTTAGTTTTTATAGGCCCTCAGAATTTGTCCTGTGTCGTGGGGGGCAGTTAACAGACATAAATCTCACATGCACATATCCAGACCCAAAACCACTGTCTGTAGATCATACAAATATTTGTTCCGTGCAGGGATCGAACCCACGATACGTAGCGCAAATCGCCGATGGCTCCAAAGATTTTGATCGTTAGATAGGCCCCGTTGAACAAAATCCTTGGAATGTTATTCAGACGTTTGCGTAGATTACTCACAAAAGTTTATCGTAAAACCATATTCAATAGCATTAACACTCAAGACACTGTGTCGAGGACTTGCGATGTCACGCGTAATATATTCCGCACTGCGTTGATAAAACACATGTAGTTCGGACAATGGATTATCGTTGAATTCTTGACGAAGTACGTAACTATATTTGTCACTGTCTTTCTTGTAAGTACTTCATCTAATACTTCTCTACCGCTATTTTCAGCGTCTGTGATGACAATAAACAAAAATAGCGTTACTAATTGTGACAGATTGTGACATTTATCTAAATATTGAAAATATTACTTGTATTAATTAAATTACAAGGGATCTGGATTGCCTTTATCTTTGCAAGTATTAGTAGTGATGTTTTCACATTTATTGAACGCGCATAACGGCACGCTTTGTATTATTTTCTTAATAATGTAAGATAACGTTCTCAGATGGGTACTCAATCGCGTCTGAAGTCAATTTCACTCGTTCACTCGTTTGAGTGCTGACGTATTTGGAGCGTTGCAATGTATGGTAAGGGCCTATTATATACATATATAAGGGGTATGCCGGACTCCTGCCGGCTAAAGCCACTGGAGCGGTCATCTTCGGCACCTAAGGGAGGCTTCAGGTCCTCGTATGATCACACTAGAGCCGCCCACTGGTGCGACGCCTATTGGCACATCTCGGAGAGGGTGACTGTAAAGCGGTCACCCCCCAAGGGGGATTGTAAGGGATCCCCCAAAGCGTCCCACGGCAGTGCGTACACGCGTGCTACCGTATGGTAAGGGCCTATCTAATGATTTAAATCTTTGAATTTCTCAGCCACGCGCCAACCACAGCGTCAAACTATGTCTCATAAGCGACGGGTCTGATCAGGATAGCTGTTTCTCAGGTGTCCCACGAGTCCTGGGGCGCACCCCCCGTCTAATGCTGACCAGGCGAACACCTCATCTCCAGCCAGAGGTAAGTAGAAGGGCACCGTGGGGTTTCAGACGGTAATAATCCGGCGTGACCGTCCACCCCTCCCATGGCAGAGGAAATCCATGAGGATTTTCTCACTACAAAAAAGGTGTCTCACGAGTGACTCGAATATGGGGTGGTGAAGATCGAAGGCTATAGTAAACTTGTCATGATCACCTGTGTATCGCCATTGTTGTCAGCAGGTTGGTCTGGTCTGGCGGGCTGCGTCTCCCGCAGATGTGCCGCAAGAGTGGCTCGCGGGTTGACTGGCAGAGGTCGGTAGCCTCCCGCGGCACTTCCGATGTACTGGGATAACGTGCCCACTGTGAACGTGCTGCGGTCTGGGGGGACAGATGGTTGATAAAACAAGTTGGTCATGTCAAGGACCCGATGGGGTAGACCAGTCCTTGAGACGAGACAGCAAATCTGCAAACTCAGTCTGGACGCTCCCAGGGCAGGTGTACCCATGAACTAAAGAAGTTAGTGGAACCAGAAAGCCAATTCTGGTAATTTAAAAATGTTCAAAATATAGTTCCGATCTAGTCTCAGTGTCATAAATGTCACAAATGGTATTCTCCTAAACTAACAAACAACGTCAAACATGAACTTATACTGTGATGAGATCGAAAATGGATCGAAAGTTGATCGAAGTCAAAACGGTATTCTGCTAACATGTCAAATTGTCACATGTCCTAAAATGTCATTAAATAAACGTCAAAATTGAGATCGAAATGAGACTAGACCGAGATTATACCGAAATCCGACTGAACTTTAAGAGTAGCAGAATACCATTTTGTCGGTCAATTCATGATTTAATCTCAGTTCGGTCAAGTTTCAGTCATAGTGTCAATTAATTACGAGAATTGGCCCTCAGATTGGCCTAGGACAGGATGTTAGGAGGGAGGATAGGAATGGACTATGCAAGAGTGAGCATTATGGCATATCATTGGTAACAGTGCTTACCCTGTCTGCCTGTGAAGTGTTATAGGCCGAGTTTATGATTGGTGTATTTTTGGTATACGTGTTCAACACGATACCTTCAATACACATATTATGCAGAACATCAGGTACGAGGGTGGCATAAGTCTTTAAAAATGTCTTGTTATGCAAGCGCGTTAGAAGTTTAATTAGGGCAACTATTTTTTTTTATTCCTCTCGCCTTTAATTTACGTAAGTAGGTAAACATGTTCTAGTGTGATCATACGAGGACCTGGAGCTTAGGAGTCCGGCATACCCCTTCGCCCTTCCCCGGGGCGAAGGAAGTTCAGGAAGAATTTCCACTGGGCACCAATAAAAAAAAAGTAGGTAAACACGTATAAAGGTTTGATTAATGAACAATTTAATTAAAACGCAATATTTTTGTGTGTTACAAAAATATTTAGAAAAACCTATTTGTTGTCACATATATTAAAAATCAATTATTAGCCAGTAAAATATAATATGCTTTTTAATTATCTTTGGCGGCCAACTTCATACTGTTGAATATTGACAGTATGCGCGCGCAACACAGTTTAACTGTCATCAAACGCGCCAAATGAAGTAGAACTTCAAAATCAAGTTTTGTATATGGAACTCTTGCGACATTCTCATTAGGTCGAAAACGACATCTTTGACCCATCGGCCGTGTATGTACAATCAGGGGGCTAATTCTCATAATTTGAGAATGTTCAAAATATAGTTCCGATCTAGTCTCAGTGTCGTAAAAGTCACAAATGGTATTCCCCTACTAAACTAACAAACAACGTCAAACGTTACTCAATACTGTGATGAGATCGAAAATTGATCGAAGCCAAATCGGTATTCTGCTAACATTTTGAACTGGAAAAAATAAACGTTAAACTTGAAATCGAAAGAGACTAGATTGAGATAGGATATGTCGTGTGGTGCCGGCTCAGAATACCACCACCCCATCTCGTCCCATGGATGTCTTAAAAAGCGA
Source organism: Diloba caeruleocephala (assembly GCA_947459985.1). Classification (NCBI taxonomy): domain Eukaryota; kingdom Metazoa; phylum Arthropoda; class Insecta; order Lepidoptera; family Noctuidae; genus Diloba; species Diloba caeruleocephala. Next base: position 2,975,254 of record OX381618.1, read on the forward strand.
CCAAAGGACTCTAAACCGGTGGGATGGGCAGCAGCGTCGCTTTTGCGTACTCAACTGCGATCGCCAACCCGCCTGCCAAGCGTGGGGAGTATCGGCAAATTCCTTTGGATGATACGATGATCATGAAAGTTGACCTAATTGAGATTTAACCAAAGATTGGCATTCCGCTCTTCTGAAAGTTCAATCGGATTTCAGAATGACCTCAATCTCATCATCATCATCATCATCACTTCGGCCGAACCGACACAGGCCTCCCCTAAAGATCACCACAACGATCGATATGGCTATGCTGTGGGCCCAATGGTGGGTTTTGCCATAATCGCCACGCTTGGCAGACGGGTTGGCGATCGCAGTTGAGTTATAAATGTACTTGAAGGACGCTGCTGCCCATCCTCCGGCTAATCCCATAGTCGCCTTTTACGACACCCACAGGATGAGACGGGGTGGAATGGAATCTTAAATATTAAAAAATCATGCGCACGAAAGCTGCAAGTGCTCACCTTTGAAGCTGCTGTGTATGTCGGGCTTGGATTTCTCCGGCAGGAATATTTCCGAAACATAGGTGTGCAGTGTGTTGCCGGGCTGCGGCTCGATGAAGCGCCGCAGCATGCGCGCGCGGTCGCGCACGTCATAGCTGACGTCATAGCGCGCCAGCGACACCACATAGCGGCACACTGCGACCGTGTCCGGTTGGGTGACCGAAAGCTTCACCGCTAGTGACAGCAGCTGGAGTTTTACCAGCTCGTCCTGAGGAAAACATTCGTGTTAAATATCTATTGTCAACATTTAAAAAAAAAAAAAAAAACGTTGCCCCACGCTAGGATTTCTCCTGTGTCGTGGGTGCGTTTACAGACATGAATTCCACATACAATACACCCAGACCCGGAACAACTACCTGCAGATCATACAAATATTTGTTCCGTGCGGGAATCGAACCCACGACCCGGAGCGCAGCAGTCGACTGTATCAGCCACTGCACCAACCGTGCCGTTGTTGAATTGTTATACATTGTTTAAATTAGTGTTTTGAGGAGATTTATTTTGTCAGACATAAATCGCACTGAAATGAAATGAAATAATCTTTTATTCAAAATAGAATATAAAATAGTATTTTTGAACGTCAACATTAGACACCCATATAAGCCCACCCTTCACCGCTTCCTAGTGTTTAAGCTGGGGAGAAGAAACGGCGCAACAAACTCTCAGCAACACGTTAGTCTGTCATATACAATATTTATACATACATGTACACAAGAAAAAACAAAAATTACAACAGTACTAAAATGTACTTACATGTCAAAAATGTATGTAAATTTAATATAAATAAAACGTAAAAATACTAATATAAATCACATGTCAAAAAAACTGTTTAAATTCAATGTCAATAAAAAGTGTATAAAATAACAAATGTCAGCTTATGTACAAACATTTTAAAAAAAAAACAATGCTGACTGTACCTAGCGAGCAGCTCAGTCCCAAGCTTTTTTATCCTCAAGACAATCGGAAATCTTATAATATCCTTTATTACAGAGTTTAGATTTAATAAAAGTTTTTAAATTTCTTAAGGGATAAATTTCTGACTTCAGTGGGAAGTTTATTGTAAAAACGTATACATTGACCCATGAACGAGTTGCTTACTCTGTGGAGACGAGTACAATGTACAGCTAGATTGTGTTTATACCTGGTGTTTACACTGTGAACATCGGATATTTTTTTTAAATTGGAAATGTCTGCCGTGCCGTGTGGTGCCGGCTCAGAATACCACCACCCCATCTCCTCCCGTGAGTGTCGTAAAAGTCGACTAAGGGATTAGCCGGAGGATGGGCAGCAGCGTCCTTCGAGTACATTAAAAACTCAACTGCGATCACCAACCCGCCAAGCGTGGCGATTATGGCAAAACCCCCCCAATGAGCCCACAAAACACCCATAGCGGTCATTGTGGAGATCTTTGGGGGAAGCCTTGTGTCCAGCAGTGGACTTTATTCGGCCGAAATGGTGATGATGAAATCTCGCATATACAAACACCGAAACTTGTGACCTGATAGTTGATAATCTGAAAATATCGAACGATACGGCAGATAAAACTGAACGTGTGGAAAGTGAGATCCAAGCTTGTTGCACCATTTCTTGAGCTTGGCTGTCACAGCGTTATTTTAGTCTATTCAGTGAGTCCAAACACGTTTCATTGTTATTATGACTTAGCTAATAAAACAAAATCATCATATCAGCCACAGGATGTCCACTCACACAAAGGCCTCCCCCTTAGATTTCCACAACGAGCGGTCACATGCCGCTCTCATCCAACGACTACCAGCGACCCTCACCAGGTCGTCTGTCCACCTCGTTGGAGGTCGTCCCACGCAGCGTTTTCTGGTGCGCGGATCTTTGTGCCCCAGCGGCCATCAGTTCTACGAGCAATGTGCCCTGCCCATTGCCACTTCAGTTTACTAATCCTTTCGGCTATGTCGACAACTTTAGTTCTTCTACGGATCTCCTCATTTCTGATTCGATCTCGTAGAGACATACCAAGCATCTCTCTGTCCATTGCTCGCTGAGTGACCTTGAGCTTTCTTATGTCATATGTCACCACTGGTAATTGTTACTATTCAACAAAATAGTGTGACACAAAACTCAAGAAATCCTGAGTATCACAGAAAACTTCAACTAACGACGTTAAAGCAGTGAAAAGCACGCGACCAACTTCTTCCTACAGTGGTTTATCGCTCTTAATGTTACCACAAACAATATCTGAAGGTTTTAAATGTCAAAGTCAACCGTATTCAAAATCAGAATGCCATACGAATATTACGTCACAAGTTACAGTACGGTAACTCAGGGTCTATCGAGTGTAGATTGCAATACTTTTCAACTACGGTATACGGATACTACGGATATATGATACTACGGATTTCTCCTGTGTCGTGGGTGGTTTTACAGACACAATACACATTTTTTTTTATTGGTGTCCAGTGGATATTCTACATAGAGCTTCCTTCGCCCCGGGGAAGGGCGAAGGGGCATGCCGGACTCCTACCGGCTAAAACCACTGGAGCCGTCATCTATTGCACCGAAAGGGGGCTCCAGGTCCTCGTAAATACACACTAGAGCCGCCCATTGTTGCCACGCCTTTAGGCACGTCACGGAGGGGATGACTGTAAAGCGGTCAGCCGTTCTAGCGGAGGGAAGGCGATTGTAAAAAGGTCCCCCCCAGGCATTTCTCGGGCAGGAAACACAATACACCTAGACCCGGAACAATTACTTGCACATAATAGAAATATTTGCTCCGTGCGGGAATCGAACCCGCGACCCGGAGCGAAGCAGCCAGCAGCAGTCACAAATGGTATTCTCCTAAACTAACAAACAACGTCAAACGTGTACTTACACTGTGATGAGATCGAAAATGGATCGAAAGTTTATCTAAATCAAAACGGTATTCTGCTAACTATTTCGAGCTGTCACATGTACTAAATTGTCATTAAATAAACGTCAAAATTGAGACTGAAATGATACTAGATCGAGATTATACTGAAGTCCGACTGAAGTTTAAGAGTAGCAGAATACCATTTTTTCAGTCAATTCATAATTTAGTCTCAGTTCGGTCAAGTTTCAGTCATAGTGTAAATTAATTACGAGAGTTGGCCCTCTGGTTTAAAGTCCTATATTCCCCTTTTACATCCGCGTGTGGTATCCGGATTAAGAATATAGCACCACTCCATCTCCTCCCGTGGAGGTCGTAAAAGGCGACTATGGGACTCTAAACCAGAGGGATGGGCAGCAGCGTCCCTTCTGTGAAACGGTAGCCATACTGCGCTCACCAACCCGTCTGCCAAGCGTGGTGAGTATTGGCAAATACCCCCCAAAATGATGACACAGTTGTGGACATCTATGGGGGAGGCCTTTGTTCAGCAGTGGACGTGTATAAATGGCCGATATGATCCGCGGGAGGCGATGGAGTGGTGCTGTATTGTTAATCTGGAAACCACACGAAATAACTGTAAAATAAAGTGAGTGAAGTGAAGTGTCATACATAGGGCAAACAAAGCGTAGTATAGCCACCAGGTTAAAAGAACACATAGCTGACGTCAAGCATAGACGCTCCACAAAGTCTGCAGTGTGCGAACATGCCTTAGATAAACCCAACCATTTTCTTCGTTTCGATCAACCTCAAGTCCTCGCGAAAGAGAACCGATATGTACCAAGAATGTTTCGTGAGGCTATTGAAATTAAAAAACATCCTAATTTTAATAGAGAAGATGGCTGGCAGGTACCACCAGTTTGGAATCCTGTTATTAAAATAATAAAGTCCCAAACTAAATACCACACTGAAAAACATCAAGACTACTACTTAAACTACTACTACTATTTAAACGCTATAATGTACAAAAACATCACTATATTAATTTTTTAATAACGTTTATTACTTTTATTTTCATTATCGTCGCCAGTAAACAACTTGACAATTGACATTCTCAACATTATTGCTGTTTGTTCCGCCAACAGGTAGGCAAAGGTCCGAACCATACAGCCTGGTCTGACTCTCTCCCGTAGACAGAGTATAAACATGACATCCATAGCATATTTAATAAGTATTGATCATATCTAGTACATGCACGTAAGTAACACTTATATATTTAATTATTGGTTTATTCAGTAGTATGCTACACATATAGGGTATTTTATAAATATTACATATTTTATTATTAAATCTATATTTGACTAATTACTCGGCATGTCTTTTTATTAACTTATTTATTGGCCTATGTCGTAACCGCCCGTGGTATCACAACTGTCTCGGTCCTATCTGAAAACCAGCGCTGTGGCATTTTTTTATTTAAATGTCACAGCATTATGCTGAGATAGGGGCCTTTTTTGGCCTCGTCCAGGTTGCCTTAATTTAATTATAATATTTTTATTTTTACTTTATGTTATTTGTAACTTCCTGTGCGAGACCTTAATAAAACTTTTTTCTTTCTTTTCTTTCTTTCTTTCTTTCTTTCTTTGATTACTGCGTGCATCGAAATAATTTTTGATTATAATTGTACGGTAGATAAAATAAAATAACTTTTTAAAATCTGTAACGACGCCTGTCACCTTAGTCATCCTGCGACCATGAACCCTGCAAAGTGTTCGAAACGTCAGGAAAAACAAAAACCTAAAATATACGCGATAGAATCCGTTTAAAAGTGTTTTATTATAATGAGTGAACGCACTTGGTCGGCAAAGCTGGCGGCGCAGTGCGCGAGCACGGCGGCGGCTCTGGGGTGCTTCGCCCCGTGCTCCGCCACCAGCCACACGGCCGCAGCTCGAGCGTTGCCTGCCAACCTGCACACATACCACAATTCTATACTCCGAGTACATAATTTCCAATACAATCATATATTCAGTCATTTTATTTTAATATTTTATCAAATTGAAAATAGCTTAAGGAAATATATCGCGTTTAATTAATTCATTCTATATACTTTATACAAGGGGTCCAGTAAATAGCACGACATACTGCAGGGGGTGAGAGCGTGGGTCAATACCTACCAAAAAAACACAGTATATGTTCAGCAAAATCTTACGGATTTACAGTAGTACAAAATTATCCGAAATATCGAAAAATCTCTACCTTGACACAGATTTTTAAGCATCTCGTAATGAAAAATTCCTTTTCTAGTTTTTTTAACTCAAATTATTTGTGAATAGTTACTTTACTCATTGATAAGTCTTTATTCTATTAAAAACTAAATTGTTTTCAAGAAATACAATTTTTATTTAAATTTTCACAGCACAATTTTCTTATCGCTCAACTTTAACCTACAGTGGTGAAAAAAAATATCCGTAAGATTATGCTGAACATATATAGTGTTTTTTTGGTAGGTATTGACCCAAGCTCTCACCGCCTGCTACTGCACTGACATACTTGTCGTGCTATTTACTGGACACCCTAGTGGTGTCCGGATTAAGAATATAGCACCACTCCATCTCCTCCCGTGGATGTCGTAAAAGGCGACTAAGGGAATCTAAACCAGAGGGATGGGCAGCAGCATCCTTTCTGTGCAACGGTAGCCATACTGCGCTCACCAACCCGCCTGCCAAGCGTGGTGAGTATTGGCAAATACCCCCCAAAATGATGACACAGTTGTGAAAATCTATGAGGGAGGCCTTTGTTCAGCAGTGGACGTATAAATGGCCGATATGATATATGATATATGGTGCATGCATTTATGTTCCACTATACAAAGGTGTTGCTTAATTGTGTATTTACATTTCAGGTATTATTATGAGCAAGTGTGAGTATGTAGGGTAGAACAATATAATATTGTTTTATTTTGTATTTCATATATTTGTGTATCAATGACGTAATAATTGTATGTGCTAGAGCTGCACGTTGCACGTATAGATGCTGTACGTAAGTATATAGAATTAATTAATATTTTTTATTTATCCCAGTGAAAATTCATCATGAACTTCCTCCGCTCCGAGGAATGGCAAAAGGGCATATAGGACTCCTACCAGCTAAAGCCACTGGGGCGGTCATCTTCGGCACCTAAGTCCAAGTCTTCGTATGATCACACTAGAGCCACCCACAGGTGCCACGCCTATAGACACATTTTGGTCACCCTCCCCGGAGAGATTGTAAAGGATCCTCAGGAAGCCTCACTTAAAGGCACTTAGTGTTCAAGTTTAAAAGAGTACTGCGAAGGGTCCTGTAGCTAGTTAAGTTAGTGGACATAAGAGGCTAAATAACTGACGTCTCGAGGTGACGAGCGCCGTGTGGTGCCATTCACGACTTTTTTATTAATGTTCAGTGGAAATTCTACATGAACTTCCTTGGCCCCGGGAAGGGCGGAAGGGCTCCTACCGGCTAAAACCACTGGAGGACTGCTGTTCTCTATCCGTCTACATACTACTCTTATTGTTTTCTGTCCCGTCTGTGGCAGTGCATTACTGGCCAAGTTCTCAAAGTCGAGCTATAACCGTCTCCCCCTCTCCCCCGTGCCCCAACAGTGGGCCGCACCTGTCGGAGCGCAGCAGCTTGGCGGCGCGGGCCACGGCGGCGCGCGCGGAGGTGGCGCCGCCCCCCACCACGCGCTTCACCACCACCACGGCCTCGCACACCACCCATTCTGACAACAATCATTATTAGCTCAGTAGCGGCATCTCCTTGCTCTACACATCGTCGTTTCAGCTAAATAAAGTCCACTGCTGGACACAAGCTTCCCAAAAATCGCCACAACGACCGATATGGTGTGTTGTGTGCTCATTGTGGGGGTTTGGTCATAATCGCCACGCTTGGCGAGTCAACTGCGATCCGCATGCTCTACATGTACATTTACTATCATGCATAACGTGATTTTCCGTGTGGTGTCCGGATTAAGAATATAGCACCACTCCATCTCCTCCCGTGGATGTCGTTAAGAGGCGACTATGGGACTCTAAACCAGAGGGATGGGCAGCAGCGTCCCTTCTGTGGCATATTAGTCATACTGCGCTCACCAACCCGCCTGCCAAGCGTGGTGAGTATTGGCAAATACCCCAAAATGACGACACAACTGTGGAAATCTTCGGGGGAGGCCTTTGTTCAGCAGTGGACGTATAAATGGCTGATATGATGATCATCATCATCATTCATCATTTCGGCCGAGTGAAGTCCACTGCTGGACACAGGCCTCCCCCAAAGATCATCACAACCACCGATATGGATGTGTTCTCGCTCATAGGGGGGTTTTGCCATAATCGCCACGCTTGGCAGGCGGGTTGGCGATCGCAGTTGAGTTGTTAATGTACTCGAAGGACGCTGCTGCCCATCCTCCGGCTAATCCCTTAGTCGACTTTTACGACACCCATGGGAGGAGATGGGGTGGTGGCATTCTGAGCCGGCACCACACGGCATATGATGATAACGTGATAAAAATAACGTTCAAATTTTGCGGTATAGTTTCGCGAATAATGAGTCAGTGACAGTATGTTAATACAAGCCGAATAGCCCCGACTGCCAATAAAACACATCTTTAAACCTGAACTGAAGCTTGGAGCTGGCTTCTGGCTTTTATAAAGATGAAAAGGTGCTGCATCCGGTATTAAGCGCGTGTAAGTAAACTTGTAATGATTTAGTGTAAACCTTATTCAATTACTTTGTTTTGACTTTCGATACTTTCTAGTTAGTCGTGGTTAAAGTGACTAGTACGTCGTGTGGTGCCGGCTTAGAATACCACCACCCCATCTCCTCCCATGGGTGTCGTAAAAGTCGACTAAGGGATTAGCCGGAGGATGGGCAGCAGCGTCTTTCGAGTACATTAACAACTCAACTGCGATCGCCAACCCGCCTGCCAAGCGTGGCGATTATGACAAAACCCCCCAATGAGCCCACAACACATCCATACCCGTCGTTGTGGTGATCATTGGGGGAGGCCTGTGTCCAGCAGTGGACTTCATTCGGCCGAAATGATGATGACGTGCTATTTATTATCAAAATGTTTTTCGAAAACCCCATCATTTATTCCATGTCAATCGTCAGTTTTTGCCCCGTACGACGAAAACGCTTAAAGCTTACGTCAGCGGTTTTCCAGAAACATACGAAATGAGGACCATCAAGTCTTTTTTTGTTTCTTTTTTAAAAAACGTTTGCCCGACACTAGGATTTGTCTGTGTCGTGGGTGCGTTTACAAATACAAATTCCACACACAATACACCCAGACCCGGAACAACTACCTGCAGATCGTACAAATATTTGTTACGTGCGGGAATCGAACCCACGACCCGGTGCGCAGCAACCGACTGTATTAGCCACTGCACCAACCATGCCGTCAATAATATACTCATATGACTCCCTAAAAGGTGGACTCTTCTGGTGTTGCGGACTTTATTGGTTTTGCGGATTGCGGACAGTCATCGGTAAACGAATACCTGTTATTTACAACAACAAAAAAACTGAAGTCTTTTATTTTATAAAATGTTCATTGACTATTAATTTACGCTGTTTTTTTTACAGATGATTGATACAATGTGTTTTAACTTTTTGTTTATATATTTTTGTATTTATTACATCTAACTAACGTACATTTTAACATTTAATGATTGTTATATTTTTTGTCAACATGTAAAATATTATGGTGATATGATATTATATTATTTGCCCCACTAGAAAGGACTCTAAGTACTAGAAAGCGGTGAAGGGTGGGCTTATATGGGTGTCTAATGTTGAAGTTCAAAAAGAACTAAATGTTTTAGTCTATTTTAAATAAATGACCATTTTATTTCATGTTTGCAAACTCTGTTATAAAAAAAAAAACTCTCTAATCGTATCACTATCTTCCTCCCTGTTACATTTATTTTGAGCTCATGGCTCGTTCAACGGAGTCTGGGAGCGCAGTGCATATGGTATCCAGACTATTATCGGCTTAAACCAAGAGGGCAGTCACAAGGTGACAAAGTGCTCCGGGATCTCAAGAAGGAACGCATTTGAGCTGCCCATTAGTGCCACGCCTATAGGCACTTTATTGGCGTCCAGTGGAAATCCCACTGGAAGTTCTACATGGAACTTCCTTCGCCCCGGGGAAGGGCGAAGGGGTATGCCGGACTCCTACCGGCTAAAACCACTGGAGCGGTCATCTTCGGCACCGAAAGGGGGCTCCAGGTCCTCGTAGACTGTAAAGGACCCGCCCTCTCCGATTGCTTATCTCGGGGGGATTGTCGATATACCGTATTATGCTAAGAATTGCACCACCCCATCTCGTTTTGTGGGTGTCGTAAAAGGCGATTATGGGATTAACCGGAAGATGGGATTGTCCTTCGAGTACATCAACGAATCAACTGCAATCATCAACCCGCCTGCCAAGCGTGGTGATTATGGCACAACTGTCTGACTGGGAGACGTCTACGTCCAACGCTGTACATCTGTCAACTGAACTGATGATCACCTTATAACTATACATCAGAAGCCCTCGCAGTACTAAAACATCTAACCGTCTTTGCTGGACAGCAGATGCAGCAGTCCATTCAAGCACGTCTCGGTCTCTGAGTGGATCGCGACAGCCAGCCTCCCTATCGCCTGTATGGTGGCCCCAGCGAACGTCTTGTCGCTACAGGTCACATACGTCTGGAACTCTCGAAGTATTACACCGGCAGTTGCTTCTGTCGCTAAGTTAGTGAGGATCTCCAGCTTTAACAGCTTGATGTGGGTAGGGTCTGAGTTACGCACGAAGAAAGATTTTAGGAATGGTTCGAAGAGGGCCTGTAAAATAAATTCTTTATATATATATGTCCGCGTGGTGTCCGGATTAAGAATATAGCACCACTCCATCTCCTCCCGTGGATGTCGACTTAGGGACTTAATAAACCAGAGGGACGGGCAGCAGCGTCTCTTCTATTGGTACCACCATTCTGCGCTCACCAACCCGCCTGCTAAGCATGGTGAGTATCGGCAAATATCCCCAAAAGTGATGAAACAATTGTGTAAATCTATGGGGGAGGCTTTTGTTCAGCAGTGGAAGTATAAATGGCTAAAATGATGAAAAAAAATATATATATACCATATAACTTCTGAAATACTTGGCTTGTCGATACGATGGTTCATAGATATGTTAGTATCGCGTATATAGTGGCGCCACCTACTGGAAAAGGCAGAAAAGCGTCTGCCGTGCAAGCTAACAAAAAAAAAATACAATAATATTGTAACTTTTTGAACCATCATTTTCAAAGTTAATCTGCGATATAGAGATGGATTCTGGTTCTGATTGATTCTATAAGACAACTAGACAACACCAAATGATCACTTCAATGAGCCACCTTAACCATATCCCATAATCACCACACTGGGCCGACGGGTTGGTGATTGCAATATATTGTTACTCATTTCACCCAGTCTATTACTTACCCGTCTGGTGACAGTGAGTGCCGCGATGGAGTTAAGCACCACACTCTGAACTTCAAGCGGTGCGCGCAGCAAACGAACCATGGCTTTCGCAACCGGAGGCAGTTCTTGAGCTAATACAGGAATTAAATAAGAATAATAAACAAAGAACTTAGGATGGATATTACATCCCTAGCAAAGAGCATGGGGAGTTTAAGTTTACAGCATTTTCAACTGCAACTCGAACGGGCGGCTATCTCTTACTAATGAAAATAATGCAACTATACGGAAACGGCGACCCATTCAGGTTAGCAAGCGGCATCGAATGGAGCGAGTCATGTCATCATCATCATCATATCAGCCACAGGACGCCCACTGCTGAACAAAGGCCTCCCCCTAAGATTTCTACAACGAGCGGTCACATGCCGCTCTCATCCAACGACTCCCAGCGACCTTCACCAGGTCGTCTGTCCACCTCGTTGGAGGTCGTCCCACGCTGCGTTTTCCGGTGCGCGGTCTCCATTCGAGAACCTTTGTGCCCCAACGGCCCTCAGTTCTACGAGCAATGTGCCCTGCCCATTGCCACTTCAGTTTACTAATCCTTTCACCTATGTCGACAACTTTAGTTCTTCTACGGATTTCCTGATTTCTGATTCGATCTCGTAGAGAAATACCAAGCATAGCTCTCTCCATAGCTCGCTGAGTGACCTTGAGCTTTCTTATGAGGCCCATTGTGAGTGACCACGTCTCTGTTCCATATGTCATGTGATTGATCGGGATCGATCGAGTTGATTCGGTTATACGAATCATGACGATTTCGCGAGTCCGCACGACAAATACGCAAAACGAATCAATTCGGATTTGAAGAAACGCGATTTCAGAGATTTTTTTAGTTTTTTTTAAACGTTGCCCCACGCTTCTCCTTTTTCGTGGGTGCGTTTACAGACATATATTCCACACACAATACACCCAGACCCGGAACAACTACCTGCAGGTCATACAAATATTTGTTCCGTGCGGGAATCGAACCCACGACCCAGTGTTTGTATGCGTGTGTGTATGTGTCCGTGAGTGCGCGTGTGTATATGACCGTGAGTGCGTGTGTGTATGTGTCCGTGAGTGCGTGTGTGTATGTGTCCGTGAGTGCGTGTGTGTATATGTGTGCGTGTGTGTGTATATATATATATATATATATATATATATATATATATATGTGTGTGTTTGTACGCCTTCGTGTGTGTTTGAATGAGAAAGTATGTCGTGTCATCGTGTGTTAAGTTCATTTATATACAAAAAATACTAAGCCACTTGGCTTAGTATTTTTTTAGGTATTACACAATTTTTTCTATCGACTCAGGCAAGGGTCATGATCCATTTACCTACTTTATTTTTACATTAAAGTTCATAGTATATAAACGATGGGATTACCTGGTCCACAGTGGTAAAATAGTTGTGCCACAGCCATAACTACACCAGAGTTGCGACTCTGTAGTAACGGCTTGGCGGCGCGCAGTAATAATCGATGATCAGCGTCTAAACTTGGCGAATGTGACGAGTGCTTCCGAGGTGTTCCGTCACTGTCTGACTCGTAGAACGGCTTGTCTGTGTCGCTATCGCTCGAGTATGTCTGCAATGATTACCCATGTAAAATTTTGCATGTGTTAAACGAAATTTCATTTTCTTTTATACTACTTACGGTGTGCAACTCGTACAATATCTATATCCAGTATGGACTTGATCCGTCCAGTATACACTTGAGCCGTGTGGTGCCAGCTGAAAATACCACCACCCCATCTCAACCCATGGGTGTCGTAAAAGGCGACTATGTGATTATCCGGAGGATGGGCAGCAGTATCCTTCGAGTACATTTATAACTCAACTGCGATCGCCAACCCGTCTGCCAAGCGTGGCGATTATGGCAAAAACCCCCCAATGAACACACACCAACCATCCATACCGGTTGTTGTTGCAATCTTTGGGGGAGGCTTCTGTCCAGCAGTGGACGTTTTTCGGTTGTGATGATGATACACTTGATCGAAGAAAATCTATCATCATCATCATTTCGGCCGAATGAAGTCCACTGCTGGACACAGGCCTCCCCCAAAGATACAACCACCGATATGGATGTGTTGTGGGCTCATTGGGGGGTTTTGCCATAATCGCCACGCTTGGCAGGCGGGTTGGCGATCGCAGTTGAGCTGTTAATGTACTCGAAGGACGCTGCTGCCCATCCTCCGGCTAATCCCTTAGTCGACTTTTACGACACCCATGGGAGGAGATGGGGTGGTGGCATTCTGAGCCGGCACCACACGACAAAGCCGGCACCACACGACAAGAAAATCTATGGTTTCATCAAATGAACTGGCAGAATTATTTTTGATCAAAGATTTTGAGTTTTCAATAGTTTCCATCAAACGGAACAAAATAGGTATGGATACAATATTTTATGAGCTTTAATTCCCCTCACCGGGCACCAATTCGCGGGCCAAGCGTAGTCATATCGGCGATTTATACGTCCACTGCTGAACAAAGGCCTCCCCCATAGATTTTCACAACTGTGTCAGCATTTTGGGGGGTATTTGCCAATACTCACCACGCTTGGCAGGCGGGTTGGTGAACGCAGTATGGCTATCGTTTCACAGAAGGGTCGACAATCGTGGTGGGTACTGGCAATTTTCCCCCAAAAATGACGACACAATCGACAAAATCTATGGCGGAGGCTTTTGTTCAGCAGTGGACGTCCTTTGGTTGATATGATAATGATAATTTAATGAGTATGAAAGCAACGAATGGCTTTATAATACACAGCATCGAGATCATAAAAATAAAATAATACGTTCAGAAGTGAATACGTCACTTGTCAATATCAAGTCTTAAGTTGTCAACGTCAATTGTCAACTTAACCAATATCTGTGTCCAAACACACATATTGGTTGAGTTGAATGAAGCAGTAGTCGAAAAATATTTGATCAAATGTAGGACAAACATATTGCACGAGTTACCACAACACATATATATATATATATATGTTTTTTTTTTTTTTAAAACGTTGCCCCATACTAGGATGTCTCCTGTGTCGTGAGTGCGTTTACAGACATATATTTAACACACAATACACCCAGACCCGGAACAACTACCTGCAGATCAGACAAATATTTGTTCCGTGCGGGAATCGAACCCACGACCCAGAGCGCAGCAGCCGACTGTATCAGCCACTGCACCAACCGTGCCGTCGTAATGAGGTAGAAGCAACTTCACTGGTATTCTTGTGCGCATGCGAAGCAACTCTAGTCAACTATAATGTTGCTTACCTCACTGTTGGGATCCGCGAAGCATGTCTTAGCGTACACGGTGAGCACGTTGAGCAACGTCAGTTGTCCCCACTCGTCCACATCGGCCAGCAGTGAGCATAATTTCCTATAGATACACTATTATAATAATGGAAACAAGGTCCTGACTTCATTCCAAAGTTGAACAAAGAATTAATTAGGCTCTCAAAAAAGAAAAGAAAGAGTTAATCAGTCATATTAATTAGTCTTCAGGGTCGCTGTAGTGCCTCTGGAATGTTTGCCGAAGCACGTACGGACGGTTTTCACGCAATTATACGGAAAAAAATTGCTTCCTTACTAGATCGTCTTAGATGTAGCAAAAACAGCATTTTGAAAGTAGTAGCTGATAAATGGGATTGTCCGATCCAAACGTTCTGGGTGAAACAATTGATTGGTTTTCCAGATATGGCAAGTGAGAAAAGCGAAAACACCTTCTCACTTGGCATAACTGGCGTGATATGACTTTTGTTTTGTATAGTATTTATTTTTGCTACTAACATAGTTTAAGCCTTCATTAACAATAACATGGATGTTTTGTCTGAATTAAACAGTTTATTTATTTATTTATTATTCATACTCAACCTGTCAGTCCACTGCTGGACATGCTCACCCAAGCCATAACATCCGGTCGTTCGTCTTTCGCATTAAATGTATCCCAGCAGCCTTCTTCAGGCTTAGCTATCGATCGGTCTTTTGAGAGAAATGGCCAGCCCATTGCCACCACTCAAAATGTTGTTGTTGTTGTTGACATAGTTGTCGAAATGTATAGGGGAGGCTTTTGTTCAGCAGTGGACATCCTTTGGCTGATATGATGGTAATGATAATATATTTACCTATAACTCCTGTGTATGAGACTCATACGCTCGCCGCACACTTCGGAGAACGCCATGGCTGCTGAGCCAACGACCAGCGGCGCCTTATCCGATAATAGTTTATCTATTATGGATACCAGCTCTTCTTTCTGCTCTGGATCCAGGCTATCGGCAGAAAATCTCAAATACTTAAGAGGATCTTTTTTTTTACAACCATGTGTACTATTTCGTAAGAACTTTTTTTTTTGTTTAAAAACATTTCCCAACACTAGGATTTCTCCTGTGTCATGGGTGCGTTTACAGACATGAATTCCACATACAATACACTCAGACCTGGAACAACCACCTGCAGTTCATTCAAATATTTGTTCCGTGCAGGATACGAACCCACGACCCGGAGCGCAGCAGCCGACTGTATCAGCCACTGCACCAACCGTGCCGTCACACAGTAGCAAACTCACATCTGAATCCGCAGAGAAAAGTAGTAAAAACAAGTAAGTTAAAATATTACTCATGTGATGGAAAAGCCATAACTAGTTTCGATGTAACACGTATTTCTCATTTAATTATTGTCATTCTTTGTAATATTTTAATTTTTGTGTAAT
The DNA here is from genome assembly GCA_947459985.1 of Diloba caeruleocephala. Classification (NCBI taxonomy): domain Eukaryota; kingdom Metazoa; phylum Arthropoda; class Insecta; order Lepidoptera; family Noctuidae; genus Diloba; species Diloba caeruleocephala. The sequence goes on from OX381618.1 coordinate 2,990,836, forward strand.
AATTTATTTAATGAATAATGTAATTTTGAATTTATAATTAAACGAGACTATACTTATTTTAATTACAATTTTATTATTGTCCGTGGATGTTTACGAGCAGACAAAATGATCTACCCTCTTCCTTAAACGTTTTGTACGCTGGGTGCCGTTATCACTATCACTTCACTCAAACCTCGACTTTGTTCCCGACACACGAAACTCACTGTGTCCGTTCGCGAACTTTTTACGGCACTATTTCGATCTTTACACAATCAAATCACTGGATTCCAGTCCTTCGACAGTTGAAACCCGTCCTCCCGGTTATTATATTTGGTAATCTCAATGGCTTCTCTTACCAGTCTGGGTATATAGTGGCGTTCTGTCGACATTACCTGAGGGTTATGTAACTCGATCCAGTGGTTCGATCCCGAATCCAAGAGGTGTTCAGCTATGGACGACTTTTGGATTTCGTTGTTTTATACCGCTGTAGAAGAATCTCAGAACACATCAGGTGTTCTGAGATTCTTCTACAAGCTACAGTGCATTTCGTCTGACCGATATACGACTTGCCACAACTACAGTAAATATTATTATTTTTAGCATGTAATAAAAAACACTTTTAAACGGATTATATCGGTAATATACGCGATATAATCCGTTTAAAAGTGTTTTATTATGAGTAATAATCGCGAAAACCTAAGACTGTAATAAAAAATTTGCACAACTGTAAAGTCGAATATAATGAAACCATCCAATAATTTTACCATGTAATATGTACCTATATTCTGGCAAAAAAATCATTCATGGAATTCAGGCTGTGGAATATAAGCAAAGGGCTCAAAATTACGTCTGAAAATAAATATATGATTCCCCATGATTCATGAAGATCTCAAGGTAAATATACACCTTAACTCAGTTAAAAGAACTGCACAAAATATAAAAGCATGACCAGTCAGGTCAATTGACTATGCCGGATTATGCGAAGACTAAAACTATGGCACATCCTGAACATGGATATATAAAATAAGATACAAAGATATTTATCCATTAAAACCATTCACAGGCACTTATGAATAGTCAAGACTTTGGTTGCCGCTTTCCAGCATGTTGATTTCCTAGATAATAGTGCTTGACATATTAAAAGGTTGTTCCAATAGGAATATGGTGACACAGATCCTTCAACCCACGGTCATACTCTGTAGAGTGGCAAGATATATTGAGTTCCGTTGCTTGGGAGCAAGCAGTTTGGTTGAAATAGGTTTTAGTTTTTTATTTCTTCAAGAATTATGTGCAGTACCTACAGAGGTACCGATCGTTTTTCGTGATTGGTGGTGAGATACCCATTATGGCGGGTATCACCGTACTTTACTCCCAGCTGATCGTAACCTGTCTTATTGGGAGAAGCCTATAACTTACCTATACAATTTAGGTATGGCGTGAGCAGCAGTCTTCCTGACGTAAGGACTCATGTCACTGGAGGAGTCTCTGATGGCCAGCATCACGATGGGGACTATCATGGGCACGCGGATAGATGATAGTACGCGTAGAGCGCTAGCGCGGATCAACTGGTTGGGGTCCTGAGAAGGTACAAGATGGTTTAGGCGGAGTGAAGACGGACCATGTGGTTTCGGTTAAAAATACCGCCACCCCATCTCATCCCATGGGTGTCGTAAAATGCGACTATAGTATTAGCCGGAGGATGGGCAGCAGCGTCCTTCGAGTAAATTTATAACTCAACTGCGATCGCCAACCCGTCTGCCAAGCGTGGCGATTATCTGAGCTTTATAAACTTGCAGCCATTATATTGGCCTAATATTTTTACAAAATAGTATATCTTTATCTAATAGTTCCATACATTAGCAGACTAACATTATAAATTATGCAGATGAATGGCTGAATGTTCTTTTTAATGCTAGGATTTCTCCTGTGACATGGGTGCATTTACAGACACAAATTCTGCACAGTACACCCAGACCCGGAACAACTATCTGCAGACCACACTAATATATTAACCATGTGGGAATCGAACCCGTGACCTGGACTGGAGCAGCCGACTATACGGTTGGTGCAGTGGTTGATACAGTAGACTGCTGCGCTCCAGGTCGTGGGTTCGATTCCCGCACGGAACAAATATTTGTACGATCTGCAGGTAGTTGTTCCGGGACTGGGTGTATTGTGTGTGGAATTCATGTCTGTAAACGCACCCAAGACACAGGAGAAATCCTAGTGTGGGGCAACGTTTTTTAAAAGAAAAAAAATATATCTGCCACTGCACCAACCGTGCCGTCAAGTACTATAATTACTACATACCTTTAGAGCCCGCTGGAAAGTGCTGATGGACAGCAGAGCTAGGTCTTGCTGCTCCTCAGCATACCTCACTAAGTACACATATACCAGCTTTTTTACCTCTATGTTCTTTGACACAACATTTTTCACTACAGCTGGGAACCTATGAAATTAAAATATTACTTATGCAGATGTACCATCAACACTTTTGTATGTTTTCTGGTACAGAATAAGCTATCCCTCTATTACTGTATGAGGAAATTAACGGATTAAGGAGAATATGGACAGCAGTCTTCTGTATACAAACTATAATAAAAAATTGTCATCATCATCATCATTTCAGGTGAGGGCCAACGGGGCACACAGAAGGGGCCCGTCAATCATTGACGGGCCGATACCTGCCGGGGGAGCGGTCCAATGCAGAAAAGCGTACAACTCACCCCCGGCTAGAGGTAAGAAGAAGGACACCGTGGGGTTTTAGCCGGTTTGATCCCGGCATGCCCCTCCGCCCTTCCCAAGGCGGAGGAAGTCCAAGAGGATTTCCCCACGTTAAAAAAAAAAGGTGAGTAAAGTCCACTGCTGGACACAGGACTTTTTCAAAGATCACCACAACAACCAGGCAGTATGTGCTGTAGTATCGCCACGCTTGGCCCAAGCTCAAAGTGTGTTGGTGATCGCAGTTGAGTTGTTAATTTACTGGAAGGATGCTGCTGCCCATCCTCCAGCTGATCTCATAGTCTACTCTTACAACACCCATGGTATGAGATAGGTTGGTCCTATTTGTAGCCGGCACCACACAGCTTATATTGTGATCACCCATTTATTTGATTACCTTGGGCATTATGGCAAAGTGAAAGAAGGTTGTAATGCAAAAGGCTTTTTATTTTCAAAAGCTAAGAGCAAGTTCAGTTTGCTTATACCAACCAGAGGGCCAAGTCTCGTAATGAATTCACGCTGTAACTGAAACTTGACCGAACTGAGATTAAATTATGAATTGACCGAAAAAATGGTATTCTGCTACTCTTAAAGTTCAGTCCAATTTCAGTATAATCTCGATCTAGTCTCATTTCAATCTCAGTTTTGATGTTTATTCAATGACAATTTAGTACATGTGACAGTTTGAAATGTGAGCAGAATACCGTTTTGACTTCGATCAACTTTCGGTCCATTTTCAATCTCATCACAGTGTAAGTTCACGTTTGACGTTGTTTAGGAGAAAACCATTTGTGACATTTATGACACTGAGACTAGATTGGAACTATATTTTGAATGTTTTTAAATTACGAGAATTGGCCCTCAGCTTAAAGACTTCACTATATTATGCATTTATAGCAGTATGTTTCCTCACTACCATGTAAAGAAATTACTTGAATATGAGATGTCACATTAGAATAGAATAGGATAATTTATTAAGTAATTAGGTTCTAACAGGCAGTTTTACATGTCATATTGAAACAACGGATCATTGAAATCAGGGTCCTGCAGGCCCCACTCTGCTTTCACTGTGGCATTGTTCATCCAGACCTGTACATATACTGCATTCCTCTTTGTTGTCAAAAACCAGTTGGCAACACAATAAATGATTTAAAGTTAATCTTTATATTCTATGCCTCATAAATAGTATAGTGAAAGTGTTACCTGCTTCATTGGTTTAATATTGAAAGTGAAAGTAATTAGATTATCAAATCATAAATCAATTGATCAAAGTTTTGTAAAATATTCAGACAATACTTACAAATCGGAGGCATCCCTTCCTTTAGCGATCATACCAATGATTCTTTTCATAGCCTCTAGTTTTAGTGAGTCTTTGGACCCATCTAACATGAGTTTTAAGTCTTCATTTCTAAAAAAAGTTGCAAGATTTCAACAAAATAATATTATCAGAAACAATGTTGTTTAATATAAAGTTGTCACGGAAAATAATAATGTGCAGTGCTCTGTATCATTTACTATCTTCAATCAATATAATGCATATGCCATTAAATAATTTAGATTTTGCGTGTAAGAGTGTAAATTGAAGTTACTCCACAATTAAATCACTGTAAAATACATGTTACTTGTAAATTAAACTAAAAATACATTCGGTACAAACTTTAAATGAAATAAATTATGCTAATAAATAGCCAATAATACATAAAATATTTATTTACTTCTTATAATCTGGTTGGAAAAACGCCCCCGAAGCTGGGTCATTCGCCGGGTATTCCACTTCACCCGTCACCACTTTATCGTTATTATAGGACGTCGAGCTCGTCATGGTGGATGAAATAAAACAATCAACACTTCACTAGATACTTAGTCTTAAATTTAAATACTCGTACTTCAAAAACTTTCTATCACTGAAATCGCATCATTTGGTTCACAAATTGACATTCATATGTTGACGTTGGACAGCAACATTATGTCAAAGTTTCGTTTCGTTACTGCAGTTGGTGACCTAAATGTTATTATACCATGAAGTACTATAAAAAACAATTGTGCAGTCGGAGGGGGGTCCTCGAAGTTCCTTACTTGCGATAGTGATACAATATATTTATATTGTCGTTTCTGAATGCGCAGTGAAAAGTAGTAAAAACAATACGAATTTAGAGATTTCACTGCGGAAGTGAGTTTTCTTGCATTTAGAAGTGAGTTTGCTAGTCGAGTTCCTAATTAATAGCTACGTATGTCTCTTTGAGTGACACCCGAGGGGCGACGCGTCAAGCGGTGCGTCTCATGCACGCTCAAACCTTTGTTTTCCAGCGGTGACAACAGCGTGTTCGCTAATGTCATCGAAGAAATAATAACAGAAATTCGGAATAAACCTTAAACAAGGTTATTTTCTCAAGCATTATATCAGAATGAAATGAAATTCTCAGAACCCACATTCTTTGCTCTTCTCTACATCATTTGGTCCTTGCCTTTTCAAATTAATTTCGAATGGAATCATTTCGTATACATTTTCGAACTGGCTAACTTAATGTTAAGCCTGCAGGCCATAGTTCCCTTAAACTCCGCGTTGTGGTGTACGAATTAGGCAGGCATATCCACCACACCACATTGATATCAAGAGGATGGAAAAAAGCATCCTCCCGTGTGCTAACGACAACATGCTGCGATCACCAATCTACCTGCCAAGTGTGGCGGTTATGGCAATGTCCTCTGTGACCACTTATTGTAGTCATTATTCGAAAGTTCATGTTCTGCTGCGGACGTTCGCAGGCACAGATACTCTCGGGACATAGGTCTTTCGAGAAGTATCTGTGTCACATAGACCTGTAAGAAATGCCCGATCGTCACCAGGTGTCATGGCAATGTCCTCTGTGACCACTTAATGTAGTCATTATTCGGAAGCCCATGTTCTGCTGCAGACGTTCGCAGGCACAGATGCTCTCGGGACATAAGTCTTTCGAGAAGTACCTGTGTCACATAGACCTGAAAGAGACGCCCGGTTGTCACCATTGCGTAGACTGCCCGGAGGAATCGGCGCAGTACAGGTTGGAGGAGTGTCCTACTTGGGCAATGCAGTGCAGTGATCTAATCGCGGCGGTCGAAGATGGTGACGTGTCGCTTCCGGCCGTGGTTCAGGCCACCGTCCGGAGCGAAGCAAGAGAGCATGGAATGCCGTCGCCACCTTTTGAGAGGACGTGATGCATTCAAAGAAGGCGGCGGAGCGGAGGCGGGAAGAGACAACTTCTCAACCCCACTGAAAAATACTTCTTAACTTTGCCGCACACTAGGATTACTTAACTTTTTTATTTTTATGATGGGTTTCTCGCACTCATCCCAAGGGGCATAAAGCTGCTTAACCGGGGAAATTATTTGTTAACAATACATTTACTCTCTAGTAAAGTCGATGTAACGTAACCATATCGTCATCTAATTAGACGCCAACACCATCTAGTTAGATTATTGGAAACTTGTAATAAATTAAATATAATATGTATTTTCTTGTGATGGTGTTGGAGTCGAAGCAGATCTAGCCAATCTTAGCCACTGCATCACGCCAACCAACAAACACAAAGACGGCACTTGTGTTTGTAGAAGTTTCTTGTATCATATCAAATATTTGTATTATCTGCAGGTAGTTATTCCGGATCTGGGTGCAATTTATGTGGAATTCATGTCTGTAAACGTACCCACGACACAGGAGAAACGCTAGTGTGGGGCGTTTAAAAAAGAAAATCTTCTACCGCGTGTGACCTCACACTCGACAATTTTTTTTTGTAAGTTGTTCGTTCCATATCTAACTGTACGTTGGCCGAATATAATCAGGTCGAAGGCGGGTGGGGAACCGTGCTGTGTTCTGCGCGCGCCTCTCTCGAGCTATATGTAGCCGGCCAGGTCCTAGAGAGACGAGGCCCGTCAGCAGATGAAGTGACGGGGAGCGGCCCAATACCTAACGGACAGCCACCGCACTTCCAGCCATATGTAAGCAGTAGGATTTTTGTCGCTGTGATGAACTTACATATTTAATTTAATAATTTTAGTGGTTGTAAAAATATTAACGGTTAATTGTTATTTAAGTTAAGAATATTTATTAACAGTATGTGATAACGTCATGTCCGGTAAAGATGGTGGGGTGACACTCGAACCTTTTAATAAGTTTGATGAGAACTAGTAGTGAGTAGAGATTCGGGTTCGGGTGAAAGAACAAGTGTCATCAAATTAAGAAAAATATTGTAAAGTTTAACTAGATTAAGAGTGAGTATATTTAATGGTTAAGTTTTGTATACGAATGAAGTGATTATGTATTAAATATGTTATCAAATGTCATGTCATGTCTAAAAGCGACTGTATCAATTAAGAAAAGTGCAAAGTATAACAGGATAACAATTTAAGTTACGCATACATACAAAAAAAAATTGCTGCCTTTTACCATAACCCGCACTTTTCTTGTATTGAGTTTTAAATGGAGCAGCGTAGTATGACGTAGTGGGGTCATCATCATCATCACCATCATCACATCAGCTAAAGGACGTCCACTGCTGAACAAAGGCCTCCCCCTTAGATTTCCACAAATAAGTAGTCATTTTGGTGGGAATTTGCCATCCCTCACCACGCTTAGCTGGCGAGTTGCTGGACGCAGCTGTCCATCCCTTTACCAGTCACCTTTTACGATATGCACCGGCGGAGATGGAGTGGTGCTATATTCTTAATCGGGACACCACATTAACCTTTTACTAATTGAACAGTAGATAACAACACGTTCGCTGGTTTACATAGCCTCATAAGTACCTTGGCGGTTTGAACGTGTTTCGAGACTAGTTGTAGGTAGATAAGTCTCTTGCAATATCTTGGAAGAATATCCTCGAAAGGGTAATAACAGCTAAGCTAAAGCTGCCACTGATGAATTGAATAAGCTTCCACAAACTACATAGTCAAAGCAAATTCTATTTGTTTCACAGATTTTTATGAAAATAAGTTATTATAATACGTTCAAATATAATGTGATTCAATGTCTTTAGCATAATGTTAAAGGTTGACTGGTAGAGAATGCCTCATGGCATTAAGTCCGCCTTATGTATACTCAATGTATATAAAAGTTGAAATAAATAAATAAATAATGGAAATAACATCCTTAAGCTATCAAACATAAAATAAACTTTGTTAGGTAAGAGAGTTGCACACAAACTTATAAATTTTACAAGCCTCAACACTACATGGCTTGGATAGGATGCTTTGAAAAGCACACAAATCTAACTTATTGACATTTAATTCGGCTAGTAAAGTTTCTCTTTCCCTATTATTGCGAACACATTCTACCAACAAGTGATGCAAATCTTCTACAGTCCCGCAGTTACGTTCACAATTTGTCCTTTTTCAGAATTATATGTACTTAGATAGTAAGAAACAGTGATAGCTTAGTGGTTGAATGCTTGCCTTCCATACAGGAGGGTCTGAGTTCGATCCCGGCCCGCACCTCTGATTTTTCGGATTCATGTGCAGATCAGAATTTGATTATCACTTGCGTTAACGGTGAAGGAAAACATCGTGAGGAAACCTTGCACACCCGAGTGGACTCCTCCATAATGTTCTCGATGTGTGTGTAATCCGCCAACCTGCGCTAGACCAGCGTAGTGGACTAAGGCTAAATCTTTCTCATCGGGTGAAAAGGCTCGTGCCCAGCAGTGGGACAGTAATGGGCTGATTACGAGATAGTAAGATAAAATGGTGCCGGCTACGAATAGCACCAAACCATCTTATCCCGTGGGTCGTAAAAGGCGACTAAGGGATTAGCCGGAGGATGGGCAGCAGCATCCTTCGAATACATTAACAACTCAACTGCGATCGCCAACCCGCCTGCCAAGCCTGGCGATTATGGCAAAAACCCCCCAATGAGCACACAACACACGATGTCGGTCAATGTGGTGATCTTTGAGGGAGGCCTGTATCCAGCGGTGGACTTTATTCGGCTGAAATTATGATGATGATGAAGATAAAACGTCTGTTCGGTGCAACCAAAGGCATATAACGAATTAAAAAACAGACAGTTTGAAACAATCAGTTTTGAAACGATTAGCGTGGAAAATGTGTCTCAGGATTGCACCGCTTGGACTTGGGTGTCCAACTCAGCATGTGCCAGGCATTTATTATACCTGAGACTGGTATACTGCTAGATCCCTGCAATGATAATCGAGCAGATCAGATACACGAGTAATTGGTGGAGATAGTGTTAAGTATGTAGTGTAATTGTATTGTTACATGTATAAGTATTTCACATTCACATGAATTTAAACTTTATGCAATATGTACAAAGTAGTAAATAAAATAAGCAGAAATTTTAAGGCTCGAGCAAAGTACTTTAGTTCCCTCTGAAATGCATGACTATTTAGTACCTAATACTCTTTTTTTTAGTGTACAGGTATAGCCGTATACCGGTAGGAGGACATTTTCAAGGGAACCATCCGGCTTGTCGAGCAAGCGGTGGCAATTGTTGTGACCAAAATCGTCAAAACTGCGTCATCCACAAAAATTAAGTACCTGGGGCTCACCCTGGATAGTCGTTGGGGCTTCGAAGAGCACTTCGCGTGCCTCGTCCCCCGAGTCAAGAGGGTAGTGGGTGCACCAGGTGCTGCCCAATCCCGAGCGAGGAAGTTCGCCGTCTCTATGGGGGCGCTGTGTGGTCCGTGGCCCTCTACAGGCTGCCTGTATGGTCATCCCGGCTGGCAGGCGTCTAGCGCTGCAGAAACAAACTTCACGGTCTGCAGCGCAGAGTGGCTATACGGATCGCACGGGAATACAGGACAGTGTCCTACGAGGCGGCAACTCTCTTGGCGCGCTTTCTGGCTTTCGATATCCAGGCGGAGACGGATGCGTGGGTCCATGATCAGACACGCTCCCTCCGCCAAAGCGGCGAAAGCATGCCTTCAGGGGCGTGCGACAGACTGAAGTGGCTGGCTCGAAGGCGTGCACTCGAGATGTGCCGACATGGCCTACGGTTGCAGTTCGCGACCAAGCGCGTCGTCGTGGCCATCCTGCCGCTCTTCGGAGTCTGGCTCGGAAGGAGCGAATGCGTCACCTACCGTCTGACGCATGTATTCACCGGTCATGGTTGTTTCGGTGCGTACCTGCACAGAATAGGACGCGAGGTTACGGCACATTGCCACTATTGTGGAAGCGACTAGGATACGGCACAGCCACAAGTGTGATCTTACGAGGACCCGGAGGGTGGCCCTTCGGTGCCGAAGATGACCGCTCCAGTGGTTTTAGCTGGTAGGTGCCCAGCATACTCCTTCGCACTTCCCCGGGGCGAAGGAAGTTCATGTAGAATTTCCACTGGACACCAATAAAAATAAAATAATACCGCACAGCACACGCTCGTTCGGGAGAAGGCCGATCCCGCACGGAGAAGGATGAGATGGTTCCAGGTCCAACACGCCTAAGCCCCCTGCCGTCGCTACATGGTGGCGATGGCAGTCCTTGTGGTGTCCGGATTAAGAATATAGCACCACTCCATCTCCTCCCATGGACATCGTAAAGGGATTATAAGCCAGAGGGATGGGTAGCAGCGTCCCTTCTTTGGAAAATTAGCCATACTGCGCTCACCAACCCGCCTGCCAAGCGTGGTGAGTATTGGAAAATGTCCCTTAAAATGCTGACAAATTGTTGAAATCTATGGGGGAGGCCTTTGTTCAGCAGTGGACGTCTTATGGCTGATATGATGAGATCAATAAAAAAAATGTATGAGGAAATTGAGTAAATTATACTACAAAACTAAATCAAAGTGCGTAATTGGTCCTAACACTATTCGGTCTCTACAATGCATGTTGAAACTTAATTACTTCGTGATATTACTGTCTGTCAGTCCATCAGTCTAGCACTTATCTAGAATTTAGGGTTAAAATCCCAGCGATAAGTACAAAGATGAATTTGAGATATTCATCATCATCATTTCGGCCGAATGAAGTCCACTGCTGGACACAGGCCTCCCCCAAAGATCACCACAACGACCGACATCGGTATGTTGTGTGCTCATTGGGGGGTTTTGCCATAATCTCCACGCTTGGCAGACGGGTTGGCGATCGCAGTTGAGTTGTTAGTGTACTCGAAGGACGCTGCTGCCCATCCTCCAGCTAATTCCTTAGTCGACTTTTACGATACCCAGGGATGAGATGGGTAAAATGATCTACCTACAATAAAACGGTTTTGTTTTATCCTTATTTTTTATTGCAATGTTTGGTTTTGAAAGATGAGGATTAAACATATTTTAACTACATTGAAACTTTTTTTGTAGTTAGGCGATATCTGTCTAACAATACTGGTGTATCTGTCAGTCACTGCTACTGATCAGTATAGTTAGAAACCAAATTATTTAACAATTACTCTTGATTGCATCTGATTGGGCGTTTCGATATAGACACGATACGCTTCACGGGGTCACAGGCATAAAGGATTTGCGAATAATTCCATTTGATACCGATTAGTCGATTCGCTCTTTAACTCTGTTTTAATCTAAAGTCTTTTGTGAGCTTTTCCAAAGTGCTTGTCTATTTCGTTGAGGATATAATTCGTATTGGCACGGTAACATAAAATATTTTTATGGGATATTATATGCAAATGTTAACCATTCGTTTGTAACGTTAGTCTGACAAGACTCAGAATGCCTTCTATTCTCGGCGTATCCAACGTGACAACGCTTTCAGGGCACCGCTGTTGCGGATGCCGCGCTTCTGCAGTGCATTTGCCAGCGATGTTCGCCCCATATCGAATAGACAGCTTTCTAGCTGTGTTACGAAACAATATGAAAACATTACTTCGCAGAATACACAACTGTAGCAAGGGATTAATTGCTTAAAACCATAATGAGTGTCCGATAATATGGCACCTCATACACGGTACCGTCGCTCGTTGAATTTAGGTACTAACTTGGTTTTTGATATAAATATTGTTACTAATACGATAAACGATGAATGGATATCATTCATCATTTTGGCCGAACAGTCCACTGCTGGATACAGGCCTCCCTCAAAGATCACCACAACGACCGATGTCGGTATGTTGTGTGCTCATTGGGGGCTTTGCCATAATCGCCACGCTTGGCAGGCAGGTTGGAGATCGCAGTTGAGCTGCTAATGTATTCGAAGGACGATGCTGCCCATCCTCCGGCTAATCCCTTAGTCGCCTTTTACGACACCCACGGGATGAGATGGGTCGGTGCTATTCGTAGCCGGCACCACACGGCACATAAATGGATATATGTTGTACGATATAAATAATTTATTATTAATATTTATATAGTATGTCTCTTGTCACTTGCGAGGAATCCCCTGTAAGAAAAACCAGATGATAATCTTATAAGTGGACATGAGTCCAATACATAGAAGTCCGAGAATTTTTATCTAAAATGTAATAGGACACTATTTGGTGTGGTTTGCCCGTTATTATTTGACGGCACGGTTGGTGCAGTGGCTGATACAATCGGCTGCTGCGCTCCGGGTCGTGGGTTTGATTCTCGCACGGAACAAATATTTGTATGATCTGCAGGTAGTTGTTTCGGGTCTGAGTGCTATAATGGGCAAGGTTTAATAAATAAAAAAAAAAATATACTATACTCCAACCAACCAATAAAGGTAAGCCGGAGACGAGGCCCTGACCGACTCTCTGGAGCATTCGGGTACGCAGTGTCGCCACTCACATTCAGCTCGCCACAAACTGCCCTGCGTTCTGTAAGCTACTTAATATACTTTTTTTTTCTTATGATATACTTTATTTTTTATCAGAAGGTAGGACGAAATCATGCAGCTACTTTAATCTGCCCTCCAGGATTACCTTATCCCATGGTGAGATAACGTTTGCCCAGCGGGGTTTTATTATTATTGTTAGTATAAACTGTATCGGGAAGTTGTTTGTTTCTTTTCATCATAACCTATAAGCTCAGTGGCAACGAGAATGGGGTTCCCTATATTACAACATCGGCCAGCAATTAATCTAACGAAAGACAATAATAACATTTGTCAGCATTTTTTATCTGCTCTTACTGATTTCGCTGTAGAAATGTGCGGTAGTCGGCTACAGCTTCGAATAAATTAACTCTACCGGGGAACGTTATATTGTATTGCTGTGTTTTGAGCGGTGAAGTGTAAAGCCGGGTCTCCAGTGAATGTTTTTTGAAAAATTTACACAAAATCACGTACAAAAAAACCATTAGACTGAGTAGACTGAGTGACTGACTGGGAGAAAACACCACACAAGCAAACTGAGGTTTGGACGAGGAAGACGTGCTTTCAGTTTTAGTGATAGCGGATTTGATGACAAGAAGAAGAAAGTGTAGTTTTCCAGTTAGACTGTGGTTACAGTGTCAAATAGATAATATTTTTCAAAATAGAATAGAAGGTGGAAATATATCGGGCACAGCTATTGCCGAACGCACCTCGACTCTTGTTGATCCTTTGTGCTGATCCTAGCTCTCTATTCCGTTGCTGCCACATTGAAGAGTTCTTGTAGGTATCCTGCGATTGCGCCAGCATGAAACTGCGCGTAATCATCTGGTACAGGATAAGCTATTCCCGGGTGGTTTGCCCTACGCCTATCAAGAGCGTCGCAGCCCTACAATATGTGTAACGTCGACTCTTATCACCCATGCAATTCAATTCAATTGAATCAGTTCAATTCTGGCTTGCCTTAGCTGGCCAATCAGAGCGGGGCCGCCAGAACTTTATGCTCGGGGGTGGAAGTGTCTAACGGCGTAATAACCGGGAAACCCGCTCAGAGTCTTCAAGACGCGCGATGGCGAAACCGGTACTGCACCTCTCGACACCCCTAGCTGCTCACACTGGTGTTGCACCTTGTCGCCTGTTTTGGTGGTCATTTAGGGGGGCCATTTTTTGAGTGGCGAGTCACTGTTTGTCACAGACTTAATTTAAAGATAGAAAGGCAGACGCCGTTTTTTCGGTTTTCATAGTATCCAATCCATTTAGCACCCATTGCATTAGACATTATAATTGTAGTTTCAATCTCATTCAGGAGTTTTACATCTCCGGGGATAGTCCGATACTGCATTTTATAGTGCAGTCATGGATAGTCCCCGGTTAGTGTCCCATTAATTAAAATTTAAAATTTGTAGTGGATTTTGATATTGCACCCAGCAATTTTCAAGTGAATAAATTCGCAAATTGCAAAGAAATACAACACTGAAAATGGCCGTTAAAGAAAGCATTGACCTGGTAGGTTTCTACGGAAGTATGTCTTCTGAGAATTACGAGGAATTGAAAAGGTTTGCTCAGCAAATGTTAAGTATGTTTAGGGAGAAAACTTTTCAACTCTTTAGTAACCATAAAACTAAACTTTCAAATTAAACGTCTAATGACTCACTGTAGTAGTCTTGCATCTATTACTCATTTGTATAAGCTACTGAGTTTGTATTTAATACACACGAAACTGCAATAAAAAACATACTACAGCATATCATAAATATTTATATACATATGTATGTACATAATCAACTCATTACTGTCCCATTGTTGGGTCCGGGCTTTTTCTCACGATTAGAAAGGTTAGACCCCAGTCCACCACGCCGGCCTAGTGCGGGTTGGTGGACTACATACACCATTGAGTAAAATTTAAATTTTTGGAGCTCTCTCAAATGAACACGTTTCCTCACGATGTTTTCTTTCACCGTTTAAGGCAAGTGATACATTCTGAATCTAATACGCAAATAAATCTGAAAAGTCAGAGGTGTGGGGCGGGTTTGAACTAATCTATACGTAAAAGTGGCCCCCTCTCATAATAACATTTACGTCCTAGTTTGAAGGGCACTGTAGGTTTCACTAAATTATTGGGCATAAGATACTAAATGAATTATGTCTCGAGTTAACGGACGCAGTGTAGTACAGACTTTCCGAATTAGCCAAATAATATCTACTCAATTAGTACGTTACTGTAATTAAAAAATGAGTTTTATGATGTGACAAGATTGTACTAACAATAATACCAACATGCAGCCAATAACATTAATGTCATAAATAAAATCTAGGTAAAAATACACAATAAACCAATGTAAATGTAACAAAATAAACGCTAGTTTTATTATTTTCTTTACAAAAATAAAGTCAACGCCTTCAACTCCATCCCGTGGGGCGCTATTAGGGCGGCACTAGTCTATCATAGGTGTCCACCCTACCTGCAGGGCATCATAGGGGCCTATCTGCGCGATAGGCACATTCGTTACGTGGGCAGGGATGGTAGCGTAAAGCGGAGGGAGATTATGTGCGGGGTTCCACAGGGATCAGTTCTCGGCCCCCTCTTATGGAACCTCGCCTTACGACGCGCTCCTACGTGTCGTTCTCCCAGCTGGCGTCAGCTTAGTCTGTTACGCTGACGACACTCTGGTGTTGGCCAGCGGGGAGTCCTTCGAGGGAACCATCCGGCTTGCGGAGCAAGCGGTGGCAATTGTTGTGGCCAAAATCCACGCCCTGGGTCTGCGGATAGCGCCTCAAAAAACCGAGGCGCTATGGTTCCACAAACTGCCGAAGAGCAGAGAACCACCCAGTTCTAAAAAAAAGGCACACTGCGCTCACCAATGTCTGCCAAGTAAATATTGGCAAATTCCCCCCAAAATTATGACACGCTTCGGTAGGGAGGCTTTTTCCTGCTGTGGAAGTCTTTTGGTTGATATGAATGATAATGATAAAACTTAACACATTATAGTCTCTCGGTGGCCCGGAGGTTTACGGACTCATTTCATAAGCATTCAGTTGCCTATATAAGGCTTCTTGTTGTATGTTTTCTATATTACCATAGAATTTACTGTATTACTCTCCTAATTCTCCTTCTTATTCATCTTCTCACTTCCAGTATCTTTGTTCCAACCACAATAAATATCTTCGTTCTAGTAATAATCGTCTTCTTCAATGTCCAACTCATAACTCATATTCATTCTACCTTCTTCGTCCAATATGTTTTACTGTGGAATGCGCTCCCCCTAAAATCAGGATGGCTAACAATCGGAACAACTTTAAAACTAAATTACGAAAATACCTTTTCAAAAAGACGTCAGCAGATTCATCTCAACTCTGATTTTATTTATTTTTTATTTTTTCTCATATGTGTATATTTATTATATAATATATATGTATGGGTTTATTTCGTATATATAAATATATTTTTTATACATGTAATGTTTATGTACGTCTATGTATTTGTATCATATGTCTTTGTCTTTAAGGGCTCTACAATGTCTATAAGCAACCTGTTGAACGCTGAGGTACATGCAGTCACGATAACTCATAACCATTGTGTTGGTTTTAACTGATAACACTATGGCCGTGACACATGGGCACTCCTACAGCGTGTGTGCTGTGCGGTATCCTGGTCATTATCACAGTGGTGTCACAGTGCCGTCAGCTCACATCCTATCTTGTGCACGTTCGCACCGAAACAACCGTGACCGGTGAATACCTGCGTCTGACGGTAGGTGACGCGCTCGCTCCGTTTGAGCCAGGCTCCGAAGAGCGGCATTACGACATCGCCGACAACGCTTATCGAATGCCTGTAGAAGCGCGATTTCACCGTTCTGGAGCAGGGAGCATGTCTGATCATAGATTCACGCATCCATCTCCTCCAGGATGCCCAACAGCGTAAAGCGCGCCAGGAGAGTTATCGCCCCGTAGGATACTGTTCGGTACCATCGTGCGACTCATCTAGCCACTCTGCACCGCATATCGTGAAGTCTGGCTCTGTAGCGCTAGACGTCTGACAGTCGAGATGATTATACAGGCACCTCATAGAGAGCCACGGACCGCACGACACTCGTAGAGGCGGCGAACTTCCATTCGGTTCCCCGAGCTTGGGCAGCAGCCAGTGCAGTGGCCCCACTACCCTCTCGACTCACGACTCACGGAACAAGACACTCGAAGTGCTCTTTGAAGCCCCAACAGCTATTCAGAGTAAGTACTTTATGATGGGTGATCGTGAAGTACTGACTGATTTGAGCGTCATCAACTTGTACTTACAAACTGGGTGGTTCTCTGCTCCACGGCAGTGTGTGGAACCATATCACCTCGGTTTGTAAGGCCCATCAGCAGTTTTCTTCTTTCTTTCTTTTCGTATACATAACTTTACCTCCCCCGTTCGTTAGTACGATTATTTTGTATTCGGTGGTTATTTCAAGTTTTCAGGTAGCGGATTCATTATCAAAAGCCTTCAGCTGCGCACTACTAGACATTGATACCCCAAAAGAGATGTTTTGCCCGTAATGGAAATCTGGGAAAAAGGAGTTAAGGAGAGCAATGAGATCTGCCCGAAACCGTCCTCGCCTAATGGGCTTCATCAGTTTGTTTAAAAATATAATTCTATACCCATTTTGAGTATTCTCCCTTTCATAATTATCACAGATACAATTGCTATTATGAAAACATTGCCACAGTGAACTCTTTTAGCACAAAACTGCTCTGTTATACTAGTCAGATTTTAGAAAATAAATCTTGACTCTACCGCGTGATAAAAAGAAAAAAATCGAATACGTATACGTAGAATGGCCATGGGAAAGACTTGCATCACTTTATTTTTAAGTTTGCTCCTAAGTTAAAGTGAAGAAATAGGGGCTGTAACAAACTAAAGATAAAAATCAAAGATTGTTATATTAATCTCCAGCAAAGTCAGTCAACGAAAGAAGAAAGTAAACCAATAAATCGCCATGAATGTTATTAACGTTATTTACAATATTATTTTCTTTAGCAATCTACGTTGTAGCTGGCTTCGTAGCGCCTGTCGTAGCTGCATAGCCGCTTAATAGAGTCGTGTTTGCATGCTGGTCGGGAATGCGGGAAGGATTACGAAGTGATATGAACTTTGTGACTTTTAATTATAAACTGTAGTGATTAGTTTTAGTTAAATAATAGTCATGTATAATTTTTTCATGTGGATAAAAGTTATATCAGACTATATAGTCTAAAAAGCTTGTCTTTTCTTAAATTTTCATTTTAATCACAAATAAATGTCATAAAGATATAAAATTGTGATAAAAAAGTGTCTTTAAAACTAAAAGAGAATAATTCTAAGCTTTGCTTAGTAATCTAATCATGTAAAATCAATTCAAACATAATACCAAACAAGTATGACTACCTACTACGCATATAACCCTCAAATCACGTCTTCAGAAATCGACAATCAGTTCTGGGACTATTATGATGGAGCCACGACTCCCAGCACAAATATTACGGCACCTGTGCTGAGAGATCAGTGGCCTGTGTTTGTGTTGTATGGCATACTTCTGGCAGTTGGAGGCGCGGGCAACGTGGCCGTGCTGGTCAGACTGGCCAGGTCTAGGAGACGGAAGTCTAGTGTGGATTTACTGATGACGCATCTGGCGTTCGCTGATATTTGCGTGACTTGTGGAGTTATTCCTCTAGAGGTAAGTTTATTAATAAAGTAGAATATGTTGTTTGTTGTTTTATTGACTAAGGCGCAGTTACCTTGATCTAGTGAAGGAAAAGTTAATGTCACGTCTTATCAACTGGTACAACACGGACGGAGTATAGAAAAGAGCAGCAAATAATCTAGAGACTTCCCTTTCTCTTTGAAAAACGTTGCCCCACACTAGTATTTCTCCTGTGTCGTGGGTGCGTTTACAAACACAAATTCCACACACAAAACACCCAGACCCGGAACAACTACCTGCAGATCGTACAAAAATTTGATTCGTGCGGGAATCGAACCCACGACTTGGTGCGCAGCAGCCGACTGTATCAGCCACTGCACCAACCATGCCGTCAACCGTCACTTGAGTCATGCTCTTCAATAAATAATACATACATACAGCAAGTGTTAATAATAATATGATAACTTCGAACTCCATTGCTAAATTCTTAGTGGATGTAAACTGTATGAAACCGCCGAAACAATGGCTTCTCGTTGTTCTTTCAATAGCAACAGCCTTGTAGAATCATGTTTTAGCCGATAAATGTCCACTGCTGGACAGAAGCCCCCCAAAATTTGCCACAACGACCGGGTTGGGTATGGAACCAATAGGTTTGTGTTGTGTGATTGGGGGGTTTTGCTATAATCGCCACGCTTAGTAGACGGGTTGGCGATCGCAGTTATGTTATCTCGTAAATGTATTCGAAGGACGCTGTCGCCCATCCTCCGGCTAATCCCATAGTCGCCTTTTACGACACCCGCGGGATGAGATGGGGTGGTGGTATTCTTTTCCGGCACCACACGGCCACCTGTGTTAGTAATGTGATACTATTAACTCTTTAGTGAAAGCAGCATTCTGCGCTCACCAACCCATCTGCTAAGCGTGGCGTATACCGGAAAATTCCCCGCAACGTTATGCCACAATTGTAGAAATCTTTGCTCAGCGGTGAACGTCTTCTGATATGATGACGATAATGTAGGTACTCTTTAGTATCTTCACTGACTGGTTAAACAATTTATTACAAGCTTGTACCAGATTCTCTATCAAATAATTATATACGTCATTCCTGACGAACAGGCTTGTCATAAACATATTTCTGGCATACAGTTTATATTGTTTTCAATTAAGTTTGAACAATCAATTGGAAGATTAAGTACCACGAAAAATGACAAAAATATAAAACATCTCAATTATCAAGGCGTTTGATAGGCAATCTCTGCAGCGGTGCTAGACTGACTGTGTTGTGTGAGTGTTGAAGTGCTTATACAGAAACGCCACCATGTCGGTCCGAGTACATGAACAGAGCACGGGGGCAATTCAATTGCAGAGAGGTGTGAGACAGGGGGATGTCATATCCCCGAAACTGTTCATCGCTGCAATGGAGGATGCCTTCAAGCTGCTCGAGTGGAAAGGATTCGGCATTAACATCAATGGCGAGTTTATCACTCACCTTCGATTTGCCGACGACATCGTTGTCATGGCAGAATCGCTACAAGAGCTCAGCACAATGCTCGATGATCTCAACAGAGTTTCCCAACAGGAACAAAATATATAAAATGAACGTGGGCAAGACGAAAGTCATGTCAAATGCCCACGCAGTGCCCATCCCAATATCCGTTGGGAGCTCTGTTCTCGAAGTTGTTGACGAGTTGGTCTACCTGGGACAAACTGTCCAGTTAGGTAGGTCCAACTTCGAAAAAGAGGTCAATCGTCAAATTCAACTCGGCTGGGCAGCGTTCTGGAAACTTCGCAACGTCTTTTCGTCAACAATACAGCAATGCCTCAAGACGAAAGTCTTTAACTAGTATGTGTTACCAATGATGACATATGGAACAGAGACGTAGTCACTCACAATGGGCCTCATAAGAATGCTCAAGGTCACAGATCAGCGAGCTATGGAGCTATGCTTGGTATTTCTCTACGAGATCGAATCAGAAATGAGATCCGTAGAAGAACTAAAGTTGTCGACACAGCCGAAAGGATTAGTAAACTGAAGTGGCAATGGGCGGGGCGCATGGCTCGTAGAACTGATGGCCGTTGGGGCATAAAGGTTCTCGAAAGGAGACCGCGCACTGGAAAACGCAGCGTGGGACGACCACCAATGAGGTGGACAGACAACCTGGTGAAGATCGCTGGGAGTCGTTGGATGAGAGTGGCATGCGACCGCACGTTGTGGAAGACTAAGGGGGAGGCTTTTGTGCAGCAGTAGACGTCATGTGGCTGATATGATGATTGAATTTATAATAACAACATCGTAGTTCCTATAATAGCCCTCATCATCATTTCAGCTGAAAATGTCCACTGCTGGATACAGATTTCCCTCAAGGATCGATACAACGACCCGTCTGGATTTGTGTTGTGTGCTCATTAGGGAGTTTTGGCATAATCTGTGCTTGGCAGGCGGGTTGGCGATTGCAGTTAAGTTGTGAGAATGACTCGAAGGTCGCTATTGCCAACACTCTGGGTAACCCCTTAGTCATCATTTCCGACACTCACTGGATGAGATGAGGCTGTGCTATGCTTAACCATACGGACTATATTGATACACATGCTTCTTAGTTCGCTCGTAACGATAATAATTCCTACGAGATATTATGCCCGGCTACAGGCTGTTTTACAGACATGAATTCCATATACAATACACCCAGACCCGAAACAACTACCTGCAGATCATTCAAATATTTGTTCCATGGGGGAATCGAACCCACGACCCGGAGCGCAGCAGCCGACTGTATCAGCCACTGCACTAGCCGTGCCGTGCACCAAACTAGCGTTAGGAACTTTACCTGACACCTAAATCCTGATCTGATCTGATCGGCCTGATCTACACGTGCTCGATATTAATTCCGAAATAGTCATCATTTCGGCCAAATGAAGTCCACTGCTGGACACAGGCCTCCCCCAAAGATCACCACAATCACCGATATGGATGTGTAGCCGTGTGGTGCCGGCTCAGAATGCCACCACCCCATCTCCTCCCATGGGTGTCGTAAAAGTCGACTAAGGGATTAGCCGGAGGGCGGGGAGCAGCGTCCTTCGAGTACATTAACAACTCAACTGCGATCGCCAACCCGCCTGCCAAGCGTGGCGATTATGGCAAAACCCCCGAAATAGTCACTCAATTCTAATTTAGGGCAGAATTCAACCCCTCGTTTGATCTACGTGTAGTTTGCAGTAATAATAATAAGCTGGGTACACACAGTAAGTGCACACACCCAGCATACATATATGTGTACTAAACCATATATACATAATATTATCTACGTGTATACATATGTGTGAGCAAAATATGTCTGTAAACACACCCACGACACAGGAGAAATCCTAGTGTGGGGCAATATACGATAGGTACGAAAAATAGTGAACTCCATTTGAAGCCATTCAATCCAGCCATCCAATTGCCCAAAAAAAAACTTCCTGTCCCCTACAAAAGCTGGTCTTCGAGCCGAATCTAAAGAAATTAGTTATTGATCGGTACATAGTGGCCTGTTACAAACTGTTACTGTTGTGGTACAAACTCGTGGCGCAAAGGAAAAGGAGAAGAAACTACATGAACAATCCACCTCGGAAGGACCTATTGGCTAAATAAGTGATGCAAGATCCGATAATGTCAAAGTAGGCAGTCTCAAAATTGAAACCGGATGTCCTAAATCTACTGCTTCGTTAAAGAAAATGCCCATGGTTTCAAGCAAAAAGTCATTCGAAGTTTGGAAGAAGCAGTTAGAGTTGGAAGCGGCAGAAGCTATGGCAAAGATACAGAAACATATTATTGAGAAGAAACTTGCAGCAGATATCGCCGCGCTAGAAAAATCGCGTGAAAGATGTGCTAATTCTTCTATCGATGTGTCGCAAAAAGTGGAACAGTGGCTTGAGCATAGTCAGCAGGAAGCTAAAGAGTCCACACGAGCAAACGCGTCATCACTGCGTCAGCAATCCATCCGCACCGCCACAGTTGTGGATCTACCCTCAAGTATCGGAGCCTGATAAAGTTATATCAACGTATTGGAGAGTATTCATCAAGAAAACTTTAACAATAGGAAACAACAGTTACATACACGAAGAAGAAGAAAATGGAAAAACATTAAATGGCACAGTTTAGGAAAGAGCAAAATTGGACTTCTGGACTAGGAAGGCCTGGTGACCTGAAACACAGGCTTCGGCCTAGCTTAGGCACCGGTGTCCCCACAGTAAATTTGAATAATACTGTAACTGGGCATTATTGTATTCTGTTACAACTTTCTTTTTTATTATTGTGGTGAGAAATAAATAATACAAATAATACAAAAATTCCCGCTGTAACGCCACCTAATGATTATCAACAATTAGCCCAAGCCCTTAAGGATATTGCTATAGCCGCCTCTTCAGATAGATCCGCTCAGATGTTAAGCCGATTATGTACACCAAGAGATCTTCCAACCTTCTATGGTGACCCGATGGATTGGCTAAGTTTTAAACAAGCGTATGAGGAGTCCACGGAAGTATGTCACTTTACACCTAAAGAAAATAAGAGGAGGTTAAGAAAATGTGTCAAAGGAGTCGCCCGAGATTCAGTCACAGCTCTTCTAGTAAGCTCTGCCTCTCCTGAAACTGTTATGTCTACATTGCAGTTTGGGCAACCAGATGTCATTTTGATTATATAAGATATTAAGCAACCAATTGTCATTTTGCCTAGGATTATACAAGATATTAAAAAACTTCCTTGAATCAGGAATACTACAAAGATATTGTTTCATTTTCTGTGAAAGTAAAAAACTACGTAGCAGCCGTCCTGGCCTTGGGACAAGAAGAATACCTGAGAGGAATGAATATCACATCGGCTGTTCTAGCAAAGTTGCCTCCAGTGCTAATTTCCAAGTGGACAGATTACGGATATACCCGAATTGAGAAAGGTAAACAATCTAGACTTGAAACTTTGTCGGACTTTTTGGGTGAAGAAGCCCTAAAAATAACAAAAACGGCTGTGACTTTAAGTGCAGTGCGTAGTGACTCTAAGCGTAAGTATAGTGAAAACTATCAAGCTGTGTTAGTTCAAGGTAATTTCATAAACAGTAATAAGTTCAAAAGGGTATTACGCCGAGATCGCTGAGATTGCGTTAAACGTTGTGGTTTATGCTATTGATGTTTAATATCGCGTCATAACAGAGAAACATGCGACGCGCCCGCCTGTGATAAAGATAATTGTGGGCAGTCGCACCATAAGTTGTTACATTATAACAACACTAACGAGTGTACACAAAATCGTGTAAATATTATGCAGTTATCAGGTCTGAGCCTATGATAGAATTGCCGTGTGGCTCAGAATACCACCACCCCATCTCCTCCCGTGGTCGTAAAAGTCGACTAAGGGATTAGCCGGAGGATGGGCAGCAGAGTCCTTCGACTACATTAACAACTCAACTGCGATCGCCAACCCGCCTGCCAAGCGTGGCGATTATGGCAAAACCCCCCAATGAGCCCACGACACATCCATATCGGTGGTTGTTGTGATCTTTGGGGGAGGCCTGTGTCCAGCAGTGGACTTCATTCGGCTGAAATGATGAAAACTGATGATAGAATGTGTTACCAATATCAATTAACTATTCCCCTCGTCCCTTGCCCGCCTTGGGCCGTGCCGAGCGTGTCATCATTTTTCTTCATATCGGCTGAATGAAGTTTACTGCTGGACACGGGCCTTGTTTGGGACGGGACGGGATTTGTTAATGTACTCGAAGGACACTGCTGCCCATCCTTCGGCTAATCCCTTAGTCGACTTTTACGACACCCACGGGAGTAGATCATCATTTCGGCCGAACGAAGTCCACTGCTGGACACAGGCCTCCCCCAAAGATCACCACAACCACCGATACGGATGTGTTGTGGGCTCATTTGGGGGTTTTGCCATAATCGCCACGCTTGGCAGGCGGGTTGGCGATCGCAGTTGAGTTGTTAATGTACTCGAAGGACGCTGCTGCCCATCCTCCGGCTAAACTTACTGCAAACTTTTGACTTGGAGATGAATGCCATTACACAATTTGAGCGGCTACACATTTCTCAGTAATATAGTTCTCAGTAGTATAGGAGTACCTACCTTTTTTTTTCATTGGTGCCCAGTGGAAATTCTTCATGAACTTCCTTCGCCCCGGGGAAGGGCGAAGGGGTATGCCGGACTCCTACCGGCTAAAACCACTGGAACGGTCATCTTCGGCACCTAAGGGAGGCTCCAGGTCCTCGTATGATCACACTAGAAGGAGTACCTACCTACAGTACAATTCTATGGCGTGGGAGTCCCGGTGGATTTAAAGTGTTGAAAATCCCAGTGGATAATGAACAGCTTCACCTTTACTTACCGCTGAGTCTATAAAAATGTACACCATTTATTCTCCCTTAAATAATTGCAGCAACATGTCGAACTTTTTATACCAGCATTTCAACCGAAAGACGTCCATTGCTGGACATAAGCCAAAGAACGATCGTTATCGTTGGGGGGTTTTGCCTTTATTGCCACGCTTGGCAGGCGGGTTGGCGATCGCATTTGAGTAATAAATTAAATGTACTCTAAAAACGCTGCCCTCAATCTTCCGGATAACCGCCTGCCTAGCTTGGCGATTATGACAAAGCTCCTCAATGAGCCCGCACCACATACATACTGGTCGTTGTGGCGATCTTTGGGGAGGCACGTACACTGCAGTGGACTTTATTTGGCTAAAACGATGACCAGTTTAAGTGACGTGTGTTGCCAGTTCTCGTTATTGTACAAAGGTTCTTTATTAGAAATATTCTTTACTAACTAGTAAATATATAGCAAACAATAGTAGATAATTATAACTTTGACCGAACCACCATAAAAGAAAAAATTGCGTAAGGTTGCCATAGCGCTGACATATAGCACTTTCTACGCTATACAAATGGTACTACAATACATTCGTACGTCAAAATATGTCATTGTCGTCCATTGATTTGATCGTCTTGAATCCTATAATAAGCTTATTTTATTAGACTGCATATACGATAACTGGTTTGGCTCTAAGCCATTGGCTACATAGGTACGCAACCTCTAAACAAACTGTTATGTGGGTACTTGTATGATATATGTTGTAGGGTAGATTGTAGTACTAGTGGAAGGCGTTGGCTGCTGCGACAGTCGAATATACAAGTTTAGACGTATCGGTTGTCTCATTTACGTTCCACCCCGTTCGAATATAACAGTTGGCGACGAGTACAAAGGTTGCGCGTACCTAGTATATCAGTACACAATTATAATTTACCATGGCGAAGTTAACGGTCAGCACGTTAAGTGTTTAACCACGAAATTCAAGAATGGCCATTATTTAAAGAGCGACTAGAACAGTGGTTTCTTGCTAATGAGATTGTAGTAGATGTGGACAAAGCCAGTTGCAAACGTCGAGCTATTTTGTTAAGTAACTGCTCGGAATCAAGTTATAAATTGATTTGTGACCTAGCTTTACCGCGACAAGTCGGTACATTGAAGCTATGATGAAGTGGTAAATTTATTGGATGGACATTTCAAACCAAAGAAGTGCACATTCGCAGAAAGATGCAAGAAAGATGCCACACAACATGTCGGTGAAAGTTTTGCAGAGTGGGCGGCGCGCGTTCGTGGTTTAGTGATGTATTGCGGGTTTATGTCGGTACATCTCGATGAACAGCTTCGCGACCGTTTCGTACCGGGCATGGCATCAGGTCCAGAGAGGGAGAAGCTATTTACCAAAGCGTTGTCGGAGCTGACATTGAGCAAAGCTTTGGAAATTGCTGAGGGTATACGTAGTGCTCGTATGGGTGCTCAGGAAACATAACAACACAACAGCAGTTGCAGGTAATGAAAATATATACGACAGCACAGCCCGCGGCAGCAAGCTGGGGACGTGCGCAGCAGCGTGGCCATGCGACAGCAGCGCCTACTGCTAGCGAAGGGCGCCGACAAGATGGCGGCAGCTGTTCAGCATGCGGTTATTCTGGGCATCGCGCATCGATGTGTCGTTTTGCACGTTATAAGTGCATAAAGTGCAGCGTTCAAGGACATCTTAAGCGTATGTGTAGTAAACAAACTATAAATCGGCAACATTATGTTGAATGCTGTGGGGATGTTGATGACGATGGTAAGTATTTATGCTGTAATATACGCACTTTGCGTGGTGAAGCTATGCGGGAATCTGTCAGTGTTAATGGGATCAAACTAACTTTTGAAATTGATACAAGTTCACCAGTTACCGTTATTTCTGAGCAGATGTATAAGAAATACTTTTCAAAAACAATGTTAGAAACCAGTGATGTTATTTTGCATGGTTATAACGGTGCGAGACTACATATTTTAGGTAAAGTAAATCTTGTATTCTCTTATAAGTCATTTATCCATAGAAATAAATAAAATTGAAGTGTCTGTTTGTAATGTCAAAATAACAGCTTTTTACTAAATGCATATGAAAGTATATACGGGACATATAACAAAAAAACAATTTTTAATTTTTCTGTCTGTCTGTCTGTTTGTTCCGGGTAATCTCTGTAACGGCTGGACCGATTTTGACGGGACTTTCACTGGCAGATAGCTGATGTTATAAGGAATAGCTAAGGCTACTTTAATTTTAGAAAAATAATTAGGGTTCCGCGCAAAAAAAAAACCCTTGAAATCCAATATATATATTCTATGTCAAGTGTCTATGTCGAAGTACTCTAAATTACTTTTAAATTAAACGCGGGTGAAACCGCGGGTCCCAGCTAGTTTACAATAAGTGTGTACGTTGTACGGAATGGCGGCCCTCCGTTATTAGGTAGGGATTTCTTTTCTTGTTGTAACCTGCAAATATGTCCTTTTAATAATTGCAACGATTTCTTAGCGGAATGTAAGTACTGCAAAATTTCCACAGTTGTTCGAAATTAGATTAGGTTATTTAAAGGTGTCGATGTAAATTTAGCATTGAAGCAAGGCTCGAAGCCGATTTTTATAAGGCTAGACCCCTACCGTTTGCTCTTCGTGATAGAGTTGAAAAAGAACTCAACCGTCTTTTTGATTTAGGTGTATTGATGCCAGTGAAATACTCGGACTATGCTAGCCCAGTAGTACCAATTTTAAAGCGAGATGGTTCTATCCGGCTATGTGCTGATTACACAGTGACTATCAATAGACAGTTACAGATTGATAAATACCCGTTACCAAGGTTACCAAGATATGACGAGCTGTTTACAAAATTACATGGTGGTCGTGGACCAAAGAACATTACGAACCAGTTTTTGTTATCAAACGCGAATTAGTGTCTGAAACTACCTTAGCACATTTTAACCCTGAAGCCTGTCTAATTGTAACGGTTGATGCGTCACCCAAGGGGTTAGGTGGTGTTTTATCACAAGTGGAAGACGGTGTAGAAAATCCCATTTGGTTTATTTCTCGCTCACTTAATGCCGCGGAAAGACGTTACAATCAAATACAGAAGGAGGCTACTGCTATAATTTTCGGCATTAGGAAATTTCACCAATATTTATATGGGCGAACCAAACCTTTTGTACTAAGAACCGACCATAAACGTTTGGTCTCAATATTTAATTCAGCCAAAGGCGTTCCCGAGATATCAGCAAACCGTTTACAACGTTATGCTATTTTTCTATCAGCATATAATTACAAAATAGAGTATGTACGTAGCGGTAAATATTGTGCAGATTATCTTAGTCGGGCGGTGGCAGACGAGTCGTCGTCGACCGCCACGCGCGATTCCCAAGAACACGATGCATCATCGGTTGATAAGTCTGTATAAGTGCGTTTTGTTTATGAAGGTGAAAGATTTTTATCCTGGTCAGATATTAGAGATGCTGTAAGCTAGACAAGGTCATCTTGAATCTCTCTTTATGAATTATGTAATAACTGGTTGGCCTAGTAACAGTAAAGAATCGTCAGTAAAGGATTTTTATGGTCACCGATTAGAATGATCGGTAGAAAATGGTTGTTTGATGAGGGGAATCTATAAGATTAATAAGTACTAAGGGCTTGTAACATAAAGTGTTAAATGAGTTACACCCGGGTCACTTAGGTATTACTAAAATGAAAGAAGAAGCACGTAATAGATTTTGGCGGCCGGGTATGTCTATCGCTATTGAACAGCACGTCGGCGCGTGCGCCGCATGTTTTTCACAACGGGTCGCTCCGCCGCGCACCCCCTCACACCATGGCCTTACCCAACTCAACCGTGGTTTCGTGTACATACAGATTTCTTAGGTCCCATTAACGGCCGGCCAAAGAGGCCGCACACAGAAGGGGCCCGTCAATCATTGACGGGCCGATACCTGCCGGGGGAGCGGTCTAATGCAGAAAACCGTACAACTCACCCCCGGCTAGAGGTAAGAAGAAGGACACCGTGGGGTTTTAGCCGGTTTGATCCCGGCATGCCCCTTCACCCTTCCCAAGGCGGAGGAAGTCCCAGAGGATTTCCCCACGTTAAAAAAAAGGTCCCATTAACGGCAAAACATATTTTATTCTAGTGGACGCCTATTCTAAATGGGTAGAATGTTTTGATGTTTCAGCAGGGTTTAGAACTCGTATCGTAATTGTATGTGAAGTAATGGCGAGATTTGGTTTATTTCATACCATTTGCTCAGATAACGGAACATCTTTTGTATCGCATGAATTTAGAAAGTTTAGGGGGCCTAAAAAGGCCGCTTTAGCAGAATCATAATATGAATTACATTAGAAATCACAAAATAGTCGCGTTTTATTTATTTATTTATTTACGTTAATGGTCAGTTATGATTAAGTGACCATTTTGTGATTTCTAATGTTAATCGCATTGAGATCATTATTATGCCTTATAAATAAAACCTAATACGATCTTTTTAGGCCTTCTGGACCATTTGGTGATATTTAATGTTATTCATATTATGATTCTGCTAAAGCGGCCTTTTTAGGCCCTCTGTTCTCAGAATGACATAACTCATTTAACTTCTTCTGCTTATAATCCGGCTAGCAATGG
The DNA here is from genome assembly GCA_947459985.1 of Diloba caeruleocephala. Taxonomy (NCBI): domain Eukaryota; kingdom Metazoa; phylum Arthropoda; class Insecta; order Lepidoptera; family Noctuidae; genus Diloba; species Diloba caeruleocephala. The sequence goes on from OX381618.1 coordinate 3,019,891, forward strand.
TCAAGCGGAGAGTTATGTAAAGATTATTAAAAATCTATTAAATCGTTATTGCTATCAGGGTCATGTTTGCGCGATTTAAATATTAAGATACAGGAATTCTTACTAAGCTACAGGAATTCTTAACATTCAATCACTGACAGATCACCTGCCGAGGTTTTGTTCGGTCGTAAGTTAAGGTGCAGATTGGATCTGCTGAATCCTATCATGTCAACACCATTCGATGCATCACTCGATAATGTTGTTAAAGCCGAACAGTGTTTGCAGATTGACAATCATCGTGGCAATCGTAAAGTGTCGTTCAGTGCAGGTGCCGACGTTTTAGTGAAACTATTTAAACAACAAAACCATTATTGGTCCCGGGGTGTCATTGTCAAAAATTTAGGAAAGACGGTGTTTATAGTACAACTGTGTAATTCTGGTCAAACTGTTAAAAAACACGCCAATCAATTACTCAAATATACAGGGAGGAAAGATGAGCTGTGTGAAGAGGTTTGACGGCACGGTTGGTGCAGTGGTTGATACAGTCGACTGCTGCGCTCCGGGTCGTGGGTTCGATTCCCGCACGGAACAAATATTTGTACGATCTGCAGGTAGTTGTTCCGGGTCTGGGTGTATTGTGTGTGGAATTTATGTCTGTAAACGCACCCACGACACAGGAGAAATCCTAGTGGGGGGCAACGTTTTTAAATAAAAAAAAAGGAAAAAAAAAGAAAAGAAAAAAAGAGGTTGTTCCTGAATTTATTTTGCCATCAAACCAGACTGGCTTCGGTCAGCAGACACCCGATGTCTATTGCAATGATTCACCGTATGAACCCGGGATGCCCGAACCATCGCCGGGGCTTGTTCATAGCGAACACAGCGCTGACAAGGAAGCTAATCCTAATGCTCTCTCTATTGAACTTGAGCGTGACATTCGGTCCAAACGTAAGAAGAACGTTGTGGATTATAAGAAGTATTTCTGATTAAAGGTGGAGGGATGTTATGCGGGTACTTGTATGATATATGTTGTAGGGTAGATTGTAGTACTAGTGGAAGGCGTTGGCTGCTGCGACAGTCGAATATAACACTACCCAAAAACATAACATTAGACAGTTCCATGTCAGCGGTATGCCCTTAGCCCCTTAATAACCAATTTATATAGAGACCTTTATATTATTTGCAGTACTTCAGACCTTTTCATTTTTTCAATTGTGTGGTATCTGATAGCAAAGAGTTAAGTATGATGATAATCTTGATGATGATTTAATGATGATAATCTTGATGATGATTTAGATTTTCTTCCCATTTAAAAAACACACAAAAACACCGTATAAGTCTGTTTTGAATACAGGCTTTTTTCCCAGACCCGGATCTTTTGGGAAATGTTGAACCCATTAGAAGTCTAATTTACCATTTGACTAGATCGTCGTCGCTAGATTCTAAGTGCACACTTAACAAGCTAACTTCCTTCCCACTACAAACTTATAACGCTTGCCGAACAATCAGCGCACAATTGCGTTGTGTGTGACTGGACAGTGCACATAACAAGTTAAGGGCGGAAGGAGCCCGTTAGATTGAGTGCTGGGTGTTGACTTTTGTATTCAGTAGTCCTTAATACTAGCTGCATATACTTATATATTATTGTGTGCATATATGTAGATTTCTTTTTTTGTCTTAAAATATGAATATGTGGTAAGAAAGATAATTTTGAAAGTAGAAATACAGAAACAGAGAGCAGCTTTGTAGGCCCTTTTTTTTTATTGGTGCCCAGTGGAAATTCTTCATGAACTTCCTTCGCCCCGGGGAAGGGGGATGGATATGGATATGCGACTCCTACCGGCTAAAACCACTGGGGCGGTCATCTTCGGGACCTAAGGGAGGCTCCAGGTCCTCGTATGATCACACTGGAGCAGCGTTGTATCCCTGCATGCATTTTGTGTCCCTATATGTGGTACACATGTGGTCTTTGGTACACATACGTGCCGAGGCCTATCGGAGGTGCAGCAAATGCGTGACCTACAGCGATTGTGCAGTATTAGCGACTAAGAGTCGGCACGGCACGCCTCTTCGTCATAAAAGGCCTCCAGACCAGGCTCTCGGGCGTCGCCACCACGGGCACCTGGGCAGATTTAATACGTTATATGAAACCTTGGTCGACGACAAGCACTTCATCCTACTGTTGCAGCTGGGAGGTGCGGCGTGCTACGTATGCGGCTGCTACCCTACAGCCGGCGCTTAGTACACGGAGAGGCATCAGCACAAACATACAAAGTCGCGGTTAGATTAAAATAAATGTCTTCGACACGGATCGGTTGAAGTACTTAAGACTGAAGTAGAAGTTTTTTTTATCAGTGCCTCACACTAGGATGTCCACCCAGACCCGGAACGACTACCTGCAGATCATACAAATATTTGTTCCGTGCGGGAATCGAACGCGGGACCCGGAGCGCAGCAGCTTTAAAAAAAATGTATTAAAAAAAACGTTGCCCCCACACTGGGATTTCTCCTGTGTCGTGTCACGTTTACACACACAAAATACACCCAGACCCGGAACAACTACCTGCAGATCATCCAAATATTTGTTCCGTGCGGGAACCCGAGACCCGGAGCGCAGCAGTCGACTGTATCAGCCACTGCACCAACCGTGTCGTCGTATACTTTATATGCGCCCTCGTCACGGCAGTTCAGCTCACCGCTTCTGCAAATAGACTATTGCCGTAATCGGGCGGCACGCCACTAGGAGAATCACCCAACCCGTTCGTTGCAATATTAAGTGCAATATCCTGTCTGCGACACTATCAGTCTTCTCAGGTAATTGGAATTATGCGTGTGTTTTTTTTTTTTTTTTTTTTTTATGATGTGCTTCTCGCAGTCATCCCAAGGGGGATATATCTGCTTAACTGGGCAAATTGGCGAATCATTAAGTAGCCTCCAGCCTAGCTTTTGTTTACAAAATTATTATGCGTGTAATTTTACCGATGTTTTTAGACACCAATAGTGTAGTTATATTTTTTAATTCTTCGAGAGTATGTCATTACGATTAACGAAATTGTATTAAAACTTCCGATTCATTTTAAGTGGTTTTTTCTCGTATTTGAATTAGGTGTATACGAATAGTGGTACCCGCTTTACAGTCATCCCCTCCGTGGCGTGCCTAAAGGTGAGGTACCAATGGGCGGCTCTAGTGTGATCTTACGAGGACCTGGAGCCCCCTTCGGTGCCAAAGATGACCGCTCCAGTGGTTTTAGCCGGTAGGAGTCCTGCACATACCTTCGCCCTTCCCCGGGGCGAAGGAAGTTCATGTAGAATTTCCACTGAAAATCAATAAAAAAAAAAAAGGTATGTTTTGTAGAAAGGGCACAACTCTACGTCTTCAATTTTGGATTTTAGGAGTGAGTTTTCTTGAATCTCGATCAACTCCATTTGTAAGTGTATTGGAGCATTTTGTACATAACATTTTGTAGGAGTAGCAAATAATCTAAAACAGACTTCCATGTTTTTGAAGTCGCTAAATCTGTTCGAAAATTGTTCCGACATTAACTTGAGCTCATCAGCATATAGAGCATAAGCAATGTTTTCATGCGCAGAGAGCGTGTTGAAATGGTAACTGTTACCAGACAGCATCTGACTCCCACAAGCGTAGTTTGCTCTGAAACGCTTTCAAATGGCTGTACAAATCATTTACTAACTGTCCTTGTTTTTGAAGTTTCAAATTTAAATCATTCAAATAGCCTGTAAGATCGACCAGAAATGCTAAGTCACATATCCATTTTGGGTCACTTAATTCAGATAGTGGTTTATCTTTTATTTTCATAAAGTCTGCTATCTCATTTCTAAGCTCGTAAAACCGTTTCAACATTTTTCTTTTGCTCAGCCATCTGACTTCACAATAATATGTTACGTCGTTATATTCAGCTGATATTTCATCCAAAAATGCCTTGAACTGACGATGGTTAAGCCCTTGGGATCGAATAAAGTTGATGGTTTTCACTACCACATTCATAACATTCTGGAGTCGAATGGACTTAGAAGAACACAAGTTCTGTTGGTGGATAATGCAATGAAGGACTATCAAATCATCTTTTTGCACATTTAATTCCGTTGCTTTTGCATTCAAAATTCCGATGAAACCTTTACGTAAGCCGACCATATAGAAGGTGGACCATCAGTAAATACTCCAATTAATTTTGACCATGGCAAGCCAAAACTTGTGAATATCTTTTGAACTTCAATAAAAAATATCCTCTCCTGTAGTGGTTCCTTTTAACGGCTGTAAAGCAAGCAATTCCTCAGTAACAGTGAACTCCTTAATAAGTTTTTATAACCGAAAAGAACTCGAGGAAGGCGGAGAGAAACACTGTGAGAGTGCTCACTGTGCCCTCGACCTGCCGGAGAATGAATTCCTCGAAAATTTTGAAGTTAGCAAGGAAATGGTCTTCAAACGTCTCAACTGCATTCTGCCTTAAACCGATAGCGGAGGAACTTTTTTTCTGATAATATGAGATATTACGTACTAAGTAAGCTAGCTAGGTTTTAAGTAATATGAGTTACTTTTTTTGCCATGATTCACTTTCACTTCACAAGTATCACAATAGAAATTGCAAAATTTTCCCGGGTCTAATGAAATTTGAAACTTAAAATAATACCTACCACAGATGAAATTGACGTTAAGCGTTTCCTTTTATTTAAAAAGTGTAGCAACGATTTTCCATCCTAAGGAAGAGATCGCGGGGAGCGATAAGGTCACCTATTATACTTTTACTTAATTCAAAACTTCTGTGGCTATTTTTCGTGTACAATTAAGATTATATTAAATAAATAAATAAATTGATCGACGTATCATTTTGGTAACGAAACGCAAAAAGAATGATTAGAATGGAATGGAATTTCTACGTCACCAGCGGCATTCCGTTGTTATGGAAAGGATTCTCCATGTCTATGGCTACGAAGACAGCCGAGTCTTCATGTTAGCTCATGCTCGGGAAGAACAGATATCGAGACGTGTAGAGAGCGCGTTGTCTATCTTCGGAAGAGAAGACTTTGAAATGATCATGCTACGCCTACTGGTAGGAAGTCAACTGTGGCGGGCTGCGTGGCCAATCCTGAACTAACGTTCGGGCCATCCACCCGCTTATATAAGCAAAATGAAGGAATAATCTGGAATAAACTAGTTTAGAATAATTGAGAAGCAATAACGGCAAACCTCAAAGAATTTGATCGAGCAAGCCGAGTGGCGGCGACTATCAAAGAGTGAGGCGGCAAACATCAAAGGATTTGATGTTTGCCGCTTCACTGTCACTCCCGTGAGTCATCATTTCGGCTGAATGAAGTCCACTGCTGGACACAGGCCTCCCCCAAAGATCACCACAACGACCGATATGGGTGTGTTGTGGGCACATTGGGGGTTATAGTTATACCATAATCGCCACGCTTGGCAGGCGGGTTGGCGATCGCAGTTGAGTTGTTAGTATACTTGAAAGACGCTGCTGCCCATCCTCCGGCTAATCTCTTAGTCGACTTCTACGATACCCACGGGAGGAGATGGGATGGTGGTATTCTGAGCCGGCACCACACGGCAGAGTATCAGTATCTAATGTAATATTTTTTTTTAAATTGGGGTTTTCTCGCGGTATGTCACGCGGGCCGGATCATGTCTTACAGCGGACCGGTTGTTGCCCATACCTGTGTTATAGCAAGATATTTTTTTATTTTTTTATTACAACATCTTGGTTTTATTATTATGTTCAGGATTTGTTATTAAATAAAGCTTATAACTACAGTTCCTATATGACTGTGATATATTAAAAAAAAATTGATTTAACCAACGTTTGTATTTGTATAAAGAAATTTATTTTCACAAAAGAATTACAAATTCACTTAATTACTATTCAGTCTTACTAATTACCATGAATTAATATCTAATTCCGTGTAGTGTCCGGATTAAGAATATAGCAGCACTCCATCTCCTCTCGTGGAGGTCGTAAATGGCGACTAAGGAAATCTAAACCAGAGGGATGGGCAGCAGCGTCCCTTCTGTGAAACGGTAGCCATACTGCGCTCACCAACCCGCCTGCCAAGCGTGGTGAGTACTGGCAAATACCCCCCAGAATAATGACATAGTTGTCAAAATCTATGGGGCAGGCCTTTTTTCTGCAGTGGACGTATAAATATCTAATTTTAAAATTAAGATATGATGAATATCTAATTTCCGTATGTGTGAAATCTCATTACCATTCCTCCAAAAAAAACAAACTGCAGTATTTTTGAAATCTAAATGTCTGATTATTGTCCCTTTGTGAGTTTGTTTGTTTGTTGAGTGTGACACTACAAAAAATGTGTAAAGAACATGATAAGGCACATTTATTTGACTTTTCTCCAGAGCATCATAATATGCACGAAATGAAAACCTATTCACCCAACTACGCAAGCGTAGTTCACAAAACTCTCTAATGTCTCCTTTCCCATTGGGATCAAAGTTCAGCTTTCTTTTCAACTTAATAGACCCACATGAAATGGTTTTCTTTTTAACTTTATAAAACCATTGCCCTTTTGATATTTTTTTGGCCCTTTGTAATTTGAAACCACTGTACTAGTTACAAAAAAGAACAGGTAGTATTTATAAAAAAAAAACATTTAATGCATTATAAAAATACCTGTGTGATAACAAATTTACCTGTGTCTATCTTCCCCGGTTTTTCATATATCACTATGTGTATGGCTGAATTTATCATTTCGGCCGAATGAAGTCCACTGCTGGACATAGGCCTCCCCCAAAGATGTCCACAACGACCGATATGGGTGTGTTGTGGGCTCATTGGGGGGTTTTTGCCATAATCGCCACGCTTGGCAGACGGGTTGGCGATCGCAGTTGAGTTGTTAATGTACTTGAAGGACGCTGCTGCCCATCCTCCGGCTAATCCCTTAGTCGACTTTTACGACACCCATCGGAGGAGATGGGGTGGTGGCATTCTGAGCCGGCTGAATTAAATTAATATAATTATTTAGAGCGGAGATGATAATTTCTAACACACGGTACGATGCTACTGTGGGCTGTGGCCTCTTGATATAATTGGCCAATTATTACCCAATGATTTAAAAAAAAAGTGTTTTATCTACAGATTGGCTGGAAGTATACCAGCGCGTGGGTGGTAGGCAACCTGATGTGCAAGTTGCTGCAGGTGCTGCGAGCCTTCGGGCTCTACCTGTCTTCTAACGTGCTCGTCTGTATATCTCTTGACAGGTAAGTTTATTAAAAAAGTAAAAGCTTTCATAAGGGGTCGATTCTTTATTATTAAAAGTTAAACATAGAAATAAATCAGATAAAAGCAAGAAACATACGGTAGTAAAAGAAACATGCATCATGGCCAGCTACGCTTGGTATTTCTCTACGAGGTCAAATCAGTAATGAAAAGGTCCATGGAAAAACTAATGTATTAAGAATTTACTTGAGTACACATTTTTATGAATTATTATATAAACATTGTTTAGTGGTATATAAAATACTAGCTGCCCGCCCCGGCTTCGCACGGGCAGGTACATGCAAACCCCATTGCAGTGACACCGGGTCCAATCAATCCAGTCAACTAATTACTTTATACCGCCATCTGTTAGAATCTTATCGAAGGAACAGATAATTATGACTCTTTGTCAGATAATAAACAAATATTTCACAATAAAATATTTTTGCGATTATAAATTGAGATATAAACTATCGTATCTTTAACTTACACTTTGGCCTCAGCGAAACGTGGCCGGTTATACTAATAAATTGTAGCTTATATAAATCATTTGTACTTTTAACATAGCGCCATCTATTGCGCCATACTTGCTCAATCTAGACGACTAATTACCTTATACCGCCATCTGTTAGAATCTTATCGAACTAACAGATAATTATAATAAAATTTTCTGAAGTTTACGCGAATAGCATCCATCAATTTGTAATAAGTTTACGGAAATATATCGCGTTTAATTAATTCATTCTATATACTTATGTACAGCATCTATACGTGCTCGTCTGCTCGTGACCACGGACGCTGCAAAGTGTTCGAAACGTCGAACATATCAACATTAGTATTTTATTTCTATATATTTATGGTGCATGCATTTATGTTCCACTATACAAAGGTGTTGCTTAATTTTGTATTGCAGGTATGATTATTTCAGGTATTATTATGAGCAAGTGTGAGTATATAGGGTAGAACAATATAATATTGTTTTATTTTGTGTTTCATATATTTTTGTATTAATGACGTAATAACTGTATGTGCTAGTGGCTGCACGTTGCACGTATATATGCTGTACGTAAGTATATAGAATGAATTAATTAAACGCGATATATTTCCGTAAACTATTTTCAATTCAATAGATAATTATAACTCTTTGTCAGATAATAAACACATAATTCGCAATAAAATAATATTGTGATTATAGATTGTGATATAAACTATTCTATCTTTTAAGTCGGATAAAACTGCAGACAGTGAGCAAAATTTTATTAAAATCGGTTCAGTAGTTTAGGAGTCCATAGCGGACAAACAACGTGACACATAATTTATATACATTTAGATTGTTTTCGTAGAAGGTTAGTAGTATAAAATACAACAACCAGACAAAGTCTTACGCATACATACTGATACATGCACAATTTTTTCCATGTTATTATGTACAATATGACATTATTTACGGATTTATTTTATGTAAAATAGTATCTTATACATTTTGTAAATGTGAGAACGTCGTTGCTTGATTGGTGTACGTGTTAACAATTCTGAAATTTTGATTATGTATAGCATAGTCTAATATGTAGCAATCGTGTGTTTCTTTAATGTGTATATTCATTTTACACTAGCTGTTGCCCGTGTTTTCTCCCTCGTGTTTATTTTTATCAATATAAATTCAAATATTCCCTACATCACTCAGGGATAGTGTAGCTATTTATATTATTGAAATAAAGGGGATTGCCCATTGTGTTTAGTACCGTACTAATAATGGACAGGCAAATATTGTAAATTCGGTTTAATTTTTAGTTTCGCAAATGTGTATTAATTCAGAAAAATCTATAAAAAAGTACGCTATTACAATGAATACAAAGTGCTAGTAAAAAACATGTGTTTGTGCAGAAAAATATTTGAATATGTGCATTGATTTGTCTGTATTTGACTGTTATACCTTTGTTGTTTTTGTATTATTTTTGATGAAAACTAGACTTCAAAATCATCAAAAAAATCTAAAAACACACGGAAGTCACTTTCACGGTACGCGAAAGAACAAAGCAAGTGAATTCCAATTCTAATTTTAGTTTATGGCTCCACCGGTTTGTCGATGATTGTGCCAATGTCAAGGTTGGATAAAACAAAAATATGGATATTTTTTATAAAAACCAAAATAAATAGCCCTTGAATATTAAACCAAAACTGATCTGGTTGAACCTAAAAATGTAATGCATAAACTTCTATATTATAATGTCAAAACAAATCACAATGATGATAAACAAAACAAATAAGGTAATTGTTCCTCCCGAACAATAAAGATAATAGTAAATATATAATATAAATACATTCAATAGAATTAGAGTTTAATATTGTTCTTTTTAACAAATTTATTCAATATTTTAACTGAAGATGATTCGACAAGGGTAAGAAGGAATGAAATATTAATAGACCCTAAATTGGAAGGCAGAATATCGTACAGGGGACCACGAGATTGGGACAGGAGAACAATAAGTGATCTAAAGTACCTTCTGACATACCACATTCACAGGGAGAATTGTTACGAATACGGAGTTTTAAAATGCTGGGGAACAAACATGTCCTAAACGAAGACGAATAATAACTGAGGTTACTATTTTTGAAAATGTTTTATGTTTAAAAAACCAGGGTTTAGACGGAATAGCAGGTTGGATACTCCCGTAGAATTTCCCTATAACAAGCCTTGACCTCAGATTATAAAAAGGTACTCTGTGGCTTTGACTGTTGCCATAAAAGCAAGTGAATAATGTTGACAATTGACATTGGGTGATAGGTGACATAAGTCAATAAAGATGCCATAGTCAGAAAACTAAAATCTAAAAATCAAAGTCTAATTATCGATATTGCAGTGATAGAAAATATGTTCTTTATGTGTAATATATTAGATACTGCAAATTTTATAATACTTTGGTAACGCTTAATTTTTTCTTAAATAAACTAATAAAAGTTTTGTTTAATGAATCGGATTTACAATATGAAAAGAACAAGAATCGATTAAAGTATTATTCATCATTTCGGCCGAATGAAGTCCACTGCTGAACACAGGCCTACCCCAAAAATCACCACAACGACCGATATGAGTGTGTTGTATGCTCATTGGGGGGTTTTGCTATAATCGCCACGCTTGGCAGACGGGTTGGCGATCGCAGTTGAGTTGTTAATGTGCTCGAAGCACGCTGCTGCCCATCCTCCGGCAAATCCCTTAGTCGACTTTTACGACACCCACGGGAGGAGATGGGGTGGTGGTATTCTGAGCCGGCACCACACGGCTAAGTGGCTATTACTAGTAATAATATTTGTTTTTATTCATGGTTTAACAATCTTAATCCCATTTAAATATAAAACTTGTAATAAACTGCTGGCGGACTTTTAACTAGTATGATAAATAGCATTTCATTTTTTCTAAATTAATTAATAAAAGTCTTATCGTAGTGTCCACAATAGGGCCCAGAATGGGCATTTCCCTTTAAGAATCATTTCTATAGTTCCAGAGATTTCCCCACTTTTTTTTAAATCAAATGTGAGAATAATTGCGAACCGAATCTCATCCTACAAATCACCCTTCAAACTGTAACGTTTACGAGATCATGGCTTAAAAAATCTTAAATTATGCATTTCGGGATTCTAGATTGAACGTTATACAGAATATAGACATCTAAGTGTTTGAAATGATACCCCTCCCTAAGATTTCTCGTGTAACTTTGGTACAGTTTACACACATAAATCTCACACGCACAAACACACATGTAACACCTGTGTGAAGGCCATACAAAAAATATTTGTACCGAGCGGAGATTGAACTCGCGCTTGCGGCAAGATTAGGTACCTACTAGGAGGGATCAAAAAGTAGTCAGTACGACATACTCCTTGGTAAGAAAAAAAAAATACTGGCAGGCATAGCTCAGATACATTTTTGTAATATTAATAAAGAAAAACATCTTCGATTCTCTTTTGGTTTTTTTATCTGAATGTAGTCGTTGTTTGCTTCGTGTCGGAACCTGGGGTGCAATTCCTTAAGCTGAAACATCCATACATCCTTGAATACAGAATTGAAATAATGGTGTAAAACTAATTTGGTATTCGCTAAGACATGATTGAAGCTATACAAGGACACGTGGCAGAAGGTACGCCATGAGGACCAGTCTTAGCGAATACCAAATTGGGTTATCACTGCTATTTCAATTCTGTATTCAAGGATGTATGGATGTTTGAGCTTAGAGAATTGCACCCCAGTTCTCGAAAATGGAGAAAAACGAAGTGCGAGCCGTTATTAAATAACTCTGTTTAAAAAAGGTAATGACGCAAGAGATTCATTGCGATTTGGAGGCAACATTAGGAGAGTCTGCTCCGCCGTATTCCACTGTCGCAATATGGGCTTCTCAATTTCGAGCGAGCGAGAACGAGCACGGAAGACGAACATCGTTGCGACCGTCCATCGACGTCAGTCACCCAAGAAAATGTTGCGAAAGTCGAAAAAATTGTGTTGAGCGATCGAAGAGTTACCATCCGATACTTAATTCAAGAAACGGGCATTTCGTATGGAAGCATTCAATCCATATTGAAACAATCTTTGAATATGAGAAAATCTTTGAATATGAGAAAAGTCTCCGCAAGATGGGTGCCGAGAATGTTAACCGACAGTCAGAAACAAAATCGACTTGACATTTCGATGATATTGTTGGACAAGTTTCAAGTAGATTCTGAAAAAAATTTGTCTCGTTTCGTAAAAATAGACGAAACATGGGTCCAACACTTTGATCCCGAGACAAAACAGCAATCTTCGCAATGGAAACAGCCATCATCACTGAGCCCGAAGAAGTTTCGTGTCGTGGCATCGGCTGGCAAGGTTATGGCCTCAATATTTTGGGACTCAGAAGGGATATTGTTGACTGGTTACCTAGAGCGTTGAACCACTATTATAGGCCAATATTATGCAGCTTTAATTCCTAAGTTGAGGAATACCATCAAAGAGAAAATGAGAGGGAAACTTCGACGGGGCGTGCTGTTTCATCACGACAAAGCACCCGCGCACAGGTCGGCAGTTGCGATGGCTGCCATTCAGCAAGCTGGCTTCGAATTGGTTGACCACTCCCCTTCTTCACCAGATCTGGCGCCTAGCGATTTTTATCTGTTCCCCAAAGTGAAAAAATACTTAAGGGGAAACAGGTACGAAGACGATAACGAGGTGATGGATGCCGTGGATAGATTTGCAGCGCCAACCCAAAACTTTTTTTGTGAAAGGTATTGAAGCCTTGGAAAAGCGCTGGTCTCGGTGTGTAAAGAGACTCGGAAACTATGTAGAAAACTAAATTATTAAGTTATCAATAGTCATTATATTCTATCTCATTCTCACTACTTTTTGATCCCTCCTCGTATTTTAGACACACATATATTTTTTAATATATAGTTGGTATCATCATTTCAGGCGAATAAAGTCCACTGTCAAGCCTCCCTAAAAGAACGCTACCATGACCGGTCAGGGTGTGTTGTGAGCTCATAGGGGTTAGGTTAGCTTTTACCAGATTCGCCACACTTGGCATGTTGGCGATCACAGTAGAGTTGCTAATGTATAAATATACTCGTAGGACGCTGCTGCCCATCCTCCGGCTAATCCCATAATCGCCTCTTACGACACCCACGAGATGAGATGGGTTGGTGCTATTCGTAGCCGGCAGCACACGGCAATGATCGGCTTGGTACCTAACTATATTAGACACCGATAATTTCCTATATAGGTACCAAACTTGAAATTAAATTTACTGTTAAATCGGGATAGTGGATGTTCTCGGACGATATTATTAGTGTATAGAGTTTAGAACAATTCAAGAACCACTAAATTCCATAAATAGTCCGCTTACCGCCGACCTTTCATTTAGTCGGATTATTTCGTGATATTGACTGTCGTAACATTTTTAGCATAGTGATACCACCACATTTTAAGCATATGAGCAGTTCTCTCTTTATAATGCTGAGAACGAAAGAAACAAAACATAAGGAGTGAAGTTACCTAGTTAATACGTTGTGCCAACATAACATTTCAAAGACGACACTATCTATCGAGCTTGCCTTAGCGTCTGCGTAAGACTTCGCAAAACTCATGGTGCATTATCGAAATCTATTTGATGCACGTTAATACGCTAGCGAGTAAGTTTTCTATAACAACTCATGGTAGACGCTACACACTACTGCACTACACTGGTAGACTAGTACAGTACTGCTCACCGTGGCTACACGATGTAGCTGGTATCTTGTCTACGCCAGCTATGCAGCAATGAACGTAGCAAATCTACTACCAAGTAGATTTGCTACGTTCATTGCGCGGATAGAGCTTAATTAATTTGTTTCGAATATGAAATTGTATATTTGCATAATCAAATAAATTCACCTCACATAAAATTTCCATAGATGGTGGTGTAGAGGGGTGCCTGTGTAATAAGCTTTGTGGAATTCTTAGTATACAACACAGAAAACGGTCGAATCGCAGAGGTAGTGTTCTATGTAGTAGCCAGCCTCATCCTTCAAAGACAAAAGGGAAGTGTACACGTAGATAACTTAGTTTATATTTTCAGGTTCTTCGGTGTGATATACCCGCTTCGGTTCCCGGTGGCTTGGCGACGCAGTAAGAAAATGCTATTTTTTGCCTGGGTGATCGCATTTGTCTGTAGTCTCCCGCAGGTAATTTTATTCTAACATATTTTTGGAGAAGTTCAAATTTCCCTGCTGACCTAGAAAAATATAAATGCTATAGTGAAACGCACGCAAGTTGGTTAAACACTGACTTTATTTAGATGTGCCATCTCATACTAATATTAATTACAATCATGCCTTCAAGTAGATACTTTTATATACAAAATCTCTTCCTTTCAATGAAACACTGCAAAACATGGAATAACAATTCATAGTTACATAAGTTACAAAAGTGATCATGTTAACTTACTTTATAACAGAAATAGTTAACTTAACAACATGTGTACCTATCTAATTTACTACTGCTAAGAAGTACTTATTTATTATTTTTAAACTTTATGAACAATCAAAACTTATATCAACTTAATGTTATTGTATACACTTTTTAACTATGTATATTACTTTAATACCTTTAGTTTATTTTTTATTTACCCCGTACACTTTTATCTTAATTCTTACTCATGTCCGAAAAATAAATCTGTCAGCATTCGTGTAATTCTTTCTATAGACCTTGTAAAAATAACTGCAGGTGGCGGCGGTGACAACTGATCAATAGTTCCAGCAGCTGGATTTTCTAAACTGTCCAACTGTACACACTGATTAGCGATAGCTGCACTCGTCGATGCCAAAGTCGCAGCCTCGGTTCGTGCCTGCGTGTGCAAATTCAGAGGTGATAGCAAGTCGCTCTTACTGTCAAAAACAATATCCTGCTGCCCTATAATAGTCGAACCTGTCATCGTGAACACACTTGGCATCTTGCCATTGTCAGCACCAACTGTTGGTTGCCTCGAAGGCTTCTCCACACTCGCAGTCCCAGATTTGCGCACTATCAACTGATTTCGAGCACGTCGTAAACGACGCCCGCACTTATCCTCCACAATATTAGAGCGAGGTTGCGATGCGTGTGCTACTTACTATTTAACCGGTTTCATCACCTGACGATAGACGTTCAAGTGGCTTCGCTGACCTATCATAATGTTTTTTAATTTTCTCTCTATTCATCATTAGCGCTTTATAATTATGTTCGTTGTCTACTTTCTGACTCAACAGCTTTGTACTAACTGGTAACAGGCGCGGAGTCCATCTTTTTTTTCTAGTCCGTGGTCTGCCCATTAAAATTTTAGCAGCCGAGTCTAAGCCGTTTCGTTAAGTAGCCCTATAATTCAATAATGACAAGCAGAAATCCTGGCCCGAGTCCACACATTCTTTCAATAGATTTTTCACCGTTTGAACAGTTCTTTCACTTTTACCATTTGACTGTGGGTAGTGCGGAGATAATGTCTCATGTCGTATTTTCTATTCACCAATGATATTATATATTAAAAGAAGTCGATATGTTACATACGCGCCAAAAGTAAGAACCAAAACTCCCCCAATTGTAGCACCTCGCAATCAACAAACTATCAACCAAAAATAATTAAAGAACAAGGGATCTCATACCACACGTGAGTAACAAACTATATAATATATTTTCATAAAAATACTGTTCAAATTATCTATAGAATAAAATTCTCGAACAAAACACAGGCCAAGCAAAGAAAAGAGACAACACATAATATTCTATCACAGGTGCGACAAAGACATCGAGTACACGTGTTGTCATTTTAGACATCCATCTCTTTTACTCTAGTAATTTTTGTATCTTCTTTCTTACAGCATAGGTGTGTAGTTAATAGCTTTATACCTACATACAGCGAGACTGAGTTTTGCGCGCCATTTAATATCGACGTAACATATCTATGGTATAATGTTATAGCCATTCACACATAAACTCTTTAAATTCTTGCGAGCTATAAGCCGGGCCATTGTCGGTTACTATCTCAGCCGGTATGCCGTGCCGTGCGAACTGGTATTTCATGAAATTAACTACATGCCTAGAACTTATACTTGCTAACTGTCCGACTTCTGTATAGTTAGATAAGTAGTCGACCAGAATTATGTAACTTTTCTTATTATATTCGAAGATATCGGAGCCTAGTTTGCGCCAAGGTAGTGCGGGCACGCTGTGCTGCAGCAGCAGTTGGCGGCGCGGGCGGGGCGCGTGCAGTGCACACGCTGCACAGCCCCGCTCCACGCACCGCTTTTGCACCTTTCAATACCTAAATGTCCCTCGTGGACTCGCGACAATATACTATCTCGTAAAGGACGCCGAATAAACACACGCTCCCCTTTAAATATCATTCTGTCAACATAATCGAGTTGCTCGCAATATTGCCAGAAAACATTTACGTTTTCCTTCATTTCACGTCTATTTCTAGGCCAACCGTTTGTTATGAACCTAACTAATCATCGGCAATCACTATCTGTCTCCGTTGCTTTTTTAATTGCCTTCATTTTTTGTTCACTAAGCGGCAGAGTTTGTAACATGAAACACGTTTGCACTTCAACTTAGCAAGTCACACGGTCATTCATCATTTCATTCGGAGGAGCCCGCGGCAACGTATCCGCAATATACATTATATATTTGCTGGCACTTACGAATTGTCTGAATTTAAATAGTTGCACAGTTCCAAGTCGTTGGTCCTATGCAGAAGAACCGGCAAGAAACTCCATGGACTTTTGTTTTTAACTTTGCCCCACACTTGTATTTCCCCTGTGTCGTGGGTGCGTTTACAA
The DNA here is from genome assembly GCA_947459985.1 of Diloba caeruleocephala. Taxonomy (NCBI): domain Eukaryota; kingdom Metazoa; phylum Arthropoda; class Insecta; order Lepidoptera; family Noctuidae; genus Diloba; species Diloba caeruleocephala. The sequence continues at coordinate 3,036,423 of OX381618.1, forward strand.
ATTCCACACCCAGACCTGGAACAACTACCTGCAGACCGTACAAATATTTTTCCGTGCGGGAATCCGGAAGTCCGGATCGCAGCAGCCGACTGTATCAGCCGCACCAACCGTGCCGTCTTTTAAAATATGTGATGAGTTATAGTCTTATTAACACAATATAATCCTAAAAAGAAGCTATGTGAGGATAATGCATGCCAGAGGGAACCCATCCACGGGCGCATGCATCAGCATAGTTAAACTCAACCATAATGCAGGGAACTTAACCACCCAACACACAACGCTACCCTCAACAAAACATTTTGATGATTAATTACGTTGACAGATTACTGGTTAATAATGAGCACCCGTTCCGTGTGGTGCAGGCTTTCCGTGTGGTGCCGGCTTTCCGTGTGGTGCCGGCTCAGAATGCCACCACCCCATCTCCTCCCATGGGTGTCGTAAAAGTCGACTAAGGGATTAGCCGGAGGATGGGCAGCAGCGTCCTTCGAGTACATTAACAACTCAACTGCGATCGCCAACCCGCCTGCCAAGCGTGGCGATTATGGCAAAACCCGCCAATGAGCCCACAACACACCCATATCGGTCGTTGTGGTGATCTTTGGGGGAGGTCTGTGTCCAGCAGTGGACTTTTTTCGGCCGAAATGATGAATGAGCACCCAAACACAACTTATTGCATTTAATTGATTGAAAACAATTTTCCTGATTATTTAATGTGCTCTGATAAGTTTTAATGTATAAATACACGCTCGTAACGTTAAAATTGTCAACGAGTCTCCTCATTACTGATTCGATCTCGTAGAGAAATACCAAGCATAGCTCGCGCATTGACCTTTCTTATGAGGCCCTAAACCATCTAAAAATTAATAGCATTGCACCCTATTTAGGTATTATTTTTTGTGCAAGTTTGTGTATGTCGATGAACTTGTAATTTTTTCCGGGTATTGGAGATGAAATATCGCTAATCCTGAGGATCCTGGCAAGGATAATGGGCCAAACTACTCCGATCCGACGTATTGAAGGGGATGAAAATAGAGTTCAAAAATTATGTTATATAGATTCATAGATACATACCAAGCTAATGAAAACGTGTTTATTAAATAACTTTCACCTAAAAAGCTCAACTGTCTCCTCCTCCTCTTTATAAAACTACCCCTTCAGGTCTCAAAATTATTTAATTTTGATGGATTTTTCCCAGGTAACACGGCTACACAATTTATATTGAAGATTGAAACATGTTTTAAATTTAATGCTTACATCCAAGGTTACCAATTATACATTGTATGCAAATTTGTTCAACAAATTTACAACAGAATATTTTAAAAAGCTTAATGTTTTTTTTACATTTAGTGCACATACTCTATATTATGTTACAAACTAAAATTCTATATTATAAATTCAGACAAACTGGAACGGATCGGTATTCGGGGAAACGCTTGAGAGATTTTTAAAGACTTTCTCAATGACCGGACACAGAAAGTCAAAATTGGAGGACATATTAGCTCAGATGCCTGGGTTGTTTATGGCGTACCACAAGGCAGTATACTCGGCCCGAGTCTCTTCCTGATTTACATTAATGATCTGTGTCAACAAACGATTGCAAAATGTAAAATTTTACATATGCTGATGACACCGCACTTGTATTTCATGGGGAGACCTGGGACGAGGTTGGACAAAATGCCGAGTTGGGACTAGTTAGGGTTAGCCACTGGCTGAGAGCTAACCTGCTAACCTAAAATTTTTCAAAATCGACACTAATTCAATTCAGTTTCTCCTATCGTAAACCAGTGAATATTGACGTTAAATTACATGTATGTAATTCACCACCTAAAATACGACTCGCTCCTGTCTAGCTGTAAATAAATCAGAAGCTGTAAAATATTTAGGAGTTGTACTTGATAAAAGACTAAGCTGGCGCCAGCACATAGACCTCACTACCGCACGTATTAGAAAAATAATTTGAATATTAAAAAAACTAGGATATGTTGCTGATTTTGAGATATTACGCACGGTGTACTACGCGCTTGCACAATCGGTACTTGGATATTGTATTGGGGTCTGGGGCGGTGCGTGTAAGACTCTCATGATTCGCCTTGAAAGGGCTGAAAGATCTGTCCTTAAAGTAATGACTTTCAGGCCTTTCAGATTCCCCACCACAAATTTATACGAGGAGTGTAAAGTACTAACAGTACGATAGTTGTACATTTTACAGTCACCAAGCAGCACCTTATTACACCATACAATAAAGACATTATAAATAAACGAATTTGCCGTGTGGTGCCGGCTCAGAATGCCACCACCCCATCTCTTCCCATGGGTGTCGTAAAAGTCGACTAAGGGATTAGCCGGAGGATGGGCAGCAGCGTCTTTCGAGTACTTTAATAACTCAAAACTACGATCGTCAACCCGCCTGCCAAGCGTGGTGATTATGGCAAAACCCCCCAATGAGCCCACAACACATCCATATCGGTGGTTGTGGTGATCTTTGCGGGAGGCCTGTGTCCAGCAGTGGACTTCATTCGGCCGAAATGATGATGACGAAATGTTTACCCACTTTTTAAATGTCACACTGCATCTGCTAGAAGGCAACACAAGTACTTGTCCATCTATTTATATAATAAAATTAACATAACACTTAAAGTAAATCCTCGTTCAATACAAGAAGTAAAAACTAAATTTAAATCATGGCTTTTGATACAGGACTACAATGAAACAGAGTACTTACTAATATAGATATTACAAAAAACCACAAACATTACACACAAGCACAAACACCCTCATGTACACTTAACTGCAGTCATAAATCATCACACATATTTTCTGCACAATATTCATATTTTAAATTATATTTCATGATATGCTTAGTTAATTTAATCAAAAACTTATTGCATAAAAATTTGCTCATACAACTATTGGGAAATGATACTGTCTCCTGTAACACAGATATTGTACCTAGCACGGGAATCAGGGCCTCACTACTTTGTAATAAATTTTTATGCCAATAAAGAATTATTATTATTATGTCTCTCTATTACACGGGTTTATATCCCCTGTAAGGTCCCGGTCTTTTGATAGGCTTACGCGGGGACATGGTCCAACACGCAGAGGCCCTTTAGAGAATTTTAATCTAAAATGTAATGGGACACTAACCGGCAACTCTCCATGGCTACACTATAAATAAAATGCAGTCTCGGATTGACCCCGGAGGTGTAAAACTATTGTATAAGATGGAAACTACAGTAATAAGGTCTATTGTAATGGGTGCTAAATGGATTATATACTTCTAAAAAATATTTTACTTTGGCGCTGAAACACTCAACGTATTAGTTGTTATTTTTTAATCAGATTTTTTCCCGTTCTGAATAAAGTGATATCGACGCTGCGGTGTGGTGGAAGCTCGTGGGAGTGAACACAAAAAAAGCAGTACTAAGCAGGCATACGTATCGTGTTCAGAGGGCCTAGTAAGAGTTTATTTTCACACTCTAAACATAAACACGTTCGATGTGTTTACCGTTTTATCGCTGCTATTATTTTTAACCAATTGGAGCGCCCAACATGGAATGTGAAAAGATACTCGTACAGAACTACGAAGACGTTTGGCCATTTGTCATGCAATCTGTCCTGGCTACGTTTCACATTGCAAAAAATTATGGGAATGTAAATCCGAAGCATAAAATCAACACAATACTCCAACAACAACGCGTTAGATGTTTTCAAAATCGGAATAACCAAAGTTGATTATTATCAAATGATAAATGATAATAATGTCTTAGGTTTTCGCGAGTATTACACATTATAATAAAACACTTTTAAACGGATTCTATCGCGTATATTTTAGGTTTTTTGTTTTTCCTGACGTTTCGAACACTTTGCAGGGTTCGTGGTCGCAGGATGACTAAGGTGACAGGCGTCGTTACAGATTTTAAAAAGTTATTTTATTTTATCTACCGTACAAAATGGTTGGGTTTATCTAAGGCATGTTCACACACTGCAGACTTTGACATAGACGCTCCACAAAGTCTGCAGTGTGCGAACATGCCTTAGATAAACCCAACCATTTTCTTCGTTTCGATCAACCTCAAGTCCTCGCGAAAGAGAACCGATATGTACCAAGAATGTTTCGTGAGGCTATTGAAATTAAAAAACATCCTAATTTTAATAGAGAAGATGGCTGGCAGGTACCCCCAGTTTGGAATCCTGTTATTAAAATAATAAAGTCCCAAACTAAATACCACACTGAAAAACATCAAGACACTGTGAGTGATTACTGCGTGCATCGAAATAATTTTTGATTATAATTGTACGGTAGATAAAATAAAATAACTTTTTAAAATCTGTAACGACGCCTGTCACCTTAGTCATCCTGCGACCACGAACCCTGCAAAGTGTTCGAAACGTCAGGAAAAACAAAAAACCTAAAATATACGCGATAGAATCCGTTTAAAAGTGTTTTATTATAATGATAAATGATAAATGACGTAGCTCTGAGTTTCTTTTGCCTTTTTTGCGAGGGAAACCTCATGAACATCCTCCGTCCTGTGGAAGGCAGTGGAGTTAGCGTCTTACCACTGAAGGCCACTACGGTGTTCCTTCGACTCACCTTGCGCTGGGGGCAGTGGATTCACTGACGCATTCACCGAACCTTTGAAGACTGGTCTTGGTCCGCAAATTATTTTGGTGGATATCCACGCAGTCCTCAAATATTTCAAATTTACTTCAAATATGTATTTTCTTGAAATATGGTATTGTTACAGGAGTTATAGACATGACACTGGTTTCACATATTCTGACCCTTGAGGTGCACAAATTTAATTAATACATAACAAATAAAAATAACCTGGATATTGTATATATGCTTACCTTATCTTCTAAATATTCATTGAAACTATAATAGTTTTTAAAATTAAAAAATCAAAATAAATACATTAAAACAAAAAATCTAATTAAATAAACATTGGAAAAATCACTATAAAACAAAAATAAGTAACATTACAAATTACTAAGAACATAAAAACAATCGCATGTCAAAATAAAATACAAATAAAATTTTAAATTGTAGGATATGGGGAGGCGCTAACGTGTAGTTGCATCCACTTCTGCAATAATGGCGAGTCCCACCGCTCGGACAACACGATTACTGACCGCGGCGCTCCGCTTTCTTATGTTTTGCTCATACGGAAATTGTATACAGTTTCTAAATCGGGATAATAGTAATTCGAGGTTCGAGGGAGACGATTGTATACTTTAGTTGATGAGCATTTTTTTCTAAATATTTAAAATTCTATTGCAGGTAATTTTAATTTATTTCTATGTCTTACGAGTATTTAATTTATCAAAAATATCAGAATGTTATTTTACATTTTTGTATAGTTTTCAAATGTGTTCTTATTTTGTTTTTTACTATGTTTTTAAAGCTATAGTATTATTTTTTATGCAGCATAGTTTTACATTTTTTATGAGGCATCGGTTTTCAACGTGTTTGTTAGAATATTTTATCTTTTTAAACGGTATTATGCGGTCCGTGGCCCTCTACGGGGGGCCTGTATGGTCAGCTCGACTGTCAGGCGCCCAGCGCTGCAGAAACAAAGGTCTAAGATCAGAAACGCTCCCTCCGCCAAAGTGACGAAAGCGTGCCTCTAGGGGCGTTCGACACGCTAAGGCAGCTGGCTCGACGGAGCGCTTTCGAGATGTGGCGACATTAACTTCGTTGCAGTTCGTGACCAAACGCGTCGTCGAAGCCATCCTGCTGCTCTTCGGAGCCTGGCTCAAAAGGAGCGAGCGCGTCACCTGTCGCCCGATGCACGTATTCAACGGTCAGGGTTGTTTCGGTGCGTACCTGCACAGGATAAGACGCGAGGCCACGGTACAGTGCCACCATTGTGGAAGCGACTAAGATACCGCACAGCACAAGCTCGAGGAATGCCCTGCGTGGGCTGTTGCGCGGCAGATCCCCGGCAGATCGGGCAAGATCTCTCTCTGTCGGCAGTAGTGTCGGCTATGCTGGCAGAGAATGAAAATTGGGGTGCTGTGATCTCTTTCTGCGAGAGCACCATCCTCCAGAAGGAGACTACAGAACGGGATCGAGAGAGGGCCAATCCCGCACGGAGAAGGACGAGACAGTGCCGGGATAACAAGCGCCCCAGCGCCCAGGTCCAACACGCCTTATCCCCCTGCCACCGCTGTATGGCAGTGACCATGTAGTATAGTGGTGTATAGTTTGCGCGCTCATACCAAGTGACCACGAGGCTACATGCCGCCGTGTGCGCAGCACAGCGCAAAGCAAGGCATAGGACATACTTTATAGTCCTCTCTGAGAATTGAGGGAGGGCTACCTTTTTACAGTCGCCGTCCCTATGCTAGAGGGAGTGACCGCTTTACAGTCATCCCCTCCAAGATGTGCCTATAGCCGTGGCACCAATGGCAGCTCTATTGTGATCTTACAAGGACCTGGAGCCCCCTTCAGTGCCGAAGATGAAAACTCCAGTGGTTTTAGCCAGTAGCAGTCCAGCATGCCCCTTTGTACTACCCCAAGGCGGGGGAAATTCATGAGAAATTTCCACTGGAGACAAATAAAAAAAGTTTCTTTTTATTAACAAACAGATTTTTTAATATGTGACAGTTATATTTATGATTTGGGATTGAGTTATATAATGCGATGTTAATTCGGACAAGTTATTTTTATGCTAATGAATTCTGTAATATTCTGCGTTATAAATTTTAAGAATGTAAGACGGTTTATCACAGACCTATTATGTAGTATCGGTTCTCACGATGTCATCTATGAAGGGGATGGTCTAGGTAGTTAAATTTACGCTACATCAGAATAAACCTTAATATTCTTTCTTAAAAAAAACCCTTGAATTTTTCCTGTCGTAGGTACAGTTCAGTGAGAGACTAATTGTCAAAGAAATTGCATCTTCAATGATTTTCAAATGTAAACATATTTAAAAAATAAAATATACTGCTTAAATGAAATTCTACGAGCAACATACAGATTCACATCTATCGAGAAAAGTTATCGCTAACTAGCACTAATTAATTAACTGCAGAAATAGCACGGGCGCCTTGGAAATAAGTACAAATTGTTGTTCCAATATGGCAAGAATAACAAAGCTAAACGTTTGTATTGGCTTCAGTGTAATTAAATAAAATGAGAATGTTTACTAATTAAACTTACATACGATTAATTACTTACCAACCTCCGTAATTCACAATATTTGCAACGATATTATCGAAATGCCAATAAATTCAATACAAGATATATGTATAGATAGATGCAAAAGCGCAATAATTTTGTCAGAAAAATACTAACTGATAGTTATATTTCTGAAGAAGAAGGCTAGTAATTGTGTAATATAGAAAGATAATCCTCAACAAGCTGTATAACCCGTGACTGTCTCATTTACGACCTGTCGAGCCTCTGACATGATGCTCGTACAACCTGTCAAACATTTGACAGATCGTTAAAACGACCAGTCGAGCTAGTAGTATGCCGCGCACTTGTTTGTAGAACATTTGACACGGAGACATTAAAGGTATCGTCGCAATGATAGTTTTATGTGAATTGAAGGGTATCGCGTTTTATAAAAAGAAAAAAAATCCCTAACTAACAAAAATATCCTCTTTAAAACATTAGTACGATGAAAGCTATCATTTGACTACTTCAATTAAGCTTTTTGACAATACGGGGTTGCATATGGTTAAGAGATTTTATGCGAGAAAGATCTAAGAAACCTCTTTGAAGTCAACAGCAAATATAATTTATTTTTTAAAACATTTGCTAAGATCAACTACATGAGGCATTCAAATATATATAAAATATACTTTAATCATCTGCTATCCTTTCAGACCCCTAAACATTTCTCATGCCCTGTGATTGATGATGATTTTTTTTCATCGTTTTTATTGTTTTATTAAAAAAAAGTGCCGGCAGTGCCGTGTGGTGCCGGCTCAGAATACCACCACCCCATCTCCTCCCGTGGGTGTCGTAAAAGTCGACTAAGGGATTAGCCGAAGGATGGGCAGCAGCGTCCTTCGAATACATTCACAACTCAACTGCGATCGCCAACCCGTCTGCCAAGCGTGGCGATTATGGCAAAACCCCCCAATGAGCCCACAACACAGCCATATCGGTCGTTGTGGTAATCTTTGGGGGAGGCCTGTGTCCAGCAGTGGACTTCATTCGGCCGAAATGACGATGAAAAAAAAAACATGATGAAAAAAATACCCAATTTTTACATTCATATACAAATAAAAAGAAAGTATAAGTCGTAAACTCTGAATTTTAATTTTATTTAGATATGTATTGTATTACAGTACTTTTAAATTTAAAATTAGTGACATTAGCCATCTAGTTCTTTTTTTAATTTACGGACTTAAATTAAAGTTGTCCATGTTACAGCTATTTACATGGCAAAAAAAAACCAAAAGCGACCGGGATCTTCCAACTCTCTCAAAAATTTTATAGTCTATCCTCTTGATAGTGATGTGTCACATAAAAAGCTTTTTACAACTTTGTGAATTAGCTAGAATTGTAAATCGAGCACAAAATACTAAATTCCAAATTATGATTAGAAAAAATTATTGCTTAAATGATACCTGAAAAACGTATTAAATCTGTTATCTTACTCTTAAAAGGTAAAATCTGTCTCGTATCTCTCTTTTTTTTACTAGAAATAAAAAAAACTGCATTTTTAACATTTATTTAATATTTTTTTACATATTCTGCTCAAATTGTTGGCCTCTATTGCGAATGCAGGCCCGACATCTATTTCCTATTTCCACTGTTGTGGTACGAAGTCGCATTCCCTCCTTAATTGTATTGAACGCCGTTTCAATGCGTTGTAGTAATACCTCCCTAGTCGGAACCTCCGTGGCGTATACCAGCTCTTTGGCATTGGATCTGGGCGCTGGGGTGGTAGTTATCCCGGTGCCGCCTCGTCCTTCTCTGTGCGGGATTGGCCCACTTTCAATCCCACCCTGCAGTCTCCTTCTGGAGCATGACGATCTCGCAGAAAGAGACCGCTGTTCTCCAATTTTCATGCTCTGCCAACATAGACAACATAACATAACTGTCGGCAGAGAGAGATCATGCCCAATCTGTGTACACACACAGACTTTCGAAAAGCTTTTGACAAAGTGGATCATGAATTACTTTTGACAAAGATCGCTTATAACGGCATACGTGGAAATTTACTTCGTTGGATTACATCCTATGTCACAAATATAACTCAAAAGGTGGTAATCAAGGGATTTGAATCAGCGTTCATAAACGTGACATCCGGCGTCCCACAAGGATCCATTTTGGGCCCACTACTATTTATTTTATTTGTAAATGATATTGATGAGTGTTTCAAATACTCCAAATTTTTACTTTACGCTAATGACCTCAAAATATTTATTGAAACTGACTATCTATTTCAGGAGGATCTAGATAGGTATTCGGCACATTGTACGAAAAATAAAATTCAACTGAGTATTGAGAAATGCTCATCTATTTCATTTACTAAAAATAAAAATATAATGTGTAGAACATATAATTTGAACAACGTCTATTTAAAGAATGTGAGTTCAATTAGGGACCTTGGAGTGTTGCTAGATAGCAAGCTTCATCTTGACTTACACATAGATAAAATTATTGGTAACGCATTTCGAATGTACGGATTTGTAATGAGATGTATGACCAATTTCAAACGTAGTAATACTTACATTCATTTATTTAAATCATTAGTAAGATCACAATTAGAATATGCTGTGCTAATATGGAACCTTTTCTATAAAAAATACATAAAGAGCCTTGAAACTATACAACATAAATTTCTCAAAGCCGTTGCTTTCGTAAAACTACCTCCAATGAAAATTTACTGAAACATTATAAACTTTCTTCTTTAAAAACTACGCGCATCTTTCTGGAAACAATATTTCTTTATAATTTGTGTAATAACAATTCCGTGTGTGTCCGGATTAAGAATATAGCACCACTCCATCTCCTCCCGTGGATGTCGTAAAAGGCGACTAAGGGAACCTAAATCAGAGGGATGGGCAGCAGCGTCCCTTCTGTGAACCGGTAGCCATACTGCGCTCACCAACCCACCTGCCAAGCGTGGTGAGTATTGGCAAAACCCCCCAAAATGATGACACAGTTGTGAAAATCTATGGGAGAGGCCTTTGTTCAGCAGTGGACGTATAAATGGCCGATCTGAAGAATAACAAATACGACTGTTCAGATTTAACAAATAAATTGTGTTTTATAGTACCTCGGACTGTTGTAAGACGTGAGTTGTGTGCGCGCCCATTATTTGCAGTCTCATCCCGTCGCACAAATGCTGGGATCCGCGCACCGCTGCGTCGCTTAGCACAAAATTATAATACCCTTTCTCTAGATTTAGACTTGTTTTCTTTGGCACCCAATCGATTTAAAAAATGTCTTCATAAAGCTATAGTGAACATAGGTATTTGAAGCTATTGTGAGTGATCACGTCTCTGTGCGTGTGACGTTTTTTATTTTATTTATTTTTTTAAACTTTGCCCCTCACTAGGATTACTCCTGTGTCGTGGGTGCGTTTACAGACATTAATTCCACATACAATACACCCAGACCCGGAACAACAACCTGCAGATCATACAAATATTTGTTCCGTGCGGGAATCGAACCCACGACCCGGAGCGCAGCAGTCGACTGTATCAGTCACTGCACCAACCGTGCCGTCATGTCTGTGTACCTCTGTTCCATGTTCGTATATGATTCTATAATCAGTATTGCCTATTTTTTTTGTTAGGATCCACTTATCTCCGGTACGGTAGTCACGGCACCACACGCACTCACCCCGATCGAGCTGGCGTTGACGTGTCGCACTCAACTCAGTATCACTTCTTACTTGTCGGTCAGAAACTCGTTGCAAACGATCGGGTTATAGCTTATCTAAACGAATACGTAGATTTCTACCTTGTAATATTTTTGAAGGGCTTTCCCCAGTTGTATAGTGTTCTGTGTTCCTATAAGCTAACAAAAATCTGTTTAAAGCTGTATCTACGTCAATTTTCTGTTTAATTGCCTTTTCAATAGCCCGTTTGCAAATTTTGACTGCATTTTCAGCTGCACCATTCGATGCTGGGTGATACGGTGCGGAAAAAGGTGATCTATTCCGTTATTCTTGAAAAAAAACCAAATTCCAAACTGGTAAATGGGGGACCGTTATCACTGACCACCTGTTTTGGTAGGCCAAATCTCGCCCACATATCACGTAAGACAACGATACCTGCTCCTGCTGTTGTACCTTTCATTTTTATGGCTTCAATCCATTTAGAACAAGCGTCTATTACGATTAAATAAGTAGTTCCTAACATTGGTCCTAAAAAATCTATATGCAGTCTCGACCAGGGACGATCGGGCCATGGCCAGGGACTAGGCGCATCTGCGGGCGGTGCGTCCGCCACGCTGGCGCACACGGCGCACGCACGGCATGCTATTTCCACTGCTTCATCTACTCCCGGCTACCATACGTAGCTCCTGGCCAACGCTTTTGTTTTGACCATACCCATATGTGATTCATGTAACTCATTTACTACCTTAGCCCTACACGACGATGGAATGACTACTCGGTGTCCCCACATGACACACCCCTACTCACAATGTAATTCAGTTTTTCTGTTTAAATAGGGTTTAAGTTCTTTCATATCTATTTCCAAAGGCCAGCCATCTGTTATATAACCAATAACTCTACTCATTAAGGGATCGGAACTCGTTTACCTTTTTAATATTTTATAGTCTAACAAGAGTGCTTCCGTCGCAAAATATAAGTATGACTGTTCAGGTAATTCCTTTTCGGCAGCGGCTATCTCGTCTTTGTGTGTTTTTATGAGGCGTGAAACAACATCCGCTGTATTTTTATCTGTATTGATATATTCAATTTTAAAATCGTATGCAGATAGTTTTATTGCTCATCGCTGGAGACGACTCGCTGCCGTGGCAGGTATGCGTATTGGTATAAGTATAAGTCAGGTATAAGTATTGATGAAATTTATCAATAACAAATATGATAGCCAATGCTTCTTTATGAATCTGGCTATAATTAAATTCGGCAGCAATAAGCGCACGCGACGTGTATGAGACCACTCTCTCGAGCCGTCGGCGCCCAGGCCATGTGCGCTTGCGTCGCACGTCACTAAGATGGGACGTGTTACGTCATAGTGCTCTAACACCCCCACGCCACACAATACCCTATTTACCCGCAAAAAACACTGGTTTTGCTCTTTAGCCCAGACATAATGTTTTCCTTTTTTAAGTAATTCGTAAAGTGGTACTAAATAATTTGACAAGTTTTTTACAAATTTTGCATAAAAATTAACCATCCCCAAGAATGATTTGAGTTCCGTAGTATTTGTCGGTGGAAGCATGTCAACAATAGGTTTAATTTTGTCTGAATTAACCGGTACGCCGTTATTGTCTACTATAAATCCCAAATACTGTACTTGTTCTGACAAAAAATCACATTTGATCTTTTTAATTTTTAATCCATTATTTTCTGGAATTTCTAAAACATGTTCTATAGTTTTTAAATGACTACACATATCCTTACTTTTAATAAGAATATCATCATAAAAACAATCACATCTGGTACGTTCCTAAATAAACTTTTGAAAAATACCGGGGCTTGATGCCAACCCGTAAACTTCGGTTGTATTTTAATAAACCTCTGTGGGTATTAATAACTGTGTATGTTCTGGAAGGTTCGTCCAATAATAATTGGTTATAAGCTTGGGAAAGGTCTAATTTTGTGAAATACTGATTGCCACACAGATTACTAAATAAATCATCTACCTTAGGAACCGGATACCTATCGACCATCAAGACACGGTTAAGGGTTACCTTATAGTCTGCGCATATACGTATACCGCCAGCCTACTTACGATCACGAGAGGAGGAGGCCCAGTCCGAGCGCTCCACGGGCTCTATGACACCGACACGCAGCATGGCGTCGCTCGTCGACGCGCGGTAGAAAATCGGTGCGGCCCCCTCACGAACATCTAGTTGCACCGGTGCACCCTTGTACCGGCCCAGTGTGCCGTCGAACAACGTCTCATGCCTGGAAATGATATCATTTAAAAGTTTACTAGTATTTTCTTTATTCTCTTTTAAATTAAATAAGCACATTCTAGGTACTTCTATATTCAACTCAGAAAGCCAATGTCGGCTTAAAAGAGTAGTGGTTCCACTGTCTATGACATACAAATTAATGTTTTTTTAATATTTTTATGCATCACTGCCACTTGTAAATACCCTAGCGGTCTTATCACTGAATCATCATAGAACTTTAGTTTTAATTGACATGTATGCAATGTTAAAACACTGTTATTTTTACAATAAGTATTTCCACAGAACCAGTGTCAATTCCCATGTTTAGTAATTTGTTATGCACTAACAGGTTGATACCTACCGGCTTGTATTTAGTTAATGACATTTGGTACATCGGTTCACCGTCATCATCATCGCTTCCGTGCTTATCACTGTTATTGGGTGCAGAGCGCGCTGACGCATTATATTCGCAACTATTATCCTGTATGCGATCTGCTGTTGACTGCGGGTCGTTCTCGTGCCCCCACTAGCTTCCCGTACGCCGGCTCGCTGTGCTCGCCGGCCGCCACGACCTCCGTACTCGTTGAAGGTCACGCGCTCCCCACGTGACATATTATGCTAGCAGATTCCCGCCAATTATGGTCCTGCACCTTTCTCTGGACACATTCTTCTTAGGTGGCCTATGTTTCTGCAGAAACTACACTCGAAATTTATATATATACAGTTTTCTGTTATATGTCCATTATTACCGCACGCCATACATTTGTCACTGTTATGTGCAACGTTATTCACTTTTACCGTCGCACTGGTGACGCGATCTATGTCAACTGCACAAGCATTTTTCTCTGCCGCTTCGAGTGTGGTTGCCAGCTTGACCACCCGGCTGTATGTAATACTGTCGTCCTCTGCAAACAACCTCTGCCGCGTTGATTCGCTGGTTATACCACAAACGAGCTGGTCACGTAGATACTCTTCTAATGACATGCTGAAATCACAGGTTTTGGCCCGCTTCTTCAACTCGGCGACATAATTCGCTATACTTTCTCCGTCTACCTGCCGTCGTTGGCGAAATTTATAAAGTTCAACCAATATTGATGGCTTCGGTTGTAGATGGTTCTTCATCAGCAACACGGCTTCTGCGTAGGTTAACGTTGAAGGTTGTTTCGGGCTTGCTAATGTTGACAACAATAAATACGCTTCCTCACCCATCACCGCTATCAAAGTAGGTAATTTGATATTGTCCTCAACTTTGTTCGCGAGAAAATACATATCAAGCCGCTCATAATACACAATCCAGTTCCCCGGTGACACATCAAACTCCTGGAGCTTCCCGACTCCCATTTTGCAAAAGAGTATTTTATTTTATATGTTATAGGTACTTGCGAAAAAATCGATAAAACCAGCCTCGTCGTCGTCACTGGCAAATAATAGGCGTGCGTTCCGTACAACATTTATTGTAAGACTGATTGCTTCTACCAACATTACAAGAACCTAAACATACCAGTATCTTACGTTTATTCTTTGTCCACAGAGCATAGTGTTCCGCGTAAAGCAACATCCTCAAGTGGCAGGGTTTGAGCAGTGCGTGTCTTTCGGTGCCTTCAGCTCTGAACAACAAGAAGTCGTCTACAATGTCTTCTGTCTCTGCGCGATGTACTTCTTGCCACTTGTTGTAATTACTGTCTGCTACGTGTGCATCTTCTGCAAGATACATAGAAGCAGCAAGGAGCTGGATGGTAAGTACTAGCCTAATTCAGCTTTATTAAGTCTATACTAAATCCTGTAATGAAACCTATTCTGTACTGAATACTTTTTGTAATCGGTTGCCATTGCTCATTATCTCCAACATAAAGTTCATTCGTAGTCGTATTAGCAGATGGCAGACAATAAAAATGATGATAGATCATGATTAAAAAATCATTGTAATAAATTAAATAGATCTAAGAAATATGTATTCAAGAGAATCATCTAAATAAGCAATTTATCAAAAATCCTTAAAATTTCTGGAATAATCAAAATGTTAATAGCGTAATTTAATAAAGCAATTTAATTACGTACAATCAACGGGCCGTATATTTTTATTTTGATAACCCTTTACACATTGTGAATCTTGTAGATATATGTTTTACAAATAAATTTTAGATAATGTTAACTTTAACAAGCTGTCGTGGTGACCTGAAAGTTTAAGGTAGTTTATTTCAGATGAATTATTTATTTATGCTTAATGTACAAGTGTACAAAGGCAGTCTTAATGCCGTAGGCATTTTCTACCAGACAACCTTTTGGTGATGCAGAGAACAACAAGGTAGATGCACCAATAAAATATGACAGGCAAGATGTGAAGACATGAAAACAAAAGTGTAATAATAATATTTAAACTTACATAACCATTACACACACACCCATATATATATATGACGGATTTTGACTGTCTTTGCTATTTTTAAAAACGGTGACGTCAGCATAGCTGACGTCACGGTCTTGATTATTTTCCATCTTTATTTTTATAATAAACACTCAGTATACTTATAACACTTTTATTCACTGACACACAATAAATTCAAAACTACTCACAGAGATGTGTACGGTCCGACAGCCCATGCCATAGATTATACACTAAGCCCATGCGCGACTGAGCCCGCGCTCATTTTTTTTTTTATGTAGGGCTTCTCGCCGTAATCCCAAGGGGGATATATCTGCTTAACCGGGCAAATGCCCGCGCTCAGGCACAGAACAAGTTTTTAGGTTAGGAATTAAACTATGAAAATAAATCATGAATTTTACAATGTTTTAGCAGCTTAAATAATCATTTGATTTTTAACATTAATCAAACCACAAAATCAAGATAAATTAATAAACAAGAAAAATATAATAATAATAATCAAGATAAAATAATAAACGAAGTCTTGTCAAGAAGTAATTTTCGCACTTTTATTTTAAAGCAATGACGATTTTCAGCCATCCTGATTTCAAGGGGAGCGCATTCCACAGTAAAACAGATTGGATGAAAAAGGTAGAATGAATAAAGTCAGAGTGATGAGTGGGACATTGAAGAAGACGATTATTGGTAGAACGAAGATTTTTTATCGTGGTTGGAACACAGATATTGGAAGTGCGAAGACAAGTAAGAAGGAGAATTGGGAGAGTACTGTATTGAAAACAGGGTGGTCAGTGCCCTCATGTTTCTGCGCTGGCGAATGGGCAACCAATTTAAAAGAGATTGATATTGAGATTAAAGACGAATCGAATGCAATTATTGAGAAGATGGT
The DNA here is from genome assembly GCA_947459985.1 of Diloba caeruleocephala. Taxonomy (NCBI): domain Eukaryota; kingdom Metazoa; phylum Arthropoda; class Insecta; order Lepidoptera; family Noctuidae; genus Diloba; species Diloba caeruleocephala. Next base: position 3,052,764 of record OX381618.1, read on the forward strand.
CAAGTCTGTCGATGCAGATCTTGCATTCAGGTCAAAGTAGCACAACTCACCATAGTCGATTATGGGTAAAATTAAGGCCTGCACAAGAATTTTCTTCGTACGAGACGGGAGAAAGTTTTTGAGGTGATAGAGAGACCGCAGGATTCCCGTCACTTTTTAACTCACATTTGAAACCTGGGACCGCCAATTTAGATTAGGATCAAGATTTAGCCCGAGATCTTTATCGCTAGAGCTGAAAGGAATTACTGTGCCTTTGTACGTAAGAGGTGGGACAGTAGCACTGCCCACTTTGTAGATGTTTCTATGGCTTCCTAAAATAATGGCTTGGCACTTACTGGGGTTACTGCCATACCAAACATCTCAGCCCAGTTCTTTATAGCTTCCAGATCTTGGTTAACGGCTTTGACTGCATCGGTTAAATCTTCCACTCTAGCTTGAGAGTACAGCTGCAGGTCATCGGCATAAAGATGATATGAACACTGAAGCTTTCGGGTAATAAGATTTATAAAAACAGAAAAAAGAAGAGGAGATAGTATACCGCCTTGTGGAACGCCAGTTTTCAGGTTGCACCAAGTTGAGGAAGACTCCTCAACGTGGACTGATTGCTGACGCTCCCGAAGATATGATGAAAACCATTCCAGCGCTTCAGGAGAGACCATAAGATGGGAGAGGACGGATAGAAGGATGTCGTGACTGACGGTATTAAGAGCATTAGAGAAGTTAACCAATACTAGTACAGTAATCTTAATGTCCTCCATGCCAGACCTAATATCGCCACTTCACTTCGCCCTAACAGCTTTTATTTAAATTGTATGAGCATATAATTAAATCGTATGAACCGAACATTTAGATGAAATCTGCGACACGAAGTAGATAGATATACCACAAGAAATATACAATATTTCAATATTTAAGAAATTTGTTTTATTGTATTCGCGAAGAAACAAGTGAATTAATAGTAATTTGGATTTGCCGGAGGATGGGCTCATCCTTCAAGTACATTTATAACTCAACTAAGATCGCCAACCCGTCTGCCAAGCGTAGCGATTATGGCAAAAACCCCCTATTGAATTGTTGAACCCCAATTATTGAAGTGCTTACAAAGAAATGCCACAATGTCGGTCCGATTACATGAAGAGAGCACGGGGGCAATTCCATTGCGGAGAGGTGTGAGACAGGGGGACGTCATTTACCCGAAACTGTTCACCACTGCATTAACCCAGCCCTTCTTATTCAGAGAAACGTGTGCACCGCGATAGCGTGGGCGACGTGCGCCTGCGCCGCTCAGACCGCCACGTGTTGGAGCGCGCGCGACGTCGTACGCTGCACATGACCGTCACGATAGTCACCGTGTTCACTCTCTGCTGGCTGCCGTACGCTACTATTACTGTGTGGTAAGTATACGTACTCGTTCTTCACAACTGAACCTTGTCTTCTGACAACTAACCTAAACTAAGAAAATGCTTAAAAACGCACCGTGGGTTGATAATAGTGAAGATAGTCTACTTGGTTGACATATTATAACACCTGTTGCTTCAATCCGTCGGATATCTCGTATATGTCTATCTCAGGTATATGGTGGACCGTCAGTCAGCATCCCAGGTATCCCCAAGAGTTCAGGACCTGCTGTTCGCGATGGCTGTTTCCAACTCCTGCATAAATCCCCTGGTGTACGGCCCCTACACACTGGACATCAAGGGTCTCCTCCGTCGATTGCTCCAGAAGATATGCTGTAACTCCTCAGCAGCTTCTGATACTATAGGTAATGAATCAAGTATGTTTATACGGTATAGCTTCATTTAGGTCATGGATGAATATGGTATTATTTGTAAGAAACTGATATTATTGGTTATGGAAATCCGTAATGGCCTTCGTTTCGTCCAGGCGTTCGACAAAAAGACAAAACGGAGGGCTATGATGATCTTTTTTTTATTGGTCACAAGTAGAAATCCCGCCCCCCTAGGGAAGGGCACGGAAAGGGTATGCCAGACTCCTAGCGGCCAAAACCACTGGATCGGTTATCTTCGGCACCAAAGGGGATCTCTAGGTCCTCGTAAGATCACACTAGAGCCGCCCATTGGTGCCTTTAGGTACATCACGGAGAGAATGACTAAAGTGGTCACCTCCTCTAGAGGAGGAAAGGCGACTGTAAAAAGGTCGCCCCCCTTTTATCAACAAATAAAAGCTTACACCTTTGAGCTTTATCTTCAAGTCCAATTAACCTCAATTGATGTAAAACGCCTGGTCTGTGTGACACTAGCATTGAGGTATAATGTACTACGTACTAGAGCAGGCACCGCAAAGTAAGTTTCTGTCCCACGCTTTGCGGTCTAGTGGACCGCAACTTCTCACTCAGTATCCGACGCTTTCTGTGTACGACGTTTATAAATAATAAAAAAGTGTAAATGCCTTTTTGTTTCCTCACAATTTGGACACATCACTCGAGAAAATAAAAAATGTCGAGCTATGACATTCCAGAACTAACTAAATAAATCCCTCTTTGTAACTATTTTTGCCTCCATTTGCCAGTTTATGTAAAGCGGAAAATATATTTTTAATTCATGTTACACGGCGCCCCATGTTTCTATAATAATATGTAGTTTTGTTTTGATAATTACAAGGTGCTTAAGACTTCTTTAGAAATTCTTCTTTAGATGATGGAGGATGGAGGGGTCTCCCTCCCTTATCCTGGGCGGTATATATACGAGTATCCCCATATAAAAGCATCATGCAGCTAGGATAAAATAAAACCTTTACAAAAACTGACTTCATAAATAAACCCCCCGCCCGACTTCATAAATAAGGTATTTTTTTTCTTTTTAGTGGTTTTTATTTTTATATAGTGTAGGGTTTTTGAAGTCGGTATTATTTTGTTAAAAAGTTTTATTTGTAAATGAAAAAGTGTAAATAAATGTAAGAATTTTTTCCCATGTGGTATTTAGCACTATTCAAAATAAGAATGACTCAAATCAGTTCTCTAATCTCGGAGGAATCAGACATCTGACAATCATCTAAATAAGCGCAGTCAATTAAAACCGTTTACTGAAGCTGGTTAAAAAACTACTCAAAACTACTAAAAAACGACCAATTCAATTCGAAAAAAAAACATTAAAAAAATACGCTCGCTTTTTTGGAGAACTTTTTCAAGTCGGTTCATCATATCATCATATCGGCCATTTATACGTCCACTGCTGAACAACGGCCTCCCCCATAGATTTTCACAACTGTGTCATCATTCTGGGGGGTATTTGCCAATACTCACCACGCTTGGCAGGCGAGTTGGTGAGCGCAGTATGGCTGCCGTTTCACAGAAGGGACGCTGCTGCCCATCCCTCTGCTTTAGATTCCCTTAATCGCCTTTTACGACATCCACGGGAGGAGATGGAGTGGTGCTATATTCTTAATCCGGACACCACACGGAAAAGTAAGTCGGTTAATGCACAAGTATTACAAGGTCTTAAATATTATAAAATAATTAAACACCTGCAACTTTTTGTGCAGGTAACGCTGGATCAAGCTCCAAAAAGAATATAAACATCAACCTGCAGACGCTAGTACAGCCCGTGAAGGTATATTTTGAAATCATATATTTATTGGTTAATAAATGTACATCTTGTTCTGTTTTCCTGTGATATTTATCAGTATCAACGTAGGGACGGTTCAGACTTCTACATATATCAGAAAACGAAACCAAATGGTGCGTGCGTGTGGTCAAATTGACGCGTGTCTCTATTTTGTCAAACACTGACTGACATTTTTATGACGTTACGTTTGAGTAGATACCATGTTACATACTTTCCTCGCTCATCAACGCGATTCTTTTCTTGTTCATCCATTAGTAAACAACAGAAAGACATCCCGAATTTATTTAATTGTATCGTTGTTATCATATATTCAAATGTATTGTTGCCAGTAATCAATTTTGTCAGAAATAATTCTGAGTACAGTATATAACTGCTCCGTACTTAAATAAGTTGTGTACTCGTATATTGAGATACATATTTGAACCCATTATCGGATTGTATAAAAAACAGTTTTTATAATTAAAATTGCCTGCCAATGCAAAGATGAATTAACTTAAGTATTGTCAACAATGTTGTAATATGATTCTGAAATACAATCAATCTGGCCAATAATAATTCAATGACAGTCAGGTATTTAATACATATTATAATTTGTAATAAATGTTGTAATTGGTTGTTGCCTTAGAATAAAAACGCATAGAAACTGCGTCTATTACAAGTTACGGGTGTTATCTGTCAACATTATTTTCTCTGTGTGCGTGGGCTAAATGTGTCTACGCTCCTCAAACGCACACACGTATAGCTTTCGATATTACCTACATCAGATTTCTATCATTTTTTTATTTATTGGTTGATCCGGTGGAAATACTTCATGTAGGCACAATTTGGAGGGGATGACTGTAAAGCGGTCACCCCCTCTAGCGGAGAGAAGGTGACTGTAAAGAGGCCACCTCCCCCCAGGCACTTCTCGGGGGGATTGTAAAGCATTCCCCCGAAGCCCGGCTATGCGCTATGCTGTGTACGTGACCATATGCACAACGCTGTCTTCCCGGGGGTCGCTCGGTATGAGCACGCATATTTCCCAATAAGCGCGCTTGCGAACCCCGAGGCCCCCCGACATATAAAGACGACAGGGTTGTTACCCCGGGTCCGTGTCCTCCGCCTTCGAGCGGGATCGGCCCTCTCCCAGTCCCACTCTGCGACCTCCTTCTGGAGCATGACGCTCTCACAGAAGGAGACCACACCACTCCAATTTTCATGCTCTGCCAGCATAGCCGACACTACTACTGGCAAAGAGAGATCTTGCCCGATCGGATCGACCAGGATCCGCCGCTCGGCAGCCCACGCAGGGCAGGCTCTCAGAGCGTGTGCTGTGCGGTATCCTGATCGTTTCCACAGTGGTGGCACTGTGCCGTGACCTCACGTCCTATCCTGTGCAAGTACGCACCGAAACAACCGTGTCCGGTGAATACCTGCGTCAGGCGGAATGTGACGCGCTCGCTGCTTTGGATCCAGGCTCCAAAGAGCGGTAGGACAGCCTCAACGACGTGCTTTTGCGCGTACTCTGACAGCATGAGCCACTCGCGCCACAGCTCGAGTGCACAACGCCGAGCTTGCCGCCTCAAACTTTCGAGCGCCCCTGAAGGCACGCTTCCAATGCTCTGGCAGAGGGAGCGTGTTTGGTGATACACCCACGCATCCATCTCCGCCAAGATATCAAAAGGCGGAAAGCGTGCCAACAGAGTTGCCGCCTCAAAGGACACCGTTCTGTATCCTCGTGCGATCCGTATAGCCGCTATACGCTGCAGAATGTGAATCTTGGTTCTGCAGCATTGGACGCCCGAGAGTCGGGATGACCAAACAGGCGCCCCGTAGAGGGCCACGGACCGCACGACAGTAGAGGCGGCGAAGTAGTAGCGACAGTAAAGTGCTCTTGAAGCCCCAACGACTGGCCAGGGTGAGCCCCAGGTGCCATGCCATAGTGCCTTGTTTTTGTGAGACGCTATCCGCAAGCCCAGAGCGTGGATTTCGGCCACAACAATTGCCACCGCTTGCTCGGCAAGCCGGATGGTTACCTCGAAGGCCTACAACACAAGAGCGTCATCAGCATAACAGACTAACCTGCCGCCAGCAAGCTGCAGTTCAATAAACAGGTTTATTTGACTGCGCTTATCTAGATGATGTCTTAATAGTTTCGATTCCTCTCAGATCAGAGAACCGATTTGAGTCATTCTTATTTTTAGTGTTAAATACTGATACTGAATTAAAAAGTATTTACACTAAAAAAACAAATAAATATATTTAACCAAAAACCGTACATGATATAAAAATATTAAAACCACTGAAAAGGAAAATAAACTTTATTAATGAAGTTGAATTGCCGTGTGATGTCGGCTCAGAATGCCACCACCCCATTTCATCCCGTGGGTGTCGTAAAAGTCAACAAAGGGATTAATCGGAGGATGGGCAGCAGCATCCTTGGAGCACACTACAACTCAACTGCGATCGCCAACCCTCAACCGTCTGCCAAGCGTGGCGATTATGCCACACTACACATCCATATTGGTTGCTGTGGTGATATTTGGGGGAGGCCTGTCCAGCAGTGGACTTTATTCAGCCGAAATTATGAATGAAGTCGGACGGGGCCAGGTATGCCCCAACCATGGTTCATGCAGACTAACGAGAAGTTATCTTTTATATCTGGCCTCGCCCGACTTCATAAATAAAGTTTATTTTTCCTTTTCAGTGGTTTTAATATTTTTATATCGTGTAGGGTTTATAAAGTCGGTTATTTTTTGTTAAAACGTTTTATTTTGTGCACTTGATTACAAGGTTTTACGATACTTCGTCTTGTTGGAAGTTGAACGCCGTTGAACTAACAACGGATTTTCTTATTAGTCATTAATCTGTTAAATCATACACATGAGTAATAAACTTATTAATATGACTTGTAATAAGACTGCCATAGCAGCTATCAGCTGACCAACTGAGTTCCAACAGAAGGCACCCATTTACGAGCATGACACATGCATCAGCGTCACTCAACTCACCTGTACTGTAGGGAACTTAACGACCAGATACACAACACCACAGTCAAAGGACATCTCAGAAAGCAGTGATAGTCTCTCCTGCGAATAGCCTGCTGGTAAAGGAAAACACTGATTAAACCATTTTGTTACCAGAGCAACAAATCCCGCACACGTCTAGGCGACGGCTTTGCTGAGACTTCGCTGACGGCGGTCCCCAAGCGCCTGCAAGTGGGGGTCTGAGACTCGCCCGCCCACCTGCACTGCGCGCAGCACGAGCGCTGCCGAGTACTAAGCCAGTATTTCAGTAAAAAGATAGCCACTGTATAATCTGTAATGTTTAAGGTATTTTCACGTAGTGTAGAAATATATTACAGGGATAGAATAGTGATGATGTGGAGTTACGTAGTAATTATTTATTGTATTTGCCGAAGCATTAAGTTAATATGATTTAAACAGTATGAACGTACCTGCATAACTTCGACTAAGCGATTAAACAAGGGTTGAACAGCCAGTTAAAACTGCACCTGCTTTAAAGTTATCTATAACCAATGTTGCTGTTTAACCAAACACTAAATTCAGGCTACGCGCACCGGTGCGGGGTAGGTACAAGATTTACGACTGTCAAAACCGTGTCATCATCATCATCATATGAGCCACAAGATGTCCACTGCTGAACAAAGGCCTCGCCCTTAGATTTCCACAACGAGCGGTCACATGCCACTCTCATCCAACGACTCCCAGCGACCTTCACCAGGTCGTCTGTCCGCCTCGTTGAAGGTCGTCCCACGCTGCGTTTTCCGGTGCGCGGTCTCCATTCGAGAACCTTTTTGCCCCAACGGCCATTAGTTCTACGAGCAATGTGCCCTACCCATTGTCACTTCAGTTTACTAATCCTTTCAGCTATGTCGACTACTTTAGTTCTTCTACAGATCTCCTCATTTCTGATTCGATTTCGTAGAGAAATACCAAGCATAGCTCTCTCCATAGCTCGCTGAGTGACCTTGAGCTTTCTTATGAGGCCTATTGTAAGTGACCACGTCTCTGTTCCAATGTGTTAGATACGTAATCAGATCACAATGCATTTTTCGTTCACAATTAACAGTTGAAAACGTGTAATTGGCAGATATGAGAATTGCTTAGTTTCTAAAAAACCCTTTATTTAGTATTGAAGTGAAATTGTTTTTCTTCTGTTGATGTTCCTAACTTGTCTTTGTTATATGTCTTTCATCTAAGAATATTGTCAGAATTGTAAAAGCATCGAATTTATCAGAGTAAAACTGGCATTCGTAATAATCAATTCTAAATGTTTTATATAATTATTATTGTTTAATGAATTAGTTTATAGAAATAATGTTTTTCCTACTGTTAAGAAACAAGTGTTGAACAATATGACCAGTAACAAACTACCAAAAGAATACATCAAAATAAATAGGTTTATTAATAAAACCAAAAAGTTAATCAAAACACAAAAATCTGCCCTTAAGGCGATTAATTATAGAAAGGAGAGAGACACTTATCAACTCCAATCTGATTTATTAGAACTTGAAAAAGTTTACTTTAACTATAAATACTCTAATGCACAAGACCAAATTCGTGAACATATCTTAGCTGCTAATGAACTAGTCAAATTAAGTACTTACAACATGGATAGGCTTAAGTCACTCACACAAAACAATATCTGTAACTGTGTGCAAGCACCACTTTTAAATGTTGAGCCCCAATTACCTTATAGACAAGCAAAAGTGGTGCAGTGTGAGTCTAATGTAGATTCTCAAATGAAAAGTGTTGTAATGGGTGCATCTATACAGTCTAGCTCAACCATGACTATAAACTTAAAAAATAATATAATCCTCATATCAGATAAGTTAGGCCAAGGATTTGGCAATCTACTTATTAATCACTTGGGTCAATTAGTTAATAATTGTTCACCAGAGAGCAGCTATAGATATTTAATCGATAGTTCACATTTAGATCACTTAAACTCAAAATCAACTGTAATATTTTTATTTTGTGACGGATTATCAGTAAATGAAAATGACATAATTTATAGTGTCTGTCATTTGTTGGACTTACACAATAAAACACAATGTAGGTTTACATTAGGTACCTTGCCTTATGCATATAATTTGACTACAGAGCAAAATAGGCAGATACATAAACTTAATTTATTAATTTATAAGTCGACATCTTACTTGCCGTGTGGTGCCGGCTCAGAATGCCACCACCCCATTTCATCCCGTGGGTGTCGTAAAAGTCAACAAAGGGATTAATCGGAGGATGCTAAATTGTTAGCATTTAATTTATAGTGTGACACTGGTACCACTTGGGTATCAAAGCTATTACCTAATGTTAGTACCTGTACTAATAATGTTTCTATTGACACATCTTATAGTACAAACTACAAGGTGGGACAACAGAAGGGACTCATGATTTGATTGTTTGTCATCAAACATGCAGGGCTTGTCTGGCAAGGAATTAGAATTAAGTTTATTTATTGAAAATTATGACGTTCAGGTTTTATGCATAACCGATCATTGGCTAAAAAGTTATGAGACACTATACATTAATGGGGATTTTATTAGGATTCTGTACAAAGTGTATTCTTAAGAAAGGGAACTATTCATGGTGGGTCTTTAATAATTATCTCCAATAGCATTAAATGTAAAGAACGTAAAGAAATCATGAATCTTTCTATTGAGAGCATTGCGGAGTTGTCTTGTGTTGAACTGGAGAAATATGTTATAATTTGTGTGTATATACCCTCTTTAAGTAACCTCAACCTATTTGAATCAGTAATGGAAGATTCATTATCAAAAATCAAACCGTGCAAGAAAAACATTATAGTATGTAGTGACTTCAATATTAACATATTAGGTGGTTCCCCGACAAGTATCCGATTTTTAAATCTTTTAACCTTAAAAAATATTTTTCGAAGCTACTAGGATTAGGCAACTGCAAGCATTTACAAAAGTCGAGCAAGACTTTACGAGTTATATGGAATGAAAAAATATAGGTCTAACTCTCGTTTTCTAGATTATCTTAGGAATTACCCCAAGACATTTAAAAAGGTGTATTTTAAGGCTAAATCCAAATTTATTAGTACGGAAATAAAAAAGTGTAAAAACAAAATAAAAGCAACATGGAAATTTATTAATAATTAAACTGGAAAAACAAGTAATAAATGTGTAACTAGAGATCCCGACGTAGCTGAGGTAATCAATGAGTTTTTTCGAACATCTTAACTGTGACGCGCTCCTTAAACTCGTCTTCGACTGATGCTGACAGCCTATTGTGTAGTAGTGAGCCTGAATGTAGTGTCATATTTAAATTTGAGCACATTACTCCGCATGATATGGTTAACACCTTTAAGTCGCTGAACCCAAAAAACACAGGTGACTATTGGGGCATTTCTATAAAACTTTTAAGTAGTATAATAGACATAGTTGAACCCTACTTCTGTATTAATTTTAATAAATGCGTTGATATAGGTGTTATGGGGAACAAGGTGTGTTGTTCCTCCATAGAATAGAGAGGATCCTTCAGCCAGGTGGATGGTATGCCTGGCGGGCTGAAGCCCAACGATTCATGTTGGGCGACTGTATAAATGCTGCGTTGCGCGAATACTTTAATAGCGTGGTACAGGATTCTTTTGACGTCATCGGAGAGTTGCATTTAATAGTCAAGTAGATGTCGTTGTAAGTTGTAGTTATATTGCTGGCGATGTAGGTGTCGCCACATCACTCCCCCCAAAGACCGGAGGGCGACCGTGGTTGATGAGTTAGCTGTTCTGGCGTCTTCTGAATTTTCCCAATGTGCCAGTGAATGGTTCCAGTGCGTCGGAACTGCTTATGGTGATTATCCCCAGTGCGTCGGGGCTGATGCTGCGTATTCTCCAGTGAGTCGGAGTGGTGCAGTGAAGCGTAGTGGCTGACTGCTGCATGGACCAGGAGTAGTTGCTCTGCTTTGACCGGCCGTAGGTGCAGTGTGCTGTGCCATGCTTGAAGAGAAGGGGCCGATGTGGTTAGGGACCAGGATTGCATTTGCTGCAGCGTGTGGTGTAATAACCTTGTAGCCGAGATTGCTGGCTGGCAGTGTGACTTGCTACTTGCTTCTTCTAGGGATTGGATGGGGAGTGATAGCGATGATGCTAATTGCTTCTCTGCATCGTGAAGGCTGCGCTGATGTTCATGGTCAGGGGTCACCAGTATGGGGAACAAGATGTGGTGTTCCTCCATAGAAAAGGGAGAATCCTTCAGCCAGGCGGATGGTATGCCTGGCGGGCCGAAGCCCAGCAATTGATGTTGGGCGACTGTATATATGCTGCGTTGCGCGAATACTTTAATAGCGTGATTCAGGATTCTTTTGACGTTATCGGAGAGTTGCATTTAATAGTCAAGTAGATGTCGTTGTACGTTGTAGTTTGCTGTTTGCTTTGCTGGCGATGTAGGTGTCGCCACAGTGTTTTTTCAGACCTTATGAAGTACAGTAAAGTTATACCTTTATTTAAATCCGGTGACAAAAGAAACATTGGTAATTTCAGGCCTATTTCAATTTTACCGGCCTTCAGTAAAATCTTTGAAAAGGTCATACTCAAACAATTATTGTGACATTTTAATTTAAATAGCCTCCTACACAATGAACAATATGGCTTTACTAAGGGTCGTTCAACAATTGATGCAGGAGTTGCTCTATTAAAACACATTTATGATACTTGGAAAAACTCTCAGATACGTGTTCGATTGGGCATGCCACAAGGTTCAATTCTTGGCCCATTTTTGTTTTTATTTTATATTAATGATTTACCATTATATCTATGTAATATTGTACTGCTTGCAGATGACACCTCACTTAAAGTTGATAGAAAAAGGCTAAATCTTGACGATGTGAACAGTATACTTTCCATGGTTACGCACTAGTTTACGGTAAATAATCTAGGAGCTAACATTACTCTGAATAACGAGTTTCTCCAAACCGTAGAGTCTACAGTATTTTTGGCCATTACAGTGGATACAAAACTTCAGTGGGGTGCTCATATATCTTGTATCGTGGGCAAGTTTAGGTCGGTGGCTTACGCATTCACGAAAATTCGGCAACTGACACATGTGGATACAGCTCGTTTAGTCTATTTTAGTTATTTCCAAAGTATAATGTCTTACGGTATTTTGTTGTGGGGTGGAGCCGCGGATACTGAGAGCATTTTTATTCTACAAAAACGAGCTGTCCGTGCAATATATCAGTTAGGTGTTAAAGTTTCACTCAAAGATTATTTTAAAAGTACAGGCATACTGTTACGTCACAATACATTTTTGATAATATAATGTATATTGAGCAGAATTTAAATTTATGAAATATTCTGATATTCATGCCAATAATACTAGACTACTATCTATTAATAGTTTTCTATTGCAATAGGCATACATTATGTGCCCCTATCACCGGTCACAAAAAGTACACAACTCATTTTTAGGGCTTGGTATCCGTATTTATAACAAAATCCCTATTAATCTATTAGATTTACCTTTAATTTCTTTTAAGACCAAAATTAAAGAGAAACTTATTAAAAAGGCTTACTACAATATAGATGATAATTTCAATGATAGAAATTGTTTAGTTGAACACAAGATGATTCCGTGTGCTTAGGAGTTTTCTATTATGTTAATTATAGCTACTACTGTCATATATAGTGACATTTTTGTTCAACTTGTTAATTTTAATTGTTTGTTTACATATATAAATCAAAATTTTCCTGTATGGTTGTAATGTTGTGGCAGTTACATATAGGTGTCGGACAGTTAACCCGGACCCGGCAAGTAGAAAGTACTTCATAGGCACTTTATTGCAATTCTTTGACTGCAGGTTCGTCATGCTCCCTTAGATGTCACTGCTTGCGGTGGCGTCATGGGTCGAGTCACCTCCTTCCCACTAATATGGCGAGGGAGGTGATGGATGATCTTTGCGTCACACTCGTGAACGGGTGCTGCTTGCGGTGACAGGTCGTCCTGCGGACTATTATTTTAATGTTTTTGACATATTCATTTGTTTGCGTAATGGTGTGTGCTAGCGGACAAGTAGCTATGAAAATATTACTACTAGTAATCATCCCCTTTATTATTTTTTATAAATGTGAATCATTTAAAATAAGATAATGTATATGAGTATGACAGACTAACGTGTTGCTGGGCAGTTTGTTGCGCCGTTTCTTCTCCCCAGCTTAAACACTTGGAAGCGGTGAAGGGTGGGCTTATATGGGTGCTGTTTCATGTTGACGTTCAAAAAGAACAATTTTATAGTCTATTTTGAATAAAAGATTTTGACTTTGACTATATGTATATTAGGTATAGGTGATTGTAATAAAATAGCTATGAATAAATATTATTAACATAACCCTCTACCCACAAAACTAAAAAGCTGATTTCCTATATAAAGGCGTGCAAAGTAGCATTAAATTGAATTTGCCTGCTGGCGTTCGACAGTGAAACATTAGAGACAGATTAAGTATTAAGTGTATTTATTAGGTCGTGTGAGCCATTTTGTGTTATTATGTGTAAGGCGTGTAAAAAGGGTAATTAACCGTGAGTACATTAGATTGTTAGTGATTTTGTTCCTTCTTGGTTAAATCATATTTAGAGTTGTTATTGTGTTTGAAATTAAAAATAGTTAAGTTGTAAGTGTTGTATTTTTTAAAACTTCTATTTATCACTAATCCTAAAATCAGAAGTGGGATAAGGATCACTAAACCACTATCTAAGAGTGAACAAATAGTTACCCACATCTTTATTTTTATTTTCCTGTGCTTTGTTAAAAGAGCTTTTATTTGATTTGATTTGATTGGATAACGACGCGAAATAAATCTCGCGATCGCCGCCGCTCGCAGGATGGCTCGCATGACCGATTGCGACCGGGAACGATCGGATTCTCGTGTTAGTCTGCGTATCGGCAAATCGCGATCCCGTTTACGTGTTTCACACTGTCGAACGCCTCGCCGCAATAGGGCTTCGCGTTACGAATCTCGACCTCCAAGCGTTTTCCGTAAGCGCTCTCGTTCGCGTTCTTATATATCGCACGTAGTATACTCGCAGAGTACTACTTGTTGTCACCATTCAGCTGCATCTCGCCAACAGAATCGCCACAATCGTAAGATACTGAAGTCCTGAACAGTTACCGACTTTTGTTCCATCTGCAATGGGCCAGACCGGGTGGGGCAGCCATCAGTTCTTCTAGCCTTAATATAGCCACGGGGATTCACAAATTACCTACCAAGGAGGAGTGTATCCATCTGAGAGGACTCAAAACCCCAGAGGAGAATTTTGAGTACATAAAAATGCCATGCAGATTAGAATTCCCCGATAGTGTACCAGCGTATAATTAATGATACTTTGCGCACTCTCATAAATCAAGGAAGCGTGCTAGTATATGTGGGTGATGTACTTCTTCTGAGTAATTCTGTATCGGAATCTGTTATTCACACTTACGCAGGCTGGTTTTGCCATTAGTTTTCGAAAATTTTCCTTTTAACCACCGAGGTTGAATACCTCAGCAGGGTAGTAGGACAGGGTCAGGTGAGGCCGAGCTCTCGAAAAGTTGAAGCTCTTACTAATACATCACCACCAGAAAACGTAGACCAGGTAAGGCAATTTCTTGGTTTTGTTGGCTATTTTCGCAGGTATATAAAGGGTATGCCACTAAAACCGCAGAAGAGACGAAGAAGACTTGTCAAATTTGTCACTAGAGCCGAAGAAGACTTGTCCAATTTTGTTGGGGAGCTGAGCAAAAGGACGTGTCAAATTTTGTTGGGGAGCTGAGCAAGAGGACGTTTGTCAAGCCCTTATGAGACATTTGACGAGTGAGCCGATACTCTCTATTTATGATCCAAGTTTCCCCACAGAAGTCCACGTAGATGCTAGCAGTACAGTACATGGCAAAGCGAGTGGTGCCAAGAGACGCGTACCGCTTTTTTATTGCGAGTACTGTTATAATGTCATCTTCATTCGACTTAAACATCGCATGCAATCCTATTTGTTGCCATTCTATCTAGCTTAGGGAAAACATACCACTTATCCCCATAGACAGTGTAAATGAGTTCAAAATTAACGTCTCACAAGGAATTCAGTAATCTTAACTTAACCATAGGTTTAATAGTAGGCAGATTAGGGGATGGTAATCGGCAGGATAGTATGTGATGTGTCGAAAGAGACGTTTGCCCATTATTTGATATCCAGATAACCGTTTCTGCACAAGGTGCATAGTTGGGTTGACATCGGTGAAAACATGCTATTGCTCCGTTGCGTCTGATGCACGAGCTGCATCCGTCGTAGTCCGTATCTGCGCTAGACGCATAGTCGGAATACCCGTATCTGCGCTAGACGCATAGTCGGAATACCCGTATCTGCGCTAGACGCATAGTCGGAATACCCGTATCTGCGCTATACGCATAGTCGGAATACCCGTATCTGCGCTAGACGCATAGTCGGAATACCCGTATCTGCGCTAGACGCATAGTCGGAATACCCGTATCTGCGCTAGACGCATAGTCGGAATACCCGTATCTGCGCTAGACGCATAGTCGGAATACCCGTATCTGCGCTAGACGCATAGTCGGAATACCCGTATCTGCGCTAGACGCATAGTCGGAATACCCGTATCTGCGCTAGACGCATAGTCGGAATACCCGTATCTGCGCTAGACGCATAGTCGGAATACCCGTATCTGCGCTAGACGCATAGTCGGAATACCCGTATCTGCGCTAGACGCATAGTCGGAAGACCCATTTCTGCGCTAGGCGCATAGTTGGGTGGCGCGTTCGTATTTTGTTACAGGTTGGAACAAACTCTCGTGGCAGTTGTACAATGGAGGCAGCAGCCAGATGTTAAAGAACGAAAAGGAAGACAAAACGCAGCAAAAAGGACCTGTTTCATTAATTTATTTACTTAGCTGCGTGTACGTAATGAATGATGTGATGGTATGAAATGTGTGATGGATGAATTAAGTAAAAGTTTATGAATGGAAAACGTAGCAACGTGCTTAGATTGAAATCCCACATTCTAACATGCTGTCTTTCTTTTAGACGAAGAGACCGATGAAACTGAGACAGGTTCAGCAGCTCCAGCTTTGGATTCTGGTGCCGCACTATCAATGCCTCAGCTAGACCTCAAGGCTGAAGCAGGACCATCAACTGATCCTGTTAGCGTCACCGCATCACATTCTCGGGTCGAGGACGACCCAGAGTCAGGAGAGGCCGTATTAACATAACCCTCTACCCACAAAACTAAAAAGCTGATTTCCTATATAAAGGCGTGCAAAGTAGCATTAAATTGAATTTGCCTGCTGGCGTTCGACAGTGAAACATTAGAGACAGATTAAGTATTAAGTGTATTTATTAGGTCGTGTGAGCCATTTTGTGTTATTATGTGTAAGGCGTGTAAAAAGGGTAATTAACCGTGAGTACATTAGATTGTTAGTGATTTTGTTCCTTCTTGGTTAAATCATATTTAGAGTTGTTATTGTGTTTGAAATTAAAAATAGTTAAGTTGTAAGTGTTGTATTTTTTAAAACTTCTATTTATCACTAATCCTAAAAATATAGTAATTCAAATATTTTGATAAAATTTGTTAATTATAAATTTACTGGAAAAATTTATTGTTCAGTGTAGATTATGAAATGATTCGAGGCATGCAAATGTTCCTGAGATGTTTACAAAATTTGTAATTAACTCATTAATCTCAATGGAAATCTTGAAAATAAAGTTAACGTCAAATCTGATTCTCTTTATAGTTTTATTTCAAATCCGATTATAATACAATCTCCGATTTGAGACTTACTTTCAGGTAGGATTTCAGGTAAAGGTAAAGAACGTAAAGATCTTGTGAGCCTCTCTGTTGAACAAACAATAGAAATAGCCTGCGTCGAATTGGAGCGGTTCATTGTATTAAGCGTATACAGACCTCCTTCAGCGTTGTATGACTGTTTTGAAATAGTCATGGATGGAAGTACTGCATAGAATCAGTAATTTGGACAAAACATAACTGCATGCATGTCATGCGGTGAATTTATTGGAAAATTCCAATTTAAGTGTAAAATATAAAAGACTTTTTCAGTCATACAATCTTGTTAATCAGTTTCTGGAGTCTACTAGAATTACTCAGAGCACAGCCACATGCATAGATAATATATACACAGATATTATACCATCCTACAAACAAGTCATTAATTTATTAGACTCAGATCCTTGTGGACAGGAGATTACTGTTGTAAATCACTGTTTTCCCAAAAACCGCGACTCGCTTGGAAAGATTTAGAAATAAACTAACTAATAAATTAGCTTTTTTGCCATATAATGATAATTCGAACATTTTGTATATATATATATTGTTTTATATTTACAGGCAAGAATTTAATTCTACTTTAGAAAATCTCGTTAATGAAAAAAAAAAAAAAAGGAAAAGTATTTATTGGCACAAACAATTATACACCAAACCATAACATAATATTAAAACAAAAGGGCCAACAGCTCAGCATGATGTCAGGTGGTAGTACCAAGTACCACTACCTAACGCTGATTTTCAGCTGCAACCCACGAGTGCCATACGCACGAAACTAGTAGAATAAATTTTAATAATTTTGTATGTATGTAATGTAGGTAACAGTATGTGATATAATAATTAGGTAGGAATATAATGTATTGATATTTGTTTAGTATACAGTAATAATAAATACATGTAACGATGTATTAAATAGGCTTAGGAATGATAGAAGGAGCAAACAGTCCATTAGTTATTTTCCCCAATAATTACTGATTCACCATCAGCTATTGTGTGTGTAGTGAATTAATGAAATTATGTAATTAGTAGGTATGTAATATAATAATAAGTGTATGGTATATAATATATATATATTCGCCGTGTGGTGCCGGCTTCGCCGTGTGGTGCCGGCTCACAATGCCACCACCCCATCTCCTCCCATGGGTGTCGTAAAAGTCGACTAAGGGATTGGCCGGAGGATGGGCAGCAGCGTCCTTCGAGTACATTAACAACTCAACTGCGATCGCCAACCCGCCTGCCAAGCGTGGCGATTATGGCAAAACCCCTCAATGAGCCCACAATACATCCATATCGGTCGTTGTGGTGATCTTTGGGGGAGGCCTGTGTCCAGCAGTGGACTTCATTCGGCCGAAATGATGATATAATATAGTAATAATAAATCAATGTTGCGATGCATAAAATGTGTGTAGAAAAGAAAAATAAAGCAAACAATCAATTTTTATATAAATAATATTTGATCGGACGACCAAATTAATAAAACAAGATCAAAAAGTAGGCGGTGTCACAATAATGAATTATCAAATTCAGTATTTCTGTACTTATTTAATGTCCACGAAATGATTTTCACCAACGACCCATACAGTATACCTACATATTCTAATAAATAAAACGTGGCGAGTGCTTAGGTTCAGGTGACAGTGTTTACATCATGAGTAACCCTGCTAGTGTTGTGTGCCTGTGTTGCACCTCTATCTCGCTCACGGCGGCGCCTGCGTGTCGCACACCTCCATCACAACATGCTACCGCACGCCACCGCGCGCCGCAGTCCTTATCACCCATAGACTATACACTTAATACTGACATAGATGCGCAACTCTAAGATCACAGTAATCAAATACGACCTTAACTACCAGATGGCGCTACGTTTTCATTTAGTACCGAAACAATCCTGCAGGTGGCGTGCCAGAAGTATTTTTAATAAAATTTGTTCATTGTATGAAAAAATCACTAGATCGATTAAATTGCGCCGCAGATCATAATATAATATATTGAAAAAAGTTTTGCAATTAAACCGACCTAATAATTTCTCGAAACTGGAATAGTTCTAAAAAAAAGAAACAAGGCAAACGTTTCAATGTTTTTTTTATTATTCTTTTCGTATAACAATCATAAGCTTACCAATACTAGGTCATTCTTATCATATTAAGAAAATTTTACATTCAAAGTTATATTCACTTCTTTATACCGTGGATTATAAAATTCAGTGCGAGATTATTCAAAAATTACAAGAAATTCAACGTAAAATGATCACACTCGTAAAATAATCGAATCCAATAGCAAACACGTAAACACCAGCTAAATTAAATTTACAAACTTTTAAAAGGTAGGTAGGTATCTTTCCTCTTTGACAATCTGAAGTGATGATATTTTACTAATAAACATATTACTGTTTTTCGACATTAAATAAACGGAATATATAAAAATCGTGTTTATTTAATATCACAAAAAAAAAAAATTGTAATTTAAGAACGTATTACCAAAAAAAACATTAAATAAATTTATATTGGGTACTTCCGGTAAGGTAGTACTGCCATCTAGTCATAGTTTGAATAAAACTTAATATGAAATGTGCCGACTGTAGGTAGGAGATGGCGCTACTTTCGGTGCATCTTTTCGTACTCACTATTTGTATGAGAGTTTCACCCCCCTGTTATCACCCGATAAGGATAAGCGCACTAAGTATGTTACGTGATTTCATTTCAAGCACCAGATACATACATACAATTATTGGTTCTTATTATGTAGTTTTAAGACTCATCAAGTCCGGTCACGTGTATACTAAATGTCAATTATACGGTTGAATTGAAATACTATAAAGTAAGGTAAACTATGACCGATACCCCCATGCCCATGACGCCTGCGCCGACTACCGGAAAGCAATAGCAATGAGAGCAAGCCATAACTCCAAGGTAATATATTTTTATTTGTATATATGGGTGCGCAGTCCGATATAATATATAATGATAAGTAATAAAATAATGTGTATCATACACAGGCTTCCCGCTGCTATGCGTACCGTCAGATATCCACGATACCTACGCAGTACTCCGCAGCAGCTAGATATACTTTCCGCTAGAGGGGGTGACCGCTTTACAGTCATCCCTTCCGAGATGTGCCTAAAGGCGTGGCACCAATGAGCGGCTCTAGTGTGATATTACGAGGACCTGGAGCCCCCCCTTCGGTGCCGAAGATGACCGCTCCAGTGGTTTTAGCCGGTAGGAGTCCGGCATACCCCTTCGCCCTTCCCCGGGGTGAAGGAAGTTCCACGTAGAATTTCCACTGGACATCCATAAAAAAAAAAGATATACTTTCCATGAACGGGAAAAGGACACCGGACATAGCCCCCACTCTCTGGATACGGACTTTTATGAGGAACACCAGCTTGCCAGAAATAATTTGCTTTTCGCTTATAGGCTTAAACGTGCAGGTATAGTTGCTTTTAATTTATACTAATTTCAACAATATAAGTAGGTACATACATTAGCCATATGGTGCCTGCCAAGAATACCACCACCCCGACCACGGGCGACCATAGGCAAAAGGCGACCATAGGATTATTATAGAACCAGAGGATGGGCAGCAGCGTCCCTCGAGTACATTTACAACCCAACTGCGATCGCCAATCCGTCTGCCAAGTGCGGCGATTATGGCAAAACTAGCCAACGAGCACACAACACAAACCCATTCCGGTCCAGCAGCGGACTTTTTTCGGTGAGAATGAATAATAAATACTATAACTTTCAGGCTTTGGGAGGACTGTATATTTTTCTGGCGACGCATAGCAACTCAACCGCTTCCCTCGAGCCACTCCATAGATGAATATACCTCTTAGCCACACAGTAGCAACGGCTGCGAATTTGTCGGAAACCGGGTGAAGAGTTTCAAATTTCAATACTTTATTTGCTGTTCCGAATTACCAGTGTATGTTATGATATTTTATTATGGCGTATGTAGGTATTAGGGGCAATACAAATAATTGAACATTATAATTAGTAACATAAAACAACAATAAAAGCAATCACCGAAATTAAGGGTAATTAATAAAATAACAATTGTAATCAGAAATAATAAAACAAATCATAATAAATCAAATAATGTTATCGGTAGACACCGCCGCTAGCAATATTCGCAATTCCTCAGATAGATACGGACGGGCTTTGTATAAAATCTTTAGTCTATAAAAGCAATTTCGGATAGACTCTGTCACGTGTTTGTGAAATCGGAGCGCTGCGTCCATAGAAAGGCCTAGATTGCGTGCCTCGTAGACACGTTCGATTGGTTCCCCCATAACAGTAACGTAACCGATATTGAAATTTATTTTATACTAGCTGAGACCCGCGGTTACACCCGCGTTTAATTTAAAAGAAATTTAGAGTACTTCGACATATACACTTCACATAGAATAAAAAAACCCTTGAATTTTTTTTTTGCGCGGAACCCTAATTATTTTGCAAAAATAAAAGTAGCCTATGTTATTCCTTAGAACATCAGCTATCTATCAGTGAAAGTCCCGTCAAAATCGGTCCAGCAGTTTCGGAGATTACCCGGAACAAACAGACAGACCGACAGACAAAAAATTTAATAATTGGATTTTTGTTATGGGCACCGTATATACTTTCATATGCATTTAGTAAAAAGCTGTTATTTTGACATTACAAACAGACACTTCAATTTTATTTATTTGTATAGATAATAAGGTTTCCGTTCCAAAAAGCATATACTTTGTCTTTGTAGGGTTCAGAGTAAGCGAGTTAATGTCTTAGATTTTCGCGATTATTACACAATAAAATAAAACACTTAAATGGATTCTGTCGCGTAAATTTTAGATTTCTTTTTTATTTTCCTGACGTTTCAAATACTTTGCAGCATTCGTGGTCACAGGATGACTAAGGTGACAGACGTCGTTAAAGATTTAAAAAGTTACTTTATTTTATCTACCGTACAATTTTAATCAAATAAATTAGTTTCGATGCACGCAGTAATCACTCACAGTGTCTTGATGTTTCTTAGTGCGGTATCTTGGTACCTGCCAACCATCTTCTCTATTAAAATTAGGATGTTTTTTAATTTCAATAGCCTCACGAACATTCTAGGTACATATCGGTTCTCTTTCGAGAGGACTTGAGGTTGATCAAAACGAAGATAATGGTTAGGTTTGCCTAAGGCATGTTCACACACTGCAGACATTGTAGAGCGTCTATGTTTAACGTCAGCTATATGTTCCTTTATTCGGGTGGCTATGCTACGCTTTGTTTGCCCTATGTATGACAAACCACAATTACAGTCAATCTTGTAGACCCCTGCATCTTCTAAAGGTATGTGACATTTCGCCAGTTTTAAAAGTTGGCGGATCTTCTTATGCGGCTTGAAGTAGGTTTTTATAGAAGTACGCTTCAAGATCTGACCAATTTTGTTGATTGATTGAAACATTCAGATCATTCTGTTAGTCACACTGTGTATAGAAAGCCTACCCATACAGACAGGTACCTATATATATAGCCACCCGAATAAAAGAACATATAGCTGACGTCAAGCATAGACGCTCTATAAAGTCTGCAGTGTATGAACATGCGTTAGGCAAACCTAACCATTATCTTCGTTTTGATCAACCTCAAATCCTCGCGAAAGAGAACCGATATGTACCTAGATTGTTTTTTTGTGAGGCTATTGAAATTAAAAAACATCCTAATTTTAATAGAGAAGATGGTTGGCAGGTACCACCTGTTTGGAATCCAGTTATTAAAATAATAAAGTCCCAAACAAGATACCGCACTAAGAAACATCAAGACACTGTGAGTGATTAATGCGTGCATCGAAACAACTGTTTTGATTAAAATTGCACGGTAGATAAAATAAAATAACTTTTTAAATCTGTAACGACGCCTGTCACTTTAGTCATCCTGCGACCACGAATGCTGCAAAGTATTCGAAACGTCAGGAAAATCAAAAAAGTCTAAAATATATGCGATAGAATCCGTTTAAAAGTGTTTTATTATAAGCGAGTTAAGTTTGGACCAATGTACTATACTGTCAAGATCCGCATTTAGTTCTTTTAATGCTTGTTCATAGTTCTGCGGTCTGAACGATATGTATACCTGGGTATCATCGGCATACATATGATATTTGGTATTTTTGATGTTCTTAGTAATGTCAGCACAATACAAAATGAACAATATTGGTCCAAGTATGGAGCCCTGCGGAACTCCCCTAGACACTGAACGATGGCTAGAGATAACAGCAGAGCCGTCTGCCCGACGTATTTCAACGAACTGAGCCATTTTATTGTGTTCACATCAAACCCATAAAACGCCATCTTTGACAGTAGTAGTGGAACATTTATACAGTCTAACGCGCGCGAAAAATCAAGCAACACCAAAAGAGTGCACATACCACCATCTTGGGCAGACAAGATATCGTCTGTGACATCTAATAGGGCTGTAGTTGTGCTACGAGCTTTTCTGAATCCAGATTGTACATCAGGAAGGATGCTATTGATTTCTAAAAACTTAACAAGTTGAGCACATACGACTTTTTCTAAAATCTTAGACAGTACTGGGAGAATGCTAATAGGTCGTAGCTCTTTCATATCTATTGCATTAGGTATTTTCGGCAATGGGCGAACTTTGGCGACTTTCCATAACTCTGGATAAGATGATGACACAATAGACATGTTAACAATGGCGGTAATGGCATAGTAATTTAACTAGTGCTGGAAACAATATACATCATTATCCAATGTTTCTGTGTAGTGAACAATATCGAAAACCTAAGATATCGTTAAAACGATATTCACAAAATCTACCCTATACATAAATAAAATAATACATAGGCTGCACTAAAAGTATCGGGAATGGAATATTTCCACTGTTCCTGTCATATTAAAATCTTTTTAATTGAAAACTCCTTGGTTTTACAAATCGAATACCATTTATTTATTTAAAAAAAGATTCACGGTCTTGTCACGAGGTTTTGTCAAACTTGTTTAGTCGTTGAGAAAATGGAATTGACTCGAGAAAATTCAAGAGCGATGATTTATTATGACTTTCCAAGTGGTTTAACACAAAAACAGTGTGTTATTCTGCATTTTGATTACTGTTTGTTCTGTTTATTGTGTTACAAGGCCACTACTCTATCCTCCAGATTGCTCATACGGTTGTTGCAGGCATTCACTGAAGATCGCAAGTCAGCCAAATCGTCACGGAAGAGCTGAAACTCATGACGCATCGTGCTCATGAATTCCTCTCTAAACAGCCTCAACTCAGCCTTTATGTCAGTAGCAAGTTCCTGTGTGGCTTCCCCCTCACTACTAATTGAAGGCACACACGGGGCCACCTCACTGCAGCTTTTCTCTTGCGCATCTTGTACCACCCCTCTAACTGGTGTTTCGGCCTGGTTGTCCCGTGGCAGATTTTTTCTGCACTCTGGGCAGTACCAGGGGAATTCATTGCACCTTTATCAGGTACGCCTACGCATGCCCGATAATACACAGAGCTGCACTTTTTGTATTTGGCGGCATCTGTCGGCGAAAAAAATTTCCCACAGGCTCCACACTTTGCCACAGGAGTAAGTTTTCCTAACACTTCAACTAACTTAGAGTGTACGGCGTGTTTAATGGGGAAACAAACGAATAAACCGTTTCAGAGAGGTCGTGCGCACAGGGCTAAAGAAGTTCTCGGATTAGTTCAATCTGATGTTTGTGGACCAATGGATGAAAATTTACTCAGTGGATACAAATACTTCTTGACTTTCATTGATGATTTCACGCGTAAAACGTTCGTGTATTTCCACAGACAAAGTGAAGTATTTGAAAAGTTTCACGAGTTCAAGACTTTTGTAGAAAAACAATGTGGAAAGACTCTGAAGATTTTGCGGTCGGATACTGGCAAAGCGTATGTCAACCGACAGATGAACAAGTTGATGAAGGATTGTGGAATCCTACACCAACTTACAGTAGAGTATACGCCCGAGCAGAATGGTGTTGTAGAACATGCAAACCGAACGATTGTAGAAAAAGCTAGGAGTATGCTTCAGAAGGCAGGATTGGAGACAACTTTCTGGGCCGAGGCCGTAAATTATGCCGTTTATTTAAAGAATAGGTCCCCGACAGTCGCAGTCAAAGAGAAAACGCCAGAGGAAATGTGAACGGGGAAGAAGCAAGATCTGAGTATGATCAAAGTTTTTGGATGCAAAGCATTTGCACATATCCCCGACGCTAAAAGGAGGAAATGGGATCCAAAATTGAAAGAGCTTATTCACGTTGGTATCTGCGGAGAGTCCAAGGCTTACCGATTAATCAATCCGGCAAGCGGACAACTTAATTTGACTAAGAATGTAGACGAAGGTCTACACCTGAGAAAAGCTCTAGAAGATTTTCAAGGAGATACTGTAAATAAAGAAGAGAAGATTGAGCAACCGCCAGTCCAGGAGTGCATTGAAGAAGAGAATCAAGTTCTTAGTGATGAAGAGTTGATGACATCTGATGAAAAGGAAGATGATGATCACCATGTGGAAAGGAGATATCCTATTAGAGAAAGTAAGAAAAGAGACTTTCCAGGTTATATCACTTACCAAACAATCGCTGATGAAGATGATCCACACAGTGTCGAAGAGGCAATGTCTAGAAGAGACAAAGAAATGTAGAGAGCTGCTATTAAGGAGGAGCTGGAAGCACTGAAGAGAAATAAAACTTGGACTTTGGTAGAGCTACCACAATCTTGCAACGTTGTGGATTCTAAATGGATATTTAGAATAAAAGAAGAGACGGGGAGAAATAAGCGATATAAAGCTCGTTTTGTTGCAAGAGGTTTTAGTCAAAGGTGGGGCATTGACTATTTTGAAACTTTCTCACCGGTAGTGAAGCATAGCTCACTGAGGACGTTGATGGCATTAGCAGTCCATATGAATCTAAAAGTAGACCAAATGGACGTGAAAACAGCTTTTCTTAATGGAAATCTAGACGAAGTTGTCTATATGAAGCAACCTGAAGGTTTTGAAGAGAAAGGTAAAGAAAATCACGTTTGTCTGTTGCAGAGGTCGCTGTACGGACCTAAACAAGCTCCGAAAGCATGGAACAAAAGACTTCATGACGAACTGATAAAACTTCAGTTCAAGAGATCTGAAAATGAACCTTGTGTTTATACCAGATTTAATGAAGGAAAAATCATCATCATTGCGGTATATGTTGATGATATTTTATTATTCTGGAATGATGCTGAAGACTTGCGGAAGGTCAAGATAGATCTCGCCAACAAATTTTAGGCAAAGCAGAGCTTATGTTGGGAATACGTATAACTCAGGATAGTGAAGGGATTAAGTTAGACCAAGAGCGGTACATAGAAAAGATCCTACGATCTTTTGAAATGAAGGACTGTAAGCCAGTCACCACTCCAGCTGTATCAGGTTCAGGACAGCGTCTAGAGAAGCCGCAACCTGATCATAAATTGAATGAAGCTATTCCATATCGAGCATTAATTGGAGCACTGATGTATCTGGCAGTTTGCACGAGGCCCGACATTGTTTTACACAGTAAATCAGCTAAGCCAGTTTAACAACTGTTATGAAGAAAAACATTGGATAGCTGCAAAGAGAGTATTGCGCTATCTAAAAGGAACCATGCATTATTCATTGAGATACACGAGAGGTAATCGACGAGAACTTGTTGTAGGATATGCAGATGCAGATCATGCTGGAGACTATGACCGTAAATCTAATTCAGGGTGGTTGTTTTCGTTTCAAGGAGGAGCGATTTCTTGGGAGAGCAATAAACAAAGAACAATTGCTATATCAACTGCGGAGGCAGAATATGTTTCACTATCTGAGGCTGCAAAGGAAGCGGTATTTCTTCGCAAGTTTATAGCAGAGATGGGGCGAGAATCAATTACGCTACCATCAATTACTATATTCACTGATAGTCAGTCGGCTATGGCGATAGCTAAAAAACCCAGTGCACCACCAACGTACGAAGCACGTGGGTATGTGCGATATAATTTTGTCAGAGAGGCAATAGAGAAAGGTGATGTACAATTAAGGTACAAGGAGACAGCGCGTATGGTAGCGGATGTTCTGACAGAACTCAATATGTCGAAATCCGGAAGAGGGATGGCTCTACTGCTTCTTCCCCCTCACGATGCGTGCTAAGGGGCGTGATTCAGGGATCGATTCTGGGACCACTGCTGTTCATTCTGTATAGTGCAGATATAGTTAAAACATTCCAGAACTGCAAGTATCATATGTATGCTGATGCCATGCAGATGTACGAGTATACGTCGTTTAAGCCCAATAATACATCATCAGCAGTGCAGAAAATAAACGATGATCTCCAAAGAGTATTTGCTTGGTCTGAAAACAACTCGCTAGTACTGAATCCCTTAAAGTCAAAATATATAATACTTGGCAGTAGGAATCAGATAAGTAGAATACAGTCCACGAATCCAAATATAGCTATTAAAGGCGAAAGAATAGAAAGAGTGGAAACAGCATACAACTTAGGACTAACGATTGACCCGGAGCTACGTTTTGTAAAGCATATCACAAATGCCATGCGGAACTGTTTCTACAGACTAAAGGTTTTATTTAGAATTAG
This sequence comes from Diloba caeruleocephala, assembly GCA_947459985.1. Classification (NCBI taxonomy): domain Eukaryota; kingdom Metazoa; phylum Arthropoda; class Insecta; order Lepidoptera; family Noctuidae; genus Diloba; species Diloba caeruleocephala. The sequence continues at coordinate 3,079,717 of OX381618.1, forward strand.
AGAGTCCCTGAGCGTGACCTTAAGGAAACGTTTAGTTGACAGCCTGGTACTCTCTAAACTTAATTACTGTGATACTGTGTATGGTCCATGCCTGCTGTCTGGAACGATACGGTTGATCCAGCGTATACAAAATGCATGCACTAGATTTTGTGTTAATATTCCACACAGGGGCCATGTTACACCCTACATGAACTCAAATGATGCCAAGCCATTATTTTAGGAAGCCATAGAAACATCTGCAAAGTGGACAGTGCTACTGTCCCACCTCTTACGTACAAAGGCACAGTAATTCCTTTCAGCTCTAGCGTTAAAGATCTTGGGCTCAATCTTGATCCTAATCTAAATTGGCGGTCCCAGGTTTCAAATGTGAGCCAAAAAGTGACGGGAATCCTGCGGTCTCTCTATCGCCTCAAAAACTTTCTCCCGTCTCGTACGAAGAAAATGCTTGTGCAGGCCTTAATTTTACCCATAATCGACTACGGTGATGTGTGCTACTTTGACCTGAATGCAGATCTACTCGACAAACTTGACCGTCTTCTCAATAATTGCATTCGATTCGTCTTTAATCTCCGAAAATATGATCATGTTTCTGCATATCGATCTCTTTTAAATTGGTTGCCCATTCGCCAGCGAAGAAACATGAGGGCACTGACCACCCTGTTTTCAATACTGTACTCTCCCAATTCTCCTTCTTACTTGTCTTCGCACTTCCAATATCTGTGTTCCAACCACGATAAAAATCTTCGTTCTACCAGTAATCGTCTTCTTCAATGTCCTACTCATCACTCTGACTTTATTCATTCTACCTTCTTCATCCAATCTGTTTTACTGTGGAATGCGCTGCCCCTTGAAATCAGGATGGCTGAAAATCGGCATTGCTTTAAAAGAAAAGTGCGAAAATTACTTCTTGACAAGACTTCGGCAGATTTAGCTCGGTTCTGATTCTGGTATAAATACATATCTTTCTCATCTCATTGGTATATATTTATTATATATATGTATGTACGTGTTTATTTAGTATATATATATATATATGTGTGTAATGGTTATGTAAGTTTATATATTATTATTACACTTTTGTTTTCATGTCTTCACATCTTGCCTGTCATATTTTATTGGTGCATCTACCTTGTTGTTCTCTGCATCACCTAAAGGTTGTCTGGTAGAAAATGCCTACGGCATTAAGACCGCCTTTGTACACTTGTACATTAAGCATAAATAAATAAATAAAAATAAATGATATACTGAAGATGAAGCCAGGAGGAAGGTACATCTTGCAAGTATGCTGTTTGGTACAATAAAAACTCATAAACCGGAGTACCTATATGCCAAATTACAATGGAGGCAGAGTATAACCACATTTCCTATTCGGCACACCATAAATGCTCTGTCAGTACATAAACACAAGACCACTGCTTTCAGAGGGAGCTTCAGGTATGCGGCAACCCACTGCTGGAATAATCTGGCCCCGCCAATACGTAGCAACAGTTTTAATAGTAAACTGAAAAAATACTACATGGACACCCAAAAATTACTTTAATATTGTAAATGTACCTAAAGATTCTGGCTCGCAGGCACCGGGCATATTCTCCACCAGTGCTGATGGCACCCATTCACTCTTAGGTAGTCCCCAGTATGTGGATTTAGCTCTTATAGATATATAGGACGGGCCTAAAAGTAAAAGTAAATATTTATTTTGTATAATATGTACTATAATTTTTTAAAAATAAATGTATGGTTATTTTTAGTGCAATAGATATTGGTGGGTACATGGTCGGTTTTCTTCAAGAGGTATTATAATATTATATTGCAAGGGAGCATGTTATGTTGGTGTTTACATACTCATTTCATGGGGTTAAAATGATAGGTAATAAATATAAATATACTACTTGGGAAACTGAATATATATGCAGGTAGCTTATTATCCTACTGTCAGCCTCTGACGACTGTCCATTGCTACGTTCAATTAATCAATACGAACATAAACGTTAGACTGGAAAAACTATCACAAGTACAAAAATAACGTCTACAGTCATAAGAACTCATCACTCGTTTGTTTAGGTTATTTATTACATAACATATTCAACAATTTGTGAGATAACACTCAAGCGACGCTTCATACACAATAATGATGGCTGCCGTCTGTATTATGTATTGTTACATAAATATAAATACTTATTGGATGTTGATACTACTTGTGACAGCAGCGCTTGCGATTTTATTAATTTATTACGCACTACTAAATTATAGATAATTGTGTTTTTTAAATAATATTTTGGTTACACAAATAATTCGTAAATATTTAGTTTTCTTTTTATTGTTTTAGATTTATTATTAAATTGTGGCACCACTGCCAACGTCACTACGTCGGTCGAAGGTTGTCCTGGAAAACCAGCGCTGTTGTCGATGGATTTATTCGACACAGCATTTCGTTGAGTGAGAACCTTTTTTTGCACGGACACGGCGCACAAAGTTTATAATTGTTGCTTAATGTTTAGCTATAATGTTGTTTCTCTATCTGTTTTGTAATTTCTTGTATAAACAAACAAAAAATTTGCCTTATTGTTTTTGGCCTGGATTCTGAGTCCTTTGGCCATATACCTAAAAATAATTTTATGGTGCCAGTTTATGGAACTTAGGTCGCCTTTGTGAATTTTAAAAATATTGTGCAAATTTAAGTTGTGTGTGTCGTTAATGGGCAAAAAAAATGAGTTTTCTTTCTTTCTTTCTTTCATGTCTTAGCGAATACTGAATTGGTTTTACGCCGTTATTTCGATTCTGTATTTAAGGATGTATGGATGTTTGAGCTTAAGGAATGGCACCCCAGATCCGTCCTTGATATTAAGTTGTTAGTCAATGACTTTAATCCTGGATTTATACGAAAATACTGAAAATGTACCGATAAATAACTTTCATGAACGAACATGAACATTAATGGAGTGTAGAGAATTGTAAATATATATTTTATTGTCCAAGGACTGATTTTACATTTGAACGCGCGATTTATTTGTTCGATCGAAACGCTTTCCATTTAATTGATGTCATGGAATTATTTATTTAGAAGGTTTTACTATGAAGGCTCAACATATTCGTTTATGTTTCATCTGGAAAATAAAAGACCGCCTCAACTCAATATAAATAAATCAATTATGTCAGGAATCCGTCTTCTGTCAGGATGACGCAGTGGCCAAGCGATTACCTTTGTATGTTACGGCTCGCCAGTTAGATATTTTATTGTTTTGTATATAACATTTTAAGCCGTGCGGTGCGGCTACAAATAGCACCAACCCATCTCATTCCGTGGGTATCGTACAAGGCGACTAAGGGATTAGCCGGAGTATGGGCAGCAGCGTCCTTCGAGTACATTAACAACTCAACTGCGATCACCAACCCGCCAGCCAAGCGTGGTGATTATGGCAAAACCCCCCAATAAGCACACATCATACCGATGTCGATATCGGTTGTGCTGATCTTTGAGGGAGGCCTTTGTCTAGTAGTAGACTTTATTCGGCCGAAATAAATGAAAAATGAATGAATGAATAATATTTTTATGTTATGTACCTACTTACCCGGTCTTTGGGTAGGCTTACGCGGGGATATAGCTCCAATACGCAAAGGCCCTTTAGAGAATTTTAATCTTCAATGTAATGGGAAACTAACTGGTGACTTTCCATGGCCGCACTATTAAATTTCGTTTTGTTAATTAAAAATCGTTTCATCGAATTTTCTTTCGCCGAAAAGTACGGTAGGTTATGTTAGAACTGAGAATTTAACTGTCGGTGGCAACAAACAGAAACTATGTTTAACTGATGCTTCTGTAAATTATTAATTTGATCTGGATGAACTGTTTTCTAAACACTGGAACGAATATGAACAATTTATTCGATGATTGATCAATCGTACAAAAAATTATAAATTGAAAATTATGTGAATAAAAAATTATGTGTAATGTTATTCGTGGAATCGTTTTCAGTGAAGAAGGCTTACAATATTTTTTTCGTTTTTATTCTTTATCGTATATTGCATATAATACTTGCTTTAATATTCCAAGAAGATCTTAAATTAAAATTGACTTTTCTACTAGCAAACCTTTACCTAGACCTAGAGGGCTGTAAAAATCAAGAGGGAAAAGTCAAGTATACAATTACTTTTAAATAAATATGACATGCCTTTATAACATAATCTGCAAATTGAAGCCAATATTCCAAAAAGATCTTTAGATAGAAGCCTTCACCCAAATGCTAAAAACAGCTGTACAAAAGAGTCAACTTAATCGAATGAATAATTTTGGAGCACATACGAGTAGAGGACAAAGAAATAAAGAAAAAATCATTTTAGGTTTCCGAACGTCCGAAGGCACGGCACGGTTGGTGCGGTGGCTGATACAATCGGCTGCTGCGCTCCGGGTCGTGGATTCGATTCCCGCACGGAACAAATATTAGTATGATCTGCAGGTAGTTGTTCCGGGTTTTTATGTGGAATTCATGTCTGTAAACGTTTACGACAACCACGGAAGGAAATGGGGTGGTGGTATTCTGAGCCGGCACCACACGGCATAATATCAAATACATTGGGAATAATATCATCTTTCCTGTAATCTCACAAAATCCCGGTCATATGAACGTCCTTGCTAGTTTTATTTCCTTTGAAATCCTTCCTGATCCATATACCCTCGTCTTCTTTATGTATTGTATAGGGGAAGCCCGGGCAAAACGCATATGTCAAGGGATAGAGTAAACAAAATGATAATCTGATAATCAATAGAACTCTTTGTACTTTTAATTTGTACTGTTTCATCTTTGAAAATAATCATTAAAATTTAAAATAATGAACAGTTTCTGTAATAATTATGAGCATTAACAAAAAGTATCAACTATTCGTTTTGCCTGGAGGGGTTGAGCATAACGGATATGCCCCAAGGACACAAAGGATATATTGAATTAATTTAGATCAGTCTTCGCATTCATCACAGAAATAGCTGGCAACTTCTACATATGAAGTGCAGTCTTCATGCGCCCAATTTTTGCACTGAATACACTGAATCCAATCTTCCGCTGGTAGTTCAGTGTATTTCTCAATGCACACTAAAAATCTGATTTCGGGTTTTTGTTTCTTTGTCGCTGCTAACGCAGAAATATGAGTGTTCTTAATATTGGCCTTCTCAAATTTTAATGCCTGCTCAGCTTTGACGGGAGTAGACGTCAACACCTCTGATTTCTGTCGATTATCTACCTATCCATTTTGCCCATATCCGTTATGCCCAACACGGTAATATTAGACAAAAGTTAAGACTTGAAATGTTTTTAGTAGGTAAATAAAAAAGTTATGACCACAAATAATACTTAAATAAACGTGCAATTGAATAAACAAATCATATTCATAGGTAACTGATGACTAATACAAAAAGTTTGTGTACAAACTTTGACAAAAATCGTAACAAAACAACGATTATACTTTTTTTTCCTTTCACAATAAATGCACTAGCGTATTGTTTTGAATTTAACTGTCACGACTTTAGAAAGTGTTATAGCGCTATCTATTCTATATTTTTGGAAAAATCTGTTATTCTTCTTACCTGCATTATGCTTCTTGCCCGGGCTTCCCCTATGTATTATGTAATATAATATTTATTCATTCGAGAGTAGAAATAATGTTGGAAACGTTTTGTTTTGTCCTAGCACGCTTCCCCGACTTTACTTTAGAGTCAGCTTTGATTGAAGGGATGAGAGTTCTATTTATATATAAGTACATTAAACTTCTTCTTTGAACCTTTCTTTCAAACAAAATATATAAAAGTTAACGTGTTCACTGTAAATTCGCCAGGGACTGGCAAAAATGTAGCATTTCAGGTATTTACATGCGATTTCAACACGCTCTTATTGTGTATTGATGACTGACTTACTTTCTTACTTTACTTTAGATTTTTCAGTATTGTTATACTAACCAGCGCCAATATAAATCAGTAAATCAGCAGCAACTGGAAATAAAATGAATGTTAAAATAAAGGAAAATCTTGTCTCTCTTTTAGATTTTGATTGTCTTAGTAGAATGATTGTTGTTTGACAACGGCGACTGTGAGATTAGCGTCGGTCACGAACCGTATATAAGACTAGCTGGGACCCGCGGTTTCACCCGCGTTTAATTTAAAAGCAATTTAGAGTACATAGACATAGACACCAGCCGTTTCGGGGAGACTACCCGGAACAAACAAACAGAGAGACAGTCAGAAAAAAAAATTGCTTTTAAGATATGGGTACCGTATATACTTGCCGTGTGGTGCCGGCTCAGAATGCCACTACCCCATCTCCTCCTATGGGTGTCGTAAAAGTCGACTAAGGGATTAGCCGGAGGATGGGCAGCAGCGTTCTTCGAGTACATTAGCAACTCAACTGCGATCGCCAAACCGCCTGCCAAGCGTGGCGATTATGGCAAAACCCCCCAATGAGCCCACAACACATCCATATCGGTGGTTGTGGCAATCTTTGGGGGAGGCCTGTGTCCAGCAGTGGACTTCATTCGGCCGAAATGAGATATACTTTCTTATGCATTTAGTATTTATTTGTATAGATACGTAATCAGCCCGCCAGTTTTATGTAACATAATGAGAGCCACCTCACCGGCTATAAGATAGACAAATATACCTTAAATATTTGTCTCTATCTCTTTGACTATCTAACGCGACGCTTGTTAATCATACCAGAGCAGTTTTTTTTTTAAACGTTGTCCCACGCTCTCTTTTCACCTGTGTCGTGGGTGCGTTTACAGACATGAATTCCACATACAATACACCCAGACCCGGAACAACTACCTGCAGATCATACAAATATTTGTTCCGTGTGCGAAACCGTGCCGTTAAACTAGAACTCCTAAATAGTGAAAATCAAGCGTCGTTTGTTGGCAATGTAACTTCTATACTTTTTAAAAGAAACCATGTCAAAAGGGTTTCTACACAGTTACAGATTATATGGACGACAAAAATGCTTGGGATTGAGCTGCTCTAATCTACTTACTTACTTATCTTACTTATCTGCAGTCCTCCGGTGATGCTGAAGCATACCGACTGCTCAATAGACGGATATGGAAGTCCTTGCGTCACGATATCCGCACCTTTAACACTAACGGTGTTAAAGAGGCGATTGAGCGGAATCAAGGCTCCAAAGTGTTCGCAAGAGACAAGTCTATTGGGCAAAGTCGTATTATGAAGCTGAAGACCGAGGACGGCAGTGTAGCGTCGACTAAGCCAGAGGTTTTGAGAGAGATTGAGAACTTCTACCGGCAGTTATACACCTCGGTTACTATACCTACCATTGGCTCTGACAAAGACCCGCGAGCCAAACTAACCCGACACTATACCGAGGATATCCCGGACATCAGCCTGTACGAGATTAGGATGGCCTTGAAACAGCTTAAAAATAACAAGGCGCCGGGTGGGGACGGAATTACGACAGAGCTTCTGAAAGCGGGTGGCACACCGGTACTTAAAGTCCTTCAGAAGCTATTCAATTCCGTCTTACTCGAGGGCACAACGCCGGAAGCGTGGAACAGAGGTGAGGTGGTGCTCTTCTTAAAAAAGGGTGATAACACCCTATTGAAGAATTATAGACCCATCTCACTTCTGAGCCATGTTTATAAGCTGTTTTCAAGGGTCATCACGAATCGTCTCGAGCGCAGGTTTGATGACTTCCAGCCTCCCGAACAAGCCGGTTTCCGAAAAGGTTTCAGTACCATAGACCACATCCATACGCTGCGGCAGGTTATACAGAAGACCGAGGAGTATAATCTGCCACTATGCTTGGCGTTTGTGGACTATGAGAAAGCCTTCGATTCGATCGAAACCTGGGCAGTGCTGCAATCTCTGCAGCGGTGCCAGATTGACTATCGGTACATTGAAGTGTTGAAGTGCTTATACAGAAACGCCACCATGTCGGTCCGAGTACATGAACAGAGCACGGGGGCGATTCCATTGCAGAGAGGTGTGAGACAGGGGGACGTCATTTCCCCGAAACTGTTCACCGCTGCAATGGAGGATGCCTTCAAGCTTCTGGAGTGGAAAGGATTCGGCATTAACATCAATGGCGAGTATATCACTCACCTTCGATTTGCCGATGACATCGTAGTCATGGCAGAATCGCTGCAAGAGCTCAGCACAATGCTCGATGATCTCAACAGAGTTTCCCAACAGGTGGGCCTTAAAATGAACATGGGCAAGACAAAAGTCATGTCAAATGCCCATGTCGTGCCCATCCCAATATCCGTTGGGAGCTCTGTTCTCGAAGTTGTTGACGAGTATGTCTACCTAGGACAAACTGTCCAGTTAGGTAGGTCCAACTTCGAGAAAGAGGTCAATCGTCGAATCCGACTCGGCTGGGCAGCGTTCGGGAAACTTCGCAACGTCTTTTCGTCAACAATACCGCAATGCCTCAAGACGCAAGTCTTTAACCAGTGTGTGTTACCAGTGATGACATATGGAACAGAGACGTAGTCACTCACAATGGGCCTCATAAGAAAGCTCAAGGTCACTCAGCGAGCTATGGAGAGAGCTATGCTTGGTATTTCTCTACGAGATCGAATCAGAAATGAGGAGATCCGTAGAAGAACTAAAGTTGTCGACATAGCTGAAAGCATTAGTAAACTGAAGTGGCAATGGGCAGGGCACATTGCTCGTAGAACTGATGGCCGTTGGGGCACAAAGGTTCTCGAATGGAGACCGCGCACCGGAAAACGCAGCGTGGGACGACCTCCAATGAAGTGGACAGACGACCTGGTGAGGGTCGCTGGGAGTCGTTAGATGAGAGCGGCATGTGACCGCTCGTTGTGGAAATCTAAGGGGGAGGCCTTTTTTCAGCAGTGGACGTCCTGTGGCTGATATGATGATGATGATGATGAATCTACTTATTATTTGTTGTTGAATATATGGACCTTTAATGAATAATTTATGACATTTTAATATATTTTGACATTTTTCTGATGATACAATATTTGTTATTTGTAAATGCGAGTATATTGAAGACTGTAATACGTTTATATATTATTTCAAAAAAGTATATCCATGGAGTTTCTTGCCGGTTCTTCTCCATAGGATCAACGACTTGGAATTGTGCAAATATTTAAATTCTGACTATTCGGCACTTACAGCAAATGGTTTACATGGACAATGTTTTTGTTAATTTGATTTTGACTTTATCACTGTAGTCTTCAGTTACGAATACGGCTTTGCTCGTGTTAACTCACCTGCATATTTCGGGGAAGTCCGAATAGTTTCAGGCTCAACTGGAACCTATATTTTATTTGCTCTTAAGCTCTTCGGCGCGGCACAAATATTACATTCAAGTGTAAATAGCGCCTCGCGAGCCGAGTGAAACTCTAAAAACAACGAGTATTTCCGAAATGCGCGAAAAAATATTCTTATAAAAATAATGGTGACAATATTCTGTTAAGTTCTTAAAAAAAAAATGATTATGTATGCAAAATCCATATATCTCCATCATATGAATGTTGATCTTATTTTAACAAATCTTGTATAAATACAAAATGGAAATATTTTCAAGTCTGAATTTAATTACGGAGTACCAAGATTCTTCTTAGTTCACAAATAAATAGTTACCCTTGGGTTATAAAATTTAATTTATAAGAGCATTTTTATTAGATTTTTATGTAAACCGAATTATGAAATGTGATTATGAAACTAAAACAGTAGCTTGAAAGTTAAAAAGTTTACTGTTAATCTTTTTCATAATTTAGTGTCGGTTTAAATGAGATTTTCTTTTCGTTCTCATTTTGAATACCTGGATTTAACTTATACTTCCAGAACTTGCGTCGCAATGTCTATTATTATTTGTTTGTGCTGACCACGAAGCTAGTCCCTCAATTGCCCCTTATACAACGACTTTAGAAACAGAATGGTGTAAGGTAGGCGAGGTCAAGCTTAAAGCCCGCAGGCAGAAGGTGACGCGCGCCTGGCGCGTGATTTCACGTGCAGTGCACTAGAAAATAGAAAAATTTCGCTTGGCACAGTTTATGAAAGCGCAAAATTGGACTTCTGGGGTGGAAGGCTTGGTGACCTAAGATACAGGCTTCAGCCTAGTTCAGGCACCAGTCTCCCACGATAAATTTGTATAATACTATAACTTTTTCATTATTGTGGTGAGAAATAAATAAATATTTAAAGTCAAATTCTAGCGGGTTAAAAGTTTCAACGTGATAAGTGGTTTAATTGCGTTAAGACAACATCTAACCGCCATCAACTGCTTGAATTATCAGGGACAAGCGGCTCGACCACAAAAAGGTTGGTCAAAAGTGTGTCGAAATATTCATAAAATAGGGTTCCGTAGTTATCATTGTTGCGTATATGTAATGTGAACCCAATAAATAGAAAATCTTATTTATCTTATTTACAACAGAAAATATTAGTTGTGTAGTTGCGTTGGAACGTTTTGTATGTATTTTGTATTGCACTAACTAATATACGGGAGTACTACATTTTAACAAATATTGGAAAGAAGTTTATCCAAACAATAATAATTTATGTAGCAAAAATCCAATGATTGACGATTGAGATGTTGATGACCACTTTTTGTACATGGTGGAAATCCTTGTCCATTTCCTTGCAGGAAGGGCTTGCTGAGCTCTTACCACTTACAACCTCAGGGTATTTCTGCATGCACATTGTGCCTGCGCGGCGTCCAGAGAAGCGCTTTAATTCATCCACAACCCCGGTAGTCGGTCCGCCTGGAGCCAGAAGCCTAAGGAACCTTAAAAAGAATGTAAGTCTGCAATTTTACTTGAAAGATCAATTCGAAATTTTTGTAGAATGCTGGTAACGTGATTGGAAAAAATACCAAATATAAGATTCCAATCCAATTCCAATTCCAGTTTTAGTTTATGGCTCCATTGTTTTGTCGATGATTCTGCCGATGTCACGGTTGGAAAAACTATAAATATATTTTATAGAAAACCCAAATAATTAAATAGCCCGTGATAGCAAACCGAATCTAGTTGAATTACCTAAAAATAATAGTACATAAACTTTTTTGTTAAACAGAACATAACAAGGTAAATGTTCCTCCCGAAGTAGACAAAAATATATATGAAAGAGAAAAATAAGATAGAAAAGCGATTTATTACAACATCAAACGCGCATCGGTACATTCACATTAATCGGACTAAAATCTTCATTAAACTTGAAATAAAAAGGTACATAATACATCAATCGACCGTAGAATAGAAACAAAACACTAATAAAATCATTCGTAAAATAAAAAAAAATTGCTGATGCACGTCTCAAATGTAGCAAACAGGTCAACACTCAGCATAATACTGTGTTGTAACATTATCCACAACACAGCGCTGGTTTTAAGGGCTAACCTATATATAAAATAAAACAATACAATATAATTAAAGTTTAACAGTATTCTTAATAATACATTTATTTAATATTTATTTACAAATGATTCAACAAGGGTAAGAAAAAGAAAGTTTTCTCTACGTGATTTTGACATTGAAAGCATTCCGACTTTTCATGTTGACAAAATATGCCATTATAAAAAAAAAATAACAATTGAAAACTGTACGACGTTGCCCACATATTTTACAGAAATAAGTTATGAATATGTAAAGATTCATTAATCTAACCACCGTACGACGTTGCCTTATACTTGACATTGGCGAAGTTGTGGCAGATACTTTACAGAAGCTATAATCTAAGAGAAGAAGAAGACAAAATATATTTGTAATTTCGACAAACGATGAAGTCGGGCGTGGGGTTAAATATAACGTAATCACAGTATTTTCCAGAGCGTGGTTTTACTGTCATTTCTCGGAGCCATTATACGATAATACGAGAACGGTTCCAGGGAGAACGTGACATTTTGTCGACGCCTCACGGTTCTTTGGCACAAAGGCACACATATAATAAAATCTTAATGAGAAAAAACTGTACATGTATGGAATATTTTTAGATTAACGTTCTTGCTACGTAAATAAGGAACGATACTGATGAATTTTTGAATGTTTGTCTCCTTGTATGTCAGAGCTTCTGGCAGTATACAACACGCTGTCCCAAAAGGCGGTAAGCAAAAATAATTTTAAAACCAGTTTGGCAGGTACTCGGTGATTTAATTACACATTTCGTCGTCTCTCATACATAATACATTATCTGGATATAAGGTCTCATTATTAAGAAAAAAAAAAATGTAATGACTTTATTCTTGAGGCATTGCGGTATTGTTGACGAAAAGACGTTGCGAAGTTTCCCAAACGCTGCCCAGCAAAGTCGGATTCGACGATTGACCTCATTCTCGAAGTTGGAATATAAACCGTTTACATTACACTTATTTTTTACACTTATAAATTGTAATAGAATTTAAGCAGTTACAAGGTTCCTCAGTTGTTGCGCATATAGAGAAGAGCCGGCAAGCAATATTCTATTTGAATATAAAAAGCAAATTTTTATGGATGTAATACAATTTATGTGAGAATAATGATTTGCCAAAAATGACATAATATTAATAAATTTTCCTTTTAAGGAGATTCAACGTCGTGGATGTCCGAAGGTCCGTGAACCTCTATGACCAGATCACGGGTTCAAAATCTGGCACGTACTGATGTGGGTTTTTTAATGTTGGTTTTCTCACATACTTCTCGAGGGAGATGTAGATGCTCACCCGGAATACTGGCGAAGCGAAATAACTTCCAGGCAGGCTGTACTGGTGTGAAATTAGCAATATCATTTATGTACCTTCTTAGTTAATCTAAGACGCCACAGACTTTGGGTGATGGAAATCTTCGTGACGCAATCTGGATCTAATGGTCTGAAATCAAAAACAGGTAGTGACCACTTGATCAACGCTCATTCTGTCACTTTATGCGAAGAGGCTTTTGCCCTGCAGTGGGACAGTAACCGGTTGATATATTCATATTATCGTAATGCTTACTCACCGCGTATGGGCGATATCAGAACATTAGTTCCAAGTTTCCTCACGATGTTTTTCCACACCTATAAAGGCAGCGGTGTCTAAGATTAAATAAAGGAATATGACTTTAAAAATGTCATATTGGTATATCCCAAGTTTTGAACGTTACCAAGTACTTACGCGTTAAATAAATATACACGTGGACAAAGCGTGGGGGTTTATATGAAACGCGACGAGGACTTATATGTAGAATGACATAAAAATACTCGACTTATTATTGTAAAAAAATACAATGGATTCTTTAACAACAGAGTAATTTGAAATGCAGTATCACGAAATTGAAAGTTATTTTCGGTTTAGTTCATTTTATATCGAATCACTATTCCATTGAACGGAGTGGTGACGTCAAAAAGTTATACGAATTTGTGGTTAAAAAAAGTTACACGTATCTTTAGTTATTTTACTGCGTTGACGACATCAATGTAGTAATAAATTAATCGACATCCCAGTAGTAAGACGATTTTCGTGTATCTGTATAAACTAGGTGTGCCAAACAAATACATGATATCAACAGAGACAGGCGGATATGAAGCTATATTTGGCACAAACTAAAGTTTTGAAGCATGAAATAATGAACCGTCAAATCTGACGCCCGTATAATGAAATAACTTTCAAAAATCTTTGCAACTTTTCCATTGTACTCTCGTTAACGTTTTAGCGTTACTTACAGTCTAACCAGATCAAACTTAACGTTAAATTTTTGCTCGACGCAACGACATCTGAACTTTTCAACTTAATTTTTGTGAGTTTCCTGTAACCAAGGGTTAGACTGATTCACAGACACTTCTGATTTTAATGGCGGTATCTTTTGTTAGAGGCCGATTGCTTAAAGTACTCTGTGAAGCTCAAGGTTCCATAAACAGCGACCTCGAATTGCCTGAAGAAATGTTGTCGTTTTATGCCTGTGCACATAAGCACACATGTGCTTTTCGGAAAAATTAGGACCATCTCTGTATCCATGTGTCTCATAAAAAGCAACCTGTTGGTGTCAGTAGGGTGGGCATTGGCATCCTCATGTGAGCTACAAGCGATATGCCATCGCCAATTCGTCTTCCAAGTTTTATGATAATAAATACAATATAATGTTTCGAAGTTTGAAAAGTAAATTCGTACGACAACCGACAGCTCAAGAGATTTTCGAGGCACGGAGCGGTCTTGATGAGCGCAAAGCGATCACCCGTCTAAGAGTTGACCGCGACAAGATTGGATCGATTTGCGTGATAGTCGCCGCGAGGTTCTATGTTCTTAATCTTCTCCTTTAAAATGTCTAGACTAAACCTTCTACGTATCAAAATGTAAGATCAAATATTTAAGATAGTGTAACGTTTTAACGAGTGAAAGCATTAACTTGATATACATCTTTAATTTTGTTTCATATCTAAACTTTCTGATCTAGATCCTTGAGTAATAAAACTGTCATGAACGACTCATATTTATCAGTCAATAATCCCACTAAAATCCCTCTATTATGTATCTATCGGCTTCGGTTGTGATTGTGATAGGTCCACCTTTAAAATTTTTCATTTAACCACACTGACACTAAAGTTGTAACTTTCTCTTCTTCATTGATCTATTTATTATCTATTATGTTTCTAAGACGGAGACGCTTACAGTGCGTCGCGCCGCCGTTTGTTGCATATTGCCATTACCACCATAAACGCCATGAACAGTGCCACATCATGAGATACTTTTATTTAGCAATGGGCGGTCTCGTTTACCTACTCATTAGATTATTGCAATGCCAATTATAAATTTATTGTTGAATATATTTGATTTTATTCTTATTTTTGCGCTCTGTGTAGTCCTTATTTGTATTTGTTGACTTATTATGCAATATTTATTTTATATACTGTTTTTACACCCGTGAATCACCGAAGGGTCCAGTTGAAAACCAGCGCCAGGCTCTTGTCTGGCTAATGCTGAACTGGTTACCTGTTTGGCCCAACTGTGGGGCACTCAACAAATATTGTTCTTAATATTGTTAACTTAGTAATGTTTTTTTTTTTTTGTATTTATAACCCTATCCAAATTTTTTATCGTGTTTTCGTTCAGTTTTATATTTGGTTTTATAACCGTTTGTGATGTCTCACTTTGCAGTCAAATAAAGAATTTCTTTCTTTCTTTCTTTCCTCTAATATTATAAAGCGAAAGTTTCTATGGATGGATGTATGTATGGATGTTTGTTGACCGATTTGGATGAAATTTGGTATTTAGATAGCTTATACCCTGGATTAACACATAGGGTACTTTTTATCCTGATCTACGCGGTGAGACTGCGGGGCGCAGCTAGTAATTAATAAAACTTTGACTGTATAAATAAATATTTGCATATACTCGTACAGATTTGAAAAAAAAACTTACACACCAAACTTTTTTTGTTGTTGAAATCATATCTTTCTGCATTTAAATGTAAATTCAAAACATAGTGGCATTTAAATAACGTATTCTTGTGTCTGCACGAGTTAATTTCACATGGCAATTATCTATTCCGCAAGATGTATCTCTCATAATCTGATTGAGAAGAGTACCTACACGTGACGCACTTAAGTATCGTTAAACTCAATTGTTTTTATTTGTTATAGGCCCTAATAGAGTCTTACGAAAAGTCAAGTTAAGTGCACGGTTCGTAAAAGTCGGTCCTATGGAGAGGAGCTGGCAAGAAATTCCATTCTCACTCTCATTCCTGTTACTTGTGGGGGCTCCTTCATGTGCCCCAAACGTTTTAAAAAGCCATGCAAAGTATGAGTATAAAAGAACTATCATCATCGCTTCATCATTCAACGAATAATTATCATTATCTTCCTTACCATTCTCTCTAATATTGTCTTGTTCATATCTTACTCCACAATAATAAAGTTCTTCAAACGATTTTAGACTATTAGATGTTAAAATTAATTCCTAAAGTTCATACTTACACTATCTATATCACAATTTCTGTACGGTCAATGTATGCAGCCTTTAAATGCTTGCTATACCTAAAAAAATGTCCAAAAAAAATGAATCAATCGAGTATACTTACACAACCCATAATTATGCGGGTCTGTTTGTACGATCTGTTATTATTTAATATATTAATAATACACTAAAACAATATTTAAAATCTAATTGCATAGAACGCTCGTAATACATACTAGCTCGAAACATACTAAGGCGGTACTTCTTATCGGGATAAAGACTGCAACTTTATGGGTCCCAAGTCCAGCCCCATATCAAGTACTGCTGTCATTTATAGTCGGAGTAACTAATACCTTGAAACACTTCCGAAATGGATATATGGATTTATATATTCTGATTAGATATGCATGTATGTTTATTGTATTTATAAAATTTGTTCTGTTCTCAGTTTCTTTTCATAAACCTTATTGCACCTTATTGATTTGGTCCAGAAACGTACGGTTGTGATGAAGTCATCCTTCATCTTTCTTTCAAGAAACCTCTTTCATGACTTCATACCTTTTATCTTCATCACTGTTCACCTCATGATTCATTCTTTATTCAAATCAAAATTCAAATTCTGAAACGTGGAATCGTTCTTCATATTTTGATCATTAACGCATTCCATTCTGAACGCTTAATAATAATGGTTATGGTTCGACACACAGCTGTCGCTCTGACAAAAAGCCTGCAATATTACAAGTACTTATTTTTTACTAGCTTAAATAATTGTTAGTAAGCTGTATTTTAAAAATATAAACATCAGCGTGAAGTGATAATAGAACTTGTGAAAAACAATATACCTGCAATGTAACAATATATGTGATACGTTTCATTCAATCTCATTAACCGAACTCCGTTACTTGCTGCCATTGAGAAAGCCTCCTAGCTGAGCTAACTGGGAAGGAAACACGGAGGGAGGCTCTCCGCGACATGGTTAGGATTGTCAACGATCCCAAGCTCACAAGCATTCTAGAACCTTTAAGTCTGAGAAGTGACTTGTCTCCCTGTGTTTTCTACCACTTGTACAGTGTTCTAAGGAATTGTTCGATAAGATGCCAATGGCTACTTTGTACCATCGAACCTCTTGCCATCGGCGGGGAGCTCATCCGCATGCTCTAGAGCCAATCTCATACCGTATGGTTTCAGAAGAATTTCCTCCTGCGTACGCTCAGCTTGTGGAATTAGCTCCCCACCGAGGTTTTTCCAAGAGACTACAGCATGGGGCTCTTCACAAAGGGTGTGAAAATATTTGAACAGGATCGGCAACGAGTGTTACCTCTGGTGTAGCAAGCATTCATTGTTCACGGCAACCACTTACCATTACAGGCAGTACGCTTGTGTGCCAACTATCTAGTGTATAAAAAATAGTACTAGCAGTAACAAAAACAAATAAAAAGAACATTAAATGTGTAGGTACTTGACAGAATACCTTAAAATTCGTCATTAACTCTTATATTTATCATTTCGGCCGAAATGGGTATATGGATTTATATATTCTGATTAGATATGCATGTATGTTTATTGTATTTATAAAATTTGTTTATTCTGTTCCCAGTTTCTTTTCATAAACCTTATTGCACCTGCAATGTCATCTCTGCATCACCCTAAGGTTGACTGGTAGAGAATGCCTGAGGCATTAAGTCCGCATATGTACATTTGTTGCATAAAGTTTAAATAAATAAATAAAGTCCACTGCTGGACACAGGCCTCCTTCAAAGATCACCACAACGACCGACATCGGTGGGTTGTGTGCTCATTGGGGGGTTTTGCCATAATCGCCATGCTTGGCACGCGGGCTGGCGATCGCAGTTGAGTTGTTAATGTATTCGAAGGACGCTGCTGCCCATCCTCCAGCTAATCCCCATCTCATCCCGTGGGTGTCGTAAAAGGCGGCTAAGGGATTCTTATATTATAAGGCTATAAATAAGCTTCAATTATTTCGGTTTATAAAAAAGTTATAGAAAGAGTTTAGCAGTGGAGCTTTAATAAAAAAGTCAGCAAGATATTGTTATCAAACAATTATTCTCCCTTCTGATTGAAACCTCTTGAGTTGTGAAATAGGCAGTTTATAATGAATTTCATTTCAGGCACCCGCGTCGTAATAAATAAAACTGTGGTATGTAGGTCGCCAAGCCCAATGTACGAATAATATACAATGTACGCCGCACTACGGTTCGTTCTAGAATATTTATAAAAAAACGCAAGTAGTTTTATCTTTTGTATTTTTGGTAAAGAAAATATAACCATTTTGTAGAATAATTTATTTTACATTGTACTCGGCTGTTGCCGTTTCCTTTGTTTATATAAACTTGTTTATTTATGTCAGTTATTAGTCTTAACAAGTACCTATGGCTGGGTCTCAGTATTTTATGTGAAGTACCAGCAGATCGTCCTTGTGGCGTCCGGATTAAGATGTCCGTGTGGTGTCCGGATTAAGAATGTAGTACCACTCCATCTCCTTCCGTGGATGTCGTAAAAGGTGACTAAGGAAATATAACCAGAGGGATGGGCAGCAGCGTCCCTTCTGTGAAACGGTAACCATACTGCGCTCACCAACCCGCCTGCCAAGCGTGGTGAGTATTGGCAAATACCCCCCAAAATGACGACACAGTTGTGTAAATCTATGCGGGAGGCCTTTGTTCAGTAGTGGACGTATAAATGGCCGATATGATTGACCAGCAGATTTTCGTACCAAGTAATTAGTAGCCGGAGGTCCTTCGAGTACAATAACAACTCAACTGCGATCGCCAACCCGCCTGCTAAGCGTGGCGATTATAGCAAAAAACCCCAATGAGCACACAATACACCCAGAGCGGCCGTTGTGGTGATCCTTGAAGGAGGTCTGTGTCCAGCAGTTGACTTAATTTGGCTGAAATGATGATGTTAAGACAGTTTAATATTAGGATACGAAGCAACTTTATAATGACATAAGTTACCGTTATTCAATTAAGTCACGAGGTCTGTATGTTGTTCTTCTTGACGGTAACAAATTCTAACAGTCTGTGGGATGTACAATTATCTTGAATATTGAATATTCCAACACCAATATTATGGTAACAAGTTGCCCAAGTTCAAATTTATCTTACCGACCGTAAATAGTTTAAACTACTATTCGTGTATCTGTTAATAATTTAATCATATTCAATGTAGTTTTCTACGTACCATGAACGTCATTTAAGCTGGCCCATTGGCCTACACTGAGGTCACCAAAACGTTTGCGAGCTAAAGTAATCCGCTGCAGACACAACTTGGTGAGTTGTAGTAACATCAATCCATCACAAATCCAGAATGAACGTGGATTTCCTGACCAGAACATGGCACATTTGCTGTGAGGGTCCTCAGTACCCCTTCACTTGCACCATGGAGGGCCGGGCCAGACCACACAGATTTTTACATGGACAACCCTAAAGGCATTCTACTGGGAAAATGAATTGAATAAATTTGGGATATTCTTATTTTGAACAAAGGCCTTCGTTCAGCAGTGGATGTCCTGTGCTGATATGATGATTATTTTTAGGGTTCCGAACGTCTGAAGGAAAAAACGGCGGAACTCTCATAGGATCACTCGTGTCTCTGTCTGTCTGTCCGGCTGTCACAGCCAATTTGCTCTGAATCAACTGAACCAATTAAATTCAAACTTGGTACACATACGGATTTCTGCGACCCAAACATGCACAAGTAACGTAAATAAATGAAATTTTGAATATGGGGGTCCTTTTTGGGGGCCAATAGAAAATAAAGAATAAAGTTTGCCAAAACTGAACAGTGTAATATATGAAATAGAAGGTCTTATTCTGAGGGTCTCAAATGTATGTATTTTATATTTTACAAATATATAGTTACAAAGTTATTTAAGAAAATACACGAAAGTTTACCGTTACCACCCTTATCTCCTAAACTCCTGAGCCTAAAATGCTCTTTATCTATAGATTACAGGAAAACCTATGGTCTTAAATAACATGGTAAATCTTTCAATATTGTGCGTACTCTTATATCCGTACAGATGTAAAGAATCCTACACGCGTAGCGTAGACGCTCCGTCGGCATTTCCTTTTTCACTGACAGACCACGAACATCCGAGTAGAAGCAGTCTCTCGTAAACCTCGGTCCTGAACACTTGCCTTTTTCTTAAAAACTGTATCCGTGTAATAAACTTATTTTTCAGTCATATCAAAGTTTCTTTTTTAAAAAGTGTTTTTGATACTCCCGGATAACAGTACGTACTTACGTTTGCGGTTGGAATGTATGGGAAAACACGTTTTTCGACTACGATGTTATGTTTGTTCTTGGGAAGTTATTGGTACAAGACCGAATCTAACAATAGACAATATATTCAGCATTTTCGGAACCCTCTCCACGCGAGTTCAACACTTGCTTGACCGGTTTTTTTATGATGTAATGAGCAAACGAGCGGTCACCCGCATGCTCGCTTAAGTAATTACCACCACCCATAAACATCCGCAACACCAGAGGAATCGCCGATGTCTATGAAATATTTCTGCCATATTTTAGGGGGTTAGGCTTCCGGCATTCGTCACTCACTTTACGATACGCAGCAACGCTATTGCTATCAACAATTGTTTTACATCCCGGTATTCTGGCACTGATCGATTCATCATATTATCATATCGGCCATTTATACGTCCACTGCTGAACAAAAACCTCCCCCATAGATTTCCACAATTGTATCAACATTTTGGGGGGAATTTGCCAATACTCACCACGCTTGGCAGGCGGGTTGGTGAGCGCAGTATGGCTACGGTTTCAAAGAAGGGACGCTGCTGCCCATCCTTCTGGTTTAGATTCCTTTAGTCGCCTTTTACGATATCCACGGGATGAGATGGAGTGGTGCTATATTCTAAATCCGGACACCACACGGACTTTTCGGTTGGTGTCCGTTAACCATGTATCGAAGTTTTTCAAACTGCCCAAATACTTGGTTTAACGACGACCGTCTGATGACAACAGCTGGGACCGATGACTCTGATTACCCGAACGTAGTGAACATCTTTCGGCTGAAATGATGATGATGAGAGCAACTGCAGCAACGGCTATGAGCGCTTCAGAATCGATGCTGTAAGAATAAATGACAGCGTAGCGTAGCAGTATTAGGTATTGGTCTCTGCCGTCTCTATGGGGGGTCGTGCGGTCCGTGGCGCTGCAGAACCAAAATTCACGGTCTGCAACGCTGAGTGGCTATCCGGATCGCACGAGGATACCGAACAGTGTCCTATGAGGCGGCAACTCTTCTGGCGCGTTTTCCGCCTTTCGACATCCTGGCGGAAAGTGATGCGTGGATCTACGATCAGACACGCTCCCTCCGCCAGAGTGGCGGCGCGCACTTGGAAAGTGGCGACACCGCCTGCGGATGCAGTTCGCGACCAAGCGCGTCGTGGAGGCCGTCCTGCCGCTCTTTGGAGCCTGGCTCAGAAGGAGTGAGCGCGTCACCTACCGCCTGACGCAGGTGCTCACCGGGCACGGTTGTTTCGGTGCGTACCTGCACAGGATAGGGCGTAAGGCCACGGCACAATACCACCATTGTGATAGCGACCAGGACACCGCACAGCACACGCTCGAGGCGTAACCTGCGTGGGCCGCCGAGCGGCGGATCCTGGTCGATCGGATCGGGCAAGATCTCTCTCTGCCGGCAGTAGTGTCGGCTATGTTGGCAGAGCACGAAAATTGGAATGCAGTGGTCTCCTTCTGCGAGAACGTCATGCTCCAGAAGGAGACCGCAGAGCGGGATCGGGAGAGGGCCGATCCCGCTCGAAGAAGGAGGAGACGGCGCCGGAGTAACAACCGCCCTGGCGTCTAATTCCTATACGACACACCGAGCGACCTAAGAGACAACGGTAGCACGCATGTGGTCACACGCTGCCGTGAGACGCTTTGGGGGATCCTTTACAAACCCCCCGGGGGGTGACCGCTTTACAGTCACCCTCTCCGAGATGTGCCTATAGGCGTGGCACCAGTGGGTGGCTCTAGTGTGATCATACGAGGACCTGGAGCCTCCCTTAGGTGCCGAAGATGACCGCTCCAGTGGTATTAGCCGGTTTAGCCAGTAGGAGTCCGGCATACTCCTTCGCCCTTCCCCGGGGTGAAGGAAGTTCATGAAGAATTCCCACTGGGCACCAATAAAAAAAGGAATTGGTCTCTGTCAGCCTATTTAAAGGTAGGACAGTCTGCTGTGGTTGTGGTGATGGTGGCATTATGGTGGTATCATCCAAACAAATTGGTTCAGAGTTATGTCCATACCTGAACATTTCCATAGAGACCGATTTTTTATTACAGTATTGTAGCAATACATTGTGAAACGAGCTGTGCGAAGAACTCAACCGAATTAATCCTATCCAATCGAGGAGTTTTCTTTATTAAGAGTGTATGTACACACAGAAACAAAAATAAAAATAATGGTAAATTTTACCTTATTTCTTAAGAAATCTCTTCAAGCTGACTCGAATGCAATCTTCCGATAAATTCTCTACCATTTCAGAGTGTTCGAAACAAACTGATGATTAACTGCCGTAAGGATGTTAGAAAATTTATGAACGAACGTTAATAAATTTTCTTTATATAAGTTTATGTAGTGCTAATAACACTACTTCAAACATTTTAACGATTTTCAAACTCGCAGCGTCGTCGAATTATTTTGAGAATCAAATGGTAGATTTTCGTAAAGTTAGAAGAATATTAGTAAAACATACAATATTGTAGATGTATGGATTTGGAAATGATCAATAAAAGAATACCGTCTAACTTGAAGTAGGCCTAACAATTGTTTATTCACTATTCCACTACTTGATGGTTTCTTACTTAGTCATCTGTAGGAATAAAAAAAATGGAAAGACATGCTATGCAAAAAAGTTTATAACTATTAGACACTGGCTGGTTTAAAAATACAACCATTAAGGAGTGATATATAATCGAACTAGTCTCACACATTTGCTAACGAGGGGCTTATGATAAAGCCAGAAGGTGGATAGTGGAACAGAGCGTGTTATTTTGTTTTTACCGACTTCAAAAAGGAGGAGGTTCTTAATTCGATGTTTTCTTTTTATGTATATACACCGATTACTCCGAGATTTGTAGACCAATTTCAGCAATTATTTTGTAACTGGTACAAAATGCTTTTAAGTTGGTCCCATACAAATTTCATTACATTTGATTAAGTATTTTTTTAACTAGCTTGTATAAACAGGTTTATTTTACTGCGCTTATCTAGATGATATCTTAATAGTTTCGATTCCTCTCAGATCACAGAACGGATTTGAGTTATTCAAATTCAAAGTCAAAGTTTTATTTCATATATTATAGGGCCTAATAGGCACTTAAGAAACGTGTACGGTTCGGAAAAGTTGATCTTATGGAGAAGAAGCCGGCAAGAAACTCCATAGACACTCTTTTAAAAAAGTAATCTTACAATTTAACACGTCAAGTATGTATGTGGAAACAAAGTGCACTATACGTGAAATACAGATACACAATAATAAATACACTATTGCTTCTGTAATACACAATCAGAAATTGATAATTATTAACGCACAGGTAGCACTGGTGTTCTTATTTTTTGTGTTAAATACTGATACCAAATTGAAAAAAGTTCTTACATTTATTTACACAAAAAATAAACAAATAAAACTTTTAACAAAAAAAGGAACAAACGATCGCCCCGACTTTTAGTTGGAGCGATCGTATGTTAAGCGTTTCCAAGGCAACCGTGTACGATCAGCGACATAAGTCGCTGAATATTTTCAATTTTTCAAATCGCTTACACCCTCTTGTTTTGCATCATGTCAATAATTTATGTTAATCAAAGCAATATCTAAATATGTTGCTATTATCTGGTTTTGACACCGTTGACCAACGTTTCCAAAGTAACGAGTAATGCCGAGTTGAAAATTAAAATTGTACAGCGACTTTTGTCGCTCACTGTACCATATAGTATACGGAATTTATGTGTGTTCAACTAAATTTGACGGCGAAGAAAGTACCGGCTGGCCTTTGACAACTGTTTGACCCAAGAAAACGCGCTGCCATTAAACAAATATTTAAGAAAATAGGTGAATTACTTAGTGAGAAAGGACAGGCCTGGAGGTCGGACTTCGAATGAGCATGTCAAAGACCAGACTGAGAACCAACAGCATTCCACACCAAACATGTGTAAGAGATTCAATAATCGTCCATTGGTACATACTCCTGGGCTAAATTGTTTCTTTTCAAGCGAATAATAGACAAAGAAGTTGTTAAACGTACCAAGAACGTCTGAAGCTTTTGATCCATAAAGTACTTAATGAAAGAAACTCTACTCTAGTTTGAGGTATTCAAAGTAATTTGATTTAATTTACACAGATTTTCCTTGTTTTTGGGAAAAGTGTCCTGTTCGTTTGATCTTTTTCCGCCTATGTTTAAGACAAGGCAAGTAATACTCACAAATGTTTGATACTGTCGGCGATACATAACGAGAGGCATTCAATTTTAACATATTTTGATCCTAAATACTCTTTACAAAGGAAACACTAAGTATAAATACGAACATTTATTGTTGAATTAACTACAGTACTAGTTTCCGAACACTAATTCGATTTATAAATTCGGAGAAGTATGAGTTAAGTCCACTGCTGGACACAGGCCTCCCCCAAAGATCATCACAACCACCGATATGGATGTGTTTTGAGCTCATTGGGGGGTTTTGCCATAATCGCCACGCTTGGCAGGCGGGTTGGCGATCGCAGTTGAGTTGTTAATGTACTCGAAGGACGCTGCTGCCCATCCTCCGACTAATCCCTTAGTCGACTTTTACGACACCCATGGGAGGAGATGGGGTGGTGGCATTCTGAGCCGGCACCACACGGGTATATATATTATATATATATATATATATTATATATATTTATATATATTTCATATGGTTAGTGGCCACCCTTGTGTCAGAGATGTTCAAGCCGCTCAAAGGCCTCCGACTTGGCTTAACGACTGCTGTCTAATGACAACAACCAGTTCCGACGATTTAACGTGCCCTCCGAAGCACGGAGACGCTCAGCTGAAATACCACTATGCGGTCACCCATCCAGAGACTGACCGCGCTAAGCGTTGCTTAACTTCGCCAATCGTTTACCGATTAGTGAGTGCAACTGGCTATGAGCGTATTATTATGTATTAATGTACTCGAAGGACGCTGCTGCCCATAATCCGATTCACCCCTTTGTCGCCATAAGCACCCACAGGATGAGATAAGATACACGGCACACTGTATCTCGGTATCTAAATTCATAATTAAGCCGCAAGCTACTACTAGCTCATACTTATTACGAAATAGAGCAGTATATTTTTTTTTGGTTTCATCATTTCGGCCGAATGAAGTCCACTGCTGGACACAGGCCTCCCCCAAAGATCACCATGACCGATATGGGTGTGTTGTGGGCTCATTGGGGAGTTTTGCCATAATCGCCACGCTTGGCAGACGGGTTGGCGATCGCAGTTGAGTTGTTAATGTACTCGAAGAACGCTGCTGCCCACCCTCCGGCTAATCCCTTAGTCGACTTTTACGACACCCACGGGAGGAGACGGGGTGGTGGTATTCTGAGCCGGCACCACACGACATTTTTTGGTTTAAAGAAAACTAATATAAATATTTTAGTAATTTTAAGATTTGTCGTAAAACAGTAATTGTTGATATTTTTACCGTCGGTCGCGCATACAATATTTTCCAGTACATTTGGTTATTATTAAAGTGGT
This sequence comes from Diloba caeruleocephala, assembly GCA_947459985.1. Taxonomy (NCBI): domain Eukaryota; kingdom Metazoa; phylum Arthropoda; class Insecta; order Lepidoptera; family Noctuidae; genus Diloba; species Diloba caeruleocephala. Next base: position 3,105,360 of record OX381618.1, read on the forward strand.
TTTCTTATACTTGAAGTTATCAAAAACAAATTATCACAAATAACGTTTTTGCCACTTCTGTGGGTTTTCTTACTGTTATATTGTTACTGTAGGTTTTTAGATACTACAAAAAGCTTTTACACCGACTGTATACGTATCCAGTAACTTATTTATTTAAAACTTTATGCACTAAAATTGTACAGTCGCGGACTGAATGTCATTAGGCATCTTGTCTAGCTTATGCCGATGCAGAGACAAAACATACAGTATATACGTAGGTGCACACACAGTGTAACTGTGAGAAGTCAAATAACGAAAGGTAATAAATGAATATACGCAAAACGTTTTAAATCGTTTTTGGTTATGAAGTTGTTTAATAAAGTCAAACAACATTTCAGCTTTTTTGAACTGCTCAAGTGAATAGTAGACAGAAAACCAGATCGCTGATTTCATAGAAATCTCTCGTAAAACAAATGTTCTCGAAAAACCTCTTCCAGTGGATATTGATAATGTATCAATCCATTTGCAAGTCAATCTCATTGATTTGCAAAGTAATATCCCTCTGCAAATAAACTACTAACTCGATAGACTCCTACGGAAGTTTACCTTCTGAGAATTACAGTAAATTGAAAAAGTTTGCTCAGCAAATGATAACCTATGTTTAGGGACCAAACTATTCAATTCTTTGTAACCGAAAAACTATCATGGTTCTCTATTAACATGGTCTAAAATGCAAGAAGATATTTTTTTAAACTTTCAAATCAAATGTGCTCACGATAAAATACATATTACAGCATTTCATTTAAAATCATTATTTCGGCCGAATGAAGTCTACTGCTGGACACAGGCCTCCCCCAAAGATCACCACAACGTCCGAGATGGGTGTGTTGTGGGCTCAGTGGGGGGTTTTACCATAATCGCCACGCTTGGCAGACGGGTTGGCGATCGCAGTTGAGTTGTTAATGTACTCGAAGCAACCTGCTGCCCATCCTCCAGTTAATCTCTTAGTCGACTTTTACGACACCCACGGGATGAAATGGGGTGGTGGCATTCTGAGCCGGCACCACACGGCTTATCTAAAAGGTAATAATAGACTTTAAATTATTATTTATTATTATTGTTATATATATATTATTATTAATGTTATGACGCTAATTAATTGATCGAATTAAGCCGTAATTATGTAATTTATTCATAAAAATGTTACGGTAAATTATCAAGGAAAATAGAGACCATTTAAGTTTTATCGCCGCAAGGGAAGTGGCGAAAATTTTCTTAATATCCGGGTAACATAAAAATATTCTGATGGAAAAGTTCAAACGAATTACTCCTACGGGTAGAAAAATCATTCTAAGTAATCAAATTCAAGACAGGGCCAGTAAATACGCTCCTAATAATCTACTTAGTAGAAGTAAAAAAAAAAACATTTATTTATTATTAATAATCAATTTGGAGAACGTTTATTAGGATGTCGGATTCGGCCAAAATTATCGCAAAGAATCTATTTTCTAACGGAGAGCAGGAGGTTTTTTGTCGTGGTGCGTCCCATATGGACTTGGCGGCACGCAGCTCCATCGTAGCTGCAGCTCGTAGCTAGTTCAATTATTGGGCATAAGAGACTTAATAGCGAAAGTCTCGGGGCGACGTATGCAGTAGGAAAACACGTAGGAATAGTACTGGGTAGGATTATAGTTGTTATTGGCAGGCAGGATGCTTACCATTAGGCAAATGAGCTAGGTATTCGTCTCGTTAATAGTATGTTTAAATAACGGAATCTTTAATGATGCAGTGACATCATCATCATCATTTCGGCCGAATAAAGTCCACTGCTGCACAGAGGCCTCCCTCAAAGATCACCACAAAGACCGATATGGGTGTGTTGTGGGCACATTGGGGGATTTTGCCATAATCGCCACGCTTGGCATGTGGGTTGGCGATCGCAGTTGAGTTATTAATATACTCGCAGGACGCTGCTGCCCATTCTCCGGCTAATCCCTTAGTCGACTTCTACGACACCCACGGCAGGAGATGGGGTGGTGGTATTCTGAGCCGGCACCACACGGCAAGTGACATACCAGATTGTAATTACACAAATAAATCTGGTAATATCTGGTTAATAAAGAGCTCACTTACTGAATCTGATGTTGTTTCCGTGCCCACCGGTTGGACAATGCCGCGGCACCAGCGACCCCTTGCTAAACCCGCTCTTGGCATTGTCCCGTGACTGTCACAGACTAATATACCATAGATAATATTTCTAATTTGGCGTATTTCGCGACGGGATGGGCGGCGGAGACCTTTTCTTCCACTGCAACTTTGAATGTCCTTTCCATGAGAAAGGAGGAAATCACCTTTATCGAGTGATGAGGCGTCGATACATTTGCGAAATAGGTTTCTAAAATATATATATTGACCGTAGTCTTGTCACAAAGTACCTCCCCTAAGTCTTTTCTTCCGGGTAGCTCTTGTGGGAGGCTTTCTACACGACAACAAAGAAACGAAGTGCGGATGATGTAATTGAATGAAACGCTATATATATTTATATTATAGGCATATTGTTGGTCAGCTCAACTATCACTTTATCCTAATGTTTTACATTTTGTAATATAGCTTACCATCATAACTATTAAAGCTAGTTAAAAATAAACATTTAAAACATTGCAGACTATTTGTTAAACAACAGCTGCGTGTCGAACCACACGCGTTAAGCGTTCTCAAAGGAATCATCAAAATTACATATACTAAATTCGAATTTTGATTTGAATTTAGTAAAGAATGAAACATGAGGTGGCCAGTGATGGAGATAGAAGGTACGAAGTCATGAAAGAGGTTGATTGAAATGAAGGTGAAGGACGTCTTTGTCACAGTCTCACTATTGGGACAAGAATTTAGAGAGAACAATCAAATCTGCTCGAAATCATCCACGCTCGATCATGGGTTTCGTCGGTTTGCTTAAAAATATAATGCTATACCTATTTTCAGTTTCTCTATTTTATCATGATTACACAGTACTATAATTAAAACATTGCCACTGTAAACTCTTTTAGCATAACACTACTCTAAATGAAAGTCAAGTTTCAATAATGTTAAAATCTGGCTGTAACAAGTAATAAAACGGAAAACAATTTAAAAGTTGAGTTGAGCGGCCATGAAAAAGGATTTGCAGTACTTTATTTCCTAGTGTGCTCCTAAATCAATGGGAAAAAATAAAAGCTGTAACTAATGATAGACAAAAATAAAAGAACGTTAAATAAATATGCTCTAACAATTTCAGGCAAAGAAATCAGAGCGGAACACCAACAAAACGTAAACATAAACATGGAATGTTATCAACGTAACCCCTTAAGCAGTCTCTGCCACAGCTTCGTAGCGTCAGTCGTAGCTGTGTAGCCGCCTACGACGGTCGTGTTCACACGCGGTGTCTAAAGCGCGCAAAGTATTACGAAGTAGTTCGAACTTTCGTGAGTTTTAATTTTAAACTGTCAGTTAGCGATTAGTTTAGTGAAATATAATTATGGTATAAGTTATGTTTATGTTTTATATTTGGATAAAAGTTATTTTGGACTTTATATATATATAGATAAAAATTGTCTTGAAAACTATAAAATGTAACTAAATGTAAAAGTCACATAGTGTATTAATATGTTAAATTAAAACAAAATAGTTACTCTACTTAACTTAATCTAATCTGATATGCAAAATCAATTACAAAATGATACTAAACAACTATGACTACGAAGATCCTCAAATCACGACGTCAGAAATTGACAAAATATTCTGGGACTACTTTGACGGAGCTACGACTCCCAGCACAAACATTACGGAACCTGTACTGAGAGATCAGGGGCCTGTGCTTGTGACGTATGCCATACTTCTTGCGGTCGGAGGCGTGGGCAACGTGGCCGTGCTGGTCAGACTGGCCAGGTCTAGGAGACGGAAGTCTAGAGTGGATTTACTGATCACGCATCTAGCGTTGGCTGATGTGTGCGTGACTTGTGGAGTAATTCCTTTAGAGGTAAGTTTATTAATTAAGTAGGATATGTTTTGTTTTATTGATATTGATAAGGCGCAGTTACAACACAATTCGAAATTACAGATTTCAGAAGTTAGTTTGCTGGTAAGGTTTTACAATTAGCACTGCTGGTTTTAATTTATTTGACCCTTAGTATCCCCTGAATCGGAAATTATCGGTCCTTTTGGAAGTAGAAAAGACCGGTTCCGATTTATTTAAATACTCTTTATTGTACACCACATAATTCGTAAAGGATAAATATTTAAAAAGATACGCGTACAAGGCGATCTCTTCCAGACAACCTTTGGATGGACCGAAAAAAAGGAGACAGATATTGGGCTACCAAATGTACCAAATATCAAACAATGTAAACAAAGACTTAGCGAGTATATGCGAGTGGAGTAAGGCATATGGATTGAAAGTTAACCCTTCGAAAATCCAAGTGTTAGTTGTAGGCAGTCTTAGACTTATCTCTAGAATTAATTAGCCACAGCTTCCACAGATAATTTTCGACGGCACCATGGTACCTATAAGTGATACGGGTAAGAACCTGGGGATATATATCGATAGGAATGTTTCTTGGGGTCTACAGTTACAATAAGTAAGTCGAAAACTATTTGTATCAGCAGGCGCCTTGAAGAGAATTTGCAATTTTCTCCCAATTGCTACTAAAACTATGCTTGCTGAATCCCTTTGTCATCATATACTTGATTATGCTGCTGCCAGTCATCTCGATCATCCTGAAGCACAGTTAGATAAACTTGAGTAACTCCAAAACTTTTGTAATCGATTTATATTTGGTTCACGCAAATATGATCATGTTTCAGAATTTCGTACAAAATTCAAGTGGTTACCGGTACGTTTTCGCCGGAATTCTCATATACTTTACCTTCGTTATAGTATTATGTTTAATCCTACAACCCCCTTCTACCTTAAAGAACGTTTTAAGTTCCATAATGACGCACATTCGAGTTTCTTGAGATCATCGGAGAATCTGAGACTTGGCATCTCAAGTCAATGCGTTTTACCAAATTTTATGATAAATCCTTCACCGTTCAGGCTGTCCGATTATGGAATGCACTGCCTGTGTCAATCAAGCGTGCCCAGTCATTGGTTACTTTTTAAAAACTAGTATAAGAACATTACTTGTCGTTTTAAATGTTTGTTGTATTTACCAATACAGTACTTTCTTCTTATAGTGTATTTTCCATATATTTATGTATGATATCCTTTATTTTTACGGATTATTTATATTGTATTGTATAAATCATTTATAATATATATGTGCATATTATTAAAGTAATTTATGGAATATATACCAATTCGTATTATATTGAAGTGTCGATATACTATAATAAAACACTTTTAAACGGATTCTATCGCGTATATTTTAGGTTTTTGTTTTTCCTGACGTTTCGAACACCTAAAATATACGCGATAGAATCCGTTTAAAAGTGTTTTATTATAATGTCGATATACGTTATTTGATTATATTAACATACTAAGTACACCACGGACGCTTTGTCTTTGTCCATATTTCTCTTGTCCATCCAAAGGTTGTCTGTTAGAAATCGCTAAAAGACCGCCCATTGTACAATTACTGGTCATTAAATTATTCCTAGTAGTTGAATTAAATTGGTGTACAATAAAGAATATTTTACTCTATTAAAATATCAAACAATAATACTAAGACATCATCATTTCGGCCGAATTAAGTCCACTGCTGGACACAGGCCTCCCCCAAAGATCACCACAACCACCGATATGGATGTGTTGTGAGCACATTGGGGGGTTTTGCCATAATCGCCACGCTTGGCAGGCGGGTTGGCGATCGCAGTTGAGTTGTTAATGTACTCGAAGGACGCCGCTGCCCATCCTCCGGCTAATCCCTTAGTCGACTTTTACGACACCCATGGGGCGAAATTCTGAGCCGGCACCACACGGTTATTTGATTATATTAATATAATAAGTACACCACGGATTACTCCCTTTGTCTTTTTTCATCTTTTTCTTGTCCATCCAAAGGTTGTCTGTAAGAAATTGCTAAAAGCGATAAGACCGCCCATTGTACAATTACTGTTCATAGAATGATTCTAGGAATAGGAAATGGAATAGATGATTTAAAATGGTGTACAATAAAGAATATTCTATTCTATTAAAATATCAAACAATAATACTAAGACAATAACATAAAATACATAACAATACACGGTTGGTGCAGTGGCTGATACAGTCGGCTGCTGCGCTCCGGGTCGTGGGTTCGATTCCCGCACGGAACAAATATTTGTGTGATCTGCAGGTAGTTGTTCCGGGTCTGGGTGTATTGTGTGTGGAATTCATGTCTGTAAACGCACCCTCGACACAGGAGAAATCCTAGTGTGGGGCAACGTTTTTTTTAAACAAGCAATAAAAAAATAAACATACAAAAATCAAACATACAATAAATACAATTTTTTTTTATTTATTTCTCTCATGAAGGTACACAACATTATTAGATTACAAATAAGATTTTTTTGTTTTTTTGTTTTTATAACGTTGCCCCACACTAGGATTTCTCCTGTGTCATGGGTGCGTTTACAGACATGAATTCCACATACAATACACCCAGACCCGGAACAACTATCTGCAGATTATACAAATATTTGTTCCGTGTGGGAATCGAAGCCACGACCCGGAGCGCAGCAGTCGACTGTATCAGCCACTGCACCAACCGTGCCGTCAAATATAACTAGGAAAAGAGAAGAAAAATTTAAGAGATAGATAATGTCCCCTCACCATTTTATTATAAATAGGTATGTTTGAGTAAGTCTTACTTTAACAGGTAATGCATTCCACTAGCGAGCCGCTTGAATAGTAAATTATTTATCAAAGAGAGAAGTGGAATGCATCATCATCATCATCATCATATCAGCCACAGGACGTCCACTGCTGAACAAAGGCCTCCCCCTTAGATTTCCACAACGAGCGGTCACATGCCGCTCTCATCCAACGACTCCCAGCGACCTTCACCAGGTCGTCTGTCCACCTCGTTGGAGGTCGTCCCACGCTGCGTTTTCCGGTGCGCGGTCTCCATTCGAGAACCTTTGTGCCCCAACGGCCATCAGTTCTACGAGCAATGTGCCCTGCCCATTGCCACTTCAGTTTACTAATCCTTTCAGCTATGTTGACAACTTTAGTTCTTCTACGGATCTCCTCATTTCTGATTCGATCTCGTAGAGAAATACCAAGCATAGCTCTCTCCATATGCATACGTATACTTAATTTTAGATTTTCTGATGATCTCAAGTAACTAGAATGTGTGTCACAAAGGAACTGAAAGCGTTATTTAAGATCAAAATGGGCACAAGGATTAAAGAACACATTATAAAGCAAACAAAGAATACGAGCATTCCGGCAAAGGCGGATAGGAAGCAATTTGAGCGTAGTACGAAATTCAGAAACGTGATCATATTTGCGCAGGCCAAATATAAATCTGATACAGAGATTTGAGACACTCAAGCTTGTCAACTGGATGTCCGATGGACTATGTGGAACAATTACAGGCTGATGTTATTACAACGTAAAACAATAAGGTGTAAAGTATTTTTAGAGTCTGAAAACTATTGTTTATTTATGAACTTAGATGAAAATGTAAAGATCAGGTCCTTATGTTACACTGTTAAGTAAATAAACGAATGGTAGCTAAAGACAAAGAACACTACCGTTACTTTTCTATAAATTGATTCGTATAGACAGACCATAACTTTTCTTTCCTTTCATCAAAAGGTCAATGCTTTTCAGGAATTTATTAAAAATAATTAACACAGTTGAGACTTGGTATATTAATTTTTGCCTTTGTTCATACTCAATGTTTTATTTAAATATACCTGGTTACAGTAATCAACAAAAAATTGAAATTGAGGAAATGGAATGCTGATGTTTATAAAACTTCATCGGGTGTCCCAAATATTTAAATGATTAGCACATTTGTCACGGATCTTAAAATATAATCATATAAAACAGTTCTCAATTCGACGCGTATTTCTTTTTATGTATGTACACTGGTTCATCATTTCGACCGAATGAAGTCCACTACTGGACACAGGCCTCCCCAAAGATCACCACAACGACCGATATGGGTGTGTTGTGTGCCCCAATGAGCACTTGTCTTGCCATAATCGCCACGCTTGGCAGACGGGTTGGCTATCGCAGTTGAGTTGTTAATGTATTCGAAGGACGCTGCTGCCCATCCTCCGGTTAATCCCTTAGTCGACTTTTACGACACCCACGGGATGAAATGGGGTGGTGGCATTCTGAGTCGGCACCGCACGGCAAATTGGAAGTCATTTTATTGACTGAATAATTTGAACAATTCTTTTTGATATTCATTTATATCTTGTGCTGAAAATCCTGTGCAGTTAAAATGTATATTAAACGTATATTATATTATATTATATATATTATATTATATTATATTAAATATATATACACCCTGAGCCGGTCACACCGGTGTCGCTCCATGTCGCCTGTAGTGGTGGCCATTTAGGGGACCGACCTTTTGAGTGGCGAATCATCGTCTGCCACAGAATTTTACATTAAACGTTGAAAGGCAGATGCCGTTATTTCCGTTTTTCATAGCATTAGATTCATTAAGCACCCATTGCAATAGACATTGTAATTGTAGTTTCCAATTCATACAATTAGTTAGGTTAGTGTCCCATTACATTTTAGATTAAAATTCTATAAAGGGCCTCTGCGTTTTGGACCCTTGTCCCCGGGTAAGCCTATCAAAAGACCGGGTTCCCCCTTACAGGGCATACAAGCCCGTGAATAGAGAAAAAATAAAATTATTTAGCATAAGCTTTTATTCAGACACCATTATTTTAACCTACATAAATCCTGCCTAATATATTATTTTATCTACTAACTCAATGTGGACTCAGTTGACATCGAAAACTTGGTCTGCTTGCCCAACTTTGGCAAAGGCCTCCTCCATTGCTTTCCATTCTTTTCTGTCTGTCTGTCTAAAACATACAAATTGTTCATTACATCTAGTTCAACAGGTTGCTATTTTGCTTCTATCGACGCTGGTAATACCATATTATCGCTGTCATATAAAATATTTGTCGGTAAAAACATCGTGTTTTCAATACACACAAAAATCATTTATGTTATGCAAATATTTAACAATATTTTAATTGATTGGTTTTACTTTTAATGCATCTATTTAACTGTAATGGAAGAAGCTAACGTTCTTAGCCACGCATACAGACAATAAAAATATACAAACAAAATTTTGACACACCAATTATCGAAATGACAGCGACAATATGTAATGAGTTATTTTTGTCGTTTAGCGACAGATCGTGCGACATCTGTTATCGTCTTTACAGTCGTTTGCGTCCTGTGTCGTTATTGTTTCGTAGATAATCTGGGGTAGACCCCCGATATCCACCGATCGTTATGACGTCTTGAAGTTCTTTGTTTTGTAAACTTATTATAGCTAGTTAGATTATAACTAGAACACGCTAATAGTTTTCAGGAATCTTATCTTCTTCAGCAAATTGATAACGTGAACTACCGGAGCTGAAACTTAAAAATATTTCTGAAAGTAGCACTTTACTACAGGCAGTGTCTCAGTGCCATAGCTGCTGACAAGATGGCAGCACGCAACGTGCTAATAATGTAGACAAAGCATTTCGTTTTCAACTGATATGTGAAAAAAATGAATCCAGTCTGCAAATATCAGCTAGTAGGAAATTTTACGCTTAATAGATTTATGTGATATTAAAAGTACCTTTGCCCGCCCTCCCGGGAACACAGTGATATTCCAATGAAATAATTTATTATTAGAACCAAATTATCAATCGAATTATTTAGAACCTTCGTCATCTCACGAAAATTGCCAATGAACAATAAAAAAATGAAACAATGGATGCAGCGATGATGGTTTCTAGCACACAACATGATGCAACTGTGGGTTGTGGCCTTGTGATACAATTTGATGCCGTGTGGTGCCGGCTCAGAAGGCCACCACCCCATCTCCTCCCATGGGTGTCGTAAAAGTCGACTAAGGGATTGGCCGGGGGATGGGCAGCAGCATCCTTCGAGTACATCAACAACTCAACTGCGATCGCCAACCCGTCTGCCAAGCGTGGCGATTATGGCAAACCCCCAATGAGCCCACAATACACCCATATCGGCCGTTGTGGTGATCTTTAGGGGAGGCCTGCATCCAGCGTTGGACTTCATTTGGCCGACATGATGATGATGTTTTATCTGCAGATAGGCTGGAAGTATACCAACGCGTGGGTGGTAGGCAACCTGTTGTGCAAGTTGCTGCTGGTGCTGCGAGCCTTCGGGCTCTACCTGTCTTCTAACGTGCTCGTCTGTATATCTCTTGACAGGTAAGCTTATTCACAATCAATATCATTTCTTAAAAGCTTTCCATTAGGGTCGATTTTCAAGGATTTAAAGTTAAACTTAGAAAATATATAATTAAAAGCAAAAAGATACTGTTGTCAAAAAAATCATGCGTCATGGACTTGTGTAATCCATGTGGGACAAATGTAATTTATCTTCAAACTATTCAGAGGTACGTGTTAGGTTTGGATGTACGATTAAATATATGTGATACTTGAGTATACCTAAATATGTATATGTGAATACATATGTAGTCATATTGAAGTCTAAAATAATATGAATGCGCAGTTATAAATCTATTAACTTGAGTACACATTTTTATGATTATACACACTATATAACGATTTATACAAAACATAAAAGAGTGATAAAATAAAAACACAATGATATATGACCTGAAGCAGTTACAGTTCAGACTGATTTATTCATACGATATGACATTATTATATTTTAAATCATTTTGTATTTTCTACATTTTGTAAATGTTAGAACATCCCCATTTCTGATTATGAATAGTGTGATATATGAAAATCGTGTGTTTTATTGTTGCATGTATATGTTACTGTGAAAGCCCGGCTAATGGTAAACCGTAAGTTTTTGGCCGATATAGCTAGTATCATGCCTACGCCAGCTACGCAGTCGTAGCAGACGAGCTACGTGCCGTCTCCGTATTTACTTATCCTTGAACGTTGGATTTTACAATCATTTCAGATCAAGCTGTCAGCTCAATCAATTCCTATCGAATATGAAATTGTAGTTTCTTAATTGTAGCTTCGCCTCTGTAAAATAAGTTTTATTTGAATTTTAGTGGAACAGCAAAATCTGCCAAGTTTAATTTATGTTCAAGCTTTTGAAACAGATTTTATTTACGTGCGATGTATGTAGAACCGCAAAGTTAGTATTTAATCTAGTAGCCAGCTTCATCCTTCAAACTGAAACACGAGAGTGTACACACAGCTAACTTAATATATCTTTTCAGGTTCTTCGCTGTGATATACCCACTACGCCTTCCTGTAGCTCGGCGACGTAGTAAGCAGATGCTATTTTCAGCCTGGATGGTCGCGTTTGCTTGTAGTGTACCACAGGTAATTTGATATTTTATGGTTTTGGATTCGTTTTAATTCCTCTGTAGACCTGAAAATTCAGAAAAACCTCGCGCTTTTAAATACGGCTCCTCTAGCGTGGGTTGGTTCTCATAAAAAAACTTATTTTCTTAAATTTCATTTTTCACAAAACAATATTTTCTTAGATATCCTAACATAGTATATATCCAAATAAAAAAATGTTTTTCATTCTTTTCATTTATTGCTCTTGGTTTTCCTTCAAAAATATTATTGTTCATGAGACTTAAAACTGTAAATAGGTAAGCTCCTGACATGCATGTTACCCCAGTTAAGGAGCCAAGGCAACATATGTAATGTACAATTGGGTAGAACAATAAGGATTTGTTGTCATTATAATAAACTTATAAACACACAACAACGGCGCAAATATAGCAGCCTTGGTTGTTATACTAAGGAGCCGTTTGGGATTGCAACGCTCGCGTCATGGGGTTAGAGTATTCGTTTGCTTTTTCAAAATATTTCGAAACGGATAGCCGTCACCCTCTCTCTCTCTCTCTCATTCACGGATGATTTATATATGATATAATTTTCTGCAAGCAGCAATCCAGATTTTTGATAGTTTAGTTTAGAATTATCCTTTCTTTTGGGCTTATTATTTGTGATATAATATAATAATTATTATAATATTGTAATGTCTCTCTTTTCACGGCTTACTCACCTGAAAGGTGGAACCTAGTTTTTTGATAAGCTTACGCGGGAGGACCCATGTCCAACACGCCCAGGCCCTTTAGAGAATTTTAGTCTTAAAGGCACTAAGACATCAAAGCGGCTGAATCTGCCTTTGCACCACTCCCAAGATGAGCCTCCTGAATGGCCACAATTACAGGCGACAGGGAGCAACACGAGGTGTCGAGAGGTACAGTACCGATGTCAATATCATTAGTCTCGAAGACTCTGTTTCTTCTGTTATTATGTAAATAACATTAATGGGAGGTGAAGGCACATTACAGCTTACCTTAACATATTAAACATAGAAAGAAGAGAGAGGGGTTTCCCAGACGTGTGTAAGTGGAAAGAAATAAATTATGGACTGCAATATAAAAAAAGGAATAAAAATCTTGCCTGGAATTAATCGCCGAGTGTGATACGGCCAATTGTATATTTTCGATGTTTATCACCTCGAGACATTAAGTTATTTAGTCTCTTATGCCCAGTAATTATTATATGCAGGCCACCAGTTGAATGAAAATATCATGCCGACACCGAAACGTATATTAAAAAACTGGTCAAGTGCGAGTTGAACTCGCGTGGAGAGGGTTCCGAAATTGCTGAATATATTGTCTATTGTTGGATTCGGTCTTGTAAGTTGTTGACTTATCCCAAGATCAAACATTCTAATTCAAAAACGTGTTTTCCTATACATTCCAACCACAAACGTAAGTTTGTACGCAGAATATTGAAAGATTTACCATGGTATTTTAAGAACATAATGAAACATTTTTTTTTTTTTTTACCGCCACCTAAAAATTCTGGGTGTTCTAGTGTGATCATATGAGGCCACATATGCTGCTATAGCGGTAAAAATAATTCACCTGTTCAACATATTCATTATTAAATATTACGTTACATTTCGAGCTAAAATATAATATTATACCATAAGGATGTCACTCACTTTATGCTCGGAACTGTTGGCATTTTTTGAGCATTGAAAAGGTTTTTTTCTTCTTCTAAACGATGTAACGCAGAAACGGAGCAAACAGCGCAAATGAAAGTGTGATAAAAGACAAGAATGCAATGAACTTTACTTGTATTTCATTTAAATAAAAGTTCAAAGGGGGCGCGAAAACGACGTGCTGATGCAATTGTACAAAGATAAATTGACAGTTAATGGATTCTGTACGTTGGCCTTGAGACAGTTCAGTCAAGTTATTGAGTTAACACCCAAAATACCCAAAATATTATTCAAGCATTTGAATTGAAATTGAATTCAGATTTCCACAAGTGTCGTTATTTTGGTGGGAATGGAATGCAACAAGCAGTATTTACCAGGGTTGGCAGGTAGGTTGGTGAGCGCAGTAAGGCCGTTTCACAGAACGGGTGCTGCTACCCGACCCTCTGATTTACAGTCCCTTAGTCGCTTTTTACGACATGCATGGGGTGAGATAGAGTGGTGCGACACTGTTGATCCGGACATATTAATTTCGGCCGAATGAAGTCCACTGCTGGACACAGGCCTCCCCCAAAGATCACCACAACGACCGATATGGGTGTGTTGTGGGCTCATTGGGGGGTTTTGCCATAATCGCCACGCTTGGCAGACGGGTTGGCGATCGCAGTTGAATTGTTAATGTACTCGAAGGATGCTGCTGCCCATCCTCCAGCTAATCTCTTAGTCGACTTTTACGACGCCCACGGGGGGAGATGGGGTGGTGGTATTTTGAGCCGGCACCACACGGCATATAAATCATATTATAATTGATGCTAATCGTTTTCTTATGAATGCTAACGTTGGTTTAGGGAAAATGTTCGCAATTTAATCAGACTTTTGGGTCAAAAACCTTGCAATCAATAAACCTCGCTCATTTGTTTGTTTTGTGTTTATTTAATTAAGTTAATTCAACTTCGGTAAAGTCGATTTCCAAAATAATTGCATATAAGTTAAATAAGGAAGGTGAAGGTGGCTCACTATAGTGGATGACAGTACATTATAGTACTAATATACTGGAAGCTATACATACGACCGCAACAGGGATTGGTGACATATCAGTCACCATTCAAATGGTTACGCGTTGATTGCCTGCTATACCTACCTTTAGGTGGAACTTTTTTATAAATAACAGTTTGCTATGTGACACTGTTATTTTTGGTTTAAGATTAAGCTATACAAAAAAAGTTTCTTATCTGCTAATTAATTCTGCTAAATTCTTGGAATTACTAATCTAAGATTGTAAGACGGTTTATCATAGACCGATTATTTAGTATCAGTTTCCACGATGTAATCTCCGACGAGGATGGTCTAGGTAGGTAAGACTACAACACATTATATAAACAGATGGTGCATACTTTTGTTTTTAAACAGGATACATTACAATACAATATAATACTCTTTATTGTATACCATACATAACAAAAAAAGAAGATCCAATACATAAAATTACATGTACAAAGGGCGGTCTTATCGCACTCGGCGATTTCTGCCAGACAACCTTGGGATGGACAGACTTGCTAATAAAAAGAAAGGGGTAGTTCGCGGTGTAACAATAATTATAACTTACTTAATACATACTTAACTATGATATGCACGACAAACATGATAAATATACTAGTCTTTTAAATGTTGCCAGTGACTTAGCACGTCTAATTGATACTGGCAACACATCCATAAGCGAGCAGCTTGAACTGTGAAGGATTTTCCAACGAAATTTGTGGAATGTGCTGGAATTTTCAATGTCAGATTCTCTGATGACCTTAAGGATCTCGAATGTATGTCATGAAGGAACTTTAAAAACGTTCTTTAAGATAGCAGGGGGTAGAGGGATTGTACAGGATACTGTATAGAAGCTGAAGAATATGAGTATTCCGACGAAGGCGTATAGGGAGCCACTTGAGCTTAATACGATAATCTGAGACCGGATGTGCGATATTTCGATTTTTACTGTCATAGACGCAGTTCAGTTATATTGTAATTGTCAAAAATGTCATTTCTTTGACAATTATAATCGAACTGAACTGTGTCTATGACAGCAAAAAACTACATACATGCAATAATTTTAAAATAAAACATTCTATCAACAGACAGACACTTATCTAAGGTGTTATTTCATTCATAGCCTCTATAATATCGAGAAAAGCTACTGCTAACAAGCTCTCAGAAACTCCAGAAATAACACGGATGTGTTGGAAATAAAACGGGCAAATTGGTGTTCCAATATTGTAATAATAACAACGCCCGACGTTTGCGTCAATATAGCTAAAGGAAATAAGAACAAATGTTTGTATGGCTTACATAGTTCCAGGCCTGCGTGTGTGTGCAGGTGAGATTTATGTCTATAGACTGTACCCACCACACAGCAGAAATCCTTAGGAGGGACACCGTTTTTAATAAAACTAAACTAAACAAGTAAAACTAAAGTTACCGACATAGCTGAAATGATTAGTAAACTGAAGTGGGGGCAATGAGCGGCCATTGGTGTAAAAAGGTTCTCGAGTGGAGACCGCGCACCGAAAAGGCAGCGGGGGTACGACGAAGGGGGATGCCGCGGGCTCCTACCAACTAAAACCACCTTCGGCACCTAAGGAGGCTCCAGGTCCTCCTATGATCAACTTGAGACGCGTCACTGGTGGCACGCCTATAGGCACATCTCGTGTCTGTAAAGCGGTCACCCAGAGGGGGGATCCTCCGAAAGGACCCCCCGAAGATCACAATGGTTGCATCATGCCTTGGCCTCGCGTCCGATCTGGTGCAGGTATGCACCGAAACAACTTTGCCCGGTGAACACCTGCGTCAGGCGGTAGGTGACGCGCTCGCTCCTTCTGAGCCAGGCTCCAAAGAGTGCGACTCGTATAGCTACTCTGCACTGCAGACTGTGAAGTTTGGATTTGCAACGCTGGGCATCGTATGCGATTCTGGTATCATACAGATAGAAGGCGTACGCGTAGAAGGCCAAACGACCGCCGCACCGACGGACCGCGCGACCTCCCCGTAGAGACGGCGAACTTCCTCACATGGTCCCCCGAGATAGGGCAGCAGCTGGTGCAGTGCACCCACTACATCCTCGACTAGTCCAGCTCCAGGTACTTCATATACCGGCTCACCCCGATTCACGGGTCGCCAACGCGTATTCACGAACTGGGTGGTTCTCTGCTCCTTGGCAGTTTGTCGAACCATAGCGTCTCGGTTTTATGAGGCGCTATTCCACGGCGTACATTTTGGCCACGACAATTGCCACTGCTTACTCGGCAAGCCGTATGGTTGCCTCGAAGGACTCCCCGCTGGCCAACACCAGAGTGTCGTCAGCGTAACTGGGCATAGGACCTGGTGAAGGTCGCTGGAAGTCATTGGATGAGGGTGGCATGTGACCGCACATTGTGGAAATCTGTGGGGAAGGCCTTTGTTCAGCAGTGGACATCCTTTGGCTAGTATGATGATAATTTAACTATAAAACGATTTCAAATAGTATTTATGAATTGTACAAGCAAGTTAGCTTCGTATTTTTTCTGTTTTAGTAGAAAGCTCCAACGACCGCTCAAACCTCCGACATGGTGCTCCAACAGCTTGTCAAACATTTGACTTGTCGCACTAATGACCAGTTGAGCTAACGGTATGTCGCGTTGAGACATATGCTGTCATTCTAATGAAAGTTTTATGTGAAGCGGAGGTTAATTAAGCATGAATAATCAAGAAACAAACAAATATACTCTATTAAATGTTAATATGATGAAAGTTAACTATCGTTTGACTACTTCAATTAAGCTTATTGACAATTTGTAGTTCTACAGGTTTAAACGATTGCTCGAACCTCTTTGAATTCAATAGCAAATATAATTTTATCTCTTTTTAAAATCATTTGCTAACACCAAACATCTGAGACATTAAAAATATTAAGTTCTCTAAATCTATAGACTGCTACTAGGTACACTTGACTTATTTTAATGAAATTTAAACGTAATTGTTTTATGTTTTATTACTTGGGTAATCGTAGTAGAGGATCGATCGCAGAGAACTGGTCTCACGCTGGAAAACTTTTTCCAGTAGTAGTTTAGCTTAGTAGCTTCTCGCAATCTTTTGTTTAAGACTGTATCTTTGCAACAACAGACGTTCATGTCGGGTAATATAAATAAAATACTAGTCACAATTATACTGCGTTAGAAGTGCTGTCGCAACAGCCCCTCGGTCACAAGTGTCGCATGCACAGCATTCGCCCAATACAGTTTTTTTTTTTAAACATTGCCCCACACTTGGATTTCTCCTGTGTCGTGGGTGCGTTTACAGATATGAATTCTACATACAATACACCCAAACCCGGAACAACTACCTGCAGATCATACAAATATTTGTTCCGTGTGGGAATCGAACCGGAGCGCAGCAGCCGACTGTATCAGCCACTGCACCAACCAAATGGGATAGAGGAATCGAGAGTGTTACTTTTTCTGGCCCGCATACAATTTTGTAACTATACGACAATGTGCTATACGATAATGCAAACGTATGTAATACTCAGTGCACAAATGTTGCAAGTTATTTATAATTTATTCCAAATATAGCCTCACGTAGCCACTAATTAATTAGAATGAGTCTTTGCCAAAATGTACACCTATTATTCTAAAATACACTTCAGCCAAAACCAAAACTGGAGCTTCTTATTCTGTTTGACAGTAACTTTTCACGATTTAACACACTTTTGTTGCTTGCCTTGTTTTGTGTTAATTGAGGATCTTACATAATTAACAAGGCTCTTGAGCCTTGAACTTTCTCTCCGGTCATCGGCGCTCTGGATGACTCAGTCGATTTAATATACTTGTCAAGAGTATTCGCACCCTTACTCGTTAGCTCACGACCAAGACAAAGTATCTTATTAAATTTTCATACACTTTATGATTAAGGAGATGAACATAGTTTTATTTTTCAACACTTGCTGTTTTCTTTCAAAGATATTCGCGAGAATTTGGGATTCTAAACACGAGGCATTTGTATTTATAATGTATGTAAGCCTTTGCTTGAAATAAACGTTATGATAATTAATGTCTTCGCTTAATTCAATTTGATGCAATCACTTTCATTTATTTACGAGCGTGACGCAAAGATCAGCCATCGCATCCAGCCATCTGTCGTTAGTTCAACGCTGTTCAACTTTCAACAACTATGAAGTATTGTTGAACCTTGTAGTCAAGTGCACAAAGTAACAAACTGTTTCATGCAAAAGTTACATACACTACAGATACCTTTTTTTTTATTGTTGTCCAGTGGAGATTCTACATGATCTTCCTTCGGCCCGGAGAAGGGGTATGCCGGACTCCTACCGGCTAAAACCACTGGGGCGGTCATCTTCGCCACCGAAAGGGGGCTCCAGATCCTCGTAAGATCACACTAGAGCCACCCATTAGTGCCACGCCCTTACGCACATCTTGGAGGGGATGACTGTAAAGCGGTCGCCCCCTCTAGTGGAAGACAGGCGGCTGTAAAAAGACCGCCCCCGGGCACTTCTCGGGGAGGTTTGTAAAGGATCCCCCCAAGCCTCGCTGTGCGCTGTGCTGCGCACACGGCGGCACGAAACAACGTGCACGCCACCATCCTCCCGGAGGTCGAAGGTTGTAATTTTGCCATAAAGATTTTTGACCATTGATCTTTATAAAACTTGCTCTCTGCATTAGAAATCTGCTTATACTTATTTTTATAGTAACCATTGACTAGCAAACCCGTTTACACGCACATGACAATACGCCCAAACTCATATATGCACCCAAGCATGAAACACCTTACATTTAAACATATACTAATACACCTTTATCATTCATTATCAGACAGTATTAACCATAATCTTTTAGCACTAATAGTTCTTACTTCTATTGATTATACTTTTACCGCTTAACTTATAAATTAGGTATAATAGACTGAGGGCCTGGCGATTTATCACATAGGTCTGGAACCTAGTACAGACTCCAGCTTTCACAAAGGTTTAAATTTAAGCTGTAACCCAGCTTGCCGTGTGGTGCCGGCTTTGCCGTGTGGTGCCGGCTCAGAATGCCACCACCCCATCTCCTCCCATGGGTGTCGTAAAAGTCGACTAAGGGGTTAGTCGGAGGATGGGCAGCAGCGTCCTTCGAGTACATTAACAACTCAACTGCGATCGCCAACCCGCCTGCCAAGCGTGGCGATTATGGCAAAACCCCCCAATGAGCTCAAAACACATCCATATCGGTGGTTGTGATGATCTTTGGGGGAGGCCTGTGTCCAACAGTGGACTTCATTAGGCCGAAATGATGTAACCCACTATACTGTATTCAGAAACATTGTACCTTGAAAAGAGAAATAACTTGAGAAATAACAAAAAGAAATCTACCTATCTTACGGGGGTGAACCTTGGATAGTTACGATTTACAAGGAGAAACAGTCATCCCGAGTCTTACAACCCTTTGGCTTAAATGTCGCCTCAATTTAAAGTTAGTATCTTACGGTTATGCTTTGTCCACAGAGCATAGTGTTCCGCGTAAAGCGACATCCTCAAGTGGCAGGGTTTGAGCAGTGCGTGTCTTTCGGCGCCTTCAGCTCTGAACAACAAGAAGTCGTCTACAATGTCTTCTGTCTCTGCGCGATGTACTTCTTGCCACTTGTTGTCATCACTGTCTGCTACGTGTGTATCTTCTGCGAGATACATAAAAGCAGCAAGGAGCTGGATGGTAAGTACTAGTTTAATTCAGATTTATCAAGTCTATATTAAATCCTTTACAATTGTTTTTTTTTTCTTTTATTCCCCTACATTATGTCTTCACTTTTGTTACCTGCCACCTGATTATTATGAGGTATTCATTTATTTTCTCGTAGTTGAACCTGAATTCAATTTCTTATGTCAATCTTTACAACTGGCACCTCGGGTATAAACCAATCTTTTGAATAACAATAGAAACATAGCAGTGTCCTTTCAAAGTAGATAGCTAGTACAGCCTTTATCTACGTAGAAGGTGGCATTTTAAGTATGCGAACCAACTGCAATTTCAGCCTCAAAAAACCTATCACAGACAATGCATTATAGGCTGCAGGCACAATGTTTATCGTGCCAACAGCATTTAAACTGAACATTCTGATTAAATTTGCCATGAGAAGTAGACGGATATACCTACAAAAATCATTTGTTACTAAAGAAATGAGAGATATTTTTTTAAATTTACCGTTGACATTATTCAAAAATAAATTGCATAAATGGCTTCTAAGTAAATGTTATTATAGTGTTAATGAATACCTCAATTAATATCAAATAAGACATTTAACTGATTATTCAACAAATCTTTTCGGTACGCAACGAAATAACACGCTAGCAATTTGCAACGGGACAATAACAGAAATTGATACACAGTTTCATTTTGTTGATTATTCGGAGTACAAGCGAGCTTTTTTAAGTCATCATGTCGGTCTAATAAAGTCCACTGCTGTACACATGCCTCCCTCAAAGATCGCCACAACGACCGACATTGGTGTGTTGTGTGCATATTGGGGGGGTTTTGCCATAATCGCCACGCTTGGCAGGCGAGTGGCGATTGCAGTTGAGTAGTTAATGTATTCCAAGGACGGTGCTGCCCATTCTCCGTCTAATCCCTTGGTCGGCTTTTACGACACCCAAGGGATGAGATGGGTTGGTGCTTTAGTAGGTGCCGTAGCCACATGGCATGGTTTTTACGTACGTGCTTATATAAATTAGTAGTTTTTTTTTTAAGTTCACGATATTCATTATTTTGTAATCTGAATCCTCATTATTTTTCAAAAGTTAAAAATAACCAAAGACCCCGCGCGGTCTTGTTGACGTCAATGTAAATTAGATACTGTACTGTGGATGTTTTCATAACTTTATCACAATTTTAAGTTGTTTAACAAGTGGTTTTGTTCATTGTTGTTGTTTGACTGAACTGCTATGTAAGTTTTATTATATGAATTAAAGATGGAACGTTTCGTTTTTGTGTTTCTAGAATATACTTCTAACTAGTGGTCACCCAACGGTCGAAAGTCGACTGTATTTTTTTTCAAACATAACCTTCTGCGCTCCTCCTTCATATCATTCGGCCTAATGAAGTCCACTGCTGGACACAGGCCTCCCCCAAAGTACACCACTATGACCGATATGGGTGTGTTGTGGGCTCATTGGGGGGTATTGCCATAATCGCCACGCTTGGCAGATGGGTTGGCGATCGCAGTTGAGTTGTTAATGTACTCGAAGGACGCTGCTGCCCATCCTTCGGCTAATCTCTTAATCGACTTTTACGACACCCACGGGAGGAGATGGGGTGGGGGTATTCTGAGCCGGCACCACACGGCATAGCAGGCACCACACGGCTCCTCCATATGAACTATAACTATTCCAAATCCCACACTTCCCCATCGTGCGTTGTGATTATTTTTACGTATTAATATATAAATATACTTACAAGTCTCGGCAAAAACGGAATTCACGGCTTCGTTAATTTGAGAAGGACTCAGCCGGCGCCTCGACCTTTTAAATATAGCTTAGGAAGTCGACTTCACGTCGGTCTTCAAGTAATTACTCGGCCGTCAATTACTTTATGGCCTTAATAGGCCTGGACAGTAATTTATTATTGACATTACACTTTATTTATTACTAGAAATTTAAAGTACATTGACATACACTTGACATAGAATATATATGTTGGACTTTAAAATCTTTTCTTTTTGTGCGGAACCCTAATTATTTTTCTAACATAAAAGTAGCCTAAGTTATGCCTTACAACATCAGCTATCTGCCAGTGAAAGTCCCGTCAAAATTGGTCCAGCCGTTTCGGAGATTATCCGGAACAAACAGACAGACAAAAAAATATTGTTGTTTTGTTACATGTACTGTATATACTTGCATATGCATTTTGTAAAAAGCTGTTATTTTGACATTACAAACATACACTTCAATTTTATTTATTTGTATAGATTAACCCAGTACCTCTTATTCAGAGAAACGCATGCACCGCACCAGCGGCCACGTGCGCCTGCGCCGCTCCGACGGCCGCGTGTTGGAGCGCGCGCGGCGTCGCACGCTGCGCATGACCGTCACGATAGTCACCGTGTTCGCTCTCTGCTGGCTGCCGTACGCTACTATCACTATGTGGTAAGTGAAATCTTTCTTCACAACTAAACATTGGTCTCTGACAACTAGGACAACGCGCTATCAAACGCACCGCGGATTGATGATGATGATAAGTGTTAATTGTTAAAATTGCCCCACAGGTATATGGTGGACCGTCAGTCAGCTTCCCAGGTATCGCCAAGAGTTCAGGACCTGCTGTTCATGATGGCTGTTTCCAACTCCTGCATGAATCCCTTGGTGTACGGATCCTACA
The DNA here is from genome assembly GCA_947459985.1 of Diloba caeruleocephala. Taxonomy (NCBI): domain Eukaryota; kingdom Metazoa; phylum Arthropoda; class Insecta; order Lepidoptera; family Noctuidae; genus Diloba; species Diloba caeruleocephala. Next base: position 3,127,872 of record OX381618.1, read on the forward strand.
CACTGGACATCAAGGGTCTCCTCCGTCGATTGCTCCAGAAGACATGTTGTAACTCCTCAGCAGCTTCTGATACTATAGGTAATGAAGCATCGTTTACGTACGGTACAGCTATTATTTTATTATTGTTCAACAATTTGCTGAGACCGCTCCTTTTGCCACACTATACAAACAAATTTCTGGTATTATTTTTTTGTGTTTGTTTTTCTTTCTTTAGGTCACGATAAATGTGTTAGCTTGTAACAAATATCTTAACTTTTATATGTATTCGTTAGGTTCTGTTTATCTCAATGTACACAGTACATTTATGTCTTTCACCTAATCATTATTTTCACTAACTTAAAGTATGAAGTACTTACTTTTTAGTTTTTCACTGGTAGGACTGCAATACGTCACGCGAAGGTGGTTGCTGAAAACCAGCGTTGTTTTTTTTTTTAAAGCGTTGCCCCACACTATCATTTCTCCTGTGTCGTGGGTGCGTTTACAAACACAAATTTCACACACAATACACCCAGACCCGGAACAAGTACCTGCAGATCGTACAAATATTTGTTCCGTGCGGGAATCGAACCCACGACCCGGTGCGCAGCAGCCGACTGTATCAGCCACTGCATTGTTAGTTTTAGGTTCGTCCGAACTCCGAAGCCACAGCATTTATGTATCTCTTTATAATACCTGTATCTCTGCGCACATGCGATGCACAACTTCGCACATGGTTATTTTATTTGTGTGAACGTGTACTCTGTACTTGTTGTTTGGTTGCACAGACTACTTTAGAGAATTAGAAATTGAGTGAACCAAGCAATCACAACCACAGATAATACACTACATCCATTGATTATTATAAACTGGAGATTTACTTTCTGTGCTACGATTTTTTTCATTTTCTTTGTATTTATGTTTAATTTGTGATGTTTTTTATACATTTCCTATAAAAGTCTAGATTAAAGTGTGTTTCAATTGCGCGTAGAAATAAAAACTTCTTTTCTTTCTTTAAACTTTGTATGAAAATCCGTAGTGGCTACCGGTCCACCTGGACAAAACGAGGGTTATTGACTCGCTAGCTAAAACTACAATGTTTCATCTCATCACCGACTGAGGAATCATATACGATATCACTTTTGACAATTTCTATATCTTGTCAGAAGGATATATAAGCTGCTTCTCTGGTTAGCCTGTGTGAAGGTCGTACATAAATCCACGCGACGCAGACACGAGATATTTTCACTGCGGTGGAAATACTATGCTACCGTCGAGCGCCCCTGAGGAGCGAAGAGTGGTGAAGGGTATTTCTATCACCACCTAAAATTAAATTTTTGCTAAGAAAGCCGCATCTGATGGTATTGAAATAAATATTTTGCCGAACTATTCTGAAGTCCTTAATAAATACAAATCGATATGTTACAAAAACTTTAAAGAATACTTCGATGCAAGATCTAAAACCAAGGGTATATGGTATAAAAGTATCCAATGCGAACCTCCTCATGTCCCATGGTTTTTTAGTGCTCAGTTAAATAGGCAGCAAATTGTTACCGCATGTAGGTTGCGTTCCGGACACAACCCTAGTAGAAGTTTTGCCTTCTTAATGAAAAAAGTTAACTCACCTAATTGTGAGTTATGTGGAAAATTAGATGACGTGCAACACATGCTAACGGAGTGTGTCCGTAATGCTAATAAAAGAGAACAAATGATAATGCTCTTTGAATTAAATGTTTTAGATGTCGGTGCTTTTCATTCTAGCAGAACCAAACTCGGTTGCGGCTAGAATGCTATATTCTTTTAAATTTAATTAATGTTGATACACAGTAAACACAGGAGTCAATTTACAATCACCGTTATTATTAGAATAAAGTACGATGGGATTGTCATCGTCATTCCTATGTACAAAAATCCCTTGTAATAAAAAATAAATATTAAAAAAAAAAAAAGAAAGAAAGAAAGAAAAGTATTTATTGGCACAAACAATTACACAGCAAACAAAAACATAACATTAAAACAAAAGTGCCAAAAGAGCCAACAGCTTAGCATGATGTCAGGTGGTAGTACCAAGTACCACTGCCTAACGCTGATTTTCAGCTGCAACCCACGAGTGCCATACGCACGAAACTAGTAGAATAAATTTTAAGAATTTTTGTATGTATATAATGTATGTAACATTATGTTTTTTTTTTTATACCCAGTGGATATTCTTCATGAACTTCCTTCGCCCCGGGGAAGGGCGAAGGGGTATGCCGGACTCCTACCGGCAAAAACCACTGGAGCGGTCATCTTCGGCACCTAAGGGAGGCTTCAGGTCCTCGTATGATCACACTAGAGCCACCCACTGGTGCCACGCCTATAGGCACATCTTGGAGAGTGTGACTGTAAAGTGGTCAACCTCCCGGGGGGATTGTATGGGATCCCCCAAAGCGTCCCACAGCAGCGCGTGACCACATGCGTGCTACCATCGTCTCTTGGGACCTAAAATTACCTAGGCAGTCATCTTCAGCACCAGCCGTCACGGGCCTATCTATGAATGGACAACTGATTTAGCCCAAGCCAACCACTCATACTCAACGTCTAACGGCGGTTGAATGAATGTTTTATCCGCCCTCGTGCACCCAGTTCTCCTAACATGGATACGGTGAGTGGGAGTGATCCTCTCCCTCACCGCCACCTCTATCTACAACATTGCCTCCTCGCGGGATATGAATACCACATATAATGTTTTCTCGTGTCTGACCGTATTGCGCTACAGCAGAAGCAGGGGGTCCTCGCATACTGGGGTGAACACATAGTGCTGCTTTGGCCAAGCAAAGCAATGATAGATGTCAAGAGGTGCTTCGCGTGATTGTTCATAGCAGCATTTCCTGCAGTTATGGTAACAGTGTGTGTTTCTTGTGGGTTACCCTATGCCAGATATAACAGATTTATATATAACTAGCTGGGAACGGCATTCACCCGCGTTTAATGTAAAAGAAATTTAGAGTACTTCGACATAGACACTTGACATAGAATATATATATATTGGATTTCAAGGTATTATTTTTTTGCGCGGAACCCTAATTATTTTTCTAAAATAAAGGTAGCCTAGGTTATTCCCGATAATATCAGCTATCTGCCAGTGAAAATTCCGTCAAAATCAGTCCAGCCGTTTTGGGAGATTACCCGGATCAAACAGACAGACAGACAAAAAAATGTTTTTTTTGTTATATGTACCGTATATACTTTCGTATGCATCTAGTAAAAAGCTGTTATTTTGACATTACAAACATACACTTCAATATTATTTATTTGTATAGATTTTGTTACAGGCTGGCAACGCAAATATTTGACAGCTCGGTTGGTGCAGTGGCTGATACAGTCGGCTGCTGCGCTCCGGGTCGTGGGTTCTTTTCCCACACGGAACAAATATTTGTATGATCTGCAGGTAGTTGTTCCGGGTCTGGGTGTATTGTGTGTGGAATTTGTGTTTGTAAACGCACCCACGACACAGGAGAAATCCTAGTGTGGGGCAACATTATAAAAAAAAAAACCTTAAAGTCTGCAAATAAATAACCTTAAAGTCTAAAAAGCTGACTTCTCTACACAAAACAACCAAGTTGCTGTTGCCAAGGTCAACCTGAGCCAGAAATATGTACATCTATTCAATGTATTGACATTGATTGAGTAGTAGCATCTCTATATCAACGACATGTGGGCACTGCCGTGTGATTAGTTCCGTGCAGCAGTTTTTTGTCGCATTGTGGTCACCGTAAACAATTGTGTCTGCAAATTTGTAACTACAAAATGTTGTACTGTGAAATCAGGCTAACATATTACATAAATTACTTCACAGAGGTCGAATGTGGTGTTATGATAGTGACATTATCGAAATCAACCATCACACTTGAATGTAAAATGTGATCCGAGTAATATTTGCATTTGTACACAAACTACTCGCTTTCTACTTTCTATTTTTATACGTTGCCCCACCGTTGTATTTCTTCTGAGTCATGGGTATAGTTAACAGTCATAAATCTTTTATCTACAAGAACTCAGAGTCATTTATAGATCACACTAATATTTGTTCCGTGCGGGATTCAAACCCTGTGTCCGTAGCGCATAGAGGTATTCGCTAGCCACTGCACCAAGTGCAAGTGAGAACTTCTATAAAGGCTCCTAGAATCACTCGGTTGATATAAGAAGCCTTAAAATTACAATAGTCTAGACACTGAATTCATGTTACCAAAGAAATAACTCGTTGAATATAATATTTTTCAAAAATGTGAAGAGAATTTATCTAATAATCTTTATATATAAAATGAAATGATTTAAGATGAATTTGCCATCAATAACATTTAAAACATCTTATTAACACGATATTCTAATTATTTAGTCTACGTAGAGAATGAAACTTGAGAGATGATGAGAAATAGAACGAAAATTACTGACTTTAAACCACAGAGCAATATAGTTGTATTTAGAAGGGATTATAAAATGTTTGTATAGCCCAAATATTTTCTTTCATTCAACGGTAAGATTTATGAAGTTGGGTAACAACGAGTTCCGATTACAGATATTTCAAGGAACCGATCTTTAACCGGGGCTCGATATTAGCGCTGCCAATAACATTACTTGTGCACTTTTGGCATTTTGACAACTTGGCGTGGATTGTTTGGACTCGACTATTTCAAACGTTAAACTTATTTTTATTTAGTCGTCATATTATTCAGTATTTAAAAATAGTCCTCAGGTTGTGTCGTTCAGTAATTTCGTGGAGAATAACCAGCTAGAAACTCTACGGTTGCTGTTTTAAAGTAGCGTTTTGTAATGATGATCGTTGAGCTGGATCGATTAGTTATTTCATGGAGAAGAACCAGCAAGAAACTCCATGGTTGGGCTTTTATAGTGTTGTAATAGTGATAACCTACGTGAAAACATTGTAGGACAGCAACTGGACTAGTTCATTGTGGTTAACAAAAATAATGGACCACGAATAAAAAAAAAGATTTTGGACTTCGCTACCGCCTGTTGTAAGGGAATTTAAACCCCTTTGTAATTTCAAGAAACGTGTTAGTTAGTCATGTATATATTTATATACATATTTAATGAAAATATCATTAAATATCAATATAAAATATTATAAAAAACACTATAAAGTATATGAAAAAATTCTAAAGAAATGTGTAAAACAGGCGAAACAGTTAAATAATATAAAAGCAATGAAGCGCGCTCAAAATAAATCAAAAGCTAGATGGAGAGTAGCTAAATGTAATAACACACCTAGCAAATTACCCTGCTACAAAAATCTTAGTCTAAACTACCAAAACAACATAACTAATTGCCCGAGTACAATAACAAACCTATTTAATGACTACTTCGCGTCTATCGGTGAGTCGAGTCAGAATGTCCTTTCAAGGTCATGCCCCGTTCTAGCTCCCTCGATTAGCTCACTCTTTGTACAACCAACAACAGAACGAGAAACATCTAACATTATAAATAAAATTAGCAACAAGCGCAGCTTTGGAGTGGATGATACTCCACCGATATTGATTAAAGCGTGTTGTGAAGAATTACACCACTACTAAATTAATTAATATATCACTAGACGAAGGTAAATTTCCGGATAAACTTAAGCACGCAAAAATAATACCGATCCACAAAATTTGAAACAGAAACAAAACACAACAAATACAACAAACTTGTTGAACTTGTGAACGAAATTGTTACATCACTGGGTAGCGCCGGTAAAAAATAGCATCACCCTATCTCATACCATACCGTGGGTTCCGTAAAAGACAACTATGGAATTACCCGAAGTATGGAAAATGGGTACCGTAGTGGTAGCGTTCGTCGAGTATATTTACAACTCAAACTGCGATCGCCGGTCACCTGCCAAGCGTGGCGGTTTTGGCCAAACCCCACAATGCGCACACAATACAAACTTAGACCGGTCTGTGTGGCGATCTTTGGGGAGGACTATGGCCAGTAGTGGACATGATTTGACTGAAATAATGAAACGATGTTATACTTAGGTATTAATACTTCGTAAGACAATGTGCCATGTGGTGCCGGCTCAGAATACCACCACCCCATCTCCTCCCGTGGGTGTCGTAAAAGTTGACTAAGGGATTAGCTGGAGGATGGGCAGCAGCGTCTTTCGAGTATGTTAGCAACTCAACTGCGATCACCAACCCGTCTCCCAAGCATGGTGATTATAGCCAAAACCCCAAATAGCCCACAACACACCCATATCGGTCATTGTGGTGATCTTTGGGGGAGGCCTGTGCCCAGCAGTGGACTTCCTTCGGTCGAAATGATGAAGACAATATGAGTCTATTTGCGCACATTACACCAGTGATTGTATTGCGTTTTGCGCGCTAGTGTCACCAACCAACGACCAAGGGTTTCACATCAATCGAAGTAAACTGTACTTTAAGAGGAAGCATTAGCAAAATTGCGTGTATGTTCTGGTTTACCCACTGCATAACAAGTGGACCCATTATAGCCACACTTACCTACACCTTGTGTTCGTTATGCCTGATCGACGTTAATGTAACGAAAATACACGTATCTACGAAAGCCAGCGAATAAATCTTAAAACGTTACTTATTGTGCGATTTTTTTATTTTTTATTAACCTGACAAAATGTCTTAAAAAAATACGAAGTAACTTTTCGCCGACCTATAAAATTCTACTTTATGTGCAGGTAATTCTGGATCGAGTTCAATAAAGAATAAAAACATCAACCTGGGGACGCCACTAGTACAAGCAGTGAAGGTAAATACTTTTACTTTTTGCAATATCGCCGTTGAAATACTTTGCCGTCTGTGTATAATTTGCAATATTTTATTTTTCTAATGAATATAGTTTGTATTTTTCTATTTCTCTACGTTATTTAACAATAGAGTTACGTGTGGACCAGTGCAGAATGTGTATATACTAGAATAGGAAAAGGCATAGGTAACTAGAATCTAGAATTCACAACTGTTTCCAATGTCGCTTGTGTTTTGTATTTTATTTTTTATACGATGCGTAATTAGATTTTATCTCGGATCTTGGGACAGGTTTTATCGCACTTGCACTAACACCCGAGAGAGGAGAAGAGGCCCGTAATAACTACTTGTAAGCCATTCAGATATTTGTTCCATACGGGAATTGAATCCGATTGACCTTTTTTTATTGTTCATCATCATCATATCAGCCACAGGATGTCCACTGCTGAACAAAAGCCTCCCCCTTAGATTTCCACAACGAGCGGTCACATGCCGCTCTCATCCAACGACTCCCAACGACCTTCACCAGGTCGTCTGTCCACCTCGTTGGAGATCTTCCCACGCTCCGTTTTCCGGCGCGTGGTCTCCATTCGAGAACCTTTGTGCCCCAACGGCCATCAGTTCTACGAGCAATGTGCCCTGCCCATTGCCAATTCAGTTTACTAATCCATTCATTTTATTGGTGCCCAGTGTAAATACTTCATGAACTTCCTTCGCCCCGGGGAAGGGCGGAGGGGCATGCCGGACTCCTATCGGCTAAAACCACTGGAGCGGTCATCTTCGGCAGCGCGTGACCACATGCGTGCTACCGTCTTCTCTTGGGTCACTCGGTGTGGGCTCGCAGATTCTCCAGTAGCAACGGCAGTTTCGGCAGGTCACAGGGTCGGCAGCGACAGGGGTTTCAGGCGTATGGGAATTAGATGCCAGGGTGGTTGTTACCCCGGCGCCGTCTCCTCCTTCTCAGAGCGGGATCGGCCCTCTCCCGATCCGGCACGAAGTCTATAACCTAACTGCATGCACAGGTAAGGAATAAGTGTAGAAATCAGATTTGTAGGATGGAAATTTGAGAAGGGTTTTAAGACGTGAGCTGCAGGGTGCATACGGCGGACGGGTGTCGTTCCCTCATGTAGAATGTTGATGTGGGGTAATGTAGAACATTGAAAAGGACACACAATATCCGAGTATTCCTGCGAAGACGAATTGGGACCCACTTGAGAATCTTGCTGAAATTAGAGACATGGTCGTATTTTTAAGATTGAAAATCAAACGGTTACATACATTTTGCAATCTCTGAAGTTTATTTAATAGCTCCTATGTGGCATCCAAATAACAGGCGTCAGCGTAGCCTATGATGGGTTGAATGAGAGTTTGAGCGAGAGAGATTTTGGTTTTCAAAGGCAAAAAGTTCTGGAGACATTTCATTGAGTGAAAGGTGAAATGTCTTCTTCCTCCTCTTCCTCCTCTTCCTACTAACATCAGCAACATGAGCACTCCACTACAAGCTATTGTCAATAATAGCTCCTAGATTTTAGTGGTTCCCGAGTAAGCAATTTGAACACCAACGAGATTGAGAGGTGTATTACATACTTTCCTTTCTCATCAATGTAATATTTTTTTCTTGTTCATCTATTAGTAGACAACAGAAAGACATCCCGAATTTATTCAAATGTACTGTTTCTGAAGCAACGCTAATCATATATTCAACTGTCTTAGTGCCAGTAATAAATTTTGTCAAAAATAATTCCATCGTATTTTCAGAATCATCTGCTTCGTCTGCCGTTTTCTTTTTCATAATATAATATATACTGAGAGATATATTCCAACCTATTGTGGGTCGGCAATTTCTCGATTCTTTATATCCAACGAGAGTAAATTTATTTATAACAAAGTGAACGTGATTTACCACGACGATGTAAGAATTTACTATAATGTATATTATCCTGAGTTTCGCAAATTAAAATTGCCAATGCAATGCAATCGCGAGTTAACTGGTGACTGATCAACAGTGTGTTAATATAATATTAAAATAAATTTTATCTAGACAATATTACTTCAATGACAATTATTTGTTATCACTGTTTCCTTTAATAGCAATTATCAATCTACGCACCAAGGTTAATACTGTGGCGTACTAGCATATACTAATAAATTCATACGAAACTGTAAATGTGTGAGCATCCTGTAGCCCACTAATGTTATTTTTAGTACTAATATTGATTGTCTTTTGCCTGGCTGTATTGGTCTGTCATGCTCACTAAAATGTATTGCTAGCGGTGGCGTTGTGTATCGGGTCGTTCGGTTCCCAACAATATGGTTGAGCTAAGCGATGCTGATGTATGACTCATGCTCGTGAACGGGTGCCGTCTGTTGGGACTGGTCAGCCATTAACTGCCACGGCAAATAATTTATTATTATTATATTATTGTGGTGTGTTCCATCTTTACACATTGACCTACATTTTTCTCGGTATATGTTTTACAATAATATGTATCAATCAGCACTGTAATCTCAATTATTTTAAAAGAGTATCCATGGAGTTTCTTGCCGGCTCTTCTCCACGAGATCAACTATTTGGAACCGTGCAACTTAGATTCTGAAATTTCATAAGTGCCAATATTTATTATTTATTTGAAATAAAAACCTTTGACTTTGACTTAGCCAAGATCCGAACTCTAACACCTATGTTAGAGTTCGGATCTTGGCTAAGTCAAAGTCAAAGGTTGTTTTTATTTCTTACTTCTTACTTAGGTCGTTAGGTTAGGACCTAACGTCCTAAGTAAACTGTAAATCGCTAATACCCAATAAGTGTGAGGAGAAGTAAGAGTAATGAGTGAAATGGTAATAAGTCAAAGTCCGATTCACTTGTCTGCATCATAATGGCCATTTATACGTCCACTGCTGAACAAAGGCCTCCCCCATAGATTTTCACAACTGTGTCATCATTTTGGGGGGTATATGCCAATACCCACCACGCTTGGCAGACGGGTTGGTGAGCGCAGTATGGCTACTGTTTCACAGAAGGGACGCTGCTGCCCATCCCTCTGGTTTAGATTCCCTTAGTCGCCTTTTACGACATCCACGGGAGGAGATGGAGTGGTGCTATCTTCTTAATCCGGACACCACACGGAATATCCGGTCACCACACGGAATATCCGGACACCACACGGAATATCCGGACACCACACGGAATATCCGGACACCACACGGAATATCCGGACACCACACGGAATATCTGGACACCACACGGAATCTTGTCTGCATACCAGCCTGTAAATGATCACTGATAAACATGGGCCACCCACGGACCTAGGCGTTTGGCACAATGACCATGCTTGGCAGGCGGATTGGTGATCGCAGCATCATTGGTATCAGGACAGAAGATGGCATCTTACTTAGTCGAGTAACGTCATCATGAGTGAAGTGGTGGCCTGTTCTTTACCGGATTCCAAACGGCCGTATCCATAAATAGCAATTTGCCACAATAATATTTATGGAACGAATCTTTTTTTTTTTTTCATACCACTAAGGTAAACAAGCATACGGCCCACCTGATGGTAATCGGTTGCCGTAACCTGTTAACGCTTGCAACAACCGAGGCATCAGGCACGCGTTGCCGACCATGGAAAAATCTTTTCACGCCCTTTTTGAAGCCTCATTTCTGTTTTGCAACGATGCTCGACACTTTAGTGTCTCCTGAGTCGTGGGTACAGTACACAGATATAAATTCCACATGCACAAACACTCAAACCTAGAACGCTTAGCATGAAATTGATATTTATTTGTGCACTTCTCACACCTTGTAGTGTAACGATAATTGGGGTGCGGCCAATACCTAGTGAACTCGCTGCCCCGGCCATAGGTAAGTAGAAGTAACACCGTGGAGTTTTAGCCGGTAAGAGTCCGGTATGCACCTCCCTTTCCCAGGCTGGAGGAATTCCATGAGGATACCACCACGACCAAAAATAAGTTCTAACGTTACTTCGTCATTGTTGGAAGTAGATTTGCAGATTTATAATTATTATTCATTAGTCGTTAATGTATGAAATAACACACACAATCATAATACGAATTATAATGTGTTATAATAAGATTGCCATAGCAGCTATCAGATGATTATTCATGACAGAAGGCATTTACGAGCATGACGCATGCATCAGCGTCATTCAACTGATCCTATTGTAGAGAACTTAACAATCCGATACGCTACGTCACAATTAGCTCGACCTTTAAGTGAGCAGTGACAGTCAGACTTGCGAATGGATCTGCTTGCATGTCTCCAGCCTATTGAGTCTTAAAAAAAAAATCTCTTTTATTGCTAGAGTAACAAAGTCCGCACACGCCTCGGGGTCCGCTTCGCTGAGACTTCCCTGACGGCGGTCCCCGAGCGCCTGGAAGTGCCGCGAGCGCCGCGCGGGCCGGCCTGACACCCGCCCTCACGCCTCTACTGCGCGCAGCACGAGCGCTGCCGGGTGCTGAGCCAGTATTACAGCGAGAAGATAACCACTGTGTAATCTTTAAGACATTTTGACGAAGCGTATGAATATATTACAGGGATAGAACAGTGTAACTGAGAAAATACGTTGTAATTACTTATTGGATTTTCAATGCATTAAATAAAGTCGATATAGATAAGTTAATGTGATTTATAATAGTATGGCCATACTTATGTTACATCGACTAATCATTTAAATAAGCGTAAAGCGGTTAGTTAAAACTACAGCTACTTTAAAGTTACTGTTAACCAATGTTCCCGTTTAACTAAATATTAATATTAGCCAAATAGCACCCGACTGATAGCTATTTGAAGTCTGTGTTTATGGACAATTCCTACAATCAAACGAACAAATCAAACGAGCACATAGAGGATTGTAATTGCGGTAATTACACTATAAAGCGTGTCCCGGTGACAAGAGGTTGTTTATTAACGATAATTATTTACAATAACTAACTATAATTATAGAATCAAAAGCAGCATTGTATGTGTAATCTCACTGTACTGTATGTTGCATTTATTTATGTTAATATAATACACACACAAAAACCAAAATAAAGACGAAATAGCAGTTATAGGTACACAGATATTATATATTTCTTAAGAAATCACTTCCAGTGACTTATTATGTGTGTTTATGTACAACTAGCCGGGACTGGCGGTTTCACCCGCCATTAAATTTAAAAGAAATTGGATTATTATAAATAATTTCGAGTACTTTAGCATAGACATTTGACATAGAGTATATACAGGGTGTCCAGTAAATAGCACGACATACTGCAGGGGGTGACAGCTTGGGTCAATACCTACCAATAAAACACAATATATGTTAAGCAAAATCTTACCGATTTTTTTTTCACCACTGTAGGTTAAAGTTAGGGTTCTGGTGCGGCTGCCTCGATTTTGCAGTGTCTCGGGAATGTTCGCTGATGCGAGGGTGGATGACTTTTATGCTATAATGCGCAAAACGTCAGCCTCACTGATACACCGAACTCGTGGTAGCGGCAACGGAATTCTAAGGATGATTGCGGAGAGGCCAGAGTCTGCAGTTGTGGGGAGACTCATAATACTGCATGTGACCTGATGATTTCATATTGTACATGTATAACCGATATTATTACTGCAATGGGAATACTTTTATATTGTCTGTGACTAACATAGTTTTAAGATACTTGTAACTAACAACATATGGACATATTATAATTTCCTTTATTTTAAATATATACATATAGATTACATTTTTAAATACATATAAAAAAAATACAATATATATTTAAAAATATAAAAAATAGTAGCCCACCGGCATCGGGAACAAGGTCCAAGCCACCGGTGGTCAGGGCTCCAGAGAGAGGAACTTCCTAACAATACGAGCCGTGTCTAGGAGTACCGCTTTCTGAATCAAGCCCCTGACCCAGCTGCCTAACGAGAGCCTCTTGAGGTGTTGGTCGAGGCTCTTGGCCATAAGGCCATTGGCCGTAACAACTATCGGCACAATGATTGCAGAGTCTACCTCCCACATGTCGACAACCTCGTGCGCCAAGTCAAGATACTTAAGTTGTTTCTCTTTCTCGGCTTTCACGAGATTCTCGTCATGTGGGATAGTTATATCCACAATCATTGTGCGGCGCTCTACTCGATCTATCACCACTATATCAGGCTTATTGGCTACAATAGTCCTATCAGTGATGATAGATCGATCCCAGTACAACGTGATATGGTCATTCTCGAGAACTGGGTCGGGCACATACTTGTAGTATGGCACTTCTAAACTCACAAGGTTGTATAGCAATGCAAGTTGTTGGTGGATAATCCTGGCTACTTGGTTATGCCTGTGCAAGTACTCGCCGTTAGCAAGACGAGAACAACCGGAAATAATGTGACGGATAGATTCACCCGGATAGTGACATGCCCGACAGATGTCAACCGTGCCGTCCTTCACAATATATTTTCGGTAGTTCTTCGTCATAATAACTTCATCCATAATTGCACAGATAAAACCTTCGGTTTCCCCAAAGAGGTCACCAAAACGTAGCCAAGACACGGACGCTAAAAAGTTCACATCAGGCCCATGAAGGGCCCGGTAAAAGCGTCCGTGAAGCTCCTTGCTCTGCCATACCTCCTTACGGTCATTAGTGTCAAGCACTACAGGTTTATGCCAGTTCTCTTTAGCCAAGGAGAGCGGGGTGAGTCCTTTATCCATCGCAACCACATCTCGGTGCATCCCCACTTCGGCATGGAGAAAATACTCCCTGAGGTTGCACACCTCACGATTGTGGAGGGTCTTAGCATTTAGAAAGCCTCGACCCCCACATTTTCGTGGGATGTACAGCCTCATTATCGACGATCGTGGGTGATGCATCCGATTTGTGGTCAACAACGAACGGACTCGTCTATCCAGGGCGTCTAATTCAGTCTGAGTCCACTTGAGTATGCCGAAAGAGTACATTAAGACTGGCATGACCCAACCGTTAAAGGCGCGCACCTTGTTACCGCCTGATAAAAGACTTTTCAGTACTTTTTTCAGGCGGCCAAAGAAGCGCACCTGTAACGATTGTTTCATGTCAGCTCCGTTGATACCTAACGCCTCCGACATACCCAAGTATTTGTAGGTCTCAGATGAGGAAAGGGATCTGATGTGTATGAAATCCGAAAGTTGTAATCCCTCGGATTCCATAATCTTCCCTCGCTTTACATGCATGACTGCACATTTATCCACACCAAATTCCATCCTAATAGAGTTACTAAAAGTTTCAGTTACCTTCAGTAACTCTATTAGCCGCAAATTGTTGGGGGCAAAGAGTTTCAAATCATCCATGTAAAAGAGGTGAGATATTATCTGACCACCTCTTCTCATCTGGTAGCCTAGCCTCGAACTCTCCAGCAGTGTGCTCAGAGGGTTCAAGGCTAAACAGAACCACAGTGGACTCAGGCTATCGCCCTGAAATATTCCACGCTCGATCCTGATTGGTTCATCGTTCCCTTGGATCTGTCGACATCCTGGATAGTTAAGAACCGTCCTCCATTTCCGCATACATGCAAACAGGAAGGTGCGTAGAGTTGTATTTATCTTATACAATTCCAGCACCCTCATGAGCCATGTATGCGGAACAGAGTCGTAGGCCTTCTTATAATCTATCCAACATGTCGACACATCCTTATGGTTACGTCTGACCTGTTGGCTAATGGCCATATCAATAAGGAGCAGCTCCTTAGTACCACGGGACCCTTTCCTACATCCATTCTGAGAGGAAGACATGATATTATTGTCATCAATATGATTGTTAATTTTTGCCCTCAGAATGGATGTAAGAAGTTTATAGACCGTCGGTAAACAAGTGATCGGTCTATAATTTTTGGGTTCCGTGGTACTACCTGATTTATGGAGCAGGTGGGTAACTCCTGTTGTAAAAAACTGTGGTAGCGAACCAGACTCCAAGGCCAATTGGAATTGGGACGCCAAACGAGTATGTGAACTATATTATAATTGTTATTATTATTAAAGTTAAGCGATAAGAAAATTGTATTGTGAAAATTTAAATAAAAATTATATTTCTTGAAAACATTTTAGTTTTTAATAGAATAAAGACTTATCAATGAGTAAAATAACTATCCACAAATAATTTGAGGTAAAAAAACACTAGAAAAGGAATGCGAGATGCTTCAAAATCTGTGTCAAGGTAGAGATTTTTCGATATTTCGGAAAATTTTGTACTACTGTAAATCCGTAAGATTTTGCTGAACATATAGTGTGTTTTTTTGGTAGGTACTGGGGTATTGGGTAGTACCCAAGCTTTCACCCCCTGTAGTGTGTCGTGCTATTTACTGGACAACCTGTATATTGGATTTCATGGGTTTTAATAATTTTGCGCGGAACCCTAATTATTTTTCTAAAATATAAGTTATTTCTTATAACATCAGCTATCTGCCAGTGAAAGGCCCGTAGAAATCGGTCCAGCCGTTTCGGAGATTAGTGGGAACAAACAGACAGACAGACAAACGAAAAAAAATAGATTTTTTGTCGTAGTTACCGTATATACCTCCATATGCATTTAGTAAAAAGCTGTTATTTTGACATTACAAATAGACACTACAATTTTATTTATTTGTATAGATGTGTCTTCATCTTTATCATCAATTCAGTGCATTACAGTACATTGCTGGACATAAGCATCTCCCAAGTTGCGCTATATGTAACGCTTACACGATCCTCCAATCAATCATTTGTTCAGTAATTAGGTACTAACTCATACTTTTACACGTCAAATTCAAAACACATCAGCCGCCGCCTTTCGTTTCCAGTATACTCCATCTACCTTCATTAGGTTGTTAGTTCACTTGACTGGAGGTATCTAACGCGACTTGTACCGATCCGTGGTCTCCGCTCAAGAACATGGCCATCGGTCCTAAGAAGACACAACTAGTGTTATGATTTTCATAGCTTATGAAACGAACACGTTCAACGAGGAAGATGAAAATGTAGAGTTCAACAAATTATCTATTGTTCTCATCATTGTCATTATAATCATCATCGTCATCAACATTATTAATCAGAAAGACGTCCATTGCTGAAAAAAGGTCTTTATTGTTATGTATTGGATCGTTTACTTAACGTGATCTTCGCGGCACGTAAAAAAACAGCTCACAAGACCGCGCTGCGGCAAGAGCTCAGTTTTGCCACGAGCACCTCGCTTTTATCTTAGGTATGCTCTGTCTATTCGTGAGAATATTCTTATGCATGCCCTGAGGCACTAGCTTTCTTCCGATCCTGACAATTTCGTTGATCTACCAACCTGTTTGGATCCAAACTTCTTCCTGACTTAAGTTTATCGATTTCACGTATTCAATATGTCATTTAACCGTGCACATTCAAGCAAATACATTACAACGTTAACTCACGGATTTATTTTACGTTTTATTAATGTTACTCATGTCACGGCAGGTCCCTGTGAACCAAAATTTCTTAATGTCAATGGCTAAGCAAACACCTTGGGTAATGGATTGGAGTACTTAATAATATTTTCTTACCTACCCTCCGATCTCGTACTTTCATCTAAGAATATTAACAGCGTTGCATTTATAAGAACATCGCCATTAATTTTAAGTAAATCGAATGATGTACAAATAAATATAATGTCTATTAATAAATATTCAAAAACAAATTTATGAATTAAAAGTTTCACTAGATGTTTTTACTGGAAAAATTCAAATGGTCTAGATTGTGAAATAATTAGAGACACGCAAATACCCGTGCATAAATGTCTTATTAATTTATAAATTTGAGATTTATTTAAATAAAGTTAATGTCAAATTTGATTCACCTTATGGTTTTATTTCAAGTCCTATTACAATACAATTTCTGTTTAGTTTCTACTAAAATTAGATACATGTTAGGAAAATGGTAAGGAACAACTGTGTCGATAAATTCAAATTGCGCCACAACATCAACTTAATTTTTATGTGGTATGGGTTTCACAACATCCGAAGACTTTCACGATAGATAAGTTTAGACTGAAGTGTCGTGTTTTCGCGGAAGGCTACGCTGTAGCGTGGTATCGCTTCGCGTCGCGTCGTTGCAACACAACGTATTCTATACATTTTTTTATATATAATATATATCAGTGTATCATATTATTATTGTATTAATTACTACGCTCATCGACTCATCTACCAAGTGTGGTAAGTACTAGAAAATTAACGACGCAATTATGGAAATCGATAGGAGAGAATATAAATTTCGTGATATGTAGTCGGATAGCTATGGAAATAGAACAAACGACACCTCTTTTATATTTTGTACGGATTCTTAGAAATATCTTCAGAAAATTATCTTCGATGCCAAAGCATCTCTTTACAGCTACTCAATAAAGAGAGGTGAAACACAAGTAGCTAAAGCACAAACAACTCGGCCGCAATTTCCGTTCATGTCAATGAAAATTTCTTTGTCCTGCGATGGGATATAATAGGCTACTCACCATGGGACATCGAAATCCCACAGGGCAGATTAAAGCAGCTTCTTTACCCTTTTGATACAAAAAAGTATATATATATTGCTGCTATTTAAATATGCTAAATAGCACCCAACAATAGACCCTATAATTGTAGCTTGCATTTTATACAATAGTTTTACACCTCCAGGGATTTTTTTTTTTGTTGGGCTTCTCGCATACATTTCAGGGAAATGTGGTTGCTTAACCGGTCATTTTCTGGCGAAGCCAAAAGAGGCCTCCAGCCAGGCTTAAATGAAATGTTAAAAATTAAGCAACTTTCGCTATGGGCGCCCCCTGCGGGACATGGACCTCGGCTTAGGGCGTTGCTGGGGATAACAAGCTATTGTTTTGGGGACAGCTGGATCGATATTATTTAAATTGTATTATGGGACATTTAAAGCTACAGGCTCGGCACGGGCCGGCGCGAGCAAGAGACGGGAGGGAGAAGTGCTAACTTGAACGGGAAGGTGACGCGGCGATAGGCCTCCTCGGTGAGGTGGGCATCCTCGGCGGCGAGGGCGGTACAACGGTCGGGTGTTGAGTGAACGAGACAACGCGAGTCTCTTTATGTGATCTAACGTGATTTCATCGTCTGGATCGACCAGAACGTGCCTCGGGCGGCGTACACTACTTATACGAGATGGTTGGTAATCGACGGCTGATACCACAAGGGAATTGGGGTGGGACAGGGCAGAATCGAGATAGCGTTTGAACGCTTGTTTCATAAATTGCCTGATGGTCGGCAAGTTAAGATCGAAATGGAGTTGATCATTTCACCTCCAGGGACAATATTTGACTGCATTTATAGTGCAACCATGGAGAATTAGGTTAGTATCCTACAACATTTTAGATTAAAATTCTGTAAAGGGCCTCTTTGTGTTGAACACATGTCCCCATGTAAGCCTATAAAAGGCCGGGTTCCTCACTGAAGTCTTTTAACACTTGAATAGAGAAACAGAATAATTATGCCATTTTCTAAGTCACACACACCTACCCAAAATACGTAAACAGGGCAGTCATTTCGCAACTGAGACCACAACGCGATTATCTCAATTAGGTAATTATTGCATAGCTCTCATATTATTTACTTTACTTTGGTATCACTTTGTGACGAAGTTATCCTTCATCTTCATTTCAATCAACCTCTTTCATGACTTTATACCTTTTATCTCCATCACTGTCCACTTCATGATTCATTCTTTATTCAAATCAAAATTCGAATTTGGTATTGTGGTGTGTGCGGTGCGAATCGTTCAAATTTTGATCATAATCATTATACATTCGATTCTGAACGCTAGTGGTTCGACACACAGCTGTCGCTCTGACAAATACTCTCCTGCAATATTACAATTACTTATTTTTAACTAGCTTAAATATTGTGATAATAAGCTATTTTCATTGATCTCGTTAACTGATCTCCGTTACTTGCTGCCGTGGAGAGAGCCTCCTAGTTAAGCTAACCGGGAAGGAAACACGGAGGGAGGCACTCCGCGACAACAACATTGGCATGGTTGGGTACTGCAGGCTGGCTGTAAGGAGGGACATAGCTCTCATCAAGTACATGTTCAGGGTACTAAGAGGGCTGGTGCACCATCCCGAGGTGCTGGAGGAGCTGCAATTGCTTGCACCCGATGGGTCCGTGGGCGCGCGCCGTCGCCCAGCTTTACTAAGTGTGCGGCAGCCTAGGACTAACCTGCTCAGGTTTGCCCCCATGTCACGCGCCATACGGTTAATTAATAGCCTTTCAGGAGATATTGATATTTTCTTTCACAGCCTGCCCAAATTCATTGATTTGGCAGGGAGGGGCGTTGAAAGGCTAATCAATTTGTCAGATTTAAATACCATATTATAATTATTTTTATTTCTAATTAACTATTTAATTTAAATTATCATATCTTATAACGTCGTATTAATAATTTAAGTACTGTAATGGTGTTGTAATTGTATCATAAATAAATCAATAAATCTTTTGTACAAATCAGTTAACCACAGTATACTATCTCCAAGTAGATACAAATTGTTAAAAAAAGATCCTTTATTTCTTCTTTTTGCTGCCCCACGCTAGAAACCCAAATATCAGCACAAACAACAAATATCAGCTCAATATAGCCACTGCGCCAACCGTGCTAGCCTCAATTCTGTTTCAAGTTAGACTAGGTTACATAATTACTTTTTCCAAATCCACAAGTCGACAATATTGTATCTTCAAATAGTCTTATATCTTTACCACAACAAAAATATATTTACGAAAATCTAATTTTTGAGAATAGAATCTCTAAATCGTCGGACGACTTAGCGACGCAGTCCACGAAAGTATAACTTTTTGAAATGGTATCGTTAAGTACTTACCAAGTTCCCTCTAAAATTCGTCTGTAGATTCTATCACTGCCTCTTAACTGCAGTTACTTTCTAGTTTGCTTTGAAAACTCTCGAACGGAACAGCATTTTAACGGAAAGTGGTATACTTGACTAGACTGGATTCATTCAGTTGAGTTCGACACAGCTTTCAGCAGTTTTGTCAGTATAATTGAATTAAATATAAATATAATGGAGAATGTATTCGAAGTCCAAGTCAAATATTTTTATTTCAAATACACTTATTACTAGCACTTATGAAACGTCAGAATTGAAGTTTCACGGCTCCAATTGGGTAATCCTATGGAGAAAAAAAAGTAGCCGGGGGATGGGCAGCAGCGTCCTTCGAGTACAGTAATAACTCAACTGCGATCGCCAACCCGTCTGCCAAGCGTGGCGATTATGGCAAAAACCCCCAATGAGCCCGCAACACACCCATATCGGTCGTTGTGGACACACATTTCATGGGTTTTAATTTTTTGCGCAGAACCCTAATTATTTTTCTAAAGTAAAAGTAGCTTAGGCTAATATTACTTATGTAAAAATCATGAAAGTTCCCCGGGGAAGGGCGAAGGAAGTTCATGAAGAATTTCCAATGGCCACCAAAAAAAAGTGTCTGTAAAGGGGCCAAGTTTAAAAAAGAATGCATTAAAAATCTCAATACAATACAGTATCTTTATTTGACTGAATATGGTTGTTACAGGTCTTAAAATTAGGGGTTATAGTTTCATCATATTCTGCCATTTGTGGCATGCAAATTAACACACAAAAAAATTATTATTAGGACACATTGGAATAAAACATTATTAACATACCTACTATAAAATAATTGAGATTTCCGAAATAATTATTGTAATTAATTATTAGAATAGAACCACATTTTATATTTAGATTAGGTATACACACACACACACACAATAGATTATTTAAAAGTATCGTTCAAGAAGTCATTAATGCTATAGTAACATTTACTATGCAAAATATATTTTAATTTCTTTCTAAATAAGTTTAAGTTTAATTCTTTATAAGTGGTTGGTATTTTGTTGTAGATTTTAGGTGCTGTACAAAAAATGCTTTTCCACATAAGGGCTGTCCTAACGCTGTGAATACAAAGTTTAGAGTTATCATGTCTGTTGCGATTAACAAAATATGAAGCCGTAATCAATGAAATTATTTTTAGGGTAATACTTGGTTGGTCAGTGATTGTGGCTTATTCGGTGTCAGTGTTTATACAATTTATATCGGAGTCACTCGTATGTTTAAAGCTTTCTGTTTATGTTTGATAGATGGCCCACATGAAGTTTCGTTTGATAAATGTTTTAAAGTTTCTGAAGTACGCCGGCGAATTGATACTAATGACATTTCGTTGAGACTGTCTACTGTCGAACCTACTCGCGGGCTGTGTTTGATTGCCAATAATACTTATTGTATATATAAATAAAGAAGAAATAATGCCTAAAATGAAGGATTGTATCGAAAAGGTCGTTTTAAGAACATTTCTATACTCTGATACGTTTTAGATAACGTGGTTTTCATATTCAAAATCTTTAAGTCTGTGACGTGACAATTAAGTGATTTTACACTCAGTCATTTTTTGTACCACAACATTACCCACTTTTATTTAATTGAAGTTCGCGATTCCTTACTACTTATATTATATAATACTTATACTTTGAGTACACTCACAGACCTATTACAGTCGCCGTCAACATGATCCTGTATCAACATCTAAGCTTAAACGTGGCAAGCCCTTTATTTTGCCAATTACTAAACTATATTAATGTTGATATTATAAAATAAACTTAATTAAATGAGAACTTTCAGGAATATCGCACCTAATATACATCTATCACATATTTGCCAAGCTTATAATCACTTAATATGTCTCATATCACACAATTACCTGCATTTTTATGTGGCTCTTACAACTCTATACAAATAAATAAAATTGAAGTGTCTGTTTGTAATGTGAAAGTATATATAGTACCTATAACAAAAAACCTATTTTTAAATTTTTTGTCTGTCTATCTGTCTGTCTGTTTGTTCCGGGTAATCTCCGAAACGGCTAGACCGATTTTGACGGGACTTTCACTGGCAGATAGCTGATGTTATAAGGAATAACTTAGGCTACTTTTATTTCATAAAAATTATTAGGGTTCCGAATAAAAAAAAACCTTGAAATCCAATATATATATTCTATGTCAAGTGCCTATGTCGAAGTACTCTAAATTTCTTTTAAATTAAACGGGGGTGAAACCGCGGGTCCCAGCTAGTGTACAATAAAAATATCTATCAGATTTTTACGTATATATTATCATTTTTCTTTAGCCAATTATCTTCACTGATTACCTACTTATCTGTCGCTTTAGGCTTCGGCTTCGGCGTCGGCCTCGGCGCCGGATTTGGCGTCGGCCTCGGCGCCGGATTTTGCGTCGGCTTCGGCGTCGGCCTCGGATTCGGCCTCGGCGTCGGCTTTGGCGTCGGATTTTGCGTCGGCTTTGGTGTCGGATTTTGCGTCGGCTTCGGGGTCGGCTTCAGGGTCGGAATAGGCGTACATCTTTATCTTTATTATTATCTTTACCTTTATAGGCCATGGCCTTGGCGTCGGATTTGGCGTCAGCCTTGGCGTCGGTTCCGGTGTCGGTTATGGCATCGGATTTGTCGTCGGATAAGGCGTGTCCGTGTGGTGTCCGGATTAAGAATATAGCACCACTCCATCTCCTCCCGTGGATGTCGTAAAAGGCGACTAAGGGAATATAAACCAGAGGGATGGGCAGCAGCGTCCCTTCTGTGAAACGGTGCCATACTGCGCTCACCAACCCGCCTGCCAAGCGTGGTGAGTATTGGCAAATACCCCCCAAAATGATGACACAGTTGTGAAAATCTATGGGGGAGGCCTTTG
Organism: Diloba caeruleocephala; assembly: GCA_947459985.1. Classification (NCBI taxonomy): domain Eukaryota; kingdom Metazoa; phylum Arthropoda; class Insecta; order Lepidoptera; family Noctuidae; genus Diloba; species Diloba caeruleocephala. Next base: position 3,150,342 of record OX381618.1, read on the forward strand.
TTCAGCAGTGGACGTATAAATGGCGGATATAAGGCGTCAGATTTGTGCTCCTCACTGTGCATTACGACCACCAGAAGCCGTTTAGATTTGTTTAAAATATACAACCTAATGCCGACACGAGCTCTGGTACTACCCAGGACTAGGCCTGCGTGAAACCATTCTGCGCTTGTCGCCTGAAGACATTAGTTACTTAGCCTTATACCCAGTAGTGGTCCGTGGTCCGTGTGGTGCCCGGATTAAGAATATATCACCACTCCATCTCCTCCCGTGGAGGTCGTAAAAAGCGACTAAGGGAGTCTAAACCAGAGGAATGGGCAGCAGCGTCCTTTCTGTGGAACAGTAGGCATACTGCGCTTAGCAACCCGCCCGACAAGCGTGGTGAGTACTGGCAAATTCTCCCCCAATATGATGACAGAGTTGTGAAAATCTATGGGGGAGGCCTTTGTTCAGTAGTGGACGTTGTATGGCCGATATGATGATACCCAGTATATTCACTAGCTACAGTGCCCTTCAAACTCCAACACAGTGATATTTCAACGTTAAATGCTACTACTGATGCTGCTGGTAGAATGAGAGACTAGTAAATTCGTACGAGAACCAACAGCTGACAAAATTTTCGGGGCCGATGACCACGGAGTCTTGATGGTCGGTCACCTGCCTAAGAATTGACCGCGACAACATTTGATTGATCTGCGTAATAGCCGCCGCGAGGTTTTATCTTCTTAGCCCTCGTCTTTGAAATTTCTAAACTAAACTTTCTTGGCATCAAAATTTAAGATCGAATATTTAAGATAATCCAATGTTTTAACGATCAACTTCATTAACTTGAAAGATATACATCTTAAATTTTGTTTTAAAACTTAACTTGCTTATCTAGACATTTGAGTAATAAAACTGTCACGAACTAATCCGATCATATCAGTCAATAATAATGAATAAAACATCGACTGTGTAAACAAATATACGTATCTAAAGACTTGAATAGAATAGAATACATTTATTTGCTCAAACATGTGTGTACATACATAAATGTAAAAAACTCAAAATCTGTTCTAACATTTTTACCACGTGCCTTGGCGTGCAAATATTAAAGATTATTTAATTTCCTATATATATGGCTTTTCATCATTATTATCAATATAACAATATAAAATTAATACTTAATAATGTGAGATATAATCTTTCCAATTACAATATAATTTAAGAAACCATCTGTAAAATTGAATTAAAATAACAATGTCAATATAACGATGTTATAATAGAATGTCAAACAATATAAAGATAAAAATAATGTCAATAAACTGATGCTGATGTAAACTTAGTAGCGTCCGTGTCTTGGCTACGCTTCGGTGACCTGTTTGGGGAAACCGAAGGTTTTATCTGTGCAATTATGGATGAAGTTATCATGACGAATAATTACCGAAAATATATTGTGAAGGACGGCACGGTTGACATCTGTCGGGCATGCCACCGTCCAGGCGAGTCTATACGTCATATTATTTCCGGTTGTTCTCGTCTTGCTAACGGCGAGTACTTGCACAGGCATAACCAAGTAGCCAGGATTATCCACCAGCAACTTGCACTGCAATACAACCTTGTGAGTTCAGAAGTGCCATACTACAGGTATGTGCCCGACCCAGTTCTCGAGAATGACCATGTCACAATGTACTGGGATCGATCTATCATTACTGACAGGACTATTGTAGCCAATAAGCCTGATATAGTGGTGATAGATCGAGTAGAGCGCCGCACAATGATTGTTGATATATCTATCCCGCATGACGAGAATCTCGTGAAGGCCGAGAAAGATAAGCAAATTAAGTATCTTGACTTGGCGCACGAGGTTGTCGACATGTGGGAGGTAGACTCTGCAATCATTGTGCCGATAGTTGTCACGGCCAATGGCCTTATGGCCAAGAGCCTCGACCAACACCTTAAGAGGCTCTCGTTAGGCAGCTGGGTCAAGGGCTTGATACAGAAAGCGGTACTTCTGGACACGGCTCGTATTGTTAGGAGGTTCCTCTCTCTGGAGCCCTAACCACCGGTAGCTTGGACCTTGTTCCCGATGCCGGTGGGCTACTATTTTTTTATATTTTTAAATATATATTGTTTTTTTTATATGTATTTAAAAATGTAATTTATATGTATATATTTAAAATAAAGGAATAATAATGTCAATAATAAATAATAAAATAAAATAGAGAAACGAAACATGTCAAATTAATTATTCTATTAGAAAGTCAGTTATACTATAGTAGGCTTGATCTGTTAAAAATAATTTTACTTTATGCTTAAATGCTTCATTACTAAGTTCCTTCCAGCTATTTGGTAACTTATCTATACAAATAAATAAAATTGAAGTGTCTGTTTGTAATGTCAAAATAACAGCTTTTTACTAAATGCATATGAAAGTATGTACGTTACATATAACAAAAAAACTATTTTAAATTTTTTGTCTGACTGTCCGTCTGTCTGTTTGTTCCGGGTAATCTACGAAACGGCGGGACCGATTTTGACGGGACCTTCACTGGCAGATAGCTGATGTTATAAGGAATAACTTAGGCTACTTTTATTTCATCAAAATTATTAGGGTTCCGCGTAAAAAAAACCCTTGAAATCCAATATATATATTCTATGTCAAGTGTCTATGTCGAAGTACTCTAAATTTCTTTTAAATTAAACGCGGGTAAAACCGCGGGTCCCAGCTAATTGTAAATAGAATTGAAAGAAACTTCACGGTGAATAAATAAAACTTTTTGTAGAAATCATATCTTTCTGCATTTAACTGTAATTTCTAAGCATAATGGAATTGAAATAACGTATTCTTCTATCGTGTCTGCATGAGCTATATGTCGCATGGCTATAGTTCATACCATGGTGAAAAGATTAACCCACGGTGCGCGTGACGTACTTAAGTATTGTTACTGAAAAAGCCATGTGAAGTACTCGTATGAAAGTATTATTATTATCACTTCATCATTCATCGAAGAAGTAAGTACCATTCTTACAATCTTTTTTTGGGAATCTGCGTGCTCACACCTAGCCGACCCAAGAGAAGACGGTAGCACGCATGTGGTCACGCGATGCTGTGGGACGCTTTGGGGGATCCTTTACAATCTCCCCGGGGGGTTGACCACTTTACAGTCACACTCTCCGAGATGTGCCTATAGGCGTGTCACCAGTGAGCGGCTCTAGTATGATCATACGAGGACGTGGAGCCTCCCTTAGGTGCCGAAGATGACCGCTCCAGTGGTTTTAGCCGGTATGAGTCCGGCAGACCCCTTCGCCCTTCCCCGGGGCGTCTAAAGTCCCTACTTACAGTATCTATATCATAACATCTGTGTGTCCAGTGTATTTAGTCTTTAAAGGCTTGCTATACCTAAACATGTGTCAGAATCAATTGAGGTTACTTACTTATTCCATAATGATGCGGGTCTGACTGTACAATCTCTAAAATCGAATCATGCAGAACGATACTCTAATATATCAAATCATCATCATCATTTCGGCCAAATGAAGTCCACTGCTGGACACAGGCCTCTCCAAAGATCACCACAACGATCGATATGGGTGTGTTGTGGGCTCATTAGGGGGTTTTGTCATAATCGCCACGCTTGGCAGACGGGTTGGCGATCGCAGTTGAGATGTTAATGTACTCGAAGGACGCTGCTGCCCATCCTCCGGCTAATCTCTTAGTCGACTTTTACTACACCCACGGGAGGAAATGGGATGGTGGTATTCTGAGCCGGCACCACACGGCTTAAGCCGGCACCACACGGTCACTATCAAAATCAATGCATAGTCTTGAAACGATATTGCAATAATTAAAACGCTTTGTAAATGGATTAGTGATTGCTAGCTTCTACCAGCGCACAGGTGATGACTGAGGATGCTACCATTCTTTCTATAGACTACCTATTCTTTGCCGGTAAGCACAGACCAATTTTTTTATTGGTGTCCAGTGGAAATTCTACATGAAGGGAGGCTCTAGGAACTCGAAAGATCTCCATCTAGAGCCACCCATTGGTGCCACGCCTTTAGGCACATCTCGGAGGGGATGACTGTAAGGCGGTCATCCCCTCTAGCGGAGGGAAGGCGACTATAAAGAGGCCACCCAGGCAGGCAAACCTGAGTCGTCTACGGTTGAGAGAACAAGAACCGTTACTGTATATGAGGGCTACCACAAATCAGATAGTATATTAAGTACTTTTATCTCAAAATTGCATCGTCAACACCCTCACACCATTCACCCTACGTAGTGAGTGTCGAAGGACCGAAGCTTGATCAACTGACGTCGAAGTGAGCGCCCCTGAATCCTAACAGGCATTTAAAAATCTTTTGCTTGGCTACTGCAAGCATAATCAAATAAGAGTAACGCTGCAATCAAATAGGAATATAACCGCAACTGGAACTTAGATCACCACTCAAATGATTAGAAATTGTTTGCGCCGGCACCAGCTCGGGCTTTGCGTAAGGTGATCATGGTGTGCAAGTTAAACCAAAATGTTATTTAATTTTTCACTCAAAACTAAAACAAAACAAAAAAATAATAAGATGAACATTATCAATAATCATTCATTGTAACTTATATTGAATTCATCATATCAGCCACAGGATGTCCACTGCTGAATAAAGGCCTACCCCTTAGATTCCCACAACGAGCGGTCACATGCCGCTCTCATCCAACGACTCCCAGCGACCTTCACCAGGTCGTCTGTCCACCTCGTCGGAGGTCGCCCCACACTGCGTTTTCCGGTGCGCGGTCTCCATTCGAGAACCTTTAAGCCCCAACGGCCATCAGTTCTACGAGCAATGTGCCCCGCCCATTGCCACTTCAGTTTATTAACCCTTTCAGCCATGTCGACAACTTTAGTTCTTCTACGGATCTCCTCATTTCTCCTTCACCTTGAGCTTTCTTATGAGGCCCATTTTGAGTGACCACGTCTCTGTTCCATATGTCATCACTGGTAACACATGGTATATTGAATTAGTTCATTAAATTTACGTTTACATTATATGTTATTGGAGAATTATCAGGTGATCTGATTGATATGTTTGTGATGTGTGTAAGTTCTATTTCTCTTTAATTTGCCTTATCTTTTCTTAGAGAACTTTAGTGCCTGAAGAATATAGCTGCTGGTATTGACAATCTAGTCGAGAGCGAGGCGGACTGTTTGTACCCATGTCAAAATAGATTGCTAAAAAAATAAGAATTAATTTGAAGCGTTGACTAATTGACTTTTACGCTCGATGGAACACGTTATTTGATCTTTAATTAAACAGTCAAGTCACTCATTTAGTTACTGGCTAAATGTGTGAGTGGGGTACGCTATTGAGATTTTAATGAACATTTGATCTTTATAATTTCAGAAAATGTAATCATTCGCAGAGGCATAGTACTGTTAGTACCGGGAACTGGGGTCGGCCGGTAGACTTGACTTTGCGTGAATTTGTCGTATAATTGTCACAATAGAAGTGTGCCGTCACCCCGGACAGTTCAAGCGAATCTCACGAATTCACACTCTGCGCAACCTTTTTGATCTGACACACATTATTTATTCCATTTTCAAAATGATTCAATATTGTCTCTTTTCGGAGTGGCCTATTATACTCTATACGAGCTACCCCCCGAACGAATCAATATTCGCCTAGCTGATATTGATTTGTCAGTATTGAAAATGGTACGAAAGATCCCACCTAATTCCTAAGTAGAATCCTCACCAAAACAAATGATCACTTAACAAACCTTTTGAGAACCGTCCCTTGCTAAGAGATAGTATTATACTATAAATGCTTTATCGCAGGGTGTGGTATTCCTCCGCCTCACGTTGCTGAACAGCGTAACGGACTGTAGGGGTAGAAGACGTTGGTCTAGGACTACTCACGTGTATCTGAGTGGCCTATTATACTCTATAGTATTACAATTTAATTATTAAGGAACTATATATGAGAATCGTAAATGTCCTCAATGTGTGCAGTAGAAGTCAAGTGATGACATATGGAACAGAGATGTGGTCACTCACAATAGGCCTCATAAGAAAGCTCAAGGTCACTCAGCGAGCTATGGAGAGAGCTATGCTTGGTATTTCTCTACGAGATCGAATCAGAAATGAGGAGATCCGTAAAAGAACTAAAGTTGTCGACATAGCTGAAAGGATGAGTAAACTGAAGTGGCAATGGGCAGGGCACATTGCTCGTAGAACTGATGGCCGCTGGGGCACAAAGGTTCTAGAATGGAGACCGCGCACCGGAAAACGCAGCGTGGGACGACCTCCAACGAGGTGGACAGACGACCTGGTGAAGGTCGTTGGATTGGGGCGGCATATAACCGCTCGTTGTGGAAATCTAAGGGGGAGGCCTTTGTTCAGCAGTGGACGTCCTGTGGCTGATATGATGATGATGATGAAATGTCCTCTGCTGAAACTTGGCCTCTCAATTACCACTATCACCATGCTTGGCAGGCGAATTGGTGATCGTAGCGTGATCCATCCTCTGATAGCCGTTAGTCACTTTATCTCGATTGAGACGGTTAGGTAGCTTATGCTTGAACCACAATGATTTGTAATAAAACACCATTTAGTTCGCCTCACTAGTTACTCCTGTTTACAGTGAGATCTTGATTTGCGAAGGACGGCTTGGTAATAAACATTTAGTAATCCAAAGATGTTGTGGAATTAACACTTATAACATAAACGCCAATATATTGGCACCCGAATATTACCAACGGATCCAAATTGTTAGCAAATTCAATATCGATTCAGTGTCAAGACAATTTAATATCACGATATGGAGTAACGATATTATGATATACCTAACGTTATTCAATAATATGACGAGGTGTATGTATATACTTCTTCGCGATGACAAAATAATTCTAGCGTTTGGGACGAGTATCTCGAATATTGAATATTCAAACCAATATTATGTTAGCATGATAGCCAGGTTCCTATATCTTGCTGACCGTTATTAGATGAAACAACGAGTCGTAAATATGTTATAATAGCGAGGGACACAGACATATTTAGTTGCACATTGAGTGAATTCACAAAGAAAACATTGTATATAATATGTTATACCTAATAAGATGTAAAACTGTTTGAGATTTGTTGTACGCTATTGCATTGGGCTATGCCTGTAAAAGTAGTTGTAAGTGTGGATAAATAAATAAATAAATGTTAAAATTAATCATATTCAATACAGGGTAATGTTTTCTACATACCTCGAAGGTCATTCATGAACAACCACCCCATTGGTATACACTGAGGTGACTAAACCGTTTGCGACCTCAAGTAGGCCACTACGCGGAGGGGAACATCCTAGTGCGGAGGAAGCCGTCTATAGGCGCGCTAGTGCTACGGTGTAGCAGTTGGCGAAGTTATTTTTAATTTCATCTGCACCGGGAGCCTATGTCGACTTTGTGCATGCAATAACATTACCGCGATATGCGGTTTACTTTTATGCTGTATTGATGAAGAGGGTCTATTTGTGACCTATGAAACTAGGTGTGACTTCTTCGCCCACCTCATTGGAGGTCGTCCTACGCTGCGTTTTCCGGTGCGCGGTCTCCACTCGAGAAGTTTTTTGCCCCAACGGCCATCAGTTCTACGAACAATGTGCCCCAACCATTGCCACTTCAGTTTACTGATCCTTTCAGCTATGTCGACAACTATAGTTCATCTACGGAAATTCAAATACGGATTCTATCTCTTCATTTCTGATTCGATCTCGTAGAGAAATACCAAGCATAGCTCTCTCCATAGCTCGCTGAGTGACCTTGAGCTTTATTATGAGGCCCATTGTGAGTGACCACGTCTCTGTTCCATATGGTATACTGGTAACACACGCTGGTCATAGACTTTCGTCTTGAGGCATTGCGATATTGTTCACGGAAACACCTTGCGAAGTATCCCGAACGCTGCCCAGACGGATAAAACGGATTAGATTGCACATACTACAAAAATCTATAATATACGCGATATAATCTGTTTAAAATTGTTTTATTATAATGTGTAATAATCGCGATAACCTAAGAAGTTTTTATATAAATCAGATTATATTGTTTCGCAAGTAGGGGTAAATAAAAACGGCATTATTCATAAAAAAAAATTGTAGTTTTTGCCTCGATGACTTTTATAACATTAAGGCTGCATTGCACCAAATAACTATAACGATAACCAACGCCTTACTAGCCACTAAATCTCCGGTTAAGAGAAATTCGGCCTGCAATATTTTAGCAATGGTTAAAATGACGTCACAAATAACGATAACATAAACCGCTCAACTTCGGGTGGTTAATGGCTTTAGTTGAGGTATTATTATATAATATGGTTTGTGTGTGTCAACTTCTATTATTAACTTCTAACCTATATATTGCGATATAAAGAAATACTGTTATTAGTAGCAACCAATCTTAAAACGATATAATGTCTTTAGTCCGCGACATACTGTGGGAATCTAGTTCTTCTAACGATGATACTAACACTAATAGTGATTTATCTTTTATATTATACATGACGGTGCAATAGTAGGTAGGTACTTGTTTTCGATGGTTGTAGTTAATTTTATTTTTAAAACTAACTTTGACATAAGCAAGACTAGCCTTTGGTGCAACCCAGCCTTAATGGAACTCATGACATAGCGCAAAACTTCGTCTCGATACTTATATTCGAGTTTGGAAACTTTGATCTAACTCGTTTAACGAGTATAATAAGATTACGCTTGTATTGTTTTTATTTTATTTCGAATTCTTGAAAGCCGTTTGTTTTCTATTCTTATTTTGTACTCAATTTTTTTTTTTATGTTCTCGCAATTATGATAGGTTTCTGAGAAAAGCATTGCATAAAAAAAGTAATATACAATAAATACAACACAGCATTGAGTTTTTTCATTTTAAATATAGATTATGTCACCCTATTCTTTTTCTTTTCAGAAAACCCGCACACCGAACCCGCGTCACGTAGCGGGGCAAGCTTATTGCTTAACCACTACGCCGATCGTGCCATGTCTGCAATAATTTAAAATTTAGGTGGAGAAAGGTGAAATATATCAAAGCTATTAATGCTACTAGACACTACCACGATGCCGCGTGGTGCCGGCTCAGACGCATATCGGTCGTTGTGGTAATCTTTGGAGGAGGCCTGTGCGAAGCAGTGGACTTCATTCGGCCGAAATGATGACTACGACGAAATGCCGTGTGGTGCCGGCTCAGAATGCCACCACCCCGTCTCGTCCCGTGGGTTTCGTAAACGTCGATTAAGGGATTAACCGGAGGATGGGCAGCAGCGTCCTTCGAGTACATTAACAACTCAACTGCGATTGCCAACCCGTCTGCCAAGCGTGGCGATTATGGCAAGACCCCCCACTGAGCCCACAACACACCCATATGGATCGTTGTGGTGATCTTTGGGGGAGGCCTGTGTTCAGCACTGAACTTCATTCGGCCGAAATGTTGACTACCACGAAAAAGTTCATGTTATACTCTTCTAGGAAAACAGTGTCCGTATGTTTTAGAAATTAATCAAAGTGAACATATCAATTACAATTTTACAATTACTTAGCCAAAATTTTAAATGCTAAATATTTAAACTCTTTATGAAAACGATTATTCTAAAAATTATATTTTCTCCTTTCTTGATTACCTTATTACTCACCTTATTTCTGATCCGAAGCAGATGCCTAGATAGCTTGCTATTGATAGGTAATTTCGCTTTTAATTTCCGTTTCTTTATACATAAACATTCAACGCCTAAGTTCAAACGTTAGTACAAAGGCTTTCTTCCTCGCACAGATTTAAACAATTTGTTCGATGTTGCGGTAAGTGACATCGGATTATCCTCCAATAGTATTCATACTGCACATAACCTGCCATGCGCCTCAGATTCTATTGACACTGCTAAGCACGCATGGAATACCCAACAAAATAGTAAAAAGTACTACTAGGACTCAACAACCCCTTGGGGGGATCCTTTACAATCCTCCCCGAGAAGTGCCTGGGGGGGGGCGACCTTTTTACAGTCGCCTTCCCTCCGCTAGAGGGGTTGACCGCTTTACAGTCATCCCCTCCGTGATGTGCCTTAAGGCGTGGCACTGATGGGCGGCTCTCGTGTGATTTTACGAGGACCTGGAGCCCCCCTTCGGTGCCGAAGATGACCGCTCCAGTGGTTTTAGCCGGTAGGAGTCCGGCATACCCCTTAGCCCTTCCCCGGGGTGAAGGAAGTTCCATGTAGAATTTCCATTGGACATCAATAAAAAAAAACCAAGATGTGAGTTGTTTGTGTCTTACTGCGATAATCGTCGCTGCGTGTTAACACAGCTCACGTATTGACATATAAAACGTACTAAAAATAGATATCTAGTATCTTAACATTGATCTATAAACACTTTTGGAGGTCATATTGGAGACAGCATTGACTCCCAAGTAATAAATTTTAAATTACAAAAAGTTTTGACGTAGTAATCCATTTTTAATTAATTCACTTAAAGCACTTCGAATTTGATATACAATTAAATTATAACAAACCTAGTTTTAATCCAAAAAACGAATACGTACGACAATTAATTGCGTTATCCTAACTTTATAAAAAAAAAAATTGGCATAGTTTAGTTGGTGACTTTGAAGTCGGGTGTCGGCCATTGAGCATAAGATCATTAAGGTTATCATAGCGTTGGTAATACGAGACAGTATTTAGGCAGTATTTATTTCTTTATTTATCTGGAAAAATGAAATCGTTTGCAATTTCAGGTAATAAAATAATAACAGAGGTAATATCACATAGGACAGGGCTGTAGTCAGGGTAAGGTGCGGTACAATAAAGGTGTGGTAATTTTCAGTTGTGACGAAGATATTCAGTAAAAACTAGTTGTAACTAGAGAAAACACATCCGGAGATAATTTTGTCAGCGACAACTAGCCGAGTCAATAAAGGGTGACGGTGGCTTGGAGGAGACTCGTGGTGGCCCGAACGAGACTCGCGGCAGCCCGGAAGAGACTCGTGGTGGCCCGGAGGAGACTCGTGGTAGCTCGGAGGAGACTCATCGTGGCCTGGAGGAAACTTGTGGTGACCCGGAGATTCACGGACTCACTTGTTTAGCGTGGGCCCAAAACCTGGCATCACATTCAAAAATAAATTAAACCATATTGGTATCAATGTGATTTTATGAATTTCATGTACTTTCTTAGTCGACCTAAGACACCACTGACTTTAACGACGGAGAAAAAAACATTAAAAATAAACCTGGATCAAATGGTCTGCCTGAAGCCGCCAACACGCAGTGAGTAAATGTCAAATCAACGCTCTTTCGTTCTCTGTATAAGAATAGGCCTTTGTCCTACACTGGGGCAGCAACAGGCTGATAATATAACCGGTGGGCTGATTATGTATGTTGAGGATGATTTGCGAGTGTCGTAAATGTAGTAGCTGATGTTAAACAACAACTAGCCAACAAAGTTTTGTTAGTTTGTTTAGCCAAATGTTTTAACTGTTGCTGTTTTTAGTATTACTGCTATCGCCGCTAGTTACTATAGCAAAATTTAAACATAGTGACAGCCAGGTTTATGCCCTAATAAGCTTTTATCGTTTCGCGACCGATCGCACGACTACTGCAATTACCTTTGGTGTCGCTGTTTCAGATCTGTCCGAGTGCTTGATATTCTGTGGGAAGAATATGTGAATGCTGTATAACTTCATTTCGGCCGAATGAAACCCACTGCTGGACACAGGCCTCCCCCAAGGATCACCACAACGACCGATATGGTGTGTTGTGTGCTCATTGGAGGGTCTTGCCATAATTGAGTTGTTAATTTACTCGAAAGACGCTGCTGCCCATTCTCCGGTCCGGTAATCCCTTAGTCGACTTTTACGACACCCACGGGATGAAATGGGGTGGTGGCATTCTGAGCCGGCACCACACGGCAAGCTGTTTATCTAAAATGTGCTAATTTCGGTTTTTTTTTACCGCTATAGCATAATACAATAGACACTTATTTTATGTTATCGACAATGTATGAATAATATATAATTTCAATTTTGTCAATTGTAGATGTATTTTAAAATTATTATTTTGTGATTGACTACTGCTGTGTAATCTATACAAATAAATAAAATTGAAGTGTCTGTTTGTAATGTCAAAATAATAGCTTTTTACTGAATGCATGTGAAAGTATATACGGTACCTATAACATAAAAACCATTTTTAATTTTTTTGTCTGTCTGTCTGTCTGTTTGTTCCGGGTAATCTCCGAAACGGCTGGACAGATTTTGACGGGACTTTCACTGACAGATAGCTGATGTTATAAGGAATAACTTAGGCTACTTTTATTTTAGAAAAATCATTAGGGATCCGCACAAAAAATAAAAAACCCTTGAAATCCAATATACATATTCTATGTCAAGTGTCTATGTCGAAGTGCTCTAAGTTTCTTCTAAATAAAACACGGGTGAAACCGCGGGTCCCAGCTAGTAAATAAATAAAGTAGCTATTCAGAGTACCGGCCGTCTGAGTTTGGCCACCTACGCTGTGCCACTGTAACCAGAATCTATACACATGTATAGGCAGGGAAGTATAATTCGTTTTAGTCGTAGTAGAGTTCGATAACATCGAATAAAATAAATAAATAAATCTCGTATAGATTCGATTCTGTTCTACATATTTTACCTCAGTCATAATAGGTAGCTTACTACCTCTTTTTTTTATTGGTGTCCAGTGGAAATCCTACATGGAACTTCCTTCACCCCGGGGAAGGGCGAAGGGGCACGCCGGACTCCTACCGGCTAAAACCACTGGAGCGGTCATCTTCGGCACCTAAGGCAAGCTCCAGGTCCTCGTATGATCATAATAGAGCCGCCCATTGGAGCCACTCCTTTAGGCACATCACGGAGGGGATGACTGTAAAGTCGGTCGTCGAAAACGGTCACCTCCTCTAGCGGAGGGAAGGTGACTGTAAAAAGGTCGCCCCCCAGGCACTTTTCGGGGAGGATTGTAAAGGATCCCCCCAAGCCTCGCTTTGCACCGTGCTGCGCACACGGTGGCACGTGACCACGCAGACTCCCCAATCTGCGTACCCGCAACTCCCGAGACCCCCAAGGTATCTTACTACCTACTTCACAACCACCTCAGGCACCGTCGTCATCAGCTGAATACCAGCGCTGCACTTTACTGTTTGCTTTAATGAGGATTTTTAAAGCAACAACACACCGATCCTAATTTATTGTCATAATACTACTTGTTGTTTTGTGACTAATAAAATATTTTTCTTTTTTCTTGCTACAGATATTAGTACCATCAGCTAAACAGATGCCTTATATATAATTAATAATAAAAAAGGAATAACAGAATAATCCAGAATCTCGCCATGTCATTGGAGATTGCTATGTTTTGTATGGGGCTTATAAACTTTAAAGTCACCCCTCACTGTAAGCGCGCGGTCCATTCTGGGGGGCGCGTGGGCAGTGGGTAGACACTGAATGCACCATCTACCCCCGTGTTCACAACCTGAGTTGATTCCTTTTTTTTCAGAGCTATATAAGTCTCCAAAGTCTTGGCTTAATGACTGCCAATAATACAATAACCAGAACCGACAATTTTAGGTGCACTCTGAAGCCCGGGGTCATTCAATTCAAACCACTATGTGCAGATTGACCGCGCCAAACGTTGCTTTATTTTGCCGACCGTTTCCAACTTTGATTCGACACCGCATATCAATCAGTGTAGCTATACGCTATATGTATATAAACTCCAGTATAACCGGTGGTTACGTAAGCCAGGATAGAAGACCTTAGTTACCTTATTGAAATTTGCGCGCACCGTCAGTAAATAGGTTCGCATATTGCATCAAAATCAAATTTCCTTAGCGTCAACGTGCTTATGATGAGTAACTCAATTTCTTGTGTCGTCTAGCGGGTTGTCGCTAATTTGTCCTTAATTAGGCTACGGGCAAACTGCATAGAGGATAACATCTTCGTTCGGCAGTTTGTAGCTCGCATAACGCCTTTGATCTAAGTTATTATCATACTAAACCAACTGTTGGTTCTATATATGTCTAAGGATGCAAACATGTGTAATTACAATCTGAGGACCAATTCTCGTAATTTAAAAATGTTCAAAATATAGTGCCGATCTAGTCGCAGTGTCATAAATGTCACAAATAGTAGTCTCCTAAACTAACAAACAACGTCAAACGTGAACTTACACTGTGATGAGATCGAAGATGGATCGAAAGTTGATCGAAGTGGAAACGGTATTCTGCTAACATTTTCACATGTACTAAATTGTTATTAAATAAACAAAAAATTAATATTGGAATGGGACTGGATCGAGATTATACTAAAATCCGACTGAACTTTAAGAGTAGCAGAATACCATTTTTTCGGTCAATTCATAATTTAATCTCAGTTCGGTCAAGTTTCAGTCTTAGTGTAAATTAATTACGAGAATTGGCCCTCAGATCCCTCAAATAAAACTCATTATTTTATATCACTATACTAACTGTTATCTGTGACTTCATCTGCGTCCTTCTTAAAAGGAACTTGATATCCTACATTTGTCGTATTCCGCGTTATAATCTATTTCTCTGCCAAATTTATTAAAATTGTTTTAGCCGTTTGAGTGTGATGGAGCCTCAAATAATTAAACATACATATATTCACACAAATATTCACATTTATAATAGCAATAAGATTATAATATCTATGAAAAATAGTCGATGAACTTAAATACAAGACACACAACGAAGGTTCTATTTATTTTAATGTAGAACGAAGTACTATTTTTGACCACTACAGCGATAGGACTCAGTAAAGCGGTGACTTAAAACAAAGATTAAGAAAGTAAAATGTCTCTATTAAGTTGATTGTTGATAATAAAACTGCATAAAATTTACAACCGTAGGCGCAGAAGATTACACTCAGACTCGCTTTTTGTTGAGAATGAAAGCAAAATAAAAAAAGATGCAGATGGAGGTGAGTGCCGGTGGCTAAAACTCTACGATGTTCCTGCACGCATATTGCACAGGTGTCGCGGGAGATGCTTCCACATTCATTCGCAACCTTGGCAGTGCCGGTTGCCTAGAGCAGCGGACCCCGTCTCTTCGGAGGTGTAAAAGTGTGTTATATTCTCCCTCAAAACGTCTTTGAGTGGCGCTAGTCAAATAGACAAAAATTCCAATCAATCACGTAATTTATTTTACTAGATAAGCGTACAATATTTGTACCTATTCATGTTTTCCGATTGACTCTGACTTTGGTAAAAATGTCCACGTACCATATCTTACCTCAGCAGACGTTCAAATAGTACTGTTAATTAAATATAATTGTTGTAGTTTACGTTAATAATATTCTGAAATACAATTTAATTGGTATAAATAGATTCTAATTAATACAGTATGGTTACGCCTCGCAGTTAATTGGCACAGAATTCTAAATCATTAATGTTTCGTAAGTACCTTAGTATAGGTAAGTATATCAAAGGCGTGTATATAACGTCTATTGTTCACCATAATTCAAAAGAATATGCCTGTGAGTATTCAAAATGGAATCTGATAGGACAAAAAGAAAAATAAGACTCTGGACTCGCACCGCACTTGACTTAAGCAAACTTATTTTAAATGCTTGGTAATAGAACCCCAAAGACTTTACAACCTAAACGGCCGATCAACGCCGCATTTATGAAAACGAGAAGTAAAGGCCTTTGCCACCAGAGATCTTCGATTACTGCTGCTACCAGCTGTGCCCCACCCGTAACGCTAAGTATAAGTTTTCTGAGTTATTTGCCATTAGAAGTACGTAAGCGCAGCCACGGTATCTCCTGCGAGAGCGTCATGCTCCAGAAGGTGACTGCAGAGTGGGATCGGGAGAGGGCCTATACTGCACGGATAAGGATGCGGCAGCGCCGGGGTAACAACCACCCCGGCGCCCAGGTCTAACAGGCCTGAGTCCCCAGCTGCCGCTATATGGTGGGGGGCCTTGGGGGTCGCAGGCGCTGTGATTGAGGAGTCTGCGTGCTCATACTGAGTGACCCTCAGAAAGACGGTGGAGCGCACGTGGTCACGTGCCACCGCACAGCACAGCGCACAGCGAGGATTGGGGGGGGGGGGGAATCTTTTACAATCCTCCCCGAGTAGTGCCTGCCGTAAGTACCTATGTAAAAAGATAACTTGGATATCAGCATGATCTCTAAAATGTCATTGTGACCCCTGTACCAGCACTGTGATCATGATCTAATACCTTTTTTTGTTTTATTTTTTTATTGGTGCCCAGTGGAAATTCTTCATGAACTTCCTTCGCCCCGGGGAAGGGTGAAGGGGTATGCCGGACTCCTGCCGGCTAAAACCACTGGAGCTGTCATCTTCGGTACCTAAAGGAGGCTCCAGGTCCTCGTATGATCACACTAGGGTTCTCCCACTGGTGCCACGCCTGTAGGCACATCCCTGAGAGGGTGACTGTAAAGCGGTCACCCCCTCGAGGGGATTGTAAACGGCCGGCCTTTTTAGTCGACTTCCCTCCGCTAGAGGAGGTTAACGCTTTACAGTCATCCTCTTCGAGATGTGCTTAAAGGCGTGGCTTACGAGGACTTCTTCGGTACCGAAGTTGACCGCTCCAGTGGTTTTAGCTGGTAGGAATCCGGATGCCTCTTCGTTCTTCCCCGGGGCGATAATATTTGTTTATAGTGAAATTCCACTGGGGACCGATAAAAATATAAGGCGCAGCCTTAGTATAATATCAAATTGCCTGTATATAGTATTATAATTACTGATTTACTGAGAGAAGGATAATTATAAATATTACAGGCTTATCAGTAAGGAAATCTTGGATAGAGTAGCAGTTTTCTTTATAAGATTTTTTTTTATCGTTGCCCCACACTAGAATTTCTCCTGTGTCGTGGGTGCGTTTACAGACATGAATTCCACAGTGTGGGTAATGTGTAAAAATAAAAGACAGCTTCGAAAATATGGTTTACATTATGTAAACCATAATACACATACATATACATAATATATATACATATTTTATAGCTCTACTTTTTTTTTAGGGTCTATTTATGGGTGCTAAATGGATTTAATACTTTGAAAAACGGAAACACGGCGAACCTTAACATTAAATTCTGTCGCAAACGGTGACCCGCCACTCACAAGAGGGCCCCCTAAAGGTGTCGAGAGGCGCAAAATCGGTTTCACCATCGCACGTCTCGAAGTTTCGGAGCGGGATACCCCGTTATTACGCCATTAGACACTTCCACCCCCAAGCATATAGCTCTAAGACCCCTTTTAATCAGCCAACTAAGGCAAGCCAGAGTGAAAAGTCCCGCGGGCACTCATGGGGTTCCACTCCAGCCGACCACTAAAGGCAACCCGGAGACGAGGTCCCGATCAACTATCTGGGGCATTCAGATACGATTGACGCCGCTCACATTCAGCTCAATATAAGCTGCCCTACGTTTTGTGAACTTCTTAATATATATAATTATTATGTTTATTTCCATAACAATCTCCTCACAGTTAAAAATAAAACCATATCGCTTATAAGTCGCGTCAAGTTATACAACCATAACAAAAAATATAAAAGTACCAGTCAAAATGTTAAGAAAACATTATATAGAATTATATTTCTAATACAATAAAAATGTCAAAACAATTATATATATGTATATATATACATATATCTGTACTCTTCTTTGTATCAAAAGGGTAAAGAAACTGCTTTAATCTGCCCTGCAGGTTTGCGTTGTCCCATTGTGAGATACCGACTGCCCGGATGGGTTTAATTAGTTATTATGAGTATTAATTACTCGCCTATGATGTCTCATCGCAGGACAAAGGAATTTTCATTGAAATGAACGGAAATTTCAGCCGAGTTGTTTGTACTTTAGATACTCGTATTTCATCTCTATTTATTGTTCATGGTAAGGGTTCATGGTACTGGAACCAAAAATGTAATAGATAATTAACTACATGACTGCAATAAAAACATTTGACTTTGACTTTGTGTAGCTGTAAAGAGATACATTGGCATCGATGATAATTTTCAGAAGGTATTTCAACGAATCCTTACAAAATACAAAAGAGGTTTCGTATGTTCTATTTCCACAGCTCTACCTACTAGATTTCACGAAATGTATACCCTCTCTAATAGATTTCTATAATCGTGTCGTCAATTTGTTGCTGAAAATCAGCGCTGTTGGCTCATTCCGATGCTACAGCATTACGCTGAGCAGCGACCAAGTTTTTGCGCAGATACGACGCACAATTTCTACTTGTCCGTTCTTATTTTATAACGTTCTTGTATTTTAATAGTTTCGCTAAAAAGCAGGCAAAGGTCAGAGTCCGACAGCCTAAATATTGTCATAATTCATACAATGAAAGGTGTGATGCACTATCACATCTAGACATTATTTTACTATCAGTGTTGCCAGCACGTGTAAAGCACGTAAAGGTTTAGATATTATATTCATAGTTTTAGTAGATTTTGTAGTTTCTAAGCTTTTTTAGCCTTCTGTCGAATTTTTATATTTTAATGTGTATTATGCGTCGATGTGGCGCGGAAATAAATAGTTTCTTTCTCTTTCTAATTTGCTAGTACTTACCACACTCGATAGATGAGTTGATCAGCGTAGTATGGCTCCTGTTCCATGGAAGGGATACTGCTGGCTATCCCTCTGAGTCCCTTAGTCACCTTTTACGATATCCACTGGAGAAGATGGATCATGGTGCTCTGTCCTTAATCCATATACAACACGGAGACTATAATATGATACGGAAATGACGTCGCGTAGCCTTCCGCGAAAATACGACACTTCAGTCAAAACTCATCGATCGTGAAGGTCTTAAAACGTTGTGAAACCCATACCACAGAAAAATTAAGTTGATGTTGTGGCGCGATTTGAATTTGTCGACACCATTGTTCCTAACCGTTTTCCTTACATGTATCACATTTCAGTAAAAACGAACAAGAAATTGAATTTTAATAGGACTTGAAATAAAACTATAAGGGAAATCAGGTTTGACGTTAAATTTATTTAAATACATCTCAAATTTATGAATTAATAACAAATTTTATGTACGGTATTTGCGTGTCTCTAATTATTTCACAATCTAGACCAAAAATGCATTTTCCGGTAAAAACATCTAGTAAAACTTTTAATTTATAAATTTTATCAAACCATTTGTATTCATAATTTTTTTAATAGACATTATAATTATTTATACATAATTAGATTTTCTTAAAACTAATGGCGATGTTCTTCTGATTATATCATTTAAATATTTTCAAAATGTTCTTAGATGAAAGTACGAAATTGGAGATTGACATTTGACATTAAGACATTTTGGTTGATAGGGACCTGCCGTGACATGAGTAAAATGAATAAAACGAAAAACATAATCGGTGACTTAACGTTGTAATGGATTTGGTTGCCTGTGTACGGTTAAATGACGTATATCGCATACGTGAAATCGAATAATTTTAAGTCAGGAGTCCAGTTCCAAACGAGGCATATCAACGACATTGTCAGGATCGGAAGAAAGCTAGTGCCTCAGGGCATGCATAAGAATATTTTCACGAATAGACAGAGCATACCTAAGATAAAAGCGAGGCGCACGTGGCAAAACTGTGCTCTTGCCGCAGCGCGGTCTTGTGAGCTGTTTTTTAAGTGCCGCGAAGGGCACGGTAAGTAAACGTCATTAACTACTCCAAGACTAATATTATAATTGGAGACATACACTTTCTTTTTATCGTAGACAGAGTTACAATATATAGTTCATCTACGGTTTTTGTATTTTCAAGTAAAAACCGGCAGTTGCGCCACGATTATCTAAATAGATAATCGTGGCGCAACTGCCGGAAGACGTCACTTCGTCACCAAGGTTGTCACTGAAAATCAGCGTTATTGTATCTTGGATCTTGGTGATACAAGTTACAATGCGAAAGCATTTAAGCTGAGTGACAACCCTTTTTTGCATGGACAAGACGCACAATCAGTTTATGTAAAATGTAATGTAATTTTTAGAATGTGAGGTACTGATTTTTGTTGTAATTTATTTTTTTGGCCTGGAGTCTAAGTGCTTTGGCCAATTTTTGTTGTGAAATAAAAATGTGTTACCAGTTCATTCCTCTTCTTAGTGTTGTTCTAATTTTGCTTTATGTTTTTAATTTTAGTCAAGTCTTTGTTGTTATTAGTGCAAAAATAAATTGGATCGTTCTTTTTTTCTTTCTTTAAACGATCCTGGGAGTTTATCATACATACACACAATAATATTAAAGCCAATACATTACAACAAAGACCTTTTTTCAGCAATGGATGTCTTTTTGATTAATAATGTTGATAACGACGATGATGAGAACAATAGATAATTTGTTGAACTCCACATTTTCATCTTCCTGGTTACGTTCATTTCATAAGGTATGCAAATCATAACACAGAATGTGACTTCTTAGGACCGATGGTCATGTTCTTGAGTGGAAACCACGGATCGGTACAATTCGCGTTAGAAACCTCCAGCCAAGTGAACTTGTTATTAGTTTAGTTGTTTTTAGGTTGTCTAATGAAGGTAGATGGAGTAGACTGGAAACGAAAGGCGGCGGCTGATGTGTTTTGAATATGACGTGTAAAAGTATGAGTTAGTACCTAATTACTGAACAAATGATTGATTGGAGGATCGTGTAAGCGTGACATATAGCGCAACTTGGAGATGCTTATGTCCAGCAATGTACTGCGTCTGAATTGATGATGATGATGATGAATATGCATTGTATATGAACACACATAATAAGTCACTGGAAGAGATTTCTTAAGAAATAAGCAATATCTTGCCG
This sequence comes from Diloba caeruleocephala, assembly GCA_947459985.1. Taxonomy (NCBI): domain Eukaryota; kingdom Metazoa; phylum Arthropoda; class Insecta; order Lepidoptera; family Noctuidae; genus Diloba; species Diloba caeruleocephala. Next base: position 3,171,145 of record OX381618.1, read on the forward strand.
TGTGGTGCCAGCTCAGAATACCACCACCCCATTTCGTCCCATGTTGTAAAAGCCGACTAAAGGATTAGCTGGAGGATGGGCAGCAGCGTCCTTCGAGTACATTACCAACTCAACTGCGATCGCTAACCCATTTGCCAAGCGTGGCCATTATGGCAAAACCCCCCAATGAGCCCACAACACACCCATATCGGTCGTTGTGGTGATCTTTGGGGGAGGCCTTTGTCCAGCAGTGTACTTCATTCGGCCGCAATGATGAAACGGGAACATTGGTTAACAGTAACTTTAAAGTTAGTATAGTTTTAACTAACTGCTAAGCGCTTATTTCAATGATTAGTCGATGAAACATGAGCCATACTTATTATAAATCACATTCAATTATCTTTACAGACTTTATTTAATGCATTGGAAAATACAATAAATAATTACAATGCATTTCCTCTGCCATCACTGTTCTATCCCTGTAATATATTCATACGCTTCGTCAAAATATCTTTAAGATTACACAGTGGTTATCTTCTTGCTGTAATACTGGCTCAGCACCCGGCAGCGCTCGTGCTGCGCGCAGTAGAGGCGTGGGGGCGGGTGTCAGGCCGGCCCGCGCGGCGCTCGCGGCGCTTCCAGGCGCTCGGGGACCGCCGTCAGGGAAGTCTCAGCGAAGCGGACCCCGAGGCGTGTGCGGACTTTGTTACTCTAGCAATAAAAGGGTTAGATTCGTTTTTTTTAAGACTAAGTAAGCTGGAGACATGCTAGCAGATCCATTCGCAAGTCTGACTGTCACTGCTCACTTAAAGGTCGAATTGTGATGTAGCGTATCGGGTTGTTAAGTTCTCTACAATAGGATGAGTTGAGTGACGCTGATGCATGCGTTATGCTCGTAAATGCCTACTGTCATGAATAATCATATAATATCTGCTATGGCAATATTTTAATTGGTTTTATGATTGTGTGTATCATTTCATACATTAACGGCCAAAAAATGATACTCATAAATCTTCTAATCAACTTCCGACAACGACGAAGTATCGTTAGAACTTATTTTTAGTCGTGGTGGTATCCTCATGGACTTCCTCCACCATGGGCAAAGTGGAGGGGCATGCCGGACTCTTACCGGCTAAAACTCCACGTAGTTCCTTCTACTTACCTATGGCTGGGGGTGCGGATTTCGCTAGGTATTGGCCGCTCCCCAAGTATAATGTAATGTGTAATGCACCTTGTAAGAAGTGCACAAGTAAAATACCAAACTTTTTCACGCTAAGTTGTTCTGGGTTTGAGTGTTTGTGCATGTGTAATTTATGTCTATTTACTGTATCCACGACTCACGAGACACAAAGTGTGAAGCATCGTTCAAAAAAGAAAATAAAACTTTATAACAAAAAATATACCGTCTCCAAAAAAGTTAATTGGGCCAGATATAAAATATAACTTCTCGTTCTCGTTGGTCTGCATGAACCATAGTTGAGGCATATCTGGCCCCACCCGCACGCTCAAGTGGCTTCCAATTCGTCTTCGTAAGAGTACACGGAAATTGTCTCCTTTTCAATGTTCTACATAACCCCACATTTCCATTCTACCTGCGGGAACGAATTTCTTACACCGGTCCGCCGTATGCACCCTGCAGCTCACATCTTAGAACCCTTCTCAAATTCCCATCCCACAAAACCGATTTCTACACTTATTTCTTATCTGTCCATGCAGTTAGGTTATGGACTTAGCCACCGCCTGTTATAAGGGAATTTGAATCAGTTTATAATTTCTTGAAACGTGTTAAAGAGCATTACATCTCTGTATCCACTTAATCGCAGGTCTTCTGCGATAGATTTCCCAAAGAAATATGCTGTACCTTTGTACTCTACCTTACTATGTAATTATGTATCAATTATTTTGTGTGTACATCAATAAATAAATAATAATAAAAATCTACTCGAATTTAAAGTAGTAAACATATCAGTCTATCAAACATATTACTTTCACGCACGCACCATTTGGTTCGTTAACAAATGACTGCCAGTCTTGTTGCGTGTCGATAGTGAACGCTGTTTTATGAGATATCACAAAGCAATGATGTGTCCGTTGCAAATATATAAGGTCTTACTTTAATAATGGAAAATATTTTAGGAGGTAAATCTATAGGTAGCAATGCGTTTTAGCAAAATAAATAAACGTAACATCAACCTTTATTTTATCAAATAGTACAGAGTAAGTAAATCTTTCGCTAGTCGAATGTTTGAATTTTGATTTATTTATTATCAGTAAAACCGATGCTTGATATTTGAAATTAATTCTATACCATTCATAGAGCCTTTTTTTTTATTGATGTCTAGTGGAAATTCTACATGAACTTCCTTCACCTCGGGGAAGGGCGAAGGGGTATCGGGTACCGGCTAAAACCACTGGAGCGGTCATCCTCGGCACCGAAGAGGGGTCCAACCAGGTCCTTGTAAGATCACACTAGAGCCCCCACAGTGATGCCACGCCTTAAGCATATCTCGGAGTGGATTAATGTAAAGCAGTCACCCCCTCTAGCGGAGGGAAGGCGACTGTAAAAAGGTCGCCCCCCAGGCACCTCTCGGGGAGGACTGTAAAGGATCCCCCCAAGCCTCGCTGTACGCTGTGCTCTGTGCTACGCACACGGCGGCACGTGACCACGTGCGCGCCACCGTCTTCCCGGGGACCATTCATAGAGCCTAGCCTTAAAATATTTTCCATTATTAATGTAAGACCCTATATAGATGCAGAACCCAGGCTTTAAATATGTCCACGGCTCAGTTGGCGCTGTGGCTAAACGAGTAGCTTTCTGCACTATAGGTCACGGATTCGATTCCCGTATGGAACAAATATCTGTATGGCCTACAAGTAGTTATTACGGGTCTCCGTGGTTGTGCATGTGCGATAAAACTTGTGCCACAATACAAAAGGAAATCTAGTCGCGCAACGTATAAAAAAAGTTATGTACATAATTATGCACTGTCTACTTGTAACGCTATTATTAAATAACGTAGGGAAGTAGAAAAAACTAACTAGTTTCATAGCAAAAATAAAGGATTCAAATTATACACAGACGGCAATACTGCAAAAAGTAAGAATATTTACCTTCACTGTTTGTACTAGTGGTGTCCCCAGGTTGATGTTTTTATTCTTTATGGAACTCGATCCAGACTGACCTGCACAAAAAGTTTAATTTTATAGGTTGGGGAAAAGTTTCTCCGTATTTTATGAACGAATTTTTTATCAGGTTAATACCTCGTAAAAAAATCGTACAATAAGTAGCGTTTTATTGATTTATACGCCAGCTTTCGTAGATACAAGTATTTTCTTTACATTTATATCGATCAGGCATAACAAACACAAGTCTAAGTGTGGTTAAAATGGGTCCACTTGTTCTGCAGTCGGTAAACCAGAACTCACATGCAACATTGTTAATGCTTCATCTTAAAGTACAGTTTACCACGTTTGATGTAAAACCCTTGGTCGTTGGTTAGTGATACTGGCGCGCAAAGTGCAATATAATCACTACTGTAATGAGCGCAAATAGACCCATATTGTCTTACGAAGTACTAATACCTAAGTACAACATCGTTTCATTATTTCAGTCGATGCTGATGATAGTCCTCCCCAAAGATCGCCACACTGACCGGTCTGAGTTTGTATTGGGTGCGCATTGGCGGGTTTTGCCAATACCGCCACGGTTGGCAGGTGACTGGTGATCGGAGTTCGAGTTGTAAATATACTCGTTGAATGCTACCGCTACGCCACCACTACGATACCGCTACGCCGCCGCTACGCCACCGCTATGCTATGCATTTACATACTTTAGCTTATTCCATAGTCGACGACACCCACACTATGTGATAGGGTGGTGCTATTTTTAACCGGCACTACCCAGTTATGTAACGAACTTCGCTATTTTTTGCACTTTTGTGTGGAAAGCGGTGGTCCATTATTTTCGTGAACCACACTGAACTAATTCCAGACGCTGTCCTACAATTTTCTCACGTAGTTATCACTATAAAAGTGCAACCGTGGAGTTTCTTGCTGGTTCTTCTCCATGAAATAACTAATCGCACCAGCTCGGCGATCATCTGTTACAAAACGCTCGTTTAAAACCGCAACCGTACAGTATCTTGCTGGTTCTTCTCCACGAAATGACTGACCGAAGCAACCTGAGGACTATTTATAAATGCTGAGTAACATGGCACGTACTTAGAAATAAACTAATAAGATATTTTAAGTGTTATTCTTAGAAAATTCGTCTTGAAAGGGTTCGGTATGATAAAGTTACTTAAATTCTTTGAAAATTATTAGTTTCATTGTGTTATTTTTTGGTAATATGAATTCAGTGTGTAAAGCTTTGTTATTTTAAGGTTTTTATATCAACTGAGTGATTATAGGTGCCTTTTTAGAAGTACTCGCTTTAGCTTGGCGCAGTGGCTAAGCAATTGGATTTATGCGTTGCGGACCGTGGATTCGATTCCCGCACGGAACAAGTATTTGTGTGATCTATAGATATTTGTTTCGGGTCAGGATGTTTATGCATGTGAGATTTTTGTTTGTAAACATGACAGTGGAAAAATCCAAAGGTGGAAACATTTAAAAAGAACCATTAAAAGCGAGCGGAGATTATGTACAATCGCAAATATTACTCGGACCACATTTTGCATTCCGTGTAAACGTGTGATGGTTGATTTCGATAACGTCAATTCAACCTCTCTAAAGTCATTTATTTAATATTTCAGCCTGTTTTCACAGTACAACATCTTGTCGTTACCGTATCGCACTCAGAACTTTTTACGGTAACCACAGTGCGACAAAAAACAGCTGCGTGGAACTAATTACACATGTTGTTTGATATAGAGATGTCATCTCTCAAAGTCAATATATTCAATACATCTTCAAAAGTGCATAGCATGCTAAGGATTGTATTGCTGTGAACACACAGTAGTCCTACGTCTGTATGTGTAAGTGCTGTTACAACACAGTACGCACACCACAGAGTTCACACACTGTCACACTGTCAGACAGGCATCATAAGCATATTCGTGGCCGGCTTATACTATAGCTAAAATTGGCAGTAAATTAATATGTGCCAATAGCAGTAAGCGTCTGGCGTTGAGTTGCGGGTTGGTTCCAAGCTCGTGAAATAATTTTGCATCAATAATAACCTAGGCGGTAATTTTGAAATCTTTTTATATTGTTATTGCAATAAAAAATATAATAAATAAAAAAGATGAAAAATAAGTGATAACAAAACAAAAATGTTTATTCGTTATAATTACCTACATAAAGTTAATAAATAGCAACAACTATTTATTATGTGTTAAGGTTATAGCTTAAGTAAGTATTCATTTTCTTTACAAAAAGAAGATCGATACTAGGCCTCAAATTTTAATCTTCAGATAATCGGATATAGCGCAATATATTTATAATATAATAACATAGCTAAAACAATGTAAACATTTAATAAGCTTTTCATAATTCCCATTATTCATATTTCAGTTCCTCATATATTATCCCATAATATGTCTCCATGCCATGTGACTTCAACTGCTCAATTTACCTTTCATCTCGTGCAACTTCGCACCATCAAAACGGGTAGATTGATCTATATATGTGATCAAACCACATCAACACGGCCTCACAGTATTTCTCTTGAAAGAAGAATACTCACCGTATCCATGTTAGGAGAACTGAGTGCAGGGCGGTGAATAAATCCTTCTTTCAACCGCTGTTAGACATGGAATATGAGTGTTTGGCTTGTGCTAAGTAAATTGTCGGTTTAGATAGTCCCATGACGGCCGGTGCCGAAGATAACCGGATATGTATTTCTGTTGCCACTTAAAATCACCTGGATTATAGGTGGCAACAGAAATACACTTCATCCCTTTTCGCTCCTAAGGGCCATTGGACAATTGCTTAGTAATTTCACTGCAGTGAAAAAACTAAACTGTGTCAGCGTCACGTATATTTCTGCCCGACCAACACTCAGGCTGCTGACCAGAGAAGCAGCTTATATGTCCTTCTGACAAGATATAGAGCTTGCCAAAGCTAGCAGTTATTGCTGGGGTCGCGGTTGAAAGCGATAACGTACGTGATGCCCCAGTTCACGATGATGAGACGAAACATTGTAGTTTTAGATAGCGAGGCAACAGTGCTTTCCGTTTTGTCCAGGTAGACCGGTAGCCCTTCGGGTTGTAATACAAAAAAAAAAAATTTCTTACAAATTACCACATTTTTCATGACCTAAAATAATAGCTATACGTAAACATACATGCTTCATTACCTATAGTATCGGAAGCTGCTGAGGAGTTACAACATATTTTCTGGAGCAATCGACGGAGGAGACCCTTGATGTCCAATGTGTAGGAGCCGTACACCAGGGGATTCATGCAAGAGTTGGAAACAGCCATCACGAACAGCAGGTCCTGAACTCTTGGGGATACCTGGGATGCTGACTGACGGTCCACCATATACCTGTGGGGCAATTTTAACAATTAACACTTATCATCATCATCAATCCGCGGTGCGTTTGATAGCGCGTTGTCCTAGTTGTCAGAGACCAATGTTTAGTTGTGAAGAAAGATTTCACTTACCACATAGTGATAGTAGCGTACGGCAGCCAGTAGAGAGCGAACACGGTGACTATCGTGACGGTCATGCGCAGCGTGCGACGCCGCGCGCGCTCCAACACGCGGCCGTCGGAGCGGCGCAGGCGCACGTGGCCGCTGGTGCGGTGCATGCGTTTCTCTGAATAAGAGGTACTGGGTTAATCTATACAAATAAATAAAATTGAAGTGTCTGTTTGTAATGTCAAAATAACAGCTTTCTACTAAATGCATATGATAGTATGTACGTAACATATAACAAAAACACTATTTTTGAATTTTTTGTCTGTCTGTCTGTCCGTCTGTCTGTCTGTCTGTCTGTCTGTTTGTTCCGGGTAATCTCCGAAACGGCTGGACCGATTTTGACGGGACCTTCACTGGCAGATAGCTAATGTTATAAGGAATAACTTCGGCTACTTTTATTTTAGAAAAATACTTAGGGTTCCGCGTAAAGAAATAAAACCCTTGAAATCCAATATATATATTCTATGTCAAGTGTATATGTCGAAGTACTCTAAATTTCTTTTAAATTAAACGCGGGTGAAACCGTGGGTCCCAGCTAGTAATAAATAAAGTGTAATGGTGATAGTACATTATTGTCCAAATCTGACATAAAGCAATTGACAACCGAGTAATTATTGGAAGGATGACGCGAAGTCGAGCACTCCAATTGCAATATTAAAAATAGAAGGCGCCGGCTGATTCCTTTTCAATTTAAAGAGGCCGCAGATTGCTATTTCGGCCGAGATTTGTAAGCATTCATTTTTTTTCATTTCGGCCGAATGAAATCCACTGCTGGACACAGGCCTCCCCCAAAGATCATCACAACGACCGATATGGTGTATTGTGTGCTCATTGGGGGGGTCTTGCCATAATCGCCACGCTTGGCAGACGGGTTGGCGATCGCAGTTGAGTTGTTAATGTACTCGAAGGAGGCTGCTGCCCATCCTCCAGTTAATCCTTTAGTCGACTTTTACGACACCCACGAGATGAATTAATTCAAGAAAGACAAAAATGACACTTTGAAAGTTAAATTTATGTATTAAAAGTTACGTGGAAGTTTGTGCACTTAAACAACAACAATGAACAAATTAACTTATTAAACATCTTTATATTATGATAAAGTTATGAATCTTTTTATGATTATTATCCACTATACAGTTTCTAATTTTCATTCGAGATAATTACAGCACGCGCGGTCTTCGTTGTTTTATACATTTGAAAATAAATGCGCATTCAGTTTTTTAAATAATGAATATCGTGTACTTAAAAAATCGACTAAGTGCGAGTTGAACTCGCGTGGAGAAGGTTCCGTACGATTAATATGTTATCTTTAGGTACGAGAAGTGACGGATGCCTGGCCTAGTTAAGGCGAACGAGTAGTACCTTAATAATGTATCTGAAGAACAAACTTAAAATTTGTATAGTTGAAAAACATGTTTTCCCATACATTCCAACTGCAAATGTAAGTTTGTATGCACAATATTGTAAGATTTACCATGTTATTTTAAGCCCACAGACTTCTAATAGGTTTTCTTGTAATCTATAAGTAAAAAACTGTAACATATTTTTTTTTTTGAAAATTATCGGCTCAGTAGTTTCGGAGATAAGAGGGGGGAATGGTAAATTTTCGCCTATTTTCTTAAATAACTTTAAAATTCTTGATTTTAAAATTATAAAATAAATATATTTGAGACCCTCACAATAAGCCCTTTTATTAAATATATTACACGGTACAGTTTGAGAAACTTTCTTCTTAAATTTTCTATATTGTTAAATTCCCTCCAAAAGTGACCCCCATATTCAAAATTTATTTATTTACGTCACATGTCCGTATTTGAGTCGGGCGGCCGAGAAATGATTTCCCGCATCTGTCGGGGCATTGCGCGGCTGCGCGAGGATATTTTCACCGTGCGTTTAAACTGAGTTCAGTTGAGAACCTATATGAAGAGGTTAGTGATTTAGAATCGTAAAGACATTCTCTATCCGATTCTGGAGGTTTATCCGTCTACTTCTCATCGCAGATTCAGTCAGAATATTCAGTTTATACAGCAGTGATCCGCCAACCCGCACTAGGCCAGCGTGATGCACGAGGGCCTGACCATTCTCATCGTGAGAAAAGGCACATGCCCAGCAGTGGGACTGGAAGGGGCTGATTATGTATGTATGTTCAGTTTATACATCTATACAAATAAATAAAATTGAAGTGTCTGTTTGTAATGTCAAAATAACAGCTTTTTACTAAATGCATACACGGTACGTATAACAAAAAAAAAACAATTTTTTAATTTTTTGTCTGTCTGTCTGTCTTTCTGTCTGTCGTGTCTGTCTGTTTGTTCCGGGTAATCTCCGAAACGGCTGGACCGATTTTGACGGAACTTCCACTGTCAGATAGCTGATGTTATAAGGAATAACTTAAGCTACTTTAATTTTAGAAAAACAATTAGGTTTCCGCGCACAAAAAAAACCTTGAAATCCAATATATATATTCTATGTCAAGTGTCTATGTCGAAGTACTCTAAATTTATTTTAAATTAAACGCGGGTGAAACCGCGGGTCCCAGCTAGTTTTAAATAAGTCCAAATGCTGTAGGCGCGGAAAAAGTCGTGTCAAATAAACGTGCTCTAAAAGTAGAGGCGCAACTTGTCAAAGTTAGCGTTATCTAAAATATATATATATATATAAAATAATATATCTACAAGATAATGGTGTGTAAAGGTACCAAAATAAAATTATACGATCCGTCGAATGTTCATTACAAAATTATTTTAGATCAATTGACGATATTATCTTTTGTTTTTCGTGTGGTGCCGGCTACGAATAGCACCAACCTGTCTCATCCCGTGGGTGTCGTAAAAGGTGACTATGGGATTAGCCGGAGGATGGGCAGCAGTGTCTTTCGAGTACATTAACAACTCCACTGCGATCGCAAAACCCGCCTGCAAAACGTGGCGATTATGGCAAAACCCCCCAATGAGCACACAACACACCCATATCGGTCATTGTGGTGAACTTTGGGGGAGGCCTGTGTCCAGCAGTGGACTATATTCGACTGAAATGATGATGATGATTATCAGTTTTTATTATAAGAATCGTGATCGTTTGCGATGTATCGTTTTAGATGCTTCTCTTGAATAAATATCTCTTGATTTTTATATCTTTGTTTATAAATTATCAGGTTGCAGGTAATAAAAGTGAAGACATATTTTAGGGGAATCAAAGAAAAATCCAGTCATGAAAGATTTTAGTACAGACTTAATAAAGCTGAATTAGACTAGTACTTACCATCCAGCTCCTTGCTGCTTTTATGAATCTCACAGAAGATGCACACGTAGCACACAGTGATGACAACAAGTGGCAAGAAGTACATCGCGCAGAGACAGAAGACATTGTAGACGACTTCTTGTTGTTCAGAGCTGAAGGCGCCGAAAGACACGCACTGCTCAAACCCTGCCACTTGAGGATGTCGCTTTACGCGGAATACTATGCTCTGTGGACAAAGAAAAACCGTAAGATACTAACTTTAGATTGAGGCAACGTTTAAGACATAGGATTGCAAGACTCCGCAGGACTGTTTTTCGACTGTTGATCGAAACTATCCAAGGTACTTTTTTAAGTGTTCTCCTGATGGTGGGTCGTATATTGAGCGTTAAGTTTGTCCAGAAGAGCTAAGCAATGCTGATGCATGGATCATGCTCGTGAACGAATGCCGTCTGTTGGGACTATTCAACCAAATGCTGTCATGATAATATAATCTAGACTTAATTACAATCAGGCTTGTTTAGTAAACTGTTTACATTAGTCTTTTCTTACGTAATCTCCCTCCACTTTACGCTACCGTCCCTGCCCACGTAGCGATGGTTCTGCTCAATCGTCTCTTTAACATAATTGGTGTGAAAGGTATGTTTAAGTTGATGCAAGGACTTCTATATCCGTCTATTAAGCTGTCGGTATGCTTCAGCATCACCGATTTCTGCCATAAGGCTGAGGGTATCATCAGAGAGCTTTTTAGGTCTAACTTTGTAGTGGGTTTTAAAGTACTTATACCCCGTTATACTTATATGCCGTTTGGGCAGTTTCTACAAACCTACCATTTAAGTCGTCATCAGATACGCAATGTTCCAGACACTCGAGCTCTCGGGGTTTTGAATATGAGTGCTAGAGGGCCAGAGCGTAGACTCCATCAGACGAGACCTCTCAACTTTGAGATTAATATTCAATGTATCTCTTACCATTCGGTGATCACTACCGGTTTTCACCCTATGGATCACGGAGACATCATTGAATATTTGTCTTTTATTGGTCATGATGAAGTCAATCTCATTCCTCGTGGAACCATCGGGACTCATCGAGGTCCATTTCCTGTGAGGGGGCTTTTGAAAAAATTAGTTCATAACGAAGAGTTCCGCCTTTTTCAAAAAGTCGGCCAGCCTCTGTCCCCTGGAATTCCGTTGCCCATACCTAAATAGCCCCACTCTCAACTCATCATCGCATTGAGTGCCTAGTTTTGCGTTAAATCCCCATTACAACAGTGAAGTGTGTCTTCGAGGTATGTATGGCCCTACTTACGTCCTCATACATACTCTCTACTTCATCATCTGAATCTGGATATCTCTTGGATATTCTGGGTATAAGGAACGCTACTTTGCTCGACGAGCGAGCGACGACGAACTTTCGATGGTCACTATGTTCTTAATGAGGGACCTGCGGTCTAGGAACCCGACACAACCTTGGGACAGATGGTTGACTTCCCGGTAATATAATAAGTGGGCAGATTTCAGGGTTATCATGTCCTCGCCCTGTGTTCGGACCTCTGATAATCCCATGATATCCCAGTGCAACGTATCTATTTCTTCTTCCGGCTTAACGACCATTTCATCTACCCTCAGTGTGCGTGCGTTGTAATTTACCAGGGCTAGTCGTCGTATAGGGTAGTAGCTGGCTCTAATCCGGAGATTCTTAGCACCCCTGCCCCGCCGTTACCATAGTCGCTACCACAAACAGGAATAGCGGGGCCGCCGGGTACTGAGGGCCAGTTTTTGTTTGAGTTATCATTTTTGGAGGGATTTGCCAGTACTCACCACGCTTGGCAGGCGGGTTGGTGAGTGCAGAATGGCTACTGTTCAACAGAAGGGACGCTGCTGCCCATCCCTCTGGTTTAGAATCCCTTTGTCGCCTTTTACGACTTCCACGGGAGGAGATGGAGTGGTGCTTTATTCTTAATCCGGACTCCACACGGAACATAAACGCGGTTAAAAAATATAAATACATACAATTATGTTTTCTTTTCATTAAACATGAATACTAAATCAAATGTACCTAGTAGCGGTCTATCGAGGTACAGTACTTACATAATAATTTTAATGCTTCAGGCGTTTGACGTTAGCAAACGATTTAAAAAAGAAAATAAATTATAACTGTTAATAACTTCAAAGAAGTTTCTGACGTCTTTCTCGAATAAAATTGTTTAACCCTATGCCACTATAAATTGTCAGTAAGATTAAATGAAGTAGTCAAATCATATTCGTGTGGTGCCGGCTCGGAATACCACCACCCCATTTCCTCCCGTGGGTGTCGTAAAAGTCGACTAAGGGATTAGCCGGAGGATGGGCAGCAGCGTCCTTTGAGTATAATAACAACGCAACTGCGATCGCCAACCCGTCTGCCAAGTGTGGCGATTATGACGAGATCCCCCTAATGAGCCCACAACACACCCATATCGATCGTTGTGGTGATCTTTGGGGAGGCCTGTGTCCAGCAGTAGACTTCATTTGGCCGAAATGATGAGTCAAATCATTTCAGCTAGTAATGTCTTAGGTTTTCGCGATTATTACACATTATAATAAAACAATTTTAAACGGATTAGATCGCGTATATTCGGGTTTCATCATACTAATATTTAAACTTATAATTTATTTTTAAAAAAGGGGAAAGTTTTCATTTTTTTTATTATTGCCCTCCGGTTCACATAAAACTGTCATTAGAATGATAGCATACGTCTTGATGTCAAAGGTTCTATAAACAAGTGCGTACATACCATCAACTGGATGGGTTGTTAGGGCGACAGGTCAAATGTTTGACAGGTTTTTGGAGCGACGTGTCGGAGGTTCAACAGGTCGTTGGAGTTTTGAAAGTTGGGAAGGTTGGTTTCCTCCTTCGTCTTTGTGTTATGCGGCCTATTGAGGAGTCTTCCTACTATGCGGGTCAGTTAGCTCGTTGCATTTCGATGCAGTATTAAATGCATCTCCTTCTACAACTACAAATCTACAAGCTAGCGGAAACTAACTCACCCATACACATACATTACAGAAAACTCCCCGTCTTCATAAAAATATTACTATCAGTAAATAATATTATAACAAAGTGATTTTACAGTTCAGTTTTTTGTAAAACCGTGTCCCGCACTAGGAGTCCTGCTGTGTCGTGGATATAGTTTACTGATATAAATCTTACACACACAAACACGCAGACCCGGAAAATGTATTTGTAAGTCATAATATTTGTATACTTGTTTCGTGCGAGGATCGAACTTGTGATACGTGACACAGAAAGCTAAGCAGCTAGCCACTGCGTCAGGCACGGCACGTCGTCGCCAAGTTAGGTGATAGAAGAGTTTATTCACTTTCATTTATAATAAAGAAACCCAAAAGTAGGTATAGCGAACAAAAAATCTGTATGCGTAACCATTTGAACGGTGACAAACATTATGTCACCGTTCATTCGCTGTTGATATGAATAGCTTCTATTTTTACCGACTTCAAAAAGGAGGAGGTTCTCAATTCAATGCGTTTTTTTTTATTTATGTACACAGATTACTCCGAGATTTATGGACCGATTTGAACCATTCTTTTTTAAACAGTTGCATAATGCTTTCGAGTTGGTCGCATATAAATTTCATTACATTTGATTGAGTAGTTTTTTAACCAGCTTCAATAAACAGGTTTAATTTGACTGCGCTTACCTAGATGATGTTTTAATAGTTTCGATTCTTAGACTTATTTTTAGTGTTAGATACGGATACCAAATTGGAAAAAGTTCTCACATTTATTTACTCTAAAAAGAAACAAATAAAACTTTTTACCAAAATAAATACCGACTTCAAAATCCTATACGATATTAAAACCACTAAAAAGAAACAAATAACTTTATTTATGAAGTCGGGCGGGGCCAGGTATAAAATATAACTCGTTGGTCTGCATGAACCATGGTTGGGGGGACATACCTGTAGTATTTTGAGACGGTATTTTTTTTTTGTTAAAAGTTTTATATATAGTATCATGTATAGCAGTACTATATTCTGCTTGGATCAAGCGTGAGGCACTTCAACTTCCTTCAATCATTTAGGGTATTATTTAAACCCATCGCTCAACTACTTAGGAATTAATACTCTTATATGCATATAGCAAGCATGTTGAACATAGAATTTAACGAAGATGAATAAATCAAATATGTGCACACAAAACAAACAAATGAGCGAGGTTTATTAATTGCAAAGTTAAACGGCAACAGTTAAACCTACTTGCGTCACAGAAGTCCGATTAAGTTGTAAACTTTTTCTATAAACTAACGTTAGTATTTCGTAAAAAAACGGTTTGTCACAAACGAAAAATATTATTATGCTTTTTCCGTGTGGTGCCCTGATTAAGAATATCGTCACTCCATCCATCATCATCATCCCCTCATCATCTTATCCCGTGGATATCGTAAAAGGTGACTAAGGGACTGTAAAGTAGAGGGATGGGCAGCACCATCCGTTCTGTGGAACAATAACCATACTGCGTTCAGAAACCCACCTGCCAAGCCTGGTGAATACTAGCAAATTCCCCCTAAAATGACAAAATGATTGTAGAAATCTATGTGGGAGTCATTTTTTCAGCAATGGACGTCCATTGATTGTTAAATAATATTTAAGGGTCATAACTCAATCAACTTGAAAAATAAAATGACCATACTATGAAGAGAACTCAAATTCTCAGTGCGAACGTACAAGATTCATTAACTGTCAATTTATCTGTGCACAATTGCATCAGCACGTCGTTTTCTCACCCTCTTTGAACTTCTCTTTAAATAAAATACAGGTAAATTACATTACATTCTTCCCTTTTATCACACTTTTGGTATTGTGTCTACGTAACATTACTTAGATAAAGAAAACAATTTCAAAGCTCTAAAAACGCCGGGAGTTACGTGCATATACTGAGTGAAAGTTTTAATGATATAAAATTTTAGTTTGAAATAATTTTGAATAATGAATTTGTGAAACAGTTGGATAATAAAATTGAAATTTTTCAAACATGTTTCAGGCTTCAATATGAATTAAATAGCCGTGTTACATGGAAAAATCCTTCAACATTTTAATACTTTTAGGTCCCGAGGTAAAAAGGTACGATGAATCAGGCAGTTATTTTAGTAAAACGTTTTTCGGTATAAGCTACTTGTACAGTAATAATAAATTTGTACCGTAAATTTGAGAAGGTTTTCTTTTAAACTTAAAACTAGTTTGTATTTTTTTTTATACCTAGTGGCAAACAAGTATACAGCTCTCCCCTTTTTAATAAGTAGCTCAGTAGAATTTATTATGAACTTCCTCCGCCCCGGGGAAGGTCGAAGGGGCATTCCGGACTCCTACCGGCTAAAGCCACTGAAGTGGTCATCTTTGGCACCGAAGGGCTTCTGGTCCTCAAATTCTGCAAGATCACACACCCACTGGTGGCACAGTACAGTGGTCCTTCCCCCTCCTCAATCCCCCCGAAACATCACTGTGCGCTGAACTGCACACACGGCAGTAGGTGATCGCATGCGCAGCACCATCTTCTCGAGGTTCGCTCAGCGTGAGCATGCGAATTCCTCAATCTATGCCATAGGTGCCAGGGCGGTTACTCTTCAAGCGGGATTGGTAGAGCACTGATTCCACTCGAAGAAGGATCTCATGATCATGCTATCTCCTTCTGGAGTATGACGCTCTATCAGAAGAAGACCACTGCATTCCTGTTGCCATTCCATTCATGTTAACATGTTCTGCCAACATAACTACTGATTTCAGAGAGAAGTCTTGCCCGATCCTATCGACCAGGATCCGCTGCTCGCCCACGCAGGGCACACCCCGAGCGTGTGCTGTGTCTATCTGGGTCGCTATAACAGTGGTTGCATCATTCTGTGACTTCGCTTTCTATCTTGTGAAGGTACGCACCGGCGGTGGGGGGGGGGGGTTGCTGTGGGCGACGAACTAGAGCAATACGTTGCCCAAACAGAAACAGGCCCAACACCTCTCCGAAGGGACGTGTGGCCAGCCAGGTTGCACAGAGACTGGTGCCCGTCAGACCAAGTTTTGGGCAAATACCTGTCAGGTGTGTAGTTTAATGCCCACAAGGAGACCGCCTCACCACTCACTAAAGGAATACCATAGAATTTTAGCCAGTAAGATCCGGCATGCCCCACCGCCCTTCCTTATGTGGAGGAAGTTCATTAGGATTTCACCAAGACAAAAAAATGTATGGTTATTATTTTACATCATCCATGATTTCGTACGATGACTAGAAATTTAAATAAATTATGTGTTCGGTATTCTTGATAGGTCTAATCTCTCATCATTTTTAACAGTAAATTACACAAATACAGAAGTATTAAAAAAGTATACAATTGACCATATTACACTCAGCAAATTCATTCCAGCAAGCATTTTATTGCATTTATTATAATACTATAAAACTATAGTCTATAGTTTATTTCTTTCCACTTGTGCTGTGACGACTGACCTATTTGTGATAAGCTTTATCTGGGAAACCTCTCTCTCTTCTTTCTATCTTTGATATGTTTAGGTTAGCTGTGATGTGCCTCTACCTCTCATTAATGTTATTTAAACAATTGTGTTTATAAACACGATGTGAAAGACAACATTAATCACTATGGATAAAATTACTTCAAAGCTTATTAATAGGCATCTGTAGGACCTTACATGATATCCGTGACACATAAGACAAGGCATATAAAGATAGCTTCCACTTTGTTCAGTATATATTTACGATCTTTAATGATTAGAAAAATATGTTGCTTCGTGGCTCATTGCCGCATTTATTGGACAAATACTAAACCGCCTTACTGGTTTAAAAGTTGCAAGCGCGGTTTCTGATCGTTAGCTGAAGGGTTCGATTTTGAGATCTAAGATTTATTGGGTTAGTAAAAGGTACAATAAAAAGTAGCACTTAATATGTAGAGTAATGATGAAAGATAACTATGAGAACTTATCGCATAAGGTGATTTCTTTCAGGCCTTCTAATAAAAATAATAATGTAAATAATATAACCCTTCTGAGGCGGTCATTTACCCATGGGCTAACGCCTGGAGGAGAGGAGGAGGAGATTGAACCAACTTCTCACCTTTTTGATATAAAGAAAGTATATCTAAAGAAGATCTACAAAAAGCTTACAAACCGCAGGGCAGCTTGGAGCGAGCTGTACGTGAGTGACGACACTGCGTACCCGAATGCCGCAGAAAGTCGGTCAGGGCCTCGATTCCCGCTTGCCTTTACTGCTTGGCTGGCGTGGAACCCCATGAGTGTCCGCAGGACTCTCAACTCTGGTTTGCCTTAGTTGGCTGATTAAAAGGACCACCAGATTTTATATCGTCGGGGGTGCAAATGTCTCCCGACATAATAACGGAGAAACCCGTTCAGAGTCTTAGAGACGAGTTATGTTGAAACCGGTACCGTACCTTTCGACACCCGGTGTTGCTCCCTGCCGCCTGTTATTGTGGCCATTTAGGGGGCTCGTCTTGTGAGGGGTGAAAAGGCAGATTCGGCAGCTTGGTGCCTTTAAGATTAAAATTCTCTAAAGAGCCCGTGCGTGTTATACATGAGTCCTTCCGCGTAAGCCTGTCAAAAGACCTGGCTCCACCTCGCAGGCGAGTAAGCCGTGAATAGAGAGATTTACAATATTTCTATACAAGACTTTGATTAATCATAATCATCATATTAGTCATAGGTCACACTGTCTTTGTCCACTGCTGGACAAAGGCCCATGGCTTTCCACAATTGTGTGGTCATTTTGGGGGGAATTTGCCAGTACTCACCACGCTTGGCAGGCGGGTTGGTGACTATTATTATTTTGATAGATAATAAGTATAATTATACAAAAAGAGCACTTAGCAATTAAACTACTCTTCCACATTACTATCATCCGGTAACGTGCCCAAAAGACTGGCAACATTCGCAAGTTGAATATCAATGCTAATACTTTGACCCAACAATACGTGAGCCCTCTGGCCCGAGAGGGTCACGGCCTTCCGTTTCGAAATATTTTGCAACAGCAAACGAATACTCTTACCCCATGACGTGAGCGTTGCAATCCCAAACGGCTCCTTAGATATAACAACCAAGGCTGCTATATTTGCGCCGTTGTTGTGTGTTTATAAATTTATTATAATGACAACAAATCCTTATTGTTCTACCCAATTGTACAATACATATATTTCCCTGGCTCTTAAATTGGGATAACCTGCATGTTAGGAGCCACCTCCTTACCTGTATACAATTTTAAAGTCACGTGAACCGGATAATATTTATGAAGTACTTAAAAACAAAGCACAAAGGAAAAACAAAAGCAATAAATGATATGAAAAGGAAAAAAAAAAACATCATTTCGGCCGAATAAAGGCCACTGCTGAACACAGGCCTCCCCCAAAGATCACCACAACGACCGATATGCGTGTATTGTGGGCTCATTGAGGTTTTGCCATAATCGCCATGCTTGGCAGACGGGTTGGCGATCGCAGTTGAGTTGTTAATGTACTTGATGGACGCTGCTGCCCATCCTCCAGCTAATCCCTTAGTCGGCTTTTACGGCACCCATAGGAGGAGATGGGGTGGTGGTACCCTGAGTTTTTTACTTAAATAGTTTACTATGTTAAATATTGAAATCTAAATTGTAAGTATTTAATACTTTTTTAATGAGAATCAAACCACGCTACCCGCTAGAGAAACCGTATTTAAAAGTACGAGGCTTTTATGAATTGTCCAGTCTACAGGGAAATTTAAACTAATCCAAAACTATGTTTATGTTACAATCAAATTACCTGCGGTAGACTACAGGCAAACGCGACCACCCAGGCTGAAAATAGCATCTGCTTACTACGTCGCCGAGCTACAGGAAGGCGTAGCGGGTATATCACAGCGAAGAACCTGAAAATATAAATTAAGTTAGCTGCTTGTACACTTTCCTGTTTCAGATTGAAGGATGAAGCTGGCTACTAGATAAAATACTAACTTTTTGGTTCAACTGTTCTACATATATCGCACGTAAATAAAATCTGTTTCAAAAGCTTGAACATATATTTGGCAGATTTTACTGTTCCACTAAAATTCAATAAAACTTATTATATAGAGATGAAGCTATGAAAATATCAAGTCAGGTTATAAAGAAAATACAATTTCATATTCGAAAGGAATTGATTGAGCTGAGAGCTCGATCTTAAATTATTGTAAAATCCAACGCTCAAGGATAAGTAAATACGGAGAAGGCACGTAGCTCATCTACTACGACTACGTAGCTGGTGTAGGCATGATACCAGCTACGTCATGTAGCCAAAAACTTAAGATTTACCATTAGCCGGGCTTTTACAGTAACATGCAATAATAAAACACACGTCAATGCTATTCATAATCAGAAATGAGGATTTTCTAACATTTACAATATGTAGAATATATAAAATAATATAAAATAAAGGGCATTATCGTATTGGTGGCCTACCAAAGCTGTAAATGATGTTATATTATATAAATAAGCAAGTCGAAAATGTGCGTGTATCATTTTACAGGCGTAAGAAATTAAACTTCTCCGGGTTATATATTATTGTATTTTATTTTATCACTCTTTTAAGTTTTTTATAAATCGTTCTTTATTGTGTTTTTAATTAATCATAAAAATGTATGCTCCAGTTAATAGACTTATAACTGCGCATTCATATTACTTTAGGTTTGAATATGACTACATATGTATTCATAGATACATATATATGTATACTCATGTATCACACATATTTAATCGTACATCCAAACCTAACACGTAACTCTGAATAGTTTGAAGATAAATTACATTTGTTCCACGCGGATTACACCAGCCCATGATACATGATTTTAACTTTTAATACAACTTAGAACAGTATGTTTTTGATTTTAATTATATACTTTCTAAGTTTAACTTTAAATCATTGAAAATCGATCCTAATAGAAAGCTTTTAAGAAATGATATTCATTGTATAAAAATTTACCTGTCAAGAGATATACAGACGAGCACGTTAGAAGACAGGTAGAGCCCGAAGGCTCGCAGCACCAGCAGCAACTTGCACAACAGGTTGCCTACCACCCACGCGTTGGTATACTTCCAGCCAATCTGCAGATAAAACACATATTCCTTTACAATATTCTTTTCGGAAAATAATAAATGAATTATATCACGAGGCCACAGCCCACAGTTGCATCGTATTGTATTTGCCGTGTGGTGCCGGCTCAGAATGCCACCACCCCATTTCATCCCGTGGGTGTCGTAAAGTCGACTAAGGGATAAACCGGAGGATGGGCAGCAGCATCCTTCGAGTACATTAACAACTCAACTGCGATCGCCAACCGGCCTGCCAAGCGTGGCGATTATGGAAAAACCCCCCAATGAGCCCACAACACACCTATACTGGTGGTTGTGGTGATCTTTGGGGGAGGCCTGTGTCCAGCAGTGGACTTCATTCGGCCGAAATTATGTGTGCTGGAAACCATCAGCGCTGCGTTCACCAATTGGCAATATTACGAGACGACGACGGTTCATTTGATTGATAATTTGATTCTAATAATAAATTATTTGATTGGCATATCACTGTGCACCCGGGAGGGCGGGCACAGGTACTTTTAACATCACATAAATCTATTAAGCGTTAAAATTTCCTACTAGCTGATATTTGCAGACTGGATTTTTATTTTTCACATTTCAGTTGAAAACGAAATGCTTTGTTTACATTATTAGCACGTTATCTGCTGCCATCTTGTCAGCAGCTATGTCACTGAGGCACTACTATACTGGAGTGCCAATGTTATTAATTTGCTGAAGAAGATAAGATTCATGAAAACGATGAGCGTATTCTAGGTAATAATCTAACTAGCTACAATAAGTTTACGAAAACAAAAACTTCAAGACGTCATACCGATCGGTGGCTATCAGGCAGATGCACCCCCTGATTAGCTGCGAAACAATAACGACACAGGACGCAAACGTCTGTAACTACGATAGCGGATGTTGCACGATCGATCGCTAAACGACAAAAAGAACTTATTACATATAGTACACAAAAATTCGTTTGTCAAATTTTGTTTGTACATTTTCGTTGTCGTCGTATGCCTGGCTCAGAAGGTTAGGTGTTTTCCATTACAGTTAAATAGATGCATGAAATGTAAAACCAATCAAGTGAAACATTGTTAAATATTTGCATAATCTTTATAAAATTATGATTGTCGTGTCTCCTGAAAACACAA
Organism: Diloba caeruleocephala; assembly: GCA_947459985.1. Taxonomy (NCBI): domain Eukaryota; kingdom Metazoa; phylum Arthropoda; class Insecta; order Lepidoptera; family Noctuidae; genus Diloba; species Diloba caeruleocephala. Next base: position 3,192,256 of record OX381618.1, read on the forward strand.
TGTTTTTATTTACGAATATTTTATGATAGCGATAATATGGCATTTTCCCGCTTCTCATTAATAGTCGTTTCGGCCATAATAACCAACGCCAATAGAAGCAAAAAAGCAACCTGTGGAACTAGATGTAATGAACATATTGTATTTTTTAGACAGTCTGTGGTTGTCATAGTTGTTTGACAGCCACGATTACGACCTTTACGACTGCCACAAACCATTTGCAAAATATGTAATCAGGCTCAAGCTGTATACGGACTATCCACGCGAATTGTGAATACAGTGCATAGACAAACTGGGTAGAGGCGTGCGTTGCTCGAGATATGGACGAACTAATGGCGGGTTTTAAGAAGTGTGTGTTGTCTTAGTTAAACGGTTTTGATAAACTCGAACGTCAATGGAATACCTGTGTTGGCAAAACAAACGTGGTTTTGAATAAATGTTTTGAATGTATAGAATGCATGTCCGAGAACCAACTGAATCGTAGTTGACGCTGCAGACTGATTCATTTTTGATCATTGCTCATATTCTTTTGCGGCCATTTACAATATGAGAATGCCTCATGACATGCTATTCTAGAATCCCAAGGCTACAAACTGCTTGAGTTTTAATAATTGATAATTTGAAGCACACGATTTGATGCGGTGAAAATTAAAGAGGAAGTTCTACAAACGTCACGATGAATCTGGCTAAGACTTGGCTTAGCTTGGTAAAAGTACTCCGATTTCAAGAAAAATATTTTATTCATTAAAATCTATTATGTTAAGTACAGATAAAACTCTGCCTCGATCATAATTTTATCTGTACCAATTATTTTTATGAATAGACTTTGTTCTGTGTTTGCCAGGTTATTAAAATAAGCGTTATTAGTGTTTCCACTACCATTAAATCCATAACATTTTCCCTTCTCATTTAAGCGAGTACAGTTTACTCTTACTGTAAGATTTTGATTTACCAGCCTGAATGATAACTTTTGGCAAAACCCCCCCAATGTGCTCACAACACACCCATATCGGTGGTTGTGGTGATCTTTGGGGGAGGCCTGTGTCCAGCAGTGGACTTCATTCGGCCGAAATGATGAATGATAACTTCACAGTCGTTTGCCTTAGATGGGTCAAGAAACGCCGCTCAACAATAAGTTTTATATTTCATTACTAGCTGGGAAATTTAGAATACTTCGACATAGACACTTGACATAGAATATATATTGGATTTAAAGGGTTTTTTTGCGCGGAACCCTAATTATTTTTCTAAAATAAAAGTAGTCTACAGACAGACAGAACAAAAGTTAAAAAAGTACTTTTTGTTATATGTAGCGTATATACTTTCATATGCATTTAGTAAAAGGCTGTTATTTTGACATTACAAACAGACACTTCAATTTTATTTATTTGTACCTTTAGAACATTTTTGGCCAAATGTTCATATTTATAGGTAAATAACAAATTGTGTTGAACAACAGACGATAGCATATATTGTTTATTGCGATCCATTTTTAATTAGTCTTTCTTCTAAAGAATAGAGTTACTTACCTAACCAGATGCAGCTCAGTAATAGAATTTTAACCGGAACAATTTCCGTCTGACTTTCACCATCATTATATTGGCCAAAGGACGTCCAATGCTGAACAAAGGCCTGCATAGATTTCCACAAGGACCGATCACTGCTCGCTTTCAACGACTCTTAGCTACCTACACCAGGTCGTATGTCCTTATCGTTACAGGTCTCTTGACTTTCGAGACTAAATTATTGGAGTTATCGGTGTTCTATGTTAAGATAGTTAACAGACTTCCAAGAATCGTTGTGTTATAAATATAGTTAGATGCCGTGTGGTGCCGGCTCAGAATGGCACCACCCCATTTCATCCCGTGGGTGTCGTAAAAGTCGACTAAGGGATTAACCGGAGGATGGGCAGCAGCGTCCTTCGAGTACATTAACAACTCAACTGCGATCCCGTCTGCCAAGCGTGGCGATTATGGCAAGACCCCCCCGATGAGCACACAACACACCATATCGGTCGTTGTGGTGATCTTTGGGGGAGGCCTGTGTCCAGCAGTGGATTTCATTCGGCCGTAATGATGAAATATAGTTTGTGTACCTAACCTGATTATTTCTAACCAGTTAATCAGTACCAAGATTGTACTCTCAACACTATTGACCATGAACTTCCCGATAAATAAACAGTCATATAGAATAATGCCATAAACACCACGCCTGGCAGGTGGATTGGTGATTGCAGTACGCTTTTGTCTCTCTCTCTCTCTACGAGTTCACTCCAATGCAAGAAGGAACCTGGTCTTTTAATAGGCTTACACGGGACGACCGTGTAAACCAACCCCCAGAGTCCCTTTAGACGACTTTAATCTAAAATGTAATAACAGTATACAAATACCGTCACGGATTGACTGCGGTAATGTAGGACTATAGTATAAGATAGAAACTATAACAAAAGATATTATTGCAATGAACTATTTGAATGATGAAAAAAAGGTTCTAGAATGGAGACCGCGCACCGGAAAACGCAGCGTGGGACGACGTTCAACGAGGAGGACAGACGACCTGGTGAGGGTCGCTGGAAGTCGTTGGATGAGAGCGGCATGTGACCGCTCGTTGTGGAAATGTAAGGGGGAGACCTTTGTTTCTTTTGGGTGATATGATGATGATGATGATTTGAATTATATAAACCTTGAATTATATAAACTGAAAACTTGAAAGAAGCAGAAACAACAACCTTTCCACATTTCATTGAAATCCTGTGTCCAGCGGTAATAAGATACTCACAAAATGGACCCCCAAAATCGGCTTGGGTGTGGAAAGTTGCGGCACTGGCTTTGCCATCACGCGTCACCATCTCGGGAATGGAATTCACCATTATTACGCCGTTAGAGACTTCCACCCCAAATCATGTAAGTCGGGTTTATTGGCGCTCTCTGGCGCTTTGATCGGCCAACTATGGCAAGAGAGGTGAGAGTCTTGAGGGTACTGTGTCTTCCATTCCAGCCTGCAGTATGCTTTTATTTTCAACACACGGTACGATCCTGCTGCCTATCCTCTTGTCGCTTTGACTTCTACACCTACAAATGGAAATGGGTCGCCTAGTTTTGGCACAGATTGTTTTGGCTCGGCAATATAATAATACTAAATCGGAATAGATAGAGTAACATATTCGTAAGTAAAGAAATAAAATAAACATGTATAAAAACAATTCGCTATACCCGCACGGGTTTCCCGCTTAGGAATAATTAGCTTTTGTGTTATTTTCACTTACAATAACAGATGAACTATACATTTGAAACAGTTTAAATTATTGAAGTTATACTATATTACATTACATAAATACATTCAAATAATTAAAATATCAGAATTTGATTATCACTAGCTTAACTGTGAAGGAAAACATCGCGAGAAAACCTGCACACGTGAAAGGGCACCAAAAAAATGTACTCAGTGGTGTGTCAGTCCACCAACTCGCACTACGCCAGCGTGGTAGACTAGAGCCTAACCTTACTCATCCCGTACCCAACATAGGGACATTAATGGACTGATTTAAGTATCAAAATATTGGATTTAAAATGAAACTTCTATATTGTATGATTATATTTTAACATCTCTGACAAATGTTCCAATTACTTAAATATTGGGGAAGGCCAATATTTTTTTAAGAACCTCGGCGTTCCATTTCTTTAATTAGGTACTTTTGTTAATTACTTTAACCGGGTATATTTAAATATCATAAAAGCGGTGAATATGAGTTATTCTTGTTAAGAAACGAAAACCTTGCCCTTTTTGTAAAAGAAAAGAAAACATAAGGTCGGTTTATACAAATTAATGTAAAGGAAAGTAACGGTTCTTTTGTTCGTCTTCAACAATCTTTTGTTTTTTTGTTTTACAGTGAAACACAAAGACGTAATCGCAAAAATTTCATCTAAGTTTTTAAATGGACAATAGTTTTCAGACTCTAAATATACTCTATACAATTATACTGTTTTATTTTATAACAGGAGAAAACAGGGTAATGGGAGTCAGCGGGTAATGGTAGTCAATACAATAAGAAGGAATACTAAAAGTAGTAGACAAGTAAATATCAGCGGAAACCGTCCTTTGCACTACGTCTCTCTGCTGCCCAATAGCCTGTTCAGCTAGCTCGAAACATTTTCGCAAGAAAAGGGTGTGTTTCGTTTTTCCACGCTTGCGATGTAATTATACGTGTACAATAAATACAAGGCGAGTAATTAAAGCTTCTCGAATGGAGACCGCGCGCCGGAAAGCGCAGCGTGGGACGACCTCCAACGAGGTGGACAGACGACCTGGTGAAGGTCGCTGGGAGTCGTTGGATGAGGGCGGCATGTGACCGCTCCTTGTGGAAATCTAAGGGCCTCCCCCTTTGTTCGGCAGTGGACGTCCTGTGGCTGATATGATGATGAATTATTTGGAGTTTAATTGGCTAATTCGATCTTAATTTTATCTGCATATATGCCTATTTAATCGTATTATGAAACATTTCCAGTGATCAGTTCACAGCTTTTTTGGATTTTTTCGGTCTATTATCTTATTTTGGGTAATGGCAGCCAGCACTCAGCAAATGCAGAAATGAAAGAGAGAAAGGCAATAATTGTCAAACAGAAAATAAATTGTGGCTATAGCCACAAAACATGTTCTTCAAGACGAAAATTCTTCCTCAGAGTCTGTTATATGTTTCTCTAACATATACGATGATGATAAAGATATAATGATACGGAAGATGCTAGGAACATCTGTTGTTTTTACTTTGAATTTGACTGTGACGATAATGCTAGCACACGGCACCTAATAGGATTCACCAGAATGATTCATATGCGACAAATGCTGAAGACGGGTTGTTTCTAGATTGACTCTCTCCCTCTTTTGTCGCCCTCGATGGCCCCAATTACCCGCATGTCAAGACAATGGTAGTCAAAACTGTATTTTTAAGGTTGATTTTAGATTAAGTTTACCATCATAACTAAAAAAAAACTGTTTCAAACTGATAGATCATTGCCGGCACCGAATAGCACCAACCCTTCTCATCCCTTAGGTGTCCTAAAAGGCGACTATGGGATTAGCTGAAGGATGGGCAGAACGTCCTTCGAGTACATTAACAACATTTGACGGTACGGTTGGTGCAGTGGTTGATACAGTCGGTTGCTGCGCTGAGCGTCGAGGGTTCGATTCCCGCACGGAACAAATATTTATATGATCTGCAGGTAGTTGTTCCGGGTCTGGGTGTATTGTATGTGGAATTCATGTCTGTAAACGCACCCACGACACAGGAGTAAACATAGTGTGGGCGTTAAAAAAAAAAAGAAACAAGAACAAAAGTCTACTGGGATCGCCGCCCGCCTGCCAAACGTGGCGATTATGCCAAACCCTCCCAAAGGGTACACAACACACCCATATCGGTCGTTGTAGTGATCTTTAGGCGAGGCCTGTGTCCAGCAGTGGACTTTATTCGGCCGAAATTATGATGATGAGATCATTAACCGTAGTACGGTAGAAAATTATTTAAACAAAGCTTTGACAAATAACTTACCCTATTTATTACTATTCCCCTTACATCAGCGTGTAACTGTCCCACTCAGTGCTTCGGAACTAGATTTTCCTACTTCCAAAAGGACCAAGAATTCCCGGATGCAAAAAATGGAACAAATCAACTAAAACCAGCTGTGCCAATCTGTAAGACCTCACTAGCAAACTCACTTCTGAATCCGCAGCAAAATGTACAATTTTAAGAAATTTAAGCGAAATTAGAAGTGAGTATACAAGTGAGTTCTTATACAATATCACAGCTAGTTTTTTAGCGTCTTTTCAATTATATAAAGAATGAGTTTGATAAATGTGTGAATTTCGCAGATCAGTCACAACACCTTGTACTAATTGTAACTCCAAGCTCGTCAGAAGAGGTGCGGGGGAGCACTCATATTCTTAATGTCGTAAATGTGATTGATTTTCTTACGCACTTATTAAATTACCGCCAATTTGTAAAACAAATGACTAAATATACATCTCCAACTTCCCAAAGGGTTCTTTATTCGAAATGTTAATATTTTTTTCATATGCAACTTTTCTTACTGGGTAATTCTAAAAATATTTAGTGTGACCCTCGTATCATGGAACCAGACATAAAAATAATTTAAAACTACTAACGTATAGGCGAAATGAAACTACATTATAATGTCACTGTGAATCTCCTAAGCGCTCACAACAACTCTGCTGGTGAATGTCCGTTATTTATTCTCCTCATGACGATTTCGGTCACACATCAATGGAATGGTATTATACACCACGACAAATATTTGTGTTTAAAATATCATAAGTTAAATTTAAGTAGTTGTAGATTTTTGCAGATTATCAGCTCACCTCACACACACATCGTTTAACAATAACAACAAAATAAATTTCATTCGTTTGTAAAACATACTCTATGCACACATTATAAATTAGATCATAAAATAATAGATAAAAAAATTGGCATAGTGCTGGTCCAGCTCCGCAAGACTAGAATTACACGTGGTGTCGCTTCATTATGTTGACATCTCGACAGAATTGTTTTGTGACATCTATTATTAATAAAAGCAATAATAATTGACATTAATATTATTGATAATTTTTGACATTTTTATAATTGATATTTCTTTTTTAACATTATTATACATCTGTAATTTATTATTATATAACTTTATTTATTCACATAATAAATGTGAGTATGATGTCGCTATTTGAGTCAAATTTTTGGCACTAGCGTGTTAGTTATAGATAGCCTATATCTACACTACTCTCAGATAGAGATGCCATAAAAACAATACATTCATTAAATTAAAAAGACCGATCCCTGAGTTTATTTTCGGTATTTCTTCTCAGAGGTTGTTATGTAGTGAAACGCCCTCCATCGTTTTAATAAGACGACGTCGTTGGCAAATCGAAGGTGAGTGATATACTCGCCATTGAATACTTTATTGTTGTTTTTTTTTATTGTTTTTACTAGTAGTAGTAGCTTGAAAAAATCCTCCATTGCAGCGGTAAAAAGTTTCGGGGATATAACGTTTCCCTGTCTCACACCTGTTTACAATAAAATTAACCCCGTGCCCTGTTCATATACTCAGACCAACATGGTGGGAGTTTTACACTTTAAGACCTCGATGTCATCATCATCATTTCGGCCGAATAAAGTCCACTGCTGGACACAGGCCTCCCCCAAAGACCGCCACAACGACCGATATTGGTGTGTTGTGTGCTCATTGGGGGGTTTTGCCATAATCGCCACGCTTGGCAGGCGGGTTGGCGATCGCAGTTGAGTTGTTAATGTATTCGGAGGACGCTGCTGCCCATCCTCCGGCTAATCCCTTAGTCGTCTTTTACGACACCCACGGGATGAGATGGGTTGGTGGCATTCTGAGCCGGCACCAAGCACCTCGATGTACCAATAGTTAATGTGGTGCCGCTGTAGAGATTCCAGCACCGTTGTTCAGATTTCAATCGAATCGAAGGCTTTCTAATAGTTCACAAACACCAAGGTGGCAACAGTGGCAGATTATTGGTCTTCTGTATGGATGTGGTCTATGATACTAAAACCTTTTCGGTAACCTGCTTTTCTGGGAAGCTGGAAGTCATTAAAGCTGCCGAGCTGTCGAGACGATTCGTCATGACCCTTGAAAACAGCTTATAAACATGTCTCAAAAGTGAGATAGATGGGTCTATAATTCTTCAACAGAGTGTTGTCATTCTTATTGCAGACGAACACCATTTCGCCTATGTTCCATGTTTCCGGCGTTATGCCCTCGAGTAAGACGGAATTGAATAGCTTCTGAAGGACTTTAAGTACTGGTGTTCCACCCGCTTTCAGAAGCTCTGTCGTAATTCCGTCCCCGGCGCCTTGTTATTTTTAAGCTATTTCAAGGCCATCCTAATCTCGTACAGGCTGATGTCCGGGATATCCTCGGTATAGTGTCGGGTTAGTTTGGCTCTCGGGTCTTTGTCAGAACCAATGGTAGGTATAGTTACCGAGGTGTATAGCTGTCGGTAAAAGCTTTCAATTTCTCTCTAAACCCTGGCTTAGTCGACACTACACTGCCGTCCTCGTTCTCAGCTTCATAATACGATTTTGCCCAACAGACCTGGTGCTTGCAAACACTTTGAAGCCTTGGTTCCGCTCAATCGTCTGTTTAACACCGCTGGTGTTAAAGGTACGTATATCGTGACGCAAAAACTTCCACACCCGTCTATTGAGCAGTCAGTCTGCTTCTGCGTCTTTCTGCCATGAGGTCAAAAGTGTGATCGAAGAACTTTACGGTGGGTTTTTAAAGAACTTCGACCCAATCGTTTGAACAGTTTCTACAAACCTACCATTCAAATCGCCTACATATAAAACTTCCAAGTTTATTACATAGAGAATCCTGTCCGTCCAGGTTACGAATATTATTATTTGAGAATGAATCTGGTCCAAACTTGTAAAAAAAATCTATCCAACAGGTGAAGGTACTGAAGTGTTAATATTATCAAATAACTAAAACAGCGTACTACAAGGATACTGTTATTTAAATAACGACTTAATGTGGTCGTTGCGGCTATTAAGGCTTCGTAAAGTTTACGTCCGGGAAGATGCAATAATAGAGTTGAAAGTTATTTTCCAAGCAATTCCTGTATGTATGTATTCATTGATGAGCTAGGCTCCAGTCACTGGAGTAATTGCTGCTCTTTTCTGATCTCCACCCTTATTTTGACCAGTTTATACCACGCAGTAACTTTTTCACAACAGTTAACTTAACTTAACAGTTTAACAGTTAACTTTTTCCATCAATAGATCTAGGGAACTGTACCTTTGTCAATAAAATAAAACATATTCCACTTTGTTAATAAACTTACCTCTAACGGAATAACTCCACAAGTCACGCACACATCAGCCAACGCAAGATGCGTGATCAGTAAATCCACTCTAGACTTCCGTCTCCTAGACCTGGCCAGTCTGACCAGCACGGCCACGTTGCCCACGCCTCCGACCGCAAGAAGTATGGCATACGTCACAAGCACAGGCCCCTGATCTCTCAGTACAGGTTCCGTAATGTTTGTGCTGGGAGTCGTAGCTCCGTCAAAATAGTCCCAGAACTTTTTGTCAATTTCTGACGTCGTGATTTGAGGAGGTTCATCTTCGTAGTCATAGTTTAGTAACATTTTGATTTTGATTTTACATGTTAGATTAGATTAACCAAACCGTAGCAGTAACTATTTTGTTTTAATTTAAAATATTAATACACTATAAGACTTTTCCAGTTATCTTTTAAAGTTTTAAAGACACTTTTTATCTGAATTTTATATATTTGTAATCTATACATAAAACTGTTTATACTCCAAAATAACTTTTATCCAAATATATAACGTATACATGACTTATACCATAATTATATTTCACTAAACTCATGACTGACTGACAGTTCAAATCAAAACTCACGAAAGTTCGAAATAGTTCGTAATACTTCGCGCGCTTTAGACACCGCTGTAGACACGACCGCCGTAGGCGGCTACACAGCTACGACTAACGCTACGAAGCTGTATCGGAGACTGCTAAATAAATTCTGTTGATAACATTCGATGTTTGTGTTTACGTGGTGTTCCTCTCTGCTTTCTTTGACTGACATTACTAGAACATAATTATTTAACATCTTTTATTTTTATCTGTTATTAGTTACAGCTCTTATTTTTTCAAGCTGCCTGAGGAGAAAACTAGAAAATAAAGTCCTGCAAATCCTTTTACATGGCCCAAAACACGGGGGTACACTAAAAGTAATTTTTAGAAGAACTAAAACGGAATTTTAAGGCCCCTGCTAATATTTTTATTGGTTTTCGAAGTGGTCTCCATTCCTTTCTAAGCGCCGTCGCATGCAATGGAACTATTGACTGAAGCAGTGAGCGCGCTCTTCTTTATGTATCTCATGCTCTTTATAAACCTTTATTTACCTTTATTAACCTTGCAGTGGAAAACATAATCAAATGGCTTGAGAGTAACAATCTAATGGTTAATATAGAAAAAACCAAATATATTCAATTTTATAACAGAAGGAAAATGGATAACAATATAAATCTAATATACAATAACCAGCCTATATTGGAATCAAATAGTGTTTCTTTTCTTGGTATTTGTCTAGACAACCAATGCACGTGGAAATTGCATATAGACAAAATATGCACTAAAATTAATAGATTTGTATATGCACTAGGGCGCCTTACTAAAATATCAAATCAAAAAACGGCCTTATCGGCATATCACGGATATGTTGCCTCTAATATAAGATATGGTATCCTATTATGGGGTAACTCTGTGGATTTCAACAGGGTATTTGTGGCACAAAAGCAATGCATCCGTGCCCTGTGCAGGGTATCACCCCTGACTTCCTGTAAGTCATTATTCACACAACTAAAACTGCTTACTCTGCCTTGCATTTATGTATATGAATCTTGCGTATTTGTAAAATCAAATCCTAATTTGTTTAATACATTTGGCCAGTATTGCAACTTCAATACTAGGTATCCTGATAGGTTACTCTTGCCTAGAATAAACACGCAGCTATACAAGAGAAATTGTTATCCAATGGCCATACAAATATACAACAAATTACCAAATGTAATAAAAGAGCTAACTCTTCATAATTTTAAAAATAAATTACGTAAATGGTTGTTATTGAAATGCTTTTATAGCATCCAAGAGTATTTGGACAGGTAAAATCAATAATGAGCATTTGGAAGCAATGAACACGACTAAGTTTTTGATGACATACATATTATTTGTTATTATGGATAGAATTTGAATTAATTTGAATTGTTTTATATTAATTAATAAAGGACGTATTATAGATTATTGTTGATGATATTGTTATTGTTTGTATTTTATCCGATGTTTTATCCGGAAATTGGTAAATGAACTGGCTATTTTTATATTATGAATTACTTGTAAAGGTTTTAATGGATGACATGAGTATTATTGAAAACATCTATTTTAAAATATTTAAATTATTGTTATTATTGTAGCGCATCCGATATATATGAAATGTAACTGATGTCGAACAGAAAAATTATGTATTTTGAATTAATAGTAATGTGTAACAGGGAATACCGAAGTGTTCATTTTATTTTCTACAGTGGCTTTGAAACTATTATTAAGTCAGAAGACAGTTATTACTTGCATTAAACTACATGTAGCTATAGTATGATGTATAAATAATATTAATTCGCATACCAGAAATGGTCAATATGTGGCAGCTTAAAATCTTTAAATACCATCTTTGTACCCATATTTTAGCGAATAAATGACTTTGACTTTGACTTTGACTTTGACTTATTTGGAACGCAGCTACGGCATCGTCAGGATTCTTAAAGCGAATTCCTCTGAGTTTATCGTTCATTTAGGGGAATAAATAAAAGTAGCAAAATGCCAGGTCGGGACTGGCATGTGGCATAGGAGGATGACTCGCTAATTCCACACCTTCCATAGACTAATATTCGATTGTTCGTCTGGCCCCTTGGGGTGGATATCGGTTTCCCAGGGAAACGAAAACTGATTTTTGGGGTCGACGAGGTCTAAAAATGGTCTCCCATTAATTAACTCTTTAGCACAAGATACTGTATAAGTTGTGTTACGTGTACCAACTTTTTATAAGAATGACTAATATTTTAGCAGGAAGTATCGTTGTTGTACTTTTAATCGAATAAGGCTTCAGTGTGGTTGCAAACATTGTGACAAAACAAAGAAACTGTTTGATAATCAACGAACGTGCAGATTTATTAAGGCTGCAACTCATCAATATTGAAGTGGATTTAGCTAGATTGGTAGAAAGTCCATCCATCACACAGAATTTTTATTTTATTATCTGTATATTACGACTTTAATGTTTGTTTAAAAAAATAACTACTTAAGTATTTTGATGTAATTTGTATGAATCATTATTAATGACACTTGATATTTAATGAAATTGATGACTATTTGTTTTCTTAAATTAATATGGGAAAATGATGTCAAGTTTACTCACTTAACTAACTGTGAAGTTTTTAAATTGATATTTTGTATCAATAGGAAAAAAACTACAAATAGGATTTTCAAAGTAATTTGGTTATAAGGGTCTGAGTTATCAGTTCATTTCGAAAAAGAGGTCTCTTGCCCAAAATAGATTGGGAATCCCTTTTCTAGAGCGGTATTGCGAAATGACCCGTCAGTCTAAAGAATGAGGCAATCCCCTTTTTCCCTTGGCTGGGGCAGGAGCCAGGTTCTTTACTTTTGTTGGCAAATCTACGAATGGAACCATCCATTGAGCTGATTATCCTTTGGTTTGGGCTCGTAACAATATATCTGGCTTTCATTACCTGTGACGCTGTCAAATACAGCATTCGAGTCACCTTGCTTAAACTTTTGAAGCATTTAGCGTCACCAATCCAAACGACGGTGTTTTTGAGATTCCTTCAAATTGTAAGGTATCTTAGGTATGTTAGGGCCAGAAATATAAATAATTTAAAACTACTAACGAATAGGTAAGATGAAATTATATTATAATGTTACTGTGAATCTCCTAAACGCAGATAACGACCCAGCTGGTGAATGTCCATTATTTATTCTCCTCATGACGATTTCGGTCATACACCAATGAATGGTATTATACATCACGACAACTTGGTAAATCTTTGATATCTTCATTATGAGTGTTGTCGTTATTACCCTAAAGAACAAAAATAGTTGAGGTTTGGCTGGGGTGGCTTTGTAACTTTGATGTAAAAAACTCGTATATTTCATTTGCATTTTTCGCTTCGCCATCGATGGGTCCTTGGCTGCGTGATAACTGCTATCGCGTCTGCTGTTGCTGTTTTTAGCTAATCAGCTCGCGGGTGACCGTTTCATACACATCAAGACACCTCCGTGCCCCGAAAATATCGTTAGCTGTTGGTTGTTCTAATTTACTGGTGCTATAGATAATCAGCTGCATCTGGTTAGACTAGAATCCGACCCTAAAATGCTTGAAAAAGGCTCGGGGATGATGAGGTCTCTTAATGCAAGAGTTCAGCTTGGTAGGTACCACCACCGTGTTAGAAGGGCACTGTAGCTATTGAAATTACTATCTAAATGAGACTTTATAACTAATGTCTCGAGGAGTCGACTCAGCAACGTCGCCAGAAGGGTAAGAATAGTACGAATTGTGTACTATTTCTGCCATATGTGTACTTGGGTACTCTGGGCCTTGTTTGTGTACTCGAAGCAACTTCAAGATTTAAATTTTTTTATTTTAAAGGCGGCCATAATAGACTGTAATTAACAGATGTGTAACCATAAATACCGGTATACTAACACTTATCAAAATCCTTATTTTTGGAAAAAAGTACTTTTGTTGTTGACTTTTGTCGCGGTTTTCTCGATGTCTAAAGCTCACTTTTCTGAAGACCCATGTACATAAGTAGTATGTGATATGTACGTTATATACTGTACTATGAAGATACATATTTTTTTGTGTATCCTGCTATAGATTTTTATACTATTTCGGAGACTTGTACCTACCATAGACGTATTATCCATCTGGCAACGTTGCGTCTCAGTGTGGAGCCACACAAGTCTTGTTAGTAGGTAATAAATAAAATAAAATAAAGAATGTATTCGAAGGACGCTGCTGCCCATTTATTTATTTATTTTTACTTTAATTAAAACGGCTGCAAGCCAATTACAATATTTAAAGACATTTTAAAGGATGCAACATTCATACACTCATCTCACAGTACTCCAGACATACAGACAGTAACATCTTCCATTCGTCCGCAAACACGTCACAGGAAGGTTTAGCTTCCAATAGAGCGTTGAGCGCAGACAGTGTGCGAGGGATGGGTGAATTGGCTCACGCGTTGGTGCGGCACACGGGCTCGGCAAATAATTTATGCCTCCTGCTACGGTTGTAATTCATGGGAACAAACAGGCGGGATAATTTATCATGCAGTTCAGGAGCATACATTTTTCCACGAAGGATCTTGCACATGCTTAATAATCCCTTAGTCGGCTTTTACGACACTGACGGGATGAGGTGGGTTGGTGCTATTCATAGCCGGCACCACACGACACGATATCTCTGATTAGGCGCCTTTTGCGACATCCATGGGAGGAGATGGAGTGGTATCTTCTTAATCCGGACACAACACGGGACTGTATCACAGTCTTATATTAGAATATTCGGATCCCGCAACAACTGCGTAGTAGAGACAGGTAGCAATCCATGTCACATACCTACTAATATAAGGCAGCGTCTGATTAGGCTGGAAGCCAACACCAATGAACTCAGAAAAAAGACATAAACTGTCATCGGATGGCAAAACACAGTATTTGCAAACCTATTAGAATTGAAATTACTGCTGTATTTACAATTCCTTTAGCATTGCAGTTACTGCCTTTTGATATCCGGCAGCAGTAAAGGAGGTAAATGAAAAAGGAACATATTTGAATAACACGCATTTGATGCAGAGTGTATAATTTTATAAAATAAACTCGTAACCTTAGTCTGATATTACATCACGACATAACAAACAAATACCAAAATATAACCAACATATTAATAATTATTTAAAACTTGCAAAGTTTTCCGACGGCAACTTTAATTCAGAGGGGCAATTCTCGTAATTTAAAAATGTTCAAAATATAGTTCCGATCTAGTCTCAGTGTCATAAATGTCACAAATGGTATTCCTCTAAACTAACAAACGACGTCTAACGTGAACTTACACTGTGATGAGATCGAAAATGTACGACGTTGCCGACATATTTTTTTGAATTATTTTATTTTTTGAGAAAGATTTTATGAATAACGGTTTATTAATCTAAACACCGTACGACGTTACCTTAACATTGGCGAAATTGTGGAAGATTCTCTACAGAAGCCATAATCTAAGAGAAGAAGAAGAAGAAGAGATCGTAAATGGATCGAAAGTTGATCGAATTTAAAACGCTATTCTGCTAACATTTCGAACTGTCACATGTAGTAAATTGTCATTAATAAATAAACGTCAAAATTGAGATTGAAATGAGACTGGATCGAGAATATACTGAAATTCGACTAAACTTTAAGAGTAGCAGAATACCATTTTTGTTGTGTTTATTTATTCAAATTTAATCTCAGTTCGGTCACAGTGCAAATTAAATACGAGAATTGGCCCACAGATTGTATGGCCCACACCCGAATGTTTCCCTCCCACACTGGCGGACATTGGTCAAATTCAATACTATTACGAGTATATTAGTATGAGATCAATCAAAGGTAAAGTGCCACCAAATATGATCGCAAAATTCAAATATTATTATTTAAGCAACAATCCATTATCGAGTTCCAAACTTTTAAACGAGTTTTAAAAACGAATCATAATTTTAGTCAAGGCCTTCGATTGAATATTCAAACTGGTCCGATTTGGGTGCGATTACTACTAAAAAAATACTTTTGCTTTATAACTACGTTAAGGTTCTCCGCCAAATGATCTAACCAATGTGAACAGGGCCCCATTTTTTTAACCCACTTAATCTATATATACAAGGTCTTAATTTAATAGTCCACGATATTTTGCATGGCGCTATAGTGAACGATGAAGATAATGTAGGTATAAAAAAAAGTTGTAAATCTGCTGTTTAAAAAAATATTTTATTAAATCATTTATTTCATTACTTCCTAGTTCTCTTAGTTGTGATAATATTCACATGCATCTAGTAAGACAATGGCGGATGGGGCTGGTTGACTGGTTTAGATAGTCTGTAACGTTAAACAAAACAGACTGCGCACGGTAGCGACATCATACAAAAGAAAGAAGTGGATTTTTACCATGAGTTTTTTTTTGTGTTCGGTACATCATCTTAAGCATTTACTGAGGCACCATGCAAAATATCGTGGATTATTAAAATAAGACCTTATATATATAAATTAATGTTTGTCTGTATGTCCTTTATAGAATCGTAAACTATGCATTTGATCATGTCATGATCATCAGTAAAGTGTTGTGCATGAGCCCACAAAGGTTTCTGAGTTGGTACAACCAATCTTTGACAGATGGCGCCACTATCATTCCATTGAATTTCATTTCTATATATAAAATTAAACGGCGGGTGAAACCGCGGGTCCCAGCTAGTTATCCATAAAATCTACCGTCGACTAAAAGTTACGCATACAGGCTCAGCCGGTCGTAACAACATGTCGGCTATGAGCGTCGGTCTAGCGCCTCTAACATCGGGCGACAGTCTGAAGGTGCTGCATATCCCACTCAGTACGCATTTCATTTCTAGCATCGCGAACCTTTGACCTGTGAACAAGTAATTTTTGTTAAGATAGCGTGCAATGGACAGTTTGCTGAATTGATAAACAGATCGTGACACCTGCAGCTAAACGGCTGGTACTGAAAATGAGCGTGCTTATGATCATCATCATAATATCAGCCACAGGACGTCCACTGCTGAACAAAGGCCTCCCCCTTAGATTTCCACAACGAGCGGTCACATGCCGCTCTCATGCAACGACTCCCAGCGACCATCACCAGGTCGTCTATCCACCTCGTTGGAGGTCGTCTCACGCTGCGTTTTCCGGTGCGCGGTCTCCATTCGAGGACCTCTGTGCCCCAACGGCCATCAGTTCTACAACCAATGTGCCCCGCTCATTGCGACTTCAGTTTACTAATCCTTTCAGCTATGTCGACAACTTTAGTTCTTCTACGGATCACCTCATTTCTGATTCGATCTCATAGAGAAATACCAAGCATAGCTCTCTCCATAGCTCGCTGAGTGATCTTGAGCTTTCTCATGAGGCCCATTGTGAGTGACCACGTCTCCGTTCCATGACATAAATTGATACACTGGTAAAGTGCACACCGCTAAAATGAAAAGTAAGGAGAAGATATTGCGATGATCGTACCGCTTCACCAGCAGGTGATTGCACATTGCTTGTAGCTATAAGAGGACATAAACAGATTACTTTTCACATCACGCACGAGTAGAAAGGGCACTATTTTCTCGGAAACATCTGCATGGATATGATAAGTGGATACCACGGTATAAAACGATAACAATGTCGCATTCAAGGTTCACACATAGCACATGAAGCAATCGGCTACTAAAAGACGTCACCTGCCGACATTAGCTTCAAAAGTGTCTGTGAATCAGTCTATCCTCCGGATGCAAGTAACTCACGATAAATATGTTGAAAAGGCAAGAAGGAAGGAAGATGTTCAAAGTAAAAATTTAACGTTAGTTTTAACTAGTTGTAAGTAGGTATATTAAGCAAATATTAAGTTAATGGATTTTATGGATTATTATTTCGTGTTACAAAACTCAAATTTGTGTCAAATATAGCTTTTCTCTGTTGATACTATGTTTTTGTTTTGCACACCTGCTTTATAATATAAATTCATGAGAATAATAGTACTAATAAGATGTTGAATTATTTATTACGTTGATGTCGTAAACACCAAATATAACTTTATGACGTCGCCGCGCCATTCAATGGATGCCATTTCATATAAAATAAATTACTCAACATTTTAATCATGTGAGAACTATATTTCAAATGACACAATTGTTAAAGAATCCATTGTATTTGATATCAATGCCACATTTCCGTGTGGGGTCCGGATTTAAGAATATAGCACCACTCCATCTCCTCCCGTGGATGTCGTAAAAGGCGACTAAGGAACTCTAAACCAGAGGGATGGGCAATAGCATCTCTTCTGTGGAACAGTAGTCATTCTGCGCTCACCAACCCGCCTGCCAAGCGTGGTGAGTACTGGCCAATTCCCCCCAATATGATGACACAGTTGTGGAAATATATGGAGGAAGCCTTCATTCAGTATTGGACGTTGTATGGTCGATATGATGACGATGATCCATTGTATTTTTAAACAATAGTTTTTTTTTATGTTCTAAGTTTTTGTCACGTTTTATGTAAGACCTTTTCCTCGTGTATATTTATTTAACACGTAACTATTTGATAACGTTGTGTCAATGATATTAAAAGAAGTAGATATGTTACATGCGCTCAAAAAGTAAGAACCAAAACTCCCCCAATTGTAGCACCTCGCAATCAGTTCGGCCACGACAGGACAACGGGCACACACTGTCATAATCTGTATTGTTTTATTAATTAAGTAATAACAATGCCGTCGTGCGTATAGAAAATGCACAAACTATCAAGCAAAAATAAATAAAGAATGAGGGATCTCATACCACACGGGAATAACAAACTATATAAAATATTTTAATAAAAATACTATTCAAATTATCTATAGAATAAAATTCTCGAACAAAACACATGTCAAGCAAAGAAAAGAGACAACACATATATTCTACCACAGGTGCAACAAAGACATGAGAACACGTGTTGTCATTTTAGATAGCTGTCTCTTTTACTCTCGTAGCTTTTGTATCTTCTTTCTTACAGCATAGGTGTGTAGTTTTATAGCTTTATACCTACATACAGCGACACCGGTATTGCGCGCCATTTAATATGGACGTAACATATCTATGGTATAATATCATTGCATTGTGTGTTCAAAACCTGGGATATACAAATGCGATGTTTTTACGTCATAAGCTTTTATTTAATCTTAGACAACGCTGACTTTAGATGAAGAAAACATCGTGAGGCAACCTGGAACTAATGGTCTCATATCGCCAACACGCAGTGAGCGAGCATAGTGATGATATAATTATCATCATCATCATTTCGGCCGAATAAAGTTTATTGCCGGCTCTTCTCAATATGATTTAGGTTTATTGTATGTATGTGGGGCTTCTCACGTATTCCCGCGTGAGATGTGATTGCTTAACCGGATAATTGGCGAAGCTTAAAATATCTTCCAGCCATGATGATTTAGGACCTGTGCAACTACTTAAATTCTTATTAATAATATGTCTCTATAAATTGTTCCATGTGGTTCCCAGCAAAGAATAGACCACACATTTCCACCCATGGGTGACGTAAAAGGCGACTAACAGTTGATATCAAGAGAATAAGCAGCAGATTTATCCCTTGTGCACAGCAAGATACATACTTCGATCACCAATACGACCGCGGAGCATGGTGATATACCACTATACAGTATCTCCCACCACTCATTGAACTTGTCATTAGGAAGCCCATTGTATGGTGTATGTGTTTTGACACATAGTTGGCGGAACAGTTGGTTTAAGCATAAAGTGTCCTGGTCACACACGATCACCACGGCTGATAAGAAAGGAACCAGATCGCACTAGACTTTCTATAAGTACGACCAGTTTCATTTCTTGAGGTCGGGACTGCATCCAAGTACCACGTCTACGCCCATCAAATAATAATTCAGCTGTGGATAAGGTGGTGGTGGTTAAGGTTTTATCACCGCAAACAAAATTCGAGTTTACAGCACGGTCGGTATTCTGAACTACAGGTCGTCGTTTTAAAAATAGCGTTTCAGTTTACACACCTATACAATTCCTAGGTCCCGCACTGAATGGTACAAAAGCATAAGGATGCATCGGATCTACACGGAGGAACCGCTCAGGTTTGAACGCTTCAGGCTCAGGGTACAGGTCCGCCCGACGATGCAGGTCGAAGATGTGTACCGCCACTTCTGAATCTTTCTTTACTGGAAGGTCACCTGCAACACAGAGGAAGTTATAAAGTTCAGATAAAATTATCGAAGATATGATGACAGCGTGATCGGCAGCAGCTTTCTCTTGTGCGCTAATAACAATAAACTACAGCCATTAACCCGCCTGACAAGTGTGTCAGTGACCTTAGATAATAATGTTTTAAATATTTTTTTTAATTAAACCTGTTGGTAACTCATCGTGTACTTCCTCCGCTCCAGGGAAGGGGGCACGAGACCACTGAGAAACTCTAAAAATCTCCATCTACAGTCACCCATTGCTGCCACGCCTTTAGGCACATCTTGGAGGTAATGGCCGTAGGCACCCCCTCTATTGGAAGGTAGATGCCTATAAAGAGACCATCCATCCAGGTACATCTCAGTGGTCGTGCGCACCGCCTTCCTCTTGGGGGTGACTCGAAATGAGCACGCACCCCAATCTGGGCGCTTGGGCCGATGCCTCCTGCCATAGAATAGAATAATAATACCTAGAAGGCCAGCCACCACACACAACGCGTAGCCATTAAAGTGATCTATGCCGCCGTGAGCTTGTATCGAGCGTGAACGTGACGTTGACTCACTGACTAACTCACTGACTAACTCACTGACTAACTCACTGACTAACTCACTGACTAACTCACTGACTAACTCACTGACTAACTCACTGACTAACTCACTGACTAACTCACTGACTAACTCACTGACTAACTCACTGACTAACTCACAGACTAACTCACTGACTAACTCACTGACTAACTCACTGACTAACTCACTGACTAACTCACTGACTAACTCACTGTCTACCTCACTGACTAACTCACTGTCTACCTCACAGACTAACTCACTGACTAATCCACTGACTAACTCACTGACTAATTCACAGACTAGACGCCAAGAAACAACATTGAACTATGATCACAGTGCGTAGAAACACCCGTTTGGCGAAGAGAGACTGGAAGATATTTGAGAAAATCTATGGAAAATGAAGGGTACATGTACATTAAAGATAAAAGATAAAACCAACAACCAATTACGAAAAGAATGAAGAGTAAATATTTTGACTCTCAAGCTACTGTTTGAGTTTCATAATCTCGGTTACCTTAAAAATCCAATTAAAAGTCTCTCACAAATTTAATTATAGAACCTAAGGGTAAGTAGTTCTTTATGGACTAATAAGTATCTACACTGTACAATATTTACATAGTATATACAGATTTCCTAATTATATAAAATATAAATTAACTTCCAACTAAAATATTGAACTTTATATTTTAAGGGGAAAGATAGACAGAGACAGACAGTTAAAGTGTAATGTACTGATTGCGCTTGTTTACTAAGTTAGAAGTTAGAGTCCGCCCGAGGTGACCACCCCACCACCCTTCTATCTCTTACGCAAAATCCTTAGAAATCCTCAGAAGGATTGAATTGGAAATGTTTTTTACAATCGTCGTCAATCGCATCACTGGAGCAAAACAATGACATCGGTTTTCTGTCTCACTACCCGATGTCCTCGACTACGTTTCCACAAGAAGCAACAACAAATAATACATAATGTAAGCAACCCCTTGTCAATGCCAGGAAATGTATTACACTGAAATTCCTATATTTACAAAAACGTGCGCGTATTGTTAGTACATCGCTCGCATAGCTTTAATATAATAGCTGTCCTCGCGAATTCACCGAGTGATGTATATAAAAAACTCATCCCACGATTTATCATGTTTTTGTCCATCAAGGGGGATTTTGCATATAATGGAAATATCTCGTTTTATTACTGAAGCTTTACCCTTATTACGTCTCTCACGAGTGAAAATATTTTGTTGAGTAAAACGTATTTGAACTCAGTCTTGATAATATTTCTATGTTGTCTAAGGTATTAGGGTGACTCTGCAATTGGCTCTAAGATTTGTTAAATAAGATCAACTATTATGAAGGTAATCCTTTTCATTTCGTGTGGTTCGTGGGTAACCTTCTGTTCGAATTGGTCAAGTCGCTAGAGGCCACTCACTTGGCTTAACGACTACCGTCTAATGACGACAATCGGGACCGACGTTTTGAATTCTGAAGCACGAAGAAGCTCAGTTCAATTACCACTATGCAGTCACTCATCTATATACCAACCACGCCAAGCGTTGCTTTACCACACCTATCAGTGAGTTATTTACCGATCAGTAAGTGCAGCTGGTTATCATATCAGCCACAGGACGTCCACTGCTGAACAAAGGCCTCCCCCTTAGATTTCCACAACGAGCGGTCACATGCCGCTCTCATCCAACTACTCCCAGCGACCTTCACCAGGTCGTCTGTCCACCTCGTTGGAGGTCGTCCTACGCTGCGTTTTCCAGTGCGCGGTCTCCATTCTAGAACCTTTGTGCCCCAGCGGCCATCAGTTCTACGAGCAATGTGCCCTGCCCATTGCCACTTCAGTTTACTAATCCTTTCAGCTATGTCGACAACTTAAGTTCTTCTACGGATCTCCTCATTTCTGATTCGATCTCGTAGAGAAATACCAAGCATAGCTCTCTCCATAGCTCGTTGAGTGACCTTGAGCTTTCTTATGAAGCCCATTGTGAGTGACCACGTCTCTGTTCCATGTCATCACTAGTAACGGCTGGTTATGACCGCCTCAAATGTATTAAAAAATCATGGGAATCGTATGTGACGATGTATCCATTAAAAATATTTGACATATTTCTTTAGCCAGCTTGGTAGTGGTACTTTAACGTTTTTATATACATGAAAACAACTTTGCGAAATCCAACAAGACCTATTGTACAAATGTCGATGTAAGTTCAGGTAACTTAAAAACTATTAAAATAGGATGCACTTCTTACCTAGCATGAAGTCTTCAGTAATCTTCCTAGCTATAAACGGGACGCTGGGGTAAAGCCTCAGGGTCTCTTTGATCACCGCCTCCAAGTATTTCATATCAGCCAAGTCCGACATACTCAGCGTACGGTCAGATTCACCGATAATTTTCTGATACTCTTCGTAAATACGTTCCTGTTGAAAAAACCATTATATGAGAGAAAATGTTTCTTATTTTTCAAGAAAATCATACCCTACTTTGCCTCATTTTGGATTGTAGGAACACTTTCCAGACATAAATCTCACCTGCACAAAGACGGAGATAGAGTTTATTATTTTGTTTTAAATAATATGTTGCCTCACGCTAGTTTTTGTACAGTTTACAATACCCGGATTAACTAGATATCTGTAGGCTATATAAAAAAGACATTTGTTCCGTGCGAGGATCAAACATGACATGTAGCTAACAAAGCCAAGCGCTTAGCCACTGCGCCAATTGTGCCGTCATATTTGTCATTTGTTTCCCGGTTCGGTGTTACTTTTCTATATATATACTATATAGTAGTTGGCAGGGCCGGATTTCGAAGGGCAGCCGGGGCCTCCACAAAAGAGGGGCCCCCAGAATAGAAGATAATAGAGACTTTGAAAAAAAACTACTACTATGGAAAAGATCAATCTCCGGAACTTATTTTACTATCAAATTCTCGAAGATCAAAATTTCAGAGCTACATTCCCAAACCTTGAAATTGCATTGAGGATGTATTTGGTATTGACGGTATCAAATTGCATTGGAGGGCGCTCATTTTCAAAAATGAAAATTATAAAAAATAGGCTTTTTAGGCTTTCTCTCCTGAGCATTGAAAGTGATTTACTTCGGGAACTGGATTTCAGTGAAATCATCAACGATTTTTCGGCGAAAAAAGCTCAGAAGGTTTCGTTCACTAACGCAAAAATTTAATTTCAGATAATTCTTGTTTTCGATTATATGTTTGTTAAATACTAAAAAGAATCTACTTGGTTTCACAATAAATTATTTATTGAAAATCTCGACTGAGAAAAATTGTTCATTTTTTTTTTTTATTTTTTTTTTTTCCGTAGTTTGTGATATACCCTCTGTTTGGACTAAACAGTTTACTCATGTGCACAACTAGGGACTGGCATTCTTAAATACCGACTATATAGACATTGAGAATTACTACGCACTTTCAAGGCAAGCTTGCTCCTTCATAAATCACATTACCGCTTAACCGTAGGATATGTTGAAGTAATGGGTTTAAATATTAAAAAGAGGAAAGATTTTCCCATTGACAATAGTTGTTTTTTATTTTTATTAAAACCTGAAATTTTAATTAATTATTCATCGGTAATCCGTACATGTATAATTGGACGATACGTTACGTAGAATTAACTACAGTATAATCAAGACAAGTTAATGTTTAAAGTGAGGTTCCGGCCGTGGTTCAGTCCGTCGTCCGGAGTGAGAGTGCGTGGGATGCCGTCGTCTCCTTTTGCGAGGACGTAATGCAAGCAAAGAAGGCGGCAGATCGGGGACGGGAGGAGACCAACTCTGATCCCCACGCAGAAAACGCACAGGGCGTGGGTGCCGGCGGAGGATGCTGAACGATCTCTGGCCAACATGAGGAGCGGTCTGCGGGTGAATAACTAAGGGCGGCCCGTCGGCCGAACAGAAACAGGATCTACACGGCGGTGCATGTGTTCTGCGCGCACCTCCCTGAAGATATGTACAGCTGACCAGGTCACACAGAGACGCGGCCCATAAAATATTAACGGGCCAATACCTGCCGTGGGCGCGGTCTAATGCTGACAAAGCGAACACCTCACCCCCAGCGAGAGGTAATTGGATGGACACGTATTCGTATAAGATATTAATCGATACTATAATAAAATCGTAGAAAAACTATACATGTTTTTTTAAATGCGTGCCACAGAGGCGATTCTGATGCTATTCTCAATTTTTTTCAATTTCTCTCTGTTTGTATTTATGATGAGAACGCCTGAATATTATGAAGAGTTCACACAAGGGAACACATTAGTTATCAGTGTGTAAATGTATGTCTAAATCAGTTTGTAACAGTTCCCCACCTGAGATACTGGAGGATCTGCCTCAGGCTGGAAATCAGTGTAATAGTGCTGCAATGACAGGGTTTAATTCTCAGCCCGTAATAACTGGTTTGGTAGATATGACCAATCATACAAGTACAAATAAAACAATGAGTTATCGGATGGTCATGTATTCTGATAACACTGGCAAAGGTCTTGGGGGTTTGTTAAGCAACAGCCTGGGTCATTCCGCACATAATAACTGTATGCCTGGGTCATCCTATAAACAAATAATAGCATCACTTATGACAGATAAGTTCAACCCCTACACTAACATAACTTTACTTGTAGGTAATAGTTTAAACGTTAGGAAAAAAGACATCTCAGACAGTGTTGCTTTAATGTTAAATTTGAACTGTGGTAGGATAATATTGTGTGCATTTCCCTACCTAGATCACTTGTCAGAGGAACAAAACAACTATATTCATATGCTAAATATGCATATGCACTTGTTAGTAAGTCACTATAGTGACAAGTTAATATTTTTTGACACCAATTGTTTTGTTGGTAAATTAAAATTGACTGGGGATACTGTGTATCTGCCTTTTAGATGTAAGCGTCACCTTGCTACACTGGTAGCTTATAATATTAACTCAGTCATAAGTAGTATGACGAAGTCTTCTTTTAACTCCACTGTGGTTAGTAATTATACTAACAATAAGGTGGTTAGTCAAATTTTTAATTTAAACTTAAGCAACTGACAACAGAGAAGGACAGTCATTATATTACAATGACACATCAAAATATTAATCGCTTCTCTGGCAAAATTTTAGATGTCGAATTATTTACAGAAAAATATAATGTTGATATTATATGCCTAACAGAAACTTGGTTGAAGGCAGATAAAATGATGTTTAGTATAAATAATTTTAAAGTTGCCAGTTCGTTCCATAGAGTGTCAGCAGAAGGTGGGGGGTCATTAATTATGATTAAACAACACTTAACATTTAAAGAGCGCCTAGATATTTGCGACCTCTCTGTTGAACGAGTTTGTGAGCTTGCGTGTGCAGAAACGGGGGAGTTTGTAATTTTATGTGTTTATAGGCCGCCTTCGTCTAATATATTACAATTTCTTTCAATAATAGAGGACGCCCTTAGGAAAATAAAAATGAACAAAAAGATATTAGTTTGTGGTGATTTCAATATAGACATTTTGATAGATACCACAGATAAACGTAACTTTATATCCTTGTTTAAATCATTTAACCTAAGCTTTTTGTTTTCTGAGCCAACTAGAGTAACACCTACCTCAGCCACTTGTTTAGATAATATTATTACTAACTTTAAAATAACCAGTAAGACTTTAATTAGTGGAATTCGTCTGAACTGAATGATCTGAATCATAAGTGCCAGCTTGTTAAATTACACTATAAAACAGTTAATGGGCACAAAATAATACACTGTAGAAATTTATCAAAAAAATGTCTAGTTAATTTTGGTAAAAATCTAGGAGCAGTACTTCAAAATTTAAAGCCGCAAAATGCTAATCCTAATGAACTGTACCAGACCCTATTTAATGCTATATGTAAAGAGTATCAAAAAGCTTGCAAACTAAATAAAATTAATTTAAAACCTAAATTAACATTCAGTGTCTGGGCAACCAAGGGTATAAGACATAGTAGAGATGTCTTATACGAACTATATGACAAAAAGTCCTACACATCTAATATCGATTTTCATAATTATGTTAGAAAATATTCTAAATTATTTAAAAAGGTTTGTGTGCAAGCAAAAGCTGCTTATATTAGTGATCAAATTAAGAAGTCAAACAATAAAATAAAAACGACATGGAAAATAATAAATGCTGAAACTAGTGATGGTAGGTTTAGTGACAGTACAATTAATTTAAATATAGATGACAAACTAGTTTCAGATAAGACTGTAGTCGCAAATTTTCTAGAAACCTTTTTCACTTATATTCCAATAGAGACTACTAAAAATCTTAAATCGTCTCCGGAAGCAGCCGAAGCATTCTTAAAAAATGTAAATTTACGTGTACCTACCTTTGAATTCAGTTCTGTAACACATACTGATATAATAAAAACATTCAAAACTATAGCAGTTAAAAGAACTGAAGACTTATGGGGATTGTCAACGAAAGCCGTGGAATCTGTAATAGTTAACATCGCGCCAATGTTGGCTATAATATTTAATTCTTGCATCGCGGACGGCATATTTCCTGATCTCATGAAATCCAGTAAAATTGTACCCATGTTTAAGGCTGGTTGCCTGAATAATGCATCTAACTATAGGCCAATATCCGTGCTACCGGTCTTAAGCAAAATTTTCGAAAAAATTATATTAAATCAAATGTTAGTACATTTTAACAGTAATAAGATATTACACGCCAAACAGTTTGGATTTACAAGGGGACGATCTACAGAGGCTGCTGGATCTACTCTCATTAAAACTGTATTGGGGGCTTGGGAGGATGCGCATGATGCTTTGGGCGTGTTTTGTGATCTGTCCAAGGCGTTCGACTGCGTGGACCACCGTACGCTCATTATGAAGCTTAAATACTACGGAATTCAAGGTAGATCTATAGATCTTTTAATTTCCTATCTGGCAAATCGAGATCAAAGAGTGGCAATTGAGAACGTCACATCTACAGGCTCACAAGTTAAAATAGGAGTACCTCAAGGATCAATTTTGGGCCCTTTTCTGTTTCTGGTTTATATCAATGACTTGCCATATATGATAAACGACACAATGTCAAACATAATCTTATTTGCTGACGATACTTCACTTATATTTAAGGTAAACAGAAAGGATAGGCATCTTGTAGAACCCAATGATATACTTCGTAAGATATCCGATTGGTTTTCGGCTAATAATCTACTCCTAAACGCAGAAAAAACCAAATGTGTAAAATTCTCAACGGCAAATGTGACCCATTTAACTACAGAAGTAAAACTTGACGGAAAAACATTAGATCTGGTTCCCTCAACTGTGTTTTTGGGTATTACGGTAGACGCAAAATTGCAATGGGGACCCCATATAAAAGCACTTTCAGGCAAACTGAGCTCTGCTGCATTTGCCGTTAGGAAAATTAGACAGGTTACGGATGTGGCTACAGCTAGGTTAGTATATTTTGCGTATTTTCACAGTATTATGTCCTACGGAATTTTACTGTGGGGATCGGCTGCCGATGTCGAGACTATTTTTATATTACAAAAAAGAGCAGTCCGAGCTATTTATAATATGGGCTCTCGTGAGTCACTCCGGGAACTATTTAAGGAGATAAACATACTAACTTTGCCATCCTTGTATATATTCCAAAATATTCTGTATATCCGCAAAGACATTGTTAGTTTCAATAAAAGAAATGACGTGCATAACCTAAATACTCGCAATAAGAACAAGCTTGTCTTGCCTGGCTTTAGACTTAGCAGAACCAGCAAGTCGTTTATGGGAAACAGTATTAGGTTCTACAACAAAATTCCTTCTAGTATTACTGATTTACCAGAACTAAAATTCAAATCTATGATTAAGCGCGTTTTAATATTGAAAGCCTACTATAACATACAGCATTACATCGATGATAAAGATGTGTGGCAAACGATTCCCTTCTGCACACTGCGACCCTCTGGCGCTGTATAATTTATTTTATAACGTCTGATAATTGACATGATTGCAAGTGTTTTAACTTGCAATCAAAGGCATAATGTCTACAAATTGGAATTAATTATATTATTATTGTAAAAATAACTTGACATTTCTAATATCGCATTTAAAATTGCAAATATTTATGTTATTTACTTATAGTTAATAAATTGACATTTGACTTGACTCATTTAAAACATTTAAAAAAAATGTAAATTTACTTATACACATTGATTGACTATTTGTTATTGTTAATATTGTTCTTGTGACATCAAATTATAATATTCTTACAAAACCGTAAATGTGTGAGCATTATGTAGGCATTGATGATATATATTTAGTACTTAATTTTGATTGTGTCTTTTGCCTGGCTGTATTGGTCTGTCATGCTCACTAAAATGTCTTGCTGATGGTGGCGTTGTGTATCGGGTCGTTCGGTTCCCTTCAACATGGTTGAGCTAAGTGATGCTGATGCATGCGTTATGCTCGTGAACGGGTGCCGTCTGTTGGGACTGGTCAGTCATTAACTGCCACAGCAAAAAATATTATTATGGTACGTTCCATCTTTAGACATTGACCTACATTTTTCTCGGTATTTGTTGTACAATCATTTTTGTATCAATCAGCATTGTAATCTCCATTATTTTAAAAGAGTATCCATGGAGTTTCTTGCCGGCTCTTCTCCATGAGATCCACTATTTGGAACCGTGCAACTTAGATTCTGACGTTTCATAAGTGCCAATATTTGGTTTATTTGAAATAAAAAACTTTGACTTTGACTTTGACTTTGAATAAGAATTATTATAAAAAATTACCGGCTCGCTATATCTCAAGGAGCTAAACGACAGATTTTTAGAACAAGAACATGTTTCGTTGCCTATCGTAATTGTTTACGTTGTCTGCTGACTTGATGCGTGGGATGGTTGTTCTCAGAATCATATCCACCCCTCAAATCTTACTTTTTGTTATATGATTGTTTTGCATTAATTTTATTCTCTTGAAAAGCAATATCTAAAGTAATTATTTAGTAGTTAGTATTTTTATTTAATTTATTAATATGTTATAATTTATTATGAGAACGGTGCAAACAATAAGTCGCAGCCTCACTGGTTTAAGTCGATTATAATAATATCAAACAGCAGCAGATGTTAGCAGTTCTTTCCTTTTGGACTAACTCACAAATTTTCATTTGTATTTCGTTATAAGAAAACACTTTTTAACGGATTATATCGCATAAATTATAGATTTTTGTTTTTCCTGACGATTTTAACTGGATGTGAAACATACGGACGGTCATCGTTTCGCATCCATAAACAAAAAATAGTGATGGTGATTAAAAGGAACCCATCCCACCCACCCCTCAAATATGGAACCCATGTTATCATAAATATATTTATCGCATTGAGCAAATACAAAAGCGTTTCATTAGGTACCTCTGCTTTCATCAAAA
This sequence comes from Diloba caeruleocephala, assembly GCA_947459985.1. Classification (NCBI taxonomy): domain Eukaryota; kingdom Metazoa; phylum Arthropoda; class Insecta; order Lepidoptera; family Noctuidae; genus Diloba; species Diloba caeruleocephala. The sequence continues at coordinate 3,221,851 of OX381618.1, forward strand.
AAATCCTTACCAATCTGTAGATTATCTTCAACTGTGTAAAAAATACCACCTGCTACCACTCATAAATCGTCGTGAGATAGCTGACTAAGTGTTCCTTTTAAAAATCTTTATTAGTGATATTGACTGCAAGCAAGCAAGCTTTTGGCAAAAATCTACTTTAACATTCCATCCAAATCAATTCGCTTCAATCCACTCATTCGTGTACCAAATGCTTCATCAAATTACAGACAAAACAGTTACATTGTGAGAGCAAGCAGAACTTTTAATAGTTTGTGTAAGCAGCGTGGTATCGACCCCTTTGTAACAAGTGTGTCATCGGCAAGGAGGTGCTTTTTTTTCAAATAAGAAGATTTGTACATTATATATTTAGCGTAGCAGTGCCTACTCTGTATGCTCCGCTTAAATTTAAAATTTTATTCCATTTCTATAAGCGAAGACTTGTTATTGGCTTTCCTGTTACTAATGTTGTGTTATTTTAGATTTATTAAGCTGTAAGTCTTCCATGTTTTAATTAAATAAATAAGATGCAAAGACTAGCTGAATCTCTCAAAACTGATGATGTGCTTAAGACTCAGTTAACTACTACCCGTGAGCGCAACGCACTTTAGACGCAGAATGCAGCATGCATGCAGTCATGGTTTGGTTCCCAATGAGTCCTCACTGCTGCCTCTCGATCACAAAGTAATGAAGGACGTGAAGCACGTCTCGCAATCTGAAGCACCATGCTGTATCAAGCGCCTCTGAAACTTACACCCAGCGCGAATCGCGATTGAGCTCGCTGAGCATCCACACTACAACTGTATACATGATCCACATTCAACGCAAATGCATAACGCTTCGCGCCATTCGCTAAACGGACGTCCATTTAGAGAATGGCTAGCGAATTTGTTTCTATCCTGAAAATGTCACGCATCGCTTAGAAAATTTGCGTAAAACTACGCATCTCGCATTTTTTTAGTTTACTACGCTTACTTTACGATGAGATGCCGTCATACTACGTACAAGAACCAAAGAGGTGTGTTTGATCGGCGTCAACATGAGTTATTTAAAACGCCGCATTGAGTAGGGTTCCACAGTGCATCCAAATAATGGCGAGTGCTATTTCTTGCACCTTTTACTATACACAGTGTGGGGGCCAACATCGTTTGCGTTCTTGATGACATGATGGCGTTAAGTTTACCACCTACCGCGCACCCTACGGAGTGCTTCATCTACTTGACGATGATAAACACTGGGATGTTACACTCGAGAAGGCCAGCGTTAGCGACAGTCCCAGTCATTTGTGGTATATATTGGCCGTCATGTTGGCCTTCTACGCGCCGACAACCAGCCAGTCAGCACACATTATTAAGTAAGGACATTGCGCTGGCAAGCAGATTACTCGCAATTGGCGCACTGTTTGCTCACTTGAAGCGGATGTTGTCTGTGGGACAGGAAGATGGGAGCTGCAAGCGCACGATGTTTTATAGTGAGTAATGTTCTTTGGGCTGTTAATAGGGGGTGGCAAGTGGGCAAGCTCCATTTTATGAGTTATTAAACTTATTAATGACGACACTCAGTGCTATACCGGAAGCACTTGCAAGCAAAACACAATATCGCGCAGTCTATGACTCGACTGGCTGGGCAGGATGCAATATGGGTCGTGTCATTAAGAAATATAGCAGGATCCCTCTACGCCTATTGCACGTTCCAAATCAAAACGCAGGACATTATTACATGATTTCAACAATATGATATAGATTCAGACGGCACGGTTGGTGCAGTGGCTGATACAGTCGGCTGCTGCGCACCGGGTCGTTGGTTCGATTCCCGCACGGAACAAATATTTGTACAATCTGCAAGTAGTTGTTCCGGGTCTGGGTGTATTGTGTGTGGAATTTGTGTTTGTGAACGCACCCACGACACAGGAGAAATCCTAGTGTGGGGCAACGTTTTTATAAAGAATTAAAGATTTCCGAAGTCCACTAGTGCGAAGCCGCAGGCAAAAACTAGTATAAATATAAATTAATAAATTTAGAGACTTTGGCTTTACTCTACGTGTATCCAAAAATAAAAATACTAATATTAGTTTACCTGGACTTCTTCATGATCAGCTATCAGCATCAGTCCAAAAACAAGCGCCATCGCTGTAGTGTCGTGTCCCTGAGAACAACAACGTTGTCTTCTAAATACTTATATAACATAATCGCCTTATCTAGTTACATTAATAAACTGAAATGGGAGCAAGGTAAAAGGCAATTATTTAAAGGATCATGTCGAATTGGATAACTATTCTGTAGCCAGCTCCTGAATAATTCAAGAATTCATTTGTCATCGCCTGGCAAATCGTTAGTAAATCGTTAACGGGAAATTGAAATAATAATAAATCCACTTTTTTGCACACCAAAAACAGAATATAGGTATTATTATAGAAAGCAAGTACAATTGGTGGTCTTATCACATCTCGGCGATCTCTTCCAGAAAACCATTGGAAACCATCGGAGGAATGGAAATCTAGGTGATGCACAAGGGGCAGTCTGCAGTGAACTAATAAATTATTTTCATACTTAAATATCACAAAAGAATGTATAAACGAATATATATCTACATGTACATACATAAATCTAAATAAATATTATATAATAAATATATCCAAAGATAAAAATAATTATATACACATCCATTCATACACACACACACACACATACACGATGGCACGATTCAAACTGGTTGGTACTATGGAGAAGAGCCGGCAAGAAACTTTATAGACACTCTTTTAAAATAATTGAGATTATAATGTTGAACTGTACAAAGTATACCGTATCAAGGATTGTGTAAATAATGTTTACTGTGATAACAAGACCATCCTTCATTTTAGAAGTTGAAACTTGATTCCTTGAACAAAAACGGAGGATAAGATGTAGAATACTAACAAAAAATAATTACCTCAAACATGAACGTATTGACCTCTTCCCTAATACCTTCTAGATTGATTTCTCCTTTGTTCTCCGCTTCCAGCAGCAGATCCAACATAGCCAATTTATTCTTTCCACCAATGGAATTAACTTCATCAGTAAAATAACCTTGACCAGGTGTCCAGTTCTTCTTTCTCTCCATAATGACATTGTCAGCAAAAGAGTGGACCTTGTGAAGACATTTCTCGAACTTTCTACCAATTGGAAGCTTCCGGAATATATATTCGTTGTGGAGCCACACTCGGAGGAGGCGACTTAAGAGAAGGGACCCGATTTCCGTGATAGCACTCTTATAATCCACAGTTGATGAGGTCTTATCAGAGTCTAATTGAGTGCCCATTGCTGTTTCTGGAAATTGTTTAATTGATTTTGGCTGCATTTATAGTTTGAGTATTGATGAGCATCTATTACCTCAACTTGACACAATTTCGATTCCTGGTCAAGCACTAAATATTTACCGCCGATCCCTTTCCAAGGGAAGCTGGCTCTGTTATTCTTAGAAAAACTAGGATTTTCAGTAGGATGTATATAATATATATAGGATGTATATGATATATTTATGGATAGATTATGCTGTAACAGCTGCCAATAATATGTCTGAATTGCTTCTGAAGATGATTTTATAAGGACAATTAAGACTTAAGATTTGCGGCTACGCCCAACAGTGGATGTTCACAGTGTAACAATTAGATCAATGCAGCAATATCAGCCGATACAGTTTCAAATATCAAACAAGATTGATTCATACGTCGATCGATACGATTTGTGTCGAAAAACGGTATGTATATCTTTGACTCGGGAAAACATCATTTAAAATTACAATCACCTTCACCTTCTAAAAGCGAATTTCTGTTAGGTTGTTATGGTAACCCCCGGGAAGACAGTGGCGCGCACGTGGTCACGTGCCACCGTGTGCGCAGCACAGCGCACAGCGAGATTTGGGGGGATCCTTTACAATCCTCCCCGAGAAGTGCCTGGCGGGCGGCCTTTTTACAGCTGCCTGCCCTCCACCAGAGGGGGTGACCGCTTTACAGTCATCCCCTCCGAGATGTGCCTAAAGGCGTGGCACCAATGGGCGGCTCTACTATGATCTTATGAGGCCCACCTTCGGTGCCGAAGATGACCGCTCCAGTGGTTTTAGCCGGTAGGAGTCCCCGTTCCCCGGAGTGAATTTCCACTGGATACTAATAAAAAAAAACGTTGTTACGGTATCACTTACCACATATAGTGAACAATGTAAAATCACTGATAAGGGGCATTAGATTTACTTTACCCTCATGCTCTTTTAGCTTTTCCACTAAGCCTTGACTCCTTTCTTTCATCACAATGGTGAAGCTTTTTAAGATGTTGAAGTGAAAGGTCGGAGTCAGGATCTTGCGCCGTCTGTGCCATTTTGTACCTGGTAGTGCAAAAAGTGGTAGTTAGTATTAGCTTTGGGGATCCAAACCAAACAATGGCACGGTTTCATTAGTTTACCTGGTTGCAGAACTACAGCAAACTATATAGTTCTATAAGATATACGAGGGCGGTTTAATAAGTCCATGACTTTGGAAAGAAGAAACGCACTTTTAACAATTTTTTTTTCTGCATAATCTCCTTTCAACTCTACGCACTTGGTCCAGCGATGTTCCAACCTCTTCAACCCATCAAAAATATATTTTTTGTCAAACCCTGAAAAATAGGCCTCAGTTTCTGCTACCAGCTCTTCGTTTGACGAAAATCTTTGTCCGCCAAGCCATTTCTTCATGTTTGGGAAGAAGAAAAAGTCACAGGGGCCTAAATCTGGCGAATACGGAGGGTGTGGCAATAATGTGTATCTTAATTCAACAATTTTTGATGTCGCGATTGCAGACGAGTGGGCCGGTGAATTATTCTGATGAAATAGATTTTTTTTCTTTGCTAGATGCGGTCGTTTCTTGATCAACTTTTTATTGAATCTATCTAACAATGCAGCATAGTATGCTCTGGTTATTGTCTTGCCTTTATCCAAAAAATCCCGTTGTAAATAACCCCTTGGCTCTCCCAAAAGACTGTGGCCATCACTTTACCAACCGAGCAAACAGTTTTTGCCTTCTTTGGGGCACGTTCCCCGGAAGAAGTCCATTGCTTCGACTGTAGCTTAGTCTCTGGTGTATAATGATGGACCCACGTTTCGTCAACTGTTATGTACCGACGCATAAACTCACTCGGATTGCGATTATACATGGCTAGGCATTCCTCAGAAGCTGTTACACGATTTCGTTTCTGGTCGACTGTTAGTAAACGCGGCACCCATCTTGCAGAAAGCTTTTTCATGCCCAGAATATCATGCAAAATATAAAAAACTCGTTCAATCGAGATGTGCACAGCATCACTTATTTCGCGTATCTTCACTCGACGGTCTGCCAAAACAATATCATGTATTTTATTAACCATGCCCTCCGTAGTGATCTCAATCGGCCTTCCTGGGCGCTCCGCGTCATTAGTGGTAGTACGTCCACAACGAAATTCAGTGAACCACTTATGTACCATCCCATGAGAAGGCGCAGAATCACCATAATCCTTTTTTAATTTGTCTTCGGTCTGCTTAATAGTTTTACCACATAAAAAATAGTGTTTAATTAGCACTCGAAACTCGCTATTCTCCATTTTCAAAGAATACTTAGAAGTCACCTAACTTCTTTGTTTCTAAAAAGCTTGTTTTCGCGCCAAATTTGAAAAAAGAACGGCATGCGCTTCGTAGTGAGTTTCCAAATATGAGACAAAAAAATATTAAAAAAGCTTTTATTCAACCTTAAAGTCATTGAGTTGCCAAACTGCCCTCGTACATATGCTTGTCTTATATAACTCTAAGGCTGGAAATTTGGTAAGTGTTCGTCATTAGTCGAATCTATAATCTAAACTACCTATTTATTAAATCTGAAATGAACCTGGGATTGAAGATTGATAGGATTGAAATTGTCCAGTAGCCAATACGTGAAGGTGGGGATTCGTTGAAACCTAAATCTTGATGAATATTGTGGAACCTACATCTCCGTTAATCTTAAAAGTCAGCAATTTCGTTGTTGATATTATAAAAGTATTGTAGAACACTCGACTTAAAGCCTTAATTTAAATGACAAAATGAGCGGTGTGGTTATGGGGAGTGATTGAACTGTTAATACGGGGCGGAAAAGGGCAGTTACATCTATGAAAGTTATTGATGACGACATCTAATGCCATTCGGGAAGCTTTTCCAAACAAAAGACAATAAGGGCACGGTCTGGCACTCGACTGGCTAGGCTGGGTGCAATATGCGGCAGGCCTATGGGTCGTATCATTAGGAAATATATCATGATCTACATGCTGTTATACGTTCCTAATAAAAGCGCAGGTCATTAGTGCATGTTTTCAATAACATGATTTAGATTTCCAAAAGCTAGTACATAATATATATGTACATTCTCTCACCACAGCTCAGCAGCAGTCCAGTACCGAGCCAGGCTTCCAGGAAAGTGTATGGTTTGCTCTTCTGTATATTCTTTGAGTGAGATAACACGATCTGCAAACAATATAATTATGCTTGTTTAACTTAGTTCTCTTGGGGAAAAATTCGTAGATAATAGCTAGTACTTAAATATAATGCTATATTGATAACCTCAGCATAATAATATGAGTCACTGCTACACCGACGGATGATATCGACATGGAGAGCGCTGGCGGTCAGGAGTAATATGTTGATCCGTAGGTTTGCAAGGGGTTCTAAGGTTGTAAAGATAGCCCTATTCCGGATTTACTGTAAATCTTTTTACACCTGCAGTTCCGGATTGACTACACTCAAAGGCCTTACAGTGCCCTTCATGTCCAGTACAATAAAACACTCAGGGTATTGTTGGGATTGACACGAGGCTGCAGCGCATCAGGAATAATTGCAGAGGCGCATATAGATGACTTCTATCATCGTGCGGAAGCGTGTTGCCTCACTGCCGCCGCATGCGTGGCAACGCCAACAGCCTCTTAGTTTCTGTGGCAGATAGGATGGATGGCCCGATACTTAGACAAGGATCGATGGCCTGACTGAGACACTGGACCAAAATGCTAATGCTTAATACTAGGATTACCAGCCCATCAGGAGAGGGCCAATCCCGCACGGAGAAGGACGAGACGGCGCCGGGGCAACAACCGTCCCGGCTCCCAAGTCCAACACGCCTGAGCCCCCTGCCGTCACTTCATGGTCGGGGGTCGCGGGTGCGCAGATCGGGTGGTCTGCGAGCTCACACCGAGTGACCCCCGGGAAGACCGTGGCGCGCACGTGGTCACGTGCCGCCGTGTCGCTCGTTTTTGTTTCGTAAAGCCTCGCTTTGCGCTGTGCTGCGCAAAGCGAGGCTTTACAATCCTCCCCGAGAAGTGCCTGGGAGGCGTCCTCTTTACAGTCGCCTTCCCTCCGCTAGAAGGAGTGACCGCTTTACAGTCATCCCTTCCAAGATGTGCCTAAAGACGTGGCACCAGTGGGCGGCTCTAGTGTGATCTTACGAGGACCTGGAGCCCCCCTTCGGTGCCGAAGATGACCGCTCCAGTGGGTTTAGCCGGCAGGAGTCCGGAGTCAGGAGTCTGGCATACCAAAGTTCGAAGGAAGTTCTATGTAGAATATCCACTGGACATCAATAAAAAAAATTATAAAAAAGTATTACCAGCCTGTTTGGTAAGTGTAGTTATTATGATTCCGTAACAGCTGTTAGTATGCAATGTAATGTAGTAAGTCACGTGCACTTGATAATTAGCTACAAGCTTATTAGGAGACTGAGTTGTACACACCTCAACATCCTTCACATTATGTATATGCAGGATCCTTCTCTTAAATATCTTGATAACATATCGGTCTCCATACTGCTTTGCGAACTGACGCACCTTCAGGAATAGGCCACCTGTAACAATAATTCAACATAAAAATTAACAGATATTTCGACGATCCGTACGTATGAAGAGACTGATATGACAAAATTAATAACAAATATTTTAATGTAATCATAATTTCGGCCGAATGAAGTTTACTACTGGACACAAGCCTCCCCCAAAGATCACCGCAATGACCAAAATGACTGTGTTGTGAGCTCATTGGGTGTGTGGTTGGCGATCGCAGTTGAGTTGTTAATGTACTTGAAGGACAATGCTGCCCATCCTCCGGGTAATCCCTTAGTCGACTTTTACGACACCCACGGGAGGAGATGGGGTGGTGGTATTCTGAGCCGGCACCACACGCCTAACCGGCACCACATGGCTAATTTTAACGTAATGGATCTGTAATATTACTAAGTATGTAACAAATCAGCAAAATATAATTCATTATATTTCAATATTTAAAAAATGTAGTCGTATGTTATGCGGATAAATACAAATGCCATAAGTATCTAATGGCGTTAAATGTCGGGCTCAGCTTTCGCTGAAAACACCTCGATCGATGATCTTTTGATCCTCAAGGGTCGAGATGTTTTCAGCGCGGTTGTGCCAGAATGTAACTGCGAGTAATCATCTGGTACTGGATATGCTGTTCTTAGGTGATTCGCCGTACGCATAGCAAGGGCGTCACAGTCATACATTAAGTGTAATATTGACTCATTTTGGCCCCTGCAGAATCTTCATGTATCCACGTGCTCAGTTTTATTCTGTGGAGGTGCTCATTAAAACCGCAGGACCCTAACCCTGGGTGCTAAAAGGCGTCTCAGTTGTGATCTGTTCAAGTTTAATAATGTAGACGTATATTATGAGGATAAATACAAAAACAAATTCAAGTGTCAAAGTAAAACAAAGATATGAAAAATGGAAAATAAATTTTGATATATCGTCAATATAGGGTGTATCAAAGCCATAATATACACATTTCATTAGAACAGGGAGTTTACTGTTATATCAAGATGTTGTCTGCAGCGAAAGTACGCATTCATGGGACGCAAGATGATAACTGGGTTATAAAGGGTCAAAATCAACCAGTATCGGGGCCTGATATAGAGTAGAGTCCAACGTATTGGAGAATATTAATCAAGAGAACTTTTACAAGTGGAAACAACTTGATAGAATCAGATACACGAAGAACAAGAAAATGGAAACATTTCGCTTGGCACCGTTTATGAAAGAGCAAAATTGGACTTCTAAGGTAAGTAGGAGTAAGGGAGGCCTGGTGACCTTCAGCCTAGCTTAGGCACAAGTCTCCCACAGCAAATTTGAACATAACTATAACATTTTCATTATTGTGGTGAGAAAATAAAATAAATAAATAATTTCACTCCACAGTCTTTTCTAGTACCAGAGAAGATCTTGAAGTGATTCGGGCCTACTGCCTACCTTCATTCTTTTGCTTGTTCTTTTATAGCATGTGCGTATAATGCATGATGGTAATAATGATTGAGGAGTATCTATAACGGGTTCAGGGCTAACTGCGTTTGTGAGCCAGCCCTTACTAATTCATCTGCCTTTTTCTTTGTTGACATATTCGTGTCCAGGTACCCCGATAAGGTTGACGTTGTTACGTCTTCCCAGGCTGATTAGACCTGACACGCCTTCTTTTCCAAGTTATGAGCTACTCTTGAAGGAGTTGAGCGCTTTCAGGGATGCTGGGCCGTGCCGAGCCAGAACTTTATGTATGTCCATAAATCAAAATAATAATTCAGATTCAAATTCAGCTCCCCAACTTAGCCACCAGCAATATAATAAAAATAATACCCTAGGCCGACGCAGAGTCCAAATTGGGGTGCTAAGGAGATATGAAGCTGTGTTGCTTAGTATTTAGGTTATCACCTGACTGGAGGCCCCAACGGCCTCGCCAGTTAATGTTAAGCAGCAATAGCTCCCTCAGCAGCCTGCGAGAAGCCAAATGAAAAAAAGACGGTTGGCCAGTTTAATGGACAAACTTGATTTTACGGGCACTCACGTGTACTGCTGTGTGAAATTACCCGCAAATATAAGTTAGTCTCGTAATAATTCCGAATGGGATTGGAATATATGATTTTTGTATTTAATTCTCTTCACTTGAACCAAAAGTACTTGTACCAACAATTCTACGTAAACGTTCACCAGTACGGCGAGAATTAAATGTTATTATCATCAAACGCAGAATCACCAACATTTTACCAATACCGAACAACGTTGGCCAAAAGGCATTTCAATGTTATTGGGACACATTTATAAAACATATGTCATAAACAACTCGACACTTACAATTTGACGTAATACAAATGTAAGAGTATTATTACGAAATGGCTCTTAGGTCCGTATTACAGAACGAAACTCGAGCTTTGATCTCAGTTTAAAACTAGTTTTGAGTTGAGCATTAATTTTAAAACGTTCCTCAAGCATAGTTTTATTGAAACATAGTTCACAGTAGAACTGTAATCACGTGAGTGTGGTCAGGATAGCGCTTGAGCACAGTTTTTAATGTATGTTGTTTCTTGCGCATTGATTTTTGGTTATATTGTTGTTGAATAGAAGCTAAGATGTTTTCATAAGTGTCTCTCCAATGATATTATATATTAATGTATCTGTAAAATATAATTGAATGGAAGTATATATTTATCACAAAATTTATTTATTTATTTATCCTCCCTTACACTATCATTACAGGCTAATACCTAATTCGATAGCGAAGTTTTTCATATTACAACAAAAACATATTTATAACAATATAACTATAACATATATAATAACAAGTGGTCAGTGTGAACTCGTTCAGTGAGCAAGAATAAAAATCAGTACAGTCAGCCACAGCGTTGAGCGTGCGTAACGCTCGCGTGGATGGTGCCTGCTGTAGTAAATTGGTGCGCGCGCTCGGCACCAACGGCAGCTCAGGCTGCCGCCTTCGCCCCGCGTAATTCTCTGGCACGCACAGTCGGATCTCCAACGGGATGGCTGGGTTATGTATTTGACCCCTTATTACTTTAAACAAATATGTGGCTAGTGCTACCTCCCGTCTTTGTGATATCCCACCATGCCGAGGCATAAATAAGGTTGGACATATCAATGGATATCCTGGATACGCCACATACAACTGTACATAAATCTGACAATTTTTTTCTGAATACGTTCCAGCATTGTTATATACTTGGCTTCATTTGGACTCCAAATAGGAGCGTTACACTCCAAGTGACTTCTTACGAGGGCTTCGTACAAGGCCCTTAAAGCGCTTATATTAGTGATTTTTTTCGCATCACGTAAAACAAACCCCAAATTACGGTATAAAGGCATTTACAAACGTCCCCTATGTGTTTCCGGAAATTCAAGTCAGCCGTAAAGCGAATACCTAGATCCCTGACCTCCATGACACGCTGCAGTGGCTTCCCTTCCGTGTGATACTGGTAGTGCTAAAGGGCACGCGCGCACGTGAATGAAAGCACCGTGCATTTGCCCATGTTAAAATAATGTTTATTGTCTTGGCTCCACTTAATAACCCTATCTATATCCTGCTGCGGCACGTCACAATCCGCGATTTTTTTTAACAAGAACCAGTTTAAGGTCGTCAGCAAAAAGTAGGCATGTTAACTCGTTGACTACCTCCGATAAGTTGTTTATCATTAAGTTAAAGAGGAAAGGTCCTAAATTACTGCCTTGACTTACAACTGATCTTTTGTAGTAAGGCTCAGAACAACTTCCGCCACAGTCAACGTACTGGTGTCTATCCCGGAAATAGCTGGCAAAGAATTTCAGCGTGTGCATTGTACAACCCATATCAGTCATCTTTTAGCTTTATTTCTTTTAACTTAATATAAGACATCGTTGTTAACTGTATCGAATGCCTTCCTGAAATTCAGGAAGGATAATAATGTAATAGTAATAATAATAGGTCAACCTATCCAAAAAATATTCAGTTTGCGACCAAGTGCATGATCCAGACTGTTCTACAACTCCTCGGACCCTGATTTAAGAGAAGCGAGCACGTCACCTACCGCCTGACGAAGGTGTTTACCGGTCACGGCTGTTTCAGTGCGTACCTGTAGAGAATAGAACCGACATCATGGCACAGTGTCATTGTGAAAGCGACCAGGATCCGTCATTCAGCAGCCCACGCAGGCCACTCCTCAGGCGTCTGCTGTGCGGTATTCTATTCTGTACAGGTACGCACCGAAACAGCCGTGGAGTTGGCTGAGCATAAAAATTAGAGTGCACTGGTCTGATTATGTGAGAGCAGCATACTCTAGAAAGAGACAGCAAAGCGGGACTGGGAGAAGGCGGTAGATTCATACAAAGTTAAACCACGGAAAGACGGTGGAGCGCACATGATCACGTGGTACCGTGTGCACACCACAGCACACAGTGAGGCTTCGGGGGATCTATATAATCAAACAAATATTATGACATACATTTTACTTGTAGCAATGGAATAGGGTCAGGCTGCCAGTATGATGCTGCCTGTATGACTTTGTTCTATGATCTTTAGTGTGTTTAATAAAAGTACTTACGCGAGTTTATCTGGATGAATTCTAAGGAGCATCCAATAATCGGCTTCCGCGGTGGTCCGGGCAACTTGTCTAGGGGATTCTCTTCCTCATACAGGATTACCCATATTATAACGCCGATTAAACCCAACAGTGATAGTGTTAAGAACATAGTTGTCGTCAATTCATTCGCTTATTTAAGTTTATTTATCAAGTTTTTGTTATCAGCGAAGATGTTCTGAAAATGATATAAAAAGTAAATTGATATAATGAGATCGAAAATATAGGCGGGATGACAAAGATCGAATTATATTTCGAGAGCGCCTACAGGCCCCAGCTACGGAAACCAATTCGGATTCTTTAATTTTCTTAATGTAATTTAAAGCATTGGTTGTAGTTCTCTACCTTTTCCATCTCATCATCATCATTTCGGCCAAATGAAGTCCACTGCAGGACACAGGTCTCTCCCAAAGATCACCACAACGACCGATATGGGCGTGTTGTGGGCTCAGTGGTGGGTTTTGCCATAATCGCCACGCTTGGCAGACGAGACTAGATAACGACACCCACGGGAGGAGGTGGGATGATGGTATTCTGAGCCGGCACCACACGGCAACCTTTTTCACCTTTTTTTATAAGTGCCTAGTGGAAATTCTTCATGAACTTCCTTCGCCCCGGGGAGGGCCACTGGAGCGGTCATCTTCGGCATCTAAGGGAGGCTTCAGGTCCTCGTATGATCACACTAGTGCAAACTTTTTACCTGCATTCGTTAAAAGTTGACTTTTTAATAAGCAAGTAATTGAAGCAATGTTTTATCGTGATCTGTTTTCAGTATAACATTTGTGTTTGTTAAAGTATTATGACGTAGCTGGCTGTAAAGGCAAACCGTGAACTTAATTAATAAATGTGGGGATTCTGGTGATATTCTTCCACGAACTTTAACTATAGTGGTCTATTGGGAAGCTCATTATCAATTACAATGGTAACTTACTAAATGTACCTATGCATTTTCTGAACAAACAACTGTCTTGGAACTTAGTTACATCAGTAAAATGAGTTAATATTGTTCTTGTAACATTAAATTATAACACTCATACAAAACTGTAAATGCGTGAGCATCATGTAGCCAGTAATGTTATTTTTAGTACTTATATTAATTGTGTCTTTTGCCTGGCTGTATTGGTCTGTCATGCTCACTAAAATGTCTTGCTAGCGGTGGCGTTGAGTATGGGGTCGTTCGGTTCCCTACAATAAGGTTAAGCTAAGCGATGTTGATGTATTCGTCTAGCTCGTGAACGGGTGCCGTCTGTTGGGACTGGTCAGCCGTTAACTGCCGCGGCAAATAAATTATTATTATATAATTGTGGTATGTTTTCTCGGTATATGTTTTACAATTATTTGTATCAATCAACATTGTAATCTCAATTATTTTAAAAGCGTATCCATGGTGTTTTTGCCGGCTCATCTCCACGAGATAACTATTGGAACCGTGCAACTTAGATTCTGACGTTTCATAAGTGCCAATATTTGGTTTATTAGAAATAAAAAAACGTTGACTTTGACTTTGAAAATCATATTAGGCACATTTTTTCTAAAACCTTTAGGCACTGTGATCACACATCTCCCAATTTTGCAGGGTCTATTTTTGTGGTAGATAGTTCTTACAAAGTCGGCAAATCGTTTTGAAGAAAATAAAAATATTTGTCATTATTGAAAGGTTTAGACAGATCAAATGGCCCGATTATTTGCCCATTTAAAATTCCGGTGCCCCTCTTAACTTTAAATTTGTACTGGAACCGGTATTAATGCATGAAATGTGGGTTTTCCTTTAACAAATCATGTTAGTTGTATAATTTAAAACCGTTTTTATAACGTCGTTTCGTTAAAATATAATATTTTTGTATAATGTTAACCTTCGAAGAGCCAGACAGGTTTTGAAAATATTTGAAAAGATAATAGGTATATGATAATAAGTATTAAGTAGTTATATATTAACCTTGAGAAAACCTTTTATATATTAGAGACTTGATTTCAAGATAGATACTTAGAAAATTGTTATCCTCGTATACATTAATTTTAAGGGGCATCTTTGCTAATCGATCTAACTGTGACGTTAAGTTGTACTTGCTGTTATGTGATGTATGTACATACTGTGACTATAATCGAGACAAGTATAATAGTCAGACAACCGCTAGATATTATTTTATGGGACTAGCCCGCCACTGACTCACAACTGCCTCTTTTAAAGGCCGGAGGAGTATACCAGCTAAAACCACTGGAGTGGTCATCTGCAGCCCCGAAGGGAGGCTCCAGGAACTTGAATAATCCTCATCTAGAGCCACCCATTGGTGCCACGCCTTTAGGCACATCTCGGAGGGGATGACTGTATTGCGGTCACCCCTTCTAGCGGAGGGTAGACGACTGTAAAGATGCCACCTCCTTAGGCCCCTCTCGGGGGGTTGTTGAGGATTCCTCCGAAGCCGGGCTATGTGCTGTGCTGCGCACACGGCGTTTTTTTGTATTTGTTTTTTTTTACTCTGCCCCACACTAGAATTTCTCCTGTGTAGTGGGTGCGTTTACAGACATAAATTCCACATACAATACACCCAAACCCGGAACAACTACCTGCAGATCATACAAATATTTGTTCCGTGCGGGAATCGAACCCGCGACCCGAGCGCAGCAGCCGACTTTGTCAGCTACTGCACCAACCGTGCCGTCAGATGGTCACATGCACACCCGGGGTCGCTCGGTATGCGCACGCAGATTCCCCAATAGGCGCATTAGCGACCTCCTGAGGTCGCTAATGCGCCTATTGGGGAATCCGAGGTCGCGAGGGCGCTATATAAAGACGACAGGGGGCTCACGCGTCTTGGACCGCAGCGGTTGTTACCCCGGCTCCGTGTCGTCCTGCGACCTCCTTCTAGAGCACTCGAATTTTCATGCTCTGCCAGCATAGCCGATACTACTACAGGTAAAGAGAGATCTTGTCCGATCCGATCAACTAGGATCCGCCGCTCGGCAGCCCACGCATTCTCCGAGCGTGTACCATGCGGTATCCTGATCGTCTCCACAGTGGTGACACTGAGTCATGACCTCACGTCCTATCCTGTGCAAGTACGCACTGAAACAACCGTGTCTGGTGAATACCTGCGTCAGGTGGAATGTGACGCACTCGCTCCTTGCCAAACTATATCGAATGCTTTCGCCACATCCAAGAAAAGGTAAACAAGTTTATATAGGTTTATAAGATATAGATTTAGGTATTAACATATAATTTAGCCGGGAATACATCTGGACAGAATTACATTTGAATAGAATCGATGTCATTTGGATGAGATCACGTCTGGACAGATACTAAAATATTCGTTCAAGGAAAGGAAATAAGTTATACTTGAACTGAGATATAAAGTGAAATGTTAACCTAATTACCGGTCTATTTGACTCTTCCAAATAAAAGTCATTATGTTACATACGTTGATAAAAAATATTTTAGCCCTTGAATGAAACGTCTAACGTATTTCTAATAAATGTTTCATTTACTCACATCTTTGGTAAGTAGATTGTCTTCGATCCAGCAGCGTTGACAGATAAGATAAACAATAACAATTCTAGACGCACTTCACAGTTGAAACGTAACATATACGAGTATACACACACATAAGACTCATATTTGTTCTATACTTATCTCATTAACTTCATACATCTTCATTCGTTTATTTATAAAGCAATATTTATAAACTAACAATTTTTCATTTATATTTTACGGACACATTAAATACCAGCCACGAACAATGACTGACCGAGACTAAATTTATAATGAAAGATCATATTCATAACACACATTATGCACGTTATTGTTGCTTCGAAGCTCATACATCGATGGCGGAACAAGATATAAACAAATAAATTAATGTACTTAAGTGGCAATGTATACAGAAAAAGCAAAGTGTTGAGAGTTATTAGTAACATTGAAGGTTATACAGTTGATCACCTCGCGATACCTATTTTTGCAACAAAATTACGACTGTGTTATGTAGAAGCAACGCCTGAATATAAATAATAATGTTTTATTCATTCATAGTTAGTTATCACTCTTTGACCCGGACTAGATGACGCCGATTTGATACCGGTTTCCGGACATTTTTTTTAAGTACACTCATATTTTGAACACGGTTTAGCCTGGACCAGGACACAGAGCCAAATTAAATTTTCCGTCGTAAGTCATCGTAAGTTTCTGGCCTATTTAATCTCAGTTACCAATCAGTTCAGGATGGTTACCATGAGCTCTTAATACGAGTCAATTGAAGACCTCAACTGATTTGTTATGATTATATGTACAAACGGCTACAGGTCAAGCTATAATTTTCCAGTATAAGCTGACCTCGCATTGTATTAGTTTTCCGTACAATCCGAGATCAGCCTATACTGGAAATTTTAATTGCTTATAGCCGTCTCTTCCCATGGGTGTCGTAAAAATCGACTAAGGGATAAGCCGGAGGATGGGCAGCAGCGTCCTTCGAGTACATTAACAACTCAACTGCGATCGCCAACCCGCCTGCCAAGCGTGGCGATTATGGCAAAACCCCCCAATGAGCCCACAACACATCCATATCGGTGGTTGTGGTGATCTTTGGGGGAGGCCTGTGTCCAGCAGTGGACTTCATTCGGCCGAAATGATGAATTGAGGTCTTCAATTGACTCGTATTAAGAGCTCATGGTAAGCCTCCTGGTTGCAATAAATTTTGTGCAGAAGTCGAAAGACAACGCTGTAAATGGCACCTCACGCATGCATGTTCTGAGGACTTACGGATTTTATATTGAAATTTAAACTATCTTCTGTAGATTTTATCATCAATCATCATTTATTCTAGGAATCTCGTTAAAAATTGATTTTCGTTTAGTGAAATAAATATTTTCCAATCATCATCATGAAGAAGGGCGTCCCGACCACGTGATTTATTTTTGCCTTAATACCGCGCAAATGTTAGACCACAAAGCTGATTACATTGCATTGTTTCGCTTCATATCAGTAGCCAGTGACAAAATGTGATTTTGAATCAAATATTACAGATTCCCCCGAAGCCGCGCTATGCGCTGTGCTGCGCACATGGCACGTGGCTACATACACACCCGGGGTCACTCAATATGCGCACGCAAATTCCCCAATAGGTGCATTAGCGACCCCCAAGGTCCCTCGCCATATCAAGACGACAGGGGGCTCACGCGTGTCGGACACGGGCACCGCAGCGGTTGTTACCCCGGCTCCGTGTCCTCCTGCGACCTTCTTCTAGAGCACTCCAATTTCCATGCTCTGCCAGCATAGCCGATACTACTACTGGCAGAGAAAGATCTTGCCCAAACGGATCGACCAGGATCCGCCGCTCGGTAGCCCACGCAGGGCATTCTCTGAGCGTGTGCTGTGCGGTATCCTGATCATCTCCATAGTGGTGGCACTGTGCCTTGACCTCGCGTCCTATCCTGTGCAAGTACGCACCGAAACAACCGTGTTTGGTGAATACTTGCGTCATGCGGAATGTGACGCGCTCGCTCCTTTGGAGAAAAAAGGCCAACAACTCGTTTTCACCCACATCTTGTTCTAATAAATGTGACCAAGTGGTGTACAGAAAAACCTAAACTGGTTTATTTTTTACACTGTATTTGCCAAATACATGTTTTTTTTATTTTTGTAAGATGGGGGAATAAGTTTTCTATACCATACGAGTCGGAATGTGGCGTGAGACAGGGAGGCTTAAGTTCCCCATTTTTTTAACCTGTATTTAAAAGCATTGATCGAGGAACTCAGCAGTGCACGTGTGGTCTGCTACATTGCTTCATTGATGGGTTGTGTTTCAACAACATAAGTTACGACGATGACTCCCTCGGTCAGTGCGCTAAGAAAACTGGTTAATATTTGTGAAAACTATGCTGCTAACCATGGATTACAATATAATGTAGAAAAGACACAGTGAATGATCTTTAAGGCTGGTGGCAAAAAGTGCCAAGAAAACATCCCACCAATAAAAGTTTATGATGTACCGATTCGTCGGGTATACGAGTTTAAATACCTTAGACGCTATGTTGCTGACAACCTTAAGGACGATGCTGATGTTGAACGGGACCACAGGGCATTGGCGGTGTGAGCGAACATGTTGGCCCGCAGGTTCGCTTGATGTACAGATGCGGTCAAGAGCAT
Organism: Diloba caeruleocephala; assembly: GCA_947459985.1. NCBI lineage: Eukaryota > Metazoa > Arthropoda > Insecta > Lepidoptera > Noctuidae > Diloba > Diloba caeruleocephala. The sequence goes on from OX381618.1 coordinate 3,240,381, forward strand.
ACTGCACATCGCTGTATTCGAGCGCGCTATGGATCAACTGTACCAAACGTGCCACCAATGCGTTACGAGCCCAATATAACAACGCTTTCAGGGCGCTTGATGCGATTGCCACGTTGGTGTAGTGCATCTAATATGTTTGCGCAAGCTGGAACAGACAGCTTATCAGCGACCGTGCGCAAAAAAATGCATCTTTGCTCACCAGGTTGCGGGGTAGTGGCAGCAGCCCCTTAAAAGTTAATTCGTCTCAACATAGAAAAAATACAATGACTAATAAATCTGCACTTTGTAATCCAAGCAAAAATGACTTGTAAAAATAAATTCTAACGTGTTCCATGATGATAATTAATTAACTCTTAAGAAAATATGGTTTAAATCTATTAGCATGAAGAATATTCTATAATCTCCGATTGTTTAATTTCCTAATGACATAATCAGATCATACATCAACGACTCACAACAAAACAATTTGATGTGGGTTTCGGTACAGTCTAGATAACTTTAAACTTTTATTGGTATTTTATTTGCCTTGATGTTATTCAATATAAGTTATAGCTAATATATTAGAAACAAAATATACCGTCTTAACTTTTTTATATTTTGCAGTTATGAGGACATATAGTGAAAATCAATATAAGGAGATCGGTATATCTACATAGTTATGATACATCATATCCGCCATACAATGTCCAATACTGAACAAACTGTGTAATATTGGGGGGATTTTACCAGTACTCACCACGCTTGGCAGGTGGGTTGGTGAGCGCAGAATGGCTACTGTTCCACAGAAAGGACGCTGCTGCCCATCCCTCTGGTTTAGATTCCCTTAGTCGCCTTTTACGACCTCCACGGGAGGAGATGGAGTGGTGCTATATTATATATGCTGTATTATATATATGATGGCACGGTTGGTGCAGTGGCTGATACAGTCGGCTGCTGCGCACCGGGTCGTGGGTTCGATTCCCGCACGGAACAAATATTTGTACGATCTGCAGGTAGTTGTTCCGGGTCTGGGTGTATTGTGTGTGGAATTTGTGTTTGTAAACGCACCCACGACACAGGAGAAATCCTAGTATGGGGCGACGTTTTAATTAACAAAACAAAAAAAAAAAACATAATCCGGACACCACACCGATAATGATGCATTACACATCAAATCAAACATGCAGGTGCGAACAATAAAAGGTAATAAAGGCAGCATATCTAACTAGTTAGAGTAAATACTCCTGCTGACATAAAACACATTGAGGGCAAGTTATATTGAAGTCACGTAGACCCACATAAGTAGAACTCTACAACCAACTACTGATCTTGAATGCAACGTATAGCTATGAATTGTGTGTTCGCCTTGAAAGTCTGCAACTGTTGCTGAGCATTCTGCTATGGTCATGAGTTGGGTACTCCGCATACTTAGATCAAGTGACCCCCGGGAAGACAGCAGTTTGCATATACGTGCCGTCGCGTACGCAACACAACGCACAGCAAGGCTTCGCGGGATTCTAGGCCTTCTTACAGTCGTCCTACGTAAAGTGCTGAAAGGCGTTTCACCAATAGGTGGCTCTAGTGTGTTTGTTTTCGAGAACCTTGAAGAAAGGCTCATTCAGTGCCGAAGATAAACGCCTAAGTGGTTTTAGCTAGAGCACAATTTCCATTTTTAAAAACGATGGTTATGAGTGAAACATCATCTGCTAAAAACGTTTTATTAATAGGAATAATAAAAACAGCTGCCCTAGGGTATGTTGTGTCAGGGATGGGGCCCGCCAGTGGAAGTGGCGGGCCAAAACCTGCCGGGGGATACGGTATGTATGTATAAGAAATCAACAGGAGAAGTAAAAAAAACCGGACAAATGCGAGTTGAACTCGCGTGGAGAGGGTTCCGAAGTTGCTGAATATATAGTTTATTGTGGATTTCGGTCTTATACCAATAACTTATCCCAAGAACAAACTTAACATCGTAGTTGAAAAACATATTTTCCCATTCATTCCAACCGCAAACGTAAGTTTGTACGCGCATTATTGAAAGATTTACCATGTCATTATAAGGCTTCTTATAGAATTTCTTGATTGGTTCTAATACGTTTCAAAATTGTAAGCGCATTAGTTCCAGAGAAAGGTGGGGATGTTAAATTTTCGTCTATTTTCTTAAATAACATCTAAACTATATATTTTAAAATGATAATATATTTGAGACCTCACAAACAGCCCTTCCATTTCATATATTACACGGTATAGTTAGCAAAACTTTATTCTTTAATTTTCTAATTTGCCCCCCTAGAGTGACACTCATATTCAAAATTCTATCATTTACGTTACATGTACTTGTTTGGGTAGCAGAAATCCATATGTGTACCAAATTACAACATAATCGGTCCAGTAGATTCGGAGCACATTGGCTGTGACAGACGGACAGACAGACACACGAGTACCACAATAAGGGTTCCGCCGATAGTGCCAATGATGGTATTAAAAGGATTATATTATTACGTGAACATCGAAACTTTTAGTACCTTTTTGAGTAATAATTATAAAAGGTAGGGAATCAAATGTATGTCATTTGAAAGGTATCCATTCAAAATGGGTGTGTGTGGTGAGGTGCGGTTAATAATTTGTGTGTGTGTGTGTGTGTGGGTGTGAGTGTGGGTGTGGGTGTGGGTGTGGGTGTGTATGTGTGTGTAGTACGTGAGTTATGCTGCGTGAGTGTGGTAGCTGATGTAAACGACTAAACTTTATCGAATTCAAGATTCATTGATCAGTAAATTTTCCATATCGTGATATGTTAATGATTGTATTTAACTTCGATTATTATATGCGAATACTTTTAACCATGAAATATCGGCTGAGTCAGACTGACTCGCCTACCTTCGAAAGCCTTCACGTCTATGCAGCATGTTCGCCTTTAGTGGTAGCGTGGAGTTCCGTCGTAGGATCTTGCGAAGGATGTATAGCTGTTTTACAGAGAGTACTAAAGCAGCGAAATACAATTGAATCGTAAGGTAGTCCCAATGTTTAAAGAGCATCACTTTATGAACCGCCCGTGCTCATTCAACGCAAAGCATTGTGGTTTTAAAAGTATTTCCCCACACTAGAATGCAGTAAGTTATAATCGATTGACACAGACTGAGATAAACGAGGGTCAAGATTTCGGTGTCAGCATAGTGTCTAAGTTCTTTAAATATATGTATTAGTCTTCTGATTCGTACTATTATTATTATCGTAGTATATTCCAGTTATTTTATATTTTTCAAAGTCAAAGTCAAAGTCAAAGTTTTTTATTTCAAATAAACCAAATATTGGCACTTATGAAACGTCAGAATCTAAGTTGCACGGTTCCAAATAGTGGATCTCATGGAGAAGAGCCGGCAAGAAACTCCATGGATACTCTTTTAAAATAATGGAGATTACAATGCTGATTGATACAAAAATGATTGTACAACAAATACCGAGAAAAATGTAGGTCAATGTATTATGGACCATGCTAAGTGTAATGCAGCTTTAGTGTTGTGACTCTCTTGGGCATGTATGGGCTCTTACCCGACCAGATGAAACAGGCTGTTTTGGAGACTGTGGACGGGTAAATCTAATCAATTTGGACTTTTCGAGATTCAAAGTTAACAGATTCGTAGACATCCATTTTGTGGCCAATCAAATGAAAGCATTTTTACCACGTTCATGGCTGTCTGCCCTGTACGGGAAAGTATTATATACATATAAAAGTTATGCAAACAAATACTTACATAGCGTTGTTTCTATTTCTTTCAAATGTAATTACCACTTAACTTTATTTGTTCGTGAGAATACTTAATTTACCTTTATATAATAGTTGAATTTGCTAAATTCTTGTCATTAATTGGGCCTTCAGCATCCTCTTTCCCACTCTTTTCCTCATAGCCAAGGCTTTGAAGGACGTTTACGCTGTTGTGTGTGAGTGTAACTACTAACTACTTGAAAGTTTTGTGTGCCTGTAGGAAAAATTATAGCAATCCGTTACAAAGTAGCGATCGGTGGCGGCCATCTTTTGGTTTTATATCCAAAACAGTGTGTTAAACATCAGCTTTACCGTATATTTACGAATTTAAGAACCTTTAATTTTTATGATGTCGTAGAAAATCTCGGTGAACCATTTTACCTATAACATATCTTTACGCCGCGCACGGTACAAACCCGCAAAAATACACACACCTTCATAATTTCCAAAAAACCTCTTGTGAGAACATATCTTACGCATATTTAGAACCCGAAGGAAATAATTAAGTCCTTCTGTAAACGTGTTTTTAAAACCTCATTGTTATGAAACTTCCTTCATACTTTATGTCAGTTTAATTGAAATTAACTGCTAATTAGTCTATTTGAAAAGACTTTACTGAACGCCGCAAATTCAACATTAGCAAAATATCCAATTTACTATAATATTCCGTTTTCTTTTTTAAACGTTGCCCCACACTAGGATTTCTCCTGTGTCGTGGGTGCGTTTTACAGACATGAATTCCACATACAATACACCCAGACCCGAAACAACTACCAGATCTGCAGATCATACAAATATTTGTCCCGTGTGGGAATCGAACCCACGACCCGGAGCGCAGCAGCCGACTGTATCAGCCACTGCACCAACCGTGCTGCTACCATATGAACACACGGTACCTCATGTTGCTTTGTTTGTTACTTTTTCACGTTGCTGTGACGGATTTGAGTGAATTTCGGAATTAGCTTATATCATGGATACTACTGTAAATCCGTAAGATTTTGCTGAACATATACTGTTTTTCGGTAGGTATTGACCCAAGCTCTCACCCCCTGCAGTATGTCGTGCTATTTACTGGGCACCCTGTATATATGAAACTAAACAGCACCAACAATCTTTAACACACGGTTACTTTTAATTCACGAGTCAATCTTAAGGTGCTGTAAGTTTTCTACGAGTGCTGATAGATGGCGCTGGGCTACCTTAAAACACGCAAGTGTTTCATTTGCGACACTGTAGTAGACTTTCAATAAAAAATCTCAATAAGCTAGAGAGGTCTTTGCCATCATCATCAGCACTAGAAGTGGGTAATAAAGCTTTTTGCGTGAACCGAACCGAAACTATGTATTGGTATCCGATAAAGTGTTTCAAAACTATGTATTTTTAATAACTATTTATTGGACGAGATGCGTATAAAGTGTTTATGAAACGATAAACGTTTTCGTGTCGGTTTATGTATTTGCTTCGAAACATGTTAAACCAATTCAAGTTCGCTATCAACTGAAAAATGTATACTTTGGTTTTTGTTCTATGTCTGTGGTAAATGATTATTATGACTGGTAAAATACAATAATTTGACATAATATATTCTAGTCTTATGCAAAGTTCTTATATGTAATTTATACTCGTGCCAATATAGGATAGATATACCTAAATAACGTGTCAAAGATTTGATAGCGGCAAAAAAATCATTCCTAATAATATAGAATAAAATGTGTTTTTTTTTTATTATTTAGAATGACTAAAATTCATAAATGCGCGATCTCGCTTCTTGTTCGTGCGATCGTCGGTGTCGGTCGGGTTTACTTCGGAAAAACTCGTTCGGAGTCATTCGGCTAGTTTCGGTAACTGTTTTTCGACGGTGTGTGAATAAAGTGTTTCGCCCGATAAATAGTTTCTAAAGAGACCAATACATAGTTTTAGGTATTGGATGCGATACATAGTTTCAATAACTGTTTACGGTTTGCAACGCACACCGCTAATCAGCACTTGCGGATTCTCAAACCCTTTGCAACTTTGGAATAAATACAAAGCCGATTTATCAGAAGATATTGCAAACAGGTATCTAGAGACAGCACAGGCCAACGACGATATGTATATTTTAACGGATCGTTGAAACTTTTTTGTTGTACCTCCCGCGAATAAAGAGTTTGGTCTTCTTTGCCAGGAATAACAGCCAACATCTTTTGCACTTAGAATATAAACACTAGAACAGTTAATACCATACGTCTGGGACCTCCGGTGTAAGGATGAATTTGGGTTGATTTCTTTCGTAATAAAGCACGCACGCGTCTAACGTTCATATTCATAACAGTCCTTAAAGTCATAAGCCATGTATAAACTAGGTTGAATTCGCGTACCGAGTGACCCCGGGAAGATGGTGGTGCGCACGTGGTCACGTGTCGCCGCGTGCGCAGCACAGCCCACAGCGAGACTTGGGGGGATCCTTTACAATCCTCCCCAAGAAGTGCCTGGGAGGCGGCATTTTTACAGCCGCCTACCCTCTGCTAGGGGGTGACCGCTTTACGGTTATCCCCTCCGAGATGTGCCTAAAGGCGTGGCACCAATGGGCGGCTCTAGTGTGATCTTACGAGGACCTGGCCCCTTCGGTGCCGAAGATGACCGCTCCAGTGGTTGTAGCCGGTAGGAGTCCGGCCTGCCATATGCCTTCGCCCTTCCCCGGGGTAAGGAAGTTCCATATAGAATATCCACTGGACATCAATAAAAAAAAATATAAAAAAAATATTGAACTAGCGCTCATGGCAAGGTCGCCAAGTGACGGCCGGTGGTCGGGAGAGTAATCAAAACATACGATTAGGTTGAAAGTGCAACCACTACTACTTTATTATAAAATCAATGTGCAGGATTACATACATACCTATTTATATCTTATGCTACTTATATCTAAGGCGGGATACTCACTCTACACCACACGTCATTAATTAGTATTGTCCCAGACCAGCAAAAACTAAGGCGAGGAAAGACAATCAATCTCTTGCTAGTGACATTATAATTCAGCAAATTTAAAGTTACCAGTCATTAGCGCAATGTATCCCAGCCATTCCCAAGCATTCTCGGAGATTTGCCTTACGAAAGCTTGTTGCTGTCGACCTGTTTTTAAAGAATAGTAATTTAATTTTAATTATTTATTTAAATCTGCTTCATCTTTATTTTCTTTTTTTAAGACTGCCCCACACTAGGATTTCTCCCGTGTCGTGGGAGCGTTTTACAGACACAAATTCCACACACAATCTCTATCTATGTACAAAGTCCATTTAGGCACCTGCCAGTGCTGTATCGCACTGAATACGGCTAATTGGTTTCATTCGCATCACCTTCATACAGTTGCCTCGTTGTCTACGTGCCTTTTGAAGCTAAAGCAACTACGCAAATTTACTGCTGCCAAACTCAAATCTGTTTTCAACTACCTTTTTTTTTATTTTTTTATTGTTGTCCAGTGGAAATTCTACATGGAACTTCCTTCACCCCGGGGAAGGGCGAAGGGGTATGCCGGACTCCTGCCGGCTAAAACCACTGGAGCGGTCATCTTCGGCACCGAAGGGAGGCTCCAGGTCCTCGTAAGATCACACTAGAGCCGCCCATTGGTGCCACGCTTTTAGGCACATCACGGAAGGGATGACTGTAAAGCGGTCACCCCCTCTAGCGGAGGGAAGGCGACTGTAAAAAGGTCGCCCCCTCAGGCACTTCTCGGGGAGGATTGTAAAGGATCCCCCCAAGCCTCGCTTTGCGCTGTGCTGCGCACACGGCGGCACGTGACCACGTGCGCGCCACCGTCTTCCCGGGGGTCGCTCGGTGTGAGCACGCAGACTCCCCAATCTGCGCACCCGCGACCCCCGTGGCCCCCCACCATGAATTGACGGCAGGGGGCTCAGGCGTGTTGGACTTGGGAGGATCCGCCGCTCGGCCGCCCACGCAAGGCACTCCTCGAGCGTGTGCTGTGCGGTGTCCTGGTCGCTTCCACAATGGTGGCACTGTGCCGTAACCTCGCGTCCTATTCTGTGCAGGTGCACCGAAACAACCATGACCGGTGAACACCTGCGTCAGACGGTAGGTGACGCGCTCGCTCCTTTGGAGCCAGGCTCCGAAGAGCGGCAGGATGGCCTCAACGACGCGCTTGGTCGCGAACTGCAACCGTAGGCGATGACGCCACATCTCGAGTGCGCGCCGTCGAGCCAGCCGCCTCAGTCTGTCGAACGCCCCTGAAGGCACGCCTTCCCCACTTTGGCGGAGAGAGCGTGTCTGGTCGTAGACCCACGCATCCATCTCCGCCTGGATGTCGAAAGGCGGAAAGCGTGCCAGGAGAGTTGCCGCCTCGTAGGACACTGTCCTGTATCCCCGTGCGATCCGTATAGCCACTCTGCGCTGCAGACTGTGAAGTTTGTTTCTGCAGCGCCGGACGCCTGACAGCCGGGATGACCATACAGGCGCCCCGTAGAGGGCCACAGACCGCACGACGCCCCCGTAGAGACAGCGAACTTCCTCGCTCGGTCCCCCGAGATTGGGCAGCACCCGGTGTAATGCACCCACTACCCTCTCGACTCGGGGGACGAGGCGCGCGAAGTGCTCTTCAAAGCCCCAACGACTGTCCAGGGTGAGCCCCAGGTACTTCATGTACTGGCCCACCCTGATTTGCGCGTCACCAACGCGTATCCACGAACTGGGTGGTTCTCTACTCCGCGGCAGTTTGTGGAACCATAGCGCCTCGGTTTTGTAAGGCGCTATCTGCAGACCCAGAGCGTGGATTTTGGCCACGACAATTGCCACCGCTTGCTCGGCAAGCCGGATGGTACCCTCGAAGGACTCCCCGCTGGCCAACACAAGAGTGTCATCAGCGTAACACACCAAGCTGACGCCAGCGGGGAGAGCGACACGTAGGACCGCGTCGTAGGCGAGGTTCCATAAAAAGGGGCCAAGAACCGACCCCTGCGGAACCCCGCACGTAATCTCCCTCCGCTTTACGCTACCGTCCCTGCCCACGTAGCGAATGTGCCTATCGCGCAGATAGGCCCCTATGATACCCTGCAGGTAGGGCGGACACTGATGATAGACTAGTGCCGCCCTAATAGCGCCCCACGGGATGGAGTTGAAGGCGTTGACGATGTCTAAACTGACCGCCAACGCCACCCCGCCCCGCCGGGACACTGCCTGTTCCGACAGCTAGCGGACGCGAAGAATCGCGTCGATGGTGGACCGCCGCTGCCGGAAGCCATACTGACTATCGGCCAGGTCGGGGCCAACTCGCGACAGGTGCTCAACGAGTCTTCGGGTAATTATTCTTTCGAATAGCTTCGAAGCCTCGTCGAGCAGGCAAATGGGACGGTATGCAGAGGGAGACTCTGCGGCCCTTCCTTCTTTCTGCAAGAGAACCACTCCGGCTTCTTTCCAGCTGGACGGGAACACGCTACGACGGAGGCAACTAGTGAACAGCCGCCTCAAGCGGTCCCCAAGAGACTGCAATGCATACACCCACGCACGGCCCGGAATGCCGTCCGGACCCGGTGCAGTGTTGCGACTCTTCAGGCGGCCAATGGCTCGGCCCAGCTCCCCTTCCGAAACCCCCAACTCCTCGGTCCAGTCCGAGGCAATCAGGGGTGGAGAGGGACCAGGTCGGTCCAGGACTGCCGGAAAGAGCGTTGAAAGTACCCTCTCCAGCAAATCCGGGGCCATGGTTTCGGTCACCGGGGGTTTTCAACTACCTACAGTGTTTAAAGTGATTCATGGTATTGCCAGTTAAATTAATGATTTTTAAAAGCATGTACATTATTTAATTATAAAATTAGATTGTATATATACAAATAACTGCCCCACTAGCAAGGCAGGGCCACCAGCATGGTTACCAAATATAAGGAGCGCGAAAGGAGATCCTGGGAAGTGGTTAAAGCGCGACGAAATCTCACAGCCCCAGCGATAGGCAAATAAACGGAAGACCGTGGGGGTTTTAACCGATCCGGCCATCCTTTCTCCGCCTTCCCGAGGGCGAAGGAAAACTAAGAGATTTTCCTTACCTACAAAAAAGTCAAAGTAAGGTGTCGCTTTTGCTGACGAAATTCTCTGTAACAGCCCGGAGTTCGGAGATATATTGGATAAATATCAAAAGGAAAGTCTTAATAATATCATCGGCTTTACGTGCGTGAGATATGGATGATGCTACTATAAAATGCACTGAATAGGTCAATCTACAATTAAAATCGCGATTCGTCTGTCGATTTATTCGTAGTCGCCGAATTACAAACGAATAAAAACTAGCAATGGAGTATAATTGCGCACAGCGTCTGAGTACGAGTATGAGAGGACTATAGCGAAGATGGCGAGCGGTTAGTGGCCATCAAGAGAAAAACATATAACTTGCCTTTGAAAATGGTACGACTGATTACTTATCAAACGGTCTAATATCGCGCGCAGAAATCATTATTATAGAAGCGATTGAACTGTGCGGTTGCTTGAAACCTCTGTAATATAGAAGAGTAATAAATATGTCTATGAAAATAGAACAGCTCTTATTTAACACAATCGAGCACGCCACCCACTCTTTAGCCTTACAATACCTATTGGATTTATATATATCCCCAACGACTCATTTTGTTATATTATTACTAAGCATCAAAAAAATACTTGTCTAAGCCAAACTTTATAAGATTTATCAATCGCCCTTTGCGATTTATACAACCGATGGCAGACTTAATTACAGTAGCAATTAGATTATGTAGCAATACTGTACTTAATTAAGAGTCAACCAAATGAATCCTATCCACCGAACACCGTAACAAACAAAAATAGATGAAATTGGACTAAAGGTTAAGGGTTTTTTTTTATGTTGGTCCATTCTAGGATTTGTCTTGTGCCATGGGTGCGTTTACAGACACAAATCCCACACACAATACACCCAGGCCCGGAACAACTACCTGCAGATCATACCAATATTTGTTCCGTGCGGAAATCGAACCCGCGACCCGGAGCGCAGCAGCCGACTGTATCAGCCAGTGCACCAACCGTGCCGTGAAAAGGTACATAGGTATTACTTATTTCTTAATAAATCTCTACCAGCACTCTATAATGCCACTTTACGAAATAAATCCTCAATTAAAAGTTTTCAAAGCTAACTAGTGAGCAAAAACATGTAGAACGATGTTATAGGATTTATAAATGAATGTTGGAGGGAAGGAGGTATTACCTAACGACACCACTTCAAACATTTTAACAATTTCGAACTTACGGCGTCGCCGACCGATTTTGAGAACTTAACGCGAAAGCAAGATTCTCGCATCGGTTCGTAGGAAGTGCTCCAAGTCCACAGACTGACAGACGGTTTGAATCTGCAGAAGATTCTAATGTAAATGTAAATCCTATGATACTTATGTAAACACGTAAACAGTTTTTATACTGCGTCCATCCACCATCCAACCTAATATGTACTAGGTTATCTTTGCTATAATTAAAAGTTTGGATGTCTAATGCAACAAGTCTTGACTGTTTATGTAATCATTCACGGTAAAACAGACGATCTGTATACCGTTATGCAAGTAGCTCCGTAGCTACTTGGATTTTTGCTCCCGAGTACTGTCGAACCCGAAGCACTGCTTAGTTGAAATACCATGAACTGTTACCAGAATGGAATCCTCGTTACTTAGCCTGCCTAACATGTTTAAATCCTAAATTCTTATTCAGAATGTTATATATTTGCGAGTAGTTTGGGATTATTTTCTAGATTTTCGTGTTTAGATTCTGCGAGAGAGAGATAATTTATTGATAATTTCATCATTTTTGTCATTTCGGCCGAATAAAGTCCACTGCTGGACACAGGCCTCCCTCAAAGATCACCACAATGACCGTGTGTTGTGTGCTCATTGGGGATTTTGCCATAATCGCCACGCTTGGCAGGCGGGTTGGCGATCGCAGTTAAGTTGTTAATGTATTCGAAAGACGCTGCTGCCCATCCTCCCTTAGTCGACTTTTACGACACCCACGGGATGAGATGGGTTAATGCTATTCGTAGCCGGCCCCACACGGCCAAAAGAACATTGTTACCGAATATCTCCTAGCTTTATAATAATTGATACTTATTTCTGATGATGCATGCTTTACGTAATTGAAGGATGTATTGATAGTTGGGAATGTTATATAATATAATATATACTTTGTGTTTGAAGTTAGACAATGAGTCACCCAAACAATGGGGGTGAAAATAAATGAGCTTTCCGATAAGCTACCTACATTTCAAAGGCTTTCTTGAACAAACGTTTAGCTCTTTAGAATTCTTAGTTAATAAAGCTTATTGCAATCGCGGTTAAAACACACCTTATATCTACAATCTTGTTCTTATCATCCTCAGTGTTTTTATTGTTTTGGTGCTAATTTACTCACGTAGCCAGTCTACAAGTTGATGTTAATATAAAAAAAGCATCGTACCCTTCTTCATCTCCACAATGTCCCGAAACCAGTTCAAGATGAAAACACAGCTGATGTGTTACATACACAGTGACCAGAGCCACCAATTGGTTCACAATTTTTTTTTGTTTTTATCAGAAGGCCAATTCTCGTATTTTAAAAATGTTCGAAATATAGTTCCGATCTAGTCTCAGTGTCATAAATGTCTCAAACGGTATTCTCCTAAACTAACAAACAACGTCAAACGTGAACTTACACTGTGATGAGATCGAAAATAGATCGAAGTCAAAACGGTATTCTGCTAACATTTCGAACTGTCACATATACTAAATTTTCATTAAATAAACGTCAAAATTGAGATCGAAACGAAACTAGATCGACATTATACTGAAATCTGACTGAAATTTAAGAGTAGCAGAATACCATTTTTTCGGTCAATTCATAATTTAATCTCAGTTTTCAAGCGGTCAAGTTTTTGTTATAGTGTAAATTAATTACGAGAATTGGCCCTCAGAACGTTGAACACTAGGATTTCTCCTGCGCCGTGGTTGCGTTTACAGACATAAATTTCACACACAAAACACCCAGACCCGGAACAACTTCCTGCAGATCATACAAATATTGGTTCCGAGCGGGAATCGAACCCACGACCCAGAGCGCAGCAGCCAACTGTATCAGAAAGAAGAAAGAAAGAAGGAAGAAATATATTTATTTGCCACAAACAGAGACACATACAATAATACTGAAAACTTTAAATTAAACAAAAAAAGTGTAAAACTAATAAAATTTTAACATAGGTATACACAGAGAAACAAAAGAGTAACCAGCTCAACATAAGCCGGACGAATAATGCCCGATGTTGGTTTTCAACTGGACCGATATAAAATAAAGCTCGGATGCCAAACAGATACAAACATACATAAATTATTAAATTATTATAATATATAAAGACACGTTATACTTAAATTACTGCTACAGTAATAAAAAAGAGTTAAATCAGTTATTGATATTAGTATATTGTGTTCGCCACTTTCTTTTGATTGGCCGGGCCGTTCGCCGCCGCGCCTCGCCTGAGCGAGCACGCGCAGCGACTCATTCAAGCGACAGACGACACACAGTATGAGTAACAAATAATGGAGCAACGCGTCTTGCGTTACGACATGTGTAGGAAGTAAAGAACTAGTTAAGAGTTATGTTGATTGCAGTGAACGGATAAATAAGTGACTAACTCTGATATCCAATTCAATGGATGTCAATATTTTTCGATCACGCGTCGAACCGGTTGGTGCTTTGTCATTACTGTTAAGGCTTATGTTTTCAAGAAATTTACCACTCTTTTACCAGAAAGTTGTCGGTCCTCTAATTTTATGGTTTTATTCAATCCGGGTAGGCATGGGTAACGCAGCAAATCCAGCGCAGCGCAGCTGACTGCACCAGCTCTTTGAGTTAACTCAAAACTGCGCCATGGCGCGGCAAAGTGAAACGCGCCGAGTGAGTTGCAAAGCGTGCGCCATCTGCACCCCGCGCTCGCAGGCTTCTAGCACAAGCAACAAAGTCAAATTATGGCGCAGTAAAATATTAAAATGATTACGGTTATCTATTACCTATTGTAGTACCTATTGTATGGAAATTATGTCTGTAAACGCACCCACGACACAGGCGAAATCGTAGTGTATGGCAACGTTTTAAAAAAATATATATATATTAATTACATTACTACAAAGGGATACTTCATAATTTGGTCGTAAATCTTGAAAATCAATGTCTCTTTTGATTAGTATGTCAGTGTGACAATAGTTTATAGGATAAAGCCAATGATGTTATATATTATATATATATTTAAAAGAAGTAGATATGTTACATGCGTGCCAAAAGTAAGAACCTAAACTCCCCCAATTGTAGCACCTCGCAGCGCAGTGTTACCCATCGACATGACATCGACATCGACCAGTCGACAATCAGGATGTTTTTGGAACTTGAACAAGGTGATCAATGCTCGTTCCTTCTCTGTACTTATGAAAAGAGGCCTCTACCCTGCCGCGGGCCAGTTACTCGCTAGTAATATTAATAAATATTACATACATTAGCCCATACATTTACGGATAAATGATAAATAAAGGATTTCCCCGAAGCCTAACGTATAAACTCAACTTTACTTGATGACGTGTTTGGCTTATACTATCATCGTAAGAGGAGTCAGAACTTTATTATAAATACACATTTTATTAAACAGATCAAAGTCCATTATGCAAAATCGTTAAACTTGTTTTGTAATCACCACCATAGTAAAACTGCTAAGTCATCGTCATGGGGGCAAAAACAACCTTAACTAGATGACGTGTTTGGCTTATAATACCACCGTAAGATGAGTCATAACTTTATATACAATACATTAACAGATCAAAGTCCATTATGCAAAATCGTTAAACTTGTTTTGTAATCACCACTATAGTAAAACTGCTAAGTCATCGTCATGGGGGCAAAAACAACCTTAACTAGATGACGTGTTTGGCTTATAATACCACCGTAAGATGAGTCATAACTTTATATACAATACATTAACAGATCAAAGTCCATTATGCAAAATCGTTAAACTTGTTTTGTAATCACCAATATAGTAAAACTGCTAAGTCATCGTCATGGGGGCAAAAACAACCTTAACTAGATGACGTGTTTGGCTTATAATACCATCGTAAGATGAGTCATAACTTTATATACAATTCATTAACAGATCAAAGTCCATAAAACTGAATCATTAAACTCGTTTTGTAATCATCCAATACAGTTAATTGCTAAGTCATCGTAATGGGGGCAAAAACAACTTTATCAAAAACTTTCCTGTTATCCAAAGCTCGTAATTATAGTGCATGCAATCATTTATCGTAGAACCTACATTACAGCTTAAAATTACTTTAGTTATTTTGCTTAAGTACGAATATGTTTTATTCGCAAATCATAACTTAAGCTATTTTGACAAGGACCTTTGAGGATCATATAAAACGTTTAAGTATCAATTTGTGTGTTTTGAATTTATCTATTGTCCATACACCATATGAAATGTATACGACTTTGTGAAGCATTTTTGAATATTCTTGTCAAAAAGAATGAATTGATAGCACCAGTTTTGGATGCTCCGGAGCGTTCGTTCTTGAGATCACAGAGCCTGAAGATGACTGCCCAGAATGGTTTTACCAAATACCTCTGTACCCAGGAGCTTTGGATGATATATAAACATTTAAACACTGATAAAAAAGAACTGGTTCGGGATAGTTTCTTGTGTACCTAGATATGAAAATTATATATAGTATAGTTAATTGTATTAAGATTTAGAAGTAACTGAGGAGTAACTAATAGAATCTCTTTTAAATATACAACATAAGATAAAAGACGCTGTATATTTTCGATATTATGTCGGAACTCGTACGAAGCTATGCGCTTCTAAACGCAGAACTACTAACTGAAAGCTAAAGAAAGATCGAAGCGCAGCCAATCGCTTAAACACTGCGTCAACCATGCCGTCTTATGAAGATGTTATGGCAATTACGCATAATAATTATATGAAGCCACCTAAATCCGTGTGATGTCCGGATTAAGAATCGCCTCGCGTGGATGGCGTAAAAGGCGACTAATGAACTCTAAGCCGGAGGGACGGTCAGCAGCGGCTTATCTGTGAATCACTAGTCATATTGCGCTCGCTAACCCGCCCACCAATCGTGGTGAGTATTGGCAAAAATTATGACATAATTGTGGAAAATATGGGAAAGCCTTTGGTGCAGCAGTGGGCGTACTTTGACTGTTATGATGATAATGACGACCAAATTTTTTTTTTACTATGTGCTGATGATAAAATATTTGTTATTTGTAAATGCGAAAACGATACGTAAAGGATTTAGATATTGAAGACTGTAATACTAAATACATACATTTTGAAGACACGGTTGGTGCAGTGGCTGATACAATCAGCTGCTGCGCACCGGGTCGTGGGATCGATTCCCGCACGGAACAAATATTTGTACGATCTGCAGGTAGTTCGGTTTCCGGTTCCGGGTCTGGGTGTATTGTGTGTTTGTAAACGCACCCACGACACGGGAGAAATCCTAGTGTGGGGCAACGTTTTAAAAACAAATGTATATCTATTACTTCAAAAGAGTATATCTATGGAGTTTCTTGCCGGTTCCTCTCCATAGGACCAACGACTTGGAACCGTGCAACTATTTAAATTCTGACTATTCGTAAGTGCCAGCAAATGGTTTACATGAATAAAAACAATTTGACATTGACTTTGACTAAATGCACAAATAATAGGGGCCCTACTTCATTAAGATAAATAAGTATCCAGGTTAAAATTATTTGCAATTCACTGTGACTCTGATCAGGGTGCAAAAACAAACAAAATTAAACTCATATTAAGTATTTCACATTATTGTTGGAAATGCAAATCACTGTGACGAAGCAAAGCGACGGTCCGGTTGGTGCAGTGGCTGATACAGTCGGCTGCTGCGCTCCGGGTCGTGGGTTCGATTCCCGCACGGAACAAATATTTGCATGATCTGCAGGTAGTTGTTCCCGGTCTGGGTGTATTGTGTGTGAAATTCATGTCATGGCAACATAAAAAAAGAAAAAAAGAAAAAAAAAACAACCTTGCTCATTTTGTACCCTTCACGCCCGTAAGCTCCACATGGTTGGGCAGGCCATTCACGTTTGACGGTGAAGGACAAGTGCGGACAAGGTCCTCGCCATTTACTCAAGAAGTTATTTTTATGGTTCCGGACGTTCGAATGAAAAAAATGCGGAACCCTTATAGGATCACTCGTGTCTGTCTGTCTGTCTGTCTGTCCATCTGTCACAGCCAATTTGCTCCGAATCTACTGGACCGATAAAGTTGAAATTTGGTACACATATGAATTTGTGCGACCCAAACACCGGACGTTTAACCAAGTAAATGAATTTTGAATATGGAGGTCACTTTTAGGGTGTAAACTAGAAAATTTTAAGAAGTATTGCAAATTAAATGGAAGGGCTTCTTCTGAGAGTCTCAACTTTTTTATAATTTTGAAATATATATAGTTTTAAAGTTATTTGAGAAGATAGATGAAATTTGATAATTGATCCTACCTCCGATAGTACATATTAAACCGGAATTAGTATAAAAAATATATCTGGAACCAGTTCTTTATATATAAATTACAGGGAAACCTATAAAAAGTTTAAAATAACATGGTAAATCTTTCAATACTGTGCCTACAAAGGTACAAACGCGTTTTCAACTAGTATTAAGTTTGTTATTGGGATAAATGATTAAATTATTGGTGTAAGATTAAATTCAACAATAGACAATATATTCAGCAATTTCCCTCTACAATCCGGTACCATACATACTTTTTACTTACCACAAACAAATTTGGGTCAGCTTTAAAAAACATGGTTGATATCATATTCATGGTACGGAAGGGGCGTAGAGTATCCACGCGAGTTCAACTCGCACTTGTCTGGTTTTTTAAATGATTAATTACTCGTTTTTTTAAACGTATCGTGCCGCTGTTCGTATTGGGGGCAATTTTTCTTTTTTGTTAAATATTGACATTTTTTTTGCCGCCGACCGCGCTCGCATCTTGCTCGTTATCAAAGTTGAGAACTTTTTTTTTTTTTTTAACTGATAATTATGCAACGGGAGAAGTTTGTTAATACATAAATGATAACAGGGTAGTGTTATATCATGGATTGACTTTACTATAAAACGAATTAGCGGGAAGTTAGTTGCGCTGCTTCTTCTTCCCAGCGCTAGGAACACTGGGAAGCAGTTAAGGTAGCCTGCTATGGCAGCACGCTATGTTCTGCGCGCGCCTGTCTAGAGGATTGTGTGGTCAGTCCGGCCTCAAGGGGACGGCTCCTAGACCTGCCAGAGATTCTGTAAATGTGCGAGCGAATCACGCATCCCCAGCAATAGCTAGTAAGAACACCGTCGTGGTTTGAGCTGATAAGACTGCTGCACGCCCCTCCAGTTGGTTATAGGGCATAAAAAGCCACTGAGAATTTTCCCGAATAAAAAGGTAGCTGTGAAGGGTAGTAGAAAATGTGTATTATTAGAATATAGCCACAGGAGGAATTAAAAGACACCTGCACTGCTCAACGGTTCGATTTAATGTAACTGAAATATTCAGGTTATCGTCGACATTAAGTGAGAGCAAACTGACAGATTAAAATATCTATATCATCATCATATTGGCCATTTATACGTCCACTACTGAACAAAGGCCTCCCCCATATATTTTCACAACTGTGACATCATTTTGGGGGGTATTTGCCAATACTCACCACGATTGGCAGGCGGATTGGTGAGCGCAGTATGGCTACCGTCTCACAGAAGGGACGCTGCTGCCCATCCCTCTGGTTTAGATTCCCTTAGTCGCCTTTTACGACATCCACGGGAGGAGATGGAGTGGTGCTGTATTCTTAATCCGGACACCACTCGGAAAATCTATATAAATAGATATAAACGAATGATGACATCAAGTGAGACTTCGATTTTTGTAATATTCCAACAGGTATTATATTATGTTGACGTTAAAAGGAGTTAAGTTTTAAAGTCAATTTTAAATAAACGATTCTTCTGTTCTATTCTATTTCTATACCAACCATACTTCGTCAAGCCGCGTGTTACCCGGCAAAGGTTCCTTCTCTATCCATGGATATCGTAAAAGGCAACTAGGGGATTACGTAAAGCGGATGAGTCGCGTGGTTTTGTTGCTAATTAACAGCGACTGCGGTCACCAATGGCATGGCTTTCGATAAACCAGTCATTAGGGGCTCCAAATGATCATGAAGTGATATTATTATCATAATGATATACTTCGTTATGTAATTGCCACGGCTATATTGTACAAAGCTTGTATAAACCTAATTCTGAGAAAGAGCAGCATTTTATGTTAATAAGCACAACAATTCCAAACGTTGCATATTCCCATTTTGATGTGTTTAAGGATTGAACATAATTTTATCGAAAAGTTGCGAAAATTTCAACAAGTTCAAGTTTGGAAGATCTATTACTACTGCACAAAGCCCAGCGTTCATTTTACGTCTTTATTGTTGAATTTCTTTGGGCAGGCGATCTAGAAGAGATATAATATAATTTAAAAAGATTAACCATGGAGTTTCTTATCCGTTCTTCTCCATAAGATATCTATGTCTTGGAATGCGGTAACTAAATTCTCGACTATTCATAAGTGCGTGTTAAGTTTTAATGAATAAAAATCTTTTTATCTTTATCTTTAAGAGTACTTTATATTTATTATAGTCAATGCTTGAAATAATTTATTGGTTTTGTAGTTTGTATAGTCCATGCGGGCTTGTAGCTTGTCCACAATCGTTAATTGGTTGAGACCGTTGTAATTAAATAAATAAATAACGTCTTATCTGCGGGGTGAAGCTACGCTTACCACGGTCAGGGTCTAGTGGTGACCATTCTTCCCACTTAAAGACCTCTGTTTGCCTCGCCAGCACCTTAGCTGGAGGTCTCGAAAGACGTCCGAATAGAATATCTAAGAAACTCGTTACGAGAACCCGTATTTCATCATCATTTACGTCCACAGCTGAACAAAGCCCTGTCATAGATTTCCACCACGATCGCTTACACGTCGTGTGTCGTCATTTTGGGGTGAATTTGCCACAAGTCACCACGCTTGACAGGAAGGTTAGTGAGCGCCAAGCCGTTGACGTAGATGTACATGTTCCTGCATTTCCACCCGAAGATATCGACAACCTGCAACAACTTCATCTCCTTTGCTCTGATCACCATACGGGCGAGGACGCACCGCCGTCAGGAGAAGCCGAATAAGCAGAAAGGTTGGCTCTAAGGAGGCGTGGCTTGATGACGTCACTGCAGAGCGGAGTGAGGGTATGGAGGGGCGCGTGGAGGTTCGAAGCAGCGCGTGGCCCAGTCTAGAGCTCTCTTGGACTTCAGCACCAGACATAGACGGACGTCGTTAGTTCACTTGTTGTTAATCGAATGTTATTTTTTTTTCAATTTGTAATTAATTCATAAATTATTGAGTTTTTGTCAACCTCTTGTTTTTTTTTTTAACAAACTTATATTTGAGTTTATAACTCTATATAAACCGAAACGAATGATGACATCACGTGAAACTTCGATTTTTGTAATATTCCATCAGGTATTGTCTTATGTCGACGTTAAAAGGAATTAAGTTTTAAAGTCAATTTTAAACAAACGATTCTTCTGTTCTATTCTAAATGGCTACTACTCAACAGAAGGGACACTGCTGCCCAACCCATCCCTCTGGTTTAGCTTTAGAGTCCCTTAGTCACCTTTTGCCACATCCACGGGAGACGAAGTCTTCTTTTTCTTTGTTCTTTGAAAATTTGTATGAATTGTTATAATCATGTATTCTGCCAAACTGTAAGTCAGTTTGTCGGCAGTTGTTCTCGTTTTACAGGTATTTTTACAACATTTCACTTTTACAAATTGCTTTGCGAAGCCATTATTTGTTATTAAATATTTTAGTCAATATAAAAGTCAGTAATGATTGCTCGGAGCCCCGAAACTATTCGTGAATAAGTAATCGTTAACTGTTAATAAAAATAATAATTGTAGAATTATTATTTCCATCAACAATCAACTACACTCTGTCAGTCAAGTGGTGCTATATTCGTAAACTGGACAGGACCGATCACGCTTGGTAAGCGCCGTAAGTGTTTATGGGGATATCGCCAAAGAACGTTAACTGTACGGGTCATTGAGACGCTCATGTTATTAAAAACAGGAAAATAAGATGAATAACAATCTAAGATGTTTAATGTCATTGGTAATAATTGAATATATTTTGCAACATTTACTCATCATGACTAAGCAGAATCCAGACAACAAATTGCGACATTACGCACGGATCGCACTATCTTAAAGTGCATTGAACCATGTACATGCACGCTAATACAAAAGTTGCACGTCATCGTGACGAAATGAAATCTACGGACATCTGAACTACCTACTTACTCTACATGGTCCATTACTTTCTTCCAATATCTTTGGTCCATTCCGATCACTAAAACACAAGATATACCTACACGCGATATATTTGTTCACCTCAGTAGGTACCGCCGAAACCCGTTATCTAGAACAACGAACTAAATACATAGGGTAGAGTGCATTAAACTTGCAGATTAAAACATGCATTTTAAGACTGAACATTGTAATTTTTTAGAACGGCAACCATCTTCTGGCACTAATTAAAGACTCAACTAGCACACAGATACAATACTCCAGGGATACCGACAAAATCTTCCATCACAGTAACATAACGAGATGCAGGCCAATTCGCACGCGCTACGGTGCGGCAAACAGGGACCGCAAACAGATTGTATTTATGTATATAAAATGAACATTGTTATTTACGAGACTGTTTTGTTAGTGTTAACGTTTTGTCACGTTATCACAGTAAAAGGTTGTAACTGGGGCACGCCACGAAAGCGGCGGTAACACCCGCCATGAACGAGTGAATAAAGATGTGGCATAGCATCCTCAGCTACCGGCTAATGCCGATATTCCCGGAACATGATTTGTAGCGTCATTTTATTCAAAGAAGGAAATGGAATAATGCATCACATATAATCGAGTAATAGTCGATTATTGACTCGTCCTTTCTCTAGTGCACTGGAGTTCGGACCGCGATATCTCGATGCATCGACCGCCAGGCAGACCCTGGCATGGGGCATACTTGCAAATTTCAATACCAAAGCCACAAAGTACTTTACAATATACTGAAAACCAGGGCTTCCCCATGCGGGTACGAAGAAATAGTAGGTACACGATCTAGACCAGGGGTTCCCAACCTTTTTTTGTCTACTGCCCACTTTAAGAATAAATTATTTTTTAACGCCCCCCTTTTTAAACATACTTAAAAACCGCTAAGTACTTATAACTGATTATTGAAACGCAAATTTATAGTATTCGGACAGAGTATCTTTTATTGAAAATAAAACAAACATAATCAATTCTTATATAAAAACTAATGTGAAGGTTGAATCTGATGCTGTTCAATAAGTTTGTTGATATCAGGTTCCAATTTACTCAAAAACAGCCGCAAGTCGCCACGTTCGGTAACACGCAAACGATTTCTCTTTTTAGTAAGCAACGTTGCCACAGCACTAAATCCACGTTCACACAAATATGACGATGGGAATGCTATCAAAAATCGTTGAACAATTGACCACAATCCAGGGTACAATTGCGGGATCGGTTTTTGTAGCCAAAATTCTTGATATCCATTTTTGAACTTGATTTTTATTTCTTCGTTTGTTGTCAATTCTATAAGTTCTTCTTCCAGCTGAGGTGACATTGCTGTGTTGACATTTGAAAACGGATCCAACACCCAGTCTGGTATTTCCAAGTTTAAAATGTCCTGGTAACGTTCGGTGAAGTCAATGTGGAGGTTTTCCAAATGTTGGCAGTAGGCAAACAAGTCGTCGTTACTGCAGTATACTGATAAATTCGGAAAATTGTGAAACTCACGTCTGCCCATATTCTTTTTGTGCAGAAGCAGTTTGGCTGCGAAAGCAGCAACGACATTTTTTGTTTTAATTAAATTTAGTTCATCGCCTTGCAGTTGGAAGTTCATGTCGTTGAACATTTTATACAGGTCTGTCATGTAAGCTATATCATTCTTTGATGTTATGAGCTTGTTGCGCAGTTCTGTATCTTTAGTTTCCAAGAACTCTATCATAGAGTCAAACAGGTTGTAAAATCGAATCAGACAATTGCCTCTTGACAGCCAACGAACTTCAGTATGGAGCAACAAACGGTTGAAATCTTCGTCATTAGTAACACAAAGCTGATGAAATAATCTATCATTCAAATAGCTGCTACGGATTTTATTGACTGCTTTGATGACATATTGCAGTGATTGAAATAGTCGTTCACTTAAGTTTCTAGCAACCAAATGTTGTCTATGAATAACGCAATGTATAGCAAGGACATCTGGAATTTTATTCTTTAAGTATGCTATGAAGCCTTTATGGCGCCCTGTCATAGCCGGAGCGCCATCCGTAGCAACTGATATAATATTTTTCAAAGGAATCTCTTTCTCTTCACAAAACTTTTCCAATGTATTGAATATGGTTTCGCCTTTTGTATCTGTCTCCAAATTTCTGGCAAACAATAGTTCTTCACGTATTTTCTCGTCTTTAATAAACCTCACGTAAGATAGCAACAACGCTTCATTAGTTGGTAAAGTGGACTCATCGAGCTGAACTGAGAATTGACTAGTCCTCAGATGATTGCACAATGATTCTGCAATGTTTTCAGCCATTTCATCAATTCGTCTTTGCACAGAATTATTACTCAAAGGAATTTTTCGGATAATATCTGCGGCCGGTTTATGAAGCACAGTAGTTACTACTTCCTTTATTGCTGGCAAAATTAACTCTTCTCCGATGTTGTGTGGTTTGCCTTTTTGAGCGATTAACAAAGAGATATTGTATGAAGCTCGAAGTCCGTCGTCATCTTGCTTAGCAGCCGCCGAAAATAGTTTTGATACACTTGGCTGAGTATTATGCTTCTTCTCTAGGTCTTGAAAATATGCTACATTCTTTTCTGTCTTATCTGGATGCATTTTATTCAAATGATCTTGCAGTCTTGAAGGCTTCATTGCTTCGTTCGAAAATGTTTTTAGACATAGAAGACACAAAGGCGACGACGGGTTTGTGGGATTTTCAATAAATCCGAATTTAATATATTCCGCAGAGTATTGCCGTCTCTTCTTTTTTACTTCCGACATTGTTTTGTTTTAAGAAATACGTAAGTGTTGAAATCAAGTACTGCTTATCTATTATGCGCGAAACCGCAAATGAAAATAAAATAAATTTACGTCGTTTATATAGGATTGCATAAGCAGCACGCACCAACAGGAATAAGACAAACGTGCATAAACTCGTTTATCTCATTCGACGCCCAATCGTACTCGACAAGCAAGAACAAGTATTATAGAACCAGCCGATTGGTATAGGAATATACAATTCGGATTATTTAACAAAAACTTGTTAAAACATGATTGCCCGCGGTCTTTTATATCGAACCGAGTTTGAGCTATATCTTAATTAATATTAGTTGATGTTCACAAGATGTAGTCGAGAGTCGAGAGCTCAGTCGGTGTCTAAGAGTCTTCCTAGCTAGGTAGATGAAATTATAAATCGACCCCAAAGCCCTACACAATGCCCCCTTTTTTTCTGGGTCTCTTACCGCCCCCATTTAGGCCTGCAGCGCCCACAAGGGGGCGTTATCGCCCACGTTGGGAAAGACTGATCTAGACCTTCCTTTTTTATTTGTTTTACATTGATCCGGTTGAAATACATCATGTACTTCGTCAGCCCCGGGAAAGGTAAGAGGGATATGCTGGACTCCTACCGGCTAAAACCAATGGAGTGGTCATCTTCGGCACCGAAGGAAGGTTCCAGGAACTCGAAAAATCTCTATCAGGAGTCATGCATCGGTGCCACGCCTTTAGGCACATCTCGCAGGAAAATTAATGTAAAGCGGTCACCCTCTCTAGGGAAGGGAAGGCGACTGTAAAAGGCCACCTCGCCATGCACCTCTCGGGGGGATTGTAAAGGATTCCCCCGAAGCCTCGCTATATGCTATGCTACGCCTACGGCGGCACGTGCCTTCATGCACACCGCCGTCTTCCCAGGCGTCGTGTTTGTTGGTTTGTCTTTACCGGACGGACAAACGACTGACGTGATTTTTATTTGGAAAAAGTTTATGAACCAGAGAGTAATTCTGTAATTCCCTCTTCACACAAAAAGTTTCCAAACTCCGCTTTTAGTCTCGAGACCATTTTTTACGATATCTGAAGAGTCCCATTATGTGTTATAAAGTCGTCGGGGCATGACCGAATATTTATTCATGAATAATGCGTTTTTCACTAACCCCAACTTGCGAAACAATGAATTCTTATTTAGACAAAAACATAACTTTTTTGACTTAAGTAATTCGAAGTTCACTAAATCAAAATTAAACTTGAGTTGAAAGGAAATTTTGCTAACTACCATCAATTATAAATCTCGCCACAACAGGCTCTTCTTTCATTATTGTTTTAATGAATGGAATGGAACGTTATGACAGAGTTATACAAGCCGCCTTAAGGCCTCCGACTTGGCTTAACGACTGATGTCGTACTATGCTATCTAATGAGATCAACCGGGACTGACAATTTTACAAGCTCTTCAAAGCACTGAGATGCTCTGTCCGAATACCACTATAAGTCACCCAGCCATAAACTAGCTAGGTTGCCCGATCGTAACCGAGCAGTAAGACAACTAGCTGTGAGTACCCTGCGGCGTACAGCGGGATAAAGTCATTCTTCATATTGAATATTATCACGACTAAAAGTAAGGACAAAATTGTGCACCAGTGTTATAAGAGACGGCGACACCATCCTGGCAATGATCACTAGCAGGTAGACGGCCCGTACATCGGCGATGCCTGTCAATTGTTATGTTGTGTACTAATATTGACAATCTTTGGAAGTGATATAATATCAATAATCAAATAATCGTGTCTTCAAGATTACCAACCTGACATAAATATTATTTTAGGATTATTTTAATTTAAAATGGCATCGTAAACTTAATAATCATACTAATCCAAAAACTTCTGATTCAAGATTTTGAAATTCATCCGTTGATGTGTTACGATCACATTTAACACAAAAAACAGACATATCCGTAATCCGAAATCCAAAGATTTTGGATTAGATTCTTAATTTCGGCCGTTAATGGCTTCAATCGTAATTTTTGTATTTATCGAGTTTGTGGTCAAAGATTCAATTATTTGTATGTCTAGTAACATGTAACAAGAGTATCAAACCGATGAGTAATCTAAGTTTCGACGTTGTCACAGGCGATTTTAGAGTTCATACAATGGCATAGTCATTGAATGACTATTCAAACCAAATAATATCATTATCAACAACAGCAGAACTCCTACTTATATCAACTTTGCCGTAACTCCAATTACTATGTGTATTTAGTGAACGATCTCATCAGTAATCATCAGATGATTTTATTTGCTGATGACTGTACTCTTCTATACACTGCAAAAATATCGACTTCTACGAAAGTGACATAAATAATGCTCTCAATAATATAATATAATTAATTGGTTGATCAATAATAATTTAAAAATAAATCTCGGCAAGACAATAATTATGACATTTAATCAGAAAATAAATAAACTTAAAATGAATATATACTACGAAAATACAACTGTTGCTGAAACTGATAGCGCCAATGATATTACGAGACCATAGATATGTTACGTACCTATTAAATGACGCGCACAATACAGTCTCGCTTGCATAACCATCTCGTGAGAAAGCAGATACAAAAACAACAAGAGTAAAAGAGATTGCTATCTAGGCGAACCAATTGCGAGGTGCTACAATTGTGGGAGTTTTGGGTCTTACTTTTGGCACGCATGTAACATATCTACTTCTTTTTAATATATAATATCATTGGATAGCGCTCAATTTTTAGGCCTATATCTAGATAGCCACCTAACGTGGAAACAACACATAGAAGCGTTATGCAAAAAGCATAATAAGTTTGCTAATACATTGTGTAAGTTATCAAAATTAGTGAGCCGTCCTATAGTTTTAACTGCTTTTAATACATATGTGGCATCTAATGTTAGATATTGTATCATCTACTGGGGCAATTCGACTAATAAGGAAATAGCCTTTAAAGCTCGGAGGAAATGTTTGCAAGCCTTGTGTAAACTCCATCCAACTGACAGCTGTAAGTCATTCTTCAAAGAGTCTACTCACCGTGTATGTACATTTATGAGGTAGCGGTGTTCGTCAAAGGTAACTTTGGTTTATTTGAAACCCTTTGCTTTAGGGGGCATCCAAATACTATTCGTATTACACGTCACAACACAGCATTATTTAGTACTAGTATCCTAGGTATGGCCCCAAAGATATACAACAATATACCAAAAGTATTGAGGAAAGTACGGAATCGTTCAGAATACGTTTGTACCTTTTTTTTGTTAGCAAGTGTTATTACTCTTTTACAGAATACGTAACTGATAAACGTAAGTAGCTTATGCTAAACTTTGTTATGTTTGACTTATCACTCAGGGAATGTAATTTTATGAATAGAATATGATAATTTTGACATTTCCTCTAGTTAATATTATGTGATCGTTTTATCTTGTGAATGTTTACATGTGTTGTGACAATTAATTTTGAATTTAAATGAACCATCATTTAAATTCAAAATTAATTAATTAAATTATTGGGTATATCAAAGCCATGATATATACACATTTTATTAGAACAACGAGTTTATTGTTATCAAGATGGTGTCTGCAACGAAAATGCGCATTCATGGGATGCAAGCAAAGAGATTTAAATCTTTGGATGCAAGATGATAACTGGATTATAAAGGACAAAATCAACAGTATCGGGGCCTGATAAAATTATATCAACCTATTGGAGAGTATTCAACAGAACTATAACAAGAGGAAACAACTTGATGGAATCAGATATACGAAGTACAAGCAAATGGAAAAAAATCGTTTGGTACAGTTCATGAAAGAGCAAAATTGGACTTCTGGGGTGGAAGGCCTGGTGACCTGAGATACAGGCTTCAACCTAGTTTAGGCACCAGTCTCCTACAGTAAATTTGAATAATACTGTAACTTTTATTGTGGTAAGAAATAAACAAATAAATAAATAAAAATAAATAAATTGTTAGGGTGAGATTCAGAAACGAGTCTAAGCGTGAACTTACGCTTCCATCTGTCAAAATGCACTACGTATGCCCCTAATTCTGACAGATGGAAGCGCAAGTCCACGCTTAGACTTGTTTCTGAATCTCACCCTAAGTGTCCTATAAATTTGTATGCCATCTATTGGTCAAACATAGTGATTCTTATTTAGTTATACAAAAACATCTCACCTTTGTACCTATGTTTTACAAAAATAAATCTTGCTGAAATGCCGTTATAATTTTCTTTTTTAAAATAAAACCCCACCGTTATTTTATCGGTAAACCGATTGACTTTGCGCGTCAATTCGAGGTTCGATTCCCAAACTAAATAAATATTAATATGACCTACCGGTAGTTGTTTCGGGTCTGGGCATGTGAGATTAATGCCCGTAGACTTTACCCAGGGGCAGTTTACAGTCATGAGATAAATACGGCAGAAGTATATACGTATTGATAAATATAACTACCCTTAATTGCACAGCACTGACGTGCGCGCGTAAGTGTTGTAATAAGTTAAAGTTGTAATTGCAATATAATCATAAGTAAAATCTTGGCATTCCTTCGAAATAAACATGATATCACCATGGATGCCTATTTACTTTCTCGGAACCAGATACCGTAGAAAAATATTTTTTTCGAATCTGTAACCAAATCTCAAAGGAAAAATTCGCGTACGAGGGGTGGTAAAAAACAAAGAGATTTGGGTAAATGGATACACTCGCTTCACAACACGCTATTAACAAGTTTAATAAATTCTGAAAGGGCACTACTAAGCATCTAAATGGAAAAGTTAGTCTGCATGTGAGCTTGGATGGAGTCAGCAATCCTAAAATGATCGCGAACTCAGGATCATTCTCCTTGCTGTCGGTGTCCGATACTGAAAGTTCCTTAGTAGAAAAGCCGGTCGATCGGTTTTTGGAGCTAAATTTATGTATGTGGCTGTCATCTCAAAAATATGAAAAGGGGAAAGTCACTGGGTCACAAGAGACTCAGTATCGAGCACTTAAAGCATGTAGGAATTCACTTACATAGGCTACAGGTAGCCATGTTATACACGTTTTGCATACGGCATTCCTATTTACCATTTGACTTTATGAGAACCGTAGTTGTGCGAATAGTAAAAAAAATACATTGGAGATCCCTCTGATAAAGCTAAATCTAGGCCGATATCTTACAATAATCACAAAGTGTTTGATGGGGTACTGCATAGACAACTTGATATATTATTATCGTAACAAGATACACAGTTTGGTTTAGGGAACGGCTGTCCACTGAAAGTGCAATACTGGCTCTAAAGCACAGGGTTGATAATTACTGTGTTTGCGTGGTTCTCGTGTGGTGCCGGCTCAGAATACCACCACCCCATCACCTCCCGTGGGTGTCGTAAAAGTCGACTAAGGGATTAGCCGGAGGATGAGCAGCAGCGTCCTTCGAGTACATTAACAACTCAACTGCGATCGCCAACCTGTCTGCCAAGCGTGGCGTTTATGGCAAAACCCCTCAATGAGCCCACAACACATCCATATCGGTCGTTGTGGTGATCTTTAGGAGAGGCCTGTGTCCAGCAGTGGACTTCATTCGGCCGAAATGATGGTGCATAGTTCTTGGATTTGTCCAAGGCTTTTGAACTTGTGTCATATAATAAACTTTGGACAAAGCTAAGAAATGCAGGTGGCCCAGCTATCTCGAGGAGATCTTCGCTTATTGGTACAGTGATCAACTTAATATAGTAAGGAGTAAGGCAGGGAGGTCTCACTCAACTCTACTCTAACATGTGTGTTAACCATCTGATTGTGGAACTCAGTAGTATGCTTGTTGGATGCCACATTGATGACATATGTGTGAATAATTTGAGTTACGCAGGTTACATGGTGCCGCTGAACCCCTCCATCGGTGGTCTTAGTTAGCTGTTATAAGTGTGTGAGTGCTAAACCGTGGAACATGGCTTGAGGTACAATGAAAGTAAAAGTGAGTTCATGTTATTTAAATGTTATACCTCTGTACCAATTTGTTACTTAATGGAGTACCTCTAAGCCGTGTTTCATAGTTTAAACTAGCTGGGACCTGCGGTTTCACCCGCGTTTAATTTAAAAGAAATTAAGCGTACTTCGACATAGACACTTAACATAGAATATATATATTGGATTTCAGGATTCTTGTTTTTGCGCGGAACCCTAATTATTTTTCTAAAATAAAAGTAAAATAAAATCAGCTATCTGCCAGTGAAAGTCCCGTCAAAATCGGTCCAGCGGTTTCGGAGATTACCCGGAACAAACAGACAGACAGACCGACAAAAAAGTTCTAAATTGTTTTTTTGTTATACCGTGTGTACCGTATATACTCGTACTTTCATATGCATTTAGTAAAAAGCTGTTATTTTAACATTACAAACAGACACTTAAATTTTATTTATTTGAATAGATATCTTGGTCATATTGTGTCTGAGAATTTGAGTGACGAACGAGAAAGTTAATAACATTTGTTAATAGTCATTACTGTATGTGTAGTGTGACTTTCAATCCCCATTTCGGGACACACACATCAGCCGGTAAACATGAACTGCTACGACTACAATGACGAGCGTTTATAGGGGATATTGCTATAATCACCACGCTTGAAAGGCGGATTGATTTTCGCAGTATGTTGTTATTAGCACAAGGGAGGGTGCTGCTGGCCATACTCTTATATATATCAACCCTTTTTTTTTATTAATCCGGTGGAAATACCTCATGTACTTCCTTCGCCCCGGGAAAGGGCGAAGGGGCATGCCGGACTCCTACCGGCTAAAACCACCGGAGTGATCATCGTCGGCACCGAAGGGAGGCTCCAGGAACTCGAATAATCTCCATCTAGAGCCACCCGTTGGTGCCACGCCTTTTGGCACATCTCGGAGGGGATGACTGTAAAGTGGTCATCCCCTCTAGCGGAGGGAAGGTGACCGTAAAGAGGCCACCCCCCCAGGCATCTCTCGAGGGGATTGTAAAAGATTCCCCCGAGGCCTCACTATGCGCTGTGCTGCGCACACAGCGGTACGTGACCACATGCGAACCGCTGTCTTCCCGGGGTTCGCTCGGTATGAGCGCATATTTCCCAATAAGCGCGCTCGCGACGCCCAAGGCCCCCCACTATACAAAGACGACAGGGGGCTCAGGCGTGTTGGACACGGGCACTGCGGCGGTTGTTACCCCGGTCCCGTGCCCTCCTCCTCCGAGCGGGATCGGCCCTCTCCCGATCCCGCTCTGCGACCTCCTTCTGGAGCATTACGCTCTCACAGAAGGAAACCACAGCACTCCAATTTTCCTACTTTGCCAGCATAGCCGACACTACTGCTGGCAAAGAGAGATCTTACCCGATCCGATCGACCAGGATCCGCCGCTCGGCAGTCCACTTGATATCAACCCTTAGTCGCCTTGTACGACATCTAGATACGGGTGATCTATTCTATGCCGGGACCCACACGATTTTATTTATTGAATTATTTGTTTACGAAATTACTCAAATATAGCTCGACGCTAGACTAATATTCCGTGGCACGCCTACCCTCTCTAACATGAGGTCTAATTACTTTGTCTGCCAACGTTGTATGACCTCTGCCTATCGCTTTGTGAAATACAAGAGTGATGGTTGTGTAAATACTCCGCCAACTCCATGTTATAAGGCATTGTAAACACAGCCCAGATAACTAATTCCTATTAGTTATCTGGGTTGTGAGCGTGGTTTTATCAAATCGATAAACAAACTTAATCAACTTTGAAAACTGAAATCGGAAATTGAATTTGTGGTGGACTGGAAATGTTTTGTGGACAGTTCGATTCGAGTCGATTTAATCCTAATTATAAGTTCATGTTGTTGAACGCGCCGAGGTAACAACCTCCCCGGCGCCCAGGTCCAACACGCCTGAGCCCCCCGTGCCGTAAGTTCATGGTGGGGGGCCTCGGGGTCACGGGCGCGCTGGTTGGGGAGTCTGCGTGCTCATACCGAGTGACCCCCGAGAAGACGGTGGAGCGCACGTGGTCACGTGCCGCCGTGTGCGCAGCACAGCGCACATTGAGACTTGGGGGGATCCTTTACAATCCTCCCCGAGACGTGCCTGTTGGGCGGCTTTTTTACAGCCGCTCGCCCTCCGCTAGAGGGGGTGACCGCTTTACAGTCATCCCCTCCGAGATGTGCCTAAAGGCGTGGCACCAATGGGCGGCTCTAGTGTGATCTTACGAGGATTTGGAGCCCACCTTCGGTGCCGAAGATGACCGCTCCAGTGGTTTTAGCCGGTAGGATTCCGGCATACCCCTTCGCCCTTCCCCGGAAAAGGAAAGAAGAAAGAAAGAAAGGAAGTTCCATGTAGAATTTCCACAGGACAAGAAAAAAGAAAAAAAGGGCTATACCACAAGTTAGCTCCCTAGGAAAACAGGTTGGTAACCTCGGAGCCATTCTGGGCCAGCTCTCTCGGACTTACCGATTACTCAGCTGTCTGTTATCGTTAAGTAAAGTAGAATTAATAAAAAGACTAATAACTTGTATAATTTTATTGTAAAGAAATACTGAGGCACATGTTCCGTAAGCAATATATGAGTTAACATTATACATACATACTCAGGTTAAATAATATTAAAAACGAATACATGATTGAGCAATATTGACACGGCCAGGTTATTACTAAAACTAATATCTCAGATATTAATTAAACTGCATTAAGTGCACACTTGTGCTTAATATTAAATCCAAATAAACACCAAGTAGGTAAGTCAATGCCGTGTGGTGCCGGCTCAGAATACCACCACCCCGTCTCCTATCGTGGGTGTCGTAAAAGTCGACTAAGGGATTAGCCGGAGGATGAGCAGCGGCGTCCTTCGAGTGCCTTAACAACTCAACTGCGATCGCCAACCCGCCTGCCAAGTGTGGTGATTATGGCAAAACCCACAATGAGCCCACAACACACCCATATCGGTTGTTGTGGTGATCTTTGGAGGAGGCCTGTGTCCAGCAGTGGACTTCATTTGGCCGAAATGATGATGATGAATGATGCGGTAAGTCAAGATTATAGGTGTTTAAATTCTTAATGGAAACGAATTTTCAATGTCGAACACTCAGTTAAGTGTCCTCTTACCGAAATTAATAGTCAATCTATTCCATTTAGATTTATGATTTTGAACTTCAAGACTTTCTTCACTTCTTCTTTAAGATCACATTTAAAAAAAAAACAGGCAGATCTATAGTCCGAAATTCAAAGGTTTTGGATCAGATTGATCATTAATTTCAGCCGTTACAAACATTTATTTATTTATCCACACTTACAACTATTTTTACAGGCATAGCCCAATGCAATAGCATACAACAAATCTCAAACAGTTTTAAATCTTATTAGGTAGAACATATTATATACAATGTTTTCTTTGTGAATTCACTCAATGTGCAACTAAATATGTCTGTGTCCCTCGCTACGAGGTTGAGAGTGCGAAGTGCACGCAGTAGTGGCGACTCGCTCAGCAAGTGAGTGCGTCCGCGCGGCACCGCCAGCAGCGGCGGCTGGCGTCGCCGCCATACGTATCTATCTGGTACACACAAACCCACCAGCCCCAACAACTAACATATAAACATCAGAATCCAACAAAATAATGCGACGTCGAAAACAAAACGTAAGAGTATTATATTGGTAACTTAACCACGGCACACTACCAGTAGTGTCGTGGAGAATATTGTTACCACGGCACTACTGAGCTACACTACCAGTAGTGTCGTGGAGTATATTGTTACCACGGCACTACTGAGCTACACTACCAGTAGTGTCGTGGAGTATATTGTTACCACGGCACTACTGAGCTACACTACCAGTAGTGTCGTGGAGAATATTGTTACCACGGCACTATTGAGCTACACTACCAGTAGTGTCGTGGAGTATATTGTTACCACGGCACTACTGAGCTACACTACCAGTAGTGTCGTGGAGAATATTGTTACCACGGCACTACTGAGCTACACTACCAGTAGTGTCGTAGAGTATATTGTTACCACGGCACTACTGAGCTACACTACCAGTAGTGTCGTGGAGTATATTGTTACCACGGCACTACTGAGCTACACTACCAGTAGTGTCGTGGAGAATATTGTTACCACGGCACTATTGAGCTACACCACCAGTAGTGTCGTGGAGTATATTGTTACCACGGCACTACTGAGCTACACTGCCAGTAGTGTCGTGGAGAATATTGTTACCACGGCACTATTGAGCTACACTACCAGTAGTGTCGTGGAGTATATTGTTACCACGGCACTACTGAGCTACACTACCAGTAGTGTCGTGGAGTATATTGTTACCACGGCACTACTGAGCTACACTACCAATAGTGTCGTGGAGTATATTGTTACCACGGCACTACTGAGCTACACTACCAGTAGTGTCGTGGAGAATATTGTTTCCCTTCTGCGCTACTAACCAGTCGTGGCGTGAATATTATAAACGGAACTCTAATCTTCATTCCCCACAGCACTACCAAACTTATTGCGTATTCATTTAACTCGCACCTTTACTTCTTAGTGCTTGGAAGGATTCTGATAGTATCAGTACAAACAATTCATTTAAGAATAGAATAGTGTTTATTTGGTGCTACTAGAGATACTGATACAGATGACATTAAAGTGATTTAATAAAACTAAACAATACAACTTGATATCATCTCCACATGTCTCCCCCAAAGATCACCACAACGACCGATATGGGTGTGTTGTGGGCTCAATGGGGGGCTTTGCCATAATCGCCACGCTTGGGAGACGGGTAGGCGATCACAGTTGAGTTGTTAATGTACTATGAAGGACGCTGCTGCCCATCCTCCGGTTAATCCCTTAGTCGACTTTTACGACACCTACGGGAGGAGATGGGATGGTGGTATTCTGACCGGGCACCACACGGCCAAACTTAATATTAATATAAAATAAATCTTACGTGCCTCGATTGCGCCATATAGATACCCAGTTCAGCATTATGCTAGTGTTCACTAGCGCTGATTTTCATCGGGGACCCTAACGACACACGGATACCAACACTTAAATAAAACAAGGACATAAAATAAATCGAAAAACATTGTAGACAGAAAGTAGATTAAAAAAATAGGTAAAGCACTTTAAGTAATATCAGAATTTTAAGTTACGTATAATAGTTTTTATTTTACTCAATATTTCCAGAATCGGAAATAATTCCTAACGTTGTATAAACTTAATATATATGGGGTCAACGGGCCTTAACACTAGGTCAGCAAGAAGCCTGGGTCTCGCTCCCTTGACCTTCGGAACCAGCTTGAAATTGCGGACTATCTCGCTTAGAGAGCATTTCATCTCTTGCATTGCGAAGCGCTGGCCTGCGAAATAAGGGTGAACTTAATCATATATTTGTGTAATTCACATTATAAACTTATTGCGTAAACCTATCTTCAAAATAGGCGTATCTTTTCTTATAGATTATATACCGTTATAGTTATAGGCACGGTTGGTGCAGTGGCTGATACAGTCGACTGCTGCGCTCCGGGTCGTGGGTTCGATTTCCGCATGGAACAAATATTTGTATGATCTGCAGGTAGGTGTCCCGGGTCTGGGTGTATTGTATGTAGAATTCATGTCTGTAAAATGGACCATGGGGCAACGTTTAAAAAAAAACCTTGTACCACAATACTCAGTCCTCCACCTTTAGCTACCTTCTTCAGGTAGTCGTGCATCTGGATCGAGACTCCAGCACTACACGACAGTGCCCATTCTCCATTAGTCTAACTCCACTTATGGATCCATTTTTTCTTTGAGTGACTTTGAATGTGGACCAGCTCCACTATCTACTGCGTGTAGGTGTCATAAACGGCGACGAACTGAATTTGATCCAGATCCAGAACATCACTATATTAATAGTAAAATATCTGCATCTTTTTTAAATTGAGTTTTGTCTTTATGTAGCATCTAAGAAATCCATGTTTCGTTTGATGGATTGGAACGAACTAAACGATGTTTAAATCTTACTCACCGATGCAGTTTCTAGGTCCAGCACTAAACGGCACATATGCGTACGGATGACTCATCTCTGCACCCAGGAACCGCTCCGGTTTGAAAGTCTCCGGATCAAGGTACAGGTCCTCACGATGATGCAGCTCGTAAATGTGAACATCGACTGTTGTGCCTTTCTTTACCAGGATATCACCTGTAAAAGTACTCGTATTTAAGTATTCGTGCACCGACTGACAATCTATACAAATAAATAAAATTGAAGTGTCTGCTTGTAATGTCAAAATAACAGCTTTTTACTAAATGCATATGAAAGTATATACGGGACATATAACAAAAACCATTTTTAATTTTTTTGTCTGTCTGTTTGTTCCGGGTAATCTCCGAAACGGCTGGACCGATTTTGACGTGACTTTCACTAGCAGATAGCTGATGTTCTAAGGAATAAATAAGGGTTCCGCGCAAAAAAGAAAACCCTTGAAATCCAAAATATATATATATATTCTATGTCAAGTGTCTATGTCGAAGTACTCTAAATTCCTTTTAAATTAGACGCGGTTGAAACCGCGGGTCCCAGCTAGTAGAAAATAAAGATTTTTAAAAAACAAGCTTTTATTTAAATTCGAAACCTTACCCAGCTTAAAGTCTTCAACAACATCTCTGCCAATGAACGGCACGCTAGGGTACAGCCTCAAGGTCTCCTTGATCACCGCTTCCAAATACTTCATGTCAGCCAGGTCTGACATGCTCGGCGTACGATCAGAATCACCAAGAATATTTCGTAGTTCCTCGAAGATTCGCTCCTGAAAATAATTATCTTCACATAAAGAAAACGTTACCCACGTACAGTTTTATAATCATCGGATCCTCGCAGTTTTTTATTTTTTTATTTTTTATTTTTTTATTCTTTATTTATTTAAGGGCATTTGTCTCCAAGGATAAGCGAGCCCTAGCGTTACCTAAACTTAATATCTACAAACACATATACATTTTTTTTTTATTTTTTTTTATAAAGAATTATTGGTGCAAAATCATATTTTCCATTAAAAATTTAGCAGCATCAGATGTTGGTTCTGCTAATAAACTTAAAGTGATATCCCTACGCTGGGCAAGTGGGTGGTGATCGTAGATCCAAATATCTCGCACTGGCACACTCTTAGGGTATTTAAATTGGCTAATTGGATGGTTATACCACCATCATTAGTCCATTTTGACTTGATTTTGACGGCATGGTTGGTGCAGTGGCTGATACAATCGGCTGCTGCGCACCAGATCGTGGGTTCGATTCCCGCACGAAAAAAATATTTGTACGATCTGCAGGTAGTTGTTCCGGGTCTGGGTGTATTGTGTGTGGAATTTGTGTTTGTAAACGTGCCGTGTGGTGCCGGCTCAGATGTCTGTGTGGTGTCGTAAAAGTCGACTAAGGGATTAGGCGGAGGATGGGCAGCAGCCTCCTTCGAGTACATTAACAACTCAACTGTGATCGCCAATCCGTCTGCCAAGCGTGGCGATTATGGCAAATCCCCCCAATGACCCCACGACATACCCATATCGGTCGTTATGGTGATCTTTAGGGCAGGCCTGTGTTCAGCAGTGGACTTCATTCAGCCGAAATGAAACGTAACCACGATACAGAAGAAATGCTAGGGTAGGGCAATGTTTAAAAAAAAAATATGCTTAATATACAACAGTGTACAAATACTAAAAAACAAGTCTATGCCAACTTTTTCTACCAGACGACCTTTGGGTGATGCAGATAAAAACAAGGTAGATGCACAAACAAAATATAATAAAGAAAGGTATAGATACGAAGACATGTAACACAAACATAAACGTATATAAACATTACATGTACTTCTAAATAATAAACGATTCATCATCAGCGGCATTATGCACTACGCGTGGCGCCCCACGCATCATGTGTACAAAACCGGAACATTAAAAAATCTCTTACATAAGTTAAAAAACGGTTGCTAGAAATTTCCACAGAAATCCATAAAAATACTCATTCCGTATAACCTGAAGTATCCCCCTTTAACGAGGAAAGTTTCTTTCCGCTTTTTCTCTTGTAATGATGAATGAGATTCCATTTCTACATTCCTATACCGACTCATTTTCGTTAAGGTATACACTGAGACTTTGCCGTGTGGTGCCGCTTGCCGTGTGGTGCCGGCTCAGAATACCACCACCCCATCTCCTCCCGTGGGTGTCGTAAAAGTCGACTAAGGGATTAGCCGGAGGATGGGCAGCAGCGTCCTTCGAGTACATTAACAGCTCAACTGCGATCGCCAACCCGTCTGCCAAGCGTGGCGATTATGGCAAAACCCCCCAATGAGCCCACAACACGCCCATATAGGTTGTTGTGGTGATCTTTGGGGGAGGCCTGTGTCCAGCAGTGGACTTCATTCGGCTAAGATGACGATACACTGAGAAAAGATTTTGCTACATTTAAATGTTATGCTACATTTAAATGCTGCCACAAACAAGCACACGTAAGGAATCTACCTGAAAAACTAGTAACTATAGAAACTATTCATAAAGTATTAGTACCTGAACGTCTTCGT
Organism: Diloba caeruleocephala; assembly: GCA_947459985.1. Taxonomy (NCBI): domain Eukaryota; kingdom Metazoa; phylum Arthropoda; class Insecta; order Lepidoptera; family Noctuidae; genus Diloba; species Diloba caeruleocephala. The sequence goes on from OX381618.1 coordinate 3,278,847, forward strand.
AATCGGCCAGTAGCATCAGACAGAACGTGATTGCAACTGACGTTGTGTCGTGACCCTGAAAATATTGGAAATATTAGACTTCATTTTTCTTTCATACTAATTTGACAGTGTGAAGCTTGTGAGGAAATCCAGGACTCTAAATTGGGTCTGTTACAAGTCAGCCTTCTTCAAAATCAGGCCTTACTCATACTTCATATCCTGCTTAGGGTGAATTTCTTTTTTTACAAACACTAGCTATTATATTCTAAGTAAACCAATACTGACCTCAAACATAAATGTGTTAACTTCATCTCTTATCCCTTCCATATCAATCTGACCCTTCTGCTCAGCCTCCAATAGCAAGTCCAGCATAGCCAACCTCTTTTTTGTTCCGATTTCATCTGTGGACTCCTCCTCCTGACTGCTTTGATTCTGAGATCTTTGAGCCTTTCTTTCCATAATTACATTGTCAGCAAACGAGCGAGCTGTGCCAAGGGTTTTTGCAAACGTCTTTCCTTGTGGAGAGTTTTTGAACACTAAGTCGTTGTGCATCCAGAATCTTGTAATCCGACTTAACATTAGCATCCCAATGTTAAGAATTGCGTTTTTATAGTCAAGTGTAGCTGATGTTTGATCCTTGTCTAATTTTGTGCCCATTGCGGTTTCTGTTCAAACAAAAAGAGCAAAACTTACTTATTTAAGAAGAAAGAAAATAGGTAGGCGATGCTTTCATCTTTGAAATAAATATGGGTTTGAAATCTGGCTCCACCTTTAAACTTTCTTGAAATAAATATATTTCATTGTTAAATATTGACTTCAGTACATTACTCATGCATCTCCGATTACTGTCTTGCAGTTTGCGTTATACAAATAAGCATATTTTCAATGTGATCATCATCATTTCAGTCATTTATGCGTCCACTGCTGAACAAAGTCCTCCCCCATAGATTTCCACAATTGTGCCGTCATTTGCTAATACTCACCGCGCTTGGCAGGCGGGTTGGTGAGCGCAGTATGGCTTCTGTTCCACAGAAGAAACACTGCTGCCCATCCGGTTTAGAATTCCCTTTAGTCGCCTTTTATGACATCCAATGGGAGGAGATGGAGTGGCGCTATATTCTTAATCCGGACATCACTCAGAAATTTCAATATGTATATACGTAAATAATAATAAACAGAAAATATATTTGCTAAATAATAAATACACCTATCTGGAAATAGTCTGACAATTCAATTAACACAGCCACCCAGAATAGTGATTGATTCTAGTTCTTTCAATATCTTAATCGAAAACTATTAAGCAACATATACAACAAAATACATGAGATTACAATCGGTTCACTGCGTATTTATGGAAGCCGTCAGCTGTCAGTACGATTACAAGTAATTGATATAAACGATATATCACATCATAGTTGTCAGAAAAGTATTTTTCTTTATATGAGTGACGCGCATCGAACGAGCTACCTGATGATAGGCAGTAACCGTTGTAAGGGCCCCTTTCGGTGCCGAAAATGCCTGATCTGGTAAACCGCCAGAGCCGGTGGGAGATCCGCATGCTCACGCAAGTACATGATGTATTTATAACAAGTGAAAAACGAGCAATCTAATGGTTGAGGTAATTCCAATTAATTCTATTAATTGAGATGATGATGATGTTTCGAAAGATGTCGATAAAATATATATTTTTGAATATATTGTATAAAAACTACGTATACTAATAGCAACAAAACAAGTTGAAAAAAAAAACAAACCAAAAGTATATAAGATAAATAAAAGTAAAATTAAAAAAGATAAATAATATCAAAAGAAACCAAGCTGTGAGATTTCATAATTTAGTTTACTATTTATTTATTTTGATGTTTTTTCGAAATATTTTTATGTGTTTCTGTTTGTGGACGTTTTTATCTTTCTTTGTTATAATAACAATAATATTTAGTACTTATATTTTTTGTCTTTAGCCTGTCAGTATAATTGGTCTGTCTTTCTCACTAAAATGTTTTGCTGGTGGTGGCGTTGTATATTGGGTCGTTGGGTTCCCTACAATATGATTGAGCTAAGCCATACTGATGCATACGTCTTGATCGTAAATGGGCGCCGTCTGTCGGTACTGGTCAACCGTTAACTGCCATGGCTAATAAATGATTATTATACTGTAGTATTATGTTCCATCTATAAACATTAACCTCTATTTTTCGCGTTATGTTTCCATGTTTACCATACCAATGTATCAATCAACATTGTAATCTCAATTATTAAAGATATAGATAGATAAAGAGTATCCGTGGATTTTCTTGCAGGCTCTTCTCTATAGGATCAACCAATTGGAACCATGCAACTTAAATTCTGACGTTTCATCGGTGCCAGTAATTGGTTTATATATACTATATAATGTTCATTTGTTCAAAATCGCAAATATCCTAAAGTTCTTTACCGATCGTATTGAAATTTTTACACATCGTTGTATTCATATACGCGCATGATTTTATTATATCAAGAGACTTCATCATCATCAGCCTATCGCAGTCCACTGCTGGACATAGGCCTCTTCAAGTGCATGCCACTGATCGCGATCCTCGGCTACTCTCATCCAGCTACTGCCAGCCACCTTGCGCAGGTCATCACTCCACCGAGCTTGAGGGCGTCCTACACTACGTTTACCAAGATGCGGTCTCCACTCAAGAACACGTTTTCCCCAACGGTTGTCGGTTCTACGACTAATATGGCCAGCCCACTGCCACTTCAGCTTGTTAATCCTATGAGCTATGTCGATAACTTTGGTTCTCTGTCGGATCACTTCATTTCTGATTTTATCCTTCAGAGAGACTCCGAGCATAGCCCTGTCCATTGCTCGCTTATAATCTATATATACATATAAAATATGTTCGTTTGTTCAAAATCGCAAATCTTCTAAAGTTCTTTACAGATCGTTTTGAATTTTTTACATATCGCTGTATTCATATACGCGCATGTTATTAAACCAGGAGACCCATAATTGTTTTTTTTCATTCTGAACCTAAATTATGTTGTAATTATGTGTATTTAGGCACAGCAACGCGTAGCAGAGTATAACTAGTTTGAAATAAAAAACTTTGACTTTGAACAGTCAGTAAATTCCTCGTAGCAAAAGGCATTCCATCACGCCTTAGGCGGCAACAATAATTACTGGAGTGCTGATATCCAAGGGTACGGTTACTACTTATCCTCAGGTAGGCCAGTGCTTGTTGCCCGTGCCTGTCAGAACTTGGACGACAAATGGTGCCCATAGTTACGTCAGGACTGTAACTAAAATATAAATTTGGTAGAGAGAACCGAAATCTCCCGCTATGCTTGTTGTTTTTTTGAAAACGTTGCCACTGGAACACTGGGATTTCTCCTGTGTCGTGGTTGCGTTTACAGACATGAATTCCACGTACAATACACCCAGACCCGGAACAATTACCTGCAGATCATACAAATATTTGTTCCGTGCGGGAATCGAGCCCACGACCCGGAGCGCAATAGTCGACTGTATCAGCCACTACACCAACCGGGCCGTCTTAAAAATAATACTTTTGCATCTTTAACGACACTCCGGTATTCCCTAAAAGACAGGCAGAGATATACGGTTGTACACTCATAGATCGTCGAAGACGTTATAGGTCCCATCTTATCCCATCAGGCAAGCCTATTATTGTGCCATTTACCGAGCACAATTCGAAACTCCGGTTTTCTTAGCCCGGAGCATAACACCAGGTCGGCTAGACCTGGAAATCGCACCAGAATCTTCACCCTCCTCCTTTTAGCAAACTAAGGGTAGGTAAATTAATTAATCACTTATTTATATTTACGTGTATATAAACTTAATGTATATTCCACATTGAAATTATGTTTGTATATTTGTAGACGTTACACAACGTCTTAGATTAGTCTTAGATTAGTATTACACCTAATAATATTAGTGCATGCAGTGCTTACCTGTAAGAGATTGTAACACTTGACTTATATATAAGCTCGATTTTTGTAATTTTACTGGTGTTAACAATTGTTGGTGAGCCAATAAAATAAAATAAAAAAATAACATAAAATCTATAATTTCCATTCTGTCTGTCTGATAAAGTCCACCCACCAATCATTTAAGTCACCATCTCAGATTACATTATTTTGTTATCATATGGGCGCTGAATACTGATTAACTGACGTTTCAGTACTCGGCCGATAGTGTAGAATAAATAAATAAACAACTAAATTGCCTTAGAACAACAACATGTGGGCAAATAGTTCAGTTAGCAAGCTAATATCATACAACCAACAGAAGTGCAGTGTTTTAATGCTATATACATAGATTTACAAGAATAACATAATTATGAAGTGGCTAACGTCCGCACATCGTACAATAATGACAATCATATTCAAAAGTCATGGAAGACTGACCAGTGTACCTACTAATTGAAATAATTTGTACATCATGATAAAAACGCGAGGTTATTACATTGTTATTATAGTAATATCTAAGTGATATGTCATTGAACATAAATAATAACTCATGTTAGTGTCGCGGTGACGCGGATATTTATGAACTCGCTTTTTGAGCACCATGTTGGCGGGTTCAAAACATGACATGTACCAATTTGACGGCATAGTTGGCGCAGTAGCCAAGCAATTGGCTTTATGCCCAACGTGTCGCGGGTTCGATCGCCGCACGAAACAAATATTTGTATGATCAACAGATCGTTTTTTCGGGTCTGTGGTTTTTTGCATGTGAAATGTACGTCTGTAAACTGTAACCACGACTAGTGGTGGTTAATATAGCGTCTAGCGCGATTAAATAGCGCGCTATATTCACGCAACGTATAGCACACGCTATGCCGGCTCCAATTGGACGCTATAAAAATAGCGCCATTAAAAAACAACGAGTAGGTAGCGAGGATAATAGCGCGAGCAAAGACATAGCGCGGGCGTGGCGAGCCGGGTGGCAGTTATCGCGAGAATTCGCGCGCTATCGGTCGTTACCTAACGCGTTGATTTAAATAATTATTTATTTTAGACAATGTTTCTACATTAAAATTTCATAAAATTAAGATATATAACATACATGACGTCAATAATAGGCATACACAGCATCAAACAATTCCGTTCAATGAAAACTGCTATAAGAAATTCTTAATAAAAGAAATATAACCCTATCCTATTTTAATTTAATACATACAAATCTATTATCCTAAGCATGGAAAGATTGGAACGTATGAGGAAAACTTTATTAACTTTTCTTTACTGCTCCATTTCATTTTGATAGATATTATTTTACGTATCGAATATACTATAAAGTATTCAATATTAAGAATATAACTGAAATAGCGCGCTGTCTTAACACGGCGCTTTTATCGCGTCATTCGCGTACGCCTAGTTCGTTATATATAATTGTAGCGTGTAAAATAGCGCGCTATCTTCATCATTTCGGCCGAATGAAGTCCACTGCTGAACACAGGCCTACCCCAAAAATCACCACAACGACCGATATGAGTGTGTTGTATGCTCATTGGGGGGTTTTGCCATAATCGCCACGCTTGGCAGACGGGTTGGCGATCGCAGTTGAGTTGTTAATGTACTCGAAGGACGCTGCTGCCCATCCTCCGGCAAATCCCTTAGTCGACTTTAACGACACCCACGGGAGGAGATGGGGTGGTGGTATTCTGAGCCGGCACCACACGGCTAGCCGGCACCACACGGCTAGCCGGCACCACACGGCTATCTTACTATAGCAAATAGTCTGTAGCGCGCTATTGCAATATAGCGTTTTTGAACACCACTACCCACGACAAGGAGATATCCTAGAGAGGGGCAACGTTTAAAAATAAAGTTGAAGAAAATATCAGCTCTCTGTATAAGAAGACGCCTATTCCAGACAATGGGACAGTTACAGGCCGATATACATATTTATATACCAAACACATGGATAGATTTCTTCATAAGTATTATCAGTGTATGAACCACAGAAATAGGAAATAAGAAGAAGTGGTACGTAGGCGTATCCGCGCCACCGCGATATGCACAATCCGGGCATGTCAGAAAAAATAGCCGTTTTATACCATCAGTTAAGATTCGATGGCGTAAGTGAAACTTTGTTAAAATGCCGTGTTGTTCAGCGATAGCATGCAAACACCGAAGCGAAAACAATGAAGTTATCAAAGAAGGAAGCATTTATCATATGTACGTGCAAGAATTTTGTTGTATTTTTCTATAAAAATAATAAATTAAAAATCATCGTTTTCTTTAATATGTTACATGGTGCTCCATGTAACATATTATATATTATTGTTTTTTAATTATTATATTATTGTTTTAGTACAAAATACTATGCTTCTTAGCTACCACTTTTAACTAGCAGTCGGTGAATAAGAAACGCAGTGAATAGAACATCGAATGGTACTCCCAATAAACGTACGTGTCGCGTGGTACGGTCGCTGTGTGTAGTCCGTACGCTCGGCATGATTGGTTGCCTACATAGTCGTGGGTTTGTTTTAGTATGAGTAGCCAACTATAATGTTGTGTTAATTCAGTTCAGTGGATGAGAACATGTGACTGTGTGTGTTTGTTGTGTTTTTATGATGAATGGTGGGAGAAAACTTGACCTCTAGGCTTGCATACATTTTGAACTACATGACATATCTCCTTTCTTCCAATATCTTTGGTAAGAACACTATGCTGTAAAAACCGTCCGATGCATACGAGCCAAGAGTGAATATTTTCTTCTAGAAGTTTATCATTACAAATTCCTGATAACGTTACCTTATATTTTCTGAATATGTGCCCTACACCTCCGGCCGTATGAAAATATACAGTATTTGGTCTTGCAGCTGATACGATGAGGATTAAAGACTTCCTAATAGACCAGTACAATAAATGGTGGTGACGCCATAATCACAATGCTCGGCAAACTGACTGGTGATGACGGTGATGTTGTTATTAGCGCACAATACTCCGTATTCGTATCCTCGTTCCATATTCTAACACTTATCCAATGATCCAATGAGGAAACGGTTGGCTTTCTAGCTTAGCTAAAAAAGCTAAAATTCAATCCTTACTAAGGGTCGCGAGTCGGATTCCCGCAGGGAACTAATACATATTTGTTTAATAATAAGCTCATTACTGTCCCACTGCTGGGCACGGGCCTTTTCTCACTATGAGAATGGTTAGGCCTTAGTCCACCATGCTGGCTTAGTGCGGGTTAGCAGACTAAACACATCACTGAGAACATTTTGGAGCTCTTTCAGGTGTGTAGGTTTCCTCACGATGTTTGCCTTCACCGTTAACGCAAATCATAGTCATATTCTGATCCGCACAATCCGAAAAGTCAATAGTGAACCTTTGGTATGGAAGGCAAGCGTTAAACCACCGCTTTACTGGTTTTTGCATGTGAGATTCACAGAAGAAGTACCTAGACTATAATTTAACAAGCATTACTTAATTTTTTATCGATATTTACACCACCTTAAATTAGTTTAATGCGGAATAAAACTATATACATTATTTCGCATAAAACCTTTTCATAAAACATATACGTTTATATTGTTTCGGCAATCCAGACAATACCAATCTAGGTGCAATTTTAACAATTAGATCCTTGATCTCGAATGCGACATGAAACAAACATGTTGCGATCGATTGACCTTTGTATGAGTGGATGCTACATACAATACAATGATTCGATCTACGTAGGTTTGTAGAGCTCTCTGATGTTAATGTCCCCCCAATGAAGCCTTTATGCTGGTTTAATGAACCAGAATAGCTTAACCACGGCCACGTGTCAGTAGAACATAGAACATTTATTTGCTAGAAACATGGTTTCAGAGATGTTACACCAATTGGTATAGTGCAGCACGTCTCACCGTACAATTCGCATGCAAAAATCAAGTGTTATTATTTCTGTACCTAGTAATGAATTTAAACATATGCAACAAAATATAAATTGAATTTGAAGACACCATAGTCAGTAATATTATTTATTAAATTATATTGAATTAGTGCAGTATGAATATATATATGTAAGCGTGTAGACAACATTTACCACGAAACGTAACTATGTCAAATAAAATTATAATATTGCTAAGAGTTAAGTTAGAATGTCATTTCACAAATATAACTGAAAATTGCAATATAAAAAATGTCAAATTAAGATTATTATATCTTATTCCAGAATTTCGCAAAAGAGAACATCATTATCAATCGCTTTACAAATCCTTACATCTCATAAACTCAGTAATAGTGTAAAAACATTTATCTACAAGCCATTTCTTAAGCGCAGGTTTGAAGCGATTAAGTGGTAGTTCCCTCAGACCTTTCGGTATTTTATTAAAAACTTGGATAGTCATGCAACTGCTATTTCTTTTAAACAAAGTGGTTGACATCATAGGAAGTACTAGTTTACTCGGGTCTCTTGGTATAAATCTTCGGTTGTCACTTGTTCTTTCAAATAAATCAGAATGCTTTTTGACAAATAGATCAAGATATCATCATATAAGCTAGGTGATTAACTTGGACGGAAGCTGTGTAAATCGTGGATCACCACGGTCATTGCATGTGTGTCATATCCAATGAACATAATGAGATTAATCATAATCTATGCATAATACACATGCAATGAACGGACTTCAGGCCATTACTTGTATGCAGTACCTTGATACGATATCATCACCACGCTTGGCAAACGGAAGCACAGAAGCTCACTGCGGGTCTTCCCTTTGATAAAAATTAAGTCTCCATTTACGATACAATGGGGAGAAATTCTATGCAAGAACCCAAATGCTAGCGCTAAACTCTCGCTTATTTTAAATGAAAAAGGTTTACAAAAAAACCGGACAAGTGCGAGTTGAACTCGCGTGGAAAGGGTTCCGAAATTGCTGAATATATTGTCTATTGTTGAATTCGGCCTACCAATAACATATTCCAAGAACAAACTTTGCCATATATGTATATAAATATGTTTTGCCATACATTCCAACCGCAAACGTAAGTTCGTACGCACAATATGGAAAGATTTACAATGTTATTTTAAGACCATAGACTTCTTATAGGTTTTCATGAAATCTATAGGTAAAGAGCTATTATCTATGTTTTAATTAAAATTTCAGACTCGGTAGTTTCGGAGATACGGGGGTATGATCAATTTTCGTCTATTTTCTTTAATAACATTAAACTATAAATTTTAAAATTATAAGCTAATTACATTTGAGACCCCCTCAGCAAACCCTTCCATTTCATTTGTTACACGGTACAGTTTGTAAAACTTTATTTTTTAATCTTCTATATTGCCCCCCAAAAGAGAGTACCCCCCCGTATACAAAATTCATTTATTAACGTTACACTTGCGTGTTCGGGTCACAGAAATCCATAAATTTGCCAAATTTCAACTTAGTCGGTCCAGTACATTCGGAGCAAATTGACTGTGACAGACGGACAGACAGATACGCGAGTGATCCTATAAGAGTTCCGACGTTTTTTCCAATGGTAATAGTCTGATCATATGTACAGATGGTTCTCATCATACGTAGAAAATAGATGCCTAACGGTTGTAGTTAATGGTTACACGTCAAGGGCGGTTCCGATACCATCAGGGTCCCCGGGATCCTTGTTAGGACCCTTATTATTTAATATTTTTATTAATGACATAGCCTCTTGTTTTCATTTTTCTAAAATTGTATGCTGATGATATGAAGGTTCTGAGTCATGTTATGACCATTGAGGACACCTGCTGTTCGCAGGATGATCTGGACCGTTTTATTTATTTATTTATTTATTCTTTATTGTACACAAGTATTTTAATTTAAACAATAAATACAAACGTTTATGTACAAAGGCGAGCTTAACTCAGAATTGAGTTTTCTACCAGCAAAACCTTTGAGTGTTAGAGAGATTGTGTCATATAAGAGGACAAGAAAAGTTTTCAAGTTTTCAAAATTATTGAGCTAATAATAGGTTAGATTGATAAACCAAACCCAATTCTGTGGGATTATAAACTGTTTCATAGCTCAAAAGCCAGGGTCAGTGCCATCAAGGATCTTGGTGTGACTTTCACTCAATGCTTATTTTTGATGTGCACATAAACAATGTTTTGTTACATATCGGCCATTTATACGTCCACTGTTGAACAAAGGCCTCCCCCATAGATTTTCACAACTGTGAGTGTGTGTGGGTATTTGCCAATACTCACCACGTTTGGCAGGCGGGTTGGTGAGCGCAGTATGGCTACCGTTTCACAGAAGGGACGCTGCTGCCCATCCCTCTGGTTTAGATTCCCTTAGTCGCCTTTTACGATATCCAGGGGTGGAGATGGAGTCGTGCTATATTCTTAATCCGGACACCACACGGAAAGTGTTAAGACGGCTTCTAAAGCTTTAGGTTTTATTTTTAGGATTTGTTCTGATTTTAGGAACATAAAAACAATGAAAATTCTGTACTGTGCGTTTGTCCGCAGCCATCTTGAATATGCTTCACAAATTTGGAATCCAAATTATAGTCTCTATATAAATCGACTTGAAGGCTAAGAATTTTTTTAAGGTACATTCAATTTTGCAAGCTTTCTATGCTTATTTATTAAATATTTTATACAATTACGTCTAACATCGTCTTTTCCACCATCAATTATATATTTTTAAGATTAATCTTATCCCAACCTAACTTTATTAGTCGACTGATATTCTTCTGCAAAACACTTATGTATTTTAAAGACCTAAACTGCGGCATGGTTATTGGAAAGTTGTAGAAACAGACTGGGACAACAATAATTACAAAGAATCCAACAGCACTCACCGCAAATAGTAAACAGCGTAAAGTCACTGATCATGGGAATCAGGTTAACTTCTTCGCCCTTCTTCTCCTTCAGCATCTTGACCATGTCCTGGCTTTTCTCTTCAATGATAGTGGCAAAGTTCTTTAAGATATTGAAGTGAAAGGTTGGCGTAAGAATCTTACGACGCTTTTGCCAGTGACTACCTGGTGAGTAAAGATTGACATAGTCATAGAAATCAAATATTGAAGCGATGAGTTTTCCGTCAGTAGGTCTAAAATGACCTCTTAATGCTAATTGGGTATTGATTGTATTCAGTGTAATCCCATTAATACAATGTTTTTAATTGTTGTTTTTTATTAATATTACGATAAATAAAATAATATTTTTTTTTATTTGCACGAAATATGGTACATAAGTTGTTATTTTACAATGCAATAGCGTGACCAAGACATATTTCACCTATTTTACAGGTATACAAATTTATATTAAAATAGCATTAAATTAATTCTAATAAATAAAAATTGTCATTTGAAATTCTGTGGATTACAATGCATTTCCATAATGGCAAAACGACATAAGCTCTTCCTTAAAAAATCTTTAATGGAATAGAAGCTTTCCTCTATCAACCAATCCCGCAACAGGCGACAAAATTTTCTGTATGGTAGTTCAGAAATCCATTTAGGCAAGGAGTTGAAAATCAGTGGGGCCATATAAACACAGCTACGTCTAAACAGTTCCAATTTTGGTACTGGCATTTAGAGAGGCAAGTGAGTTACCTGCCGCTTATTTTTATTGTCATTACTTTCGAAAAGAAATGGATGGTACTTTACAAATTTAGCGACTTCATATATGTAAAGGCTAGGGAAAGTTAATAGCTTATTTGCCTTGAATACCGGTTTACAGGACTCAAACCATTTCATTCCATAAATTGCACGAATACATTTTTTCTGCGCTATGAAGACCCTCATTACTTCAGAAGAATTACCCCAAACAACTATGCCATAACGTATAATCGAACAAACGTATGCATGGTACACCAATAGAGAAGTTTGTCTAGAAGTTACATCTTTAACTTTTCGGAGGGCAAAAACGACTTATTTATCTTCATGCAAATACTGTCTATATGATTCTTCCATGTGAAATGTACGTCTAATGTTATTCCTAGAAATTTAGTGCTTTGTATCTGTTCAACTGTATTATTGCTATAGCTAATATTTAATTTTATCTGTTTACTCTTATATGTTTTAAAGTGCATAACCTTTGTTTTTTCAATATTTATTCTTAATCTATTTGCATCCAACCATTTAATGATTCCTCGAAGTGTTTCATTTACGTCGGACTCATAAGAATTTAGATTTTTACATTCTATGATGACAGTAGTATCATCCGCAAACAAAACACAATCATGCGATACCGCACGTGGGAGATCATTTACATAGATAAGAAATAATAGTGGCCCTAAGATGCTTCCTTGGGGCACGCCAAAATAGTTAATACGTTGCTCCGAGTCAAAGTTTTGTATGCTTTGAGTCATCTTATTAAATTTTGTCACTCTTGTAAACTGCTTTCTATTGTTCAGATATGACTGGAACCATTGTGAAGCCGGACCTCTTATACCATATTTGTCTAATTTTGCAATAAGAATTGAATGTTCAACAAAATCGAATGCTTTGCTGAGGTCCAGATAAAGGGCAGATGTGGGAATTTTAGAATTTATATTATGTACAATAGACTTTACCAAAGTGAAAGTAGCCAGTTGAGTTGATTTAAATTTTCTGAAACCATATTGTTCCTTTGCCAGAATGTCATACTTGTCTAGAAATTTAAGAAGCCTATTGTACACTACCCTTTCGAGTATTTTTGACAATATAGGAGTTAACGCTATGGGTCTATAGTTATTCTTATCTAATTTTGAACCTTTTTTATGCAGTGGTTTTATAATTAATATTTTCAGTTTATCGGGGAAGCAACCTTGTTCGAAAGATAAATTAACTATATATGCCAGTGGCTCTGCTATGTAGTATGATATACGTTTTAAGAGCTCTGCATTAATACTGTCATAACCGGCAGACTTAGTATCTCTTAAGGACTGAATTATCTGAAATATTTCATATGCATTCGTAGGGTCCAAAAATATACTACAATAATTATTTTTCAATTTGTAAATGTCATAATTGGGTGCATTAATTACAGTACTATTCTGTACTACGTCAATGAAAAAGTTATTAAATAAGTTAGCTATGTGTAATCCTGATGTAATTGTGTTACCGTTGTCACTAATATCATCAATATATTCTCTTGGCTTAGTATTACCTATATTGCGCTTGATAACATCCCATGTAGCTCTACCTTTATTTTTGGAATTAGAAATGTGCCTTAAGTTACATAAGGACTGAACATTATTAATACATTTCTTTAACAAGTTTGAGTATGTTTTAAATTTAATTTTGCTACTGCTTCTTTTGTCAAGATAGTATTTGTACCTCAATACCCTTTTAGTTTTACAACTAATTTTGAGTCCTTTTGTTACCCAGGACAGACCACTAGATTTGTAATTTGTTTTAATTCTAATAAGTGGAAAGCATAGTTTATAAAATAATATGAGTTCGTTATGAAAAGTAGTAAAGGCATCATTAGTATCTGTTGTATCGAAGACTTCAGAGAACGTTAGACTATCAATACATTTCGCAAACTTATTTATGTTTTTTTTACTATGATCATTTACGGTCATAAAATAATAGCTAGTGGTATCTCTTTTTAGTTGGTGATGAAATTCTACCACTTCTGCTGTGTTATGGTCAGATAAACACAAGTTGTACGTCTTACCTATTACTTCTGGAATGTTGGTAATAATATTATCAATACATTTGTTTAACCTTGTTGGTTCTTGGATATGACATTGCATACTGTAGTTAGATATTAAGTCTAATCGAATCGAATCGAGTACTAATGCTATCCTTGCATAATATATTAATATTGAAATCACCATTAATAACTATTTTACTTTTCTTGTGTTGCAGGATTGTTAAGGTTTCATTCAATTTGTCAAAAAAGAGTTGAACGTTTGAATTTCGAGTTCTGTAAATACATATTATAATAAGTCTCAACGCATGAATTTCTACACCGCAGATTTCATAGTGTTTTTCCACACCCAGCTCTTTTATTTCATTTAGTTTAGTACCTTGTAGATTGTTTTTACATAATATACATGTACCTCCTCTCTTTTGCGTTTGTCTTGAGTAAATAGCATTAAGGTTATAATTATTCAAATTTAAGTACTGTTCTTCCCCCCCAACTATGAAATGTTCGCTCAAGCATACAGCAATAATATCTTTATTCGATTCATGCAGCTCATTTAAGGCCAGGTTAAGATCCTGCATTTTGTTAAGAGCCCCTGCAATATTTTGGTGCAGTACACAGATACTATTACTCTTATTTTCCATATTACTATCGCTTACGAAAACACAGACCGCTGTTTATGACAGTAGGAAACTTAGTTTTTCCGTAGGTTTTTTTAACTATTGGAAAATAATACGGTATTGTTCCTTTGGCGTGTTTTAAGGCGTCAACATTTGAAACAGCGACGGTAGCTAAAGTATTTGAAGGTATTCGTGAGTGATTTTTAAAATAATATGGTATTGTGCCTTGGCGTGGTTTTGACTGGAACACAGTTGATAAAGAATTACAACATGTAATGGTCTTTCTTTCTTGCAGCTCTTGTTTCTTATTGCGATTGTTGAAGTTATACGACAGAAATGTTTTATTATAATAAACTGTATTGATTGCTTTTATTATATGTTGTGCTATACTAATATTACCATTATTCGTGTCAATGAAAGTACAGTTTTTTGAGTTATTTGTGATCAGTTTTAGGTGATAATTCAATTTTTCCCTATTTAGAAATGCATTTTAATTATTATTACTAAAATTCAATAGAAATATTTAATCTGTATTATAATTACTGTTTTGATTTTGTACGCTGTAACATATAGCAAAACATGCAGGTCAATTTTTGTTAACACCTTACATTACAATTTATATTTTTGTTCTGTATACTCATGTTTTACAAATAAATTATCTTTATCTTTATAAGTAAGCCAGTCGTAAGCTGAAACTTTCTTTTCACATTGACAGCTTTCGACTGTTTCAATAAAGAAGTTTTTTAAACCTCGAACGTAAAATAATGCGATTCGCCGCGGCCTACCCTACTGTGGCCAGAGAGTAAAAATATTGAACAGGCCAAAGTTGATACTTACAAGTAAATGTTTGTTCTAATGCACGGAATTTATGACACGAATGTTACGATATAATATTAAGCAATGATTGAAACAGGGAAAGGCTTAATCAGAAACCCTTCAAAACCGCATGTTAAATTGAAAAACGTTGGTTTGTGCTTAAAAGCGGCTTTACTACGTAATGTCTTGGTTTGAATTATGGAACAATTTTATTCATGGGGCCTATTTTATGATTAGAACAGTTCGAAACAATAAAAATATATTTTTATTATAGCCTTCTTAAGAGGTTCGGCTAAGCGATCATCGCCGCGCATAAACATCCGCAACACCAGAGGTTGATGAGTAGTTTTAGGACAGACATATACTTATTCTTGAAGGCCCCTATTTTATAGGGCTACCCTTTGTGGGAGTTGAGCTTTCTTTTTTTTCACTTATCATACGAATCGCAGCAACACTGGTGCTACTAACAATGTTGCTACTTCACGCTGATATTCTGTGCCTATTGACGAGTCTAGCTGCAGTCATTAATTGACGCAAAAAATAAAGCTTCCGAAAAGCCTTACAACTCTGTCAAAGAATCTGTCCATCAAGATTAAAAGCTTGTTTCAGATATTATGATACCTTAGACCGGTGATACAGTAGAATCACCAGTCTTCATTCACTTCATTCATAAGGAATACTTCAAACTATGATCCAGTAGTAGGTGTTATGATGTACTGTATATATTAAATTATACTAACCTGTGCTTAATAACAAGCCATTGCCAAGCCAATCCTTCAGGAACTCGTAGGGGATACTCTTCTTTATATTTTTTGTATGGGCCAGGACAACCTGGAAATAAGCAGTGTCGTTAACACTATGTTTTATTTTAAAACGTTCCTAATCAAAGTGCAGTTCATTTTGCATTTTTTCAACAACATGATGTAAATTTCCAACTTATACGTGTGTGAAGCAGCGAGCAAAAGCTGGTACTTAAATAAATACATAGATATTTAAATATATACATACTTATAAGTCTTATAAGTATATAAGTCATACTGAAAAGAAATGCCATTTTATTCATAGTAAATGTGGAGGAAAATTCTAGAAACGAACTTCGCGTATCGTATATGATCCATCATAGCGACTGGAGGTGTAATGTATTTATTATAATAAAATCTTATATTACCTATTTTATGCAAATAAATAAATAATAAAATAAATAAACAAATTAAGGTTGCCTGGAAAAGATCACTGTGTGCGATAAGACCGCCCATTATGCATCCGCTATAGTGTACCTGTGTTTTTCCTTATTTTGTAATCTAGTGTACACATGAGTATGAAGGCGTAGAGAAGAAGATGTACGACAGGCTATACCCATAGGCACAAGATATTCATCTATGGTTAGGTTATGGTTATAAAAAATCGAATAAAGAAGAGAAAGAATGTGAGAGTCTCGACGTTGGTGTATTGACAACCAATCCATTTTAGCTCGAAGGCTGAATAGACAAGCAAATAGAATAATTCTGTTAACGTTTTAGTTTATGTGGGAGTTCCTCGGTAGCATCAAGGAAGCAGACATTATCCTAATGTCGAAGCGGTAAAAGTACACTGGGAATAAAATATTTTAGTTTGAAAACGCGCAAGCTTTCGAAAACCTGTAAGGGAGTGAAACGAACAATATTCCTGCTTACTTCAAAGAGAGCCTGGACTCCAGTAAAACACCTTCAATCTTAGAATGCCTGGAAAAGGCTATTGACACACAATCATACACTTCCGGAGAAAGAGACCTGTGATCCAAGAGATTGAACATGTATCTGCCATCAATAATCAAAGCTTGGGATTTGGTTGGATTTACTAATAGACCAAAATATGCAGCCTACTGGCAGAGAGGTATTCCCTAGATCATTATTGATAGCATCAATGTCTTCAGGAAGCTCTCCGGCTTTGAAGTAACTACAGATCTGTAAGTCGTCTGCATAGAGGTGATTGTAAGAATTACTGCTTTAGTGATAGCGTCAATAAAAACAGAGAATAAAAGATTAGAAAGAACGCCGCCCTGGTGAACACCCGCAGTGAGATTACACCACTTAGACCCTTCGAGCTTTTTTTTCTCTTCTTTTTTTTTTAAAACGTTGCCCCACACTAGGATTTCTCCTGTGTCGTGGGTGCGTTTACAGACACAAATCCCACACACAATACACCCAGACCCGGAACAACTACCTGCAGATCGTACAAATATTTGTTCCGTGCGAGAATCGAACCCACGACCCGGTGCGCAGCAGCCGACTGTATCAGCCACTGCACCAACCGTGCCGTCAAATCGAATCTTGCAATCACAGAACAAGATATAGTTAGAGAATATAGGATCCCTAAGTGGATGTCATGATCCCTAAGTGGATGTCATGATCCCTAAGTGGATGTCATGATCCCTAAGTGGATGGCACTGCTAAAGTCGAGTAACATCAGAACTGTCAGAAGTTTATTTTCCATAGCCAGTCGGATATCATCTGCAATTTTAACTGCATCACCCATCGCTTAGGTGGATATTGAAAGGATTTATTTCTTAATGTCTTCCTCTATAGCTGGGTGAAAAGAAAATGTAGTACATGATGGTAAAGGAAGATAAGAGAGATCAGAAATCGTAAAAGATTTAAGGTTATCTTTATGATTAATGATAACCTTAAATGTATATATATAACCTATACCTTTGAAGCTACAATTGCAATAGAAGGAAACTATACTAATGCTAAGAGATTTAAGATATTGCTATGTTTGTGCAGTGTAGGATTTATTTTATTGAGTCGTGAATATGCCGTGCCCTAGCAATCTTACACATACGATGGCAGAGATTTTGCAACTTTTCATACATACCTAGTCCATTTATCCTATGTCACCTTCATGAATAACTATTGTTCAAATATAATAAAACACTTCTAAACGGATTCTATCGCATATATTTTTGATTTTCCTGACGTTTCTGCTGAATGCTGCAAAGTATTCGAAACGTCACGAAAATCAAAAATGTACGCGATAGAATCCGTTTAAAAGTGTTTTATTATAATGTGTAATAATCGCGAAAATCTAATACATTACTATATTGTTCAAATTATAGATATTATTAAATTAAAAAGTTTAAACCCTGCTACTAAACGTCAACAAACTCAATACACGTCGCTGGTGTTTTATGTATGAAATTAATTTAATGTTCAATATTAAGTCTAATCCTTGTTCCCATGTTTTAATCCCGAAAATGTTAGTAATATTCTAGTGGACTTTATCCAATATGGACTAAACTCATGTAAATGAATTTCTAACTACTTAATACCTTTTTTTGTACGTGGCGAAATTCTTATGGAGTTCTACTCCACCCTAGGGAAGGTGAAGGGCGTGCCGGACTCTTACCGACTAAAACGGAATTCCTTTGACCCCAAGAGGGCGCCCAGTATAAACCCATTTCTGTCTGTAAGCTGTACTACCAACACAGGAGAAAACTTATTTTGATAGGTTTGGGGTCCTGCTTTGATAAGCTTTAGCCTCCCTTTTGATAAAATTGTAGTAACAATAATATACAAACCTCAATATCCGCTGGTCCTGAAATATGGAGCACCCGAAGGCCCATTACTTTGAACACGTAGCGTTCGCCATATTTCTTCGTGTAGTCGACCATTCCATCCAGGAGTTTATCTTAAAGAGAATATACGCGTTAATGTTGAATGGAAAAACAAATGAGTTGGTAAAAAACTTTCACCTAAAAAACCAAACTGCTAGTGTCTATAGCCCATTAAAATTCTTTCCAGTTTCATGTTTGATGTCACGCCACCTAATTTACTATATAATTTTCTAAAATATTAATTAATGTAAAGTTACTATTACAATTCCATGTTTCAACACAATATATGACAGAGTTGAGTTTACTTTACACACATTTGTTTTAGACTTTTGTAAAGATAAAGATAATGTTTAAAATAACTTTGTCTTGAGGCACTGCGATATTGTTGCTGAAAAGACGTTGCGAAGTTTCCCGAACGCTAGCCAGACGACTCGGATTCGATGACAGAGAACAGAGTGACACGACATGGTCATTTGACCTGAAGGTGAGGGATATACTCACCGTTGATATTAATGCCGAATCCCTTTCACTCCAGAAGCTTGAAGGCATCCTACGTTAAAGCAGTGAACAATTTGTTAATGTGGGACCCTGTGTCACACCTCTCTGCAATAAAATTGCCACCTGTCTTGCCTTGTCTGTTCATGTACTTAGACCGACATGGCCGCCACCACTTTTAATGTAATTGTGGCGTCGCAGCAGATATTGCAACACCGTCCCGGTCCAAACCGACTCAAAGGCTTTTTCATAGTCCAAATGCTAAACAAGGTAGCAGATTATACTCCTCGTTCTTCCGTATAACCTGCCACAGCGTGCCGATGTGGTCTATAATACTAAAACAGTTTTGAAAACCGGCTTGTTCGGGAGGCTGGAAGACATCAAACCAATAATATTTGAGATGTATCGTGACGATCCTTGACAACAGCTTATAAATTTGGCGAGATGAGGCTATAATTCTGCAAAAATGTCCTGTGATCTGTACCATGCTTCAGGCGTTGTTCCTTTGAGTAAGAAGGAATCGAATAGCTTATGAAGGACTTTAAGTACCGGTGCTCCACCCACATTCAGGAGCTATGTCGTAGTTTCGTCATTATATAACATTTTTATACAACATACTTTTAGCTGTTTTAAGGCCACCCTAATCTTGCACAGGCTGATGTCCAGTATATATTCAGTATAGGGTCGGGTTAATTTGACACGCGGCTCATTGTGAGTGCCAATGGTAAGTGAAGTTACCCAGGTGTATATTAGAAGAACTTCTCGATCCCCCACAAACCCTCTGGCTGAGTCAACGCTACGCTGCCGTCCTCAGTCTTCAGCTTCATAATCCGACTTTGCTCAATAGAAATGTCTCTTGCGAACACTTAGGTTCTGAATCCACTCAATTATGTCTTTAACACCGGTGGTGTTAATACCTCGATATCGTGATTCAAGGAATGCTCCAGCATGATTGCAGGACTGGAGCGTCATGGCACGTCTTTCTGTCATGAGGTTGAGAAGTGATCAAAGAACTTTTCTGATCTACCTTTACGATGGTGGGTTTTAAGGTATTTAAACCCAAATGTGCCGTTTGTACAAACTTACCATTTAAAGACTCCACAGACACGTAATGTTCTAGGCACTCGAAACAGATTTGGAGTTCGGGTTGAAAGCTCTCGGGTTTTGGATATGAGCGCTTGAGGGCCAAAGCATGGACTTCATCAAACGAGACCTCTCAATTTTGAGATCTTATCATTTGGTGATCACTGCCGTTTTCAGCCTATGGACCACAATGACATATTTGTGTTTTATTGGTTATGTCATGTCAATGTATGTATGTTAAGTCAATCTCATTCTTCGTGAAACCATCGGGACCAATCGATTTCAGTGAGGTGGTTTTGAAAGAAGAAATTCATCATGAAGCGAACATTTATGTGCAAAAATTGATTCTGAGGCCACTACTATGAACAGGTTTTTTTTTTAAACTTTGCCCCTTACTAGGGTTTCTCCTGTGTCGTGGGTGCGTTTACAGACATGAATTCCACATACAATACAACCAGACCTGGAACAACTACCTGCAGATCATGCAAATATTTGTTCCGTGCGGGAATCGAACCCACGACCCGGAGCGCAACAGCCGACCGTATCAGCCACTGTACCAACCGTGCCGTCATAAGGAATAGGAATAGTGGAACCACCAGGGACTGAAGGCTGGTCTTTTGATTGTGTTATTTTGGAGGGAACATGTCACTCACCACGCTTGACAGGTGGGTTAGTGAGCGCAAAATGGTTGCTCTTCAACAAAAGGGACGCTGCCTGTCTCTCTGGTTTAGAGTCCATTAGTCGCCTTTTGTTATATCCACAGGATGAGATAGTGGCGTTATATAATCCGGACACCACACAACTGTTTTAATGACAACCAAACGGCTAAAACGAAGAAGGTGATTGAGCACATCGTACACTCTTAAATTCTTACAGTGAACTTAATTATTAGAGAAGTAAATATAACTTAACGTGTTACAACAGTTCTGTATTAACTATTGTGACCTATTGTTTCTTCTTGTTTTTGTTATGGTGTACAATAAAGTGTATATAAATAAATAAATAACGCCGTGCTTACCAGGCGGTAGCTTAAACAACTCCCAAGAGTTCCCTATGATCGGTTTCCGGGGTGGTCCAGGAAGCTTGTCCAGTGGGTTGTCTTCCTCTCTGAAGAATAGCAGCCATACCAACAGGGCCGCAACCCCAGCTAGCAGTGCTTCGAACAGCATTATGTTTCAAAGCCTGTTAACAATATGGAAGCTTAAAAAAATTCAGAATACCAACATTATTTCTCGGAACGAAAATTATGCAATGATGACTGCTAACCTCCACTAGTTACAGAGAAGTTGGAAGAAGAAATAAAAAACGACGAAAAAAGTAAGAAATATTTGATCGTATCACATAGACACGATATGAAAGAGAGACACAGATAACAGTATTTAAAAAAAGAACAAATCCGAATAAAACTTATGAAAACCCAAGTAGGTACCTAATGGTATGTGTCTCACGGTTGGACCAAATAGGAGTCGAGATCAGCTTCATGCCAAACACAAGTGCCGGAAGCTGGTTTTCATCTGGAACCTTATGTCCACCTAGAATATCAATGGCACGTATGACTTAATAGAAATTGGGTTATAATTAATATTGTGTGTAATGCCAATGAATGGAATAACCATTAATGTGTAAAGTGTACTTTAGTAATAAATAAGAAATTAAGTAAGTTATTTGACTAAAATGTATTTAAAAATACGCACTTAATAATATTAAGGTCATTTTTATTGTCGTTATAAAATTCCGACAGCGGGAAATAGTTTACAAGAACTTGTTTCATCGACGTAGATGCAAGCCAATAAAAATAAAATAGCACATTACATAGCTTGTGATCAAACAAAACGGTTGAGTAGTTATGTTTAGTTTAGTTTACAGATCGAGAATCAAAGCTCAAGTAGAACTTGGTCGAGGTTACATCAATTTTATACAAAAAAATAAAAATAACAGCTTTTTACTAAATGCATACAAAATTATATACGGTACCTACAACCAAAAAACTCTTTTTATTTTTTTTGTATGTGTGGCTGTCTGTCGATCTATCTATGTGTTTATATATAGTCTATGTCGTGTCAACGTTTTTTTGTAATTAGCCACACTAAAACATTGAAAATAAATTATACTGTAAAAAAAACTAAAAAACACGCTTTTGTAGATAACCGATAAGCAGAAAATAATTTTCAATAGGTTTAAAATAACAAAAGAGCGATTAACAAAAATGTATATTTTATTGTTAAAAAGCGTGGAGTGCTTTTTATCAGATATTTTCATGATGACCAACGATATTGTATATTAATGATGACGCTACTTTTACAAATATTTACCACAATTGACATAAAGCACCCCACGCTTTTTTACAATAATTTTTATTTTGTTAATCACTCTATTGTTATTATGTTTTGATTAACGCGATCTCGACACAAGTCTTACTGAGTTTTGAATCTCGATCTGTATACGAGCCTTAGTGATGCATGAATTTATTAAGTTAGTTACCCCATTGTAATAAAACAATTTTAAACAGATTAAACCGCGTGTATTATTGATTTTTGTTTTTCCTGACGTTTTGAACACTTTGCAGGGTTCGTGGTCGCAGGATGACTAAGGTCGATAGCGGCGGTAAGACCGGTAATGGAGGAATGGCTGGAGAGGCGGCATGGCGCCCTCACCTACTGGATAACACAGGTACTCTCGACCCATGGGTGTTTCGGGAAGTACCTGTGTCGAATAGGCCGAGAAGAGACGCCTGGTTGTCATCACTGCGGAGACTGCCCGGAGGACACGGCGCAGCACACGTTGGAGGAGTGCCCAGCTTGGGCAGCGCGGCGCCGTGACCTCGTCGTGGCGGTCGAAGGGGATGACCTCTCGCTTCCGGCCGTGGTTCAATCCATCGTCCGGAGCGAGAGCGCGTTGGATGCCGTCGCCTCCTTTTGCGAGGAAGTGATGCAAGCAAAGGAGGCGGCAGAGCGGGGACGGAGGGATATCTCTGATCTCTGCAGAAGACACACCGGGCGTGGGCGCCGGGGTAGGGCGCTGGACGATCTCCGGCCACCATGAGGAGCGGCCTGCGGGCGACGAACCAGGGGCGGTCCGTCGCCCGAACAGAAACAGGCCCGAGATGGCGGCGCGCGTGTTCCGCGCGCGCCTCTCCGAAGGATAGGTGCGGCCAACAAGGCCGCACACAGAAGGGGCCCGTCAATTATTGACGGGCCGATACCTGCTGGGGGAGGAGGAGGAGGAGGATATATATATAGGAATAATGCAGAAAAGCGTACAACTCACCCCCGGCTAGAGGTAAGAAGAAGGACACCGTGGGGTTTTAGCCGGTTTGATCCCGGCATGCCCCTCCGCCCTTCCCAAGGCGGAGGAAGTCCACGAGGATTTCACCAAGTTAAAAAAAAAATGATGACTAAGGTAGGTGACAAGCGTCGTTACAGATTTAAAAAGTTATTTTATGTACCGTATAAAACTAATAAAAAATTGTTTAAAATTGTTTTATTATTTAATATGTGTAATAATCGCGAAAACCTAAGACATTACTTAGTTACCCCATTTGCATTATGTATCTACACTAAGGAGTTACATGATGGTTATTTTAAAAATTGCCGCAAGTATCCCTAAGTTTAATTAGGAAAAATTAAACGTAAGTATTTACTACTTCTCCCTCATTGCAAGATAGGTAGCCGCTAAGCAATAACGTTTAAACTTTAGACATTACTGTGCTCCGATTAGAAGCATTGTATTGTAGCTAGTGGGATTACTGGGCATAAACTTCATGTCTCGAGGTGGCGACCGCAGTGTGACGTCACGCAGGCCTAGTCTTGGGTAGCAATACAATTGTCATGGGCAGGCATGACGCTGTCTGTGTGGTGCCGGCTATCCCGGCATCCCGTGGATGTCGTAAAAGGTGACTAAGGGATTAGCCGGAGGATGGGCAGCTGCATCCTTCGAGTACATTAACAAGGGAACATTAACAGTGATCGCCAACCCGCCTGCCAAGCGTGGCGATTATGGCTAAACCCCCCAATGAAAACACAACACACCCAAATCGGTCGTTGTAGTGATCTTTGAGGGAGGCCTGTGTCCAGCAGTGGACTTTATTCGGCAGCAATGATGATGATAACGCTTACGACCAGGTGAATGATTCGCTCGTCCCGTCGACAAGTAGTATAAAAAACCACTTACATTCTAGTCTAGTTGTTATTCATTTAAGCGTGTTGGGTTCACAGGTGTAGTATGAATGAAACGACTCATATTAGTATCCTTAATCTTTCTCCTCAGTATAGGGAACAAGGTGTGGTGTTCCTCCATAGAGAAGGGAGGATCTTCCAGCCAGACGGATGGTATGCCTGGCGGGCCGAAGCCCTACGATTGATGTTGGGCGACTGTATATATGCTGCGTTGCGCGAATACTTTAATAGCGGGATTCAGGATTCTTTGACGTCATCGGAGCTGCATTTAATAGTCAAGTAGATGTCGTTGTAAGTTGTAGTTGTATTGCTGGCGATGTAGGTATTGTTTGCGGATACCGTCGAATAGACTGTGGGATTGAGTATAGGACACCGGCCAGTACTGACAGCAATAAGCAGATAATAATAAGCATACATATCGGCGCAGGCTGATGCCAGCCATAACAATTTGTTAACAAACCAGCTGTAGGAGGTTAGTCTTTACTTATCTTACCTGACGAAGACTAGACGGGTTAGAGACTATTAAATCTTACCAAAACCTATTTAAGGCACTATATAGGCTCAATGACAGACCACTGCGGCACCAAGGAGCACCTCCATAGGATGAAGCTTAGCACAACGGATACATGCAAATTCTGTATGAACAATCAAGAGTCAATGCAGCACATTTTGTGCAGCTGTGACGCTCTGGGAAGACGTAGGCCAAAACATCTAGGAATGGCTTATCCTTTGCCTGATGCCCCGACTCCAAGCAGGTATGATTGCGAAGTATCTACAGGGACTTCTTGATTTGCCAGCGGAGGAGTAGTGCAGGGCTTTGGGCAGCACAGTAGACCCAATAGGGTCGAAGTGCGTTCGGCTGATGCTGAGCCCGTGGGAGCCAACAACAGAATAGAATACAAATATCTTACTTAGGCGCTCATAGCGTGTTGTGCTCACTGATCGATTAACGAGCGGTGAGATTGAGCTAAGCTCGGCGCCGAACGTCTGCATATTTAGGAAGGCACCTTAAGTCTTCGGGCTCGGTTAGACAAGTCGTTGGCCTTTGGCGGAAAAACTCCAATACAAGGTTAGCCACTAACTAAACAAAATAGTTATATTCCGTAATTATTCCGTCATCGTCAGGGCATGAGAGCCTCCCAATGCAGAATGAAGCGAATCCATATCGCAGCAGCGTGAACTATTTTATATGTAGAAGTATTATAATTATTGGTGTAATTACTAATTATCATTATTTGAATTAAATAGTCTCGAAAGAAATAATAAGTTACACGTACAAGAAAGTTTATAAATTATATTATATTATATTAAAATATTATTTTTGTCCAAGTATCCAACTTACTATATTTATATGCTATCAATTAACCGGTTAAACTAATAAATTAAAATATGCCGCCCGTAATCAATATACATCATGCCCGAACCGGTTATCGATAAGCTTACAGATTATAATCGATAAATTCACGTTATAATCTGATAACTGCCTCCCTATAGGATGCATGCAACATAGGATCAACCAATTGGAACCGTGCGATTTAAATTCTGAAGTTTCAAAAGTGCCAGTAATTGTGTACGTAGGTAATACTATATCTTGCTTAGATTGGGGAGTCTGTGTCCTCACACCGAGCGACCCCCGGGAAGACGGTGGTGCGCACGTTGTCACGTGCCGCCGTGTGCGTAGCACAGCGCACAGCGAGGCTTGGGGGGATCCTTTACATTCCTCCCCGAGAAGTGCCTGGGGGGCGACCTTTTTACAGTCGCCTTCCCTCCGCTAGAGGGGGTGACCGCTTTACATGCATCCCCTCAGAGATGTGCTTAAGGCGTGGCATCACTGGGGGGCTTTAGTGTGATCTTACGAGGACCTGGAGCCCCTCTTCGGTGCCGAAGATTACCGCTCCAATGGTTTTAGCAGGTAGGAGTCCGGAATACCCCTCCACCCTTCCTCGGGGCGAAGGAAGTTCATGTAGAATTTCCACAGGACATCAATAAAAAAAAGGTAATACTATATCTTTGGTTTTCTGAAATAAAAAAAATGAGTTTTGACTTTGACTGTAGCTAGTGAAATTACTGGGCATACCAAATAATTAATGTGTCGAGCGGATGAGCGCAGTGTAGTGCCACGAAGGACGATACCTGGTAGCATTACAATTATTATGAGCAGGCGTGATCATGAGATATGTGGTATGCCACCAGGTGCATCCTCTAATATATAAAATTCTCGTGTCAGTATACTCCTCCGAAACGGCTTGACCGATTTTTATGAAATTTTATATGCATATTCAGTAGGTCTGAGAATCGGCTACTATCTATTTTACATACCCCTAAGTGATAAGGGTTGTCCAAACCAATTTTTTTTTTTGACAAAAAATTCTTTTTTTATTTTTTTATAATGTGGCATAAAAAAATACATACAACCCTAAATTGTCACCCTTCTATCACCAACCCCTACTTTTTGATTTGTTTTAGTAATTTTTCACCTCGCTCGATAACTGATCAATTATCACTTGGTAAGTTATCCCCCCCAGGCGTCTACCGGTGTCACTTCTCGCCCAGTAAACAGCACGGAGTAGGGATGAGACCGAAGCCGGTCTCCTGTTTCGCTCACATAATAAGCCTTCTCTCACACCCTCCACAGTTTTCGGCCATTATATTATTATTTATGCATCAAGCGTAATAGTAACGTTTACAATTATCATTTAACTATACTGAATGTTATCTCGAATAGGCGCCGAAACGGCTCAATGGTTCTCAATGAAAATTTTCGGGATCAATAAATGAATTGTAACTTAAATTTTCATGTGTGTCCCAATTTTATATCTTGCAGTAGGGTCCAGAATACATGAATAGGTGTAAATATAATTTGCGCCTAGCGTAGCGGGCGGGTACGGCTAGTATTACGTAAAAAAACGGTGAATTAGTATCTTCATAAAGGTTAACGTATTATCAACGAGTATAGCGCTAAATTAGTGTAAGAAATGTTGAATAAGTTTATTATTGAATCATCAAAAGAATGATTCATCTAAGTGCCATGCCACTAATCCAATTTCTTTGTCCAACATTTGATCAAATTTCTTAGACGATTGCATCATCCAATACTATATGTATGTGTCCAAAATGTGGTGTATAACAAGACGTGCCATATTCAATTCTAAACGCATTATTTTATTTTTATAATATCTGTGCCATGTGATATAACGACGTTGGTTGCTTTAATAATAATTAAATATTGCTTTCACACCCACTTAGTTGCGAATGATTGAAAATATTGAAACGTCAAAATCTCTGATCAAATAAAAACAAAACTGTTATCATTTTATTCTACGTTCTTAATACTGTATTTGACGGCACGTTAAGTGTTGTAGCTAGTTTCTTGATTTTCTGTGTCGAGTCCCGGATCAATACTAAGTATCAAATATTTCTATGACCTACAGATAGCGGCTACTTCAGACCGCTACCTAATTGTATCTAATAGATGGTTGAACTTGACACAATGGATAACCATCTATGAGAGGCGGAGATCGCAGTTTAGCTAACTACTCTATTTCTGAAGATATGACTAGTGCTTCTTATTCGAAGTATTAAAAGTACCAGTTATTATGAGAGGCTTGGGATTAAATGGTCAGTCAAAAGTCAGTAAAGTCAAATAAACCAATTAGTTGATCCTATGAGAAGGGCCGGCAAGAAACTCCATGGATACTCTTTTAAAATAGTACCACGCAAAACGAACGATCCATCCACGAGGTGAAGCTTAGCAAATTAATCGGTGATCTTTTCTTCCAGATCAACGCCCCTTCGTGCCGTCCTGTTAGGACCTAATTACTGAAAAAGTATTCCGTTTTATTCTAATGATTTTTTTGCAGTAAGCACTAATGCATCATAATGTATGTTTATTTGCTGTTCCACCACCATTATGTACTTCAGAAGGAAACTGTATTAAAACTTCGATCACAAAAAAAAAGTGGTCTAAATCGACGGAATTCATGGAGAGTGGAATAATTCGTCATGTGAGCTATAAATTTTTTTATCTATAGTTTCTAAAATAAAAAGTGCAATCGTATTAAGTTCTCTTACAGCCCGAGGCATATCCAATCAAGTCCTTTCAAATCTCCTGTATAATAATGATGAGTGTGATAAATTACTTTATGTCTGAATCACAGAGTTATGAAAAGGCAAAGGCAGAATATTGACAAAAGAACTGCTTCAAACGAATGCTCGAGAGGTCCAAAAATGTTTTTTAAATTTATTTTAATCATATTGAACTTTGGCATTGCTTTGAAGGTTGTACTCCAAAAAAAAAATATCGTTGAAGTGTTCCAGTACAGTGAGTTTGATTGCACCAATGAAATGTAAGTATGATCACAATGTCAACGTTTATGATTCATGAACATCATCCATTATTCGTTTAATAACATACAATTGAAGCTTGGGCACAATACAGGATAACTGCGCACTGCTTTTTCTGTCGTTTTGACTTAATAACACAAAAATAAAATGGTGGATACCTTTTAGACAATATAATAGAACCAACTCCATTACCAATACTACCAATAGCCATGTTTCCCTATTCTGCACTTTCTAAGCACATACTTTCGACTGTATCCAATGATATTATATATTAAAAAGAAGTATATAGCTATCTCTTTTACTATTGTTGTTTTTGTATCTTCTTTCCCACCACATGGTTGTGCAAGTGAGACTGTATTTTGCACGCCATATAATATGGACGTAACATATCTATGGTATAATATCATTAACTAAATCCAAATATGAATATTTATAGGTACAATTTCATCCATAAATAGGCTATAATTTCGAAGTATGTACAACGTAACGGGACACAGCCCGTTATCTGGAAGAGATCGCTGAGTGCGAAAGCCCCCCTTGTGCCTATGCCTTATTGTGATGAATTGATCCCTTGCTTTTGTTATGGAGCAAATAATACAATGAAATGTGTGGTGTCCGGATCAAGAATGCAGCACCACTCCATTTCCCGCTGTAGATCTCGTAAAAGGCGACTAAGGGACTCTAAGCCAGAGCGTTGGGCAGCAGCGTCCCTTCTGCTTCTGGCAGGCGGGTTGGTGAGCGCAGTATGGTTACTGTTCCACAGAAGGGACGCTGCTGCCCATCCCTCTGGCTTAGAGTCCCTTAGTCGCCTTTTACGAGATCTACAGCGGGAAAAGGAGTGGTGCTGCATTCTTGATCCGGACACCACATGAATATTTGTTATCCGTCTGGTATCCGATCAATTGTTACTAAATAAAAAATATGTACATTTATCAAGTGTTATCATTGTTAGAAATAATAATAATAATAGGATTATATCAGTGAAAATCAATAGCAAATAGCGATGAACACCCGTTTTCAAAATCGTTCAATTTGTGCTAGATAGTGATGAATAGTGAACTCAATCCATTGAATATTTTGAGAGATATCCTGTTTATTTACCTAGCACATACCAATTCCATTCTTAAATTCTTTATTGTACTAACAGAAAATACAAATCAGACAGTCAATATAAATGTTATGTACAGTCAGCATCATATATAAAGTGGCAGCCACGGTAACCAAATATTTAGAAACATCCAAAGTGATCACTGATATCCTGTCAACCATAGTCGTCTAATTGTTCAGGTCACCAATCGTGATCAAATATATCGGAACAACAAAAACGTCATTATATGAGGTCATTCAAACCGTCATTATGTGTTCTTCAAAACACACAGCGTTGGTTGAAGAAGCTGTCTTTAGATTTCGCCTTTTTAATTAAATAAATGGAATAACTTACCAAAATCCTTTGTCTCTTTACCTTCCTTTCTTTCACTATGGCAGTAGCTCGCACTAATCTATGGTTGCGGCGAGCTATATGTCAGTCATAGCGTCTAAAGATTTTGCCGCCAATTTACGTAAAAAGTTTTCTCTTGTGAATGTTTTCGTAAATTAACATTATTTGGCGTCAAACTTTATAGTAAGTAAATAACAATGTGCCTACCTAAGTGATTTTCTGTAATTTATACAATGAGTGAGCGTAATTCTGAAGTAGAGAGTGAAAGCTGACGTATAAAACCACTGCCCCTACCGGTGCTTCGGATGGAGACCGGTCAGCGGGAAGTAGCAGTGTTTTGATGTATGAGAGCGAAGAGGAACGGTCATCATCCTCGGATGATTAGGGTACCGCCGAACAAGCGGTCAAGAGGCCCTGCCCGGATCCACACTTTGAAAATTTAACTACCCAAGTAAGTTCATAACTGGCTACATGACACAATTGCCAATATTAAATATTTGCCTTTACTCAACAGTACACTCAACTTTCACATCAACCAAATTCCAAATTTTCTGACACCAATGGTGTTATTAATTCAAAATCTGGTAAATTTTTGGACTATCCTGGAATTTTAGGTAATCTGAGTCATTAAAGCTTGGTGATGTGAATGTAGAGATTGACCCAAAGAAGTCATTCCTAAAGCCAAAAAAGAAAGGGCTTGAAGAGCTGAAAAGACAGTTTGATACACGGGCATAGAAAGGAATCCTCCACAAGAAAACCTTGCAGCTATGCACAGCCACACCAGGGTTTATACAATTAATAGCCAATGAAGAGTTATACCATCTAAGCAAAACTAAGGATTATTCACCCTCTGTGCAGGGAGTTTTGGTGGTACTCTCCAATGCAGGGCTAGAATAAAAGAGTTTCTAAGGCAGTGGTTCCAGGGTTTAATGAATTGGGCAGAAGCCAACCCACAAACAACACCTAATTCTTTCTTTATCAAGTGACCACACTCTTTGGTCGGAGTTCACCAGTACAAGAGTGTTTTGATAACACTATGCAAATACAATGTGGAAGAAGGAGTGAGTATATTGATATAAGAAGTAGACTTCTAAAGGAAATTAGCAGCCAATATTTAAGGTCTTCCTTGTCCAACATACCACTGAGTTCTGAGTACCTGTTTAGTTGAGAAGCCCTGCAACCACTTATGCAATCCTTTGATGGAACTTAAACATGACTTGCATATTTGAAACCTGAATAACATGAATAGTTGAAACAAAAGATTAATTCTCAACATCATTATTATTATTATTATTTAAAAAAAAAAAAAAAAATGACATGACTGCAGTGACAGCCGTTCACACTCCTACAAGCGGGGACCAAGTTTTGTTTTGTTTTGTAGATACAAAAGATTGAGAAAAAGTTTAAAAGAGAGGTTTCAGAAAGAATAATACCTTTCATCATAGAAACACTCATAATGACAAGTCCAGCATTGATCATTGATCAGAGCAAAGTGACTAAACCCAGACACAGATGCAAACTTTTTAAGAAGGTTGCCTAGAATATTATTTGATGGCTTGGAAACAATTGGATGCAAATCATTTCATACTAAATATCACCACAGGTGGCCGGGTACCATTTAAAACCAAGCCTCCAATGCCATACCTCACGATAAACTTAATAGAATGATTTTCAACCAAAAGTAACCCCAAGATGAAAAACATAATAAAACAATTCAAGAAGCAAAATGTGTTAGAGAGACCAAACATCTAAATCCAGGTTATTATTCCATGTTTTTTGTAAAGAAGTCAGATGGCATCCTAAGACCCATATTCGACTTGAGAGGACTGAATTAGCATGTCATAGTAAGACACTTCCCACTGATACCCCAGATAGATGTTGTAGAATCGCTACATGGGGATTAGCTTGTGAAAACAGATTAGTACCAAGTACACTTTCAACTGACAATTTCCAATTCACACCAACAATTCCTAAAGAATAAGTTACAAAAAAGCAATATTACAATTAACAGCACTTCCTTTTGGCTGCATTCTCACATATTTGGACAACTTTTTACCAGCCCACCAGTTGGGAGGTTCTGAGACTGATTGCTCTGAGACAGTGGCAGTCCCAACACAGCTTGGATAGCAAGTGAATTTCTAAAAGCCTGTTCTGCAGCCTACCCAGGATTATTTTATTATATTAGGCCTATGGAGCACTGCTACCAATCTCAAAGCCTTACCTGTAAACTAGATAGAAAAAATAAAGCAAGTGATATGGACATTAGTCGTAAATATGATTTCCTAAGACAAGCTCAAAGCTTATTAGGCCTTCTGAATTTTGCCAACCTTAGCATGACAAGGCACCCTGCCTACACTGTTGTTACACACAAGGATTTCTAAAAACATTCTGACAGGGCAGGTCCAGGCAAAAAATATCCCAACCTCATGTAGTTTGCCAAGAGCTTATGTGGTGGTGGGAGGCCATAAAGCACAGTGCGGTTGCTCTTCACAAGAAGCAGGTAACCCACTTCCTTACCACAAAAGCGGCAGATTAGGGGTGGAGAGCTCATCTCAATGGACTTTATTTGCCAGGAACTTGGCAATTACATCAAAGACAGTGGCATTCAAATCTATAAGAGATGTTCGCTGTATATGGAGCAATAAGCAGACAAGAAGCCAGTGTCCAGTCTACATATTCTATTTCAGTCCGACAACTAAACGCTGGTAGCTATTTAAGAAACAAGGGTGGTACGAACTCCCTTGCACTCCTAAAATTAACGATCAAGCTGATGGATACAGCGAGATCGGGGGAACATCACTCTATCTCCCGGGGAGGTACAACGTCATAGCTGACTGCCTATCCAGGAACTGACCCATGCCGGAATGGCATCTGTTACCCCAGGCCTCGGGGGCCATATTGCAAAAATGGGGCGTCCCACACGTGGACCTATTCGCGTCCTAAAAGTCTGCCGTTGTGCGAAAATACGTCACATCGGACTCATACAATGGCTTGGCAAGTTTCTGCGACGCATTCAGTCGAACCAACCCATTTCGGAATGGCACCTATTAACCCCAGGCCTCGGGGGCCATATTACAGAAATGGGGTGTCCCAGACGCAGACCTCTTCGCGTCCAAAAAGTCGGCCGTTGTGCGACTATACGTCACTTGGGACTCATACAAGGATTTGGCAAGTTTCTGCCACGCATTCAGTTGAACCGACCCGTGCCTGAATGGCACCTGTTACCCCAGGCCTCGGGGGCCATATTAAAAAAATGGGGTGTCCCAGACGTGGACCTCTTCGCGTCCAAAAAGTCGGCCGCTGTGCGACAATACGTCACTTGGGATTCTAAACGATGGGTTGGCAAATTTCTGTAATGCATCCAGTCGAAAGTGATAGTTTCGGCTTGCAGGGGTATTCCCTCCGCGCAACTTAATGTCACAAGTGCTCAGTCATCTGAACTCTGCCTGCCCCTCAGCCTGCTGGCCTGGCCTGGCTCCCGGACTTGAAGGCGAGAGTTCTAAAAGAAACAGTACCAATTCAAGATCTAGACAAAAAACTTGATCAATCTGACAACAGGCAGACATCCCCACAAGTAACCAAAATGAATCTCCTTGCCTTGAAAACAGGAGGCCTGTCAGATTGCCCAGTGGACCAGACAAGAAAAATACTTGTTGAAAAGTACTTAGTAGTACAAATACTTTATATACTTATAAGGGTCCAATCTAGAGATGGGTATTGTGGTATAATTCCTATGGCATTAATCATAAAACACCTGATTCCAAAGTTATAGCAAGATTTTTAGCAAAACTTTATCTAGTGGGTAACCTAGCCTTCAGCAATATCTGTTTACGTAAGTCAGGAATTTCCACATACTGCATCATACCAACAGAAGTTATATTGAAAGACTTTGTTTAGCTAAACCACAGCCTATAAAGTTAGCTATATGGGATACTAAAATCTATTTGATTGGTTAATAAAGTTACCAGAGGTTAGTACACATCTTAAGAAGAATAGCTTTGATTCTACAAAGACCATTATCTCAGAATGGATTAATTCCATCATTAAAGAGGCTAATATTGAAGTACAAGGTCTGCTGTAGCCTCAAGAATTCTTTTGAGGCTAGAAAATAGACCATTAGTAGACCATCACTAGTGAAATCTTCAATAGCGGAAAATTGAAAATCAGTGAAATATTTAGATATTTTTTTTGTGTGGCAAAGAAAAAAGAAATTAAAAAAAAAAAAAAAAAACCTACATGAGGATTTATTATATAATAACTTTTCTCATTTAAAGATGTTTAATTACAAATACGAATCTGTATATTGAAGTGAAACAAAGGGACTTATCTGTATATTGAAGTGAAACAAAGGGACTGATTGAATTCATTGATATCATTGATTTCTTTAATTACTTCATAAGAATTATTTTTATGTTTATATTGTACTTTACAGTGGTGCAACGTTTAAATGAATAGGGTTATATTCAATGAAAAATGGATTAATATTCAATGAAATTCAAAGAATATGTTGCTAATTTTTATATTTACTAAAATAAATATATGATTGATTAAATATTCATTAGATCATATAATTCAATGCAGGTTTATTTCATGCATTACATCACATAGCGTCTACATCATCCTTAAGATATTCTTTCACCAGCAGATATCAAACAGGTCTTCAACCAACGCTGTGTGTTTTGAAGAACACATAATAGAACTGTTTTGCATAAAACAAAACAGATATTATGTGAATGAAAAACACACAGCGTTGCAGCAAGGTTCTTGCTGGTGAGTTTTGAAGACTTCTATGACTGACATATAGCTCGCCGCAACCATAGATTAGTGCGAGCTACATAGGCTGCACTAAAAGTATCGGGAATGGAATATTTCCACTGTTCCTGTCATATTAAAATCTTTTTAATTGAAATCTCCTTGGTTTTACAAATAGAATACCATTTATTTATTTAAAAAAAGATTCACAGTCTTATCACAAGGTTTTGTCAAACTTGTTTAGTCGTTGAGAAAATGGAATTGACTCGAGAAAATTCAAGAGCGATAATTTATTATGACTTTCGAAGTGGTTTAACACAAAAACAGTGTGTTGAGCGGATGATTTCTGCATTTGGTGATGAAGCCCCATCCAAAACCACAATTTATCGCTGGTTTGCTGAATTTCAACGTGGACGTGTCAAGCTCAGTGATGATCCTCGTCAAGGTCGTCCAAAAACTGCAGTCACCCAAGAAAACGTTGATGCTGTGCGTAAGCTGATTGAGGAAGATCGACATGTGACATACCGCGAAATTCAGGCAACTTTAGACATTAGCATGAGTCAAATACAAATAATCTTACATGAACAATTAGGTGTAAAAAAGTTGTTTTCCCGATGGATACCGCATTTGCTATGTGAAGAGCAAAAAGTGGCTCGCGTTACTTGGTGCGTCAGAACTCTCGAAAGATTCCACGCAGGATCCTCAAATGCTGTATACAACATCGTATCAGGTGACGAATCCTGGATATATGCGTACGAACCCGAAACAAAAAACCAGTCACGAGTTTGGGTGTTTGAAAATGAGTTTAAGCCAACAAAAATTGTTCGTTCACGGAGTGTTGCAAAAAAAATGGTGGCCACGTTTGTCTCCAAAACCGGCCATGTTACGACTATTCCTCTTGAGGGACAAAGAACGGTTAATGCAGAATGGTATGCTAGCATTTGTTTGCCACAGGTCGTTTCTGAACTCCGTAGAGAGAACTGCAACCGCCGCATCATCCTCCATCACGACAATGCGAGTTCTCACACCGCGCACAGAACAAAAGAGTTTTTAGAGCAAGAAAACATAGAATTATTAGACCATCCGCCGTACAGCCCCGACCTAAGCCCTAATGATTTCTATACTTTCCCTAAAATAAAGAATAAATTGCGTGGACAGAGATTTTCATCACCTAAAGAAGCTGTGGACGCCTACAAAACGGCCATTTTGGAGACCCCGACTTCCGAATGGAATGGTTGCTTCAATGATTGGTTCCATCGTATGGAAAAATGTGTCAAATTTCGCGGAGAATACTTCGAAAAGCAATAAATACATTTTTAAATAGTAATGTTGTGTCACTTCCTTGATTCCCGAAATT
Organism: Diloba caeruleocephala; assembly: GCA_947459985.1. Taxonomy (NCBI): domain Eukaryota; kingdom Metazoa; phylum Arthropoda; class Insecta; order Lepidoptera; family Noctuidae; genus Diloba; species Diloba caeruleocephala. The sequence goes on from OX381618.1 coordinate 3,315,065, forward strand.
TTCAGTGCCGCCCTCGTACTGCCATAGTGAAAGAAAGGAAGGTAAAGAGACAAAGGATTTTGGTAAGTTATTCCATTTATTTAATTAAAAAGGCGAAATCTAAAGACAGCTTCTTCAACCAACGCTGTGTTGGTTTTCATTCACATAATATCTGTTTTGTTTTATGCAAAACAGTTCTATTATTATGGTAACAAGCACAACGCCAGTAGTTTCCAAGCAACCAAGGTATTCAAAAATATGTAACATGCTAGTAAAATGAACTTTATCTTAACGTCATAGCGTCTCATTTATCTAAACACAACATTGAACTTGACAATATTGGAGGAATAAAAAATATTTCTTACACCACCTATCTCTTTCATTTCATGCGTGACGTCATTGGCATGTGTTTTGTTTTATGATTATATTTTGAAATTGGCAAATAAATGCGTACAAGGCTATGAAGTCTTGTTCCCATCAGTCCCAATTGTTTTTTTTTTTATGAGAAATAAAAACTCTTTCTTAAAACGAGCGAGTTTAAGTATACGACAGAATTTTAGATGCTAAGTGAACCTCATTTTATTATCAGTATGTGTAATACTAGATGTTACATACGAGATCGACGACGGCTTCAGGGAAATGGTTTACACCACAGAATGCCTGCTAAGAAGCAAGGCACAAAGCAAAGAGTTTGTAATTTGCTGTTTCAATAAAATTAGAAATGAATTTTATTCCATTATCATAATAATTTTAGTTTGATAGTTCGAAAGACCCTTTCACACAACACCAACTGCATTTATAATAATCGGCAATCAGGCAATGTTTATAATTAGCCCGGCGAACTAAAACAGGATAGTAAACAATATTATTTTACGATCCTAGAAACTTTAAATTCAATACAATGGTACCTATGTACACGCAGGATGTCTCTAGCTTTTTTTTTTTTTATTGCTGCCCAGTTGAAATTCTTCATGAACTTCCTTCGCCCCGGGGAAGGGCGAAGGGGTATGCCGGACTCCTACCGACTAAAACCACTGGGGCGGTCATCTTCGGCACCTAAGGGGGGCTCCAGGTCCTCGTATGATCACACTAGAGCCGGCCACTGGTGCCACGCCTGTAGGCACATCTCGGAGAGGGTGACTGTAAAGCGGTCACCCCCCCGGGGATTGTAAAGGATCCCCCAAAGCGTCCCACGGCAGCGCGTGGCCACATGCGTGCTACCGTCTTCTCTTGGGTCGCTTGGTGTGAGCACGCAGATTCCCCAAGCTACGCACCCGCGAACCCAGAGGTCCCCCGCCTTGTAGGTACGGCAGGGGGTTTCAGGCGTATGGGAATTAGGCGCCAGGGCGGTTGTTACCCCGGCGCCGTCTCCTCCTTCTTCGAGCGGGATCGGCCCTCTCCCGATCCCGCTCTGCTGTCTCCTTCTGGACCATGACGCTCTCACAGAAGGAGACCACTGCATTCCAGTTTTCATGCTCTGCCAACATAGCCAACACTACTGCTGGCAGAGAGAGATCTTGCCCGATCCGATCGACCAGGATCCGCCGCTCGGCGGCCCACGCACGCAGTGCGGTGTCCTGATCGCTATCACAATGGTGGCATTGTGCCTTGGCCTCGCGTCCTGTCCTGTGCAGGTACGCGCCGAAACAACCGTGCCCGGTGAGCACTTGCGTCAGGCGGTAGGTGACGCGTTCGCTCCTTCTGAGCCAGGCTGCAAAGAGCGGCAAGACGGCCTCGACGACGCGCTTAGTTGCAAACTGCATCCGCATGGCGATGACGCCACTTTACAAGTGCGCGCCGAGCCAGCCGCCGCAGCCTGTCCAACGCCCCTGGAGGCGCGCCTTCGCCGCTCTGGCGGAGGGAGCGTGTCTGATCGTAGACCCACGCATCCATCTCCGCCAGGATGTCAAAAGGCGAGAAACGCGCCAGGAGAGTTGCCGCCTCGTAGGACACTGTTCGGTATCCTCGTGCGATCCAGATAGCCACTCTGCGCTGCAGACCGTGAATTTTGGTTCTGCAACGCTGGGAGGATGTCGGTAGCCTAGACAAACCATGTCGATTTTACACAAAACATACCTAGATTGTAATGTGCACCGGGTTGGGTGTGTTAATTTAAAATTATTGCAAATTGAACCCTGTGTGGTAAAGATAAAGTTCAGTTCACTAGTGTGTTTCATATTTTTGAATACCTTGGCTGCTTGGAAACTATTGGCGTTGTGCTTGTTACCATAATAATGACGGTTTGAATGACCTGTTATAATGACGTTTTTGTTGTTCCGATATATTTGATCACGATTGGTGCGCTGAACAATTAGACGACCATGGTTGACAGGATATCAGTGATCACTTTGGATGTTTCTAAATATTTGGTTACCGTGGCTGCCACTTTATATATGATGCTGACTGTACAAGGCGTCCGTCATACTTTCTTCTATTATCTTTATCAACGATAACCTAAATCGATAAATTTAAAATTCCACTAGTTTAGGTAATTGAAATATCCTCTTGACATAAAAGCTAAAGAGTATACAGTACATCAATGCGATCAATCCAACAGTCTATAATATTCATACCTATATTACATCATTTATGACTAGAACTATGACATTAACATATGACCCTGAAGGTATAATAAAAGCCTAGAACATATTTTGTTTTGCTATCATCATCATCATTTCGGCCGAATCAAGTCCACTGCTGGACACAGGCCTCCCTCAAAGATCACCACAACCACCGATATGGATGTGTTGTGGGCTCATTGGGGGGTTTTGCCATAATCGCCACGCTTGGCAGGCGGGTTGGCGATCGCAGCTAAGTTGTTAATGTACTCGAAGGACGCTGCTGCCCATCCTCCGGCTAATCCCTTAGTCGACTTTTACGACACCCATGGGAGGAGATGGGGTGGTGGCATTCTGAGCCGGCACCACACGGGAGATGTTAATGTTAATGTTTTGCTATGATGCTATGTAAATTTCTATAGATTTTTTCATTCATTTCGGCCGGATGAAGTCCACTGCTGGACACAGGCCTCCCCCAAAGATCACCACAACGACTGATATGGATGTGTTGTGGGCTCATTGGGGGGTTTTGCCATAATCGCCACGCTTGGCAGGCGGGTTGGCGATCGCAGTTGAGTTGTTAATGTACTCGAAGGACGCTGCTGCCCATCCTCCGGCTAATCCCTTAGTCGACTTTTACGACACCCATGGGAGGAGATGGGGTGGTGGCATTCTGAGCCGGCACCACACGGCAAATACGACACCGATTTTTTTTTTGGTGGACAAAATTATACTAATATATAATTATTAAAATAAAATAAAATAAAATAAATTATTATAATATAATAAATATTATAATAAAAGATTATACTGATATATCAGAAACACGATTCGACTTCTGCATTTTTTTACAACATAATCGCTAGCAAGGCAGTTTTTGCCTGGTAGTAAATGTCTTGCCTACCCATTACAATTGTAATGCTACCCAGAACAGTCCTGCGTGGCACCACTGCGCTTGTCACCTCAAGGCATTAATTTATTTATGGCCAAATACTTAATTGCCACTTTTAAGTCCCGCTAAGCTATTTGAGATGCTGGTTCACGGTAAAAAAAGGAAAGCGGGCGTCTCAAATAGTTTAAGGGAACTTAAATATTGAGTGGCATTTTGGTATTCGGTAAGTCTCATACGGCCAAATACTCAAACGCCATTTAACGTTAAGTCCGCGCCATAAAAATTTAAGCCACCCAGTTTTGTACCAAAAACAGGTTTCTGGAATAGTTAAAGCGGGGACTTAACGTTAAATGGCGTTTGAGTATTCGGCCGTTAGCCCAGTAATTTCACTAACTGCGATGTCCTTCCAACCGGAACACAACACCTTATGTCTAAAGTCGAAATATAGCATAGCGCATAGCGGAGAATGTCTGTCAATGGGGTGGTACTGTAATACTGGTCGTATTCCTGGGTACGGGGTACAGGAATTTGATAGATTTCTGTCCTGCAAAAACTTCTATGAAGGTCTAATAAAACATAAAATTAGTATCAAACAATAAAAGTTTAATTTACTGAATCCCGATTCATGCTACCATCAGAACTACGCACCTCTACAGTCCCTACCTAGCCAATCCCATGCAATAAGAGATCTCATCATTTCGGCTGAATGAAGTCCACTGCTGGACACAGGCCTCCCCCAAAGATCACCACAACGACCGATATGGATGTGTTGTGGGCTCATTGGGGGGTTTTGCCATAATAAGAGATCTACCACCAGAATAAATACACTATTATAAAGTGCACTATCCCGACGACACAAGTATCAAGTTACATTATTATAGAGTCGTCCACTTACTTCAATTAAATTTGAAGTCGATCTTTGAAGTTCCAAATTGAATGTTGCACTTTACACACAAACTTAGTTGTTAGAGATATTCAACTTGTTGGTTTAAAATTGAAGTTGGCGGGCCGTGCGCGTGAGTCCGTGGATACTACGCAACTGAATGGGAGAACGGGTTGGTAAACATATTATATACGTCGGTCTTTATCCTTATATGTAATTATGTACTGGCCAATCTGAACAAAATAACACTTACGCGCTCAAACGGTGAAGCTGGAAGCAATAGCCACTTGAAAATTCTTGTCTAACTTACAGTCTGGTACCTACAGACATATTGATGTATTCAAATTGTTACTTTAAAGTACTTTAAATTGTTACTTTTGATCACCATACCATTATTTTTAGACAAAAAATGTGTATAAATTATTTTGCCTAGCCTCGGCCCTCGACTTCGTAAGTTGGGAATAGCTAGTAAATATTATTGGGTATAGTTTTAATTTGGACAAATGTGGCGAGTAAACAATCTACAGTTGTTAGCAACCCAGTGTTTTGGCTGACAACACAGTCGCCATGGCGATGACGTGGCATCCGAATTGTAGGGAGCGAGCAAACCAGCGGTACCAGGCGTCGCACGGTTAGTGAGTCTAGTTCCCGTCGGCCGGTACAAAGTAGCATATTCTTTGCCGTCGACGCTTCGGCAGTTCCGGCAGCTCCAGGGAAGTATTCATTCGAAAAAGACAAGTGTACGATTACAATGTTGTTGGGTCAGAGTTGACTATAAGGGGAGGTTGTAGGTCACCGAGGTATGCCCCCATATTTTTTCATATAACCCCCTAATATGTATGCGGGCCGATCCCGCACGGAGAAGAGAAGGACGAGACGGGGTTAAAACCACTGGAGCGGCCAATTTCGGCACCTAAGCCCCCTTAGGTCCTCGTAGGACTGTAGAATTTTCACTCCTTCTAGCGGAGGGACGCGACTGTAAAAAAGTCGCCCCCCAGGCACTTCTCGGGGAGGATTGTAAAGGATCTCCCCAAGCCTCGCTGTGCGCCGCTGTCGTCCCTAAAAATGAGTTGTACCTATGTGAGTTTGCGATAACTAAACTTGTGTATAATTCTAAATTATTCATGGCAGCCTTTCTGACCAGTCCCAAACAGAAGGTTCACGAGGACGACACGTGATCAAAAACGCAACGCCACCATCAGCAGGTCATTTGACTGAGCATAACAAACTCTAACTGCCAGATAATGTCATCCGTATAACAGTCAACGCTCTCCAAGCGTTATCTCTGCAGACTAAACATTCACGAGACGCAACAATGCCGTCGAGGCGTAGAACTACTAATGCCGCAGAGATTATATATGTGTAGATTAAACCTCGTTTAAAGTACTGGAACGATGATATCTATCTCCGCAAGTATACATGTAGGTGACCCCTAGTATGACATACATGCAATAAATTAGTGATCAAATGGCACACAATGGCCCGTTCTTATTCAAAAGATCTACAACGCCAGCAAAAATCTTTGATTTCCACTATTATTCTGAGCTTTAGAACATATTTCTGGTGACTCAGTAAATGACAAAAAAAGGTAAAGACAGATATCGTGTGAAGGTGAAAAGATTTAGAGCCAAACCGAGACGTATCAAGTATTCTTGTTCACACACGTTTTTATGTCGTGAAAATCTACGATTAATTCGCCGTATGTCGGCACGATCATCAGTGTTGTATGGACCATTCATCATATCGGCCATGTATACGTCCACTACTGAACAAAGGCCTCCCCCATAGATTCCACAGCAGTGTCATCATTTCGGGGGGTATTTGCCAATACTCACCATGCTTGGCAGGCGGGTTGGTGAGCGCAGTATTATGGCTACCGATTCACAAAAGGGACGCTGCTGCCCATCCCTCTGGTTTAGATTCCCTTAGTCACCGTTTACGACATCCACGGGAGGAGATGGAGTGGTGCTATACATTTGATGGAATAGTTTTAGCCAGCTTCAATAAACCGGTTAATTTGACTGCGCTTATCTAGACGATGTCTTAATAGTTTCGATTCCTCTGAGATCAGAGCCGATTTGAGTCATTCTTATTTTTAGTGTTAAATACTGATAACAAATTGGAAAAAGTTCTTACATTTATTTTCACTAAAAAAAAACATGGCCATGCCCAACCATGGTTCATGCAGACCAACGAGAACGAGAAGTTATATCTTATACCTGGCCCCGCCCGTGTAGGGTTTTTGAAGTCAGTATATTTTTTGTTGTTATAAAGCTTTATGTTAATAATATTAAAAAAATTATCATCTATGGTAAGTGGGTCATGATTATCGGATACCTATCTGCAGATATTTGTTAGGCGGACAGCCGCTTTTTGTTGTTTATTTATTTATAAATAAATAAATAAAAAAATATTTTACTTTCACAGATATTAGATACATTATTAATTTCGAACTGATTCAGCCTACAGGTTACAGGTAATATAATCCAAAATTAATAGTCGATCTAACACAAAATCTTTAGATTTAGGATTTTGAACTTGATCTGCTTTTGTGTTACCATACTTAACTGAAAAACAACAAAAAAATCCTTAATCCCAAATCCAAAGATTTTGTAATACAGTGATTATTAAATTCGGCCGTTAATTGGCACCCAACATAAGGTTCAAGGTTTTCTCTACCCATACAGTAAAACACAAATAAAATCATCCCCGACTTACGCACGTACAGTCAGCATCATGTATAAAGTGGCAGCCACGGTAACCAAATGTTTATAATTAGCCTGGCGAACTAAGACAGGATTGTAAACAATATTATTTTACGATCCTAGACACTTAGTACATGCAGGATGTCTCTGGCCTAGACAAACCATGTCGATTTTACACAAAACATACATAGATTGTATTGTGCACCCACGAACCAGTTCGGTGTGTAGAAGATTTAATTTAAAATCATTGCAAATTGAATCCCTGTGCGGAGAAAATAAAGTTAATTTTACCAGCGAGTTTAATATTTTTGAATACCTTGGCTGCTTGGAAACTATTGGCGTTGTGCTTGTTACCATAATAATGGCGGTTTGAATGACCTCATACAATGACGTTTTTGTTGTTCCGATATATTTGATCACGATTAGTGACCGGAATAATTAGACGACCATGGTTGACAGGATATTAGTGATCACTTTGGATGTTTCTAAACATTTGGTTACCGTGGCTGCCACTTTATATATGATGCTGACTGTACACAAGTAATAAAACAGCTACGAAGCATAAAATTTATTCCTCCTTGAGTAAAACTTTATTCCTCCTTGCGTACTTAACGAATAAGTTTTAAAGAACTTCACTTCGTTTAAGGATCCGGGGGTGAATAGGCGAGACCGATGTTCCGCAACTCGCAGTCCTCCTCCATGAAATCCTGAAGCAAAAGTTTCTTCAGGGCCGTACGACGTACCTGTTATTAAATTTGTATTACAATTTGCTTATATTTATAAGTCCATATGGTGTCTGGATTAAGAATATAGCACCAATCCATCTCCTTCCGTCGATTTCGTAAAAGGCGACTAAGGGTTTGTTAACCAGAGGGATGGGCAGCAGCGTCCCTTCTGTACAACAGGAGCCGTATTATTGCGCTCACGAACCAGCCTGCCAAGCGTGGCAAATCTATTGGGGAGACCTTTGTTCAGCAGTGAACATCCTTTGACTGGAATGATGATGATATTTATAATGAAAATTTAACATGAATGGAGAATTAGTTCCTGGCACAGAATAGAACGTCTCCCACTCCAGTTCAGGCAAAATATATATAGTTAGATATTGCCATATAAAATTATGTATAAATATGAGTTATTTTGTATAAATTTAATATGAATTTTATCTACACTTCATATATCTTATGTATATAATTCTTTTGTACGTGTGTATGTCACTGAACTCTGAATTTTCTGATTTCTGATTTAGATGAATTTTCTTGTGTGTGTTTGAGTGGGTCCCTGGACAGTTTAGATTCACAATTGGACCCGGTGGCGCTACAATCGGGTTTGTATGTACCTGCCTGTGCGAAGCTGGGGCGGGCAGCTAGTGTATTAATATAATCATGTAAACGAATATATATTGATATGTAACCATATATATCTTTGTATGGATCAGAACTTTTTAAATGTATATTAACATGTTTAAATACATTATCATATAAAATATATGTTCGTTTATTTAATTAAGTACATAAAACTATATCTGATAACTCTCAGTCCCTCTGACGGCACGGTTGGTGCAGTGGCTGATACAGTCGGCTGCTGCGCTCCGGGTCGTGGGTTCGATTCCCACACGGAACAAAAATTTGTATGATGTGCAGGTAGTTGTACCGGGTCTGGGTGTATTGTATGTTGAATTCATGTCTGTAAACGTACCCACGACACAGGAGAAATCCTAGTATGGGGCAAAGGTTTTTAAATTTTAAATTAAAAATAAATAAATATATGTAATTTAAGATAATAAAGTAACTTTATACATTTTACACACAGAATTTATTAGCATTCAATTTAATGTAAAGGTCCCATCTGCGTCTGCGGTGTCCGGATTAAGAATATAGCACCACTGCATCTCCGCCTGCAAACGTCGTGAAAGGCGACTAAGGGACTTGACACCTGAGGGGTGGGCCGCATCGTCACTTCCGTAGAGCAGGAGCAGCCATACTGCTCTCACCAACCTGCTTGCCGAGCGTGGTGAAATATTCCTCCCAAAATGACAGTACAATTTTACTATAGAAATCTATGGGGTGGCAGTGGACGTCCTTTAGTTGACATGATAACTGGCTATAGATAATTTTTGTAACAAGAATATAATTCCACATTGAAAATAGTTGTTATGTAACATTTCATTTTATGTCATATTTATTAACATTTCCATTGGGATTTTATTTCTGGATAACAAATAAAATAGCATAGTAAGATGATAAATAGCTAATATGTTTTTCATATGTGTGATTCTGCTTAGTTACTGAAAATACCCGTTTTTTAAACTTTGTCCTACACTGGGATTTCTCCTGTGTCGTGGTTACAGTTTACAGAGAGTGCAGAATCGATTAACGACTTCAACACCGGCCATGTTGAGTTATTGCGGCATTTTGGTGAATGACGAATATCGGAAGCCCAACGCCCAAAAATATGGCAGACATCCGGTATTGAGGCCTTCAAGGAAATAGTGTATGTATGCCTTTTTTTATTGATCCGGTGGAAATAACTCATGTACTTCCTGCGCCTCGGGAAAGGGCGGAGGGGTATGCTGGACTCCTACCGGCTGAAATCACCGGAGAGGCCATATTCGGCACCGTAGAGAGGATCCAGGTACTCGAAAAATCTCCATCTAAAGCCACACATTGGTGCCACGCCTTTAGGCACATATCGGAAGGGATGACTGTATAGCGGTCACCCTCTTTGGCGGAGGGAAGGCGATTGTAAAGAGGCAGGCACTTCTCGGAGGGATTTTAAAGGATTCCCCCGAAACCTTACTATGCGCTGTGCTGCTGTGCGCAGTCGGCGGCACGTGACCACATGCACACCACCGTCATCCCGGGGATCGCTCGGTAAGAGCACACAGGTTTTCCAGTAGGCGCACTCACGACCCTCAAGGCTCCCTATAGTATAAAGACGACAGGGACGTGTTGGACACGGGCGCCGCGGCAGTTATTACCCCGACTCCACTCCTTACTCCTTCCGTCCTTCCTTCCTTACCGTACTCCTTCTCTGAGTGGGATTGGCCCTCTCCCGATCCCACTCAGCGACCTCCTGGAGCATGAAGCTCTCACAATTTTCATGCTCTGCCAGCATAGGCGACACTACTGCTGGCAGAGAGAGATCTTGCCCGATTCGATCGACCAGGATCCGATCCGCCACTCGGCAGCCCACGCAGCTCTCCGAGCATGTGCTGTGCGGTATCCGGATCGTTTCTACAGTGGTGGCACTGTGCCGTGACCTCGCGTCCTATCCTGTGCAATTCAAGCGGATTATGACGCGCTCGCTCCTTTGGCGCCAAGCCACGAAGAGCGGCAAGACAACCTCAGCGACGCGCTTTTGCGCGTACTCTGGCAGCATGAGCCGCTGACGCCACAGCTCGATTGCACGCCAACGAGCCTGGCGTCTCAAACGTTCGAGCGCCCCTGAAGACATGCCTTCACCACTCTGTTGGAGGGAGCGTGTTTGGTGATACACCCACGCATCCATCTCCGCCAGGATATCAAAGGCGGAAAGCGCGCCAACAGACTTGCTGCCTCAAAGGACACCGTTCGGTATCCTCATGCGATCCATATAGCCGCACTACGCTGCAGGCCGAACCGACTGAATCATAGTCTTGCAGCGCTGGGTGTCTCTACTCTCGAGAGATGACCAAACAGCGCCCCGTTGTGGGGCGGCGAACTTCTTCCCTCGGTCCCACGAGGTTGGGCAGTAGCCGGTGCAAGGCACCCACTACCCGGGGGACAAGATGCTCGAAGTGCTCCTCGAAGCGATGTCTGCCCAAAAGGTTGGCAACACAAATCATTATATGGTATATACCTACAAATTCCAAAATCTGTAGGTATTTATGCTCATCACTGCAAACCTGATATCAAATTGCATGATACATGACTTGTCACTAGAACCATTTTGTCAAGTTTAAATATTAAGAGCCCACGGAACTACGTTGTTCCGTAGATACGTATCTAGATCTAGGATATAAAACTACAAACTAACAGCCAATGTCTGCCATTTTGCTTGCCGCAGCTCTTCGCGAATGAACATCATTTCGGGACGCAGGTCACGATGTGCGAAAGGGTCCATGCCTATTTTCAGCCTTGGATCTATGCCCGCTAGCTGTTGATCACTGAAAGCACAAATAACAACCAACCAGTAGAATATCTTACATACCATACACCTTTCCCACCGGAATCGTGACTCCAGCTCAAAAATGTAAGATACCGGCGCACAGTGGGCTGAAAATCGATCTTCATAGACTTTAGGAATCAACGTTGAAAATGTTTTTTTTTTTGCATGAATGGGTTTATTTAACGTCTATTGATCAAATTAATGCCATTTTAGCCAATCAAGAACGTTTTTACTCACTTCAATTCATAAAAGTAGATATATTTTGAGTTCCTTTAGACTGCCCCTAATTTCCTTTGGCGCGATTATATTCCTTTTTTTTTTTATACATATCACACAGTGCGGGCACTAGTCAGATATTGGGAGAAAAAACTGAAATGTGTTTAATAAAAGGTATTAAGCTGTTTTAGCATATATATTGATTTGATAAAAACAACAATCTCTAAAAAGGAAGAAAGTATGTCATTAAATGTAAAAAGGATAATAATAACAATTTATTGCATGCATAATACACCTATATGTAGAACACCATGAATACACGTAGGATTTTCAACTCTGGTTTGCTTTAGTTGGCCGATCAGAGGGGGCGACAGAGCTATACGCTTGGAGGTGGAAGTGTCTAATGGCGTAATAACGAGGAAACCCGCTCCGAGTCTTCGAAACGCGCTATGGTGAAACCGGTGCCGGACGTCTCAACACCCTGTGCCGCTCACACGTTTTTTTTTTCTCCTAAAATCTAACTAGTGCGCGCACTGTGTGATATGTCTAAAAATGTAGAAAAATCAGGAGTATAATCGTGCCAGAGGAAATTAGGGGCAATCTAAAGGAATATGTTAATTTTATTTTTATAAATTTCCCCATACATTTTTTCGACTAAGGTCTATAAAGTGAGCAAAAACGTTCTTGAAGTACCAATGTGGAATTAAGTTGATCATGATGATGTAACATTTACAAAGTTGATTCCTAAAACTATTAAGATCGAATTTCAGCCCACGGTGCGGCGGGACGTATTACGTATTTTACGTATGTCGCAGACGGTTTACGACGGACGTAAATCGCACAGACGCCGCTCTCAAACGTCATTTTGGTATTACGTATTTGCCGATAGCGTAGATGGAGTATTGTCAGTCTACGGCCGATAGCGATACAGCCGAATATCTCTAACGCACCCTCTGTCAAACGATCAATGAACTATAAATGACACTTAATTTTTTTGGCGTTTTGCCACCTGTGGCTCGTTGGCTGCATAGACTAATATGTATATAGGTGTTGGCTGCGCGATAGCTGCAAATACTATAGTGCTTTTAACTTAGTGACCCTTTTCAGGCACTGGTAACAATGGTAACTAGCGGCACTTTCATGGTAATGTAAGTATAAAAAACAAAAACTAATTAGGAGCGATTATTAATCTGATCTGATCGTATCAAAACCGTAGACCCATTCATATTGCGTTTGAAATACCCTAGATGTCACTACAATTAAATACTCTTTTATAAAATGGTTTATAGAACATAATGTACCTAGTTGGATAGCCCAACTTTAGTTTAAGGCGTGTTAATAATACAATGATAATTATGAATAATTCAATATTATGGTTTGGTAAGAGAACTTTAGTTTTACTGTGTATTAATAATTCAGTGATCATGATGAATAATTCAATATTATTATGTATCTAACCGTTTGCATGCCACAATAACCATTGTATATATCTGTTTGCATGTCACAATTATTATGACTGTTATAGTTCTGTTTAAATTATCTTAAGACCGAATTTGCACCAAGACTGATGGCAAATAACATATTGCTATAAAATTTAAGAAAAGATCAGTATCTTAGATTATTTAAGTTCAGTATATTACAAATTAGCTCCGACATCTGCCTCTAAAGCTCCTGCTTCTTCCAGAGTCTCTCCTGCAGATTCTTCTATAGGGTCAGACATTTTTTTTGCACCAATCTGATTATAATAAAACAATTTAAATGATCTCTTTAACGATTATAAATGGCAAATTGAATGACATTTTGATGTTATATTATTTTCATTTTATTTGTGTGAAAATGGCATTACCAAATTATAAATCAGCCAGAATCATTGAATAAAAAAGTAAAAATTTCTCTACTTCACAAAAATATTAATACACACAATTTTCAAATGAAATATAATATTTTCATATTGTTCATACTACACAGTATGGTACCTACATACCTGGTTATAGTGTATTATCTATGCTACATACTAATAAATCGAGCAAAATATGCCATACAAAAAAGGAATACAATGCCATCTATGGTATTTTACCAAAACATTTAACAAGTTGCCAAATCATGACAATCCTGAAGTGTACGTTCTGAACACCTACTTTTCATTGTCTCATAATTTTTACAATCTAAATTAACATTAATCAATGATACAATATTATACATCGATTATTGAAAATGCACTTTGGAAGTGCCTTATTTACGCCAAGAAATAATATAGAAAGAATATTTCTTTTTCCTCTTTAAGACAGCGATGACTCATCACCAGATGAAATTTCCGAACGCACTCGCACTCCGGTAAAAGGGTGAGTGAACCGCCTCATTGTTATTTATTGCATTTGCCTCTAATAATACATTAATTAGCCGTTTTACGGACACAGCGAGTGCAATAACATAGGTCGCGACAGCCATGCCAATGTGAGTAATTTAAAAGGTGTGGCACGACTAAGGGCGTTGTTTCTGGTATAGTGACATTAGTGGTGTGAAAAAATATTCTTCCTAACTCGTCGCAAGATGACTGAGTACAAATTGGTGGTGGTAGGCGCCGGTGGCGTTGGTAAATCCGCATTGACTATACAGCTGATACAGAATCATTTCGTGGACGAGTACGATCCTACGATAGAGGATTCATATCGGAAGCAAGTTGTTATCGATGGTGAGACGTGTTTGTTGGACATCCTCGACACGGCTGGGCAGGAGGAATATTCTGCGATGAGAGACCAGTATATGCGGACGGGGGAAGGGTTTCTACTGGTGTTCGCAGTGAACAGTGCTAAAAGTTTTGAAGACATTGGCTCTTATAGGGAGCAAATAAAGCGGGTGAAGGACGCGGAGGAGGTGCCCATGGTGCTGGTGGGGAACAAGTGCGATCTGCAGGCGTGGGCCGTGGACATGGCGCAGGCGCGCGAGGTGAGCATTGTTTACATAATAAACTACTATACCACACCACACATGTTGTTGTTTATGTGCACTGCTGAAAAACTATACATTCTTGAAGACTACATACAGTGTAATAGCATAAGACACTTGTACCATGAATGTATGTACAAGTGTCTTATGTTATTACACTAAATTGAACAGTTGGCTCCCATTTGTTTTTAATAGCTCATTTGAAACTATTACAATCAACTTATGTAAGATCTCCAATTGCATACATCACTACTCTCAATTTCATATCACCATTATTTACGTTGATATAGTATAAAGTCTATACTAACTATACTACATAGGTGGAATAAATACTGCTTGGTCAGTTACCATGCATACCCAATTATGAAAAGATCCCTTCACTGCTTATGAAACAATAATTCTGCTTGTCGACATAATGTCAACCTGACTTTCTTCCACCTGTGGACACAATTAGGGGCCCCCAACAAACTTACTTGGTGTGGTGTCCAGATTGAGAATATAGCACCATAGACCATCTCCTCCTGTGGTGATATTGTAAAAGCGACGATAGGACTCTAAACCAGTGATGGGCAGCAGCATCCCTTCTGTAGAACAGTAGCCATACTGTGCTCGCCAGCCCGCCTGCCAATCACGGTGAGTATTGGTAAATACCCCCCAAAATGATGACACAATTGTGGAAATCTGTGGGAGAGGCCTTTGTTCATCAGTGGACATATAAGTGGCTGATATGATCGTTTTGGGGGGTATTTGCCAATACTCACCACGCTTGGCAGGCAGGTTGGTGAGCACAGTATGGCTACCATTTCACAGAAGGGACGCTGCTGCCCATCCCTCTGGTTTAGATTCCCTTAGTCGCCTTTTACGACATCCACAGGAGGAGATGGAGTGGTGCTATATTCTTAATCCGGACACCACACGGATTGGCATACCTGATACTATAATTATTGCTACTTTTGCTGTCAATTTGTATTGTACTGTGAACAGTCATTAACCTAAACTATGAAATCATCATGACAAGTATTATGATGTTGTCTTCTCAATTTATCAATTAATGTTGGGCCTTTATCTATCACATATGTCTGTACATTCACTGAGATTATTCTACCGCTACTTAGGTGTAAAATTAAAGTGGGTAACATGAATGAAAAGCCATCATATTTTAGTGTGAATTAAGGCTTTAAGTCACTGTAAAATATATGGTAAGGATGTTTAAACAATTTAATGGGTACATATTTCATAATGCCAACTAACTCTTACACAAACAAAACTTATAACATAATCACTTTAACCTCATTCAGTTTAAATTTCAAAATCCATATGTGTAACCATTTTTAATGAGGCAGGAAGTTTATTATTTACTCTACATACCTAGTTATGAAGAAAACATTGCATTTTCCCCTCTAAAACTTGATAGAATAACAATCTGTTGCCATTTATTTACTATGCTCATAAGGTAAATAATTTACTTGTTGCAATAAATACAATTAAAACCTCATTTCTAAAATACCTTTTTATACATACCTGCAGTCATGTCTATTTAGCATGTCTGCCACAATTGGCTTGGCTAACGCAGTGGATTGCCAAGCGTCAACGTGCAATGTGTCATATTGACTATTACCACCTGTGGCTTCGATTAAAAATCTTGATAGTAGTGGTAAAATCATGTTAAATTTGTTTTACAATACATTAATTACTTTCCATGTGGTGTCTGGATTAAGAATATAGCACCACTCTCTCCTCCCGTGGATGTCGTAAGAGGCGACTAAGGAACTTTAAACCAGAGGGATGGGCAGCAGCGTCCCTTCCGTGTAAATGCAGCCCTTCTGCGCTCACCAACCCGCCTGCCAAGCGTGGTGAGTATTGGCAAATTCCCCCTAAAATGATGGACACATTGTGAATATCTATGTGCGAGGCCTTTGTTCAGCAGTGGACGTACTTTGGCTAGTGATGAAATTTGTTTTTGCCTACCCATACAAACAAATGTTTCTACCATACAAATGTTTAAAAAAGCCATGTATACAAAACATTTTTTATTCTGCCTAATGGTGAGAAGAGACCACCAGGCGAATGACAATGAAATGCTCATTTCCATCCTTGCTCTCTTCCATCATGCCTGCCCATAACAAAATTGATGCAACCCAGGACTAGCTCTGTGTGGCACCATACTGCGCTTGTCACCCGGAGACATGCGTTATTTAGTCTTTTATGCCCAGCAATTTTACTAGGTACAGTGCTCTTCAAACTGGAACATATCGCTGCTTGGTGGCATTATCATTATCAAACAAGTCAGAAGAAAATAATACAAGACATCAATTAAACCTAATTAATTCTCATAAAGTGACTCATATTATGTGCACATTGTTCACTGTCCCACTTCAGCTCATTGAAAGCACTTTAGAATGTCACACTTTCAGACTCTTATTTGAATTACTATTTTCAGTTTATTAATAAAGGTGTAACCTTTTTACTGTCTGAAACCATCCTTGGCAATAGTTACATGTCCATGCTAGATACCGTTGCCTTGTAATCTTGTGAATTAAAGTGCATTGAACCCAAATAAATTAAGTCAAGAAAATTTGTATTACATGGACAAAAAAGATTATATTCTTTTGTGGTCTTAATTCCTGGGAAAAGAACTTAAAATGTTGTATAAATATTACTCAATTGTTTGTTTCTTAATAATTTGGTATTTACATCCATTCTGTCTAAATGAATGTATACCAGAATTATGAAAAGACTATATGTAGAAGAAATACATCATGTTTTCAACTTAGAGGACTATAAACATGGTTGGTTTGGTTTCATGGAAATCTCATTTTTATTCATAATAATACAACATAAAACACAATTTCATAAATGCCTAATGTCTTCATTTTGCACATTCAATAAACACAAATCTTTACTGTTTACATTGATTACACTTTGATAAATACCAATAATAAAAACAGTAAATTTGATTGAATCCATAGTTTAATAAAACTAAAGGAAGAAAACTGTACTGTTTCTAGTAATAAATGGGATTGTTTTACAATAATGAAGCCCATTTTGCTCTGGGTGATGAATAGGGTACCACATCTCATCCCATGGGTGCCGGAGAAGGCGACTACGGGAGTTTGGAACCCACTGCATACCATTAAGCTTTGGATACTGGCGGGTGGCAGGTAAACCACCAATACTAGCATACCCAAGGAGGGTAGGTGGCAGGTGGCCAACTGTAAAATCTTTGCAATATGACTCAAGACATCGGCAGCAAGAAGAAGTATTTCAATAGTGAATGTTTTTCGATATTTTCCAAATTCGATACAGACAAAGTACCAGGCACAGCTGGTGTGCACTTAACAATAATCGGAATAGGCGCTAGAATTTTCTTTGAATTTTTAAACGCCTTAAATCCCGTGAGAATTGAAATTCACTATGTACGAGTTATATTGTAATATCATTAAAATATATACAAATCAGTAAAATTGAAGTGTCGTTTGTAATGTCAAAATAACAGCTTTTTATTAAATGCATATTAAAGTTTATACGGTACATACAATAACAAAATAACAATATTAATTGTTTTTGTCTGTCTGTCTGTTTGTTCTGGCTAATCTCCGAAATGGCTGGACCGGTTTGGACGAAACTTTCACTGGCCGATAGCTGATGTTATAAGGAGTAACTGAGATTCTTCTAAAATAAAAGATGTTTTAGAAAAATCTATTAGGGGCCCGCAAAAAAAGACCCATGAAATCCAATATATATATACTAATTATATAATAAACATTTATAAATAATCCGATTTCTTTTAAATTAAACGGCGAATGAAATCGCGGGACAAAGCTCGTAAGATCGTATAGTTGTTATTGAAAAATGTTGTTTTCGTATTATACGGGGTTTTCTGTTTTGTTTTTTTTAAAAACGTTGCCCCACACCAGGATTTGTCCTGTGTCGTGGGTGCGTTTACAGACATGAATTCCACATACAATACACCCAGACCCGGAACAACTACCTTCAGATCATACAAATATTTGTTCCGTGCGGGAAACGAACCCACGACCCGGTGCGCAGCAGCCGACTGTATCCACCACTGCACCAACCGTGCGTGGGTGGCGATGTAATCACCTCTAATATTTTAGGATTCCCTGCTCAAATCAGTAACTAAAGTATTACTTTAATTTTTCTCCCAATTATCCATTTCTGTTCTAATACAAAGTCAATCCAAAACGTCATCATATCAGCCAAAGAACGTCCACTGCTGAATATAGGCCTCCCCCATAGGTTTCTACAATTATATCGTCATAACTGTCACATTCGGTCCTATCTGAAAAACAGCGGCATTATGCTGGGATAGGGCCCTTTTTGGCTTCGAGCAGGCGCTTAACATTTAACATTATCTGTTATATCCTTTGAGTCCAAAATAAAACTGTTTTATCTTTCTTCTATCTTTTTTTTTTTTTTTTTCTTTAAAAAATCGTTGCCCCGCACTAGGATTTCTCCAGTGTCGTGGGTGCGTTTACAGACATGAATTCCACACACAATACACCCAGACCCGGAACAACTACCTGCAGATCATACAAATATTTGTTCCGTGCGGGAATCGAACCCACGACCCGGAGCGCAGCAGTCGACTGTATCAGCCACTGCACCAACCGTGCCGTCATTTCTTTCTATATTGGGGTAGAATTTTCCAGTACGCTGCTGCCCATCTCCATAGAGTTCCTTAGTTGCCTTTTACGACATCCACGGGGAGATGGAGTGGTGCTATATTCTTAATCTGGACACCACTCGGATAAAATGACGGCACGGTTGGTGCAGTGGCTGACACAGTCGGCTGCTGCGCTCCGGGTCGTGGGTCGTTTACCGGACGGAAGAAATATTTGTTTGATTTGCAAATAATTGTTCCGGGTCTGAGTGCATTGTGTGTGGAATTTGTGTCTGTAAATGCACCCACGACATAGGAGAAATCCTAGTGTGGGGCAAGGGTTAAAAAAAACAATAGCTGGCGGTCAATGGGCTCATTTACCGTATGATCGGGTGGTAGATAACCAAACATATCTGCAGTACCCGCCCCGCATTAGGTCATTGTACGGAACGGGAGCGTATGTAATCTACAACATACATTTTGGATGGATACTTACTACATTATCGCATATTTCTTATTAGTGTGAAGACATTTTTCTTGTTAATGGGCTCGGTGTAATGTTGTAGCATTGGAGTGTTAAAGGTATATCCGCACCTAGTATATACTAGGAGGGATCAAAAAGTAGTGAGAACGACATACTCCTTGGTAAGACAAAAAAATACTGGCAGGCATAACTCAGATACATATTTGTAATATTAAAAAATAAAAAATTCTTCGATGCTCTTTTGTTTTTTTCTGAATGTAGTCATTTGTTTGCTTCGTGTCGGAACGTGTTTTCGAAAATGAAGAAAAACGAAGTGCGAGCCGTTATTAAATACCTCTGTTTAAAAAAGTTAACAACGCAAGAGATTCATTGCGATTTGGAGGCACAGTAGGATAGTCTGCTCCGCCGTATTCCACTGTCGCAAGGTGGGCTTCTCAATTTCGAGTAGGGAGAACGAGCACGGAAGACGAACATCGTTACGGCCGTCCATCGAAGTCAGTCACCCAAGAAAATGTTGCGAAAGTCGAGAGAATTGTATTGAGCGATCGAAGAGTTACCATGCGATACTTAATTCAAGAAACCCAATAGGGTCGAAGTGCGTTCGGCTAATACTAATTCAAGAAACGGACATTTAATTTGGAAGTCCGTATGAAACAATCTTTGAATATGAGAAAAGTCTCCGCAAGATGAGTGCCGAGAATGTTAACCGACAGTCAGAAACAAAATCGACTTGACATTTCGAAGATATTGTTGGACAAGCTTCAAGAAGATTCTGAAAACTTTTTGTCTCGTTTCGTAACAATGGACGAAACATGGGTCCATCATTTTGATCCCGAGACAAAACAGCAATCTTCTCAATGGAAACGGCCATCATCACCGACCCCGAAGAAGTTTCGTGTCGTGGCATCGGCTGGCAAGATTATGGCCTCAATATTTTGGGACTCAGAAGGGATATTGTTGATTGATTACCTGGAGCGTGGAGCCACTATTACAGGCCAATATTATGCAGCTTTAATTCCGAAGTTGAGGAATGCCATCAAAGAGAAAAGGAGAGGGAAACTTCGAAAGGGCGTGCTGTTTCATCACGACAACGCACCCGCGCACAGGTCGGCAGTTGCGATGGCCATTCAGCAAGCTGGCTTCGAATTGGTTGACCACCCCCCTTATTCACCAGATCTGGCGGCTAGCGATTTTTATCTGTTCCCCAAATTGAAAAAATACTTAGGGGAAACAGATACGAAGACGATAACGAGACGAGCGTCATGCTCCAGAAGGAGACTGCAGAGCGGGATCGGCATAGGGCCGATCCCGCTCGAAGAAGAAGGAGACGGCGCCGGGGTAAGAACCGCCCTGGCGCCTAATTCCGATACGCCTGAAAACACCTGTTTTTTTTATTTTTTTTATTGGTGCCCAGTGGAAATTCTTCATAAACTCCCTTCGCCCCGGGGAAGGGCGAATGGGTTTTAAAAAAGCTCGATTTTTCCTTAGACGAGGGCGGCACTGAAAATTTCGGGAATCAAGGAAGTGACACAACATTACTATTTAAAAATGTATTTATTGCTTTTCGAAGTATTCTCCGCGAAATTTGACACATTTTTCCATACGATGGAACCAATCATTGAAGCAACCATTCCATTCGGAAGTTGGAGTCTCCAAAATGGCCGTTTTGTAGGCGTCCACAGCTTCTTTAGGTGATGAAAATCTCTGTCCACGCAATTTATTCTTTATTTTAGGGAAAGTATAGAAATCATTAGGGCTTAGGTCGGGGCTGTACGGCGGATGGTCTAATAATTCTATGTTTTCTTGCTCTAAAAACTCTTTTGTTCTGTGCGCGGTGTGAGAACTCGCATTGTCGTGATGGAGGATGATGCGGCGGTTGCAGTTCTGTCTACGGAGTTCAGAAACGACCTGTGGCAAACAAATGCTAGCATACCATTCTGCATTAACCGTTCTTTGTCCCTCAAGAGGAATAGTCGTAACATGGCCGGTTTTGGAGACAAACGTGGCCACCATTTTTTTTGCAACACTCCGTGAACGAACATTTTTTGTTGGCTTTAACTCATTTTCGAACACCCAAACTCGTGACTGGTTTTTTGTTTCGGGTTCGTACGCATATATCCAGGATTCGTCACCTGATACGATGTTGTATACAGCATTTGAGGATCCTGCGTGGAATCTTTCGAGAGTTCTGACGCACCAAGTAACGCGAGCCGCTTTTTGCTCTTCACATAGCAAATGCGGTATCCATCGGGAAAACAACTTTTTTACACCTAATTGTTCATGCAAGATTATTTGTATTTGACTCATGCCAATGTCTAAAGTTGCCTGAATTTCGCGGTATGTCACATGTCGATCTTCCTCAATCAGCTTACGCACAGCATCAACGTTTTCTTGGGTGACTGCAGTTTTTGGACGACCTTGACGAGGATCATCACTGAGCTTGACACGTCCACGTTGAAATTCAGCAAACCAGCGATAAATTGTGGTTTTGGATGGGGCTTCATCACCAAATGCAGAAATCATCCGGTCAACACACTGTTTTTGTGTTAAACCACTTCGAAAGTCATAATAAATCATCGCTCTTGAATTTTCTCGAGTCAATTCCATTTTCTCAACGACTAAACAAGTTTGACAAAACCTTGTGACAAGACCGTGAATATTTTTTAAATAAATAAATGGTATTCGATTTGTAAAACCAAGGAGTTTTCAATTAAAAAGATTTTAATATGACAGGAACAGTGGAAATATTCCATTCCCGATACTTTTAGTGCAGCCTATGTAAAGAAATTCTTCTAAAGCCCACATCATGCAGAATACACACGCAACTGTTTCAGCGAAACAGCACTCCGAAAATCGTTCGTAGACTCCTATACATCCGACCTCACTCACTGCCACGCAAACACATTCTGCGCTCATCCGTAAACAGGACCGCCCACCGTTACTCAATTAATGTGCTCTCGTGCAAATTAAAGGCGCCCTTGCGGTCGTCTGAGCGTTAATTTCGGCCCTGTGTAGCAAGCCGTTTTGGAGTAAGATTTGCTTTTTTCAGGCGCCTTCTAACTGGCCACTCGCTGACAGTCACATCTCGAACACGTTTCAGCCCTTGTTGCACATCGACACGAGTTATAAATGCAGCTGAACAGTGACTGCTCGCTGGCTAAGTTCCTGATTCAAGAAAGAGCAACAACTAGAGCGGTTTCTAGCCCATGATTTCGTAAAAAATGATGAAAATTTTTCATGATTCTACGCGCAACTAACACCGTAAACAGTACATTTTCCATGTTTTCATTTTATATGCTTAATCCAAAACCTACTGTATCGTTTTGAATGCTAATGGTTTTTTTCTTAAAGGTAAAATGCCAGGCTTTATCGGTGGGCCTATTTCAGTAAATGTTTGCCAAGTATTGAAACTAAGTTTAGGCGCTATAACTGCCTAAACAAACTAACGAAGTAGTTTGTATAAGTAGTTATAGCCTGCTACGAAAATACATCTATTTTTTTCTGTGACAGTTTGACCATGCATTGTGACAGTAAGGTAGTACGGCTGCGGTAAACGCGCAGACGCTGCTGTCAAACGTCATAGTGGTATTACGTATTTGCCGATAGCGATCAAACAGGCGAAGATCTCTGACGCTCACTCGGTCGTACGATCAATGAATTAAAAATGGCACCCTCCCTTTCCAACTTCAGGCGATTTGCTACGGGTGGACCCTTGTCTGCGTGATAGCTGCTGTCGCTGTGTTTAACTAATCAGGGTGCCGGTGATGCCAGGTCCCCAATTCAACTCTTGTACCACGTTGGAAAAAATTGAGAATGAATCCCTTTATGTCGTTACTACATTCTAGATTAATAAAATTAAAAATATTATTGCTCAAATCACCACTACATCACACATCAGCTACATGTAGGAAATGTCAGATATCAGCATGATCTATACAAATAAATAAAATTGAAGTGTCTGTTTGTAATGTCAAAATAACAGCGTTTTACTAAATGCATATGAAAGTATATACGGTACATGAAACAAAATAATAAAAAAAAAAATTTTTGTCTGTCTGTTTGTTTGTTCCGGGTAATCTTCGAAACGGCTGGACCGATTTTGACGGGACTGTCACTATCAGATAGCTGATGTTATAAGGAATACCTTAGGCTACTTTTATTTTAGAAAAATATTTAGGGTTCCGCGCAAAAATATAAAACCCTTGAAATCCAATATATATATTCTATGTCAAGTGTCTATGTCGAAGTACTCTAAATTTCTTTTAAATTAAACGCGGGTGAAACCGCGGGTCCCAGCTAGTATAATAATATAATGAGAAGTATAATCGCAACCTCTGACTAATATTGTTCCTGGTGATACATAAATATGAAATAAATGGATAACAGTTGTCCAACTGTTATATAGGCCATATTAGTCATTGTAACTGTTTTGATGAGCTTAAAATGTACCTACTATGTACTAAGATAATTCAGAGACTATAGGTATATAATCCAGCGATGACAGTGGTCACTCACTATGGGCCTCATAAGAAAGATCAAGGTGACTCGGCGAATTATGGAGAGAACTATGCTTGGTATTTCTCTTCGAGATCAGAACTGAAGAGATGCATAGAATGCCGATATAGCTGAAAGGATTAGTAAACTGAAGTGGCAATGGGCGGGGCACATTGCTCGTAGAACTGATGGCGGTTGGGGTAAAACGGTCCCCGCGCACGCAAACGCATGGTCGTTTTACCTTCAACGAGATGGGCAGACAAACTAGTGAAGGTCGGAGCTTTAGTCTGGCTGGGAGTCGTTGTCTAACAAAAGCATTGGTCGAAACTAGCTCATTCTCCACTGCATGTTTAGTTTTCGACTACGTACTATTTTTGTCATTTGAAGTTTTTTATACAATAACAATAATACGGACGAGAACTGGCTAATAAAATATTTGCGTGTACAGAGTTCAAAATCATAAATTAGATTTATCTATTTTTGTACTTCATTTAATACCTGAAACAACTTGTTAGACTTCGCTAGACAGGTCTTCGACCTTCCGGTCGAAAACTGCAAATTCCATGAAAACTTTCATCCATTTCTCGTCTACTTAATTTTATAAACAAAATTGTAATATTTAAAGTCAAAATTTTATCCACCGTATTTAATGCATGGTAAACAATGTATATAAGCAACAAACAAACTAAAAATTACTTTAATCGTTTAGAAACTTACCGTGTAAGTTACATATATTTTACGCATATTTTTGACAATGATCCGTCAAATTAGGCAGATATGATTTGGCAGTGGTCGGCTAACTAATTTAATTTTAAAAAAACGGTGCCCCACACTAGGATTTCTCCTGTGTCGTGGGTGCGTTTACAGACATAAATTCCACATACAATACATCCAGACCCGGAACAAATTTTTTTTTTAAACGTTGCCCCACACTAGGATTTCTCCTGTGTCATGGGTGCGTTTACAGACATGAATTCCACATACAATACACCCAGACCCGGAACAACTACCTGTAGATCATACAAACATTTGTTCCGTACGGGAATCGAACCCACGACCCGGAGCGCAGCAGCCGACCGTATCAGCCACTGCACCAACCGTGCCGTCAAACTGGCACACTGACGTTGCCACGCCGTAACACAATAGGGTTATTATAATATAGTGTTAACGTTTCAGTTTTATTCGGGGATTACCCTCAAACCAATTAACAAACCTTCCACTGTAACCTCAGAAAGGCCATTTTCAAGAGCTGACAATATACAAATCGAAAAGAAATCGGCTTTCGTCATTCATTTTGACATGTTAAGCTATTTAAATTAAAAAATACCAGGAAGCCACATCTTCATCATATCAGCCAAAGTACGTCCACTGCTGAACAAGGGCCCCCTTCATATAATTCCACAATTCTGTCGTCGTTTTGCGGGGAATTTGACAGCGAGCCTGGTATGCTTTTTTTAAAGCATTATAAGCAAGATTAATTAATTTTGAATATTAAAGTACTTGTATTTAAATTCACCAGCATGCTTTCTTGCCTTCGACGAATTACGTTCAGCATATTCGTAGAATAGAATAGAATCGTTTATTCAGTAAATAGGTTCTAACAGACACTTTTACACGTCATATTGAAACAACGGAGAGCACTTCGCTACATGACAATCTCTGAGAAGAAATGCCAAAAGAAACTCGGGTTTGGTATTTTTTGGTGAATATTGTTTATCAAATGTTTTTACAAGTTTGTTCTATACAAAGTATTTAAAACAGTTATCTTTACGTTGATAAAAGATTGATAAATGCCGCGCTATTGTCTTCTGGGCGCACTCTCCTTCTTCACAGCTACTAAATTCCCTCTCCTAAAACAGAGGTGATACCACGTAACACGTACTGGTGACCGTAAATCGTTTAATCGTTTAGCAGCGATCACACGATGCCCGATAATATACGAGCTTATTTAATTTATGCTAGAAAGTTAAAATCTCAAGAGAGTAATAATCTAAGGTATACAGATACGATTACGACTGCCAGCTGCCTCAAGTGTAAGGGCACCCCGTGGAAACGAAGGTCCTCCCGATGCGGCCGAATGGCAGTATTGAAGGCGTTGAAGTACCTCTCCACTCGCAACCGCGTCTTTAATCTCGGCCTTAAGGTGCATTAATGCGTTCAGCCAGTTCAGTACAGTCGATTGGAAATCGGACCACCGAACCAGGAAACCGAATTGATCGTCTGACGTATTGTTGCCAATCATGAGATGCTGACGATGCGGGTAGTGAGAATCCTCTCTAGCAACTTCCCCGCCTCGTCCACCAATACCTCACAGCCTGTAAGCTGAAGTTGCGGTAGCGTGCCTTCGCCAACTTTCAAGAAGACGTCAGCTAATTCTTGAGCGCATAAATTTACGCCTAGTCGTAGACTCATGTCGACTATTAGTCGCAGTCTGTGAACGGGCCAGAATGTGGAGCGTTTCAACGAAGCATTCACCTTATCAGTCTTAGTATCTCGCGGTCACCACCAGGAAGCGTCTGTCAAAAATCGCCACTCGATGAATGTTGATTCCTGCGGGTGTCTTGTATGTAGAGTACTGTCCACAGGCTCTAGTGCTTTTCTATCGGCCATCGCGCATTCATGCGGTACAATTAGAGCGTAATCGCGAAGAACATGATCCTTGTCACTGTTACGTGACAGCAGCTGCTGTGTAGCAGCGACTCCTAAAGCTAACGCAAGGGCAAATTTTCCTTGTTCTCCTAACTTGTGCAAGGATGCCCGTAGTAAGAAACCTTTACCCCATTCTTCCTGGAGCTTCCAAGAGCAACGTTTACTCTTGACTGACATTCTAAAAAACAGTTGTCAAAAATTTACCATTGTCCCGAGTCGAACTTCTCGACGTAGTCAATTGTTCTTGGATCTTAATTTCTTTCGCCGGCGTACTCACGACTCACTTGGTGCTGTTGAGGTAATGGTTGAGGAGCTTGTAAACCATATTCAGCCAATGGGTTGCCACCGATTGCAATGACTACGTGAAGTGAACTCAGCTGTTTATCAGTATCCTCAATGTCACCTGCAAAGTGCGTCTCAGAGTCCATACAAGAGTGTGCTTTTAGAGATGAATAGAAAGTACGTCTTTAAGACTGGACTTATAGTGTAGGAGTAAATCAAATAAACCTTTTTTTTATTTTTATAGGGAACAACGATTTTCATCACACATGGACATATGGTGCTCCTTTTGTGCACTTTTAGATATAAAAAGAATAGAGAAAAAGTATTTAAAATGCAAAGTTCTGCGAGTATGTAATTTAAATAAACACATTCAATGCAGTAAAAGATAAGTATATTACCTTCAATTTCTGGAATGTAAATCGAGCCAGTGATAGCTGTATGCATTTAAATAAGAGTGTAAGGTGTTTCACATCAACTGTAATTTCAGTAGTTTTGGGCGCTGTCATTGTGTCTTTCCGTGGTTTTGTAAAGAATCTAGGTCTCTATGTTGTTCTGCAACAGCAGAGTGATCTAAAAGAAGTTCCTCAGTTCCTAAACGAAGATCTGAAAATCTGGTGTCGTCAGTTTTATTACCGAATCAAATCTAGAAGTGCAGACAAATTCGTTAAAAAATGCAGGATAGCTAGCGGTCTGATAAACTTTGGCCAGGATGTATGAAATAAAACATAGGCCACACACAAGACTCTCCCGAGATCCATACAGAAGAAACTCGAGGCCCATGCCGAAGAAACTTTGGAGGATTGGTTTGGAGGTAAACGAGGTGGTGCACCCGTCTAAATCATATAAATCAACATCATCATTTCGGCCGAATGAAGTCCACTGTTGGACACAGGCCTCCCCCAAATATCACCACATCGACCGATATGGGTGTGTTGTGGGCTCATTGAGGGGGTTTTGCCATAATCGCCACGCTTGGCGGACGGGTTGGCGATCGCATTTGATTTGTTAATGTACTCGAAGGACGCTGCTGCCCATCCTCCGGCTAATCCCTTAGTCGACTTTTACGACACCTATGGGAAGAGATGGGGTGCTGGTATTCTGTGCCGGCACCACACGGCGAAATCAATATCTGCAACTGTAAAATCTCCATGGAAGTTCGTTTAAGATTTATCAAATCGTCAGACCAGAAGACGCACTGAGGAAATTCGTAAAAGCTGTGGTCTGGACGAGCTATTGTCTACTACTGAATGTGCACTCAAGTCAGCTGGTGGGACGTAAGTCACAGGGTGTGGCCAATATATGCTTGAAAATCCTCAGGTGTCCAAAGTATTAAATGTGATCAGTGGCCAAAACACAGCGCCTCGCGAAGTTTCTACATAGAAAGCGCTTGCACTATACATAACCATGCGTTTATCCAAGGGCCTTAGTTACGAGACTTAAGTTTAAAAGGTCTGACACAGCACAATAGTTATCACATGTTGCTAAAAGAGAAAACAAAGTGTTATCCGCGAAAAGAAGATGTAACTGTGACTAATTACTCAGCAAAGATCAAGTTATAGTCACTCCTAGATTTGACAGCGAAGAGGCTCATCAAATCACCAGATTCTAGTTTAGGTTAAAGTTGCCAACTTGTGTTGCATTGCAAGTGGGGTTTCGATGGCACATCTAGTCAAAATACTACTCATATTCAAGATTTGACAACAGTGTTTATGGCAAGCCTTGTACGTCTAAAAAGGGCGGAAAAGGCATCTGGAAATACGTTGTGGCAAGTGCAACCTTCATTAACCACGTACTGCCATCCAATATCTTTCAAATTCATGAAAGAGCTGTCTCTAGGCCAATGTCAAATCGGAGTTAGCGGCATTTGAGTCTGAGATTGCTGAACTGACTCCAACAGATTTCAGGAATAGCGTGGTCACACATAACCTGAGGGCCAATTCTCGTAATTTATTTGACACTATGACTGAAACTTGACCGAACTGAGATTAAATTATGAATTGACCGAAAAAATGGTATTCTGCTACTCTTAAAGTTCAGTCGCATTTCGGTATAATCTCGATAATTTCAATCTCAATTTTGACGTTTATTTAATGACAATTTAGTACATGTGACAGTTCGAAATGTTAGCAGAATACCGTTTTGACTTCGATCCATTTTCGATCTCATCACAGTGTAAGTTCACGTTTGACGTTGTTTGTTAGTTTAGGAGAATACCATTTGTGACATTTATGACATTGAGACTACATCGGAACTATGTTTTGAACGTTTTTAAATTACGAGAATTGGCCCTCTGATGTTAACTGTAAGGATTTTAATCTGGGGGATGGCTCGGTGTCTTATGTCATGAATTTGGATCCAGTATTTTAATCGGGGGGTGGGGGGGGGGGGGGGGCTTGGCTTCTCATGTCAAGAATTTCAGAGATCATTGTTGATATTAGGTCTAGGATCAACTATATTCCACATTTTGGCGGGGGCATGGCCACCCCAGATCCGTCCTTGGTTAACTATAATGGACAGAACAGCTCATTCGTATATACCTGAACCTTGAGCAACCATGTGTGACTCGTGCTCATCCCACTGAGATCCATAATCTGGGAAAAATAAGAGCTAAAGCAGCGGAAGAAGATTTATATAAATATGGATTGAGTTCGCTGCGTGCTTGGGTTCGTTACATTTCGTATAAAATGGTCATAAAAGGCCGGTGAAAAAAATAAGATAACTGGCTTACCAGTAAGCCAGTTTCCCTCCGAAAATCTCCCTGTACGGCTTTCATTTTAATAAACTTTATTTTTTGATCACCTGCCCTGATTTTGTACGAAATGTGTAATAAGCACTCCGTGGAAAGTTCAAAGGAAGAAATTAATTATTAAGTCTTCGTTCAAAGATGTTAACGTATTACTCATAATTTAACACAGTGAAATACTCGTAAAGTTAATTGATGTCTCATTAGTGCCCGAATTCGATCCTGAGTGTAGTGATAACGCGTCAGATTACGACAGTGACAATTAACGTTGATGAATAAGTCACAGCCAGTTGCACTCACTGATCGGTAAACGATTGGCGAGGTTAAGCAACGCATGGCGCGTTCAGTCTCTGGATGGGTGACCGCATAGTAGTATTTCAACTGAGCGTCTCCGTGCTTCGGAGGGCACGTTAAATCGTCGGTCCAGGTTGTTGTCATTAGACAGCAGTCGTTAAGCCAAGTCGGAGGCCTTTGGGCGGCTTGAACAACTCTGACACAAGGGTGGCCGCTAACCATACGAAATATATATATATATATATATACTACAGTCAGAATTAACTGGTACTATATTAAGAAATATCAAAAGAACTCGATGTTCGAAGAACATTTAGAGCTCCCAATAGGCGATATATTTTGTAAACTGTATTTTATTTTATTAATTACGGGTGTAAACTATTGTTTTGTAGTATTAGATTACAGTTATATCATACTCTTTGTTTTCAAATAATTTATTCATAACTAGCTGGGACCCGCGGTTTCATCCGCGTGTAATTTAAAAGAAATTTAGAGTACTTCGACACAGACACTTGACATAGAATATACATATTGGATATCAAGGCTTTTTTTTGCACGGAACCCTAATTCTTTTTCAAAATTAAATGTAGCCTAAGTTATTCCTCATAACATCAGCTATCTGCCAGTGAAAGTGCAGACAGACGGACAGACAAAAATGTTTAAAATGCATTTTTTGTTATATGTTCCGTATATACTTTCATATGCATTTAGTAAAAAGCTGTTATTTTGACATTACAAACAGACACTTCAATTTTATTTATTTGTATAGATAATATGTACAGATTTTTATAGTTGGATCGTCATCTTCTTACTGCAGGCTTCCTCGCGATATCGCGTGGCTCGCGATATGTATATATATCTCGAGATGCAAGTGCAGACACGCAATCCAACCGGCCTGTAAAAATGACGTTTCAACTGAACAAATTATGGACTGTTTATGTCCTATGCCGTGTAGTACCGGCTACGAATAGCACCAACCCATCTCATCCCGTGGGTGTCGTAAAAGCCGACTAAGGGAGTAGCCGGAGGATGGGCAGCAGCGTCCTTCGCATACGTTAACAACTCAACTGCGATCGCAAACCCGTCTGCCAAGCGTGGCGAATATGGCAAAACCCCCCAATGAGCACACAACACACTGATATCGGTCGTTGTGGTGATCTTTGAGGGAGGCCTGGGTCCAGCAGTGGACTTTATTCGGCCGAAATGATGAGGTCTTAAGTATTTTATTTATTGGTTTATCTCTGTTCAGTATTAGTGCTTTGCTTAGCATGTATAACAAATTTATATTACTACTGTTATATTTATTACTATAATATATACCTACAATGTGGACCTGGCTGCCACGTCATTTGTAAGGCATCTAACACATTCTAGCGAGCTGAAAAATTGCTGCAGGGAAAGATCAATAATAGTAACCAAAGATTAAAAAATACTATTTTCGTCCCGTCCCGTCACCTTTCATCTGCGATTATCATTTAGCTGTTGTCATACATTGTGTTCCTTAGCCTTTCTTAAATGACGTCATTATCAGTAAAATTTACGTCATTCATCGTGTAGATAATTTCCGGTGACGACGGTATCTGACATTAATCACTAACCTTTCCATGATCATTTTGCTAGCAAGGCCTTTTATATAAATTTATGTTGTTGTACCTATTATTAACATCTATACTATACAAATAAATATAATTTAAGTGTCTGTTTGTAATCTATACAAATAAATAAAATTGAAGTGTCTGTTTGTAATGTCAAAATAACAGCTTTTTACTAAATGCATATGAAAGTATATACGGTACATATAACAAAAAAACAATTTTTATTTTTTTTGTCTGTCTGTCTGTTTGTTCCGGGTAATCTCCGAATCGGCTGGACCGATTTTGACGGGACTTTCACTGGCAGATAGCTGATATTATAAGGAATAACTTAGGCTATTTTTATTTTAGAAAAACAATTAGGGCTCCGCGCATAAAAAATTAAACCCTTTAAATCCAATATATATATTATATGTCAAGTGTCTATGTCGAAGTACTCTAAATTTCTTTTAAATTACACGCGGGTGAAACCGCGGGTCCCAGCTAGTTAAAATATATAATTTGAATGTTCTGTCTCTTTGTGGAACGCCACTTAACCGAATTACCCAATTTAAATACCTGTGACACATCACCGAGCAGTGCACTACTGTATATCGAATTACCCTTGAATGATACCACTGTACACAGAAAGTATAGCTCCCGTTGAAGGGTAGTACGAAATATGAATTAGCCGATACCATTATTTCATCATCATTTCGGCCGTATGAAGTCCACTGCTGGACACAGGCCTCCCCCAAAGATCACCATAACGACCGATATGGCTGTGCTGTAGGCTCAATGGGGGGTTTTGCCATAATTGCCACGCTTGGCAGACGGGTTGGCGATCGCAGTTGAGTCGTTAATATATTCCAAGGACACTGCTGCCCATCCTCCGCCTAATCCTTTAGTCGACTTTTACGACACCCACGGGAGGAAATGGTGTGGTGGTATTCTGAGCCGCACCACACGACATACCATTATTTACAGACAGCATATTTCACTGAAAGAACATTACAAAGAATAAATGCTTGGCCGATAATCACGACTTGCCCATGCCGTGGTTCGCTGAAATACGCCGAAATGAATCTGTGGGTAACCCAAAGTGCTTAATGGTACGCAAGGGGACAAATACCTTGATATTAAATATTACTTTATTTCCAATGATATTGTATATTAAAAAGAAGTAGATATGTTACATGCGTGCCAAAAGTAAGAACCAAAACTCCCCCAATTGTAGCACCTCGCAATCGGTTCGCCTAGATCATCATATCAGCCACAGGACGTCCACTGCTGAACAAAGGCCTCCCTCTTAGATTTCCACAACGAGCGGTTACATGCCGCCCTCATCCAACGCGTCCCAGCGACCTTCACCAGGTCGTCTGTCCACCTCGCTGGAGGTCGTCCCACGCTGCGTTTTCCGGTGCGCGGTCTCCATTCTAGAACCTTTGTGCCCCAGCGGCCATCAGTTCTACGAGCAATGTGCCCTGCCCATTGCCACTTCAGTTTACTAATCCTTTCAGCTATGTCGACAACTTTAGTTCTTCTACGGATCTCCTCATTTCTGATTCGATCACGTAGAGAAATACCAAGCATAGCTCTTTCCATAGCTCGCTGAGTGACCTTGAGCTTTCTTATGAGGCCTATTGTGAGTGACCACGTCTCTGTTCCATATGTCATCACTGGTAACACACACTGGTTAAAGACTTGAGTCTTGAGGCACTGTGGTATCGTTGACGAAAAGATGTTGCGAAGTTTCCCAAACGCTGCACAGCCGAGTCGGATTCGCCGATTGATCTCTTTCTCGAAGTTGGACCTACCTAACTGGACAGTTTGTCCCAGGTAGACATACTCGTCAACAACTTCGAGAACAGAGCTCCCAACGGATATTGGGATGGGCACGACATGTGCATTTGACATGACTTTTGTCTTGCCCATTTTCATTGTTAGGCCCACCTGTTGGGAAACTCTGTTGAGATCATTGAGCATTGTGCTGAGCTCTTGCAGCGATTCTGCCATGACTACGATGTCATCGGCAAATCGAAGGTGAGTGATATACTCGCCATTGATGTTAATGCCGAATCCTTTCCACTCCAGTAGCTTGAAGGCACCCTCCATTTTAGCGGTGAACAGTTTCGGGGAAATGACGTCCCCCTGTCTCACACCTCTCTGCAATGGAATCGCCCCTGTGCTCTGTTCATGTACTTGGACCGACATGGTGGCGTTTCTGTATAAGCACTTCAACACTTCAATGTACCGATAGTCAATCTGGCACCGCTGCAGAGATTGCAGCACTGCCCAGGTTTCGATCGAATCGAAGGCTTTCTCATAGTCCACAAACGCCAAGCATAGTGGCAGATTATACTCCTCGGTCTTCTGTATAACCTGCCGCAGCGTATGGATGTGGTCTATGGTACTGAAACCTTTTCGGAAACCGGCTTGTTCGGGAGGCTGGAAGTCATCAAACCTACGCTCGAGACGATTCGTGATGACCCTTGAAAACAGCTTATAAACATGGCTCAGAAGTAAGATGGGTCTATAATTCTTCAATAGGGTGTTATCACCCTTTTTGAAGAAGAGCACCACCTCACCTCTGTTCCACGCTTCCGGCGTTGTGCCCTCGAAGTAAGACGGAATTGAATAGCTTCTGAAGGACTTTAAATTATAATTATATTAAATATAACCTTAAAAACCTGCGTTATTAAATTAAAATTTATTGTTACACCTGTATGTTTAGCTGAAGATTTACCAGTAATAAATAAATAAATCAAATATTATCAATATGTAACGCGTGGCGACGCGTTAGCATGGTAACGGCCGGCCATACTTTGTTCACATGTTTCTATAACAACATAACACCCCCGCTCGCCCCGCGCGTGCTCCATGGTCATGAAACCACTAGAAAAACCTCGTAAAAGGCGACTAAGGGACTCTAACCAGAGGGATGGGCAGCAGAGTCCCTTCTGTGAAACGGTAGCCATTCGCTCACCAACCCGTCTGTCAAGCGTGGTAAGTATTACCAAAACCAAAATGACGATGACACACGGCATGTAATTGGTCGTCTTCTGATGGGGCCTTCGTTCAGCAGTGGACGTCATCGAACCCTGTGGTGCCGGCTCAGAATGAACCGTGTGGTGCCAGCTCAGAATACCCCATCTCCTCCCGTGGGTGTCGTAAAAGTCGACTAAGGGATTAGCCGGAGGATGGGCAGCAGCGTCCTTCGAGTACATTAACAACTCAACTGCGATCGCCAACCCGTCTGCCAAGCGTGGCGATTATGGCAAAACCCCCCAATGGGCCCACAACACACCCATATCGGTCGTTGTGGTGATCTTTGGGGGAGGCCTGTGTCCAGCAGTGGACTTGACTCGGCCGAAATAATGGATGTTATTTGGCTGATATAATAAGTCATTATGACAATGCAGGTCTACTGTTAAAGTACAGTTAGCATACAATTAAGTGGCAACAGTCGCTGTGCAATATTTGATACGACTCTTCAAAATACAGTCCCTATATCTCTGAAACAAATGTACCACAAACTTAACACGATGTCTCCATTTCCAGGTCGCGAGGAGTTACGGTGTACCTTTCGTCGAGACTTCGGCTAAAACCCGCATGGGGGTCGACGACGCCTTTTACACCCTAGTCCGCGAAATCCGCAAAGATAAGGCGAGTCGAGTCAAAAAGAGTAGGAGAGGACGCAACCTAGGGCCTGGGCGGAAGTTCAAGTGTACATTTCTGTAATTCAGTTTATAATTTAGTTGATAATATTTGTGGATATTATCTGACGGTGAGGAGACGGTACGTCAATATTATTGTCGACAGACACTGCCTATTTAATATTATGAAGGTTTTGTTCTAGTGGTTCTGTTTGCACAGCGCCGCAAATTCATTTTCAAAAGTTAATCGAATATTGTCAATCGATTTTAACTCGGCTAAATACTGCATTATTTTTCAAGCTATGTCATACATGACTGAATAGTTGATTGTGTACAATAATATTGATACCACGCCAGTAGATTAGTTTTTCGACTACACTGCTTAACTGTCGTAGAATTTTAACTCTTTTACTTGCGTCTTGGGGTTCAAATTCCATGGTTATAGTGTAGCTAAGTTTTAGGAGAAACGCCGAAGGTATAGATGTATACTTAGTAGCCTAAAAAATAATGTATTTATATAATACGAATATTTGAAATATGTGAATTAAATTCGATTATAGACGCATTTGAAATAAGAATTCCAATTAAAAACTTATCCAATTCTTTGCTTTATTAATCGAAGGCCACTATTTAGCTAATCTGAATTAAACCAAGATGAATTAAATCGATTTAAACAAGTGATATTGATAGCAGGTTTAATCGAATTAATTTAACAATAAATAATAATAAGTAGCGTTTGAATAAAACAGGTTTAATTGATTTCAGGTGATCAAAATGGTTTCGACCATATACAGGCTGTCCAGTAAATAGCACGACATACTGCAGGGGGTGAGAGCTTGGATCAATACCTACCAAAAAAAACACAATATATGTTCAGCAAAATCTTACGGATTCACAGTAGTACAAAATTTTCCGAAATATCGAAAAATCTCTACCTTGACACAGATTTTTAAGCATCTCGTAATGAAAAATTCCTTTTCTAGTTTTTTTTTACCTCAAATTATTTGTGAATAGTTACTTTACTCATTGATAAGTCTTTATTCTATTAAAAACTAAAATGTTTTCAAGAAATACAATTTTTATTTAAATTTTCACAGTACAATTTTCTTATCTTAAAACTTTGTACTACTGTAAATCCGTAAGATTTTGCTGAACATATATTGTGTTTTTGGTAGGTATTGACCCAAGCTCTCACCCCCTGCAGTATGTCGTGTTATTTACTGGGCACCCTGTATATTTCTTAAGATTTATATTAACAAACTTAGGGAACGTACCCATACTACGTGACCTATTTTTTAAGATTTTTTGACCCCTCCCTCCCCTCGGTAACCACTCGTAGTATATGCCAAGACCCCTCCCTCCCCCTTTCAAAATTTTACGTAGTATTGACAAGTATGATTTTTAATCATTTTGTAGGCAGAAAGTGTAACAAATGAATTTATACAGCCGATCGTACAGTGACATTATTGTACAGCATGAACTCTCGTCGACTTGCTTAAGTTTAAGAAAGCACCCAACATTGCGCGCCAGATTCGAAGATAGTACATAAAAGCGCGAAATTTCTCTCGGCGAAATCTACTACGTGTAAAAATCTAAGCCACCCCCCCCCCCACACTCCTGTGACTGATCGTAGTATTTTTAAGACCCCCCCCCCCCCCCCCCAACGGGTTACGTAGTATGGGTACGTTCCCTTACTACAAAGCATACATGTAATCATTGTACAATATTTATTATAATTCGCTAATCTCTGTGAGATATATCCATAAATATTATTTGTATAATGTAGTGATGAGGCAGTTATGAAATCTAAGGCACTCTTCTATGGCTGGGTAAAAGTAACTTTTTGTACAGTGAAATATTTCAATACACTACAATGTGCTCATTTGTATGAGATACTTCAAGCTTGAATGTATGGACATTTAAGTTTGTATCTTTTATGAGGGTAACTGAAGCTACAATTGATTGTATCTAATTAAGAATATATCTCTCACTGAAGACATCCACTCATTTAGTGGGGTTTATCACTGCTACCCCAATATTTTACCCTACACCTCAGTCTTAAGACTGATAGACAAAAGTTTCTTATTATTTATTTTTAAGTATTAGACGCAAATTAGATAATTAAGAATATTTTTGAGACGAAAGCTGGTGCTTAGTAAGTTTCTGATCTGAGGGTATTATTTCCACCCCTAAGCGTACATTATATTTTTGGAAATTTCTGCTTTCATCTTACTAACTTTACTCTATTATACACTAACCAGGATCTTAAATTACCCCACCCATACAAAAAATTACTCTCTAATGACCACTGGCGTCAGGTTCTCTAGGTGCTATTCAGAGCATAGCACTCTTGTAGCAGATGCCGTGTTTACTTTTTCTATAAATATCTTGATCTTTATGAGTGTGGATTATATGCACAGTAATATTGTAGACAATACAGTGCAATTTTACTTAAAACTCGAAGACGAAGGTGTTGCGTTCAAAATTAGATTTCGTAGTTTTTTCCAATGGACAAAAAAGAGATGAAGCGTAAATTGAAATCATTGGAGGTTAAAATTAATGGTTGTGCATTATTCAATTACAATTTAGATTGGTTGTAAACACCCTGATTAGTACAAATAGTGCACAATTATTGGGAAAAAATAAACTAGCTGGTATATTACCCCTCCGTCTCTTCAAACAGACCGGTAAAATTATTGACTGTACCGATTTTGATCAAGACTTATTAAAAGTGTTAAATGTTTTCAGTTATAAGAATCTTAACTGTGAAATTCCTGTTTACTGAACTTATCTTTGATAAAAATGGCTGCGAGGACTAGAGCGCAGCCAATATCATATACAATCGTTATTGTAGCATAATATTAGGAGCATTGTTAAATGTTTTCTACTTTAGATAGAAGCAAATTCGCAGGCTTTATTGAAGTTTGTAACTACTCTATGATCTATGCTTATATTTTTCTTTAAAATGTCACACGAGCTCAACTAAAGGCATTCTAATGTCACTTCTAGCACCATTAAAAAAATGTATTAAATATTTTATGCCATTATTATGAATTAGGCACAGATCGAATTCTACAAATCCTAGATATTCTCATAAATCGCCCTCTAGGGACACTTGAATCATACAGTTATATATTAGAGACGAATGTTTGTGTGTATCAAATTCGCATCATGTTTGTTA
The DNA here is from genome assembly GCA_947459985.1 of Diloba caeruleocephala. Taxonomy (NCBI): domain Eukaryota; kingdom Metazoa; phylum Arthropoda; class Insecta; order Lepidoptera; family Noctuidae; genus Diloba; species Diloba caeruleocephala. Next base: position 3,353,371 of record OX381618.1, read on the forward strand.
AATATTTGTATGTATTATTTGACTCAGCATGTACAATGAATTACTCAAACGAATTTTTTTAAATCAGTTATCAACTATTAATGAATTTTAATATTTTGACAGCGTTTTTTTAGTATTATAAGTTAATAATAGAGTGATTAGTTGTTAGTTTAATTATAGTCTAAAAATGCACCAGGTACTTACTTGTAACCTTTTTTGTGTTTGTACTTTTTGTATCATGTTTTTTAGGCTCAGAGTACAAAAATTTGTGTACCTACGTATAGCTAGTTATACTTAGTCTATCTAGCCTTCACTGATACTACTAAAACAAACCACTTAGTAAGTTTTGTTACTCACTTGGACCAATTATGCAATTTATTGACTTGCTTTAAGGCTCGTGTAATTCAGCCTTATGTTGTTCTTCACAATGTTCTTGTAATTGTAAGTGCCAAACGTAAAGTACTTGGTGTATTTTTACAAACATTATATAACTTACGATCGAAAATCCAAGCTGCCATGAAAATCGTCATCAGCCAGAATATTTTTTGCCATGAATATGTATACCCCATTGGTAGCCATATTTTTTTATTAAACGTTTTTTGTTTTCAATCTTTCAGAAAATATTAACAATTTAAAATCTATGTATGCTGTATATTCGTGCTCTTGCTTATAAATGTTGCTCAAATATTTAGGTTTTGCACACCACGACCGCGAAGCTTTATATTTAATAGCCAGAAAAAAAAATGTGATCCAGCTTAAATTATTTACACCAACTTATATTGCACTTATATGCTTAAAAAAGTACACTAATGGCAAAAGGGTATTCCAATCAATAATTCTGACATAGTAAAAGCTTCTTTTATTCAGTTTATATTTCGAACAAAAAATTATTGTAAAATACAAACTTGTTCGTCAGTTGGTCTGTAATACATATGTGAACACAATATCTCTTGAATAACTCGATGAATCACTTTAATTTTATTAGCTTCGGATTTGAATTATGTGGAAGCCTTTTGAATTTCACCATTGTATGCCATCACGTTAATTAATATTATTACTAAACTAATGGTGTTAACTAATAACAAATAGCCAATTTTTGGAATATTGAGAAATATTTACTCCTTTTTCGTTTAATAACTAACGAGAGTTTGAGGTGTGCACTTTTGGATTTTCTAAATACTTTTTTCTGTTAATCTAGGTCAAATACAAGAATCAAATATTTGATATAACGTTTACTGGCGAGGGCTATAATAAGTGTGTATTATATTTTAAATAGAAAATTCGAAGCTAGTGCACAATTTTGTTAAAAATAGTTAATATTTTTAAAATAATAAATTCTGTAACAATATAGCACAACACTGTGTGCTAATTGAAATAAATAAAATTGACGAGGCTATGTGTTTTATTCGTTATTCATTCATTTATTTAACCAATTTATAAATATAGACTTGCCATTCAGCCATAACTTACCCCACTCATCTGTATCGAAGTATCGACTCGCAGTCAAAATTTGAAAAATCCAAAATAAATAAGAGCAAATCAATAATTATTTTCTCTAATAAAAAATACACTGGTCACAAAGATGTTTGCCAGACACATGAATAATCAGAATTCGGTTGTCGCGTTCCAAGAAGAACGACACAGTTTGCGCAGTGCACTGTGCAGAAGTAAATGGCTTTCCGCGCTTCGTGTCGCGGGTTCGATCCCCGCACGCAAATATTTGTCTGATCTACAGAATAATATGTAGTTGGTTTGTGTCTGGATGTTGCTGCTTGTGAGAATTATTTATTTATTCTATTCCGTCTGTAAACTGTACCCACGATACAGAAGACAATATTTATGGCGACAATGTACGAGAAAACGTTCAAAAGATCTTAAGAACACTAAAAATGCCTCATTATTGTAATCTACAAAGCGCACAGTAAGGCTTCTGGGAACCCTTTACAATTTCCCCTCCAAGATGATCCTGCAAGGGGGAGGCTCCTTTCTGTCGCCTTCACTCCGCTAGAAGAGATGGCCGCTTTACAGTCAACACGTCCGAAATTTTTGGTGCCTTCGTTCTCGGCAACTTGTAGCCGCTCTTCGGTGTCGAAGATGACCACCCCTGTGGTTTTAGCCAGTAACAGTCCAGCACACTTACCCTTAGGATGGGTGGAGGGAGTTCATGATGGATTTCCAACGCAGTGAAAAGTAAAAAAGAGAACCTTATGAAATATTTGTATGATCCGCAGGTAGTTGTTCTGGGTCTGGGTGTATTGTGTGTAAAATGTGTGTGCCTCTAGATTTCCACAATAATTGCGTCGACATTTTGGGGGGAATTTACCAGTTACCTACTCATCACGCTTAGCGGGTTGACGCTGCTGCCCATGCCTCTGGTGGTCCCTTAGTAGCCTTTTACAACATTTGCGGGAGACGGGACCGATGCTATGTTCTTGATCCGGTCAAACAAGGAAAGAAAACAAGCGCAGAGCAGACGAGATAGAACGCCAACCTGTGGCCACCCATCAGAGTTAATACATTACGATTCGAATACAATAAGTGGTCTACGCTCTAAAGGAACGCAAGTTCCATGTTCCTTGTTCCGATGATTGGTACCTATATTTTCTTACTATTTGTTTTTTATTTGAAGCTATTGTCAAAGATATAGCTTATATAGAAACTTGCTTTAGTTAGATATAAATGTTATAGATTTATATTATTTACCGTGTGGTGCCGGCTAAGAATACCACCACCCCATCTCATCCCGTGAGTGTCGTAAAAGGCGACTATGGGATTAGCCGAGTATATTTATAACTCAACTGCGATCGCCAACCCGTCTGCCAAGCGTTGCGATTATGGCAATATCCCCCAATGAGCACACAACACAAACCCATACCGGTCGTTCTGTCAATCTTGTGGGGAGGCTTCTGTCCAGAAGTGGACGTTTTTACGGCTGAAATAATATAGATTTATAGAGACTTATATACAGCTATAATTTTATTAATAAACCTATGATATAACGAATAGTGATGCAACAAACACGAATATTCGTATTCAGGATTACATTCTTAAAAATATTTGAGTATAACGGATCGCACCCGTAAATAGTTGAGCTACATTGTAAGTTTCCGAACTTAATTGTTAACGTTTTTAAACTTTGATTATTAGGGTTGACCCTTTTTTTTTTTATTTTTTTTTTATTGGTGCCCAGTGGAAATTCTTCATGAACTTCCTTCGCCCCGGGGAAGGACGAAGGGGTATGCCGGACTCCTACCGGCTAAAACCACTGGGGCGGTCATCTTCGGCACCTAAGGGAGGCTCCAGGTCCTCGTATGATCACACTAGAGCCGCCCACTGGTGCCACGCCTATTGGCACATCTCGGAGAGGGTGACTGTAAAGCGGTCACCCCCCCCCCCCAGGGGATTAGGGTTGACCCTGTGTGTCTCGTATCTAGTCTGTGGGGGCTAACTCTTAAACCAATTAAATAGCCTTCCACAGTGGCCTCATTAAAGGCTATTTTCCACAGCTAGTAAGTTATGTAGGTATGTACACACGGCTACATATCGAGCTATATATTTCCAGTATAAGCTGATCTCACATTGTATAGGCTTTCGGTACGATGAGAGATCAGCGTAAACTGGATTTGTAAAACTTGATATGTAGTCGTGTGTGCATGCTTTTGTAATAAAAAATATCGATGTAATTCGATCAGTTAGTTAAAATTTATTTTAAATATAATTTAGCACTTAGGTAAGTAGTTCTCCTCATCGCTGTCAGTTGGTAATGGTCCCAAAAGACTGGCAGCATTGCCACGTTGAATGGAAATACTTATTCTTTGGTCAAAGAAAAGGCCAGTCCTCTGGTCACGCGAAGTGTCGAACAACCGGCTAGTAGTATCCTTGAAAAGTAGACGTGCACTGGGACCCCATGACCTATTTGTTCGTTGAGTTTGTTCTGACCCCAAACGGCTCAAAACAGTAATTACTGATGAGATTATTGTATTTGCGACGTTTGAGGTGTTCTGCCGCAGAAGCAGCAGCGCTAGCCTGCAGTGGATGCCGCAAGATGATAACACAAGTTGCGTCCCACGCCAGAGGCCTAGCCATCATCCATGACAGTAACAACATACCATCCGGCCTTTTGGCTGACACGCCGACAGTGGCAAGAGCACGACGAATAATGTCGTCAATATTGGCTTTGCAATACAGGCCAAAATATAATAATAATAATAATAAATTTAGGGGGCCCATCTTGTGAGTGGCGAGTCACCGTCTGCCACAGAATTTCACTATAAAGGTTGAAAGGCAGACGCCGCCTTTTCCGTTTTTCTTAGTAATAAATCCATTTAGCATCCATTGCAATAGACCTTATACTTGTAGTTTCCATTTCATTTTTTTTTCATTCCATTCCAAAAGGCCGGGTTCCCCGTTACAGGGGATATAAACCCGTGTAAAAGAGAAACATGTAGATAATAATAAATGCCCTCTGGGCAGTCGTTATCTCACCATGGGATAAGGTAATCCTGAAGGGCAGATTAAATTAGCTGCTTGATTTCTTCCTACCTTATGATAAAACGCAATAGGAAGTAATATAACTTCAGACTAGGCAGTATGATCATTAAACTATAGCCCGCCCAAATGGGCAAAAAAATGAGTAAACGTCAAGTCAATGTCATTGTCAATATAGTTTAACGTCATTGATGTCATCAAAACAGTGATGCCAACTTGGGGGTTTTCCCCCTAAATTTAGGGGCAATAATGATTGAAAGGGGCGTTTTTAGGGGCAGGATTTCTTTGGGGGTTTTTTTAGGGGGAAACGATTAATAATAATATAAACTAAAGGTTCTTATATTTCTGAACGCTGCCAATTTGCACTTGTTTATATTTTTTTGAACGCAGCCTAGAACGAACGAACGGTACGCCTGACGAGTTCATTCCGCGCCGTTCATTCAAAAGAGAATACAAACTCTACGCTGCTCATTCATTAAGGTTAGGTTCAATAACTATACAAGATACAAAAAGGTACAAAATAATACTTAGGGGTTTTTAGGGGGATTTTGAAATAATCTTGGGGGAAAAAATCTGTAGGAGTTGGCAACACTGCATCAAAAAATGGTAAACAGGATTCCAGGAGAATTCCGAACCTGTACGAATTATTGTATAATTAACAAATTATTTTATGTATCTGTTAATTTAAATTAATACATCGTCACTATGGAAGCGAAAGATGTGTGTGTAGAAATTGAGAACGATGAATTTTATAGCAAGTTTTTAGATGAGTCGGTAAAGCCCGTAATCAGTGAACATCTATCAGTTACAGATCAAGTAAATAAACTCGCTCTAGGTATTGAAAAACTAAGCAAAAGCTTAGAGAAACAAGTTCTTGCCAAGCATAATGACTTGCTTACTCAGGCAAGTCATATTTCAGATTTAGAAGTGACTTTAGAATCGGTACAATTGCAAGTACAGAGTTTGCTACGCGGAGCCGAAAAAATGAAAGAGCGAGTTCATACACCGTATTACGCCTTGGAAAACCAAACTATGATGCTCGAGAGAGTCCAGACTACGTGCAATTTACTCAGACACTCGTCTAAAATCTTAACATTATGGAATAAGCTACAAAGCATTAAAGATAACCCATCTAAAGAAGCTATTATACTTTTTGAACTGAATGAGTTGATCAGTGACTATGATTTTGAAGGGATTGATCTACTGGATGAGGTTTTAAAATCTGTAGAACTTAGAAGGAATGAGTTACTGAAAAACTCTACAGAACTATTGCAGTCTAGTCTACTGAGCGGAGACAAAGTGAGACTTTTACAATGCTTCAAAGTATTCCACAACCTCCAATGTACAGAGGAACAGATAAAAAATACTGTATACAGTATACTGAGTGATTTGAAAAAAGAAATAACTACTGCATTGAATGTACAAATGGTTTCAATTGAAGTAAAAAAATCAAGCTCTGGAAGAATTGCACCTGGGAAAGCAAATATTATGAATGCTCAAGATTTTAAGATAAAGCTTTGGGACAACATTGAAAAGCTGTTCAAAGTTGATATTTATAACAGCTGCACCAAAGTTATAATGCTTCAAAATGTTGTGAATGAATTACATGCAATTGGGAACTTCAGAAATATAGCCAAAAACTTCTGGTCTGAGTTATCTATCATCTTCAGCAATGAACTTGAAAAGAGCCCTCTGACGGTCAACCAGTCTATAGAGATAGACTTCCCAAGATTACTGAAAAGTTTCAATGATTTACTCTCTAGACTAAAATGTAAGGATCTAGAGATGAATCGCACATGTCTCACAAAGTGGGAGAATTCCTTTTTATCAAAATCTTTAGGGAAGTTACTTGAGCCTGTTAGAAGTATGTGGCACTTATCCCAAGTTCCAAACATGGATCAAATAGATAATGCCATTAGAGTAATTGCTGAAGCTTTGAGCATCTCACTTGGTGACAAACAGTTGAGCATAAGTTTGGCCAACAGTGTAGCCAAGTCAATCAAGCAGATGCATGTAGAAGCTGAACAGAGAATGTCCATGGATAGTGATGTTGCCCAGATCATAGAACCACCAACAAGCTCCCAGCAAAAAAATGTCGACCTCTGTAACTCTCTGTATTACTTTTCATCACAAATCAAAAGAGTCCTTGTAAATATGAACTCAATGTTGCCCCAAGAGAGTATTCAGATTGTTCAAAATAGCTTGAAAGACATTTCTAGTATGCCTATTCTTCAGTTATTTGCTGAATCAATCAAGAATTCCCTATATATTATTCTGATGACTATGCATGAAGAACCTGATCTGATCAGGGCTGATGATCCAACTGGCATAACTATGGCATGTTCCCCATACATGAAAGAACTTCAGCAATTTGTGTCAAGATGCAAAGACATTTACTTGTCAATGTTTAGTGAAAAATCTGCTCTAAATGAATGCTGTATGAATATAGCCAGAGCTTGTATTGAGAGATTCACTCAACACATCTGCAACGTAAGACCATTGAGCAAGTTTGGACGATCAAAATTACAGATAGATTGTAAACATCTGGAAGTTGCATTGTTGCCATTGGTTAACGATATGACAGAGTTAGGGGACCATTACAGACAGTTGAAGGCATTGCATCTTTTGTTAGAGAAAACTCCTCAAGAAATAGCAAAGAGTCAAACTGAAGGTGCATGTTTACCTTATTCTTTAGTGATGATGTTTCTATTCTCCCATGGTGGGCACCAGTTGTTAGCTCCCCATACTTGTGCTGGCTGGAATGTACAGAAATTGATGCAATGGCTGGACTCTCATAAGAATGAGAGGGATAGGCTAGAGTTTGTGGCAGGAGCTTTACAAAGATATCAGAATCATGTGAGGCAGAATCAAATAGCGACATACGACGAGGTATACCCTGTACTGTTGCAGCTATTAGAAGATGCAAGGAAGACTTTGAAGAAATAAAAAGTAATTAAGAATAATATAATAATAAATAACCTTTTTAAGCAGCTTCTTGGTAAAGCCGATGCTTCTGGCCAGCTAAAGCCAGTTAGACTGTATTAGGCTACTATAGACCAGCATCATGTTGTTGATATAACACTGACATGGAATTTAAATAATGAGTGTATAATTTTGTGTCAACAGTTCTGTCACTGTAGTAATGAAATGTGTTAAAACTTAGTGTAACTGTAAAAAGTATTCGTATTTAGAGGCAGGAAGGAGTTATGATGTTGACAGAACGGTCACCCATCCGAAGCACGGCTGCAAGCACAGCTTAACCATGCAAGTTGATCACTGCACTGTAATCATTCAGCCACAAGCAATACGAGGTTGTTTTATTTATTTATGATCACTAGTAGTCAGAGTTAGGAGAGCTTTTTGAGGTCAACAATCTCCGGTTATTGTTAGTATGGATATGACTGAAGCGCTTTTTTGCAACTTTTAATTTTGATAGTAGATTTTGCTATGATTTGTATTGTCTCAGAGCTCTGTCCAGAAAGAGACTGTGATATATAAAAATTAATACCAATTAAATGACACGGTGGTCTCAAAAACAAAAAAATATTATATGATAATGTTAGTAATTAATTAATAATATCATACTATTCAATTAATTTTATATTTAAGACTAAATGTCTAAGTCAATATTTATTTCAACAGGCATATCAATATTACAATAACGTAGGATAACTTCGTTAAATCGCTCACCTGATTCCAATCACTTATAATCACAAAATGGTTTAATAACCCCGTATGTCTTAGCTATAAATTACAAAACTATTTAAAATATCGTCATTTATTGAATATAAACTTGTTTGAACCAAAACAATGTCTTCTTTGGCCTGACCATCTTCTAAAGGCAAGCAGCGCTTGCGATGTCGTCCACGACAGTCTGGCGCATCAAGTTAATTCATTTTATTCTGTTTTCGGTCCATTTCCTGCAATGCACACAAGCATAAGAACTTAAACTGTGCTAAACTACAACGCAAGTCAAACTTGCGAATATAACTAATATAAAGCAATAACTATAATAAATCCGCATATTCCGCTTCCACCTGCCTCAGCCATCGCGTCAATAGTGTACACTAAAAATTAAAAAGAGATAAAAGATATCTTTTAGGTGGAAGTCGTTGATGCGGGCGGCATGTAATCGGTCCTCGTGGAAATCTTTGCGATCTTGTTCAGCAGTGGACGTCTATCGGCTATGACGATGATGAAATCATAAAGAGCAAACATATTTAATGGCTCCAGTTCACACGGCAAAAATACTGAACATTATTTCTTATATGACGTATATCTCATTAACTGTGCAAAGCCAGACACAATAAAAAATCTATTGTGTCTCACCGGCTGCCGGCAATTGACAGGCAACAGGCTATGATTAGTTGTCTTCCGTGTCAAATGTAAGAGGTTCAAATGGGTAAATATTAGATTTTCAACAACCTTATATTTGATACTCCTCACTGTTTGTATAATTAATCTTTGGCATAGTTACTTGCATTATTCAATCATCTAACTTAAATGGTAAAAGGTTCGGAATCTGTAGTGTTTAAATAGATACGTAGATCAGGACTGTCGCAACCAAAAAAAATTATAAAGCGATAGTGAATCATAAAACATGCGATAGTGTAATTAGTATCTATCCAAAACACTTGCAACTAGCTTACATACGTACCCGCTTCGTACCCGAGAGCGATCGACCCGAAAGGCACGTGAGGCCATTGGCCACGAGCTGTTTTACATCGACCGTTGTGTTTGACGACGGCACAGTTGGTGCAGTGGCCGATACAGTCGACTGCTGCGCTGCGGGTCGCGGGTTAGATTCTCGCGCGGTACAAATATTTGTATGATCTGCAGGTAGTTGTTCCGGTCTGGGTGTATTGTTTGTGAAATTTGTGTCTGTAGACGCACCCACGACAGGAGAAACCCTAGTGTCCTGTTGACTAATGTAACTGAGCTATAAGATTGACGACGGCTTTATACACTACAAATATTAATGTCTGTAAAGTACCCAGGTCACAAGAGAAACCACAATTTCGTTTTATAATAAAAAAAGGATAGGTTCGACATAATGTTGCACATGCAACCTGAGGGCCAATCTCTTAATTTGAAAATGTTCAAAATGTAGTTCCGGTCTAGGCATAATGTCCTTAATCTCACAAATGGTATTCTCCTACACTAACAAACAACGTCAATTTACACTATGATAAGATTGAAATAGATCGAACGTTGATCGAAGTGAAAACGGTATTCTGCTAACATTTCGAACTGTCACAGATACTAAAATTGACATTAAATAAACCTCGTAAAGAGTAGCAGATATTTTGTTAATTCATAATTTAATCTCAGCTGGTGCGGCTAAGAATACCACCACCCAATCTCATCCCGATGGTGACGTAAAAGGCGACTATGGGATTACCCGGAGGATGGGCAGCGGCGTCTTTCGATTGCCAACGCGTCTGCCAAATGTGGCGATTATGGCCAAACCCCCCAATGAGCCCACAACACAATCCCATACCGGTCGTTGCGGCAATCTTGGAGGGGCATGCCGGGATCAAACCGGCTAAAACCCCATGGTGTCCTTCTTCTTACCTCTAGCCGGGGGTGAGTTGTACGCTTTTCTGCATTAGACCGCTCCCCCGGAGGAGATTGGCCCTCTGAATTTAATCAATGGTGCTACGCAACATCGTGTAATGCACGTCTGACGCACATAATTATTGTCATGCAGTGTACAATGACTATAAAAACTACAAAAATCTAAAAAAGAAAATATTTAATTCATATTAACAACATTCTTATACTTCCAAATAACTATTTAACAAACACCAACATACTCACAAAATCTACATAGCGTCTATTACATTCTACATAATGTCTATATACTTACAATAAACAAATGCAGACTTAAAATGAACTAGACAGGTAACGGGAAATATTTACTTTACAGTACTGGTTGGATAAACTGTGTTTGAAAAACAATCTAATCATTCGATTGTTTTGTTTATGGGACTACATTCTAACAACAATTGATGTTATAAGACTGTTAATCATCAATCGCGCGATTCGAAATCGGCGACGCAATATCGATTGTGAAACGAGCTGGGCTCGATCGATTTACAATCCTCGACGCAATGCTTACTGTTAGATATGGACTGGGCCCAATCGCCCTGCGCAAATGTTGACTTTCAATTGTTGGGGTTTTATTTTTTACTATTATTTATTTATTTATATACAAGGTCTTAATTTAATAGTCCACGATATTTTGCATGGCGCTATGGTGAACGATGAAGATAATGTAGGTATAAAAAAAACTTGTAAATTTGCTGTTTAAAAAATAATTTTATTAAATCATTTATTTCATTACTTCCTAGTTCTCTTAGTTGTGATAATATTGCATGCATCTAGTAAGACAATGGCGGACAGGGCTGGTTGACTGATTTAGATAGTCTGTAACGTTAAACAAAACAGACAGCGCACGGTAGCGACATCACACGAAAGAAAGAAATGGATTTTTACCATGAGTTTTTTTTGTGTTCGGTACATCATCTTAAGCATTTACTGAGGCACCATGCAAAATATCGTGGATTATTAAAATAAGACCTAATATATATATAGTTGCGACTTATTAAAATTTCGAAGGACTGTCTATAACAGGGGTTACCAATTAGTTTCGCTCGGGGTCCGTTTCAAGAAATAAAATGACCATAACGATGCGCACAACATTTTTACAAAAAATATTTATTAAACAAATGTAATTACGGAAATAACAAAGGTATTTTTTTACATTTCAATGAGAAAAATGACTATTTTAATTGCGGACTATCTGTCTGCAGTTTGGAGTAAAATCGGTGCAAGCTATTGACATTAAATATACATTTTTTATTAAATTACGTACTCTGTAGTGCAAGTTGATGTGTTCTCGCGGTCCGCACAAAATGGGTCCGGCGGTCCGGACGCGGACCACGTCCCCCCTTTTGGCGACCCCTGGTCTATAACATAGACAGATCCTTCGAAATTTTAGACTAGAATAATAGACTAAGGACTATAAATGACCAAAAGCTGTCTGCAAAGTTGATAATACCTTGGAGAAATAGATGGAAAAATTTAGACAGTTACTATTTAATTACTAATGTCAATTTGACAGGTTTTGATTCGTGATAGTAATGTTGTAGTGCTCCAATTCCTTAACTTTTGTGGTGCTTTCACATTCACGCTATCTTTTTCAGATTTTTTTTCCTAATATTACTTATAAAATTAATTTATTCATGGAAAAGTAGAAAGTTACGTACAATAACAGAATAGGAAAGTAAATGGCGGCTGGACTATTCGCTCGCGATGCATGTGTGTAAGCAAGGGTAAACTAACAAAATCATTAAAAACCGCTATTATTTTGGAGTACTGATGACGCAATGGTTCGTGTGCATAACTTCACAAACGTCGAGGAGATTTTGTACTGGTATATTTATAATTGAATCTGTGTGGTGTCCGGAATATGAATATATAGCAACACTATCTCTTCCCGTGACTTCGTAAATAGCGAACCTTCTGTGGAACAGCAGACATCTGCGCCCGCTAACCCACCCGCCAAGTGTGGCGAGTGCTGGCAAATTCTCCCCAGGGAGGCCTTTGTTCAGCAGTGGACATTTTTGTTATTGCGAATTCCTTATGACTGCCTTCTTAGTGAATAGTTCAATTCCATGGAGGAAGGACCCTTGGCCAAAAGGTATCATCATTTTCGTGAAAAGCTATTCCACACCTCACCCTTACCCCAAAAATATTTCCTATTTTTTAATAGATCGGTGAAAGCATCGCAAGATAACGAGTGGATTCATTTAGATATTATGAACTCATAAAATATTGTCTTTCCCAACTTTTGTAACAGTTTCAAATTCGATCTAAATATCAAAATCGTTCCATCAATTTCGTGATTCAATGACTAATATCCCTATCAACGCCTTTTCCAAAGATATTATTTACTGATACCATCAACTGTCTACTTACTAACTAAACCTTATTACATAGCAATACAGTCTATAATTGGTGTTAAACCTTTGCTGTTTCGAAGGCAACTTTGAATACTTCATCTATGTCGCTCACGAAGTGTATGTCCATGTTTTCCTTAATGAACACCGGCAAGTCGTCGTAGTCGCGCCGGTTCTCTTCAGGAAGGATGACGCAGTTGACGCCTACGCGTTTGGCCTATGACACAAAAAAAACAGTCCATTCACTAAACATTCATTGTGTTACCAGTGATGTCATGGAACAGAGACGTGGTCACTCACAATGGGCCTCATAAGAAAGCTCAAGGTCTCTCAGCGAGCTATGGGGAGAGCTATACTTGGTATATCTCTACGAGATCGAATCAGAAATGAGGAGATCCGTAGAAGAACTAAAGTTGTCGATATAGCTGAAAGGATTAGTAAAGTGAAGTGGCAATGGGCAGGGCACATTGCTCGTAGAACTGATAGCCGTTGGGCACAAAGGTTCTCTAATGGAGACCGCGCACCGGAAAACGCAGCGTGGGACGACCTCCAACGAGGTGGACAGACGACCTGGTGAAGGTCGCTGGGAGTCGTTGGATGAGGGCGGTATGTAACCGCTCGCTGTGGAAATCTAAGGGGGAGGCCTTTGTTCAGCAGTGGACATCCTGTGGCTGATATGATGATGATGAAACATTTACTCTCTGTTCACTAGTTGTAAGTTGTAAGGCTCCTAAGGGGCCCGTTGAAAAAGTAAACAAAAGAATAACTTTACAGCGTGACAAGTCCGTCAGTGAGTAAAAAGTGGGAACGGAGTCACGGGTTATTAGTAATATCGACTTTAGCAGTTGCTGAGGCATCGGCAACTTTCAGACAGTGGGACCTCAAGTATCAAGATCAGTGTATGAGTAAAGTTACATATAAGTACTCATTGATTTTTTTTTCGTTTAAAATCCGTGTGGTGTCTGGAATCAGAATATAACACGACTACTATCTCCACTTGTTGGATGTCGTAAAAGGCGACCGAGGTACTCTAAATCAGAGGGATGGGCAGTAGCGTCACTTGTGTGGAAGAGTAGCCATACTGCGCTCACCAACCCGCCTGTCAAGCGTGGTGAGTACTGGAAAATTCCTCCCAAAATGATGACACAATTGTGGCAATACATGAGGGAGGGCTTTGTTCAGCAGTGGACGCTCTTTGGCTTTTATGATGATGATGAAGTTCGTAGTTTACGGGCTGAGTGTGTGCGCGTACCTGCACTCGAGGGAGTGTGTGCGCGTATGTGTAAGAGTGTGTGTGCGCGCGTGTGTGGTACGTATGCGTGTGTGCGCTCATGGGTGGGTGTGTGTGTGTGTGCACCAACCCGCCTGCCAAACGTGGTGAGTATTGGCAAATACCCCCCAAAATTACGACACAATTGTGGAAATCTGTGGGGGTTCCCCCCTTGTTCAGTATAAACAGCTGATATGATGATGATTATGTTCGTTGGGATAGTGGGCGATCTGTTCGTAGCTGTAGCCGCACTCACCGCGATGATCTTCTCCTTGATGCCGCCCACGGGCAGCACGCGGCCCGTGAGCGAGATCTCGCCCGTCATGGCCAGGTTGTCGCGCACGCGGCGCCGCAGCGCCAGCGACGCCAGCGCCGTGGCGATGGTGGCGCCGGCCGACGGGCCGTCCTTGGGCGTGGCGCCCTCGGGCACGTGCAGGTGGATGTGGCTGCGGAGCGGCACGGAAAGATCATAAGACACAATCAACTTACAATGCTATTCAAACATACAACGAGTGCGTAGGCGCATCTGTTTTAAAATATACATCGCCGCGGAATTGAATCACCTTATCATTATTTTTTGGTGTCCAGTGGAAATTCGTCATGAACTTCTTTCGCCCTGGGGAAGGGGTATGCCGGACTCCTACCGGTTAAAACCACTGGAGCGGTCATCCACTCCAGGTCTCCAGGTCCTCGTCAGATCACACTAGAGGGAATTGAATCACCTAGGTGATATGACCCACGGCCTGCTGACGACGAAGTAGGGGCGGTCCGTCGCCCGAAAAGAAACAGGCCTGAGATAGCGACGCGTGTGTTTCACGCGCGCCTCTTACTAGGATAGGTGCGGCCTTCAAGGTCGCACAGAGAAGAGGCCCGTCAAACTGTGACGGGCCGATACCTGCCGGGGGTGCGGTCTAATGCAAAGCGTGCACTGCACCCCCGGCTAGAGGGAAGAGCAAGGACACCGTGATGTTTTAGCCGGTTTATGTCCGGCATACCCCTCCGCCATTCCCAAGGCGGAGGAAGGACATGAGGATTTCCCCACGTGATATGACCCAGGTATACAAATAACTTGTGACCCTGTTTTTATAAATGATCAGTTTAAATTATTCGTAGTATGTATGTTGCCACCTTTATAGCTCCCTATCTAAATCTACCTTTTTCTCATCCATTTTGCTACATAATGTTATAAATCTATAATATAGATTAATACGAAATTAAGATACTACGTGTTCGCACAATTACTCCTAAGTATTAGACTACAAATTAAAGTTGTTTTTCAATCTATAGTATGAAAGACAGTCATTTATCACAAATTAAATAATTTCTTTAATATGTTGTGTCATGTGTGTGATACTTGGAGCATCCACTGACATCGACAGGGCGGGAGAAACTAGGGGTGTTTGGTTAAGGTTTTTCCATGATGTGTAGAGTGAATTACTAAAATCCCATGCCCTGCTAAGGCAGCACAAATTATCACCGGTAGATTTGATCAAATTAAGTATTATATATTATATTGCAGTGGTCAAGTGATTGGGTTGGTTACGGAAAAATTAAAATATATAATTCCTTACCGTTTAGTTTTTAGTTTACCCATGATTAATATGATGACGAACACGAATTATTAAAAATGGGAGTCTGTAAGTTGGTAGTTTTCTACCAAAGTGAACATAGATATATTTTTAAATATATCATTAAGTAATTCGCAAGCCCCCATACCATGGATTGAGCGGATGGCCCTCTTCTGTAATATAAATATTGAAATTACATTAGCCGCTGCTTCCCACAACAGAATGCCATATGACATTACGCTGTGGAAATACGCAAATATACAAGTCTGGCCGTAGCTATGTCACTTAGTTGCCCAATTTTTCTGACCGCAAATACTGCAGAACTTAACCTATCGGATAGAGTTTTTATATGAGCACCCCACTGTAATTTCGAATCTATTTCGGTTATACCTACAAATACAGTTTCATTTACTATCTCGAGTTTGTTGCCTTCAAGAATTATTTCCACTTTGACTTGAGGTATATTTTTGGCAACGAAAACTTCAAACATTTGGTTTTATGTCTGTTTAATAACAGGTTATTTGCAGCAAATTATCTAGACAGAGAGGATAAATTATCATTAACGTGTGTAAATTCATTGACTCTCCTAATGATATAAAAAATAAATGATGAAATAATATTATATCCAATAATGCCAACATTATATATATCTGATCATTTATATAGGCTAGGAACAGAAATGGTCCTAGAATTGATCCCTGTGGTACATCTATTTTCACTAGCGACCCTGAAGATGTTATACCATCTATACCTTTTTTTTATTGGGCCTAGTGGTAAATCTACATGAACTTCCTCCGCCGAGGGAAAACCACTGGGGCGGTTATACTCGGCAACTAAGGGAGGCTCCAGGTCCTTGTATGATTACACTAGGAGCCGCCCACTGGTGCCACACCTATGGGCACATATCTGACCCATTTTACAGTCACCCGACTGTAATATGCTTCTATCTTCTCTTGGGTCGCTCGGTGTGGGCACGCAGATTCCCCAATCTAAGCACCCGCGAATGCAGAGGCCCCCCACCTTTTAGCGACGGCAGGGAGTTTCAGCCGTGTGGTGCCGGCTCAGAATGCCACCACCCCATTTCATCCCGTGGGTGTCGTAAAAGTCGACTAAGGGATTAGCCGGAGGATGGGCAACAGCATCCTTCGAGTACATTAACAACTCAACTGTGATCGCCAACCCGTCTGCCAAGCGTGGCGATTATGGCAAGACCCCCCAATGAGCACCCAACACACCATATCGGTCGTTGTGGTGATCTTTGGGAGAAGCCTGTGTCCAGCAGTGGATTTCATTCGGCCGAAATGACGAAGGGGGTTTCAGGCGTATGGGAATTAGTCACCAGGGTGATTGTTACCCCGGCGCCACCTCCTTCTTCTTTTTAGCAGGATCGGCCCTCTCCCGGTCTTGCTCTGCGGTCTCCTTCCGGAGCATGACATGACAGAAGACCACTGCATTCCAGTTTTCGTGCTCTGCCAACATAGCCGACACTACTGCCGGCAGAGAGAGATCTTGTCCGATCCGATCGACCAGGATCCGCCGCTCGGCGGTCCACGCAGGGCACGCCTCGAGCGTGTGTCCTGGTCGCTATCATAATGATCCCATCTATACATAATTTTATATACTGATCAGCTGACGATTCTTTGAATTGAATCATCATATCATCATAGCGGCCATTTATACGTCCACTGCTGAACAAAGGCCTCGCCCACAGATTTTCACAACAGTATGACTACCGTTGCACAGAAGGGATGCTGCTGCCCATCCCTCTGGTTTAGATTCCCTTAGTCGCCTTTTACGACATCCACGGGAGGAGATGGAGTGGTGCTATATTCTTAATCCGGACACCAAACGGAATGAGCTGAATGGCCAATTGCAAAAACTTCTTTCTTACCTAGTATTCAGGAACTTGTTTTCCGAGTCGTGCATGTTCATGTAGTTCCTGGCGACTGTCAGTGCGATGCGGGCGGACTCCTTCATGACGTCACCGAGGTGGCCCGTCAGCTCCAGCGACCCGAACGGCGCCTTGTCGTCCGTGGCCGAGTTGCGGAGCGCTGTCTCCACGAACAGCGTACTGCCGCCTGACAAATTGCCATGTATGATTAAAGAATGTTCTCGATCAACCGACGGCACGGTTGGCGCAGTGAGCTAAGCAAATCCCCGCTCGGAACAAATATAAAAATAGTTGGAAAATCCAAAACTGCACGCCTCATAATCCTTAATTTATTAAATAATAATTAAACTACATCGAATTATACCGTGAAAAGTAATAGGCTTATATTCCTCAAAATACTGAAGCCTATAAAAAAATAAAACCAACTCGATAAGTGAAGTATTTCGCTCGTTATCGTGACCACAAGATACGGGATCCGCACATACAGACACACGGACGTCCAAGAAAGAACTTTTTTAAACAATTTTTTAATTAGTTTTTAATAATAAAAAGAGATTTAAAAATATGATGAGTGTTAAAAATAGTGTTTTTTCTCAACATTTGTCTATTTATATTCACTTATAAAAGCAATAAAGAATTAAAAAAGTGACATTTTAAGTTGGAGAATCACTCGGTGTGCGTAAACTGACAGTAATACCCACCTCAACGCTTCGCTTATGAGGCGTGCAAAAAACTTGAAAGTCTTAGTGAGAATTTGGGAGAGTTAAAATCATCTGAACAGTGTCCTGTATGACTGCTAATTATGAAAAGTTGTAATTATTTACGAGCAATATTGGTATCTCCATCTACAGTAATTTTTTTATTTATTAAGTAACTACATCAACGTCGTATTTAAGTAACATTAAATTACATGATTCAATGCATGACAAATTAGTCATATTATTACTAATAATTATCCTAAGAAGAAATTTAACCTGTAATCTATGAGAATTGAAAATAGTTTACGGAGATATATCGCGTTTAATTAATTCATTCTATATACTTATGTACAGCATCTATACGTGCAACGTGGAGCCCTGCACATACAATTATTACGTCATTAATATACAAATATATGAAATACAAAATAAAACAATATTATATTGTTCTACCCTACACCTGCTATAATAATACCTGAAATAATCATACGTGCAATACACAATTAAGCAACACCTTTGCATAGTGGAACATAATTGCATGCACCATAAATATATAAAATAAAATACTAATGTTGCTTGAACTTTGCAGCGTCCGTGGTCACGTGACACACACGCAGTGTTCGACGTTGTTTTGTGTATTAATGACGTAATAATTGTATGTGCTAGGGCTGCACGTATAGATGCTGTACGTAAATATATATAATGAATTAATTAAACGCGATATATTTCCGTAAACTATTTTCAATTCGATGGATGCTATTCGCGTAAACTTCAGAAAATATTCTGTAATCTATAAGTCAAACTAGATTGGTTTTTTTTTTTCAAATGTATTAATTTCGGAGATATGTTTGAATGGTCAATTTTCATAAATTTTCTTAAATAACTCTAAAACAAAATATACCAAAATTATATATAAAATATATTTGAGTCCAACTTACAACAAGGCGTTTCAGTATTCGGCCGATAAAGTTTTATATATACTGTTATTGAGTGGATATTCAATTTAAACTTAAAAGCTATGAGTATTTTTTTATGAGGTATGTATCCTTTCCTTTTGTATGTAGCTCGAATTGTACGCCCTGCAAATCTTTATTACTTTATAATTTGCACCCCAAAAGTGACCCCTATATTTAACATTCATTTATAAACGTAAAATCATGTGCTTCCAACTGCAAATGTAAGTTTGTACACACAATATTGAATGATTACCTACATTATTTTAAAACCATAGACTACTTATAGGTTTTCCTGTAATCTTTAAAAAAGTTTATTAATTATAAAATAATAAAACAAAATATATTTGAGACCTGCACAGTAAGCCCTTCCATTTCATATATTACACGGTACTGTTTGCAAAACATTATTCTTTACTTTTCTATATTGCCCCCCAAAAGTGAACCCCACATTCAAAATTTACTTAAACACATTACATGTCCGTGTTTAGGTCGTCATGATTCATATGTGTACCGAATTTCAACTTAATCAGTCCAGCAGATTCGAAGCAAATTGGCTGTGACAGACGGACAGACACATAACTGTTTCTTCGGACGCCGTTTTTTCCTTCGGACATTCGGAACCCTAAAAATAGTAGAATAAACAAGTGTCACACACCCATGGCGGTCCAGGCGAGCCCCATGACCACCCCGGGCGGTGTCACGTCGTACATGCGGTCGTGCTTGAAGGTCGGCTTGCCGACCAGATCCGACAGGTTGTTTTCGGTTACTTTTAGTACTTCCGCTTCTTGTTTCACTATTTTGAAGGCTACTTTGCGCGCAATCTGTGGAATTATATGAAACACTAACAAATGAAGGGTACAGGAATAAAGGGGGCGCATCGACAGCTTTAATAAATTCAACTAATATTATCATTTCAAATTCATTCATTTCAAAGACGGCACGGTTGGTGCAGTGGCTGACACAGTCGACTGCTGCGCTCCGGGTCGTGGGTTCGATTCCCACACGGAACAAATATTTGTATGATCTGCAGGTAGTTGTTCCTTGTGGGGCAAAGTTTAAAAAAAAAAAAAAAATCGTTTTCAATGAGATTTTAGTTTTATTTTAGAGAAAATCTTCGAAGTAAAATAAACTCGACAATTACTAACAGGAGCCCATTGCAGCTCAAACCTGAATATACGTTGCACGTCGCTGGGAGTCGTTGGATGAGGGCGGGTAACCGCTCGTTGTGGAAATCTAAGGGGGAGGCCTTTGTTCAGCAGTGGACGTCCTTTGGGTCATATGATGATGTCGCTGTCAAATCAAAGGTGAGTGATATACTCACATTTGCTGTTAATGCCGAATCCTTTCCACTCTAGTAGCTTGAAGGCATCCTCCAAGGACGCGGCTGCCCATCCCTTCGGTTTAGATAGTCACCTTTTATGACATCCACGGGAGATGGAGTGATGCTATATTCTTGATCCAGTATCACACAGACTTGTTCTAGTAACTACCAATATCTTACCTCCATTTTGTGCTATAAAAATAATAGGCCTCGAAAAAGCTATTTTTGGCCCCTGGGCTACCCTAGCCTTGGCCAAAAACCTTAACCTTTTTTTTTATTGGTGCCCAGTGGAAATTCTTCATGAACTTCCTTCGCCCCGGGGAAGGACGAAGGGGTGTGCCGGGCTCCTACCGGCTAAAACCACTGGAGCGGTCATCTTCGGCACCTAAGGGAGGCTCCAGGTCCTCGTATGATCACACTAGAGCCGCCCACTGGTGCCACGCCTATTGGCACATCTCGGAGAGGGTGACTGTAAAGCGGTCACCTCCCCAGGGGGATTGTAAAGGATCCCCCAAAGCGTCCCACGGCAGCGCGTGACCACATGCGTGCTACCGAGCCGCACCTTAACCTACTGTGACCATATTTGGTCCGACATATTTTGATGCGTAAATTTGCTCGCTAAGATGTTATGTGACTGATGAAATCTTACGACTTATTATATGGAACCAAATATTACCTACCACCTAAAATCCCACCAAATTCGGTAAATGACCAACAAATTGTGCCTTGTGAAGAAAGTTGAATAGTCGTGTGGAGTTGACCCATCCTTTTTTCTATTTTATTGGCGTCCAGTGGAAATTCTACATGGAACTTCCTTCGCCCCGGGGAAGGGCGAAGGGGCAAGTTCCAAGGCCGGACTAAAACCACTGGAGCGGTCATCTTCGGCACCGAAAGGTCAAGGTCTCCGTAAGATCACACTAGAGCCGCCCATTGATGCGACGCTTTTAGACACATCAGGGAGGGGATGACTGTAAAGCGGTCACATCCTGGCAGAGTGAAAGCGAGTCAACAAAAGCTAAACACGTACCTTCTCAATGTGTTTCTGCAAGTTTCTGACACCACTCTCACGGCAGTACGATTTGATGAGTGCTATTAAAGACTCGGGGGTCAATTCTAACTGTTCTTCGCTTAAACCGCAGTTCTTTCGCGCCGTTGGGACCAAATACTGTTGGGCTATGGCCAGTTTCTCTTCAGCTATATAACCTGGATAAAATATGGTGATATATTAACGTTTTGATATGGAAGAACTGATCGATGTGGTTCCTGGCAAAACAACTAATAACAACATACATGTTTGGCACCAAACCGGGTGCCAAGCATGGTGATAATGACAATGTCACGTATGACCGCTCACTGTACAGATCAATGGCAGCAGCATCCTCCAGTAAGCAAATAAAGTCAAAGTATTTTATTTCAAATAAACCAAATATTGGCACTTATGAAACGTCAGAATCTAAGTAGCACGGTTCCAAATAGTTGATCTCGATACTCTTTTAAAATAATTGTGAATACAATGTTGATTAATACAAAATATTGTAAAACATATACTGAGAAAAATGTAGGTCAATGTGTAAGACAATAATATAATAATAATAGTTTAACTGCCGTGGCAGTTAACGGCTGACCAGTCCCAACAGACGGCACCCGTTCACTAGCATGACGCATGCATCAGCATCGCTTAGCTCAACCATATTGTAGGGAACCGAACGACAATAATATAATAATAATAGTTTAGTTTAGTTTTAGTACACAATGCCACCACCAGCGAGACATTTTAGTGAGTATATGAAAACATACATGCTTTGCACCAAACCGGGTGCCAAGCATGGTGATAATGACAATGTCCCGTATGACCGCTCATTGTAGTGATCATCGGGAGGCCCATACCCAACAGTGGATGATATATGTGTGCATTCGTGATCATTTAGAACTAAAGTTAGTATCTTCTATTTTGTAAATGTGAGAACTTCGTTGACTCGTACCTGTGCGTTAATAATTCTCAATTTCTGATTGTGTATTACAGAAACAATCGTGTGTTTATTATCGTATTTCACGTATAGTCCACTTTTTTTCACATACCTGCCGTGTTAAATTGTAATTTCACTTTTTTTAAAGAGTGTCTGTTAAGTTTCTTGCCGGCTCTTCTCCATAAAATCGACTTTTCCGAACCGTGTACCTTAACTGTTGACTTTTCTTAAGTGCCTTCGTTTCAGCCGAATAAAGTCCACTGCTGGAGCTGGTCTCCATGACAAGGCTCCTCCAAAGATCGCCACAACGACCGGTCTGGGTGTGTTGTGTGCTCATCGGGGGGTTTTGCCATAATCGCCACGCTTGGCAGGCGAGTTGGAGATGGCAGTTGAGTTGTTAATGTATTCGAAGGATACTGCTGCCCATCCTCTGATGAATCATCGTCTTCGATAGTCGTCTTTTACGACACGCACGGGATGAGATGGGTTGGTGCTATTCGTAGCCGGCACCACACGGCAAGTGCCTATTAGGGCCTACTTAAAATAAAAACTTTCGAGTTCGAAAGTTATCAGTACTTCCCAATCTTTTCAGCGCCGGTTGTGTGCAACTGAACCGTTTAAAACGATTTCAGATAATGTCAGTAGACATCATGATCATCGACTCACCAGACATGTCTATCAGCTCCATCCTGTCCCGGAGCGGCTCAGGGATTTGTTCCACAACGTTAGCGGTACAAATGAACAGCACCTTGGACAAGTCCACCGGTACATCCAGGTAGTGATCTAAGAAGTTCGCGTTCTGTTCCGGGTCGAGGAGTTCGAGGAGAGCTGAAGATGGGTCGCCGTGGACACCTCTGGGGACAACGTACAATACAATTTCTGCAGCACAAGGGTAGACGGTATTAAGAGACTTATAAATCTAACCAAAACCCAATTAAGGCACCGTATAGGCGCAAAGACCACTTTGGTACCAAGGAGTACCTCCTTAGGATGAATCTTAGTACGACGGCTATATACAGATTGTGTATGGACAATGATGATGATGATGATTTTGCGCGGCTCCAGGCAGATATGATTGCGAAGTACCTACAGGGTATTCTTGATTTACCAGCGGAGCAGTAGTGCAGTGCTTTGGGCAGCACAATGGACCCAATAAATAGGGTTGAAGTGCGTTCGGCTGATGCTGAGCCCGTGAAAGCCACAATAGAATCTTGTCAATCGTTGGCGATCGCAGTTGAGTTGTTAATGTACTCGA
Source organism: Diloba caeruleocephala (assembly GCA_947459985.1). NCBI lineage: Eukaryota > Metazoa > Arthropoda > Insecta > Lepidoptera > Noctuidae > Diloba > Diloba caeruleocephala. Next base: position 3,376,728 of record OX381618.1, read on the forward strand.
AGGATGCTGCTGCCCATCCTCCGGCTTATCCCATAGTCGCCTTTTAAGACACACAAGGGATAAGATGGGTTGGTGCTATTCGTAGCAGGCACCACACAGTTGATGGTTATTTATTTTTAACATATTGTCTTAATCTGATTGCAAAATTTTATTTCCCAGGTCTGTAAAAAAAACAGATATAACTCCTTTTTTATGCAATACATAAACATACATACATTAAAAATATCAGTAACATCACATAAACTTGCTCTTGCTTACTTACTTGCCAATCTTATCGACTTCATCGATCAACACTAGAGGGTTCTCTGTGCCCGTCTTTTTCATGCACTGCACTATTTTGCCGGGCATGGCTCCCACGTACGTACGTCGGTGTCCCTTGATCTCCGCCACGTCGGTCATGCCGCCCACTGAGAACCTGAAGTACTGCCGGTTGAGCGCCCGAGCGATTGACTTTGCTGGAATATACCGTCCGAAGTTAGGAGGTTTAATTTTAAATCATCATATCGGCCATTTATACGTCCACTGCTGAACAAAGGCCTCCCCCATAGATTTTCACAACTGTGTCATCATTTTGTATTTGCCAATACTCACCACGCTTGGCGGGCGGGTTGGTGAGCGCAGTATGGCTACCGTTTCACAGAAGGGACGCTGCTGCCCATCCCTCTGGTTTAGATTCCCTAAGTCGCCTTTTACGACATCCACGGAAGGAAATGGAGTGGTGCTATATTCTTAATCCGGACACCACACGGAATGATTAAATGATTAATAATATAGTTAGTTGAAAATATAAGTATAATTAGTATATATATTGGATTACATATCATGGTTTTAAATTATTTCGCGGAACCCAAATATTTTTTCTAAAATAAAAGTAGCCTAAGTTACTCCTTATACCATCAGCTATCTATCTCCCAATGGAAGTCCCGTCAACATTTTCCTAGTAAATCCTAGTGTGGGGCAATGTACATACAAAAAGAAAACCCCCCAGAATGATGACACAGTTGTGAAAATCTATGGGGGAGGCCATCAGTGGACGTATAAATGGCCGATATGATATTATTAAAATAATAAAAGCGCGGGTGAAACCGCGGGCAACAGCTAGTTAATTTAAAACAATAAGTTTTCGCAAACAACAGTCATAATGATTGGTAGATTATAACTAGGCTATAGCTGCTACATGCATGGCCCAGATGAAAGTTTCATAGCTTGTGCCCAGGTGTCAAATCTTCGTATTGTATTACAATAACCAATTTATCAATTAATAACGTTGCATACTTATTTTAAAGATATATTTAATTAGAAACTCACCTATACTAGTTTTCCCGACCCCGGGAGGTCCATGGAAGCACAATATTTTGCCCTGCGTGGACCCCTTCAGTTGCGACACCGCTATGAATTCCAGTATCCTTTTCTTAATATCTTCCATGCCATAGTGGTCTTCGTCCAAGATTACTTGCGCTTCTTCCAGTTTAAGGTTCTCTTCGGAAGTGATTCCCCATGGGAGGGAGGTTAACCAGTCAAGGTAGCACCGGGTGACGCTGTACAAAATGTTTGTTTAATTTTTGCCTTTTTGTGAAAGAATAGCAAACAGGTTTTTTTTTTTTTTATTGATGCCCCGTGGAAATTGTTCCTGAACTTCCTTCGCCCCGGGGAAGGGCGAGGAAGGGGTATGCCGGACTCCTACCGGCTAAAACCACTGGGGCGGTCATCTTCGGCACCTAAGGGAGGCTCCAGGTCCTCGTATAATCACACTGGAGCAGCAAACAGGATCTATGATTGAAAAGCTGCTGCCGCTGAATGAAGAGGTTATAGCAATGCATACATAGTAGTTCATCTCCTCCCGTGGATGTCGTATAAGGCGACTAAGGGAATCTAAACCAGAGGGATGGGCAGCAGCGTCCCTTCTGTGAAACGGTAGCCATTCTGCGCTCACCAACCTGCTTGCCGAGCGTGGTGAGTGTTGGCAAATACCCCGCAGAATGATGACACAGTTGTGAAAATCTAGAGGCCTTTGTTCAGCAGTTAACGTATAAATGGCCGATATGATGATATGATAGACAGTAGGATTATTATTTAACTTGCCAGTATAAATACCACACACCAGTAGATAGCACTCTGGCAACAGTAAGATTCATTTTGATGTCAGTTCATTCTGTGACATCATTAGTCACAGAGATGGCATGGTTGGTGCAGCGGCTGCTGCGCACCGGGTCGCCGGTTCGATTCCCGCACGAAACAAATATTTGTATGATCTGCAGATAGTTGTTCCGGGTCTGGGTGTACTGTGTGTGGAATTTTTGTCTGTAAACGCACCCACGACACAGGAGAAGGCCTAGTGAGAGGCAACGTTTTAAAAAAAAAAGAAAATGTTTAATTTTGTTTGTATAGAATTTGCTTTTCACAAGAATCTTATATTATTGGCAGTAATATTAATTACGGTCCATCTAGGAAGACGGATGCCGTGTGGTGCCGGCTAGAATACCCTATCTCAATCCAGGGGTGTCGTAAAAGGCTGCTATGGGATTAGCCGGAGGATGGCCAGCAGCATCCTTCGAGTACCTTAATTACAACTCAATTGCGATCGCAAACCCGAGGCGCCAAGCATAGCGATTATGGTAAAACGCCCAGTATTATGTGCCACTACATAAACCGAGACCGGTCGTTGTGGCGATTTTTGGGGGTGGCCCGCGTCCAGCAATGGACGTTCTTCGACTGAAATAATAATAATATGAAGACGGAGTAGGGACAACATTCGCTGGAGTGGTGAGCGAATCCCACAGTTGTAGGAACATCATGGGTTTTTAATCGGCAAGTACATGGTAATTACCTCGCATACAAAAATCGACGGCACGGTTGGTGCAGTGGTTTATACAGTCGGCTACTGCGCTCCGGGTCGTGGGTTCGATTCCCACACGGAACAAATATTGGTATGATCTGCAGGTAGTTGTTCCGGGTCTGGGTGTATTGTATATGGAATTCATGTCTAAACGCACCCACGACACAGGAAAAATCCTAGTGTGGGGCAACGTTTTAAAAAAGAAAAAAGTGTGCACAATTCCTACATTCTGAATACTTCAATAGGAATTCATCATCTACCATTAGCAGATTCGTTACTGAGAATATTATATTCGAAAACATACTTGAACTCAGAACTGTGGCTCTCTAGGAAGTTGAGCTTGTTAAGTTCTTCATCTATAACAGTCTGCACGGCTTGAGGAACTTTCTTGTCAGCCAGGCGCTCCCTGAACTTGTCGCCAATCGCGTCCTTGTCGTCTTTCTCTAAGCCTAACTCCTTTTTGATCACCTGATGGAGAATAAATGTATAATTGTATCTATCTGTGCAAGTCCATAATGATTTGGTTTTTTGGTATCCTTTATTTCGTGACTAAAACTGATACATCATCACAAGTTATAACAGCCAAGTGAAGAGATTTGACATATTCTCGTTTAATTCTATTACAATGAAGAAACCTTACCAAAATATAATAGTTACCAGTATTTTTATCCATTACTATATTTCTATCGTGCATCCATGCGGAGGATTTCTCATTGCTGTGTTATATTTTAGATATTAGCGTGTTAAACCCCCGCGTTGTAACGTAACGTAGGGAGATTTACCAACTATTACCTTAAGCTGTTCATGCAAGATATACTTCCGATGTTGCTGCTTCACCTTCTCCTCCACCTCCTTGCCGATCTTCTGCTGAAGCTTAGATAGTTCATACTCCTTCTTTAGGAATGAGAGTGACATCATCAGCCTCTTTGGTATCTGTTACAGAAATAAAATGCTAGGTAATATAAAATTGTCGCAGGCGATTTGATCAAAACCTTTAGATTTTTGTCATTTTGAGTTTGGCCCTATGATAAAGAATTCTAAAATTCCAAAAAAATGCGACGACTTATAATGTTGGCAGTACAGAAAATACTGCACCAGGTATTTTTTGTACTGCCAACCTTCTGTGACAGCTAGGTCACATGATTGGCCCAAGACTAGGTCATTAACTAGAAATACGACTTGCTCGGGCGGCCGCAGTCGCATGCCAGGTAACAGTAAAAAGCATGCACAGTGCCAAGTGCACTCTCTTCATCTTCATCTCTCGATCAGTAGGTATAATCTCAATAGTGGATCTATTTTAAATTTAGATATTTCGTCTTTCAAATCACTGACAGTTTTATTACGGTCGTATCCAAGAAGATTGAAAAACACTGGGCGATGACACGAAAACACGAAAACGCGGTTGTCAAAGTTGTCCTATCTTATACATTCTGACGTAACATCGGTCATCAGGGTAGAGTCTCTACTAGAGACCTTATTATATTCGATTCCGAGGCTACTCATCGTATTCATATCCATATAATAATTTAGTGACTCACATCCATCTCCTCGAGCACGGCCTGCAGATCAACCGGCTCTGCACCAGTGAGAGCGGCGCCTAAGTCTGACAGGTACACTGGGTTGTCTACCACACGTTGACCTTGTGCCAGCATGTGGTGAAGCGATTCCCTGTGAAATATAAATAGTTTATTTGTATAGTAAGAATCCTGCTTATTGTTTTAAAGGGTACTGTAGGTCTCCTCTCATGTCTGTCATTGTAAATTTCCAATGAAAATGGCTCAAGCTGTGGTGAAAAGATTAGCCTGACAGCGCGCAGGACGTACTTGGGTATCGTCACACGTGGAGATTCATTTAATTTACATTTGATTTGATTATTTTTGAACATAACGTGTTACTTTGTACATGGCACTCTGTACTGATCTTGGGGGGTGAATCGGAATATTTAAAACATGATGTTAGAATCCCACTTTCCGCCCGCAATCACACCCGCAAGGAAAATAACAGAATTTTCTAGTTACAAAGTGCACAAAATAATAATAGTTTTTTTACACGGATTCTAGAGGCGCAACGGTAAACTATAGGTCTGTAGCATTGTTATGAAAGCCCACATTATTATGCAAAATTTGCGTGTGGCACGATAAGTAGTTGTCTTAATTTATCGGCTTAGATGTTAGTTCCATATTTCTTGCATACCATGTCTGCGGAAAGCAGTAGCCCGTTTATAAGTAACTGTGCATATCAACGTATACTGCGCATAATCTACGAAGTATTATACAAATATAATATAGAAGGAGTCTCGAGGAGAGGATGCTGGTTATTAATATGTAAAAAAGATTTACCATACAAAACAAATGTCTCAAGACAAACTGACCTGTACAAAGGATTCAAATTAATAATATCCCTTATCGTCTTAATAACTTCTTGCGTCAACGCCTTCACCTCTTCTGTCTGCTGGAACTTCTCATGGACCATGTTTTCCACTTTGACCATGATTACTAGATCAGAGGTAGGTTTCTTAGTTGTCTCGTCGAGAGGTTTGGTCTCAGATTCATTGCTTGCCTGTTTCCTGGTGTTCCTGTACTTGCGCCGGCGACGTTCCGCATCGGAATCTTCACGGGCAACGTTAAGCTCCATGTTAAATAGTGGAAACTTTAACTTCATTTCTGAAATGATTGCTGCATTTCAGAAATGAAGTTGGGGATGAAAATAAGTCGTTTTGGGTGAGAGCATGCATGAATACAATCAAAACCTCGTTAGGAAGCCGTTCGCACATAAAATTAGCAAAGCTTTGTGAATAGAAAAAAAAATGTGTAATTGATGCTAAATTACATGACAAGATGCCGATTTAGTTTTCTATAACATTTTAGGAGGTAAATCAGGTTACGATGCCCTACTCATTTGGGTAAAAAAGAGGTGTCTTATTCTGTCACCGAAATATACATATTATATATACCTATCTCATATTCTCAATTTTTTTTAAAACAACGTTACCCCACACTAGGATTTCTCCTGTGTCGTGGGTGCGTTTACAGACACAAATTCCACACACAATACACCCAGACCCGAAACAACTACCTGCAGATCATACAAATATCTATTCCGTGCGGGATTCGAACCCGCGCCCCCAAAGCGCAGCAGCCGACTGTATCAGCCACTGTACCGTAACATAACCGTGTAACTGTGCTGTCAATTTATGGTACACTTAAACCTGCGAGTGAATGTAGACATACTCTCTCAGTGTGATTTCGTCAAAGGTGACTAGGAGACTCTAAACCAGAGGGATGGGCAGCAGTATTTCTTCCGTGGACTGTAGTCATACTGTGCTTGCCAACCCACCTGCCAAGCATGGTGACAACAGGAAAATACCACCAAAAATTACGACAATATTTGAAATCTTTGAACATCAGTGGATGTCCCACGGCTGATATGATGATGCCCCCAATTTGACCTTATACATTAAAAGGGTAATTAGGATCCTTTATGCAGTTTTTGTAGTTACAGTGGTCTCTGCCCCTGAAATCTGAGGCCAAATGTTGTGATGCAACTTGGGAGTGGCCTATTTGCAGCAGTGGAATTTAATATTGCAGAGTTGAAGTCTCTCCAACTTAGAGATGTGTAAATACAAGAATTTGTAAAACCTTTTTGAGTAAGTGTCAACTGTCTTAAAAGAAGATGGCTCATACATCCCACCAAACATGATAACTCATTATAAAGCCAAACATCATTAAAAATCGATTGTGTCGTGGTTCCTGGCAATTAACAGATAAGCAGTTAAGATGATAATGACTTTTAGTCTTTATGTAAGTTACAATGAAAATTCATTGTTCATCTTAACAACTTTTCTGACCTATGTAAACTTTTTTAATTTTATGGACAATACTGTGTTTGATATTGATATAAAGTTTGAATATATACAATAATATAAATTATACACAATTTATGTAAATGTTGTGTGCTAAGTGCCTCTTAACCCAAAATGTTTTGAGTAGATATCTCAATAATATATTATATGATAAATGATCTTTAATTTATCTATATTAGCAATAAGGTTTCAAGACACACTTTCATTCTCCAATAACATTCAAACAAAACTGGCTTTTTGATACCCACTGCCACCAAAACAAACTCTTTTGTTTTTTATAAAACTGGACATTTCATAATGCTGAATATTTGTGTGGTAATTTGTATGGAACATGACACAAGGACACCATCAGCACCATAATCCTGTTCATATGTTATAGCACCCAGAAGATGAGAAGTAGAATAATATTAAACAGGTATGAATTGGTAAGTGGGTATGCAAGTGAGGAAGTATGAATTTTACAAGACTGAAATTAATTATAACACTCTTCCAATAAATTCTTCTACATAAACATGACTTTTCATCAAGGAAACCCATACACCCTTGAAATAGCAATATCGCTCACCAGCAGGTCCACTTTCAATCTCATCTTCAATAAACTGTCCAGTTATCTTTATCCGCCTGTGGGCCATCACCACAAGCCTCAACTTATAGTCCATGTCCTGCATCTCATGGATTTGTGCAAATACACCCACTTGATGCAAGTCATCTAAATTCGATACTATGTCAGACTTCTCATCCTCCTTCTTACGTAGGAAGATGCCGACATAGGGCTGGTTAAGTTTTACTTTGCGTCTTATTAAGTCTATTAAAGCAGGGTTTGATATCTGAAAATAATTATTTAAAAAATATTTTAAAAGGCCTTGGATTTTTTTATGGTTACATTAATAATGCAGAGATAATGCCTAGATTTTATTTAGTTGTATACAACATATAATATATCTAAATAACTATAAATATGATAAAATTATATCAAGATGAGAAAATATAATAACTCATTGCGTGTCATAAACGAGACACAATTAAAAATCTATTGTGTCTACACAGCTGCCAGCAATTAACATGCAAGGGTTAATGCAATAAAAAAATATTTCACCATTACAATCAATTGTGATATGCATAATGCGTATTAATAATCCAGTATTATACTGATTCTGGAAGACATATAGTATACATCAATATACTTTTGTATGTGGGTCGTAAATAAAGCATTACAAAAATACATTATGTTCTGTCTTCATCTCTGTACATAATAAGACCTTGTAGATATAAGAAACAATAATGTCTTTTTTTACACACTAGCACATGACTAGCAAATTTTATGGTATTCAATAATAATGCTAGCACCAACATTCTTTACTTTACTGCATCACAAACTGTTTTTGAAGTCCATTATCAGACTTTATGAAATCAAAGTTTACTGTAGGTAATAGGGCCATAAAATTATCTTTTTGAAGTCGGCAAGCCTATGTAAATTTGCTACAATCTAACACTATGACGAAATATTACTAAAATTGTGACATTTTACTAACCAATACGAAGTTCTACTATCCACAGAAGGGCAACAAACTTAGAATCAAATAATCGTCTGGGCGTCTCCAGCAAATCGCTTTCTATTTAAAAACTGCTTAAGGTCTTACCTCTATGAGCTTGATAAACCGCGGGAACACGGGATTCCTGTTGATTGCAATAACAGGCACCTGTGGCCATACTTCAGGCACCGCCACCGTTGCCGGCAGCTGGCTGCTAAACAGCGGCGTCTCGTCCTTAACTTCGGGCTCCTCCTCAGGCGGATCATTCTTATTCGTCGAGTAATACCTCGAAAGCCCAACCTGCTGTGTCGGACTCAAATAACTGCTACTATAACTACATATTCGCACACCCCTTACACCGGCTACCCCGGAATAACACAACCTTTGCACCGGTTTACTGGGTGATGCAATTTTAGCTACATGGCGAACTACTGATGACTTCAAACCGGGACCTAAGACACTGTTCCGCAACAAACCACTGGCAGTGTGCATTTTTATAGTTCTGTTATTGTCTTGAACGTTTTATATACTGTGTTCCATTTAAAATAAACGATTTCTGCTAAAAAGAAGGTTATTTTTCCAGATTTTTCAACAAGATTATGAAACGTCAAATTGACGTTTTCAGCTAACCAACACAGAATGCATTTATCATATACCAGCATAGATTATAACTAGTAATAATATGCGAAGCGAAAGTAACATTACTGTGTACAGTTTATGCAGGTAAAAAATACAGTAGCACTAGCTATATTCCGAAAAAATCGTACAAGTGCGAGTTAAACTCGCGTGGAGAGAGTACCAAAATTGCTGAATGTAATGCTTATTTTTGAATTCTGTCGTGTTGTACAACATAATTTGTGTTAAAAATATACAAGTAGTTACTTAGTTTGAAAGTCACAAGTCAAAGTGGCTTTTATTTTTATACTTAATCCGACTTAATCTAACAAATAAAACATAGGCCATATATAATATATGAAATATATATACTGCTATAAAAATATATTTGTATATTTAATGTGTTACGTGTAGACAGTAGTAGTGTTCAAATTCAATAACGCGCTACAGACTATTTGCTATAATAAATAAAATAGCGCACTGTTTTACACGCTATAGTTATAACGAAGTGTGCGTACGCGACTGACGCGATAAAAACGCGGTAAATATTCTTGAATCACGCTAAATGTCATTGGACAGATAGCGCGCTGTGTTAAGACAGCGCGCTTTATATGTACAGTGCGTTGTTTTATATTCTTGAACTTGAATACGGTATAGTATATTCGATACGTAAAATAATATCTATCAAAATAAAATGGAGGAGTAAAGAAAAGTTAATGAAGGAAAACTTATACTTTCCAGGCTTAGGATAATAGATTTTTATGTACTAATAAATATAGGATAAGGTTATATTTCTTTTGTTATTAATTTCTTACAGCAGTTTTCATGGAATGGAATTGTTGATGTTGTGTATGCCTATTATTAAAGTCATCAAATGTCATGTATGTTAATATTGTAATTTTACGAAATTTTAATGTACGTACATTGTTAGCGTATCTAAAACAATTAAATATTATAATCAACGCGTTAGATAACGATCGATAGCGCGCGAATTCACGCAATTTAAACGCGCTAGACGCTATATTAACCACCACTAGTAGACAGGTACTAGCACTGCTTGCCATATTGAAAAAAATTGAGTTTTGACATTTGACAGAAGAAACAAACCACAGAGTACTTGAAACAAACAATTGAAACAATGTTATGTTATTTTGATGTATACAGTATCAAAATATCGTAGAGTAGCGAGATTACTTAGCCAAGTTAGTAAATCTTAACGGCACTTAACAGATTTACGAAACAACTTTAATACACTTAGTATAACCTCATTATTATTATAACCTTAAATCCTTTCGATTTAGCTGCAGAAAATTATGAAAATGGATACGTCTACAAATCAGAAGACCATAAAAGAAGGGAAAGCAGAAATATGTCTTAAATCTGAGAAGGTATTTTACAACCCCGTGCAAGAATTTAACAGAGACTTAAGTATAGCTGTGTTAACTATTTTTACTAATGATTATAAAGCTGAAAAACTTGCTAAGGCTGAGAAGAAGGCTAGAAATAGAATAGCCAATGTGAAAGAAGATGCTGGAGTTGATACCGAGGTTTGTTTATATATTTATAGTTTTATGCTATTTAAACAAAGCTGAACACTAGGTAGTTGCGACTTTGCTGACTATCAATCTCTCCAGCCCACTACACTATTCATTTAGGTCTTAACATTCGTTTTTACACACCTTATATTAGCTTCACCTGTATGTATGAATGTAATGGAATCTTGCCATTCAATCTTCACCCACTTCTAGTGGCTGGTGGATTTTAAATTTTAAAGATGTATCAAGAATCAATCACACTGCAATAAGTTGACATAACTATGACCTGGTGCTGCCACCAAGATCATCATTTCAATTCAATCAATCATTTATTCAGTATAAAAACAGTAATAATAGGTTATTATTATTATTATTTACTATCTATACAAATAAATAAAATTGAAGTGTCTGTTTGTAATGTCAAAATAACAGCTTTTTACTCAATGTATATGAAAGTATATATGGTACCTACAACAAAAAACTATTTTTACTTTTTTTGTCTATCTGTCAGTCTGTCTGTTCCCGCTAAACTCAAACATGACTTGAAATTCAATATATATAATATATGTCAAGTGTCTATGCCGAAGTACTCCAAATTATTTATAAATAATTAAAATTCTTTTAAATTAGGCAGCAGGTGAAACCACGTGTCCCAGCTTGTTATGTATGTGAAAATAATGAATTTGAATTCATAAGTAGTAGTAATTTATAGGGTTTTAAGGTCAAAACATAATGCTTAAAACAATAAATAAGTTTTGCAATAGGCAAATAAAAAAAAAAACATGATATTGTGCTCTCTACTTATATTCTCTTAATTAATTGACCTTTGATATAGAGCCTTGAGATTTGATATAAAACCCCCCAATGAGGCAAAACCCCCCAATGAGCGAGAACACATCCATACCGGTGGTTGTGGTGATCTTTGGGGGAGGCCTGTGTCCAGCAGTGGACTTCACTCGGCCGAAATGATGATAGAGCACCCCACACTTTTATTTTACATTATAAATTTATTTTGCACTTTTTAGTTCATCATATCATCATATCGGCCATTTATACGTCCACTGCTGAACAAAGGCCTCCGCCATAGATTCCACAACTGTGTCATCATTTAGGGGGGTATTTGCCAATACTCACCACACTTGGCAAGCGGGTTGGTGAGCGCAGTATGGCTACCACTTCACAGGAGGAACGCTGCTGCCCGTCCCTCTGGTTTAGATTCCCTTAGTCGCCTTTAACGACATCCATGGGAGGAAATGGAGTGGTGCTATATTCTTAATCCGAACACCACACGGATATCCGAACACCACACGGTTAACTTTTTAGTTCATATTTGATTAAATGGGTATTTTTATTACTTTAAACTATAGTTTTTTATTTTCCAAAGAAAACAATTGTGTGTTCCATTGTATCAAAATACAATAACAAACAACAATATACAAAGGCAAACCTGTTGGATATAGTTGACCCTAGACCTAATATCAACAATTATCTCTGAAATTCTTGACATGAGACACCAACACCTAAAGTAACTAAAGTAGGTTTTTATTCTTATTTTTATTATTTTTACAGGAGGATATAGCAATACTGGAAGCACTATCAGCTACTGGGTTGAGGAGTGTCCGTTATGCAAAAGAAGTGCCAAATATTACAAAGATTGTTGCCAATGACCTGTCAATGCAAGCAGTTGAGACTATCAGGGCAAATATTGTACACAACCAAGTGGAGAACTTGATTGAGATAAGCCATGATGATGCTTGGTGAGTTAAATATTTGTCTTTATGTATATGTATATTTTCATAGCAAACCTTGAGAGTTAATAATTTGGATAGGTATAGAAATTGATATTTCATCATCATCATCAACCACAAGCCTTTAGGTCTGTTACAGTATCCACCATCGACGATGCGATGCGATTCTTCGCGTCCCCTCGGTGGGGTGGCGTTGGCTGTCATCCTAGATTTTGTCAACGCCTTCAACTCCATCCCGTGGAACGTGATTAGGGGGGCACTAATCCATCATCGGTGTCTCCCGTACCTGCAAGGCATCGTCGGGGCCTATCTGCGTGAAAGGCACATTCGCTACGTGGGCAGGGATGGTACCGTTAAGCAGAGGAAGATTACGTGCGGGGTTCCACAAGGGTCGGTTCTGTGCCCCCTCTTATGGAACCTCGTCTATGACGCGATCCTGCGTTTCGTTCTCCCCGCTGGTGTCAGCATAGTAGGTAGCGTCAGCCGGTAGGGAGTCCTTCGATCCGGCTTGCCGAGCAAGCGGTGGAATAGTTGTAGCCGAAATCCACGCTCTGGGTTTGGTACATGAAGTATCTGGGCTCACCCTGGATGGGGTTCCGAGGAGCATTTCGAGTGCCTTGTCACCCGCCACCCTCTAACAAAATCACCTAAAATAACCCTCCCGGGGGCGAGAGGGTAGTGGATTTCTTGCACTGGCTACTGCCCAATCTTGGGGGACCGACAGAAGATGTTTGCCGCCTCTATGGGGGAGTTGTGCGCATCTCGAATCTGGCGTCCAGCGCTGCTGAACCAAGATTCACGGCCTGCAGCGAAGAACGGCTATACTGATCGCACGGAGATGCCGAACGATATCTTTTGAGGCAGCAACTCTGTTGGCGTGCATTTTGATATCCTGGCGGAGGAGGATGTGTGGGTGTATCAAACACGCTCTCTCTGCCAGAGTGACGAAGGCGCACCTTCAGGGGCGCTCGAAAGTTTGATATGGTAGGCTCGGCGGTGCGCTCTCGAGCGAGCGAGGCATGCTGCCGAAGTATACGCAAAAGCTCGTTGAGGTCGTCTTGTCGCTCTTCGGAGCCTGGCTTCAAAGGAGTGAGCGCTTCACGTTCCACCTGAGGCAGGCATTCACTGGACACGGTTTTTCGGTCGTAAGGTGAATGCAGAGCGGGAGCAGGAGAGGGCCGATCCCGCTCGGAAAAGAATAGCACGGCGCCGGGGTATCAACCGTCCCGGCGCCCATGTCTGACACACCTGAACCCCATGTCGTCATCGTTACATGACGAGAGGACTCGGGGATCGCGAGTAGGCCATGGATACCGGTATTCAGTAATACCTAAAAACCGGAATAACGGATATTTTACGTAAATTTTGAATCACGAATATTTCGGTATTTTGGCTTTAATATAAAATGTTCTCGACCGCGCGTTCCTCTGACTGGCCGAGGCGGGTCACTTTGCTTGTAGGCTTGTAGCACACATTGAAACGTATTTGTGCGATGTATGCAACGTTGTCATTTCCCACGCTGGGTCGCCGCTACGGAATGGCAACGTTAACTTAAACACACACACGTTGATTGGATTGCGCGCTCTCACGCAGTCTGACGCAAGAACACTACACTTTGAGTAGGACATACAAGAGGCAGTACATTTGTCCCGTACATGACAAAATAATGTAAGAGCGGCTCAACGTTTTGAAATGTACTATAATTATTTTTTTGTCGCGTTACTTTACTCTTCACATGTGACGTGTAGGTGAGAGAGAGAGAGAACGAGGCACACGATTTAATAGCACGTCTTTTTATTCAACCGGGAAGTCTTAGCAAATTAAAAATGTCGGTTAATACCTATTTGTTTTTAATACCTATTGTGTTCCTTTTTTTGCTGTCCATGATAATTTGAGGGGCACCTAGCCGGTAGTAGTCACTGTTGGTGCAGTGGCTGATACAGTCGGCTGCTGCGCTCCGGGTCGTGGGTTCGATTCCCGCACGGAACAAATATTTGTATGATATGCAGGTAGTTGTTCCGGGTCTGCGTGTATTTTATGTGGAATTCATGTCTGTAAACGCACCCACGACACAGGAGAAATCCTAGTGTAGTGCAAGGTTTAAAAAAAATATCGGTCATCTATTGGAGAGGTTAAGCAACGCGCGTCATTCTATAGATGGGTGACCGCATAGTCTTATTTGCCTGAACATCTCCGTGCTTCGGAGGGCACGTAAAATCGTTGGTCCCGGTTGTCGTCTTGTCTTTAGACGGCAGTCGATAAGGCAAGCCAAAGGCTTCCGGGGGCTTAAAATACTCTGACACAAGGTTGGGCACTCACCTCACAGAAGAATATGAAGAATAATATTGTTGTGGTATAATTTAAATCAAAACCATGTTTGATTTTTTTAAGTTCAAATTGGCTACACAAACTTTACAGTGGAGAATACATAAAAAGGTCGACAAAATCGTCATTTGTCCGTAATCAATCGCTTCTTATTACTTTGCGATAAGTATTACGTCAATCACACTTTGTAAGACAGGCCAGTACAAATACGGCAACACTACTTGCCATACTCATTCCTTCAAATGTACCGCCAAGCTTCAAGACGCCTCGCCTCATTTGAAGTAGGACTTTGTACTGGTTCAGTACAAAAAAGAGGCTACTCTTACAAACTACGTTCCGCGCAAAAAAAGTTAAAACCCATGAAATCAGATTTATATACTCTATGTCAAGTGTCTATATTATTTATAAATAGACACCTGACATAGAGTACTTTAAATTATTTATAAATAGTTTCATCATCATCATTTCGGCCGAATGAAGTCCACTGCTGGACACAGGCCTCCCCCAAAGATTACCACAACGACCGATATGACTGTGTTGTGGGCTCATTGGGGGGTTTTGCCATAATCGCCACGCTTGGCAGACGGGTTGGCGATCGCAGTTGAGTTGTTAATGTATTCGAAGGACGCTGCTGCCCATCCAGCAGCGTCCTTTTTATATTTGTTTTAAATTATACGGCGGGTGAAACCGCGGGTCCCAGCTAGTATGAAATAAAAACGTTCTGGATTAGTACATTTTGATAAGTTAAGTATGGGAAAATCTTTTTCATTTCAGCATGCTGATGTACAAACACAAGCATCCCGCAAAGCGTTTTGCAGCAGTAGACCTGGACCCTTACGGCTGCCCCTCCGTATTCCTAGACTCAGCTGTCCAGAGTGTGCAGGATGGCGGTCTGCTGCTTATTACAGCAACTGACATGGCAGTGCTTGCAGGAAACTCACCTGAGACTTGTTATTGTAAATACGGTGCTATTAGTTTGAAAACGAAGTGCTGTCATGAAGTGGTAAGTACATGATGCATAAATTTAAATCTCTTGCCACTATTCACACACTAAACAGAGCAGTACTGTATTACTTTTTTTTGTTAATAATGATAGCCTGGATTCCAAGCCCTTTGGCGAGGTACTGTATTAAATTGCGTGAGTGTTGCAAGGGGAAAAAACAAAAATATGTTTTATACTTTGGTGTATAATATTATGCGCGTCTCTATGGTGTTCAGAAATAAAATACAATTCTTTCTTTCTTTTTTTCTAAATCTTCAAGCACCTTATACAAAATTATCTTTTTCTACACTGGTCCTAAGTTACTTGGGGTTAGTCATGTTGCAAAGGTTTTGCAAAAGGGTTTTACATTCGGCCTCCTGCCTTACACCAAACTATCCTTGGGTATGCCAGTGTTGGTGGTTTACCCGCCACCAGCAAATAACCTTTGGGTTAATTAGTTAGTTGGGTTGCTTAAAGGTAATTTATACAATTATCATTTCAACCAAAAGACGCCTCCTTCAAAGAACGAATAACAACTGGTCTGGGTTTGTGTTGTGTGCTCCTAGCGGTACCTAGTAGTAATAATTTTGGGGGGTATTTGCCAATACTCACCACGCTTGACAGCCGGTTAGGTGGTGAGCGCAGTATGGCTACTGTCCACAGAAAGACGCTGCTGCCCATCCCTCTGGTTTAGAGCACCTTAGTTGCCTTTCACTATTATATGCTTAATCCGGACACCACATGAAAAATCCATACAATAGGTACCAAAAACCCTGTCCGATCCGTGAAGGTGATATTCAGTATCGATATGTGATCAACTTGTGTCCTTTTCTGAAATAGTCTTTCTAAATAACGGGCAATTTCGTAACCAGTTTTATACGGAAAAAGTATATTTACGTTACCTTTGATATTTACACAATTCGTAATTATTGTCATTTTATATAGTATAATTTTCGAAATAATCTATACTAGCTTCTTTTCATAAACTGAAGCTTAAAATCCTTTGCAGGCTCTCAGGATATTGCTACAATGCATAGAATCGCACGCCAATCGCTACAGTCGCTACATAGTGCCGCTGCTCAGTATATCTGCTGACTTTTACATACGAGTTTTCGTCAGAGTGTTCACTGGTGCTATTCACTGTAAGAAAACTACTAGGTGAGCAATTGTATTTGATATCCTATTGCTTTACGGAAGCCACCTGTATCCACACACACACACGGACGCACACGCACGCCCATGAGCGCACACACGCACACACATGTGCGCACACACACATACGCATCACACACGCGCGTGCACACACTCTTACACACGCACACATAACCGCACACACACCCTCGAGTGAAGGCGCGCGCACACACTCAGCCCGTCAACTACGAACTTCATCATCATTATCATCATCATAAAAGCCAAGGAGCGTCCACTGCTGAACAAAGGCCTCCCTCATGTATTGCCACAATTGTGTCATCATTTAGGGAGGAATTTTTCAGTACTTACCATGCTCGGCAGGCAGGTTGGTGAGCGCAGAATGGCTACTATTTCACAGAAGGGACGCTGCCGCCCATCCCTCCGGTTTAGAGCCCCTTAGTCGCCTTTTACAAAATCCACAGGAGGAGATGGAGTAGTGCTATATTCTTAATCCGGATAAGAATTGAACTTAGAACCTTACTTTTTTTTGTCAGTAAGTTGTCAATGGCGTACCATTGCACCGGGTGCGACAACATTACGTTACAACCATTAGGCGGTTTCAAACCAAATCCTACAGAGAAGAACCCTGGACAAACGAAGGCCTACCTACCAGCTGCGCCACCTGTCGGAGAGTTCTGTGTCAATTGTAATCAAAGACACCATGTGAGTTTAAATATTTTGTAAATAAAAGCTGTCAGGTCTTGGTCTTATCGCCAATGACCGGTTAAGCAACCACATTTCCCAGAAATGTATGCGAGAAACCCCAAAAAAAAGGTCTTATCGCCAGTTCGGTGCCTTTGCGGACCTGTTGTCATAATTCTGTCTCGGAAATGTGAGCTAAACCAGTGGTGAGTCTATATCATATTTCACATTCCATTGCTTTTTCATAACGCTGAACATAAATTCTTCCTGTATTGTGGGTGCATATTATAGACATAAACCTCACATTCATGTTCTTCTGTTACTTGGTCTTATCGCCGGTTCAGTTCCGGTATGCGACCGTTCTGGACCTGTAGTTATAATACTGTCTCGGAAAAGTGAGCTAAACCAGTGAGTCTAAATCATATTTCACATTCCATTGCTTTTTCATAACGATAAATATTGATTGTTCCTATACTGTGGGTGCAATTTACAGACATCTATCCCATATGCACAAATACCCACATTCTTCTGTAATGAGCTGACTGACTGACCCTTACCGTTTTTACTCAAAGGAATCGCCTGATGGACTTCCCCCGCCCTGGGGCCGAGGGGCGTTTCAGTCTCGTATTGTCTAAAACTCTATGGTGTTCCATCGACCTGCTATCACCCCTAAGGTGTGGTTTGTGAGTTGGTGATTTGCTCGTGTTTTTGCCCCAAATTGGAGCATATTTGCGAGACCATACATGCAAGTTATTCCACAACACAATACCTCTGGCATGATAGTAAAAAAAAGGAAAACGAACGCCTCTTTTACACGTTATTTTATACTTCCAATGTTTTGTTTATTTGTGAGACATAAACTAGGTAGCTAGCTATACAATGATACTAAAATCCGTGTATCCGTGTATCGTTGGTCTGCATGAACCATGGTTGGGGCAAACCTGGCCCCGCCCGATTTCATCAATAAAGTTTTTTTTTCGTTTTCAGTGTTTTTAATATTTTTATATCGTGTAGGGTTTTTGAAGTCGGTAATTTTTTTTAAAGTTTTATTTGTTGTATAATTACTATCGAAATATAGACACGCTCCTTTTTGATCTGACAAGGCTAAAGCTTTAAAATAAACTTTGTGTAAATAGTCGACGGCACGGTTGGTGCAGTGGCTGATACAGTCGACTGCTGCGCCCCGGGTCGTGAGTTCGATTCCCGCACGGAACAAATATTTGTATGATCTGCAGATAGTTGTTCTGGGTCTAATAATACACCCGTATTGTGTGTGAAAATTTGTGTCTGTAAACACACCCACGACACAGGAGAAATCCTAGTGTGGGGCAGTTTTAAAAAAAAAATTAGATTTAAAAAAAAAAAAAAAAAGTATATGTAAAGGAATCATTAGGGCAAAACACATATATGTAGAATAACATTCAAAAATTGTTGATAAGAGTTCAAACTTTTGTAATGATACTTTGTATTGTTTTTAACACCTTCGAAGGACGATGAGGTTTTAATGTGAAAAAAGCAGTACCTAACATTTCTGAGGCATGACGTCGTAAAAGTGTCGAAGGCCATATTATTACAGCATCTTTATCCCACCAGCTAGGAGGCCCAATCTGGTCAGCACCCATCCATGATGAAGTCTTTGTGACACGCGTTCTTACCCACGTGGAGGATAACCCTGACCTCTTCGGTACAGCTAAGCGTATTGCTGGGATCTTGGCGATGATAAGGGAGGAGTTACAGGATGTACCGCTCTACTATATAATGGATAAGCTCTGTGGGAGGGTGCATTTGGAAACCATGCCTATGTTGGTAATGAGGTTAGTACATCTGTCAACCTTTAGATGGTGTTGGTATCAATTTAAATAGTGGTGAACTTATGTTGTTACGAATCACTGAATGATGTATCGAGATTGATTGACGGCCCGGTTGGTGCGGTGGCTGATACAGTCGGCTGCTGAGCTCTGGGTCGTGGGTTCGATTCCCGCACGTAACAAATATTTGTCTGATCTGCAGGTAGTTGTTCTGGGTGTATTGTGTGTGGAATATATGTCTGTAAACGCACCGATGACACAGGAGAAATCCTAGTAAGGGGCAAGGTGTTTTAAATAAAAGCAAAAAGAAAAAAAATGATGTTACAGTCCTAATGTTCAACAACAACAGCATCAGCTCGCAACCGACCACTGCTGAACATGGGCCTCCCATTGACCACTTCAATAATCGGTCATTGGGGATATGGCCATAATCACCACGGTGATCTTAGTTAGATGTTTTGAATAGCTCGCGAAAGAATGCTGCTACAAATCATCTAAACGGAGATACTGCTACCGAGCTCTCCTATCCAAACTCTATAGTCAGTCCGCAGTTTCCCGACAGCCGGTGATGACTACAAATCGTACAATTTGAGGATGTAGTGGTACACTTATCCAACATTACAGCTACTTTATGTTTTGAGTCTGATAATATGACTCTTCGATCTTTCATGAATGGGTCTCGTCACCCATCCATAAAAAGATCACCAATTGTTTACAGATAAGTGACTGCAACTGGTGTAAGCTCTTCAATGAATCAAAAATCACACCCCTGCAATGTATTGACTTTACTGATCACTCCAACTGCGAGCAAAGCACATATAGCTTGTTAAACTATATGTGCTTTGCTCGCAGTTGTCAAAAAAAAAACTAATAATATCTTCGCAGGTCTGCGATCCTTAACGCTGGGTACAAAGTATCGTACTCCCACGCATCGAGGATGTCCATCAAGACTGCAGCGCCGCCGCAAGTTGTGTGGGATATCATCAGGACGTGGGGGAAAACGCACCCAGTCAAACCTGCTAAGTATGCTGAATCAATTAACTCGGAACTAATTCACAGCGTTCTGCTGGTCACGGGCCCCTGGCACGTGACATCACATTTGCACGCTCATGAAGTTGCGTATATAGCAATTTTTTAAGTTTGAAGGAGGCATGTAACCGCTCATTGTGGAAATCTATGGGGGAGGTATGTGTTCAGCACCGGACGTCTTTAGGCTGATATGATGATGATGATGATGATGATGATGAAGAAAGGTTATAGGGCGACATGTCTCAAATAAGAAATCCTCGTTCTGACAGGACTTTATTTGTGACTATCTTCATGGACTGGTACTCTTAACATCAGACGATGTTTAATATTTACTAGGATATAACGTTCCTTGCAGTTTGGCTTCTCAAAAGGTAGATCGACGACAGACGTGTGAAATTAGTCACTTATATTTTAGAAGCCTGGAAGGCTCACGGTATGCCTTTGTGATCTTTCTAAGGCTTTTGATTGCGTGGATCACAATACGCTCATTTGTAAGTTAAGCTAGTACGGAATTCGGCAGAGCTCTCGAGCTAGTATTATCCTATCTTTCAGAAAGACAGCAATAATTATGTTTAAACCGGTGTAAAAACAAGTCTTACATTATGCTAACTGCCCTACATTACAGACTAGAAGCGGATGCCGTAGCAAGGTTCATTCTGTCCCAAGACATCACGACGCGAGTGGACTTAAGTGTGCGATCTGATGCGAATCCGGTCAGTCGCCGCGATGGCAGACTGAGGTTCCAGTACAACCCTACTCCGTACTGGGGACCCGGCTCCAGAGCCGCCGTCAAGTGAGTACTATAAAATAATGACATTCATTCTGGCCAAAGATATCAAGAGCACAGTGGACCTTTTTTTATGACTAAGAAGCGGTCGGCTAAGTCGCCTTCTCTCCTCTGCTCCTCTAGCAGAGGGAAGGCGACGGTCTGTGAATATGAAAGCTGGCACTTCTCGGGGTGGATTGTAAAGGATCCCCCCTCGTCTCGCTGTGCTGCGCACACTGCGACACGTGACCGCATGCGCGCCGCCATCTTCCCGGGGACTGCTCGGTGTGAGCACGCAGACTTCCCAATCTGAGCGCCCGCGACCCTCAAGGCCCCCCACCATGCAGCTACGGCAGGGGGCACAGGTGTGTGGGATCTAGGCGGTTGTTACCCCGGCGCCGTCTCGTGCTTCTCTGTAAGGGATCGGCCCCCTCCCAATACCCCACTGCAGTCTCCTTCTGGAGCATGGCGCTCTCGCAGGAGATGACTGCTCTCTAATTTGCATGCTCTGCCATCATGGCCTACACATAGAATGGACGTAAGTGAGCGTTCCGAAGAAAACTCAATCAGACTATGCTTCCAATATAATCCTACCTCGCACTGGAGATGGAATGAAATGGAACCCAGTGGCTAACTTAGTACTCTAGTATAATAGAATCGGATGCGAACCCGATTGGTTGCCGTGATGGCAGAATGCGCTTCTAGTACAAGCCCACTCCGCACTGGAATGCTGCGACGGCTCCGGGGCGCTGTCATGTTTGTACTTTATTAATCATAACATTCATTCACTCCCAAGATATCAAGCGGTCCGTGAACGGATATATCTAATGCCATATTTTTAACAGTGTTGGCGATGAAAAAATGTCTAAGGCGATAAAAAACCAAAACAAGCACTCTAAAGATAAGAAGAACGCAAAAAGGCAACACTCGCCAAGCGAAGACGAAGAAAGAAAAAAAGTTAATACAGGCACTGAAACGGCTATGTAAATATATATTATATTTTTGTACACAATTTGCATTTTCATTTTATTCACGAAGAACACAAATCACTTTTTTACGCTTTCTACAGTGTATGATGCTAAAAATGATCTTTAATACGATCAGAAGGTTGGTCCAACAGATGGCCTTTGTTTTGCACAATAAATAAAAAACTAATTAGTCTGCAGGCAGATGAGTTGGTGATACTGTAGATAGTTTCCTTTTATGATATCCACAGTAAAAGCTGCGGGACGACAGTGTTTACAGCTTTAATTTATTACTTAACAATTATCAATACCGTGCAAACACAAAACCTAAATGGAGGCATTGTTGTCGTTGTGGTGATCTTTGGGGGAGGCATATGTCCAGCAGTGGACATCTTTCGGCTAAGTCGATGAGGATGATTTTAAACCTAACGCTTTTTAAGCAACTAGCTTTAAAAACCGCATCATCGTTAGCCTTTTGACCCAGTGGAAATTCTTCATGAACTTCCTCCGCCCCGGGGAAAGACTCCTACCGGCTAAAACCACTGGGGCGGCCATCTTCGGCACCTAAGGGAGGTACAGGTCGTATGATCACACTATAGCCGCCCACTGGTGCCACGCCTATAGGCACATCTCGGAGAGGGTGACTATAAAGTGGTCACCCTGTGGTCCCTCCGGGGGAAATGTAAAGGATCTCCTGAAGCGTCCCTGTACGCTGTGCTATGCTTCGCACACGGCAGCGCATGACGAAATGGGCGCTACCGTGTTCTTGTGGGTCGCTCGGTGTGGACACGCAGGTTCCCCAATCTACGCACCCACGAACCCAGAGGCCCCCCCGCCTTATGGCGACGACAAGGGGTATCAGGCGTATAGGAATTAGGCGCCAGGGCGGTTGATACCCCGGCGCGTCTCCTTCTTCGGGCAGAATCGGCCCTCCCGATCCCGCTCTGTGGTCTTTTGGAGCATGACACTCTCACAGAAGGAGACTGCATTTCAGTTTTCATGCTCTGCCAACATACACTACTGCCGACAGAGAGAGATCATGCCCGATCCGATCGACCAGGATCCGCCCCTCGCCCGCCCACGCAGGGCATGACTTGAGCCTGTGCTGTGCGGTATCCTGGTCGCTATCACGCCAAAAACCGTGCTCGGTGAACACCTGCGTCAGGTCGTTTGCCTACCACATCGTTCCGTGGAACAGGCAACAAGCCCCACAGCAAAACTGCTTCATTTTTAGAGTTCCACGCACGTCCAATCGAATATACGGCGGGACCCTTATGAATCACGCGTGTGTCTGTCCGTCCGTCTGTCACAGCCAATTTGCTCCGAATCTACTAGACCAATTTAGTTGAAATTTGGTATTATATTATGTTGTTTTATATTATTTGGTAATTAAATCAGTGGTACCAGACATGATTCAACAATAGACAATATATAGATTCAGCAATTTCCTGCTACCATACGGTACCATGCATACTTATTTTAGTTACCATCAACAAATTAAGGTCACACAAAAATAACATGGTAGACAGCATATTCTTCGTACCGACATTCTCCACGCGAGCTCTACTCTCACTTTTCCGGTTTTTTATTAAATAAAAGTTCTGTAATTCGATAGAAATGTAAGTATGTGCACTTCTAGCAGATTATTATAAGAATCTGGTCGTCATTAGTCAATAGTTAAAAAGCATCAAATGTCACTGAAAAAGCCTACAAAATATTTGAATCTTACCTTACAAATAGACATCAGATAGTAAAAATTGATAATGATAAAAGCAAGCCAACCAAAATGGTGTGCGGAGTTTCGCAGGGATCAATTTTGGGTCCGTTACTTTTCTTTGTCTTATCTCTTTAAATGAGCAATTCTTGTATGTAATTAGAATCTCGGAATCGGCTCCAACGATTTTCATAAAATTTAGTATATAGGGGGTTTCGGGGGCGATAAATCGATCTAGCTAGGAATCATTTTTAGAAAATGTCATTTTATATGTCATTTTATAGGCGTTTGAGTGTCTCAACTGAAAAATATGACTCTTCCTGACATCTATTGGCGAATAATAATACTATTTTTTGTGAGCAACTAATTGCTTTAACGACACAACAGCAGATGGCGTTGTTAAGTAACACGAAAATACCGAGCAAAGCTCGGTCATCCAGGTATATTAATAATCGAGCATAACACCATGTTCATTTTATACTATAATGTCAAGTATTATTTCACATTATAGTATAAAAGTTAATTATAATGGAAGTATTATAATTTTGTTTAGGTACCACTGACATTCAATATTAAACACTTTGTCCAAAAAAATTAATTTGGAGAAGTAGCATCTGTTACATACTCTAAGAACTATTTTATGAGGTTAGCTATGTAGTCTAATTTTGAGACAATGGAGTGCTTAGTGGTACCACTACTGCCGCATAGATGGCGCTAAACTCAAAATATTGAAGTTCAAGTTTTCTTAATCTTATATCTTTAAATTTGAGTAGTCTCAACTGAAAAATATGACTCTTCCAGACATCTATTGGCGAATAATAATACTATATATATATACTTACGTAATTGATTGATAAACTGTAAAAAATTAAGTATTTGTTTCTAATATAAGATTAAACTAATTGCACTCATGATTTTTTTCTTTAAATAACCAGTTCATATTTTTTATTATTCTATCGGTAAGATCGAAAAATATTATTCATATTTCATTATTTTATTAGTAATTCGTACTTAAATATAATTTCCAGAAAACACAATTTAAAAATAAAAAAATACCGAGCTAAGCTCGGTCAAACATCTAGTTTACATTAACAGCTTAAGCGATATTGGGCTGACAGGACACATCTCACTGTGTGCAGACGACACGTGTCTTTTTATTTTGGACTCTCAATCCATTGTAACTGAAGCTCAGCAAGACCAAAATAAATTAAACATGTGGCTTGAGAAAAATTTATTGACTACTAACGTAAACAAAACATTATATACTTATGATATTTTCCGCTAAAAACAAAAAGGTTCCTGGTTTCCCTCCGCTTACTGTGAATAACCAACAGATTCTAAGGTCATACCCAGGAGAAATATCTCGGCTTGACCTTGAATAGCAGACTGACATTCAGACCACACATTGAATATATAAAATCAAAATTACTTTCACTGACTGGAGCTTTGTGAAATATTTCTAAACGGTACTATTTAAATGGTTTCATAACAAATATAATAATTTAGTTAAACCAATAATTGGTCCAAGTCTGGGGTTGCTCCTAGCAACCTAAATGACTTACAAGTCACACAAAATAAATTGATCAAAGTATTATTTAACTACAAATATTTAACACCCACCAAAGACCTCAATTGCAAAACTAAACTATTATGAGCAGCCAGTGAATTAGACCCCCACTACACCGTACGGATGCGCGAAGGAAGGGTGTGATTCACGCTTGAATAAAGCGACTTGGTAAGCGCAGTTTGGCTACTATTCCATAGAAGGGAAGCTGCTGCCTATCCCTATGGCATAGGTCCCTAGCGGTTGAAATTATTAATCAATCTAATCAAAACTTTGCAACAACCTTTGGATTAGGGATTGAGGATTTGTCCGTTTTTATGTAGTGTCATCAACACAAAAACGGCTCAAGTTAAACATCTCAAATCCGAAGATTTTGGATTAGACTGATTATTAATTTCGGCATTTACTCGCCTATTACGGTATCCACGGGAGAAGATGGAGTGTTGATAAATTCATAAGTCATCAGCAGGCAGCATCACACACAGAGTGAGTAACCATTCCGTTTTAGCCAGTGTTGCCACCTCATAAAAATTAAAGTCGCTAGATCAACACCCAAAAGTCACCAGATTTGGCTAAATTCGAAGCGAAAGTCACCAGAAATCCCAAAAAATATATTTTAGTAGAAACAATGTTGTAATGCCATCTATCGAAGTATCGATAGTACTGGACAGACAACTCAAGCGGCAGTACATGTTCAGATCACGTTAGGTCACGGTTAGGACTACCCCATCTCATGCCATGGGTGTCGTAGAAGATGACTAAGGGAGTTTGGAACCCGGTGTGTACCATTATTATTAGGCACTTTGAGTTGCTCGCAGGTGACGGATGAACAACCGACTACTACTACTGTTACGTAATAACAATGAACGCTGTGACTCAATACCACTTTTTATTGTGTATCAAACTACGGTAACAAACATTAAAATATGTCAAAAACCAGATTTTTTATTACATCAACAAATTCTAAGTATGGAAAAACAACCGTAATTGTAAAAATAGATAACATTGTTTGGTTGTAATAATTATATTGTAATGACAAAACAAGAATATAAATAGTAATTAATATTCTATAGAATCTTTTTAGGATAGGTGAAGACGACTTAATTATCGCTAGAAGTCGCTAAAAACAAAAAATCGCTAAACGACAGAAATAAATCGCCAAAAGGGGTCAAAAGTCACCAGATCTAGTGACAAAATCGCTAAGGTGGCAACACTGGTTTTAGCATCACACCAGTGAAGTCTAAATCTGATCGGGCTGTCACTGTCACATAAAATAGTAAAGGCAGGTCGTTTCTGAACGAAACTGTCAGACTAAACCAACCAAATTAAGAACACAGTGCTTTGACATCTAGTTCTCATCTTTCCCGTTGAAAGTTACGCTTTTTCACTAGCGCCATTTGAAGTCCCAAAACCTCAAAATATAGTATTCAAATTTATAGGTTTATATTATGACGCAAATGCGATGTGAACGCGTGAAAATTACAAAGAGAAAGCAATAAATTAAATATTTGATAGTACTTATCGTTTAAAGGGATAATTGTTGTCGTCGTAGCGAGTACACGTGCCGATGTCTTAATCGTTTGTTTATTGTACTGTGACATCGTGTCGCTGACTTAATAACAATAACATAATTGTTTTGTGTGTAACATTACATTTCCTCTTTTGATAAGGATGCATTTACAGACTTTGTTAATTGGTATTTTATTATCTTTTGTGCGTGGAGAAGACAGACAGGTGGGTTTGGTGTAGTTTTTATTTGGAAAGTAAATAAAGTCCTTTTCTGTTTTAGCACATCTGTTTAAGTTTAGGCTTATCTCTTTGTGTTGAGAAGGTCGCTGTGTATATAATGGCTTATTACTACATAATACAACTGACGTTGCATTATTATTTTTCTTTTCTACTGTATTAAATATTTGTATACCTTTTTGTCAAATCAAATCTAAGTCTAAAAAAAAACTATGTAAATAAATAGAACATTCCTCTCCTGTATTCAGCATTGCTCTAGTGTACGGATTCTATCACATAAATTTTTGATTTTTGTTTTTCCTGACGTTTTGAACACTAGGGTTCATGGTCGCAAGACATTACTATGATTTAAACAGTTCTTCCTTTACAGATTACTTCAGAACTGAATCCTGGCTGTGGTGTGGCTTGCGATGCTAGCACAACCCTGGTATATATAAAAGCAGATGGTAGCCATGACACTGTCCATCAGATATGGGACTTCACCAGAGGCATGCCTAGCATCATATACTTGATTTCTGGACTCAACACCTCCTTACAAATATTTTGGGACCAATCAAAGCCTGTTAGGTTTATGCTGTCTGAGAAACCACTTTACAGTTTTGCTGCAACTATCGATAAGGTAACATACAATAATTTTTATGAGAAAGTACATAGTGATAAAAGATTTAATAAATAATGCTAAGCTTAAATTTTAACTGTCAGAGGGTATGTTATCCTGTCTTACTAACAGTAGAAGTATCATGCAAAAAGTTGCCATTCTGGTATTCAGTCGTGATTCATATAGTTTGAAGACAATCAGGGTATAAATAGACAGAGCAAATCAATACTTAGGGACTTACTACATTTATACAGCTCTATTCGAGTTTTACTGGATGATTTTGTTTACACTTATTCAGTTCCGCTTCTATTAGCCGCACACAGCAGATTGCTAGATGAAAAGCTGTCATAGCATGTTGTCTCTGATGCAATGCTTCTATCAACCGCATACAGTGCTGGAAGACTGAAAAGTACATAGAATTACATGGTAATCTGCTGTGAAAACGCTAAGCTACTTTCATTCGGCGGCACGGTTGGAGCTGTGGCCGATAAGTCGGTTGCTGCGCTCCGGATCACGGGTTCAATTCCCGCACGGTGCAAATATTTGTATGATCTGCAGGTGTAGTTCCAGGTCTGGGTGTATTGCGTGGAATATGTGTCCATAAACACTCCCACGACACAGAAGAAATCCTATAGCCGTGTGGCTACGTTTTAAAAAAAAAACAATAGAAAATCTGTAACTTTAATCATTTAAAGCGCAAATGACCAGTGCAGTGGTACTGGTGAAATAATGCTAAAACAAATCAATCTACAATAAATCAATCTAATGCAAGTAGCAATTTGTGGACGAGGACAGTGCTGAACACGGCAGAAAGGCGGTGAGTGTGCGTAATGGCGCGAACACTGTCTTTAGCATTTGAAAAGATACCAATGATAAAAACACATTTGTCATTATTTTATACCTCTGTCGCGTAAGCAGAATAGAGGCGGAAAGCTGAATGGATGCGTACTGTATGGTACGGTAGATAATACAAAATTGGTGTTTGCTACGGACAATGAATAAGTGTTAAGTGTAGTTGGTCCCTTACACTCTACCATGGAATTGTCTTATGAGCATGGCTGAGAAAACTTGCGTATCTGGTCAGAAATAGGTGCAATAAATTGTCATTAAAATATTTGTTATCTTAGGATGGACAGAGTGACTGATTCATGGCAATATGCTCGATATCATAAAACTTCCTGGTAGTAGGGTGCACTGGGAATAACCCATATACAATAAAGTCTATGTAATCACTTGCTTATCGTGATACCCCATTGACCATACATGTAACATTATCCCTATATGGATGGAAATTTATTATCATATCAATAACTGACGTCATTCATAAAGCGAACCGCATTGCCATATCATCCGGTCTTTTATTTATAAATTTTATAAGCTCATTGTCATCTGTTTGAGTAATTTCCATTTGGGTCTTCCCAAAAACGGAAAGTTGCGTTCCTGGTAATGAATAATCGTGTTACTAAAGATAATGGCATAATTGAATTATTGTTCTTAATAAAGGAATCATTTTGGAGGCGAAAAGTCCCTTTTTCGGAAGAGCAACGTTTTTTTTGTTGTTTAAATTAGTGGATAGATCACACACAGAGTTTTATATGATGGCTCGGAGGTTTACTGACTCGCTTCTTAAGCACACTGCTGCAGGTTTAGGACCCGACGTGTACCAAATGACATACATACTTTCTTAGTTGACTGACTAAATGTTGATCGAAAACATTGTGAGGTATCCTGGATGTATAAATGGTCTAAAATCGCCAACAAACAGTGAGCAAGCATTGTGATCAATGGTTGTTTCTTCTCTGTATGAGAAGAGCTCTTTGCCCTGCAGGATAGTTACAGGCGCGCTGCAGAAACAAACTTCACAGTCTGCAGCGCAGAGTGGCTATACGGATCGCACGGGGATACAGGACAGTGTCCTACGAGGCGGCAACTCTCCTGGCACGCTTTCCGCCTTTCGACATCCAGGCGGAGATGGATGCGTGGGTCTACGACCAGACACGCTCTCTCCGCCAAAGCGGGGAAGGCGTACCTTCAGGGGCGTTCGACAGACTGAGGCGGCTGGCTCGACGGCGCGCACTCGAGATGTGGCGTCATCGCCTACGGTTGCAGATCGCGACCAAGCGCGTCGTTGAGGCCATCCTGCCGCTCTTCGGAGCCTGGCTCCAAAGGAGCGAGCCCGTCACCTACCGTCTGACGCAGGTGTTCACCGGTCACGGTTGTTTCGGTGCATACCTGCACTGAATAGGACGCGAGGTTACGGCACAGTGACACCATTGTGGAAGCGACCAGGACACCGCACAGCACACGCTCGAGGAGTGCCCTGCGTGGGCGGCCGAGCGGCGGATCCTGGTCGACCGGATCGGGCAAGATCTCTCTCTGCCGGCAGTAGTGTCGGCTATGTTGGCAGAGCATGAAAATTGGAGTGCAGTGGTCTCCTTCTGCGAGAGCGTCATGTTGCAGAAGGAGACTGACACGCCTGAGCCCCCTGCCGTCAATTCATGGTGGGGGGCCACGGGGGTCGCGGGTGCGCAGATTGGGGAGTCTGCGTGCTCACACCGAGCGACCCCCGGGAAGACGGTGGCGCGCACGTGGTCACGTGCCGCCGTGTGCGCAGCACAGCGCAAAGCGAGGCTTGGGGGGATCCTTTACAATCCTCCCCGAGAAGTGCCTGAGGGGGCGACCTTTTTACAGTCGCCTTCCCTCCGCTAGAGGGGGTGACCGCTTTACAGTCATCCCTTCCGTGATGTGCCTAAAGGCGTGGCACCAATGGGCGGCTCTAGTGTGATCTTACGAGGACCTGGAGCCTCCCTTCGGTGCCGAAGATGACCGCTCCAGTGGTTTTAACCGGTAGGAGTCCGGCATACCCCTTCGCCCTTCCCCGGGGTGAAGGAAGTTCCATGTAGAATTTCCACTGGACATCAATAAAAAAAAAAAAAAAGGATAGTTACAGGCAGATTATTATTATGTCTCTGTCTTCACGGCTTAATATCCTTGAAAAAAGGAACCAGTCTTTTGATAGACTTACGCGGGGACATGCGTCCAACACACAGGTCATTTAGAGATTTTTATCTAAAATGTAAAGGGACTCTAACTGGGAACTCCAGGGCTGCACTATAAAACAGCACAGTCTTGGATAGTCCCCGGAGGTGTACGACTATTGTACGAGATGGAGACGATAACGATGAAGTCTAATGCAGTTCCTTAAAAGGAATGCAAATATGATAAACATGCACGGCGTCTGCTTTTAACTTTTAAGTCAAATTCTGTGGCAGACGGCGACTCGCCACTCAAAATCGGTCCCCTAAAAAGCTACCAGTACTGGCGACAGGGAGCATCGACACCGAACATATTAGCGATTTGGGGTGTCAGGAGGTACGGCACCGGTTTCACTCGATGTCCCTGAGCTGGTTTCCCCGATATTACGCTGTTAGACACCGCCAATTTCGAGCATATGTCTCTGACGGCCTCCGGGTGATCGGCCAACTAAGGCGAGCCGGCATTGACAGTCCTTCGGGTACTCGTGGGTTTCGCTCCAGTCAATCATTAGACGGCACGGTTGGTGCAGTGGCTGATACAGTCGGCTGTTGCGCACCGGGTCGTGGGTTCGATTCCCGCACGGAACAAATATTTATACGATCTGCAGGTGGTTGCACCCAGAGGTGTATTGTGTGTGGA
The DNA here is from genome assembly GCA_947459985.1 of Diloba caeruleocephala. Lineage (NCBI taxonomy): Eukaryota > Metazoa > Arthropoda > Insecta > Lepidoptera > Noctuidae > Diloba > Diloba caeruleocephala. Next base: position 3,407,861 of record OX381618.1, read on the forward strand.
ATTTGTGTCTGGAAACGCACCCACGACACAGGAGAAATCCTAGTGTGGGGCTTTTTTACTAAAAAAGTTTTTATTAAAAACATTAAAAAAACAAGCAAGAGACGAGGCCCTGATCGACTCTCTGGGACACCATTGCCACCTGTGCGAAAATCGAGTGGGGGGAGTGACGGACTATTGTTGTGTGTCGTCTCTGCGTACATGCTTACTACGCAATGTTATCTATACAAATAAATAAAATTGAAGTGTCTGTTTGTAATGTCAAAATAACAGCTTTTTACTAAATGCATATGAAAGTATGTACGTGACATATAACAAAAACACTATTTTTAAATTTTTTGTCTGTCTGTCTGTTTGTTCCGGGTAATCTCCGAAACGGCTCGACCGATTTTGACAGGACCTTCACTGGCAGATAGCTGATGTTATAAGGCTACTTTTATTTTAGCAAAATAATTAGGGGCCCGCGTAAAAAAATAAAATCCTTGAAATCCAATATATATATTATATGTCAAGTGTCTACTACTGTGTCTCGTACTCTAAATTTCTTTTAAATTAAACGCAGGTGAAACCGCGGGTCCCAGCTAGTGTTATATAATTCTGTGCTTATTTGATCTATTTTTTTGTGTTCTATGTGGTATTGTGTTGTTAATAAACTTGTTTTCTTTCTTTCTTTCTATTCCGGTACGCAGTGTCGCCACTCACATACAGCTCGCCACCAGCTGCCCTGCGATTTGTGTTTCTTAATAGATCTGCTTATGGTATACTTTTATTTTGTATCAAGACGTTAAGGGATCTGGCATGGACATGATTGGACATGACTGCTCCATATTATTCCTCATCATCATATCGGCCATACAACGTCCACTACTGAACAAAGGCCTCCCCCATAGATTTCGACAAGTGTGTCATCATATTGGGGGGAATTTCTCAGTCCCCACACGCTTGGCAGGCGGGTTGGTAAGCGCAGAATGGCTACTGTTCCACAGAAAGGACTGGTTTAGAGTCGCCTTTTACGACCTCCACGGGAGGAGATGGAGTTGTGCTATATTCTTAATTCGGACAACACACGGATACAATTGCAAAAGCTAAGTAATCGGCTTTATCCCCGTACGAAACTAATATTTGTATGATCTACAGGATAGTTGTTTCGGATCTCGGTGTGTGTGCATGTGAGATGTATGACTGTAAACCACCCACGACACAGGAGAAACCAGAGTTTGGATAAACGTTATAAAAAGCACAACTATTGTATTTAGTATCATCATTTCGGCCGAATAAAGTCCACTGCTGGACACAGGCCTCCCCCAAAGATCACCACCGATACGACCGATATGGGTGTGTTGTGGGCTCATTGGGGGGTTTTGCCATAATCGCCACGCTTGGCAGATGGGTTGGCGATCGCAGTTGAGTTGTTAATGTACTCGAAGGACGCTGCAGCCCATCCTCCGGCTAATCCCTTAGTCGACTTTTACGACACCCACGGGAGGAGATGGGGTGGTGGTATTCTTAGCCGGCACCACACGGAAAATATTTAGTATAGCAAGTATTTTTTTATTTATTTATTAATTTCTTATAATAATAGACTGCATTTAGTATAAAAGCCAATACTAATAAGTCATAGGTTGCGCTTGCGGCCCCATTCGGTAACAATTAAACAAACACGAGCTCACTGGAATTCGATAGCGGCCGCGTCCCGTGACTCTAGCTCTAGATGGTAGTATTCAATTTGCAACTATATTGTTAGAGCATAAAGATGACAAATGCACAATCTGTTTTTAGCACAGAATAATTAATATATCAATTCTGTTTATCTGTATTTGAAGTAACTGGGTAACTTTACTGATAACTTTTTGATTATTTAACATAACATAATCATCATGTGTGCGATACCTTGAGGGTTCAGCAGAGGATTACCACACGACAGTCTTATACCCCCGCAAATAATAGCAGTGGTACCCTTTTTTTTTATTGCAAAATAAATTAATAAATATAATAAATAAATTTAATAATAAATAAATTTCGCTCTTCCCCGGGGAAGAGCGAAAGGGTATGCCGGACTCCTACCGGCTAAAACCACTGGAGCGGTCATCTTCGGCACCGAAGGGGGCTCCCCCCAGGTCCTCGTAAGATAGTCCTAGTGGTTGAACGATCCCCGATCCCGCCCACACCTCTGACTTTTCGAATTAATTAGCGGATCAGAATTTGATTGTCACTTGCTTCAACGATGAAGGAAATCATCCTGAGGAACTCTGCTGCACCTGAGAGGCTTCCAAAATGTTTTCAGCGGTGCGTGTAGTCCGCCTACCTGCAATGAATCAGCGTGGTGGACTAAGGCCTAAAAAGCCTGTGCCCAACAGTGAGACAGTAATGGCCTGATTATGAGTCTTATGTTATACTTCGAATGTTCAGTATGCTCTTTATAGTTGACAATTATACCAAGCTCTCATGGGACCGTTTATCAATCTGTTAACTTACAGATGACATCAGTTAGATATTGTATAAATAGCTGGAAATCCCACAGATGTAATAACATGAAGATTGCACTAACACATTAAAAATCGTTGCCCCACACTAGGATTTCTCCTGTGTCGTGGGTGCGTTTACAGACATGAATTTCACACACAATACACCCAGACCCGGAACAACTACCTGCAGATCATACAAATATTTGTTCCGTGCGGGAATCGAACCCACGACCCGGAGCGCAGCAGCCGACTGTATCAGCCACTGCACCAACCGTGCCGTCGCCATTTATTATCATTCTCATGTCACTCCGTCCCATGTTTGCATTTTTCTTTTACATATATTTCATCAATGGATATTAATGGGACTGTTACCCTCGACCGTAAATTGGGCTCATGATAGTCCACAGCTAGGCCAAAGCTTCTTTAATATAATTAACATAAGTCGAACTTACTGCTTTTATCGGATGCCATTACATAAACGTAGTCATATTGGCTCAGCTGCTTAACATAACAAAGCAACATTCGCTGAACTAGGTCAGTGAGCAATCACATTGGTTGACTCATTGTCAATACAAATTCATATGGATGTGATAACCTGACTAATTAATCGCCATGCGGTTTATGTACTTCTTATTTGAATAACTATCTGTCGCCCGCGGTTTCACCCGCGTTACAAAAACACGGAAACATTTTGTTTATTTTAAACCAAGAAGCCAATTAACAATTTTCATAGATTCAGACTTTAAAAATAACGGATTCCCCATACAAACTTTCGCCCCCTTTTAAGGATTTATAAAAACACTCAAACATGTTCTCTTTATTTTGAATCAAAAAGCCAAATACTCATTTTCATAGATCAAATCTATCGATCTAACTTACAAAATGACAGAGTTTCATATAACCTTTCAACCCCATATTTTACCACCGTAGGGGTGGAATTTCTTCATGTATACTGTTTTTATAAAGCTATTCTGGGGTCTGTACAATATTTCTTTCGAAATTTCGGTGCGTCTTATTTATGTCGTACAAAAGCTTAAAACAACAGATGTTTTAATGTTCGTCACTTCGTCTGCATTTTGTTTGAAGAATAGTCTGATCGGCTAAAAGATTTGGCTATTTCATTTTTTGTTACTTTGTTGCATAGTGTTATTAACAAGAACAGGATCCCTGTTTATTTATTCATTCAATATTCATTACATTTTGGGTATGACACGATCACAGGTGTTAGTATTTGTTCCACCATAATCTGCCCGAGGAGGTGTATGAATTAATTATAACAAATATGATTCATAATATAAATAAGATTAATTAATTTTAAAAAGAGATAGAAAATAATATTCATAATTATTGGACTAAACTAAAATGTCAATAAAAGAAACATTATAAATTAAATGTCGCATTAAATAGATGTCAAGTTATAATCATTTAGAAATTCATTAATACTGTAATAACATTTATAAGTAAGGAGGCTTTTCAATTTCTTTTTAAATATTATGATATTATGAATTTTTGTTATTTGGGATCTTATTGTAAATTTTAGGCGCTATACGTGGCAAACTTTTCCCCATAAGACTAGTTTTCGCGCTATGTAGACACAACCTAATCAACCTATTACCATGGTGCCTATTTCGCTAATGTTCATAAATTAAATTATTTTATGAAGCCATGATAAAATAACGTCGAAACACCTACCACGTACGTACGCCTTGTTTCAGCTTCAAGAATACGACGACATTGAAGACTATGGCCAAATAAATAACAGATGCCCACAGAGGGCGCTATCTTTACGAAACGTAGCATGGACGCGCAACGACATCATACGCACCGACCAGGAGGTCATGCTGCACATGCACGGACACGTCGCCGACCAGTGGAGGAAGGGCATTATTGATATCAAAGTAAGTATAGTACAGCACACATCTCCATGGCTACGGAACGTATATTGTTTCCTACTCCTCCATTATCTTTTCTGATTAATTTCGTTGCGGGTTTTGGAACAGTTCTTCATTTCTCTGGGACACACCGACCTTCGTTGGTCGGTGGTCGCCATTGTAGATCCTGGCTTACAGGAGTTGCAGATGTCCATGGCTACGCTTCCTTCAGCGGCTAAAAGACGCACATCTACAAGGGTGGCTCTCCGTTGCACATGCCACGGATATTATCGCAGGCTGGTAGAGCAAAAGCGCATCCAATCACTACTCAGCGTAATACCTTGATGCGCCAATTTTTTGCAGAATATTATTAATAAAATTTCTCACAATTATTCTAGAAACAAAATCAGAAAATGTTTTAACACCCCAGCCGTGAAAACATATCTAGGTCTACTGTCGCCGGTAGCACGCATGTGGTCACGCGCTGCCGTGGGACGCTTTGGGGGATCCTTTACAATCCCCCCGGGGTGGGTGACCGCTTTACAGTCACCCTCTCCGAGCCTATAGGCGTGGCACCAGTAGGCGGCTCTAGTGTGATCACACGAGGACCTGGAGTCTCCCTTAGGTGCCGAAGATGACCGCTCCAGTGTTTTAAGCCGGTAGGAGTCCAGGAGTCCCACGGGGGTCGCGGGTGCGCAGATTGGGGAGTCTGCGTGCTCACACCGAGCGACCCCCGGGAAGACGGTGGCGTGCACGTGGTCACGTGCCGCCGTGTGTGCAGCACAGCGCAAAGCGAGGCTTGGGGGGATCCTTTACAATCCTCCCCGAGAAGTGCCTGAGGGGGCGACCTTTTTACAGTCGCCTTCCCTCCGCTAGAGGGGGTGACCGCTTTACAGTCATCCTTTCCGCGATGTGCCTAAAGGCGTGGCACCAATGGGCGGCTCTAGTGTGATTTTACGAGGACCTGGAGCCTCCCTTCGGTGCCGAAGATGACCGCTCCAGTGGTTTTAGCCGGTAGGAGTCCGGCATACCCCTTCGCCCTTCCCCGGGGTGAAGGAAGTTCCATGTAGAATTTCCACTGGAAATCAACAAAAAAAAAAAAAAAAAAAAAAAAGGAGTTCTGGAGTCCAATCCAGTGACGGAAGTTCATGAAGAATTTCCACTGGGCACAAATAAAGAAACAGGTCTACAGTCGCCCTTCCATAGAATCTTCAGTGAATACCATACATCAGCCACTCATATAGATACCTGAGGGCCAATTCTCGTAATTAATTTACACTGTGACTGAAACTTGACCGAACTGAGATTAAATTATAAATTGACCGAAAAAATGGTATTCTGCTACTCTTAAAGTTCAGTCGAATTTCAGTTTAATCTCGATCTAGTCTCATTTCAATCTCAGTTTTGACGTTTATTCAATGACAATTTAGTACATGTGACAGTTCGAAATGTTAGCAGAATACCGTTTTGACTTCGATCAACTTTCGATTCATTTTCGATCTCATCACAGTGTAAGTTCACGTTTGACATTGTTTGTTAGTTTAGGAGAATACCATTTGTGACATTTATGACACTGAGACTAGATCGGAACTATATTTTGAACATTTTTAAATTATGAGAATTGGCCCTCTGATTTGGATGTTTTCCGTGATAAACTACACAGTTTTAAAAAGAAAATGATATGCTTGCACCTTAAGGACTCGTCGTCTTGAATTATTTATTTCTGTTAATTAATTCATTATTTTGCTTAGTTTCGTTTGAAAGTGAATTTGTTTTAACTGACAATTAAAATAAATGATAAAACAAATCTCTTCATCATTTCAGCCGAAAACGTCCACTGCTGGACAGAAGCCTGCCCCAAAGATGGTCACGATGGTTTTTGTTGTGTGCTCATTGGGGTTTTGCCATAATCGCCACGCTTGGCAGACGGGTTGGCAATCGCAGTTGAGTTATAAATGTAGTCGAAGGACGTTGCTGCCCATCCTCCGGCTAATCCCATAATCACCTTTTACGACACCCATGGTATAAGATGGAGTGGTGGTATTCTTAGCCGGTACCACACGGCATAAAAATATATCTAAAGCGTTTTATTGTTTTTACTAGCTGGGACCCGCGGTTCACCCGCTGTTTAATTTAAAAGACACTGGAGTATTTTTAAATAATTTGGAGTACTTAATAATCCGCGTGGTGTCCGGATTAAGAATATAGCACCACTCCATCTCCTCCCGTGGATGTCGTAAAACGTGGCGACTAAGGGACTCTAAACGAGAGGGATGGGCAGCAGCGTCCCTTCTGTGGAACAGTAGTCATTCTGCGCTCACCAACCCGCCTGCCAAGCGTGGCGAGTATTGGCTAATACCCCCCAAAATGATGACACAGTTGTGAAAATCTATGGGGGAGACCTTTGTTCAGCAGTGGACGTTTGAATGGCCGATATGATGATGACTTATTAATTGACATAGAGTATATATATTGGATTTCATGGGTTTCAATTTATATGCGCGGAACCTTAATTATTATTCTAAAATAAAAGTAGCCTAAGTTATTCCTTATAACATCAGCTATCTGCCAGTGAAAGTCCCGTCAAAATCGGTCCAGCCGTATCGGAGATAGCCGGGAACAAACAGTCAAAAAATTAAAAAATGTTTTTTTTTTGTTATGTGTACCGTATATACTTTGCCGTGTGGTGCCGGTTGTGCCGTGTGGTGCCGGCTCAGAATGCCACCACCCCATCTCCTCCCATGGGTGTCGTCAAAGTCGACTAAGGGATTAGCCGGAGGATGGGCAGCAGCGTCTTTCGAGTACATTAACAACTCAACTGCGATCGCCAACCCGTCTGCCAAGCGTGGCGATTATGGCAAAACCCCCCAATGAGCCCACAACACATCCATATCGGTCGTTGTGGACATCTTTGGGGGAGGCCTGTGTCCAGCAGTGGACTTCATTCGGCCGAAATGATGATAATGTCTTTCATGTGCATAAAGTAAAAAGCTGTTATTTTGCCATTACAAACGGACACTTCAATTTTATCTATTTGTATAGATTACACAGCCAACTAATTACATTAAGTGTTATGCACGCCGTTATTGATATATATCCGACAAAATACTGTTGTAACACTGTGTAGCGATAACCTTAATGTACTTTATGTGGCTGTACTTTAATAAATAAATAAACACCTTTAACACAAATGTTCTCCCACTAGCTGGACGTCCTACCATTCAAAGACTTCGCGGTAGATTTGCCCCACCTGATCCACACGGCGAACTCGACGCTCGTGGACGTCAGCTTGGTGAACCTGACGACGTCCAGAGACTACAACGCGTCGCGGTACGCGATACACTTCGTGATGGTCAGCACCGACAGTTGGCGGGACAGCATGACTTATATAATGCGCAAGAGCTTGGATGATGAACATACGCCCGGAGTTTTTGAGGTGAGCAGGAAATATATTGTGATTTTTTTATCTTTATTATAATACTATTACGAGCTGGGGTTCGGGATAAATTAAATTTACCAATATACACGGTATACACAGTTTAATCTTGAATACAATTAATATCGCTTATAAAACTTACAGATTAATCGCTTGGTATTCCGCTTGTTCTTCACTGTGTCACAGAGTAAACTGAACTGCCTGTCGTTCCTTCACGGCCACTATATATATGGGCCGATCGATACTTTGTAGAAAGTTCCAGAATGTTCGCTTTCTAGAAATTTCCAGACTACCTCTACTAGACACCAGATGGCGCCACATAGAACTATCCCGAACATTCTGGAAGTTACTACAAACCGTAGTACAGCTACTAGATAACAGATGGCGCTACGTGTCTTGTTTACGAAGAACTATCCGGAACACTCCATAAGTTTCTACACGCCTTAGTATCGCTACTAAACACCAGACGGCGCCACGTTCCGCTATTATTTATCGAATGGCGTAACAATACATAGTACGTAAAGGCTACGAATAGCACCAATCCATCCCATCTTGTGGGTGTCGTAAAAGGCGAGTAAGGGATTAGCCGGAGGATGGGCTACAGCATCCTTCGAGTACATTAACTGCGATCGCCAACCCGTCTGCTAAGCGTGGCGATTATGGCAAAACCATCCAATGAGCACACAACACACCGATATCGGTCGTTGTGGTGATCTTTAAGGGAGGCCTGTGTCCAGCAGTGGACTTAATTCGGCCGGCTCCCAGCGACCTTCACCAGGTCGTCTGTCCACCTCGTTATAGGTCGTCCCACGCTGCGTTTCCCGGTGCGTGGTCTCCATTCGAGAACCCTTTTGCCCCAACGGCCGTCAGTTTTACGAGCAATGTGCCCGGCCCATTGCCGCTTCAGTTTACTAATCCTTTCAGCTATGTCGACAACTTTAGTTCTTGTACGGATCTCCTCATTTCTGATTCGATCTATTAGAGAAATACCAAGCGTAGCTCTCTCCATAGCTCGCTGAGTGACCTTGAGCTTTTTTATGAGGCCCATTGTGAATGACCACGTCTATGTTCCATATGTCATCACTGGTCATTTATGATATTAGTAATATATTATTAAATTTTTCTTTATAGATATACGAGATAAAGACACCGAAATCGTACCGGTCGGGCGACGGCGGCTTCGTGCAGTTCCGCCCCGTGGGCTACACGGAAGCCGAACGCAGCGTTTCCTCCTCTACCAACGCGTACCTCACTAACTTTACCAGGTGCGTTAATTTTACCGGAATCATTTCGGCCGAATGAAGTCCACTGCTGAACATAGGCCTCCCTCAAAGATCACCACAACGACCGATATCGGTGTTGTGTGCTCATTGGCGGTCGCATTTTACCACACCCACGGGATGAGATGGGTTGGTGCTATTCGTAGCCGGCACCACACTTTACCTTTACCTGAATATTCCCATTCAATACGAATGTATTGTTACCTGATAGGAACATACAGTGTACTTTACCCCTAGTACGAGTTTCACTTCACAATCGAAACGTAATAGTAAACTACACGTTTATTATTGGTTGAATAGTTTGGAGCGGCCCAATCACAGCGCCGAACGCAATAAACGTGTAGTTTACTATTACGTTTCGATAGTGAAAAGAAACTCGTACTAGGGGTACTGTACACTATTCTGAGGCAAGCCCTAGACTTACAAGTTAGATAAATAGTTGCCTCACGGACAGTACCGGTATATTTATATACAACAAGTGTGTGGAATATGTGTATCTTTTAAACAATTCTGGAAGAGCGATAGTGAAAATTTTAAAGTGATAGGACACTAATGGCAAAGTGCTGAAACGCTACTTAGTATTATAATAAAACACTTTTAAACGGATTCTATCAAGTATATTTTGAATTTTTGATTTTCCTGACGTTTCGAACTTAATAGTTCAATCCCGCTTAACGATTTGAGACGCCCGACTTCCTACCGAAAACGGGTCTCTCAAATCGTTAAGCGGGATTTTAATATTAAGTGGCGTTTCAGGATACACGATTTATAATTCATATAAGTGTTGTTTGTCCTCAGTGCTAGCTTATCTAAATCGAGTACCCTGTGGGTGTTGTACCGGGACTTTGACAGAGACAATCTGCTAGTGCAGTCCATGTTCATATCATTCGGTCTGCCTGGCGATGGATACTACAAACAACACAACTACACATCTTGGTGAGTCGAATTTTGTATTTTTATTTATAGTGGCTGGATGACATCCACGACTGGCTCAGCAGGTTTTCGTTATAGTCGTGATACATTTCTACGAACGCATTAATTCGTGTCATCATTAACTTAAGTTTCAATTAACATTTGTGGCTGATTTCTTGGATTTCTAGGCTAACATGTCGCGAGCTCGATCCCCGCACGGAGCAGATATTTTTAAGGCCTTCAGATAGTTTGTTCCGATGTTTTACCCGTGAGATTTATGTCTGTAAACTGTACTCAAGATGCAGGATAAATCAAGTGCGTCGTTAAAACAACAAACACTAGACAGAAAGACTAGATAAAGGCATTTGGTGGACATCATCACTTTAGCCGAAAAAGTCCACTGCTGGACCAAGGATCGCCACAACGACCGGTTTGGGGTTATGTTCGATGTGCGATCGCAGTTTAGTTGTAAACTTATTCGAAGGATGCTGGCGCCCGTCCTCCTGCTAATCCCATAGTCACCTTTTACGACACCCACGGGATGAGATGGGGTGATGCACCTCTTAGCCTGCACCACACAGTAAAGCTGTCTATAAAGCGTTCTTTGACTTTACGGAAGGTTAGTTAGCATTTCATATGAACCTTACTCTTATACGTTTAATGTTCATATTCGTATGAAACGCTTACTGTTCTGCAGGCAGTTGTTCCGGGTCTGGGTGTATTGTGTCTGTAAACCCACCCACGACACAGGAGAAATACTAGTGTGGGCTACTTCTACTACTCTATACGACTTTTTAAAAAAAACATATATATATATATACAACATGTCACAAAAACCCTGTCGAATCCATATGGGAATTATTTGGTATCGCATTGCTTACACATATAAGTAACCATTTAATGGATATGTGTTTTTTCCCCTAATGAAATTAAATAATATTTAAAAATAAAAATACTAATGTTGGGGCTACACTAAGGTTTAACGTCTAACGCACTGGGCGTTCGCAATCATTAAGGCGTAAAAATATTCCACAAAATAATGAGTTAAATTGAGCGGCCACACCTGCATTTAATGTCTTAATATCGATAAAACACGTTATTCAATACATTATTTTCAAGATGGCAGTTGAAGATTGTATTATTTGATGTCTCAACCATTTTTTCATTTGTCCACTTCATAGTCACAGAATAATTAATATTAATTGCCAGACATAGTTATCATCGATCAACAGTTGCAACAGGCGGGAAACAAAGACGTACAATCCAATCGCACTCTCAGTTCACACTGACAAACGCAGGTGTGGCTACTAAACGCCTTAAATAACACGCTAAATCTCTTTGATATGCCAAAAAAGACCGCCACCCGAGCTATCGCCTAACGTCTAACGGCATCATTGATTGCGGCGAAATTTGCACGTTAGGTCCTGACTACACCAATGTCTAGTGTCTAATGTCGCGATAATTAATGGCGTTAAACGTTAGTGTGGACCCAGCATAAGGGCAACAGTGGACATAAAGTCTACTTGTGGATAACAAGTACACTGTAGTATCAATGAAGCCGTCGGGCGGCTTTTATGATCTTTTGTCTGTTGTTTGTATTCTTTGAAGAGTAGCCGACAAGGCGGCCCATGCGGGGCGGCGACCTATGACGTAAAAATGCCTATAAATTGGTAAACTAAAAATACATATTTGTTTTGCCCGGTTAAGCAGCTATATCGTTCTTGGGATGAGCCCATCATAAAAAAAAATATATATACATATTTGTCATGTTGTTGTTTTACATGCCGTGCGTTTTACATGTGCAGTGTTGTCAACTTCCAAAATTGTCGAATTTAGTGGAAAGTTTCATATGGTTGACAAAAAAAACAATAACTTTTTGTTATATATTTTTATTATATATTTTTCCTATTATGTATAGTTATGTATGTGTTATGTATCTTGTAATCGGGGATGCGCCCATATTTGATCGGACAGGGTTTTTGTTACATGTTGTATATTGTACTTAGCTTGAGTAAAATCTAAGTATTATAAATCTCAGCCGTAAACATCATCATCATATCAGCCACAGGACGTCCACTGCTGAACGCCTTTGTTCAGCAGTGGACGTCAATTAAACGTATAATTCATATAAGTGTGAACAAAGGCTACCCCCTTAGATTTCCACAGCGAACGGTCACATGCCGCTCTCATACAACGACGCCCAGCCTTAAACATGCTCGGCTCGAATCTTAACACATAAGAAGGCACATGTTCAATTGTACACACGGCTACACCTCAAGCTATACAAATCTAGTATAAGCTGGAAAGCCAATACAATGCGAGATCAGCTTATACTGGAAACATTAGCTTGATATGTAGCCGTACACGTATTCGTATGCTAACAAGGCCATAATTTTTACTTTGTCCGCAGGTCATTCACAATAGGTTACGGCTCGCCGCCAGTTGAAAACTTCTCCCTGTTCGTAGTCATCATCATATCCATCGGGCTAGGAGTGCCCGTGTTACTAGCTCTGTCGGGCGTCACCTACGTATTGGTCCGGAGGTGTAAGCAGAGAAACACGCCAGAGAGATTCTCTGACGAGGAATAAAAGGTATACTTTACTGCTAGAGATGGTATTACGAATAAGTTTGCCAGAACTCGGAAGCACGTGTAAGTGGACAGAAATACTAATTACTATGAATTGGCCGCAGCTCGAACCCTCAGATAGCATAAGATGAAAATGACAATTAGAAAACTGTTCGTGACAGTATATTTTTGTTTAAAAAGAAAAAAATATATGCGGTTATTATAGTTTGATAATTTAATCACATATTCAGTTATGTTCGCTATAAAAAAAACAGTCGAGCACTGTAAAATTTAATTTATTGCAAGAGCTTTTGTTTGCTGCGAACTCAGTATCTGATATCTCGTACTGCAAAATTAGTCTAGTAGTGTACATACAAGTCTTTGAGTAGGGTAGCGAAAATGACCCGCCAAGTCGCACCTTCAAAACATAGGGAATATATTATCATCATAGTATGCATCAAGCTTCAACATAAAATTAATCGCGTTAACTCGAAAATGACAAAAAGACAAAATAGTAGGAGAGTAATTTGTTTGCAACACTTCTGTGATCCTAGTGAAAAAGGGTTTCTATGCGAAATATATGGTTTCCAATTATCAAAAATAAATAGTTAAATTCAGAGATTGTGACTCTGAGAAAGTTTGAGTTTGATAATGATATTATGATTATAATAATAGTTACCAATTAAACTAGTGTTAATTAAAAAATATATATTTTGATCCTACCCTTTTTCACTAACGGACAGACCCCAGAATTAAACATAGACGAAAGTTTGGTCCAGATAAGATAACTTTAGGATAATAATTTGCTGTTGGCAACAAAAGTTCAAAGTAAGCTCACATATTAAAGTGATCTTACTTAGGTCCAAATTACAGAGCGGTAGATCCCGGTAAATATGATCTACGGATAGTTGTTTTGTGTCTGCGTGTTTTTGCATTTGAGATTTGTCTGTAAACTGTACCACACAGGAGAAATACTATGGTGGGCGGGTAAAAAAACTTGCGATTAAATGCTTGACCAATAGGCCAACCAACCAAGCCAAAAAAGCTGGACCAATATGTAATAACATAGGGTTCATCTTTGATTAGAACGCAATCTAGACTCGAGTTTTAGTTGTTTTGATTCTCGTTCGGTAATAAAGGCCTTAGAATCTGGGACTTCAATTCGTAGGATAATAAATTCATATGTTACCACAGCTTTATCAATATTTTTTAGATTATATTTTCAAAATCATCTCCTACTTTTATTGCTGAAGGTGCGTTATGTTCAATTAAGGAAATATACTTGTGAATATAGAATTTTTGACATTCATATGAATGATGCATGATAGTTCTTTTAAGTTTATAATTGGGTTACGATATTTTGACATTGGTGAAATTGTGGAAGATATTCTGCAGAAGCCATAATCTAAGAGAAGAAGAAGAAGAAAATTGGGTTACACTACATTTTGACATTTCTGTCGTGCAAATGTTTCGATTTTCAAATATTAAGTGACATAAATTTTAAAACAAAACAAGATTAAATTTCCTGACATTGAAATAAAATAATTTAAATACATTTTGCTCTAATTAAAATTACATAATTTAAATATACTTTCATTAATTAAAATGATTAAAGTCATTAATTAAACAAGTCTACATTTCTCTCTCTCTCACATTGTTGCTGTATTTACATTTAAATCTGGGCGATATTAAGCGGTCACAGAGGCAAATGTTAGCAGCATAAATAAAATTTTAATGGTTTGAAGATCCTGAGTATGTTACTGCTACATTCGTTTAAAACAGAGTTCAAGCTATTAGATTAACTCTTATTTTAGTAGTGCGCAATGTAAAGTTCCTTTTATCCCTGACATAGACAATATTGATACTGTCTTGGAATTAGAGTTGTTAGAACTTTAAAGTATTAGAATATTTTTATAATTAAAAGTTGCTATACCTTTGTGCACTATTGAGGTTGGAAATCGGCGATTAAATATTCATAACTGAAACAAAGTCCTCGACCACTATTCAGCCAATGATTCTAGACACGGAACTTCACTTAATATTTATTAACATTATGTAGTTATTTATTTTTCTAGATAAATGTCTATAGTCAAATCTTATACGGCCGCGACTTAGTCCTAATGTAATCCTTAATTAGATATCCAAAAGCCACAATGTGTTGATAAAATTGTTCATAATAAATCTAAACCAGTTATCTTACCTTTATCTTTATCATACAGCATTTACTGAGAAATCGAATATGTATATTAAAGCAGTGGTCGGCGGCCTGTTGGTAGCCTCGGTATGGCCCGCAAATTGTACAGTAAATGCGAATCAAAAATGTTCTACTGCGTGTTATTATTAAATTACAAGACATAATAATGTGTTATCCAGGTGAAATTGTGGATTACAAAATGCACGTGGATTGCACATAATGGTAAAGACTGCAAACGTAAGATTGTGGTGAAAATGCTTATTTAAAGAGTGGAATGTTGTCGTTCAACGGCCGAAATTAATAATCAATCTAGTCCAAAATCTTCAGGGTTAAGATTTTTAAATTCATCCACTGTTGTGTTACGATCACATTTAATACAAAAACAAGGTATATTCGTAATCCGAAGTTCAAAGATTTTGGATTACATTCATTATTAATTTCGGCGTTAATCGGCGTAGGATTAGTATCAGTCAGATGGATGATTTCAAATAATTTTAGTGTGGTTGCATAATTTAAACCATAATGCTACCGAAATATCGGACTGTGTAATTTAACTTTGTAGCATCAGCAATGACTGTGTTTTTACTAGCGTTTCCAGAATTTTGGATTAATTGGAATTAAATTTTAGTACGGATTTTAAGTGAAGATGTGTGTGTAGTGTGTGTAGAGTTATGTGTACACACTCACGCTTGTGTGACGACTTATCGTCGCGACATTCTAGTCGTAGGTCTGACGAGATAAGAAATTACTCACTTATTTGAAGACTTCAAAATGTTTATATACAAAGTCATACATGCGGCCCTATATGATCTCCACTAAAAGTTTGTGGCCCTCTTATCACAAAAGGTTGTCGACCCACGAATAAAGTATATATTGATGTTGACCGCACTTATTCTTTTTAGACAACGGGATTTTCAAAACATAATATAAGGTAGGCTTTATTGACGTAGACAATAAAGCCACTTAATTTTTACATTTCTTTTATTACAGTTTTTTTTTTCAATATATATAAAGGCAGGAAGTTGAATCAGTATTTTAGAATGCCTAGAACAATTATTGGTTAAAACTATAATGATGCATAACATGCAACATGTTCAATAGAATTTTAGATTACTACGAGTATACCAAAAGTATACTCTTCAAAATGATTTGTTACCATTTTTTTAATGTGTCAAAAGTTTTATTTAGAATTAGGAAGGTTTCATTGTAATTTTAATTATGTAATATTTTCTGTTTATTTATCACAGCCACACCAAGAGATAAGCTAACTCATCTAAGCTTAGCTCACGTAGCTACGACATCTTTCATGTTTCGCTTCACACTGCGAATTACAGAACTAAGCGGGCTAGCTAACCGTTAACGATACCAGCTAACTTAAGTGAATTTTGTCTGATAATTTAGTAATTATCTTCTCTCCTTCTCTTCAGTCATCTAAAATGTAAGCGCTTTGGTAATTGTACTGTGAGCTTATATTTAAATAATAAATAAATAAATCTAGTTCTTCGTCAATATCGATAATTTCCCGTAAAGACTCAACTTCTCTGTGTACATCGCGATACTCGTGATCCTAGATATTTTTGCACGCAGCTACGTGATCGAAGCTAAATTACATTATCTCGCAGTGTGGTCTGCGCTTTAGTTAAAACACATACATTGTCGAATTTCATCAATTTTGAAGAAATAAGGCGTAGGATTACGTAGACATATATAAAATCGAAAATCCTCATAAAAATATACGAAAAAAATAATCAATTGGTATTGATCTAGAAATATAAGAATGTTCCAAAAAACAAATTATGTGATGTTACAGTATTTTGATAAACATGTTAAAATACATAAAAAATGTATTTATTGGATTAGTTTAGATATATATAATATAGATGATGTTTCTATGTCATCAGAATTTGATGCTAAAGGATCCTCGAGTCAGTAGAAATGTTTTAACTTCATAAAGCTTACCGCTCATTTAAATAAATAATAACAGAGATAAACTTAATATTTAAAATGTTACCCTTAAACTAGAAACACACACTACTATCTAGTAATGAAAATTGATATTTTTTTGTCTATTTGGAAATGGGTATGACATGTTGACTATTAATTAACTCGAGCCCTTAATTGTTTCCATATGACGCGTAAAAGTGTAAGGACCTATGCTATTCAAGTCTCTAAAGGAATTTGGATCACGTATGCTTGCAAGTTGGCTTAAATTTAAAATATAGTTTTAATGCTTGAATGCTTTTATTTACAACCGTTTCTTCATGCTGGTTTCATTATGCGGACCGAAGTTCATCTGCCACTGGCCACCTTGCACCCGGGGGGTATACTTACTAATAATATTGACACTCGCGTTTCTCCGGCTTGTGATGGTAATACACGTCATAATCCTCGCGCTTGAGGCATTTAACCAACAATTATGCCTTGAACATATATTCATATTACACATGAGGTCATGCATAACTTGAGTATGCTTTAAGTGTATACTTGGCAAGTATGCAGTTAGGTCCATGGCAACAATAAGCAACGGCTATTGTATGCGCAGCATGTCGTGCGATTACCTATGGCTTGGGGTGGTGTTCACCTTTCACCATTAGACCGGACCCCTGGCACCCTACACCCTAACACATGAGTTAGTGTATTCATAAATATACAAATTAAAGGTTGCGCATACTGCAGAATTCATTAGCCAATAGTTATCACGATAGATAGCTGTGACATGCAAAAAAAACCTCGACTGACCATATCATGAATGGTGTCTTGCAGGCTACATGATCCCAATTAGAAATGAGACGGGCATAATGAAATGATTTTGACAAAGATTTTTGTATGTAGCTTAATTTTTTTATCGAATTTATGTATATTTTTGTAAATTATTTTGTAGGCTTAATCATTAGCTTTGTATTTTCTGATGTGATATTAATTTTGATTGTCTACTTGTTTTGTTATGTGTATCAAAATAAACGCACTAGTATTGTAAAAATATGTTTTTTTATTTACATCCTTCTTTCTGGTATTTAATTCATGTTGGAAATGGCCCAGATAGAAAATGTTTTCGCAAATGAATTTGTGATAACCTCTAATTAAAAAACACATGTTGATTCGCTTCTGGTTTATCGTTTTTGGATAACCCCAATAATTTACCTTAATACGTCTGAAAAAATATGTACGCATGTGTTAACGAACATCTACTTATCTAATATTCCTACAGACTATTTGTTGCATTGTTACATTCTATAAGGCAAGGCAATCTCCACGAGATTCGACCTTTTTACGTGAGGAAATCTTGTTTTTCAAGCTCCAACATGGTATTGGTTTTACACCTACACTTTATGCAAGAGTCAGATCATGGCACAGATCACAATAAAAATAAGAAAGGTGGGACCAGGCACTTGACACCTATATACATGACTGGACATGTTACTATAGCCTGACCTATACCGCTGTACCGCGTCTTAAACATACGAGCAGTGGCGGGGGGGCGAACAGCCGGTTTTGTCATTTTATCTCTTTCCTTCCCACCCCCACCTACCCGCGCATACCTAAATCGCGGTACAGCGGTATTGGTCAGGCTATAATCATCTTTCTGTATTTCCTACATAAACTAACTACGCAATTCCTGACGCTAATTAACCCGAGATGCCCTGTAGCACGAGCCACTGCGCGTTGAACTATGAGACATAAATCTACCCCATTTATGGCCCTCAAACTGAATGCACACTTATCGTTAAAGCAGCAAAGTTAAAATCTGCATGTTAGATGCGGTATGCAATGATGTAATTATTTAAACTGATAATTTTGTAGGTATCCTTGAGTCAAGACTGCTTGCTTCATTATGCAGATTATTAGTGTTTGCTTATCAATTGGAATTTTACCGATTTTGTGTAGTGTAGGTAAGTTCTTGTGCATGTAGCAAGGTAGAGTAATTTCGGCCGAATGAAGTCCACTGCTGGACACAGGCCTCCCCCAAAGATCACCACAACGACCGATATGCGTGTGTTGTGGGCTCATTAGGGGGTTTTGCCATAATCGCCACGCTTGGCAGACGGGTTGGCGATCGCAGTTGAGCTGTTAATGTACTCCAAGGACGCTGCTGCCCTTCCTCCGGCTAATCCCTTAGTCAACTTTTACGACACCCACGGGAGGAGATGGGGTGGTGGTATTCTGAGTCGGCACCACAAGGCAAGGTAGAACATGAGATAAACTCACAAATATCAGCAGGCGATAGTGTGATATGTGTTTTCTAGTCTATTTGGAATCACATAGTCTAACAATGTCACGTCAAAGGATGTCCACTGCTGAACCAAGGCCTCCTACATAGAATTCCACAATTGTAATAATTTTCGGGGGGATTTGCCAATACCCATCACGCTTGGCAGGCGAATTGGTGAGCGCAGAATGATGCTGTTCCGCAGAAAGGGCACTCTGCTGGCCATCCCTTTGGTCAGCTGCTGTGGTTTGGCAGTCCCTTAGTTACCTTTAACGACATCGACGGGAAGAGATGGAGTGGATGGACACCAGACACACGAGCAGCAAATAAAATACAATAGTAAGTTGCAAATAAAATAACAATAATCCAGCTTTGTAAGATATAATTACAAATAATGTCAAATTTTATTTGAGTAGTCAAAGAGTTTTACAATTTAGAGCCAAAATTGTACCTCCATACTTTCAAGTAAGGCAATCGAGGATGGCTCGCCTATCGAACTTGAAGTTAGCCCAAGACGGAGCCACGAAGTTCAAGAATACACTGTCATCCTGAGATTCATTATTAGGACTACTAGCCTTCTGTACCGGAGAGAAAGTGTTCGGGAGAGTATTCTGTGGTGTAAACAACTGTCGCTTAGCGACCTTCCTTTCCTTTCTAGAACCATTTTGATTCGGATTGTTTTTAACTCCACTACCATGACTATTCCCGTGGCTACTACTATGACTATTCCCATTGCCATTTCCATGGCTGTTCCCATTACCATTCACATGGGTGGTCCCATGGCCATGGTTTTTAAACGGGTTAGGCACAGCATTCAGCTGTTGGTACTCCTGTATTTCATTCTGTAGGCCTTGCGATATTGTTTTGGCCTTATTCTTGGTTGCAGAAGTGGATTCTATGTCGCCCATAGACTTATGGCGTGTCCTTCGCGTGTTAGTGAATACTTTTGAGTTTCTTTCTGCCACCCAACGTCGCATACGTTTGACGAATGGTAGCACCATGAAGAATGCGTTTGGGCTAACACCCATTTTGACTTTGGGCGTCATGTCTTTCTTGTTGGCCGGTAAATCCGCCAATGAGAACCACTCACAAGCCTTAATCTCGTTTCTTGTTCGCGGCTGGAATTTGGTGTCTCTAGGAATGTAACCAATAATGTACAGGCGGACGATTTGTTCGTGTATTGTAGCTTCTATATAGTCATTTTTGTTTATTAGTTTACTAATGTCAAAGCCGGTTTCTTCAAGTACCTGTAACAATATTGCTTATATACCTACTTATTTTTACAAATTTATTAATAAAAAATCGGAAAGTGCGAGTTGAACTCGCGTAGAGAAGGTCCCATACGATGAATATATTATCCACCAGTTTTTGTTAAAAATTTGTTTATCGTAACTGAAATTATATCTATTGTTTATTGTTGAATTCGGTCTTGTACCAATAACTTATCCCAAGAACAAACTTAAAACCGTAGTTAAAAAACCTGTTCTCCCATACATTCCAACTACAAACGTAAGTTTGTACGCACAATATTGAAAGATTTACCAAGTTATTTTAAGACCATAGACTTCTTATAGGATTTCTTGTATAGGTAATGAGCGATAATTTTTTTCAAAATATTAGAGAATCAATAGTTTCGTAGATAAGCGGGAGGGGGTAGTAAATTTTCGTCTATTTTCTTAAATAACTATAAATCTTTATATTATAAAATAAATATATTTGAGCCCCTAACAACAAGCCCTTCCATTTCATGTCACACGGTACCGTTTGCAAAACTTGATTCTTTAATTTTGTATATTGCCCTCCAAAACTGACCCCCCTATTCAAAATTCATTCATTTACGTTACACGTCCGCGTTTGGGTCGCAGAAATCCATATGGGTACCAAATTTCATGTTAATCGGTCCCGTAGATTCGGAGCAAATTGGCTGTGACAGACGGACAGACGAGTGATCCTATAAGGTTTCCGCCGTTTTTACCTTCGGACGTTCGGAACCCTAAAAACGGTAAATATCGTGTTTATCATAGATTATAGAGGGTATTATGCACTAAAGTTGTTGACAACACAATGCATCCTGAATTCAAGCATCATTGATAACAACGCAGTCTAACTCTTACCTTGCACTTTCGTATAACGTTACAATTCAAGCATAATTTATATTATAACGCAGTCCAACTCTTACCTTGCATTTTCGTACAACGTTACATCTACTGTGACTGACGTATGACCTTAATGGTTTTGGGTGAGACTTACCTATGCGACCAGTATGCACACCGCATTGCAGGCATAGGCAATTAAGTACTTTCTACCTCATAAGTATTTAAATATTAATGACATCGCCCTTTAGTATTACTAAATAAAATAAAACAATCAAGGCGCCGCAGGCGAGTTGTATTGGCGTCCGCACGCTACGCCGCGTCGCGCTACCGTCGCACTGCGGTTGGCCTGTTTGACGTCCCTCGTGCATTTTAGTACTTTACAGCAGAAACACACACGCCACGCAGCAGTCGCGCCGATAACGCCCTCGCTGTTTGGCAGAGCCTTCAATCACATTGTAAGCACTTTTAAATAATGTATACATTCAATATAAAATTTCAGACTATGTCGCGGCCTACGGTGTAAGCAGTCGCAAGACTGCATACCAAATTCATACACACTTAAACCATCTACGCTGATTATAATCAAACACTTTTAAACGGATTCTATGGCGTATATTTTTTGCTAGTCTACGCTGATTTGTTTACACACACTTCTATAAAGAAGATACTATAAGATGAGGTCTAATTATATATATCACCGTTTTGGTAATATATAATCATTATTAGACGTTATTCGACATAAATACTCGATAACCCCTCAAATATTAAAACTGTTATTTAATCACTGACAGAATGTCACTAACTCAGTATGTATAAATGTTGTTTTAAACTTATTATGGAGTAAGATGTTATTTCCGAGTCATTGGAGAGGAAACACGACGCTTCTTGGCGTAGGTATATAAAAATCATTGTAGAAAAAAGGCGAGTAAAGTGATTTCACCAGATGTGGCTGATGGTGATGCTGGCGATGAACCGCTATGGCTCTCCGCCTAGTCATATTACATTGTATTATTAATATTAAAACAGATGGTAGGCTTAAGACTATAGAATCAATTATGGACCCTGTCGGGCACAGCACAGTTTCGTTGGAGAGAGGAAGAGCGCTTAATTATTTTCGATTGTAATTCAACAGTTTGTTTATTGTTATAGATATTTTGTTTATTTAAAAATCTTAAAATATTTAATAAGTTTTGAGATTATTGCACGGTTGCATTTATTAATTGTGATTTATTATTTACTGTTGTTAATCAAGTATTTTTTTTATTGTTATTATGTTTGTATTGATGACATGCTGTATTCATCATTCGTTGTTATTGGATATTTGCTGTATATTTAAATTTTATTTTGATATTTATTTATTATTCATTAATTGTTAAGTATAGGATATTTCATTTTATTTTTCATCATCATCATCATATCAGCCACAGGACGTCCACTGCTGAACAAAGGCCTCCCCCTTAGATTTCCACAACGAGCGGTCACATGCCGCTCTCATCCAACGACTCCCAGCGACCTTCACCAGGTCGTCTGTCCACATCCTTTCAGCTATGTCGACAACTTTAGTTCTTCTACGGATCTCCTCATTTCTGATTCGATCTCGTAGAGAAATACCAAGCATAGCTCTCTCCATAGCTCGCTGAGTGACCTTGAGCTTTCTTATGAGGCCCATTGTGAGTGACCACGTCTCTGTTCCATATGTCATCACTGGTAACACACTGGTTAAAGACTCGCGTCTTGAGGCATTGCGGTATTGTTGACGAAAAGACGTTGCGAAGTTTCCCGAACGCTGCCCAGCCGAGTCGGATTCGACGATTGACCTCTTTCTCGAAGTTGGACCTACCTAACTGGACAGTTTGTCCTAGGTAGACATACTCGTCAACAACTTCGAGAACAGAGCTCCCAACGGATATTGGGACGGGCACGACATGGGCATTTGACATGACTTGTGTGTCTTGTATGTTGTGTGTGTGTGCATGTCTTGCCCATGTTCATTTTAAGGCCCACCTGTTGGGAAACTCTGTTGAGATCATCGAGCATTGTGCTGAGCTCTTGCAGCGATTCTGCCATGACTACGATGTCATCGGCAAATCGAAGGTGAGTGATATACTCGACATTGATGTTAATGCCGAATCCTTTCCACTCCAGTAGCTTGAAGGCATCCTCCATTGCAGCGGTGAACAGTTTCGGGGAAATGACGTCCCCCTGTCTCACACCTCTCTGCGATGGAATTGCCCCCGTGCTCTGTTCATGTACTCGGACCGACATGGTGGCGTTTCTGTATAAGCACTTCAACACTTCAATGTACCGATAGTCAATCTGGCATCGCTGCAGAGATTGCAGCACTGCCCAGGTTTCGATCGAATCGAAGGCTTTCTCATAGTCCACAAACGCCAAGCATAGTGGCAGATTATACTCCTCGGTCTTCTGTATAACCTGCCGCAGCGTATGGATGTGGTCTATGGTACTGAAACCTTTTCGGAAACCGGCTTGTTCGTTAGGCTGGAAGTCATCAAACCTGCGCTCGAGACGATTCGTGATGACCCTTGAAAACAGCTTATAAACATGGCTCAGAAGTGAGATGGGTCTATAATTCTTCAATAGGGTGTTATCACCCTTTTTGAGGAAGAGCACCACCTCACCTCTGTTCCACGCTTCCGGCGTTGTGCCCTCGAGTAAGACGGAATTGAATAGCTTCTGAAGGACTTTAAGTACCGGTGTGCGACGCGCTTTCAGAAGCTCTGTCGTAATTCCGTCTCCACCCGTCGCCTTGTTATTTTTAAGCTGTTTCAAGGCCAGCCTAATCTCGTGCAGGCTGATGTCCGGGATATCCTCGGTATAGTGTCGGGTTAGTTTGGCTCGCGGGTCTTTGTCAGAGCCAATGGTAGGTATAGTAACCGAGGTGTATAACTGTATAAACAATCTCTCTCAAAACCTCTGGCTTAGTCGACGCTACACTGCCGTCCTCGGTCTTCAGCTTCATAATACGACTTTGCCCAATAGACTTGTCTCTTGCGAACACTTTGGAGCCTTGATTCCGCTCAATCGCCTCTTTAACACCGTTAGTGTTAAAGGTGCGGATATCGTGGCGCAATGTTTACCAGAATTCTAATTAGTTTCTTCTGTAGGGTGAATAATGTGGGCGCATCTGTACTATTACCCCATAAGATGACACCATATTTGAACCATGAATAGGCATAAGCGTAATAAGTGACAAGCGCAGTTTTAAAGTCTGTTGTTTTTTTGATCTCGCAGAGAGCATAAGAGAACTATGAAATTTTAGCTTTTATTTTTTGAATGTGCGACTTCCAATTAATGTTGGAGTCTATGTCTAAGCCTAATAGGTTGAAATTGTTTACGACTTCTAATTTAGAGCCATTGAAGCTGAAGTTTACATTAATCGGTGCTTTATGACGGGGGTGGAAGGTTATTAATTTTGTTTTACTGAAGTTAATTTCTATATTATGTTCGGTTAGCCAAGTTGTTGTAGTATTAAGAACGGAATTTAAATTTTCATTTAATTTGGTATTGGTTTGGCAAGATTTAATAATAATAAAATAATTTTAATAATTTATTTAGTATCATGCCATTTCCTATCGTACGCAACAGATCTTAAAGTAGTCTTGTACCGTTGACTTGCTGTCTGCCTAGTGATCGCCTACCTAATCGAAAAACCAATGCATACCACTGTTGGCGACCTTACTAATTCACACTTACTGTAGTGTGACCTCAGACATTCTGTCTGAAACATTCAAATAATCTTAGACATTCTGAATGTGACTATCTTTTGACCTTACTCATTCTGACCCTCACAGCTTAGTGCACTGTCTCGGGTTGTATTAAAACATAGGCAACATAATGTATATAGAAGAAGTAATATTTTTCCTCACCTCTCTGGCAGCACACTTCCATGGCTCCTCATCCTCATTGACTTTCCCCTTGGGGAAACCCCAGGAGGCTTTAGTCCAGTACGACTGGACCAGGAGTACATGTGAGAGATCAGTGTCCAGCAGTATGGCGCCAAACGTCGGCACTGTCTGTTTGTACTCGCGCCAGTTGTCCAAAACTTCATCTAGACTGCTTACGTGCTCGCGGAGTTGCGGGACGTGCTGTAAAAGGTTACTAAGTTAGGCGACTATGTTTTGTTCACTAATATGGGCCCTTGGACTTCTTTATCTGATAATAATAATAATAAAAATCGTGAAAGCCGAGAAAGATAAACAAATGAAGTATCTTGACTTGGCACACGAGATTGTCGACATGTGGGATGTGGACTCTGCAATGATTGTGCCGATAGTTGTGACAGCCAATGGCCTTTTTGCCAAGAGCCTCGATCAACATCTGAAGAGGCTCTCGTTAGGTGGCTGGATCAAGGGCCTGCTACAGAAGGCTGTAATTCTCGACACGGCACGCATAGTGAGGAGGTTCCTTTCTCTGGAGCCCTAACCGCCAGTAGCTTGGACCCTGTGCCCGTTGCCGGTTGGTCACAATTTTTTATATTTTTAAATGTATGTGTTTTTGTTTTTGCTTTATATATATATATTTAAAATTGTAATTAATATGTTAGTTAAGTAAATAAAGGAAATAATAATAATAATAACTTTATTGCGGATATTAAAATGGGATCCAGTGTTAGTATTTCAATTTCTTATAACAGAGAGATTGTCGATTGTCTGTCATAGCTTGTGAGAACAACGCCCAGTGTAATACAATAATAAAATAGTAGAAAAAGTGTACCTAAAGGATTGTGCATGACCAAACCACAAAGCTTCGGAACTACGACATGTAAACACATAAAATCTGCACGGATCTCCAATAAAATAGTGAGTTAAAGTGAGAAATAGATTGCACAAAATTATAGGTTAGTCAGCCGGCTGTCAATATTATATCGACCAATGTCAATGTATCGACCGTAGACTTTGATCAATGACCAATGTAAAATAAAAGTCACCAACCATAGACACACCAACGAGTGAATGAAAGATTAAAATTGCCATATGTAAAAAAAAAAAAAAAAAATATATATATATACGGATAAAGTCTCCTATTCACGTTTAAGGATTCCCAATCATTGTTTTTGTCTTCATACACCAATTATTAAATAAAGAAATCTTGAATCACTATACATCAGGATGAACTGTGAATGTTGTTTGGAGGCTATACTTGAGGCGAGTTCTGCCGTAAGATGTTCGCAATGCCAAAAGTCCTATCACCAATCCTGTTTTGTGTCTGTATTGGGTGGCACTTTACAACCAAGTGAACTATATAATTGGCAGTGCCCCACCTGTAAGCCGAAGACAAGCAATTCGGATCACACCCCAATACGAAATAAGCAAGTCAGCGATCCAAATGTCACACATAGGAAGAAAGTATCACCAGTAACAGTCACGAAGGATGTGGGCCCTGTCACATCGAGTGAAGTTTCAAACATTATCAAAAATGAGATAAAAGGTCTTATGCGACATCTTAATGAAACTTTGGCAAATTATGTGAACAAAGAGCTAAAAGTCATCAATGAAAATATAGATGAGGTTAAGAAATCTATGCAATTCATGAACGAAAAATATGAGGAAATGAAGGCAGAGTTATCTTCAAGGACTGCTATAGTACATGAAATTCAAAAGGAGAACGAACAACTCAAGGTTCCTGTAAAGGATTTAAATTTGAGAATGAACCAAATGGAGCAGCAATCACGTTCTTCGAATTTGGAAATCCAGTGCTTACCGGAATACAATAGTGAAAACCTAGTATCGACTGTCATGAATATTAGCAAGGTCATAGCATGCGACCTACCAGAGAACAGTATACATCACGTGACCAGAATTGCAAAACAAAATCCAACAAATAACCGCCCGAAGTCTATCGTTGTGCAATTCAGCAGTCCTCGAGTACGTGATAATTTTTTGGCAGCATCTATTAAGTTCAACAAGGGTAAGACTCCGGATGAGAAGCTTAACAGCAGTCTCCTTGGCATTGGAGGTAAAAGAGAAAATGTTTATATCGTGGAACACTTGTCACCTGCAAACAAGGCTCTGCATGCTGCAACCAGGATCAAAGCCAAGGAATTAGGTTATAAGTACGTTTGGGTACGTAACGGCAGAATATTTGTGAGGAAAATGGATGGCTCTGATTATAGATACATCAAAGACACCGAAACTTTAGATAAATTGATATAAGATTAATATTAGATATAAGATTAATATTGCTGTTGCTAGTACATATCTGTAATTTAAATATTTTTGTTTTAAAATTCAACTGTTTAAAGATTTATTATCAAAATGTTAGGGGTATGAGAACGAAGCTAAATGATGTTTACCAAAGAATTGCTTGCTGTTCATACGATATAATTGTATTTACTGAAACATGGATACGGGGTGATATTTTTGACTCGGAGATCACAGATGGGCAATATACACTTTATAGGCGGGATCGGACTAACACCATTTTGAATTGTAAAGACGACGGTGGCGGAGTTCTGATTGCTGTCTCAGCAAAATACAAATCACAGAGATTACTTTATTTTGAAAGCTCATGTGAGGATCTCTGGGTCAGGCTATCGCTAAGGGTGGGCAGAAAGACTAAGGATATTTATCTTTGTACTGTATACTTGCCGTCACCAATCATGCCGAGGGTACTGGAGCATTTTATTGACAATGCGAATCAAGTGTTGGAACATGTGGACTACTGTATATTGATTGGCGACTTTAATATAAATACCATAAACTGGGTCAGTAATTGTGGCAGAGTTCTTCAGGCTCCTCAAGGCGCTATTTCCGGGTTGGAACGGACTCTTTGGGATTTTATCTTGTTGAATAATATAAGGCAACGCAATCATCTAGCTAATCATAATAATAGGATTCTTGATTTGGTTTTGACCAACTTAGAACATGTTGCCGTAAGTGCGCCACTAGATGTTCTTTCTAAAGTCGATCAACACCATCCACCAGTGCTAGTTGATCTTTCTTTTTCACAAATCTTAGAGCAGGAAATATGCAGTTTGATTCCCAAGACAAAGCTTAATTATCGTAAGGCAGATTACAATGCAATTAATAGTTTACTGGGTGAGGTTGATTGGACAAAGGAACTAGAATCTTGTTCTACTATTGATAACATGGTAAAAAAATTCTACGATATTTTATATGATTCAATACAGCGCTTTGTTCCTCGTATTGCAATAAAACCGACAAAATATCCATGCTGGTTCTCTAGGCAACTCATTAAAAGACGGAATGAAAAAAACCGTTTACGATTGAAAGTAAAAAAATACAATAATCCTATGGATGTAATTGCTTTAAATGTAATTAAGAAAAGATGTGACAGTATGGCTACTTCTTGTTACAGTGCATACATTGCTAATGTAGAGGCCAAAATTGCTTCGAACCCGAAATATTTCTGGAGTTATCTAAAGATCAAAAGAGGCGGGACCAGCAGTTATCCAAAAGTTATGACAGATGGGGTGCAAAGCTCAGAAAAACTTGATGATATATGTAATTACTTTGCCTCTCATTTCTCTCAGGTTTATTCATCACACAGAAATATCACGTGGAGGGCTGATAACCCACATAATTGTTTGAGTAACACCACATTATGCCAAATAACAATACCCCAAAATCATATAAGTAGAGCGCTGAAGAAACTTGACGGAAATAAGGGTGCTGGTCCTGACAACATACCTCCTTCGTTTCTAACTAGGATTGCGGATAAGATATCGTTTCCGTTAACAATAATATATAATCAATCCTTGCATCAAGGGACCTTCCCAGCTGTATGGAAAGAAACGAAGATTGTCCCAATCTTAAAAAGTGGTGACCAGTCTTACGTATCCAACTACAGACCTATTGCTATTCTCTCCGTGCTCGCAAAAGTCTTCGAGGCCCTCATATGCCCTATATTGTCATGGCATCTATCGCAACTAATAATAGAAAGCCAGTATGGATTTATCAAGGGCAAATCAACAAATACTAATTTGGTAACATATGCTGAGAGCATTATCGATGCTGTTGACGCACGTATTCAAGTTGATGCAGTCTACACCGATTTCAGCAAGGCATTCGATATGGTTAATCATGGCATACTTATTCAAAAACTAAAATTGTATGGAGTGTCGGATCCCTTGCTGAGTTGGTTTGAGTCGTATCTAGTTGACCGTATGCTTAGGGTCGTGGTAAATGGTAGCAGTTCAGATACCTATGTCGCCACTTCAGGAATACCTCAGGGTTCTCATTTGGGACCATACCTATTTATTCTTTTTATCAACGACATTAACAAATGTTTTCAAAATTCGCATTTATTCTTATTTGCAGACGACCTTAAAGCTATTAAAGAGATTAAAGGTCCAGCGGATTCAGTACTGTTCCAGAATGACTTAAATAAGTTGACGGAATGGTGTGAGTACAACCAAATGTTTCTAAATGTAAAGAAATGCAAACACATAAAATTTACTAGGAACAAGAACGTTATACGCTCAACCTATCAACTGAATGGTGAATTACTGGAGGAAGTCGTTACAATTCGCGATTTAGGAGTTCAATTTGATAGGAAACTTAGTTTTATTCAGCATATCGATGAAATTGTATCGAAGGCAACGAAAATGCTAGGTTTCGT
This sequence comes from Diloba caeruleocephala, assembly GCA_947459985.1. Classification (NCBI taxonomy): domain Eukaryota; kingdom Metazoa; phylum Arthropoda; class Insecta; order Lepidoptera; family Noctuidae; genus Diloba; species Diloba caeruleocephala. The sequence continues at coordinate 3,437,486 of OX381618.1, forward strand.
GTTAAGGGAATGCAAAAACTTTAAGAGACCTGACACAAAGAAGCGGATGTACAATTCACTGGTTCGAAGTAATCTGGAGTATTGCAGCGTGGTCTGGTCTCCTAGGTATAATGTCCACATTGCGCGTATCGAAAAGTTGCAAAAAAGGTTCCTATGGCATTTGACGTACTACTGTAATGTTGGAAATAAACTCAAATCATACCAGGAAAGATTAAAATACTTCAAAATGGCATCGCTAGAAAAACGTAGAGAAATGATAGATTTAATTTTTCTTAAGAAACTTGTTACAGGATGTATTAATTGTCCTGGTCTACTTAGTAGGGTATCTTTCCATACGCCACGAAATCTGCCGCGAAGTAACAACAAAAAACTTTTCTGTTTACCGAGATGTCACACAAATTTAAAACAGCACTGTCCACTGTATAGGATGTATGCATTGTACAAAGAGCATGAAGTAGACATTGATTTAAATGTCACATCGATACCACTTGTAAAAAAAATCCTATTGGAGATTTAGCAAATCACTAAATTATAAAATGTAAAAATATAAAATAGAACTATAATAGTGCATGCAGTGCTCTTCTATAAGTGATGGGGCACTTAGATATAGCTTATATTGTATTTCTCTGTCTGTTATAGTGTACTCATTGTTGAAGAGCCAAATAAATAAATAAATAAATAAACAGAGCTTAAATTTCTGTGGATGTGATTAGCATGTAATTTATATAGAAGCAAATGCAGATAGATAACAGTCCAGTCATTGAGCAATATGACAGTAGTGATACCATCATTGTGGAAGTAGACTTAAGTTTTAGATGTAACATATAGAATCTGTATACCAAAGATAACAATGATGGTAATGATTTTTTTAAATATATGTATATACATTTATGTATATATACTTATTTTGTTTGACTATTACCGACCTTAAAATAATGTATGTATACTTATCTTACTTAAGTATATTACTATATTCAAATCAAAGATATTCTTGATAATTTGTGGTCACATGGGCCTTATTTGTCTAATTTTATAATAAATCTATATATATAAATGAATGTTTGTGTGTATGTCCTTTATAGAATCGTAAACTATGCATTTGATCATGTCATGATATTCAGCAGTGTTGTGCATGAGCCCACAAAGGTTTCTGAGTTGGTACGACCAATCTTTGACAGATGGCGCCACTATCATTCCAATGAATTTCATTTCAATATATGAGTCTATTAGAATCAAATACCGCAATGTCCATAAAAAAGCAAAAATGCGTTTTCTATGCCGTATGAATCTACAGATTAAAAGGAATCTATTTGAATATTCAAAATGCAACCAAAGCTGCAATGTCATGTAGAAAACTGGCATTAAAAATTAAAGTATGCTACAAATATAGCATTATCCATTGGTGTATGTATATAAAAAATATGAATTATGGCCAGAACACGAAAATGGACATTGCGGTATTTGATTCTAATAGACTCATATATAAATTAAACGGCGGGTGAAATCGCGGGTCCCAGCTAGTAAAGTATAAATATAGATGTTTAAAAGGGGATTGTATAGACCAAACAGATTTTTTCATTATGCTATCATTTTAGCATATTGTAGTTCACTGCTGGATATATGCCTCTCCAGACCAACCAGGTCTTCACTCAAGGACTCATCTGCTCCAACTGCCTTGCTAATTCTGCAAGCTATGTTGGGGACTCCCAATTATTTTCCTGATACATATCTTCTGAATAATATCCCTTAAACAAACTCGCCTTCAATAGCCTCGGCTACCTCGTCAATATGTCAAAGTCCGTGCATATACCTGCACTACTTTATGGGAATATATGTAAGCGAGCTTTAAGTCAAGGTAAGCTACCCATGTCAACACACTGCTGACTTCCACAACACTATTAACAAGGTCTTGTTCAAGCAACCTACTTTCCTACCCTATTTCCTCTCCTGTAGGCACAGAGTTATCTGCTTGCATATGAATGGTCTTAAAGTTGTATCCTCCCCATGTCTTCGAACTTTAGATAACCCATTATATGCCAGTTTATGAGTCACTCCACTTTAAGTTTGGCAAGGTAGTGGCCTTATCAATTATCCATTGTAGGTTGTCTAGATGTAATTGCCTTTGGTAGCCTGGGGATGCTTTGCACCTTTGACTGGGAACAGTGGCCCTGTCAGAAACTAACAAAAAGCCCTGCCTTTTGTGTTGCTCTCTTTTCATGGTATTAGCGCATGGTCAGCTTGCTGGCAGGCAGGATTTTATGACACTCATGTCATAACAGTGCTGGTATTTTTTTTAAACTTTGCCCCACACTAGGATTTGGGTCCTGGATGTGGATCATGGGTGCATTTACAGACATAAATTCCACACACTTTACACCCAGACCCGGAACAACTACCTGCAGATCATACAAATATTTGTTCTGTGCGGGAATCAAACCCGCAACCCACAGCAACCGTGCCATCTATATTTTTCGTCATAATTTTTATTTGCCAGTACCACATGGCATTTTACTCTTTAATAATTTAATACATTTATAAAATTGGAAACTTACTTGAAATATATGTGCGGCAAACTCTCTTATACCACAGGGGTTAAGTCTTGTGGTCTCATCAGTACAGTAGTAATCTAAGTAGAACCAGTGTGCCAACTCTATTTGAAAACATATTCGCACCAGATTCCCTCTGTCCTCTGGTGGTAAGTTTATGATGAAGCGGCTGAAATTGGTTATTAGTTGCTATTTATCTAGGAAAAACATGCATGTGCTATGTAGAGCCATTGCAGTTTAAATTTTTCACCTGTTTAACTATATCTGTTAGTAATCAGTAAATTATCTAACCAGAGACCAATAACATGGTTGAATTTGCAAATGCAAACTAGTTTTAATTTGTAGTGTTTCAACCAAGTTTGCTACATCTCACGGCACTCCGCCTTAGGTATTACGTAAATACAGTAACAGTATACAGTACGTCTACCCTAAATACAGTAAATACCAGCAATTTTCTATCATTGGAAGTCCTAAATTAGACTCTTGTTGTTCTGTTTGTTATTGAAGTATCTTATGGAAGTGAAGCGTACAATTCATTGAATGAATTATGCACGATAAATACTTTGATCCAGTTGCAGACACAAATATAATTGAGCTGAGATCGGATAAAAAAAAAGCTCTTTTATTTAGTTCGTTATTGTTGTGATCATAAAAATGCAACCTACCTGCATAGGTCATCTAAAATATCTATAGGTATAGAATGTTGGATTCGATTTCCATTACCAGCAATTGATCCCATTATTATTATTTTTATTTAGCACTTTTTTACTGTTTTTTATAGTAAAAAGCAATGTTTTTTTTAATATTATTGCTACTTTTCTTTGTATGTAATTGTATATAAAATCAATCCACAGATAATAAAAACAGGGCTGCCAATGCCAATTTATATAATTCCCCAATATTTCAAGTCAAATTCGGGACAAAAATCTGCTAATTCCCTACAAATTCCCCTCCATATATAATGTTTCTACAAAAATTCGGTGTACCTACGTAGTTTATCGACCGTATACTTAAAATATATATATATATATATATGGAACAGGACGTGGTCCCTCACTGTAGGGTCTCATATAAAACCTCGCGTGCTATGGAGAGAGCCATGCTCGGTATTTCTCTACGAGAGAGTCTAAATTTGCTGACATGGCTGAAAGGATTAGTAAACTGAAGTGGCAATGGGTGGGACGCATTGCTCGCAGAACTTATGGCTGTTGGGGCAAAAAGGTTCAGGAGTGGAGACCGCGCACTGGAAAACGCAGCCTGGGACCCCCTCCAACGAGATGGACAGACGACCTGTTGAAGGTCACTGGGAGTCGTTGGATGAGGGTGGCATGTAACCGCTTGTTGAGGAAATCTACGTGGGAGGCTATTGTACAGCAGTGGACGTCCTGTGGCTGATATGATGATGGTAATGATACTTCAAATAATTTTTATCACTAATTAGGGGTAGGGATAGTTTTCCAATAAATAGTGTAACGGGTAGGCATCACTATTAATGGTATATTGAATAACAGATGGTTAAGAATCAAACAATAATATTAGCTATAAAAGTTACAGCTAGGGTTCACACACTAATTTAGATTTTATAGTGTTAATATGGTCTTAAATGTAAAATATGCTGGCTAGCAGCAGCAGTGTAGAATAGCAGGAATAGAGCAGGATTGCAGCTTCTGAAGGGCCCGTGAGAACTGAAGAAGTTTGTGAACTGCTCACAGCAACAACACCAAACGTATGTATAAAAACCCAGGAACATTATACCAGACATTTCAAGAACTGTCCAGTTATTTAGCCTGACTGTGATATCTAATCGATGCGCATATGTAAATACCACTATGCTAAGCTCAGATATAGTAGCATTAAGTAGCCATCAAGATGAGGCAGTCCAGGCAAACCCAACATGAATACACCCGAGGTATTCATGTTGGGTTGTATGATACAGAAAATAACTAAGCAACATATCTTATAACACATGATAAAGCGGAGTACACAGGGCTACACGTCAAGCTCAACACCCTACATAACCATAACTATGCTATACGCGACGCACGTTCCAGGTTCTGCATTTCTATTCTGTAAGAACTCAGGGTGAGATTCAAAAACGAGATAAGGGTGAGATTCAGAAATGAGTCTAAGCTTGAACTTACGCTTCCACATGTCAAAATGCACTACTTACGCCCCTAATTTTGACAGATGGAAGCGTGAACTTACATATGTCAAAATTAGGGGCGTAAGGGTGAGATTCAGAAACGAGTCTGAAGCGTGAACTAACGCTTCCATATGTCAAAATGCACTACTTACGCCCCTTATTTTGACAGATGGAAGCGTGAACTTAGCTTAGACTCGTTTCTGAATCTCACCCTAAGTAGTGCATTTTGACATATGGAAGGGTAAGTTCACGCTTAGACTCGTTTCTGAATCTCACCCCAAATCTCACCCTCAGTTCACTAGGAAACTCAATTCGAAATCCGCAGAAAAAAAAAGTAAAATGTGTGTATAAGTGTACACACGTAAGAAGTGAAACTTTTAGAAAAATGATCTACTATTTACAACTTAACAGAAATTTGTTAAATAAGTATATAGTAATAAGTTTAAGCAAAAGGCTTTTATTATCATAGACATGGATTCAAATAATACAATTATTTCACCTTATTGTTACAAGATTATTATAGCATTTCATTAATTATAATAGAACTATTACTATTCTCTTTATTTAACTTATATACATAATATATTACATTTTTAAATACACAACATAAAAAAAATATTGTAAAATATAAAAAATAGTGACGCATATGTAGCATGGTCCAAGCTGCCGGTGGTTAGGGCTCCAGAGCGAGGAACCTCCTGACAATACGTACCGTGTCAAGGAGAACCACTTTCTGTATCAGGCCCTTGACCCAGCTGCCTCATGAGAGCCTCTTAAGATGTTGGTCGAGGCTCTTGGTCATTAGGCTGTTGGGCGTAACGACTATCGGCACAATGATTGCCGAGTCAACATCCCACATGTCGACAATCTTGAGTTGTCAAGATACTTTATTTGTTTATCTTTGTCGACTTTCACGAGATTCTCGTCATGCGGGATGGTAACTTCAATAATCATTGTGCGGCGTTCTATCCGATCTATCATCACTATATCAGGTTTATTAGCAATAATAGTCCTTTCAGTGATGCTGATGATAGACCGGTCCCAGCATAATGTGATATGACTATTTTCGAGAACTGTATACATTATACATATATGGCTATACCCGTACATGTATAGCCATATATGTAATATATTATTTTGAAATCTTATTAATTTTATCCCAATAAGCAACAATTATTAGCAACCTCAAAAAGTGTATGTTAAAAAGATGTATTATACTTTGTTTTTGAGTCTATTTGAAACTCCGCTGCGAGCCACGCTTATCTACTTAGAATTATTGTTAAATTAATACTTTTTAAGTGAAACTTCTTTATCGACGTATGGGAGAAAATAAATTGAATTTATCTATGAAAAACAGTCCTCAACAAAAAGGTACTCCAACATCAACCGATCAACAACAAGATCCGGCACTACAATTGATGGAGTTTTTACTAGGTCGCTAAATTCCGTGGAATGTAAACCATATATGTATTTCATATTTCAGTTACCATAAGCCATTAATTACAAAAATAACGATAACAACAATAATTGTTAAGGACGGTACGGTTGACATTTTTCGGGCATGCCACCGTCCGGGTGAATCTATCAGACATATTATTTCTGGTTGTTCTCGTCTTGCCAACGGCGAATACTTGCACAGATACAACCAAGGGTTATACACCAGCAACTTGCGCTGAAATATAAACTTGTGACCTTTTAAGTACCATACTAAAGGTATGTGCCCGACCCAGTTCTCGAAAATAGTGTGTGTGAAAATAGTGAGTGTGTGTGTGTGTGTGTGTGTGTGTGTGTGTATGTATAAGCTGATCTCGCATTGTATAGGCTTTCGGTGTGATGAGAGATCAGGGTAAACTGGTTTTGTATAGATTGATCATTGATGTGTAGCTGTGTTTTGATTTTTAGAACAACACTGAACCAGTTTTCATAAATTAATCATCTCTTTAAACTCTAATAATATTAAATTATTCCTGTTACAAATAAACTTTACTTTTTTTTTGTATGTGGAGTCCAGTGGAAATTCTACATTCAGAACTTCCTTCGCCCCGGGGAAGGGCGAAGGGGGTATGCCAGACACCTACCGCCTAAAACCACAGGAGCAATCCTCGTAAGATCAGGATAGAGTTGTCTTTTATTTTAGAGCATTTAACCTATAAATGCTTTAAGTCGTTTATCTACATAGAAACAAGAAAATCATTTTTTATTATTTTTTTCATGTGATCGTCGGCTATTATTAGAGTTCATAGTGTGAAATTGCAAGTCAGTTCAGTTGACGGCGTAAAATTCCTGGAAATTAGAGTTAAAAACAAAAAAAAATTTATCATGTAAAACCATATGCAGGCACTTATAAATAGTCAAGACTTTAGTTGCCGCGTTCCAAGATGTTGATTTCCTACGGAGAAGAACGGGCAAGAAACTCCATGGTTACTCTTTTTAAATCATAATAATTGTTACAGTATTTTTGATTACATTGTTCTCAAAATAAATAATGTGAGGACAATGTAGCAGAAAAAAGTAAACCTCTTAAAAAGTCCACAGTAAAGTTCATATCAGAGCCTCTGCGCCTCGGTCTTGTCCTCAAATAATTTAAACTAAACGCTAAAAGTGAGATTCAGAAACGAGTCTAAGCTAAGTTCACGCTTCCATCTGTCAAAATTAGGGGTGTAAGGGTGAGATTCAGAAACGAGTCTAAGCGTGAACTTACGCTTCCATATGTCAAAATTCACTACTTACGCCCCTAATTTTTACAGATGGAAGCACGCACGCTTAGACTCGTTTCTGAATCTCAGCCTTAGACTCGTTTCTGAATCTCACCCTAACTGTCAGTTTAAGTCCTATAACACTGTTGTGATTTGAAAATTCGATGAAACGAAAAAGCGACACTAAAAAGAGACAATCATATTCATAAACTGACTGAACTAGACTGAACTGGACTGAACTAGACTGAACTAGACTGAATTAGACTGAATTAGACTGAACTAGACTAAACTAGACTGAACTAGACTGAACTAGACTGAACTAGACTGAATTAGACTGAAATGGACATAACTAGACTGAATTAGACTGAAATAGAGTGAACTACTCTGTTTACCGCCATAGTGTATTCGTCTCAATCTCTTACAAATTAACTAAAATACAAAGGTTTACTTCTACCGCGTGTGAACTCACACAAGACAATTTTTTTTAATTGTATTTGATTTGCAAATCATACAAATACTTGTTCCGTGTGGGAATCGAACCCACGACCCTGAGCGCAGCAGCCGACTGTATCGGCCACTACACCAACCGTGCCGTCAATATATTATATTTTGTGATAATAAAATCGAATGATTATTTATAATCAATTGTGCCATCACTAATCTGTGCTCAATATCTTTCTATCTAGTCTGTGCTCAATATCAATAAAATAAACAGCCACAAACAGCTGTGAACGTGTAATTGATTTCTAGTTATTAGATATTGCTAATTCTACACCAATATGGATATCACGCCGTTGTTTAGGGCGTATATAAAGACTGTGAAAACCAGGAACAAAGCCTTTGGTATCCAAAGCCCTGTGAGCGACGATAAACAGCGTATACTTCGAACCAAGCCGAAAACTGCTTTTATGATAACTGCAAAGGACATAACTTCTCAAATCACGAGATTACGAGACTTTTTGCTGGAGCACCGGGAGAAATACTTGAGTTTCTTCGATAATGTGGTTGAGGATGAAATGACTGATGCAGAGAGGGACCAAATAGACACAGGAGCCCAGAGAATAATCAATACATGTTTGCATTTGCTAAAAGAATTTAGGAATGACAATCGCAGGGTTACAGTGGCTCCTCAGATGAAAGAGTACATGGAAGCAGTAGCTGATCTGATAGATATGTATTTGAAAGCCGTATGTAAAATACATAGTGAGCTCAAAGCTTTACGGGTGAAAAGAACTTTAGTTATGCGTAAATTATCACGTTTGGAGTTGCCACAGACTAAGTCAAATATTGCAAACCCATTTATAGTGACTGAAGCAGTAGAAAAAGTTAGTGAGAAAGTTTTAGATAGAGATGAGGAATTGGAAGAAACGGATAACATTAAGAAAATGGATTTGTGTGAGAATGAAGTTGCTGTATTGGCTGATGAAGAACTTAGTGCTGAAGAACTGCAAATGTTTGAGTCAGAGAATGTTCAGCTCCTGAATGAGCTGAACAGCATGACTGAGGAAGTCAAAGCAATTGAAAGTAAAGTACTCCATATTGCAGAGCTGCAGGAAATATTTACTGAAAAGGTAATTGAAACTGAAATATTTAAACCTACACAGAGATAAGCACCTAAATGTTACATTCAGCATAAAAATAAAAACTGTTACTACTAAGGGCCGAAAATAATCAATCTAATCCAAAATTTTTAAATTTAAGATTTTGAACTTGATTTGTTTTTGTGTGATCACACTTAACACAAAAATAGACAAATCTGTAAATGTCCAAAGATTTTGGTTGATTACTCATGGCCGTAAGAGATAAAACTTTTTTGGTAAGTGTAACATGCATCATGATATTAGCCATCAAAAAGGTCACCAACATATATGGGGGGTGGGGTTCAGAGGGTTCAAACCCCCATTAGTATTCCTGACCCAAGTGACCCAAACAATAGATAGCTAATATAAAACATATGTTCCATGTGGTGTCTGGATTAAGAATATAGCACCACTCCATCTCCTTCCACTGAATGTCTTGAATTGTGACTAAGGGACTACACCAGTGGGATGGGCAGCAGCGTTTCTCCTGTGGAACAAAAGCCATACTGCACTCACCAACCTGCCTACCCAGTATGGTGAGTACTGGCAATTGTGGAAATCTATGGGAGGGGCCTTTGTTCAGTAGTGGATGTATAAATGGCTGATATGATGGTGATATAATATATGTGATACTTAGGCTATCAAAAAATAGAAATCGTTTGATTACATACAATTGGCAACACTTTCTACTACAGACATCATTAAAAGTCAGCATTATTCGTCTTTGACGGGAGATTCTCTCAAGTCTCACTCGCTTCTCCTGCCAGTCACCGTCTGCCACAGAATTTAACTTTGGTTGAGGTTGAAAGGCAGACACCTTTTTTTCCGTTTTTCTTTATTCATGGTATGCCATCCATTTAGCAGACATTGCAATAGTCCTTATATTGTACTTTCCATCTCAAACAATGTTTTACGCCTCCAGGGACAATCCGAGGGCTGTATTTTTATCGTGACCAGTTAGTAATAGACTGGATTCCCTCTTACTTATATACATTAGTCCTAGAGCAGATTGAACCTGGAACAGATCCTTTTCTTCATGGAACTACGTCCAGGAAACAGGTTTGCCGAACTGTCTAGTTCCACTAGTTCAGATGTACCTTTCAGTTCATGTGAACTAACTAGTTCCATGTACCTTTCTGTTCCTGTGAACTACCTAGTTCTGCTAGTTCCTATCAGTTCATGTTCATGCGATCAGAGCAGATAATGCACAATATAAACATGTTTTTTGAGTTCCTCTGTTTTAGAACAGTGACGCAGGGATGTAGTTTTGATTTAACTATAACATATATTTTAAATATAATTTAACTTTTAGATAGAACAAAATTGGTCAATTAATTAAATTGAAATAGCTTACCGAAATATATCACGTTTAATTAATTTATTCTATATACTTACGTACAGCATCTATACTATAAGTTGCAGCCCTAGCACATACAGTTATTATATTATTAATACAAATATATGAAATACAAAAGAAAATAAAAGCTACAGTGCTTGTGACCACGGACACTGCAAAGGGTTCGAAACGTCGATCGAATTAAGTTAGTATTTTATTTTATACTAGCTTTTGCACGCGTGGAATTTAGAAATAAATATCATGCTATTAAAAACATGCAATAATGACCTGAGCTTTTATTAGGAACTTGTAATAGGTGTAGAGGGATCATGATATTGAAATATCCCACCCATAGTCCTGCCGCATATTGCATCCAGCCCAGCCAGCCGAGTGAGTGCCAAACCATGCGCTTTTGTCTTTAGTTTGGAAACGCTTCCCACATGGCACTGGGTGTCGTCATCAATAACTTTCATAAAATGTAGCTTGCCCTTTTCCGCCCAGTATTAACAGTCGCCACATCTCGAGGGCGCGTCGTCGAGCCAGCCGCCTCAGTCTGTCGTACGCCCCTGAAGGCACGGCTTTCACCGGTTTGGCGGAGGGAGCATGTCTGATCCGCCTCCGCCTGGATGTCGAACGGCAGAAAGCGCGCCAGAAGAGTTGCCGCCTCGTAGGACACTGTCCTGTATCCCCGTGCGATCCGTATAGCCACTCTGCGCTCAGACCGTGAAGTTTGTTTCTGCAGCGCTGGATACCTGACAGCCGGGATGCCCATACAGGCGCCCCGTAGAGGGCTACGGATCGCACGACGCCCCCGTAGAGACGGCGAACTTCCTCGCTCGGTGCCCCGAGATTGGGCAGCACCCGTTGTATTGCACCCACTACCAAGCCTCTCTTCGAAGCCCCAATGACTGTCCAGGGTGAGCCCCAAGTACTTCATGTACTGGCCCAACCTGATTTGCGCGTCACCAACGCGTGTCCATAGTGCCTGGGTTTTGTGAGGCGCTATCTGCAGACCCAGAGCGTGGATTTTGGCCACGACAATTGCCACCGCTTGCTCGCAAGCCGGATGGTTCCCTCAAAGGACTCCCCGCTGACGAACACAATGGTGTCATCAGCGTAGCAGACCAAGCTGACGCCAGCGGGGAGATCGACCCGCAGAACCGCGTCGTAGGCGAGGTTCCATAAGAGGGGGCCGAGAACAGACCCCTGCGGTACTTTCTTTCACGTATAAATATATATAATAATAATTTCGGCCGAATGAAGTCCACTGCTGGACACAGGCCTCCCCCAAAGATCACCACAACCATCGATATGGATGTGTTGTGGGCTCATTGGGGGGTTTTGCCATAATCGCCACGCTTGGCGGGCGGGTTGGCGATCGCAGTTGAGTTGTTAATGTACTCGAAGGACGCTGCTGCCCATCCTCCGGCTAATCCCTTAGTCGACTTTTACGACACCCATGGGAGGAGATGGGGTGGTGGCATTCTGAGCCGGCACCACACACCATTCTTTCACGTACTAGGTATTTAATAATTCTCGCATTAAATTGCGTGATGCATAGCAAACAACAAGGAAATAAATATTTAATAAAAAATCTAAAGAACTGCACTTACTATGCGTCAAAGTCAAGATTTTAAACGAAAATCAGATTTATTTAATTAATTATGGACTTTAACGTACAACGATAATGTCACAATATACAGTATAACAGCATAGTAAAAAGAGATATAGACATATAGCGCCCACGCAGTTGTTCACTCGCACTTGTAAGTAATCGGTTTGCGTTAGTGTGGGCCAGTTCGGTTCGGTAGAAGTCAGTTCAGTCCATGAACATTATTCGTCCCAACATTCACACGATCTCGCACATCTCGCTCGTCGATCGAACTGTCTGAAAGTGTTGAACCTGTTTCAGTTAATATTTCGGATTGGACCTATATTGTTCCAACATAGAACATAGTTGCTGGGGTCGAAATAGTCGATCCGGAACTACTCATTTCTAATATACAGTAAACTCGTGAATAGAGAGACTAAAGATATTAATGATAATAAAACTTTTATTATAGTCATGGTAATAGTAATGGTCAATCCTCATCAATTTTCTTAAATAATTTTAAAACTATTTATATTAAAATTATAAAATAAATATATTTGAGACCCTCACAACAAGCCTTTCCATTTCATAAGTTACACAGTAAAATTTGCAAAACTTGATTCTTTAATTTAATTTTTCTAATTTGGCCCCAAAAAGTGACCCCCCCATATACAAAATTTATTTACGTTACACTTTCATACTTGAGTCGCAGAAGTTTATATGTGTACCAAATTTCAACTTAATCGGTCCTGTAGTTTCGGAGCAAATTGGCGGACGGACAGACACACGAGTGAGGTCCTATAAGGGTCCCGCCGTTTTTTCAATCCGACGTTCGGAACCCTAAGGTCACTTATTTTTTTATAATTATAGTTTCAATGTACTAAAAATAACTTCGATAAACTGAAAAATATAATTTCAAACTTCAATAAACCTCCATTTAGCAACACTACAGATGAAGAAAATATCACCACACCATCTCCTCCCGTGTATGTAATGAAAGGTGACTAAAGGACTAAACCAGAGGGATGGGCAGCAGCATCCCTTCTGTGGAACAGTAGCAACCTTGCTGTGGAACAGCAGCAATTCTGCGGCCACCACCGCCAAGTGTGTGGTGAGTACTGAACCACTGACAAATTCGCCCCAACATGTAACCGTTCGCTTGAGGGCGAGGCTTTTGTTTACTCTGTCGGACGTCTTTAGGAATCCATCTAAATAAATGCCAAATTCCATTTAAAGTGTTGAATTGTTCCATCATAATTGAGCAACAAACGTAAAACCTTTCATATTTCTTATTAATTAAGATTCTTTTTTCAGGTGTTACAACAGGAGCAAGATATAGACAGAATATCAAACACAGTTGTTGGCGCCACAGAGAATGTTAAAGATGCAAATGATCAAATAAAGCAAGCTATACAAAGGAATGCTGGTCTTAGGGTTTATGTACTGTTCTTCTTATTAGTCATGTCATTCAGTCTACTTTTCTTAGATTGGTATAATGATTAAATGATATATAGGCATGAGATTAAATTGTTGTATTCTTTACCTAAGAAGTGTAGATACGTGGCCCGCGCTCTACGATAATCACATGAGCGCAAGGTAATTGCCCGGAGTTCACTTAGTCACTCACCACAGAGTACTTTTTAATATAGTGTTCTGTGTCGCGGCTCGACGTGAAACATAAGCGTAAAAAAATATTGGCATCCTGTGTTTATAGGCGATACACTGAGTATACTGCAGCTGTGAGAGAAAAAATACGTTTTATTTCATTAATAAATAAATACGTAACGTAAATCGATATTATAATAAAAAATATTTTGTTTTATTTTTTATTATGCAGTCGGGCGCCGTTTTGTAGTCTGTTTGTAAAATGTCATTGATTGTTTGCCCTATAATTTATTGATTCATAAATAATTTAAAACATGAAGAATTAAGGCTGGCTCTGAAAACAGGCCTCTGTTAACATAATTGCTCTGGACCATCATAAATGTTCCAATCTATAACAACGATTTACGATTGGATATTTTAGACTAATCGCGTGTTAGATTAAGGCACTTAACTCATGACGCGACGCGATACAGAATCGCATCGATTGCAGATACCGCATACACTTGTGGCCAAAGATAATGTATGGACAATCGCAAATGATTTCTAACAAAATCGCACGGCTTGACGATATCGCTCACAGATCTGCTCGATATCGAAATGCGTGACCCACGATATCATTTCAAATGTACGGGGCCGCGCGAGCGCTCGATCGCGTTTCGATCTGCGCGCATTCCCAGTTCAGTATATCGATGAGCGGCTTTAGTTGCCCAACTACTAATCTCTGTGTAAGACATGACACATTAATTTGAAAATGATTGAGCATAAAACTATTCGATTTGCACAAGAAATTAAAAAACAGCCCTGCCTATATAACCACATCCTACCACAATATTTACCGCGCCATTCAACATAATTGGTATGGAACACTTGCTACAAAAAGGAATATAATTTGGTCTCTCCTCGGTGTTCATTCGGTGCAAAGGTGTATTTGGTTAAATTAAATTACTAAATTGTGTTAAAACTCGTACCCTCCTCTGTCTTGTTGAGGAAGTTCCCATACGGCAGATATATTTGTTGGTGTCGGACCTCCTGCTGCGTGCTGCCCTAGACAGACTGGTGGCGGTGGGTGCCTAAGATAATTTAAATATTTTATAAGCCGCGGAATATCGCCGCGGTCATAACCAGTTATACATGTATCTATGGTCATAACTGGGATTCGAACTACAGGCCTACAGACGGCGGGCTGCAAGTCGGCGCAGCTATCGACTACGACAAATCAACATTGACGTCACTGTATTTCATTATTAACCTGCATCTGCTACTCTACGACGTTACTAGGCGCGCATTACCATAGATGAATATCGCATTACATCACAGCGAGCTGGCTACGACATAACAAGGAGTCCTACAAACCCTTAACCGATACGCGCTAATAGTGAGCTTACTTGTAAATACGCTATATATATACGCTTCCTTCCTTGATAAAGTTATTATTTTCGCTTAGGTTTTTCCATGTTATCCCCGAACAACACGTCACTTTAACAAAGTTTCACTTACGCGATCGAATCTCAACTGATGTTATAAAACGGCCATTTTTTCCGGATGGCCCAGATTGTGCATGTCGCGGTGGCGTGGTTACGCCCCCATACCACTTCTCCGTATTTCCTATTTCTGTGAACAAAACCTATACACACACGCCCAAACAAAAACACGCACACACACTAACCGACGCACACTCACGCATTACATACACACCATACCACATTGAGGTTATTAACTATTTTACCATAACTTACTTATTTAATTTCTGTTATTTAAATCTTTATCGCATTGTATACTGCTAGCAAGTATTCACTATGAAACCGCAATCGTATTGTATCATCTTATCTAGTTCTTTATATTAGAGAGCCCTGACACCCATAATAGTTTAATCTTAGCTTGGATGCCAGCGGTATATAATTCTGTGAAAATAACAATTTATAGGATAAAATTTATTGTAAACTACGTAGTGACTATAATCTTCTAAAATTTGTAAAACTGGTAAATAAAGATTATTATTATTTCCTTTATTTTAAATATACACATACAAATTACATTTTTAAATACACATACAAAATATAGATTTAAAAATAGTAGCCCACCGGCAGGTCAGGAACAAGGTCCAAGCTACCCCTGGTCAGGGCTCCAGAGTGAGGAACATCCTAACAATACGAGCCGTGTCCAGGAGTACCGCTTTATGTATCAAGCCCTTGACCCAGCTGCCTAACGAGAGCTTCTTAAGGTGATGGTCGAGGCTCTTAGCCATAAGGCCATTGGCTGTAAAAACTATCGGCACAATCATTGCAGCGTCTACCTACATGTCGAAAATCTCGTGCGCTAAGTCAAGATACTTCAGTTGTTTATCTTTCTCGACATTCACGAGATTCTTGTCATGCGGGATAGTCATATCCACAATCATTGTGCCGCGCTCTACTCGATCTATCACCACTATATCAGGTTTATTGGCTACAATAGTCCTGTCAGTTATGATAGATCTATCCCAGTACAACATGACATGGTCATTCTCGAGAACTGGGTCGGGCACATACTTGTAGTATGGCACTTCTGAACTCATAAGGTTTTATTGCAGTGCAAGTTGCTGGTGGATAATCCTGGCCACTTGGTTGCCTGTGCAAGTACTCCCGTTAGCAAGACGAGAACAACCGGAAATAATGTGACGGATAGATTCACCCGGATAGTGTCATGTCCGACAGATGTCTACCGTGTCGTCCTTTACAATATATTTCCGGTGGTTATTCGTCATGAAAACTTCATCCATAATTGTACGGATAAAACCTTCGGTTTCCCCAAAGAGGTCACCGAAGCGTAACCAAGACACGTACGCTACAAAGTATGAAGAGCCCGGTAAAAGCGTCCGTGAAGCTCCTTGCTCTGCCATACCTCCTTACGGTCATTAGTGTCAAGCGCTACAGGTTTATGCCAGTTCTTTTTAGCCAAGAAGAGCGGGGTGAGTCTCTTGTCCATAGCAACCTCATCTCGGTGTATCCGCACTTCGATATGGAGAAAGTACTCCCTGAGGCTGCACACCTAACGATTGTTAAGGCGTTATGCCAGCGGCGGAATGGTGATTCCCGTCGCTGGCGAGGATGGCGGTGCCAAGGCCGATTCAGGCGTGGAAAATGCTGGAGGTGCTCAACCGTATATTTGCCGTGCATATTGCGCGTCCGATAAAAACGGTGAAGTTGAGGGTATTGGACCTGGACGACGCCGTCACCAAAGTGGAGATCACAGAAGTTATAATGACTGCGACGGCCTATTTGCCCGAGGATGTCAGGGTGGGTGACATTCACCGCTCACCGATGTCCTTGGGCACGGTCTGGGTCCCGATCCCACTGGAGGTGGCCAAAAAGCTGGCGTCTACTTGCCCCATATGCGTGGGTTGGACGTCGCCCAGAGTCGAGGTGTTGGCGGCGTAGCCATTACAGTGCTTCTGATGCCTTGAACTCGGGCATGTGCGCATCCGGTGCACCTCACTCGGAGGGGCGGGGAGGGGGTGACCGGAACGACCGGTACTTCTGCTGTGGCAGCCAGGGCCACACAATTCCCACCGAGATTCCCACGTTGTCGTCCCACCACGACGTTGACGCTTGCGTGTCTCGATGATCTTTGGGGCTAAGCCAGTAGAGTCACTTAGCCGGACAGGCCCAAAGGGAGAGACCAGACTAAGAGGAATCAGTGGTGGAGTCCAGTGTAGACTGCCGTGTGGTCGGGCCGCCCAATTTTTCGGATGGTGCCCGAATTTCGCTCCTCGTATACTCTGTTTAGCAGAGGATGCGAAACCGAGACGGGTTTCGTCAGTGGCGGACACGATTTACGGACTGGCAGCAATGCCAACGTCTCCACATCGTCATCCTGAGGTAAGTAGAGTGTCGTGGCCATGTCTCGCGACTCAGCATTAGGACCGAGGGTCTTGGTAAACTGCCTGGGCCGAAAAGGATGACGGTTCAGAGCGAGCCTTCTAGTGTCGTTGATGAGGAGACGGACCCGGAGCTGGCGGGGCTACCGTGCAGGCTGCGGCAGATGAAGTGGCCCAGCGCACCGCCACATATACCATATGATAAATATAGAGAAACTGGAGAGAGAGAACACGAACCCAAGTTCTCAACTCGTGAGTCTCACATCCCACGTGGGAAAACTGACGACACGGGCAGCGCCCCCTGTACCCGGGCAAGCGTACCGCATGTTTAGGTGCCGACGGTCCTGAGGTTGGCGTGCTCGCGACTGAACTGCCCATCAGCCATGTGCCCTTCGCCGCACGCTAGCTTGGGTTCGGGGATATTTTTATAGAGGCCATCTTCCTCGCAATCCGGGCGGTTAAGCCAAGATACTCGGTCCCGGTCGAAGCCGTGAGACATGACCACGACA
The DNA here is from genome assembly GCA_947459985.1 of Diloba caeruleocephala. NCBI lineage: Eukaryota > Metazoa > Arthropoda > Insecta > Lepidoptera > Noctuidae > Diloba > Diloba caeruleocephala. Next base: position 3,455,348 of record OX381618.1, read on the forward strand.
CTCCAACGGAGGTTAGGATATCGAAGGGGAGTCCTTCCACTGCCTGTTTGGGACAGGGTGAGTGCACACCGATCCCGCCGCTAGCCCGACCATGCTCCACCGAAAACGGAGAAGCACCCTACGGCCTACCTATAGCCCATAAACTGGACCCCTACTCGTCAGAATATTAGCCATCGGGCAATAAGGTCCTCCAAAAAGTGGAGTAGTTATTGGGTGCACCGGCCCGATGACTGCTCTTCCACCTAGACGTATCAAGAGGGACCAGCAGCCACCAAGCGCACGTGGAGGTTTTCTAACCTAGCACCCCTCGTGATCCGTTACCTAGGTATCTGATTTTGTAAATAATATCGTTACACCGCTTTAAAAAAACCTTACTGCATAAAAAACCTCGCGAAGAAAGAAAAGTGATTGAAGAATTTAAATCAACCTGACATTGGCAAATGCACAAGATGTGCGCGCCAATGTTCATCTAACAAGGAAAAGAAAAAACACTCAATGTATATTCAAAGTTTCGAAACAGTTCAAACAGTGAGTCGAGTACCCAATCTCTATGCAGTGAGTCAGGCAATGAGTGAGTTACACACGCCTAGTTTCATTTATTTCTGAACTAAACGCAAACGTCATATTGAAGGGTCTAGTTAATTTTGTTTGTTTTTTAAATTGTGTTTTTCAAAGAAATACACACTTGTATGTTGTTATTCTTTACGTAAGTTATATGGTTTACCCAGATAGTTCGGCTGATTATTTCAGGTATTACTCCATGTCACAAAAATATCTTGGCAAACTTAGAGTTTTCTTCACATCAACTGTTTCACCAAAACGAATTTGGTCGCAAACTTCCGGACAGATTGATTGTGCTACCGTATTGAATAAAATGGACGCGGTTAAAAACATGAAAGACTTGGGATATGCCTTCAACGCTGGTAACAATTTTCCTTATCACACTCACATTTAGATTTTTCATGTTTTCCCATTTACAATAATAGTTAGTTTATCATTACTGTCAGTCCTGAACTCCTGATACATAAACAAATATTTAGATATTGAAATAACAACACTGACGGAAAACAAATATTGTGCATTAATATGTACATACTCTTTTTAGATGGCCAGCTAAGAAAATTAGGTGAAGATGGCCAACCATCTGATGAACCATTCCAATTTAATGTTAGTAACCAGCATCAGGAATGTCAGGGGCATTATGAAGAGCTTGGTAATGCAGTCACAGAATATGTATATCATTTACTGGAAACTGATCAGAATCTGACCAGGTTGCCAGTGCCAAAAGATTCCAATAAAGGCACATTCATTTTTGTTTCTAAGGATTATGATCAAAATGATGTTTTGGTAATTTTAATTCATGGATCTGGTGCTGTTCGAGCTGGACAATGGGCTCGATCGTAAGTACAATATGCAAGAAATTTGAAGGCATGCTATAAAGGTGTTTTCCAGCTAAATTCTATTAATGCAATTTTATGAGTGCATATAATCAATCAATCATTTCCATTTCAGACTTATAATAAATGATAACATAGATATGGGTACCCAAATCCCCTATGTCAAAAAAGCCATAGCGAAAGATTATGGAGTAATGGTATTAAATCCCAATGATAACTGTCTGCCTAGTGGACAGAAGATACCAAACAGTAGTACAGGAGAAGAACATGCTAAATATGTATGGAATACATATGTGAAGAAAACTAAAGCATCATCTATAGCAATTGTTGCTCACAGTTATGGAGGAGTATTAACTGTAACTTTGGCTGATCAGCTTAAGAATGAATTTGAGAAGAGAGTTAAAGCAATTGCCTTCACTGACTCGGTGCATGTGTATTCAAATATTCAGATTACTAAGTATATGAAAGAGGTTTGTTGTATTATTTTAGAAAAATTTAATACATTAATAATCAAGACATAAATAGTCTGGAATACACATGATACAGGAAAAATCCAAGAGTGGGGCAACATTTTTTTGAAAAAAAAAAATATATAGTTAATGCAAGATGAGGCAATAAATTTTAAGAAGGAACTACATTTGTGATAAGGAAATTAAATAACTTATTTATTTTCTGCTTTGCTGGGCATAAATAAAATTGTAGTTTTCATTTTATAAGGAAAATATCCAATATTATCCAATATTCTATTCTTTATCTTCATATCAGCCAAAAAACATTCACTGCTGAAAATAAGCCACCCACCTCCAGACGACCAGTTAAATGCAGTGTGTCACCATACCACGCAGGTTGGTGAGCCCAGAATGGCTACTGTTCCACTAAGGAAAGCTGCAGCCCATCCCTCTGGTTTAGAGTCCCTTAGTCAGCTTTTAGGACATCCACAGGAGAAGACAGTACTATATTATTAATCCTGTTATATAATACTATATCATTAAGGATTCCCATGTGGGGACATGGGGACATGGGAATCCTATTACATAACATAATCCACCACTATGCTAAATTTTATTGTATGGTGCTTTAATAACATTCACAAACTTTCCCATTAATAATAATAGTAAGTAACCGTTAGCCATGACACAAATTGCATATTTTATGTTTTTGCAGGCTGCAAGGAACTGGATATCAAGTCAATTGCCACTGGATACGCCAATTAATACACCAGAGTTTGATATAGCAAGAGTTTCTGCAGGTTAGTTCAACTAATTTTTACTCACTACTTTGACTCAGAATTAAATTATCTTTATAATGAATAAATCAAATTTAATTCTTTAGTCAAAGTTAAATGTAAGAATCAATGATATTATACCATAGATATGTTACGTCCATATTAAATGGCGCGCAAAATACAGTCTCGCTTGCACAACCATGTCGTGAGAAAGAAGATAAAAAAATAACAAGAGTAAATGAGACAGCTATCTAGGCGAACCGATTGCGAGGTGTTACAATTGGGGGAGTATTGGTTCTTACTTTTGGCATGCATGTAACATATCTACTTCTTTTTAATATATAATATCATTGGTAAGAATGCAGAATAGTATGTATTGAAAATCTTGTGATTCTGTATCTTTTAATATTGCAGGTCATCAAAAACACGAAATGACATCATATTCATGTATGGAATCAGTGTTTAAGTTTATTGATGAAAAGGTATTGAAATTGTAGCCATATCACATGTAATGTATTAATATATTGTTGTTATATGTATAAGTGGGCATTTAAACAATGTATCATTAAAATAAGAAAAATATACATTATTTTATTATGTACTATTCATTTCCTATTTACATGATCCAACCCCATATTAATGCACATGGATCAGATGGATAATCTTAAAATAACCTACTTTTTCCCTTTGCTACAGTTTTTCATCCAATATTTGATGTCTTGCTTATTAGCTCTTACACCTAAAACTGCAGACTTAGAGTTAACATCCCTCATAGCAAATGGTGAAAATCCTGCAGTGTAGTCAGGATCCAAAGCATTAGTTTTACTTCTTGCCATTTTTGTGGCAAATCTTTTATGAATATGCTGGTCTTCTGTTAGTATTGGGTACTGGAAGTGCTGACCTCCTTTAGGGGTGGGTAAACTGAACTTTTTGCCCCTAGCCGTCAATGGTTTACGTCCATTTATATGAATATGTTGGACTCCATCATCATCAATACTAACTCCAACTTTTTTTAAAGTAGAATGACCACATTTTGGGCAGAATAATTTTGTCATCACACTTGTTGTTTTGAAGCAGGTTGTGCAACGAAAAATAAATGTCCGTAGCTGTCTGATGATTCGTCCATCTATAGAGGTTACATTGAGTCCTATTTGCTTGAGAACATTCTGCATGGCAAAGTCTGAAGTTATACAAGCTACTTCAACAGTTATATCTTCAAATTCTCCCAGTTCCATTTCTTTCCGCTTCTCTGCAAAGTTGCCAGGTGTGATCCATTCTCCACCATCACTGTCTGTATCCTCTTCAGTATCAGATTCCTCCTCTTCACCCTCAGAGATCTTAACTATAACTGCATCAGCATGATCATCTTTTAAGTCCATGTTTTTAATTTGTTCAGCAATTTTTTCTGCATCCTCTTCATCACTGGCATTGTCATTAATTTCATCAAATGTTGTTTTTTCTACTGCTTCAGTAATAGCTGTACCTACTGATTTAATTTTCGGTTCACCAGTTTCTACATCTGTGCTTACTGTTAATTCACCAGTTTCCTGATTGACCGTTTCTGGGTTTTCTTCTTTATTTGCCTGATTTCCATCTGGATTTGAATTGTAGTTCGATAATCCGGTGACTTTGACAATTTTCTGCATAGTAGGTTCAGTTTTAAGGTTTTCTGTGCCCAGTTTTTCTTTCTGTAACTGGTATGTTAACGCCATAACTTTGATGTCGGTGGCAGACAGACTGCGGTAGTCGCCGGTCTTTTTAGAGAAATCGGTAATAAATTTAATGTTCTCGATGAAGACATCTTTAACTATTAGATCGTATGGGAGCACTACGAGCTTCCTGCGTTGCCTGTCATTAGTTATTTCGTCTATAACCTCTTGCACTGTGTAAACGTTCTCAGCTATATCTTGTAAGCCAGCTGCCTTAATAAACGCTGTTGTGTCGACTACTAAATGCTTTATATTCTTAGCCATTTTGAAAAACTACATTCAAATCTTAGGAAAACACCTTCATACAATCCTTCACGTGCTGAAGAAATATTATTAAAAATACATGACAATTGACATGTGGTAGACCAGCTAGGGATGTACGATACAAGTAAATTACAAGTAATTACTCGATTCTTTGTATTGACACCTTATACTTTTGGTATCGATACTTGATGACTGACTACCAAGTACATTGGTATCGGATTCAATGTAAGGTATCGAATGGCAATTCTATTTACTTATCGTTACCCTAAATCATATCCATTGGAAGAATGGGAGCATCTAGCACTGGATTTCCTTTCATATACAATCCGGCAAGGACTTTGGTAGTTGTGCTACCTCGATGCATTAAGAGTGGTGAGAGATTATTCTCAAGGGTGGTGTTACAATCACCAATACAAGGAACCAGTTAACAGTTGTCAGGGCGACATCTGTAAAAATACTTTTTAGGATAGGATCCCTCAAGTCTGATTTATTTTTATAAGCACTATTATAGATCATCCAAAATTAGGTACCGCTTTACCAACCCACCCGGGACACTGCCTGCTCCGACAGTGAGCGGATGCGAAGAATCACTTCGACGGTGGACTGCCCCTGCTGGATGTCACACTGGCTGTCGGCCAGGTTGGTACCAACTCGCTGACCAGGTTATTGGCCTTGGCATCGCTGTCCATGTGACAGAAAGCACCATTCTGCTGCTGGATAGCCTCTTCATGGTCACGGTGTCTGTGCCAATGCCGTGGTCGAAGATTGATGCTCCGCCTCGCCTCAGCCATGACCTCACTCAAGTGCTCAGTTTACCGCTACCTCTCTTTCCGCTTTCTCTTTTTCTGGGAAGATCATGGAATTTAGCAGGTCCTTGATGCGGGCCAACCGTTCAACCGTTGGCTACTCCCTTTCCAAAACCCCCACTACGGCCTGACTGAGGCAATCCGAGGTGGCAATAAGATACCTACTACCATTAAACGTGATAGTTCTAGAAAAAAGTAGTTCAATGGAGTAGTCCGCAATTATATGGCTGCATATTGGCATTAACGCGTGGAGATCTTACTAATATAAGTAATATTGATAACATTTGTCAGATCCCTGACGGGAATGTAGTCTCATAGTCTGTGATATATTTTGGCTGTATACGCTCAGTTCCCTTTGTCAGCTGTGATAGGGGTAGTGATGTATCTGTTCGATAATTTTTATTAACGATAAATCGATAATAACACATACGGAATAAGCGTTTTATAGATTATTAATTGTTTATTTGATTAATAATAGACGAGTAATTGATTATTTGATTAATAATCGATTATTGTACATTGAGTTATTTTTAATAAATAAATCTTTATTTGACACTAATTCTAAGTAGATAAGAATGTCTCTGGAGTCTAAAAAACAAAGTACAAATCATCTTTATTAAGTATAACTTCTCGACAAAGCCTTACAAAATAATTAATATATATACTTTAATACTTGTTGAGGTTGCTATTTGTTGTTTAATTTGATGAAGTTAATAAAGCGATTACAACTAAAGAATCGACCTAGAATATCAAAATCACATAGTATTAAGTTTATAACGACTCTGAATCAGTTTTCATAGTCTTTAGAAAACATCATCTAGTCTTTTGATATTATTACTTATAATCTCACTCATAAGTATACCAAATAAACTCTAAACTATAATATAATATTAAAACATTTCTGTTACTAATACTGTAACAAATAAGCTTTTCATTCATGTTATTTGTGTAGGAACAGGAACAAGAAAATCATTTTTATCACGTGATCGCTGGCTGTTATTAAGAGGTCATATAGAGGTCATAGCAAGACAATTCAGTTGTCGACGTAAACTGATTGGAAATAAGAGTTCGTAATAAGGCCTCTGTGCCCCTGTTCTGTTCTCAAATATTCAATCTCAATGCTGTCAGTCACTATGGCACTAGTTACACTATGACAGGGTTACTTTTTTGGGTGTGGTCAAAAACTTTAATGTTGCAAAATAAATAATGTATCAATAATTTTTATAACATGATATATAATTAAAGATGGGCTAAAGTGTTATAATTTTTCAATGAATTATACTGCTGTATTATATTTTTTAAACTGTTGTTTTAAAGTGTTATAATATTTATTAAAATGTTATTTAAAATAATGTTATATCTTAGAGTATTATAACTTATATGCGTCGTTGTATTATAATTAAAGTGTTGTGTTGTTTATTATAATTATAATGAGTTGTATTTTATTTTTGGTTAAAGCGTTGTTTGTTATAATTATAATGAGTTGTATGTTATTTAGTGTTACATTGTATTGAAAGAGTTGTATTACATTATAAAAGTTAATATTACGGTTTGATTTTATTTAGTCATTTGAGTTGTATTTGGTACAAAATAAGTTGTGTTCATATCTAGAACACTTAAATCATTTACACTTTACACTAGACCTATATTTACACCCGGAGGATGGGCTGCAGCGTCCTTCGAATACATTAGCAGCTCAACTGCGATCGCCAACCCACCTGACAAGCGTGGTGATTATGGCAAAACCCCCCAATGAGCATACAACATACCGATGTCGGTCGTTGTGGTGATCTTTGAGGGAGGCCTTTGTCCAGCAGTGGACTTTGTTCGGCCGAAATGATGATATTTACACCTTATAGCATACGTAATCGAACTACGATGATGATGATGATGATGAAAACGAAATTAAAATATTTACTAAACTAAACTACCTACTTGTTCCAAAATTTTGCAAAACCTAAACATTATGTAGTTTGTCGGTAGCAACTGCAAATAAATATTCGCAATTTAAAACCAACGAAATATGTTCGGTGCAATGAACTCTAAACTGTTAAAATGTAATTCTTGGAGTTCATTATAAATTAATCATGCTATCTCATTATTTTTGGTTGTAGCAAGTCAAAGTAGCTCTTATTTCTAAGTAGAGAGTGCTCATTTAACCTTGAATAAGTAAAACAACCGCCATCTATTATAAGTTAGATTGAATTACTTAGTTCTTCGATATCGTACGTACATGTACTGTGATCTAAACGAAGCTAGATGGTGCTGTAACCAAAATATCGAAATTAAAATTAAAACAATGGCTATAATATATATTATAACAGTCTTGTTAGATTTCTAATAATTTGTTATACTGCTATAAAAATATATTTGAATATTTAATGTGTTATGTGTTATAACGCCCAACTTTATATATAATCAATGACGTTTTAGAATCGATTATAGGTGATTAATGTTTTAATCGATTGTTTTAAGCTATTATGCGCATCACTAGATAGAAGTAATCATAGAGAAATATAGAATCGTGTTCGTATTCGTTTTTCTTTCGCCCAATCCGAGTCCCCATTCTCGTATTGTTATTCAATTGCATGTAAACAGTATCGTTTATTTATTACATGTAGGATATTTTGGTCATCGTTACTATTTAAAATGAGTTCTAAAAAGGGAAAGCGTCATTCAGGTAACAAGCATTTTCCGATAGCTGAATCAGTGAGCATAGCACTAAAGATTCAGTTGGATAAGTTCATAAGTGATGAAAACGAGACAGAGCTCAAGTTCCCTACGTTTTTGTCGGCTCAGGAGCGTGGATTTATCCACGAGTCCGTTGCAAAACTTGGCCTCAAGTCGAAATCACGCGGGAAAGGTATGTTACTGATATCCAAAATGTTGTATGACGGTAGTTCTAATACCAACAATGATTTACATAATTCAATTTCATTTTATTTTATAAAGTAGGGCGTTTTATTCCTATGCTTTTTATTTGATTTTTGTTTAAAACCTTATGATTATTTATTGTCATCAGTAGTTTGTACACTATCAATATACAAGACTGCATGAATTTACTAGATAAGAAATAGATGGAAATAATAGAAATAGATTTCTAGTTAAGAAAGCAATCGTGAGAATGCTTTCTGGTTAAATAAAGTATATATTATCAACACTAACAATAAAAAGAAGAATGTTATCACAGATCAGAATATTTGCCACAAAAAAATCAGTAAACGACACAACACTTACCTATTCCATAAATACCTAATACACAGCCAAATAACAAATTAATGTTTTATAATGGTCAAGTAAATGTTTTACATTTTCAGTTAGTCTTATAAGATAGTTTGTCATTTAAAGAGATAAGATAAAATATAAACTAGGCCCAAATTACAGGATAATATTATTGTTTAGTAAGTTATGTAGAAGTCAGCCAGTAATGTTATATATAAATTAAATAAAAGTATAATGACCAACATTTTGGTCCAATACTGGTTGTGATGAGTCCCGTACATGACAGTATAAAAACCATGTCAAAAATAATAGAAAAAGGCAAAATGTTTATATGACCATAATGTTTATTGTCCAATAAACATCATGGCTGATACCCTCACACATTAATATCCTCCAGCTGCAAGACACAATGCAGTTTTATTTGTGACTGGAATTGTAACAGATACAATTGTACAGTACCATATAAATTTGTGGTGAAATAGTTTATTCAACGTATGCACTGACACCATTGTCCAACATCATATCAATTTGCAGTGAGAATGTTTATTTAACACTAGCTGGGATCCGCGGTTTCACCCGCGTTGAATTTGAAAGAAATTTAGAGTACTTCGACATATGCACTTGACATAGAATATATATATTGGATTTCAAGGGTTTTATTTTTTTTGCGCGGCACCCTAATTATTTTTCTAAAATAAAAGTAGCCTAAGTTATTCCTTATAACATCAGCTATCTGCCAGTGAAAGTCCCGTCAAAATCGGTCCAGCCGTTTCGGAGATTACCCGGAACAAGCAGAAAGACAGACAAATTTAAAAAAAAAATATGTGTAGGTATCGTATATACTTTCATATGCATTTAGTAAAAAGCTGTTATTTTAACATTTTATTTGTTTTATTTATTTGTATAGATATGCATTAACACCATTGTATGATGTTGTACTTTAAGTTAGTCATGAAAATGTTTACTAAACATATATGTATAATAAGACATTACAGTCCCATGACTGAAAAATATTGTAACATCAACGTCTATATACTGTACTAGTTAAATACAACTACATAACTTGACGGCAAGGTTGGTGCAGTGGCTGATACACTCAGCTGCTGCGGTCCGGGTTGTGGGTTTGACTCCTGCATGGAACAAATATTTGTATGATCTCCAGGTAGTTCCAGGTCTGGGTGTATTGCATGTGGAATTCATGTCTGTAAACGCACCCACGACACAGGAGAAATCCTAGTGTGGGGCAACATTTTTTAAGAAAACAAAACAAGCTGTTACATAACAAAGTCACATAAGACTAGAATTACACGACTTTTTGCTAGCACATGTTTTATAAAATATGTTTATAACTAGGAAAAATAGGTTATAACTAAGGTAGAAAATAAGTTGACTATTTAGTTTTCCTTATAAATTAAGCACATTATGTACATTATTTTACTAAAAATAATAATGAAAGGCGCATTCTGACAAAATATTATATGACACTGTTTATTTAACTTTGGTTTACATATTTCTGGGTAATCCAGGATCTTGCATGAATATAGAGCATATGGTACAATGTGACAAAACTATATACTTAATGCCCAAAATCCCTTTCAGGTGTGAACCGGTACCTGACAATATATAAAAGAATTGGTTCCACAATAATTCAAAATGATGCCAAACTCATTTTGGACTCAAACATGCGATGTACTATTGCAGAGTTATGCAATGCATTTCCTATTACTAGTAAGGAGAAGGATGATCTTAGCAGCTGTCCAGAGAAGGAGAGGAGTCCACAACTCACTCATAAGACTATGGGACAGTTAAATAATGGAGTTGCACAGGTATACAACACATATTATATCAAGGCAGTTTCATTCATCTTTTAAAATTGTGTGATGTTCAAGATGTCTTAAGAAAAAATGTTTCTAATATTTGATCTATAGTGATCACACCTACACTTTAATAACTTATTTAAAGATAATATAGGTTAATATAATATTTTCTCATCTAAAATACAGTAAATATTATAGTCCAAGTAAGTACTGTAATTCTTAATGTCTTAGGTTTTCGCGAGTATTACACATTATAATAAAACACTTTTAAACGGATTCTATCGCGTATATTACGTCCACGAACCCTGCAAAGTGTTCGAAACGTCAGGAAAAACAAAAATCTAAAATATACGCGATAGAATCCGTTTAAAAGTATTTTATTATAAACTGTAATTCTTACCATATCTTTATTACCAAGTAAACTTAATTATATGTATTCAGTTTTACAATACTTGCAACTAATAAACATCTAACCACAGGTTCCCAACACACAATACAATTTGGATCTGGTGAAGTTCAGAGAGAAACTGCCGGTATATGAACAAAGGCAAGACCTCATCAATGCTGTTCTTCACAATCAGGTGAGATTGAATTAAGCCATTAGTATTATTATAAACCAGCTATAACACTGACCTTACCCACATGTAGTTCCAATACTCATGAATAAGTATTTGAAAAACAGTTTCGTTTTTAGGGTCCCACACGTCCGAAAAAGGCGACCCTTTTTTCAAAATGAACTGAAACCTTAGTTTTTCCTATTGATACAAAATACTTACCAATTCCTAATCCTCCTATTCCTACAAAAATATTAGTCATTCTTATAACAATATGGTACATGTAACACAACTTATACAGTATCTTGAAAGTTTCAAATAAGAACTTGTGTTAATTAATAAGGGTCGATTTTTACACCTCGTAGACGCCCAAAATCAGTTTTCGTCTATGTCGACTCCTGCGAAATCGACCGCTTTGGGTATCCCTGCCTTATAGGATACTTATGTGTCCATCTGTCACTGACAATTTACTCCGAATCTACTGGACCAATTAAGTTGAAATTGTACACATATGTATTTCTGTGATACAAACATGGGCGTGTAACGTAAATAAATTAATTTTGGATATGAGGGTCACTTTTGGGAGGCAGTTTTACGGAATGCATTTATTTTGCATTTCATATTCTTAAACTTTCGCGATTTGAATTCATGATTTTAAGACAATATCGGGTATATTCGCGTACAGATTAATATTAAAATTAGACCAACTGTCAGTCTACTCGTGACTACGGCCAATGCAACTTGATCGAAACGTTGAGGTTAGTTAAAATATGGTTTTTAATATAAATCTGTGCGCGAATAGACCCGATATTATCTTAAAATCATGAACATTATGCTAAGCTTTCAGTATTGGCATAAAAATACGGCTCAAACATGTTCATCACACTTTCACGTTTACGTAGGCTGTGATAGGAAATGACGCGTATATTATTAGGCTCAGCATGGTGCAAAAAACAAACGGGATAAAATTACCTACAAGTAGTGGAATCTCTCTACTTTTGATTCTGAACACGTTTCAGGTTTTGCGTTCGTTCAATTACACACTGTATATTTTAGTAAGACACACTAGTCTGACAAAGCAGAACTGACTCTTGACATCATATATACAGAAGTGAGTTTGGTAGTCAGTTCTTACAGAATAGCACTGCTGTACCCACGACACAGGAGAAAATCTTGTGTGGAATATAGAGAAGACTAAGCGATCTTCTCTACTAAAGTGTAGACCATAAACGAGCATAATATCCACAGGTGATAATAGTAGCAGGTGCGACTGGGTGCGGTAAGACGACGCAGCTGCCACAGCTGCTGTTGGACTACTGTCAAGAACACAAGCAGCCTGCCCGCATGTATTGTACGCAGCCGAGGAGGATATCCGCCGTGGCCGTCGCGGAGAGGGTGAGTGTTAAATGAAACAAGTTCTCATAAACCCAGCCACATTACCAACTATATACCTATTCCTATAATAATAATAAAATTATTCACATGCATATTGGACACTTTCAAACCCTCAAATCTTGTTTCGCAGGTTGCTTATGAGCGTATGGAGAAGATAGGTCAATCCATCGGCTATCAGATCCGACTGGAGTCTCGCGTCAGCCCCCGCACCGTACTGACATATTGTACCAACGGAGTGCTGCTCAGAACACTTATGGCAGGCGATAACTCCCTCACTGGTATGTAGATGCCAAACACAGTTTAGTCCCATCTTAGCTTATAAATGAAATGAAATGAAAATGTATTCACACAAAATAGAGTAGATCTATAAGGTATTACATCATTCAAAGTCTGTCTATTTTGCCATTAGGCAGGTGAATTGAATCTACATGACTCAATTACGACCTAGTTTTCTGTAGTACATTTACATGTAACATGTTGTGCTAATGAAGGACACATTGTAATTCTGTTCTAAATTTTAGTTCTAGACATAATTCCGTTGATTCAGTTTATCAATTTATTAGTTATGTTTGTAGAATAAGGAGTAATAAATAGTTACTTTCCCATGCAGGTGTAACGCACATCTTCGTGGACGAAGTGCACGAACGGGACAAGTTCAGTGACTTCTTACTGATCGCTCTGCGTGATGCGCTGCCCAGGTTCAAGGAGCTCAAGCTAGTGCTCATGTCAGCCACCATGGATACGCAGATATTCTCCAGGTAACACTTGTTTGTTGTTTGGCTTGGGGCAATGGAGGAAATATCTAGTCAAGCACCTACTGCGTGTGCGATAGTCGTAGGAACAACTAACACGAAACATATTGCGCTAATTTCCTCGTACTTTGTGTTTCTTGTTACCCTTTATGGTACTTAAAGGCACAGTTTCCCCGATTATCGTTCGATATGTAATAAAAACTATAGTTTATTATAACCGCGTTCGGTAGGTACTTCAACAACTGCCCAGTGATTACGATCCCGGGGCGCTTACACGAGGTGCAGCGATACTACTTAGAAGATGTGCTCAAGATCTCGCAGTACAAGACTCCTAAGATGTCGCAAGTGGAGAAGGAACTCAAGTCTAAGCTTAAGAGCGGACATAGCTACTGGTCGCAGTTGGAAGGTAGATTTATTTTACATAGTTAATTTTTCTGGCAGTATGTATAAATGCATCTGAATATTAACATTTTACAGTGATACCCCGCTTTTCGCTTTTTAATTCGCGCTAAATAGCTTTACGCGCATGCATTGGTTGGTCCATTTGCACTTTTAGGGGCGTGATTGCATTATCCAATAGGAGCCCGTGTCTTCGCAGTTATTGAAAGTGGATGGTCAGTTAACTCGTAGATACAAAGAAAGAATTGTTTTACTTATCGTCTTAGTTGGTAATAGGGTCAGATAGGTACTTTTTGTCTGTTAGTCAACTCAAACTTAACATCAAAATTCTAATATTTATGTACTTCTGCTAGCTGTCCCACGTGATTTCACCCGCTGTTTAACAGAATATATATATATATAACAAAAAAAACAGAACAGAAAGAAAAAAAGACCTGTTTCCGTACCACTACGCACTTCACCATAACATATGAGCCAAAGGACGTCCACTGCTGAACCAAGTCCTCCCCCTCAGATTTCCACAACGAGCGGTTACAAGCCGCCCGCATCCAACGACTCCCAGCGATCTTCACCAGGTCATTTGTCCACTTCGTTGGAGGTCGTCCCACGCAGCGTTTTCTGGTGCGCGGTCTTCACTCGAGAACCTTTTTGCCCTAACGGTTCAGTTTAGTCAGCAATGTCTCTCGCCCCTTTCCACCTCAGTTTACTAATTCTTCCCGCTATGTCGGTGCTGGTTCTGCCATGGTTAAGAAGATGTGGGATACAACACTTTCGCAAGACTTTTGCAGTTCCGATGTAATGTCATATTACATTGTTGTATGTTTAGGTCAAAAGCAAGACGATGCCGGTAGCAGTAAGGATATAAAAGAAGATAAGGAGAACGTGATTGAGCCCACATTGCAAGCTGACATGGACGAATTCCTGGACGAATGCTTCAATGAAGGGACACTGGTCAGTAATGCGTCATTAACATTCTAATATTGTCGACTGAACACATAGATACACAGGGGTTCTCTACGAGAAGGTCCTACCCATCAATACCATGGTAAAATAAATAAATGAGTGCTCAATCAAAGGAACACTCACAAATACAAGTATTTCATTTATCTGTAAAAGTTTTTTGATTTTTGTAATTTTCTGTGGCGTCAAAGAATAGGCAACATCTATTCTCTTTCTAACTTGCTACACTGCTGAATTTTTCCTCACTCCAGCACACTATGCGTTTGGATATGCTAAGTCCTTTTCTGTTATCTTGCATATTTCGACTTACCTTCCATTCATGTTATTTGTCTACAGGCGCTTCTTGATTCCTTTACAAATGTACCAACTTAGTCCCATTATGCACCTCTCCTATTTAGGTGTACTACAACACGGAAACGAGCTTTGTTGTAAAATAATATGGCCAACGAGTACATAAGTCCGCAGCTGTGTCTTTGAGATTGGACATAAATACCCGGGAATGCCAAGACCTCAGTGTAGCCATGGGAAGGCAGAGAGTTGTCGCAACATTGAACTTGCAAAATTGAATTTTTAGTTTCGAGTAAAATTATTTTATCATCATTTCAGCCGAAAAACGTCCACTGCTGGACAGAAGGCTCCCTCAAAAATTGCCATAATGACCGGTGTTTGTTTGTGTTGTGTGCTCATTGGGGGGTTTTGCCATACTAGCTAACGCTTGGCAGGCAGACGGGTTGGCGATCACAGTTGAGTTACAAAAAGTTTGACGGCACGGTTGGTGCAGTGGCTGATACAGTCGACTGCTGCGCTCCGGGTCGTGGGTTCGATTCCCGCACGGAACAAATATTTGTATGATCTGCAGGTAGTTGTTCCGGGTCTGGGTGTATTGTCTGTGGAATTCATGTCTGTAAACGCACCCACGATACAGGACAAATCGTAGTGTGGGGCAAGGATTAAAAAAAAAAGAAAAAAATGCACTTGAAGGACGCTTCTGTCTATCCCCCGGCTAATCCCACAGGATGAGATGGGGTGGTGGTATTCTTAACCGGCACCATGATATGATGATGTCTGTTTGTTGTGCAGGACTCGTTCACTCAAATCCTGTACATGTACATCTCGGAGGGCGTGCCGGTGTCGTGCGGCCACTCGCGCACGCGGCGCAACGGGCTCATGGCCGCAGCCGCCAGGGGCCTCACCGAGACCATCGCGCAGATGTTACAGATTGGTGAGTTTGTTGTTTTGTTGAGGGTAGGTCTCTTATGGCGGTGTCGGCTATGTTGGCAGTGCACGAAAACTGGAATGCAGTGGTCTCCTTCTGTGAGAGCGTCATGCTCCAGAAGGAGACCGCAGAGCGAGATCGGGAGAGGGCCGACCCCGCTCGCAGAAGGAGGAGACGGCGCCGGGGTAGCAACCGCCCTGGCGCCTAATTCCCATACGCCTGAAACCCCCTACTGTTGCTGTAAGACAGGGGACCTCTGGGTTCGCGGATGCGTAGATTGGGGAATCTGCGTGCCCACACCGAACCCAAGAGAAGACGGTAGCACGCATGTGGTCACGCGCTGCCATCGGACGCTTTGGGAGATCTTTTACAATCCCCGCCGGGGGGTGACCGCTTTACAGTCACCCTCTCTTAGATGAAGAAGAAGGAAGTTCATATAGAATTTCCACTGGACACCAATAAAAAAAAGGTAGCATACCATTGTTATGGGCATACGTAACAAAGTTTATTAAAAAAAAGTGTTTGTGATACATGAGGAAGCACGAGGTAATCAACAATCTCATCAGACGAGTTCGCGAGTAGTATAGTTGAAGCTTTAGATTGCCCTACCTTCTTTTGAGTTTCAATCTATAGTATTAATACCCAATTCAACACCCTTCAATATTGTTCTAGGTGCGGATCCTTCAGCGAAAGATAAAGATGGCAAATCTGCCTATGATTACGCAGTCGAGAACAGCCACACCGACTGCGCCAAACTTCTCTCTACTTTCAACCTCACAGAGGACTCCAAGGAGAACGCAGAAGATGATGCAGCAGCTGACAACTTCCTTCTAGATGTTTACCATCATACATTTTCAGAAGAACTCATAGACCATGATCTCATGTTAGCACTAATCAAGCATATACATGTCAACTTGCCCAAAGGAAGTATTCTAGTCTTCTTGCCCGGTTATGATGATATAGTCACTCTTAGAGACATGATACAATCTTGCTCAGACATGAATGTGTTGAAGTACCAGATATTTACTCTACACAGCAATATGCAGACATTGGACCAGAAGAAAGTGTTTAACCCATTACCAAATGCGAGAAAGATAATAATATCGACGAATATCGCCGAGACTTCGATTACGATTGATGATGTGGTGTACGTCGTGGACTCCTGTAAGGTTAAAGAGAAGTATTATGAGTCGAATGGTGGTGTGTGTTCATTGCAATGTGTGTGGACTTCGCGGGCCTGCTGCCAACAGCGAGCAGGCCGGGCCGGACGGACCAAGCCCGGGCATTGCTTCCACATGTGTTCTAAACGGAGATTCAACACTCTACCTCTAAACTCCGTGCCCGAGATTCTGCGAGTACCACTGCAGGAATTATGTCTTCACACCAAGTTACTCGCTCCAGGAAATACTCCAATAGCTGATTTCTTATCCAAAGCTTTAGAACCACCATCATTTTTGGCTGTCAGAAATGCTGTGTCGTTACTTAAGACCATCGGTGCTTTGACTCCCATGGAGGACTTAACCGAAATTGGTCAACATCTGCTAGATTTAACTGTAGAACCTAAGTTAGGCAAAATGTTGCTTTACGCGTGTATCATGAAGTGCCTCGATCCGATTCTGACGATAGTCTGCAGTCTAGCTAATAAAGAGCCGTTCCAGATATCGATGAATCCGGAAAACAGGAAGCGAGGGAGTTCGGCAAGGAAAGAGTTTGCTGCCGATAGTTATTCGGACCATATGGCTTTGTTAAGAGCGTTCCAGGCGTGGCAAACTGCCCGAGCCAACGGCACGGAGCGAGCGTTCTGTGCTAAGAACCTCATATGCGGTGCTACAATGGAAATGATTGTAGGATACAGATCACAGCTACTCGCTCAGCTAAGAGCTTTATGTCTAGTCAAAGCTAGAGGTTCAGGAGATATTAAGGACGTCAATCTAAATTCAGAGAAGTGGCATGTCGTAAAAGCGGTACTAGTAAGCGGGTTGTACCCTTCGATAGCTCGTGTTGACAGGGAGTCTGCGTCATTAAGAACTTCAAAAGAAGTCAAGGTAGCTTTTCACCCTAGCTCAACGTTACACCAGGGCGGTGGCTTGACAGGATCACAGAAATCTGTACATAATCTACCGACGGACTGGGTAGTGTTCGAAGAAATATCTAGAGCGGGGAGATTCTGTTTCATTCGGTGTAACACCTTAGTGACACCCCTAACTATTGCCTTATATGGTGGACCACTAAGACTGCCATTAGGCGCGTTAACACAACGTGCTAACCCACCAGGATTATCCAGCGATTCAGATAGCGAAGCGGATGAGAACAACTCCTCTCCGGATACGGCCGTCTTGACCTTGGACGACTGGATGGCCTTCACAGCGGATGCTTCCGATGCCATCAGCGTGTTTTACCTCAGACAGAAATTATGTGCGTTAATTATACGCCGCATGTCAAACCCTGCCAAGCCAATGACGCCTTTAGACGAGCAGATATTAAGCACTGTAGTTCACATAATGGCCGCAGAAGAGAAGAACGTCGGGCTGAACCAGCCAAGCGGGATTGGACAGAGACCGAAGCCTCTAACAGTGGACTCACCAAACTGGCGGTCACGTCTCGAGAACGATGATCAATACCGCCACGATAATAAATATTACCCTCAATACAATCAAAACGAGTTCCCTGGAGGCAATTTCTACAACAATGCGTATGGTGGTGGTTATAGGAACGGGCAGGGACAGCCCGGACGCTGGAGGAATGACGTTTCCCAAGGGTTTTCTCCGCAGTCTTACAGTGGTCCGAAGAGTCCCATGTCGCCAAACGGCAAGACGTTATTGGCGAACATAGAAAAGTATGCCGCCGACACTGGAGAGGGGAACGTGCGGTACTTTGTTGCGAAGGCGGACGACTCCCACAGTGTTGAGGTAGCTCAGAACACTGGGACGTACCCCTTCACGCAGAGCACCGCTAAGAAACTGCAGAAGGTTAAACAGGTCAGTGTTTAATGTTTCATAATTAACTTTTTTATTAGTTAGGTTTTGTGGTCATAAAAATGGATCACATTGCTTTTTTTAATGGCCCAAAGGACTTACCATCAGGTCGGCGCGGCCTCGGGATCATCCAGTAACAAGCGCCGTTATAATTGTGATTTTAGCAGTAACTATACAAGATTTGCTTGTAGCGTGTTATAGGGAAGATTCCTGAAAGGGAATTTTCCCCTGCCCTGTTTTAAAATATGTGGCCGTGAAGTTTCCGTTTAAGATTAGGACAGGCTCTTCAAAATCCCCCCAATCTTGTGCCTGGGGATTGGCCTCTTTACTGACGCCTTCCCTTCTCTAGTGGGATGACCGCTTTACAGTCATCCCCTCCGGAATGTGCCTAAAGGTGTGGCCCCAATGGGTGGCTCTAGGTGGAGATTATTCGAGTTCCTGGAGCCACCCTTCGGTGCCGAAGATGACCACTCCGGTGGTTTTAGCCAGTAGGAGTCCGGCATACCCCGGGGAAGGGCGGAGGAAGTAAATGAAGAATTTCCACTGGATTAATAAAAAATAAAAAAGACAGGCCCATCATGTGGTTGTAGAAAAGGCGACCGTTCTCATTTAAGATAATAACAATATACTCTAACTACCTGGAATCGAAATATTAAAAGTGATTGTCTATCAGCTATGTGATATTTAAAAGTGTAATCTTGTTATTCAGGAGGGCACTCGCGTGGTAATATTCTTCTCGTGCGCGAGCGCATTTAAGTTCGTGGGCTGTGCCGCGTTGCAAGACAACAGCGGAACACTCGAGTGGCTCTCCACACAACACGTGCCTTATCATATGGTCAGGTGAGTTGTAAGAAAATGGTTCGTATATATTATGTAAGGCTACTTCCGGAGATTTTGAATAATAATGGGGGTTTTTTTATCTATCAATATAGGATCCGAGGGCCAATTCTCGTAATTAATTGACACTATGACTGAAACTTGACCGAACTGAGATTAAATTATGAATTGACCGAAAAAATGGTATTCTGCTACTCTTAGGTTCAGTCGGATTTCAGTATAATCTCGATCTAGTCTCATTTCGATCTCAATTTTGACGTTTATTTAATGAAAATTCAGTACATGTGACAGTGACAGTTCCAAATGTTAGCAGAATACCGTTTTGACTTCAATCAACTTTCGATCTCATCACAGTGTAAGTTCACGTTTGACGTTGTTTGTTAGTTTAGGAGAATACCATTTGTGACATTTTTGACACTGAGACTAGATCGGAACTATATTTTGAACATTTTTAAATTACGAGAATTGGCCCTCAGAATAGTTGCGCCCCGTTAGGCGAACCGATCTGATATACGTCGATACTGCCGCATCGGGAGACCACTCGTGGAGGATATCGAGTCCCGATGCACGATAACCGGTCGCAGTTATTTAGGAGCTAGCCAATCATGAAAAGCCAACCGGTATAAAATGCCGAGATGCACCGTCGTGTTGTTTGGTGACCGGAATAGAATGATAGACATTTTCGGGAGGCTCTGGCGTCCCCGTAGTCGCTTCTTTTCATCTTACCCTTGGCAACTGCTAAGTAGGCTTACTTCCTTCTCTTCTGGTGACTCATGGCTTGTGCGGGCACTGTGCTGGATGTGTTGCATCAGTGGATGGACTATTACATTCCATTCTCTGAATCTGCAATGTCCGTGGAAGCTGGCCCGGAGCTGGATACAGACACATTAAATCGCAGAAGCATGCGGTATATCTGGTATGGGTCGATGCCGTAAACCGCAAGGCAACGACTTGTGACAAAAGCAAAGAGCCTTTAACGGAGTTACCAAATCATGGAAGAAGGCTTTGCGGTCTTCCACCGCCCCGGATGGACCTAGGGGCATGACTTCTATGGCTAAAACCATTGAAGCTATCATCTTCGGCCTCGAAGGGGGCTCCAAGTCTTCGATCAAATTTACTAGAGTCGCCCGTTGAAGCCATGCCTTTAGGCACATCTCGGAGAGATTGACTAAAGTGGTCAACCCCTCTAGTGTAGCGATAGTAAAAAGGCCGTCCCCCAGGCACATTTAGGGGGGATTGGCAAGAGACCACGTGCGTGCCGCTGTCTTCTCAGGGGTCGCTTGGTATGAGCACGTAGATTCCTCAATTTATGCGCTTGTGACACCCAAGGATTAACTAATTACTTACGCACAGTACAAGACATTTAAAAGTAGATAGAATGTATATGTCTGATAAAAAGCATTCGTGTGTTCCAGTAGACTTGTGTAGACGATAAATAGTGAATATAGAAAAAAAAGTGTGTGTGTGTCAGCTCCGATGCACGACTGGAGTTTACTCCTTAAGAACGATAATTATGATATATATCGAATAGAAAAAGAGGGTAAATGAACGCATCTTCTAAAATGATAAGAGAAACAAACATATATCTGTAATTATTCGGATTATTTATATTACTTCAATAAAAGCGTATTACATAAAGTATGTTACACAATAATAATCTGATTTGTTTAATAGTACATAAAAATACACGTATTAATGCATAGCAGCAAGTTGATCGTTAGGTTGCTGTTTATGTACGTTGTATAGATACAATAAATGCTACTATATGTATTTATTATACAGTATGCATACTCTGTACTCGGCAGCAGTATACGAGTTGCGGCAGAACTTCGTAATACGCAGGCACACAACACACACGTACAAACATACGCACACATTCAACTCTCAGACCAGAGGTAGTGAACTATGGGGCCTCCTGGTATTTTATTTCCATGCCACGGTCTGGGTGGGTGACCATCTATTTCATAGCGAAAACGCACCGAGCCTTGGCGAGCACGTAAAGCCTCTGTACCACGATTCTCGTAAAAACCAACGCTCCAAATATCGTTGAGGTTTGAAAGTCGTTCGATCGAAGTTCTATCCAAAGTTGGTATTCACGTGTTCCTTGAACGCAGTTCGATAGGACTTTAACCCGATAGGATCAAAACTAAACGATTACTCAACGACTTGTAGCCGTAAGATGTCAGTTTGATTTTATTCTATCGAGTTATTTGATCAATTTTTTCAGTCTTAATATAGTGATGTTCTTCATATTGATCAAATAAATAAAATTAAATATTATATCAATGAACATAAACTGTAAATAGTATTTTTTTATATTAAATACCGATATATATGGCTGAAAGTTGGAATCTACGCATTAACGACTGCCGTTTAATGACACCAACTACCGACCTAACCGACGATTAACGTGCCGGAGATACCTACTCAATGCAAAT
Source organism: Diloba caeruleocephala (assembly GCA_947459985.1). Classification (NCBI taxonomy): domain Eukaryota; kingdom Metazoa; phylum Arthropoda; class Insecta; order Lepidoptera; family Noctuidae; genus Diloba; species Diloba caeruleocephala. Next base: position 3,477,314 of record OX381618.1, read on the forward strand.
ATCACTATGCGGTTACCCATCCATAGACTGACCGCGCTAAATGTTGCTTAACCTTGCTGATCGTTTACCGGTCAGAGAATGAAATGGTATATGCCAATACCATTATGCGGTCACCCATCCATAGACTGACCGCGCTAAATGTTGCTTAACCTTGCCGATCGTTTACCGATCTGAGAATGAAATGGTATATGCCAATACCACTATGCGGTCACCCATCCATATACTGACCGCGCTAAATGTTGCTTAACCTTGCCGATCGTTTACCAATCAGTGAATGAAATGGATCGAAATGAAAAAAAAAAAACCACTTTGCAGTCACCCATCCGTAGACTGACCGCGTTCTTAGATAAATAAGATACGCTGTGTAATGTATTCCATCTCATTCTTTTGCACGTTCAATCCTACAGATCCGAGTGTAAAATTTTCGTACCAGGCCTTAGAACTCAAATCGTTTCTTAAGGAGTAAACTCCAAAAAAGGATAATGATTTGGTCATGCTAGAATAAGCTGTGAGTTGAGTATGCAATATTATAGAAAATTAGTTTCTGTTTTAGTGTCGTTTGTACAGATATTAAGTTTGCTTCTGTGGGACACAGTAAGCGCTTTATATTTCCGGAAGTAGCCGGTAATGTGAATGATTGTTACTGTCTTGTGGTCATTTGCCGAAGTATATCATATTAAGTTGTCGGGGTATAAGGTATATAGTACCAATATAAAGTGTTAGTATAAGGTTGCTATCTCATCTCGTGGGTGTCGTAAAAGGCGACTATGGAATCAGCGGATGGGCGTCCTTCGAGTACATTTGTAATTTAACTGCGATCGCCAACCCGTCTGCCAAATGTGGCGATTGTGGCCCCCAATGACCACATAACATAAACCCATACAGATCGCTGTGGCCATCTTTGAGGGAGGCTTCTGTCTGGTAGTGGACGTTTTTCGGCTGAAATGTTGATAAGGCTGCGTAGACTGGAAATCTCTTTGGTGTTAAGCTAGTATGATGGTGACATAAGTATAAGTGCCTGGGGTGCAATCCTCTAAGCTCAAACATCCATACATCCTTGAATACAGAATTAAAATAACGGTGATAACCCAATTTGGTATTCGCTAAGACTGATCCTCATGGCTTACCTTCTGCCATGTATCCTTGAATAGCTTCGATCATGTCTTAGCGAACACCGAATTGGTTTAAAACCGTTATTTCGATTCTTTATTCTAGAATGTATGGATGTTTGAGCTTAAGAAATTGCACCTCTGTTGTCGGGTAGGAACATCGGCAACTCGCTGGCGGGCGGAGCGCGCGTGTGCGGCGCCCGCGACGGCGCCGAGCTGTGCGCCCCCGCCGCGCGTGCTCTGCTGGCCGCGCAGCAGCGCACGCGCCGCGCGCCCCACGCCCCCCACGCGCCCCACGCCCCCCACGCGCCCCACGCCCCCCACGCGCCCCACGCCCCCCACGCGCCCCACGCCCCGCACGCGCCCCACACGCCCCACGCGCACCACCCGCACCACCCGCGCGCCATACAGAAGCACGCCGCCGACCTGTGAGCCGGGACGCCGCTCGCGTCGAGGACTCTAAACTTGACACGGTAACCGAAGGAACGTCGTGGCCTACGTCTTCTCGCCACGATAACTAATGGCAGAGAATAGTCTCTTATACATAAAAACGACCAAAAGTGTTTAGCCATTAGTAATTATTTTCTAAGGTTGCCTCAAAAACTAAGATCATGAAATTCAAATATCTATAATGAAAACTTGTTAACTATGATTTCATTCGACTTATGTAATTCAAAGATTTCATCAGAATGATTCCATATACATTTATTATATCTAGTTCCAGTGTAAATTTACCTGAGTTGACCATAACATTAATCAATAGGATTTCGTGACCAAATAAAACGAAAAGAAATTACAAAAATTTAGAACTCAAGACTCTTTAATTTAATTTTTATAAATATGACATAAAATACTTAGGATAACATGGAAACTGTGTGACTGTTCGACCACTTTACTTTAAACAGATGTAAAATTAAAATACACCATTAACTTAAAAAAAATATACAAAACCGACTTCAAACAAACACAATTATTGTAACAATATTTTCTATAGTACAACCTTCCCATAAGTATATATTACTCCGGTGAAATAATTATACCATACTGCTTTCCGATCTCTTGTAACTATTTGTCGCCCTCTTATTATTCCTCTATAGCAGTTTTTATTCGTAGAGGATTATATTTTGTGCCTACCTGGCTAATATCGGTAGGTATCTTAGTTTAATTTTCTGTCACTAGCGATTCAAATGCACGTACTTACGAATCCAAATATGTGAAAAAACACTAATAAGAAATGCAAATGTTCTTATACAGGAATCTAAGTAAACAATATGATCGCGTGATTCCACTTGAGGTTCACAACAGTAGTGTTATTCTTCATCACGTTAAGTCGATTCTTCATGTGAAGTTGATTCTTCCTTCTTTCTTCAGATGGATGATCACTTTTACTAACAAATTCTTCACATGCTTTATTTCATTTCGATTATATACCTGATTTATTTTTTGAGACGTAATCATATTTAAGTTTTTGTTTTTTATACAATTATTGGTAAAATGGCCATTTTTTGTTTTGTAAAATGTTTCATCTTTGATTCCAATATTTTCCTAATTTTTGTCTTTGGATATATAATATTTTGCTCTCTTCAAACTTGAAATTACAATGTCCAGGTGGTTTCATAATGTTTCCAGCTGCTGCTTTCCAGCCATAAACTAGACATGTTTCACCAAGATTCATAGAAGTTGCATAATCAGAAGTCGTTTCTTTATACTCTTGGATGTATGATAACATCTTTTCTTTTCACTTCTTTCTCGATTTGTCAAATACGCGGCTACAGGCTACATTCGTATAAACCAAGATTTAAAACACTGGCTATCGAAAGGGATGCCGCGGATTCCAAGTTGCACTTTTGGTAAGAGAAAGAAGTAGTACGGAGCTTAATCAAGGGTTGCAATTATTGGGTGGTCCTTAAAAATTCGTGAGTATATTTTGCAGCGTCAGGATGCAACAAAAGGACGGTGCAACGTCCTAAAAGGCTGATATACTAATCTACTTTTCACCGTTAATTAAAGCTCATTTTTAAATAGTTTAATTGCACGAAAATGTTATTGAAATTCCTAACAACATAATAAATAAATTTAACATTTTGACATAATGGCAACGCCTTTGGAGTTTCACTATATAACAATATTCATCCGAGCCCACGCGGGCCGAGCATACTGCGTAACCCGGCCCAAGGGAAGGTCCATATATTCTCTGCCATAACGAATGCAAAACCCTTTTCTTGCGGCAGTAATACATTCTACAACATACATTTCGGTTTGTAATCTAGTGATTAATCGAAGGTATAACTTACGGAGTTTTATAATGGATAAAGAACCTATATTCAACGTATTACTGTTAGTTAAAGGATTAGTACAATTTTACCAGAAGTCAATGTAGTTGTTTTAACCAGTTTTAATGCGTGGCTCATGCAGCGTTCGGAACCGTACGATAATTATCGTACACATACGATAATTTTGTGCCTACGTACGATGTACGATAGCATATTATTATTATATTATTAGAACTATAATAGTGCATGCAGTGCTCTTCTATAAGTGATGGGGCACTTAGATATAGCTTATATTGTATTTCTCTGTCTGTTATAGTGTACTCATTGTTGAAGAGCCAAATAAATAAATAAATTATTATCGTACGCAGATTGTACGATAATTTCTATCATGATGCAAAATTTGAGAATTTATATTATTTCACTCATGCGCTGATAGTCTAAATCGCAGTAGCATGATTTTATTTTGTCCAATAAAATCTAGGGAAAATACCGGGAAATACAAGTTCTCTATTCCTATTGGTCCTTACAATCCGTTCTGCTAAGTTTCACCACTGCCGATACTGTAACTTTATCCAGCGCCTGCTGTACACGCTTTCTTATTGGTTAGTATAGCATCTACCAATGCGAACAAGAGAATATAAGTTCGATATTTCGATTATGTTCACACTTCATATGTATCGTATATTTTGTGTAGAAAAGTTGGCAGTCATTTCGTTATATTATTATGATTATATGTCTGTATTCGCTCTGACAAAAGGAATTCATATCAATATTACAATTTATATGATTTATTTATCTATAATAGACATTATCCTAAAAAATACGATAATTTCGATCCATGTACAATAATTTTACGCCCCTGGTACGATAGTCAGTCCACTTCAAGTTGCTAACGCTGGGCTCATGCTGTACTAATACACTTTGTTTGGATCTCCCAACCCAAAGGGTGTGATATATATACATATGTACATTTTAACTTAAATGCCATTTGAAAATAACCATAATAGTTTATACAATCAACTAATATTGTTATTGGTATTTTTGTACCTATATCTTTATTTAAAAGTACATTTTAGATGTAGACGCTAAGATTTTGTGAATTGTTTTTCTTTTACCAAAATATTAATATTTGTACTTATTCGGCCCATCTGCATGGGCTTGACAAAAACATTGTGAACCAACGGTTACATTTTTTTTTACATTTGTAGGGTTTTGGCTTGATTGCTTGAGCACCTGTGTTGATTTTTGATACCCACTGCTGTACTATCGTCCATACTTGTTACACTTGCTGTTTGTATTATGTATTCCAGTAAATTATTTTTTAATTATATTGCTGAGTAAAACATATTTTTACAAGCTTTTATTTAATTTAAGTTGCCTTGTTAGTATAGGTAAAATTTCGCAACTCAATTTTAAAACAGTTACCAATTGACCGATTGAGCTGAAATTTTCCATACACGTTTAGTTTGGATGCCGATGCAAGTGCCGTCATTATAAATTCAATATGGCGGACTCCCAAAGATGGCGGACCAGTTATTATTTTTATGCACCTTCATGAAATGGGTATCAAATAAAAAGGTTTGTTGATAAAAATTCGAAAATAAAGATTAAAAGCTTGTTATTAAAAGTTATTTTAAATTGATAATTTCATTTTATATTATCTGTTGCATATTTGTGAGGCACTTACTTATATTATTTACACATTTGGTTTAAAGATTGTTAGCTTTTTATGTATGGAAGTAAAGAAGTAACAGTAGTAGTGATGGACGATTACAATAATTATAATCGATAAACGCGATTATTAGGTCTTGTTGATGCATTTTAATCGCCGATAAATAACGATAAAAAAAAGAAATCCTCTTACTTGCACAATACTTTTTTACGCTATAACACCCCTTGTGAGTCCCAGTCCTAGAGCGCAATTTTTTTATTAGCATAGCTTATTCGAGTTATATCTATCTGTGATTTAATATTAATAGTGTGTTGTGATGAATGGCCGGTTAAATCTCTGTCACGCAGAACAATGTATCTATGAAGTTAAGCTGCGCTTGCCATGAAGGCTACCGATGGGTGACCATTCCTTCCACAATAATACCCCTCCGTGCCTCGGAGAGCATTCTGGTCAGTATAAATATCTATGGCATTCGAATCAAATTCTGACAACCGGTCTAAATCTAAGGATGCCCAGTAAATTAGGACAATTAGGGTTGCAGTGGTCAAATGGCAGGTAAAGGCTACAAAGAAGACTTTGTTCTAATGTTCTTTTTGAAACTTAAGAATGAATAAAGAAACTAAAGGTTGTATAATAAATTAATATTTATATAGGGTCTTACTTTAATAATGGAAAATATTTAAGGGCCTAAGCTTTATGAATGGTATAGAATTCAATTCAAATATCAAGTGTCAGTTTTACTGATAATAAATAAATAAATATTTTAAATACTCAACTAGCGAAAGATTTACGGAATCTGTATTATTTTATAAAATAAAGGTTTATATTATGTTTTTTTTTGCTAAAACGCATCATTGCAACCTTACGAGGTTACCTCCTAAAATATTTTTCATTATTAAATTAAATGGCTTACCAAATATCAAATTAACTACGAATAAACGAGAGTTCCAAATAGTTTTTAATATTATTGTTTTTCATAGGCTGTTATTGACGCAGATAATCGTAGTCGCGATAATCGTTCCAACACTTATTATCAGATACAGCCGGATATCATTTATATTTATTGATATAGGCGAATTTATTTTTATTTGTTTTTGAAACCTAATTTAAAACAAATATGAACATAGAAACGTTAAGGAATCTTCGACAGGTGGGATTTATTATTTAGGAACGACAAACAACAAGTAATACATTCACAATCAAACTAGAATCCTACACAATAAATAAATTATATTAAATTTAGATTTTTGAAGTATTATAATAAATTTTAATTTTTGAAGTATCTCTAGAGATTAATAAAATGGGTAGCTATTTGTTAGATTAAATATATAGTTGAGCTGTTAATAGTAATGAACTGTTTAAATATTAATATATTTATGTGCTTTTGATTCACATTACTTATTTAATTGAGGTATTGCATACCTATACAAAGGTTGCAACTTCTACAACACCAAGATATGTAATATAGTTTATATATGTTTTATTATCAGAAATATATAGTATGAAATACGACACTTATGAAATCTAGTGTCTGTTAATTCTAGATGATTTTGATTCTAGAATTTGCATTTGTTAATTGTTATCAACCTAAGAAACTGGTACCTTTAATTTATTTCTATAGTTAATATTTTAATATATACCTCATTGGTTTAGTAGTCGCAAGCACGGTTGCCAAGTGTGACGTTTCGAGTTCGGGTTAAGTACAATTTGGGTTTTTCTGTCAGGAATTTGTTAGTGGCAATTCGGAGTTTGGATTGGATTATTGCTCAATAAATGACTATACGGGGCGACCCTTTTTTACGTGAGGCTTAATGATGAGTAACTTAAGTAAGGCCATGAAGATTGGATTAACTCAGGTCGTTAGCAACTTCCCATGTTGCACGATGTTACGAGATATATTGTAAAACGTTTGATTGAAGTATACGAAAGAACGTTGGGTAATATCGTGGAATATGTTGTTTACGTGTCAGAGGAGACGGTGCTAGATTTAGGCAACATTTCGCCCGACATTGTCGTCTAGAGAATACTTTAGACCAACTGATAGGTTGGTGCCTTCCTCTCCCTTTCTATCGAGGCTCCTTTCCTCCGTAACTTTCTAAAAGGAGGTTTAGGCTTTCTGAGCGTCGCGTGTCTTCGTCCTAAAAATAATATTGCTCCAATCTACGTATAATCTTTTTTAAACAAACAGTATTAAATATTTTAAAAAATTGTTTATTTCTGAATTTCGTACTACGCTCAAATGGCTTCCTATCCGCCTTCGCCGGAATGCTCATATTCTTTGTTTGCTTTATAATGCGCTCTTTAATCTTTCTAACCCTTTTGATCTTAAAAAAACGCTTTCAGTTCCTTTGTTGACACACATTCTGGTTTCTTGAAATCATTAGAAAATCTAAATTTAGGTATATGTATGCATTCCACTTCCTTCTTTTAGTACACTCGACAGCCCGATATCTCTCTCCTTTCTTGCAGTCCATCCAAAGGTTGTCTGGACCAGATCGCCTTGTGCGATTAGACCGCCCATTGTACACGTATCTTTTAAAATATTTATCTTTTATGCATCATGTGTTTTACAATAAAGAGTAGGTATATAAATAAATAAATACAGGCAAAATCTATTTTTCTTAGCAAACCTAGTCTGACCTTATACTCGAGTTTTATCATAACAATAATTGTTGGATTTTGCCTGAAATAACAATATACGATGATGAATAAATGGCGAATTTAATCGCTTTAATTTAAAATAATGTATTTGAGATTTGAGCTATATTATTCAGTACCTATATACCTATAAACCTGAAGCGTAATCGTTAACATGTCACTCCATTACATGTAACAGTTCCAAATACTAGTGATATTAATTTTCTCTACATCATTGTTACTATTCGTTCGTATACGACTCGGGCGTGGTTCCAACCATATCCATATTGTACACTTCTGATAGGTCTCTATATTCCTGCCAACGAGACTTTGCCTCCGAGTTTTTGAGTGTGCTTTTTTCCTTTGTGACCTGCTGCTGCTTAACCAGACAAAATGGTGAGGCCAGAATGTCCCCTAGTCGGCCACGACAGACTACTAACAACGGTTGTTATAGGTGACTCAGATCTCGACTTATGGCAACGTTAGTGTGAAAACTTGTATTTTTTTATTTTTGATTAGTCGGCTTGAGTAAGAAACTTAGAGGATGCGCAAGCGCATGTCCACATGCGTAGTTAAAATCGGTGTGCCCAAGGTTTCGATCAATTGGATTAATTATTGGCTCTGTTCCCTTCTTGGGGCGAAAAATCACACAGATGATGCTCATATTTCGTAGCAAAGACTGTGTAAACTTTTCCAATGCCAGACAATCTGTATCAATCTTTATAGGTACTCTTGTTCATCTTACTTCCTTCCCTATTCACAATTGTTAACAATGTGTGATGTTTAACAATATACTGTTGCAAGAGTCGTTGATGGTGTCTGAGGGCCAATTCTCGTAATTAATTTACACTATGACTGAAACTTGACAAAAATTGTATTCTGCTACTCTTAAATTTCAGTCGAATTTCAGTATAATCTCGATCTAGTCTCATTTCAATCTGTTTTGACGTTTATTTAATGACAATTTAGTACATGTGACAGTTCTAAATGTTAGCAGAATACCGTTTTGACTTCGATCAGTTTTCGATCCATTTTCGATCTCATCACAGTGTAAGTTCACGTTTGACGTTGTTTGTTAGTTTAGGAGAATACCATTTGTGACATTTATGACACTGAGACTAGATCGGAACTATATTTTGAACATTTTTAAATTACGAGAATTGGCCCTCAGGATTGTCCTAGAGATTTGTAACAGGGATTCATTTTTAATTTTGATTGTAAGCATTATTGTTATACGTAAGCTTTGTATTATAATTATTGTGTGGATTAATCTTTAATTACAATTACTGTGCTATTATTTACTATTTGATTACATGTGCAAAAGTTGTTTATTTAATATGGTTCAATAAATCTTGTACCATGACCTGGTATGATCGAGATATATACGAAGCAGTGGGTTTCGTAGCACCTCTGTCATCGTCACGCTGTTTAGCTGCATGTTGAATGTGTATTTACTTATCCTTTATGTACAATAATGTGTAAAATGACTTAATGCCTTTGGACGTTTTCTACCATGTACGTTATCCTTCTTCCGAATCACGTTGTGGATAGGCTTTGTTGGTTTTGCGTTTAATTCGTTTTTAAGTACAAGTATTTCAAATTATATCCTCATGAATCTTAATTCGAGGCGGCTTCGGACTGAGCAAGTGCCTCGTAACCAGTCATTACAGTAGACAGTGCCTCGTTCGCCTCGATTCGAGCAACATTTAAGTTCGTAAGATGTGTGATCTAGGTTTTATATCTTAGTTTTAATATTAATTCTAATGATATTGTTGAGTAAACAGATTTCCTATTTGGTTGTGTACATGTTTTTCGCAATAACAGTTTCATTTGTCTTTTCCTAAATTAAAATTATTTTAAGTTCAATGTGGTTTTATTTTGTAATTTTTCTGAATGATACTTAATAATACACATACGATTTTATGGAGTAATTACTTCATAAAATCGTGGTTACATTCTATCACTAAACTATTGTCATGCCACGTACGATGTGCCTGGTGAGACATGGTAATGGGACCGTGACAGACTAAAAGATGAAACCTAGAACTATCAAGTCAACCAAAGGGAAGGAGTGGGGGCTGAACTGAGGAATTCCGTTGGCGTATTGATGATCTTCGAAAGCGAGACTGCTCGTCACGCTGTCAAATGGAGCCGTGAGAGAATCGCGATGAGTTGACCCATGCTGGCTAAATATTAGTAAGTGTTTTTAGTAAAACTAGGCGTATGGTCACTCCACTTTATATTCTCCGGGGCTACCCGATCACCCAACATAGTTCCTACGGGTGTATTTCTTCCAATATATTGAAAGAAAAATGTCCAGTAGAGTAATGTAAGTAAGACCCGAAATGAAGAAGTGAATAAATTAGAAACGACAGCATTCAAAAATAAGTTTTTAATTTCAACATTATTTAGGCACAAGTATTTTATAATCTTTTCTTATCTTAAAAATATCGACTTGATTGTTTTATTACCGGTAAGGCCTGCTTACAATGCAATAATTGACGGTAACGACGAACTCAACATAGTTTTTTGGTGCGGGTAATTGTAATTGTGCCGCGCTAGTACACGGCGAGACTGCAGATGGTGTGTATGTGTGAGATTCGGAGGAATGCTAGTAATCTGATTGAATGTAGCGCAACTAATTAATAATAATATAATTTGGCTTTGTGTGTGTATGTGCATTCGTGTGTGTGTTTGTGAATTTAACACTGCAGTGCATCCAATGTCTGAAATCACCAATTACGTTGGTGTTTAAGTGTACAAAATAGCTTTCTATTGACCGTAACTCGATTCTACCAGCTTTTTTAGTATTGATCTATGAGACAGGCCGATGCATGTGTAGTCTAGTATTTGTACAGTCTGGAATACCATAGCAACTTCCTGCTCCATACATTGGCTCCAAAACTTTGAATTTATCGAACGATAATCACGGGTATAAGAGAATCTATCACCGGGACATTTATCACCGACAGGGCTTAAGTGTGACCATATGAGGACCTGGAGCCTCCCTTAGGTGCCGAAGATGACCGCTCCAGTGGTTTTAGCTGATAGAAGTCTGGCATACCCGCCACTTCGCCCTCCCCGGGGCGAAGGAAGTTCATGAAGCATTTCCACTGGGCACCAATAAAAAAAGGGGCCTAGTGCCGAGTGATAGATTGTCTGCTACAAGGTTCGTTTTGACCGACTACATGATATTAGACTCCTGTTACATTAAATGAGCTGAAAATTCTTTCACACATTTAGGTTTATCATTTCTGTATGACTTGTTTCTCGATCTTCTCCTGTTGTTCTTCGGACTGCAGCTGCTGTAACGTGAGCAGTGATACGCCGAGCTGGTCCTCTCTTGTGAACGGTTGTGCCATCTGACGGAGCCAGCGCTTGCAGATCTACAAATATAACGTATAATTTAACTACATCATAACACACGATACTCGCTGGATCGAAAAGGCAGTGTAGTGTGTAGTAGAAAAATACATTTTGATATCGGAGAATTCGACAGGTTGTTGCATAAATAAATACAAAATGTTCTACGACTTAATAAAAAAAGATTTTTAACGTAGATAAAATATATTTAGTGAAAAATGTATCGAAGAAAATCTATTATAATTTTCTGGATAGTCTTACCTAAAAGTTAGGAGAAATTACAGTTATTAATGTGCTTATGTCAACTAAAAAGAAGTTTCACAGCATGAACCTAACCAAGAAAACATTGAAGCCACTCACTCAAGCAACGCGAGTTTCGAGGGATCATATTATATCGTTGCAGCCGCGGGATGAGAATGTTATAGGATTTAGTAATGTCTTAGGTTTATTACACATTATAATATATTACACGCGCGATTATTACACATTATAAAAAACAATTTTAAACGGATTAAATCGCGTGTATTATTAATTTTTGTTTTTCCTGACGTTTTGAACACTTTTCAGGGTTCGTGGTCGCAGGATGACTAAGGTGACAAGCGTCATTCAAGCATTCTAGGTACAATTCGGTTCTCTTTCGCGAGGACTTGAGGATGATCAAATCGAAGAAAATGGTTGGGTTTGCCTAAGGCGTGTTAAACAACATACCACACTAAAAACATCAAGACACTGTGAGTGATTACTGCGTGCATCGAAACAATTTCTGATTAGGTTTGTACGGTAGATAAAATAACTTTTTAAATCTGTAACGACGCTTGTCACCTTAGTCAACCTGCGACCACGAACCCTGCAAACTGTTCGAAACGTCAGGACAAACAAAAAATCAATAATACATGCGATTTAATACGTTTAAAATTGTTTTGTTATAATTATAGGATTTATTCCTTATTTTACATAAGGACCTTTTATATGAAAAGTCGTAGCATATTTGTTGATACGCATGCAAATAATAACTATAGGAACTGCCTCCCTGACGGTAAGTATAAAACGGATGTCAGCTGCTTAGTGATTACTACAGATGCGTTGCCGACCTTTGACGACGACATCCGGATCACAAAAACTACATTTTGCCGTTCATATATATATTCTGTGCTAATCAAATAATTATTTAAAACTCTAATCAACCTGACAGATGAATGCGATTCCGTTTAGTTTTAACCAGAAAGCGAAAATGCAAACTAAACAGCGTCAGCAGTTTTAATAAAAATTCAGAACCAAAACAGTTTGGATTATAAAAAATAGATCAATAATTCAACATCAATAAAAAATAAAACGCATCCAGATCCCATTAGGTCTGGATGTACTCAATTATTCGACTTCTACTGACCGCCATGGTATCGTATAAATAAATTACATATGCCGTACAAGTAAAGCTTCGAGCTACTTGTACGTAACCTTTTTCTAAGTGCATATATCTCTACACCACATAATATCTTTATCTGGTAAACAAAACGATTTTAAAACAAAGTGTCAAACAGTGTCTTTATCAACTAATGTCTTCAATTATGTCCAACAGTGGACTCGAATCAGTTAACCGGTACCACCATGAGTAATGAATATGCAACATACCTGAACCGCCTCCTCGGTGCTAAGGTTACACAGCGAGTCCTTGAGGTGCTCCTGTATCCACCGCGGCAGTTTGGTGCGTTTGTCGGCGCGACTGAACCGCTTGTCCGCGAATATCATTATGCCGTAGTCAGTCTTCCCTCTGGAATAATGAATCTATATATTAATACGTGAAGAAAAAACTCTGTAGCCCTTTTAAGCACATTGCGCGCACGGAGGAGTGTGTCATTTGGCACAGTGAAAGTTTATATGGCGGAGGACTGCAGAAGCTTAAAATTTGTTGAAACAAAATAGAATTACGGCTAAATTGAACAACTACGACCACAAGTATCCTTAATTACGTGTTCGTAGAGCTTAATTTACCTCAAAGGCTAGATAGGCTAGAGCCTGGGGGCGCAAAATAGCAAAATGAATATTTTAGTATCAATTTATTTAACTTGGTCATCGTGTTAGCCAAAGGCCTCCCCCATAGATTTACTCAATCGTGTCGTGATATTGGGGGGAATTTGCCAGTACTCAACACTATGCAGGCGGATTGATGAGCGCAGTATGGCTACTGTTCTACAGAAAGGACGCTGCTGCCTTTCCCTTTAATTTAGCTCACCTTTTACGACATCCACGGGAGGAGATGGAGTGGTTCTGTATTCGTAATCCGGACACGGCATGGAAATCTTTTTTTTTCACTTGGTGCTTGGTATTTATTTTGGCGAGCGTTTAAATTGTGCCCGTTTTTAACCGACTTCAAAAAGGAGGTTAAAAACTCTCAATTCGATGCGTTTTTTAAATTTTATGTTTATACACCGATTAATCCGAGAATTGTAGACCGATTTGAGCAATTCTTTTTTAAACTGGTGCAGAATGCTTTCGAATTGGTCCCATATAAATTTCATTACATTTGATTTAGTAGTTTTTTAACCAGCTTCAATAAACAGGTTAATTGACTGCGCTTATCTAGATGATGTCTTATTAGTTTCGATTCCTCTTAGATCAGAGAACCGACTTGAGGCATTCTTATTTTTAGTGTTAAATACTGATACCAAATTGAAAAAAGTTCTTAGATATGATTACACTAAAAAGAAACAAATAAAACGTTTTAACAAAAAAAATACCGACTTTAAAACCCATACACGATATAAAAATATTGAAACAACTGAAAAGTAAAAAAAAAACTTTACGATGTCAGGCGGGCCACTAAAATACGACTTCTCGTTGGTCTGCATAAACCATGCAAGTTTTTTTTTTTTACTTTTCAATGGTTTCAATATTTTTATATCGTGTATTTGAAGTCGGTATTTTTTTGTGTTAAAAAGTTTTATATTTCACTGTGGCAGCCCCAGATAAGACATAATCTGTGAAACATGTCATGGTGTTGCACGCTATTAAAATTCATGTTATATGAGAGTTATCAACTGACCGCAACACTCTCCCGACGCACTGTGCAGCGTGACGCATCGCATCGAACGTTAGAAAGTCGTTTTCACGTATCTGTAACAAAACATAATACAATAAATTATATGATTGCATATTTAATCAATAGTTCAAATGGTCATCATTTCGGCCGAATGTAGTCCACTGCTGGACACAAGCCTCCCCCAAAGATCACCACAACGACCGATATGGGTGTGTTGTGTGCTCATTGGGGGGTTTTGCCATAATCGCCACGCTTGCAGCCGGATTGGTGAGCGCAGAATAGAACAGAACTTAGTCGCCTTTTATAACATCTAGGGAAGGAGATGGATTGGTGCTATATTCTTAATTCGGACACCACATGGATTTGGAGGTTTAAGATATATCTATCGTACATCAGATAAGCTCAGATAATATAATGGGCCGAAATAGCGACTAGTGGATCCCCACGAATGGAAGAAGGCACCGTGGCCCCACCCAGTACATGGTGCGATGACAGCTCAACGTCAATAAGGACTATAGATGATCGGTTGCCTAAATAGAGATCGGTGGAAGACACGGGAGGCCGTTGCTAACATTGGAAAAGAGCAGGGTAGCATACAATAAAAAAATACATGTCCTTTTGACAACGGTCAATTTTATGCGCATGCGCTTGGCATCCGCACGGCGTTCTTCAAAGAAATGCCGACAATTGTAGTTTGCGTATAAATGACCCAGCGAAATTAATAGAGTTAAAATAATGTTTGGACTGACCTGGAACTGGTCGCGTAAGTACTCGAGCCTCGCCTTGAGGATGCGGCTCTGCGTGAACACGTAGGGGATGCCGAACATGAGCACGGCGCGGCCGAGGTGGTGGTCGAAGTCCACGCCCTCCGACACCTTGCCGCGCGCCACCGACAGCAGCACCGCGCCGCGCCCGCTCTCGCACGCCTGCGCAAGGGGGGGAGATACAAACTGGACTTTTATCCTTGTCGCAGATTTAACACATGAGCTGAAGTAAAAAACAAGATACTTACAACCTGTATTGTGTTTAGGGTAATGCAGTTTCCGTGGCATGCAGGGGTAGTCTTTAGTCTCTAGTATTTCGGTTTTTGTGTGTGTATGACTGTGTGCGTGCGTGTGGTTTTTGACGTGACAACGTCTTATAAATTGGTTTGCCGGGTGACACTTCAAGAAACTGCGTTACGCTCCGCTCACGTTATGCGCTCACAATGAGAGCGAGTGAGAGGCACGCGTCCCTTCCACTCGGGCATGGTTAGCCCGCCTAAGAGCGAGAGAGACAGACATAAAAAGTGAAAGGCACGCGTCCCTTCCACTCGAGCACAGTTAGCCCGCCTAATTTCATCCTTCTTCCTACTATACGAATGAATATTCACATTAAAATTATTTTACCACTCAAAGTCGTTGTCACGTAAAACTTTCGCCCGTATACCGACTTTACAGGCAACCAATTTTTTTTTTGTATGTTTGTGTTTGGGTGCGTGCTCGTATGCATTTGTGTGTGTGTGTGGATTTATGAGTGCGTGCACGTACAAGTTGCTAATTGTGATTACAGAGGATATTGTTTGTTACGTTACTGTGTTTTCTAAGTTTATTTGTTAGCTGTGCATGTATAAAACGTCATAATATCAGCCGAATAAAGTACACTGCTGGACACAGGCCTCCTCCAAAGATCACCACAAAGAATGGTCTGGGTGTGTAGTGTGCTCATCGGGGGGATTAAAACGCAATGTGGACGTAAATACCAGGCCAGAGTAGTAGATTTTCCGTCGCATCATAGTTTAAGTCATATTGCCACATAGTATTTTCTTTAATAATTATTATTTGTCATTACTTTTGACGCTTCTTCATGTTTTATTATGGTGAGTTAATACGATATTGAGGTTCTTGAGATTAAAAAAAAATTGCATATTGGTCGCAAAATTTAAAAAATAATAATATTTACCTACTTGTATAACAAACAAATAGTAAATGTGCTAAACTAATACTGTACGCACAGCTACATATAAGCTATAAGCAAGCTATACATTTCCAGTATAAGCCGATCTCGCATTGTATAAGCTTTTCGTACGATGAGAGACCCGCGTAAACTGGATTATTATATCTTTATATGTCGTGTGTACTATAATACCATTTTTTTACCCACATTTAAGCAAATAGAAAAAATAAAACATTAATTTCTGTCTCGCACATGTAAAAACATAGTAAATTCGTGAATTACTGAAACTACATAAAACAGTTTGGATTTTTGTAATTATATGCGAATAACTTATTTAGACAAAACTTACCTTTATATAATTGATGAGTGCAAAACTCGTTTCTGCTGAGTCCTGAGTTTCAATGAACAGCAGTTTGTGTCGCTGCAAACTGGCCACCACGCCTGCACAACGTTACACCAGGTATTTAGATCAATATATTCCATCGATTGCTTCAAGAGGCAAACTACAAAACAACTTCGAATTCAGATATAACAATATCCGTATTCCACACGTCAACGTCCGCAACTCAATTACCGGGGTATACTGATATCATCATATCGGCCATTTATACGTCCACTGCTGAACAAAGGCCTCCCCCACAATTCACAACTCTGTCATCATTTTGGGGGGTATTTGCCAATACTCACCATGCTTGGCAGGCGGGTTGGTGAGCGCAGTATGGCTACCGTTTCACAGAAGGGACGCTGCTTCCCATCCCTCTGGTTTAGACATCCACGGGAGGAGATGGGAGTGCTGCTATATTCTTAATCCGGACACCACACGGAATATACAGATATCCTTATGGAATATACCGGTTGTCAAAGTTTGAGTTTCTTAGTTGCCCGTGAATGTCAATATAATATAAGACCCCAAAAACGCCCACCCTTCACCTCTTTCTAGTGGTTAAGCTGGGAGAAAGAAGCGGCAACAACTTCCCAACAACGTGTCTCTATCTGTTGTCTTATTTTTATCACTATATTACATTTGCCGTGTGGTGCCGGCTCAGAATGCCACCACCCCATCTCCTCCCATGGGTGTCGTAAAAGTCGACTAAGGGATTAGTCGGAGGATGGGCAGCAGCGTCCTTCGAGTACATTAACAACTCAACTGCGATCGCCAACCCGCCTGCCAAGCGTGGCGATTATGGCAAAACCCCCCAATGAGCTCAAAACACATCCATATCGGTGGTTGTGATGATCTTTGGGGGAGGCCTGTGTCCAACAGTGGACTTCATTAGGCCGAAATGATGAATGACATATGCATTCTTTATCATCATCATACCAGTCAAAGGACGTCCACTAGTGAACAAAGCCTTCCCCCATAGATTTCCACAATTGTCATTCCGGGGAGAATTTGCCAGATCACACCACGCTTGGAAGGCGGGGTTATGAGCGCAGTATGGCTGCTGTTCTACAGAAGGGACGCTGCAGCCCATCACTCTAGTTTATCGATTTATATATTAGAGATTGACTGGTGCAATATTCCCGAGCCTCACACGGAATACCGAAAACGTTGGGAAGAGGTCACATTTAAGCCTATAATATAAATAAGAAAGCCATTTATCTCGGAAATAGTAGGTTAGATTTTGTCATTTTTGAGCAAGCAATGTATCGTAAACAACGCTATCAAAACGCTACGTGATTATTGTACTATGATTTGATATTATTATCAGTGAACTGTAGCGAAACAACAGCCGTTTAGTTTTTATTTACATTGCAGTTTTATGTGAAATAAATAGTTAATTCTGTTAAGGATAGACGAAAACAATTATTCTGTACTTAAATCAGTTAGACAAACTAGAAAAAAAGGTAAGAAAATTCATGAAAAGACCGACGCAAAATTCCAACGCTGAGGGTTCCAGAATCATGTAGGTACTGAATCCATGGTATCAGTTTCCGTTAGGGTGTCATTACACCCGTTATAATCGAATTAAAATTCAATCGTAACTTGCATAGGTTTTAACGATTTAATTCTACAAACAAAACCTTGGGAAACTGATTGGTGATCTCCAGAGACCGAAATAGGTATATTTACTTAACTTCGACGAAGTATGTGACATAGAGTGATTAATACCTCTAAAATCCCGGAATGATAATCATGACGTTATCATCCCGGGATTTAAGAAATTACAAATTTATGAGTGCCCTTTGAATACATTCTTAAAAAATATTATTGTGCTGCACACAAAAACATTCTACTACCCATTCTTGAAGCACCGTCCGTGACGATGAGTGATAAAACAAGTATACGGTTTTTATTGAAGCTCTTATATTTACCTTGATCATACCAAGCGCCTACCACGCTCTCCAAATATAGATACGACGTGAAGAAACATACGACCCCGTCTGGGACAGCCGCCGATATCTACAACATTACACACATTCAATATAATAACCTACACACGACATCCATGATAGAATGGAAAATATATTTATTCAGTAGTTCGGTCCTAACATTTACACGTCATACTATAAGCAATTTCACTACATGGCAACCTCTGGGAACAAATTCTAAAGGAAACTCAGCGTTAGGTCTATTTAAAATTCGGTATACATTATCTTGAATATATTGTTATGACAAAGTATATGTGAAAATAGAGGTAGACTTGAACTAAGTCCGGACGAACTGGGCAAAGCTCTATATTAGCCATAGCAGCCCTGAGGTGACCAGCGCAGACTAGTACCCGTTCAAGAGCCTGAAGCCTCTATCAGCTTCCCTCAGCTCAACTATCTACAGGGAAGCTGGACCAACCGAGACAGAATAACGTCATAAGCAAGACGTTTGCAAGGCCGTTGGAATGTTCTTTATTTTGGGAAGGGGTAGATTAAAACCAGCGCGGCAGAGCGACATGCTAAAATCCCCACAAAGGTTATATATGGAGATTATTGTATCTTCAATATTATACTGGGATAGGGCTAGTCTATCTGGGCTACTTACTACCCATATGGACATTTGAGTTAACGTAATAATCGACAAATTACCACCCCATCTCCTCCCATGGGTGTCGTAAAAGTCGACTAAGGGATTAGCCGGAGGATGGCCAGCAGCGTCCTTCGAGTACATTAACAACTCAACTGCGATCGCCAACCCGTCTGCCAAGCGTGGCGATTATGGCGAAACCCCCCAATGAGCCCACAACACATCCATATCGGTCGTTGTGAACATCTTTGGGGGAGGCCTGTGTCCAGCAGTGGACTTCATTCGGCCGAAATGATGAAAATGATGATGCCAGATAACTGCTAAGTTGTTATATATTACCTTGGCTATATACTGCATATTGCATTTTTACTAATAAATAATAGTTCTCACAGTTAATTGTAATAAATACATAACAAAGAATTATTTTCACTAAATTTTCAAATAGGCGCAACCAAATATTATTAGTTTAGACCCGCAACAACAATTTGTTCCGTGCAGGGATCGAACCCGCGAGCCATAGTGCGGAAAGCCAATCGCTTAGCTACTGGGTTACGTACGACAACCACGATATCCTACTGATGTATCGTTAGCTTATTTCAAAACCACGCACCTCCACTAGTAACTGTCCGTAGTTTCTGATGACGGCGACGTCTTCCCTGGTTTCGTATTTAGACGATATTGCCACTTGATCGCTGCCTTTTGATACTATCTGAAAATATGGTTTTTGTAGAGACAGAAAGAACATTTTGATATTATAATTCTGGGTGTGGGATATTCGTTTTCATGTCAATGTCATAGTGGCCTGTAGCTCTCTCTTTTTTCTTTTTTTTATATATGAAAGCATGTACAGTCAGCGACATAAGTCACTGAACAATAAAAAAAATCAAGTCGTTAATTGCGGTCCGCAGTTGAATGCTGTGCGTCAAATATTACAAGATATAAAAACCGTTATTACACTTACCATGGGTAATATACAGGGCCTGGCTAGCGTCATAGTAAACGAACTCATTACAACTGGATTGAAGTCTAAGATCTTTGGATACATGTCTAATGGTGACAAAGTTCCTGAAAGAGAAATAATATATTAATAATGATTTAGGTTTTCGCGATTATTTCTCATTACAGTAAAACACTAAACGGATATTATAGTTATTTTTTCTGACGTTACGAACCGTCCATTCTGCAACCACGATCCCTGCAAAGTGTTCGAAACGCCAGAAAAACGAAAATCTATAATATACGCCACGTAACGCGTTTAAAAGAGTTTTCATCATTTCAGCCGAAAAACGTCCATATATTCCACACACAATACACCCAGACCGGAACAACTACCTGCAGATCATACAAATATTTGTTCCATGCGGGAGTTGAACCCGCGACCCGGAGCGCAGCAGCCGACTGTGTCAGCCACTGCACCAACCGTGCTGTCAATCGTCGTATAATAAATATATTAATAATTTCATTATTATGAAATAATAATAATTGAAAGTTTCGACTGACCTGAAGTGATGATAACTGATTGAAACCTAGAGAATATTGGCCGCATAGCTATAGAGCAGTCCATGCATCTAAGAACAAAATACATTGTTATCAATTTAAACGATTTGAAAGACGCGAACTTTTTTATTTTACAGCAAACGAGCGACCTTCTACGTGATAGTAAGTAGCAACTGTACCTATGAACGTCAACAAACTACTGAATCCTGATGCGTTGGTGACCTTGTCGCGAAGTGCCTCCCTCCGTGTTCCTTCCCGGTTAGCTCAACTAGGAGGCTCTCTCCACGGCAGCAAGTAACGGATGTCAGTTAATGATACGACAGCTGTGTGTCCACTAGCGTTCAGAATCGAATGTGTAATATGATAATTATCAAAATATGAACGATTTGACACCACAATACTAAATTCGAATTTTGATTTGAATAAAGAATATCATGAAGTGGACAGTGATGGAGATAAAAGGTATGAAGTCATGAAAGAGGTTGATTGAAATGAAAATGAAGAATGACTTTATGACGAAGCGACTTCGTCACAACCTCAGGCTTAAATGGCCTACTCAAAGCAGTGCTTGTATAGGGTGAATTTTTGCAGTAGCGACATTTATAATCTGTTCTGCGAGCCGACAAGGCGATCTCCCCACACTTACACTGCCGTGTGTAATGCAATCGGGCCGATTTCAGCTGCGCACCGCCATTTTTAGCCGAAGGAACAATCATAAGATAATGGTTGTGGCGCGTCGTCTTTTTTATTTATTTTTAATGTACAATAGTGTACAAATATGGTCTGAATGCCATAGCCATTATCTGCAAGGCGACCTTTAAAATATTTATTGTTTATTAATTTTCATCATGCAACGTTTTTCCAGAGTAACACTCATTTTTGTTTATTTATAGATTATGTCAGCGTTCCTAACATTTCTTCAAAGGTTTCTTCATTTAAACTTAAAAAGGTAATAAATATTTTTGGTTTGAATTCTCTTAAAATGCTCGTGTGGCAAAATCTTTCACGCTTTCGATGTTTAATGACTTGCAGGGTCATGTGCAACAAAACACCCTCCGGCAAGAGTTACTTGCAGGGTCCTGCAAGCAGTGCTTTGAGTAGGCCCTTTTAAGATGGAATGCCTCATGTTCTGGTAATGTGATAGCCTGTTCCTACCCTTCACCCAGAACACTATTGTGTTTAGCGTCTAGCGCTATTAAATAGCGCGCTATATTCACGCAACATATAGCACACGCTATGCCGGCTCCAACTTGACGCTATAAAAATAGCGCCATTAAAAAACAACGAGTAGGTAGCGAGGATAATAGCGCGGGCGTGGCGAGTAGGCGTGTTCATAACGGCTATATATTGATAACGCGTTATAACGATACGTGATTTAAAAATCACCTATTACTTTCTACGTTATAATATATTAGTTTGATATTTATTACTTCGTCGAGCGCCGCGGTTTTGCTAACGTTGCGGCCCACAACAGAGAAATAGTTCCACATTTGGCCTCTTCGAGACATTTTGATTTAATATAACTCTTATTTACGTAAATAACAACCTAAACATGTATATTTTTATTAACACTAAACTTAAATGCTTATTTTTAAAGTTTCACAATACAAACTTAATAACTTTAACGTTCATAATGAAATAATATCAACATTTCAAAACTATCACGCAATCGCTCGCAATCTCCCGTAAAATACAACTTATGACGTCAAGCGAGTCATCCGGATTGATTTTGTTCAATTACAATCGTAGATCAAAACGACTGTCGAATAAAAACAATTATATTAGGTCCTTCTATTATTTATTAGTTTCGATTAATATTGATAAGAATCTAGCTCTTATAACTGTGCAGTGAAAGCATAATCTTGCGTGTGGCATTATTTTAATAACGTCTAGGATGTATTCGTTTCATTTTGATACGAATATCTTATGACTATGAACTGAAAGCACAATTTTGCATGTGGCACCTTATGAAATATGTGACGTCGGGGAAGCTGTGGTCGTTTAGTAATAAAATTAATAGGGCAACATAAATAACCGTTACCTGATTTAATAAATAATAGGTGATATGATTATTTTAAAATAATCGATTATTTAATCAGCTAACTAATATATCGAACACTCCTAGTGGTGAGCCGGGCGGCAGTCATCGCGAAAATTCGCGCGCTATCGGTCGTTACCTAACGCGTTGATTAAAATATTGATTTATTTTAGATACGCTAACAATGTACGTACATTCAAATTTCGTAAAATTAAAATATGTAACATACATGACATTTGATGACGTCAATAATAGGCATACACAACATCAAACAATTCCGTTCCATGAAAACTGCTATAAGAAATTCTTAATAAAAGAAATATAACCCTTTCCTATGTTAATTTAATACATACAAATCTATTATCCCAAGCATGGAAAGTATGAGGAAAAGTTTATTAACTTTTCTTTACTGCTCCATTTTATTTTGATAGATATTATTTTACGTGTCGAATATACTATAAAGTATTCAATAATAAGAATATAACTGAAACAGCGCGCTGTGCCACTAGAAGCAGTGATAGCCTAGGCGGTTGAACGCTTGCCTTCTATACAGGTGGGTCTGAGTTCGATCCCGGCCCACATTTCTGACTTTTCATATTCATGTGTGGATCAGAATTTGATTATCACATGCGTTAACGGTGAAGGAAAACATCGTAAGGAAACCTGCGCACCTGGGAGGGCTCTAAAATATTCTCAATAGTGTGGGTAATCCGCAAACCAGCACTAGGCCAGAGTGGTGGCCGTCTCTCCCCCGTTGACACTGGCACTACTGGCAGAGGACCATGACTAATTTAATAAAATCAGAAGTTAGTATACTTACGAAAAATGTAGAATGGGATTTGAAACCGTGGGAGTTTTGTCGTCAAACGGCTCTATAATGATTGTAAACCCTTTGGTGTACGTAGATACCAGTGTGGCCAAGTGCGTGATGAGGGTGAGTGACGAGAAATTGGATGGGTCTGGTATCTCCAGCGTCTTCATGAGGGAGGAGAGGCGGCTCGCGCAGAATCGGAGTGGTTTTCGTTCTATGCATACGCGGGCTGCTACATCTTTTAGGAAACCTGGAAACATGGGCTTTGAATCAGTCATTAACCAGCGTGTGAGCCTCCAAATGATTACAAGTGATCGATCATACACATTATCACGATCACCACGCTTGGCGCCTGCCTGGTTGGTGATCAGAATATGACCTTTTTAACATCATCATCATCATATCGGCCATGTATACGTCCACTGCTGAACAAAGGCCTCCCCCATAGATTTACACAACTGTGTCATCATTTCGGGGGGTATTTGCCAATACTCACCACGCTTGGCAGGCGGGTTGGTGAGCGCAGTGTGGTTACCGTTTTACAGAAGGGATGCTGCTGCCCATCCCTCTGGTTATAATCCCTTAGTCGCCTTTTACGACATGGACATGTGGTGCTATATTCTTAATCCTGACACCACACGGACAACTCATCATCATATCAGCTAAAATACGGCACGGTTGGTGCAGTGGCTGATACAGTCGACTGCTGCGCTCCGGGTCGCGGATTAGATTCCCGCACGGAACAAATATTTGTATGATCTGCAGGTAGTTGTTCCGAAAAAAAAAAAAAAACCTTCCACTGCTGAACAAAGGCCTCCCCATTAACAACCGGTTACAAGCCGTGCCTCGTCATTTTGTCGGGAATTTGCTCGTACTGACCACGCTTGGAAAGCGGGGGGGTGAGCGTAGAATGGTTGCTTATCCAGAGAAGGGGATGCTGCTGCCCATCGCTCTGGTTGAGAGTCCCTTAGTCGCCTTTCACGACATCCACGGGGGGAGATGGGAGAGGTGCTATATTCTTAATCCGGACACCACACGGACATAGAAGAATGCTTTTCAACAAACCTATGAATAAGACTAACTTGGTACGCCATATCGTTAGGAGGTATTAAAAGAAGTATGTTGCAACAATTTAAAAAGAAAAACAACCAACAATTACTAGTTCCCATTATGTTACAGATTATCAAACCATATTGGTTATTTGACTGACAGGCGGACATGACCCAATTATAGGATCTTGTTTCACTACTGAAGCCTAAAAGATTTTTTATATAAAAGTCGCGTGCCTTCTTCTTTCTGCCGACTCGCTTCTGAAGCACTAGATTGCAGGTTTAAAAATGGCGTTAATAAAAACACCGCTGAATTTAGGTGTAGGAAAAAGCCTGAGGAAACAGATCTAATGGTCTAAAATAGCCAACATGCGAGCAAGCTTGAAGATTAATTCTCGTTCCTTCTCTGTATGAAAATAGGCTTATTGTCCAGCTGTGGAATAATTAAAAACTCATATAATACATTGTTGTTTACCTGCAGGAGATTCTTGTACGACATGTTGTATCCTCAGCCTAGTTTTAATATACTCTATAAACCGCTTCAGGAAGCTGAGAAAGTGTTCTGCGTTCCTTATGTTACCAGGGACCACCTCTGCAAAGACCAGAATTTATTAAAAAAAACAATGTAACAATTATACTAAATACTAATGTTACCTGCCTGTTTCGTGAGACGTAAATTATATTTATGTTCATATCTTCTGAACCCTGCAAGATATCCCAATGGAACATACACAAAAGTTTTAGTAAAAAATCCTGTTTTAATCCCTAAAATTTTCATTAAAATCCGTTGAGAAGTTTCGGTGTTTATTCGAAACATACTTTCAGACAGACAAATATAATCTAAGAACAGTCATTTATTTTTAAGTATCATTACATAGCATTTTTCAGTAAAATTTGACGGCACGGTTGGTGCAGTGGCTGACACAGTCGGCTGCTGCACACCGGGTTGTGGGTTCGATTCCCGTACGGAACAAATTTGTACGATCTGCAGGTAGTTGTTCCGGGTCTGGGTGTATTGTGTGTGGAATTCATGACTGTAAACGCACCCACGACACAGGAGTAATACAAGTGGGAGCAACGTTTAAAAACTACTAAAACGTTCATTCATTCATATCAGCCACAGGACGTCCACTGCTGAACAAAGGCCTCCCTCTTAGATTTCCACAACGAGCGGTTACATGCCGCCCTCATCCAACGACCCCCAGCGACCTTCACCAGGTCGTCAGTCCACCTCGTTGGAGGTCGTCCCACGCTGCGTTTTCCGGTGCGTGGTCTCCATTCTAAAACCTTTGTGTCCCAGTGGTAAACCCAATAGTAAACTATACGTTTACTGCGTTCGGCGCTGCGATTGGCCCACTCTAAACTTTTCAACCAATCGGAGCGCCGAACGCAGCAAACGTGTAGTCTACTATTACGTTTCGATTGCAAAAAGCAACTCGTACTAGTGGTACAGAACATATTTATTGGTGGTGAATATGTATGAGAGATTGCACTAAAACACGGTTCCACAATATTTCATTGAAAACTCAAGGTAAGCTTTAACTTGTTTTTTGGGTATCACGGGTCTCGCATTTATGGTCTTCCGGATTTACAGTAGTACACAATTTTCGATGAGAAAATTTAAATAAAAATTGTATTTCTTGAAAACATTTTAGTTTTTAATAAAATAAAGACTTATCAATGAGTAAAATAATAATAATAAATACGTTTAATTCAGATCAAGTCCATAGTGTGTTAGTAACAATTTACTTAATACTAGTGATAAGTAGTCATACTTGTACGCGATTACGCTTAAAACACGGTATGGCGCTGCATCCATTTCCGCAACATCGGGGCACCCATCGATCTGCGAACACACTGAGTGTTAGTGCTGCCACGGACACGCACCATCAGGGAGGCGCACCTTTTTCTCATTATGGCAGCGAACCCGTCAATATGTGCCTCCGCAAACATCCCTGACGCACTGCACTTCCATGGCAACCCCAGTAGCACCCTGAGTGCGTTATTATACTGGACTCGTAGGTCACTGTATGTCCGCTGACCATAACTAACCCACAGGCTGCACGGGTAGAAAGACTGACAGTAGGCTTTGAAAAGCGTGATCTTAACTGGTTTCGTACATCGTGCAAACCTGCGGGCCAGCATATTAAAACGGACAGCCAGCGACCTACGTTCCCTGTCTATATCCAGGTTATCTTTTAAATCTTCGGTAACCCAGTAAATAAATAAATGGTAAATAACTATTCACAAATAATTTCAGGTATAAAAAACTAGAAAAGGAATTTTTCATTACGAGATGCTTAAAAATCTGTATCAAGGTAGAGATTTTTCGATATTTTGGAAAATGTTGTACTACTGTAAATCCGTAAGATTTTGCTGAACGTATATTGTGTTTTTTTGGTAGGTATTGACCCAAGCTCTCACCCCCTGCAGTATGTCGTGCTATTTACTGGACACCTGTATATATATTTAATATGGATCCTATTACAATATAGTTAATTTTACTAGGCTCTCCGTTTCTGAGTAGGCTTTAGTTAGTAGCCAATGAGACACTTTTCTTTTACATTCTGACCTGGATAGTGAAATGTTACAGTTTCTGTTGTGTATTTATAGGTGACAGCTAATCACTTGGTAGTACCGTGAAGCTAGAGAACTCTTAAAACTTTGAGTTCGACATACATTACACGGACGACATTTTTTGTAACATTGAACTGTTTCCCACACGAATATCTGGCTTACATTAAGAACCTGACAATCATTAAAAGGCTAAGAAGTGGGGTACCAGGCTTAAAAGTCATAACTTTGAGAATTACAGCTAATTAAGCGTGTTTCAGAGATAGAAAGTGCGTTATTGCACCTCGACCCACATGCAGTGCAGTAACTCAAAATAGTCTGACATAACGCACAGTATTGAAGTTGATGTCTAAATGTCCCATTGGATGTCGTAAAAGACGACTAAGGGACTCCAAACTAGAGGTATGGGCACCAGAGTTCCGTCTGTTGAACAACCATTCTGCGCTCACCAACCTGTCTGTCAAGCGTAGCGAGTATTGCAAAATATGACAACACAATTGTGGAAATCTATGGGGGAGGCCTTGGACGTAGAAATGGCTGATATGATAAACTAAAGGGTGCAGAGGAAGCGGTAAGTATGAGTATCTTCAGGTGGTTGAGCAGAATTAGTTAGCGGGAAGGTTATGTAGGTGGTTTTATATATAATAGTTTATTAGATGACCACTGCATTACCTGTCTTAAAGCCTGTTCAGCCAAATGGTACACTTTGGTCAACATTTTTACAGGTGAGCAACGCAGTGTCATCAGCTTAAGTGAGAATGGCACAGTTGTGGAGGTTTCCCAACAAGAATTAATATAAAAGAGGAATAGGGTGGACCCAAGGACCGAGCCCTGAGGTACACCGAAAGTATAGAGACATCACTAACTATGGAAAGAAAAATTTATACACACTGCGTCCTGCCAAGAAGGTAATAGCTAAAAATACGGAGGGCATGTCCACGGATTCCCAATCATTCCATCTTAAGCAATTGGTTTAGGACAGAGACAGTGTCAAATGCTTTTTTCAATCAAGAATATCTCTATTATCGAGGGTGAATTTCGCATGCTGATTATCTACAGTGCAACTTAGATTCTCACGTTTCATAAGTGCCAATATTTGGTTTATTTGAAATAAAAAAACTTTGAATTTAATTTTACAAAAATTTAACTGTCAGTCATAAACAGAGACCAATAAAAACAAAAGTATTAAAAAGTGAACGACAAAGGATATAATTATTTCAGAATTCTCAATTTGTTTGAGAAAGTAGTGTTAGATAATGGTCATTGTGCTTTGTTCAGTATTCGAAATATTATGATGCTATGAACAGAAAGATATCTGCCAGTGATATTCAAAGGCTTTTGACTGCATTAGTCATAATATACCTCTAACGTAGGTACTGGGAATGGCACTTAGACTAGTAGAAATATATCTTACTTAAATAGAGAAAGTGACTCAATCAACATGGAGATGATAAAATAAATACCACATTGTTTAAAACATCGTCTGATACTGACATTAAAGTTAGGCTTCCACAGGGAGGTATTATAGGCTCCCTTTATTTTTTGTGTCTATTGTTAAGTTTCCGATTATGATACATAAAGATTATTGCATTCTAGACGTTACAGACGATGCTTGTATTTTTCTAATGACATTATTAGACTGTTGATATGACACAATTACAGAAAATTAGTAGTATAAATAAAGCAGTTACGCCTATATCTCATTAACTGCCGCAAAACCTTAGTCGACTTTTACGTCATCCATGTGAGGAGATGCGAGTGGTTATATTCTTAATCCGGACACCACACGGATGGAGCCGTAAATAAACAGCTAGAATCATGTTAAAGCGGAAAGCATTGACCACATTTAAAAATTCTGGAGAAATAACATCTCATCCTAAACTTTAAAGACACAATCACAGTACGTAGCATTGTACCTTTCTGTCTTCTGTTTAAATTTGGCTGGCTAAGCTACATACATAATCACTAGATAGGATATCTAGTATTGTATATCGCGAACCTCATAATAAATATAATGTTTGTTACCATTGAGCACGTCATCCGGGAGGATAGGGTTCCCTAATATAGCGTCAGCGTCTCTCTGTACGGCGGCTTGACGCAACCCTTCAACCAACTGCTCGTACTCCAGCGTCAGACGGGCTGCATCCGCGTCTCGGATTCTGGTGGGTATAAGCTTGATTGGGATATCTCTCAAGCATCAAGGGTAGCATGCCGACCACTCTGCACCCGTGGACGTAATAAGGAGTTATGTCAAGACGCAGCAACTTCATATTGTCTGCTACCAACAACATATTGCCACAAGAATATGCTTGTGTTGCAAACGTGATGATTTCTCATATTCATCGATTTTGAAATGCCAATTTACATGTGAATAAGCGAACACAATGAACAATAATATAAGTAATACGTTCAATATCAATACAAATCATTATTAAACAAATCGTCCTAATTAGAATATTTAAAACAAAAAAACGTTCCAACCCAGGGTAATTTTCCCGGGTAACCTTGTGGTGTCCGGATTAAGAATATAGCACCACTCCATGTCTGCCGGAGGATATCGTAAAAGACGACTAAGCGACTCTAAACCGGAGGGATGGGCAGCAGCGATTTGCGCACTTTCATCATTACTTTTATCCATTGTCATTTCGAGCTTTATAAACCCAATGATGTTAAACGTCGCTTCGCTGTTACAAAACTTTTTGCACAATGAGAGTTATCTGCCACCTTTAGAAAGATCTTTAATCAACTAGCTGTTGTTAATCACTACTTGATAGCGTAATAAAACATATACAATCCTGTCTTATTCCAAGGCATATCTCTCCCTCTCTGCAAAATTTAACTTGAATCCTCAGCTGTTTGAGCGCGATTGAGAGACAAACATCCAAAACTTCACATTAGTATCATTCAGGCTATAACTGTCCGCTGCTAGACATAGGCTTCTGCCAAATACCCATCACACAAGAAACAAAGAGATAATAAACAAGGGATCATCAATACTCACTGAGAAACAGTCTTCTCAAGCTGCTGCAGCGCTATCGTGCTTCTATCTATAGTCCGCCGTGTGATCTTGACGCTAAGCGAGTCTATGCATACGTTGTCAATGTTGTGGGCTTCGTCAAACACTACAACGGCTTCTTTGTTCATCTCCTTGGATACCACTTCGGCAATCTTCGGGTCCAGCAGATAATGGTAGGAATATACTACAATCTCGGCGTGAATTATCTGGTGGAAGAGCGCATACGAAGATAGACATATTTTATCTTTTTCAGTACCCTTGAGTCAACACATATATTCGATCGGGGATTAGCTTTGCAGTCATGTAAATACAATTATTTGATTTTACTATAAAAAACCTATTTACTTTTTTGTATTTTTTTAATTTGGTAGTGTAAAGCTAAAGCTTCTTTTTTCTCTTATTGCATTTATTTGTCTTTCGAATAATTAATTGTATCCAGGAATAATTTTGGTATCGCTTTTTTATAACCTATTAATAAAATTCCTTCACAATCCTAAAATACTGTAGCCAAATGAAGCAAAATAGTTTACCCTTTTTAACAATGAATCAAATCTTGTTTCGACTCGAGTTTGAAGTGACAAACACATGTTTCATCTCCAGTCACATTATCATCATATCAGCCAAAGGACGTCCACTGCTGAACAAAGGCTTACCGCATATGTGTCCACAACGAGCGGTTACATGACAGTTACCACCCTTCACCAGTTCGCATTCACAGTCAGCTCTAAAATAGGAGAAGTTCATCATTAGGATCCTTAAAATGGTGGTATCTAATCAATGATATTTTACAAATAGATGCGTCATACACGAACATTATGACACTACGCAACGGCGTAAATTTTACTATACCTCCTACCAGTACAGCTCTCAAACATGCGCGAAAGAACGGAGAGAAAATGAAAGCCACCATGCGGCATACCAGTTAATAGAAAGAGATGACTATACACCTTTAGTTACGTCAGGTAGCAGTTATGCGCATGCTCGTTCGAGTCGTTCTGGCGCCGGCCGCCATTAGACCGCGTAATAAAACATACTGTAATTTTATTTACGGTACAGATTCTACGTACGGAATGACATTTTTTTCTCTCAGTTGTACACACGGCTACACATCAATCTATACAAACCAGTTTACGCTGATCTCTCATACCAAAAAACGATTTCCACCATAATTTTTTTTTTTCTTCTGTAATGAATAGTTTTTTGGGTGATAACTCGTAAACAATTAACGTTGTAGGGTTCATCATTTCGGCCGAATAAAGTCCACTGCTGGACCCAAGCCTCCCCCGAAGATCACTACAACGACCGATATGGCTGTGTTGTGTGCTCCTTGGGGGGTTTTGCTATAATCGCCACGCTTGGCAGGCGGGTTGGCGATCGCAGTTGAGTTGTTAATGTACTCGAAGGATGTTGCTGCCCATCCTCCGGCTAATCCCATAGTCGCCATTTACGACACCCAAGGGATGAGATGGGTTGGTGCTATTCGTAGCCAGTACCACACACACAGTTATAGGGGTGAAATATGACAATATTATATTCATGAGCTCAGGTGGTACCGTGTGAGTATCCCTACACCAACAATTGCCCCTTCATCTTGTGATATTACAAGTTTAAACAAAATAAGATATTATTGAAAGAAAATTACAAACTTACAATGTTAAAATAGCTACATATTAGGTTCATATTATATTGTGATCTACATTATACATAATTACTAGCCATATCTTTATAAAATATATGGTGGGACACAAGATCCATAGTGACCCAGTCACCATAGTAAGAAAACTTTTTTCTTTTAGTTTATTTTTTCATCATAATATGTATTATTGAAACTTACAGCGAATCTGGAGAGGAAGTAAGGACACCAGTTTCTATCAGCACCATATTGTTTCATATCATCTATAGTGTACACTCCATATGGTAGCATAGATTCCTTGCCCTCACGGTTGAAGCCCTCATAAAATTGACCTGATAAATTAAAAAGAGACACTCAGAATATATATATTGTATCACAGCAATGGTCTACACAAGTTCGAAATCAAAATCTTAGAGGAAAATAATATATTTTTAGAATGAAAAGTTCTACTCGTAAATCTGAAGTTCTTGTATCATCACCATATCAGCCAAAGGCCACTCCCATAAATGACTGGTTACATACCATATGTCGCTGTTTTGGGGGACTTTGCCAGTACTCACTATGCTTGGCAGGCGGGTTGGTGAGTGCAGAATGAGGAATGCTGTTGCACATGGCCCTGGTTTAGTCTCCTAGTCGCCTTTTACGGCATCCATGGGAGGAGGTGGAGTAGTACTATATTCGAAAACATCTATTGCAGGTTAGTATCAACTCTTGAGAGGCAATAATGAGATTGAAGAGTCCAACATCTTTTAAACTTTCGCATTGCATAATTATTTATAGAGATAAAGGGAATTAACGCGAAAATAACATAACCTCGCTATTCGCTGTCGGTTAAATATAAGGACACAGTCAGTGTAGTGTGTTGCGGCCCTAAAATAAATAAAGAAAAAATGGGGGTGGAACATGAATCTAACTCACAAATGGAGTGATCTTGCTGCATCATCAGTCTGCTTGTGACCACGATTGATGCAACCTGGTCGAAACGTCAAGCTATTCAAAGGTAACTTCGCGTTAATTCCCGTTTTCTTTAGTCCAACATCTTGTTACATTTCTAGAATCTCTCACTAGCTGTCTTGTAAAAGTCATGACTCTAGATTGGTTTACTTGAAATAAAAAACTTTGACTCAATGCAGAACTGATGACATTAAACTTGATGATGCCAACCCCAGTAGTTGGGGAAAGACAGGATGTTGACGAGTAACTTACAGATAGGCACTGCACTGTCTGATTCATGTCTGTCCCTGATATAGCTGGCAGTCAATGAATGGCATTTACCATCCACTAATTTTCCTTCCCTCTCTCTGGATACCTGGAAGAAAAGGGAGATTTCATGTTTCCATAGAAAATAATCATTTCAAAATTAATTAAATCTTCCATTTATGAGTGTTTTAGCAAAAATATAGTCGTAATAAAAAAATGTAGTATATTGTGTATAAGCGCTAAAATTAACTTAATAGATATTCCTTAAGTGCAAAGCTAGAAGGATAGAATAAAATAAACAAACAAATGTAAAAAAGTCTTACATCAGGATGTATACAGAGATTCTTTCTAGAAGTGAGTACCACGCCAGTAAGGTTGGGTTTCTCCCCCTGACTTTTCTCATAGTATTTGATGAGGTTCTTTAACTCTTCCAGAACTTTCTCTATTTCAGGCACTGTACGGGAACAGTAGATTAATTTCCTGAAATATTACTAAATAAATTATCAATGCTTTATTAATGTCATAGCTTATGATATGTATAAATGCTGTGATTCATTGTTTATACTAACTGAGATTATCCCCAACAAGCACAACTTAACCTCAGAGAATAGTAACAATGCATAATCGTTGGATGGTCAACCATTATTTACACTCCTCCATGCCTCAGAAAACATAATTGACAATCGTTATGGACAAACAGAACATGAAAATCTGTCAATCTTAAGCTATTGGTATCCATTGTGTTAAGTTGTTGGCTTTTATTTGTAAAATGGCATGATAACCATCTGATTAAATAGAAATCTTAATGTTAACATAGGTGGGAAAAGCTTAGCCGAACAATAATTAATTAGGATAAAAACTGGAAATCCTCCCAAGTTTGAATTGGCCACGCAGGGTGGTTTAAATGATTATTTATTTATTTATTTATTTATTTATACTTAATGTACACTAGTGTACAAAAGCGGTCTTAATGTCGTAGGCATTTTCTGCCAGACGACCTTTGGGTGTGCAGAGAACAATAAGGTAGATGCACTGACAACATATGAAAGAAAGGTATAGATGCGAAGACATATTATACAAATACATAAACGTACATAAACATTACATGTATAAATATATATTTATATATATGAAATAAACACATATATACATATTATATAAAATATATATATATATAAAGATGAGAAAAAAATAAAAATCAGAGTTGAGATTAATCTGCTGACGTCTTTTTGAAAAGATATTTTCGTAATTTAGTCCACAGTTCAGGCCACTGACTTGTTTTTGTTACAACATACTCCAGATAATAATCATAATTATGTATATTGCAATGCACTACTATTCTGCATGACTGACCATCGGACTGGGACGTTTCGCAGCCTACCATAGTCATGATGATAATCATAAATACCTGACATGATGAGGGTTATGTATCATGTATGCTACAATCAAAGACAGAAGTGATATTGTCTTTCCAGTTCCAGAAGGCATCTCCAACAATCCATGGCCCTAAAAAGATGAGTTTAGAGAGTTTATGTTGTTAATATATAAAAAAATTGCTTATTCAAATAATAATCAGGACATTTAGGCAAATAATAAGTTTTTCACAGTTCATAAGACTGTGGAATATAACCTTAAATTTAAAATAGTATTGGAATACTTATATTCCTTATAAAAACAATTTATTTAATATTTCTATAAAATTAGAACGGCTTTGATAGGCCTAGCTCGGTAACGCGGCATATATCCATTATGGCAAAAAAATAATGTAAATACTAAAGTTAAGGCAATTTTAAATTAAGCTTACTTTAGCGTCTAAAGCTCGTTTCAACTCCAACATATAGGCATACTGCTCAGGATAAATGTAATCGTAAGGGAAATAAACTAGAAGACCGTCCACTGTGAGCCTGTAAACAATATCAATTTCATCGAATTATAGGCAAACATATAAGTAAGTCTTAAGAATGGTTGTACTGCTTTCTAACTGATTGATTAACGTACTTCATGTTAAAAAATGTGAGTAATTAATATTACGATTCTAAAAATGACGATTTTAATCTGCCTCATTCAGAACATCTCCTGTCTCAAATAATACTCTTTGGTCCCCATTCTGTCTGTCGACACTCGACAGTCGATTTTGTCACAGTATCAGTGTTGCCAACCCCTACAGAATTTTTCCCCCAAGATCATTTTAAAATCCCTCTAAAAACAATTAAGTTTTTTTTTGTACCTGTATCTAGTAGAGTTTATTTAAATTTACAAATACTTTTTATTGATGTAGGTAGTAAGTATTATTCTATCATCATCATCATGGCAGCCCATAAAAACGTCCACTGCTGAACAAAAGCCTCCTGCATAAGATGACCGGTTACATGCCGTGTCATCATTTTGGGGGGAATTTGCCAGTACTCATCACGCTTGGCAAGCGGGTTGGTGAGCGCAGAATGGCTAGAGTTCAACAGAGGGGATGCTGCTGTCCAACCCTCTGGTTTCCCTTTTAGTCCCTTAGTCGGTTTTTACGACTTCCATGGGAGGAAATGGAGTGGTGCCATATTCTTAATTCTAAATCTAATTATTAATATATCTAAAACGGCATCGTCATTGTTGGCAGTGACCACAGAGGTGCTAGTACGAGGTACATTTTTTTTAAATGATTTAACCTGTATCTGATAGCTTTTGACATATTTTCTGAATATATGAAGTTTATGCAAGAACTAAAACCAAACGAACAATCTTGATTCTTAACTCATAAACTGTTGGGATTAACAAATCGAATTACACCCAACTTATTTCTTTTAACATAAGGATAAAAGGAACCCAAACAAAGTGAGTGAGTGAATTGAATTCACGTGAATGAAAAGAGCGAAACAACAAATAAATAATGAATGAATGAGCAGCGTAGAGTTTGTATTGTCTTTGGAATGAGCAGCGCGGAATGAGCTCGAGAGGCGTACCGTTCGTTCGTTATAGGCTGCGTTTAAAAATATATAAACAAGTGCAAATTGGCAGTGTTCAGAAATATAAGAACTTTGAGTTTATATTATTTATTAATCCTTTCCCATTAAAAAAACCCCCAAAGAAATCCTGCCCCTAAAACCGCCCCTTTCAATACTTATTGCCCCTAAATTTAGGGTGAAAACCCCCAAGTTAGCATCACTGCACAAAATCTGTCAAAAAGTAGTCAGTATACACTAACATAAAAAATAACCAATTAATAGTTTATTTACTCGTCCATGTGGGCAGGCGAAGGTATTAATATCATACTGCCAATCTGCCAAGAAGTTTTTGACGTTTTTATTTTGTTATTGTGTTTGGCCTGGATTCTTAGTCTTTTGGCCGTATTTTCTAAATTTTGACACTTGTCATCAAGGGCTGCCAATGCCAATTTATCAAATTCCTCAATAACCCAAGCCAAATGCCCCAGATTGGGGACAGGAATGCTGATTCCCCACAAATCTGTATACCTAGCTAATTTATCAATCATATAATCTTTACGATTGAGGATTTGTTTGTTTTTGTGTTAAATGTGATTTTAAGATAAAGTAACTGTAAGTTCAAAATTGTGAATAAGATTTCGGATTACATTAATTACTCAATCTTTTTAGATATTCTTCAATAGATAAAAACAACGATTAAAACTGCAAACAATTTTAAGTCATAAAATTCTATTACTGCATTTGCCTTCTCAGTAAAAAAAACGGACAAGTGTGAGTTGCGCGTGGAGAGGGTTCCGTGCGGTGACCATGTTATCTTTAGGTGCGAGAAGTGGCAGGTGCCTGACCTAGTAGCACCAATTTTATCTGAAGGTCAAACTTAATATTGTAGTTGAAAAACATATTCTTCCATACATTCCAACTGCAAACGTAAGTTTGTACGAACAATATTGAAAGACTTAGCGTGTTATTTCCTGATAAATAATTCACGACTTTAAATTAACATTATCATCTTTCTCGGTTGATAAAACACAGTTTGGTTTTCTAAGACACTTACGCAACTATTTGTAATATCAATATTTTGTCATTGGCTAAAAGACTAAATGCCAAATCAAATCAAACATCATATCTAAATCTAATCTATTTAATAATATCAGTGGCTGATACAGTCGGCTGCTGCGCTCTGGGTCGTGGGTTCGATTCCCGCACGGAACAAATATTTGTATGATCTGCAGGTTCCGGTTCCGGGTATGAGTGTATTGTGTGTGGAATATATGTCTGTTAACGCACCCACGACTCAGGAGAAATAACAGTGTGGGGAAACGTTTAAAAAAAAGGTTACTATTATGAATATGTAGATTATTAAATAGATCATTTGATACAGTAGTTTTAGTTCTAAAATGTGTAATTTATTTAATTATTCGTACTCAGATTTCACTAGCATTATTTACCCTCGTTGTCTTGCAGAATATAGTAGCATTTAACCTAAAAATCTGTATCTATACACTCAAATATCTTCTAAATATTTTTTATTTAAAAAAAAAAACCCATGGTGATTTTTTGTTATATGGTGTTTATAATGATTTACTTATTTTTGGCAGTATTTTGATTATATTATCGCTCTTGTCCGTCGATATGT
Organism: Diloba caeruleocephala; assembly: GCA_947459985.1. Lineage (NCBI taxonomy): Eukaryota > Metazoa > Arthropoda > Insecta > Lepidoptera > Noctuidae > Diloba > Diloba caeruleocephala. The sequence continues at coordinate 3,514,686 of OX381618.1, forward strand.
CGAAGTGGGCCGGTCTCACTTTGGGCGATGGGTCGGCACGGTTGGTGCAGTGGCTGATACAGTCGGCTGCTGCGCACCGGGTCGTGGGTTCGATTCCCGCACGGAACAAATATTTGTACGATCTGCAGGTAGTTGTTCCGGGTCTGGGTGTATTGTGTGTGGAATTTGTGTTTGTAAACGCACCCACGACACAGGAGAAATCCTAGTGTGGGGCAACGTTTTTAAAAAAAAAAAAAAATGATGGGTAAAATCCGTCGGTTTTGAAGTTAGATCTATGAAAATAATCACTAGCATTATGTAAGTTACTTCTGCAGAACTCTAAGGGTGAGATTCAGAAACGAATCTCAGGGTGAGATTCAGAAACAAGTCTAAGCGTGAACTTACGCTTCCATATGTCAAAGTTAGGGGCGTAAGTAGTGCATTTTGATAGATGGAAGCGTAAGTTCACGCTTAGACTCGTTTCTGAATCTCATCCTAAGCGTGAACTTACGCTTCCATCTGTCAAAATTAGGGGCGTAAGTAGTGCAATTTGATAGATGGAAGCGTAAGTTCACGCTTAGATTCGTTTCTGGGGTGCAATTCCTTAATCTCAAACATCCACACATCCTTGAGTACATAATTGAAATAACGGTGACAACTTGGTATTTCCTAAAACTCGTCCCCGTACTCACCGTCTGCAACATGTTTTTGAATAGCTTCAATCATGTCTTAGAGTCTACCAAATTAGGGTTTCAGCGTCATTTTAATTCTGTATTGAAGGATGTATGGATGTTTGACCTTAGGGAATTGCACTCCTGAATCTCACCCTTACGCATCTGCGATCCACGTGCACGTTATCATCGCCCGCCGCGCCGCTTGTCTCTCGTGTTTTGGCTAATTGTGTAAACGCTGGTTTACATGTTTACTATGGTTAAGAACAAAACGTAACACCATTTGTGTAATTTTATAAAAAAAATACGTTTTCAAACTATTAAGTATATCAAGAGTGTATAAAATAAAATATGTCTTTCGTCTAGTTTTGAGGATGTTATTTGTTGATTAATAAGTTTAATAACAATAACTGCATTATCAAAACGTTTCTAACGTCATGTCAACAAAAAAAGCCTGCAGAGTTGGCGTCTTTCATAGAATTAGACGTTCTATGATAAGAATATTTTTCATTAAATTACCACTTATTAAGCGATTCCCCATCTCTTAAATATTAAAATGAGCTAAGTCGTTTACTAATTTCATGCAATTATGGCGCATAATTTATATATGTCCGGTTTCTGTTATCGAAGATAGTGTAAATCGTCTAGAGGTTCTAATATTTTCTAAGTCTATCGTATAAAATATCGCCGCGAATCTATGAAATTCAATGTGTGTTTATTTAAGTATATAAATAAATTAAACAAATTGCAACATGGAAGACATGAAAGTGTGCCGTATTTGTTTAAATATGGATGTGAAATTGCACGATCTCCGGTCATACCCTTTAGAATCGTACTTTGAGTCAATAATAGGAAATAATGTAAGTTATTTATGTTGAACTTTTCAAAGGTTTTTTTTTCTTAATTTGCCAATTTTTACACATTATAAGTATATAATGGTGAAAGGTACTTATCTAATTGTGTGACAGAATATAACAAATAGTAATTATAAATAAACATATACATATTTGAACAGTTGCAGCATTTTTATGTTATGTCAGTTATATATAGTTATTTATTTTTGTTTTTATTTGCAGCCTCTGTACACCAACTTGCCACCATACGCTTGCTATGAGTGTGCAGCTCTTGTGAAAAAGTTTTATTTTTTTAGACAGAAGTGTCTTAGGGGTCAGGCTGTGCTCCATGGAATTACAGATCAGAATGGAAAGGTAAAACTTATTTAGCCATTAGTTATTTGTTAATGGTCATCTCAAAAGTCACAAGTTAACCATTTTCTCTGCTGCTGTGTTCTTTGTGAGATAATAATCGGCAACAGATAACAATTTGTGGCTGATTCGTTTCAGTTTGTTAGGCCCGTATTACAGATTATGTTTGCAGTTGGAATGTTTGGGAAAACACATTTTTCAACTATGATGTTAAGTTTGTTTTTGGGAAATTATTAGTACAAGACCAATTCCAACAACAGACAATATATTCAGCAATTTCGGAACCCTCTCCATGCAAGTTCAATTCACAGGTGATAAGTTTTTTTTAAACATTGCCCCACACTAGGTTTTCTCGTGTGTCGTGGGTGTGTTTACAGACACTATACACCCAGACCCAGAACAACTACCTGCAGATCATACAAATATTTGTTCCATGCGGGAATCGAACCCGGGAGCCAGAGCGCAGCAGTCAACTGTATCAGCTCCTAGTAGAAAGAATCAACCACATATGTGATTATTATTATTTTACTTCCAAGGATCCAGCTTTGTTTCATTCTTGCATTCTGCTAATACAAACCTTAATTAACTAATTAAATTTCCTCTTACAGCTGATACCTGCAGATATAAAAGCAATTGACAGAAAGAGTCTGCACATAGCTTCATACCTCAAAGTCATCTCTATACCAGAAGTAAACATTATAGACTATCAGTACACAGACAAAATAGTGAAACAAGAATCAGTTATTGATGATGGCAAACCTAACTATAATGTAGCTTTTGAAGTAAAAGAAGAAGATAATGATTATGATAGCTTCCCATTACTGGACCACGGTCTATCAATATCTAGTGATGATGATGAGCCGCTATCACATCATAAGAAGAAGAAAAGACGAAAGGGAGGAAAGGATGTGGAGGAGTATTTGGCCTTAAATGAGGAAATGGAAGGTCTTGAAGTGAGTTTAGTGTGAATGTTAAATATTTATTTACATTTTAGAAGCCAGCTTGATTTTTGCATTTGACATATGAATAAATATGAATTATAATGTCAAATTTCCACACGCATACTGTTCATGGATTTCAGTGGGCACAAATGTATGGTTCATCATCAAAATGTCTTAATTTTTAATTTAAAATTTTATGTACAATCTCAAACGTTAACATGTTTACACCAACAACCTCTTCTACAGTTACCGCAAGCCACAGATGACCTATCAGAACTGCCTTCTGAATTATCTCAGATAGTTGAAACACAGAAGAGAGCCAGGCCTAAGAACCCAAGGCGGATTGGAGACATCTGGCAATATGTCACTGTTATAACTCTGTCAGTAAGTGAAATCTATATAATCTAATATACAAATATCTCGTGTCACGGTGTTTGTGGTCACACTCCTCCGAACGGCTCGATCATATCCATGATGTAGATTTCCAAATTCCACAAGTGCGAAGCTGCGGGCAAAAGCTAGTTAGTATATACAAATTACTTTCTTCATTTGTCCCGTCTCCTTTCCTGAACCATTTATCCAATTGAGTTGAAACTTTGTTTAGTCTGTTGTTATTGGCACTTGCATGAAAGTTTTATAGATCATAGAAAAATAAAACGAAAAAATCTAAACAAAAAAGAGGCATTGCAATGCAGCATGCATTGCATTATCTAGCATATTGTAAGAATTTATGCCCACTTAGCTAAGGAACTGTTTCGTATTTTCAAATTCAAATTAATTTATTTCACATTAAATAGGGTACATAATATGGTCTTAATCTATTACATTGATCAGCCTATTTTGTCTTAGGTAGACATGTGAAATTTCGGTCAGCAATAACAATAAAAATCACAAGATCCTTTATCAATTATACAATAATATTATTAGATTACCTATTTATGTCAGATGTCAGATTTTGACGGACGGTTATAGTTTTAACTTGAAAGAGTCGCCACCGCCGTAGCTTTGCCGGCAGCGTCCTGTCGGTGGATGGAATACGCCACCGGGTGCAATACCACCCAGTCCGGACTAAAAGATGAGGAGTTAAAGGGATGGCGCTAGAACAAGTGGGTCAGACCTGCCGGGGGTGCAGTAAACACTTGAGCGACCGGCGCGCCCGGAGAAAAGGACCACCATTGTGGATTTCATAGGTTTCAATTTTTTGTGCCGAAAACTAATAACTTTTATTTTTCTAAAATTATATTTTTCTAAAATAAAAGTAGCTTAAGTTATTTCTTATAACATCATCTACCTGCCAGTGAAAGTCCCGTAGATCCAGCCGTATCGGAGATCAACGGGAACAAACAGAGAGACAGACAGACAAAAAAAATACATATAGATTTTTGTTGTGGGTACCGTATACACTTTTATTTGCATTTAGTAAAAAGCTGTTATTTTGACATTACAAACAGACACTTCAATTTTATTTGTTTGTATAGATGTATAGATATCATTATATAATAAAAGAGGAACTCATATATTTCTACATTTTGACGGCACGGTTTGTGCAGTGCCTGATACAGTCGGCTGCTGCGCACCGGGTCGCGGGTTCGATTCCCGCACGGAACAAATCTTTGTACGATCTGCAGGTAGTTGTTCCGGGTCTGGGTGTTTGTGTGTGGAATTTGTATTTGTAAACGCACCCACGACACAGGAGAAATCCTAGTGTGGGGCAACGTTTAAAAAAATAATATATTAGGTGAGATAGTGGTCAAACGCAAACCTATTCGACATAAAAAATACAGGTATTTTTTACCGCGGTGCATGGGAAGGGTGCCGCGGTGCCGAAGGACTTTCAAACACGATTACAGAGGAGGATGCCACCTAACTCCAAATTGCTCACATATTATGTGCACCTTCTCTGGATACAAATAAATTGTTTTTGTCCTACAGATGGAAGAGCAAATAGAAGAGGTAAACAAACGCAAGGAGTCCTCCAACTACATCAACTCTCCGTATCAATGCAACCTATGCTTTAAAGGGTTCATCGACACAGGCGCCTGGAAACACCACGTCAGTAAACATTCTCCGGTAAGATCTAATTGCTTTCCTGTAAAGAAGCAAGTAGTTTGCTCCATAGTAGGCATAGTAATTTTTTTATGTTTGAAAATGTTGCCTCACTAGGATTTCTCCTGTGTCGTGGGTGCGTTTACAGACATAAATTCCACATACAATACACCCAGACCCGGAACAACTACCTGCAGATCATACAAATATTTGTTCCGCGCGGGAATCGAACCCCCCGACCCGGAGCGCAGCAGCCAACTGTATCAACCACTGCCGTGCCGCCAAATTCATCATCATCATCATCAATTTAATTCATCATCATCATCACCATCGAACGACGTCCACTGCTGAACTAAGGCCTCCCCATTGATTTCCACAAGTCACGGTACATTCCATCTGCATCCAAAGACGCCCAGCGACCTTCAGCAGTTCGTCAGGCGTTGGAGGCCGTTCCACGCTGCGTTGACAATTAAACTATCATGTGATTATTGCAGTGAACACGCAAGTTCATTTTGGGAATATACCAAAAAAAGTGTGCCATTGGTAGGATCGGATAAAAAGGTAAATTTAAATCAATATTAGGAAGTTGCCACTGTCATTGATGAAGGGGTTATAACTAGAAATCTCAATTTTATAAAACGTGTGTGTGTCAGCTCCGGCGCACGACTGGAGTTTACTCCTTACGAACGATAATTATGATACATATCGAATAGAAAAAAAAGGTAAATGAACGCACCTTCTAAAATGATAAGAGAAACAAACATATATCTGTAATTATTCGGATTATTTATATCACTCCAATAAAAGCGTATTACATAAAGTATGTTACAAAATAATAATATGATTTGTTTAATAGTACATAGAAATACACGTATCAATGCATAGAAGTACAAGAAAACTTTAAAATCAACACATTAAACGTTGATGGTTAGGTTGCTGTTTATACAGATACAGACACAAACATACACACACATTCAACTCTCAGGTAGTGAACTATACTGTGAGACTACGAAGCATCGCACAAAGATGAAGCCCCGAGAATAAGATACGCTGTGTAATGTATTCCATCACATTCTTTTGCACGTTCAATCCTACAGATATATATATATGTTTGTCTCTTTCTACGTAACGCCTCAACTTTCGGAGTGTTACACTTGATTTTACTCCTCATAAAATTTCCGTACCGGGCCTTATAACTCAAATAGTATCTTAAGGAGTAAACTCCATAAATATCTACATTATTTACATACCCACTGGCTGCAAACCCAACAGAAAGAGTTTTAGTAGACCAAATTTCCTTACCGCAACTGCGATTTTGTTACTTTGGCAGAGTGCAGGTGACGTAGAATGTTCAGTCTGCAAGTTCCGGTTTAAAACTTTGCGCGCCCTCAAGAAACACACGCCCAGCCACGAAAAGAAGTATGCCTGCAAATCATGCCCATATATCTCTACTAACACGTAAGTATACTTTTTCTCAGTAACACTTCTTTTAATTTTTTTATGGGTGTCTAGTGGAAATTCTTCATGAACTTCCTTCGCTCCGGGGATGGGCGAAGGGGTATGCCGGCCTCTTATTTTTTATCTTTTTATTTCTTGGTGTCTAGTGGAAATTCTACATGGAACTTCCTAGCCCCGGGGAAGGGCGAAGGGGTATGCCGGACTCCTACCGGCTAAAACCACTGGAGCGGTCATCTTCAGCACCGAAGGGGGGCTCCAGGTCCTCGTAAGATCACACTAGAGCCGCCCATTGCTGCCCCGCTTTTAGGCACATCATGGAGGGGATGACTGTAAAGCGGTCAACCCCTCTAGCTGAGGGAAGGCGACTGTAAAAAGCCCCCCAGGCACTACTCGGGGAAGATTGTAAAGTATCCCCCAAGCCTCGATTTGCAGTGTGCGCACACGGTGGCACGTGATTCTTCGTAACACTAGCACACAGTAAAGAACGAGTGCGTGTCATTTTCCATAATGTTTAGAAATATATATTATTTCATATAAAATTCGGTATACTAATCATGAGACATAATTTCGCTAAACATTACACTCGTTTTTGCTGTGTGGTGCCGGCTACGAATAGCACCATCTCATGCCGTGGGTGTCGTAAAAGGCGACTACGGGATTAGCCGCAGAATGGGCAGCAGTGTTCTTCGAGTACATTAACAACTATTGCGATCGCCAACCCAATTGCCAAGCATGGTGATAATAGCCATAACCCCCCTATGACCACACCCTGACCGGTCGTGGTGGCGATCTTTGGGGACACCTGTGTCCAACAGTGGACTTTGTCTGGCTGAAATGATAACAATAGTTTGATGTGACAATCGTTACCTGTAGAGGTTCGAACTGCGACCACAATACATGTGTCGAGCGAGCTCCACAACCGACTCAGGCCTCGTTGAAGACGCGGAGCAATGCGCGATACGTGCTGTCGAGCATAGAGCGTCTTATGACCGTTTATGTACAGGCGCGTAAAGTGCACGCAGAGCCCACAGCGGAATAGGCGTGGAACTTACAACAGAATCCGCAGCTGATTCTGCTGTATACCTACAGGCGACACGATACCAGTTTTTCGCTCCATCTTACGATCAAACACGATATTTTCGAGACTTTCTAGGAAGAAAATGGTTTTTTTAAAAGCACTCCGCCGCGCTCCATGCGCCGTAGTATCCTACTTATTTGCCGTACAAGACGCATCATTTTCATCCGACGGCAAATATACGCGTAAGAATCCGCCTCAAATCAATGATATTATACCATAGATATGTTACGTCCATATGCGGTCCATATTAAATGGCGCGCAAAACTCAGTCTCACTGTATGTAGGTATATAGCTATAAAACTATACGCCTATGCTGTAAGAAAGAAGACACAAAAACTACGAGAGTAAAAGAGATAGCTATCTAAAATGACAACTCGTGTACTTGATGTCTTTGTCGCACCTGTGATAGAATATATGTGTTGTCTCTTTTCTTTGCTTGGCCTGTGTTTTGTTCGAGAATATTATTCAACAGATAATTTGAATAGTATTTTTATTAAAATATTTTATATAATTTGTTACTCACATATGTTGTGATATCACTTGTTCTTTATTTAATTTTGGTTGATAGTTTGTGCATTTTCTATACGCACGACGGTATTTTTATTACTTAATTAATAAAACAATACAGATTGTGACAGTGTGTGCTCGTTGTCGTTTCTTGGGCGAACTGATTGCGAGGTGCTACATTTGAGGGAGGTTTGATTTTTACTTTTGGCGCGCATGTAACATATCTACTTCATTTAATATATAATATCATTGCCTCAAATTTAAACAATACGCGCGTAAATCCATTCAATTCAATTCAATTCATTTTATTTGTGGAACACAGGTTACATTCAGATGTTAATTATAAAGTATAGTATCTCTATGTCCTGCCATGCATCAGGCGTACAAAATATCTTCTAAAATACATGTTTCCATAAACACTTTGGTACATCGTCTACCGTTCCGAATTCCGCCCCCGCACCACGTGTCGCGCTAAGCCCTGCGTTTCCATGCATGAAGTCTTGATTGGTAAGGCTGGGATCACCAGATCTGTAATAATCTATGTTTACTATATTGTCGACTGCTTGACTCAAACTTAAGCGTACCTATATGTTATAATAAAACACTTTTAAACGGATTCTATCGCGTATATTTTATATAGTTTTATTATAATGTGTAATACTCGCGAAGACCTAAGACTAAGAATTATTTCTTGAGTTGTTTTGATCAAACGAATGTTATATGCAATGAATATTATGTTACGTAAGTTTTATATCATATGCTAAACGTTCCTTGTATGTATACTGTACTATATTATATAAGGTCTTATTTTAATAATCCACGATATTTTGCATGGTGCCTCAGTAAATGCTTAAGATGATGTACCGAACACAAAAAAACTCACGGTAAAAATCCATTTTTTTCTTTTGTGTGATGTCGCTACCGTGCGCCTTCTGTTTTGTTTAACGTTACAGACTATCTAAATCAGTCAAACAGCCCTGTCCGCCATTGTCTTACTAGATGCATGTGAATATTATCACAACTAAGTGAACTAGGGAAGCAATGAAATAAATGATTTAATAAAATCATTTTATAAACAGCAAATTTACAAGTTTTTTTTTATACCTACATTATCTTCATCGTTACCCATAGCGCCATGCAAAATATCGTGGACTATTAAATTAAGACCTTGTATAATTCTTCTGTACGTGTGTATGTCACTGAACTCTTCCTAAACGGCCGGCCCGATTTTGATGAATTTTTTGATGTTTGTGGGGATGGTTTAGATTCACAATTGGACCCGGTAGATGGCACTGTAGTCGGGTTTGCATGTCTGCCTGAGTATCATATATTATATTATACGTATATTGTATCAATTAATGGTATATCAAACAAAATGATAGAAAACGCATATCTCTTAAAGGTTATATATTTTGTTTTTATATATTTTTTATTTACCCTTCCATCATAATTGTGTATGCGGAACATCAAACAAATGAACCCTACGGTAACTCACATAAGTTATGTAGTCTCTGCCTGCTTAACCGAATTCAATATGAACTTGGCGTCGCACTCCACATAGTATGGACCTTTTTATTCTCGTCAGTACTTTCCTGGACATTGAATAAACATTGCTGAAAGCTTACGTTCCGATCACCCTTTATTTAATGTATTAAATTTCTCTTTGTCCAGAACACAAGCAAAGCAGCATCAAGGATGGCACAAAGGAGTTACGTTCAAGTGTAAATATTGTGATGAAATATTTTCGTAAGTAAAAATACTTCAGTCGACAAATATATTGCTACGCTGGCATCACAACCAGTACAGGTTATGAACGCCGGTCGTGTTCAGAACGAATGTAAGGTACGCATTCTTATCCTTATAGATTACCGCAGTTCACTGATTATACGTCAAAAAAGCAGATTATAATCATTAGTGATGGGTGGGAATTGTGCAGTCGTGTAATAATAAAAATAGACCAAGATTTCGAATCCGAATAATCGAAAGGTAACAATAAAACTACACAGGACGATTCGGCGCAATCAACAATTGGCAATCGATAAATCGCTGCGCCGCTCGCGAACAATGACTATCGACAAGGAATCGAATAACAAATTTTATTCGATTGCTAGTTATAATACTCTGAAAATATTGCCTATTAAAAGTAGTATACATTTTGAAAACATCAAAGAGAAAATAGTTCGTTGTGTGAAGCTCGATCGCCAGTGACAGGCAACACCGCGTACAACAACAAATGTAGATTGTCACCCAGTGTGCTCTCAAGAAATTGTATTGAATGGGTTAAGTTGATACCGAATGAACTTCCAAACAAAAATAGCAAAAACAGTGCCTTATAAATTATGCCCGACCGAAGCTCAGCTTAAGGCCGCAGTCAGAGCTTGTTCTAATTGTTAGGCTGTTACTGCGAGCCAATTATTGGGTTTTACTTCGATATCCTATAACACTGAAAGTTCACAACAATGTAAATTCTGTATTTTTTCGTTATTTAGTTTTAAGCGTTATAGGGTTCATTAAAACTGTGAATATAATCTACTAAAAATAAATAAATAACACCTTTACAAAGTTTTTTGGTTACAATTTGATAATATCTCAGTTTTATTAAAGTCAAATGTAACATAGAACAAAACCAGTTCTGAGAAATGTGATTTAGTGAAACTAAATGCTATTATTTAGCATCAATAGAAAAATTAAGTTCGAAAATATTTAATGGACGTGCGGGCTTCAAACTTATTTGTTTGTTATGTCCACTTGTCAGGGTTTCGTACCGGCCAGTCCATCCGCCCGCGAAGACCCGCAGTTGTGCTGCAATCTTACTTCTCACTCTTATTATAAATGTGGAAGTTTCAATGTTTTTGAGACTCCATCACGCCTAAATTACTGAACTTTTAATGAAAGGACATCGGCCAAAATAGTCAATCATTGGGGGGTTTTGCCATAATCCCCACGCTTGGCAGACGGGTTGGCGATCGCAGTTGAGTTTTTAATGTACTCGAAGTACGCTGCTGCCCATCCTCCGGCTAATCCCTCAGTCGACTTTTACGACACCCACAGGAGCAGATGGGGTGGTGGTATTCTGAGCCGGCACCACACGGCAGTATTTTGATTAGATTATCGCTTGTCCGTCAACATGTCGAATTGGGCCGGACTTACTGTGGGCGATGGCCGGTGCCCTTTGGCATAGAAGTAGACTAGGTCGTCCTTGTGTGTATCCTTGTCGACGTGTGTAGGCGACGATACGACAAAAATTTCGACGTAAAGAAACATTTCGCGTCTCAAATAAGTCAACTGTTCTTTTAAACCCAGTATATGGACTTCGTACATGAGCCACGTGCGGATCAAACACCCATCGGAGTTTATATGCGGAATATGTGGCTACTCGTTCATAAGCAAGTTGGGGCTCAACATGCACAAAACAATGATGCATAAGGATGTCTTGGTAAGTCCCTTGTCTTTACCACTTCAAAGTTAATATAACAGTACAGTTTTTAACAACCGATATGCCCTTGATTCCTCGAGGGGAACCGGTTAAATACTTCGCATCAATATTTCGTAGACGTTGCTATGAAGTCCCATGTGAAAGAGTGCTGCCATATCGCCTTTATTGCTACGCGTTTTGGGGCTCATAGTGCCCGGTCACATAATCTTATTGGCATATTATCATAGCAGTCTGTTGTCCATGACTACTACAGTGTAGCGATAGGCGATTGCTACTTAAATTCGATTCGATTGTTCGCTTGTAATCGGATAACAATCGACTAAGAATCGAATAATAATCGACCTAAAATCTAACAAAATTGATTAATAATTAACCAGCAATATAATAAGCTAATAACATCGATTGTCATTCGATTGTTGATATCATCGCAAGGAGAATTGTGCATACCGCGGGAGTAAATTAATCCTTTGCCGTGCTGCCGTCTTGTCAGTGAGCCGATGAGTCGCTTTTACGATGCGTGTGGAGAGGGTGGCCTATTCTTTGCCGGAAAACGACACGTTCAGGTGCGCCAAGACTTACCTAGAATTGTATAACATACTGTGACCGGGTGCGCGCTGGTGTCTGCCCTGGTTCCGTTCGGAATGAGCGCACAAGCCTTCAACCCCTGAGGCAAGTAAATAGGCACTGAAGTGATTGTTACCTTGTTGTTGTTGCCTTTATGGGGCGATTGCTACCCCGGTGCTCTTTCGGGGCGATTGTTAGCAATCGCCTATTTGGGGCCTCTCCGAACGGAATCAGCCCTCTCTCGATCTCGCTCTGTCGACTTCTTCTGCCTGACGCTCTTACAGAAGGAGACCACGGCACACCAATGTTGCTGGCAGAAGGAGATCTTGCCCGATACGATCAACCAGGATTCGCAGCTCGGCAGCCCACGCAGTGCACTCCTCGAGCGTGTACTGTGCGGTGTTCTGGTTATTTCCACAATGGTGCCACTCAGCCTCGCGAGTGACCTCGCATCCTATCCTATGCAGATACACACCGAAACAAACGTGTCCGATGAATACTTGCGTTAGGCAAAATGTGACGTGATGGTTCTCTTCATCAAGCATTTGAAAAGCGACATTACAGCCTCGACGACGCGCTTGGTCACAAACTGACGGCACGGTTGGTGCAGTGGCTGTTAAAAACGGCGAACTTCCTAATCGTCTCATTTTTTTATCTTGTGTGGAATTGAACTCATCCGCCTTGGGAGGGGCGGAGGGGCGTGCCGGACTCTTACTGGCTAGAACTCCACATTGTTCCTTCCACTTACTTATGACTGCGGAGGTGCTGGCTTTGTAAGCACTGGACCACACCGCCGGCAGGCCCGTCCTCTAGTGTGATCTTACGAGGACCTGGAGCCCCCCTTTGGTGCCGAAGATGACCGCTGCAGGAGTCCGGCATGCTACTTCGCTTTACCTCGGGGCGAAGGAAGTTCATGAAGAATCTCCACTGGGCGACGAATGAAAAAAAGGTATCGCTCCGTCACTTGGTCTGACGCCCCCCAGGCACATCTCTTCAGAGAGGCGCGCGTAGCACACAACGCGCCGCCGTCTCAGGCCTGTTTCTGTTCGGGCGACGGATTGCCTTTGGTTCGTCCGCTGGCTGCTACTAACGGAGGCCGGAGATCGTTCAGCGCCCTCCTCCGGCGCCCGCGCCCGATGCGTTTTCTGCGGCGGGAATCAGAGGTGGTTTCCTAGTGCCCCTGCTGAAGGAAGAGGTTACCCTCTCCGACCACCACGACGAGATCACGGCGCTGCGTTGCTCAAGCTGCTGCGCCGTGTCCTCTGGCTAGTCCGCAGTATTACAACCGGGCTATTATTATCTATTGGCTGTTACTTCTGGGCGTGTGTGACACAGGTACTTCCCGAATCACCTATGGTCCGAGAGTACCTGCGTCATCCGAAAGGTGAAGGTGCCATGCCGCCTCTCCAGCCATTCCTCCATAATGGATGTTACTGCCGCCTTCGCGGCGTGCCCTCCTTGGGTCCCGTTAGCACCAACTAAACTTTCGATCCGGGGTCAGCGCCCGACCTAGACTACTCTACTTAGAAAAATGAAGCGATTGGAAGTAGAGAGTACATGAGGCATCATCAACTTACGACTTGCGCAGCATACCAAGCATGATAAATTGGCAACACTTTACTTCATAGAGCAATTTTATAACTAATAATCCACAAAAATCTAGCTCAAAATGGTGCACAGAAGAGTCTCCACAATAATTGACGCTTAATCCGTCTGGGATAAAAGCGTGATTTTATGGGTCGAGTGCTCCATGCTAAACGTACTTTGCTCTTATATTTTTACCTCTATATTCCTAGCTTATCTCCCCGCCGAGTACGTCGCCGGAACCCTCGCGCACGGTATTGCTTCCCTTCATCGGCCTTACTTAATTACATGTGTTTAATGTCTAGGAAAGCACTGACGAGAACAAAGAAGGACCGTACTGTGCAGAGTGCGACGTCAAGTTCATATCAATGGAAGCGTTCAAGCGACACATGGTGATGTCCGTCAAGCACACTGAGAGTACAGAACTTATGTGAGTGAGTCAGTTTTGTTTGTTTAATATTTCGGAATAAAAGTATCACGATGGAAGGGTAAAATTCAAAATGATGTAATTATGTTTGATATAGCTCTCTCTGAGTGGCCTTGAGTTTTCTTATGAGGCCTTAAAGAGTGACCACGTCTCTGTGCCATATGCCAACACTGGTAACACAAACTGGTTAAAGACTTGATACACCATGCATTCGGTTAAATAATCGATATATATTTAAAACATAATTGCATGAGATATAATAAAATAAATAAATGCTTAATATAACGATCATATGATTAAAACTTGTAAGTTAATATTAGTATATGTATATACTAATATTAATTTCACATAAAACATTCGTTTCATCAAACCAGCATCAGAAATAATAACCGAACTGCGACTCGGTTCCACATACATGGCCCATGGGAGTTGTATAAAATACAGTTTTACGCAGTTTCTTGTTGTCATATATGGGGCAGTGGAGGATGGTCCTTCGCTATCCAGGATGTCAACAAATTCAGGGGAACGGTGAAACGATCACAATTAAGCGGGGAATATTCCAGGATGATTGTCTGTGTCCCCTGTGTGGTTTTAATCCTCTTAGCACATTGATGGATGAGTCAGGGCTTGGCTTACCGTTGCGGAGAGGTCAGGTAGTTTGCCACCTGTATACATAAATTACCTGAAACTGTTTGCTCCCAGAAATTAAAAAGAAACTAATAAAGTTACTGAGAGTAAATAAAACTTCTCCGGACGAACAATTACCGCAAAATATATTGTTGACATCTGTCAGGCAGGTCACCATCCGGCCTACCGTAAGACATATTCAATCTGGTTGTTGTCTTGCTAACGGTGAATATTTGCAGTCATTCATAGCCATCATGGCTTGTAATAGCAAGCCAAGACGCAAGTCTTTAATCAGTGTGTGTTACCAGTGATGACATATGGAACAGAGACGTGGTCACTCACAATAGGCCTCATAAGAAAGCTCAAGGCCACTCAACGAGCTATGGAGAGAGCTATGCTTGGTATTTCTCTACGAGATCGAATCAGAAATGATGATATCCGTAGAAAAACTAAAGTTGTCGACATAGCTGAAAGGATTAGTAAACTGAAGTGGCATTGGGCACGGCACATTGCTCGTAGAACTGATGGCCGCTGGGGCACAAAGGTTCTCGAATGGAGACCGCGCACTGACACTTAATTTCTATTTATTTGTATAGATGTATAGATTAGTACTTTTGAAAATGATGGAAAATTATAATATGGAAAGTGGATGTTAGATCAAATAAAAGTTGCATTCATTAAAATTACGTCAGTAAGTTATATCTAAAATTAACAATTATGTATACGAAATGATGCGCATCCCGATGGAATATATTCTTCATTAAGGGCCCAAGATCTGAGTGTAGGGGGCAGCTCATAGTGGTAGCTTTCATCTAGGGGCTGCTGCGTTTCCCTTCCCCTAATAGGGTATGCCCTTGCACTCGATCAATTAGTCCTATAATGTTTTTATAAAAAAAATCGTCTGTCATTCTATCCCTGTGCAGCAACAAAGGCTGTCGTTCCTGCGGCGAAACATTCAAGACTTCTGAAGAGTTAAGGCTTCATCAACGTAAAGAACACACGCGGAAAAGACCCAAGAACTACGGCAAGAAACCGTCCAACATCGTATGGCCGACCAAATGTGAACATGTATGTAGAAAACTCAACATCGTGATTCTAGTATAAGCTTCGGTAAATTTTTATTAATTTATCTATTTATAACAAAACACTCTTCTCAAAACGGTTTACATCACGTGTATATTTATTTTTTTCTTACTGCGGAAATTCTGTGACCACAAATACTGCAAAGAGTTCGAAATGTCAGGAAAAACAAAATAAAAGATCTATAATATACGCGATGTTAAAAAGGAAAAGGATGTAATCCGTTTATGAGTGTTTTATTATAATGAGTAATAGTCGCGAAAACGTAAGACAATTTATCTCTTGGACCAAACATAAATTAAATGTACAATATCAGTAGCGCTTAAAATGTCGGGTAGTCGATGGTGTCCACAAATACAGAATGATAGGTTAAACGAATGACATTCAAGCACATGGTAATTCATGATATTAAATACCTACGTATGAAGAGAAAAATGTTAAGTAAAGAATATTCAGTAATAAGTCATAAAGATAAAGTTTATTTATGAATATAATTGCAAAACGTAGCCACCCTTGCGTTAAAGAGACGATTGAGCGGTTCCAAAGTATTCGAAGTCGAATTATGAAGCTGAAGACCGAGGACGGGACCATAACATTGACTAAACCACAGGTTTTGTGAAATATCTATCTAAGTTCTACCGACGGCTATATACCTCGGTAAATTACCTACCATTGTCACTCACAAAGACCCGATTAACCCTACACTATGCCCGACATCAGCCTGTACAAGATTAGGATAGCCTTAAAACAGCTTAAAAATGACAAGTCGCCTGGGGCATGACGGAATTACGACAGAGCTTCTGAAAGCGGGTGAAATACCATTATGGGAGCATGGGAGCAATGCCGTTGCAGAGAAGTATGATACAAGAGGGCGTTATATCCCCGAAACGTCATCGCTGCAATGGAGCATGCCTTCAACCTACTGGAGTGCACTCATCGTCAATTTGCCGAAGACATCAAAGTCATGGCAGAATCGCTACAAGAGCTTAGCACAATGCTCGATGATCTTATCTGAGTTTTTCAACAGCTGGGACTTATAATAAACATGGGCAAGGCGAAAGTCATGTCAAACGTCTATGTCGTGTCCATCTCAATATCTGCTTGGAACTCTCTTAAATTGTTGACAAGTATGTCTACCTGGGATAACCCGTCCAGTTAGGTAGATCTTCGAGAAAGAGGTCAATCGTCTCGGCTGGGCAGCGGTCGGCAAACTTCGCAATGCCTTTTCGTCAACAATACCGCAGTGCCTCGAGATGAAAGTCTGTAACCAGCGTGTGTTACCAGTGATAACGTATGGCACTGGAACGTGGTTACTCACTATGGGCCTCATGAAAAATCTGAAGGTGCCTCCATGTTGTCCCTGGTAGTGTAGGTCTAGTGTATAAGATTAAAGATAAAAATATATTATTGTTTTATTTGTTACAGTGTTCAGAAGAAATCCCAAATGCGCGGGAGTACTGGACCCATTTCCGTCGCGAGCATCCTGATAAGAAATATCCCGTACAGAAAGACTACGTGTGTGACATATGTGGAAAAAGTTTCAGGGTAAGTGTGTATAACCAAGAAAGTAACATTTTCTATTCCAAAATACTTTGGGAAGATTGAAGAGTACTGTTTACATAAAAGTTTATTGCAGGCAATAGTTTATACGAGGTATACTGGTTTTTAGTTTGCTCCTTTAGTCTACCACGCGAATACAAGAGAAATGAATTATGAGTTACCATACGATTTAACCGCTTGTATGCTGTAATGCCAGACACAACAAAAATTCAATTGTCTCGCACTGATGAGTGCTTTAGCAGACAAGGGGTCAAATTAAAATATTGAAAAACAAATCTCATTGTTCACAGGGCAATGCATTCCTAGTGTACCACAAACGTACACACTTTGAGGAGCGTGCATTCAAATGTTCCCAGTGCGGCAAGGCGTTCTTCAACCGCACTAACTTACAGGTGCATGAGAAAACGCACTCCGAAGACAGGCCATACCCTTGCAGCGTGTGCTGTAAAGGTTTTAAGTTCAAAGCAGCGCTCAATAGACACTTTAGAGTGAGTACTTTATATAGGTATTGTCACGAGTTGGGGTTCGGGATATTATAAAGTCGATTAAAAAAAAACTGACAGAAGCTGGTTGAAATAGTGATATTCTTCAACGCACAGCCTACTATAATAATGTCATCTAAATAGACAAGATATAAGGTGACTTCGATCTGTCCGCGAGGTACTAGCTCCATCAGCCATACGAAAGCAGCAAATGACTACAGTCCAAATGGCATGTCTTTAAATTCCCACAGTATCCTGTAGATAATGTAGTTTTCCTTTGTCCCAATCGTCTATTTACACTTGCCAGTATCCGGGTTCATATACTCTGTCGTTGTTTTTGTAACACTAAATACCTAGTACTTAGTAACGATTACAAAACTAAATATATAATCACAAAGTCACAAAAACAATAACCATGACCACACACAACTCGCAAAAATAAATAGAAATCGTCTTGATGCAAAAAATCGACACAACAAAGCGCACCAAAGTGGATGCGCCAAAGGCACCGGTTACTACGGCCATGGTAACTTTGAAAAAAAAAATCGTGCCCTGGCATATAGTACACACATATCTTAAGATAAATTATTTTGAATTTTAAATTTGTACCAGTAAGTTGCACACTTACTGGTGTACAAATTCAAAACTTTGCCGCTTACGGAAAGTCAGCGGTCATGGCTCCAAATAAAACTTTCTCAGAATTATGGCCGCAAACATTTAACGCAACAAGCATTAAACGCGACGCCGAAAATTTTTGTTATTTAGATTTATCTGTTTGATAAGAATTTATCATTATTTTAAAAAACGTTATACATCGTTATCGTGGATACAGTTTACAGGTATAAATCTCACATGCATGAACACCCAGAACCAGAATAATTACCCGTAGGTAAATATCAGTATTGCTTATAAATCAATCATCCTGGTACTTTTTTCAGTGTCACACAGGTCAAAAACCATACGAATGTGAGTTATGCGGCAAAGGCTTCTCGCAATCAAACAGCAGGAAGCTTCACGTACGTACGGTGCACCTGAAGCAACCCGCGCCCTACGTCAGTCGCACTCGGGTCGAGCGACGCACCAAACAGAGCCAGAAGGATCCATCTGCACAGCAGTTTATATACTGAAAGCAATCAATTAAGAATTTGGTTAATTTTTATACTGATACAAATGTTGAAGTCAACTCGGGATACATTATGTATTTGTAGGTAGTGTTGCCAGATGCGGTACCCCAAATACTGCAACGGAAGCTAAAAAATCGGGAGTTTTGTTTTGGAATCTTAGGATTTTATTAGTTACCGATAATTTTGAAAGTGAAAATATGCGCGTATCACTGGTACTTCAGGATTTTTTCATTTATGCTATGTCAACTCTTTTTTTAACGTAAAAAAATTAAAGTAACTATTTAAGAAAATATATAATCAACCTTTGAAACTTTGAGACACCATCCGTTTGAGAAAATGTGTCGTGGCATAATCTGGTAGCGAATCATATCGGCCATTTATACGTCCACTGCTGAACAAAGGCCTCCCCCATAGATTTTCACAACTGTGTTATCATTTTGGGGGGTATTTGCCAATACTCACCACGCTTGGCAGGCGGGTTGGTGAGCGCAGTATGGCAACCGTTTCACAGAAGGGACGCCGCTGCCCATCCCTCTGGTTTAGATTCCCTTAGTCGCCTTTTACGACATCCACAGGAGGAGATGGAGTGGTGCTATATTCTTAATCCGGACACCACACGGAATAGTATATGGTAGCGAATATTTATACAATATACAATTCTGTGAAAGCAAATTGGGACATTCTGCATCTCGAAGAGTAATAAGTGTCAGTAAAAAACTGATGAAAATCGGGACGTCCCGCGTTCTGGGCACCTGGCCACGCTAACTGTAGGAACAATGCTTAGGTGAGTTTCTAAGGTTATATAATATTCTGTATTCATAAAACGGGAATTTGTTCAATATTACGTTAGGTTAAGTTATTTTTATTAACGCTACTATTTTTTGTAACAGTTCTGTACAGTAGCAATAATTTATAAACATTAAAAACAATGCTACTTATTTGCTGATATTTGAGCATGATATGAATACGCCACAGTAGGGATGACGGTTGCCACATTTACATGACCAATAAAAATAGGTGTAGCAATAGATCATAGTTATAAACATGATGTACATAAGTAACGACGTACCGATAACTTTGGAAAGAGGTTACACTTAGAGCTATAAAAATAGGAAAGCCATTTATGTGTCATAGATTACAAATTTTGTGATTTTTGAGCGCGCAATGTATCGTAGACAATGCGATCAAAACGCTACTGCGAGCGATGACCTCATCCGTGGACTGTAGCGAAGCAACAGACATTTAGTTATTATTTACATTGTAGGTTTATGTGAAAATAAATAGTGTATTGGGGTTTTTTTGTAGATCTGATTTGAATTGTTGGTGCAATGAATTAATATTGTTACCCAATTTGAATGTTATGTACAGCTAGCATATAAATTTTGATAATAAAAATTGTCCACCAGTTGACTGTGATAGGCAGAGTTGATTGAATAACGTACGTACGTACGTAACGTACTTGCATAATACAATAATTTTCAAGATTGAAATAGCTACTTGTCCTGCTTTCCGCTTCTCCTGGGTGTAGTTAATTCCGGTTTTTTGTCAAAAGCAATATCTGTATTTAAGGGGAAGTCTCAGTAAATACATTGGTATAATTTTATGCTTATTACAGTAGCACCTTTTATTACCAGGGGCTTTATCTTCCGCCCAAAACACGTTTTATTCTAGATGGGTAACCAGTCAAACATTAAAATAAATAACCGTTGTTGGTTCAGATTCAATTTTTTTTTATTTCATTTAGGCCTTAAAAGGCATTTAAGAAAAGTCAACAGTTAAGGTGCACGATTCGCAAAAGTCGGTCCTATGGAGAAGATCCGGCTAGAAACACCATGGAAATGCTCTTTGTCAAAAAGTGATAATACGAATTTTAGTTGTTGTTCAGACCTAACAAATCTGCACCAGTGCAATATAAAAACAATATTTTAATACATTGCTCACATGTGCAATGAATAGTAGGTATATACATTGCACCTATATTGTCAAAATCGTTTTGTTACAAAACACTAGCTATATTGTAGAAATTACAATTTATTGTCAATCAATAAAAATATTGCAAGCAAATTTCTGAGTTAGTAAAATTCTTTGTTTGGGAAGTTGTAAAAGGCAGCTTATTGACAATACAGCGAATGAAAGCAATATTTTAATAAAAACATACTGGTCAATGTTTCGTAATAAAAAAAACATGTATGAGTTCGTACGTTGAACGCATCCATAGATATTTTTTTAAGGGTGCGCGCTTTTAGCTCTTATCATCGCGGTGTTTATGCTTCGTAAGGGCAAGGCTTTTAAACAATTGACCATTGTTCATACAAAGCAAAAAAGTACCAGGTCCAGATTGATAAAAAAAGTTAGGATGCTGCAATCGCCAACCCCCCTGTTAAGCGTCAAACCCAGACCGATGGTGGAGGCCCATGACCAGCAGTGGAAGTTTTCCGGCTGAAATTATGATGACGAAAAAGCCAGAATGGACATTGGTCAAAACACTAGTTATCATATTCTTGTACAACCATTTAAGTAGGGTAGAGGTACCATTGAATGAACATTTAAAACCTTAAGCCATCTAAAGTTTTGACGTTACATTGTTATAGTAGGGGTATGACATTCCGCCTGACGCAGGTATTCACCGGACACGGTTGTTTCGGTGCGTACTTGCACAGGATAGGACGTGAGGTCACGGCACAGTGCCACCACTGTGGAGACGATCAGGATACCGCACAGCACACGCTCGGAGAGTGCCCTGCGTGGACTGCCGAGCGGCGGATCCTGGTCGATCGGAACGGGCAAGATTTCTCTTTGCCAGCAGTAGTGTCGGCTATGCTGGCAGAGCATCAAAATTGGAGTGCTGTGGTCTCCTTCTGTGAGAGCGTAATGCTCCAGAAGGAGGTCGCAGAGCGGGATCGGGAGAGGGCCGATCCCGCTCGGAGAAGGAGGACACGGAGCCGGGGTAACAACCGCCGCGGTGTCCGTGTCCAACACGCCTGAGCCCCCTGTCGTCTTATATGGCAGGAGGCCTTGGGGGCGCATACCGAGCGACCCCCGGGAAGACAGCGGTGTGCATGTGGTCACGTACCGCTGTGTGCGCAGCACAGCGCATTTCCCTCGAGAGATGCCTGGGGGGGTGGCCTCTTTACAGTCGCCTTCCCTCCACTCGAGGGGATGACCGCCTTACAGTCATCCCCTCCGAGATGTGCCTAAAGGCGTGGCACCAATGGGTGGCTCCAGATGGAGATCTTTCGAGTTCCTAGAGCCTCCCTACGGTGCGGAAGATGATCCCTCCGGTGGTTTTAGCCGGTAGGAGTCTGGCATGCCCCTTCCCCTTTTCCCAGGGCGAAGGAAGTACATGAGGTATTTCCACCGGATCAGTAAAAAAAATAAAAAAAGAAGAGGTACCATTGAATGAACATTTAAGACCTTAAGCCATCTAAAGTATTAACGGTACATTGTTATAGTAGGGATATGATTCATTTATTGTGTGACATCAATAATCATGCTTATAAAAGGGAGGAACAGAATAAAACAAAGTTTTTTTTATAATCTTTGTACTATTTCGATCGGAAATCTACATCATGTTGAAAACATGCAAGAATTAACTGCACTTTCACTAGGAACGTGCAACCTGCGTACACCTAGTACAGGGATCATGCTATATCTCTGAATGTCACGACACATATGCCTGCCGCATATTGCATCCAGCACGGCCTAGCATTGTCTTTTGTTTCCAAACGGTTCCCGTAGTCTTCTTCCTTTATTGATTGGTAACGCACCAAACAGAAGAATTATCTTCACTCAGCTTAAAAATTAGAGTTGCCACTGCAACACAAACTATCAGTAGTATCAGATAGTTTTAAGGAAAACTTAAATAACGACACAACAAACGTTTCTTAATTGGTGTGTGTTCATGTTATGGTACAACTACCCTACTTACTCGGCGGAATTATTGTAAAGAAATATCGTTTATAGACTACAAATATGTAGTTATTTTTGAACGTCTGCAAAAAACATCACCGAAGTGCCTCCCACTTTTATTTTCTAAAACATGAGTAATTAGATTGAGTGATTAGCGCGATACAACGGGAATACGTACAGTACTAAGTGCCTAGCACGAATGTTTTGACGTATAGAATCGTAATCGTAACGTTAATCGAAAATACAACTATCCTATAGCATTTACGTTTAAATTTATACGACAAACACAATTCCTCTCATATATAGGTATGAACAGTCTTCAGTTTAAATAAAAAATATGTGCGAATCAAGTATTTTCAATTCAAAATTCACTCACATTAATGTTTAGGATTTAGGATTATGATTATGGATTATGATCTATACGTCAAAATATTCGTGCTAGGCACTTTAAATGCAAACAGGAATGTCTGTTTAGCAAAACTTTTAGCACTGAATCTGCTCGCAGTTTTGTAAGAAATGGGATTTATTGACAATAAAGGGTTTTTGTATAATAGCGCTTAAGTCGTTCTGTATATTGATGCTGTAAAGTTTTAAAGACAACAGTGATTTTAGAGGTAATTAAGTACAGTATTAAATTCGTCTATGACAAGTACGAGTTGTGACAGTAAATAATATGACATATTCATGTGATGTGCTTTATAGGAATTAAATTGTTCTAATACATAATTATATGTTATTTCTTTATTTATGTTACCATGTGACGTCATTGACATCTCTTGACTCTTGTAAGCTTTCTCAATCCTGAATGCACTGCTTCCAGATAATGGCATTAAGTTTGTCTTGTGTAGCTACCATGTTGTGTACTTACGTAGAAGTATATAGACTATCCCTACATGTAAGTATTCTTCAGGTATCTAATGATCGACTATCTGAGATGCACTCTTCAGCTACCTAAGAAAACGACAAGGTACACCCGTAAATGCGATTTTTAAGTGCAATGCGAAATTAAGCATCTGTAAATCCACCACAAACGTGTATGGCCTTTTCTAAAGAGTTGTGCGCGTGACGATCCGGACATCAATTTATAAGTGTATAAAATAATGCATTATTATATATACTTATACAGTCATAGATGAATAATTAAAGCATTATATTTTTTATCAGTAATATTGATAATAAGCGATTAAATAAAAAACATAGCGACTTTTACATTGCGCTATGCCGTGAAATGGTACTATTTATAATTGTTAAGCATGATGGCGTAGAAGTCATATTAGCTGTTTTATCTTCCCTAGGCAGATTATTGACAACGTTTATGAATTCCTCGATGAATGTAAGGACAGATGCTCGGGATACTCAGCAGTCCGCTTTGTGGACCCAGGGAACATAGTGGACCTCCTGAGTACTATATTCCTTGTAGTGGACTAAATCACGGATTCTTCCCAAACGTTTATTATTTTTAAGGCTGTCAAGCGACTATTTTATGATAGTAGTTGAACCCTTGCCTTAACAGAGGAGCCTCTGTGTTCGATCCCCGCCTGTGCCTCTGACTTTTCGAATTTATGTGTGGATCAGAATTTGATTATCATTTGCGTTAACGGTGGAGGAAAACATTGTGAAACCTGCATGTAAATACTGATGTTACGGCAACACTTATGCCTATTGTCATGTCATTCATATGTCAATGTCATGATTGTTGTGATTTATCTCGTACAGCAGTTAATACTTTAAATATTTTTATAAACCATGCTCAGAAGAGGTAAACGGTTGATAGCTTAGATAAGTCTTAACGTGCGTGCTCAACATGTCTGCATGTTCACTCGACGCGGCTCATCCGCGATTTTCACATAAACCTATTCAAAATCTTAGCGGTACAGTATAGTCGGTTTTATATGTCAATTGGTTTTAAAATCTCACTAATTCCATTAAAAGTTGTAAATTAAAATGATTCTACTAACACATTACTTATTCAATATATTCGTGGCAGTAACTTCATTCACAAATAGTAGTGTTTGTGAATAAAATACTGATAGGTTTTTCTGTCATTCTTGTTATAATAAATTGATAACAGCATAGTTTGTAAATATGTATGTATTATTATTACCTACTTATTTGATAAAGATAACCTCTAAATACAATTGGCTACTGGTCAAGGAGTAAAAAATCTTGAAGACACTGTTATTATGGCCTATTTTCAATAACACAAAAGTAAAGTATCTCTTTATCTATCTCTTATTGCTAATATTATGAGACATACTACATACCCATTTAAAAAAAGTATGAAAAGAATACACTTTATGTGTTCACTGTATAATACCAGAACCTATTCATATAAATAGTGCTTTCTTCCCTAATGTGTATATTTTAACTATTTTTTTAAAACCAGTTACATGTAATATAGACTGCACTGTTCTATAGACCAATAAATAGGTGTTGAAGGTTATATATATATTTAAAATACATCAAACTAGGCAAAATGTACATACAATTTCAATGATTTTGCGGTTGATCATTTGTTTTATTTACTGTCTAATGATATGTCTTGTTTCAGTTTACTACTGTTTGTATACTCCACTCAAACATAATTACTTAAAAATAATGAAAAACCAAAACTGCTTGATGGATTATCATAAATGTCCAAAAGGAAGTAATTTGGATTTTCATTCATGTTTTATAGATTTCACATTGAAGGACAGTTTCTCACAGAGGTGCCAAAATGGCAGGCAAAAGTAATAAGACAGTTCAGTGTAATAGATTCCAACATTGGAGTAGCCAGGCTCCCAACAGGTGACCTGGCTCTTGAACTGCAGTGTATAATTAAATAAATTCAATAAATTAAAATTGTAGTAAAACTATTATTACTGATTACTCTTACCAGCCCCTCTTCTAAACAAAATCCTGGCTACACCCTTGGATGTCAGTTTTTTTTATGGTGATTGACATTTTCCATACTCACATAGATAGCGACATTCAGCTAATGTCACCACAGATAGAAACTAAGTGGCTAAATACCTACGTTATAACCTAAAGACATAGTCCAATCCTTTCTTTCATATCATGTATAATTCTTAAAGTGACATTATGCCTGTAAGGAATTTTTTAGCATTCTTAACCAGTTAAATTGTACTGTCCATCATTATGTTAAACTATCGTACTTCAAGCAGGTTCATTATCCACAGGGTAGCTAATACTTTGTTTTCTAGGCTTGAAGATAGCCCTAGTCCAGCTATCAGTGGGACCAGACAAGGCAAAGAATGTAGCCGCTGCCGTGCAAGAAATCTACAAGGCGAAAGAGAAGGGGGCTGAAATAGTTGCATTGCCAGAATGCTTTAATTCTCCATATGGCATCAGTAAGTGTTCTGACAAATATAAGATCCAATCCAACAGTTTATTTTTGTAATGTTTTCTCTTTAATCGTAGGTGTTTGTTTGTTTCTGTTCATAGCCTGTTATCTTATTTTACGTAATTATTTCATATCAGATAAATATATTATGTTCTCAACAATTAAACCTTCCTGCACCACGAAAACTTGCTGTACACATATTAAAAAACGAGACAAGTGCGAGTTGAATTCGCGTGAAGAGGTAATAATACAATAAATATGTTAGCTACCATGTATTTTTTAATCTGACCAAATTTTGTTTGTGGTAACTAAAAAAAGTATGTATAGTACCGGATTGTACATGCTGAATATATTGTCTATTATTGGAACTAAAAACGGGATATTTACCATGTTTTTTATTACTTTTGAGTTCCCGATATTTCGGCGCTGTTGCAAGCGCCATGTTCACGGATAAACTAAAGTTTTTGCGGGTGGATGTTTATGAGCAGACAAAACGATCTACCCTCTTCCTTAAACGTTTTGTGCGCTGGGTGCCGCTACCACTATCACTCAAGTCACTCATAACTCGACTTTGTTCCCGACATACGAAACTCACTGTGTCCACTCGCGAACTTTTTACGGCACTCTTTCGGTCTTTACACAATCGAATCACTGGATTCCAGGCCTTCGACAGTTGAAACCCGTCCTCCCGGTTAAAGTTACTATATTTGGTAATCTCAATGGCTTCTCTTACCAGTCTGGGTATATAGTGGCGTTCTGTCGAGATTACTTGAGGGTTATGTAACTCGATCCAGTGGTTCGATCCCGAATCCAACAGGTGTTCAGCTATGGCCGATTTTTGGATGTCGTTGTTTTTTACCGCTCTAATGTGTTCTGAGATTCTACAAGCTACAGTGCGTTTCGTCTGACCGATATACGACTTGCCACAACTACAGTCAACCTTGTAAACTCCGGGCTTTTCGAGGGGAAACTTGTCCTTCGGCGAACGCAGCATTTGAGACACTTTCTTGAACGGAGTGAAGATAGTCTTTACGGAGTATTTCCGAAGAATGTTTGCAACCTTATCTGTCACTCCCCTCACGTACGGCAAAAATGCCGGTTGCCGCTCAACCTCGCACTTCCGATGCTTAGAAATAGTTTTTTGTCTACGGTGTATGGCCTTCGATGTATATCCATTCCTCTGTAGGACCCTCTGCACATGCGCTAGTTCTGTAGGTAAATGCTCCTCGTCGCATAAATCATACGCTCGGTTGGTGAGTGATGTCACTACAGAGTTCAGTTGTCTGGGATGGTGATGCGAATTCGCGTGTAGATAACGGTCAGTGTGAGTCAATTTCCTGTAGACTGAGTGGCCTAGCGATCCATCAGTACGAACTCGTATCTTCACGTCCAAGAATGGAATAGTCCTCTCATTTTCCATTTCACAGGTAAACTTAATTTTGCCATGTATGCTGTTTAGGTGTGCTAAACATACTTTTACTTGTTGTTCATCTCCTTCAATGATGCCATAGACGTCATCAACGTACCTTTTCCACAGCTTTATAGGTGTAGATGCAGTGGAGATAGCTAACTCTTCAAAATGCTCCATCCAAATATTAGCTACTACTGGAGATTGTGAGTGACTTGAGTGATAGTGGTAGCGGCACCCAGCGCACAAAACGTTTAAGGAAGAGGGTAGATCGTTTTGTCTGCTCATAAACATCCACCCGCAAAAACTTTAGTTTATCCGTGAACATGGCGCTTGCAACAGCGCCGAAATATCGGGAACTCAAAAGTAATAAAAAACATGGTAAATATCCCGTTTTTAGTTCCAATAATAGTGTTAGTGACCATGTCAGTTTAAAAACTTATATTGTCTATTGTTCAATTCTGTCTTGTAATTTATTTTTATCTCAGGAACAAACTTATCATTGTTGATGAAAAACATGTTCTCCTATATATTGCAACTGTAAGTTTGTATGCTCAATATTGAAAGATTTATCATGTTATTTTAAGATAAGACTTCTTATAGATTTTCCTGTAATCTATAAGTAAACTATCTTTGTTCTTTTTTCCAAATTGTAGGCTCCATAGTTTCGGAGATAAAGGGGAGAGTGGTAAATTTTCATATATTTTCTTAAACAACTTTAAAACGATTTATTTTAAAATAACAAAAATCTAATGTATAATGACGGCACAGTTGGTGCAGTGGCTGATACAGTCGGCTGCTGCGATCCGGGTCGTGGGTTAGATTACCGCACGGAACAAATATTTGTATGATCTGCAGGTAGTTGTTCCGGGTCTGGGTGTATTGTATGTGGAATTCATGTCTGTAAACGCACCCACGACACAGGAGAAATTCTAGAGTGGGGCAACGTTTTAAAAAATATCGGGGCCCTCACAAGAAGCCCTTCCATTTGATATGTTACACAATTTTTCTAGAGTTCCTCCAAATGTGGCCCATATTCATAATTCATTTATTTACGTTACACGTCCGTGTTTGGGTCGCCGAAATTTAAATGTGTATCAACGTTCGACTTACTCGGTCTACTAGGTTTGGAGAAAATTGGCTGTGACGGACGGACAGACAGAAATATAATAACACGTATAAGAGTTCCGCCGTTTTTAATTCGGGCGTACGGATTACCAGCCCAAAAGCCTAGCTTGCATTCATTGCTGTTGCAACCAGAAAGTATTATTTTTTAAATAATCGATTATTGATTAGGGAGGATGAAGCATATTTTTAAATAGTTAATTACATTGAATCTTACATATTGTGAGTACAAATCTATACAAATAAATAAAATTGAAGTGTCTGTTTGTAATGTCAAAATAACAGCTTTTTACTAAATGCATATGAAAGTATATATGGTACCTACAACAAAAAAGAATACTATTTTTTTTTTGTCTGTCGGTCTGTCTGTTTATTCCCGCTAGTATCCGAACTCGACGAATTTCTACGGGACGTTCACTGGCAGATAGCTGATGTCATAAGGAATAACTTAGGTTACTTTTATTTTACAAAAATAATTAGGGTTCTTCCCTAAAAATTAAAGCCCATGAAATCCAATATATATACATACTCTATGTCAAGTGTCTATGCCGAAGTCCTCTAAATTATATATAAATAATCGCATTTCTTTTAAATTAAACGGCGGGTGAAACCGCGGGTCCCAGCTATTAAAAAATATATTATGATACTTATATACCTATAAAACTATTCACCATCATCATTTCACCCGAAAAACGTCCACTGCTGGGCCTAAGCCCACTCAAACATCGCCATATCGACCGGTATGGGTTTGTGTTGTGTGCTTAATGGGGAGTTTTGCCATAATAACCACGCTAAGCAGACTGATCAGCGATTGTAGTTGAGCTGTAAATGTTCTCGAAGGTCAATGGTGCTAATCCGACTATTGTCTTTTTCGAAACCGACTGGTTAAGACGGGGTGGTGCTTCACACGGAAATATGGATAACTGAGAAAATAAAACTTCCTATATAATTTTAGAATACTTCAAGCAGTACGCGGAAAGTGTGCCGGACGGTGAGACATGCCTCGCGCTCAAGGCCGCGGCGAAGGAGGCGCGGGTGTGCGTGGTGGGTGGCACGGTGCCCGAGCGCTGCGGCGACGAGCTGTACAACACCTGCACCGTGTGGGACGACTGCGGCAACCTGATCGCTCAGCATAGAAAGGTATCTTAAATTTTACAAGAGAAGCAACCTCTCATGCGTCTAATGTGCGTTGTCATGCACGTAAAAAAGTGGTCGGTTACGTCGACCGAGCAGACCTGTACACGTAAGCATTTGCCTCGATTGGATGGCTAAATTTGCGGTTGTGACGTAGTAAAACGTAACATTCGTTCATTGGTCGAATAGAGGTGTAAATATTCATACTCTGGGAATACAACCAAAGTATTAAAAAATCTATAATATCACTGTCGAATCAGACATGCCAGTTGTCTGGCCACTGCATCACACTTCTGGAATACTCATTGGCGAGCGTTGTCGTGAGATACGCCTGAATTAATGTTGATCAGAAACACATCTAAAAAGAACGGTCCGAACATGGCTTGTGCATGTCTCGGCGGATATAAACATAACCGGCCTTTGTACATGCCATATTTTGTATTAGATCTTATTTTCGTATTTGTGGACAATTAGAGTATTGTATTGTACAAATACATACTACAGTAAAATCTCACACTATCTAGGCTTTATCAGGACGACATCTCGTCGTTATGTCGTTATCATTATAATCATCATATTTATTCTTTATTATTATTTAAAACCGCGCAGCTTGTAAACTAAGTTGGCAATAAAATGTGACTATAGCTTATTATGGATGGCTACGGCGATCCGCCCAATGTTTAGCTATAAACAGCAACATCAAAGGTAATAGCAGCAGTCGCGCGATCCGTAGATAAACATTAAGAAGTAACATATGGCAAAACATCTATTGGCGCGGAAATACAGGGTAAGAATGGAGCTGCCGTGGACGTGGCGGCGCGACGTGCCCTTCGGCCGGCCTCGTGATTCATCGGCTCTCTCCGCTTCGCCACCTCGACTCGGCATTCCACGTTCGCTTCTTTATTGTGCGTGTCAATGTTTCGCTTATACTATTTATCGCAGCGGTTTTTTGTTCTTTTGTCTATGTTTGCTGGTCATCAGATTCCTTATGGTTCCAGAGGATAGACCACTCGTCTCCACCAATGGGTGTCGTAAAGGGTGACTAAGGGTTGATATCAAGAGGATGGGCAGCAGAATCCTCCGGTATGCTGATAACACCATAGTGCGATCAACAATTCGCCTGCCAAATGTTGTGATTCTGCCAATATCCTCTATGACCGCTCATTGTGGTGATCATTGGGAGGCAGATGTTCAGCTGTGGACGTTTCGGGTCATAGTTAAAATGATCTTGTTTGACAGCTACTGCGAGGTCGACGCCGGTCGCAAAGCGTCTGTAAAATACGTCTATCCATAGACAGAGAGCTATTAGATCTTATAATAGATTATAGATTCTATAATAGAAGATAGATTCTTTGAATCAGTCGATCGTCGTTTCAGCCAAATAAAGTCCACTGCTGGACACAAGCCTCCCCAAAGATCGCCACAAAGACCGGTCTGGGCGTGTTGTGTGCTCATTGGGGGGGGTTTGCCATAATCGCCACGCTTGGCAGGCGAGTTGGCGATCCTCCGGCTAATCCCTTAGTCGACTTTAACGACACCCATAGGATGAGATGGGGTGGTGGTACCACACGCCAAATCCTAGTGTGGGGCAAAATTGAAAAAAAAATACTCCGTGGTGTAACGCACCTCTCTTGCAGGTGCACCTATTCGACATAGACATTCCGGGCAAGATAACGTTCAAGGAATCGGACGTGCTGTCGGCTGGTGACCACATCACCACGTTTGAATACTTGGGCGTGAAGATAGGCCTCGGTATCTGTTACGACTTGCGGTTCTTCGAGATGGCGCAAATTATGTCGAAAGAAGGTAGTTGATAACTGTATTATTTATTTTTAGGATTCGTTAGTCGCATAGCGGACCACCCAGAAGTATGCTGGCCACTTCTAACTTTTTAGTTTAGCATATTAGAATCAAAATAAACACTATGAGAATACGTTAAACTTGTGAACGCTTCGAAATTACGACATGCATTTGTGGCGAGCTGTCGGCTTCGGTCATTGCCCCGCCCGTTGCTGCCGGTGTCGTTAAGGTTTTTTTGTTAGAAAATTCAATGACAGCCAGGAATTTTGAATTGTGCCCTGTTGATAGCAATACGCTCTCTTTTACATGAATACTAATAATATCCCTGTAATGAGCTGGGTCCAGGTTTCCTCGCGAAATTTTCTTTCACCAGTCTCCACTAGCCAATAGTGTCGTAGATATATTTAAAAAATACTTCATCATCATCATCATTTCGGCCGAATGAAGTCCACTGCTGGACGCAGGCCTCCCCCAAAGATCACCACAACGACCGATATGGGTGTGTTGTGTACTCATTGGGGGGTGCTGCCATAATCGCTACGCTTGGCAGACGGTTTGGTGATCGCAGTTGAGTTGTTAATGTACTTGAAGGACGCTGCTGCCCATCCTCTGGTTAATCCCTTAGTCGACTTTTACGACACCCATAGGACGAGATGGGGTGGTGGTATTCTGAGCCGGCAAATACTTTTTACTATTTATACTTATAACGTCATATTCGTTCATGCGAAGTTTTCATTCTGCAACCAACCCGACCGTCCTTAGTAAGAAGCGAAGTCGTAAACCTTTTACAAGGCACAACTTTATGTCAAGGGCCAATAAATAAAAAAAAGGAAAAAGTTGTATTATTTTAATATAAATAAAAAAGTTGATAATGAAACACAAAGAAATGAAAATAAACACGCGCTGTTGTAATTAAATTCAGTAGTTTGTCGGATCCTATATATTATGAGGGTAGATGTTTTACTCTCCTATTCATAAAAAGATAAAACGTTCAAAGTCTAAGTTTGTGACGAAGTCATCGTTCATCTTCATTCTTCTTCAATCAACCTCTTTCATGACTTCATACCTTTTTATTTCCATCACTGTCCACCTCACGATTCATTCTTTATTCAAATCAAAATTTAAATTTGTGACGTAAGGTCGCTCTTCATATTTTGATCATTATCATTAGACATTGGATCCTGAACGCTAGTGGTTCAATGCACAGCTGTCGCTCTGACCAATAGTCTCCTGCAATATTCCAATCACTTATTTAACTAGCTTAAAATTGCGATATCAGCTATATTTTAAAATTTATATAATCATCAGCATGAAGTGTTGAAGTTGTGAATATCAATATACCATTATAACAATATATATATATAAATATTACGTTTCATTGAATCACAATATCTGAACTCCCTTACTTGATGCCGTGGAGAGAGCCTCCTAGTTGAGCTAACCGGGAAGGATTTTCACAACTGTGTCATCATTTTGGGGGGTATTTGCCAATACTCGCCACGCTTGGCAGGCGGGTTGGTGAGCGCAGTATGGCTACCGTTTCACAGAAGGGACGCTGCTGCCCATCCCTCTGGTTTAGATTCCCTTGGTCGCCTTTTACGACATCCACGGGAGGAGATGGAGTGGTGCTATATTCTTAATCCGGACACCACACGGTATTCACGACGACATTATGCGTAAATCATTTTAATTTGCACCCTATACCACTGGCATAAGTCACACGATGTGAATTTTAACAACTATAACTAATTAGTAGTAAAGTTATCTCATCCATACTGTTCCAGGTTGTTCGATCCTGTTGTACCCTGGCGCCTTCAACATGACGACAGGCCCTCGTCACTGGGAGCTCATGGGTCGGGCGAGGGCCAATGACCTGCAGTTGTGGGTGGGCCTCATCAGCCCCGCAAGGGACACCACCGCTGAATACGTGGCCTGGGGTCACACCATGCTCGTGGATCCCTGGGCTACCGTTGTTAAGGAATTGGATGAGGCTCCTGGGACTTTGCATGCAGAAATTAGTGAGTGTAACGCTAATTCTAACGTTTGTATATCCGTACATCCCGGTAATTGTGTTGCGGAGACAGGTAGTTTGTTAGTATTCAGTAGCATCTGATTATATCGGAGATTCACTTGTAGATATCCGGAAAACGATGCAATCCTGTGTCACACTAAACTCTTCTTCTCTTTGATTATGGCTTCTGTAGAGTATCTTCCACAATTTCGCCAATGTCAAGTATAAAGGCAACGTTGTGCGGTGTTTAGATTAATTAATATTTACATATCCATAAAATATTTCACAAAAATGTAAAAATTCAAAAAAATATGTACGGTTCAATTCCACACTAAACTCAAAATCATGCGCAGTGCAAGTTAAAACACGTCACTATCACGAAAAACGTCAACTTTCGATCCAAGGTCACGCGCACCGGCAGCGACAGTACAAAACTGGGGTCTATATCCGTATTCGCGGATCTAGATACTACTGATCACGCCAGGAGATCAGGCAGTCAATCATGCGGAGCGTACAGACTGAAACACAGCAGCCGTACTACGCAACGCGTAAGTTTATTGGGACTACCATTCGCTGTTCTATTCACTGCGTTTGTTATTCAGTATATAGTGGCAAATAAGAAGCATTGTATTTTGTACAAAATAATAATGTCGTTCTGCTCCATCAATCCTAATGTAACATAATAAAGAAAACAATAATTTTCATTTTTTATTTTTATAGACAAATGCAAGAAGATTCTTTCACTTGCATATGGTATAGGATTCCTTCCTTAATACAGTTATTATTTTCGCTTCGGTTTTTGCATGTTATCTCCCAACAACACGACACTTTAACAAAGTTTCACTTGCGCGATCGAATCTCAACTGATGTTATAAATCGGGTATTTTTTCCGAATGGCCCGGATTGTGCATATCGCGGTGGCGCGGTTACGCCAGTTCTCTTTATTTCCTATTTCTGTGTTCACCGCCAAGCAGTAGTTTTGAAACTTTAGACATTAGACCTGACGAGCGCAATGTGATGCCACGCAGGTCTAGTCCTGGGTAGCATTACAATTGTTATGGGTGGGCATGACGCTTACCACCAGGTGAATAACTTGCGGGTCTCGTCACCATATTGTATACAAACACAAAAGAAAATAACGACTGACTCAGTGTGACGTCCTCTAGATAATTCTACTAGTTTTTATTTTTCTTTAGAAGAGGGATTCCCAAAGTGGTCAATGTCGGTTTCCCAGAGTCCCCAGGGGGGGGGGGGGCGCTTTACAGTCACCCTCTCCGAGATGTGCCTATAGGCGTGGCACCAGTGGGCGGCTCTAGTGTGATCATACGAGGACCTGAAGCCTTCCTTAGGTGCCGAAGATGACCGCTCCAGTGGTTTTAGCCGGTAGGGGTCCGGCATACCCCTTCCCCGGTGCGAAGGAAGTTCATGAAGAATTTCCACTGGGCACCAATGAAATAAAAAGGAGTCGACATAAACGAAAACTGATTTTACGGGTCGACGAGGTCTAAAAATCGACCCCCCTAACCCATAACTAACACAAATTCTTATTTGAATCTTTCAAGGTACTGTATAAGTTGTGTTACGTGTACCAACTTGTTATAAGAATTACTAATATTTTAGTAGGCATAGGAGGGTTAGAAATTGGTAAATGTTTTGTATCAATAGGAAAAGTACTAGATTTTTAAAGTAATTTGGCTATGGGGGTCTGATGTGTCAGTTTATTTTGGAAAAGGGGTCTCTTGCCCAGAATATTTTGGGAATCCCTGCTCTAGAAAATAACCTTCATGCTTGAACCATCATGTTATGTTATGTATGAAATTTGTATTGTACATAGTAACGTAACAATACAACTTTACTGTCTCTAGATCTGAGATTGGTGGAGGAAGTGAGAAGTCAAGTGCCAGTGAGGTCTCAAAGAAGAACTGATATTTACGACACAATCAGCAAAGAGTGAACAATGTGCCTCAATAGGGTTTAAACAAAAATTATGATTTTATGAAGTATGTGTACTTACTTGGACGCCACTTGGAACGAAATCCTACTACGATTTAAATTGTATTTTATCTGTTGTAATTATATAAGTATACGGAGTATAAGACCCGAGTTTGTCTGTCTGTCTTGCCCTTTTTGTTACAAAAACCAAAAGATCAAACCTAACTAACTGCTAGAGTAAAACTCCCACCTATCAGATGCAATTGTGGAAATAAGATTTTTTGAAAATCGACTTGTTTTGAACCAGGAAAACACAAAAATATGACAACCCACATATATCTCAAACTATGTGAAATCAATCACAGAATTATTCGAATAAAATCGCCAAAAGTTTTTACAGATTTATATTTTTCGGGATTTCCTGGATCAAATTAAGCGATTTTCGTGAAACCATATTTCTCGTTATACTTATATTTGATACCTACGAGTTCTACTCTAACGCTTCGTTTAGTTAAATCTATCAGGTTTTGTATGAAACTAAACGGGCATGTCACAAAATCAGGGGGCCTAAAAAGGCCGCTTTAGCAGAATCATAATATGAATCACATTAAATATCACCAAATGGTCCAGAAGGCATAAAAAGACCGTATTAGGTTTTATTTATAAGGCATAATAATGATCTCAATACGATGCACATTAGAAATCACAAAATGGTCACTTAATCATAACTGACCATTAACGTGACCATTTTGTGATTTCTAATGTAATTCATATTATGATTCTGCTAAAGCGGCCTTTTTAGGCCCCCAGGTCTCATACCGCATTGTGAGTCGGTCCCTCAGTATTGAGGATCGGGACAGAATTGCGCGATGTATCTCGAACAATAACACACACCGATTATTATAGATATGTTAAAGTGCTAGATTTTAGCTGAGATGTGCTATTAGCCTTAAACGATGTTAAGTCTCAAATGAATTTTTCAAATATCAAAGAATATTTTATTATTTTTATAAAGCATATTTTCGGGCAGAGGTTTAAGATAAAATGTATTTCATAGGAATATACGTAAAGGGAAGTAGCAGTACTCTAGATAGTGCAATATATTATGTAAGTTGTTAATAATAATTATGTTACTATGCATTTATACAACATTATGTGGTGATATTAAAGTTTTGAAATTGTATGCGATATGTGTTTTCTATTTAAATACTCTTCTAATATTCGTAAAACTTCCTTGCCACAACCCCAGAATAGAGTAAGGCCGCTCCCACCTGTAAAGAGAAATAATTTTAGACTTATTCGCAGTCTGTTTTTTTTAACACCCTGGTTTCTGACCCAAGACCATGGGGCGCATAAAAACCATGCTGGACATTGGGCATCAAGCCCAGTATGGGATACCAAAACTTCTTGAGCAAAAAGCGGCGTAGTTAGGCGTGTTTGTGATATTTGAACTGAGCACGTAAATTTTGCCATGGTTGCCCACACGAAAGCAACTAAAACTTTAACCATCATAATCAACACCAATGTTTGACGGATCAGTGAATAGATTTCATATATTCAATTATGGGTTTTAAGAGAGAACGGAGTTCGCAATTGCGAAAAAAATATTCAAGTGGGTGTGAAAGGGATCTACAACACTTAAGGGGTTTTTGCAAAATATACGCAACCAGAGGGTACATCAGTAAGTACATCAAATAATCGCCTAGAATTATTACAAACACTGTTAATTTGTAAGAGTTTGTTAATATGAGTAAAATCTGTCAACATTTGGCCAATTCCAGGCGCTGTATAACTCGTTAAAAAAAAGGCTATGTATAACCCTTACCTAAGTCACTTACCAAGCTTATAATATTCTATGCGGACAACACTGAAGAAAACTTCGTAAAGTGATTACGCTCACTCAATACCAAAAGTTCCAATTTTCATTCAAAATATTACACATGGTTACCATGTCCATAGTTATGTATGTATAGTTTTCCATTCTTCTCCTCTGGCTCCAGTCTAATCGTTTCACGTCCTGGCCTCAGCCCCGCCCAATGCCCCAGTACTTCCGCATGCTAGAATAAAATATGGAAAAGTACATTCTGTTTTGTAATGTAAACTTTTTTTTTTTTTTAAACGTTGCCCTACACTAGGATTTCTCCTGTGGTGTGGGTGCGTTTACAGACATGAATTCCACATACAATACACCCAGACCCGGAACAATTACCTGCAGATCATACAAATATTTGTTCCGTGCGGGAATCGAACCCACGACCCGGAGTGCAGCAGCCGACTATATCAGCCACTGCACCAACCGTGCCGTCTACTCGACTATAATGAAGCCAAAGGGCAGAGTAATTACTAATTATACATAATATATTTAAGTGCACCTGTTTAGTAGAGAGCGGCGTTAGTTTTCGGTTGCAGCAAATAAGTACAAAGTCAAAGTCAAAGTCAAAATTATTTATTTCAAATAAACCAAATATTGGCACTTATGAAACGTCAGAATCTAAGTTGCACGGTTCCAAATAGTTGATCTCATGGAGAAGAGCCGGCAAGAAACTCCATGGATACTCTTTTAAAATAATTGAGATTACAATGTTGATTGATACACCTTATTGTAATATATATACCGAGAAAAATGTAGGACAATGTGTAAAGATGGAACATACCACAGTGAAATTATAATAATAAATTATTTGCCGTGGCAGTTAACGGCTGACCAGTCCCAACAAACGTACTTTTCATTATCATCATCATATCAGCCAAAGGACGTCCACTGCTCAACAAAAGCCTCCCCACAGATTTCCACAATTGTGTCGTAATTTGGGGGGTGTTTGGCAGTTCTCACCGCGCTTGGCAGGCGGGTCAGTAAGCTACTCTTGCACAGAAGGGACGCTGTTGCCCATACCTCTGGTTTAAAGTCCCTTAGTCTCCTTTTACGACATCCATGGGAGGTGAAGGGGTGGTGCTATATTCTTTTGTAATTTTAGTGGGTGTTTGTTCGTTTTCAATATGCTAGTAATCACGTGACCTAAGAGCCAATGATACCGCAGGAAAGAAGCGGCAGGGGTGGTTACTCGCATGTAAACCGTGTTAGTATATGGCTACAGCTTACACGCTTCAAGTCACAACAAGATATAACCATAACTCCTTCCAACTAAAAACGTGGCGGCCTCCCCCATAGGTTTTCACAATTGTGTCGTCACTTTGGGGCGAATTTGGCAATACTTACCACGCTTAGCAGGCGGTGGGGTAAGTGCAGTTTTGCTACTGTTCCACAGAAGGGACGCTGCTGTCGATACCTCTGGTTTAGACTTGATTATTCGCCTTTTACGAGTTTCACCGGAGTCATAGTAAACCAGGCCGTTTCGCCTCGGCAAGCCACGCAAGACATTCCTCGAACGTGTGCTGCGTAGTATCGCTTCTACAATGATGGCACTGTTCAAGATATCTGCTAGAGAATAACTTAAACATATATAAAGCCAATTAAAATGTATGTACTTTGTTCCGTCCGTTCCGTTTGTAACGGAAATTGCCGTTCCCAAGCTGCATCGTTGGCACGTACGCAAATGCGCCTTTACACATAACGGGGAACTCTGCAAGTTATGGTCATTATTAAAACCTTTGAATTTAAATTTCTTACTTTAAGTCCTGGTATCATGGTCTTGCATCCGTTCATTATGAAGTCAGTGTCCACGGGATCCACTTGTGTGTTAAAATCGTCTTGATGAGTGCCGCCTAGCACGCAAGTTTCTGCACTGTAAGTTACACACGTAAATAATGCGGTTGTAATGCTAAACGGTAGCAGTTGGCGACATCTCATCCTCATAATATCAACACGTTATTAACAATGTCTGCAACGGGCCTTATAGATTCGTTTAATGAAAAGTAATGAGGTTTTTTTATTGTTTTCAATAATAAATTCAATAGCACCAATGTTTTTGTTTCTAATCGAAGCCGTGTAACTCCTTTTGT
The DNA here is from genome assembly GCA_947459985.1 of Diloba caeruleocephala. Taxonomy (NCBI): domain Eukaryota; kingdom Metazoa; phylum Arthropoda; class Insecta; order Lepidoptera; family Noctuidae; genus Diloba; species Diloba caeruleocephala. The sequence continues at coordinate 3,554,077 of OX381618.1, forward strand.
GAATAGGGCTACCTTCATCTCATTCCGTGGGTATCGTAGAAGTCGACTAAGGGAGTTTGGAACCGTGGCGGGTAAACCGGGTAGCCGCAGGCAGGCGGCCGACCGTAAAACCCTTTGCCAAAACCCCAAGTTTGATGAGTTTTCTTAAAGTGACAGAGGCCCTACAAGGTTCTCAAGATGAGGCCTGTCAAAAACTTTATTTGGAAAAATTACTAGGGTTAATTTTTATTGCCCACAAACTAGGTATATCCAACCTGGTGAGTAGCTCCCTCCAGGTCATAATCTCCCTTGGTCTGCACCGAAGTCCCTAAACCGTATGTAGACCCAGGTAGGCAGGTGCAAGCAGAACATGGGCAAATTGGCCTACGTAAATGCAACGGACTCAAATTGTACCTAAGGCACTGATCATCAATAAATGCCACGTCTGTTTATTTTGCCTTCTTTATCTCTTCTACCTGCACATTGAGCGATATGTAAAGGCCTCTTCTCAAACAGAGAAGGAACGAGCACTGAACACCACGGATCGCGCATTGCGGTTTGGAGATTTTAGCCTGAGATCAAGGATTCTGATTCTGCGTGTTGCTATATTCTTAATCCGGACACACACGGTAAGTATATATATTTTATATTGAAAAAGTCACTTTGGCACATGCCAGGTTTTGAACTCACGACTACTGACGGAGCCACGGGCCACCATAGCATTTAGAAACCAGACTTAGTACACAAGATTTTGAGACTTAGAAGAGGACAATTAATATTCTGACGGCCTGCGTTTAAAAAAAATTTACCCCGTGTTAGGTTTTCGCCTGTTTCGTGGGTACAGTTTACAGACATACATCAATCAATCAATCAATCATTTATTTTTGTAAACATAGGTACAAAGGTGAGATGTTTTTGTATAAGTAAAGAAGAATCACTATGTTTGGCCAATAGATGGCGTACAAAGTTTTAGGACACTTACAATTTAAATTAACCAATTAACATGTCACACATAAGATCAGTCATAAAAGAATAAATGTCACAACACATGTAAACATTCACAAGATAAAACGATCACTTAATATCAATTAGAGGATATGTCAAAATTATCATATTCTATCTATACAAATAAATAAAATTGAAGTGTCTGTTTGTAATGTCAAAATAACAGATTTTTACTAAATGCATATGAAAGTATATACGGGACATACAACAAAAAACATTTATTTTTATTTTTTGTCTGTCTGTCTGTCTGTTTGTTCCGGGTAATCTCCGAAACGGCTGGACCGATTTTGACGGGACTTTCACTGGCAGATAGCTGATGTTATAAGGAATAACTTAGGCTACTTTAATTTAAGAAAAATAATTAAAATTCAAATAAAATCCCTTGAAATCCAATATAATAATATATATATATATATATTCTATGTCAAGGGTCTATGTTGGAGTACTCTAAATTCCTTTTAAATTAAACGCGTGTGAAACCGCGGGTCCCAGCTAGTTATTAATAAAATTACATTCCCTGAGTGATAAGTCAGACATACCAAAGTTTTGCATAAGTTACTTAAGTTTATCAGTTATGTATTCTGTAACAGAGTAATAACACTTATTGACTAAAAATTTGTACAAACATTTTTTGAACGATTCCGTACTTGTAAATCTTTGGGGCCATACCTTTTTTTTTTTTTTTTTTTATTGATGTCCAGTGGAAATTCTACATGGAAATTCCTTAATTCCTTCACCCCGGGGAAGGGCGAAGGGGTATGCCGGACTCCTACCGGCTAAAACCACTGGAGTGGTCATCTTCGGCACCGAAGGGGGGCTCCAGGTCCTCGTAAGATCACACTAGAGCCGCCCATTGGTGCCACGCCTTTAGGCACATCACGGAGGGGATGACTGTAGAGCGGTCACCCCCTCTAGCGGAGGGAAGGCGACTGTAAAATGGTCGCCCCCCAGGCACTTCTCGGGGAGGATTGTAAAGGATCCCTCCAAGCCTCGCTTTGCGCTGTGCTGCGCACACGGCGGCACGTGACCACGTGCGCGCCACCGTCTTCCCGGGGGTCGCTCGGTGTGAGAACGCAGACTCCCCAATCTGCGCGCCCGCGACCCCCGTGGCCCCCCACCATGTAGTGACGGCAGGGGGCTCAGGCGTATTGGACTTGGGAGCCGGGACGGTTGTTGCCCCGGCGCCATCTCGTCCTTCTCCGTGCGGGATCAGCCCTCTCCCGATCCCGCTCTGCAGTCTCCTTCTGGAGCATGACGCTCTCGCAGAAGGAGACCACTGCACTCCAATTTTCATGCTCTGCCAACATAGCCGACACTACTGCCGGCATCTTGCCCGATCTGATCGACCAGGATCCGCCGCTCGGACGCCCACGCAGGGCACTCCTCGACCGTGTGCTGTGCGGTATCCTGGTCGCTTCCACAATGGTGGCACTGTGCCGTAACCTCGCGTCCTATTCTGTGCAGGTATGCACCGAAACAGCCGTGACCGGTGATTACCTGCGTCAGACGGTAGGTGACGCGCTCGCTCCTTCTGAGCCAGGCTCCGAAGAGCGGCAGGATGGCCTCAACGACGCGCTTGGTCGAGAACTGTGACCGAAGGCGATGTCGCCACATCTCGAGTGCGCGCCGTCGAGCCAGCCGCCTCAGTCTGTCGAACGCCCCTGAAGGCACGCCTTCCCCACTTTGGCGGAGAGAGCGTGTCTGGTCGTAGACCCACGCATCCATCTCCGCCTGGATGTCGAACGGCGGATAGCGTGCCAGGAGAGTTGCCGCCTCGTAAGACACTGTCCTGTATCCCCGTGAGATCCGTATAGCCACTCTGCGCTGCAGACTGTGAAGTTTGTTTCTGCAGCGCTGGACGCCTGACAGCCGGGATGACCATACAGGCGCCCCGTACGCGGCCACGGACCGCACGACGCTCCCGTAGAGACGGCGAACTTCCTCGTTCGGTCCCCCGAGATTGGGCAGCACCCGGTGTAATGCACCCACTACCCTCTCGACTCGGGGGACGAGGCGCGCGAAGTGCTCTTCGAAGCCCCAACGACTGTCCAGGGTGAGCCCCAGGTACTTCATGTACTGGCCCACCCTGATTTGCGCGTCACCAACGCGTATCCACGAACTGGGTGGTTCTCTGCTCCGCGGCAGTTTGTGGAACCATAGCGCCTCGGTTTTGTGAGGCGCTATCTGCAGACCCAGAGCATGGATTTTGGCCACGACAATTGCCACCGCTTGCTCGGCAAGCCGGATGGTTCCGTCGAAGGACTCCCCGCTGGCCAACATAAGAGTGTCGTCAGCGTAACATACCAAGCTGACGCCAGCGGGGAGAACGACACGTAGGACCGCGTCGTAGGCGAGGTTCCATAAAAAGGGACCGAGAACTGATCCCTGCGGAACCCCGCACGTAATCTCCCTCCGCTTTACGCTACCGTCCCTGCCCACGTAGCGAATGTGCCTATCACGCAGATAGGCCCCTATAATGCCCTGCAGGTAGGGTTGGGGCCATACCTAGAATACTATTACTAAATAATGCCGTGTTGTGACGTGTAATACGAATAGTATTTAGATGCCGTCTAGAGCCAAGGGTTTCAAATAAACTAAAGTTACCTTTAACGAAGACCGCTACCTCATAAATGTACATACATGGTAAGGTGAGTAAATTTAACTCTTTGAAGAATGTCTTACAGCTGTCAGTTGGATGGAGTTTACACAAGGCTCGCAAACACTTCTTCTGGGCTTTAAAGGCAATGTCTTTATTAGTCGAATTGCCCCAGTAGATAATACCATATCTAACATTAGATGCCACATATGCATTAAAAGCAGTTAAAACTGTAGGTCGGCTTACTAATTTTGATAACTTATACAATGCATAAGCAAACTTATTAAGCTTTTTACATAACGCTTCAATGTGTTGTTTCCACGTTAGGTGGCTATCTAGAGAAAGGCCTAAAAATGTAGCGCTATCAGTTTCAGCAACAGTTGTATTTTCATAGGATATATTAATTTTAAGTTTATTTATTTTCTGATACATTGCACATACACAAACACCCTGACCCATAACAACTATCTGTAGATCATGCAAATATTTGTTCAGTGCGGGGATAGAACCCGCGACCCGTTGCGCAGAAAGCCAATTGCTTAGCCATTGCGCCAACTGGAACCTGGAAGGAACTTGGAACTGTTCCGAGTGACAATATGAAATGAAATAAGTACTCAAAACGATTTAAATCATGTCTAAACTTACATTTGGAAAGAATAAATCGCTGTTGAAACGAAAAACATGACGAGAACTTTAAACTTACCTAGGTATGATATAATTTCCACCTGTCTCATCAATAATTGTTTCGTTGATCCACGAAGCTTTTACCTGCGACCGAAATAGTTTGAATTATCATTTAAAATGTCCCCGTGGCAACACAAAGCAACATATCTTTCTTACTTTCGCAATCTGTCCTCTGATGGGCTCAACTTTATCATCAGGCACAACGAACCGCGCTCCAATCCCAGTACAATTCACTATAACATCATATTGGTCTAACAATGGGTCCTGCAGAGAAGTGAGTTTGGCTTGTATTAGCTCACCGTGGGCTCTCTCAAACCGTTGTTGGAAATGGCCGAGTAGATCAGAGGGGGGAGCGACGAATGTCGTGAACGTTTGACCAGCGCTGAAAACAAATACAAGTAAACTGGGAATTCTAGTCACGTAGATACTAATTTTCGTTATACTTTTAGGGTGCATTGTCCCACTGCATCGCAGACCTACAGAAGGCGCCCGTTGAAAAAGCAAAAGATCAATCTCTTACAGCGTCACAGAGTCAGTGAATCAGTCAGTGAGTCAGTGATGAGCGTAAATGTATATGTCCCTCTACAACTACAGACCCACCTATTAACTTTAGAAAAAAACCTGTGAGCCTAAAGTTAACAAAGGTCTCGTTGGCGAACAACATTTATTCTTTGCTCTTATTCTATAGCTCAGTACAAATAAATATAATGCATTCGTGGGGCACTAATAGATACCAACCATCACACGGAGTTCAGACCGCTGTGATGAAGGGCCCTGTTGGGCATACCGACACTAATCTTAGTTTAAGAGCGTGGTATATTGTGGTCCTTCTAGGGCATGTAAGCCATAGCCCTGGGAGTCTGCACTCCGTAGTTCGGTACTAAACTGACACCATCGACGGTTTACTGGTTTTAAACAGAGTTCGTGCACCATATTATGTACCTAAATATGGTAGGAATACATAAAGATTTCAGCTTCCTTTCTAACACATTTGATATTAGTAAGTATAACTGTTATACTTACGCATATTTAGCAGAATAAAGTTGACTGAAATATTGCAGCTGCTTGCTGTCGAGTTCGTGATAACCATACACTATATTAACCCAACCGGGCTTGCTGAACTGTTCCTTTTCTCTATATAAATTGTATATGGGCATAAGACAAACACCGTGGCCACCTGCTTTCCATAAATTTTCAAGGAAAGTGTATGTTTCCCCACCCCATTTTCTGAAATTGTAAATTTTCGTACTTATTTTGTTTGGCCTATTATAGCGGCAGAATACGTATAAATACAAATTCTATAGATCTCACAGCGCGTCCCCTCCCTGACCCTTGCTAGAGCTGGCCCATGCTGAGCCAGTAGTTTTAAATGTTCCCTAAAATATTATATAAACAACACCGATCCAGCTGTCTCTCAGTTTGGTCCTCATTAACACTAAGCCGAGGCCAGAGTCCCGCATGAGGCGCCATTAGCTGCAGTTGCTTAGTTTCTACATAAGTTTTATGCCCGACTAACGACACCTCCCTGAGACGCAAGCAAGAAGCCATGCAAGAAAATGCTCTTAGCGCTTTGAGTGTAACATTTTTAGTTCAGTAAAATATCTTACTCTAAAAGGCTGTAGGGAGTATTTCCGCATAAGTAAGGGTACCACAACCCACCTGACCCATCGCCTGTCGTGTTCGGAGTGAACTCACTTGAAATCAGTACTACCTGCAATAGAAAGACCAATGTTACCTAATAACTTGAATCGGTCAACTCATTAGACAGTTGAGATAGTCAGAAGGTCATCATGTTGTGACGCTGGACGTTTTTTTCTCAGAGATAATATAAAAGCTCCAACGATGAAAGTTAGACGGTAATGCAGTGTGGCAAAGAATGGATCACTCATTCTCACTCACTCTGTCCTAAAAGGGGACTAAGGTGGATATCTCTATCTTTGAATATGCTAAATATGCCAGGCATATGCTCTTGGATGGGTAGCAGAATTCACACGTGTGTTAATTTCAACATACTACGATCACCAATCCGCCTGCCAACCGCTGTCATTATGGAAATATCTCCCCTATATCCACTTATAGTAGTGATCATTGTGGGCCCATGTTGAACAGTGGACGTTTACGGGCTGATTTGTGTGTGTAACTGGCCCACTGTATGGCAAAGGCCTTTTCTAGAGAAGGAACGCTTGCTCTTATAGAGGAACCACGCTTGCTCACCGCTTGTTGACGATACACAGATCATTAGATCCAGGTTTCCTCACGTTTTCCTTATCTTGTTTTATATTCACTAAGTACATATGACATTGTAAAAGCCACATCGGTACATTCCAGGTCTTCCCCGAGCTTCAGAAACGAGTCTGCGAGTTTCTGGACCACCACGACAGCTAATATACGATTGTAAATAAAATAAGTTCGCGAGTGGAGACTGCGCACCGGAAAACGCAGCGTGGGACGACCTCCACCGAGGTGGACAGACGACCTGGTGAAGGTCACTGGGAGTCGTTGGATTCGGGTGGGATGTGACCGCTCGTTGTGAAAAACAAGAATCGCAAAAACAAATCTTTACTGTCTGTTATTGCATTAAAACTAAGTTGCAGTCGCACCTCATCCTTGATCATTTGGCACACGGAATAATTTTGTTTATTCCGTGATTTGCCAAGTACGAAATTATTGTGAAGACACATTAAACTTACAACATACTATAAATATGACATGACATCTGACGGCAGTCGTTTGCAAAATTAAACGACAGTATTTCAAAATCGTAACACGTAGTCTCAGCTAAAACAGCACCACCCCATCTCATCCCGTATTGTGGTTATAGGTGACTACGAAATTGGCCTGAGGATGGCAGCGTCCTTCGATTATTCACATGTTTACATTTTCAATCCAATTGCGATCGCCAACCAATTGCGATTGCCAAGCGTGGCGATTATGGCAAAATCCTGCAGTGAGCACACAACACAAACCCAGATCGGTCGTTGTGGCGATCTTTGCGGACACCTACGTACTGCAATAGACTATTTTCGGCTAAAATAAAAATTATTTCTGGATCTGATTGGCTTAGCGTAAATAAATATTGTACTTACTTGAAAATTCTTATATCTTTCCTTAATTGTAGCTGCACAAGTCAATCCATTTATTCCAGCACCGAGCACGGCAATTTTTATCATGTCTATAAAGTTACAGAACTAATTTTAAACCTAACTGGTGATTTGCAGAACACCTTCTCAATGGCTCATTATCGAGACTGGGCTTTCTATCTTATCATATAGTTCAAAGGTTCACAAACGTAATAATGTGTTGTTTTATAATTAATCGTTAATTTACTTGAATAACTTAATTTGGTTACGACTGACGTTAGATAATGTTGGTCTACGTTCCGTGTGTCCCCTTCACCCATGGTGTCTAAAAGGAGACTAAGGGTTGATATCAAGAGGATGTTTATCAGCGTTCTCATATGTGCTAATAACAACAGCACAATCACCAATCCGCTTGCCAAGTGTGGTGATTATGGTTATATCTACTGTGAACGCTGGTTGTAGTGATTTTTATGCTTTAATGGGTTTGATCGTGACCTCGATTTCGCCTGATGTAAAGCGATATATGAGGTCTACGGTGGAACGAGCGCACCCAGAAGATGCCCGTTCACTCTTACTTAAAGGTTAACGGGTTATAGGTAGTAGGAACAGACACTGGCAAGGAGTTCCATACTTTGGATGTGCGCATGATGAATATTGTGGATAGTGCTGAGTAAGACATATCGGGATATCAACAAAGTGCGGACGATAACCCGCAGTGCCTCTGTAAGTCCAGAGAGACTACTACTCTTAAACCTACGACTAGACGTAAATGCTGTGACAGAATGGTTTAAACTTAATAAATTAGAGTTTAATACTTCGAAATGCCAAGTTATGTCCGTCAGCCGTTCGCGTTTTCCTTTCACGTGGAGTTACGTGGTCTCAGACGTCCCGCTTCCACGATCTGTTCAAGTGAAAGACTTAGGTCTGACAGTTGACTCCAAGTTATCTTTTAATGCACACATAACTGACGTATGTATGCGTGCCCATCAGTCGCTTGGTTTTGTTATTAGGGAGTCTGCTCAATTTACCGATTTAAAGTGTAATATTGCGCTTTATAATGCTTATGTTCGCAGTCGCCTAGAATACAACGCTATACTCTGGGATCCACATGAGGCCAAATATAATATCATGGTGGAAAGGGTACAAAGAAAATCTGCACGTTATTTGTACAAAAAGAAATATGAGTACTATCCCGGATATGTGTTTCCTTCATTGTTCGTATCAGGGATGATTGGGCTGGATACTCGTACGTTAGACGTAAGTTGACGTTACTGATTCGGCTTTTCGAGATTGTTAATGGTATAGTTGAGGAGGTGGCGCAATGCGTACTCGCTGTACCGAACAACTACCTGCGCTTGCGCCGGCAGCTGCTATTCGCGTTGTGCAATACGCGTTGCAATGCGTCATGACACGCTCCCACGTACAGTGCACTTGCTCTGGCCAATACTATGGTTGCACGACATCAAGACAAACATATTTAAAAGTCCAAGAAACAACTTGAGTTTATCAGACAATGTTATAGCTATTTATGCAACTTGTAATATCCTTATGTAACTAATCTGTGCACGCATTAGGAAACTGTAAGTGCACAGAGCTCTGTTGTTTAATAAATAAACTACAGATAAGCCTGTTTTCGAAGCGTAATAACTGACACAGATTGTCGTCGCCCCTCTCGTAAATGAGAATTGTCGAAATTGTTGGCTCCACCATAGCCTTTTTAAGAGCTTTATATATCCGCCCTATTGGCTTTTGCACTGGACAGATATTTCTCTCGAGACTGTACTGTCATCTGTGTATCTAACAGCTAACTGATGGAGGTCGTTGATATGCAGCGGGAAATGAGTCACAGAAAGAACAGACCCCCGAGGAACACCTGCACCAATAGCCATAAGGTCCGATGAGCAGCCATCTAGGAATACTCTCATCGACCGATCACTCAAGAAGTTAGCTACCCATTTGCAAAAGACTTTAAGATTTAAAGAAAAGTCTGCGACTGTAAGTGGCTTAAGCAACAATGTCACCGAAAATGCACCGCCCGATGGCACCCTTAGTGCTGTACCTCTCAATATCGATAAAGTCGACTTTACACTATGTATACAGTCGATGACATAAATATGATTGAATATGCTGCTATATATAAGTAAAATTTAGGTATGTATACATTATTATTAGACACTATGACGTATCGCATAGAAAAGATTAATTTTTGATGTAGTGAAAATAGAATGAAAAATAAAACATCACACAGAAACACAGACAGAAACTTTTTAATTACCTAATCTAGTTTTCAATATTAAACAAGAATATCTTATGTAACCACAAACTAATAAAATTAAAGCTACGTCTACGATAATAAATCCACAGACGTTTTTAAAATTAGATCGGCTTACGTCTATCCCATTGACGGCACGGTTGGTGCAGTGACTGATACAGTCGGCTGCTGCGCACCGGGTCGTGGGTTCGATTCCCGCACGGAACAAATATTTGTACGATCTGCAGGTAGTTGTTTCGTGTCTGGGTGTATTGTGTGTGGAATTTGTGTATGTAAACGCACCCACGACACAGGAGAAATCCTAGTGTGGGGCAACGTTTAAAAAAGAGCCCTTTTCTCAAAAACGGGCAGATGTATCAAATTATCAGCAGAAATGAATATCAAATACTAAGGTCTACGGTCTCTTGGAGGTGTAAAAAATTCAAGCTTTTAAGTCAACCCAATCAAAAGTTATGGCCATTTATGTACTCGCAAACACACTCATCAAAACCTATAGGGTACATCCCGTTGACCTACAATCATGAAATTTGGCAAGGAGAGATTTTTAATTTTTAGTTATATCACATAAAAATATGTTTTTGCGGTTACAAAGAATTTTTTTGCAGGTGGAGCATCGACCGTGATGTAAGACCCATGTATGGGAGAACTGTTTTCTACTGCATAGTTAAGTTCGTCCTTCTATCCGACTTAGCTTTTCGTTAAAGCAATGAAAGGCGCTTACCTTACCTATAAATTATTTCAGCAAATAACCAATATCTTTCCATGATCGGTATCGAATACACGCAAAAATTGTTGAGACCCGGGAAGAATTTATCTATATATCCCGGTTATCTACATATAAAATTAATTTGCTACGAGACCCACAGTGCGCGAGTCCAACTCGCGCTTGTGCGGTGTCTCGATGACAGTTCTATTCTTCAATTTAAAAAAGTTCTACTATTTTCAGTCATAAAAAATGCATATATTTTTTTATCTAGGAACGAATCCCGTATGCTGTGCCTAAGAATCTTCTAAATAACTACTTTTATGTTAAGGATTCCCCCGAAGTCTCGCTTTGCGCACACGGTGGTGCGTCACCTAGTGCACATGGTCGTCTTCATGGGGGTCGTTCGGTATGAGCACGCAGATATTCCTCAAATGTAATTGTAATGTAATGTCCTCCGAGGCCTCCCGCTACGTAACAAAAATAAATATCGTGTAGTAATGTCTCAGATTTTCGCGATTATTACACATTATAATAAAACACTTTTAAACGGATTCTATCGCGTATATTTTTGATTTTCCTGACGTTTCGAATACTTTGCAGCATTCGTGGTCGCAGGATGACTAAGGTGACAGGCGTCGTTACAGATTTTAAAAAGTTATTTTATTTTATCTACCGTACAATTTTAATCAAAAATTTAGTTTCGATGCTCACAGTGCATTGATGTTTCTTAGTGCGGTATCTTGTTTGGGACTTTGTTTTAATAACTGGATTCCAAACAGGTGGTACCTGCCAACCATCTTCTCTATTAAAATTAGGATGTTTTTTTAATTTCAATAGCCTCACGAAACATTCTTGTTACATATCGGTTCGCGAGGACTTGAGGTTGATCAAAACGAAGATAGTGGTTGGGTTTGCCTACGGCATGTTCACACACTGCAGACTTTGTGGAGCGTCTATGCTTGACGTCAGCTATATCTTATATCTTTAAATGAGCAATTCTTGTATATATATAATTGGAATTTCGGAATCGGCTCCAACGATTTTCATAAAATTTTGTATATAGGGGGTTTCGGGGGCGATAAATCGATCTAGCTAGGAATCATTTTTAGAAAATGTCATTTTATAGGCGGTTGAGTAGTCTCAACTGAAAAATATGACTCTTCCTGACATCTATTGGCGTATAATAGTACTATTTTTTGTGAGCAACTAATTGCTTTAACGACACAACAGCAGATGGCGTTGTTAAGTAACACGAAAATACCGAGCAAAGCTCGGTCATCCAGGTACTGTTCTTTTATTCGGGTGGCTATGCTACGCTTTGTTTGCCCTATGTATGATAAACCACAATCGTGTACTAAGAATGTCTAATATGTTTGTAAGTACTTAAAAATCCTCGTTAGCACTCTCAAGAATGCCAAATTTTTCAAAAAATTTGCCTTCAATTTCTGTTATCGTCGTGTTGGAAATTGCTGGCGTTTTATTTCGTTGCATATCGAAAAGAGCCGATTGATGTATTGTTTTTAAATAATGATATATGTAGGAGAAAACATCTTTGTCAATTGTAAAAAAATCTGTATATTGCACTCGATACGGGAAAAGACACTTTGGTTGCAATTAAACACAAGTTCTCATCTAAGTTAATTTATTTACTTTGAATTCAGGTCGCTATCAACAACGGGTTTAGGTAGTATAATCCTTGCTCTAGAGATGGAGATCTTTCGAGTTCTTGGAGCCTCCCTTCAGTGCCGAAGATGATCACTCCGGTTGTTTAGCCGGTAACTCCTTTTTTTTTTTATTGATGCCCAGTGGAAATTCTTCATGAACTTCCTTCGCCCCGGGGAAGGGCGAAGGGGTATGCCGGACCCCTACCGGCTAAAACCATTGGGGCGGTCATCTTTGGCACCTAAGGGAGGCTCCAGGTCCTCGTATGATCACACTGGAGCAGCCGGTAGCTGCTACCGGCTAAAACAACCGGCATGCCCCTTCGCCCTTTCCCGGGGCGAAGGAAGTACATGAGGCATTTCCATCGGATCAACAAAAAAAAGACAGTATAATCCTTTACAAAGCATTCGTGTGTTCTTCTTCTGAAAAGCATCTATGTCGGCTAAGTGGACTTTCAATTTCTGCAATCATCCATACATATAACTTGGAATAGCTTTCATCATTTGTCTGATCTGTCCATGTGGTGTCCGGATTAAGAGTATAGCACCACTCCATATCCTCCCGTGGATGTCGTAAAAGGCGACTAAGGGAATCTAAACCAGAGGGATGGGCAGCAGCGTCCCTTCTGTGAAACGGTAGCCATACTGCGCTCACCAACCCGCCTGCCAAGCGTGGTGAGTATTGGCATATACCTCCCAGAATGATGATACAGTTGTGAAAATCTATGGGGGAGGCCTTTGTTCAGCAGTGGACTATAAATGGCCGTTATGATGATTATGATGATTTGTCTGATCTGGTCGGTCCTCATCTGGGTGGTCATCATGTTGTTAGTTTTTCTAGCAGTGACCGTCGACGTGTCTGCCGTGTGGTGCCGGTTCAGAATACCACCACCCCATTTCCTCCCGTGGGTGTCGTAAAAGTCGACTATGGGATTAGCCGGAGGATGGGCAGCAGCTTCCTTCGATTACATTAACAAATCAACTGCGATCGCCAACCCGTCTGCCAAGCGTGGCGATTATGGCAAAACCCCCCAATGAGCCCACAACACACCCATATCGGTCGTTGTGGTGATCTTTGGGGGAGGCCTGTGTCCAGCAGTGGACTCCATTCGGCCGAAATGATGATGATGATGACCGTCGACGTGTCCGGGTTTTGTCAGCGGATGGAGTAGCAGATGTGAAGAGAACCGGAGCGGTCCCCCCCCCGGCTCAGACGCAGCCGGCGGGCTTGCGCATGCGCCGGGCGCGTGCCGGAGCGGGCGCGCGCGCGTGCTCGGTGCGCACGTGCAGCGTGCGCGTGCACGGCTTGTTGAACGCTACGCCGCATATTTCACACTTGTATAAATTATCGCCCGAGTGAATCTGGGAAAAAACATAATATATAACGGACGGTTTGCCTATCCAACACCACGCATAGAATCCGAATTTGCACGAAGACATTATGACTGTCAAGCATCAAAATTACTTAGAATCTTAAAAAGAACTTTACAAACAAGGGAGTTCAACAATTATAAATTTCATCATTTCGGCCAAATAAAGTCCACTACTGGACACAGGCCTCCCCCAAAGATCACAGCATCGACCGATATCGGTGTGTTACGTGCTCATTGGGGGGTTTTGCCATAATCGTCACGCTTGGCGCTTGGGTTGGCGATCGCAGTTGAGTTGTTAATGTACTCGAAGGACGCTGCTGCCCATCCTCCGGCTAATCCCTTAGTCGACTTTTACGACACCCACGGGATGAGATGGGCTGGTGCTATTCGTAGCCAGCATCACACAGCAGCATATAACATCACTTTTTTTAATTTAAAAAGGTGATATATGTTTAGGTAATTATGACTATATTAGTTGTGAAAAGCACTATACAGTACTGTTAACTACTGCATAATTTGTAATTTACAATGTGAAGAATCCCCTACCCCAAATTTACATGAACGGTTGCAATGCATACAGATTCACACCCACGAACATACACCTCGCTCGCACTTACGTACGTATACAAACACACTAACACACGCTAACACATCTAACAAACAATACATTATTTGGTATAAATTCAAGTTTTTATTTATTTCAACTAGTCTGGTAGGGAATCGTGGACTTGTTTACTCCTAAAAGGTTATACGTGATTAAACACAATATAATCAATACATAAAATCATCATCATCATATGAACCACCAATGAACAAAGATTTCCACAACTGTGTTGTCAGTTTGGGAGGAATTTTCCAATACTCACCACGCTTGGCGGGTCGAAGAGCGCAGTATGTCTACTATCCCTCCAGTTTAGCGTCCCTTAGTCGCCTTTTACGACATCCATGAGAGATGGAGTGGTGCTATATTCTTAATCCGGACATCATCATGTCAGTCACAGGTGTCCACTGCTGAACAAAGGCCTCCCCCTTAGATTTCCACAACGAGCGGTCACATGCCGCCCTCATCCAACGACTCCCAGCGACCTTTACCAGGTCGTCTGTCCACCTCGTTGGAGGTCGTCCCACGCTGCGTTTTCCGGTGCGCGGTCTCCATTCGAGAACCTTTGTGCCCCAACGGTCATCAGTTCTACGGGCAATGTGCCCTGCCCATTGCCACTTCAGTTTACTAATCCTTTAAGCTATGTCGACAACTTTAGTTCTTCTACGGAACTCCTCATTTCTGATTCGATCTCGTAGAGAAATACCAAGCATAGCTCTCTCCATAGCTCGCTGAGTGACCTTGAGCTTTCTTATGAGGCCCATTGTGATTCCATATGTCATCACTGGTAACACACACTGGTTAAAGACTTTCGTCACAAAGATTAATTAAAATACTTACTTTTAAGTGTCTCTCCAGCGCTTCTTTCCGCTTAAAGGCTTTAGTACACACGGTGCAAGGAAACGGTCTGATATCAGAGTGCTTCTGTTGGTGGACGCGAAGGTCGAAGCCAGTGAAGCATGCTGTATCGCACTGGGAGCATTTGTAGGGCCGCTCCCCGAAGTGGGTGCGTTTGTGCATCACCAGGAGAGCGTTGCACTGTGGACAAACAAGCATTGTTGAGTCATCCTGCACGACTTCACGGTGGGGAGCGGGGGGCGCGGCGGTG
Source organism: Diloba caeruleocephala (assembly GCA_947459985.1). NCBI lineage: Eukaryota > Metazoa > Arthropoda > Insecta > Lepidoptera > Noctuidae > Diloba > Diloba caeruleocephala. Next base: position 3,569,142 of record OX381618.1, read on the forward strand.
GGGCCGTATGCCCGCAGTTGAGTTGATAATGTACTCGAAAGACGCTGCTGCCCATAGTCCGGCTAATCCCATAGTCGACTTTTACGACACCCACAAGAGGATATGGGGTGGTGGTATTCTGAGCCACACGGCATGAATCTATACAAATAAATTAAATTGAAGTGCCTGTTTGTAATGTCAAAATAACAGCTTTTACCAAATGCATATCAAAGTATATACAGCACTCAAAACAAACAAAAAAACAACAAATCTTAAATTATTTTGTCTGTTTGTTTATTTGTTACAGCTAATCCTCGCTAAGCTACGAAACGGCTGGACTGATTTTGGTGGGACTTTCAATACAGGTGATGTTATAAGAAGTGCCTTAGACTACTTTTATTTTGGAATAACAAAACGAATTAGGGTTTACCGCAAAAAAACCATGAAACCCAATATATTATATACTCTATGTCAGCTGACTGTGCCGAAGTACTCTATATCAATAACCCGATTACTTTTAAATTAAACGGCAGGTAAAACCACGGGGCCCAGCTTGTTAAAAATAAGAAAGCACGTGGGCGAAGGCCATATTTGTCAGTACCGAAATTTCATTCCATTCATCATTTCCAATACCATGAGTGTTTTATAATGAAAATTTAATTATTAATTGTGAAGAGGGCCATCCGCGCAATATATGATATGGGTCCTTGAGAATCACTTAACAGTGCCCTCCCTTTACATTTTTTAAATATTATGCTTGTCCATAAAAACCTGTTAATATTATGTTTGTCCATAAAAACCTGTTAATATTGTGTAAAGAGCGACATTCATTGGATAAATACTAGAGATAAACATAAAATAGTGATACCTACATTTTGATTGTCAAATACCAATAAATATTATGCTTGTCCATAAAAACCTGTTAATATTATGTTTGTCCATAAAAACCTGTTAATATTTTGTAAAGAGCGACATTCATTGGATAAATACTAGAGATAAACATAAAATAGAGATACCTACATTTTGATTGTCAAATACCAATAAATCATCCTTGGAAAACTGGTTTCGATTTTATACTGATCTCACAGACGGGAACTTTAAAGGGGATGTTCAAACTCAAACTCATAGTTTAGTCTAGTAGCTTACTTAACATTATAGTAGGCCTAATGATAAAGAGCTGGCACACGCATGAATATCAGCATTATAGTGATAACCGTTGTGTTGCCGACCTAAGTATTAATTTGGAATTTATTTTGTTCCGGTAATATAATGTATGTATTTTGCTCTATTTAATATAGTTTGTGATTATTATGTCCATTTAACATTGATTAAATAACTCATAAATAACGGGTAACATTAATTTCATTTAAAATATGTATATTTTTTGTTATAATATTTAGCTAAACTATTTTGTACAAAGATTAAACGAAATTCATCTCGAAACTAAGTTGTCTTACATTGAAGTGACATTTATCTCGTTTTTTTTCATTTGGCCTTATTCCATTGAGTCTAAGCCCAATACAATTCTACCAATGTCAACGTCGTAAGCTAGTACACGCTAGAGATTGGACGGTTGCGAATTCATAAAGTCAGAAAGAAAGATATTGTTCAGTGGTTGATCCGTCACCTTAAACGACACGAAAAAAAAACAAATTTAATAACTACGTTTAATAATAAAAAAATATGTTTTTAGGGTTCCGAACGTCCAGAAGGGAAAAACGGCGGACCCCTTACAGGATTACTCATGTCTGTCTGTCTATCACAGCCAATTTTCTCCGAATTGACTGGACCGATTAAATTTAAATTTGGTACACATGGATTTCTGCGACCCAAACACGGACGTGTAATATAAGTAAATAAATTTTGAATATGAACCCTTTTGGGGGGTAACATAGATATTTTTTGAGTAAATTTTTGGGAATGTACCGTGTAACATAATACATGAAAGGGCTTGTAGCGAAGTTCTTAAATATATTTATATAAAAAAAATACATTGTTTTAAAGTTATTTAAGATAATCCGCGTAAATTGAACATTAGCGCCCTTATCTCTGAAACTACTGGGCCTAAAACTATGAAAAGAATATGGAAAATTTCTCTTTACTTATAGATTACAGGAAAACCTATAAGTCTGTAGTCTTAAAATAAAATAACATGGTAAATCTTTCAATATCGTGCGTACAAACTTAAGTTTGCAGTTGAAATGTAAAAGAGAATATCTTTTTCAACTACAATATTTTCTTGGGATAAATTATTATTACAAGACAGAATTCAACAATAGCCATTTTTATTTCAGCATAATAAAGTCCACTGCTGGACACAGGCCTCCCTCAAAGATCACCACAACGGCTGATATCGCTGTGTTGTGTGCTCATTGGGGGGTATTGCCATAATCGCCACGCTTGGCAGGCGGGTTGGCGATCGCAGTTGAGTTGTTAATGTATTCGAAGGGCGCTGCTGGCCATCCTCCGTCTAATCCCTTAGTCGGCTTTTACGACACCCACGTGATGAGATGGGTTAGTGCTATTCGTGGCCGGCACCACAATAGCTATTATATTCAGCAATTTCGGAACCCTCTCCACACGAGTTCAACTCACACTTGTCCGTTTTTTTCATGATTGTTTAGCACACCACAAGAATTAGTATTATTAATTACAAAATGATTTGTGTCGATAGATCTGTGTTAACTTACCATAAAAAGTTTGCCACATATGTCGCACACGCACTTCTTCTGCAGAGGGTAGTTCTCCTCGGGGTGCACGAGGCGGAAGTGTTTCAAATACGCGCGCGTACTCGGCATCTCTTCCGAACACTGCAAATAATATTTCGTAATACTTTCTGAAATTAAAGCGAAAGCCATCATGTAGTAGCCATTGTATCGAAACAACTTTCATCATTCATCATTTCGGCCGAATTAAGTCCTCTGCTGGACACAGGCCTCCCCCAAAGGACACCACACCGACCGATATGGGTATGTTGTGGGATCATTGGGGGGTCTTGCCATAATCGCCACGCTTTGCAGGCGGGTTGGCGATCGCAGTTGAGTTGTTAATGTACTCGAAGGACGCTGCTGCCCATCTTCCGATTAATCCCTAAGTCGACTTTACGACACCCACGGGATGAAATGGGGTGGTGGCATTCTGAGCCGGCACCACACGGTTAAAACAACTTTACTGGAATAATTTGTAGCCATGTTCATGAGCACAAGCGCGGCAGTGTTCGAAAGGCCAAGAGAAGGAGTAGTGGTATAGCCTGACCAATACCGCTGTACCGCGCCTTAGTTATGCGCGGAGAGGTGGGCGGCAGAATGACAAAACGGAGCGGCTTCCTCGTTTACATTTATTATTTTGCTTCCCTGAATACGAAATAGGTAGTTTGTTCATCATTTCGGCCGAATGAAGTCCACTGCTGGACACAGTCCTCCCCCAAAGATCACCACAACCACCGATATGGGTGTATTGTGGGCTCACTGGAGGGTTTTGCCATAATCGCCACGCTTGGCAGACCGGTGAGCGATCGCAGTTGAGTTGTTAATGGACTCGAAGGACGCTGCTGCCCATCCTCCGGCTAATCCCATAGTCGACTTTTACGACACCCACGGGATGAAATGGGGTGGTGGCATTCTGAGCCGGCACCACACGGCATGGTACGGCACGGTAGTTTGTTACCAGGTGCCATATTTAGCCGCTTCTCCTTTGGTATTGTTAAGGGTGGATAAGTAAAAGCCAAATTTAGTACTTTCAAAGGGTATGAGCGAAGCGAGAGTAACATGCGTTATATCGTGAGCTTGACAAAAAACCGACTAACGTGGTCGGCCGCCGGTGGCCGGCACAGCGGCGTATATATCATACGATCACATCAACCAAAAGACGTCCACTGCTGAACAAAGGCCTCCCCATAATTTCCACAGTTGCGCCGTAATTTTGGGGGGAATTTGCCAGTACACACCACACTTGGCAGGCGGGATGGTGAGCGGGGGTCGCGGGTGCGCAGATTGGGGAGTCTGCGTGCTCACACCGAGCGACCCCCGGGAAGACGGTGGCGCGCACGTGGTCACGTGCCGCCGTGTGCGCAGCACAGCGCAAAGCGAGGCTTGGGGGGATCCTTTACAATCCTCCCCGAGAAGTGCCTGAGGGGGCGACCTTTTTACAGTCGCCTCCCTCCGCTAGAGGGGGTGACCGCTTTACAGTCATCCCTTCCGTGATGTGCCTAAAGGCGTGGCACCAATGGGCGGCTCTAGTGTGATCTTACGAGGACCTGGAGCCTCCCTTCGGTGCCGAAGATGACCGCTCCAGTGGTTTTAGCCGGTAGGAGTCCGGCATACCCCTTCGCCCTTCCCCGGGTTGAAGGAAGTTCCATGAAGAATTTCCATTGGACATCAATAAAAAATAAATAAAAAAAAGGCGGGATGGTGAGCGCAGTTTGGCTACTGTTCCTCAGAAGGCGCTGCTGCCCATCCTTCCGGTTTAGTTCCTTATGGCAGATATTAATAATCAATCTAATCCAAAATCTTCGGATGTCGGATTAAGGATATGTCTGTTTTTTGTGTTAAATGTATTCGTAACACTACGAATGAATTCCAAAATCTTAAATTTGTAGATTTTGGATTAGATTGATTATTAATTTCGGCCGTATGTCGTCTTTTAAGACATCCACGAGAGGGAATGGAGTGGTGTTAAATTCTTAATTCGGATACCACACGTATCACCTATATACCTTTGGCATTCATCATCATCATTTGAGCCGAAAAACGTCCACTGCTGGACAGAAGCCCTCCCCGAAGATTGCCACAATGTGTTGTGTGCTCATTGGGGGGTTTTGCCATAATCGCCACGCTTTGCAGACGGGTTGGCGATCGCACTTGTGTTACTATTGTACTCGAAGGACGCTGCTGCCCATCCTTCGGCTGATCCCAGTCGCCTTTTACGACACCCACAGGATGAGATGGGGTGGTGGTATTCTTAGCCGGCATCACACGGCATACATATACATTATTGAATACATTACCTACTTAATATTGTACCTGTGTTCAGTAATACAAGTTTTGATTTATTGATAGTTTGGTCATAACATTCGGACGAAAATTTGGGCAAAAGCCACTCCGTCTAAGGGGCTGGCCATTGGCTAGTGCCAATTGAACGACAGCCGTGACATTGGTTTATTTCATTACGTCACTATTACGTCATTGAACGAGTCAATGACGCATAACATTATTTTCAAATACCCCTTAGTTTTGCGGTGCACTATAATGATCTGAACATACAGATAGATACAAACATGTTCGCACTTGGCGGGCCACTTGTTCACGCGGTAATTCTTGGGTTGTTTCTCGGGGTGCTCCTTGCGATGGTGGAGACGTAGTTTCTCAGGGCCCGAGAATTTTGCGCCGCATACCCGACAGCCGTTACTGTTACAGAAAAATAAATATGTATAATTCCATTACCAGAAGTAAGTTTTCGCCGAAAGAATATTAATAACCAAAATGATTGTAAAAATGTAATGCATCTCAAACTTGATCCTAAAAGTAGTGTTTATTATGTTTGCTACTTGTTATAATAAAACGTGCTGCTATATTCTTAATCCGTGTGGTGTCCGGATTAAGAATATAGCACCACTCCATCTCCTCCCGTGGATGTCGTAAGGCGACTAAGGGAACGTAAACCAGAGGGATGGGCAGCAGCGTCCCTTCTGCGTAGCCATACTGCGCTCACCAACCAGCCAGGCAGGCAGGTGGCCAAGCGTGGTAAGTATTGGCAAATACCCCCCAAAATGATAACACAGTTGTGAAAATCTTTGGCGGAGGCCTTTGTTCAGCAGTGGACGTGTAAATGGCTGATATGATGATAATAAAACACTTTTAAGCGGATTACATCGCATATATTACAGATTTTGTCCTGCCTAACGTTTCGAAACAGTTTGCAACATTCGTGGTCTCAGAATCATTATGGTGACAGGCGTCGTTACAGATTTTAAGTTATTTCGAATAGGGATATCGGATAATTTAAATAAAAAAATGGCTTTGATGCAGCACGCAGTAATCACTTAGCGTCTTGATGATTTTCAGGGTTGTATGAAGTTTTGGACTTAATTATTGGAACGTAATTCTTTTACGCGGCTTACAGTAGTGAACTGGCAGAAATCGCCACGTAAGGAAAAATCGTTATGCAGGCGACCTATCCCTCTCTTTCTCTTTCTCTCTGTCTCATCTCACATCGTTTCCACGTCAACTTATATTATAAAACCATACGAATTATTTATTGTCCACAATGTAAACAGCATAAAGACAAATTAATAAATGATTTTATAAAAGCAATTAAGCAAGAGCTTTAAAATTTGTATCCATTACAATTTGCAGATTTCCCAGTTCAAAATAAAAATAATCGGGTCAGTTACTGGCAAACAAAATTGGACTTAGTCGTTCGCGAGCCACGTGATCTGAATAATATAAACACAACAAAACTGAGGAATATGTACTCACATAGTGTCTGTACTCTCGGTGTGCTTGACGGACATCACCATGTGTCGCTTGAACGCCTCCGTTGATATGAACCTGACGTCGCACTCCGCACAGTACAATCCTTCGTCTTTGTTTTCCTCAACTTTTATCTGAAAATTCAAATAGGCAGAGCTTAGGTTTATTGACGCCACTACTGTTCATATTCAAGTGGTTGATTCATTTTATCAAATGGACGAAGTCATTTGCTTTTAATGCCTTTCTGACTTTTGTTTGTAGCCCAAAGCATTATTGACCGAGTATTCTTGGACAGATTTTTGGTGTCTCTACTGCACTGATTTCTCGAAGTCAGTCATGTCAGTGCATAAATACACTGCATATTATATAACGTTTTATTTTATGTTTGTCAAAGGACCGACGGGCGTGGGTGCAAACGAGTCCTTTAGTGGAGACCGCGAATAGGCAAACGTAATGTGGGATAACCCCCTGCCAGATGAGCCACCAACCTGAAGAAGGGTGCTGGGACAGATTGGACGCGGAAGACGGTAGACCGGTTGTTATGGTGCATCTTGAGAGCGGCCTATGTCCAGCAATGGAAAAAGGCCGAGTTGATTAATTGTATGTATTTCAGGCGGCACCGACGATTCCGTACATCACGATAGAGCTCATGAAAGTGCCTGTCGCAATATGAGATTCGCTTGAACAACTGAACGACTAATGAACATTCTGGAAAGTTTTGGCATGACGATTTCATCGTGAATTTGAAGAACTAGTTGTACTCATTGAAGGGACGACTCTCGAACTGCTGGAGCAGTCTACCAAGGGCAGGTTACTGAGCTGGGTGCACAAAACTTGGGACATCAGCCTATAGATCACACCAGTATTGTTTTTTTGTTTTTTTAAAGCATTGCCCCACACTAGGATTTCTCCTGTGTCGTGGGTGCGTTTATAGACATGAAATTCCACATACATACAGTTGTCAGCTTCTAATGTTGATGCTGCCCAGCCCAGCTAACATTCGAAAAATCGTCAGTGCATCTTGCCTGCTGAGCTGCGGTGCAAAAGTCGATAAATTTAAACCTGCTCAGCAAGCTAATCTCGAAGTTGCTTTAAAAGGAAATATCCGAAGAATACCACCACCCCATCTCATCCCTTGGGTGTCGTAAAAGGCGACTATGGGAATAGCCGGTGGGTGGGCGGCAGCGTGGCGATTATGGCAATAACTCCCCAATGAGCACACAACACAAACCCATAGCGGTCGTTGTGGTAATCCTTTGGGGAGGCTTCCGCCCAGCAGTGGACGTTTTTACGGTTTTTATGATGATCCGAAGAAGTGCTATACTTGCTAACAAAGCAGTATCAGCGTTGTTTATAGACGCCTTCTTTGTTAAACGACCGATTGCTGCTGGTAACAACGGGTTCTTGAGCGGAACCACCAACCGGCGAACGTACCCCTCGGCTACATTAACGAAGACGGGTTAGACTGGTTGCAAAAGGAGGACAAGGTATGATGACACAACTTGGAAGAATCTTATATCATGCAGTGGACTGATGTGCTCAAGTGCTTCTATAGTAGCTTACGATATTCGGAGTTCCTTTAGCATAAATACTAAAGTGGCAAACTTCGCGCTTTGTACCTATGATGGTAACAAGGACTCTGTAGACCGCAACGTTTTCCGTTAAGCTTCTTCCACATTCATGCTTTTTCCCGACATTAGCTCAGGTGGCGTTATGAGGAGCGTAGATGCACTTAGCCAACAACAACCGGACAAGTGCGAGTTGAACCCGTTTGTAAAAGTTTGTACACACAATATTGAAAGATTTACCATGTTATTTTAAGACCATAGACTTCTTATAAGTTTTCCTGTAGTATAGGTAAAAAGCTTTTATCTATATTTTTATTTTATTTTAGGCTCAGTAGGTAATGGTCAATTTTCATTTTTTTTTTAAATAACTTTATAACTATATGTTAAAATTATAAAATAAATATATTTGACACCCTTACAACAAGCCCTTCCATTTCATATGTAATACGATACAGTTTGCAAAACTTTATTCTTTAATTTTCTTATGTGACCCCCATATTCAATTTCAACTTAATCGGTCGAGTAGATTCGCAGCAAATTGGCTGTGACAGAAGGACAGACAGACACACAAGTGATCCTATAAGCGGTACGCAGTTTTTTCCTTCGGTCGTTCGGAACCCTAAAAGTGAAATATACGGTACTCACCAGTATATCTTTGTGCACCATATTCTTGTGCACGAGCAGACCTTGCTTGCTGTAAAACGAGTAACCGCACAAACCGCAGATGTTCTCCGATGGATGCTTGATGCGCATGTGGCTCACGTAGGTTGTCCTTACACTGTGTTAACGAAAGCTACGTTTACGAAAAGTAAATAGCATATGGGGAAATTGGACGTAAGTCATCAACGGCTATTGTAGCCTGTTGAACTATGCACCCGTCAAGTTTTGCAAAATCACTATTAAGTCATTCAGACAACTCGGTTCCTTACGAGGCACGAGGCACGGAGTTCTTTCCATGATCACATTATGCCGTTATTTCTGGTTGTCACATGAATACCCCTTAAATAAGACTATTATAGTAGTTAGTCTCCCATAAGAGAAATTCGGTGTGGTGTCCGGATTAAGAATATAGCACCACTCCATCTCCTCCCTTGGATGTCGCCACTAAGGGAATCTAAACCAGAGGGGTAGGCAGCAGTGTCCCTTCTGTGAAACGGTAGCCATACTGCGCTCACCAACCCGCCCGCCAAGCGCGGTGAGTATTGGCAAATACCCCCCAGAATGATGACACAGTTGTGAAAATCTATGGAGGAGGCCTTTGTTCAGCAGTGGACGTATAAATGGCCGATATGATGATGATGATGAAGAGACTAAACTTTTCCGTGTGGTGCCGGCTACGGATAGCACCAACCTATCTCGTGGGTGTCGTAAAAGGCGACTGTGAGATTAGCCGAGGATGGGCAGCAGCGTCCTTCGATTACATTAACAACTCGACTGCGATCGCCAACCCGCCTGCCAAGCGTGGCGATTACGGCAAAACCCCCCAACGAGCACACAACACACAAATGTCGGTCGTTGTGGTGATCTTTGGGCGAGGCCTGTGCCCAGCAGTGGACCTGATCCGGCCGAAATGACCGAAGAGACTAAATAACTTAAGGTCTCGAGGTGATGAGCGCAGTGTTGTGCCGCACAGGACTAGCCCTGGGTAGCATTACAATTGTTATGGGCAGGCATGACGCTGACCACCAGGTGAATGACTTTCTCGTCTCGCAACTATGTTGTTAAAGAAACCTCTTATCTTGCTGTAGGATACCTAGTAACCAACCGTACGGTCATCCAGAAAGCCCATGGCTAGGTTTGCCATTGGTGTGGGTTGGTCACATGGTTATGCCTTCGATGCACTAATGACGTCATATTGCCCAGTACACTGGTCAAGCGTGGAAATAATGGCGAAATTCAAGACTATGTAGAGATTAGTCAGAATATATGTAATTTAAGAGTCAAACCTCAATACTTTTATTTCAAACTAGCTGGGACCACTGCCGCTCCTAGTCCGCTGGGTTGCGCGGAACCCTCATTATTTTTCTTAAATAAAAGTAGCCTAAGTTATTTCTTATAACATCAGCTATCAGCCAGTGAAAGACCCGTCAAAATCGGTCCCGCCGTTTCGGAGATTACCCGGAACACACAACAAACAGACAGACAGACGAGCAGACCGACAAAAAAAATAGATTTTTTGTTGCATGTATCGTATATACTTTCATATGTATTAAGTAAAAAGCTGTTATTTTGACATTACAAACAGACACTTCAATTTTATTTATTTGTATAGATGTATACGAGTAGATAAGCCAATTATTAGCACTTATGAAACGTCAGAATTTAAGTTGCACAGTTCTAATCAGTTGATCCTGCTGAGAAGCAAGAGACTCCATGGATACTCTTTCAAAATAATTGAGATTACAATGTTGATTGATACAAATGATGGTAAAACATACAACGAGAATAATGTAGGCTAATGTGTAAAGAACTTCAAATAGAAAAAATTTAAAAAAAAAGTTGTGTATGTTACAGAAGTCTAACTTACGTGAAGACTTCATCACAATAGTTGCACTTGTGCGTGATACCTTTGTGCGAACCTTGATGCTGCTTCACCGTGGTTCTGAAAAACATTAGTTTAATTTACAGTCGATCGAGATAAAGCCACCACCCCACCTCAGCGAGGGATAGCGTTCAACGGTTGTCGCGAACGTGAGGTCAACACCGAAGACATCGTAGCCACTCACACGTAAGCGGCTGTCCACACCGTACGCACGCTTTCCCACACGTATTTTGTGGCTGCCACAACGCAACTTTAAACGGGCACACTCAAAGCCCTGCAAGTAATGCTTTAAGTAGGCCGTTTTAGCGACACCATTCAGACTAGACACTGACCAGCCGTGTGGTGCCGGCTTAGAATACCACCACCCCATCTCATTCCGTGGGTGTCGTAAAAGGCGACTATGGGATTAGCCGAAGGATGGGCAGCAGGATCCTTCGAGTACATTTATAACTCAACTGCGATCGACAACCCGTCTGCCAAGCGTAGCGATTATGGCAAAAACCCCCTAATGAGCACATAACACAAAACCATACCGGTTGTTGTGGCAATCTTTGTGGGAGGCTTCTGTTCAGCAGTGGACAATTTTAGGCTGAAATGGAACTGCCCGGGCACATTTGTGACACTGTGGTGTGGTGTAGTTGTGGCTATAATCTGAACAGAGCCATAAGCTTATTTGAAATGGAAAAGAAAATAGGTTGACGTCATTGAAAAAAAGTTCAATCAAAATTAATTTGGCACCAACACAAAAGCACACAACTAAATTAAACATGGGAGCATACTAAAATATTACAAAGAAAACAATAAGTTATTTGTAAGTTATAAGCTACGTCAGCTTTTTTTGTATCTTGTTTTATGTACCAGTACTTACATGTTACTCGAGTTGTACGGACATAATTTACATACATATTTCTTCCCATGGTTCAGTACATGTCTCTGAAGATTGCGTTTGGTTTTAAATCTGTACTTGCATATTGTACACTCTATATCACCTATGATCTGAAAAAAAAAACACCTTAGCTGTAAAATATAGATTCTAAGCCTTCTCTACTTTTTATTGAGACTAGCTTCTAATCTAACCAGATACGGTTGAATATCAGTTACATGAAGTGACCGGTCGTAAGGCCTGGCCAGTCCCTGACTGCCCAGGATAAGCCTCTGTTGCGGGGACCGCAGCATCGCAGTTAGGATGATACGCGGATACTGGTGTCTGCGGTGGCCGCATGTGCGCCTGCGAAAACCTCCTAGTGGGACCTGGAGGTTTACCGAAGTTCACTGGCGAGGAGCGTTTTTTTTTTTTTTAAACGTTGCCCCGCACTAGGAATTCTCCTGTGCCGTGGGTGCGTTTTACAGACATGAATTCCACACCCAGACCCAGAACAACTACCTGCAGATCATACAAATATTTGTTCCGTGCAGGAATCGAACCCACGACCCGGAGCGCAGCAATCGACTGTATCAGCCACTGCACCAACCGTGCCGTCACACTCACCCTCCGCTAGAAGCGGTCCTGAGTTGACACAGAGAGGCTCAAAGAGCCGTCATGGCCAAATACGAGAGGAGGCTGGAGATGCCTAGGTCCTAGGGCGGCGGAAGCTATCCATCCAATCCTAGAGGAGTGGGTGCGGAGGCGGCATGTGATATTGCGTCGCGACTACGAAGATCCGAATGCTACTTTAACGCACCAATTAACCTTTAAGTTCAACCGATCTGTGCGGTATGCATTTCTCTTCGAGCTTACCACATCAGTACAGCTGTGTAATTTCGAAAAATAATTATGGTCATGGGATGCCTTGGCGGTTTTCATGCGGCCTAAGTTAAGCTGTGAAGACGGCTAATATGATGATATGGTCTTCGGGATGGTAGAGAGTAGCAACATCTAGTTTAGCCAGTTTTCAACTTTACTAGCATGCGATGCAACTTGAACCTGACGAAGTTCTGAGAACCGAGGGATGACGGATTAGCCAAAAACTTGCTCACTGAAATTTCCGAGAACGTGCTGAAACGTCACCACTGGTTAGGCTCGCTTCGAAGTGACCAAACCACTTTAATTACCTCGCTATGGCTAGAGTCTACTGATGTAATCCTCTACTAAGCATTTAAGATACCCAAGTGAAGAGATTGTAAACTATACGGCACAACCCAAACTTCATAACTAACATATTTATCCAAATGAAGGCGCTGTAGTGACGGCACGGTTGGTGCAGTGGCTGATACAGTCGGCTGCTGCGCACCGGGTCGCGAGTTCGATTCTTGCACGGAACAAATATTTGTATGATCTGCAGGTAGCTGTTTGGTGTCTGGGTGTATATTGTGTGGAATTTGTGTCTGTAAACGCACCCACGAAACAGGAGAAATCCTAGTGTGGAGCAACGTTTTACTTAAAATGAAACAATAGAAATATACAATCGTGCTCCGCCCCCCACTTCTTTCGCGCCTCCTCACACAGACCTACATCGTTGTGAGGACTATTATCTTACGGGAGAATGCTTCGTGACGTGATGTTTCCAGGCTTGTGTGTTATTGAACCCCTTGTAGCACAAGTGACACTGGTATGGACAGTTCAGGTAGTTGGACGACTGCTTACGCTTGTTTATCTCTTCAATTTGCTCTTCCAACTGCAAAAAACGTATTTTTTTTAATATTGCTGTATTTTCTCGTTAATTCATTCATTCATTTCGGCCGAATGAAGTCCACTGCTGGACACAGACCTCCCCCAAAGATCACGACAACGACCGAATATGGGTGTGTTGTGGGCTCATTGGGGGGTTTTGCCATAATCGCCACGCTTGGCAGACGGGTTGGCGATGAGTTGTTAATGTACTCGAAGGACGCTGCTACCCATCCTCCGGCTAATCCCTTAGTCGACTTTTACGACACCCACGGGAGGAGATGGGGTGGTGGTATTCTGAGCCGGCACCACACGGCATATATTCTCGTTAATGTGCATTTATAATTTTTGCATTGTTGTAATCAAACTGTTGGAGATAATCTCAACTGGCTCAAGACAAATGTAAACATTGAGCGAAATAATTTGGATTACTCAGCAAATTAGTGCTGTTAAAATACGCCCTTGTATCGTGATAAATACCATTTTACGGCCTTAATTAATAATCAATCTAATCCAAAGTATTTAGATTTAACATTTCGGACTTGACCTGCCTTTGTGTTAGGATCATATTTAACCTCTAGTGTGATCTTACGAGAACCTGGAACCCCCCTTCGGTGCCGAAGATGACCGCTCCAGTGGTTTTAGCCGGTAGGAGTCCGGAATACCCCTTCGCCTTTCCCCGGGGTGAAGGAAGTTCATGTAGAATTTCCAATCGACAAAGGATCACATTTAACACAAAAACAGACAAATCGTTAATCCGAAATCCACAAATTTCGGATCATCAATTTCAGCCGTCAGGCATGTACTAACATACACTCCCAATGAGCACAGAACACAAACCCATACCAGTACATGTGGCAAACTTTGGGGAAGGCTTATGTCTAGCAGTGGACGTTTTTCTGCTGAAATGATGAAAATGATGAATGAACACTATGATATGAATATGATATGTTATGAACTCTACGTGATAGGTCCAGCATTATTATTCATTTGATGCAATATCGACACAAGCTCTACTTGAGTTTTGATTCTTACGTGCTTGAATATGTCACTCTATTAACCAATCATTCTGTTTAATCTTTGTAATTTTCTGCCATCTGCATACGATATCACATAATTTAAATTATTTGATGTGTTTTATTAAGCTATTTGAATTAGCCGTTTTTCTGTTTTTAACCAAAAATAAACTTTTAAATGAACTTACATACCGACAACGTAACCACAGTAATATCTTCCATTTGAGTCTTGTCATCGGAGCATGGGCCGTCTTCTTTAGCGACTTTCGGCACCTTCTTCTTGCCAACTGTCATGCCAGTCTTCTTAGTTCTGCTTCGCTTTTTTGGCTGTGCCATACGAGTTTTTTTGGGTGGCGGAACTGATACAGATTCATTTTCCGTGGCTGGGGCCAACTGTAAAGAAGGTTGTTGATTTATATGGGTGATTCTACTTACGAGGTACTTATGACGGTACCGGCCTGGGTGCGGTCTAATGCAGACAAAGCGTGCACCACACCCCCAGCCAGAGGTAAGTGGAAGGACACTGTGGGGTTTTAGCCAGTAACGAATAATTGAACGCTCCTTAAGACACACTTTCGCCGCTTTGGCGGAGGCGGTTGCGTGGGTCAACCGCCTCCGCCTGGATGTCGAAAGGCAGAAAACGCGCCAAGAGAGTTGCCGCCTCGTAGGACAGTGTTCTCGCTCCCTCCGCCAAAGCGGCGAAAGCGTGCCTTCAGATGTGGCGACATCGCTTACGGGCGCAGTTTGCGAACAAGCGCGTCGTCGAGGCCATCCTGCCGCTCTTCGGAGCCTGGCTCGGAAGGAGCGAACGCGTGACCTACCGTCTGACGCAGGTGTTCACCGGTCACGGTTGTTTCGGTACGCACCTGCACAGAATAGGACGTGAGGTTACGGCACAGTGCCACCATTGTGGAAGCGAACAGGATACTGCACAGCACACACTCGAGGAGTGCCCTGCGTGGGCTGCCGAGCGGCGGATCCTGGTCGATCGGATCGGGCAAGATCTGTCTCTGCCGGCAGTAGTGTCTATGTTGGCAGAGCATGAAAATTGGAGTGCAGTGGTCTCCTTCTGCGAGAGCGTCATGCTCCAGAAGGAGACTGCAGAGCGGGATTGGGAGAGGGCCGATCCTACACGGAGAAGGACGCGATGGTACCGGGGTAACAACCGCCCCGGCTCCCAGGTCCAACACGCCTGAGCCCCCTGCCGTCGCTACACGGTGAAGGGCCTCGGGGGTCGCGGGTATGCATATTAGGGAGTCTGTGTGCTCACACCGAGCGACCCCCGGGAAGACGGGAATCCTCCCCGAGAAGTGCCTGGGGGGCGGCCTTTTTACAGTTACCGTCCCTCCGTTAGAAAGGGTGACTGCTTTACAATCATCCCTTCCGTGACTTGCCTAATGCGTGGCCGCCGTATAAAATATAACTCGTTGGCCTGCATGAACCATGGTTGGGGCATACCTGGCCCCGCCCGACTTCATAAATAGAGTTTTTTATTTCTTTTTAGTGGTTTTAATATCGTATAGTATTTCGAAGTCGGTATTTTTTTGTTTAATAGTTTTTTTTTTTCAAATCTCTTTTAGCTAAGCCTTAATACCCACAGGTACCTTATAATTTTACACCCCTTCCCTGTTCATATTGTGCCCCTGTAAGACATTTGAGTATATCCCCTACCCAAAATTATAACAAGAAATAATCAAATGAGTAATCGGCTCACAAACATTGAAAAATACTGTTAATTTACAAAAGTTAATTCAAAAGTCGATTTTTTTGTTGTGGTGCCAATCCTAACATATAATGATCTCTTAAGTAAAATCACCTGTATGTGAAATATTTTAAATGGTAATCATATAACATCGCATCAACAAATCACAGTGGTGATAGTGAGGCAATTTTTTAACTTTGTAAATTCCATAAATAAATACTGTCCAAAACATATACATATCTTGTCTTATTGTGCTGTCAATTTAAGCTGATCCATGTGCAGCTACAATTGAAATCACCAGTATATGAACACTTACCTCAGGGTCTTCCAACTCCACATTAATGTTCAACTTTACAGTAAAGTCTAATTTCTCCATATCTACATCCTTAATTTTCTCCTTATCATTCTTCTCTGTATGTTCATCATCACTAGATTGACTAGGACTGGGTATTGTGTTGTCAGGTATGTCATCATTATCATGATCTTCTTTTTTTATAATTTCTACAGTAAATCCAGGCTCTATGTTTAGGCAATCAATGTCATTTTCTTCTTTGATATCAATATGCGTGAGATTTGATATTACAAGAAGACTTTCTCTTTTATTTTCCCTTATTGCTGCATGTGTTATCTGTAAGCAATAAGTGAATTAATAAGACTTGTACAAAATAACATTTGTAAATGTACTAGGCTTAATTTTCAACTTATGTAAGATGTTAGAACAGGAGGCTTACCATGAGCTCTTAATACAAGTCAATTGAAGACCTCAACTGATTTGTTTTGATTAAGTGGACCTCGCATTGTATAGGATTTCCGTACAATCCGAGATCAGCCTATACTGGAAATTTTTAGCTTGAGATGTAGCTATGTGTACTTATAATCAAAACAAATCAGTCAAGGTCTTCAATTGACTCCTATTAAGAGCTCATGGTAAGCCTCCTGGTACGAATTAAAATAGTTTCAAATGTTAAGTTGAGAATTATCTCTAAGTGCTGGAGCCTCAATAGAGCCTACTAACTCAAAACATGATACTATATTCATGGGAAAGTGTCCAGGCAACTGCATAAAATGGGATCTTTTGGAGAAAATATGTGTTAAGACACCTAAACAGACGTATCACGCCAAAAAAATAAAAAAATATGTTTAAAAAAACTAAAACTATACACTAAAGCTCACCTTCCCACAATCATCTATTATTTCACAGAGTATTTCCTGAGTACGTAGACACTTTTGCCTGAAAAAATAAAACTTTTTCACAAGTGCTGCACACTCATAGCAGGCATATGGTGGCATTTGTGTGGTAAACCAGGGCTGAAAAAAAAGATGTATTAAATATGAATCCACAAACATGAACTATAAAAATATTTAAAAAGTCATCAGTACAATAAACAATAAACAGACCTATAAACAGCCCTGCATCTAATTAACTAAATTTATACTTTTGTAGGGACAGAAATCAACATCATTTTAAAATTATTTCAGCCTGTTAATGTCAACTGTGGAACACAGTAAGGGAATGTCGCCAAAATACAATGCTTGCCAAATGTTTTGGTGCTCCTTTGGATTTGTTATCTGCACAACAGAGGATGCTTCTGCCTATCTTACAGCCACAGGTACCTTTTGTCTCAGCGCAAGCAAAGCGAGTTATTATCATCGTAGTAAGGGTTTCTGTTGCTTAACCCGCGAATTATAACGTACAAAATATTTGTAAAAAGCACATTCAACATTTTTATATGTCCACAAACTTACCTTGCTATCGATCAAGACTGACGCAAAATATGATTCCAATGGGTATGAATGCAGGTCATGCATTTTTATATCCATATTTAAACAAATACGGCATACTTTAACGTCTTCCATGTTATAAAATTATTTATTTTATTCACATAAATAACACATATTCACTTCATAGAATTGCAGTTAAGTACGAAAGACGCAACACTATTTTACAGTCTTCTTCTGCGTTATTAGTAAAGTGATAGCCGTATTAACCCTTGGCATTTGTTTAATAATTTTTTTATGAATTTTATTATGAATATAATAAGTATCGCTTTACTTTATCGAAAATAAATAATACATAAATCTTTTCTTCGTCTTCTTCTCTCAGATTATGGCTTCTGTATCTTCCACAATTTCGCCAATGTCAAGTATAAGGCAACGTCGTACGGTGTTTAGATTATTAAATCGTTACAGATTCATAAAACATTTATTAAAAATGAAAATCTACATAAATCTCAACGACAGAAAGGCGCTTTGTATTTTTGTATTGCAATGTAAATTAAAATTAAATGTCAAACTGCTTTAGTGATTTCAGTTTCACTAACATTTCAATGTGTATTCATTTGACAAAATAATCAGCTATCGATTCGACTAAATAAAGAGTTAGATTAAAATGACTATGACTACCTTTGAAGGTTCGTACGTCCGAATTGAAAAACACAGATCCCATAAAGGATCACTCGTGTGTCTGTCTATCTGTCACAGGCAATTTGCTCCGAATCTACTAACTGATTAATGATTATGTTGAAATTTAGTACACATAATTTTTTTAACCCGAACGCGGACTTGAAACGTCAATAAATATTTTTTGAATATGGGTTCACTTTTGGAAGCCAACAACAACAAATACATAAAGTTTGCTAACAGTACTATGTAACACATCAAATGAAAGGGCATGTTGTAAGTGACTCACTTTTTTATAATCTTAAAATAAATAGTTTTAAAGCTATTTAGGAAAATTGAGTTTATATAATGTACATCCCCTCTCTGACACTACCGAAGCTATACATTTTAAAAAAACAACAATAAGTTCTTTGCTTATATATTTCAGGAACGTAAGAGGTAGGTAACATAAGAGGCCTATGGTCTTAAAATATCATGGTGAATTTTTCAATATTGTGCATACGTATGGATAAAGTTATTAAAGTATATTAATATAATGGAACTAAATTTCACACTGATATTCTAGACATATTTCCCCTAAACTTGATGCTTTTAAATAACTTTATTGATAATAGTATTGATAGCATCAACTTTATTTTAATTAATAAATGAGACCTGACTTTGTTAAAAAATTAAGCATATGGGTTATATTTGCAAGAGGCTCTGATCAACCTCACAGAGGCATAGCCATTACAATTAAATTTATATTTTAAATTCACTATAATTGATATAAGACTATAATTTTCAAAATATTAAATGTCAAATCGAATTCATTTCTTGTATTTTCTCTATTATTTTGTGTGTGGTAAATTTTATACTATAATCTGAAAGAAACTTTTAACAAATTATAAACACCATTTTCTTATTCATTGGATACTTTAATTTAAGTGCATTAAATTCTTTCTTCTGTTTTTGGGGTGCTAAAATGAATAACATTAGAGGCAATTTCATGATTGATATAAACTGCATTTGTTTTAGTGTTCATAATATTGTAATTTAGCCCCTAGACAATAGGAGTAAATGTTCGATTTAGTTTTTGTTTCTCAATCTTTCAGTCGTAGGTCAAGATTTGGACGTTGTAAAACATCTTCTCATTTGTATAGATTAAAACCCTCGATGGTAAATCTTATTTATATTGTAAATAGGAAAGCTATTGCTAATTGATCTTTGCAGTGTACAATAACTATTTTTATGATGTTCTTTGATTGTAAGTAGTTTTCGGTGCAGTGCAAAATAATACACAGATTACTTTACTTTTGGGCTAATAGCTAATTGTAAATTATGTACATTGTTGATAACGTAGTGGAAATAAAACCAAATAAAACCTCATTGATTATTGATTTGGCAAATTTGTCAACCTATGTCAACCCTTTCTGGCAAAATGTGACATACCTAAAAATATGTTTTGTTTTATTTTTATAAGTAAGGAAAAATATTTGTGATTTATTTAAAAAAATCTATTTTATATTCATCCTAAGTTCTGTTAGATCTATATGAATTAGTTATAAGACTATACTATGTACTAGGGATGCAAACCAGTAAAATTACCCCGCTGAAATACGATATTATATAAATAGTTAATAGTTTTGTCGTGTACAGATAGATAACTTAGAGATAAAAGATTGAAAGTTAACATGTAAAAATATTTTGAATTGTCAATTTTTTGTTGGGTTGATGGTAAGTCCAATGCCCGTAATAAATGAAAAAAAAAAATGTGTGTGACCTGTCACTGTCCGCCACCTATAATTTTAGTTCATTTTTTTGAATAAGTCAAGAAGACTTACGAGAATTATTTTCATTTTTGATAAATGTTTTATGAATATGTAACGATTTATTAATCTAAACACCGTACGACGTTGCCTTATACCTGACATTGGCGAAATTGTGGAAGATACTCTACAGAAGCCAAAATCTAAGAGAAGAAGAAGAAGAAGAAGTTCATTTTGTTTTTTTTAACAATTGAACCGTACGACGTTGCCGACATATTTTATAGTTTTTTTCAGTTTTGAGAAATATTTTATTGAATATGTAAAGATTATTATTTATATATATATTTATTAAGATAATTAATCTAAACACCGTACAACGTTGACATTGGCGAAATTGAGTCTATTAGAATCAAATACCGCAATGTCCATAAAAAAGCAAAAATGCGTTTTCTATGCCGTATGAATCTACAGATTAAAAGGAATCTATTTGAATATTCAAAATGCAACCAAAGCAATGTCATGTAGAAAACTGGCATTAAAAATTAAAGTATGCTACAAATATAGCATTATCCATTGGTGTATGTATATAAAAAATATGAATTATGGCCAGAACACGAAAATGGACATTGCGGTATTTGATTCTAATAGACTCAATTGCCTCATCGTCCATCGATACTAAGTTTCAACAAGAATTATTTTTAAGATAAATTTATTATATACGTATTCTTTTACAAAGGTATTTAATTATCTTATTAACTAGTTATACAAAATACATCCATAGGATCCATTATGGATCCCCCTATTTCCCCAGTTCCTCCGGACCCCCCCGACGCTGCAATTCCGCCAGTATCTTCCCTAGGTCATGGCAAGCGCCGTATTAATGATGCCGAATCTATTGTTTCGCCCAAAAAAACGATTATAGATAAAGAAATGTAGCAGCAGCATCTATCCAAAATCTTTATGTTCACCCTATTCTTGAAATGGGGATTAAAGCTTACAATTCCTCTGATAAAGGCCCATTTTTAGTTCACGTATCTAGGTCTGATCTTGATCCCGCTTCAGGGACTACTTTTCATCCTATTAAGTTTGGTCAATTTTTGTCCAAAAATAAAGTAATGAATATTAGCCCTGATGGTCTTAAAAAAGTAGGCAGGAATAAAATATCAGTGGAGTTTTTTACTGCTGATGATGCTAACAAATTCTTAGACAACCCAATTTTGGGTATGAGTAAATATGAGGTTTCCAAAACCCTCTTATAATATAACGAAAATGGGAGTAGTCCGACAAGTGCCAGTGGATATGTCGATGGACGAGTTCGTCGAGTCTTTCCACCAAGCGGATGCGGAAAAGTTTTAAAGGTGCGTAGACTTAACCTTAAGTTGAATGAGAATGGACGGATAACATGGGTTCCTACTCAGACAATCGTAATTACATTCCAGGGTCAAGTTCTTCCTCAAAGAATTTATGCTTATCGCACATTACTCCCTGTTGAAACATACCATTTTCCAACTATTCAATGTCTGAATTGTTGTCGATTCGGACATATTTAATCACAGTGCCGATCAAAGGCCAGATGCTATCGATGTACTGTGAGGTTGTGAGGTTGAGGAATCCATGTCTACCTGCCTTCACTGTTTGGGCCAACACTTCGCTAATAGCGGGAGTTGCCCAGAGTTTGGGAGACAGAAATCCATTAAGCTCATGATGTCACAGGATAATATAGTACGAGGATGCTTCCAAGAGGAGGCAACACCCTTAAGTCACAAAACCATATTCCGAAATGGCCTGTTCCCAAAACATATTTCCATCCCAATCTTCTTATTCATCTTCCCAATTCATTCCTAGCCAGAATAATAACTCCCCTCCTAATAATGTGTCTTATCGTAAAACAGTATACTCCTCTCCTCGTGCTAGAGTTCCCTTGGGTAAATCATTTGACAAAGCTGCCCATCAAGCAATTGTAGCTGATGAGCCCTCTACTTTACCTAATGGTTCCGCCCTAATTTCTCGTCAACTGAGTTCATCAGATCCTTCCCAAGATGATAATCTCTTAGAATTATTGTAAGTAAGTACACCTTAAGTATTATTTCTCCTAATAATTCCAATTTACCGCCCCACGATGCCCAGAAACTGACTCAAATCTTCCAGTCTCCATTCTCCAATGGAACGCGAAAAGCATTCGTCCTAAAAAACATGAGCTTCTTTACTTAATTAATAAATTTCTCCCGTCAGCCATTGCAACCTCGGAGACATGGCTGGTACCTGGTTCTCGTTTTCGGATTTCTGGGTACTCGTGTCTGCGAGATGATAGGGCTGATGGGTATGCGGGTAGTTCTCTATTTATTAGACACTTCCTTCCCTTTTCTCAAGTCCCTCTTCCCCTCTTTCCCCCCTGAGATTAATATTGTTGCCGTAAGGTCGTTTAATGTTACTTTCATCTCTGCGTACATCCCTCATCCCCATTCGAGTTTAATCCCTGATATTTTACTTGTAACCTCTTCTGTCCCTTCCCCGATTATATGATAGGGTGATTTTAATCACTCTGCCGTGGATCTAACAATATGCTCTACCTTATTGGCCCCCTCCCTGCCCTGGAATGTTCTTACTCATTCTCATGGTAGTGATCATTACCCTATTGTAATTTCAATCTCTGATACAGTAACTCCCATGCAAAATTTTAACCCGTCCCTTAAATATAGATTAGCAGAGGATAAGTGGTCCTCGTATTCTTCTTCTCTTGAAAGGAGATTAGAATTTCTGCCTTCGCCTGACAACAACAATCATGAAGATTGCTATTCTAAATTTGTTGAATCTGTCATCTCTAATGCCAATGAATGTTTCCCATTATAAAAGCAATTCAAAGTTTCAACCCCTTGGTGGGACTCAGAATGCACAAAAGCAGTCTCTGAAAGGAAAACAGCGGAACTTTATGATAATGAAATATGAATTTTGATTACTTTTTAAATTATCAAAAGAAAGCTGCAAAGGGACGAAACCTTCTTTCTGAAAAAAAGAAAAAGGGATGGATTCACTTTTGTGAAACTCTATCCCCAAGGACCCCATCCTCTTTAGTTTGGAAACGAATCAAAAGATACAGAAGTTCATGTAGCTTTGTCGACTTGACAGTTAATGACCCCTTGTCATGGCTTGAGTCTTTCTCAGATAAATTGTCCCCTCCTTTTGTACCAAATATGGACTATTTCCCCCATATTCCAATTCGTCTCCCATCCACAAATAGTTTCGATCAACCATTCTCGTTCCGTGAACTTCAACTCGCGCTTGACGGTTTAGTTGATACTTCTCCTGGAGCAGAGGGAATCCCATATTCCTTTTTTAAAAAACGCTTCAGTTAAAGC
This sequence comes from Diloba caeruleocephala, assembly GCA_947459985.1. NCBI lineage: Eukaryota > Metazoa > Arthropoda > Insecta > Lepidoptera > Noctuidae > Diloba > Diloba caeruleocephala. The sequence goes on from OX381618.1 coordinate 3,592,531, forward strand.
TAAGGAATATTATCTAGAACTAATAAATAGTTTCTTCGAATATGGAATAGTTCCTAAACCATGTAAAATTGTAATTCCTATACTGAAACCTGGCAAGTCTAATTCAAGTAATAATAGAACTATAGCTCTATCATCAGTTTTGTCTAAAATCACAGAACATATGATTAAACATCGACTTCAATGGCTTGTAGAGAATAGAAATTTGTTGGCAAAAACTCAGTATGGTTTCAGAAAAGGTTTGAGCACAATGGATATTCTTAGTATTTTAACTACTGATACTCGTGTTTCTTTTAAAAAAAAAGAGTATTTAGTGGGAGTGTCAGCCTATGATAACGTCTTACTTCCGACACTCAGGAATAAACTTATTCACCAACTGAACATTCCTGAGAAATTAGTACGATTTATTTGTAACCTTTTTATGGAAAGAAAAATCTCAGTTAAAAGTCGCGATGCCTTCCTTTCCCCTAGGTCTATTTGGAAAGGCTTACCACAAGGACCAGTGTAAAGCCCTCTACTTTACAGCTTGTATACTTATGATCTGGATCATTCTGTAATTCCGTTGTGTCAATTTTTTCAATATGCTGATGATCTGGTATTGTATCAGTCTGATAAACCCGTTGAAGAGGCGATTAAATTTTGCCCTCGGATACTTGTCTGACTAGCTTCTTCATCATGGATTGTCCCTTTCGACTTCTAAAAGTTATGTGGTTGTTTTCACTAAAAAACGATTTGTTCCTCCTGTCGTAATAAGAGTTGATGGTGAAAATATCAAATCACATACTGATTATGTTTCTCAAAAATGTGAAAGAAATGCCAATATTCTACGTTCTCTGTCTGGTGCTTGTCTGGTCTGTGGGGTGCTCACCCCTACACCCAAAAATTAATTTACAATGCCATAATCCGTAGTCATATGGATTATGTCTTATTTGTTTTAGACCCAAGTAATAAATCTGGTTCCCAAAAACTAGATAAAATCCAGTCTAAATGTTTACGTATAATCCTTGGGGCAATGAAATCGTCCCCTATAAATGCCATGCAAGTCGAGTGTGTTGATGCTCCCCTCTGTATTCGTAGACAGTATCTCGCTAACAGGTTTTTCTTAAAACTTGTGCCAAATTCTGATCATCCCCGTCTTCACAAGCTAGATCAACTATCTGATATAATTGACTTTAATAGTCACTGTTCAAATTATAAAATTCCTTGTCTTCTACGTGCCTATCTGATGTTCACTTGTCTTCCTAATCCACTTTTTCGAAATTCTATGTTGCCACTCTATTCTATGCCCTTTGAAGCGCTGATTCATAAATCCAACATTATTTTGAATTTTGGTATAGAAAAGAGCACAATAGAAGCGAACAGAATGTTCTCCAGCAAAGTCCTTTCTGATTATGGTAATTTGTTCACTATATATACTGATGCTTCTAAAATCTCTGATAATAGTCCTGTTGGTGCCGCTGTTTAGATTCCTTCTACTAAAATTATTCTTAATTTCAAATGTCCTTCGGTCTCCTTAGTATTTACGGGAGTATCTATCGCCATCTTGGAGGCCATTTTATTTGTGAAATCTCATAATTTAAATAAGTCAATAATATTTTCGGACTCTAAAAGTTGTCTCCAATCTATTTTTGACGGCACGGTTGGTGCAGTGGCTGATACAGTCGGCTGCTGCGCTCCGGGTCGTGGGTTCGATTCCCACACGGAACAAATATTTGTATGACCTGCAGGTGGTTGTTCCGGGTCTGGGTGTTATTGTATGTGGAATTCATGTCTGTAAACGCACCCACGACACAGGAGAAATCCTAGTGTGGGACAACGTTTTCAAAAAAAAAAAAAACAATTTTATAGAATCCCTTTCGACCTAAATCCAGGTTTCCAATTATTCTTACATTAATAGATCATATCAGTGTCACAAATTAGGTATTAATATTGTTTTGGCCTTGATAGCTGGTCACCTAGGTATTATTGGTAATGAATCGGCTGATTCAATGCTGTTCATTCCGGCTCTCTCCCTCATTCTGAGATATATTCCCATGATATTTGCTATTCCTTAAAATCAATTATGTTCAACACATGGTCCAAAGAATGGCAATCTTCTAAATCTTTAAAAGGAAAATTTTATGGTGACATACAACCTGAAATTCCTCGCAAAACTTGGTTTTTTAAATATCAGTTATTAGATAAAACAACAACCACAACGATTTGTCGTTTACGTTGTAATCATTCTTGCACCTCTGTTTTCTTGGCCAAACTTAGGATTAGACAGCACTCTCTCTGTGAATGTGGTTTAGATAAAGGAAATGTGGATCACATTTTCTTCTGTTGTCCTAAAATGGGCTCATCATTATATGATATTATCCCTTCTCACATCCCACGTCCCACTTCTGTTAAATGCCTTTTTTCTTATGTATTTACTTGTTTTGTATATATTTTGGGTAAATATATTAAGGGTGAGATTCAGAAACGAGTCTAAGCTAAGTTCACGCTTCCATCTGTCAAAATTAGGGGCTTAAGTAGTGCATTTTGATAGATGGAAGCGTAAGTTCACGCTTAGACTCGTTTCTGAATCTCACCCTAAGACTAATTAAATTAAATTATAATTTTTGGGTATTGTTTATAGTTGGATTTGCTGATCATTAATAATTTCTCTGCGGTGAAGCTGTTGACCGCCTCGGACACCATGGCTTGTCTTGCATTAAAAGTGCAGGTCGCATAGCACGGCATGCCAATATTAACGACATTATTCATCGTGCTTTTGTCACTGCCGGCGTGCCAGCTGTTTTGGAACCCAATGGCTTGGCACGTAACGATGGTAAAAGACCGGACGGTATGTCGTTACTGCCATGGAAGATGGTTAGGCCTCTGGTGTGGGATGCAACTTGTGTCGACACCCTTGCTCCATCCCATCTTCCAAGCACGGCATGCTGTGCTGGCGCTGCCGCTTCTGCAGCAGAAGCCCTCAAACGGCGCAAATACAATAACCTTATTGGCAATTATTGTTTTGAGCCGTTTGGGGTCGAAACGCTTGGGTCATGGGGTCCGAGTGCACGTCAGCTTTTCAAAGATATAGCTAGACGGTTGGTCGACACTTCGCGTGATCAGGGGGCTGGCCTTTTTGGCCAAAGAATAAGCATTGCCATTCAACGTGGCAATGCTGCCAGCCTTCTAGGAACATGAACAGCTGACAGCGATGAGGAGGTATACTTTGACGCCTAAGTACATGTTTTTTTCTATATTGTTACTTTTCTATATTTATTATATACATAGTTATTTTTTATGTTTAGTGTAATCATAATTACCCAATAATTCATTGTAGCAGTTTATGATATAATAATGTCTTGGGTTTTCGCGAGTATTACACATTTCTCTGCTTGGCCTGCGATTTTGAACAAACTTCTGCATTTGATGTTCTGTGAAACTAGGTACACAAGGTACATATTTAGCGAAAAAAATTGTGGTTCTCCTTATGTGTCATCAATTAAGTTTTGAATAAGTTGAACACCGAACAACGTTGATAACACAGAATTGATTAACTTGATCATCGTCCATCGTTGCCTTATTACATGACATTGGCGAAATTGTGGAAGATAATCTACAGAAGCCATAATTTAAGAGAAGAAGAAGAAGAAATTAATGAATCAATCTAATCCGAAATCTTCAGAATTCAGATTTAAGATACCTACTGAAATTCGTTCATCCGTTGCAAAGATAAAGTATTATTAGTTGTTGTGTTACGATCACATTTAACACAAAAAAACAGACATATCGGAAATCCAAAGCTTTTGGATTAGATCGATTATTAATTTCGGCCATTAGTTGCTCATGGTTGACAGTTAAAATATCAGATTCTGCTTGTCTGTGTGTGGGTTTGCACGTGGTCACGTAAAATTCCGTATTAATTTTTGGGCTCTAAAGTGTTTTGATAGGGAAATGGCCTGGAACTAGAACCGTCAAAACAAAACACTGCTAGAACTGCGGCTAGAACACCAATAAAACACGGGACTCATCACAATAAAACAAATAAAGTGTGTGTGTGTCAGCTCCGACGTACGACTGGAGTTTACTCCGTACGAACGATAATTATGATATATATCGAATAGAAAAAGAGGGTAAATGAACGCACCTTCTAAAATGATAAGAGAAACAAATTGTAATTATTCTATGCTCATAGTGCCATCATGTAATGTACCAGGTAAGGCTGGAGAGGCTTAGTGCTGGTCTTAGGACCGTGGGAGCTAAACAACCAATCCTGGATGAGTGGATGCGGAGGCGGCATGGAACGTTGTCCTTCCGTCTTGTGCAGGTATTGTCGGGACATGGCTGCTTCGGCAAGTGGTGCACACAGTGGCGAGGCGGGAGGCGACTCCCATATGCCATCAATGTGGCTGCAGTGAGGACACGGCGCAGCACAGTCTTGAGGAGTGCCCAGCTTGGGCGTTGCAGCGCCGTGACCTCATAGCAGTAACTGGGGAGGACCACTCACTGCCGGCTTTGGTAAAAACTATGGTTGACAGTGAGGGGGCTTGGGAGGCAGTCGCATCCTTATGCGAGGTGTTAATCTCGCAGGAGGAGGTGGCGGAGCGGGTCAGGGAGGAAGAGGCACTTGCTGACCCGATCCGCCGCACGCGGACAGGTCGGCGCAGACGACATAACGCCCGCTTAATGCCGCCCTAACAATAGCCCGCGGGCGGCAGATCGGGGAGTCTGCCGTCCGCATTGCACGGCTATCGAGTTGCGGCGATGTCTTAAAACATGCAGGTTGGCGCTGGCGCACACATGGGCCAACGGCCGATGGGCCGCGAAATACGTCCTGGGGGAAGAGTAGTCGTCGGGCCGGTGTCAAGTGACCCCACCCAGTCTAGGGTAGACTGGGTGGGGTCACTTGACCTTCGATTGCTGAATCGGGGGTTTGTAAGCACCTGCGTTCGTTTGCCGGGCGGGTGGTTCAGGGAGTCGGTCTTGGACCTTACATGGGCGTCTCCTTCTGTGGCCCGTATGGTGTCGGGACGACGTAGCCCTCCGCACTTGCCCGAGCCGTTCTAGTCCCAGCCCACGGTCACGGCGTTGGGCCCTCACACAGCTGGACCGAGAGAATAGAATATTAACTTTATTGTACACCAAAATAATTGTTTATATTGTGTTAGCGTGGCTCAATGGGCGGCCTTATCGCTAAAAGCGATCTTTTACAGACAACCTTTGGATGGATTTAAAAGTAAGGAAATAAAGAAATTCAGGTAGTCTGTGGTGTACTGAACGATGATGTATATAATGATTTCTATATATATACAAGAAAATACAGGTATTTGCATAAATAAATAGTATAACTACACCAATTTGCATATAAACTGGATACTTGCTGATACAATACTGGATATTTAAGTGAACTAAAGAGATAGATAATGCTCTTTTACCATTTTTTAATGCTCGTAATGATTGAGTTTGTTTAGCTGTATCAGGTAAGGCATTCCAAAGTCATGCTGCTTGTACCTACTGCAAACTGAAAACGTTCTTTAAGATAAGAGGGGGTTGAGTGATTAAATAGAACACTGTAAAGTAAGGATAATATATGAGAATTCCTGCGCAGGCGCATATTTACGCAAGCCAAATATGAACCTTATACAGAAATTTTGAAGTCGCTCTAGTTTATTGAGTTCAGCCTCAGTTTAGATCAAGGTAACTGATATCGGCATAGTCAAGGATGGGTAATAAAAGGGACTAGGTTATCGCAGTTTTAGTGGCAGTAGGCAGGAAGTTTCGTAATCTTCTCAGTGACCCGGCTAACGCTAACAATTTTAATGTTGAGAGTTGCTCGTTGCAGCTGCCAACGTCTCAGCCTGGCCAGAGTGCGATCAAGGGATCTTGAGGAAGCGTCCTGGTTCCGGGAGATGATGACGTCAATATGCGACGCATCCTTGCCCCGGGGCAGGCGATCCCGGCCGTACGGCAGTGTACTGGTGGTCGGATGAGATCGCGCAGTTGCACGCGGTCTGCTTGGCATCCCGCCACCGATATCAACGAAGCCAGTGCAGTCCCACGGCCGAAGAGACTGACGAAGCCTATAGGGCCTACCGGGTGGTCACGCTGGCTCAGAACGCCATCAAAAGGCGAAAGACGGTCCTGGAGGGACCGGATAGGGATCCGTGGGGGGAGCCCCTACCGAATGGTAGTGGGCAAGTTGCGTCCATATGTCCGCCAGTGACCGAAACCATGGTTCCAGATTTGCTGGAGGGAGTGCTCACGTTCTTCCCTGTGGTCCCGGACCATCCTAGTCCTTCGCTACCCCCGACTTCCTCGGACTGGCCTGAGGAGTTGGAGGTTTTGAAAGGGGAGTTCAGCAGAGCCATTGGCCGCCTAAAGTCTCGCAGCACTGCACCTGGTCCGGACGTCAATCCAGGCCGCGCGTGAGTGTATGCACTGCAGTCTCTTGGGGACCACTTGAGGTGGCTGTTCACCAGTTGCTTCCATCGTAGCGTGTTCCTACGCGACTGGAAGGAAGCAAGATTGGTTCTCCTGAAGAAGGAAGGAAGGGCCGCAAGGTATCCTTCTGCATACCGTCCCATTTACCTGTTCGATGAGGCTTCGAAGCTATTCGAAAGAATAATTTCCCGAAGACTCTTTGAGCACCTGTCGCGAGTTTGCCCCGACCTGGCCGAAAGTTAGTATGGCTTCCGGCAGCGGTGGGCCACCATCGACTTTACCGGTATCTACCGATAAACGACTATACTACAATAAAAGGGTCTGAAGTTTAGGCAAAAACACAAATGTGTTGCAGTGTTTGAGAGTTGAGTTGACTCATTGTTTTTGTCTATTTTATTCGCTCTCTGAGAGACCTAATATGCGTTGATGAGTTTCACAAGTTATCTTATTTAGCATTAAGTGTTACTATATTATACATAATACATTCTGAAGGTCTGATGATGGCCAGGTAAGTGCTTACCGGATTTCAGTAACGGAAATAGTTAGAATGACCTAGCGTTCAACAGTTATCTAATTTAGCATAGGTGCTGCTACATGATATATACTGAAGGTCTGATTATGACCAGGTAAGTGCTTACCGGATCTCAGTAACGGAAATAGTTAAGATGACCTTTTATTTCTCAGAGACGCTCACCACACCCCACGGAAAAGGCGTGCCTGGACGCAACAGCGCTGCGATCATAAGCTGCGCACGCGCATTGGTGCGAGTTAAGATGATCTAACTTTCAACTTTTATCTTATTTAGCATGGGTGCTGCTACATGATAAATTCTAAAACTTTGATGACGGCCAGGTAAATGCTTACTTGATATCAGTAATTAAAATAGTTTCATGTCTGTAAACGCACCCACGACACAGGAGAAAACCTAGTGTGGGGCAACATTGAAAAAAAAAAAAAACTTTTTTACCGGTCTCAGTGGAAATTCATCGTGAGCTTCCTCTGCCCCGGGGAAGCACGAAGGGGCATTTCGGTCTCGTACCGGCTAAAACCACTGGGGTGGTCATCTTCGGCACCTAAGGGTAAGCCTGAGCCTGTCAAAAGCCTCAGGAGGCGCGCTTTCGCCGACCCCACAGCGAGTCTTACGCCTTAGCGCCTATTTTGGGGGATTCCTCCGAGCTAGAGACCAGCTATATTATTTTTTAAACCAATTTATAATGAAAATGCAGATTTAAAGAGGATTTGTGAACAAATACGTGAAGAGCTCTCATCCATACATTGTGCTGCGGAAAATTTGTATACCGCTCGTCAAGATAAAGACATTATATAATTTATTACAGATTGGATGATTTAGCTACCAAAGCGAATATAATGACCCAATTTTGATTAGTTCCTGAATACTACAAATTTAAATTAGGAACAAAGCTGTACGCTTTGATAAAAGAGTTGAAAGATACTATTATTCAACTCTGTTATCCAATGACGAGGGAATAAAACCGAGCTTTGATTTACCTGTCTATCCCTCACCTGGTATACATCCAAAGGTCAGATTTGAGCATCCGATCCGATCCTCTCCAGGTCAAGGTCACCAGCCCAGGTGTCTAGCCCAAGACCGATGTCTTCCACACCTCCAACTCAATTGGGACATTAACGACATAAAGCTGAAGAATTTCATACCCCACGCTACAAATTACGACCTGAGAGATTCCATAATACTAATCCTAATTATAATTCCAGTGCGGACACAGCGAGTTGAGGAAACGGGGAATATCGACTGTGTCCAATCCAATGCAACCCCCCAAGGACAATCATATAGGAGATAGATAAATTCTGACTATTCGTAAGTGCCAGCAACTTTGACTTTGAATCCTTTGTTGATTTTCTAAAAACGTTTTAGTGTGATTCCCGTATGAGAAAATTAAATGATACAGCCAAAATTTTTCATATTGATCTCATTGGTCCAGTGGTTACAAGCATAACTGCTGAACGTGAAATCCTGGGTTCTATTTGCTGGTCGGGTAGTCATAAGTCGGTTTTCTGTAAGAAAATGATCAGTAACAGCCCGGAATTCTAAAGTTTCCAGTGTGCCCTTACATAACAGGCATCTATTGCGACAGTCAGTGAGCGTGAGGTAATATCGTCTCGAGCACCAAGCTTGGCAAGTGTATTAGTCATCGCCACAGAAATAGGAAATAAGGAGAAGTGGCACGGGGGCTTAACCGCGCCACCGCGACATGCACAATCCGGGCCATCCAGAAAAAATGGCATTCAGTCGCGTAAGTGTAACTTTGCAGCGGCAATAATAACTTTATCAATTAAGGAATCTTAAACAATGTGCAAGTGAAAGAGAGAGTAAATAAAAATTATTGTTTTCTTTATTATGTTACATTTTGATTCATGGAGCAGAACGACATTATAATTTTTGTACAAAATACAATGCTGCTTATCTACCACTTTTAACTAGCAATCGGTAAATAACAAACGCAGTGAATAGAACAGCGAATGGTACTCCCAGCAAACATACGCATTACGTGGTACGGCTACCGTGTGCAGTTTGTACGCTCGGTATGATTGGCTACCTACAAAGTCGTGGGTGTGTTTTAGTATGAGTAGCCAATTATAATGTTGTGTGTATTCAGTTCATTAGATGAGAACTTATAACTGTGTGTATTAGTGTGTTTTTATGAAGAATGGTAGGGGAAAACTGGATTTCTAGGCTCGCATACATTTTGAACTACATAGCATATCTCCTTTCTTCCAATATCTTTGCTCATCGCAGTACGTTGTAATTAGCGACCAAAAGGTTACTGTGTTCAGTGGACTGCAATAAGTATATCCCTTTGCTATATGTGACGGATAATGACACCAGTGAAAAATATATGGGGTACCCAATACATAGACTAGTCAGTGACCCAATACTAAGATAGTTCAATGAGACTCGACGTGCATGTACATAAGTACTGCATAAACCAAATTGAGAAGTTATGGTGGTGGTTTGTTTTTGTACGAGTACCACATTTTTTGCATTTCATCAGGCGGCAGAAGAATAATCAGATGACGGGGTAAGCTAACACGTGAGCACGCCACATAAAACTAACTATGGGAGAAACAGTCTTGTCTCAATTCAACTTGTGAAACCGAAAAGTTTGACCTTGTTACTTATTATAGGCATCGCAAAACTTAATTTCATAGGGAATTGCAGTCTCTTAAATTCAAACGGAGGACTATTAGGAATTAATGGAATACGCGGCACAAATATTGTTTCTCTCTGGGCTAGTCCAGTTAAAATCGTGGCAACTATCAGAAGGCGATGCAAAGCTTTGCCTTTAAGCCTAGTACCATTACACAATACAGGCGGCTTCAAATTTCTCAGTAACATTATAGCAGTAGCATCAGGTAGCATCACAATCCTATGGTGTGGGAAAACCGGTGGATTTAAAGTGACACAATCTTCGATTGGATAATGAACAGCTTCATCTTCATTTACCACCGAGTCTATGGAATTGTACACCATAACAGGTTTCTAATGCAAACTTTCACCCCCTATTTGCCTGCCTGGCTCCATGTTGGGTCCCCTGCTGTTTATTATCTTTATAATGGACATTGCTTCCATTACCCCAAAATTCTACTATTCGCAGAAGACATGAAATTGCTGAAGGTGAGTCGTGATGCTGATGATATTAAGATTTGAAAACTATTGCTCTACCGGTAACCTTGATCTCAATGTGGCCAAATGTTACGACATGTCATTTACACGCTGCCACTAAATATTGGAGTCTAGTTACGCACTGCGAAACCAGAAGTTATCCAAAGTCCAGGAAATTAAGACCTGGGCGTTATTAATAATACTTAACTACCTTTTAACAAGCACATAGACAGGCATCGTGAATACGGCTTCCAAATCACAGGGATTTGTTGTACGCATGTCATCAAATTTTCTGAACCTTAAAACATTAATAAACCTATACTGCGCCTATGTTCGGTGTCACCTGATGTACGCATCCAAGATATAGAATCCTCAGTACGAAGTTTATGAAACATGAATTGAGCGTCGAAATCTCTCGTCTCTCCTCTTAAGACTACTATAACAGATGTAGAAGGTAGGTATTAACCTTTTGGTGCAAACTCGAGACACGATGTGTAGCTCTTTGTATATCTATGTTTAAATGTATTTGTTTTACACTTTTTATTAAATTTAAGGTTTTCAGTATTATTTTATGTGTCTCTGTTTGTGGTAAATAAATATATTTCTTTCTTTCTTTCTGTATATCAAATCCACTTCTTGCATCTTGAAATCAGGAGAAATGTAAGTGAAATTTGCTACTGCGTGAGCATTACCAATGGTAAAGTGGATGTCCTGAACTTATATCTTAAATTTGCCTAAGAACAAAAACCATTAGTTTGAGGCAACGTGCCTCTTTGTCTGTCCCATCGTCCAAAACAAGGTACAGGGTCAATTCTTTTGTTTCGCACGCATGTTGCTTGTACCAATTGCCATAAGATATAGGCGTATTTTTTTAAACACTACTTTAGCAAGTCCGTGTGGTGTCTGGGTTAAGAATATAGCACCACTCTATCTCCTCCCGTGGATATCGTAAAAGGCGATTAAGGGACCCTAACCCAGAGGGATGGGCAGCAGCGTTCCTTCTGTAGAACAGTAGCCATACTCCGCTCACCAAGGGGCGGGAGGGCTTTGTTCAGCAGTGGTTTATAAACGGCTCATATGATGACTTCTTCAGCAAAAAAAAGCATCGCCAACAACTTTATAAATCCTATTGGACAGCGTTACAACCCGTCTCCATGTTGACTTAAGTTGAACTTAAATATCAATTGAAGCACACACTGTAATCTACTCGTAATATACATACACAATGAAAGCCGTCTCTCTCAGTTGTAGTATTTATATCATTTTACCGGTAAAGATTTGTAAATAACACAGGACTACCTAATATTTACTTAACTATAGATTTAGTTTCCTTTAATCTTCCTTGCCTTATAATAAAATAAAACTGCAGAACCAAAATTCACGGTCTGCAGCGCAGTGGCGAGTGGCTATCCGGATCGCACGATGATATCGAACAGTGTCCTACGAGGCGGCAACTCTCCTGGCGCGTTTTCCGCCTTTCGACATCCTGGCGGAGATGGATGCGTGGGTGTATGATCAGACGCGCTTCCTCCGCCAGAGCGGCGAAGGCGCGCCTCCAGGGGCGTTGGACAGGCTGAGGTGGCTAGCTCGGCGGCGCGCACTTGGAAAGTGGCGTCACCGCCTGCGGATGCAGTTTGCGATCAAGCGCGTCGTGGAGGCCGTCCTGCCGCTCTTTGGAGCCTGGCTCAGAAGGAGCGAGCGCGTCACCTACCGCCTGACGCAGGTGCTCACCAGTACAGGTGGGCACGGTTGTTTCGGTGCGTACCTGCACAGGATAGGACGTGAGGCCACGGCACAATGCCACCATTGTGATAGCAACCAGGACAGCGCACAGCACACATACATTTAATGAGATTGAGTAGCCTAAGATTCCATCAACACACGATTCAAGCCAAAGTAAGAGGCTAAAAAACCAGATGTAATTTATGCCCACGGCGGAAAGATAGCTATACTCCCAGAGTGTGCTCTAATGTATGGATGAACGTTCTATTGATCTAAAAATATATGCCAAATACGTTAATTATAATATTTTATTTTATTATAAGGCAAGGAAGATTAAAGGAAACTAAATCTATAGTTAAGTAAATATTAGGTAGTCCTGTGTTATTTACAAATCTTTACCGGTAAAATGATATAAATACTACAACTGAGAGAGACGGCTTTCATTGTGTATGTATATTACGAGTAGATTACAGTGTGTGCTTCAATTGATATTTAAGTTCAACTTAAGTCAACATGGAGACGGGTTGTAACGCTGTCCAATAGGATTTATAAAGTTGTTGGCGATGCTTTTTTTTGCTGAAGAAGTCATCATATGAGCCGTTTATAAACCACTGCTGAACAAAGCCCTCCCGCCCCTTGGTGAGCGGAGTATGGCTACTGTTCTACAGAAGGAACGCTGCTGCCCATCCCTCTGGGTTAGGGTCCCTTAATCGCCTTTTACGATATCCACGGGAGGAGATAGAGTGGTGCTATATTCTTAACCCAGACACCACACGGACTTGCTAAAGTAGTGTTTAAAAAAATACGCCTATATCTTATGGCAATTGGTACAAGCAACATGCGTGCGAAACAAAAGAATTGACTCTGTACCTTGTTTTGGACGATGGAACAGACAAAGAGGCACGTTGCCTCAAACTAATGGTTTTTGTTCTTAGGCAAATTTAAGATATAAGTTCAGGACATCCACTTTACCATTGGTAATGCTCATGCAGTAGCAAATTTCACTTACATTTCTCCTGATTTCAAGATGCAAGAAGTGGATTTGATATACAGAAAGAAGGAAAGAAATATATTTATTTACCACAAACAGAGACACATAAAATAATACTGAAAACCTTAAATTTAATAAAAAGTGTAAAACAAATACATTTAAACATAGATATACAAAGAGCTACACATCGTGTCTCGAGTTTGCACCAAAAGGTTAATACCTACCTTCTACATCTGTTATAGTAGTCTTAAGAGGAGAGACGAGAGATTTCGACGCTCAATTCATGTTTCATAAACTTCGTACTGAGGATTCTATATCTTGGATGCGTACATCAGGTGACACCGAACATAGGCGCAGTATAGGTTTATTAATGTTTTAAGGTTCAGAAAATTTGATGACATGCGTACAACAAATCCCTGTGATTTGGAAGCCGTATTCACGATGCCTGTCTATGAGCTTGTTAAAAGGTAGTTAAGTATTATTAATAACGCCCAGGTCTTAATTTCCTGGACTTTGGATAACTTCTGGTTTCGCAGTGCGTAACTAGACTCCAAGATTTAGTGGCAGCGTGTAAATGACATGTCGTAACATTTGGCCACATTGAGATCAAGGTTACCGGTAGAGCAATAGTTTTCAAATCTTAATATCATCAGCATCACGACTCACCTTCAGCAATTTCATGTCTTCTGCGAATAGTAGAATTTTGGGGTAATGGAAGCAATGTCCATTATAAAGATAATAAACAGCAGGGGACCCAACATGGAGCCCTGAGGCAGGCAAATAGGGGGTGAAAGTTTGCATTAGAAACCTGTTATGGTGTACAATTCCATAGACTCGGTGGTAAATGAAGATGAAGCTGTTCATTATCCAATCGAAGATTGTGTCACTTTAAATCCACCGGTTTTCCCACACCATAGGATTGTGATGCTACCTGATGCTACTGCTATAATGTTACTGAGAAATTTGAAGCCGCCTGTATTGTGTAATGGTACTAGGCTCAAAGGCAAAGCTTTGCATCGCCTTCTGATAGTTGCCACGATTTTAACTGGACTAGCCCAGAGAGAAACAATATTTGTGCCGCGTATTCCATTAATTCCTAATAGTCCTTCGTTTGAATTTAAGAGACTGCAATTCCCTATGAAATTAAGTTTTGCGATGCCTATAATAAGTAACAAGGTCAAACTTTTCGGTTTCACAAGTTGAATTGAGACAAGACTGTTTCTCCCATAGTTAGTTTTATGTGGCGTGCTCACGTGTTAGCTCACCCCGTCATCTGATTATTCTTCTGCCGCCTGATGAAATGCAAAAAATGTGGTACTCGTACAAAAACAAACCACCACCATAACTTCTCAATTTGGTTTATGCAGTACTTATGTACATGCACGTCGAGTCTCATTGAACTATCTTAGTATTGGGTCACTGACTAGTCTATGTATTGGGTACCCCATATATTTTTCACTGGTGTCATTATCCGTCACATATCGCAAAGGGATATACTTATTGCAGTCCACTGAACACAGTAACCTTTTGGTCGCTAATTACAACGTACTGCGATGAGCAAAGATATTGGAAGAAAGGAGATATGCTATGTAGTTCAAAATGTATGCGAGCCTAGAAATCCAGTTTTCCCCTACCATTCTTCATAAAAACACACTAATACACACAGTTATAAGTTCTCATCTAATGAACTGAATACACACAACATTATAATTGGCTACTCATACTAAAACACACCCACGACTTTGTAGGTAGCCAATCATACCGAGCGTACAAACTGCACACAGTAGCCGTACCACGTAATGCGTATGTTTGCTGGGAGTACCATTCGCTGTTCTATTCACTGCGTTTGTTATTTACCGATTGCTAGTTAAAAGTGGTAGATAAGCAGCATTGTATTTTGTACAAAAATTATAATGTCGTTCTGCTCCATGAATCAAAATGTAACATAATAAAGAAAACAATAATTTTTATTTACTCTCTCTTTCACTTGCACATTGTTTAAGATTCCTTAATTGATAAAGTTATTATTGCCGCTGCAAAGTTACACTTACGCGACTGAATGCCATTTTTTCTGGATGGCCCGGATTGTGCATGTCGCGGTGGCGCGGTTAAGCCCCCGTGCCACTTCTCCTTATTTCCTATTTCTGTGGCGATGACTAATACACTTGCCAAGCTTGGTGCTCGAGACGATATTACCTCACGCTCACTGACTGTCGCAATAGATGCCTGTTATGTAAGGGCACACTGGAAACTTTAGAATTCCGGGCTGTTACTGATCATTTTCTTACAGAAAACCGACTTATGACTACCCGACCAGCAAATAGAACCCAGGATTTCACGTTCAGCAGTTATGCTTGTAACCACTGGACCAATGAGATCAATATGAAAAATTTTGGCTGTATCATTTAATTTTCTCATACGGGAATCACACTAAAACGTTTTTAGAAAATCAACAAAGGATTCAAAGTCAAAGTTGCTGGCACTTACGAATAGTCAGAATTTATATAGTTGCACGGTTCCAAGTCATAGGTCCTATGGAGAGGAACCGGCAAGCAATATTACTTAACACAACATAATCGTAAAATAAAATAAAAATGTTATGTGAGGATATGTGGGATAAGTACCACATTATTTATGCACGATGATATTAATTGCCTAGCAATAAGATTGCTATAGCAGTCAAGAGCTGACCAGAACTGACAGAGGACACCCGTTCACGGGAATAATGCATGCATCAGTATAGTTCAGCTCACCCATAATGTAGGGAACTTAACCACCCAACACACAACGCTACAAGATATTTCAGTGAGCATGACAGATTGGTGTAGGAACCTGTTAATATTTTTATTGTTTTTCGAAGTAGTCTCCGTTCCTTTTTAAGCACTGTCGCATGCAGTGGAACATTTGACTGAAGCAGTGAACCCACTCTTCTTTAGGCATCTCTTCACGTTTTTTTCGAATGCATCCACGGCATATTCGGGGTTCATAAAGCGAATTCCTCTGAGTTATCTTTTATTTTGGGGAATAAATAAAAGTCACAAGTCGAGACTCTAAGGAGGATGACTCACTAACTCCACACCTTGCATAGACAACAACCGATAAACAATTACTAACATACCACTCTACCGAAATAGTCCTTTTATCCTCTAGCGCAATTGTTGCGAATAACTCGTCCGTTCAAAGAATGAGGCAATCATCTTTTTCCCATGACTTCTGCCCTTCTTTACCTTTGTTGGCAAATCTTCGAATGCAAACATCCATTGGGTAGATAGTATATCCAGCTTTCATCACCTGTGTCGTTATACATGACAAACACAGCCTTCGAGTCACCTGCGTTATACTTTCCAGCATTTCGCGGCTCCAATCCAAACGATGGCGTTTTTGACATTCAGTCAAATTATAAGGTATCCATCTGGTGCAAGGCTGTCTGACGCCTAAATGTTCGAATAAGAAATTTTGCATTTGACTTATACCAATGCCTAAACTTACCCAGATCTGTTGATATGTCACTTTTATATCAGCTTCTATCGTTAGCCGCACGCTGCAACACTTACGTTATCTTCAGTAGTCGCCAGAGCTGGACGTCGTTCGCGCAAATCATCAATGACATTGCTTTGACCACGTTTAAACTCATTAAACCAGTTATAAACAGTGGCACGAGATGAGGCTACATCATGAAATGCCAATCGAAGGCTATCATAACATTCATAACACACTTGTTGATTAACGGCCGAAATTAATAATTAATCTACTCCGAAATCTTCAGGTATAATAATCGGAAATTCATCCGTTGTTGTGTTACGATCACATTTAACACAAAAAACAAACATCCGTAATCCGAAATCCAAAGATTTATGGATTAGATCGATTATTAATTTCGGCCGTAAGCCTGCAACGAAAGATGTACGTGAAGATTGTCGTGTCCTTATAAAAAATCGGAAAACTGATGTTAGCAATATTTAGCAAAAGTCATGAAAAAGCTTGTAAAACAAATTTGTAATATAAGTCCTTACAAATAAGGATTGAGGGACATATAGGAAACCTCTGTAACTTTAAATATTGATACACTCATATAACTCCTACTTGACACTATTTATGAGATATAGGTACCGTGGTGTAAAGATTGTGTGACACTCTTAAGACCATTCTATCTCTTATTCTTTTCTTTTATAAATTTTGGAGTTTGTTATACAATTTTTTTTATAACTTTTGTTAAATATTGCTAACATCAGTTTTCCGATTTTATTTAGGGACACTAAATCCTTACGTACACTAACGAAAGTCGTAATAAATCATGGAGCGAAAATGTTCTATATTCAAATTCATTTCGAACAAGGACTTTTTTAATTGCCGCCAAAGTGTAAAAAAAATTACATATAAATTCAATGTACATCTACAGCTTTCCAAAGTTCTTTAATCAACATTAATAAAAAAAAATCATGGGCAACATATCTTACTGGCCTATTCTAAAAGCATTCAGTGTGACCCTCGTATACTAATATTATAAATAAATATGGTTGTTGGTTTGTAGGTAATCTCTGGAATTACCGAACCAAATCTAAAATTTCTTTCACTGATAGAAAGCCACACTATCCCTGAGTGATATAGGCTATATTTGTAACTATATTGCTAAAAAATAAATGCGCGGGTAAAACGGCGGGCTACAGTTAGTGACCATATAAAGAATCCCTATTGTTTATATGGTCACATTTGCAAAGGGCATCCTTCAGGGAAATTTTTCAGTGCAACTTCTAACTGCAAACTGCTGTTCCCGATCTTCATAATAATGAGTTATGAAAAAAGTTACGCAAAAATTATAGTCATTATTCATCATATCATATCCACTGCTGAACAAAGGCCTCCCCCATAGATTTTCACACCTGTGTCATCATTTTGGGGGGTATTTGCCAATACTCACCACGCTTGGCAGGCGGGTTGGTGAGCGCAGTATGGCTACCGTTTCACAGAAGGGACGCTGCTGCCCATCCCTCTGGTTTAGATTCCCTTAGTCGCCTTTTACGACATCCACGGGAGGAGCTATATTTTTTAATCCGGATACCACACGGAATAATAGTCATTATTATAGATCCTTTATTATCCTGCTTCCGACTAACCTTGTACATACCTGTACCCGCGGCTTCGCTGTCGGAGAATTTGAAAAGTGTTTAAGTTATCGGGGTCAAGAACTTTATACTAAATATGTAAGATCACGGTTTAAACTAGTGGTGTTGGTGTGTGGTGCGGTGGTGGCTGGCGCGGACCTCGAACTCTGAAGTTCGATTCCCAGGCAAGATAAAAGATTAAATTAAAGAAGTTATATTTAAGTACCTAGTTTCTTAAGTAAAATCCAGGCGTAACTATGGTCTGTAGATATAACTAGGGGCCGTTGAAGTGTCATACATAATCTATGATGGCACGGGTGGTGCAGTGGCTGATATAGCCGGCTGCTGCGTCCCGGGGGTTCGATTCCCGCACGGAACAAATATTTGTATGATCTGCGGGTAGCTGTTCCGGGTCTGGGTGTATTGTATGTGGAATTTGTGTCTGTAAACGCACCCAAGACACAGGAGAAATCCAAGTGTGGGGTTAGGTTTAAAAAAAAAAAGTAAAGATGTGTGGATACAGAGTATTGGGGCACCGCTTAATTTATTTTGGCGGCCGCGGGCGCGCATTTATCATACATATATATTGTGTTTAATAAATTTGTTTTTTTTTTCTAACGTTTTAGAAGAAAAAGAGGAAGTATATTCATAATATTCATTAGACGCATTTCCAATATGAACATGGAAAGACAACTGTATGTTGCCTACTTCTTTACTTCTTTGATATTATGGTAGCCACACACATAACCATTTCTTTGAGCAAGTATAGATTTGCACAAGTTTGCGGTTACGTGTGTGGGAAGGATTTGTGTAAGGATGTATTGGATTGTAACAACAAGTAAAAAAATAGTTACGATCTTAGGTTCCGAAACTTTTGGTTTAGATGTTTGAATCAAGAAGAAAGATCAAGTGGAAAGCAGTGTTGCCAATTTAGCGACATTTCACGTTACATCTAATGGAAATATAACCACCACGACATTTTTTATTTGAGCCTGCAAATTATAGTACTTTTTGAAGGCAGTAAAGAGCTAGAATAAATCACGATATTAAAGTTTTCTTTCAATATATTTATGTAGAAATATTACTCCCTTTCTCAGTAAATGTCACTATTGGACGCAGGCATTGGGTGTAATCAATCGTTGTTGAAATCTATGTAGGAGGCTATGTTGTTCAGTAGCGGACGTCCCAATTGTAGCACCTGGCAATCAGTTCGGTGAAGATAGCACAACGAGCACATACTGTCAAACTCTGTATTGTTTTATTAATTAAGTAATAACAATGCCGTCGTGCGTATGGAAAATGCACAAATTATCAAGCAAAAATAAATAAGAACAAGGGATCTCATACATACCACACGTGAAGGACTGCAATATCAGTCAATCCATGGGGCAATATACATCGGTTTTCCAGTCGGAGTCCTATGCTATAATTGTCAGCGTTAGAGAAATGCTAAGGAGGAATGTGAAGAACAAAACCGTATACATACTCAGCGACAGTCAAGCCGCTCTAAAGGCTCTAAAGGCTAGTTTCGAGTTTACTTTAAAATCTCCTTTAAAGTAAACTCGAAACTAGTCAAGGAAGGTGTTATCCTACTAAACACCTGGGGGTACCTGGACACGAAGGTGTTGAAGGTAACGAGAAGGCGGATCAACTAGCCAGGGCGGGCTCGAGTAAGCAGCTCATTGGCCCTGAGCCACTCGTAGGAATACCTCATGGTACCTACCAACTGGCATTACATGCATTTGCTGATAAAGAACATGTCAGAGAATGGAGGCAAGCGAAAGGCCTAAGCCATTCCAAGACTTTCTGCAGCACAAGACTAAATGGGTTTAAGAGACTATTAAATCTTACCAAAACCCATTTAAGACACTATATAGGCGCAATGACAGGCCACTTCGGCACCAAGGAGCACCTCCGTAGGATGAAGCTTAGCACAACGGATACATGCAGATTCTGTATGGACAATCAAGAGTCTATGCAGCACATTTTGTGCATCTGTGACGCTCTGGGAAGATGTAGGGCAAAACATCTAGGACTGGCTTATCCATTGCCTGATGATTTTGCACGGCTCCAGGCAGGTATGATTGCGAAGTACCTACAGGGACTTCTTGATTTGCCAGCGGAGGAGTAGTGCAGGGCTTTGGGCAGCACAATGGACCCAATAGGGTCGAAGTGCGTTCGGCTGATGCTGAGCCCGTGAGAGCCAACAAAAGAATAGAATACCACACGTGAGTAACAAACTCTATAAAATATTTTATTAAAAATACTATTCAAATAATCTATAGAATAATATTCTCGAACAAAACACAGGCCAAGCAAAGAAAAGAGACAACACATATTCTATCACAGGTGCGACAAAGACATCGAGGAAACGTGTTGTCATTTTAGATAGCGATCTCTTTTACTCTCGTAGTGTTTGTATCTTCTTTCTTACAGCATAGGAATGTAGTTTTATAGCTTTATGCCATTTAATATGGACGTAACATATCTATGGTATAATATCATTGGTTATAGATAATGTTTGCTCATAGCAGGGTGAAGTCACTGATAGGTAAACGATCGGTGAGATAAAGCAACGTTCGGCGCGTTTAGTCTTTGGATGAGTGACTTCAGACTGGTATTTGAACTAAGCGTCTTCGTGTTTCGGAGAGCACGTAAAATTGTTGATTGTTGTGATGTTGTCATTACACGATAGTCGTTCAGCCAAGTCGAAGGCCTTTGGGCGCTTGAACAACTCTGACACAAGGTTGGCCACTAACCATACGACAATAAAGAAAGAAGATAATGTTACTTCGTGCATACACACATGCGTATTTGCTGTTTGTTAATTTTGCTCCTCTAGATACAACTACTGTCTATACGAGCAAATTTCAATTTCAATTCATATAACGCATTGGTGTGAGAATACTGCTCCGTTCTCATTACCCACTCTATACAATATTGCTTTGTTTACATTCCTCGATACCTTTTATCTTTTTTGTAGCTAATATGAACCCATAGCTATAGCTTTTTTTTAAGCCTTACACTAGGATTTCTCGTGTGTCGTGGGTGCGTTAAAGACATGAATTCCACATACAATACACCCAGACCCGGAACAACTACCTGCAGATCATACAAATATTTGTTCCGTGCGGGAGTCGAAGCCACGACCCGGAGCGCAGCAGCCCACTGTATCAACCACTGCACCAACCATGCCGTCTCCAGTGAGTGTTCAATAGACGCCATTTCACGCATAACATGCCTGATCCGCAGTAGCCGCCAACGAAGAAATGTAAAGCAATTAGTTACTTTGGACTTGAGCCGTCTATGAGCGGGTACTACGGCCGCGGTGGGCGTCACGCAGACTTGTGCAAATCTAGTTCGGAAATAAATGTTACGTGTGTTGCTACCATTACATAGTTTTCACTTTACCAAGTTGAAAAATCTTAATTATCACTAGCTATGTTATCATTACGTGATTTTGAATTAAGTATATGTTGAACTAGCAACCGATCAATAGGCAAACAGTATAGAATCTACGTATTATGTAAATAATTTGGGTAATAGACATGGCCAAAGTTTTTACAGATGCTTATCCACTTACCCGTATATAAGTTTATATTTCTTTAGTAATGTAAAACTCCGTATTCCTGAGAAACTACCTACCTTGTCAATACATATAAGTAACCTTTACCTGTCAATAAGTATAAAATATTGTGTGTGTAGCATAAAGAAATTGGTGAATAAAGAAATTGGTGATCTGTAATACACTTCCTAAGTACTTCAGATACTATCCTCAATCTAAGATATAGGTACCTATATGATAAGATGCAATCGAAGTTGATTTGTTATAGGTCATAAGATGTACGAAAAAGCAATAAATAATATGCTTACCTGATTATAATAGCTAGGTACCTAACTAGGCAATAAAGTGTGCATAATATAACAGTTTAGGAGAATAGTTGCATGTAAATGTTTACAGTGTCATTTGGTTTTATTTTTGTTAATTTACCGGTATGATATTAATACTTACTTTCTTCATGGATTAACTTATATACCTAGACTCTAAGATGTTTTTTGTAATTTATCATTGCCTGCACTACCTTTTTTTTTTTTTTATTGATGTCCAGTGGAAATTCTACATGGAACTTCCTTCACCCCAGGGAAGGGCGAAGGGGTATGCCGGACTCCTACCGGCTAAAACCACTGGAGCGGTCATCTTCGGCACCGAAGGGGGGCTCCAGGTCCTCGTAAGATCACACTAGAGTGCCTGCACTACCTACTCTATCTTATCTATCTGGCTGAAAATGTCTTTAGAGTGACTGATAATGCGTTCATTAACGATTATCACCTGGGAAGAATATCACTATCCTCAGCTTTTTACGTTGTTTCGCTTCTCCAAAACCACCGAATGGATTCTAATCAAGTTTTCATAGTTGTGTAGCATAGTTTTTTGTAAGATACTAATAGTTCATGATTTTCCCTTGGGAATATCGTGACAAACGCCGATTTACAAACAAACAGTAAGCACCATGTACCTACCCGAACAAAGCTGGGGCTTAGCTTGTGTGTGTATCATAATATTAAATACCTATATAGTACATAGCGCCTTCCGAAAAGATTCTTACTTTGTTTTTTTTAACCAAGGAGGATTTATATTATAGGTTCCTACCATGTTCCTGCACAAAGCAATTTCAACAGTAAAACCTCAAGTACATCTACCTACTTCGTTACAAAGTAGGTTAAAATACTTACGTAAGCTTGTAATTGCATTATATACCTACCTACGTTCTCTTTACGTCCATAGTAAAATACCTAAACATTTGACATCTACTTTTTACTTGTTGCTATCTCGTTCACTCATGCAGGGGATTATTGTTCGTGGAATGCGCGTGTCGACTAGTCTCGCTACTGGCTGCTCTTAAGAGTCATATTAAAAACTCAAGAAACTCGCGCACTCTTTACTTCATAGACATAAGGTCGAGCTTCGCATCGCCGCTTTTATTAGAACGTCCAAGTGACAGTGAATCAACTGTCACGAGACTACCAATAGTGACTACTATGTAAGAGTACATTCATAAATTATATTTTAGGTATTGAGTAGATAGTGTTAAATAATATATTATACAGTTTTATAATTACAATAAATAAAATAAAATAAAGTGTTGTCTTCTGTTAGTAATAATAAGTGATTTCCAAAATCAAATGAGTCAAAAATAGAACAAAATGAGAAGTCCTTGAGAACTAGTCTCGTGGGGAGTGCGGCTACGTCATCGACGGGACTTTTGTAGATATGCATGGTCGCTAGCAGCTGTGGCCCGATTGGCCAACAAAGCCTTGCCGGCGGCCATTTTGTTCGCTGCTGAGTCACCAAAAGGTGAAAAATCTACATGAATTGCACTCCTCACGAGACTACACAACGGTATTGGGCATTTCCCTGAACACAAAATTTGGGTTTCATGTTCCTTACCTACCACAGCGTGGTTAATAATAAAAATATATTTTCCCACTATTTATGTTTTACGCTAGTTACAAAGATAATACTAACGAAAAAGAATTTGCCGCGAAAATAATTTTTCAAAACTTGACGTCGGCACATAGTGCGGAACTATTTTCTCGTTTCTATCGACCTTCACATGGATCAACTGTGGTGAACACTGAACAGTGAATACGGATCAATGGTGGAAACTTGTCGTTAAGTGTCTGAATGATAGTGAAATAAATATTCGATAACGCATCGTATGCGATCTGTCAAAATAGTGAAGTGATAAGTGGACGATGCTCACCGTGCGATGCGGCTGTTTACAAATTTTTAACTGAAAATTGCCTGAGGGACGCTCCAGAATGTAGCCCTTGACTTATGTAAGGTGTGGGAATTGAAAGACTGTTTTAATTACACGAGGAGTGAGGTGTAATCCTAAACATGACGGACACTACATCATCCACTACGCCAACTATGGTCAAGGTAAAGACGGAGAGGCCCGATGAAGCCGAGATCAGGGAGTTGGCCGCCAAAATGGTGGAAGCTAACAAGGCCAAGGCTTTGGCGGCGTCAGTGGCGGCGGCGCGGCAACCGCCCAGCCCGACCGTTGGCGTGGCGTCTCCGGGCTCCGGCGGACAGATGGGTATCCTCAACTTCCTCGCACGAAAGCCCGGGGCCAATAACACGACCGACCAGCGGCCTCCGTGCGACCCTGTCAAAAAGACACCAGCGCCAGATGAGCCCAGTTGGAAAGGTCACTTCGGCTGGGACATGTTGGGTAAATGTCACATACCTTACATATTCCGGTGCACCGAAAAATACGTGGCTGTCAGGATGGTAGAAATCAAGCTTCTTAACAAATATCTGAACTATCTACATGCAGACATATACTCGTGTACATGCATAAGGAGTTACTACATTACAGAAATAGAAGCCCGGCTGCTGAATGACATCAACAACAGGCATTGTGACAGTCAGTTTGGACGGGAACTCTTTACTCAAAAAGACTTAGTTGTGCGGCTGTCTGATGCCTATGAGTTTTATAACTTCCTGGATGTTTGTTACAATAAGTTACTACGGGGAACGACAAATAGTAAAGACAAGTGTGGTTTCATTAGGATAAACAAGGAGTCTGTAGTACCATATACAGTGCGGGATAACCAGAAATTTGTTCCTCTATTTTATTTTGAAGGTGAAACAGACAATTTAAAATTAAAAGCAGACCAGTTGAAAGGCTGGGACCTATCGTATCTGAAGTTCTGTTGTAAGGTGCAGGGGATACGGAATGAACTATTTGCTAGTGAAACATGTTCAGTGATTAGTTTGTCGGACATTAAAAGCTATTTTCCACCGGGGACTGAGTTTGAAGAGTACTGGCCAAACAAAGTTGTTGACTCGCAGTTGCTGATATCGGCTAAAGGTAAGATAACTTTTAATTTTGATTGTTAATTCCGTTAATTTCTTTGTACACCCTATTTCACTCACAATTTATTAGGAAGTGAAAATATTTTCTAACTAAGTTTTATGTTTATCATTTTACCACACCATGGTTGGTGCAGTGGTTGATACAGTCTGCTGTTGCGAACAGGACCGCTGGTTTCATTCCCGCATGGAATAAATATTTGTATGAGGTGCAGGTAGTTCCAGGTCTGGGTGTGTTGTTTGTGGAATTTGTGACTATAAACCCACCCATAGGAGAAATCCAAGTGCAGGGTCAAATTTAAAAAATAAAACTTAAGCCTTTACTACATGTTGTGTCAAAAATGGGGTACTACTAAATATGGTCGAAATATGCAACTAGCAGGGTCATAGTGTGTATCCTAAAATCATCCATCATAAAATGACAATATTAACCTCTGTATTGGGTCCGCTTCTATATTTTAATGTCAGAACTCATCACATGGACATTTTTGCAGTGTGCAAGCTTGGTTTGTTTGTGAGAATGAATCTATGAGATTTTGACTAGGAAAAACGAATAAGTTTTAAATGGCGGAAAACTGGACGCCAGAAGATATTATGATTTGATGCATAAGTAAAATCAAGCACATTTTAGTAAAAAGCAGCTAACAACTTTGCATCTAATATATGCACTATGCGCTCATGGCTATTTGGGGCTGGACAAATATGGAACGTTGTGTTATAATGGTCCTATTTACTGTTAGCTAAATATGGAACAGTATATGTATGGTAAAATTAATTTTACACAATTTAGCACTGTTATTTTTACCATTTTCCTTTATTGATGATAGATTTATTATGTGTAACCAGCTGGTTATTTATAAGACGGTATAAGCAAAAATGCAATGCAGTCTTGGGAAGTGGATGAAGTTGGGCTTATGCATTCGTCTGGCAAATGATCAGCAGCATTACAAAAGTTTTCATGTTGTAACAGATACTACATGAAAAGCAATGGGCCAAAATAAGAATTAATTTAGTTACTGGAATAAAGCTTATGTGATACATCTTCTTGAATAAAACTCATATCCACGGTTGCTATCCGTCCCATTAAATCGGGATTGTCACCATTATTGAGCTGGCACTACCTTTATTTGTGCAATTTGCCCGTGATACTTTAAGCTAGCAGTATCTGGATAGTAAGTAAAATATTAAACAAAACATTGCATAATTGTTTACAATGCCTTATGCTATGTACCGCCTGTGTGGTAAAGCCTAATTTCCTACTAATGGAAATAATCTCAGTATTTTTTATATATTTTGTTTGACTACTAACTCGCCTGATGTTAAGAGATGATTGGGTCGACATAGTGCACGCATGCCTAGAAAAAACTTGTACCTGACCATTATAGCTTAAGAATCTTCAAGTGCCCCTCAGAAGATTCCCAGGTTATAATGGTCTGGAAACAGACCCTGGCAAGGATTTTAATTCCTTCGCGGTATGCATGATAAACGTGGAAGCAAAATGCTTCATGCGAATAGGTTGCCCAACCGTTTCAATGAAGCCTCCCCAGCCAAGAGAACAGTCTCAACAAGACCCAAGCCGAATATGGGAACCCTACTCATGTCTCATTATAAATCCTAAATTCCTAATTCTCTTACCTGTTTAATGTTGTTCCAAATATGGATGGGCATTAAAAATTTGCATGCATATTGTTCTAAATATGGAACTAGAGGTATTTTCTTCACGATTTTTTTTTATGAAAACTATTGAATCATATAATTTTCTGAGATAGCTTCAAGGGCATATCGTAAATTAATTTGAGCTAATACAAAAAATCCATGCAAAGAGGGTTAAGACCTAAACAGTAAACACACTTCAAATAAATATTGTGATGGCCCAGTGGTTTTCTAACTAGGTTCTTAAGCGCAAGATTGGTTACTAAGTACTTGGTAATCTAAGACCACTGACTTAAACAGTGAAGTAAACATTGTAATGATATTGATTGAATGGTCTGAAATTGGCAACAAGCAGGGAACATGTAGTGAGTGTGGTAAGAAAGTGTGGTAGTCCATGCTTGTTACTTCCCTGTTTGAGAAGAGACCTTTGCCCTGTAGTGGGACAGCTGAATGTGGCAAAAACCCCCGAATGAGCACACAACACAAACCCATACCGGTTGTTATTGTAATCTTTGGGGGAGGCTTCTGTCCAGCAGTGGATGTTTTTCAGTTGAAATGATGATGAATGATGAACTTTTGGTTCAATTAGTACATGTGATCTACAAGTTCCAATTGGTTAGTTGTTATACAGGGTGTTTGGGAGATGGGTGCAAAGCCTGAGGGGGATGATATCTTAGACCATTAAGAACATATTAAGCTAAACTGAAATAAGATTAAGTGGGAACCATTTAAAAAAAAATTGTAATTGGTTTTTAGCAATTTGTTTTAATTAATTGCTAAGTGTAGTGCCAGTAAATGTTTTTCTTATTATTTTTATTTATGTAATATGTGATACTGATTACTCAAATAAAATAATATCTTAGCATCTGTATCATCAGAGAAACAATCTACGCATATTCAAGTTTAAGAAACTTTAAAAAAATTAAGATATTGTTTTGTTTACGCCATAATGTTTTTTTTATATAAAATAGTCTTAGTGGCCAAACCTTTTTAAAAACATGATTGGTTATTACCCTCTCTTTTAAGGTATTATTTACGCAGATGTCTCATCAACCCTTAGAATTAGGGTGTAGAAATCTTAGACGCGTAGCACACGGCTACGCGTCAAGCTTGACACCCTATATAACCATGAGTTTTTTTTTTAAACGTTGGCCTACACTAAGATTTCTCCTGTGTCGTGGGTGCGTTTGCAGACATGAATTCCACATACAATACACCCAGACCCGGAACAACTACCTGCAGATCATACAAATATTTGTTCCGTGCGGGAATCGAACCCACGACCCGGAGCGCAGCAGCCGACTGTATCAGCCACTGCACCAACCGTGCCATCAAATGCCATTCATAAAATCGTAGGAAAGGCGTATCGTGGCATCGGCTAATCACAGCATTTGTTGCTTTGCGCTTACACACAAAGACGCACTTTTTTTTAAGAAAGTAATTGTTTGCCGTTTGGATCCCAACGTGAAAGTTGAATGAATATGAACATTATTTATATGAAAATAATGTTCATGTTCATATAAATGCTTGATTTGCTTACCATAGTAGCCTAGAGTGCGGTGTGAATCTTGCCCGAAGTCATAATTTTATTGATCTAATTCCTTAGTTCCCAAAGTGGTCCAGGTGGACCCCCCAGAGGTCTAAGGGAGAGTCGACGGAAGTCTACGTTAGCTTAATAAAAAAATATTGCAATATTGCGTTTTGGGAATATGATAGAAATGTAGTTGCAGGGGGTTCACCAGAACCAGCTAAATTTTGAAAGTGGTCTATGAGAAAAATACCTTTGGGAACCTATAAATCTAATTCATCATCATCATATCGGCCATTTATACGTCCACTGCTGAACAAAGGCCTCTCCCATGGATTTTCA
Organism: Diloba caeruleocephala; assembly: GCA_947459985.1. Classification (NCBI taxonomy): domain Eukaryota; kingdom Metazoa; phylum Arthropoda; class Insecta; order Lepidoptera; family Noctuidae; genus Diloba; species Diloba caeruleocephala. Next base: position 3,620,809 of record OX381618.1, read on the forward strand.
CAACCGTGTCATCATTTTGGGGGGTATTCTAGAATCTAATTGCTAAATAATTTTTATTTTAGTAATATCAATGTCAATTTTCACATCTGTTACTATTGTTGAACCCCGAGGTAACACACATAGGTTATGTTCATTTTGATAGTCTGTTGTAGTATACATAATCAGCCCATTACAGTCTAACCGCTGGGTACGGGCTTTTTCTCACGATGAGAAAGTTTAAGCCTTAATCCACCACCCAGGCCTAGTACGGCTTGGCCTCAGGTGTGCAGGTTTCCTCATGATGTTTTCCTTCACCATTAACGCAAGTGGTAATCAATCTGATACACACATGAATCCGAAAAGTCACAGGAAATCGAACTCAGACTCTCCAGTATGGAATTGAAACGTACAACCACTATGCCATCACTACTCTTGTAATATAGTATTATTTGGTTTGATAATATTTTAACTATTTTTTTAAGTTGATTCAGCTTACGGCCTGTCTTTTGAAAGTCATAAATACAATTATCGAACTTACGGCCGAATAATTAAACGCGTCGAATAGTTAAAGCGGGACTTAATATTAAGTGGCGTTTCAGTATTCGGCCGTATATTACATAAAAGCGTGAAGATATTTTTCATACCTATTAGTAGTCAAGTTTTATTTGCCATACTTGATTTTATAAAGGCTGTCACTAGATGAATATGATTTATTATATTTTTTATATTGTATTTTTTTTAATTATCACATTAAATTCAACCGTGTTGTTATTATGTTCATTGTTGATTTAGATTTTTTATTATGATTGGCTCCTAAGGTAAACATGTGCGTTTAGATTTTGTTAGTTATTTTATATTAACATTTCAAGCATTAAATAATGACACAATTTTCTATACTGACGTGGCCAGCGCGGTCCGCGCGTGGCTTTGTGAATTAAACTATTTTGCTGTGTGGTGCCGGCTACGAATAGCACCAATCCATCTCATCCCTTGGGTGTCGTAAAAGGCGACTATGGGATTAGCCGGAGGATGGGCAGCAGCGTCCTTCGAGTACATTAACAACTCAACTGCGATCGCCAACCCGCATGCCATGCGTGGTGATTATGGCAAAACCCCCCAATGAGCACACAACACACCCATATCGGTCATTGTAGTGATCTTTGGGGGAGGCCTGTTTCCAGTAGTGGACTTTGTTCGGCCGAAATGATGAAGCTATAATGGTGGGGTGGTGGTATTCTGAGCCGGCACCACACGGCATACTATAGTTTAGATAGCTAAAAATTGCGATCGGTACCTAAGAATTCCGCCGAGTACTTGTATGAACTTCCACGGCTAGCGCGAAACCAGAATACAAATACCGCTCGGTATTTTCGCCACCCACAGTGGTAGCGAATATCGCTTATATCTTAATAGGCCTTTAGTTTTGGGTCCAAGCTATGTCTAATAGGTTCAGTGGTTTTGCTGTATAAATGTATCAAACAGATATATTTGACAGATAGACAAATGTTTTAAAATTACTAAGGTATTTCCATTGGGAATATGTTCCCAAGCTTCCGATGTTTGTGCAAATCACGTCGTTCCGATGTTTGTGCAAAATCACGTCGACACATTGCTCTGATGTGATTACGCAATACAATTCTTATCTTACTCTAACATCTAACACACATAAAACTTCATAAAAGTGTAATCGTCCGTATATGATGCCCATAAAACTTTCTATCTAGAGCCTTAGCTATCTATTTTGTCTCGTCGTTTCAGCCAAATAAAGTCCACTGCTGGACACAAGCCTCCCCCAAAGATCGCCATAACGACCGGTCTGGGCGTGTTGTGTGCTCATTGGGGGGTTTTGCCATAATCGCCACGCTTCGCAGGTGGGTTGGCGATCACATTTGAGTTGTTGTAACTTAATTATGTATTTATTCAATAACGCTTTGTCCGCGACTTAGAATTAAGAATTTCCCATACAAAGTTCAACACCCCATTTAACCTCTTTAGGGGATGATTATTATACCTATGTTCTTCCCCAGGGTTCAATCTATCTCACACAAAATGCATCAAAATCGGTTCAGGGCTTTAGCCGTGACAACATAACAAACAGACTGACAGAAACACTTTCGCATCTATAATATTCAATATATTTAGCAATGATAGCCTAGTAGTTAATTAAACGCTTGCCTTCCGCAGAGGAGGGTCTGTATTCAATTCCCGCCCCCACCTCTGTCTTTTCGGATTCATGTGCGGATCAGAATTTGATGATCACTTGCGTTAAGGGTGAAGTAAAATATCATGAGGAAACCTGCACACCTGAGTGGGCTCGAATAATGTTCTCAATGGTGAGTGTAGTCTGCCTACCCGCACTAGGCCAGCGTGGTGGACTAAGGCGTAACCTCTCTCATTCTGAGAAAAGGCCCGTGCCCAGCAGTGGAACAGTAACAGGCTGTTTTTTAGAATTAAAATCTATATCCTTTTCATATATACTTTTACTCCTGTAGATTTTATCGACATTTCCATAACAGTCATCGTTTATGCTAATTCTATAAAATTATAATCATTCATAATAAATAATAATAGGTGTATAGGCGGTCAGGCGCAGCGCAAATCAAAAACAATGTATTACGTGACTAGCTAATCTTACTTAAAAAATATATACGTATATGATACGTATCTATATGTATATTATGGATAGAGCACCGCATGGTGGTGTGTGCCGCGCGTTCAAACTAAACATGTTTTGTATAGCTTGGATGTGTAGCCGAGTATTCGAGTATGTAAAAGAGTGCGACGGAACGACAAAAAGTACTACACCCTCTCGCACGATTCGCAGCGTTCAACTTCTAATAGTTCAAAGTCTCAACAGTCTAGGTTGATGCGTAGCCGTGCGTACAAAGCAAATTGAGGACGAACATTTTTAATATTTAAACAGACCAAAATAATGCAACTATTTTGCTTATGCAGTCTAAGATGTTTTTATAAGTGTAGATGCGTTGCCCGCGCTCTTTGATGGTCACATGAAAGCAAGGTTACATTGCCCGGAGTTCACTTGTCACGCACCGACCAGTGTCGTGGCTTGACGTTTATTTAAGCGTAATTCAGCAACATATTGCGAAAAAATAAAGCCATCCTGTGATTATAGACGATGCACGAAGTATACTGCAACCTTGAGAGAAAAAGACCTTTTATTTCATAAATAAATAAATACGCAACGTAAATCAATATTGTAAATAAAAAAATAGTGTTCTGTTTTATTTTTTATTACGCGGTCTAAAGATGGCCGGCGCGCCGTTTTGTAGTGCAGTAATGTTCGTGTATGGTTCTATATGTAAAATGTCATTAAATGCACTATTGTTTTTGTTAGAACTGATAACTGATTAATTCTTAGAATGATGGTGCACGTGCACAAATCAAATTGCGGTAATACGCATAAAAAAAGCCGCCGCGCGGTGATAAAAGACTTGACCTTTTTTCTAATCTCAGGTAGTGCCTAGTGAACTTAGATTCTGACGTTTCATAAGTGCCAATATTTGGTTTATTTGAAATAAAAAACTTTGACTGAGTTTTATTCAATAGAAAAGTCAGATTAGTTACTAAGGACATAAACAAATTGCGGTAATACGCATAAAAAAAGCCGCCGCGCGGTGATAAAAAACTTGACCTTTTTTCTAATCACAGGTAGTGCCTAGTGAACTTAGATTCTGACGTTTCATAAGTGCCAATATTTGGTTTATTTGAAATAAAAAACTTTGACTGAGTTTTATTCAATAGAAAAATCAGCTTAGTTACTAAGGGCATAAAGTCTAGGTGTGCATTTAAGCGGAAAGTAAAAAACATGCTACGACATCTTCCCGACTCGTTTGTTTTTTTAAATATCTACATTTTTTAAAATTAAAGTATGTGTTTCACAGAATGCACGCTGTGTCCATCCCTTTAGTTTACAGTCCCTAATTCGTCTTGTTAGACACCACGGGAGGATTGTAATTGAATATTGTTTATTTTATTTATTTATTCTTAATGTACAATCGTGTACAAAGGCGGTCTTAACTCTATAGGCATTATCTACCAGCCGACCTTTGGGAGCAGGCTTTGGGGCAGAGAAGAGACAATAATTGAATATTGGTATTTGATTGTAACGACTATTGTTACTTGGTTGAAATCGAATAAATGGAACCATGAATAATTGGATTGGTTTAGTAACAATCGCTAAACGCATCCTCGACCAAGTGATCCCAGATATGACAGCAGCACGTAGTGGTCACTTGAACACTGAAGGATGTCGGAGAGAGCTCCCTGTTTCCCTCTAAGACATGTGGCTGCGGGCTCTATTTATGTCTATATTCGATATTTTCTCAACAAATCTAAATATTACCTGATTACATTTGTGCCAGACAATTGGGGCTAGCTTCTCGGTAGCTCTTTATTATTCCCTATGATTAAAACTGTTGCAGATTTAAATAAAAACCACGCTCGGTACCTAGATAAGATAAGACATTATCTCTGGTATTTTTATCTAGATAGTCTGTTATTCACAAATGCTTGTCAACGGTATTAATGATTTTTTTTAATGATAATAACCGAAAGCTTGAAATTCTAAATAGAGTTGATAAACCCTGTCTGTGTGTATTCATCTATATTTGCATGACAGCCTACACTACACGTCGCATCCTATTATTTACAAAACAATGACATAACCGCCCGTAGACATGGATGCTACAATGAACGATCTCGAGGGAATTATGCAAAACAATGCACAATTTCTATTTTGGTAATATCTTATTCCTTATGGTGTCCGGATTAAGAATATAGCACCACTCCCTTCCGTGAATATCGTAAAAAGCGACTTAACCAGAGGGATGATCAGAACCGTCCCGTCTGTGGGGGCAGGAGCAATACTGCGCTCACCAAACCGCCTGCCAAGTGTGGTGGGCATTAGCAAATGACGGCACAATTGTGGAAATCCATAGGGGTAGCCTTTGTTCAGCGGTGGACATCCTTTGGTTAATATGATGAACACGATTCGTGTAATTGGTTCTCCATATTCTACAACAAACCATGACCTATTCGTCAATATCAGAAACGGTTCACACTTAACAGTCATCAAAATATTCGTTTGAGCTAGTTCGATATTTTTGTTTAAACAAAAGCCTCCGCCATAGTTTTTCACAACAGTGTCGTCATTTTGGAGGAAATATGCAGTCTCGATATGCTTGACAGACAGGCCGATTGATGAGCGCACCATGGCTGCTGTTCTATAGAGGAAACGCTGCTGCCTGAATAGACTGCCTTACGACTGAATATTCAAACGGCACCCAATATTTAAGACCTGCTAAACTATATGAGACGACGACGATTTCCTACCGAAAAAGGACGTCTCAAAAAGTTTCAGTATTCGACCGTATGAGGAGATGGTGTGAAGTATGTTTTTATGTTCTTAATCCGGACTCAAACACGGTATCATGTTGCCAAGGCCTATAGTGCTTAGCAACAGTAAAAGGGCCTCTCAGCCGGTCATAGCAGTCTACGAAAGGGGAAAAACAATTATTGAAACTCCTTTGACATACTATCTAAGCAATATTGTGTTAATATGTTGTAGCTCGCAAGCTAAGGAAGCTGTCTTATTTAATTTCATAACAAAGTTATATACCTGAATACAAAGCCACAATTTAATTAAAAATAAACTCAATAAAAATCCTATTTTAGGCATATAAGAAATAAACGAAAGGAATCTTTAAAAAAATGCGAAGGTCTGCCTTCAACAAGAAACCTTGACATGTAAAAATAATATGCATGATGGCTGTATCTGTGAATAATATCTTCTTTATCTGTGTTCAAACAGATTTTATATTTCTGTATAATTATGTTTTAGGTTTTCGCGATTATTACACATTAAAATAAAAGTTATTTTATTTTATCTACCGTACAATATTAACTTAAAAAACATTTTTTTTTGATGCACGCAGTGATCACTCAGTGTCTTGATGTTTTTTAGTGCGGTATGTTGTTTGGGATTTCATTATTTTAATAACTGGATTCCAAACAGCAGGTGGTATCTATAATATACGCGATGTAATCCGTTTAAAATTGTTTTATTGACCGACTTCAAAAAGGAGAAGTTTCTGAATTCGACGCGTATTTTTTAAAAATATATTTTCACCGATTACTCCGAGATTTTTTAAATGGTGCAAAATGCTTTCGAGTTGGTCTCATATAAATTTCATTACATTTGATTGAGTAGTTTTTTAACCAGCTTCAATAAACAGGTTAATTTGACTGCACTTATCTAGATGATGTCTTAATAGTTTCGATCGTCTCGGATCAGAAAACCGATTTGAGCCATTCTTATTTTTAGTGTTAAATACTGATACGAAATTGGAAAAAGTTCTTACATTTATTTACACACAAAAAAATCTTTTAACAAAAAAAAAATACCGACTTCATAAACCCATATTTAAAAATTAAATTAATAAATTAAAAATGAAAACCACTGAAAAGGAAAAAAAACTTATTTATGAAGTCGGGCGGTATCAGGTATAACCTAACCATGGTTCATGCAGACCAACGAGAATGTATATATATATTTTATACCTGGCCCCGCCCGACTTCATAAATAATGTTCTTTTTTCCTTTTCAGTGGTTTTAATATTTTTATAAGATCTTCCTTTAATTACGGTCATTTGTGTGTAGGCGTTATAGTACATTTTAGACTATAATCATAGTTTTCGTCTTATGTGCTTATAATATATTGAATTCTGATTCTGGTATTTTTTTAGTCTTGCATTCCATAATGTGAGGCGAAAGAAGAGGTTCTAGTGGAAGTTATATACTTAAATCCCTATTGTCTATCATCGCTCTTGCCATAGTCACTACGTTAGGTATTTACACTACACTACGTTAGATACTTTTAGCATCGGCGATTTTATCGCTTTTCGGAATATAAACTCTTAACGATCGTTAATTTCGGAAACTACATTCAGTGAACTGTATGTTTCACTCCGTACGAGAGCGGGATTCAAACGTCATCTATATCGTTTTACGTCGTTAAAATAAACCGTCATCCACCGTACCCAGACGGTACACCCCAGTACACCCTGGTACTGATACCTGGCACCAGTCTCGAAAATAGTAAACAAAACTATAGCAGAGTACTCGAAAGTATTTATCTTTATAATTTGCTATAGAAGTACATAACACAGACTACATAATGATATAGTTCGCGGCAAATATCAAAAACAAAAGTGCATTTCCCGGGAATATCTAAAGATTTCGCCACATAAAAATTGCATTAGGTAAGCAGTGTTCCGCGATCAAGCGATAAGTACTTACTTTTGTTACAGGATTTCAAAATAATCGATAAAAATAATACAGAGTACGCAAGTACACTATGACTGAATATTATTAATATTATTCGTACCCTTCTGGCAACGCTGCCGTCAGCGTGAGCGTGTGTTACTTACTATTCCTCCAGCTAGGGGAGATATAGCTCTTCACCAACCGATGCAGCATCGATAGAATCGCTAAAACTTGCGGTTTTGATACCACGCAAAGCCGCCAAAACGCGATACAGCCTTGATGCAGCCGCAAAATAGCTGAACACCCATGCTAAAAGTATCGTTGTGAGTTTTTAACCCTAAGTGCTATGATTACGGCAAGACTGTTTACTGGTTTATTATTATTAAGTGTATGCACCTCCCCTAGCATGATTCATTGTCTGCTTTACACTCATGGGGCGCAAGGCTCCACTCCCTTTTAATAATATCTTCTTTTCTACATCAATAAGTTTTTGTTGCTATAAATTATTTTATAAATGCATTGTTGTGTTACGGTAGGCCGTGTTGGAAGTGGAGCAACGATAACTGAAAAAAAAGTACCAAGATGAAAAATAAAACGCGGGTTGCAAATATTCATAAGAGTCGGAAATTTACATTATCGTGTATGAAATTAACATTATCTGGATATCCTTGGCGTGGTTCCGGCAAACAATAGACTACCCCTCTCCACCTGCCATACCTGCCTGTCAAACATGGCGATTATGGCAGTAGGCTCATTTTCAGCGGTGGATGTTTACGGGCTGATGAGATGATGAGAGGTATCCTCACAAATAATCCATGTTATTTTATTCGGGAAACTACTTAAACTAGTTTTCCACATCCTGTATTGTTTTGACTAACAGTTTATTCTTCGAATGAGCGAAAACACGGAATTTTCCTTGAGGGTTATTTGTTGACATACTTGGTTGTTTGCGCTTAGAAGCCTCTTTGAAAAGGATATATACGCAATAGCGTTCTAAGAGCGCTTGTTCATTTTTGTAAATAATAGTTTTAAAAAACTAAAAGTACACGCTTTTGTAGATAAGCGTACTAAAAAGTAGAAAATAATTTTCAATATTTTTAAAATAAGAATAGTGTGATTAACAAAAAATAAGTTTATACACCTCGGTTACTTTACCTACCATTGGCTCCACTGAAAACAAAGACCCGCGAGCCAAACTAACCCGACACTATACCGAGGATATCCCGGACATCAGCCTGTACGAGATTAGGATGGCCTTGAAACAGCTTAAAAATAACAAGGCGCCGGGTGGAGACGGAATTACGAAAGTGCTTCTGAAAACGGGTGGCACACCGGTACTTAAAAGTCCTTCAGAAGCTATTCAATTCCGTCTTACTCGAGGGCACAACGCCGGAAGCGTGGAACAGAGGTGAGGTGGTGCTCTTCTTCAAAAAGGGTGATAACACCCTATTGAAGAATTATAGACCCATCTCACTTCTGAGCCATGTTTATAAGCTGTTTTCAAGGGTCATCACGAATCGTCTCGAGCGCAGGTTTGATGACTTCCAGCCTCCCGAACAAGCCGGTTTCCGAAAAGGTTTCAGTACCATAGACCACATCCATACGCTCCGGCAGATTATACAGAAGACCGAGGAGTATAATCTGCCACTATGCTTGGCGTTTGTGGACTATGAGAAAGCCTTCGATTCGATTGAAACCAGGGCAGTGCTTCAATCTCTGCAGCGGTGCCAGATTGACTATCGGTACATTGAAGTGTTGAAGTGCTTATACAGAAACGCCACCATGTCGGTCCGAGTACATGAACAGAGCACGGGGGCAATTCCATTGCAGAGAGGTGTGAGACAGGGGGACGTCATTTCCCCGAAACTGTTCACCGCTGCAATGGAGGATGCCTTCAAGCTATTGGAGTGGAAAGGATTCGGCATTAACATCAATGGCGAGTATATCACTCACCTTTGATTTGCCGATGACATCGTAGTCATGGCAGAATCGCTGCAAAAGCTCAGCACAATGCTCGATGATCTCAACAGAGTTTCCCAACAGGTGGGCCTTAAAATGAACATGGGCAAGACAAAAGTCATGTCAAATGCCCATGTCGTGCCCATCCCGATATCCGTTGGGAGCTCTGTTCTCGAAGTTGTTGACGAGTATGTCTACCTAGGACAAACTGTCCAGTTAGGTAGGTCCAACTTCGAGAAAGAGGTTAATCGTCGAATCCGACTCGGCTGGGCAGCGTTCGGGAAACTTCGCAACGTCTTTTCGTCAACAATACCGCAATGCCTCAAGACGCAAGTCTTTAACCAGTGTGTGTTACCAGTGATGACATATGGAACAGAGACGTGGTCACTCACAATAGGCCTCATAAGAAAGCTCAAGGTCACTCAGCGAGCTATGGAGAGAGCTATGCTTTGTATTTCTCTACGAGATCGAATCAGAAATGAGGAGATCCGTAGAAGAACTAAAGTTGTCGACATAGCTGAAAGGATTAGTAAACTGAAGTGGCAATGGGCAGGGCACATTGCTCGTAGAACTGATGGCCGTTGGAGCACAAAGGTTCTCGAATGGAGACCGCGCACCGGAAAACGCAGCGTGGGACGACCTCCAACGAGGTGGACAGACGACCTGGTGAAGGTCGCTGGGAGTCGTTGGATGAGAGCGGCATGTGACCGCTCGTTGTGGAAATCTAAGGGGGAGGCCTTTGTTCAGCAGTGGACGTCCCGTGGCTGATATGATGATGATGATGATGAAGTTTTTATTGTAAAAAGCGTGGGGTGCTATATCAGATATTTTCATGATGAAACTTTTACAAATATTTACAACAATTGAACCCCACACACTTTTTTAACACGCTTTTATTAGTTTGGTATGTACCTATGTAACGGATTTTTTTAACTCGATTTTTATCCCCTTCAAAACGTCGGATTGATTTGAAACTCCGTACACTTATCAAGGACCGATGACAATGCAATAATTTAAATAGTTTGTCCCATTATCCTTACCAGGACACGCATATTTACAATAAAAAACTTTTTTTCGTTTATCACTTTATACTTATTGAAAATAATTTTCTACTTTTTAGTTAGGTTATCTACAAAAGCGTGTTCTTTTAGTTTTTAAGAACTATTATTTATTTTAAATTTTTTGTGCGGCTAACTACAAAAATGTGTTTCTTTTTTTTGGGAACAAATTTGATTTATCTTCGGCCCTTGATAATGATGATCGGGATGAAAATCGAGTTCTAAAATTCAGTAACGTAGATACATAGCTCCGTATATAAAAGCGTGTTAATAATCAAAAGCATATACACCCAGACAACATAAAAAAGTAGCTTTTAAAATTACAATTTTTTTTATCTTGTAAGGTTATTTTTTTCGCAGATTGAATATAAGAATAAATAAACAATTCTATTACCTGTACTATAATAAAAATAAACATGTAAGCAGGTACAAACCTAGCGAGTATCTAATATAAATATGTAATATATAACACGCTTTCAAAATCAGTATTATATTGTATTCATAACAGAATACTGGAAATAATAATAATTGTATACAGAACAGCAAGTTAAAAGAAATAAAGCAGAAAAGGGTCCATGAATAGCCACGGCTTAGCTTAGCCCGACTTGTTTCCATTGTTACAATATTCTGTACTTGTTTATGGTACCTGTAAAGATCCCGGGTTGGAAAAAAGATATCAAAATATTATTATTTGCCTATTTCTTTGCTTCTATGAATAGTGATTTTTCGGTTATCGTCAATAACAATGACACCTTTTCGCTTTACTGGTTATTAATCACCGGACATAAAAAATGGCACTCAATGCGATTCCGACGGCGAAACGCCAAACTAAACGTCTAGCGTCTCGTAACGGTGTCGCGAGTCCAGAGATTTTATCTCGTCTAAAAATATGCGTACCGCGCTAAAAGAAGCTTTCACTTCAATAAATTAAATTTAGATTCGTAATTTATAACGGTAAAAATGATAACGGGATGATAACCAACAGTCTGATGTTTTACAAAAGAAATCTTGACATTTGAGTCTCGAGGCTTTCTCTTGGTTCCCGTTACGCCATGATGTTGGCACGAAACAACGGATTTATCTCGGATCATATGGCCCAGTTTGGAGTTTACAATCGACATTTCGTAAGATTACACAGTTCATTGCTTCAGCGTCCTCTGACGTCAAAATAACAAGAAAAACATCTTAGTTACTTTACTAGTCGACTGTTTTTTGCTTAATCTAATAATATCTGGCTTGCTACCAGAAACTACCAGAAAAAACCTATATTAAGTTAAAAAAGTTGCTTGACTTAATGTCAAAACGGTGGACCTCGTTCACTACAAATAGGTACTATATCTATACAAATAAATAAAATTTAACTGTCTGTTTGTAATGTCAAAAATAACAGCTTTTTACTAAATGCATATGAAAGTATATACGGTACATATAACAAAAAAACAATTTTGATTTTTTTGTCTCTCTGTTTGTTTGTTCCGAGTAATCTCTGAAACGGCTGGACCGATTTTGACGGGCCTTTCACTGGCAGATAGCTGATGTTACAAGGAATAACTTACGCTACTTTAGATTTTATTTTAGAAATACAATTAGGGTTCCGTGCAAAAAAATAAAACCCTTGAAATCCAATATATATATTCTATGTCAAGTGTCTATGTCGAAGTACTCTAAATTTCTTTTAAATTAAACGCGGGTGAAACCGCGGGACCCAGTTTGTTCATACATAGAAAGGGACCTTCATATTTTATATTTAACCCCCAAACTAGGAGAACATGGTATATGACGTCACAGATCATTGTCCTCCATCTAGCCTATTATAATTTGACCTTTTAGTGCATACTCTTTGAATCTCAAGGGCATCCATTGTCTAATATTTCAATTGATATTTTCCTAACACTACGTTTGTAACTTTGTTACCTGTTAATTACTGATTGCACTGGAAGTTGATTGCGAAACTTACGTATTCAGTTTACGTAATTACAATGGTCTTTTCCTTGCACATTCGGTCAATAAAGTGTTGGTGGCGTTTGAAATAACTGTGAGTGCCACTCTATAAGATCATAATAGTTCTTTCGGTTTTCCAACGGATGTCGAAGTCACTTGTTGCCAAAAGTCCTATTCGTTTTCTTGGAATAGTAATAAGCACGTGATATCATGTTGAGCTATGTATTGCCATGCATAATAAAAGTTAACAGAAGGGGCAACATTAACATTCTGTATTATGTCAACAGTTTTTATGTCACTAAGGTGGCAAATAAGCATACGGCTTTCCTTGGTAAACGGTTACTGTAAGTTATGAATACTTCGAACACCAGAGGTATCATTAGCACGCAAATTTACATATATTCATCATTTCGGCCAAATAAAATCCACTGCTGGACACAGGCCTCCCCCAAAAATCACCACAACGACCGATATGGGTGTTGTGTGCTCATTGGGGGGTTTTGCCATAATCGCCACGCTGGGCAGACGGGTTGGCGATCGCAGTTGAGTTGTTAATGTACTCGAAGGACGCTGCTGCCCATCCTCCGGCTAATCCCATAGTCGCCTTTTACGACACCCAAGGAATGAGATGGGTTGCTTTACATATATTATCTATTATTATTATCCATGTGGTGTGCGGATTGAGAACATAGAATCAATCCCATCTCCAGTGGATGTCGTAAAAGGCGACTAAGGGAATCTTAACCAGAGGGATGGTAGCAGTGTCCCTTCTGTTAAACAGTATCTATACTCCGCTCACCAACCCACCTGTCAAGCGTGGTGAATACTGGCAAATTTCCCCCAAAATGACTACACAAATGTAAAAATAAATCTGGAGGAAGCCTTTGTTCAGCAGTAAACGTACTTTGGTTGATAAGAATTAATTAGGTCAATAAACTCCCGACATCTATGCAATACTTTTTTACACTATTAAACTTAATCAAACATAAATCTGTTCATAAAATGTAAACAAAAAATAAGATATAAAATATGCTAAACTAAAAAAAGCTTGATAATAAACTAGTTTTTGGTAAAAGAAACCAGAAATATTCACTTGATTGATATCCAACGTGATATATTTTATTTACTATAGTATGGAAATAACCATCGCCTTCCCCGCGAGGTGCTTAAACGACACCAAAATTATTGTATTTTTGGCATGTTTGACCCACTATCCTAGATTCTTTTTGGTATAAAGAAATATACCTACGCGGTACATTGCTGACCACGGACGCCAGTAAAATGTTCTCCTTATAATTATTATAATACTTTTTAAAACAAAATACACGCTTTGTTCCACTATTCACCGATTGGTTCCATCATTAGACCCTCGTCTGCAAGTGTAATGTATATTCCCATAGTCCTTGTTAAAACGAACCAAGCCGTCGGCTTTAGTAGTAGCCATTGAAGAGTTCCGCTATCCCACCTCCTGGCTAATTTGTGTGTTGATGTTGTATTTATTCCTTTGTATTTATTTATGTGTGATGTTTTCTAAAATAGGTTATGTGGTACCTGAAATAAATGAATTTTAATTATTAATAATTAAAATCATCATCAATTAAATCAGATTATTAATAATTAAAATTCATTTATTTCAGGTACCACATAACCCATATTAGAAAACATCACACATAAATAAATACAAAGGAATAAATACAACATCAACACACAAATTTGATACATCAAATTCATATTCCATTATAATTAACTCATATTCATTACAGTAGTCTCTTACATGCGACATTATATGTAACTTGTCTGTCACAGCAGTGTCGCCCATAAGGACAGTCCAATCTGTTTGCTATCATACTCAAAACGGTATTGGAGCTGTCACGCACTCTGCGCACTAGAGACGCGCAGCGCTTCCGCATGGTCACATGAAAAGTCCGTGCACGCCCATGCGAACATACCCGAAGCGCCACACTATAGAGGCAGATCCAAAATCGCTCTGACAGCGTTGTTAAATGGAATGTATTGTCATTGTGACAGAACTGTCTGTCGTAGCCTTGTTCTTTTCCGGTTCTTTTCAAATCTATGGATCGCTAGTATCTTTCCTGTATTATGGTACAGTTCACAGAATACATGCACAAACACCCAGACCCGAACCACTTATCTGTATATCATACTAAACATTTGCAGAAAACGAATCCCCGACACTTAGCGCAGAGTGCTAATCGCTTAGCCATTGCGCCAAACGTGTCGTCAAATATATTTATTTTTAAATCATTAGGCCCGGATCTAGCCAGCGTTTTCCGGCGCAATTTATATTTAGTTATCCGCGCCTAATCAGAATGACTCGTCATTATTTTCATACAATATGTACACCTACAGATAAATGACGCAGTTAATAGTTTGTAAGGAACTATAATAAGCAATATTATTTTTATTATGTCAGCCAAATAAATTTCCACAATTGTGTCGTCATTCATTTTAGGGGGAATTTGCCAGTACTCACCACGCTTGGCAGGCGGTTGGCGAGCGCACAAGAGGTACTATTTCACAGATAGGACGCTGCTGCCCATTCCTTCTGGTTTAGAGTCCCTTCGCCTTTTACGACATCTTCGGGAAGAGGTGGAGTGGTGCTTATATTCTTGGTTCTATTGGTACAACAAACGGATTGCAAACAAACAATGGCAAAAAGTTTCATAATTATGCGAACGTTTGAAGATTAATAGCTTAAACATTAAAAATCTCACGTTAAACATCTTTATTTTTTACATATTACTTAAGTAGAAAAACTTTGAATTAAGTCTCCCATTCTGCTTTGAACATGACTAACTATAGACATGATGTCATTCAAAGTTCTACATTATTTATTCGTTACTATTTCAATTATGAGCATCGATATTGTTTATTACATTTATGTCAGGATCTAGTAACTGATGCTACTTCGATTGCTTAGAACTTTTCACTAAGAGACTACAGCCTGCAGTACTTGTGCAATAGCGTGGAAATGCGATTCCGTCATGAGTTAATGAAAAAGAAACCTACTCCGGTAGCTCTCTCCCTCGGACCCTCGGTTTCATCATCATCATCATATCAGCCAAAGGACGTCCACTGCTGAACAAAGGTTCACACACACCACAGTATTCCACAAAGTCCGGTTACATGTCACACGCATCCAACGGCTCCAAGCGACCTTCACCTCTGTTTACTCTTCTGAAATTTCTTAAAACCTCGCTACTGCGATAAAGCGTGTTGTATCGGTTCATGTATGGTTTCCTACTCACTAACTGCTATAAACGTGCCGCTGCTTAAAAAGTGTCAAGCCGCCTCATCTCAAACCGTTTTCTTTTCCAACAGGTTCCGTATCAGGGGGCGGTCAATGGACGCGAGCGCCCCCCGCGCCTCCCCCAGGCGTGGTGGGCGGGGTCGGAGTCGGCACGGGCGCCGGGGTAAGCCTCGGCAACGTCTCAAGCCAGTCCACGCGTGGCCGACGAGCGACCACGCAGAGGCATTCTCCGGCATCCGCGGCCCTGCAGATGCACCATGGTGGACTCTCAACAGCTGCAGTGCAAGCATTGGCGAACGGATGGAGTCTGCCCGGAACGTTGACGCAGGCTCAAACGCAGCAAGTGCTAAGGCTTGCGCAGGTATGTTTTATCTTACTTCTGGATATAGTCATTTGCCTGTGTGGTATCTGTACTCCTTATTTACTGATTTACAGAGTACGATACCGCACTGACATATTAGCATGCAGCCTAAGAACATGTTTGTAGAAGCAAAAAATTTTTTAATTCGTGAAAGTATTTTCAAATTGGTTTACACATACGTTTTGTCTAGGATGTAATTTCTTTGACATGTCTCCGTCCCCTTTCATTTTCTTACTGTATTAAGGGATAGAGACAAAACGCACCATAGTAAGTACTTACGTTCCGCGTGAGCATAAATATAATTCAGCTTGATCCCCCGTGTGTAGTTTCATAAAAGCAAAGATTATGATAAGTAGGATTTAGATTAGGATAAGGCGTTCTTCCCGCGTGTACGTAGTCACTAACAAAAGCTAGTTTAATATTAAAAAGGCTTTTCTCGTTTATAATTGAGTGAGAGCATTCTATTGCCGTCAGTCATACATTATTGGAACAATTGCACAAATACTAGAAGAAACGCATTGTCAATAGCTGAAAGAAACGACCCTAATTGTGACGTCACTCATTGTTTATTCATTATTACGACGAAAATATATGATTCATTCTGTCCTTATTAAACAAGACTCGAGAGCCTTACATGCGCCCGTTGATAAAGTATAATAATGAATAACCTTACAGTGCGACTAAGTCAGTCGGACTAGCGTAAATATATATTTTAATTATCCCGAACACTGGAACAGTCCGTCATATTCCCCAGATAAAATGGAGCCCTGTCTCATCATTTAAAGCTCTTGTTTCTACCCACTGCTGTGTAAGGGTTCATGAAAAAGCATATACATGCTCTTATCGCCCCTGCCCGTGCTTGTTTCGTTCTTTTGCTATTTGTGATTCGCCCACCTTGGCACTGTACAGTGCCCGGCACAAATCTTGAGTGCTCAGTGAGTGTAAGGATCGGTGTGCGCAGTTACATACCGTCAAGCAGACTCAATAGTCACTGCTCCGCAGGTGACCCCGCACCTAAGGGAGATCGCGCTCAGGATCGGCGCCGGATGCTATACAATCCATACACAAACCACAACGAATCATTTAGGAACATTACCAGTGGTGCCAGGATTCATTATGGCAGTAAAGCATTCCCTCTATCTGACAACATTTAATAGACTTATTAGATACCATAGGAAAGGAAGACATATATTGTAAAGTAAAAGAGATGGAGTAATCACATAAAAACATTTACTTTCTTACTGTCTTTCTAACGTTAGTACGATGTTGTTTAGGCACAAGTGGCGCAGGCGCACGTTGCAGCACGCTACAACAACGCAGCGATCGCGGCCGCTGCCGCATCGATGCCACAACACCGCTCACAGCACCAGCAGCGCACGGTACAGGTAAATAGGAACGGCTTACAGCAAACGTTACGCGTTCAAACCTGCATTTGTTTATATTGATGTATGACCAGGTTTTCCCGAATACGAAGTAAAATGAGGATTATCTGAGCCTGTTTTGCTTAATTTAGTTTCAGCAAAGACATCATCTTGCAATATATACATATATATGTATGTGTATTAAGTTTATTATTGTTGCATTTAACAGTATTTTTGCCGGCACTTGTCTTATTTTGTAGTAGTGCCACATGAAAATGTTTGTTTTTCTCGTTTATTTCAGTTTCCGAACAGTGCAATAACAATGGCGATGGGCCAGCAACCCCCTCCACCTCTGGTGAGGAGCTCTGCAAACACATCAACCATGAAGTGAGCAAACCTTTCATCATTTGTAGTGGATTCTTTACGAACAGCCGGTCTGCCCGTACTTGTAAAACAATCCAGTTTATTGTAAAGCATATTTGTGACTTGTTAGCCTTCTCTAGTATTTTGTATTCCCCTGGAAACTTACTTAAAATTCAGTCCAAGTTTTCTATGAATTTGCCTTTCAGTTAAAAGCATAATTATATAGTCGGAAAGATTTCTGGAGAAACTTGGAGAATCTTTGACTATAATTTTGGATATACTTCGTCTTCTCGACATTCGCTTTCTGAAGGGTCATTCAATAAGGACGCTCGATTTTTAAATGTAAATTAAACAAGTTGTGTATGAGATGTTTTATTTAATTTGTAAGAATACTTTATGGCTTTAGTATGGAATATAACGTAAAAAATATCTGCCGCCGCTTTGCTTGGTGGCACGTATTCGGGAGGTCAAATTTTCGATGACTTTGTCGTAATAAATCTGGCTGATTTAGCTGGATGGCGTTCGGTATGTTGACTTTAAGGGGTCTATTGTTAGCAGTTTATTCGCATAGACCTATGACTTAAGATAGTACCAAAGGAAGTAGCCTAAAGACGTTAAATCGCATGATCTGGGTGACCGGTTGACGTCGCCGCCGCGCGAGATAACCCCCTCAAATCGTTCGTGCAGAATGTCCATCCAGGATATGGCATACGTTGTGTGGCACGTAGCACCGTCCTGTTGAAATCACATGTTATCGGTATCCATATCATCAGTTTATCCATAACACTCGTCAAGTGACCGAAGATAAACTGACTGTCTCGTTTTCCCGTACGCTCACTCGCAGAACAGCGATGTTTTCAGCAGAATTGCGTTTCTGTGACGTACTGGTGTAGGCTGATTTTAACAATTCTGAATTGTATGGTTGTAGCGAAGATAAAATGCCATAATGCGCGAAATGTTTCTCAAACGTAGCACTGATTTTGATAATTTGCACTGTGTTCAACGCTTGTAACCTTTCATGGCAAATTACCCATACTCTACTAAACAATTCACAACAAATTTGACAGATCTCACTCTCTATCTGCCTATTGAAATACCCTTTAGAATATTAAACTGGGTGCCGATATGGTGACCTGTAAGCATTTAGGATGTGAATCGCTCCACGATTCTCTACCCAAATTAGTAAATAAATAAGTACCTTACATTTTAACCAAAATGTCCATTGATTTTAGAGTCAATCCTAAACAACTGGCGGATCTCCGTAATGCCTGCCTCGCGCTTTACAGTATAAACGGTTGCAATATGTAAGCTGCAAGTGTTTTGGATAGACACTAATTATACTATCACGTATTTTTATTGGTTTAAGTTTGAAAACATTTTTGTTATTGGGATTAGTGCTCTACCGCATTACAAAGCTGAAGTTCACTAAATCGGCATCCAATAGTAACATATTTCTTCTTTCTCCTCATCAATCATATTCTAAGTAAAGTTTTACAGGGACATACAAAATTATTATTTTTAACACGGCTGTTCTCACACAAGAACATTCCATTCGCCATTGTCTTGACACTGTCCTACAAGAATCATGTTAATATTTATTGTATACTGTTTTTTTTTTTTTCTATTAATATTATTTTGGTGGTTTTTCCCATTCTGCTCAATATACCGCATGTTTTGCTACTACCAGTTGCCCATGTTAGGTGCCAAACATATTTACTGCTGTACCCAGGAGTCCTTGGGTCTAGTAAGCCATACTCTACAATGGTCACTAACTAAATGCGCCTTGGCATGTTGCTTAGAACCTAATAAACTATGTAGGAGCATGTTACGCAATTCTGATAATTAGAGTACGATGGCCAACTCTTAAAAATCGCATACATTTTATTTAGCCTCGCATTTCGCAGCCTACTTGCTTAGGAGCGGCTTTTAGTACGGGAATACGAATATATATATATATCTATATATAAATATATATATCTATATATAAATATATATATCTATATATAAATATATATATCTATATATAAATATATATATCTATATATAAATATATATATCTATATATTCCGGCTGATAGCTGAAAGGATTAGTAAACTGAAGTGGCAATGGGCGGGACACATAGCTCGTAGAACTGATGGCCGTTGGGGCAAAGAGGTTTTCGAGTGGAGACCGCGCACCGGAAAACGCAGCGAAGGACGACCTCCAACGAGGTGGATACACAGCCTGGTGAAGGTCGCTGGGAGTCGTTGGATGAGAGCAGCATGTAACCGCTCGTTGTGGGGCGGCGGGGGGGAGGCGCTTTTGTTCAGCAGTGGATGTCTTATGGCTGATGTCATGATGTTACGTATATATAGTTAATTGTTCGTAAAATTGACAATTATATGTATTACATGAAATATCAGACAAAAAACGCCCACAGCGACGTAAGCCACCAGCAGCCTTCGCGCGACATTCACTATATCTTATATCTAGTATGGGCTGACCCACGTTCCGCCTTTGGGATTGCGGCCTCAACTCTAGAACCTTTGCTTCTAAAGTATTTTTGATACACGGTGTTTTGGCAGCTTCATTGAACTAAATGCAAGGCTTGCTTAGCGTTTAAAGCCGGCACCATCTTTACGTACCTGTACAAGATATTGTGGCCGGTATAATATACGGTGAGATTCGTGAAGGGTCACAAACTTCTGTTCATAAAATTTGTTTGACATTTCGTCGTAGCTAAAGAAAAATACGGTAAATTGCGAGTAGGACTCGCGCCCTAAGTGTTCCTTACCCTTAAATGGGCTTGTTAAGCGCCAGCCTAAACCTAGGGTTCGGTTTTTTAATAATAAGGTACGATACATGCTAAGCGACTAGAGAGAGTCCAAGCGTGCAATGTGGCCAGCCCGGTGAAATTCAAAACATTAGAAGGCTTTCATTTTACATATAAAGACTCCATACAATCCGTTTATCTTTTTATCTAGTCAGACCTTTTGTTTAGCTTCGGACTGTAAGCAGCGAGCAATGTTGCCGTAGGTCTGAAATCAGTATTAACCCAAAAATATAAGTTAATGTGGTATTTTTCTTCCAGTGTACCCCCTCAAGTGACCGGGACAATGAATGGCCACTCAACCTCTCACTCCGTGGACAGTCGCAAAAGGCTTACGCCCATTCCCGACATCAATATAACTGGCAACCATACGCCGTATAAGGTAAGCATCACAGCCATAAATCTTCAATGCCATCAACTAAATATGTTCGATCCACTGCCAGATGCATAATCCTCTTTAATAATACGTATGTCCCGTAACTCGACACGCGAGCCCTCTTGAACTCAATATTTTATAACATTACTGTTAATGTGTTAGAAAACTATAAAAATAAAGTGTATGGCTAATGGCTAACATTTGGAGCGCCAGGATGATATGTGCGCATTATAAATATCATGACTATCTCTTGTGCAGGTTCAGAAAGCGTTGGTGGAGAACACAATGGTTCCATGCATCAACGCGAAGCCATACCAGTACACAGAGCTGCTGATGACTCTACCCGACTTGGCCAGCCACTTCTTCCCACGAGTGTCACTTACCACGTGCCGCGCTATGCTCGACGCGCTGGGAATCACGCTGTACAGACCTAATACGTGAGTGACTTCTTCATCTTAGAAATGCTTTGTGGTATGTTTCCATACTTTACTTCAAAGTGGCTTATTGAAATTTCAGTAGGTTTTGGAAAGGGTAAACGACGCAGCTATACTACTTGAAATTGATTTCAAGGTTCATGTTCTACTACTCAAAGTGGTATGCAGTTTCTGGACTTAAAATATAGCATCACTGCATCTACTACCATGGATGTCGTAAAAGGCGATTAATAGACTGAAACTCGAGGGAAGAGTAGCAGCGTCCGTTCTGAGAAACAGTAGCCATACATTACTCACTAATCTGCCTACCAAGAATGCCGAGTACCTGGCATACCTTCTAAAATGACAACACAATTGTGGAAATAATAATAAAAATACTAAATAAAAATGTGGGTGGAATTTGTGTCTGTAAACGCACACACGACACAGGAGAAATCCTAGTGTGTGGCAACGTTTTTTTTTTACAAACAAGAAACAGTATAAGGTAGGCCTTTGTTCAGCAGCTTAGTTGAACGCCATAGGAATGTAAACGTCACGTAATATTGTTACAGAACACAACTTCAAGTGCTCCGCAACTCGGGCAAATGCAAGTCGGCGGCGGCCGGCGAGAACGGGCTCGCGCTGGTGCAGATCCGCGACGTCATGCAGCACATGCTGCAGTTCAAGTACATGCTGCGCTCCGGCCTGGCCGCCGACGAGCCGCACACGCAGCACGCGCAGCCGCGCCCGGCGCATGCGCCGCCGCAGCCGAAGCGCGCGCGCGCTAACTGAGCGGACTGAGCCATTACGTGAATACGTTCCACGACCTGCCGACTTCACGAGAAACCAAAACGAAGGTATACAAACCAATGCAGCACCAGGGGAACTTGTGCACGCCAGAGTATATTACTCATTCTAAGATCTTACGCTTCTAATAATTCCGCGGCATTCGACGACGGTGTCCCGAATATCTAGCATAGTGAGAAGAGTCCAGTTGGCCCATGTTGATGCTGAGCACCTCAGTGTACTAAAGAGGACTGCAGATATGTTTTGAATCGATTGACTTTGCGCAAAACATAAGTTTTAGGAGTGTTGTGAGACAGTTTTTAGTTGAAAATTTGTGTGGTGTAGACTATATGAAATGGTGGTGACAATAACCAGGATTGTATGATAGGCTCCAAGCCAGTGGAGGATCTTAGCCAGTGACTAAGTTACAATATAGACTGTCCAGATAAGATGGACGCTAAATGCGTAAAGGACTTGTACAATGTCTGCATAGCTTGTACAAATTGTATGATACTATATTTTCAATTGAAAGATCTTATTTATAGTGATCTATTTGTACTATTCAATAGAAGACTGAGAATTTTATATTTTAAATAATTTCCTAAAACAAAAGCTATAGACATGTTGTGAACGTACATAGATTTTAGTTTAGTCAAGTTTTCCTGATGAGCGTTTTGGTATGATTTTTAAGTTAATTTGTATGTTGAGTTTATGTATACGAACTGTAAATATTATTTAAACTGCATTTATGCAGTAATATGTTATTTTAGCAATACATTTTATTAGAAACGAAAAACTAACGATTTTTTATTTATTTATAAAAAGTATTGCTTAAATTGCATACTAAGATGCTTATCGAATTATCATCACAATATAAAAAATAACTTCACAAATTTGGTCACATTTTATATCATAATTTGTGATGGTGTAATTTCAAACAAAAATAATAATGTTTAAGAAAGGCATGACAAAAATTGTATAGATAATGTTAGGTGGCAAAGATATTTGCAGAAATTCTCAGCTAGTTAGGGCCATGTCTCTAAAGTTTCTGTAAGAAAATGGCAGATAACCAGCCAGGAACAAAAAATGCCTTTTAAATGCACAAATCTTTAAGTTAATATTGCATGGTATATTTTAAGTAGCTTAAAATGGAAGAGGCGTAGCGTGTCGTCGTACCAAATCCTGAAACATTTTTGTATTCACCTATCTGTTTGCAAAGCATAGTGATTATCCTCACAGAATGATTCATTGTAGCAATCACTGGGGAAATCACATGTTGAATAGAGAATAATAAATTAATATATTTTTAAGTAATATGCCCTAAATATATGCAATAATTATGTAAGGCATTAGGCAACATGGTATTGATTTGGTTCGATGATTTTAGCCCTTTCATAAGTCATTAATTGCCCACTCACATGATACCATAGTTAAAAGAACATGCGTGGGCGATTGATGTAGTTCCTGGCTCCATCAGTAACGATCGGCGTAGCTTAATTCAATATAATGTCAAAACAAATTTTCTGTCAGGAAATGTAAATAATCTTCCCTATAGATGAGGCTTGTGACACAGATAACAATTATTATGATTGTTTGTACCATTGTGCGTTTTACGAGTTGGTTCAATGATAACATTTTATGGAATTGCTGCAGTACTTAAAAAACAAGATGGATCTTTGTATTCCAAATACTGCAGTGAGACCATGAATGACCATGAGTCATGTAACTTGTTGGGATTTCATTTTAAACTATTAATTTGTAGTTTTTATTATACTATGTTTAAATATAATATTTTAAATTTGACTAGTTGTTACAATTATTTATGGGTTAAATTTATTTATCATATAAACATGGCGGGTTTTCTTAAAACTAACTTCATGAGTACACATATTCTGATAAATTATGGATTTAAATTTAAAGATTATGTAGGTATGAACAAGTTTTGGTGGTTTATTCTTGTCTTGGCTATAAATTACATAGATCAAAATGTATGTTATGTTCTGACATTAAGTCTAAATTATACTTAATGCATATAATGAGATTATATAAACGAGACAAAAATTCACTTTTCATATTTCACAACACAAGTTATTAGTTATTTGGCTTGAATGATAATGTATCGCAATGCAGAACCGAATGAAATCCCAAACATCACCATTGCACCTGTCACAATGTAATGTGTTATAACTTGCAATACTAATTATTATTTCTGCACGATGGTGATACAATCTTGTTTTCATGAGACTTATATGGCGAAGGTTAAGAAATGCTCATGCGTTTAAGATTTGAAATTTACTTTAATTGATACCATTTTAAAATATACTCATTTGCTGCACTTATAAATCGATATCAAGTTATAAATGTGCCGTGTGTATTCGACCAATTTCATTATAATTATCGCCCTCAAAGACGATACAAAGAGTACACGATTTCAAATAATAATAAATCTATTATGTCAAACATAACGTGATTTTATAAAATATAAAAATGCAATATCCAGTTTGGTGCAGTAACTGTAAAAAAAGATAATACATAGGCCTTGGTAGTTATGAAGGTAAAGCTAGTGTAACCTTTTATTAAATACCTAGTAGGTATAATGTAGAGCTGTGTAAATTTTATGCTAAATTATTTATGAATAGCAGTAAGTATGGCATGGTCTATTTCATATATCAGTTGTATGGGGACTGCGGTAGCTGTGCGCAATAAGCGTGTGTGGTGATCCTGTAATAAAGAAAATAAAAGATACTTTATAACGAAGTGTGTTTTGATCAATAAATAAAAAATTGTTCAGCCGTAGCACAGGCTTATAGCGACGCCTCTATTTTGGATAAATAGATTAGAAAGCTTCTCCCGGCCAAGAGAAAAGTCGCGACGAGACCCAAGTAACCCTTTATGGGACGTATTTTTTATTCATGAAATACTAAGAGTTTGATAATAATGCTCGTATTCGGCTAACATATAAAAAAAGAAAATATTTTTAAAGGCGGTGGTTAGAGAAGTCTGTTTTTGGACAGGCCCAAACTTCAAAATGGATAGTTGGTATGAAATGACGACACGGTTGGTGCAGTGGTTGTGGTTGATACAGTCGACTGCTGCGCTCCGGGTCGCGGGTTCGATTCCTGCACGGAACAAATATTTGTACGATCTGCAGCTACTTGTTCCGGGTCTATGACCGGGTCTAATGAGGTACTAAATTTAAACGAAAAGATGAATTAGGTATAACGCCTCTCTAGTGTGATCATACGAGGACCTGGAGCCTCCCTTAGGTGCCGAAGATGACCGCTCCAGTGGTTTTAGCCGGTAGGAGTCCGGCATACCCCTTCGTCCTTCCCCGGGGCGAAGGAAGTTCACGATGAATTTCCACTGGGCTCCAATAAAAAAAAAAAGGTATAACGCCTACAACTAGGTGAAACCGACCGGGTCCAGATTACATACAAAACTTTTTCTAGGAGTAACTTTATTTTGGCTTATTGAAAGAATCTAATAAAACCATACGTTGAGGTACCAATGAGGTACTAAAGTTTAACGAAAATATGAACTGGATAAAATGCCTGCAACCAGGCGAAACCGACGTGGTCCAGCCATTCTGACGTCAGAATGGCTGGACCACTTTCCTCGTAATAGTTTTGCTTCTTTAGCGAGGTACAAATTATTTGATTTCTGGTACCAAATAGGTACAAAAACTTGGTATTGCTCAAACTTTCAAAATCTTCCTTGGTCCAGCCATCCTGACGCTCACATTGTTTCTCGCAATCAGTTCGTCCAAGACAGGAGAACGAGCACATACTGTCACAATCTGTATTGTTTTATTAATTAAGTAATACCAATGGCGTCGTGCGTATAAAAAAGGCACATACTATCAAGCAAAAATAAATAAAGAACAAGGGATCTCATACCACACGTGAGTAACAAACTCATCAATATTTTATTAAAAATACTATTCAAATAATCTATAGAATAATATACTCGAACAAAACCCAGGCCAAACAAAAAAAAAGAGACAACACATATATTCTATAACAGATGCGACAAAGACATCGAGTACACGTGTTGTCATTTTAGATAGCTATCTCTTTTACTCTCGTAGTTTTTGTATCTTCTTTCTTACAGCATAGGTGTGTAATTTTATAGCTTTATACCTACATACAGCGAGACTGAGTTTTGCGCGCCATTTATTATGGACGTAACATATCTATGGTATAATATAATAATATCATTGACAGACACACACTACGAGTGGGGTGGGAAGTAGTGAGGGCTCCTTGCAGAGAAGTAGTGTGGCCACGTTACTTGTCATACTAAACGCTCCCTTTTTGTCGGTATTTTGTGCGCGACTCGAAGGGCCGGCGGTATGATCATGAGTAACAGGCCACATATTCGTGAGAATGCAGTTCGCATCGAGCGACGAGCATTCGTATCGGGAGTACGTATATTTTTGTAGGTTAGTCATGCCGCCGATCGATGAATGGTCTAATGAAACAGTATATTAAAATTAATTGAATTATTAGCTGCTGTATATATTATGATTTGAATATGTATAATTTAGGGGTCCCAGCAGTATAAAATTAGTTAACTCTGCTTGGTAGCCCCTGATCACGGGCGGCGCAGCACATGAATGAATTCTCCCACATGGACTGAGATCAAGGGCCGGGCTGGTAAGGAGTATCCTCCATAGTATTGCACTATGACTAGGATTAATTCTTTATCAAAAAATACTTGTAATAAATGAATAGTACTGCGTAACTAAGTCACTCAACTAAGGCCTCATCTGTTGTCTAGTAGATAGCTACTACTCGTATAGTACAGACTACGGTGTGTAGAGTAACTTACTGTATGTTCGGCATTGTTTCTTGTAGCGCCATCTGATCTCGAGTAGCGGCACCACATTACCTCAAAATTTTGGAGTTCCTAGGGAAAGCTAACATTCAGGAAAGTTCAGCTTAGTATCGATCGGCCCATATATATAATGGCTGCGAAGGATGCAGACAGTTCGGTTTACTCTTCGATACGACACAGCCTCACATGCGGCCGAAAAATGCAGTGCGCGTTAGATGATCTCCCCAACTGGTTAAGTAAGTGGAGATTGCGCACCAGCGAGCGAGCCAAACCGAAAAAACCTCCGTGCGCAGCAAAATCTCGTGCTGCGCGCCATCACCAATGCGCTCTTCTACGTACGTAACGACGCCTTCGCCGCTCTGGCGGAGGGAGCGTGTCTGATCGTAGACCCACGCATCCATCTCCGCCAGGATGTCGAAAGGCGGAAAACGCGCCAGGAGAGTTGCCGCCTCATAGGACACTTCAGTATCCTCGTGCGAACCGAATAGCCATTCTGCGCTGCAGACCGTGAATTTTAGTTCTCCAGCGCTGGGCGCCTGATAGTCGAGCTGACCATACAGGCGCCCTATATAAGGCCACGGACCGCACGACCCCCCCGTAGAGACGGCGAACTTCCTCACATGGTCCCCCGAGATTGGGCAGCAACCGGTGTAGTGCACCCACTACCCTCTCCACTGCACTCCACAGGGGACGAGGCGCTGGAAGTGCTCTTCGAAGCCCCAACGACGGTCCAGGGTGAGCCCCAGGTATTTCATGTACCGGCCCACCCCGATTCGTGTGTCACCAACGCGTATCCACGAACTGGGTGGTTCTCTGCTCCTTGGCAGTTTGTAGAATCGTATCGCCTCGGTTTTTGAGGCGCTATCCACGGCGTGGATTTTGGCAACGACAATTGCCACCGGATGGTTCCCTCGAAGGACTCCCCGCTGGCCAACACCCAGAGTGTCGTCAGCGTAACATACTAAGCTGACGCCAGCAGGGAGAACGACACGCAGGACCGCGTCGTAGGCGAGATCCCATAAGAGGGGGCTGAGAACTGACCCCTGCGGAACCCCGCACGTAATCTCCCTCCGCTTTACGCTACCGTCCCTGCCCACGTAGGGAATGTGCTTATCGCGCAGATAGGCCACTATGATGCCCTGAAGGTAGGGCGGGCACCGATGATAGACTAGTGCCGCCCTAAAAGTGCCCCAAGGGATGGAGTTAAAGGCGTTGACGATGTCGAGACTGACCGCCAACGCCACCCCACCCCACCGGGACACTGCATGTTCCGACAGCGAGCGGACGCGAAGAATCGCGTCTATGGTGGACCGCCGCTGCCGGAAGCCATACTGACTTTCGGCCAGGTCGGGGCCAACTCGCGACAGGTGCTCAACGAGTCTTCGGGTAATTATTCTTTCAAATAGCTTTGAAGCCTCGTCGAGCAGCTAAATGGGATGGTATGTGGAGAGAGTGCAGCCCTTCCTTCTTTCTTTAAGAAAACCAATCCGGCTTCCTTCCAGCCGGACGGGACGCTACTGCTACTGCGGAGGCAACTGGTGAACAGCCGCCTCAAGCGGTCCCCAAGAGACTGCAGTGCATACACCCACGCACGGCCCGGAATGCCGTCCGGACCCGGTGCAGTGTTGCGACTCTTCAGGCGGCCAATGGCTCGGCCCAGCTCCCCTTCCAAAACCCCTAACTCCTCGGCTCAGTCCGAGGCAATAGGGGGTGGAGAGGGACCAGGATGGTCCCCGACCCCGGAAAGAGCGTTGAAAGTACTCTTTCCAGCAAATGCGGGGCCATGGTTTCGGTCACCGGGGGGACATATGGGCGCAACTTGCCCACTACCATACAGTAGGGTCTCCCCCACGGATCGACCGAGCCTTCGCCTCGCTGATGGCGGTCTGTAACGCCAGCGTGGCCACCCGGTAAGCCGTATAGGCCTCGTCATGCATCGCATATTGACGTCATCGTCTCCCGGAACCAGGACGCTTCCTCCTCCGGATCGGGCAAGATCCCTTGATCGACCTCTGGCCAGGACGCGACGTTGGCAGCTGCGACGAGCAACCGTGATCCAGCTGTGTGAAGGCCCTACGCCGTGACCGTGGGCTGGGACTAGAACGGCTCACGCAAGGCGTGCGGAGGGCCACGTGGAACAAAATGTGGTGGTGGTCTGAAAGTGTTACCACCTCCTCCGCTACTCGCCAGCCCGACACGATGCGGGCCACAGAAGGAGCCACCCATGTCAGGTCCACGACCGACTCCCCTTGCCACCGAACGCAGGTGTAAGGTAAGTTACAGCCACTGCACCAAATAAAATAAAAGTTGTTTTATTTATTTAGGATTGCCAACTATTACAT
Organism: Diloba caeruleocephala; assembly: GCA_947459985.1. Taxonomy (NCBI): domain Eukaryota; kingdom Metazoa; phylum Arthropoda; class Insecta; order Lepidoptera; family Noctuidae; genus Diloba; species Diloba caeruleocephala. The sequence goes on from OX381618.1 coordinate 3,649,948, forward strand.
TGTTCTTAACAATTAGGTTTACATGGCACGACTTACGAGCTTAATGCATGGCCAATTATAGACAAACACCACATGCAATGTACTGTTTTATGTAAATTATAATTAATTGCATATGAATTCTACTATATATTATATTGTGACTCACTTGACAATGTTTTTTTTTTCTCAAACATCTTTTGCAAACAAGATGGACATTGCTTAACAGAGACTAAGGTTCTGGTTCTAAGGTTCACTGTGCTGGATCCTTTTCAGATATATTTGTGCAAGAGCTTTACCAAATTTCGATAGTGATAGACTGTGTATGTCTACTAACTCACTGCACTCAACATATAGTTCACATTCGAGAAATTGGCGAATTCTGACCCAATACGGTTTTCCTGATCGGAGCGCATAACGGTTTAATGGCATATCGAGGATATCTACTTGGTACTGTAAACCGAATTCTTCGAAGTATTTCAGAACAGTATGTTGTTAGATAAAATCTCATGGAGCGTTGATAGATCAAGCATATCCATACGTTGTCTTATGGTTATAATGTTAACTTTTTGTAGACTGTCACTGTATGAATATTTTCGTCCGGAATACCCAGTTAAAAACGCTAAGTGTCGTATAAACCGTTTTTGAATTCGCTCAATTTGGAGGGAATGTGTAGCATAATGAGGTCGCCAAACCGTGCTACAATAATCCAGGTGACTACGAACTAGGCTATTATAAAGAATTATTTTAGTTTTTATCCGTCAGAAGACCTTACTATTTCTAATTACAAAGCCCAACAATCTAGACGCCCGCTTAATAATATTATCTATATGTGGTAGGTAGGTGCCACCACCCCATCTCCTCCCATGGGTGTCGTAAAAGTCGACTAAGGGATTAACCGGAGGATGGGCAGCAGCGTCCTTCGAGTACATTAACAACTTAACTGCGATCGCCAACCCGTCTGCCAAGCGTGGCGATTATGGCAAAACTCCCCAATGAGCCCACAACACATCCATATCGGTCGTTGTGGACATCTTTGGGGGAGGCCTGTGTCCAGCAGTGGACTTCCTTCGGCCGTAATGATGAGGTGAGCTTCCTATCCAACAGTACACCCAGGTCCTGTATGACTTCATCTTCCTTCAATTGTTCTTCACCAATAAAGTATTCCGCTCGTTTAGTTTAGTTTTTCGTGTAAATTTTATGTGTACATTTTTTCGCGTTCAAGAGCATGTCGTTGTTTTCGCACCATTTTATAGGTCTGTTTAGATCGCTTTGCAGCAGATCAATTTAAATCAAATCAAACGTCGTTTTGGAGTTCTATAACTCTGCAAATTTTAAGATCATCTGCAAGTAAAAGGGTGTTGAGTGTATAAAACAGCTTCGAATATCATTTATAAAGATGTTAAACAATATTGGACCCAGATGCGATCCTTGGGGAACCCCGGAGTTAATTTTATGAGTATTTGATTTATAACCACTGGCCACAACATAATATGAACGCTCTGTTAGATAAGAACCAATATATTTTAAAATGGCACCAGTCAACCCGTACGCGGATAGTTTTTAAGTAAAAAAGCATGAGAAACGTGGTCAAACGCCTTACTAAAATCTGTGTATATGGCGTCTATTTGTTTGTGTGCATCAACTGATTCTGTGACGATTTCAGTACTATTTTCCATATTAAAAACGGTAAATAAATGGACATCGTAGTGAAATTGTGGTCAGTTTTGTGACCACTTAAAAGTCATCCTGTGTTCAAATTATAGGTATCACTATACTAATTATGGGTACTCAATTTAAGGTATCACTTGATTTTTATTTTGTAGTGCTACTGAATATTACAATTTTTTGGAAAAAACAGATAATAAGCTTGAATTCAAATCTCATTCTTCTAAAATTAAGCTCCAATTTCGGCTTTGTGACAAGTGAAACTATGAAGATCATATTTTTTATTTTATTTCATAGTATAAAGATTCGTTTTTGAATAAGTTTTGTAGTGTTTAATATTATAATTAGCTAAAACAATGTTCAAACATTTACTGAGTTAAACACCAAAACAAAAGTTAAAACAAAAAAAAATGTGCACACGCAAGTTCTTCTTCTTCTTCTCTTAGATTATGGCTTCTGTTGAGTATCTTCCACAATTTCGCCAATGTCAAGTATAAGGCAACCTTGTACGGTGTTTAGATTATTTAATCTTTACATACTCAATAAAATATCTCACAAAAAAAAAAAAAAACACGCTCAAGTTGGGACAGTCACCAAACTGACACATCGAAAAACCTTAAGCTAAGGTTACATGCTATACAAAATACAACATAGTATTGGTAATTAAAAGTCTTACTTGTTCACATTTTTTATTTTAAATTGTGATAACAATCAATTACTGGAACATTATCTAAAGATTTATTAATAATAATCATTAATTCTGTTATATAATATCTTCATAATTAAAGCTGATATTTGTACTGTGGCACAGTTAATAAGTCTTTAATAACACCAGTGTGTAAATAGTAAGTAACCTAGCCAAACAAAAAACTGTTATACTTCTTAAGAAAACTGATCATGGCATTCTATAATCGGTCTTATAAGACAATATCAACAAAAATTCCAAATTTTAATTTGTAATTATTCTTATGATTACAAGTCCCACTCATAAATCCACGAAGGAACGTTATAGATACCTGTTAATATTACTTTAAAATGATCATATAAAATAATTAGTATAATAAATAAAGTACTACAAATGTACATGTGTAATCCCAGCCTTATGTGTCACTGTTGGAGGATGTAAGACATCTATATATGAGTCTATTAGAATCAAATACCGCAATGTCCATAAAAAAAGCAAAAATGCGTTTTCTATGCCGTATGAATCTACAGATTAAAAGGAATCTATTTGAATATTCAAAATGCAACCAAAGCTGCAATGTCATGTAGAAAACTGGCATTAAAAATTAAAGTATGCTACAAATATAGCATTATCCATTGGTGTATGTATATAAAAAATATGAATTATGGCCAGAACACGAAAATGGACATTGCGGTATTTGATTCTAATAGACTCATATAAGAAGAAACAACATCACAAAGCCGACTGAAAAAATGGAGACATCTGCCGACGCAAACAAAACACCCTTTTTCACTCAAGAAACTTTGCCCAACTGACCAATTTCTAATGGCGGCAGTTATCTTCTTTAGATAATGTTAATATTTCCAATAAAATAAATGAGTTTAGTAGTGTTTCGATACAACTAGGACCATCACCAAGTTGACATGTCCGACCAGTTTCAAATTGAAACATTTGTTTAATAATTGATTTTTAGCATGTGTTATTGGAGTTTAAATCTACAAATTGAATTTATATGACGGCAAAAACGATACACTAAATGTGCACCAACACTTTTATGTGTGTTGTTAGAAAATATTTTAGTAATTTCACGTAATTCAAAAGTGATAAGGGGTGGGATATGCCGGAAACAGTTACTCTGAACTTTTAAAACATTCATATTTAATCATTTAACTTGTTTGTACCAGGATTGCTGATGATTTCGTCAATTTAATACATGTTTATACATTATTTATTCAAAAAATTAAACCACGTATCCATATTTATGTTGCTATAAAATGTTGAATACGTGGGACAGCTTCAAAATGGGGGGTACACTTAAAAGTGAAAATACCCAAAAGGCGCTGTATATTGAATGTCCAACATTAAATATACAGCATTTGAAAAAAATATGTTCCAAGGTTTGGTTTTCTTGCATTGTACATTTATCACACAAAGGGGATGGTATGATATTAAAGCGGTGAAGACGAGCATTAAATCTGCAATGGCCGAATCTGAGTCTAGTGATTTGTGTATAAAACTTTCTCTGTAAATAACTATTTCCATTAAAATTATTGAACCAGGGATTCAAGTCCATTTCTTTATTAATTGCCGCATACCATGCTCCTTTATTCTGTATAGTTTCATTTCTATAAAAACATCGATTCGTAAGTATTGATGCACGATAAATATCAAACGGACAACATCGATGTTAGTAAACATCGATGTTTTGGGTGCATTCAACAATCTTAAATGTATTCAGTTTGCAACAAATTAGAAAAACACCTAACATATCCAGTATTTCGGGCACACTCTGCAAAATCACACCTTGTCAGAAGTTTTCCTTTTAATAAAATTTTGTATGAACGTAACTACTAAACATTTTGTGCACAGCGACTTCGACAGCTTCGGAAAGACTTTTTTTAAAGCTGGCCAACATCTCTATCAACAAAGAAACAGATTATAAGGAGAGCTTCTGTCAAAGTATTTGTTTGTGTGTCCAAATACTTCGGGCAGGTTTTCATCAATTTTTTTGCATGTTGTTGTTGTCAAATGGATAAATCCGTAGGCTGCGAGATTATAGACTTTATTAGAGAATCTGGTCCTTCATCAACTAAAGCGGGTATTGATTGGAAATAGAAAGCATAAAATTTAATTTTAAAAAAATGCAACAAAGTCACTATCAAACATTTGTGCGACTTCGGAAGGCTATTTTAAAAGCTGGTCAACATCTGTATTTACAAGAGAACAAAGGAAATTAGCTACATTTGAATTCCATTTAGTACCCGCTTTAGTCTTAAATTTGAATTGTAAACTATCATTCTTGTGCTGTTGCATACACAGTATGTATGTGTCTTTTCATATGAAAATACTAACTGTCCAGTATACTATTGTAGTCTTTGATACTAACGTGTTGCACTGGGTGGGAGGCAGCGTAAGCCATAGTAGAGGTGGAAATTGCGGAGAAGCGGATACATATTGGGTGGGTACATATCGGAATTCGACTGTAGGGGAATAAGGAAATATCGATTTTCTGGTATTATTCTCATACCATCGATTTATTAGAGAACTTAACATCGATGTAAAAATATCGATATTTACCGCGTAAAAACATCGATGAAAATCAAGCATCCCTAGTTGTCATTTTCATTTGTCAAGCAAAATGGATTAATGGACGAAGAGCTTACAATTACAAGTTGGGAAAATTGCTTTTAAAAGTGGAAATTTTACAGTTCTGATCCAGAAATATTGCGGAAATTCTGACTTTATTTAGAACATTTAGAACTTTATAGGCGCTGCAATAATGGGGACTTTGGCTGGACAAAATTTTGGTCATTTATTTTAATATCAAATTTATTACTCATATTATGTATTTTTGTACTGCTAGGAATATAAAACTTTTCATTTGTCATTCCACTGTAAATTTCTTTGTTTTTTATTGCATTATAATAGCATAGTTTTAAGGGTTAGGTTAAGTCAAGTTAAATAATGAACATTCAAGTATGCCGAGATCCTTCAGACGCTGTGGCTCTTTACTTGCCGCAGCGTTTGTATCTTAAATCCTTTGCAAAGATTAACATTTCTGTCCAGCTCCCCTCTCACAAGGTACATGGCAAGTCAATATCAAATTGGGAACTCATGGAGAAGTTGCGAAAGATGATCCAACCTGATAGTTTCTCCATATTAAAAGTGTCAAAGCATAGTTCGGAAGTGATTAGATTTGACGCGGAATTGGAGAGTCGTGATAAACTTGGCAGAGTCCTGTTGAGGCTTGATAACCGTGCTGTTCAGTTGAATGATTATCCTGACCAGTTAAAGATCAGGGTTTGCGAAGCTAAGTCTGAATTTCCGAGTCGCCATGACTGGGATTCGTTCTTCCGAGATACCACTGAAATGGATGAGATGAAACCTGGAGAGCGTCCAGACACCATCCACTTAACCAATTTGCCCATCAGATGGTTTATACATGAACAAGATCAGGATGATGATGCTCTTCCTTCAGAGAGCTTATTCAAAAAAGTGTTTGAAAAGTTTGGTGCTGTCCGTCAAGTGGATGTTCCAGCCTCTGATCCATTTAGGATGCAAATGAAATCCACAATAAGAGGGATAACAACAACTCCACTGGATGCTGCATTGTACTTTGAGGGATATGTCCAGTTCAGTGAATATGTTGGCTTTGTTCGCTGCATGGATGCTTTAAGAGGCCGGAAATTGCTGCGGAAGCGTGATGACGTTGCTGAATGGTGTGGAATAAAAGTTGAATTTGATAAGACAAAGCACATGACTGATGCTGCTGTGAAGCGAAGGTCAATTGTTAGAGAAAGGCTGACTTCACGTCAACAAGCTAAAGATATCGAAGAAAGGGCTGAAGAAGAGAAAATAGCTAAGAGAGAAGCCAAAGAAAGGTACTTATTAACTTTGTTAAAGATTGAGTTTTCATTTCTTGTTACAATAGATGTCATTCATTCATCATCATCAGCATCATTTTGGCCGAATAAAGTCCACTGCTGAGCACAGGCCTCCCCCAAAGATCGCCACACAGATGTCTGGGTATGTGCACTCATTGCTATAATCGCCACGCTTGACAGGTGGGTTGCTGATTGCAGTTGAGTTGTTAATGTACTCAAAGGACACTTCTACCCATCCTCTGACTAGTGCCATAGTCGCCTTTTACGACACCCATGGGATGAAATGGGTTGTTGCTATTCATAGCCACATGGCTCATTTCATAATTAATTACAAGAATTTCTAACTCCTTTGTATGGAGAATATGGAGCACAACATAAAATGCATATATAATTGTTTCCAGGCAAAAACATGAGCGCTCTGAAAGAGAGAAATTAGAAAAAATGAGAGAAAGAGAAGAGAGGCGAAAAAAGAAACAACTAGCCAAGCTGATGCAGAAAGACAACTTGGACCTGAACAGTAAAGTAGCTGAGGAGCATAAGAAGTTGATGAAGGTTCAAAAGAAGCTACAAGCGATACGGCTGATTGAGGAGCTGTTCAAGAGGATAGAGGTAGGTTTGTTAATTATGTTTTTCAACACACCCTAGCTGTGGCGGTCTGAAGATGAGCCAATCAGCACCGGTTATCTGTCTCCACTTATGTAGTGTTTGACTGTCACTGACTGCAATTTCAACGTATAATCTTTTAGCAGATCTTAAACTTCAAAATAATCAGTGTACAAGGGTGGATTCAGGAGGGGGCACAGGGGCATGCCTCCCCGGACGGTTCAAATGAAACAAAGAACACGAGAAAATGTCCCTAAGTTACCAACAGCTATAAAAGAGCAACCATCATATCGCCATGCAACATCCATACTGAACAAAGGCCTCCCCATAGATTTCCACAATTGTGTCATTATATTGGGGGGAATTTGCCAGTGCACACCACGCTTGGGTTGGTGAGCGCAAAATGGCTACTGATCCACAGAAGGAATGCTGCTGCCCATCCCTCTGGTTTAAAGTCCCTAAGTCGCCTTTTACGATATCCACGGAAGAAGATGGAGTGGTGCTATATTCTTGATCTGGACACCACACAGATAGAAGATAATAAATTAATGAAAGAAAAAAGAACAATAGCTCTGCTAAATACAATAATTTTGTTTTTGTGTCAACCGGCACTGCCGAACGATCTTTCTCCACCTTACACGAGTCAAATAGTCAAATTTAGATAAATGGACTGGCCTTAATGCATGTCTATCAACACATTGCATGCATGTCTATCAACACATTGCTTCAATGATGATGCTGAAGATCTTCAGCAGGAACCAAAAGAAAATGTTTTTTTTTTTAACCCTTACTGCCTACATGTATATTTTAATAGTTATTCTTGCATGTCATTGATACAGAATTATTCCTACAGAACTAATGCAATACAATGGAGGACACTCTTTACCAGGCCACCCCTTGTGCCCACCCAGAAATAGATCCTAGGTTTTTTATAATAATAACCAATTAATCGTTTTTTAATTATATGATTTAAATGCATACAACAATTTTGTTTGTGTAAAATCTAAAAGTATTAAAAAATCCAAGCTTCTTATCCTGTGGTATGTCCGGATTAGGAATATAGCACCACTCCATCTTTTCTCATGGATGTCGTAAAAGGCGACTAAAGGACTCTAAACGTAAGCGGTCAGGCTGCTGCATCCCTTTAGTGGAACAGTAGCCATTCTGCGCTCAGCAACTAGCCTGCTGTGTGTGCATTGAGTATTGGTAAATACCTCCCAAAATGTAGCCACAATTGGAGAAATCTATGAGGGAGGCCTTTGTTCAGCAGTGGATGTCCTTTGGCTGATGTGATGGGTATGATATGAGATTTTTCTTAAATGCAACTTTAGACTAATGACATCCTTATGTCTCACTCCTCTTCATTGTTGAATATTTGGGCTTGAATTTGGACATCATAATACAATTAATTGTACAGCAATTTTATTATATTATTTTCATTTTCAGTTACGGCCAGAACTACAATCCAATGGCAAGCGAAGAGAATATTATTACTTACCGGGCGAGCGTACGGCCCGCACGCGTATCATAGACAAGTTCAAACGACAGCAGCAAGACTTACTGGAGGAGCAGAGGACCAACTACACCAACGCTCTTAACGGTTAGTTATTAATAAATTGTTTAGATTTATATAGCTATTCAAGCTCAAAAATGAACTCTTGTCAACATTTTTAGCACGGCTCGTACTCTTCTTCGTATTTGTATTCGTGATAAAATGTTGAAAGAATAATTATTATTTTAGTGCTTGGTTAACCACTTTACTTGATTGTTGAAAAAAAGTAAATTACAGATTGTCGTATTGAAATAGTTTACATTTGTGTAGAATCCTATATCATCATATCAGCCACAGGACGTCCACTGCTGAACAAAGGCCTCCCCCTTAGATTTCCACAACGAGCGGTTACATGCCGCCCTCATCCAACGACTCCCAGCGACCTTCACCAGGTCGTCTGTCCACCTCGTTGGAGGTCGTCCCACGCTGCGTTTTCCGGTACGCGGTCTCCTTTCTAGAACCTTTGTGCCCCAGCGGCCATTAGTTCTACGAGCAATGTGCCCTGCCCATTGCCACTTCAGAATCCTATATAATTATTCGATTTTGGTTACAGTCTATTATGTTTTTATTTTACATTTTGATTTTTAGCAAAAGTTTTGAAAAAACCACAGCTCACGTATTTATATTCATCCATCTCTTTATCACCAGGTCGCATAGTGATCCGGACGGCGCTGGAAACAAAGAAGCCTAAGCGTAATTCATCCCTTAGCTCGGAATCCTCAGAGGGAAGGGGCGGCAGAGACAACAAGAAGATCAAAACCGAGAGGTTGACTACGCCCGAACGGGAGATGGAGTACAATAGGACGACAGGTGAGTTTGTAGGATGAGCACTACTGCCTGGGGGGCAACCTTTTTGCAGTCGCCTTCCCTCCGCTAGAGGGGGTGACCGCTTTACATTCATCCCTTCCAAGATGTGCCTAAAGGCGTGGCACCAATGGGCGGCTCTAGTGTGATCTTACGAGGACCTGGAGCCCCCCTTCGGTGCCGAAGATGACCGCTCCAGTGGTTTTAGCCGGTAGGAGTCCGGCACACCCTTCGCCCTTCCCTGGGGTGAAGGAAGTTCCATGTAGAATTTCCACTGGACATCAAAAAAAAAAAAAGGATGAGCACTACTAGCATTGCCAGGTGTCTCAATTTTAAAAGGTCTGTTCCGATTGACTTTTGATTGGGATGCCAAATGTCTTCCAAATAGACGTAAATAAATAAATCAATCCCCATTTTGGACATTGTGTCATGAGAAAGTTTCTTATGTTAAAGTTAAAGAAGTGTTGAAGGCAGAGCACAGAACAAAGACCTTATCTTCTAGTAATACTTGTCCATTATACAATGTGTGACAAAATTCCTGTCTGATCCGTGAAGGCGATATTCACTATCTAAAATAAACTATAAAAAATAATGAATTGCTAAACAATGGGCTTAAACAATGGCCAGATAGCATGTAACTTGGGACCCAGTCTTCAGAATAGTGTATATTAAAAAACTGATTAATACTTGTAGAACTATATAAAAGTAAGCAAAAAGTTATCTGAATGCAATTTGAAAAAGTTGGGAGGACAATTATATGAAAGCTAGAAGATATATTTAAATATCAGAAGATTTAGGTTAGAATTAATCTATATGCACCCTACATCTTACTAGCCTGACAATCCGTTTGTTTAAAATTTTATTTAGCCTGTGGAAATACATCATGTACTTCCTCCGCCCCGAGAAAAGGCGGAGGGGTATGCCGGACTCCTACCGCCTAAAACCACCAGAGAGGGCACCTAAGGGAGGCTCCAGGAACTCGAATAATCTCCATCTAGAGCCGCCCATTGGTGTCACGCCTTTAGGCACATCTCGGAGGGGATGACTGTAAAGCGGTCAACCCCCTCTAGTGGAAGGAAGGCGACTGTAAAAAGGCCCCAGGCAACTCTCGGGGGGATTGTAAAGGATTCCCCCGAAGCCTCGCTATGCGTTGTGCGGCGCACACGGCGCTACGTGCAGACCGCTGTGTTCCTGGGGGTAGCCTGATAATCCTGCGCACCACAATACTCTAAGACTGCCTTTACTGGTCAGCGGCGCATGCAGCGTGGCTTTTGTATAGATCGGGGTGCACTTGCTCATGTATTTTCTGAAGTATGCAACATCCTACTACACGATTCAATGCTGTACCGTAAACGCAGCCTAATAGTGCCTAGGTGTATAGAGGACACGGGCGCGCAGATTGGGGAGTCTGTGTGCTCACACCGAGCGACCCCCGGGAAGACGGCGGCGCGCACGTGGTCACGTGCCGCCGTGTGCGCAGCACAGCGCAAAGCGAGGCTTGGGGGGATCCTTTACAATCCTCCCCGAGAAGTGCCTGGGGGGGCGACCTTTTTACAGTCGCCTTCCCTCCGCTAGAGGGGGTGACCGCTTTACAGTCATCCCCTCCGTGTTGTGCCTAAAGGCGTGGCACCAATGGGTGGCTCTAGTGTAATCTTACGAGGACCTGGAGCCCCCCTTCGGTGCCGAAGATGACCGCTCCAGTGGTTTTACCCGGTAGGAGTCCGGCATACCCCTTCGCCCTTCCCCGGGGTGAAGGAAGTTCTATGTAGAATATCCACTGGACATCAATAAAAAAAAACAAATAAAGGTGTATAGAGGACATAGGGGAGAATGTAACCAAGAGGTATTTTCTTATAGAATGAAATTCATTTCAGATGGAAAACGCACATGCCATCATCTAACTATATTATGCATTGTAATAGATTTAACTATAATAATATACACCACATACACAGCTCCACAATCGCTGCCTTATAAGGAATAAGGATGAGTAATGTGTTTGGGGACTATCATGGAAATTACTACAATAACAGGTTCTTAAGGGAAATTCACATAGAAACCCAACACATCTTACGAGCCCTCTAAGCTAAGTGAAGTGAAGATATAGTTTATTATATTACTTTTATCCTTTATTTCAATGAATACATAAATATAAATTACATTTTTAAATACATATAGAAATAAAAATAGTAGCCCAACCAAGCTATACCGGTGGTCAGGGCTCCAGAGAGAGGAACATCCTAACAATACGAGCCGTGTCCAGGATTACCGCTTTCTGTATCAAGCCTTTGACCCAGCCGCCTAACGACAGCCTCTTCATTTATTGGTCGAGACTCTTGCCCATTAGGCCAATGGCCTTAATAACTATCGGCATAATGATTGCAGTCTACCTCCCATATGTCGACAACCACGTGTGCCAAGTCAAGAAACTTAATTTGCTTATCTCTCTCGGCTGTCACGAGATTCTCGTCATGCGGGATGGTTATATTCGCAATCATTGTGCGGCCCTCTAGTCGATCTATCATCACTATATCAGGCTTATGGGCTACAAGTTGTAGCCTACAACAGCCCTAGATCGAACCCAGTACAATGTGACATAGTCATCCTCGAGAACAGGGTCTGGAACATACTTGTAGTATGGCACTTCTGAAGCCACAAGGTTGTATTGCAGTGCAAGTTGCTGGTGGATTATCCTGGCCACTTGGTTATGCCTGTGCAAGTATTCACCGTTAGCAAGACGAGAACAGGCGGAAATAATGTGACAGATAGACTCATCCGGATGGCGACATGCCCGACATGTCAATCGTGCCTTCGTTCACTGTATATTTAGTTTTTCGGTATATCGATGTATCGGTAGTTTTAGGTAGTTATTCGTCTCGATAATTTCAACCATAATTGCACAGCTAAAACCTTAGGTTTCCCTGAAGAGGTCACCGAAGGTAGTCAAGACACGGACGCTAACACGTTCAGGCCACGAAGGGCCCGGTAAAAGGGTACGTGAGGCTCCTTGCTCTGCCATATCTCCCTTCGGTCATTAGTGTTGTAAAAGGCGATCAAGTGAGTCTAAACCCAAAGGAAGGGCAGCAGCTCACCAACCCGTCTGCCAAGAGTAGTGGTAAACCCCCCATATGAACTAATTCTCTCATGCTGTGCCCTGCCCATATAAAATAGGCTAGGTCTATTTGAAAATTGCCCAAAATACCTTAGTACCCTGATCTTAAAATTCTAAAAGATCATCATCATCATCATTTCAGCCGAAAATCGTCCACTGCTAGACAGAAGCCTCCCCTAAAAATTGCCACAACGTCCGGTATGGGTTTATGTTGTGTACTTATTGGGGGGTTTTGCCATAACAGCCACGCTTGGCAGACGGGTTGGAGATCGCAGCTGTGTTATAAATGAACTTGAAGGACGCTGCTGACCCTGCTGTTAACCCATAGTTGTCTTTTACGACACCCACGGGATGAGATGGGGTGGTGGTAATCTTAGCCGGCACCACACGGTTCTAAAAAATATTGTTTACTATTTTCCAGCAGGCATGTACAGCATGCCCTACGGCTTCGGCTACCCGTTCGCCTACCCGCATGGATACGCGTACCCGCCGCAAAGTATGAGTATCCACACTTTTATAATATTACTAACTGCATATTAAACTTCTTGTTGGATGGTATGTTTTTGTTAGGTCCGGGTGCTTTCGAATGGCAGTAAACGGTAGGTATATATAAGGTCGTTGCCACTGACCCAATATCCTTGTCAGTTTTCGTCCTACAACAATTGATCAAATTTCCAGAATCAAACATCCAATATGTTTGTTACGGTGACAAGCAGGGACTGAATAACCGAAAATATATATAGCTATTTTTATAAAGCGCAACAAAAATTATAAGAAACAAACATTTATAACGATAAAATTAGAATTACAGAAATTTGTATTATGTATAAATTCTAGAAATTAGAATTTGACGGCACGGTTGATGCAGTGGCTGATACAGTTGGCTGCTGCGCTCCGGGTCGCGGATTAGATTCCCGCACGGAGCAAATATTTGTATGATCTGCAGGTAGTTGTTCCGGATCTGGGTGTATTGTGTGTGGAATTTATGTCTGTAAACGCACCCACGACACAGGAGAAACATTAGTGTGACCCAAAATAAAAAAAACCGTAAAAGGACCTCGAATGTTTATAACGCATCTATAACGATTATGCATACTCAAAATGAGTTGACATCGCCTCTTCCTCGCAGTTTGATCGCTCACAAGGACCTGGTGTTCCGCCTGTAACTTCTTAACCAATTAGAATGTCTCGTGGACAAAGAGAAGAAAGTTTATTGTAATAGTTGGTAAAAAATTTAAAGCCTCGCGTAATTTTTTATAATACTGGAGAGAAATGTGCCAAAAACAATATGATGTTAAAATCTTTTTTATTTGGCCAGTATTTTTTAAGTATAATGCAAATAAATGACGATTGTCCCGCGGTAGTGTTGAGGTGTGAATGTTGCATTTTTTGTTTGTCTGATACGATGTCTCGCCCTTTTTAAAATTCATTTTTTATTGGGCCCAGTGGAAATTCTACATGAATTTCCTCCGCCCCGGGGAAGGACGAAGGGCCATCCGGGCCGGACTCCTACCGGCTAAAACCACTGGGGTTGTCATCTTCGGCACCTAATGGGGACTCCAGGTCCTCGTATGACCACACTAGAGCTCGATATCTCGCCCTTACCTTCGATATTTCTCCTGTGTCGTGGGTACAGTTTACTTAAATGAATCTCGCATAGACTTTGGCAGCTTCATTTATTTTTCTGTGCATACGAAGATCGATAGTGAATAAACCATGTCTTCATGTTGGCCAGCGTCGATGTACTACCCAGTACGCGGCGCGTATTACCAGCCGCCTTCGGAGTACCGGCGACCTCGTGGGAGGGGCCGCGGCCGCGGGCGGGGCCGGATGCCATTCTTCGACGGGCCGGATGCTAACCAACAGTATTACAAGTCAGTATTGATGGAATACCCCTTTTTATCCAGATAGAGACCCGCGGGCTGATTAGCTCAAACAGCAACAGCAGACGCGATAGCAGCTATCGCGCAGCCAAGGATCCAACGGTGGCAAAGCGTCAAAAAAAATTGTATTACGCAAGGCATCGCCCGCCTGTCGCTATTGTGGAAGATGCATAGTTACTAGCGCCAGTAGCCACCAGTGGAACTAAAAAGAATAAACGTTTTTAGTTCATTGATTGTCCGACAGAGGCGCGACAGAGATCCTGTTTAGTCGCTATCGGCTAATAGGTATACCAAATTGACGTTTGACAGCGGCGTTGGAGCAATTTACGCCTGTTGCAAAGCGTCTGCGACTTAGGTAATCAGCCCGCGGATTAAGCTTTTAGCACCGCTCCATTTCCTCGTAAAAGGCGACGTAGAGACTCTAAATCAGAGGGATGGGCAGCAGCTTATCCTTTGTAGAACAGTAGCGATTCTGCGCTCACCAATCCGCCTGCCAGCGTGGTGAGTACTGGCAAATTTGCCCCAGAATAACGACACGGCATGTAACCGGTCGTCTTATGGGGAACGCTTTTGTTCAGCAGTGGACGTTTTTTGTTGTTGCGTGGGGGAATCTTCATGGACTTCTTCCGCCCTGGGGAGCGCATGCCAGAGTTTTACTGGCTAGAACCCTCAGTGGAAAGTGTTCGCGGGTTAAACGTTGGGCCACCCACCCCGCATGAGCCCCGGCAAAAGCGGGCCCCATCTCATCAGAGCACACGCAATAACCCGTCGTCACATGTCGCGTATTTCAAAGGGAACAACAGACTTCCCCAAGTTCGACCTCCTCTCCATCTTTATGGAAAGTCTCACGTGTTACACCTATACCTAAGCCATCTCCAGATCTGATATTGTGCATTTCAGGCCCATTGCCGTACTTTCAGGGTGTGTAAAGATATTCGAATATATCCTGAACCCGTCGTATTACTAAGCAAATCGAATCGCAACTGTGCGAGTGCCAACATGGGTTCAGAGCCGGTGAATCGACTACCAATCTCATTAATTTTATCGACTATACATACTATACAAAATATAACTAACGTGAATATTCGAGGCGTCCGCTTACGGATTGCCAAAAACTTGTTCATGTTTCCTTCACAATTGTATCGTTTCTCTTTAGCGCAACTGATATATATATATTATCGTTTAATCCTGGTGCAACAATTTTTATACTTTTATATTATAGTAACATATCTGACCCAAAGGACAGGACCTATCATCTATCATCATTTCGGCCGAATAAAGTCCGCTGCTGGACAGGTCTCCCCCAAAGATCACCACAATAACCGATATGGGTGTGTAGTGTGCTCAGTGGGGGTCTTGCCATAATCGCCACGCTTGGCAGACGGGTTGGCGATCGCAGTTTGAGTTGTTGTGTACTCGAAGGACGCTGCTGCCCATCCTCCGGTTAATCCCTCAGTCGAATTTTACGACACCCACGGGATGAAATGGGCCGGTGGCATTCTGAGCCGGCACCATCATAGCATATCATCTATACTAATAAACAATTTTGTGAAGGAGAACGGAGTTGTGTGGTTATGCGTGCGGTGAATGCGAATTTCGCACCCACAGCGATAGGTAGTCAAAAGGAACACTATGGGATTTTAACCCGTAAGAGCCCTCTTAACCCGTCCACCTTTTTTTTTATTTTTTTTTATTGGTGCCCAGTGGAAATTCTTCATGAACTTCCTTCGCCCCGGGGAAAGACGAAGGGGTATGCTGGACTCCTACCGGCTAAAACCACTGGAGAGGTCATCTTCGGCACGTAAGGGAGGCTCCAGGTCCTCGTATGATCACACTAGAGCCGCCCACTGGTGCCACGCCTATTGGCACATCCCTGAGAGGGTGACTGTAAAGCGGTCACCCCCCCAGGGGGATTGTAAAGGATCCCCCAAAGCGTCCCACGGCAGCGCGTGACCACATGCGTGCTACCGTAACCCGTCCACCTTACCCAGAACGGAGGAGGTCCATGATTATAGCAAGACGTACAGAAACAAAGTATGATATAATGTACTGTGGCTACACATTCAACATCATCTTTTTTGGGTTTTGGGATTGGGACATGCCAGCCAAATGCTGCCATGACAACTAAATCAAAACTTAAAACAAAAATATTACAGTCAGGCTTATTTAGTTGACTTTTTAAGAGGACTCTTTTGTAGGAGGCATTGTTCTCACATAACCTTGATTTTTACAACAATGTGCTCACAAAATATTCTTGCCCGTTCTTCTCCATAGGAAATCCACAACTTGGAACGCGGCAACTAAAGTCTCGACGATTCATAAGTGCCTGTATATCATCATCATTTCGGCCGAATGAAGTCCACTGCTGGACACAAGCCTCCCCCAAAGATGTCCACAACGACCGATATGGACGTGTTGTGGGCTCATTGGGGGGTTTTGCCATAATCGCCACGCTTGGCAGACGGGTTGGCGATCGCAGTTGAGTTGTTAATGTACTCGAAGGACGCTGCTGCCCATCCTCCGGCTAATCCCTTAGTCGACTTTTACGACACCCATGGGAGGAGATGGGGTGGTGGCATTCGCCTGTATATGTTTTACATTAATAAAAGTATTATTTTATCTTTATCCTTATCCATGTATTTTCAGATACTTCAAGAAATTAACAGACGGTAATAATCGCAACGAGCACGACGAACGGTCGAACCGGTCGCGCTCTCGGTCGCGCGAACGCTCGCGGTCCCGTTCGCGCCGACGTTCGCACTCGCGGTCCCGCTCGCGGCGCCGCTCCTACACGCGGTCGCGGACACGGTCCCGCAGCAGACGCTCCAGGAGCCGCCGGTCCCGGAGCAGGAGTCGACGGTCCCGGTCTAGGAGTAGACGATCCAGGTAAGATCTGTGTGAGTAATTAGTTTTTATATATTCCGGGTGGTGGCCGGATTAAGAATATAGTACCACTCCATTTTCTTCCGTCGTAAAAGACGACTATCATTTCGGCCTAATGAAGTCCACTGTTGGACACAGGCCTCCCCCAAAGATCATCACAACCACCGATATGGATGTGTTTTGAGCTCATTGGGGGGTTTTGCCATAATCGCTACGCTTGGCAGGCGGGTTGGCGATCGCAGTTGAGTTGTTAATGTACTCGAAGGACGCTGCTGCCCATCCTCCGACTAATCCCTTAGTCGACTTTTACGACACCCATGGGAGGAGATGGGGTGGTGGCATTCTGAGCCGGCAAAAGACGACTAAGGTATCCGTAAAAACCTACTAATGTTTAATGTAAAGAGCGACATTCATTGTATTAATAGTAGAAATATACTTAAAATAGTTGTACCAATTTAGATTGTCTAAAACCAATAAATCATTCTTAGGAAACTGTTTTCGATTTTAAAACCAGTTGCCTAAAGCAATTACTGATCTCACAGACAGGAAGATTAAAACACACGTTCAAATCATTCTCTTAGTAAAAGTAAATAAAAGTAAAGTTGTAAAAAGCTCTTTTCTGCAGATGTGGCTTCCCTGGAAACCACATATATCTGAAGTACTATTTGTACTGTATAGCTGCTATATTTATTTTTTAACAATGTATTGATAAAGTTTTAAACTACTTATGCTCATAATATCTTTTTCAATTTTGTAATCTTAAGTATTTTAAAAGTGTATCCATGGAATTTTTTGCCGGCTCTTCTCCATAGGTTCAACTAATTTGAACTGTGCAACTTAAATTTTGACGCTTCATAAGTTATTTGAAATATAAATATTTGACGTTGACTTTGAGGGATAGGCCGCAGCGTCCCTTCTGTGGAACAGTAACCATACAGCGTTCACCAACCTGCCTGCCAAGCGTGGCGAGTACTGGCAAATTCCCCCCAAAATGACACGATTCTTGTGGAAATTTACAATGGAGACCTTTGTTCAGCAGTGGACGTCCTTAGGCTGATATGATGAGTATGAAGTGAGTACTGTGCGAGTATTGTCACTTTTAGGGTTCCGAACTTCCGAAGAAAAAAACGGCGGAACCCTTATAAGACCACTCGTGTGTCTGTCCGTCTGTCACAGCCAATTTGCTCCTAATCTACTTTTTTATGACTCAAACACGTACGTGTAACGAAAATAAATACATTTTGAATATGGAGGTCACTTTTGGGGGGTAATATAGAAAATTTAAGAATAAAGTTTTGCAAACTGTACCATGTAACATATTCAATGGAAGGGCTTATTGTGAAGGTCTCAAATATATTTATTTTATAATTTTAAAATAAACAGTTTTAAAGTTATTTAAATAAATAGGCGAAAATTGACCATTGACCTCTTATCTTCGAAACTATTGACCCTAAAATTTTGAAAAAAATATATATAATCGTTCTTTACTTGTAGATCACAGGAAAACCTGTAAGAAGTCTATGGTCTTAAAATAACACGGTAAATCTTTCAATATTGTGCATACAAACTTACAATTTCTGTTGAAATGCATGGGAGAACATATTTTTCAACTACAATGTTGTTTGTTCCTCGGATAAATTATTAGTACTACTCGTTCACCTTAACTAGGCCAGGCATACGTCACTTCTCGTACCTAAAGATAACATATTCATCGTACGGAACCCTCTCCACGCGAGTTCAACTCCCACCTGTCCAGGTTACTTTTATTGGCGTGATAGTTGACTATTTAAGTATGTCATGTCGAATGTCCAGCTGATAGTGGCGTCGTGTATCGGGTTGCTGGGGTATCGACAATATGGCAGAGCTGAGCGATTCTGTTCCATGCGTGATACTCGTGAACGGGTGCCGTCTGTAGGGATTCGTCGGCTTAACGTTGCTGTAACAAGTTATATTTTTATTTTCTTAAGTTGTTACATTTTGCTGGTGTTTATTTTTACATATCACTGAAACGTTGCCAATCATAGCAAAATCTACAATAAAAACTAGGAGTTTCAAAAAAGTGATCGAGTCTTACCCATACCAGTTCATACTAACATTTACATTTGGATTCGTTGACCTCAAACCCCTCTCCGATCCCTAGATTATTACACTAAAAAAAGAATGAAATTAAAACATGAACGCAGAATATGTAAATATATTTTATTTTTTGGAGTTTACTCCTTAAGAAACGATTTGAGTTATAAGGCCCGGTCCGGAAATTTTAGGAGGAGTAAAATCAAATGTAACACGCGGAAAGTTGAGGCGTTACGTAGAAAGAGACAAACATATATATCTGTAGGATTGAACGTGCAAAAGAATGAGATGGAATACATTTCACAGCGTATCTTATTCTCAGGGCCTTTTCTTTGTGCGATGCTTCGTAGTTTCACTGTATAGTTCACTACCTCTGGTCTGAGAGTTGAATGTGTGCTTATGTCTGTACGCGTGTGTTGTGCCTGCGAATTACGAAGTTCCGCCGCAACTTGTATACTGCTGCCGAGTGCATACTGTATAATACATACATATAGTAGCATTTATTGTATCTATACAACGTACATAAACAGCAACCTAACGATCAACGTTTCATCATCATCATATCGGCCATTTATACGTCCACTGCTGAACAAAGGCCTCCCCCATAGATTTTCACAACTGTGTCATCGTTCTGGGGGGTATTTGCCAATACTCACCACGCTTGGCAGGCGGGTTGGTGAGCGCAGTATGGCTACCGTTTCACAGAAGGGACGCTGCTGCCCATCCCTCTGGTTTAGATTCCCTTAGTCGACTTTTACGACATCCACGGGAGGAGATGGAGTGGTGCTATATTCTTAATCCGGACACCACACGGACATCAACGTTTAATGTTTTGAATTTAAAGTTTTCTTGTACTTCTATGCATTAATACGTGTATTTTTATGTACTATTAAACAAATCATATTATTATTGTGTAACATGCTTTATGTAATACGCTTTTATTGAAGTAATATAAATAATCCGAATAATTACAGATATATGTTTGTTTCTCTTATCATTTTAGAAGATGCGTTCATTTACCCTCTTTTTCTATTCGATATGTATCATTATTGTCGTTCGTAAGGAGTAAACTCCAGTCGTGAGTCGGAGCTGACAAAAACACACGTTTTAAAAAATTGAGATTACTAGTTATAACCCCTTCACCAATGACAGTGACAACTTCCCAATATTGATTTAAATTTACCTTTTTATCAGATCCTACCAATCACGCTCAAGATCGAGATCACACCGTCACTCTAGATCTCACTCCCGGCGCTCTCATTCGAAGTCACATCGTACTCCAAGCCCGAAGGCTGCCGCTGACAAACAGGATAAAACCAGTGTAGACAGCAGAAACGTATCCCCGAACAAAATGAGGCCGCGGCGCTCGCGCAGCAATTCACGAGCGAAGGAAGAGGAGAAGAGAAGATCGGAGAGCCCGAAGAACAAACCTGAATAAAATATATATTTATTATGAATGTAATGTCTTTTTCTTTTCTCGTCTTAAGCGACTTGGGTCGGCGCAACATGAAACATTGCGAAACTTTTGGCAAATGGGTCTTAGAGTCGGCTGACACCACCCTCCTTGGGAACGCCATCTGCGGGTAACCCAACGTGCTTAAGGTACACACCGGGTTCCAAACTCCCTTAGTCGACTTCTACGACCCCACGGGATGAGATGGAGTAACCCTATTGGTGACCGGAGCTACACGGTTTTCATTCACATATTATGAATGTGTTGAGTTTTGATTCTACAACATTTACGACTGTCCCCATTCTGTGGGAGTCTTAAAAGGCTTCTAAAGGATTGTTCATCATCGTATAAATAACCAAACTTAAGTCTGGATACAAAAGAAAAACATGGCAGATTCTGAATTGTTAGCAGTAAGCAGCAGTAGCAGGCTACAACGACGGCACGGTTGTTGCAGTGGCTGATACAGTCGGCTGCTGCGCTCCGGGTCGTGGGTTCGATTCCCACACGGAACAAATATTTGTATGATCTGCAGATAGTTGTTCCGGGTCTGGGTGTATTGTGTGTGGAATTCAAAGAGCATAATAACTATTTGTGGAATTCATGTCTGTAAACGCACTCACGACACAGGAGAAATCCTTTTTTTTAATTTTTTATTGATGCCCAGTGGAAATTTGTTTAATAAGGCGACTGTAAAAAGGTCGCCCCCCCAGGCACTTCTCGGGGAGGATTGTAAAGGATCCCCCCAAGCCTCGCTTTGCGCTGTGCTGCGCACACGGCGTTTTTTCTTAAAAAGATGATGCCTCAATAAGATTTCACCTGTATCGTGGGTATAGTTTAGTGTTGAGTAGGACACGATTTAAAAATGAGTTTGTAAGAGTAGCCTCTTTTTTGTACTGCGCCAGTACAATGTCCCACTTCAAATGAGGCGCGGCGTCATGACGTGATGAAGCCTCGCCTCATTTGCAGCTTCATGAAGCTTAGCGGGACATTTGAAAGAACGAGTATTTCATGTACTGTTGCTGTATTTGTACTGCCCTGTCTTACAAAGTGTGATTGAGGTAATACTTAAAGCAAAGTAATAAAAAGCGATTGATTTTAGACGAATGACGATTGTTTCGACGTTTCTACTTATTAGCCACTGTAGCATTATTGTGCAAGCGACTTATTTGTAAAACATGATTTTGATTTAAAATATACCTAATACACAGACATAAACAAGCAAAACAAATAGGTATTTAACAGACATTCATGAAATCATATTTTTCTAAATCTGTCGCGTCTCGTACTTTGTACTAGTACATTTGTAATAGAGTGAATAAAAACATTATGTTGTCTCTTGCAGTCACGATAATGTCCGTTGAATAAAAAGACGTGCTTTTGAAGCATGTGCCTCATTCTCTCTCTCTCTCACCCTACAGTTCACATGCGAAGAGTAAAGTAACGCGACATAAAATTTGAAGTGGTACATGTTATAATGTTGAGCCGCTCTTACAATATTGTGTCATGTACGGGACAAATGTACCGCCTCTTGTATGTCCTACTCAACACTAGTATAGTTTACATAAATCATGCACAAATGTCAGGACCCAGAAGAACTAGCCGTAGGCCATGCAAATATACGTGGCGACATCGCCTTCGGTTGCAGTTCGCGACCAAACGCGTCGTCGAAGCCATCCTGCCGCTCTGAGCGCGTCACCTACCACCTGACGCAGGGGTTCACCGGTTACGGTGACCGCTTCACAGTAATCCCCTCCGAGATGTGGCTAAAGGCGTGCCACCAATGGGTGGCTCTCTAGACGGAGATCTTTCGAGTTCCTGGAGCCTCCCTACCTACGGTGCCGAACAGGACCACTCCGGTGGTTTTAGCCGGTAGAAGACCGGCATACCCCTCCGCCTTTTCCCGGGGTGAAGGGAGTTATACAACTGGTGACGCCGACGTGATAGCCATTGTTTTCCGCACTGGTGACCCCTGACCATGAACATCAGCGCAGCCTTCACGATGCAGAGAAGCAATTACTTTGCATCATCGCTATCACTCCACCTTTCCCAAGAAACAGCAAGCAGCAAGTCACACTGCTAGTAATCTCATTTCACAAGGTTATACCACAAGCCTGCAGCAGATGCAAGCCTGGTTCCTAACCACATCGGACTCTTTCGGACGATTTCTTCCGGATTATCTGTGTGGTGAAAACCAGAGAGAAACCACTCTAACCCAGAGAGATGAGCAGCGGCGCTCCTTCTGCGCTCACCAACCCGCCTGCCAAGCGTGGTGAGTATTGGCAAATACAACCCAAAATGATGACACAGTTGTGGAAATCTGTCGGGGAGGCCTTTTTCAGCAGTGGACGTTCTATGGCTGATATGATGATGTTCATGTAACACAATGAAATTAAGTAATCCAAAAATGAGCTCTCCTGTGAATTTTTATCACTTCTGTCCTTGATCGGACATGACGTCAGTAGATACATTACCGATAGTCAACGGCGGGCTTGACAGACAGTTATGGCGCGCTTTAACTGTCACGGCTTAGCTGGGCGTTGGCATGAAGGAAGGTGGAAGGTGATATAGCGGCTGGCTATATGGCTGACTTGGTATGGGCAGAAAGGATAGTAGGAAATGGCGTAGAGTCAGGCATACTTTAGCTTTGTGGGTTGGACGACTTGCTAGCGACATAATTAAATAGGAGAGATTACCTAAACACAAAGGAGTATATAATACGGACAGTTTCTAAGCTCTAAATTCAGTTAAAGAATATTTTGCAACTTGACTACTAAGAAGTTTTTCCCTACTTACTTCTAAATGGTCCAAGCTTAAGTTATTGTTAGGTCACGCTTTAACTATTCAAGAAACCTGTTTTCGGTAGGAAACCGGGCGGCTCAAATGGTTAAAGCGGGAACTTAATATTAACTGGCGTTTCAGTATTCGGCCGCTAGAGTTACTTAACTAAGATCAACTGATCCGATCGCGAATGCAGCTTCTCTACAGGGTTTCGTCGGGGTCCAGCCCAACTATCCAGTCCTAGTTACACCCTGCGATAAACACTATTATTTACTCAGTTGTGGAATCCAGTGTAATTATTTACGTAATCGATGTAAAACCCTATACGTAAGTAATCCCTATGTACATCCGTTGAATTTGTTAAAAATACGCAATTTTATCAATAGATTAGTTTATAAAGAACCATGGAACAGAATATTAATCAGTATTTGTATCAAAAGATTATGTTATAATGACGTTCTTGCTATCTTCGATAAGGGTGCCTAATTAGTATATGTAGTAAGACGGTAATTAATTCATTATATTTAGTGAGTGGCAGACCATTGGAACATGAAGGGCTTCGCTTTTATTTTATTGTGCGCGCTTGTCGCCGTCCAGGTAAATTTTTTAGTATTTTTTGGAGCGTTACATTATTAATATAATTGTTGACGATACAAAATAACATCCATACGAGAACATGAAATATACAACTTCTATGTAAGGGCTGAGGTAGCTTGAACAGCCTTGAAGCGTTCAGCTATTATCAATTATACCTGATGATACGAGATTACATATCAATACAGTCACGATTTAGGTGTTCACATTTGCGCGGGACGTCCCGATTTAATCAAAAATGTTCATATTGTCAGTCACTGAATTGTTAGATTTTCTCCCAGATTATGTTTTAACTATATCATATCGGCCATTTATACGTCCACTGCTGAACAAAGGCCTCCCCCATAGATTTTCACAACTGTGTCATCATTTTGGGGGGTATTTGCCAATACTCACCACGCTTGGCAGACGGGTTGGTGAGCGCAGTATGGCTACCGTTTCACAGAAGGGACGCTGCTGCCCATCCCTCTGGTTTGGATTCCCTTAGTCGCCTTTTACGACATCCGCTGGAGGAGATGGAGTGGTGCTATATTCTTAATCCGGACACCACACGGAACTTTAACTATATCGGTTTGAGGATATTTTTGAAAAATTTAAATCTTATTCGTTTTGCTAATGGGCAATCTATATGGAGCAGTTTTTAAAGATAAGGAAGTTTTTCTTCCGCCCAGGTAATTGATGTTCTAGAACTGACAACACTAGTATAAAAATAAAAATCATGAACAATTGCTATCTGGTTTGATTTTAGTTACAAATATGTCGGTGGCCCATAAATATAGACTGCTGAAGATGGTGTTCCCAATAAACAGTCTTTGGATATTTGGATACAGACACTGCCCATCCTCATGATATCTCTTAGTCGCCTGACAACAACCTTGGTTGGAATTTATATATATTTTGGGAGCTGGCAAAGTCGTGTTGTTTAATTGTTCAGTTTTTTCTATCCTTTGTTTCTTATATGAGGTATTGCCGAAAACAGCATGTCATCCCACATAAATATTTGGATGTCTGTGGCTATTGATTTTATTTCTTTTATCAGTAAATTCTATTAACCACATTAATCGGATTCAACAGATTAATAAAAAAATACAATAGTTTCTAATTAATTTTGATTGTGTTTATCTCTGAGTTAAGTAGATCTTTATTGTTTGCTTGGAAAATTATAGCGGGTGTATATGACGTCGGTACGAAAACTGATACCACGGATTCAGCAGATGATTTTGGAGCCAGCATTAGAATTTTACGTTGGTTTTTCATAGATGTTCAGTTCAGTTTGATTAACTGATTTCAGTATAATATTTTTCGTCTACCCTTTTTTTAGCCTTATTTTTTTGGATGAATACTCAATAAACCAGTTTATTTCACATAACACAGAACTAATCGGCTGTTGTTTCTCTACAGTTCACGGATGAGGTCATCGCTCGCAGTAGCATAATAATATTATATCATAGTACAACAATCACGTAGCGTTTTGATCGCATTGTTTACGATACATTGCGCGCTCAAAAATGACAAATTACAGTATTTCACAGTACAGTACCCATTATTTTATCATAGGCCTAAGTGTAACCTATACCAAAGTTTTCGGTACGTTGTCACTTACAGCAGCCTGTATATGGACTCCTCGTTTATATTATGGACCTCGGCACCAATTCCCAAGTTTATACTGGTTTCAGTAAACAATTAAATTTTTGCTCAGGCAAATGAATTTTAGCTGCTAACATAGATTCTTATCAAACGATTTTGCTATCTAAATGGAAATACGTAATTACACCTAATCTTAAAATTTTAATACATCGCGTTAATTCTACTTAATGCGTAGATTATATTTATCTTCTTGACTTATTTTCGGAAATAGGTTTCTACTGATATACATAGGGACTTTCAATACCTTCCCATTGCTCTCTACATACCAGTATTTTTTATAATTAACCGTTTTTGGGCTCAATTTCAATACTTAAGTACAAAACAAAAAGCTTTACCTACCCAAGATTGTATATGGAATATATATAATAATAAATAAATAAAGAATATATTAAATAATAGTATAGAATCATTTATTTAGTAATTAGGTCCTAACGGATACTTTTACACGCCATATTGAAGCAACGGCGGGCATTTTGCTAAGACAGCCTCTGAAAAGAAAAGTCGAACGAAACTCTGGGATAGTTATTATTGATTATTTCCCTAAATCCTTTTATAGTTTTTTACTTCTTTACAATTCATAATTATAGTACGCACACTATAACTGTACCTCTCTGAACTACGCGACAAGTGGCTGCGCAGTAGTCGCTTTTTAGGCTGAGCACTTATGGAGACAGTCACCGATCGGTGACGTTCGCGCAGCTAACTTCAGAGAGACAAGTTATAATGCACGTACTGTACCTTCACTATAGTTAGATTACGGTAATAACACCTCTGCAAAACTTGTCGTTCCAAATTTAATTTAACATTATGTTTTTCTATTCATTTTGCAGGGCCGCCATACTGGCATCGGGGAAAGTAAGTACAAATTATTGTAGATATCGTGGTATTATCGGTGTGATGTCCGGGATTTAGGCTTAGCGCGCACGGGTGACATTTGCCACCGTGACAATTTCGTCCCTCTTATGAAGTCCGTTATGGAGGTGCGCGCACTTTACGACGTGACGTGTTGTGAGATTTCCATACATATCCATTGATTTGATATGAGTGACAAGTCACCCGTGCGCGGTAGGCCTAAGAATACAGCCCTTGCCACTCCAGGTCCTCCCGTAGATGTCACAAAAGCTGACTGAGGGTCTCTTACACTAGAGGGATGGGCACCAGAGTCACTTCTGTGGAACAGTAGCCATAGAGACCTCACCAAACCACCTGCCAACTTTGTTCAGCAGTGGACGTATTGTGGCTGACATGATGACTGTGGATGTAGTTTTTATTAAGGCGATCAAGACTTAAAACTCAAGTAGGACTTGGAGTAGGGTTGCGTTAATTAAATATGAACCTTACGTAATAGGTCCAACATTTATATTCAATTGATGCAATCTTGATTCAAGTTCTACTTTAGTTTTGATTGTCAATCTGTAATACGAGCCTTAGATTTACAAGGCCAGCGAAGCTAGTCCACTAACCTACCAAGACAATCTTTGCCACAAAATTTATTTACTTGCAGATTATTCGAGTCAATTATCAACGTTCCATGTTTAGTCAGATAAGTTTAAAGGCAATGAAACTGAAATCCTATCTACGTGATTACGTGTCTAGGTATAAGCGCGTACTTATATAAAAAGTATTAAAGGTATTCTGGATTGATTCCGATATGATTTCATTCGTATGTACATTTTGGGTTTCACCATGAATTCGCTTGAATATAACATGAATTACCAAGTTTGATTTGTTTATCTAGTAGATAAATATAATTATTATTACACCGCATCCGCATTTCATTCACTCAGAGTTATTCAGTGACGTTTGGTTAGGCAACTGAGAACTCAAACGTCTAAAAACGGTAGTTAGTATAGGTACAAAATCTTTGGGTACAGTATTTAGGGAAGCAAAAACTAAGCGTAAACCGAGCAACCAATGACTCTCAACAAGATGAGCGAGAGTAAAAATCCTTGTTACGCAAATTAGTAGATAAGTATTTGGTTAACACAATCCATCTTAAATTTGTTATTATGCATGAGAAGTTTGCCACTGTGTCGATAAATTTCATACAACATAAAGATTTAGTCTTTGATATAAACACGTGTTTATTTAGGTAAGTTTTAACATAGGTGCACATTCGTTTCGCGAAGTTACATTCTAACATGGAATATGTCATATTAAAATACAAATCTCAACAGTAAGGTGCGGAATCTGTTAATATTAAACATTTAGTCATTATTTGCAACACAAAATAGTAACCTATGTAATTTACCTATAAGCCTCTTCTGTATAAACAATTGTATGTTGTACGTGAACACAGAATGGTGCGATGATATGACATTACAGATATGATGTGTAACATCTGACATCTGACCTCGTAAGCAACATTAATAAAAGATCGAAATTTAGTACAACAAAATGTATGTATGGCGCCAAAATCACACAAGCAGGGGTGCAATTCCTTAAGCTCAAACATCCATACATCTTTGAATACAAAATCGAAATAACGGTGTAATACCAACTTCAGTATTCGCTAAGACATGATTAAATCTATTCAAGTACACGTTGCAGAAGGTAAGCCATGAGGACCAGTCTTAGCGAATACCAAATCGAGTTATCACCATTATTTCAATTTTGTATTCAATGATGTAGGGAAAAATATTGATGGAATCTCTTTGGTGATATTAACTTCTTGGATTTGTCCTGTATCGCAATGGAAAACATCTATTATAACATTATTGTGTTAAAGAAAAAGTGTTATATTTGATTATATTTTTAAATTTTCCCCGGTTTCCTGTTACACACTTCCATTCCTTTTCACGAAACCACTCCCACAGATTGCAGGAAAGCGAGAGGAAAGATGTTACACATCAAACATTGCTATACAATTTTTAAATGTTAATGACAAAGTCGAGAGCAATACGTGTTGGTGTAAAATCTTTTGCCAATAACTTACGTTTAGAGATATCTTCACCTTCCACTAACCCTCCAGGCACACGGACCGCTGCGGCCCTCGGTGAGAACCCGTGGTTGGTGCACCTGCGCATCGCTGTCTCCACTAGCGGCCTGCTGAACTCCAGCGTCGGATCGCTCATTAACTCGAGATGGGTGCTCACCACCGCCAGCAGCGTAACTGAGTACGTGATACCTTAGACCGGCGGGCTGATTAGCTAAAAACAGCAACAGCAGACGCGACAGCAGCTATCGCGCAGCGAAGGATCCACCGGTGGCGAAGCGGCAAAAAAATTGGTATTACGTAAGGCATCGCCCGCCAGTCGCTATTGTGGAAGATGCAGAGTTACTAGCGCCAGTAGCCACCAGTGGAACTAAAAAGAATGAAGGTTTTTAATTCATTGATTGTCCGACAGAGGCGCGTCAGAGATCTTCGCCTGTTTATTCGCTATCGGCAAATAGGTAATACCAAATTGACGTTTGTCAGTGGCGTTGGAGCAATTTACGCCTGTTGCAAAGCGTCTGCGACTTAGGTAATCAGCCCGCGGGTCGCTTGAAGTAACTATAATTTTAAAGATTAATGAGAATTGACATTCTTTTATTCTACTAGTCCGTAGTTTCGGCGGAATCTGTTTACTATTTAACATTAACCTAAAGCCTTTAGGTCAAGGCCCATACTCCATGCTATGTGAAATAATTCCACGCACGGAATGCGTTTTTGTTATACAGATATTGACTATTGTGTCACAACCGCGGTCCGTGCGAGAAATTATTTTACATGGCATATCGGATAAGGGCTCTCGTGTACGATACTGTTTCAGTTTCGTTTGTGGTATGTTTAAATATCTAGATTTGATACTTTTGTTACGTTTTGGTGACGAGCTTGTCATTGACCCATTACAATTGTAATGCTACCCAGGACTAGGCCTGCGTCGCTCCGCACTGAGCTCGTCACCTCGAGGCATTAATTATTGAGTTTCTTATGCCCGGTAATTTCACTAGCTTCAGTGCCCTTCTAACCGGAACACCGTAATGCTAGAAGTTTTTTTTTTTTTTAAACGTTGCCCCTCACTAGCATTTCTCCTGTGGCGTGGGTGCATTTACAGACATGAATACTCCACATACAATACACCCAGACCCGGAACAACTACCTGCAGATCATACAAATATTTGTTCCGTGCGGGAATCGAACCCACGACCCGGAGCGCAGCAGTCGACTGTATCAGCCACTGCACCAACCGAGCCGCCACTGCTTAGGCCTTGGTGGCGAATACGTGGCACTGTGATGGCACCTACCTATCCCGACTCAATCAATAAGAGACCTTTTTTGTAATTTTTGTCCAGTGGAAATTCTACATGGAACTTCCTTCGCCCCGGGGAAGGGCGAAGGAGTGTGCCGGGCTCCTGCCGGCTAAAACCACTGGAGCGGTCATCTTCTTCGGCACCGAAGGGGGGCTCCAGGTCCTCGTAGGATCACACTAGAGCCACCCACTGGTACCACGCCTATAGGCGCATATTGGAGAAGGTGACTGTAAAACGGTCACCCCCCGGGGGATTGTAAAGGATCCCCCGAAGCGTCCTACGGCAGCGCGTGACCACATGCGTGCCGTCTTCTCTTGGGTCGCTCGGTGTGGGCACGCAGATTGCTCAATCTACGCACCCGTAAACCCAGAGGTCCCCCGCCTTATAGTAACGGCAGGGGGTTTCAGGCGTATGGGAATTAGGCGCCAGGGTGGTTGTTACCCCGGCGCCGTCTCCTCCTTCTTCGCTCTGCGGTCTCTGACAGCTCTGCGGAGCATGACGCTCTCATAGAACGAGACCATTGCATCCCAGTTTTCGTGCTCTGCCAACATAGCCGACACTGCAATAAGAGACCTACCACTAGTCGATATACTTATATATACTATCAACTTTATGCAATCGCCTAGATCAACGGGCTTACTCATTAAGGTTGACTTCTCTAATGCGTAGGATGCATGCATGCAGTAGAACTGCTCGATTCTCTAAAACCCCTAACATACTAACAGAATTCTTTCCTCCAGTGCCCGATTCATCTGGGTCCGCTACGGTGCGGTCAACGTGATTGAGCCTTCACTGGTGACTGAGAACTCGATTGTGCACATCCACGAGGATTACGACCCTGCAACCGGCGCCAACGACATCGCTCTCATCGACATCAACAGGGATGTAATTAGCACCGGTAAGTATTGAGCATTCTACGAAAATGTGGGCTTAAAGATATGAAACGAGCTGGCCATGTACTGTTATCCAGAAGGCAGGTTATTTCTAGGAAAAAAACATACAACAATTTGATCTGTGTGGTGTCCGGATAGTCCGTGTGGTGTCCTGATAGTCCGTGTGGTGTCCTGATAGTCCGTGTGGTGTCCTGATAGTCCGTGTGGCATCCTGATAGTCCGCGTGGTGTCCGTATAGTCCGTGTGGCGTCCGAATAGTCCGCGTGGCGTCCGGATAGTCTGTGTGGTGTCCGGATAGTCCGCGTGGTGTCCGGATAGTCTGTGTGGTGTCCGGATAGTCTGTGTGGTGTCTGGATAGTCCGTGTGGTGTCCGGATAGTCCGTGTGGTGTCAGGATTAAGAATATAGCACCACTCCATCTCATCCAATGGATGTCGTAAAAGGCGACTAAGGGACTTTAAGCCGGAGTAATGGGCAGCAGCATCCCTTCTATGAAACAGCAGCGGTACTGCGCTCTCCAGCCGTCTGCCAAGGGTGGTGAGAACTAGCGAATTCCCCCCAAATTGTAACCGGTCGTTTATGGGTCGTTTTTTGCTGATATGAAGATGATGACGAATTTAACTTGGACCATAGCTAACCCATTTAATAATCGGTTTAAGGTGTTATGAAATGTAATAATTTTTTGTGGATTCTATCTACATTTGCCAGTGATTATCTACTTTGTAGGTACTTGCGTCATCGCTATTCTGAATAGCTTGATGCGCTGCTTATCATATTGTACGACTTGTGGTCATTGCTGAAGATTAAAAATATATTGATACACAATTTTATACTACTTCTTCTGTGGCACAAAATAGAAAAAAATGGAACTATTGAATAACCTTTTCTGATATTATCGCTATTCGGGAGTGTTCTAGTAAGTTGTAGATTGCAACTGGGTAGTAGGTATTAAGAAATCGAAAGTTTGGCAGTGAATGCAGTAATAATGGCCAAAGAAAAACCTGATAGCTTTTGAACCTTTTAAACTTCTGTTAAAACAAAGTAAAAAAAAAACATTGTTTTATTGGTGCCGGCTACGAATAGCACCAACCCATCTCATCCCGTGGGTGTCGTAAGAGCCGACTAAGGAATTAGACGGAGGATGGGCAGCAGCGTCCTTCGAATACATTTACAACTCAACTGCGATCGCCAACCCGCCTGCCAAGCGTGGCGATTATGGCAAAACCCCCCAATAAGCACACAACACACCGATATCGGTCATTGTGGTGATCTTTGAGGGAGGCCTGTGTCCAGCAGTGGACTTTATTCGGCCGAAATGATGATGATGATGATTGCTTCGAATAAAGCAATATAACCAGTGGCTAGCGTTATTACGCTTGCCAATCGAAACATTACATACACAAGTTTCTGATCTATAATCTGCTGGTTTATTGAGGATTATGAAATTATTTGTTTCAGACAATATTGCGCCCGTCGCCCTTGCCAACTTAGACAGCGAGAAACCCGCCTCCGCCAGCTTCTGCGGTTTCGGAGCGGACGATTCTGGCAGTGAGTATTGCTTTTTAATAATGAAATAAAAATGCATTTGCTTCTCAGTACAGGTGACAGAAGTGAAACTTGCACGCACATGCGTCCTCGCCTTTTATAACCGCGCATGCGCGGGACGCCTTTTTTCAGTGGACGTCTAATGGCTGATATGATGATGATGATGCGCACACACAATGTTACACATAAGAGGTTGCATTCAGACCTTGAATTCTTACTGTCTTCGCGCCCAAAGTAGTTTCAATTAAAATTTCCAAATAATGTTTTTTTGAAGTGAAAACTTCTTTTAGCGCGGTACGCATATTTTTAGATGAGATGAAGTCTCTGGACTCGCTACACCATTACGAGACGCAGCTATAGTGTGTGCATACATGCATGTACACATAGCAGACCGGGGACGCGTCTAGTTGAAAAAAAAATAGTTTCACTTCTGCCGGCACTCCCGGAGTGCAACCCGTATTTTTTTTATAACAAGTAATTCATTGAGTAACAATACCTTATACAAGCACATAATTTTGAGGAATATGAAAAGGAGACATACGTAATCGATCCATCATAAAATGCCATACATATATTGGCAATTTTTAACGTCACTCCATCTCCTCCCGTGGATGTCGTAAAAGGCGACTAAGGGAATCTAAACCAGAGGGATGGGCAGCAGCGTCCCTTCTGTGAAACGGTAGCCATACTGCGCTCACCAACCCGCCCGCCAAGCGCGGTGAGTATTGGCAAATACCCCCCAAAATGATGACACAGTTGTGAAAATCTATGGGGGAGGCTTTTGTTCAGCAGTGGACGTATAAATGGCCGATATTATTAAGCCGCCTGCCAAGCCTGGCGAGTACGGGCAAATTCACCCCAAAATGACGGCACAATTGTAAAAATCTATGGTGGAGGTCTTTGTTAAGCAGTGGGCATCCTATGACTGATGTGATAATACCTCACCATCCGTCGGAGAGCGCTTTAAGCCTTTAGTCCTGGTCGACATACGAATACCTACGTTCAGTTAAAAGCATGAAAGACGCGTAAACGGTTTTTATTTTAAAATATCTACAAATAGGTGGCAAAGGCCACAGTCCCTCCGTATAAAAAGACTGATATCCAGACTTACCGTCTCGAAGAGTCCTACTTTGGGGAAGCTGATAATCATCTCATCCTGTGGGCCGTTAAAGTCGACTATGGGATTAGCCGGAGAATAGGACGAAGAGTCCAATTCAAATGCAATCGCCAACCAGCCTGCGAAGCGTGGCGATTACAGCAATACCCTCAACGACCACACGGTACAAATTCAGACCTGCCGTTGTGGAGATCTTTGGTGGAGGCCGATGCAGCTGATGATAATGAAGTGGACAAATAATGAGTTTTTGTTTAAACTATATTCTAGGAAATTTCCTACAGTCATTACAGACTCAGGGTACAGTGTAAAGACATAAATTGTACATGCAAAGTTCCCATACCAGCTTGTCAACTCAGTCATGTTTTTCCAGACCCTGGTGAACAGCTGAACTGCTTCGAGCTGTCCGTGGAGGCGAACGAGGATGGCTCCATTTCCAATGATGAGGTCGAGACCACCAAGGTAAATTGATTTTTAAATAAACTATTTATATTAGGGGCTGGTGTATCATGGTAATGGCGCAGAACTTAGCTCTATGACGACTGGATGGCTATATCTATGATGATGCATTCATTTTATGGATGGGTGAACGCATAGAGGTGTTTGAACTAAGCGTCTCCGTGCTTCGGAGGACAAGTAAATCATCGGTCCCGGTTGTTGTCAAAAAGAAAGAAAGATGTGACCGTCGTTATTGGTAGTTAAAAGCTGGTTGACCTTAGGTTATTGATTTTGATTGATTTTGGCGAATGTCAAATAGCATTCACTTGTAAAATAATGATAATATCAGCCAAACCAGCGCCCTTACGCTATATGAAATAATTCTACGGAAGAGAAAAGCGGTCGTGACGCAGTAACTATATATATTAAAATGAATATACCGCGTCCAGTACGCGGAATTATTTCACATGGGATATATGGTAAAGGCCCAGGAATAAGGATTGAATGAATGTGTCCCGTGCTAGAAATGGGTGATCCCGAAAAATGAAGTGCCAAATAGTGCTTGCATAAACAAAATAGATTATCGGTTTCTGGTTCTCCGTACTTACTTGTAGGCACCGACAACGATGTCGCGCTTATAGTGAGAACGCACAATGAAAGCGTGTTGAAACATCATTATCGGGGAACTGCACCGAATTCGCTCATTTGCAATTGAATCATATTACGACGAGCTTGAGTTTATTAACAACACGCAATATGACATATTTGCCTGTTCTGTGGTCCGAACTGCACCGCTCAGTAACACAAACTGTTTTCCTTATAAAAGCAAGATTCTTTGCAAGAAAGAAAGAAACCAGTTCGCCAGTTGCTAGGACCCGTAGCCATTCAAGAATGGTCACGATCACGTTAGCATACGGACGCATATCGAGTGGTCCTTATGTCCGCGTTCCAATGAGTTTCTTGAATAAAGTTTTCAATAATTCGTCTTAGTAAGGATTCTATATTATTTTGTATGAACAGTTTTACGTTTTCAATTATTCTTTATTTCATATTAATATTAATAATTTGAGTCTCGTTATCAAATTAAGGTTAGCAGGCCAACGGCCTATAATTATTACATCATATTGCAAAATATGTATGTGCCTATAGCACCGCATATGTTCACAAAGATTTTGCAAATTGTCATGACAGCCACTTTTTACGTAATTCTTAGTAATCTCTTGATTATTCTGTGTTGTAATAAATTACATTTTGATGAATTTGATATCTAGATGGTTAACTATTAGTTTCTGTGGTACTAGGAGATAATGTAGTGATGTGAGTCAATTCAAACATGTACAATACCTTCTTAATTTAACGCATAGCACCACAATATTGTGGCACAATACTAGGTGCTGTCTGTAGCTCTAGTGTGATCATATAAGGACCTGGAGCCTCCCTTAGGTGCCGAAGATGACCGCTCCAGTGGTTTTATCCGGTAGGAGTCCGGCATACCCCTTCGCTCTTTCCCGGGGCGAAGGAAGTTCATGAAGAATTTCCACAGGGCAACAATAAAATAAAAATAAAAAAGTTGCTGTCTGTAATCTGTGCACTTAAATTAACACGGTTGCTTCCAGTATGACATCGGTGCTCCCCTGGTGAGCGAAGGCGTGCAGATCGGTATCCTCACCAAGGCTGCTGACGAAGAAAGCGGTAGCAGTGAGTATCTCATCACTTATGTTTATGGATCTTTTTCTGTTCAGGTTTATAGTTAAAGTCTAACTACATAATTCCTGCCCGGTGCTCTATATTAAACT
Organism: Diloba caeruleocephala; assembly: GCA_947459985.1. Taxonomy (NCBI): domain Eukaryota; kingdom Metazoa; phylum Arthropoda; class Insecta; order Lepidoptera; family Noctuidae; genus Diloba; species Diloba caeruleocephala. The sequence goes on from OX381618.1 coordinate 3,685,561, forward strand.
AACCCAAAAAAGTGGGAGATTGTAATGTGCCTCATATTATGAGCCGAAGGAGGTCTAATACAGACCTAGACACACACCCACAATTGTGTGGGGGAATTTGTAGTACTCACCACGATTGACAGGGGAACCCCCCTGTGAGCGCAGAATGACTACTGTTCCACAGAGGAGACGCTGCTGCTTATCCCTTGGGTTTAGAGTCCTTAGCCATATTTTACGACATCCACGGATGAAGACGGACTGGTATTATGTCACCATACGAATAACGGTAATATACTTACCTACATCATTATAGTTAAAAAGATATCTTGGTTAAAAAGCGATTATTTGGTGTTTCATGATTGTAAGTAAAAGCGCTGCAAGCTATTTATTGCCAAAACTACTACGTGAAAGGTTTTTAAAGTGTTACCGATGTTTGCAATTTTTTACCATTTAAATTGCTATAAACGAAGTTGAAATAAATAACTTCACTGAAAAACGCTTTCATTCTCAAATTTGGTGCAAATATAATTTCTATTTCATTTCTGAAAATCCATTCTCCATTATCAGCCTTCACCGGTATCGCTGGCTATTTGGATTGGATCCAGAAGGTAACTGGCATTGACTTCAACCCCGAAGCGGACCCCGAAACAGCGCCCGAAGCCGTCAGATTCGTCAACTAAATATAATATAGCCTCATAGCTCGAAACTGGTCATAAGCTCTGGTCCTTCGGTCAACATTGATCCTATATATGGTACAAAATTTTGGTCCTTCGGTAAAACTTGGGTTCCTGAAAGTTCGACGTAGTTCTTATACCCTTTTAGGATTATCTGACATAGGTTCCCAAAATTCGTAGTAGGACAAAAGAATCTTCAAATTTTGTAAAGCAACTAAAAGTTTGTCGGCTGAGGACTGGTTTAGAGTTGTGTAAAATATTCTAATTAATAAATTAAATAAGTAAATAATTGTTTTATTTCAATATTGTATTTTACGTAAGACATAACGAGATTTACAATTAATGACTATAGGATTAATAAATAAATTATGTTGCCTAACTTTATCTACAGTTCCATTTTCGAATAACTATTGTAATATTTGAGTATAAATAAATGAACGCTTCTCTATCTCTCCCTGTGAGAAATAACCCAATCTATTCTCTCAGTAGTTATTTATCACGCACAAATTAAAATTACGACCATCTCATTTCAGCCGTGCCGTGCCGGGTTTGCCATAATCGCCATGCTTGGCAGACGGGTTGGCGATCGCAGTTGAGTTATAAATGCCATTGCCAATCCTCCGGCTAATCCCATAGTCGTCTTTTACGACACCCGTGGGATGAGATGGGGTGGTGGTATTCATAGTCGGCAGCACACGACAAATAAGAGCATCTCGTCATAGAACAAATATTTGAAGTTGGTAGATTTCAAGTAGGTGTAGTAGGCGACTAAGGAATAAGAAAATGGAATTAAAAAAAAAAGAGTGGTGATTATGGCATTGTATGGAGTATTGAATCATCATTGAACCATTAATAATACCAGTTTATTTGGAGGTCTCCGTCACCCGTGTTGTGGTATGGGAACAAAATAAAAACATTGGGAAGATATGCGTCATAATATGTGGATGTGCATGGGCAAAATGGAATTGCTCAGCATACTGCTGCGGTACACTCACAAATCAATGCCACAGTGTTGATTTTCAGCGGTCCAAGCTGCGTCGTAAGGATTCTTTCGGCGCGCAGTATAAATAAGTATGTATCTATAGTCAGTTTTTTAAACCACATTAATTGGATTATATACTCATACACATGCCGTGTGGTGCCGGCTCAGAATGCCACCACCCCATCTCCTCCCATGGGTGTCGTAAAAGTCGACTAAGGGTTTGGCCGGAGGATGGGCAGCAGCGTCCTTCGAGTACATTAACAACTCAACTGCGATCGCCAACCCGCCCGCCAAGCGTGGCGATTATGGCAAAACCCCCCAATGAGCCCACAACACATCCTTATCGGTGGTTGTGGTGATCTTTGGGGGAGGCCTGTGTCCAGCAGTGGACTTCATTCGGCCGAAATGATGAATGACTCATACACAGTAGATTTTCTTTTATCTCGTGGGTACAGTTTACAGATTACATTCCATATGCACAAACACTCAGACCCGCAACGACTGCCTGTAGGCCATAAAAATATTTGTTACATGCGGGAATCGAACCTGCGACGCGTAGCGCAGAAGGTCAATCGCTTAGCCACTGTGCTAACCACGCCATCTGCTGCGCACCGGGTCGCGGGTTCGATTCCCGCACGGAACAAATATTTGTGTGATCTGCAAGTAGTTGTTCCGGGTCTTGTGTGTAGAATGTGTCTGTAAACGCACCCACGACACAGTAGAAAACCTAGTGAGGGGCAACGTTTTTTTAGAAAGATGGAAAGAAAGAAATAGTTACGATAACAATATTGCTAACGGTGCAGTATGCAACATAAATATATACGTAAATAATTATCAAAATATAATTAATAAAAATATTTTGAGATTTAATATTTATAATATGGCGACATTACACTGAAACTCCGCTTGTTCAATAACAACCTTCACCAGTAATCGTACGGGCTGATTAATGACTTCAATTATCAGCAGTTATCGTTTGCCTTTTTTGCGTCTACATTTTACATAACATAATCCGCCCATTATTGTCTCACTGTTGGGCAAGGGCCTTTTTTCATGATGAGAAAGCTTAGGTCTTAGTCCACCACGCTGGTGGTCCACCACCTACTGCGGATTGGTGGACTACACGCACCAATGAGAGCATTATGGAGCCCTCTCAGGTGTGCAGGTTTCCTCACGATGTTTTCCTTCACCGTTAACGCAAGTGATAATCAAATTCTGATCACATATGAATCCTAAAAGTCAGAGGTGCGGGCCAGGATCGAACTCAGACCCACTTGTATGGAAGGCAATCGTTCAACCACTAGGCTATCACTAGTCTTCATTTTGTTTACTCACAAACTCTTGTACAGTCAGCGTCATAAACGTTATCCGTCATAAGTCGCTGAACATTAGAATATTTTCAAACAGGTAATACTCTTTATTTCACAAACCTTGGTCACAGATATTATAATACACCTTGGTGAACATTGCTAAAACCAGATAATACCAACATATTATGACGGCACGGTTAGTGCAGTGGTTGATACAGTCGACTGCTGCGCTCTGGGTGGCGGGTTCGAGTCCCGCGCGGAACAAATATTTGTATGATCTGCAGGTAGTCCTTTCGGGTCTGGGTGTATTGTGTGTGAAATTTGTGTCTGTAAACGCACCCACGACACAGAAGAAGTCCAAGTGCACGTTTAAAAAAAAATTGTTTTGATCAAGAAAAATAATGGATTTCATGCAAAACAAGAGTGAGCAAGCGATTTGAAAAAATGAGAATGTTCCGCGACTTCTTACGTTGACCGTACATGATGTGGAAATAATATATGTAGTTATAGTTATTATATAATCTCAGCTCATAATTAACTGTTTAATGACTGAATTATAATATTTCGCAACGGCTCAGACATGTTAACTGCCAAAAAAATGAGGTTAAGACAAGGTCCAACAGTAGACGAATAGCGTGTGGATAAATGAATATCAGTATATCTGTTTAGCTGGTTTTACTTCTGAAAGGTGAAGAATGAATGAGTCTTCTTTATATTACTTTAGCGTCTTCTACTTTGCTAGTTTGCTTTGCTTCAAGAAGACCTAACCAAATCCATCACGGTATTTACAATTTTGGTTTGACTTCGTGAGTGTGGAGAACTAATTTATTGCGTTATTTTGGGCTTTCCCAACTATACACGTACGGCCTTTGACTATGTGGCAAGTTGTAGTACCTGTATTAAATCATTTGTAATAGATTGAATAGTCTATAAATTGAACAAGTGGTTATAAATAATAAAAAAACGGTTGAGTATTTCTGTGTCAAGAATATTTTGGTTTTAAGGCAAACTTTGGTTCACAACTTATTCTGCATTCAGTGTTGATAATTTGTGTAGACGATAAGCGGATTTGTTGCCCGCAGTTTGTGGTCTCATGAACAATGAAGAAGCTCGGTATCATTGAAAAAATATATTACTACAGTTGATACCTACGTAAGATTTTTTTTATTGTTCCGTAGAACCATATTGTATTTTTACGCAGCCAAATTCAAAGGTCACAGCCGGTTGCACTTACTGGTCTGTAAGCGATTGGTGAGGTTAAGCAACGCTTGGCACTGTCAACCTATGGATGGGTGCCCGCATATTGGTATTCGAACTGAGCGTCTTCGTGCTTCGGAGAAAATTGTCAGTTCCGGTTGTTATTTTATTTGGTGTCCAGCAGTGGTCATTTTTCGGCTGGAATGATGATGATGCTTATCATATCAATCCATACCCGTCTCCGACTAAATATATACTTTCAAATACACCGACATATTGTATACCGACGTAAAAGAAAATAGCCATAATCACGAACGCGCGGTAAACCCGCTTCTTGCTTACAGTATGACTGATTATCGCTCAATCGCTACTATTTCCTTGGAAGTATGCCACTTACAACGCCATATAATACCGATATTTCGCTATTATGGTAAAACTATTGGAACCATTGACTTCCTTGTAGACGTGGTGGCTTCTACTCACATATGTAATAGCTGCTATACTTTTATAGTAATTTTGATCCCGAGTTTACACGACGCTCGAGTTCTGGTTTTGACTATGAATATTTATTTGCGACAAATATGTTATTATGAATGATACTGTACATGGTTCGACAACCTTTTGTAATAAGAGGGTCACACATTTTAATTTTAAAGGACAGTGAGGGCAACAAGCCATTACTTTGTCTTTTCAAATAAATTAAAATTGCAGTCATCATCATTTCGGCCGAATGAAGTCCACTGCTGGACACAGGCCTCCCCCAAAGATCACTACAACCACCGATATGGATGTGTTGTGAGCACATTGGGGGGTTTTGCCATAATCGCCACGCTTGGCAGGCGGGTTGGCGATCGCAGTTGAGTTGTTAATGTACTCGAAGGACGCTGCTGCCCATCCTCTAGCTAATCCCTTAGTCGACTTTTACGACACCCATGCGAGGAAATGGGGTGGTGGCATTCTGAGCCGGCACCACACGGCAAAATTGCAGTGTCTGTTTGTAATATCAAAATAACACCTTCTTACTAAATGCATTTGAAAATTATACGGTAGGTACTTATAAATTCAGTCACCCTCTCCGAGATGTGCCAATAGGCGTGGCACCAGTGGGCGGCTCTAGTGTGATCATACGAGGACCTGGAGCCTCCCTTACGTGCCGAAGATGACCGCTCCAGTGGTTTTAGCCGGTAGGAGTCCGGCATCCCCCTTCGTCCTTCCCCGGGGCGAAGGAAGTTCATGAAGAATTTCCACTGAGCAACAATAAAAAAAAAAAAAAAAAAAAAAGGTACTTATAATAACAGAGCGGGATCGGGAGAGGTCCGATCCCGCTCGAAGAAGGACGAGACGGCGCCGTGGTAACATCAACCCTGGCGCCTAATTCCCATACGCCTGAAACGTAGATAGGGGAATCTGCATTCCGCACCGCACCGAGCGACCCAAGAGAAAACGGTAGCACATGTGGGCACGCGCTGCCGTGGGACGCTTTGGGGGATCCTTTACAATCTTTTATATATATATATATCTTATATCTTTTATAATCGTATATATTTAATTCACATTTATTGTAAATTTTGCGGGCCCTTCAAGACGACTAACGGCCCTCCGGTTGCCGACCACTGATATGGTTGAGTGTAGTGTTGAGCCCTATTAGGTTGAGACTTTTTGTCGAGTTAATTGCAAATACTTATTGGTAACCTGAAGGATGGCCTGCAGCGTTCCTTTTGTGGGACTGCAGTCATTCTGTGCTCACCAACCCGCCAGCCAAGCGTGGTGAGTCATGGTAAGTTCCTCCCAAATCATCTCTATCGGGAGGCCTTTGTAGTAGATGTCCTTTGACTGATATAAGTAATGGTAGGTAAGGTATTGATACTGGAGGTAAATTGAATATACTAACGCAAAGTAAAGCGAAAGCACTAAATCTAGCAGTAACACCATCGACCATTGCAATGAGGTTTTGGTGGAAAAGTGAGGCTTATAAGGATGGATACATCTACAAAAGTTGCACATCTTACAAGAGCCCGTACAAAATATGCATGACAAAAAAACCAAACATAGATTGTTTTACAATTTGTAACGATAAAGGGTTAAAGGCTTTCCGTGTGGTGTCCGGATTAAGAATATAGCACCACTCCATCTCCTCCCGTGGAGGTCGTAAAAGTCGACTAAGGGACTCTTAACCAGAGGGATGGGCAGCAGCGTCCCTTTTGCTGAGCAGTAGCAACTCTGCGCTCACCAACCCGCTTGCCAAGCGTGGTGAGTATCGGCAAATTCCCCCCAAAATGACAACACAACATAAGCACCGGCCCCCAGTTCCCGGCAGCCCCGCCATTCCTGGTCATGGTAGCGGCCACGGAAACGGCGGGGCAGGGGGTGCTAAGAATCTCCGGATGGGATCCGGCTACCACCCAAACCGAAAACTGGCCCTGGTGACATATAACACACGCACGCTGAGGGCAGACGAAAAGATTGTTGAGCTGGAAGAAGAAATAGATAAGTTGCACTGGGATATCATGGGTCTATCCGAAGTCCGAAGAGAGGGGGAGGACTCGATAACCCTGAAATCCGGCAACTTATTCTACTACCGGGAAGGCGAACATCTGTCTCAAGGTGGTGTCGGGTTTCTCGTCCGCAGGTCCCTCATTAACAGTATAGTGGCCATCGAAAGTGTGTCGAGCAGGGTAGCGTACCTTATACTCAGAATATCCAAGAGATATTCGTTGAAGGTCATACAGGTCTACGCACCGACCTCGACACACCCAGATGATGAAGTAGAGAGTATGTATGAGGACGTAAGTAGGGCCATACATACCTCGAAGACACATTTCACTGTTGTGATGGGGGACTTCAACGCAAAACTGGGCACTCGATGCGATGGTGAGTTGAGAGTGGGGCAATTTGGATATGGGCAAGGGAACCCCAGGGGACAGAGGCTGGCCGACTTTTTGGAAAAGGAGGGACTCTTTATGATGAACTCCTTTTTCCAAAAGCCGCCTCACAGGAAGTGGACCTGGATGAGTCCCGATGGTTCCACGAGGAATGAGATTGACTTCATCATGGCCAATAAAAGACAAATATTCAATGATGTCTCTGTGATCCACAGGGTGAAAACCGGTAGTGATCACCGAATGGTAAGAGGCACATTGAATATTAATCTCAAAGTTGAGAGGTCTCGTCTGATGAGGTCTACGCTCCGGCCCTCTAGTGCTCATATCCAAAACCCCGAGAGCTTTCAACTCGAACTCCAAAACCGCTTCGAGTGCCTGGAACATTGCGTATCTGTGGACGATTTAAATGGTAGGTTTGTAGAAACTGTCCAAACGGTTGGGTCTAAGTTCTTTAAAGCCCACCGTAAAGGTAGACCAAAAAAGTTCTCCGATCACACTCTCGACCTTATGGCAGAAAGACGCGCCATGACGCTGCAGTCTTCCGATGATGCTGAAGCATACCGACTGCTCAATAGACGGATATGGAAGTCCTTGCGGCACGATATCCGCACCTTTAACACTAACGGTGTTAAAGAGGCGATTGAGCGGAATCAAGGCTCCAAAGTGTTCGCAAGAGACAAGTCTATTGGGCAAAGTCGTATTATGAAGCTGAAGATCGAGGACGGCAGTGTAGCGTCGACTAAGCCAGAGGTTTTGAGAGAGATTGAGAACTTCTACCGGCAGTTATACACCTCGGTTACTATACCTACCATTGGCTCTGACAAAGACCCGCGAGCCAAACTAACCCGACACTATACCGAGGATATCCCGGACATCAGCCTGTACGAGATTAGGATGGCCTTGAAACAGCTTAAAAATAACAAGGCGCCGGGTGGAGACGGAATTACGACAGAGCTTCTGAAAGCGGGTGGAACACCGGTACTTAAAGTCCTTCAGAAGCTATTCAATTCCGTCTTACTCGAGGGCACAACGCCGGAAGCGTGGAACAGAGGTGAGGTGGTGCTCTTCTTCAAAAAGGGTGATAACACCCTATTGAAGAATTATAGACCCATCTCACATCTGAGCCATTTTTATAAGCTGTTTTCAAGGGTCATCACGAATCGTCTCGAGCGCAGGTTTGATGACTTCCAGCCTCCCGAACAAGCCGGTTTCCGAAAAGGTTTCAGTACCATAGACCACATCCATACGCTGCGGCAGGTTATACAGAAGACCGAGGAGTATAATCTGCCACTATGCTTGGCGTTTGTGGACTATGAGAAAGCCTTCGATTCGATCGAAACCTGGGCAGTGCTGCAATCTCTGCAGCGATGCCAGATTGACTATCGGTACATTGAAGTGTTGAAGTGCTTATACAGAAACGCCACCATGTCGGTCCGAGTACATGAACAGAGCACGGGGGCAATTCCATTGCAGAGAGGTGTGAGACAGGGGGACGTCATTTCCCCGAAACTGTTCACCGCTGCAATGGAGGATGCCTTCAAGCTACTGGAGTGGAAAGGATTCGGCATTAACATCAATGGCGAGTATATCACTCACCTTCGATTTGCCGATGACATCGTAGTCATGGCAGAATCGCTGCAAGAGCTCAGCACAATGCTCGATGATCTCAACAGAGTTTCCCAACAGGTGGGCCATAAAATGAACATGGGCAAGACAAAAGTCATGTCAAATGTCCATGTCGTGCCCACCCCAATATCCGTTGGGAGCTCTGTTCTCGAAGTTGTTGACGAGTATGTCTACCTAGGACAAACTGTCCAGTTAGGTAGGTCCAACTTCGAGAAAGAGGTCAATCGTCGAATCCGACTCGGCTGGGCAGCGTTCGGGAAACTTCGCAACGTCTTTTCGTCAACAATACCGCAATGCCTCAAGACGCAAGTCTTTAACCAGTGTGTGTTACCAGTGATGACATATGGAACAGAGACGTGGTCACTCACAATGGGCCTCATAAGAAAGCTCAAGGTCACTCAGCGAGCTATGGAGAGAGCTATGCTTGGTATTTCTCTACGAGATCGAATCAGAAATGAGGAGATCCGTAGAAGAACTAAAGTTGTCGACATAGCTGAAAGGATTAGTAAACTGAAGTGGCAATGGGCAGGGCACATTGCTCGTAGAACTGATGGCCGTTGGGGCACAAAGGTTCTCGAATGGAGACCGCGCACCGGAAAACGCAGCGTGGGACAACCTCCAACGAGGTGGACAGACGATCTGGTGAAGGTCGCTGGGAGTCGTTGGATGAGAGCGGCATGTGACCGCTCGTTGTGGAAATCTAAGGGGGAGGCCTTTGTTCAGCAGTGGACGTCCTGTGGCTGATATGATGAACGTTAAAGGTATAAGAAATATAATAATGGAAATAAGAAATTTAATGCGGTTGTACGGGGTGAAGTATTAAGACCTTGGTTAAACCCTTGTTTCTGATGCAGATAGTTCATTCAGTAGTGACGTCATATGAGATTGTCGGATATTAAATAACTTGAGTATAAAACAATCACTTAAATAATTTAGTTAATCCATTATTATTCATATTTGAATATTTAATGCTTGTATAAATAGTTTGTTTATATTTCGTTTTTCAAATAACACTGGTTGCATTTTTAAATATACCTTCAGTTTTATCTTCGAAATGTATTGTAACGGATACTGAACCGTATAAAAGTAAGAGCATTGCAGTATGAAGGATCATTCTGTAAACGAGTAGTGTAAGGTGGAAACTCTGCCCTAAAATATACCTGTAATATAATTGTGAAATCGAGTTTTAATTTACTCCACGGTCTGTTACATCTGTTCTGTTTGAACACAATTTTCATCCTCTTCAAAACTTCGGAAAGATTTGAAACTTCACACACTTATCAAGGACCAATGACAATGCAATAATTTAAATAGTTTGTCCCTTTCTATTTGCCAGGACCTTCATCTTCTCTCGTTTTTTCATTTCTGAATCCGGAAAAAATGATAAAGTTATGGACATACAAAAACTCGCACAGAAAATAATACCTCTATAAGATGTCGATTAAATATTAATTCTTATGTAAAAAATTAATAACATTCATCATATCAGCCATTTATACGTCCACTGCTGAACAAAGGCCTCCCCCAATTCCACAACGATTACATCATTTTGGGGGGATTTTTGCCAATACTCACCACGCTTGGCTGGCGGGTTGGTGAGCGCAGAATGGTGCTGTTCACAGAAGGGATGCTGCTGCCCATCCCTCTGGTTTAGATTCCCTTAGTCACCTTTTACGACATCCACGACAGATGATGGAGTGGTGCTGTATTCTTAATACTGACACCATGCGGATACAGCAGTTGCGATGGAAATATTCGAATATTTTAAAAGTTCAGCCTTGTGAAATTGAGCTTTTGTTTCATAATCATAATTTATAATAATTTATTGCATCAAACATGAGTACAGACATATTATAAATAATTGGTATGTTACACATATTTGACGGTTGCATAGCATGAAATAGTACAAATGTTGGTTACATATATAGATCGGTAAATAACATTTAGTATTAATAAAATTATCAATAACATCATTACAGCTGAAAAACGTCCACTGCTGGACAGAAGCCTCCCAGATTTGTGTTGTGTAATCATTTGCCGTGTGGTGCCGGCTCAGAATGCCACCACCCCATCTCCTCCCATGGGTGTCGTAAAAGTCGACTAAGGGATTAGCCGGAGGATGGGCAGCAGCGTCCTTCGAGTACATTAACAACTCAACTGCGATCGCCAACCCGCCTGCCAAGCGTGGCGATTATGGCAAAACCCCCCAATGAGCCCACAACACATCCATATCGGTGGTTGTGGTGATCTTTGGGGGAGGCCTGTGTCCAGCAGTGGACTTCGTTCGGCCGAAATGATGAATCATTTGGGGGTTTTGTCATAATCGCCACGCTTGGCAGGCGGGTTGGCGATCGCAGTTGAGTTGTTAATGTTTTCGAAGGACGCTGCTGCTCATCCTTTGGCTAATCCCATAGTCGCCTTTTACGACCCCCACGGGATGAGGTATGGTGGTATTCTTAGCCGGCACCACCCGGCATAGTATAAGCGACAGGTAATTTTAAATTTGTTAGGAATTTTAAGTTTTGTTAAGAATTTTATCTACTCCCGTGAAAGGCGACTAAGCTAGGAGTAGCTTCTCTAGAGAGATCAGAGGGACATAGGGCAGTAGCGTCCCTTTTGTGGAACAGTAGCCATACTGCGCTCACCAACCTGCCCACCAAGCGTGGTAAGTACTGGCAAAATACCCCCAAAACGACTAAGTTCACAATTGTGGAAATCTAAGGGGAGGCCTTTGTGCAGCAGTAGACGTGTTTTGACTGATATGATGATTATGTGTGGTGCCGGCTCAGAATACCACCACCCCATCTCCTCCCGTGGGCATCGTAAAAGTCGACTAAGGGATTAGCTGGAGGATGGGCAGCAGCGTCCTTCGAGTACATTAACAACGCAACTGCGATCGCCAACCCGTCTGCCAGCGTGGGGATTATAGCAAATCCCCCCAATGAGCCCACAACACTCCTATATCGGTCGTTGTGGTGATCTTTGGGGAGGCCTGTGTCCAGCAGTGGACTTCATTCGGCCGAAATTATTATGCGATCCCTTCACTCCGACTGAACGGAACGGCCCGGCTTGTCATGATGTTAATTTTAATAATAAAAAGTATGTATTTGATTTACAATATTTATTGTCCCGAAAAACATTCCAAAATCCCGACATTTTGAAATTTTGCCCAGATATTGTAGTCTTTCCATCTGGCAACCCTAGTTATATATGTCTAGTCAAACTATGCTTACTAACATGGGGTGCAATTCTCTAAGCTTAAACATCGATACATCCTTGATTGAAATAATGGTGATAACCCGATTTGGTATTCGCTAAGACTGGTCCTCATGGCTTACCTTCTACAACGTGTCCTGGAATAGCTTCAATCATAACTTAGCGAATACCGCAATCGGTTTTACACCGTTATTTCGATTCTGTATTTAAAGATGTATCGATGTTTGAGCTTAAGGAATTGCACCCCTGTTGTTAGATCCACACGCAGTCGCGCAGGTCCGTTATCCATTACTAGTAAAACCACATTCGGTCCTAATCGCCGATGAATGATGATTTTTTTTGTAGACGCAACAAGTAGATGCAAAGTATCTTTCCCGACATACTTTTGTACACATAAACATAACAAGTTTGCGATCACGACAGCTATAAATAACACAAAACTCCCACAACTACACATAATTAACATACTGGGCCTCAAAAGCTTTCTTTTACGTAAGGCAACCTTGACTTACTTGATATAAGTGGTGTACAGTTTGCTCTCAAGAATGATGGAATGGACTTGCTCGATCTCACTTAGGTTTCATAAGATTTGCCGTTTTTAATAACCAATGTGTTAATCTGGTGACCTCGTGGAGTTGATATTAAGTTGGGAAACTTATCGTATCTTCTAGAAATGTTGGTTGCTAGTTCGAAAAAAGTGAACGCGTAGATGATATTGGGGCGTAATACATATGGCTATATAGGCCCCTATGTCTCCATAGATAATGAATTTACGATTTATTAGAACAGAATCCGTGTATTGAGTGTTTTAAAAAAAAATTGCCGTGTGGTGCCGGCTCAGAATGCCACCACCCCATCTCCTCCCATGGGTGTCGTAAAAGTCGACTAAGGGATTAATTAGCCGGAGGATGGGTTGCAGCGTCCTTTGAGTACATTAACAACTCAACTGCGATCGCCAACCCGCCTGCCAAGCGTGGCGATTATGGCAAAACCCCCCAATGAGCCCACAACACACCCACATCCGTCGTTGTGGTGATCTTTGGTAGAGGCCTGTGTCCAGCAGTGGACTTCATTCGGCTGAAATGATGAGAATACATCATCACTGTATCAGACAAAGAACGTCCACTGCTGAACAAAGGGCTCTCCCATAGATTATCTCTAATCTGACGGAACGGTCGGTGCAGTGACAGATACAGTCGGCTGCTGCGCACCGAGTCGCGGGTTCGCTTCCCGCACGGAACAAATTTTGTATAATCTGCAGGTAGTTGTTCCGGGTCTGATACTATTGTGTGTGGAATTTGTGTCTGGAAACGCACTCACGACACAGGAGCAATCCTGGTGTGAGGCAAAGTAAAAAGAAAAAAGTGTCATCATTTAGGGGGAATTTGCCAGTACTCACTACGCTTGCCAGGCGGGTTGCAGTATGGCTACTGTTCTACAGAAGGACACTGCTGCCCATCCCTCTGGTTTAGTATCCCTTAGTCGTTTTCTACGACATCCACGGGGGCAGAAAGATTGGTGCTATATTCTTAAACCTGTATAACATAATTCTGTATTTAGAAATTAGGTGCAGACAGACACTAACACGTCATTATGAAACGGAGGGCATTTTGCTGCATGCGAACGAAAAGAAAACTGGGTTAGGTTTTTTTCAGTTGTCCGGATTAAGAATATAGCATCAGTCCATCTCCTCCCGTGGATGTTGGAAAAGGCGACTAAGGGACTTTAAGCTAGACGGATGGGCAAAAGCGTCCTTTCTGTTGAATAGTAGCCATTCTGCGCTCACCAACCCGCCTGCCAAGCGTGGTGAGTCCAGGAAAATTCCCCCCAATATGTTGACACAGTTGTGGAAATCTATGGGGGAGGCCTTTCGGAGGGAGCGGTCGCTACCTCGAGACATACAACAGATTTCAAATTGGAGCAAAATAATGTTTAAAGTTTTAACACTACAGCTCAGTGCCAGAACCATTCTTTTTATTACAGAGGTGCTCGTGCATCAGCTGTTGGAATGATTCATTAGCTGGTGAGACCTTGGTTATGCACCTGTCACATAATAAACGAAACATAACGTAAATGAAGTATTATTTGAACAATGAAGTACGGAAAATGTCGAACATCATCATGCTCTAGATCCCATAAGTCAAGAAAATTGGGCAGATATGTAGATTAAACATAAATGTGGGTTAAGATGCCGCCGACCGGACCTTAGAGGACAGTGTCGTAATATGAACCTAAAACACGCCAGGCCCGCATTTGACAATAAAAAATATAGCGCAGACATGAGAACGTTTTATTATAGTCTCATTCCACGAATAAAATAAAATAAATAGGCTAGATTGATGAAAAAGTCTCCTTATAATATTTTGTATTGTAATAAAAACGTGGTAATCAAGAACAAAGATTTTACGACCATGTGAAGTATATCTATTTGCATGTATATTACAACGATTCTTGTGTTGGAAATTTAACGATAAAAGCTGGAACTTTTGCTTGGAATATTGGTGGCTACATTCCTTTTTACGTGACGTGAGATGGAGTGGTGCTATATTCTTAATCCGGCCACCACACGGATATATAACAAATAAAAATATGTGATAGTGAGATATTTTTAAACTTATAACAAAGCTCTTTACTCTGAACATTATAGAAAATTATGCGAACATCTCATGTTTCTTTACAAACACACATTTTGTGGTGAAAAGGAACTATTCTCAAAAAACGACTTATAAAAAATAGTAAAATAATTATCTAGAATATTTGGTATTAAAGTTATAAAACATCTCAATATATTATGAATGAACGTGTCACACAGACAACCGTCGAATGCGGCCCTGCTTTAACTTTCTCTCTTACAGCATCACAGATTGCGCACGATTCTTGTTAACGCATTTGGCCACATTGTGCGCAGGCGCGAGCCGCGAGCACTATGTCTCGCGAATTCTTTAGCTATTAATATTCTTTGTACAAAAAATAATTAATAAAATGTACAAGTCCGCCCCTGCGTAAGTGTAAAGGGATTGCAGTTTCGAAAATTGTGTGAGTGATTTTGTTAAATAAAAATGAAGATTTAACAGTGTTTTAAATATTTCAGACGTTTTATGTTATTTGTGATTAGTGTTACATTTAGTTGGTTTTGGAAAGTATTCTTTTTCAATAATGTTTTCCAGCTTGGAATATGTATAACCAATACATAAAATGTATTGAAAAAATTGCGAACATCTTAAAACTCTTACAACTTTAAAAGATCTCTGAAATTTACAGAGAAATAAAATTACCTTTCCAGACATTACTATCAGTTTTACCAAATAATGTTACATACATAAATTCACCAAAATGTTTGGGTTCACACGTTCTTCGGTACAACTCGTGGTCCTATTGGCATGGGTATTACAATACTATAGCTTCGGTTCAACAATCTTATGGTATACTTTCTCGTGTGGATTGTGTGCTGCTGTCATCCTGGCAATTACTACGTACGACCATGACTACTGGGCTTCTAGAGGCGTCTTCTCGCCACCAGCGTGGCCGATCGTGGGCCATATACCATCCGTGGTGATGTTTAAGGAACAAGGAGGCATGTGCTTCAAGAGGATCTATGATACACACAAGGATATGAAGTTTTTGGGTAAGTACTATATTTTATACATCTCTAGCTCACAAATAGAGTACTCACAGCTAGTGACCCTGTCATGCGTTAAGTTTAAAGTAAGCAGAACGCAACCAGAAAGGAACTCAAGTAGAGAGCTATTCAATATACCTCTTCAAGCGTCGTAGACGGAGCTGGAAGTGACAGGAATGTATATCCCTATTGGCACTGGCGATGGCGCGGCTTGATTGCTATGGTAACTGTTTTAAATAAAGTTTATGGTGTAACTTGACACAGTGACCTATTTTAGTGCAAAATCTAAATCCATGTAGTGCGTACTGTAGTATTGTAGACTAGCTTACTGCATCGACCCGATAGACCTATATTAGTGCAAAATTTAGTCCATTACACTTTAGAGTTATACTGCTTAACCCATTAAACTCATAAGCGACATAATATGAATGAACGGTACATAAAAAAGCCCACAAAACTTGCTCATTTGTGTGCTATGAAAAAAGGCAATAGATTAAATGAACGTTGACCGAAAATTTATGCAATGACTGATCCCGATTGATCCCCGCACCCACGACGCAAGAGAACACATACTGTAGTGCACAGTTCTCGAAGAAACCAAATAAGACACTAGATTGTTGCCTTGCTCTCTGCTAGCTCTTAAGCTGGCACATCTTTAACACTTTCGGCGATAGGTCAGTGCAGTGGCTAAGCAATTGGCTCTCTGCACTCTCGATTGTGGGTTCGATCTCCGCACGGATATTTGTGGATAAATCTTATTGTATTGCTTTAATTCCCAAATAACTGACCACCGTGGCTATTCCGTAAGAACTCACTAGCAAACTCACTCGTGAATCCCCAGTGAAAAGTATTAAAAACAATACGAAATTAGAGATTTTACTTCGGATTCAGAAGTGAGCTTGCTAGTGCAGCAAACTCATATAAAAATCCGAAGTAAAACGTATAAACGTAATAACAAGACGATATTAGAGATTTCCCTGCGTATTTAGAAGTGAGTTTGCCAGTGAGTTCTTGCAGAATAGCACTGCAGTATTAACTAGTTCGGCATTTTCACGTGTGTGTCTTGTTGAAATAAAACGTACTCCATACTAGGATGTCTCCTGTGTCGTAGGTGCGTTTACAGACACAAATTATACACACAATACACCCAGACCCAGAACAACTACCTGCAGATCATATAATTATTTGTTCCATGCTGGTATCGCACCCACGATCCAGTGTCCACTTGGTTTACCAAAAGTGATCGAGTAGCAGTTGTACCTCGAAGATCCAGTTACTCCAGTAACTTCATGGATGATTGAATTGGTTGTCCGTTTGGTAATGAGACTATGACCAATTATTCAATCATTGGCCTTTACGTCATAATGTATTATGATGAAAATAGTGTTTTTAATACACCTGTTAATTCATTCCCTGTAATTGAATTTTACTGCACTAACAGAGCACACATAGAGTGACGTAGCGTAGGACATTTATAATAGTATCTATCATCATCATCATCATCGTATCAGCCACAGGATGTCCACTGCTGAACAAAGACCTCCAGCATAGATTTCCACAACGACCAGTTAGATGCCGCCCACATCCAACGACTCCCAGCAACCTTCACCAGGTCGTCTGTCCACCTCGTTAGAGGTCGTCCCACGCTGCGTTTTCCGGTGCCTGGTCGAGGACCTTTCTGCCCCAACGGCCATCAGTTCTACGAGCAATGTGCCCCGCCCATTGCCAGTTCAGCTAACTAATCCTTTCCGCTATGTCACAGAGTATTCTCTTCCTGTGCCAGCTTGGTCCAGTGATTGGCCCGTTGCCTACGTTATTAAAAGTGCTTTATTAATCTTCTTCATTATCATCATTTCGGCCAAATGAAGTCCACTGCTGGACACAGGCCTCCCCCAAAGATCACCACAACTACCGATATGGCTTTGTTGTAGGCTCAAGGGGGGGTTTTGCCATAATCGCCTCGCTTGGCAGACGGGTTGGCGATCGCAGTTGAGTTATTAATGTATTCGAAGGACGCTGCTGCCCATCCTCCGGCTAATCCCTTAGTCGACTTTTACGACACCCACGGGAGGAGATGGGGTGGTGGTATTCTGAGCCGGCACCACACGACAAATGTTAATCTCAACCTCAACTCGACTCATAAATGCAATAGATGCAGGTACAAATCTTCTAACGTTTCGAAAACTTTGCAGAGTTCGTGGTGGCATCCGTTTTAAAGTGTTTTATTATAATGAGGAATAATCGCGAATACCCAAGACATTACTACTTATACAAATCCTCGTGATCGTAGTCTTGACTCTTGAAGGATTTACCTTGTTTTAATCGACCAAAGTCAACGTAGTCATTTTTGATCTTGAAAGACATCAAGAAACCTATTGCTGTCCCAGCTTTTTCACAATATGCCAGATCAGATTTTAATCGAACATGATGTTCAGAATGTCCTTATTTACACAGAGCCACCACTTGTTCCCGGCCAAGATAAGGACAATATCGGGAATCAAACCCACGACCGGTAGCGCAAAAAGCCAATTGCTTGGTCACCACGCCAACTGTGCCGTTTATTCATGGCTAACATAGTTTAACTCATTATTAAGATGGCTAAATCTACGAGTTGCTAGGATGATCTCGTATTCGTATGACCAGTATTCTTTAACCACCCCAGCATACCTTTCGCAGAAGACGTTTCGGTCATCATACCAAAAATAGACGACGTTAATTATAATTTCAAAATAAATAAAATTACAGACTGGATGGGAAACAATAACTTAAAGCCGAATAGATAAAACAAAATGTGTACAATAAAAATAAAACTTGAGCGAAAATAAAACTAAACGTGTCATCAAAAAACAAACAGACAATATGACTTTTCTATGAATAGTAATAGACGAGAGATGTGCTTGGAACAATCATATGGATAAAGTGTGTGAAAAAATTAATAAATTCGCTTATGCTCGTTTATCAAATTTATCGAATATACAAGCTACGTTGCAAGCTTATCATGCATATGTTGGTTCGCTATTGCGTTACGGAATACTACTATGGGGCAAGTCAGTGCATATCGACCCAACATTCATCACTCAGAAACGGTGCAGTCGTGCCATATGTAATGTCGATCTACTTAAGTATGTAGTACGTATAAGTCCTCTAAATCATTATTTAGAAAATTGAGGCTATAACATTAACTGGTTTGTTTGTAAATTAAAGTTGGACACGATTGTTCTTTTAAAACGAGATTTCCAAATAAATATATCAACTCTAAAATGAAGACAGAGTTGTACGAGCGCAGTTGTTTTCCAATGTGCATTAACATTTATAAGAAGCGTCCAGCGCATATCAAGGAGTTACCAACGGAATTACGGAATAAAAGAATATTTAGAAGATAATATTAATACAGCTAATTTAAAAAAATCGTCACATAGCCATATTGGCTGTCATATTACCTATTGTGAACTTTAATATTTGCATGATATGACGAAATATGCTGGGCAACTGAATATAATTATTATGTATCACCCATTGTCACCATATTTAAAGCAACTAAATATTTGATTGATCGATTTATAAAATAATAGTTTTAGCCTGCCACGCGTTGCTTTGGCTAAATGCACGTAATTACAACATGAATTTGACTCTGAATGAAAAAAAAACAATTATGGGTATCCTGGTTTAATAAAAACATCCGCGTATATGAATACAACGATATGTACAAATTTCAGAACGACCTGTAAAGAACTTTAGGAGATTTAAGATTTTGAACAAACGAACATTACATTTTTATAAACATAGATTATGAGTCTCATGATATAATAAAAACATGCGCATATATGAATACAACGATGTGTAAAAGTTTCAAAACGATCGGTAAAGAACTTTAGGAGATTTGTGATTTTAAACAAACGAACATTAAATTTATACAGGCTGTCCAGTAAATAGCACGACATACTGCATGCTCTCACTGCTTGGGTCAAAAATTTGTACCACTGTAAATTCGTAAGATTTTTCTGAACATATATTGTTTTTTTGGTAGGTATTGACCCAAGCTCTCACCCCCTGCAGTATGTCGTGCTATTTACCGGACACCCTGTATTTATATAGATTATAATTAACTTTCCAGGCTGCCACCAATTCTTCCAGCGAACCTTAGTGGTTCGTGACCCTGAGCTGATCCGGAGAGTCTGCGTCAATGACTTCCAACACTTCACTGATAGAGGTTTCTTCTTCAATAAGGATGTGGACCCTCTGGCAGGGTCCGTGCTCTTCTTGAGGGGTAACGAGTGGAAGAGGCTGAGGGCTAAGATATCGCCCATTTTCTCGTGAGTGTGATGGATTTTATAAATTGTGATCTTGTAAAGATTTATTCTCTCTGATGTCATAAAGGCTCGTAAGAGACTATAAACCAGGCGAACAGGCAGCAGCGTGCCTTATGTGAAACAGCAGCAATTTTGCTCTCTCCAACCGCAAATTCCCCCAAAGCGACACACGGCATATAACCAGGCGTTTTTCTTTGACTGCATTATAAATACACAAAAAAATACAGGAATAGACTTGTCACATGCCACCGGCCACACGCATCCAACGGCTCCCAGCGAACTTCACCAGGTCATCCGTCGATCTCGTTGGACGTCGTCACACGTTGCGGTGCGCGGTCTCCACTCGAGAACCTTTTTGCCCTATTGTGTGCTAGACCAATTAAAATGATTCGCAGTTGAAGCATTTTCCACATCATCATTTCTGCCGAATAAAGTCCACTGCTGGAGACAGGCCTCCTCAAAAGATTAGCACAACGACCCGTCAGGGTGTGTTGTA
The DNA here is from genome assembly GCA_947459985.1 of Diloba caeruleocephala. Lineage (NCBI taxonomy): Eukaryota > Metazoa > Arthropoda > Insecta > Lepidoptera > Noctuidae > Diloba > Diloba caeruleocephala. The sequence continues at coordinate 3,705,852 of OX381618.1, forward strand.
ATGTACGCGAAGGACGCTGCTGCCCATCCTTTGGCTAATTCCATAGTCACCTTTTACGCCACCCATGGGATGAGATGGGTTGGTGCTATTCGTAGCTAGTAGGCACCATACGGACAGCAGTTTCTTACACAAACTAACGTAACTTTTATTTTGGTTTTGTTTCCAGGCCAAACAAGCTTCGAGGCATGTTCCCACTCATAGAAAACTCGGCGGTCGAATTTGTGACCAGAGTCAAAGGTTTGCTGACACAGACTAAAAATGGACCGCCCAAAAATGGCCTCCAAAAAGGAGATGTCAAATCGAACGGAGTCGAATTAAGTTCTTCTGTGGTGAACTCGGAGAAGCTCGTGGGCGGTTATACCGCTGACGCCATAGTGCCGTGCGCGTTTGGATTAAAGAGTAATGTGATGTATAACGAAGAGGACCCGTTCGCCGTGGCTTTGCATGCATTCTATGAAATGTCCCTGTTTAACATCTTTGAGAAGTAAGTTTTGACATTTATGTAGGTAAAGTTACAGCAACAATAATAGATACTGTCTAATGTTCTTCTGTATAATGAGTAAATATGTGTTCTAATGCCGTGTGGTGCCGGCTCAGAATGCCACCACCCCATCTCCTCCCATGGGTGTCGTACAAGTCGACTAAGGGATTAGCCGGAGGATGGGCAGCAGCGTCCTTCGAGTACATTAACAACTCAACTGCGATCGCCAACCCGTCTGCCAAGCGTGGCGATTATGGCAAAACCCCCCAATGAGCCCACAACATATCTATATCGGTGGTTGTGGTGATCTTTGGGGGAGGCCTGTATCCAGCAGTGGACTTCATTCGGCCGAAATGATGATGTGTTCTATCTTCACATAACTATACAGGGGTGGAGCCAAATAGCTTTAAAAGCGGTTTGGTTGGTGCAGTGGCTGATACAGTCGGCTGCTGCGCTCCGGGGTGTGGGTTCGATTCCCGCACGGAACAAATATTTGTATGATCAGCAGGTAGTTGTTCCGGGTCTGGCTGTATTGTGTGTGGAATTCATGTCTGTAAACGCACCCACGACACAGGAGAAATCCTAGTGCGGAGCAATGTTTAAAAAAAAGTTTTAAATCGTAGTCACGTATCTTAAGTGTTCTTAAATAACATCACGCAAACGATAGTAATCGTATCAAGCAGTAAGAGCTCTGCAAAAGACTAATCTATATACAAAAACTGACCATAGATTTATTGTACACACAGCCACACATCAAGCAATACATTTCCAGTATAAGCTGATCTCGCATTGTATAGGCTCCGTTATGATAAGAGATCAGCGTAAACTAGCTGGGTGTACCTACTATTACCCCACTGACTCAACCCTGATCCTTCAGAATAGCGGCAAGTATGGCGCAGTGGCTACTCTTTTGGCTTCTGCGCTGTGTCGCGAGTTCGATTTTCTCATGGAACAAATATTTGTATGACCTACAGATAGTTGTCCCGGATCTGCGCGTTAGATCATGTGAGATTTTTGTTTATAAACTATATCCACGATAGAGGAAATTCCTAAAGTGGGAAATGTTTATTTTTAGGGTTTCGAACGTCCGAAGGAAAAATCGTCGGTACCCTTATAGCAGGGGTTCCCAACCTTTTTTTGTCTACTGCCCACTTTAAGAATAAATTATTTTTTAACGCCCCCCTTTTAGCTAGGTAGATGAAATTATAAATCGACCCCAAAGCCCTACACAATGCCCCCTTTTTTTTCTGGGTCTCTTACCGCCCCCCTTTAGGCCTGCAGCGCCCACAAGGGGGCGTTATCGCCCACGTTGGGAAAGACTGCCTTATAGGATCACTCATGTGTCTGTCTGTCCGTCTCATCATTTCGGCCGAATAAAGTCCACTGCTGGACACAGGTCAAAGATCACCACGACGACCGATATCGGTGTGTTGTATGCTCATTAGGGGTTTTGCCACAATCGCCACGCTTGGCAGGCGGGTTGGCGATCGCAGTTGAGTTATTAATGTATGCGAAGGACGTTGCTGCCCATCCTCCGGCTAATCCCTTAGTCGCCCTTAGACGTTTCTTAGACACCCACGGGATGAGATGGGTTGGTGCTATTCGTAGCCACACGGTCTGTCCGTCTGTCACAGCCAATTCGCTCCGAATCTACTGGATCTGTCCAGTAAGTTTAAATTTGGTACACATATGGATTTCTTCGACACAGACGTGTAACATAATTAAATGAATTTTTAATATGGGCTTTTGGGTGCAATTTAGAAAATTAAAGAAAAAGAAAAAAAAGAAGGAAATATTTTTATTTCTGTATTACGCTGCGCTGCAGGTAAAACAATAATAAAAAAGACAATTTAAAAACTATAACTAAATCACAACACCTACATATAAATAAAAACTTATCAATATCAATTATATAAAGAATAAAGCTTTACAAACTGTACCATGTAATATATGAAATAAAAGGTCTTGTTGTGAGAGTCTCAAACATATTTAGATATAATTTTAAAATATATAGTTTTAAAGTTATTTAAGAAAATAGAGCATAATTGACCATTCCCAGCTTATCCCCGAAACTACAGAGCCTAAATTAAGAAAAAAATTAGGTAGTAGATTTATATATATAGATATAAGAAGTATATGGTCTTATAATAACATGGTGAATCTTTCAACATTGTGGGTACAAACTTACGTTTGCAGTTGGAATGTTTCGGAGAACATGTTTTTCTACGATGTTAAGTTTGTTCTTGGGAAAAATTATTGGTACTACTCGTTCGTCTGCTCTAGGCCAGGCATCTGTCACTCCTAGTGCCTATAGGTAACATATTCATCGTACGGAACCCTCTCCACGCGAGTTCAACCCGCACTAAACCGATTTTTTTTAAGAATACAGAACCCATTCTGCTAGATTAAAGGAAAATAATATGATTTCTTCCCGGACAAGTCGTAATTAGCTATATGAATTGACTGGATATTCTTGTGTGGTGATTATTTCGTAATGATTCAGCGTCAGTTGTTTGTTTTTAATACGGTACACACTTAGGTTTCTACCGTCTCAGGTCGTAATTATTTCTTTTACGCCTCCCGTAGACGGATTTTCCTGTTTTGAATAATTTATACGCCTTGGAAAGGGCGGAGGGGCATGCCGGGATCAAACCGGCTAAACCCCACGGTGTCCTTCTTCTTACCTCTAGCCGGGGGTGAGTTGTACGCTTTTCTGCATTGGACCGCTCCCCCGGCAGGTATCGGCCCGTCAATGATTGACGGGCCCTTTCTGTGTGCGGCCTTATTGGCCGCACCTATCCTTCGGAAAGGCGCGCGCGGAACACGCGCGCCGCCATCTCGGGCCTGTTTCTGTTCGGGCGACGGACCGCCTCTGGTTCGTCGCCCGCAGGCCGCTCCTCATGGTGGCCGGAGATCGTCCAGCGCCCCACCCCGGCGCCGACGCCCGGTGTGTCTTCTGCGAAGAGGATCAGAGATCTCCCTCCGTCCCCGCTCTGCCGCCTCCTTTGCTTGCATCACTTCCTCGCAAAAGGAGGCGACGGCATCCCACGCGCTCTCGCTCCGGACGATGGAGTGAATCTCGGCTGGAAGCGAGAGGTCACCCCCTTCGACCGCCACGACGAGGTCACGGCGCTGCGCTGCCCAAGCTGGGCACTCCTCCAACGTGTGCTGCGCCGTGTCCTCCGGGCAGTCTCCGCAGTGATGACAACCAGGCGTCTCTTCTCGGCCTATTCGACACAGGTACTTCCCGAAACACCCATCGTTCGAGAGTACCTGCGTCATCCGGTAGGTGAGGGCGCCATGCCGCCTCTCCAGCCATTCCTCCATTACCGGTCTTACCGCCGCTATCGCGGCGTGCCCTGCAGTGGGCCGCTCCAGTCGCCCTTTTCACTCCGTCACCAGGATCCGCCGGAGCTCGAACCGTCGCACCTCGATCTCACGAGGTACTGGCGGTTCGCCCCGACAGCTATATGAATTGACTGGATATTCTTGTGTGGTTATTTCGTAATGATTCAGCGTCAGTTGTTTGTTTTTAATTCGGTATACACTTAGGTTTCTCGGGTGTCGTAATTATTTCTTTTACGCTTGCCGTAGACGGATTTTCCTGTTTTGAATAATTTATACGTACTTAATTGGGATGCTGAAGTTTGATGGCCGTCGTCCGAGTACTGATTAAGCTCAACTCGTTAGACTGGGAACCGACTCCAACATATTGGGAAAAGAAATGACATCATAGTCATTTAAGGAAGTCAAACATAAATCATGACTTCCTTATATGACTATGATATTTGTCGCTATATCGTAAACCCAAGGGAAACCGCATAAACAACAAACTAAAAGGAAAATTTTAGAACTTCCTGGACAATTATCCTAACGTTGTTGGAGTATAGGTATTTAGCATCTACGAAACAAATATAGTATATAGATCAACTTTAAACCTACAGTAATCGATTTTGTGTAGTGGTAGTATACGTTTAGGTTGGCCATCTCCAATCATCCGGCTGACGGAAAATCTCGGACGGGCGTTTCGGGAAGTATATGTGTCGTATAGGCCGAGGAGAGACTCCCAGTTGACATCACTGCGGAGACTGTCCCGAAGAGACGGTGCAGCACACGCTGGAGGAGTGCCCAGCTTTTCGGATTCGTGGGCGGATCAGAATTTGATAATCACTTGCGTTAACGGCGAAGGAAAACAATCGTGAGGAAACCTGCACACCTGAGTGGACTCCAAAATGTTCTCAATGGTGTGTAGACCGCCAACCCACACTAGGCCAGCGTGGTGGACTAATGTCTAACCTTTCTCATCGTGAGAGGAGGCTCATGCCCAGCTGTGGGACAATAATGGGCTGATTATGTATTAAGACTCTTCAACTTAGTCACGTCCAAGTCTATAAACACACATTAATACATAATAAATTGATTCCTAACTTATATAGTTTCAGCTCGGTCAATCAGTTCTATTTTCTTTATCCAATTCCAAAGACGAAACTTTTACAACTTGATCAGAAATTACTTGCTAAGTATTAAAAAGTTGTTAAAGCAACTTAGATGCTACATAATTTGCACTAATTTTGCGTCAGAATTCATCACGGCCAATATTATCTGTCAGTTCTAATTCGGTTAATTGAATGATTGGCATCAAAGTTCGTTCTTGTTCGTATAAAGGCTATTTATTTGCAATGAGAAATATGAATTGATGGTATGTTTATGAACATAAATAGAGCACGCATTGTCTGAATACAAGTTATTTTGATTGGCGGTGAAAACAATGACAACTCTGAATAAAACAAGTAGTGATGATTTATAATTAAATAAGTCTGTCCCACTGCTGGACAAAGGCTTCTTCTCACACAGAGAAGGAACAAGTATTGATTATAATGCTTGCTTACTGCGTGGTGACTCATTACACCGGAGGGTCAATTCTCGTTATTAAATTATTCAAAACATAATTACAATCGCCTCTCAATGTCGTAAATGTCACAAATGAAATATTCCTAAACTAAAAAAAACAATGTCAAAGTTCAAACGTGAACTTATATTGTGATGAGATCGAAAATTGATCGCAGCCAAAACGTTATTCTACTAACTTGTTGAACTCACGCAAATAATAAAATTGGTGTTCCGTTCCTTATATAAACGTCAGAAGTAAGACCGAAACAAGTTTGAGTAGAGGCTAAATTGAGATCATACTGAAAGCGGACTGTATTTTAAGCCAAGCAAAATACCATTCATTGGTTTGTCAATTCAACCTTGGGTCTTGAGAATCATCATCATCATATCGGCCTACTAAACAAAGGCCTCCCTCATAGATTTCCACAATTGTGTCATCATATTGGGGGCAGTTTGCCAGTACTCACCACGCTTGGCAGGTGGGGTGGTGAGAGCAGAGTGACTACTGTTTCATAGAAGGGACGCTGCTGCCCATCCCTCTGGTTTAGGGTCCCTTAGTTGCCTTTTACAACATTCACGGGAGGAGATAGAGTGGTGCTATATTCTTATTCCAGTCACCACACGGACATTAGTCATAGTGGGAATTAATTATTAGGATTGGGCCTCAGGTTAATGGGTTGATTTCACTTGTCTGCCGAAGGGGTCGCTTCGCCAACTCGGTATATACGCCTAGTCGTCGGACAACTACAGTTTGCAGCCGAAGTCAACCGAGTCGACTACATAGATGTAAACTCTGCTTGGCGGCAGTGCACTCGGTGTACACAGTGCGGGCTCTGACAAGCCTGAGTGGCTCGTCCAAGACGGCAGTCAACTTGGTGTAAAAGAGCAGTGATGGCAATTTCAGAACAGCTGACAGTAAAAGAATAATGAAGTTAGAGCCACAGTTATAAAAAGAAAATGGGGAGGCTAATGTAATATTTTCGTCATTGGTTTGCTTATAAATGTGAGCTGATAAACCGAACGCTGCGAACTTGAAATCGTATAAAATGGAAACGCTTCATCTCGGTCATGTTTTATTCAGTTCTGTGATAATGTATTTCTTTTTGCAGGACGATGCGTCAATTCTGGCCCGCTTTTGTATTATTCTTCAGAATGAGAATCATACCAAAGAAGACACACGAATTCTTTTACAACATCGTCACCAGCGTATTGAGGGCGCGGGAGAATGGTAACATGATTCATTTTAATTACTTTGTTTACCACAAGTTAGTGTATTGATTTCTCTAAGGAAAATGACTCGCCATGATGAAAGAGCAATCCTTTTGAGTAAAACCTTAAAGTTTGTAGAGGAGTTCCTTTGATCAAATAAAAGCTTTATGAAGTATATAATAGCTAAGTTTCCGATAATTTTTACTTGCTCTATGTAGGATCCATTGACATTATCGAAAAGTTGATGGTTTAGCTCAGTAGATGTCGCTTAATGCCTGTGTACTTACACAGTTGTGATGTAGATGTCGCCCCAAGCTGATAGTTCATGGAAAGCATGGAATTGGAAATAAATTTCTGGAAAGCGTACAGACATAAGCCGTGATTATTTATAGTGTTTGAAATCATTGTTTAAGAAAACATTACGCTGGAGTGACTTTAAGAACATGAGATCGCATCTAAATATAAAAAAGACAAGTAGAGCCAAAGATCAACAATCAGTAATCAATCAAATTCAGTTTTCTTTTTTTTATAAAGGAAGACTCTGCATCAAGCCACAATTATTAAAAGAATCAGCTTTTAAAATTAAAAAATTCTTAAGAATGAACTTCTTTACGGTGACTTTTAGGCAAATTAGTTCTGCTAAAAAAAAAACTAGACAGACTCCTTGCTTTCAGTTGTTAATGCCTTTACAAGCCACGTTTAGGCTGGTTGGCTTAGTAGGTATGCTTAATACGCCCTATATTCCAATACACATTTTATTATACACAAATTCGATTTCATAATGGCAACACGCTAGCGATAATGCCATACTTTTTGTAACCTGTAAACATAAAAAAATATATACTGTAAGAAAACGGTTATGACCACTGTGTGGACATTTGCAAGAGTATCGTTTTGTTACATGTTGTTTAATCCACAAGAATAACCCTAACAATTGGCAAAATCTTCGACATATCGATAGAGCCATTATATTGAAATTGGAATTGGTATTTGGAACTATTTTGTGTTAATTTTATTTTCAAGTCTCGTTTTACTCCGCTAGGAGTAATAGTGTTTTTTTTTGCTTTACACACCCATTGAGAACGTTATTCCGTTTCAAAATTAAATTATGTATGTTTATATATATAAAAAAATGTCGGCAACCTCGTACGGTTTTTAGTTGTTTCTCGATAATAATTCTTCTTCTTCTCTTAGATTATCGCATCTGTACTAAGGTACTCATTTTCCACAATTTCGCCAATGTCAAGTATAAGGCAACGTCGTACGGTGTTTAAAATAATGAATCTTTACATATTCATAAAATATTTCTCAAAAATGAAAGAAATCTATAAAATATGTGGGCACAACGTACGGTTTTCAATTCGATAATAATTATATTGATTTATGTAGCATATGACAGTTACATATATGATGATCTAAATGATGATTGAGCCACTGTGAGTTGTCAGTTCTAAGGTTGTCAGTCAGACTAAACCATAGATTGCTGACTTTAAAACAGATAGTTGTCTGTAAATTTAATAAAGTTCGAACAATTAGAAACGTATCTAGATGAAGTCTGTTCGAAACTTGTTATTTTAACCGAATTAAACCGTATTAGTAGTTCATATCATCATCATCATTTCGGCCGAATGAAGTCCACTGCTGGACGCAGGCCTCCTGCAAAGATCACCTCAACGACCGATATGGGCGTGTTGTGGGCTCATTGGGGGGTTTTGCCATAATCGGCAGACTTAGCAGACGGGTTGGCGATCGCAGTTGAGTTGTTAATGTATTCGAAGGACGCTGCTGCCCATCCTCCGCTAAGCTAATTCCTTAGTCGACTTTTACGACACCCACGGGAGGAGATGGAGTGGTGGTATTCTGAGCCGGCACCATACGGCAAAGTTCATACTGAGTAACATAATAGATCAATTGCTAATTTAAAATTTTCAGGCATTCAGGAAAAACGCGGCGATTTTATCGACATGATGATGGCGCTGAGAAATGACGAGAGTAATAATAACTGTAAGAAGGACAATGAGGATGTTGAAATAAGTAAGTCGAGACACTCCACATTTGTATCATCTACGTATCTCTTCAAAGATATTGGAAGAAAGAAGATATGCCATGTAGATCAAAATGTATGCGAGCCTAGAAATCCATTTTCCCACTACCATTACAATAAAAGCACACTAATGCACACAGTTACAATCCACGGTTGACGGTCCACGGCACGGTTGGTGCAGTGGCTGATACAGTCGGCTGCTGCGCTCTGGGTCGTGGGTTCGATTCCCGCACGGAACAAATATTTTTATGATCTCCAGGTAGGTGTTCCGGGTCTGGGTGTATTGTATGTGGAATTCATGTCTGTAAACGCACCCACGACATAGGAGAAATCCTAGTGTGGGGCAACGTTTAAAAAATAATGCCACGGATTTCGTTCTTATGGGCCTATCTAACAATTTTTTTTTTGATTAATCCCCACTTTTCACGCGTGACATAGCAAGTGATTGATATAGTGTCTTGCGTGTTAAAGCTATTGAATATAGTTTTACAATAAACTTGTGTGAGTAATCTGCGCATACGTTTAAATAACATGCCATGTATATTGTTGTTATGGCCATGGAGCTAATTTGCTTCATGGTCATGACCCTATCTAATGACTTAAATCTTTGATCTATCTAATCAGTCCGCATCTTCCCACTGCTGTAGTTCACGCCACCTTTTTCTGTCTCGTGCAAGTCTTATACATTTCCACCAAACATGCAATATTGGCAGCGGTCTCCGACCATCGGGCCGGTAGTCTGCCTCGAAGTCTTCGTCCATCCCTTGGATGGTGACTGCCTTTGTCCACCAGATTTCATCTCGACTTGTCAAATATGCAGCCTATCTTGACTTTAGCCTTGCAATTCGTATTCATATTTTTTCTCACTTGGCACACTAGAATATAAGACTTAAGTAATATCAACGCGTTCTTTTTGGGTTCAAATATGGCGTCCAAAGCTAAGCACGACCTTATTCCAAGTTATATCTTTAAAACGGTTAACTTTAAGATAACGTAATTAATTCTGTCGCATGAAATTTTGACATTGGGGTGCCTCATTTCGATACGACTTAAGTTATTTGTTAACTTTTGCTTAGGGCACTTAATTACTTAAAGTTTAGTAACAATTTGTAAATTAATGTTTGCAAGGCTAGTCAAGGTATGATTTCACGGTATGGTAGCTCAGTGGCTGTTCAATTGTCTTTCTGCGCTACTGGTCGCATGTTTGATTCTCGCACCGAACGAATATTTGCATGAAATGCAGAAAATATATAATGATAATTCACATAATCTCTTTACAGCCGACATGGTAATATCAGCGAACGCCTTCATTATCTTCCTCGGAGGGTTCGAGACCACATCCTCGACCCTCGCGTTCCTCTTCCTGGAGCTTGCTGCGCACCAGCAGGTTCAGGAGAAGATGAGGAGCGAAATCATAGAGGTCCTGGGCCGACACGACGGGAAGATTACGTACGAGCTGCTGCAGGAACTCGAGTATATGGAGATGGTGATTCAGGGTACGTGCTTCGTTGTTCGAGAATTTTATTCGATTTAATTTACAGGGATGTACAAGTTTCAAGCTTCTGTTTCTCTGCGGAGTTCAATAATGGACGGCAAGAGTTTAAATGTCCGTGTGGTGCCGGCTCAGAATGCCACCACCCCATCTCCTCCCATGGGTGTCGTAAAAGTCGACTAAGGGATTAGCCGGTGGATGGGCAGCAGCGTCCTTCGAGTACATTAACAACTCAACTGCGATCGCCAACCCGCCTGCCAAGCGTGGCGATTATGGCAAAACCCCCCAATGAGCCCACAACACATCCATATCGGAGGTTGTGGTATCTTTGGGGGAGGCCTGTGTCCAGCAGTGGACTTAATTCGGCCGAAATGATGAAGAGTTTAAATATTGTAACTCCGTGTAGATATCCGCTCGACTCACTACTGATTACTAAACTGGGTGATTACATTGCTTTAAATTATGGTAACTATTACCACATATTCCTACTGTATACATAAGTAAATAAGGGTGTGAAACTTCCTTCGCCCTGGGGAAGGGCGAAGGGGTATGCTGGACTCCTATCAGCTAAAACCACTGGAGCGGTCATCTTCAGCACCTAAGGGGGGGCTCCTCGTAAGATCACACTAGAGCCGCCCATTGGTGCCATGTCTTTAGGCACATCTCGGAGTGGATGCCTGTAAAGCGGTCAACTTCGCTAGCGGAGGGCAGGCGCTGTAAAAAGGCCGCTCCCCAGCACTTCTCGGGGAGGATTGTAAAGGATCCCCCCTAGTCTCACCGTGCCATACACATGTCATTTATGGATATTGTCGAATCTTACGTGACATTATAATCTTATCATTCACCATCATCATTCACAATTTCAGCCGGAAAACGGACAGAGGCGCCTCCCCCAAAGATTGCCACAACGTCCGGTATCGGGTTGTGTTGTGTACTCATCGGGGGGCTTTGCCATAATCGCAACGCTTGGCAGACGGGATGGCGACCGCAGTCAAGTTATAAATGTACTCAAAGGACGCTGCTGCCCATCCTCCGGCTAATCCCATAGTCGCTTTTTACGACATCCACGGCATGAGTTGAGGATATAACCTTATAAGGTTCATTAATTGGAATGTGTTCATCGGAATTTGATTATGAAGCTTCTCACCTACTTACGTGAAGAGATTTGCGTCACAAATTATCAAGATTATCCCATGCAAGGAGTAATCCAGTCTTTTGATAGGCTTACGTAGGGACATAAGTGCAACACACTGTAGCTATCTAGAACATTTTAATTCAGAACTTAATGGCTCGTAATTGCGGATTCGGGGATTGGTTGCACTATAAAAATACTCTGGGACTAAGTCTGAGTGTAGGACTATTATGTGAGATGAGATAAGATAAGATAAAGATAAAAAATATTTGTATTCATGTAAATCCTATAGAGGAATAATAAATTCGTCGAGAATTTAGTTGCCGCGTTCCAAGTTGTATATTTCCTATGGAGAAGAACGGACAAGAAACCCTATGGTTACTCTTTTTAAATCATATTAAATGTTACAATATTTTATGAGCACATAGTTGTAGAAATCAGGGCTATGTGATAAAATTGTAGGAGAAAACTGTCTAAGCTTCTTAAAAAGTTTACTAAACAAGCCTGACTGCTTTCGTTTTTTAAGTTTTGATTTAATTGTAATGGCACCATGTGGCTGACCAGTCCCAACAGACGGCACTCGTTCACGAGCATGACGCATGCATCAGCGTCGCTCAGCTCAACCATATTGTAGGGAAACTTAGCGACCCAATACACGACGCCACCATCAGCAGAGCACTTGAGTGAGCATGACACACCTAAACTGCCAGACAACTATCACGTCAATAAAACAACAAAACAATGGTGCCACATTGATGAAGATTACCATAGATTATCCATATTCATAACCGACTTCATAGATCAAATAATTAAATATCGAATACAATTAAATAAAATTCACAGATTCAAAAATCATTGCGATTCATTTTATGATTATCACGGATTATCATCATATCAGACAGAGGACGCCATGACAGCTACTTCATTATATTATTTTGCGATAACCTAAGACAATATTAGTTCATGTATTTATTCAAACGTTTCTTTGTTTAGAAACCCTTCGGCTGTACCCGCCGTTCCCGAGCATCCAGCGCATATGCACCAAAGAGTACACGATACCAGGGACGAACATCGTGGTGGAACGAGGCACCATCGTGCTGTTCCCCACGCTCGGCATTCAGAGGGATGAACAGGTAATTGTATATTTATCGGTACAGAATGTCGAGAAAGGACCTGGTCTATCATAGTTATCCAGCCTAGATACTTATTCTACGTATTAGGTTAAAAATGTTCGTACATTTACGGATCGATTTTACTCAGAGTGCCATGGTGCTTCTCAAATTTCCTCTCTCATCAAATTGTGCCACCTTAGGCCCGGTTCTGGTGGGTCTGACCCTACTTTCACCCTGTCCATAGGACCAGGAACTTGACCATGCGACTACTTAAATTCTGACTATTCATAAGAGCTATATGCCACTCATACATCCGTCACATTTTTAGAATCTTTAGTCTTAATTCATACTCATTAAATTCATATTCAAATGACAAAATCTTTGACCAAACAAATTGTGGAGCTAGTTAATTTGATGATAACATCAAATTTATTGGATCAAATATACAATATGAACCTGCAAATGGTTTACGTGAAGAAATCTTTTTTGATTATGATCAATAGTGCAATGGAATGCATTCAAATTCACAACCTGATACGCAGTCCGACGGTATTTTACGCTCATTTTCGCGTATCAGGTTCACACTACCATATTTTTTTATTGTCAGTATCGGGTTTAATTAAATATCGCTACTGGATACCGCACAGATAATACATTGATACGCACCTATCTTGTGGACTCTCTTGCAAATAAGTACATGCATACGTCATCAGCATGGCATTTTTTTGTGTGGGCTGTCTGTAACTGTAAGATTTATGTAAAGTAAGTTTTTTTTTTTGCGTGGCTGTTAGTGGCCGTGTGATGTACAATCATTCAAACGGATGCCTTAAAATCGGATCTTAAAGTTGCATTTTGTATATCAAGATGTATTGAAGAAACCCCCCGCCCACGGTCCTTTGTTTTCGTCCACCAACAGAATTAGCCAAATATTACTGTCTTTTTGGGCTTCGCTGCAGTCAGGTAAAGCCTTCGTGATTTTGTTCGTGATCATTAACGCAAACGGTACTAGCGTTCTTATAAAAAGGTCTACACTTAAAACAAATGGGCTCTGCCCTGTCCAACCCAAATCCCCTTGTGGTATCAGCCGCCGACTACGAACCCTCCCGTATCAGTAGAGTACGCCGCCCGAGGCACGTTCTGGTCGATCCAGACGATAAAATCACGTTAGATCACATGAAGAGACTCGCGTTGTCTCGTTCACTAAACACCCGACCGTTGTACCGCCCTCGCCGCCGAGGATGCCCGCCTCACCGACGTCGCGGAGGCCTATCGCCGCATCACCTTCCCGTTCAAGTTAGCACTTCTCCCTCCCGTCTCTTGCTCGCGCCGGCCCGTGCCGAGCCTGTAGCTTTAAATGTCCCCTAATACAATTTAAATAATACCGATCCAGCTGTCCCCAAAACAATAGCTTGATATCCCCAGCAACGCCCTAAGCCGAGGTCCGTGTCCCGCAGGGGGCGCCCTTAGCGAAAGTTGCTTAGTTTTTAATATTTAATTTAAGCCTGGCTGGAGGCCTCTTTTGGCTTCGCCAGCAAATGACCGGTTAAGCAACCACATTTCCCAGAAATGTATGCGAGAAGCCCAACAAACAAAAAAAAAAAAAAAAACAAATGGGCTCTTCATTGACGTCGCGGATGTCCATCGCCCCGACAACACCATTCCGTTTAAGCAGTAAATACTTCTCAAGAGTCTGGGCTTGGGGTCTCTTGCTCGCGTTAATATAAATTAAATAATACCGATGCAGCTGTCCCCAAAACAAATAGCTTGCACACTTCAGCCACGCCCTAAGCCGAGGTTCGTGTCCCGCAGGGGGCGCCCTTAGCACAAGTTGCTTAGTATATATATAATATTAATTTTAAGCCTGGCACTTTACAGTCACCCACTCCGAGATGTGCCTTTAGGCGTGGCACCAATTGGTGGCTCTAGTGTGATCATACGAGGACCTGGTTGGTTTTAGCCGGTAGGAGTCTGACATGCCCCTTCGTCCTTCCCCGGGGCGGAGGAAGTTTATACAGAATATCCACTGTACTCAATAAAAAAAGGTATCTACAACTTAGTGATTTGTATGTTCCAGTACTTCGAGAACGCATCTGGTTTTGTTCCTGAGCGCTGGTCCGAGGGTAGACCACAGCCGCCTCCAGGAGTCTACATGCCGTTCGGCGATGGACCGCGGTATTGTATAGGTAAGCATAGTAATAAAACAGTTTTTTAACGGGTACATCACGTATAATTACGGTTTTTTGTTTTTCCTACCGTTTCGAACACTTTGCAGCGTTAATAGTCGCAGGATGTCATCCTGATGAGTATAAGAGAACAAGTTAGTACTACTCCCTCCAGTATCTTGCTCGCGGCGGCCCTTGCCGAGCCTGTAGTTTGTTAATGTGTAAATGGTTTTTCCTCAATTAAGAAGTAGCAATGAGTTAAGTGCCATATCATTTCGGCCAAATGAAGTACACTGCTGGATACAGGCCTCCCTCAAAGATCACCACAATGACCGATACGGGTGTGTTATGGGCCCACTGGGGGGTTTTGCCATAATTGCCACGCTTGGCAGACGGGTTGGCGATTGCAGTTAAGTTGTTAATGTACTCGACTTTAGTCGCCTTAGTCGACTTTTACGACACCTACGGGAGGAGATGGGGTGGTGGTATTCTAAGCCGGCACCACACGGAATTAATTAAGTGCCATACCATTTTGGAATTCAGACTATGCGCCATATTTTGAAGTTACTTGCCAAAATACATTTTTTGTCGGTGTCGACTTATAACACGTCCGTGTTTGTGTCACAGAAATTTCTTTGTGTACAAAATTTCAACTTAATCGGTCCAGTGGATTCGAAGCAAATTGGCTGTGACGGACAGTTAGACAGACACACGAGTTATCCTTAATGGGTTACGCCGTTTTATCATTCGGCCGTTCGGAACCATAAAAAGAAACAAAATAAATCTCTGCCTAGCACTTCAAGGGCACAGGCGTGATGATAATATATTATAAAATAAACGACAACTCTGTTCCCACATGCGCCAATTTCTTAGAAACAACAAGTAATCGACATAGCGTCAGCAAAACAATTAAAACATTGCGTTACCTCGTTTTGTATTAAGTGTCAAGTTACATTATTGTCAACGTTACCTCTTTAACTCGGCCACTTAAGTGGTAACTTGATAGTGTTGTGTCACTAAGTAGGAATGTGCGTGGATTGTACGTTTATGTCAGCTCTGTTGAGATGTATATATCGCAACAACAGCTATGTAGTTTGCAAAATAGTGCTGTTTTCTAACACAGTTATCTCGTGTGTAGACGGATTGTGGTTGCGATACCTTCTACAAAGTGGAAGCCAACGGTTAGCCGTACTGTCAACAATGTAGGTGACAACCGATCTGACTCGAATCATTTAGGTTAGAAGTCTAGGCCTTAGCCTCCGTGGTATTTTTTTAAAACCCTAATAACTCGTGCCTCTTTGGTTGGATGTTCGTTGCTACATGCGACAGCGCTACTAGCGGTGACATATAGAATTAAAAATCTTGAGATTTTGAGCGGCGTACCGGCGACAATTTTAATCTATATTAAATGCATAAGGTAACTAATATATTCATCTGTATAAGGATTGGAGCAAATAGCTACGCAAATCTATAAAAAATTTTTTTTACTAATCTGTAATAGATGAAAATAGTTATTGTGCGTGTAGGTACCAGGAGATGCCAAATCTCGGGGGACCGAGAGAAGAAGTTCGCCGCCTCTGGGGGGAGTCGAGCGGTCTGTGGCCCTCTACGTGTGGCATCTGTATGGTCACCTCGACTGTCAGGCGTCCTGCGCTGCAGAGCCAAACTTCACGGTGGAGCCTAGAGTGGCCATACGGATCGCACGAGGGTACCGAACGGTATCTTATGAGGCGGCAACACTTCTCGCGCGCTTTTCGCCTTTGGACATCCTGGCGGAGACGGATGTGTGGGTCTATGAACAGACACGCTCGTCGCGTGCTTTCAGGGGCGTTCGACAGACTGAAGTGGCTGGCTCGACGACGCACACTCGAGATGTGGCGACATCGCCTGCGGTTGCGACCAAGCGCGTCGTCGAAGCCGTCCTGCCGCTCTTCGGAGCCTTGCTCAAAAGAAGCGAGCGCGTCATTTACCGCGTCACGCAGGTATTCACCGGGCACGGTCGTTTCGGTGCCTAGGATAGGATAGTACCTGCACAGGATAGGACGTGAGGTCACGGCACAGTGCCACTACTGTGAAAGTAACCAGGATACCGCACAGCTCTAGTGTGATCTTACGAGGACCTGGAGCCCCCTTCGGTACCGAAGATGACCGCTCCAGTGGTTTTAGCCGGTAGGAGCCGGCATACCCCTTTGCCCTTCCCCGGCGCGAAGGAAGTTCCATGTAGAATTACCACTGGACATCAATAAAAAAAAAAAGGATACCGCACAGCACACACTCGAGGAGTACCCTGCATGGGCTGCCGAGCGGAGGATCCTGGTTGATCGAATCGGGCAAGATCTCTCTCTGCCGGCAGTAGTGTCGGCTATGCTGGCAAAGCTGAAAATTGGAGTGCAGTGATCTCCTTCTGTGAGTGCGTCATGCTGCAGAAGGAGACGGCAGAGCGGGATCGAGAGTGGGCCGATCCCGCACGGAGGACTAGATGGCGCCGGGGTAACAACCGCCCCGGCGCCCAGGTCCAACACGCCTAAGTCCTCTGCTATCGTTATAAGGCGGGGGCCTCGGGGTCGCGGGCGTGTGGATTGGGGAGTCTACGTGCTCATACCGAGTGATCTCTGGGAAGACGGCAGTGCGACACGTGCACACGATGCAGCACAGCGCACAGGGAGACTCCGGGGGATCCTTTACAATCCCCCGAGAAGCCTTTTATTATCTTTATCTTATCTTAACCGGGATGATAAAAAGAATGGCACCAGGAGATGGACACATGCTATAAGCGGACTTTTCTGTGGGCCTTTTTAAGACCTAGAGTTTTCTTGTGCCTTGTTTTTATGTATCTCTTAAGATTTAGCCAGCGTTACCCATACATGAAACATGAAAACAGTTGTTTCGACAAAACACCCCTAACGCTATAGTTCAGCCATTTTGTACAAAATATTTACAAATTATATATACAATCCTTCCTTCCGCGTTTATCGTTTTTTCTATTAGTGAAAATCGTATCAAAATCCGTTGCGTGGTTTAGAAGAAGTAAGCGTAGAAATAGACAGATGCAGATAGTGACTTTGTTTTATACTATTTAGATGGAAATTTTAAGATTGACGTGTGGTTTAAGTCCGGATTAAGAATATAGCACCACTCCATCTCCTCCCGTGGATGTCGTAAAAGGCGACTAAGGGAATCTAAACCAGAGGGATGGGCAGCAGCGTCCCTTCTGTGAAACGGTAGCCATACTGCGCTCACCAACCCGCCTGCTAAGCGTGGTGAGTACTGGCAAAACCTCCCAAAATGATGACACAGTTGTGAAAATCTATGGGTGAGGCCTTTGTTCAGCAGTGGACATATAAATGGCCGATATGATGACAGATGGAAAATTATGGTAGGAACTCATCTTGAGTAGTCTGGTGGGCTGTTTTTCTTTATTTCACTGATTAGCAAATCTGCTTTTAAATAAAGGGGCTATTGCCGCAACCACTACCACCCTGCCCTGTCCCGCGGCGCATTACGCCGGCCTCCGCGCGCCTCCCTTTGAGCGCTGGTGGCTCGATTTACTAAAGCGATTACACACGAAACCTAATTACGCACCCCTTTTTATTTAAAAACTGGCTGGGACCCGCGGTTTCACCCGCAGTTTAATTTTATATGTGTATAAATGAAATTCATTGGAATGATAGTGGCGCCATCTGTCAAAGATTGGTCGTACCAACTCAGAAACCTTCGCCAGCTCATGCACATCACTTTGAAAAATGCATAGTTTACGATTCTACAAAGGACATACACACAAACATTCATTTTTATATATAGAAATATTTTGTATCTTTACAGGCAAAAGATTCGCAATGATCCAAATGAAGTGCTGTCTACTAAGACTGCTCCAGCATGTTCGGATCACTCCAGCACCACGCACCAGCGTGCTCGGTGAACCGCTCGTCGAGCCGCGCACCGAGCCTTTTACCGCGGATCCCCGCTCCCCCCTCACATTACACCCCGCTGACTCCCTAGTCACGGTCAGCTTTTTATGACGAAGTTTTGGCTGACTGTACTTGTAAACGCAGATAGTGAGAAAATTATTATAGTAATTACGGATTGGTAATGAGTGTAAATGAAATGTTGATATAATTACTTCATCATCATCATCATTTTAGCCAAAAATCATCCACTGCTGGACAGAAGCCCCAAATATTGCTATAACGACCGGTACCTATAGGTTTGTGTTGTTGGCGATCGCAGTTGAGTTATAAATGCACATACATGAAGGACGCGGCCGCCCATCCCATTAGTGGTCTATTACGACACCCACGGGATGAGATGGGGTGGTGGTATGATGAGCCGGCACCATACGGAAATATAAACTCCTTAGGTAGTTACTAATGAATTACTTACTAATGAATAAATGTGAATGTTTATAAACTAATCGAAATTTTACTCAAGTTAGTCGAATTAAGTAAATAGAAGATATCGAGCTGGGTATAGCCAAAGTTGACCATATTTTGATGATTAAATAATCAAGTATCAAATTAGTGGTTTAGTCTCTTAATAATTCGCCTCTCATGACACCCACTGGGGGAGATGGGGTGGCCTAGTGACCTGTTCTTAGCCAGTGATCGTACGGCATTTTAGTTTAAGATTGTTAACAATATTTTCTTTTATTTTGTATTTGAAATTTCTGTAAATAAACTGCGTTACTTACATATATATTTGTTTTAATTATATCAATGATGGGCACCTGCGTAACCAGCAATTTAATTGAAAGGCCGAGTGCGAGTTTCTTTTCATATTAAAAAGGTCAAGGTGACGCGTGTGACTCAGTAAACGCGTCCGGCACTCCGATTCGCCCGTCCCAAATTGTTCATCATATCAGCCACAGGACGGCCACTGCTGAACAAAGGCCTCCCCCTTAGATTTCCACAAGGAGCGGTCACATGCTGCTCTCATCCAACGACTCCCAACGAGGTCGTCCCACGCTGCGTTTTCCAGTGCGCGGTCTCCATTCGAGAACCTTTGTGCCCCAACGGCCATCAGTGCTACGAGCAATGTGCCCTGCCCATTGCCACTTCAGTTTACTAATCCTTTCAGCTATGTCGACAACTTTAGTTCTTCTACGGATCTCCTCATTTCTGATTCGATCTCGTAGAGAAATACCAAGCATTGCTCTCTCCATAGCTCGCTGAGTGACCTTGAGCTTTTTTATGAGGCCCATTGTGAGTGACCATTGTGAGTGACCCAAATTGTTCAGCCACTTGGAACACCGAAGGCGGTCAACGTGTCGCACGCGTTTACGTTTTTAGTGTGAAAAGAAACTCGCACTCGGCGCTCAGTTGTGAAATATAACGAAATTCGATCATTCTGATCGCTTTGTGATCGTGTAATCCAACACGGCTACATCTCAAGCGATAAATTTCTAGTATAAGCTGATCTCGCATTGATTATGCTTTCGTTACGATGGGAGGTCAGCTTAAACTAGATTTGCACCTGACCGCTGCATTCCAGACAATTAAAATTGCATTGTGTCTCGCAGCCGGCGGATATAATAAAATATAATAAATATATATAGTGCACGGTTTATGGAACTCTTCACTTCCAAACTAAGTAAAAACTTGTAATATGGAAGCCAAAGATATGTATATCTTGATGTGTAGCCGTGTGTACATTAAAAGTAAAGTAGGTAATAAGTAAGTAAAATAGGTACATTGCGCGGATCTACGGTGTGATACCATGTTCTTCTTCTTCTCCTTCTTCTATCATGTGGTTATTCGCCAACCTTTTGTCAGAGCCGCCCAAATGCCTCCGACTTGGCCTAACAACTGCCGACAATCACTGGGACCGACGATTTTACGGCAGCCCGGAGATGGTCAGTTCAAAACCACTATGCGGTCACCCATCTATAAACTGACCGCGCCAAGCGTTGCTTAACTTCGCCGATCATTTATCGATCAGCGAGTACAACTGGCTATGAGCCATGTTGCATTACACTACTAATTACATTGCATGTTACACGTGTAAGAATAATGCCCTCTATTTTGTTAAAAGAATGTCAGTGGACCCTTTCCTAAATCATCATCATCATCATCATATCGGCCATGTCACGTCCGCTACTGAATAAAGTGATCGCTTTACAATCACCCACTCCGAGATGTGCCTAAAGGCATAGCACCAATGAGGCAGCTCCAGCGATTGTTCTCGAGATCCTGGAGCGGGACCTTGAGTGTCGAGGATGACTACTCAAGTTGTTTTAGCTGGTAAGAGTCCGGCCCGGGGAAGCGCGGAGGGGCACCTCCGCGCTTCCCCGGGGCGGAGGAAGTCCATGAGGGATTTCCACCGGGTATAATACATTCATGAAGAATTTTCACTGCGACAAATGAAAAAAATAAGGTCACTTGCTTATCGATTGTGAGATTATATTCTTTGAACTCTTTATAGTTCTAGAAAACAAATAATATGAGTAACGCTTCGCTATCTAGTATTAGTATTCTATAAATAATATACCGAATTGGATCGCGGAGTGCTCTATAAAGCCACATCAATGGCTAAGCCAATACTCAACCACTGAATGGTGCCAATCATTTATCTAAATCCAAACATAAATCTAAGATAAAATTAAAGTCTAGAGCTAGACTAAACAATAAATCTAGTAAATCTCAATACAATACAATACAAGGTTTTCTTTCAATGCCTTTTTTTCGAACCATATTACATTAGGTACAGAGTAGAAAGACGTATGTATATACATTATACAAGTATCATGTCATTGATATTGATTGATAGCATTGAGATTGATAGCAGTGATATGTTATGTTATGTTGCGTATTGTCATTACCACCATAAACGCCATGAGCACTGACAGACCATAAGATTATTTTTTATTTAGTGATGGGCGGTCTCGTTTATCTACTCATTAGATTATTTAAATGCCAATTATAAAATTATTGTTAAAAATATTCGATTTTATTCTTTATTTTTGCGCTTTGTGTAGTTCTTATTTGTATAGTTGTTTTTGTAGAGTTATTAGAAAGTATAATATGCAATATTTATTTTATATACTGTTTTTACACCCGTGAATCACCGAATCACCGAAGGGTCCAGTTGAAAACCAGCGCCAGGCTCTTGTCTGGAAAATGCTGAACTGGTTGTTACCTGTTTGGCGCAACTGTGGGGCACACAACAAACTCTCTAACCTAATATTGTTTTTTTTTGTTGTCTATAACCCTATCCAAATTTATATCGTGTTTTTTTTCAGTTTTATATTAAGTTTTATTACCGTTTGTGATGTCTCACTTTGCTGTCAAATAAAAAAAATCTTTCTTTCTTTCTGATAGTATAGTGGTTGAACGCTTGCCTTCCATGTTGGAGGGTATGACTAAGTTCGATTCCGGACCGCACCTCTGACTTTTCGGATTCATATGCGGATCAGAATTTGACCATCACTTGAGTAAAAGGTCAAAGAAAACATCGTGAGGAAACCTGCACACTTGCGGGGCTTCAAAATGTTCTCAATGGTGTGTGTAGTTTGCCAACCCGCACTAGGCCAGCGTGGTGGATTAAGATCTAGCGTTTGAGAAAAGGCCCGTGCATACCAGTGGGAGAGTGAGAATCATGTAACCATTGATGTTATTTTTAGTACAAATATTGATTATCTTTTGCCTGGTTGTATTGGCCTGTCATGCTCACTAAAATGTCTTGCTGGCGGTGGCTTTCTGTATCGGGTCGTTCGGTTCCCTACAATACGGTTGAGCTAAGCGATGCTGATGCATGCGTCATGCTCGCGAACAGGTGCCGTCTGTTGGGACTGGTCAGCCTTTAACTGCCACGGCAAATAATTTATTATTATTATATTATTGTGGTATGTTCCATCTTTACACATTGTCCTACATTTTTCTCGGTATATGTTTTACAATAATTTGTATCAATCAACATTGTAATGTCAATTATTTAAAAAAAGTATCCATGGAGTTTCTTGCCGGCTCTTCTCCACGAGATCAACTATTTGGAACCGTGCAACTTAGATTCTGACGTTTCATAAGTGCCAATATTTGGTTTATTTGAAATAAAAAACTTTGACTTTGACTTTAACAGTAATGGTCTGATTATGTATATATAAGTATACAGTGTATACAAGTGGTATTATTCTATTAATTATAATTATGTATAGATTAAAAAATATATTTTACTTACCAAATATTTGTTTGTGTTCGACGTGTAAAATATTTCAGGACTTCTTACGGCTTGACTGCTTAAACCACCTATGAATTTCTAAGTCCATCTGTATAGTACAAACAAAACATGACATCGCGAAGGCTTATCGCACACCAAGCAACTTATCCAGGGGCGGATTTAGGCTCAGAGGGCCAATTCTCGTAATTAATTTACACTATGACTGAAATTTGACCGAACTGAGATTAAATTATGAATTGACCGAAAAAATGGTATTCTGCTACTCTTAAAGTTCAGTCGGATTTCAGTATTATCTCGTCTCTAGTCTCATTTCAAGCTCAATTTAACGTTTATTTAATGACAATTCAGTACATGTGACAGTTCGAAATGTTAGCAGAATACCGTTTTGACTTCGATCAACTTTCGATCCATTTTCGATCTCATCACAGTGTAAGTTCACGTTTGACGTTGTTTGTTAGTTTAGGAGAACACTATTTGTGACATTTATGACACTGAGACTACACACCAGTGATCCTATAAGGGTTCCGCCGTTTTTTCCTAGAAACATTCGGAACCCTAACAAAGAAGAAATAAAACCCGAGTTTCTTTCGATATTTCTTCTCAAATGTGGTCATGTAGCAAAAGGCCCTCCGTTATTTCAGTATGATGTGTAAAAGTGTCTGTTTGGACCAATCCACGGAATAAATGATTGAGTTGAATAGTATGTAATTTTTTATTCTGTGATCCATCTAATCGGACAGATCCATTTACGCGATGGCTAAGCGATTGGTTTACTATCCGTAGGTCGTAGGTTTTTCTCCCGCACAGAACAAATATTTATGTGGCCGATTTAGCTGTTTGTGTTTGTGCAATTGGTGCCTTTACGCTGTACTCACGGTACAGGGAAGAAATAAGTGTGAAGCATCGTTTAAAGGGTAGGTGCAGGATTGCAATTCCCTAAGCTCAAACATCCATACATCCTTGAATACAAAATTCAAATAACGGTGATAAACGAATTTGGTATGCGTTAAGGTATGATTGAAGCTATTAACATATATAGGGCAATATATAGGAGCAGTCTATGTGTTAAAGGACACGTTGCAGACGGTGAGCCAAGAGCACCAGCCTTAGCGAATACCAAAGTGGGTTATCATCGTTATTTCAATTTTGTATTCAAGGATGTATGGATGTTTGAGATTAAGGAATTGCAGCCCAGGGCAGCGCACATCGGCGGATGGCACGGCCGGGCATTTATTGTTGTATTTCAATACGTATCTAATCGAAATAAAGTATATATTTCAGCGCTCGGAGATCGACCTCGGAGTATCGAAGTGTATTTCGACGTGCGGCATCGAAGAGTATGCTGGAGGACCCCGCGGCTGGAGCTGTCAGTATGCATTGGAATCCGCCGGGATACGCCGACATGCGCCGACAGTGGCGCCAGCGAGGGACGTGGTGACACGGGGCATTACTATTGATACGTGCCTGTTCTTCTGCGCAAATTGATATTAACGCCAAATCACAGTCCACCGTTATGCAATCCAAAACAAACACGTTCAAAAGAAAATTTGCAACTGAAAGAAGAAAGAAAGAAAGCATCTATTACCACACTAATTTAACACAATAAAAATTACTAGGGACCTAGGGGACTAGGGACTAGTAGACCTAGGCGGACGTTTCAAGACCAAATCAGGGACGTCTTGGAAAAAGGCCAGGTCAAGAGTACCCTAAACCGAAGAGCATGTATGAAGGGAATAATGAAAGTGGACGAAGCGAAACAAGTATGTAAGGATCGTAGCAAGTGGAAAGAAGTGGTCTCTGCCTACCCCTACGGGAGAGAGGCGTGATTATATGTATGTATGTATGTATGTAAAGATTACTAGAAAATAACAAGAAATTTGTTTGTGTAGTGTGGCAAAAGAAGCGGTCTCAGCAAATTGTTGAACAGTGAGTTAGCATAGCCGTAACAATACCTAACGCTGGTTTTCAGTCCGTCCCCATTTACTACCGTTATTCGAATATAGATAATAGATTAAAAGTACAATAAACATAATTAAATATAAATAAAAAAATATAGTCTTTTTTAAACTTTGCTCCACACTAGGATTTCTCCTGTGTCGTCGGTGCGTTTACAGACATGAATTCCACATACAATACACCCAGAGCCGGAACACCTACCTGCAGATCATACTAATATTTGTTCCGTGCGGGAATCGAACCCACGACCCGGATCGTTGCAGCCAACTGTATCAGCCACTGCACCAACCGTGCCGTCGTCGATAGTAATTATGTAGATGAAAGATTATAAATAACTGCGTAGTCTAATAGTAGCACAGAATCAAATACGGGAGACTACTACGCTACGGGAGACTACTACGCTACGGGAGACTACTACGCTACGTGAGTAGCAATTCGGCGAATACCGGCAGCGCATGCATGAGATTTTCCAAACCTCTGTGCTGGAGGGAAGATTCTCCTCGATGATCTCCCCCGCCGTCCACCAGTGTGCGCCAAGCCTTAAAACATAAAACCTATATGTGCATATTATAATATATTGCATCTTTAGCTAACAATAAGCTGGTGTAAGCTTACTTTACCATAAACAAACGAAAACAATAGATCAATAATAGCATATTTATGCCCTGATCCAAGCGATAACAGTTCTTGTTACAATGTGATAGTGTCCATGTTTATTACCTTTTGTTGTGACTTTGGTTTTATCTTCGCCAACGCAAGTCGAGTTTATAAGGTGTCGACTTATTATTTTTACAATCATATTCACTCAAGATTCCGATATGTTACTTAATATTCTAATTTTGATTTAGGTCTAATAATATTTATTTTTTAGACAACGTGGTGATATGTTTTTCATAAAAATTGTTTCATACCACTTACCAGTCGCAGTGTCCAATATGAAGGTCAGTTAAAGTTTTTACTCATTCTTTAGTTCTATTCGGTATTTTAATAAAATAAAATAGACTAAATAGGTTTTGTTTTCACGTCATTGATGCGATGCGATACTTACGCAAATGCAACGTAAGAAAAATATCTCAGAAAAAAAACAAGTTGTTTTTGTTTTCTCTATTCCGTGAAAAATATAGATATAAAATAAGGCACGGGTATAAATCTTATATTATTTCAAATTGTCTAAAATAGAAATATACGATTACAATATTACATAATTAAACATATTCAATGTTTTTTTTTTATTTACCTTGAAATTAAACAATATACATTTCAACAATTATAACTAAATCAATCTTGAAATGATGTAATTTTACAGTCGTGTATTCTTAGAATAATACGAGTATGCGTTATTATTAGGATTTAGGATTTGGTATGTTGTACCCGTACCAATTTTCATTTTGATCGCCAACCTTGGCCTGGAATGTCTGAATGAATTTTGTGGCTATATTATTCTAATGTATGCTGAAACCGTTATTTTAAGGCTTACACCAAGTGTAGGCAATTCTTATTAGGCTATAATACCGATAAATGTTAGAAAAAAGAAGCTTACAATTTTTAAGGTATTTTTAGTTTGGTAGGTGTAGGTAAGGTAAAGTACCGTACTTTGTATCTAAAACGGTACGAAACCTTAATAATGAAACATATTTTAATAGATTAAATGCTTTTTATATTAAGCCGTAAGAGTTCACTGCTGAACATGAGCCTCCTAATTGACCTCTACAAAGAACGGTCAAGAATCTCGCCATGTTTGTCAAACGGGTTAGTATTTCATGTATTGTATGTTGTAAATAATTGTCATCCTTTGATCATTATAATATAGGTATAGGGTCCTATCAAAAGACCCCCTTACAGGGGATATAAACCCGTGTAATAGAGAAACAAATAGGTATAGGGTCCTAAAAATAGTGAACCTATTTTAAGGGCCAGTAAGGTAGGTATTGGGACCGTGTTTTTTTTTAAAAACAAGTTGTGGTTGTGTTTTTTTATTGCTGCAATGAACCCAGATATTACTGCAACTTTTTCCTTACGCAGATCGTTGTAAGTTTTGTATATACAGTGTAAACTCTATATAGCGACACTGAAGGGACTGTGCATTTTATGGCGTTATAGAGAGTTGTCGTTAAATGGAGAGAAGAAACATCAGAATTAGAAAAAGAGAAAGTTTATTTCCGACTATTGTTAGTAGTTATGTGCATAAAAAAGAATGTTATTTGAACGCTATTACGCGGACACGGTAGAGCGACTGAATCCAAAGCGTTTGCCAACATCACTTATCTTCTCTCCCGTTTCTATTGCGCGTATCAGTAAAACTTTTTCGTCAATACACAGTGATTTTCTTTTATTAGCCATGTTTACAGTTTGAAAGTTTGTGAGCAACTAAGAATATGATAAGGTATAGATAATCCATGACTCCTACTTATGAGTCATGGTCAACAACAGTCTACACGTACAAGCAATCCCAATTTGTAAACAAAAGAACGAATTTCTTAGGTATGCATGATGCCGACAGTGAGTTTATTGCGGGCTAGGATAATAAAGCGACAATAGATCGTACACAGCTGCGCAGTTTTTACTAATTTTAGGAACTTAAAAGGTACTTTTTATTACTCAATTGTTGTCGTTATTGAGAGTGGGTGTAAAGCTATGTAGAGTGAAATATTGTATGAAAGACAAGCTAAACCAACCAAAGCCAATTGATTTCGACGCTTAAGGGAGTTTGTCGTTAAATAGTATGTTAATATATGGAGTTTACACTGTATATAAATCAAGTACTTGTAATGTTATAAAAAAATTGAAAAAATCCTGGTTTCTTGGAAATCCTGGAAAATTAGTGGCGTTATAACGCCCGTTAGTAAGATGGACTGCTATTAACAATTTCATTTCAAATTTAAATTTCACTATTTTAGTGTGCCCTATATACATAAGTATTAATAACCCAACATATACCAAAACATAAACTTGACATCCTTAGCTGCCTTTAAGACATCCCAAGGGAAGAGATTTAGTTCACTATTTGCCGGCAACAATATGTACCTACAATAATTAATTATAAAGTATTTTTATCTAAAAAACAGACGGCTTACCATGTTGTCCGAATTTTCCCAACAACACACACAGAGTCACACACACGGGTTATTTTGGATTAAGAACATGCAAGGATTATAATCTTTGTTCCATTTTCGCTGCAATTAAAAAAATAAGGCTGCTTGGGTCGTTCCCCTCGTCAGCCATAAAGGAGCACCTTTAAAAAACAAAAACGACGTAGGTTTTTTTGTAGTGCGCGTTCTTTCAATGGTCCCTTTCACGTCACTTGCCGTACATTTCCTATCGTAATTACGATCTGACACCGTGAATGGCGTGTGGACAGATAAAAGAACTTTGTATTTTGCGCGCTCATCTCATCTTTAGACACAACATTGCGGATTAGACTATAATATGACGGTGATATGTAGGTAATAAAGGTGTGTGGTGCCAGCTCAGAATACCACCACCCCATCCTCTCGTGGGTGTCGTAAAAGTCGACTAAGGGATTAGCCGGAGGATGGGCAGCAGCGTCCTTCGAGTACATTAGCAACTCAACTGCGATCGCCAATTCGTTTGCCAAGCGTGGCGATTATGGCAAAACCCCCCAATGAGCCCATATCGTTGTGGTGGTCTTTGGGGAGGCCTGGGTCTAGCAGTGGACTTCATTTGGCCGAAATGATGAAGAGATTAGCGTAAATGTGACCTGAGGTGATTTGTACGCGACACGATATACAGCTCACATTTCATTGCATTACTTTGAGTCGAGTTGATGTCGAGTCGTTATAGTGTGCGGTGACCTTAGCCCTAATTGATTATATTACTTTTTTTTTATTTACATTTAAAAATGTAGAACTCGGAAAGCTAACATTCGTTGGTCTATGACGTCAACCAGACGAAAGTGCCAGTTGCGAAAGCTGTGTGGTGGCGGCTAGCCGTGTGGTGCCCGCTAAGAATACCAACACCCTATCTCATCCCCTGGGTGTCGTAAAAGGCAAATATGGGATTCGCCGGAGGATGGGTAGCAGCGTCCTTCGAGTACATTTATAACTCAACACACACTTCAATTTAATTTATTTGTATAGATAAAAAATAACACCTATAAAATATGATTGTAGGACATCTGCGAAAAAAAAGTGTGGTGCTCGGATTAAGAATATAGCATTACTCCATTTCCTCCCGTGGAAGTCGTAAACGACGACTAAGGGACATTAAAGATGGATGGGTAGAAGCGTCCAGCCATGCTGCACTCACCAACCTGCCTGCAAAGCATGGTGAGAACTGGCAAATTCCCCCCAAAATAACAACACAATTGTGGAAATCTCCTCTATAGACCTTTGTTCAGCAGAAGACGTCCTTTGGCTGGAATGATGAATTAATAATGATTATGACATTTTATAATAAAAAATATAATTTTATCAAAATGTCTTTGAATGTTGCATTCACTGTATTTCCAATTTCCAACACGTGCAGCGAGCCAACACTTATATTAGTATACAATATTAATAATAAATGTATAAAGCAAGAAACAGATGTTCCTACGAGGGATATCGAATCGTTCACTTTTTACAATTTATGTTTTTTATTTGTTGTGGTTAGGCAAAAGTGAAACAAAAAGAGGGTATTTAAATATTATCTGTTTATAAGTATTGCTAGCCTACCGTTTGATTTATTGGTTCTATTTCTAGTATACGATAACTTTATAGTTAATTTATCGGTAAATTGTGCTATTTTAATCAGTAATACATGTACTATTTAAATTCGTGAAGTGCTATGCTGCAGAAGAAAGTTGGTTTAGTTATAAATGTGGAACTTAAATGATTTCTTCGGTTCAGTAAGAAATTTTTATTTATAATTTTAGGGATACCGTGTCAGGCAAAGGCGGTGTAAGACTCTTGCCAGGACATTCTAGTAAACGTTTTAGCAAATGCAAGTCTACCATAGGCCATCAGTCAGGTTGGTAAGCGCTTAATACAACTCTGGTATTTCAAAGCTTGATCGAATTCATCGTCATCATTTAAGCCAAATGACGTCGACTGGACACAGGCCTCCCCCAAATATTGCCACTACGACCTATCTTGGTTTGCGTTGTGTGCTCATTGGGGGATTTTGCCATAATCACCACGCTTGGCAGGCGGGCTGGCGATTGTTAAGTTGTACATACAGAACAAAACTAAAGGTTGTAAATGTACTCAAAGGTCGCTGCTGCCTGTTCTCCGGCTTAAACCAGTCGCATTTTGTTTTATTAATTTTTTCTTTTTTTTTAAAAACGTTGCCCCTCCCTATGATTACTTCTGTGTCGTGGTTTTTTAAAGTGTCTCCTGACCAGTAGTAGCCTGGGGCTAGGTAGAGAGTATAATAGAAAATGGTCATTCACCTTCCATTTTTAGAGTTCCGAACATCCGGGTCCGAAGGAAAAAACGGCGGGCCCCTTATAAGATCACTCGTGTGCCTGTCTGACTGTCCGTCTGTCACCAGCCAATGTGCTCCGAATCTACTGGACCGATTAAGTTGACATTTGGTACACATATGGATATCTGCGCCCCAAACACGGATGGGTACTTCATCATTTCGGCCGAATGAAATCCACTGCTGGACACAGGCCTCCCCCAAAGTACACCACAACGACCGATATGGGTGTGTTGGGGCTCGTTGGGGGGTTTTGCCATAATCGCCACGCTTGGCAGATGGGTTGGCGATCGCAGTTGTGTTGTTAATGTACTCGAAGGACGCTGCTGCCTATCCTCTGATTAATCCCTTAGTCGACTTTTACGACACCCACAGGAGGAGATGGGGTGGTGGTATTCTGAGCCGGCACCACACGTATATAAATTAATTTTGGATATGGGGGTCACTATTGGGGAGAAAATAATAGAATACAATTTTGTAAACTGTACCATGTAATATCTGAAATGAAAGGGCTTGTTGTAAGAGTCTCATATATATATTTATTTAATAATTTTAAAATATACAGTTTTAAAGTTATTTAAGAAACTTGACCACCCTTCCCGCCCCTTGTTTCTGAAACTATTGATCCTAAAATTTTGAATATAGGATAGGATTATATATGGAATATCTTTACTTATTGGTTACAGGAAAAAGTCTATGGTCTTAAATTAACATGGTAAACCTTTCAATATTGTGCGTACAAAGTTACGTTTGCAGTTGCAATGTATCAGAGAATATGCCTTTCAACGACAATGTTAAGTTTGTTCATGGGATAAATGATTGGTACAAGACCGAATTCAACAATATACAATATACAAATTTGTGTAAGATTTCGGAACCCTCTCCACGCGAGTTCAACTCGCCCTTGTTTGGGTTTTTTTTATCAGGCTTTGGTTCTACGTACTGGTTTACCGTGTCATGTTTATAGTCTGATTCTGGCCACAAAAGGGACGCTGCTGCCCATCCTTCTGCTTTAGAGCCCTGACTCGTCTTTTACGACATCCAACGGGAGGAGACGGAGAGGTGCTATATTCTTAGTCCGGACACCACACGGACAATTTGTCGAGATTGTATTATTTGTGTTTTTTTTATAACTTTTCCCCACACTAGTATTTCTCCTGTGTCGTGAGTGCGTTTACAGACACAAATTCCACACACAATACACCCAGACCCGGAACAACTACCTGCAGATCGTACAAATATTTATTCCATGCGGGAATCGAACCCACGACCCGGTGCACAGCAGCCGACTGTATCAGCCACTGCACAAACCGTGCCGTCATGGCCGTATAGTTACAAAAAGAACAGTCCAATTCTTAACAAATGGGTTGTAGAAGGTGACTCCCATAGCCATATATGACATTTTATCCAGGAATAGGCCTAGAAATGCTCGACTATGTGCGTATTGATTACTGCGACCACCAATTTGCCTGCCAAGGGTGGAGATTTTCCTGTTACGACCAGGTGTTGGGAGGACCATGTGTAGCTGGCATCTTGTAAACGAATGAATATTAAAATGCGTGCACAGATTCACAGAACAGAAAATTTAAGGTTTTTCGTTCTGTGAATGCATTATTTTATATTTCTATTATTTCTGTTATTGTCAAAATCAGCATAAATATATTATTCCACCTTTTTATTTACTAAAGTATAACATGTACTGGCATTTTAAATATCGTGTACAGGTGAATTGCATTTTATTAAAAACGCATAAACATGTTTATACAATACATGAAGGTTAACTATATTATCATACACAGTGAAAACTTTTTGATCGCGGAATTATTTTTAAATGATTTTAAATATAGAATAAATATAGAAAATCTCGTGAGTTTGAATTAAAAAAAGTGCATTAACCTAACTTTGCTGACACAATATGATACCAATATTGCATGTGGAAGCACACTGTCATAATAATTATGCAAGAAAATTCCGTAGGTGCGGTAATATACATAACACATTTGTTATTATTTTTGCAAGAGTGCACAAGATCGGCTTTTAAGGTGAGAGATAATTTTCTACATCTTAATTCATAAACTATTTATATTGATAAATGTTATAACACGATATTGTTGTGCAGATGTATTATTATTTTCCGTTTAAAATATAAACGCCAATAGCAACCAGACTATTATGTACACAGACACACACATCAGTCTGTCCGCCTTTGGGCATGGGCCTTCCAATGATCACTACAATGAGCGGTTATAGGGGATATTGCCATAGTCATTATGCTTATTGCCATAGTCATTATGCTTGGCATGGTAGTATGTTATTATTTAGGTTTATAGAAACTTTACTCTCATAAGAACATACAGAGTTCACTTACATGAGACTAAATTATAAAAGTAATTTTAACTGTCTTGTGACGAAGCATGCATTCGTACTTTCACATAAAATTACACAATTAAAACAAAAGACACAATTTATGATGATGCAGGTAGGAGAAAATATATATTATTTAGTTATTAAGTACGGGAGGGGGGGTATTCCTGCTGCCCATCCTCTTGATATCAACCCTACGTCACCTTTTGCGACACCATGTGAGGAGCGAAGTGATCTATTCTTTGCTGGGAATCGTAGATAATTTATCAATACGTCTAATAAAGCAGTTTGTATTCATAGCAGAACATCTAACTGTCGAAATGTCTATGTACCAGAACGTTCAATGAGCAAATCGTCTAACATTTTTTGAGTTCAGTCGTTCACCAATTATACTTCCATGTATTGCACTTTTTTATTATTCTGTCACTAATACTTGTCCATATAACGAAATATTAGAAATATATATAATACTTACAAAAATTTGGCAGTTAGCTCTTTACAATTGCAAACATCATGTTTTTTTTATTCTTCTGGTGTGTTCAACATTGTCGTAGCTAGGAAGGGGCAGCGGTGGTCACAGAGGTGACGCCAGGGCTTTTAGATCTTAGAGCGGAGATCCAGCAATTAGGTTTCCCGCCTAGAAGGAGATCGTACTGTTTCTCCTTATTATAATGACAACCATTGTTTGATGCGGCCTCCTCATTTTCACATTGGGGTCGTCAGATAGTATGTCCAAAAGGCGCAATACAGATCCAACGTACAATTCCCACCATAGAACTAGGTAGGCATACCCCGTCCCAACTCTTTTAATTGGGCAGCAGCCACGCGAGCGCAAGAAGGTCTAGCCACCCCCCTCCCCCCCCCCCTCTTCTCCCCAGTAAAATCCTGTCTCATAATTTCGGCAGAATATAGTCCACTGCTGGACACAGGCCTCCCCCGAAAAAATCACTACAACGACGAATATGTGTGTGTTGTGGGCTCATTGGGGGATTTGCCATAATCGCCACGCCTGGCAGACGGGTTGGCGATCGCAGTTGATTTGTTAATATACTCGAAGGACGCTGCTGCCCATCTCAGGCTAATCCCTTAGTCGACTTTTACGACACCAACGGGAGGAGATGGGGTGGTGGTATTCTGAGCCGGCACTAGACGGCACACAAAGCCTGTCTACGCCAAAGATGAAATAATAATTGAAAATTGCACGTACGCCAGTGATATTATATACTAGCTGGGAACCGCCGTTTCACCCGCGTTTAATTTAAAAGAAATTTAGAGTACTTCGACATGACACTTGACATAGAATATATATATTGGATTTCAGTTTTTTTTGCGCGGAACCCATATTTATTTTTCTAAAATAAAAGTAGCCTAAGTTATTCCTTATGACATCAGATATCTGCCAGTGAAAGTCCCGTCAAAATCAGTCCAGCCGTTTCGGAGATTACCCGGAGCAAACAGGCAGACAAAAAAAAATATTGTCATAGGTACCGTATATACTTTCATATGCATTTAGTAAAAAGCTGTTATTTTGACATTACAAACAGATACTTCAATTTTATTTATTTGTATAGTTAACAAATGACCGGACAAGTGCGAGTTGAACTTGCGTGGAGAGGGTTCCGTATGATTAATGTGTTATCTATCATGTTTTTATAAATCATATCCAAATTTGTTTGTGGTAACTAATATAAAAATGTATTGTACCGGATTGTAGAGGGATATTGCTAATTTATTTATACATTTGATCTTACAAGCTAACAGATGTGACATCCAAAACGCTTACAAGATAAACATTCTATTATTATATATTAAGTGTAGCTTAATATATTACACATGCTCGTCACATTATAAAATAGATTATTATAAAATAGCAATAATGTCAGTGTATAAATAATAATAAGTTACAATGATAAATTGATAATATGATGAATATAATGTCAGTTAAGTATCAATTTTTAAAGTTTAATATATAAAAATAGTACTTAAGAAAAAAAAAGTATATTAAGTAGCTTACAGAACGCAGGGCAGTTTGTGGCGAGCTGAATGTGAGTGGCGACACTGCGTACCCGAATGCTCCAGAGAGTCGGTCAGGGCCTAGTCTCCGCTTGCCTTTATTGGTTGGTTGGAGTGGAACCCCATGAGTGCCCGCAGGATTTTCAACTCTGGCTTGCCTTAGTTGGCCGATCAGAGGGGGGCCGCCAGAGCTATAAGCTCGGGGGTGGAAGTGTCTAATGGCGTAATAACGGGGAAACCCGCTCCGAGTCTTCGAGACGCGCGATGGTGAAACCGGTGCCGCACCTCTCTACACCCCTAGCCGCTCACACCGGTGTTGCTCCTTGTCGCCTGTAGTGGTGGCCATTTAGGGGGCCCATCTTGTGAGTGGCGAGTCACCGTCTGCCACAGAATTTCACGATCAAAGTTGAAAGGCAGATATTTTCTTAAATAACTTTAAAACTGTTGGTTTTAAAACAAAATAAACAACCCTACAATAAGCCCTTCCATTTTACTTAATCAGCCTAGTAGATTCGGAGCAAATTGGCTGTGACCGACGGACGGACGGACAGACACACGAGTGAGCCTATAAGGGTTCCGTCATTTTTGCATTCGGACGTACGGAACCCCAAAAAGTAGGTAATTGTTCCATGCGCGTCAGAAGTAAGGACCAAAACTCCCCCAATTGTAGCACCTCTCGATCGGTTCTCCTAGATCGCGACAATATCATTGATATACCGGATGTTAAAAGCATGGTTTTATTCATTTGAAAAAGTCATGTCTTTAAAAGTTTCGCCTGTATTGTGTGAACAGTTTTCAATCTTACATGCATAAGCACCCAAACCTAAGAACTATGCGTCATACAATTTCATCAGTGCTGGAATCATGCCCGCGGCCCGTCCACTGCGCCAGTCATCCCTGCAGGAACCCAAGTGCCCATTATAAGTTATGCAGCATTATGACCTATTTCGTTCCCCGGATAAAGCGAAACCTCTACCGGGAGATCTGTGATAAGCTCCGTTTTCCTATAGTATGTATAGGCATGTCGTGCTGATTATTTAAGTTACAGTAGATTTTTATGAATGACTAATATTTATTTGAAACTAGCACACGGTGCCTGTCCGTGCGGTTCGGATTAAGAATATAGCACCACTCAGTCTCCTCCCGTGGATGTTGTAATAGGCGACTAAGGGATTTGAAACCAGAGGGATGAGCAGCAGCGTCCCTTCTTTGGAACAGCAGTCAGACTGCGCTCACCAACCTAACTGCGAAGCGTGGTGACTACTGGTAAATTCCCATCAAAATGACGACAAAGTTGTTGGAATCCGCGGGGGGAGGCCTTTGTTCAGCAGTGGATGTCTTGTGGCTGATATCATGATGATGATATGTGTGCCCGATATAACCCCCTTAGGAGATTAAATTTCTGAAATCCTTAGTTCAGTCAAAGGTATTTGCTTCGAAACTTGAAATCAATAGTATACAAATTCAAGTTCGCTATCAACTGAAAATTTTATACTTTGGTTTTTTGTTCTTTGTCCGTGGTAAATGATTATTATGACTGGTAAAATACAATAATTTGACACAATAAATTCTAGTCTTATGCAAAGTTCTAATATGTAATTTATACTCGTGCCAATATAGGATGGATATACCTAAATAACGTGTCAAAGATTTGATAGCAGCATAAAAATCATCTATACAAATAAATAAAATTGAAGTGTCTGTTTGTAATGTCAAAATAACAGCTTTTTACTAAATGCATATGAAATTATGTACGTTACATATAACAAAAACACTATTTTTAAATTTTTTGTCTGTCTGTCTGTTTGTTCCGGGTAATCTCCGAAACGGCTGGACCGATTTTGACGGGACCTTCACTGGCAGATAGCTGATGTTATAAGGAATAACTTAGGCTATTTTTATTTTAGAAAAATAATAAGGGTTCCGCGTAAAAAAATGAAACCCTTGAAACCCAACATATATATTCTATGTCAAGTGTCTATGTCGAAGTACTCTAAATTTCTTTTAAATTAAACGCGGGTGAAACCGCGGGTCCCAGCTAGTTCCTAATAAAATAGAATATAATGTGATTTTTATTATTATTATGTAGAATGACTAAAATTCATAAATGCGCGATCTCGCTTCTTGTTCGTGCGATCGTCGGTATCGGTCGGGATTACTTCGGAATAACTCGGTCGGAGTCATTCGGCTAGTTTCGGTAACTGTTTATCGACGATCCAATGCTGTGTGAATAAAGTGTTTCGCCCGATAAATAGTTTCTGAAGAGACCAATACATAGTTTTAGGTATTGGACGCGATACATAGTTTCAATAACTGTTTACGGTTTGCAACGCACACCGCTACTTCGTAGCCGGATAGTGTCTGGTGCTATTAGGCGTTTACCGCGTTCGTTGGTTCCCGAGAACCAGTTTACGTCAGCGCACCTAGTAGGGGCAGTGGATCGCTTCTCGGGGCGCTAATTTCAGCGGGTGCAACCGACTGGACATCAGAAGCGGGGCGGCAACGTAGCGGAGCGCAACAACGAACAGAGACAAGTGACGTAGTACGTGAGTGTGTGTGTTGTTAGTGTTGTGGGACAAATAAAACTGTGAGTACTTTGAACCTTATTCTCTTGAGCAAATTAACTTGGCAATTCTTAATATTGAAGTCATAGTATGCCCATATGGACTTAGTAAATTTAACGGTGAAGTGACGGGGAATCCATGCCCAAAATATTTACAAGTGCTAAAAGTTAAAACTCTTCCTCTGTACAGAGACGATTGAGCTCTACAGCGACTTAGAAAATTTTGCGAACTTTACCTCTACAGAGACTTGTATTTTTTATGTAAATTCCAAAAATAGTGTTGCCCGAGCGTTTTATTTTGTGGATTATGTTATTCACAAAGACTGTTTCATGTTAACGTATTGGTTTTGCCAAAAATAACAAACATAAAATGGAAATCTTTAACAAAATTCGATTGGACACTAATGCGGCCATATCGAGGGCTCGATCTAACTTTAAAAAGTCTCCTAAGGAGCGGATATCTAAGTGCTATGTTGAAGTAAGATTGGAGAGCTTGGAATCACAATGGTCATTATTTGTTGAGATGCATCGTAAAATTTTAAGTGAAATATAAGATGTTGAATATAATAAATCGCAATATTGTTCATCAGAGGTATATGAGTTGACTGAAGATGTGTATTTAGACTATAAAACAGAATTAAAAGAAGTGCTTAGTAAGTTATCTATAAAAGATGTTTCTCAAAATATGGCACAATCTAGTTCAAAGGAATGTTCAGATGAATCGTATAATGTTAAATTACCTAAAATTACATTACCAATGTTTTCAGGACAGTACTCAGTGGATTACCTTCCGTGATTTATTTTCTTCACTCATTCACAATAATAAGTCGTTGGACGACGTTCAGAGACTTAATATTTAAAAAGCCATTATTCTGGGGAGGCTGATCAACTCTTGAGAAACACCAATTTGTTGCTTAAATTATGCAACCTCTTGGGAACAGTTAAACTATCGCTATAATAATAAAAAGTATATGGCAAATTGTATTTTAAAACGTTTTCTCAGTCAGAAAAATATTACAATTGAATCAGCAACAGCCCTTAAGTAATTATTAGATACAAGTAACGATTGTTTAAACGCACTTAAAAATATAGATATTAATGTTGATTCTTGGGATATTATTGTCATTCATATTTTGAGTTTAAAATTGGATCCTGAGTCTAGAAAGTTATGGGAAGCTAAGATTTGTGAAGATTCAGAAGAGTTGCCTTCTTTAAAACAATTTAAGAAATATTTAGAACAGAGACTTCGTTCCCTTGAATTTTTGGATAATAAGCTTTACAAAAATACTGTTACAAGAAATGGTCCTGTTAAAACACTACATGTAGCTACTTTATCATGTGTATTCTGTAAATCTGATCATAAACTTGGTAATTGTAAGAAATTTTGTAATGAAGATGTCACCTCACGGCGTGGTTTTGTCCAATCCAATGGATTATGTTTTAATTGTCTCGGGTAAGGTCACGCGGTATATGCCTGTCGTTTGCCGACAAGGTGTCGGCTTTGTAAAAGAAAACACCATTCTTTACTTCATTCCAAAGAAGCGTCAGTATCAACTGACCGTGAAGCAGAACTTAAGCAATCAGTTGATACAAAACAAGATGATTTAATAGACACAGCAACAAATTGTGCTGCTACTTCTAGCAGTCATGATTTGTTGCCCACTGCCTTATTCGTTAGGATATTTTCCGTGTTTCGTTGTGACTTAAATAAATACCACATGTACTCAATAAATTGTTGTGCTCTTTATAACTTAATTATTGTGTAATAGTTTGAGTCGTCATTAGGGATGCAGAAAGCGAAGACTCGTCTTAGGTAAAAACAAAAAAAAACAAAGTATGCACAATAATTGGTTAATGGGAGAGAATGCTTCATTTCTGCTGAAAAAATAATCTGTTACGATATAAATATTGAATAGACTGGCAATGACTATTTAGATATATATATATATATACAAATTGTGATTGTATTCTATTATATAACTCTTCGAGGACTCTGAATCTTCTGTGAAAATCATTTTCTCTTTTTGAATTAAAATGGTCCTGTCGTACATCAACCCTTCTGTCGAAAACATCGGTACTAACGTATTTAACTATTTCTTTGACATAGTCAGAAAGGAAATCACCGTCATTCATCATCTCAAATTAATCTCAAAACAACAAAACCTAGCTTAATATACCACAGTCAATAACCTCAAACCCAGAGTTATCTTAGGGTTACCAACTTAACCCACCAACATTGGCGAGTTAAATATTTATACTTTTAACCCTGAGTTAACCTCTAACTTGCAATGGCGCAAGGCAAGTTAACAATTTAACTCTGAGTTACTACTTAACTCAGAGTTAAGCACCCTAACCCTGTTTGACGCAAGTGGGCCTTATTCGTTAGGATATTTTCCGTGTTTCGTTGTGACTTAAATAAATACCACATGTACTCAATAATTTGTTGTGCTCTTTATAACTTAATTATTGTGTATTAGTTTGAGTCGTCATTAGGGATGCAGAAAGCGAAGACTCGTCTTAGGTAAAAACAAAAAAAAACAAAGTATGCACAATAATTGGTTAATGGGAGAGAATGCTTCATTTCTGCTGAAAAAATAATCTGTTACAATATAAATATTGAATAGACTGGCAATGACTATTTAGATATATATATATATACAAATTGTGATTGTATTCTATTATATAACTCTTCGAGGACTCTGAATCTTCTGTGAAAATCATTTTCCCTTTTTGAATTAAAATGGTCCTGTCGTACTTCAACCCTTCTGTCGAAAAAATCGGTACTAACGTATTTAACTACAGTGTAAACTCTATATAGCGACACTGAAGGGACTGTGCATTTTATGGCGTTATAGAGAGTTGTCGTTAAATGGAGAGAAGAAACATCAGAATTAGAAAAAGAAAAAGTTTATTTCCGACTATTGTTAGTAGTTATGTGCATAAAAAAGAATTTGAACGCTATTACGCGGACACGGTAGAGCGACTGAATCCAAAGCGTTTGCCAACATCACTTATCTTCTCTCCCGTTTCTATTGCGCGTATCAGTAAAACTTTTTCGTCAATACACAGTGATTTTCTTT
Source organism: Diloba caeruleocephala (assembly GCA_947459985.1). Lineage (NCBI taxonomy): Eukaryota > Metazoa > Arthropoda > Insecta > Lepidoptera > Noctuidae > Diloba > Diloba caeruleocephala. The sequence goes on from OX381618.1 coordinate 3,745,940, forward strand.
TATTAGCCATGTTTACAGTTTGAAAGTTTGTGAGCAACTAAGAATATGATAAGGTATAGATAATCCATGACTCCTACTTATGAGTCATGGTCAACAACAGTCTACACGTACAAGCAATCCCAATTTGTAAACAAAAGAACGAATTTCTTAGGTATGCATGATGCCGACAGTCGAGTTTATTGCGGGCTAGGATAATAAAGCGACAGTAGATCGTACACAGCTGCGCAGTTTTTACTAATTTTAGCAACTTAAAAGATACTTTTTATTACTCAATTGTTGTCGTTATTGAGAGTGGGTGTAATGCTATGTAGAGTGAAACATTGTATGAGAGACAAGCTAAACCAACCAAAGCCAATTGATTTCGACGCTTAAGGGAGTTTGTCGTTAAATAGAGTGACGTTACATGGAGTTTACACTGTATTTCTTTGACATAGTCAGAAAGGAAATCACCGTCATTCATCATCACAAATTAATCTCAAAACAACAAAAACTAGCTTAATATACCACAGTCAATAACCTCAAACCCAGAGTTATCTTAGGGTTACCAACTTAACCCACCAACATTGGCGAGTTAAATATTTATACTTTTAACCCTGAGTTAACCTCTAACTCTGAGTTACTATTTAACTCAGAGTTAAGCAAAAATTAATTAATTAAAAATTACATCCAGTACGGGCACAGAAGTATCTCTGCGTTCTCTACTGGACCAATGTTCCCCTTCCCCCCGGACCTCTGAGCATCTCAGACGTGTTGTAAAGAGACCACACAATTATTTGATTTTTAATTATTAAATCTAAAAAATTAAAATCTGTGAAAGTAAATAGGAGTACATAAACTTACAAGAGGTCGCCGCGCTGGACAGTTGGCTACGTACATCAACCCTGCGCGTGAGTCACAATAACAATCATAGTTTACTACTTAATACCTCCGTGCGTAAATTACCCCATTATCTATCGGGAATTATTAATGAACTTTGCAGTAATAAGAGTGTGTATGTTTTATATTGATAACCACTGACTGAGACAAACGTATTTGCGAGAAAAAGATAGTCAAAGAAGTGAAGTTATACTGGACGGATAGCTGTTTTCCTCTGATCTGTCGATACCATCCACTTTCAATTGACCTGTGCGTTACGCACTGGAAGCTTTGCGAGTTCTTAGCCTCCTTGCAACGTTGGGCACCTGGTACTTTGGAGAGAAAAGATACGTACATAAATTTGAAATGCCCCTTCAACGCTCGCCGCCACCACCGCCTCCAAAGACTCAGCCGCCAACAACGCCGCTTTTTAGCACGCCACAGCCTGCCCTCTATACACCGCATAGCTCTTCTGAGCCGAGCCTCAATTTAAACCTGGAATCACAATCCATTAACGTTTCTCCTGCTGTAACCTTCCGCAATGTCAAGCGCAAACGCCTAGATGAGGATGACGAAAATACGCTATCTACTTTTATGTCGAAATTAAGGAAATGTTTCACGAGCTCAAACAACGGCTGGAGGAAGAGTACGAAAAGCTATGTTCCATGGTGAATCAGATCTGCGACACTGTTGATCATATGGCTGACAAATTTAATGAACTAACTTCGCGAGTAGAGCTTTTGGAAACAGACCGAAAAGAAAACTTGTCCTACATCAATAAGTTGGTGGCAAAACTCAACCTGCATAGAGATACGCAATATCCCAGTGGTCAAATCTGAAACAAAGACTTCTTTATTTAAAACTGTGACAGATACGGGCAATCTTATCAATTTGAAAATACAAGCTCATGAAATTAAAGATGTTTTCCGAATACAAACAAAAAACCCGGACAACAAAACCATAATAGTTGACTTTACCACGGTCTTACGCAAAGACGAATTTTTGGACAGCTTTCGAAAACACAATAGGAACAGTTTCAAGTTAACCACGGAGCACCTGAAAATTAGTGGCCCTGCCAAGCCAATCTTTGTCTCTGAAAACCTAATACCTAGAAAAAAGAGACTATATTTCCTGGCTCGTGAAGCGGCTCAGTATAACGGTTACAAATTCTGTTGGATTAAACATGGAAAGATCCTTTTGCGTGAGAGAGAGGGATGCAAGCACTTCGAAGTCAAGAGTGAGGTTGATCTTTCTACAATTTTAAAGTCTGCATGACTACACCCTAATTGTTTTTATCTAACCAAATTAGCTGGTTCGCCGACTATTGTTTATTTCTGGCTTCTGTTCCACATGTCCTTTTATTTTTGTTTATATTGCTTTATATTAGTTCCCATAATATTTATACTACTTACACTTTTACATTCCTTGTACACTTGTACACTGTCGACAGACACACATAAACATTACTGCAATCAACAGATCACACTACATTACTATTACTACAAGTTTTCCAACAATACTATACATACGGCGGCACGGTTGGTGCAGTGGCTGATACAGTCGGCTGCTGCGCTCCGGGTCGTGGGTTCGATTCCCGCACGGAACAAATATTTGTATGATCTGCAGGTAGTTGTTCCGGGTCTGGGTGTATTGTATGTGGAATTCATGTCTGTAAACGCACCCACGACACAGGAGAAATCCTAGTGTGGGGCAACGTGTTTAAAAAAAAAAAAATGTATGTTTTTTCCTAGTTATACACTGGATGTTATTTTGCTGTCGGAATGTTGGCTAAGCAAATGTCCGAATATTCCCCCCCTAACAGGTTATAATACGCATACTTCTTCTTTCAAAAACCAGAATGATGGTGTAGTCGCTTACGTCAGAAATAATTTACAATACTCTTTTGAAACTCCCACGTATAATGACGCATGGCATAAGACAACCATGCTGCGGTTAGAGAGGGCTCAGAGAGCAGTGTGCTAAAAGTACTCGCGAAGAAACCTGTTAGATTTCCGACTTCTGAATTATATTCACATTGTGAAGTCCTCGCAGTAAGACAGCTGTTCGTATTACAAACTGTTCTTAAAAAACACCTTTTGCATTACGACCCCCAGTCCCTCGCAAAGAAGCGTCGCACTGATAGAATCTGCAAAGCTCACTCTCCAAATTTGCGTTGGTAAGTCGCCACTTCAACCACATTAGCTCTAAACTTTATAATTGCATAAATGTGAAAATAATAATCTACCATTAAACAAGGAATATGCCGTGTGGTGCCGGCTCAGAATGCCACCACCCCATCTCCTCCCATGGGTGTCGTAAAAGTCGACTAAGGGATTAGCCGGAGGATGGGCAGCAGCGCCCTTCGAGTACATTAACAACTCAACTGCGATCGCCAACCCGCCTGCAAAGCGTGGCGATTATGGCAAAACCCCCCAATGAGCCCACAACACATCCATATCGGTGGTTGTGGTGATCTTTGGGGGAGGCCTGTGTCCAGCAGTGGACTTCATTCGGCCGAAATGATGAAACAAGGAATATGCTAAGAAAAAAAGTTACAGAATGGCTGAAATATATGTCCTATGATGCAACTGAACAACTTGTGGGTTCATAAATTAAAAACATAACACGCTAGCACACCCCCATTAATAACACACACAAACACACACGCACACACACAAACGCGCATTCACGCATGCACACTCAAACACGCATACACTAACACTGACATATATACACACTTCTTTATATACTAATCGTACGATTAATTGTAATTCTTAAAATTCCATGTATGTAATTTTTCTTTATGATTGTCTGGAACAAATGTCTTTTATTGTATTTTGAGTTCGGTGTTGATAGCTGCGCCGCAGTATTATACTTTTGTAGCTATCATCGTTGCTTTTGTAAAACTTGTGTGACTCCAATTGTTCCTAATAAACGTTTAATAAATAAAAAAATAAAAAAAATAAGCTTCGTAGATTACGGAGTCAGCTGTTCAGCTATTGGGACTTAAAAAGTACACGAGCTATAAGTATTCACTGAGGTTAGGAGAAGATGAAAAAGGTTGTGCATTGACATCTAAATATATTGTATACCTTAAATTGCAATCAATGTACAGCCCCAACTTTGTGTTAACGGTTAAGGCTCACGTACAAAAGAAACTTACCTCAGTTCTTCCTGCTCACAAAATTGAATTTCCATTGTGGGAAGAACTAAAACAGTATAATTTAGCAGACCCTACTTGGGAAACACCTGGAAAGATTGATATACTTTTGAGTTCCTCGGTGTATAGCAAAGTTCTTAAACAGGGACTTAGTAGGTGTCCTCCGGAATCTTTGATTGCGCAGGACACAGAACTAGGATGGATACTGTCAGGAGAGATTATTCAAAAGAAAGGTAATACATGTCTTAACTATTTAACGTTAGATTGAGATCAAAATGATCTTATAAAAAGATTTTGGGAATTAGAAGAAACACAAATGCCCAAAAGGCATTTAACTGCGGAAGAACTAGATTGTGAAGAATTATATAAGCAAACAACCCAACGAGATTCCGAGGGTCGTTATATTGTTAGATTGCCGTTTAAAACAGCTACACCACACTGCGTTGGTCAAACAAAAGATATCGCATTACGTAGATATTTTAATTTGGAGAAAAGGTTAGCCAGAGAGTCCGAGTTAAAGAGACAATATACTAATGTAATAAACGAATACATCGAACTAGGTCATATGGAAGTTATCCCACCTGAACAAATTAGTAGAGCTGATGTAGTCTACCTCCCACACCACGCTGTGGTGAGGGAAGACAAAACAACAACTAAAGTTAGGGTTGTATTTGATGCCTCCAGTTTAGGTAAAAATGGTGTGTCTCTTAACAGCGTACTTATGGTTGGCCCAACTCTGCAAGCAGATTTAAGACACACTGTGATGAGGTGGCGAATGCATCCAATATGTATAGTTTCTGATATTCTAAAAATGTATCGGCAGGTGACTGTCGCCCGTGATGATGTAGATTATCAAAGACTGTTATGGTGACAAGATCCAAAAGGTAATATACAGCACTTGCGGCTTTTAAGAGTAACATTCGGAACAGCATTAACTCCATATTTAGCCGTTAGGACATTGCACCAAGTAGCTCAAGATCACGGAGAAAATTATCCTGTTGCTCGTGACATTGTTACGCAGGATTTTTATATGGATGATCTGATGACCGGTTGTCAAAATATAGCTGAAGGAAAAGAGATTTATAGTCATACAAAGCAATTGTTGGCAAAAGGAGGTTTTGATCTACAGAAGTGGAAAAGCAATAGTAATCAATTATTAAAGCATATAAGGAAAGAAAAGGAACCGGGAGAAAATCTAGAATTAAAAACCGATTCAACAATGAAAATATTAGGACTTACCTGGTACAGAGAAGTTGATGAATTCGTATACACTGTAAAACTGCCTCCATTGAAGCTACCTGTAACTAAAATAAGTGTAATTTATCATATTTCGATGTTGTTTGATCCGCTGGGCTGGCTGGCACCTGCAATTATAAAAGCTAAAATATTAATCCAAAAAGTATGGTTGTCTGGTATTCATTGGGATGAAGAGTTACCAGCTATATTACTAAAAGAATGGTGTACTTACCGCAGTGAGCTCGAACAATTGGTGCAGTATCGAATTCCTAGGTGGGTACGAACCTATCACGGTGATTCATTGGAACTGCATGGATTCAGTGATGCTTCCAATCAGGCCTACGCAGCAGTTGTTTATATTCGTGTAGTTGATCAGCAGGGTGTAATTTATTCTCGCTTGGTGACAGCTAAAACAAAAGTTGCACCAATAAAACAAATCTCAATACCTCGTCTTGAACTATGTGGTGCAGTTTTGCTGTCGAAAGTGTTGAGTGAAGTAGCCGAAGTATTAAAAATAGACAAGCAGAATATTCGTGCATGGACTGATTCAACCGTAGTACTCGCTTGGTTGAGTAAACATCCATCTAATTGGCAAACATTTGTTGCCAATAGAGTGTCCGACATCCTGACAATAGTAGATAGTAGTCAGTGGGTGCATGTGAGATCAGCTGACAACCCAGCAGACTGTGCTTCTCGGGGATTAAAACCAGCGGAACTTATTTCTAATATAATGTGGATGGAAGGTCCAGGGTGGCTGAAAAATAAGAATATTAATTATGGTAAAAAGACAGAACGCACTACAGATCTAGAAGAAAAAGAAAAAAACGGTTAGTTACGTTACAGTAGATGATCAGGAATTAAGAATATGGACAAAATTTTCGACTCTAAGGAAATTAGTCAGAGTAATCGCTTATTGTAGACGTTTTTTATATGTTAAGAGCAGATGTAGCACCTCTGACAAGTTTCCTTCGTGGTTAACTGCTTAATAAACTTAATAACTAAAATAACAATAACTTAAAACGAGCTTAATGCAGCGTTAATGGTGTGTATAAAGCAGTGTCAGAAGCAATGTTTTAGTAAAGAGATAGAAGAATTACTTAAGACAGGAAAGGTACTAAAGAAAAGTAAACTTGTCTCCCTCAATCCATTCGTCGACCACGAAGGGGTTCTTCGAGTAGGTGGACGCTTGGAGAGGGCAGCGATCAATGAAAATATGAAACATCCAATTATTATACCAGCGAAATCGTATTTTACTGACTTGTTTATCTCAGATACTCACCAGAGGACTTTACACGGAGGACCTCAATTAATGATAAACTATTTAAGATCCAAATATTGGGTTCTTGATGCAAAAAATCGTACCAAGTTTTACGTCCGTAAATGTGTTGCATGTGTTCGCCACGCCGCTCACATTAGAGAACAACTTATGGGTCAATTACCAGCAGCAACAGTTACTGTTAACCGCCCCTTCCACCAAAGTGGAGTATATTATGCAGGTCCGATAAATATACGGACATCTAAAGGAAGAGGTCACCATGCCTACAAGGGCTATATTTGCCTTTTTGTATGCATGGCAACCAGGGCTATACATCTCGAGGCAGTTAGCGACTTAACGTCCAAAGGATTTTTGGCAGCATTTAAAAGATTTGTGGCTAGACGCGGACATTGCGCAGATCTTTATAGTGATAACGGCACTAATTTTGTCGGTGCTGCAAAGGAATTAAAGAAAAGAAAAAAGAAAGAAAGAAAAAGTTTTTATTTCTACGCGCAATTGACACACACAACACTTAACACAAGACTTAAAACTAGACTTTCTTCAGCCAAAATAATAATAACATTATAACAAAAACAGAACTATAAAAAATTGAAGCACGGATTATAAATAAAACTTCTCAGTCCGTAAGAAATGAGATCTCTGATAATCCAGTTTATAAAGTTCAATGGTATATCTGTATTATCTGTGGTTGTGGTTTCTCGATGTAATAAAAAAAGAAAAGAAGTAGTATGTCTAAGTAATCTGTGCAACCAAACAATAACAAACAGGTTACAGTTATACACAACAAATGAAATAAATTATTGATGTACAAAGTTGTGCGTCGTATGTGCGCAGAAATGTAGGTAATTGCTCAGCATTATGCCGTGGCTCCGGACGAACCTAGAGCCAACAGCGCTGGTTTTCAGCAACATAAAGGAGTTAATGGCTGCTGAAGGATCAAGTGTAACAAGGGAGATAGCAGATTGGTTAGCGGATAATGGAACTAACTGGCATTTTATACCACCCCACGCTCCAAAGTTTGGTGGACTATGGGAAGCTGGTATAAAATCCACAAAGCACCATCTCAAGCGAGTAATTGGAAACAATACCTTGACTTACGGGGAGATGGCTACAGTCTTGTCCCAAATAGAGGCTTGCTTAAATTCGCGTCCCGTTTCACAGGTCAATGACAATCGTGAAGACCAGGATCCGTTAACACCAGGTCACTTTTTAGTTGGAGAACCTCTTGTGCTCGTACCGGATTTTTATTATGAAAAATCGAATATCACTAGTCTAAAGCGATGGCAGTTAACCCAGCGAATGGTGCAGGATTTCTGGCGACGCTGGAATACCTTACACAGTTTATGAATCGCTACAAATGGGCATATCAGACTCCCGAACCAGTTATTGGAGATATTGTTCTGGTGAAGGAGGATGACTTACCACCAGCTCGGTGGCTTTATGGTATTATTACTCAAAAACATCCAGGGTTGGACAGAATTACTCGTGTTGTTAGTATTAGAAGTAAGGGATCTCAAATTAAGAGGCCAGTGTCACAAGTTATGTGTGCTCCCAGTTAGTAACTAAGCTTGTTAATTTTAAATTTAATCTTATGTTATATGTTTTAGCAAACCGCTATTATTATAAAGATTAAGAAGTCTTAACAGCGGATGTTCCGCATTTATAGTTTAAGTTTTTGAATTTATGTATTTTTTTGTTGTTTATTGTTGCTTGTAATGAACCTATCGAATTGTAATATTGTCAACAGAATTAAGTTTTTGTTTAGAAACGAGTTATGTAAAAATCTATCTTTTGTAAGTCATATTTTTTGTAGTCTTGAAAAGGCTTATTATGGACAGTACATTTGTCCATGGTGGGCGGAATGTTAAGTCGAATAATAACGATAGTTTACATCTTGCCTCAATAGATGGCGTTAGAGTCAAATTAGATCGCGATATGGTTTCGTTACAAGCATTTTACCTTGGTCGAGATAATTTTAATAAATAAGTAGGTCTTGTCTTGTACAACCTAAATCATCTTGTTTGATTTCCTGGACCGAATTTCCAAGTAGTGACGCGCTTTGGATCGGTGGTGTACAGTCAAAGATCATCCACTGCTGTATAAAGTCCCTTCCGTATTTGTCATAATTTTGGTGGGAATTTCACAGTACTAGTGTATTATGATAACTGTGCCAGTACTCACTGTGCTTTGCCAGCTGGTGAGCGCAGAATGGCTACCGTCCCACAGAAGGGCCGCTACTACCCATCCTTCTGGATTAAAGTCCCTTGTCGCCTTTTACGAAATCCACGGGATGAGATGGAGTGATGCTATATTCTTAATCCGGACACCAACACAGATTAATGATATAAGGGAACCCCTGTGCGAAATTTCATGCTTCTAAACTTTGGTTTCATCTGTCGTTGTCTGTCAGTTAGTGTTGGTTTTATTATGTAGATATGGCCATTAACAAGGAGCGCTTTTTCATTTAAAATAAGATGTACCTACGTACTTATTCCAACTTACACTTCGTTTAGTAAGATAGTTAAAATTATAGAAAACTAACTCAAATATGCACAAACATTAGGTTTTAAGTAAAATATGTAAATGCATTACCTATAAAAATATGCAAAGGCATATGATCCGGTTTTTAGCGATAAGAGATACTGCTCAGTTACCCTAATGATCATATAACAAACATTTATAACGACTGTATTTTAGTTAGTAGTTTTGTTGTTTCTAATTCACCATTATTTTATAAAATTATTAAAAATGACTCACTATAACATCGTAAGATTTCTTACCATCGAAAATGACGTCGATAAAATGAGTTATACTATGTCATGATATCATTATCATCATTATTTCAGTTCAAATGTCCATTTGAGGGACTTCCTCAAAAGTTGCATCGGCACGCTTGTCAGTCAGATCGCAGTTGAGTTGAATTTATACTCGAAAGACGCTGCTGCCCATCCTCCGGATAATAATACAGTCGTATTTTACGACACGCACGAGAAGAGATGGGGTGGTGAATTTCTTAGCACCACACGGCAATAACGGCAATTTTGTTATGTATTCGTTTATAAGATTTAAGTGTATTTACGTATTTTATTGTGGATCTTAGTCGCTTGACAATAAAATAATAATAACTGACGAGAATCAAGCGTTCTCGCTTTAATAGTAAACATCGATAACAGTTTTATCGACAATGTCAATTGCCTTGTTGTATATTATGTAACCGTAAGCTAATGTAATGATTGGCTGCCCACAACGTTATTTGGGTGTATTTTTAATATGAGTAGCCAATTATGATATTGCGTTTATTCAGTTCATTGGATGAGAACCCGTAACTGTGTGCATTAGTGTGCTTTTATGATGAATGGTAGGGGCAAACTGGATCTCTAGGCTCGCGTACATTGTACTACACGGCATATCTCATTTCTTCAAATATCTTTGCTTGGAACAGATCTAGAGCGTCGTGTATCCTTTGATTTCGTTTTTGGTTGCCACAGATTTTTTACTGTAGGTTGACTTGCGGCCGCTGAGTTAGTAAGTTTATTCATCATGATGACTGCAATCTATAAACTGGAACTCACTGCTAGATTCCCTCAAATATATTAATTTCTTCAACGAGTGCACTCATTTTTATTTCACCACTAAATAAAATCCAGTTCTGTATATTATTAATTAGAATTTATTTGCTTTTTTTCTTGTCAGATGATTTATTTTTTGCTATGAATATTAGCATGTGAACAGAAAAACTGTTCAATTGCGGCAGAAGTACAAGGTGCCGAAAGAATAAAAAATTCAAGTAAATTTGTCAAACTACATATTTTTATCCACACATATAATCACATCACTCACATCCAAGGGGCTGAACGTTCTTTCAAGTGAAAGGTTTCCTCAAAATTCTTCCTTAGCTTTATATTATGCAACGAAATTCTGGTATTATCTCTACATTTAGCTCACCCGCAATTTCATTAATTAGATGTCTTTGGGTATAGCAGATACGCGAATAAATGCAGTCGTTCATCCTCTTTTCCATACACACAGTATTTGATTTTTGAATTTTTTGTGAAGAATCTGAATTGGCGAGTAAATCAAGCTTTTAATCTCTGATCACTTGAGCATACAATCTTTACTTGAACATCGATCGTGTTCTAGAACGTCAAACTAAACTCAACATTCAAATCATGCCTTAACTGGGTGATTGACGTACGTATCGTAAAATCACGGTACTAAAACTACTCTTTCTCATTAGTGATGATGATTCGACTGGCAAGCCCTGTATTTTTCCATAGATAGCCTTTTTGGTCTTCCATATACAATAATCTTTAATTGTATAATCGTGGCTTTGAGCTCGGATATCCATTTCGTACGTAAACTATAAAATACGCATATAACCACTCGCTACCGCTACCACCAAAACGAACAGTTCAGCTCACCGTCTGAAACATATACTTATATCTAATATTAAATAGCTACAATAGAAAAAAATGTGATTCTGTAAATATTTTGACGAAACAATTGTTAATGTTTTTATCAACATGGTAGAATAGAAGACAACTGTGTATAGAATATTTAAAAGAAGTTACAAAACTAATAATAATTTGTTTCTGTTCAGGTAGCCTCAAGATGAAGTCTGCCTTGAGCGAGGACTCCGATGAGGAGTACAGCGACGATCCTATTAAATTGTTTGAAAGTGATGAAAACGCGGTTTACTTCGGCAGTCATCAAGGCCATAGTAAGTTAAATTATTGCCAAAAATATATACTATTATCTATGCTCGAGTTCAGTCCATCAGAAAATATATCATATCAGTCCGAAGTCATTCAAGAAACAGATGCACATACCGGACGAATCAGTGTAAGGCAGTTAAGAGTTATGTATGTTTGTTCATGTAGAAGTACGCTGGATGCACATACATTCATTAGACTGTCGGGCTGTCCTGGACAGGGAAGATTGGGGGCGGCCAGCCATCAGCCAGTCTAGCTGTCTGTACAAGGGTCAAAGTAAAAGTTTTTGGAAAATTCACAGTGTCGCAGAGTAAACTGAACTGTCTGTCCTTCCATCGCAGCCACAATATATATATATGGGCCGACCGATACTTTGTAGAAATAAAAAAAAATACCTGACGATGTGGTTCTGCTACTAGACACCAGATGGCGCCAAATAAAACAATCTCGAACATTCTGGAAGTTACTACAAACCGTAGTACAGCTACTGGATAACAGATGGCGCTACGTGTCTTATTTACGAAGAATTACTGAGTTTCTACCCGCCTTAGTATCGCTACTAAACACCAGGTGGCGCCACGTTTCACTATTGTTTACCGGATGGCGTAACACGATTATAAAATAATTGTGGATTAAGATCGCAAGGAAAGTCGTAATAAATCATGGAGCGAAAATTTTCTCTAGTAAAATTCATTTCGACGCATGACACGCACATATATTGCCGCCAGTTTTTAAAAACATTTATGACATATGACTTTAATTCATCATCACTATCCCAAAGAGTTCTTTATTCGAAATTTAAAGAAATTTTTCATCGGCAACTTTACTTGCTAGCTAAAAACATCACTGTGACCCACGTACTATGATGGACCCAGTTTTTTTTACATCATATAGTGTGTAACAAGCTCAGTACAGTGCAAAAACCTGTGTAACGTTCTCCTCTCCTCATACGCAATGAACGACCAAACCGTTCTGGAACTGGTGTTCATGTAGTATGTCAATATATACAAAAATATACATAGTAATAATAAAACCAAATGATGATTTTTTTGTCTAGGGGGCGGCAAATTAGCACACTGCAGCCCCTTTTAAAAATGTAGATCCGGGGCTGGTAACGGCTGCGTGTTGTCAGTTACAGTAGACATATTATCTACAGTTAACCAACTGGGTACTTAAGGACCGTATTCGAAGCACTCACACGGACGCGTGCTGCTGAAACTAGCACAGAGGCCCCGTTGAGCTGTGAGTCTCTAACCTCTTCTCTCTCTAACCCTTCTGAACCTCTAACCCTTGGCCCAGTCAGACGCAGGCAGGGTAGAGAAGGACCGGGATGGTCCCGGACTACCGGAAATAGCGTTGAAAGTACCCCCAGAAAATCCGGGGACATGGTTTCAGCCACCAGAGAGACCCACGGACGCAATTTGCCCGAAGCCTCACTGTGTGCTGTGCTATGTTGTGCACACGACAGCGCACGACCACATGCACGCCACCGTCTTCTAGTGGGTCGCTCGGTGTGGGCCCGCAGATTCCCTAATCTGTGCGCCCACGTTCCCCAATATAGCGCCCCCATATAGTGATGCCAGGAGAGTCGGGCGTGTTGGACCTGGGTGCCGGGACGGTTGTTACCTGGATGCCGTTCTCGTCCTTCTCCGTGTAGGATCGGCCGTCTCCCGATCCTGCTCTACAATCTTCTTCTGAAACATAACGCTTTCATAGAAGGTGACCACAACTCCAAATTTTCTGCTCTGCAAGAGATCTTGTCTGATCCGATCGACCAAGATCCGCCGCTTGGCAGCCCACGCAATGTACGCTTCGAGCGTGTGCTGTGCGGGATCCTGGTCGCTATCACAGTGGTGGCACTCTCCTGTGACCTCGTGGTGCAGTTGTCTTCTGCCTATTGGCAGAGGAGAAGGGAGCTCGCTTCTCCCTTTTACCTTTCTGGGCAGTGCAAGACTTGCTGCCCAGCCTTTACATCCTATAGGCAATCTGAAATCCACGTACAACGGACAATTCTGTGTCTGTGCCGTGCACTGCTTTGTTTTGCCACAAGCAAAGCAGAGGTCACTCCGCTCAACCCCCTAAGGACGCCACAATGGGAGGTGCACATACCAGGGTTCAAGGCATCGGTAAAACTGTAACGGCCGTGCCACCAATGCCTCGACCCTGGCCGACGCCCACCCCACACAAACACGCGAGGCGGATGCCACCTTTCTTGCTCCCTCCAGTGGACAGCGCCACCCAGATGGTGCCTAAGGACACAGATGAGCGGCGAATGTCGCCCACCTTCACTTCCTCGAGCTGATAGCTGCCCGTTGCCGCTATGGTATCAGCCACCTCCTCAGGCGTGACGGCGTCGTCCAGGTCGTGTACCCTCATCTCCACCGTCTTTATCGATCGCGTGATGTGCATGGCAAAGACGGGAGAGAGGACTTCCCGCATAGATCAGAGTAGACCTACTAAAATATTACCTCTGAGATTCAAATGGTATATGTTACGTCTGACTCCTTAATGACATCGCAGAATCAATTGATGCGAAGAACACGTAACACTCCAGCAAAATGCTCTTCGCAATGGGAATAATGTACCAAATAGACACGCCAAACCATACTCCTCCAACGAATAGTCCTAAATTGATCATAACATAAAGAAACCAGTAGTTTAAGCATAAACATAATATTCATATGGCTAAAAAAGGGAAAATGAAACAGTAAATTTAAAGTTTATAATATTAAAATGTGAAATCAAATAACAGTCAGGATCATGAAGGATCACACAAACCCCTCCCTTATGGACGATTACGTTATCAAAGCATCGTAAATGATGAGAAACTTAACTGACTCTGTGCACCTTTCACTACATGTATGAAATGAGAAGATGCCTTCCGACACGAGACATTAACTTAGGCTAGTATTCCCAGCTCTTCATTAATGGTCTATCTTCTGTGACAGCTCAAGGACCTCCTCTTCCTGTCATGGCACTTGGTTAGGAAACTCAAAACTAATCCATTGAGAAATAATTTATTGATTTCTGTCTGTTTCATGTTACCAAAACGCTATTTAAATATAAATGTAATAGCAATAACATTGCTACGTTAGATTGGCACTCTGGTTTTACGGATGACGGTATTAATTTTAATGTAATCGGCTCGACCACTTCCGCCAGGTTACCCCGGGGACAATTTAATACCTGGAGTATTGCTATATAGCTGGGATTGTGTATTTAATATCAGTGAAAGTATCGAACTCACGCTCACCAACTATGCTTGTACCACTAGATCAGAGGCATTGTTTATACATGTATTTTATTGATACAGATGTTTTCTGGGAAACAATAAACCACCTCATTTGGTGATTGACACATCTTCCTCCTGTGTGCTAATAACACTATATAGCAAACACCAATTAGGCTGCTGAGGGTGGTGGTGATGATAATATTTCCGTATGACTAATAGATTTTCTGTTTTTATAGGCACTAGAAACATTGACTTCAGCTGGAAATCTGAACAGACTGTAAATGATGCGATTTTCCAACCAAGAGAAAATTCTATATTAAGACCCAGTGAACTAACAGACACTTCCCACAGCAGTGAGTGTGATTTTCCTCAATCCTGTGTTAAATTAGTGGATTGTGGGAAATTCCCTTGGTATTTTAGGAAATATACACAACAAATATTGCATAAAACCATATTAAACCTAAGCAGTGACAGTGACAGTGAAATTGACGTTGTAGGTATAGAGGATTGTAATTTAAGTGATTGTTTTATTGTAGAAGACCTCCAAGATGTTTCAAGTAAGTTTCGAAATGATGTCATTAAGGAAAGTAAGACCAAATTACAAATAATTCCATATAATATTGAAAAAAGGCTTAACAATATAAAGCGTAGAGAAGATTTCGAGATACAAAAAGCATTGTGTCAAAAAAATATTGCTAAGCTCGATTTAAAACGTAATCAAGGTCTAGTAGGTATGAAAATAAAACAAAAAGTAGTAAAAAATGAGGTGCTGGATAGTATATCAGACAGAATAAATGGATTTAAAGACATAGAAACCAAGCAAATATGTACAACAGCTAATGAAATTTATATAAATGCTGCTGACATAACGCTCAGTAATATCGGAACTCAACTTATACCAATTCTTGAAAATACCGATGGCATTGTTATCGGGCAATCAAAAAACACAGAGGAAAAAGAGCAAAATGTGGGTATAGAAAAATTAAAACGTGTTGAAGTCCCTGTAAATTGTAGCTCAGGCAAAGGGTTTCATAGTAAAAAGATCAGACCAAACGAAAGTGTTTTGAAATATCCAGAACATAAATCATGTATTCCAAATGACAAAGTATCAAAGTCAAGTAAGACTGATTTGACAGTAAAATCAACTCACCTTAAGCATGTGAAGAAAACGAACTGTCACGTTAAGGATGTGATGAAAACGAACAAATTTAAGAATGATCAGATAAAGAAACAAAACAAAACCGATTTTATCGCTTCTGTAGCATCATTGTTATTAAAACAAAATAAAATGGACACCAAAGAATTAAAATTTATGAAACAAAAAAATCAACAAGAAAAAGTCGCAAAACAAAGAAAAGTAGCTGGACTTAATAAGAAACCGCATAAAAAAGTTGATAAACATAAGCGTGAACCAATTTCGCCTATATTGCCTTGCGGTACTTTACTAAAGAAGATTCAGTACGAAATTCCTCCCAATTGTAATAAATCTGATGCAAAGCAACATATATCAAAGGAAGTTGATCATTTGAATAAAATAGTAAAGAAACTAACAAAGTATGTACATAAATCTAAAAGTAGTCAAAATAATAAACCAAAACATACTGTTATTTCTAAAGCGGCCATGGACGCAACTCCTACCGAAGCACGTGAAAAACTAGTTTCACAGAAAGAGTCTTGTATTATTCAAGATAAATCCGTAAATAAAATTCATGTCGAGCCTATGAAACTACCGGCCAAGGACATTAAGAATTGTAACCTTGGTCATAAGACTAATTATACTGCAAGTAATTCTAACAATGGTCACACCACAACTTCTTATCTTAAAAATAAGACCCCGATTGAACAAAACCTTAAGTCATCAAGTGATACATGCCAAGATAATGTGAATAACCTTTTAGTAAAAATAGTGTCAGCTGCAAGCGTGGGCAGTCCTAACATACCTATTAAAAATGACAAACCGACAGGTAGACAAAGAAGCACAATTATGAATGTACCCACATGTGAAGAAAATCAGACTGCTAATATTTCTAATCAATGTGCCAATTTTACCAATTCTTTTACGCCTAATTTAACAACTCAAAATGATGTGCCTCGTAAGCCGACTTCAGTGAATTTGCCCAATAGTAACGTCAATGTTCCAGTAGAGAATAGGTATATACCACCTCTAATTCTAAAGCCAAATCATCAGATTAACTTCAAAGTTGGAAATTACCAGCCTCACCAGCTATTAGGTTTGCACAGGCCAACCAGGGATCCTAATAGATCTACGACTGTGCATATCTCTGTCCCTACACAGCCACGTCTTCGAAATTATCACAATCCCCATCCTGGGTATTATCAATCTGCTCCTTCTAATAGGTATCAGAATTATCTTTCAAGATCTGTAAATAGTGCAGCTTCAAATCGGATCCCAGCCCCAAATGATATTTGTCCACATTTGAGTAATCGAACGCCAAGTCAGTTTCATTGCAAAAGTTGGCTGTCACAGAATTTGGCACCTCCACCACCTCCTCCCCCTCCTCCCCCATCTCCACCTCCTCCACTTCTTCCACTTCCACTAACGTCTCCAAGAAGTACACCTGGTGTGTCCCAAATATTACATGGCTCTCATGTCATTCCTACTTTAGGTCAAGTATCACAACAGGTGCAAGATACATGCAATCAAAACTTTGCGAATACCTCTAGTCAAGATAGTTCTATAATAGGCAGAAATAATGAAGGTCTAGTTAAAAAAATTAACATTTTTTCTATTCCTAAGTCAACAAATGACGATAGTAAGGAAGTGATGGTCAAATTACAGAAACAAATACCAGATTCCCAATTTGAACATAATGAAAAATTTGAAGTAGTCTCAACCAAAACGGAAATGTTAGAAGAATTAGATAAATTATCGTTCGTGGACGATGAAAAAAATGACTTAAAAAGAAGATATCAGGACAGTACAAACGATATTGAGAAGGTAAGCACATTTAAAATGGACTATTTTTCAAAAAAGCCAAACCCATGCGAGGCTTTAAAGTATATGGTGAATAAAAAAAACTATGATACGCGAATAGAGGAACCAAAAGGATATTCACCACCAATATTACCCATACCCACATATCAAAAAGTCTTAGATGTGATTTCAGTTACGCAAAGTAAAAATGAAAATAATGTCAAGCTTGCCAACGCTGACGATTCAAAATTAAATTTAGAAAAGGAAATAAAACCAGTCTGTAATCCAGATGCTGATAAATTTTGCAAAAGAAAACTTAGCCATGAATTATACAGGGCCGATGGAGATGGTAGAAAAGACGATGCTAAGAAAATTTCTTTGGAGGAATATAAGAAAAGAATATTTAAAAATGACAGCAGATCCGAGCAGTCTATTAAAAAAGCGTTTAGAGGAAAGGACAGTCTTGGAAAACGGCCAAATATTAAATATAAAGAAAATGCTGATTACAGCGCAGAAACTGATCTTGGATACGATTCTGATAGTACTGTAGTGTTGTGATATATTTATATACATTGACCAGCTGGATAAAATCTATTCATTCATTCACATTCATGATATGATTTGAGAGACTAACGGCCGAATAGTCGAACGGCATTTAACGTTAAGTCCCGGCTTAAACTATTCGAGAAACCTGTTTTTGGTACAAAACCGGGCGGCTCAAATAGTTTAAGCGGGGACTTAACGTTAAATGGCGTTCGAGTATTCGGCCGTAAGTGTGTGTGCCAATTATGAGCGTTCGAGAAATATAAGACTTCGTTGTTGCTGCAACTGTGTGTGCTTTATATGGCAAAAATGAGAACTAAAAACAGTTGATGCAACCTTTTTGTCAAAAAGAAGCCACCTTTAACTCTTCCTTAAAGTTACCATAATGGACCTTAAAATCGTAGTAGTACCAATAGGTATCAGTACCAGCAAATTATAGAATGTTTGGCAACTTAATACCTATTATAACAAAATATTTTTGCACCATTTATTCTTTACGCAATATAAATATGTACATAACAGCGAGGAGACTGATACACTTGCATACATCTTTGTAATTTAGCTTCATAACATTTACCGTTGTATTCAATTTCGAACATATCAATAGGGTACGAGAAACAAACGTTTGTGCCAAATTTCAGCTCGATAGCTTCAGTGGAAGTGGGTGAAATATTGATTACAAAAATTCCAGGACATTTATACAAGTTAAAAAACCTTTTAATATAAAACATTTTTAGGCTAGTCCACATAGCCATAGACATTTTGATAGACATTTTGTTTTGGGTTTTTTCTTAACTTAATACTGGCAGCTTGCACATTTCCTAACGAAGTGACGTAAGAGTGTTAATGCCATTGGTCTAATTTTTGTGTCCAAGATATGTTCACATTTCATTGACGACTGTCATGCAAATAAAGTAATGCATTTAAAATTGAATGTGGCAGTTGTCAAACGTCTTGGACGAAGATAATGTCAAAGTCAAATAATTTTTATTTTATTACCCAATTACTGGCACTTATGAAACGTCAGAATTTAAGTTATTGCAACTTTAACAATCATCAAATTCTTTTTCCAAGATGTTCCTCACGACGCATGACCCGAAGCTCGGCAACTGACTGTATCAGTCACTGCACAAACCGCCTTTGTAATATGATATAATGAACATAAAATAATGTTTAAAATGGAATATGGCAGGTGTCAAACGTTTTGGACTAAGATATTATTTGGTGCAGTGGCTCATACAGTCGGCTGCTGCGCTCCGGGTCGTGGGTTCGATTCCCATACGGAACAAATATTTGTACGAGGTAGTTGTTCCGGTCCGGGTGTATTCTGTGTAAAATTTGTAAACGCAGCCATAGCACAGGAGCAATAAGAGGGTAGCTAAAGTTAAAGAAAAATATGTTTTATAGCCTTCATACTCATTAAATATTGCTTTCATATTCATTAAATATTGCTTTCATATTCATTAAATATCGCTTTCGTATCCATTTAGTTGTGATTAGGTAATTCAAAATATTGGAATGTCCCTAATGTTTGATCAAATAGAAACGATAATTATTCAATTTATTTGATCAGAGGAGCTATTCTAAACGCGTGAAAACTTTCCATGTCGAGAATGTGTCTAGAGAGATCGGTATTAAAAATGTACCAATTATGATAGATGCATACGTAAAAAATGTTTTATATTTTTACGTTTGCATTATGCGTATTTATAATGATCTTTTTTATCAATTGATATTTTCTACCATTTTAATACAATGTCTCTGTAGGCACGTTCTTGACACGGAAAGTTTTTATGCGTGTAGAATAGCTCCACAGACCTACATTCGACAAAGATATTGAAATGACTGGCATACGAGCCTAAATGATGAAAAGAAATGTCATTTATTGTCACATTAATAGCTCATACTCACTGATCGGTAAACGGTCGGCGAGGTTAAGCAACGCTTGGAGCGGTCAGTCTGTGAATGGGTGACCGCGTATTTGAACTGAGCGTCTCCGTGCTTCGGAGGGCACGTTAAATCGTCGGTCCCGGTTGTTGTCATTAGACAGCAGTCGTTAAGCCAATTTGAGGCCTTTGGGCGGCTTTAAGCCTTGAACAACTATGACACAAGGTTGGCCACTGGTTGGTGGTGGTAGAGTGGTGGTTACATGAAAAGAAAGACATTAATTTTAGTTTATTAATTATGTAAAACTAAGAGTTGTAAAGCGCCTAAGATGCCTGTTGAAAATGAAAAGAATGTATCGTCAATGAACGAATCATCTTACACTGTGTGACACTCACTGACGCAGTCAGCATAAATATGTTTAAAAAGTTTCCATATTGCAGTATTGTAACAATAGAAATATTAGTCTTAGGTTAAAAGTACACGTTTAAAGTACCTCAAATGTATACATAATGGTTAAAGATATGTTTTTTTGCTATGCTCTGTTGACATAGATTGTGCCCGGTGTAGAAATATTTATTTTATTGATACTTGTTGATACAAGGAATAAAAAATATAATTACGACAAATTTCTTTTAATTAGCATCTTTTGAATTGAATATATATCCATTGGAGTATACCCGTGCTTATAAGAAGAATTTATCGTAGAACAACTTCTTCTGAAAATATGCAGTGGAAGAAAGTGGGTTAAATTTCTGTTCCATCTATAAAAATGAATGTACTCTATAGAATCGTAAACTATGCATTTGATCATGTCAAGATCTTCAGCAAAGTGTTGTGCATGAGCCCACAAAGGTTTCTAAGTTGGTATGACCAATCTTTGACAGATGGCGCCACTATCATTCCAATGAATATATGTGTAATGTCTTTCCTTCAAATTTATTTTAGTACGTATCGTAGCAACGCGCGCAGGGTACAGCTAGTTTAAAATAAATTGTAAAACCTTTTGGTTGATGAGAACGAAGGGTCATTTTGTATATTAAGGGACTAATTCCATTAAAATGGATACTGACCCTTTGTGCACATTTTACTTAGATCCATCGAACACAGGTGCTGTTAACTCCCGCCGAGGATAAATAACAAATATAAATAAAAATAATTGCCAAAGACAGAGTCACCTTGTCAAAAAAAAGGCGTAACCTTAACGTTATTTAAGAGAAACATCTGCATTATGGGCTGTGGCGACAATTAATCTAACTAACGCGGCTCACGGCGTCTTGTAATAAATCTCTGGATTACAACCTCCTGCACGGAATTAGGTCTTTACTGGATGGATCCGACTTCAATTATGGACGGAACTTTTTTAAATGCCCGTTATCTATCAATGTATCGACATTGGCGTGAAAATGCAACTTGAGGATAATAGGGTTTAGATTCATCGTTCCAATGTGATGTTAGTCGTCCTGTGACGGGCCGTTATTTGCTTAGAGGCAAGCATATCGGTCTGTAACGCCTTCATACCCAGATTGGATCCTCGTACATTATAATTAGTGGTATGCCATTTTCGGAGTCGGTTCCTAGCCTTACTAGATGCGACTGAATACACTAGTATACAACACGGAGGAACTGCCACGATCGTCGCAACCAAATTATGTGTACGTGGAATTCATGTCTGTAAACGCACCCACGACACAGGAGAAATCCTAGTGTGGGGGCAATCTTTAAAAAAAAAATACTGGGCAATACCCGTATCTTCTAGGTAGTCTGATTCTCGGTCTTTTGGGCTTCTGATTGTTGGTAACAAATATCATAGGTATTCGTATTTATTATAAGTATTACATGCTTTCCGAGGAAGGGGTCTTGAAAGCGTAAACTATCATCACTAATTCTTGAACGACCTGAGGAAATCAGAACGGTCGTCAAGCGCGGCGGTCTACTTCTGTGAGAGCGTTATGCTTCAGAAGGAGACCGCAGACTGTTCTGGAGAAGGCCGATCCTATTCGGAGAAGGAGATAATGGGCAGAGAATGGGTGCACAGCGCTGGGGTCTTAATTGCCCGGCATCCATTTTCTACACGCCATAGTGTTAGGGCCCGAGGGCACGGGTGCATAATTGGGGGCCGCGAGAGTCAGGAGTGCATAATCAGTGGGGGCCTCGGGAGTCAGGTGCAAAACATGGGGATTCTGCGCGCTCATTCCAGGCAATACCCAAGACGGCACGGTACGCGTCACGTATTGCCATGTACGCCGCACAGCTCCGTGAGAATTCGGGGGGATCTTTTACAATCCCTGGTGAAGTTTTAGCGGGTAAGAGTTCGTTTGCATGAGCATTTCCAGCGCGATGGGTAGCTATTTAGTCACGACTCGCAATCAGCGAAACGAAACTGATAAATTCTGAACTGTTAGGCGATCTTGTAACTTTATGTACTGCTAGCCTGTTTTTGAACATTTAATGACATTACATAATCGGATCCGTATACATTGATTACTTATATGTATATTGGTTACGGTTACATTTGCATATATCTGAGCCTAAATAGCTACAGAGCTCGTAGAACTGATGGCCGTTGGGACAAAAAGGTTCTCAAGTGGAGACCGCGCACCGGAAAACGCAGCGTGGGTCCACCTCCAACGAGGTGGACTGACGACCTGGCGAAGTACGCTGCGAGTCGTTGGATGAGGGCGGCATGTAACCGCTCGTTGTGGAAATCTAAGGGGGAGGCCTTTGTTCAGCAGTGGACGTCCTGTGGCTGATATGATGATGATGATATCTGAGCCTACCCTACCCTAAAATGCACAATTTCTTTTTTTCAGTGAATAATTTAATAAATCTCTTTCTTTTTGTATGTTTATCAAAAATACAACCCTACAAAAAACATCATCTTAATTGAATAGCTGACTAATTCTTCAATGTTACTTTGTCAGTTGACTCCAGAGCGCTCGTTCTTGGGGTCCCGTAGCCCCAACATCTAGGCCACCGTCTAGGTGGTTGTAGCTAGTGAGAGTTCATAGCCTTCGCCCCGTATCCCGGGAGCTTTGGATAATGCATGAGCATTCCCACCGAAATGAAAAACTTTTCAGCTTTGGGTTTTTGTGTGCTCTACACCACACTGTACATTCGCAGCATCACGTATTCGCAAAAATGGAATGATTTATGTGTATGTGTGTAATCTGCGAATGGTGTTAGGTATCGTATTAGTTACACATAAATTGCTGTCGCAGTGCGGGTACATTATGAGCTTCTATTTTGGGTGATGACACCCGAGTACTAAGTACATTTTCCGTAAGGAATTTTAGCATAATTTGCTGACATGAGTCTCGAGCTCACGTATACACTGTAGGACAAAATTGTGGATCTTTTGGCAAACATTCTATTCCGACAAATTTTCCATTGACAGGAGAACTTGAGGTGTATTAATTCCCCATGTTAAACTAAATATCTATTCTTTATTATATTCTAAACTCTTACTCGTTATTATATTGATTAGGTATTTTTCTTTTGTCAGTTTGCTCTACTGGAGGGCCAATTCTAGTAATTAATTTAGAATACAATATTATTTATTGTACACCATTTTAAAAACAACTACTAGAAATCATTCTATGAACATTAATTGGTGGTCTTATCGCTATTTGCGATTTCTTACTACCTTTGGATAGATAAGAAAAAGATGGAAAACAACCATATACTATACTTTAAACAATACAATGTAAATAATCCATAAGAATATAAGATATCATACATAAATATAATAAATATATGGAAAATACACTATAAGAAGAAAGTACTATATTGGTAAATACAACAAAAATTTAAAAGGTAAGTATCTTTTACTAGCCTTTTAAAAGTAACCAATTACTGGGCACGTATGATTGACACAGGCAGTGCATTCCATAATCGGACGGCCTGAACGGTGAAGGATTTATCACAAAATTTGGTAGAATGTATGCGTGGAGCTGAAGTCTCAGATTCTCCGATGATCTCAAGAATCTCGAATGTGCGTCAATAAGGAACTGTAATTTACATTATGACTGAAAGTTGACCAAACTGAGATTAAATTATGAATTGACTAAAAATGGTATTCTGCTAATCTTCAAGTTCAGTTAGATTTCAGTATGATCTTTTCTTCTTCTTCTCTTAGATTATGAATTCTGTAGAGTATCTTCCACAATCTTGGCAATATCATGTACAAAGGCATACAACGTTGCAAAAGCCTTCTGCAAAAATCGTCATAATGACCCAGCTGGGCTTGGGTTGTATGCTCATTGGGGTATTTTTCCATAGTCATCACTTATGATAGGCGAGTTGGCGCAGTATTGCAGTTGAGTTGGCGCAGCATTGCAGTTGAGTTGGCGCAGCATTGCAGTTGAATTGGCGCAGCATTGCAGTTGACTTGTATATGTAGGTACTCAACGGGTGCTGTTGCCCCTCCTCCAGCTAATCCCATAGATACCTTATACGAAACCCGCGTAATGAGATGGGGTGGTGCTATACTTAGCAGGCACCACACGGTTTCAAATTAGTAGCCTGATGATACTACTCTTATATCTACACACAACATAAGCCTCCCACATGTTTTACTATCATCATCATATCGGCCATTTATACGTCCACTGCTGAACAAAGGCCTCCCCCATAGATTTTCACAACTGTGTCATCATTTTGGAGGGTATTTGCCAATACTCACCACGCTTGGCAGGTGGGTTGGTGAGCGCAGTATGGCTACCGTTTCACAGAAGGGACGCTGCTGCCCATCCCTATGGTTTAGATTCCCTTAGTCCCCTTTTACGACATCCACGGGAGGAGATGGAGTGGTGCTATATTCTTAATCCGGACACCACACGGATGGTTTTACTAACACAGTGTATTTTAGCAAAGATCAGCAGTCAGCTTCGTATATTTCTCTCTGTATCTTAAACTGTTCGGCGGCAATCGCGGCTCCAGCACAGATTTCTCCACTATGACTTCCTCCTACACTTAACATGTGTAGCCGCCAATTACTTATCATTATAAATTGCAATAGGCTGTATCTCTGTTCCAGATTTGAAAATTTTCTTTCTAATGGTTTCAGATACCATCATAAATAGCTTGCATTCCTTGCCGCTATGCCGTAGGTTCCTTGTTGATAACCCGAGATCTCATTGGAAGCCTCTGTAGGCCCACTAACATAATTTGTTATATATTTTAAACTAGTTGGGCTCCGCGGTTTCTTCTGCTATCTCACAGGATCAGCTCATTTTTCCTTAATACAAAATATTACTCTCCGGTGCATAAACTATCTCTACGCAAAACATCAGGTTGATCCGTTGCTGCGTGAAGGCGTGAAACAAACCAACAAATACACTTTCGCAATTATAATATTAGTGGGGATTATCTTTGATATTCTCATTTTTTATTTGTTTTATTTAATAATCATCATTTCGGCCGAATGAAGTCCACTGCTGGACACAGGCCTCCCCCAAAGATCACCACAACGACCGATATGGGTGTGTTGTGGGCTCATTGGGGGGTTTTGCCATAATCGCCACGCTTGGCAGACGGGTTGGCGATCGCAGTTGATTTGCTAATGTAATCGAAGGAAGCTGCTGCCCATCCTCCGGCTAATCCCATAGTCGACTTTTACGACACCCACGGGAGGAAATGGGGTGGTGGTATTCTGAACCGGCACCACACGGCTAATAATAACTCACAATAATATTTACATACCTACACCCAATAATTATGATTAAATTAAACAATGTTGTAACAAATAAGAAAAAGTATACTTATAAAAACTGGCATATGCACTTAGACGTACTTCTTCTCATCGTTGTCAGCTGATAATGTCACCAGAAGAACAAGCATTGCCACGTTGAATGGCAATGCTTATTCTTTGTCCAGAGAAAAGGCCAGCCCTCTGGTCACTTCTTCAGGTGTCGACCAACCGTCTAACTATAGCTTTGAAAATAAAGCGTGCACTCGGACCCCATGACCCAAGCGTTTCGATTCCTATGTGACCGGCACTGTAAAACAGGTCATGGTGTCCGAGGTTGTCGACCATTTCACCAAAGTGATATCGATGAGGAGCAGTACAAGGAGCACCTTTGTAGTAGATTATACGCTGAACGTTTTAATGTCACTTTTATATACCTTAATAATTCTACTTCCGCACCTGAGCATTGCAGTTATTTTAAAATTCATGGAGATTTAAATTCTTAGACTCTTCAATTTGCATCAGATCCGGTGAGCAAGTGCCGCGGGAAATATGGAACAGTGGGTAACTCAGTGTAAAAGATAATAATAAAATAAAATCCGTCGAGTAGAAATTTGAATGAAAAAATATAAAATTTGAAAGCAGCGGTGGTACGTAGAAGAAATTTCAGAATCGTGTATCTATTATGATATTCTTCTGGCTAGTATGGGATGAGGTAAAATTGCCATTCGTAAAAAAAGCAGTGAGCTTTTTCAAGTAATTTATTTTAAGGGAAAACAAACAGTAGTATATTAAGTCTTATACAATGGTTTAAAACTAGACTAAATAAATATACATTTTCCACATATTACTTTATAGAATTTAAGCTGTTAGCAGAAGTTAACTGTTGTGTGACAATTTTACTTTATGAAGCAAAATGAAAGGTAAATAGAAACAAAAGTTTGCAACTAAAAGAAAACAGCAAATAACAAGAACAACCACACGTTCATGCATGTGGGATGTATCATACAAGTATCATGGAACTTACAGAGCCTACTGCTGATCTTTTAGAATTTTAATTATATAATTTTTTAATTTATTTTATTTTGGTGAAGAAATAATACGTCAATTGCACAAAATTGCTTGTTGTATTTGTCGACTAAGCGGTGTAGTGGTGGGCGCACACCAGAATTTTATTACAAACGCTGGTAGCAAAGAGGCGCCAGAGCTATGCTTGGTATTTCTCTACAAGATCGAATCGGGAATGAGGACATCCATAGAAGAATTAAAGTTGCCGACATAACTGAAAGGATAAGTAAGCTGAAGTGGCAATGGGCGGGGCACATTGCTCGTAGAACTGATGGCCGTTGGGGCACAAAGGTTCTCGAGTGGAGACCGCGCACCGGAAAACGATCTCCAATGCGATGGAGGGATGATCTGGTAAAGGTCGCTGGGAGACGTTGGATGCGAGTGGCATGTAACCGGACTTTGTGGAAATTGGTGAAGGCCTTTGTTCTGGACGTCTAGACGTCCTTTGGCCTGATATGATGACGATGATGGGGAGAGGATGCAAGGCCCCTAGTCGTTATTGGCTGCTCTCAAACATTACTCTGTGTGGTATCCGGATCAAGAATATAGCACCGTTTCATCTCCTCCCGTGGATGTCGTCAACTAAGAGACTATAAATCGAATGGATGGGGAAGAGCGTCCATTCTGCGGAACAGTAGCCACTCTGCGCTCACCAACCTGCCTGCCGAGCCTAGTGAGTACTGGCAAGTTCCCCCAAAATGACGATACAGGTAGGTATGTAACCAGTCGTCTATGAGAAGTCTTTTGTTCTTTGAGCTTTTTGTTTCATGATGCTTACACATTTCAAACAGTAAATACAGTCGTTGAGGGTTTAATGTATTGGTAAATATGGACACGGTGTGTTAGTGGAGCTAGCCAGCTACGGAATATAAGAAACAACATCTTTTACCTCTAAATCAGTGCCGTAGAATTATAAACAATGCCTTAGTCCCCAAATGATTAGGCTTGCTGATCGACTTAGAATTTGTGGACTATTTGGGGTTTAGTATGGATTATTATTCCCGACAGATATTACCTAAAAATCATCATGTCTCACATGAACAGACTTTTTCTAGGCAAGCGTGAATCTACCATATCATCATTTAATATCAGATGAGATCGCGGTCAAACGCAAGCCTGCCAGTATAAAAAAAGTTAATTATTTCTAATGGGATAATTAATTTGGCCACGCTGATATTTTACGAAGGATCTTGTCAAAATGTTATCAGACCCTGTTTGTTGGCACACAATGAGTTCTTTATTCTGCCTCCATTCTAATTATTTGATACCGTGTTTGGATTACAAATAAGCATTTCTTTTTATTCACTACAGACCTAATACATAAGTCAGAATTTCTGGCAGGTTTATATTAAGATGATTTAAAATTATGCTTATTTGTAATCGCTTTCACCTCTTCATTCTAAGTCAGCACCTCTCTTCAGCATGCCACGGATCATATGTGGCGATAAGGGACTCTGGACCAGAGGGATGAGCAACAGTATTCCTTTTGTAGAACTGCAATCATTCTATGCCAAGCATGGTGAGTACTGGCAAATTCCCCTCAAAATGAGAATTTAACTGTGGAAATCTTTGGGGGAGGCCTTTGCTCAGCAATGGATGTCCTTTGGCTGATACGATGTTGATAGTATACCTATCTTCCTATCTGCCTAGATAGGTCTGGCCATCCTCCCCCTGAAGTGCCTGGCAGTGATCCACCAAGCCTCGCCGTGCCCTGTGCAGCGCTCACGGCGTCACGTGACCACGTGCGCGCCACCGTCTTCCCGGGGGTCACTCGGTGTGAGCACGTAGACTCCCCAATCTGCGCGCTTGCAACCCCTGAGGCCCCCCACTATGTGGTGACGGCAGGGGGCTCAGGCGTGTTGGAGCTAGGTGCATTTTGCCCGATCCAATCGACCAGGATCCGCCACTCGGCTGCCCACGGTTATTATAAATACCTACGCATTCTAAGCTGAAACCTAATATTAAATAATTATTTATTATACATACTAACAATTTATTGTTTGCACGGCATACAACATTGAAAATAGTAGTAAATATAAACAGCTCAGTACTGAACTACATGATTAAGTTGGCCGATTATTACTCGAAAGCTAGACTAATTTACTCATCCTCAAATAGTTTTCAGTTTAATTTCTTTGTATTTTCTAATGTGCTGGATAGTTTTCAAGTTTTCAATATTATATTATAGCTTGTAGAGGGACACGTAACTCTAACAAAATGACCGCTGCAAAACTTAATCTAAATTTCGTAAAAGGAACACCGAATCAGAGAAGTTTTCAAGACAACCGTTCCTTGTTTGACTGCAGAACCCAAAAAAGTCATCGTATTGCGTAGATAGTCGTAAAAGTCGTAGTAATGCTCTTCAATAAGTTACAGAGGTAAAATCCTCCGTTCGCCAGTCAAATCAGTTTTCTAGGAAACCTAAATATAAGGACAAATTGTCCTAAAACTTTGCCCTGTAGTTAACAAACTAAACTTGCGAACTAATAAATTCGTTAATAACTAGTTACTAGAAAATTTATCGGACAAACTACACCGTTTATTGAATTAACCAATTTGGAAAATTGGACTTTAATGTGTAAAGCCCAACTAGCAATAATCATATCCAATGACCAATTTTAATTTAAACTTTCTGGCAATGGGATTTTTAAATTTATCGGCATGGACGTCTCTCAGCTAAAAAAGACTCATCCACAAAAATATTATTTCAAAGTAATATGTCAATTAATGTATTATTTAGGGTTGGGCGACCTTTGGTATGAAGAAACAGAAATATCTTACTACGGCCAGAAGCTCTACATGGTCTGGACAGTAGTTTCCAATTCATACATATTTTTTGTCTTGTTCGACGAAATAATGTCACATTTTCGATCCGATTTGACGGATAAGGAAAAGAACGATTTATTATTGTTCAGCTTTGCGCATCCTACGATATTTTTCAAGATTTTGACTTTATATATTTCAAAAGACCGTATCAAGGTATTGTTGAAGCGTTTGTTGGAGGGAACCAGGTATCATTCTGTGGAGCTTGAGAGAGAGTCTGTGAGGCAGTTTCTAAGGCAATGCTTAACTTTGACAGGTGTTTCCTATGTGACTTTGTTCTCCGCCTCCATTGAAGGAATTAGGTCTCATTTTATAGAAGGTAAGTCTGTTTTTTTCCGGGTGGAGTCCGGATTAAGAATATAGCGCCACTCCATCTCCTTCTGTGGATGTCGTGAAAGGGAATCAAGGGATTGTTAACCAGAGGGATGGGCAGCAGCGTCCCTTATTTGTAACAGCAGTCTTACAGCGTTCACCAACGCGCCTGCCAAGCGTGGTTAGTTTTTTCAAATTCCTCCCATAATAATACCACTATTGTAGAAATCTATGGGAGAGGCCTTTGTTTAGCAGTGGACGTCTTATGGCTGGTATGATGATGTAGTCTCTTTTTCCTGTTTTACTGTAAATCCCATATGGGATTTAATCTATTTGTTACTGGATCTCTCAATGTGGGTGCAGAGCGTGTGATCTTGGTTTCGATTCCCAGGTTTGAAAACGTTTTATTGGGTTATTCAGTTATTACGCCGCAGCCTATGGCATGACACTTGTCTTCAATGTAATATAGGTGTACAGCAGTACTAAACTGTCATACACTTCAGGTAAAACATGCGTGATGACACCAATGTTATCACCGATTGTTTCAATAATAATATTTGCACGTGATATAGTTATTCTTTCATCTTTTTCTTTACACTGGCAAATGTCGAAGTGCAATTTCATATGATGTGAAAAGATCTAGTTCTAGCTAGATGCAGATTATTGAGATGAACTGAATCCCTTGATTATGATTGATGTGCAGCAACATCCATCTGGATAATCTTGTCCATTGATTGGAAATCCTCCTACGCTGACTTATAACGGTCATTATGCTTAACCATTTATTGACAGATTTATTTTTATTTCTTATGTTATTTAATCTTACTTTCAAGGACTATTTAATTCTTCTCCATTCTTAGAGTATTTTTTAAGATAATCAGAGTAGCAAATTCCTTATACTTCTACTATCTTCCAGGTATACCGATACGCACAGAAGTAGTGTACTACCCAAACCCATCAGATACAGGCTTCATGATCAACGTGCTACGTTTCTTCATCGAGTTCCACTGGTACCTTATCGTAGCCATGATGGCAGCCATCGATTGCCTCGCTCTGTGTTCCCTGATCACCGTATGCCATAAGTTCAAGGTCCTAAGACTGTATTTCCATAATCTTAGGATTAAAACTTTAGAAAATAGAGAAAAAATGCCAAGAAGGAATTTTGAGGAGGAGTTTAAGAAAGACTTTGTGATTGGGATCAAGTTGCATGCTGATGCTCTGTGGCATGTTTTGAAACAGTGTAACTATTTTTTTCTTTAAATTGCTTGCGTCAGCTTGCGGAATGCTAGAAAAAACATTTAAACCAGGATCCTAAGTCACGGCGAAGACTAATATAATATTTCCATAACCTCTCTGATTCCATACGGACTGTTAGCTCTTATGACAGTTCTAGTCGTGACCACGGTCAATGCAACTTGATCGTAACATCGCGTCGAGGTTAGTCCAAATGCTATTTGCATTATAATCTGTGCGCGAATCGACCCGTGTTGTCAAAACATAATGTATTCTATTCTCGAGAGTTTACGGAATATTATATTCTGATATTGAATATGTGTCCGTTTAGCATTGCGCCAATTCATTCATCATATCAGCCGAATGACGTCCACTGCTGGGCAAGGCCTCCCGATAGACTTTCACAAATGTGTCATAATTGTGGTGGGATTTGCCGATATTCACCACGCCTGACAAGCGGGTTGGTGAGCGCATCATGCCTACCGTTTCACCCAATGGACGCTGCTACCAATCCCTCTGGTATAAAGTCCTATAGTCGCCTTTTACGACATCCACGGGAGGAGTTTTGCTATGTTCTTAATTCGAACACCACACGGACTAACCTGAGTCCTCCCACTACCTGCTCGGGGCAGGATGAGTGCACACCGAGCCCGTCGCTAGTCCGCCCATGCTTCTCCGAAAACGGAGAAACAGCCTACGGCCTACCTACAGCCCAATAACTGGGCCTGTCCCTGTCAGAATATTAGCAACCGGGCAACAAGGTCCTCCAAAAAGTGAAGTTATTATTGTCCTGGGTGCACCCGCCCGACGTCTGCTCTTTCTCTCGGACGTATCAAGAGGGACCAGCAGGGGGGTGATAAATTGTTTTTTTTTTATTGGTACCCAGTGGATATTCTTCATGAACTTCCTTCGCCCCGGGGAAGGGCGAAGGGATATGCCTCCAACCAGCTAAAACCTCTGGAGCGGTCATCCTCGGCACCTAAGGGGGGCTCCAGGTCCTCGTATGATCACACTAGAGCCACCCACTGGTGCCACGCTTATAGGCACATCACGGAGAGGGTGACTGTAAAGCGGTCACCCCCCTGGGAGATTGTAAAGGATCCCCTAAAGCATCCCACGGAAGCGTGTGACGCGTGCTACCGTCTTCTCTTGAGTCGCTTGGTGTGAGCACGCAGATTCCCCAATCTACGCACCCGAGGGGGTAGCCGGTCACTTGCAATAAGAGACATACCACCATTAAATGAGACTATTTATGGATAGAGGAAGGTTATGGGTCTTTGTGTTTGTGTTGTCGTGGAAAACTGTGGGGAAGGCCTTTGCTCTGCAGTAAACATCGCTTGACTTAAATCATAATGATAACATGTTGTGGGAATAGAAAATGGACGGTAATATGTATTTCAGGTGCGCCAAAAATGTACAACACTCTATGGGCCCTCTCTACAGCATCCAAGTATTTGAAAGCGTCGCCTTGCTTGTCATGTGCCTCATAAAATTAGTTGTAAGTATAAAAAATGGCTCCTTTCTTCAGTTTTGTAAGTTTTGGATTAAATCTGTCAGCAACAACTACAATGCCTTGAGCAGCAGTGACGACAGTAGGTAATCCAGCTTAGCATATACTAAAGAAGCTTCATCATCATCATCATACCAGCCAAAGGACGTCCACTGCTGAACAAAGGCTTCACCATATATTTCCACACTTGTGTCGTCATATTGGTAGGAATTTGCCAATACTCACCATGCTTGGCAGGTGGGTTAGTAAGCGTATGATGACTCTTGTTCCTCAGAAGTGATGCTACTGCCATCCCTCTGGTTTAGAGTCCTTTTGTCACCTTTTAGGACATCCATGGGAGCAGATGTAGAGGTACTATATTCTTAACTTACCTTGCGCTGAGGGCTTCTGTCACGCATTAATCGCACATCCAGTAGCACCTATTTATTTACGGCCAAAATTAATAATCAATCTCATCTAGAATCTTCAGATTTAAGATTTTGAAATTCATCCGTTGTTTTGTTATGATCACACTTACCACAAAACAGACAGATCCGTAATCCGAAATCCAAAGATTTTGGATTAGATCGATTATTAATTTCGGCTGTTAGTCTCCGTCTACCTACTGTAAGGCTTCCTCATTTTACGCCAAAATTGCCGGCACTGGGCCTCTCACCTATGTATTTTCTGACGGTTCATGTTGGCTACCTTCTGTTATCCAGCATTGTTAAATGGTCAACCCATCTCCATTTTAGTCTTAGGATCTGAGCACCGAGTAAAAGAAATAATTATGTAATTTATTTCAGGTTGCAGAGCGCAATCTTACCAACCTCCTAGCAAATTTTTCATTTGTGACATGTCTCATAGTGCTGACTGGAGCCTACATGATGGCTGCCGGAGACATTACACATGAGGTAAGATGTCTGACTTATTTACTGACTTACTTCCTTACTTACTCTGACATGCATTTAGTAAAAAGCTGTTATTTTGACATTACAAACAGACACTTCGATTACATTTTATTTATTATCTACATGTTTCTCTATTACACGGGTTATTATCCCCTGAAAGGGGGAACCCGGTCTTTTGATAGGCTTATGCGGGGACATGGGTCAAACACGCAGAGGCCCTTTAGAGAATTTTAATCTAAAATGTAATGGGAGACTAACCGGGGACTCTCGGTGGCTGCACTATAAAATGCAGTCTTGGATTGTCCCCGGAGGTATAAAACTATAGTAATAGTTTTATACCTCCGGGGACAATCCAAGATGTAAACTACAAGTATAAGGTCTATTGCAATAGGTGCTGTATGGATTTAATACTAAGAAAGATTATTTATTATTATTATTAGTTGTATTTGTATCGATTGCACAATAAAACCGAACATTGCGACTTATTTTCTAATAAACACAGTCTTACTGATGGCTCGCCTGGAAGTAAAGTGTTGTTGTAGAACGCTACTTATATTGTGAGTGCTAAGGGAGGATGCTGCTGCATATCCCTAGACATTGTCCATAAGTCGACTTTGACGATACACATGCAGGAAAGGTGGTACCTTCAGAGCCAGGGAACACGGTCAAACGTTTGTATTTTACAGGCTTCACTGGTCGGCACCTCAATTTTCCACTCTGGCTGGGAGCTGTGCCGGGCGCGACCTGAGCTACGAGTCTTGGCTGTAGTAGCTTTACAGATTAGTCAGGTGCCAGTCTATATGACTGCCTTTGGAGTCATCACCTTGTCTCATGAAAATTTTATCTCGGTAAGGATTCGGCTTCCAAATTGAGTGAGCGTAATGGCGCCTAAACTCAGATATATAGTAGAAATTAGAATACTCTCTATTCACAGGTTAATAGCCTCTGCAATAAAAAACCCGGTCTTTTTATAGGCTTACGCTGGGACATGGGTCCACCACGCAGAGGCCCTTTAGAGACCGTTAATCTGAAATGTAATGGGACACTAACCGGGGACATTCCTTAGCTGCACTATAAAATGAAGTCACAGATTATCCCCAATGTTGTAGGACTATTGTATGAGATGGAAACTGTTTGTATATTATTTATCACTCGTGTCTTCATACATCGATGCATATCTTTTATAATCTAACGGTTTATTGATGTACAATACCAAGTGGTGGTGCACCGTCATCATTTCAGCAGAAAAACGGCTACTTCTAGACACGGAGCTCCCCCAAAAAATCACTACAACGACCGGTCTGGATTTATGTTGAGTACTCATTGGGGGTTTGACCATAACCGCCACGCTTGGCAGGTGGGTTGGCATTAGCAGTTGAGCTGTAATACAGGTACTCGAAGGACGCTGCTGCCCATCCTCTAGCTAATCCCATAGTCGCCTTTTACGACATCCACGGGATGAGAAGGGGTGGTGTTATTAATAGCTGGCACCTCACAGAATTACCACCTTGTTTCACCATCGTCATCATATCAGCTATTTATACGTCCACTGCTGAACAAAGGCGTGCCCCATAGATTTGCACATTATGTTATCATTTTGAGAGGATTTGTCAGTGCTCACTACGCTTGGCAAGCGGGTTGGTGAGCGCAATATGGCCACTGTTCAACAGAAGAGACGGTGCTGCCTATCCCTCTGGTTTCATCATCATCGTTTCGGCCCAATAAAGTCCACCGCTGGACATAGGCCTCCCTCAAAGATCACCACAACGACCGATATCGGTGTATTGTGTGCTCATTGGGGGGTTTCGCCATAATCACCACGTTTGGCAGGCGGGTTGGCGATCGCAGTTGAGTTGTTAATGTATTCGAAGGACGCTGCTGCCCATCCTACGTCTAATCCGTTAGTCGGCTTTTACGACACCCACGGGATGAGATGGGTTGGTGCTATTCGTACTACTAATTCGCCCTCTGGTTTAGATTACCTTAATCGCCTTTTACGATATTTACGGGAGGAGATGGAGTGATGCTATATTCTTAATCTGGATACACCACGAACGTTAATCCGGACACCACACGAACGCCTTGTGTACCAACATTATAAAACAATTTAATTAATTCCAACTTAATAACTAGGTCCGAAATTTAAAGATTATTCTTATTGTTTTACATTAACGTGAAAAAAAACAGGCATAAGATACTAAAAAACTGATAGCTGTGATAGCCTGGTGGCTGAACGTTTGCCTACTACACAGGAGGGTCTGGGCTCGAACTCAGCCTGCACCTCTGACTTTTCGGATTCAAGTGCGGATCAGAATTTGTTTATTATTTGCTTTAACGGTGAAGGAAACCATCGTGAGGAAATCTGCTCACTTCAGAAGGCTCCAAAATCAAAATGTTCTCAGTGGTGTGTGTAGTCCACACACACCACTGAGAACATTTTAGCCCACACTAGCCCAGCGTGGTGGACTAAGGTTTAACCTTTCTCATCGTGAGCATTTCGGCCTGTGCCCAGCAGTGGGACAGCAATTATCTGATTATGGAGATACTAAATAACTACGGGTATAGCAATAGCCAATGATCTCTAAGTTTGGCTGGCGGATTTGTGATCACAGAAGGATCCTGCTGCCGATCCTCTTCATATCAACCCTTAATCACCTTTGACGACACCTGGTGGAGAGGGTTGGTCTGTTCTTTGTCGCGAACCACACGGAATTTCTACAGCAGAAACGAAGGAATCTGTCGAGTGGTTTTTTTGTTTTTATAACCGTGTCCCACACTGGGTTTGTGTCGTGGTTATAGTTTACAGATATAAATTTCACATGCACAAACAGTTAGGTCCAAATCAGCTATCTGTATACATATATTTATTCTGTACGGGCATCGAACCCGCGTGCTATGTGATTTTTTTTAATGTTTTCCATTTGTGTTTCCTGGGTACAAGCTATATCTGCGTGCTCACACCGAGCAACCCCCGGGAAGACGGTGGCGCGCACGTGATCACGTGCCGCCTTGTGCGCAAAGCGAGGCTTGGGGGGATCCTTTACAATCCTCCCCGAGAAGTGTCGGGGGGGCGAACTTCTTATAGTCGCCTACCCTCCGCTAGATGGGGTGCAGTCACCCCATACTTTACCGTCATCCCCTCCGAGATGTGCCTAAAGGCGTGGCACCAATGGGCGGCTCTAGTGTGATCTTACGAGGACCTGGAGCCCCCCTTCGGTGCCGAAGATGACCGCTCCAGTGGTTTTAGCCGGGAGTCCGGCATACCCCTTCGCCCTTCCCCGTGGTGAAGAAAGTTCCATGTAGAATCTCCACTGGGCATCAATAATAAAAGGGTACAAGCTATTGCTACAACGAAATAAAACAAATTGTAACATGTCTTTTTATTACATTTCAGGTACTTCGATCTTCATACTCGTTCTTCGCTGTTATGTATTAGATGCCGTGTGGTGCCGGCTCAGAATGCCACCACCCCATGTCCTCCCATGGGTGTCGTAAAAGTCGACTAAGGGATTAGCCGGAGGATGGGCAGCAGCGTCCTTCGAGTACATTACCAACTCAACTGCGATCGCCAACCCGTCTGCCAAGCGTGGCGATTATGGCAAAACCCCCCAATGAGCCCACAACACATCCATATCGGTCGTTGTGGACATCTTTGTGGGAGTCCTGTGTCCAGCAGTGGACTTCATTCGGCCGAAATGATGTATTAGATTTCTTAAAAATGCATGGTGTTTCGAGGGTGGTTCTACAGGTCAAATACAACATATACTTTTTGCCAACGACACCCCTGGGGGAGGGAGATGGAGTGGGAGATTACATACTGACCAAGTTATACGGACCAAATTAAGTTTTTGCACTGACCGATGCTGCCCTGACAACGCTGGCACCTGATGCAGACTAACGAGAAGTTATATTTTATACCTGGCCCCGCCCGACCTCATAAATAAAGTTATTTTTCCTTTTCAGTGTTATTTTTTATATTTTTTATTAATCTTTGCCTCACACTGGGATTTCTCCTGTGTCGTGAGTGCGTTTACAGACATGAATTCCACACACAATACACCCAGACCAGACCAGAACAACTACCTGCAGATCATACAAATATTTGTTACGTGCGGGACTCGAACCCACGACCCGGAGCGCAGCTGCCGACTGTATCAGCCACTGCACCAACCGTGCCGTCTAATTTCAATATTTTTATATCATGTAGGATTTTTGCAGTCGGTATTTCTTTTTGTTAATTTCTTTTATTATCAATATAGATACAAATATAGCCTATATCACACAGGGATTTAGAGCACCCGTGCAAAGTTGGTGGTATTACAATGAAATTGACTTTCACCACTAGATGAACCAAACTCATCATCGTCGGTTGAGCTATATTCCTCGTTTACCCTTTTCATTATTTCATTTTTAATTCATATTGTCGGAATATACGTCTCTTGTGAAATCGTCCATTATTATTTGTTTTATACCTTCTACCGCTTTAGCACCATCATCTTTAGTTACGTTTTTCAGAAGACTAAGCATTTACTTAGTGGAAGATGGTGGTTTCGTATTAAATCGTGTAGCGATGTGGTAAAAGTCATCAATTCTTCTTTCTTTTCGTGTAGTTAGGGCAAAACTCACACTTTATATTAGTGAAAGAAATTTTAGAATCGGTTCAGTAGTTCCAGAGTACCCTTACATACAAAGAAACAAGTAAAACCTCTTTATAATATTACTATAGACTAGCTGAGACCCGTGGTTTCACCCGCTGTTTAATATAAAATAAATCGGATATTTTGATTATTTAAGCATATAGGTAGGTACGTTGGATCTAATTATTTTTATTTTTCTTATATAAAAGTAGCCTAAGTTATTCCTTATAACATCAGCTATCTGCCAGTGAAAATCGGTCCAGCCGTTTCGGAGATTACCCGGAACAAACAGACAGACCGACAGACAGACAGACAGACAAAAAATTTGAAAATAGTTGTTTTGTTATATGTACCCTATATACTTTCATATGCAGCTAGTAAAAGCCTGTTATTTAGACATTACAAACAGACACTTAAATTTTATTTATTTGTATAGATGAGCAAATCTAATGATGTAGGGCCCATTTCTCATATTGGTCTCATTGGTCCACTGTTAACAACCACAACTGTTCAACGTGAGATCCTGGGTTCCATTTCCTGGTAGGCAGCCGTAAGGCGGTCTTCTGTAAGAAAATTATTTGTAGCAGTCCGGAATTTGGACGTGTCCAGTGATTGCAATAAGTATGCCCCCTGTTACATGAAACGGATAATTCCACATTTTATACAATTTTAGAGGTAGAGCCGCATGACCGTCGAGGATTTAAGAAAATAATAAACACTGGATAACGAACAGCTTAATTTTTCGTGTCCATAGAATTATATACCATTTCTTCCTCCTCAAAAAGGTTTATACATTATCATTTATAAAAAAAAACAGGTTTCTAATTCAACCCTACTCTCTATTTACCCACATAAGGATTAAATTTCCAAAAACATTGCAACAGGTATTTTAAAATAAATATTCTAAAAGCCAACGATAATTTTTCACATCTAACTTAAAAACTAACGGATTTTACTACAAATTTTACTACAAAATCTCTGGACTCGCTACACCGTTACGAAACGCTTGAAGTGAAAACTTCCTTTAGCGCGGTACACATATTTTTAGATGAGATAAAATCTCCTAACGCGCCAAAATAAGTTTTCACTTCTGTCGGCACTCCCGGAGTGCAACTTTTTATATTGTTAAGGCGAATACCATTTTTTCGTAGGCCTAATTAAAAAAATTGCGGAATTTCCATACAAACTTTCTCCCGCTGTTTTACTCCTTAAGAGTTGAATTTACAAAATCAATAATATTTCCTAATTTTTTAAGAGTCTTGTATGGCTCAGAACGCCTTAAGTTAATGTTGAGTAGTTTAAGTTTGAGAGTAGTTAACACAAACCACAGATTAAGCAAATAATTAAGTTTATTTAATAGTAGTAATAAAGTAATTTAAAGTTGGATGCTAATCCGCGGTGTTCGCGTAAGTGAGTTATTTGTCAACTAAACATATAATATATATTAGCGCGTGAAGTAGGTCGCGGGTTAGCAAAATAAACAACCTGTACGTATTTAAAACCGTACAAGTCTGCTCCGTCAGATCTTCTCCTCGTCTTGTACTCAGCAATGTCTGAAAACGAAAGTTTTCAACCAGTGGGTCCTACCTGTTATGACCTACGGAGCCGAAACATGGACACTAACAGCCGGACTAGTCCACAAGTTCAAAGTCACTCAGCGGGCTATGGAACGTGTTATGCTCGGAGTCTCTCTAATGGATAGAATCTGAAACGAGGATACCCGGAAGAGAACCAAAGTAATTGATGTAGCACACCGAATCAGCAAGCTGAAGTGGCAGTGGGCTGGTCACGTTTGTCGAAGGACCGATGGCCGATGGAGCAGACGAGTACTTTTTTTTTTATTTTTTTTTATTGATGTCCAGTGGAAATTCTACATGGAACTTCCTTCACCCCGGGGAAGGGCGAAGGGGTATGCCGGACTCCTACCGGCTAAAACCACTGGAGCGGTCATCTTCGGCACCGAAGGGGGGCTCCAGGTCCTCGTAAGATCACACTAGAGCCGCCCATTGGTGCCACGCCTTTAGGCACATCTCGGAAGGGATGACTGTAAAGCGGTCACCCCCTCTAGCGGAGGGAAGGCGACTGTAAAAAGGTCGCCCCCCCAGGCACTTCTCGGGGAGGATTGTAAAGGATCCCCCCAAGCCTCGCTTTGCGCTGTGCTGCGCACACGGCGGCACGTGACCACGTGCGCGCCACCATCTTCCCGGGGGTCGCTCGGTGTGAGCACGTAGATTCCCCAATCTGCGCGCCCGCGACCCCCGAGAGAGCAGACGAGTCCTAGAGTGGAGACCGCGTATGGGCAAATGTGGTGTGGGACGCCCACCAGCTAGATGGACGGACAACCTGAAAACGGTTACTGGGTCCGGCTTGCGGAAAGCTGTTGACCGGGAGTTGTAGCGCACGCTGGTTAGGTTACGTCCAGCAGTGGACCGGTATATGTTGATGATGATGATTTTTTACCAAAAAGCTAAATAGGTACAACCTGGGTAACATCTTACTGAACTACGTCTTATTACTTATCAAATGAGCCAAGTTTTATGGCGTCACAACGTTTAGACATCCATTTTCATTCTTCTATAAACTGAGACCTCAAACTCTGAGAGCGAAAACATCGCCCAATATAATTACAAAATACAATATTTAACAAATCTCGACCCTCCCCTAAGCTGCTTATTGCTATCTCTGTCATTATTAATTTTACGAAAATTCTTTTTATTATGACCAACAGCGACGCAATTTGAATTTTATTTTTATAGCAGGAAAGAAGTGTTTCTATAATGTCAAGAAATTAGATTGAGATTTAAAAGAAAATTATGTTGAATTTAGCGTCGTAGTCGCGGATTGGTCTTCAATGGGACCGTGGGGTCGATTCCTGCATCGGAATAAAAATTGTATGGCATTCAGACAACTGTTTAAGTTTGATGTTCTGGAAAACACAGCGTGGGACGGTCTCCAACGAGATGGACAGATGACCTGGTGAAGATCACTGGGAGTCGTTGGATGCGAGCGGCATGTATCCGGTCGTTGTGGAAATCTATGTGGGAGGCCTTGGTTTAGCAGTAAACGTGCTTCGGCTGATATGGTGATGGTATGATAGGTTTTTAGGGTTCCGAACGTCTGAAGAAAAAACGGCGGATCCCTTATAGGATCACTCGTGTGGCTGTCTGTCCGTCTGTCACAGCCAATTGGCCCCGAATTTACTGGACTGATTAAATTGAAATTTGGTACACATATGGATTTCTGCAACCCAAACACGTACGTGTAACGTAAATAAATGAATTTTGAATATGGGGGTCAGTTTTGCAAACTGTACCGTGTAACATATGAATTGGAAGGGCTTGTTGTGAGGGTGTCAAATATATTTATTTCATAATTTTAAAATGTATTGTATTAAAGTTATTGAAGTAAATATACGAAAATCGACCATGACCCCTTATCTCCAGAATTACTGAGCTTAAAACTATAAATAAAATATAGGTTCTTTACCTATAGATTACAGGAAAACTTACAAGAAGTCTATGGTCTGAAAATAACATGGTAAATCTTTCAACGATGTTAAGTTTGTTCTTGCCATAAGTTATTGGTACAAAACCGAATCCAACAATAGTCAATATCCATATTCAGCAATTTCGAAACCCTCTCCACACGAGTTCAACTTGCACTTGACCAGTTCTTTTTTATAAAATATGGGCGCTGCGCCAAAATCGCTAAGAAGGTATGTCACAAAAAATCCTGCAAAATATATATATATAACTAACTATAAATAACTAATATTTATAAATTTATATAACTTACTCTGTACTATTTCGAATAAACTGTCTGGTGAAGGAAATCCTATTTCCGCACAAGGACAGAATAATAATAATTACAGGTTCTGGCTAATTAATGCTTACTTTATTAAGTTTATTTTCCATCAAGAAGGCGAAGAACCAAGCGGTGTGGGACTTAGGAGTGGATTTTGTCTAGCAGTTCAATGCACGCGGCTGTATGGTGAAGATGTTTGTTTCATCAATACCTATGTTATCAATTCAAAAGTCATTACCAATACATTAATAGATAGGAAAACCTATGTTCTCTTTTTAGCTCATACCAGAAGTCATATTCTAATGAAACTGTAACCAAGTCTAGTGCCAACGTCCGTATCCGTCAAGGGTATATTATTGTAAACAGAAACAGACACGATGCGAGCAGATAACTGGGAGTGCAATGAGAACAAAGATACAATTTGACAAAAAGTTTACCTTAGGTTTAAAGCAAATCACTTACAGGGTTCATACCCTAATAAGAAACTTCACAAAATTACGAAAAGTGGATATTTCCGCGAGGTCTTCACTCGTGGTGATCGGACACTGACGGCCGAAATTAATATTGGATCTAATCCAACATCTTTGTATTTCGGATTACGGATATGTCTGTTTTTGTGTTAAATGTCATCGTAACACATCAACGGATGAATTTCAAAATCCTAAATCTGAAGATTTTGGACTATATTGATTATTAATTTAACCGCAAATGTGTCTCGATTACGGCTAGTGTAATCACAAGTTGTGATTTATAACTATGTCAAGGCGTGCCAAACTTTAGTTGCGAAGGAGTACCACAAGATGGCGCGCTTGTGTTTTGTTTAAGGCACATATTTACGTATATACTTATGTAAATATCTTCTTCGATCAAATGTTTTCCTAGTCCACGACGAAGTATCGATGAACTAATAATAAAATAGAGCCATGTTTCTCTTCTAAATCAGTAACTTGTATTTTATCAACACTCGGTAGCTTGGTAGGCAGCTCGGTTATATCAAGTCAAATCAATTTAAAACAGTCATACAATATTAAATTCACAAGATATTTCGAGACAGCACGTCCCACTTGGAACGTATCCAGGCTCTACTGCGTCTCCTGTTAAGCCCCATACACACGAGACGGTATTTGTATTGATGCAAAGTTACAAGTTGTACAAAATTTTATCCGAACACCCGAGGGAAATCGGCGGGAGCGGATTGCTGAATTCAGC
The DNA here is from genome assembly GCA_947459985.1 of Diloba caeruleocephala. Classification (NCBI taxonomy): domain Eukaryota; kingdom Metazoa; phylum Arthropoda; class Insecta; order Lepidoptera; family Noctuidae; genus Diloba; species Diloba caeruleocephala. Next base: position 3,788,948 of record OX381618.1, read on the forward strand.
GAATGCTTTTGTAGGATTGGTTGTATCGAAACCTTTGTAATTTAGAATGATTATACTTTCAAAGTCATTAGATCAGCGTCCATATTTGATAACTTGACTGACAGCAATACTAGCTGTAAAGTAATCATCTGCAAATGGACTAGGCCTTATGGATCGTGCTCTTCAGACCCTGGCTCAAAAGGAGCGAGCGCGTCACCTGCCGCCCCACACAGGTATTTACCGCTCACGGTTGTTTTGTAGCGTACCTGCAAAATATACGGTACGAGGCCACGGCACAATGTCACCATTGTGATAGCGACCGGCGGGCTGATTACCTAAGTCGCAGACGCTTTGCAACAGGCGTAAATTGCTCCAACGCCGCTGTCAAACGTCAATTTGGTATTACCTATTCGCCGATAGCGACTAAACAGCCGAAGATCTCTGACGCGCCTCTGTCGGACAATCAATGAATTAAAAACGTTCATTCTTTTTATTTCCACTGGTGGCTACTGGCGCTAGTAACTATGCATCTTCTACAATAGCGACTGGCGGGCGATAACTTACGTAATACCAATTTTTTTGACGCTTTGCCACCGATGGATTCTTGGCTGCGCGATAGCTGATATCGCGTCTGCTGTTGCTGTTTTTAGCTAATCAGCCCGCGGGATACCGCTTGCGATATCTCTCTGCCGGCAGTAGTGTCTATAACTATGCTGGCAGCGCATGAAAATTGAAGTGCAGTACTCTCTCTTTCTGTGAGAGTGTCATGCTCCAGAAGGAGACCACAGAACGGGATCGGGTGAGGGCCGATCCCGCACGAAGATGGATAAGATGGCGCCGGGGTAATAACCACCCCGGCAGATTTGCGAGTCTACCAAGAGACCCCTGGAAAGACGGAGGTGCCTGCGCGGTCACGGGCCGTCGTGTGCGCGGTATAGAATACAGTGAGCTTCGGGGGGTCCTTTATAATCTCCCCCGAGATGTGGCTTGGGGAGCAGCCTTTTTACATTGGCCTCCCCACCACTAGAGGGACCAGTTTACAGTTATCCCCACAGAGATGTGCCTAAAGGCGTGACACTAATAGGTGGATCTAGTGTGATAGTATCAAGGACCTGGGGCGCCCCTTTGGTGCCGAGGGTGACCGCTCTGGTAGTTTTAGCCAGTAAGAGTCCGGCATGCCCCTCCGTCTTTTCCCTGGGCGGAGGAAGTACGTGATGTACTTCCACCGGCTGAAATAAAAGAAGCCTTTATGGATGAGGTGCAAAAACACTAAGCCATGTTCCTTAGTTACTCTATTCTAGTGGTAGTAGAGTTCTTTGTTGAGCACTTGATTAGAGCGGTCCTACAGTTCTACCAATTACACTCGCCATAACAATTATCATGTGTCAACGTAGTTGTGTTTCGAGTAGAGAGTAAGGGTGAGATTCAGAAACAAGTCTAAGCGTGAACTTACGCTTCCATCTGTCAAAATTAGGGGCGTAAGTACTGCATTTTGACAGATTGAAGCGTAAGTTAACGCTTAGACTCGTTTCTGAATCTCACCCTAAGCAACTTAGCCTTAGGACGACAGTGCATCATTATATTTTTTGCAAATATGTTTAAAAAATACTTTCACTTGTCAATTTCAGATGAATTCTCAACATAGCTGAAAGGATTAGTAAACTGAAGTGGCAATAGGCGGGGCACATTGCTCGAAGAACTGATGGTCGTTGGGGCACAAAGGTTCTCGAATGGAGACCGCGCACCGGAAAACGCTGCGTGGGACGACCTCCAACGAGGTGGACAGACGACCTGGTGAAGGTCGCTGGGAGTCGTTGGATGAGAGCGGCATGTGACCGCTCGTTGTGGAAATCTAAGGGGGAGGCCTTTGTTCAGCAGTACACGTCCTGTGGCTGATATGATGATGATGATAATCTTTGTCAGCATTTGAGTATATTGTTCCTAGGGGCAGTCCCTGTAGTCTGCGCTTTCACACCGAGCGACCCCCGGGAAGACGGTGGCGCACACGTGGTCACGTGCCGCCGTGTGCGCAGCACAGCGCAAAGCGAGGCTTGGGGGGATCCTTTACAATCCTCCCCGAGAAGTGCCTGGAGGGGCGACCTTTTTACAGTCGCCTTCCCTCTGCTAGAGGGGGTGACCGCTTTACAGTCATCCCCTCCGTGATGTGCCTAAAGGCGTGGCACCAATGGGCGGCTCTAGTGTGATCTTACGAGGACCTGGAGCCCCCTTCGGTGCCGAAGATGACCGCTCCAGTGGTTTTAGCCGGTAGGAGTCCGGCACACCCCTTCGCCCTTCCCCGGGGTGAAGGAAGTTCCATGTAGAATTTCCACTGGACATTAATAAAAAAATTTAAAAAAAAGGAGTCCAGCATATCCCTTCGCCCTTCCCCGGGGTGAAGGAAGTTCCATGTAGAATTTCCACTGGACATCAATAAAAAAAAAGGGGCAGTCCCTGTAGATCGTCTTCTTCTTACCTTCTTCGGACCCCTCGTCACACTTCTAGCCGTTATGACGGTTCCTTTACTATTCGTCCCATTCGTTTATGGAATTCCTTGCTACATTCCCTACGCGACAGCCGTACTCTGGACGCTTTAAGACAAGAATTCTTATTAATATTTCCTAATTATGTAATTTGTATTGTACAAGTGATATGTGTACGGAGGTCTTAACGAACACGAATGATTCAGATTCAGTTTCCTACCACGAATACCTTAACACTGAAGATGAATGTTTGTTTTCCGATATACTTGCCTAAGTATGAGGTGACGCTACTTACGCGCTTACAAATCTCCACTCATATATTTTAACGGGTTTTTAATTTTTTGTTGGAAATTTCCAATTGTTTGGTCGGATTTCTATTATTTGTTTTGTTATTTTTTTAATGTTTTTTTTTTTTCAAAAACGTAGCCCCACACTAGGATTTCTCCTGTGTCGTGGGTGCGTTTACAGACATGAATTCCACATACAATACACCCAGACCCGGAACAACTACCTGCAGGTCATACAAATATTTGTTCCGTGTGGGAATCGAACCCACGACCCGGAGCGCAGCAGCCGACTGTATCAGCCACTGCACCAACCGTGCCGTCAAATCATTCAAGTCAAGTAAGTCAAGTATTATTAATCATTTAATCTTTTTTTTTTTTTTTTTAATCTCTGAATTTCGTTACTTGTGTACGTTTTTGCTTGCGACTGTACAGTACATATACTGAGCATACGTTTGCAAAACTCTCGGCTTCATTTCTCACAGTTTGTTTTGATACCCGATGCTCGAGCCACAGGTGTGCTGGTACAGGCTAATTTATGGCACTAAGTTCCAAAGTTCCATAAATTTTTGTGTAAGAAGTTTATCCATAACGTATTTGGATAACAGTACCTACCTCTGTTGATGGACGAGAATTACTTACGAATGACGGTGTCGCTCTCGTATTAAAAAATGAACAAATCATATTAATGGCTGTAACGGAATAGAGGTAACCCATCCAGTTGGATAACAGGCTTTTTCTTTTGTTTTGTGCAGTGGGTGAGCGCGCGATGACCTTTCTCCGCTACGGGTTAGGTTTGACCCCAGCACAGAAATAGTTGGAGTCCAGCATTCATAGCTTACTCTGCTGCTGGTTCCGGCATAGAATAGCACCAACTTATCTCGTTTCGTGGGTGTTGTAAAAGGCGACTGGATTAGCCGGAGGATGGGCAGCAGCGTCCATCGAGTATACAGGTTGTCCAGTAAATAACACGACATACTACAGGGAGTGCGAGCTTGGGTCAATACCTACCAAGAAAACACAATATATGTTCAGCAAAATCTTACGGATTTACAGTGGTACAAAATTTTATAGATAAGAAAATGTACTGTGAAAATTTAAACAAAAATTGTATTTCTTGAAAACAGTTAGTTTTTAATGGAATAAAGACTTATCAATGAGTAAAGTAATATAATACAAATAATTTGTGGTAAAAAAAAAACCAGAAAAGGAATTTTTCATAACGAGATGCTTAAATATCTGTGTCAAGGTAGAGATTTTCGATATTTAGGAAAATTTTGTACTACTGTAAATCTGTAAGATTTTGCTGAACATATATTGTGTTTTTTTGGTAGGTATCGACCCAAGCTCTCACCCCCTGCAGTATGTCGTGCTATTTACTGGACACCCCGTATTTATAACTCAACTGCATTCGCCAACCCGTCAGCTAAGCGTGGCGATTAGGGCAAAATCCCCCCTAATGAGCACACAACACAAACCCAAACCGGTCGATGTGCCAATCTTTGGGGGAGGCTTCTGTCCGGCAGGGTAATGCTTATCACAATATCAGCCAAAGGATGTCCACTTCTAAACAAAGGCTACTCCACAGATTTCCACAAATGTGTCATCATTAAATTTCCACAATTGTGTCATCATTAAACCATAAAGACAGTACGGTTGGTGCAGTGGCTGATACAGTCAGCTGCTGCGATCCAGGTTGTGGGTTCGATTCCCAGACGCAACAAATATTTATATGATTTGCAGGTTCCGGGTCTGGGTGTATTGTGTGTGGAATTTATGTTTGTAGATGCACCCACGAGGCCACGACACAGGAGAAATCCTAGTGTGGGGCAACGTTATTAAAAAAAGAAAAAGGAACAAATGTTAGTGGGAATTTGCCAGTACTTACTACACCACGCTTGCCAGGTGGGTAGGTGGGCGCAGTATGGCTACTGATTCACAGAAGGGTCGCTGCTGCCCATCCCTCTGGTTTAGAATTCCTTAGTATGCTATGAAGACATCCATGGGAGGAGCTGGAATGGTGCTATATTTATCGGACTTCTATAATCCGGACACCACACTAATTCAGAGCTAATATAAAAAAAAATACGGGAGGCGTATATTCTACAATGATTATTTTTATGATTTTCCGGATAATCACCTTATAAACGTTTACATAAAAGTACATTTCGGTTATGATACCTTGAATATAGCTATTAGCTAAGCTCTTCTAGATCCTAGCACAAAGCGCCTTAACCGATTGAAAACAAATATGGCAGCGTGTGGGTTACTCGGCGTGTGGTTTAAACATAGTGATACGTGTTGTACAAGGGGTATATATGCCGTGTGGTGCCGGATAAGAATACCACCACCCCATCTCATCCCGTAGGTGTCGTAAAAGCGACTATGGGGTTAGCCGGGGGATGGGCAGCAGCGTCCTTCGAGTATATTGATAACTCAACTGCGATCGCTAAACCGTCTGCCAAGCGTGGTGATTATGGCAATATTCCCCAATGAGCACACAACACAATCCCATACCGGTCGTTGTGGCAATCTTTGGGGGAAACTTTTGTCCAGCAGTGAACGTTTTTACGACTGAAATTATGAAGGGGTACCAACTACAATCTAAACCTGTTGGGTAGCTTCGGCACTCAAGTATCGGTGGATTTCATAACAAGTTATATGAGAACATTATAGAAACATTTGTATTTATTTACTTGCAAGGTGGTTTTTTGATGTACAAAGTATTCCAACGCATTTACCATCACGACTACGGCATGTTAAATGGGAAATGATGACAATCATTACGACGATGACTAGGTTAAATACTGACACTTGGAAAATGCGAATTATAATGAATAATTATAATTTTTGTAATGCAATCTACACTAATATAATAAAACTGAAGAGTACGTTTGGTTTTTTTTTAACGCGCTTCTTTCTGGAACACCAGTCGTATTTGAAAATCCTTATTTGCATTTGGCAGCCCAATTCTTGAGGAATGTGATAGGCAATAGCCTAAATTAAAATATAACATCGCGCTATGAGACCTAGGAGCTGGGCAAAAAGAAAAAAGGCTAACTGAAAACGCAGTAACAGCGCGGGCGGTTCGGTGGTCGACGAGAATAGAGCAGTACCGAGAAGAGCCGAACTTGGTGAAACCGCTGTTCACACCAAGTAATATATTACTACTTAGTGGTTCGGAACGCGTTTCCCCTTTAGACATTCTCACCACTGAGTACACAAAGATAATTTATCTGCAGAAATATGAGTGCACGTGAAAGTACATATGGCTCTGGCGACTTTCTCTGACCAGCCAACTAAGGCAAGTCAGAGTTGAAAGTCCTTCGAGCGCGCACGGGATTTCAGCTAACCAGTATAGGCAAACCGGAGACGAGGCCCTGGCCGACTGGAAAAAAGGAGTCCAGCATACCCCTTCGTCCTTCCCGAGGCTGAGGAAGTTCACGAAGAATTTCCAAAGGGACCAATAAAAAAAAGGTGCGAATGCTGATCTAAGCTTTTCTCTGGGATTGCGTTTATCCCAGGGTATGATAATGACTGCCGCAGAGTCTTTGTTATTATTACTATATTTTTAGCTGAGCTAAGATTGTATAATTATATCATTAATTATATTATTACTTTAGTTTTGCCATAAATATTTAATTATTCTTATTTTCAGCATAATTTAATGTCATCTGATATAAGTAATAGATATTTAATACCTTAAATGAAAATATTCTGGTACTGTAATACATAGAATACATGGATCATAGCAGTATAAACGAGTATTTATGAATTATGAATGTTATTAGATACCGTCACACAAGACTGTCTTTTTTCAAGTTTAGCAAACCGACATTATGTAACTTACTTTCGAAGAAAGAGATTGTAATATCTTATTACGTTTTTAATAAGTGATTTAATATAATTCTGGGGATAGCCCACAGAAGGATTCTGTGCCCCCCTACCATTGTGAGATTATTCGCATGCCTCCCAAGCCCGAGTGCTGTTAATAGCACTATTATTCTTAACTTAAACATCACTTAAGGCAGCTCTCAGTAAATAGGTCTAATCTAAAATAGGTCTAGGCTGAAAGTCAGCGCCCGGCATTATGCCGAGACTCATTTGACGCAGACTTGAGACACATGATTTAAAGATTAGGATTAGGAACGTATACAAGTTAAGTGATTACATTTAAGTAAATATTTTATATTTTAACGGTTGTGTCTCATGGCTCTATGGTAATAAACCAAATTCTGTAAATATGAATAGAATTTTTATGACATGGCAAGTGGTGTCCAGATTGAGAACATTGCACCACTTCAGTTCCGCCCGTGGATGTCTTAAAAAGCGACTACGGGACTCTAAACCAAAGGGATAAGCAGCAGCGTCTTCTAAAGGAAAACATATCCATACATACCGAAGCACTTGACAAATCAAGTCCTTCGGTATGTATGGAGGTGCCCGCATGTTATGACATGATAACTGGGTGACAAATTTGTCCGCCGACTCGCAAACAAGCCCGTGATAAAACTGTCACCGCGGCGCTAGGTTCCGACAAAACTCCTTCTGCGAGAGCGTCATGCTGCAGAAGGAGACTGCAAAGCGGGATCGGAATTTTTTTAATAATTACACTTCATGCATTTTAGCATTATAATACTATTCTCTGATAACTGAATTTGAATTCTACTGTAACTATAGTTTAGAAAAATAACATTTTTAGATTAATAAAATTGTTCATGGAGTTTCCTGCAGCGTCTTCTATCTTCTACTAACAACTTGGAATTAGCATTTACTTAAATGCCGACTTAAATGACTATTCATAAGCTTCGACAAATAGATAACGTGATTTTTAATATAGCACCACTTCATCTCCTCATGTAGATATCGTAAAAGGTGACTAAGGGACTTTAACCAGAGGGATAGGCAGCAGCGTCCCTTCTGTGGAATAGTAGCCATACTGCGCTCTCCAACCCAACTGCCAAGCGTGGTGAGTATTGGCAAATTACCTACTAAATGACGATTCTATTGTGGAAATCTACGGGGAGGCCTTTGTCAACAGTGAATTTTTTAAATGGCTAAAATGATGATTATGATGATAATGATGATTTTAGATTAAGTTTTCGTTCCTCGTTAACCTTGCATACTCCAGTTCGAATCCTCACTATTTAAAGTGTCTTCGGTTGTTAAGCGGATGGCCAGCTAAAAATCGTCATGATCTTAATATTAGTTCTGATTGGCGATCAATTGCAAGCTATCATTTGGTAGAAAAATTATGGCTTGTAGAAAGAGCACATAGTACTATTTATCCCTAGCAGTACGAGTTTCAATTAAATAAAATTTAAGATAAAATCTTCTGAATGCGGCGATCTGAATGCTCTGTCCAGCATCCTACGCAAATCCTCGTCTATTGTATCACATCTAACAAAGAAGCATGCAGGTTAGTTATAAAAGCGTTCAATATAAACAACCGCATGTCCGTCTCTGTTATATTAACTCGGAAACGGAAACAGGACGTCAAAGTTAGACCGAGTTTACAAACAGGAGATTTATCGAGTTTCGAACTGGGTGTATTGTGGAAGAGAGAAGGAAATATTTCTTTCATTTCATTTTATTTTCATATTTCGATCTAAGCTTCAATGGCTACTCGTCCGTCAGAGAAGAGCCGTCATATCACTCTGTTTGCTCTTATCTATTTTAAGCGATCCTGGTGCTCCTAATTACCTCAAAATACTTTTTCAACTTTTGGGTGGATCTCATACATGGACAATCATAACCTTCGTGTTTCTGAAAATTTAATCCTTAACATACCTTCCCACCATTCAGGGTTTATAATTTACTTTCGAATTAAATTCGAAAAATGGAATGAGCTTCACCTATATATTAAGAAAGCTCCGAGTAAATTCACGTTCAAACGCAAAGTGCGTGAATACTATTTCAAATCTCTGCAAACCTGATCATACAGAACTGTCTTCATCATTACTGTTAATATTCATGTCAGATATTTATATATTTTATTCTGTATTGTAATATTTTAAATAATGTATCGACTCTGTTTCACATAATTTGTGATTTATTATGAAATCAATTAACATTATCTATAGTATGCTTTGTTTCTGTACCTCTTTCGATGTGCTTACTTTAACCCAAAGGTTGACTGGTAGAGAATGCCTCATGGCGTTAAGTCCGCCTTGTGTATCCTAAATGTACATAGAAGTTTAAATAAATAAATAAATATTTTAGTGGGTCACACGATCGACTGTCCAGCAATGGGTGTCGCAAAAAGTAAAATTAATATTCAAACTAATCCAAAATCATTGGATTTGGGATTGAGGATTTGTTTGTTTGTGTGTTAAGATGACGGCATGGCTGGTGCAGTGGCTGATACAGTCGACTGCTGTACTCCAATTTGTTTCTATATAGCGAGCAATGTGTTAAATAGTAATATCACTTTTTTTTAAAGAGTGTCTATGGGGTTTCTTGCCGGCTTCTTGTCCATAAGATCAACTTTTCCGAACCGTGCACCTTAACTTTCGACTTTTCATAAGTGCCTATTAGGGCCTATCTATACTCTATACAAATAAATATAATTGAAGTGTCTGTTTGTAATGTCAAAATAACAGCTTTTTACTTAATGCATATGAAAGTATATACGGTACCTATAACAAAAAAAACAATTTTTAATTTTTTTGTCTGTCTGTCTGTCTGTTTGTGCTGGGTAATCTCCGAAACGGCTGGACCGATTTTGACGGGACTTTCACTGGCAGATAGCTGATGTTATAAGGAATAACTTAGGCTACTTTAATTTTAGAAAAATAATTAGGGTTCCGCGCAAAAAAAATAAAACCCTTGAAATCCAACATATATAGGTATTCTATGTCAAGTGTCTATGTCGAAGTACTCTAAATTTCTTTTAAATTAAACGCGGGTGAAACCGCGGGTCCCAGCTAGTATGAAATAAAAACTTTGACTTTGACACCGGGTCGCGAACCGCGAGTACCTACTGAGTTTACTGGGCCTGCGAAACTACTATAACTAATACGACGAGCGCAGTGTGGCACGTAGTTCCAGTCCTGACATTACAATTGTCATGGGCAGGCATGATACTTACCATCAGGCGAATGACATGCACGTCTCGTCTAAAAAAGGTAACAGAGTAAAACCATTGAAACAATACGTAAAGAATAACCTCCAAATAAAAAAGGCATCCAAATACAAGGTCTTAATTTAATAGTCCACGATATTTTGCATGGCGCTATGGTGAACGATGAAGATAATGTAGTTATAAAAAAAAACTTGTATATTTGCTGTTTAAAAAAATATTTTATTAAATCATTTATTTCATTACTTCCTAGTTCTCTTAGTTGTGATAATATTCACATGCATCTAGTAAGACAATGGACAGGGCTGGTTGACTGATTTAGATAGTCTGTAACGTTAAACAAAACAGACGGCGCACGGTAGCGACATCACACAAAAGAAAGAAATGGATTTTTACCATGAGTTTTTTTTGTGTTCGGTACATCATCTTTATTATTATATTAGCATATATATTAGCATTTACTGAGGCACCATGAAAAATATCGTGGATTATTAAAATAAGACCTAATATATTGTAGGTACGTCTTTCCGCACGTTTAAGTAGATGGGAGCAATCAGCAACTTAGTTTAGTATTACTGCCTCAAATGTACCGCTCCTTCGACCCTCTGAATGTGTTTCCGAAGTTAATACCAAGGTGTTACACGCACTTTTCTTGTTTCAGATTGGCCAGCGGTGCTCAATCTTTGGTCGACCAAAATTTTGTATACCACTTAAAATAAATCGTTAAGCACAAATAACTATCACATCCCCGATTAGTGGGAAGATGGGCAGCACTGGCCTGCGAGTACATTAACAACTCAACTTCAATTGCCAAACTGAATAATGCAAAACGGTCGTTGTGGATGTCTTAGGGAGAGGAGGGGAGGGAGGTACTTTAGGTACCTACGTGTTATCTATAAAAATAAATAAAACTGAAGTGTCTGTTTGTAATGTCAAAATAACAGCTTTTTACTAAATGCATATCAAAGTATATACGGTACCTACAACAAAAAACATTTTTTTGTCTGTCGGTCTGTCTGTCTGTCTGTTTGTTTGACGCTAATCTCCGAAACAGCTGGACCGATTTCTACGGGACTTTCACTGGCAGATAGCTGATGTTTTAAGGCATAACATAGGCTTTTATTTGATAATAGTTAGCAATAAATAAAATCCAATATATGGACTCTACGTCATGTGTCTATGGCGAATTACTCTAAATTATTTATAAATAATCGAATTTATTGCAAATTAAACAGCGAGTGAAACCGCGGGTCCCAGCTAGTTATGAACTAAAGTACATTCGACATCATCAGCTTTCGCTGAACATCAGCGTCCTATAAGAGTGTTAGTGGTCTTATGGAAAAGTAGCCATAATCACAAAGCCTGCCAAATTGTTTGGTGGTAGTTGTAGGACAACTACGGTTACGGTCTGGTGTTGGATACCATCCTGTAACAGGTTGGCGTATGGGGCATTTAAAACTAAGGCAGTATGGCACAGTAGTAGTATCTGTATTATTCTGTGTTTCGAAGCACACCTAAAATCGTCGCTCCCGGTTGTTGTCATTAGACGGCAGTCGTTAAGTCAAGTTGGAGGTCTTTGGCTTGAACAACTCTGACACAAGGCTGGTCACATACCACACGAAAGGAAAGGAAGTGAGGGTGAGATTCAGAAACGAGTCTACAGAGTGAAATTACGCTTCCATCTGTCAAAATGTACTACTCACCCTCATAATTGTATTCACAGACAATCGGAACACGACTTAAGCTTAGCGTAAACTAAGCTAAGCCAAGTAGTGAAAATCGACGACTTTGGGTGAATCTAGCGCCACTAAGCCAGAGAGGCAAAGGTGTGCTTGCAACAGGAACTATGCATTATGGATATGGAGCGGAAGCGGAACCCCCAAAATATACAAGCCCCAAGCTGACATAACCCATGGGCGCTTTTAAAGAAAAAGTATATCAGAATATAGTTAGAATTGTTTTTTTTTTTATTTATACATAAACTGACATTTGTTATTTTATACACTTTTTATTGACATTGAATTGCAAAAAAAAAAATTGCATATTGTACGGTGTAATATATCATTTTGTTTAAATGTTTTTACAATAAATAGTTTCAAAGTTATTTAAGAAAGTATATGAAAATGACAATTCTTCCAATATCTAGTATACCTACAATTTTGAAAAAAACTACAGGTTACAGGAAAATCGGTAAGAAGACTGTGGTCTTAAAATAACATGGTAAATCTGTCAATGTTGGGTGTACAAACTTACATTTGCAGTTGGAATGTATGGGAGAACATGTTTTTTATCTACAATATTACGTTTGTTCTTGGGAAAAATTATTGTAGTTACAACTAACTTTGGATCAGATTTATTATATCAGAGTAATTGATGTACGCAACCCTCTCGAGTGCAACAGGCACTTGTCCGGTTTTTTGTGTTAAGTGTGACCTTGATACAAAAACTAGAGATTTTGAATAATATTGAATATTAATTTCGGCCCTTCGACGTAACCATAATGTGCAGGCGACCGGCAAGCTCGTTTATACTACATAATTTAAAAAAAAGAATTCGTCATAGGAACAGCTGACGCCGAAGCCCAAAATTATGTGGTATCAAAAAGAAAGTATTGTAGATCGTCACAAAGGTTGAATACCACTGATAGACCTTAGTTGCTAACTCCATATACGAAGTTACACCAAGATTTGTATTGCTCTCTTCCCTTTAATAGTACTTTATATTCCAGATTATTATAGCTCGTGAATTAATATATTTACAGTACAGAACCGAAAAAAACGAGTCGAGGTGGTAGTTCTCTTATTGCAAGAGTCCGGCGGCGACGAGCATGTGATCAAGTGCCATCGTGTGTGTAGCACAGCGACGCATGGGGGGATTACTTACAATCCTCTCAAGATGTGCCTGGGACCGGCCTTTTTAGAGTCAGTCAGTTAGAGGGGGTGACCATTTTGTAGTCACCCCTCCGAGATGTGTCTATAGCCGTGGCTCTAGTGTGATCGTACGAGGACCTGGAACCCCCTTTCGGTGCAGAAGATGACCGCTCCACTGGTTATAGTCGGTAGGAGTCTGGCATGCCCATTCTCTCTTCCCCGGGGCGGAGGAAGTTGAAGATGAATTTCCACACAAAAAATTTATCACCCCAGTGCCAGATATTCTGCAGCGATTAGTGCTTCAACTTTAGTTATTACTGTGTTTTAGTTTGAAGGGCTCTGTAGCTAGTGAAGTTACTGGGCATAAGAGACTAAATAAAGTCTCGAGGTTCTGAGCACAGTGTGGTGCCACGCAGAACTCTTTTGGGTAGCATTATAATTGTTAGCGCAGGCGTGCCGCTTACTATAAGGCGAATAACTCGCTCGTTTCGTAACCCAAGTCTCGTAATAAAAACATGTTCAAAATACAGTTCTGATCTAGGCTCAATGCCGTAAATGTCACACACGGTATTCTCCTAAACTAACAAAGAATGTCAACCGTGAACTTATATTGTGCTGAGATCGACAATGGATCGGAAGTTGATCGAAGCGAGAATGGTATTCCGCTAACATTTTAAAACTGACACAAGTACTAAAATGTACTTGAAATAAGATTAGATTGAGATCATACTGAAACCGCACTGAACTTGAGGAGCAGAATACAAATTTATTGATAACTCGTTTCATGGTTCAGGCCGCTCGTTTGTGGAATGCATTAGTTTTACTAAGACGAGCTCAGTCGATATCAGTGTTCAAAAGACGAGTGAGAGAACATTACTTGTCGCTGTAACTATTTTTGTTTATAGTTTACGCAAAAAATATCATATATGGTTTCAAATAATTAAAAAGTATAATACACTGGCCAATAATTTAATTAAATTATAAAAATGATTAATAGTAAGTTTTTGAAATTTGGTCTTTTTAACGCGGGCTCACTTGCCACCGGTCAGGATGAGTTCATAATAGCTATGAATAATCACTCCGTAGACATTATGGCCATCAACGAGACATGGTTACGAGCGGGAGAGGAAGGACGAGCGCCCGCTGTCCCGGGATACCGCTTGAAGCATATACCACGGCCGGATTCTGTACGCGGAGGACGAGGGGGAGGGGTCGCCTTTTACCTCAAATCTGGTATAAGTGCACGAGTCAAACCGCACCCTGATCAAGCGGACGTCGAGCAACTATGGATAAATCTGAGCCTGAACAAGAAAAGGCTTCTTATCGGTACTGCTTACCGTCCGCCGTGGATGGACCTTGACCACTTTCTGGACTCAATAACAGAGAGTATAAGTGCCTTAGCTCCCTATGACAATATCATCCTCCTTGGTGATTTTAATGTGAACATGTTGGACGCGAGCAACTCTAAATATAAGCGACTTGCAGAGTTCCTTGACTATTGTGGGCTTGAACAAGTAGTGACTTTGCCGACACACTTTGTGAACGATAGCTGTTCGCTCATAGATATTATTTGCACAGACGCTCGTCATAGAAATACGTGTGTCGACCATACTGAGGAGCTAGGAAATCACACATTCGTAACATGTGAACTTTTAATTAAAAAAGATAAGCCTAAAAAGAGAGTGATAATATATCGCCCACTTAAAAACATAGTGTACGACCTCTTCTTTAGAGATCTGGAAACGATCCCTTGGGATTCAGTGTGTCACCTACAAGATGTAGATAGCATGGTATCTGCATTTAACGGTTACGTCACACAATTATTTGACGCTCACGCCCCAATTAAACGCCAGACATTTGGAAGTCTCCCTACACCTTGGATAACTGACACCATTAAACTAATGTGCAGGCTGCGAAATGAAGCCCGGAACCGATATCGCATTTCCAAATTGGATATTCATAAATGCTACTATCTCCAACTTAAACGTCAGGTCGTCGAGTCTCTTCACAATGAAAAAAAAACATATTTTACTAAGCATATTAATGAGCACTTAAATGATTCTAAGACTTTATGGAAAAACCTAAAGTTACACGTGTATCCAACGAATCAAGTTAATATGCTTCCAGATCATCTCCACGACCCACAAGAGATAAATAAGGCTTTTTTGGATGTGCCTGGAAACCAGGGGGTAACTATTTCGCAACTTACATTCTTTGAATTTAACAGACTGGGACCGTTATTATTATTCTCCCTAAAGGAAGTAAACCAAGATACTGTATTTACAATTATAAAAAGTATCTCAACAAATGCACAGGGGATTGATGCTATAACCAAGGAAATGATACAGCTTACTATTCCTCAATCTCTGGCAGCTATCACCGCAATCATAAATAAGTCGATTGCCACAAACACGTTCCCTGACCTCTGGCGATGCGCAATGGTTCGGCCTATACCTAAAAACAATAACCCTCAGAGCTACAAGGATTTGCGCCCTATTAGTATACTTCCGTGTCTATCAAAAATACTGGAGCGGGTCGTGTATTTGCAGGTCGCAAAGTACCTAGAAGCAAATCATATTTTTCCCGACCTCCAATCAGGCTTTAGACAAGGTCGTGGCACGGCTACTGCATTAGCAGACGTGGTGGGCAATATAATTGAAGCTCGGGATCGGGGGGAAGGGACTATTCTCACGCTGCTAGACTATTCTCGGGCGTTTGATGCCATAAATTTGTCATTATTGTTATCGAAGTTAACTTACTACGGATTCGATAACCAAACAGTTAAATGGTTTGACAGCTATCTGGGCAATCGATCACAGTATGTTGAAATACAGAAGGAGGACGGTTCTTCGGTGTCTTCATCTCTTCAAATAGTGACCAGGGGAATCCCGCAGGGATCGATTTTAGGGCCACTGTTATACATTATATACAGTGCAGATATCACTCAGTGCCTACGAGACTGCAAATATCATATGTACGCGGACGATATTCAACTATATATGTCTTTCAAGGCAGATGAGACGTCGACATCGGTTCAAAAAATAAACGAGGAGCTAAAAAATGTGATATCGTGGTCAGAGAGAAACTCGCTAGTTTTAAATCCGATAAAATCTAAATTTATCATCATGGGTAGCAAGAAACAAATCAGCACTATTCTGTCCGCTAAACCAGAGATAAAGATTATGGGTGACAGGATCGAAAGAGTAGAAACAGCTTGTAACCTAGGATTGATCATTGATCCGGAACTTCGCTTCGAGGTGCATATACATAATATCGTCAAAAATTGTTTTTACAGACTTAAATTGCTATACAGGTTTAGACAATATCTTAGTGATAATCTACGAAAGAGACTTGTAGATACTTTAGTCTTAGCAAAGTTCAACTACCTCGATACTGTGTATGGCCCGTGTTTGTTGTCGAGAACCGCTCGATTAATTCAACGCGTACAGAATGCCTGCGCCAGGTTTTGTTTTAGTATTCCTTGTCGTAACCATGTCACACCCTACCTTAACAATGCTAATATCCTTAAAATGGAAAACAGAAGAAAATTGCATCTGGCATGCTTACTGTTTGGTGTTGTTTCTGCGAAAAGTCCTAAATATCTATACGAGAAATTAAATTGGAGGCAGAATCACCTTACATATCTCACCCGCTCCGCGACCAACCCTCTATCCATACCGAGACACCGGACCACAGCATTTAGGGGATGTTTCAAATATGCTGCCACTCATTGCTGGAATAATATCCCGCCGCCGGTTCGATCTAAGGTCAGTAAATTTAGTTTTAAAAGTCAACTCAAACAGCATTTATTACGAAAACAAAAAGATTTGATGTAATATGTATACACACACAAAATATGTGTGAATATATATATAGGTATATGTGTTGTATAGATGCATGCGCGTGTGTGTGTATAGGTAATGCAGTCATGTGTTTATGTATGTGTAATGTGAATATATGTTTATATATGCATTATATCGCTTCTTACCTTGCCATTACTGACCGTAAAATCAAACCAGCAATCATGGCAGCATGTACATTCCTGCATCCGCAAGGATCCGGCAGTGGATTCCTGATATGAGCAATATCATAATATCATAACATGGACAGTAAATCGTTCCTTCAGGCAGTTCATCTACATGGTGCGTTTGGGTGTCAAGCTTCGTTTGAGTGTTCTTGTCTGAAACTGCAAACACCTTAATTAGCATGCATTTCCTAATGAGCTATGCGTATTGCATCGAATATTTTAAATTATAAAGTCTTTGTTCGTTTACATTAAAGTTTTGATGTTGTTAGTCGATTTAGTTTATTGAGTACATTACTTACCGAATAAACAGTTCTCAATCGTAAATGTCTTCTCCGGATCGCGAAGTCGGCCACATTACCGCCCGAGACTATTATATAACTGCAGTTTTTGGTCGCACTGTCACACAACCGATACCGTCGGCGCCCTGGCTCAACTAGTGAATACTCAATCACTGATCGGATCAGTGCGCGAGCGGCGGTGCGGCGTGGCGGTGTGTCGGTTCGGCACCATCGCGGACATTTACTAGTTCTATCATGGGGAGAACTGCATGGAATGCGATAAATTTCAATAATAATAGACAACTACAAATACTACTATACACATACAATACACAGAACACGCACATATTTAAAGAATTCTCTTTATTTATTTTTTGTCCTTGCATAACACTAGTAACTTCCTCTGTGCACCGCCGTAATGTCCGTACGTCATACGGGTCACCCATCGAAAACCAGCGCTGCAAGACCGCCTTGCTGTTTTGTAGCATATAGCTGAATGGGGGACCTTTGTTGGCACAGTAAAAATTATTTGTAACCAATGTACCTACGTGATTATTTTAATTTTTATTTGAACTTTATATGTAATAGGTATAACTATCATAAGTATTGTTGTTGCTGTCCAATAAAAAAAACATTCTTTCTTTCTTTCTTTCTTTCATATATTTCATCTGAATTAACTGTTTTTCTATATTTTGTCGAATTAAATTAAATTAATTACAGATTTATTTATCTATTTAGAACAGTATACGTAATTTAGTTAGGTATATCATTATGTATCTGTGCTGTGTGTACCTAAGGTTGGCTGGAAGAAATTACAGTGTGATAAGGCCGCCCATTGTACTCTAAAATATACTTTTAAGCGCTACTGTATTTGTATCTTTTACCGATTGGTGTACAATAAATAAGTAAATACATTTTTTTGTCGATACATAATTTAATCTTAGTTCGGCCAACATTCAGTTACAGTGTAAATTAATTACAAGAGTTGACCCTCGGATTTATTCAAATAACAAAAATAGGCAGTGCTGCAGCAGGTTTTAAAAGCGTGATATCAGAGCATTTCTGTCATGTTCTTTGTAATTATTTAATTTATTGTATACACAATGAAACATCTAAGCACTATCATATTGCCAAAAACCATTCAACTTTTCACCGGCCTTTACCCAAAAGGTCGAACAAACTATTTGCAACGTTCAAAAGCAATTTGGCACATAATTTCGTCAAACAAGGTTTTTGTTAATAACATCCCAGCTTACTCGCACATTTTATCCGCGTTGCCTAAGATTAATGATGTCGTAATTAATCGCGCGAGGGTCAAGGGCGCATTGTGTCTGACACCCGACATTGACCTTCGGAGGGCTTTTTAAAGCTGGTAAAGGTTACTGGTCACTTAAGTGTAACGGTGTGTTGTGTGGGCTTGGTTACGAAATTAATACACCACCTCGATGTTTCCAAGGGTGCTGTGGGAAGTAATTAAAGGATTTATCGGCTAGATTGGGCCGCAGCATCATCTTAGGCATTGATTGCATCTTAATGCAAAGCTGAGCAGTATGTCAAAGCCAAATATTTAAAAAAAAAAAAACAAATATTGGCACTTCTGAAACGTCAGAATCTGAGTTGCATGAAATTAAGTATGAAAAGAGATAGCCACGTACGGACGGCTCATTCTGGCCAGTCAGCCCCGTTATTGACCTTGTTGACTGGCTAATCCATTCACCATGGCGTGAGCTATATCCTCTATACCAATATAATAAAATTGAAGTGTCTGTCTGCGATTTCAAAACAAAATAACTAAATTTAAGTGAAAATTGTCTTTGTGAAAGTTTGTCTAGAATGGACTCCGAAACGGCTCAAGGAATTTGCTCGCGTGGAGAGGGTTCCGAAATTACTAAATATTTTGACTATTGTTGGATTAGGTCTTGTACCAATAACTTATCTCAAGAACAAACTTAACATCGTAGTTGAAAAACATGTTTTCCCATACATTCCAACTTCGAACATAAGTTTGTACGCGCAATATTGTAAGATATACCATGTTATTTTAAGACTATTTATAGGTTTTCCTGTAATCTAATCTATACGTAAAGAGCTATCTGTATTTTAATCAAAATTTCAAAATAGAGATCCTCACAACAAGCCCTTCAATTTTATGTATTACACGGTACTGTTTGCGAAACTTCATTATTTAATTTTCTATATTGCCCCCCTAAAGTGACCTTCATATTCAAAATTTATTTATTTACGTTACCCGTCCGTATTAGGGTCGCAGAAATCCATATGTGTACCAAATTTCAACTTAATCGGTCCAGTAGATTCGGAGCAAATTGGCTGTGACAGACGGACAGACAGACACACAAGTGATCCTATAAGGGTTCCACCGTTTTTTTCCTTCAGACGATCGAAACCCTAAAACTGTCGTCCTACTGCTCTTCGGAGCCTGGCTCAAGAGGAGCAAACGCGTCACCTCTCATCTGATGCAGGTATTCACCAGACATGGTTGTTTCGGTGCGTACTTTTTTAGGATAGGATGCGAGGTCACGGCACCGTGCCACAACTGTGGAAACAACTAGAATACTACACAGCACATTCTCAAGGAGTACCCTGCGTGGGCTCCTGAGCCACCCATCCTGGATGATTGGATCAGGCAAGATCTGTTTCTCTACCAGCAGTAGTGTCAGCGATGCCGGCAGAGCATGACAATTAGAGCAGTAGTCTCCTTTTGTGAGAGCGTTATTCGGTAGGAGGCCGCAGAGCGGATCTGGAGAGGAGGAAGGAGATGGAGAAGGGCACCGAGGTGACATCCGCCCCAGTGCCAATGTCCAACATGACTAAGCTCTCTGCTGTTATTATATGGCGAGGACCTCGGGGGCCGCGGAATTTTGGGAATCTGCGTGCTCAACCGGCCGGCCGGCCAACCTCAACTCGGAGAGGTGGCGCCGTGTGCGCAGCATAGCGAGGCTTCAGGGGATCCTTATTCCGAGATGAGCCAGGGGCGGCTTCTTTAGAATATTGTTTTTTCTTTCCCTTTTTTTTCAAAGAAATTTGCCCCACATTATAATTTCTCCTGTATCGTGGGTGCGTGTATAGACATACATTCCACACACAGTACACCCAGACCCGGAACAAGTACCTGCAGATCATACAAATATTTTTTCCGTGCCGTCTCCCCTTCACTAGAGGAGGTGACCTGTTTACAGTTACGCCCTCCGAGATGTACCTACAAAGATAGTCGGCACTTGCAATGCGTAACCGTTTGAACGGCGATGAATACGACACCCCAGTCACTAGTCAGTCGGTAAATACTCTGCCATATCCTAGTAGCGTTCACTAAAAAATATTAATAAAGATAATTTGTGATGTGACGAAAATGGATAGCTAATACAGTGTACAGTGTCTATGCGATTGTGTGTGTTACAGTGAAAGTAAATATAGACTGCATTCGCACACATGAATCATGTTGAGATTTCACGTTTGCGACTAGGGTTTGCAAGAGATTATCCTTCTAGGTATTCTTATTCTGAGAGCGTCATGCCCCAGAAGAAGAAGGAGGAGACGGTGCCTAATTCCTATACGCCTGACACCACTGCTGTCGCTATAAGGCGGGGGGACCTCTGGGTTCGTGGGTGCGTATATTGGGGAATCTGCGTGCCCACACCGAGCGCCCCACGAGAAGGTGGCGCACATGTGGCTACGCGCCGCCGTGTGCGCGGCACACCACAGCGTGCAGGGACGCTTTGGGGGATCCTTTACAATCCTCCCGGGGTTGGGGGGGCCGCTTTACAGTCGCCCTCTCTAAGATGTGCCTATAGGCGTGTCACTAGGTCCCAATGATGACCGCCCCAGTGGTTTTAAGGTAGTTGTCCTTTCGTCCTTCCCCGAGATGGAAGAAGTTCATGACGACTTTCCACTGGGACAAATAAAATAATTGTTCTTATTCTAAGCCCGTATTACAGATCGAGAACCAAAACTCAAGTGGAACTTGAGTCAAGATTGCATCAATTGAATATAAATGCTGGACTTATTACATGGGGTTCATATTTGATTAACTTCCAATCTCGGCTCAAGTTCTACTTGCGTTTTCATTTTCGGTTTGTAGTACGGGCCTAAGCTTACAATCTAGTTAGCGAATATCCTAATAATTTAGTCTTAGTGCAAAATTCAATAGGTATTTATTATATCTAAATACCTATTGTTCATCAACTCTTTGATGAATTCAATTGAAAATTTCAACTGATATAAAAAATTGTCTACACTTCTTCTGAACCTTCATATTATAATATGTAATATTCTATTTTAAAAGTAAATTGTTTCTTTTGTAAAGGGATTAATTGCATCAAGTCTTGTAAAATATTGCTATTGTATTTGATTTAAATTTGCCAAATACTAAGACCCCCCGGGGCTACTTTCTCATTGATATTATTAAGCTAGCCATAAATTCAGTATTTATTTAGTAACTACGAACTGAGTTAGTGGGTATCGATATCTGAATGAAAATGAATGAAAAATTTATTTGGACACAGTACATTGAGACACAAAATGTACAAAAAAACATTAGAGATTGCAAGAAATATATAGTATGAAAGTAAAAGACAACGATTTTCCCAGTATGTGTCTTAAAACTGGACCAAACAGGTGTCCAGGGGGCGTAAAAAGGCCGCTTTAGGTGAATCATAATATGAATCACATTAGAAATCACAAAATGGTCACGTTAATGGTCAGTTATGATTAAGTGACCATTTTGTGATTTATAATGTGCATCGTATTGAGATCATTATTATGCCTTATAAATAAAACCTAATACGGTCTTTTTATGCCTTCTGGACCATTTGATGATATTTAATGTGATTCATATTATGATTCTGCTAAAGCGGCCTTTTTAGGCCCCCAGATCAGCTTAATGGCTTGACGCTGGTTTTCATCTGGAACCTCTGTGCTCTACGGGTGTCAATCAGGGACAGGTACCCATATTAATAATGGTAGTATGTGTAAGTGTATGCAGTAGTATGAATCGACTGGCAAAGAAAGTGATTGAATTATTATGTCATAAAATAAATTGTATAATTGGTTAATATTGATGAATTATTCTATAATGATTCAATAAATAATTAATATTATAATACGTATATCCTATAGTAATGTCTTAGGTTTTCACGATTATTACACATTATAATAAAATTAAAAATCCTACTTTATATTCAATATTATTTCAGACACAATTGTAAAATATTGCTACGGATTAAACGATCTAGGAACAATGATTAAAATTATAGTGTGTCTGTAAACAAAAATATCTAAGAAAATATTATTTAATTAATAAATAATTCATACAATTGGGATATATATATATATATATATATAAATAATTGTACCATTCCACATGTATCTCATACTTTTTATTTTATTTTACCCGGTAGAAATATGTCCTGTACTTCCTCCAACCCCGGGAACGGGGGGAGGGCATGCCGGGCTCCTACCAGAGAGGTTATCTTCGGCACGGAAGGGATCCAGGTCGTCGTTAAGATCTCTCTATAACCATCCGTGTGGTGCCTGGATTAAGTATATAGCACCACTCCATCTCGTCCCGTGGATGTCGGATAAGGGACTCTAAACCAGAGAGATAGGCAGCAGTATCCCTTCTGAGGAACAACAGCCATTCTGAGCTCACCAACCCGCTGCCAAGCGTGGTGAGTACTGGCCCATTCCCCCCAATATGATGACGCAATTGTGGAAATCAATGGGGGAGGCCTTTGTTTAGCAGTGGACGTTGCATGGCCGATATGATGATAGCCACCGAAAGGTGCCACGCCTTTAGGCACATTTCGGAGGGGATGACTGTAAAGCGGCCAAAACCTCTAGCGGAGGGGAGGTGTCTGTAAAGAGGCCGCCACCCTCAAGCAAATCTCGGATGGGGACTGTAAAGACAGTGCTGCGCACACGGGGGCGTGTGCTGACGTGCGCGCTTCATATCATCATCATATCAGCCAAAAAATGTTCACTGCTGAACAAAGGCCTCACCATAGATGTCCACAACGAGAGGTTACATGTTCCCGCATCCAATGGCTCCCAGCGTCCTTTACCCGGTTGACTGTCCACCTCGTTGGAGGTCGTCCCACGCTGCGTTTTCCGGTGCGCGGTCTCCGCTCGAGAACCTTTTGACCCCCACAGCCATCAGTACTACGAGCAATGTGTCCCGCTCATTGGCACTTCAGTTTACTAATCCTTTCCGATATGTCGGCAATTTTAGTTCTTCTACGGATCTCCTCATTTCTGATTCGGTCTAGTAGAGATATACCAAGCATGGCTCTTTCCATAGCTCGCTGTGACCCTGAGCTTTCTTATAAAGTCCATGGCGAGTAACTACGTCTCTGTTCCATATAACTTGCGTTAAATAAAACCTGCAATTTTCTTGCAAGCAAAGCAGGACAATTCACACTTAAATGCAGAACTATGCACGGCAAAGCTCTCCGTGGGGTGAAACAAACGTAATTTGTTGGTCTACAAAAGTTATAAAGTGGCACCTTAGTATCATTTCTTGTATTGTTGCGCATTTCTTGTATGTTTGCACGAGAAAACTGCAAGTACAAGAATTTCGTTTTGTTCTTTCGAGTAATTTTTTGAGAGTTATGAAGAAATAATTGTTTGGTAAGGTCACATACCTTTGGCGAAGACGACCTAATGTTTGCTTTTACATTTTTTGCCTTTATGGTTCAGATCAATCTTTAATCTTAAGTGGACTGATTCTTGCCGGCCAATGTTTACTGACAAATGGTTGCTTAAATTTCCGTCTATATATATTTTTGAATTGTGTAAATTTGTTAGAAACCACATGTCGCTTTTAGAGAAGGATGAAAAGGCTCCATTAAAAACGAAGATAGCTCAGAAGCCACTACCAGTAGTAGACTACTTTTAGTAGACTTAAACTTTGTGACAGAAACTGCTACGCCATGGCTGTTAAACTATATAACAAATTACCGGCAAAATTGAGAAAGCTCAATGACCTTGAATATGGTAGAATGTTATATAATTGGTTATGCGACAGATGTTTTTATTCAATTGATGACTATATAAACTTTAAATCATTTTAATACTTATGAACTGAATTTGACATTTGTTTGTTAACATTTAGTTGTTGACATTTAGGTAATATCTCAATGATTTAGACAAGTAATAATGTAAATTTAAATTTTATAATGAAAAGGGACCATAGGTACTTATATTAATTTTATTATTGTATGCATGTAGTCAAAATTTGCACGACTGTAAAGTCGAATATAGTGAAACCATTCAGTAATTTTACCATGTAATATGTAGCTACCTATATTCTGGCAAATAAATCATTTATTCATTCTAAAAATTGCATGGATGGTAACTCCTATATCAATAAACAATTTATGACAAAAATTCTCTATTCGTACAAGTTGGGTCAATCAAGTGGTTTTCCAAGCCAATACGAAAAAAAGCCCGTGATATTTACATAAGTACGAGTAATCGCCCCCAAAAACTTCGACAAAAACGTTGCAAGTTCTTTTTTAAATAGGTTATCGATTATTAACACGCTTATATTAGTTTGGTGTCTAGTATCTCTTAGTATCTATGTAACGGAATTTCTGAACTCGATTTTCATCCCCTTCAAAACGTCGGATTGATTTGAAATTTCGCACATCAAGGACCACGGCAACTTGCACAAAAAATAATACCTCCATAAGATGTCGATTCAATTTTCCGCGCCAAGAGTGTGATGAGACTCGAATAGTGTATCATTCTTCAAATGGTTTTTTCGTAATTAAGGGAGAATTTGTTTACTTATACGTCGAAAGGAAGATGCTTGGGTAAATAATTACCACCGGAGTATGGACAGGCAACATTGACATTCAGCCAAGCGCATAACAATAAAAAATGTGTTTTTGCAGTTAGCCGCATTAAAAATAGGAAATAAATAATATTGAAAAAAAAAACACGCTTTTGATGATATCATATCGGCCATTTATACGTCCACTGCTGAACAAAGCCCTCCCCCATAGATTTCCACAACTGTGTCATCATTCTGGGGGGTATTTGCCAATACTCACCACGTTTGGCAGGCGGGTTGGTGAGCGCAGTATGGCTACCGTTTCACAGAAGGGACGCTGCTGCCCATCCCTCTGGTTTAGATTCCCTTAGTCGCCTTTTACGACATCCACGGGAGGAGACGGAGTGGTGCTGTATTCTTAATCCGGACACCACACGGTAGGATGACCTTTGATGATAACCGAACTAAAAAGAAGACAATAATTTTGTCTTCTTTTTAGTTCGGTTATCAACAAAAGCGTGTTTTTTTAAACTATTATTTATCGAACCAACAAATACATTTGTCCATTTGTCTGCGATCTAAACTCTTAGAATAAAGGTCGGTATTCACATTTCGTAGCTACAATTTTGGAGCGAACATGCACTTATGTAAGATTAAAGTATATGTAAGTTATAAGATTGCACTGGATATTCATGCCACGTCAGGCACGCTCAACGTGACACTATCTATCATCGATAAGATGCATCAGATGCATACGTACTGTAGTTTACTATAATACTGTACAGCTTTTCCGTTAGAATTTTGATAAAAGTTGATTGTTTAAATATGTTTCTAATGCAGGAATTTTCTTAGTATATAGTATTAAAAAGGTCGTTTTATGTAATAAGGGTGCCAGGCTCAAAAGGGCGGGCCACGTCAGTCGTATGCGCCCCAAATGGTGTGCAAGAGTCTTTATACATGGTGTCGAGTAAATAGCACGACATACTGTAGGGGGTGAGAGCTTGGGTCAATACCTACCAAAAAAACACAATATATGTTCAGCAAAATCTTACGGATTTACAGTAGTACAAAATTTTCCGAAATATCGAAAAATCTCTACCTTGACACATATTTTTAAGCATCTCGTAATGAAAAATTCCTTTTCTAGTTTTTTTTTACCTCAAATTATTTGTGAATAGTTACTTTACTCATTGATAAGTCTTTATTCTATTAAAAACTAAAATGTTTTCGAGAAATACAAATTTTATTTAAATCTACACAATTTTTACATCCGTAAGATTTTGCTGAACATATATTGTGTTTTTTTGGTAGCTATTGACCCAAGCTCTTACCCCCTGCAGTATGTCGTGCTATTTACTAGACAACCTGTATAATGGATTCTGGGTGCTGAACAAAGACGCTGAGGTCAGTCTAGAAAGAGGTAGCGAGATGACCTAGACAAGGAGAACTGTTTCAACGTCGCAAAAAACAATACATGCGTTGAAGATCTTAGGGAGGACTTAGCCGAGCACTGGGACAATATAGGCTAATATAATAAAATCGAATTACTCAGAGCCAACCGCACTTACTGATAGGTAAACGATCGGTGAGGTTAAGCAATGCTTGGCGCGGTCGGTCTATTGATGGGTGACCGCACAGTGATTTTGAACTGGGTGTCTCCGTGCTTCGGAGGACACGTAAAATCTTCGGACCCGTTTGTTGTCATTAGAGGACAGTCGTTAAGACAAGTTGGGGCCTTAAGGCGACTCGAACAATTCTGACAAAAAGTATTTGAAACGTCAGGAAAAATAAAAAGACAAAAATATACGCAATGTAATCCGTTTAAAATTGTTTTATTACAATAATAGGAGTTATTAGAAGAGAATACAGATACGAATTAAGTTGTAAAGATATTTGCCTCGCAGTGGATGCCTGAGGTTAGCCGTTGATAGGGCAGGGTTTGGAAATTGGCCTGATGGCTTACATGATTTCGCAAGCGATTGGCCGGAGAAAGCGATGGTAACGAATATGTAGGATGGACATAAAGCCTCCTGTATGTCTCCACCTTTGTTCTCAAGTAGTCTTCTACAAAGTCTAGTCTATGCTCTTGCATAAACTAGTAAAATTGGGTTCATTTCACATCATCACCTAGGATGTTCCTTCTGTCCCGCTAACTCGCATGCCAAATACGGTGATTAAAAAGCAAAGTCCCCCCAAAATGACGGCACAGATGACACAGAAGACACAATTTTCGATATCTACGGGAGAGGCATTTGTCAACAATGTAGCAGTGAAGGTCCTTTGACTGATATGAAGAGGATGATGATGACGAAGTACTTTACTCACTTCCTACGATTGATTCCGAAAGTATGAACCTAAAACAAGCATGTAACCAATTCTCACTATTGTAAATAAAGCCGTGTGGTGCCGGCTCAGAATACCACCACTCCATCTCCTCCCGTGGGTGTCGTAATAGTCGACTAGGGGATTAGTCGGAGGATGGGCAGCCTTCCTTTCCATTCCTTTCCTTCGAGTACATTAACAACTCAACTGCGATCGCCAACCCGTCTGCTAAGCGTGGCGATTATGGCAAAACCCCCAATGAGCCCACAACACACCCTTATCGGTCGTTGTGGTGATCTTTGCGGGAGGCCTCTGTCCAACAGTGGAATTCATTCGGCCGAAATAAAAAAAATAAAAAAAATAAAAAGATATCGCCCTCAATATATCTTCATTAACTCGAGTAGGAAGTATAAATTGTCGGGTGTCCCAGGCGATTGTGGGCAGCTGCTAAAAGTCTGTGAAACCCACCGCAGCTCTAAATTTCCGCATTCATAGCCTGCTGGAGATGATTGTGTGAAGTTACGTTGTGGGTGTGAAATAATTGTAATAGGTATTCTAGGATAGATAATTTTGGGTGTGGTTCAATACGAGGGCGGCACTGAAGATTTCGGGAATCAAGGAAGTGACACAACATTACTATTTAAAAATGTATTTATTGCTTTTCGAAGTATTCTCCGCGAAATTTGACACATTTTAACATACGATGGAACCAATCATTGAAGCAACCATTCCATTCGGAAGTTGGGGTCTCCAAAATGGCCGTTTTGTAGGCGTCCACAGCTTCTTTAGGTGATGAAAATCTCTGTCTACGCAATTTATTCTTTATTTTAGGGAAAGTATAGAAATCATTAGGGCTTAGGTCGGGGCTGTACGGCGGATGGTCTAATAATTCTATGTTTTCTTGCTCTAAAAACTCTTTTGTTCTGTGCGCGGTGTGAGAACTCGCATTGTCGTGATGGAGGATGATGCGGCGGTTGCAGTTCTCTCTACGGAGTTCAGAAACGACCTGTGGCAAACACTTAATTGCTTTTTTTTTACACCTAATTGTTCATGCAAGATTATTTGTATTTGACTCATGCCAATGTCTAAAGTTGCCTGAATTTCACGGTATGTCACATGTCGATCTTCCTCAATCAGCTTACGCACAGCATCAACGTTTTCTTGGGTGACTGCAGTTTTTGGACGACCTTGACGAGGATCATCACTGAGCTTGACACGTCCACGTTGAAATTCAGCAAACCAGCGATAAATTGTGGTTTTGGATGGGGCTTCGTCACCAAATGCAGAAATCATCCGGTCAACACACTGTTTTTATGTTAAACCACTTCGAAAGTCATAATAAATCATCGCTTTTGAATTTTCTCGAGTCAATTCCATTTTCTCAACGACTAAACAAGTTTGACAAAACCTTGTGACAAGACCGTGAATCTTTTTTTAAATAAATAAATGGTATTCGATTTGTAAAACCAAGGAGTTTTCAATTAAAAAGATTTTAATATGACAGGAACAGTGGAAATATTCCATTCCCGATACTTTTAGTGCAGCCTATGTAGGTGTACATATTTGAACATCAAACATTAAAATACCTACTTTACCCGTAGGTAATGGTATGTCAATGTTCATAACATCGAAAATTTTAATATCGAAATACCGATTTTTATTATACATAAGCATAACATGTCTAACACTGAAATGCCGAGTGATTCAAATATGGAATGATTAAAAATGTCAATAGTCATTATACATAAGTTCAAAATGTTACGTTCGTAAACGACAGTCGTTTTAGGGTTAAAAAATAAAACCACGAAGGCCAAGGCGGGAGCTCCACTGCGCTTGGCTTAGCTTAGGCCAATAGGCCATCTACTTCGTATCATTGGACCGATACATATTTGATACCAATCCACTCGAGTTTCCTGAGTATAAAAGGAACAGAGATAATGTCAAAAGTTTTAGAAAGCACAAGAAAGATAGCAATAAGCTTTTTTTTATTATTTTATGGTAGATAACATATTCATCGTATGGAACCATTTTCACATGATTTTAACTCGCACTTGTCCGGTTTTGATCACATCTTACTGTTATTCTTCAAATCTATGTACTGTGGCGAGGTAAACATTTGTTCCCATATATATTTTTATATTGCTGGATAAAGTACAAGTACAAGTGATATTAGTACAATTTTGATGCTTAATATTGGATATATTACATATATTTATTATACTGCTAACATTATTATCAATACAAACACACACACATTATCCTGCAAACGTCCAATGCTGAACATGGGCCTCCCAATGATCACTATAATGAGAGGTCATACATATCGTCATAATCACTATCGCTTGGCAGGCGGATTAGTGACTGCAGTATGTTGTTATTACTACATGGGAGGATGATGGTGCCCATACTCTTGATATCAAATTTTAGTCGCCTTTTACGACACACAAGGATGGAGAAGATAGTTTATTCTTTGCCATGAACCACAGGGTCGACATCATTATAAACGTATTACTACTTAATACTACATGCTACAAAACTAAATATTGTTTATTCAATATAATACAAATAAACGATTTAAATAGGCCCACCATACATTGCAACGCTCCAAATAGGTCATCACTCAAACGAGTGCAAGAGTGCATTTGACATCAGATGCGATCGAGTACCTGTCTGAGACTTTATCTTACATTATAGAAAATAATATGAAGTACGACTTCATGCGCAATCAAGAAACTGTAATACATCACGCAAATGAAATGAATACATTATCGAAAGCGCATGATGAAGACTTCTCCGATTCTTTATCTAAGTTCAAGAATAAGTTAAAACAGATTGCACAATGAATTTAAATTTCACATCATTTGATTTCTATATAAATTACAAGCAAAACACTGAACCTATCTGTCTTGAGTATTACATTCTATGTTTTAACTTAATTTGATATGATTGTTGATTTCGTTCAGAAATCTAACGATTTAAATCTTCAAATATTGCTGTTTGTCAATGTAATATGTGAGAGTCCCCAAAAATGTTTCACCTTTAATCTGGGAAAAAGAAAACAAACGCCTCAGCAAATTACATGGGGAGTAGTACATATAAAAAGTAACATGTAACCATTATTAGAGCCAGTGTAGTTAGAAATAATATTTAAACAGTTTTTTTATATTCATCTAGTTACACATTTATGTCACAAAAATATTTACTACCACAAGTGGCGTGTGAGTAAACGATTGCATGAATATGTTAATAAAATACGATCAATAATTTCCGCTGAATTCATAAAATAAATATTCTTATCTCAATTTGAAACGACCTAAATGAAATAAAATAAAATGGAAAACGGCCCGCATTAAAAAAGTTTTAACTACTGAAACCTTTTTATGGAACGAATCAGTTTTCGTGATAGAGTTTAAATTTAATTTAAGTTTTCATAATACAAATAAAACTGTTACAATATTTGATACAGAAATACCAATTCCACGATTTCTCATTGTGACCAAATTAATTTTTCTTTCTTATTATAATAAAACACTTTTAAACGGATTATTCGCGTATATTATAGTTTTTCTTTCCAGACGTTTCTTTCATAGTTTGTTGCTGAAAAGATTACTGGGCCTTAGAAATCGGTTAAGGGAGGGCAAATGAGTTCTGTCATTTCAAATGTTCGAAACAAGCTTACTACAACCAAATTTTCACTTTAAGTTAAAACTAATTTTCACATGAGCGAAGACACGAGGTACTTCTGGAAAGTATAATCATTTTTGTGTAAAGCTATGAGCGGGAAGAGTGACTCCTTCTGTCTCTATATTATGTTAATCAGAGCCACAAATAAAGCAATTTATGTACGCTCGCAACTCCGTGCTGCACCGCGGAAGTCCGGAGCTCGGCGCGTGACCGCAAACCTCACCACTGCTGTACTGGCACGCTGCGAGATTATTTCTAGCTCATCTACATTTTATTAGTATTAAGTGCCAGGGATCTAGCCTCGGCTGTGGTAATTATGAGTGATGTGTTTTTAGGAATGATGATGGTTAGGAAAATGTGCTGGTGGGTGTATTGTGTGTGCAATTCATGTCTGTAAACGAACTCACGACACGGGAGAAATACTACGAGGCGGCACTGAAAATTTCGGGAATCAAGGAATTGACACAACATTACTATTTAAAAATGTATTTATTGCTTTTCGAAGTATTCTCCGCGAAATTTGACACATTTTTCCATACGATGGAACCAATCATTGAAGCAACCATTCCATTCGGAAGTTGGGGTCTCCAAAATGGCCGTTTTGTAGGCGTCCACAGCTTCTTTAGGTGATGAAAATCTCTGTCCACGCAATTTATTCTTTATTTTAGGGAAAGTATAGAAATCATTAGGGCTTAGGTCGGGGCTGTACGGCGGATGGTCTAATAATTCTAAGTTTTCTTGCTCTAAAAACTCTTTTGTTCTGTGCGCGGTGTGAGAACTCGCATTGTCGTGATGGAGGATGATGCGGCGGTTGCAGTTCTCTCTACGGAGTTTAGAAACGACCTGTGGCAAACAAATGCTAGCATACCATTCTGCATTAACCGTTCTTTGTCCCTCAAGAGGAATAGTCGTAACATGGCCGGTTTTGGAGACAAACGTGGCCACCATTTTTTTTGCAACACTCCGTGAACGAACAATTTTTGTTGGCTTTAACTCATTTTCGAACACCCAAACTCGTGACTGGTTTTTTGTTTCGGTTTCGTACGCATATATCCAGGATTCGTCACCTGATACGATGTTGTATACAGCATTTGAGGATCCTGCGTGGAATCTTTCGAGAGTTCTGACGCACCAAGTAACGCGAGCCGCTTTTTGCTCTTCACATAGCAAATGCGGTATCCATCGGGAAAACTACTTTTTTACACCTAATTGTTCATGCAAGATTATTTGTATTTAACTCATGCCAATGTCTAAAGTTGCCTGAATTTCGCGGTATGTCACATGTCGATCTTCCTCAATCAGCTTACGCACAGCATCAACGTTTTCTTGGGTGACTGCAGTTTTTGGACGACCTTGACGAGGATCATCACTGAGCTTGACACGTCCACGTTGAAATTCAGCAAACCAGCGATAAATTGTGGTTTTGGATGGGGCTTCATCACGAAATGCAGAAATCATCCGGTCAACACACTGTTTTTGTGTTAAACCACTTCGAAAGTCATAATAAATCATCGCTCTTGAATTTTCTCGAGTCAATTCCATTTTCTCAACGACTAAACAAGTTTGACAAAACCTTGTGACAAGACCGTGAATCTTTTTTTAAATAAATAAATGGTATTCGATTTGTAAAACCAAGGAGTTTTCAATTAAAAATATTTTAATATGACAGGAACAGTGGAAATATTCCATTCCCGATACTTTTAGTGCAGCCTATGTAGTGTGGGGCAACGTTTAAAAAAAACCAAGATTATGCCCCTACGTACTTACCTTCCCTGCGGCGGAGGCGAAGTTCTATGTAAGTCACATCGAAAAGGTTTTCTCAAAAGGGTTTTACTGTCTGCCGCCTGCCTGTAGGCAGGTATACTGACCACCTAACGCTGGTTTTCAGCTGCAACCCACGAGTGCCATACGCTCGAAACGATTAAATATACTATTAAATGGTACGCACCGAGTTCCAAAATCCCTTAGTCATCTTCTATGACACCCACGGAATGAGATGGGGTTGCCCCTATTTGTGACCGGACTGTAGGTCAGGAGCCATACACAAAAAAATCTTAAGTTGTAGACGCGTCTATGTGGTGTCCAGATAAATAATATAGCTCCACTCCATCTTTTTCCATGGTCGTGAATGGATACTAAGAGACTGAACTAAATGAATGGACAGCAGCGTCCCTTTTGTGAAATGGCAGCCATTCTGCGCTCACCAACCCGCCTGCCAAGTGTAATGAGTACTGGCATATTCCCCCCAAAATAACAACACACAGCATGTAACCAGTCGTCTATTGAGGAGGCTATTGTAGTATAGCCTTGTTTGCAGTGGACTCTTTTTGGCTGATAATATAATGATGATACGGAAGTAGACCATTTTTTAAATTATTGTAATTGGGCCCAGTGGAAATTCTACATTAACTTTCTCCACCGCAGGGAAAGACGGAGGGGCATGCTGAACTCCCGGCTCAAACCACTGGGGCGGTCATCTTCGACACCTAAGGGGGGCTCCAGGTCCTCCTATGATCACACTAGAAACGGAAGTAGATCCTACAATGGAGAAAATTATATTGGTAACCGGCTTAATGCCACTATAAAGCGTTTCATAACTTCTACTATCGTATTTGATACATTTATCAAGGCCATTACTCCGAAGTCCAGAACATGTCTAAGTGTTACACCACGGCCATCTCCCGCAGGACCAACTTCCAAAACTACTTGTATTGATGTCAAATGTGATTTCAAACTAGTTCGCGTGTATATCATAGAATCGTCGCGGGATCGTCCATTGTGGCAGTCTGTGGGGGTTAAACTTAGGAGCGGACACGAAGTAGTGAAGTTAATCAAACTAGACTAACAGTGACAATAAGATAAGAAATCAACTAAAAGCGATTCAATCAGCGCGCATATGTTCGGTTGTCCTTCGATCGTTAAAATATTGACTGACTGAGTGATGACGGTAGAGATTTTTCAATGACCACATTTATGAAGTATTTTACCGACGTCTCAACCTATGATTCACCGTGTGGTGCCGGCTTAGAATACCACCAACCCATCTCCTCCCGTGGGTGTCGTAAAAGTCGACTAAGGGATTAGCCGGAGGATGGGCAGCAGCGTCCTTCGAGTACATTAACAACTCAACTGCGATCGCCAACCCGTCTGCCAAGTCTGGCGATTATGGCAAAACCCCCCAATGAGCCCACAACACATCCATATCTGTGGTTGTGGTGACCTTTGGGGGAGGCCTGTGTCCAGCAGTGGACTTCATTCGGCCGAAATGACGGTTGGTGCAATGGCTGGTAGGCGGTTGCTGCGCTCCGGGTCGTGGGTTCGATTCCCGCACAGAACAAATATTTGGTTGATCTGGAGGTAGTTGTTCCGGGTCCGGGTGTATTGTGTGTGGAATTTGTATCTGTAATCGCACCCACGACACGGGAGAAAACCTAGCGTGGGGCAAATGTAATTGAAAAAAAAAAGCATTCGACTTTTTATTTAAGTCGATATTTCTCACGATTCTGTGAAAAAGCTTTCATTGTTTCCAGTGCTAAATATGTTTTTTTAAAATAATTGTGGTGTATTGAGAAAACTTGTGTTATATTGTATCCAAAAACATTAATCTGACCTGCACGGCATCTTCGATCCTCTTCTGCAGCTCGTTGAAGCTCTACCGACAGACAGCGGAGTAGACATTCCAACTCGTAAGAAAAACAAGCTCGTCTTATCATATTAGCTAAAAGCCGCCTACTACAAAGGCCTCCCCAATAGATTTTCACGATTGTGCGTGATTTTAGGGGAATTTGCGCCAGTACTCACCACAATTGCAGGCAGGTTGGTGAGCGCTGTATGGCTGTTTTTCCACAGAAGGGAAGCTGCTGTCCATCTCTTACATCCTGATATAAAAAAAAAATGGTTTATGTATTTTAACTGCATTTTCGGCAGTTATTGTAGTACTTTTTAAAGTATTTAGGTCTTCAATACATCATTGTAATGCAGTTTTACAATACAGAACCTACGTACATGGCTGCTATTTAGTATAGTATATCATGTTTAATATTTTTGATAATTCTTTCAATTTGACCTTAGTTAAAAACACAATAAATCAGATTACTAAACTTGATTTTAGTAAGGCACATAATGGGAATTAAATAATGTGGAATTTCAGTAAATTTTAACTGAACTGTGAATCAAAAATCACCACGCTTGGCAGGCGGATAATTGCTAGTTAGTTTGGAATGTTAAAAAATTGTTCCGCAGAGCCAATGAAGAACACCTTAACAGGAGTTCGTGTGTTCCCGTGAGTAGACTTCCACAGAAGAGACATTGAGAATGTACCTAAAATAATTTATTCATTCAGGAAAATTTAATATAGTGCCCATCGAAGTCTACCATAACATAATTGTCACCGATGTCATAATCATGGACCGAAAATTTTCTCTAAAATATAGCAACCTTCAAAAAAAAAATCCGCAAATTTGTAACACCAAATGACATGTGAATTCAGGGTACATCTATAACTTCCCAAAGAGGTCTTTATCCGAAATTTAAATAATTTTTTCATCAGTAACTTTTCTTACTGGCCAATTCCAAAAACTTTCAGTGTAACCCGTGTTTATTACCAACCTAACCTGCTTCTCGTACCCTGTAAGTAAATTACAGGCGATGTTCCTGTAACGCGATAGCCTAATACCGAGCAGTTGTTTGCCGACGCAAATGGGCCCGCCCTGTGTATCTGTCTGAATCAATACAGATTAGATGTTTGGTTAGTGAATGAGGAGTAATATGGGGAAGAGAAATTGAGGACCTTGCAGCAAAAAAGAGGCAAGTCCATGTTTCAAAACTTATGGGTATTTAAAAAAAACTGTTTAAAACTTAATTTCTTACACTTATGTCTTAAATTTATATGTTATAGTATGATATGTACCGTGCTTGTTTTTCGTCGGATCGGCCTCGTTCATGCATCAAACGATAGCGCTAATTTTTGTTCAAATTGTAGGTGAAAAATCGAGTAACGGCTAAAATTTGGATCTGCCCCCTTTTTGCTGCAAGGTCCTCAATTGTGGATCGGTTCGAAATCATTATTGGTGGGTATACAGAAAATTCCGTGTGGTGTTCGGACTAAATTCCGTGTGGTATCCAGATTAAGAATATAGCACCACTCTATCTCGTCTCGTGAATGTCGTAAAAGGCAACTAAGGGACCCTAAACCAGAGGGATGGGCAGCAGAGTCCCTTCTGAGAAACAGTAGCCATACTGCGCTCACCAACCCGCCTGCCAAACGTGGCAAATACCCCCCAGAATGATGACAAATTGTGAAAATCTACGGGGGAGGCCTTTGTTCAGCAGTGGACGTATAAATGGCCGATATGATGATGATGAATATATTATTATGTACTCTTATATGTAGGTATAGTATTAACCTATCAACGCAATTCAGCGTAAATTTTCGTAAACAGAATGTGAAATCAATTTCTGTGAAGCGTGTATTAATTATATTCGGGAAATAGATTACGTGAGTGTGTGCGTAAACCCATGCTTACGTTTCCTTGTCGAGGAAATGAAATGAAAATACAGATAATTATTAGGGATTAGTTGCTTAGCGCATCCGGTATGTGTGAAGGCCGATTTAAATTTTGATTGCGTTACTATTATCATCATCATATCAGCCACAGGATGTCCACTGCTGAACAAAGGCCTGCCTCTTAGATTTCCACAACGAGCGGTCACATGCTGCTCTCATCCAATGACTCCCGGCGACCTTCACTAGGTCGTCTGTCCACCTGGTTGAGGTCGTCCCACGCTGCGTTTTCCGGTGCGCGGTCTCCATTCGAGAACCTTTGTGCCCCAACGACCATCAGTTCTTCGAGCAATGTGCCCCGCCTATTGCCACTTCAGTTTACTAATCCTTTCAGCTATGTCGACAACTTTAGTTCTTCTACGGATCTCCTCATTTCTGATTCGATCTCGTAGAGAAATACCAAGCATAGCTCTCTCCATAGCTCGCCGAGTGACCTTGAAGATTTCTTATGAGGCCCATTGTGAGTGACCACGTCTCTGTTCCATATGTAACATAACATATAACAATGGTTAAAATGACGTCATAAATTAATAATAAAAACGGTTATCATCAGCATCGGGGATCGCGGGTGGGCAGATTGGGGAGTCTGCGTGCTCACACCGAGCGACCCCCGGAAAGACGGTGGCGCACACGTGGTCACGTGCCGCCAAGTGCGCAGTACAGCGCACAGCGAGGCGAGGGGGGATTCTTTACAATCCTCCCCGAGAAGTGCCTGAGGGGAGCGATCTTTCTACAGTAGCCTTCCCTCCGCTAGAGGAGGTGACCGCTTTACAGTCATCCCCTGCGTGATGTGCCTAAAGGCACCAATGGGCGGCTCTAGTGTGATCTTATAAGGCTGCATTCAGCTGCTGACCCTTTTTTTTATTGATGTCCAGTGGAAATTCTACATGGAACTTCCTCCACCCCGGGGAAGGGCGAAGGGGTATGCCGGACTCCTACCTGCTAAAACCACTGGAGCGGTCATTTTTGGCACCGAAGGGGGGCTCCATGTCCTTGTAAGAGCACACTAGAGCCGCCCATTGGTGCCATGCCTTTAGGCACATCTCGGAGGGGATGACTGTAAAGCGGTCACCCCCTCTAGCGGAGGGCAAGCGGCTGTAAAAAGGCCGCCCCCCAGGCACTTCTCGGGGAGGATTATAAAGGATCCTCCCAAGTCTAGCTGTGCGCTGTGCTGCGCACAAGGCGACAAGTGACCACGTGCGCGCCACCGTCTTCCCGGGGGTCACTCGGTATGAGCACGCAGACTGCCCAATCTGCGCGCCCGCGACCCCCGAGCACATATCACGCCTGTAAAGTCGTTTACCGTTTGCGCTTATGCAACAATGGCCGCTGCTTTGTGATTGACATAACTTGTTGTGTTGTAAAATGAAGTCAATTGTAATTTGTATTCTTCCATATATATTTATTAGGTTCTATTTATCTTAGTGTACACTGTATGTTTACGTCTTTACTCTAACATATTAATCATTACTTCGCTAATTTAAAGTATGAAGTACTTACTTTTTAGTTTTTCACTGGTAGGACTCCAATACGTCACACAAAGGTTGTTGCTGAAAACCAGCGCTGTTGGCTCTAGGTTCGTCTGGAGCCACGGCATAATGCTGAGCAATTACCTACATTTCTGCGCACATACGACGCACAACTTTGTACATCAATAATTTATTTCATTTGTTGTGTATAACTGTAACCTGTTTGTTATTGTTTGGTTGCACAGATTACTTAGACATACTACTTTTTTCTTTTTTTATTACATCGAGAAACCACAACCACAGATAATACAGATATACCATTGAACTTTATAAACTGGATTATCAGAGATCTCATTTCTTACGGACTGAGAAGTTTTATTTATAATCCGTGCTACAATTTTTTATATTTCTGTTTTTTTTTTTATAATGTTATTATTATTTTGGCTAAAGAAAGTCTAGTTTTAAGTCTTGTGTTAAGTGTTGTGTGTGTCAATTACGCGTAGAAATAAAAACTTTTTCTTTCTTTCTTTCTTTCTTCTTTTAAAGTTTTAGACACGAGTACTCCCTCAATTAAAGGAAGACACTCGGTCTATATGTATCTATACCGTCGCCATTTGTGGAAAACAAACTATGTCTTCACCTAAGAATCAGTTTGAAGACAACATCACACTCCGAAACAATGAACAGAGAAAAAGTCTTAAGTATCCAGTGAAAGTGAAAATTTTGCTAAGTAAATGTGTAGTTTGATGCTTAGTGTTTGATAACTATTAGTATATATGTATGTATAATGATAGTTTTCCACTTACCTTATATTGTTTTGTGTTTTTTATAGCTGTATTATTTAAATTATGTATGTTGGCTTAATATCCGTCCGTCATATAGGGTTAGCACTGAAAACCAGCTCTGTGTTGCGGCTAGCGTTGCAACGCGGTGTTATGCTGAGTGTTGACCTCTTTGCCACTGTTGGGACGTGCATCGGCAAACTGTTATTTTTGTTATGATTATTTTGTTTCTCATTTTATTTATTATTATTTTTATTTATATTCTACGAGAAATCTTTTTGTTGTGTTTTTTATTGCAAGTTTGGTGTAGATATAGGTTTAATTAGTATGAATGTACCGATGCGCGTTTTGTTGTGGTAATAAATAGCTTTTCTTTCCTTTCTTTTCTTTCTTTCTAATTATCAGCAGCTTCAAAATGCTGGTAAACTCACAAAAACATTGCAACGTAAAACAACTTTGAACCGAACAAGTTCTGATAAACATCGAAACAGAACACAGTGGTGGCATAAGAGCACAGGCAGACGACACCTTATAATCATTGCAAATAAGCTCAATCTTTAAAAAAAAATGGTCTCCAGTGGAAATTCTGCATGAACTTCCTTTGCCCCGGGGAAGGGCGAAGGGGTATGCCAGACTTCTACCGGCTAAAACCACTGGAGCGGTCATCTTCGGCAACAAAGGGGGGCAGTATTATAAAACAATGTTAAAGTATTTATGTATTATATAAACGCAACTTCTTACAGTGGCAAAAACACGAATCCTTAAGAAATATGGCACATCATAAAAATACGATGCTACTGTATTTGTCAGTCTTAGAATAAGGACAGCATGCACGCAGTGATAACGCTAGTACACTGTACCACATTCCAGTCGATAAGTCGAATGAACTTTGGAACTTGAAGATAATGAGATCACACGAGCGAAAATATGCTGAACCTACGATCCTTTAGCCAGACGTCATCACAAAGTAACAGTGGCCTACAGCATGCCACTTGGTCGCAACATGCTTTAGTCTTTTGGAAGGTTTATGATCTATTATATATCTATTTCTATGGACATATGTGCAGAATGCTGCAGAGGTAGCATAATATCCATCTTTCGTAAATATCTAACCTAACCTGCATAAACTATATTCTGCTCCTCATTAACGAAACTCTGATGATCGCCGAAATACAGCTCTTTTTTCTAAAGGAGAACTGTGACTACGTAATTATAAAATTGAAGTTTCTAAACGGTTCGTGAACCCGCCCTTAACCTTGTCAGTTTTTAATACAGACGTGTGTGTGTCGACGTGATAATGAGTCGCCGTGTTTGCGTAGAGAGTTTGTGAGCGTAAACCATACCTGCGCTTTGTGCAACTAATACGGCCTTACTAACAAGAACGCAGATATTAGTTGGGCGACCACGAATGACGTGTGATGTATGACGGAGTGATGAAATGGTGTTCTGTATCTAAGTCTACATTTGTATGTTTATTGGGAGTTGTATGTGAGTAGGCCGCTAAGACCAAGATGATCGCCGGTGCAGCTGTAGTTCTTTTACATTTTAGAACCGAAGACATAATTTCGGCGCTAAACATGTAGGTGATATATACAACATTATTTTCTTAGGATTCGTTTAAAACTGAAAACGATTTTTAGAACCAGTAATGGAATCCATCGAAATAGTTTTATTTAATCATGTTTCATTTAAGATTGTCCGTATGGTGTCCAGATTAAGAATATAGCACAACTCTATCTCTTCCCGTGGATGGCGTAAACGGCGGCTAAGGGACTGTTAACCAGAGGGATGGGCAGCAGCGTCCCTTCTGTGGAGCGTGGTGAATATTGGTAAATACCCCCAAAATGATGACACAATAGTGGTAATCGATGGGGGATGCTTTAGTTCAGCAATGGCCGTATAAACGGTTGATATGATGTTTTATTTCGTGCCAAAATATTAGTTAAACATGTTTCAAATTCGACACACCTCTGTCATCCCATCGGTAGATTAGGTATGCTACTGCCCCTTGTGCTTCCCCCGTAATCGAAATTGCACAACTTATGTATCATGTCAAGTATTTACATGCACCGGAAAACGCAGCGTGGGACGACCTTCAACGAGGTGGACAGATGATCTGGTGAAGGTCGCTGGGAGCCGTTGGATGCATAGGGCATGTAACCGGATTTTGTGGAAATCTATGGGGGAGGCTTTGTTCAGCAGTGGACGTGATTTCGCAGTACTTTTGTGAACCTATGAAGTTGACAACACGGTGACATCACCGTGAGTCACGTGGGCAGAGTTATTGTGCAGGAGAATTAGACATTAGCGAGGGAGTCTGTTTCGTGCTCTCAAACAGTTCAGACACAACAAAGCTATCGGTTGTCAATTATTAGTGGGCGTGATGTTATTATTATATTTCTCTACGAGATCGAATCAAAAATGAGGAGATCCGTAGAAGAACTAAAGTTGTGGACATAGCTGAAAGGATTAGTAAACTGAAGTGGCAATAGGCAGGGCATATTGCTCGTAGATCTGATAGCCGTTGGGGCACAAAGGTTCTCGAATGGAGACCGCGCACCGGAAAACGCTGTGTGGGACGACCTCCAACGAGGTGGACAGACGACCTGGTGAAGGTCGCTGGGAGTCGTTGGACGAGAGCGGCATGTGACCGCTCGTTGTGGAAATCTAAGGGGGAGGCCTTTTTTCAGCAGTGGGCGTCCTGTCGCTGATATGATGTGATATTATTAATTATAGTCTCTACCTTCTGAGTGAACACTAAGTTGCCATGAAACTATTGGTTCACGGTGATAAATCAGTTTCCAAGAAATTATACACCTGCTCTCAGAAGTCTGCGGATTATTGTCGAAACGAATCGTGTATACTATGAAACCACATTGTGGACGACGTTCTCGCAAATCCCGGCTAATGAAAGTAAAGTTTCCGACACAGTTGAAAGGGTTAGGAAGCTGACGTGGCAATGGGCCCACACATAGATCGTAGAAATGATGGCTGTTGGGGCAGAAAGGTTTTCGAGTGGAAACCACGCACAAGAAAATACAGTATGTGACGAGACAGACAACGACGACGATAGACAGACGACCTAATGAAGGTAGCTGAGAGTCATTGGATACACGCTGCATGTAACCTATCGTTGTAAAAATCTATGGGGGAGGTTATTGTTCAGCAGTGGACATCTTTCGGCTGATACCATCATCACCATGTCAGGAAAAGGGTAACCTCTGCTGAACAAAGGCCTCCCCCATAGATTTCCACCATTTTGGCTAAATTTGCTTGGCACACTAGGATTTTTCCTGTGTCGTGGCTGCGTTTACAGACATGAATTCCACATACAATACGCCCAGACCCGGAACAACTACCTGCGGATCATACAAATAATTGTTCCGTGCGGGAATCAATAAACATATAAACTAACTGCGCAGTTAGTTTATAGCAAATATTTTCACTCTATTAAAGTTTCTAATTTTGTCTGTAGTTTGACGAAGCAAATGGCACATGTAACGGTGGATGAAACCGATATATATTGTCAAGGAATAAGAGTCCTAATCTTAATTAATTTACAGATTTTTACTCCATAGTAAAAAAAAAACACCGAGTTGAAATACAGCATGTACTTTCTCCGCCCCGAGGAAAAACAGAGGGCAAGCCGCTCTCCTCAAGGACAATTATACTTGCAATGCCTTTAGGCACATCTCGGAGGAGATGACTATAAAGCGGCCACCCCCTCTAGCGGAGGGTAGGTTACCTGTATAGAGGCCGCACCTCCAGGCGCATCTCGGGTGGGATTGTAAAGGATCCTCCTGAAGCTTCGCTATGCGCTGTATTGCGCACACTGCGGCATAAGATAGAATCCACCATCTACCCCGGGCGTCGCTCGATATGAGCACGCAAATTCTCCGATCCATGCGCCCACGAACCCTGAGGCCCCCGGCCATATAATGAAGCTCAGGAGTATTGGACTTGGGGGCCACCGGCCGGAGGGGTTGTTACCCTGGCGTATTATCCTTCTTCTCCGGGTGAGATCAGCTTTCTTACAATTCCATGATGCTAAGGAGTCCGTTTCGTAGAGATATTCAAGCTCTCTTGAGGATTGAAATCGGTTCCCTCCCGGACAAAGTCTCTGTACTTACCTACACGCCGTTAAGTGCAGCTAGCTTAAACATACAAGCTGCATGTAGGTATGTACTAGTCTATAAAAATTCATAGAAGTACGTGAGGCTGAGGTAAGATAGTAAGCTGATGGCAGTTTCAGTTTGCTTTAAATACTTTATTGTGGCATAGTGCCACTACTTTAGATACGACCAGGATACAGCACAGCACACGCCCGGAGTGTGCCTTCTGTGAGCTGTCAAGCGGCAGATCCTGGTCGATCGGATCCGGCAAGATCTCTCTCTGCCAGCACTACCGTCAGCTATGCTGGCAGAGCATAAGAATTGGAGGGTTATGGTCTCCTGTGGGAACATCATGCTCCAGAAGGAGACCGCAGAGCGGGATAGGAAGAGGGTCGATCCCACTCGGAGAAAGAGGAGCCCTGGCACTCTTGTCCAAAATGACTAAGCCATCAGCTGTCATCATCTGTGACAGTCATTAGTCAGAGGAGAACTGGTACAATTTTTGAATACTGTTAACTCGACCCTAATAATTGGTCGAACCTTTGGTATCCCCACTAATATGCCTAGAAAGGTCACCCGAGGGATAACGGTAATACGTGGTGACCGCGTGGTCAAACAAACAAACAGACTCCATCAGAGAATTTCACTCTTTAGGAACTGTGTACCCATAGTACAGGTGTTACCAAACTGCTTCGTGCATATAGGTGGATTATCCACCATATGCCGTGTGGTGCCGGCTACGAATAGCACCAACCCATCTCATCCCGTGGGTGTCGTAAAAGCCGACTAAGGGATTACACGGAGGATGGGCAGCAGCGTCCTTCGAATACATTAACAACTCAACTGCGATCGCCAACCCGCCTGCCAAGCGTGGTGATTATGGCAAAACCCCCAATGAGCACATAACACACCGATATCGATCGTTGTGGTGATCTTTGAGGGAGG
Source organism: Diloba caeruleocephala (assembly GCA_947459985.1). Classification (NCBI taxonomy): domain Eukaryota; kingdom Metazoa; phylum Arthropoda; class Insecta; order Lepidoptera; family Noctuidae; genus Diloba; species Diloba caeruleocephala. The sequence continues at coordinate 3,832,613 of OX381618.1, forward strand.
CCTATGTCCAGCAGTGGACTTTATTCAGCCGAAATGAAGTAGAGGCTGCATGTAATCTACCATATTACGGTGCGGGTCATCTAGTAGTCTGATGCTGAAGAAGGCTTGCGGGAATTCAGTTGTATATTTCCAACGCACACTTGATGAAATGTATCTGATACAAATACTGATAGGTTTGCAATTCTATGGTGATGCTCAAGACTCAGAAGTCATGCCTCGACCAATGCACCGTTGCTAAGGAACAGCTAGAAATAAAAAAAGTCCTAGATGTCGTATTTTTTTCTCCAATACACATATTTGACGTTAAATGACTTCACTTACATAATAAGCCCTTTACTGTCCCACTGCTGGGCACGGACCTTATCTCACTATGAGAAAGGTTAGGCGTTCCTCCATCACCGCTGGTCTAGTGCGGGTTGGCCGAGTACACACACCATTGCTAACATTTTGGAGCCTGAGAAGGCTGGAAGGGTGTGTATGTTTCACGATGTTTTCCTTCAACGTCATCGAAAGTGATAACCTTAGTCACACACACATGAATCCGAAAAGTCAGAGGTGCGGGCCGGGTTCGAACTCAGACCCTCCTGTATAGAAGGCAAGCGTTTAACTGCTGGGTTATCACAGCTTTCGCAGAGCAAGATTTGTACAGTTAGACGTTGTCAATGCTTTTGTATTGGTATTTTAGGCTCGTCTCTCAATCGACTCCATTGCGCTGTGCTCGTTTTTACATTGTTATGTTTTAATGGTAACTGGCATTGGCAACTGATAAGTGCGTTTTGGTGTACAAGGAGCTTCGTGTGCTGTTAGTGCAGCAAGCAATCGATACAAAATATATAAATAATCTCCTACTCACCTTTTACGGTTCCCATGGTAAGAGGGTCAGAACATTCCAAGTCGGCAACCAAGGTATAGGTATATCTCGGGAACATAATATGGAGTCTGGTTACTAATTATACTCACCTTAACCCCAAACTGTTACCGCGTTGACCGCGGCCTGTTAACCCTAGCCTGCCTCCATTAATTTGGTCCTGTTTATTAACAGGTATTTCACCGCACCCGAATTGGATAAAGACTTTTACCACAAAGGTATCAGGCACGCCTTGTCCGAACAATTTAGGTCAGTTTGGTAATGTACAGTATTTGACTTTTCAATTATTCGTTTACGAACGTGGAGGAAGAGGACTTATTTTTTTTTTTGCTTTTGGACAATGTAAGACTGTTATATTTTCGTCTTTCGATTGGGTCACGTAACACCGTTAGTTTGATTATTTGACGACCTCATTGGCGCAGTGGTTCAGAGATTGCCCACGCGGGACAAGCATTGATATGGCTTAAAGATTGTTGTTCCGTCAGGCTGATTACGTATTTCGCAGACGGTTTGCGACAGATTTTGTTTGGTGTCCGGATTAAGAATATAGCACCACTCCATCTCCTCCCGTGGATGTCGTAAAAGGCGACTAAGGTAATCTAAACCAGAGGGATGGGCAGCAACGTCCCTTCTGTGAAGCGGTAGCCATACTGCGCTCACCAACCCGCCTGCCAAGCGTGGTGGGTATTGGCGGGTGCCCCCCAAAATGATGACACAGTTGTGGGAATCTATGGGGGAGGCCTTTGTTCAGCAGTGGACGTATAAATGGCCGATATGATTGCGACAGATGTAAATCGCGCAGTAGCCGCTCTTAAACGTCATTTTAGTATTACACGTTTAATCGCTATGTCGGGCGATCAATGAACTAAAATTGCACACTCACCTTCACATTTCAGGCGATTTGCCACCGGTGGATCTTTGGCTGCGCGATAACTGCGGTCGCGTCTGCTGTTGCTGATTTTAGTTAATCAGGGTGCCGATCTGGGTATTTGTACATGTGAGATATAATGTTTGTAATATGTAGACATGGCTACACATCAAGCTATATAAAACAGTATAAGCTGATCTCGCATTGTATAGGCTTTCGGTATGATGCGAGGTCAGCGTAAACTAGTTTTGTATAGCCGTGGGTACCAATGAGAGAGGAGGAATTTTAGAATGAGGCTTATATTAAAATCAAAGCTTCTTATAAACACTTTTGTTTCTTTCAGGAAAACGAAGTAGCATTTTCCTAAGTAAGTAGAAAAATATTCTTTAAAGCGGTTTACCCGCTAGCGTTTGGACCTAATCCCTGCCACTGGCCGTACCATTGTCAAAGCAAACACTGAAACATTGATTGTGGATGTGTAACGCTGTGCCGCGTCCTGTTATGTTCTGCTTTCATTCCTTTATATTCAGGAGTATCTACAGGGTTATATTTAAGAGTGGTGGGGTAGGGGGTAGGTGTTCCAGGGGTTAAGTTCCAACTATAATGAAAATATCCAACCTATGGTTATCTTTGATAGAGGTCAGTGGTTAAAAGCCTAAAATATAAATGTCCAATATGACTTTTTTATTATTTCTTATTTATTTAATTAATACCTTTAATATTCAATCACAGAAATAGGAAATAAAGAGAACTGGTACAGGGGCGTAACCGCGGCACCGCGACGTGCACAATCCGGGCCATTCGGAAAAAATAGCCCATTTATAACATCAGTTAAGATTCGATCGCGTAAGTGAAACTTTGTTAAAGTGTCGTGTTGTTTGGGGATAACATGCAAAAACCGAAGCGAAAATAATAACTTTATGTCCAATTTAAGAGGTTTATTTTTATTGTTTCTGAAATTTATTAGTTTTATTTTATCTAAATTTAATTTTAAGTTTATTCCTTTTAACCAGCTGGTAATGGTACTTAAACTATTTGTTAAATGTAAAATAATTCACGCGTGTCTCAACATAGCAAGCATTGCCGGTTATAGAAGAAGGACCATTATATAAGTACGAACCATCAGCTGTACTGGACCTTTACTCCACCTCGATCTAATATTGCCGACCATCAGGCAATAGATGAAACAAGCGTCTAAACTCTTTTTCGATTCTGCCCTGTCCCACCCAAACCCCCTTGTGGTCGATTACCGACCTCCCGTATCAGTAGCATTCGCCGCCCGAGGCATGCACTGGTCGACCCTGACGACAAGATCACGATAGATAACATGAAGAGACTCGCGCTGTCTCATTCACTAAACGCCCGACCGGTATACCGCCCTCGTCGCCGAGGATGGCCGCCTCACCGACGTCGTGGAGGCCCATCGCTGCGACAGCACCATTCCGTTCAAGTAGTAAATACTCTCCCCCCCCGCCCCTTGCTCCCGCCGGCCCTTGCGGAGCCTATAGATTTAAGCATTCTCTAATACAAATAAAATTATACCCATCCAGCTGTCCCCAAAAATAAATAGCTTGCGCACTTCAGCAACGCCCTAAGCCGAGGTCCGTGTCCCGAAGGGGGCGCCCTTAGCGCAAGTTGCTTGGAATGTAATATTAATTTGAAGCCTGGCTGGAGGCCTCTTTTGGCTTCACCAGAAATGTCCGGTTGAGCTACATTTCCAGGAAATGTTTGCGAGTTTGTTTCCTACAAAAAAAAAAACTGTACTGGACCGGTGCCGGCCAGACCCGCCTTCTATCGAGGATATTTTGAGATGTGGATATCTGCAGCATGTCAGAGCAGATAGTGAAACAGAACAGCGGCTACATATCGGCGTTTACCCCGTTAGCCCCACGAAACATTCTTGGGGCTTCGGTGCCGAAGATCTTCTTTTATTACTTCTTTTTAAAATGTTGCTGTACTAGGATTTTCCCCGTGTTGTGGGTGCGTTTACAGAAACAAACTCCACACAATACACCCAGACCCGGAACAAACTTCCGATCATACAAATATTTGTTCCGCGCGGGAATAAAACCCGCGACCCGGAGCGCAGCAGCCGACTGTATCAATCGTGCCGTCAAGATGACCGCTGCGGTGGTTTTAACAGGTAAGAGATGCCCGTCTAAAACATAATATTGATCGTGTGGTAGAGTGGAGTGTTGAAAACAGGCTTCTCTTCAATGTGTCCAAGTGCAACGTGATGTCTTTCACACGGGCAGTGGTGCCATGACATAACGTATATCGAATGGAAGGGGGTGTCGTACCACGGTTTACATCGGTTCGTGATATCACTCATATCGTACAGCTGTGCAAGAAAGCTTTTAAAATTCTAGGATTTGTAATACGGGAATCCCGGGATTTTAATAATGTAGTAGTGGTGAAGTCACTATACAACACATAACGAGAGGAGCAGTTTGGAAACTAGTGCTATCATATGGAATCCGCATGAATCCGCATGAAAGAGAATACTTCTCTCATGGTGGAGAAAATGCAGAATAAATTTACCCGGTACCTATATTTAAACCCTTTTTGTAATAGGAATGGTTGGCTTCTATAAGTTGGAGGTTGGACGACACTTTGCTTTAGTTAAATATATATTTCTTGTGTTCCGTGGCAAACTAAATCACCCACAAATATTAGAATCGCTGGGGCTGCTCATTCCTAATACCAAGCTGCGGCAGGGGCCGAGGGGGAAGCTGTTTGAGGTACCGGTAGCCCGCACAAATATTTTAAAATTTGCACCCATTGTTCGAGCAGCACGAATACTCAACACCATCTCGCTACGGCTTGATATTTTTACTTGCTCATTGGCAGAATTCGAGAAGGTGACGATTGTTTATCTGTCTTTTGTGTAACTACATTGTTGGATTGGGTTGAAACCTGTAATGACAATTCATCATGTCGGCCGAATGTCGAATCCACTGCTGGACACAGGCCTCCCCCAAAGATCACCACTATGACCGATATGGGTGTGTTGTGGGCTCATTGCGGGGTTTTGCCATAATCGCCACGCTTGGCAGGCGGGTTGGCGATCGCAGTTGAGTTGTTAATGTACTCGAAGGACGCTGCTGCCCATCCTCCGGCTAATCCTTTAGTCGACATTTACGACACCCATGGGAGGAGATGGGGTGGTGGCATTCTGAGCCGGCACCACACGGCTGAGCCGGCACCACACGGCCAATATACAATAATACAATGACAATTGTAATTTGTGAAATAATTAAAAGAACGTTACTTGTTTATTTACATATTTAAAAATAATTATACATAAGTAGGCTTTCTTTCTTTTAAAAGAGTGGTCTATTCTTTGCCCGTAACATATTTATTTGTACTCAAGTAAATATCAATAAGCGAAAACTCCAAAATTAAACACGCTTAAAATGGAAACATCCATTATATTTTTGTCGGTACATAAAAGCAATATAAAGGAGAATGGAGCCAACACCTAGATATTAATATTTTTATAGTAAACAAACTCGGGGTGAGAGCGACGACATTTGCATTTTTACCCGTATTGTAAGATTTTAGGGTTCTCAAGGAGAGGTGTTAAAGTCTCCGAGGACGATCTCCAGGTGAGGCTTTGTATAATTTAGATTTTGTATAATAGCCGGGTTTTGAATTCCGGCAGACATGGCGTCAGATTTGTCTCCTTACATAGGACAAATTTGATATTTATTTATTTATATACTCTTTATTGTACATTATATAATGCTTCATCATTTCGGCCGAATGAAGTCCACTGCTGGACACAGGCCTCCCCCAAAGATCAACACAGCGACTATGGTTGTGCTGTGGGCTCAATGGGGGGTTTTGCCATAATTGCCACGCTTGGCAGGCGGGTTGGCGATCGCAGTTGAGTTGTTAATGTATTCGAAGGACGCTGCTGCCCATCCTCTGGCTAATTCCTTAGTCGACTTTTACGACACCCACGCGAGGAGATGGGGTGGTGGTATTCTGAGCCGGCACCACACGACATATAATGCTTAAAAGATAAATATTTAAACATATTTGTGTACAATGGGCGGTCTTAATGCACAAGGCGATCTCTTCCAGACAACCTTTGGATGGACTGAAAGAAAGGAGAGAGATATTAGGCTGTCAAGTGTACAAAATATCATGCACAATATTACTTAGATATAATAATATAAAGTACATAATAATAGGTGCATACAATAAATATTTTATACATAAAACGATACAAATTTGTGGATACACCACAAATATTGTGATTATAATTAATAAATTCAAACATGAATTGAAGTTGACACGAAACATTCGTTGACAGGTGTGAGCATTATTGTACATTCATTCATTAACAGCCTCTCTGTAGCCATGTTTATAATGCGTAGGTGTTGTTAATAGGCAATTCCAGAAACCTTTTATGTCAGTTTTTCTTGACAGCGTAATAAGTTTACACGAGGGTTATTCGAGACGCTTTTAAACTTCAAAAGCTCATCTTCAGCCTTACAAAATAAGCTAAAAACGTATTCTTGGTGAGGGCGCGAATGAGAATTGTGCCATCATTTATTAAATGTGAAAGTGAAAAAATGGTTTACCTGTCTGAAGACGTCTATGTCCTTGCACGTAGAGCGATAATATAAGGCCTCACTGATCGGTAAATGGTCAATTCAGTTAAGAAACACTTACAAAACAAGTCTATGGATGATTTTATTGATGTCTAGTGGCAATTCTACATGGAACTTCCTTCTAGGGGGGGGGGGGGGGGGGGGTGTCGTTCTCCCTGCTTGCGTCTTCTTAGTTTGTTACGCTGACAACAGTCCGCTCTTGTGCTGGCCAGCGGGGAGTTCTTCGAGGGCACCATCCGGCTTGCCGAGCAATCGGTGGCAATACTCGTGGTCGGAATCCACGCTAATCCACCACCACGGCTGCTCTGTTCATGCTTTTCTATGGGAGCGTCATACTCCTGATGTAGACTGTGGAGCTGGATCGGAAGAAGGTCGTTCCTGCTTGGAAAAGGTGGACACGGACATGTCCAATTGGCCTGAGCTCCCTGTCGTTGTTATACTCGCTTCGGGGCTTCGGGAGTTGCGACCGCGCAGAGTGGCTTTAGAGGCTTCTTCACAATCCCCTCAGGCCTCTTCACTGACACCTCCCCTTCACTAGAGGGGTGTCCGCTTTACAGCTTTACGCTTTACTTTTTACCCTTTCTACTTACAAAGGCGTGGCACCAATGGGCGGCTCTAGGTGGAGATTTTCCAGTTCCTCGTTGATTTTAGCCGGTAGCTGTCACATGCCCCTTCGCCCTTCCCCGGGCAGAGGGAGTAGATGATTTGTTTCCGGGTTAAATAAATCAAATTAAAATACTCTTTCTCTGTATTTACATTTAGAATTGTTTTCCTTGTCAGCCAATCAATTTCGAAAATGTATTTTTGAAGCTACAGTAAGCTTAAATAATTGAATCTTTGTTCCGTATTCTTTAATAGTTAAATTGTTCTCGTGCGTGAATCTTTTAGTAATATAAGATGTGGATAATGTTGTTATTTGCACACTGATATTACTAGATCTTAATTTTTTTTGGTCTGTCTGTCTGTTTGTTCCCGCTTATCTCCGAAACGGCTGGATCGATTTCTACGGGACTTTCACTGGCAGATAGCTGATGTTATAGGCTACTTTAATACTAAACTAAAATAATTCGTGTTCCGCGTAAAACAATTAAAACCCATGAAATCCAATAAATGTATATATATATATATATATATGTACCATATGTCTTTGCCAAAGTAATCTAAATTATTTATAAACTATCTGATTTCTTTTAAATTAAACGGCGGGTGAAACCGCGGGTCCTAGCTAGTAAATAAATAAATGTTAACCTAAACCAAGGTCCACAGGCCTCCCGATGAGCATTACAATGACTGGCCTGGGTGTGTTATGAGCTCATTGAAGGGTTTTTGCCATAATCGCCACGCTTGGCAGGCGGGTTGGCGATTGCAGTTGAATTGTTAATGTACTCGAAGGACGCTGCTGCCCGTCCTCAGGCTCATATTTGCCTTTTACGACACCCACGAGTAGGTGCTATTCGTAGCTGGTGTACAGATGATATATATTTTATATTCATCGGTAGACAGCACAGGCTAGTGATGTGCTAGTATGATGCTAGAGCTGTGCTAGAAGGATGGTAGTGCTGTGTAAATACGGATCTGTCACGTTTATGCAATATGATCTGCTGAGCTAAGATTAGGCCATTTCATGCCGTGGGAAGCCATTTGGGTTGATAACAAGTATTTATAATAGGGATGTTTGTATACTGAAAGTTACATACAGGTAAGGGTTAAAAAATAGTACACTTATACATACAAATATCCGGAACTATCTTATTATTTTCGTAGTTGCATTCGAGGCTGCCAAACGTGAGGTTCCAATAGATAAAAAGATAAAATTAAATCAAAACGATTTACATTCATGTAAGCCATTACATAAACAGGCACTTATGAATAGTCAGACTTTGGTTGCCTCGAACTTAAAAATTTCCAACGGAAAATTACTATTGAATGGTTGTGTTTTTATATATTAAAAAGTTATTAACAATTAGGGATCCGCGCCTTTTATGCACGGATACATTTACTAATAAAGAAAATTAGCTATATAATATCTACAGCAAATTTTCTTTATTTTAGGGCCGTCTCCTCCTTCTTCGAGCAGGATCGGCCCTCTCCCAATCCCGCTCTGCGGCCTCCTTCTGGAGCATGACGCTCTCACAGAAGCAGACCACTGCATTCCAGTTTTCGTTCTTTGCCAACATAGCCAACACTACTGCCGGCAGAGAGAGATCTTGCCCGATCCGATCGACTAGAACCTGCCGCTTTGGCATCATGCAGGGCACGCCTCGAGCGTGGTGGCACTGAGACCTATTTCCTTTTATTATTTTTTATTTGTATCCAGTGGAAATTCTACATGGAAGTTTCCTTCGACCCGGGGAAGGGCGAGGGGGTATGGCCGGACTTCTACTGGCTAAAACCACTGGAGTAGTTATCTTCGGCACCGAAGGGGGACTCCAGGTCCTCGTAAGATCACACTAGAGCCGCCCACTGGTGCCACGCCTTTAGGCACATCTCGGAGGGGATGACTGTAAAGCGGTCACCCTCTCTTGCGGAGGGCAGGCAGCTGTAAAAAGGCTGTCCCCAAAGCACTTCTCGGGGAGGATTGTAAAGGATCCCCTAAGTCTCGCTGTGCGCTTGGAACTGAGACCTACCACCAGTAAAGGGATTTCGTATTTCATGGGTTTACTTTTGCTCTCACAAAGGCATAGAAAACACAAGGGCATAGATACTCTTGTTAAAGCTAGCCCATTTTGGTCACATCGGAAATGGTCTTATTGAATTCCTTTTTAGAAGCAGCGTTCAGAAAATTACGTACTAACGGCAATGACATTTTACATATAGACGCGCCGTACACGAATATTATTATACTACAAAATGGCGCACCGGCCGCCATTAGACCGCGTAATAAAAAAATAAAAACAAAATACTATTTTTTATTTACAACTAGCTGGGACCCGCGGTTTGACCCGCGTTTTATTTAAAAGCAATTTAGAGTACTTCGACATAGACACTTGACATAGAATATATATGTTGGATTTCAAGGGTTTTATTGTTTTCGCGAATGAGAATTGTGCCATCATTTATTAAATGTGAAAGTGAAAAAATGGTTTACCTGTCTGAAGACGTCTATGTCCTTGCACGTAGAGCGATAATATAAGGCCTCACTGATCGGTAAATGGTCAATTCAGTTAAGAAACACTTACAAAACAAGTCTATGGATGATTTTATTGATGTCTAGTGGCAATTCTACATGGAACTTCCTTCTAGGGGGGGGGGGGGGGGGGGTGTCGTTCTCCCTGCTTGCGTCTTCTTAGTTTGTTACGCTGACAACAGTCCGCTCTTGTGCTGGCCAGCGGGGAGTTCTTCGAGGGCACCATCCGGCTTGCCGAGCAATCGGTGGCAATACTCGTGGTCGGAATCCACGCTAATCCACCACCACGGCTGCTCTGTTCATGCTTTTCTATGGGAGCGTCATACTCCTGATGTAGACTGTGGAGCTGGATCGGAAGAAGGTCGTTCCTGCTTGGAAAAGGTGGACACGGACATGTCCAATTGGCCTGAGCTCCCTGTCGTTGTTATACTCGCTTCGGGGCTTCGGGAGTTGCGACCGCGCAGAGTGGCTTTAGAGGCTTCTTCACAATCCCCTCAGGCCTCTTCACTGACACCTCCCCTTCACTAGAGGGGTGTCCGCTTTACAGCTTTACGCTTTACTTTTTACCCTTTCTACTTACAAAGGCGTGGCACCAATGGGCGGCTCTAGGTGGAGATTTTCCAGTTCCTCGTTGATTTTAGCCGGTAGCTGTCACATGCCCCTTCGCCCTTCCCCGGGCAGAGGGAGTAGATGATTTGTTTCCGGGTTAAATAAATCAAATTAAAATACTCTTTCTCTGTATTTACATTTAGAATTGTTTTCCTTGTCAGCCAATCAATTTCGAAAATGTATTTTTGAAGCTACAGTAAGCTTAAATAATTGAATCTTTGTTCCGTATTCTTTAATAGTTAAATTGTTCTCGTGCGTGAATCTTTTAGTAATATAAGATGTGGATAATGTTGTTATTTGCACACTGATATTACTAGATCTTAATTTTTTTTGGTCTGTCTGTCTGTTTGTTCCCGCTTATCTCCGAAACGGCTGGATCGATTTCTACGGGACTTTCACTGGCAGATAGCTGATGTTATAGGCTACTTTAATACTAAACTAAAATAATTCGTGTTCCGCGTAAAACAATTAAAACCCATGAAATCCAATAAATGTATATATATATATATATATATGTACCATATGTCTTTGCCAAAGTAATCTAAATTATTTATAAACTATCTGATTTCTTTTAAATTAAACGGCGGGTGAAACCGCGGGTCCTAGCTAGTAAATAAATAAATGTTAACCTAAACCAAGGGACAATAAAAAAACGGTAGATTTTTATTATACGTAAAAAATCCGAGAATACGCTTATAGTTTTTAGCATCACACAGCAATATTTTCTTAACGTTGTTATGAAGGTGTCGCCGTACCACAATGTCACAAATAAGTTGATGATGAAAAATCGAACTTGCTATTTATTTTTGTTAGCTATATTAGGTCTGCCAAGAGTGGCGATTATAGCAAAACCCCCCAATGAGCACACAACACAATCATTGGGGAGGCTTCTGTCCAGCAGTGGGCGTTTTTGGCTGGGACGATGACGATGATGATATTACCATTGTTCACAACTTCGCATTATGACAATAATGCCATTACATTAATTTGGTCTTAGAGTTTTTACAATACTATGAACACTATGTCATCTTAAGTATCAAGTTCTCCGCTTTGTCATAGACAAAAAAATAGAGCCCACCTAACTTGCGGAGTACTAATCGTCTACTGATAAGTCAATTACATTAAAGTATTGATTTATCACAATTCATTATAATATTCCTTCTGTATGTTAAACTTGTATTTGCGAAATAAAATAAATATAACATTTATACAAAGGCTTTTTATTTACAATTTATTGATAACTGTCCGTGATTTTATTTTTTATTTAGGGCCTCATCGTGAAGCTACCCAGTGATCCTTTCTGACATCGCTTAAAAAGAAACTGTCATTCATTTTTTCTGTTTCAGTTCGTGTTCGTCCAATATAAGAATAAGATAATATAAGAATTTGCATGTCTCATTAGCCTCCATTCCATTCATGTTGATGTATAAAAATGATTGTACAGAACCCGTCTCTGACCTTTTTAAAGTAAGGATACTTTTATGCTCTTAAAGTCTGCACGAAATTTCCGTTAGGAACTACTAATGTTTGACTTCGTGGGTGCTGGGGAGGAGATAAAAATGTACTTACATCTTATAGTGAACTTTTGTGTGCCCGAAGGTATAAATATATGAGAAAAGTCCGTTTATACCTACTACACCGACCAACACAGACACGTTCCAGACAGACACGATGAAATATATTTTTCGATATAAAATCTTTGAGCTTATTCAAACCTTAACGTAACTTGAATCTAACGTTTACGTACACATTCCGTGCTCGCCCAGAGAACTAGCGCGTATATCTATTTATTTTTATGTAGAGCATCTTGCATTGATTTCCGAGAGTTAGTGCTTTACTGGGCAATGTGGTGAAGCCGAAAGGCCTCCAGCAAAGCATAACACTTAAAAACTAAGCAACTGCGGCTAGATGCGCCTCCTGCGGCATTTGGACCTCGACAGCGTTGCTGGGAGACCAAACTAAGGGACAGCTGCATCGGTATTATTTAACATATTTTAGGCGATATTTAAAGCTACTGGCTCGACAAGGGCCGGTTCGAGCAGGGGTTGTAGGGGAATTTGGCGCGCCTCATCGTCATTTCAGCCGAAATAAAGTCCACTGCTGGACAGGTCCACAGGCCTCCCGATGAGCATTACAATGACTGGCCTGGGTGTGTTATGAGCTCATTGAAGGGTTTTTGCCATAATCGCCGCGCTTGGCAGGCGGGTTGGCGATTGCAGTTGAATTGTTAATGTACTCGAAGGACGCTGCTGCCCGTCCTCAGGCTCATATTTGCCTTTTACGACACCCACGAGTAGGTGCTATTCGTAGCTGGTGTACAGATGATATATATTTTATATTCATCGGTAGACAGCACAGGCTAGTGATGTGCTAGTATGATGCTAGAGCTGTGCTAGAAGGATGGTAGTGCTGTGTAAATACGGATCTGTCACGTTTATGCAATATGATCTGCTGAGCTAAGATTAGGCCATTTCATGCCGTGGGAAGCCATTTGGGTTGATAACAAGTATTTATAATAGGGATGTTTGTATACTGAAAGTTACATACAGGTAAGGGTTAAAAAATAGTACACTTATACATACAAATATCCGGAACTATCTTATTATTTTCGTAGTTGCATTCGAGGCTGCCAAACGTGAGGTTCCAATAGATAAAAAGATAAAATTAAATCAAAACGATTTACATTCATGTAAGCCATTACATAAACAGGCACTTATGAATAGTCAGACTTTGGTTGCCTCGAACTTAAAAATTTCCAACGGAAAATTACTATTGAATGGTTGTGTTTTTATATATTAAAAAGTTATTAACAATTAGGGACCCGCGCCTTTTATGCACGGATACATTTACTAATAAAGAAAATTAGCTATATAATATCTACAGCAAATTTTCTTTATTTTAGGGCCGTCTCCTCCTTCTTCGAGCAGGATCGGCCCTCTCCCAATCCCGCTCTGCGGCCTCCTTCTGGAGCATGACGCTCTCACAGAAGCAGACCACTGCATTCCAGTTTTCGTTCTTTGCCAACATAGCCAACACTACTGCCGGCAGAGAGAGATCTTGCCCGATCCGATCGACTAGAACCTGCCGCTTTGGCATCATGCAGGGCACGCCTCGAGCGTGGTGGCACTGAGACCTATTTCCTTTTATTATTTTTTATTTGTATCCAGTGGAAATTCTACATGGAAGTTTCCTTCGACCCGGGGAAGGGCGAGGGGGTATGGCCGGACTTCTACTGGCTAAAACCACTGGAGTAGTTATCTTCGGCACCGAAGGGGGACTCCAGGTCCTCGTAAGATCACACTAGAGCCGCCCACTGGTGCCACGCCTTTAGGCACATCTCGGAGGGGATGACTGTAAAGCGGTCACCCTCTCTTGCGGAGGGCAGGCAGCTGTAAAAAGGCTGTCCCCAAAGCACTTCTCGGGGAGGATTGTAAAGGATCCCCTAAGTCTCGCTGTGCGCTTGGAACTGAGACCTACCACCAGTAAAGGGATTTCGTATTTCATGGGTTTACTTTTGCTCTCACAAAGGCATAGAAAACACAAGGGCATAGATACTCTTGTTAAAGCTAGCCCATTTTGGTCACATCGGAAATGGTCTTATTGAATTCCTTTTTAGAAGCAGCGTTCAGAAAATTACGTACTAACGGCAATGACATTTTACATATAGACGCGCCGTACACGAATATTATTATACTACAAAATGGCGCACCGGCCGCCATTAGACCGCGTAATAAAAAAATAAAAACAAAATACTATTTTTTATTTACAACTAGCTGGGACCCGCGGTTTGACCCGCGTTTTATTTAAAAGCAATTTAGAGTACTTCGACATAGACACTTGACATAGAATATATATGTTGGATTTCAAGGGTTTTATTGTTTTCGCGCGGAACCCTAATTATTTTTCTAAAATCAAAGTAGCCTAAGTTATTCCTTATAACGTCAGCTATCTGCCAGTGAAAGTCCCGTCAAAATCGGTCAAGCCGTTTCGGAGATTACCCGGAACAAACAGACAGACAGACAGACAGACAGACACACAAAAAAATTAAATTTGATTTTTTGTTATAGGTACCGTATATAGTTTCATATGCATTTAGTAAAAAGCTGTTATTTTGACATTACAAACAGACACTTCAATTTTATTTATTTGTATAGATATCGATTTATGTTACCTACGTATTTATTTATTTATGAAACAAAACGTCTTTTTCTCTCATTGTTGCATTATACTTCGCGCATAGGCTACAAACACAGGATGGCATTATTTTTTCGCAATTTGTTGCTGAAAGCCGGGACACTGGTCGGTGGGTGACTAAGTGAACTCCGGGCAATTACCTTGCTTTCTTGTGACCATCGTAGAGCACGGGCAACGCATCTACACTTTTAAAAACATCTTAGACTAACGAGCTACCCAGTGAATGGTGTCATATCCGTCACCGTTCAAATGGTTACGCATTGCATGTGCCGAATATCCTTCTAAGTGTTATTATTCTAAGGTAATAGCAGAAAAGAAGAAAAGATCTTATCCACATTAATTTCTGTGATTAATGATTTCGAGAATCCTCCTCTTAATTCAATCTCCGGTAGAAAAATAATAACAAAAATTCTATTTAAAATATCTTCGTTATTCGATTCGAAAGACTTACAGAATCGTCATTAAATATCTCCGACACGAATAATAGGGATTCGTAGTAAATATTCCAGATAGACTTTTAATATTTGGACAATTAGAATCATATTTTAAAATTGGAATAATAATTTGCAGAGATAAAATTGGGTTTTATTCTATTTGGTTATAATATTCTGTCGAGATAAATTGGGCTGTTTAAGAACGTTAGAATTATTATTAGAACTGAAAACGGGATATTTACCATGTTTTTTACTTGTGTTGAGTTCCCGATATTTCGGCGCTGTTGCAAGCGCCATGTTCACAGATGAACATGGCGCTTGCAACAGCGCGAACATGGTAAATATCCCGTTTTCAGTTCTAATAGTAGTGTAAGGGACCATGTCAGTTTAAAAAGTTATAACGTTAGAATTATTTGAATTCATCACCATGTCAGTTTAAAAAGTTATAACGTTAGAATTATTTGAATTCTTAGCGTATGGATTCTTTAGCTTATGTTTATTGATGCATGTTATTTAACATCCTTTCGAGTACAGTTTAATATGTAGTCATCATATCAGCCATTTATAAGACCACTGCGGAACAAAGGCCTCCCCCATAAATTTCAACAATTTTATCATCATTTTGGGGGGTATTTGCCAATACTCGCCACGCGTGGTAGGCGGATTGGTGAGCGCAATATGGCTACTGTTCCACAGTATTGACACTGCTGCTCATCCCTCTCTGGTTTAGAGTCCCTTAATCGCCTTTTCCGATATCCATGGGAGGATTTGGAGTGGTGCTATATTCAAAATCTTTGATTGATTTGTTAAACCGAAGATGTTTATACGGTATGTAGATAACACTTTTGCCATCTTGCCCCACAATACAACAACCTCTGCATTCTTAAAATACCTAAATTCAATACATAGGAAAATTATTCAATTTACTATGGAATTGGAATATAACAAGTCCTTGGCCTTTCTTGACATACTTCTCATCCATAATCTGTTTTTTTTTTTTTTTTTTTTTTTTTCTTAAAAAAAAACGTAGCCCCACGCTAGGATTTCTCCTGTGTCGTGGGTGCGTTTACAGACATAAACTCCACATACAATACACCCAATAATCTAGATCATTCTGTTAGTCACACTGTGTATAGAAAACCTACCCATACAGACAGGTACCTTAACGATGAATCTCACCACCATCTTTGTAAGTTAGCTACCGTGGCCAAATCTTTGTTACAGAGAGCACACGGCATCTGCGACGCCGACCATCTGGCAGGGGAGCTTAACCATGTGAAGTTCTTCAAAATAAGAATTTGGGACCTCCACATCCCCGTCACAGAAGCCACCCGAAACCCACCACGGTTGATCGACGACCCGCTGTTTTACCATTTATTAAGGGAGTCACGGACAGAATTAGTCATATCTTAAAGCACGCTTCTATTAAGACCAACTTCAAGCCTATAAGCATAAAAAGATCAGCTAACTTCTCAAACCGGTGAAATGTCACATACCTTTGCAAGATGCAGGGGTCTACAAGATTGACTGTGATTGTGGTTTGTCATCCATAGGGTAAACAAAGCGTAGCATAGCCACCCGAATAAAAGACTATATAGCTGACGTCAAGCACAGACGCTCCAATAGTTTGCAGTGTGTTAACATGCCTAAGGCAAACCTAATCATTATCTTCGTTTTGATCAACCTCGAGTCTTCGTGACAGAGAACCGATATGTACTAGAATGTTTCGTGAGGCAATTAATATTAAGAAACATCCTAATTTTAATAGAGAAGATGGTTGGCAGATAGCACCTGTTTGGAACCCAGTTATTAAGATAATAAAGTACCAAACAACATACCGCACTAAGAAACATCAAGACACTGTGAGTCATTACTGCGTGCATCGAAACTAATTTGTGATTAAAATTGTATGGTAGATAAAATAAAATAACTTTTTTAAATCTGTAACGGCACTTGTCCCCTCAGTCATCCTGTGACCACGAATGCTGCATAGTTTTTGAAACGTCAGGAGAAACAAAAATCTAAAATATACTATATAATGATTTGTTGAGTTTTTAATCTTTGTCTCATGTCACTAATCTAAATAGGAAAGCAAATTATAAATTATATTAGTCCATATTTACTTGTTGTCCAAAATAAACTTCGAAATCACATCACTTAATCGTCAAACACATTATAATTTCCACTCCACACAATCAATCTACTTGAATGGGCAAACCATCGGACAAACATTTGAACAAGCTTTCATTCAATTCATTGCATTTGTATGGAGTGTAATTATACTGGGCAGACTACCGGTTTGTCCCTGGAATCACAATTGGATTGAACGAATGAATGAAAATGTTGAATGCTGCGGTGGGGAATTTTTGATGGATAGCTCAATTAGAATGTAATGACTCTTGAGAGTTTCTGAAGATTTTTATTATTATATTTATTACCAAACTAAACACATAATTTGTTAAATGCAAAACAATACAGATAGGTTTTTAATTTTTTAGTGTAGTAGGGTAACAGGAACGGACTCAGCTATGTTGGCAGTACGCAGTGATTAAACCACGCACGGATCAACGCTGGTTTTCAGTACGTCCCCTTTATTACGAATAATAAACAACAAGAAAGACTGCGGGTTCTATAGAAAAATAAAATACAATGAAACTTACGAAATTAAAATCAAAACAAAACTTTTGCAAAATAAATAATTAATACTTAGGTAAATGAAATATTTCCCGTATCTATTGTTTGTGGAGTGGTTTGATTTTTTTTTTGTTTATTGAGGCCATGTTTTAGTTAGAGCGTGTTAAATGTTTTTTTTTTCGATTAAACCTCTCTGGGTAATAGTTATTTCACCACGGGAATCGCGGAATAAGGCGTAGTGATGGCTAAACTAGAACTCATAGTTTTTATTTCACATAGGGCCTAACAGAAAAAAAATCAACAGTTCAGAAAAGTCGATCTTTTGGAGAAGAGCCGATTAGGGGGCTAATTAGGGTGCCCATCTTATGAGTGGCGAGCCACCATCTGCCTTTTTTAATTAATGAATCCACTTAGCACCCATTGCAATAGACCTTATTAGATGTAGTTTCTATCTCATACAATAGATTTACACCTCCGGGACAATCCGAGGCTGCATCTTTATAATGCAGCCAGGGAGAGTCGCCGGTTAGTGTCTCATTACATTTTAGATTTAAATTCTCTAAAGGATCTCTGCGTGTTGAACCCATGTTCCTCGCGGAAGCCTATAAAAATACCGAATTCCCTCTTACAGGGGATATGCTAAAGATGCTAAGATATGATAAACCCGTGAATAGAGAGATGTATGTTGTTTTATTTATATAGCTATCCAGATTTATTCAATGTATCTTAATAATCTCTTTTTATTATTTTCATCCCCGTCCCTTTTTTGCCCAAGCGTGGTGAGTACTGGCAAATTCCCCTCATAATGACGACACAATTGTTGAAATCTATGGGGGAGGCCTTTGTTCAGCAGTGGATGTCTCATGGCTGATATGATGACGATAATTATTTTATTTCTAGCATCTGCGGTTTAAATTCTCGTTTATTGTTATTTAATTACCGAAATGTAAAAAAGTAAATTGGACACTGTAAAAGAAACAGAATTAGCACTTTTCAATTCAATTAAAAGTAGGTATCGGAGATATCCATTTATTTAAAAACCTAAAATCCAATCAGCGTATATAAACATGCGAGATTGGATTGTAATTGTATCAACAGGTTCAATTATTGTAACCAATTCACTTATTGACACGACAGTTATTTGAGTACATGGTTTGTTGACGGACATTGGACATTAGATTGTCTGTTGTGTAATGTCTGTCAACTAATTCCCAATGGGGTGAATAGATTTACAATAAGATTTTAGTTGAACCTAGGTAATAGGTACCTATGAAATTGCCGTTCTGCAGTACTCGCTATTTCAAATAAAAAATATTTTTTGTTTTGACATGAATTCTAATTTCAAATTTATTTTATTCTATTAAAATGGTTTTTATTATTAAAAATCAGTCTTAGGTGTATTGGATTAGTGTTATGTTTTCATCGCCTTTGAATCTTTCGTAGTCATGGATATGTCGAATATTCGAGTAATTATGGAATACGGGTACCGTCGTGGTAGCAACGGTACAAGCGGCATGCAACATCAACGACTTTTACGAAGTGAACACTACAAATGAACGCACAGCCCGTTATTGGTTTGCCCGCTTCCGTTCTGGAAATTTAGATCTGAAAAATGAATCCCGTGGTCGTCCGAAAACTTTGATCGACAATGACAAATTAAAGGCGATTGTGGAAGCTGATGATACTCAATCAACGGCTGAATTAGTAGCAACTTTCGACGTTAGCATCAAAACAATATTGGTCCATTTGCGTCCAATTGGTAAGGTAAGACAGCATCTCCTAGGTTCAACGATAACCGATGCAGGCGATGATGTGACTGACATGCCCAATAGAAAAACACGCTTGTCAGCAAAAGCAATTGCCAGAGCAATTCAAAGGATGAAGAGAGGTAAGTGTCCGGGGCATAACGGTCTCAGCATCGAACATTTCAGGCATGCGAAAGTACATCTACCACGTGTATTAGCTATGTTCTTTACGCTTTGCATCGGTCACTCATACTTACCGGAGTTGCTGACGAAAACCATGGTAGTACCTATTCTTAAAAACAGGATAGGAGATGTATCGGATTGGACAAATTATCGACCCATCTCCCTTGCTGCAACAACTGTAAATATACTTGACAGTCTGCTTAATGAGAACCTCAGTAGGTACTTACATTTATATGACGCACAATTCGGTTTCAGGGTGGGACTATCCACTGAGAGTGCTATTTTATGGCTTAAGCATACTGTCAGGTATTACACTGAGAGAAAGACCAATATATGCCTGTGTCCTCGATTTGTCCAAGGCTTTTGACACAGTTGCCTATGGCAGACTGTGGCGAAAGCTAAAGGAAACGGGTATGCCAGCCGTTTATACCAATATTCAAAAGAAATGGTATTAACACTAAATTAACTAGGTTAGAATTCGCTGTAGGGCAGGCCTGACATCTACCGGTCTATTGAGCCTGTATGTGAACCAGTTGATCGAGGAGCTTAGCAGAACGCATGTCGGATGCTACATTGATGTTACCTGTGGCAACAACATAAGCTATGCTGATGATATCGTTCTGCTGCCCCCCTCGGTGAACTCTCTGAGGACATTGATGCAAATATGTGGACAGTATGCATCCGACCATGGTCTCAGACACAACGCATAAAAAAGAGGTATTGGTTTTTAGGGCAGGCAAACAGAGATCCAGTACAGTGCCTCCGAACGTGGTCGAAGGAATGGCAGTAAAGATTGTACAGAACTTTAATTATCTGGGCCATCTAGTCGCGAAGGACTTAAAAGAAGACCCCAATATAGAAAGAGAACGCAGGGCATTGTGGTAAGGAGCAATATGGGGGGTGACCGCTTTACAGTCACCCTCTCCAAGATGTGCCTATAGTGTGATCATACGAGGACCTGGAGCCCGCCTTAGGTGCCGAAGATGACTGCCCTAATCTTAGTTGGTAGGAGACCGGCATGCCCCTTCGTTCTACCCCAGGGCGGAGGAAGTTCATGTAGAACTTCATGAATGTCCAGTAAAAAAATAGCATAAAAGAATAAATAACCAATGACTCGAGGTTTGGTATCGTACGTATGACTTATCTTAAATAGAATCACAATTGTTATGGGCAGGCATGTCGCTTATCTCTAGGCGAATAAGTTCTCCCAAGCAGATGGTGGCGTGCACGTGGCCACGTACCCTCATGTGCTTAGCACAGCGCACAGTGAGGCTTCGGCGGGATTTTTCCAATTTTTCCCCCGAGAAGTGCCCGCAGGGGCGACCTTTTTACAGTCGCTTTCCCTACGCTAGAGGGGATGACCGCTTTACAGTCATCCCCTCCCATATGTGCCTAAACGCAAAGCACAAATGCCCGGCTCTTGTGTAATTGCATCGAGGACCTGGAGCTCCCCCTTCGGTCGGATTCGGTTGAAATTTGGTACACATACGAGTTTCTACCACCCAAACATGGACGTGTAACGAAATAAATGAATTTAGAATATGGTCGTTTTTTACTTTTGGGGATAAGAGAGGAAACGACGGCACGGTTGGTGCAGCGGCTGATACAGTCGGCTGCTGCGCTTCGGGTCACGATTTCGGTTCGATTTCCGCACGGAGCAAATATTTGTGTGATCTGCAGGTAGTTGTTCCGGGTCTGGGTGAATAGTGTGTGGAATTTATTTCTGTAAACGCACCCACGACACAGGAAAAATCCTATTGTGGGGCAACGTTTTTTTTAAAAGAAAGAAAAGAACATTTAATTAAGTTTTGCAGACTCTACCGTGTATCATATCAAACGGAAGGGCTTAATGTGTGAGTCTCAAAGATATATTCATATATTTTTCATTAAATATTTTTAAAGTTATTTAAGAAAATAATTGAAAATTGACCAATATTCGAAAAATGAGACAAATAAATTTTTTTAATACAGAAAATAGTTCTTTATGTATTCAAACGGAAGGGCTTAATGTGTGAGTCTCAAAGATATATTCATATATTTTTCATTAAATATTTTTAAAGTTATTTAAGAAAATAATTGAAAATTGACCAATATTCGAAAAATGAGACAAATAAATTTTTTTAATACAGAAAATAGTTCTTTATGTATCGACCCCCACATTTGCGTGGGATGAACAGCCTCATTACAGAGTATCGTGAGTGATGCATCCGATTTTCGGTCAGCAATGTATGGCAGCACCTATCTAAGGCATCCAGTTCTGACTGAGACTATTTGATTATGCCGAAGGAGTGCATGAAGACTGCATGACTCAGCCAAAGGTTTGTTACCTTGTTACCGCCTGATAAAATACTTTTTAGTCCTTTTTTCAGGCGGCCGAAGAAGCGCTCCCTCGCCATCTGTCTCATGTCAACCCCATTGATCCCCAACGCTTCCGACATTCCCAGGTATTTATAGGTCTCGTTGAGGAGAGAGATCCAAGGTTCACGGAACCGAGAGTTGAATGTTCTCGGATTCCTGACTTTCCCTTGGTTCACGTGCATGACTGCATATTTTTCTACGCTTAATTCCATCCTGATAGAGTTACTAAAGGTTTCAATTACCTTCAGTAACTCTATCAGTTGCAATTTGGTGGCAAAAAAACAATAAGTCATCCATGTAAAGTAAGTAAGAAATAACCTGACCATTTCTCCGCTATCAAAAGCGCAGCCCTGTCTCCTCTAGCAGGGTGCTAAGAGGGTTCAGAGCTTTACATAACCACAACGGACTAAGGCTGTGACCTTGGAGTAAACCGCGCTTGGTAAAAAAACATTACAATTATTATCAAAAAATATAGATAGATATGTAGATGAAATATGTTGTGCAGACTCGAAGATGTTCAAGAACTTATTTTCTCAAGGAAAATAATTCATTAAATTAAATAAATAAAGAAAACAATTGGATATCTTGGGCGTTTATACCTAACATTTTATTTAACACTTATCTAATAATGTTTAAAGGATAATGACGTCTTTAATATTCAATACTCAATATCTATTGCATTCCACACTCCAATATAACTTAGTTGGCAGGCTTTAAAGCCTTTTGATCAAATTGTTACACTGTCGGCATAGCAACATTAATAAACTTTAGGTAACTTATTGTAATTTTGAACTACTCATTGACAGCGAGCTATGGAGAAGCTATGCTTGGTATTTCTCTATGAGATCGAATCCGAAATGAAGAGATCGGTAAAGGAACTAAAGTTGCAGATATAGCTGAAAGGATTAGTAAGTTAATGTGCTAATGGGCGGGGCACATTGCTCGTGAACTAATTGCAATTGGTTTCTCGTGTGGAGACCGCGCACCGGTAAAGCAGCCTTCCAACGAGGTGGGCAGACGACCTGGTGAAGGTAGCTGGGAGTCGTTAGATGCGGGCGGCATTTAACCGATCGTTGATGAAATCTATGGGCAGGCATTTGTTCAGCAGTGGACATCTTGTGGCTGATATGATGATTCAGACTTATTCACCGTTTATGAAGAATCTTTTTTTTTTAAATTGGGTCCTTCTTATAATTTTTATGTATTTATCTTTGTCCGCTTGAACTAATCTGAGCTTAAGGAATGTTCATATGTACGACCTATGTGGTGATGGCTCAAAATAACACCACCCCTTCCATTCCATGTCGTAAAAGGCGACTATGGGATTAGTCGGAGGATAGGCAGCAGCGCATTTATAACTCAACTGCGATCGCTAACCCGTCTGCCAAGCGTGACGATTATGGCAAAACCCCCCAATGAGCACACAACACAAACCCGTATATATCATCATTGCCAGCTGGTAAACAAGCATACGGCCCGCCTGATAGTAAGCGCTTACCGTAACCCATGAACGCTTGCAACACCAGAGGTCCCATTCGTGCGTCGCTGACCCTGTAAAATCTTTTCACGCCCGTTCAGAGTAGTCTCCTGGGAAAACCTTGGGAGCCGATTCAACAACCTGAACATGGGGGGATTCCTCTAAAATCGTAGGGTACGAGACCCTTTTGGTTCCAGGGTATGCGGATGAACGAGATCTTTTGATCCGCATTTTTTTTAAAATTCGTTATTTACTTTGGCATATTACTTATTCGTGTGAGGTTATAGTTTCGCAATCAACTATGATTTGTATTGGTTTTTGTTAAAATTTGACACTGCATCATCTTTTAATTTGTTTAGGTCATTTTGAACCTGGCAAGTAAAAAGTAGATATTATATCCAACATAACTTGGGTACAACACTGTGACAGTAGGCTAAGGTGCGGCGGGGGTGGCTCTTGGGCCAACCCTAAGCCACGAACATGATTCATATACATAGGTACGAACGTTATTGTAAGCCGATCAACATTATGTTTTGACATCGTTATGTTTTTGTAATTTTATTCTTCAGAATATTATGCTTGAAAATCGTTATATTCACAGTAGTTATGGTAACAAAAATATGCCTTGACATTTATATAGAATTAATTTTATGCGTCACGATTATAAATAAGGATAAGTCAAAGTATGCCAATGTAAATTATGACAAAATTTTATATGAAACTATAGTGAACCTGAGTGCACCGGAGGCTAAAGATGCAATAGTAAAAATTACCGGTGCCATCATATCGAACAATACCTTAGAATACTATCCATGTAGAACACACACAAGGAACAAAGTCTCTCCTTATACTTAGGGGTTCCAGACTGCCTCACTTCTATATATCTGATAATTAGGATCTGAATGTTTTGTGAATAATTATATAATATAAATAAATATATAAATAATTGCCGTGTGGTGCCGGCTTTGCCGTGTGGCGCCGGCTCAGAATGCCACCACCCCATTTCCTCCCATGGGTGTCGTAAAAGTCGACTAAGGGATTAGCCGGAGGATGGGCAGCGGCGTCCTTCGAGTACATTAACAACTCAACTGCGATCGCCAACCCGCCTGCCAAGCGTGGCGATTATGGCAAAACCCCCCAATGTGCTCACAACACATCCATATCGGTGGTTGTGGTGATCTTTGGGGGAGGCCTGTGTCCAGCAGTGGACTTCATTCGGCCGAAATGATGAAAATGAAAAAAATGATATAAATAATGTATGTGGAATTCAAGCTACTTCACTATATATTGTCTGTCTGTGGCTAGAACATTCATACTATGTATCCATATGTTATATAGAGCGATAGCTAGCTGGGAATATTCTAAGCTTAGACTGGAATCATAGAATAAAATACAATATACCTAGACAAGAATATTTGTAATTTTTTAACTTTTATATTGAAGTGCATTCATTTAAGTAACATAATAAATGTAAGTCATCTATCTATCTGCGGCAAAATAATAGGTTTGTCTCGTTTCTATTCATGTCATCCATTATGCTAGAAATAGATACAATTGGTATTTCACCGAAAATGGCTCATGAAAATAAATCTTACTTCTTTGTGGTAAGAGATAATATGGAGCAGTAATCTTGTACTGCTCCAAATTCTTTACCAATGTGATGATATTTTCTGCCTAGAATTTTGTCACATGTATCTGTCACAGATATTTTTAAATCACATTTACTGTAATACCCTAGTAGCATGATTTGCCTAGTATGACCCAATTCTAATTGAAGCTGAGTGTAGTGTAAAATAAACTGTAGACATTTATCAAAAAGTTTGTTGTCATCCCATTTATCTTCTCACACTGTCTGACCAAGAATCTTTATGTGACGATCCGACGTAATTAACACCTAAATCTAGTAATTACATACAGCCAAAAGCAGTGTTCAAATCTGCACAAACTTCTAACACTAACCGCGTCTAACTAAAGAGCATGAACTGTACCTCGACATAACAAACAAAGTTTAGAGATCCAGAAGTTCGGCTGATGTTGCGATATTTCCACAGATGCTCACTTCTAACTTGGACAAACTTTGACCGTTCATGTTGATTATATCATTTACACTTCATGGAATCTCTTTTTGTGTTTGTTCAAATATTTATTCGTTATTGGCAGTGGTCGATTTGTTTATATTTCTGGTCTATCCTTATCTTCTGTGGTTTTTTTTAGAATATTGCTCCGCAGTTTCTGTTTTTTTTTGTATTATATTTATTGTTGATCCATTTACAGTAACCAATAACTTAGATTTACAACAAGTATAAATACCTGTACTGCAAGTGGTAAACGAGCGCTTTCACAATGGCGGCGTGAACATAATTTTAACGAAGGCATTTTCTTAAGCCACCCGTTTTCCTACCGAAAACGGGTTTCTCGTTAAAGCGGGACCTAAGGCCGGCCGTAAGGAACTCTAAGGCAGAGGAATGAGTGGCAGCCTCACTTTTTCGGAACAGCAGCTATACTGCGCTCACCAACCCGCCTGCCAAGCGTGGTGAGTACTGGCAAATTCGCCCTACAATTTCGGGATGTAGCCGGGCGTTTATGGAGCAGGCTTTTGTTCAGCAGTGGACCTCTTTCAGCTGATATGAATGAATGAAAAGAAGTGTCCCAGGATCTCATAATTCAGAACCGATAAATTACCAAACTGATTTTAAAATATGTTTTGCATCCCCAATTAGCAAGATGATTCATATTTCACACGTTGACTAAGTCTGTTAACTATAAAACTGCAGCATTTCATTTAAGTTCCTCTTGTATATTCAAACACACATAATGTACTACTTACTGTGCATCCTGTAAAACCAAAAGATTTAAAAATCATAGTCTAATGGTTCCCCGTTCTTTATTTACTGTAAGGTTTCAACCAAATTTTTCCAGAATATTTCGCGTGACATATTCAGACAAACGGACAAAAATTAAAAAGTTTATATTTGAAATCAGTCATCATCATCATCATATCAGCCAATGAACGTTAACCGTTGAACAAAGGCCTCCCCCATAGACACAATTGTGTTGTCATTACCGACTTCAAAAAGGAGGAGATTCTCAATCAGGAAAACTCAAGATTTTTCCGAGATGTCTACAAATCTTTGATTTGATTCGATTTCAGCAATTCTTCTTTTAACTGGTGCAAAATGCTTTCGAGTTGGTGTCATATAAATTTCATTACATTTGATTGAGTAGTTTTTTAACCAGCTTCAATAAACAGGTCAATTTTACTGCGCTTATCTGGATGATGTCTTAATAGTTTCGATTCCTCACAGATCATTCATTGACGATTTGAGTCATTCATATTTTTAGTGTTAAATACTGATACCAAATTGGAAAAAGTTCTTAGATATATTTACACTAAAAAGAAACAAATAAAAACACTTGACAAAACAATACCGGCTTAAAAACCCCTAAACGATATAAAAATATTTAAACCACAGAAAAGGAAAAAAAAAATGGTGTCGGGTGGGGCCAGGTATAAAATATAACTTCTCGTTGGTCTGCATGAACCATGGTCGGGGCATTTAATATTACTATTTTTATATCGTGTAGGCGTTTTGAAGTTGGTATTTTTTTTTTTGTTAAAAGGTATGATTTTGAGAGTATTTGCCAATACTCACCACGCTTGTAGACGGGTAGGTGAGCGCAGTATAGTAGCTGCTTCACAGAACTGATGCCTATCGCTCTGGTTTAGAGTCCATTAGTCGGCTTTTATGACACCCACGCAAGGAGATGTAGTGTTGCTTTATTCTTAATCCGGACACCACACAGATATGGTTCACGGTTTATTAGATAAAATGTGTATAGATTTAAATTAATTTGGCATGTACAAACATTTTAATGATAATGTAAGTTAATGTGACAGTAATAATTGAGTTTTGCTTGCATGTATTTAATTGAATATTTGCCTTTTGAAAAGGTGGAACATGCCACTAATATACTGGATAGAATAAGACATTATAAAACTACTGCTCCTGCAAATAAACATTCTATTCTATTCTATGAAAGTTATATATACACCGTTTTTACCTTGTTATGATTTTATTATTATATGTACAGATCTTTATTTAAATTAGAATATAGACATATTGATACAGACACAATTACTGTCTGAGCTGAGGCGGCTCAAATCGATTTTGCCTTACAGGACTCTGTTATTTGTGTAGTTCGGACGAACAAATATTTTTACTATCAATTTTCGAAGGTTCCAAACCATTAAATTGTCTCAAATAAACTGTAGAACAAGCTCTTCTATAAACTATTACATTAATTTCGTCTCGACAAGCGTCGTTACTTCTGTCTCAACAATTGTGTGTAGAATACTGAGCATGAATCGATATATATGATCACTGTTTAGTATTCAGCTGTACCTCATTTGTTTTGGTAAATAACTAAAAGTAATCAAACCAACTACCCATTTTTCAACGTCTATTACTTCTTGAACAATGATAAGATAAGATAAAAAGATTTTTATTCATTTAAACCATTAATAGCAGTTATGAATAGTCAAGACTTTAGTTGCCACGTTCCAAGATGTAGATTTCCTATGGAGAAGTACCGGTAAGAAACTCCATGGTGACTCTTTTAAAATCATGTTACAATATTTATGACTACAATGTTCTCGAAAATTCTGGTTATGTAAAGACAATGTTCCTACATTAAACATAGTTAAGTCTAAACCTCTTAAAAGTGTCAATATCAAATCATAAACCAGTTTAAAATATAAAAATTATATGTGTAAATAATAATAAAGTCATGTCAAAAAATAAATTGAAATGTCAGAAAAGTAAGTCTGAATAAATTGATGTCACAAAACATGCAACAACAAGATGGCATGTCAATAAGTCAAAAATGAAAAATTTGATACATTTCTTATAGTGATCTTGCGGAGCCTGGACAAGCACTCTACCAAACATTTATATCTCTAAGGTAATCCTCTAATGTATAATATGCTTGTTTGCATAGAGCATTTTTTACAAATATTTTAAAATTTATTTTGTGGTAATTGCAGCACGTTCTCTGGTATTTTATTATAAAATTTTATACTATATCCCA
Organism: Diloba caeruleocephala; assembly: GCA_947459985.1. Lineage (NCBI taxonomy): Eukaryota > Metazoa > Arthropoda > Insecta > Lepidoptera > Noctuidae > Diloba > Diloba caeruleocephala. The sequence continues at coordinate 3,860,820 of OX381618.1, forward strand.
TAAAAGAAGTATGGACTTTAGCTAAGCGAAATTTTGGCTGTACTTGTTTAGATTTATATCTTGTATTATAGTTATGCCGATCAATTTTTTTGTAAAAACGTGTATATTTTTTCCTAACGTACATTATATTTACATAAATATACTGACAAGGCACTGTCATTATGTTAATGTTTTTAAACAGTTCTCTCAAGGAATCACGACTACGAAGGTTGTAAATAGCCTTGATAGCTCTCTTCTGCAATATAAAAATTGATTTTATATCGGTAGCCCGGCCCCCAAGTAAAATACCATGGCCATTATGCTATGAAAGTAGCTAAAGTAAACCAGTCTTGCAGTAGCTACATCTGTAAGGAGTCTGATTTTTCTAACAGCATAAGCAGCCGAACTCAATCGTCTTGCTAGAGATGTAATATGGGGACCCCATTGAAGTTTTGAATCAAGCGTGATTTCTAAGAAAACTGTTTGATCGACAAATTCAAGTTTCTCGTTATCTATTATGATATGGACGGCACGGTTGCCGCAGCGGCTAAGCAATTGGCTTTCTTCGCCACGTGTCACGGGTTCCCCGCATGGAATAAATATTTGTAGAATAGATAATAATAATAATCCTTTATTGATAACCTTTAGTGGCACTGTTACATAGAAGCCCTGCCTCCTGATCTAGGTTATTAGCCTGTATCCCAGGTGACAGTGCCTTCCCTGATTATATTCGTACAACATACATCATAAATGGAACGGTAAAGTTATCATCTATACAAATAAATAAAATTGAAGTGTTTGTTTGTAATGTCAAAATAACAGCTTTTTACTAAATGCATATGAAAGTATGTACGTTACATATAACAAAAACACAATTTTTTAATTTTTTGTCTGTCTGTCTGTTCCGGGTAATATCCGAAACGGCTGGACCGATTTTGACGGGACCTTCACTGGCAGATAGCTGATGTTATAAGGAATAACTTAGGCTAATTTTATTTTAGAAAAACATTTAGGGATCCGCGTAAAAAAATAAAGCCCTTGAAATCCAATATATATATTCTATGTCAAGTGTCTATGACTGAGTACTCCAAATTTCTTTTAAATTAAACGCGGGTGGAACCGCGGTACCCAGCTAGTCAAGTAATAAATTTACTGTTTTATACAAACAAATAAAAAATAGTAATAGGAAAAATAAGTATATGGCTGAATACCCATGTGCATATGTGAGTGCGCGGGTTTGCGCATGCGTGCATGTGTTTATGTGCGTGCGTGACATGAGTGTATGTGCGTGTGCGCGCTTGTGTGGATTCGCTAGTGTTTGGCTAAATATGTATGTGTAGTTTCGCATGAGATGTGTGTATATCTATCTTTCAGTAATTATTGTTGTTTCAGTTATTGTATGATCTAGAGATAGTTGTTTCAGGTCTGTTACTATACTTACGAGGCAGAAGAAACCCTAAAGTGGGTAGTGTTTACAAAGAAACCCTTACAAAATCTTATCTGAAAAGAAGGTAGGTTGTATGTTATTTACATTTAATTAAGGACCTCAACATTTAGATTGTACAAACTCTTAAAGTTTTCTGAATTACGTAATACTCGCCATCGAATTTATAGACAATGTATTTTTTTAAATTTTCTATAAGCAAATCATAATACCTAATTATAACTACATTAATATGACTTCTTTCTGCGGCAAACTAATAGCTGTGAAATATCAGATTCATATTATCAATGAACAACGCATTCTCGCTATCGTTGGCTATCGTATAAAGTCAGATCGAAAATCAAAAAACAATTGACGGCACGGTTGGTGCAGTGGCAATATAGTTGGCTGCTGCGCACTGGGTCGTGGGTTCGATTCCCCCACGGAACAAATATTTGTATGATCTGCAGCTAGTTGTTCCGGGTCTGGGTGTATTGTGTGTGGAATTTGTGTTTGTAAACGCACCCACGACACAGGAGAAATCCTAGTGTGGGGCAAAGTTTAAAAAAAAAAAAAAAACTGAGGTAACTGTATGTTTTCATAACAAGATACCTAAATCAATTATTGTTCTAATACTCGTAGTTTACAGCACACGTTAAATGAATCTCTTAAGAAATCTTATTATACGATTAAAGTTATATGGCGTTTATTCTTTTATACACATGTGGCTTCCCTGGAAGCCAAATATCATAATTTCGGCCGAATGAAGTTCACTGCTGGACACAGGCCTCCCGCAAAGTTCACCACAACGACCGATATGGGTGTGTTGTGGGCTCATTGGGGGGTTTTGCCATAATCGCCAAGCCAAATATATCTGAAGTAAAAATAAATATATCAGCTACACAATACAAATAGTTTGTATTGTACAGCTGCTATATTATTTTTTTACCAATGTATAGATAGCTGTTTTAAATATCTTGCGAAGAATATATTATCGAGTTTCGTTCGGTATTTCTTCTCAGTGGTCATGCAGCGAAATGTCCTCTGCCTTTCAATTTTAGGTATACAAGAGCCTGGTATGACTTTATTAGTTAATAAATCATTTTAATCCATTCTAAAGCGATACAAATTAAGGCAGGCTCTACAGGGAGCAGATTCTATTTCCAATGGTTATCTGTTATAGTTGATTTTCAAAATTAAACAGCAAAGTTGCTGCCAACATAATCAAGTTGATATAAGTTAGTCACTCAAAACACGGCGCATATAAACTACAAAACTAATACATCTAAAGCTAGAAATACACGGCATATCTAACATTATTTCAGTATAAACTTTGCGCAAAGCTAGATAACATCGTGAGTGCGTTGCATACTAAGCAGTAACCTATCATCTTACGTGAGCGAACAAAGCGATGTGATGCGATGCTATAATATCAAAGAGGAGCTATTCTACCCGGCTTGTTGCTGGATCGGGATATTGTTTCATCAGCGGATGCTGATTTTAGAGATCAACGAACAACTGCACTTGCTTATCTTATATATATATATATATATAATTGTTCTGTTCATATGTATGTCACTGAACTCCTCCTAAATGGCTGGACCGATTCCGATGTTTTTTTGTGTATATTTCAGTACTCTGGATAGTTTAGATTCATAATTGGACCCGGTAGGTCGCACTGCAATCAGGTTTACCTGTACGAAGCTGGGGCGGTTTATTATTTTATATCTTATAGATATAATATTTGGTTTCTTAGTTATTACCTTACAATTTCAAAAGTAATACATATAATTTTAAGTCAATAGTGAACTAAGAAAAATAACAACTGCTTTAATATGGCTGCATGAAAATAAGCATTTCACTTCAATATAGACAATGTAGATGGTAAAGCTTATGCTGATGATGAAAATAATGCTGAAGATTCGCATATGCTTATGGCTCGTGGCACCTACAACCCGGACTGTGTGGACAGTTTAACTGACTTAACTTTTAATAATTTCAAATTAAGTGGCATCGAGTCGTCGCATAGGACGTTAGATTTTCTTTCATACAGCTGACGAGTCCAGATAAATGTTTAAGTGCAATTCAATGTCAAATGTTTGCTTATTTATTATTTAAAGTAGTCTCTGATATAGCAAGAAATTATTTGAGAGCGATTTAAGTTTAAAAACACATAGGTAAAAGGTAAAAATGAAAATAACTAGTTTCTATAAAATTTATCATTGTCATCGTTTTAAACGAATAAAGTCCACTGATGGACACAAGCTTCCCCAAACATCACCACAACGACTGGTCTGGATCGCCACGCTTGTCAGGCGGGTTGGCGATCGCAGTTGAGTGGTTAATGTACTCGAAGGACACTACTGTCCATCCTCCATTTAATCCCATGGTCACCTTTTACGACACCTACGGGATGAGAAGAGCTGGTGCCATGGCACCGCACGGCAAATTAGAACAATAGCAAAGTAAGGCAACCTATCACGACATACTAAAAAGAAAATAAGACCGATCTTATTCTTATATATATCTTCACAGCAAAAAAAAGTGGAAGAATCAAGATGAAAAAACTACGTCACATAGTTGTCACCAGTTCAACTTGATATATTTCTCATAATTGAGACGAGTGAAGACTTAAAGGTAAACTTAGTTGAAATGGATCCACCGAGGGTGTCGACACACCTGTAAACATACTTTTAGTCATCAAAGTTTTCCTCAGGAGTGTCTTTTGTTATAGGTAGGTTATATTATTGGTAATTTTATCTTTCAGTGAAGACGAATGAAATATGTCGAATGATTTATTTTCTGTGTTTATTCCCGGTACCAGAGTTTATTAGAGATTACAGTCGGCAGTTTTCTGTATTCTTCGGTCAGCGTAGCACCATGAGTAACAGAATGTGTAGCAGTATGCGTAGCAAGGTGTACACGTTGCTACGCACATTTCTACACATTTCGTTGTAGCGCTGTATGGCCGTGTAGCTTAAAAACTGCAATCGCTTTTCTATAATATGCCATCTGAAGAAGGTAGGTGAAGTACACCGCATGGTAAAGAAAGCATTGGTTGATAATTAATAAAAAGCTAGTATTTATAATATTGCCTTGCAAGTAAATGGTTCTACATAAAACGACCCCGATGGTGAATCGAACATATTATTATAGCATTACGATGTATATTTTGGACGAGAAAGCAGTAAGTAAATAGATCTTCCATGAATATAACATGAGCACAAAAATCGATGTGGACCTTCTGTATGATATTATAATCCCTAAACTATCCTTTACTTATTTATTCATACCTCAGTAAGTAGGCGGACTTAATGCCATGAAGCAGTCAATCTTTAGATAAACAAAACGCATCGAATGAGATATTAAAATTAAAGCTTATTTTTAGATAATGTTAAAATGGGTACATGATAATTAAAAAATATAGTAATGAGAGAAATATATACAAACTATGCCTACGAGACTTTTTTTTTTAGGCTTCTCGCATACATTTCTGGGAAATGTGGTTGCTTAACCGGTCATTTCTGACGAAGCCTACGAGACGAAGCCTGATCCTCTTTTAAACCTGGAGGCTGGTCGACGTGAAAAGACGATTGTGTACAGTGTATATTTTTCTCTCTTAATTAATTAATTATCTTAGTCTCCACCTGAAAACATGAAAACATAAAACTAATTAACATTATTAAAATAAATATCTCAGTATAACAATTTAAATTGTGCTGGGTACACACTAAATCATTGTTGGTCGTACGAATATTCCTTGGCAAAACTTTATTTCGTTGGCAAATACTTAAAGCAACGCTAAATCACGAAGACAGGCTTTATTTAATTTAAACGTGTTGGTTTATTATGAAAGCCGTTGTTCTCAGGTATGGCGCAAGTCATAAATAATAGATATAGTCATTTGGTATTGTTTATGTAAATTTCTTTCTTGTATACGATATTTGAAACATATTTGTCACGTAATAAAAAAAAACGAATAGACCACCCACAGCGAGGTGAACCATCCTAAGAAAATGGCTGTTCGGAGTTCTAAAGTACTGTACCTACTTCTATAGTAAACTTAACCTAACTTTACTACTGTGAAAGCTTTGTAAAAAACGACTGCTTTCATATCAGGACCTTGATCCAACTGTTAAATGAGAGCATTTCAGCTTTCACCTTTTGTTGTTGAGCCATCACTTTTTGTTGTTGTTGTTTATTTCTGTCGTTTTGTACAGTCCTTCATTCAATATATAAAAAGCAACATGCCCAGTAATTAATTAGTTAAGTAAGTAATTACGTGATTTTTTACGATGGCTTTCAAAGTACACGTTGATCTGTAGAAAGTAAAGTGTGGAAAAAAGCTATTGTTAGAAGATTTCTGTACTTTCCCACAAAATAAAAAACCAGAGTGGCTTATTTCTATATTATGGTTGGCGGCAATATTTCTGGCATCAACTGATCTAACTCAGCAATTGGAATATGAACTTAAGTCGTCGCATCATCATCATTTCGGCCGAATGAAGTCCACTGCTGGACACAGATCCCCCAAAGATCATCACAACGACCGATATGGACGTGTTGTGGGCTCATTGGGGGGTTTTGCCATAATCGCCCCGCTTGACAAACGGGTTGGCGATCGCAGTTGAGTTGTTAATGTACTCGAAGGACGCTGCTGCCCATCCTCCGGCTAATCCCTTAGTCGACTTTTACGACACCCACGGGAGGAGATGGGGTGGTGGTATTCTAAGCCGGCACCACACGGCACGACGCATAATAACAATGATTTCACAATGACAGCTACAGATCGTCAAGCGGATCAAATAAGTTGGTAGTTCTGTGTTTGGGGATATCAATGTACTGAAAAACTGGTTTCAATATACATTACAAAGTTCACGCAAGAGTCACATAACTATATAATCTGAAACTGACTACGCAATTGTGTTTATTTTTTCGTTTCGTAATAAGAAAAGAAGAAATAAAGAAAGAAAGAAAACCATTTATTTTTGCACCAGTAACGACGCACAACTAAAATTTTGCACATAATAATTATAAGAAACACAAAAAAAAACATACAAAATGCAATAAAATGGCAACACAAAATTATAATAAGGATACATGGCCAAAATACTCAGAATCCAGGCCAAACATGAAATATAAACGACATTACCAGTTTCATGTAGGTTTTAAAATGCTAAACATTAAAAATCCAAATATCAATGCGTCGTGCCCGTGTTAAAAATGGTTGTCACTCAGCATAATGCTGTGACGTTATAATAAGCTGATAAGCCGATCTATCTTAGAAAATTATCGATATTTTATATAATACTGCAGTCCATCAATGGTTTCTTGCAAAGTTCGCTTTTAATATCCAGTCAACCTTGCCATTTGCCACCGAGTACATTTGTAACACAACTGCGATCGCCAACCCGCCTGCCAAGCGTGGCGATTATGGCAAAACCCCCTAATTAGCACAATACAAACCCAGAGCGGTCGTTGTGGCAATTTTTGGGGGAGGCTTCTGTCCAGCAGTGGACGTTTTTTGGCTGCAATGATGAACCTTGCCATTACCTGGTTTTACGATGGATGGGGGTCGTCCCAGGCTACGTTAACGAAATCGAGGTTTCCAGTCTAGAACCCCACAAGACATCTTAATTTTTATGCGTGGGGTAATCCTCGCGGACTCAGGCCGGAATCTTACCAGCTAAAATCTCGCTAACAATATTGCCATTATCACTTCGTTCGTAAGATGGGTGGTGATCGCAGTATGGTGTTATTGGTACAAGGGAATGTGCCGTGTGGCACCGGCTACGAATAGTACCAACCCATCTCATCCCGTGGGTGTCGTAAAAAGCGACTATGGGATTGGCCCGAAGATGGGCGGCAGCGTACCAGCGTAAATTATGGCCAATTATCGCCACGCTTGGCAGACGGGTTGGCGATCGCAGTTGAGTTGTTAATGTACTCGAAGGACGCTGCTGCCCATCCTCCGGTTAATCCCTTAGTCGACTTTTACGACACCCATGGGAGGAGATAGGGTGGTGGCATTCTGAGCCGGCACCACACGGCGTTAAACATACGGTTCGGTACATAAAATGTTCAAAAAGAAAATTGTAATGATGCCTGTCATATAGTCATCCTGAGACCACGAACGCTGCAAAGTGTATATGTTAAAAACAATGTTTAATGCACCGTGTGGTGGCGGATAAGTATAGCAAGTATAGTATAACCCATCTCCTCCCATGGGTGTAGGCGACTATGGGATTAGCCGAAGGTTGGGCAGCAGCCTTAGAGTACAATAACAACTTAACTGTGATCGCCAACCCATCTGCTAAGCGTGGAGACTATGGCAAACCCCCCATTGAGCACACAACCCACATTTTTGAGGGAGGCCTGTGTCCCGTAGTGGACTTTATTCGGCTGAAGTAATTATGATGAATATTGAATAACAAGTTAATTACATAATTAACTTAAGAGGAGCAGTATCGTAAGGCTTTTGTTTATTCTTAAGAAACCACGTATTTTTACAAGAGTAATTGGTTTTTTTCGTTAAGACAGAAAACTTTTTTCGTAAATTCTCATTTAAGATATTTAATTATAGGGGCTTAATTAGCAACTAATAAGCTTTATTTGTTCAAAATTGGGTCGCACGCTTGATATGTTCACTGAAATAAAATTCTTCAATTATTCGTACAAACTATTTTTTAAATGCGAAAGCTTAGTAGATCATTATCGTCCAAAAGACGTCCATTGTTGAATAAAAGCCTCCCCCATAGGTTTTTACAATTGCGTCGCCATTTTGGGGGGAATTTTCCAGTACTCACCACGCTTGGCAGGCGGATTGGTGAGCGCAGTATGGTTGTTGTGGTAGCGACGCAAGCACATCCCTCTGGTTTAGAGACCCTTAGTCACCTTAACGACACCCATGGGAGGAGGTGGAGTGGTGTTATATTGTTAATCCGGACATCACACGGACGGGTGCTTCATTATCATATGTAGGGGGAACACAGGGCAATAGTAGTAAGCGGATAATGGTGGTCAATACAATAATAGGTTTAAATAGGTTTAAATGAAATACATTATAATTAATACCGATCCAGCTGTCCCCAAAACAATAGATTGTTATCCCCAGCAACGCCCTAAGCCGAGGTCCGTGTCCCGCAGGGGGCGCCCTTAGCGAAAGTTGCTTAGTTTTTAATATTAATTTTAAGCCTGGCTAGAGGCCTCTTTTGGCTTCGCCAGAAATGGCTGGTTAAGCAACCACATTTCCCAGAAATTATTGCGAGAAGCCCAACAAAAAAAAAAAACAATAATAGCAAAAGTAGAGGACGTAGACAAGTTAATATCAGCGAAAACCGTCAGTCGCACTATGCCCCTCTACTGCTCAATCGCCCGTTCAGCTAGCTCGATTAATACTCACAAGGAACGAAACGCTTACTAATAGTATAAGTAAGTGTTGTTGTTGTATGCAGCTGTTTTAGAATCAAATGGCTTGGCACGTAACGATGGCAAAAGGCTGGATAGTATGTCGTTACTGCTATGGAAGATGGGTAGGCCTCTGGTGTGGGATGCAACTTGTGTCGATACCCTTGCTTGGAATATTGATGCACCCATATTCCAAGCACGGCTGACTGTGATGGCGCTGCCACTTCTGCAGCAAGTGTGAAGTAAGCAAGTGGCGTAAATACCATAACCTCATTGGTAATTATTGTATGAACCATTTAGGGTCGAAACGCTTGGGTCATGGGCTCCGAGTGCAATCGTGTCAGTTTTAAATCATTTCAATGTCTCCAGTCATTCGATGCGCTTAGACCTTAAGTCCGATTCCCCCATACAATGTGCGGAGTATTATTGAGTCAGATTGGACTTGAAGGTAAACCGGATCGTATATTATTTTAATTTTCCTTATCCATGGTTTTGTGTTCATATCTGACATCAATGTATATATCAGATGTAGTAATAGACAAAACAATAAGTAAACATTAAGTGTGTGTTGGACCAGTATTGGTACGTCGGATTGTAAATGGAATGTAGATGGTTTTCTGTAGGAGCAGTGTTAATAGATTGGAAATGAGCCATTTAATTATTATTACACAAAGCTGCTCCTGCTTTTTCCTTTACAATATCCCAAGTAGGTCCATAAACAGGGATTGCGGTGTCATCGGAATAGGCATAAATTTTACAATTTAGGATGCCCATCTTGCAAAGATCATTGACGTAAATTTGAAATAATGTTGGGCCCAGGATGCTTCCTTGAGGATCACCATAATTCACAATTTCTGCATCGCTAAGGTGCCTGGCAATTATGACACGTTGTATACGATTTTAGCCTGTGGTTTCCCAATGCTGAGCAAAGGGATCCCCCAAATTATATCTTGTGCCACCTCGAACCAGCCCTCACAGTGCGCACCCAGGTCATCTCACCACCACTTTCTGTGCTGGTCTCGGCAACGCCGTCCATCTTCAGGCGGGTGCCGTGCATGGAGTCTTACCCAGAGGTTATTATGCATACGGAGGACGTGACCCGCCCAATTCCAACGCTAAATATTAGTTACTTTTATTAGTATTTCATAGTGAACTGTTACTTTCGAAGTGTAGACGTCGAGTAGAGTGCGACAGCGACTTGTTACACATTCATGAGTTACTCAGTGTGTTCCAATCACAGATAATGTTGTACGTGTCACTGTCAACCGCTAATGCAAAATTTGTACCACATCAGCAGTGCAATTCCCTAAGCTGAAACATCCATACATCCTTGAATACAGAATTGAAAGAAAAACCAATTTGGTATGTGTTAAGACATGTTTGAACCTATTCAAGGATACGTAGCAGACAGTGAGCCATGAGGAGTCTTAGTGAATATCAAATTAGGTTGTTACCGTTATTTCAACTCTGTATAGATGTTTGAGCGTAGGGATTTGCACTGCTGATGTAAGTTATATTTAAAAAAGTTATATCCATCCATCGATAGTGAAGAAGACAGGGTTGTCTTGCTAACGTACTTAATATTTAAAACACTATTCAAGGCGCATCATGTTTCACTGTTTATTTTTACGTCTTTCTATATGTTTATTTTTATATCTATTATAATAATATTTATTAAATATCAGCACAAAAGATCCACAAGGATCGAGGTACTTTTCTGCGATAACTGAGCCCGACATATAGCCTACAGATAGGTAAAATTATATAAATAATTTTTTCGTATATCATATTTATTTCATTGTGTTATGTTATGATTATTGTTACACCGCCAACAACCCCTTTCTTTTTTACTAGCAAATCTGACCATCCCAAGGTTGTCTAGCAGAAATCGCTGAGTGCGATAAGACCAGCCTGTGTACGTGCCATTTTGTGTTTGATCCTCTTTTTTTGTTATTTCTGGTGTACAAAAAAGAGTTTTGGATTGCATTGTATCAGCTTTTACACAGACAAAATAGAGCTACTAGGTAAACTGTAGTCTCAATGCTCAAACTTTACTATACTAGTGCTAAACTGACTGAACTGAACAAAAGGCAGTAAACTTCCACTACTATAAAGATCTTTACCAAAGACTCGATCATCTGACGGCACGGATGGTGCAGTAGATGATAAAGTCGGCTGCTGCGCTCTGGGTTGTGGGTTCGATTCCCGTACGGAACAAATATTTGTATGATCTGCAGGTAGTTGTTCCGGGTCTGACTGTATTGTGTGTGGAATTTGTGTCTGTAAACGCACCACGACACAAGATAAATTCTAGTATGGGGCATCGTCTTAAAATATATGTATGTATATCATAAAAAAAAAAACTATTATCAATATGGAACGTAGTTTCCACAATACACCTTTCATTTACGTGTTCTGAACGGCATTGTGCCACCGTTATACAGCGGATATTTCACCCATATGCACAAAGCATTTTGCTTCTTCTTTTATCATCGTCATCACCATCAGCATATCAGCCAAAAGACGACCACTACTAAATAAAGGCCTCCCCCATAAACGACCGGTTACATGCCGTGCATAGACATTATGGGGGTACTTGCCAACACTCACCACGCTTGGCGGAGCGGGCTGGTGAGCGTAGTATGGCTACCGTTTCACAGAAGGGACACTGCTACCATGCTCTGGTTAAGAGTTCCTTAGTCCGTGCTACGAAATCCATGGGATGAGATGGAGTGGTGCTATATTCTTAATCTGGACACCACACGGGCTATTGCTATACCCGCAGTTATTTAGTATCTTCATAATCAGCCCATTGCTGTCCCACTGCTGGGCACAAGCCGAAATGCTCACGATGAGAAAGGTTAGATCTTAGTCCACCACGCTGGCCTAGTGGGGGTTGGACTACACATACCACTGAGAACATTTTGATGTTGGAGCCATCTGAAGTGTGCAGATTTCCTCACGATAGTTTCCTTCACCGTTAAAGCAAGTGATAAACAAATTCCGATCCGTACATAAATCCGAAAAGTCAGAGGTATGGGCCGAGATCGGGCTCAGACCCTCCTGTGTGGTAGGCAAGCGTTCAACCACCAGGCTATCACAGCTATCAGTTTTTTAGTATCTTATGCCGTTTCCAATCCATGGGATGAGATGGAGTGGTGATATATTTTTAATCACACACCATCACACGGCCATGGACACCACACGGCCATGGACACCACACGGCCATCTTCATCACGCGTGCCACTTAAGAGTGAAACGGTGGTTCCGGATAGTTACAATCTAGGTGTTTTCAAGGTGCGATTCAATAGGTTAGGTCTTGTTCAATAGTTAGTTCTTAAGCGTGCTTTTATTTCTCTAAGAGATCGAATCAGGAATGAGGAGATTCGTATAAGCACTAAAGTTCCCGACATGGCTGAAAGGATAAGTAGGCTGAAGTGGCAATGGGCGGGACACATTGCTCGTAGAACTGATGGCCGTTGGGGCAAAAAGTTCTCGAGTGGAGACCGCGCGCCGGAAAACGCAGCATAGAACGACCTCCAACAAGATGGATAGATGATCTGGTGAAAGTTATGTTGGATGCGTGTGGCATGTAACTGGACTTTGTTTAAATCTGTGGGTGACGCCTTTGTTGTGGACGTCTTTTGGCTGAAATGATGACGATGATGATGAAGCGTGCTCCATCGTCCCTTAGCATCAGGTGAGATGTTAGTCAAACGGTGGGACACTGGTCAAAAGTAAGCCTATTCAATATATAAAAACTTCAGCAGCAAAAAAAATGCACTCCAAGAGTGCCGACAGAAGTGAAAACTTATTTTAACGCGTTAGACATTTCTTAGATGGGTACTAGGGTTAATGCGATCCCGACGGCGAAACGCCAAGCTAAACGTCTAGCGTCTCGTAACGGCGTCGCGAATTCAGAGATTTTATCTCATCTAAAAATATGCGTACCGCGCTAAAAGAAGTATTCACTTACAAATAAAACTTCCCAGACTTTTTTATAGGAAAGTTTCAAATTACTTTAGTAAGTAAAATGGTATTATTTGTCATCATCATTTTAACCTAATAAAGTCCACTGCTGCACACAGACCTCCCGCAAAGTTTACACACAACATCACAACACCGACCACAACGACCGGCTCTGGGTGTGTAGTATACAATAAGAAGTTAACTCTTTTCTCCTACATTGTCCTTACATTATCTTTATTTTGAGAACAATGCAGTGAAAGTGAAAAAGAGTAACCATGGAGTTTATTGCCCGTTCTTCTCCATAGGTTATCAACATCTTGGAACGCGGCAACTAAAGCCTTGACTATTCATAAGTGCCTGTATATGGATTTACATGAACAAAAAATATTTGTATCCTTTATTTTTTTAAAGATACAAATATTTTGGCTTTTTCATTTCGCCATAATCATAGCGATTATGGCAAAAGCTTAGCAGACGGGTTGGCGATTCCACTTGAGTTGTACTTAAATGTACTTGAAGGACGCTGCTGCTCAGCCTCCAGATAATCCCATAATTGACTTTTACGACACCCACAACATGAGATCATATCATCATATCGGCCATTTATACGTCCACTGCCGAACAAAGTCCTCCCCCATAGATTTTCACAACTGTGTCATCATTTTGGGGGGTATTTGCCAATACTCACATGGTGAGCGCAGTATGGCTACCGTTTCACAGAAGGGACGCTGCTGCCCATCCCTCTGGTTTAGATTCCCTTAGTCACCTTTACGACATCCACGGGATGGAGTGGTGCTATATTCTTAATCCGGACACCACACGGAATACAACATGAGATGGGGTAGTGGTATTCTTAGCGCCACCACACGGTAATAGCATAACTATAACCGTATAACGCTATACACTAAGTTAAATCAAAGTTTAGAAATAAATCCAGTAAAAAAATCTTATTAGCCGAAGGAGGTTTAACATAAGGAAAGGAAATCTATTCTACAACGACAAGTTACATGTCGCCCACTACTAATGACGCCGAGAAAAAGGAAAAAAAAACTACAAATGAATAAAATTTCCCGCGAACATTCGTTTTCCAATGACCTTGGGATTTTATCTTTCAATTTACCAACTCAATGGGTTGAACTGAAATGTCTGGTACCCGAAACCTTTCAATCGAGACCCAAAAGTTCCCTTTAGGAGGCTGTGTAGGTATTGTCATTTTGAATTCACTAGAGAACATTGCACAAAGAGCTCTCTGTTGCGTCTGTCGTACCATCGTATGTAATATTGTTTCGTAATATTATGTTGAATTATGTTCTGCTATTGTTTCCTTGCGCGTGTGTAGAATTTTTGTTCAACATCAACGACAAGTGACTAAGCAATTGAAAATGTATGTAGAATAGATTATATGTAGTAGTCGTGATGGATGATGAAGTGACTCGCTTTATAATTGACGGCACGGTTGATGCAGTGGCTGATACAGTCGGCTGCTGCGCTCCGGGCCGTGGGTTCGATTCTCGCACGGAACAAACATTTGTATGATCTGCAGGTAGTTGTTCCGGGTCTGGGTGTATTATATGTGGAATTCATATCTGTAAACGCACCCACGACACAGGAGTAATCCTAGTGTAGAGCAATGATTCAAAAACAAAAAGAACAAGTTGCGCTCCGGGACTGCCGACAGAAGAGAAAACTATTTTTTATTATTTATCTAGACGCGTTCGCGGTCTGCTATATGTACATGCATATATGCACACACTATAGCTGCGTCTCGTAACGGTGTCGCGAGTCCAGAGATTTTATCTCATCTAAAAATATGCGTACCGCGCTAAAATAAGTTTTCACTTCAAAAAAAAATCATGAAGTTGCGAATTCTAAACCTGGCACGTACAGATGTGACTTTTTGAATATCATAGCCACACTCACTGACCGGTAAACGATAGGTGTGGTTAAGCAACGCTCGGTCGAGCCAGCCCATTTTCGAGTCTTGGTCTACCATTGGCTACAGCTAAGGTTAACTACGAAAATATACACCGCGTGGGGGCACCATTAAGAATATAGCACCACCCCTTCTCCTCCCATGGATGTCGTAAATGGCGACCAAAGGAGTGTAAACCGGAGGAATAGGCAGCAGCGTCCTTTCAGTACCACAACAGCCATTCTTCACTCACCAATTAATTTGCCAAGTGTGGTGAGAGGGACGATATTGTGGAAACATTCGGAAGAGACTTTTGTTTAGCAGTAGACGTCCTATGGTGGATATGATTAGATGAAGAATAGTTGTGGGACAATCGAGCCCATGTCTCGTCACGCAGAAAGTCAATCGCTCTGGCTACACTGCACTAACCATACTGACATCATTTATTATTATAATTATCCCATCTTCGTCCATAGACTTGTTGAACGTTCCGTGAATTCTGCTCATGGTCTAATTCCACCGCAAGAGGAAGCTATCTCACAAATTGAAGTCTACATGGAATTAAATTACCGTATTATTTTTGTCATGTCAATCTCAATTTTCAAGTCCGTCGCCATTATAATCAAAACCACCCATCTCCTTAAAACTTCTTCAGAATGACAAGCAATTATCAAGTTTCAATATTTGGATTGCCCAAACAATTTTAAGGAAGTTGGCTCAAAACTGTCGGCCGTCATAATGGTACGAATGACATAATCAAGATTGATGTTGCAATCCTTCCTTCCTGTTCTTAGGCGAGATCAATAAGAAGCTGAGCCGATGCTTAAGGTGAGGCCATGAGAACAGCGGAGAAATAGTAATAGATATATAGTAATAGAATACTATGGAATCCAAGGTAGGTCTATAGATCTTGTAACCTCCTATTTGATAAATCGGGATCAAAGAGTGGTGATTGATAACGTCACATCCACGGGCTCACTAGTTAAAATGGGAGTACCTCAAAGATCCATTTTGGGGCCATTCCTGTTTCTGGTCTATATTAATGACCTGCCATATATGATAAACGATACAATGTCAAACATAGTCTTGTTTGCTGATGACACGTCACTTATATTTAAAGTAAATAGGAATGATAGGTATCTTATAGACCAGCCTCTTGGTGCAGATGGAGAAACTGACGACGGAGGTGGGTCTCCTTCGTCGTCAGAGGGACGCAACTACAGGCCCCAGTAGAGCTGTCGCTCCGGCGTTCTTGCCGTCAGATGCAGAGGCTGAGTTTCGGCGATCCATTGTCCTCGAAGTCGGGAGGATGATGGACGCCAAGCTGGCGGCCTTGGCGGAGCGGCTTCCACCGGAGCAGCGCCTGCGCCCGCCACTAGCAGCGGATGCGAGACGGCTGCAGTCTACGACCACATATGCAGCCGCTGCCAAGGCGACGCAGAACGCGGCAACGGCTGCAGCCTCCGCCAAGGCGCAAACTCTCGCGACAGCGGCTCAGCCCCAATCTAAGGGGAAGAGCGGAGGTCGCGGTGCTGTGAAGGGGACCGGGAAGGCTGACCGGCAGGCGACAACGGCCAGGGTTGCAGTGTCCACCGCATCCACGGCGGCCCAGCCGGCATCAACAGAGCCAGAGTCCTTGCAGTCTGCAATGGAGACCACTGAGGGGTGGTCCATTGCAGGCAAAAAGAAGCGGCAGCCACGGTCTCCTAAGACTCAAGAGCCCACCGCTACGCAGCCTGCGCAGTCCTCTCTGCAGGACGAGGGGAGGCGACAAAAACGGAGCGGAAAGAGAAGAAGGAAGGGGAAGGTCAACCTCCCCAAGGTTCCCGTATCGGCCGCCATAACGGTCACGGTGCCCGAAAGTTCAGCCAACACAACGTTGGGTGAAGTCATGGCCGCGGCTCGGCGAAATATAAAGCTCGCCGACCATGGCATAGGTCCGGACACCGTGACCATTAAGAGGTCAGTCAGCGGCGGAATGGTGCTTTCCGTCGCTGGCGAGGATGGTGGCGCCAAAGCTGACAGCCTGGCGCGCCGAATGCGGGAGGTGCTCACCCCCATCTATGACGTGCGTATTGCGCGTCCGATCAAGATGGCGGAGTTGAGGGTAATGGACCTGGATGACGCCGTCACAAAAGCAGAGATCGAAGAGGCCATCAAAGCTGCGACGGCGTGTTCGCCCGAGGATATAAGGGTGGGCGATATTCGCCGCTCACCGATGTCCTTGGGCACAGTCTGGGTCCGGATCCCACTGGAGGCAGCCAAGAAGCTGGCGTCTACTTGCCGCATTTGCGTCGGTTGGACGTCGGCTAGGGTCGAGGTGTTGGCGTCACGGCCATTACAGTGCTTCCGATGCCTCGAACTCGGACATGTGCGCCTCCGGTGCACCATACACGGGGGGGTTGACCGTAGCGATCGGTGCTTCGGATGTGGCGGCCAGGGCCACAAAATTCGTGAATGCCAGGTGCAGACAAAAAACTGCCCTCTGTGTGCCGACTTCGGCCTTCCGGCCGAGCACAGATTGGGCTGCAAATCTTGTGCAGCCCAGAAGAGCAAGAGGAGAAAACCAGCTCCCCCTGCCTCGGCCGAGGGGCTGACGACGTCTGCGCCGGCTGCACCGGTCGCACGCTCCGGCTCACCGGAGGCGATGGAGGCCAACTAAGGGTCCTCCAGGGCAACCTAAACCACTGCCGCAACGCGCAGAATCTGTTGCTGCAGACTATTGCGGAGTGGTCGGTTGCCTTGGCGGTTGTGGCGGAGCCCTACGGCGTCCAGGAACACCCTCGCTGGTTCGGGGGCGCCGGGGACTCCGTCGCTATCTATTGGTCTGGAGCCGAAGGTGAGCCGCCCTGCTCCCTATTGGACAGGGGTCAGGGCTTTGTCGTAGTAGAGTGGGGACCTCTGGCAGTAGTGGGCTGCTATGTCTCCCCCAACGTGTCTCTCGCCGACTTCGAGGGATACCTGGACGGGGTGGCGCACAGCATTCGCTGCAAGTGCTCGCCCCGTCCAGTGCTCGTCCTGGGGGACTTCAACGCTCACTCTAGAGCTTGGGGCAACCGTCGGGACGGGCCGAGGGGGAGAATAATGCAAGACTGGGCGGCGTCACTTGACCTCCGATTGCTGAATCGGGGGTCCGTTAGCACCTGCGTTCGGTGGCAGGGGGAGTCGGTCGTGGACCTGACATGGGCGGCTCCTTCTGTGGCCCGCATGGTGTCGGGTTGGCGAGTAGCGGAGGAGGTGGTCACACTTTCGGACCACCGCCACATTATGTTCGACGTGGCCCTCCGCACGCCTTGCCCGAGCCGTTCTAGTCCCAGCCCGCGGTCGCGGCGTTGGGCCCTCACACAGCTGGATCGCGAGTTGCTCGTCGCAGCTGCCAATGTCGCGGCCTGGCCAGAGGTCGATCAAGGGATCTTGCCCGATCCGGAGGAGGAAGCGTCCTGGTTCCGGGAGACGATGACGTCAATATGCGACGCATCCATGCCCCGGGCTAGGCGCTCCCGGCGTACGGCAGTGTACTGGTGGTCGGATGAGATCGCGCAGTTGCGTGCGGTCTGCCTGGCATCCCGCCGCCGGTACCAACGAAGCCGACGCCGACACAGTGCTACAGCCGGAGAGACTGACGAGGCCTATAGGGCCTACCGGGCGGCCACACTGACGTTTCAGACTGCCATCAGTGAGGCGAAGGCTCGGTCCTGGAGCGAGCTCCTAGAGGGACTAGACAGGGATCCGTGGGGGAGACCCTACCGTATGGTAGTGGGCAAGTTGCGCCCGTATGTCCCCCCGGTGACCGAAACCATGGCCCCGGATTTGCTGGAGAGAGTACTTTCAACGCTCTTTCCGGCGGTTCGGGACCATCCTGGTCCCTCTCCACCCCCAAATGCCTCGGACTGGGCCGAGGATTTGGGGGTTTCGGATGGGGAGCTGGGCCGAGCCATTGGCCGCCTGAAGAGTCGCAACACCGCACCGGGTCCGGACGGCATTCCGGGCCGTGCGTGGGTGTATGCGCTACAGTCTCTTGGGGACCGCTTGAGGCGGCTGTTCACCAGTTGCCTCCGTAGTGGCGTGTTCCCGTCCAGCTGGAAGGAAGCCGGATTGGTTCTCTTGAAGAAGGAAGGAAGGGCTGCAGAGTCTCCCTCTGCATACCGTCCCATCTGCCTGCTCGACGAGGCTTCGAAGCTATTCGAAAGAATAATTACCCGAAGACTCGTTGAGCACCTGTCGCGAGTTGGCCCCGACCTGGCCGAAAGTCAGTATGGCTTCCGGCAGCGGCGGTCCACCATCGACGCGATTCTTCGCGTCCGCTCGCTGTCGGAACAGGCAGTGTCCCGGCGGGGTGGGGTGGCGTTGGCGGTCAGTCTAGACATCGTCAACGCCTTCAACTCCATCCCGTGGGGCGCTATTAGGGCGGCACTAGTCTATCATCGGTGTCCGCCCTACCTGCAGGGCATCATTGGGGCCTATCTGCGTGATAGGCACATTCGCTACGTGGGCAGAGACGGTAGCGTGAAGCGGAGGGAGATTACGTGCGGGGTTCCGCAGGGGTCAGTTCTCGGCCCTCTCTTATGGAACCTCGCCTACGATGCGGTCCTGCGTGTCGTTCTCCCTGCTGGCGTCAGCTTAGTCTGTTACGCTGATGACACTCTGGTGTTGGCCAGCGGGGAGTCCTTCGAGGGAACCATCCGGCTTGCGGAGCAAGCGGTGGCAATTGTCGTGGCCAAAATCCACGCACTGGGTCTGCGGATAGCGCCTCAGAAAACCGAGGCGCTATGGTTCCACAAACTGCCGAGAAGCAGAGAACCACCCAGTTCGTGGATACGCGTTGGTGACGCGCAAATCGGGGTGGGCCGGTACATGAAATACCTGGGGCTCACCCTGGATAGTCGTTGGGGCTTCGAAGAGCACTTCCAGCGCCTCGTCCCCCGAGTCGAGAGGGTAGTGGGTGCTCTACACCGGCTGCTGCCCAATCTCGGGGGACCATGTGAGGAAGTTCGCCGTCTCTACGGAGGGGTCGTGCGGTCCGTGGTCCTATACGGGGCGCCTGTATGGTCAGCTCGACTATCAGGCGCCCAGCGCTGCAGAACCAAAATTCACGGTCTGCAGCGCAGAGTGGCTATCCGGATCGCACGAGGATACCGAACGGTGTCCTACGAGGCGGCAACTCTCCTGGCGCGTTTTCCGCCTTTTGACATCCTGGCGGAGATGGATGCGTGGGTCTACGATCAGACACGCTCCCTCCGCCAGAGCGGCGAAGGCGCGCCTCCAGGGGCGTTGGACAAGCTGCGGCGGCTAGCTCGGGGGCGCGCACTTGTAAAGTGGCGTCATCGCCTGCGGATGCAGTTTGCAACCAAGCGCGTCGTCGAGGCCGTCCTGCCGCTCTTTGGAGCCTGGCTCCAAAGGAGCGAGCGCGTCACCTACCGCCTGACGCAGGTGCTCACCGGGCACGGTTGTTTCGGCGCGTACCTGCACAGGATAGGACGCGAGGCCACGGCACAATGCCACCATTGTGATAGCGACCAGGACACCGCACAGCACACGCTCGAGGCGTGCCCTGCGTGGGCCGCCGAGCGGCGGATCCTGGTCGATCGGATCGGGCAAGATCTCTCTCTGCCAGCAGTAGTGTCGGCTATGTTGGCAGAGCACGAAAATTGGAATGCAGTGGTCTCCTTCTGTGAGAGCGTCATGCTCCAGAAGGAGACCGCAGAGCGGGATCGGGAGAGGGCCGATCCCGCTCGAAGAAGAAGGAGACGGCGCCGGGGTAACAACCGCCCTGGCGCCTAATTCCGATACGCCTGAAAACCCCTGCCGTTGCTATAAGGTGGGGGACCTCTGGGTTCGCGGGTGCGTAGATTGGGGAATTTGCGTGCCCACACCAAGCGACCCAAGAGAAGACGGTAGCACGCATGTGGTCACGCGCTGCCGTGGGACGCTTTGGGGGATCCTTTACAATCCCCCTGGGGGGGTGACCGCTTTACAGTCACCCTCTCCGAGATGTGCCAATAGGCGTGGCACCAGTGGGTGGCTCTAGTGTGATCATACGAGGACCTGGAGCCTCCCTTAGGTGCCGAAGATGACCGCTCCAGTGGTTTTAGCCGGTAGGAGTCCGGCATACCCCTTCGTCCTTCCCCGGGGCGAAGGAAGTTCATGATGAATTTCCACTGGGCACCAATAAAAAAAAAAAAAAAAAAAAAAAAGGTATCTTATAGAACCCAATGATATACTTCATAAGGTATCTGATTGGTTTTCAGCCAATAATCTTCTCCTAAACGCAGAAAAAACCAAATGTATAAAGTTTTCAACGACAAATGTGGCCTATATAGGAACACAAGTAAAACTTGACGGTAGAGCATTAGATCTGGTCCCATCAACCGTATTTTTGGGCGTTACAGTAGACTCCAAATTGCAATGGGGGCCCCATATAAAAGCACTGTCTGGAAAACTTAGCTCTGCTGCATATGCTGTTAGGAAAATTAGACAGGTGACAGATGTGGCTACAGATAGAATGGTATATTTTGCTTACTTCCACAGTATTATGTCCTACGGTATTTTATTGTGGGGATCGGCTGCTGATGTTGAATCAATTTTTATATTACAGAAAAGAGCAGTCCGATCCATTTATAATCTGGGTTCTCGTGAGTCACTTCGGGATCTATTTAAGGAGACAAACATACTTACTTTACCATCCTTATATATTACCAAAATATCATGTATATACGCAAGAACATTATTAGTTTCAATAAAAAAAGTGACGTGCACAATTTAAATACTCGCAATAAGAACAAGCTTGTCTTGCCTGGCTTTAGACTTAGTAAAACCAGCAAGTCGTTTATCGGAAACAGTGTTAGGTTCTTCAACAAAATTCCTTCTAGGATTACCGATTTGCCAGAACTACAGTTCAAATCTTTGATTAAACGTGTTTTAATGTCGAAGGCCTACTATAGCATAAATCATTACATCGATGATAAAGATGTCTGGCATACGATTCCCTTCTGCACACTGCGACCCTCTGGCGCTGTATAATTTATTTTAACATATCTTATATTGGATATGATTGCAAGTGTTTTAACTTGCAATCAAGGGTTTAATATTTAAACATTGGAATTGATTATATTATTAATGTAAAATAAATTGACATGACCCATTTAAAATTGTATTTTTTAAGTTATTTACTTAAATATTTACACCTTGACATTATATACCTTGACATTTGACTTGACTCAGTTGAAATTACATAATTTTTATGTTATTTACTTATATTCAATGGCTTCACATTGTCTTGAACAAATTCATTTAAAATTTCATTTCTATTAATGTTAGTTTCTTATATTTAATATTATGACATTGACTATTAGTTATTGTTAATATTGTTCTTGTAACATTATATTATAATATTCATACGAAACTGTAAATGTGTGAGAATCATGTAGCCATTGATGTTATTTTTAGTACTTATATTGATTGTCTTTTGCCTGGCTGTTTTGGTCTGTCATACTCACTAAAATGTCTTGCTGGCGGTGGTGTTGTGTATCGGGTCGTTCGGTTCCCTACAATATGGTTGAGCTAAGCGATGCTGATGCATGCGTCATGCTCGTGAACGAGTGCCGTTTGTTGGGACTGGTCAGCCGTTAACTGCCACGGCAAATAATTTATTATTATAATTTCATTGTGGTATGTTCCATCTTTACACATTGTCCTACATTTTTCTCGGTATATGTATTACAATAATGTGTATCAATCAACATTGTAATCTCAATTATTTTAAAAGAGTATCCATGGAGTTTCTTGCCGGCTCTTCTCCATGAGATCAACTATTTGGAACCGTGCAACTTAGATTCTGACGTTTCATAAGTGCCAATATTTGGTTTATTTGAAATAATTTTTTTTGACTTTTGACTTTTGAGATGCTTTGCTTTCAAGTGCTAATTTGGGAGCTATCTCTTGATATTCACTAGTATTAACTTCACATACATACGTATAAAACCTTCTAGAGTACATAGAAACTATACTGCATCACAGCGTAAGTTTTTACTTGCAGGGAAACTGTGACATGTTTTACAGAAGTCAAGCTTCAGCGTTAAACGTATCGTGTAAGTAAATAGTGTGTCCGTGTTGTGTCCGGATTAAGAATATAGCACCACTCCATCTCCTCCCGTGGAGGTCGTAAAAGGAAACTAAGGAACACTAAACCAGAGGGATGGGCAGCAGCCAGCCAGCCATACTGCACTCACCAATCCGCCTGCCAAGCGTGGTGAGTACTGGCAAATTCCCCCCAATATGAGACAGTTGATACAGTTGTGAAAATCTATGGGGGAGACCTTTGTTCAGTAGCGGACGTTGTATGGCCAATATGATGAAATAGTAAGTAGCATGCGGAAGCGTGGAATGCCATCCAACCATGGACTGATGATCTGCAGAAGGTGTCTGGTGTAGACCGAACGCTGAAAGTGGAAGACTAAGTATTATGGAGCAATTAAGGAGGAAGGCGCGAATGAACAGTAGTGCAGTGCAATGAGCTGGACTGATGGACTGTAGCAACAGCTTGGCAATGACGTCGTCCCATGACAGCACGGTCGGTGCAGTGGTTGATACAGTCGGCTGCTGCGCACCAGGTCGAGGATTCGATTTCCGCACGGAAAAAATATTTGTATGATCTGCAGGTAGTTGTTCCGGACCTACCTACCTGCAGATCATACAAATATTTAATCCGAGACAGTAAATTTAAATACAGACATGAATTCCACATACAATACACCCAGACCCGGGTCTGGGTGTATTGTATGTGGAATTCATGTCTGTAAACGCACCCACGACACAGGAGAAATCCTAGTGTGAGGCAACGTTTAAAAAAAAACTATTTCCCCTATATCCGTGTTGAGTTTAATGGTGGAGGGGACTAGACCCAAGTGGTCGCTCGCGGCACCAGTGCCAATAGGGTGCTTTAAGTGACAAACTAAAAGGTTTAAAATGAACAACGGTGCCACAGAAAATAATGGTAGCAAATAGTAAGAAATAAAAGGGCGCTGAAAAATGTCACGCCTCGGGCGCTCAAACAGCTAACACCTGCCTATGACAGTTATATTTTTACGGTAATTTGACGCCCTCGTTTGCAGATGATATTTACGAGTTAATAATGGTGCCGGCTCTGCCGTGTGGTGCCGGCTCAGAATGCCACCACCCCATCTCCTACTCCTGGGTGTCGTAAAAGTCGACTAAGGAATTAGCCGGAGGATGGGCAGCAGCGTCCTTCGAGTACACTAACAACTCAACTGCGATCGCCAACCCGTCTGCCAAGCGTGGCGATTATGGCAAAACCCCCCAATGAGCACACAACATACCGATGTCGGTCGTTGTGGTGATCTTTGGGGGAGGCCTGTGTCCAGCAGTGGACTTCATTCGGCCGAAATGATGAATAATGATGCGAAGTGAGAACTTTGTATTAAAAAGATATAGATATTACAGATATAGTAGTTCAAAAGTTAAGTTAATAAACCTTTTAATTCACAGTGATATACCTGGTGCCAGCTATGAATAGCACCAACCCATCTCATCCCGTGGGTGTCGTAAAAGCTGACTAAGGGATTAGACGGAGGATGGGCAGCAGCGTCCTTCGAATACATTAACAACTCAACTGCGATCGCCAACCGGCCTGCTAAGGGTGGCGATTATGGCAAAACCCCCCAATGAGGACACAATACACCGATATCGGTCGTTGTGGTGATCTTTGAGGGAGGCCTGTGTCCAGCGGTGGACTTCATTCGGCCGAAATGATGATATCATCATCATCATTTCGGCCCAACAAAGTCCACTGCTGGACATAGGCCTCCCCCAAAGATCATGATCATGATATACCTGAATGTAATTTCACGATGTAGCTACAAGTTACACGACCATTATGTCTTTCGTCAAAGGCCACGAACAGCGTTATCGAATCGGCAGCGAATATATAGTTGTAATGACTGTATTGGTGGTATAGTAAAACTATTATGGTTTCGCATCCGGATTTCATTTGCGTCTTACGCAAAACTTCTATGGCTAATAGGAGCCAATTTTGCGTTAGGCTTAACAATCCATGAGCAATTCTCAAATCCGATGAGCAGTTTTTTTAATAAAAAGAACGCGTCCGCTGACTTAGGACCTTCACACCAAGATTCTCTGCGTAAATACAAAATTTCTTCACGAGCTCCCAGAATAAATGCTTCGCCATTAATCTGTGCAGTTACCCCGCTTTGGCGAAGCGATGATGGACGGACGTCTTTTGTTAAAACACCCTTTTACATCTTAATATATTTTCTTTAAGTGACATTGAGGCATAACCTCAAGGGAGGGTAAAAATGTATGAGTGATTGACGTGGATTGTCTGTTTGGATAAAGGTTAAAGTGTCTTATATTTCCTTCTAGGGGTCGAGTATGTTGGGTTATTTTCATAAATAAAGAAAAATGAAAGAAAAAGAAAGAAAGAAAGAAAAATATTTATTTTGGCCCCGCACAACAAATAAGATACTTGACAATAACAATAAAAAATAGGCATACAACAGATATGTAGAATAAATGAAATACATTAACAAAGAAAGAAAAAATTGCTGTACGAATCCAAAAATGGAACCTATCTCAGCACATGCTACAACACGAAGTGTTGCAACGCTGATTTTCAGATAGGACCTTACTGACCTACGGACACTCACGACGATAAAAATACGTTTGTATTATTAACTTAAATATTTTTAAATTAACAAAGTTTTGGTAATTTCATTGACATAATACATTCATTACATTCAATTCTTAATTAAAAAATAGCAAAAGCTGCATTTAATATTATAAGTATAAACAAAATAGAGTAAAAAATAGTGCACAATCAACGTAACAAATATTTATGTTTTGTGCCATAAATTCGTTCGATTTGTCGACTTTCGTATATCCTCCGACGCACTGCTTCTATTGTCAAAGACAAGAGAAGTGACGCACGAATCACTTTTAAATAATCAAAAATTAATAATAATAATAATGTGGACGATATAATTAATTGAATAGTGATATAATATTATTTTTATATAGATAAATTGCAAGTATTATTATTTGTAAAATACAGTAATATATAAATAGTTTTGTATTAAATTATTGATTTAAAACCAGATGTTTGTGTAGGTATGAAATTAGAGTCTGACTTAAAGTTTCAATGGGCGCATAATTATTTACTGCTACATATCGTATTTTGACAATTAGAATCGGTCGCTATTAACGGTATTATAACTTAAGTTTTATAACTCGTGTTTTTGTAGTTCTAATAAATAGTTTTTGTATCTATAATTGAATGTTTGTACTGATTTTATAGCTCGAAATGGTGGTGGCAGATCATTCCAGCAGCGAGTAGCAGCAAACTTAAAACTT
The DNA here is from genome assembly GCA_947459985.1 of Diloba caeruleocephala. Classification (NCBI taxonomy): domain Eukaryota; kingdom Metazoa; phylum Arthropoda; class Insecta; order Lepidoptera; family Noctuidae; genus Diloba; species Diloba caeruleocephala. The sequence continues at coordinate 3,886,895 of OX381618.1, forward strand.
CCACGGAAAGCAGCAGTACCATGTCTTGGATTAGACATAAGATAGGAAGAGGCCCTGGTGTTATGCTTGTTATATTCTCGCGACCAAGATAATTTGTTAAAAAGGTATTTTGGTGTTTCCGTTAAAACAACGCCAAAAAGTAAAGTAGCCAAATGGAGCCGCCTACGTGACGACATCTTCATCATGTTTCCTTTAATTAAGAAAGGAGTGATGTGTGATCTTGGGGGGATATTAAAACAAAAACGAGTGCATGCGTTTTGTACTCGCTGGATGAGCCTTTCAGTTCTACCAAGCAGGCATGTTCCATATACAGTGTCAGCGTAATTCAGCTTGGATAAGATTAGAGACTCGCATAGCATTATACGCATATTCATACTTATGTAAGGACGAACTCGGTAAAGAAGTTTTAGACGGTAAAAACAGTTACGTACAGCTTCGAGTACATGTGTCTCAAACTGTAGTTGACCGTCAAAAACCACTCCGAGATTGCGAGCTTCAAGCACTTGCTCTATGGAACAGCCATCAATCCTTACTTCCGGGTTATTATTTTGTATTCTCTGTATCATGTTTCTAGAGCCCATAACTATAAATTTTGATTTAGTAGGGTTAAGTAGCAGGGAATTTCTTCTAGCCCACTCTGCAACCCTGTCTAAATCAAAATTCATTTTATTTATAGACTCGAGACAGTTATTTGGATGAAAGGAGTGATATACCTGAAGGTCATCGGCGTACATATGAAACTTGCAATTGGTTATGGTGTGGGTAATGTCTGCGCAATATAGTATGAAAAGGAGAGGACCAAGGATAGATCCCTGAGGGACACCTCTGGTTACCTGACTAAGAGAAGATGTTGCCACATTACCAGTCTTGCTGTCTGTCACTTGGACAAATTGAGATCTGTTATTCAGATAACTATGAAACCACCAAACCGCTGACGCATTACACCCATAGTACGAAAGTTTCGAAAGAAGAAGTGATACATTTATAGAGTCAAAAGCGCGAGAAAAATCAAGCAGTGTGAGTACCGTCCCCATGCCAAGATCTCTAGCTTCCAGAACATTATTTACAACATCGATTAAAGCTGTAGCTGTACTGTGAGCTTGACAAAATCCTGACTGTTCTACTGGTAAGATATTCGACTGTTCAAGATATTTTCTAAGCTGACTACACACCACCTTCTCCAGTACTTTTGATAGACAGGGAAGTAGACTGATTGGTCGCAAATCCTTAGGATTGGTGGGGTTTGGTTTTTTTGGAATGGGTCTAACTTTCGCTGTCTTCCACAGGTCTGGAAATGTAGAAGTGGCAAGTGATCTGTTTATGATCGCAGTGATTACTGGAAGAGTCTGGGGAATAGTCAGCAATAGCATATCCAGCGAGATGTTATCAGAGCCAATGGCATTCGACTTCAAGCTGCGGATAGTCCTCAAAACTACGTCATCATCAATCGGCTCAAGTTGGAAACAACCGGGACCAAATCTATTAAACTCGTAAAAAGTTAGGTCAGATATGCTAACTCTATCGCTGCCAGGTACCTCCAAAAAATGTCTGTTTAAGTTTTCTGGATCACTGCAGAAATACGGCAAGTCGTGTTCTTTATTTTTTGTGATTGCAACAGCGGTTTTAAGATAGCTCCATAATTTTTTTGGTGACTTAATGTTTTTATTTATGTATGTTTTAAAATATGCATGTTTCTCACTTTCAATGGCTGCCCTCACTAAATATTTTAGGTCTTTATATGAGCTAGAGTGGGTTTCTAACTTGCTTAGTTTAAATTTATTGTGACACTTGTCACGTAGCCGCATCATATCTTTTACCGTGTCAGTGATCCAGGGGTAACTCTTTTCTTTAAATAGAACTTTTTTAAATGGAGCATGTAGCTCAAATAAACTTAATAAGTAACTGTTGAATGTTGCAACCATAGAGTTAACATCCTGCAAACTCTTGATATAATCAAAGTCTATTTTGTCTAAATCTTTATAGAAGATGTCTCTTAGAATGTCGTTAAGTGGTCTATAAGTGACCCATTGGGGGGTGGACGTCTCAAGCTTCAAACTCATCTCGACCGAGACTACAGCATGATGGCCAAGCTCAGGAATATGTGATACTGTGACCCCACATACCTGTGCATCCGTGCAAACTAGGTCAATAAGTGTTTCACTGTGATCCGTGAAGTGAGTAGGTTGAGTAATTACATTTCTAAGATTAGAACACAGTAGAAAAGAGCTCAGCAGCTTGGTCTTGTTATCCGTAATATTAAGTACATTAATGTTGAAGTCGCCAAGCAGGAGGATCCAATCGGCATGAGAAAAAGTGGAGAGTGAGTCCGTCACCGCATCCAGAAAGACATTAACGTCGAGCCATGGTGGTCTGTATGCCGTCCCAATGATGACCGATTGTGAGTTAATACTCAGCCTCAGCCACATTTGCTCAACGTTTGGTGCAGGTGGGTACGGAACGGCGCGCACGCGCAGGTCACGACGCACGTAAAAGCCCACCCCGCCGCCGCGGCCACCGCGAACACTGTCCGGACGTGGCGTGTGGCGTAGTCGGTAGTTGGGAACGGTGGGCGCGCGGGTCTCCTCGCCAAACCTAAGCCAGGTCTCGTTTATTGCCATAATGTCTACTGCAAGTTCTTGCATGACTACAATAAACTCCTCATGACGCGAGCCGAGTGACCCTGCATTGAAAAGTCCAACTTTTAAATTCTTGTGTTTAAGCATTATAATATATTATGTAATTTAATATAGTTTTATAGTGTAAAATAGACGTAATATGCAGTGTTCCTTGCCAAATAGAAATAGTATAAAGTGTTATTTTTAATATATAATTAGTGTATAAATTAAAATGATGCATTTTAAATAATATGTTACATAAAAATGTATGTATAATGTAAAAATATCGCGATATTACCCGGGCCCCATTAATTTTTATGGCATTGTGATTAAATTGGCATACTGACTCCATGCAGCCATTAATAACATATAAAAATAGTTTATAAACAAAAACAAAAAAAATTAACTCATAATCGTGACGATAGTAGAAGTAGTCGACGAAAATATTCAGGCAATACAGTAGCAAAAAGGTGTCATTTTCGTTAGTTGGGTTTGCTACCGCTATCTTCCCGACTAAAAACACGGAGATCTTCCTCCGAACGGATGCAGTGAGTCGGTTTACCGTCACGCTGCTTAGTGAGTATGCGTCCACGTTTAGTCCAGGCATATTTCCACCCGTAACGACTAGCGGCTTCACGAACGCGGTAAAATATATATTTATTCGTTTTAGTTAGCCGCTCATTGATAAAAAAGCGACGCGGAGGTCCTGCGAAGCCGAGGTCGGTTGTAGTGGCGCCTCTACGCACGCGTGCGCTCTGCAGTAACTCATCGCGCAACTGGCGGCGCGACAGTCGCACCACGATATGTCGGCCGCGCGCCGCGCTCGCACCCGCCGCTCCGCCAGATTCGCCCTCTCTCTCAGCTCGCAGACCCACTCGCTGGGCGAACACTATATCGCGCTCTTCTAGAGTCACGCCGAGCTTATTTGCTACCAGCCCAACCGTGTGGATCACATTCTCACCATATAATTCAGGAAGGTTGGCGATTTCTAGATCAGAGCTCAACAGCTCCTGATCACGGTCGTTGAGCTCGAGTTTAAGCTGCGCCACCGTTTGCTCCAGCTGACCAACATTACCATCCCCGGGGGCAACCAGCGGTCGGTTTTCAAGAGCCTCCACTTTAGTCTCCAAGTTTTCTACTCGCTTATTGCAGGTTGCCAGTGACGATTGAAGCGCGTTCATATCGCAGCGAAATCCCCGTATCTCATCCCGGATCTCCCGCATTTCCAACCTGAGCAGCCTGATTTCGTCGCATACATCCACCCTGGGAGTCTGTGATAAACTCCTTGAAGTAGGTCGCGCATCCTCAGCCCGTGCCTTCTCATTGCCGCTGTCCACCTCCCTATCGTTTGTACTATGGTCCGAAATTGCAGGCGAATTTTCATCGCTACTTATTCCCACAGTAGACGATTTATTTTTACTATTTGTTTCCATTTGCTTACAACCTGGGCATCGCCACTTTTTGCCCACTTGCGATGTCTCTGGCATGTGTAAACAGGCGAGGTGGTATTTATTATTGCAGCTGCTTACACTACACCCAGCGCCCCCTTTTGCCGATAGGAATTTACCACATAAAGTGCACTTAGCCATGACTAAAGAAGGCTTAGACTGGAACGGATAGATGGCGCTGTTTTTAATGTCTATTTGGTCCTGCAGGTGTAGATCGACGGTCGATGCTCACATTAAAAACTTTGTTGCTCGACTGACAGATGGCGTTATTTCACAATTTGAGCTCGATGGTGTTTCTTACTGTCGTTTATGTGGCAGGAACACCATAGGTCAACACACTCGAGTCACGCTAAAGATCCGCACACAGTAGGCATTAAAAACTGTATATATTATTAGTATTTTAGATAATCACCGTTTTTGTTTTAGGTTTAAGGTAGAATTAGATTATATATTTGCATTAGTTTGAGTTTTTTAATTGTTTACTGCACAGAATCACTCACTAACAATCTATATTATATATGGCACTGAATTAAACGTTTTGGGCAAAAAACTATTACCAACTTTCAAAGGTTTTTCAATTTTTATATTTTAATACACAGAGAGTGTTTAGTGTGTACAGATATGTGTGTAGATAAAACCAATGGTTCACATTATTTGTTTCCCATTTCATGTTTTGTATGAATACATTTTTTTAAACGTTGCCCCACACTAGGATTCCTCCCGTGTCGTGGGTGCGTTATATGTACAGACAAATTCCACATACAATACACCCAGACCCGGAACAACTAACTGTAGATTATACAAATATTTGTTCCGTGTGGGAATCGATCCCACAACCCGGAGCGCAGCAGCCGACTGTATCAGCCACTGCACCAACAATATTATAAAAGTGGAATCACGGAATGTTTCTTGTTGGTGACTAATGAACAAGTTCGACGACTATACGTTTTGTAGGTAGCTTCATCATCATCGTATCGGCCAAAAGAGGTTCACCGCTGGACAAAGGCCCTTAGACAACTCGTTACATGCCGTGTCTCGTCATTTGGAGGGAATTTGCCAATAATTAACACGTTTGGCAGGTGGGTTGGTGAGGGCAGAATGGCTATTATTCCTCAGAAGGGGCACTGCCCATCCCTCTGGTTTAAGAGCCTCTTAGACGCCTCTTACGATACTTACGGGAGGACATGGAGCGCCGTTTATATTATTTATCCGGATACCATATGGAATAAGAATAGGCAGCTAACATAAACTATTTAAATATGTAGTTAAAATTAGACAGAAATACAGATTAGATTAGATTTTTGTATATATATATCATCATCATCATATCAGCCAAAGGACGTCCACTGCTGAACAAAGGCCTCCCCTTTAGATTTCCAAAACGAGAGGTTACAGGCCGCTCTCATCCAACGACTCCCAACGACATTCACAGGTCGTCTGTCCAGATCATTGGAGGTCATCCCACGCTATTTCTCGTCGGTATTTCTCTACGAGATCAAATCAGAAATGAGAAGATCCGTAGAAGAACTAAAATTGCCGTTGAGTTGTAGAATTTTTTTATCAAAACTCCAACCAGAGCCGGAACACAATTTCAGCCAAAAACGCGTCCACTGCTATATATAGGCCCCCAAAACTATCGCTACAACGGTCGATCTGGGTTTGTGTAGTATGTTAATTTGGGGTTTTGCCATAATCACCACGCTTGGCAGGATGATTTGCGGTTCAGTTGCAACTAAAATACTCGAAGGACCCTGTTGCTCATCCTCCGGCTCATTCCATTGACGTGTTTTACGACACCCATGGGATGAGATTTACCGTGTGGTAAGGTAAGGCTCAGAATACCACCACTGCATCTCTTCCCGTGGGTGTTGTAAAAGTCGACTAAGGGATTAGCCGGAGGATGGGCAGCAGCGTCCTTTGAGTACATTAACATCTCAACTGTGATCGCCAAACCGTCTGCCAAGCGTGGCGATTATGGCAAAACCCCAATGAGCCCACAACACACCCATATCGGTCGTTGTGGTGATCTTTGAGGGAGGCTTGTGTCCAACAGTGGACTACATTAGGCCGAAATGATGATGGGATGAGATGGGGTGGTCCTATTCTTAGCCATGACAAAAGAACTGGACATATACGAACAAAAACAAAACGGAAAGCAATGTATTATGAACGAATAAATAAATAACCTTTACAATAATAAAATCCATAAAAAAGAACACGTAAAGGGAGGAACGCAAAGGCAACCCGATTAAGTACAAGAAGGAAGTAGTAAAAACATAAATTATGATTCGATGGCTGTAAAAAGTTAGTTACATAAAAACTTTGCAGCAGGTAGGCTAATTTCATTTCGTATGATTTCACAGCTCATGTAATATTTATGGGAACTTCTCAGCTGTACTCTACAAAAAACACGAATAGGAGTGTGTTGAAGAAATTAGCCGAATGAAAATCATATTTGTTTCAATTTGGCAAGACAAATAGAAGTTGTGAGGTCTGAAATACGTTTTTTGTTTTCTTGGGCTTCTCGCATACGTTTCTGGGAAATGTGGTTGCTTAACCAGTTATTTCTGGCAAAGCCAAAAGAGGCCTCCAGCCAGGCTTAAAATTAATATTAAGAAACTAAGCAACTTGCGCTAAGGGCGCCCCCTGCGGGACACGCACCTCGGCTTAGGGCGTTGCTGGGGATAAGAAGCTATTGTTTTGGGGACAGCTGGATCGGTATTATTTATAATGTATTAGGGGACATTTAAAACTACAGACTCGGCACGGGCCGGCGCGAGCAAGAGACGGGAGGGAGAAGTGCTAACTTGAATGGGTCTGAAATACTACTCATTTATTGTATTTACACTTTTATGCATGGTGGTTGTACACAAGGTTGACTAACGGCTGAAATTAATCATCAATCTAATCCAATATCATTGGGTTTGGGATTGAGGATTTGTTTGTTTTTGTGATGAGCGTGATCTTAACACAAAAAGAGATCAAGTTCAAACCCTTAAATCTAAATATTTTTCATTAGATTGACTAATGGCATATTATGATATATTTTTTAACCGAAATCTCACGTGCACAAACACCCAGACCCGAAACAACTATCCATAGATAATACAAGTTTTGTTCCGTGCCCCGATTAGTCCAGCTAAGTCAAGCTTATTTTTTATATCCAATATGCTTGCGTTTGACCAATATCTCACCTGATGTTAAGCGACGGTATGGGCGGCGGTGATATATGCTTACCTAGAAGAAACCTGTTCACTCCTTGAAGATTCACAGATTAAGATGGTCCAGAAACAGACTCTGGCAATGAATTCCACTCCTTAGCATTACGCACGAAAAAAGTGGAAACAAAACGCTTCATATGTATGTGTGGAACATCAAGCATATGACGGTGGCGGAACGCCGTTTCTCTGGTTGTCCAAAGATGACATGGACTTTGTAGAATTACATAGTGCAATTAAGTACACATTTTCCGAAATTTATCCGATAAAAGCCAATAAGCTTGTAACTCTGCTTCTATGTTCGGGGCTCTGGAGCCTTGCCTCGAACAGTGCATCGTTGTTAATGCGCGCCTTACACTCTCACTTCTAGCGCTTCAATCTGGTACTTGGCGGTACCTTCCCGAAGATAAGGGCAATATTCCACACACGTTCGAACTTGCGTTTGGTATAAGTTTAGTAGTTGTTCCGTCATGAAATAAATTCTCACTTTCGATAGGATACCAAGCTTTCTTGCAGCTGGTTGAGTTTTTGAATATCGAGTCTAAAGCTCAACTGGCTGCAAGAAAACTTTGGCTCCTGCATCAGTAGTACAATAGTGTAAAACTGAGTGTTAGAATTGAAAAGGCAACTGGAAGGGGCCAGCTGAACTGTGCTGGGCTGATTCCCTTGCTACACTTATAATGTTAGCATGCATATTTTGTTCTTCTAAAGTGTCCTGTTGTACTTTTTATTTGTATGTTATATGTGCGTGGCAAAATAAATGGTTTAATACCCACTCCTGGTGGCGGGCCTTAAAATCTCCCAGTAACACCAATTGGGCAGATGAGTAACGCTGCTGGGACGCACCCGCTACTTCACTAAGTTACTGTATGAGCCTGGATGTCTTTTCATCCCCGTTGTGTGAACGCTAGACACAGGCATAAACAATCGTATCCAAGTCTGAATCCACCAAAACCCAAATCGTAGAGATGCTTGGATATTCAAGATTTCGGGGTTGCCGTTAGCAGATGTCATCCCAGGTGAATAGGCATGCACCCGTTTGATGTTGTACTTCAGAGTATACTCAGGGTATGAAAGTTAGGAGACGTCTGACGGACATCTGATCTGCGACGACGAGAGGCCAAGAGAGCCGGTTTTCTGTCTCAAGGTTAGGGTGGACTGGATTTCAGTGAAGGCTTGGATGTTGTTGAGGTACACTTTTAAAGAGATGGGGTACAGCCATTGAAGATTGATCCACTGAAAGTATTTTCTCTTATTGCTCTTATTCATGATTGAGTGATAAAAAGTGAGAAGATGGCAGTAAAATGAGGCTCAAAGCTGTCAACACGAAGACACACTAGGTAGTTGCACCGCAAGAGAGCTAGTTTGGAGACTGTGAAGATGTCCGAGCTCCCCCGGGAATTTCCATCGGGCCCTCTTGTCTGACTACGGACCAGCACAATGGCGCATCTAGGGATTTTTGGTTGTTGGCCGGGCAGCCTTTCGTATGTGGCTGGCATACTACGTGGGCAGGTAGACACCCGATACGTCAATACCAGTGCTTGTCAGGTTGGTCAATAAGAACAACAGATGTGTCGCAAAATAAATAGTTTCTTTCATTCTTTCTCAGTGGAATAACTATTTCCACCTTTTTTTTCTCTTTATGTGGCTAGCCATGTTCCGGTACGCCACTCGGCATAAGCTGACGGCCGGAATCCTACCACCAGTATGTCACTTGATTGGTACCACCCAGGACCACGTGTGGAGATTCAAAGGGGGGACTCTCCTACGGACGTAGGTGACTTGATCCCCAAAAACACCGTGTGGTTCAATGCACACAGTTTGACTTGACGGTACCCGGAGGCCAAGCACACGAGCTATAGCCGAAGACTCGACGGCAGCTGAGTGCGCATGGAGCCAGCCAGCCGTCGCATCGCCGAGTGGCCGCGGAGCCTACCGGGTTCCAATGTGTACAAGTTGCATGCGACTATGAACTTTAATTACTGTAAAAACATTTAAGTATCCTATACCGCGTTGTAAAATGTGCCATTAAATAAAGTTCACTATTTTTGTGATAACCTATATAATATGATAATTAAGCGCCGTAAAAGAAAGCAAACATCACACAGCAACCTGTAATTTTGTCGTGACCCGGGTGAGATTTGTCCAGCTGCGTCCTAAACTGCAGTTCAATGGAAACTCCCAAAATTATGATGAAAACCACAGACACTAATAATAATCACTGTATGAGTGAATTAACACCATTTAATTACATCCTCATGAAAACGCTAAACAACAACAACAACACCTCTATTTTAATCGAACACACCAATTAAACGTAAACGATACTTTCGGCCTCAACGGACCTCAAATTATGTCGGGGCTGAAGCCTTTGTGGTCCAATTAAATATAATTTCAAGTTTCGAGTTTCACGACAATTTTGTTTACAAATTGGTTTCTTGGAACCTCCCTTAGGTTTGACTGATTGATAACAATTATGGAGTTTCCAAGTAGACTTTAAGGCTTTCGGAAGAAAAACATTACTGTAGGTATTGTTTCCGCTCACACCGAGTGACCCCCGGGAAGACGGCGGTGCGCACGAGGACACGTGCCACCGTGTGCGCAGCATAGCGCACGGCGAGGCTTGGGCACTTTAAAATCCTCCCCGAGAAGTGCCTGGAGGACGACCTATTTACAGTCGCCTTCCCTCTGCTACAGTTAGTTTTTACGCGTGGCAAAATCTTCGTGAACGTCCTCCATCCTGCGGATGGCAGTAGTGTGCCGGACACTTATTGGATAAAACGGCTCACGGGTGGCGTACTTGATGCGGTCGTACTTTTTAGCATGATGAACTTCCTTCCCCCGGGAAAGGGCCAAGGGGCATGCCAGACTTTTACTGGCTAAAACCTCTGAAGCGGTCATCGTCGGCACTGAAAGGGAGCTCCAGGTCGTTAGATCACACTAGAGCCGCTCATGGTGCCACACCTTCAGGCACATCTCGGAGGGGATGGTTGTAAAGTGGTCACCCTCTCTTGCGGAGGGAAGGTGACTGTAAAAAGGCCGCCACCCAGGCACTTTTCGGGGAGGATTGTAAAGGATCTCCCCAAGCCTCGCTGATGCGCTCGTACCTAGGTTAGATAAATATCCTAAATTCTCATTACCAGTCCTATGGTTTGAGGATAAACAGTGGCAGGGTTTCCTCCTATAACATGAGGCGGTGTACAGCAACACAGATTTTACTAGCCATTAAATTATTATTTTATATTCTGCGTGAGCCACACATTTACAGTGGAAGTAGTGTAGTTTTAGTAACAATGCGTGAAGCACATGTCACCAATATAATCGTTAAATACCTTTTTTCATCCGGTGGAAATACATGATGTACTTTCTCCCCCCGGAGAAGGTGGAGCGGTCATCAGCGGTGTCGAAGGGGGCTTCAAGAACTCGCAAACAATTACACTCATCATTACAGCCGAAATAACACCCACTGCTGGACACAGGCCTCCCTCAAAGATCACCACAACGACCGATATTGGTGTGTTGTATGCTCATTGGGTGGTTTTGCCATAATCGCAACGCTTGGCAGGCGGATTGGCGATCGCAGTTAAGTTGTAAATGTATTCGAAGGATGCTGCTGCCAATCCTCCAGTTAATCCCTTAGTAGCCTTTTACGACACCCATATATATTCTTATACATATATATATATACAGGTTGTCCAGTAAATAGCACGACATACTGCAGGGGCTGAGAGCTTGGGTCAATACCTACCAAAAAATACAATATATGTTGAGCAAAATCTTACGGATTTTTTTTTTCTCCACTGTAGGTTAAAGTTAAGCGATAAGAAAATTGTACTGTGAAAATTTTAATAAAAATTGTATTTCTTGAAAACAAATTTAGTTTTTAAAAGAATAAAGACTTATAAATGAGTAAAGTAACTATTCACAAATAATTTGAGGTAAAAAAAACTAGAAAAGGAATTTTTCATTACGAGATGCTTAAAAATCTGTGTCAAGGTAGAGATTTTTCGATATTTCGGAAAATTTTGTACTACTGTAAATTCGTAAGATTTTGCTGAACATATATTGTGTTTTTTTGGTAGGTATTGAACCAAGCTCTCACCCCCTGCAGTATGTATATTTTTTTTTCCTATTCATTGCCGGTACCACACGGAAATTATACTGAAGCCTAGTAAAGAAACTATGCAAGTCCGTACTACTACGCACATGGCCCATTAAAATTTCATCACTCACTTACTGTTAATGCTGAAGTACTCTAAATTTTTTATAAATAATCCGATTTTAATAAAATCAAATGTTGGATGAACGCGGGGTATACCTAGTATGATATAAGATACCACTATTTGATTAAATTCTAAATAAAATATCACAAAATTTAAATTAACGCCTAGCGAAGCGGACGATGTCGGTTTTGTGTCCGGAGTAAGAATATCGCACCGCTCCATCTTATGCCATGGATGTTGTAAAAGGTGACTAAGAGGTTCTAAACCCAGGGATGGGCAGCAACGTCCTTTCTGTGGAACAGCTTTCTGCGCTCACCCACCCTGCCAAGCGTAATGAGTAGTGGGAAATTCCCCACAAAATTAAGACACAATTGTTTGAATCTATAGGGAGGCCTTTGGTCAGCACTGGACATGCATGCTGATGTTGTGAAGCTTTAGTTTCCGTGTGATTTACAGCAAAGAATAGATTACCTGGAATATTATTTTTAAGTTGTCCTAAGAGGCGATGCAAATATTATGCCACTATACGAATTCCCTCCAAAATGACGACACACTGCAACTATAGACGCATATTCCTTATTTTATCTGGGAATACAGAACGGTGCTACCTTCCCCAGCAACACGACTCTATTTGTCATTATATAATATACCTCCTTTATTACAAAATGCTTCATAATATAATTAATCCTCCTTTTTCTTTTCTGATTAATTTCGTTGCGGGTTCCAAGACAGTTATTCATTTCTCTGGGATACACCGAGCTTCATTGGTCGGTGTTCTTTTCGGTGGTCGCCATTGTAGATCCTGGCTTACAGGAGTTGCAGTGGTTGGGAATGTGTGGCGGGATTGTGCCAATAAAAAAAATGATGTTACTGTCAGTGTAATTAATTAGCGATTAGTCACAATGACTGGTTAAGGTGATAAATACGAGTAAATGGTTTCAAGTTATATAAGAAAATACTAAAGCATGTTTCATGACCTGGAGATCGTAAGAACACGACACTTCACGAGCGTTGCGTGTGTATCGTTATTTTACGCCACACAACTCTATCTGATAATGCTAGGCAAATCAACACAGCTTAGCTTAAACTATTTATTTCATTCCTATGTCAATTGAGCTGCAATCTCCCAAGAACTGTAAATACAATAAGATCATGAACAGTTTCAAGAACTAGATGCTGGGGAATTAAGTTAATTAACTCTATTACTGGGCTTTATTAATTATGCAAGTAGTTTCCAGTCTGTAGTTGGGATTCCGCTTTATAAATTGAGGGTACCTACGAGATGCCGTGGCATGTTAGAGCTTGCGGTTTCGGTCTCAAATTGGGATTAGTAGGTACTAATATTTTATGTTCGGAGTGCTATTATTAAAAAATGTTTGTCAATTTGTACATGTTTAATTTAGAAAAAAGAAAGGAAAGAAATACATTTATTTGACCATAGCTACACACACAATATATAGGGCCTTACTTTAATAATGGAAAATATTTTAAGGCTAGGCTCTATGAATGGTATAGAACTCATTTCACATCTCAAGTAACGGTTTTACTGATAATAAATTTGCAATTTTTGGGGGAGGCTTTTGTCCAGCAGTGGACATTTTTTGCTGAAATAATGAGAAGTATATGTGTACAGTTGTTTATTATTGTTCAGTTTTATAAATGAAAATTTAATTGTGCATGTTGTGCGTTTTACATTTATTGACATTTTACTGTCGTGGGGAAATTGGACTTCCTCCGCTCTGGGGAAGACTGACAGGTTTCCCGTACTCTTACGGGACACAAACAACCGCGATGCTCCATTGATTCTTCCGCCGGGGCCACGGGATTCACTCATGCATTTACTGCACCCCTGGAACGTTTACCGACCTCTTCTTATAGGTATTTGACATAATTCTCCATTTAAATGTTTTTTTTCTTTTACCGACAGTCAAATAATCGGACAGTATGCCACTAACTTATTACTCGTATAAGACCTATTTTAATGGGCCATGTGCGTTGTAGTACGGACTTGCATAGTTTCTTTACTAGGCTTCAGTATAATTTCCGTGTGGTATCGGCAATGAATAGGAAAAAAATAAATATACAGGATGTCCAGTAAATAGCACGACATACTGCAGGGGGTGAGAGGTTGGGTCAATACCTACCAAAAAAACACAATATATGTTCAGCAAAATTTTACGAATTTACAGTAGTACAAAATTTTCCGAACACGTGAATGCAGTTACTAGGTAGGTTATAATAAATTTTTATATATGATACATATCATACATATAAACGTCCGTGCTTTTAATTTTTTAACCCTCACTGCCCTTTTAACACTTACTGAGATAATTGTACTTAAGGAGTAAACTCCAGTCGTGCGTCGAAGCTGACACACACACCTTTTCTTTTTCCAAAATAAAAGTAGCCTAAGTTACTCCTAATAACATCAGCTATCTGCCAGTGAAAGTTCCTTTAAAATCGTTCAAGCCGTTTCGATGATTAGCTGGAACAAACAGACAGACAGACCATAGATAAAAAAATAAACTCGGTGTTTTTATAAGTAGGTATTGTGTATACTTTAATATGTCTTTAGTAAAAAGCTGTTATTTTGACATTACCAAAAGACACTTAATGTTTTTTAGTTTCTGCAACTTATTCTACCTCTATTCCAAATTTCATTAGAATCTGTTCAGCCGTTTCAGCGAGATGTAACCTCAAACATACAAACTTTCAAATTAATAATAGTAGTAAAATTAGAAAAATATTGGATAAATAGCAAAGCGTAGCATACGAAGAAATTTAGTAAAATGAAGTTCAAAGAACAGTAAGAATATTTTTACATTCGTTCCTATCAATACAGAATATTCTCTACACAGTGTCACAAATAAAATAGTGTTGTCTCATCGTTTAGAAATTCCAAAGAATTCGGATTCACGTCACATAACAAATTAACGGAAACAGAGGTTGGTAAAGCAGCACGATAAAGTAGGCATTACTTGCAGCTGAAGCGCGAGGTTTGTGGAAGAGAGAAGAGAAGTTATAGAATGCATGTCATTAGCATTATATTAGTACATTATATATTTACAATCTATTACAAATAAATTATTGTGTAATGTTTGGAGTTTTCCTTCGAGATCGTATCAGAAATGAGGAGATTCGCAAAAACTAATGTAACCGACATAGCTCGAACAATTGTTTAGAGCATATTTAATTTATATATATAACTAGCTGGGACCCACGGTTTCACCCGCGTTTCAGTTTAAAAGAAATTAAGAGTACTACGACATAGACACTTGACATAGAATATATATGTTGGATTTCAAGGGTTTTATTGTTTTCGCGCGGAACCCTAATTATTTTTCTAAAATCAAAGTAGCCCAAGTTATTCCTTATAACATCAGCTATCTGCCAGTGAAAGTTCCTTTAAAATCGTTCAAGCCGTTTCGATGATTAGCTGGAACAAACAGACAGACAGACCATAGATAAAAAAATAAACTCGGTGTTTTTATAAGTAGGTATTGTGTATACTTTAATATGTCTTTAGTAAAAAGCTGTTATTTTGACATTACCAAAAGACACTTAATGTTTTTTAGTTTCTGCAACTTATTCTACCTCTATTCCAAATTTCATTAGAATCTGTTCAGCCGTTTCAGCGAGATGTAACCTCAAACATACAAACTTTCAAATTAATAATAGTAGTAAAATTAGAAAAATATTGGATAAATAGCAAAGCGTAGCATACGAAGAAATTTAGTAAAATGAAGTTCAAAGAACAGTAAGAATATTTTTACATTCGTTCCTATCAATACAGAATATTCTCTACACAGTGTCACAAATAAAATAGTGTTGTCTCATCGTTTAGAAATTCCAAAGAATTCGGATTCACGTCACATAACAAATTAACGGAAACAGAGGTTGGTAAAGCAGCACGATAAAGTAGGCATTACTTGCAGCTGAAGCGCGAGGTTTGTGGAAGAGAGAAGAGAAGTTATAGAATGCATGTCATTAGCATTATATTAGTACATTATATATTTACAATCTATTACAAATAAATTATTGTGTAATGTTTGGAGTTTTCCTTCGAGATCGTATCAGAAATGAGGAGATTCGCAAAAACTAATGTAACCGACATAGCTCGAACAATTGTTTAGAGCATATTTAATTTATATATATAACTAGCTGGGACCCACGGTTTCACCCGCGTTTCAGTTTAAAAGAAATTAAGAGTACTACGACATAGACACTTGACATAGAATATATATGTTGGATTTCAAGGGTTTTATTGTTTTCGCGCGGAACCCTAATTATTTTTCTAAAATCAAAGTAGCCCAAGTTATTCCTTATAACATCAGCTATCTGCCAGTGAAAGTTCCTTTAAAATCGTTCAAGCCGTTTCGATGATTAGCTGGAACAAACAGACAGACAGACCATAGATAAAAAAATAAACTCGGTGTTTTTATAAGTAGGTATTGTGTATACTTTAATATGTCTTTAGTAAAAAGCTGTTATTTTGACATTACCAAAAGACACTTAATGTTTTTTAGTTTCTGCAACTTATTCTACCTCTATTCCAAATTTCATTAGAATCTGTTCAGCCGTTTCAGCGAGATGTAACCTCAAACATACAAACTTTCAAATTAATAATAGTAGTAAAATTAGAAAAATATTGGATAAATAGCAAAGCGTAGCATACGAAGAAATTTAGTAAAATGAAGTTCAAAGAACAGTAAGAATATTTTTACATTCGTTCCTATCAATACAGAATATTCTCTACACAGTGTCACAAATAAAATAGTGTTGTCTCATCGTTTAGAAATTCCAAAGAATTCGGATTCACGTCACATAACAAATTAACGGAAACAGAGGTTGGTAAAGCAGCACGATAAAGTAGGCATTACTTGCAGCTGAAGCGCGAGGTTTGTGGAAGAGAGAAGAGAAGTTATAGAAGGCATGTCATTAGCATTATATTAGTACATTATATATTTACAATCTATTACAAATAAATTATTGTGTAATGTTTGGAGTTTTCCTTCGAGATCGTATCAGAAATGAGGAGATTCGCAAAAACTAATGTAACCGACATAGCTCGAACAATTGTTTAGAGCATATTTAATTTATATATATAACTAGCTGGGACCCACGGTTTCACCCGCGTTTCAGTTTAAAAGAAATTAAGAGTACTACGACATAGACACTTGACATAGAATATATATGTTGGATTTCAAGGGTTTTATTGTTTTCGCGCGGAACCCTAATTATTTTTCTAAAATCAAAGTAGCCTAAGTTATTCCTTATAACATCAGCTATCTGCCAGTGAAAGTCCTGTCAAAATCGGTCCAGCTGTATCGGAGATTACCCGGAACAAACGGACAGACAGACAGACAAAAAACTTAAAAATTGTTTTTTTTTTGTTATTGGAACCGTATATACTTTCGTATGGATTTAGTAAAAAGCTGTTATTTTGACATTACAAACAGACACTTCAATTTTATTTATTTGTATAGATTAAATTATTTAGTGGCAGGGGTGGGGTACATTGCTTGTAGAACGGATGGTCAATGAGGCCGAAAAGTTCTCGAGTGGCGACCGCGTATCGGAAGATGCAGCCTGGGCAGAGATCCCATACGGTGGACCGCGAATCTGGTGAAAGTTGTGGGAATCTCCTGGATGCAAGGACGGTAATTGTGGCGATATCTAGTAGTGGATGTCTTCTGGTCTGTTAAGTGAACGAGACAGCGCGAATCTCTTCAAGTAATTTAACATGATTATGTCATCCGGGTCATGCCTCATGCAGCGTACGCTACTGTACTACCACTAGGGGATTCGAGTGGAACAGGGTAGAATCGAAGAAGCGCTTAGACGCTTGTTTCATGTATTGCCTCATGGTTGGTAAGTTTAGATCAAAGTCAAGTTGGTCATTGCGCATGTATATCGGCGCATGAAATGATTTTGGAGGATTTGGAATCTACGGAGTGGATAAGATGAGTCTTTCCTGAGTGTTCTGCGCTGGCATGGGTCATGAGTGGCCGAATGCACGAGGTTTAAATTTTCACCATATAAATTCCTAAGGGAACTTGTATGTGTGTCGTACTTTATGTTCAAGTCAATCTTACATGTTTGTGCACAGCCTTATCCCAGTTTTCCGACTGTGCCGCGGGCGGACTGCATAGAATACAAATCAAATGCATTTGTCATTTCTACCTATAGCGATAACTCTCTAGCTGGGACGTCGGTTTCTGTGGAATAAATGTTGATATAACCGTGGTTCATGTACTTTAGAATAACTATTGAGATCTTTGGGTTTAAATTCAGTTTGTTTGGAAATTCTTGTAATATTCAGAGCTACATATAATAATATTTAGTATGCTGTTGTACAATAATACCATCATGGCTTGGTCTTTGGATGTGGGTAACATAACTGGAAATTGGTTGTTGTCTGAAAAGAATATAGGAATTTTAGTATCATTATTTATTCAACAATGAGTACACTATAACAGACACAGAGATACAATATAAGCTATATCTAAGTGCCCCATCAAGCTATATCCAAGTGCCCCATAAATCTATATCTAAGTGCCCCATCAAGCTATATCAAAGTGCCCCATCATTATATATTATGTTTACATGTTTGAGGCTCCATGACGCGGTTGAACGGATTCTAAGGAAATTTGGCATAGAGGTAGATTATTTCATGGATATGATATAGGATAACTTTAATTATTAAAAAACTAAGAAAGAAAGAAATATATTTTTTCTGATCACCACAGAGGCGCACTTAATAAAAACACAAAAAATTAGAAAAATACAAATACATTGTTCTACAGATTTATTTACCTTATTTACCTGCAACACTCACTACATTGCGGTTCTGTACTGCACTACAGTACTGCTTGAATAAGAAAGAGAATAAAATTTTCAGTAGAGCCACTTATTAACAAAACTACCTTTCTACTTAAAAATAATTATGCACAGCAAGTGTGAAGAAAATGCAATCCAATTATTTAAATTAACTTCATTAATAATAGTTTTGCACTGCGAAGCGGGTGGGTAACAGATATTTATTGATTTATTGAATCAAAATTGCACTTGCTAGTTGCAGTGATTAATTAAGAATTTTATCATTACTTAAAATATAACTTAAATAAGGTTTCTCGCTTTCACTCATTCGCCTCGCAGAACCTCAAGCATATCTTCGCCCATTCATCCACAAACAGACCACGTCCTAGATTGGATGCCAGGGGGGCGTTGAGTGCTGCGAGGCTATACGTGAGTGTTGCAGGTAAATAAGGTAAATAAATCTGTATAACAATGTATTTGTATTTCTCTAGTGGAGCTATAATGTGCAGGAGAACAAATCGCATGAATTTTGCGGAATATTGCGTGTATTCGTGTTGAGGGAATTTCGGCTCTTCTGTATCGTTCCCCACAATTTCTCTTGTTTCGTAGGTACAGTTTACCGTTATAAATCACACATACACAAACACCCTGAACCGAAACAACACACTGTAGATTATACAAATATTTGCTCCGTTCGGCGATCGAACCGGTGACATGTAGCGCAGAAAGCCAATCGCTTAGCCACTGCGCAGAACAGGCTGTAAAAAATGTTACGTCGTTGGCGAAATATGGGTTCTGTTCTGCTTTTCACTACGGGTATTAGAAAGCGTTATGGCTTATGCCCGAATAAAACACAATATATACTAACGCCGTGTGGTGTCCAGATTAAGAATATAGCACCACTCCATCCTCACCCGTGGATACCATAAAAGACTGTCCCTTTTGTGAAACAGTAGTTATACTGCACTCACCAACCCACTGTCAAGCGTGAAGAGCTCTGGCAAGTTCTTTCCAAAACGGCGACACAATTGTGGAGATTTATGGGGGAGGCCTTTGTTCAATAAAGGACGTATTCTGGCTGATATGCTGATGAATCCCCGAAATTATTATGCTGAATTCATACACGGAGATTTCATGCACGTGTGTTTTAACACGGCAATCTCGGATTTGTTTGCAGTAAAACAAGCAAATGTCGGCACGGTTCACGGCTTCAAATGTACAGCACGAAAATACTTGTATGCCCTACTACCTGTAGTACCTGTATTGTTTCGGGGGATCGCGAGCGTACAGGTTATCCCGTCTGAGATGTGACTAAAAGTGTGGTACTAATGCGAGTATGATTTATTTACGAGTTCCTGGAGCGCCCTTTCGATGCTTAGGATGACTGCTCCGGTGATTTTAACCGGTAGGAGTATGGCACACTACTCTTCCCTGAGGTGGAGGAAGTACATCATTTATTTCTACCGGGTAAAAAAATGCTGTTTTTGGTCTGGGTGTTTGTGTATGTAAAATCTGTGTCTGTAAACTGTACAATCTTCCTAGAAAAGCCATTCACAGAATTATTTTTTTACTTCTGCTGAGAATTTCCTCTTATTCAAATTCAACAATGCTTAGCTTCGCCTGAGATTCGAACCAAGGACTTTACACTCGGCTACCACACTTTCAAATAGTCTAACGTGGAGTTTGGAGAAGTTTTGGAAGAGATTCTGCAGATCTCTTTCAAACAGATGAGTATATTTTTCCACAAAATACCATGTTTATATTGCTTACTTATCACGTTTCTGTATTATAAAGTTCGTGATCATAAACTAGGGTATAAGCTGTAAACTCTGAGCTTTCTATTCCAAGTTATCGATTTTGACCAGTTATGTTATGCATAACGTGAATAGTGTGTGGCCACTAAATGCACAATACGACTATCGATTTTTTAAGCGTAATTTAGGGGGCTCATCTTTACGAGGTGGCAACTCTCCTGGCACGCCTTCCGCCTTTCGAAATCCAGGTGGAGATGGATGCCTGGGTCTACGACCAGACACGCTCCCTCTACCAAAGCAGGGAAAGCGTGCCTTCAGGGGCGTTCGACAGACTGAGGCGGCTGTCTCAACGGCGCGCATTTGACATGTGGCGACATCGCCTACGGTTGCAGTTTGCGACCAAGCGCGTCGTCCTTCGGGGGTGTCCGAGCGGCGGCATGTAACTACCGAAAATCGATCCCAATATAGTTGGAAAAAGTCTAGGATGATTTATTTATTTAGTTTATTTAGGAGACCAACAGAATTTAACAACACGTTTAATACTTCTACTACAAAGCCTATAAGGTCTTCACGAATAAGAACTAGAGTGCGGATCTTAATAAAGTTCAAACAGTGACAATAATTAGAGATAGAGACAGAATATAAGCTAAAAACTTATATTTATTAAAAATATCTAACGCAAGTACTCGCCATACTAGTTCCAGTTTAATATTCAATATATCAAAGTCAAACCTTCGACATTCTATATTTAAACTACTACTCTCGAATTCTGACGGCAATTAGTGGACGCCAAGGGGAGATGTATAGGATTAATAATGTCTTGCCGCTGTTTTAGGTACACAACATTTTATTTTAGCGCGATTGATGCCTTCATTTAATATATTTAAACTGAAAGTGACATCAGCTATCTCATGATGTTTAGCTAGTGGAAGCATCTGAAACATAGCGCAAAGCTTAGGATAATTATCAGAAGAGTAATTATGTTTCAGTCGATATATATTATACATATAGTCCATGTCCATATTTCATGATTTTATTCTGAACATTCTCCAATCGAGAGATATAGTTATGTCGTAACAGGGATTCCAAACCTAACTTATGTATTATAGTGTACCACGTATGAATATGAAATATAACAATTTAAATGTTTTAGTCATTTTAAAGCCTATGAACATATGCATTACAAATCCCAATGATTCTGAGGATTTCGTAATAATACTATCTGTGGTCTTGAAAATGCTACTTAGAATCGTGAATGACTCCGATGTCACGTGCGTTGTAGCACATCTGAAGTTTAAGTTCCTTAAAGAAATAATCAAATAGAATTTGAATTGAATCATATTTGTGTTCCTGCTGGAAGTGACTACAGACTCAGAGCACTCGGACGGATTTAGGTTGAGTTTATTCTCATAACAGTAGACGTTCAAACAAATCAAATCGCTTTGGAGCGCTAGAATATCAGACCTGTTGAGACCGCCCTAAAGATCTTCATGTCTTCTACGAAGCAAAGTAGGTAATTGTGGGCAATGGAAACATTTGTCGATATCGTTTACAAATATTAAAAACAACACAGGACCAAGAAGCGAGCCCTGGGGTATACCACTTGGTATCCAGCTAGATATGTAATTATTAATTACTACTGCTTGAGATTGATTGACGATATACGATGAGAATCAACTTAATTCGATCAAAACATTTGCTGTAATCTGTATAAACGACACCGACTTGCTTGCCTTTACTCTTAGCTTCCGTTATGTGTTCATTGAGCAGAATGAGATTAAGGCCCGTCTTACACATCGAAAATCAAAACTCAAATGGAACTTGAGTCGAGATTGCATCATTTGAATATAAATGTATTGTCTATTATGTCAGGTTTATATTTGATTAACGCAATTTCTTAGATTTTCGCTATTATTACACATTATGATAAAACAATTTTATACGGATTACATCACGATTCTTTTAGTTTTTCGTGCCGTTTAGAATACTTTGCAGTATTCATGGTCGCAGGATGATTAAGGTGACAGGCGTCGTTACAGATTTAAAAAAGTTATTTTATTTTATCGACCGTAGCATTTTAATCAAAAAAATTGTTTAGATACACGCAGTAATCAGTCACAGTATCTTGATGTTTTTTAGTACGGTATGTTGTTTGGGACTGGATTCCAAACAAGTGATACTGCCAACTATCTTATCTATTAAAATTAGGATGTTGTATAATTTCAGTAGCCTCACGAAACATTCTTGGTACATATCGGTTCTTTTTCACGAGGACTTGAGGTTGATCAAAACGAAGATAATGGTTAGGTTTGCCTAAGGCATGTTCACACACTGAAGACTTTGTGAAGCGTCTATGCTTGACGTCAGCTACGTGTTCTTTTATTCGGGTGGCGATACTACGCTTTGTTTGCCCTATGTATGAAAAACCACAATCACAGTCAATCTAGTAGACCCCTGCATCTTGTAAAGTTTGAGAAGTTGGCTGATCTTCTTATGCTGCTTGAAATAAGTTTTGATGGAAGCACGCTTCAAGATATGACCAATTCTGTCCGTGACTCCTTTAATAAATGGTGAAACAGTGAGTCGTCGATCAATCTGTAGTGGGTTTTGGGCGGCTTCTACGACGGAGATGTAGAGCTTTCAAATTGTTATTTTGAAGAACTTGCTTCACATAATGAAGCTCCCCTGCCAGATGGTCGGCCTCGAATCGTCTTACGTGCAATACACATTTGTATAGTGGAACATAAATGCACGATTAATATATAAAATAAGACACTATTCTTAATTCGCTCGTGGTATCGAATACTTTGCATCGTCCGTGGCCATGAGTAGACTACGTCTATCGTATAGATGCTCTACGTAAGTATATAGAATTAATGAAATAAACGCGATGTATTCTGTAAGCTACTTCGATCCAAATAGCCTCTATTTGGGTAAACTTCAGAAAATATAATGCAACCGCTCATTTTATGGCCTAAGATGTCATCTCACCACGAATCGTTACAAGAACGTTGACTCGTCTGCTACGGATGCGAAGAACCGTTCAACATAAACAAGTGACTATATGTGACTACGGTATCTTGAATGTCGCACATAATTCGATTTATTTACAGCTGTAAAAAATGCCATTTGCTGTAAATTTATTTTGTTATATTTACAGCAATTGGTATTAATATAATAATAAAATATTTATTCACAAAATTGATGTAACCATGATAGTCAAGTGGTCCTTAATACGGCTGAGAATAGGGTACTAGGTGCGATTCCCAATTTAGGCAGTGTAAGGTTTTTCTGTTCGAGGATACTCAGTGGCAGCCCAGCCATTAGTATTGTCAATGGAAAAACTATCTTACTAAGGGGCGTAGCTGGGTATGTGATCTAATATTGTTACAATAGTTAAAATAACAGATTAATTATCATATCAGCCAAAAGACGTCCACCGCGGACGTGCACAAAGGAATCCGCCATAGATTTTACAATGATGCCGTCATTTTGGGGGGAATTTGCCAGTACTCACCACGCTTTGCAAGCGGGATGGTGAGCACAGAATTGTTGCTGTTCCACAGAAGATACCTTGCTGCCCACTCCTCTGGCGTAGAGTCCCTTTAGTCGCATTTTAAGATATCCGCGCAATACGAGTGGTGTTTTATTCTTGATCCAGACACCATACGGAATGCTATTCCTATAACCTACCGATTGTCCTCTAGAATTTCAGAAAGTAGTGAATAGAAAAAGTTTTTTTAACAAAAAAAAATACCGACTTCAACACCCTACACGAAATAAACATTAAAATCACTAAAAATTAAAAAAAAAAATGGTTTATTTATGAAGTGAGGCGGGGCAGGTATGAAATATAATTTCTGGGTGGTCTGTATGAACCATGGTTGGGGCATACTTGCCCCCGCCCGATTTCATAAATGAAGTTTAATCACGTTCATCGGTTTTCTAATCTCGGAGGAATCTTTATTAAGACGTCATCTAGATTAGTCAAATTAAACCTGTTTATTGAAGCTGGTTAAAAAACTATTCGATCAAATGTAATGAAGTTTATATGGGATTAATTTAAGCATTATGAACCTATTAAAAAAGTAGGTGCTCAAATTGGTCTACAAATCACGGAGTAATCGGTGTACATGCATAAAAAAAAACACTTCAAATTAAGAACCTCCGCATTTTTGAAGTCGGTTGATGAAATAGTTCAAAATACGAGTAGTGAACCGATTTGTAGCCAGTACCCATGATATATTTATCTAGTATTTATATCAATCTTAGACCATTCGATTGGATTTCCTAACTCATTCCTCAAGGGAAAAGCGTGAAATATTTCCACGTGAAAGCGAAATTGCTAACTGAAAACAAGATCATTGACTGTCTGCACCGGATGCGTCTGAGTGGTTATATATATTACAATGATAGTGTATATACGTAGGTATTAATTTAATAGCACGTTTGACGCAGTGGGTATTCGCTAGGCTTTTTGTGCTACATGTCGCGGCTTCGGTTCTGCACAGTCGGCTGCTACGCTCCGGGTCGTGGGTTCGATTCCCACACGGAACAAATATTTGTATGATCTGCAGGTAGTTGTTCCGGGTCTGAGTGTATTGTCTGTGGAATTAATGTCTGTAAAAGCACCTACGACACAGGAGAAATCCTAGTTTTTTAAGACAAAAAAAAACATATCAGCCGAAGGACGTCCACCGTTAAACAAGGGCCTCTGCCATAGATTTTCATAATGACTGGTTACCAGCATGATGAATGACAATGACTCCCAGTGACCTTCACCAGGTCGTCGGTCGGCCTCGTTGAAGGCCGTCCCACGCTGCGCTTTCTAGTGCGCGATCTCCACTCGAGAACCTTTTACTGTTTGCCCAATGCCTATCAGTTCTACAAGCAATCCCGTCCATTGACTTCCATTTACAATTTTTTTTTTTTTTTTGCTATGCCAGCAACTTTAGTTTTTCTATGGATCTCCTCATTTCTGATTCGATCTCGTAGCGAAATAACAAGCATAGCTCGATTCCCGCATGCAACAAATATTAGCATCTATGGCCAGATAGTTGTTCCGGGTTTGGGTGTCTGTGCCTGTGAGGTTTCTTAAGTGTACCCACGACACAAAATAAAAAAAAGTGGGTAAGTGTGCAATTACAGCAAAGGATAGTTATAGAAAAGAGGGAATACTTAATTGTGATATTGCTTTCAATGTAAATGTTCTCTTGTTTTCGGCAATGATAAAGTCTCTTTATCTTTTCTCTTGTGAGACTCGTAAAAGGCGTTTACATTTATAACATAGACGCTTTAAGAGTGAAAGGTAATCACAATTTGTTCAATTGATGTAGACCATTCAACGTAGAAATTTCAAGGCGATTGCAGAGATAATTCTAGGACATTCTTGTAGCGTGTGCGATTTTGCCCTTTAAGCTGCTTCGGTATCAAGTTTACGGGAAGCAGGCTGTACTGAATCACTCTTATCATAGTTACGTTTGCCAAACGTGGTATATATTTATTTGTATCTTCCTGTGTATGGGTGTAAATTATCTGAATAAAGATGATTTTATTTATTCTTGTTCTTTATTGTACAAAATAAAACAGAAAATATAGATTGTTGAATAAAAATAAAAAAATACCAATAAATAAAAAATAATAACAATAACAAGTTTGTGTATGTCGATGAATTTATTATTTTTTCAAAAAATCGCTAATCCTGAAGATCCTGGCAAGGATAATGGGCATACTATTTAAATGACTGCATTGTCATTAATCCTTGAAGTGAAAAGTTTCAAGTCAATCCGACGTTTTGAAGGGGATGAAAATCAAGTTAAAAAAATCCGTTACATAGATAACCAGGCTAATAAAAGCGTGTTAAAAAAACTATTAGCATGTAGGCGGTCACGACCTTATGGGTCATCATTTCGGCCGAAAGAAGTGCACTGCTGGACACAGGCCTCACCCATCACTACAACGACCGATATGGGTGTGTTGTGGGCTCATTGGGGGGTATTGCCATAATCGGACGCTTGGCAGATAAGTTGGCGATTGTAGTTGAGTTGTTAATGTACTCGAAGGACGCTGCTGCCCATCCTCCGGCTAATCCCTTAGTCAAATTTTACGACACCCACGGAAGGAGATGGGGTGGTGGTATTCTGAGCCGGCACCACACACCACGGCAAATTTTTATTCTTACACAAGGGGGATACTGAATAACGTATCATTATTTTCTCAGTGTGTGGATCTTTCGGAAAAATACCTTGTTTCATGTCAGTATTAGCAACCAGAACCCAAATTGCCAAAAGGAAAATTTCAAAAATGTATGCTAACATTATAGCTTGGTATCAACACATAACACTAAAACTTCAGCGCTAAACATAAATAAAAATGTAAGCAAAGTGCATATCAGGGCTCAAGTCATTTATTCCTTCAGCAAAGTCGGCTAAAGCTGGATTGTACGTGATGTATGAACGGTTTGTGACTCGCTTTGCAATGCAGCTGCAAGGGTGACGATGCAAGGGTTAAAAAAGATTTGTGTTATTTTTAAAAGGAATGTTAGCTAGGATTTGGGCAACGGTCATGTACCCTACGCTTTTATTTATTTTAACAATCATTTTATTAATGATTAATTTAATAAGTTTAATCTTTTTTGTCCTTTTGATAAATGATTTGTTCTTTCTTTATGTCCACCAAAACCATTTTACTTCGTTTCAACACACTTCCATTTAGAGCTTAAGTCATTTTGGTCTAAATAACGAACCAGAACCTGGGCTATAACCACTATGGGGAACCAGGTGTGGTGTTCCTGCATATAAAAAGGAGGATCCTCTAACCAGGCGGGTGGTATGCCTGGCGGGCCGAAGACAGACGGATGATGTTGGGCATCTGGTATACAGGGTGTCCAGTAAATAGCACGACTTACTGCAGAGGGTGAGAGCTTGGGTCAATACCTACCAAAAAAACACAATATATGTTCAGCAAATTCTTACGGATTGACAGTAGAACTAAATTTTCCGAAATATCGAAAAATCTCTACCGTGATACAGATTTCGAAAGCATCTCGTAATGAAAAATTCCTTTTCTAGTTTCTTTTTTACCTCAAACTATTTGTGAATAGTTACTTTACTCATTGATAAGTCTTTATTCTATTAAAAACTAAAATGTTTTCAAGAAATACAATTTTTATTTAAATTTTATCAGTACAATTTTATAATTCAATATTTCGGAAAATTTTGTACTACTTACTGTAAATCCGTAAGATTTTGCTGAACATATATTGTGTTTTTTGGTAGGTATTGACCCAAGCTCTCACCCCCTACAGTATGTCGTGCTATTTACTGGACAACCTGTATGCAGCGTTGTGCGAATACTTTACAAGTGAGATTCAGGATTCTTTGACGTCATCGGAGAGATGCACTTAATGTTCAAGTAGATGTCGCTGTAAGTTGTAGTTCATATGATGGCGATGTCACCACAATCATCACGGCTGGTTTCCAAGAATTATTGTTTTTTGACTTTGACCAGCAATCCTTCATGGTAATTTTAACACTTATTGATTGTAACTATCTATGTAATAGAAGTTCAGTAGAGTATATTTTATTGCGAAAATTCAGAACGAAAGAAGGTACAACTGTCGATCTTATCGCTAAAAGCATAAATAAAGCAACAGTCTCAAAAATGGATCTTGAATGTAATATAGAATCGTTTAAGAAAATATAAAGTGCAGTCAGCGGTGACGTTGACGAATTAGACAGTCATTATTTACATATACAAGTTGGATTAAAATGCAGTTCATGCCGAAGTTCGCCGCGTGCTGTCACTAGGTGTGCAATAGTTTAAATTATTACGATAAAAAATATTTTAAACGTGTTACTACCATTGTGTATTTCATCATCATCATAATTTCAGCCGAAAAACGTCCACTACTGGACAGTCGCCTCCCCCAAAAACTGCCTCAACGACCGGTACGGGGTTTGCTCGAATGCTCATTCGGGGGTTTTGCCATAATCGCCACGCTTGGCAGACGGGTTGGCGATCGCAGTGGAGTTATAAATATACGTGAAGGACGCTGCTGCCCTTCCCCGACTAATCCCATGGTCGCGTTTTACGACACCCACGGAATGAGATGGGCTGGTGGTATTCTTAGCCGGCACCACATGGTTTGCGTTTGTGTATTTATTTATTTACTTGCTGGGACCCGCAGTTTCACCCGCCGTTTAATTTACAAGAAATTAGGTTATGTACAAATAATTTAGAGTATTTCAGCATAGACACTTGACATAGGAGTAATTTTGTTGCGCGGAACCCTAATTATTTTTCTCAAATAAAAGTAGCCTAAGCTTTCTTTATGACATCAGCTATCTGCCAGTGAAAGTCCCGTAGAAATAGGTCCAGCCGTTTCAGAGATTAGCGGGAACAAACAGTAAGACAGACAGACAGACCGATAGACAGACAAAATTGAAATGATTTTTTGTTGTAGGTACCGTATATACTTTCATATGCATTTAGTAAAAAGCTGTAATTTTGACATTACAAACAGACAGGCCTTCCATCGCAACGACACACACGTGGCATAATATCCACGCTTGGTATGAGGAATAGTGCTCGCAGTACGATATCAAACAACAGATAGATTTCGACTACTTTTTTCAGCCCTATATAGTGTTTCTTCATAAATTACTTATAAACTTATGTTATCATCATATTTACTTAGAAACTCTTTTGTGAAACAAACGCGGGCTCGTCATCGTCTTCTTTCATAACGTTGCGTTATTAAAAACTGCCAAACGTGGATATACAGTTGTTCTGGAAGTACCTAGTACCAGTACAAAGATTAACTTGCTTCAAAAATAATAAGGTTCTTAAAAAATAAAATTATACAATCAAAGAGAGAAGAAGACTATGTGCTATATCCAGCACTGGACCGAGATAGGCTGATAAATCGGCTGCGCTATTGCATACCAGGGAGATTATTACAACTATTGTGTTCTAGGCACTAAGAAAATGTGTATACAGATTGCTGCATTAAACTAACACATGATTTGCAAGTAGCCAAAATGCAGTCTATCTCTATACAGTTGCTTCCATTTAGAGCAGACGTAATCTTTCTCGTACTTTTTAACTTACATCTTTGCCATCAAATCCTAGGACTCCTGCAAGATCAACCAACCCTGGTTCGCTTGAAAACAAAACACCATTCCTGGACTGGACCAGCACTGGACTGAGATAGGCTGATGAAGAATATCCTTACAAAAATAGGTAACACAGACAGTCACTGTCAGACCAATTGTCCTCCGTGATATGCCTAAAGGCGTGGCACCAATGGGTGGCTCTAGTGTGATCTTACGAGGACCTGGAGTCCGCCTTCGGTGCCGAAGATGACCACTCCAGTGTTTTCAGCCGGTAGGAGTTCGGCATACCCCTTCACTCTTCCGCGGTGGGAAGGAACTTCCTGTAGAATTTCCACTGAGGACCAATAAAAAAGGTGGTTAATCGGTATGACCACGCAGATTACCCAATCTGAACAATCCCCAAAGCCCCCTTTCATATAACGAAGCCAGGGACTCTGGCGTGTTAGACATGGGTACCTTATTATTATTATTACCCCGGCGCCGTATTCTTCATCTCCGAACGTAATCGGCCAGCTCCTGA
Source organism: Diloba caeruleocephala (assembly GCA_947459985.1). Taxonomy (NCBI): domain Eukaryota; kingdom Metazoa; phylum Arthropoda; class Insecta; order Lepidoptera; family Noctuidae; genus Diloba; species Diloba caeruleocephala. Next base: position 3,916,608 of record OX381618.1, read on the forward strand.
TCCCACTCTGTAGTCTCCGCCTGGAGCAAGACGCTTTCGCCTAGACTCTACCACATAAGAAAATTAGTTACATTCCAGTAATACTTTAGATCAAGGTCGTCCATGTTAAGCCATTTTTCAAGCCATTCACTAAAAGCATTCTTTGTTTTGTGAGGACTTTTAAACTTTAGTTTAGAGGTTAAATTTTATGTTCATTCATTTACATGTTCCCATTGTAGAGCTTGATTAAAAATTCCACAATTTTGCTTTTAGGAATTATGTTATTTGAGTTTCATGATAGTTTGATGACTTGAAGTTTAAAACTTTGGCAAATGTAATGTGGAGTGGTCTGGCGTAGATTCGAGGTTACAGTGAATGTGGAAATCCCGCCACCACTTTGTAGGTAGGTTAAAGGAATACTGTGGAGGTTTTACCCGGTAATCCATAAAGGTTTTAATCGCCCACGATTTGTGTGACTTTAATTATTCTTTGGCTAGCTTTATAACCATACATCGTCCAACACCCCTGAGGATAGTGGCGAAGGGTATCCCATAAAACATCTTTTTTGGCAACTGGTTGCATAGAAAGATTTTCTGTTCTTTATTATCAACTATTTGTGAAACTTAGTTGCTATGGCGACCGCAGCGTCCCAGACTCTCACATCGACAATCATCTTTGGCTCCGGTATCTCGAGAATGAACGCTCTGGGACAACCGATTGATGTCACCCCTATAGGCGCATCTCGAAGGAGATAACTATAAAGAGATCACCCCATCTAGCGGAAGGGAGTTGACTGTAAAGTGGCCGCTCCCTGAGGCACGTGCGTGGAATTGGAATGAGTGCGAAGAGTCCTCACTCTGCGCGCCAGTGGACCTGAGGATTTTAACTAAATACGTGTTCTCTTTTATATAATATTTTCACGGTTGTAATCAATATAATTTAATCACTCAAGACTCTACCACACACCAGAAACATATTAACTCTTTAACGATTCGATAAAGTGTGTTTTATTCGCCAAATGTTAGGTAGGAGTGTAGCAAGAGTTCTACTGTGGGGTCTACTACGAGGTCCTGGAGTCCCCCTTAGGTGCCGAAGATGACTACCCCAGTGGTTTTAACCGGTAGGAGTCCGGCGCACCCTTTTCCATGGTAGAGGAAAATGAAGCATTTCTAGTGGGACACAAAAAAAAAAAGGAGGATAGCAAGAAGTTTTTGGGGTCGTCAAATTTAGGGAGCCGCAATACCTATATGACAAGCTCGGCTGGGTCACTGGCAGAAGAGAATGCGCTACAAGACAGTGCTCGAAACAGCTCTGTATACAGCCGCACAAATCCGCATCGTTCAGAGGCAGCTTCCGTTACGCCGCGTCCAAAATATGGAATAAAATCCCGCCACCTCTGAGAGCAGTTAATTCTGCTGTTACATTTAAAAAACATTTACGGCAATGTTTATTGGATGCGCAACGGGAGCTTAATGACGTTAATATTAATATTTCTATTGTTTGAGGTAAATTTTGTGAGTTAGGCATAGATGAATAGGGAGCATAGTAAAAAAAAAAACTGTAATTCGCTTTCTCTCTGCTATGGACTGCACTTCGTTGGCCATGTGTAACTGTAGTTATAACTGGACACCTGTAAGTAAAGTACCTAGTTATTTTAAATAGTGTTTAATTTGTTTATGTTTTTATTGTTTATATTGTGTTGACTGTACTGACTGCACTTAAAGTGCAATATAGTCTATGTAGCACACGATACACTACACACAACACACAAATTACAACGCAAAATTAGCACGTATCTACGGTAAGGCTGTATGCTCTGTTTGGCGTCCGTGTGTCATCTTCAAAGCGGGTTCCAGTTGAAAACCAGCGCCTGGCACTAGCTGCCTGGCACATGCTCAACTGGACACCTATTTGGTGCAACCGTGAGATACATAATATTGTATTACTTCACTAATACTTACTACCTACCTAATCTATTGTGTCTCATGTATTGCAACAAATAAATGTTTCTTTCTTTCTTTCTTTCTAAGTAGGGACATCTAATATTTGCTACGTACCCCATCATTTATTCAGTTTTACTTTGCATTTAAAATGTGTCTGTTTTAAGAATGGTCTGCTACCGAACTATTTCAGACAAAGGCTTATATAGAACACAGCACAAAGTTATTAAAAATTCATAATCCGACTGTGAGTTACTGTGAAAGAAACAATTTACGTTGATTGTAGTGTAAGTATTGTTTTAAATGCTAGAAGAAGCTAAAGTTTATTATTGAGTCATTATTAAAAAGTATTTACGTTGTTTATATAAGTTAGGTGTGTTCCATTCGTGCGGTGTCCGAATTGAGAATATAGCACCACTCCATCTCCCGTGGATGTCGTAAAAGGCGACTAAGGGAATCTAAACCAGAGGGATGGGCAGCAGCGTCCCTTCTGTGAAACGGTAGCCAGACTGCGCTCACCAACCCGCCTGCCAAGCGTAGTGAGTATTGGCAAATACCCCCCAAAATGATGACACAGTTGTGAAAATCTATGGGGGAGGCCTTTGATTGCCCCATTGATGCCACGCCTTTAGGCACATCTCGGAGGGAATTACTGTAAAGCGGTCACCCCATCAAGCGGAAGAATATCTATGTCAATGTATATATATTATAATATACATTGACATAGAGTATATAATATTGGAACATCATGGTTTTTTTTTTTGCGCGGAAACAATATTATTTGTCTAAATTAAAGTAGCCTAAGTTATTCCTTATAATATCAGCTATCTGCCAGTGCAAGTCCCGTAGAAATCGGTTCAGACGTTTCGGAGATTAGCGGGAACAAACAGACCGACCGACAGACAGACAGACAAAAAACAATACTAGTTTTTTTGTTGTAGGTTGTATGTACTTTCATAAGCATTTAGTAAAAAGCTGTTATTTTGATATTACACACAGACAGTTCAATTTTATTTAATTGTATAGAAGAGTGTAATTTGATAAGACGATAACAACAAGTAAAATGTTCCTTTGTGAGAGACTGGAGTTCTTACTAGGGAAGCCCTGTGTGACAGATCACCAGGCTCTCACCCTGAATACATTGTAAGCATATAAAAGAGCATAATTATAAAATTTACTTAAGACGAATCCCATAATGCGTTAGTGTGCATTTGGTGCGTGCGTGTCTGTGTATTGGGGCTGTATTTTCATATTATCATATTACGAAGGGATAACTATTCAGTGCATTCATAGTGATGAGTGTGAAACCATTTAGTTAAGACATTTTTATATTGGGGTTTGGTTAAAGGGTCTATATAGATATATCGGCCATTTAAACATCCACTGCTGAACAAAGGCCTCCCCCATAGATTTCCACAACTGTGTCATCATTTTAGGGGGTACATGCCAATACTCACCACGCTTGGCAGGCGGGTTGGTGAGTGCAGTATGGCTACCGTTTCACAGAAGGGACGCTGCTGCCATCGCTCTGGTTAAGAGTTCCTTAATCCCTGTTACGATGGGATGAGATGGAGTGGTGCTATATTTTTAACCGGACACCACATTGAAGGCACGAAAGCAACGCTCGGCAAGCTCAATCTACGAACGAGTGACCATTTTGTGGTGTTAAAAACTGAGCGACTCCGTGCTTCAGAGAGCAGTGAAATCCCTAGTTATCACGAGAACATGAATATCCCAGTTGTCACGAGACGTCTGTTGTTAAGCTTTTCAGAGGCCTTTAGGCTGTTTGAACAACTCTGACGGAAGGCTGGCCACTAAACAAAGAAAAAAGAAAAAAGACCCTAGCTTCAGGAATAAACGTTTCGTTTTTATTACGGGCTAAAATATTTGAGAATATCGTAAACATCAATTTACTCCGGCGACGCGACCCCGTCCTTCTCAGCCGCAGTGAGCGCATACCTGCTTAGGGCGCTGCGGCGTAATACAAGAATGTTTTTATCTTTTCGTACCTTCTATATTTTGTTAGTACACAGTTTTGGAGGATCTTATACCCGATTTTGCGAGTGCTTACGCCTCATAGCTATTTGATGTTACTCATAAATGTTATTTTAACAGTCAGGTGTCATCGATTCTTAAGTGCACGCTGCAGATATCTATCACCTATCATCACCCATAGTTTAAAGTGTATTCATGTTAAGGAAAGGCAACGTTTGTCAATTAAAACTACTCTTTATATGTATTAACATTTTCATATAAATACAAACAAAGTCGCGAGCATATACTAAAAATAATTTACTCCGCGGCACTTATGTCGAAAGTGAAGCACCGTATCGAACTGTACTCCGATACTATACGTGCGTCATTTGTGGAATACCAGATTGTATGATTTTTTTACCACAATCTTGTCAGGTATATTCTGCATAAATATTATCCAGTGAAATCATTTGCATAAAAGACAAGATAACAAGTAATTTTTACAGCATTAGGTACTTAATTCCATTTGTTATGTTTTATATTCATAAGATGTGCATTTCAAAGTGTGAGTGAAAAGGGTTAGCTACCTACAATCGAAAATAAAACAACAAACATTCATTCAAAACATTCAGTCATATTCTTCGTACCTATCATAATTGAATACTTGATCGCGTGTCATCTATGGAGGCGTAGTTTGACGTAGCGTTGCCAGCATTTCCTCAGCTACGCCGTAGTCGTAATAAAAATGTTCAATATATAGTTCCGATCTCAGTGTCATAAATATTACAAATGATATTCGACTAAACTATCCAACAACATAAAAAGTACTTATACTGTGATGAGATCGAAAATAGATCGAAAGTTGATTGAAGCCAAAAACGTATTCTGCTAACATTTTGAACTGACACAGGTTCAAACGTCTAAATTGACATTTAATTGAGACTAGATTGTGGTCATACTGAAATCGTACCGAACTTTAAGAGGAGCAAAATACCAATTTATTGTCAAAAACATAATTTAGTCCCGGTTCGATCAACTTTCATTTTAGTTGCCCTCAGATCTCCAGCAAATTAAAATGGAACCATCTCACTACAATATTATTTCAACCAAAAAAAACATCCAAATCGGCGCATATACGTCGCAGTTATAACTTACATCAAAAAATTAACAGCCTAACTGAAATGACTTTTGCACTTGCAAGGCAAAACAAGAAAAATTCAAGTCCTTATTTTTAGTGTCATCTTGCAAAGGGGAGACAAATATTTATTTAAGCGCATTTCTTTTTTGCTTATTACTTCTTTTTCACGACGTATCAGCATTTCAAGATCATTAACGTGGGTTGTTACTTTGAAACATGAATAGATAACATTTTACTTTTTAGTTTATTTAGCTAAATATATTTAGGTGGTCGTTGAACTGTTTGGAGGGTGAATCAATTAATTCTTGAACTTTTTTATGATTCGATCCGAAGAATACTGTTTATAGTGAAAATGAGCATAAAGAAAACCTAAACATGTATTCAAACCTAGTAAAATACAGTTTTTTTTTTCTTCAAAACAATAATCATTTATATGTTATTAACATGTTATTTCAACATATCACTCACTTCACTCGGAAATGTTTATTGCTAAATATAGGCCGTCTTGTACACCGGTATGATCAAAGTATCATTTCGGCCGAATGAAGTCCACTGCTGGACACAGGCCTCCCCCAAAGATCACCACAACGACCAATATGGGTGTGTTGTGGGTTCATTGGGGGGTTTTACCATAATCGCCACTCTTGGCAGACGGGTTGGCGATCGCAGTTGAGTTGTTAATGTACTCGAAGGACGCTGCTGCATATCCTCCGGCTAATCCCTTAGTCGACTTTTACGACACCCACGTGAGGAGATGGTGTGGTGGTATTCTGAGTCGGCACCACACGGCAAGATTAAAGTACACGGAGAGATTTTACGATAAAAAGGTAATATAAATAAATTGTTCACACTGATTAATGAATTGAAGATTGATGAATTAAATTACCAGTGATATTGTGCCGTGACCTCGAGTGCTATCCTGTCCAGGTATGCACTGAAACAAATGTGACCGGTATTTAATACCTGCGTCAGGCGGTAGGTGACGTGCTCGCATCTTTTGAGCTAGCCTCCGTAGAGCGGCAGGCCGGCCACGACGACGCGCTTGGATTGCAACCACTTTTCGAGTGCACGCCGCTGACCCAGTTGCCTCAGTTGGCTGAGTTAGAGAGGGCGTATCTGCTCATAGAGCCACGCATTCCGATGTCCAAAGGCGGACAGAGCGCTGACGCCAGTGGGGAGAACAATACGCAGGACGGTGTCGTAAGCGATGTTCCATAAGAGGGGGCCAAAAACTGACACCTGTGGAACCCCGCAGGTTATTTCCCTCCACGGTACGCCACTGTCCCTGCCCATGTAGTGAACGGGACTTTCACGCAGATAGACCCTAAAGATGCTCTGCAGGAATAGGGGGCACTGATGGTGCACTAGTGCCCCTCTAATCACACCCCACGTGATGAGTTGAAGACGTTAACAAATTTTTGACTGACGGCCGAACGCCACCACACCCCTTCTCCGACAGTGAGCAGACCCAAAAGATAGCGTCGATGGTGGACCTCCGCTGCCGGCAGCGGCGCTTCCGGAAGCTGTCGGTCAGATGGGGACCAATATGCGACGGGTACTCAACGAGTCTTTAGGCATAATTCACTCGAATAGTTTCAAAACCTTGTCCAGAAGGCAAATGGGACGGTACGCAGGGGAAAAGTCCACGGCCCTTCCTTTCATCCTGAAGAGAACCAACCTGGCTTCGTTTCAGCCAGAAAGGAGTATGCTGTGGCGGAAGCAGCTTGTACACAGCCGCCTCAAGCGGTCCCCAAGAGACTGCAGTGCCAACACCCACGCCCAGCCCGGAATACCATCCGGGTCCGGTACTGTGGTGGTACCTATCTGGCCGAACTCTTCAAATAAGAGACCTTGATTAGTGGATACTGATTGTACGAAGACAAGACCAGTTTCTCAATTTTATGCTAACCGCAACTATAACCGTTACATGTATCCACACAACAATAATAAGATGGATGCTTAATGTGCTCCCTGAGACACGGGTAGCTTTCGAAGTATAACTCCTATGAAAGTGGCAAACGCGGCCTAACCTTGTAGATTAATTGATATACACGGATCGGTTGTTGCCACTAGCTCTTATATTATAATAATAATAAACCCCTCTGGGCAAACGTTATCTCACCATGGGATAAGGTAATCCTGGAGGGCAGATTAAAGTAGCTGCTTGATTTCTTCATACCTTATGATAAAAAGAAAAAGTATGTCATAAGAAAAAAAAAAAAAAAGTATATTAAGTAGCTTACAGAACGCAGGGCAGTTTGTGGCGAGCTGAATGTGAGTGGCGACACTGCGTACCCAAATGCTCCAGAGAGTCGGTCAGGGCCTCGTCTCCGCTTGCCTTTATTGGTTGGTTGGAGTGGAACCCCATGAGTGTCCGCAGGATTTTCAACTCTGGCTTGCCTTAGTTGGCCGATCAGAGGGGGGCCGCCAGAGCTATATGCTCGGGGGTGGAAGTGTCTAATGGCGTAATAACGGGGAAACCCGCTCCGAGTCTTCGAGACGCGCGATGGTGAAACCGGTGCCGCACCTCTCTACACCCCTAGCCGCTTACACCGGTGTTGCTCCTTGTCGCCTGTAGTGGTGGCCATTTTGGGGGCCCATCTTGTGAGTGGCGAGTCACCGTCTGCCACAGAATTTCACGATCAAAGTTGAAAGGCAGACGCCGTTGTTCCCGTATTTATTAGTCTTTTTATTCCATGTAACACCCATTGCAATAGACCTTATCGTTATAGTTTCCATCTCATACAATAGCCTTACACCACCGGGGACAATCCATGACTTCATTTTATAGTGCAGCTATGGAGAGTCCCCGGTTGGTGTCCCATTACATTTTAGATTAAAATTCTCTAAAGGGCCTCTGCGTGTTGGACCTATGTCCCCGCGTAAGCCTGTCAAAAGACCGGGTTCCCCCTTACAGGGGATATAAACCCGTGAAAAGAGAGACATGTAGATAATAATAATAATAATATTTATAAGTTTTTTTTTATTCCATGTAACACCCATTGCAATAGACCTTATCGTTATAGTTTCCATCTCATACAATAGCCTTACACCATCGGGGACAATCGATGACTTCATTTTATAGTGCAGCTATGGAGAGTCCCCGGTTGGTGTCCCATTACATTTTAGATTAAAATTCTCTAAAGGGCCTCTGCGTGTTGGACCCATGTCCCCGCGTAAGCCTATCAAAAGACCGGGTTCCCCCTTACAGGGGATATAAACCCGTGTAATAGAGAGACATTATAATAATAATAGTATCAGACTGCAACTGTTCCATTGTAGAGTTTGGCCTCTACTCATACACAGAAGGAATGCGCATTGATCACCAGGTTTTCTCACTGCGTGTTGCGATCCAGGATTCATCAACATGTTTTCCTTCACGAATAAAGTTAGTGCTGGCTTAAATTAACTTACAAAGTACATTGAAATTGAAAAAGTCACATTATACATACCAAGTTTTGAACCTTCAACCCAGTGCTTAAGAAGCGAATTCGAAAAACTCCGAGCTACTGCGACTGACCCTAAATAATATTAAACCTAAAATCACGTGAATATCTCCGTCTCTTTGTTAATTAACAGATCAACAAAGACATTCGAATTCCAGTTTTGAAATAAAACATCAAACATTTGTTTCTCGGAATTTGCCAAAAAGTGCTCACTCCTTCTTATTAAGTGTACACTTCGCGTCCAATTCACTTCGCTCAGCACCAGTCGTTTCGCTAAGTGTATTGCTCTCATGTCGCTAAAGGATATTTTGACAAGAGCAAGTCAAAAAGTTTTGTTTTGTATTTTAACATGTATGAGAATGCTTGTTCACTTGTGGAGTTTTTCAGAATTTTAAAGCGCTGTGTTGTGTTTTGTCACAAGTCGTTTATTTATGATAACTCTAGTGACGTTAGAAAAATTTAATTTAATGTCAATTGATCACATTTTCTCAGATTATAGTGAATACAAATATACAATATACAGTGGTAGAATATCAGCTAAGGCACACCCAGGTAGGAAAACATGTCTATGGGATTCATTTTTTTTTGTAATTCTGATAATGCTACTGTGAGTAATAAGAGGCGATACAATTTCTATACTAACGACTATACTAAATACTAGATAAATACTTTTTTGAATGGGGACCACAATAGACCAAGCTCATCATATCAGACACAGGATGTCCCCTGCTGAACAAAGGCCCCTTAGATTTCCAAAACGAGCGGTCACATGCCGCTCTGATCCAAAATACTCCCAGCGACCTTCACCAGGTTGTCTGTCCACCTCGTTGGAGGTCATCCCACGCTGCTTTTTCCGGTGCACGGTCTCCATTCGAGAGCCTTTTTGCCCCAACGGCCATCAGTTCTACGAGCGATGTGCCCTCTGTGCTCAGTATTTATAAATTTTTAACACGGTCTGTGTCTACCAGAAAAAACGTGTGGTTCAATGTTAAAATATTAGTTACAGTAGTTTATAGTAGATAACTCCCACTTACTTAACTATAACAGAACAGACTCTCTCTTTCTCATCAGCAAGTATACCTTCTATTGCTAAAGATGGACCTTGCAAAGACCACTACAATTAATGCATATAGATGATTTGTTTAGCCTTGTGGTGCGGGCTAAGAATGCCACCACCCCATGTCATCCCGTGGGGGTCATAATAGGCGACTATGGGATTAGCCGGAGGATGGGCAGCAGCATCCTTCGAGTACATTTATAACTCAACTGCAATCGCCAATCCGTCTGTCAAGCGTGGCGATTATGGCAACAACCTCTCAATAAGCATACAACACTGTGGCGATCTTTGAGGGAGGCTTCTGTCCAGCAGTGGACTTTTTCGGCTGAATTGATGAGACATTTTTTCGCCGTAATCACCATGTGTAATGCGATTGTAATACATTGTCTTTAGCAACAGGAAGATGCTACATTTTCTTAATAACCCATTAGTTGCCTTTCACGACACCTATGGGTTAGTTCGAAGATGTAGCCTTATCTTTGCTGGGTATCATCCAATATAGTTTGCTATATGTATGGAGCCCCGCCAGCAAAAGCATGGGGATTATGACAAACCCCGACAATGAGCACACAACACACTGTTATCGGTGGTTGTGGTGATCTTTGAGGGAGGCCTGTGTCCAGCAGTGGACTTTATTCGGCCGAAATGATGATGATCCAGCCCATGAGAGATAAGTTAGTGCCTACAGTTAGCATCTCAAACGAAAGCCAATTTTATTTGGCAGTGTCCTCATAAACTTTGCAATTTATAATTAGATACTAACTTATAGAGAAGGTAAATTTATATTGGCGGAATTGGACGGGTTCCATGGTTCAATCGAATTACTTTTGAGTTCTACGAATTTATGTAATCTGGTGAATGTATTTCATTATTCTTCATGCTAAGTTTTTAGTGGGTAGGGAAGTTAGTGTGCCCGCCGTTTATTGCACTGCAAAAGTTCTGGAGCTTCCAGATAAAAAGTAACCTTTGCCTTAAGGTACATTCTGCCTCTACACTAAATTTTGAATCCAAATCCGTTCAGCCGTACGATTTGGTTGAGTTACAGACAAACGTCGAAACATCTGAACAGCCAATAATGAGCATTAAATACAATTAAAGTCGCCTATGTGGTCTTCCATTCCTCTATAATCTATTAATCCCAATGGCACGGTTGGTGTTGTGGCGAAGCGATTGGCTGCAGGCTGCGCTACACGATTTCGATTACTGCACGAAGCAAATATATGTAAGGCCTGTATGCAGTAGTTGATCCCTAAGTCGTCTTTTACGTAATATATTGCCAAACTACAAACATGTAAAAAAAACTACCTGTAAATTATTTAGCGTTTGGAATTACGACGGGCGACAGTCTGCTCTATTATTCGCTCTTAACTATTTATAGCATTATCTCACTCTATGGTCTGGAACATATTGATTTTGCGCGACAATCTACTGGCTTTTTTCGTGGAATGACTAACCGAGCCAGGTCGACTACTTTTTATAAGCGCTGTATGTAATGAATTACATAAATGAAATATTGAAGTTTGTTCGTTTTTGTGCAAATCATGGAGGTTGGAGATTGATATCATTACGGCCGAATACGGCCACTGCTGGACACAGGCCTCCCCTAAAGATCACCACAACGACCGATATGCGTGAGTTGTGGGCTCATTGGGGGGGTTTTGCCATAATCGCCACGCTTGGCAGACGGGTTGGCGATCGCAGTTGAGTTGTTAATGTACTCGAAGGACGCTGCTGCCCATCTTCTGGCTAATCCCTTAGTCGACTTTTACGACACCCACGGGAGGAGATGGGGTGGTGGTATTCTGAGCCGGCACCAGATTGATAAGCAATTGCAATGCTCGGTCTTCTGTGAAAAAAGAGAGACATATTCACCCCCCTTTCCCGTTGTACTGTCTCCTTTGCGAATATCACCTCCTCGCAAAATGTAGCGACGGCTTCCCAAACATTCTCGCCGCAGATAATGGACAGAATCACTGCTGGGACCATGAGGTCACCGACTTCAACCACCACAACGATGTCACGGCATTGCTTCGCCCAGGCGTGGTACTCCTCCAGCATCATTATTGTCCAGTGTTGAATATCACCACATCAGGCAGAAATCTCTTTTTGTAAACACATTCATCATTTTAGCCGAACAAGTCACAGCTGGACACAGGTCTCCCTTAAAGATCACCATAACGACCGACATGAGATGGGTTGGTGCTATTCGTAGCCGGCACCACACAGCAACACATTGCAGACTCAAAAATAATAAAGCATGTTTACTTTGCTCTATGTCAATCGATATTAACATACGGTACTACCACATGGGGCGGAGCGGGTAAACGTTGGCACTAACCATTGAGAGAGCTCAGAAATCAATTCTTATTGTGAGATAACGATTGCCCAGAGGGGTATTATTATTATACATAATAATATTACAAGATGGTTTTAAAGGTAAACAAAATTATTTTTATTTAGAAGGTGATCGCAAGGTACCCTTCGTCTCTCCTGTATAAATAAGAAAAAAATCACAACATTTTTTAAATTTAAATCTATTTATTTGCCATTTATGAATTGGACGTCGTCGCATCTTGTTTTTACGCGTAAAAATAAATGTAACTAGAGAGGTTTTATTAGTATTTGGGCAATATTGGATTGTTTTTATTACATAAACACTGTATATTAGCTTGACCTGTACGTACATATGCATGTACGAATGTAAAGTAAGTAGTAAGGAATCTTGCAATTCAATTTTCACGCACTTCCAGAGATAGTTTTTATGCACAAAGCCCTCACCCGTAACGACTATATGTAGGTCATACAAATATTAGTATTATGCCGTGTGAATGTGTGTGCATGGCACGGCATGGGCCTCCCAATGATTACTACAGTGAACGGTCATAGGAGATATTGCCATCCTCCAGGAAGACGGTGGCGCGCATGTGGTCACTTGCCACCGTGTGTGTAGCACAGCGCACAGCGAGGCTTGGGAGGATCCTTTACAATCCTCCCCGAAAACTACCTGACTGCTTCAGTGGATTTATCCGGTAGGATTCCGGCATACCCCTTTCCTTTTCCCCGGGGTGAAGGAAGTTCATGTAGAATTTCCACTGGAAACCAATTTAAAATAAATTATAGTTTAAAAAACATGCTTTTGTAGATAACTGAACTAAAAAGTAAAAAATAATTTTCAATATGTTTAAAATATCAATAGAGCGATTAACAAAAAAATATATTTCATTACATAGTAAAACACTTTTAAAATGATTCTATCGCGTATATTTTAGATTTTTGTTTTTCATGACAATTCGGACACTTTGTAGGGTTCGTGTTCGCAGGATGTCTGTGTGTGTGTGTGTGTGTGTGTGTGTGTGTGTGTGTGTGACAGAATCCGTTTAATTTTTTTTTATACGTTTTAAGTGTTTATTATAACGTGTAATACTCGCGAAAACCTAAGACATTATTGTATATTTTATTGTTAAAAAGCGTGGGGTGCTTGATGTCAATTGCGGTAAATGTTTTTGGGAATATTTGTAAAAGTAGCGTCATCATGAAAATATCTGATAAAGCACCACCACCCACGGGAGCCACACTCAAAAAAAGCTTTCTTTGTACAGAATCGCAAAAGCGTCTTCGTGGGACTTGCCTAAACCACTAGCGGTGGTATACCGACATTTTTTGGTGTTTTTATGTACCCAACACTATTTATCCTGTGTCGTCGTTACAGTTTACGAATATAAATCTTACATGCACAAATACCGAGACCTGTAACTAGCTGTAGGTCATACAAATGTTAGTTCGGCACGGGAATCGAATTTGCGACACGTAGCGCTGAAAATCAATCGCTTAGCCGCTGCAGTAACCGTGCCACCGGTGCACTACCACCGTATTATCAGGCTAGGACCAGTCGTCGGAAGTTCAGACTAATAGATTCCCGTAACAACTTCCATAGATATTATTATCTACAAATGGAGACTGAAAATGAAAACATGCTTATTAATGTTATCGTTTTCTTTTGTTGTATTTTACAACCTTGGCAAAATTAAGCCGACTTTGCATAAATCCTTTCAGTAACTCAGAATTAGCCTAACCTCTGTCGAGATGAGGGAATGTGTTTGTTGCCCTGAAATGTGTCTAAACTACTCTGTTATTCCTTTAGTAGGTACTTGACCTTTGTTAAGATTGTCCTACAAAATGGCGCAGCTGTAAACTTTGCTTCTGGTCTGTAGTTCCCGCTAAATAGAATATTACACCAGCCAAATGACGTTCACTGCTGAATAAAGGCCTCCTCTATAGATTTACATAATTGTGTCGTCATTTTGTAGGGAACTTGCCAGTAATTACCATACTTAGCAGGTTCGTTGGTGAGCGCAGAATGGCTGCTGACCGACAGAAAGGACGTTGCTGCCAATCCCTCTAGTCGAGCCCTTAGTAGTCTTTTACGACATCCAGGAAGAGATGAAGTGGTGCTATATTATCAATCCGGACACCATACTGAATAACAGAATGGCTAAATGGATAGGGCTTCAATTTAAAGGTCATAAAAGTAGTGTAGCATTGGAGCTTCTGCATCACTTACGCCGTTTTATTCGGTTGCGCAATGTAGAGTGCTTTAATTCTCACTTCTCGGTATAAGCAACGCTGCTTCGTGCGGTGCACGGTTCGATCGCTCATTATCTAAACGGCACTCAGAATCCGTATCGGATGTATAATTCGGTTATTCTTTGTTATTTTGTGCCAACAGCCATATCTTTTTCTCTTATATGTACGTCTAAGAAGGTTACACGAACGTAGGCTGAACAAAGAGCTATTTATGTGTCTACCAAAAGTTCTCGTGGCTTTTCACCAGCTGCAGCGACTATTTATTCCCACAAAGTGTAATAACTTGTTAAGTTTAAACATTGCCGTTTATTTTCGTAGCCTAGTTTCGCCTACAAACTTTCTACGTGACGCCTACGCCTAGCCAAACCTTAGAATAGCCTTCTTGTTTTCTGCTAAGTTAAGACTCTCACTGAATTAGGATTGACAAATTAAAATCATTGAAGATTCTCTACACGATATTTTAGTTTCTTAAAAAACACACTACTCATCCTATTCGTAAACAATATTCATGCCAGTATGCAAATTCAGTCATAATAATAAACTAAAACTGATCAATAATCTTAGTCCTCGAATCGGTAACAGATGTGTCCACCATAAAATTTCAAGATCGAAAGCTTAAAGTTGCCAAAATCCAATATCGAGTCCAAAATCCAAATTTTACATCGTCTTATCTCCCTTAATACAAGGCAATTTAAATAATATCTTCTGGGGCGGATAATCTCGCCATCTGCGGGGTTAAGTAGATAACCCTCTCAATTTGTCGATGCAGACAGTTGAGATAGATTAGTTGGAAGCCGATTTACATAAGGCTGGGAATTCCGACGGGATTTTTGGTTCCCTTGTTGTTTAATGTGTTGTTTTGTTTTAGGAATTTGGACAACGCTGCGAAGCAGTTGTGTTTAAACATTACTGTGTTCTGAGGTGCAGTTCCTTAAGCTCAAACATCCATATATCCTTGAATACAGAATCGAAATAACGGTGTAAAACCAATTCGGTAGTGGCTAAGACACGGTTGAAGCTATTCAAGGACACGTTGCAACAGGTAAGCCATGAGGATAAGTCGTAGCGAATACCAAATTGGGTTATCACCGTTATATTAATTCTGTATTCAAGGATGTATGGATGTTTGAGCTTAGAGAATTGCACCCCTGTTTTGAAGGGCACTGTAACTAGTGAAGTTACTGAGCATAAGAGACTAACGGCCGAATTGAATAATCAATCTAATCTAAACTCTTAGGATATTGGATTAAGGATTTGTCTGTTTTGTGTTAAATGTGATCTTAAACATAAATAAAGATCAAGTTCAAAATCTTTTATCTAAATATTTTGGATTAGACGGCACGGTTGGTGCAGTGGCTGATACAGGCGGCTGCTGCGCTCCGGTCGGTAGGTTCGATTCCCGCACGGAACAAATAATTGTATGATCTGCAGATAGTTGTTCCGGGTGGAGTATTGTGTGAGTAGTTTGTGTCTGTAAACGCACCCTTCATACAGAAGAAATCCATGGGCCAAGGTTTAAAAAAAATACGAGATCTTCAATGTATTCAATGTAGATTGATTATTAATTTCGGCCGTAAATGACTAATGTCTCAAGGTTAGGAGCGCAGTGAGATGCCACTTAATACTAGCCCTAGGTAACATTGTGACGAAGTCATCCTTCATCTTCATTTCAATCAACCTCTTTCATGACTTCATACCTTTTATTTCCATCACTGTCCACCTCACGATTCATTCTTTATTCAAATCAAAATTTGAATTTGTGACGTAGCTCTTGATATTTTGATTATGATTAGACATTGGATCCTGAACGCGAGTGGTTCAACACACAGCTGTCGCTCTGACTAATAGTCTCCTGCAATATTCCAATTACTTATTTTAAACTAGCGTAAATTGTGATAACAAGCTATATTTTAAAATTTATATAATCATCAGCATGAAGTGTTGAAGTTGTGAATATCAATATACCATTATAACAATATATATGTTACGTTTCATTGAATCACAATAACTGATCTCCGTTACTTGATGCCGTGGAGAGAGCCTCCTAGTTGAGCTAACCGGGAAGGAACACGGAGGGAGGCACTCCGCGACAACATAACAATTGCTGCGGGCAAGCGTCAGCTTACCAGCAAGTAAATGACTTGCTCGTCTTGTCATTACGTTGAATATATTTTCATTTAATATATTCAACGTAGTTAGTTAGTTCTAGCTGGGACCCGCGGTTTCTCTCGCCGTTTAATATAAAAGAAATTGGATTATTATAATAATTTAGAATACTCGGTATAGACATTTGACATAGAGTATGTACATTGGATTTTATGGGTTTTAATTATTTTGCGCGGAACCCTAAGGTGAAATTACTGGCCATAAAAGACTAGATAACTAATGTCTCGAGGTGACGAGTGCAGTGTGGTGCCACGCAGGACTATGCAAAGAGCATTAGGTACTTATAATTAATTGTTATAGCCAGGTGTGACACTTACCACCAAACGAATGTCTTGCGCGTATCGTCAACATGTTATATAAAAAAACTAGCTCGGACCCGCAGTTTAATTTAAAAGGATTTGGATTATTTATAAACAATTTAGACTTCGGCAAAGACACTTGACATAGAGTATATATATTGGATTTCATGGGTTTAAATTTTTTTGCACTGTAATTATTTTTCTAAAATAAAAATAGTCCAAGTTTTTCCTTATAATATCAGCTATCTCCAAGTGAAAGTCCTGTAGAAATTGGTCCAGCCGTTTTGGAGATTAGCGGGAACAAACAGACTGACAGACAGACAAAAAATATAGAATCGGATTTTTGTTCTAGGTACCGTATATGCTTACTATATTATGCTGTTACTTTGACATTACAAACAGTCACAACAAACAGTTACAAACAAATTGAAGTGTCGGTTAACACCAATTTTATTTATTTGTATAGATTGTCGAAACGAATTCTTTTAAAGATAAGATAAAATAAAAATAATTTTTATTCATATCAAACCATATAAAGGCACTTAGTCGTATGAATAGTTAAGACTTTAGTTGCCAAGATGTAGATTTTCTATGGAGAAGAACGGGAAAGAAACTCCGTAACAATCTTTGTAATATGCATATCTGTGCTAGTTTTAGGTACATAAAAGTTGAAGAATTAATTGCCTGCATAATTAGGAAGAGGCGGAGGTGAGTATGAAAGAAAAGCAAGAATATATTTTAAAAAAATGTTGGTCAATGAACTTAAGACACCGGTGGCCTCACGCACCGATCATTTGTTTGACTCCCCTTTTCGAGCCTAAAAAATTGTCCACAAACACTTTAAACGAATTCCGTGTGGTGTCCGGATTAAGAATATAGTACCACTCCGTCTCCTCCCGTGGATTTCGTAAAAGGCGACTAAGGGAATCTAAACCAGAGGGATGGGCAGCAGCGTCCCTTCTGTGAAACGGTAGCCATACTGCGTTCACCAACCCGCCTGCCAAGCGTGGTGAGTATTGGCAAATACCCCCTAAAATGATGACACCTGTGAAAATCTATGGGGGAGGCCTTTGTTCAGCAGTGGATGTATAAATGGCCGATATGATATGATATGACTTTAAACGAGTATATTTTGCATAAATCTAAGGTAATATTTTGTGGTGGTGTCACAGATCTAAATCTCACATCCACCAAGACCCAGAGTCGGAATAATTACCCGTAGTCTACACAGATATCTATTCTATGTCAGGATTGAAACCGTGAAATGTAGTGCAGAAAAGCGTGTAGCGCTTAGCTACTGCAACGTGTTTTTATATTGATACAAGCTTAAAAGCCATTTGTGTTGTTTTCAACTAGTCAAATACGTTTGAACGCTTGAATACGCTCAGCCTGCATATTAAAATAAACAGCTCAATTTTGCTTTTGTTTATCAATCATCATCATCAACAGCCCACAGCAGTCCACTGCTGGACATAGGTCTCTCCAATATCACTTCACTGAGCACGATCCTTGGATTTTCTCATCCAGTTCACGCCAGCCACCCTGAGAAGATCATCACGCCACAGTTGCCGAGCCACAGTCTCCACGCAAGAACACGTTTGCCCCAAGAGCAATCGATTCTACGGCTAATATGGCCAACTCATTGCCGCTTCATCTTACTAATCTGATGGGCTATGTTGGTTATTTTGGTTCTCTGTCGGATCACCTCGTTTTGGATTTGATCCTTTAGAGTAACGCCAAGCATAGCCCTCACCATAGCTTATCGTTTCAGCCGAAAAACGTCCACTGCTGGACAGAAGCCTCCCCAACAGATTGCAACAACTACCGGTATGGTTAGTGCTGTGTACTTATTTGCGTCTTGCCATAATCGCCACGCTTGGCAGAAGGGTTGGCGATCGCTCCGGCTAATCCCATAGTCGCCTTTTACGACACCCACGGGACGATATGGGGTGGTGGTATTATTAGCCGGCACCACACGGCATAACTGCATATCCATATATATCCATAACTCCATAGCTCGCTCAGCAATTTTAAATTTGTGGACTAGCCGAACGCTTTCACACAAAAATCTGTTTGAATGTTTTATTTTGTTTCTTTATTTTTTAAGGTATCTGTGTTTTTATTCACATAATTTTTTACAGTGTCCGATCAGGATGATTTTTTTCTTTTCTTTCTTTCTTACTGAACATTCTTATCATATCAGCCAAAGAATTGCCACCGTAATCACCACGCTTGGCCCGCGGGTGGGAAAGTGCAGTATTACTGTTTTTTCACAGAAGGGACACTGCGGCACATGCCTCTGGTTGAGAGTCCCTTAGTGGCCTTTAACGACATTCACAGGAGGAGATGGAGTGGTGCTATATTCTTAATCCGGACACCACATGGAATACTGAAACTATCGTGATCCAATTTGTATGGATTCTAAACAATTAACGAACGACATTGACGAAACTAAAGAATTGAAGCAAAAATATATTGCTTCTAAGCCGCTACGCTGTGTGCACAAGGAGCCAAGTATACCATTATAACCATTTTAATGATAGGAGATAAGAGAAAGATAATGGCAGATGTCGTTCTATTTCAATTTTTGGTGACCTTTTTAAGACCTAATAAAGACAGTGAAATGTATCAAATCTTTTCGACCACGTAATTTAGTGGGGAATTTGCCAGTACTCACCACGCTTGGCAGGTGGTTTGGTGAGCGCAGAATGGCTACTGTTCCTCAGAAGGGATGCTGCTCCTCATCCGTTAGATTTAGAGTCCCTTAGTCGCCTTTTACGACACAGAAGGAGCGGGAGTGGTGCTATATTCTTCATCTAGACACCACACTTAAAGCTTTGCTGATACTAAAATGCCGCTTATCGTAATGGCAATTAAACATACAGAAAAAAACTCTGTGTACGCCGTACATAGAGTTGAGGCACAAAACACCAGAATGAAACAGGAGTACAAAAATATAAATGATATTCAGCCGGTGTTCATCCAGTATTTTTTCTTGATAAATAAATTACTAAGTTATATATTCAACGAAGATATCTCAAAGGGACGGCCCTTTAATCATCGCGAGTGTTACTTTTGATTTACAGATTGCGAGCAAAACGAAGAAGTTCAACTTTCAACGAGATATGGTCGGGATTTTTTGCTTATTTAAACCATAGCTCATAAAGGTGAATGGTGACATTACATGTAATATGGGACCCAGCCTTCGGGATAGCGTGGACTAACGAAACTTATTAATACTTGTAGATCTATATCAAACTAAGCAAAAAGCTAATCGAGTAGTATAGTAGTATTAGAACAAGAAGGACTTCAAAATAAAGAAGAAAAAGCAATATCATAAAACATCGCAGGATTTTGAGAATTGGTTTACTGACTTCCCCTCCAAATAGCAATCGAAACCGAATCCCGAAAAGGCGAAAATATTTACCTAATTTGCTTCATAAATTATTTATCCGTGTCATTTTGAAATGCAAGTATTTTCTTTGTAACAATTCAATTTACGAGATTGAGAAATTATAGGTTCGTTCGCTTCCATGTTTTCTTTGAAACCGTAATCAGTACAATCAGAAGCGAAATTCAGCGAAGATCTAAGAAAGGGAAAATAGCTCATCTTTTTGGTTTGTTGACGGCCTGATTGCGCAAAACTGGATTATCTCCATGTGATGTCCAAATAAGAATATAGCACCACTCCATCTCCTCCTATGAATGTCATAAAAGGTGACTAAGGGCCTTTAAACCATTGGGATGGGTAGCAGCGTCCCTCCTGTGGAACAGAAATCATTCTGCGCTCACCAACCTACTTGACCAGCATGGTGAGTGCTGGAACATCCCCCAAAAAGAATAAAACATGACATGTAACCGATCGTGCGGTGTGGTCCCGGTTCAGAATACCACCACCCCATTTCCTCCCGTGGGCAGCAGCGTCCTTCGAGTACATTAACAACGCAACTGCGATCGCCAACCCGTCTGCCAAGCGTGGCGATTATGGCAAAACCCCGTAATGAGCCCACAACACACCCATATCGATCGTTGTGGTGATCTTTGGGGAGGCCTGTGTCCAGCAGTGGACTTCATTTGGCCGAAATGATAAACCGATCGTTTATGGGGGAGGTCTTTGTTCAGTAGTGGACTTCTTGATGTCTTTTGATGATGATTTTAGACCTGATGATGCCCTCTAGCTGATATGATGGTGATAATAGACCATTTTCTGCCAGGGCTGCAGTGAATGAGCAAGTGAATCCCGCACCCCGGCACAAAGTAGATCAAAGGAATTCCTTGATGGTTTTAGCCGGTACTCAGGCACGTATCTCCACTTTTCTCAGCATTGCGTATAAACAAGGAAAAGATAATGAGGTGAAGCGACTGTCTTTTGTGCCTAGCGGTCACCGCTGCCCGTAATTATCCATTACATCAGGGGAGTGGATGCCGGGGGCGCGGTCTAATGCAGATAAAGTGTACACCTGGAGGAAGACCAAGAGGATTTCCCCACGATAAAAAAAAAATGGAGCTGTGGATGTGTTCGACCTTTAGGACAGATAAACACTGTTTCCTTGGAGGCCCCCATATCGTATATCCACGATATTGTTTGAAGTTTGGCTTCCGGTATTCGTCACTCACCGTACATAATGCAGCAACACTATTGGTACCAATGTTGCTACTTCACGATGGTATTCTGTTAGAGTGTGGTACTTCCCATTTATGAGCTCTAATCGTGTATGTGTGGTAACAGTAGTAGGAGTTACCAGTGTAGGGAAATATGATGTCACATCAAAGTCACCAGGATAGAGAAACAAGAGTTAGCAACGTAACATTATCATTTAAAATGCGTAAAAAAATTTCACACATTATATTCTCTTTCATCATGTCGGCCGAATAAAGTCCACCGCTGGACAGGCCTCTCCCAAAGATCACCACAACAACCGATGTGGGTGTGTAGTGTGCTCAGTGGGGGGTCTTGCCATAATCGCCACGCTTGGCAGACGGGTTGGCGATCGCAGTTGAGTTGTTGTGTGCTCGAAGGATGCTGCTGCCCATCCTCTGGTTAATCCCTTAGTCGACTTTTACGACACCCACGGGATGAAATGGGAAAAAAAAATTATTCTCTTTGCCTTTAAGAAATACGATTACAGCACACATATATAATTTCATCACAATATTAGCCACTCCATTCCCTTAAACAAGAGCAATATTACGGACAAAACGTTTTAAACAGAAACATTTCCTTGCTAGAGGGTAAAACAAAACGCCTCCGTTCAAAAGAAACTAAAAAATATAGGGAATGCCCGCAACAATTTCCGTTTAAAGAGCGCATAGTAAGTGAAATATGATGGAATAAAGTCGTAGTTTCAATGGCTGGCTTAACTCTAGAATATGTGGGGAACGCGGTAGGTTTCGGTTAGAAATAAGGAAAGGTTTATAGGGAGATTGTAGAGCTCTTACAACTGGTGGCTTCCTAAAAATAGCATTGCTTGTTTGTGCGTTTTATTGCGTGGTGCCGGCTCAGAATAAAACCACCCCACCTCCTCCCGTGGGTGTCGTAAAAACTAAGGGATTAGCCAGAGGATGGGCTGCAGCATCCTTCTAGTGCATTAACAACTCAACTGCAATCGCCAACCCGTCTGCCAAGCGTGGCGATTATGGCAAAACCCTCCAATGAGCCTACAACATGCCCATATCAGTCGTTGCGGTGTCCAGCCGTGGACTTCATTTGGCCGAAATGATGAATGATGAATGATGCGTTTTATTGCCAGTTTGGCGGAGTGGCTAATCGCTTAGCACACTGCGCTGCGTGTCGCGGGTTCGGCCCTCACTCGGAACAAATTTGTATGACCTACAATTAGTTGTTCCGGGTTTTTGTGTATGTGAGATATCTCTGTGAACTGTAACCGCAAAACAAAACCCAAGATCGAGGATCGTTAAACTGCTTTAGATTGGTCTTAGATACACAAAGCAAGCGATACCTCGTTTCTTTAAGTAATTATCTATTATATAAAGTCGCTAGTATTTTACGAACCCTACCTAGTTCTCAATTTGTATATTGTGTAATTGATAGGTTTTTAAACAGACATAGGAATTTTATGTTTTTTTTTGTTTATATATTTAAACTTTTTGAAGCAGCAACAGTACATAGGTGCACCTAATAGCGTTGGCATTTTCTACCAGTCAACCATAGGTTGATGAAGAGACAACATGGTAGATGCAATATGTTCAAAACAACATAAAATGTAGGAAATCTAACAATATATACACAGTCAATTTGCAAATATTAAGAATCAAATACATACATTGTTCCCGTGTGGTGCCGGCTACGAACAGCACCAACCCATCTCATCCTGTGGCCGTCGAAAAAGGCGACTATGGGATTAGCCGAAGGATGGGCAGCAGCGTGGTGATTATGGCAAATCCCCCCAATGAGCACACCACATACCGATGTCGGTCGTTGTGCTGATCGTTGAGGGAGGCCTGTGTCCAGCAGTGGACTTAATTCGGCCGAAATGATGACGATGATGATGACATACATTGTATATTATGTATACTCGTATATGCCATATTTAATGGTAAAAATAAATACATCCATATTTATTATACAAGTCTTAGAAAAGATGTTATGATGATTCTGCTAACATTTAGTGAAAATAGTAACAAAAAAGTGAAAAATTATAGCTGTGTGTTTGATTTAATTCTGACTAGATTTTTCTTCTCAAGAATCTTATCCTCTCCCAAAGATCTCTCAAGATCTTTTATCTCCTGAAATTATCTTTTTCTCTTCTTCCTCATAAAATTCTACGTTTTAGAAACGTTTAGAGTTTTTAATGCTATTCCTAAAATAAATGTATTGTAGTTTATTTATTTTATATTTTATTAATTTATGTCATCACATCTAGCGGGAATTTGCCAGCCACTTGCGTAGAGTAGCTACTGCTCTATAGAAAGGACGCTGCTGCGCATACCCTTCGTTTGATGTGGGCGGGGTCGTTGTGGAAATCTATAGAGAAGGCTTTTGTTCAACAGTGGACTAGTAGTCTATTAGCTGATATAATAATAATGATGATGACTTTAAGATAAAAGACAAGATAAAAAATATTTTTATTCATGTAAACCATATACAGGCACTTATGAATCATCGAGACTTTAGCTGCCGCGTTCCAAGATGTGGATTGCCTATGGAGAAGAACGGGCAAGAAACTCCATGGATACTCTTTTAAAATCATATTAAATTGTACAATATTTTATGACTACATTGTTGTAAATATCAAGGTTATGTGAAAACATGGTGGGCGAAAAGAGTAAATTTCTTACAAAGTCTACTAAACAAGCCTGAATGTATTTTTTTTGACTTATCGTTGTAGTCAGACATAGCAGTCAGAGAGAGCAGGCTAGTGTAAAAAAGTCGACGGCAGCGCTCCGCGTCGCGGGTTCGATTCCTAGTCATAGTCATAGTCATAGTCCTTTATTGGTAACTAAGTGGTTACACGTCAAATTGATACATAAAATACAAAATTAATAAATTACACAGTACATCAATCATACATAATCAAATACAATATTCATTCCAGTATAAAAAAATTAATAACATCAGCATATTAAATGTCAGAAAAGTATCAATAATAAATTCATAATCTTTCACATTTTAGAATCTACGAATTGAGGAAAATAAAATAAAAGTAGGTACAAATAAATAATAATTGATTATTAATAGCCATTCACTGTCCAAAAGGTGGTCAACACTAAAACAACCGCCCTGTACCACATGGCTCTTTGGACAGGGAATGGGTTCATATCATGTCAATTCAGGTACACACTCACTATACTTATAGAATGTCTGCTCAGCTAGCCACTTCTTTAATTTATATTTAAACGAGTTTCTTGTGAGTGAGTTGCGAACGTTCTCTGGCAACCGATTATATACGGCTGGTGCCATCACGTGCACTAGTTTGGACGTCTTCGTCAGCCGTCTCGGAACTGCTTTCAGGCGATGCGCGTTCCGTACATTGCTCCCGCGCCCATAACCGAGCCTCAAGTATTCATCGAGATGGTCTCTGGCATATAATGCTGCCTGAAAGCACACCAGACCTGGTACTGTTAATATACCCATGTCTCGAAAATGTGGCAGTGCAGATGTTTCCCGTGACACTCGCACTATGGCTCTCACCGATCTTTTCTGCATTCTGAAGACACGCTCCCAATCAGCAGCACGCCCCCAGAGTTCTACGCCATATTGCAGCAGAGAATGCACACATGCAAAGTAACAGGTCCGGACCATGTGGACCGGCAATATAGCGGATACACGCCACAGTGCAAAGCAGGCGCGACCGATTCTCTCGCACAGCGTATTTATGTGACCTTCCCATGTTAAACCACTATCGATTTGAAAACCTAAGAAGGTGGTGGTATTGACCTGGGACATAGTTCTGCACCCAACTTGCACAAAAAGGGGCCTATATGAACGACCGGACAGGTTAAAATGCATGAAGTGGGTTTTATTAATGTTCAGCATCAGTCCGTTGATTCTGAACCAATGGTTTAGATCGTTCGCCACTTCATTCAGCTTGCGCTCTAGCTGATCTACGGATGGCGCGGTCACGACTGCAGCGACATCGTCAGCATACATTAAAATGTGTCCATCGCGTACGTTCTCCGGCAGATCATTGAGAAGGAGGGAAAACATGATGTTGGAGAGCGAAGAACCTTGTGCTACTCCAATTACAGTCTTAAGCGGCTTCGATTTTTCTGCGCCTCCATTCCCAACCACCACCTGGCATCGATCCAACATGAAGTCGGTGAGCACTTGCAATGCGGGGCCTTCTATACCGTAGTGTCTCATCTTAACCGCGAGTACTGCATGATCCGCGACATCAAAGGCCTTTGATAGATCACAGAAGATCACTGCCACTTGCTGCAGATTCTCTCTGGCCTCTAGAATACGCCTAACTACTTCCCGCGCAACCACAGTCGTAGATCTTCCACTGCGGTATGCATACTGCTTGTCTGAGAGAGCGTCACATTGTGTTAGGTATTCAGTGAGACGGGAACTTAAACCATGCTCGAAAATTTTTGCTATACCTGGAATTATGGAGACCGGGCGGTAATTATTAATGTCCTCCTGTTTCCCTTTCCCCTTGTACAAGGGGGATACTTTAACGTATTTCAAGCTCGATGGATACTGACCACGTTCGCAGCACATGTTGTATAAGCACGAGAGGACCCATGCCAACGATGCGGCGGCAGCGTGTAATAATGTGGTCGACATCTCATAGGCATCTTTCGTGTTCTTGTGTGCTACACCTTTTGTGATTATGTTAAAAACTTCCAGCGCGGTGAACTTCCTAAGTCGGATTGAGCGATCCGCAGGCAGTTGTGCTGCTTCCAGTGCACGTGCAGCGGCGGCTACATCTGCAGCGGGTGCGCCGCAGGACGCAGCCGAATTTACAAAATGTGAATTCACAGCATCAACGGCGTCCGACTTGCTAGGGAATTTAGATCCGTCTGATCGCGTTAATAGTTCCGTATAATCATTACTTCTCCTCGCTTTGCCAGTTTCGGTACTGATAATGTTCCACATCGATTTGGAGACATTCATTGATTTGTGGATAAGATTGCAATAATAATTACTTCTTGTCTGCCATAATAATTTATCATAATTTCTTTGGAATTCATTAATTTTAGTTTTTAAACGTAAGTCAGTAGGAAATTTAATTGTTAAATCTTGTACGTCCATCAAAAAATAATTCAAGTTAATTAATTCGTCAGTTACCCAGGATGTTCTATTATCAGTTTCACATGATCGTTTAACAGGAAAGCACACATCGATCTTATTCTTTAATATATTAATAATGGCATTAGCTAGCCCATTTGGTGAGCCTAAATGCGTCGTCACAAATGCCTTCCAGTCGACGCTGTCTACTCCCGCGATAAAATTGCACATGTTTGCTCGGCTGTTTGACCTAAGGAAGCGCGAGGGCGCGGAAACTAGTCTTGATCCGCAGGGCACAGCGGCGCGCACCGCGTAGTGATCACTCAGATGAGTATTCACAGCCGCAGCACGCGTCTCCGTCGCAATTTCGAAACTCACGTAAACGTGATCAATACTAGTGCATGTGGATTCAGTGACTCGTGTGGGAAAATTGACAATGTTTTGCAAATTGTTTATTGATAATATATCATTCATTTTTTTTCTTTCGCTGCATATTGTGTTATTAAAGTCGATGTTAAAATCGCCCAACACAACAAACTCGTTTCCGGTGTCATTTAATTCATTAAGCAGACATTCTAACACAGGAAAATATTGTGAAGTACTTGTCAAGTTCGATCTATAAATGCATACAACAATGAGCTTATAATCAATCAGTTCTACTGCCGATATTTCACACACTTGCTCCACTGATAGTCGGGTGTAGCATGTAAGGTTTTTAAATTTTATTTTATTTTCTACATAGATACACGACCCGCCATGAGCAACAATTGGGCGACAATAGTAGGAGGCCAGTACAAAGTTATTAATATTAATACACTTAAGCTCATGCTCGTTAAGCCAGTGTTCAGATATACATAGAACATCACATTTTAAAATACACTGTAACAACACTTCTAATTGTCTAGTCTTATTTTTTATGGACGCGATGTTCTGATGACACAATCTCACATACCTTATTCCATTCATACCTTCGATTGCATTCGCCGCCGCCGCGGCCCGCTCCGTTGCAGGTGCAGCTTGTGTACAATTATTCATTGAATTCGGTGCGCGATATTTTGTCGTACGTGAGCATGCGCTCTCGTTCTTACTTGCCCGCAGGCAGCGGGTGCGAGCGGGTTCGAAAAAACCAGCTTGCAAAGCGGATTCCTTGTGGCCACGCAGTAGGAGTTGTAACTTGGGTGTATACGCTTTCTGGCATTCCGATAACAAACGAAGCATGTTTATCGGATTTAATTTGCCGTTTTTCAATCAAATACTCAGCTTTTATGATCTTACTTAAGAATGATTCAACTTGGACTGTTGTGGTGTCAGGTTGAAATTGCCACGCTTGAATGTATTTTATTCTTTCAGCGGCAAGAAGTCCGTGGTCTGTGTCTTTGGAACAACCAACTACGACCGAGCGTAGCTGTTTCATTCCGTGCCGGCGTCGGGATGCCACCTGCCATTGTCCTCCTTCCTCATCATCCCCGTTCGACGTCTCTGATTTCGTGGCCCTTTGTGTATTCTCGGTTGTCAGTGGTGGTGATTGCGCGACCGGTGTATTAGGTGTCTCGCTCACACCGCTCAGTGGTGCCTTAGGTGTAATTACCCTCTCATTTTTCTTAGTTTTGGTACCGGCCAAGTCAGCTTTAGCGGCCGCTGCTGTTAAACGCACATTACGTATCGGGCGCTGCAGCGCTGCCGCTGAAGTTGGGATCGCCGGCGCATTTGTAATTGATTTTCGGTTAGCCGCTAACTCGCATTTTGATGAACACCAGTTCGCTATTGCACCGGATTGTTTATCAATTTTCTCTTCTAGGGCTTCCACTTTACTCACTAGTCCTTCCACCGTCTTCATTAACTCGCGGACAAGGTTTTCAAGTGCTTTTCAAGTTCCCTCACGGAACAAATATTTGTATGATCTGCAGGTAGTTGTTCCGGGTCTGGTTGTATTATTACATGTGGAATTCGTGTCTGTAAACGCACCCACGACACAGGATAAATCATAGTGGGCGTAAAGTTAAAAAAAAAAGGACTTTCAGCTGTATTTTACACAAAAAATTAACACTAGCAACCTGGAAAACCTGGAAAAAGGCCTGAATGATTATTGCCACAGAATATAGACTTCCAGATTAACTTCTGTGTTCTACGGTTGATGGAGTATGAATAACTTCGTACGAATACGAACGTCTTTTTTATTTCGAGCCTAAGGATTTATCAGGGAAAGAATGAAAACAAATACGGCCCTCATTATATACGAGTACCGTGGAACCCCGCAATCGTATTCATTTTGATACACAATTGTGCGGCAGTGACTAATTAGTGCAGATTTGCATATTTTGTACAATAAATAAGTTAAATATACAAATTGAGAACTGGGTAGCAGTTTGCTTATATGATAGACTAGCTAGGACCCGCCGGACCGATTTACAGTCACCCTCTCAGAGATGTGCCGATAGGCGTGGCACCAGTGGGTGGCTCTAGTGTTATCGTACGAGTACAAAATTTTCCTAAATATCGAAAAATCTCTACCTTGACACAGATTTTTATTATGTTATGAAAAATTCCTTTTCTAGTTTTTTTTTACCTCAAATTATTTGTGAACAGTTACTTTACTCATTGATTAGTCTTTATTCTATTAAAAACTAAAATGTTTTCAACAAATACAATTTTTATTTAAATTTTCACAGTACAATTTTCTTACCGAAAATTTTGTACTACTGTAAATCCGTAAGATTTTGCTGAACATATATTGTGTTTTTTGGTAGGTATTGACCCAAGCTCTCACCTTATGCAGTATGTCATGCTATTTACTGGACAGCCTGTATATTGGATTTCATGGGTTTTAAATTTGTTGCGCAGAACCATAATTATTTTTCTAAAATAAAAGTAGCTAAAGCTATTCCTTATAACATCAGCTATCTACCAGTGAAAGTCCCGTCAAAATCGGTCTAGCCGTTTCAGAGATTAGCCAGAACAAACAGACAGACAGACAGAAAGACAGACAAAAAAAATGTTATTTTGTTATGTGTTCCATATATACTTTCATATGCATTTAGTAAAAAGCTGACACTTCAATTTAATTTATTTATATAGAATATAGATAAGATCTGCTATTAGGGTGAGATTCAGAAACGAGTCTAAGCGTGAACTTACTCTTCCATCTGTCAAAATTAGGGGCGTAAGTTGACAAATGGAAGCGTAAGTTCACGCTTAGACTCGTTTTTGAATCTCACCCTTATTGCCTTATTATTTAGAACATCCTTATTCTTGCCCATAAAGCACGTTTCGGCAATTCGATCACCTAAGTACTAGATAAATCTTATTAAAATCCTCCTCAATTTCCTATCCAATATTAGCCGATACCCAAACTTATTAAAAACCATTATTTCGTTTGTTTGTTCTAAGATTTAGTATATTTTCTTCTATCTTTTTCTTTTGCGCATCGTTTGGTACGTAAGCAAGGGACAGAGCGATGCGGCTTTAAACAGCCTGCCGTTAGAATTTTCCGGTACATCGCCGCCATTAGGTTTGCACAGTGGGTCATTACCGGGCAAAATTTGTAAGAGGAACGTTTTTTAGTTATCGGGATAACAGAATAATCTGGAACGCAATAAAATTTGCGCTAAACGCAGCCATGAATCACTGTGCATTATGCAAGATAAAGAGAACATCGTCTTTATACATAACCCTGTAAAAAGATTTAAGTAAAAGTTGAACATTTTCATCTCTTAAATTATTCATTTGTGAAATAAGAAAATATATAATATATATATATATATAATAGGTTTTCGCGATTATAACTCATTATAACAATTGCCGTGTGGTGCCGGCTCAGAATACCACCACTCCATCTCCTCCCGTGGGTGTCGTAAAAGTCGACTAAGGGATTAGCCGGAGGATGGGCAGCAGCGTCCTTCGAGTACTTTAACAACTAAACTGCGATCGCCAACCCGTCTGCCAAGCGTGGCGATTATGAAAGACCCCCCAATGAGCACACAGTACGCCCATATCGGTCGTTGTAGTGATCTTTGGAGGAGGCCTGTGTCCAGCAGTGGACTTCATTCGGCCGAAATGATGATAACGATTACCGTGTGGTGACGGCTCAGAATACCACCACATCTCCTCCCGTGGGTGTCGTAAAAGTCGACTAAGGGATTAGCCGGAGGATGGGCAGCAGCGTCCTTCGAGTACATTAACGTCTGCCAAGCGTGGCGATTATGGAAACACCCCCCAATGAGCCCACAACACACCCATATCGGTCGTCGAAGTGATTTTTGGGGGAGGCCTGTGTCCAACAGACTTCATTCGGCCGAAATGATGACCTGTATTACTATAGCCATCAACAAACATATCTGCGGTTCCTGGCAAAGGATAGATCACCCCTCTCTAACCAAACGTGTCGTATAATGCGACCAGTTGATATCGAGAGACTGGGCAGCAGCATCTTTATGTGTCATCCACATCTCACATCTCGCGTTTCACATGTGGTTAAGAATAGCACCAACCCATCTTATCCCGTGGGTGTAGTAGAGGGCGACTATGGGATTAACGGAAGGGCGGGCAGCAGCGTGCTTCTAGTACATTTAACACTCAACTGCGATTGCCAACCCTCTTGCCAAGCGTGGCGATTATAGGCAAATCACCTATAAGCACACAACATGCCTATACAGGCGCTCTAGTGATCTTTGGGGGAGGCCTGTGTCCAGCAGTGGACTTCATTCGGCTGAAACGATTTCCCATCAACAACAACATCATGCTGCGATCATCAATCCGCTTGCCAAGCGTGGTGATAATGGCAAATCGGTTAATTCGTGGTAATAGCAGTGTTAAGATCCCCTTGTTCAGCATTGGAAGTTCACGGATTGATGATATAACATGAAAATAACCAAAAATGAAATGTTTGACATCATCCTCATCATATGATCCAAAAGACATCCACTGCTGAACAAAAGCCTCCCCATAAATGACCTGTTACGTTTGGGGGGATTTGCCAGTACTCACCACGCTTGACAGGCGGGTTGGTGAGCGTAGTACGGCTGCTTTTTCAGAGAAAGGATGCTGCTTTTTCTCTGGTTTAAAGAAATGTTGCCCCTATGAAACTAAATACCTATTAATTTGTTTTCATACAATTAGTTAAAACATATCGTAACTAGATTCGAAAGAAAAATTCGAAAGCCACAACACAAATCACGCCAATTCAAACTGTTTAACAAATATTATAAAATGGCTTAAAAACGTGTAGGTTTCGACTCGAAAGCCGCTGACCGAAAATATATGGGATGAATAATGTGACATGGAAACCAAATTCTACGGGACAGTCCCAAATGTCCCGATTTTAGATGATTTGTCAGTTTGCCCTACCCGAGTTGGGAAACAGTGGAATATATTGAAAATTTCCGCACTTGTGATAATATAAATCCTCTCGTTGTCACTTTAGGCTTGTATGCTTTTACAGGGTGAACAGCATTAGGGTAACTTTATTTAGCTTACCGCATTGTGTCACCAACGAAAAAATATGTTACGTGTTTTGTAAAAGTGAATCTTGTAAGTTATTTTACTGAGTAGAAACAGGTGTAAACTGGGGTGGCTTTCAAACAAAGAGGCAAAGTTATTTCCATATCTCTGGTAAAATAAAATTTCTCAATGTATGAATGTGACGTCGTGTTTTATTGCGATTTTTTTATCTAACTTCTTTTATTTACTAGTGACTTGTCGAAAAAGTAAAATAATGAATCATCTTACAGCGTGGTAGAGTCAGTCAGTGAGTCAGTCAATGAGTCACTGATGAGCATGAATATATGTTTTAATAATATTATATTTTTACTGTAGTGGTAGGTAATAGTAGCTTTCTACTTAAATATACATTAATAACAAGCTCATGAAAATCAAAAACCGGTTTAAAATCCGTCAGTTTAAGTTCAGGAGTTTATTTTGACAAATATTTGGTTGTCACTGTCTGTCTGTTTGTCCGTCTGTACTAGACAATTTTCTCCGAATCTACTGGACCGATTAAGTTGAAATTTTGCGATCCAAGTACAGACTACAGAATATTTCATTTTATTTTATTTTCTAACCGACAATCAATCCATGATGGGTACCAAACATCTCCGCGGTGCCCACCGCACGCTTTTTAACACGCTTTTATTAGCTTCACCTGTATGTATGTATGTTTGTTTCTAACCGACTCCTTTGAGCTCGATTTTGCCCTACTTTGAACGATCAGATTTGATTCAAACTTTGCACACCTGTCAAAGGTCGATGACAATGCAATAATCCGATCAAAATATCCGATTATCCTAATTAGATTCGCCAGGATTAATTAATTTCTTTCCGCATCCTTTGCATGCGAGTAAGAGAGACAGAGCTAGTG
The DNA here is from genome assembly GCA_947459985.1 of Diloba caeruleocephala. Classification (NCBI taxonomy): domain Eukaryota; kingdom Metazoa; phylum Arthropoda; class Insecta; order Lepidoptera; family Noctuidae; genus Diloba; species Diloba caeruleocephala. The sequence goes on from OX381618.1 coordinate 3,949,237, forward strand.
CGCGAACTACGCATGCGTGCAGTTCCAGACTTGCTCTTTCGGGCACTCAGTTCAGCACAACCTAGCGTGTTTTTTTAGTTTTTTTAAACTATTTTTATTATTAATTATATATACGAAACGGGTGTGTATGTAAGTTACAAGAGTTTAAAATAGATCATATTGGCCATTCATACGTACACTGCTGAACAAAGGCCTGCCCCATAGATTTACACAACGATGTCATAATTTTGGGGGGTATTTGCCAATACTCACAACGTATTATTTGTTTTTTTTTTAAAGTTTACCCCATCTGGGATTTTTCCTGTGTCGTGCGTGCGTTTACAGACATGAATTCCACATACAATACACCCAAACCCGGAACAACTACCTGCAGATTATACAAATATTTGTTCCGTGCGGGAATCGAACCCACGACTCGAATCGCGGCAGCCGTCTGTATCAGTCACTGCACCAAATGTGCCGTCACGTCACGTTGGCGGGTTACGAGTGCAATATGGCTACCGTTTTACAAAAGGGACGCTGCTGCCCACCTCTCTTGCTTAGAGTCCTTTAGTCGCCTTATACGACATCCACGCGAGAAGATGGAGTGGTGCTACATTCTTAATCCGGACACCACACGGATATTTATATAGATACTAATGACATTATCGCGTGTTTTTTTATTGAGATTAGTTTATAAACATTTTTTGAATTAATAATTTTTGTCATTTACCATTTACCTCCAGAAATATTCTTGTGTTACAGTAGCAAGCGGCTTTGCTTATGTGTAAAGTAGTATATTCCGCTAGATAATACATGGCATGCAAGACTTGAAATTTATTAATGTACCTACACATTGTACTTGTAACACTGCCTTATTAATTATACGTATTACCTATTTTTATTTTTCCCCTATTAATTATTATTCATTAATATGATTTTTTTATACATTGGATATTATTTATTTTAATTTTTTTATTATTACCCCATTATTACCATTTTCATTATTATCACAATCAAACTATTAATGGGATCCGTACTCGCATTGGTGTTACAGGTTCTTTATTTTTTTTATGTTTTACCTTCCTACACTTTCATGCCGTTATTAAAAGGCTCGCGTCTAGTTTTTCATCAATAATTTATTGAGCTTTTTCAAATAAATGAATTAATATATCCTAAACATTTAAAACTTCTTGTCGCACCACAAATAAACCCAAACATAGTTTGTTAGAACATTGCCGAGTGCTAAACAAACTCCGGCAATAATTCAGTTCGTCTGTTTAGTTTAAAACTGGTTTTTTGTTAAGTTTTAACGGATAACGGTAGGTAATGGGATTTCTGCTGTCTGAATAGTATGGGACTTTTACGGCACAGTTGACGCAGCGGCTAAGCGATTGGTGGTGAGTTCGATTCCTGCACGCATTAAATATTTTATGACCTACACTATAGTTGTTTCGACATTGAGTGTTTGTGTAAATGAAGATTTATGTCGGTATCATTAAGAATACCACTACGGTGTCAATAAGAAATATAAATAATATGCCATGTAGTTCAAAATGTATGCGAGCCTTGAGATCCAGTTCTCCCCTATCATCCTTCATAAAAACACACCAATGCACTTACAAGTTCTCATCCAATGAACTGAATAAACACAACTTTATAATTGGCTACTCATACTAAAACACACCCACGATCATGTAGGCAGCTAATCGTGCCGAGCGTACAGACTGCAACACAGCAGCCATATCATCCAACACATAAGTTTGTTTATTGGGAGTACCTACCATTCGCTGTTCTATTCACTGTGTGTGTTATTCACCGATTGTTTGTTAAAAGTGGTAGATAAGAAGCATTGTATTTGGTAGAAAAATCATACTGTTGTTCTGCTCCATCAATCCAGTTGTAACATAATGAAGAAAACAATTTTTTATTTTTATTTTTTTAACCGACTCAAAAAGAAGGAGGTTCTCAATTCGATACGATTTTTTTTTATATAAACAAATACAAGAGAATTATTTCACTTGCATATTGTTTATGATACCTTCCTTGATAAAGTTATTATTTTCGCTTCGGTTTTTGCATGTTATCCCCGAACAACACGACACTTTAACAAAGTTTCACTTCTCCTTATTTCCAATTGCTGTAGTATATACCGTTTGACAAAAATGCGCAGAAAATCGAACTTTAATGCTTAATTGTGTAAATTGGAGATAATTTACGATAGAGGGACTTTTGTATTTTGATATTTTTGATAATTTTGGAATGTGTTTTTAGTGAGTCATTTACTGAATGTCATAATTTTTCCTTCTGGCCTTTTCCCTACTATATTGTGGTTGGCTTCTAGTGTAACTGGATACTGCTGAACATCAGCATTATATACAGAGTGACTGCTATCTGACTTCTACAACCCAAGGTATATAGATATGCTTTAGTTTATACCGGTGGTCAGAAATTCAGGCTTCCGACTTTCCGCAGCGACAATCAAATATGTCTCTATGATTGCCACGACTGACAGCTTAACATGCTCTCCGATCCAGGAAGGAGCCTTGATCAAGACCAGATTTTGTTCAGATTAAAGACCCTTGTCTTGATCGACTAAGAATGGTCCCCCATCCAAAGCCGGTACCGTGGCAACCACTGCTTAGGCTCACAGATCGACCATTCTACGTTATAGCTATTTAACCACAGTCCTTTGTCACAATTTATTTGTGACATCATCGTTCCAGCCCAAAGACTTCCACTACCACCACCCTTAAGGATGCCCTCCAAAGTATGTCATACGAAGATACAGAGAAATTATTAATTGTGTTAAAATAAACAATGTAATAATTTATTTACATTAATTGGTTTAAAAACTGCTATTTTTACTATTGTTTTAATGATGCTGTTACCTATAACTATACTATTGATTATTTTTTACTTTGTAGCTATAATTTTTTTTTTTTTTTAAACATTGCCCCACACTAGGATTTCTCCTGTGTCGTGGGTGCGTTTACATACATGAATTCCACACACAATACACCCAGACCCGGAACAACTACCTGCACATCGTACAAATATTTGTTCCGTGCGGGAATTGAACCCACGACCCGGAGCGCAGCAGTCGACTGTATCAACCACTGCACCAACCATGCCGTCTTATAATATTAATTATAATAACTTTGTGATTATTTCATACTGTTTATTAGCTGTTCTCGCCTGAAACACAGGATTACCTAGTTCAGGCACATTTGTTATATATATCTAAGAAACTTTGTACTTGTTAGTTTAACTTGTTGTAACGAAATATTGAATAAATATTATTATTATTATATTATTATTACTACTGGACACAGATCCTAATATTGCCACAACGGCCGGTCTAGGTTTGTGTTGGGTGCTTATTGGAAATGTTTGCCATAATCGCTTGGCAGTAGGGTTGGCGATTGCAGTTGAATTGTAAATGTACTCGAAGGACGCTGCTGCCTGTCCCCCAGCTAATCCCATTGCAGCCTTTTACGACGGTCTTGGGATGGGATGGAGTAGTGTAAAATTTGCCGGCACTACACGGAATAGTGTATTATGTAAAAATCATACACGGCTATATGCCGATTGCTTGTCACCAACCTTCTATATTAGTCGCATCCAACACACGCTGAAAAGTCAGATTGACTTTTCTTAACCGTAAATTATGATCATTATAATCATCATCATCATATCAGCCAAAGAACGTCCACTACTGAACAAAGGCCTCCCCCATAGATTTTCAGATTCTACAGATCGTATTCCCAGTCTCGGCCACTATTTACACTTACACCAACTGTCTCGTCTACCTTCTCTTCAAGCTACGTATGTTTATGTTGTAGAACTGAGGCACTGCTAGCAATGACGGGGTGGGCTCGCGATAAATTAAACTCAATAATGATGATGTAATAATGACCGTAATGAATGACTTTAAAATTTACAATAAATTTAAATATGAGAGTGTCACACACGACCATAATGCGCGGTGTCGTAGAATGCTCTGTGGAGGGCGCCCCGCGCCGCCCGCCGTGCCGTATGCGTGTGTGTGTTGAGAGCAGTGTGCGCGCACACATGCAAGGCGTCAACATGTCTTCACCACTAATCCGGCTATAAATCTCCATATTTGGTGTTCGGAAACTCTCGATGGCCCTTGGTTAAAATATTGATCTCATCAACAATTGAGGCGTTCCCTGGCTTGCAAGTCACGGGATAGAGTAGTGTCTTTTGACATTACTGAGTTCCTCTATAAAGGACACTGTAGCTTGTGAAATTACTAGATATAAGAGACTTGCTCTAGTGTGATCTTACGAGGACCTGGAGCCCCCCTTCGGTGCCGAAGATGACCGCTCCAGTGGTTTTAGTCGGTAGGAGTCTGGCATATCGTTCTCCCCAGGACGTTGGACAATGTAAAAAAACCACAAACGCTAATGTTACAGCTATTATAAGAGCCAAGCTCAAAAATACACCAAACGTGATACAGTGGCCTTTTTTTATTGGTGTCCATTGCGAATTCTACACGAAACTGAACCCGGGGAAGGGCAAAGGAAGTTCATGTAGAATTTCCACTGGACATCAATAAAAATAAATAAAAGATATAAGAGACTAAAGAACTGAGTAATATCTCGAGGTGATAAGTGCAATTTGGTTCCTCGTTGTACTAGTCCTGGATAGCATTGCAATTATTATGGGCAGGCTGAGCATGACGCTCATCACCAGGCGAATGAAGGCAAGCAAGTGTTCGTCTCGTAAGTGCGAGTTGATCTCGCGTGGGGAGGGTTCCGTACGATATGTTATCTTTAGGTACGATAAGTGACGGATGCCTGGCCTAGTTAAAGCGAACGAGTTGTACCAATAATTTATCCTAAGAACAAATTTAACAATGCAGTTGAAAACATGTTCTCCGATACATTACAACTGCAAATGTAAGTTTGTACGCACAATATTGAAAGATTTACGATGTTATTTTAAAACCTTTTAAAAACTTCTTATAGGTTTTCATATAATCTATAAGAAAAAGACAATATATTTTTTTCAATATTATAAGCTCAGTAGTTTCGGAGATAAGGGATAACAAGGATAAGGACTGGTAAATTTTCACATATTTTCTTAAATAACTAACATTTTACACGATACAGTTTGCAAATCTTTATTTTAAAATTTACTGTTTTACCCCCCAAAAGTGACCGCCATATTCATAATTCACTTATTTACATTACACGTCCTTATTTGGGTCGCAGAAATCCATATGAGTACCAAATTTCAACTTAATTGGTCCAGAAGATTCGGAGCAAATTGGCTATGACAGACGGACAGACAGACAGACACACGAGTTTTTCCTTCGGATCTTCAGAACCCTAAAAAGAATTAAAAAATAACAGCAAAACAGCTCTGAAGTTATTGTTATATTAAACTTTGAGGGCAGAAAAATATAATTCTCTGCGTAATATGACTTTAAGAGTTTTTACACAAAAGGTACTTAAGTTAAATGTTCGGCTTAAATAGCATTTCTTTAGCTACTTACAGCTTTATCGGTGTCAACGTGCAGATTAGTGAGGCAATATTTTCAATGTAAAAGCCCTAATTTAAATAGCTTCAAAACAGCGCTAAATCAAAATAATTTCAGCGATAAAACCCACCGCCCTAGAATTGCCAACAAATTAGCAGAAACTCCATTTATACTCTGAAAACATTTTACTCATAATGACCCTCATATATTTTGTAGAAAATATCAAAACCACGCGTTTACGATGATAGACCTCCAGAAAATCAGATGAAGCTGCAAAAAAAGTGGCAAAAAATTACAAAAAATGTGTGGGATAACCTCAAGTTCGCGGAATTTATTCAAATTAGTTTCAAGTGCTACATCGTAGCTCTACGATGTATATCAGCCAAAGGACGTCCACTGCAGAACAAAGGCCTCCCCCAAATATCTCCACAACTGTGTCGTCATTTTGGGGGGAATTTGTCAGTACTCGCCGCGCTCAGCAGGCGGGCTGGTGAGCGCAGAATACTGCTGTTCCATAGAAGGGACGCTGCTACCCACCCCTTTGGTTTAGAGTCCCTTTGTCGCCTTTTAGGACATCCACAGGAGGAGAAGGTGCGGTGCTGTATTCACACGGAGTGGACGTACATTGCAGATAAATGTTTTTAGTTCAAATTACGTACTCTTATATTTACGTAATCGTGTAGTATAAAGGGCGTTAAAGAAAAACCTTTACTTATTTACTTATTTTCAATTAATGCACACACAGAAACAAAAACAGAAAGATGAAATAGGAGCAAACGGTACAAAGGTATTAAGTTCGCACTTATTGCGCAAGAATCTAACTGTAAATATTAAGATGTCTGTAATCATTTAATGAATACGTAAGTTTCCGAGTATGATCGCAAATAACAGGCCTAAAATAATTCTTAATGAGTCAAATCGTGGCTAGAATAGTGGAAAATCTGCTCTTTATCAATCAGGTTATATCCAGGGTTCCAACTGTTCCTACTACCGTCACAAAGGGTCTAATACCGTCATGAGCACGTAGAAGGTAAAACACTTCTGCACACCTTTCAGAGAATAAACACGAGATGTTGTACGTTTTATTACATCTGACAGTATGAAAAGGTAACATTTCCAGCGACATTTCTGCTGGTTCCATTCAAACCCCGCCTCATAAGGAAGTAAGGAACATGATCCCACTATTTATATTTTCCAAAGGACCGTACTGATATATGACATCTATTTCTCACGAGCATACCGCAGGACCAAAACTATGTAGATGAATACAGAAGGTTCACTCATTCACATTATTTTTGCAACCTACCTTCAAATATGCATCTTGTGGGTTGGACCTGGTTGCAATTGATGAATCATCACCAGTCAAAGGACGTCTATTGCAGAACAAGGACCTCCCCCATAGATTTCGAATTTGGGAATCTATGGAATATGTGGAATCTATTGACGGCACGGTTGGCGTAGCGGCTAAGCAATTGTCTTTCTGCGTTACGTGTCGCAGGTTTGATCCCTTCACGGAACAACTATTTGTATGATCTACAGATAGTTGTTTTGGGTCTAGGTATTTGTGCATGTGAGGTTTATGTCTGTAAACTGTACCCAGATTGAGGCAGAAATGAGGATATCCGTAGAAGAGCTAAAGTTGCCTCTGGTGGAGGATTGGATGGCTATCTCATCACCTAATACTCTTAACAGCATCACTGTTCAGTGGCAGGTATTGATGGCATGGTTGATGCAGTGGCTGATACAGGCGGCTGCTGCGCTCCGGGTCGCGGGTTTGATTCCCACACGTAGCAAATATTTGTATGATCTGCAGATAGGTGTTTCGGGTACGCACCCACGACACAGGAGAAACACTAGTGTGAGGCTTTTCAAAAAATGAAAACTTCTGCCCATCCCTGGTTTAGAGTCGCCTTTACGACATCCTCGGGAGGAGATGGAGTAATGCTATATTCTTAATCCGGACACCAAATGGAAGGTGATTGGACTGCTTATCTCATTTTCTTTGAATTTTCACCTTTAGATCTCCAAAAAGCTGTTTTTTCCACAGTACGATGCACGTTGAATGAATGTCAAAATCTTGTTGGTTATAAGATGCTTTTAATTCATAACCACAATGATAGGCAGTGGCTATAGTCACGCAATACGCGTATTGTGAAAACACGTTCATATCGCGCGCATCGCACTTCCTAGTGTAGTCACTAGTTATGGTTAGAAGGTCAATAGCACTTAACATCACGAACTGGTTGAGCAGCGCTATTTTGCTTGAGAGGAATATGTGGCTAACCAGGCGACACAGGGATGGAGGCCAGCAGACCAAGCGACGGACCGAGGCCTATCAGGAGTGTAGCGAATGCGAGTATACCGCACCCCCAACGATAGACAGGTCGGAGAAAGATCGTAGGGTTTTAGCCGGAACTCCAGAATCATTAAGTCCGAAACGAGCCTCCACCTTAAATTATCGTTTATTTTTTAAATTATACCAGAGGTCTGTTTGCCCACTCCAATATATTTATTTATTATTTATTTATTTATTACTGGAAAATCTACAGCTAAAAATACAGGTGTAACAATAATAGTAAGGAAACAGAAAGCCAATTACAGATTTCCACATATAGCAGTTGCATAGATAACTGTTAGTGTTTACACAGGTTACAACAAATTGAATATATAAAAATAAAAATATAAACATTTATATGATAAGTTTCATGGTTATGATCAATACATATAAGTAATAATTAATATTCACTATATGTAATAAACATATTTAATAATTATTTATGAGACATTAATGAGAACGAGAGTTTGTAAGTTTGTGTTACCGTTTACACGAGAAAAAATCAAGGGTCAAGCACCGTTTTGCTGATGTTATACTGGTTGTAAACGGATCTAGGTCATAATTTTTGCATATTTTATTGAAATTTTTACTCGCTCGCACTATAAAGGAGTTTTGGCGATAGTTGGTTGATGCTTTAGGAATATGAATGGGGGGATTAAACCTTGTACAATTGGAACATTGAATTTAATTGTTCCTAACAGTCCGGGACAATCAATTTCGCCAGATAGTATTTTTAATAAGTAAAGACAGTCCGCAATTTCTCGGCGTTTTACAAGAGGCAGGAGATGAAATTTTTTACACAGTTCGAGATAGTTTGTAGAATGATATGGCACATTATTATTTTATTATTATATTAACACAACTTGAACATGCGACCATTTGACTTACCTTGATGTTATCACGTTTTTTTGCGCATTCATCGCTATGGCTCGAGTTAACGACCCTGCCTATCCCTCTGTGCAGCTGGCGAGCCACACATCCTCTAGTAGCAGATGAGAGGTGCGCGCGGAATCACTGCTGCTGTTGCCCATTTCTAGACGGATTACCTATTCCAAGTCCGCAAGGCACATAATATTGATATTTTTTAATAGCTTGCTGATGAGATGAACTAGTCGTTCACCTGGTGGTTAGCATCATGGGCAGGACCATAATAGTTGTAATGCTACCTAGGACTACTTCTGCGTGGCATTACTCTGCGCTCGTCACCTCGCGTTTTTTTTAAATTATAATTTATTTATTATAATGTTGCCCCCACACTAGGATTTCTCCAGACATGAATTCCACATACAATACAATCAGACCCCGAACAACTACTTGCATATCATACAAATGTTTATTCCGTGCGGGAATCGAACAATAAGTGGCCTACTACCAGTACCACCCGAACTCCTGGGAGTATAATTTGTTATTAACTTATTATTATTTCTATTCGCAGTTCCAATTACAGCAAAATAATGAATCTAGACCACTTCATCACGCATACTTAATTACAGATGAATAGTTCTAGACCCAGGTCATGAATCGTTGTCTAGACAATATCTTCGTCAAGATCTCATATTTACGACCACTTTTATCGAGTGGACGGTCAATAAACGCATTATGTTTGTCCATAAATCTCCTGTTATTCTGGTTGTATTATGAGCAAACGAATAGAAAAAGGCTCTTTGATTTTTCTGATAATATAGTGATTAAAACATTGTAACACATTGTATGATCTAGAGAAAAACTGGCCAATCAAGCTTGAAGATGAGCCAATTTCAGTAAATAAAACATGCCTATAGTATAAGATGGATATTTAAATTCAAAAACTTGTAAGTTACTCATACTTTAATAATAATCTAATATAGTAAAAGTCAACATCGCAACCTCTTTTCGTCAACAATACCGCAACGCCTCAAGATGAAAGTCTTTAACCAGTATGTGTTACGAGCGATGGCATATGGAACAGAGACGTGGTGTCTCACTATAAAGTATGGTTATGTTTTGTATATATAAGTGTAGTATCCATAAGTATGTTTTGCAGTTAGTGAAGTACGGTATTTGTTTTAAATTAAAGAGATTTGATTCCAAGTTCCAAGATATTATGAAAATTTCTTAACATTGCTATGGTTGTGATGAATCGGTTTTTAGTGAATATCCGTTTCAAGGAAGCGTGGATCGCGTGGTGCCAGCTCATATCGCCAGCTAATCGCTGGTGGCGTGCAAAAAATCACCAACATTTCTCGTAAAAAATTGCAATAATTCGTTTCCCAACTCACATATTACATAAATAATTCGAAAACTAAGCGACACTAATACATATATTTGTCACGCTTCCGACCTTAATAACTGTAATAACTTATCGTGATATACTACCAGTGTCAATCGTAAAACATAAAATCTCTTCTTTACCTTCGGGACAGCCGGCGTCGGTTACAAATTGAATGAAACCAATCCTTAGTTTACGACCGGCCTCAACTCTCTCGTGTATTTTAAAAGTTATTTAATAGGTACTTGTTTCGGAAAATAATTTTAGTGCAACGAAATTGCGTATGTTAAGGCTAAGGCTTAAGGCTTGATTTTCGCACGGAACAAATAGGTATTTGTATGGATTACAGGTATTTATGTCTGTAAGCCACGACACCGGGGAATCATATTTTCGATCATGCGTGGTTTAATTATTGTCCATCTGTATGCAGATAATGTGTCAGAAAAAAATCCTTCTGTAAGTGAGAATATAACGCTAAATGATGAGATGTCTTTTACTTCGTAACTGATTTACAGAAACCAACAAGAAAACGATTACGTAATGAAAGTGTGTGTGTACGACAGTAAAAACAAAATATTTAAACTTTCTGGGCAGTCCTATGAAGGTGCGCGTTCCAGAAAACGTTATTCTCTATTGTGGAAGCAATGGAACCACCTTGTCGTAAAAAAAATATGTGGGCAAAAAATGTTCAAGCAAATAGCAAATATTTAATATTTTGTATAGTTTTCAGAATCATGAGCTTCAAAGGCAGTATATTTCTCGATGTGTTGAAGAAAACCAATTTTTTTCCTTTGCCTGAATCAAATATTCAGGTTTGTAAAGTGTTTTTAAACACTTTAAAAGTATTAGAAGAAGTTGTGTGCACGGCGATATAAAAGTTTAAAATGGTCGGAAGCTTAACAGCTCTCAGAGGAACTCACTCAATACGGCCCCAGAAGATGTCTAAACTTACAAAAGAGAGAAATACAGTTCACATGTAACGATCACATAAAGAGACTCGCGTTGTCTCGTTTACTCAACACCCGACCGTTGTACCGCCCTCGCCGCCGAGGATGCCCGCCTCACCAACGTCGCGGAGGCCTATCACCGCGTTACCATTCCGTTCAAGTTAGCACTTCACCCTCCCGTCTCTTGCTCGCGCCGGCCCGTGCCGAGCCTGTAGCTTTAAATGTCCCATAATACAATTTAAATAACACCGATCCAGTTGTCCCCAAAACAATAGCTTGTTATCCCCAGCAACGCCCTAAGCCGAGGTCCGTGTCCCGCAGGGGGCGCCCTTAGCGAAAGTTGCTTAGTTGTTAATATTAAATTTAAGCCTGACTGGAGGCCTCTTTCCCAGAAAAGTATGCGAGCAGCCTAACAAAAAAAAAACACATGAAACTCTTTCCTTAGATAAGAGATAAGAAAAGAAGCAACAATCAACAATCCTTTACATAAAAAGGAAGAAAATGCTAGTGGGGATAAAAATAAGACAACCGTTGCTATTTTAGATCTACAGAAAGTATTAAGTGCCAGTAATACTGATCTGAATGAGGCATAACTAGATAAGCTTATGCGACTTCAAATTTTTTGTATCAGATTTATTATTATATAATAATAAATAAATAAATAATAAATAATGCTATGAACAGGTCAGATAATGTTCCTTTACTAACTTTTTAAAGCAGGGCACTATTGAACTCCTCTTGCCGACACGGGCAAAACATTCCACAACCGTGTAGCCTGAACTGTGAAAGGTTTGTCGAAAAATCTGATGGAATGCAGTGGCATGTTCAGTTTCAAGTACTCAGATGATCTAATGAGATATGATTCAAGATACACACACAAGGTGCTTAATACCTTATGTGTGTATCTTGAAACGTTCTTTAAGATAAGGGGGTGTTGTGCTGTAAAGCAATAACAGAATATGAGTGCGGCGAAGATGTATTGGGAGCTGTGTGGTCCAGCTACGAATAGACCAACCCATCTCATCCCTTGGTAAAAGGCGACTACGGGATTAGCCGGAGGATGGGCAGCAGCGTCCTTCGAGTACACAAATAACTCAGCTGCGATCGCCAACCCGCCTGCCAAGCGTGGTGAGTACTGGCAAATACCCCCCAAGTATGATGACACAGTTGTGGAAATCTATGGGGCCTTTGTTCAGTAGTGGACGCTGTATGGCCGATAAGAGAAGAATTGTGAAGCGATTGAAATAAAAAAGTATAAGAATTTCAATCAGGATTGAATTGAAATTGAATTAACTAGCCAATATAGTTTAATCCAATTACCCGATGACACATCAAATTCCTGGAGCTTCCCGACACCCTTTTTAGAAAAGAGCATTTATGTTTATATATTTTCGGAAGTACCTGCGAAAAATTCGACAAAACCAGCCTCGTCGCCAAATAATAAGCGTGAGTTTCGTACAACATTTATTGTAAGACTAATATCTCCTACCAACATTACAATAACTTAAACATACCAGTTGACACATCTGTAATGGAAGATTTGTTGACACGCAACACATCGTAGCAATTTTCCGCAAGTTATCAGTTATTTACATCCCGCACAATTCACTTTTGTAGGTAAACTTATATTCTAGTGTGATCTTACAGCTAACGATAATCAGAGCTCACTGGCCATGTTTGGTGACTCACCTCGGCGGGCGATGCGTGGTTGTCGTAGGTGAGGGATCCAGTCGTTACTTAATATTTTTTAATGATTTTTCCTTCTTACTTTTAATCGGTTTGACGAATACTTCAGCACTTTTCACCACTAGTTTGATTATTTAATTAGCTACACTTTGATATGGATTACAATATTAGACAGGGCATAGTTACGGTTACAATTTAGGTCAAACATCAAACCTTTAGGTCGGCAGCACACCAGCAACTCCTATCTTGCGGATATCTTTGGGCGTTGGTGATCGAATAGGCGAAATGCATGGTTATGCCTCATTAGATTTTCAGTCAACCTGTGCGTGTAACAGTGGATTGGCGCACGAGAATTATTACCAGATACGCTGTAATTAATAATTTACCTACCAGAATTTAACACAACGTAATTACGTTTTGACGATAATCACGACATAAATTACACGCAGATTCCAGTGTTGCTAGTTAGGAAATATAAACGAACCGCGTTTCGGTTTAATAACACAATTTACCACAATACCGCCGCGATCATATTTCTACCGGATAATTACTGTGCGGTATGTGCGCGGTAAACTGCGGTAGTATAGTCAATGAGGTATTTTAATGGTATGAGCTAGTAACGATGTATTACTTATTATTTTGTTTTGGCGAATATTAGCTTACGTTGAGGTTGTATGCTCCCTTTACGAGCCTCGTTGGTGTCATAAAAGATGACTAATGTTCTATCCGTATCCATTCAATTCACAATTCTTTATTGCGTTCTGTAATGTCTATGGGAACGATTATGGACCCTTTCGGGCACAGCACAGTTTAGTTGGAAAGAGGAAGAGCGCTTGATTATGTTTGATTGCAATTCAACGTTTCGTTCGGTTTTGACAGATATTTTGTTTATTTAAATCATACATTTTTTTATTCAATTTTTTTTATAGTCCTTAAAATATTGCAGGATTATATGAATTAATTGTGATTCATCAAGAACTGTTGTTAAGTAGGTATTTAAGAATTATTATTACGTATTTATTGATTGCATTTAATTTATTGCTCTATCCATTATTCCTTGTTGTTGGATATTTTATACATTATATTGAAGTATTGCATATTTTTACCGACTTCAAAACGGAGGAGGTTCTCAGTTCAATGCGTTTTTTTATGTATGTACACCGATTACTCCTACATTTGTGGACCGATTGCTCCAGGAACTCGAAAGATCTCCATCTAGAGCCGTGGCCAAGGGACCTGGGAGTGCATTGTTATTCGGGAAGGTAATCTATGTCTAAGTGTATATTTAGTTTGTATGTTTTCCCTTTTAGTATAGGATTCTAGGTATTTGTGCATAAACTTACTCATATCAAAAATAAATATACACGGTGAGGGTATATACACGGTATTTTAAGTTCTTGAAAATGGGGTTTACAACTGTCGGTTTCCTCAATGTTTACCAAAATTCTAATCAGATTCTTCTGCTTTTTTTATACAACTATGTGACGAGACGGGCATCCCGTTTGCCTGGTGGTAAGCGACATGCCTGCCCATAATATTGTTTTTGCCCAGTAAATTACTAGCTACAGTGCCCTTCTAACCGGAGCTCAGTAATGTTTAAAGTTTAAACACTACTGCTTAGCGGTGAATATCTGGCACTGTGGTGGTACCTGCCTAGCCTGCCTCTTGCAATAAGACTCCTACCACCAGTAGGGTGAATAATGTGGGCACATCTACTAATGACTATTGCCCCAATGGATGACACCATATTTGAACCTACGTATAAGCGTTATAGATAACAAGCGCAAGTTTAAGTAAATTATCCCTTAGAAATAAGGTGAGAATTTAAACCACATGCATTCAACCCATCATGACCTATGCCAGCCCAGCGTTCGCACACGCTGAATCCGCTCACTCCGTAAATTCGAAACCCTCCAAACCCGTTTCATGCGCAAGGCCACTGGAGCGCCTTGGTACATGCGAAATGACCAACTCCATTTCGATCTTACCTTGCCGACCATCAGGCAATTTATGAAACAAGCGTCTCAACGATCTCGATTCTGCCCTGTCCCACCCAAATCCCCTTGTGGTATCAGCCGCCGATTACCAACCCTTCCGTATCAGTAGACTACGCCACCTGAGGCACGTTCTGGTCGATCCAGACGATGAAATCACGTTAGATCACATAAAGAATAAAGAGACTCGCGTTGTCTCATTCTCTTAACACCCGACCGTTTTACCGCCCTCGCCGCTGAGGCTGCCCGCCTCACCGACGTCGATGAGGCCTATCGCCGAGTCACCTTCCCGTTCAAGTTAGCACTCTCTAGGTTCTCCCTCCCGTCTCTTGTTCGCGGCGGCCCGTGCTGAGCCTGTAGTTTTAAATGTAATAAATTATAAATAATACCGATCCAGCTGTCCCTAAAACAATAGCTTGTTATCCCCAGCAACGCCCTAAGACGAGGTCCATGTCCCGCAGGGGGCGCCCTTAGCGAAAGTTGCTTAGTTTTTAATATTAATTTTAAGCCTGGCTGGAGGCCTCTTTTGGCTTTGCCAGAAATGACCTATTGATGAATGATTAATGATGATGTTAAGCAACCACATTTCGCATAAATTTATGCGAAAACACCAATAAAAAAAGGAGCGCAATTTTAAGGTGTTGTTTTTTTTTTGCTGTTATTTTTTGAATGTGTGAGTCTACTTCTAAACCAAATATGTTGAATTTGTTTATGACTTCTAATTTAGAGCCAGTGAAGCTGAATTCTATATTTTTTGTGTTTTCTAAAACAATTTCTTGAAAAAGAGATTATGGACGAATCTAATCAATTATTAACATTTTAATAAACTTTTAAGGATAACCGCCTCATTAACTTCCAAATTCATATTAACTAGATATCAACAATTTATCTCTAATGACATCTTAACCGTGTGGTGTCCGGATATCCGTGTGATGTCCAGATTAACAATATAGCACCACTCCATCTCCTGCCGTGGAGGTCGTCGTTAGTCGCCACTAAGGGACCCTAAACCAGAGGGATGGGTAGCAGCTTCCTTTCTGTGGAACAGTATCCATTCTGCGCGCTCAACAACCTTTTTTAAAAAAATATTTTTATTGGTGGCCAGTGGAATTACTGTCCGACGTTAAAAACAACAAACTGCGTTCCTCAGTTGTGGAACGCAGTTTGATATTTACAAAGAATCGCAGACATCCTATTACACTTCCTTGTGGGATCATGGCGTTGATTGGTATTTTGTCGAACTGAATTAATTATATTTAGTTTTTTCGTTGATTGTAAAATTCTATTATTACCAGTTGTTCTGTTTTCAGGTAATAGGTAAACCATTTTTGACATTTTCTGCGGAATCCTATACTATGTAATTTATTTAATAATACTTCGAATTGTCTTTATTTTTTTATAAAACGTCTTTATATTTATAAAACGTTGCCCCACACTAATATTTCTCCTGTGTCGTGGGTGCGTTTACAGACACAAATACCACACACAATACACCCAGACCCGGAACAAATACCTGCAGATCATACAAATATTTGTTCCGTGCGTGAATCGAAGCCGCGACCCGGAGTGAGTGCAGCAGCCGACTGTATCAGCCACTGCACCAAACGTCTCTCAACGAACTTATCACATGTTATGCCCTACCGTTCGAGTATTTATTGGCATCGCGCAAACGGAGGGTGTAGCGTTTTGTTTTCATGCACAACATATACGTGCTGCATTTTGCAAATTTTTCTTTCAGATCACCCATTAAAAACACGCGGTGGCCTTTTCTTCAGCAGAACTGACAGAATAGGGTCACATGAAGCGAGTTTAAACACGTTTGCGTAACTTCTGTAAAAAACCTCTAAGACCCTCGTATCATAACTCTCACCTGCTCGCTCGCATCTCTCTTCCACGTATCGAAAACGATAAAGATAGAGTGATCTATTCCAAAAATTTCAGCCATACTGGGCAGCTAAAAGCGTAATCCGCTGGCAGTGGAAATTAAAACGTCAAAACCATTAATATACTTCACGACTGCTAAATTGTTTAACTTTTCCCATTAAATGCTGGAGTTGTGCGTTGTATAGCTTATTACTTAGTGCTGGGTGCACATGGGGTGTAGGAGGTGTTCAGATATGTTGGTAAATTAAACAGCCAAATACTGGTGGTGATGAAGCATGCTTGCCTACACTTGAAAACTTCTAGATTGAAGTATTGGGATACACGGACTCTAGCAATGATGATGTTAGCAGTATCTACGTATAATGCAGAAGAAAGCAAAACCCTTAGTGCATTTGGCTGTAATATCTAATGCCGTGTGGTGCCGGCTCCGAATGCCACCACCCCATTTCATCCCGTGGGTGTCATAAAAGTCGACTAACGGATTAACCGGAGGATGGGCAGCAGCGTCCTTCGAGTACATTAACAACTCAACTGCGATCGCAAACCCGTCTGCCAAGCGTGGCGATTATGGCAAGACCCCCCAATGAGCCCACAACACATTCATATCGGTGGTTGTGGTGATCTTTGGGGGAGGCCTGTGTCCAGCAGTGGACTTCATTCGGCCGAAATGATGATGATGATGATCTATTGCCGTGTGGTGCCGGCTCAGAATGCCACCACCCCATTTCATCCCGTGGGTGTCATAAAAGTCGACTAAGGGATTAACCGGAGGATGGGCAGCAGCGTCCTTCAAGTACATTAACAACTCAACTGCGATCGCCAACCCGCCTGCCAAGCGTGGCGATTATGGCAAGACCCCCCAATGAGCCCACAACACATTCATATCGGTGGTTGTGGTGATCTTTGGGGGAGGCCTGTGTCCAGCAGTGGATTTCATTCGGCCGAAATGATGATGATGATGATCTATTGCCGTGTGGTGCCGGCTCAGAATGCCACCACCCCATTTCATCCCGTGGGTGTCATAAAAGTCGACTAAGGGATTAACCGGAGGATGGGCAGCAGCGTCCTTCGAGTACATTAACAACTCAACTGCGATCGCAAACCCGTCTGCCAAGCGTGGCGATTATGGCAAGACCCCCCAATAAGCACACAACACACCATATCGGTCGTTGTGGTGATCTTTGGGGGAGGCCTGTGTCCAGCAGTGGATTTCATTCGGCTGAAATGAAGAATGGTGATCTACCATATATGATATAAACAAAAACAATTAAATGCAGCAAGAATAATAAACGTAGTATTGTATAAAGCTATAAGAGGCTCAAAGTTTTATTTAAATTACAGAATGGGTCGGCTCTTGACCTAGATCTCGCCTGATGGAAAGTGATGGATAAGGTCTACAATGGAACAAGCGCACCTAGAAGATACCTACAAAGTTTAACGGGTTTATAGCTAACAGATAACACAGATGCTGGCAGGGAGTTTAGCGAAAAGAGACGAACTGACTACGACATATTAGAATACCAACCAAGTGCGATCCTGCAGTGCGTCGAGAAGTCCGATAGTAGAAGGGAGATGGTGGAACTAGTTCGTGAAGCTCCTGTGCATACTCATCGAAGTACATTTTTTTGAATACCGATAGGTAAGCGGCACTTCGCCGATGTGCTAGATTTTATGGCTACCATTCGTTTGATTGATCTTGGGGATCTATCTTCGAGTTTGCAAGTATCATCAAGGTCTGTTCAAAGTAGGACACAAAAGAAACTGCGATGAAACTAAACACGGCACGGTTGGCGCAGTGGCGTAGCGATTGGCTTTCTGCGCAACATGTTACGCGGGTTCGATCCCCTCATGAAGCAATTATTTGTATCATCTACAGATAGTTGATTCTGGTCTGAAATGTTGTAATGTCCCCACGACACAAGAGAATTCTTGGGGGCAAAGCTTAAAAAAAAAAATCTTCGTTATCCTGCAAGGAAAAGACAGTAACTTAGTTCCGACTCCGCCTTAATATTCCACTGAGGAAAGTGTCAAAGATGTCGCAGTCGAAAGTGCGTTCTACGCCTAACATACTGCGTCGAAATCTCGCGACAATCGACGTCACGCCTCGCCTCTGAAGCATTGTTGCTGATTTGACCCAAATTTTAGAGCTTTATTGTGCGTAAAGTTCGCAAAATAGATCAGAGAGAAAAGGTCCACTTGGGGTTGGGGTAAATCTAACGATAAATCGAGTGAAACGTTTCTCTAGCTGGTTTCCGCTTCAAGCATTACTCAACATATCTAGGTACTTGTGCGGGTTATACAAGCTGTCAATACACCGAATAGAAATTAGTGTTGCGACTTTGGTAATGGATCTTCTTGTGTTACTATATATCTACGAAGCCCAAGGACGTGAACTAAAATAAAAAATGGTTGGCTGTGTAGTCAAATGATCTTTATTTTAGCAAGTAGGTTACAAGAGACACTTTCATTCGTAAATAAATTTTGATGAAACCGGCTTTACGTACTGACTGCCTCTGAGAAGAAATGCTGAAACAAACTCAAAGAACTCTATTTAAAAGTCGAGAAATGTTTAGAGACATACAAGAAAAATATAGAGCAACATCTGTAATAGAAGATCTGTAGCCGTTTTGGGATGACCGGTCCTGACAGAGAGACAGTATTAATTACAGTCAAAATGCTTGAGTATCATTTCAGCCGAAATACGCCCAATATTCGATAGATGCCTACCCCAAAGATCGGCACAACGATCGCTCTGAGTTTGTGTTGTGTGCTCATTGGGAGTTTTGCCATTATCCCGAATTGGTTGGCGACCGCAGCAAAAATTTTTTTTTATCTGTGAGATGCTTATAGCATGTTGGTATAAGCAGTATTTCTGTACTTTCTTGTTTCGCGGTACATTTGAACAGGTTCAATGTATTGTGAATTTATGGGGCAAAGGTATGGCACACGTTTTAGAGGAATTAATGTTTAATAGCCCAAAGCTCAACGGTCGGATTAACTTTCCTTAGTATTGGGAATTGGCGGGGCACTTTGCTGGTAGAACTGATGGCAGTTGGGGCAAAAAGGGTTTTGAATGGAGACCGCGCACCGGTAAACGCAGTATGGGACGACCTCCAATGAGGTGGATAGACGACCTGGTGAAGGTTGTTGTCGCTGGGAGTCGTTGGATGAGGGTGTCATGGTAGAAATCTAAGCGGAGGCCTTTGTTCAGCAGTGGATGTCTTTTGACTGGTATGATGATGATGGTAGTATGGGAATAGGATATAGCACAGAAATACGAAATAAGGAGAAGTGGTACGGGGGCATTGCCGCCACCGCGATATGCACAATCCGGGCCATTCGGAAAAAATGGCCGTTTTATACAATCAGTTGAGATTCGATCGCGTAAGTGAGACTTTGTTAAAGTGTCGTTTTGTTCGGGGTTAACATGCAAAAATCGAAGCGAAAATAATAACTTTATATAAGTCATATACAATATGCAAGTGAAGGAATTTTCTCGTGTTTGTCTAAAAAAATTATAAATCAAAAAAATTGTTTTCATTGTATAAAATACAATGCTTCTTATCTACCACTTTTAACTAGCAATCGGTGAATAAAAAACGCAGTGAATAGAACAGCGAATTGTACTCCAAATAAACTTACGCGTTGCATGGTATGGGTGTCATGTGCAGTTCGTACGCTCGGTATGATTGGCTACCTACAAAGTCGTGGGTGTGTTTTAGTATGAATAGCCAATTATAATGTTGTGTTTATTCAGTTCATTGGATGAGAACTTGTAACTGTGTACTTTAGTGTGTTTATATGATTAATGTTATGGGAAAACTGGATTTCTAGGCTCGCATACATTTTGAACCACATGGCCTTTCTCCTTTCTTCCAATATCTTTGGGTATGGCATACTTCTTAGATTATAATCCTCTTTCCCAATTCCTGCTAAAACATGAGCAAAATTGAATTAATAATAAATAGCAAGCACCCTAACATTAACATTTTGATCCAAAATTCACATAACATTTTCGGAGTTCCAGTGTTGCCACAATTACAATACGTTCCAATTGTAAAGCATGTTTCAGAGGCAGGAGCCCGCACGCTCAAAGTCATGTAACCTCGGAAAGGGGTGAATTTCCTTGAGAAGCCGTGCGGGCGGAAATTAAGACGTCTGTGCAAGGTTATATGCAGGTTTCATAGCTGTGACTTTGAGAAAAAATCTTAAGATTAATGGTTAAACGGTGACAAGGTGTCCATATATAAACGTGGGTTTATTAGATAAGTGTAGATTATAATGACTGGTATACGGGGCTAGGAATATTTAACGTTTCTCATAGTGAGAAAAGGCCCGTGCCCAACAGTGGGACAGTTATGGGCTGATTTTGGTATGTTATGTATGTTATATCAGACGCCAGTTCGACCTCATCGAAATGTTACGATCTCCCTATGATCCTTAAAACGCCTTAACAGCCTAAATTCCCACTTAGTCAAACCTCCTCTATTTCCCTCAAGTCCGTCGTCACTTTCATTTACCTTACATGCTCTGCATTCACGTCCTTCCATCATCCATCGTGAGCACTCAATTACATTTCTCGTGTGTACCAGTTCCATTACATTTCATTGCTATATCAGGTACCAAGTGTACTTTATAAGTTATCGTCATTCAAGTATTATGTAGTACATAACGAGGCTTTGAATGCGGCGTACGCTAGTATCAAATAATTATATTGTTGTTTCATATTGTCTGCAGGTAAAATACGATTACGTCTTGAGAAGAAGCTAAAGAAGATGTTAAATTTTTCTTTCTTTCTTTCTTTCTAAATGTTCCATTGTCAAAATCTAAGTCAAACAGGTTCTTAATCGATATTACGAAGGAAATATTTGAACATTTGTTCCCCAATGGTTATCACTTCAGTTTACTAATCTTTCAGCATTGTCGGCGACTTTGGTTCAAAGAAGTTAACAATCCTTAAATAGACTGATAGCGTAGGCAACCTCAGTGCAGGAAAACTAAACCAAGAGCGAAAAAGACATAATACATGTATACTAAAGTATCGGTAATAAATTGCCACAAATTGGTCCAAGTAGAACTACATAAAATAACCCATGCGAAGTAAAAGATAGCATATTCTACACATCAGATACCTCGGCACCAAAGCCACTTAAGTAAATCCCAAGGCACTGGCAAGCACCTGCAGCCCTCGATCAAGAACATTTCTTTAGTTAACAATGTTGCTAAATAAAAATCGCACGAACGCTTCCAAATCGTTGGGTTAGACCGCTCAAAACAAACTTGGACACGTTTTATGGATTTTATAATCGGTCATTGCTGGAACTACTCCAAGCTTGGCATGGCAGTGTAGACCCTGGTATAATGTAGGCGAGGTAGCGAATTCGGGGTAAACCTCTATCGACCATTGCTCGTGCCAGCCTGAGCTGAGCCAATTTTGAAAATATCCCTAAAGCCTAATGTTTCTTGACCCAGCTCCCTACCTTGTTCTTCCAGCAACGCCCTTAGCCGAAGCCCGAGTCCCACAAGGTTGGTGTTATGCTAACTTTTTTTCTCAGTCGAAAGCCCTTTAGTTTCTTCAATTCTGTTCTGTTAAAAAGTAACCTATAAGCGAGATGCGAGTGGCGATGTAAAAAGCTGGGTTAAATCCGGATTTATCTGGTTAAAAACCTCTACGTGTGTTTCCAGCCAAGAAAGCGCTCCTTCCACCATAAGGGTCGGAAAATATCACTTAGGCAATATGTTAAAAGATAGGTGTTATAGCGGCTAAACAGCAAAAACACAGGTTGCTTCTGCATCTCGGGGGCCATGGGAGCACAGATTAGGGAATCTATGTGCTCATACCAAGCAACCTTCAGAAATACAGTGGTGCCATCTGTGCAGCAGAGAGCACAGCAAGGCTTTGGGGGATCTTTTGACAACACAACGTGATGTGGTGGCCTATTTACAGTCTCCTCCCCTGCGCTTAAGGAGGTGACCGCCTATGTATATACACCGATTTTACTCCGTGATTTGAAGACCGACTTGAGCAATTATTTTTTAACAGGTGCAAAATGCTTTCGAATTGGTCCCATATAAATTTCATTACATTTGATTGAGTAGTTTTTTAGCCAGCTTCAATAAACAGGTTAATTTTACTGCGCTTATCTAGATGATGACTTAATAGTTTCGATTCCTCTGAGGTCAGAGAACCGATTTGAGTAATTGT
This sequence comes from Diloba caeruleocephala, assembly GCA_947459985.1. NCBI lineage: Eukaryota > Metazoa > Arthropoda > Insecta > Lepidoptera > Noctuidae > Diloba > Diloba caeruleocephala. Next base: position 3,972,024 of record OX381618.1, read on the forward strand.
AATTGTAACATGTATGTGGAATTTCATGTCTGTAAACGCACCCACGACACAGAAGAAATCCTAGTGTGGGGCAACGTTTAAAAAAAAAACCTATTATTAGTGTTAAATACTGATATCAAATTGGTAAAAGGTCTTACTTACATTTATGTTCACTAAAAAGAAACCAATAAAACTTTTTAACAAAAAACATACCGACTTCAAAAACCCTACACGATATAAAAATATTAAAACCAAGGACAAGAAAAAAAAACGTTATTTATGAAGTCGGGCGGGGCCAGGTATGCCCTAACCATGGTTCATGTAGACCAACGAGAATGAGAAGTTACATTTTAAACCCGGCCCCGCCCGACGTCATAACTAAAGTTGATTTTTTCCTTTTCAGTGATTTTAATGTTTTTATATCGTGTAGGGTTTTTGAAGTCGGTATATTTTTATTCAATTCAATTCAATTTATTTAAACTATATTGTGGTACATAGGTAAAACTAATGATATAAAATACAATAAAATTGTGTTTTCGCTGCTATCTTTTGTTAAAAGTTTTATTTCCTGATAAACTTATTAAAGGAGCACCAAGTACGTACCTTTTTTTTTATTTATTTTTTTATTGGTGCCCAGTGGAAATTCTTATTCGCCCCGGGGAAGGACGAAGGGGTATGCCGGACTCCTACCGGCTAAAACCACTGGAGCGGTCATCTTCGGCACGTAGGGGAGGCTCCAGGTCCTCGTATGATCATACTAGAGACCAAGTACGTACCTACGTACGTGCTACGAGCACTGAAAGTCAAATATATTATTTCTAGCTAAACACTAAACGAACCAATATATTACTACATAGGTGAGGTGCCGGCTCAGAATACCACCACCCCATCTCCTCCCGTGGGTGTCGTAAAAGTCGACTAAGGGATTACCCGGAGGATGGGCAGCAGCGTCCTTCGATTAATTAACAACTCAACTGCGATCGCCAACCCGCCTGCCAAGCGTGGTGATTATGGCAAAACCCCCCAATGAGCCCACAACACACCCATATCGGTCGTTGTGATAATCTTTGGGAGAGGCCTGTGTCCAGCAGTGGACTTCATTCGGCCGAAATGATGAATTCATCATATGTCAAGTACAGATTGAGCAAAGAATTATCGTATAAATCTTATGGCTTGTGCCAGACTCGTACTCGGCGCTTTCTCTTGCCAAGTGGCTGCAAACTTTGCCAGGGTTCAGCGGAGATCGTTTTATTTTGTTTCCTGTATTTTGATGTGATTTGAATTAAATTTTTACGTTACACAGATAAAGTTGTTTCGTGTACGTATCTCGTCATATAGCACAACTTGGAGTAAGAAATTCAATTAGGAAAAGGGGATATCTGCTTCATTTTTTAAATACCTATTCGGAGATATTCGAGAATTTTGTTCAGAGTTAAAGCAAAGTTTCTTTATACGAACTCAACTGGGCTGCTACTGTAGTAGCAAGTAGCAACCAAATATTTCCTTCAAACTATCGATAAAATAACTCTTTTACCTGGATTTGGACATATCTTAAACCGTGAGCATAAAGATAAAAATATTTTTTTTATTCATGTAAAACCAATTGTAGGCACTTATGAATAGTCAAGACTTTAGTTGCCTCGTTCCAAGGTGTAGATTTCCTATGGAGAAGAACGGGCAAGAAACTCCATGGTTACTCTCTTTAAATCATATTGGTACAATGTTCTCGAAATGATGGTAATGTGAGGACAATGCAGGAAGAAAGAGTCTATCTTAAAAAGTCTACACTAAACAAGCTTGATTTTAATATTCAGCAGAATTTTTGATTCAATTGTCATGACAGCATTAAGATGACCAATTCCAACAGACGGCACTCATTCACGAGCATGACGCATGCATCAGCGTCGCTCAGCTCAACCATATTGTAGGGAAACTTAGCGACCCGACACACAACGCCACCATAAGCAGGACATTTGTGTGAGCATGACATACCTAAACTGCCAGAAAAATATCACGTCAATAAAACAAAATAATTGAAAAGCCCACATGGTACTCGCACTATTACAGTATCAAATCTAAATGCATAACATGAACATAAAAATAACATTAAAAATAAATAACATAATGTCATATAGAATAATGAAATGTCATTATATGAATTAATATAATCCATTTTAAGAAATGATGCAATTTAAATGTCACATTAATTAAAAAGTACTGGTTTTAGATACATGTACATGGAATGTCAATATAAGCCTATGCATATCAGAGCAGCTCAATCCCAAGCATATTTGTCGTCCATATAGTCTGTTACATTATAGAAAGCTTTTCTACACAGCTTCTGTTTTATAGTGGACTTGAATTTATTAACGCTTAGTTTTTGAATATGGCTTGGGATTTTATTGTAAAAACGTACACATTGACATTTAAATGATTTGCTTATTTTCTGGAGCCTAGTGGCAGGAACAACGAGTTTGTGTTTGTTCCTAGTATTAATACTATGGGTATCACTATTCTTTGCAAAGAGAGAGATATTTTTATGAACATACAAAACATTTTCGTAAATGTATTGAGATGGAACGGTCATTATATTAATCTTTTTAAATTGCTCCCTAAGTGAATATTTAGAGCTTAACTTATAAATTGACCGAATAGCTCGTGTTCACCCGTCCACTCTGCAGCTGCTTGAAACGTAGCAAGGATGAGGATATCAATATTAAACACAATTGATATGGTACAATCCGTGTAATGTAATAAAAAGTACATAAAAATCACTGACCTAGCTAAACGACGGAAAATCTTAACATCGCCATTTAATAATGTTAAAGAATCTAACAACGCCATCTATTGGCACCAAAGTAAACTATACTACTCAAACATGCCGCCCACCAAGAACAAATTGAAAAATTTGTCCTTCCATCAGGCATACAATCCATCCGCCCACCATGGTTAAACTAAACACTATAATTAAATTATTAATATAAAAATATAACATAAACAACAAAATCAACCCCTGTCTTCATTTGCTTTACAGCTAGGTAGTATACAGATCTTAGTTACAGTTCTTTTAATAACAGAGTTTTTAGTGCGCAAGGATACTACTCTGGTAATTCCATCTGTACCAGGATGCTTTGCAACCACCCGACCAAGCAGCCATCGAGAGGGTGGTAAGTCATCCTCCTTTACCAAAACCAAATCTCCGATACTTGGTTCTGGAGTTTGTTGCTTCCACTTATACCTTTGCATAAACATCGTTAAGTATTCTTGCGACCAGCGTCTCCAAAAACTTTGCATCATCCGCTGGGTTAGCTGCCAGCGGCGTAAACTACTGATATTGGAACCCTCATAGTTATAATCTGGAACGGCGACTAGAGGCTCACCTACAAGGAAATGACTAGGGGTCAAAGCATTCAGACCATCCAGATCGTTATCCATACGTGACAGTGGCCGTGAATTTAAGCAGGCTTCAATTTGTACCAATACTGTCGACAGTTCTTCGTAGGTCAGTGTCGAGTCACCAATTACTCGCCTGAGGTGGAACTTCACTGATTTGACTCCAGCTTCCCAGAGTCCCCCAAAATGAGGTGAGTATGGAGGAATAAAATGCCACGTTGTTCCTTGAGATGCTAAACTCTCAGCCAGCTGCTTTGACAAACTTGATTTCTCTGCCGAGAAAAGATTATTTAATTCCCTCGAAGCACCCACAAAGTTGGTTCCATTGTCAGACCAAATATCGGAGCAATGTCCTCTCCGAGAGACAAATCTTCTGTAAGCGGCCAAAAAACCTTGAGTTGTTAGGTCGCTAACAACTTCGATATGTACCGCTTTTGTGGCCATACAGACGAATAAACAAATGTAACCCTTGTAAGCATGATGACCACGACCTTTGGAAACTCTGACATTAATGGGACCAGCATAATCTACCCCTGAGTATTTGAAAGGTCTAGTGGGCGTGACTCTTGCAGCTGGTAGTTGCCCCATTAGCTGGGTTGATGTAGCTGCTGAATACCTTACACACGACATGCATTTACGTATATGTGATTTTACCAATTCTTTGGCACCAAGTATCCAATATTTGGACCTCAAATAGGCAAGCATAAGTTGAGGCCCGCCATGCAGGGTTAAGATATGGGCGTCTGATATTATCAAATTAGTAAGAACTGATTTTTTGGGTAGCAATATAGGGTGTTTTCTATTTTCACTTAGCGAAGAATTCTGTAGTCTGCCGCCTACTCTTAAAATTTTATTCCTGTCAATAAATGGGCATAAGTGTTTTAAAGATCCTTTCGATTTCATCGACCTATTCTCTACTAGTGTATCTATCTCGTCTCCAAAGTTGTCAGCTTGACATTTCCTTATACAAACATCTAATGCTTCTTTTATTTCTTTAGCTGTTAAAACCCCCGGTACTTCACCGTTATCTTTCTTTCGTTTTATCCACATACGTCTGCAATAAGAAACCACTCTTAAAAATTTTGTTAGGTTAGAAAACCTCTCCCAGAAGTTATGTCCAGAACTTGAGAAATGTACTTTGACAGCTTCCAAATCAGTTTCTCTATCAATAAGTTTATTGTAGTCTATTTGAAAAGAGTGTAAAAATTCCGGTCTATTAAACCACGAAAATTGTCTTCTAAGATCTGATGGATTGAGGCCCCGCGAAGCGTAATCAGCTGGATTTACGCCAGACCGAACATGAAACCACTGCTCTGCGTCTATGGTGGTTAAGATTTCAGAGACTCTATTGGCTACAAAGGTATGCCACCGGCTGGGGTGGCTATTAAGCCAGGCCAACACGACGGTAGAGTCTGTCCAGGCGTGAATGTTCTCCTTTTGGATGTCCATCACGGAAGCGACCTCAACCAACAACCTTGTAAGAAGCACAGCACCACACAGCTCCAACCTAGGGATTGAAATCTGTTTAATCGGGGCTACTTTCGTCTTTGCTGTGATCAAATTAACACTAACGTGACCCTCATCGTCGATCACCCGGATATAAACTACAGCAGCATATGCTAACTTGGATGCGTCGCAAAACCCGTGAAGTTCAACAAGTTTGTCATTACGTTTAGTATTGATCCAACGAGGTATTCGCAACTTAGACAATTGAAGTAAGTCATTCCGGTAAGTATTCCACTCATCTAATATTTTGTTCGGTACCTTATCATCCCAACCTACACCTGATATCCACAGCTTTTGAATTATTATTTTTGCTACTATTACGCTCGGTGAAACCCATCCGAGTGGATCAAATAAACGTGATATATCGGATATAATGATTCTTTTTGTTACAGGTTCCCTCGCAGGCGGAAGAGTCACCGTGTATTGAAAAGAATCGATCATCCGATTCCAGGTGAGTCCTAGTAATTTCATCACTTCATCATTTTTTATTTTTATTCCCTCTTCCTCATGTTCTTTATTACCTTTATTTATCATTTGCATCAACTCTCTACTGTTACTTGTCCATTTTTGTAAGATAAATCCCCCTTTTTTTAATAATGCGTTAAATTCATTATAGATTTGAAACCCTTCTTCAACTGTTTGGACACCCGTAAGTAGGTCATCCATGTAGAAGTCTGTTTCTACTTTATCAGCCGCTGTTGGATAGTTATCCTTCTCATCTTTAGCCACCTGCTGAAGCACTTTAACCGCTAAATATGGAGCACATGCCGTGCCAAACGTAACTCTCAACAAACGATAATCATTTATGTTATTATCTGAGTTTTCTTTCCATATAATTCTTTGGTAATCGACATCCTGCTTAGCTACCTTCACTTGGCGGTACATTTTGACTACATCAGCAGATAAACATATTGGGTACAATCTCCATTTCATCAATATATGTCTTAAAACCGGCTGCAAGGCTGGTCCTATCATCAAAAGATCATTTAGCGATAAATGGTTCTCACCTTTGCAGGATGCGTTGAACACTATTCTCACCTGCGTGGTATCTTTATCCTCCCTAATGACTGCAAAATGTGGTAAGTAGACTCCCTTGGAGTTATTTATTTCTTTTTCAGGAATCTTCTCCAGGTGACCAAGAAGTAAGTATTCGTTCAACACATTTTGATACTTAATTTTCATTTCTTCATTTTTATTTAACCTTGCAATTAATGATGTTACCCTTTTTTCAGCTATCTTCTTGGAATTTTTTATCTGTATTTCTGAATCAGTGGATTTAAATGGCAACCGTACAATATACCACCCCTGTTCATCTCTACTGGTAGTTTCATCAAAGAACTGTTCACACTGTTTTTCTTCCTCAGTTAACATATGTTTTTTGCCAACAACGATATCCGCCTCTATTTCCCAGAACCTTTTCAAGATATCATTTTCTTGCACGCTCGAATGCATAACGACCACACTCACATTACGTTGGTGTGATTTTTCAATCACACCCGACACAATCCAACCAAATAAAGTAGCTTGAGCTACTAACGTTCCCTGAGGGCCCTTTTTTACTCCTTCTTGAAGTACTTGACTGTAGACCTCGGCACCAAGCAATATATCAATTTTGTTTGGCGTGTTATATTGGGGATCGGCTAGTGGCAAGTCACATATCCAGTCTACAGAAACCAATTTCTTACAGGGAAGAAAACTGGTTATGGTTTTTAGAACATAAGCGTCTACTGAAACTGTTACGTTTGGATCATGAATAGAGGTAAGTTGTAATTCAACCATAAACTTTGAATTAATATTGGTATTTCCTTCCAGCCCTGAGATGAGTCCCCTTACTGGCATCTTTTTAAGACCCAAGTACTGAGCAGTTGCTTCTGTTACAAAGGAAGCTTGAGATCCTTGGTCAAGCAACGCTCTGATAGTGTGACTCATACCATTTCTAGCTGTAGCGTGTACAAGAACAGTGGCTAATAACACCTGACTGTGATCTTTCACTCTATTTGACGAAAAAAATGTAGCCACTGTATCAGTGTTCAACGATCCGGATGCTGTAGCATTGTGATCATCTGATGTTTCTTCGTCACCGTTCCGAGACTCGACATTATTTACCGAATTCCCTGAATTGTCATTGTTATTAATTTGACCAACTGGATGAAGCAAAGAATGATGTTTACGATTACAAATTCGGCATACTGATGAGCTCATACACTGCTTGGCCAAATGGTTACTTCCTAAACAATTATAACATAAATCATTTTGCCCTACGAACTCACGTCTAGCTTGTACATCGGATTTTATAAACTTTTTACAACTATGAATTCTGTGACTTTCATTACAAAACCTACACTGTATGTTCGAAACATAAAATACCTTAGGTTTTTGTACTCTGTTTGGGTTGGATCCAGTATCTAGAAACTCCAATGCACGATAACGATTTGTTAAAAAGTCTTTAAATTGATCAAAAGTTGGCAAGCTATCAGAAGAGGTGCTGTCTGTAACTCGCAATTCCCACTGTTTTCGGGATTCTGGGTCCAACTTCTGAGTAAGAATATGAATTATTATTACATCCCATGTGCTGACATCTACACCTATGTTTGTTAATGCAGACAAACAATCACTAGATGTATCAATTAAATTCTTTAGTGAGTTTCCTGATTCATTATTTATATTTCTTTGATTAAAAAATCTTTTTAAAATGTAATGACATAGGATTTTTTTATTATTATATCTCTCATTTAACAATTCCCAACATCTTTGGTAATTAGATTCAGAAATAGGTATCTGTCTAAGAAGCTGCTCTGCCTCTCCTGAGAGATACCCTTTTAAATAATGCATCTTTTGTACATTGTCCAGTTGAGTATTTGTGTGAACCAACGATATAAACATATCTCTAAATGTTATCCACTCAGAGTACAGACCCGTGAATGTCGGAATGACAATTCGAGGCAATTTTACTGTGGAAGACTTCACATTCATACATGAATCATTAGGCAGGCTATTGGACTTCCTAAACGAGGATAGTACAGCTTTTAATTCTGTTTTGTACTCAATATACAATTCCTCTACAATTTCGTACGTGTCACCTATAATATATTGTATTTCTTTTCCTAGAGACAGTTTTACAATATCTTTGTGATTTTCGTTAAATTGACACCAAAGTTGATCAAGGTTCTCTAATCTAATCTCTACATACGGCTCAGTTAGTCTCTCTTTTGGAGATTTTTTATAATTTTTCTTAGCCTTTGATATGCGGTTATATAATTCAGTTTGTAAGTTAATAAGAGCATCCATTTTTTTTTAAATTTAACTATTTCAATAGTAGCAAATCGTCTAAGTAAAAGTTATTTATAGTATAAATCTCAAAGTTGTTAATGTTTAAATTGCACTGGTATAAATTCAAAGTTCACTCACAGTAGTCCTCCATAAGTATATATCACCTCCAAATATAGGTCCACTGATTGGCGTCGCAACTCTGCACACACCGCCCCGTCCTCCAGTCACCCTCGCTGCGAACCCTGGCGACGACGTCACCCGGCACCGTCTGCAGTAGTTTCACTGCACCTTCGTACTCGTAGGCTGCTTGCTGCTGCTGATGGTGCTGCTGCTGCTGCTGAGATGTCCTTGACCAGCTATTGCAAGCGATCCACTTGCCCAGTCAAGAACTGTTATCACAAAAAGGAAACCTCCGGTGATCCGGCTTCGAAGGACCAAATGTTCACCCGTCCACTCTGCAGCTGCTTGAAACGTAGCAAGGATGAGGATATCAATATTAAACACAATTGATATGGTACAATCCGTGTAATGTAATAAAAAAGTACATAAAAATCACTGACCTAGCTAAACGACGGAAAATCTTAACATCGCCATTTAATAATGTTAAAGAATCTAACAACGCCATCTATTGGCACCAAAGTAAACTATACTACTCAAACAGCTCGTAATTATTTTATTAATTATTAATCGTATTAAAGTATTTTACCTACAGATAATAAGAAAGAACAATACAATTATTTGAATCGAAATAGCTTACGGAACTATATCGCGTTTATTTCACTCATTCCATATTTTAATTGAAAATTTGGATAAAATATGTACATACGTGACGCATACATACTTGCCGTATACATACGTGCAGTATACATACGTGCCGTATACATACGTGCCGTATACATACGTGCCGTATACATACGTGCCGTATACATACGTGCCGTATACATACGTGCCGTATACATACGTGCCGTATACATACGTACAACGTTTTAAATTAAGAGAAGTATTTAATTTTATATATTTATCGTGCATACATTTATGTTCCACTATACGCATGTGTGCTTAATTGTGTTTTAGACGTATGATGTTTCAGCTATTTATTATGAACAAATGTGACTATATAGGCTAGAACATAAAATATTTTTATATTTTATAATTTATATTATATTTGTACATTTATAATATCATAAATGTATGTGCTATGCCTGCACATGTATGTATACGAGGAGGGATCAAAAAGTAGTGAGAATGAGATAGAAGATAATGACTATTAATAACTTAATAATTTATTTTTCTACATAGTTTCCGAGTCTCTCTACACACCGAGTCCAGCGCTTTTCCAAGGCTTCAATCCCTTTCACAAAAAAAGTTTTGCCTTGGTCCTGCAAAAACCTCTCCACGGCATCCATCACCTCGTTATCGTCTTCGTACCTATTTCCCCTTAAGTATTTTTTCAATTTGGGGAACAGATAAAAATCGCTAGCCGCCAGATTTGGTGAATAAGGGGGGTGGTCAACCAATTCGAAGCCAGCTTGCTGAATGGCAGCCATCGCAACTGCCGACCTGTGCGCGGGTGCGTTGTCGTGATGAAACAGCACGCCCCTTCTAAGTTCTCCTCTCTTTTTCTCTTTGATGGCATTCCTCAACTTGGGAATTAAAGCTGCATAATATTGGCATGTAATAGTGGTTCCACGCTCCAGGTAATCAATCAACAATATCCCTTCTGAGTCCCAAAATATTCAGGCCATAACCTTGCCAGCCGATGCCACGACAAGAAACTTCTTCGGGGCCGGTGATGATGGCCGTTTCCATTGCGAAGATTGCTGTTTTGTCTCGGGATCAAAATGATCGACCCATGTTTCGTCCATTGTTACGAAACGAGACAAAAAGTTTTGAATGACATGAAACTTGTCCAACAATATCTTCGAAATGTCAAGTCGATTTTGTTTCTGACTGTCGGTTAACATTCTCGGCACCCATCTTGCGGAGACTTTTCTCATATTCAAAGATTGTTTCAATATGGATTGAATACTTACATATAAAATGCCCGTTTCTTGAATAGTATATAGTATAGTATGAAAGAAGTAACTTAAGTTATCCCTTATAACATCAGCTATCTGCCAGTGAAAGTCCCGTCAAAATCGGTCCAGCCGTTTCGGATATAAGCTGGAACAAACAGACAGACAGACAGACCAAAAAAAAAAATGTTATTTTGTTATGAGTACCGTATATTCTTTCATATGCATTTAGTAAAAAGCTCTTAGTTTGATATTACAAACAGACATTTTATTTTATTTATTTGTATAGATTTTCTAGCCCTGTTCACAAAAAGTCCTTAATGGGCTTCAAAATGTATTTTTTTTTTGTTTGAAATGGTAATCAGACACGTAATGGATTCTCTTACTCTTATTTGGTTTATGTTAATATGAATTTGATTCTGTTTAAAGTGATTTTAATTAATGTACTTATTTTATTTATTTCTGAAAATATAATTGTCATTGAATCATATTCTCCATGTGGTGTCCGGAATAAGAATATACACCACGCCATCCCCACCCCTGGATGACGTAACAGGCGTAACATCACGTAATATGACGTAATATCACGCATTAAAAGGAAATTATGACAACAATGTATGGAATAAAAGGCATCACAAACTATTGTAAAATATCCGTTTTGTACCGTGCCGCAGTTAGCTCTGTGCATGTTCCTATGTAGCTATGACATAGATACCACAAGTAACCACTCCATTAGTTATTTAGTATATGAAGCATATAAAAAAGTTTTATGACAGAATATCGTGTTGCTGAGGAGTTTGTTACTTCATATTTTTTCCCCAGCTTACTTGTAATTCAAGGAAGCTGTGAAGGGTGGGCTTGTGTCGATTTTGACGTACAAAACAAATATTTATATTGATTTTTCATTCGTTCAGACATAAATCTCACATGCACTAACTTCCAGACTCGTAATAACTAGCTGTAGGCTATAAAAAACTTGTCCGTGCGGGAGTCAATAGCTTAGCCACTGCACCAACCATACTGTCATTTATTAGTGACAACTGGTTACCAAAAAAACGATTGACATCTACTTCAAGGTAGCTAAACATTATAGCTGTTATTTTATCGACAGTCTGAAGGTAATTAATCTATTACTTATTTTCTTTTTTAACTTCTACTAAAGTATATTATAGCAATACTCGGTACAAAACTTCATTGCATGAAATTGATCAATCACTTAAAAGATGCGGATGGCGTGGCGTGGACCGCCACTTTATATTGCTTTGAATAAAGTTTATCTTTCACAAGTCATCTTCATTGATGGGCTAATTACTTTACTTCAATATGCAGTTAATTTTCTTGGATATTCCGCAAAAATATCTCCGCTTCTTTTAAGTAATTATCATTGGAAATTTAAGAAAAATATAATGTTTCTGGGTGTCTTCTGGGGAAATTTTGTTAAAATAAATACCTAAATTGATCTGTGTTGTCGACTCAGAAATGTTACCATGGTCTTTTAGGATAATGTTCAGTAATATGAAGTTAAGACGGGTGATGAACACTAAGCCAAGCCGTGGCTTAGCGCATTTAAAAAAATAGTATTCAGAGAGACAGTGCCTATTTAAGTTACGTCGGTCTTGGCTACGTTTGCACTCTATTCTCTATGGCCATTTTTAATGGGAGAATGTTTATCGGTAAGATATGGTTTTTACAAAACTGTATAGCTAGACGTAAATAGAAATAAAACAAAGATATACACAAAATATACAAAATGCTATTAGGTTGGGCTAAATAAAATATGAATATTTGACAAGTAAGTGAAAATGGCTACTTGAAAAAGGAGGTTTTCAACGTTAGTAAAAGAATTCCTAAAATAATTAATTACTTCACATGCCACAATCTATACAACTAAATAAAACTGTGTCTGTAAGTAGTCTGTTTGTAAAGTCAAAGTGACAGCTTGTTAATATATGCATATTAGAGTACACACGGTACTTATAACAAACAAATAATTTTATTTTTTTTGACTGTCTGTCTGTTGTACTGTTTGTTCTGGCTATTCTATGAAACGGCTGGACTGATTTTGACAGGACTTTCACGGGCAGATAGCTGATGTTATAAAGAGTAATGTAGACTACTTTATTTTTAGAAAATAATCATTAGGGTTCCGCAAAAAAGTAAAATCTCATGATATCTAATGTATATATTAATTATATAAAAAATATTTTAAGTATTTATAAACTAGCTGGAACTGGAACGAAACGCGGTTTCACCCGCCATTTAATTTAAAAGTACTCGGAGATTATTTATAAATAATTTAGAATAATTCGGCATAGACACATGACATAGAGCTTGAGCGTCTTCAAAATCTTTGTACAAGATTCATATTTGGGCTACGCAAATATGATCATGTTTCTGAATTTCGTATTGAGCTCAAATGGCTACCTATTCGTCTTCGCCGGAATACCCATATCCTTTCACTACTATACAATGTGCTTTTCAATCTTTCCACTCCCTTTTATCTTAAAGAACGTTTTGAGTTCCTGAGTGAGACACATTCGAAAAACTTGAGATCATCGGAGAATCTGAATTTAAAAATCCCTATGTATTTAACAAATTTCGTTGACAAATCGTTTACCGTCCAGGCTGTTCGACTATGGAATGCATTACCGCTTTCTGTGCGACATGCACAATTACTGCCAGTTTTTAAAAGCCTAGTGAAGGAATAATATCGTTCATAATAATTTGCTATTTCTCATTCATTTCTTTTCAATATTCTGATTTTCATACAATATTTATTAGTATATATATAACATTTTTATGTATTTCATTTATTATATTTGTGTAATATTAAGTATGTATAACATTATACATGTACACCTAGACTGCCCGTTATCTCGTTCCTATCTCACATATATCCATGCAAAGGTTGTCTGGAAGAGATCGCTGTGTGCGATAAGACCGCCCATTGTGCATTAGCTATTGTGTACCTATGTTTTTCCTTATTTTGTTACCTGGTGTACAATAAAGTGTATATAAATAAATAGAGTATATATATTGGATTTCATAGGTTTACATTTTTTTGCGCGGAACCCTAATTATTTTTCTAAAATAAAAGTAGCCTAAGTTATTCCTTATAACATCAGCTATCTGCCAGTGAATCGGTCGAGCCATTATGGAGATTAGCGGGAACAAACAGACAGACAGATAGACCGACAGACAGAGAAAAAGAGTAAATTTTTTTTTTCGGTGTAGGCACCATATGTACTTTCATATGCATTTATTAAAAAGCTGTTGATATTACAAACAGACACTTCAATTTTATTTATTTATATGGAGTATGGATAATCCGATTAATTTTAAATTAAACGGCGGGTGAAACCACGCCACACAGCTAGTACTACAATAAAAAAGAACTCACGCAGACTTGAATAAAAAGAAAAGCGGTAGATTGAAACAACTAGGGCATATAATAACTCGCCAAGATGCCAAGAAGTAAGTTTAATATTCTATAATCTAATAATTTCGCTTAAAGTAGTTCACTTTCAGTACCTGGCTTAGCTCAGTTTACATTAAGCTTAAGTCGTGTTCCGAACGTCTCTGAATACAATTATGAGCGTAAGTACTAGATTTTGACAGATGGAGGTAAGTTCACGCTTAGATTTGTTTCTGAATTTGAACGTTAGTGCATTATCGTTTTGCCCGGTTACTTTCTTCTATATGATCTCACTTTATTAATAGAAAATATTTTCGGAGAAAAATCTATAGGTTACAATGATGCGTTTTAGCAAAAAGCGAAACATAACATCAACCTTGATTTTATACATATTCAAAATTAATTTATATAATTCATGTTTCCGTTTGCATAAAAAACACAATTCACCACGTAAAAACTGTAGGTAACTATCAGTATTATGTCTTTCTACAAATACTGTGGTACTGTTACCGAACACACACACACACACACACACACACAGTAACATATTCATAGAGCCTAGCCTTTAAAATATTTTCCATTATTAAAGTAAGACCCTATATATTAAAAGCTTAGCTTTTGTCCGTGGAGTATTCGTCACTGCTTTATATTATCTTCTGTATTTTTGACTTCTTGACACGACTCGACTCCCACTTTGTCTTTCACTTGTTGTACAAAGCATCTTCTAGGTCTTGCTCGGTGTGCTTTGTACTGTAAATTCGATACAGAGAGCTTACCTGAACACCTGCATTTTAATGAGCCCTACCTGATATACACGAGATGATCGGGGTCAGGCGGTAAGGTGTCGGTATAATACCGCGTCTCTGCAGAAACAATCTATCACTGTTCGACAATTAAGGAACACAGAGCAAGCGGACAGATAAAGGCGGGCATTGTTATCATAATAAATATCATTAAGAAACACATACAATATTGAAGGGATACATAGATATTAATTAGGACGAAATATTTAACATACTAAATTTAAAAAAAGGATTAGTAAACTGAAGTGGCAATGGGCGGGGCACATTGCTTGTAGAACTGATGGCCGTTGGGGCGAAAAGGTTCTCGAATGGAGGTCACGCACCGAAAAACGCAGCGTAGTGTGGTGAAGGGCGCTGGGAGTCATTGGATGAGAGCGGCATGTAACTGCTCCTTGTGGTAATCTAAGGGGGAAGCCTTTGTTCAGCAGTGGACGTCCTGTAGCTGATATGATAATGATGACCTTTCCGATTGCGCGTTTCCGTCCGTTATACATATTACATCGATACCCGTCAAGTAATGTGGTGTCTTAGTTTAAAAGAACGTGGTTATGACACGGAGATAGTCACATGGTATATGTGGTACATGCTAGTTCATAAACCTCCAAACCACCAAAAAACAACACCTTTACAGATGAATACGCTATTCGTCGTTCAAAGTTCATGCTTAAGCAGTCGGCGATATGCTCCGAAAATAAAAATGTTCGAACTTTGAAGTTGTCAGAAGTTTGAGAGTCAGATGCGAACGGGCTGTGTGCAGTTTGAGAAATGAATTCCTTTGAATTTTGCCTCCATTTTTAGGAAGCAAATTTTAGAACAAGTTTTGAAACATTTCTGTTTATTGATAATGGTTCCGCTGTTCGGTAGATACCAAAAAGGGTATAGAATATGTTATCCAATCTCTACCTTAAACATCTGGTTTATAGTACATGCATAAAGGGGTATAGAAGTAAAAATGATTCATGATAGGTACAGGTGAAGGCTGTGCGCTTTAGAGGCTGTCTTTTGTCGTTAGCTTTCAAAAGTACTTATCTATTTAACTCTACTCTATCTTCTATCTTGACGTCGTTTGCAAATAAAACTCAAAGTTTGCTCTCCAAATGAAAAATTTGGAGTATAGTAGGTCAAAAGTTAGGAACAATAGTTAGGATTCTAGAAACTTTGTAGTTCTTTACGGAACTGTAATAAAATGAGCTCAGACAACCAAACAAGGCTTTATAAAAAACATTGGACGCACCACAAACCATGAAGAGTCTTTTCTTGAAAATCGGAGAATAAGGATATGGTAAAATAGGGAATAGTTACTTTGGTATATGTAAGAAGAAAATAGAGTCAAGGAGTAGTTGCTGTGACTTTCTGTATTAGAGAAGATAACCTTTTTAGTTTTACCTTACTCGTTTATCGATAACCCGACCACCACTGGCCACTTCCTAATTTCGCTCCATTACTAGTGTAGGCCATTATGGGTAAGATCTCTCTCTGCCAGCAGTAGTGTCGGCTATGTTGGCAGAGCACGAAAACTGGAATGCAGTGGGCTCCTTCTGTGAGAGCGTCAAGCTCCAGAAGGAGTCCGCAGAGCGGGATCGGGCTGATGGTAACAACCACCCTGGTGCCTAATTCCCATACGCCTGAAACCCCCTGCCGTCGCTATAAGGCGGGGGGCCTCTGGGTTCGAGGGTGCATAGATTGGGGAATCTACGTGCCTTCACCGACCGACCCACGAGAAGACGGCGGCCGTGCAGGTAGTCACGCCAAAGCCCAATTAAAAAAAGGTACACTTCTGCCTTCTTCTGGGGGAATATATTTACAATATTGTATTAATTGAATTCAGTGTGGTGTCCAGATTAAGAATATAGCACCACTTCGTCTCTTCCCGTGGACGTCGTGAAAGGGGGCTAAGGGACTCTAAATCAGAGGGACGAGCAGAAGCGTCCCTTCTGTGGAACAGTAGCCATACTGCCCTCACCAACCCGCCTGCCAGGCATGGTGAGTAATGACAAATACCCATTGATAAAATATTGACACAGCTGTGGAAAGTTATGGGGGAGGTCTTTGTTCAGCAGTGGACGTCCTGACGACGACGTCGTCGTCCGACGTTCCATGCAGGGATCGAATCCACAACATGTAGCGCAGAAAAAAGAGCGACGAGCCACTGCACCAATTGTGCCATCGAGATATAATTAATATATCAACATGGTTATTTATCTTCAAAACTAGGTAACCTACTCTTCATAAAAGAGTTTCTAAGATTATCCCAGTGAGTAGTTCTTCCAAACTATGATTAGGTCCATCAAGCAATGCAATCTCATTTAACAGTACCATTGTGGAAAATTCTAGAACATTTTTCATTATTAAATGGAACATCTCTATTATTTAACCCTTCACTCGGACTTCGTTGCTAAATTGGAAATTACGCCTGAGGCCCTTTTAATTCAGTGGAAACTAAACCAGTGTTGAATTGAAGTAAAAATGGGTGATGTTTTTATGGAGGAGGCTTTTATATAGGTTTTAATATATTTTGAAGAACTTTTAAGGCGATTCCCAGCATGATTTCTGCTTAATATATCAAGAGAGGTCCTTTTGGGCTGGTAGATTACGTGGTTAGTCTCAGCAGAAAGGGCGGGAACTTTGTTCAGTAAGGCAATGGCAAGTTTTTTGAGATTTTTAATATGTTTTAGATTTCACTTTACTCAGTTTTATTAATATTTAAAAAGTACAATACTCACTTTGGTCTTTTGTGTTAAGACTTAGAACTCTTCAGATCTATTTTTTATTATTTGAAAATATTAGCAAACTGAATCTAACACTTAATTACTGAAATAATAGGCAGGACAACGACTTATAACTTGCTCGAAAGAGAAAGAGAACTGCACTAATATTGTCTCTGGGATCACACTTGTGCAGTAAATGCATAATTTTCATAATTTTGCTGTGGAATATAATTGTTTCAGTAAATAGTGACTTACTCGGCATCTACGTGGGGTGAGCAGAGTTGTTTGTCCGATGTGCCATCGAGGACTATATCCAACGGCTCAGTCGTTTTAAAAACTAGCATAGCCACGCCATTGAGGATAACCCCGGCCGGATCTTTCTGTCTGCGGATGGTTTGTAAGACCTCCTGCAGAATAGTGATACCTGCCACGATGAGCCCGTCCTTGGGGTCATCGTGAGGCTATAGACTATAGAGGGTTTTAAATGCGGGTATTACCCTTGTTGTCAGCTGTCTTATCTGGCAGGGTGCGAATTTGTGCATGGGCACTGGTGCCTGAAGAGACTTGCACTTCAAGTTCCGGTTGTCCCGGGATGCTGATGGTGTCACCGCATTTTCATCCGTGTTGAAATCCGATTGGGAGTCTTTTGGGGGGCGTGGCCAACAGGCCACCAAAGGAACACCTTTTCTTGTCCCGCTTTGTGCGTTTCTTGTACGTAGCGGATGCAGATCTCATCCCGTGTGTTGGGGCTATTTTTCATTACCATCAGCGATGCATACTATCTCCTGGCGTAAGGGTGGTCTGGTTGCGTGGTGAGCATAGCCAGCGTCGAAGGGATTGCACCCTATTCCGGGCTTTCTCGCGAATTACGGGTCATCCGACGTTCATTGCAGGTTGTGCGTCCCTGGAATTGGCGCAGGTAGCGGGTTCCTCTAGCAGGCGAGAGCTCTCGCTTGCACGGTGTCTCACGTCACACCTTACGTATGAGATTGGGCGACAGAACTCATGGCGATATAGCTGGCACCGGTGGCACTGAGCCGGGTCCTATTAATTAACAAAACTAGGTAACCATTTTAAACTATGCTTATAAGAATCTCTATCTATCTTATGAGATACACTGCTTCGAGATTTATCCTAAGTCGCCACTCTGTTTTGCAGACACTAACAACTAAATTTGGATCAATATATACGTGTAGGCCATACAAATAATTGATCCACGGGGAACGAATTTGCCTCCTTAAAGCTCATCAAAGCGTGTCTGATCGTTTACGCGTTTCTAAACACATTTAGTACCCAACTACGATCGACGGCACGATTGGTGCAGTGTCTGATACAGTCGGCTGCTGCGCACCGGGTCGCGGGTTCGATTCCCGCACGGAACAAATATTTGTATGATCTACAGGTAGTTGTTTCGGGTCTGGGTGTATTTTGTGTGGAATTTGTGTCTGTAAACGCACCCACAACACAGGAGAAATCCTAATCTGGGAAAAAGTAAAAAAAAATAACTCAACGTTAGTTATCGATATTAAAAAATTGGCACTGGTTGATTCAAGTGATTATTCTTATGGTAGAGCCGCACTGTACCAGTTTTTTCGTGGGGATATCCTCATTCCTCCTCCCTAGGGGGCGTGCCGGTCCAGTGTGATCTTACGAGGACCTGGAGCCCCCCTTCGGTGCCGAAGATGACCGCTCCAGTGGTTTTAGCCGGTAGAAGTCCGGCATGCCCCTTCGCCCTTCCCCGGGGCGAAGGAAGTTCCATGTAGAATTTACACTGGACATCAATAAAAAAAAAAAAAAAAAAAGGGGCGTGCCGGACTCTTACTGGCTAAATCCCCACGGTGTTCCTTCCTCTTTCCTATGGCTGGGGGTAAGTGCTCACATTGTAAGCATTGGACCACACACCCAGCAGGTATCAGCCCGACATTTGGTCTGACGAGCCAGGTCTGTGCGACCTGGCTGGCCGCACAACCACTTAAAGAAGCGCATCCAGAAGACAACCCGCCATCTTCTCCTCATCTTCGGATTGGTTACGGGGCCGGCTTCTGAGAAATGGCTATACAAATTATAAATTTCGTTTTGTTTTTGTAGTGGCCATCTATAATCTTTAATCTACATAATTACTACATTTTTTTTTACTTATATTTAATGTTGTTTACTGTACTTTTAATCATTTCATCATTTCGGCCGAATGAAGTCCACTGCTGGACACAGGCCTCCCCCAAATACCACCACAACGACCGATATGGGTGTGTTGTGGGCTCGTTGGGGGGTTTTGCCATAATCGCCACGATTGGCAGACGAGTTGGCGATCGCAGTTGAGTTGTTAATGTACTCAAAGGACACTGCTGCCCATCCTCCGGCCAATCCCTTAGTCGACTTTTACGACACCCACGGGAGGAGATGGGGTGGTGGTATTCTGAGCCGGCACCACGAGGCATACTTTTAATGTATTAGCTATATTTACATAACGGTAGTAAATGAGGACGGACTGAAAACCAGCGTTTGACAGTGTCACGGCTATGCTGCTCACTGTTCAACATAAATTTTCTTGTACTAGATAAAATAATACTGATAAAACATGAATTGAATTTGAATTTTAAAAAAACGTTGCCCCGTACTAGGATTTCTCCTGGGTCGTGGGTGCGTTTACAGACATGAATTCCACATACAATACACCCAGACCCGGAACAACTACCTGTATATCATACAAATATTTGTTCCGTGCGGGAATCGAACCCACGACCCGGAGCGCAGCAGTCGACTGTATCAGCCCCTGCACCAACCGTGCCGCCATACTAGATAACTTATAATGTAATTTCAGAATCTTGAAGTCGATCCAAACAACCATTATAATAACGTAACCACATTAATTTAGTATCAGATAAAATACAAAACTCGTATATAAACCACAATAGGTACTCATAAATCTTTAGTAATATTAAAGCAGAAGCAAAACAAAATAATAATTGCTGTAACAGTAAGAACATTGTATTATATAACATTTTTGGAAAACAAGATAATACTGTAACATAAATTCAAGAAAACATTGAAGCATTTGTTAAGATCATAAATACTAATATGACAATATAATTATGTTTAGTTTAAGTAATAACTAGACTAATATTTGTTCTCGTAGTCCAAGTTTTGGCGTAGCAATACGGATATAGCCAATGGTGTGTCCGATGTAGACTGATACATGTAGACGTAAATGGACAAACAGGAAATGGTTTTTGGCTGTATGATTTAATTCGTATTTTCCATTGACTGCTGATGGTCTTTTGCAATATTTATAATTTATTACTAGCAATATCTACCTACACTATCCTAGGCGATATTTTAAGTTACTAAGTTTACCGATGTTCACATCACTATAAAAAATACATTATTATTATTAAAACTACAAGATTAAATTTCATTATTATTATTTATACAAACTACTTACCGGGCCTGCCTTGAGTTCTTGAGCATGAGTGCGTAAGAACTACAGAGTAGAGAAACAAGACAGCTGCGCCATGTATTTTGAGAAAATTAAATGATTTTAAATATTGCACTCAATTTCCTAATAAAGAAATATTATAGACGTGCCGCCGTCTGAGCGAAATTGAATGGTACATTTTCTACCCATTTACTTCATATGTACATGTATATATATATGTCTATTTTTTGTCTGCTACTGAAAAGCAATAAACCTTCTTCTCGATTATACTCACTATGTTTAAATATTTTTGACTATTTCTGTTCTACTTTTAAATATATTTATTACATGTTATTTCCCACTGCATTTTAGTTATTATTTTTTATATGGTATAGTTATTAACTTAATATTACGTTTCCTCCGTCCGTATGTCACTGCAAGGGTGCCAACTGAAAATCAGCGCTGGGCAAAGCCCAGCAAATGCTGAGTTGGTAACCCTTTCGGCATGATCATATTGATGGTACGTTTGTCTTTATTTAAGTATCTATAAATATGGCTGTTGAATTTTCATTTTGTGCTATCAGTTTTATTGTGCTGAATAAATGTGTTTTCTTTCTTTATTTCTTTCACTATTACAGGCCAGGACTGCCAACCACAGAATCAAACATCATAAGTCATCATTTCGGCCGAATGAAGTCCACTGCTAAACACAGGCCTCCCTCAAAGATTACCATAACGACCGATATCGGTGTGTTGTGTGCTCATTGAGGGGTTTTGCCATAATCGCCATGCTTGGCAGACGGTTGGCGAGCGCAGTTGAGTTGTTAATGTATTCGAAGGAAGCTGCTGCCCATCCTCCGGCTAACCCCTTAGTCGCCTTTTACGACACCCACGGAATGAGATGGGTTGGTGCTATTCGTAGCCGGCACCACACGGTTGTACACATGTGTAACATCATAAGTAAATAGCGTCAATAATCTATACAAATAAATAAAATTGATGTGTCTGTTTGTAATGTCGAAATAACAGATTTTTACTAAATTCATATGAAAGTACATACGGTAGCTACAAAAAAAAAATTGTTTATGTCCCGATAATCTCCGAAACGGAAAAATTCAAACACATGAAACACAATATATATACTCTATGTCAACTGTCTAAGTACCAAAATTATTTATAAATAATACAATTAATTTTAAATTAAACCGCGGATGAAACCGCGAGGCCCTGCTAGTGAATAAATGAGATAGATTTATCCATCGTTCCATTACCATAATTTTGGGCTGACAGTATCGTTGTATAATTTTCTTTTACCTAAATTCATGATAGACCATGTAAAACTTTATTTACTAACCGACTTATATAAACAGTTTATACTACACATACAAGTTATCGGTCAAATGGCAAATAATCATAATAAACAAAATTTGAAACATAATAATAACCACAAGATATAATTTAAGATACCTAGAATTCAGAAGCATAGAATAAAAACAATATTAATAACTAGATATACCCCAAGATAACGAGATTCTGCTGAAAGTGGCAATATACTCCAGGTATCGTGTAGCAGTACTCAGGAATCGCAGAGCCGTGCTTGTGAACTGTGTCAGCAATCAGTTTAAAGTGTTCTACTCCGATACTGTCTGGCATCATGTTTCGGTTAATTTCCATCAAAATGGCTAAACATCAAAGAGCATGCCTAATCCATGGCCAGGAAAAATAATTAAGATCTAGCCACCTTAGTAAAAATCAATATTAATATCATATTATATATCTACTTTATTTTTACAAGCCTTTCTTGTACAATGTTTTAATAAAGTTTGAAATATCACTCTTTTTTCAATCAGTTTGTTTAGACATCATATCAGCCACAGGACGTCCACTGCTGAACAAACATCATCCAACGACTCCCACCGACCTTCACCAGGTCGTCTGTCCACCACTGTCGTTGGAGGTCGTCCCACGCTGCGTTTTCCGGTGCGCGGTCTCCATTCTAGAACCTTTGTGCCCCAGCGGCCATCAGTTCTACGAGCAATGTGCCCTGCCCATTGCCACTTCAGTTTACTAATCCTTTCAGCTATGTCGACAACTTTAGTTCTTCTACGGATCTCCTCATTTCTGATTCGATCTCGTAGAGAAATACCAAGCATAGCTCTCTCCATAGCTCGCTGAGTATTTTATGTTTAAAAAAAAAAACTTTGCCCCGCACTAGGATTTCTCCTGTGTCGTGGGTGCGTTTACATACACAATTTCCAAACACAATACAACCAAACCCTGAGCAACTACCTGCAGATCGTACAAATATTTGTTCCGTGCGGGGATCGAACCCGGTCCGCAGCAGCCGACTGTATCAGCCACTGCACCAACCGTGCCGTCTATCGTGGTTGCTCGGTATGAGCACATAGATTCCCTAATCTGTGCGCCCATGGCCCCCGAGATGCAGATGCAACCTGTGTTTTTGCGGTTTAGCCGCTATAACACCTATCTTTTAACATAATAAGTGATCTTTTCCAACCCTTATGGTGAAAGGAGGGCTTTTCTTGGCTGGAAACACACGTAAAGGTTTGAAACCAGATAAATCCGGATTTTACCCAGATTTATATTTGTAGTGTAACAGTAGTATGTCATTTTCTTCCTGGGTCCAAATATGCCGCTCTAGTGTGCCTGTGACCTGGAGCCCCCCTTAGGTGCTGAAGATGACCGCTCCAGTGGCCTTAGTCGATAGGAGTCCGGCATGTCCCTTCATCCTTCCCTGAGGCGGAGGAAGTTCATTAAGAATTTCCAAAGGGCCCAATAAAAAAATATATAAAAAAGGTCCAAATATGCCTGACTAACTATGAACCTTAACTTTTTTAAGAGCCTAATGGCCTGTATGAACTATCTATATTCTATACAAATAAATAATATTGAAGTGTCTGTAATGTCAAAACAACAGCTTTTTACTTAATTCATTTTATTTTCTTTTAATAAAAAGAATTGAAAGTTTATACGGTACCTACATATAACAAAAAACAATTTTTAGTTCTTTTGTCTGTCTGTTTGTTTGTTCCGGCTAATTTCCGAAAAGGCTGGACGATTTTGACGAGACTCACGGGCAGATAGCTGATGTTATAAGGAAAAACTTAGGCTACTTTTATTTTAGAAAATGAAAAGAATTAGGGTTCCGCGCAAAAAAATAAAACCCATGAAATCCAATAAACCTAATTACCTATATGCTAATTACACTAATAAATAATCAATTATCCGATTTCTTTAAAAACTAAACAGAGGGTGAAACAGCGGGGCACAGCTAGTATGTACTAAAGTTCCTGTCCGTTTCCTGAAATTGATTTTCAGTATAATGTTTTATTAAGCTTTTCTGAAATTAAGACTCTATAAAGTAGCTATTGTAGCATGTGCTGAGACAGGTTCCATATTTTCGATATTTGTTAACGTCTTCTTCTATTCTATATATCTGTTGTATGCATATTTTTTGTTATTGTTCAGGTATCTTATTTGTTGTGCGGGATCAAAATAAATACTTATCTTTCTTTCTTTCTTTCTATTCTAATAAAATGGGCTTAATTTTGTAAATTACCACGGTCACACCAATCCCATCATGTAACAGCGTGTCCAAAAATGCTGATTGAATTTAGGCCATTTTATAAGAAACTAGCTAATACTTTGTTTTTTTTCTACGTCATTAGTGTTCAAGGTTTCAACCCAATCATCATCTCACTGTATAGGAACACAAACGGGACATACAAACATAGTTTTTTTTTAAAATTATTATTTATTATACTAATCATATTAAATTGTTATAATTTAATGCATATATAAGTTTTTAAACTATCGCGAATTTCACTCATATTTGACTATGATTTCGGGACTTTTTGCGCACAGATAAATCAAAACAATATTTTGACCAACCACAACGTTAAGGCCAAGTTAGAAGCTCAGAATACCACCACCCCATCTCCTCTCATGGGTGTAAAAGTTGACTAAGGGATTAGCCGGAGAATGGGCAGCAGCGTCCTTCGAGTACATTAACAACTCAACTGCGATCGCCAACCCGTCTGGCGAGCGTGGCGATTATGGCAAAACCCCCCAATGAGCCCACAACATATCCATATCGGTCGTTGTGGTGATCTTTGAGGGAGGCCTGTGTCCAACAGTAGACTTCATTCGGCCGAAATGATGATTTTATATAGTAACTTAAGATATATACGGATAATATTGACGGCACGGTTGGTGCAGTGGCTGATACATTCGACTGCTGCTCTGGGGGTCGTGGGTTCGATTCCCGCACGGAACAAATATTTGTATGATCTGCAGGTAGTTGTACCCGGTCTTGGTGTATTGTATGTGGAATTCATGTCTGTAAACGCACCCACGACACAGGTGAAATAGGACTGTGGGGCAAGGTTTAAAAAAAAACAATACACCTGGTCCTTTTGGGTCAGACAGGCTTTAAGATACATATTATACAAGTAATACAATACTAAGATTCGATTTGATTCTTTTGGTATGTCGCTATAGATGACTTGCTAACACGATTCATCAAATATTACAAACCAAGCTGCCTTTATCTAAGTCTATTGAGAGTCTAACTATAAATCCGAAACTCTATAGAATCAAAATTCAATTAGTTTAAACAAACACTTCAATATATCTATCTCTTCTATACGGTATAACTCCATTAAGATAGAAACAGTAATTATATAATACATGGCCTTGCGTATCAAGCTGAACTTCAAAATGCCAAGCCACTAAATCGATCCAAAGGAATATGTTTTAGGAGTTAAAGATTAACTGACTACACATATTTGCGTCTAGTCTGGCTTTAACGAAAAGCAATTAATTGACTTTAAGAAACATATATGAGGAATCTCTCATAATGTGATAACTCTTTATGTCTCCGTTTTTTGAGGTAGGTCTCTAAGATCGGCTAAGTAAGTACAACTACAGCAACAGATATTTTGCCGCAAAGAAGTAAAACAAAATGGCATCAGAGGGCCAATGTTCGTAATTAATTTACACTCTGCCTGACACTTGACTGAACTGAGATTAAATTATGAATTGACCGAAAAAATGGTAGTCTGCTACTCTTAAAGTTCAGTCGGATTTCGGTATAATCTCGATATAGTTTCATTTCAATCTCAATTTAGACGTTTATTTAAAATGACTATTTAGTACATGTGACAGTTCGAAATGTTAGCAGAGTACCATTTTGACTTCGATCAACTTTCGATCTCATCACAGTTTAAGTTCACGTTTGACGTTGTTTGCTAGTTTAGTAGAATACCATTTTTGACATTTATGACACTGAAACTAGACTGGAACTATATTTTGAACATATTTAAATTATGAGTATTGGCCCTCTGGTTGTATTTGATACAGAAAAGCCCACGGTAACATTAGAGCGCATAGTGCGGAATGATAAAAGGGATCTCCCAACAATGGGATAGTACTGGTTATGTACGAAAACACTCACGGACCTCATCATTATATGACTCTATGTGCAAACGCTATAAGTCCAATCAGGACAAAGAAATAGAGTGAAAATATATCAGCATTAATTCTCCAATCTCCGCAAACATTGCATTATAGAAAGGCTTTGCCGCCAGTCGTTTGAATCGTTAAACATTCATGAGGGTTCTTTGACAAGTCTTTGTTTTTTAGCAATCAGATGTACTCAAATATTCACCATAAATTGTCTTTCGTTTATCGTACTTGATTACAAGGAATGAATCATATTTCGCTGAGGATTTTTTGAGAAGCTATGTTTTATGCTTTTATGCTTCTAATTCTTCAATCAAAGTAAATAATAGGCCACGTCTTGTAACCAGGAGTTTACCGTCCGTTTATAAACGTCTTTAAAGCAGACCAATGCAGAGACAGCAGGGTTGGCGTAATATCAAACTACGCCACGTTCCCAGTACGGAACAGATATTTAGTACCTACAGATATCTGTTCCGAGTCTACCTGTTTCGGCATATGAGACATATGTCAGTAACTGGGTACAAGCGAGATATAAGCTGTGTGGTAGGGATCAATATCATCATCATTTTCGGCCGATTGGAGCCCACTGCTGGACACGGGCCTCCCCCAAAGATCACCACATCGACCGATATGGGTGTGTTGTGTGCTCATTGAGGGGTCTTGCCATAATCGCCACGCTTGGCAGTCGGGTTGGCGATCGCAGTTGAGTTGTTAATGTACTCGAAGGACGCTGCTGCTCATCCTTCGGTTAATCCTTTAGTCGACTTTTACGACACCCACGGGATGAAATGGGGTGGTTGCATTCCGAGCCGGCACCACACGGCATATGTTTTGTATAATTGAAACCAAATTAAAATAAATTTATAACTATGAACCGATCAATCACGTTATTTGCGAGTTAGTGTACAAAAAATGATTATGAGTAAATTAAAGATGTAACTAATAAGAATAAAAATGCATCTTATATATTTTAGTGAATAGATATAATAGATAGAGAGAGATGCATAAATATTTAATTTAATATAATTATTTAAATTTACAAGTATTAATTTCTTACCATCCCCTGGAGAAGGCACTAGTGTGCATAGTCTGTCGTCTAGTAGTAGTCAGAGACAGAGGGCTTAGCACGAATATTTTGACGTATAGTATCATAATCGTAACGTTAATGTAACTGAATTTTTAATTGAAAATAATTGATTCGCACATATTTTTTACTTAAACTGAAGACTTTATTCGTACCTATACATGATGCGAATTGTGTTTGTCATATAAATCTAAAGCTGTGCTGGCGCTGCCGCTTCTGCAGCTGAAGCCCTCAAACGGCGCAAATACAATAACCTTACTGGCAATTATTGTTTTGAGCCGTTTGGGGTCGAAACGCTTGGGTCATGGGATCCGAGTGCACGTCAGCTTTTCAAAGATATAGTTAGACGGTTGGTCAACACTTCGCGTGATCAGAGGGCTGGCCTTTTCTTTGGCCAAAGAATAAGCATTGCCATTCAACGTGGCAATGCTGCCAGCCTTCTAGGAACATTAACAGCTGACAGCGATGAGGAGGTATACTTTGACGCCTAAGTACATATTATTCTTTTATATACATATTATATACATAGTTATTTTTTATGTTTAGTGTAATCATAAATAGTGTATATATATTTAGTTTTAACGAAAATGCTATAGGATAGTTATATATTCAATTCAAATTTCAACTTAATCGGTCCTGTAGATACGGAGAAAATTGTCTGTGACAGACGGACACACGAGGGATCCTATAAGGGATCCGCCGTTTTTTCCTTCGGACATTTGGAATCCTAAAAACTAAGCCTATTTCCTACCAATACGAATCGATGAATACAATCAATAAGTGTGTCAATGACAGTAATATCACAGAATTGCCCGTAGCTATTGAACTAGGAGTGAGAAGGGTTTGTTTAGTGTCAAGTTGGGCCAGTCAGTCCGTGTGGTGTCCGGATTAGTCCGTGTGGTGTCCGGATTAGTCCGTGTGGTGTCCGGATTAGTCCGTGTGGTGTCCGGATAAGTCCGTGTGGTGTCCGGATTAAGAATATAGCACCACTCCATTTCCTCCCGTGGATGTCGTAAAAGGCGACTAAGGGATTCTAAACCAGAGGGATGGGCAGCAGCGTTCCTCCTGTGAAGCGTTAGCCATACTGCGCTCACCAACCCGCCTGCCAAGCGTGGTGAGTATTGGCAAATACCCCCCAAAAATGATGATACAGTTGTGGAATCTATGGGGGAGGCCTTTGTTCAGCAGTGGACGTATAAATGGCCGATATAATAAAAAAAAAGTTGGGCCGACAATAGAATTTGTTTTGGCTTCCTTGTGCAAAGGTCAAGTGGTATGAAATTTTGCACACCACAAACGCGAAGCGGAGAGTTAGTGCGACAAAATAATGTCATACACAGATAAAATCATTTCTATTTCTATATGGTAAAAAAAGTATATTAATGAGAATGACACAGTAGCTTTTATTTCGATTACTATTGAACAAAGTTGATTGCTTTTTTCTTGGACGTTATTTGGTTCGTATGAATGTGAATAGGACATCTTGCAAGATCTCGATCTGAATCAGGTTTCATCATCATATCGGCCTTTATACGTCCACTGCTGAACAAAGGCCTCCCACATAGATTCCACAACTGTGTCATAATTTTGGGGGGTATTTGCCAATACTCACCACGCTTGGCAGGCGGGTTAGTAAGCGCAGTATGGCCACCGCTTCACAGAAGGGACGCTGCTGGCCATCCCTCTGGTTTAGATTCCCTGAGTCACTTTTTATGACATCCATGGGAGGAAATAGAGTGGTGCTATATTCTTAATCCGGACACCACACGGATGTTTCCATCAGGTTTAATCTTTTTATTAGCTTCATATATCAATTCTCTGGAAGCTTTTTTATAGTTCACTACGGGAGTCACACTAAAACTTTTTAGAAAATCAAAAACGGAATTATGTAGGAATCTGTTTTTTTTTTTAAGTGTTATTTTCTAAGCGCCATCGCATGCGATGGAACTATTGACTGAAGTAGTGAACAACAGACCAACTCTTCTTTAGGAATCTCTTCCACGTTTGAACCTTTGGGGTTCGTAAAGCGCATTCCTCTGAGTTGATATTTTATTTTGGGGGAACAAATTAAAGTCGTTAGGGGCCAGGTTGGGACTGTAAGGAGGATGACTCACTAACTCCACACCTTCCATAGACAAATATGCGATTGTCCGTCTGGTGGAGTGAGCTGGAGCGTTGTCTTGCTGACTGTTGTTGTCTGGCTGTTGGCTGTCGCACATATTCCAAGACAACTGGTAAACAAAAGTTGCCCTTTTCAGTCTGTCCTTCTTTATTTTTAAGGAAAATCTTTAAATGGAAACATCCATTGGGCAGATTGTCTTTTGGTTTAGGGCTCGTAAAGATATATCTAACTTTCATCACTTATGACAATGTCAAACACAGCATTCGAATCACCCCCTTTATACTTTTAAAGCATTTCCCGGCACCAATTCAAATGACGGCGTTTAATTATTTAGCGTCAAATTATTAAGTATCCATCTGGTGCAAAGCTTTCTGACGCCTGAATGTTCGTGTAAGACTTTTTGTCCATGACTCATACCAATACCTAAACTTGCCCGGATCTGTAGATATTTACTCTTTATTCAGCTTCTATCATTAGCCGCACAACACTCACGTTATATTCAGCGGTCGCCATAGGAGGACATCCTTCGCTCAAATCATTAGTGAGATTGTTTCGACCACGTTTAAACTCATTAAACCAGTTATAAACAGTGGCACGAGTTGGGGCTTTTTTACGAAATTCCAAAAAATTTGATTAAGACCGCAACGAAAGTCGTTATAAATCATGGAGCGAAAATTTTCTCAAGTCAAATTAATTACGACGTATAACATGCACTTTTTAAATTTCCGCCAATTTGTAAATACAAATGATATATGAATTCAAGGTAGTTACATCTACAGCTTCTAAAAGAGTTCTTTATTCGAAATTTAAATAAATATGTAATTGGAAACTTTTATTACCGGCCAATTTTAAAAACATTCAATGTGACCCTCGTATTGTAAACCATGACATTTATACAGGGTGGGCCATAAGGGTTCTGGCGATTTCAATATTCAATTATAAAAGAACTATGAAACATAACAAAAATATATTTGTATTTTTAAAAAGTAGAAACATAGAAATTTTTAAGACCTAAAAATAATGTTGTCCAAATGACTTCCCTCGGCTGCTTGGTACTCTTGGAACCTTTCCCGGAAAACTCATTTCAAAAAGGGGGGATATTGAATGGCCACCACGTAGCCCCGATCTCTCTCCATGCGATTATTTTCTATGGGGCTACTTCAAATCGGTAGTCTACGAGAATAATCCGACCAATTTAGAGCAGCTGAAGAGGAATATTATTCAGGAAAGTAACAAAATACCAAGAACAACTTTCCAAAATTTGCGACTTCGGTTCCAAGAGTGCCGAGCAGCCGAGGGAAGTCATTTGGACAACATTATTTTTAGGTCATAAAAATTAGTAAGTTTCTACTTTAAAAAAATACAAATATATGTCTCTCTTTTCACGGGTTTATGTCCCCTGTAAGGGGGAACCCGGTCTTTTGACAGGCTTACGCGGGGACATGGGTCCAACACGCAGAGGCCCTTTAGAGAATTTTAATCTAAAATGTAATGGGACACCAACCGGGGACTCTCCATAGCTGCACTATAAAATGAAGTCATGGATTGTCCCCGGTGGTGTAAGGCTATTGTATGAGATGGAAACTATAACGATAAGGTCTATTGCAATGGGTGTTACATGGAATAAAAAGACTAATAAATACGGGAACAACGGCGTCTGCCTTTCAACTTATACAAATATATATTATTGTTATGTTTCGTAGTTCTCTTTTAATTGAATATTGAAACCGCCAACACCCTTATGGCCCAACCTGTATAATTATATTAAACTGACAACTGATAGGATCAACTAATACTTTTACCAGTGGTAGGACTCTTATTACAAGAAGCCGGCTAGGTAGGTACAACCCCAGTGCCAGATATTCGCTGCTAAGCAGTAGTGTTTAAACTTTAGACATTAGAATGTGCTGGGGTGGTTAGAAGGGCACTGTAGCTCACTAGCTGATGCGAAGTTAAGTTTCTTATGCCCAGTAATTTAGTAAAATGACTAAATAACTACACGCCTTGAGGTAATGAGCGCACTGTGATGTGATGCCATGCAGGCTAGTCCTGAGGGGCATAACAATTTCTACCGGCGGGCATAATGCTTGTACCAGGCGAATGATATGCTCGTCTCTTTGCCAAATTGTATAAAAAAGCAAGACAGCCATGTCTTTTTGACTAAGCTTGTTACTATTTCTTCACTATGCATATCTGTACTAATATAATAAAGCTAAGGAGATTGCTTATTTTTTTTAGATTTTTTTTCTTTCGTTTTCTCCGCTTCTTATTATTTATCTACCACTTCCGGTTGTGATTGTGGTGGGTCCACATTTTTAAATTTAAAAATTTTCGTTTAACCACACTGACACTAAAGTTGTAATTTTTTCTTCTTCATTTATCTATTTATTTAACTATTATGTTTTTAAGACGGAGACGCTTACAGTGAGCGCCGCGTCGCGCCGCCGTTTGTCGCGTATTGCCATTACCACCATAAACGCCATGAGCACTGACAGATCATAAGATTATTTTTTATTTAGTGATGGGCGGTCTCGGTTACCTACTCATTAGATTATTTAAATGCCAATTATGAAATTATTGTTAAATATATTCGATTTTATTATTTATTTTTTGCGCTTTGTGTAGTTCTTATTTGTATATATATTTGTTGATTTATTAGAAGGTATAATATGCAATATTTATGTTATATACTGTTTTTACACCCGTGAATCACCGAATCACCGAAGGGTCCAGTTGAAAACCAGCGCCAGGCTCTTGTCTGGCAAATGCTGAACTGGTTACCTGTTTGGCGCAACTGTGGGGCACACAACAAACTCTAGCCTAATATTGTTTTTTTTTTTTCTGTCTTGTTTATAACCCTATCCAAATTTTTATCGTATTTTTTTTTAGTTTTATATTAAGTTTTATTACCGTTTGTGATGTCTCACTTTGCTGTCAAATAAAAAAATTCTTTCTTTCTTTCTTTCTTTCTTATTCACAACATCAACACATCATGCTGATGATTATATGTATTTTAAAATATAGCTTACTATCATAATTTACGTGTGGTGCCGGCTCAGAATGCCACCACCCCATCTCCTCCCATGGGTGTCGTAAAAGTCGACTAAGGGATTAGTCGGAGGATGGGCAGCAGCGTCCTTCGAGTACATTAACAACTCAACTGCGATCGCCAACCCGCCTGCCAAGCGTGGCGATTATGGCAAAACCCCCCAATGAGCTCAAAACACATCCATATCGGTGGTTGTGATGATCTTTGGGGGAGGCCTGTGTCCAACAGTGGACTTCATTAGGCCGAAATGATGATCATAATTTAAGCTAATTAAAAATAAGTAATTGTAATATTGCAGACTATTTGTCAAAACGACAGCTGTGTGTCGAACCACTAGCGTTCAGAATCCAATGTGTAATCATGATGATCAAAACATGAACGATTCGACAATACAATAGTAAATTCAAATTTTGATTTGAATAAAGAATGAATCATGCAGTGGACAGTGATGGAGATAAAAGGTATGAAGTCATGAAAGAGGTTGATTGAAATGATGAAGGATGACTTCGTCACAACTTGTTAATGTTTGCTCATTTGTTTCTAACACAGACGACGGACATCTATCACAACTTACATTTGACAGCAATTACCGTACAATTACTGCACAATTCTTCTGACCGCCAATCCCATTACAACAGCAAACAGAACTGCGACCTCTTGCGATCAACAATAAATAGTTTTACGATTCTCGTATAAAACGTCGCATACAATTTGGAGCCGCGGGACTTTGCTCCCAGAATAATAATAAAACCAACCATTTGGCATCCCTCCCATGACAATCACAGGGTAAAACGGATAAATCTACGTCCTTTCGTTGCGGTGACGATGCGTGGTGACGTTGCGCTATACAGGTTTGTTGAAGAAGGTAAGCTTATATAATATATATTTTTTGTCATATCTCCGGTGACTGATTTCAAAGAACGAAATGTGAACCCATATAAAGGCACCTGAAGAACATCACTTGGGACTCTATACGAATAAAAGCTTTTTAAATATTTTTCTTAGGCCCCTGAAAAGAGGGACTTGGTGATACAACATTTAAATAAAACCTGTTTATCATTTTTTACACTTATTTTTCCTCTTTCGGAGTTTAGTGTCTAATCTTCTGTCAGATACTAACCTCCTAAAGTCCCGAATTGGGTTATCAGCTGCTGTGTAATGTGAACGTTACGTGAGAGCACATAACGAAGCACGGAAATACCACAATGCGTACACTCATCCATAGACTGACTGTACCGAGCGTTTCTTAAACTCGCCCATCATCGAGGTGAGTGCACCTACCAGCGAGCGCTTCCTATGAGTGGTTTACACATCACGAGTAATCTTGTTAACCCCTCCAATATAGCTTAGATGGAGGGGTCCTTTTTTTTTATTGATGTCCAGTGGAGATTATACATGGAACTTCCTTCACCCCGGGGAAGGGCGAAGGGGTATGCCGGACTCCTACCGGCTAAAACCACTGGAGTGGTCATCTTCGGCACCGAAGGGGGGCTCCAGGTCCTCGTAAGATCACACTAGAGAGATGGAGGGGTCCTATAGGTATATATTCGAAAAATTTCGTATTCGATTGGCAGTCTGAATTTTTTTTAAGGTTTTAACTTAATTTACATGCTCATATCGGCCATTTATATGTCCAATGCTGAACAAAGGCCTTCCCATAGATTTTCACAACTGTGTCATCATTTTGGGGGTATTTGCCAATACTAACCACGCTTGGCAGGCGGGTTGGTGAGCGCAGTATGGCTACCGTTTCACAGAAGGGACGCTGCTTCCCATCCCTCTGGTTAAGATTCCCTGAGTCGCCTTTTACGACATCGATGGGAAGAAATGGAGTGGTGCTATATTCTTAAATCGGACACCACACGGATAATTATTTACATAATATATATAATAATTAATCAGCCCATTATTGTCCCACTGCTGGGGACAGGCGTTTCTAACGATGAGAAAGGTTAGGCCTTAATCCACCGCTGACCTAGTGTGGGTTGGTGGACTACACACACCATTGAGATTTTTTTTCGACCTCTTAGGCTTGCAAGTTTGCCAGCAATAGTGTCGGCTATGTTGGCAGAGCATGAAAACTGGAATGCAGTGGTCTCCTTCTGTGAGGGCATCATGCTCCAGAAGGAGACTGCAGAGCGGGATCGGGAGAGGGCCAATCCCGCTCGAAGAAGAAGGAGACGGCGCCGGGGTAACAACCGCCCTGGCGCCTAACTCCGATACGCCTGAAAAACCCTGCCGTTGCTATAAGGTGGGCTGGGCTCGCGGGTGCGTAGATTGGGAAATCTGCGTGCCCACACCAAGCGACCCAAGAGAAGACGGTAGCACGCATGTGATCACGCGCTGCCGTGGGACGCTTTGGGGGATCCTTTACAATCCCCCCCAGGGGGGTGACCGCTTTACAGTCACCCTCTCCGAGATGTACCAATAGGCGTGGCACCAGTGGGCGGCTCTAGTGTGATCATACGAGGACCTGGAGCCTCCCTTACGTGCCGAAGATGACCGCTCCAGTGGTTTTAGCCGGTAGGAGTCCGGCATACCCCTTCGTCCTTCCCCGGGGCGAAGGAAGTTCATGAAGAATTTCCACTGGGCACCAATAAAAAAAAAAGGCTAGTTTCCTTACGATAGTTTTCTTCAGTTAACTCAAGTGAAAATCAAATTCTGATCATCATGATTTCATTATTTCTGTAAAGAAATCAAAGGTTGGATCATGCCCGGCTATGTCACAAAGAGTGCTAGAACAACCAAGTTTACCTTCTCTATATGTCCTGTATATTGTAATACCCTGGAATAGTTTATTTAAATTCCGCGACATCTTGGGGGCGTGTGGATGTACAATTACTAAGATAAATGTTCTGGCATTCCACTCGGTCATCAGGATAACGTGCGGATAAAAGGAATTGTACTCTATGTGTAAGTGTCAGCTAAGAAACAGGTCACACACAGGTCATTTTGGCGTAAAAGATACAGAAAAGCATTACATATATCAAACTGTTCAACTATGGACGATAGTACCTAAGCCTTTTTTTGTGTTTGCGGCTTCCCGTTATCTCACTCCGTATCATGGACAGAATCGCGGCCCGAAGAGAGGTCACTCACTTCGGAATGCCACGATGAGGTCACAGCACTTCCCTGCCCAAGTAGATTATAGTAGATTCCTAGAGCGTGTGAGTACATCATTTCAACACTTTTGTTGTAGTGATAGTCCGGCAGCGTTGCAGGAATAAAATAATTGCTAGAGGGGGTGACCGCTTTACAGTCATCCCCTCCGTGATGTGCCTAAAGGCGTGGCACCAATGGGCGGCTCTATCTTACGAGGACCTGGAGCCCCGTTTCGGTGCCGAAGATGACCGCTCCAGTGGTTTTAGCCGGTAGGAGCCCGGCATACCCTTTCGCCCTTCCCCGGGGTGCAGGAAGTTCCATGTAGAATTTCCACTGGACATCAATAAAATAAAAAGGAACAAAATAATTGTGAATGCTTTAATGTTATGTTTAGTTGATGTAACGCTGGATGTTTTTAGCCCAAGATTGAAAATGAATGAAATGAAAATACAACAAAATAATTATCCAGAACATACCATTGTAAATCCCACATAATTTTGATCAATAACAATCATGTTCCCCGTCGACTTGCAATATTACACGTGGATGCCTCCGGCGAATAGCAATCATGCCACGGTAAGCCAAGCCAGTGTTTATAACCAAGATATTATTATTTCTTGCGTTTCAATGGTTAAATTGGGGTAATATGTTCAAGTTTTATATTATTCGTATGTATTTTTATATAAATATTATTAAACGTTGAGGGATTTGTAGCTATATTTATTTTACTTTGGATACATCCTGGGGTTGAAACGAGTAAGTCGAACGCCTGGTGGTAAGCGTCATGCCTGCTCATAACAATTAAAAGATAAGATAAACTATTAATTTTTTCATGTAAAAACACTTATGTGTTAATAGTCAAGACTTTAGTTGCCGCGTTCCAAGATGTTGATTTTCCATGGAGAAGAACACGCAAGAAACTCCTCCAAGAAGTTCATCATCATCATCATTTCGGCCGAATAAAGTCCACTGCTGGACACAGACCTCCCCCAAAGATCACCACAACGACCGGTATGGATGGGCTCATTGGGGGGGTTTGCCACAATCGCCACGCTTGGCAGACGGGTTGGCGATTGCATTTGAGTTGTTAATGTACTCGAAGGACGCTGCTACCCATCCTCCGGCTAATCCCTTAGTCGACTTTTACGACACCCACGGGAGGAGATGGGGTGGTGGTATTCTGAGCCGGCACCACACGGCAATGTGTTGCCGGTCAACAATAACTCAACTGCGATCGCCAACCGGTCTGCCAACCATGGTTACTCTTTTTTATTCACTATTACAATATTTTTGACTACATTGTTCTCAAAATAAAGATAATGTGAGGACAATGTAGGCGAAATAAGGAAACCTCTTAAAAAGGCTACACTAAACAAGCCTGATTTAAATATTTACAAAAGTTTATGATTTAATTGTATTAAACTGACCAATCCCAACAGACAGCACTTCTTCATGAGCATGACGCATGCATCAGCGTCGCTCAGCTAAACTGCCAAACAACTATCACGTCAGTTAAACAAATAAATTAATAACCCACATGGTCCTCACACTTAGAGTTTCAAATATAAATTATATATTATATAATTGATGTTATTTAAGCAAATTGACAATGAAAAATAATCAAATGTCAAATAATGAATTAATATAATCTATTATAAAATTAATTGTAGAAAAAGTATTTGAAATATCAAAACCAATAATATCAATATCATATTAGACTATGAACTCGGGACTTTTCGCGCACAGATAAATCATAATAATATTTTGACTAGCCTCGACGTTTCGGCCAAGTTGCATTGACCGTGGTCACGAGAAGACTGATATAAATATCAGCCTCTGAATATAGGAGCAGCTCAATCCTAAGCATTTTTGTCGTCCATATACTCTGTAATTTTAAAGGAACCCTGTCTACACAGCTTCTGCTTTATAAGAGAAATCACGCTGTTGCTGTGCCGTAATCCATACCCTCCAATACAGCTATCGCTCGGAACGCCTCTCATGCTTCCTTGTACCAAAACAGTAACCAGCGTGGGTACAGGGAAATATACTCGTTACTGCTCGGTAAGGTGGCAGCTCGACGTAGCGTAGAGGCGGGAGATAGCTTTATGAGCTATATTTATATACTCTCAACCTATTGCCACTTAAGCATAAAAATCCTTTCAGTTAGGTATATTATTACCATGTCGGCAACTTTAGTACTTTTACGGGTCTCATTTCTAATTCGATCTCAGAGAGAAATATCAAGAGTGACCCAGAGCTTTCTTATGAGGCCTATAGTGATCGACTACGTTTCTATGCCACATGCCTTAGCTTGTAACACACTAATTATAGACTTTCATCTTGAAACACAGCGGTTTTGTTGACGAAAACACGTTGCATAGTTTCCCGAACGCTGCCCAGCCGAAACTCATTTGATGATTAGTCTATTTCTCGAAGTTGGTTCTGCCTAACTGTATGAAATAACCTCTCACTGTACCTATGATCTACAATAAATACTTTTGCATTATAAAATAGGACTTTCAAATTTAATATAAATGAAATATTTTTATTTTATTGTTAAAATTCCGACATCACTTAGTAAAATTGTTAATAGCGTATTTTGTTGCGAAAATTCCCCAGACAGTCCGCAACTTACAATCCGTTTATATTTTTATTTCAATGTCATTCACCCCAAACAAATACAACACCACATATACTGATTCGTACAAAGTTTTTAAAACCTATAAAATATAACAGTTTATGGGTTCTAAATGTTCTAGCCCATTAGGGCATTGACAACCGCAACGGTATGCTTAAAAATAATGGGATCGTAGCCTTTTTCATGTATCGGTTAAGCTGTATTAGCAAATTGTATTAATAATGTGTTGATAACATTCAAAATATAAGGAATATTTTAATTTCTTCTACTAATCAGCCAAAGCAAATACCCATGAATTGACTGTTGACAACTGTTACTACAGTCTGAAACTATAACTGCTGAAAAAGACCTCACCTATATATTTCAACAAAGGTGTGGTCATTTTAAGGGGAAATTGCCAGTACTACTAGTAACCACGCTTGGCAGGTGGGTTGATGACAGACACGCTCCCTCCGCCAGAGCGGCGAAAACGGAGGGCGTTGGACAGGCTGCGGCGGCTGGCTCGGCGACGCGCACTTGTAAAGTGGCGTCACCGCCTGCGGATGCAATTTGCGACTAAGCGCGTCGTCGAGGCCGTCCTGCCGGTCTTCGGAGCCTGGCTCAGAAGGAGCGAGCGCGTCACCTATCGCCTGACGCAGGTGCTCACCGGGCACGGTTGTTTCGGTGCGTACCTGCACAGGATAGGACGCGAGGGCACGGCACAATGCCACCATTGTGATAGCGACCAGGACACCGCACAGCACACGCTCGAGGCGTGCCCTGCGTGGGGGATCCTTTACAATCCCCCCGGGGGGGTCACCGCTTTACAGTCACCCTCTCCGAGATGTGCCTATAGGTGTGGCACCAGTGGGTGGCTCCAGTGTGATCATACGAGGACCTGGAGCCTCCCTTAAGTGCCGAAGATGACCGCCCCAGTGGTTTTAGCCGGTAGGAGTCCGGCATACCCCTTCGCCCTTCCCCGGGGCGAAGGAAGTTCATGAAGAATTTCCACTGGGCAACAATTAAAAAAAAAAAGAAAGAAAAAGTGGGTTGATGACAAAAGTGTGCCTACTGTTCCACAGAAGGGACAGGTAACATTACGACATTTATAGGAGGAGATAGAGCGGTGTTCTATTCTTAATCGCTACGCTGTACGCTGAATGCATGAGAGTGTAACAGCATGTGCTTTTATTGTAATCTTTTTTTTATTCTGAATCGATTTATTCCAGATTTTTCTTGCGGTTCTCTAAATTAATTTATGTATGTACTAACTGTATTCATTCACAGTACTAATCAGTTTTCATTCAGATTGAGTGTACTGAAATCGTCAATTCAACCCCGGCTAAGAATTCATCGATTGCAAATTCCTGTAAACGAGTAAAGTCTGGTTTATGAATACAGCACTACTCCATCGCCCCCTGTGGATGATTGAACTCCAGTCGTAGTCAATAGAATCTTCAACACGAACGGACGTGTCCTCGCCATCGTTTGTTGACCTCCAGTCATAGTCAATAGAATCTTCAACAAGAACGGACGTGTCCTCGCCATCGTTTGTTGACCTCCAGTCATAGTCAATAGAATCTTCAACAAGAACGGACGTGTCCTCGCCATCGTTTG
Source organism: Diloba caeruleocephala (assembly GCA_947459985.1). Taxonomy (NCBI): domain Eukaryota; kingdom Metazoa; phylum Arthropoda; class Insecta; order Lepidoptera; family Noctuidae; genus Diloba; species Diloba caeruleocephala. Next base: position 4,011,603 of record OX381618.1, read on the forward strand.
TTGACCTCCAGTCATAGTCAATAGAATCTTCAACAAGAACGGACGTGTCCTCGCCATCGTTTGTTGACCTCCAGTCATAGTCAATAGAATCTTCAACAAGAACGGACGTGTCCTCGCCATCGTTTGTTGACCTCCAGTCATAGTCAATAGAATCTTCAACAAGAACGGACGTGTCCTCGCCATCGTTTGTTGACCTCCAGTCATAGTCAATAGAATCTTCAACAAGAACGGACGTGTCCTCGCCATCGTTTGTTGACCTCCAGTCATAGTCAATAGAATCTTCAACAAGAACGGACGTGTCCTCGCCATCGTTTGTTGACCTCCAGTCATAGTCAATAGAATCTTCAACAAGAACGGACGTGTCCTCGCCATCGTTTGTTGACCTCCAGTCATAGTCAATAGAATCTTCAACAAGAACGGACGTGTCCTCGCCATCGTTTGTTGACCTCCAGTCATAGTCAATAGAATCTTCAACAAGAACGGACGTGTCCTCGCCATCGTTTGTTGACCTCCAGTCATAGTCAATAGAATCTTCAACATGAACGGACGTGTCCTCGCCATCGTTTGTTGACCTCCAGTCATAGTCAATAGAATCTTCAACATGAACGGACGTGTCCTCGCCATCGTTTGTTGACCAAAGTGCCATTACATAACCACGATGACGCAGTCTTAAGGACTGCGATATCACGTTGATTCATGAGTTTCTCGGCTTCCTGGAATATAAGCTTGAAATGATGGATAATCTCTCTCTGGAGCAAATCTGCATGACTATAAACAAAGGGATTTACGCCAGGAAGGTACTTAGCGAGACGACCAAGATCAACATCCGCCTTGGAAAAAGAACGAGAAACGGATGTAATATTAGGGAACTGCGGAACATCCTCTGAGATTTCAAGGAGATGGATCTTAATAAAGTCCCAATGTACCTGGTGTGGGACCCGTGTAACTTGGCACCAGTGATGTTTGATCACGTAGACGTTAAACGACTATTGAAAGGTATCTTTACCGAATGTTAAATAATAAAATAATTTCGGCCGAATGAAGTCCACTGCTGGACACAGGCCTTCCCCAAAGATCACTACAACCACCGATATGGATGTATTGTGGGCTCATTGGGGGGGTTTAGCCATAATCGCCACGCTTGGCAGGCGGGTTGGCGATCGCAGTTGAGTTGTTAATATATATACTCGAAGGACGCTGCTGCCCATCCTCCGGCTAATCCCTTAGTCGACTTTTACGACACCCATGGGAAGAGATGGGGTGGTGGCATTCTGAGCCAGCACCATACGGCTTTACTGAATACTTACTAAACTGTACTGAATATTATATAGTAATAAATAAATAATATAATCTCTACTGCTAGTACGTCTCTTACTGCAAGTGGCCGGCTAGGTAGGTACCACCCCAGTGCCAGATATTCGCCGCTAAGCAGTAGTGTTTAAACATTAACACCTATTTGGTCCAGTTTTGAGACATACTTAATATCTTTAACTATTATACAAATTTTTTTCTGTTTCTTATTATCTGTTGTCTTTTTTTGTACATTTTGTGTTTCAATGTGCTGTATCCAAATAAAAGTTTCATTCATTCATTCATTCATTCATTAGACATTAATGTGCTCCGCTTAGAAGGGCACTATTGCTAGTGAAATGACTGGGCGTAAGAGACTAAATAACTTCACGTCTCGAGGTGATGAGCGCGGTATGATGCCTCATATGGCTAGTCCTGGGTAGCATTCTAGTTTTTATGGGCAGACATGTCGCTTACCATCAGGCGAATGACTTGCTCGTCTCGTCACGAAGTTGTATAATGAAAAGAATAATAAATCGCATTTACGCACAGGAAGATAAAGATTACCTCCTAATAATGTACCTCTAGCGAACTAAGGCAACAAGTTTCGTCGTTGCGTTATGGTATCCTGATGTCAGCGTATTTGCCATACCAGGCAGTGCGGTTAAGTTTTTATTTGTCAGTGAAAATGGAGCTGCTTCGGACAACGAGCCACAAAGTTGATGCAGTGACCGCAACATGTCATCCGAGAGGAATCTAATTACGTCACAGCCTGCACAGCCTGCAAAGACAATACAAACCTCAGAGCTGCTGAATGAAAGTTGAGCAAGGACTTCACGATACTGCCCAAAGACTAAGGTGCTCGCCTCTAAGGCTAGTTAAATTGATTAGAACGGCTTTACTTTGGTGAAAAGTCGGTCTTGATGTAACCGGAACAAACACAGTACCGATCCTGCAAGTGAGGAAGTTCAAGCTACAGTGCCCATTATGCTCCTGTATATATCTAGGTTAGACCGACGGGTATCGGGGACAAGCTCCTTCAGTACATTATCAGATCGAATCGGTGCTAAAGGAAGACTGACACTAAGGCTTTCGCTGATAGAGTCGAGTAGGAGTACAAATTTTAAGTCCTACATCCTTCAGATTCCAACGATTTATAAGTCCATCTTTCTCAGGGCCGACTTTTAAAAGTGGTGTTCAGATGTCATAGAGAAGTTCGATAGAAACTTCCAAGCCCAAGTGTCAAAATTTAGTTTTGAATTGTATGAATATGTATGGTAGTTTTGTATTATATATTGTATGTATGTGCATCATATTGCGCATCCGGTGCAAGAATGACGCGATTGTCATTTTTTTTATTACGGGTTGAGTATACCACAAGTCTTAAAAAACCTATTTTCTACCGGTTCAAGAACGACAAATCTCTAGTTGTCTCTAGTTGACTACTTGTCTCTAGAGGTCACTTATGCCATCAAAGATGATGATAGTCAAACATTACGAAAAAAATACTATTCAAATCTTAATTTCCCTTTCCTCTAAAATGATATACCCTGCAATTACGCCATTCTTGCACCGGATGTGCGATATGTATGTTAGTCTATAAGATATTAATGTGTAGGACTTTATTATCTGAAATAAAAAATATACGGCGGACATAAATGGACCGATTCAGATCAACATTTCCAAAAACGTTTAGCTAGCATCTGTTAAACACAGACTTGAAGAACAGCCTCTGAATACAAAGAGGTCGCAATCAAAGCTGTTCACTCGGATTTTGTTACGTACTCCTCAACTTTGTACGTACCTTAGTAAGAAAACATTCATAAGAAGAGCTTGTGGATGTGGCTAGTTTCGAAATAGTTTCAGTGGTTTTCATAGGTAGGTTTCAATTGTTGCTATTAAATTAAACCATTTGTGGGCACTATAGAATAGTCATCATTTAAATATTTGCACGGTTCCAAGTCATTTGTGCTATTTAGGAGAACCGGCAAGAAATTCCATGGATGATCCATGGAATTTCGGCCGAATGAAGTCCACAGCTGGACAGAAGCCTCCCGCAAAGATTGCAACAACAACCGATATGGGTTTGTATTGTGCTCATTGGGATTTTTGCCATAATCGCAACGTTTGGCAGGCGATCACAGTTGAGTTATAAAGGTACTCGAAGGATACTGCTGCCCATCCTCCGGATAATCCCATACTCACCTTTAACGACACCTACGGGATGAGATGGGGTGGTGATATTCTTAGCCACATGGCATGTGAGAATACGGCATGGGAGAATTGCATACATATACACAATGATAATTGGCCTTAAGGTAAGATTGATATAGCAGTTAAAAGCTGAGCGTTCATGGGCATAACGTATGCATTAGCAGTATTTATTTTTATGGCATGACATATGCGAGCACCTCAATATATGTAAACCAAAAGATGTTTGTTATAGAAGCCTTTTTTCATTGGTGCCCAGTGGAAAATCTTCATGAACTTCCTTCGCCCCGGGGAAGGGCGAAGGGGTATGCCGAAGTCCTACCAGCTAAAACCACTGGAGCGGCCAACTTAGGTCCCTAAGCAAGGCTCCAGGTCCTCGTATGATCGCACTAGATGTTATAGGAACCTAGTAACTTTAAATCCTGTCTGATACGTTTCTTAAGGTTAATTTTTTTGATAAGTAGTTAGTTTAGTAAGTAGATAATTGTTGAGGGTTTTAGTTTGTGAGATTGATGTCTGTAAACTGTATCCACGGAATATTTTGTTATACATTTGGGAGCTGCCATATCCTATTCCCTTCCTAGATCACAAACACGTAAGTAAGAAGTTCAGGCCGTAGTGTACAGAAAGTTGGCTTGAGACTTGAGAATATATGTCGTAACGTATTTAAATTTATTTTGCGTGTTTTCAGCCTCCTCTTCAGGTCTTGAATATTGTAGGAGACTATAAATTTATAGATAAAATAATAAAGATTTTTATAAGTACATACACATCAACTACCTTTTTTTTTATTGATTGCCAGTGGTAATTCTACATGGAACTTCCTTCACCCCGGGGAAGGGCTAAAACCACTGGAGCGGTCTTCTTCGGCACCGAAGGGGGGCTCCAGGTCCTCGTAAGATCACACTAGAGCCGCCCATTGGTGCCACGCCTTTAGGCACATCACGGAACATATCAACTACCTATCCTTTCGCAGGAACACGACGCTATGCATTTCAGGCCTGTCTTTGATTAGGCGATTTACTGCCCCAAGCCTGCAACTTGCAGGCTGCAGTTCATAGAGGTTGGAGATTGTTAACCTGGACGTCTCCTTTTGACTTATGCAACACAGATACTTCCTAAGAGACCCGGGGCCCAAGCTGGTTAAGCACCGGAAAGTAAGGGCCAAACCGCTTTTACAGTCACTCCTCCATGATGGGTCTTACCGCCACTTAAGTTATTATCAGCTGCCACTAATCTAAGTTATTATTAGCTACTTCTTTTACAAATTAACAAACATGACATGATAACCATATGTTTATTGAATTTCAACTGGAAAATAATATCAGCATAAATTTTAGACGATAAAGTAAATTCCACTCTTATTTTATATGGATAATTTTCACAGATTTAGTAAAACGACAGATAATTTGAATGGTTTTTAAAGTTAATAGCTATATAGGCAGCCATTTATGTCTGGTTGTGACAAAGAGCGAAAACCATCGGGGAGGGCACGGTTGGTGCAGTGGCTGACATAGTCAAATGCTGCGCTCCGGGTCGTGGATTCGATTCCCGCACGGAACAAATATTTGTATGATCTGCAGGTAGTTGTTCCGGGTCTGGGTGTATTGTGTGTGGAATTTATGTCTGTACACGTACCCACGACACAGAAGAAATCCTAGTGCAATGAAAAAAACATTGTGTGTCCTTTGGGGTTCGTAAAAGGCGATTATGGGATTACACGGAGGATGGGCAGCATCGTGTTTCAAGTACATTAACAACTCAACCTCGATCGCTGACACGCCTGTCAACCGTGGAGATTATGGAATAACAACCCAATAAGCACACCCAAACTGGTCGTTGTGGAGATCTATAGGGGAGGCCTGTGACCAGCATTGGACTTTATTCGGCTGAAATGGTGAATGAGTGATGAGACTGTTATCAGACAATTACTTTGTGAGGTACGGATATAATGACAACGATGATCGAACAATGGTAACCTATCGAAACCACGACCGAAATATGTGCTGCTTAATCCGACAGATCAGTCCTGCTTGGCATTCTTCTAGATGCTCTCAGAGCATAGTTAAAATACTTTTTGTTATTAAAAAGAAATGTAGAGTAGGTGTTAAATAAATAATCACGTGGACAAAGCCACGGGTTTAGTAAGTTACAAAATATTACAGCAAACACAACCGTCGCCCAAGTGTGTGATAAGGATATTATTATAACTTCGACTTATTTGTCATTAAACCACAAAAACCAATTCCCTTAGTTTAGTCTAACTATTTATTGGTCTAAAAACGGTCTTGTTGAATCAATGTTCAATTCTAGTCAAACTCTTATTGATAAATGTAAATAAACTTAAAATTATTAATGCATCAAAAACTACAGCAAAGTTACTAGATATCTGTGCTCTAAAATAATATATAATTTCTTCTAAAGTTTTGGTATGTATTATCTATTATTTCATAGAGTAAGTAAACATAACAATAAACCTCAGCGATGTGATAATTTATTGATTTTGATAAAACGTTGTATAAAAAGAAAACGAAACAGGTTATTCCTAAAAAATTGTAAAACTATAATAGTGTACTTTTACAGTGTAACCAGAGTACTACTATTTTCTCTCAGAATCTCAGAATAAAGAATAGACTAGAATCCTTTGCTACTTAGCAAACAAAAGAAAATCCGTTAGAGCTGTGCAGTGTGTAATAAAGTTTATGAGATTAATGCCTCTCTTTTGCAATTGTTTTGCACCGTAGACAGGTTAGTCTTTGTTAGGTTTAAGAAAACTATGGAGAATGTATTTGAAATAGTAATTGTATTTTCAGGACAGTGTTACATATCATTATCATTCGAAAAACAGCAAGACTTGTCAGTTACGCTACGACGTAGCTGGTGACGTAGACATGGCTACGCCGTCTACACTTTCGATCTGCTACGCATTGAAACGATTCTTGGAACTTTGTTCTGCACAGTCATGTATTTTATCCATGTCTATTTCTGTATAGTAATCCATTCTAAAATAATATGTTTTAATGAAAATATGGAATTAGATTAGTCTGCCATAATGGCGAGCCTAAAGCCTCAAGCCTTGGTTTAGCAATGTACGAACGATGTGGGTTTATGAGCTGATGAGAAGATGGTTGGATTGGCGGTTAATCAGCTGCCTTCACACCCATAACGTGGTGGCCCTTCACTGGCTGGGAGCATTAGGGCTAGTAAAATGCCACCACCCCATCTCCTCCCATGGGTGTCGTAAAAGTCGACTAAGGGTTTGGCCGGAGGATGGGCAGCAGCGTCCTTTGAGTACATTAACAACTCAACTGCGATCGCCAACCCGCCCGCCAAGCGTGGCGATTATGGCAAAACCCCCCAATGAGCCCACAACACATCCATATCGGTGGTTGTGGTGATCTTTAGGGGAGGCCTGTGTCCAGCAGTGGACTTCATTCGGCCGAAATGATGATTTGTTTATTTATTATTATGGACTTTCAACAGAGGATACACACATACATGGACTATTACAAATTGGTATATAAGTTTGGGTTTGGTGTGCACCTCCAATTATAGGAAGCCACAGCGTGCTCTTGTATATGTTGCTCTCTCATCCGTAGGTCTTCAGTCTCGCTCTAGTGTGTGTGAGTGATCTCACGAGGACCTAGACCCCCCTTCGGTGCCGAAGATGACCGTTCCAGTGGTTTTAGCCGGTAGGAGTCCGGTACCCCTTCGCTCTTCCCCGGAGCGAAGGAAGTTCATGTAGAATTTCCACTGGACACCAATAAAAAATAGGTCTTCTGTCTCATTTGTTAAAAGAGAGTATTACGTACAACTGAACATTTTTACTGTATATCTAGGTAGGGAACAACACGGGCCAGATATTCGCCGCCAAGCAGTAGTCTTAAAATTTTTAGATATTAAGGTGTTCCGGTTTGAGGGCACTGCATCTAATGAAAATACTGGACATAGAGACTAAATAAATAATTTCTCGAGGTGAGAAGCAAACTGTGATACCGTACAGAACTAGTTCCAGGTAGCATTATAATAATTGTTATGGCAGGCGCAACGCTTACTACCAGGAGCATGACTTAAGCGTCTCGTCAATGGGCAGTATAAAAACACGTCGATTGGGATACATCATAAATTCATCATTTCAGCCGAAAAACGTCCACTGCTGGACAGAAGCCTCCTCCAAAGATACAACTGGTATGGGTTTGTATTGTGTGCTCATTTGGGGGTTTTCCATAATCGCTATGCTTTCCAGACAGGTTTGCGATAGCAGTTGGGTTCTAAATGTACTCGAAGAACGCTGCTGCTCATCCTCTGGCTAATCCCATAGTCACCTTTTACGACACCCACGCGATCAGATGGGGTGGTGGTATTCTTAATACTAATTTATGTTATTGTCTTGATTTAATACTTTGAACATATGATCATGTCACATAAAATTATAATTTCCCATAAAGTAATTCCTTGTATAAATGTTATACAAGTTAACAAAGATAGGAATTTAATCTGGGTGTTAGACGTTGATCAATTTATCATGCCAGTATTGTTGAGTTACTAAGCTGTGAACTAATTAATATCGTGCGTCAACTAACTGGAAACACTCTACGTTAGGAAGTAAAATGACGCTCTACGGAACTGGGGAGTCAAGTTAGATTTACTGTTTAATTAGTTTTGATTAAGATTCCAGGGCCACGATCTATGAAGTAGTTAAAATATAAACCTTATATTTTAACTCAAGTCCATTTAAAATCGCTGATTTTCAATATTGAAAATCGAAAACCCCAAATAATAAGGTATGATAAAATAAGTTGGTCTTGCTGCATAAAGTACAGGAAGTGGAGAAAACAAATCTACCTGGGCTATCATGAACAGCATTGGCTGTTGACTATGAACTATTGAGTTCTCCACTGCTGGACAATGATCCCAAAAACATGGTATTATCTGCCGTATACTCTGATCACTCATTCACCTGCCGAGCGTAGTCATGCATCACCTCCCCAAATTAATGAATCATGAAACGCAGGTCAGTCTTTACTAATGTAATGAATGGATAAACGTTTCTTAAACTCCTATTCGTCACTATGCAGCATTTTAGTCAACTGTCAGAATGCCGAAACTATGGCATTTAGCGGATTAGTTAAGACGTCAAACTTAGTTCGACAGTTCTACTTGCACGGATCGCGGTGTTGAAATAACTTAAATCTATCTGACATTGTTTTACTGCCGCGGTTATATTATACTAATCCATAATAGGTAAAAGCACAAGAAAAATTCGTTGATATTACTATAATTAGTGTTCTTATTTTCTACTAGCTGTTGCCCGCGGTTTCACCCGCACTTTTATTTTTTTTAATATAATATAGTTAGATGAAAATATATAACTACAATTCGTATATATTGGATTGCATATTATGGGTTTTAATTTATTTCGCGGAATGGTAATGAAAAAATGGAAGTATTTTCTAAAATTTGTGTAGCCTAATAAATTAAGTTTTTCTTGTATAAATTCCATATATACTTTCATCTGCATTTTGTAAAAAGCTGTTATTTTGACATTACAAACAGATACTTCAATTTTATTTATTTGTATAGATTGTACAACATAAAACAGAAAATATAGTAATTACATAGTATCGGTCCGTTGATGTATTTTAAGGCTTCATTTACACAAACTACAGGTCATTAGAGTAATGGTAGCAGTGAGAATTTTCGGCCACTGCTACTAAAATGTCATCATATCAGCCAAAAGACATCCACTGCTGATCAAAAAACTCCCCCTTGAATTTCCATAATTGTGTAGTCATTCTGAGGGGAATTTGTCAGTACTCACCACGCTTGGCAGGCGGGTTGGTGAGCGCAGTATGGCTACTATTCTACAAAAGGGACGCTGCTGCCCATTCCTGTTGTACTAATACATGTAAGCCTGGAAACCGTAGCAGTGTTTACATACAGTGTAACATTTCTAATCTATTAAAGACCTGCTAGTCCCCGCGACTTCTGCAATGTACTAACATGTATGAGTGGCATTATACTGAAAGTGAATGTCAGTGAAGGGTCCACGCGGCTACCACCTCGTTCTAAGATCGCTCCTTCAAGATACCCGGCTTTCAAAGTCTTTACTGAAAATTGGCATCAAATATGAAGGAATAACTTTAAACCAGCATGCCTGGGATGTCTTTCTACGCTATGGATGTCGGGTTCGATTCCAACACGGAAATAATATTTGTATGGGCTGCAAGTTGTTTTCTGGGTCTTGGTGCTCGTGCAAGTGAGATTTATACGTCTCAATTAGTTGCTTAAGTGTGCGGTTAAAAATTGCCAAGCATGATTATTACAGTAATACTATCCTGATCGTGCATTCTACAACGAGGCTCATGTTTGGCAGACTTTAATGAACTGATATAGAGTTTTATGAAAAGGGCTCTACAAGGATGATACTACACTCCTAACTATTTCATCTGCCATTATTGGAATTCATGTCTGTAAACGCACCCACGACACAGGAGAAATCATAGAGTGGGAAAAAGTAAAAAAAAAAAACAAACTAACAAAAACAATACAACAAATGTGTAAGCGCAGTTGAATTAACCACAACAATAGGTATTCCAAATTAACCCTTAGGCCACCCTGGTAATTCCCATACGCCTGAAACCCTCTGCCGTTGCTATAAGGTGCGGGACCTCTGGGTTCGCGGGTGCGTAGATTGGAGAATCTGCGTGCCCACACCAAGCGACCCAAGAGAAGACGGTAGCACGCGCTGCCGTGGGACGCTTTGGGGGATCCGATGCAATCCCCCCGGGGGGTGACCATTTTACAGTCACCCTCTCCGAAATGTGCCTATAGGCGTGGCACTAGTAGGCGGCTCTTGTGTGATCATGCGAGGACCTGGAGCCTCCCTTGCGTTCCGATGATGACCGCTCCAGTGGTTTTGGCTGGTAGGAGTCCGGAATGCCTCTTCGCCCTTCCCCGTGTCGCGGAGTGCCTCCCTCCGTGTTCCTTCCCGGTTAGCTCAACAAGGAGGCTCTCTCCACGGCAGCAAGTAACGGAGTTCAGTTATTGTGATTCAATGAAACGTAGCATATATGTTATATAGGTATATTGATATTCACAACTTCAACACTTCATCTTCATGGTGATGTTTATATATTTCAAATATAGCTTATAAACACAATATTTAAGCTAGTTAAAAATAAGTAATTGTTATATTGCAGGAGACTATTGGTCAGAGCGACAGCTGTGTGTTGAACCACTAGCGTTCAGAATCGAATGTCTAATGATGATCATCAAAATATGAAGAGCGACTCTACGTCACATAAATTCGAATTTTGATTTGAATAAAGAATGAATCGTGAGGTGGACAGTGATGGAAGTAAAAGGTATGAAGTCATGAAAGAGGTTGATTGAAATGAAGATGAAGGATGACTTCGTCACAATACCCCGCTGTCCCGGTGAAAAAAAAATCATGTAAGGATTTTTTTTTTGCAATTAAACAATAAATCAATCATAAAGCGTGTCATAAAAAAAAAAGTAAACAAAAAAGTCAAAGAAATGGTAAATGCGAAATAAATTTAGTAGGTGTGGATGCTATGTAACAATGCGAATATACAATAGATTGGATTCCCTACACATACAACTATCACAAATCACGCATGCATTCTTCATCATTCAAAGTCTTATTTCCATTATTGGAAAAGGACGCCAAACATAGAGTAACCCTATACTATAATAAAGGTTACTCATGGAATCAATCTACAATAGTGTAGGCTTATTTAGTGTCAGTCACCACCCGCTGACGTTAGGTGTAGCTAAGGCTTATTTAGAGAGTCGCTAACCGCTCTGTAATATATATATACAAGGAGTTAGCCAAATAGGCTTACGTACCTAACTATAAGTACGATACGTCTGAAAGACGAATATAAGATATTTTAAGATATTATAAAATATCTTAAAGTAAGTATTAATATAATGATTTGCATATTATATGCAATTAAGATTAATTGACCGAGGCTTATTTATAGAGTTGTCGCCGCTCTTTTAGTAAGAAGTTTTGTTGGTGTATTATACTGGGTATAGAATAGGGCTTATTTAAAGAGTTTCAATCCGCTCTGTACTGTACTTAATGGAAAATTAATATAATAATTAGTATTAGATTATGTACATAGAGTAAGTAAGTATATAAAAGGGTGATAATTGAGTTTAAGGTAACGTTTAAAATGATTCCGAAAAGGTTATGCTAAAAGAGTATTGGATAAAATAATAGGTAAAGAGGATTTATATACATAAAATAAATAAAAATAGGTAAAAAAGGAAAATTATATCAAATTAATGTTTGATTAATTACTATTGATAAAATCAATCCTAAACATTGGAAAGGGTAAGGTCTTATATGATGAAGTTAATATATTATTCTCTAAAAGGGAAAGACGAGATTTTAAATCCATTATATGGTCCAATAAGAAAACTATTAATGGTGATTACGTTATGATATGGTATGGTATGGGATAAATAGTTTAATTAAATATAATAATCTATTGTGTGATAAATAAATACTTTGTTTGGTCTTCAACCACCTAGTACAGGAGTGCGTCTCGGTAGTCGGTTACGGAAACCTCGAGGAATACACCCTGTACGTCGGTGGTCTGCGTGCGCGTATACCTAAGGATACTCTCCTTAGGCACGCTGTAAGTGTATAACCGATCTCGTCTTGAAGTGACCACGAATGGTTTTAAAAACACTCCAAGATTCGAAAAGGTTTATGATTCTACCGTTGGGTAGATTGGTAGTGTATGTATTCGTGGATTAAGTGATTGTGTCCTGTAGGAGTATCTGTTTAGTGTAGATATATAAATAAATTCTACTTGGTATAATAAACCTAATTAAATTAAAAATAAATTATGAATGACGTGATAATGATGACTGATGATGACTTACTGACAGCTGCCCTCTGACACCTAAAACAAATATTACATTTTCTAATTGTTATAAATCTAGACAAATATAATTAGCACTGGATAAATAACAAAATTACGAATGAAAAAAATAATAATAACAGTTATAGAAAACACAGGTAAGTTTACAAAAATATATTGTTGTTTACTGCCAAAAAGTAGACCCAGATATAAATAGACGTCGGCTGTAAATGCCTTTTAGAATTTTGAAAAGATAAATAATTATGTAAAATCCTTCTGTAGTTCGCCGTTCAGGCCTCCCCGAAGGTGGTTGATGATGATAACTTTCTTCTTATATTATGTAGCTAGATGATTAGGCAGCTGACGAATTGGGTTGGTGGGTATTCTTCAAATTGGGCGCCAGTGTCGCGGAGTGCCTCCCTCCGTGTTCCTTCCCGGTTAGCTCAACAAGGAGGCTCTCTCCACGGCAGCAAGTAACGGAGTTCAGTTATTGTGATTCAATGAAACGTAGCATATATGTTATATAGGTATATTGATATTCACAACTTCAACACTTCATCTTCATGGTGATGTTTATATATTTCAAATATAGCTTATAAACACAATATTTAAGCTAGTTAAAAATAAGTAATTGTTATATTGCAGGAGACTATTGGTCAGAGCGACAGCTGTGTGTTGAACCACTAGCGTTCAGAATCGAATGTCTAATGATGATCATCAAAATATGAAGAGCGACTCTACGTCACATAAATTCGAATTTTGATTTGAATAAAGAATGAATCGTGAGGTGGACAGTGATGGAAGTAAAAGGTATGAAGTCATGAAAGAGGTTGATTGAAATGAAGATGAAGGATGACTTCGTCACACCCGGGGCGAAGGAAGTTCATGAAGAATTTCCACTGGGCACCAATAAAAAAAAGGTCATAGTAATCACTGGATTGCTGATGTAGGGTTTGTGGGTAGGGGACTGGTACTTACCATCTTCCATCATCCATCATGGTTTTTGTAATAAAATACTTTTAAATTAGTTAAATTTCGTACATTATAGATTTTGGTTTTCTGATATTTCGAACACTTTGCAGCATTTGTGGTCGCAGGATGACTGACAAGTTTTATTATAATGAGTAATAATCACAAAAACCTAAGACAGAATTATATAGTTTTTGCTTTAAAGACGATAAAGAGAATTGCGTCGTGCGAAAAACAAGGAATCCTTGTGCGGACCCCGCACCCTTGTGATGTCGCAGGCAAGAACACTTACCCGCCTCTCATTAGCTATGAAATAGTGAGGTAAAGAGAACTATATGTTTGCTAATTGTGTTTGTTGAGGACGCCTTTTCACAGGTGGTACCTTAATGCTGTAGGGTTACATAGAAAATGCGATGGAAATCTTTTAATAGATGATTATTGCTTTAAAGAAGATGAACACTTCATCATTTCGGCCGAATAAAGTTCACTGCTAGACACAGGCCTCCCTCAAAGATCACCACAACGACCGATGTCAGTGTTTTGTGTACTCATGAGGGGTACTGCCATAATCGCCACGCTTGGCAGACGGGTTGGCGATCGCAGTTGAGCTGTTAATGTACTCGAAGGACGCTGCTGCCCATCCTCCAGCTAATCCCTTAGTCGCCTTTTACGATACCCACGGGAGGAGATGGGGTGGTGGTATTCTGAGCCGGCACCACACGGCACACATTGCAGATGGCATGGATTTGACGGACGGATTGCACGGATAAACACTTATTCGCCCCTAATTAGCTATAAAATAGTGACGGCAAAGAAAATTCACGCTTGCTAGCGAGTTGGTAATCGTCAAAGATATTGAATGAAAGGAGATGTGCCATGTTGTACAAAATATATGCGAGCCTAGAAATCCAGTTTTCCTCTACCATTCTTCATAAAAACACACTAATGCACATTGTTACAAGTTCTCATCCACTGAACTGAATAAACACAACATTATAATTGGCTACTCATACTAAAATCCACCCACGACTTTGTAGGTAGCCAATCAAGCCAAGCGTACTGACTGCACACAGCAGCCGTACCACGCAACGTAAGTTTATTGGGAGTACCATTCGCTGTTCTATTCAATAACAAATATTCACTGATTGCTAGTTAAAACTGGTACATAAGAAGCATTGTATTTTGTACAAAAATATAATGTCGTTCTGCTCCATCAATCCAAATCTTTTTTTTTTTTTTTTTAAACTTTGCCCCACACTAGGATTTCTTCTGTGTCGTGGGTGCGTTTACAGATATTTATTCCACACACAATACACCCAGACCCGGAACAACTACCTGCAGATCATACAAATATTTGTTCCGTGTGGGAATCGAACCCACGACACGGAGCGCAGCAGCCGGCTGTTTCAGCCACTGCACCAACCGTGCCGTCAAACCTAATAAAGAAAATAATAATTTAAAATTTATTATTTTTTAGACAACTGCACGAAATTTCTTACACTTGCATATTGTATATGATTCCTTCCTTGATAAAGTTATTATTGACGCTGCGGTTTTTGCATGTTATCCCCGAACAACACGACACTTTAACAAAGTTTCACTTACTCAATCGAATCTCAACTGATGTTATAAAACGGCCATTTTTTCCGAATGGCCCGAATTGTGCATGTCGCGGTGGTACGGTTACGCCCCTGTACCACTTCTCCTTATTTCCTGTTTCTATGGTTATTTTATTTCAACGTTCATAATAGAAGGAAACGTTATCTATAAGGTTTGGAGAACATTTTCCAAACCGTTCATTTCTCAATAATCTTTTATAACCGTCATATGACGGCACGGTTGGTGCAGTGGCTGATACAGTCGGCTGCTGCGCTCCGGGTCGTGGGTATTGTGTGTGGAATTTATGTATGTAAACGCACCCACGACACAGGACAAATTCTAGTGCGTGGCAACGTTTAAAAAAAATGTAACATTTGTTGCACACCGACGTTCAAAACGATCAACGTTCGATACATAAAACCCACCACTAGTTATGAAGAAACAAAGAAAATAATATATTCAATTGCTTAATTAAACAATAAAAAACAGACCTCCTGACGTTTAACGTTCTAAAAACGCATTATTTTAAAAGTGAAATTGTAAATTTTTATTACTGGACAGGTGCGTCATGACGGCGGGGCCATAGAAAATTTCATGAGTAGTGTATTAGAACCATGGTATAGGTACTTGTTGCTCTCAATCATAATTTATTCGTCATTGACAACTTTAACAATGCGTGTACATTGGGGTAAGGCTCATCAATCACACGATACGCACGCGAAATGGATGATGTTTTTGATAATAGAGTGGTGATGTATTTATGTTGGAAGGAAGCTTGGAAACAAAATAAATAAAGGCTGAGCTACTTTTGGTCTATACTGTAATAGAATCAGAAACGTAAGCCATCTTATAGTTCTGTTTCTTCTATCGTGTAGTTGGTGGCCAACCTTTCGTCAGTTTGACGGCACGGTTGGTGCAGTGGCTGATAGAGTCGGCTGCTGCGCTCCGGGTCGTGGGTTCGATTCCCACACGAAACAAATATTTTTATCATCTGCAGGTAGTTGTTCCAGGTCTGGGTGTATTGTACGATTGTACGTGCCCTAAAAAGCACGGCGACGCTCTGTTCAAATAACACTATACGGTCTCCCATCTATAGACTGACCGCACCAAGCGTTGCTTACCTCCGGGTAACCTCCGGGCCGCCACGACACTTGTATAAATTAACTGTTATATTTTAATGTACTTGATTTTTCGATAGCCGTGTCTCTCTTTACATAAATGTTACATGCACAAACACCCAGACCCCAAAAACTATCTATTTGTTACGTGCGGGGAACCCGCGTCGCGTAGCGCAGAGAGCCAATTGTGTAGCCACTGCGCTATCGGTGCCACCGCTTGATTTAAAATATGTTTAACGACATTGATCATATTATCATTATTCATATCATTGATCTCTGGTACTTAAATTTAATGCATTATTGAAGCAAAATTAAATAGAATATATTTTTCGTCTAGATAAAAGTATTATTATTATTTCCTTTATTTACTTAACTAACATATTAAATACATTTTTAAATATATATATATAAAGCAAAAAAAAAACACATTTAAAAATATAAAAAAATAGTGACCAACCGGCAACGGGCACAGGGTCCAAGCTACCGGTGGTTAGGGCTCCAGAGAAAGGAACCTCCTCACTATGCGTGCCGTGTCGAGAATTACAGCCTTCTGCAGCAGGCCCTTGATCCAGCCACCTAACGAGAGCCTCTTCAGATGTTGATCGAGGCTCTTGGCAATAAGGCCATTGGCTGTCACAACTATCGGCACAATGATTGCAGAGTCCACATCCCACATGTCGACAATCTCGTGTGCCAAGTCAAGATACTTAATTTGTTTATCTTTCTCGGCTTTCACGAGATTCTCGTCATGCAGAATTGTAACATCAACAATCATCGTGCGGCGCTCTAATCGATCTATCACCACTATGTCAGGCTTATTGGCGACAATAGTCCTATCAGTGATGATAGATCAATCCCAGTACAACGTGACATGGTCATTTTCAAGAACTGGGTCGGGCACATACCTGTAATACGGTACCTCAGATTCCACAAGGTTATTATTATTATTATATACTTTTCCCGGCAGTCAAACAGCGAAACATGTTGCAAAATAACCGGACAAGTGCGAGTTGAACTCACGTGGAGAGGGTTCCGAAATTGCTGAATATATTGTCTATTGTTGTATACGGTCTTGTATCAATAATGTATCCCAAAAACAAACGTAATATTATTTGCACAACGGCGACGTACATTATAATCGATTTATAAGTTAACCACTATAACTGTAGTAATTGTTTTACTTCCTAGTTTCTTTTTTTCCGTTAGACACCTAATTGCATTTATTTTAGTTATTTTTTATTTTTTATATTTCCTGTGTACGTACGCTGCTGTAAGCCAATAAAATATTTTCTTTCTTTCTTTTTTTCTTTTATATCCTATAGAAGGCCTCCCCAGTAGATTTCCACAATTGTGTTATCATTTTGGGCGGAATTTACCAGTACTTGCCATGCTTGGCAGGTGGGTTGATGAGCGCAGTATACATTAAGTTCCACAAAAGTGACGCTGCCTTCTATCTCTCTAGTTTAGTCATCTTTTACGACGCCCACGGGTGGAGATGGAGTGCTGCTATATTCTTAATCCAGACACCACACGGATTTGGTAAGCGGAATTTGAGGAATCAAACGTAAATGAAAATTACAATAGCATTTAAAAGTTCGTGTATTTACAAATTATCTTTTATCCAGGCTAAGAACGCTGTTACTCTGGTAAATACCGACGGGGCGCCAGATTGGCAACCATCGCCAGGTCCAAAAGATACCACACCGACCTGCAATTATACGGACATTATAAAAAGGATCTTCACGACAAAATTAGTTTAGTTTTTTTTTTTTGTATGATCTGCAAATACTCGTTCCGGGTCTGGGTGTATTGTGTGTGAAATTCATGTCTGTAAACGCACCCACAGGAGAAATCCTAGTGTGTAAAGGTTTTAAAAAAAAGAGAAAAAAAACTAATACTCATATTACTTTATCCTGGGATTCGAATATTGGACTCTAGAAGCATTAAAGATCCAAAGTTGGGTTCATAGTCGTCATCATAAAATACTCATTACTGATTTTTTTAAGAGTACGAGTAACTGAATTAATCCTTTGGATGGCAGGCCACAATCTAATTGTACAGTTTTGATACAATCAAGAATGCATATAACAGCAGTGTAAACCATTGGTCATTGAGAACCCACCAGAACACTTACTGAATTTGGGATAATTCAATAATCACTACGTTATTTTGACTAAAATGCGAGCCTTTGCTTCATTGAAACTATTGCAGTAATTTTTACTGTTACACCATGTTTGAAAACGTACTAAAAAGTATAAAATAATTAACCTTTAATTTATTGATGACGGCACGGTTGGTGCAGTGGCTGATATAGTCGGCTGCTGCGCACTGGGTCGCGGGTTCGATTCCCGCACGGAACAAATGTTTGTATGATCTGCAGGTAGTTGTTCCGGGTCTGGGTGTATTGTATGTGGAATTCATGTCTGTTAACGTACCCACGACACAGGCAGAAACCCTAGTGTGGGGCAAAGTTAAAAAAAAAAAAAACATTACATGTGAACTTAAAAGCACAAAATAATGTTGAAATGTAAAATAAAAGCATTGGATGCTCGATGTCAAAGATTAATTATGAGAATATAAGTAGAGAGAACCTCACGCTATAATTTTTTACATTTTAACATTATTTTGTGTTTTTTAGTTTATACTTATTTAAATAGAAACTATTTTATACTTTTTAGTACGTGTTAAAAATGTGGTACATAAAATAATACCTCAATCATTTCAATAAAGCAGAGGCGCACATTTTCATACATTAAAATAATATTTTATTTCGTTTTCTTGCATTGTCATCCTATTCTCAGCTATGCTCAAAACTTCAAGTCTCTTAGCTCATCGGGCAGTCAGTTTAAAATCAATGAAAATACTCCACGCAAACAAATGTTCAAGAAACCGAGTTGATAAAAACGTGTATTTTGTGTCCCTACCTAACCAGTCTTACGATATGTCAACCTTGGCCAAAAAATACGTATTCAACACCTCTTTTATATAGGTACGTGGTGAAACTCTCCTGGACTTGCTTTCCTCTGGGGAGGACGGAGAGGCATGCTAACACTTAGCGGCTAAAATATATTCCCCAGATGCTTAAAACGAAAGCGTGTTGATGCAGCCACGGCTACAGCCACAACCTGGCGTGCCGCATGTGGCTAATCATCATTTCGGCCAAATGAAGTCCACTGCTGGACACAGGCCTCCCCTAAAGATCACCACATCGACCAATATGGGTGTGTTGTGGGCACATTGGAGGGTTTTGCCATAACCGCCACGCTTGGCAGGCGGGTTGGCGATCGCAGTTGAGTTGTTAATATATTTGAAGGACGCTGCTGCCTATCCTCCGGCTAATCCCTTAGTCGACTTTTACGACACCCACGGGAGGAGATGGGGTGGTGGTATTCTGAGCCGTGTGGCTAATACAGACTTGAATTTAGTTTAGGAACGCACACGCAGCAGCAGCGTCTCTGTACCGCATGCGGCCAGTTGGGTCGTGGCCGTGGTCACTGCCACATCAGTGCTTGCTGTTACTGAGTAAAAGTCCGCAGTGTTTCTACATACACACGCACACATGTCACACTGGACACGTATTCGTCCACGAATTTTAGCCTAAAGAGGCCTATCCACTAGGATTTCTGAATTTTATTATCTCACACACAATACATCCAGACCCGGAATAACTACCTGCAGATCATACAAATATTTTTTCCGTGCGGCAATCGAACCCGCGACTCGGAGCGCAGCAGTCGACTGTATCAGCCACTGCACCAACCGTGTCGTCGAACATATTATCATAAATTTTGTTTAAAAGTCTATATACTTACCAAGATTCGCGTGTTTTGATGCACAATAGTCAAAGGCCCACCGGAGTCACCTTCACAAGTACCCTGCCCTCCAGTGCCGCTAGTACAAATATGGCTTCCGTGGATGTCAACTTGGTAACTTTTTTGGCATACCGCATTGCTGATGACTGATACTATCGTCTGATGGAGGGCAGTTGATGTGGGGAAGCTGTTCTGGGCTGGCGACAAAAACTAGTATTAATACACTTTGTTACCTTTTTCATCATCATAGTATCAGCTGAAGGACGTCTACTACAGAACAACGGGCTCCCCCATAGATTCGAACAATAAAATTGTGTCGTCATCTTGGGGGGAATTGGCTGTACTCCGTACATCGTGAGTACTAGCCCAGGTGGGTTGGTAAGCGTGAATGGCTACCGTTCCACATCCACAGAAGGGACGCTGCTGCCCATCCGTTTCTTCTAGAGTCCCTCAGTCACCTTTTACGAGATCCACGGGAGGAGATGGAATGATGTGATATTCGTCTTTCTTGTACCCTTAAAACAGTAAATTATTAATTGAATCTACGAATTTTTAGTAATTATACTATTATATAACGAACATTCCTTCAACTTTCTTACATAACTATTGTTAGTTAGGTATCTATAAAACTACTTATTTGTAAACTAGCTGTGCCCCGCGGTTTCACCTGCCGTTTAATTTAAAAGAAGTCGGATTATTTATAAATAGTTATACTATAATTACTATATATATTGGATTTCATGCGTTTTAAGTTTTTTCGCGGAGCCCTAATTATTTTTCTAAAATAAAAGTAACATAAGTTACTTCTTATAACATCGGCTATCTCCCAGTGAAAGTCCCGTCAAAACCAGTTGAGCCGTTTCGGAGATTAGCCGAAACAAACACATAGACAGACGGACAGACAGACGGATAAGTACTGTACCTACATACTAAAAAGCTGTTATTTTGAAATTACAAACAGATACTACATTTTTATTTATTTGTATAGATATTAAATTTCATTTGTATTTGGAATTTAGGTGTTTATTTATTTAATTCGCTTCGCTCGCATTGAATCCATTAAATAATTCATAAAAAAAATCCTATGTTACTTCTAATACCTCCAAGAATATGTGTAAAAAGTTTCATGATGATCGGTTAAGTAGTGTTCACGTGAAAGCGTAACAAACAAACTTACATTTACTCTTTATTATACACAAGTCAGTGAAATATACAAAATAGTGGTATAGTACAATGGGCGACCTTATCGCACTCGGAGATTTCTTCCAGGCAAACATGTTTATTACGCCGTTGCTCATAAATCTTTGAACCTACATTTGAATGGAACTGGATATTTTGTTGTACATTGTATAGTATATTTAGCAATCAAGCAAGGATATTTCGTTTTCTAGCACCGCCTCCAAAAACTCTTAATTTAATTTTGTAGGTACCTATTTATATCTTATACTTATGTTTATGGTGTATTTATTTTACACATTTTTGTGTTTTAGGGAATTTACTGTGGTCGGTTTTAGTTTTCTTAAAATGTTATAAGATTTCCCCTTATAAGCGAACTTACTATAAACATGGGTAGACCTACTAAGGGACTGGGTTTTTCTAGTGCCTATGTAGAGATACGTACACATAGACCAATTGGTTGAAAGTAACATGTCTAATAATATACTACTGATAGGTACTTAACCAGTCACTCTGTGTGATCTTTAGAACAATAATAATGCTTTTTATTTTTTTTTATTGATGTCCAGTGGAAATTCTACATGGAACTTCCTTCACCCCGGGGAAGGGCGAAGGGGTATGCCGGACTCCTACCGGCTAAAACCACTGGAGCGGTCATCTTCGGCACCGAAGGGGGGCTCCAGGTCCTCGTAAGATCACACTAGAGCCGCCCATTGGTGCCACGCCTTTAGGCACATCACGGAGGGGATGACTGTAAAGCGGTCACCCCCTCTAGCGGAGGGAAGGCGACTGTAAAAAGGTCGCCCCCCCAGGCACTTCTCGGGGAGGGGTGTAAAGGATCCCCCCAAGCCTCGCTTTGCGTAGTGCTGCGCACACGGCGGCACTTGACCACGTGCGCGCCACCGTCTTCCCGGGGGTCACTCGGTGTGAGCACGCGGACTCCCCAATCTGCGCGCCCGTGACCCCCGAGGGAACAATAATAATCCTAGAGATCATTGAGAGTTACATGGGGTATTTTCGCAGCCCATGATCCACGTCCCTAATCAACTACTTTCTTTGATCTTCAGAACAATAACGTAGTCACGACGTGTGCTGTTCAAAATTGAGGGGTTCCATAGGGTATTTTCGCAGTCAATAATCTATTAACCACGTACCTAACTTTTGCCTTTGACGGCACGGTTGGTGCAGTGGCTGATACAGTCGGCTGCTGCGCTCCGGGTCGTGGGTTCGATTCCCGCACGGAACAAATATTTGTATGATCTGCAGGTAGTTGTTCCGGGTCTGGGTGTATTGTGTGTGGAATTCATGTCTGTAAACGCACCCATGACACAGGAGAAATACTAGTGAGAGGCAACGTTCTTTAAAAAAAAAAAAAAAAACTATTACTAAACTATTTTAATTTTAATGGGACCGAAAAATGGTGTAGCACCCTTTCAAACAAAAAAATATATTGAAATTGGTGAGGGTGGTGGGTATCCGAACATACATCAAAAATATACGAAAGAATTCCTCTTACCTTTATAAATCAGTTAAAAAGGCAAGGAAGCCGGGATTGCCTTTGTCCTACGGTGAGATCACAACAGCCCCGGGTAATAAAGACATAATAATAGTAATGTCTTAGATTTTCGCGATTATTACACATTATAATAAAACACTTTTAAACGGATTCTATCGCGTATATTTTGATTTTTGATTTTTCCTGACGTTTCGAATACTTTGCAGCATTCGTGGTCGCAGGATGACTAAGGTGACAGGCATCGTTACAGATTTTAAAAAGTTATTTTATTTTAACTACCGTACAATTTTAATCAAAAAATTAGTTTCGATGCACGCAGTAATCACTAACAGTGTCTTGATGTTTTTAGTCATCCTGCGACCACGAATGCTGCAAAGTATTCGAAACGTCAGGAAAAATCAAAAATCAAAATATACGCGATAGAATCCGTTTAAAAGTGTTTTATTATGACATAATAATAATTTACTATTTAGAGAATCCCCCCTTCCCGGGGTGGAAGAAGTACATGAGGATTTTGTGACTGTGGTGAAAGAAATGTATACAGGTTACTCGAAAACGGTATATCCCGATAGCCGAAGGGTAGTTAAACTATAGATTATGTAGATCACGTAATGAATTACAAAAAATAAAGGAAAAACAAAAAGAATAAAATAAATTCACCACTTTTCCGCATTGAATTATACGTCTTTCACATAAAACAACACACCCTATTTATTTGAGCTGGCAAGAAATAGAACCCAGGTACGCCTAAAAAAAATAACGGAATTTCATCTGCAGAATCTTACAATCTCATAATACTGGTTTCAAAATCATTGGGGTATTCATTTAATATGAAAATATACGTTAGGGTATTTTACCGTAATCAACATTTTTAAAGGCTATACAAATTATGAAATTAATTGGAATTTGTGATATTGCTTCGGGGTGTTAATTTTCCTTTGTTTAGACTGGTTTTCGTACATGTTTGAATCACAAAGGGCCTTGTTCGGGAACTCTCCCTCTTAGCAAGAACGCCATTTATTTGTTCCATTGTATGTTCCTGGAAAGTAGACAGGCAATGTTTTCTCGTTGGGTTGAGGAAGTGGCAAAGGTTATTCTTGACTAAATTCTGGCTAAATTGCTGAAAGCTGGTGTTTTGATGTGGTTTTGCATTTGTGCTGTATAAAAAATAAAAAACTGTCGAGTTTTTACGTCATTAAAGTGTGTATATGTGACACACTTTAATGAACTCGACGGCACGGTTGGTGCAGTGGCTGATACAGTCGGCTGTTGCGCTCTGGGTCGTGGGTTCGATTCCCGCACGGAACAAATATTTGTATGATCTGCAGGTAGTTATTTCGGGTCTGAGTATGTATTGTATGTGTGTAAATGAATGTCTGTACGCGTGTCCAGACTCACATACACCCACGACACAGGAGAAATCCAAGTGTGGGGCAACGTTTCATAAAAAAAAACAACTGTTTAACTTTTTTTGTTTGGCACAGATTGTACAAGATAATAAAATATAATTATTTACACTGCCCAATTCGATTTGTCATTATTCATACTGCCTGGGCATTAAAAAATAATTTTCATAATTAATCTGTTTTATATAAAAAGAAAAAGAAAGAAATGTTTAAATTAAGATACGTAAGATAGTTAAGTCTATATACGATTTAAAATAATAATTCGCCGTGTGGTGCCGGCTCAGAATACCACCACCCCATCTCCTCCCGTGGGCGTTGTAAAAGTCGATTAAGGGATTAGTCGGAGGATGGGCAGCAGCGTCCTTCGAGTACATTAACAACTCAACTGCGATCGCCAACCCGTCTGCCAAGCGTGGCGATTACGGCAAGAACCCCCCAATCAGCCCACAACACACCCATATTAGTCGTTGTGGTGATCTTTAGGGGAGGCCTGTGTCCAGCAGTGGACTTCATTCGGCCGAAACGATGAATGATGAAATGATGAATAATAATTCCTAAGGATAGGTGGTACACGAAATGCACAACCATTTGAGCTTTACTGGGCGGCCCGTTAGTGTTTTGCCATTTCCTTGTGACGGCGAAAAATATAAATTATGATGATTTGTATTGTGACGAATACTAAAATAAATAAATACATTTTTATTTTTGTTTCCTCTGTACCAATTCTGATTTCTCCTGTGTCGTGGGCATAGTTTGTAAATCTTATATGCACAAACATCTTGTTTATTTTTTATGTAACCCATTGGAAGTACATTATGTACTTTCTCCGTCCCAGGAAGGACGGAGGAGCATGATCGCTTCCTACTGGCTAAAACCACCGGAATGCCTCTTCAGCACCAAAAGAGGGCTCCAGGAACTCGAAAATCTCCACTTAGAAACTATCTATTGGTGCTTTTAGGCACATTTAAGTCGTGTGGTGCCGGCTCAGAATATCACCACCATGGGCAGCAGCGTCCTTCGAGTAAATTAATAACTCAACTGCGATCGCCAACTCGTCTGCCAAGCGTGGCGATTATGACAAAACCCCCCAATGAGCCCACAACACATCCATATCGGTCATTTTGGTGATTTTTGGGGGAGGCTTGTGTCGAGCAGTGGACTTCGTCTTCGTCTTCGTCGTGGCCGAAATGATGATGAGTGCAGATGATTAATTGGCATACCCCCGAAGACCGAAAAATACCTATGCCTATATACTTGTTCAACAAGTAATTGTAAGCCATACAACTATTAGTTCCGTGCGGGGATTAAATAATAAAGTACGTACCATCACTCGTTTTTCCATAACCAGACACCAGGCCGGTGGAGCCCTCGAAGGTGAGGTTGACCTCAGTCATTGTCGGCAGGGAGATTGCTTGAATGTTGTCTGAAAAACAGGTATTAAATACTAAATAAAAACCAACTTGCAACGTCACTAGCTCAACACTAGTTTCATCATGGTTCTCTATTATGGAAGGTCGTGAATTGAAATAGTGATGACCGAAGTGACCTAACCGTAGTGGCAAATTGAAATATTTGTCTTCTTCGCGGGATTAAATTTCTTTTCCGCATGGTGACTGTTACACAATACATAGTACTGAAGAAGCTCGACTGGTAAAGTTAATTTTTATTTGTAAATCTTGAGCTACTACGAGGGCGGCACTGAAAATTTCGGGAATCAAG
This sequence comes from Diloba caeruleocephala, assembly GCA_947459985.1. Taxonomy (NCBI): domain Eukaryota; kingdom Metazoa; phylum Arthropoda; class Insecta; order Lepidoptera; family Noctuidae; genus Diloba; species Diloba caeruleocephala. Next base: position 4,037,319 of record OX381618.1, read on the forward strand.
GAAGTGACACAACATTACTATTTAAAAATGTATTTATTGCTTTTCGAAGTATTCTCCGCGAAATTTGACACATTTTCCATACGATGGAACCAATCATTGAAGCAACCATTCCATTCGGAAGTTGGGGTCTCCAAAATGACCGTTTTGTAGGCGTCCACAGCTTCTTTAGGCGATGAAAATCTCTGTCCACGCAATTTATTCTTTATTTTAGGGAAAGTATAGAAATCATTAGGGCTTAGGTCGGGGCTCTACGGCGGATGGTCTAATAATTCTATGTTTTCTTGCTCTAAAAACTCTTTTGTTCTGTGCGCGGTGTGAGAACTCGCATTGTCGTGATGGAGGATGATGCGGCGGTTGCAGTTCTCTCTACGGAGTTCAGAAACGACCTGTGGCAAGCAAATGCTAGCATACCATTCTGCATTAGCCGTTCTTTGTCCCTCAAGAGGAATAGTCGTAACATGGCCGGTTTTGGAGACAACCGCGGCCACCATTTTTTTTGCAACACTCCGTGAACGAACAATTTTTGTTGGCTTTAACTCATTTTCGAACACTCAAACTCGTGACTGGTTTTTTGTTTCGGGTTCGTACGCATATATCCAGGATTCGTCACCTGATACGATGTTGTATACAGCATTTGAGGATCCTGCGTGGAATCTTTCGAGAGTTCTGACGCACCAAGTAACGCGAGCCGCTTTTTGCTCTTCACATAGCAAATGCGGTATCCATTGGGAAAACAACTTTTTTACACCTAATTGTTCATGCAAGATTATTTGTATTTGACTCATGCCAATGTCTAAAGTTGCCTGAATTTCGCGGTATGTCACATGTCGATCTTCCTCAATCAGCTTACGCACAGCATCAACGTTTTCTTGGGTGACTGCAGTTTTTGGACGACCTTGACGAGGATCATCACTGAGCTTGACACGTCCACGTTGAAATTCAGCAAACCAGCGATAAATTGTGGCTTTGGATGGGGCTTCATCACCAAATGCAGAAATCATCCGGTCAACACACTGTTTTTGTGTTAAACCACTTCGAAAGTCATAATAAATCATCGCTCTTGAATTTTCTCGAGTCAATTCCATTTTCTCAACGACTAAACAAGTTTGACAAAACCTTGTGACAAGACCGTGAATCTTTTTTTAAATAAATAAATGGTATTCGATTTATAAAACCAAGGAGTTTTCAATTAAAAAGATTTTAATATGACAGGAACAGTGGAAATATTCCATTCCCGATACTTTTAGTGCAGCCTATGTAAATGTAGGTTTGATCTAAAATAAAACGATTTTTCGGATTTTTACCATCTAATGGTCTAATGGTAGGCACATGCTAGGTATTACCAATCATCATATCGGCCATTTATAGTGCACTGCTGAACAAAGGCCTCCCCCATAGATTTTCATAACTATGTCATAATTTTGGGGGGTATTTGCCAATACTCACCACGCTTGGCAGGCGGGTTGGTGAGCGCAATATGGCTACCGTTTCACAGAAGGGATGCTGCTGCCCATGGCAGTCGGATCCCGTGAAGCGGTTATGCTAGAAAATGTTCTGAATTTAATAGACTGTGATGGTTGTAAATTGACTCATGATCTCGTGATTTTTCACTATAATATATAAATATATAAAACACATCAAGAACAGCAAAACAACTTAAAAGTATAAAGTTTCCATTTGTTTTGTATTTTATCATTTTTCTGCAGATGGAGCACGGCAAGTCATAACTTATTTAAAGCAATAAAAACCTTAAAAGTTTAATATTTCGCAATAAAACATCCCATAAAAACTTGACCCATAGCATAAAGTTCTACGTGCAAGGAATGATAAGTCGTACATACAATGACCTGAATAGTTATTTGCCAGTTACTTACGAGACAGCGTTTGGTCTTATGATAGCAATTGCTGTTGTAGTCCTAAGCATGTTACTAACTTTTTTTTGTTGGTGAAGCCAAAAGAGGCCTCCAGCCAGGCTTTAAATTAATATTAAAATCTAAGCAACTTGCGCTAAGAGCGCCCCCTGCGGGCCACGGACCTTGGCTTAGGGCGTTGCTGGTGATAGTCTGCCGTCCGCATTGCACGGTTCTCTAGTTGCGGCGATGTTTTTAAACATCGCCATAGGTGCAGGTAGGCACACACATGGGCCAACAGCCGATGGGCCGCGAAAGTAATACATATGCAGTACTCGCGGTCCATCAAAAGGCGGACGCAGGTGAAACGGTGGAGTTTTTAGTGGGTGCAAACCCCACATAACCGCGCCATGTCCCCGGATGGCGTGGTATGCGTCAGGCATTTTCTCCGCCTAAAAAAAAAAAAGGGCGTTGCTGGTGATAACAAGCTGTCGTTTTGGGGACAGCTGGATCGGTATTATTTTCAAAGTATTAGGGGACATTTAAAAGGCTCGGCACGGGCTGCCGCGATGAGGGGGGAGAAGTAGTAACTTGAACAGGAAGGTGACGCGGCGATAGGCCTCCGCGACGTCGGTGAGGCGGGCATCCTCAGCGGCGAGGGCGGTAAAACGGTCAGGAGCAGGTTACTAACTGCACTACAGCAATATAGATACGTTTACCAGTTAGATAGTTACAATATAGGTTCAAGGTTAGTTACAATATAAGTTCAAGGTTACGAGTTTAATACCTGACACGTGACTATTTTTTGTACTCTCTTACGGCCGAAATGAATAATCAATCTAATCCAAGTATTTTGGATTTGGGATTAAGGATTTGTCTGTTATTGGGTTAAATTTAATCTTAACATGAAAGTGGATGAATTTCAAAATCTTAAAACTAAAGATTTTGGATTAGATCGATCGATAGGATAATTTTGGCCGTTAGTTAATCTAAGTTACCACTGACTTTAATATTGAAGGAAAACATCGTGAGGAAACCTGAATCGAATGGTCTGATATCACCAAAAAAAGTCCATCTAGGTATTTTTTTGTAAACTTGGCCCCACACTAGGATTTCTCCTGTGTCGTGGGTGCGTTTACAAACACAAATTCCACAAACAATACACCCAGACCCGGAAAAACTACCTGCAAATCGTACAAATATTTATTCCGTGCGGGAATCGAACCCGACCCGAACGACCCAGTGCGCAGCAGCTGACTGTATCAAATACTGCACCAACCTGTTAAGAGGTGTGGGATACCCTGGACTACTGGACTGTATAACACTATTGTGAAAGAAGCATGCATAGTGTGAAATAATTCTAATACCGGGCAAGTGGGTCTCATCGTCATCATCATTTCAGCATAAAAACATCCACTGCTGGGTAGAAGCCTCCCCCAAAGATTGTCAGAATGACCGGCATGGGTTTATATTGTGTGCTCACGAGATGGGTTGGTGCTATTCATATTTGGCACCATACGGCACATATGTATGACCCCAAACAAATGAAATTACTTACTACTAAAACTAACGCTGGCAATCCTTACAATAGCAATATCATACAAAAAGTAGTTCCACAACGGATGCATCGTCACAACTGATGTTTCTATCCTTGTCCCTCCTGAGAAGATAGTAAGAGAGCCAAGAACGATAGTAAAGAGGTTTGCTTGACTTTGACCATCGTACCAGCAGTGGGCTGCAGTGAGGATACGGGAGGAAGAGATGAGACTGCCGCCACATATTGAAGTCCAGCCTGTTGTTAGCCTAGCTATGATGCCTGCCTAGAATGGTAGAAACGGGTGTTATAGAATTGAATATATCGTCTTTGTCCGCGTGATGTTCGGATAAAGAATATAGCACCACTCCATCTCGTGCCGTGGATGTCGTAAAAGGCGACTAAAGGATTCTAAGCCAGAGCGATGGCCAGCAGCGTTCCTTCTGTGGAATTTGACAAATGTCCCCCAAATTGCCGACGCAATTGTGTAAGTCTGTGCCTTCCGGTTTCCGCGGTTATTATTAATTATTATAAAACCTTTTTCAAGGTTTCCATCGCTTATATTATAGATTTTTCCGTGTGATATCTGGACTGAGAATATAGTACAATTTTATTTCCTATCATGGATGTTGTATAAAGCAACAAGTCAACTCTTAGCTAGTGGTATATGCTGCGTCTTACCTATAGAACTGCCGTGTGGTGCCGGCTCAGAATACCACCACCCCATCTCCTCCCGTGGATGTCATAAAAGTCGACTAAGGGATTAGCCGGAGGATGGGCAGCAGCGTCCTTCGAGTACATTAATAACTCAACTCCGATCGCCAACCGGCTGCCAAGCGTGGCGATTATGGCCAAACCCCCCAATGAGCCCACAACACTCCCATCTCAGTCGTTGTGGTGATTTTTGGGGGAGGCCTGTGTCCAGCAGTGGACTTCATTGGCCGAAATGATGAAAGACCATTAATAGAACAGCTTACCTGATGCGGCACAGCATCAGCAGTAGCGACCTGACTGCCTCCAACGATCCTTAACGATTCTTCCTTCCTTATCCTTATCGCTCCTGGCACCCCAACCCTCAAATGATACCCATAAACTGGCGAATCTTCAATACCCTCACTGTCAGAAGAATGAAAAAACAGAAATAAAAATATTATGAATTTAGTTACACGCATTGTGTTCGTTGTTATTATATCGCTATTATTGAAACATTATCTGAGAGATATGTGTTTTGTAGTGATTCATAGCTTATCTGTAAGTTATAATGATATATGAGGAATTGTCTGTTTAAATAATAAAAATGGCTGAGTTTCGGTTTGGCAACATTTGGTAAAATTTTAATGTGAATTTTAGCGTATAGTGATACAAATCTTGCGAAATGTCATTCAATCATTTATTTAGTGATTTTCAGCCTTCAAAAGTACGATCACGTCTCTGAATTCCGGACGCGATAGAAGTGGCTACCCATTCGATGACGTCCCTTGTCGTCACCGATTGGGTAGCCACAGTAGAGTTCTGCACAATCCTAATTCTCCTGCATATCGCTAATATTATACATATATATGTATATATATATATACGTATAGGTATATACATTATTATTGAAGTGAGCTGTGCTGCGCACACGGTAGCACGTGCCCACGTGCGCCCTGCCGTCTTCCCGGAGGTTTATCGGTATGAGCACGTAGACTCCCCAATCCACGTGCCCGAGACCCCCGAGGTCTCCTGCCATATAACGACAGCGGGGGCCTTAGGCGTGATGGATCTGGGCGTCTGGGTGGTTGTTACCCCGGCAACATCTAGTCCTTCTCTGTGCGGGATCGGCCCTCTCTTAATCCTGCTCTGCCGTCTCCTTCTGCAGCATGACGCACGCACAGAAGGAGACCACTGAACTCCAACTTTCATGCTCTACTAGCATAGCTTACTGCCGGCAGAGAGAGATCTTGCCCGATCCGATCGACCAGGATCCGCCGCTCGGCAGCCTAATCATTAGTAGGACCATGTCCAGCAGTGGACGTTTCTGGATTTATATGTGTGTATTCCTTTTAAGACTTCTTTATATAAATATTTTTATAATAAAATACACTTTTCCTAACGATTCCAACACTAAGAAGTGTTCGTGGTTGCAGGAAAAACAAAACATAAGTCTTTATTATACGTTATGTAATCCGTTTTAAAGTATTTTACTATAATGATTAATCACATCTTTACCGTGTGGTGCCGGCTTAGAATACCACCACCCCATCTCCTCCCATGGGTGTCGTAAAATTCGACTAAGGGATTAGCCAGAGGATGGGCAGCATCGTCCTTCGAGTACATTAACAACTCAACTGCGATCGCCAACGCGTTTGCCAAGCGTGGCGATTATGGCAAAACCCCCCAATGAGCCCCAACACATCCATATCGTTCCTTGTGGTAATCTTTGGGGGAGGCCTGTGTCCAGCAGTGGACTTCATTCGGCCGAAAAGATGATTAATCACATCTTATTTGCACTCTTATAAGTGAATTGTTATTAGAGTAGGTTTTACTGAGAAAACTGCCCCCATTAAACAGGCATTTATTTTTGCTATAGTCTGGGAAAATGTAAGATGGTAATAAAATAAACACGGTAGTGAGGAATTGATAGTCTAGTGGTTGAACGCGTGCCTTCCATGCAGGAGGGTCTGAGTTCAATCCGAACCCGCACCTCTGACTATTTAGATTCATGTGCTGATCAGAATTAGATTATCACTTGCGTTAACAGTGAAGGAAATCATCGTGACAAAACCAGCACACCTGATAGGGCTCCAAAAATAATTGTTCTCAATGATGTGTGGACTACAATCTACGAGCCAATCCATAGGCCAGCGTGGTGGACTAAGGCCTAACCTTCCTCATCGTGAGAAAAAGCCCGTGCCCAGCAGTAGGATAGTAGTGGGATGATAATGTATGTAAAAAGCCGCAGTGGGAAATGTATATATTTAAAAAAGAACTCTATTCATTAAATAATTTTCATGCATCCAAAATGGTATCATTAAACTTCGATTCAAATATTGAATGCTTTTGCAAAATCTCTCTGTACATGCGTCTATCTATTGCAGACTGCTTTCTTACTGCGGGAGAATTTGGGAATTTGTTTGATCTTTATAATTGTGTTAGTTCAATGGTCCGTAAAAAATATACGGTTTTCCTCAATTCTCTCGCTTTTGAAATCAAAGCATCCATTTCTGCAAAATAAGAGTCATTTCGCTTGTAGTAGGCCTTTTATTATATTGATGTTCGCCTCCATGCCTCATTGCCGTGTGCGTAGCACAGCGCACAGCAAGGCTTGACGGGGATCTTTTACAATTCTCGGAGAGGACTGCCTGGGGGGCAGCCTTTATACAACCGCCTACCCTCTGCTAGAGGGAGTGACCGCTTTACAATCATCCCCTCCGAGATGTGCCTTAAGGCGTGGCACCAATGGGCGGCTCCAGTGTGATCGTACCAGGATTTGGAGCCCCTCTTCGGTGCCGAAGATGACCGCTCCAGTGGTTTTAGCCAGTAGGAGTTCAGCATACCCCTTCGCCCTTCCCCGGGGCTAAAGCAGTTTGGGGGAAACCTTTACAGCCAGGGATTTGGGGGTTCCAAACCCCTCCGCCAAATCGCCCAGAGCGCACACACATTGCTCGTAGAACTGATGGCCGCTGGGGCACGATGGTTCTAGAATGGAGACCGCGCACCGGAAAACGCAGCGTGGGATGACCTCCAACGAGGTGGACAGACGACCTGGTGAAGGTCGCTGGGAGTCGTTGGATGAGGGCGGCATGTAACCGCTCGTTGTGGAAATCTAAGGGGGAGGCCTTTGTTCAGCAGTGGACGTCCTGTGGCTGACATGATGATGATGAATGGGTGGCTGCAGTGCGTTTGTTCTCGAGTACCTGGAGCCCCCTACGGTGCCAAAGATAACACTCAGGTCTTTTTAGCCAGTATGAGCCGGGCATAGATCAACGCCCTTCCGGGGGTGAAGGAAGTCCAAGATGGTTTTCCACCGAGGTGGAAAAAACGTCCTTGCCTCTATACAGGCTGATCCATTAACTGTTCCTTATTGTCCCAAATCCTATCAAGTACCATATTTATTTTCATTTATAACCAACTTCAAAAAGGAGGAGATTCTCAATTCGATGTGTATGTCGTTCCATAATTTATTTGAGGTCTATAGATACAAACAGACACAATATTTCTTGTATGTTAGTAAAACACAAACAAATCGTTGTCCTGCTATCGTTATCAATTGAGATTGCATTATCTAGACTCTCTCTAATTAATGAACTGTTAATACCTATATCTCTATCAGTAATCTTTAGATTGAATCTGTTCGAAGAATCACAGTTATATTTAAGTATTAATTTTAAATTTAAAAAAAAGCTACTTCACCAGTATTCGCAAGGAGAATAAAATAGAATTTACTTTATTGTACACCATTTGGAAAAAGGAAATTTAAATGTATACTGGGCTGTCTCATCGCTAAAAGCGATATTTTCTAGACAACCTTAGGATGGACAAGAAAGTCCCAAAAAATTATAATAGGTTAGTCCGTGGTGTACGGATAAGTAGATGATAGAATATTTTAAAAAAACCGGACCAGTTCGAGTTGAACTCGCATGAAGAGGGATTTGAAATCTATTGTTGAATCCGGTCTTGTACCAGTAACTTATCCCAAGAACAAACTTAACATCGTAGTTGAAAAACATGTTTTCCCATACATTCTAACCGCTAACGTAAGTTTGTACGCACAATATTGAAAGATTTACCATGTTATTTTAAAACCATAGACTTCTTATAGATTTTCCTGTAATCTATAGGTGAATAGCTATTATCTAAATGATTTTTCATAATTTTGAGCTCAGTAGTTTCGGAGATAATGTAAATAACTTTAAAACCATATATTTTAAAATTATAAATAAATATATTTGATACCCTCAAAACAAGCCCTTGTATTTCATTGTATTCTACAATTTGCAAAACTTTATTCTTTAATTTTATATATTGCCCCCTAAAAGTGACCCCCATATTTAAAATTAATTTATTTACGTTACACGTGTTTGGGTTGCAAATTAGGTACACATATGGATTTTCATATGTGTACCAAATTTCAACTTAATCGGTCCAGTTGATTCGGAGCAAATTGGCTGTAACAGACGGACAGACAAACACACGAGTGACTTAGAAGAGTTCCACCGTTTTCTCCTTCGGAACTTTCGGAACCCTAAAAACAACTGATAATATTATATACACATTTTAGGTAATTACGAATACAGGAAACTGATATAATAAAATAAAACGCAATGTGATGATAACAATGAAATTGTTATTATCGTCGTTTCTGCTGAATAAAATCCACCGCTGGACACAAGCCTCCCCCAAACATCGCCGCAACGACCGATCTGGGTATTTTGAGTGCTCATTATGGATCAATAATGAATTATCATAGACAAATTACTCTATCAAAAGGACATATAATGTCCTTTTACTAAGTTTTTAAAGGAGGGTATAGATTTGGCAGCTCTCACTGACTCTGGCAATGTACAGTATTGCTTGATATTAACCGTTACAAGACTATATAGACTATGTAGTATAGAAAAGACCGCCAAATTAGGGTATATCCGAATTAAAATATGATTGACGGCTCACTTTATCTGGACTGTCGTCTCGAAAGTAGCGCTTGACAATTACAGCCCCGGTTTGGTAAGCGTTTTATTTTTGTAGCAAACGTTTTATTAACAAACTAAGTAGTTAGTTAATGGTTCCAGTTCTTCCCAGATTCGCGGAAACTTTTCATTAATTGCCAATCCGAAAAAAAAAACCGTGTAAAGGACAAAATTTGCAAAAAGAAAATTCAACTTCCGAGTCTCTATGTTAAATAAAAATGTAATTAAATGTGTAATTTTCTTGCAACATTATCTAGACGTCTTTTCAAATCGATTGAGCCAGTCATAATTTAATTTACCTTACTCGATTTTTTCCATCGTAAGATACTGACTAAACTAATAATTATGTACACAATAAATATTAGAAACAATGTCCTTTAAGACTATTAATATTTGTGTGATCGACTGCGTTTATTACCTCGCACAAGCTATTAAGAGAACGATAAAAATGCCTGCAAAGTCAAGGTGACCAAAACAAAAATACATCGAAACAAAAAAAAAATCGCCATAGATTTAAAATATTCTCCTAGACAGATTTATAAACCCTGAACCCTAAAGATTGTCCTGAAAAGTTATGACTGTGAAGTTTTAATAGTTATAAATATTGGTTAATGATTTGAAACGATAAACGTTGCGAGCATGCCATAGATAATAATAATAATGAATGTGGAGACTAGCTGTCGTTGTGAAAACGCACACGGTGTCGCTTCGGCACCATCGCAGACATTTATTAGTTCTATCATGGGGAGAACTGCATGGAATGCGATAAATTTCACTTCATGGATAATCGACAACTCTGTACACATACAATACACAGAATACGCACATATTTAAAGAATTCTCTTTATTTATTTTTTGTCCTTGCATAACATACTAGTAACTTCCTCTGTGCACCGCCGTAATGTCCGTACGTCATACGGGTCACTCATCGAAAACCAGCGCTGCAAGACCGCCTTGCTGTTTTGTAGCATATAGCTGAATGGGGGACCTTTGTTGGCACAGTAAAAATTATTTGTAACCAATGTACCTACGTGATTATTATATTGTTATTTGAACCTTATATGTAATAGGTATAACTATCATAAGTATTGTTGTTGCTGTCCAATAAAAAAACATTCTTTCTTTTCTCTTTCATCCCTTGGGTGTCGTAAAAGGCGACTAAGGGATTAGCCGGAGGATGGGCGGCAGCATCCTTCGAATACATTAATAACTCAACTGCGATCGCTAACCCGCCTGCCAAGCGTGGCGATTATGGAAAAGCCCCCCAATGTGCACACAACACACCGATGTCGGTCGTTGTGGTGATCTTTGAGGAAGCCCTGTGTCCAGCAGTGGACTTTATTCGGCTGTAATGATTGTTTGAGTAACCTCACATAGTACTGACGTAAGAATTACTTCATTTGCGTTGTGCGGTGCAATTAAAGGTTTAGTGATTCGATATTCAAAAAGTGTCTGATAAAATTAGCGAGGAGGCACAGGTTACGTTCACGCGAATTGATTGCAATTCGTTTTGATCAATTTGCAAGCGTCAGATGTCGCAAAATAATCTGCGGGCAAAAGCTTCGTCGACAAAAAAGAAATGCACACCGCTGACGATCTACCCGCAAACGGCAACGTTGGAAGCAAACAAAACGCAATCAGCCTGGATTGCAAGTAAGTTCGTATAAAGCTGCTTTTTCCTTTGAATTGATTTATTCACATCTATTAATTGAAATGGTAGTTAATGCAGTGTTGGCTCGTAGTTTTTTGATTCGCTTCTTAAGCACTAGGTTGCGGCTTCAAAATGTGGCATGTACCAATGTGACCTTTTCAATGCACTTTTTAGTTAATCTATGGCACTACTAACTTTAGGTAGGTTGCACTACAAGCTTTCGGTTAGGTTGATCCGTGTGCTGTCCGGATTAAGAATGTAGCACCTTTGCATCTCCTTGGATGTTGTAAAAGGCGACTAAGCTTCTGGCTTAGACTTAGATGACCCTTCTGTGGAACAGCATCCACTCTGCGCTTACTAACCCACCAGACAAGCGTGGTAAGTACTGGCGAATTCCCCCAAAATCACGACACACTGCGTGCAGTTTGTCACTGTGTTTTGTGCATGTAAACTTTATGTCGGTAAACTATACTAAGGACACAGGAGTAGAGATGGGATTCTACCCGGTAAATTCCGCGAAAACAAAATATACGCGATGTAATCCGTTTAAAAGTGTTTTATTATAAGTGTAATAATCGTGAAAACCTAAGACATTACTATTACTTTAATTTGTTTATTTAATGAACATATTACATAGATACATCTTAACATTTTAAATCAGTATTATAGTTGTAGTTCGAGAAATAAGCGCTGTTTTAAAAATTAAACACATAATTAAATTAACATTACTGTTATTAAATATATTTACCCATAGTTTGGGTATTTACCCGGGTAAATACCCGATATTTACCCGAATGGGAGTTTGGATTTGTTGGTTTACCCGACGCCCATCTCTACACAGGAGATATGCTAGTGGGGTATATCATATTTTTTTAATTTTTATAAACAAGTTACTAGCTGATGTTATTAACATGAATTGAATTACTGTTTATTACGAATATAATATAAAGACACATGGGCCAAGATCTGAAGCTTAACTATACACCATGTATCCCATTCACAAATCACAGTCATTACCAATATATACATAGGTTCTGGGCGCGCACAATACATTTAGTATGTGCTACGTACTAGAGCAGAGAAGAGCAGAGAAGTTGCGGTCTAGTGGACCGCAACTTCTCAGACATATGTGACGGTTGATGGGCTCGCCCGCGGCTCTCCTCCCCGTGTGTGGTGCACGGAATTAGTTTGTAATGTCGCCTTTAGTACGTAGTACATTATAACTCAATGATCAGTGACTTGCGGCTTTATCGATTCTGCATGAGTGTCAAAATCACGCATTTTATTCCCTTCTTATCATGTCATTTTTCAAATCTATTACAGATCCTTTAAATATAAGCTTGTTGAGGTCGTCCTTTCTTCGGTCCTCGATCCAAAAATACTAATTCTAAATTAAAACCAGTCATTCGACTCATCTCCGTTCCCAGTTTACAGTAGTAATTAATCAGCCAGCCGTACCTTCGCAAAGACAGAAGCTTACTATTCACAAAGCATTTAATTAGCTTCGTCAAACCTTTGACACGGACGACTTTTTGTACCTCTAGGGCTCTTGAAGGGTGATTAATTATGTTCACGCTTTAATGAACGGATGAGCAGAGATTCAGGGGGTAAAAGTAGGCGTTCTCATTTCTTTATATTGGTGACGTATATGGGTCAGTGGTTAATTTAAATTTAAAGATACACGAAGTAACAGTAACACCGGGTCTAACAATATGGTTTACTTTTTTCTCGTTTTTCTTTTTAAAAAACGCTTCTCGCTCTTATTCTATGCTTCTGAATTCTAGGTATCTTAAATTATATCTTGTGGTTTGTTTCAAGTTTTGTTTATTATGATTGTTTGCCATTTGACCGATAACTTGTATGTGTAGTATATACTGTTACTATAAGTTGGTTAGTAAATAAAATTTTACATGGTCTATCATGAATTTAGGTAAATAGAAATTATACAACGATACTGGTGTCAGCCCAAAAATATTTGGACACGGAACGTTTTGTTTATGTTATTTAATAAAACGTTGCCCCCACGCTAGGATTTCTCCTGTGTCGTGGGTGCGTTTACAAACACAAATTCCACTCACAATACATCCAGACCCGGTATAACTACCTGCAGAACGTACAAATATTTGTTCCGTGCGGGAATCGAACCCACGACCGGGTGCGCTGCAGCCGACTGTATCAACCACTGCACCTACCGTGACATTGACATGACGTGGTCATTGGGAAAAGAGGACGAAAAACTAATTGCTATATGCCAACGTAAAATGGAAAGAAGTAGATATGCTTGGAATAAAGCTATCAGATTATCTATACATTGGCAACGACAATATGAAAGTAAAACAAAAATAATAGATGTACAGAAAATAATAATTAGACTACTCAAATGGCATCGGGCAGGACGTATTTATTTGTAGGATGAATATTGTTATTAATTGATGGACAAAACGTTTAACAAGTATCAAGGGACAGGAAAAGGAGAAAAGGGTGACCAAGTAAAAGATGGAGAGACATTTACAGCCACATATGTGGATGTTACTAGATGCGGACGGCACGGGAAAGAGATGTTTGGAAAGGTGAAGGAGAGGCCTACGCCGTGGAGGTGAATACTACTGAGATGCACAAATATTTCTATACACACATATATGATAATACATTACATTATTTTAATTCTGGTTATGTCTTCATGGAAAGTTACATTCTACTAGTTTTTGAAAATGGTCCGGCCGAACAACAATGTGGTAGTGTGTAGCCCACCAGTGTGTGTTGATACTTGAAATGAACTCTATACCATTCATAGAGCCTAGCCTTAAAATATTTTCCATTATAACAGTACGACCCTTTATTCGTCATGGCCATTTATTTAGGCCATTTGGTAGGAGGCTCGTGTTAAGCAGAAAACGGTCGCTGGCTGGCTAAGCGTATTTTACTAGCAGGGGATTCTTTAAAATGCCTTCAGGTGGTGACCACTTTACAGTCACCAACCTGAGAACCTTCCAAGATGTACCTTTAGGCGTGGCATCAGTGGGTGGCTCTAGTGTGATTATACGAGGACCTGGAGACCCCTTCGGAGCCGAAGCTCCGGTGGTTTTAGTCGACAGGAGTCCGGTATGCCCCTTCACCTATCACCCGGGCGAAGGAAGTACATGATGTATTTCCACCTTAGAAAATATAATGTTTATTTTACATATAATTAGGCACAAAAATATTAAATTATAATATTGCTGTTTTTGTATATGTTTAATTTTATCTTAAGAAGATTTAAACTTCTGATAACTAAATATGCACTGAAAACTAAAATAGCGTCTCAGATACTACAAGGGTACTTACTCTAGGAATAAAACAAAAAGGAATTTTTGAGTAACATTTCCAGAATAATGTAGCCACGATTTTGGACATATGTACTAACTAGAACGAAAGGCTATTGTTTTCTAACTACATTTTATCCACAGGTCCTCAAGGGTGAATTTATTATAGTTTGAATAAAATACATTTTTTGTAGAAATGTGAGAAAACCTGTTGTAAAAGACTCAACGGGAATAAGCCTCAAACAAAAGAACCTAAAGTATAGTAGAATAGATATTATTATAACTTAAATAAATGTCTCCATTTATCTAAGTTATAATATGGGTAAAATGTGGTTTGAAATAATGTAGAAAGCTCCGGCTTTCTACATTTATCATTTGAAATATATTTTTGTAAGAAATACTTATATACATAGTAACTGGCATATTTTTTTTCATGCCAACCAAATAGGACGTATTCCCAAAATGGTTCACGTATTTTTTTTTCCGTGTGATCTCCGGGTTAAGAATATAGCACCACTCCATCTCCTCCCGTGGATGCCGTAAAAGGTGACAAAGGGACTCTAAACCAGAGGAATAGGCAGCAGCATCGCTTCTGTAGAACAGTAGCCATTCTGCGATCACCAACCCGCCTGCCAAGCGTGGTGGGTACTGGAAAATTCCCCCCAATATCATGACACAATTGTGGAAATCAATGGGAGATGGTAATTTATTTTTTGTCCTATCTTATGACGAATAGAATACGACGTTTGTCTGGGGGTAAGTGTCATGCCTTTCCGTAATAAAAAAAAATTAAAGTAACCCAGGGCTAGTCCTGCGTGGCACCACACTGCGCTCCTCACCTCGAGACATTAAGTTATTCAAAACGAAACGCCGAGCGAATTAAGAGTATTATTTTATTTTATATATTTACCGTGCATTCATTAATGTTCCACAATAAAATGTGTGCGTGATTGTGTATTGCACGTATATATATCATCATTTCGGCCGAATGTAGTCCACTGCTGGACACAGGCCTCCCCCAAAGAACACCACAACGACCGATATGTGTGTTGTGGGCTCATTGGGGGGTTTTGCCATAATCGCCACGCTTGGCAGACGGGTTGGCGATCGCAGTTGAGTTGTTAATGTACTCGAAGGACGCTGCTGCCCATCCTCCGGCTAATCCCGTAGTCGACTTTTACGACACCCACGGGAGGAGATGGGGTGGTGGTATTCAGAGCCGGCACCACACGGTAAATATAAAAAAATACGGCACGTATATATATATAATATATATATAATATATTATATAAATAAAATTCCGTCAAAAACGTCAAGTGTCAAAGTAAAACAATGAGATGAAAAAATGAAAATTAATTGTGATAAATCGTCAATATTGGGTGTATCAAAGTCATAAAATACACATTTTATTACAACAGTGAGTTTATTGTTATATCAAATTTTTGTCTGCAGTGAGAGAGCCTGATAAAGTATTCATCAAGAGGAAACAACTTGATACAGTTAGATACCTACACGAAGAACAAGAAAATGGAAAAATTTCGCTTTGCACAGTGTATGCAAGAGCAAAATTAGACTTCTGGGGTGGAAGGCTTGGTGACCTGAGATACAAGTTTCAGACTAGTTCAAGCACCAGTCTCCCACAATAAATTTGTATAGTACAATATCTTTTTCATTATTGTGGTGAGAAATAAATAAATATCATATCATAAAAAAAAAAAAAAAAAGTTTCAGATATTATGAACAAATGTGAGTATATAGGGTAGAACATAAAATATTGTTTTATTTTGTCATTTATAAATTTGTGCATTCATCATTTCGGCCGAATGAAGTCCACTGCTGGACACAGGCCTCCCCCAAAGACTACAACTACAACGACCGATATGGGTGTGTTGTGGGCTCATTGCGGGGTTTTGGCATAATCGCCACGTTTGGCAGACGGGTTGGCGATCGCAGTTTAGTTGTTAATGTACTCGAAGGACGCTGCTGCCGCTTTAGTCGACTTTTACGACACCCACGGGAGGAGATGGGGTGGTGGTATTCTAAGCCGCATTCATAATATAATAATGTTATGTGCTAGGGTTGCATGTATGTATACAGCACGTATGGATGTACAGCATCCATACGTGCTGTATACATACGTAAGTATATAGAATGATTGAAATAAACACGATATATTACTGTAAGTTATTTCGATTCAATTATGTTAATAATTTCACTAGCTACATTGCCCTTTTTAACCGGAGCACAGTAATCATATTTTACCTTTGAACTTCTAGCTTAGCAGATTAACGACAATGCCTGTATTGAAGCAGGCAGTACATGCAGCCGACTTGGAGCAGATTTGTTTCCCGACTATAGCTAGTCCCGAGATGATGCATGTCATACTCGTATTACGCCCGTCTCTATAAGGGGTTGTACGAGTCACTTGGCTACACAGAGAAATTAGGCCCACCAGAGCGAGTATTGAGCTAGGAGCTAGGAGGGTTTGGTGAAAGTAGGTAGGTAGGTAGGTCGAAGAAATATCTCGGGGGTCGCGGGTGCACAGATTGAGGAGTCTGCGTGCTCACACCGACTGACCCCAGGGCAGACGGTGGCGCGCACGTGGTCACGTGCCGCCGTGTGCGCAGCACAGCGCAAAGCGAGACTTGGGGTGGGGGGATCCCTTACAATCCTCCCCGAGAAGTCCCTGGGGGGGCGACCTTTTTACAGTCGCCTTCCCTCCGCTAGAGGTGGTGACCGCTTTACAGTCATCCCCCCAGGTACCAGTGCCTAAAGGCGTGGTACCAATGGGCGGCTCTAGTGTGATCTTACGAGGACCTGGAGCCGAAGATGACCGCTCCAGTGGTTTTAGCCAGTAGGAGTCCAGCATACCCCTTAGCCCTTCCCCGGGGTGAAGGAAATTCATGTAGAATTTCCACTGGAAACCAATAAAAAAAGGTCGAAGAAATGTACTGGTGCTTACAGCGAGTTAGAGTCCGACAAGCAGTCCAGTGGGGAGAAAGAAGGGAGAATGATAACAATTTAAGGCTTTCCCTCTACCCCATGTAATTATAAAGATAAGAGAACGATAATCAACCTCACCTACAAATAATTATTAGCCTGCTAAAAGCTATTAGCCTGACTATGTTGATATCAACATAGTCAGGCTAATAGCTTTTTGCGTGCCGTGTCATGGATTCGAGTTCCGTTAAACACAAATATTGGTATAAGTAGTTGTTTTGCGTCTGAGTATCTGTGTATGTACGGTTCATGTCAGCAAGCACGCCACTGAAGTAATCAAACGTTTTATTTTTGTGATAAATAAAATTGAAGTTGAATTTGCATACTCACGTAAGTAAGTTTTATCAGTCATATGCTTGCCACATCATAACCTTCACTATCATTTCGCTCTTGAGGGTAAAATACGGACAAATTTCCTATCCGATTAAAATAGAATCTGCTTTCTCCACGAGGTAATAAGTATGATAATACTCATCGGCAAAATACAGCAGCTCTGTTTTAGACCTACTTCTGTAACAGTTTTCAAGGGTGAAACTAACAATATATATCTCTTAACGTTGAACTGTAAGAAGTCTCCGTATTATAGAGATAGCGCGTGACTACAAAGAAACCTTATAGTTTCACCATGTCCGTCTGATTGTCTGTCCGGATCTCTGTAACAGCTAGTTTACTCGCAGACTGTTAGAGCTATGAACTTGGCCATTTAGCATAGTTATGCATTCTTATGAAGCCGCCAAAGCTATAAAGGAAAACTAAAAAACGAGATTTGCTTAGATTACCTCACAGTATATAAAGAGGGGGTGAATTTTCACCCATTGATTATGACTGGTTTATGATGATTATAGACATCCCGCCCATTGGTGCCACGCCCAGGCACATCACGGAGAGAATGACAGTTAAGTGGTCAAACCCTCTAGTGGATGAAAGGCGAATGTAAAAATGTCCCCCCCCCCCGCAACTCCTAGAGGTGGATTTCGCGGTACGTGACTACATGCGCGCCACCGTCTTCCCGTGTGTCGGTGCCGGTCGCTCGGTGTGAGTACGCACACTTCCTGGGGTTTGAACGTACCTGCCTGTGCGAAGCCAGGGTGGGCAGCTAGTTTCTATATATATTGCCATAATGATCACGCTTGGCAGGTGGATTAGAAATCACAGTATATTGTTATTAAGCACACAAGAGAATACTGCTGCCCATCCTCCTGCTATCGACCCGCTAGTCGCCTTTCACGACACCCATGGTTGGTGAGGGGCGGTTTTTCCTTTGCCGGGTACCACACGAACAGAATCGATACTAGTAATTTGCAGTTATCATCATAATATCAGGTAAAATACGTCTACGGCGGCACAAATGCCGCTCTCATAGATTTCCACAACGAGCGGTTACATACTGCCCACATCCAACGTTTCCCAGTGACCTTCATTATGCAAATATGTATACTTTTTATATATTTTGCCCCACACTAAGATTTCTCCTGAGTCGTGGATGCGTTTAGCAGCAGACTCTATTAGCCACTGCACCAAACGAGCCGTCAAATCTTTAACTACCGCGCAGCAAAACTCAGCTTCTTCTAAAAATAAAGCAACATTCTAGCACTTACCACGAAGTTCTCGCAATTAGTGGCCTCAGTCTAGCCTGCGCCAAAGAAAACTTGTGCGATGCACCAATTTGCTTCATAATTGTGACGTAAGTTCTGAATGACGTCATTAGTTCTATTTAGGTTGCTCTAGAGTGCGGACTACTGATTATTTAATCTTTTTAATTAATGTTGCCGTTTTCTTGGTTTACCCTGGTATGTAATTTGTTGCTATGAAATGTAAAATTCGTAAAATAAAACTGTATTTAATTGAGTATAACATGAGAGGATAGATTCCTATAAATAAAATTAACATTCGCTCTACTTAATAACTTTATAATTCAACTAATAAACAAAAATGAAATTATTTCACGTTTTCTATAAGGCCAATTTTGAATCGGTTGCTTACAACACCAGGTCATGGGACACCGGGGGCATAACGAACCCAATGTATGTCATATTGAAACATTGTCACAGTGAAATGTATTTGGAGAGAACTTTAAATTGTTACCTACATACAATAAGTAAGTGTTCTGTGTACGTAAGTCTTATTTTCCAATTTCCTAGGTAAATACTCAAACGGGTGCCTCACTCAATTTTTCAAACCATTTATCCGCTATTAAATGGATAACCGCAAAAAATTGGCCCTTTCACCTCCAACAATGGTACCATTTTTCAAGCCAACCCTGCACCCACCTGCGTCTCACTGACCCAAAAATTTCAATAGCAACCCTCCGGATGGCCCGTCATCGAGATACTAACCCTTGTTATTTGAATATAACTATGTCGGTCGTTTGGTCCCCAGAGGTAGGTATTGTATAAATAGCTATTTAGATAGTTAGAACGGTCCATTATAATATTATGGTGTCTATCCTGTCTTTTGTACATGAGAATATGATAAAAAAATTACACTGAATATATAGAATACGAGTGATACACAATCGACGGCCGAAAGTTTGTTCGTCCAAACAAGTCTACTTTACGTAAATTAACGTTTCTTAATTAGCTACAATGAAAGTAAAAAGAAAATATTGCCATAAAAACAACAATTATAATAAAACTATTACAAAATGGCTCCAATTGGTTGGTTTTATGGAGAAGAGCCAACATGAGACTCCATGGATACTCTTTAAAGCAATTGTGATCACTAATTTAGGTAAAAATATAATAGAGAATAGCTTACAGAAACAAATAGCGTTTATACTATTTAGTTTATATACCTGTCTGTCCTGATATCCTGCAATTATATGTGCGGTATACATACGCGCAACATGTAGCGCTAGTGGTCCCGCTCTTTATTTATCGTGCAAGCGTTTATGTTTCTACTATTCATACCCGAGGCTCTAAGGAACTGAGGCCACTAATTGGTGTGGGCCAGCTCTAATAGCATTCTGAATATGATTGCAAGTAGGCTTGATTGTATATACATCAATCACTGTTGCGCCATCTCTCATGGGATGAAGCAGAGGTGAATGGCATATGATTTTATAAATATATATTTAATGTTTTATTACTAACATAGTTTTTAAGTTTTACTAACATTTTTGAGTCCTGGTCACTTGAATAAAGAGATTATTATTATTATTATTATAATTGCGTAAACTTTGTGGTAAGTTCTAGAAAGTTGCTTTATTTTTATACCAGAAGAAGCCGCATTTTTCTGCGTGGTAGTACCTAAAAGATTTCACATTTTCCTGTCGACAATTTTGCATTTTTTTTTTATGTTGCCCCGCACTTGGATTTCTCCTGATGGATGCGTTTACAGACACATTTCGCACACAATACACCCAGACCCGGAACAACTACCTGCAGATCATACAAATATTTGACGGTGCGGGAATCGAACCCGCGAGCCGGAGCGCAGCAGTCGACTGTATCAGCCACTGCACTAACCGTGTCGTTATTACTAGATTGATTCTGGTCGTGTCTCATCATCACCATCTCGTATCAGCCAAAGTACGTCCACTGCTGAACAAAGACCTCCCTTACATATTTTCATCGCACGACCACACAGAACTAGTACGCAGGCAGAATGACGCGCCATAGCAAATACAAACGTGTGCAAGCGACACCCATACTGTGGGAGCGAGAGCAAAGCAAGACATGGCATTAAGTTTGAGAACACTTTTTATGTTTAACATTTGATAACTGATAATATGGAGGTATAATGATAATTTTCCATTTACCTTATATTAATTATTACTCGAAGTTTATTATAGCTGTATAATTTAAACTATGTATGTTGGATTAATGTGCGTCCGGTAGCGTTGGGTTGGCACTGAAAAACAGCGCTGTGTTGTGGCTAACACTACAACATAGTATTAAGCGGAGTGTTGACCTCTATGCCTCATATGAGACGTGTATCAGCAAACTGCATTTTTAAAAATAATTATTATATTTTTATTTGATTTTTTATTCCTATTCTACTGTCAATCGTTCTGTTACGTACTTTTATAATAATATAATTTATTTATAAATACTTTTTCTTAATGGCCAATAATCTTCGTGATGCTGGGGCCACACTAACGTATAACGCTATTAATTATCGCGTTAATAAACACTAGACATAGGCGTAGGCAGGACTTACGCGCTAATTTTGTAATGTTATTCTTAATGCGGGTGTCGGTTTTTTTTGGTGTCCACACCAGCGATTTTAAGTATGCACCAAGAGTGCTAATTTTGTAATGGACTGTACGTTTATGTTTCTCGCCCGAAGCAACTGTTGTACGATTACAACTATAGCTGGTAATTAATATGAATTATTCTGTTATCATGGAGTGGACAAATGAAAAAGTGGTTGAGACACTCATCAAATATTACAGTCTCGCAATTTCAACTGCCATCTTGAAAATTATGTATCGACTAACGCGATTTATTACATTCGACATTAAGACGTTAAATGCAGGCATGCACAGAATTTAGCGCTTTATTTTGTGGAATATTTTTGCGCCTTAATTATTGCGACAATGGGCGTTAGACGGTTGACCGTCTAACGCTTGGTTGGTTGACCTTAGTGTAGCCCCAGCATAAAAGATTTTACCATCATTATGGTACGAATGTGATTTTTTCATTATCATAACTTCTTTGTTAATCATTCTAAAACACCACTGGCATTATCAGTGATGGAAAGCAACGTGAGAAAACTTGGATCTTGCTTGCACGTTGCTTTCCATTTATAATTACTTACTAGTAATATATAATAAGCGTGGCGATTATGGCAAAACCCCCCAATGAGCCCTCAACATATTGGTCGTTGTGGTGATCTTCGGGGGAGGCCTGTGTCCAGCAGTGGACTTCATTTGGTCGAAATGATGAATATATACTTACTAGTAAGCGTGGTATTCAATGTTCGGGCCTTCTCAGTATAAGTGGCGTTTGTCCAACAGTAGGACTGTAACACAGGCTGATATTGTTATTTTATTATTTATGATATACCAAGACCGCCACCTGACAGAGGGAGAGGAGGACACAGTAGACACAGTACAAAGTCACAGATCGATATTCGTATTCAAACTAAGCTGCATTTTGAAAATTTTTAGCAAGTAGTGTAAAGCTTTTCCATTCCCTGTTGTTCATATTGTGTGGATAAATGGCGTCAGGGATCACAAAGTTATGTCCCTTGTGTATTACTACTTGTAAATATAAACTATAATACGTGTTATTCTTAACAATTTCTATGGATCAGGATCTACGGCACAACGTCGCGGTGGTCTCCAGCGTGTAACAAAGCTCGACAATGAATGCCCGGGCCCTGAGCTGTCTCGGAAATGCTGTACTTGTATTTAGGAATTTATTGTACGAGAATTTCTTAAAATTTCGTGGATTGAGCACGGTTAACATTTATTGCCGTGTGGTGCCGGCTCAGAATGCCACCACCCCATCTCCTCCCATGGGTGTCGTAAAAGTCGACTAAGGGATTAGCCGGAGGACGGGGAGCAGCGTCCTTCGAGTACATTAACAACTCAACTGCGATCGCCAACCCGCCTGCCAAGCGTGGCGATTATGGCAAAACCCCCCAACGAGCCCACAACACATCCATATCGGTGATTGTGGTGATCTTTGGGGGAGGCCTGTGTCCAGCAGTGGACTTCATTTGGCCGAAATGATGAACATTTATCATGCACTGCTTTGACTGGACAGTAATACGTTTACATACATAGCTATATAAATCCCTATTTACATGTATACAGGATTCAAAATAAAATTATTTCATTTCTTTTTTTCTAAAGAATGATTGGTTAAATGAGTAACACATTCAAACACATGACGTTTAATGACATGAATAGTTTATGACAAAAAAATACGAAAAAGCAGAATCGCAAAACGTGGTCACCGTTTCGTGAGCGCACCCGACTGGCCATACAGTAATAATAATTACGTCATTGTAATAAAACTTCCGTTCATCCTTTAATCGTGGCTAAACACAATGCAAAGATAGATCATAGTAATGTCTGAGGTTTTCGCGATTATTACACATTATAATAAAACAATTTTAAACGTATTAGATCGCGTATATTATGGCAGGCAGGCAAGGCAGGATGAGTGCGACCACGAATGCTGCAAAGTATTCGAAACGTCAGGAAAAATAAAAATCTATAATATACGCAATCTAATCCGTTTAAAATTGTTTTATTATAAAGATAGATCAAATACCACGGTATTTTATCTAATACATATTTGGAATAAGAATCGTGTAGGTACTTGCTACTCTTCATTAATATGTGACTCGTACAGCCATCTTGTATATACAAATCGACAGACATAGTCCAGTAGCGCGTAAGTAGCATTGGTAAATACTGCATCAGTGTCAACTACATTTTTTTCCAAAAGACATAAAATACTGCATATTTTAGCGTTAGCAGTGAACTGGCACCCAATCTCAATTTGGCTACTTTCGTCACTTACGCGGTATTTACCTATTTATTTCTAGCGTATTTGTGATGGCCATTTTAGATAACTCTTATGTGATCATACATCATACAAAAATTCCGCCCTCTCTCATCCTTTTGTGTGTTTTCATCATCTCATACGAAGACTGCAGTGACTGATAGCGGTAGTAGCTGACGACGACTTTAACAAATTGGATTGTTTCTATTATAGAGGTTTACGAGACTGGTGGTCGTTTGGAAATGTTGAAATAATTTGGAACATAATATTAGAGTTACGTGTTACAAGGATTGTTTTTTAAAATTTTAAAAAAATCCCATCCTTTTACTACACTACATACTACACTAAAAAATTAAAACATATGTGTATTTTTTGCATTGAACAAATTATGTGTTTAGTTTGGTAATAAATTTATCTTTATCTTTAAATATTATCTAGGAGGTCAAATGAGCATGAGGGTCACCTAAGCGATCACTACTATCCATAAACATCCGCAACACCAGAGAAGTTGCTGATGTGTTGCCTGCATTTATTTACTATGTTATTGACGAATTTGATATCAAGGACAAAGTTTTGGTATACATGGAAAGTAGACTATGAAAACACTCACACACCTCCATCGCCTTTTTATACACCCTTAGAAAAAGAATAACTTAAAGCATTAGAATCTATAATTTTATAAATTTCCAGTTTGTTACGAAGAGCAATCTTTTAAACATTTCCATTTTGTCACAGTGTAAAGATTAATGTTTTATTTTTAAGAAGAAAACGTTTTTATTGGTACTTAAACTTAAGTTAGTACCAATGTTATACTTGATTAAGTACTCATTTATTAATTTTAAGTTAGTATTTTATTATTACTACAATAGTAGTTTACTGCAATATACTTAAGATTTTAACATGCATCAGTGAAGGCATGGATTACGCCAAAAGAGTATGTTTAACACGCATTAAAGGAAGTGATGATGAAAACGAAGAACGTTTAGCGAACTATGCTATATAAAGAGTGCTTTACGTAGATATAGGAAAACTTGTGTTATAATAAACGAAAACAGCTTTAGTTCCTAGAATACTCATAATATTAAACTAAAAAACTATATGTGCGTGTATGTTGGTGTAGTAAACACCTCTGCCTAACCTTTCGGGGAATAGAAACGCTATGTTATGTTATGTAACTATAATAGACCTTTTTTATTTTTTTTATTGATCCGGTGGAAATTCATCATATACTTCCTCCGCCCCGGGAAAGGGCGAAGGAATGTACCGGACTCCTACTGGCTAAAACCACTGGAGTGGTCATCTTCGGCACCGAAGGGAGGCTTCAGGAACTCGAATTATCTCCACCTAGAACCACCCTTTGGTGCCACGCCTTTTAAGCACATCTCGGCGGGGATGACTGAAAAGTAGCCACCTCCCCAGGCACCTCACGGGGGAATCGTAAATGTACGCGGTGGCACGTGACCACATGCATACCACCGTCTTTCTAGGGGTCGCTCGGTATGAGTACATATGCAGGTTTCCCAATAAACTGAAACTCAAACTCAAATTTTTTATTTCATATAGGCCCTAATAGGCTCTTACGAAAAGTCAAGCTAAGTGCACGGTTCGGAAAAGTCGGTCCTATGGAGAAGAGCCGGCAAGAAACTCCATGGATATACTCTTAATATCAATCTCATCTCATCTATCTCAATAGGCACACTCACGACCTCCAAGGCCCACTGCCATATAAAGATGACACCCCTGTCATCTTATCATGCTCAGGCATGTTGGACACGCGCGCTGCGGCGGTTGTTACCCCGACTCCATGTCCTTCTCAGAGCGGGGTTGGCTTTCTCCCGATCCCACTCAGCGACCTGCTTATGGAGCATAACGCTCTCACAGAAGAAGACCCATTGTCTATACCTTATCATAGCGATATTTAAACCGAACGTAACATACCAACGCTCCCTATCGCTAGATAAAGTAGCTTACTCAGATTAACATACATACATTTATGCAGCGAGAGCGCTACAAGTCGAACACAATGAAATATTCATACATCCTCCATTTCCACGGCTTATGTAATTACTAACGACTTATAATCAATCTTTGTCGTCCGCCATCTCCTATTCATTGGTCTTGTAACAAATCTTGGTGGCTTTATCAGACGCTACAATTTGTGGGCTAATGCTTTGTACGTTAGATTTTGTGACTAGAGTTCTAACATGTAGGCTTCATGTTTGAGTGAATTATTGCATCTTTGTAAGTTATCTTTTCTCTTCTTGTCGTATTAAAAGGTAATTACGATTGTTCTTTTTTGAAGATTGGACAGCTGGCACCGTAATCCCCTTTTAATGCAGCCACGAAAAGAGAAAAATTAAGCTTAATGTTTTCTGATAATTACGTTGATAGATGCACAATACGTACTTTGATTTTCAATATTAATCAAGTGAATCAAACCAAGATACGTCTTTGATAATGAACTAGTACAATTGTATTACAATATTATTACAAATTGTAGCACACACACGTACACAGAGAAAGAGAGAGAGAAAGAGGGGGGAGGGAGAGAGAGGGGCGGAGGAGAGAGAGAAAGAGGGGGAGGGAGAGAGAGGGGTGGAGGAGAGAGAGAGAGAAAGAGGGGGAGGGAGAGAGAGAAAGGGGCGGAGGAGAGAGAGAGAGAGAAAGAGGGGGAGGGAGAGAGAGATAGAAAGGAGAGGGAAACTATATAGAAACGTGATTGATCTCATTCTCTAACACCCACCTCTAGCCTGCCAGCGACACGTAGCGCAGGAAGCAAATCGCTAAGCCATTGCACCAACCATGACATCAAATCACAACATTAGCACCCGCATTAGCTTTTACTGGCTCTATTAGCAGAAGACAATACACTATTCCGGTCCAGCTTAAAGGGATACCTCCCGGTATAATAATGTGTCACCGGGCTAAGAATACATCATCCTATCTCATTGCATGGCCGTCATAAAAGGTGACTATGGGATTAGCCCGAGGATGGGCAGCAGATGGGCCCAGCGTGGAAATTCTAGCAAATCTCCCCAATGTGATTATTAGGGAATTGAACACTGACCCAGACCGGTCGTTGTGACAATCTTTGGGGAGGCCTATGTCCAGCAGTGGGCGTTATTCGGTTGAAAAGATAACAATGATGACCACTACAACGTTGCTTAACCTTGAATACCTATCGATTTATGAGTTCTGAGGCTTCCAACTGCAATCCCATAATGAAACTAAAGTATACTTTAGTCATTAATAGGCAAGATTATCGTAATATTAATCTCAAAATATTTATACTAGCATTGGCAGATAGCCAAACACTTAATATAATTGCTTGTATATAGAATTGGCCCATGTCACGTATTCCACGCTTTTTTGGCAGCAAAATGGTTACAGTGGAGTGGAAGAAATAAAATCCTAGTGGATGACCTTGAAATACAGAGTCTAACGCGTGTTTTATAACATCTATAACAATGATATTAAATATTCAAAGAAGTAGATATGTTACATGCGCGCCAAAAGCAAGAACTGAAACTCCCCCAATTGTAGCACCTCGCAATCAGTTCGGTCAAGACGGGATAACGAGCACACACTGTCACAATCTGTATTGTTTTATTAATTAAGTAATAACAATGCCGTCGTGCGTATCGAATATGCACAGACTATCAAACAAAAATATATAAAGAACAAGGGATTTCATACCACAAGTGATTAACAAACTATGTAAAAAAAATTGATTAAAAGTACTATTCAAATTATCTATAGAATAATATTCTCGAAGAAAACACAGGCCAAGCAAAGAAAAGAGAACACATATATTCTATCACAGGTGCGATAAAGACATCGGGTACACGTATTGTCATTTTAGATAGCCATCTCTTTTACTCTCGTAGTTTTTGTATCTTCTTTCTTGCAGCATAGGTGTGCAGTTTTATACCTACATACAGCGAGACTTTTGCGCACCATTTAATATGGACGTAACATATCTATGGTATAATATCATTGATCTATAACTTCAACTCAGCCTATTTCACTGTGACTGCTAAACATAAGCCTCGCGCTTTAGCAATGTACGGAAGGGGTTTACTTACAAAGGCCTGCGACTCCCGAGTCCCCGACTTTGTATCACCTAACTCACCTATTCAAACAACCGTTTACATTTTCAGCATACTACTTTCTAAGTACTGGCTATTTTACTTAGCCAATAAGTAAAATATATTCAGGGTCAACATGCTTCTTCTGACGAGAGCTAAATTGAGATATAAGGTTTCTATAACAATGAAATTTTTGGGCCGCGACTTAACGGGTAAAAAAATTCTTCATGGTTATTTGTCAAGTACCCTTTACTTGACATATAAGCATTATTTCATGAAGAATTTTTATGACTGTAATAACTGTAATAAAAATGTCTGAATAGTTCTGGAAAATATTCTAAATAGTGTTAGGTTGATATGTCAAGCGATAACTTTGTAAAAACGATTGCTGTTTATGAAGCGATTATTAAATATATTAAGTTAAATTGTCTCAATCGATTCATTGTGCTTGCAACACTGACGGGAACGCAACTATCAGATGTCATTTTGGAAAGCTGACAGAAGCGGTACTACTGAGATTTGACCTCGCTCGGTTACTGGCGCTCGTCGAAGAAAAATACACAGCAAATCCATTAAGATTAATCTTTTTATGACCAAAGTATTATGTGTGTGTAATCTATCTGTGGAAAATAAATGCAGAACTGTACAAGGGTTAACCCTGTAGAGTAGTAAGTTAAGAAGCGTTCATCCAGTTGCACTCACTGATAGTAAATAATCGATGGCATTAAGCAACGCTCAGCGTGGGCAGTCTTTGGGTACGGGGTGATTGCAAGTAGTATTTGAACTGTAAATCTCCATGTATCGGAGTACACGTAAAACATCGGTCGCGGTTGTTGTCATTAAACGGCAGTTGTTAAACCAAGCTAAGATTTTTGAGCGGCTTAATAACTCTGACATAAGGTTGGCCACTAACACAACAAAAAGGCAAAGAAGACGTAAGTCATATGCAGCGTATCGCAGTTGAAGGCCTTCGTCATGACTGCAATAAAAATATCGGAATAGTTCGGGAAAATATTCTTAATAGTTTTTATGGTAAGTTAAGAAACGCTCATATTCAATTGCACTTACTGATCTTAAATAATCGTTGACGTTAAGCAACGCTCAACGCGGTCAGTCTATGCTGGGTGACCATAAGTGCTATTTGAAATTATCGTCTCCGTGCTTCGGAGTGCACGTAAAATCATCGGTCCCAGTTGTTGTCATTTAACGGCAGTTGTCAAGCCAAGTTGAGGCTTTTGGGTGGTAGAATAACTCTGACACACGGTTGGTTAGTCCAAAGGAAAAAACCAAGTATTAAGTTATACTTAGCATATCACATGTGGTGTCCGGATTAAGAATATAGCATCCCATGGATGTCTTGGATGTCTTAAAAGGCGAAAAAGGGAACCTAAACGACAAGGATGGACAGCAGTATCGCTTTTGTGAACCAGTAGCCATAATGCGCTCACCAACCCGCCTGCTAAGCGTGGTGAGTCAATACTCACCATATATAGATTCCACAACTGTGTCATCATTTCGGGGAGTATTTGCCAATGCAAATACGCCCCGAAATGATGATACAGTTGTGGAATCTATGGCCTTTGTTTAGCATTGGATGTATAAAAATGGCCAATATGATGATATAAAACAAAGGCTTCTGCGAGTCTGACAATCAGTCCGGCCAACGGAAAGCAGTATCTTCCAGTTGTTGGGTTGCTAGTGCCAGATGGCATTTGTATGCATTATGTAAAATACTGAAGTTAGGCATGTGGCTGAAGATATTAAGCCTTTTTATACGTTAGGAACGGCAAATAAGCAATACATCATGTACTACCTCGGCTCCAAGAACGGGCGGAGGGGTATGCTGGTCTTCTACCGGCTAAAACCACTGGACTGGTCATCTTCGGTACTGAATGGAGGCTCCAAGAACTCGAATAATCTCTATCTAGAGCCATCTATTGGTGCCACTACGCCTTTAGGCACATCTTGGAGAGGATGACTGTAAATCAGTCACTCCCTCTAGCGGAGGGAAGGCGACTGTAAAGATTCCACCCCCCTTCCAGTATACGCTGTGCTGCGCACATGGCGGTACGTGACCACATGCACACCGCCATCTTCCCGGCGGTCGCTTGGTATGAGCACATAGATGTCCCAATAGGCGCGCTCGCGACCCCCAAGGTGGGGCGCCATACAAAGATGACAGGGGCTTAGGTGTTATACGTGGGCACCACGGTGGTGGTTACCCCGCCTCCATATCCTCTTTCTCCGAGCGGGATCGGCCTTCTCCTGATTCCACTCTGCGACCTCCTTCTTGAGCATAACGATCTCACAGAAAGAGACCAAAGCACTCCAATTTTCGACACTACTGCCAGCGGCTCGTGTAAGGTCCCTTTAATTTACTGGTGGCACGCCTATAGTATGTATACGTCTGTTATTACAAGAGTCTGGTTCGGTAAGTACCACCGCAGTAGCAGGTAGTCGCCGCCAAGCAGTAGTGTTTCAACTCCGGCCCGATCGACCAAGATCCGCCGCTCGACAGCCCACGCAGGGCACTCTCCAAGCGTGTGCTGTGTGGTATCGGTAAAGATAAAGATAAAAATATTTTTATTCATGTAAACCATATACAGGCACTTATGAATCGTCGAGACTTTAATTGCCACGTTCCAAGATGTAGATTTCCTATGGAGAAGAACGGGCAACAAACTCCATGGTTACTCTTTTTAAATCATATTAAATGTTACAATATTGTATGAGCACATTGTGCGGTATGTGGTAGAGGTGACACTGTGCCGTGACCTTGCGTCCTATCGTATATGGTAAGTACTGTTTACTGTTGGTATGTCTGTTTATACAAGAGGCTAGGTAGGTATTACCGCAGGGCCGTATTCATCGTTGAGCAGTCGTATTTAAACTTAGACATTAGTGTGCGCCGGATAGAAGCTGTAGCTAGTGAAATTACTGAGTATAAGAGACTGAATAATAGACTAATCCTCGGTAGAATTACAATTGTTATGGGCAAGCATGACGTTTTCCACCAGGCGAATGACTTGCTCGTCTGATTACAACAATGTATATAAAAAAGTTGCAACCACACCTATGGATATCAGCAACCTAATAGTTACTGATGAATTGCCGACCTAAGCCTGAAGTTGATTGGCCTTCATCATCATGTCAGCCAAAGTACGTCCACTGCTGAACAAAAAGCCTCCCCCATAGATGTCCACAACGACCGTTTATATGAAAGTAAGAAAGAAAGAAAATTTGTCTATGTTTAGTCCTCATTCATACACACGGTGCAGATTTTATGTAAACAGCAAATGAAATATGATTAGCACGTGGTTGTGAATGCGTGAGGCCAAAACTGGTACCTATCTCAGCTAGTGCTACAGCAAACAAAATGCTCCAGCGCTGATATTCTGATAGGCCCGTGTGACGATGTCACGAATATCAAGTTTGATAATAGAGAAGAAAATTTACATATATATTTGTTGGCTGCTATTCCACAGAAGGAACGCTGATTCCCATCCCCCTATATAAGCGTCCTTTAGTCATTTTGTCTGACTACACATACTACTGAGAACATTTTAGAGCCTTTTCAGGTGCGCCGGTTTTTTCACTGATAACGCAAGTCATGCCACGTCATAATCAAACTCTGATCCGCAAATGAATCCTAGAAGTCAGAGAGAGGTGCGGGCTGGGATCGAACTCCGACTCTCTTGTATAGAAGGCAAGCGTTCAACCACTAGGCTATCACTGGTTTCCAAATATAAGCATTTCCCGAATTACTTTAAGACGATATTCCCAACTTTCTGCCATTGCACATAAAAGGGAATTTTATGAGTTCCCCAAGGCCTTTTAGTTTTTAAAGTGAACACTTTCCCTTAGAGGGTTTTCTTAACATTGGTAGACCCACATCAGCTTGAGAATTATATAAAAACCTTCAACCACTCTTTAACATCATTTCACTTGGCTGATTTTTGCCAGCTATACAATAGTTCTCTTTTTGGGTTCCATTAACGCTAAAAGTGTAATATATTATTAGTATTAATGCAGCCGCCATATTGTCTTTATGCTTTGTGCGTTGACCAAAATTATGGGTGTTATTATATGGTCGTTTTTCACATTACGCTGCCAAAAGGACGCAAAAACATTAACGCTAAGAGTGAGAACTACACTTGAAATCTTATACTCCTTGCACAGTAAAGTAATATGATATTTTATCTTGCTTTCTACTAACAAAATATTTATTTATTTATTAACGTGAATCAATTTTAAGAGGGATCAGGGATTCCGCTCTGGCAATAATTCTACATAATGGTATTGCCAATAACCAGTGCAGTCCATTTCGAGAGTAGTTATCGGGAGTGGAAATGCAAATAACACGTCATGTAGATTCGGTGTGTCTGTTTTACCGTCAATGATTTTATTGATGGTCAAGTGCAGCAAGCTCTACCTACGCATTTGTATTTTAGAGAATTGTTACTTGAGACATGCCGTGCCGTTGTTTGCCGGAACCACAAGAAGGCCAGAGGGACCTCTTACGGGAAGAATACAAACCATACTGATCGTTGTGGCAACTTTGGCGGAGGCTTCTGTCCAGCAGCGGACATTTTTCAGCTGAAATGATGATTAATAATTAACAATTAGGAATACTTAAATAAGCATATAGAGTTACTTTGTATATCTAAAATTAAGAACTTATAGGATTTATCTATCTCAGTTTAGTTGCAAATGTTGCTCTTACACTTATTTTTTATAATACAAATTAAGACAGGATATATAGATTGTTAAACAAAATAAAACATGATCTACAAAGGCGAGCTTAACTCAACATTGCGTTTTGTACCAGCAAACATTTGAATAAAAAAAAAATATAAAAAATAAAAACAAAAGAGGACAGTATCAAGTGTACAACCAGGGGTGCAATTCTCTAAGCTCAAACATCCATACATCCTTGAATACAGAATTGAAATAATGGTGATAACCCCATTTGATATTCGCTAAGGCTGGTCCTCATGGCTTACCTTCTGCAACATGTCCTTGGATAGCTTCAATCACGTCTTAGCTAAAACCAAAATGGTTTTACACCGTTATTTCGATTCAATATTCAAGGATGTATGGATGTTTCAGCTTAAGGAATTGCACCCCAGGAAGAAAACAACAGTTAATAATAATGACAACAACCGATTTTGGGGGTGCTTTTAATCATAAAAAAGCCAACTTTACAGCATGTACATAATATTTACTTAAATAAATACATAAATAAATGTATACCATGTATACCATATATATCATACTAAGAGGAAATGATTTTTGAGTCCTATCTTGAAATATTGGTTGTTGTAACTATTTGTCGTAAATCGTAGTTAATTCAGTATATTAAACAAAATGAATGAATTAATTACTAAATTTAGTTTTGACGCCTATCATTTATAAATCATCATAATCATCATCATTTCGGCCAAATGAAGTCCACTGCTGGACACAGGCCTCCTCCAAAGATCACCACAACGACCGATATGGGTGTGTTGTGTGCTCATTGGGGGGTTTTGCCATAATCGCCACGCTTGGCAGGCGGGTTGGCGATCGCAGTTGAGTTGTTAATGTACTCGAAGGACGCTGCTGCCCATCGTCCGGTTAATCCCTTAGTCGACTTTTACGACACCCACGGGATGAAATGGGGTGGTGGCATTCTGAGCCGGCACCACACACAATTTATAAATACTAAGTAATATTTGTAAGTGTTATATGAAAATATATACATCTAACAATATAGTAAAATTCTTTTAATCCACTAGTGACATCCATATTTTCATAGTAATATAGCACGCGCCGGATGTGACACGATTTTACAATAATGGGATTATTGAGATTATTTTTTAAATTAATGAGTGTACAGGCTGTTTCTGGTAATTGGAGGATAGTAAGAATATTCCGTAACAAACGAGAAACTTGCCGCTAAAGCAAACTATGAACACAACATTCCTATCTCTGTCAGTTCTACAATAGTTGGACCATATAATCGAACGCAGTCATGGGAAATACGTTCTTACATCCTATTCTAAGGCGTGTATCATAAGACATGGGTAAATAATGCCCGCAAACGACCACACTTGGTTTGAGATCAATGAGGGCTCGTAAGCATACAGAAAAGGATTCTCAAGCCGATGTCTTGACATAGAATGGTAAGGTTGTTTATATGGTGTATCAACAATAGAGTTTTCGATAAAAAGTGTTCTAATACTCATAGTACTTTCTATATAAAAAAGTCTATTACATTATGTTGTAAAATATTTTACTAAGTAAACTAAAATGGCGCCACTAAGGGATATCTGAATATTTTGCATAATGTAAGCGTAACGGAAGCGAACGGAGTCTTGTTCATTTCCGTTTATGTATTTTTTTTTAAATTCTATTCCTTTTTATAAAATTCAATGCCAATAATTATTATTATATTAGAAAAAATATGTGCATTGTAACAATTATAATAACTATGTTAACATTGACTATATAAACTTCATGATAGTACGAGTACAATAATTCGACAGATGGCGCTGATTCAACCTTTTTTATGTTATAAATATTTATTATAAGAAAAAGAACGAATATTTTGCCAGGCTGGAGGCTATTTTCGCTTCGCCAACCGTCCGACTGAGCATCTATTTCTCTCTCAAAATGTTTGTGAGAAGCCATCCATAAAAAATTAAAAAATGGTTTTTGCCTGAAATGAGTTAACACAAGTTGATATAATCTAGTAAAAATCCGCCATTTCGCCTAATTGTATTAAAAATATATAAACAAAATAAAATATGTTTAAAAGCTATAACATTAAAGTGTTTCGACAAGATGACGACACATATTTCATTCATATGTACGGAACCCAAAAATTGAGAAAAGTAATATTCAAGGAAGCCCTGAGTTTCTTCGACATTTCTTTTCAGAGGTTGTCATTTAGCGAAATGCCCTCCGTTGTTTCAATACGATGTGTTAAAGTGTCTCATATCGGCCATTTATACGTCCACTGCTGAACAAAGGCCTCCCCCATAGATTTTCACAACTGTGTAATCATTTTGCGGGGTATTTGCCAATACTCGCCACGCTTGGCAGGCGGGTTGGTGAGCGCAGTTTGGCTACCGTTTCACAGAAGGGACGCTGCTGCCCATCCCTCTGGTTTAGATTCCCTTAGTCGCCTTTTACGACATCCATGGGAGGAGATGGAGTGGTGCTATATTCTTGCTAATTCCAGAATAAATTATTCTGTTCTATTCTTATCAATTTAAATCATACAAATCGTATGTCTCAATTCGAATGAAATTATTTATCGTTGTCGCTGCCTCCTCTCCCGTGCGTACACCCTCATGTTCTGTAGTACATCTATTGATTAATTCAAGGCCGTTGTTGGCGGATATTCGGCGTCCTCGGCTCGAGCTCTTTAAATCTGGTTTCACAGTTTGGATATACTGCCTTTATTTGCATATGGCGAGGAAATTTTTCAGTCCTATGCAATTTTAGGGTACAGCAAATAAGTGAAGTATTTGTTTTTCTGTTTCAAGTCTTTGGTATATTTTCTTATGAATACAGTGTGATATCGATGTTGTATTTTTATTACTCTTAGCTTTATTGATAACACATTATATATACACGCCGGATATGGGGAATTGTAAAACTATATCCATAAAAAAAAAACTCTTTTTCTACTCGTCCTCGTAATTGCGTTCGTGTTTTATTAGTAATTGCTTTTATGCATTTATATTAGTTTGTACGCAGTTATTTATATGTTCATTTATGTGTACATATAATATGTACATGTGTATGTACCTTCGTATTTATATGTATTCAATTGATTTATTCCTTTACGCACTGTGTGTCTACATTTCATCTGTTTCAAACTTTCCACTCGCTGGTCTGCTGGAAGAGATTTCTTTAAAAATAAGCAGTACTTTCCTATTTAATTTTGTGTCCAACTTTCTGTACGTGCATAAATTGTTAAATAAATAAATTACTAGAACTATTGGTCACCGCTCCAAATAATTTATAACATATTAAAGCAAGGAATAAATTGGTTCACGTCACTAGTGTAATGATATCCATGCAAACGGCTAGCCGAAGCCATAATAACGATCAATTTGCATTGACCGTCGTTCTATTTTGATATTCATCTGTGGGCGAATAGACCCGATATTTTCTTAAAATAAAAATAAGGCTGCCTGATATCTATACAAATAAATAAAATTGAAGTGTCTGTTTGTAATGTCAAAATAACAGCTTTTTACTAAATGCATATGAAAGTATATACGATACGTACAACAAAAAAACATTTTCTTTTTGTCTTTCTGTCTGTCTGTTTGTTCCGGGTAATCCCCGAAACAGCTGGACCGATTTTGACGGGACTTTCACTGGCAGATAGCTGATGTTATAAGGAATAACTTAGGCTACTTTTATTTTAGAAAAATATTTAGGGCTCCGCGCAAAAAATAAAGCCCTTGAAATCCAATATATATTTATATATTCTATGTCAAGTGTATATGTCGAAGTATTCTAAATTTCTTTTAAATTAAACGCGGGTGAAACCGCGGGTCCCAGCTAGTTAGTAATAAGGGCATTAAAAAGCAAAGCCTAAAGGGTTGTAGATGCTCATATTTTTCTCTAATACATGAACAAAGTAAGTGCAGCGCAGTGTACGTTAGTAGTGTAGTTTAAAAAACAGTTCAATTGTCTGGCGAATCTGTGTGTTAAGTACATGATAGTCTTTATGTGCAGCGGGTCACGGGTTTGATAGCTGCACAGAGCTAATATTTGGATGGGCTACTGGTAGTAGTTCCGGGTTTGGGTGTTTCGTTTCAGCCTAAAGTGTAAAGTTTGCCACAACGACAGGTCTTGGTGTGTTGTGTGCTCATATTGGGGGGTTTTGCCATAATTGCCACGCTTGGCAGGCGGGTTAATGATCGCAGTTGAGCTGTTAATATACTCGAAGGACGCTGCTGCCCATCCTCCGGTTAATCCCATAGTCGCCTTTTACGACACCCACGGGATGAAATGGTTTGGTGCTATTCATAACCGACACCACACGGCTACGGCACGGTTTGGGTGTTTATGCTAGCGAAATTCTCGTCTGTAAGCCGTACCTACGACACAGGAGCAATCCTATTCGGGGGCGACATTTTCCAACAAAAGAATGTGTAAGCTTACGCTACGGGGCCTTAAACCTACTGAAGTATCTTGCTTCACCACAATTTTCTTTCAGTTAGCGGCCATTTTCTGGAATTGAAGGATTTTCTTTAATTCCTTTTGAACGAAGCAAGCAGAAAAGAAATTGTATTCTCTAAAAGATTTAACTCTATTGTGCTAAAATACTTCGTGGATACATTGCAGGAAAACAAACAGTTTAATATTTCTCTTTCATTTCTACTGAGTACTCGTTTTTAATTCATCATTTTAACAGCCAAAGGTGTCCACTGCTGAACAAAGGGAGTCATAAAATTCCACAATTGTGTTATCATTTTGCCAATGCAAATCCCCCCAGGTGAGTATTGACTCCCCACGCTTGGCAGGCGGATTGGTGAGCGCAGAATTATGCTATTCCACAGAAGGGTCGCTGCTGCCCATCCCTTTGGTTCAGAGTCCCTTAGTAACCTTTTACGGCATCCACGGGAGGATGGTGCCGTATTCTTAATCCGGACACCACACGGAATTATTGACTATATTCGCCCGTGAGTATCCTAAATAGTATACCGTGTGATGCCGGCTACGAATAGCACCAACCCATCTCATCCCGTGGGTGTCGTAAAGGCGACTAAGGGATTAGCCGGAGGATAGACAGCAGCATCCTACGAATACATTAACAACTGCGATCGCTAACCTGCCTGCCAAGCGTGGCGATTATTGCAAAACCAATGAGCACACGACACACCGACATTGGTCGTTGCGGTAATCTTTGAGGGAGGCCTGTGTCCAGAAGTGGACTTTATTCGGCCGAAATAATGATGATGATTTAATCAGTTACTCCGGTAACGTTGATTTTATACGATAATAATTGCATACTGTGATCCATTTGGCAAGTGACGTGATTATAGTAGTACTTCCGCATGACTGCACATCGTAGCATCTGTTCAATGTGTCTTCATAATGTTCCGTAAATTGGCGGAGCATTTTGCGCATGATATCGCAATATTAGTGATCAAACGTAGGCGTGCATTCAATTAATTGCACAATTTCATGCATAGTAATTTAATGCATAATCAATGACTTAATTGATGTTAGATATTACGTAGACATAGCGTTATTATTATATTAAATTCCACCCGAAACCCCCTGCCGTTGCTATAAGGCGGGAGACCTCTGGGTTCGCGGGTGCGTAGATTGGGGAATCTGCGTGCCTACACCGAGCGACCCAAAAGAAGACAGTAGCACGCATGTGGTCACGTGCTGCCGTGGGACGCTTTGCGGGATCCTTTACAATCCCCCTGGGGGGGTGACCACTTTACGGTCATCCTCTCCGAGATGTGCCTATAGGCGTGGCAGCAGTGGGCGGCTCTAGTGTGATCATAGGAGGACCTGGAGACTCCCTTAGGTGCCGAAGATGACCGCTCCAGTGGTTTTAGCCAAGTTTAAGTGGTAGGAGTCCGGCATACCCCTTCGCCCTCCCCGGGGCGAAGGAAGTTCATGAAGAATTTCCACTAGGCACCAATGAAAAAACGGTGATTCACCCTACGCCCAGCAATATTGACTCTTTTTCACCCCCGCAGAATCTGCATGTATACATAGAGCTTAGTAACATTCAGTGGAGGGCTCATTGGTACCGAAGTGCCATGTGAGTGCACCCCTAAAATGTGTCTCATCTCAGTTGTGATCTGTTTAAGTTTAATATTTCACTCCACAGTCTTTCAGTTAGATTCAACGAATACTACTATATTTAAATATTTCTATTAAAATTAATTTAAATACGTTATATTTGTAACTTTTATACTTGCCGCGAGCGTTGCAACTTTAAACCCAAAATTGTAGTCAATTAGGCTATGGATAGGTTATGGATATACCCGTAGAATGAAATGCACCATCGACAGTTCTATATTTGTTTTTACCTTTATTGTATTTTTACATTGTGTTGCAAAAACTAGTATTATTTTTTTTATTTTTAGATACACCTATTTATATATTTATGAATTCAATCATACATATACACATATATTATAATTACATATATAGATTTTCTTCTCTATTATCGAACTTGATATTCGTGACATCGTCACACGGGCCTATCAGAATATCAGCGCTGGAGCATTTTTTTCCTGTAGCTGAGATAGGTACCAATTTTGGCTTCACGCTTTCACAAGCACGTACTATCGTATTTCATTTACTGTGTATATAAATTTGTAATGTGTGTATAAATGAGGACTCAAACTACACACGTTTTCTTTCTTTCTTTCTATATTCTTTAGAGTTGTTCAAACCACCTAAAGCCTCCGACTTGGCTTAACGACTGGCGTGTAATGGCAACAAGCGGGACCTGATACTCAGATAATTTTTTATGTTCTTCGAAGCACAGAGACGCTCAGGTACCACTAATACCACTATGTGGTGACTCATCCATAGACTGACCCGACCCAGCGTTGCTTAACCTCACCAATCGTTTACTGTTCAGTGAGTACTTTCTTCTCAATGGGCAACAAGAGCCTGTTTTTTTTTCAAAATACTGTCACAAAGCAAGCATTTGATTTGTAAAAAATAATAGATAATAGATAGCCCCTAGTATTAATAAAATAATCAGAGCCAATTTTTTATTTGATTGTTATTAAACACGCAATAACATCCACTTTACAGTAAATATTGATATTGTACAAGTAATTATTCGTAAAAGAAACAAAATGAAATCCATAAACAACGACAATTTTTTTTAAATCTTTTTGTGTACACTTTACATCTAGCATGTTGTAACACCCACATCTGGAACATTTTTGTATAGCCCATGTAAATATTTGTTTCGTACCAGTATATAAACAATTAGCCATTGTGCGAAATGAAAGTCAAATTTCAAGTTCTGTGTTACTTTTCGAAGCTTCGGTTGCCTGCACATGAAAAAAACATATATTATCAGAAAAAACTTATATAACTCACCCCTCAATAGGCTCAGCAAGGAGATGAATTGTTATATAAAATCCACTCCAGATGTTGACATATATCATGACTCCATGAACATCTTTAAGACCCAAATTTTGAATTTAAGTCCTAAAGGACAAAACCAAAAGATTCATTCTGTTATTATGTTAGTATGTAAGTGTATTTTGTCGCTTCTTTCTTATATTATACTAGCGGCCCGTCCCGGCTTCGCACGGGTAGACATTTATTTTTTAAGCATTTTGGGATAAACGCAGAGTAAATGTAAACATGGTCTGATTTTGGTCGGCATTTCTATCAACGTAAAAAGGAAGTTATAGTTACACAACTACAATAGATGGACATATGGTATCACGAAGTTTTTTGTAGATGTTCTTTAATATTGTAGAACATTCTTTTGTTCTATCATAATAGTTTTCGGAGCGCATGCGATGAAAGACATTTAATGAAAAAAAAATTACACCTTGGGTTACATTATTGAAATTTTAGTAAGGATCCCTATTTTTTTCTAGTAATAAATATAACCTATATTACTCAAGGATAATGACAAGGATTTTTTGTTATCGAACCAGAATTGTTTAGGTTTATTCGTTACAAAAATACAAATCTTTCCTCTTTTTAATATTAGTGTAGATAATACTACTACTCTCTGTTTTTTTATACTGTTTTTATAGTTTATTACCACTTAGTACATCTTTTTTTAGCTTAAATTATCACTTGTATTTGTGAATGTTGGTTCACCTTTTCTTTTCTTTTTTTGACCTGGGGAAATCCTCTTGGTCTTCCTCCGCCTTGGGAAGGACGGAGGGGCATGCCGGGATCAAACCGGCTAAAACCCCACGGTGTCCTTCTTCTTACCTCTAGCCGGGGGTGAGTTGTACGCTTGTCTGCATTGGACCGCTCCCCGGGAAGGTATCGGCCCGTCAATGATTGACGGGCCTCTTCTGTGTGCGGCCTTGTTGGCCGCACCTATCCTTCGGAGAGGCGCGCGTGTTCCGCCATCACGGGCCTGTTTCTGTTCGGGCAACGGACCGCCCCTGGTTCGTCGCCCGCAGGCCGCTTCTCATGGTGGCCGGAAATCGTCCAGCGCCCCACCCCGATGTTGGTTCACCTGTCATTGGCAACTGTATAAGGCCAAAAGTTATTGTTACCTACAGTTATTGAATGTTTTATATACAGAATCTGTTGGTGTACCTTTATTAAGAAATAAATAAATGATTCAATGTTCAAAGGAGACCATTCCATGGTGAAAGATTATTACTTTCATAGAGTGAGAGGATGTTAAAAATCTCACCAGTCATATACATATATAATATTAAGATCCACGCTACCGAACATTTCATTTGACAATATAGCAACTTTTTTATATATTATTACAAAACTAAGGTAGTGCCATCTTTAGCGCGTGTGGCAATAATTTGTCAACAGCAAATTTCACAGATTAAAAACTCAACGAATCTATCGATTTGTAAGCGATTGATTTAAAGATAAATCGTTGGTTAATAAATTAACTGCATAACATGTTAAATCTAGCGGATATATGAGTAATGATTCTGGTTTAACTAATCATCTCGTTCTCGCGCTATTTCGTATTGGATCAATTCAATCGATTATTATCAATTGAATCCGAGAAGTTAACTTATTTTTTACTTCTCTTTGCCTGGGTTGTGAACTGAGCTGTTATTACATTTCGAAATGGGAAAATAAA
This sequence comes from Diloba caeruleocephala, assembly GCA_947459985.1. Taxonomy (NCBI): domain Eukaryota; kingdom Metazoa; phylum Arthropoda; class Insecta; order Lepidoptera; family Noctuidae; genus Diloba; species Diloba caeruleocephala. The sequence continues at coordinate 4,078,672 of OX381618.1, forward strand.
ACCTTTTTTTAAACCATATTTTAAGTTGTTACAATTTGGCACAACAAGCCCCGTCTCCTAGCAGACAGACTTTAGCTTAAGTATTAATACTGGTAAGGAATCATGCCAGAATATCTTTGCAAACAAAGCATGAACTTATAACAACGTTCGTAGTGGTGTTGAAACTTTATTGAACTGTACACACCGCAAAATTTTCACTTTATAACAAAACAACATCATCGCCCAACTGTAAACCAAAATTCTAAGTGTTAAGATATAAAATTGTGTGAGAGCTTTCAGTAGGTGTATAATTTTATTATGGCCTAGGTACGGTAGTTTGGTGATGTTACAAACACGAGTTGCACAGTTGATTATGAAGTGTTGAATAATGTTAATTATTTTGCTTGCTCAGTGTACACTAGGCACGGGCAAACTATTGCTTTACCACTACTAACAATTGAATTATTCCGTTTATTCGACAATAATCGGTATTATTTGTTTGTTTATCAATCTATCGACTTTAGTACCTTTTCCGGTAGTGAATTCAGATAAGTAAAATAGAAAGATGAGTTTTTAGACGTCATGTTGAAACGTTGCCTGCGACTGTATTTAATTGTTCATTCGATTGTTTTTGTTGTGCGACTAGGAATAAATAGACAATCGGATACGCAAAATTGTCAATTTGTAAAATAAAAAACCTGTAAATTTTTTATTTCAATAAACAACGTGTAATTGAATTAACTGAAAACCTGAAACTCATTCAGCTCACCTAAGATATCAGGGCAGGTTTAGGCTTTAAAATTGTGCATTAATCTGCATCCAGCAAGGTGAAAGAAAAGAAAGAAAGAAACTATTTATTTCCAAGACACATCGATGCACAATACACATTAAAAATATAAAATCGACAAAAGGCTACAAAAGCTTAGAAACTACACAATCTACTAAAACTATGAATATAATAACTAACCCTTTACATTTCAATGCACGTGCTGGCAACACTGATTATAATTTAATGTAATAAAATATTAATTCCTAGATGTAATAGTGCGTCACACGTTTCATTGTATGAATTATGACAACATTTAGGCTGTATGACTCTGACCTTTGCCTGCTTTTTTAGCGAAACTATTAAAATACAAGAACGTTATAAATTAAGAATGGAAAAGTAGAAATTGTGCGTCGTATCTGCGCAAAATCTTGGTCGCTGCTCAGCGTAATGTTGTAGCATCGGAACGAGCCAACAGCGCTGATTTTCAGCAACAACCTCGATACGATAGACGTGGTGACGACTAGTAGGACATAGTGAGTGATATACTATTTATTTGGTTCCGTTTCTCCAGTCTACTACGTCCCTCGGCGGAGTAAACCAAACCCACTAGATAAGTAGTGTCTAGAGTCTGTGACTGTGTTAAATTGCTGATATAATAAAATACATAGTGTACCTGAATGTTGTGAAGTGTATAAATAAATTATCAAACTCTGTGCTTGCATAATAGTGACAGTCCAAACATTACCAGTGACGCAAGTCGCGGCGGCCATTATAGTAATAATACTTACATAACCGATGCTTCGGACGTCATAAGTTAGGAATTTTGGGAAGACACTTTGGAGTCTGCGCTGTGAGTTCTCACTGTATGTTCATACAGTGATTTGTATGTCATTTAAAACAATTATGTCGTAAATAAGTTGATTTGTATGTAGGTTCTAATATTTTAAACACGCCGACATGTGTTTACCTACACACACTATGTACCAACTGCTATGTACTGACTTATTTTTTTTATTTGTACCAATGGAAATTCTTCATGAACTTCTTCCGCCCTGGGGACTCTTATCGGCTAAAACCACTGGAGCGATCATCTTCGGCACCTAAGGGAGCCCCCCAGGACCTCGTATGATTACACTAGAGCCGCCCACTGGTGCCACGCCAAAATACACATCACGGAGAGGGTGACTGTAGAGCGGTCACCCCCTCTAGCTGACGGAAAGTGACTGTAAAAAGGCAGCCCCCCAGGCACTTCTCGGGGAGGATTTAAAGGATCCTTCAAGCCTTGTTGCACGCTGGGTTTACTTTTAATTTTATAATTTAGCGGCAGCTTCTATTTATGTTACTGTCACTCTTTCTAATTGGTAATCAGCCGATGTTCGCTGGCACTTTTACATTTGCTGTATGAGTATCATCATACATCAACTAGCAACCCAAATAAAAAAAAACACATCTATTAAAATCCACACTACGAATAGTCAGAATTTTGAAGTTGCACAGTTCCAAGTTGTTGGTCCTATGGAGAAGAGACGATATGAAACTCCCAAGATATCCAACTGTATTGGCTGATAACACTGCAGTATGTTTATTGCAGCTGTTTATCTAGCGAATAATGTTTAGTGGCGGAAGTCTAAGAGCTGCTGCTTGGCTGTAAAATGAAAATTTTCAGTGTGCAATAAACGGCAAACAATTTCGGATTCTACGAATCGACTGCGACGTGAAATATTCGTCGCTTAGCTTGAAGAAAGCTTACTGCACTTTTGGTTTATTTGAAAATACGTTGACGTTCACAAAGCAAAATTCATTTTGCAATTCTTCTTAAAACCTACCGTAAAGTTTCATGAAAGTTGGCTTGGAGACAATTTTATGAGTTTTGCGAACATACTTGAATTGTATAATCAAGATTTTATAACTGAAAGACCTAATGAAAGTTGATGTTATCACGTATGTAATTCAAAAGAATGTTGTGATGTTCCCAAATTACTTCAATGTATATGATCGATTGATTATATTGATCTGTTAAGATTGGATAGGATTTTTCTTATCGAAAAAGGTATCATAATACCGCCTGAATAAAGTCCACTGCTGGATATTGGCCTCCCTCAAAGATAACCACAACAGCCGATATAGGTGTGTTGTATGCTTACAACACCCACGGGATGAAATGGGTTGGTGCTATTTATAGCCGGCACCACACGGCACGCCGTGCGCACTGTATAGCAACATATTATTACTTCTACTCATAACACATGCTGTGTAGTGCTGGCACAGAATGCCACCACCCCATTTCATCCCGTGGGTGTCGTAGAATTCGACTAAGGGATTAACTGGAGGATGGGCAGCAGCGTCCTTCGAGTACATTAATAACTCAACTGCGATCGGCAACCCGTCTGCCAAGCGTGGCGATTGTGGCAGGACCCCCCCAATGAGCACACAACACACCATATCGGTCGTTGTGGTAATCTTTGGGGGAGGCCTGTGTCCAGCAGTGGATTTCATTCGGCCGAAATGAATGAATGAAATGACATAACACATCATCCCGTTATCTTCCGCTGCTAAACATGGGCCTCAAATCATTACTACAATGATCGGTCTTAAGGGAAATTGCAATGATATGCTTAGCAGGTGTATTGGTGATCGCAGGACAGGATACTATTGGTATTGGTGATCGCAGGACATTGGCACACGTTAGGATGCTGCTTCCTGTCCTTCTGATATCAATACTTAGTCTGCTTTTACCACGCTCTTTTAGATTCACTCATTCCATATATTAGTGATGGACGCACATGATGCTTACCACCAGGCAAATGACTTGCTTGCTCTTGCTCCAGGGCCGTGCAACGCGGACGGCAGACTCTTCGATCTACCGCCCGCTGGCTACTGTTAGGGCAACATCAGGCGGGCATTTTGCCGCCTGCACCGACCAGCCTGCCTGCGACGGATTGGGTCAGCCAGGACATCTTCCTCCCTGACCCGCTATGCCATTTCTGTGAGATGACCTTTTCGCAGAACGACGCGACTACCTCCCAAACCCTCACGCTGTTGATCGTAGCTTTTACCGGCACCGACAGCGAGAGGTCTCCCCCGGTTATTGTTACGAGATGTCGGCGCTGAACTGCCCAAGCAGGGAAGTGCTCGAGAATATGCTGCACCGTGTCCTCACTGCTGCTGCACTGGTGGCACAAGGGATTGCCTCCCGTTTTGTCACTGCGTGCAGGTATTTGCCGAAGCAGCCATGCCTTGACAACACCTGCACGAGACGGAAGGACAACTATTGTTAGGTAGTCCTAGGCCAACTTACCATTAATATTTTTTTCAGGATTCCACTACAAGGAAAAGATCTTGGGTAAAGAAAAATAAAGAAGACATTTGCCTTATAGTGGCAAGGGGACATCCAGCTGGACGCAACCCTTAATATAGGAAAGAGAAATTGTTTGTAGATCTAGCAGTATAGTACAAACTAAGGGAACCATCGAAAGCCACTTTTGCCGTAATAATTAACCCTTTATAACGCAAATTTGGCATTAACACTCAAATTTATTAACACATTAATTATGTGGATCCTTCTAACATTAAAAATAACGAGATTCTTATACTTATTTTTTATCGCTTTTCAAGTAAGCACTATTAATTTCCGGGGACAAGATACTTAAAAAAATAATTGTAATTATAAGTAGGTCTCAAGTGGCACTAATTAAATTAGCTGATGAGGGACACAGAGCATAGAAAGCAGTATGACAACAGCTATCTAATGACAGCGTCATAATCGCATTTGTGTTTGGTACAATCAATCAACAAATTTAATTGATTTAGCTTAATTCAGCTTAGTCTAATGGTGGACAGTAAGCTGGTGGTGGGAGAGCCAAGATACAACGTCAATGTAAATAATTTCTAGTCTTGCGGTCTGTATTTTGGAAAAACCAGGCCATGTAATGAAGGTGAAGGAAAACATCATAAGGAAATCAATACACCTGAGAGGGCTCCAAAATGTTCTCAATGGTGTGGGTAGTCCGCCAGACTGCAATTTTAATACGATGCTAATAAACTAATTAAAATCCACAGTAAATTAAACACTCATTCAATTCTATCACTATGTACTATTCTGTTACTGTACTTCCGATAAACATAGTATATACTCGTAAAACAAGATAAGTTGAAGAATCGGATTCAAATATGTTTGCAAGTTAAAGCTCATGGAAATTGTTAAAGGCCTTATTTACATTCTGATTCTGTAGGATTCTGTATAAACTTCTTTCTTGCCAAGACGATTTGAATTTAAAAATATAAAATTATCTCTTTTAGAGCTAAAATTTCATTTTTGACAGTATTAATTTAAGTTTTGTTATCTTCTTCTAAAGGTAAAAAATTTGAGCGTTATCTCGGTCTGTCAACACACCGATGGTTTTAACGCGTTGATAAATTTATATGTACGTTAATTGAAGGCAAGTTAAGAATACCACCCCCTCATCTCATCCCGTGGGTGTCATAAAAGGCGACTATGGGATAAGCCGAAGGATGGGAAGTAGCGTCCTTCAAGTATAATTAAGCCAAGCGTAGCGTATGGCAAATCCCCCAATGAATCCCATACCGGTCGCTGTAGCAATCTCTGGGAGAGGTTTTTGTCCATCCTGAAATGATGATGATAGTGAACTTATAGCTAAAAAGAATATTTCTTAATATTATAGTTGAATAGTTGCCGGTTACTAATTACTACTAAAATTGTCGACGTCAAAATTTCCAGTTATTACAATATTTCAATTCTAATCATTATTTAAATTGTATAAAACTTTCTTGAATTCAAAAACGATTTAGTAAAGCAGCTCGTCGGAAGTAACTGGTAATAAGAGTTTATGTTAACCCCTGGTTCATATAACTTATAAGATCCAACTAGCGGGCCTGTCAGGGAAATCCATATTTACTAGTGGTTGTGTAACAGCCGATATTTAAATCCATGGTCTCGACATTTTTTATTATTGAACTGGTGGAAATACATCATTTACTTCCTCCGCTCCGGGGAAGGGCGGAACGGTATGCCCGGCTCCTACCAGCTGAAACCACCAGAGTGGTCATCTTCGGCACCGAAGGGAGCCTCTAGGAACTCGAATAATCTCCATCTAGAGCCTCCCATTAGTGTCACGCCTTTAGGCACATCTTGGAGGGGATGACTGTAAAGCGGTCACCCCCTCTAGTGGAGGAAAAAAGGCAAATGTGAAAAGGCCATCATCCGAACACCTTTCAGGGGGATTGTAAAGGGTTCCCCCGAAGCCTCACTATGCGCTGTGCTGCACACACGGCGGCACGTGACCTCGTGCACACCACCGTCTTCGCGGGTTTTGAACTAGCGGGGTGCCCTTCAGCAAGTTAGACTGACGTCCTGAAGGAGATAGTGGGTTCGACTGTATGCGGAAGCCAGTGGACCAAGTGCCGTGGTGTAACTTGGAAGTGGCTTATGTCCAGTAAAAACGGCGTACGGCCGAGTTAATAGATTCAACTCAGCCAAAAGACGTCCACTGCTGACAGAGGGCTCCCCATAGACGACTGGTTACATTTTGGAGTGAATTTGCCAGTACTCAGTCACAGTACAATCCGTAATGGGCTGGTTAGCGCAGAATGGTGGCTGATCCACAAAAGGGAAGCTGCCCCCATCCCTCTTGTTCGGAGTACCTAAGTCGCCTTCCACGAAATCCACGAGAAAGAGATAGAGTGGTGATATATTCCTAATCCGGACACAGATGAACCACTTACACATACGATAAAATCCTAAGTTCCTCATTTAACTATCTGAAGTCCTTTACACTGTGTCGTCGCCCGTTGCATTAATAAGAAGTTGTCACCCAGTTCTTTCCTTATTGGCCGAGTCGTTTCCTTAATGAAAACTTTTGAGGGATCTCCTCCACCCCACTTCATAATGAAGTTTGAATGAATAATGTTTGTAATTTTATGTTTTGGTGAACAGTGAATAATCCCATTCTTTGTTGTCCTCTCAATCTTAGTTGGAGTTTGGTGAAATAAGTGATTTGATTAAATTTTGCTTTTGTATTCAGTAAAAGATGCCTTCGGTTTTGATTTGAGAATAGAATGAAGTGTTCAGTTCAACGGATTTTAGATTTCTTGTTAATTGAAGTAGAGTGGGAGCTACCATCATTTTTATAGAAATTTGCGGAAGATGCCTGCGGTTTAATATCACTGAATTTTATAGGATCACTCGTCTGTCTGTCTATCTGTCCGCCTGTCACAGCCAATTCTGCCACAGCAAAGCCAATTTCTCCGGAACTACTGGACCAATTAAGTTGAAATTTGGTATACATAAAACTTCTGCGAAATAGCTCATTAGGTACATGATCAACAGCTGACTTCGATGATACATTATTGAGCTCCTCAGTGATGAACAGCACTTTCAACCGTGATCGGGTTATTGTACTGAACATTAAAGGGCGTGGCTAGTTTAGACACCTTACAAGAGTAGCGTCCTCAGTTGGTCTACCCGTGTTAACTAAGTGAAAGACACTTCACTCAACTCAAACATATTAAATAAATTATCTTCATGACCACGATAACTATAATGTCATTGAAATTAACAGGGTTTTGAGTCGGTGCTAAGTGTCATTTTAAACAATTCATAGTATACTATGATGTACTAATATAAAACAGAAAACTACATATAAAAGTTATCGTTGATAGCAATGTTTTTAAGTTAACCATTGCTGTTCTAGAATCACATAGAAAAGACGAGGGTGCTGTGCCATTAGACATTAAAATTATTCTATGATTAAATTCACTGCATGTGGTCCTCACAGTTTTCTACTTTTTCTTGTGCACATGCTTCAAAGCTTATTAATAAGCTTAAAAAAACTAAAATAACGTGACGGTAGTAGCTTTAATATTCAAATCCTAAAATAAACTTGCGATAGGAATAAGGCTACGACTAACTAAAAGCGCTGCATCTCGAGCGAAATATCTGTGTCATGAAAAAATCATGCCATATCGTTAATGAAACTCCATGGTACATTAGGATATCTTTTTAATTAAGGCCTTGCTACAATTTAATCAGGTCGGTTGTAGATAGGAGCTTACACTAGCTTAATTAATATTAGTCCGTAGCCAACGCAGGCAGAGGCATCGAACTAAGAGAATGCTTGAAGGTATAAACAATAAGGCTAAGGTTATTTGACAACGTTTTGAGTTTACTTGACACGCAAGTTCGTTATAGTTTTGGGCCCGGTGAAGCCTTGTTTTGTAGTTGTTGAATTTAACTTATAGGAATTCCTTTGATAAGATCCATCATGCTGAGTGAGACCCTCGTTGCCACAGCTACGGCGTGCATTGTTAACGGTCAATGGACCTCAGCCTGGACACAATATACGATCCGATACATTAGTATTATTATATTATTTTTATCTACATGTTTCTCTACTACACGGGTTTATATCCCCTGTAAGGGGGAACCCGGTCTTTTGATAGGCGTACGCGGGGATATGGGTCCAACACGCAGAGGCCCTTTAGAGAATTTTAATCTAAAATGTAATGGGACACTAACCGGGGACTCTCCATGGCTACACTATAAAATGCAGTCTTGGATTGTCCCCGGAGGTATAAAACTATTGTATAAAATGGAAACTACAAGTGTAAGGTCTATTGTAATGGGTGCTTAATGGATTTAATACTAAGAAAAACGGAAAAAACGGCGTCTGCCTTTCAACCTTTAAAGTGAAATTCTGTGGCAGACGGTGACTCGCCACTCACAAGATGGGCCCCCTAAATGGCCACCACTACAGGCGACAAGGAGCAACACCGGTGTGAGCGGCTAGGGGTGTAGAGAGGTGCGGCACCGGTTTCACTATCGTGCGTCTCGAAGACTCGGAGCGGGTTTCCCCGTTATTACGGCATTAGACACTTCCACCCCCGAGCATATAGCTCTGGCGGCTCCTCTCTGATCGGCCAACTAAGGCAAGCCAGAATTGAAAATCCTACGGGCACTCATGGGGTACCACTCCGACCAACCAATAAAGGCAAGCCAGAGACGAGGCCATGACCGACTCTCTGGAGCATTCGGGTACGCAGTGTCGCCACTCACATTCAGCTCGCCACAAACTGTCCTGCGTTCTGTAATCTACTTAATATACTTTTTTTTATTCTTTTTATTATTTACATGTCTCTCTTTTCACGGGTTTATATCCCCTGTAAGGGGGAACCCGGTCTTTTGACAGGCTTACGCGGGGACATAGGTCCAACACGCAGAGGCCCTATTTTATTATTTTGTAAAAGGATTTTATGGTATAACATATTGAATTGAATTTTGAATATAAGTCTCACTTTTGGGGTATAATATGGAAAATTTTAAAATAAAGTTTTTCAAACGGAAGGGCTTATTGTGAGGGTGTCAAATATATTTATTTTATAATAACCAGTTTTAAAGTCATTGAAGAAAATAGGCGAAAATTGACCCTCTCTTATTTCCGAAATTACTGAGCTTATAATTTTGAAAAAAATGTGAATTGTTCTTTACTTATAGATTACAGGATAACTGTTTCTAGAATCTAGATCTAAATCTAGAATTCTATGGTCTTAAAATAACATGGTAAATCTTTCAATATTGTGCGTACAAACTTACATTTGCAGTTGGAATGTATGGGAGAACGTGTTTTTCAACTACAATGTTAAGTTTGTTCTTCGGATAAATTGTTCGTACTACTCGTTCGCCTCAACTAGGCCAGGCATCCGTTGCTTCTCGTACCTAAAGATAACATATTCATCGTACAGAATCGTCTCCACACGAGTTCAACTCGCCCTTGTTCGGTTTTATTTTACTGCAATACCTGTCTAAATCTCTGCTCACAAAATCTCGGAAGACGTTGGAAGACACCTTTAATTTCCACAATTTACGTACCACGCCTAGGAGTACTCGTAAAATAGATTGTAATACGACCTCAGAGCAATCGCGTGGCGGTCGCGTTTACAGTTATTGCTCGAATTTGGGCTGTAAAACTCAAGTGCTGTGGTTAACGTCAGGCCTTATATTGCAAGGAGTTCAGGCCGCAAATTGTTTATAAGGCCTGTGATTTCATGTTTCCGTGTCTTTAGATTGTACGTACAATAATGAGTTAATTATAGGTATTAACTTACTTAGCGTGTGGTGCCTGTAGCCGTGTGGTGCTAAGAATACCACCACCCCATCTCATCCCATGGATGTCGTAAAAGGCGACTATGGGAATAGCTGGAGGAAAGGCAGCAGCGCCTTTCGAGTACGTTTATAACTTAACTGCGATCGCCAACCCGTCTGCCAAGCGTGGGGATAATGGCAATACCCCCCAATGAGCACACAACAGATGAAACCCATACCAGTCGTTGTGGCAATCTTTGGGGGACTTCTGTCCAGCAGTGGACGTTTTTCAGCTGAAATGATGATTGACTTACTAATTTCTGAACTGAGTATTGTTTCGGAGAGTTCTTACTGAGATTGGTCCTTTATACAACCTAGTTATGTGACGAGCACGTCATTCGCCTGGTGGGAAGCGTCAAGCCTGTCCATAACAATTTGTAATACTACCCAAAACTACACCTGCGTGGCATCTCACCCGTACGTCAAGACTAGTAATTTAGATTCTTATGCCCAGTAATTTCACTAGCTAGATTAAGAAAGAAAGAATGACATTTTTTTTTGACACAGACAATGTGTGTGGTGCCATTTTTTTTTTATTGATATCCAGTGGAAATTCTACATGGAACTTCCTTCACCCCGGGGAAGGGCGAAGGGGTGTGCCGGACTCCTACCGGCTAAAACCACTGGAGCGGTCATCTTCGGCACCGAAGGGGGGCTCCAGGTCCTCGTAAGATCACACTAGAGCGGCCCATTGGTGCCACGCCTTTAGGCACATCTTGGAAGGGATGAATGTAAAGCGGAGCTCTAGCGGAGGGAAGGCGACTGTAAAAAGGTCGCCCCCCAGGCACTTCTCAGGGAGGATTGTAAAGGATCCCCCCAAGCCTCGCTTTGCGCTGTGCTGCGTACACGGCGGCACGTGACCACGTGCGCGCACCGTCTTCCCGGGGGTCGCTCGGTGTGAGCACGCAGACTCCCCAATCTGCGCACCCGCGACCCCCGAGGCCCCCCACCATGAATTGACGGCAAGGGGCTCAGGCGTGTTGGACTTGGGAGCCGGGACGGTTGTTGCCCCGGCGCCGTCTCGTCCTTCTCCGTGCGGGATCGGCCCTCTCCCGATCCCGCTCTGCAGTCTCCTTCTGCAGCATGACGCTCTCGCAGAAGGAGACCACTGCACTCCAATTTTCGTGCTCTGCCAACATAGCCGACACTACTGCCGGCAGAGAGAGATCTTGCCCGATCCGATCGACCAGGATCCGCCATGTGTGTGGTGCCTGCTACGAAAAGCACCAACCCATCTCATCCCTTGGGTGTCGTATAAGGCGACTATAGGATTAGCCGGAGGATGGGCAGCAGCGGCCTTCGAGTACAAATAATACGACTGCGATCGCCAACCCGTCTGCCAAGCGTGGCGATTATGGCAAAACCCCCCAATGAGCACACAACACACCCATATCGGTAGTTTTGGTGATCTTTGGGGGAGGCCTGTGTCCAGCAGTCGGACTTATTCGGCCGAAATGATGATGATAATGAGACAATGGGGTACACATAAACAATTTTTTTTTACATTAAAAACATTTTTGTGTGCCCCACAGCTGCGCCAAACAGGCCCAGTTCAGCAAATATTAGTGCCCTTCAAGCTAAAACACTAATGTTTAAAATTTAAACACTGCTGTTTGGCAGCAGAATATCTGGCACTGCATAGGTAGCTTTCTGGCTGGTCTCACGCAATAAAAGACATACCACTAGTAAAATTTGTTCGAAACCAATAAGTTAGTAACTGAGGGAATATTTAGGCTATATAATGTTAGCAGTCTTCGCGTCTTCGCCTGTGCATAACTTTCGAAGGGACGCTATACATCATATCAGTCATTTAGACGTGCACTGCTGAACAAAGACCTCCCCCATAGGTTTCCATAATTGTGTCGTCAGTTTGGTCCCAATTTGTCAATACTCACCGCGCTCGGCAGGCGGGTTGGTGTGCGCAACATGGCTACTGTGTCACAGCCGTGAGTGTCAGTGCAGAATCTCATATTTGCCTATTACAACATCCACGGGTGGAGGTGGAGACAAAGACGAAGACAGTTCTTCGAAACTACTCTTACCTTTTACGCCTCTTCCAAAAAGCAAACGTTGGCCTAACTCAACTCGCTCAGTAAATACCTTTACAATCTGATATATTTTTATCAAAATAAACAAAAAAAGAACGTTAAGCTTAATAATAAATATTTTGTTCATTCCGAAGACCTCCAGTACCTACGTTAAAACATAAAACTCGTCATGTCGACCATATTCGTCGAAGTCCACCCAGTGTTTTACGATCGGCATAAACGACAGCTGTACTGTAAAAAGTTTATTCAAATTCACCTTTTTTATTGTTTGGTTATCTTTGTATAGCTATGTATTATCTGTTACGTTGTATAAAAAAAGACGGAGAAAATAGGTTGTTCGATTTTTGTATTTCTCCGGCCTTGGACCTTTGCCAGGTTTTTTGCCGTTGAAGAAACTGACAGTCCATTTGATAAAGCGCTCGTATTTTCCTGTTGGTAGCATATATCATATCTGCCCGTGAACGTCCATTGCTGGGCATGAGCAACCAAATGCCCCTAAAAAAAAATCATTTTCTCTTTTTTCAAGCCTTTGAAGCCCATTGATAAACATGCACGCGTAAAAAAATCACCACAAAGACCGATATGGGTGTGTTGTGGGTTCATTGGGGGGTTTTGCCATAATCACCACGCTTGGCAGACGGGATGGCGATCGGAGTTGAGTTGTTAATGTACTCGAAAGATGCTGCTGCCCATCCTCCGGCTAATCCCTTAGTCGACTTTTACGACACCCACGGGAGGACATGGGGTGGTCGTATTCTGAGCCGGCAACACACGGCACATGAAGTATTACCGTGTAGTAATAGTCCGTGTGGTGTTCGGTTTAAGGATATAGCACCAGCCCATATCCTCCCATTGGGTGTCTTAAAAGGCTATTAAGGGTTTCTAAACCAGAGGGATGGGCAGCAGCGTCCCTTCTGTGGATTGGTAGTCATACTGCGCTCACCTGTCAAGCGTGGTGAGTATTGGCAAAGGAAATTGGATTATACATAATTTAGAGTACTTCGGCATAGACACTTGACATAGAGTATCTATATAAATATATTGGGTTTCGTGGGTTTTCATTTTTTGCGCGGAGCCTTAATTATTTTTCTAAACTAAAGGTAGCCGATAGCTGATAAGGTATTCCTTATAACATCAGCTATCTGCCAGTGAAAGTCCCGTAGAAATCGGTCCAGCCGTTTTGGAGATTAGCGGGAACGAATAGACAGACAGACCGACAGGCAGACATACAAAAAAATTCAAAATCATTTTTTGTTGTAGGTACCGTATATACTTTCATATGCCTTTAGTAAAAAGTTGTTATTTTGACTTTACAAACAGACACTTCAATTTTATTTATTTGTAGACATATACATAAGTCAATGTTATTGAACTTACATCTACATTTCTCAAGGTCCCTAGAAACCCCATAACACCAACGACACACACTCCCAATAAATATACTATAGGGACCCGAAAGTTGGACGTCATAAAAAGTCCATTTAAACTTATTTTGTTTGGGAGCCCCTCGTTATCATGATGTGGAATGGGGGAATGGGAACTATTAACTGTTGTTGTTCAATTACAATGTCAAGAGTTATATGTGAAATGGATTTGTATTACAAATTTGTATGAAAATGGCGTGGTACAGAAGGATTTTAATCCGATCGATCCGTCAAATTCAAAACCCAACTTAAGATGACCCAGTGATACGGTTCGAAATACGATATCTACCATGTTTTATTTATTTTTAGTAATGACACGCGAAAATGTAAGTCCAACAGTTTAATCATAACAGTAAAATACCAGTCTTATAAAAATGTGCTTGAAAGAGGTAGTCTCCTTGTACGTCATGGGTTCCTTGTACCAAGTCTTTGTGGGATCGGGATAAAACCATTTACTGTCACAAAGCTAGACATAATTAAAAATCTATTGTGTCTCGCGGCTGCCAGCAATTAACAGTTAAGAGGTAGGTTTGCCGTGTGCTGCTGACTCTGAATACCACCACCCCATGACCTCCCGTGGGTGTCCTAAAAGTTAACTAAGAGATTAGCCGGAGGATGGGCAGCAGCGTCCTTCGAGTATTAACAACTCAACTGCGGTCGCCAACCCGTCTGCAAAGCGTGGCGATTATGGCAAAACCCCCCAGTGAGCCCACAATACACCCATATCGGTCATTGTGGTGATCTTTGGGGGAGGCCTGTGTCCAGCTGTGGACTTCATGCAGCCGAAATGATTATGATGATAAGGTAGCACCTCTCCATCTCCCCCCTTGGATGTCGTAAAAGGCGACTAAGGGAGCGTCCCTTCTGAGGAGCATGTTGGTGCAGTGGCTGATACAGTCGGCTGCTGCGCTCCGGGTCGTGGATTCGATTCCCGCACGGAACAAATATTTGTATGATCTGCAGGTAGTTGTTCCGGGTCTGGGTGTATTGTATGTGGAATTCATGTATGTAAAAGCATCCACGAGACAGGAGATATCTTAGGGTGGGGTAATGTTTAAGAAAAAATGTAGACGTTCTACAAGTACTAGTCTTTAGTCTATTTTGAATAAACGTTAATTCTTTTCATTTCAAAATACGTAAATCATAATATATTAAGTATTTCCTTGACGAAAACGGGGCCATTTCACAAAATATACTCCATATTGACAGCGAGGTGAATGTACAGTTCACAAAAGATATTTTCTGCTCCACTGAACTAAAACGCTGCCTGTTGGCGCCTCACATAATTTGCTAAAAAGCTACAAGCGATGATCGCTGCGAATTTTCACGAGTAATGTCTTGATGTGTGTCACTCAACCGTTCTGTAATTTGCTGTGAGAGCATTAGAGTTTGTATGAAGAATTCTTGCTAAATTACTTTTGTTGGTAAAAGTTGATGTTATATCGAGGGTTAAGTAGAACACGTCCCATTTACATATTAAAATATATGCCGTATTTGCGTATACTCACTTATGGTCACTAATGGAGAAAGTTAAGTTATAATTTGTTCTTAGTTTTAAAAAACGTTGCCCCACACTAGGATTACTCCTGTGTCGTGGGTGCGTTTACGACATGAATTCCACATACAATACACTCAGACCCGAAACAACTACATGCAGATCATACAAATATTTGTTCCGTGTGGGAATCGAACCCACGACCCGGAGCACAGCAGCCGACTGTATCAGGAGTTTAGTAGGTTTTGTGTGGGTACTTGAAAAAAATAGACCCTCTTCATCCATAGGTGTCGTGAAAGGCGACTTAGGTATCAGATTGATATTAAAAGGTTGTACAGCAGTCCTCCTGAGTGCTAATAACAAGATATTGCGCTCACAAGCCCGCCATTTTATTATTGATGTCCAGTGGAAATTCTACATGAACGTCCTTCGCCCCGGAGAAGGTCGAAGGGGAATGCTGGACTCCTACAGGCTAAAACCACTGGAGCGGTCATCTTCGGTCCGAAGGGGGGCTCCAGGTCCTCGTAAGGTCACATTAGAGTCACAAACCCGCTTACCAAGCGTGGTGATTATGACAATATATGACCGCGTCTTGTACTGATCATCGCGAGGCCCACGTTCAGCAGTGGGCACTTATGGGCTTATTTGTGTGTGCGTGTGTTACATAGGCCTCTCCCTGTTATGAGGAATTACTTGTAGTGTGGTGTCCAGATTAAGATTATAGCACCACTCCAACTCCTCACGTGGAAGTCGTAAAAGGTGACTAAGGGACTCTGATCCAGAGGGATGGGCAGCAGCGTCCCTTTTGTAGACCAGTAGCCGTACTGGGCTCACCAACCCATCTGCTAAGCGCGATGAGTACTGGCAAATACCCTCCAAAATAAAGAAACTATTGTGGAAATATATGGAGGAGGCCTTTGTTCAGTATTGGGCATCATTTGGCTGATATAATGGCGATGATGGTAG
Source organism: Diloba caeruleocephala (assembly GCA_947459985.1). Taxonomy (NCBI): domain Eukaryota; kingdom Metazoa; phylum Arthropoda; class Insecta; order Lepidoptera; family Noctuidae; genus Diloba; species Diloba caeruleocephala. The sequence continues at coordinate 4,094,510 of OX381618.1, forward strand.
CTAAAACACAAAGTCAGGGCGTGCTAATAGGCCAGCGCGGTATGACATAGGTATATATAGAAGGGCTTGCCTCAGAATAGTGTACTGATAGGTAGCAGAGTCGCCTCTGGGAACAACAGCCATATTGCGCTCAATCCGCCTGCCAAACGTGGAGAGTACTGGCAAAATTCCCCCCAAAAGACGTCACCATTGTGTAAATCTATGACGGAGACTATTTTCCAGTAGTCACCCTTTGGCTGATATAATGATGGTGATGATGACTTGTAGTGTGTAATGCAGTCCTATTGTCTATATTACTACCCCTATATGGCACGAAGGTGTCGGCAGTGCGATCGTATGTGGCGATGTCCATTCTAACAAGGTCGCCATGTAAGGTCGAAATTATACTGAAGAGAAATCATATCATATCATCATATCAGCCACTGGTTGTCCACTGAACAAAGGCCTCCCCCTTAGATTTCCACAACGAGCGGTCACATGCCGCTCTCATCCAACGATTCCCAGCGACCTTCACCAGGTCGTCTTTCCACCTCATTGGAGGTCGTCGCACGCTGCGTTTTCCGGTGCGCGGTCTCCATTCGGGAACCTTTTTGCCCCAACGGGCATCAGTTCTACGAGAAATGTGCCCCCCGCCCATTGCGACTTTACTAATCCTTTCAGCTATGTCGACAACTTAAGTTCTTCTATTGATCTCCTCATTTCTGATTCGATCTCGTAGAGAAATACCAAGCATAGCTCTCTGAGTGACCTTGAGCTTTCTTATGAGGCCCATTGTGAGTGTCCACGTCTCTGTTCCATATGTTATCACTGGTTAAAGACTTTCGTCTTGACGCATTGTGGACGAAAAGACGTTGCAAAGTTTCCCAAACGCTGCCCAGCCGAGTCAGATTTGGATGGGAGAGAAATGTTACCACCGAATGCTCGAAGAATTGGAAAATAACGAAAGTCCGTTTTAAGGGAAATACAATTTTGCTATCGCATAATAGATACTATTATGGTGATGAATGCCGGTGGTAAAGTTTTATAATCTGTACTCATCATAAAATACCACAAAAAGTGTGAGGCATTTAAATATATGGCTCTACTTAGTAGACCATATACATATATGTTCCGAACTACAGCAATATCCGTTTGCCTGCCACTAAATCATTAACGAATCACTCAGGAATTAGTCACATTACATTACCTCTGTGGATTGCGATGTGTGTTCATTAGATTCACGATCGATTGTTTGCTGTTCTACTGATTTATCGACGAGACACGCTGATGGAAGCATAATGGGTATCATTTATTGTTTGTGGTTTACTTCAAATATTTAGGCCTATGTATACTTGTAAGATCTGGCCGTGTGGTGCCGGCTCAGAATACCACCACCCCATATCCTCCCGTGGACAGCATCCAGCAGCGTCCTTTCAGTACATTAACAACTCAACGGCGATCGCCAACCCGTCTGCCAAGCATGGTGATTATGGCAAGACCCCCCAATGAGCATGTCATGTCTTTTTATTAACTTATTTATTGGCCTATGTCGTAACCGCCCGTGGTATCACAACTGTCTTGGTCCTATCTGAAAACCAGCGCTGTGGCATTTTTTTATTTAAATGTCACAGCATTATGCTGAGATAGGGGCCTTTTTTGGCCTCGTCTAGGTTGCCTTAATTTAATTATAATATTTTTATTTTTACTTATGTTATTTGTAACTTCCTGTGCGAGACCTTAATAAAACTTTTTTTCTTTTCTTTCTTTCTTTCACACAGCACACCATATCGGTCGTTGTGGTGATCTTTGGGGGAGGCCTGTGTCCAGCAGTGGATTACATTCGGCCGAAATGATGATGAGGCCGCTTCTCGTGGTGGCTGAGATCGTTCAGTGCTCTCCTCCGACACCCGCACCGGGTTAGGCGTTCTCCACCTCAGGGAAGGTGGTGGGGCGTGCTGGACTTTTACCGGCTAAAACTCCACTGTTGCCGTTTTCAACACATATATGTAGGAGAGTAGGGATCTCAAAGCGAACATCCCATCATCAACATCATCATTAGAGTACCTTAGTCGCCTTATACCACATCCACGGGAGGAAATGGAATGGTCCTATATTCTTCTAAATCAGACACTACATAGATATATTTTTCTTTGTACTTACCAAAACATAATATATAGTAAAGACAACACATTCATTTCACGCATAACAATAAATGTATACGAGTACGAGTACGAAACAAAAACGCTTTCTATTCTGTATATCGTTTCAAGTAAATTAAGTGTTTTGTACCAGACATGTCTCGACTTGCTAAGCTATTCGCAAAGTGATTCTGATTAAATTTACTGGTTACACAATTTGTGTTATGAAATAATATAATTCTCAATGCGTGCATGACTGGAATTAAAATTTATGCCCTTTTTTAATGTAAAATAATAACAAAACCGCGTCGCTTTGTGCTGGCGTCGTGTTTAAAGGGAGAGCAGTTCTCACTTAAAGTAGTGAGATAGAAACTAAACAAAAGATTCTATCCCGCTGCGATGCGATGCGGCAGCTTGTATTTTGTATTCCATATATTTACACCTTTTAACACATCTTATGACCGCTTGATATGTATGAAGTTTATATAAATGTAGTAAAGTTTTGCATGCCGTGTGGTGCCGGCTCAGAATACCACCTCGTCTCCTCCCTTGGGTGTCGTAAAAGTCAACTAAGGGATTAGCCGGAGGATGGGCAGCACGTCCTTCGAGTACATTAACAACTCAACAGCGATCGCCAACCCGTCTGCCAAGCGTGGCGATAATGCAAAACCCCCCAAATGAGCCCCCAACACACCCATATCAGTTACGTTGTGGTGATCTTTGAGTGAGGCCTGTGTCCATATTTTCATCATTTCGGCCAAATGAAGTCCTCATTTGGCCGAAATGATGAAATTTTTGCAATTAATTTTTCACCCCCATCTAGATGTCCGATTGTCTTCAAATTTTGCAGAGGTATCAATAAATTAATGACAATGTAATCATTTCATAACTATGACATGGTGATAGTGTCAGGATGATAAGGCTCATGATTTTAAATTAAACCTAATCAGACTAGGCATGTGTTTCTCAATGTTTATTTATGTAGGTACAGGCACAACTTAAACGTAGTCCGATCGTCATAGTACATAAGTCATTAGAATATTTTGTTAATAATTGGCGCTAATATGCCGTGTGGTGCCGGCTCAGAATGCTACCACCCCATCTCCTCCCGTGGGTGTCGTAAAAGTCGACTAAGGGATTGGCCGGAGGATGGGCAGCAGCGTCCTTCGAGTACATTAACAACTCAACTGCGATCGCCAACCCGTCTGCCAAGCGTGGCGATTATGGCAAAACCCCCCAACGAGCCCACAACACACCCATATCGGTTGTTGTGGTGGTCTTTGGGGGAGGCCTGTGTCCAGCAGTGGACTTCATTCGGCCGAAATGATGATGGCGCTAATATTAGAGATAAAGTCCAATATTTTTGTGTTTCCTACAGAGAAATAACTTTGGTGGTAAGACAAATTTGAACCTTTAATTAATGAATTTAAAGGTTTCTACAATAATTTTGCTTAGAGGCATGAGGAGATCCGAAGAAAAACTAAAGTTGCCGACATATCTGAAAGGATTAATAAACTGAAGTGATAGTGGGCGGGGCACATTACTCGTATAACTAATGGCCATTGGGGTAAAAAGGTTATTGAGTGGAGACCGCGCAACGGAAAACGCAGCATGGGACGACCTCCAACGAGGTGGACAGACGACTTGGCGAAGGTCGCTGGGTGTCGTTGGATGAGGGTGGCATGTGACCACTCGTTGTGGAAATCTATGGGGGAGACTTTTATTCAGCAGTGGACGTCCTTTAGCCGATATGATGAGACAAAAAAGTTTTAGTTTAAAAGCTAACTACATTTCGTTTTTCAATGAAAAAGAAATGAATGCTGCTATTTCAAGGGCATAGTATATAACATAAGTAGAGAGCAGCCCACGCATTTTTCAGATATTATTTAAGGTTTATTTTTTGAAATGAATGCTTCTGAAAAAAGAAACTGTTATTGTATATTAAATTGCTTAACGTTAGCAATATTACAGATTTAAGATAGTTATTTTTTTATTAGATCTTGACTGTAATACGATTAGCTATAGGTGACTACGATAATTAGAAATAGTGAACAGGTATTTTTATGCCTGTGTTGGATAATATTATTTGGTACGAAGAACTTATGCTGTAAGGCTCAGATGTATTCGATGACTTTCTGTCTAATTGTATTCTGTCTTCAGCGGCGGGGTGCTACACCACCTGCTGGGGATGTTGTCCCGCCGGGGTTGCGGTCTAATCCTGAAAGGTGAATACCTCACCCCCAGCTAGAGGTAAGTGGAAGGACATCGTGAGCTTTTAGCTGGTAAGAATACGGCATGCCTCTCGTAGGAAGTCCATAAGGTTTTCCCAACAACAAAACAAGGGGGTGTTACACCAACCACACCTGGGACATTCTCCCACAAATGACAAACGTGACATGTGTAAGGGAATGTTGGAGTGTACTAGATTCTGATCTATGTTGATGACGTTCGTCCCTGCGCACCTGCTATGCGCAATACGCTGCCAAGAAGAGAGATCAGTAACGCCCATTCCTTAAAATCTTCCAATAAAATGTAGAAGACTTCAGAAATTTTTCTTCGATTTTATCTTCCATGTTGCCACATGCACTACTATTCAAATATAGCAATTTACTCTATTCGGCAGTTAATCATGTTGAATAATAAAACATCTATCATAATTAGTACACAAGAACAATGAAACTCGAAAGAAATCCTCCCGGTCCTTACGGACAGCCCTGATTGTAAAGCTATAAATATAATAACATTTTTGTTTATTTTATTCCTCATAAAACAAAACAACCAATAAAAAAATCGCCAAGATCGCAGTAAACATTCACTCTCTTCGCAAAGTTCCTAATAATCTTTTTGATCTTAAAATTCTTTAATAAGAATTTCTCGGTAGGTATTCCATTGTGCTGGCAAGTCGAAGTTAATCTAAGGCTATGTTGGGACCATTCAAAGCGCTGTTGATAACAATGCTATGAAAAGTATCCGGGCCTGAGTATTGCGGAGATGAAGTACAAATGTAGACTGCTTATTGGAGTCTCGAGGTTTCTTAGCGGAGGAATGTTTTTCACTTTCACGCTTAAAGTATAACCTGGATTGGTTTGGTTCTTGATACATTAATATGGGTGGTGTTTAAACGCTCATCATAAAACCTGGGGTTTGTACACATTGCCACACGGCGTGTGTGTATGTATCACGCTAAAATATCCAGTACAGTCTGACCTCTCATTGTACCGAAAGCCTACACAATACGAGATCTATACTTGCTGGAAATGTATAGGTATAATTACTGGAAGTGTATAGATTAATATGTAGCCGAGAGTACAAAAAACTTCTTGCTCAAAAAAAATTACACATAAAAATGGCCCCCTGAAAATACAGCTCTAGCATTCATCATCATAGTTTACTGCTAAACAAAGGCCTCCCCTATAAATAATAGAAATGATAGTCTTTTTAGCGGAACTTTGCCGGTACTTAAACGGTGGCAGGTCTCCTATTAAAAGAGGCCGGCTAGGGACGGAGAGAGACGTACCATCCCCGTGGGTTAGACCCTATCGTATGGTCATGGGCAAATTGCTCCCGTGGGGACCCGATCCGGTGACTGAATATCAATAGTATCATTGGGCACTATTGATATCTTCTTCCCCGGCCGAGGTCTGGACTTACTCCATAAACGTATACTCTGTGAACCGGCCTAGTATCACGCTATCAAGTCGTGCTGCAAACACTTTCATTAAATTGTTACAGCCTACCCACAGCCTGTGTACGACTGAGGCTACATTCTTTCTTATTATTGCATAGAAATCATCATTTGTTTGCCTGGGAAAACATATCAGAAGCACTATAGTACCGGGAAAGCCCCAACAGCGCCCTGAACGTGTTATTTGAGTGAACACGCAATGTGTCATACGCTTTCTGAGTAAAGTTGACCCACAGGCGGCCAGTGTAAAAAAAAACAGCAAATTTTACATCCACTGACCACTTTGTGAACCTGCGCACCAACATATTGCTCCTTACAGCTAGCGCCCTGCATACTCTTTCAATAAAGATCTAAATCATCTTTCAAATCTTCTGTGAAAGTATGCCCTAAATATTTAAAATGCTTGTGAAGACTGAACCACTAAGTATCACTGGGGCAACATAGTATCACAATAAAAACAAGTAATTCACTCATAACAGAGACCATGTTTTTCAGCGTACTTCTCACAATATGCCACCACCGCACCGCCACCTTTTTAAGACCACTAATCGACGGGCTAAGCAACAATATGTCGTCTGCGTAACTTGTAATGTTATTATTAACTCAATCACAATGCCACTTAAGTCGAGATTTTTTCACTTTCCATTTTGGCACTGACATATATTGTAAATATCAGTTTTTACATATGACTGTGTTTCCCTTTACGATTTGGGAGTCTACAAGTCGCGAGTAGTGAGATATTATTAAGGCAAACAATATGTTTTATTGTCGACCTCATCAAGGAGATAGTGATAGTGGTAGATAAGCAAGCAGCTTGTATATAATAAAGTAAAAACAGATACAACTGCAATATGTACCATATTTAATTATTATTATCATCATGTATTAAGTAACGGGAATTAACGCTAAATTACCTATGAATAGCTCGACGTTTCAATAGGATTTAGAAACGAGTAGCGATTGCTCGGTTAATGCACTAGCACAATGGCCGCGGCGCGGCGGACGCGAGCGCAGGGAAGGCGGAGCGGGAACGGTAACACCGACAGCTAGAGGCCACGCGCGACCGGCTAGGGTCAAGATGGCGGGTGTCACGGAGTCATCGGGTACGACCCGTTAGGGGTTACAAGCTGACTGATGCATAGACTATACACTACTACTGACATAATGTAGCGGGATCACTCCGTTTGTGAGGTAGATTTATTCTCACCTACCTCCAAGTTTCTTTATTTATTTTAAGGCCGCAACACACTACACTGACTGTGTCCTTATCATTATAATAAACCAACTGCAAATAGCGAGGTGGTGTTACTTTACTGGATTCCAAGTCTATTGTCAATTTGTGTTTGTAAACGCAACCACGACACAGGAGAAATCATAGTGTGGGGCAAAGTTTAAAAAAAAACCGTCTTCACTATTTAAATTGTTATACTTCTTGATTTCAATTGCTTCACGCACGACCCTTGAATAGAAGTGGCGTTCAGTGGAGAGGACTTGTAGGCGATGAAATTCGATCCAGTGATTACTGCCTGATTGCAATATATGTTCGGCAAGCGCTGATTTGCTAGTCTCGCGGTTTCTTACAGCGGCGATATTATGTTCTTTGAACCGTTCAGCAATATAGGTGTGCTCACTATATTGATTATCTTTGCCCCCGGTGTATATATGGTGCGGATGGAATATTTCTTTAACACCGAACCGATCTTCTTATCTCCTCAGACATAAGGCATACAGGCAGGTCCTCTGTTTACTCCTGGATGTAGTTTCTTCTTTACAGTTTTTGGCATTTCTGAGCACGCATTGTACTGTAAACAGAGCGATTAAAACGCTACGTGATATGATAATACTATGATATGATAATATTATTATGCTACTGCGAGCGACGACCTCATTCGTGAACTATAGCGAAACAACAGCCGTTTAGTTTTCATTTACATTGCAATTTTAAATGAAAACAAATAGTACATTGTGTTTTATTCAAAATAGCGTTAGGATAGGCGAAAATATTTAATTTATATTGAAATCAGTAAAATAAACTTGAAAATTCATGAATAAAGTGACGCAAAATTCTAATGCTGAATGTTCCACAATTATTTACTGAATCCATGATATCAATTTTCGTTACGATGTCATTTACACCCGTTATTTAGGTTAAGGTATTTAACAATGAACGATAAATAAAAAGCTGACACAATAGAGGTTTATAAAAACCCCCTTATTATTTAGATGATGTATTAATCAATCAACAACCTATTGCAGTCGCAGGCCGTTCTTAAGTGGCGACACAACATCTAGCTCTTAGCCTTTCATCCAGACTCTAGTTTCCTTAGTCAGGTCACCGATCAATCTGGCTGAGAGACGATGATATATCGTCCTTTCTATATTTACTTACGTCAATTTTTGAATTGACCTGAAACCGATACGCCTTTATACCTTGAAGTGTTAAAATAGGTGTTTACCTGCTAACCTTACATACATGTGATATGGGTCTATCTTTTCGTGGAGGACCAAACAGAGAAAATGAACCCTCTGAAGTCCTGATGGAAGGTGGAAGGTGAGACCCATTTTTTTATAAATATCGTTGCCCGCACTAGGATTTCTCCTGTATCGTGGGTGCGTCTACAGACATAAACTCCACACAATAAGACCCGGAACAACTACCTGCAGATCATACAAATATTTGTTCCGTGCGGGAATCGAACCGTGACCCGGAGCGCAGCAGCCGACTGTGTCAGCCACTGCACCAACCGTGCCTGTATATTTTACGGAGCTAAGTCTGCGGCAATACCTTTGACGGATGAACTTTCTGAACGTATCAAAGCAAAGACCTGTTGTGCCTCGGAACACGTTTCACCTTTCATACAAATACCGACACAGCACCGATAGTATGATGACTGACTTAATCTTAGGACATCGATATTCCCCAGTAGGTAAGTTTGACAGCGTATATCAGGTGGCAGAAACATCTTCAAACTTGCGGGAGCCAACCACATCATAGTACGTACGTACGTAGTTCCGTGTGGTGCCAGATTGAGAATCTAGTACCACTCCATCTCCTCCAGTGGATGCCGTAAAAGGCGACTAAGGGACTATAAACCAGAGGGTTGGGCAGATATAAAGAACTGATTAAAGTCAGTAAAACAGATAATAAATATTAACATAACGCGCGATATAACATATTAATAAAAATAATATAATATTTTCTTAAAAAAAAAACTGTGTAATTTTGTTTTTTGATTACTATATTTACGTTGCCGTGTGGTGCCGACTAAGAATACCACCACCCCATCTGGGTGTCGTAAAAGGCGACTATGGCATTACCCGAAGGATGGGCAGCAGTGTCTTTCGGGTACATTTATAACTCAACTGCGATGGCCAACCCGTATGCCAAGCGTGGTGATTATGACAAAACCCATACTGGTCGTTATAGCAATCTTTGGGGGAGGCTTCTGTCCAGCAGTGGACTTTTTTGCTGAAATGATGATGATGATATTTACTCTCTTTTTCTATTTTCCCGATGTCATAATTTTTCTCTAAATTCTTCCATTTGATTTTGTGACCTCCGGCTCCGACTCCGACTCGCCTTCGACTCTGCGGAGGTCATTGTGAGACATCGTACGCCGCATTCGCCTTCGTTAAAACCTCCCTACCATCTTTACATTGAATATAAAATCTGGTTGAATGTAAAACGTTAACAATTACATAGTCTCGTTTATCGAGCGAGCTAGCAGAGTTAATTGGATGGAGCAGCGTCGATTCTATGGAAAAGTAGCTATACTGCGCTTACCAACCCGCCTGCCAATCGTGATGAGGATTGGCAAATACCCCCTAAAACGACGACACTATTATGGAAATCTATCGTCCAGGCCTTTGTTCAGCAGTGGGCTTATAAATGGCTGATATGATGCTGATGATGAACTATATCACAGTAGGGGAAAGGTAACGTAGCCATTCTATATTCAGTGTGGTGTTCCGATAAAAATATAGCACCACTCAACCTCCAGCAGTTGGTGTCGCAAAAGGCGAATAAGGGACTCTGTACCAGAAGGATGGGCAGCAGCGTTCTGTGGAACAGCAGCCATTCTGCGCTCACCATATCGCCTGCCAAGCGTGGTGAGTACTGAGTACTAGCAAATTCCCCCCAAAAGGACGATATGTAACCGAACCAACTAGGATTTCTCCTGTGTCGTGGTGCGTTTACAAACACAAATTCCACACACAATACACCCAGAAATCTGTGGGTCTTTGTTCAGCAGTGGACATTCTTTGCCCGATATGATGATAAAGATGATGAATGTAGCCTTTCACCGTAATTATGCTTAATTGCGGGTAAATATATTGGACAGCTATCACTGATTCCAATATATTTACCCGCAATTAAGCATAATTACGGTAAAAGGCTACGTTCATCATCATTATTATCATATCTAATGCAACATTCGAGCTATGTACCACCGTAGTGTGAGATCTTCTGCTGCCAAGCAGTAATGTTTAAACTTTAGACAGTGTTCCAATTGAAAGCTAGTGAAATTACTGGACAACTAAAAACGAACGCTGATAGTAACTGGCGCTGTGTGGTGCTTTACAGAACTAGCGATGGGTAGCATTACAACTGTTGTGGTCGGGCGTGATGCTTACCACCAGGCAATAGACTAACACACCTCGACACCAGATGGTAATAAAAAACCCAGATACCTATTTCTATTATTACAATCTACCGGGTTAGTCTTCAATCTATAAGGTGTACTAAGCTGCGGCCAATTTCAAGTGTCACTGGTGACTGTTTCACAGGTATAGTCCTCATCTTATGAAACGTATATTTTTTTATTTTCATCATCATCATTTCGGCCGAATGAAGTCCACTGCTGGACACAGGCCTCCCCCAAAGTTCACCACAACCACCGATATGGATGTGTTGTGGGCTCATTGGGGGGATTTGCCATAATCGCCACGCTTGGCAGGCGGGTTGGCGATCGCAGTTGAGTTGTTAATGTACTCGAAGGACGCTGCTGCCCATCCTCCGGCTAATCCCTTAGTCGACTTTTACGACACCCATGGGAGGAGATGGGGTGGTGGCATTCTGAGCCGGCACCACACGGCAAGCCGGCACCACACGGTTTTTTATTTTACTGTCATCAAATTTTAGTCAAAGATAGCGGTCAGGGCATGATTTATTATTTTCATTGCGGAATCATCTTTTGTCGGAAAGTTGTTTGTGAACCCAAATATGACGTTAAATGTAAGACACAGCTGATGATAGTCATAATCATAATCATCATCTGATACCTGAAATAAATGAATTTGAATTTGAATTTGATAGGGTTCAGTGAAGTTTTCATGAAAAGTTTGAACAGCTATAACCCTGTAACTATTGACTTTTTGGCAAAAGTCGTGGAACAAAATTTCCTGATTATCATCCATAGTATTACACCCTGTCAGCTTAGTATACCGCTTCCGACTAACCAGGTATAGTGTTACAATTTCAAAGTTAATCAACTGCATCTATTAACTTAGCTTTAGAACTGAGTGTAATAGTATACATACTAAAACGAACTAACACAGTGTTATAACGAAGGTGTCAAAGCTCATTGTGTTTTACGATCAGCTTTCTACAGAAGATTACCGCGATCTCATTCCTTTACGGATTAAATTGCTATGTTATATGTTCTGTGAAAATATTACTAATAGAGCTGTCTTGGGAAAAAACTTTGAGCTTCTCTTTGTTAATGTGATACAGACCGACGTTGGAGAGGTTTCGACTTAGTGGGTAGTTTTTTATTTGTCATAGAGCATTTGAAGAGAAACTTTGGAGAGCCTTATATTCACAGTAGTTCTTTAGCAGTTTTGCCCAAGTTCATTGGTTAATTTTAAAGTATATTTATATCTCTCAACTAATATCTACAATGTAGTACCGTTTTCAGAATTGTAAGTATTTAAGTATTAAAAGAACTAAATAAATAAAAATGAACATACTATTCCGTGTGGTGTCCGGATATTCCATGTGGTCCGGAAATTCTGTGTGGTGTCCGGATTAAGAATATATCACCACTCCATCTCCTCCCGTGGATGTCGTAATAGGTGACTAAGGGAATCTAAACCAGAGGGATGGGCAGCAGCGTCCCTTCCGTGAAACGGTAGCCATACTGCGCTCACCAACACACAAGCGTGGTGAGTATTGGCAAATACTCCCAAAATGATGACACAGTTGTGAATATCTATGAGGGAGGTCTTTGTTCAGCAGTGGACGTATAAATGGCCTATATGATGAACATACTCATCTTAACATCATCATGAGATTTGGCTTCCATAACAAACAGGTCTCAATCGTATGAATCCAGGCCATAGAGGCAATTGAGAAGTTCGGTGAAACTTTTAAATGTCTCTTGACATCTTAAAAGCCTTTGACAGTCTGGCATGCAAGTCTGCTAAATAAGCTTCCCTATGATTTATTGGGTGAGCGGCAGATTATAGTAGTCCTAGATAGCTGCTCATCGTTACTCAGTGGTTAGTTTAATGTGACTCTTTTCCAGCTTCCTATCATCAACCTACCAACCAACAACTAGGAGTTCAAGGGTGCAATTCTCTAAGCTCAAACATCCATAAATCCTTGAATATATAATTGAAATAACGGCGATAACCCAATTTGGTATGCGCTAAGACTGGTCCTCATGACAGTTCCAGACATTGTCAGTAACGTATCCATGAATAGCTTCAATCATGTCTTAGCTAATAACAAATTGGTTTTACACCGTTATTTCGATTCCGTATTCAAGGATGTATGGATGTTTGAGCTTAAGGAATTGAACCCCAGGTGTGTGTGTGCAAGTGAAGCAATACTTCACACCTGGACAGCTTCCCAATCTCTATAAAGCACATGTCCCATCTTATATGAAGTATTGCAGCCATTTATGGAATATCTCAGCAAAGTAACAGCTTGCTACACTTGATTCGGAAGAATGCTGGGCCAAAAGACTCATAGGCGACGAGGTACTGATAGCCAAGCTTTGGAGCTTGGCAAATCAGCGAAACGTTACTTGCTTGTTATTCTTCTACAGATCATCGTAGAATGTGCTTAAGAGCTACACGAACTAATCCCACCATCCCCTTCTATCATCAGACATCCGCACTTGGTTATTATCCCGATATGTCGTCCTCCGCGTTTCTCTTCAACCATTGTTATGTAACTTCTAAGGTGCAGGACATTCATTGGCTCTATCCAATGAATGTCCTTATAAATATTGTAACCTACAATTTTTTCCTACCTTTACATTCTTCTCCATACAAAATCTACATCTACATCTTGGAAGTCTCGACTATTCATAAGTGGCTGTTAATGTTTAAAACTGTGTGTGGAACTCCTTGCGAGCTTCTGGTTTCCCTGCAAACTATAATCCGTTACCCTTATAAATAAAAGTGATTAGGTAAATGTAAAAGTGTATAAGTGTCTTCTCGCTCCATCGCGTACCATCAGGCGAGATCGAGATCAAGAGCGGAAACATTTAGGAATAAAAAAAAATAACATCAGCTGCTCGCCAAGATTGATTATCTCCAGTGCACACCAGATGATGATTTTTAAAATAAAATGGACACAATCCTTAAATAATTTAACGTTAATTAAGTTTACTAAACATAGTAAATTCTTAGAATTTCTCTCGTATATTTTGTGGAAGTAAAACTACTATGTAGTAACAAAATATTAAACCAAGAAAACACAAAAGGTAATAACTGAGTAACGGTACGTTCCTTTATGAATTTAATAAGGATTCTGATAGTATCCTAATCCTTACTAAGTAAAACAAGTTTGGTTTAAGTTTGTGTAACCTCGAAAAGCCATGTAGTGTGCGGATTAAGATTATAAGACTATGCCATCTCCCGTGGATGTCGTAAAAATGACTAAGGGACGCTAAACCAGAGGGAAAGGCAGCAGTGTCTCTTCTGTGGATAAGCTATCCGGCGCTCACCAATCCGCCTGCAAAGCGCAGTGTGTATTTCTAAATTCCCCACAAAATGATGACACAATTATGGAAATCTATGGGGAGGCCTTTGTACAGTAGTGGACGTACTTTGGCTGCACTTAATACACACATTACCAGCCCCAATGTCTGCCGTATTCTAAGAAAGAAACGCCACCCTAGTAGATACATGGGCAAAATAACAATCTCCAATTTGTGCTGAAAATCAGCGCTGTTGGGTCGTTCTGGTACTACAGCATTACGCTGAGCAGCGAACAAGTTTTTGCGCAGATACGATGCACAATTCCCACTTTTCCATTCATATTTCATAACGTTATTGTATTATAATAGATTCGCTAAAAAGCAGGCAAAGGTCAGAGTCATACAGCCTAAATGTTGTCACAATTCATACAATGAAACGTGTGACGCACTATCACATCTGAGCATTATTATATTATTATCAGTGTTGCCAGCACGTGTATAAAAATGTAAAGGTTTAGTTATTATATTCATCGTTTTAGTAGATTGTGTAGTTTCTAAGCTTTTTTAGCCTTATTTTCGATTTTTTAATGTGTATTGTGCCTCAATGTGTCGCAAAAAGAGATAGTTTCTTTCTTTCTTTCTTTCAGTCACAACGATTACAAACGTCAGTTATGTGAAATCTAAGGGAATGGTATTTACGGAACTGTTCGGCATCATAACTCATTGATTTATGTAATTTTATAATTTTATCTTAACTGTTGAAGATTATTATGTTGTGCCCAACTGTTATTTTTACAGTTTGTCTAGTAGATTTACCTCTACCCTTGTGTTTATGAATTAAACTTTTTTATCTATACGATATGGTTGTAGCGACCATTTTTTGAGTGTAAACAGGTTTTTCCTCTATTGTATTTTTTTTTCAACCAATAAACGTTTGTCCACACTAGGATTTCTCCTGTGTCGTGGGTGCATTTACAAACACAAATTCCACACACAATACACCCAGACCCGGAACAACTACCTGCAGATTGTACAAATATTTGTTCCGAGCAGGAATCAAACCCACAACCCGGTGCGCAGCAGCCGACTGTATCAGCCACTGTACCAACCGTGCCGTCAAGATCAGTCTTTCGTAGCATACATTCTACGCCAACAAACCCACGTGACAGTAAGTGTGCAAAATATATTCTTTACTTTAATAACTACTCGCAGAGATTTTGCTATGTCATAGTCACACAATACAGAGGATTATATTTGATTAAGTTCTTACTCTGTGCGATATTGGATAGGGAGTTTATTATGATTTTGTTTTTCTTGTCAAATATTATTTGTTAGCCTTTGCCTGTGGTAGTAGAGTTCTTCTATGTGGTGCTCCAGCTGAAGGACAGAACAAGCTATAAGTATATTTTCTGAAACCTAAAACATTCCAACTTAAACCATAGGTCGGTTACACACACACAAAACACAGTGTTGGAGCTAAACCCGCTACCACAACCGTTTTCCCTTATGAATATAGCCGCGACATAAAATCACGTAGGAGTCATTAGTTTGGGAAAACAAGGTGTGGTTTCCATCATGGAAAAGGGAGGATCCTCCAACCAGACGAGTGTTATGCCTGGCGGGCTGAAGCCGAACGGTTGGTACTGGCGTCTGTTTATATGCAACAGTTCCAACTCACTGGACTCCTGCTAACTTGGTAGCAAATTAATCTCACAACCGGTGAAATAAAGGCACAAGCCACCTAAAATAAAAATGTCTCGTATAAATATTTTTCCGTGCTGGGATCAAACTTGCGACCCGCAATGCAGAAATCCAAGTGTTTAAACACTTCGTCAAATATATTAACAGCTTTGGAATCCATTACGAAATAAAATAAAACAATAAAAAAATATATATAAAAACCCTGACTTCAAAAAACCTAAACGATATAGAAATACCACAAAAATATCTATTTATGGAGTCGACGGGGCCGGGTATAAAAACGCGCAGATCAATGATAAATTGTGTTTAATACCTGCCACCAACTTTGAAGTCGAATTTTTTGTTTAAAAAGTTATATTTGTTATTTTTAGAAAGAAAGAAAGCATTTACTACCACACTAATTTAACACAAAAAAAATTACAAGAAAATAACAAGAAATTTGGTTGTATGGTGTGGCAAAAGGAGCGGTCTCAGCAAAATGTTGAACAGTGAGCAGCATAGCCGTAACACTGCCCAACGCTGGTTTTCAGTCCATCCGTTTTTTTAGTATAACTGTTATTTATATGAAACTAATTCGAAAGCATCTCGGATGAATCCGTGAACATTGGTAAAGCTGGTTAAAAACTGCTCAATTAAATATAAGGAAATTTATCTGGGACCAAATCGAAAGCATTCTATCATAAGGGCCTATTAGAAAAAGAATTACGCTAATCAGCTGACAAATCTCGGAGTAAACGGTGTACATATATAAAAAATACATCGAACTGAGAACCAAGGGGTTTGACCAAGAGGAATTGGTCGTTTCTCCTTTAATAATCCTTCTTTTTAACCAATTTCAAAAAGCCTTCCTTCTTGAAGTTGGTTAAAACAAAGGATTAGGAAAGAAGAAACGTTCAATTCACAATGTAACAAGTCGAAAACAGACTAAAACAGATGATATCTAATGAACTATTTTATATATATTTGATTATGATAATTGGTATCGTAAAAGCCCTCACGGAATTTCATCCTAGTTAAATCATTGATAGTCTTTCGGTCTTCTAATTAACTGTAACGACAAACAGAGGTATTCGTATACAGGGACCAAAGGTTTACCATGCTCTCCGAGGCACAGAGGGGTCATCATGAGGAATATATGGTGAACCTGCAGGCACAGTTCAGCCTTACAAATCAATAGTTAATCATGGAATCCGATAAGCTACAAGTTCATTCATTTAAAAGCTATCAATTTTTATAAAATCTAAATAGAAAAAGTAACTTTAAAATTATCATTTAATACATCAGTCGCACACCGGAAAACAGTTGGTGAGCACAGCTCCGCTGACGCTGCTACCCATCCCTCTGGGATTTGAATTTTACATGCTTTTTTTGCCGTGTGGTGCCGGCTCAGAATACCTCCACCCCATCTCCTCCCGTGGGTGTCGTAAAAGTCGACTAAGGGATTACCAGGAGGATGGGCAGCGGCGTCCTTCGATTGCATTAACAACTCAACTGCGATCGCCACCCCGTCTGCCAATTATAATATAATAATTGGCGATTATGGCAAAACCCCCCAATGAGCCCACAACACACCCATATCAGTCGTTGTGATAATCTTTGGGGGAGGCCTGTGTCCAGCAGCGGACTTCATTCGGCCGAAATGATGATGCTTTTATCTATCTTGAGACAAATTTTTTGCTATTGAAACTTTCAGATTTTATGGGTAAAATCATAAGGTATACAAGAATATATTTTCATTTTGCGTCGCTAAAAAGCTATATGTTAATTTATTTGATGGTGAGTATTGAATTAATCAAGCGGGGCAGAGGTGAGGGGCCCGGCTCGCTAGTAGAAGCAGAAAAAGACGCAGGGGTAACAGCTGTGTCGGTTATGCTGGCAGAGCATGAAAATTGGAGTGCTGTGGTCTCCTTCTGTGAGAGCGTCATACTCCAGAAGGAGACTGCAGAGCCTGATCGGGAGAGGGCTAATCCCGGACGGCGCGAGTAACAACCGCCTCAGCGTCCAGGTCCAGCAGGCCTTTTGTCACTATATGGTGGGGGGCCTCAGGGTCGCTGGCGCACACTGAGCGACCCACGAAGAGACTGCGGTGCGCATGCGGGCACGCGCTGCCGTGTGCGCTATATAGCACAGCGCACAGTGAGGTTTTGGGGGGATCCTTTACAATCTCCCCGGGGAGTGTACCCGCTTTACAGTCACCCTCTCCGAGATGTGTTTATAGGCTTGGCACCAGTGAGCGGCTCTAATGTGATCATACGAGGTCCTAGAGTCCCCGTTAGGTGCCGATGATGACCACCCCGGTGGTTTTAGCCGATAGGATTGCGGCAATCCTGTTCTCCCTTCCCCAGGGTGGAGGAAGTTCATGAAGAATTTCCACTGGGACAAATAAACTGCCTAATTACCTATATCCCACAAGTCTTTGCCACCGTTATATGTCGGGGGGCTTGGGCGTTGCGGGCGTATACCTTCGAGAATCTGCGTGTTCACACTGAGTAACTCCCGGGAACACCACGGCGGCATGCACGTGGCCATGTGCCACTGTGTCTCCAGCACAGCGAGGCTTCGGGGGGATTCTTTATAATCCCCCTTGTGGTCAGTCTGGTGTGGTAGCCACTTTACAGTCCAGGCTCCGCTAGAAGTGTAACCGCTTTACAGTCACCCCCTCCAAGATGCTCCTAAAGGCATGGCACAATGGGCTGCTTCCGCGCTTCGATGCGCACGTTTTCAAGAACTTGGAGCCCCCTTCGCTGCCGAAGATGACATCCCAGGTGGTAAGGTACTTAAGATATTTTTTCTCTGAAAAGTCAGAAAACGTCGTTGTAACTAACTACCTTTCATATCAATATGGTAAAAAAAAATGGAACTGAAATCAAATCAAATATTTGTTCTATTTTCAATTTCATAATAGGTATAGCAAATTACTAAAACTGCCAATTTAATTAAAAGGTATTTAAGTATAAATGTGGGTAAACAAACAAAATATATACAAGTAAATACTATTTTTAGTTCAAATAAAAATGTATTTGGTATTTTTTAGCTGAAAAACAAAGGTCTTAAAAACAAACATTTATCCAAAACTAATTAGTGAAAATAAACCACGAAACATTTCATAATTTTCGAAAGTAATTTAGTTTCAATCTCTTATAGAAATCACTGGAGTGATTACGTTTAAATATAGTCAAAGTATCGAATCGATGTATCTGAATATGTTAATTTCTATTTGTATAGAGATTAGGGTGACAGTCGAAAGGCCTATATTGGTTAATAGGACAAAGATCAGAAAGAGACTGTTTCTAGTAGTAACGTCAACATTTAAAAATATATATAATATTTGGACCTGATTGTCCCAGTGTGTCCCAATGTGGCGAAAGCCATGCCCCGAGTCTTTCACGTATCTCTGTTATTGGCTTCTTGTCATCACTTTTTAATGAAGGCGCCTAGTTCAGCTCACCATCTGCACCGTGGTCTACTGCAAATAAATATATATATATTTATTTTTTTAAACTTTCCACGTTCTGTCAGTTCTATGAGCTATTTTCCCAACCCATTGCCACTTCATTTTATAAATCCGGCTAGTTAATAAATTTCAGCTATGTCGGCAAATTTAGTTCTTCTACGGATCTTTAATTTCTGATTCGATCTTGTAGAGAAATACCAAGCACAGCTCTTTTCACAACTTTTTGAGCACCCCAAGCTTCTTTATGAGGTCCATAGTAAGCGAACACTTTTCTTTGCCATATAATACATACTGGTTAAAGACTTTCGTTTTGAGGCAATGCGTATTGTTGACGAGCCGAGTCGGATTCGACGATCGACCTGTTTCTCGAGGACCAACCTAAGTGGGTGGTTTGTCCCAGGTAGACATTACTCGTCAACAACATCGAGACCAGGGTTCCTAGCTGATACTAGGATGGGTACGACATGGGCATTTGATAAGACGTTTGTCTTCCCCATGTTCATTTTAACGGCTTCCAATGAGATGAATAGATGACCTGGTGAAGGCCGTTAGGAGTCATTGCATGTGGGTGACATGTAGCCGCTCGTTGTGGATTTTTTAGGGAAGGCTTTTTTTCAGCAATGGACATCCTTTGGCTGATATGATGATGATAATCCTATCCTAAGAAATAATCTAGATCTATGCCAAACTTAAACAATAACTTCTTCACCTGTTTGAGCATGATAAAGCCTCAAACATTGAGACATACAATCTTGCACATTGATATAATTATCTTAGCATGTTTAATTATTCCATACAAATTGGAAAAAATTGTAGTAGTAAAGTTAATTTGAAAATCACGAATCTCTGATATCATTTCTATACAAATAAATAAATTTGAAGCGTCTGTTTGTAATGTCAAAATAACAGCTTTTTACTAAATGCATATGAAAGTATATACGGACCTACAACAAAAAACCTATTCAATTATTTTTTTGTCTGTCTGTTTGTTCCCGCTAATCTCCGAAACAGCTGGACTGATTTCTATGGGACTTTCACTGGCAGATAGCTGATGTTATAAGGAATAACTTATATTTATATGTATAAATTCGTTATATAAAAGTTATAATTAGGGTTCCGCGCAAAATAATTAAATGAAATGAAATCCAACATACATACTCTATGTCAAATGTCTATGCCGAAGTACTCTAAATTATTTATAATAATCCAATTTATTTTATATTACACGGCGGGTGAAACCGCGGGTCTGGCTAGTTTGCAAAAAGTTAAAGTTTAGTGTTTTTACTTTGATTTGTTTGTCATTATTTTCGTGTCCTAACAACATATTAACTCTTTGGGTGTAACTTTTTTAAATGTATTAACATCATGTAGACACTCAACTAATTCAATTAGATTTAAGAATATGATTCTATATACGTATTTTCCGTTTAAACTTATGTAGACTTATACGCATTTATACTAACCTATTTGCTCTAATGATACACAGAAGCTATTGTTACAATTGCAAGAGCTCAGTGATTTTCTCTAATTGTATGAAGATTCTACTCCCGTATACCGTAATGTGGGATATAGGTTGGAAAAGGGCGCTCTATGGAATTAACTGAAACAACTACAACTCGGTTGTGTTGGTTGTGACTGAAAGATAATGTGATTAATTCTGTTATCTGATAAATACTATCGTGAATACAGCGAGCTTAAGTCGCCCTTTTATTGTGCGTGATCCTCATGTACTTCTTCCGGGGACGGACACTCCCACGGAGTGCGATCTTTTACTGGATTATTTTTCACCGTGTTCCTTCTGTTTCCATATGGCTAGAGGTGGGGTATTTATGGGTCCTATTGGGCCGAAAACCCAATACGTTTCAACCCGTCTTAAAAATGAGTTAATCTCACCTATGCGTGAAATACCGAGCAAAAGGATTTTCACGTATTCTTCGTGGCTATGAGCTTTGTTTACCGATTCCGTCCTCCGCCATGTTGTACATCCCCTTGAGACCTTGCTATGTTTATCAAAAGAGTGTGGATGTACAATGGAGTCGATACCTAAGTATATATGACTTGTGAATACGCCAAAACACGCTTTTGAGATACGCAAACATTTCGCAAGCTTTGCACGAATTGCACCAGAGCTAAACATCAAACACGTCGGAATTAAAACAGGCGATGCGTAATTACACGTCACGGGTAAATCGGAGATTTGTGCTTTAAAATATTTTATCATTCATCACTTCAGCCAAATAAAGTCTACTTCTGGACACAGGTATCTCCCAAAGATCGCCACAATGACCGGTATGGGTGTGTTTTGTGCTCATTGGGGGGTTTTGCTTATCGTAGCGTGCAGCACTTGCCTTAAAATATTTCAGCAACATATAAGAGCCAAAAATTACGTGTGGTGTCTGGATTAAGAATATAGAATCACTCCATCTTCTCCCATCTTAACCAGAGGGAAGGGCAGCAGCGTCCCTTCTGTGGAATATTAGCCATACTGCGCTCACCAACCTGCCTGCCAAGCATAGTGAGTATTGGCTAATTCCCCCCAAATGACGATACGATTGTGGAAATCTATATATTGGGGAGGCCTTTGTTCAGTAGTGGATGTTCTTTGGCTGATATGGAGAGTACACGACTAAGTAGAAGAAAATATGGATCAGCATAATCATTATTACATCACCTCATAAACCACCACTGCTGAAGATGGGCCACCCAGGTCACTATAATAACCGGTCACTGGGGATATAGTTTGCACTGATGGCAGGTGGATTACTGATCGTAGTATGTTATTATTAGTACACTGGAGGATACTGCTGCCCAGTCTCCTGAAATCAAACGATAGTCACCTTTTACAACACTTTGGGGGAAGAGGTGGATATGGATTAATCAGTCTTAATTTTGTACGCGTGGATATCCTTGCGGGATCCCTCCACTTTGGGGGAGGTAGAGGGGTAAGTCGGACTCTTACCGGCTAAACCCCCACCACTTCTGATCATATTGCGTTGAGGTCATTTGAGACTCCGGAAGCGCCAACCATCTAGCCCATCTCGTCGGAGGGGTGAAGGATGTGTTTTTCTCCTTGGATTAATCTCTCTTGTTCTCTTCGCAGCTGCCATCATGTTTATGTCAAGAAAGTATAGTCAAATTGTAAATCACTAATTATTCTGTGATATGGTCCGTGTGGTGTCCGGATTAAGAAAATAGCACCACTTCATCTCCTCCCGTAGATGTCGTAATAGGTGATTGAGGGACCCTAAACCAGAGGGTTAAGCAGCAACGTCCTTTCTGTGGAACGGTGTCTATTCTGTGCTGACCAATCCACCTACCAACCGTGCTAAGCACTGGCACATTCTCCCTAAAATGACGACACACGGCATGTAGCCGGTCGTTTATGGGGGAGGTCTTTGTTCAGTAGTGGACATCTTATCGATGATATGATGATGATGAATTATTCTGTAAATAGGTTGTAAACAACGTTTATAAAGTTACTATATTATCTGACTTCGGTGGTTCCTAACTATAACCTCTAGAGCAGTGGGACGAAACTCCGTGGTCAAGAGCCAATACTGATAGATAGATAGCGATGTGGTGGGTTTGTTTATTCGGCTGAAATGATTTTATTTCCTACACGGTGTAATTGCTATCTGACATTCAAACTCAGCAGTGAGCAGCTGATGAGATAATAGTATTAAATAAAGAAATAATAATATGTTGTTTATTGCGTAAACAAGAGGCAACCGTACAAGAATTACTTAATATAAACAAATATTTGATAACCATGATAGATTATATGCTAGAATTGGTTACAGCTATTTTACATTGGCATTTAGCAAGGTCGACAAATATATGCAATTGTTTGTAGACATTGCTTGTCATCAGACTGATTCGCTGTATCCCCCTGTACTAGAGAAAAACTGCATCACAAGCGGATCCTTAGAACTATTATTTCACGTAAACCGATCAAATTTTTCTATCTATATAATAAACATAAAAATATGAGCGAGGGCTAGATTGCTTGTCTGAATTTTATTATCATATAGGAATTATTCTTTTTAGAACCGACACGTTAAGTGACCTCGAAAGCAAGGAGTTTATAAAACTTTATATGTAATGATTGACATGATATGATGTAAGTGAGGGAAGAGAGTTATGTAATATAAGACATTTAACCCCGAAATAAATCGAACTGGACAGTAGCAACAAGCCCGCTTTGCCTTCAGAAGCCATTAGGGGTAATTGGATAAACGTCGCTGTCATAACATTTCAACGTAAAATTGTTTATGTTGTTGAAAATAATAGATTTTATGTGAAGGTTTTCGTTGAGTCTAGCAATCGATTAGGTATGTCAATTCGATTGGTTCGATACCTATCGGTTCGATATCCGAATGACAAAACGGCGGAACTTTTATATGATCACTGGCGTGTCTGTCTGTCACAGCCAATTTGTTCCGAATATACTGGTCCGATTAAGTCAAAATTTGGAACATATAATTATGAATTTCAAAGTTATTGAACAAAATCAAGAAAATAGATGACAAATTACCTTTCCTCTCGCCTTATGTCCAAAATTAGCCTAAAATTTTGAAAAAAATATACATAATACTTATATTTATACATATAAGGAGTTTACGGTCTTAAACTAACATGGTTAATCTTTCAACATTGTGCGTACATACTTATATTTGTAGTTGGAATGTATGGGAGAACGTGTTAATCATCATTTCGGCCAAATGAAGTCCACTGCTGGACACAGTACTCCCCCAAAGATCACCACAATGACCGATATGGGTGTGTTGTGGGTTGATTGGGGGGTGTTGCCATAATCGCCACGCAATTGGCAGACGGGTTGGCGATCGCAGTTAAGTCGTTAATGTACTCGAAGGACGATGCTGCCCATCCTCCGGCTCTTCCCTTAGTCGATTTTTACGACACCCACGGGAGGAGATGGGGTAGTGGTATTCTGAGCCGGCACCACACGGCACTGTAAATTAATATTGAATACTTATTCGTTTTTAATATTAGTCAGACACCCTGTTACTATAATTAAAATTACTGTTTAGACGCGTTTTATTATGAAGAGCTTAAAAATAATTGGATGATTCTCAATATCTGACAGCTTTCAACGTCGATGTGGTAAGAAAAACAAGAATTTACGTCGCTCGCCCCCGTTAAGTCCACAAATCGATTGAATTATCAAAACATGTTTGAGTAACACTTTTGTTAATAAGTGTAGTTTAAAGTGAAATACGATAACACTGAAATACGTACCTGGTTTCATATTATGGTATGATGTTATGGTTATATGACAGTCTTCTTCGTTCATTTAATGTCAGGAAACGTATGCAGGGTGTTCACTGCACGTGCTACGCACCGCGTGTCGCACTGTTCGAATCTGTGGCAAAATCGTTCAGTTCGTGGGGCACCCATTTATCACGATTTTTTACCTTGCCAAATTGACGCACCGAAGACAACCGATATTGTTTTGATGCTAACGTTGAAAGCTGCTGCTAATTCAGCCGTAGATTGAGTATCATCTGCAATCGCCTTTAATTCGTCATTGTCGACCAAAGTTTTCGGACGACCACAGGTTGCATTTTTCAGATCGAAATTTCCAGACCGGAATCGGGCAAATCAATAACTGGTTTTGCTTTAGTTTGTAATGTTCACTCCGTAAACGTCGTTGATGTTGACTGTCGCTTGTGCCGTGTTGCTGCCACGACGGTACTCATATTCCATAATTACTCGAATTTTCAACGTATCCACGACGACGAAAAATATTGAAACGCGATGAAAACATAACACTAATCAATACACATAAGACTGGTTTTGAATAATTAAAAACATGTTTATAAAACAAAATATTTTTATTTGAATTGGCCAGTACTGCGAACGACATTTACATAGATAAGGATTTATTATGTGCCGTTAAGCATGTACATACTTACCAAGTGCATACTTTAGTTTAAAAAAAAGTGTGGTCTATATAAAATTATATTATCTCAACGATAGTTATTGAAAACAAAACAAAAAAAGGTTACTTCGTGTCTTGTAGAGTGTAATACCTGTTCATGTAGGTAAAGCCGTAGCTAGAGTAGAGAACCACCCAGTTCGTGGATACACGTTGGTGATGCGCAAATCAGGGTGAACGAGTACATGAAGTATCGTAGGCTCACCCATTGCATTGCACCGGGTGCGGCTCAATCTCGGGGGACCGAGCGAGGAAGTTCGCTGTCTCTACGTCCATGGCCGTCTGCGGGGTGCCTGTATGGTTGTCCCAGCTTTCAGGCTTCTAGCGCTGCAGATAAAACTTCACGGTCACCACAACCACCGATATGGATGTGTTGTGGGCTCATTGGGGGGTTTTGCCATCATCGCCACGCTTGGCAGGCGGGTTTCTCAGTAAGAAAATATATAAGTTCAATTTTAGAGGAGCCATTAAACATTTTCTTGTGCAAAACCATATGGCCGCACAGTCCCTATATATATTTAAATGTTACGGTTAAGTATAGATGTGAATATAAACTTCAAACTACGCGGTTAATGTAAAGTTCAGATTTGATCGTTGGAAAATGTTGTTTATCTCATCCTTAACAGGCTAAAGTCGGTTTAACTAAATCTAGCCACAGCTACCGGCAAAAATGTGAAATCAAATTATTATAACGAAGGGTAAAGCAGAAGCGAAGCGTAGCGGAGCTCTTCAACCTTCGAATATAACTAATCTTAATTGGATCCGTCTTAGAAGACTGAATGTTAAAAAGGCGTGTCTAGTTTAAACTGACATTCATAAATATTTCTACAGCAGTAGCAGTATATTCTACTTGTAACGAAAGTATTTATATGGACTAGTTTTAACTAGAGCAAACGCGTTCTATCTAAAAAGGTAATGTGTTTTATCTAATACTTACCTTTTTGCATTAGATTTCATCTAGTCCTAAAGTTAAAGGCTTGAGTTTTAAAATGAAATGAACAATTTTTACTTTATTTTCTAGAGAAAGCTTGAGATCCTTTTGATTTGATTCCAAAGTAGAGAGAGCAATATTTCTGAAGAGTTATAGATACGTTGAGGTTGATTTAGCATGCAATGGAAATACACGTTCATCGTGCAATTAAAGTTTTCACACCATGAAGTCGGCCATTAAAGCGGCTTTTATTGACAAATGGCATGTCACTATGAGAGAACCCTTTCCTCGTGTCATTGTTCGCGGAAATGCGTCAAACATTAATAACTGTTACTAAAGAAACTTTCTTTAGTAACAGTTATTAATGGATTTGATTATCACTTGTGCTAACGGTGAAGGAAAACATTGTGAGGATACCTACACACCTGAGACGGCTCCAAAATGTTTTCAATGGTGTGTGTAGTCCGCCAACCCGCACTAGGCCAGTGTGGTGGACTAAGACTTAAGCTTTCTCATCGTGAGAAAAGATCAGTGCCCAGCGGTGGGACGGTAACGGGCTGATTATATATAAATGAATATTCGCTTGTCACTGATTGTTCACGTCTATTATTTCTTTTAAGTTTAGTAGTTATTTTTTATTAGGTATTCATTGTGGGTTTGGGTATTTAAAAATATAAAAATTAGTATCTAGTTCTAGTATTGAACCCACTTTAGATGGCAGAACGAGTCTTTATATGGGTTATAAAATAAAATGGTACGCCTTTACACTACGAAATATTTAATTAGACTTCCACACGCTACTGAAGTTACTTATCTTAATGTATTTTTTATAATATACTAAATCTATACATTTCTCTATCTCATTGTGGCTGTGACACACATACCGTCAAGATAATCGATTAATATGAAGTTAGCCGTCAAAGATAATTAATTCCATATTCATTTTACTGACTAATCATTGATTTATTAACCGCGTGGTGCCGGCTACGCATAGCACCAACCCTTCTCATCCCTTGGGTGTCGTAAAAGGTTACTATGGTATTAACAGGAGGATAGGCAGCAGCATCCTTCGAGTGTAGTAACAACTCAACTGCAACCCAATCTGCCTACCAAGCGTGATTATGGCAGAAACCCCCATTGAGCACACACCTTGTGTCCAGCAGTGGACTTTATTCGGCTGAAATGATGAATTGATTTACGTTTGACTCGTTTATATAAAAATAAATATTATTTTAATTTAATTGCGCACCATAACAAACTTTTATTAATTGTACTTAATATCTTCTATCGTTTTATTGTTTAAATCCTACTTATGTAAATTATTAGTTTGAGTTATAGAGGCTTCAGTTCCTAGTTTAGTAAGAAATATGTAACCCAACACATAAAGATCAGAGGATCACGAATAATTTTACGTATAACGTATAGCTAATGTGAGCGAATTATGAAATGAAAATACTTGGTTCGCACATATTTTTAATTTATACTGAAGACTTTATTCATTCTGTTACGAGCCGGGTTTCGGGATAAATTAAATTCACCAATATGCACAGTACACACAATTTAATCTTGATTACAATTAATATCGCTTATAAAACTTACAGGATAGTTGCTTGGTATTCCACTTGTTCTTCACTGTGTCGCAGAGTAAACTGAACTGTCTATCCTTTTTTTTTTGTTGAGCTTCTCGCATACTATTCTGGGTAATGTCGTTGCTTAACCGGTTATTTCTGGCAAAGTCAAAAGACCACCAGCCAGTGTCTATCATTCCTTCGCGGCCACTATAGTCAAAGTCAAAGTCAAAGTTTTTTATTTCAAATAAACCAAATATTGGCACTTATGAAACGTCAGAATTTAAGTTGCACGGTTCCAAATAGTTGATCTCATGGAGAAGAGCCGGCAAGAAACTCCATGGATACTCTTTTAAAATAGTTGGGGATTACAATGTTAATTGTATAGGTACACATGATTGTAAAACATATACAGAGAAAAATGTAGGTTAATGTGTAAAGATGAAACATACCACAATAAAATACAATAATGAATTTGCCGTGGCAGGTAACGGCTGACCAGTCCCAACAGACGGCAACCGTTCACGAGCATGACGCATGCATCAGCATCGCTTAGCTCAACCATATTGTAGGGAACCGAACGACCCGATACACAACGCCACCGTTAGCAAGACATTTTAGTGAGCATGACAGACCAATACAGCCAGGCAAAAGACACAATCAAAATATGTACTTAACATATAACATTAATGGCTACATGATGCTCACACATTTACAGTTTTTTATAAATATTATAAGTTAATGTCACAAGAACAATATTAATATTAACTAATAGTCAATCAATGCCATAATGTTAAATTGATGTAAATAACATAAAATTTTATGAAATTTTAAATGAGTCAACTCAAATGTCAATACAAGTAATGAATATAAAAATGATCAAATAATAATAAAACTCCCAAGCACACGGAATCATCTTGTGTTCAACTAAAAGACCAACAATTTCTATCATTGAAATAATCATCTATATTGTAGTAAGCCTTTTTAATAAGGTTCTCTTTAATTTTGGTCTTAAAAGAAATTAAAGGTAAATCTAATAGACTAATAGGGATTTTGTTATAAATACGGATACCGAGCCCTAAAAATGAGTTACGTACTTTATGCAACCGGTGATAGGGGGCACATAATTTATGCCTATTTCTAGTATTAATGGCATGAATATCCGAATATTTCGCATATAAATTTAAATTCTGCTTAATATACATTATATTAGCAAAAATGTATTGTGATGTAACAGTTAGGATGCCTGTACATTTAAAATAATCTCTGAGCGAAACTTTAGCACCTAACTGATATATTGCACGGACAGCTCGTTTTTGTAGAATAAAAATGCTCTCAATATCCGCGGCCCTACCCCACAACAAAATACCGTAAGACATTATACTGTGGAAATAACTAAAATAAACCAAACGAGCTGTATCCACATCTGTCAGTTGTCGAATTTTCCTAACTGCGTAAGCCGCCGAGCTAAGCTTGCCCGCGATACAAGATATATGAGCACCCCACTGAAGTTTTGTATCTACTGTAATGCCCAAAAACACTGTAGATTCTACGGTTTGGAGAACCTCGTTATTCATAGTAATGTTAGCTCCCATGTTATATATGGGCCGACCAACACTTTCTAGAAAGTTCCAGAATGTTCGCTTTCTAGAAATTTCCAGACTATGTGGTACCGCTTCTAAACACCAGATGGCGCCAAATAGAACAATCTCGAACAATCTGGAAGTTACTACAAACCGTAGTACAGCTACTGGATAATAGATGGTGCTACGTGTCTTATTTACGAAGAATTATCCAGAACCCTCTATGAGTTTCTACACGCCTTAGTATGGCTACTAAACACCAGATGGCACCACGTTTCGCTATTGTCTACCGGATGGCGTAACAATACGTATATATGATACGAATTGTGTTTGTCATATAAATTTAAAAGAAAATGCTATAGGATAGTTGTTTTTTCGATTCAAAATTGACTAACATTAACGTTATTATACGAATACTTTTTCGCAAGATGTTCATGAGCTGTAATAATTATGATTGTATTAAAGTCAGTTGCAAATATACCATCTTCCTGCCAACATGGGTACTTTTTTAAAAGCTTTTGTTTTGCCCCCTACTTAACACATGTAATTTTTTTTTTTTACACCAATTTAGTATTACTTCTAAAACACTTAATCATCTATCATAACATCATCTATCCATACTATAACTACTGTGCAATTCGGCCTGATACATTTATCTACGTACAAATAAATAAACAATTATTTCAATCTAGCTCACTTTAATTCAAATGTATAACATTCAATTCATTAAAACTTACTAATGGATTCTGAGAGCAGAAAATTAATTTATTGAAGCGACATTTGTATCTTTCTTGTTGAGAAGTTAAGCTAAATTGGATTTCTGCCATTTATAATATATTAACTTGAATGTCTTGGTGTATGTTTATCTTAAATACTGTTATTAATATCGTATATTTGGTAAAGTAAATTGGTTTCATACTAATATTATTGACTTGACAGAATCGATAGGTCGCATCGGTATTATATCGAGAGAGCTTTTGTAATACAACATTGTGATGAGACGAGAAAGTCATTCACGTGATAGAAAGCATCATGCCTTCCCATAATAACTGTAATGCTACCTTGGACCACAGTAATGTCAACGTTTAAACATAACTGCTTAGCGGCAAGTATCTGGCACTGCTGGTACCTATCTAGCCGCCCATGCCTTGCAAAGGACTAGGTCGAGTAAAAAATAAGGGGCAAGCGGACAACAAAACTTTTGTCCAATAATACGCGACCGATCTGTTGGATACATCCACCCAACTTACCAGCTTTAATGGCTTTAACTGATAACTGACAACATTCGCAGTATCATTGACGCAAGAAGAGTCTATGGTCATATTCCTCAGAAAGAAAGAAAGAAAACCATTTATTTTTGCACCAGTAACGTCGCACACAAGTAAAATTAAGCTTAAAATATAATATTTATAAGAAACACAAAACCAACATACAAATTGCAATAAACTGGCAACACAAAATAAGCATATGGGTACATAGCCAAAAGACTCAGAATCCAGGCAAATTTGCCAGTTTCATGCTAAGGTTATATAAAGATAAACATTAAATCGGTAAAAAGTCGAAATGGACGTGTCGACTTTTTGGTTTCTATGTAAAAACAGTGAGTTCGTTGCCCGAATATGCAGGGGTCTACGATAACGTTCACTTCAACCTTCTGGAGCTAATAAGAGAGAAGTCTCTGATGAATGACTGCTCTTAATGGTTTACTGCACAAAATTCATAGATCATCCCATCCAAAAACCGTCCACTGCTGGACATAGGCCTCCCCCAAAGATCACCATAACGACCGGTCTGGGTTTGCGGTGTGGGATCTCAGCTAAGTTTTAAATGTGCTCAAAGGACGCTTTTGGCTATCCTTTGCTAATTCTATAGTCGTCTTATGACATCCACCGGAAGAGATGGAGTGAAATTCACCAACACAATTATACTACTTTACGCCGTATTCGGTGAGATCTAGCCCATTTTCGTGTTGTGGTACACTTTTGCTGATGATGGTGTGTGGTAACCAAAAAAAATCGATGACCTAATTACCAGTCACCAGGGCAACAGAAAATGAGTTCAGTGTTTTGCGAAGCTCCCGGCAAATAATACATCAGCCTTCTCCTCCCATTGGTGTCGTAAAAGGCGACTCGGGTTTGATATTAAGAGAATGGGAACGCATCCTCCTGAATGCAAATAATCTTATACTGCAATAACTAATCCGCTTGGCATGCATCATCTTTGTAGTGATCATTGGCCTCCCACGATCAGAAGTGGCCATTAACAGGTTGATGTGATGAATGATACAAGTGCAGTTACCATATAAGAATCGTTTACCATAAATTCATGTGCTGTCCGGATTAAGATTAAAGCACCACTCCAACGCCTCCGTAAAAGGCGAGTAAGGGACTCTAAACCAAAGGGATGGGCAGAAGCGTCCTTTCAGTGGAACAACATCATTCTGCGCTCAACAACTCGACTTCCAAGCGTGGTAAGTATTGGCAATATCCCCGAAAATAATAACACAATTTTGGTGTTCTATGGGGGAGGCCTTTGTTTAGTAGTGGACGTTGCTTGGTTATTAAGATGATCGTTTACGAATTTACAAAAACACACTACACTTTTAGTCTTTTGCAGATAGTTTTATTTTTTGCACATTCACCAAAAAAGTATGCCAAATGTAAAAGATGCTAAGATGGCGATTTTCTACGCACTTACACATAAAGGTCACGCGCTTAGACTGTTTTTCTACAAATTTAGTTTTGCCATTTATTTATCCCTTAGTACCATACTGTTAGGTTCAATTTAGTGTGATTGACGTGTTTAAATAAGTTTGTGTTCCGTCACATTGGTTTGAAACATCGAGTGAACTCGAATATAGCGGATGTATTGATAATAATATATCAAGTTATTTTTGCTTTTCACGATGAAGTGATGAAACTGAAAGAAGTTGATGAGAGAGAAAATAGGCTACCATCGTTTAAGCTACTTTATAAATATTTCTCATAACATATGGATGAACTAGACTAGAACTAGAATCTAAATCAAAACTGAGAAGCTGGAAGCATTTCAGTTTACTTTTATTTATAAATATTAATAGCAATGTGACTACATATTATTGACAGTGCCGTAAATTAAAAGCCAGTTTACGGCATTAGCTTAGTGGGATGGTGGATATTTTTCTGTTTTTCCTTATTTTGAATCCACGTACTTCTCTCTCGGTAGTCCGATAACTTAGCTGTTGATCTTTTCTCGTATAAAGCACGATGTAGGTGTTTTAAACGACATCACTGTGTCACGGAGGTTGACACTTAAAATCAGCGCTGTTCTTGTTCTGTCTTTTTTGTATGGATAAGACGCTCAATCTGTGGTATAAATTTATTTTTACTGCTAATACCCATGTGAAATATTCTATTTTTATTTCTTATGTTACCTTTTAATTTAACTTGCTGAGGTTGTGTTTGTTTTTATTTAAATTTTATGTTTGTACTTACTTAAGGTGTGTGCATTGTTACAGGTTTAAAAATAAATGGATTTCTTTTTAAAATTTGAACAATACACCTGTGCAATTTAAATACATAATTATTAGAAGCTGCCGCATCTTTTCTGATTCTAAAATGAAACCTCTAGACAAGATTATTCAGAACGTCATTCAAAATATTTCGAAATATTGGAGATGAGATAATCTTCGTGTGGTATCCGGATTAAGAATATAGCGTGGTTCGTCTTTTGGGGGAGGCTTGTGCCCAGTAGACGTCTTTCGGCTGAAACGGTCATTTTTTGGGGAAATTTACCAGTACTTACCACGCTTGGCATCGGGTGGGTTGGTGAACTCAGTATGGATGCTGTTCTACAAAAGTGACACTGCTGGCCATCCTGGTTTAGAGTCCTTTAATTGCTTTTAACGACCTCCACGGGAAGAAACGGAGTGGTGCTATATTCTTAATCCGGACACCACACGGATTACTACGAAAATTTGTCGCTGAATAATGCGGTAAAAATTGTGTAATCCCTAAACTTCTAACAACATCAGGCAAAAGAACGCCACCAACACATTACTTGGTAACCGCATGCCCAAACATAGGCTCAAACAGTAGTAAATCAGCCGATGACCCGAGCTAAAGTTGTAAATACAAGTAGTTCCTAGGAACATAATGAGTTATAGCAAGGACGTGTGTAGCGAGGCACCGAAATGAGCGAAATTATATTCTGTAAAAATACATCGTCTGCGTAGTTATTGAAACAAAATATATATATATATATACAAATATATAAAATTGAAGTGTCTGTTTGTAATGTCAAAATAACAACTTTTTACTAAATGCATACGAAAGTATATACGGTACATGTAACACTTTCACTGGCAGATAGCTGATGTTATAAGGTAGCTGATGTTATAAGGAATAACTTAGGCTACTTTTATTTTAGAAAAATGATTAGGGTTCCCTTGCAATCCAATATATATATTCTATGTCAAGTGTTTATGTCGAAGTACTCTAAATTTCTTTTAAATTAAACGCGGGTGAAGCCGCGGGTCTCATCTTATATATATATCACGTCCGTGTTTGGATCGCAGAAATCCATATGTGTACCAAATTTCAACTGAAGTGGTCCAGTAGATTTGGAGCAAATGGGCAATGACAGACGGACAGACAGTCACACGAGTGATCCTATAAGGGTACCAGCGTTTTTTACTTCGGACGTTTGGAACCCTAACAACTTGTCGTGTTTAAACACTGTACGATCACCGCACAGTTTGAAAGCTTAAACATTTATTTTTGAGTACTAATAATAAATTCAAATAAAAATATCTATAAAATAGACGCCAAGTAATAGGATGATAATTATTATATTAAACAAGATTCAAATAATTCAAACTGTATGGCCCAACGTGACACACTGCCTACGTGACATAGTGCCATAGCTGATGATCGTGAAACATTGAAAGGCTTTATCTACCAAGGCACATAAATGACAAAGTATCTATTGCAAAAATATACGGCGGATTATGTCGGAACATATTGGGTTAATGTCAAAGGTACAATGACATAATGGAAATACAGTGCGGACGTAGGAAAAAAATGTCAAAGGATTTCAGAGAAACATCATTCATATTGTTTGATCTCCAGCCAAATCAGATCTCTTGAAGGCAAGTCTTTCCGAGAATATTGAGTCTTGGACCTAGCTGTGTGAGTTCTTAATAAATGTTTACTTGGATTTCCTGTTTCTCGGATTGGAGGATAGTTCCTGCACTATTTAATTATATGATGTAGGTTTGCTTGAAATCCGGGTCGAAAGACCAAATATTTAAGATGGTTTTCCTACACTGATATATCCGTAAATGATAAATTCTATGTGACCAGGTGTTTTTCCATCTATGTGGAGAGTAGTTCATAACGATGTTCACAATAACGGGAGAATGACTGCGCTTAACGCTCTCTTAGATTCTAACCCCGACTTTGATTTGTTTGAGGATGTCTGGAAGACTATTCTGTCAAAATGTATAAAGTTTTGTGAAAATAATGCATGAATGTGTTAATTGTGTGTTTATTTGCGCCTTATTTTTAATTAATAATTGTGTCTTATTTATAATTCTAGATTTTGTCTTTTTACCTTATACTTAGTTGTGATAATATTTATAATTTATTGATAATTGCCGTTCTATTTTAAATGAATAAATAAATAAATAAACACTGTGGTTTTTAACCCCTCTAAATGTATCTCTGAATTATTTCAGAGTAATGCGACAGCACCTCTATGTACAATATGCTAGTTCTTTACAATTCTAATCTGGTACGAGCGAATCTTGCCGTGTGGTGCCGGCTCAGAATGCCACCACCCCATCTCCTCCCATGGGTGTCGTAAAAATCGACTAAGGGATTAGTCGGAGGATGGGCAGCAGCGTCCTTCGAGTACATTAACAAATCAACTGCGATCGCCAACCCGCCTGCCAAGCGTGGCGATTATGGCAAAAATCCCCCAATGAGCTCAAAACACATCCATATCGGTGGTTGTGATGATCTTTGGGGAAGGCCTGTGTCCAACAGTGGACTTCATTAGGCCGAAATGATGACGAGCGAATCTTGCAGTCCCGGCGCCGCGTAAGGTAGTTTGGAAGGAACATCTTACTGTTTTAGCGGGTTAAAGTCTGGCACGCCCTTTCGCCTTCCCCAAGGCAAAGGCTGCCCTTGAGAATTTTCCCACGACAAAAAATAACGGTTTGTAATTTGAGTTGGTATAGATGTCAAATTATCATTCCTGAATTACCGCACTACTCGGAAATAATTGTTTTATACGGGTGAAGCCGGGATGCAGCTGCAGAGTTTAACTATAATTTATTTGTTAGTGAGTTTAATCTAGTTTAGGGTTTTTTTATTTCATTTCATTTTTTAATTTGTAATTTGTAACTACTTAACATTTGACAGGCGCTTTTAAGACACTAATTTGATCGATTTTCCGTCGCCTATGTTTAAATGAATATCAGACTCATAACAATTGCAAAGATATAAAAACAGTTACACGAGACAATAACATTTATATAACCAAGAAAACATGTAGGTATAGCTAACATAACAAGAAGTAAACAGATGTTGACAGCCTTATCCCTAAACACTTCCACGTTACTTAACCGAATTGGTCTATAACCTCATCTCTTTAAAAGGTCTGTAGGTCAAATCTTATTTGCCTTGTACATTAGCGCGTCAATACAGCGTAATAGGATCATCATTAAGAGCACAAATGTTTTTGTTTCCGAAATAGGCACCAAATCATTTTTGTACCGTTTAGCGTCAGGCAAGGAAAAATGACACTGGATTCCACAAACTAAAACAGAATTTTTTTCCCGATTCATCTCAATGAGTATTGGCTGTTTTAAATAAATTTAAAACCAACGTCCAATTACAGTAAAATAAATACGTTTACGTTTCAAATAATTTAATATAAATGTAGAGCATGAGATAAACCCATTAAATCCATTTTAATTCGGCATACAAACTGGGTAACGTGTCACATGTTCAATACCCAGATAATTTGATGCATATCGAATGACTCATTTATATTCGTATTCGAAAAAATACGAGTGGTTTTGTGAGGTGAAGTTTATCTTTAAAATTAGTCATTACTCGCTTATTTCTGCTTAATTGTGGATGATACTTTCAACATCCTAACGAATAGCATCCTTCAGCAAATATTAAAGATTCTGAAAGAAAAGGTGTTTTACTTTAATTAGAGCCGTATAGCATTTAGTTATAAGGAAATAGTGGATTACGTTTTCTTTTGATAGTTTTTTATGACCCAACGCTAAGCAAATATTTATGTACCCTTTTGCTCGGAGCGGGTTTCCCCATTTTTACGCCAGTAGACACTTCCACCCCCGAGCATATGACTCTGGCGGCCCCCCTCTGATCGGCCAACTAAGGCAAGCCAGAGTGGAAAATCCTGCGGGCACTCATGGGGTACCACTCCAACCAACCAATAAAGGCAAGCCGGAGACGAGGCCCTGACCGACTTTCTGGAGCATTCGGGTACGCAGTGTCGCCACTCACATTCAGCTCGCCAAACTGCCCTGCGTTCTGTAAGCTACTTAGTATACTTTTTTTTTCTTATGATATCCTTTTTTTATATCAGAAGGTATGAAGAAATCATGCAGCTACTTTAATCTGCCCTCCAGGATTACCTTATCCAATGGTGAGATAACGACTGCCCAGAGGGGTTTATTATTATTATATTCAGTCACCGATCCATAGACTGGCCGCGCTGATCTTTGCTGGACCACAGTACCTCCAATTTTGATGCAAGAATAGCAGACTATGATGATGAAGTTTGAGTTTCTCTACTGTAAAGTCGCCACGTTCGATCGCCCGTCTGTACAGATCATACCTTCTAAAATACATAATATTATTTCACTGTTGGATATAAAATTACAAAAACAAAGAGTTTTCATAACGAGAGCCGAGTGTTGAATTTCGGTGGAATCCTTTCTTTTCGGAGTATTTTGTAACTTCGTCTATCTTAGAATATTTTTATTTAGAGCTACGAAGCAAAGGTCATTTCTGTTTTAATGTCAAGAAAACATTTTAATATTGTTTCGCAGCAAGATTTCTCCATATAATAATATACTCTGGCTTTGTGCTAATGATTATTTTCCAAACACATAATTGGGCTTATAGGACTTCAATAGGCATTGATATTAACTAGCTTCGGGATTAGTATAATAATCGCAGGGCTATAGTAAGACAGCCATGGCTTTAATTGCTCTGTTATACACCAAGCTTCGTATCAAGGTTGAGGTAGGCCGTGTCAGTTATTTTGGCAAAGCATGAAAATTTTTGTGCCGTGGTATCTTTCTTTGATATTATCAGGCTCCAGAAGGAGACCAAAGTACGGGTAACAACCATCCCGGCGCCCATGTCCAACATACCTGACGCCGTCGCTATATGGTGGGGGGCCTCGGTGGTCGCGGAGCGCTTGTTGAGGAATCATGGTGACTCATCTCCGGGAAGACGGTGGCGCTCACGTGTTCACGTACCACCGTATATGCAGCGGTGACCGTATTAAAGTCATTCACTCCGAGATGTGCCTAAAGTCGTTGTATCAATGGACGTCTCTAGATGGAGATTTTTCAAATTCTTTGGCACCTCCTTTCTGTGAAACAGTAGCCATTCTGCGCCGACCAACTCGCCTGCCAAACGTGGTGAGTATTGGCAAATATCCCCCAAAATGATGACACATTTGTGGAAATCTGTGGGGGAGGCCTATGTTCAGCAGTCTATGTATGGCTGATATGACTATGATTTAACCGAATATTGTGTTAAAATATATATACAAGTTGTCCAGTAAATAGCACGACTTACTGCAGAGAGTGAGAGCTTGGGTCAATACCTACCAAAAAAACACAATATATGTTCAGCAAAATCTTAAATAACAACATTTGCTAATTTGGATGTGTAGTGCAACCTGTTACAACATGACTGTCAAGCCGTCTAAATTACGTAAAGGATTTGTGACTTTTTGCATTACAACTTTAATTTATTTCGGCCGAATGAAGTCCACTGCTGGACACAGGCCTCCCCCAAAGATCACCACAACGACCAATATGGCTGTGTTGTGTTGTGGACTCATTGGGGGGATTTGCCATAATCGCCACGGTTGGCAGACGGATTGGCGATCGCAGTTGAGTTGTTAATGTATTTGAAGGACGCTGCTGCCCATCCTCCGGCTAGTCCCTTAGTCGACTTTTACGACACCCACGGGAGGAGATGGGGTGATGGTATTCTGAGTCGGCACCACACGGCATACAACTTTAATTGAATAATTAGTACTGCAAGTGAAAGAGGATCCACGCTTACGGCAAATGGTAGTTGCCAGTTCTTGAATCAAATCCAGTCATAGTGAGTGCTGACATTCTGACTAAAATATAATTTAATCCAAATGAGACTATCGCAATGATAATGTTGCAGGAAGATCATGAAAATGGATATTTGATAAAATACCTAAAGTAGATGAAAACAATTTACCACGAAGGCCAAGGCATAGGTACTAATCCAAATCTTTAGATATAAGAATTTGACCTTCCTCCGTTTTTGTATTAGGATCAAATTTAATACAAAGAACAGACAAATTCAAATCCTAAGATTTTGGATTAGATTGATTATTAATTTCGGCCTTCTGACCTTAATTACTAGAGCCGGGTCGGAGGAGGAGTTTTTTGAGGGACTGTCATATCAATTACTTTTTTAGGGAAAGTACCCCACAGAGTTATACTTTTAACATCTTCCGTGAATTGATCAGGTATCTTAGGAATTTGAACAACTCTCCGTTTTCATCATTTCCCTGTGACAATTATATGGAATTCTAATTTGTACGTTCATGAATTGGTATAAGACGACACCAAAACTAATTCTCCTGTATGTACAAACATTCGTACACTCAATAATAATAAACCGACGCTTATGTAAATCTCGATCAAGTTAACCGCGATTGACAACACTCGTACATACATATTTATTAGTTTACACAGGTGTGTTCAAGTATTGACTTGCGTGATATTGTCAATGTGTGTTTGTAAATTAAATGGCTGGTAAAGTTTTGGTTTGAATTAATATGAATACGGGGTTATATTTGAATGAAATTCCGACGATTATCGTTCCGAATATAATACCGATATTTTGTTGACTGGAAAATAGAAAGAGTAAGGGGGATGTTGAAGGAGCAGTTGTTGACTCAAGCAAAGTAAGCGTGTATTTTTTTTGCGTGTGTTTCTATGGTTGAATAAAAATAAAATATGTTTTAATGTTAGTCTTGACTAAAGAGTATTATAAATAAATTATAATAGTTTAGAAACTCTTTGTTCCACTATCCATAACCCATCGTCAAACCCTCGTCACCACGAGAAATTTATGGGACTCAATGAAACAAACCAAATAAGCCCCAACTCCAGGAGTACTATCCACCTCCTGGCTAAAATATCAGATCAGTTCGATGGTACCAGATTATTGTATTGTCATCCAGATTGCTTAAACTTGTAAAGTTTCAAATGTATACGTAAGTACTATATATATACAGATTTTAGTCGTCTATTATTTATCGATATTATTTCGTAATTTTGGAGGGTATTTGCCCACCACGCTTGGCAGGCGGGTTGGTGAGCGCAGTATGGCTACTAATCCACAGAAGGGACGTTGTTGCCCATTCCCCTGGTTTAAAGAGTCCCTTAGTCGCCTTTTACGACATCCACGGGAGGAGATGGAGTGATGCTATATTCTAATTCTGGTAACGACATCCACGGGAGGAGATGGAGTGGTGCTATATTCTTATTCCGGTTACCACACGACCACTGATTTTACTTGTGGAAAAATTAATAGACCATGAAACTATTCCTCGATGTATCTACTTTCACACTGGTAGTAGACACCCCTATTAGGAAGCAATTCTTTCATTCATGCTATATCGACGATACTAGCAACAAAGGTTTAAATAGTTAAATAGGCTCTCATGAACAAAATCCGTGGCATTTTATTTAGACGTGTATGTATATTACTCACACAAGATTGTCGTAAAACTATAATCAATAGCAAAAACACTTCTTGAGACATACATTGGGGAGTACGTTTCTACACAGTAAAACAGTGGTCAGGGGTAGGGCTGTTCTAAACCTATCCCTGGTTGAAGCAATAAACTATTGAGGAAAGCTATTGTGGAATTTGCAGCGCAGCCGAGTCTGTGTCTCGAGTCGTCTCGGCCAAGTCCGAGTAGTTGTAGCCAATCATGGCCAATTGTGTAATACGGCATATGTCGCGCCGTCCGGTGGGCATTCAAGCCTATTATTTTGAGGTCATTGTGACCATGTTGTAAGTCGCCAGTACGACGGTGATCATTGAACATTGTGTCGATGACTTGCGATGTCACGCATAATAACTTCCGCACTGTGTCGATATCAGAATACCACCACCCCATTTCCTCCCGTGGGTGTCATAAAGTCGACTAAGGGATTAGCCGGAGGATGGGCAGCAGCGTCCTTCGAGTACATTAACAACTCAACTGCGATCGCCAACCCGTCTGCCAAGCGTGGCGATTATGGAAAAACCCCCCAATGAGCCCACAACACATCCATATCAGTCATTGTGGTGATCATTGGGGGAGGCCTGTGTCCAGCAGTGGACTAAATTCGGCCGAAATGATGACTGTGTCGATAAATGGAAAACATGTAGTTCGGACAATGGATTGTCGTTGTATTCTTGATGAAGTACAAAACAATATTGGTCACTGTCCCTCTCATAAGTATTTCAAATAGTTCGTTCTCTACTACTATTGTCAGCATTTGTAATGCTAATAAACAAAAAATGGCGATGAATTGACATGACAATGACATTTGACTAAATATTGAAAAAATTACCTGTATTAATTAAATTACAAGTGAAATGTAACGCCTTTATCCTTGCACGTATTTCTAGTGATGTAAGTAAACATGTTTACATTTCTTAAATGCGCTGAATACGCCGAATAAGTCGTACTTTATATTATTTTGTAATTCATGTAAGATGACCAATAAATTTGTCGTGCCCATCCCAATATCTGTTGGGAACTCTGTTCTCGAAGTTGTTGACGAGTATGTCTACCTGGGACAAACTGTCCAGTTAGGTAGGTCCAACTTCGAGAAAGAGGTCAATCGTCGAATCCGACTCGGCTGGGCAGCGTTCGGGAAACTTTACAACGTCTTTTCGCCAACAATACCGCAATGCGTCAAGACGCAAGTCTTTAACCAGAGTGTGTTACCAGTGATGACATATGGACGTGGGCACTCACAATGGGCCTCATAAGAAAGCTCAAGGTCACTCAGCGAGCAATGGAGAGAGCTATGCTTGGTATTTCTCTACGAGATCGAATCAGAAATGAGGAGATCCATAGAAGAACTTAAGTTGTCGACATAGCTGAAAGGATTAGTAAACTGAAGTGGCAATGGGCAGGGCACATTGCTCGTAGAACTGATGGCCGCTGGGGCACAAAGGTTCTCGAATAGAGACCGCGCACCGGAAAACGCAACGTGGGACGACCTCCAACGAGGTGGACAGACGACCTGGTGAAGGTCGCTGGGTGTCATTGGATGAGGGCGGCATGTAATCGCTCGTCGTGGAAATCTAAGGGGGAGGCCTTTGTTCAGCTGTGGACGTCTTGTGTCCGATATGATGAATGTAAGATAACGTTCTAAGACAGGTACTCGACCACGTCTGAAGTCAAATGCACTCTTGCACTCGTTTGACCTGTGCAATGTGTGGTAAGGGGATTGATATTATTTACTATTGATTTAAATCTTTGACTAGCAAGCCGTTTTCCTGGCGGTAAGCGCCACGCCTGCCCATACCTACATATTGCAATGCTACCCACACTAGCTTACTACTTTTAGCTACTTTAGTAGTATTGTAAGAAACTACATGATAATGTCTTAGGTTTTCGCGAGTATTACACATTCTAATAAAACACTTTTAAACGGATTCTATCGCGTATATTTTAGATTTTTGTTATTCCTGACGTTTCGAAAAACAAAAATCTAAAATATACGCGATAGAATCCGTTTAAAAGTGTTTTATTAGAAACTACATGCTCAGTGGTCTTACTAGCTGCAATGCCCTTCGAACCAGAATACTTTAATGTTTAAACACTGCTACTGCTTGGCGACTGAATATCTACGGTGCGGTGCTACCTAATTTTTTTTATTGGTATCCAGTGGAAATTCTACATGGAACTTCCTTCGCCCCGGGGAAGGGCGAAGGAGTATGCTGGACACCTACCGGCTAAAACCACTGGAGTGGTAATGTTCGGCACCGAAGGGGGGCTCCAGGTCCTCGTAAGATCACACTGGAGCCGCTCATTGATACCACGCCTTTAGGCACATCTCGGAGGGGATGACTGTAAAGCGGTGACCACCTCTAGTGGAGGGCAGGCGGTTGTAAAAAGATCACCCCTCAGGCATTTCTCGGGGAGGATTATAAAGGATCCCCCCCAAGTCTCGCTGTGCGCTGTGCTGCACAGTGGTGCTACCTACCTAGCCCGATATATTTACGAGCTATATATTTACCTCAACGCTTAGCCCACTAATCTATGAATAAAAGTATCATAGCAGTATATGTATATGTTGAATAATGATCGACAGATACACCGACAGTGAAAGGCTGTCGGAATATGTTAATGAAAATAAAATTTCTCGAAGTTTTATCCTCAATTGCCTTTTACATGAGACGTTCAATACCGGATATTGAGTGAGGGTAAAACGTAAACGTGTGGTGCCTCAGAATGCCACCACCCCATCTCCTCCCATGGGTGTCGTAAAAGTCGACTAAGGGATTAGCTGGAGGATGGGCAGCAGCGTCCTTCGAGTACATTAACAACTCAACTGCGATCGCCAACCCGCCTGCCAAGCGTGGCGATTATGGAAAAACCCCCCAATGAGCCCACAACACATCCATATCGGTGGTTGTGGTAATGTTTGGGGGAGGCCTGTGTCCAGCAGTGGACTTCATCCGGCCGAAATGATGAAAACGTAAAAGTAATATTGTAATGTATCGTAATATTGTAATGACCAATAAATTAGTTAGTGGCCGCGCTGGATACATTTTAAAGTCAGCAGCTTTGTTTTTGTAATATCTCCAACAGGTGACATAAGGTAACTAATTTATAGTAAGATTATACATTTTTAAAAAGAGATCGTGCAGAACAAAAGTCAATCTTATTTAATTCAAGATTACTATAGACTATAGCATAGAAACAATGGCTTATGCGATCTGGGCATGCGCCTACACGCAACGTTACACGTAAAAAAAATATTCGTCGCTCTAAGGCACTATACTACTTCGATCACTTAAAAGTACTACGATTTATTTTTATTATGTGAGAATGATATGTTTTAGCTTTTTATAAAAATCGATCATGATGTACCGTTAGCGATTTTATCGTATCGTCAGGAGAAATAACAAGTCTAGCCATTAATTGTTAATTTGGTTTAAATTAAAACAATGATGACTTCACTGTCAGTCCTACAAAAATGATGTTAGTAAAAGATTCATGTACCTACAATTTATTAGAATAGAATAGAATAGAATCATTTATTCAGTAAATAGGTCCTAACAGACACTTTTACACGTCATATTGACAACACAACAAACAACAACAACACAAACACAACAACACACAACAACGGAGGGCATTTCGCTACATGACAACCTCTGAGAAGAAATGCTGAAAGAAACTCAGGATTAGGTCAGTTTTGTCATTTTTTTTACGTCTTTTACAAATCTGTTCGTTACAAAGTATTTAAATTAGTCATCTATATATAAAAGTTTTTTATTCCGTGTGATGTCCGGATTAAGAATATAGCACCACTCCATCTCCTCCCGGGGATGTCGTAAAAGGCGACTAAGGGAATCTAAACCAGAGGGATGGGCAGCAGCGTCCCTTCTGTGTAACGGTAGCCATACTGCGCTCACCAACCCGC
The DNA here is from genome assembly GCA_947459985.1 of Diloba caeruleocephala. Lineage (NCBI taxonomy): Eukaryota > Metazoa > Arthropoda > Insecta > Lepidoptera > Noctuidae > Diloba > Diloba caeruleocephala. The sequence continues at coordinate 4,138,404 of OX381618.1, forward strand.
CTGCCAAGCGTGGTGAGTATTGGCATAGTACCCCCCAAAATGATGGCACGGTTGTGAAAATCTATGGGGGAGGCATTTGTTCAGCAGTGGACGTATAAATGGCCGATATGATGATGATGATATATAAAAGATAAATATGGCAGCTATACAATGCAAAATATTCCTGTAGGATTTCCTGCCGAAACCCGCCAGTCTCCTTTGACATTAAAATTTAACCATCATCGTGCCCAGGGAAGTTTCACTTCAAAAATATTACCTATTTTTATTTTCAGTATACAATAATTTGATATCATCCATAAATTTTGTGACAGTATTTGGCAAAAACAATGGCATTAGAAACTGGGAAGACGTCCCAAATTTGGAATAAAAATGTCGACGTTCGCACAGCGATAAATCACTACTTATTCGACCAGCTATATTAAATTTCCAGACAATGTCTTGTGGGAAGAAACTATAAGGATTCGGTCAAATTTTTCCGAGGCCTTTTTATTTATATGATATAATAAAATTTGGGCTGCTTTCCTCACGAATGAGAATTTTTCGTAATAGAAAATTCCAATCACACTAGCCACGATCTTAAGGTAACCTGGCCAATTCAATACCCTGAAAAATATACACAGTGAAATTAGGTGAAAGGAAATTTTATTAAAGAATCTTTATGAATACAAAATTTGTATTCGCTTTCATATATTTCTTAAACAAAATAGAAATATACCTAGTAATAGGCAGCAGCTTTTTTTGAAGATTTTTATTTTCCGTGTGGTGTCCGGAGTAAGAATATAGTACCACTCCATCTCTTCCCGTGGATGTCGTAAAAGTTGACTAAGGGAATCTAACCCAGAGGGATGGGCAGCAGCGTCCCTTCTGTGAAACGGTAGCCATACTGCGCTCACCAACCCACCTGCCAAGCGTGGTGAGTATTGGCAAATACCCCCCAGAATGATGACACAGTTGTGAAAATCTATGGGGGCGGCCTTTGTTCAGCAGTGGACGTGTAAATGGTCGATATGGTTATTTGAAGATACACACTGTATTTCAAATTAAGTATGCACGTCAGACATGGTTCAAAAAAATGTTCTTAGCTTTTTCTCAAATTCCTTCCGTTACCTTTGTTTCTCTATATATAGACGGCTTCATATCAGCTGCATATTTCCAGCAAAGGCTGATCTCAGGTTGTACAGAAAACCTATGTAATGCGAGATCAACTTATACTTTTACTGGCAATGTATAGCTCGATGTGAAACCGCGCGTACACTCACCAACCCGCCTGCCAAGCGTGGTAAGTACTGCCAAATTCCCTCCAAAATATCTATACAATTGTGGAAATCTATAGGAGAAGCCTTTGTTCACTAGTGGGCGTCCTTTAGCTAAGAAAGAAAGAAAGAAGAAAGAAAGAAGATATGGATGAAGAATATGATGAAGTTAGGTGGCCGCGGCCGCTGTTGGGTATTTAGCAACTGTTATTTAACTATAGTGGCAAATGATGGAAAACAATATGATGCAATAGTAGTTTATGAAACCGTTGCATAATGTGGGGTATTAAAAAAACGAATGTGTGTTTATAAACCGAGCCGTAGGCGAGATTTTTAATAGTATCACATGAATGTTTAATACCTAGTTATGTCCAGTTTCATACACTACTTTACCCTAAGCTATCTTGGATTTGCCCTGTATTGTCATGGAAAAAAAACGTATTATAAAATTATTTTGTTAGAGAAAAAGTGTTATTATATGATTCTGTTTTTAAATTTCGGTATTGTGTTTATATAGTTTGTCAATATAAACTCGTTTTGAAGTTTATTTCGAATTTTACGATATGAGAGTAGATAAATATTACTATGTAGATCGCAAGCACGCACGATGCACTGCAAAGACAGACAAAACAAAATTAAAATACATTTTTTGTTATATGTTCCGTATATACTTTCATATGCATTTACTAAAAAGTTGTTATTTTGACATTACAAACAGACACTTTATTTTAAAACAATTTTATTTATTTGTATAGATATCTATATCAAGTGTCTATGTCGAGGTACTCTAAATTTCTTTTAAATTAAACGTGGGTGAAACCGCGGGTCTCAGCTAGTTAACAATTAGACTCTCCAGTACTAAGAGTTGTGGTACAATTCACTTCAAAAACAACATTTATCTGACCGCACCTTTGTTCAAAAAGTTCACTGAAAATTCCTTACCATATTTTTTTTTTCGTCCCAACATCAGAGATCATTGTATGGAATTTTTAGCTCAGTAAGGGTGTTTAGTGGGGGTTCAAAATGCCCGGGGTAATACGCGCGTGTGTGTAAATATGTCTGGAATGTATCCCTAATTTGCGAGGGCTGTTGCATAAGAGAATGTTTCAATTTGAAATAAAGGAGTTTTTTTTTTAAACTTTGCCCCACACTAGGATTTCTCCTGTATCGTGGGTGCGTTTACAGGTATGAATTCCACATACAATACACCCAGACCCGGAAAAACTACCTGCAGATCTTACAAACATTTGTTCCGTGTGGGAATCGAACCCACGACCCCCGGCGCAGCAGTCGACTGTACCAGCCACTGCACCAACCGTGCCATCAAACAATACTTCTGTTGGTATATCCAGAGTTTCATTTGACATCTGATTAGAGATTGTCATATTGCAAAATGCCCTGCGTTGATTCATTATGACCTGTAAGTAAGGGTTTGATTAATGAATAAATAATTATATTCCTTTCTATCACTTTTGCTCATTTTGTTGAAAGGGTCGCAGAAACTTCAGTCTCATTCAATATAAAAGGGGTTTGTAGTCGTAATCAAGAGTAATGGTTAAGTTCAAAAGTAGAAATTGGCAGAAGTGGAGACTGTTACGGTTGGTGTTGTGGCTAAGGGTTTCACTTGCTCTGCTAGCTCTCGCGGGTTCGATCCCCGCTTGGAATAAGTACATAGTATGACCTTCAGATAGTTGTTTCGTATCTGGGTGTATGTGCTCGCAAGATTTGTGTTTCTAAATTGCTACACGATATAGGAGACACACGAGAGCTTGGCATCGATAAAAAATATCAGATTTTAATCTTATCTACTATTTTTACCGACTTCGAAATGGAGGACGTTCTCAATTCGATGTGTTTTTTTTTAATGTATGTACACCGATTACTCAGAGATTAGTAGACCGGTCGGCCAGTCGTGGGGATTATGGCAAAACCCCCTAATAAGCACACAACACCAACCCCAGTGGGAAGAGAGTCGCGCAGTCACTTGCGCATGGCGACGCGTCACCACACCGCATTATATGTTTCATACTATCATATAGAGCGGCGACACATGGCGTGGTTACGCGTCGCCACACCAACAGTCGGTCTGACCCACCACGTTAGATGTTTTACATCAACAGTTTAAAATCAGAGGTGCAATTCTCTAAGGTCAGACATCCATACATCCTTGAATACAGAATTGAAATAACGGTGATAACCCAATTTGGTATTCGCTAAGACTGGTCCCCATGGCTTACCTTCTGCAACGTGTCCTTGAATAGCTTCAATCATGTCTTAACGAATACCGAGTTGGTTTTACACCGTTATTTCAATTCTGTTTTCAAGGATGCATGGATGGTTTTTTTTTTTTTTTTTTTTTTTTTTTTTTTTTTTTTTTTTTTAAACGTTGCCCCATACTAGGATTTCTCCTGTATCGTGGGTGCGTTTACAAACACAAATTCCACTACACCCAGACCCGGAACAACTACCTGCAGATCGTACAAATATTTGTTCCGTGCGGGAACCGAACCCACGACCCGGTGAGCAGCAGCCGACTGTATCAGCCACTGCATATATTTTGAGCTTAAGGAATTGCACCCCAGTATCGGCTGTTGGGGCAAACGTATTCTTGTATGATGACCGCGGCTCATACTTAGTGTCAGGCTCGGTGAAGTGACGATCTTCGCTCGATGGCACGAGTTGAATGAGAAAATTGAGGATCGTGCTCAGTGGTGTAATATTGGAGGGGCCTTTATCCAGCAGTGGATATAGGTGGATAAAGGCTGATGATGATTAACACCAGGCTTAGTTTCCAACATTGCTACCACTACAAAATTGTTGTTTCAACTAAATTCATGCCGTGTAGTGCAGGCTACGAATAGCACCAACCCATCTCATCCCGTGGGTGTCGTAAAAGGTGACTATGGGATTAACCAGAGGATGGGCAGCAGCGTACTTCGAGTACATTAACAACTCAACTGCGATCGCTAACCCGCCTGCCAAGCGTGGCGATTATGGCAAAACCCCCCAATGAGTACACAACACACCCATATTGGTCGTTGTGATGATCTCTCGGGGAGGCCAGGCTGGGCACACCAGCAGTGGACTTCATTCAGCCGAAATGATGAACTGAATTCTTAATTTTTAAACAAAATCCAAAGTTATTACCAACCGGACGTAAATCTCTTAAATAAACGATGAGGGAAACTTCGTCCCTTTTAATAAAATGTTACTGATTTTAACTACCTAGCCGTTAATGGATTAAGGTTTTCCTTTAAACAAATTAGATGGAAAATACCCTTTGAATAAATTATTATACCGCGTTATTGCAGCTGTTTTTGTCGTAACTGTTGGTCGAGTAGTCTTAGTTTAATTTTGAACTGCCAACAGTTTTGAAGGGAAGCTTTTTTGGGTGCAATTAGAGTAAAATTTAAAGACCAAACGAGAAAGCCCCGGTAGTGGGCTTTTCACCTTGTAACCTAAGATGGGCATGGAAAATATTTATAACAGCTGGGACCCGCGGTTTCACCCGCGTTTAATTTCAAAGAAATTAAAAGTACTTCGACATAGACACTTGACATAGAATATATATATTGGATTTCAAGGGTTTTATTTTTTTACGCGGAACCCTAAATAAAAGTAGCCTAAGTTATTCCTTATAACATCAGCTATCTGCCAGTGAAAGTCCCGTCAAAATCGGTCCAGCCATTTCGGAGATTACCCGGAACAAACAGACAGACAGACAGACAGACGGACAGACAGACAGACAAAAAAATTTAAAGTAGTGTTTTTGTTATATGTAACGTACATACTTTCATATGCATTTAGTAAAAAGCTGTTATTTTGACATTACAAACAGACACTTCAATTTTATTTATTTGTATAGATTCATGACATCTTTTTATAATTTTTCTTGGATCAATTGGTCTAAATATTATTTAGGTTTATTATTTTCAATTTAATTAGATATAGAGTGACTTTAGTTCATTCCGATTAGTTTACATATAAAACCACAAAAAAGGTGTACCCTATAAATCATGCTTTCAAAATAATAACTCCAAATGCTATAAAATAAATTCGAGCAATAAGCAAAAAGGCTTGTATGTTTGCCTATCGAACCTCGCAAACACTACCGTTGTTGTAGATATCCAAGTCAACACTTTATAAAGTCGATAGTCGTAGTCGATTGATTACACCCGACCGTTTTCCCGCCCTCGCCGCCGAGGATGCCCGCCTCACCGACGTCGCGAAGGCCTTTCACCGCGTCACCTTCCCGTTCAAGTTAGCACTTCTCCCGTCTCTTGCTCGCGTCGGCCCGTACCGAGCCTGTAGTGTTAAATATCCCTTAATACATTTTAAATAATACCGATCCAGCTGTCCCCAAAACAATAGCTTATTATCCCCAACAACGCCCTAAGCCGAGGTCCGTGTCCAGGGGGCGCCCTTAGCGCAAGTTGCTTAGTTTTTAATATCAATTTTAAGCCTGGCTGGAGGCTCTTTTGGCTTCGCCAGAAATGACCGGTTAAGCAACCACATTTCCCAGAAATGTATGCGAGAAGCCCAACAAAAAAAAATCTATTGATTATCACGAAAAACACAAAAAATGGTTTCAATCATACGGACTCTTGCAATTGATTTTTAGAGTTCGTAGAAATATAGTATAAAGCATGAACCATAATAAATCGATTCGACAGCGCTTTTGCCGCTTTTATTAAGCAAAGCTCTCTTCTCCTACACAGAAGGAATAAGTATTGATCACTATGCTTGCTCCCTGCGTGTTGGCGTTTTCTGACCATTAAGATGGACAGGTCCCTCATTATGTTTTCCTTCAGTCAGATAACTCAGATATAGCTAAATGAAAAAGGAAACTAAAAAAAGTTCATATGATAAATAAAATCGCATTGGAACATACCAGTGCCGCACTAGTATTTCTCCTGTATCGTGGGTGCGTTTACAGACACAAATTCCACACACAATACACCCAGACCCGGAACAACTACCTGCAGATTATACAAATTTTTGTTCCGTGCGGGAAGCGAACCCGCGACCCGGTGCTCAGTAGCCGACTGTATCTACCACTGCACTAACCGAATCCGTAAACCTCGATGCCACCGCGACACTTATTGATGAGCCATAAAAATATTCGAAGCAATCAACCCCTACCCCGTTAATTACATATAACCAGTACATTCAATTGACTGCAAAGTTCGTTGTATTGCACCAGACACCTTATGGCTGAGTGATTTATGACCAGATGCTACAAAATGGTCAAGAATTGTTATCCAAATGTCACCAACAATCAGATTTGATCCTTCTCAAAATACAAGATTAATTGTATCAACGATCATAATGATAAAACGGTCTACTTCTCTGAAAGCTGTTTAGTTATATTTTACGAGTAGAATATTGTCTTACATATATAAAATTTTTAGTTTACAATTGTACTGACGGCACGGTTGGTGCAGTGGCTGAAACAGTCGGCTGCTGCACTCCGGGTCGTAGGTTCGATTACCGCATGGAACAAATATTTGTACGATCTGCAGGTAGTTGTTCCGGGTCTGGGTGTATTGTATGTGAAATTCATGTCTGTAAAAGTTTTTTTTATTTTTATTGATGTCCAGTGGAAATTCTACATGAACTTCCTTCACCCCGGGGAAGGGCGAAGGGGTATGCCGGACTCCTACTGGCTAAAACCACTGGAGCGGTCATCTTCGGAACCGAAGAGGGGCTCCAGGTCCTCGTAAGATCACACTAGAGCCAGCCAGGAGAAATCCTAGTGTGGGGCAAAGTTAAAGAAAAATAACTATTGTTAATGGTACAATCGCGGACTTTCACGGACGCTCACCAACCCGCCTGCCAAGCGTGGTGAGTATTGGAGTATTGACAAGTGCCTCCCAAAATGATAACGCAGCCGTGGAATCTGTGGGGGAGGCCTCTGTTCAGCAGTGGACGTATCAATGGCCGATATGATGTTGTTTACGTTTACGTGTCATGTTTATGGACTGCCGAAATTACCTTTTGTTAGGTTTATCAGTGATACAAAATTTTCACATCCTTATAGTAGCGAACTAAGTATTTTTTACTACACATAAAAAAGTCTTAGTTTAAATGAAAGGAGATTATATTGACAAATAATAATGTTTTTCTGAGCTTTGCTAATTATTTTTAATTCAAGGCAGTATTTTTTGGACCTTACTTGGTAGTAGTATTAATACCCCGAGATGACGGTGGCGCGCACGTGGTCACGTGCCGCCATGTGCGGTCGTGTGGTGCCGGCTATGAATATCACCACCACATCTCACTCCATGGTTGTCGTAGAAGGTGACTTTGGGATTATCCGAAAAGCGAGCAGCAGCGTCCTTCGAGTACATTAATGACTCATCTATGATTGCCGCCCGCCCAGCGTGGTGATTACTACTGGAGCGGAGAGCAGGGGCTGGCGAATTCCATGAGTAATGAAAATGTTCCTTTATTAATGTTTATTAAATAAATACCCACATCTCCGAGTAGTAGCCACCAGGGAAAGCATGTTAAGAAATAAATTAAAACAAGGTTTCAGTCCCAACAATTTGCTGGGTCATGTTTCTTTAATAAATTATTTGAAGCCACTGAATGTTACTCGAGACTCCAAATGTACAAACAATATTGAATTGGATTTCCGCTTAACTTGTAGAGGAAAAGCGTGGAAAGAAACGAGAGTTTGTTGTTGAATTACGATTTATTTATTCAATAAGGCTTTCATCATTTCAGCCAAAAGACGTCCACTGCTGGACATAGGGCTCTCCCAAAGATCGCCACAATGACTGTCCGTGTTGTTGTGTGCTTATTAGGAGGTATTGCCATCCCCTGCCGTCAGTTCATGGTGGGGGGCCTCGGGGGTCACGGGCGCGCAAATTGGGGAGTCTGCGTGCTCATACCGAGTGACCCCCGGGAAGACTGTGGCGCGCACGTGGTCACGTGCAACCGTGTGCGCAGCACAGCGTACAGCGAGACTTGGGGGGATCCTTTACAGTCATCCCCTCCGAGATGTGCCTAAAGGCGTGGTATCAATGAGCGGCTCCAGTGTGATCTTACGAGGACCTGGAGCCTCCCTTCGGTGCCAAAGATGACCGCTCCAGTGGTTTTAGCCGGTAAGAGTCGTCATACCCCTTCGCCCTTCCCCGGGGCGAAACAAGTTCCATGTAGAATTTCCAATGGACACCAATAAAAAAAAAAAGGGGGTATTTCCATAATCGCCACACTTGACAAGGGTTCGCATCGCAGTTGAGTTGTAAATATACTCGAAGGACGCTGCTGCCCGTCCTCCGGCTAATACCATAGTTGCCCTTTACGATATCCATGGGATGAGATGGGGCTGTGCTATTCTTAGCTGGCACCACACGATACCATAACAACTCCTTAAAAGGCTCCTTTACCTGAGTAACTGATAGAAAGCCGACTTAGGTGGTACGGCCACGCGATGTGCACAGATGAAAAACACGTAGTGAAAGTAGCTCTATGCCTCCCAGAAAAAAAATACTGGTAACGTAACCTGTCTTCGTGGTGGACTAGCATGATTAGACTCTAACGTAAGGAGAATTTTCCTGACCTGACAACCCAGTAAATAATGTAGTGCAGTCCCCACTTTAAGTTAGATTGAGAATTTACATTTAATTAATTGAGAAAGTACAAGAATATTTCGTTAAGGCAGCTCCAGATAAAAATGTGCTGGATTTTGAAGATCTTTATTTCCGATCGTCAAAGGTCCTGTTGTCATTCTATGCAAAACTCTCACTCGCATGTTTCATTTCCTCAGATATTGATGACGCCAAATTTTATTCGGCGGGCTGAATTCGAACAGTTTTTAAAGCAACGTCAGGATCCACTCACTGTCTTTATCTATTGATAGTATAACAGTAATGCTTTGATAAGCTATCTCCAAAAGGTTAAATAGTCAAAGGGTCTTTTCTCTCACGTGCGCTCGTAATTTTCCGATGTCGGTATTAGCCCAAGTAATATAATAGAGACGCCATATTTCAAGCACAATAAAAAAAATCGAAGTGAGGGCTTTATTTACATCAAAATATGTTTTGCTATTATAGCTAATAAAAACATACATTCATACATATAATCACGCCTCTCTCCCGTACGGGTAGGCAGAGACCACTTCTTTCCACTTGCTACGATCCTTACATATTTGTTTCGCTTCGTCCACTTTCATTATTCCCTTCATACATGCTCTTCGGTTTAGGGTACTCTTGACCTGGCCTTTTTCCAAGACGTCCCTGATTTGGTCTTGAAACGTCCGCCTAGGTCTACCCCTTCCAGCACTTTCATTCACACTCGCCTTATACACTTTTTTCGTCAATCGTTCTTCATTCATTCTCTCAACATGGCCAAACCATCTCAGCATACCTTTCTCAATTTTTGTCACTACATCTTCTTTCAGCTAATAAAAAACAGGAATAAAAATACTATTTCCACTAAATTTCAGTTTGGTGTCCGGCTTAAAAGTATAGCTCCACTCCATATCTTAACGGTTGTCGTAAAAGGTGACTAAGGGGAGTGTCCCAGAGGGTTAGAGAACCCAGAGGAAAGGGCAGCAGTGCTGTAGAACAGTAGCCATACGGCGCTCACCAATCCGCCTGTCAAGCGTGGTGAGCACTGGCGAATTCTCCCCAAAATTACGACACTGTCGTGAGAATTTATTGGTAGGCCTTTGTTTAGTAGTGGACGTCCTATGGCTGATATGAGTCGTTGCCACGACAACTGGAAAAATAAACAAGGCGAAAAGTAGCTCACCGTGGTCCAAACCGACCTATATTTGAAAATATCTACGTCAATTGAGTCATTAATACTCCAGAAATTTGAGATTCTGCCACGAAGAAATCCGATTCCGATCAATGACTGTTTTATGGAACTATGATAACCCAAGGTCCCCATATCAAAGAAGCGAGCGTAAAACCCGCATTTCGACCGAAATACGATCTCAAGTATACCGTCACAAAACCCTTTTTTAACCCTCCTAACATTGAATTTTACCGAAGAACGTAGGATATTGTGCGGGGTATAATAGACCCAATCTGCTGCCAGCGCCCGGTGGTCGCCGGCACGTGATGAATACAAAGTGGTGGCTGGTTAAAGGACAAATTTTGATGGAAAATAAACCTGTGTGAGACGATTGTGTCGAAATAGTAAATGAAAGAGGTCAAAGAGCGGTCGAGTGGTTTTTTTTATAAAAGGCAGTAAAGTGTGTAAAGGGACGCAGTACGGTCTTGGATTCATTGTTGCGTTTTTAGTAAGCATTATAAAATGTGCCTTATATTTACAAAAGCATCGTCTCGGATGAAACTAGGATTTAAAAAAATCACGCTTTTGTAGATAACCGAAATAAAAAGTAGAAAATAAATTCACTCGCAAGCTATGGAGAGAGCTATGCTTGGTATTTCTCTACGAGATCGAATCAGAAATCAGCAGATCTGTAAAAGATCGAAAAGTTGTCGACATAGCTGAAAGGATTAGTAAACTGAAGTGGCAATGGGCAGGGTACATTGCTCGTAGAACTGATGGCAAAGGTTCTCGAATGGAGACCGCGCACCGGAAAATGCAGCGTGGGACGACCTCCAACGAGATGACGACCTGGTGAAGGTCGCTGGGAGTTGTTGAATGAGAGCGGCGTATAACCGCTCGTTGTGGAAATCTAAGGGGGAGGCCTTTGTTTAGCAGTGGACATCCTGTGGCTGATATAAGGATGATTTATTTTTGGAATTGCGTGGAATGCTTTACTCAAATACATAATGTAAGTAATTGTTACTTTTATTTCTTGTATATTAACTCCACCATAACTAATCGCAATACCCCCTGTACTAGTTTGTATTGTATTACAATGGGATATTATTCTTAGTTTCTGTGACCATAATATGTACAATTATGGCTAAGTACGCTAAGGAGAATGTATGATTCTTAACATAGTTTTCTGTTTTGCTTAACAATACTAATTTACATACAAGTTTAATTATATTTAAACACTAGCTGGGACCCGCGGTTTCACCCGCGTTTAATTTAAAAGAAATTTAGAGTACTTCGACATAGACACTTTATATAGAATATGTATACATATATATACGAGTATATATTGTTTTTCAAGGGTTTTTATTTTGCGCAGAACCCTAATTCTTTTTCTAAATTAAAAGTAGCCTTAGTTATTCCTTATAACATCAGCTATCTGCTAGTGAAAGTCCCGTCAAAACCGGTCCAGCCGTTTCGGAGATTACCCGGAACAAACAGACAGACAGACAGACAGACAAAAATAATTAAAATGTATTTTTTGTTGTAGGTACCGTATATACTACGTATATACTACTTTATATGCATTTAGTAAAAAGCTGTTATTTTGACATTACAAACAGACACTTCAATTTTATTTATTTGTATAGAATAAGCAAAAGAAAAAAAATATACATTGGCAGACAGTGCGTGAGCATGTATGTATAATGTGTAGATGTGTATATTGCATGTGTATGTGTAGTGTGTAGTAAATAGTAGCAATAGTTAAATATGATGGTACATCAGGCGTACGTTAAGTAAGAAAAAGAATGTTATGCTCACAGATAGATGCTCGGCAAAAAGTGTGGCAGTGAGGACACGGCTCAGCATACTCTCGAGCATAGCACTGCTTGGGTGGTAGAGCGCCGTGATGCCGTAGCAGTAACGGGGTAGATCTCTCACTTAAGGACACTTCCGTAGATGTTCTGGATCTGAATGTTTATGCATGTCGGATTTATGTCTGTAATCTGTACGCACAACACAAGAGAAATAGAAATACCTTAAAAAAATGAGTACATACAGATTATATATTTTGCTAATTTATTGTACGGGCGCTACACTGGATATAAAACTCTACCAGTGAGTACGCTAACGTCCTGTACCTATAAGTTCCAGATGTGATTCTACGTTTATGAATCTATTTCTATTCGAATCTTTGTATTCCCGGTGGATGTATTGAAGAGAGGTTCCGCTGATGACCATGATGATATTGTTTCCTATACTTTTTTATTCCTTCCAGGGACAAGACACGGTCGTGAACAACAGTGTTGTCCCTGTGTGACACGTACTGTTCGTTGGTATGCGTTATGTGTTATATGTATTGTAATTTACCCATTAAAAACAAAGAAATGTGTGTGTAAATGCGAATTTATCTATAAAAAAATGCTATTTATCTACATTCTTCCAATCCAATTTAAATTGAGGATCTCAAACTAGCCATAGTTAGCTAATTATGGATAAGAAAAACCAATAAATCGATGCAGATAAATATTAATATAATAGCAAGATTTGTACTAGACATTGTTACTATCTGAAGCTCCGTTACTCATACGCAATGTAATCGATACCAATGTGCACTTTATTGCGACCGGAGACACTAAACAATGTTTTATTACTACTCTCGGTTTATGTTCCGATTGTAAGTAGTGGTTTATTGGGCCATTCTTACGGGTAGTTCGTGATATTATAGCGAGCAACCAGTTCTTTAGAAAAATGCGGAGATATTGGAATCAAATGATTATAGCACCACACTTTCTCCTTCCGTGAATGTCTTAAAAGGCGATCGAGGGACCCAAACCAAAGGGATGGGCAGCAGTGTCCCTTCTGTGGAAAAGTAGCCATACTGTGCTCACCAACCCAATTGCCAAGCGTGTTGAGTACTGACTTCACCCAAAATGAAAATACAGTTGTGGAGATCTATGGGGAGGCCTTTGTTCAGCAGTGGACGCCCATTGGCTGATATGATGAATGTTAAAATATGATCGTTTCTACAGTTCTTTCGTTTTTTGTATAATGAGTTGGTGAGTTTTATATTTTTTTTATTGGTGTCCAGTGGAAACTCTACATGGAACTTCCTTCGCCCCGGGGAAGGGCGAAGGGTTATGCCGGACTCCTACCGGCTAAAACCACTGGAGCGGTCATCTTCGGCACCGAAAGGGGACTCCTGGTGAAGAACCGATCAGTGTCAGACAGTCAGACAGAACACGATACGGTGGCGTGTTGATACAGTAATTTTGGAACAAAGTTCTTTTACCCAGCTTACAGTAGAATGAACTGGCAGAAATGGTCACGTAAGGAAAAAGCATTATGCCTCCACTAGCGAACTCAACGTTTTTTTAAAAAGATGAAAAAAAGAGATTCGAGCAGACAGCATTTTGTGCGGTCAGCTGTATAACCTCAATTCTAAACATGTGTAAATATTATTTTAACTTATTTTCTGTTATTGTTTTAATTCACGCGGGATTTATTTTGTGTCATTTAATTGTACAAAAGTCTCATTTGGTCATTTTAGGCCTGTGAGCGAAGAATCGAATAGAGACAAGCGGAATCGCAACGTGTACCGCGCTCTTCTCCAAAGAATTCGCCTGGCTAGACAGTATAGGGGGACAAGACCCGCTGCCCATGCGGTAAAGTAAATCTCACCATACAGGGTTTATGTCCAAATCCTTCGCTGTTTCAACAATTAAACTCTGGAATGCGCTTCCTCTCGATATAAAGAAAGCTCCAAATAAATTCGCGTTTAAACGTAAAGTGCGTCAATACTTCCTGAAATTGTTACAATCCTAATCAGTTTTGTCTTCGTCATTAGAGTTAATATTTATATCAGATATTTTTATGTATTCTATTTAACTATTTATAATTATGTAATATAATATAGTATCTATTTTTCTATTAGTATGTGTATGTATTCCTATTTTTAATTCAGTCTTTTTTAACATTAGATATAGCTTTGCTTTTATACTTCTTTCGAAGTGCTTTTTTAACCCAAAGGTTGACTGGTAGAGAATGCCTTATGGCATTAAGTCCGCCTTATGTATACTCAATGTACATAAAAGTTTAAATAAATCAAGTAGCTCGAAGGAACAACGTGGTGGTTTTTGTCCTTAGGATACCGGACGCACCTCCATACCTTCACACAAATCTCGAGTGGAGACCTCGCACTTTCCGGTGTGAGGTTAAGAAGGAGGAAACGTAGTGCAGCGGAGAACGGACTCCAACGAGATGGCCTACGACCCATTCATTGATTGTCCGACAGATATGCGTCAGAGATCTTCGCCTTTTTAATCTCTATCGGCAAATACGTAATACCAAATTGACGTTTGACAGCGGCGTCGGTGGAATTTGCGCCTGTTACAAAGCGTCTGTGACTTAGGTAAGGCGAGGGCAACTGGAAACCATTGGATTCGGGTGGCATGTGATTTTGGGAGGCTTTTGTTCGGCAGTGGACGTCCTTGGTCTAAATAGATGACCGATCCCCGCCTGCCCAATTGTGGAGAATGTCCATGAAGGAACAAAAGGTAGCCAATTTGAGTGCGACATTTTGGGAGTGTACGTAAACTTGCTCGCCATAAATAAATTTATTTAATCCAAAATAGGTAACATAAATAAAGTTACGCAGTCCAGTCAGACGGAAACGTATCGAAATGTCGCCAATTTCAATCTGGGCACCAAAGTTCTGGCGAGCGTCCAGCCAACGTCCGAAACTACGAACTTTAACAAGTTTCTGTGTTTTGAACAGTTCCCAGTTTTCGGTCAGTACTTATATCATTTTACATAAATGACCGCTAAGATAATTGTGATTATTAAAGGTCCAATAGAAACGGGGTAACACTGGTCATGGGAACATATGATCTGTTATATTCACGAGTACAATAATATCGTATTTATTTTATGTTAGAAACGTAAACATAATGTACTTCCTTACTTAATATAAGGCACCGTAGACTTCAATGCTGAGACAAAGCATTGTGAGGAAACCTGGAACTTAATGGTCTGAAATCGTCATCACGCAGTGAGCAAGCGTGGTGCTCAATGCTTGTTCCTTCTCTGTATTAGACAAGGCCCTGCAGTTGGACAGTTATAGGTTGACATTATTACTATAGATAATTGTAACATACACATGTATCATATATGTATGTCATCATCATATCAGCCAAAAGAAGTCCACTGCTGGACAACGTCTTTTCGTGATGCCTCAAGACAAAAGTCTTTAAGTAGTGTTTCGTACCAGTGATGACATATGGACAGAGACGTAGTCACTCACTATGAGCCTCATAAAAAGCTCAAGGTCATGGTCATCAAAATGGAGAGAGCTATACTTGGTATACAAGATGATCGACTGACGATGACGATGATCTACAAGATCGACTCAGAAATGAGGAGATCCATAGAAGAACTAGAGTAGTACCAACATAGCTGAGAGGATTAGTAAACTGAAGTGGCAATGGGTGGGGCACATTGCTCGTAGAACTGATGGCCGTTGGGGTAAATAGGCTCTAGATTGGAAACCACGCGCACCGTAGGTCAACCTCCTACGAGATGGACTGATATATGCATATAAAATTATTTTTGGTACGTTACGTGAGGGATCTGTAGAAGAAGTAAAGATGCCGACATAGCTAAAAGGATTAATAAACTAAGAGGCACTGGGCGGCGCACAAGGCTCGTAGAACTAATTGCTGTTAGGGCTAAAAGGTTATCGAGTAGAGACCGCGCACCGAAAAACGCACCGTGGAACTATCTTCAACGTGGGGGACAGACGAAGACCGGTAGTGAAGGTCGGTAGGCGTGGTTGAATGCGGGTGGCATGTAACCGGCCATTGTGGAAATCTGAGGGGGATCTCTTTGTTCAGCAGTGGATCCTCCTTTTGCTGATATGATGATGATCATGATGACGATGATAACAATTACGATGATAGTACAAAATCGTTTACAGACTCTGTTCCAAATAAATTGTTCAAATTAAAGTAAATAATTAGCTGTATTTGCTTCGTTTTAGGAGTGATGGATTTAGTTTACTTAACGTAAGAGTAAATATATGGAATGAGCATATTGTTTTATTTAGACCAGATCGTGTACCGTGTGTTTGTTCATTCAATAGCCGTTGTAAATCCGAGATCCCCTTTTATTTAATTGTTATGTACATGTAGCTTACGACCCGTATCGGGGTAGATACGTGTGCCAAAAATGTCACGGAAACACATTTGGCGTGTATTTTGCGGTTAAAATTGATAGTAATGTGGACATTGCAATGTTGTGACAGGATGCCAACTCACTCCACTTATAACATGCTATAGCTATACAGAACGGCCAGAAGCACATTACATCCATATAGATAGACTCTACCACAACCACAAACAATCCCACTATATCTCCATCCATCCATCTTCAAACAATCAGTACTTGGTAGTGAATCCAAAAGATTTATTTTATAAATGCGAAAATTGTAACGAGTGTTTTAAACTTTTAAAAAATTGAGTCACAATCGCATTCCTTGCTTGAAGTTATTCCACATGGCAGAGTGAGCCCAGAATGGTGTTGGTTAAAACTTGGTATAGAGGTCAAATGTAGTCTGGATTAGCATAACAGGCTTTATTATTTTCGAAAATATAGAACTTTCACGGACACATCAAGTGCTCCCGCAGTAGTCGAAATAGTTAACAGGTTTGCCTTCATTAAAACTTTATACTATGAAAACCTTTCAAGATCATCTTGAAAGATTTATATTACGAGAATAATCTCACAAACTGAGGTTTGCTAAGAAAATTTTCATTGTAGTTTAACATTTAGGTACCCACTGGTCTAGATTCCTAAAAGTTTTAACTTGATTCGACTTATTCGACATTTAGTCGGCACTAATTGGCTCTTTTAGAATGCCAGTTTAATGTTAGTTAGACGAAAAGTCATGTAGGTATACATATATGTACGCATGTAGGTGGGATCATATATTTTGTACATGTTCTTTAACCTGTAGATTAGTATGTTCATCAATACGCCAGACGCGTTCGGTGATCGGAACAGAATATCATATTGATCAATTATAACAATTTACTACTTTTTACATTTAATGATAGAGTTTTATTTGTTTGAATTGGCAACATTGTCGTCACGGCGTACATTCAAATGGTGGAGCCGGTGGTGAGACGAGTTTGTCAGCCGTTAGTGTTCGGGCAGTCAATTCCATGTAAAGTTCTGAGTATGATAGAATATCAATTCATCTTGTGCTAATTATATTATTTAAATAGAATCCGTTTAATAAAGTAACGCGCACTGATTTTTGTTTTAGAATATGAATGACGACACGGTTGGTGCAGTGGTTGATATTGTCGACTGCTGCGCTCTGGGTCGCGGGTTCGATTCCCGCACGGAATAAATATTTGTATGATCTGCAGGTAGTTGTTCCGGGTCTGGGTGTATTGTGTGTAAAATGTATGTCTGTAAACGCACCCACGACACAGGTGAAATCCTAGTGTGGGGTAATGTTTTTAAATAAAAAATAATACAGCAGAGTCCTTTCTGTGGAACGACAGTCGTTCTGCGTCTGCCAAGCGTGGTGAGTACAGAAAAATGTCCCTCAAAATAATGATATACGGCATGTATAGGAGGCCTTTGTTCAGCAGACATCTTTTTGCCGAAATGGTGATAATGAAGAGCAATTATGCCCACAAAGTTAATTAAAAAACTAAATTTATTAATGGTACTGCTCATTTAAAACAACGCTTGTTTGGTTGGCTTTAAATCGCGCAATTAAGCCGCCTATGTGTAACTTGTCCTTAAATAACCTACCACGAGAATGATTTAAAACAACCTTGAATACTAAAATTTTCTAATGTTCAATTCGGGCTTTTGTAACTCCAACTTAAAATAACAATGTGTTTATTTGTTCATCCATTACGAACTTTTGAGATCGTTTCATTTAAAACAAAATCAAGTTAGCGAACCAAAACGTTTCTCTTGGACATTATCATTATTAACCTGCAAACATCTTTAGGTAACGCTACGATATTGATTAGAATTTTTTGTACAATCTACGATATTATTATGCAAGAAATACCGCATTTTTTTTTGGCTGAAAAAACGCAATTTTTTCAGTAAAAATAAAATTGTTGAGTGTGAGTTCACACACAGTACAATTGAAACTTTGTATTTTAGTTAATTTGTAAGAGAATGAGATGAATACACTATGAAGGTGGTAAACAGAGAGGGCGAGAGAGAGAGAGGGGGAGACAAGAGGGAATAGGGAAACTATATAGACACGTGATTTATCTCATTCTCGCATAGTCAGGACCTATAAATACATTTATAGCTGTCCCTCTTCGTTACACATTTTCGTTTCATTAATTTGAAAGGTCCCAAAAGAAGTAACACTTAAAAAAAAATGTGGTAGATAAAGTGACCTTTTTCAATAATATACTTTTATTCAACCATATTTCAATACCCACTAAAGGTATGGCTTAGGTCAAGGTAGCTTCCTACAGGCTCTAAAGAACAGCTAAGAATGCCACCACCCCATCTCATCCCGTAAAAGGCGACTATGGGCATAGAGGGAGGATGGGTAGCAACGTCCTTTGAGTACATTTTCAACTGCGATTGCCAACCTGTCTGCCAAGCGTGGCGATTATGGCAAAATCCCCCAATGGGCCCACAACACAAAACCATACCGGTCATTCTGAGACTCTTTGAGGCAGCCCAGCAGTGGACGTTTTTCGGCGGAAATGATGATGATGATGATGGAACTTGCAAAAACTTATTAAATTTTCAGATTGTATGTTCATTGTGACATTAATGACATTTTGTGAGTTCTTAATTGCCGCAATTCAAGTTCTCGTCGTGCATGAAGTTCAAGTGAATGTTAGCACACTAGTTATCTGACTTTTGGTTTTAATAGTGTTGTAAAATTAAATTATGATAGGATTAAAACATTTTATAGCACTATGAACATTTAGACCAGCGCTTGAATGCTGAGTATTAACTTGGGTCGCGGCCACGATGAAAATTATTTGCATCAAATACACTTAAAAAAGTTCACTCTCGTTCATAATATATTTTTTGACATGGACCCTGCACTCTCCCTGTGTGGTGTCATTAGTGCTTACTATTTGTTATAAAATATTTGTAATGATTTATTGCCGTGTGGTGCCGGCTCAGAATGCCACCACCCCATCTCCTCCCATGGGTGTCGTAAAAGTCGACTAAGGGATTAGCCGTAGGATGGGCAGCAGCGTCCTTCGAGTACATTAACAACTCAACTGCGATCGCCAACCCGCCTGCCAAGCGTGGCGATTATGGCAAAACCCCCCAATGAGCCCACAACACATCCATATCGGTGGTTGTGGTGATCTATGGGGGAGGCCTGTGTCCAGCAGTGGACTTCATTCGGCCGAAATGATGAATGATTTGAGCCTCTTTCGAAACTCTAAAACCAATTGGTCCTATTGACGGTTTTACCTGGTTCCTTGGGAGGTAGAAAGAGACCCAAACCACAACATTAACAACTACAAACCACCAACAACCAGAGGACTACTTGAGGCACATAGAGTGCGGGGCCGAGAACTGCCGGGGGTGTGGTAAATTCGTGAGGTTATCTCTCACTCCCAGCGTTCGGTAGGACAAAATAATGCTGGTAGGAGTCCGGCACGCCTCTTCCCCTTTCCTAGTGAGGAAAATGTTCATTAGGATTTCCACAGTGGTAAAAAGAAACTTGACGGGGTATGCATGAGAAATACAAAACACTAAAAAACTCATAAGTGTATATATATTAATCGCCTCTTGAATCCCGTGTGAGGTTTTTGTATATTGATGACATGTTATGGTATAAGGTAACGTTCAAACATATTGGAAGAAAGGAGATATGCCATGTTTGCAAGCCAATAAATCAAGTTTTCCCCTACCATTCGTCATATAATCAAACGAAAGCACATAGTTACAAGTTCTTATCCAATGAACTGAATTAACACAATATTATAATTGGCTACTCATACTAAAATACACCCATGACTTTGTCGGCAGCCAATCATGCCGAGCGTACAAACTGCACATGGCAGCCGTACCACGTGACGCGTAGATTTATTGGAAGTATTATTCGCTGTTGTATTCATTGCGTTTGTTAATTACCGATTGCTAGTTAAACGTGGTGAATAAGAAGCATTGTACTTTGTACAAAAATAATAATGTCGCACTGCTCCATCAATTTAAATGTAACATATTATAGATTTGTGATTTTTTTTTTATAGACAAATACAAAAGACATCATACACTTACATATCGTTTATGGTCCCTTCCAAGTTATTATATTCACTTCGGCTTTTGCATGCTATCATATGAACAACACGGCATTTTAACAAAGTTTCACTAACGCGATCGAATCTCAATTGATGTTACAA
This sequence comes from Diloba caeruleocephala, assembly GCA_947459985.1. Lineage (NCBI taxonomy): Eukaryota > Metazoa > Arthropoda > Insecta > Lepidoptera > Noctuidae > Diloba > Diloba caeruleocephala. Next base: position 4,158,823 of record OX381618.1, read on the forward strand.
AACGGCCATTTTCTCGACAAGAGCAGATTGCGCATGTCGCAGTGTTCGGCCCCTGTACCACTTCTCCTTATTTCTTATTTCTATAGTAACGTTAATATATGTATAATCGTAGGCTCGTGTTAGGGTGGAGAAGTGTGGTATTGTTGTACGCCTTCATTTTAGTAATGACTGCTTTATGTAAATAAGTACCTTACAATACGGGGCGGCCGTATTGATATTAATAAACTAGATGAAATTATACCCCAATATAACTGCCTACAGTGGGAACCAAACCCAGGATTTAACGTTCTATGACCGTGCCTGTGACCACATAGCACCTTAATGAAAATCTTTGACGAAATTTCCAAAACTGGCGGCAAACTTGACGTAGCATAAGCTAAATATAGTTTACTTGAAGGTAGACAGTCGCTCTCTACATTCTTTTATTTCATTCGTAAACTTGTTAAACATTCCAATTTCAAATTCGTAGCGTTCGAGATGGTTTCTCGAAAGTCTAATACGAAATTTGGATGTGATCCAGCAGAGTCTTGGGTGAAACAAACTTTGTCCCGGCTTTGCCTAGCATTTCATAATAAAAATAGAATTTTAAAAATCACTTTTTCAATCGGGCATATCGTATTCTATTTTATATAATATCTGGATGAATTTTTGAGTGTATATCCTCATTCCTCTGAAGCTATTTAGTTTTGGTTGGGTTTAGCTTTAAAATTTAATGATCCATGATTATGTGTATACAGAGAGACTGTAATTCATGTTGGTCTTTTAAAGAATTACATTGTTGGATCTTATATGTATGTGAAAATCCAAGTATAACATTCAGCGCTTCAACGCAGGAAAAGTAGATTTATAAAAACTATGATAGTTTGGCCAAATATAAGCAGCACTCTATTTGCTGGCGGTAAAGTAGAAAACTATAATGAAATCAATTGCCGACTATCTAACGGTGAGTATGTAATGGATAACTAGTTATTCAACATTTCAAAACCTCTACCGAATCGCTGACTCCAAAGTCACTGGTGATCACAGTTTGGTTCTCAGAAACTGAATATTTTATGGCAAATGTACAGCCTACAAATTGTCAATATATTTTATGTGAAATAAAAACTACTATCTCGAAAATCTCTCAGCTTTATTAAATTAGATTCATGCTGGAGTCAACTCATCGAATCAAATACTTATGTTACAAACAGACTTAAAATATTGTTATTTATTGTATATTTATTCTTAACTCTAGTGTAGTTTTTATTACCTGTCAGGTGAAATTCAATTTTATTTCTGTTTAATAATTCATTACGTCGCGACACTATGGCGTCTAAAACTAACAATACATTTATTTTGGCAATGAATTGTTACAGAGAAATATAGCAGTAAATGTTATATATACAAGTAATTTGTGTTTGTAAGCTGGGCCTTTCCTATGCCATGTGAAATAATTGCACATAAGAAAAGTGACTGAAAAGAATTAACCGTATATAAAATTTATAGAAATCTTTTTGTTTATAATAACTTTATACATTTTTTCTATTTATTTAGACAAAATGGAAATCGCTGTTCCGTCATCTGTTGATTTCATTACGCAGTATCATAAAGTTTATTATTTATTTGATTGATTGGTATGTAAAACATTTATTCATATCATATCGGCCATTTATACGTCCACTGCTGAACAAAGGCCTCCCCATAGATTTTCACAACTGTGTCATAATTTTGGGGGGTATTTTCCAATACTCACCACGCTTGACAGGCGGGTTGGTGAACGCAGTATAGCTACCGTTTCACAGAAGGGACGCTGCTGCCCATCCCTCTGGTTTAGATTCCCTTAGTCGCCTTTTACTACATCCACGGGAGGAGATGGAGTGGTGCTATATTCTTAATCCGGACACCACACGGACAAGACACAACCAGCAATTGAAATGTTTATTAATAAAATAAAATTTATTATTGAATTATTCGAAAATAGAACTAAATAAAAATATGTAAAGACCTAAGGAACGGACTTAAACATGACGCTATCACTCTTCCGTTACACATACATCATCCAAAGCATTCAGTTACACCTTAGTCGCGCCTGAAGAAGTTTTACTTCAATAAAACACGTTATAAGCGTGGAATTATTTCACATATAATAGCGAGTAAGGGGTATGATTTTTGATATCTACTGATATAATAACGTTTATTATCCCCGATATCAGCATATTATAGAGGCTTTGCTAAGTAAATTAATATTATTTGGCTTTGGTAGCTTGGGAAATAGAAAAGCGAATTTAATAGCAACCAGTAATTGAAATCTTTAAATATCTTTGAATTCAATACAGTACAAATATTTTTGTGCTTTTAGAATTTTAATCACTACTTTTATAAGAATAATAATTTCAATTTTCCTAAGCGTTTACACCTTTTTAAAACTGATATTACTGATTTTCCTAAGTAAACTTTTTCCACAGCATTTTATGAATAAAAAGAACAAATGTATCTTCATATTCGAAATTCAAAGAATAAAATAAAATGAACCAAACTTTTTAGTATGTACTTATTCGAATTTCCACTAGCGCTATAACTCTTAGTATAGACAGGGTTCAATGCCACGCTACTGACGCCTCCAACAATTAGGCTCCGGTGTCCTTGGGGATATACAAGACTATCCCGAAAACCACTGCGAATTAATCACGGGAGATTACGAGAGCGAACATGGTTTACGTATCGTTTGGCAAGCGTTTGCCATTGGAGTAAGTTGTAAGGAAATTATTTATTAAAGTGTTTATCTTGGTTGGTGGGTTGCAAGCTTTCCTAGATTATGATCTATGTTATGATTTTAAATTTATTATTTTTATATTTGAGTTTCGCTTTTTGGAGTCATGATCAAAATCCTCTTCGGTAAAATTGATGGACGAGAGTTGCATCACGAGCTGTCTCGATTTTATGCCCCCGATAACTATCGGTGCAATAGAAGTCATCATGTCGCACCGTGGCCCGCGTCAACTTGCCCATACCACGCACGCTCTCTGGGCTCATTGCTCTTCTGGATGCCAGGCACTGACTGTGGATTGTTTGTGGATGGATCAGTGGATATATTGTCAGAGTGAAAACGTGTAACGATAGACAGCTAGAAAGGTATTTAGAGGGTTGCGAGATAAAAAAAAAAACTCTCTCTCTCTCTCTCTCTCTCATTATATTTATTAATCCTTGATATTATTAGCCTACCCGTAGATACTTCTGTACCTGATACGTTTTCATCATTATATTATATTACCATTCCGTAAGTATCCACTGTTTAACCTGGGCCATATCAACGGTCTTGCGGTAGTATACTGTCTAGTACTCGTATCTTATGACTGAGTGCCTAATTCGCAAGGCACGTGATTTCTTGAGACGCAGGGAGCCATCTTGCGCGAACGCGTCATGGAAACAGTGCTTACCTAATATGGCGGTGCGAGCTCGCCTTTGGCCCGTGTAGACCTATATACAAATCACGTTGTGACCTTCAAATTTTACTTCGAACGCGACCAAAGAAGTTTAATAAAAAAATATTAAACATAACAATTAAGATGCTTTACAGATTGACTGGATAACGAATGTCATCAACATAAAAAGGTATCATAATTATCTTGACTGTGCGTATAAAACTAAGCAAGTTGTTGTTTAAAAATAACTGGGGTTTTCTATTTCTAATTTTTCTATTTTTTTTTAAAGTTGCCCCACACTAGCATTTCTCCTGTGTCGTCGGTGCGTTTACAGACATGAATTCCACATACAATACACCCAGACCCGGAACAACTACCTGCAGATGATACAAATATTTGTTCCGTGCGGGAATCGAACCCGCGACCCGGAGTGCAGCAGCCGACTGTATCAACCACTGTACCAACCGTGCCGTTGAAATAAGTATGTTGTTGTGTTGACCTGATTTTAATTATTCAACCTGACCTAAACTTTCAATTAAACCAGAATTCCGTCACCAGCAACATCATCACATCATTCAAGGATGGCCTGATGGTCAACTGACGTCATTTGAATAGAAGCCTTTTTTATTGGTCCCTAGCTGAAATTCATCATGAACTTCCTCCGCCCCGGAGATGGACGACGAAACGACTGGAGCGGTCATCTTCGGTACCGAAGGGGGGCTCCAGGTCCCTCGTTAGATCACACTAGAGCCGCTCATTGGTGCCACACCTTTAGGTACATCTTGGATGGGATGACTGTAAAGTGGTCATCCCCAGGAATTTCTCGGGGAGGATTGTAAAGGATCCCCCTCAAACCTCACTGAGCACACGGCAGCACTTGACCACGTGCCCGCTACCAACCTCCCGGGGATCATTTGGTGCGAGTGAAGAAAGGCCTCTCCATAGATTTCCGACCATTTACTAGGTTGTCTGTCAATCTCGTTGAAAGCCGGCCCACGCTGCGGTTTCCGGTCTCCACTCGAACATTTTTGGCCAAATGACCATCGATAATACGGGCAATGTGCCTTACTGCTACTTCAACTTACTAATATTATTAGGGGCTTATACAAAAACATTAAGTTTGAATTTGAATAGATACAGGTTTTTGGTTTCGATAAGTTTTAACCTGTCACCCGTGCCTTGGATCATTGCCCTTATTGCGTAAGTACTGTCTACTAGTAAGTCGGCAATCCGATTCTGTACAAAACTAACGTATACGCGTAAAAATGTTTGTGCTTATGGTAAATACTATGGGGTCGTATTGTATTTATATGGGATCATTAAACTAAAATTTGGCGTGAAGCCAATCAATATTCATAAACAATGGTAACACAGAAGTTTGTTAGAATCAGTTTAGTTGGGATGTTTGCTCCATTTTTTCTTCTAATTAATGCTGTTCCGGATCATGGTGTTTTGTATGTGGAATTTGTGTCTAGAAATGACACACGAGAAATCCTAGTGGGGGTGCAATTTTTTTAAACATGACAAGACAAAACATCTTGTTCCATACAAGATGCAGAAACCGAAATGTTACAGCGAAATCTTTTCCCGCATATTCAAAAATCTTCTAAAAATCCATTACATTACCAGCCTGTGAACATCTATTGCTGAACGTGATACTCAATGTCTACTGAACCAGTTATAATTATATACTTATTTAAATTAATTCCCTTGCTAATCCCATCTTCAAAATGAGACATAATTTCTCCAAGTTTAAGACACTTAATTTAGAAATATCCGGAAAAGGTCAGCTTTAATTTCTGCAATACCGGGAAAATATTTCAGAAAAATTGTACAGTCTGACCTTTAGAGGATATACTTTTTGAATAATGACACTGAAGTTTTTTAATTTCTTTCGTAAAGTAGGAACAGGCGGCTCACTAAGGCCGGTAGTACATGAACCTTTAGAAACTTCTTGTCACTGTACATTTTATATGAAACTCTAGTTGATTTAACGACCTTTCTCTTGTCCTAGAAGCAAAGTCGATAAATAGATAGGTGAGACAGAGAGAGAGAGAAGTAGTCAACGGCACGGTTGGTGCAGTGGCTGATACAGTCGACTGCTGCGCTCCGGGTCGTGGGTTCGATTCCCGCAGGGAACAAATATTTGTATGATCTGCATGTAGTTGTTCCAGGTCTGGGTGTATTGTATGTGGAATTCGTGACTGTAAACGCACCCACTACACAGGAGAAATACTAGTGTAGAGCATAGTTTAAAAAAATAATTGACATCTCATTTATTTATAAAGTAATTAAATACTTTTACATATTGTATGGAACGACGGATGCCGAAATAAACTCTGGGCTAGGTCGTTTTAGGGTTCCGAATGTCCGAAGGAAAAAACGGCTGGACCCCTTATAGGATCACTCGTGTGTCTGTCTGTCTGTCCGTCTGTAACAGAGAATTGGTTCTGAATCTACTGGACCGATTAAGTTGAAATTTGGTACATATGTAGATTTCTGCGACTCAAACAAGTACGTGTAACGTAAATAAATTATTTTTAAATATGGAGGTCACTTTTGGGAGGCAATATAGAAAATTAAAGAATACAGTTTTGGAAACTGTACCGTGTAATAAACATATGAAATTGAAGGACTTATGGGATACATTCCTCCATAGAAAAGGGAGGCAGGCAGTTAGCAAGCCTGGCGGGCCGAAGCCCAGCGATTGATGTTGGGCGACTGTATACATGTAGCGTTGCGCGAATACTTTACAAGTGTGATTCAGGATTCTTTGACGTCATCGGAGAGTTGCAATTTATATTCAAGTAGATGTCACTGTAAGTTGCAGTTGTATGCTGGCGATGAAAGTGTCGCCACAGACTTGTCCTGTTGTGAGGGCTGCAAATGTAAATATTTTAATTTTTTTAAAACATACAATTTTAATGTTATTTAAGAAAATAGACGAATATTTACCACGGGGGGCCCTCATCTCCGAAACACCGTGCCTTAAATTTTGAAAAAAGTACATATAATACCTATAAATTACAGAAAACCCTATAAGAAGTCTATGTTCTTAAAATGAATGATGAAATGAAAAATGAAATGTAAATCTTTCAATATTGTGCGTACAAACTTACGTTTGTGGTTGGAATGTCTAGGAAAACATTTTTTCAACTACGATGTTAAGTTTGTTCTTGGGATAAGTTATTGGTACAAGACCGAATTCAACAATAGACAATATATATTTAGCAATTTCAGAACCCTCTCTATGCGAGTTCAACTCACACTTGACCGGTTTTTTGTATATACATTTCACAAATCTGTGTTTATATATTTTTTCTGACAGCTTTTTATTCATTGAGAAATATTTTGCAGCCACACAACTGTCAACATAGTCTTTGGTATAATAGGCTTTTTTATTTGAATTCGAGGCGCTCATAGCCAATTCGACTCACTGATCGATGAACGATCAGCAAAGTTAAGCAATGCTTAGCACGGTCGGTCTATGGATGGGTGACCGCATAGTGGCATTTAAAGAAGGTTCTTCGGCGGGCACGTAGAATCATCTTCGATTCTGGTCGTTGTCATTAGGTGACAGTCGTTAAGCCAAGTCGGAGTTTACAGTCGACAAACCACACGAAAATAATTACTTCCGTAATTAATTTTGGTAACATTTAACTGGCTCCAGTTTTTATTTAGATACAAATTAAATCAATGCATCAGCAGCGAACTACACGTGTGAACACATAAACGGTCAGGAAAACAGGTCCGTGATGTAAATACAAGTTTCCTAGAAATCGCCTTTAGCTCCGGCCTTTACTGCGGCAATTATTATATGAATTATAGAAATGTGTTCTATTTTAGCTTCAATAGTCGGACCAGTCCGTGTATTGCCTACCTAAGCGAAGCCAAGTTTCTTCTTTCAGATAAAGTTACAAATTGCGGCTTTTGATAACTGGGTAATAAGGCTCCCATCCAGTTTATTACAATTACTTTGGGGAAAGAGTTATGGTTGCAGACCATCCATCGTGTACAAAATTAAGATAAGAGTAAAGAAGAACTTTATGGAATTATAGTTGTAAAGTTTATATAACCTGAAAAGATAACATTTGCTATTTTGGAAAATATCTCTAATTGGTTATATACAGGTAAAGTTATATAAATATGCCGTGTGGTGCCGGCTACGAATATGCCGTGTGGTGCCGGCTACGAATAGCACCAACCCATCTCATCCCGTGGGTGTCGTAAAAGCCGACTAAGGCATTAGACGGCGGATGGGCAGCAGCGTCCTTCGAGTATATTAACAACTCAACTGCGATCGCCAACCCACCTGCCAAGCGTGGCGATTATGGCAAAACCCCCAGTGAGCCCACAACAAACCCATATCGGTCGTTGTGGTGATCTTTGGGGGAGCCCCATGTCCAGCAGTGGACTTCATTCGGCCGAAATGATGATGATGAGGTAAAGTTATAAAATGCACGTGTCTGCAAAATAGCGCCAATTAGCCTTTTCTTAATTTATGTAAATTTCTGTTTTATATATTTTTCTACATTGGTGATTCACGCGGAGAACTTAATGCCATGAGGCATACTTTGTCTATTTTCATGTCTGATTTTTTGAGACTTAGTGCGTATTTAGTTCGGAGTAATTTAGTAATGTTATACTTTTTTGTGTCATGGGTTTTTTTTGGACTTCCTCCGCCTTAGAAGGGGCGGAGGGGCATGCCGGACTCTTATCGACTTAAACCGCGCGTCCATCCATTAGTAATGTAATGTAATGTAAAAAAGTAATAGATTTTAAAAGAAAATTCTGCAAATTTTTCATCACTAGTTGCAAAACGTAGAGAATTCTCAAGGAAAACATTCAATTAGACTCTTCCTTATTATCTTTATGCAGGTTCTGCACACTCTTCGACTATGATAAAACTGGCCTTTAATGAGAGCTGTAATTAAGTCCGACCCTAAAAGAAAGTGGGAGTTAGTATAAAACTAGATGATCTCCCGTCTTTGAAACGGTTGGTACTCAAGAAAATGAAGTCAGTTGAACAAATATGCTTCATATTTTTTTACGATTGCGTATCAAGTCGATGCTATGATTTTTTATACGTACTGTTATATGTTTATATACTTTCGTCGAACCATTCTATCGGTACAAAGTGTAGGGTGAAGTTACCAATTTGTGAGCTTAACATAATACATGCCTAGACTGGATTTGCGATGGCCTCGTCCACAACGTGGTTTCATGGTACACGATTCGTTTCGACAATAATCCGCAGACTTCCAAGAACACGTATATATTGCAAACATTTCAATCACCGTGCACTGATAGTTTCATGGCAACTTGTTGTTCACTCCGCAGGTTCAGACTTTCACGCACACTAATAACTGACGACCGACAGATCAGTTGTGCTGATCTGAATTGTTTCAAAGCACGGAACAGACTGCCTCGCTAATATATAAATTCTCTCGCACAATAAATCTGTAAAAAACGTACTGCGAAATCAAATGAAATCCTTTGTCGATATAATTTAAGGTAGCAAATTCTTCTGCGCTACAGTCATCGGCGACACGGTGGTTGCTCGAAGCAACTTTAATACCCACGTCATTAATATGTTATCTATTGTGAAGCTCTTATAAGCAGTGTGGTATTGTTATGCGCAACAGAACAGAACTTCTCTCCCCAAAGGTGTCATAAACAGTGACTAAATTCTGTTCAAATTGTGTTTTATATCTTTTTATTTTGGGATTTTGAGTCACATTGCAAACTCAGCCCCCATAGATACACACACATAGACACAGCTTAAGCTTCGGCCAACTCTGCGTGACCAAAGCGACTGCGAAGCTGTAGCGCCAGCCGTGCGGCAGACGCTGCTTACTATGTCTTATGATGCTATGAACACTTTTTTTTATTGATGCCCAGTGGAAATTCTTCATGAACTTCCTTCACCCCGGGGAAGGGCGAAGGGGTATGCCGGACTCCTACCGGCTCAAACCACTGGAGCGGTCATCTTCAGCACCTAAGGGGGGCTCCAGGTCCTCGTATGATCACACTAGAGCCGCCCACTGGTGCCACCGTAGTACGCCTAGTTCTATATTGCGTCACCTCCAGGACTATCTGGCTTGGCCAAAGCTTTATGCTGAAAACTATGCAACAAAAAATATCTACAATATTAGTATACTCGTAAATATTCCCAAAAAAATTGATGTAATATCTGCGTTAAAGCAATATAAGGAATATGAAATTTATATTAGAGCGTAATAATTACTTAACAAAAAATAAATTTCCTTTTTTTTTCCAAAGAGTCCGTATTGTCATATTATTCAATGTCGGCCTATATATATATATTTACTTGTAATAACGTTGGAACCGAAATATATATTTTACAAAATCTATGTTGCCAAGCATGATAATTATGGCAATGTGCCCATGGTCAGTAGAGGAATTAACCTTATTACTTTAGGAAGATTTCCAGCGTCAAGTCGAACCTGAAAGATTGTGCTACCATTGCACTGTTTAGCATAACACTGGTTACTGCTCAAAAGCAACTTGGATAATAATGCCTGTATTATACCACAGTTGGCAAGCAGGAGACATAGGAGCCAGTTATTTTACTAGCTGGCTGGTAACATCGATATTTCAGCCGAATAAAGTCCACTGCTGGACACAGGCCTCCTCCAAAGATCGTCACAATGACCGGTCTAGGTGTGATATGTACTCGTTGAGGGGTTTTTCCATAATCGCCACGCTTGGCTGGTGGGTTGGCGATCGCAGTTGAGTTGTTAATGTACTCGAAGAACGCCGCTACTTATCCTCCGGTTAATACCGTAGTCGTCAATTACGACACCCACGGGATGAGATAAGGTGGTTTTATTCTTAACCAGCACCACACGGTTAAACTAAGACTAGAAATACAGTGTTAAAACTATTCCTAGTTTACTCTTTGATGTAGTGGTTCAGGATTTAAATGCTCAGTTAAAGCCCCGAGTTTGAATTGTACTCAGTAAATAGCTTACCTATTAGTATGAAACTTTATAGTTTCAGTTCTTTCTTTTTGTTCCGGTGACCAAACTACATACATAACACCTACATAAGGTGTTGTTCAAGCCACAAGGCCTCCAACTTTTAACGACAAAAACTGGGACCAATGATTTTAGGTGCCCTAAACAACAATTATAAGGTCTTTTATATTGAGTGCTAAATGGATAATATACTTCTAAAAACGGAAACAACGTCATCTGGCTTTCAACCTTTAAAGTGAAATTCTGTGGCAGATGGTGAGTTGCCACTCACAAGATGTTCCCCCTAAGTGGCCACCACTACAGGCGACAAGGAGCAACACCGGTGTGATATGCTTTTTATTATTAGGTTTGACAATTATAGCTAACGTTACCCTTATTTTAAGATGTAGCTTAGAACCACATGAACCAAATAACCGGACCGCCACGATCGATAGCGTAAGCATCCAGAATACGAATGACTCTATAACATAATAAATTACTCCATAAAGCTGCTTTACTAAGCCACACGTTATGCTGTAGACGTTTTGAAATAAGAAATTGATGTGATAAATATTGCAGGGTTTATTACTGGGTAATTGTAATAATACTATTATTAAAATACATATTTGCGCTCATAACAGTCTCACTGACGGACTTATTGACTGACTCACGGACTCACTAACCGGCTTTTTCAAGCCCTAAGAGGATTCATTTTTATACTTCATCAGCACTTTTTTTAGGCACAAAACTTAAAACTCACTTGTATATATATTAATGCTGATCAGTGACTGACTCTGTAACGCAGGAAGAAAAAAAAAAAAAATACATCTGTGTGTATTAAATTAAAGTATTTATTATTACCAGTGCCTTAGGGACCTTACTATCTAACGTCTATTTTAATTAAAATACTTAGTTTATTTATGTTGAATTAGCAACACTAAAGCAAGAGAAGTGAGAAGCGAGAAGCCAAGAAGTGCTGGAAGGCGTAGCAACAATGGGTGGTTCTAGTGTGATCGGATAGAAGATCTTTGGAATTAAAATGGGGCACCCATTTGGTGCCGTAAATAATGACTACCCAGGTGGTTCTAGCCGGTAAGAATTCACCATACACCGTACCCTGGGTCGGAGTAAGTCCATGATGGATTTACAGTGGCGTGAAAAACAAGGTTCTGGACGTTTTGGATCAAACTTGGCATGTACACATTAGGACATTTTATAATTATGTCATTTCTTAATGAGTCCCATGTGGTGGCCAGATTAGGAATATATCACATCTCCTCCCGTAGTTGTAAAAGGCAAGTAAGGGACTCTAAACCAAATGGATGGCCAGCAGTGTCCCTTCTGTAAATCAGCATCATTCTGCGCTCACTAACACACCACCAAAAGTGGTGAAGTAGATCCTCGCCAAAATGTTGACACAATTGTGGAATTCTATGGTGGAGGCCTTTGTTCAGCAGTGGATGTCCTTTGGCTGATATGACGATGATGAGTTTCTTAATTAAAAGACACCACCGAATTTAACGGTGAAGGAAAACATTGTGAAATCATCTATACGCAGTGAGTGTAGTGACCAATGCTTGAGACAAAATCGAGAAGAGGCTTTTTCCCTGCACTGGAACCGTTACAGAGTGATATTGTTTATATTTATTATCCAGGAAATGTTACTGTTAAAGAAAAAGCATGTTTCCAGCAGAAAAGTTACGTTTCATCAACAATGTCTCCTGGTTGTACATAATTTAATACCTGGCTCACCAAACATATTAAGAAATCACTTTAGGTACGTAAGACTACTGTCCGATAAATCCCTGTTTTTCCCCAGCTTTCCCTGGTGTAAAATCTTGTTAGAAAATGTTTTTCTTTGTTCGTTGCATATTTTTACAGAAACTATTCCTCATTTATAGCTATCTAAATAACATCATATCTCATACTAAGACAAAAAAAATACTTCATGGGTACTATTTTTAAGAGTGTAATAAAATTCAATTAGCCTAAATATGTTTTGGTAGAGTATTCATTCTTACTAAGATACTGCTTTGTTGCACTAGAATTGTGAATTAAGTCTACCGTGAGAAATATTCTGTTGGCATGTTTATGTAGTATGCTGTCCCAGCTCGGCTTCTATAAATCTTCCATAAAGTTGTGCGCTACACGAAAGAATATGCGTAAAATATAGCCTCCATTTGTTGTCCTTCGTTTACTTGAATATCAACTCCTTATATTTTTATAAAGCCGTGACTGTTTTTTTTTGCAATTATTTGGTTAATGGTCAGCCTTGTGTCAGAGTTGTTCAAGCCGCTCAAAAGCATCCAACTTGGATTAATGACCATCGTCTTAGGACAACAACCAGGACCAATTTTACTTACCCTCCGAAACATGGAGATGCTCTATTTAAATATCACTCACTATCTATAGACTGACTGCGCTTAGAATTGCTTTACCTTTTTTTTTTTTTTTTTTTTTTATTGATCCGGTGGAAATACCTCATGTACTTCCTTCGCCCCGGGAAAAGGCGAAGGGGCATGCCGGACTCCTACCGGCTAAAACCACCGGAGTGATCATCTTCGGCACCGTAGGGAGGCTCTAGGAACTCGAATGATCTCCATCTAGAGCCACCCATTGATGCCACGCCTTTAGGCACATCTCGGAGGGGATGACTGTAAGACGGTCACGCCCTCCAGTGGAGGGAAGGCGACTGTAAAGAGGCCACCCCCCCAGGCATCTCTCGAGGGAATTGTAAAGGCTTCCCCCGAAGACTCACTATGCGCTGTGCTGCGCACACAGCGGTGCGTGACTACATGCACACCGCTGTCTTCCCGGGGGTCGCTCGGTATAAGCACGCAGATTTCCCAATAAGCGTGCTCGCGACCCCCAAAGAATTGCTTTACCTCACGGATCATTTTCCGATCAGTGAGTGCAACTGGCTTTGGGCATCTTGATATTAAAACTGTACAATATCTATCTACCTATATATCAAAATTCAGCTCCGTAATCCAATACCTATTATGATCTGTATTAAAAGTAATGAGCATTAATTTGATGTTACTTTTGAATTATTTCGGCATTTAGATATGTCTGTGGCAGTGTGAGACAGCCTTCGACGAGATGGACTAACGACGTGATGAAGGTCACTGGGAGTCATTGGATACTGGCAGTATGTAGCCGGTCGTAGTGGAAATCTTTGCGGTAGGCCTTTTGTTCAGTAGGTGACATCCTTTGGCTGATATGGCAAACAATTACACACCTTCTCAAATCCAATATTCTATCTATTAGCGTTCTATCATACTAGAGATAGAAACGTTACTGATACCATAAATTTTATATTTCTAGTAAAGCAAACTACCGATACAAGTTAATGAAACTGGATTGAGAAATTTTGGTATGAGAATGGGTAGCAGCGACCTCCGGTGTGTTCACCAATAACTTTGACAAAAGTGGTAACTATCTATGTTTTGTAGTGTATCGCGGTTACAGTTTATCTATACAAATAAATAAAATTGAAGTGTCTGTTTGTAATGTCAAAATAACAGCTTTTTACTTAATTCATATGAAAGTATATACGGTACATACAACAAAAAAACAATTTTCTGTCTGTCTGTTTGTTCCGGGTAATCCCCGAAACGGCTGGACCGATTTTGAAGGGACTTTCACTGCCAGATAGCTGATGTTATAAGGAATAATTTAGGCTACTTTTATTTTAGAAAAATAATTAGGTTTCCGCGTAAAAAATATAAAACCCTTGAAATCCAATATATATATTCTATGTCAAGTGTTTATGTAGAAGTACTCAAAATTTCTTTTAAATTAAACGCGGGTGAAACCGTGGGTCCCAGCTAGTCAGACATAAAAGTCACATGTACCAGACCCGGAACAACTACGAGTACCAAATGTGCACAGACTGATCGATTATCATCGGAAAAATCATAGCCAGGGTTGAACTTTTACAACTTTAAAGCATAGCTAAAGTTGGATCTAGGTAAAACCTGCATGTTTACTTACTGCTACTTTTAATGACCTAGCAATCGTACACAGGACCTCGTACATAACTGCTGCATAAGTTCTAATCTATTGTCATCTTAATATCGGGCTCAGCAGCCGCCAAAAGCTTCTCTACCTTTGTGGATCTTTTTTGCTGAACCTAGCCATCTACTTCGTTGCTGGCACATCGAAGAGTACTTACGTACCCTGCAATTGTGGCAACATGGAACTACGTGTAATCATCTGGTACAGGATAAGCTGTTACCAGGTGATTCACCATATGCCTAGCAAGAGCATTGCAGTCACACAATATGTGTAAAATGGACTCTTTTTCACAACTGCAGAATCTGCATGTATCCACCGTGCTCGGTTTAATTCTGTGAAGGTACTCATTGGTACCGAAGTTCTCTGTGAGCGCACCTAAAAGGTTTACTGATAAAAAGCTCACTAATTCCCACAAACCCCTCGAATTTCGAGGCCTCTTTACCCATTCTTAAAAAACAATGACACCGTTTCAATCCACATTTTTCTCACAAAAGCTATTGAAATGTAAATTCATCCTTAGGGATTGTACACACTTAACCGCAACGGCCGGTGGCCCATAAGCGCGGCATATGAAATGAAACGTTTCAATTGTAAGGACTTTAATTATGTTATATAACATACGGCAACGGATACGTTGAATGAATATAAAATGTATAATCTAGGTAATTACTACATTTACCTACATATACTCTATCTAATACATAGTCATTTTTATAATGAGCCCTCTCATTATAATTATGTTTATGAATGACCATGAACTAGATAGAGTGACGAAGGCATGACGAAGCTCTTTGTTTCATTTTGGAACTCATTTTTTCATCCGTTAATTTAGCGCAGACTATGCGAATGGCTTCCTGCGCATCGTATCGCGAGTACGGTCCCCGAACTGAACAAATATATGTATAGCCTACAGATAGTAAAGTTGTTCTGGGTTGGGGTGTATGTGCATGTGAGATTTATGACTGTAAATTGTTGCCACGATGCAGGAGAAACGTAAGGTGGGCATCGTTTACTTAAAAAAAAAATATCGCTTCATAAATTTGAAATTTTAAAACACTGGACTGAAATCAACATCTATCTGACGGCAATCAATTTGATGGCACGGTTGGTGCAGTGGCTGATACAGTCGGCTGCTGCGCTCCGGGTTGCGGGTTCGGACAGAACAAGCCATCAATAAATTTGCTGAAACCAAAAACATTCCAATTGAAACCATAGGTCGGTTACACACACAAAACACACTGTAGCGGCTAAATCCGCTACCACAACCACTTTCCCCTATGAACATAGCCGCGGCATAAAATCACGTAGGAGTCACCAGCGACGGCATGGTTGGTGCAGTGGCTGATACAGTCGGCTGCTGTGTCCTGTGTCGTGAAAGAAATCCTAGTGTGGGGCAAAGTTTTTTATGAGGCGGACTCTGGGATCATTATACCACTAGTGGTTACGGGCAGCTTTCACCAATCTGAAGAGGCTCTTGTTAGGCGATTAGGTCAAACTTAGGCGATACTACGATAAAAAGAAAAAAACTTTGCCCCACACTAGGATTTCTCCTGTGTCGCGGGTGCGTTTACAGACATGAATTCCACATACAATAACACCCAGACCCGGAACAACTACATGCAGATCATACAAATATTTGTTCCGTGCGGGAATCGAACCCACGACCCGGAGCGCAACAGCCGACTGTATCAGCCACTGCACCAACCGTGCCCTATTATTGAGCACGCAATGTATCGTAAACAATGCGATCACAATGCTACGCGATTATTGTACTATGAAATGATATTATTATGCTACTGCGAGCGATGACCTCATCCGTGAACTGGAGCGAAACAACAGCCATTTAGTTTTTATTTACGTTGCAGTTTTATATGAAAAAAATAGTTTATTACGTTTTTATTCAAAATAACGTTAGCATAGACGAAATCAATTCATGCATATTGAAAGCAGTTAAAGAAACTGGAATAAAACATCAGTATACTCATGAAAAGCCCGACGCAAAAATCAAACGTGAGGGTTCCAGAATCGTAATGTAATTGACATCCATTATATTTGTATATGTATTTATAAAAAAATATAATAATATGTGTTTCCATTTAAATAAAGAAAGCAGGCTTAAATTGACAGTATAAAGGTTAGCGGTATGGAAATTTGGCAAATTATCTTAGAATTTCTTGACTGACCAGGTTGCTTTGGTATCCAAGTATCTATAGACGGACAGTATTAAGCATATACAAAAAATCTATTACTAGCTCTTACGAGCGTATGCGCAACGTCATATGAAAGAAAGATATGTCTATAAAGCATTGGTTACAGCAAAACAATCGAATGGCACTGTTTCGTACTAAAGTAACAATCCACTTTCTGTTAAAACTGTTAGCGTCGTGTGTTAACCAGATAGTTTCAGGTAAATATAGCTGTAGGCGCACAACGCTTCAAGATGTACGCGAACGAGTGCTTTCTCTTTTTATCACACGTAATGCTCGCATCTAATGGATCACAGGTCTTTGTAACTGGAAATTTGTTCAATAATAGGCTCTATCTATGTACGTAGGTAATACTATATCATTGGTTGGTAGTGATTGTTGTATCATTGCTGTAAACATAATTGTATCTTTCACCTATTAATGTTATTCGTTGAGCTGTCAATTGATTATGACATTCGTCTCTTTCTTACTTGCTAGCTTCTGTGGTGGCTTGATGTATGGTGTATTAGCACACCGCCCAATAAATCTCTGTGTATCTTAAACTATGATTTCTTTTGTGCTCATAATCCTTCCGATACATAAACGGATATAGCGGTGATTCCGTTATGAGGTAGTCTTTTTTTAATACATTAAAGACTTTAAAAAAGTCTAAGTTTAAGTCTTTTTTTAATACATTAACCAAATACCTATGTAGTACAGTAGAAAACATGAAGTCTAACTGAAATTGATTAATTTCAAACCGTTACTCGAATTGTTAAAATTCATATGAAATTAGTTTTGGGGCTGACTATGGCGCGGTTTAATTAACTTTGTATTTGTTTGATATACATACTGTGACTACAGTCTATCTTTATTTAATTATTATCTTTCCCTCGTTGATCCTTTTTAATGTCAAAGCAGACATTAAACATTAGTTACAATCACTTTATCACCGGCTGTGTTTTTTATTTGAGGTTTTATTTAAGCCATTAGCTCTTCTAAGTGTGTACTACACGTTTCAGTAAATAGGAGAGACAGTATATAATGTAGAAATAATTTTTATAAAATAAATTGTATATTTTTATTACAATATAGTGACGCTGCGAGAAAGACACTACCCAGGACGCGATAAGTGGCACCATAATGCGCTCGTCACCTCGATACATTAGTTATAGTTTTTCATTGCTGACAAAAGTAAACTTTGGATTAGGTGGTAATCGGTCAACTTCTGTGCACTTTCTGCAGCTACAGTCATTAAATTCTAATTATAAGGTTTACAGTTAACATTTTTAGAGTTATTTCTTATAATAATATTTTAGGAGTAAAATAAAAATAAAGCTAGTTGAAGTATTTTTTGTTGTCCAATTTGACAAGAGAGGGAAAGAGAGTGAGAATATTAATGGATTTTTATTACGCCCAAAAAAGTTAAAACTTGCTCTAAACCAGAATACCTTCTTGTGTAAAAATATTACTATTGTAAGATTAGAGAAAAACAAATCAAATAAATACAAGATAAATAAAGTAAGGTATTCGCGATTACAGACGATAATCTTCACATAAATGTATGTAATCCTTTACGCTAACATTTACGATAAGCTTTCGTTATATGGTACAGTTTTATTCGTACTTATTTTTTATGATCCAAATAAGATAAGAGGGCCAATTTCTTCTAATACGGTAAGTGTTTATGCAATATTATGTCTGTACGTAGTACAGTACGTACTTGTTTATATCATTTTCATCATCATTGCAGCCGAATAAAGTCCACTGCTTGACACAGGCCGCCCCAAGCGGGTGCGTAGATTGGGGAATCTGCGTGCCCACACCGAGTGACCCAAGAGAAGATGGTAAAGATGGTAGCACGCATGTGGTCACGTGCTGCCGTAGGATCCTTTGGGGGATCCTTTACGATCCCCCCGAGGGGGTGACCGCCTTATAGTCACCCTCTCAGGGATGTGCCTATAGGCGTGGCACCAGTGGGCGGCTCTAGTGTGATGATACGAGGACCTGGAGCCTCCCTTAGGTATCGAAGATTACCACTCCAGTGGTTTTAGCTGATAGGAGATATCCCTTCGCCCTTTCCCGGGGCGAAAGAAGTTCATAAAGAATTTCCACTGGGCACCAATAAAAAAATAAAAAAGGCCTCCCCAAAGATTCACAACGACCGATCAGGATGTATTGTGTACTCATTCGGGGTTTTGCCATAATCGCCAAGCTTGGCAGGCGCGTTGGCGATCGTAGGTTTTTAGTAGTTGTTAATACACTCGAAGGATGTTGCTGCCCATCCTCCGTCTAAACCCATGTTGTCACTTGTTTATAATAATATTAATTGTATTTCAAGTACCACAGATTCATTGTGTTAGTTACAGTTTCCTTACAAGCTATGTTGGTACATTTGATTGTCTATTGTCTTCGAAGTCACGAAATTACGCGCGGCGTTCATTGTATAAATACTAGATATAAACAAAATAATATCACCTAAATTTACATTGTCAAAAACCAACAAACTGGTCTGAAACTGATCTGGCCCGTTGTGGACGTGAAATATAAGTATAAGTAGTTTTGCGTATAAGATGTATGTCTGTTAACAATACACACGATAAAAGAGTTATCCTATTGCGGGGCAAAGGTATTACAAAAAAAAGAAGTAATCTGATAAATATATTATGAACAATATGATTGCTTGATTTGCTTACCTTAGAAATAGTGTAATTTCTAAAGTGAGCAAATTCGCATAAAGTATTTACAACGTAATATATATATGCGCAGACGGCGTTTGATATATACATCCGTTCGAAGCCAAATATATTCTGACTTGGCACACTGCCAGGTATCAAAGAGCTTTTTTATTCCCCTGCAGACATCGTACGTTAATACATACATATATTGAACTCTGACAATAATATATATCGCAACATTAAGATGTTTGGAATAAAATAAAACCAAATATGGCATTTTCAGATTCAGATAATATTCGTATATAATGTCGAGATACAGATCAACTGTCTTATCTGACTTGGCTTAAAATATTATGTTTCATCATTCATCATCATTCCGGCCGAATGAAGTCCACTGCTGGACACAGGCCTCCCCCAAAGATTACCACAACGACCGATATGGGCGTGTTGTGGGCTCATTGGGGGGTTTTGCCATTTATGTTTGTCCTGGCTATATTATTGTCTATTATGTAGCTGGAAAACATTCGGACCGCATACCGCGGTGCCTCAAGACAAAATCCTGTAAACCTGTGGGTTTCCATCAATCTAATATTGCATAGCTGCCATATTCTTGACAACCTCCAGCTGCTGCTTGATACAGGAAGCAAGATGAGCTGTTTGCCGCACCTGCTCTATTATAAGGTGCTCCAGCCCAGGCAAACCGTTTTTATCCCGAGCGCTCGATGGAGGCCCAAGCAGCTCCTCCTTCTCCTCCTCAGCAACTCCGCAACGCTGGAAAGCCCAATCTGGACCAACATTCGTTTCAGCCCAGGCAGCTCTCCATTACCAGCTGGCAGGGCAGGTAGTGTACGCTTTTGTATTTTATACTTTTACAGGATAAACCTCTTCAACCGGGGTGCTCTGCGCCTCCGACCTCTTCTCCTATAAGGAATCGGGACCCAACTCCACACCGAAATCGTATTTTTTTTGGCCCATATTTAGTCCGTCGGGTATGGGGGAAATAAACAGTACACCCGAGCAGTGCCCCCTATACCCGGGTAAGCGACTATGCTACCAGGGGTCCCACCGGTCTCTTGTAGTTGCATCTTAGAGACTGAATTACGCATCAGCCATGCATCGCCGTACGGAAACTTAAAATTCGGGGTACTTAATTTTTTTTTCTGTTTTAAAATCGTTGCCCCACACTAGGATTTCTCCTGTGTCGTGGGTGCGTTTACAAACATATATTCCACACACAACACACCCAGACCCGGAACAAATACCTGCAGATCATACAAATATTTGTTCCGTGCGGGAATCGAACCTCGACCCAGAGCGCAGCAGCCGACTGTATCAGCCACTGCACCAACCGTGCCGTCAAATTTATAGAGATTGTTTGTGTTTCTCGCAGTCCGAACGATTAGACCTAGACCCTCGGACCTTATGTTGAGCCGCTAGTCATTGGATTGCGATTTAAATTTCTACGGTGCCTAATTAGAAACAACAGTTTTTGTCCATCTGTGTATTTGAAATTTTGTCTCAAGAGATTAAAACAGGAATGCTAACTTACTTCTCTCTTCTATCTATCTTGCAGGGTTTAAAAGATATGAATATAAATATGATTTACGCCCAAGCGAGCGAGTAAAGGCTAGTGCTACACACAGTAGTAATTATCACAAAACTTACAGTAACTAGTAAAGTGCTACATAGTATCAGCCATTGGCTTAGTTCCAGAGATAACGGTCCTGGACAATGCTCATGCATAAATTACTGTTTCTGGGAATGCTGCCATATCACATACAAGATACCCAGGGATCTAAAAATAATGGTGAGTTTACTAGCTTTAATTTAATTAAAATGTCTGGATAGATTATTTTCTTTTTATTATATCACACCATTCAAGCCAAAGACATAGTAAAAGGCTATATTTGTTTGTAAAACAGGTAACGTTATTATGCCTACATTTTGACAAATAAATCCAGTGTTATCGCATACCTGCTACTTCGTTTCACTGCTAATAATTATCTGAATATAATAAATAGCGCATGGTTGAGCTTCAAATGTGAAGAATATGTATTAAATTTCACTTATGCACTGATAAAGTTATAATTTTAGCGGAAAAATGTCCAACGCTGGACACAGGCCTCCCCCTAAAACCACCATAGTGACCGGTTTAGGCTTTTACTGTGTGCCCAGTGGGGGCTACCAATAATTGCTACGCTTGGCAGGCGGATTGGATTTGGCGTCAGTTGTAATAATAATAATGCACTTGAAGGATGCGACTACCCATCTTCCGGCTAATCCCATAGTCGCTTTTTACGACAACTACGGGATGGGTTAGTGCTATACTTAGCTGGCACTATAGGGCTGATGAAAGAATATATCCATGGAGTTTCTTGCCGGCTCTTCTCTATAGGACAGACTTTTTTGAACTGCTTGTACATAAGTGCCATACATTTTTGTACCTAGCGGCTTGCCCCGTCGCTTGAATATAGTTGCCGCAGCTGGGCCTTCATCATTTCGGCCGAATGAAATCCACTGCTGGACACAGGCCTCCTCCAAAGATCACCACAACGACCGATATGGTGTGTTGTGTGCTCATCGGGGGTCTTGCCATAATCGCCACGCTTGGCAGACGGGTTGGCGATCGCAGTTGAGTTGTTAATGTACTCGAAGGACGCTGCTGCCCATCCTTCGGTTAATCCCTTAGTCGACTTTTACGACACACACGGGATGAAATGGGGTGGTGGCATTCTGAGTCGTCTATTAATTGTAACTTAATTTTATTTACAAGAATTACACGGGTCTGTATGCGAAGACATTGCAAACATCTGAATAATCAACGACCGCTTTTTACAAAGAAAGATGGTGGCGCGCACATTGTCACGTGCCACCGTGTGCGCAGCACAGTGCAGAGCAAGGCTTGGCGGGATCCTTCACAATCTTCCCCGAGAAATGCCTGGGGGGCGGCCTTTTTACAGCGGTGTTCCCTCCACTAGAGAGGGTGACCACCTTACAGTCGTCCTCTTCAAGATGTGCCTAAAGGCGTAGCACCAATGGGCGGCTCTAGTGTGATCTTACGAGGACCCAGGTCCTCCTGGGATGTTCTTTAAAATGCATGTCACGTCATAGCATAGTATATAAAACGGACTGGTCATTGTCTATTCCCATCGGAGAGCGAAAGTATGTAATTTATTAAATACAAAAATTAAAACTTTGAGTTTTCTAGTAACTTTACAAACAACATCATTTAACCAACTAGTTTTATTTGAATTTATTGTATTTTACAAGTATTACCAACCGTTTTAATAGTTCTTTGTGTTAAAAGCTTCGGTTTCCACGGAGAAAAGGTAGGTGAAGGGAAAGAGCTAATGGCGTTCCATTAGCTCTTTCCCTTCACTATAATAGAGCTTAAAACTATAAAATGAATTTACTGGCGTTCCATTCAATTACCCTGGCAGCCAAGCGATTCCCTGATCGACGAAAAAATTGGAAAAAAACCTGTACCTTTTCTCCGTGGAAACCGAAGCTTTTAACACAAAGAACTATTAAAACGGTATTAAAACGCCATTATAGAGTTTTTACCTCTATTATGGTGAAATGACATTGCTAATGAGTTAATTTGAACAATGCAGGTATGGTGCATGATTATTTCATAGTTAAATTTTAATGCAAGTAGTAGTTCTATTACCATGTTAATAATCTCAAGATAAAACATCTGAAACTATATGTTTGGGCGTGGTTTCTAGAGGTTCAGGATAGTTTAAAAATTGGGCCTATCGCTCTCTACTGATGGACATAAACTTCGCATTTAAATGATTAAATAATTTAGGTTTTTTTTCACCCCGTGGAATTACATTATTCACTTCCTCCACCCCGGGGAAAGACGAAGGGGCATGTAGGCCTCCTACCGGTTAGGGTTGCCGTACCTATCAATGAAATAAAACTTCAGTTTCACCTACATAGCCTTAATCTTCCCAATCAGATAACTTGTGCTGCATTCATATAACAACCGTTTCTAGGATCAGACGCTTGAGGATGCCCTCTATAATTTTATGAAACAGCGGCGCTATATGATATGATCGAAAAAAAGAAAAGCATTTATTGGCATAAACAACTAAACAGGCAAATAAAATAAACATAAACAATCTAGCGCTTATTTTCAACAGTATGCCTGTCATTATTGTACAATGCTTGTCAATTTGCGATTCCATCCTTGGGCCTGTCACTTCTTTGGGATGCCAATTATTATAGTTTGGTGTATAAGTACAGCAGCAGCAGCAGTAGAATCACGCTCAATTACTTTTTGGAAGCTTTTATTTCTATTAAAGTCTGCACCTATAATGTTGGTGATAACACTTATTGCTATTCCGCATCTACGCGATTTAGCTCGGTTTAATACGACGAACGAAATAAACGTTACTATATTATTTGCGATCGTTAACATCGTTTGGCGACGACAAAAATTTTGCAAAGCAAAAACCTGCATTTACGAGTCGTTCTTTCAAATCTTGTGTAACTTTATAGATAAGGTTTTTATACGCTTTTATAAGGCTTTGAGGTTAAAATTCCTTTTAGAGGAAGCTCATTATGATTACATCTTGCTAACGTGTGTGTCTAGTCAAATAATGGTTAGAATTTTAAAGATATAGAAATGTATTAGTAAATAATGTTCTACTTAAGAGCCAGAGATTGATTTTGTTCCTGTTTCATCAAGGTGTTATAAAAATAGGATAAGTTATGACCTATCATGACCATTCTTTAATGCGCAAAGGTTTAGATGCTGATAACGACAGCCAGTAAAGCTGAACGAGCTGTAAAGAGGCCAACACCCAGGCACATCTCGGGGTGATTGTAAAAGATCTCCCTGAAGCCTCGCTGTGCGCTGTGCTACGTACATGGTAGCACGTGACTTTATATAGTCATGTGCTACCATATACATGTCACCATCTTGCTGGGGGTCACTTAGCTTGAGTATGCTGATTCCTCATTCTATACACTTGCGACCCTTGAGGTGCCCTGCCATATAATGAAGACAAGCTCAAGTGGGTTGGACATGGGCGCCGAGGTGGCTTACGCCATTCTGTGTCCTTCTTTTTAGAGCAGGATCAAACCTCTCCCGATATCACTCTCAATCTCTTTCTGGAGCATGTCGCTCCTACAGATGCTAGCACTCCATTTTACATGCTCTGCCAGTATAGCCAATGTTCTCCTGCTGTTGCTCGATACGATGACCAGGATCGACCACTCGACAGCAGGCAGGGCACAACTTCAGAGCCTAATACAAAATTATTGAATGCAAAGTTGCTCAGGCCTCGAAAGTACTCCTTGTTTTTTATATCGTACATCATCTGAAGTGATCTCATAAGTAGTACAACATAAGCAAACACAGACTCACTAACATAATGCACAACTTAAGTAGATAAGCACTTATGATGAAAAATTTCAAGCATGTTTACAAGTTCCGCGATTGCTTTCAGCGTAGAAGGGGATAAGGGTAGCGGGTGGGGGGGCAGAAAACTTGCTTGTTTACATTAACTGCATATTGTACGACAAATCAAGTGGATACGACATTTTAGATAGTATACTCTCATGGATTTCCGTTACCGTAGTAATTCCGTAGCGATTCGTAGGAACTTTGTAGGGACGTAGAGATTTCGTAGCTGTTGTTGAGTTGTTGAAAATTGGTGTGAGTTTCGGAACATAACGGTTCCGCCAGCTTTCATAAGTGATATGGAATAATGCATGTCAGAAAAGATATATCAAAAAAGGTGGACAGCGGTTACACAACGGTGTGTGCAGTAAAACTTTAAATTAATTTATTTCCAGGTTAAGCATACATGAATATTGCTTATTTATTGAAAATTATTGAACATATCAATAATTTTTCTGTTAGGATTGAAAATCATGACAAATAATAACATATACATGTGGCAATACCACAAAGTATTGTATCTATACTTGTATCACTTAATTGTGCCTTACGTGTATGTTCCATTAAACTTTTCATAGTTTCACTATTCTCAAAACTTAGCATCCATTGTCACTATTAAAGCCGCCATGATCACACATTAAGCAGCTTTCAGCACAATCTAGCGCAACTTACGTCAGATTAAGTTCAAGTGACGTTGGAAGAACTTGTTTTGGGTCTGATTATCAAGTCATTCTTTTGGAGTTACACTCTTTTGCTTTCTATAACCTGTTCTTTGATAGGTGTTAGATTTAACGCACTGCATTACTGATTGAGTACAAGAGCTTTGACGTTTCATGGATCTATTTAGTGATCACAAACACTACTTAGTGTGACCTTAGAATTATTATGTTCTAAATAAATATTATATTGGATTCAAAATGGTGTATTGTATGTGGAATTAATGTCTGTAAACGCACCCACGACACAGGAGAAATCCTAGTGTGGGGCAACGTTTTATAAAAAAAACTAACTTGAATCATTTTTACTTTACGTTGACCGATTGGGCAGCATGCTGTAGACCGTGGCCATTGTGAATATTTACAATACAGTAGATAAACATTTTATGCTAGGGTTGGCTCCTCTTTTCATCATGATTTCGGCCTAATGAAGTCCACTGTTGGACACAGGCCTCCCTCAAAGATCATCACAACCACCGATATGGATGTGTTTTGAGCTCATTGGGGGGTTTTGCCATAATCGCCACGCTTGGCAGGCGGGTTGGCGATCGCAGTTGAGTTGTTAATGTACTCGAAGGACGCTGCTGCCCATCCTCCGACTAATCCCTTAGTCGACTTTTACGACACCCATGGGAGGAGATGGGGTGGTGGCATTCTGAGCCGGCACCACACGGCAAGCTCCTCTTTTACCCATACATTATTTCTAATTGTATTCATATATAGCTTATGTAATACTTAATAAGATAAAAACTGTATTTGTGTATTTTTACTATGGGCCTTAGTTGCTTGACAATAAATGAACACTCGATTAACAATACTACGAGTATACAATATTTTAAGTCTTTTGTAAATTGCCTGTTCTTAATTGACAGCTCACACCACTTCCACTGTTCGTGCACATACCACGTTTTGTTTCTGCATCAGCCTAACTACTAACTAGGCTGACTGGTAGAAAAAGTCTAATGGCATTAAGGTCGCCTCTGTACAATTCTATCCGTAAAGAATAAAATAAAATAGAAAAACATTTCGTGTAGTGTCCGGATTTAGAATGTAGCGCAAATGCATCTCCCATTTTGAGTGTTGTAAAAGGCGACTAAGGGAATTTTAATCAGGGGGATGGGCAGCAGCGCCCGTTTTTGAACCCGTAGCCATACTGCACCCACCAACCCACCTGTTAAGCATGGTACTGGAAAACTTACCCCAATAACGAAAAATATAAAACCAGCCCTCAGTGTAACCGGTCGTTCTGGAAATCTATGTGGAAAGCTTTTTTCAGTAGTGGACATCCTTTAGCTGATATGATGATGACAGTCGATTGAGAATCGAATACCGATATTTGGTGAAAACTTCCCTTTGATTTCAATGTGGACGAATGGCAAAAGAAGGTTCTACAATCGAGTAACTTAAATCTGACTTACCAATACCACAATGCCTCAAGACAAAAGTCTTTAACTAGTGTGTGTTATCAGTGATGACATATAGAACAAAGACCTGGTCACTTACTGTGGGCCTCATAAGAAAGCTCAAGGTCACTCAGCGAGCTATGGAGAGAACTATGCTTGGTATTTCTCTACGAGATCGAATCAGAAATGAAGAGATCCGTAGAAGAACTAAAGTTGCCGACATAGCTGAAAGGATTAGCAAACTGAAGTGGCAATAGGCGGGGCACATTGCTCGTAGAACTGATGACCGTTGGGGTAAAAAGGTTCTCGTGTACAGATAGCGCACCGGAAAAGGAAGCGTGGGATGATCTCCAACGAGTTGAACAGACGACGTGGCATGTAAGCGCTCGTTATGGAAATCTAAAGGGGAGGTCTTTGTTCAGCAGTGGACCTTTACTTTGGCTGATATGATGATGATGATAATGATAACTGACGAGTTACCAGTGGCCAGTAGGAAAAATTGCAAGTTCAATATCAATGTACGATCAACAAATATAAACGGAACGTCAGTACCCAATTGTACTAAACTAGCAAAACCCGTAACTAAATAGACTGAGATCTACCAACTAAACCTACAGTTTTTTAGCATATCCATAAAGAAAGCAAATCTAGTAAGCAAACTATGTGTTAGATTCATTCATTCAACAAATCACAAACACTCAAGCGGATTACAGTCTCGCGGCTCATTCGTGCGATTTGTGGATGAAGAGGCTTACATCGGAACGCGATGTCTAAAAATGGATTTATATAAATGCGGGACGTTGAAATGCTTGCTATTTTTTTTCGGAAACATACCTGATAAGTAAAACATATGTTGGTGTTTTGATTTTCAACAGTAACGCCGTCATTAACTTATTTTCATTTTAACACATCATGGCTTATTCAAGCCAAGCAAGCAAGGTAATGGCTCGAATATTTTTGATGGATGTACTCTCAATATTGGTTAAAGTACAAAATTCTATATCTTAAGCGAGTATCCTAAATACCTTCTGTGAAACAGTAGCTGTACTGCGCTCATAAGCCCGACTGGCAATCTTGGTAAATTCTCTCCAACATGACAGCACACGGTATGTAACCGGATGTTATAGAAATTTATGGGGGACGCCTATGTTCAGCAGTGGACGTCTTTTAGCTGCTGTAACAATGATGATGATACCATATTTTCATTTTGATAATTAAATATCGGTAACTACTTGTAATCATTATTTTAGGACCATAATTGACGAATCGGATCGGATTCGCGGGCAGATTAATATAAAATAACCAGGTTTTTTTTTTGTTACGCTTGGATTTCTCCTGTGTCGTGGGTGCGTTTTACAGACATGAATTCCACATACAATACAGCCAGACCCAGAACAACTACCTCCAGATCATACAAATATTTGTTCCGTGTGGGAATCGAACCCACGACCCCGGAGCGCAGCAGCCGACTGTATCAGCCACTGCGCCAACCGTGCCGTCAATATGTGTGTTGAACTCGCGTGGCGAGGGTACCGTACGATGAATATGTTATGTTCAATGTTGTTTTTCTGATCCAAAGTTTGTGGTAAATAATTTATCCCAAGAACAAACTTAATATAAGTTTGTACGCATACTATTGAAAGATATATGTATATAAAAAACTACTATGTGTGGTGATGGTCAGTTTTCATTTAGTCTTAAAATAATCTTTGAAACTTTTTATTTTAAAATGATAAGGGGGAAATAAATTTGAAACCCTCACAACATTTGATACATGGTAGAATTAGTAAATCTTTTTTTCTATTTTGTAATTTGCACCCCAAAAGTGACCACCATATTCAAAATTCGCTTATTCACGTTACACTTCTGTGTTTGGGTCGCAAAAATTCATATATGGACCAAATTTTAACTTAATCGGAGCAAATTGGCTGTGACAGACAAACAGACCGACACACGAGTGATCCTATTTGTGTTCCATCGTTTATGCAACCCTAACAATATTTTGACTAACCTCGAATATTCAATCAAGTTGAATGCAACTTGCAATGGCATTGCACTGCTTGTATTCAGACTTGTGGGGGAAAATCATCGCCATGCTGTGCTTATAATAGCTAGTTGTAACATGTTCCATAACAACTACAAAAGTTTCCTTTATATGCCACAGAACTTCTAGGATGTGTAGCACAAAACTTTGTCGCAAGTGCAAAGCAAAAGTTGGCGACGAACAGGAGTAATGCGCAAGTTAAGTTGTTACCTACAAGTTGAATGCATTCGACTTGATATCGGTGAGCTCACAAGTTTGTTAATAAGGCATTAATTGTTGCGTGTTAGTTCAGTTTAGTGTAGCTTGGGTACAGCTCACACATATTAATCTCACATGCAGAAACACTGTCACAATATCGACGTTGTATCAGTTTAGTTTTGAGATCGACACGATAAAGATATATGTTGGAATAACATGAACGTATGACGGCCAATGTCACTATCAGTCGACTCTGTCATGCACTACAGAAATTAAACTATCTACCATTATATGTCGTTCGAGATATTAATTGGAAAAACAATTTCAACGACACGGTTGGTGCAGTGGTTGATACAGTCGACTGCTGCGCTCCGGGTTGCGGGTTCGATTCCCGCACGGAACAAATATTTGTATGATCTGCAGGTAGTTGTTCCGGGTCTGGGTGTATTGTGTGTGAAATGTATGTCTGTAAACGCACCCACGACACAGGAGAAATCCTAGTGTGGGGCAACGTTTTTTAAAAGAAAAAAAAAAAAAAAAAAAAAAATATTGAACCGTACGATACATATTTTTGTAGATATTTTTAATTTTTGAGAAATATTTTATGTATGTCTAAAGATTAATTAATTTGAACACCGTACAACGTTGCCTTATATTTGACATTTGGGAAATTATGGAAGATACTCTACCAGTATATATAAATGTACTCGGTGTACTCTTCAGAAGCCATTATCTAAGAGAAGAATAAGTATACGTTGTTCATAAGACACTTTCTCCGTATATTATTTATTATGGGCTCAAACGCCCTGATAGTCTTGATGGAGGGAAAGTGTGGATCATTAAAAGAGTTATCGCGGATTATAACAGATTTTATAAATGTTTTTAGTATGAAAGAATGAACGTATATGATCTATTTACTATTTTTGTAGATGACATATTGCTGTCTCACAATTATGGAGATGGCAACAAAAGTGAAAAATTTGCCACGTGAAATACAGTTTGATGTAGGTACCATACCAAGAGATAATTGGACGTCTGTTATATATCTCTCAGGGTACACGAGCTGATATAAGCTTTGCAGTAAAAATACTGAGCCGCTGTAACAGATCACCCTCAGAAGAGCACTGGATTGCTATCAAGAGGGTATTTAGATACCTAAAGAGTACTAAAAATCTACAGCTTCAATATTATTATATAAAAGTATATATGAAGAAATTTCTGGATATTCTGACTTCTGATTCTGTCTTCATTACAGGATGCCCAATTCTGTTTGGGCATTCTGTACTGACGATAGAAGGTCTTGCACAGGATATGTTTTTAAATACAGCAATATGTTGAAACTCTAAAAGGCAGTCAATATTTGCCTTATCCACAACACTAGCTGAATACATGGCTTACTCAGCAGCCACTCTAGAAGCTATCTGGCGGAGACAGTTACACATTGAGCTGCCGCCCTCTTTCATGGTTGCAGCTATTACAGTTACAACGCTTGTCATAAGTTAACATATTGATGTTTGCCAAGACTACGTGCGAGACAACATTGGATGTGGCGAAATTTATGTCAAGTACATTCCCACAATGCAATGGTCGCCAATTATCTGACAAAAGCGTCATCGTGGCATCATACATTTTTGAGTTGCATGGGCTTGTGTTCAAAGAATGATGTTAGAATTATATGAAAGCGCACCTAATTCAAGTATGACAGCCAGTGTCGCTAATTATTGACTTTGTCAAAATGTACTACTATGAAATAAACTGTCTATTATGCAGTTCACACGACACCTCATCCGAATATTATTTGTAGCATTTTCGAGTCAAACATTGTTTTACCTAAATAAGGTTATCAATATAAATAGGTAGCAGCTTTTTACATAATGAGCTCTTTACTGTCCTACCGCCACTGCACATGTACGGGCCTTTTCTCACGATGTAATGAATGTGAATGAAAAAAAATGTTAGGCCTTAGTCCACTCCCCTGGGGGGGGTGACCGCTTTACAGTCACCCTCTCCGAGATGTGCCAATAGGCGTGGCACCAGTGGGCGGCTCTAGTGTGATCATACGAGGACCTGGAGCCTCCCTTACGTACCGAAGATGACCGCTCCGGTGGTTTTAGCCGGTAGGAGTCCGGCATACCCCTTCGTCCTTCTCCGGGGCGAAGGAAGTTCATGAAGAATTTCCACTGGGCACCAATAAAAAAAGGCCTTGGTCCACTACGCCGGCTTAGTGCGTTTTAATAATGTTTAATAATATTTTTTATTTAATTGTCCGCAATGACCGCAGTTTGTTAAACTTTAGTAGCATCATCAGTTGAAACGCTGGAATGATAGTCTTTATTACTGTACATATATGGTCTTAAGGAACCCTAATATTATTACTGCAACACTGTATATTTGCATCGCCCATCGCGTCGCCAGTCACGGTGTTGGCGAGAGTCATGTGTGTCTGTTTTTTGTAGTTTATTTGGTAATTAATTTTAACTGTGGTAAACGAGAGTGAATTTTATTTACAGAGTCAATCCCAGCATCGTGCCTCAACATTACCTAATACAAGTCTACAATCCTAAAATAGCACCCCTTTTACTACAGTCTCCACAAATTTTAAAACTGATTAAAGAAAAACACCTCCGCCAAACAATTCACCATTAAGTTCACCCATAAACCCATTCGCACCTTAATAATCCGGTTAAAGGCGCTAAAATTCTTAAGTAGTTCGAAAGAGTTTCATTGCTATTATTACGAGCACATAAAAAACCTTCTTTGTGTTTATTTAATCAGCCGATGGCGATGGCGAGGTTTTCGGCACAAAATTAGAAAAGTTTCATCCTCATTTTTACTCGTAGCTGTGTTTAGCAACAACTGTTTAAATATTAAGTTTGTTTATCAAACCATGACCTCGGCCGCTTTGGAACTCTCAAGATGGTGAATTTAAAATGTCATCACTGGATGTTATTAGAGTATTCATAATAGATGAATTGAATTTTGTTGTCCTTTCCGTAATCTTCGAAAGAGGTAATTTGAAAGTAAATGTGCCAGGTGATTAAATGATGAAGGCGTCTGCTTGTTACCTTGTGTTATAACTAAAAACGTAACGTGTGAGCACTAATTCGCCAACCAGGTGTTATGTCATCTCAATTGATATCATCCATATATTCGACTGCCTTCAAATTTAACTTACAGATTTGTGGATTGTACTTTATCTTATCCCCTTTGCGCGCAGACTTTTTCTCTTAGAATATATTATACATTAGTAATATCACAGTTAAACATCAACATGTTTAAAAAGCTTAATTCTCGCAAACTAAATCTAGATAGATTTAGTAGATTCAGTAGATACTGCTTACGTATGCTCGGTCCATCGATTCCGTCCAGCCATTATCCTTGGTACTGTGCTAATCAATCTGGTAAAAATCAGAAACTTTCTGACTATAATTTTTTTTTTTTTTTTTTATTTATTACTGGAAAATCTACAGCTAAAAATACAGGAGTAACAATAATAATAAGGAAACAGAAAGCCAATTACAGATTTTCACATATGGTAGATGCATAGATAACTGTAAGTGTTTACACAGGTTACAACAAATTGAATATATAAAAATAAAAATATAATTATAGATAGATACTGATATTGTATTCATCTAAAAACTAAAATTGAAAAAGAAGAGGAAAGATAGAAAGTTTCACTGGGAGGACCAGCTAGAGGACTTGCAATAAATAATACATTGAATTTTTTTTTGTCGAAACGTCTGTCATAAAAATGATTTTGCAGCAACAGTAAAAAGTACATGCTGCAATATTGCACAAACAGTATCACAGCGATGATATTCAGTGAGAGGCCCGAATCGGCGTACGAACATTTAACCGGTGGCCTACGATATAGATTATTATATCGTATACTACGTGTGCCCCGCGGTTTCACCCGCCGTTTTATTTAAAAGATATTGGATTATTTATTAATAATTTATAGATTTACTTCGGCATAGATAGACGTCCGGCTCTTCTCGGTAATGCTCAGTTCTCGTCGGACGGCCACCCTTGGCCCGACTCACTGCGTCGCATCGCCCACTCGCGCTATTACTTCGTTTTCACTTCCCGTTATTTGTTATTTTTGCTCAAGGATTATGTAACCTAGAATTATGTAACCTTACAGGTTACATAATTCTAGGTTTCTCAAGAAATGGACTATCAAATGCAAAAAGAATATTTCGAATCCCTCTGATAGTAGATAGTAGAGATTAGCGCGTTCAAACAAAAATAACTTAGTTTAGTTTAGTTTAGTTAGTTATGTGTATGACTTATGTCTAGGTATGAGATATAATAATATATTTGTCATCACCGCAAGTGAATGCATTAAAGTGGTTGTATGTCAAAAAAAGTACGTAAAAGTCGTAGTATGTGATGTACCACCACGAAAAAGAGAGATATATGATAGAGTGAGATGTGTGTATGTAAATATAGTAATAATCTACCTACCTTAGATACACATCAGCATGTAAATATCCTCCCAATGAGCACTATACTGAGCAGTCAAAGATAAAATTGCTATAATCTCCACACATGGCAGGTGGACTGGTGATGGCAGTATGTTTATATTAGCACACGAGATGATGCTGCTATCCATTCTCTTGACATCAACTCCAGTTGGCTTTCACGACACCCATTATTGGAGAGGGGTGATCCCTTTCTTGCCAGAACACTACCGGTAAAAAAAATTGGCAATATTATAAATCTTTTCAAGAACTAGTGGTAACTTATTGCAAGAGTCCAGCTAGGTAGGTACCACCGCAGTGCAGCCGCCAGTAATGTTTAAACATTAAAATGTCCAGAATACGCTTAGGAGGGATCTGTAGCTAGTAAAATTACTCGGCATAAGAGACTAAATAACTAATGTCTCGAGGTGACGAGCTCAGTGTCGTGGGACGCAGGAGTAGTCCTGGGTAGCATTACAATTGTCATGGGCTGCATGACACTTACCAATAGGCGAATGACTAGCTCATTTCATAATTTTTCACAATTAAATTTATTAATAACTAACTGGGCCCCGTGGTTTCACCCACCGTTTAGTCTATACAAATAAATACATTTCATGGGTTTTTCGGAGATTAGCTGGAACAAACAGACAGACAAAAGACAGCAATTAAAAAAAACATTTTTTTCGTTTATTATGTACCGTATATACTTTCATATGCATTGTTTTAAAAGCTATTATTTTGACATTACAAGCAGATATTTAAATTTTATTTTTATTGATAGTTTTTTTTCGTTTAATAATATAATAACATTTTTTTTTTCTCACCTAATATAAAATATAATAATACAAATTTACAATATCAAAGAAAAAAAAAAGGTTTACAATACAAGTATGTTGTATGAGACTGGTGCCTAAACTAAGGAAAATCCCGTATTTCAGGTCACCAGGTCTCCACCCCACGAATACATTATTGGCTTCCGTAAGCTAGAGCAAAACAATTTACTGACTTGACTGATTGTATGTACCTCGCTAACGCTTTCGTTCACATGCAGAGAAACTAACAATTTCTTTAATGTCACAATAGGCACTAGACCGCCACATCTGTTCATAATAACCTATTCAAAACTATTCCCACAACTTGTACAAGAGAAATGTAGTAAGCTGATTTCCATACTATTATGAACATTGTCATGTTCGAATATAGAATTATAAACCGCACCTGGTTTTAGTGATAGCCGAGTTTAGTTTAGTTATTGTTTGTGATTTCAAGTGTATATGTGTGTGTGCGTTTGAATGTGACTTTCCTTGTATGTAGCTACTTAAGCTTTTGGTGTGAGTGTATTTCAGGATGTTGGGTTGGGATGCGTGAAAACAATACCAAGCAAATTTGTACTGAAATACGATTTAATTACCGTGCAGTTATAAATACAACAACAAGTAAAATTCCTGATTAAAGTTTTAGTTTACTAGTTTTAAAGGTGGGGTATGGGCAGCAGCCTGACTGCGTTTTGGAGCGTGTACCATGTGAGGTGAGTTTCACCGACCGGTTTGAGTCCCCTCGTCTACTCCTCCCTTGTCAGTATATGAACACTGTACCTCTTGTTGAACATGTATGTA
This sequence comes from Diloba caeruleocephala, assembly GCA_947459985.1. Classification (NCBI taxonomy): domain Eukaryota; kingdom Metazoa; phylum Arthropoda; class Insecta; order Lepidoptera; family Noctuidae; genus Diloba; species Diloba caeruleocephala. The sequence goes on from OX381618.1 coordinate 4,193,947, forward strand.
AGATTTACTTTATCATAGAATATATTCTTGCCATGTGGTGCCGGCTCAGAATAACACCACCCCATCTCATCATATGGGTATCGTAAAAGTCGACTACGGGATTAGCTGGAGGATGGGCAGCAGCATCCTTGGAGTACATTAACAACTCAACTGCGATCACCAACCCGTCTGCCAAGCATGGCGATTATGGCAACACCCCCCAATGAGCACACAATACACCCATATCGGTCGTTTTGGTGATCTTTGGGGGAGGCCTGTGTCCAGCAGTGGACTTCGTTCGGCCGAAATGATAACATATTCATCAAATAATCTAGTTCTGTCATGGGATTTAGTGCAGGGCACGTTAGCGTCCCTCGAGCCATTAACAAGGTAGTATATCCATGGAGTTTCTTGCCGGTTCTTCTCCATAGGACCAATGACTTGGAACCGTGCGACTATTTAAATTCTGACTATTCGTAAGTGCCAGCAAATGGTTTACATGAATAAAAACAATTTGACTTTGACTAAACTGCGCTTGGCAATCCGCCTGGCAAGTATGGTTTTATGGCTAACGAGCACACAACACACACTCAGACAGATCATTGTCGCAATCTTTAAGGGAGGCCTATGTCCAACACTGGATGTTTTTCGACTAAAATAACTTCATCAGTTCAGGTAAGTTCAGTTTAGCTATAGCGCCAGGGCAGCACATTTTTGTCACATTCAGGTAATAACATTTTTTATACACAGATACCTTAATTGGAAAGCGCACATAGAAAAGGTCTGTAATAAAATAAATAGGTTTGTTTATGTATTATATAAATTACGAAAGACTTCAACACACAATACTGTACTCGCAGCATACCATGGACACGTGTCAGCAGTTTTAAACTATGGAATAATATTGTGGGGTAATTCCACAGATGCGCGTAGAGGCTTCCTAGCACAAAAAAAATGCGTTAGAGCAATTGCTGGCATACCACCATGGGAATCATGTCAGCCATTATTTAAAAAATATCGCATTCTAACCTTACCCTGTATGTACATTTTCGACGCAGCCAAGTTTGTCAAATTAAACCCTCATCTATTCAAAACAGCTAGAGAAATGTTTCCTAGAAATACGAGAGATCCAGGCAGAATTGTATTAAGCAGGGCCCCAAAGACAATGATGTATTTAAAAAATTGTTATGCCATGTGTGGCCGGATATATAATAGTATTCCGAATGAAATAAAAAAAATGCATGTTTGTACATTTCGTAGAAAATTGAAACTTTGGCTGATAGAAAAGTCCTTCTATTCTATATCTGAATTTATAGGTAAAAAATGATTTCCCACATTTGCTCAAGGGGTCGTAAACTTTAATATAAATAATTTATATATAATTAAATACTGGCTATTTTACTGTTTAATTGTAAGGTTGACATTTAATATTTAATTTGATTATTGTTGACATTCGTTTTATTCAGGCGTATGTAAACGCGCAAAAAATTTGCATGTCGCGCTGCGGCAAAATGTATCTGGCTCTATTTTTATTTACACCATCTGTAATGTACCTTCATTTTATGCAAATAAAACAATTTATTTATTTATACTTTTCTCCACCCTAGCATTTATTCTGTATCATGGGAGCAGTTTACAGACATAAATCTCATATGCACATACACCCAGAAACGAATGTCTGTAGATCATGGAAGTATTTGTTGCATGCGGTAATTGAACCCGCGACAGCGTAGAAAGCCAATCGTTTAGCTATTGCGCTAACTGTGCCAAAATTATTTATTTATTTATTATACTCTTTATCGTAGAATAATCAGTAAAAGACAATATGTTTAAGCGTACAATGGGCGGCCTTATCGTACTCAGCGATTTCTTCCAGGCAACGTAAGGATGAAAATAAACTAAACCGGATAATATACGCGGCAGACGATGGTGCACATAGATACATAATGATATAGGTAAATTATATATACTATCCTAAATATATAAATACTGAAGATAATACACAAATAATATAGACATACTAGTTGCTCGCCCCAGCTTCGCACAGGCAGGTACATGCAAACCGGATTGCAGTTTCACCTACCGGGTCTAATCATCAATCTAAAACATCCAGGGACCTACTCAAACATGAACAAATAATTCATCAATATCGGTCCAGCTGTTTAGGAGGAGTTCAGTGACATACACACACACGTACATAAGAATTGTAGATAAGATAAATACATAAATATTATCACATTTGTATTGCATATATGCCTCTGCTTTTGCCACAAAGTCCTATCTCTTCCTTACATACATATCCAGTCTGTCAAAGATGTCTTCTTCAGAACTTGAATCCATCTGTTCGAGCTCAACATAAGGTGACAGCTTGAAAGTGAGATCACAAATGTAATTCTATACTTTCTGTCATATTCTTGAAACTCATTTTGTTTATCACTTCAACATACGAAGGAGTACCTTAAATAAGAAGATGAGTTGGATCCCTATTTCAAACAGCATAAATATAAAAATTATTAGTCTTATTTTTCCTCCACAAATATTTGGGGTATCTTTTCCATTAAGTGCTAACCAAACCCATATCAACCGTTATAGAAAAACGTTAATAACATCGAACACCCTTAAACGAGGGTGCTGGAGTGCTAAGCAAATACCCAAGGAGTATCTTATTTTGTTCCAACATACATACTACAGAAGGGAAAACACACAACTCCTGGACGTAATAACATCCCTTCAAATAAAGCAAGTCATTGCCATCTTGATATAAATGTATTTATGAGAACATCAGATTTGGTTTTGGCTAGATAACCTTGGCAAGATGGACCTGTATGTTTGCATGATGCTGTATTTTTTCCAATAGTCTTATAGATTATTTATAATGTATTATATATGGTTGTATATGTGTGCATATTATTGTAGCAATTAATGGAATATCTATTCTGTTTGTAAGTAGGTCTGAAGCCGTCTTAACTGAAAGTATCACTTTCTCACAAACAAATAAAAACTGTTTTTGAAAGTTTGGTATTGGTAGAAGTACTTTCCGTGTCATATCTGGGATAAGAATATAGTACCACTTCATCTCCCGTGAAATAAGTGACTAAGAACTAATGAACTAGTGTCTTAGTCTGTCTTCTGACTTAATTTTGTTTGTCCATATATTTCCGTACAGCAGTACAGTAGCGATAATGCGCTCACCAACCCGACTGTCAAGCGTGGTGAGTACTGGAAAATTCCTCCCAAAGTGATGACACAACTGTGGAAAACTATGGGGGAAGCCTTCATTCAGCAGGACGTCCTTTGGCTGATATGGTGATGAGGATGAGAAATAATTAAGTTCACGAGTAATTATATATTTTTTCTATATATATGTAGTCATTTGTTAATAATGATAGCCTGGATTCTAAGTCCTTTGGCGAAGTAGGTACTGTATTAAATTGCGTGAGTGTTGCAAGGGGAAAAACAAAAATATGTTTTATACTTAGGTGTATAGTATTAATGCCGTGTGGTGCCGGCTCAGAATGCCACCACCCCATCTCCTCTCATGGGTGTCGTAAAAGTTGACTAAGGGATTGGCCGGAGGAGGGGCAGCAGCGTCCTTCGAGTACATTAACAATTCAACTGCGATCGCCAACCCGCCTGCGAAGCGTGGCAATTATGGCAAAACCCCCAATGAGTCCACAATACATCCATATCGGTGGTTGTGGTGATCTTCGGGGGAGGCTTGTGTCCAGCACTGGACTTCATTCAGCCTAAATGATGTAGTCTTCTCATTAAGAGACTATCATAATATACGAGTAAAAAAATCTCATTCTGCACTATTGTAAAACCACATTTAGCACATTTAATTACTCAGTCCATAACACAATTAAGTACATACCTAAACAATGTAGTACATTACACAGTCGCTACGCCTGCATAATAACGTAAGTACGAATAACCAATCTTGTGGGGGGGAAGCGGGGAACATGCTGCCCGCAATCCGAATACAAATAGGATGGACAGGCAACATAGAGCCAGGAATAGTTTGGATAGAGCACAAAGAGGGACAACAATTATAACAAGTTTATTTCCTAAAATAAACCCAATAACTATTCTACGAGTTTCTATGCATGTATTCTGATGCATGGTTTCCGAACAAATATATTCCAACATGTTATAATAGGCGTCAAACGGTAGTGCAATTCTCTCAGCTCAAATAACCATACCCCCTTAAATACAGAATTGGAATAATGGTGAAAACCGGTTTGGTAATCGCTTTAATTAATATTTATTGTTTTTATTTTTTTGAATAAAAGCGTTGTCCCACACCAGGATTTCTCTTGTATCAGGGAAGACACACATAGACCCGTAAAAACAATCTGCAGATCAAACAAAATTTGTTCCGTGTGGGAATCGAACCCACGATCCGGAACGCAGCAGCCGATAGTATCAGCCACCACACCAACCGTACCATCAAAATTACGACGAATTATAGGAATCTATGAGGGAAGTTATTTACCAGTGGACGTCCTGTGGCTGATGTAATTTGTGATTAACTACTATTGGCTATTAACCTAGCTACTGGAGGATGTTGCTGTGCTAAGGTATTTAAAAAAAGGTTTTCAGACTGCCCGTGCTGGCATTTACATGACAGCCTCTAGCGATGACGAAATGCTATCTGAAGCACGAGTGAACGACGGATGGTAGACGGAGGACAAATTATAAACTATCTGAGGCAGGAACGCAGAAAGCACTCTACCGCACTCTACCTCGCTGATCAAACGATCAGTCCCATAGCCATATGCTACAAGCGAGTCAAACAATAATAAAATTGAAATCCCGTCAAAAAACGAAACGACGTGTATTTTACTTGAAAAAGACGTGTTTGAACAGTCGCACTGAAAATAATAATCCCCGTATCCCCCATAATTACACACTTAAAAAAAGACTCAATTCATAAATAAACTAAAGGCGGCACTTACTTGGGTAAAAACAAACTTTTTCATACGCAAACTGACGTCGTGTCCATCTAAAAATAGTTATTCACGTCATCGATTCATGACTTATGTCGACCTCCACGGTCCGCTCAATTATTCATGAGTTCCATTCTAACGTCGATGGAACATCTTTTTTATATCACTATATATTTTACATATTCCCGTGACGAAAGTGTAATTCGATATAATAGGATGATCTGCCTGTTTTGTGATATCTTTATATAGTTTTTTGGGTCAATACTTGAATGTTCACGGTAACAGTGATAGTCTAGTGGTTGAACGCTTGCCTTCCATACGGGAGGGTCTGAGTTTGATCCTGGCCCGCACCTCTTACTTTTCGGATTCATGTGCGGATCAGAATTTAGTTAAGACTTGTATTATCGTCATATCAGTCACAGGATGTCCACTGCTGAAGAAAAGCCTCCCCCTTAGATTTCCACAAGGAGCGGTCACATGCCGCTCTCTTTGGTGCGTGGAAGCAGTGGAAGTGAGCGACATTATATGTATGTGTGTGCTCATTATAGTGATCATTGGCCTATATTTAGCAGTGGATATGTGCGGGCTGATGATGTGTGTTTTATTGTAAGCTTCTTATGACTAAATGGACACTGTATTGAACGATATATCTGCGTTAAGTAGCGCTCCATCATCAACATCATCATCATCACATCAGCCAAAAAATTCCACTCTTAAACGTAGGTTTCCACCATAATTTTTTACAACGACCGGGTACACGTCGTGTGTTATCATTTTGGGTGGAATTTGCCGATACTCATCACAGATGGCAGGCGAGTTGGTGAACACAGTTTGGCTGCTCCCTTAGTCACCTTTTACGATGTCCACGGGAAGAAATGTAGTAGGGCTATATTCTTGATCTGGACACCGCAACGCTTCTTGAGGTCTAGCTATTGACCGGTGAACAATATTTGTGTGAGTGCCTAAGCGTTAGGTGGTCAGTATCGCTGCCTCCTAACATTATGCTGACCTGTTGGCCCTTTGGCATATGTTGCACCTTTTATTTAGTTGTACTTTTGTTATAAGTTTATTTTTATTGCGTGTACTGTAAGTGCCAATAAAAACAACTTTCTTTCTATTTCCCTTCAAGACCGCTTCGTGCCTTGGAGAGCACGTCAAGCGCCCCGGTTGTCGTACGATTACAAATGATAGTTGTTACAGGAGCCAAGCCCGAAAGCTTTATCGGGTTGTGGAGGTCATTGCAGTTTCGTGTAAAATATTGATGTACACAATACAAAACAGAATTTAGTCACATCGGGTTAAATTGAATACTACACTGACACACTAACTGAACCTAACGTAGTTGAGGAAATCCAGGCAGATAATGATTTGTTGCTCTACCTTACTTCGCAGTTTAAATAAGCAGAGCGTAGAGCCTCTGTCTGTTCTACCTTACCAACACTCTACCTTACCAACACTTCGTGTTAATTTGAGCTAGACAGGTATTCGTAGCGTGGTCACAAGTAGCCCTAACTATCTATCTTTGCCAACTAACGAACGAAATTAATAATAAATCTTATTCAAAATCTTTATATTTAAGATTTTGAAACACATCCGTTGTTTTGTTTCGATCACATTTAACGCAAAAAAACAGTTAGATTCTTAATCCCAAATACAAAGTTTTTGGATACGATTGATTATTAATTTCGGTCGTAAGTTAATGCTGCTACCAATCGGCTCTGTCCGTTGCTAATAACAATATTCCGTAAAGGACGATCATATTGATTAGTGGACATCGACTTTTATTTATTCGATAGTAAATTTATAGATATTCCCAAATACCAAGCTATAATGTTGTGAAATAATGATTTGATTGCAATATTTGAGTGTAGAAATTGTCTTGGCTGTGCTATTACGGGCAAGAATAGGCTTATTCTTAAGTATTGTAATGTCTATGAATGATTGGGTGGCCCAAGGTTAGTCGTGGGCCAGTCCATTGATAATAGACTCTCCTAATAACCGTTGTAGTACAAGCTGATATAATGTATTTATTTATTTATTTATTTATTTGTCAACATCTATCATTACAGGTTATTACCTAATGCGACAGAGAAGTTTTAAATATTACATTTATCTATAATAATAATTTACTAATCAAATCTGAAGTTTTCTTAAGGTGATACGATATGGTTATTTTTAAAGCATTTATTGCTGGGATATTATACTTGGCAGCTTTATTGTACACCATTTTAAAAACAACTATTAGGAATCATTTTATAAACAGAAATTGTACAACGGGCGGTCTTATCGCTATTAGCGATTTCTTACAGACAAACTTTGGCTATTATATTGATAAGTGCTAGATATGTTCCAATATCGCATGCAAAGAAAGAAAGAGAACTCATTTATTTTGCTCTCACACATTAACAATTAGGCAAAAGATATAAACATGAACAGTAAAAAAAATATAGGAAATACAACTTAATAAGATTAGTCTGATGTTACCTGAAAGACAAAAATGGAACTTAGCTCAGTATTGTGCTACTTCGTGATGAAGCAGCGCTGGTATTCTACTAAGACTTCATATACTCTATAAGAATTTTCATTGATTTAAGTACTTCTTATTACTTCCCGAGGGACACACCGAATTTTCTGAAGTGCTCTGTGATTGTGACCAAAAATAGGTAGACGAGTGATGTATTAAATGCGACCATTGTTTCCTCATGAGAGGCCGTTTATAGTTAATGTTTCGTAATAAGTAAAGTCTTCTTTCTGGCCTGGAGGTCTACGGACTAGGTTCTTAATGTCATAATATCTGTCCTTTCATGTGGACAGCTATGCTTAATATTTATTTACGAGTTCAAATCGAAAAAGGAGAACTATTGTTGCTGACATAGCTTAAAGTCTTCTCAAGCTGCGAACGCACACCAGAAAATACAGCATAGTACGGCCTCCAATAAGAAAGTCTCCATATCTCCGTTATGGAAATCTATCGGGGAGACCTTTGTTCGGCAGCGGACGTCCTTTGGCTGATATGATGATGTCCTTTAATAGTTGGCTTAGGAGACCACTGAATTTAGGTGACGAAAATCATCTTAAGGAAACCTGGAATAGGCTAAATCGTTAACACGCACGCTTGTTCAAGCGTGGTGATAAATACTCGATCCTTCTCTGTATGAGAAAAGATCTTTGACCTGCAGTGGCACAGTTTAGCTGATATTTTAATAAGTAAAGCACGGTAGAGTTCCCCTCCTCACTCCGAAGTTAGGTTGACCATTTAGCTTCTGAGTTCACACGTGCCCACACCAAACGAGAAGATGGTGGATGCCGTCACGCGCTGCCGTGTGCGTAGCATAGCACAGTGTACAGGGATCCTTTACAATGGAGGGGGGTTGACCGCTTTATCCATCATGTTTTTTTATCAATAAGTACCATAATAGTTTGTGATAACAAAATAAAGTATGTATGGAGCCGGATTGTAGAGTTAAATTGCTGAATATATTGTCTACAATAGAATTCTATCTTGTACCAATAATTTATCTCAAGAACAAACTTAACAATGTAGTTGAAAAACATGTTCACTGAAACCCAAACTCAAACTTACATTTGCAGTTGGAATGTAATCCCTAAGGATTACATTCCAACTGCAAATGTAAGTTAGTAGGCAAAACATTGAAAGATTTGCTATGTTATTTAAAAACCATAGAGTAGAGTTCAGTTGTTATGGAGGGTATGCACAATATTCATCTATTTTCTTTTTTTAAATAAGCCCTTTCATTTGGTATATGCTGCCAAAGGTGTCCCCATATTAAAAATTCATTAATTTACGTTACACGTCCATGTTTGGGTCGCTGAAATTCATATGTGTACCAAATTACAACTTCATCGATCCAATAGAGTCGGAACAAATTGATTGTGACCGACGGACATCGGTGATCCGTTTAGAAATACGCCGTTTTTCCATTCGAAGCCCAGAAATAAATAAAAAAATACGTGTCACTTAACATATCATACAGTCCAACTCAGGCTTCTCCATTGAATATCTACCAGTGAATTATGATAGACTGAGCTATTTGATAATTACGTATAGCAGCTTATCAACTTTGGCTTTAGTCACAAAAAACAATGCTTCAAAACCTCCACATTAACAAAGGGATTCTTTGAACTGGGTAACACATTGCCTGTCTATTTCGCATTCCACATGCAAAAAATAATTTTATTCAACTCGTATTTTCATGAGGACCGAAGTCTCGGGGGATGTGTTTTAATAACACTTTACAGCTGAGAGCTTTCGGTCTAATTGCTGAAAAGTTTTCAGAATCTCATAGGGCTGGATGGTACTTTTTCTTGCTTTTTAGTACTAGGACGTTGGTGAGTTGTTAGTTCCCTTAATGGTGTTGGTAATGGAAATTTAAATTTAACTTTTACTGTTTATTCCGATATTCTGTGCAAAGTATTTTACATTATTCAGAACGCAATCATTCGGGAAAAACCAGGTGTACAATTCCTTAAGCTCAAACATCCATACATCCTTCATTACAGAATCAAAATAACGGTGTAAAACCAATTCGGTATTCACTACAAACATCCACACATCCTTCAATACAGAATCAAAATAACGGTGTAAAACCAATTCGGTATTCACTAAGACATGATTGAAGCTATTCAAGAACACGTTGCAGATGGTAAGCCATGAGCTGGTCCTCATGGCTTACCTTCTGCAACGTGTTCTTAGCGAATACCAAATTAAGTTATCACTGTTATTTCAATTCTGTAGTGCAATTCCCTAAGCTTAAACATCCATACATCCTTAAATACAGAATTGAAATAACGGTGATTACCTAATTTGGTAATCGCTAAGATTGGCCATCATGGCTTACCTTCTGCAACGTGACCTTTAATAGCTTCAATCATGTCTTAGCCAATACCGAATAGGTTTTACGGCGTTACTTCGATTCTGTATTCAAGGATATATAGATGTTTGAGCTTAAGGAATTGCACCTCTGTATTCAAGGATGTATGGATGTTTGGGCTTAGAGAATTGCACCCCAGGAGTCACCAAAATAGCGTACAAAATTAACAAGTGAAACTGATAGTGGACTAGCCATGTCTGATGAAGGAAGTTGGAGCAGACGGGTCCTTAAGTAGAGCCTGCGAATCGGAAAATATAACTGACTTCAGCGATCTGAAGAAAGCTGCTGAGACAGACTTAATGCGGAAGGTGGAGAGAGGACCAGTTGTTGTGACGCAGATTGGGAAGTTAGAATTATGCTCAGCAGTGGTTTGCGACAGGTTGAGTTGATTGCTTCATTGGTACTAGTGGGCTATTGCGACGTGATAATTTTCAATTCGTTATTCAGGAGTAATATAAGATCTAACTGCTAATCAGATACTAATAATAAACTGATATTTTTCTGATAAAATGACAGTTTTTTTTAACACGTTGCCCCACACTAGTATTTCTCCTGTGTCGTGGGTGCGTTTGCAAACACAAATTGCACACACAATACACCCAGACCCGGAACAAATACCTGCAGATCATACAAATATTTGTTCCGTGCGGGAATCGAACCCGTGACCCGGAGCGCAGCAGTCGACTGCATCAGCCACTGCACCAACTTTTGGCACACGTTTAACATTTTGTAAGGTCTACAGATATTTGTATCAGTTCTGAGCATGTGATAATTGTCTGTAAACGAGAGCTTACAATCGTTTCAAAATAAAAGAAATACTTAGAATTTGTATTTCGATGATACGTTAGCTTATATTATGAACTATTTAAAGACTCAATTCCATTGATATACAGACTTTTATCCATAACCACGTACATAAGAAAATATTTCTCGTCCATTCCACTTGACATAACGGACCATTAACTTTTAACATCCCCACACAATCCAAGGCTGGTAGTAAGTTATGATATGTTGGCAGCCTATAAATATTGAAGGCATTCGTTTTTCGCGTGACCAGATAACAGTTGACACCCAAGAAAATAATGTATCTAAGAGGGCACGCTATGAGCTGGGGTTAAGTAACTGGCTCTTTGCGCTACGAGGCACGGGTTTGGTTTTCGCACGGAACAAATCTATTATACAGGAGAAATACTAGTCTGTGGTCAAATCTTCTTTCTTTTCTTTTGGTCAGTGTAGTGAGTGTCCGGATGTTTCAAGCTACCAAAAGGCCTGCAACTTAGCTGAACAAGTCTTCTAATGACAACAGCCGGTCGACAATTTTTGTGCCCTTCGAAGCACCGAAACGCTCAGTTCAAAACCACTTACGGTCACCCATCCATAGACTGACCGTGCCAAGCGTTGCTTAACCTCGCTGATCGTTTACCGATCAGTGAGGGCAACGGGTTAGCAGCGCCTCAAAATAAACAAATTAGTTTGGTTAAATAACGGATCCTAAAGTGCTAGGGTGGGTATATTGTATGATCATCATCATTTCAGCCGAAGAACGTCCACTGCTGGACAGAAGCCTCCTCCAAATATTGCCACAACGACCAGTATGGTTTTATAATAATTGCCACGCTTAGCAGACGGGTTGGCGATGGCAGTTAGGTTATTATTGTACTCGAAGGACGCTGCTGCCAATCCTCCACATATCTCTTTCTTGATATATTTGTCGTATACAATATATATTCAATATCAAGAAAGGATCATATTACGAGTGATTTATCGGTAAAGTCCAATAAAAATGATATTGTGTATCCTTTTTAATATCCTACACAAAACACAAAACTGATTTTTGCTTATATTCCTTGAATTCACCGCCTGATTTAAGACTGTGTAACGCAGTTTATTACTTCAAAAATTAGGTTAAGAGCACTATCTCTCTTTATCCACTTTATTGTTTATGTCTGTATTCATATTTATGTTTATACATATATTGGTATATGTACTATATGCAGTATGTAGATATATTGCTGTATTTATATGCTTGTATATTCATATGTATGGTATATCCTCTACACACGGTATCTTTATTTCTTGATTTCATACTCTCCTCTCGCAAGTATTTTTTTCCATTTTTTTCTGTGGAAGAGATTTCTTACTGAAATAAGCAGTGCCTGTGTACTATACTTTTCTATTTAATTATATTTTAATTATTTCTGTGTAGATATAAATATTCCGTGTAGTGTCCGGATTAAGAATATAGCAGCACTCCATCTCCCCCCGTCGATGTCGTAAAGGGCGACTAAGGGAATCTAAACCAGTGGTTTGGGCAGCAGCGTCCCGTTTGTGAAACGGCATGAATATTTTGTATTTAGATGAAATAAGTGCTCTTACTGTTAGTAGTAGCCATACTGCGCTCACCAATCTGCCTGCCAAGCTTGGTGAGTATTGGCAAATACCCCCCAAAATGATGACACAGTTGTGAAAATCTATGGGGGAGGCCTTTGTTCAGCAGTGGACGTATAAATGGCCAATCTGATATGATTATCCATAAATAAATAAAAAGGCCGATCACTCGATCCTACTTCTGTGGCTCAGAGAGTACTGGAATCGGACTGAATAAACGCAATCCTACGCACATTTCTGATTGCAAGTTTGAGCTAAGTTGTACGACTCTTAATTATCCAGGACATAGGCAAATTCAAGGGGAAGCAGGTATATTTAGCCTTGGAACAAATTGGGAGAGTTTTATGCCTAGCAGTGACTTTCAGCAGCATATCAATATATTCAGACGTAAAAGAGATGGCTTATTTTACTCCTATAAAAGCTATTGAATTCAACAATCAATAAACGGATTTATGTGTTTCACAGTAGATTGCCAGAAGCACTTGCTATCAGTATATGTTGCTTAAGATGGTTATAAATTTAATTAAACTTAAACTAATGTATAAACATTGCACAAAATCGTACAACATAATTTTAAACCCCGTTAGTACCAGATGGTACCAGAATTTGCATTTTGATTTTAATATTTCTCGGCTCGTAGCCTTTAAATTGTATTATGCTTATCGTCAATTTGATTTCATAGATATTATATTATGTAAAAGAGCCTAATAGTTTTTTCGTTTAAAATGTTACCATTATAAGTAGAGTGGGTTTCTAAACAAGACCATAATAAAACACAATGGTACGGTAAATACGTGTTAGAATTAGAAGTCACGTTACATATTATAGATGCTGGAATTCTGGACCCTTTTACAAGCTCAATCAATTCTGCGGGTTAGCAAATAAATACATCTTTATCTTTATTCAATACTAGCTGGGACCCACAGTTTAAGCTGCGTTTACTTTTAAAAGAAATTTAGAGTACTTCGACATAGACTCTTGACATAGAATATATATATATATACGAACCCAAATTATTTTTCTAAAACAAAAGTATCCTACGTTATTCCTTATAATATCAGCTATCTGCCAGTGAAAGTCCCGTCAAAATCGGTCCAGCCGTTTCGGAGATTACCGGAACCAAAAAGGCAGACAAACAAAAAACATTAAAATGGATTTTTGTTATATGTACCGTATATAATTTCATATGCATTTAGTAAAAAGCTGTTATTTTGACATCACAAACAGACACTTCAATTTAATTTCCGCAGTGCATCTGGCATGTTTACGCAGGAACACGTCAATGGCTTCCATGTCATCGTCAGACAGAAATCTGCTTCGTTGCTCTACAGAATGTGGGCCAGCTCCAAAGCCATCCTGAAGATCATGATATCTCTCCTTTAATAAGTGACATTGTCCAAAGATGCATCACGGGCAACGAACTCGTTTCTAAATATTAAGTTACACTAACATAGCTTTATAGATAAGGTCTTTTTTTACATACCTACTATAGATGATACCTACTTATTCAAAATAAAGATTATATTATATTATTTTATTTATTTCATCCATTAGAAAGGTGAAAAACAATAAACTGAAACGAGTATCTAGTAAATCTATCTGTAACCACACCAATTCATTTCTTATTTATTATGTTTTAAAGATATAAAAAAGATTTATACGAATAAATTTAAATTCTACGAAAATAAATTCAGTTGTTAAATTATAAAACCTCTCTTTACGGTGTATAAAATTTCGGATTATATATAATGAAACAACACCGGTGCCGCAATGAATAAATTGTGTAGACGGGCCACATCAGAGAACTTTTTGATACAAAAAATGTAGCATGCATCAAGCTTAATTTTGGGAAGAATTCTTATACATGGGCTTATAGTTAATATACTTTGTCTTGAAAAAGTAATCAAACTATGATATCATGATACCATAGTAAAATACTTTGCATAAAAACAATTGCTTCCAGTGAAACCCACGAGTAATGATGGTCTGAGCTTATCACATGTTTATCCAACCATGCAGCGATTCGATTATGTAGAACAAAAGCAATATGTTCTTTGTATATGCAACGCCAATAAATAAATGGAATGTTACTTTTGTCAGCAAATTATGTTCTGTTGGAATCTATCAAAATAGCAAAAATCTTAAAATAATAAGAAATGATAACGCACAGATTACAAACAGCTACAATTTTTTTAATAGAAATTGAATTACGAAATAAGACCTCCAGATGTTGCCCGTCTGCTTCATGTCAACACAAAAGGGCACACCTAATTTATGCTACCATAAAACATTTATTAATGTATATTCAGTCGTGCTTCTACCCTCCTTGGAATTGTCATAAACGTTATACATTAATCTCGCATAGGGTTGTCAATTATAGTTAGTGTAAAAATAGCAGCTTCATGTTTTTTGTGATAACAACATCGTGACTTACTTATCTAATCCTCTATAAGGACTACATTAATAATTAAATACACTTACACATCTTTGGTGATAAAATGATCATCATCTTCATATTCGTTTTTAAATTATTTCACTGTAATTAACATAATAATATATTGTTTAATATTCTCAGGTCTTATATTTTAAATATTTATTTTTGATTTTAATATGATGTTATAAATTATTAGACCAATTTGAAGGTATTTCGATATTTTTTGTATATATCTACAGTGAAATTTGACTAAGCCCCAAAGTTTGTGTGACCAAATAATGGATGCTTCCGGGGTCAAAGCCTGAATTGCTTATCCTTAGCGTATTTTTAATCTTAATTGAAGATAGTGAATTTTTATTTACCTACTTATCGAAATGTTGTTACACTCTGCAAATAGTGTTTCCCAAATCCAGCAGCACTATCTATATATATTATCAATAGCAAAAACAATGTGGTTAAGTATCGTTGAAGAGGTTCCATAGTAAGATATAGCTATTATCATTAATGGAACGGCCATCTTGAATGTACATCATACACGACGCTTAGCAGAAATTGCTTCGCTGCTCGTCTATTGCCAAGTGGAAATGCGCAGAATTTTGAACCTTAAAACAAAATTGCTCAGAGTAAATCGGTCTTCACATAAGCTTGAAATTAAAAGTTGAAATTAGTTATGTAAACTAAAACCTTTGTACTAGAATTTGGTCATCGTTACATAAATGTATTCTCTCCTAACTTGATGACTTAATCATGTTCATGATGATCCTTTATTTGCCACTAACGTGATAAAAAGTAAGACAATATTTTAGCAGTTGATGATCTTCCAACTACTTTTACATTTCTTAAACTATACATCCACTCACAGGCAGAACACGAGTGTTTGATATGCCAATTTAACATCAGAATATTCAAAACCACTGTAAAAGAAAGAAAGATTAGAAACATTCTCTCAAATGGCAACAACCATAGATAGAAGGGTAGCTTAAAACGCACATTAAAGCACTTATAATAAAAACAGCCCATTATAAAATCAAAGACTATGTTGACGATATCACATGCGGCTTCCCTGGAAACGAATTTTATCTGCATTGTTTGTATTGTATAGCTGCAAATGGTTTTCAATGTATAAAAGCTTTTCTAAATAATTTGTAAAACAAAGTATACAAAAAATATTCGAAAAAGACTTAGCCCTGACTTTATTTTGGTATTTCTTCTCAGAAGTTGACATGTAGTGAAATTTCCCTCCGTTGTTTCAATATGACTTGTAAACCTGTCTATTACTGAATAAATGATTGAATTGAATCGAATTGAATTATGTCTAGTATTGTGACAGTGAATGACATAATAATAATACATACGCAAATAGGTTTTTACTATCGTAGCACTAAATTTCACTTAATTGAGTCATTACTTATATTTCAAGTAGTATTTCATAATGCAGTTTTAATAAGTAGTCAATTTTCATCAGTTCTTAGGGTGGCCACTTTAAAAGAATTTATTTTCAGATTAGTTCATAAATCTAAGATTAATCAAAGAGAAGAAAGAAATACATTGATTCGGTAGGGCACATAGTGACAGCATAAATCAAATTACATAAAGAATGAAAATCATATAAAACAAAAACAGGATTACCCTAACCAACTAATTGACAGTATTTATTGCTGTCGAGCATGCCCGTGGCGAAAAGGTCACCAACTCAGCATTTGCTGAGCGCGAGGCACCCAGCGCTGGTTTTCAGTTGGAACCGCTGCAGTGACACACGGACGAATGTAGGAAAATGTACTTACAATAAAATATTTAAAAAGGCATAGTAATATCAACATTATAATATATATAAAACAAGGGAGGATTCTTGATATAGTTATATAAAATTGGTATACTAGATAAAATAGGGTTTGAACGTTGTTCCAAACAGTTGACTAGCACGAGCGGAAGCCACAAACGCGTAAAAGAACACAAGGAGAAAGCGTTTGAATAAAGGCATGTATGTTAATGAAACATTAACCCTAAATCTCCAGATGACCGCGACAATAAACGGTTACCGAAAATATTACCCACCAATCCAGCAATGCCTGGTCATATACCAGGCATTGCTGGATTGGTGGGTAATATTCTTTTTTAAACATTCGAGAGAACTCTGCGACACGTCCTCTTGACACGATTTTTTTTTACGACCAATTTTAATGTATAATCCAAAATAAAAATAAAAATGTCTTCCAAAGCTCGCCCAAGATCGACCGAATAAAGTGATGATAATGATGAGGTATGGACGATCTCTCAAAGAACTCTCTCATCTCTTTTATTTGCGTCACAGTTATTACAAAATATCAATACTTCGAGCGACTTAATCAACAACAAAAATTTAGGGGCATAGATTTCGTCGTCGTTTGTCGTCATTTTTGGGGGAATTTGCAACAACTCACCACGCTTGACAGAATGGCTGTTGTTTTACAGAAGGAACAATGATTCCCATCCCTCTGGTTTAGAGTACTTTTATATTTTTTTTGGGTTTCTCGAATACTTTTCTGGGAAATGTGGTTGCTTAACCGGTCAGTTTAGAGTCCATTACACTTAGTTGCCTTTCATAATATCCACGGGACGAGATGGAGTGGTATATTCTTAATATGGACACTACATGGATGTCCCAGAAATCAGCAGACTGTATTTATAGTGATGCCAGAAAATACTTTTATTACTTATATTTACTTTCCATATCCCTGAAATGCCATATCTACAAGAACGTACATCATGAAACTCGGCTCCAAGTAGAGGTAAATGACGTCACATCCTGCGATTATTGCACGGTACCCACAATTTGCCTTCAATAAATAACGTGTTGCCGGCAACGAGAACCTTACCCTATTGTTTATGGATCCTACATAATTAAGGCTGTTAGTAATGAACTGGGCTAATCTGAGTTTCAGTCTCAATTGGGTCTGGATCTGGAATAAGTTTAGCAACAAAGTTTTTGTTCATATTTGAATAAGGCCACTAGTTGAAATTTTGATATCATAGGAACTCAAAATCCCCATTATTCCCACGCCAAAGATGATAGCAGTAAGGTTCATTATCATCATTTCAGCCGAAAAACGTCCACTGCTGGACAGAAGCCTCCCCGAAGACAGCCACAATGACCGGTTTGGTTTTGTGTTGTGAGCCGATTGCGGGGTTTTGCCATAATCGCCACGCTTGGCAGACGGGTTGGCGATCGCAGTTGAGTTATAAATGTGCTTGAAGGACGCTGCTGCCCATCCTCCGGCTAATCCCCTAGTCGCCTTTTACAACACCCACAGGATGAGATGGGGTGGTGGTATTCTTAGCCGCACGAATCGACTCCCATTTTCTCCTGCACTTGATATCTACGTCAAGGTCTTCTCCTTCCTCTCATTCCTACATGTTTTCCTTCGAAAACTGTCTTAAAAAAGGTGTTGTATCATATTAAATGGCCAATCATCTTTCGTTTGCTGTAAAACAACTGTTTTAAACAACTGCCTTTTCTCGTTAACCATTAGTAGTACTTCCTATACACACCACGTGCAGTCTTATATATTTGTTATGCGAAACTATGTTTTTTTGGCCTATTTATTTGATATAAGCTTGGACTTTTCCCAACTACATTGCATACAGTGTTCAGGCTGATGAGGCTGTAAATGGGTATATTGCAAGGTCACGATCGGTATCTGTCACCGCTAAGCTCGGCTCGACCTCGCAGATAAGTAAAATTACGCCATTCAGTCGTCAGACACCATTTTGCCTATAATTTTTGTTTTTTTAAAAACCTGCCCCACACTAGGATTTCTCCTGTTTCGTGGCTGCGTTTACAGACATACATTTCACACACCCAAACCCGGAACAACTATCTGCAGATCTCATATAAATATTTGTTCGGTGCGGGAATCGAACCCGTGACCCGCAGCGCAGCTATCGACTGTATCAACCACTGCACCAACCGTGTCGTCAAATTGCTTATGTTAATTACGAACAATACCTAACTTTTATTGGAAACGAACAAATTTTACCCGTGAGGTATCTGTAATTGGAACTGGATATTGAATTTAAGTTGTCTAGTTCAGAATTGGTATCGTAAAAATAAAATAGGCACTTGGGAGGGAATAGCACGTTCGATTTAGGTGGTTGCCAAGTTTATACTGATTGGAGTTCACCAAATTTAAATGCTAGCTGTCGCAATTCTATAATTTTCCTGTGAATGTATGAAAGAAATAACAATTTATGAAAGGACTATAAAATTGGACTTCTGGGGTGGAAGGCCTGGTGACCTGAAATACAGGCTTCAACCTAGTTTAGGCACCAGTCTCCCACAGTAAATTTCTATAATACTGTAACTTTTTCGTTATTGTGGTGAGAAATAAATAAATAAATGTAATAAAGGCAATCAAGATATAACTATTATCAGGATTCGCAAAGCTATTTTCTCTAAGTGTCATATAAAAAGTGTTAATGACAAGTCTATTTAAGTCCTAAATACACAAGGGGGACCGAGGATGTAAATTTTAATAAAAATAAAAATATTAACCGTGTATGAATGGCAATAATTTCGTCGTGAAAATTCACCATCATCTTATTTGCAGAAGTCCAATAGTCCGACGTTTTACGCTTAAGAAGACTTTCAAGAAGATGTATGAATAAAATAAAAACACTCATACGTAATAGAGAATGGCGTATTTAATATTACATTAGCCTGTTACCATTCTATTGTAAGGAAAAGGCGATTCTGGCGAAATAATTATGTATGAGTTGGAGTTATGTGCGCTATAATTTATTATGCATGCAGTGATCGTGCGTGAGTTTTAGATCGGTATCATAATATAAAGAATGTAGTACCACCCCAGTCAAGCCCTTCATAAAGAACTCTATTTATTTTGTTTTTATTTTTATTTAAATCAGTGTATGCGGACATGAGGTATCTCATGTACTTCCTCCACCCGACAGATGGGTGGAGGGGCATTCCATCAACAAATCCACCGGAGCGTATATCTTCGGCACCGAAGCAGGGCTGCAGGTCCTCAGCTCAGTCACAATAGAGCCACCCATTGCCGATCGTCTTCAGATCCAGGTTCGTTACGATGTTTACCTTCACCTAAACTGGTGTCTTAGATCAACTAAAAAAGTACATTACATTTCGGCCGAATGAAATCCACTGCTAGACACAGGCCTCCCCCAAAGATCACCACAACGACCGATATGGTGTGTTGTGTGCTCATTGGGGAGTCTTGCCATAATCGCCACGCTTGGCAGACGGGTTGGCGATCGCAGTTGAGTTGTTAATGTACTCGAAGGACACTGCTGCCCATCCTCCGGCTAATCCCTTAGTCGACTTGTACGACACCCATGGAAATGGGGTGGTGGTATTCTGAGCCGGCACCACACGGCAATGGTGTTATCGTGTATCGCAAAATTGCCTCTGGCAAGCAAAAAAGCATGTAGTATAATAATTTGAGACAAAATAATAATGTAATCTGAATATTCAGTATATCACAGTAAACAGTATTTCTCGGCCGTAATAAAATAGGATTCTTTAGTCGCGAGTGAATAGGTTTTTTTAGGCAAGCGAGCACCATCGTCGACCGCATAAAATTAGGTAAGATAGCGGCCACACGCAAGACATCTAAATATTTAAAAAATATGTAAAGAGGCTCGTATTTTTTTGCATGTGAAATTGACGTGTTTAAATGTCACATTTATTTATTTATTTAGTTTGTTACCTAAAACTGAAGTTAAAAGTTTTATCGTTATCATATTTCTATTGTAGACTATATTACACACGCAAGTTCCGTGCTAAAGTAAAGCTCCGGTCCCAAATAGGGCTACCCCATTTCATCCCATGGTTCTTGCCGGTTCCAAGGAGTTTCTTGCCGGTTCTTCTTCATAGGACCTACGACTTGGAACCGTACAATTATTTAAATTCTGACTATTCGTAAGTGCCTGCAAATGGTTCATATGAATAAAAACAATTTGACTTTGATGTGGGTGTTATAGAAGGCACCTGAGATAGTTTGGAACCTGGTGCATACCGTTAAGCACTTTAAACCAACAATAGCATATCCTAGGAGGGTTGGCCAAAGCCTTTGCAATATGGCGACAGGTTGCGTCGACCCCAAGTAATTTGGGACCAAGGCAGGAAGATGATGAGGTTCCGCACTAAACTACCGTTCGAATTCAAACAACACAGGCAAATAAATTGCCTTAATTATCATCATCATCATATCAGCCGCAGGACACCTACTGCTGAATAAGGCATCACCCATAGATTTCCATAAATGTGCCATCATTTTGGGGGAATTTTCCAGTACTCACCACGGTGGCAGGCGGGTTGGTGAGTGCAGTATGCTTATTGTTCTACAAAAGGGACGTTAATGTCCATCTGGAGAGGTGCTATATTCTTAATCCGTACACCACACGGACTATCACACCCTAAAAAGCTACAAAAACAATTAACATCATAACACTGATTAGCCACTATACTGAAAGCAGAAATCCATTAAAACAAAAACGGTTTGGTGCCACAATACAACTACAAAACAACTATAGTACCGCTACTCATTTTATTTATGCGATGACAATACCAAGGTTCTTTGTAAAACCCAAACAAGTAAGGCGACCGCGCACAAACAGCGGTGTGCTGTTGGCTTTTTTATGGCTTGACGGAAACAAAGCCACAGAACACTTCCGTGCGACACGGTGTATAAGCGAAAGGAAAATTGTTGTGAAAAACGAATTAATGTTTTAAGTACAGGATTACATTGTTGGAAAAAAATTATATATTAAACTGAGATTGAACCACGTATTTGGGCCTTAAAATTTTGGTACGAAAATCAGTGCAACTTTGTGAGATGGGGTAACGCTTGGTCAGATGAGTACAAGCTGAAATTTGCGGTCAGAAAAGGTGGATTAACCTCACCTATACTATTCAACTTGTATGTCAACTTGGTCGTTAAGCTCAGCAGTACCACCCAAGTTGAATGCTCAATTGTAGGAAAATAATCAACGCTGATGACATGGTGCTGTTGAGTGTATTGATCTCTGCAGTTAGACGTTTTCTGGGTATTTGTGAAGATTATGCTGGGTCACACGGACTTAGCTATAATGCGGTGAAGAGCGAACTATTGATTTTCAGGGCAGGAAATCAATCACCATCAAATGTTCCTTCTGTGACTCTTGGTGGAACGCGACTTAAGCGAGTTACCAAATTTAAATACCTGGGACACGTGAGCGAGCATCTTTGTGATGATCATGATATAGAGAGAGAACGCAGGGCTCTAGCAGTCACATGTAATATGCCCGAAGGTTTTCGTGTTGTACCTGTCTAGTGAAATTGATTCTATTCAGGGCATATCATATTGCCAGACTTTGTACAGGTGCAGCCTGTTGACCAAATGTACGGAGAAGGCTCATAGCGCCCTGCCTGTGGAATATGTGTGTGTGGAATTTTCCGTGTGGTGTTCGGATTAAGAATAAAGCACCACTCCATCTCCTCCCGTGGATGTCGTAAAAGGCGACTAAGGGAATCTAAACCAGAGGGATGGGCAGCAGCGTCTCTTGTGTGAAACGGTAGCCATACTGCGCTCACCGACCCGCCTGCCAAGCGTGGTGAGCATTGGCAAATACCCCCCAAAATGATGACACAGTTGTGAAAATCTATGGGGGAGGCCTTTGTTCAGCAGTGGACGTATAAATGGCCGATATGGTGTGTGGAATATAACAACGCTCTCAGGATACTGTTGGGGCTGCCACAATTCTGCAGCGCATCATGTATGTTTGCCGAGACTCGAGCTGATAGTTTCCCTGCTATTGTATGCAAACGGTCTGCGTCTATGCTTAGCAGACTTCAAAATTCTGAGAATCTTTTCAGACAAAATTGATAGCCCGTTTATTAAATATTGGTAGCCCCATAGTCATCATTGTGCAGTTTACTCTATTTTGCAGTTATCGCTAAGTACCTATATGGAGTGTTTCTATGAGATGAAAGCTTATTATTATCTACATGTCTCTCTTTTCACAGGCTTATTTCCCCTGTAACGGGGAACCTGGTCTTTTGATAGACTTACGCGGGGACATGGGTTCAACACGCAGAGGCCCTTTAGAGAATTTAATCTAAAATGTAATCGGACACTAATCGTGGACTTTTCATAGCTGCCCTATAAAATTAAGTCACGGATTGTCCCCAGTGGTGTAAGGCTATTGTATGAGATGAAAACTGTAACGATAAGGTCTTTTGCCACGGGTGTTATATGGAATGAAAAGATTAAGAAAATATGGGAACAACGTCTGCCTTCCAAATTTTGATGTGAATGGGGCCCCTAAATGGCCACCATTATAGGCGACAGGGAGCAACACTGGTGTGAGTGGCTCGAGATGTCGAGAGTAGAGCACCGGTTTCACCATCGCGCGTCTTGAAAACTTGGAGTGGGTTTCCCCGTTATTACGCCATTAGACAATTCCACCCCTGAGCAGGAGCTATATAGCTTCGGTGGGTCCCTCTTATGGACCATCTAAAGCAAGCCAGAGTTGAAAATCCTGCGGGCACTCATGGGGTTCTACTCCAATCAACCAATAAAGGTAAGCCGGAGATTAGGCCCTGAACGACTCTCTGGAGCATTCGGGTACGCAGTGTCGCCACTCACATTCAGCTCGCCACAAGCTCCCTTGCGTTCTGTAAGCTTCTTATGATATACTTTTTTATATCAAAAGGAGGAAGAAATCAAGCAGATGCTTTAATCTGCGTTCCAGGATTATCTTATCCCATGCTGAGATAACTACTGCCCAGAGGGGTATATTATTATTACTATTATATATTTATATCAAAATGGTGAGATGAGGAAGATCCTTTAATGTACCGTCCAGGATTACGTCATCCCGTGGTGAGGTAACACTTGCGGTTGAATTTTTATACTATCATATTGATGGATATAAATTATATTTTATATATTACTGTTCTGAAGGCTCTATAGATGAAGAACAGACTGAATGGTTGTAGAAGCTGCATCACCAATCCTTTCAGTTTTTTCCGGTATGGCTCAGCAAAAGGAAAATACTATTTTTGCCATATGAGGTATTGATAGTTACTTTTTGAGTACCTATTTCTGCTCGTAGCGTGTAACTCATTAGATAAAAATTTACGCACATCTCTTGGACCACGCACAAAACCGCATCACCATTGTCACTAGAATCACGAGAGATTTCCGCAGCCCGTATTAGGGGATTGCTTAGCGTGACCCAGTTATCTAGACCCAGATATATAACGAGACTTAGGTTGCCAAACTTGTTAGTCACTTGAAGTCCATAATAGGCTTTTGTTAAAAATAGTCATTGTTATCGCTTCGATTCAAAGTTTACTTCTTCTTTTTAATGTAATTAACTGTACAATAAGTGGTTTCCGATTAAACAATACTTTTTGAACGTACAAAGATGGACATAAAACAGTTTTTTTATACTTTGGCCTTTTTTTTCATTTGCACAAACTACCCAACCCGAAACAACTATCTGTAGGTCATACAAATGTTCTGTCTACGCGGAGATCGTACCCGTGACTTTAAGCGCGGAAAGCCAAACGTTTATCAACTGTGCCAGTCGTGCCGTCGTTAAAATTCATACAGAACAAAATATATTTTAAGTTCTGACAACAGTACTATGAAATTTTACCTGTTTATACAGGTAAAACTTTAGATCCTGGACAAAACAAATAATTAACGGCACTAAAAATCTAGTTAGATATGCTTTGTCCATTGTATTAAAATTCCTAGACCAGCTTCAAGACATGATATTAATTAATTAAAACATTTGTTCTTTGTAAGATATAAAAAGGCTCTTTCTTCATTAACACTGTCTGGTTTTTATTATATTATTCTTTCTGTAACTACTTTATATTACCTAAGTGGGAAAATTGATATTAATACTGGTTTTATTTTTGTTCTTTGCCAAACTTTTGCAGTGGCTTGCCACACTGATCTCAGATAATGGTATTACTACGACTGGAGGTGACTATAGTGTTGATTGATCTGTCAATCGAATTTTCCTATTAATTTAGACAATTTTTAATAACAGAACGAATAATTTCCTGATATTTGAGGCAAACCTTTAAAGTAAAAACGGTATTCCTTTGGTATTCCAAAGGTTAATCAACGTGCGCCGAATTATTATGACAGGTATCTTTAGTGGTCATCTTCTTTGTTTCGTGTTATAACAGCAAACCTTATATTAGAGTTGTTCAAGCCACACAAAAGATCTCTAACTTGTTCCTATAACAACCAGGACCAAAATTTTAACTCCTACCGGCTATAACCACTGGAACTGCATGTCTTCGTACGATTACACTAGACCCACCCATAGGCACATTTAAGAGGGGATAATTGTAAAGCGGTCACCCCCTCTAGAGGAGGAGAGGCGACTGTAATAAGGCTGCCCCCATCCCAGGCTCTCGGGGGGAGCTTAAAGGATCCCCGAAGCTTCACTGTGCGTTGTGCTACGCACATAACGGCACATGGCCACGTACTCAACGCCATCTTCCGGAGGGCTCAACTCACCTGCCATGACAGTGGCGTGTAACCGATCCTCTATGGGGAGGCCTTTATTAAGCAGTGGACGTCATTTTGGAGGGGATTTGCCAGTACTAGCCATGCTTGGCAGGTAGGTTGGTAAGCGCAGAATGGCTGCTGCTGCACAGAAGGCGCTTTGCTGACTATTTCTCAAGTTTAGAGTCCCTTAGTCGCCTGTTACGACATCTATGGGAGGAGATGGAGTGCTACTATATTTTTATTCAGACACCACACTGATCTTTATTTAAGTTCCCTTATTTATTTTAGGGCACAGTTCTACGGCGACTTAGAAAAAAAACTATACAACTGAAATTTTGGAAATCATCTCCTAAATTAATATAAATTCTTGGCACCAAATCTATGCCTAAACACTTGAACAAATTATACGCACATAACTGATTACTACATTAACACTTTTAAATTTATGATAAACTATAGCTATTTACGATAAACACAAACACCGTCTAAAATCAGAATACAGTGCAATTTACCGCTATAGTTTACGACATGCTTTGGCATAAATAAAACTATGCCTTGGGGGACATAAATGAAGGCGTAGTGTCGCGGTTAACCTTGGTTGAAGGACAAATTTATTTTTTGCGTTTGATTTCAATCGTATACGAAGAAGTATGCAAGGTAGGGAGACTTTTGTGACCGCATATTTAATATGTTCGTTCTGTACGCGTCGCAAAGGCTTGGGACAAGATGGATATAAAGGACAGAAATAGTGTTCAGTGTGGGAATATTCGCGTAGTTGTAAAATTGGTCCTGAACGGAATGACAGCTCTATTGTCACACGTATGTCGCAAAAATAGAATTAGTGCAATATACAACGAAAACCCTGTCCAATCGATAATGGTGATGTTCAATATCGTCAGTGTGATCATATTTATGTAACACTATTTTGAAATGAACACAAAAATATGTACAATTAAAAAAACTTCCTTAAATTTGTAACTACACGGCGACGGTTCGCGTTACGCAACCATCATTTAACTGCAACAGCACCCCACCGGTGCAAATGTTCATATAAGCTGTTTAAATTTAGGTAATTTTTTATGACAAAAGTACATTTTTGCTACTTATTGTAAACGGTATAAGTTTGTATGCATTTTACTAGGAAGGATCAGAAAGTAGTGAGAACGACATACTCCTAGGTAAGAAAAATAATACTGGCAGGCATAGCTCGGATACATTTTGTAATATTAATATAAAAAAAATCTTCGATTCACTTTTGTTTTTTTCTGAATGTAGTCATTTGTTTGCTTCTTGTCGGAACGTGTTCTCGAAAATGGAGAAAAACGAAGTACCAGCCGTTATTAAAATACCTCTGTTTAAAAAAGTTAACGACGCAAGAGATTCATTGCGATTTGGAGGCAACATTAAGAGAGTCTGCTCCGCCGTATTCCAATGTCGCAATGTGGGTTGCAAGTCAAGAAAATTGTATTGCGCGATCGAAGAGTTACCATCAGATACTCAATTCAAGAAACGGGCATTTCATACGGAAGTATTCAATCCATATTGAAACAATCGTTAACCGATAGTCAGAAACAAAATCGACTTGACATTTCACAAGATATTGTTGGATAAGTTTCAAGAAGATTCTGAAAACTTTTTGTCTCGTTTTGTAACAATAGGCGAAAAATGGGTTCATCATTTTGATCCCGAGACAAAACAGCAATCTTCACAATGGAAACGGCCATCATCACCGGCCCCGAAGAAGTTTCATTTCGTGGCATCGGCTGGCAAGGTTATGGCCTCAATATTTTGGGACTCAGAAGGGATATTGTTGATTGATTACCTGGAGCATGGAACCACTATTACAGGCCAATATTCATCATTTCGGCCGAATGAAGTCCACTGCTGGACACAGGCCTCCCCCAAAGATCACCACAACCACCGATATGGATGTGTTGTGAGCACATTGGGGGGTTTTGCCATAATCGCCACGCTTGGCAGGCGGGTTGGCGATCGCAGTTGAGTTGTTAATGTACTCGAAGGACGCTGCTGCCCATCCTCCAGCTAATCCCTTAGTCGACTTTTACGACACCCATGGGAGGAAATGGGGTGGTGGCATTATGAGCCGGCACCACACGGCAAGGCAGGCCAATATTATGCAGCTTTAATTCCCAAGTTGAGGAATGCCATCAAAGAGAAAAGGAGAGGGAAACTTCGAAGGGGCGTGCTGTTTCATCACGACAACGCACCCGCGCACAGGTCGGCAGTTGCGATGGCTGCCATTCAGCAAGCTGGCTTCGAATTGGTTGACCACCCCCCTTATTCTCCAGATCTGGCGGCTGGCAATTTTTATCTGTTCCCCAAATTCAAAAAATACTTAAGGGGAAACAGGTACGAAGACGATAACGAGATGATGGATGCAGTGGAGAGCTTTTTGCAGGACCAAGACATTTTTTTTGTGAAAGGGATTGAAGCCTTGGAAAAGCGCTGGACTCGGTGTGTAGAGAGACCGGAAACTATGTAGAAACATAAATTATTAAGTTATCAATAGTCATTATATTCTATCTCATTCTCACTACTTTTTGATCCCTCCTCGTATATAGTATCTTTATAGAAAGATATACACGCTCATTTTGGATCAGACAGGGTTTAAAGCTAAGTTTAGACCACGGCAGAAATTGCGACACAAATGTCAGACATAACTTTCTTTACTGTTCACACTTTAACATGCACTTTACATTTTAGATTTTTAGTTTGTATATAAATGTTTGAGACTTGTGTCTGAGCTATTCACTCGCAAAGGAAATTTAGGAACGAAACAGTTACTATGTGCTACTCACAGTTTAATTACCTTAGTGGAGGGTAACATAAATTTTGAAGCCTCAACATATTCCCAAGAACTAGTATAACTTTCATCAGTTCCTTGCCCGTTCTTTGTTTTCTTACTATTCTTGTATAATTATTTAGTTGTGTCTTCAAGTTATGAATTTCTCTGCTTATTTATGCCGTGGTAGTTTTAAATTCTTCTGCCAAACTTTCCAGTGCTGCCAGATTTTTTACTTTATTTGGATAATCACTAGACAAAACATTCCAAAGCTCCAGTAGTCCTTCTACAAAAATGATAACGCTTTTGTTGTCTCCTTGCTCTACTTGAAACTCATTGTGTGGGGCTATCATCTAGGAGTGTATGAAACTCATTGTGTGGGGCTATCATCTAGGAGTGTATGGAAAATTTTCGGTAAATAGTTTTGGGGATAAGACATCCCCCTGTCTCACACCTCTCTGCAATGGAATTTGCCTGTAATTTGTTCATTTATGGTGAAATTAGTTACCTAAATAAACAAGAAAAAAACTGATAATTCAAGAAAAAACGGGCGTAAAAATCTAACGTTGAGGATTCCAGAATCATGTACTGAATCCATAGAATCAGTTTTCATTACGATGTCACTTACGTCTGTTACAGTTTTATGTTTAGGGAATAAATAATGTTGAAGCTTTCTGTTGTCTTTGTCTCTCTCTCCTGTGTTAAAATAAATTAATACCGATGAGAAATTAATACAATTACTTCAAAAGTACGCTTCAGTTACCACCTTTCTGCATACAAAAATAATGTTCATGTCAGTGTCAATTCTATTGATAGTCATTGAAAATAATTAGTTCTGTGAGATAAAGTAATATATATACCTAGAATAACAGTTGTAATTGAGATGCGAAGCACTTTTATTCACTATTGGCTAGATAATAACTCAAAATTCCAACAGTCTCCCCGGAGGAGAAATAGGTACCTATTCAAAGCTCCTCCGAATTGTTTTGTTCGTTGACATAATAGTCTGTGCGTGCTTCGTTGCTCTCTGGTATGTCAGAAAAATGGGTAGTAATCATAGCAATACTCGTTTTAGTAGAAAATTCTTTAAATTCTGCGTGCGTTTTATTGTATGTAGGTTCTACCGTAATTTTTACTACTGCTAAGATCTAGAAACAATACGCAAGCATCAGCAGGTTACCATTAAATATGCTAAAAGTAAAAATCAGCAAAGAATAGACCTTCTCTCTCCAACCATGGAAAAGGCGACAAAGGATTAATATCAAGAGGATGGCAGACTGCGATCACCAATCCACCAATCAGTTTTTTTATCGATTATGGCACTTCCAGTGAGCGCTCAGTACACCCATACCGGTCGTTATGGAACTTTGGGGGAAGCCTTTGGCCACCAATGGACATTATTCGGCTAAAATGATGATGACACCCTTTGCATATAATCCGGACACTACTAATCATATTGAGCTGGGCCTGTGCTGTATTCGCATACGAATGCAACAAAACAAAGACCAATCGATAATGGAGCAACAGAAACATTTCTTGGCAAACCAAATCATAAGTTGTTTGATTCATTGAAACTTGTGTTGGAACAATGCCAATTTTTTTAATGCTGTGTAAATTCTTCATGAAACACATCTCACATCTCGGTGGAAGTGACTCTAAAATGATCACCCCCCATGCGGAGATGATTGTAAATAGGCGGCCTCTCCAGATTCATGTCGGGGAGGATTGAAAAGGTGCCCTTGAAGCCACGCAGTGCGCTGTACTGTGCACACAGCGGCACATGGCCACATGTGGGCCACAGTCTTTTCGCCTTTCACTCGGAATGAGCGCGCAGTCCCCCCACTTAGCTTCTCTGTACTCTACGGTAGCAAAGCCCAGGGCATGTAGAAAATATTAAAACAAAAAATAAAAACGCGTGTTTACACAGAAAATAAAAGCCATTTGATGCTAACAGCTCTACGTATACTGCAAGACAACATCTCAAGGATATAATATTTTGGCAAACAAAGTGTAAGTTCTTGTTTGTTTTATTTAAACTTAAGTTGGAAAGATGCCTAATTTTATAAGTTTGCAAGGTTTCACAATTGATATATGTCAACAATTTATTAATAAATACACCTATTCACACACCCACGCACAAACTCACGTACACACCCAATGAAACACTACAATGAGCGGTCATGGGGGATATTGCCATAACCCCCACGCTTGTCAGGTGGACTGGTGATTGTAGTATGTTGTTATTAACACGCTATAGGAAAACGGTCGTATATTCTTAGCCACTAACGAGGCAATGTTACCCTTATGGTATTACTGCTCTATGAAATATTTACGTAGACATTGTGTTTCGTGGCTAAGTTTTGGGAAGTATTTATTGCCAGATTAATGCGTTTGTCGCTTATTTTGTATCCATCGCATAGTTGGCATACTGTATTAGTCCGTGAGGTATCCGGATTAAGAATACAACACAACTCCATCTGCTTCCGTGGATGTCGTAAAAGGTGACTAAGGGACGTCTGTGGAACAGCTGCAATTCTGCGCTTGCGTGCCAAGCGTGGTGAGTACTGGCAAATTCCCCCCAAAATGACTACACAACTCTGAAAATTCTAGGTAAGGAAAGAAGGGCTTTGGTGTCTCCCTTTGCATACCGTTCTATTTGCCTGCTTGATGAGTTTTCTAAGCTATTCGAGAGAATAATTTCACTCAGGTGGTTTTAATCGGTAGGAGTTCGATGCCCATAGTGCGTGACGTAAAACCACCGCGTAAAATAAAAATAAAAACTTGTGTGTGTGTGTACTGAGGCTATACTAGTACGAGTTGCTTTATCACATCTTTCATTAGTCAACATACTGTAGGTACTTACATATACATATGATTATGTACATATTACATATTATACATATATTACCCATTACTGTCCCACTGCTGGGCATGGGCTTTTTGTCACGGTGAGAATGTTTAGGCCTTACTCAACCACGCTGGCCTAGTGTGGGTTGGCGGACTACACACGCCATCTATACAAGTAAATAAAATTGAAGTGTCTGTTTGTAATTTCAAAATAACAACTTTTTACGCATATAAAAGTATATACGGTACCTATAACAAAAAACAATTTTAAAAATTTTTGTCTGTCTCTTTGTTCCGGGTAATTTCCGAAACGGCTGGACCGATTTTGACGGGACTTTCACTGGCAGATAGCTGATGTTATAAGGAATTAGTTTTATTTTTGAAAAATAATTAGGGTTCCGCGCAAAAAAATGCCTTGAAATCCAATATACATATTCTATGTCAAGTGTCTATGTCGAAGTACTCTAAATTTCTTTTAAATTAAACGTGGCTGAAACCGCGGGTCCCAGCTAGTTGAGAATATGTTTTTCTTCACATTTTTCATACACCGTTAACGCAAATGATAATCAAGTTCTGATCTGTTAGTAATTATAATATAAACTCTATTCTGTTATCCAAAATGATAGTATTGTGCACCTGATGTATTAAGCTTAGACAAATGCGATCTACGCAAATGTATACATTACTTATGCAGTTACATCCATAAGATCACAATGATTCAGGAAATATTGACAAGTTGTTCCGCCTACCTGGCAATTTATTATGTTACGTTTGTCCTTGCCAATTTGACTTTTAGATTAGACAAAAATACACGACTTTCGTGATCTGTTTATTTTTCCATGATTTGGCCCTACCTAACGGATTTTCAAAAATAAGACTTAAGATTGTTTTTTTGTAATCTTTATAATAATCATTGCCGTCGCTCCCTGTCACCTGCAGTGGTGGTTGTTTAGGTAGCCCATCTTGTGAGACACCGTATGTGAGGCTGACGGCGTTGTTCCCGTTTATCTTTAAGTTTTCACTCCATGTAACACCCATTGCAAAGGATATTGTAGTTCATCGTTGTAGTATCCATGTTATACTTTATATCACTGGGGAAACTATCTACGACTGCATTTTTGTAGTCCAGCCATGGAAAGTCCCTAGTTAGTCTCCCATTACATTTTAGACCATTTTAGATAGAGAATTATCTAAAGGCTCTCTCCGTGTCGGATTAATGTCCCCGCGTAAGCCTATCAAAAGATCTGGTTCCTCTTTGTAGAGAATAATTATCGTCTCAGAAACAAAGTCTTTTTATCATTTTTTCTGAATTTTATATATTTACAAGACTAGTCTCTCAAAAATTAAAGGAAGTATACAATTACCACAAAGTGGAGTCTCAGTGAGAGAGCATCGTGGCAGACCATAAAGCTGATGGCGAGACAAACTAGAGAATGGTTCACATTGGCTCTCGACCAGAAGGTCTGGAAACCATGGAGAGAGTCCTTTCTCAGTCGTGGGATGATACAGGCTGATAGTAACAGTAACAATTGCAACGTTTACAAAAAAGTAGTAAAAAATGAATTGGTTTTGTGGATTCAACCAGTTAGCAATCAAAAGTTCGAACTCCGCTCAAAACACTCCAGTTAAAATCGCGTGTTAAAATAAAACGCGTTAAGACTTGCTTGCTAAGTTTATTCTGTTCATACACTCGCAATTAAATTTGACTCTTAATCAAGTTAGAGATATGTGTACTCATGATGTTGATGTAACAAATCTGTCATCTGTGTGTGTTTAGTAAATCTATTTGCCATTCATCATCATTCATAATTTCAGCTGAAAATCGTCTACTGCTGGACAGAGGCCTCCACAAAGATTACCACAATGAACGGTTTTGTGTTGTGTGCTCATTGGGGGATTTCGCCATAATTGCCATGCTTGGCAGACGGGTTGGCGATCGCAGTTAAGTTATAAATTTACTCAAAGAATGCTGCTGCCCATCCTCCGGCTAATCCCTTAGTGGCGTTTACGACACCCACGGGATGAGATGGGGTGGTGGTATTTTTTCATTCATTTTCATGTTTAACATATCGGATAAAAGTAGATCATATGACACCTATAACATGGGTTAAAAAAAATATCTTTTTTTTTCAATGTTAAGTGTCAAGCCTGTTATCCCGATGGATACTCGGACTCCGATGAAACCCTGTGTAACTCCCATTATGATCGCAATTCCTACAGATATCTCAGTATTAGTGTTGATTCGTTGCATATAAATAGATTATACATATAGCGCCAGAACTTCCGAGTGGTGTCCGGATTAAGAATACAGCACCAATCCATCTCCTACCGTGGTTGTCGTAAAAGGCAATTAAGGGACTCTAAACGTTCCTTCAGCACAGCAGCCATATATCGCTCACTAACCCACATGCCAAGCGTCGACACGAGGCATAAAACTGCCATTTTATGGGGAAGCCTTTGTTCAGTAGATGTCCTTAGGATCCATACATTGTAGGACAGGGGTGCAATTCTTTAAGTTTAAACATCCATACATCCTTGAATATAGAATCGAAATAACAGTGTAAAATCAATTCGGCGTTCGCTAAGACATGATTGAAGATATTCAAGGACACGTAGCAGAAGGTAAGCCATGAGGAGCAGTCTTAGCGAATACCAAACTGGGTTATCACGTTATTTTAATTCTATATTCAAGGATGTGTATGGATGTATGAGCTTAGAGAATTGCACCCCAGCGCAAGAAAAAAACCTATATTTTTCCTATAATTTTTTTTCCCCCACACTAGGATTTCTCCTGTTCCGTGGGTGTGTTTACAGATTATGAATTCTACATAGAATACAGGCCCGGGCCAAGTACCTGCAGATCATACTAACATTTGTTCCTTGCGGGAACCAAACCCATGACCTGGAGTGCAGCAGCCGACTGTATCATCCACTGCAGCAACGATGCCGTCAATATACTGTATGTCCTTAACGCTACTGACACAAATATCTGAGCAGTATTCATTAAAGAACCAACCCACAAGCCTTAGATAATACCAAATTAAATGTTCATGATTTTTCTAGTATTATAATTTAAAGTTTTTTATTGGTTCTTAATATCTGGTCGATTTTTCAGAAACTACACTAACGATTTTAATATTTGAGTGTATAAAATACTTAATTACTATCCTTATGTATCTACAGACTCATGTATATATTATTTTGTGCATGTGAAGTGGGTTTCAGGTTTTCTTAAAAAAATATTTGGTTTTTGATCGTTGGAAATTGGCTGTAGGTACGAACTGACAACTTCTCGTCACTTCTAATACCCCAAAGCTCAATGCCACTGTGGCTGGCCCGCCCCACTTCAAATGTTTACGTATTCATAAGTATGTGTTCTGTTGTGTTCAAAAGACTCGTCCTACATAAACAAATTGTTTTGAGGTTAAACATTTTTTGTCCTAAATAAATAAAGCTGATTTCATATGCTTGTAATAGAGTGGGCTGCAAAAATGTGCCAGATTTGAGAGGATTATTCGCCCGCTCATATTTATGCTACACAGCCGACAGGGGACAATCTGTAAATGTGTAAAAATGGAAATATATTGCTGAGAAAAAAACATAAAGTATGTAAAAATGAGCACTTTATAAATATGGACGTTGGTACACCATAATTTAGTGTTTTCGTCGTAATAAAAACAGATGGGTCATGATGTTGCCACTGGGAATTAAACGATAATAAATGTCGCAACTGTAAATGTGCTTTATTTATGACAAATGTATTTTAGATTTTATGTGTCCAATCTTTACAAAAACGCACATTGCTAAACGCTTGCAATTGTGAGCCTCCCAATGCCCACTACAATGATTCAACCCAGATGAAATTGCCATAATCAAAACATTGGTAGAAATGTCTGACAATAATACCAACCACAACGCAGATTCCCGTTTCAGCATAAACATGAAAACATGCCACAAAAAAATACCACATTGTACGAGAAAATGTCACAACGCGTTCTGCATGGCAATTCATGCATCTATAACGCGATTGAATATTCATTTCACGGGTCTATTATTACTCCATGGAATATTTTATTCCAGACAGAAATAGTTGAACTGCCATACTAATTATATGTAAGCATAATTTATATGCACAGTTTTCAGTGGGTATCGTAGAGGACCTATGATTTGTTCTATAACAAGTAAAAATGTAGCATCTTCTAGCAATTATGCCATCCTATTGATATCAAAGTATCAATTAATATAAATAATAATGATGTTGTTCAATAATCTTATGACATTTTTGCCCTTTCTGCGCTACGTGTCGCTGGTTCGATTCCACGGAACAAATAATTGTATGATCTATACATTGTTGTTTCGGGTCGGGATTTTTGTCTGTAAACTGTACCCACGGCACGAGAGAGTCTGGTGTGGGGCAAAGTAAAAAAAATCATCTTACGCGGATTTGGAGCCCAAAGATGTCCGCTACGTTTCAGCTAGTAGGAGTACGGCATGCCCCTCCGCCCTTCCTCGGGGTGGAAGTAGTTCATGATAAAGTTCCACTGGGCGAACAAAAAATTAAATAAAAGGTTTTGTTATTTACAATTGGCATAACATACATTATGGCTGAACATATATAACTAAAATACTCTAAAACCTGTCCTGTACCATGGTAAAATAATAGCTTAAATGTAAGCTTTATTGTGTTTTGTCCTACTCTTGGTTTATAATTTTTTATAAAATTTTGACGGCACGGTTGGTGCAGTGGTTGATACAGTCGGCTGCTGCGCTCTTAGTCGTATGGTCTGCAGGTAATTGTTCCGGGTCTGGGTGTATTGTATGTGGAATTCATATTTGTAAACGCACCCGCGGGGCAATGATTAAAAAAAATAAGTTTATAAATTGTAACAAGTTCTATTGCTAATATCGCCATTTGTGAAAAACTGTTGCACTTTTAATAGTTGTTGGTTCAAGATCAATATGTGAGTGCCATACATGAAGACGATATCCGCATATTCTCCATTAGAAATAACAGCCATAATCGACTGATCACACAAATAAAAGTCAGTGACGGAGCATACAGCTTGGACGAGGCTCAACACAATACTTTCGACATCCTGGCGGAGGTGGATGCGTGGGTCTACGATCAGACACACTCCCTCTACCAGAGCGGCGAAGGCGCGCCTCCAGGGGCGTTGGACAGGCTGAGGCGGCTAGCTCGGCGGCGCGCACTTGGAAAGTGGCGGCATTTCCTGCGGATGCAGTTTGTAACAAAGCGCGTCGCTGAGGCTGTCCTGCCACTCTTCGGAGCCTGGCTCAGAAGGAGCAAGTGCGTCACCTACCACCTGACACAGGTGTTCACCGGGCACGGTTGTTTAGTGTGTTTCGTTCGTATGGGTGTTGTACCTGCACAGGATAGGACGCGAGGCCACGGCGCAATGCCACCATTGTGATAGCGACCAGGACACCACACAGCACACGCTCGAGGCGTGCCCTCCGTGGGCCGCTGAGCGGCGGATCCTGGTCGATCGGATCGGGCAAGATCTCTCTCTGTCAGCAGTAGTGTCGGCTATGTTTGCAGAGCACGAAAACTGCAATGCAGTGGTCTCTTTCTGTGAAGAAGCATACCGCAGAGCGGGATCGGAAGAGGGCCGATCCTGCTCGAAGAAGGAGGAGACGGCGCCGGGGTAACAACCGCCGTGGCGCCTAACTCCCACACGCCTGAAACCCCCTGCCGTTGCTGTAAGGCAGGGGACCTCTGGGTTCGCGGGTGCGTAGATTGGGGAATCTGCGTGCCCACACCAAGCGACCCAAGAGAAGACGGTAGCACGCATGTGGTCACGCGCTGCCGTGGGACGCTTTGGGGGATCCTTTACAATTCCCCCGGGGGGGTGACCACTTTACAGTCACCCTCTCCGAGATGTGCCTATGGGCGTGGCACCAGTGGGCGGCTCTGGTGTGATCATACGAGGACCTGGAGCCTCCCTTAGGTGCCGAAGATGACCGCTCCAGTGGTTTTAGCC
This sequence comes from Diloba caeruleocephala, assembly GCA_947459985.1. Taxonomy (NCBI): domain Eukaryota; kingdom Metazoa; phylum Arthropoda; class Insecta; order Lepidoptera; family Noctuidae; genus Diloba; species Diloba caeruleocephala. Next base: position 4,230,770 of record OX381618.1, read on the forward strand.
AGTAGGAGTCCGGCATACCCCTTCGCCCTTCCCCGAGGCGAAGGAAGTTCATGAAGAATTTCCACTGGGCACCAATAAAAAAAAATAAAAAAAAGGAGTCTGGCTTACCCCTCTGTCCCTCCCCGCGGTGGAGAAAGTTCATGAAGAATTTACACTGGGCACCAATAAAAAAATGGCTCAACACAATAAAAAACTCCGAATTATCCCGAGGAGCGGACAAACTAACACGAGATTGTGTAAACATGAATTTGCAATTTAAACGTCTCGTTACAAGAGCAGTAGTATCTTGACTAACTGAGGGTCCAAAGAAGTAACGAACCCGCCCGTCTTCTCGAATTCTGACTAGTATGAATAAATAACGACTTTATGTCTTCTAGGTAACTAAGCAGCCCCCGGGAAGACGGTGGCGCGCACGTGGTCACGTGCCGCCGTGTGCGCAGCACAGCGCAAAGCTAGGCTTGGGGGGATCCTTTACAATCCTCCCAGAGAAGTGCCTGAGGGGGCGACCTTTTTACAGTCGCCTTCTCTCCGCTAGAGGGGGTGACCGCTTTACAGTCATCCCCTCCGTGATGTGCCTAAAGGCGTGGCACCAAAGGGCGGCTCTAGTGTGATCTTACGAGGACCTGGAGCCTCCCTTCGGTGCCGAAGATGGCCGCTCCAGTGGTTTTAGCCGGTAAGAGTCCGGCATACCCCTTCGCCCTTCCCCGGGGTGAAGGAAGTTCCATGTAGAATTTCCACTGGACATCAATAAAAAAAAAAAAAAAAAAGGTAACTAAGCAGATTTTTCTATTGAATAAAACTCTCACTAGGCCATTACCTGAGATTCAAAAAAAGGTCAAGGTTTTTATCGCCTTGCGGCGGCTTTTGTTATGTGAATTCCCGGAATTTGATTCGTGCACGTGCGCCATCATTCTTATCATTAATTAGTTATCAGTGCTAACAAAAAACAATAGTGCATTGGCATAATTGTTGCATTATTTTGGTCTCTTTAAATATTAAAAAATATTCGTCCTCAATTTGCTTTGTGCACCCTACTTCTAAGAGTTAATGAGACATCTGCTTAAACAATACCTCAAAAGAAAGGAAAATAACCAAGCATGTTTCTAAAAAGGTTTGAACAACTAAGACTTTTTTTTATTATTATGGCGTAAGCATATCTATGTTTATATATCTATATCATTTTTTTAAAGATTCTTAAGTTTGAATATGCGTAGAATATTTCTCTGAAGATACAGATGCTTGGAAATTATCTTGTTTGGGTAATCATACATTGAATAAATATAAAATAATAACATACTCCATTAACAATATTATTCAAACGGTCCTTTGTATCGGGAATAGTGCCTCTAATCTGGAAGTCGGCGTATATAACGCCAATTCACAAAAAAAGGTCCTAAGGACCGTGTTGCAAATTATAGACCGATATCCAAACTGCATATTTGCTAAAATTATGGAGAACATTATACATAAACAACTTTATTCCTCACTTAAATTAAGCTTCGCTGAGCATCAGCATGGATTTCTTAAAAGTCGGTCAACCATAACTAATCTCATAGTCTGTAGTGACTATCTTTCTCAATATATGTCCCAGCCGTCCCAAGTTGACGTCATAGCGCTTGCAGCACTGCCCAGGTTTCGATCGAATCGAAGGCTTTCTCATAGTCCACAAACGCCAAGCATAGTGGCAGATTATACTCCTCGGTCTTCTGTATAACCTGCCGCAGCGTATGGATGTGGTCTATGGTACTGAAACCTTTTCGGAAACCGGCTTGTTCGGGAGGCTGGAAGTCATCAAACCTGCGCTCGAGACGATTCGTGATGACCCTTGAAAACAGCTTATAAACATGGCTCAGAAGTGAGATGGGTCTATAATTCTTCAATAGGGTGTTATCACCCTTTTTGAAGAAGAGCACCACCTCACCTCTGTTCCACGCTTCCGGCGTCGTGCCCTCGAGTAAGACGGAATTGAATAGCTTCTGAAGGACTTTAAGTACCGGTGTGCCACCCGCTTTCAGAAGCTCTGTCGTAATTCCGTCTCCACCCGGCGCCTTGTTATTTTTAAGCTGTTTCAAGGCCATCCTAATCTCGTACAGGCTGATGTCCGGGATATCCTCGGTATAGTGTCGGGTTAGTTTGGCTCGCGGGTCTTTGTCAGAGCCAATGGTATGTATAGTAACCGAGGTGTATAACTGCCGGTAGAAGTTCTCAATCTCTCTCAAAACCTCTGGCTTAGTCGACGCTATACTGCCGTCCTCGGTCTTCAGCTTCATAATACGACTTTGCCCAATAGACTTGTCTCTTGCGAACACTTTGGAGCCTTGATTCCGCTCAATCGCCTCTTTAACACCTTTAGTGTTAAAGGTGCGGATATCGTGACGCAAGGACTTCCATATCCGTCTATTGAGCAGTCGGTATGCTTCAGCATCACCAGAAGACTGCAGCGTCATGGCGCGCCTTTCTGCCATGAGGTCGAGAGTGTGATCGGAGAACTTTTTTGGTTTACCTTTACGGTGGGCTTTAAAGAACTTAGACCCAACCGTTTGGACAGTTTCTACAAACCTACCATTTAAATCGTCCACAGATACGCAATGTTCCAGGCACTCGAAGCGGTTTTGGAGTTCGAGTTGAAAGCTCTCGGGGTTTTGGATATGAGCACTAGAGGGCCGGAGCGTAGACTTCATCAGACAAGACCTCTCAACTTTGAGATTAATATTCAATGTGCCTCTTACCATTCGGTGATCACTACCGGTTTTCACCCTGTGGATCACAGAGACATCATTGAATATTTGCCTCCTATTGGTCATGATGAAGTCAATCTCATTCCTCGTGGAACCATCGGGACTCATCCAGGTCCACTTCCTGTGAGACGGCTTTTGGAAAAAGGAGTTCATCATATAGAGTCCCTCCTTTTCCAAAAAGTCGGCCAGCCTCTGTCCCCTGGGGTTCCGTTGCCCATATCCAAATTGCCCCACTCTCAACTCACCATCGCATCGAGTGCCCAGCTTTGCGTTGAAGTCCCCCATCACAACAGTGAAATGTGTCTTCGAGGTATGTATGGCCCTACTTACGTCCTCATACATACTCTCTACTTCATCATCTGGGTGTGTCGAGGTCGGTGCGTAGACCTGTATGACCTTCAACGAATACCTCTTGGATATTCTGAGTATAAGGTACGCTACCCTGCTCGACACACTTTCGATGGCCACTATACTGTTAATGAGGGACCTGCGGATGAGAAACCCGACACCACCTTGAGACAGATGTTCGCCTTCCCGGTAGTAGAATAAGTTGCCGGATTTCAGGGTTATCGTGTCCTCCCCCTCTCTTCGAACTTCTGATAGACCCATGACATCCCCGTGCAACTTATCTATTTCTTCTTCCAGCTCAACAATCTTTTCGTCTGCCCTCAGTGTGCGTGTGTTATATGTCACCAGGGCCAGTTTTTGTTTTGGGTGGTAGCCGGATCCCATCCGGAGATTCTTAGCACCCCCTGCCCCGCCGTTTCCGTAGCCGCTACCATGACCAGGAATGGCGGGGCTGCCGGGAACTGGGGGCCGGTGCTTATGTTGTGTTCTTTTCATTTTGGGGGGAATTTGCCGATACTCACCACGCTTGGCAAGCGGGTTGGTGAGCGCAGAGTTGCTACTGCTCAGAAAAAGGGACGCTGCTGCCCATCCCTCTGGTTAAGAGTCCCTTAGTCGATTTTTACGACCTCCACGGGAGGAGATGGATTGATCAACTCGCATAAAATTCCATTAGAACAAAAAATCTATACATGTATAATCCCATCTCGTCCACTTTCCCAGTAGCCCATATCGCCACAAAGAAAAGCTTTTAGTCCACTTATCTAAAATGTGGAAGTTTAAAATTTTCAACAAAATATCGTAATTTCATACATGAGAGCGCTACTGATCATTTTTCACCGTCGTACTTTCAGTGAGATAATAAACTCTTGCTTCCATTTTTATAAAAAATATCTGTAACTTATGAGTGTTTTTAAATTGTTTAACGTTATTAAACTTTTTAATAGAGATACTACAACAACGTTTTGAAAGCTACCTTTGTAACTTTTATGAAGTTCTTTTATTTGCGAATAATGCCTTGAAATAGCCGTAAATGCTCAACTACTAAGGCATAGACTGGAAATTGAGAGTCTGAACATCGTCCTTGCACTAATTAACGTCAATCGTACCAGCCGGCACGGTTGGAGCAGTTGCTGATACAGTTGACTGCTGCCTTCCAGGTCACATGTTCGAATCCCGCACGGAACAAATATTTGTATGTTCCGGGTCTGGGTGTATTGTTTGTATGTAAACGTACACACGATACAGAAGAAATCCTATGGTGTCAAAATGATAAAAAAGAAAGTTGATTAGTTTTTCTTTATTTAATACAGTTTATTTGGAGTTTTGTTAAAGATTTAGTGACGTGCAACTGCTACTGCTATTGATTTACAAATAAATATACTGTGCCAGTTTGGAAATAAGACGTAGACCCTGGTAAAGGGCCTAGAAGAATCTAAGAAGTGGGAATAAGGTGAACGATAAATGGGTGATTTTATAGTCTTGCTTCCGTCTGAAGATTACAAACAGCTCGTGAATTGACCAGCCTTAAGCCTTAAATCAGCAACGCATCGTTCGCTACATTGATCATGTCCATGAATGCGGTTGCTAGGTAACTCGATGCGGGGTGCTAGGTCAGGAAACCTCCACGTGCGCTCGGTGGCTGCTGGTCCCTCTTGATACGTCCGGGGGGAAGAGCAGTTGTCGGGCCGGTGCACCCTGGGCACCGGGCAATAACTTCTCCACTTTTTGGAGGACCTTGTTGTCCGGTGGCTAATATTCTGACAGGGACGGGCCCAATTTTGGGCTGTAGGTAGGCCGTAGGGTGCTTCTCCGTTTCCGGGGGAGCATGAGCGGGCTAACGGCGGGCTCGGTGTGCACTCACCCTGCCCCGAGCAGGTAGTGGGAGGACTCTCCTTCCCTGCCACCGTCGATATCGTAACCTCGGTTGGAGTGTCGTGGTCACGTCTCGCGGCTCCGACCGGGACCGAGGATCTTGGCTTAACCGCCCGGATCGCGAGGAAGAAGGCCTCTATAAAAATTCCCCGAACCCAAGCTTTGCGTGCGGCGAGGGGTGCATGGCTGATGGGAAGTTCAGTCGCGAGCACGCCATCCCCAGGACCAGCGGCACCTGAACAAGGGATACGCTTGCCCGGGTACAGGGGGCACTGCCCGGGTCGACCGATTATTTCCCCCATACTCGTGGGACTTACTATGATAAAAACCTCAAAACCAAACAAAACAAAGAAGGTGGAGAAAGAGAAGATGGGAGAGACTGTGGGTTCGCTGTCGGAGTCCGACAGCGTCCAGATGGATATGGGGTCGGATGCCGGCTCCGTGTCCGGTTCGGGTGTCAGGACCCGTAGTGCGCGTAACTTGCGCGCCAATGCGCGTGCGCTCGCGGCGCTGTCGCGTCCAGGCACGCCGTTGCCGTTGGGTGGGGTGAGTGACTCCGAGGAATCCTTGGACCCTCGGAGTTCACACGCCTCACTCAACATGTGGTTGGGTGTTGAGGGCCGCAAACGGACCCTCCCAAAGACGTCTACGGGGTCGTCCCCTGATGTCAAAAAGTCGGCCCGAAAAGAGTCGGACGTCGAGAGGCTGGAAAGGGAGAACGCGGCCTTGCGCTCCCAGCTCGCCAGCCTCTCAGCACAGATAGAGAAACTGACGACGGAGGTGGGTTGCCTTCGTCGTCAGAGGGACGCGAATACGGGCTCCAGTAGAGGTGTCACTCCGGCGTTTTTGCCGCCTGATGCAGAGGCCGAGTTTCGGCGATCCATTGTCCTCGAAGTCGGGGGGATGATGGACGCCAAACTGGCGGCCCTAGCAGAGCGGCTCCCGTCGGAGAAGCGCCTGCGCCCGCCATTGGCAGCGGATACACGAAGGCAGCAGTCGACGCCGCAGACAGCCACGTATGCGGCCGCTGCTAAGGGAACAACGGGCGCGGTGACGGCTGCAGCCTCAGCCAAGACACAAATGCGCGCACCAACGACTCAACCGCAACAAAAAGGGAAGAGCGGGGGTCGCGGTGCGGCCAAGGGTGCCGGTAAGGGAGACCGACAGGCGACAGCTGCCGGAGCTGCGGCAATCAACACATCCGCGCCAATCCAGGTAGCAGCCACCAAGCCCGAGTCCTCACAGTCCGCAATGGAGACCACTGAGGGGTGGTCCATTGTGGGCAGGAAGAAGAGACAGCCCCGGCCTTCTCAGGCCCAGCAGCAATCTGCAGCTGAGCAGCCAGCACAGTCTTCCCCCCACAGCGGGGGAAGGCGACGTGGCAAACGGGGCGGAAAGAAAGGAAGAAAGGGGAAGGTCAACCTCCCCAAAGTTCCCGCATCAGCCGCCATAACGGTCACGGTGCCCGAGGGCTCACCCGACACAAGGTTGGGTGAAATCATGACCGCGGCTCGGCGAAGTATTAGGCTCGCCGACCACGGTATCGGTCCGGATACCGTGACCATCAAGAGGTCAGTCAGCGGCGGAATGGTGCTTTCCGTCGCTGGCGAGGATGGCGGCGCGAAGGCCGATAGCCTGGCTCGCAAAATGCGGGAGGTGCTCACCCCCATATTTGACGTGCATATTGCACGTCCAATTAAAATGGCGGAGTTGAGGGTATTGGACCTGGACGACGCCGTCACCAAAGTGGAGATCGCAGATGCCATAGTGGCGGCGACGGCGTGTTTACCCGAGGATGTCAGGGTGGGCGAAATTCGTCGCTCACCGATGTCTTTGGGTACGGTCTGGGTCCGGATCCCACTGGAGGCGGCCAAGAAGCTGGCGTCTACCTGCCGTCTTTGCGTCGGTTGGACGTCGGCCAGGGTCGAGGTGTTGGCGGCACGGCCATTACAATGCTTCCGATGCCTCGAACTTGGGCATGTGCGCCTTCGGTGCACCACACACGGGGGGGTTGACCGGAGCGACCGGTGCTTCGGATGTGGCGGCCAGGGCCACAAAATTCGGCAATGCCAGGCGCAGACAAAAAACTGCCCTCTATGTGCGGACTTTGGCCTTCCGGCCGAGCACAGATTGGGCTGCAAATCTTGTGCAGCCCAGAAGAGCAGGAGGGGAAAACCAAGCCCCCCTGCCTCGGCCGAGGGGCTGAAGAAGTCTGCGCCGGCGGCACCGGTCGAACGCTCCGGCTCACTGGAGGCGATGGAGGCCAATTAAGGGTCCTCCAGGGCAACCTAAACCACTGCCGCAACGCACAGAATCTGTTGCTGCAGACTGTTGCGGAGTGGTCGGTTGCCTTGGCGGTTGTGGCAGAGCCCTACGGCGTCCAGGAACACCCTCGCTGGTTCGGGGGCGCCGGGGACTCCGTCGCTATATATTGGTCTGGAGCCGAAGGTGAGCCGCCCTGCTCCCTGTTAGACAGGGGGCAGGGCTTTGTCGTAGTAGAGTGGGGACCTCTGGCAGTAGTGGGCTGCTATGTCTCCCCCAACGTGTCTCTCGCCGACTTCGAGGGATACCTGGACGGGGTGGCACGCAGCATTCGCTGTAAGTGCTCGCCCCGTCCAGTGCTCGTCCTGGGGGACTTCAATGCTCACTCTAGAGCTTGGGGCAACCGTCGGGACGGGCCGAGGGGGAGGATAGTGGAAGACTGGGCGGCGTCACTTGACCTCCGATTGCTGAATCGGGGGTCCGTTAGCACCTGCGTTCGGTGGCAGGGGGAGTCGGTCGTGGACCTGACATGGGCGGCTCCTTCTGTGGCCCGCATGGTGTCGGGTTGGCGAGTAGCGGAGGAAGTGGTCACACTTTCGGACCACCGCCACATAATGTTCGACGTGGCCCTCCGCACGCCTTGCCCGAGCCGTTCTAGTCCCAGCCCGCGGTCGCGGCGTTGGGCCCTCACACAGCTGGATCGAGAGATGCTCATCGCAGCTGCCAACGTCGCAGCCTGGCCGGAGGTCGATCAAGGGATCTTGCCCGATCCGGAGGAGGAAGCGTCCTGGTTCCGGGAGACGATGACGTCAATATGCGACGCATCCATGCCCCGGGCCAGGCGCTCCCGGCGTACGGCAGTGTACTGGTGGTCGGATGAGATCGCGCAGTTGCGCGCGGTCTGCCTGGCATCCCGCCGCCGGTACCAACGAAGCCGACGCCGGCACAGCGCTACAGCCGGAGAGACTGACGAGGCCTATAGGGCCTACCGGGCGGCCACACTGGCGTTTCAGACTGCCATCAGTGAGGCGAAGGCTCGGTCCTGGAGCGAGCTCCTAGAGGGACTAGACAGGGATCCGTGGGGGAGACCCTACCGTATGGTAGTGGGCAAGTTGCGCCCGTATGTCCCCCCGGTGACCGAAACCATGGCCCCGGATTTGCTGGAGAGAGTACTTTCAACGCTCTTTCCGGCGGTTCGGGACCATCCTGGTCCCTCTTCACCCCCAAATGCCTCGGACTGGGCCGAGGATTTGGGGGTTTCGGATGGGGAGCTGGGCCGAGCCATTGGCCGCCTGAAGAGTTGCAACACCGCACCGGGTCCGGACGGCATTCCGGGCCGTGCGTGGGTGTATGCGCTACAGTCTCTTGGGGACCGCTTGAGGCGGCTGTTCACGAGTTGCCTCCGTAGTGGCGTGTTCCCGTCCGGCTGGAAGGAAGCCGGATTGGTTCTCTTGAAGAAGGAAGGAAGGGCTGCAGAGTCTCCCTCTGCATACCGTCCCATTTGCCTGCTCGACGAGGCTTCGAAGCTATTCGAAAGAATAGTTACCCGAAGACTCGTTGAGCACCTGTCGCGAGTTGGCCCCGACCTGGCCGAAAGTCAGTATGGCTTCCGGCAGCGGCGGTCCACCATCGACGCGATTCTTCGCGTCCGCTCGCTGTCGGAACAGGCAGTGTCCCGGCGGGGTGGGGTGGCGTTGGCGGTCAGTCTAGACATCGTCAACGCCTTCAATTCCATCCCGTGGGGCGCTATTAGGGCGGCACTAGTCTATCATCGGTGTCCGCCCTACCTGCAGGGCATCATTGGGGCCTATCTGCGCGATAGGCACATTCGCTACGTGGGCAGGGACGGTAGCGTAAAGCGGAGGGAAATTACGTGCGGGGTTCCGCAGGGGTCAGTTCTCGGCCCTCTCTTATGGAACCTCGCCTACGATGCGGTCCTGCGTGTCGTTCTCCCTGCTGGCGTCAGCTTAGTCTGTTACGCTGATGACACTCTGGTGTTGACCAGCGGGGAGTCCTTCGAGGGAACCATCCGGCTTGCGGAGCAAGCGGTGGCAATTGTCGTGGCCAAAATCCACGCCCTGGGTCTGCGGATAGCGCCTCAGAAAACCGAGGCGCTATGGTTCCACAAACTGCCGAGAAGCAGAGAACCACCCAGTTCGTGGATACGCGTTGGTGACGCGCAAATCGGGGTGGGCCGGTACATGAAATACCTGGGGCTCACCCTGGATAGTCGTTGGGGCTTCGAAGAGCACTTCCAGCGCCTCATCCCCCGAGTCGAGAGGGTAGTGGGTGCTCTACACCGGCTGCTGCCCAATCTCGGGGGACCATGTGAGGAAGTTCGCCGTCTCTACGGAGGAGTCGTGCGGTCCGTGGTCCTATACGGGGCGCCTGTATGGTCAGCTCGACTATCAGGCGCCCAGCGCTGCAGAACCAAAATTCACGGTCTGCAGCGCAGAGTGGCTATCCGGATCGCACGAGGATACCGAACGGTGTCCTACGAGGCGGCAACTCTCCTGGCGCGTTTTCCGCCTTTTGACATCCTGGCGGAGATGGATGCGTGGGTCTACGATCAGACACGCTCCCTCCGCCAGAGCGGCGAAGGCGCGCCTCCAGGGGCGTTGGACAAGCTGCGGCGGCTAGCTCGGCGGCGCGCACTTGTAAAGTGGCGTCATCGCCTGCGGATGCAGTTTGCAACCAAGCGCGTCGTCGAGGCCGTCCTGCCGCTCTTTGGAGCCTGGCTCAAAAGGAGCGAGCGCGTCACCTACCGCCTGACGCAGGTGCTCACCGGGCACGGTTGTTTCGGCGCGTACCTGCACAGGATAGGACGTGAGGCCACGGCACAATGCCACCATTGTGATAGCGACCAGGACACCGCACAGCACACGCTCGAGGCGTGCCCTGCGTGGGCCGCCGAGCGGCGGATCCTGGTCGATCGGATCGGGCAAGATCTCTCTCTGCCAGCAGTAGTGTCGGCTATGTTGGCAGAGCACGAAAACTGGAATGCAGTGGTCTCCTTCTGTGAGAGCGTCATGCTCCAGAAGGAGACCGCAGAGCGGGATCGGGAGAGGGCCGATCCCGCTCGAAGAAGAAGGAGACGGCGCCGGGGTAACAACCGCCCTGGCGCCTAATTCCGATACGCTTGAAAACCCCTGCCATTGCTATGAGGTGGGGGACCTCTGGGTTCGCGGGTGCGTAGATTGGGGAATCTGCGTGCCCACACCAAGCGACCCAAGAGAAGACGGTAGCACGCATGTGGTCACGCGCTGCCGTGGGACGCTTTGGGGGATCCTTTACAATCCCCCCGGGGGGGTGACCGCTTTACAGTCACCCTCTCCGAGATGTGCCAATAGGCGTGGCACCAGTGGGTGGCTCTAGTGTGATCATACGAGGACCTGGAGCCTCCCTTAGGTGCCGAAGATGACCGCTCCAGTGGTTTTAGCCGGTAGGAGTCCGGCATACCCCTTCGTCCTTCCCCGGGGCGAAGGAAGTTCATGATGAATTTCCACTGGGCACCAATAAAAAAAAAAAAAAAAAAAAAAAGGTAACTCGATGCGTCGTGAGTGACAGAAGTAGAGTGGGTGACCGCTTTTCAGTCACCCTCTCCGAGACGTGCCTGTAGGTGGCTCTAGTGTGATCATACGAGAACTGAAGCATCCCTCCCCCCGCCCCACCTTATGTGCTGAAAATGACCACTCAAGTGGTTTTAGCTGGTAGGAGTCTGGCATGACCCTTCTCCCTTCCTCGGGGCGGAGAACTAGGATAATTAAAAGAAATATATATATGCCAGACATTTGCCGCTGAGCAGCAATGTTCCGGTTTCAATGGCACTGTAGCTAATGAAACAAAGGCATAAGAGACTAAATAACTTAATATCACGAGAGGATGAGCATAGTGTGGCAGGTGCAGGGCTTACAATTGTTATGAGCAGGCATGACTCTTAACATCACACAAATGACTTGCTCATCTCAATATATTGTAAAAAATCTTGCCTAATTTCTCCAATGTTATCGTAATAGACACGAATATCACCTAAAGTCTTAGCAAAATACCTACAACTTCATCACACGATATAAATACATATTATCTTTCTTCCTACCTCTATGTGTGCGTGTCTTTTGAATAGCAGATCATAAAAAGTCATGGAAAGAAGTTAAATGAAACGATGAACAGTAAAAGCACTAAAGATACTGTATAAATCTTTAAATGGTGACCTAATTTATATATAGACATATACTGAACGGTTCAAATACATGAAAAAACGCCTCATACTAAATGATTAAATCCGTATTTATTTACGGTTACTCAACATTTGGATTTCTAATTTCATGGCAAACATGACTCCTGAAGCCATTTAAATGGAAGGTCCATTTAATTTTATTGCCCAGAATTTATATTACAAAACATAGTATTATACGAAGCAGGGTTTCTGTGTATGGACTAAACGTGTAACATAACAGGGATCCCTTGTTAGCTTAGGACGTCCTCGTCCATAACAAAGGCAAATATAGTAAGATGCCGCGCGTCAAAATTCATCACATAAATGAGTTCTACGCAACCCAGACATTAGTGTCATACTGAAAATTCAATCCGTGAATATACCAACTGAACAAAACTCTTTCGAATAACTTGTTCTTCCTATTTCGAATATTAACTTTTCGTATACTCAGCCTAACTTCAGACTTGCGCCGTCTTTAGCTCCCCGTAGCTCTAGCGTCAGTCGCGTTACGCCAGCCGCACCGAACGCTACGACGTAGCAGATCATGTCGTGCGCTACGATCTAATCAGTATCGTGGTGAAACTTTTCCTAGTATATTAAACTACCGAAGTGAATATTGTGTACATTTTTGGAATATGTAGAGTGTATTTTATTGTGTAAGTGTGTATCACAAGTGTAAGTGTACACTTGGGTTTAATTGTTATGATCGCTGGTTGCCGCTGTCCAATTTGCAGAAACAACAAACGATGACCTTTTTATTTTGCAGGTTAGTTGTATTTTTAATTAATATGATATGAGCCGACACTTTTCATAGGCAGTTTTTTTGGTACATATAATCTTATTACCTCTCGTATCATTATGAGATTTGGTAAAGTTTATAGGCCTATAAAAAAATTGGAATACATTAACATCGAAATTGGCTGACTGTTCGCGTAATAAACCGGATTTTATATTTTTATGGGTTATAAATCTAACGAGATTGGAATATCTCCCTTTCCTCCGTAAAGGAAAAATTACCACTATTCAAATTATTTATTTCTTTTAGCGATGTAAAAGCATACGTTTTCCGTAAAAAATAAATGAAAATGCTGTTTTCATCTCACACCTGTACGCTAATATAATAATTTAAATTTTATACCTCAACGAAATGTACTCCGGCCATATTCTATATTAAAATTCTACCGGCTGCCGTCTAGCCCTAGAGATCACTAGATTTTATGTAAATTTTAATATTCAGAGTAGATTTGAATGTTGCTAGCATTTATTTTGAGGTATTCGCATAATGTTTATATTTTGGAAATTACTTATTTCAATAAATTTATCCACTACAAGACTTGCGCTTTCATAATTTCTTTAACAATTGATATGAAAAATCTTAAACAGGTTTAACCTATTTAATATTTTATAATTATATAAAAGCTTTTTTTATTAAAGCTGTTAAAATAATAAGTATATAAAAATAACAAAATGTATAAAAAATATACATACCGTTGAAGCAGCTGCCGGTAGGAATAGAGAACGAAATATCTTTAATGCAAAAACATTATTTATTTAGTTTACTCGTTTCTCAAAAGGCCTTATAAGAAACAAGGAATGATTATAGTAATTTCTAAGATTCACATGAAACTTTAACAAAATTAATCCCTTACACATATTTTCTTTTGGTTTTAGCTGCAACATAATTCTATTTACTTATCTATTTTTAGACCTCCAACAAAGGGTATACACAAGAACTCACGTATTTATTTATTTATTGCATACTTTATGCATTAAAGGCAGACTTAATGCCATTAAGCATTTTCTACCAGTTGACCTTAGGGTGAGACTGACAGACTAAGGCCTAAACCATTCTCATCGTGAGAAAAGGCACGTGCCCAGCACTGCAGCAGCACTGTTGACTGATTATGTATACTATGATCTTAGGGTGATGCGGAGACAAAACATGATAGGTGCCCAGGCGGTGTAACTGTGAATAGTTAAGTAGCACATATAAATTATTTTATTCATAGGAAAAATTAACATAGAATATTTGCCGTGTGGTCCGAGTACGAATAGCGCCAACCCATCTCATCCCGTGGGTGTCGGAAAAGGCGACTAACATTAACAACTCAACTGCGATCGCCAACCCGCCTGGCAACACACTGATATCGGTCGTTGTGGTGGTCTTTGAGGGAGGCCTGTGTCCAGCAGTGGGCTTTATTCGACCGAAATTATGAATTAACATAGAGATGATTCTGCCAAAAAATTCAGGAGGTATTTACGTAGTTTACTTTTAAAAGAGTAGCGAATGGTAGCCATCTTAATTTCAAGAGGTAGCGCATTCCAAGGAATCAAAGAAGGGACAAAGAAAGAAGAGTACATAAAGTCCGAATGTTGACAGGGACATTGCAAGATACGATTATGTGAGGAATTTTTGTCAACATTGTTCCAGCAAATATACTGAAAATGAGAAGTAAGCGCCCCTATGTGGGAGAATCAAGAAAGGAAAACAAGGTTGTGAATGCCCTTTGCGCTCTACGCTGACAGATAGGCAACCATTTAAGAAACGTTCTATACGCCGACAAATGATCATACTTACGTAAATTTAAAACGAATCGAATACAGTTATTCAGAAAGTGGTCAATTTTGTTGAGCAGATCTACATTCGGGTCTAACACACATCATCATACTCAATGATGGGAAAAATTAAAGTCTGCACAAGCAGTGCTTTAACATTAGATGGGAGTAAATTTTTTAATCGATAGAGAGATCGTATTATAGAGAGATTTGCCGTGTGGTGCCGGCTCAGAATACCACCACCCCATCTCATCCTAGGGGTCGTAAAAGTCGACTAAGGGATTAAGGGAATAAGGGCCGGAGGATGGGCAGCAGCGTCCTTCGAATAACAACTCAACTGCGATCGCCAACCCGTCTGCCAAGCGTGGCGATTATGGCAAAACCCCCCAACGAGCACACAACACACCCATATCGGTCGTTGTGGTGATCTTTGGGGAGGCCTGTGTCCAGTAGTGGACTTCATTCGGCCGAAATGATGAGAGAGATCGTAAAGTAGTGGCGACTTTTTGACAGTAGTGAGCTGTATTCGCCAGTTAAGATTCCATATCATGACTAGAAAAAATTTGACACGTGTACTCCCTCAATTAAAGAAGGCCACAGAATGCACAATAATCATGATAAACTAAGCTCTACGCTAAAATATAAATATTACGTCTAATGACACTATTGTTAAATTAAAACATAAAATGTAAAATTCAAGTTACATCAAGTTAAGTGTTATAATGAAATTTTGTGTTTCGCTTCAAATGTTTTTTTTTTTAAATGTTGCCCCACACTAGTATTTCTCCTGTGTCGTGGGTGCGTTTACAGACATGAATTCCACACACAATACACCCAGACCCGAAACAACTATCTGCAGATCATACAAATATTTGTTCCATGCGGGAATCGAACCCACGACCCGGAGCGCAGCAGTCGACTGTATCAGCCACCGCTCCAACCGTGGCGTCAAATTAATGTCGAAGTCGAATGATGTGATATTAAAATTGATTGTTTAATCTGTTTTAACTTATTCTTGAACTAAGATAAAGAATGTTGTTATCCGTGTGGTGTCCGGATTAAGAATATAGCACCACTCCATCTCCTGCCGTGGACATCGTAAAAGACGACTAAGGGACTATAAACCAGAGGGATGGGCAGCGGCGTCCTTTCTGTGGAACAGTAGCCATTCTGCACTCACAAATCCATCTGGCAAGCGTGGTGAGTACTGGTAAATTCCCCCCAATATACACAGTTGTGGAAATCTATGGGGGAGGCCTTGTTCAATAGTGGACGTTGTATGGCCGATATAATAAGATAAAGAATCATGCGCTTTCCACAATGTATTATATTGCCTACATAGCCTGTGCATAGTGGTGTAATGACCATTCATTTTTGAAAATGGAATATGAAAAAGTACATACTTGGTTTCTTAGGTTACGAGAAGGCTTTTTGCATTGATCCAGTTCAAGAGTTCACTGTTCTATCATACCGTTAGTTAATTTGTTAATAACGTTTTAGTCTATTTGTGTAATTAGTGTTAGAACAAACAGGCAAAAAAAAAGAAAAAAGAAAAAAAAAAGAACACAGGTTATAAAGGAATCGCCTTTGAACACTGTCTAGACGTTCAGTGTAAACATCGTAGTAGTATACGAACTACGGTATTAAATAGTTATATTATTTTTCTAGTAGACCATTATTAGATTAGACCTAACTATTCCGTAAAATGTAACAAAGCACTTTAAAACACCATGCAAGAGTTTATAAATGCACATCGAACTTAGCGCGCTTTCAAAAGCAATTAGGGTTAGAATGTGGGTATGTAAATCCGTAATGCAAAGACATGACTTATTGAGGTCACTTGTTTCTTATAAGGCGATATATATACAAAACAAGGAAGGATGATCGTAATTTTTAAGCATAGCATTAAATTTAATAAAATGTATCTCTTACAATATTGTAAGATGTGAGGTTTTCATTTTAAAAGCCTTTTTAGATGATAAATAACAATGAATCTACCACTCATTTTACTACCTTCTGGAATATGATAAGAAATTAAAATAAATAAAACATAAAAAAACATTTGATTATAACAAACCTTTTCAGTGTAAGCGAAACCATAACTTTTCGGTAGAGGACACTTATCTTGGGGTGGCAACAGCGCCTATCTACTGAAGTACCGTAACCGCAAAACACAGATGACATTCAATTCATCAACCCTCTTTACTTCCCCAGGGTTTTATTCTTGTAACAGCAATGTTTGCCTTTTATTTGAGCATATTTACCAAATCCTTTTAGAGTATGAGAAGATTAGGTAAAGGGTGATACACTAAACAGAAATAAAAGTTTTTTTTTTACTTTTGAGAAAGCTGTCGTTCCGGGTTAAACTTGAAGACATCGTGGTTGAATATCCAGTAAAAACAATGCGGATATAGAATAGAAAACGCCTTTATCTATCTTCTTTTTCTTCTATATACATAAAAATGAATGTTGCTAAGCGCATAACTCGAGAATGGCTCGACCAATTATTTTTGACCTATTTTTTTTTGTATGTTCCTTCAGGCCCACGGAAGGTTTTAATAAAAGAATAAACTGTGAACGCACCCACGACACAGGAGAAATCTTAGTGTGGGGCAAAGATT
The DNA here is from genome assembly GCA_947459985.1 of Diloba caeruleocephala. NCBI lineage: Eukaryota > Metazoa > Arthropoda > Insecta > Lepidoptera > Noctuidae > Diloba > Diloba caeruleocephala. Next base: position 4,247,383 of record OX381618.1, read on the forward strand.
AAAAAAGAAAATACAATTTTCGCCTCTTTCCGCCTGTACACGTATATAAGTACAGTTTCAAAAGCACAGTATTACGCTATCAACATTCTACTATAAAAACTTGATTTGGTCCTTGTATCATGAAAAAGAGTTTTCATATTTGATAAGAATACATGTAATGACAGGAAACCATCCTGCCTTCTAAGGTACATAACAGACAAAACGTGATTTGTCTCGACCAACCTGTCTGTCTCACTTTGACCAATTTTGTTTGTTATGATATTTTTTGTAGAATGATTATTTTAACTGCGCTAATCTCATTATTCTTTTCAATTTTGTTTTTGTTATAAAAACCGTATGGTGTCCGGATTAAGAATATAGCACCACTCCATCTCCTCCCGTGGATGTCGTACAAGGCGATGAAGGGACTCAAAACCAGAGTTTTTAGCGTCCCTTCTGTGGAATGGCATACATTCTCCGCTCACCAATCCAACTGCCAAGCGTCTCCTCACGCTGGAAAATTCCCACCAAATTTACGACACACGGCATGTAACCGTTCGTTTATGGGGGAGGCCTTTGTTCAGCAGTGGACGTATTTTGGCTGATATGATGACGATGGTGATAATGAATAATAATTCATAGAAAAACAATCATGAATTGAATAAATGCGGTTTGCACACGTACGTAGGAAATTTGATGTCCATTGCTGGACTAAATAAAGTTCAGTTTTCCGCGAATCGATCATCCTCATTGGATGACTTGTCATCGGGGTATGAACACCGCTATAAAAAGATAGCCCCACAGCAAAAGTCCGATTAAGTTTGATTAAACTTTTGTTACTCCCTAAGGAATTTGATGACGTCGGATCCTCACATAAACGTAGTACTTTTTTCATGCTATATCTTATATTTGTCATCTCGAGAATGGATATTTGTTTACTCGACGAAACCCTTGTAAGTATCAATAGAACAAAATTCCGTACGGTATAAAATTTTCAAATGTTATTAATACTCTTTTACCGTTCTGGCAAAGAGAGGAATGTTCTAGAACATTGTTTGTAGAATATCTAGTGTTGCCGGTAAAAGGTCAATATTTCACTACACTTGGCATTTGACTGACATGATTGTCATGTATGTCGTGTGGTGCCGGCTCAGAATACTATCACCCCGTCTAAAAGTCGACTAAGGGATTGGCCGGAGGATGGGCAGCAGCGTCCTTTGAGTACATTAACAACTCAACTGCGATCGCCAATCCGTCTGCCAAGCGTGGCGATTATGGCAAAACCCTTCAATGAGCCCACAACACACCCATATTGGTCGTTGTGGTGATCTTTGGGGGGGAGGCCTGTGTCCAGCAGTGGACTTCATTCGGTCGAAATGAAGAAAAAATGATGGTGAATGATTGTCATGTTCACTATAATGTCTTGTGGTTGGTGGCAATGTGTATCTTGTAGTCGTTGGGTTCCCTACAACATCATCGACAGGTCAACGTCCTCTTCATGAACGGGTGCCAGCTGTTGGGACTGGTCAGCCGTTAACTGCCACAGCTAATAAATTATTATAATATTATTGTGGTATGTTCCATCTTTACACATTTTTCTGGTCATATATTTTACCATCATTTGTATCATTCAACATTGTAATCTCGGTAATTAAAAAACGCATCCATCGAGTTTCTTGCCTGCTGTTTTCGATAGGATCAATTCTTTGGAACCGTGTTACTTAGATTCTGGTGTTTCATAAGCACAAATATGGTTTATTTAAATAGGCCTTAATCCACCTCACTGGCCTAGTGCGGTTCAGATTACACACACTATTAAGACCATTTTTGAGCCCTCTCAGGTATTCAGGTTTCCTCAAGATGTTTTCCTTTACCGTTATCGCAAGTGATAATTGAATTCTGATTCGCATATGAATGCGAAAAGTCCAAGGTGCTGGCTGAGATCGAACTCAGATCCTCAGACTGTTTATAAAGCAAGTGTTCAACTACTAGTATTTAGGAAGAAACTAGCAAAAACGAACAATGCCTGACTGGAGGCCTCTTTTGGCTTCGCCAGAAATTACCGTTTAAGCAACCACATTTCCCAGAAATGTATGCGAGGAACCCAACAAAAAAACAAGAACGAACAATCCAGAATACCACACTGACCCGCATTTCCGTATTTACTCGTAAACCACTTAAGTGCTCTACTGGTATTATGCATAACTTTACGAGCTGATTTGAAATTTAGAATATTAATAAAATCTCTTAGCTGATTCTGTGTTATAGCGTGAAATTCTCAAAGCATATAATTAGAAAAGAATCTTTTTTTATTGGGCTTAGTGTTAATTCTACATGAACTTTCTTCGCCCGGCGAAAGACGGAGGGGAATACTGGACTCCTACCGACTAAAACTACTGGGGCGGTCATCTTCGGCACCTAAGGAGGGCTCCAGGTCTTTGCATGATCACACTAGAGCCATCCACCCACTAGTGCCACGCCTATAGGTACATCTCTGAGAGGGTGACTGTAAAGCGGTCACCCTCCCGGGTAGCGTATCGGAGCATTTCCTTTATTTGAAATGTTTTTCAATTATTGCCCCATCAGCAACGCCTTTGTTGAATATTTCGTGTCACACAAATGTAAAGAGGAAATTGTTAGAGTATAACATGTAAATAAAAGTTAAATACGATATAACAATCAATTTCAGACTCTACATTAAAGCTTAAATCGAATATTTGTAACTCGGATCCTCATTAAGTCATCCTGTTATGGATCAGTTACAAAGTTTGCCGATGTTGGCCAATGATACCTTGTAATATAAGGTAGAAACTTGAGCACTGTCGTCGTAACTAAAAAAAGACACCAATTTGTAAACTTGGGGAAAATTAAGAAGATATTTTTTCTCTGAAATTATGCAATAAATTTCAAACAAGTCTTCTTAACCAAGTAAAAATTAACATGTTTTAGATTTAAAACTGCATCGATATATTTACGGTATATGAACGTATTTAATTTTACCTTTTAGACATGAATTTGGGTGTCACTTGTGCCCTTAATGTATTTCCAAATATAGAGTATAAAAAAAGAAATCATTCAGGTGCATCTTTCTCGGACAATATATGTATGTTCAATATTTTTTTGTACATCAATTGTACCCTTTTTGTTATTACGGCAGAGCAGGTCTATGTATATTTTTCACTAGTAGTCACATAACATGCAATGGAGCATCCCATGCTTAAGATCTCCTTCGTGGACCAGCCATCGCATGTAGAAATTCGTCAGTAAACGAAGGTTAATACATGGGACCACGACTCACGAAGTTGAAGTGAAAGCGAGAAAAACACTAACTACAGCGGGAAAAAGGACAAACAAAACATAAATCTGCATTGCAGATCGTCCTGTGTTCATTTACTTGGCGCTAGTAATGCGGAATCGTCGCGACCCACTTGCGGATTGAGTCATCATCATTTCGGCCGAATGAAGTCCACTGCTGGACACAGGCCTCCCCCCAAAGACCACAACGACCAATATGAGTGTGTTGTGGACTCATTGGGGGGTGTTGCCGTAATCGCCACACTTGGCAGACGGGTTGGCGATCGCAGTTGAGTTGTTAATGTACTCGAATGACGCTGCTGCCAATTCTCCGGCTAATCCTTTAGTCGACTTTTACGACACCCACGGGAGGAATTGGGGTGGTGGTATTTTGAGCCGGCACCACACGGCGGATTGAGTACTTTGAAATAAAATACAAGATTAATAATTAATGTCTATAGGTGATGAAAGTAGTGGGGTGTCTCGCAGGATCTGTTCTGGTTAGCATTACAATTATTATGCGCAGGCGTGAGACTCATTACCAGCTAAATGAGTTGGTCGTCTCATCAAGAAAGAAAGAAATTTTATTTTGATCACAACACAGAGACACGATTGTAAAAACAGGGACATAGATAACAATATTTAAAAATATAAAATGTACAAGTCCAAATAAAACTAACGTAAACCTTCGTAGGTACCTAATAATATATGTCTCACGGTTGGACCAAATAGGTGTCCAGATCACCTTCATGCCAGGCTTAAGTGCCGGACGCTGGTTTTCATCTGGAACCTTATGTACACCACGGATGTCAATGTCACGTATGACATAATAGAAGTGGGTAATAAAGCTTTTTGCGTGAACCGAACCGAAACTATGTATTGGTATCCGATAAAGTGTTTCAAAACTATGTATTTTCCATAACTATTTATTGGACGATATTCGTATATATATGTATATATCATCACTAGGTAATATAAAAAAAAAATCAGATTCAAAGCAACGAAAATGATCTCACAATAAAAATAAATAGTGTATATATATGTAACGCTAGCTGCTTCCCATCCAGTGAAAGTCAGGAATGACAAGTAAGGAAATTGATTTTGTATATCTCGTATACAGTAGGTACTGTAGTTACCATCCCTTTGTCACCTCTTGCGACCCCCGAGGGATGCAATCGGGGATTCCATTCGGCACCGAGAAGTAAACAGCTTGTGATTGGTGTCCCAAAATCCAAAAAAACTTCGTAGCTATATTTGTTCGTTTCGGAAGGGAAAAATAGAACATATATATCTAGGACACTGAATCCCTTCCATCATTCGTATTTTGAAGCTTCGAGAAGGGTGTAGAAACAAGTAGTGTGTCAACCTATTTGCACGACTTTGGGTTGATGAACTGACTGATTTACGTCACCGCGAACCTCAAAAAAGCTTCCGCGGTCTTATTCTTACCCGGAAATCTTCCGGCTTATTAGTGTTCTTATGTAGTTTTTATTACAATTACTGTAAATGAAAAGTAAGTTTGCCAATTTATCTATCTTTTACGTCTTCGCGACAAAACTATCGAATCGATTGTGATGTTTGACACAAGGATAAATTGAACCTCGAAAAACAACAGAGTGTACTTTCAATATACCACAAAAAGGACGTCTACTGCGGAACAAAGGCCCCACATAATTCCATAACTGTTTCATCATTTTGTGGGGTTTGCCAACACTCACCACGCTTGGCTGGCGGGTTAGTGAGCCAATATCTCTAAAGAATATTTAAATTTGTCTTTTTAGGGTTCCGAACGTCCGATGGAAAAAACGGCGGATCCCTTATAGGATCGCTCGGTTGTCTGTCTGTCCGTCCGTCTGTCACAGCCTATTTGCTCCGAATCTACAGGACCGATTAAGTTGAAATTTGAAATTCTTGGGGTCCACTTTTAGGGGGCCAATATAGAAAATTTAAGAATTAAGTTTTGCAAACTGTACCGTGTAACATATGAAATGAAAGGGCTTGTTGTAAAAGTTTCAAATATATTTATTCGAATAATATTATATCTCCACGCGAGTTTAACTCGCATATGACCGGTTTTATTTTCAGCAATGTACAATATGGAACTGAACTCAGTCTGGGTTAAGCTCGCCTTTGTACATAACATTTATTTTTACTGTCCAATTTGTATTATCTTTTTGTACAATAAAGAATTTAAGAATGGATGAATATTGTTGTGCTTTATCCGAAATAAAAGTATTGAATTGAATTTAAGGCACCATTTAATTAACATAAGTGAATAGGAATTGATAGCAATCGTTTGGCTATGCGCTATGGTGTTGTGAGTTCGATCACAAAACAGATTGTTATTCATATATTATGCCGTGTGGTGCCGGCTCAGAATGCCACCACCCCATCTCCTCCTGTGGGTGTCGTAAAAGTCGACTAAGGGATTAACCGGACGATGGGCAGCGGCGTCCTTCGAGTACATTAACAACTCAACTGCGATCGCCAACCCGCCTGCTAAGCGTGGCGATTATGGCAAAACCCCCCAATGAGCCCACAATACATCCATATCGGTCGTTGTGGTGATCTTTGGGGCAGGCCTGTGTCCAGCAGTGGACTTCATTCGGCCGAAATGATGATTCATATATTTGATCCGAGTCTGGGTGTGTGCGTATATAAGATTTATGTGGTCCATGATAGAGAATAAGAGGAAGCATTAAAAGAAATTGGCAACACTAAAAAGTACCTAACCTTTTTCTATTTCAAGCCTTGAAATAACCAATTCAGGTTGAGTATTAATTATTAGCTACCTTAAACTGTACCAATGACATCCATTGAAATAATAGCTTAGTGGTCTGTAATATCTCACACGCAGTTCGCTGAACTAATTAGTGCTCTCGTGAGAAATTACGTCATTCATCGCTGTCTCAGAAACTTTCCGCAGGTATTAATTCTACTCTGAGTTTCTATTAAGAATGAATAAACGATTATAAGCTTTGAATATATTATGAAGGAAATATGAGAAAAATATTGTGAATGTATTTAATTCAAAGAAGTTGTTTAACTAAGCATGTTTTACTTTTAACAACAAAAGCCGTGCGCAAAATTAAAGTCACCTCTTGTTCGGTGGGTGTAGTATAAGGAGACATAGGAGTGATGTCTGGAGGGTACACAGATACCATAGTGGTTTCCTAAGAGCTTATTATGGCCCTCTACTTTCCCCAGGACCGACGAAATTCATGAGAATTTAAAAGAGATATGTAAATGTCCATTTTTTGTCTCTACTCATGAACTCGCCAAACATTTAAGTTGCTGGCGAGACATGCTATTTTTTATTTCATGTTACCAATTTTAGCTTCATCATATCAGCCACAGGGCGCCCACTGCTGAACAAAGGCCTCCCACTTAGATTTATAGAACGAGCGGTCACATGCCGCTCTCATCCAACGACTCCCAGCGACCTTCACCAGGTCGTCTATCCACCTCGTTAGAAGTTCGTGTCACGCTACGTTTTCCGGTGCGCTTGGTTACATAATATTCTGTTGGCAACTCCCTTAGTCATCTATGAAGAAACCAGGAATAGATAAGGTCGTCTAACCCACCCATAAAATCACAGAATCACCTCTAGTGTCCTTTAATATTTGTACATTTAACTCGTGCAAAAATATAAAACGTAGGATTCTCTCTAGAGCCTTTGAAAAACCGTTAAAGAATTTAAGCTTACTGATTGAACGAAGGGATGTTCATATCACGGGCTCGATATTACAAAGCTATAGTCTTGGTATACAGAATATTAAGTAATATTTTTGCCAGTCAAAGCAAATAGGCTTATTTTTGTAGACAGAAATTAAGTCAATTTATAAGTTAATAGAGTTATTGAAGGTTCTGCACGTAGTTTACGCTGATTAAATTATTATTCTTGATGTTTCGGAGAGAGAAAACCAATCTTCTCTATTTCTGTCGCGTTAACGCGAGCTATATTCCACTTAAGGTTTGCTCTTATTACCGCAGCGTAGACATGGGCAAGTTCGCTACCTTGGTAACGAGGTGACTGCATAGTATGCGTTGGACGTACTCAAGTATCGTCAACAATCGCTGGCACACAGAGTTCCCACTCTATTATAAGCTTATTCTGTGACCCTTGGGAAAATGACTACACGCACCTGATCGCATGCCACCGTGTACTACACACGCAGAGGTTTCGAGAGGATCCTTTACAATTCCTCCCAAGATGAGCCTAGGGAGACGGCATCAGCTTTGCAGTCTTCCCTCTCCGCTAGAAGGAGGTGACCTTTTTACAGTCACCTTCTCAGAAATATTCCTATAGTCGTGCACTTATTGACGGTCTCGATCTCGAGTTCCTGGATGCCCTCCTTCGGTCCAGTTTTAATAACATCATCAGATCGGCCATTTATAAATTCACTGCTGAACAAAGGCCTCCACCATTTATTTCCACAATTGTGTCCTCATTTTGGGGGGTATTGGCCAATACTCACCACACTTGGGGTTGTTATTAACACAAAACGACCCACTGCTCATCTTCTTGATATCAAACTTTCATCATTTCGGCCGAATGAAGTCCACTGCTGGACACGGGCCTCTCCCAAAGATCGACACAACCACCGATATGGATGTGTTGGGGGGATTTGCCATAATCGCCACGCTTGGCAGACGGGTTGGCGATTGCAGTTGAGTTGTTAATGTACTCGAAGGACGCTGCTGCCCGTCCTCCGGTTAATCCCTTAGTCGACTTTTACGACACCCGTGGGAGGAGATGGGGTGTTGGAATTCTAAGCCGGCACCTTTAGTCACCGTTGATTACACTAATGTGTTGACGGAAGTGGTCTACTTTTACCGGCAACCTCAACTCAACTCAGGACTTAGGACACAAACAACTCAAATAAATATTCTTCAGTTTCCCTTTGCTGTAACTGCGTAACAATTTATCGAAGGAAGAGGATGTAATTGTAATTGTGGTGCTATTGCTAGTAGACAGATAATGGGCTGACAACCTGTCATGACAACCTCATCCTCTATTCATATACCTTTTTTTTATTGGTCTTCAATAGAAATTCTTAATGAACTTCCTCGGCCCCGGGGAAGGGCGAAGGGGTAAAACCACTGGAACGGTAATCTTCGGCACCGAAGGGGGGCTCCAGGTCCTCGTAAGATCACACTAGAGCCGCGCCCTGTACCCACGTAAGTCTGTAGTGGTTTATAATAGTTTACATTATTATATAAAGAAAGATTATTAATTTGTTGCCAACCACATTGAGGCCATCCGATGATGATTTGAGTACTTTAAAAAGTGAAAGAATTTGCCTACCTTTGAGACGGTGTAAGGGAAAATGTTGGTGACGTAGAGGGACTTGATAAATCGAATCAGTTACAAACTCTTATATCTGTCTCTAACAAAACCCTAAAAATAAAACGTTTCAGTGTATCACAACAGTTTATAGATGATTCTCAAACATGAAACGTTGTGGAACGATTTGGGACGATATCTGAGTTAGTACAAGCGATAGTCACGTTCTGTTAAAATGGTAGAGTAATGTAATGTCGATATGGAGGTTTTTGACCTCCATGTCAGCGTGTGTGCACTGTAAATGCACGATTTAATTCCCCCAAGTTCGTTCCATCATCGGACAACCAGACGAACGGTATGGCCACCGTTATATGGTTATTTTCCACTTATATGTGGCGACACCTACATCGCCAGAAATACAACTACAACTTACAACGACATCTACTCGACTATTGAATGCAACTCTCCGATGACGTCAAATAATCCTGAATCACGCTATTAAAGTATTCGCGCAACGCAGGATATATACAGTGCTCCAATATCAACCGTTGGGCTTCAGCCCGCCAGGCATACCATCCGCCTGGCTGGAGGATTCTCCCTTTTTTATGGAGGAACACCACACCATGTTCACCATACTGGTGACCCCGACGTGATCACCATTGTTCCCCATACATACGTACGAAGCGTTAATTCCACATTTTTCGTGTTTACCGCTAAGCAGTGGAACTCATTGCCAGAGTCTGTGTTTCCCGACCGTTGCAACCACGAAATTTTGAAGTCACGAGTGAACAGGTTATAACTTGCACCATCGTCACTTAACATCAGGTTAGATGATTGCCACACCCAAACATATACGATATCTCATTGCGTGTCGTAAAACCAGACACAGTTAAAAATCTATGGTGTCTACACGGCTACAAAAATTAAAATGACATAATCCTTACCTGATTCGTGTGGTGTTTGGATTAAGAATGTAACAACACTCCATCTCCTCCCGTGGATGTCGTAAAAGGCAACTTAGGTAATCTAAACCAGAAGAATGGGCAGCAGCGTACCGTCTGTAGAGCAGTAGCCATATTGCACTCACCAACCTTTTTTTTATTGGTGCCCAGTGGAAATTCTTCATGAACTTCCTTCGCCCCGGGGAAGGGCGAAGGGGTATACCGGACTCCTACTGGCTAAAACCACTGGGGCGGTCATCTTCGGCACCTAAGGGAGGCTCCAGGTCCTCGTATGATCACACTGGAGCCGCCCATTGGTGCCACGCCTATAGGCACATCTCGGAGAGGGTGACTGTAAAGCGGTCACCCTCTCCGAGATCCGAGATTCCGGGGGGATTGTAAAGGATCCCCCTAAGCGTTCCACGGCAGCGCGTGACCCCATGGGTCGCTTGGTGTGAGCACGCAGATTCCCCAATCTACGCACCCGCGAACCCAGAGGTCCCCCGCCTTGTAGCTACGACAGGGGGTTTCAGGCGTATGGGAATTAGGCGCCAGGGCGGTTGTAACCCCGGTTGTAAGGTCGGTCGGTCAGGGCCTCGTCTCCGGCTTGCCTTTATTGGTTGGTTGCAGTGGTACCCCATAAGTACCCGAAGGATTTTCATCTTTGGCTTGCCTTAGTTGGCCGATCAGAGGTGACCCGACCGCCCTTCCCCGGGGTGAAGGAAGTTCATGATATATTTCCAGAGGGGAGCAATAAAAAAAAACGATATGCACCAGGTCTTCTATCCATCTCGTTGATATGATAAGTCGTCCTTTATATCGTGTAACCAATATTACATTTTTATTTAATTATACATTAACAATACGCTTGTAAACGGCATTTCCAATTATCTAGCCTCGAAGGAAAGTAACCCTAGGATTAATTCTAATTATATTATTGTATTGTTTTCTTTATCTGTATGGCCAAAAGAACTCGGATAACAGATATTTATACAAATATAATCCTATCTTAAGTTCCAACTAATCCACCAAATTGTATTTCATGTATTGTGTTGTAAGCTATTTATGTATTGTATTTATTGCTAGGATGAATAAAAGCCAATTAATGTACGTAACTTCATCAAGTTACGTACATTAATTGGCCCCTTATTATCATTTTTATTTTATTTTTAAAAAACGCACCCACGACACAGGAGAAATCCTAGTGTGGGGCAATGTTTTTATAAAACAAAAAATAACATAATACCATCTTACAGTAGAATGTACAGTAATTAAAGAATATTTCATTCTACATATGTATGTAGTAAGGTTAAATTCGAAGTTCCATTATTTCGAGAATATCGACAGTAAATCGGACAAATTCATAGCAATAATGAATTCGAAACGCGTAGCATTACCTTTATTTCCAATGTTAGGAGCAATAAAATAGGAGTTTCAGGTAAACTAGGCTTCAGAAAATATTTGTGAATATGCAGTGAAAAGTCAGAATGCCCTTTTCAATACTTACTACCAGTGGCAGATCTCTTATTGTGAGGGTGACCGCTTTACAGTCACCCTCTCCGAGATGTGCCTATAGGTGTTGCAACAGTGGGCGGCTCTAGTGTGATCGTACGAGGACCTGGTGCCTCCCTTAGGTGCCAAAGATGACCGATCCAGTGGTTTTAGCCGGTAGGAGTCCGGCATACCCCTTCGCCCTTCCCCGGGGCGAAGGAAGTTCATGAAGAATTTTCACTGAGCACCAATAAAAAAAGGTATGTACATGTTTTAGGCGTCATGATTGACAGATATATTGTTAGTATATAAATCTAACAGCTAGCAAAGTTAATTTCTTGGTAACACCCAGCACGTCCCTCGACTGATATGATGATGATGGTGACCCAGCAACTTTTTTACACCACCTTTAATTTATAAATATAATCACTGAAATTGTATCAAGTGAATACATCCAGATTTCTGCAGGGTATTCTACAATTTTAGCCAGGATTTTCCAATAATACATTTCCCCTTTAGTAACAACAAAGACTGACGGAGAGTAAAACCATTTTAAATTTAATATTTTACCGCCTTCCTTTTAAACGACGCACCGGTTTTTTTTTTCGCCTATTGTGGGATACAGTTTACAGAAATAAATCTCACGTGTACAACATCATCATCATCATATTGGCCATTTATACGTACATAGATTTCACAACTGTGTCATCATTTTGGCGGGTATTTGCCATTACTCACCACACTTGGCGGGGGGGTTGGTGAGCGCAGTATGCCTACCGCTTCACAGAAGGGACGCTGGTGCCCGTCCCTCTGGTTTAGATTCCCTTAGTCGCCTTTTACGACCTCTACGGGAGGGGATGGAGTGGGGCTATATTCTTAATCCGGACACCACGTAGATAGCCTGCATGTACAAACACCCAGATCCGAAACAACTATCTGTAGATCATATGACGGCACGGTTGGTGCAGTGGCTGATACAGTCGGCTACTGCGCTCCGGATCGTGGGTTCGATTCCCGCACGGAACAAATATTTGTATGATCTGCAGGTAGTTGTTCCGGGTCCGGGTGCATTGTATATGGAATTCATGTCTGTAAACGCACCTACGATACAGGAGAAATCCTAATGTGGGGCAACCTTTAAAATAAATATATATATAAATATTTCCGTGCGGGTGTCGAACTCGCGACACAGCGTAGAAAGCCAATCATTTAGCTACCAATGTCTCACCCAGTTCCAACAATTCCAGTTCGTCTGTTTGTCAAGCCTATTCTGCTAAATTGCCAAGCCGATTTCGATGAAAGTCATAAAGTTACTTGAAAATAAGTACTATCTGGAAAAAATATTTGAAGCGAACAAAATAGGATATAATGTACTTTTTGTCCTCGCAAGATTGGTCCTGTTAAGGCAGTAAAACCGAGGGCAGAAATATATTTTATCTAAATATGAAAATACCGTGTGAAATAAAGCTGCCGTAACGGATTTACTACACCATTATTATCCCATTACAACAATCCTACAAAGAGCAGGATAAGCCATGTTTCCAAGGTAACAACCAATTCACAAAAATGATAATAAATCGAAAACTATTGCGTCTTAGATTTATAACGAAAATGGTGTATCCAAAACCGGAGCGTAGGTAACTACTGTGGCATTTATTTTGCCAAAGTACACCAAAAAAGTGCAGAAGGTCTAACTTCATAACGAATATTTTGGACTAACTGGTACAAAATACCTTAAAACCTTACCTTAAAACCCTAACCTTAAAAATTGGTTCGTCTAAAATGTCCCGCGAGCATGGGGCGCGGGCTGTGTGGTGCCGGCTACGAATAGCACCAACTCTTGGGTGTGGTAAAAGGCGACTACAGGAGGAGGAGGATGGGTAGCAGCACCTTTCAAGTACAATAAAAACTGAATTACGATCGCCAACTCGCCTGCCAAGCGTAGCGATTATGGCTTGTAGCAGTGGACTTTATTCGGCTAAACTCATGATTATTCCAAGGGCCGCTAATCACTTAATAGCTGGGTCAGTTTGACAAGTACAGTTTGGGTGAATTCTATGTCCAACAGTGCACAACAACATATAAAAAATGTTTAATGCTTTGCATCACGTTACGATTTCTCAGACGAAGATTATTGACGTGACACCACTGCAGTACTTTTATTACAGCAATTCGTGAATACCTATACTGTTTAAGGCTGCACAGAATTGTTCTGTTCGAGTACAGGGGGGCCTAAAAAGGCCGCTTTAGCAGAATCATAATATGAATCACATTAAATATCACCAAATGGTCCAGAAGGCCTAAAAAGACCGTATTAGGTTTTATTTATAAGGCATAATAATGATCTCAATACGATTCATATTAGAAATCACAAAATGGTCACTTAATCATAACTGACCATTAACGTGACCATTTTGTGATTTCTAATGTAATTCATATTATGATTCTGCTAAAGCGGCCTTTTTAAGCCCCCAGAAACGAAATTGTGACGATGTAGATCTGATGTTCTGTGTGGTGTCCAATTTCAGAATGCAGCACGACTTTATCTTTTCCCGCGGATGTCGTAAAAGGCGACTAAGGGACTCTACGCAAGAGGCAGCAGCATCGCTTCTAGGGAATAGTAGCCATACAGCACTCACAAACTCGCCTGTCAAAGGTGTTGAGTACTGTCTAGTTCCGCCCAAAATGACGGCTTTTGTTCAGGAGTGGACATCTTTGTCTGATTTGATGATAATAAAATGTGATGTGATGCCGTTTTGGTGATCCTGTTGTGACGTCTTCTAAGTCAGAATTTGTTAGCGTATGCTAACAAATTGCGCATATGCGCGAGCTGGATTTCGCGCGTCATCAGAGTTGCGAGAGTTGACCTTCTTTCTGACAGTTTGTTTTGTGGTTAAGGGCTATAAAACTGTAGTTACCGTATCAATCGCATGAAGGTAGCATGGATCGTTAGGTAGCTTGAGTAATGGGCAAGTTATTATTTGCTACCTACTGTAATCGTTCCGAAGAAATATGCGGGGAATTTTTCTAAATAATAAATGTTGAATGCTTCTCGGTAATGTGTATGGGGAAAATGTATAGCCTTCTCTAGTTTTGTGAGGTGCGTGGGTTTTTAATTGGAGTTCGAGAATAATATGCAAGATGATTTATAATGGTTTTGTTCATAAAAGTGTTAGGTATATTACTTTATTTTCAAGTCGGTTACGGTACGGGTTACGGTAGGCTGCTTAAATTCAAGAGTTGTTATTAATTATTCTTATTATCTATTACGAGTATTTAATCTTATTATATATCTTGTTATTATGTTTTGTTATTCTTTCTGATATGCCATGTGGTTCCGGCTACGAATAGCACCAACCCATATCCTCCCGTGGTCCAAAAGCCGAATAAGGGTTTAGACGGAGTATGAGCAGCAGCGTCCTTCGAATACATTAACAACTCAGCTGTGATCGCCAACCTGCCTGCCAAGCGGGGTGATTATGGCAAAACCCCCCAATGAACACACAACACACCGATATAGGTCGATGTGGTTATCTTTGAGGGAGGCCTGTGTCTAGCAGTGGACTTTATTCGGCTGAAATGATGACTTATTCTGTCTTGTGGTTAGTGGCCAAACTTGTGTCAGAGTTGTTCTGTTCGAGCACAGAAACGAAATTGTGACGATGTAGAACCGATGTTCCGTGTGGTGTCCAATTTAAGAATATAGCACGACTCCATCTTTTCTCGCGGATGTCGTAAAAGGCGACTAAGGGACTCTACGCAAGAGGCAGCAGCATCGCTTCTAGGGAATAGTAGCCATACTGCACTCACAAACTAGCCTGTCAAAGGTGTTGAGTACTGTCTAATTCCCCCAAAAATGACGACATAATTGTGAAAATAAATTCGGAAGGCTTTTGTACAGAAGTGGACATCTTTGTATGATTTGATGATAATAAAATGAGATGTAATGCCGTTGTGGTGATCCTGTTGTGACGTCTTCTTAGCTCAGAATTAGTTAGCATATGCGCGAGCATGATTTCGCGTATCATCAGAGTTGCGAGAGTTGACCTTCTTTCTGACAGTTTGTTTTGTGGTTAAGGGCTATAAAACTGTAGTTACCGTATCAATCGCATGAAGGTAGCATGGATCGTTAGGTAGCCTGAGTAATGGGCAAGTTATTATTTGCTACCTACTGTAATCGTTCCGAAGAAATATGCGGGGAATTTTTCTAAATAATAAATGTTGAATGCTTCTCAGTAATATGGATGGGGAAAATGTATAGCCTTCTCTAGTTTTGTGAGGTGCGTGGGTTTTTAATTGGAGTTCGAGAATAATATGCAAGATGATTTATAATGGTTTTGTTCATAAAAATGTTAGGTATATTACTTTATTTTCAAGTCTTATGGTAGGCTGCTTAAATTCAAGATTTGTTATTTATTCTTATTATCTATTACGGGTATTTATTATTATTATATGTCTTGTTATTATGTTATGTTATTCTTTCTAATCCGTGTGGTGTCCGGATTAAGAATATAGCAGCACTCCGTCTCCTCCCGTGGATGTCGTAAAAGGCGACTAAGGGAATCTAAACCAGAGGGATGGGCAGCAGCATCCCTTCTGTGAAACGGTAGCCATACTGCGCTCACCAACCCGCCTGCTAAGCGTGGTGAGTATTGGCAAATACCCCCCAAAATGATGACACAGTTGTGAAAATCTATGGGGGAGGTCTTTGTTCAGCAGTGGACGTATAAATGGCCGATATGATGATTCTTTCTAATATGCCATGTGGTTCCGGCTACGAATAGCACCAACCCTTATCCTCCCTCCCTCTAGTGGTTATGAAAGAAAGAAAAACTGTTTATTTTTGCGGCGAAAGTCGACGCACAAGTACAGATTCAAAGATAAAAAATTCACATATGGCATAACTAACTACATAGCTAAAATCTAAACTACATTTAGATAATTATACGCTTAAAAACTAACACTTAATGAAACCAAACGCATATCCGCACTGGCAACACTGTTATTATATTTTGACAAAATGGCCGAAAGACTTGGTATCCAGATCCAAATATAACAATAATATATTTAGACCAAAGAGTACACATTTTTGTCAGTGGTCGAAAACCAGAAACAAATACCAAAATAAAACAAAGCCTACAGTACAGGGTACAGCGTTACATAATAAGTTACGGTTATAGGGAAATTGTGCGTCGCATCTTCGCAAAACATAGCTCAGCATAATACTGTGGCATCACAACGAGCCATCAGCGCTGATTTTCAGCAACAGCCTTATCTCATTCTTTCACAGCCTTAAACCTATAAATAGGTGCATTTATAGTTGTCTCTCTTTCAGTACACATTTTCATTTCATTATTACGTTACTTTATATATACAAGTCTTATTATTTACCTCCAGTAGACATCAGTTAATTGATATGTAATGTGATACGTAACGGACTGAAGATCAGTTACCTATCATATTACTGATTACATTCCATTCCGTTACTACATCCACTAAACAATTCCATATAACAGCAATATATAGTAAATAATATAGAAAGAAACTATAAAGGTGCGTGTCGACTTATTCCAAGCGACTACAACGTATCACCACAATGGATTTGAGTTTGCTCTGTATGGGTTCTCGTGGAACCGTGTTTATAATTTCGGAACACGAATCCGAAAATGGGTTGTTCATCTTATTAGGTCCAGCAGTGGACGTTTTTACGGCTGAAATGATAGTTTTGTTTATTGCCTCACTTAACAATAGTATTTAGAAGTCGTTCTAGGTAGGTTTAATATCCATCGCCTTTACTTTTTTAATCATTCTTCATCAGCGCGGGTAAATAAAACTTCTCACTGACTAAACGAAATAGTGCACTTGTATTTTTAGCGATTTATGAAGCTAAATATTTTAGTAAATAAACTAAAATCAAAATCAAAATCAAAACATTTATTTGTAAAACTAAATATACTGTTACCGCTTGATATAAAAAGAAAGAAAGAAATAGTTTAAATGGTATAAAATGAGACACAAAACTTCAATCATACAGTTCCAAAGGGTTCGTTCCAGCATTATGCCAGACAGTTGCCTAGCGGTCGTTTTAAACTAAATCCTTTGTGATACACAAAAAAAAGAACACAAACTTTTATTACTTTAACTGTAACACTGGTCGAAAATTTACGTATCATTTAAACGCAATTTAAAAAAAACTCTGCCAACGTTTTTTACTAACACAAAAGAGCTGTTTCAGTCGGGATAAAAAGTAACACAACTATTTCTAAAGCAAATTAATTTCATATCGGGGTGATCAATCTCCGTGTTATGAGGGGACGACCACTTCGGTCGGTATCGATGTCGGTCCGGTTTCGTTCTGCTCAATTGACTATGACAGATTCTGTACTTAAAATTTGCAGACCATCTCTATCTATGTCATTGAGCCCTTCCCACCTCCCTTATGATGATTCAAACTCAAAACTCAAACTAATTTTTTTTTATTTCATATCGGCCCTAATAGGCTCTTACGAAAAGTTAAGGTAAGTGCACGGTTCGGAAAAGTCGGTCCTATGGAGAAGGGTCGGCAAGAAACTCCACAGATATACTCTTTTCAAAAAAGTTATATCACAATTTTCTTATTACATGGTAATAAGCTAGGTATGTGCGAACAGAGTAGACTAATTAAATGTAAAATACACATAATAACAAAACAGATAATTGTTTCTAACACAATAGAAAACTGATAACAATTAATGTATAGCACTAATAAAGTCCACGAAGTTCACATTTGAATTGATTGAACACAGTTATCTTCATCATCATCATATCAGCCATTTATACGTCCACTGCTGAACAAAGTCCACGCCCATAGATTTCCTCAATTGTGTGGTCATTTCATGAGAGAATTTGCCAGCCATGCTCGGCAGGTGGGTCAATCATTGGTATTGTGCCACAGGAGGAATGTTGCTGGAGGCAGTGGTGATATATCCTGAATTTGGACACCATACAGAGTTACATCGCCGTATTGCCGTACAGTACGGCGATGCCACTCTGTTGCAATAATCGGCCACACGCACGGTAAATCCATCGGGGATTACGTGCGTTTAGTCTATACAAATAAATAAAATGGAAGTGTCTGTTTGTAATGCAAAATAACAGCTATTTACTAAATATGGAAGTATATACGGTACTTACAGCAAAAATCTTTTTTTGTCTGTCTTTTTGTTCCCGCAAATCTCCTAAACGGCTAGACCGATTTCTAGGAGACTTTCACAGGCAGATAGCTTATGTTATAAGGAATAACATAGGCTATTATATATATTGTTTTTTTTTTTTTTTTTTTTTTATATTTATATTATATATATATATTATATATAATTAGGGTGCCGCGCAAAATAATTAAAACCCTTGAAATCCAATCTATGTCAACTGTCTATGCCGACGTAGTCTAATTTATTTATGATAATCCAATTTCTTTTAAATTAAACGGCGGGTGAAACCGCTAGTCCCAGCTAGTCATGAACATATATTGAAGTTAATTTATTAAGTTGCCCAAGCTTTTGAGGAGGGTTATGCAGCGCTGTAGTCCCCCACCGATTCAGTAGATTGAAAATCATACCAGATCAGGCCTAAAAGGATTAGCTTAGAAATATTCTTAGAAAAGATGCATTATCTTTTTGTAGATTGGTATGACAATCATGTCGTAGCAGCTCGAAGGTATGGGGTCTTACTTTTCAAGCAGGTTTTGGGTTCAAAACCTGGTATGCACCAATGTGATTTTGTCAATATCATATGTACTGGATCTAATACTCTGAAATCGTCTTAGTGAGCAAGGATCAATCAATGCAGTTCAAGGCTGATGTTACTACCCTATTATGGAGTTATAACTGAAGGTTTTCACTAATTCTATCAATATTCCAGTGACAGCCCTACCATAATAGCATTAGGCAATTTGTAGAAATGCTGGTAATATTCGATACAAAGTTGTCCCAGCGCAATCCTATTATAGCTGTGTTCACATAATATTGTCATACAAATGGCTGCAGGCGTGCAGAAGTACCTCGTTTAGCGCTTATTAACACGTTGTAATGCATTTCTGACGAGTAAGCCGTTTTGTGCAAATGTAGCTAACTACTGTGTGTGTTAGAAACAGCGGGGAAAAATCGTATGTAGAATATGGAAATTTATTATGTTGGTACAACGTTTTCGGCTCTAGTGTGATCATACGAGGACCTGGAGCCCCCATTAGGTGCCGAAGATGTTCCCCGGGAGTGTGACCACTTTACGGCCACGCTCTCCGAGATGTGTCTATAGGCGTGGCACTAGTCGGCGGCTCTAGTGTGATCATACGAGGACCTGGAGCCTCCATTATGTGCCGAAGATGACCGCTCCAGTGGTTTCAGCTGGTATGCGTCCGGCCGAAACCCCTTCGCTTTTCCCCGGTTCGTTCAAGTTCAAGAAGAAGTTCCACTGGGCGCCAATAAATTATTTAAAAACAAGGTGCTGAAGATGACCGTCCCACTGGTTTCAGCCGGTAGGAGACCGGTATGCCCCTTCGTCCTTTCCAGGGGTGGAGGAAGTTCATGATGAATTTCCACTGGGACCAATGAAAAAAGGCACAACGTTTTGTTATTTGGGGAAATATGTGTACCGATTTCAGTAAAATTCATAAAAACATGTTTTTCCATTGACCACCCCATAGATTACACTGGTGGTGTTACTATGATAAATATAAAAAAATATATATAAACACTTATGAACAGTCTAGACAGTTACAGTAAGAACGAGCGGGAAACTACATAGTTTCTTTTTTTAATTCATAATATGTTTTTTAATGGCAATTGTATAACATTTAGCCAGTGTCAAGTTAAATATAATATGTTACAATGAGTTAAGACTAAATTCTTCTCGAATTGTGGTTACGCGAGGACGATGCAGGAGAAAATATTTTTTTAATTTTAATTTTAGTCATTTGGCAGCATTACGCTGATCAATCCCAACAGATGGCACTTCATTCACCAGCATGACGCATGCATCGGCATCGCTCAGCTCAACCTGGTAACCACGTTTCTGAAGCGTGAGAACCTGGGTTCTATTCCCAAGTTGGGCGAAATGTTATTCGGCTGATCTTCTGCCATGTATAAAACGAAAGAAGAAAAAAAAATGTATTACTACGCTACATTTAAACGCTCTATATGCATTACAAAATAATCTCAACAGAAAGTAAACAAAAGCGAATAACAATTCGACAAAAAAATTATAAAGAAGAAACATAAATAAGCTGGTAACCCTAAAAATTCTATTTCGATTATGATATTTCTTCTCTATGGACATCGTATGATCCTGGTCTCTGAACATATTTAAATTATCTATGACCGACATCATCAAAATAACATTATAAATACGAGTTACCTACCTACATTTTAAAAAATATCAATGGAAGACATTGAGATTTAAGACAGAATTTATGTCTTAACATAAATTACAAATAGACATGTTAAACATGTCTATGATGTGCGTCGTATGTACGCAGAAACAGGTCATTGTTCAGCATATTGCTGTGACATCGGACGGACTTAATGCCAGTAGCGCTAGTTTTCAACTATAACCTCAGAGTAACGTAATGCCGTCTGCCACCGGTACGTAACTATAAAAATACGAGTGAGTGCAATGTTATTACTAAGATTACGTATTTTTTATAGTGAGGTAAACTACAATGTGATGTAGTGAATGTGAATAGACTGAAACTTATTGATACCGGAAATCTGCACCAATGTATCGTGATTTGAGTGCTGTGTTTTGAGACGCATCCTAAAACATAGGTCAATCATGAATTAATTTTACTGTCGCTAGTATTTTTCTCTTTATTTAATCTAACGGCCGAATGATGTGCACTGTTGGACACAGGCCTCCCCCAAAGATCACCACAACGACCGATATGGATGTGATGTTGGCTCATAGGGGGGTTTTGCCATAATCGCCACGCTTGGCAGGAGGGTTGGCGATCGCAGTTGAGTTGTTAATGTACTCGAAGGACGCTGCTGCTCATCCTCCGGCTAATCCCTTAGTCGGCTTTTACGACACCCACGGGAGGAGACGGGGTGGTGGCATTCTGAGCCGGCACCACACGGTTTTTCTCTATATAGGACATGATTATTAGCTTATATGTGATATTTCCTTATATTCCGTGTGATGTCTAGATTAGGAATATAGCACCAGTCCATCTCCTTCCGTGGGTGTAGTAAAAGGCAAGTAACGGCCAAAACTATTATGCGATCTAATCCTAAAACTTTAGAATTAATATTTTGAACTGGATCTGTTTTTGTGTTTGACGGCACGGTGGGTGCACTGGCCGATACAATCGGCTGCTGCGCTTCGGATCGCAGGTTCGATTCCCGCACGGAACCAATATTTTATATTTTATTATATTTATTTGCAAATATGTTTTTTAACCAAGTTCGACTTTAATTCGCAAGTCATTTCTCTTCGAGATCGAAACAGAAATGAGGAGATCCGTAGAAGAACTAAAGTTGTCGACATAGCTGAAAGGATTAGTAAACTGAAGTGGCAATGGGCAGGGCACATTGCTCGTATACTGATGGCCGTTGGGGCAAAAAGGTTCTCGAATGGAGACCGCGCACCGGAAAACGCAGCGTGGGACGACCTGCAACGAGGTGGCATCCATCCACCCATGCGGCATGGTTATGCGCAGAAAACGGGTAAACATAAGCAAACTATTACTTTGTGAGTTTCGTTATACTTGTTTTTATACACATATTCTTTTGCTAAAATATTATTGGAGTATTTCGGGTTTTCTACAATTAAACTAACAATAGTGTTGTGTTATAGCGGACATCAAATGTATCTTTTAATTTGACCTGATCTTATTAGTGCATTGACCTACCTGATGGTGAGTAGCAAGCGCATGCTGTTGCATCACTGTTCGGTAAACAATCAGTGAAGTTAAGCAACTCTCGGTGCGGTCAGAGTGACTACATGGAGGTATATTTTAATTGAATATCTCCGTGGTTTGGAGTGCACCTGAGATCGCCGGTCCCGGTTGTTATCATCAGACAACTTTCGTTAAGCCAAGTCTGCCTTTGGGCAGCTTGAACAACTTTGTCACAATGCTGGCCATTAACGAAAAAGAAAGATAGAAGAGCAACCTAGTGATAACTGCGTTGACAACATAACGATTAAGTTGGAGTGCCTTGTGTTCCGGTAATTTCATGCGAGTCATGATGGGAAGCGATCACCATCGGTATGTTGTGTGCTCATTGAGGAGTTTTGCCATAATTCCTACGCTTAGCAGGTGGGCTGGCGATCGCCGTTGAGTTGTTAACGTACTCGAAAGACGCTAATCCCATAATCGCCTTTTACGATACCCACGGGATGAGACGGATTGGTGTTATTCGTAGCCGGCAGCACAAGGCATTTTTTATAGATAAGTAACAAGAATGAAGCAATTACCGTCATCCCCCCCACACGCGTTATCTGACTTCACGATAAAAGCTAACTTGGAAGTCAGACATAGTTGTGAAGTCAAACTTTGAAACTTGCTATCATCTTTAATGTAAAAGCTTTTGCTGTAACACTATTAACTTTAACTATTTCGCTGAATAGTTTAAGTGTCTGTCGTGTTTTAATTTTATATTCCCTTTTTTGTTAGCTCGTAGAACTTTTTGATCCACGTGGATTAAGAATATAGCACGACTCCGTCTCCTTCCGTGGAAGTGAGTCGTAAAAGGCGACGAAGGGACCTAAAACCAGAGGCATGGACAGCAGCGTCTCGTCTGTGCAATATTAGCCATACTGCATTCACTAACCTGCCTGCCAAGCGTGGTGAGAATCGGAAAATACCCCCCATA
This sequence comes from Diloba caeruleocephala, assembly GCA_947459985.1. NCBI lineage: Eukaryota > Metazoa > Arthropoda > Insecta > Lepidoptera > Noctuidae > Diloba > Diloba caeruleocephala. The sequence continues at coordinate 4,270,221 of OX381618.1, forward strand.
ATTACGATACAATTGTGGAAATATATGGGAGAGGCCTTTGTTCAGAAGTGGACGTATAAATGGCTGATATGATGATGATGGTCTCTCAGAAACTGTGCAAGTTTTCAAGAGAAAAAGATTTCATATGATTTTATATTTTATATGTCATTTCAGTACCTAAGAAATCTCTATACTTAATTTCAGCAAGATCCCTTCAAGCGGGAATTAAACCATTATGCTTATTATTAGCTATAGCTATTCCATAGGAACCGTGCATTTGACCGGGATTAAAAGCATAATATATGCCTATGGGGAACAAGGTGTGGTGTTCCTCAATAGAAAACGAAGGATCTTCCAACCAGGCGGGTGTTATGCCTGGCGGGCTGAAGCCTTACGATTGATATTGGACGTCTGTATATGCAGCGTTGCGCGAATACTATACATGTGTGATTCTAGATGCTTGGACGTCATCGGAGGGTTGCAATTAATGTTGAAGTAGATGTTGCTCCAGTTTATATGGTGGTGATGTTGATGTCGTCACTTTCTGGCCATATCCGTAAATCACGTCGATCCGGTGCTCCGTTGCTGCGTCAAAGATGGATGAACCAACAAACAAATGTTCTCTATTTTTATAGTAGGGAATGGTGATCGTAAAAGAACTGGTGATAGTGGTTGACAGCTTGTCTTCGATACAGGAGGGTCTTAGTTCGATGCCGGCCCGCAGTTGGTGCTTTTCGGATTCAATTGCGGATCAGAACTTAATTATCACTTGCGTTAAGGGTGAAGGAAAAACATCGTGAGGAAACCTTATTTTTATTTATCCCAGTGAAAATTAATCACCGCGTGGTGGTCTAACCTTTCTCATTGTGAAATAAGACCCGTGCCCAGCAGTGGGACAGTAATGAGCTAATTATGTCTAATGATCACAAGACTGAACTTCAATTTCTAGTATGCCAGCCAAGTCTTTGTGATAAGACCTTTCCCTTGCAATTTCTAGGTTTTCATCTCTAATAATAGGAAAACAGAACCCTTATACGATCACTTTGTGGTCAGTCTGTCCGTGAGTCAAGACACTTTTTCTCAGAAACGGCTTCAGCTATCAAGTTGAAATTAATATCAAATAAATTATCGCTGCTGTAAAAAAGATTATGTTTTCAGGTTAACGCAACATAAAGATCATCATCATCATTTCGGCCGAATAAAGTCCACTGCTGGACACAGGCCTCCCCCAAAGATCACCACAACGACTGATATGGGTGTGTTGTGTTCTCATTGGGGGGTTTTGCCATAATCGCCACGCTTGGCAGACGGGTTGGCGATCGCAGTTGAGTTGTTAATGTACTCGAAGGACGCTGCTGCCCATTCTCCGGCTAATCCTTTAGTCGACTTTTACGACACCCACGGGAAGAAATGGGGTGGTGGTATTCTGAGTAGTAAGGTGGTATTCGTTGGCTGGCACCACACGGTTAATATAAAGATACGACCTTTTTAAGCGTATTCCATACTGAAAGTCCCACCAGTGGCTGATCATCAAAACCTATTGGGTACATCCCGGAGAACAACAATCTTGAAATTTGGAGTAAAGAGAAGTTTTGTGGCACAAGTGAAGGAATAAATCCAACGATCATAAGTTGGCTTCAATCCTGTGTGAAATGATTAAGAGATATATTTGTGGTTAATATCTTGAAAGAAGAAAGAAAAATGTATTTATTGGCACAAACAATTATATAGCAAACAAAAACATAATATTAAAACAAAGTGCCAAAAGGGCCTACAGCTCAGCATGATGTCAGGTGGTAATACCAAGTACCACTACCTAACGCTGATTTTCAGCTGCAACCCACGAGTGCCATACGCTCGAAACTAGTAGAATAAATTTTAATAATTCTGTATGTATATAATGTAGGTAAAAGTATGTGATATAATAATTAGGTACATAATGTAATGATATTTGTCTAGTATAAAGTAAAAATAAATAAATGTAACGATGTATTAAATAGGCGTAGAAAAGATAGAATATAATAAAGAAAGATAGATAGTTATTTTTCTCAATAATTACTGATTCACCATCAGCTATTGTGTATGTAGCGAATGAATGTAATTATGTTGTATGAAGGTATTAAAAACAATATCGAGCATTGAAATTATTAATCAAGTTTGATAAATTAAAATAATAATAATTTAAAAATTACCATCTCACTTCTGAGCCATGTTTATAAGCTGTTTTCAAGGGTTATCACGAATCGTCTCGAGCGCAGGTTTGATGACTTCCAGCCTCCCGAACAAGCCGGTTTCCGAAAAGGTTTCAGTACCATAGACCACATCCATACGCTGCGGCAGGTTATACAGAAGACCGAGGAGTATAATCTGCCACTATGCTTGGCGTTTGTGGACTATGAGAAAGCCTTCGATTCGATCGAAACCTGGGCAGTGCTGCAATCTCTGCAGCGGTGCCAGATCGACTATCGGTACATTGAAGTGTTGAAGTGCTTATACAGAAACGCCACCATGTCGGTCCGAGTACATGAACAGAGCACGGGGGCAATTCCATTGCAGAGAGGTGTGAGACAGGGGGACGTCATTTCCCCGAAACTGTTCACCGCTGCAATGGAGGATGCCTTCAAACTACTGGAGTGGAAAGGATTCGGCATTAACATCAATGGCGAGTATATCACTCACCTTCGATTTGCCGATGACATCGTAGTCATGGCAGAATCGCTGCAAGAGCTCAGCACAATGCTCGATGATCTCAACAGAGTTTCCCAACAGGTGGGCCTTAAGATGAACATGGGCAAGACAAAAGTCATGTCAAATGCCCATGTCGTGCCCATCCCAATATCCGTTGGGAGCTCTGTTCTCGAAGTTGTTGACGAGTATGTCTACCTGGGACAAACTGTCCAGTTAGGTAGGTCCAACTTCGAGAAAGAGATCAATCGTCGAATCCGACTCGGCTGGGCAGCGTTTGGGAAACTTCGCAACATCTTTTCGTCAACAATACCGCAATGCCTCAAGACGCAAGTCTTTAACCAGTGTGTGTTACCAGTGATGACATATGGAACAGAGACGTGGTCACTCACAATAGGCCTCATAAGAAAGCTCAAGGTCACTCAGCGAGCTATGGAGAGAGCTATGCTTGGTATTTCTCTACGAGATCGAATCAGAAATGAGGAGATCCGTAGAAGAACTAAAGTTGTCGACATAGCTGAAAAGATTAGTAAACTGAAGTGGCAATGGGCAGGGCACATTGCTCGTAGAACTGATGGCCGCTGGGGCACAAAGGTTCTAGAATGGAGACCGCGCACCGGAAAACGCAGCGTGGGACGACCTCCAACGAGGTGGACAGACGATCTGGTGAAGGTCGCTGGGAGTCGTTGGATGAGGGCGGCATGTGACCGCTCATTGTGGAAATCTAAGGGGGAGGCCTTTGTTCAGCAGTGGACGTCCTGTGGCTGATATGATGATGATGATGATGATGATGAATTTAAAAATTTGAAACAGAATTATAAGGAAATTATTGGATTATAATTAATTCAAATCAAAAGTCTTTATTTCAATTAATATAATATTTTGAAATGAATAACATAAATTAGATTAGATTCAATCAAATAACACTTTCGGTAGGTACCTTATATGGCGGATGTTGCAGCTTGAATATTTTCGTACTCTTTCTGGTGTAGTAGTAAATACTCTTTTAGTTTTAATTTAAAAGTTGAGCAACTTTTGCAGTTCCTAATTGGTGGAGGAATATTATTCCAACATTTAGTAGCTGCGTAACGAAAACTGCCTCTAAAAGCCGCCGATCTATGCCGAGGGATGGAAAGCTGTTGAGAGCATTGCCTACCCTCTCGATGTATGTGCCTCCTTGTCCACGAAAGTTTATTATATAGATACGGCGGTGTGTGGGTTTTAATAATGCCAAACAGTAGGTTTGCCAAATGAAGTTTACGTCGGGCATTCATTTTCAATATATTGTGTGTGTTATAAAAAGGCGTCACGTGACTCCTAAAGGGAACATCGAAACAGAACCTTGCACATGCATTTTGAAGTCTTTGTATCATTCTCTCGGTTTTTGATAGAAGACGTTGACCATATACTGTATCAGCGTAATTTAATTTCGACAAGATCAAAGACTCCACTAGTAAAATTCGCAAATCGTCACTTAGGTACGGACGGGCTTTGTACAAAATCTTTAGTCGATAAAAGCAGTTTCGGATAGACTCTGTTACGTGCTTGTGAAAACGAAGTTCCTCGTCCATAGTAAGGCCTAGATTGCGTGCCTCGTACACACGTTCGATTGGTTGCCCCATAACAGTAACGCAGCTGGTATTGACGTTGATTTTATTTAACAAGGTTTCCGTGCCAAAAAGCATATATTTTGTCTTTGTAGGGTTCAAAGTAAGCGAATTAACTTTGGACCAGTATACGATACTTTCGAGATCTGCATTTAGGTATTTTAATGCTTGTTCATAGTTCTGCGGCTTGAACGAAATGTATACTTGTGTATCATCAGCATAAATATGATATTTAGATTTTTTTATACTGTTAACTATGTCAGCACAGTACATAATGAACAGTACTGGTCCAAGTATGGAGCCCTGAGGAACTCCCCTACACACTGAACAATAGCTAGAGGCAGCAGTAGAGCCATCTGCCCGACATATTTCAACGAACTGCGTACGTTTACTCAAGTAACTGTCGAACCATTTAATGGTGTCAATCTCAAACCCATAGAACGCCATTTTTGACAGTAGTACAACACCAAAAGGGTGCACATGCCATTATCTTGGGCTGATAAAATATTATCAGTGACATCTAATAGCGCTGTGGTAGTGCTACGAGCTTTTCTGAATCCAGACTGTACATCAGGAAGGATGCAGTTACTTTCCAAAAACTCAACAAGTTGAGCACATACCACTTTTTCTAAAACCTTAGATAGTACTGGGAGAATACTAATAGGTCTTAGCTCTTTAATGTCTTCTGCATTAGGTGTTTTCGGCAATGGGCGAACTTTGGCGACCTTCCATAACTCAGGGTAAGATGACGACTCAATAGACTTGTTTACAATGGCGGTCACTGCGTCTAGAGTCACCGAAAGGGTTATTAATACTATATTGATATTGATACCGTCACAACCTTCGGCGCTAGACTTTATATTATTCAATATCTGTGCAATTTCCTTCGATGTTGTAGGCGTTAAGCTAAACGAGGACCCGTTATAACGTTATATCTTCATGCATGTACAACTCGAGTGACCGCAATATATAAGTTTGACGGCACGGTTGGTGCAGTGGCTGATACAGTCGGCTGCTGCGCACCGGGTCGTGGGTTCGATTCCCGCACGGAACAAATATTTGTACGATCTGCAGATGGTTGTTCCGGGTCTGGGTGTATTGTGTGTGGAATTTGTGTTTGTAAGCGCACCCACGACACAGGAGAAATCTTAGTGTGGAGCAACGTTTATAAAAAGAAAGAAAGAAAAGTTTGTCTTTTAAAGACGCACAATATGTTAAACAAGTTCGGAGCCCTCTCAAAGCGCGAGTCCACCTTGGCTGTTTGTTTTTACTTTCATCGTCATTATCGAATAAAGTCAAATAAAGTCTACTATTGGAGACTGGCCTCCCCCAAAGATCACCACAAGGACTGGTCTGGGCATTAGGGGGGTTTTGTACTCGCAGTCGTATTATTTGTACTCGAAGGACGCTGCTGCCCATCCTTCGGCTAATCCCATAGTCGCCTTTCACGACACCCACGGGATAAGATGGGGTGGTATATATATATATCTTAGCCGGTCCCACAAGGCAAATAAATTATATTAAGCATAATTTTAAGCATATTAAAATATTGTATTGCAATTCACAATTGGACTGTGATGATGATTTTGAAATAATTGCAGAACACATAGCTGTAAAGGTCATTTAAAACTAATGTACTCCTAAGGGAAACCTTAAAATAAATCAATATCATATATCAATAACCCCATAATAGTTAGTATCTTGTCAATATATTTGGCACTTTAGAGGCGCTCATAGCCACTCACTTATCGGTTAATCATAAACGAGGTTAAGCAATGATTGGCACGGTCAGTCTATGGTTGGGTGACCGCAAAGTGGTATATGAACTGAGCATCTCCATGCTTCGAAGGGCGCGTAAAATCATCAGTCCTGGTTGTAATCATTAAACGGCAGTCGCTAAGCCACATCGGAGGCCTTTATGCGGCTTAAACAACTCTGAGCTAAGGTTGGCCACGAACTACACGAAACAAGAATATATTTGCTATAATTCTTGATATTAATCACAGATAACAACCTGAATAAAATATTACTCAAAGTTACTACATTCCATTACCACCTGAATAACTTCGTAAGTTACTCCGAAAAGTAAAATATTCTCGTGCCTAAATATTTGAAGAGCCATCTAGGGTGCGAGTTTGTCGAATTAATAATTTAAACCATTTTTTCAACACCGTGTTTCGTGTTTGTTTAATTAATTACACAGTTTGGGGCGTCGAAGTGCTTTGAAGTAAATAAATTTTGTCACAATTTTTTTTCGTTTTTCTGTTGTATTTTTTTAATTAAGAGTTTCTTACCTGACTATTTAAAACAATCTATTCCATATATGCTATTCCACGTGGTGTCCGGATAAAATATAGTACCACTCCATCTCCTCCCATGGAGGTCCGTAAAAGGTGACTAAGGATATCTAAACCTGAGCGAATACCAGCATCCCTTCTGTGGAACAGGAGTCGTTCTGCGCTCACCAACCCAGGCCTTTCAAATCTACCAGGCGTAGTGAGTACTGGCAAATTCCCCCAAAAATTACAACAGGCATGTAACCCGAAGTCTGTGGAGCTCTCGTTTTTGGTCAGCAGTGGACATTTTATGGCTGATTTGATGTTGATGCCTTAGCATGTCCACTACGTACACTCATTTAATAAAGCGCTCTTGAGGAATTAACGCGGCCATACATCCTATTAAAAAAAAATGAGTTCGTGACGTCATAGAGCACTTTATTCTCTATAATTCATTGCGTATCGTAAAACGATCTATTGTGTCTACACGGCTGCCGGCAATTGACACGCAAGATGATGCAATGTTTTCTCAATAGCTTGTGTTTTAACGACCTAACTCTATGGTCTCGTTAAGTTCATAGTTTTTCTCATTTTTATAAAATACTAGCTTTTACCAGCCCTGCCTGCCCAGCCTTCACTGGGCGAAGATTAAAACTTATTTGTAATTCAAAAAAAAAAACCCATATCGTAAACCACGACACAACCAACAAATAATTAATTCAGCCGTTTGAACGTGATGGAGCCTCAAACACATACATACGAACGTTCACATGTATGATAGAAGAGATGTTTTTACAGATTTGTTTAGAGTAGAGTAGCGTAGAGTGACTGAAGTGTGACATTGACGTTTGTAATAATTCATCATATCAGCAATAGTACGTTCAATGATGAACAAAGTCCTCCCCCATTTCCACAATTGTATCCTCCTTCTGGGGAGAATTTACCAGTACTCGCCACGCTTGGCAGGCGGGTTGGTGAGCGCAGTATGGATACTGTTTTGAGGAAGGGACGCTACTGCCTATCCCTAGAGTCCCTTAGTCGCCTTTTGTCCTATCCACGGGAAGAGATGGAGTGGTACTATGTTCTTAATCCGGATACTGCACGGAATTGAACAATAAACATACTTATAGATTCTGGCATTTCAAATACGTTATATTATTTTGGTCCTGTTTTGTAGTCGTTGAACCTTCTACCTCACATTTGATTTGCCGACGACATCGTAGTCATGGTAGAATCGCTGCAAGAGCTGAGCACAATGCTCGATGATCTCAACAGAGTTTCCCAATAGGTGGGCCTGAAAATGAGCAGGGGTTAGTTGAAAGTCAAATGCCCATGTGGTGCCTATCCTAATATCCGTTCGGAGCTCTGTTCTCGAAATGGTTGACGAGTATGTCTACCTGGGATTAACTGTCCAGCAAGGTAGGTCAATTTCAAGGAGGCGGTCAATCGTCGAATCCGCATCGGCTGGGCAGCATTCGGGAAACTTCGCTACGTCTTTCGTAGACAACACCGCATGCCTCAAGACGAAATTCTTTAACCAGTATGTGTTACATGTTACCAGTGATGACAGAAACGTGGTCACTTACAATGGGCCTCATAAAAAACTGTAGGTTACTCAGAGAGCTATAGAGAGGGCTATGCTTGGTATTTCTCTCTATGAGATCGAATCAGAAATGAGGAGATCCGTAGAATAACTAAAGTTGTCGACATAGCTGAAAGGATTACTAAACTGAAGTGCATTGCCACTTCAGTTTACTAATCCTTGGTGGGGCACATTGCTTGTAGAACTGATGGCCGTTGGGGTAAAAAGGTTCTCGAATGGAAACGCGCACCGGAAAACGCAGTGTGGGACGACCTCCAACAAGGTGGACAGACGACCTGGTGAAGGTCGCTGGGAGTCGTTGGATGAGAGCGGCATGTGACCACTCGTTGTGGAAATCTAAGGGGGAGGCCTTTATTCAGCAGTGGCTGATATGATGAACCTACTAAAATCTAAACGAATAAATACTAGCTTAGCACACAAGGACAAACGAACCAAAATACAAACAATTAGTTTAGCAACAAGTTACACAGTGTGTGTACTGTTAATTTAAGTCTCTTTGTTTACTCAACCGTTTAGTATTTGTTTTAATTTACATACCTTCATGCAATTTTTTTGTTGAAACTATTAGGTGATCATTTGTTTTTTGAGTCACTCTATCAGATTTGCATAATAACTTCGAGTCAAAGAACAGAATAATGATTATTTTAAGTATTTATTTAAATGTATTGTATCTTAATACAAGTCTCCTTAGTTAGAGCATTTCATTGGAGAACTTAAACTAAAATAAGTGAAATGTTTGAACTAAAAAAATATTATTAGAATATTAAACATGCGTCGTTTAGATTTAGATTCAGACTTGTTTTCTTTGTCACCCAATCAAATTAGAAAATGTCTTTAGCTATAGTGACCGTAGGTATTTGGAACTTTGTTCCATATTCTTTAATAGCTTAGCAGTTAAATTGCACTCGTGAATTGAATCTTTTAGTAATATAAAATGTGGATTACGTAGTTAGTTGCACACTGATGCCCCCTTATGTAATTACTTTGTTGAATCAAGTGTGTAACTGTTTGTTTTCCCTAATAAATAAAATAAAAATAAAATTTTAAGAGATAGTTTTATATATGCCATTCATCCTCGGAAAAAAATCTGTATCACCAATGAGAATTTCTTTTTAATTAATTTTTGTTCACTGGGTGAAGTATGAGTACATTATTGCCTACCTATCTTATTTCAGACTTTCCACATAGATTAATTTGATTATAAGTTGATGCAATACATTATCCCAGATTTTCTTGCCAGTTAGTAAGACAAACAGTTTCATAACAAGTACACGTATGTTGATTTTATTAGTTACGTTAACGAAGAAACCTTTGTTTTTACAAAGTTCTCAACCGCTCGTATGTTCTGATGGTAAGTTTTGGCTCTGCATTTCATCATTTCAGCCGAATGAAGTCCACTGCTGGACACAGGCCTCCCCCAAAGATCACCACAACGACCGATATGGGTGTGTTGTGGGCTCATTGGGGGGTTTTGCCATAATCGCCACGCTTGGCAGACGGGTTGGCGATCGCAGTTGATTTGTTAATGTAATCGAAGGAAGCTGCTGCCCATCCTCCGGCTAATCCCATAGTCGACTTTTACGACACCCACGGGAGGAAATGGGGTGGTGGTATTCTGAACCGGCACCACACGGCTCTGCATTTATAGTACTTCAATTATGCCACTAACTACGTCAAGCAAGCAAAATTCACATACCTTTTTTTTATTGGTGTCCAGTGGAAATTCTAACTGAACTTGCTTGCTCCGGGAAAGGGCGAAGGGGTATGCTCCTGCCCTCCCTCCCACGACTCCTATCGGTCAAAACCACTGGAGCGTTCATCTTCGGCACCGAAGGGGGGATCCAGGTCCTCGTAAGATCACACTTAAGCCGCCCATAGGTGCCACGCCTTTAGGCTCATCACAGAGAGGATGACTGTAAAGCAGTCACCCCCTCTAGCGGAGGGAAGGCGACTGTAAAAAGATCGCCCTCCAGGCACTTTTCGGGGAGGATTGTAAAGGATCCCCCCAAGCCTCGCAAATTCACATTCCTGACGAGAGATGAAGTTATCATTAGGTGTTGCGTTATCACAAAGTACTATTGACATATCGGTCATCTTGTTTAATAGATATTCTGCAATCTATGGATAGTGACAACTGCAGTCATATTTATGGCTGACATGTACATCGTATGGGTTGGTCAGTGAGGATCAAAGGAAAACATCGTGAAATAACCTGCATACCTGAGAGGGCTCCAAAATGATCTCAATGGTTTTTGTAGTCTGCCAACCCGCACTAGGCCAGTGAGGTGGACTAATAACCTTTCTCGTCGTGAGCCAGCGTCCCAGCAGTGGGACACTAATCGGCTGATTATGTACTCGTATGTACATCGTATCACAACCTTTCTTTTGTGTGTCCGTTCGATCGAAACCGTGTTACTGGTGAATGGATCTGCAGTGGTTCGAAAAATCTCAAAATCATCTCTTCATCTCTGAATCAACCTGATCAGTACCAGCTCGTGAAATTCTCGAAAGTGAGCCTTCAACAAGGCGTATGTGCATGTTAAGTTCTGCCCAAATGCAGAATATACGCCAAAACGGAATCGTCAGACCCTCTCGGTCTTAGAGTGACGTCATTCCAATGCGCGGTATTTCGGCGATCCATATGATTTCAGCAGGCAAGTAGATGTTCTGCCCATTCATCTTGGTTTTTTTAGGTTGCCTCTTATGGCTTCAAGGTAAGTAATAGGATCAGTAATATTCTTATACCCTTTCAAAGTAATATTCCTGAATTTAAAAAAACATAATTAACTACGTTAAGCTGCTGCATTTGCAATCTATTTGCTTAGTGTGGTAATCATGGCAGCGTTCTTATACGGCCTCGAAATATTTGCAAGCTGTTATAAATTTACACGCAGAAACAAAGAAAACCCTCCAAGACTTCCCAAAATTTTAGACATAAATTATTATCCTGACCGACTTAGACATTAAGATTGTAAACATTTGACAAGTCACTGTAGCCATTATTCTAACAAAATTGAGGCTTCAATTTACTCAGTGAATGATAGTTAGCGTTTGGGCACCATCCTGATAAAGTAAGATTGAGAGCCGCAAATCGTTTGCCGATAACTTTAACTCTTGCTTTAACGAGGATCGGGGGAGGACAGCGAGTATTAGATTTGCAATTAGATGGTTTACAATTGAATCAACTTTGTGTTAAGGAGAATTGAAATTCAAGTTTTAGTTTTCAAGTTTCAGTTTGTAGTGTAATAATGTTTTAGCACCAAAATCATGCCAAGAACCACAGATACCAACGCTTGAATTACGCGTGCATTTTGTCTATAAAGCGGTTTTTGTTCTGCATGACTTCTATTTACACTTTACTTCATTTACCTTTTGTGAGTTGGACTTACTTTTTACCTTATAGGTGGCATACAAAAAATTTCCTCCATATAATCAGCGACTACAGCATACATCATCTTTTGTACTCAGAGTAGCATCCAAAAACATGCAGGGCTTATCTTGATACTTGTGTGCGAAAGGCCTGAACCTTTATGATACTCAGTTTGAAGGGTCAATGTTAATATTGCTCAGCACTCCGCTGTATGAAAGGGATGAAACCCTCTATAATATACGTAAATAGTCAAACATATGATCCTTAAAATAGGGCTAAAGTCAAGGCGTCGACATAAGGAGCTTATCGGATATGTATTCTTTGGATTTAGGGTTCAAGGATTAACATTATTTGAGGCCTAAGAGGCGATTTCAGGATATTACTTCAGTCAACATACTAACTCAAGTATCATATTATCGCTGAAAATGCAGCAGTCTAATTGAAATAGAAAAGCCCAAGTTGAGAACTCAGTCTTTACATGAGAATAACCTTAAGTTAAATAAATATGTCAACCTATAAAATACGTCATTATAGCTTTCGTGGCGATTGCTTATCAGAACGGATATTTGACGTATTACACGTGATATTTTGCCAACAAAATAGGTAACTGCAGGCATCAACAATAGTCCACACGCTGCCACACCATTGTCGCATCACACTATTATTAAGGGCGAAGTGCTCTCTATAAATAAGCTCACTTAGTTGGATTGACTGAGAAAAGACCTTAATATCCTTTTTTTTGTAGGTCTAAGCCGGAGATAATATACCAGTGATGAAATATGGCACAGAGACGTGGTCACTCACTATGGCCCTCATAAGAAGGTATCGTCATATTTCCACAATAACCGGTCACATGTCCCCCGCATCTAACGGCTCCCAGCGACATTCACCAAGTTATCTGTCCACCTCGTTGGAAGTAGTCCCACGCTGCGTTTGCGGTTACGCAGTCTCCACTCGAGAACCTTTTTGTTCTAACGGCCATCAGTTTTATAAGCTATATCCCCCACCCATTGCTATTCCATTTTACTAATCCTGTCAGCTATGTCGGCAAAATGTGTTGTTCTATGGATATCCTCATTTCTGATTCGATCTCGTAGAGAAATACCGACCATAGCTCGCTCCATAGCTCGCTGAGTGACATTGAGCCTTCTTATGCTTTGGCAATGGGCAGGGCACATTGCTCGTAGAACTGATGGCCGTTGGGGCACAAAGGTTCTCGGATGGAGATCGCGCACCGGAAAACTCGTGTGGGACGACCTCCAACGAGGTGGACAGACGACCTGGTGATGGTTGCTGGGAGTCGTTGGATGAGAGCGGCATATGACCACTCGTTGTGGAAATCTAAGGGGGAGGCCTTTGTTCAGCAGTGGACATCCTGTGGCTGATATGAATGATGATGATGATGAAACTCGGAGATGAAAATGTCATGAGTAATTAGAGAATATTATGTCCACTTTTACTAAATTGGTGTTCGGTTTACTAAATTCGACAGTATGTCGTTTCTGCGTAACTTTATGGACGACACTAGAGTGGTATGTCTATGTGTACATCGGGTACTTTTAATTACACAGGCTAACATAAAATACTGTGTACATACCTAGAAAGTTCCGTAACTCACCGTAATGTCTTAGAGGAATCTTTTCTCGTGTCGCTAAGAAACTTAAATTGACTTAGCTGGAATTCAGAAGAAAAGCAACAGGGTCCGTAACTTCACTCTAAGCTTAAATGAGGCCAAAATTAAATAACCCACAGTGAATTAAAGTTGTAAGTTTGGTGTTTGAAACTTCGAGTCGAACATGGCAATATACTATCGAGACTGCACCTCATCATCATTTCAGCCGAGAAAACGGCTACTGCTGGACAGAAACCTCCCCTAAAGTATGCCACAACGACCGGTATAGTTTGTGTGCTCATTGAGAGACTTTCATCATATCATCATATCAACCGTTTCACTATATTCTTGCGTTTAATTTGTAAAAAAAATATGTTTTGGAGAGAGCTTATGTGATAACGAATAAAAATGTGAATATAGGAGATAACACAAAAATAACGTTTTTTTTTTATTACTTGAATAATAATTGATCATGGAAAACATAAAATCATTTTTTTAATTATTCGAATAATAATTGATCTTGGAATATAATAGAACTTGTTCTGGCTACGCCGTAGCAGACAGCCTATCCATTCTACGCTGGGTTTGGAAGCTTTGAAACTGTGTCAAGTATTTATATATAAAAGTTTATTTAATATTTTAATGATTTGGTTTTAATTATTACATATTTACGAAGGAGTAAAAAATAATAATAGCGTCACTTATCATGATACAGTTAATAGTTGAGCCAAAGCTGTTTTCCTACCAAAGCCAAATGTTTTAATGTTTTGAAATCTAGTTTCAATCAGGAAAGTGATTGCTGATGTCATTTCTGGTAAGGACATTTCAGTTGGGCTGGACAACAGTAGGTCAGTCAATCATATTTCTCGTTTATATGGAGTTTGACTAATGGTATTAATTCAATATCGTATAACCGAATTAGCTTATTGGTAAAGTAGTTTGCGTTAACTTGAGGATACGAGGGACAAAGAAAGAGTGAATGGTGTGTAACATGTTCATACCAAAATATACATCAAAGCACATGCACTCACCAGAAAGCCAGTCAATTCATCCTTCTTTTTGAAATACGCTGCAACGAACCTGTCTTTATAGAGACAAAAAACAGGTGCAGCACTAATACAGTCATAAGCGTGTGAAGAACGCGTTACCCAAAAAAGTTCAGTTGTTCCAAGATCGCTTTGTGAACGGATACAAAAAGTAGTCCTGGATGAGGCGTAGTAGCGGGATATGAGAATCTGGCAACAATGCATCAACCAGACTACAAGCATGTGAACCAGTATTATGACACGTTGAGGCGAATGCGTAAAGGGCGCTGTGATACGCTGCACCCTCAGTCGTATAGGTAGACTCATCGACCCATCTTAAAGGTTCATGCTACTGCCCAATAGATGGCGCTTCTTTACAATATGTGTCAAAACGGCGTCGACACTTGTAATACACCATTTCTATGATATTAATCGCAAATACCATAGAAGTTTGATTATCTACTTCACAAACAGTGGTGTGGCTGGTAAGTTTATTCCGCTTCTTCCTGCTAACGTTTATACTAGAAAGGTCCAGCAAATATTGGTTTTTCTTTATATAAGATGATTATGAGATGAAATCATATATTATAGCTTGGTCTGGTGTGCTAATAATAACTATATTACGATCACCAATCCGCTTGCTAAGAGATCCACTACAACGAGCGATCATATTGCCGTAATCACCAGATTTGAGCAATAATATTGCTCATTGTAGTAATCATTGGGAGGTGTATGTTCAACAGTGGAAGTTTACTGTCTAACGATTAAAAAACCGGACAAGTGAGAGTTGAACTCGCGTGGAGAGGTTTCCGTACGATGAATATTTTATCTTTAGGTACGAGGAGTGACGGGTACCTGGCATAGCTAAGGCGACCGAGTAGTACCAATAATTTATCCCAAGAACAAACTTAACATCGTTGTTGAAAAACATTTTCTACATTCCAACATACAAAATATCAACTTAATCGTTATAATAGATTCAGAGCATGGCTATGACAGACGGACAGACAGAGAGAGACACGAGTGATTCTATAAGGGTTCCACGTATTTTCCTTCGGACGTTTGGAACCCTAAAAATAATAAAAACAAGGCACTTATCGAATAATCTCGAAACGTCAAAGGAGATCAGAAAATATTTCAGTTGATATGGTTATTAGGTCAGACGGCAGTCATCGTGTAGCATCATCGACGACTGCTTAACAAGATTATAGCACTAATAAATGAATTATTATTTAGTAAGGTACTTGGAGGGGTTTGGATTTTCATGGCTGAGAAATCGCGAGGTTATTGTACAAAGCACACGTATAACAACGTAACTCAAATATTTCGTAAATGGTTCTGATTAGTTATATTATTATATTATATTACAGCGTCGTACTATAAACCCTAAAAGTAATATCTACGCTCCAACTGCGACAACTGCTCCGTTATGCACAATAATTATTGCAAAATCGACATTATTATCAACTGGCCCCCATCTAAGGAATAAAACGGAGTGCCTGAGGGCATTGATCTGCTTCTGGATAGAGACTAGAACCAAAACGTTAGGCAACTTTAACAAGTCGCATTATACCCGGGTCTTAATGACCCAGACGTGGTGAACGAGTTTTATTGCCTGATTTCTACAGTCATTAAAAGTATTAAGTTTGAAATGACATTCGGGTGACCGATTGTAGTTTTGAATGTATGAGATATATAAGAACATTTTACAGTGTCATTTTAGGTTTTAAATTAAATTCTCTCTCAGTTGCTCACTGCGTAACTTTTGTGTAAAGTAGTCTATGCAGACGGGTTGGCGATCGCAGTTAACTTGTAATTAATGTACTCAAAGGACGCTACTGCGCATGTTATGGTTAGTCCCATAGTCACCTTTTACAACACTCATGGTATGAGGTAGGGGTCACACGAGACAGAAGACGAATATGTCCAACAATAATAGAAATAACATGTCCAGTTGTGGACTAGCTTGAGTTGTATTGATTAAATAAGCGACAGTAGCTACGGCGTTGTACTGCTAATCCAGAGTTCCCGAACTTGAAACACACCCATTGCACTAGCCACAAGAACGCAGTCCCTTTTTATAGTCCACTGCGGTGGAAATGCCGCCCCTGGGGACAGAGGCGATGATTAGCTGGTCTCTTATCGGCTAAAACCACCTGGACAGTCACGTTCTGCATTGAAGGGTCCTGGGATCTCGAGAACGAACGCACCGGACCACGCAAACCCAGTTTTAGCACAAGCATATAGTATGTATATAGTTTCAGGGGTTAATAACAATACAAATAATGTGTAATCAATCTTTGAAATCAATCAATCAATCGCATTCTACGGCTCAATAGAGTATTTGTCGGTTGGTGCAGTGGCTGATACAGTCGGTTGCTGCACTCCGGGTCGTGGGTTTGTTTTTCCACACGGAACAAATATTTGTATGATCTGCAGGTAGTTGTTCCGGGTCTGGGTGTATTGTATGTGGAATTCACGTCTGTAAACGCACCCACGACACAGGAGCAATCCTAGTGTGGGGCAACGTTTTTATAAAAGAAAAGTAAAAGAAAAGAAAAATATCCTGATAAAATGTGTCTAGACCAGACGGATGGGCAGCAGCGTCCCTTTTGTGAAACATTAGCCAAACTGGGTTAACTAACCGGCTTGCCAAGCGTGGTGAGTACTGGCTCTCCCCATAATGACGACAAAATTTTGTTAAGTCCATGGGTGAGGCCTTAGTTCAGTAGTGGATATCCTTTGGCTGATATGGTTGTGATAAAATGTTTAAAAACTATTTTTTATACTTTTTTATGGCGTGACAAGCAAGTCATTAGCCTGGTGGTAAGCATCACGCCTACCAATATCAATTGTAATGCTACCCAGGACAAACTCTGTGTGGCAACGAACTCGTCACCTCGAGACATGAAGTTATTTAGTCTCTTATGCCCAGTAATTTCATTTGCTACAGTGCCCTTCGAACCGAAACACAGTAAAGAAAGAAAAATAATTTATTTTGAGTCCTCATTCATATACACGTCGCAAATTTTATATAAACAGTAAATTAAATATGATAGCACGTGGTTGTGAATACGTGAGGCCAAAATTGGTATCTATCTCAGCTATTGCTACAGCAAACAAAATGCTCCAGCGCTGATATTCTGATAGGCCCGTGTGACGATGTCACGAATATCAAGTTTGATAACAATAGAGAAGAAAATAGATAAATATAATTATAATATATTTGTTTATGTATGATTCAGTTCATAAATATAAATTAGGTGTATCTAATACATAAAAATTTAAATACTAGTTTCTGCATCACAATGTAAAAACACATTAAAGGTAAAAAAACAATTATAGAACTGTGGATGGTGCGTTTCGTTCTACGGGTATATCCATAACCTATTGATTACAATTTTGGGTGTAAAGTTGCAACGCTCACGGGAAGTATACAAGTTCAAAATATTATATATTTAAATTAATTTTAATTGAAATGATTAAATATTCATTTTAATAAAAATGTTATTGAGTAAAGTGTAGGCAAATTTATCAATTCAGTAATGTTTAATGTTTAAACACTACGCCCAGCGGTGAATATCTATCACTGCCTATCTAGTTGGAATCTTGCAATAAGTGATCTACCACCAGTATTCCAATGTAACATCTCGTATAAGCTAGAGACAATTTTAGAACTAAGTACATACCTTTTAAACCTTAGAATTTCACTCATATTAGTCTATGATTTCGGGACTTAAGGCTGACTGTCTTCTCGAACTACGGTCGATGCAACTTCGGTGAAACGTCGAGGTTAGTCATAATATTGTTTTGATTTGTCTGTGTGCAAAAAATCCCGAAATCATAATCTAATATAAGTATATGCCTATATATGTATTCTATCGACCATTTTCTAAAGTTTCAATGCCTTTGAGACCACGAATAACCATATCTTTTATGGTTTTGGATACGCTTGATATTATGATTATATTAGTAGCATTTCGCGGCTCATCGCCTCCGAACATATCCATTTGTTTCCCTCTATTGACGAAATCAACTTCAGATTTCGAAGCAAGATATTCGTGTCGTAAAAATAGGTCTTGTTCAGATAAGCGTAAAAGTATCTTCTAGATAAAGTATCGAAGTTCCAATCATCACATGCTGAATAAGGTCCAATATTATTCCTTAAAATAAAAGACATGAGCAGTCTGTATATTTCTGCGTGAGGAATGACGCTTAGACAAACAGACTTAGTCTTGACTGTCTTGACTTAGTCACGTCGAACTAGTTAGATTGTTTGGAGAGGATGACAACTTGGCAACGAAAACATAAATCCTGTCTAATGACTGAGACATATCCGTTGATTTAATTGTAAGGCTTTGATTAGACTGCTCACCGATGTAAACAAAGTTAACGTACAGCTAATACTTTTTCTACCAAAAGTAATAAACCATTTTAAAATCCCTAACAATTATAAACCAAAGATTCGCCCTTCGTGGTATCATACTACGCTCGTCACCGCAAGACGTGAAATTATTTACGGCGGAACACTGCAACGCCACTTAATATTTAATTATGGACCCAATAGGGTTGAACTGCGTTCAGCTGATGCTGAACGCGTGAGAGCCACAATATAATAATATTTAAATCCCGCTTAACATTTTAAGAGGCCTACCGAAATCACCGTCTATAATAGCTGAGCGGGATTTAAATATTAAGTGACTTTTAGTATTCAGCCGTTAGTCTCTTATGCCCAGTAATTTCACTAGCTACAGTGCCCTTCTACCCGGAGTAAATTAATGTCGAAAGTTTATACTGCTTATTAGGCATGTCTTTTAAGTTCTGTCGATTCCATATTTCCTGGCAATTTTGAATTTGGAACTGTTCTATATTCGAATGTGTTTAAATTTTGAATCTCAAAACAGTTGAAAGTATCAGGATTACTGCTATTGTTTAGTCACAGCGTCGATTGGAATCTGTCAGGTTACGTAAGAAAATGAATCTTTCTAAGGAAAATGTTCGTGCAATAATTTTCTACAACTTTAGAAGAGGCCTGACAGGCTTCTTTTGAAGAGCTAACATCTGTGTTCAGTGAAGAAGCCCTAGTGTTAGTGACAAATCTCGCGAAGGACGCCCAAAATGCGCCTTCACTGAAGATAACATCATTGCTGTGAGACAACTAATTCTCGAAGATCGTCATGTGATGTATCGAGAGATAGAGGCTCTATTAGGAATCTCAGGGACAACCATTCTCAAGATCTTGCATGAAGCGCTTGGTGTGAGAAAGCTAGTTTGCCGTTGGATACCGCATCTGCTTTCCGACGATCACAAGGTGGCCCGCGTCAGATGGTGTAAGAAAACTCTGCAAAGGTTCAACCGAGGAAAGTCAAATCACATTTACGACATCATCAGTGGTGATGAATCTTGGATCAATGCCTACGATCCTGATTCCAAACAACAATCTACAATCTGGGTCTTTCAAGACTAGCCAAAGCCGACTAAAGTTGTTCGTTCTCGAAGCACTTCAAAGATGATGGTGGCCACGTTAGTTGAAAAAACTGGCCATGTTGCGACTATTGCACTTGAAGATCGTAGAACGGTTAACGCAGAGAGGTATACCACAGTTTGTTTACCACAAGTCATGGCCGAACTTCGAAAATCTAACTCTAAGCGACGCATCATCCTGCACCACGACAACGCAAGCTCACACAGCGCTCGTTAAACGATTGAGTATTTGAAGCAGGAAACAGTAGAAATTCTTGACCATCCTCCATACAGTCCTAACGATTTCTTTACATTTCCTAAAATTAAGAATAGTCTTCGTGGTCAAAGGTTCCAGTCCGGTGAAGAAGCAGAGTTTAGAGTGGAATAAATGTTATAATAACTGGTTTGAGCGAATGGAAAAGTGTATTAAGCTACGTGGTGAATACTTTGAAAAACAATAAAAAGTACTAAAAGGTTTTAGTTGTGTTTTTTTCTTCAAACGACAAAACTTAAAAGGCATGCCTCGTAGCAGCGATTTTCTGACACTGGGGTGGTATATTTTTTTTATTGGGGCGTTTTGATATTTATCATGAACTTCCTCCACCCCGTGGAAGGGTGAAGGATCATGCTGGACTCCTACCGGCTAAAACCACTGGAGCGATCATCTACAGTACATTTTTTTTATTGGTCCCCAGTGGAAATTATTCGTAAACTTCCTTCGCCTTGGGGTAGGGCGAAGGAGCATATCTCCTAATGACTAAAACCACGGGAGCGGCCATCTTTGGCACCTAAGGGGGCTCCAGGTCCTCGTATGCTCAAACTAGAGCACTTGGGTGATACCTACCTACCCTCTTGGTCGTGCAACAAGAGACTTACCTTCCGAATCTTTGGCGGATATAATGATGATGATGAATACAAGAGTTAAGACGTACTTACTACCTCAGTTCATCTCTTAGATCTTTTAGAGGGTGATCGTTGAGGTCAAGGTGATTTTGATACTGAACTTTGTTAGTTCTAAGACTATAGCTTTCTACTATTTCAACAAATGTCTCATTAAAAACTAAACTGAGATCACTGTGTTTCATTTATAATTAACGTATTATCTTTGAAAAGTCAATTAATTCCCAAAATGGAGGGCTAATGTTTAATTCTTATTTGACACTAGCTGGGACCGCGGTTTCACCCACATTTAATTTAAAGAAATTTAGAGTACTTCGACATAGAATATATATATTGATTTCAAGGGTTTATTTTTTTTGCGCGGGTAATTATTTTTCTAATATAAAAGTGGCCAATGCAAATAACAATGCGAGATTAGCTTATACTGGAAATAATAGCTTAATATGTAGCCTAAAAATTTTAGACAGTGAAAATGAATGGTAACCCGTTTATTATTCAAACTTTTGAAGTGAAAACTTCTTTTGGTGCGGTACGCATATTTTTAGATGAGATAAAATCTCTGGACTCGCGACACCGTTACGAGACGCAGCTATAGTGTGTGTATATGTGCATGTACATATAGCAGACTGCGAACGGTTTTGATATGGTTTTCGTTAGTGGAAAGAAAGATATACGAGGAATGTTTGTGTATATAACTTGTAAATTGACGGCACGGTTGGTGCAGTGGCTGATACAGTCGACTGCTGCGCTCCGGGTTGTGGGTTCGATTCCCGCACGGAACAAATATTTGTATGATCTGCAGGTAGTTGTTCCGGGTCTGGGTGTATTGTGTCTGGAATTCATGTCTGTAAACGCACCCACGACACAGGAGAAATCCTAGTGTGGGGCAAGGTTTAAAAAAAAAAAATATTAAAAAAAAAAAAAATTACAAAATGGCTGAACTATGAAGGTGTCAAAAAATTTATTTTCATACGCTTACATGGCTAACGCTTGATAAATATTAAGAGATTTCTAGTTTCATTTCATTTTTAATTTTGTCCCTGTCGTCTTTATATGGCGGAGGGCCTTGGGGGTCGCGAGCGCACTTATTGGTAAATCTGCATGCTCAAATCGAGTGAACCCCGGGAAGACATGTACCGCTGTGTGCACAGCACAGTGCATCCGAGGCTTCGAGGGAATCCTTTACAATCCCCTGAGAAGTGCCTGGGAAGGTGGCCTCTTTACAGTCACCTATCCTCCGCTAGAGGGGGTGACCGCTTTACAGTCATCCCCTCCGAGATGCGCCTAAAGCCGTGGCACCTATAAGTGCCTGTAAATGGAAATTATTCGAGTTCGTGGAGCCTTCCTTTGGTGCCAAAGATGAGCACTCCGGTGATTTTAGCCGGTAGGAGACCGCCCTTTCCCGGGGCGGAGGAAGTACATGACGTATTTCCACCAGATCAACAAAATAAAAAAGGACTCATTACGCTTGACAGCTGTGAATGTGACTGCCTGTGGTGGTGAGCATAGAATGGCTGTCGTTTCACAGAAGGGAAAAGAAGCTGCTGCCCATCCCTTTGTTTTAGTCTCTTTGTTGGCTTTTACGACATCCATAGGAGAAGATGGAGCCCGGCGTGATAATTATGGCAATATCACCTATGACCGCTCATTAAGGTGAAAAAAGGGGGCCTATATTCAGCAGTTGACGTTTACGGGCTGTTTGTGTTTGTGTGTGTGGTATGTATACAATGCAAAATATTTACCGGTTTTACCATTTATTCTTATACATCTCAATCTAATAAACTATTTTATAAACTAAATTAATCACTTCAATAAAACCACACTTCAGTAAAAACATCCACATTAAGACCTGAAAACGTCCTCAAAAATACATAAAACTGCGGAAGCTCATCTATCATTCCTCCCCCAACCCACTATATTTATATTCAGCAAAGTTACAACACTATTAATCCAATTGACAGTCACTAAAAGCCCGAAGGCGGTTACAATGGCCCTCCTGATGGCTATAACGTTTTCCGTTATAGTTAACACCCGTCAAAAACACGCTAACGTTAACGATCTTCGTTAAATTTCGTTATTGCTAGAGGGTGTGGAGAATCTTTCGTTGAGTTCCGCAAAACATTCAATTGTTTTAGAACAGGGTTTCTGGTCCTAGTAATAAACATGGAATTTTTGGGTAGCGTAAAACGTAGTTTCAGTTGCATATTACTTTCCGCCTCACCGAAGACGCGAAGGCCTATCGCTGCGTCACCTTCCCGTTCAAGTTAGCATTTGTCCCTCCCGTCTCTTGCTCGCGCCGGCCCGTGCCGAGCATGTAGCTTTCAATGTCCCTCAATACATTTTAAATAATACATCATTCATCATATCAGCCACAGGATGTCCACTGCTGAACAAAGGCCCTTAGATTTCCACAACGAGCGGTCGCATGCCACTCTCATCCAATCACTCCCAGCGATCTTCACCAGGTTGTCTGTCCACCTAGTTGGAGGTCGTTCCACGCTGCGTTTTCTGGTGCGCGGTCTGCATTCAAGAACCTTTGTGCCCCAACGGCCATCAGTTCTACGAGCAATGTGTCCCGCCCATTGCCATTTCAGTTTACTAATCCTTTTAGCTATATCGACAACTTTAGTTCTTCTACGGATCTCCTCATTTCTGATTCGATCTCGTAGAGAAATACCAAGCAGAGCTAGCATAGCTTTTCCTTTAACACTACATTTTTTTTTTTTTTTTTTTAAACATTGCCCCACACTAGGATTTCTCCTGTGTCGTGGGTGCGTTTACAGACATTAATTCCACACACAATACACTCAGACCCGGAACAACTACCTGCAGATCATACAAATATTTGTTCCGTGTGGGTATCGAACCCACGACCCAGAGCGCAGCAGTCGACTGTATCAGCCACTGCACCAACTGTACGTCTTTAACATCATAGGAATATTTATAGACATTGTATCAACCTATATTTACATGAGGGCGTCATTTCCACCCCTTGTTGTTGTCAGTATTTCATTGTACCAATAAAGATTTTTGTTTATGTTTCACCAGGCGTAAATTGTTGCGAATTATCTGTATTTTTATGTGTTTGGCGTCACTTTGCTACAATTTTCGTGGCATATAATTATGTTTAGGTAAAAATATAGATAAATATATATGCAGTAAAAAGAAATTGTTCATTTGTGAATAGCTTTGTTAAATAAACTGCACCAGGGTCGATAAAGATTCCAGAACTGATGCAGAAAAGTGCCTAATCTAACATAATCGGCCCATTACTGACCCACTGCTGGGCACGGGCCGTTTCTCATTGTGAGAAAAGCTAGGCTTTAGTCCACCACGCTGGCCTACTGTGGGTTGGCGAACTAAACATATCACTGAGAACATTTTGGAACTCTCTCACGATGTTTTCCTTCATCGTTAACGCAATAAATTTAGTCAAATGCTGATCCGGACATGAAACCGAAAACTCAGAGGTGCGAGCCGAGATCGAATTCCTCCCCTCTTATACAAGAGGGTCTGAATTCGATTTAAGTTTAAAACGGAAGACAAACGCTTAACCACTACTACGTGTCCTTATAACAATTAAACTTTGTCCTACCTTAGAAGATTAATCTTAACAATTTTTATAACACTTCCCATATACCTACAACATTCATCTTCATTATTTTGGCCAAATGAAGTCCACTGCTGGACACAGGCCTCCCCAAAGATCACCATAACGATCGATATGGGTGTGTTGTGGGCTCATTTGAGGGTTTTGCCGTAATCGCCACGCTTGGCAGACGGGTTGGCGATCGCAGTTGAGTTGTTAATGTACTCGAAGGATGCTGCTGCCCATCCTCCGGCTAATCACTTAGTCGACTTTTACAACACCCACGGGAGGAAATGGGGTGGTGCTATTCTGAGCCAGCACAAAATTAACAACACAAATTAAAAAAATTGTCGTCTGGCAGAAAATGACTATGGCATAAAAACCGCCGTTGTAATGTAGTATATATACTCTACCCAACATTTTCGTTACGTTTTCATTTCACTCCCTATTTAATACTAATTCAGTTAAACAACTACATAAATTATCAGTGCAGTATTTAATGAAAAAACTTTTCTAATACATAATACTGTTAATTCAATAAGCCTTAACACAACGGTATTACTTACCACCAAAATAGCTTCATAAATTGAACCGCCAATTTAAACTTACTTTGGTACCAAACAACTAACTAAATTAAAAACTATATACATCATCATCATATATGTCAAAAAATGCCCAGTCATAGACAACGGGTTTTATACCGTGTGTCATCATTTTGAGGAGAGTTTGCCAGAACTCACCAGCGCAAAATGGCTGCTGCTCCACAGAAGGGACGCTCCTGCCCATCCCTATGGTTTAGAGTCTCTTAGTCGCCGTTTATGACATACATGGCAGGAGATGGAATGATATTATGAATCCGAATTTATATTATATAAACTAAAAACTTTCCTTCCTTTCTCCTTCCTTTCCAACTCAATTTTTTGCCAACTTTTTAGGTAGGCTCATCGTCATATAATTATATCAAGTCCGCCATTTTGTGTAATGATATCACAATTACGCGGGAGATATCTAGGTTATGTTATAGTAGCAGAGGCCGACAAATGTGCAAATCTACATGAATTGTTTAATACAACACACAAACATAACTATTTAAAATTATTTTGGTTTCGACTATTATTCAAAATGATTTATTTTTGTATAAGCTCAGTGGAGCTAAAACAAGCATTATCCATATAAAATATCATTTGTAGAATACAGACTAGAAAGGTCATTGTTCTGCGGCCTTACATTGCCCGCCTGAGAACCAACAGGCACGTAGTTACTTTCTGTGTTCTAAATGACGAATAAATTCGACTAAAATTAAATTAAAGTAACGGACACTCCTGAGAATTGATAAGTATACAAAATCTTTCGAATTTTGAGGTTGTAATATTAGGAATTTGAGTATTCATCACACACAAATCACATAAACAACATCTTTAAGAAACGCTAAAATATATTAAGATTAGTTTCATTTCTTCGTTTCATTCGGTCAGATTTCCTCAAACAAAAAATCTTAATTGTCAAGCACGAATTACAACTATTTATTTTATTTAGACTTCCTCCGCCTTGGGAAGGGCGGAGGGGCATGCCTGACTCGTACCTGCTAAACCCTACTGTGTCCTTCCACTTACTTCTGGCTGAGAGTGATACACCTCACCCTCAGCGTACACACGCTTTTTCAGCATTAGACCGCACCCCCGGCAATACCTTTTTTATTTTTATTGATCCGGTGGAAATACCTCATAACCTTCCTTCGCCCCGAGAAAGGGTGAAGGGGCATGCCGGACTCCTACCGGCTAAAACCACCGGAATGATCATATTCGGTACCGAAGGGAGGCTCCAGGAACTCGAAAGATCTCCATCTAGAGCCACCCATTGGTGCCACGCCTTTAGGCACATCTCGGAGGGGATGACTGTAAAGCGGTCTCTCGAGGGGATTGTAAAAGATTCCCCCAAAGCCTCACTATGCGCTGTGCTGCGCACACAGCGATACGTGACCACATGCACACCGCTGTCTTCCCGGGGGTCGCTCGGTATGAGCACGCAGATTTCCCGTGTTGGACACGGGCATCGCAGCGGTTGTTACCCCGGCTCCGTGTCCTCTTCCTCCGAGCGGGATCGCCCCTCTCCCGATTCCGCTCTGCTTCTCCTTCTGGAGCATTATGCTCTCACAGAAGGAGACCACAGCACTCCAATTTTCATGCTCTGCCAGCATTGCCGACACTACTGCTGGCAAAGAGAGATCTTGCCCAATCACCTCCGGTAATACGTACCTGCTTTAATAAAATAAAAACATTTTGGTTAGTTAAATGTCAATGTCACACGTAATAACCTTTCTTTTATTGGTGTCCAACGTAAATTATACATGAGCTTCCTCCGCTCCGGGGACGGGTGAAGGGGCATGCCGGATTCCTACCAGCTAAAAGCACCGGAGCGGTCGTCTTCGGCACCGAAGGGGAGCTCTAGGTCCTCGTTAGATCACACTAGGCACATCTTGGAGGGGATGACTGTAAAGCGGTCACCCCCTCTAGCGGAGGGAAAGCGACTGTAAAAAGATCACCCCCCAGGTACTTCTTGGGGAGGATTGTAAAGGATCACTCCAAGCCTCGCTGTGCGCTGTGCTGCGCACATGGCGGCACGTGACCACATGCGCGTCGCCGTCTTCCCGGGGTTTGGACTTGGCCTATACTGAATTTAATTTAACGTTTATTGGTCAATACAAGAAGTCCTTTAAAGTAATTAGCCATCCATCAAAGATCTTTGAAGTGATACCAACCTCCATCCATTGTGTACAGAAGCCATACAAGTTACCTAAACAAACTCGGTTGCCGATAATTGGACAAGGCAATTGAAATAGCTTGAATCCACTTACAGCGTGCTGAATTATGAGAAGCTATACTGTAAGTGCCGTGTGGTGCCGGTTCAGAATACCACCACCCCATCTCCTCCCGTGGGTGTCGTAAAAGTCGACTAAGGGATTAGCCGGAGAATGGGCAGCAGCGTCCTTCGAGTACATTAACAACTCAACTGCGATCGCCAACCCGCTGCGTTGCGATTATGGCAAAACCCCCGAATGAGCTCACAACACACTCATATCGGCCGTTGTGGTGATCTTTGGGGGAGGCCTGTGTCCAGCAGTGGACTTCATTCGGCCGTAATGATGATACTGATCCTTGTAAGTTGTGTTAGTGGGCATCCTTTTGTCTCGTTCAAGCTGCCCAAAGGCCTTCGACTTGACTGGACTGACGTCTAATGACAACGACCAGGACCTAAGACTTTCTGTGCTCTCCGCAGCAGGGAGATCATCGTCATTTCAGCAAAATCTTCCACTGCTGGACAGAAGCCTCCACCAAAAATTGCCACAACGACCGGTATGGTTTTGTGTTGTGTGCTTATTGGGGGGTTAGCCACCCAATAAATAATGGTATTTTAATTGTAAAACTAAGGTTTGAATGTCCTGTGGGCACGCATGGGTTTCCACTCCAGTTGACCAATAAAGGCCAGCCGGAGACGAGGCCCTGACCGAACTTTTGGGGCACTCGGGCACGCAGTGTCAACACTCGCATATAATTCACCACAAGCTGCCCTGCGTTTTGTAATCTTCTTAATAGATCTCCGTATGATATACATCCTTGTTCTTTTTTGTATGAAAAGGGTGTCGAGGTTCCCTTATCTACCCGCCGGGATGGTGTTATCCCATGGTGAGATAACGACTGCCCCAGAGGGGTTTCATTATTATTATTATTTCAGCCGAATTAAGTCCACTGCTGGACACAGCCGTCGCCTCAATCAATATAACGTTCAGTAGGATAATTACATCTATTATTATTCTAAAAATAATTTTAACAAATGTTGAGTGTGAATTCACGCGCGGATGAAGTGAAACTTTATATTTTGGTTAATTTGTAAGAGAATGAGATGAATACGCTATGCGGTGGTAAACACACACAGAGAGAGAGAGAGCGATTGATCGGCAATAAGGAACAGGAAAACTATATGGAAAGGTTTTTTATCTCGTTCTCTCACAGCCTATAAATACATTTATATTTGTCTCTCTTTCGTTGCACGAAATCCAGTTCACATCTACCCGAAAGAAGTTTCACTTCGCATCTAACTAGAAAAAATTAATGTAAAGAAATGTAAAACATTTAAAATTGTAGAAAATATGCCTATATATGCACGATCAGTAGATTTTAGGCAAAATATGCAATAACCTTGCATAAAATTACAAAATGCGCGAATGCATGCAATCCGGACTATACTTATTACCATCGAGAAGGATCCTTGTCAAATGAAACAGCAAAGTGTTACTGCTAATTATGGAGTTCAGTCAGCTATTGCGACGCGACGCTAACATTGTAAACAAGTCAAGTAAACAAGAACTTAGTGTAACGTTACCTAAACATGTCACCGTTCTTAATTGTGTCACAAATTACACACGTATTTCATTATGTCCTTTGAGAGGGAATCATTAGAGTCTGTTTCTCGATGAAGCTGGTTTTTGATTATACCGGGGAAAATCAACTGATTAACGTAACACGTGTGGTTACGTTCACTTCAAAACGATGTCTAAACAAATTACATGAATGTAAAACACTTTATGGAAATGTTTTTGATAAGGTGTCAGGTTTCTTCTTCTTTAAATTTCGAATATGTTGCTTCAATATCAGAAATCTTATTTAGATGAAAGGAAACTTGAAGTTTTAAAATGTATTTTTTTCCATTCATTTCGGCCGAATGAAATCCACTGCTGGACACAGGCCTCCCCCAAAGATCACCACAACGACCAATATGGTGTATTGTGTGCTCATTGGGGGGTCTTGCCATCGCCACGCTTGGCAGACGGGTTGGCGATCGCAGTTGAGTAGTTAATGTACTCGAAGGACGCTGCTGCCCATCCTCCAGTTAATCCCTTAGTCGACTTTTACGACACCCACGGGATGAAATGGGGTGGTGGCATTCTGAGCCGGCACCACACGGCATAGCCGGCACCACACGGCATAGCCGGCACCACACGGCATAACCGGCACCACACATATTTATGAATTATAAATTGTAAATTCACGTTCAGACAGACAGTACAGACAGTAAAGTGCGTGAGCAATTCCTAAAATCGCTGCAATCCTGATCATACAAAACTGTCTATGTAGTTAAAATATTTCCCCAAAAAAAAACTGGACCCGTCCCTGCCAGGATTTTAGCCACCGGGCAACAAGGTCCACCAAAAAATGGAGTAGTTATTGCTCGATGCCCAGGGTGCACCAGCCCGGCAATTGATTTACACAGACATATTTTTTTTTTTTAAACGTTGCCCCATACTAGTATTTCTCCTGTGTTGTCACCCAGACCCGGAACAACTACCTGCAGATCATACAAATATTTGTTCCGTGCGGGAATCGAACCCACGACCCGGGGCACAGCAGCCGACTGTATCAGCCACTGCACCAACCGTGCCATATCATCATCATATGACCCAAAAAACGTGCACTGCTGAACAAAAGCTTCCCCCAAAAGGCGACTGGTTACATGTCGTATGTCGTAATTTTAGGAGGAATTTGCCAGAACTTGCCACGCTTGGGTTTTGAACGCAAAATGGCTTCTGTTACACAGAAAGGACGTTGCTGCTGATTATTCTGGCTTAGAGTTCCTTAGTCACCTTTTACGACATCCACGAGAGGAGATGGAGTGGTGCTATATTTTTATTCCGAACACCTCACGGACTCTCCTGTATCGTGAGTGCGTTTACAAACACAGATTCCACACACAATACACCCAGACCCGGAACATTTACTTGCAGATCATACAAATATTTGTTCCGTGCGGGAATTGAACCCACGACCCGGTGCGCAGCAGCTGACTGTATCAGCCACTGTACCACCCGTGCTGTCCGTGTCGTGTTTCGTATGAGAATCGAACACTCAACACGCAGTGCCTAAGGCCAAGCGATAGCTACTGCGTGATACATACCATCGAGAGGTTGCAAAAGGCTAGGTTTATCATAAGACCAGAACATATTTTTTTATAAAGGGAATTTGTGTACTATGACAGTAATATCATCATATCAGCCAAAATATGTCAAGCTGAACAAAGGCCTCCCCCACCCACAGATTTCCACAATGAGCAGTTATATGCTACCCGCTTCCAACGACTCCCAGTGACCGTCACCAGGTCGTCTGTCCACCTCGTTGGAGGTCATCCCATGCTGCGCTTTTCGGTACGAGGTCTCCATTCAAGAACCTTTTTATCCCAACGACCATCAGTTCTACGAGCAATGTGCTACCCATTGCCACTGTAGTTTACTAATCCTTTCAGCTATGTCGGCGGCATCTTTAGTTCTTCTACGGATCTCCTCATTTCTGATTTTATCTCGTAGAGACAATACCAAGCATAGCTCTCTCCATAGCTCTCTGAGTGACCTTGGGCTTTTTTATGAAGGCCATGTTGAGTGACCACGTCTCTGTCCTATACGTTATCACTGGTAACACACATTGGTTAAACATTTTCGTCAACCGTACGACGTTGCCGAAATAATTTATAGATTTTTTTCATTTTTGAAAAATGTTTATGAATATGTAAAGATTAATTATTCTAAAGACCGTACGACGTTGTCTTATACTTGACATTGACGGAATTGTGGAAGATACTCTACGGAAGCCATAATCTAAGAGAAGAAGAAGAAGACTTTCGTCTTGAGGCATTGACGAAAAGACACTGCGAAGTTGCCTGACAGTAACATTTCAAGGTCAAATTTGAATGTAACGATTTATATGCAACGTTTCGTGTGTTTTATTGTTTGGGCGCATAACCGATTGATTAAGTTTTACTTCTGTCATGTGTAGGAACTGAGTAGCACACCTTCTATTATTCTGTGTATCTTTACTCTCTATCTTAATACCGTTATTGGCGAATGAGTTTATGCAGTAATATATTTACCTTTGTTAAGCTCTTTGAGAATTACAAATGTAATGGTTATAGCTTTCATACTTTCCCTGCCTGGAATAAATAAAGGCTCAGGTGATACGAACTGGCAACTAAAGCTCCAACAAACACCGAATCGAATTTACTGTTGGACTAACGCCAATATTAGCTCCCTCATCGCCAATAGCATCTTGAATTGACATTTGAATTTTTTAGAAAAAGCATACAGCTTGCAACCTTGTGGTGCCGGCTATGAATACCACCACCCCATCTCATCCCGTGGGTAAAAGGTGACTATGGGGTTAGCCGGGGAATAGGTAGCAGCGCCCTTCGAGTACATTTCTAACTCAACTGCGATCGCCACCCCGTCTGTCAAGCGTGGCGATTATGACAAAACCCCCCAATGGCAATCTTTGGGTCAAGGCTTCAGTTCAGTAGTGGATGTTTTTCGGCGGAAATGATAATGATGATACAGCTTGTTAAACGAACTTATTTGCAGATAAGAGTTAGATTCAAATTTTGTATAGTTAAGTATATCTTCCTGTTTATGCTCTTGTATTAAACCTATCTAAAGTTAAAAATACTCTTTAGATATATAATAGATCTAATACTCCATAATTTCGGCAGATTAAAGTCCGCTGAGAGAAAGAAGATGGCCGCTTCTGTGGTTTTAGCCGGTAGGAATTCAGCATGCCTCGAATGCATCGAAACAATTTTTAATTAGTACGGTAGATAAGCTTTTTTTTATCTGTAATGAGGCCGGTCAGCTCAGTCATCCTGCGACCACGAATGCTATATGCGATGTAATCCATTTATTACATCGGCCATTTGTACGTTCTCAGCTGAACAAAGGCCTCCCCCACGGATTTTCACAATTGTGTTATCATTTTGGGGGGTATTTGCCAATACTCATCATGCTTGGCAGACGGGCTGGTGAGCGCGGTATGGCTACCGTTTCTCAGAAGGGACGCTGCTACCCATCCCTCTGGTTTAGATTCCCTCGACATCCACTGGAGGAGATGGAGTGGTGCTATATTCTTAATCCGGACACCACACGAAATCCGTTTAAAAGTGTTTTATTATAATAAATAATAATCGGGAAAATGTAAGACATAGCAATGTGAAACACGTAGGTATCTTTTCAAAATTCATTGTATCTATGTAACAACATTAAGCAAGATAACATTATCAGCACATGAGTGACCTTAAACCTTCGCCCTAAAATTCAATATGACACCAGAATTTCTAAACTTGCGGTACAGAATTTAGAACTTCGTGAGCTTCGATCAAAAATTGTTAACTGACATGACCGTTAAAACCAAATTCCTTAATAGTCAAACAAAGTAGTATATTACAATATCTGGTTACTTAATTGGCCTAGCTTTCAAGAATTTAGGGACCACTTAGCTTTGTAGAAACGGCTTCATCATCATTTCGGCCGAATGAAGTCCACTGCTGGACACAGGCCTCCCCCAAAGATCACCACAACCACCGATATGGATGTGTTGTGGGTTCATTGGGGGGTTTTGCCATAATCGCCACGCTTGGCAGGCGGGTTGGCGATCGCAGTTGAGGTGTTAATGTACTCGAAGGACGCTGCTGCCCATCCTCCGGCTAATCCCTTAGTCGACTTTTACGACACCCACGGGAGGAGATGGGGTGGTGGCATTCTGAGCCGGCTTCATATCAAGCTATAATTTCCAGTGTAAGCTGATCTCACATTGTTTAACATTTCCGTACAAGGATAGGTCAGACTATACTGGATTTAATAGCCTAATATGTAGCCGTGTGTACATGTCCAGTAGCGGTGGCGGCTGTAGTTGGTTGAAGACTGAAGACAAGACCATTTAAATAGAAGTTCATCATATCAGCCAAAGAACGTCCACTGCTGAACAAAAGCCAACCCCATAGATTTCCATAGCGACTGGTTACACTGAGGGTCGGTTGTTTAATTATGTCGTCGCTGGGGGTAATTAAATGACGGCATGGTTGGTGCATTGGCTGATACAGTCGGCTGCTGCGCACCGGGTCGTGGGTTCGATTTCCGCACGGAACTAATATTTTTACGATCTGCAGGTAGTTGTTCCGGGTCTGGGTGTATTGGGTGTGGAATTTGTGTTTGTAAACGCACCCAAGACAAAGAAGAAATCCTAGTGTGGAGCAAAGTTTTTGAAAAAGACAAAGCAAAACAATTTATCTGTATTCACCATGCTTGGCAGGTGGGTTGATGAGCTCAGTATGGTTTTAGTCCTCTGGTTTAGTTGATGTTAATTTTAGAGATTACTGTATAAGTTGTCAATTTGTCGATAATTTTATATTTCTTTAGAGTGCAGTTTTGTGTTATACTCAATTGATTCAATATAGTCGTTATAACTAGCCTTTTAATTTAACAAAAATCGGATTATTTAAACATAATTTAGAGTATTGTGTATCGTTTCGTGCGGTATTAGTTCATACTGGTTTTCTTAACACAGGCATGCACGGTTTGGCTCTAGTGTGATCTTACGGGGACCTGGAGCCTCCCTTAGGTGCCGAAGATGACCGCTCCAGTGGTTTCAGCCGGTAGAAGTCCGGCATGCCCCTTCGCCCTTCCCCAGGGCGGAGGAAGTTCATGAAGAATTTCCAAAAAAGGCATGCACAGTTTGGCTCTTCTCGGTAATGCTTGGCCCTCGTCAGGTGGCCCCCCACAGACCCCACATGTGATATAATTACATAGGTATACATATCCTGGTACAGAGGGCGCTCGTACTTCTTCCCCAGGTCGTAGCCAGGTCTCATTTATAGCCATTATATCCACTGCATGGCTACCAGAAATTCGTCCTGATTAGTCTCTAGTGATCCCGCATTGAATAAACCAAACCTTAAAAAATTGTACTAAGCATTTATATATGTATTTATAACTAATATATTAGTATATGTATATATTGTAATTATTAGTGAGTGTGATAATAACATAATATAATATTATTATATTATTATTCTATCGCATCGCCCGCCCGCGCTATTTCTTCGTTTTCACTGAACGTTGTTACTGATTTTTCTTTTTACTCGGCGCCTAATTGTCATCGCTTGGTGTTAAATAGACCTAACCTAGATATAACCTTCCCAAGAATTGGGCTATCATTATTATACGAGTAGTATTATTGTACTGGTTAAATGAAGCACATCACAAAGAAAAAAATGTATGCCAGACTATAAAGTTGAAACTTTAAAGGGATCACACAATATTATCATCATGTCTCTCTTTTCACGGGTTTATATCCCCTGTAAGGGGGAACCCAGTCTTTTGACAGGCTTACGCGGAGACATGGGTCCAACACGCAGAGGCCCTTTAGAGAATTTTAATCTAAAATGTAATGGGACACCAACCGGGGAGCTCCATAGCTGCACTATAAAATGAAGTCATGGATTGTCCCCAGTGGTGTAAGGCTATTGTATGAGATGGAAACTATAACGATAAGGTCTATTGCAATGGGTGCTAAATGGATTATATACTTCTAAAACCTGAAAAAACGGCGTCTGCCTTTCAACGTTTATAGTGAAATTCTGTGGCAGACGGTGACTCGCCACTCACAAGATGGGCCCCCTAAATGGCCACCACTACAGGCGACAAGGAGCAACACCGGTATGAGCGGCTAGGAGTGTAGAGAGGTGTGGCACCGGTTTCACCATCGCGCGTCTCGAAGACTCGGAGCGGGTTTCCCCGTTATTACGCCATTAGACACTTCCACCCCCGAGCATATAGCTCTATATTATCATTATAATTAATAATAACGGAAATCTTTTCATTTACCGAAAAAAAAGCTTCATGTATTTCCTTCTTCATAACTGAAAATAAAACGTACCCAGATGTTCCTTTACTCTCTGCACGGCCTGCAAATACGTGCCACTTCAAAAGTACCCTCACTTCCTACGCAGCCATAATATCCCGGTGACCTTTACCTGAGGCCCTAAAATTCAATTTCCACCGGCATTTTTCCAACGCACACGGGTAAGTACTCCGCGATAACTTTTGTAAATAAAATATTAAATGAATCCGGCTTGCGCTATATCGATCGTAACACGCTTGCGTGAAAGTAAGCTGAATGTACGAGAATATGTATGAAGTCCACTTGAAAGTTATCTTGTTTCTTTTGATGACGGAAGAATAGTGTATGAACTTGCTAGTTTAGTTGAGAAGATTGAAAGTGCTGTCTTAGGTTGTATGTTGGTAATGGAAAGTCGATGAAAATGAATAAAAATTCCTCGTGTTTCGTCGCGCTGGAAAAAAAAGGGTTCACCAGTTGGTTTTTTAAAAGCAGTTCTATCCAGAAGACGTGCTACTGCGCCCTTCTGTTAGATAAAATAACATATTTCGATCACACGCTTGACGTGTTGATTTTGGTGATATTCCAGATGACAGATTATTGTAGCTGTCAGGGAGATGAATTCCGTCACATTCTAAATCAAGTTTAGTGGAAGAACTGAACTTTAATAATGATATCGTTAATTGGTAAACTGCAGGAAACTGTAGCTCGTCGGGCACATGTCATATGGATCACCAGATACATTTTAGAAGATCAGTAGCCCCTGAATATTAAAATAAAACACTTTTAAACGGATTTTATCGCGTAAGTATTAGATCTCCTGACGTTTCGAATACTTTGCAGCATTCGTGGTCGCAGGATGACTAAGATGACAGACGTCGTTACAGATTTAAAAATATATTTTATTTGATCTACCGTGCAATTTTAATCGAAAAATTAGTTTCGATGCACGCAGTAATCACTCGGTGTGTTTCTTAATGCGGTATGTTGTTTCGGACTTTATTATTATTCGTGCTCAGTCCCCTATTCCGCGAACCCTCACTGCCCTCAATGCTCTCCTAGACGCAAAACCTGATTGTGATGTGTTTGCGGATGAATGGAAAGTGATTTTGTCAGTGTTTGGAGTACTGTGAGAAGAATGTGTGAATGTGTGTGTAGCTGTAATGTATATTATATGTCCGATATTATATTATGTAATTCAGTATTTTTCTGTTTACTAAACCTTATTTATTTTTTATTATCGCGCCTATATTTATTTATTTTTTGACATCACTTTATAATAATATGCAATCTACTATGTATAATTGTATTTCATTGCTGTTATTGTACATACTTAGAAATTAATTATTGTAATTGGCCACGGCCGTGTAATTAATTGTATTTGAATAAATAAATAAAATTAGTAAATTAGTATAAATTATTTTATGTGTAATAATCGCGGAAATCTAAGACATTACTAGCCCCTGTATATATTGACACAAGAGAGATAAGTTGGCGACAGACCACGATACCTGGCGCACGGTGATTCGATCTCACTCAGGATGAAATGACTTAGGCGTTAAGAGCGTTTGTCTGGAAGCTTATCTCAGAATATATAGTAAAAGGCTATGAACATGTGAAATATTGATGATGAAGAGAGTGACGGCATGGTAGGCGCAGCGGCTAAGCGATTGGCTTTCTGCACAACGTGTCGCGAGTTCGATCCCCGCACGGAACAAATATTTGTATATTCTACAGGTAGTTTTTTCGGGTCTAGGTTTTAGTGCATGTGAAATGTATATCTGAACCTCCACGACACACGAGAAACACAAGAGTATTCGTTTCGTTTGTTTAAAAAATTACGTAAATTGATGGTAGCAGTGGTATCAGGCGATGTTTGACTGATTTGATTTGGCTTAGCTGCCACATTAACAAAAAAAATTGAAGCTATGATGACGTCTCCATCTTTGTAGGGTTCCGAACGTCCGAAGGATTTTTTAATTTTATTTGTTAGGCTTCTCGCATACTTATCTGGGAAATGTGGTTGCTTAACCGGTAATTTCTGGCGAAGCCAAAAGCAGCCTCCAGCCAGACGTCCGAAGGAAACAACGGCGGAAACCTTATAGGATCACTCGTGTGTCTGTCTGTCCGTCTGTTACAGCCAATTTGTTCCGAATCTACTAAACCGATTAAGTTGAAATTTCTGCAATCCAGACGGATTATATAAATTATATCGTTCGTATATCGTAAATATACGAAAATTTACCATAACCCCCCCCCCCCCCCCCCCTCCTTATCTGGGAAACTAATGACCCATTTTTTTTTTTAAAATATAGCTCTTGACCTATAGATTACAGGATACCCTATAAGAAGTATATAGTCTTAAAATAACGTGGTAAATCTTTCAATATTTTGCGTACAAACTTACGTTTGCAGTTGAAGTGTACAGGAAAACATGTTTTTCAACTACGATATTAAGTTTGTTCTTAGGATAGTATTGGTACAAAACCGAATTCAACAACAGACAATATATTAAGCAATTTCGGAACCCTCTCCACGCGAGGTCAACCCGCAAATGTCCGGTTTTTTTAAATACAACATGGTCGCTAGCCGAACAAGTCATTCGCCCACTGATAAGCATTACTCTGTAATGCTTCCCTGGACTAGTATTGCATAGGTTAACACTAAGCTCATCACCTTCAGTTATTTAGTATGTTATGTTTTTTTTTTTATTGGTGCCCAGTGGAAATTCTTCATGAACTTCATTCGCCCCGGGGAAGGGCGAAGGGGTATGCTAGGCTCCTAGCTCCTAAAACCACTGGGGCGGTCATCTTCGGAACCTAAGCGAGGCTCCAGGTCCTCGCAAGATCACACTACAGGACTAATCTCTTATGCCTAGTAATTTCATTACTTACTGTGCCTTTCAAACTGGAACCAAGTAAGTACTGTTTTAAGTTTATACCCTACTGCTTGGTAGCCTATATCTATCTATCTATCTTGTTATGGGGTGCCGGCTACGAATAGCACCGACCTATCTCATCCCGTGGGTGTCGTAAAAGGCGATTAAGGAATTAGCCGGAGGATGGGCAGCAACGTCCTTCGAATACAATAACAACTCAACTGCGATCGCCAACCCGCCTGCCTAGCGTGGCGATTATGGCAAAACCCCCCAATGTGCACACAACACACCGATGTCAGTCGTTGTGGTGCTCTTTGAGAGAGGCCTGTGTCCAGCAGTGGACTTTATTCGACCGATATGATGATGGCGGCCTATATCTGGTACGGCGCTGGTACTTTAGTAGCCGCATTCTTGCAATAAGATACCTATAACCAGTACTTACATATACCCCGGCAACAATAGAGTCACATCACAAGCAGACGTATAGGTACAGTTCAGTTCTACATATTGTGGGGCCCGAAGCTGGGATCCAATTATTTAAGCTCAAACATCCATACATCCTTGAATACAGAATTGAAATAACGGTGATAACCCAATTTGGTATTCGCAAAGACTGGTCCTCATGACTTACCTTCTGCAACGTGTCCTTGAATAGCTTCAATCATGTCTTAGCGAATACCGAAATTGGTTTACACCGTTATTTCGATTCTGTATTCAAGGATGTATGGATATTTGAGCTTCAGGAATTACAACCCAGCTCTGAGGGAGAGGAGGTACTGGGATACGAATAGTCCGTTTTACTGCTGATATTGCATTTTATTATTTTTCACCTATTCAATTATCTTCTCTTAGATTATGGCTTCTGTAGAGTCATCATTTCGGCCGAATGAAGTCCACTGCTGGACACAGGCCTCCCCCAAAGATTATCACAACGACTGATATGGGTGTGTTGTGGGCTCATTGGGGGGTCTTGCCATAATCGCCACGCTTGGCAGACGGGTTGGCGATCGCAGTTGAGTTGTTAATGTAATCGAAGGACGCTGCTGCCCATCCTCCGGGTAATCCCTTAGTCGACTTTTACGACACCCACGGGAGGAGATGGGGTGGTGGTATTCTGAGCCGGCACCACACGGCAATTTCTGGCAAATTCTGTAGAGTATCTTCCACAATCGCGCCAATGTTGAGTATAAGGCACGTCGTACGGTATTTAGAATGATGAATCTTTAAATGTTCATAACACATTTCTCAAAAATGAAAAAGTTCTATATCTCTCTATTGTCAATGTCATTTTAAAACTAAACTTTAAAATTAAAATTTATTTTCTCATCTCACACCAAAAAGTATCATGGATATTACTACATCTAAGAGCTTTTTGCCCAAAAAACAACACACTTTGTAAACATCTTTTAAGCTCTCATCATCATCATCACGTCAGCAACAAATGCCTCCTCTATAAACGCCCGGTTATAATATGCCGTGTGTCGTTATTTTGGAGGGAATTTGCACCACGCTTGGCTCTCCTAACAGATAATTCAGTTAAAATCAAATGAGGTTTTACTTTTTTTGGGGGTTAATTTACCTTACTCACCACAGATGGCTCTCCTTACAGATAATTCAGACAAAATCAAATTAAGTTTGCTTTCTTTTTCAAGACATTCACAAAAGATAAGACCTCCTTTCACAAAAAAATCGGTTCGACAAACCAAACACACTCCCGTATATAAACAATCAGTCCTTTCATCTCATTAATTCCTCACACGAAATTAGAAGGAACCATTACCCGATCAATACGATGAATTAACAAAGTGAAGGAAAGAGGCCTTTCATAGGTTTTTACCGAAATTAATCTAACGGGACATTTTGGGGCAAAGTGAATTGAGCCTTGTTGCCTTTGCCAAATTACTAGGGTATCCGAGAAAAAATAAATGAAAATAAGGCGCAGGAGAATGAGGTTGTATTTGCGTTTTTGTGATTGGTTTGGGAATTACCTGACTTCGTGGTTTTATTTTCATATGGTTCGGTAAACATTGAAGAATCACGGTTTTATAATCATCAGTGATAAAAAAAGCCTGAAGTGATTTATGGACGAGCAATGAATATAACATTGTAGTCTCAAAAATTCCAGAATTAGACATATTCCATGATAAGTTTCAAAGATTTAAAGAAAAAATCATACTCCCCTTGCATTCATGATAGTCACCTAGTTTTAATTATAATCGAATAGTTTTTTTTTTTTCAATAATTGGATTTCTATAAGGAATCTTTCTTGTTAGTGTAGACGGCTCCATTACTAGTGGTGCTACATAGTGAATGCTATGTCACCATAATTATCACATGCATTGGTCACAGTAATTAAGATAATTTTTATGTAAGTTTAATAAAAAAACAATAAAGTGGAGATGGGTAGGATGCTTGGCAAGGAGGAATGATAGAATTTAGTTGCATTCTCTCCTTAAGGCAGTATAACGTAGTAACATAAAAAATTATATTTTCTTACATTTTTAACATTAATTAATGTTTTTTTTCTTTTTTTTCTTTTTTTTTTACAAAATGTTGCCCCACACTAGGATTGCTCCTGTGTCGTGGGTGCGTTTACAGACATGAGTTCCACGTACAATACACCCAGACCCGGAACAACTACCTGCAGATCATACAAATATTTGTTCAGTGTGGGAATCGAACCCACGACCCGGAGCGCAGCAGCCGACTGTATCAGCCACTGCACCAACCGCGCCGATATCACATCTGCAGGCTACCACACCGCCTCACGGCCGACCTTATAATTGGGCTGCGTTTGCGGTTAAGCAGCTATATCCCTATAACCAAGGTGGACCGAAAAAGTTCTACGGTCACACTCTTGACCTCATGGCAGAAAGACGCACTATTACACTCCAGTCCCCTAGTGATGCTGAAGCATACCGACTGCTCAGCAGACGGATATGATAGTCCTTGCGTCACGTCGTAATGTACGTCATTTTGAAACAACCGAGGGCATTTCGGTACATGACAACTTCTCAGAAGAAATGCCAAAAGAAACTCAGAGCTAGGTCTATTTTGACAAATTTTCTTGTTTGTATGCTTTCTTTTACAAATATGTTTACAAATAATTTAGAACAGCTATTATACATTGAAAAACATTTGCAGCTATACAAAACAAACTATTCGGATAAAATTATTTCATTCATTTCATTCAGCCAAAGGATCCTATATATTTCCACAATTGTGTCGTCATTTCGGGGGTGGTTCACCATGCTTACTCAGTAAAGGCACTGTTTCACCGAAGGGATGCTGGTGACCGTTCCTCTGGAGTCCCATATTCGGCTTACTTTTGGTTGGTCAAAAATACAAGTCAAGGATTTCCAGTTTAAAATGTACTATTTGACATTCCAAGCGCTAATAATCTTAGGTGGCTGGAATATCACTAATTTTTGGTGGACTAAGTTTCTGTGGTTCAGGTTAGTTTTGATTAAGAATTTCCTAGAGTCATTTTTGGTAACAAAAATCTGCCGCTAACTAACAGCTCTCCGTTCCATCTTAATGTAACTGACTTCTAACTGCCCGTGACTATTTATGTTAAATATAATCAATATAGGAATGGGCACTGCTACAATTTTGTCTAATACAACAATCCAAAATAATGTGATTTCCAATTCAAAGTTCATTCTGAA
Source organism: Diloba caeruleocephala (assembly GCA_947459985.1). Classification (NCBI taxonomy): domain Eukaryota; kingdom Metazoa; phylum Arthropoda; class Insecta; order Lepidoptera; family Noctuidae; genus Diloba; species Diloba caeruleocephala. The sequence goes on from OX381618.1 coordinate 4,311,582, forward strand.
TGTCTTCTATTCATAAACTCAAATGGGTCCTTAAACTTTTTTAGTACAAAGGCTCCTGAAGACTCAATTTGAGTTTAGAAAGTCGTTTCGCAACTGTATATCGAATGTTTCTATAGTGCCTACTAAAATTTATAATATGTGAAAGAAATGTCAAGACTTTTGAAATAAATTAAAAAAGAAGAATTAATTTATTTGTCCGCAATAATGAGATTGAAAAAATGTGCATAATACATAAAATTATAAACTACTTAAGTATTATAAACGTATCTTTACATAAAAGAAATTAATGTTTCTTTGTTTGTTTGTCCCGTCTGCGTTCCTATACCATTCATCCAATTGAAGTTGAAAATTTGTACAGTAATTATTGTAGGCACCTGCATGAGTTTCTAAAATAAAATTGAAAGATGCATTGCAACTTATTAGCTACTACAAAAATAAAACATATATTTCCTCACGTTTGTGCTGAATAAACTTTGATATTGGTTAATTATTAAATAAATTCGTAGTTTAAAAAAGAAAAACAAATACATGTGTTTTATATTCTTTCATAAAAGTGTGAGGCTCGATGTTAAAGGAAGATTAAGTATGATATGCTGTTGCATACTTAATCTTCCTTTGATATCGAGCAAGTCACACATTGTTAGAAACAAAAAATAAATTCGCAACAAAAAAGAAATGCTAAATTGACGAATTCAAATTAATTACTAATGATGATGAATAACATATGCATCGTTTTTATCATTACCTGATTATTGTCATCAAATTATTGTAGTGTCATCAATGATATTACACCATAGATATGTTACATCCATAATAAATGGCGCGCAAAACTCAGTCTCGCTGTATGTATAAACCTACAAAACTGCACATATACCTATGCTGTAAGAAAGAAGATACAAAAACTACAAGAGTAAAAGAGATAGCTATCTAAAATGACAACACGTGTACTCGATGTCTTTGTCGCACCTGTGATAGAATAAATGTGTTATCTCTTTTCTTTGCTTGACCTGGGTTTTCTTCGAGAATATTATTCTTTAAGTAATTTGAATAGTATTTTTATTCAAATATTTTATTTTATTTGTTGCTCACGTGTGGTATGCGATCCCTTGTTCTTTATTCATGTTTGCTTGATAGTTTTTGCATTCTCTATATACGCACAACGGCTTTGTTATCACTTAGTTTAATAAAAAATAGAGATTATGACAGCGTGTGCTCGTCATTCTGTTTTGGGTGACCTGATTGCAAAGTGCTACAATTGGGGAAGTATGGTTCTTGCTTTTGGCGCGAATGTAACATATCTACCTCTTTATATTGATTGAGTGTCATTGATTCCTGATACGCTTGCAAAATGTCAAGTCAATTAGTCAGCCTTAAGTGGGTGCAAATTGAATTGCAATATACCATTCTAGAGAATACTGCTGCCCATCCTCTCGATACTAATACTTAATCGCCTTTTACGATATCCAATGACTGGAGAGGGTTTGTTTCCTAAAAACTATTTGAAAATAATTTCAATTCCACGTGTACACACGGCAACATATTGTTACGTTAAAAACAAAGGAATGAAAGATTCAACCCAATTTATAACATATAATTATAAAAATAAAACACAAGAAAAGGGTGCGGCCTTATGCCCGTCACCATTAAATTTTGCACTTTCTAATGTCAGTAGGCGCAGCCGTACTCGCCTGGCTCAATCCCCGAGGTTGGATTATTGATATTATTGATTTGCCTAAAAGGTGGTGGCAGGTTATTCCAAATACGCGTCAGCTTGGTTTGCTACGCTGATGACACCCTTGTGTTTGCCAGCGGGGAGTCCTTTGAGGGAACCATCCAGCTTGCCGAGCAAGCGGTGGCAAGTGTCATGGCCAAAATCCACGCTCCGGGTCTGCAGATAGCGCCTCACAAAACCGAGGCGCTATGGTTACACAAACTGCCGCGGAGCAGAGAATCACCCAGTTCGTGGATACGCGTTGGTGACGCACAAATCAGGGTGGGCCAGTACATGAAGTACTGGGGGCTCACCCTGGACAGTCATTGGGGCTTCGAAGAACACTTCGCGCGCCTGGTTCCCCGAGCCGAAAGGGTAGTGGGTGCATTACACTGGGTGTTGCCCAATCTCGGGGGACCGAGCGAGGAAGTTCGCCGTCTCTACGTCACGTCTCTACGTCATGCGATCCGGGTCCCTTTTTCGGCCGATTAGAACATTTCGAATAAAAGTTCTGTTAACTGTATCGTGTAACATAACAAATGAAAGGGCTTATTGTGAGGGACTAGTTTATTTTTATAGTTTTACAATAAATCGTTTTAAAGTTTTTAAAGAAAATAGACCATTATCTCCAAAGATACTGTGCCTAAGGTTTGGAACAAAATACAGAAAATAGTATTTTACTTATAGATTACAGGAAAATCTATTAGAAGTCTGTGGTCCTAAAGTAACATGGCAAATCTTTCAGTACTGTAACTGTAACTGCTATCTCTTGGTCGTATAATCTATTGTCTGAAATTCCGGATGAGACGAAAGTAAAATTCAAAAGAAAAACTCTTTTTGGCCTCGTTACTCAGTCTAATCTGGCAACGATACATCAACTATAACAGATCGATTGTTGAACTTAAATGAAAAATAAAACGTATTCCTTTAAATTTACTGTTTTGAAAGTTAATACATTGTGTTTTATTCCATTTCTAGAAATCACAGTTTGTTGGCGAATTTTTATTGCAGTACTATTTTTGTTAATTTAGCTTATTACTTTTTTTTATCTATTGTTTGATTATTTATGTAATATAGTAAAACACTTTCTCCAAGATTGACTGTGATTGTGGTTCGTCATACATAGGGAAAACAAAGCGTAGTATAGCCACCCGAATAAAAGAAAACATAGCTGACGTCAAGCACAGACGCTCCACAAAGTCTACAGTGTGTGAACATGCTTAAGGCAAACCTAACCATTCTTTTCGTTTTGATCAACTAGCAATCAAGTCCTTGCGAAAGAGAACCGATATGAAAGAAAGAAAGGAAGAAAGAAAGCATTTATTACCTTACTAATTTACCCTAAAAACAGGATATTAATAATAAATTTGTTTGTATAGTGTGGCAAAAGGAGCGGTCGCAGCAAAATGTTGAACAGTGAGCAGCATAACCGTAACACTGCCCAACCCTGGTTTTCAGTCCGTCCCCATTTACTACCGTTATGTAACTATAGATAATACATTAAAAGTACAATAAACAACACAAAATAATTTTTTTTTTTTTAGTAATTTTGTAGATTATAGATTGCCACTACAAAACCAAAATGAAATTTATAATTTGTATAGCCTTTTCTCAGAAGCCGGTCCCGTAACCAATCCGTCATCAGATTAAATATCAGACAAAGAAATTAGGTAAATGCAATAGTTTGGGACTAAAAGCACCAGGTCATATTTTTATGCGTAACTTCAAATGTTTAGTATAGTTATATTTTAAATAAGTATTATTATGTAAGCATAGTGTACACACTATATACTACTCTGTCAAGAAAGTAACGGGAAAACATCAATAATACACAAAATGTTTGTTATTCATCCAAATTTATTTTATCACCTTCAAAGTATGCCTTCAGAAATGATACACTTACGCCAACAATCATCAAAAAATTTTTTAAAAGCTGTTTCCCGAATTGAGTTTAATTCTCGCCGCGAATTCTCCTTTATGTCTTCTACCGATTGAAAACGGGTGCCACGAAGTGGTAATTTGAGTTTAGGAAAAAGAAAGAAGTCGGCTGGAGTCATATCTGGTGAATATGGTGGTTGCTCGATGGTATTTGTTGAGTGTTAGGTCAAAAATTCGTTCACAATTATGGCCGTGTGTGAAGGCGCATTATCGTGGTGCAAAATCCAAGAATTTTCTTTCCACAAAATCTGGCCTTTTTCTTCGAATTTGCTGTCTTAAATGCCGCATAAGGCTCAAATAATATTCTTTATTTGTCGTTTGACCTTCTGGCAAGAATTCTGAGTGCACAACACCGAGATAGTCAAAGAAAACAGTCAACATGACTTTGACTTTTGGCGTGGACTTTTCGGTTTCGGTTCAGTTGGAAGGCGCCACTCCGAAGCTTGTTGACTAGTTTGCATGTGAAACTCATAAACCCACGTTTCGTCACCAGTAACAATGCGTTTCATGAATGTTGGGTCGGAATTGACTCGTTTTAGCATGTCCTCAGCGACTCTCATGCGATTGAGTTTTTGAAAAAAATTCAGGTCTTTTAGGACTAGCCGAGCGGTAACATGTTTCATACCCAAATGATTAGTTAAAATGGTACGGATCGACTCGTGAGATACAGAAAGTTCGGCGGCTATCTCTCTCAAAGTTTAATGAGGATTTTCAGTCACTATTTCCTTCACTTTTGCGATGTTAACTTCAGTTGTAGACGTTGATGGCTTACCAGAGCGAGGCAAATCTTCCATCACATCTCGACCGCTTTTGAACGCTTTGTACCACTCATAAGCACGTATTTTTGATAAAGTCGATTCACCGTAAGCCTTCTGTAACATTTTCAGTGACTCCGAACACGAAATTCCATTGGCGAATTTCCAAATCTTTGTTCAGTGTTTTTGTCCATAATGAAATTCGCTATACACACTAGATATGATATAACTAAAAACAGCACTGTATTTAATATAAATGACATATGCAACTCAAACTCCGCGCCAAAATGGAAAACAGTTATGCCAATCTAACAACAACAATAAAAACAAAAATTTGAATTTGGAACCAGAAACAAATCATCCATTCCCGATACTTTTTTGACTGAATGTATATATATACATTAAAATATTATTCATGGAAGATTGCATGATACCTTACTTTTATGTATATAAAGTCACATACACATTATATTCCTTTGACTATATGAGTAAAAGTCTTTCTTACTTTGCACACTTACAATATTTACACATTTACCACATGTATACATTTAATTCTTTATACACTTTTTTAAAAAGTGTTTGGTGTATTCGAGCATAGGCACTCGTGGGTTGCAGCTGAAAACAAGCGTTAGGTGGCCAGTGCTCTGTACTGACACCTCACATAATGCTGAACAGATTTTTATTTTTACTATCTTTAAAATGTTTTTAACCATTTGTTTAAAGTGTTTTGTGCGTGCCAGTAAACGATGTTTCTTTCTTTTCTTTACTTACACCCATTTTTTATTATCTATTTACATCTGCAGCGGCAATTCTGTATGCCTACGGACAACGAGATAGGGGCAGTCCATAGCTCGACTAAAAGCAGGCTCGAGCCGGCAGCGCTTTGTATTTTGTATGCGCCTCTCTGATCAATTGAGCGGCCGGACAGGCCTCTCAATTATTCAGAGAGGCGAGAAGACCGAGCAAGCGATGGCAATGGTCGTGGCCAAAATCCACGCCCTGGGTCTAACGATAGCGCTGCAGAAACGAAGTTCACGGTCTGCAGCGCAGAGTGGTTATTCGGGTCCCGTGTGACCTGTGGATACAGGGCAGTGACCTACAAGGCGGCAACTCTCTTGGCGCGCTGTCTGCCTTACGACATCCAGACACGCTCCCTCCGCCAAAGCGGCGAAAGCGAACCTTCAGGGGCGTTCGACAGACTGAGGTGGCTGGCTCGATGGCGCGCACTCGAGATGTGGCGACATCGCCTACAATTTCAGGTCATGACCAAGTGCGTTGTCCAGGCCACCCTGCCGCTATTTGGAGCCTGGCTCAGAAGGAGTGAGCGCGTCATCTACCGCCTGACGCAGGTATGCTCAGGATACGGTTGTTTTGGTGCGAACCTGCTCTCTCTGCCGGCAGTAGTATCGGCTATATTGGCAGATCATGAAAATTGATTGCAGTGGTCTCTTTCTGCGATAGCGTCATGTTCCAGAGGGAGACTGCAGAGTGGGATCGGGAGAGGACTGATACCGCACAGAGAAGGACGAGACGCTGCAGGGGTAACAACCGCCTCAGCTCCCAGGTCTGTCACGCCTGAGCCCCCTGCCGTCGCTACATGGTGAGGGCTTCGGGGCTCGCGGGCGCGCAAATTGAGGAGTCTGCATGCTTATACCGAGCAAGCAGAACACGGTGGCGCACACGTGGTCACGTGCCGCCGTGTGCTTAGCACAGCGCACAGAGAGGCTTGGGACGATCCTTTATAATCCTCCCCTAGAAGGGCCTGGGTGACCTTTTTACAGTCGCGTTCCCTCCGCTAGAAGGGGTGACCGCTTTACTGTCATCCCCTCCAAGATCTACCTCAACGTGTGGAATCAATGATCTTACGAAGACCTGGAGCTTCATTCAGTGCCAAAGATGACCGTTCCAGTGGTTTTAGCCGGTAGGAGTCTGGCATGCCCCTTCACCCTTCCCGGGGCGAAGGAAGTTCACGTAGACCACTGAAGACCAATGAAACAAAATAAAAAAAGGGTGCACATAGTCGGGGCCAGTCACATCAAGTGATAGGTCGATACCTGCCAGACGTGTGGCCCAATGCCTACCCAGCGTACAACCGACCCCCAACCATAGGTAAATTAAACTAATACAGGGTTTTAGCCTATAAGAGTACAGCATGCCCCTCCTCCCAAAGTGGAGGAAGTCTACGAGAATTTCCCCACTACAAAAAAGGGGTTCAGTGTATGATTATGTCTAAATTGATAGTATCAAGTATTGTATCAGCTACGTACTCTCGTGAATTCAAATATAAGCAACGAGCCGTACGGGTATTTAAATAAAGATGGCCTGTGAAAAGGTCGAGAAAAAATAACGAATCAAAGCCATTTGAAAGTACCTACCGCTAGATTTGACTTTTAACGCTTTTGTTTACTTCCATACCAGTAGAAAAGTTTTTATCTTGATAAACAAAAACACAATTTCTCCCGCCAAATCTCATAAGGGAATGCCTATCAATTTTAAACAAAACAAAAGCTTTTTCGTGTTTTTACGATTTGTCGCCAAATCTCTCTTAAGAAATGGTAATATTTACGCACTGAATATTCTATTGGACTTTGTGCCTAAAAATACGGTAAAGACAAAGAAGAAAATACGTTAAAAGAAGATGCAATTGATAAGTGTCAAAAAGTGAATATTGGTAAAGGGAAAGGTTACAATGTAGATAGGTGTTATTGAGCTAATCATATATAATTGGATTCTTCTGTAAGATAAATCATCAGTTTCGACTCCGGATTAAGGTTTCTTCTGATAAAATACAACAAACATATTTCTTACCCTTTAGCAATGATATTATATATTAAAAGAAGTAGATATGTTACATGCGCGTAAAAGTAAGAACTAGAACTCCCCAATTGTAGCACCTCGCAATCAGTTCGCCTAAGACAGGACAACGAGCCCACACTGTAACAATCTGTATTGTTTTATTAATTAAGTAATAATAATAACAAATCCGTCGTGCATATAGAAAACACACACACTAGCAAAAATAAATAAAGGGATCAGGGATCTCGTACCACACGTGAGTAACAAACTATATAAAATATTTTAATAAAATACTATTCAAATTATCTGTAGAATAATATTCTCGAACAAAACACTGGCCAAGCAAAGAAAAGAGACAACACATATATATATATATATATATTCTATAACAGGTGCGACAAAGACATCGAGTACTCGTCACGTAATTTTAGAGAGCTATCTCTTTTACTCTCGTAGTTTTTGTATCTTCTTTATTACAGCATAGGTGTGTAGTTTTATAGCTTTATACCTACATACAGCGAGACTGAGTTTTGCGCGCCATTTAATATGGACGTAACTTATCTATGGTATAATATCATTGCCCTTTAAGGAGCTTAATACCGTTATTATCAAAGTAGGAATACGATATCTACGTTGATCGCTAGTTGGAAATACATTATATATTTCTTCTGCCGGACGCTACTAGCTAAAACTACCGGAGTGGTTATCATCAGCACTGAAAGGTCGCTCCAGGAACTTGAAATATATTCATCTTTTTTTTTTTAAATAGTACGCTATTAGATTAGTTAACTGCACGCTATATTACTCGGTAGCTCAGCAATAAACTGCGACATAAAAAAAACTGTAACGACACCTGTCACCTTAGTCATCCTGCGACCACGAATGCTGCAAAGTATTCGAAACGTCAGAAAAAACAAAAATCTATAATATACGCGATCTAATCCGTTTAAAATTGTTTTATGATAATGAATACATTAGAAAGGAAGATAAACTAATTTATTGATCTACAACAAACGACGTATAATCCTCTATATATAAAAATGAATGTTTGTGTGTATGTCCTTTATAGAATCGTAAACTATGCATTTGATAATGTCATGGTCTTCAGCAAAGTGTTGTGCATGAGCCCACAAAGGTTTCTGAGTTGGTACGACCAATCTTTGACAGACAGCGCCACTATCATTTCAATGAATTTAATTTCAATATTTATAAAATTAAACGGCGGGTGAAACCGTGGGTCCCAGCTAGTTATGTTTATAAATTTAGTATACCTAACTACTTATTTACATTATATAATATACATTACATAATATACATTACATGTTGCAAAAGTCTGTATCCATCCTTAAATATGTTCTCTTCATTGCCATAATACCTATTTAGTATCTATCGTATTAAGCAAAAAATGTTCGGTAATACATACGATTAGTTTATTATAATCGCTTGCAAACCTGCCAAGATAACCATTTCTATTTCAAATTGATTCTTATTCCACTTGCACAATAGTATGTCAAGATATCTTACGTATATAGTCATATTCTTCCTTAGGAATATTTCTTTCGCAGAAATTAAAAGAAATATGTGAGCTAAAAGCCCATTAAAAGCCACGCCAAGTAATACTGATAGTTGAGACAACCTTTCTTTAAAGGCTGAACCCAATATGCTGAGGTTTCAATAAAACCTTTAATTTAATCCTACATAAGAAAAGTTCACTGACTTGTGGGTAATGCAAAGCCAAAACTTTTCGATCTCCGTCGAAAGTATTTATTCGTACCTACATCTTGGATCTATTTACGAATTATGAATATGAAACTTGCTCAAAATACACTGGACGCTGAAACAAGTTTATCATACAATGTTTCTCTGAACTTTAAAATATCCACTAGGCAAGTACTGGGGTCGATACGTTAACACTGACAGCCATTTGCAGGCCAATAAATCTGTCTTCCTTGAGTGACTTAGAACTTATTGGAGATAAATGATTCTTTCAGGAAAGTCTTGGCACGCACGTTTTTGTATACATTGTGGCCTGGTTGGACCTTTAAGACGAAGTGATCCTGGATGATAGATGGAATACGAAGTATGATAACGAAGAAGGTCTATCTATCTCAAATACACATAGTACATACATACGTGCACATACTTACATGCAATACTTTTCTTCTGAAGTTTTACCATACGCCAGCGATCATGAACGCTGTAACGGGTTTGAAAGTTCCAGAAAATATTAATAAGTATTGCTTTCAAGCAGAAGCGTGTATTTATTCCGCATATTTGAATGATTTGAGGACATGCATGAATAAATAAATAAATGATTATAGACTCGTAAAATTGCGTAAAGTTCTTTGTGGGTTAATTAGAATATGACTTGAGAGAATATCAAAGAATCTGTGGTGATAATAACGGGCGATACCATATGAGATTCATTACAGACTATTTCGCACATAACAGGATGAAATATCGTATATAGTTATTTAAATCAGAATATTGGTTCTAGTATACAGTAGAAAGTATAACTAAAACCAAATGTATCAATAAAGTACAGTTTAACAAAACTCAATTTCGAAAATAAATAATAATATTGTAAGGATTTTATTACACTCAAAGGTCATTAATATAATTAAACAGATTGCTTTTAATTACGTCGAGTTTCTCTTTCTCGATAGTTTCTTACTTGACTTTGGAAATACTCGTAATAATCGGAATTAGATATCAAAATAATATTTGGGTAGAAGATCAGAGCTCATATAGAAATTTTTCGTTGTAATGATTTTACCCAGATTAAGTATTTCCGGATATGAGTTAAATCATTATACTGCTTCGAATGCTTCTATGTTATGAAGATTTTTCATTATTTTTATTATTGAGTGAGAAAGAGACTAAGTAGTTATACACTTAAAGCTTCGTTTACACAAGAAGAGCATTTAGTAGAGTATGCATTCTAATGAATATATCTATACAATTTAATCATATAGACCTATAGATACTTTTATATCAGATAGATGTAAGAAATCTGAGAAAATAAAGTCAAATTAAGTAATCGTATCCAACTCAAGTGTAGGTAAGTAGTAGGCCATGAGGCAAAGAAAAAGTCTGGATTTAGGAAATGCCTGCATAATTTCTTGAGAAAAAATGTTTTACTCAATGTCAGAATATGACACTCAGTTTTTCTGAGACTTGATAACTTCTTAAAATTGAATAATAAACTTATATTGTACTTATAGATCATATATTTGTATTTTTATCTAATTGTTTATACGTAATACGATTGTTTCTATTTTTGCTGTAACATTTTACTATGTTTTGGGACCTGGATCCCATGATGATTATGATAATTATGATTTTGTACTATTACTATTGATATTTTTATATTTTACTAGCTGGGACCCGCGGTTTCACCCGTGTGTAATTTAAAAGAAATTTAGACTTCGACATAGACACTTGACATAGAATATAAATGTTGGATTTCAAGGGTTTTATTTTTTTTGCGCGGAACCCTAATTATTTTTCTAAAATAAAAGTAGCCTAAGTTATTCCTTATAATATCAGCTATCTGTCAGTGAAAGTCCCGTCAAAATCGGTCCACCTATATTCTCCAAAAATCTATTCATGTTCTATACTTGATAATAAATTGATTTTAATACATCGTCAAACTACCGTTTTAGAAATAAGCCTAGCGTAACAACCTTTAGGTAACCAGAAACTCACTATTATTGAAAACTAAATTTTATTCCGGACTGTAATTCAGATAACTGCAGTTCAAATAAACGGAAATAAACGAATTAGCATACACTCTTTGACGTGGAATTAGGCAGAATTTAGAATAACAAGTAACGATGCTTCATTTCTCAGTAGTTAATAACGTCTGAGAAACAAAAAAGAGGTAACAACAATAAGGTTGAGTAAGGCTCGTGTACTAGTCAGGCTAGGTGTATATATGTTAATTGTTAGTTGAATAGAAGGTTGGAGACGAATACATGTACTTTAGAAATCCACGGCAGGGCAAACTTCTTCATCATATCCTTCCACATTCCACATATATTTACTGTTCAAGTCAAAGTTCGAATCAATTCGTGACCCAAAACTACAAAATACAAAATTGGAACTTGCAACGACATATAATATAACGTTACTAACATTTTCTGGCTTCATACTCTAAATATCCAGCGTTAATGTTTTTATTAAATGAAATGAATGACTAACTAAGCACACCATAACTCCAAGTAGTTTTTGAATACTTTTTTAAAGGAGATTGCATTTCTGTCGTTTCGCTGCATATGATTTTGTGTAATACCTAAAACTAGACATGAACATGACACCGTGTGGTGCCGGCTCAGAATACCACCACCCCATTTCCTCCCGTGGGTGTCGTAAAAGTCGACTAAGGGATTAGCCGGAGGATGGGCAGCAGCGTCCTTCGAGTATATTAACAACTCAACTGCGATCGCCAACCCGTCTGCCAAGCGTGGCGATTATGGCAAACCCCCCCAATAAGCCCACAACACACCCATATCGATCGTTGTGGTGATCTTTGGGGATCTCTTTTCATCCTGTGTCCAGCAGTGGACTTCATTCGGCCGAAATGATGATGAGACATGAAACTATTTAAGTATTTTTTGGTGTCTGGACTAAGATTATAGCACCACTCCATCTCCTCCCATGGGTGTTGTAAATGCGACTAAGGGAATCTAATCAGAGGGATGGGCAGCAGCATCCCTTCTATGGAACTGCAGCATTCTGCGCTCACTGACCCACCTGCGAAGCGTGGTGAGTACTGGAAAATTCGTCCCAAAATGATGACGCACGGCATGCCAACAAGTCACGAACTACTTAGTGTGAAATAATCAGGGATGATATTGCGGATCATTACCATTTCAGCCGTAAAAACGTCCACTGCTGGACACTTCTGGCTTCCCTCCCCAAAAGATTAAAAGAGTATTTATGTATCATCATTTCGGTCGAATCAAGTCCACTGCTGGACACAGGCCTCCCTCAAAGATCACCACAACGACCGCTATGGGTTTATGTTGTGTGCTCATTGGGCGGTTTTGCCACAATCCCCACGCTTGGCAGACTGGTTGGCGATTGCGGTTGAGTTATGAATATGCTCGAAGGGATTAGATGGAGGATGGGCTGCAGCGTCCTTCAAATACATTTACAACTCAACTGCGATCGCCAACCCGCCTGCCAAGCGTGGCGATTATGGCAAAACCCCCCAATGAGCACACAACACACCGATATCAGTCGTTCTGGTGATCTTTGAGGGAGGCCTGTGTCCAGCAGTGGACTTCATTCGGCCGAAATTATAAAGTATCAATCGACATAGCTGGAATCTTGCAGTTAGAGATGATCTGATAACAACTATAACAACTTACTGCGTTAGTGATTACGGCAGTTATCTTTCACGATTGCTTATTATAGCGGTCTGTGAAGAGGTCCATCATCAGTAATGGACGTACTCGGATGGATATGAAGGTTATTATTAGACTTATCTAGATTCCGATTGTTATAAATACAATTTTTGATGACAGGCAAAATAGTAAGGGCCGACCACCTAAAGCGCATTCCAAAGAACACGGTCGGTAAGTAAACAGCGGTCAGCTATTAAAGACTTGGCAGTGGCAACAATGATGCACCTTGTAGATTCAACCGCTTGTCTCTTAAGGATCGGCGCATGCTGGATTTTATAACTACGATCATTCGATCCGACTCAGTCAAAAAGGCTGCCCAATTTGCGAAAAGGAAAGTCAAGTATAGTCTATACTAGATCGTATGCAGACAGGGATAGACCTGAATGTTACGCCCAGTCTAAAGCTTCTAAGACTGTGGCTGTCTATATCAAATAGTACCTTAAATATAAACAATCAGCCATTGGCTCTGGAAAACTAAAGTAAACCATCAAACATTTAAGAGTTTGGAAGGTCAAATTCGTCAGTAATTTAGAAGACGATAAAGAGAAAAGAAAATAGTTGCGATTAAAAGATTAATTTAGTAATTCAGCAAATTGGAATTACTGTAGTTCTTTTATGAAGTTGAATTAAAAATAAATTGGATTCTTGTTTTCTTCGTAATAAAATCTCAGGCAGAGATATGATACGTTTTTCATAGAGTAGCAGTTAGTCATATTTTTTGTATTATACATCATCATCATCATCATCATCATGTCAGCCAAAGGACGTTATTTTACTGATACGTGATATTACTGGACTAAAGCCTCCCCCATAGATCTCCACAATGGTGTAATTTTGGTTGGAATTTACCAGTACTCACCACGCTTGGCAAGCGGGTTCGAGTGCGCGGTATGGCTATTATTCCACGGAGGGACGCTGCCGTCAATCATTTAATTTAAATTCGTGGGAGGAGATGGATTGGTGCTATATTCTAAATCCAGATACCACACAGAACATGATATTATACAATGTCGTCATAAAATCGTTAGTCAAATAGTAATGAGACAGTTAGTTAGGCTGTCAGTTGTGGCTCCAGTGTGATCATACGAGGACCTGGAGCCTCCCTTAGGTGCCGAAGATGACCGCCCCAGTGGTTTTAGCCAGTAGGAGTCCAGCATACCCCTTCGCCCTTCCCCGGGGCGAAGGAAGTTCATGAAGAATTTCCACTGGGCACCAATAAATAAATAAAAATAAAAAAAAGGCTGTCAGTTGTGGTTATTACGGCAAAATCCTTTATTAAAATTTCTACATGACAAATCTTATCCTCCAGTAGCGTCATTTTAATATTTAGCCCATAATCCGTCCTCTACTAAAGAAAACCCTTCTAGATGGCTACAACTAATGTTCTTTAGAGAAATATGCTAATATTAGCACGTTGGACTGACAGTTATGAGCGAAAGAAGATGGTGGCACCTCACCTGTGAAGTAATCTTTAAGCATACCCATATACTTACTAGCATGAAAAAATATATATCATCATATCGGCCAGACAATGTCCACTAGTGATCAAAGGCCTCCCCCATAGATTCCCACAACTGTTTCATTACATTGGGGGGAATTTGCCAGTACTCACCACGCTTGGCAGGCGGGTTGGTGAGCGCAGAATGGCTATTGTTCCACAGGTAAAGGATGCTGCTGCCCATTCCTCTGGTTTAGAGTCCCTTAGTCGCCTTTTACGACTTCCACGAGAGGAGACGGAGTGGTGCTATATTCTTAATTCGGACACCACACGGATAATCCGGACACCTCATGGATAAACTATATATATCAATCATTTATTCAGTAATTAGGTCGTACGAGACACTGTTGCACATCACATTGAAATATAGAGCATTTCGCTACATGATAACCTATGAGAAGATATAGTGAGCACCAATATATAAAGCAAGTGAAATGTATAACATCTGTTTAATTTCTAGTAACATCACGTTCTAGGGTCCATAAATTCAAAACACGCGGACCAAATCTAAATAGTTCGGGTTAAAAGACCAATATCTAAAATGTCAAAAGGTTGATGCTTTAATCCTTTGAATTTAGAAATCTTATTAGAAGTACCTAATATGATATTATTTTTATTAGCTTTAATAGGTACACGTACTAATGATTGACTATCGTTTTTCGATTAGAATATAAAGTCCTAACGTTACAGACGATAAATTTATTGAGTTATCATCCTGATTCTGATAAGCATTTAATTCATAATATGATGCTAAATGCATATTTTTAGAAGCAATTAAATAATATTACACACATTACAGTTTCTCCTTGATGATCTCATCAGCCTGTTACAATATTAATCTTTTTAGTAAAATTATTAATTCTGTAACTTTAGTCCTTAGTCTTAACTTACGAACTTACTTCAAAGTTTGTAAAGGCCTGCTGGAGCAAAGCTATTGTTAAGTTTTAGATTTAGTGATTATATTACTTATTCATCTATAGGAATTATTTTGATTAGATTCTAAGTTATACTAAATTCAAATACATGAAGTTAGATCCACTAAGCATATTGTTGTTTTTAATGTTTAAGTTCAAATTAAATTATATATAGACATGACACTTTTTTAGATGAAATATTTTTTTGAACTTGGCACAGAAAAGATGGTAAAATACCGTAACTACTATTTTCAACGAAGTTATTATAACATCGATAATTATCACACTGATAATAATTAATAGTGTGTGAATATATTTGGATGGCTTCATAGCTGCAACCATTCTCCCTAATTTCGCTCGTTTTGCAATCCTGTCGCACAATGAGTCCATATTCGCAAGGTTTCATAAAATAAAAATCGCGCTTGTATACTGCAACAAACCTAACCGTACACACAAAATATGACTAAATACCATACAAAAACACATTAATAAAACATAATTTACGACGTCAATTGTCGCTTGCGTCGCGATAACAGCAATAATCGTACATGTGCGTTATTTAACGACGTGAACACAAAATTTTACACTCACCGTGACACACAGGTAATGTCTATGCCAACGGTGATGTATGAAGCTCAAACTGTATTCAGTGGCATTCGCGAACTCATAGCAGATAAGCGAATGGGGACGTTTACGTGGTACAAGTTAAAACCGAATGGGCCTCAAAGGTTTGGTCCTTACAGATACGCTGGTCCTTTGAGGCGTTGATTGATGTGAAGATCGAAAGGATTGATATGTATAAACCTTGATGACAAAATCAAGGTATAGAGAACTACTAAATAGAATAGGGCATCTAGGTCTCTATTTACCTAAATGGAAATTATATAAACGTTTATGAGTTTACTCACATGGGTCAATTATATTGTATAGCGATTTAATGTTTTCGGACATACTTTGCTGATTATAAGTAAGTTATATGCAGAAAGTGGAGATACAGGGAACGGGTCAATTCACATAATGTGTTTGGCTTCTATAAATATTTTTACATAAATAATAGAAAACAATGAAAGTTTTTGCGTTTGATAATGTTAACACAAATATAGTTAACATATAAATATAGTTACCGCTCAAAGCCAGTTACACTCACTGATCGGTAAACAATAGGCGAGGTTAAGCAAGGCTGGGCACGGTCATTGGACGACCGCGTATTTGAACGGAGCGTCCCCATGCTTCGGCGGGCATGTAAAAATATAATTGGTCCCGGTTGTTGTTGTGAGACGGCAGTCTTTAAGCCAAGTCAGAGGCCTTGGGAGGGCCTTAACAACTCTGACTCAAGTTTGACAACTCACCAAATGAAAGAAGAAAAATTGTTACACAAGGCTAGGCTAAATATTGTACACGCGTAGCCCATAAATAATCGTTATAATACCTAGTGGTTGGTTTACCTGTATACTAATAAAACTAGCCCCACGTGACGGCCAGTTGATTTATGCTATTATGGTTTGCCTATTAGATAGGTACCTTTTAGATATCGTCACCACCATGCTCTTTTAGAAAATGAACAGATTCATAAGTTATAGACCTTAAATAATCGCTTTGTGTTTCCAACTTGTCCACACATGTAACATTACAGAGTAAAGAGGAACGGTGAATTAAAACGACTATAATAGAAGGCTTGTAATTGCGTCCGCGATTGTATGCTTAGCGTTTTTCCTGTTCTGCAGTAGATACCGTATATTTATTGATGTTTCAATGAGTTCCATATCACAAATTCTGAATTCGAATGTTACTGTTTTTAGGAGAGTTCGGTGGAGATTGATGAGAACAGAACCGTATCTGGTTTGATTTGAATATTGAAACCGAGACAAGTTTCTTATTGCCATCTCATAAGTTTATTAGATCCGCGTTATCATTATAATTATTATAAAGTATTTTTATTTATACTATAACAAGCATGATTTTTTTAATAGTTGTTAATAAGTTATTCATATCTACTTCACATTGTGAAGTAAAACTTAAAGATAAAATTTATGTTACTTTAGAGTTTATCGTTGATTAGTGGATAAAAGCAATTAATAAACCTGATAATTCTTATCTGGTAACCTAAAACTTAGACATAAACAAAATTGCCAAAAAGAAAATACACCGAAATAGCTATGACTTTAGCCTTACTTGGTTACATAGTCATACAAGTCTACTTTAGACCTGGCAATCATTAATTAGGTTCTCACCGTTTGACATTGTCATGGCATGCCGTGCGACGTTAATTTTATCTTCATAAATTTTTGGGAACTGGCAAGAATTAATTATGTTCGTTCGTGTTTTCTATATTTTAAGGGGTGAGATGTTAGTTATATGTTCTTTTCAAAATGACACATATTTTGAGGTTGGGTTCAAAAATATAAAACATTCCATTGATCTTACGTTCTAATTGTAAGATCTCGGGTTTAGTTACTAGATCAGTCAAACTGGTACGGGAACCGTGGGCCTTCAAGAATTTCAGATGAACCGCTTGCTGTCTGTCATATTTTATCAAGAGAGGCTTTATCTTAGGTTCAGTAGCAGAGTCGGTTTGCTTAAAGTACTATGATGTACCGGGACGTTGAAGCGTATTCAAAATATTATGCCGATTTGAAAAAATATTAGATTTGTTAAAATAGTCGTGATATTATACTAATGGTCAAACCAACTTATCCGATACAGATTAATGATTCCTTGAAGACATTAAATTGTCAGTTGTCAAGCCATTTCAAATTTATTTAAGAATAACTTTTTTCACCTAAGAATCTACCCTAGCTGACATCAATGGTGTTGAAATCAGAAACTCCTTTTAAAACCGTAACCAGTCTCTTTACATACCCAGCCGTTGCTGCATAAAAGTGATTTAATGATTTTGTGCGTCTCACAGGTGTTCGTATTTTATTATTTCAAGAGCTAAATTAAAGCAGTGTGGTTTCCGGCATTGAAAATACCTCCCCTCTTTACGCATAGGTATCGTAAAAATCAACTAAAGGTTAATATCAAGAGGATGGATAGCAGCATCGTATGTATAGTACATTTTGCTAAATATTTATTTGTATTTTTTCTATCGCTGTTCATAATAAATCAATTTCGCCTTTAAAACTGATGGAAAGCGTAAATTCCTTTATAGTATAAGTAATACTACTTTTTAGATCGGTCCGTTTGATTTTGCATAATGGTCTTCAAAGACATAACACGTCTAAGAAAAATGGAAACCCTAGTTTGACTACGTCATTATCGAAGAAAAATCGAGCTCCGTACTTAATAATGACATCAAATTGATTACACCATCATCTTCAACCTCCAATTTATCAAAAAGCTTTCGTGACACGAATAATCAAGGATACCCCAAGGGAACGTAATGGGGCTTGTACTTCTAGAGAACCCTATTTTGTATAAATGGGAACTATCAACTGGACTTATGTGCGTCATTAACTTAAATAGTAATACTTTAAAAAGGTATAGTACTGTCTAAATTAATCACGGGAAAGTGGCGGTAATCAAGTGGAGCTCCGGATGCATGATAAAGGCGGAATCATAAATTGTTCTTGTATGCGATTTAAATCCCAGCTTCCAGTAGAAAAGTAATAAAGCTCAGTTACTTCCTACTTATATTTATTGAAACAGTTTCTTTACATGAAATTGTCTTGCTCTGGACTCCACCAGTATTATTATCATCTAAATAATCGTTTACGGTGTAGTAGGTCTTTTGAATAAGTATGGATTGAACATTAGTTTTTAAGGAACTAAATAGTAATTCTTATAAAAAACGTGGTAGTTTATTGTAAACGCGAATGCCAAGCCTTACAAACGAACCATGTACTCTGTGTAATCTGTGGTAGGGAACTATGTCAAAGTCAAAGTCAAAGATTTTATTTCAAATTAACCAAATATTGGTACTTATGATACATCAGAATCTAAGTTGCACGGTTCCAAATAGTTGATCTCGTGGAGAAGAGCCGGCAAGAAACTCCATGGATACTCTTTTAATATAATTAAGATTACAATGTTGATTGATACAAATTATTATGAAACATATACCGAGAAAACTATAGGTCGATGTGTAAAGACGGAACATACCACAATAATATAATAATAATAAATTATTTGCCGTGGCAGTTAACGGCTGACCAGTCCCAACAGACGGCACCCGTTCACGAGAATAACGCATGTATGTCTATTCCGTGTATTGACATCGTGGATGTCACTATTTTTGACGTAGGAACTTATTTTTTACCTAATATATATTACCAGTTGCTGCCCGCGGTTCATTTTATCAATATCGTTTCAAATAATAACCCTATATAACTCAGTGATAGCGATTCGACGGCACGGTTAGTGCAGTGGCTGATACAGTCGGCTGTTGCGCTCGAGTCGTCGGTTCGGTTCCCGAACGGAACAATTATTTGTATGATCTGCAGGTAGTTGTTCTGGGTCTGGGTGTATTGTGTATGTAAGCGCACCAACGACTCAGGAGCAATCCCAGCCCATGCTTAAAAATAAGCGATAGTGTCATTTTTATTAGTGAAATAAATTTTAGAATCAGGGCAGTAATTCCAGAGATAACCCTCTACATTCCCACAAACAAACAAAATCTCTTTATAATATTAGTATAGGTGAGCAAATCAATACATAGTGCAACTTCTCAAAGTAAGATACGAGGTTCGATTTCCTGGTCGGGCTGCCATGAGACAGTTTTCTTTAGTAAAAGCCCGGAGTTATAAGTGTTCCGTAGATTGCAAAATACGATTCTGCGATAAATAATTGGGATACCCAATACTGTTAAATCGAATTTTCAATGGTTTCGTTGTATAACTACTACATTCTATTAGATGGCACCAGAATAATGAGATGATGGAGTGAGCTTATACGTGAACACGTGACATAAAGTGACCATGAAAGAAATAGTCACATCTCATGTCAACTCCCGCGAACTTAAAAGTGCCCTTCTGACTAATTAATAGTCATCGTGAAACTCACTTTGATAGGGAATTGTAATATCGTAAATCCAAATGGGTGGTCATTAGAAATACACAACATAAAGACTGTTCCTCCTGGAATAGCCAAATTAAAATCATGGCCTCTAAAAACATTTGACTTGGAGCCTAGTTTCATTACACAATTTAGGCGGCTACAAATTTCTCAGTAATATAGTTCTCAGTAGTATATAGGCTCCTATACGGTATATACGATATATACATACATATATACGATATACTGTATTGCGGGTAGGTACTAACCTACCCGCAATACAATCCTACCTAAACACTAACCTAAAAATTCCATTGGATTTGATTCCATTGGAGCTTTATCTTCATTTACCACTGAGTCTATAAAATTGTCCACCATTTCTTCCCCCTTAAATAATGCAGCAACATGTCGAGTTTATGTACTTAATATAATATTTGTTATGAATTTATAAAAAACTAGCTTTACCCGGCCACGCGTTGCTGTGGCTAAATGGGCCATAAATATAATTATGAATAAATAAATAATGTCCCCTGATTTAATAAAAACATGCGCGTATATGATATGATACAGCGATGTGTAAAAAAATCAAAACGATCGGTAAAGGACTTTAGGAGATATGCTAGAGATTTTTTTAAATCGGTCATGAAGTTTTTGTGTTTATCCATTATAAAAAAACATACAAAAAACAAATAATTTCTCTTAATAATTTTATAGTATAGTACAGATGTCAGTAAAAAATAAATTGTGGTGCAGCAATGAGAATACTAATATTTTTTAAATAATCTCTAAGAGAAACCCTTGCGCATAAGTAATATATATGGCTCAGAGAGCTCATTTCTGCATAATGAATATACTTTCAATGTTTGCAGCTTTGCCAGGACATGATACTATAAAAATAGCTAAAATACACATACAATATTTGTTTGAAACACTAATATTTTATAAGCCACCATAAATCACTTCTTCATTGGCCACCCAGTCCATACCCCGGCTATATAACGTGAATCGGGTAAGGTTCTAATTAAAATGGTCGACGCGTACATATATATAATAACTTCAAAGAAAATTCGCAGCAATTAAAGATCTGCAAGCCAATTTAACCTCAAGTTATTTGAGTGACTACAACACCATCAATCGAAATTCCTAATAATAGTTTTCAATTCACTAATGTCAGTAGTATTGATTAGCTTGCAGGTCTAACGGACGCAACGCTAAGCTGATGAATAGAGGAGGCTCTGCTACATCCACGTCGGACCGTTTAGTTAATGCTTCAATTCCTTTAGAGTTTAGTTAGAAGTCTTTTAATACATCGATCCGTGAGGATTTAGCTATGTCTGTACTGCAATGAAATTGTACTAATAATATTTCTAATGTTGACGTTTATTTTACTATAATATTTTATGGTACACCGGAGGACAGTGAAACGGATAAAGCAAAATTATACCACTGCACTAAAATTTTCATGGTCTGCCAATATAGCCAACACCGGCAGAGATAGATCTTGCCCGGCTCAATCAACCCGGATCCGCAGTTTGGCAACCGACGCTGGACACTCCACGAGCGTTTACTATGTAGTATCCTGGTAGCTAATGCTGGCACTGTTCCGTGGCTTCCCGTCCAGTGGAGGTGCACCGAGGAGCACCGATACAATAGGTAACGCGCTCACTCCTTTTTTGCCAGGCTCCGAAGCGTGACAGGACTGCCTCAATGATGCGCTAGGTCATGTGCTGCAACTGTGGGCACGTACGCCATTTCGTCAAGCCTACCGCCTTAGCCTATTGAACGCTCCTGAAGGTGTATTTCCACTGCTCTGGCGGATGGAGCGTGTCTGATTGTAGACCCACACATTCATCTCCTCCGGATGTCGAAAGGCGGAAAGCGTGCCACAGCGAGTTGCCACCTCGTACCATATCCTATATCCTCACGATCCATATAGCCGCATGCTGCAAGCAGCATTGGAGTTTGATTTTGCACCGCTGGAAGCGTGACAGTCGAGCCAACAATGCAGGTACCCGTAGAGAGCCACGGACTGCACGGCCCCCCATACAGGTGACGCACTATCTCTCTTGATACCCCATAATTGGGCAAGAGCCGGTGAAAGAGAACTTTCCCTGGCCTGGGATTTATACAAGAGCCTGGATTAAATGTCAGCATTCGAGATCCATATATTTTTATACTACTAGATGAGCTACTGGTACTAGGTATCTTATTTCAAGACTACGACCAAGAAGTCACCAAGAATACTGGCCACAAAGCAGTGTTTAAACTTTAGACATTCCTGTGTTTTGGTTAGAAGGGTACTGTAGCTAGTGAAATTACTGGGCATAAATAACTTATGTCTGGAGTAGACGAGCGCAGTGTAGTGTCACGCAAGACTGGTCCTAGGTAGCATTACAATTGTTATCGACAGGCGAATGAGTTACTAGTTCCTATTTTTTTTTTGTTGGGCTTCTCGCATACATTTCTGGGAAATGTAGTTGCTTAACCGGTCATTTCCGGTGAAGCCAAAAGAGGCCTCCAGCCAGGCTTAAAATTTATATTAAATACTAAACAACTTTCGCTAAGGGCGCCCCCTGCGGGACACGGACCTCGGCTTAGGGCGTTGCTGGGGATAACAAGCTATTATTTTGGGGACAGCTGGATCGGTATTACTTATAATGTATTAGGGGACATTTAAAACTATAGGCTCGGCACGGGCTGGCGTGAGCAAGAGACGGGAGGGAGAAGTGCTAACATGACCGGGAAGGTGACGCGGCGATAGGCCTCCGCGACGTCGGTGAGGATTACTAGTTCCGACATGAGTTAGTATATAAAAAAAAAGGTCATACATCATTACATTTTTTATGAGCTATTTTTGGAAATGAGGAGAATAATTACAGTAAATACATAACCGTGTGGTGCCGGCTCAGAATACCACCACCCCATCTCCTCCCGTGGGTATCGTAAAATTCGAGTAAGAGATTAGCCGGAGGATGGGTACCAGCGTCCTTTAAGTACACTAACAACTCAACTGCGATCGCCAACCCGTCTGCCAAGCGTGGCGATTATGGCAAAACCCCCCAATGAGCCCACAACACACCCATGTCGGTCATCACATCATTGTGGTGCTCTTTGGGGGAGGCCTGTGTCCAGCGGTGTACTTCATTCGGGACAAATGATGATGATGATGAAATACATAATAATTCATTACGCCGCAAATTTGGAAAGAAGTAATTGAAAAGATACACTTATTGGAATACAACTTTTAGGCTAAAAACAATATCGAAAATACAAAACACACAGACGCAAATAACTTTGTTTAAACGTGGCTTACTGAACAAGTTGTGCCTAATAAACGTCGCTCGTATGAAACTGGGATAGGAGTTCTAAAACTCACTTATGACCTTACTTTGTTGTTGAATAGCTATGGAAACTTACTGATCTACATTATGATAGACATTTCCCTGCCTAATTGTTTTACTGGCAGCCTGTGTTGCGTATAATGAGGAGGTTCAAGCTCCAACTTGGGCGGTGTAATTGAGGTTTTCTGTTTTAAACTTTCACCGACTGCTAGCCGTCTCGTTTGTATTACCATCGCTCAACGTGTAGCTGCTAAGTGAGAAGTTTCAGATACAACACCAGGTCTAAAAGTGTTATAAACATATTATATTTTTCTTATAATTGCCCCAGATTACACATTACTACTATTTTTTTTTTAATTGACGTGGTCACTGACACTATTATTGGAACTAAAAACGGGATATTTATCATGTTTTTTATTACTTTTGTAATCGGATAAGTTTATCCGTGAACATGGCGCTTGCAACAGCGCCGAAATATCGGGAACTCAAAAGTAATAAAAAACATGGTAAATATTCCGTTTTTAGTTCCAATAATATTACTACTATTATCAATGAAGTATCATACGGTACCTATTATATGACAAAAAATACCACTGTTGAACTCATCGAAGAATCCAGACGTATCATTACTAATAAATCTTTCGAAAATTCAACACTAAACTACTTACGACTTTACTTTGATCTTAACTGTTGAATAATACGTATGGGATGAAGTTGATCTACACGTGATATGAGCATGTATTTCAGAGATTATATCTCTTATATGACTTTAACGATTTTCTAATGTGGTTCCATGCCCAACATGTTTTTCCAAGAAGTTGGATCCGTGGAACATTGACTTTTATAATAAAAGGAAGTTTCTGAAATCATAAAATTTATTTACTTTGAGAAAAATTCGGATTAAAAAATGGTTGGCAGTTTTGGATTCAGATTTTATAGAAAGTAATTCATAATGTTAAATCACTAAAATGCATAGGGCAGTTGACTGAAAAACTTGTATTTACTTCAGTAACAAATTCGTATGTATTAATATTAGATAAAATCTCTACATCATTAGTGTGGCGACAGCTGTGAAATACCTTTCAATATTTAAAATGAAATCAAAATGTTATGAATGGCTTGAAATCTTCTCTTGGTCCTAATGGTATTATTATAGTGTATAGCATAATGCGAAAAAAATATCACCATTAAGCTTATGGCCTAGTCGTGATATTTATTGACAGTACATGCTTATGGCATAACAATTTCAAACTTATCAATTTTTGCTTAGAATGTTTACTTTATTATGTTTATCATATCATTATATCGGCCATTCATACGTCCACTGCTGAACTTAGGCCTCCCCCATAGATTTCCACAACTCTATCATCATTTTGGAGGGTGTTTGCCAATACTCACCACGCTTGGCAGGCGGGTTTGTGAGCGCAGTATGGCTACCAATGTACAGAAGGGACGCTGCTGCCCATTCCTCTGATTTAGAATCCCTTAGTCGCCTTGTACGACATCCACGGGAGGAGATGGAGTGGTGCTATGTTCTTAATTCGGACACCACACGGACAGTATTATGTTTATATGTAATGTAATCATTTAGTAAGCTAGACAAAGAGAGATTTAATAAAGTTTTAATACTTCAGGACTCGAAGGCATCCTCTCTTCATCAATTGATAGGACCTAAATTCCACTGTACTTCGGTGACAACGTAAGCGATTTTTGGTTTACCAGTATGTATAGCTAAGTCGGGCCCACAATGCCATTAAATTATGAGTACCATGATTGCCATGAGATTGTGGCTACCATTTTTGGTGGTGTTCTTGCTACAGAAATTATAGAGATCAGGATAAAATTTAGAAACATGAAAATCGCGGTTGCCAAACTATTCCTATGATAGTTATTGAGATCATTCAGAAGCCGTGAATCTGACAACCGGTCTCAATTCAGGATATCAGTAGAAATTTTATGTATATTTTTCCTTTCATTAAATTTGTACTCGTCAACGCGATATTATACTTTTATCCAGCTTAAAAAATATGCCACCTTAGTGTAAACTTATCAAGCCTCAAAAGGCTAAAAATAAGTAAGGTTTTCTATCCTATTTATTCATTTCTATTGAAATTCTCAGAGCATAAATAATACGACAAGGATATTTCTGATTTTAATTTAAGAACACGATACTGCTTCAGTCGCAATTTAATGAATGCTAAATATAAGCATGTTATAAATTTGCTGGCGTGTTGGAGGACCAATTTGAATTCCTAGAAATGCTACAAGGCTTTTATTTAATGCCTCAATTGCTATTAAACGGGAATATGCTAAGGTGAAATTACCAAACAGACTCGTGTCTATGAATTTATCGTCGTTATTTGCTATGTAAAGGTTGTTTTGTTGATATCCTGAGGAATCAATTCAAAGTCAATGTTTTTTTATTCCAAATTAACCAATTAATGGCACTAATGACACGTCAGAATCTAAGTTTCACGGTTTAAAATAGTTGATCTCGTGGAGAAGAGCCGGCAAGAAACTCCATGGATACTCTTTTAAAATAATTGAGATTACAATGTTGATTGATACAAATTATTTTAAAACATTTTTGAACATTAATTGGAAATAAAGGGCTCTAGATAGTTGATGTTAGTAAATGTTGAAGATGAAAACTTAAACGTTTATCTATTTACTAGAAAGTATTCGCTAACATCATCATAAGATTCTATCTTTAATACAAGTTACTTTTTATAACTTAGCAAGGATGCTAGTAATGACACACTCAAATATGTTACAATATATAAGTCAAAAAGACTAGATGTAATGTGTTATAAATATGTGTTAACATTGGTGTATCCAAATAAACATTTTTATTATCTATTATTATAAAAAAAATATATATCACAACGAAGGCCTCCCCCATAGAGTTCCAAAATGTTGTCGTCATTTTTTCGTACCCCGCACGTACCCCATGCTACGGATTAAGAATATAGCACCACTCCATCTCCTCCCGTGAATGTCAGAATAGGTTACTAAGGAACTCTGACCCAGAGAGACAGGCTGCAGCGTCCCTTCTGTGGAAGTATACCCATACTGCGTTCACCAACATGCCTGCCAAGCGTGGTGAGTATAGGATAATTCCTTGCAAAAGGACGACACAATTGTGGAAATGTATTGGGGAGGCTTTGAACAGCAGTGAATATCTTATGAACTGATATGATGATGACGGGGTATGCAAGTATATAATATTTATGAATGTATATAAACATATTTTTTGGATGAATATTTTTTTGGTTTTGGGTGTAATTATGATATGATACAATAATTGCATGTATGTATACTGCACGTATAGACGCTGCACGTATAAACGCTGCACGTGTGGACGCTGCACGTATAGACGCTGCACGTATAAACGCTGCACGTGTAGACGCTGCACGTATAGACGCTGCACGTAGGTATATACAATGAATGCGATGTATTTCCATAAGGTGATTTTGTTTTTTTTGAAGTTTATCAAGTCGGTCCTCTGTGAGATGAATATTTGTACTGTCGCAGGTCATCCGAGATCTCTGTTATAAATCTTTAATACAGCGCCGAACTGCTCGTATGTAACTTACAATAAAACCAGCCGATTCATCGGAATCATCAT
This sequence comes from Diloba caeruleocephala, assembly GCA_947459985.1. Taxonomy (NCBI): domain Eukaryota; kingdom Metazoa; phylum Arthropoda; class Insecta; order Lepidoptera; family Noctuidae; genus Diloba; species Diloba caeruleocephala. Next base: position 4,338,566 of record OX381618.1, read on the forward strand.
TGGAATCAGAATAACATTATTACGCATGACAACGTAAGCGTTTCGCAATTTGCTTTGAGAAAATTTAATTGAATACATGATTTATATAACCAAATGTAAAAGAACCACAATTATATTAGCAGCATTGTAGTTAGGTGCAACCTTGTAATGCAGCTATATTATTATTATACTTCATACAGTAAAGGAATGAGCATTGATCACTATGCTTGCTCACTACGCGTTTGTGATTTTAGACCAATCAATCCAGGCTTATTCAAGTACATAGGAAATCACAAAAGTCACATAGGTATTTGCTAAGTTTTCAACCTTTCTTTTATTGGTGCCAAATCCCGGGGGGTGGCGGTTCTAACGTGATCATGCAAAGACCTGGAGCCCCCCTTAGGTGCCAAAGATGACCACCCCAATGGTTTTAGCCAGTAGGAGTCCGGCATGCCCCTTCGTCCTACCCCAGGGCGGAGGAAGTTCATGAAGAATTGAATTTCCACTGTGCCCAATAAAAAAAAAGTTTACACACTACTGCTTGTGGTGGTGTAGTGGTGAATATCTGGCACTGCGGTGGTACAGCAAGCAATAAAATCAGCTTAACATAGCTGCTAAACATGGCGTTATTTGGAAAACCAAACTGATGCGCATGCTTTAAAATATTCTCCAAATACATTTCTGCCGTATGTTGCCGGCTCAGAATGCCACCACCCCATTTCATTCTGTGGGTGTCGTAAAAGTCGACTAAGGGAATAACCGGAAGATGGGCAGCAGCGTCCTTCGAGTACATTAACAACTCAACTGCGATCGCCAACCCGTCAGCCAAGCGTGGCGATTATGGCAAGACCCCCCAATGAGCACACAACACACCATATCGGTCGTTGTGGTGATCTTTGGGGGAGGCCTGTGTCCAGCAGTGGATTTCATTCGGCCGAAATGAAAAAAATGATGGTGACATTTCTTAGGATATTTAAAGTTTTTAATATGGATCATTTGTATTCTAGTTAATATCTTGTTTCAAAACTGAAATCTTCAGCAATTTTTTGCTGACCATGCCCATGTACTTAACTGTTGCAATGAGAAACCACCACCAGTAAAAGTTAATTGAATAAGCCATTTTATAAGTTAGTACATTTTCACTACTTGTTGTAAATAGTATAACTTTGGTTATTTCCACAATCGCAATTCTTGTCGTTTTAGTACATTTGTCGTAATATAATATAAGGTCTTATTATATATATATATATATATATATATATATATATATATATACATATACATACATATATTGTCCTTAGTGGAAACCCGTGTGGTGTCCGGATTAAGAATATAGCACCACTCCATTTCCTCCCCGTGGATGTCGTAAAAGGCGACTAAGGGATTCTAAGCCCAAGGAGTGGGCAGCAGCGTCCCTTCTATGGTACAGCATCATTCTGCGCTCACTAACCCTCATGCGAAGCGTGGTGAGTATTAGCAAATCCACCCCAAAATGATGACAAATTTTGGAATTCTTTGGGGAAGGCCATTGTTCAGCAGTGGATATCCATTGGCTGATATCATAATGGTGATGATGAAATGACAAAAATAAATCTGTAGGTATAAATCTAATTTTTTCTTTTGTGACACACTAACACTGGTTTCGATTGACGTTGCGGAATATTTAAATCGGTCGGCTGGCAGCGTCCACTTTTTTTTTACTGAATGCATGTGGACATTGTTACATCTAATAGAACCAGCAAGTTATAAGATAAATGATTTATTAAAAAAAAACTAAACAATATGTACAGGTATTTTTAATGATACCAACATTCACTAACGGCCGAAATGAATAATTGATCTAATTCAAAATCTTCGTATTTCGGATTACGGATATGTCTGTTTTTTGTGTTAAATGTGATCATAATGATGATGATGATGATGGTGAACAGATAAATTTCAATATCTTAAATCTGAAGATGGATTAGATAGATTGTAAATTTCGGCCGTAAGGCACCATGCAGATTAACGTGGACTATTAAAGTAGGGCCTTATACCGGGTTAGTCGGAATCGGATCATAGTACTCTTTCGGCTTAGTACACCCTGTACTAAGCTGAATAAAAATGCTGCTAAAAATGGTACTCTACTATAATGGGTGGTAATGAGCAACATTTTTTTTATGACTTTCCTCAAAAAGCCAATAATTTGTGGCTGTTCAAACTTTTCATGAAAAATACGCTAGCACAACCCTATCATCAGCGGTGTCTTGCATTTTACGTCATATTTGGGTTCACAGACTTTTTTAATTTTTTATTGATCCAGTGGAAATACATCATGTACTTCCTCCGCCCTGGAAAGGACAGAGGGGCATGCCGGACTGCTACCGGCTTAAACACCTCGTCATCTTTGGCACTGTTGAGAGGCTCCAGGAACTCGAATAATCTCCATATAGAGCCACCTATTGGCGCCACGCATTTAGGCACATCTCGGAGGGGATGGCTGTAAGCCGGTCACCTTCCCAGGGACCTCTCGGGGGAATCGTACAGGAGCCCCTGGAGCCTCGCTATGCGCTGTGCTGCGCACACGGCGGTACGTGACCACGAGTTCACAGACCTAGACTTTCCGATAAAGGATTATTTCGGAATGAGAATAATAAAGATAGCGGCTTTGGCTACAATTCAATGAATTCAAAAGAACATAAGATGAGGCATTTACTTTGAAACAGCCATCAGTGACACTTCAAATTGGCCGTGGCTTAGTACAGACTTCGACCAACCTTCCTATCGACTATCCTAGTATTCACGCTCCTTTTGAGTCAGACAGGGCTTAAGATACACATTATATAAATAGCTATGTTAACCTTCAAAGTTTAATGTACAAAGGACACATTCAAATGACCACAATACACGTCATCTGTAAGTAAGATAGCAAGGGTCTTCAATCAAAACTCCATCCGGTCCATCATTGAGCCCAAATTATGATGACCAACAGCTAAACGACCAGTCATTGACTAACCGAGCTTGCTACTTGACCCATTTTGAGTTGAGTTTGGGATACACGGAGTTTGTATGGACATTTTTAAATATACTTTTTTTATATTATAAAGTAAGTACAATATTAGCTTAACATATAAAACCGGACAAGTTGAAATCGCGTGGAGAGGGTTCCGTACGATGAATATGTTATCTTCAGGTACAAGTAGTGACGGATGCCTGGCCTAGTTAAGGCGAACTTAACATCGTAGTTGAAAAACATGTCTTCCCGTACATTCCAACCGCAAACGTAAGTTTGTACGCACAATGTTGAAACATTTACCATGGTTTTTTAAGTCCATAGACTTCTTATAGGTTCGGTCCGTATTTGGGTTGCAGAAATACATATGTGTACCATATTTCAACTTAATGAATGATGATACATTTTGGAATTCTTTGGGGAAGTGACACACTAACATTCATTTCGATTGACGTTGCGGAATACTTAAATAATAATAGTTTGTAAAATCATATCCTGCTACAATGGGCAGGCCAATCGCGAACCATGATTTCTACGGCGATGTTAGGATAGAATATTTTAAACTTTAAAGAGAGTATGAAAACACCATCACTTTCTCTTTCTAACAAAATTAGATGTATCCACATCCTTGTTATAATTATGTATTTTGCTACAATTTTACATATAGTAGGTATTACCTATAAGCTTATTCTTTCTAGCCGACAGTAGAAACGCGTAGTCTCAATCATATCTTGACTGTAATTGATGAACTACTGAGATCATAGACATCGATAGCGTCGTTTTTAACGAACCTTCAACAAGGGCACCCTTACTGCACCGGCCCGATACCTGGCCAGAGACAAAAAGGCCTTAAACAAGAGGCCAAAACATTATTTAAATTTTATGCAATACTAATATGTTGCGAAATATTTTATTTTTCTGTAATGATACTCAGTAAAGGCACAGAAAATGTGAAACAAACCGAAGTGAATTTAATTAGTCCTCTTTCCGTAAACAAATTGTCACATGACTCTCTTTTGATCAAAGACTTGAATATTTCTTTTTAGAGAGCCAATCAGCTATTCAGAATGGCACTGGAATGCTTTTATCTTATTTACAAAATACAAACAAAGGATACGTAAAATGAATAATGATTTAAAAAAATACATATGGCAGCTTCTTTGAGAGAAATAAAGTTGTTTCATGAGAATTTTCACTATAATTATGTTTTCATATCGTTAAATTCTGGAAAAGAAAGTTACTAACGCTTGGCTTTCTCGTATTTAATTTAAAGTAATAGATAATTATCGTAAAGGCGTCAGTAAAATAAAAAGGCTATACCACGAACTATTATTTGACTTGGGTTCAGTCGGTAGAATAACTTACCCTCCGAGATATGGCTACGGGCGTGGCACCAATGGTGCTGGTGCTTCTATGCTTAAAATAATTGCCTCGGCGGTTTTAGCCGGTAAGAATTTGGCACGCCCTTTCACCCCTCCCGGGGAAGAGGAAGTCCTTGAAGATATTCACCACAGTAGGAAAAAAGTCTAAATAACTTGGGACTTGGCCCGCCAGCGCAAATGGTGGTGGATTTCACCGTGTTTGAAACGTAATAATGAAAAGCTTATCATCGTCATCATATAAGCTATAGGATGTCCCACTGCCAAACACAGGTATCTCCTATAGATTACCACAACGAGCGACATACCGCCCGCATCCAAAGACTCCCAGCGATCTTCACCAGGTCGTCTGTCCACCTAGTTGGAGGCCATCCCACGCTGTGCTGTCCGGTGCGCGGTCTCCACTCAAGAACCTTTTTATCCCAACGGCCATCAGTTCTACGAGCAATGTGCCACCCATTGCCACTTCAGTTTACTAATTCTTTTAGCTATGACGGCCACTTTAGTTCTTCTACGGATCTCCTCCTTTTCGATTCGGTCTCGTAGACAGAGACGTGATCACTCACAATGGGACTTATAAGAAAGCTCAAGGTTACTCAGCGAGCTATAGAGAGTTATGCTTGGTAAAGTTTAACCACATAATAATAACAGCCTGTAACTTTTCCACTGCAGAGTAAATGCCTTTTATCATAGAGAAGGTAGAGATAGTAAGGAAGGAGAAGAAAATGCTCGTGGTATTGATCACTACGCTTGCTCACTGCGTGTTGGCGATTTAAAACCATTGCATCCAGCTTTCCTCGCGACGTTTTCCTTCCCCATTAACGTGAGTGGTGTGGTTAATTAACTAGGAAAGTATATATGATATTGTAAAAGTCACGTTGCTACAAGCCAGGTTTTGGGACCACGACCCAGCGCTTCAGATGCAAATCCGTAAACCTTAACCCACGACTTAGCCACTAAATAATTACAATTGTGTTAAAATAAAATCTTTTCCTGGTTTTAGTTAGTCGTGTAAGATCCGACAGTTGAGAAGTTTAAATAGCGCGTCAAATCAATTTTTAATAAAAAAGCATATTACAGGATTAAAGACTATATTGACGACAAGGACATATTATTATGGCGTTAGTTTTTTTCTGCATATATGCCCTCCTTTTTTTTATTGGCCTAGTGGAAAGTCTACGTGAACTTCCTCCGCCGCAGAAAAGGACGAAGGGGCATCCCGAACTCTTACCGGCTAAAACCACTGGGGCAGTCATCTTCATCACCTAAGGGAGTCTCCAGGTCTTTGTATGATCTCACGGGAGCCGCCCACTGGTGCCACACCTATAGGCACATCGCTGAGAGGGTGACTGTAAAGCGGTCACCCCCCCGGGGGATTGTAAAGGATGCGTCGAAGCGTCCCTGTGCGCTGTGCTCTGCGCACACGGCAGCGCGTGACCACATGTGCGCCACCGTCTTCTCATAGGTCGCTTGGTATGAGCATGCAGATTCTCCAATCTATACACCTGCAAACCCAGAGGCCCCCGGCCTTATAGCGGTGGCAGGGCGTTTCAGGCGTATATGGTAACTAGGCGCCAGGGACCCCCCTGGCGCCGTCTCAGCCTTCTTCGAGCAGGATCGGCCCACTCCCGGTCCCGCTCTGCGGTCTTCTTTTAAAGCATGACGTTCCCACAGAAGGAAACCACTGCATTCCAGGTTTCGTGCTCTGCCAACATAGCATACTGCTAGCAGAGAGAGATCTTGCCCGATCCGATCGAACAGGATCCGCCGCTCAGCGGCTCACATGTGGCCTCCCTGGAAACCAAATACATTTGAAGTACTATTTACATTGTAGAGTTGCCAGATTTCGCTTTTATCAATGTATAGATAACTGTTTTAAATACTTTGTTAAGCGCAAATTTGTAAAAGACATACTATTAAAGACGGTCTCTTCTGGAATTTACAAATAAGCCTTGAGAAACTGTGTTGAAGTAGGACTAGTTTAAAAGAGGAAGAATGAACGCTTTTGCTGTGCTACAAATTGCATCTAGTTTAAGGAGTAACGAGCAACTGGGGAAATTATGACATAAAATTCATATCTCCGTCAATTAACTTTACTGTTGTCTTTTACTCGTAGTATAAAGCCCGTAGTATTAACCGTGTGGTGCCGGCTCAGAATGCCACCACCCCATCTCTTCCCATGGGTGTCGTAAAAGTCGACTAAGGGATTAGCCGGAGGATGGGCAGCAGCGTCCTTCGAGTACATTAACAACTCAACTGCGATCGCCAACCCGCCTGCCAAGCGTGGCGATTATGGCAAAACCCCCCAATGAGCCCACAACACATCCATATCGGTGGTTGTGGTGATCTTTGGGGGAGGCCTGTGTCCAGCAGTGGACTTCATTCGGCCGAAATGATGATGATAAAGCCCAGAAATTGGCTAAGTCAAGCCTGGTAGCAACAGTGCAATTGCCACATTCCATTGCCATTTGTTTTATTTTTACAGCGCTCTGGTCTCCTTTTGAATTCCCGCAATCTGTCACCGAAAATCAATGAGTATTGGATTGCTGATGATAAATTCTCTTTGACAAAGTAGATTTTGTGAACAGGTTAGGATGAAAACAAAATGGCCAGCCGATCCGTCAATTACGTACCAGAACATACTTCAATTATCCGTCTACTTCAAACAACAAGTGTCCCTTTCATCTGAAATAGCGTAAATATTTCAAACGATATCTCAACTGTGTAAGGCTTGCACCAAAATTCCAATCATATTTCACTCCACCGTTCCCAGCTCAGTGTATCTCTTACATTACGTGGTCCCCTTGAAATGGAGCGGGCACTTTACGTTGATAGCAGTCATTAGAGTCAACAGCGGTTTAGGATAGTGTAACACTCGCGCTGGTACTAATCAGAAAATTGCCCTCAATTATTCAGCTGCGTGTTCTGAATTGAGGGTCGGTTTATATTAATATAAGGACATTATTTTTTGGAGGCTAGGTAGACTTTAAAAAATGTTCTGAGCTAAGTTTGCAGGTAAATTGTTTTCAGGTGCGTCATTCCAGGTAATTTAAAGTGCGCAAGTGAATTACTGTTGATATGAGGCTTAATTCTCGTAATTAATTTTACACTATGTATGAAAGTTGACTGAACTAAGATTAAATTATAAATAGACGAATTATCGCTCTTCTACAGTCCGGTGTTAGTATGATTTCAGTCTAGTCTCATTTTAATCAGTTTTGACGGGTTGGCGATCGCAGTGGAGCTGTTAATGTACTCGAAGGACGCTGCTGCCCATCCTCCAGCTAATCCCTTAGTCGACTTTTACGACACCCACGGGAGGAAAGGGGGTGGTGGTATTCTGAGCCGGCACCACACGGCTACTTTGTATTTGTATTTGTATTGATCATTAAAACTAATATTCTAGCGTTTTGCAGTAGAGTTCTATTTTCTATGAACAATTTGAATTTTGAAGATATTATATTTGTAACCCTAACAATTTTTGAGAATGCATCGTAGCAGCATTTAATTATATTTTACTAACATTCATATTATGTACGAGGGCGGCACTGAAAATTTCGGGAATCAAGGAAGTGACACAACGTTACTATTTAAAAATGTATTTATTGCTTTTCGAAGTATTCTCCGCGAAATTTGACACATTTTTCCATACGATGGAACCAATCATTGAAGCAACCATTCCATTCGGAAGTTGGGGTCTCCAAAATGGCCGTTTTGTAGGCGTCCACAGCTTCTTTAGGTGATGAAAATCTCTGTCCACGCAATTTATTCTTTATTTTAGGGAAAGTATAGAAATCATTAGGGCTTAGGTCGGGGCTGTACGGCGGATGGTCTAATAATTCTATGTTTTCTTGCTCTAAAAACTCTTTTGTTCTGTGCGCGGTGTGAGAACTCGCATTGTCGTGATGGAGGATGATGCGGCGGTTGCAGTTCTCCCTACGGAGTTCAGAAACGACCTGTGGCAAACAAATGCTAGCATACCATTCTGCATTAACCGTTCTTTGTCCCTCAAGAGGAATAGTCGTAACATGGCCGGTTTTGGAGACAAACGTGGCCACCATTTTTTTTGCAACACTCCGTGAACGAACAATTTTTGTTGGCTTTAACTCGTTTTCGAACACCCAAACTCGTGACTGGTTTTTTGTTTCGGGTTCGTACGCATATATCCAGGATTCGTCACCTGATACAATGTTGTATACAGCATTTGAGGATCCTGCGTGGAATCTTTCGAGAGTTCTGACGCACCAAGTAACGCGAGCCGCTTTTTGCTCTTCACATGGCAAATGCGGTATCCATCGGGAAAACAACTTTTTTACACCTAATTGTTCATGCAAGATTATTTGTATTTGACTCATGCCAATGTCTAAAGTTGCCTGAATTTCGAGGTATGTCACATGTCGATCTTCCTCAATCAGCTTACGCACAGCATCAACGTTTCCTTGGGTGACTGCAGTTTTTGGACGACCTTGACGAGGATCATCACTGAGCTTGACACGTCCACGTTGAAATTCAGCAAACCAGCGATAAATTGTGGTTTTGGATGGGGCTTCATCACCAAATGCAGAAATCATCCGGTCAACACACTGTTTTTGTGTTAAACCACTTCGAAAGTCATAATAAATCATCGCTATTGAATTTTCTCGAGTCAATTCCATTTTCTCTTCTTCTTCTCTTAGATTATGGCTTCTGTAGATTATCTTCCACAATTTCGCCAATGTCAAGTATAAGGCAACGTTGTACGGTGTTTAGATTAATTAATCTTTACATATTCAATAAAATATTTCTCAAAAATGAAAAAATCTATAAAATATGTCGGCAACGTCGTACGGTTCAATTGTTTTTCTTCTTCCATTTTCTCAACGACTAAACAAGTTTGACAAAACCTTGTGACAAGACCGTGAATCTTTTTTTAAATAAATAAATGGTATTCGATTTGTAAAACCAAGGAGTTTTCAATTAAAAAGATTTTAATATGACAGGAACAGTGGAAATATTCCATTCCCGATACTTTTAGTGCAGCCTATGTATAACTAAATCTCCATCAGTTATTTTTATAGATATATATTGAACCTGTACTCCAGATCAAGCAGATTAAAACCGATATCATACATATATATCTGTATTTATTTAAACATTGGTGTTCGTGTACCTTCTGGAAGACTTGACCGATTGAGGTCAGATAACATATTTGTTGTGAACATCAGTGATAGCCGCTAAAGCGCTTGCCTTCAACACAGGAACTGAGTTCGATCCCAGTCCGCACCTCTGACTTTCGGATTAATGTGCAGATCAGAATTTGATTATCACTTGCAGTAACGCAGGAAAACATCGTGAGGCAACATATTTCATATTATTTTTATTATTATATATTTCATCATCATATATAGATATTCTGCACTCTATGGCTAATTACAACTGCAGTCATCTTTATGGCTGTCTTGTACATCGTACGGGTTGGTCGGTGAGGATCAAGTAAAGAGAAACATCGTGAAATAACGTACACACCTGAGTGGGCTCCTAAAAATGTCTCAATGGTGTGTTTAGTCTGACAAACTACATTAGGCCAGCGTGGTGGAGTAAGGTCTAACGTGCCTCATACTGAGAAAAAGCCCGTGTCTAGCAGTGGGACAGTAACGGGCTGATGATTGAAAAGTGGGGTGAGTAGCCATTATGAAAGGTTTTCTCAGTGTGGTGACAGTTAAAATTATGATATCACGTGCTGCTCATGAGCACGTGATATCATCACCAGGGTTCATAAATATTTTACATATGGGAAATCATGATCATTTTGGGATTACGTCAGGGCTAAAAAAGGGTCAGTTAATCGTAACAATATTTTCTCGGAGTCTGACTGTGGTAAAGAGTTCGCGCGTTTTTTTAAATTCTGTTTACGATATTCAGAAACCCCGACTGATCGTAGAAGCAGCAGTGTCATCATCTGCTTACAGAAGCAGCACGCGTGCACATATCGGTCGACTGAAAATCAGCCAGGCACTGGAGTCACTAAATTGACTTAAACCAAAACGCTCCGCGGGACCGAACGATATTCCCGCTTTTGTTGTGAGAGACTACCGGGGGGTTCTAGCGGAGCCGTTATTACATTTCTTGAATGTATGCCTCGAAGCGTCATGTTTTCCTGAGTGTTAGAAAATCACACGTGTAATCCCCGTACCCAAAGGTGAGGTGTCATCGGACATAAGTGGCTATAGGCCGGTAGCAGTACAGTCAACACCAGCGAAAGTTTTTGAATCCACTATACAAAGATGAGTATGGGTTGCAGTAAAACTTAAAGTTTCACCATCCATGAATAGTTAATGCTTCTTTAGAATAATGCACAATCATAACATTTTCGCAGTTTCTGGTTACTCAGGCACAATATAATCTACAAACATAATCCTGTTCACAATATTAATATATATCACACTATTTACAAAACATAACAACACCAAAACTTAAAAGCTCTTTCTTCTTCTCTTAGATTATGGCTTCTGTAGAGTATCTTCCTCAATTTCGCCAATGTCAAGTATAAAGGCAACATTTTACGGTGTTTAGATTAATTTATCTTTACATATCCATGAAATATTTCACAAATTTGTAGTGTAGACAACAGGAACAGAGAGAGTAGAGATGTGCTAAGAACTAATTGGCATTGTTAAGGATTATGTTTAGTCAATTTTCAAACAGTACACGATTTATATATAGTTATTATTAATTGATATATTATTTTCATAATGTTACCTATTTTCTAACTGCGACAATTTAAATAATGTTTATTTCCGCGGTCACGATTGTCCGTGACTCCTTTAAGGTCCTATAAAAAAATCAGCGCTGTAACTTCGTTGTAGCATGTACTCAGATAGGATCTATTTATGGTTTTGAAATGAGAAATATCATTGTAATGAATAATAATTTTACCGTATTTTTTGTTAATTTGTAATTAGTTATTATTTTTATGATTGTTTTATTACTACTAATTATTGATTTATGATAATTGGATATAATGCAAAACTAAAATAAACTGTTTGTTTGTTTCTTCCTTTCTTTCTTTATCAAGTATCGGGTTTACTGTCGGACTTTGACCGGCCCGCAGCACGACCAGCAATTTGCTGAAAATCATGACGTATGTGGTCCCTTATGTGGATGCTGGAGTATAAGTCGACGCCACCTATTTTGATTTCAGGAAATCGTTTGATATGGTAGATAACGACTAGGATGTCGTGTCTATATCGAAGCTGGTGGCAGTGGGATGTACTCCTAAATTGCTTCAGTTCTTTGCTAGCAACATGAGGGATCGCCGGCTGTTTGTTGAACATGTGGGTTATAAATCTGAGCCTTACTATACTAGATATGGAGTAAACCAAGGCAGTAATTTAGGGCCGTTGCAATTTATTGTCATGATAGACAGGGTGGTCGAGTGGAGTAGGAAAAATAGACATAAGAAAATTGCTCTGTCATAACTTTTAGCCGAATGAGAGTACCGCGACATTATGGGTACGAGCTAGACGGTGCACCAATGGACCGGATAGAAATATTACACGATCTGGGGGTACGCCTGAACACTGAATTGACATTCCGAGAACACATTATTACTATGTGCAAAAAATCCTACACCAGCTTAGGTTTCATACTTCGTCGGGTGAAGGGTTTTACTAGCATTAAAGTACTGTACAATGCTCTCGTAAGAAGTCAGTTGGAGTGAAATGCCGTAATATGGGCTCCACGTGAGGCTAAATATAGTCTCATGTAGCGTATACAAAACAAATTCACTAGGTACTTGTATCTAAAGCTTTACGGGGTCTGTCCATTCTATCCCTTGATGTACCCAACTTTGTTTGTTTTAGGCATGGTTGGGTATAACAAGTTGGAAACGAGAAGGGACTTGGCTCTTACCACATACATTTTTAAAATTAATGCGCGGTATGACATATAATCCGGGTCCAATTCATGCGGCGGCAGCCGCGGTTACTCTCGGTACCACGCGGACGAACTAACATGTTAGTCAAAATGCCAATGACGTGCATCTTGCACATACTCAACGACATTGCTGATACAATAGATTTATTTTTCTGCTCTCTAAATAAGTTCACTAAAACTGCTTTGTATGTGTTATGCTATTTATAAAAAAATTAAGGACTACACTACCGTATTGGAAATATCTTGTAATGTTAGTTGTGATTGGGACAAATAAAAATAAATAAATAAATTACATAACATATTTGTTTGCCAAGACGATGATTCACAGTTAATCGAGGATCCAATAGGTTGCGCCATCTATCTAAAAGGGCAGAACAACGTCTGCCGAGCCAGCTAGAATATGTGTATATACATCATCAATTGAACGATAAGAACTGGTCTTACAAGCATTTCTTATCGTTCAATTGTAATGCTCACAATCCAGTGATATTATAAAAAGTTTACCACTGAAATGTCACCTTTTCTTGAAGTATCACTGATGTCTAAAAATATTACGTCATTATAGCACGTGACTTAGTTCGTCATATATGTTTCCTCCGAATCCATCTCCCAAAAGGAAAATGGACGTGAAAATAAATAAGTCAAAGCACATACGAATAGATATATTACGTAGCCATCACCTGCGCCACAACGACCCTCTTCCACAGTTTTGCCGCAAAGACAAATAGAGGGTGCTTGGTTTTTCTTTATGGAGTGTGGTCTGGATAAATGAATAAACTATTCTACCATTTACTGAGGGTATTGGAGAAGACGTCTTGCGTATATTTTTTATTCCAGTTATGTATTTCTGTGGCCAGTATATCGCCTGGTAAATATATAAATTTCTGTGCCTATTTTTGGCGTACAATACAGAATATCATCATCATCAATTCAGCTATGAAAACGTCCATTACTGGACAAAAGATTGCCACAATTACCAAGTATAGTTTTATGTGTGTGTATAGTCGTCTTTTACGAAACCCACGGGATGAGATGAGGTGATGGTATTCTTAGCCCGCACCACACGGCAGAATGATGACGTTGTTTATCTTTAATTTCTATCACAAAAATCTAATGTCCAGTAATCAAAGGGAAAATGTAGCGAAAACTCATTTTTGAAAGCCAATTACTGGAATATGTTAATTAATCCGGACACCACACCGACGATCAGCGACACCTACTGGGAATTAAGTGCAACTCTCTGATAACGTCAAAGAATCCTTAATCAAGCAAGTAAAATGTTCGCACAACGCTGAATACATCATCTCAACATCAACCGTTGAGCTTCGGCCGGCCAAGCATGCCACCCACCTGGTTGGAGGGTCCCTTTTTAAAGGAGGAACATCACACCTAGTTTCTTGAAACTGGTGACTCTGAAGTGATACCTGTGACCACGCTAGGCAAGTGGGTCGGTGATATATACACAGAACTTCTACAACAATAATGATGCTGCTAGTTGATTTACCTGGATTCAAGGCTTCGTTACATATGTAGCACGCGGATTGATAGCTGACAGTAGGGCGGGGCTCGCTTGGTCCCCGTCCCCGTTTCAGTGTGACGTTACTCATATACATCAGCATATTATAAAACTGACTATGGTTGCGCCGCTACCGCTATCGATGATGGTTCTATGTAGAGGAACCTCTATGTGTCGAACAAGGAAGTTAAGGCTAAACCTGCGTCATAAGCTTTAGTTAGAACTGTGCACAATGTTGAGTCACTTAAGCTGTCACTTAATAAACCATGTTCAGACGTTATTATAAACCGTCTTTATTCTAATTATTCATGAATGAAGAAGGCACGACATGCGGAAATGAGAATTTCCTGTTTCAAAACAGTAAAAAACATAAAACGTGTTACATATTGCCTTGTAACGTTTTACGAAAGGATTAAAGGGCTTGCGAACAATCTTTCATGTAAATCTTTTGACTTTACGTGAGAGCATAGATTATCACCTCGCCAAGAAAAATGTACGGTTCCCGTGGGATACGAGAAAATCGTTTTCATATGAGCAAAGCCAAAGGAATTAAGTAGATTTGTAGCCACAATTTATATTAATAGCTCTGTTATTTATGTTTATACAGCTTTTGTGATGATTTGTTGTGAAAATGTACCGAGATTTAATATTTTGTAACGCTGACATTCGACGATCATGTCGATCTGTCCATTTTGACGAAGAGGTTTCAGTGTTGTGACTAGACTGACGACGTCGACTACATAAATCGTCACTATTTCACTGCGTTTTAACCAACTGTAACTAACAAATATAACAACAACGACAGCTGCTTTGCGCTAACAACATCAAAATAAAAAAATATAACAATTTAGTAATGGGACAAGCAATTCATTACAGTAATTTTTACATACTACTGCTTAGCTGCAGAATATACTAGAGACCTACACCTAGGTTTAGCCTATTCTAGAGTGGCAAAGTTTATTTGCATATAAGTTTAGATAAAATCTATTATTTGTCGTTCTTCACGGGTTCTTATAATCGATCTTTTGCTAGTCTTACGCGAGGAATGGGTCCAACATGCTGAGGCTTTTGAGATATTTAAATTAAATGTGGTATGGCATGGCTACATTATATAAATGCAGTCTCGGAGTGACGACGGAGGTGTAAGATTTGTATGAGATGGAAAATATCGATCAGGTATTTTGCAATAGGTGTAATATAGATTAAAAACCTAAACAAACAAACAAACTACGTCTGCTTTTCAGTCTTTAAGTTCGGTGGTGACTCGCCACTGACAAGATCCCTCTAAAAGCCACCACTACACGTGATATGGAGCAATACAGCTGGCGGCGAGCGGCTGTAAACTTTTGTTATTAATAAAACATTCGATATCGAGTAACGCGAACCGCGACCGAAATACAAATGGACGCACGATGAATTTATTAATTTTAAAAAGATATTATGTTTCGGAAGCTTTTAGCAAATTCATATCAGTAATTAATATATTTTTACCTTAAATGGGCTGAAGTTTTTATTATAGCAGATATAGTAAATAACTTTATGGGGTGTATATCCAACACCATGCTACCTTTTTTTTTATTTGTGTCCAGTGGAAATTCTTCATGAACTTCCTTCGCCCCGTGGAAGGGCGAAGGGGTATGCTGGACTCCTATCGGCTAAAACCGCTGGAGCGGTCATCTTCGGCACCTAAGGGAGGCTCCAGGTCCTCGTATGATCACACTAGAGCCGCCCACTGGCGCCACGCCTATAGGCACATCTCGGAGAAGGTGACTGTAAAGCGGTCACCCCCCGGGGGGATTGTAAAGGATCCCCCAAAGCGTCCCACGGCAGCGCTGACCACATGCGTACTACAGTCTTCTCTACGAGTACATTAACAACTAAACTGCGATCGTCAACCCGTCTGCCAAGCGTGGCGATTATGGCAAACCCCCCAATGAGCCCACAACACACCCATATGGGTCGTTGTGGTGATCTTTGAGGGAGGTCCGTATCCAGCAGCGGACCTTTTAAATTTGAATGCTGATGATGAGTTCAGCGATTTATGTCAGAATTTCGCTACAAAATAATACATTTTGCTACGTTCAAGGAACTTGAAAAATAGCCCATCTTTCTAGAATCTCGATTCGTTCAAGCGTCTAGCCAACAGACGTTGTCTGGAATTGATGGCTTTAAAGTACGGATTGCTCATTGTTACCAACATATTACAAGGAAATCTCAATTATTTTCATCTTCGTTTGTTTCACGAGCAAGTCTTAGTGAGAAAACATAAAATGTATATTGTATTTTTTAACCAAATTGATGAGCAAGACATTTGCCTCGTTGTCAGCATCATGCCTGGCCATAATAATTTGTAATCCTACCCAGGACTAGTCCTGCGTAACACCACATAGCGCTCGTCACCTCGAGACAAGTTATTTAGCAGTCTCTTATGCCCTGTAATTTCCATAGCTACTGTACCGGAATACGGTAATGTCTAAAGTTTAAACACTACTGCTTCACAACAAATATCTGCCACTTGGGTGGTTATTATTGATGCGATGGAAATAAATCGTGTACTTTCTATACAATAATACATTCCCTGGTAAGGATTCCCAAAATACTAACTTTAATAATATCCATCTAGAGCCACCTATTGGTGCCGTGTGACCAATGGGTGCCTAAAGTGTATACTAACCCAAATGTTATGGCCACTGGGCTATGTATTTGCCGATTTCGAGCGTGGCGCCCTCTGGTGTCATTCGCGGTGATATATTGAATCCTCTCTCTTCCAAACAGGAACATTTTCACGGCGTCTGATTCAAGGCAAAATAAAAATGTTTAATTACAAATTACATTGTTTGCATGATAAATGCACTGCTTTACCTACTAGTTTAAGTGTTTTAAGTATTTTATAAATAACAATGTTATTTACTTACATTAAAAAGCCGTGAGCAGCACAGTTTGAGTTTATTATCACAAACCAATAAAATGCACTCGGTCTCCCGGTGATAACAGATCCGATCGAAGTGGCAAGTGGCATATTTAAATAGAAACACTGAGATGTACGATGCGAACGACTGCGGCTCCCCGCGACCCCCCGCACCTGTCCCTTGTTTACATGCAGGTGTGCGGCGAGCGGCCGACCGGTTTTATCGAGGTTTTTTTTTTTTATTAGGTACTTAGTTTATTTCATTTCTATGATGCGCAGGCAAAAACGCTCCACAGACAATTGATACAGAAATACTTAATTTACTCATATTGATTATTTATTTTGTAAAGAGAATTGCTTTCTTTTTATTTTCGTAAGGTTTTGTATACATGTATATTTTTTTTTTTTTTGTAGAACCCGCAGTCTTCTGGTTATGTATTAATCGTAGTAAAGGGGCCGGACTGAAAACCAGCGTTGACCCGTGCGTGGTTTAACCACTGCGCACTGCCAACATTGCTGAGTCCGTTCCTTTTACCATACTACACAAAAACAAATGTATTTATTTGTATTGTTCCGCATTGAACGAATTATGTGTGTGTTTAGTTTGGTAATAAATTATCTTTATCTTTTATCTTTATCTAAAGGTGTACCTTTAGACACATCTCAGAGGGGATGACTGTAAACCGGTCCCCCTCTATCGGAAGGGAGGTGACTGTAAAGAGGCTGCCCCCTAGGCATATCTCGAGCGGATTGTAAGGGATTCCCCGAAGCCTCGCTATGCGCTGTGATGCACACATGATGGCACGTGACCACGTGCACATCGCCGCCTTCCTAGGGGTCACTCGGTATGAGCAAGCAGATTCCCCAATTGGCGCGCTCAGGACGAAGGGGTATGCCGGACTCCTACTGGCTAAAACCACTGGAGCGGTCATCTTCGGCACCTAAGGGAGGCTCCAGGTCCTCGTATGATCACACTAGAGCCGCCCACTGGTGCCACGCCTATTGGCACATCTCGGAGAGGGTGACTGTAAAAGGGTCAACCCCCCAGGGGGATTGTAAAGGATCCCCCAAAGCGTCCCACGGCAGCGCGTGACCACATGCGTGCTACCGTCTTCTCTTGGGTCGCTTGGTGTGGGCACGCAGATTCCCCAATCTACGCACCCGCGAACCCATGCAATAAGATACATACCACCAGTAAAATGTAGGATGTAGGAATATAGGGTGTATATGCAAGCAGTGGACATTCGGCCGAAATGATAACTAAAAAAAAAATGCAGAATCGATAATAATTTAAGGATATGATATATATGTATCACTGATATAAAAAATGTGTGATGGTAATAACTTTCAATAATATACCAGTACCAAGGAATCACACAATTTGCTTACTACAACGTACGAAACTCATGGACACTTCGCTGGTCAGTGACCTTTGATGACGTTAGTACCTTTTTTTTTTTTTTTTTTTTTTATTGATGTCCAGTGGAAATTCTACATGGAACTTCCTTCACCCCGGGGAAGGGCGAAGGGGCATGCCGGACTCCTACCGGCTAAAACCACTGGAGCGGTCATCTTCGGCACCGAAGGGGGGGCTCCAGGTCCTAGTACCTAGCGTGAGTGGAGGTTTGGCAACAATGCGACCGGCGGGCTACTTTTGATCATCAAAGTAGCTACAACGGCAGCAGACAGGCGGAAACAAAATGATCACCGGGCTTAGGACCGGCAAGAATACCTAAACTTACTCGAAAACGGTGCTTACATTCATATCGGCCATTTATACGTCCACTGCTGAACAAAGGCCTCCCCCATAGATTCCACAACTGTGTCATCATTTTGGGGGGTATTTGCCAATACTCACCACGCTTGGCAGGCGGGTTGGTGAGCGCAGTATGGCTACCGCTTCACAGGAGGAACGCTGCTGCCCATCCCTCTGGTTTAGATTCCCTTAGTCGCCTCTTACGACATCCACGGGAGGAAATGGAGTGGTGCTATATTCTTAATCCGGACACATTACATTGCTCAGGTAAAATGTTGGTACTTAGGTAAGAGCACCACAATTATTTTATTTATTTAGGTATTTGATTTTTGTGAGTGTGTAGTGTAGTAGTGAGTAGCGTGGGGAAACGTTTTTCTCAAAAAAAAATGGTATTTTTGGCGTATTTAAAAAAGTATGATACATCATATTTGTGACGTGATAATAAATTCACTGCCGAATCATCTTATTTACTACACTCGATAAAAAACTACAGAATATTTTGCGTATATATACCTACTTATGTTTTGTGTGATACCAGCAGCATATAGCACAAACCCATCTCACCTCATCTTATCATCTTGGGTGGAGACTATGGGATTAGCCGGAGGACGGGCAGCAGCGTCCTGCGAGTGCATTAACAACTCAACTGTAATCGCCGACCCACCTGTCAAGCGTGGCGATTATGGCGAACCTCCCAATGAGCACACAACACACCCATACCGGTCATTGTCGTTATCTTTGGGGGAGGCTATTGTCCAGCAGTGGACCTGTAACCAACAGTAATTTAATGTTTATACCTATAAATATGTAAAATATAAGTAGTTTTAAGGTATACACAATTAAATTATAAGTCAAGTTACATTTTATTTAGATCTATTATTATTTTAAATAAAATAATTGTGTCATATGTATCTGTGGTCAAATAACTGTCTTTTGTCTTTATCTTTACATCAGGGTTGGGAAATCGTTCTATCCACGTGTTGCGATATTTTGGCTACTTTCAAAGTACCTACAATGATACGATATCGAAGAGTTCGATTTTTGAAAAAGAAATATGGTGCCGACGTGGTGGCTGATCTTCAGACATGGTTATCGAATTGAGCAATCGATCGTGGCGCGAATTTCTTGGTTATGCATATATAACCTGTTCATCGAATTGAAAATAGTTTACAGAAATATATCGCGTTTAATTAATTCATTATATATACTTACGTACAGCATCTATAGGTGCAACGTGCAACCCTAGCACATACAATTATTACGTCATTAATACACAATATAAGAAATACAAAATAAAACAATATTATATTGTTCTACCCTATATACTCACATCATTCATCATTTCGGCCAAATGAAGTCCACTGCTGGACACAGGCCTCCCCCAAAGATCACCACAACCACCGATATGGATGTGTTGTGAACACATTGGGGGGTTTTGCCATAATCGCCACGCTTGGCAGGCGGGTTGGCGATCGCAATTGAGTTATTAATGTACTCGAAGGATGCTGCTGCCCATCCTCCAGCTAATCCCTTAGTCGACTTTTACGACACCCATGGGAGGAAATGGGGTGGTGGCATTCTGAGCCGGTACCACACGGCATGGCCGGCACCACACGGCATACACCCACACTTGCTCATAATGATATAAGTTTATATACACATATGATGCCGACATACGCCACGATTCGATAAATTCATTTAGATCCAAAATCCTGAATTCCATGAAAATACTATAGAAAACTAACTTGATTTTATACGTTCTTGAGCCTTTAGTCTAGAATTGTTAAAAATGTAATACCTACTCAATAATTTTAATCTCAAGCTTAAGCTGCCTCACCCTTCTGCTAGTTTTAGTTATATTATCTATGTTCTCATTATGGCAAACGGTATCCCGTAATTGGCTAGTGTGTAGGCCTGTTACCATATATATATTAATTAAATATTATATTGTATGCACGAGCTGTGGGAAGACCTGAATAAATAAATAAATAAATATACGTTTTTCAGTAATAAAATATACTAGAATCGTTGATCTTTTTTCTTATCTGTACCTAATAGTAATCATGCTGCATGCACTGTATCATATGTATTCCTAATCCATTATGAACAGGCAGCATATTAAACGATTGGCGTCCAAGCAAACGTACAATGATAACAGGTGAAATAATAATAATGAAGCAAATAACATAAAAAATAAAATAACAAAGACAAATTCAATGTAACACGAAAAGTTAATTAAAGCCAGAATCTTTTAGAAATGTCTGTAGGTATTCGATAGCAAAATAAAATCGTTTTTACTTATTTCTATTTCGATTTATAGACGATTTTATTGCAAGTTCGTGAGCTTTCAACAAAATGCTTTGTAAGTTATTTTGAAATAGATGAACCTTTACAATTGGGTATCGATGATATTAATAATTGTATTGCCTCTTAATCCTATTTCAGTCGACATTCAGGATGGGAAACAGTACAGTTTCTGCTCTCCTTAAACTGACTGATGACATACGAGAGGGTTTGGAGAATACCAAAGTCACTGTCTTAGTACTCATTGATTTTTCAAATGCCTTCAATGCATTAAGTCACGGCATTCTTTTAACTATCCTTTCCCATCTTATGATTTCTCCTGAGACACTAGACTGGTTCTCTTCTTATTTTCGGGGACATCAACAGTTGGTCAGTCAGTGCGCGTTGATGAGACCTCGTCGAGTTGGCGCAACCTGGATGCTGGTGTTCCACAAGGCAGTATTCCTTCTCCATTATTATTTCTATCTTTATTAACTTCATTACCCATTGTTTTCGGTGTGCGTATCATCTGTATGCTTATGACCTCCAATTGTATAGTACAACATCTATGTATAACTTGCCAGATGCAATCGACAATTTAAATCAATATGTTGACGTCATCAGAAAATGGTCTGATAAGTTTGGCGTTTCCGTGAATACCATAAAGTGTCAAGCCATAGTTATAGGAAGCTCACAAATGATGGCTAAAGTACAGACAATATCTCTTCCGGACATTGTATTCAATGGAGATGTCATCCAGCGTAAAAGATCTCAGGCTACATCTCGATTCTGCACTCCGGCAACCTCAGGTTTCCAGTGTAAGTCAAAGAGTTACTAGTACTTTGCGTTCGCTTGACCGTTTGAGAAACTTTCTACCGACTAAAACCAGAACAATGCTTGTGCATGCTTTAATATTTCCTTTAGTCGACTATGGTGACGTGTGCTATTATGACTTGAACGCAGACTTGCTTAATAAGCTCGACAGGCTTCTCAACAATTGCATTCGGTTTATTTTCAACTTACGAATGTATGATCATGTTTCGACTTACAGGTCGCAACTCAAAAGGTTGCCCATTTGGCAGCGAAGGAGTTCACGGGCTTTGACTATGCCTTTCTCCCTACTTAACTCAACGTCTCCCCCGTCCTATCTAATTCCCCAATTTCAATATTCATGCTCTACTCACGGTAGGAATTTAAGTTCTTCGAAAAAATATTCTCATATACTGTCCTTCTCATAGTACTAAATTCGTTCATTCTTCCTTCCACATTCACTCTGTAATGCTTTGAAATGCGCTTCCTGTCATGATTAGAATGGCTACTAGTAAAGACGTGTTTAAACGGAATATCCGTAAGTACTTTCACAATAATTTGGCCAAATCATCTCAGTAACAATTTATCAATTTTATATAAATATGCATATATTATAGTAATATGTATGGATTTATATATTCTTATTAAATATGCTTGTATTGTATTTATAAAATAGATGTATTCCGTTCTCAGTGTCTTTATCTTAAACATTATTGCACCTGCCATGTCATCTCTGCATCACCCTAAGGTTGACTGGTAGAGAATGCTTAAGGCATTAAGTCTGCCTATGTACACATGTTGCATAAAGTTTAAATAAATAAGTGTTAGTATGTTCAAGATAATTAAACAAAATCCCACAATATGGTCAATACTAAAATTAATATCTTGGTATTTAACTATTGAAATGTAATAGGAATCTTATCGTTTACAAGCACTACTATAAGATTCCAGGCCAATAACTGGCATTAGTGGCACTGATGCTACAGCGAGAGAGACTTGGTGGAAAGAGTAAAGATAAATACAGTTTTCTGTAGGTTGGTGAGCGACTACATGGTGGGGGCCTCGGGGGTCACGTGCACGCAGATTGGGAAGTCTGAGGGTGATCAGTTTACAGTCGCTTTTCCTCTGCTAGAGGGGGTAACCACTTTACAGTCATCTCCTCCGTGATGTGCCTAAAGGCGTGGCACCAATGTGGTCTAGTGTAATCTTACGAAGCCCTGGAGCCCCCTCCGTTGCTGAAGATGACCGCTCCAGTGGTTTTAGCCGGTAGGAGTCCATCATACCCCTCCACCCTTCCCCGGGGCGAAAGAAGTTCCATGTAGAATTTCCACTGGACACAAATAATAAAAAAAAGTTTGGTGAGCACAGAATGCCTGCTGTTCCACAAAAGGGCCGCTGCTGCCTATCCCTCTGGTTTAGAGTTCCTTAGTCGCCTTTTACGACATGCCTGGAGATGGGGTGGTGCTATATTCTCAATCCGGACACCACAAGGATGTTAATCCTTTTAATTGATACTAGTAGTTATGTGCTATCTATAAGTAATGTAATTGCTTGTGTCACCTTAAGGTCATATATCTGTGACATATTCACTTACGTTGTTTCCCATATCATACTAAAATAACCAACGCAAAAACCTATAATTTTCAATACATCGACCAAACTGTTTTACTGCCGCGTACCCAAATCTCCAGATAACATAGCCTTGGGTTTTTTGCGTCAATAAACGCGAGAATAGTTGAGAAACTATATGATTTACGAGCGTCGTAAAGAAATGAAGGGACGTGCCAGCCGGGGACAGTTACCGGTGTTGTAGATATATGCGTGGGTGTTATGGTGATGGAGGGATTCGAATCACGTGCACTTTAATGGATTAGACCTTTCTATTGCTAAGATGGACTAAATGCGGAAGGCGGAGATCAGTGTTCAGGGAGTGACATGAGAGAAGATATTGACTGGCCTTATCATAAAAGTAAGGCGTGCTGTTTACGTATGTCGCAGACGGTTTGCGACAGGCGTAAATCACGCAAACGCCGCTGTCTAACGTTATTTTGGTATTACGTATAAGTCAATAGCGTTTAATTAGGTGAAGATCTCTGAGGCACACTCTGTCGGACGATCAACGACATCAAAATTGCGTCCTCGCTTTCAATTTCAGCCGATTTTCCACCGTTGGATCCTTGGTGCCGCGATGCTCATAGCCTGTTGCACTCACTGATCGGTAAACCATCGGCTAGGCTAAGCAACGCTTGGCGTGGTCAGTCTATGGATCGGTGACCGGTAGTTGAACAGTCCGTGCTTCGGAGGGCTCGTTAAATTGTTGTCGGTGAGGGGCTTTACTCGGATTTCCGAATAAAAAATGAGATTGGTAAAAGAATCAAGGTAACCGATATAGAAAAATAGCTAAACTTAAGTGGAAGTGGGTGGAGCACATTGCTTATAGATCGATTGGCCGACGAGGCCTGAAACTTCTCAAGTGGTGACCGCGTACCGAAAGACGCAGCGTCGGCAAACCCCTCACGAGGTGTACCAACGACCTGGTAACGATTGTGAAAGTCCACTGGATGGCAGTAACATAGGACTAGACGTAGTGGCGATCTTTGGGCAAATCCTATGTCCAGCAGTGAACTTATTTTTTCAGTTGAAATGATACGTAAAACGAATATTAGGTAATGAATATTGTTTTGCTGGGTGCAGCTAGAGTAGCCAGAGCAGGGATGGCGAACCTTTTTCTATCTATGTCTTAAATTCTCCAAAACATGTTTAATGTGGACATGACGTGCCCAAGAGCAATCTAAATTTTAGTGGCATACTACTGCATACATACTACATGTTATTATTGAAATGTACTTTAACATCTACATACATACCTACATTTTTACATACATATTGTATCTGGAATTCATGTCTGTAAACGCACCCACGACACAGGAGAAATGCTAGTGTGGGGCAACGTTTTTACTTAAACATAAACAAAAAATAAAATTGAAATGTACTTATCTATTTATTCGTCTTTGATAAAGGTATTAAAGACAAATGAATAGATACATTTTGCACTAAAATTTATAATAACTGTTATAACTTTATTTTCGATAACTGTATCAGCCACTGCACTTACCAACCCACTAAATAGTTAGGTAGTGCGCTTAATCAGTGGCCACAATATTCAATCGCTAAAATAGCTAATCAGGTAGATAGTTTATGATAAAATAATTATGAACTTGGATTAATGTACTGCCCTTTTTATATGCCATTTTCCGTATTAGATCTTTTTATTTTGTTATTTATGGTATACAATAATGTGTTTGTATTATATCGTAATGCTAGAGTAGTTTTTATTTTGAAGTTCTTATTTTTATGTTCATCAATTATTTTTAATATACAATCAGTATTTCTGTTGAAAAATTTACATAGTCTGTTGTAAAACACTCGGGTTTGGCGAGCAATTAAATACTACCCTGCCCTAACTTAATAACTATGGTTAATTAATACGAAAGTTGCACCTATAATAACGATTGATCAAATTACATAGAGCCAAATTGAGATCTTATAACTATGTATATCATCTGGTAAGATTTTATTAAAAAGAAAAGTTTTGATAAATAAGAAATAAGCAGCTAAATTAATACCTATGGTTAAATAATACGAAAGTTACACCTTTATTAACGATTGATCTAATTATATAGCGCCAAATAGAGATGTTTGACTTTGAATATTATCTAGTAAGGTTGTATTCATGTTACTATAAATAGAAGTAATAAATCAACTAAGGAAAAATGTTTGAGCTAAATTAGCAGTTCTCTTCAGATTTATATCGAAATTGATAGAAAATATAGTATGAAAGACGTGATAGATCGGTCACTTTAATAATATAGTTTTATACACTCATGAAATGTATTAATAGAAAACCACTTACAATCCTCGTTAATATTGTAAGTAAAGGAATGACAAGGTATGCTACACTTACGGCCGAATACTCAAACGCCATTTAACGTTAAGTCCCCGCTTAAACAATTTGAGGCGCCCGGTTTTGTACCAAAAACCGGTTTCTCGAATAGTTGAAGCGGGGACTTAACGTTAAATGGCGTTTGAGTATTCGGCCATTTGTGACTTATGGCGTGTCAAAACTATTAATAACCATTTTTCAATATAAGAAGTTATATGTCATTGTCTTTTACCAACAATATAGCGCAGTCCCGATAATAGATATACTAACGCTTCGTTTTTTTTATATATGAACACTGCACTTGTGATGTTTTAATCGTTCTTTGTATGCACGTATCTATTACTATCCGAAATTACGTGGTAATAACTTTAATTGTAGTAAGACATGACAAATTTTCTTGCTTATTTACTTCATTTCCAACAATTTTGAATCTTTTGGTAATGGTCATAATCACTAGGGGCTTGGTGCTACAAGGTAGTCTTCTCACATCAGTGATAGGTGCCTGCAATCAGCCTCGGATTATTAGGGTTTAAACCTGCAATAACTAAGTAAGGGCTAGTTTTGGTCTACGTGACATCGGCAACTATTTGCAAGAGAGAAAGTGAAATTGTTATAGATATCTAGAAGAGAGTATTAGATTAAACAGATAGCCTTAAACTACAGCATATTGTTACAAGAGAGCCCAGGGCTAAAAGCCTAGTGGCTCGATGACACGTGCAACGTAATTAAAAAATCTTTTTTGAGACATATGTCTATGAAAAAGATACAGCGAAGTGAAGGCGAAAGACAAGAAAGACTTACTTAACCATCAAGTAGGATCTTTACTTGTCCGTGTAGTGTCTGAAGTCCATGTGGTGTCCGGAGTCCGTGTGGTGTCCGGAGTCCGTGTGGTGTCCGGATTAAGAACATAGCACCACTCCATCTCCTCCTGTGGATGTCGTAAAAGGCGACTAAGGGAATCTAAACCAGGGGGATGGGCAGCAGCGTCCCTTCTGTGAAACGGTGGCCATACTGCGCTCACCAACCCGCCTGCCAAGCGTGGTGAGTACTGGTAAATATCCCCCAAAATGATGACACAGTTGTGGAAATCTATGGAGGAGTCCTTTGTTCAGCAGTGGACGTATAAATGGCCGATATGATGAGGAGCTTTACTTGCATTGCATTAATATTCGTTCGGTTGATACAGCCAAGTTGCAACTCCTGCACGTAAGGTTAACGTTGTCTAAGGTACACTAAACACAAGACCGTAACTGAAATTTAATACCACCACAAAGCCAACTATAATCGCAGGAGCTATATAACAGTTTATCTTCCTTTGCAACGTTACCTGGTTTCCGTCATAAATTCTATTTAACCTCCATATGACATAATGTTATGAAACTATTACAGTTAGGTTGTGTTATGCTATTCATTAGTTCAGTTTACGGCGTTTATTTTTGTAACAGAGATAGTTCACTGTTTACTTTTTGTATGCCCGATAGTCGGCCACAGAGAGTAAGTTTGAATTGTGTCTCTGTACAACGTTCCGTTGGCAACATTTTAAAGGATTTTTAGATTTATTTTAATTGGTTAGGGCAGCGTGTATTTACAAAGAACTGAATATGAATGAATATTTTTGAAATGATATCTGATATATTTGCAATGTAAAACATTTGCGAAATCTGTATTTTGTCAAATGATTACTTATAAAGTAATATGTTTGCGAAATGAGATGTTTGTCAAATGATTCGTTCTTATAAGGTTATTTTTAAGTGATCATTTGTCATTCTTTTTTTGTCAAACATCAGTGAACTCGACTTCATACATGCTTATGCTTGATACCTTAGCCAACAATCACTCCAGATACAAAATAAAAATAACATTACAAAACTAAAAGCCCACTATGACAAAGAACAAAAGAACTTTGAAGAAATTTTCACAAAACAATGTTAAACTAATAAATATGTTTCTCGTAGTCGAAGGCCCAACCACGATGCACAGAGCACAAGTGTAACTATCGATTCTCGGCTTCGACTACGTGAAATGTATTTATTAGTTTAACATTGTATTGTGAAATATGCTTAAAACTTTTTTTGTGCTTTTTCATAGTCGGGTTTTAGTTACTTAATCTTATTTTTAATTAAATAATTTTGGGGTTAGAGATCGTTGTTGGAAAAGAATCCTAGTCAAAGTGATTGGACATAAAAAGATAATGGGCTAAAGTATGTAAAATTGCAGGTAATTTTGGTATTTTTGGAATATACTCGATAAGATTTTTCATTGGATACCAAAAACGATATTTTAAACTCTTTTTGGTAGCGGTTTATGTCCGCTATGAAAAGCCATGTTAAATTTGATGTGACGCCACATCACATTTGTCCAAATTCGGCGAGTAGTTAAGGCGATTTGGGGGAACAGATGAATAGACATATATACATACCCACATACATAGATACCGGCCGAAATCATTACCCTCCTTTTTGTTTCGCCGTAGTCGGGTACAAAATAAGAATAATACTCTATTCTTAGCCCAGAAATACATGCGCGCTATCGTCTTCTACATACGAATCGAGCGTAACTTACGAACAAGATCGATCGAAGGAGAAAACTCCGAAAAACTTCGTAACACCGACATTTCGCGTGTATCGCTCACTTTACAACGTTAAGGGTATAACATATTTAGATTAGGACACGCACACCAAAGCACTGTTGGAAGATAAAGTTAAGGGTTCAAGCTGAATATAGGTCTCGTAATTTGCGTAACCAACGTTTAGTTTGTATTTTTTATGTTGCTCAAATGACAGAAATTGTGAGGTGTAAAAGCTCTTTGGCATTATTCACCACGAATTATAAAAATAATATGTAATTCTGCCCGACCACTATTTGGAATTCGATAAAAAAACATTCTTATTACTTATATATGCAAATATATATAATATAAGCAAAATTCGTACAAATTGGTTATGTTGCTGTTTTGTTCCTATGTAGTGTTAATAAAGAGATTGCATGGTCACTACGTCGTAGCTGTAGCAATGTTGCCAAGGATATTATGCGAGCCACGCTTTCGTAGCAAATGACCGTTGAGTGGAAATAGTAATTGGAATGCTTGTAGTAAATGCATTAGAACGTGAGTTAGCCAGATTGACTAAACATAGCATTTACTATCTATACATTTACTTACCATTAGAAGGGTATCAATATATTTTAATTAAATCAATCGTTACACCAAAAGAACGCATTATCCGAAAACAAGATCTTATTTCATCTTGAACTCATCCTTAAAAACCGATAACGCTTCAGAGAGATCCGTAATAAATAATTTCCCTGTAGATGTTTCGTGGAATTAATGATTCGCGACCGGGGAAATCAACACGGATAATATTATAGTGACATGGT
Source organism: Diloba caeruleocephala (assembly GCA_947459985.1). Classification (NCBI taxonomy): domain Eukaryota; kingdom Metazoa; phylum Arthropoda; class Insecta; order Lepidoptera; family Noctuidae; genus Diloba; species Diloba caeruleocephala. The sequence goes on from OX381618.1 coordinate 4,367,421, forward strand.
GTCTTTCACGATCAGTAAACTGTAGGATTGATTGAATAGCAAGGATTTTGTTTTGTGTCAAGCATATATTTACATAATAAAAAAGGAAAAAATGTAAAAATGTAAATAGTACATACTTAAATCTACGTAAGATCTAAAGATATAAGTCATGGTGCCGCAGATGTTTACGGACTCTTCTGAAGCCTTTGTTTTTTGAAGGATGTCCAGGGCTGAACAAAGGTCTCTCCACAGATTTCCACAATTGTGTCGTAATTTTGGAGGGAATTTGTCAGTATTCACCACACTTGGCAGGAGGGTTGGTGAGCGCAGTTCAACTTTTTAACTAAAGGGACGCTACGGCCCAACCCTCTAGATTAGACTGCCTTAGTAGTTTTTAAGACATCGCGGGAGGAAATGGAGTGGTGCTATATTCTTATTCGGACACCACACGGATAATGCAGTATTTCTTAGGTAATCTTAGTAGTCACTAACTTTAATGAAGGGACACAAATAAGGTAACATGGATCTTCTGTTCTGAAATTACAAACACGCAGTGAGCAATCATGCTCCTTCGCCCTGCAGTGGGGCAATTACATGTTGATGTTATAAAATCTAGAACTGACTAGAGTCAAAATAGCCTAATTGACGAAGGACAGGGGTAACAAACCCTTTGGAGTCATCATTTCGGCCGAATGAAGTCCACTGCTGGACACAGGCCTCCCCCAAAGATCACCACAACCACCGATATGGATGTGTTGTGAGCACATTGGGGGGTTTTGCCATAATCGCCACGCTTGGCAGGCGGGTTGGCGATCGCAGTTGAGTTGTTAATGTACTCGAAGGACGCCGCTGCCCATCCTCCAGCTAATCCCTTAGTCGACTTTTACGACACCCACGGGAAGAGACGGGGTGGTGGTATTCTGAGCCGGCACCATACAATTACATGTTGATATTATAAAATCTAGAAGGGGTGACTAGAGCCAAAATAGCCAAATGGACGGAGGATAGGGCTAACAAAACCTATGGCTTAGGAGACGGATTGCCGATCTTGTAAATTCAAACTTTACCCATTACGCTGTTTTCGTAAGCTCACTTCCATCACAAGCATATTATACTAAGCTGGAGTACTTAACAGAAATACTAGAAACTTCAAAAAGAACTGGTGAATATAAAAATATAACCTTTGATGTCATTTGCAAAACTGTCCTTGTTTTTGTTAAGGTTTTCCTTCATTCCGTAACTTTAACAAAACTGCCAATGTGTCAACCCACATCGGTTCTTTTGACTTAAACAGTGTAAAGGTCTGGTAAGTTTGCCACGGTTGCGAATCGATTATATTATATCATTTTCTCTCAGTTTTGATCGTGTGATGTCCGTGTGATTAAGAATATTGCACAACTCCATCTTCTTCCGTGAATGTCGTAAATGGCGACCAAGGGGCTCTAAACCAGAGGGTCAGGTAGCAGCATTCCTTCTGTAGGTAGAACACTAGCCATACTGCACTTAGCAACCCACCTGATAAGCATGGTGAGTATTGGCTAATTCCCCAAAATGACGACACAATTGTGAAAATCTATGGGGTGGGCCTTTATGATTCTATTTGGCTGATATGATTATAGTGATGTTTTAGCAGGCGATGATAACAGACGCTAGAATTTCTCCTTTGTCGTCAGTAAAATTTACAAACGTAAATCTCACATGCAGAAACATCCGGACCTGGTACTTAACAATCTATAGGCCCTGTAAATATTTATTACATGCGGGAATTGAGCCCACGATCCGTAGCGCAAAAAGCCAATTAGCTTAGCTGTGCCAACTGTACCGTCAAATAAAATTAAAATGTATGAATGTTGGAATCAAATACGAGTTGGTTATTTTTCTGTTTGACGTCTCTCATTTAAACTACATAGTCTGATATGATATCAGCACAATGCCATCCTCTGCAGAAAAAAGGCCTTCCCACTTTACACTGAGGCCTGGTGTGGTTTTTTATGTCGCCATTGTGGAGAATTTGCCAGTACGCTTGGCAGGCGGATCGGTGAGCACAGTATGGCGACTGTTCCACAGAAGAGTCCCTGAGTCGCCTTTTACGACATCCACGGGAGGAGATGGAGTGGCGCTATATTCTAAATCCAGACACCAGACGGACTACACCGTAGAGCCCGTTAAGTTTGCATTCTTTGTCTGTATTAATATTGTACTAGTCATATAATCTGACGAAAATTTCTTAAAATACCAATGTTAGTATACCTTACGGAAAAATCTTCTATGTATAAGGAACGAGCAAATTGTTTCTACTTAAATGCAAAATGCTATAGAGACTTTGTCCCACTTCTGGTAAAAACAAAAGTCAAAAGTTGCCAGATTTTCAAAGAGACACAACTTGCATATAATGAGTACACGTTCTCGTGTCAGAAATCAGTGCGACTAACTTATAAGGATAGACAAAATTGCTTGGGCACATCACAGAAGTGATGATTCTAGAGTTTTCGAGATTAGAGAGATATTGCGAGTGCCAGCAAATTGTTTGCCTCTAGGGGAAAAATCTAACTGAAAGCCAACCTTCAGCAGCTTTAGAAATATTTAGGTGATCCTTTATATTTGTCTTCTACAAGGGTATTTCGCAATTTATTTTCGCTGTCATGATCGATTACTTTTAGATTTGCTCATATTCATTTTGTAGCTGTTACCTTTTTTTTCATTCGTGGTGAATACGTCATGTATTTCTCTGCCCAGGGGAATTACGGAGGGACATTCTAGACTCCTACTGGCTAAAACCAGTGGAGTGGTCCTCTTTGACACCGAAGTGAAGCTCCAGGTCCTCGACACAATCACACTAGTGCCCATTGTTGCCACGCCTTAAGGCACATCTCGGAGGGCATGACTGTAAAGCGGTCGACCCCTGAAGCAATCGGGAGGTGACTGCAAAAAGGCCACCCCTCAAGGCACATCTTGAAGGGGATTGTAAAGGATCCCTCCGAAGCCTCGCTGTGGGCTGCGCTGTGCACATGGCTGCACTTGCGCGCTGCCGTCTTCCCGGGGGTCACTCGTTGTGAGCACGCAGACTGCACAATCTGCACCCAAAATCTATAATATATGAAATGTGGTCCACTAAAACCATATCCTCATTATTTAAACAAATATTCGGTCAGACATACCAGTCATAAAGATAGATTGTACCTTCCACCATGCAGACTAGAATAGTTGAAACGTGGCAATATTTGCCAAATTCGTATTCAATAAGTTGCCAAAGAAACTAAAGTACTTGCTCAACTTAAGGTCAAAATAATAAGATGAGTGATAGAAAAAAGGTTTTATGACATTAAGGAATATTTTGAGTGGAAATATAACACATGACTTTATGATTTAGAATTATTTTAATTTTCTCTCTGTGCCACTAATATGAAATTATTTGATAATGTATAATTATTTTATTATTTGATAATGTATAATTATGAATTGAATTTATAGCATGCAATTATTTGATGAATATTTGCACGTCTTATTGAAAAGGCAGATCGTATAGGATTATTAGTACTTTTTATAGAACTATTGTATCTACATTCTAGGAAATTAATTATTATTATCTATGTCTCTCTTAACGCGGGTTTATATCCACTGTAAGGGGAAACCCGGTCTTTTGAGAGGCTTACGCATGTCTCGCATAAGCCTCATGGTCCTTTATTACTCCTTATAATAAAGGTCCTTTATTTGAAGGAGTAACAATTGCCAAAACCTAAGACATCACTGTGTTTAACTTTTTTCATGATTTTCCTCCCAATATAAATACCAACAAATTTTACTGTCCGTGATAATATTCCTATCATGCCTGATGACGTCACCCGAATGTATTTATTCACCCGCTTCAGTGAGCCACCCGATGAAATTGACGTGATGAATTTAAAATAGCAACTATCTTTATGCGAAGAATATTTAATGTAGCATATTTAAAAAGGATCGATATTAAGTTAATAAATAAAAGACATTTATTTTTCAACAAGTCCATCTTAATTTGTGATGGTTTAAGACATGTACATTTTATATAATAATAATAGTTGTTTATTATCAAGTAACAAGACTCGTTTTGGTTAGTAATACATAAAACTTAAACTATGTGTTACAATTTTAAACTACATGTTGAACTATGTTTATATGTTATAGATCCTATAGATAACGTACTTTTTTAAATAAGTCTGACTCTTAGCCTTTTTTTATTTTATTTTTATTATTGGTGTTCAGTGTAAATTCTACATGGAACTTCCTTCGCCCCGGGGAAGGGCGAAGGGGCATGCCATTGTTGCCCCGGCTCCGTGTCCTCCTCCTCCGAGCGGGATCGGCCCTCTCCCGATCCCGCTCCGCGACATCCTTCTGGAACATTACGCTCTCACAGAACTCTTAACCTAGGGAATAAAAATATATTTAGTCTCATTAGAATGTAATTTATTGTATTGGGTGTGCTGTGGGCTCATTGGGGGGTTTTGCCATAATCACCACGTTTGGCAGTCGCAGTTGAGTTGTTAATGTACTCGAAGGACGCGCTGCCCATCCTCTGGCTAATCCCTTAGTCAACTTTTACGACACTCACGGGAGGAGATGTGGTGGTGGTATTCTGAGCCGGCCCCGCACGGCACTTATTATTTACAACAAACGTACAGGATTGATAATAATTAGTTCAAATATATACACTTGTTTCAAACTGTTTGCATACTATGCAATATGAATTATGTACGGGTTTATGTGTTAATTAAACAAGACTTCTTGACTTTAATACATGATGATATATTTTTAAATCATTATAAGAAATTCATTTTTTTTAATTTATCAAATTTTCTGGTGGTATATATTATGTAAGTAAACGTTAATCAATAAAAGCAGCCATACTCTGGAACCAGCTCACTGATTGATTACTTGACACACCCAATGATTAATCAATGCGACCACGTGATTTATTGCCGGATATTGACAGTCTCAAGCTTCCGCTTATTAGCATCCCAGTAAGCCAGATTCCTTAACCGACTTCTGTATTTTGTTTGAGACGAAAATCAGCTGATACTACTGCGTTAATGATGTCAAAGGATCCAGATGTGTTAATTACATTGAATGCCTTCTATTCTCTACTTCCATTCAAATATTAAAGCAAAATATGTATATCGACTTTACGCTGACTCAAATGGCTCTAGAGTTTATACAATTGGAGAACAAATCTACAAAATTAAATGAAAATAAGTTCTTTTGTGTTATCCAGGGAGGCGATACTGGGTTTAGTTATGAACGGTATAACGACTTACATATTTTAGTTAGCTATCGACAATGATATTATATATTAAAAAGAAGTAGATATGTTACATGCGCGTCAAAAGTAAGAACCAAAACTCCCCCAATTGTAGCACCTTGCAATCAAATCGCCTAGATAGATATCTCTTTTACTCTTGTAGTTTTTGTATCTTCTTTCTTACGACATAGGTATGCAGGCGAGACTGTATTTTGCGCGAAAAAGGATGTATGTGGAAATCTTACCCTCTAAGCATGTGACCACCATGTAACGACAGCAGGGGCTCAGGCTAGTTGGACTTGGGCGCCGGGGCAGTAATACCCCGGCGTCATCTCGACCTTCTCCGTGCGGGATCGGCCCTCTCCCGATCCCGCTCTGCAGTCTCCTTCTGGTGCATGACGCTCTCGCTGAAGGATATCACTGCACTCCAATGTTCATGCTCTGCCAAAATAGCCGACACTACTGCCGGCAGAGAGGTCTTGCCCGGTCCAATCGATCCGGATCCGCCAAGAGCAATAGAAGTCCTAGACGAAATAAAATCAATAAATATTCTATGAGTAGATTCCAAAATTTCCAAAATTTCTGCAAACGTATTTGTATTCATTTTGCCGTGTGGTGCCGGCTCAGAATGCCACCACCCCATCTCCTCCCATGGGAGTCGTAAAAGTCGACTAAGGGATTAGCCGGAGGATGGGCAGCAGCGTCCTTCGAGTACATTAACAACTCAACTGCGATCGCCAACCCGCCTGCCAAGCGTGGCGATTATGGCAAAACCCCCAATGAGCCCACAACACATCCATATCGGTGGTTGTGGTGATCTTTGGGGGAGGCCTGTGTCCAGCAGTGGACTTCACTCGGCCGAAATGATGATTTGTATTCATTTACATATACGCCTTGTTCTTATAAAATAATTTCACCATTGGCTAAACAATTCATAACTCAGCACATTTGATAGGCCATCTGTTTTTACCCAGCTTCTTGCGGGTTGCGCCCAAATGAATACAAAACAGTACAACGTGATGACGTCAGATGATTGATGACGTAATGGATTGAAATGTTGAAATGGTAATGAAGCGTGAGGGGTTGAGATTGGGGCCGGGAGGAGGTAGAAAATCGAAGGTTGTTTGGTGTTTATTATTGCAGAAACGCACACAAATTTAATGCTTATTGTCTAAATGACACAAGTATTAAATTTCAAGTTGTGCTTGCAGCCATATTTGCAAATAATATTATTGGGACCCATTTGTTGGAGTCGTCCAAGGTTGATGACCATTTCATGTCATTCATTAAAATGTGATTATTAAAAAAAAACAATCAATAAGAGAAAAGGTTTGATTTGGTTTTTACCGACTTCGAAGAGGAGGAGGTTCTCAATTCGATGCGTATTTTTATTTATTTTCTGTATGTACACCGATTACTCTGAGATTAGTAGACCGATTTGAGTCATTCTTATTTTTAGCGTTAAGTATTGATATCAAATTGGAAAAATTTAAATTTAAATTAAATTTATCAACACTAAAAAGAAATAAATAAAACTTTTTAACAATATGCCCCATCTTTGGTTCATGCAGAGCAACGAGAAGTTATATTTTATACCTAGCCCCGTCCGACTTCATAAAGTTTTTTTTTCCTCTTCAATGGTTTCAATATATTTATATCGTGTAGGGATTTTGAAGTCGGTATTTTTTTTTTGTTAGAAAGTTTTATTTCTTCACAAGTTTGATACTAGCATAGAACTTGTATAGATATATCTACAAATATGTTGTTGGTGTTAAAATTTTACGATAAAACCTTTCAACGTTTCAACAATACTCACCTTTTTAGATCTAATCATTAAATCCAAGTCCTTATGAATGCAGCCGCATTGTCCGTCACTACATTAATGAGAACTTAAAAAAGTTTATAATAATGATATTGTGGAGTAAGTGATATGTTTCTTCGTTAAAATGGGAGAAACCTCTGACCGGCCGGTTTCATCTAGACTCCTAGAGTGTCATGTATATAATTGAACGTTATTGTAAGTACTTTACCTGCAAAATTCAAGATTTTTAATATCATCATATCATCAAGAGATTTTTACTTATTCGTTTTACGTCATTGTAGTTTTATGATGACAATATAGGTGTTGTCAAATCATCAACTTTGCAATCCACCACTGGATAAAGGCCTCTACAAAATTGTGCTACAAAATTCAGTGCAATTTTTTTAATGTTTTTTTTTAACTTCTAGAAATTCGAGAAATCCTAGTGTGGGGCACAGTAGGATTTCTCCTGTGTCGGGGGTGCGTTTATAGACATCAATTCCATATACAATATACCCAGACCCGGAACAACTACCTGCAGATCATACAAATATTTGTTCCGTGCGGGAATCGAACCCACGACCCAGAGCGCAGCAGCCGACTGTATTAGCCTCTGCACCAACCGTGCCGAGTTAGATTAGCCAGAAGATGGGCAGCAGTGTCCTTCGAGTACATTTAACCAACCAGGCTCCCAAGTGTGGCAATTATGACAAAATCCTCCAATGAGGACACTACACACCAAGAACAGTCGTTGTTGCAATTTTTGGGGGAGGTTTGTGTCCAGTAGTAGAATAATAATAGTCTTTTTGGCTGAAATGATGAAATTTTTGAAAAATATTGCCTTACTCAGATTTCGCCTGTGTCGTGAGTGCATTTTCCAGACATAAATCTCACATTCACAAATACCCAGACCCGAAATCACTATGTGTAGATCATACAAATATCTGTTCGTGGCGCAGAGCGCCAACCGCTTAGTCAAGCATGCAAAGAACTTATATTACACGTGTCAACAGCAAAAACATTTCTTTAACTAAAGAAAACCCATTTTTCTAAGGTTAAACTGAAAAAAGAAAAGTAGAACCACGCCAATAAGTAGAAAACTCCAACTTTGGCTTCACTAGGTAAAAACAGACGAGGTCAAACCTCACTGATTTCCTTGACTTTTTTCACGGGCTAAAGCGAGTTTGCCAAGAAAGTAAAGCTGAATTGTTAGGCTCGTTAAAAAGTACTTACGTTCAATGTTTCCTGTTACGGAATGGGCATGTCTCCAAATCACGTCAAAACCACATATAACCGTTTTTTGGGGTACAGCAAGTCATACAACGTCCAATTTATACGTATTTATTTTTTAATCACTAGCTGTGAGCCGTGGTTTCACCCGCCATTTAATCTAAAAGAAATGCGATTATTATTTACTTTATATGTAATTTAGAGTACTTCGGCATAGACACTTGACATAGAGTATGTATACATATATTGGATTTCATGGGTTTAATTTTTTTGTGCGGAACCCAAATTATTTTTCTAAAATCAAAGTAGCCTAAGTTATTCCTTATAATATCAGCTATCTGCCAGTGAAAGTTCCGTAGAAATCGGTCCAGCCATTTTGGATATTAGCGGGAACAAACAGACAGAAAGACCGACATACAGACAGACAAAAAAAATGTTGTTGTAGGTATCGTATATGCTTTCATAGTCATTTATTTTGACATTACAAACAGACACTTAAATTTTACTTATTTGTATAGATGTAGTATACAACGCATATCCATGTATGCATATCGCTGTAATTTGATTTTTTACACGATGTATTTTATCCTGCGTTTTAGATACAGCTTACAGACTTAGATCTCGTATACACATACGTATACACGTCTGGGTAGGCTCGAAACAACTATCTGCAGGTCATACAAATATTCGGTCCGTGTGGGGTAAAGGATTTCCACTGCGGTGAACGCAAATATGCCTAGCAACTAAATCGTTTTTTTTTTGTTTTTTATTAAACTTTGCCCCACACCAGGATTTCTCCTATGTCGTGGGTGCGTTTACAGACATGAATTCCACATACAGTACACCCAGACCCAGAACAACTACCTGCAGATCGTACAAATATTTGTTCCGTGCGGGAAACGAACCCACGACCCGGAGCGCAGCAGCCGACTGTATCAGCCACTGCACCAACCGTACCGCATTCAAAATAAATACTTAAACATAACATATGTACTATAATCCTTATTACTCGTATTATAGCTTCACGGCCTGAAACACTAAACATAGCTACAATTTAGAGAAACGAGCCTGAGGCTACCATAACCCTTACAGTCACCTATAAAATTCGTGTCGTATCTGCCATCTCGACAGTATTGTCCCGACCCGTCAACTTTTTAGGGTTACATATGTGAAATGAAAAGGACGTATTGTGAAATATCTGTAATGTAAATCAAAATGGAATGAGGTCAAAATGTGTTATGTATCTTTGTGTCAGTTATGATCTATCTTATGAAACAACGAAAGCTTTTATAGCAATTTTTTTTTAAATAAGACAATGTTAAACGGTGCCCCTCTTATTACAGTTTTTGTTTTTACTGACGTTTCGAATGCTTTGCAGCGTTCGTGGTCGCAGGATGACTAAGGCGACTGGCGTCGTTACAGATTAAAAAAGTTATTTTAAATAATCTACCGTACAATTCTAATTAAAAGTTATTTGCAATGCACGCAGTAATCACTCACAGTGTCTTGATGTTTTTAGTGTGCTATTTTATTTGGACCTATAAACTGGTGGAACCTGCCAGCCATATTCTCTACTAAAATTAGTATGTTTTAATATGTATAGTCTCACGAAACATATTAGGTACATATCGGTTCTCTTTCGCGAGGACTTGAGGTTGATCGAAACGAAGAAAATGGTTGGGTTTATCTAAGGCACGTTGGCACACTGCAGAGTTTGTCGAGCGTCTATGTTTGACATCAGCTATTTATTCTTTTATTTTGACATTGTAGTTTGATTTCTGGTTTGGAACATATCACACTTTCTAGTTTCGAGACGAGGAAGTCAGTTGCCTGGTGGTAAGTGCCATAAATGTCCAAAATAACTGTAATGCTACCCAGGTCTAGTCCTGCGTGACCCCACACTGCGCTCGTCACTTCAAGACATAAAGTTATTTAGTCCCTTACGCCCAGTGATTTCACTAGCTACAGCGCCCTTCCAACTGGAGACAATAATGTCTAAAACTTCAGCTTTCGGCTGAATAAACTCCACTGCTGGACACGGGCCTCCCTCAAAAAACACCACAACGACAGACATCGAAGTGTAGTATGCTCATTGGGGAGTTTTGCCATAATCGCCACGCTTGACAGGCGGATTGGCGACCGCCAACTTTTGACTTTGACTTAAAACTTAAAGACTATTTATTGCTTAGCGGCAAAAATCTGGCACTGGGGTGGTACCTACCTACCCAGCCTCTTGCATTAAGGGACTTACTATCAGTAAATTGGAACAACACAAAACTATTTGAGAGAAGTTAGTTTACAAGAATTTTAGTCGTCAAATGTAATAATACCACTAAACAAGTCTTACAACTAAACGCAACACAGATACTGATTGGTCATTTTATTTGCTATCAATTGAAGCTAAGAAACTTATAAATCGCTCTTTAAAACTACGAGCAATAGATAATACTACATCTAAAATTCGTTGACCATTGTAATCAGCTATTGAGCAAAGTCATCTCCGAGCAAAACTGCGTGAAAGTAAAGTTACATAATCCACATCACTGTCAGAAAATTTTAGTGTAACGGAACCCGTTTTCCCACGTTGCCAAACTCGGGCTCTGACCTTTTTGAGGTCATTTCAGACGGAACAGCGCGTGATCGCGAATTTCGTGTTACACTAGATATGGGTTTCGTTATGATATTGTAATATGTTTTTCATTGTGGCTAAGCTTTGTAATACTTGACTTGTAAATTGGATGAGTGATTATTGTAAATATCGTTGTGGAAACAGAATTATTTGATGTGAAAAATCTAATAGCTTTTAGGGTTTCGAATGTCAGAATGAAAAAACTGAGGAATACTTACAGGATCACTCGTGTGTCTGTCTTTCCGTTTGTCACAGGCAATTTGCTACGAATATACTTCTTTTTTTTTAAACGTTGCCCCACACTGAACCTGTTAAGTAAAAATTTGGTACACGAATGAATTTCTGGACCCCAAACACGGACTGTAATGTAAATAAATAAATTTTGAATATGGGGTCACTATTCGGTGATGATTATGATGAGAAGAGGTCCTTATCCTGGAGTCGGACAGTCATAAGCGGATATTATTCACTGAACCATCTTCTGCACCCCTGAGTGTCCTATAACGCTTCATTTAGACTTTATAAATGTTAGTTCTCCGTATGGTGTCCAGATTAAGAATATTAAATCACTCCGTCTCTTCCAGTGGATGTTGTAAAAGGTGACTAAAGGACTCTCAACCAGAGGGACGGGCAGCAGCGTACCTCCTGTGGCACAGCAGCCATAGTGCACCCACCAACCCGCCTGTCAAGCGCAGTGAGTACTGGCAAATTCCCCCCAAAATAACGACATTTGTGGAAATCCTTGGGGGAAGCCTTTATTCGGCAGTGGATTACCTATGTCTGATAATATTATGATGGTGATGAAATCGAGCCGAGAGTCGGCGGTTACGACTTATCGTAAGTGACAATTTCTTGAACTTGAAATTTGTGTCGTAAGCTATGGGGCTTACGATAAAAAGGCAAATTCAAACCCTACAAAGTGATCGAAACGTCAGGAAAATCTAAAATATACGCGATAGAATCCGTTTAAAAGTGTTTTATTATAATCTAAGAATTGTCATTATCAATTGCTTACGATAAGTCGGCGATTGGGACTCGAAATGTTAGGAACGGCAACCGTGCTTCAGCCTACCTAATAATAAGTAGCAACTGCACTCATGGTCTCTACCCTACCATCTACCTTAAATACAACTACGCTAACACATAGTGAAGGCACGGTTGGTGCCGTGGCCAAGCAATTGGTTTTCTGCGGTATGCGTCGCGGGTTCAATTCCCGCACGGAACAAATATTTGTATTATCTACAGATAGTTGTTTCGGATCGGGGTATTTGTGTATGTGGGATTTATGTCTGTAAAGTGTACCCATGGCAGTAGCAACCATTAAAAACTAAAATCTAAAATCCGTCAGCCTCTATCTCTTTCCTATTTCGTAAATCCATACAAAGGTTGTCTGAAAGAGATCGCTGTGTGCGATAAGACCACCCATTGTGCATTAACTATCGTGACCTTTTTCCTTGTTTTTTTATGTGGTGTACAATAAAGTGTATATAAATAAATTAATGAATGTGGGGTATGAAATATGTGGGAATGTAATACTGCCGCAGTCGAGCCAATCACATAGGAATCTGCTTCTACTGAACTGAACTGAACTTTTCTTTTTGTTTTTTGTTGTGCTTCTCGCATACATTTCTGGGAAATGTGGCTGCTTCACCGGTCATTTCTGGCGAAGCCAAAAGAGGCCTCCAGCCAGGCTTAAAATTAATATTAAAAACTAAGCAACTTTCGCTAAGAGCGCCCCCTGCGGGACACGGACCTCGGCTTACGGCGTTGCTGGGGATAACAAGCTACTGTTTTGGGGATAGCTGGATCGGATTTATTGCCCCTACTGAAAACACTGAATGACTACGATATATCTATAGGCGTTTGGCAAAATTACTCAGTTTCATATACTTACTTTGTAGCAGTTTTAAGCAGGTTCATTTTCAGAAGTGGGCGTTTATAGAATAGTATGATGAAACATATGTACATTGAGGACAGTTACTAAAAACTATAAACAATAATATATTATCCTAAAGTTAAGTTTCCCATCTGCTGACATTTTATTATTATCATTTCGCCCTACATTTTAGTGACACCATCCACTTAGCTAGATTATTTGTTGGGAGCTCGCAAATACAGGCCGATGAAGATAATAGGCGTTGTTTTTTTTATTTTACGGTGAAATTACAGATTCGCTTGACATACAATGAATAACTAAACAAATTTAAGAAGGAGCCTTAAAAATTTATAATGATTATAGTTGTAACTCAAGCCGATGAAGAAAACTCATGATATTTCAAGACATGAAAACATAAAAAGATTTTTATTAATTTAATCCATTTAAAGGCACTTATGAATAGGCGAGACCTTAGTTGCCGCTTTCCAAAATGTATATATATATAATGCTAATGCCATAATAGAGTCTGTCTAATGAATCGTGTCATCTGGTATTTTTGAAAGTATTAGTATGGCAACATTTAAAAATGTTTTGGATTCAGAGACGTCCATTTAGTGTTTTTTTTTAATATCTTTAATGCGCAGGAATAGGGTTTTTACAATTTTATAGTAGTATAAATTCCTACTCATCACCAATTTTCATAAAATCTGTAAATCAAAAGTATCAAGTCAACTTTTTCTGTGAAATTGTTGGTTGGCGTTGACAGCTGAAGATAATGTTTAATTTGCCGCTCTTTTAAAGCGAAATAATTCATAAGACAGAGGCTGAGTCGCAGTACGAATGAATATGTGTATGTTCATTATGTACACACATATCCACACACAAATCCACACAAAAACATCCACGCATACAAATTTATACACACCCTCACACAATCAGAACAAGGGCCTCTCCATGATTACTCCAATGAGTGACCATAGAGGATATTGTGTTGTTATTACCCCACGGGAGGATGCTGCTACCCATCCTATTGATATCAATACTTAGTCGCCTTTTACGTCACCCATGGGTGGAGAGGGTGATCTATTCTTTTCGGGAACAACACGGAATGCAACTTAACTACACTTTGACGCAAGCATCATATAAAGTTTTTAATACTAACGAAAATCTTTATTGTTGTCAGATTTAAAAAGTTTACCAACGTTTTACGCTGTCGTATATTATTCTTATAGAGAGTTTTTTTTTTTAATTCTTTATGCACAAACATGTACAAAGGCGGACTTAATGCCTTAGGCATTATTTTGTAGTTATAATTTAAAAAATTTGATGGATAGTAATCATAATATTTATGTAGCAAGTATTTAGACTACTGCTAATATAGCGCAATCTATGTAAATTTATTTTACTTATTACAGTTCTAGGTTCTACTCGAGGGATCCATTACAATCCCCCCGGGTGGGGTGACCGATTTACCACTGCCCACTGCGAGATGTGCCTATAGGAGTGGCACTATTGGGCGGCTCTAGTGTGGTCATACGAGGACCTAGAGCCCCTTTTAGGGTGGTTTTAGTTTTAGGTTTTAGGTTTTAGCCAGTAGGAGTCCTTCACTGGGACGGAGGAAGTTCATGTAGAATTTCCAATGCGTCCAGTAAAAAAAAGTTCTACTAGAGCGATAAGCAATCGCATAAAGTTCAAAAGTGTTGGATAGATAGCACTATGTTAACACTGGTTATCATTTTGAGTATACTAACACCTAAACCCAATTATTTATAATTACTATTATGAAAAACAATATTTAAATTCATCATGCGACAATATCTTTTACGTTTAAAAAAATGTGATAAATATTATGTTATTTCACCCGGTAGAAATATATCGTGTATTTCCTCCGCCCAAGGGATGGTTGCCGGACTCCTACTGACTAGCGGTAGGGAAGCATCTGAAAAATGAATGCCCTCCCAGAGAAATTGTAAGAAATCCGCTTGAAGTCTCACTGTGCGCTGTGCTGCGCACACTGCAGCACGACACCACGTGTGCGCCGCCGTTTCCCTGGGCGTCACTCGTACATCAACAATATATTGGGTTCCATAATAGCCAGAATTATAGCTGATCACATATAATACTATACTTTTCACCGTGCAATTATGGGTCAGTGTACAATCTACAGTTTATTTCATCTTCAGTGAAGATTCCAATTATACAGAAATATTATACAGGAATAACTATGAAAAAATCGCATAATATTACGATACTTATATGGCTGTAAAGAACCAGAGAGTTTCCAGTTTTTTAAGAAACAACGGAATATTCACCAATCTTACTTGAGCACAACAAGATATCTGATTGGTTTATATGTTGTATCCAAAGCGTAGTCGTGTCGATTAATAGTAGCAACTGGGGGATAACAGGACTAAACAGGGATTTAACAGAGCACCCTGGCACTTCGGGGGCATTCTCTGGATAATGAAAAACTATGCGTTCCAAGGTTCGGACCCATTCAAAAGGACAGTTAAAAAATGGACAGGTGCAAGTTGTACGATGAATATGTTATATTTAGGCATTTAGGAGTGACGAATGCCTAATTAATCCCAAGAACAAACTTAACATCGTAGTTGAAAAACATGTTTTCTCATACATTCTAACTGCAAACGTAAGTTTGTACCCACAATGTTGAAAGATTTACCATGTTATTTTTATACTTATGATACATAATGACTTCTTATAAGTTCTCCTATAATCTAAAGATTACAGACAGACAGACAGAAAGAGCTATCATGTATATATATGTTTAAATTTTTGGATCAGTAAGATCAGAGATAAGGGGGGAGGGGGGTCAATTTTCGTCAATTTTCTTAAATAACTTAAAAAACATATATTTATAAATTACAAAATAAATATATTCCGGACCCTCACAACAAGCTCTTCCATTTGAAATGCTACACGGTACAGTTTGCAAAACTTTACCCTCAAATTTTCGATATTGCCCCCCAAAAGTGACCCCCATACTCAAAATGTATTTGTTCATGTTACACGTCCGAGTTTGGGTTACAGATATCCATATGTGTACCAAAGTTCAACTTAATCGGTCAAGAAGATTCTGAGCAAATTGGCTGTGACAGACGGACAGACAGACACACAAGTGATCCAATGAGGGGTCCGCCGTTTTTTCCTTCGGACGTTCGGAACCCTAAAATAATGCAGCAAGAAATTGTCCAAACTTTAAGATTTACAGGATAACCAATGGTAAAGTTACTAATTATAATATTCTGTTTGTTCCAGGTAAGCAGATTTCCAAGTTCACTATCAATTTATGGCCAATTCCAATGGCCACAACATTGTAACCAGGTATCATTTCGGCCGAATAAAGTCCACTGCTGGACACAGGCCTCCCGCAAAGATCCCCACAACGACCGATTTCGATCGATATGAGATGGGTTGGTACTATTCGTAGCCTGCACCACACGGCACCGTAGGCAACCAGGTATGCCAACAATATTTTGGACTTAAGTGAATACATGCTTTGACCAGCATGCTGGTTGCGTCACCCATTGACGTCACCTTATACATTCTGAGTTTCGTGGTCCATCAACCTTTTTTTTATTTTTATTGGTGCCCAGTTGAAATTCTTCATGAACTTCCTTCACCCCGGGGAAGGGCGAATGGGTATGCCGGACTCCTTTTTTATTTTTTTATTTTTTTATTTTTATTGGTGCCCAGTGGAAATTCATCATGAACTTCCTTCGCCCCGGGGAAGGGCGAATGGGTATGCCGGACTCCTACCGGTTAAAACCACTGGACCGGTCATCTTCGGCACCTAAGGCAGGCTCAGGGTCCATCAACCTATCCTTGACTGTCACTAATAAGGCGAGACTTATGAGAGGTGTAGCCAGTTCGACGATCGGTGAGGTTAAGCAACGCTTGGCACGGTCAATATTTGGACGGGTGACTGCATAGTGGTATTTCAAGTGATCGATTCCGTGCCTCGGAGGGCACGTAGAATCCTCACTCCCGGTTGTTGTCATTAGACGGCATTCGTTAAGCCAAGTTGGAGGTCTTTGGTCGGCTTGAACAACTCTGTCATAAGGTTAGCCACGAGCCACAAGAAAATAACAAGACTATTTGGATACAAAATATAGGTAAGTAACCGACAGGACATTTTTTAAATGAAATACATACTACATAATACCTGAATTTATTTCACTTCAAACCAACTTCTTGAATTAATTTATTACTACATCACTCAATGTCACTAGAATGAGAGTAGGTTGCCAGAATTTTAAAAATGCCTTGCATTTGTAAGATTTGAAGGAAACGGTGTGTAGTAATAGACTAGCTTGGCATGCCAAGTGATGTGGCGTGCCAACCGGGTTGGCTGCCTTTGTGAAACATTTACGTGTGAATTTGCAATTTTTTAAATTCCAGCTTACTTGGCTTGCATATCTATGAGGGATTAAAAAGGGTAGTTTGCTGTATTGAATACTAAATTAGGCTCTTTATGAAGCCACTTAAGGCAATGAGATTTTTATATTACAATTTAATACACTATATTCATTTTAGCAAACAAAGGAAGGTTCTTATATATTGCACGCAATTTCGGCATCATCTTAACAGCCAAATAACGTCCGCGGCTGAACCAGGCCCTCCGCTTTGGTTTTCCCAATTCAAGTCAAAAGCTCAAATCAGCAATGATAGAAAAAAAACAAGTTTTTTTAACTACTGCTGAATTTTATTACTGCTTAGTTTTCCATTAAATCACAAGAACCTTTAGCTTGTTCCAACTACGAAATAACGTTTTTTAACCGACTTCAAAAAGGAGGAGGTTCTCAATGCAAAGCGATTTTTGTTTATGTACGTAGACCGATTACTCCGAGATTTGTAGACCGATTTGAGCAGTTATTTTTTAACTGGTGCAGAATATTTACGATTTGATTCCTTATAAATTTCAGTACATTTGATTGAGATGTTTTTTAACCAGCTTCAATAAACGGGTCAATTTTATTATGCTTATCTAGATGAGGTCTTAATAGTTTCGACTCCTCTCAGATCAGAGAACAGATTTGAGTCATTTTTATTTTTACTGTTTAATATTGATACCAACTTGAAAGAGGTTCTTACATTTATTTACACAAAAAATAAACAAATAAAAATGTTAATAATAACAATGCCCCAACCATGGTTCATGCAGACCAACGAGAAGTTATATTTTACGAGACCTGGCCCCGCCCGACTTCATGA
Organism: Diloba caeruleocephala; assembly: GCA_947459985.1. Lineage (NCBI taxonomy): Eukaryota > Metazoa > Arthropoda > Insecta > Lepidoptera > Noctuidae > Diloba > Diloba caeruleocephala. The sequence goes on from OX381618.1 coordinate 4,385,443, forward strand.
ATAAAGTTTTTTCCTTTTCAGTGGTTTTAATACTTTTATATCGTGTATTTTAAGTCTGTATTATTTTGTTCACAAGTTTTTTTTTCAGTCAGTTTAGTTGTTTTTGACACATTGAAATTGCATAAAAGGTTTTCGATACCACTCCGAAGTCTCCAACAGTGTAAAAAGTACCTTTGAATAAGTAAAACGTTACATACACTCAAGATCCCATCAAAGATACTTCAAACTTTCCTTCAAAACCCTCGCCCATACGGATCCGGTTCATTCTCGACCTCAAGGTGTCTTTCGCACGAATCGTCCATTTATATCCCTACCCTTGGATAACGACAGTTTTCCCGCACGTACTCGAAGTCTAAGTTAGACGTTTTTAGATCCATAATAAGTTTCCTATCTCTTTGAACTCTTGTTGATGGCGGAGCAGTGTTATCTTCACGTGTTTATTTTTCCGTTGGTACATATATACATGTGCATTAGTTCTACGCTTATAGGATATGTTACTTTGAAAACGTATTGTTTCAAAACTTATATAGATTTTAATAAAGCTTTTGAAACGTATTCCATCGCATATATTTTTGTTTCTCTTGACGTTTCGCTACTTTGCTGCACTTTTTTTCCGATTATCGTACGTGTGGGTGGTGTCCGGATTATGAATATAACACCACTCTATCTCCTCCCGTGGATGGCGTAAAAGGCGACTAAGTGACTCTAAGCCAAAGGGGTGGGCAGCAATGTCCCTTCTATAGAACAGTAGCCTTACTGTGGTCACCAATCCACCTGCCAAGCGTAGTGAGTTTTGGTAAACTCCCCTCGAAATGACGACACAGTTGTGGAAATCTATGGGGGAGGCCTTTGTTCAGCAGTGGACATATAAATGGCTCATATGATGGTGATGATGACGAGCTAATTACAATACTTGTGCAGTAATAATATTAATAAAGAGGCAAATCATGAGTCAGTATTTTATGTATCTAAGTATATAATATGTTTGCAGTACAGGTGTCTTCGGGCCACGCTGGCCGCAGCTCATCCTACTGTGACAGTTATAGCTTATGAAATTTTCCGAGCTAACCAATTTTATAAACATGCTGATCAATTGCTGCAAATTAAAAATATTTTACGCATTTTCAAAACCATCTTGGCGTTTCATATTAGTCCTGGTAATTACATTCCTGAAAGTATATGTTATTCCTGATAACATATATACTTTGTGAAATTCAAATTTGATCTTAAACGTAATAACAAAACAAGCGGTCTTGGTTTATTATGTTTTAAAAAAACGTTGCCCCACACTAGGATTTCTCCTGTGTCGTAGGTGAGTTTACAGACATGAATTCCACATACAATATACCCAGACCCGGAACAACTACCTGCAGATCATACAAATATTTGTTCCGTGTGGGAATCGAACCCACGACCCGGAGCGCAGCAGCCGACTGTACAGTGTGCTGATAGAATGTGCTGAATTGGTTTAGCTATAACTGCCATAGTTGCTAAGCGGTGGTTGGCGAACGCAGTTGAGTTGTAACTAATGCGTAGTGTAGCGTCCTTCTAGAGGACGCTGATTCCTATCTTCCAAATAATGCCAAAGTCACCCCCATGGCACCCATTAGATGAGATAGGGTGGTGCTATTCTTAGCCACATGGTAACGGTTTAAAAACATAATGAACATTTACAAAAATGGGTTGAAGAAAATAAGCACTGATTTTTATTCGCGAAGTATACATTTCATAGCCGAGAGAAGCAGTAAGACATTTCGCCGCATATCTTAGACCTTGTCCAAGACAGGAAAACTTAAAGCTGATATCGAAAATTTTAAATCTGCCTCCTACTCGAGCTCAGATTTGTTATTCATAGAGGTGACTCCACAAAGTAAGGTACACTTTAACCTATTGACTCCGATAACAAGAGGAAAAGAAATTAAGAAAAGAGCAAACATTTAAAAATCCCTGCGAGAAATCTTTTATTCCAAATAGATGTTGGAAGCTTGTTCTTGTAAGTTGGTTGAAGTTATAGATATCGCGGTAAAAGCATTCCACAAATCTTCTTTTAGTACAAAAATTCAAAGCATCACCATTAAACTAAGGCATCACCGATAATTCGTTGCTTCCTTGCAGTTTCCTTCATGTAAAACATATCGTGCATAGTAAGTTCTAAAGAATGTGTTGCTGAAATCTTTTGAAAGCGTATAATGGCATCGGAAACCCAATCGAGCGAGAAAACTTCAGTAAAATAAAATTCTAATGTTAACCATGGCACTGATGGCGCAATGTCCACGTGATTGGCTATCTGCGCAATGTCGCAGATCACAGATCAGTTCCAGACAGGGTATTTCTGCATGTCAGATTTAAGTGTGTAAAGACAAAGATAAAAATATTTTTATTCATGTAAAACCATTTATTTTTTCATTTTTTCATTCATTTATGTACTTATGAATAGTCAAGACTTTAGTTGCCTTCATCCAAGGTGTAGATTTCCTATAGAGAAGAACGGGCAAGAAACTCCATGGTTACTCTTTGTAAATCATATTGGTACAATGTTCTACAATGTTCTACAGTGTTCTCGAAATAATAGTACTAGTACTGTGAGGATAATGCAGGAGAAAAAAAGTCTAAGCTTCTTAAATAGTCTACACTAGCATGTAAGCGTCTGTACCTACGATACAGGACAAAATTGAGTGGGCGACATCGTTTTTGAATTTGAAAATAGAATTAAATATTTGCCAGCTATATACAAAACCTTTGAACATTTGATTTTACTTTATGATATTCCAAAATATACCAGAAGATAATATCATTATACTTTCTAAAAACTTTTGCTATATAAAAGAAACCTAAAATGCTTTCACCAAATAAAGTCTTTAAGTGATCGTATCTCAATGAAATAGTACCGTTGAGTTCTCTGTCGAGATGAAGTTTACTTATGGCCCATCTGATAATGTAGTCATAACTTAGGATTGCAAAACTTGTTTTGACATGACTGAGATAGTTTTTCGCAGGTTTTTTCAACATTTCAGCCTCATCACTCACCTTCGATTTGCCGACGATATCGTAGTCATGGCAGAATCGCTGCAAGAGCTCAGCACAATGCTCGATGATCTCAACAGGGTTTCCCAACAGGTGGGCCTTAAAATGAACATGGGCAAGACGAAAGTCATGTCAAATGCCCATGTCGTGCCCATCCCAATATCCGTTGGGAGCTCTGTTCTCGAAGTTGTTGACGAGTATGTCTACCTGGGACAAACTGTCCAGTTAGGTAGGTCCAACTTCGAGAAAGAGGTCAATCGTCGAATCCGACTCGGCTGGGCAGCGTTCGGGAAACTTCGCAACGTCTTTTCGTCAACAATACCGCAATGCCTAAAGACGAAAGTCTTTAACCAGTGTGTGTTACCAGTGATGACATATGGAACAGAGACGTGGTCACTCACAATGGGCCTCATAAGAAAGCTCAAGGTCACTCAGCGAGCTATGGAGAGAGCTATGCTTGGTATTTCTCTACGAGATCGAATCAGAAATGAGGAGATCCGTAGAAGAACTAAAGTTATCGACATAGCTGCAAGGATTAGTAAGCTGAAGTGGCAATGGGCAGGGCACATTGCTCGTAGAACTGATGGCCGTTGGGGCAAAAAGGTTCTCGAATGGAGACCGCGCACCGGAAAACGCAGCGTGGGACGACCTCCAACGAGGTGGACAGACGACCTGGTGAAGGTCGCTGGGAGTCGTTGGATGAGAGCGGCATGTGACCGCTCGTTGTGGAGATCTAAGGGGGAGGCCTTTGTTCAGCAGTGGACGACCTGTGGCTGATATGATGATGATGATGATGATGGCCCATCTGATAATGTAGTCATAACTTAGGATTGCAAAACTTGTTTTGACATGACTGAGATAGTTTTTCGCAGGTTTTTTCAACATTTCAGCCGGAAAAGTTCACTACTGGACATATGCCTCACCAAAAAACGCCACAAGACCGACCTATGTTGTGTGCTAACTGGGGGGTTCGGTTAATCCCATACTCGCCTTTTGAATCATTTCGGCCGAATGAAGTCCACTGCTGGACACAGGCCTCCCCCAAAGATCACCACAACCACCGATATGGATGTGTTGTGGGCTCATTGGGGGTTTTGCCATAATCGCCACGCTTGGCAGGCGGGTTGGCGATCGCAGTTGAGTTGTTAATGTACTCGAAGGACGCTGCTGCCCATCCACCGGCTAATCCCTTAGTCGACTTTTATGACACCCATGAGAGATGGGGTGGTGGCATTCTGAGCCGGCACCACACGGCAAAAAAAGAATATGGTATTTAAATTCTTGGTTTATGTTGCGTTCAGCACACGCTCGAGGCGTCCGGCGTGGGTGGCCGATCGGCGGATCCGAGTTGTTCTTTTCTGACAGCAGTAGTGTCAGCTATGTTCATAACATCTAATCAAGCATGATTTTTTCAAAGATTTTGCTCATCAATACATACATCTCTCCAGCAGTGGACGTTTTTCGGTTGAAATGAAGATAATACATATTACGCCGACCCAAAGTAACGTGAGACCGGAAGAAGAATATGTTAAAAATACTTTTTAAGTTGAGATTGTAGTTTTACTCACATCTTTATTCATAGTAGTGCTCGAACTTACGTTTGATGGACGAATCAGCAATAAAACTAGAGTCAAGCGTTTTACTTCGTGTAGACCTTTCAGATGGAACGATTGATTCGATCAAGTAATACGGTTGCTTTCCATTCGTCATATCAACTGGAAATCACCCACGAATGAACATGAAACTCCCCTATAAGTTGAAATGAAAACCAATGGCGCCGACTTATTTGTAAATAGAAATAACCTAACTTCTTACTACTGATATAAATGTGAATGTTTGGATGTTTCTGGCGCCATCAAACCCAAACGCCTGACTGGATTCATATTAAATATGGTATACTGAGACATTCCTTAGCATTTAGCAAATCCTGTATCTGATTTCACAACACAATCGGTAGATAATGTTGTATATATAAAGTCTTACTTTAATAGTTCACGATATTTTCCATGGCGCCTTAGTAAATGCTAAAGATAATCATATATTATCATTAAAAACAAGTGCTTTTTAAAATATTTTTTTCAAGACACACATTTCATTACTTCCTGGTTTTCATAGTTGTAGTAATAGCCAAATGCATCAAATAAGAAAATAGCGGCTACTGCCCGGCAGCCGATTTCGATAGTCGGCAACGGTAAACGATGTAGACGGTAGCGGAGACGCGAAGTGGCGCCGTCTGCGTCGCACAAAATAAAGCAATAGTTTCTTACCATCCGGTTTTCTTGTGATAGGCACATTGTCATTGGGCGGCTCTAGTGTGATCATACGAGGACCTGGAGCCTCCCTTAGGTGCCGAAGATGACCGTTCCAGTGGTTTTAGCCGGTAGGAGTCCGGCATACCCTTTCGCCGTTCCCCGGGGAGAAGGAAAGTCATAAAGAATTTCCACTGGGCACCAATAAAAAAATAAAAAACACTATATATTGTCATTACCATTTACTATGGCGCCATGTGAAATGAGAATTATTAAAATAAGACCATATATAAATCGATCCCCTTCATATAAATTATTTTAAAAAATAACAATTACATAGCACTGAACTTCAATTTACACCCAGCGATGCGGACAGGTAATGGCAAAATTACAATTGAATTAACCGGGACTGACAATTTAACATGCCTTCAGAAGCATGGAGACGTTTAATTCAAATACCTCTATCAGGCCATCAATAGACTGGCCGCACTGAGAGCAGCTTAACCTCGCCAATCGTTTACCGATCAGTTAGTGCAACTGGCTATTGGCCTTCTTACAGGCTGATATAATAATGATGAAACTCTTAAGACTACTATCACCGCATAATAATGAACTCATGTATCCTGCGTTTTCATTCTTATTCAATTGAATAAGTAACTCTATAGTAAATCTATATGGCGTGGCAAATCTACGTGGCAATGGGCAGGGCACATAGTGGCAATGGGCAGGGGACATTGCTCGTAGAACTGATGGCCGTTGGGGCACAAAGGTTCTCGAATGGAGACCGCGCACCGGAAAACGCAGCGTGGGACGACCTCCAACGAGGTGGACAGACGATCTGGTGAAGGTCGCTGGGAGTCGTTGGATGAGAGCGGCATGTGACCGCTCGTTGTGGAAATCTAAGGGGGAGGCCTTTGTTCAGCAGTGGACGTCCTGTGGCTGATATGATGATGATGATGATGATAGTAAATCTAGTAAATCTTTCAGCCGGGAACAGCTGCCAGAAAACTGTGAAGACCCCTCCCTCTCTTTATTTATTCTTAAGTATTCCAGATCGTAGAAATTTTGAAATTGGAATACAATAAACGCCTACAATTCATTAAGTCAAATACGCTTTCATCATTGCGAAATCTGAACTTTTAATGAAAGTGAAAAATTTGGCCGTACGGAACGTAAAAGAATCGTTTAAAATTTTAAAAACATCCACAAATAAAAGGGTGTACAATAAAGTGTCGTGATTCGTGAAATTGTTTGACAAACAAACTCGTTTGGGATTCTGAACCTGGCGGGATTACTCTTCAAGGAGTAGGGTGACTGCTATACAAATTATAGTTTATAATTTCTACGTTTGTACTTAAATACAGCAATAAATTTCGTTTTACTGTATTACGGTTTTTTTAAAATATTTATTTCAATAAACATTCAGGCCACAAACTGGTTTTTTATATAATGTTTGCTATATAATTGTTTAATGCTGAACAATAACTTTTAAGAAACCAGGCTCTAGGCTGGGGCCTTTACTCGCTCTCAGGGACTGCGGACGGGGATCGCAGGCGCGCTGAGTGGGGAATCGGTGCCAAGCGATCCTTGGGAAGACCACCCGAGGTGCCGCCGACGCCGCATGAGGTCATGTGCCACTATGTGAGCAGCATAGCATGCAGCGAGGTTTCGGAGGATCTTATCAATCGGGGGAATCTTTTAAATCACCTCTAGATGTGCTTTGGTGGCCTTGCAACCCCTCCGCTAGATATGCTTCAAGATGTGCCTCCGACTGACGACTCCGGTGCGTCTGTTCTCGAGATTCAGGAACTCCCTTCGGTACTAAAGATGGCCACTTAGGCGCTTTTAGCCGATAAGAAACCAGCACACCCCTTCACCCTTTCCCCGGCGTGAAGGAATTTCATGATGGATTTCCACCACAGCGGACAAAAATCTTCCCCCGAAAGGAATGCGCTTGTGAGGCAATAACTGTATTGTCTTACTAACGCATAATTATGATGCTATGATATAGCGAGTGAGGGTACTTTTATTCAGTGACAAAGTCAATATTAAAATATCACGTTACTTGCGTGGGATCATTTCACATAGAACAGTCCCAAGGTTGGAATAGGTGTCAGTACAATGTGATAATTTTGTCCCGTATCAGATTAGATTTTAATTCATCGTGTTCAAATATGCGTGTAAGCATTTCCATATTTGGCACAATCATTCCTAAATTTCGCCATAGCATGGTAACTGTATCCGGTGAATATACCACGAGTTTATACAGCGTATCATTCTTAGAATAAGGACGTCACCGTCGTTTCGGTGACACGGCAATGTAATAAAGTTTGTATTCACTGCGATCCGTGGTAAACGTGACGAAAGTGGTTAATTTTTGGTGTGGGATGTTAATATTATCGTGTATATTTTTGGGGTTACTTAGGAAGTGGTATAACACTTGTTTTATACTACAACTTATGCACGAAGATATATAGTATACGTTCAGTGATCCTGAACCAAAATATTACATACAGTACCTTTATTGTTTTTTACTGGTGGTGGGTTAGTGCACTGTAGCTAGTGTAATTACTGGGAATAATATAAACATAAGATAAAGACAAAATAATTTTCTACTCATGTAAACCGTATACAGGCACTTATGAATCGTCGAGACTTTAGCTGCCGCGTTCCGAGATGTTGATTTTCCATGGAGAAGAACGGGCAAGAAACTCCATGATTTCTGTTTTTAAATCATATTAAATGTTGCAATAATTTATGAGCACATTTTTGTAGAAATCAAGTATTTGGTTTGGTTATGTGAAAACAATTTATTAGAAAAACTTCTTAAAATGTCTACTAAACAAGCCTGACTGTAACATTATTTTACAGTTATGATTAAGTTGTCATGGCAGTATTTGGCTGACCAGTCCCAACAAACGGCACTCGTTCACGAGCATGACGCATGCATCAGCGTCGCTTAGCTCAACCATATTGTAGGGAAACTTAGCGACCCAATACTAGCATGACATAACTAAGCTTCCAGACAACTATCACGCCAATAAAACAAAATAAAAATAACCCACATTTTGGCACTGCAAGTACAGTAACAAATCAAAATAAAGTGAATATATAAATAAACAAGTAATTAATGTAATTTAAAATAAATTAGAATAATTGAATTTAAAAAAATCAAGTTGTTTCCTCTTGTTAAAGTTCTCTTGAGGTATACTCTCCAATATGTTGATATCACTATATCAGGCCCCGATACTGGTTGATTTTGGCCCTCATAACCCAGTTACCATCTTGCATCCCATGAATGCGCACTTTCGCTGCAGAGAACATCTTGATATAACAATAGACTCGCTGTTCCAGTAAAATGTGTAAATTATGTCTTTGATACACCCAATATTGACGATTTATCAAAATTTATTTTCATATCTTTGTTTTACTTTGACACTTGACGTTCATCATTAATGAACACAATTTCTTAATTTTTTGGGCTTCAGCATTTAATCATCGAAAATCCGTACAATGGCCTTGTTAACTACCAAATACAACTGACAACAACGGCAATATGGGTGAGATTCAGAGACATGAACGTAAGACGGACTAAGAACGTTCTAAGCTAAGTAGTGGGTAAACGCATCTTCAAAATTCGTATTCAGAGACACAGTCCCTCTCAGTTTGAACTCTTTTCTCTATGGCCATTTTTAATACGAAAGTGGTTCTCGGTCAGATACGGTTTTCACAAAACTGTGTAGTCAGGCATAAATAAAAAATAAAAAAGGATAGCAATATATGAAATGCCATTGGAGTGAGCGAAACAAAATATCGAACACAAATCTATCTACTTATGTTGTAAATCGCAGGAGTATATGAACATTTTACGAGTAAAAATGACTATTCAAAACTCCACAACCATTATTCTATACATAATTATTCTTACATGCTGCATTACTGCGAGTAAGTAAGGACGATATTTTGTTAAATAGTTGAACATATTGGACTACTGTAGCCTCCATAGTACAAAGCCTATTAGAATTATATACAATCAAAGTAATCAACTTTCTCATATATCCATAATTCATAGTTCCTGTTGCAAGCACACCTTTGCCGGCTTCGTGGCGCTAGATTCGCCCAAACTAGTGGATTTTCACTACTTGGCTAAAACTAAGCTAAGTTTACGCTAAGCTTAAGTCGTGTTCCAATCGTCTGTGAATACAATTATGAGCGTAAGTAGTGCATGTTGACAGATGGAAGCGTAAGTTCACCCTTAGACTCGTTTCTGAATCTTACCCTAAGAGGACCCCGAAGACTTAATCATGGGAAATGGGGACAGAGCATTTGGCTGTGTGTTAAATATGATCTTAACACAAAAACAGATCAAGTCCTTAAATCTAAACATTTTGGATTAGATTGATTATTAAACATAATAGGCCGTTAGACATAATAAAATAGCATAGTCTCTGATGAGTAAGTCTGCTTGTGACCACGGTCAGTACTACTTATTCGAAACGTCGAAGCCAGTCAAAATGATATTATAATATGAACTTGGACATGAACCAGCTCAATTCACGTGCAAATTCATATTATCGTAGCGTCTTATAATAATGTATTCAATTCGCAAAAGTTTAAGAAGAACTAGCAAACTAGAAATGTATTGATGAGAATACTACTCGTATTCTAGCACAAACATATTTTCGTTAGTAAGCAGGTTTATAGGAAATTAACAAAAAACACCAAACAACGATAAAGATATCATGATCTCATCATATCAGCCACAGGACGTCCACTGCTGAACAAAGGCCTCCCCCTTAGACTTCCACAACCAGCGGTTACATGCCGCTCTCATCCAACGACTCCCAGCGACCTTCACCAGGTCGTCTGTCCACCTCGTTCCAACGAGGTGGACAAACGACCTGGTGAAGACGTCCCACGCTGCATCTTCCGGTGCGCGGTCTCCATTCTAGAACCTTTGTGCCCCAGCGGCCATCAGTTCTACGAGCAATGTGCCCTGCCCATTGCCACTTCAGTTTACTAATCCTTTCAGCTCTGCTGACAACTTTAGTTCTTCTACGGATCTCCTCATCTCTGATTCGATCTCGTAGAGAAATACCAAGCATAGCTCTCTCCATAGCTCGCTGAGTGACCTTGAGCTTTCTTATGAGGCCTATTGTGAGTGACCACGTCTCTGTTCCATATGTCATCACTGGTAACACACACTGGTTAAAGACTTGCGTCTTGAGGCATTGCGGTATTGTTGACGAAAAGATGTTGCGAAGTTTCCCAAACGCTGCCCAGCCGAGTCGGATTCGACGATTGATCTCTTTCTCGAAGTTGGACCTACCTAACTGGACAGTTTGTCCCAGGTAGACATACTCGTCAACAACTTCGAGAACAGAGCTCCCAACGGATATTGGGATGGGCACGACATGGGCATTTGATGATCATGATCTACTTACAGTTAAAACTACAATAAGGCATAGCTTTGAACCTTCCACAATACAACAGATCTAAAAATATCGCTCCCTAACGCCCCATTCAGCCTTACCGCACCATTTTTCATTATTCCCCATATCAAAGTTTCACAAAGCAGCCGACGATGGTAAGTAGCCGGGCTCTTAAGTTAAAAGCTTTCGAGAGCTATTCTCAACACCTGCTCCCCTTAACAGCTACTTACAATGTGGCATGCGTGTTGGTTACTGTTGATCCGTTTATAGAGATATTAGAAATGCTTTTGCTAACATAGTTTTATGTTGTGACATATTTTATTTATAACAAAAATAATGTTTTTGAAGTAAAACTTCTTTTGGAATGGTGTGAATTGGATTTTACGAAAACGAAAACATGTAACGAAAGACGACATCTGACGACATTTTGGGAGAAATTGCCTGCCGAGCGTGGTGACGCTCGGCAAGCGAGTTGGTGAGCGCAGAATGGCTGCGGTACAACAGAAAGGACGGTGTTACTAAACAAATAGCTAATTCACAATTCCCTATAGTGATTATAGAAGTTGTCGTCTGTTTTATTATTGTGTGCTTTTATTTTACATATGTGTATTGAACTTTGTTTACCCATAACTAAATTATTCAAATGTAATAACAAAATTGTAACATCATTTTTGAAAAGAGTATATCCGTGAAATCTTGCCGGCTCTCCTCCATAGGACCAACTTTTCTGAACCGAGCATCGTAACTGTTGTCTTTTTTAAGAGCCTTTTAAGGCGTTTATGAAATAAAAAGCGGAATACCCATCTGCCATACAAAAAATCATGAGATGAACAAAAATGAATTATGCACCAAATTGTGCTTCAAATTGAAGAAATCCCACTACAATTTCATTAATTATGTGAATTTTGTGAATGATACCGACCCAAGAGAAGACGGTAGCACGCATGTGGTCACGCGCTGCCGTGGCAAGCTTTGGGGATCCTTTACAATTCCCCCGGGGGGGTAGCCGATTTACAACAGCCAATCACCGCCTCCGAGATGTGTCTATAGGCATGGCACAAGTGGGCGGCTCTAGTGTGATCATACGAGGACCTGGAGCCTCTCTTAGGTGCCGAAGATGTCCGCTCTAGTGGTTTTAGCCGGTAGGAGTCCGGCATACCCCTTCGCCCTTCCCCGGGGCGAAGGAAGTTCATGAAGAATTTCCACTGGGCACTAATAAAAAAAAGGTTATGTCAAGGTTAGGGCACATAAAACATAATAGATTTAAAGTAGTTAGAGATTAATAAGCACAAGATGATCAGATTTACAAAAGCCGGGCCATGGAGTCATGTCAAATATAAATGATTTATTACAAATCAATCATTCAAGACCATTTATAACTACATTAATCGACAATCGAATTAAATACTAAATTATACACTTTTATAATAAAACAATTTTAAACGGATTAAATCGCGTGTATTATTGATTTTTGTTTTTCCTGACGTTTCGAACACTTTGCAGGGTTCGTGGTCGCAGGATGACTAAGGTGACAAGCGTCGTTACAGATTTAAAAAGTTATTTTATCTACCGTACAAAACTAATCAAAAATTGTTTCGATGCACGCAGTAATCACTCACAGTGTCTTGATGTTTTTTAGTTTGGTGTGTTGTTTGGGATTTTATTAATTTAATAACCGGATTCCAAACAGGTGGTACCTGCCAACCATCTTCTCTATTAAAATTAGGATGTTTTTTAATTTCAATAGCCTCTCGAAACATTCTTGGTACATAACGGTTTTCTTTCGCGAGGACTTGAGGATGATCAAATCGAAGAAAATGGTTGGGTTTGCCTAAGGCATGTTCACACACTGCGGACTTTGTGATGCGTCTATGCTTGACGTCAGCTATGTGTTCTTTAATTCTGGTGGCTATACTACGCTTTGTTTGCCCTATGTATGACAACCCACAATCACAGTCAATCTTGTAGACCCCTGCATCTTGGAGAGGAATGTGACACTTCACGGGTTTGAGAAGTTGGCTTATCTTTTTATGTGGCTTGAAATAGGTTTTAATAGAAGCACGCTTCAAGATATGACCAATTCTGTCCGTGACTCCCTTGATGAATGGTAAGACTGCAGGTCTCCGATCAACCGTGGTGGGTTTCGGGCGGCTTCTGCGACGGGGATGTGGCGCTCTTAAATTGTTATTTCGAAGAACTTGCTTCACATGGTTAAGCTCCCCTGGCAGGTGGTCGGCGTCGCAGATGCCGTGTGCTCTCTGTAACAAAGATTTAGCCACGGTAGCTAACTGACAAGGGTGGTGGTGAGATTCACCGTTAAGGTACCTGTCTGTATGGGTAGGCTTTCTATACACAGTGTGACTAACTGAATGATCAGGATTATGGATAAGAAGTATGTCAAGAAAGGCCAAGGATTTGTTTTCCTCCAATTCCATAGTAAACTGAATTTTACTGTGTATTGAATTTAGATGTTGTAAAAATGCAGAGACCCTATTGTGAGGCAAGATGGTAAAAGTATCATCTACATACCGTTTGAACATATTCGGCATAGCCGGGGCTGTCATCAGTGCTCTCTCCTCAAAATCCTCCATGAAAATATCGGCGACTACAGGAGAGACCGGTGAACCCATGGCAACACCGTCAGTTTGAAGGTAAAATTCATTGTCCCACAACAGGTAGCCGTTGGTAAGGCAGTGTTCAAGCAATTCTGCATATTGTTGAGGCATGCTATGCTCACTTAACCGTTTCTTAACAACATCCATACAGTCCTTAATTGGTAAGTTAGTAAATAAGGACTGCACATCAAAACTGACCATCACTTCATTTTCAGCCAGTTGAAGGTCTTTTATTTGGCTGACAAAGTGATAGGAATCCTTCACATATGTGTTAGACTTTCCACGAAGTTTTGAGAGTATCTTCGCTAGGTGTTGCGCCAGTTTGTAGGTTGGTGTATCAATCTGGCTTACTATTGGTCGTAGGGGAACATTGCTTTTGTGTATTTTCGGCAACCCATACAGCTTTGGTGGTTTCGCGCAAGACGGAATGAGTGTTTTCACGTCTAATTCTAAAATATCGGAGTGTTTGGATATTAACTCAGTGGTCTTTTTGAGTATTTTGTTGGTTGGATCTTTGTTTACCTTTTTATATGTGCTGTTATCCGACAAAAGGTCTTGAATTTTCTGTTTGTAATCTGACGTGTCCATTATAACCGTAGCGTTACCCTTATCGGCACGGAGGATAGTCAGGTCTGGGTCTTCATTAACGTTTTTTAGCGCTTGATACTCATCGCGAGACAGATTCGGTTTGGGCGGTTTGCTGCGACGTAATACCACTGATATGTCTTGTCGGATCGCCTCCAAATCTCCTTTCTTTACGTTGTTTTTGATAAGACAGTCCTCGACGTTACAGATTATATCTTCGTAAGGGATTTTTTTAGGTGCTAGCGCGAAATTTAGGCCCTTTTTTAACACTTTTACGGTGTTTTCGTCCAGAGATTTTTTAGACAAATTAACTACGGAATTTAATGATTTTGACAGATAGTCTGGAGTGTTTATGTTTTCCGAGGTGCTTTGAATACTAGTATTTTTGCCACACAGTTTTTCATACTTATTAATTTGTCTTTTTGTATACTCATTGAATTTAGCGGTGGCTCGTCTACTATTGATATTAATACATTTAACATAATCTGATTCTGATAATTTACTTTGCAATTCTCTGGACAAAATCTCAACATTATTATTTAATTTGTGGGCATCTATTCTGTGTTGACGGATGAGATTTTTTAACAACTTTAAACTTGCCTGATGTAGAATGCCTGCGCTTCCTAGTATGTCTTTCTTCGGTGATATCCGTACACATACTGGAATGATGTTATTATCCCGGCATCTCTTCAAGAAATTCAATGAAGTTATACACTTTTACCATAGCTAAACAAACTTGAGAATGATTTAATTGTTAATATTTTATTATAAACATAATTTAGGACTACTGGTAGCTTGTGTTCATTTCAGGCATTTAATGGGCTTTCCCCTTTGAAGTTGAATGTTTTTGCCAATGTTACGAGTAACATAAAGTAAATAATTGCTTACTAAGACTGTTTTCAGTGTTGTTATTCTTAATATACAAGATGCTTATAGCCAGTTTCACTCACTGATCTGTGAACTATCGGCGAGAATAACTTACGCTCGGTATATAATAATATCATCATTATCATCATATCAGCCAAAGAACGTTTACTGCTCACAGTCATCCCCTCCGAGATGTGCTTAAAGGCGTGGCATCAATGGACGGCTCGTGATCTTACGAGGACCTGGAGCCCCCCTTAGGTGCCGAAGATGACCGCTCCAGTAGTTTTAGTCGGTAGGAGTCCGGCATACCCCTTCGCCATTCCCCGGGGCGAAGGAAGTTCCATGTAGAATTTCTACTGGACACCAATAAAAAAAACTTATTCTTCGTTTTCGTTTAGTTTAGTCCAAACGAAAATGAAGAATAAAATAAGTTGTTCTCAGTATATATTGAACACGGTGATGTATAATGCATTCTACGTTTATTCTGAGAATATCTGTAAAATTAATATATTCTGAGGCGTGAGTAGCATGAAATTAAAAGTGACAGAGGAGGAGACGTTGTGCAATTTGTTTTCTGTCTGAGTCTAAATGTAGCTTTATAATGTTAACTTTCAAAGTACATGGTCTGCTTCACGGTAAAACAATAAAAGCCACGTTGCCGTTCCTACTATCTATGGAATAATTAAATTCATTGTTGTCTTCTTCTTAAAGCTATGTTGCCGCTTTTCTACACATACGTGCAACTATGAATTTCAACCGTTGTTTGATTGCTAAATACAGATTCATTATATTGATCACACACAAATTTTGTACACTACTATTTTGTTTAACAGCAAATCATAAAACAGTTTATTAGGTGTAGACTGAAACGCGACGTTGCCACTTATCTTTCTCTACATGTTCGCAAAATGACTTGTACAAAGCATCGATTGAACATAATTACTTCAAGTCAAAATGTAATTATGTTATTTAAAGTCTAGCTATAAATTGCTTCTTGAAAATTTTTATTCCTATTAAAAAATAACTTCAAGTACACGAGGTAACAATTTGGCGAAATTGTTCTTTTTGCTTGCCCCTAATTATGTGAGAAGTGGCAGAGGCAACAGCAATTGTAAGCACACGATAAAAAAAAAAATACACCAGCTAAGTTTTTGATTTGAAATATTAAATCTGACGGCACGGTTGGTGCGGTGGCTGATACTGTCGGCTGCTGCGCACCGGGTCGCGGGCTCGATTCCCGCACCGAACAGATATTTGTATGATATGCTTTGTATATTTGTTTCGGGTTTGGGTGTATTCTGTGTGGAATTTGTGTCTGTAAACGCACCCACGACACAGGAGAAATCCTAGTGGGGGGCAATGTTTATAAAAAAAAAACTAATTTCGTAATTAGCCTCATTGGATGTGACCTTCAAATTGAAACTGACCTAGTACCCGAGCTAAACTAACAAGAAAGAATTGTTCTATACCGACCTTATAGAGTCAGTGGGCTACGTGGTCCGAATACGTAATATAAGGTCTCCTTATCGAACGTTAGACCTCTATTTACTAATAATAAATTGGTTATCTCAGTCCTAGATCTAAGTTTAAGTAACCAAAATAAATAGGGGATGGCTTTGAATGGATTTGCTCCTACATTTTGAATAATAAATAGAGTAAAAATATTGGAAATAGAACGTTTAGTACTTATCTCTCTTTTAGAAGCATTGTGAGAGGAAAGCCGAAGTCCGTGTCCTGCAGGGGGCGCCCTTGGCGAAAGATGCTTAGTTTTTAATGTTTAGGCCTCTTTTGGCTTCGCCAGAAATTACCGGTTAAGCAACCACATTTCCCAGAAATGAATGCGTGAAGCCCAACAAAAAAAAAAACATTTTAAAAATCACGCTCTTGATTCTTAGTATAGTTATTGTAAACATGCAGGCCACGTGGTGCTGGTTACGAATAGCACCAACACAAAAAAAAAATCCTCAATGGACCCGCAACACAACTAGGCTGGTCATTGTGGTGATATTTGGGGGAGGCTTATGTCCAGCAGTGGACCTTATTGGGCTGATATGATGAAACATCTTGACTCATGCTCTACTATCATTCTAGTATTTTCCCAACAATGTTGAAGGCAACTTCAAGTCACCAGATGCGGCTGAATTTGTGTTTTATACAAATATGACAGAACATATGAACTCTCAGAAGAACTATTAAACTTAAATGGCATTGGGCAAGGCACGTTGCTCGTAGAATGAATGTCTGATGAATCTGAAACGCTATCTAGTGGTAACCACGTACTGGAAGACGCAGTGTGGGCAAACTCCCCCACAAGATGGATTGACAACCTGGTAAAGGTTAACCAGATGGATAAGAGTAGCGTCAGACCGGTTGTTGTAGAGATCTTTAGGGGAAACCTATGTCCAGCAGTGGACTTGTATCAGCAAAAATTATGATGTTGATAACATAATAGTAACTGCCATCTAGACTCTGTGATCCAATTCTCAGAGGATCACCATCATATCAGCCAAAGAAGGTCCACTGCTGAACAGAGTCCTCCCCCATAGATTTCCATAATTGTGTCATTTAGCGGGGAATTTGCCAGTACTCAGCACGCTTGGCGCTTGGGTTGGTGAGCGCACTACTGTTCCACAGAACGGACGCTGCTGCCTATGCCTATGATCAAGAGCCTCTTAGTAGCCTTTTACGGCATTCATGGGACGAAATGGAGTGGTGCGTGATTCTTAATACGGACACCACTCATACATATCGAATAGTGAGTACAACGTTGCTATTCTGTAAGAACTCACTAGCAAACTCATTTCTAAATCCGCGTTGAAATCCCTCATATCATATTATTTTTACTACTTTTCACTGCGCATTTATAAGTGATTTTGCTTCATTAGCAAATCTATTTCCCTGATTTCGTACTATCTTTACTGCAGATACAATAGTGACTTTGCTAGTAAGTTCTTACAGACTAGCACTGCAGTAATCAGATTATGTTGGCTTGTTAGTTTACTTTTAACATACGTGGTCTCGATTGAATAAACAAAAGCAATAAAATAAACACAATTTGCGATATATATTCAAAATCAGTTCCAATTTAAAGTGCAAATGAATGCAACTGGACATCCAATGCGCAGTTAATATTATGATGATTAATGCTTTTGTTTAGAAATTCGTAGTATGTATGTAAATTAACGTATTGCTATTAAACAACGTTAAATTTAGCATTAAATCATAATGAATTCAACAAGCTTTTCCAAATATAATTATCAGGGGTTATAATAGCTACAGTTTTTAAGTAGTAATTCTTAAACTTTCGCGAATTGAATTCATTATTTTTAGATAATATCGGGTCAGATTAATTTCAAAATAATATTTTAACTAACCTCAACAGCCATCAGTTCTACGAGCTATGTGCCCCACCCATTGCCACTTCAGTTTACTAATCCTTTGAGCAATGTCGGCAACTTTAGTTCTTCTACGTATCTCCTCATTTCTAATTCAATCTCGTAGAGAAATACCAAACATATCTCGCTCTCCTTAGCTCACTCGAGAAATATTATTTCATTATTGTGAACAAGGAATTAGCTTTTAAATATAGTGTCATGAGGCCTTAGTTATGATACATTTCATTGTTAGCGATTTTAGATTATAAAACCACTTCACCAAACTAAAATAAAATCAAGCAAGAGACTGTATTCCTAAGTTTGTTCTTTATGGGAGTCTACGGGGATGAAGAAAACTTCCTCTTAATTGACGTCTTTGACAGCCTCTTTTTCTACTACTACTAAGCCAAGTCCTCCTTTCTTGTATGCTATATATACATTGTCTGTGCCATTCACACTAAAATATTATCCAGAAATAATACGTATTCATTAATGATCATGATCTGTTATAACTAACTTTTCATCATCATCAAATTCGACTCACCTCTTCCTTTAAGTAAATAGCACAACTGGTAAGGATAAAGCAATTACTGTATGTTATTCTTTAATCAAACGAGGCAATTACTGAACGCTCCACAATTCTTTTCCCAGGAAATTGAATCTAAACCTTTTCAGGTCATTTCCAATACCGTTAAACAAACTTCGAGGAAAAGGCTTAATTAATCCAAATCCCTTCGTTCATGTATCATCTAGCCTCATAAACCTATCATGAATCTGAAGAGCTAATAAAAGAATCACCCGCTCAATAAAACGTTAATATAGTCCCCCTTGATTAAGATTCACACTCTCAATGGTATACCTTTTCCGGTCGGTATTTTTCAGGTGATTTGAAGTGTTGTCTCTTTCTGATTGTGTATGTCGGAGAGAGAGAAATATATTGAGGAGCCCTCAACCGATAAGTGTCGTATTAATTGCGGGATCGGACATGAAATTACTAATATTCTGAAAGGGTCGAGCGAGTTATTTATTTACAGGTTTCGTTTTTGGGTTGGTGATAAAGTGGGGTCATAAATTCATGCCCCGGAATATATTACGGTATTTGTATAAAGTAGATATTTATTGCCCTGTTATGTAATCTATCAATTATTTTAAGTGATGTTACATGTGATTTGAGGTTAACATCTGACGTTTTATGGCAATGCTCTAAATATCTGATCTGACCTGACTATAATACGGATTTAAAACCACCATTAACCTTTACCACCATTAATCTTTGTGCACGTTAATCCAACCCCAAGTATCTAATGGTGGTAGCATTAGAGACTCGGGGTAGGTAACTGCATTCGGTTTTATAGGTAACAAGATAACGAAAGAAATTACTGATCTGACAGTTGGGAAGTTTAAATCGCACGTCAAACCAATTCTTATAAAAAAAGCTTATTATAGGATTAAAGACTATGTTGACGACAGGAACATATAGCGTTAGTACTTTTCTTCTGTGGCTTCCCTGGAAACCTAATATATCTGAAGTGATATTTGCATTGTACACCTGCCATATCTATCTTTTATCTGTGTATAGATAACGAATTTAATTACTTTTGAAACGAACAAATTCGTGTAAGATATTTAAAAAGAAAATGACAAAAAAGACCTAACCCTGAGTTTCAGTATTACTTCTCAGAGGTTGTTATGTAGCGATTTGCTAGCCGTTGTTTCAATATGACGTGTAAAAGTGTCTGTTAGGAGCTTTTTTTTTATTGATGCCCAGTGGAAATAGAAGCATGACGCTCTCACAAAAGGAGACCACTGCATTTCAGTTTTCATGCTCTGCCAACATAGCTGACACTCCTGCTGGCGGAGAGAGATCTAGCCCGATCCGATTAACCAGGATCAGGAGGTGCGCTGGGCGGTGTCCTGGTCGCTGTCACAATGGTGGCATTTTGCCGTTTCCTCGCATGCTATCGGGATACCTGCATAGGTGCAGGTACGCACCGAAACAACCGTGCCCGGTGAAGACCTGCATCAGGCGGTAGGTGATGCACTCGCTTCTTCTGAGCCAGGCTCTACGACAAGCTTGGTCGCAAACTGCATCCGTAGCCGGTGACGCCACTTTCCAAATGCACGCCGCCGAGCTAGCCACCTCAGCCTGTCCAACGCCCCTGAAGGCACGCCTTCGGTCTGTCAGAGGGGGCGTGTCTGATCGTAAACCCATTCATCCATCTCCGCCAGTATGTCGAAAGATGGAAATCGCGCCAGGAAAGTAGCCGCCTTGTAGGACACTCCAGAGTGGACTGTCCAGAGTGAGTCCCAGGTATTTCATGTACCGGCCCATCCCGATTCGCGTGTCATCAACGCGTATCCATGAACTGGGTGGTTCTCTGCTCCTCGGCAGTTTGAATTAACAAATAGCAATTTTAGTTATTATTGTATTACAGAGTAATGCTGTGCGTTTTGGTTGACAATGGTGATGTTTTCTAAGGACAAACTTAGTGCCCCCCCCCCCTGCCGTCAGTGGTGGGGGGCCTCGGGGGTCACGGGAGCGCAGATTGGGGATTCTGCGTGCTCACACCGAGCGACCCCCGGGAAGACGGTGGCGCGCACGTGGTCACGTGCCGCCGTGTGCGCAGCACAGCGCAAAGCGAGTCTTGGGGGGATCTTTTACAAGCCTCTCCGAGAAGTGCCTGGGGGGGCGACCTTTTTACAGTTGCCTTCCCTCCGCTAGAGGGGGTGACCGGTTTACAGTCATCCCCTCCGTGATGTGCCTAAAGGCGTGGCACCAATGGGCGGCTCTAGTGTGATCTTACGAAGACCTGGAGCCCCCCTTCGGTGCCAAAGATGACCGCTCCAGTGGTTTTAGCCGGTAGGAGTCCGGCATACCCCTTCGCCCCCAGGGTGAAGGAAGTTCGAGAGTATAGAGGAGGCTCATGCTCATGAAGATATTCAATGTATTTTTGATGAACACGAAGACGATCAAAGCTACGATTTATATAATATCCAAATATTGGTGAAGGATGAAGAGTGAATGATAAGCACGGTCTTTTGTTAATTAAAGCATTCAAAAAGAACTTAGTTCAGTCTTAAATTACTAAACAATTTTTGAATTTTATTTTATACCTAAAGTAAACTCTTGACGACCAGAATTTACTAAACAACTTTTATGTCTTTATAATCAAAATGAATCTAATTTGTGTATCAGTGAAAAACTTTACTAAATTTGGTTCACAAAAAAACAGTACTTCAGAACTGTTGTGCTCAAGATCGTCTTATTCCAATAACATTTGTATCCAAACTTTCCAAACTTCGTGGTCGTGGCCCCCGTTTTCAATGTAACATTAATTTTGTTTCTATGTTATTTGGAATGGTACAAAATCTTTGCTTTGTTGTTTGTAAGTGATATTTATACATGTAATTTGTCAGCAAGATTTTCCATTACGTTTTAATTGTGTAGTTTGGTTTTGCCTTCGGCTCATTTTAGTGGGATATATTTAGGTTACGTTTTACGCCTACCTATATACTATACCTTACTTTAATATGCAGGGGGTGAGAGCTTGGGTCAATACCTACCAAAAAAACACAATATATGTTCAGCAAAATCTTACGGATTTACAGTAGTACAAAATTTTAAGATAAGAAAATTGTACTGTGAGAATTTAAATAAAATATATATAAAATTATAATAAATAAAATTGTATTTCTTGAAAACATTTTAGTTTTTAATAGAATAAAGACTTATCAATGAGTAAAGTAACTATTCACATATAATTTGAGGTAAAAAAAAAACTACAAAAGGAATTTTTCATTACGAGATGCTTAAAAATCTGTGTCAAGCTCGAGATTTTCGATATTTCGGAAAATTTTGTACTACTGTAAATCCGTAAGTAAGATTTTGCTGAACTTAAATTGTGTTTTTTAGGTAGGTATTGACCCAAGCTCTCACCCCCTGCAGTATGTCGTGCTATTTACTAGACATCCTGTATAACGGTCATACTTATATGTTCGTATATACACCATCTAGGACCTAAAAATGTGCTATGTGCTGCCTCAGTCGCTTTTCATGATGTCTGCCTATCTCTGTATCTATCGAGCAATAAAACTTTTTAACAAAAGTATTTTTTATTTTATACCTGGCCTTCATAAATAAAGTGTTTTTACCTTTTTAGTGGTTTTAAATATTTTATATCGTGTAGGGTTTTCGAAGTCAGTATTTTTTTTTTGTTAAAACGTATTATATGTTTCTTTTTAGTGTAATTAAACGTAAGGACTTTTCCAATTTAGTATCAGTATTTAACACTAAAAATAAGAATGAATCAAATCGGTTCTCTGATCTGAGAGTTTTCGAAACTATTAAGACTTCATCTAGACAAGCACAGTCAAATTAACTTGTTTACTGAAGCTGGTTAAAAAACTACTCAATCAAATGTATTGAAATTTATATGGGACCAACTCGAAAGCATTCTGCACAGGTCTATTGAAAAAAGAATTGCTGAAATCGGTCTACCAATCTCGGAGTCATCGGTGTACGTACAAAAAAATGTACGAGTGGAATTGAGAACCTCCTTGAAGTCGGTTAAAAAATCTGGAATGTTCTTTCAGCCTTTTATGTCTTTATTAAATTACTAAAATATTGTCTCTCGAACCGTATAAATCGCCGCTTGACTTAGTTAACTATTTATTCTTACGATATCGTCCCTGCTCACATTGTGAACATGCCCCACGGGCTGATATCCAGCAGGTAGGGGGAAACAAATATGATACCTATGTGTACATATGTAATGATCCCATAAATAAAAACATATTTTACGACGTATACAGAACGTGATACAAAAAGTTGACATTATTAAGAGTAATGGATTCAGTTGTCAAGGAAATTACAGTGTATGGCAGAAACGGGGATCGATCTCAATTAATATCTACGGGAGATCAACGGATTTCCTCATTCAAAATATGTAGGAAAAATATAATGATACTAACTGCCTGCCGCCTCACAAAACCGAGGCGCTATGGTTCCACAAACTGCCACGGAGCAGAGAACCACCCAGTTCGTGGATACGCGTTGGTGATGCGCAAATCAGGGTGGGCCAGTACATGAAGTACCTGGGGCTCACCCTGGACAGTCATTGGGGCTTCGAAGAGCACTTCACGCGCCTCGTCCCCCGAGTCGAGAGGGTAGTGGGTGCATTGCACCGGGTGCTGCCCAATCTCGGGGGACTGAGCGAGGAAGTTCGCCGTCTCTACGGGGGCGTCGTGCGGTCTGTGGCCCTCTACGGGGCGCCTGTATGGTCATCCCGGCTGTCAGACGTCCAGCGCTGCAAAACCAAACTTCACAGTCTGCAGCGCAGAGTGGCTATACGGATCGCACGGGGATACAGGACACAGGATGTTATTCAGAAAAGATGCAGCCGCCCATTCTGTCCCAAGAGTCCCTCAGTCGTCTTCTGCGACATCAACTGGAGGAGATGGAGTGATGCTATATTCTTAATCCAGACCCCACACGGAAAAAGTACACATGATATTGAAATAGTCACATTTGTATCTACATACCAGGTTTTGAACCCACGACTTGTGCTGAAGAAATCCGTGAACCTCCAGGTCACTATAAATACAACTGCTTTACTACTAAAAAATAAACTTCAAACTAAAGCCTGTGAAAGTTTCCTTTCAACTGCCCTTACCTTCGCAACGAGTTCCAAGTAAAACACAGTCAGCTGCTAATTTTCCCATTGTCATTTTAGTACTAGTGAGCAAACGAACTAGGTTACTGTCGTGTTTGCTGGCATCGCGCTCAACTTGACAACGTCGAATGTACTTTAAGAAAGTCATTTATTCGAAAACTTCACAAGTGTTACAGTCTCAAAATAGAACATACTTGATTGAGTAATAGAAAGAACTTGGTTTCTTTTGATTTTAGTTGAGTATTCATAATTTTCGCAGCAAAAAAGTCCAATGCTGGACAAAAGCCTCCCCAGACGATTGCCACAACGACCGGTATGGGTTTGTGTTGTGTGCTCATTGGGGGATATTGCCATAATCGCCACGCTTGGCAGACGGACTGGCGATCGCAGTTGAGTTATAAATATACTCGAAGGACGCCGCTGCCCATCCTCCGGCTAATCCCATAGTCACCTTTTACAACACCCACGGGATGAGATGGGGTGGTGGTATTTTTAGCTGGCACCACTCGGTAAATCGTTGAATATCAATTTATTCATATCAGCCCAAGGAAGTCCACTGCTGAACAAACCTGCTGACCGCATGGTGCAGTGGCTGATACAGTCGGCTGCTGCGGTTCGGGAACAAATATTTGTATGATCTATGTGTCAACGTTTAAAAAAAAAATTAAGGCCTTCCTCATAAATTGCAGCCCAGCTGGTAGCTGATGACCCAGTGTTATGGCGTACGCTGGGAGAGGCCTATGTCCAGCAGTGGACCGATGTAGGCTGATGATGATTAATTTGTTTTATTATTTCTGACGTTTTCCGAGCTATGTTAAAGTCTATTTGGTTAAAATCGAAGTGATTATGTATATTGATCAAGAGAATGGGTAACGGCATCCGTATGCCAATAACAACATACTGCGATCACCAATCCACCTGCTAAGTGTGTTGATAGTGGCAAATTCCATAACGTCGCTGCGCCTGCCAAAACTGTTATGTGTGTTTTGTCTGAAATAGATTCTTGATGCAGTTTTACATTATTTTCATCAGCATATCAGCCATACAACGTCCACTACTGAACAAAGGCCTGCCCCATAGAATTTCACAACTGTGTCATCATACTGGGGGGAATTTGCCAGTACTCACCACGCTTGGCAGGCGGGTTGGTGAGCGCAGAATTTCTACTGTTCCACAGAAAGGACGCTACTGCCCATGCCCCTGGTTTAAAGTCCCTTAGTCGCCTTTTACAACCTCCACGAGAGGACATGTAGTGGTGCTTATATTCTTAATCCGGACACCACAAGGATAATGCGGGCACCACACGGATAATCCGGACACCACACGGATAGTTATTTTCAAAGGCACATATTCCTGTAAAATCCAGTTTGTAATGTATCTAATGGTTAAGAAAATAGTAAAATCTATTTTATTTCGGCCATAAATATAAATGTAAATGGTCTGGTGGAAAAATGGTTTATAGTACATATCCGTCAAAACAATAATTCTTAAACTCTTTGACTTGATGAATATATATGGTCATAATTCGCATACCAGGAATGGTTATATTTCGCTTCTTAACACTGTAATTTCATCCTTGTGTACCCATATTTTTACGAATAAATTTCTGATTTCATAATTTTACTTGAAAATTGCTCCATGAGAGCGATTAAGAAAGAAAGAAATGAATGTTCAGCAATGGAGTGAACGTCCATTGCTGGCTGATTTATTTGTATGTAATACTTGCACAGAATCATACCACAAGTGTTCGTTTTGTGATTATAAATTATCACAGTATCTCCCACAGCAAAGCGCGTTTCTGGTTTTGCATACAAGTACGTCGTACGTCGAACTAGCCCAAATCTTTAGATCAACGTGATTCTAGGTTTAATAGTATTCTATGTATGGTGACTGGATTAAGAATATAGCACCACTCCCTCTCGTCCCAGGGATGTCGTAAAAGTGACTAAGGCACTCTAAACCAGAGGGAAGGGCAGCAACGTTGCTTCTGTGGAATGGTAGCCATTCAGCGCTCACCAAACCGCCTGCAAAGCGTGATAAGTACTGGAAAATTCCCCCCAAAATGACGTCACATGGTTTGTAACCGGTCACCTTATGGGAGAGGCTCTTTTCCAGCAGTGGATGGATTTTTTTATAATTTTATGATGATGATGGTAGGCTAATAAAGATCCCCCCTGCTACGATGAACGGCCATGGCATATTACCAGGCATGGAAAAGTGGTTGGTAATCGCTTTATTTTGTAATTATTCCATAGATGCGACTGCTTATCCGCTTGACATACTCATCAACGTCTTTTACAGAACCTACAGGAAGAAAGCAGGTAGCTTGTTCTTTGCCAGGAATTATACAGCCATGTATTAACAGCGTATGAGTAAATACTGCTACATCCACTGGATATAATAAAATCCCTCCATTCTCCATTTAATTTTCGGAACCTCTTACTTAATTAAATATTTTAATCTAGTACCATGTCGGTACTACGACACCTGTGGGAGTTGAAGAGCCCATTTTTAACAAGGTAATACAGCTTCAAGATATTTGGGACCAAAATTACTCTAAGCTAATTTTAAACCCGAATATCAAGTTCCCACGATTATAAAAGCACTAACAACTCATGAAGTCTTGAAAATGAAACACGATTAACAGCTTCCCCAACTTTATTATTAAGATTCAATTCACTTGAAACTTCCAGAGTGCATATGACATCATAAACATTGACTTGACGTGCACTCTCCCGGAATGACGGATAAGTATATAACATGCAATGCCTTTGTCAGGGCTAGGAAGTCAGCGATTCTATAAGCTTAAGTGATTTATTTAAAATATCTGTCCTAAATAAAGACGTGGCCTACTGGTCAACTTTAGATTTTTTTTATTTTTTGGTAATTCTATATTGATGACGTACAATCTTCTGAATACAAATAAACAGTATACAACACCTTTAACAAGGCTAAAGCGACTTGTTTAATATACTATGTAGAAACAATTTAGTCGTTCCATTGTCTACTGTGGGTTTAAACATTTCTTGGTAATACATAAATGTTTAACGTTGACGAAACAACAAGAAAAGGAAATTAATTTTTTTGGTATTATAGGCTGGTGTTTGACTTTGTGATTCCCCAATGGAAATGATTGGAAGATATAATATTTACCTCATGAAACAATATCACAATTGTAACCAACTTAAAGGACTTTTTATCCACAATCGAGTCAGATAAGACAATAATACTAAATTCGCTTAAAATTACTTAAATTAAGTATGCATAAACAGTCATTTGCTTTTTTATTCATGTCTAGGTTCGCTCTTAACCTCTCAATACAAGAACGGAAAGTACTGAAGAAGTTTAAAAAAAATATAATACTAATGAATCCATTAAAACGGAGAAATTTACTGATATGAGGCGCTCGCGCTAAACTATCAGTGAGATTACGCAACGCTTGGCGTGGTCAGTCTGTAGATGGGTGAATGCATAGTTTGATTTGACTGAGCATATCCGTGCTCTAGCGGGCATATAAACTTGTTGGTCCCGATTGTTTTCTATAGATGGCTGTCATTAAGCCACATCGGAGGACTTTGGGGGGCTTAAACAAAAGTACTTCACGAATAGAAAATTTATAATAAAATAAGATTAAAGATAAAGTCCGTATGGTGTTCCGATTAAGAAATAGCACCACTCCATCTCCTCGCGTGGATGTCCTAAAAGTCGACTAAGGGACTCTTAACCAGAGGGAAGGGCAGCAGCGTCCCTTTTGCTGAACAGTAGCATTTCTGCGCTCACCAACCCGCCTGCCAAGCGTGATGAGTATTGGCAAATTTCCCCCAAAATGATGTCACAATTGTGTTAATCTATAGGGGAGGCTTCTGTTCAGTAGTGGATGTCATTTGGCTGAAATGATGAAAGATAAAGTAAGAAAAGAAATGGATAGTCAACGAAGACATTACAGTACCCAATATCAACCAATCGCCTAGCAGATTACAGATGTTCAAAATAATCTCAAAGGACTTCCATTCAATTGAATGAAAGTCGAAATAAATTAATCCAAAGTAACGTAGACAACAATGGAAGGGTAACCGTAGAAAGGTAACTAAACATCTAGATTATTTTCATGACAGTAATTGATTGCATTTGTTTTTAGGACCTCTAAAACGTCTATTCAATTTCGTTGCGCTACGATTACTTTCATTGTATCCATTTGGATAAGAATAATTGTGGTATGTGGGAAGTCAATGGTACCACCATTCCGTCTAAGTGTGAATGGTTTGGCTGAATTGAGTGCTTTTTCCTGTTCCTTGGGGCTGTGTTAAAAATAAGCTAAGAAGGTTTTTGTAGACATCAACGTTGTTCTTGGTATATATTAATTGTTTACTTACTGGTGGTAGATGTCTTTTTGCAAGAGTCCGGCTGGCTAGATAGCACGCATCCGGGATCGTAGGCGCGCAGATTAGGGAAGGCTGCGTGTTCATACCGACCGACCCGGGAAAACGTAAACGTTACGTGCAGCCGTGTGCGTAGCAGGCAAGGCGAGGCTTGGTGGGATTCTTTATAATCCTCCCCAAGAAGTTCCTGGGCGGTGGCCTTTTTACAGTCGCCTTCCCTCTGCTAGAGCGGATAACCAATTCACAGTCGTCCCCTCCAGCTCCAACAAGTGACAACCGAAGATTTATATCAAGAGACCCAAGTGAACTAGTACTTCCTATGATGTCAACCACTTTGTTTAAAAGAAATAGCAGTTATGCAACTGACTGACTATCCAAGTTTTTAATAAAATACCGAAAGGTCTGAGGGAACTACCACTGCTTCAAACCTGCGCTTAAGAAATGGCTTGTAGATAAATGTTTTTACACTATTACTGAGTTTATGACATGTAAGGATTTGTAAAGTGACTGATAATGATGTTCTCTTTTGCGAAATTCTGGAATAAGATAATAATAATCTTAATTTGACATTTTTTATATTGTAATTTTCAGTTATATTTGTGAAATGACATTCTAACTTAACTCTTAGCAATATTATAATTTTATTTGACATAGGTACGTTTCGTGGTAAATGTTGTCTACACGCTTACATATATATATTCATACTGCACTAATTCAACATAATTTAATAAATAATATTACTGACTATGGTATGGTATGGTATGGTCTTCAAATTCAATTTATATTTTGTTGCATATGTTTAAATTCATTACTAGGTACAGAAATAATAACACTTGATTTTTGCATGCCGATTGTACGGTGAGACGTGCTGCACTATACCAATTGATGTAACATCTCTGAAACCATGTTTCTAGCAAATAAATGTTCTATGTTCTATGTTCTTACAACTTAAGTTAACAAAAGTAGGTAGATAACTTGACTAGTTGACCAACAACTGAATACTAAAACGCAAGTAAATATTAGGAGCCACCCGGTTTCCTACCGAAAAGAGGTTTCTCGAATAGTTAAAGCTGGACTTATGTCTGGAGTTTCAGTATTTGGCTGTAGGGGACTTTAAACCAGAAGGATGGGCAGTAGCGTCGCTTTTGTGGAACAGAAGGCTATACCGCGCTCCTCAAACTGTCTGCCAAGCTTGGTGGGTACTGGTATATTCCCCCCAAAATGACGGCATGTAACCGTTCGTTTATGGGGGAGGCCTTTGTTCAGCAGTGGACCACTTTTGGCTTATTTGAAAGCTAGATAAACCAGCCCACAAGCACCAGCAAAATTAGTAATCCCGATTCCAAACTTATTGCGTCAACTGTTTCTTAACATGATAACTCGCTTCTATTCTAGCCCCAACCACACCTAAATTCAAACTCACATGGGGTGCTGGATAGTATTTCAGTGTTTGTTTCTATACCTACCGTTATGAGTTCGTCATGTCTTTCATATATATGTATTTTGTATACAATAATTTTGTAATACAGGCATTACTATGCCTATCTCAGGCACCAGTCTCTCACAAATTGTACTTACCTGAGTAACGTAAGCACTTTGATGCTTATCATCTAAATTTGTGGGGAGAAAATAAATTACTTAGTCGCCACTCACATTCAGCTCGCTACAAATTGCCCTGCTTTCTGTAAGTTACTTCTTTTTTTTTCTTATGATATACTTTTCATAAGCTAGAAAGAAATCAAGCAGCTACTTTAATCTGCCCTCCAGGATTACCTTATCCCATGGTGAGATAACGACTGCCCATTATTACTCTCAGTTTGTGGCGAGCTGAATGTGAGTGGCGACACTGCGTACCCGAATGCTCCAGAGAGTCGGTTAGGGCCTCGTCTCCGCTTGCCTTTATTGGTTGGTTGGAGTGGAACCCCATGAGTGCCCGCAGGATTTTCAACTCTGGCTTGCCTTAGTTGGCCGATCAGAGGGGGGCCGCCAGAGCTATATGCTCGGGGGTGGAAGTGTCTAATGGCGTAATAACGGGGAAACCCGCTCCGAGTCTTCGAGACGCGCGATGGTGAAACCGGTGCCGCACCTCTCTACACCCCTAGCCGCTCAGACCGGTGTTGCTCCTTGTCGCCTGTAGTGGTGGCCATTTAGGGGGCCCATCTTGTGAGTGGCGAGTCACCGTCTGCCACAGAATTTCTGTAAGTTACTTCTTTTTTTTTCTTATGATATACTTTTCATAAGCTAGAAAGAAATCAAGCAGCTACTTTAATCTGCCCTCCAGGATTACCTTATCCCATGGTGAGATAACGACTGCCCATTATTACTTATTATTATAATATGAAAATGTGCTCAATATTATTCCTTTAGTATTTTTCCGCTATCTAGATGTAATAATGCTCTTAAAAAAGAAAACTTACAGAAACTCGCTACATCATATTACAGATTAAGAATAGTATCAATGCACTTGGTCAAAAGCCTCAAGACAAGGTGGATTTTAAGCTAAATAAATCCTAATATTGCGATAACGGTTGGAGTACGATCTAGACTTTTTAAGTTCCAACTGAACTGTAGCATCTGTCAACAATATGAATCGCCCCTCTGCTAACCTCGTATAGGGAAAAAATCGCACGTAGTGCACTGAAATAGACTTCCGTGCATGTCCTCCTTGTAACGGAGATAGGTTCGCCTTTTAAACTGTCAACCCTTCCCAACTGCCGGCGTTCAAGCAGCGTCATGGTATATTTTTAGGTAAAGGTTTTAAACAAGGACTGATTACAAGCAGTTATATAAACTTTTGTAGGTAAAAAACACTATTGCATTCATAAGCCTTTTCATCTTTCTTTGTTACTGTGTTTTTTCTACTAAATGGTTATTACTTAATTAGTACATGTAAGTCGTTCAGAAGAATAATGTCCATATAGTGATTAAATACAAAACAGTAATATTAATATGCTTTCCTTGCCTAAATACGCAATTAATTATAAACACTTTAAATAACAATTGGCTGTGGGAATTCAAAGATATTTGAATGTAATCATACGGATTTTGAGGTTATGTTACTATATTTTGCTAGGCAACGAGGGTAGATAATTCTAGTAAAACATCTGTAATAAATAAATAAATCACACATTTTACAACTTATATGAATAGGCATATTTAATAATCTACATATTCAGATTAATAACAATTTAGACGTGACGTTTGATTTGCTTTGGCATTTAGTCTTTTAGCCAAAGACATTATATTCATATAATATCAAAATACGTCTTAGAAAACAAAACTGTTATTTATAAATCGAGATAGATCATAATGTTAATTTAAAGTCGTGAGTTATTAACTAGTAGAAGAATATCAAAATATTTTGCATATGGCAACTCACTCAAATGACAATACAGTTTTAATCAATTTAGTTTATTGTGTTTGCCACTATCCAGCAGTTACGAGCTTTTTATAAATTACGGTGAATATATAAAAAAAAAAAAAAAATTTTCATATACATTTCATTTTTGTCCGTTGGTTGCTATAACTATTTCAGCTGATGTCCTTTGATTTTATTTTGACTACCAATATCTGTCATTATCATTATCATATCGGCCATACTACGTCCACTACTGAACAAAGGCCTCCCCTATAGATTACCACAACTGTGTTATCATATTGGGGGGAATTTGCCAGTACTCACCCTGCTTGGCAGGCGGGTTGGTGAGCGCAGAATGGCTACTATTCCACAAAGAGGACGCTGCTGCCCATCCCTCTGGTTTTGAGTCCCTTCGCCTTTTACGACCTACACGGGAGGAGATGGAGTGGTGCTATATTCTTAATCCGGAGACCACACGGATAATTGTCATTGTAAATGAATTATACGAGTATTGATATTACGATAGTCACCAAAAATAACTGACTAAATTATGGCTCTTTAGGACCCCGGCGCAGTGGCTAACATTTTTAGCACTACAGATTGCAAGTTCACACTCTACACTGAGCGCATATTTGTCTGCTCTATAGAGAATTGTTATGGTTTTAGGATTTTGTATATACGATGCTTGTGTATCCATGATATCCCAGTACAGGCAATTTTTTTTTTAACATTGCCCCACACTAGGATTTCTCCTGTGTCGTGGGTGCATTTACAGACATAATTTCCACACACAATACACCCAGACCCGGAACAACTACCTGCAGATCTTACAAATATTTGTTCTGTGCGTGAATCGAACCCACCACCTCAAAATCCGTGTCTTTACATTCAAACATCTTTGAATTCCCACAGCCAATTGTTATGTTAAAGTGTTTATAATTATTTGCGTATTTAGGCAAGGAAAGCATATTAATATTACTGTTTTGTATTTAATCACTATATGGACATTATTCTTCTGAACGACTTACATGTACTAATTAAGTAATAATCATTTAGTAGAAAAAACACAGTAACAAAGAAAGATGAAAAGGCTTATGAATGCAATATTGTTTTTTACCTACAAAAGTTTATATAACTGCTTGTTGATTACAAGCAGTTATATAAACTTTTGTTTAAAACCTTTACCTAAAAATATACCATGACTATATATATTTTTGGCAGTATTTTGATTATAATATCGCTCTTGTCCGTCGACATGTCGGGATGGGCTGGACTTACTATGGGCGATGGCCGGTGTCCTTTGCCACCATCATCATGGACGTTGAAATATTGTACTCTATCTAAAGAAAATCCCGCTTCAACAAAATCGTTTTAAATGCAAAATCTTCTATTGTGCTCAGTGGTAATAAAATATTTGCCCATTACCTCAAGCTGTAACTATCGTAAAAGCCTTCCTTTTACTAGTTCCGTATACAAACAGTTGAAATATAATCTACGTGTTTCGTATCAGTATGGATTCAAGAAACGATTGAATAGCTTATAAACTTCAAACATCCAAACGTCAAACATTAAACGAGTTCGGTTTTATTGTTCTGCTCTGTACGCTGAATTTACGAACTGGATCGAATGAAACCAACGTTTTTAAGTGGACTTTAAGAGTCTTACATCAATGTTGATCTGTTGAGAACAGCTATTGCGTATTTTCTGTTGTTTTGTGGAAATGTTTGACTCCAAGTTTAGATTGCAAACGTGACATAGGACGATTTGTAAGATAGTAAGGGTATTTCATTTATTTGTCTGAGTGCTTGTCAACCAAAAATCTTAAATAGCTCTTGTGAGGTTTACACAACGCAGCTACTTTTTAAATTGTTATGTTATATAATAACTTCAGAGATAGGAAAATTATGTAATTTACTGCCAATCAATGACATTACATTGTTACTTTTATTCCAGTAAAAAATGACCTTTCACAATTTTCGCTACTATTTACTGGCGCTCAAAACCAATTACACTATCTGATCATTAAACGATCGGTGAGGTTAAACTAAGCTTGGCCCGATCAGTCTATGGATGGATGACCGCAGTGGTATTTTATCTAAGCGTCTCCGTGCTTCGGACGGCACGTAAAATCGTCGGTCCCGGCTGGTGTCATTAGACGGTCGGCAGTCATTAAGTCAAATCGACGGCCTATGGGTGGCCTGAACAACTTTAACACAAGCTTGGCTACTAACCACACTAAAAGAAGACTAGCGAGATAGGTAATTGATGATTTTTGTGGCAATGTATAATGTAACCACTTTAAGTTGTTTTTTTTTAAACAGTTCGTTAGTCAATGGTGCTATTGAATATCAACTCAATTTTATTTCAACAAACGATAAATTAAGCTGTTATAAAACCTATTGAAAATAAAACAGCATTTTCAAGCTGATATTTATGAAAAAAGCGGTTACATTACATTTCTATGAAAACTATCAATGACCCACTGCTAGCGAATCGTGAAAGGGCTGATTACTGGAAAGTAGTATTTTATAGTAATGTTTGCACAGTACTAAATTTTTTTGAAACTACTTCGAATGTTAAAGGCATTTTTGAAGTGAAATTTCTTTTGTGACGGTGTTAATTGGATTTCATGCAACGAAAGAGAAATAAATGTATTTATGAGATTAAACCTGTGAGAGAATGAGATAAAACTTGTTTCTATATAGTTTCCCTATTCCCTATTGTCGATCAATCACTTACTCTCGCACTCTCTCTCTTTCTTTATCTTTCTATCTATATTCACCTCACTGTCAAATTAACCAAAATACAAAGTTTCTCTTATACCGCGTGTGACACACTCGACAATTTTTTTTTACTGTTATTCAGACAATGAATGACTATTTTAGTGCCTGATAGAAAAGCAATTTTAATAAAAGTCTAAGTAGCTCCCCTAAGTATTTACTAAGAAAAAATATGAAGATTAATTTTCTGTTGACATTATTGTAAGATAATTGAACCTGATTGGTTCATTGTTTTTCATATTTATTATGTCACACGTGATGGTAGATTAATTCATATCCTCATACCAAACATTCCTTAAAACATGGTAATTTTATATTATTATTCCATTGGAAGTTACCTGTTTAATTTTGAACTGGATAATGATAGTTCAATATTCAGTACAAAATGAAACTACTCATAAATAATTTTTAGTAGCCTATGTAAAGGATACTAAACCACATATTTTCTATAAACGTACGTATATCCCATAATGATAAAAGCAGTAAAGGCGTAAAAAGCTTCAAAGATCATCAGAATTTGTATAATTTTGCAATGAACTTGCCTATTGAGAGCGTAACCTACTTTCTCCCTAATAGCGTGTGTCCAAAAAAATATATCTTCATGTATTAGCGCACTGTCATATGGGCTCATAAACTGTACATCGTAAATAAAGACCTATAAATAAAGAAGAGTTATGCCCAATATCTTTTATCGTTTTATGTGCGTATGTATAGACGGCCTATAAGGAAATGAGTTTTATTTATGAATGAAGTATGTGACTTACAAAAATCTATTGTGTATCATGCATTCATGTTTATTGGAGCGAAATATAAATATATGTAAAATCTTTGTAAGTTTATTTTAGTGCTTAAGGGTACATTAAGTTGTAAGTGTGATCATACGAGGACCTGGAGCCTCCCTTAGGTGCCGAAGATGACCGCTCCAGTGGTTTTAGCCGGTAGGAGTCCGGCATACCCCTTCGTCCTTCCCCGGGACGAAGGAAGTTCATGATGAATTTCCACTGGGCACCAATAAAAAAAAAAAAAGTCGTGAATTCTGTGCTCGGCTGTACAAATAAAACAATCGCTTTATACGAGTGTAAGCAGACCAGTGTTTCTAAAAGTAATTTAAGATTAAGTTGATTTGTTTCTTTATTATTTTGTTAATGTATAATTGATGGCGATACATTCTACAGTACGGTATACAGTTGTATTATTTACATGGTAAATTGTATTTGTAGAAATAAAATAAGCACTTAGGTAATGATTATTTAAGAGTTAATGGTGTTTTTGCGATGTTATAGTAACTTTATTTGTTTAAATACATTTATTATCATTTTCATTTCGGCCGAATGGAGTCCACTGCTGGACACAGGTCTCCCCAAAGATCACCACAATGATCAATATGGGTGTGTTGTGGGCTCATTGGGGGGTTTTTCCATAATCGCCACGCTTGGCTTGGGTTGGCGATCGCAGTTGATTTGTTAATGTACTCGAAGGATACTGCTGCCCATCCTACGGCTAATTTAAAATTTATTATAATAAAAAAATAATTAAATATTTATTATAATGTCTCATAATAATTTTGAGGATTTTGTATCTTGTTATATTTCTTGTGCTTGAGTTATGCTAATGCATTTAATAAGAATTATTCCCTTACTTTACATGATCACCTCTCTTCTAAGTTTTGTAGCCTCAGTTTTTTAAAGCAGGCGATAACGCCACGATTGTACATCGCAACCCTTCCATCCCGTCCCGTCTCGTCATCACGCAGTCAGTTATTTCAATTATGATATTATTCATACAGTCCTTATTTCTCAACCCTTTCTCAAGCTTTTTTTTCCTTTTGTGCAGTATGAGTTGCCTAGCTACAAATTAGTGAGTGATTACAGATCGGGCATAGGATGTGGAGAGGTTGCAATATTCCACCCAGGAGATATCGCCTGCAAAGTTAGTCAAGATTAGTCAAAAATTTCCAAGCTCCTATTGATTGAAATCGTTTTTAACCATACCAAAGTACTTCTTGGAGAATACTATGGTCCTTCTTGCCATATAAACTGTTTCACTTCATTCGAGTCTAAATTAGAATGTCTGTCCTCTCTATACGACTACATCATTATCATCGAAATTTTCAACATTTTCTTGCTCAAAGATGATGCGCACAGACGTAAACCCCAATCTCAAGTCTCGTTTATCTGTATTCTTTACCTTTATTCTACACATCACACTGCTTACTGTACGAGGGCGGCACTGAAAATTTCGGGAATCAAGGAAGTGACACAACATTACTATTTAAAAATGTATTTATTGCTTTTCGAAGTATTCTCCGCGAGATTTGACACATTTTTCCATACGATGGAACCAATCATTGAAGCAACCATTCCATTCGGAAGTTAGGGTCTCCAAAATGGCCGTTTTGTAGGCGTCCACAGCTTCTTTAGGTGATGAAAATCTCTGTCCACGCAATTTATTCTTTATTTTAGGGAAAGTATAGAAATCATTAGGGCTTAGGTCGGGGCTGTACGGCGGATGGTCTAATAATTCTATGTTTTCTTGCTCTAAAAACTCTTTTGTTCTGTGCGCGGTGTGAGAACTCGCATTGTCGTGATGGAGGATGATGCGGCGGTTGCAGTTCTCTCTACAGAGTTCAGAAACGACCTGTGGCAAACAAATGCTAGCATATCATTCTGCATTAACCGTTCTTTGTCCCTCAAGAGGAATAGTCGTAACATGGCCGGTTTTGGAGACAAACGTGGCCACCATTTTTTTTGCAACACTCCGTGAACGAACAATTTTTGTTGGCTTTAACTCATTTTCGAACACCCAAACTCGTGACTGGTTTTTTGTTTCGGGTTCGTACGCATATATCCAGGATTCGTCACCTGATACGATGTTGTATACAGCATTTGAGGATCCTGCGTGGAATCTTTCGAGAGTTCTGACGCACC
Source organism: Diloba caeruleocephala (assembly GCA_947459985.1). Taxonomy (NCBI): domain Eukaryota; kingdom Metazoa; phylum Arthropoda; class Insecta; order Lepidoptera; family Noctuidae; genus Diloba; species Diloba caeruleocephala. Next base: position 4,422,705 of record OX381618.1, read on the forward strand.
AAGTAACGCGAGCCGCTTTTTGCTCTTCACATAGCAAATGCGGTATCCATCGGGAAAACAACTTTTTTACACCTAATTGTTCATGCAAGATTATTTGTATTTGACTCATGCCAATGTCTAAAGTTGCCTGAATTTTGCGGTATGTCACATGTCGATCTTCCTCAATCAGCTTACGCACAGCATCAACGTTTTCTTGGGTGACTGCAGTTTTTGGATGACCTTGACGAGGATCATCACTGAGCTTGACACGTCCACGTTGAAATTCAGCAAACCAGCGATAAATTGTGGTTTTGGATGGGGCTTCATCACCAAATGCAGAAATCATCCGGTCAACACACTGTTTTTGTGTTAAACCACTTCGAAAGTCATAATAAATCATCGCTCTTGAATTTTCTCGAGTCAATTCCATTTTCTCAACGAGTTTAGTCGTTTGACAAAACCTTGTGACAAGACCGTGAATCTTTTTTTAAATAAATAAATGGTATTCGATTTGTAAAACCAAGGAGTTTTCAATTAAAAAGATTTTAATATGACAGGAACAGTGGAAATATTCCATTCCCGATACTTTTAGTGCAGCCTATGTACTTTTTCGTTCCTAGATTTAATTCTAGTTTCTGACCGACCGACCGGCACATACTATTCTATGAAAAACTTTAACAAAGCACAGGTATGACAATTCCTTAGGTATGTAGGTATTCGGAGACGGATGCGTGGGTCTATGACCAGACACGCTCCCTCCGCCAAAGTGGGGAAAGCGTGCCTTCAGGGGCGTTTGACAGAATGAGGCGGCTGGCTCGACGGCGCGCACTCGAGATATGGCGACAACACCTACGGTTGCAGTTCGCGACCAAGCGCGTCGTCGAGGCCATCCTGCGGATCCTTCGGAGCCTGGCTCAGAAGGAGCGAGTGCGTCACCTACCGTCTTACGCAGGTATTCACCGGTCACGGTTGTTTCGGTGCGTACCTGCACAGAATAGGACGCGAGGTTACGGCACAGTGCCACCACTGTGGAAGCGACCAGGATACCGCAGAGCACACGCTCGAGGAGTGCCCTGCGTGGGCGGCCGAGCGGCTGATCCTGGTCGATCGGATCGGGCAAGATCTTTCTCTGCCGGCAGTGACAGGCTATGTTGGCAGAGCATGAAAATTGAGGTGCAGTGGTCTCCTTCTGCGAAAGCGTCATGCTCCAGAAGGAGACTGCAGAGCGGGATCGGAAGGGGGCTGATCCCGCACGGAGTAGGCTGAGACGGCGCCGGAGTAACTACCGTCCCGGCTCCCAAGTCCAACACGCCTGAGCCCCCTGCCGTCACTTCATGGTGGGGAGCCTCGCGGGCGCGCAGATTGGGGAGTCTGCGTGCTCACACAGAGCGATCCCCGGGAAGACGGTGGCGCACACGTGGTCACGTGCCGCCGTGTTACGAGGACCTGGAGCCCCCCTTCGGTGCCGAAGATGACCGCTCCAGTGGTTTTAGCCGGCCCCTTCGCCCTTCCCCGGGGTGAAGGAAGTTCCATGTGGACATCCTGTAGGTATTGGCAAAGGCTCTAATGACGGCGGCGTCAATGTGGATCGCCTATTAGGCTATCATTATATATTTCCCGAAATCACCGGTAACTCTGGATGATACCAAAATCTTCCACTCTTAACAATCTCTCTAATTTTGTACCTACCTCTTTCAGATTTCCCCAAATTACAGAGGGTGACATTCCTGTATAGCTTCGTACCAGGTAATTTTCGGATGACAACGACTTTTTAGTTTTTCCGCCTCATATCCTGAAAAGTGGGTCAAGTTTTTATGTGTCTCGTTGAGTTATATTGATGAGGGGAAGAACTTTATTGTACTAGATGGATTCCCATTACGTAGTGACTTTTGAACATTATTTTAAGGAGAGAGAAGTGTTGTCCTGAGGCTTACGTACTTGCTTCTTAAGGACTAGGTTCCAGGTTCAAACATGTAACGTACCAACGTAACGTTTTCAACGTCATATATACTTTCTTTGTTAATCTATGACACCACAGACTGAAAAAAACATCATAAGAAAACCTGAAATTAATGGTCTCAAGTCGCTAACATGCAGTGAACAAGATGACATAATTTTTTAAACGTTGTCCCACACTAGGATTTCTCCTGTGTCGTGGGTGCGATTACAGACATGAATTTATTCCGTGCGGGAATTGAACTCACGACCCGGAGCGCAGCAGCCGACTGTATCAGCCACTGCACCAACCGCGCCGTAGATGAAGAGACCTTTGCCCTTCAGTGGGACAGTTACACGCCGAAATTATTTTTACTATAACATTTTGAAATTGAGAGCTCAAGCAAAAGTACCACCGATTACATTACAAGGTTTATTTGTAACATATAAATATATCATTACACCTAAATCCACGAAGGGGAAAGCATAGGCTCAAGTACTGTTGTACCGCCAAATTTTACAGATTTTTTAATTATGGACTTCCCGCTATCCTTTTCAGGAGTCAGTTGCATCTGGTGAAACCGAAAAGGCTTCTAGCCAAGTGATCATTAAAATGAAATAGGTAAGATCGCTGTACTAAGCAAGACAGTAGGGGCGAGCGCTGGAAGTTTGGGAGTGCGGATGGTAACCTGCAGTGCATTTGGAAGTCAGACGGTAAAAGGCTGATAGTGGGATTAGTACAGGTAGCTCGCGCGCACACTCTCCCAAGCAAGAGGCAAGCAACGGTTCGCTTATGTGCCAGGCAGTCGAGCTTGGCCACCAGTGCCTCGTTGCCTATGTGTCTTTCAACTCTGCATTCTACTGAATGTTAACTGAAATAACTAAAATCATGTATCGTGAGCTAGGGATCGAACCCACAAGACTACGTAGTCGCATTAACGACCGAAATTAATAATCAATCTATTCCAAAATCTTCAGATTTAAGAATTTGAAATTCATCCGTTGTTTATTTATTTATTTATTTATTTATTCCTCAAACTTGCTACTACTTGTTGTGTTACCTTCACATTTAATACAAAAAACAGATATGTATTGTACTTTATATCTACTTATATAATTTTATTCATTTATGCATATTGATTTATATTAAATGGTATATAAGGTCTTACTTTAATAGTCCATGATATTTATCATGGCACCTTAATGAATGCTGAAGATAATTAAGGTAGAAAAAAAATAGTTTCTTTAATCAAGCAAAACAAGGTTAAATAAAAGTGATGTGTGGTCCGCAAGTAACAAGATCTATTGATGTATTTTATAAATTAAGTTATATCATTAATATAAATAAAGAGAACGAACGCACCTAGCATTGAGCCCTGTGGAACAGCAATTGCGACCACAGACTCGGAGATAATTTTCCTTTAAACGTCTTCTCTCTGGATCCTATACCTAAATAGGTAAATCAGCATTCCTAATTGCATAGTTATGCAATTTCCTGAACTTTTAGGGTTTCGAACGTTTGAAGGAAAGACTGTGGAATCCTTATAGGATCGCTCGTGTGTCTGTCTGTCTATCCGTCTATCACAGCCAATTTGCTCCGAATCTACTGGACTGATTAAGTTGAATAGTATACATATGGATTTCTACGACCCAAATACGAAAGTGTAACGTAAATAAATGATTTTTGTCCACTGCTGAACAAAGGCCTCCCCCATAGATTTCCACAACTGTATCATCATTTTGGGGGGAAATTGCCAATACTCACCATGCTTGGCAGGCGGGTTGGTGAGCGCAGTATGGCTACCGTTTCGCAGAAGGGATGCTGCTGCCCATCCCTCTGGTTTAGATTACCTTAGTCGTCTTTTACGACATCCACGGCATGAGATGGAGTGGTGCGATATTCTTAATCCGGACACCACACCACACATTTATTATGCCTAGATCACTAAACATATGAATATAGTAAGAAAATAGCGCATGCGGCCGGCTGATGGATTTTGGTAGTCGGCAATGTCAAATGACACAGGTAACAGCGCACCGCTGCGCCGCCATTTTCGTCGGCGTCGCACGAAAGAACAAGCGGGTCTATACTATTATTTTTTTGGTAGGTACGTCATCTTTAGCTTTAACTAAGGCGTAATGCCTTGTGGTGCCAGCTAGGAATGCCACCACCCCATCTCATCCCATGAGTGTCGTAAAAGGTAACTATGGGATTAGCCAGAGTATAGGCAGCAGTGTCCTTCGAGTACATTTATAACTTAACTGCGATCGCCAACCCGTCTGCCAAGCATGGCGATTATGGCAGATCCCCCCAATGCGCACACAACACAAACCCATACCGGTAGTTGTGGCAATCTCTGGGGAGGCTTCTGTCCAGAAGTGGACGTTTTTCGGCTGAAATTAGGATAAGCAGCCGCAATCCAAAAAATCTTGGATTATAAAAATAAGACCTTAAATTATATTTGACTTTTTCTTTATCCAGCAACAATTAATACTAAGTACACGTGATATTGCCCTCATCGAGTCAATATCTCTCCAGTTAAGCGCCGCGTTTCTGTCTGAAAGGTCGACTCTTTAATTAATAATAAGTGCTTAGAATAATAAATACCAATATTAAACAATTTATACACATAAAACAATACCCTAGATAACAACCTAAAATATTTTCTACATTATAGTCATTCTACTTCTTCTCTTAGATTATGGCTTCTGAAGAGTATCTTCCACAATTTCGCTAATTTCAACTATAAGGCAACGTTGTACGGTGTGTAGATTAATTAATCTTTACATATTCAATGAAATATATCACAAAAATGAAAAAAATCTAAAAAAATATGTCGGCAACGTCGTACGGTTCAATTGTTTTTCTTCTATAGTCATTCCTATGTAATGTTAGAACAGTATTTATGGCTAGCTATAAATAATTTGCGGCCAGACTTCCCATGAGATACCCTTCAATTAATTGCATCCCTTTTTCCTCAGCTGTCTCTAAGTGCACCGTTTTCCCTTTAGTAATATCATAAAGGCCATCTGTCACTTAAAGAAAATACTTTATTTCAGATTTTTGTTCGACGGTAAAGAGGTTTTACCACGAGCAGTGCAACTGACGTTATTACTTTTTTTGTAAAATGTCAGTTTATATTCATAAATACAATTTAGTTTTTTTTTTTTGAGATTTTCCATTGAAAACCCTGCGACGTTGCCGACATATTTTTAGTATTTTTTCATTTTTGAGAAATATATTATGAACATAAAAAGATTTATTAATCTAAACACCGTACGACGTTGCCTTATACTTGACATTGGCGAAATTGTGGAAGATACTCCACAGAAGCCATGGAGTTTCTTGCCGGCTATGGAGTTTCTTGCCGGCTCTTCTCCATAGATCAACTATTTGGAACCGTGCAACTTAGATTCTGACGTTTCATAAGTGCCAATATTTGGTTTATTTGAAATAGTGTTGTCGTGATGAAAATGATAATATCGGTCATAGATAGTATAAATTATGCTCATCTCATACAAAGTCCATAAAGCACAATCATTCTAAAAAGGGTTACCTGCCTATTACTGTTTTATTTCTACATTATTCTTTTGTTTGTGGAGTAGTAACATTTTGCTTTTATTTAGTTCTAAATATGTCTCGTCTGTATTGATTGTTTTATGATGGGTGTAGTGTCTGGTGCGTAGAAATAAATGTTTCTTTCTTTCTTACTTTCAATATATCGTAAACCTCCTCCAATGCAAAAGGTGTGTGTATATATATATATATCGATTAAATAGCATATTAAACTAGTTAGTTGTAGGGTGCCTAAGGCGTCCGTTGAAAATGTACAATAATTAATCATCTTACAGTGTGACAGCGTCAGCCAGTGAGTCAGTCCGTAAAGTCAGTGAGTCAGTGATGAGCGTAAATATATATTAGTATCATCATATTAGAGTTCGCCAATATTTATCCAAATCTGATTTATTTTTTATTGATGATGTTAATATAATAAAGTCCCAAATAATATACCACACTAAGAAACATCAAGTCACGAGTGCTTAGTGCGTGCATCGAAACTAATTTCTGACCAAACTTGTACGGATCTACCATAAAAATAAAATAGCTTTTTAAAATCTGTAACGACACCTGTCACTTTAGTCATCCTGCGACCACGCATGCCGCAAAGTGTTTGAAACTTGAAGAAAAACAATAATCTAAATTACACGCGATAGAATCCGTCTAAAAGTGTTTTAGTATAATGTGTAATAATCTCGAAAACCTAATACATTACTAAACAATATGAAAAGTTAGACATATACGACTCGTTCGCAGCCCGCCAATACCGTGACTGGCGAGGCGATGAGCGATGCATATACCCAGTGTTACAGAAATAATATTCCTTAGGGTTCCTTAAGAATATCTATGTAGTCCCTACATGACTGTAATGTCTTAGTTAATCTAAGATAGTGACTTTAGATCAAGGAAAAATCGTGAGGAAACGTGAAATCGCTAGCAATTAGCTAGCGTCGTGAAGAATTCGCGGCCCCTCTCTGTTGGAGAAGATACTAGTACAATACTTTAAAATAAGTTAACACTCGTTTCTTCTGGTGATAAGTGATCACCACCACCTATGACGGTGACACCTGAAGAAAAAGTGAATGCTTTTAGATAGACACTTTTCTGTGTTGAACATCATCATGATAGTCATTTGTTTTACAAAAAGAGTTGCATTTTTATGCACAAAAATATCCGTTAAACAAACCAATAAACCATAAATTAGAAAATTTTAGTAATAAACTGTTTAAGCTTACTCAAAGATTTTAGTTAGCTAACAATTATTGAGCAAATAATTGGGATTTAATATATTGGAATACGAAATCCAATTTTGGAATTAGTTGCTACTAAAGCGGGGGAGATACTTGACAATGTGAAGGATTATTACGAGAAACATGACCATGGAATTGAGTTTCCGTAAAGTAAGGACTAGTTGAATAATTGTTTAGGAATTCGGTAACATTGTTTGTTGATAAACGTAAATAGATTCTGAAACAATATAGTGAATCATCATTTCGGCCGAATGAAGTCCACTGCTGGACACATGCCTCTCCCAAGGATCACCACAACGATCGATATGGGTGTGTTGTGGGCTCATTGGGGGGTTTTGCCATAATCGCCACGCTTGGCAGACTGGTTGGCGATCGCAGTTGAGTTGTTAATGTACTCGAAGGACGCTGCTGCCCATACTACGGCTAATACCTTAGTCGACATTTACGACACTCACAGGAGGAGATGGGGTGGTGGTATTCTGAGTCGGCACCACACGGCATTAAATAACTTTAAAAAATAGTGAACACTTGGTGGAATGAGGTAGGTTGTGTAACTGTAGAACCTTAAGGCTTTTTTCCTACACAAAGTTTAGCTGTGTGTTTTGTTATTTCAGAAATAAATAGGATCGAGTGTGTCTAAGTGACTATTTATGTCCTAGCTTAGGATTGTATTTTTTGATAAAATGTACGTAGGTGACTCAATATAAAAGGAATGTTATGTAATAAATGTCGATAAATATTTTTTAAAGTTATTTAATATTGAATTAAATGAATGTTTGATGTGTACACATTTTTTTATTATACTCATGTTATAACAAGGGATTTTTGTACATAGGAATGACAATGACAATCCCATCGTACCTTATTCCATCTAATAATAAAGGTGATTATAAATTGACGCTTAATTTTACTGTTTATCAACATTTGTTATACTTAAAAGAATATAGCATTCTAACCGCAACAGAATTTGGCTCTGGTAGAATAAATACTATGAAAAGCACCGACATCTAAATAATTTAACTTAAATAGCATTTAGATGTGTATACTTAAAAATACTTACGTGGTTAATAATATTGATAATATGGTCTAAATTGTTATAAAAATCTTTCTATACTGTATTTTTCACAACCTTGTAAAAATATTTATAATGTGCTACAAAAATAAGAAACATTTCTTAAGAAAATTTTGCCTCTTACTAGGATTTCTCCTGTCTTGTGGGTGCGTTGACAGTCATAAATTCCACACAGAATACACCGAGACGCGGAACAACTACCTGCAGATCATACAAATATTTGTTCCGTGCGGGAATCGAACCCGTGACTCGGAGCGCAGCAGTCGACTGTATCATCCAGTACATCAACAGTGCCGCCAGATAATAAAATTTCAAGGGGACAGTCAGCAGGTTGAGGTCCTGCCTTTGATTTTTTTAAATAAACACAGTCTCTATAACCGTACCTATTATATATTTTAACATTTTGGCAGAATCCTATATAATAAAAGGAACTAAATATAAAACTTACGATTCCAAAGAAAAAAACTTTCCGCGGCTTTCTACTTAGCAGGAGGGTGCTAACTTCAAACTCTTAGAACCAGCTCGTGCTCCCAACGGCTACATTTGTAACGTACAGTGCGTTTGAATTATTCAAACAGCCTTCGTGTTTTGCACGGGGAGGTTAAAATTAAGGCTCCCAAGGATTTTCATTTATTAAAGGAGTAATTTGAGTATAATTGGACAACGTGATAGCTACGAGCGAACCACTGTAGTTACATTTTCATGCTTAATTTTCCGTGACAAGATGGGTGTTTGCTAGGAATTGCTTAGGAAATGCTGTGTTCAGAGTAATGGGTGTCGGGGGGGGGGGGGGGGGGTTAACACCGCTTCAGTACAGTCGCCATCTCCGAGATGTGCCTATAGGCGTGGCAACAGGGGGCGGCTCTAGTGCTATCATACGAGGATACTCCTTAGATGCTGAAGGTGACCTCCCCAGTGGTTTTAGCCAGTAGGAGTCCAACATGTTCCTCCGTCCTTTCCCTTTCCACTAGGACCAATAAAAAAACCATTGATTGATTGATTGATGCATATACGTTAAGAAGAGTGGAATTCTTCAATATGTAGACAGCCTTTCCATTTCCTCCTGTGGATGCCATAGATGGTGACTAAGGGCTCTAAACCAAAGGCAGCAGCGTTACTTCTGTGGAACAGCAGACAAGCTGCGCTTACCAATCTGTCTGCTAAGTGTGGTGAGTAGTGGCAAATTCCCCCCAAAACGACGACACACGGCATGTAACCGGTTTTTGTGGAAATCTATAAATCTATGGGGGCTGCCTTTATCCAGCAGTGGGACAGCCTTTGGCTGATATGTTGTATGCTTCTGTGAGATATTGGAAGACAGGTTATTACCGATTTTTTCTTCTGAGGAATCCTATCTGTTTTCCGTAGAAGCTACTTTCTACTAATACGATACGATGTTGCTCCGGGAGGTATGGAAAATGTGTCATCATTTTCGGCCGAATGAAGTCCACTGCTGGACACAAGCCTCCCTCAAAGATCACGACAACGACCGATATGGGTGTGTTGTGGGCTCATTGGGGGGTTTTGCCATAATCGCCACGCTTGGCAGACGGGTTGGCGATCGCAGTTGAGTTGTTAATGAAAACGAAGGACGCTGCTGCCCATCCTCCGGCTTATCCCTTAGTCGACTTTTACGACACCCATAGGAGGAGATGGGGTGGTGGTATTCTGAGCCGGCACCACACGGCAAATGGAAATGGAAAATGTGTAGTATTAACTTATTATGCTAATCTATTTTATTGTTACCAATAAAACTACTATTGCATTACTCATATTTCAATGTTTGTCATGAGATCACCCTCTTTAACGTAGGAGAGGTCACTATAAAGTGGCTGGCCCCCAGGCATATCTCGGGGGGGATTGTAAAGGATCACCACGATGGCTTGACATGGTAGCGCAGACCATGCCAGGGTGAATCCCAGATACTTCGTGTCCCAGCCCACCCTAATTTGCTCGTCACCAACGTGAATCTACGATTTAGGTTGTTTCCTGCTCCGCGGTGTGTGGAACCATAGCGTCTTGGCTTTGTGAAGCGCAATCCGCAGATCCAGAGCATGGATTTCGGCCACGAATTTTGCCAGCGCTGGTTTGGCGGTTCCCTAGAAAAATCCTCGCTAGCCAACACAAAAGTGTCGTAAGTGTAAAATACTACCCTGACGGAAGACTAGTCACCTCGAGAAAATAGTTATCTTACTTTACGCGAGAGATTACTGTTCTATTTTATAACTCCACTTTAGGGAATCCAAGCCACCACTGTTTCGTGTAATCAGTAGAAAAATAGATTCAAGCAAACAAACATAATATTATGTGTTTACTTAAATGAAAATACTATTTAAACGACATAGACCAGCATGTGCTAAGGTAAAATAGTTAATTTAAACCTCAATTTGCGACAGATTTTACAAAAGAGAAGTTCAAATTGCTTGCTTGCTTGTTTTTCTACTGACAAATAAAGAAAGTTGATAATAGAATGCAGCAAACTTCTACTAAGTGCAGCTTGGGAGTTGGTACTATGTATTAACAAAAAAATTAAAATAGCAAGGTAATTAATTTGTCAGATATTCCTTAACTACTTCTAATATAACATTCGATAACTAATCATAATTGTGCCTATTACTCTTAGCTCAGATTAGCACTTCTAAAAGTCCAAACCAATACCAAATCGTAAACCGACCTCAAAACTGTTTGCTAAACTTTGCTTTATCTACCAATAAGTAAATAAGATTGAATACCAAGCCAGCGACGTCTTGCAAAATGGTTTTAACCGGGATTATCACATGTATGAGTTGATCACCAAAACTATAATCGCCAAGCCAGACATAAGGCCTATCATAACATAAATTAAGCCTAGTTTCAAACTTAAACCTAAATCTAACCGCACCTTGGACTTGACTGTAGCACATGATACACGCGCGATTAAAGGCAGCCTTTGTTCTAACAGATTCTGGGAAAAGTTTCTAAAATTCCTGTGAACTAGATTCTGGGTTGGTTTGAACAAATACAAGCCATGTTAGTAGTTTATTAGAAAAGTTGCCGTTACATAAATAAGAACTGTTCAACATTGATGAAGTTTGAAAACGTTGGCTAACTTTAATAGTTAACATGGACGTCTGAAACATATGTTTTGGAACGCTATGATTTATATCATCAGAACAACGTATCGTCATCATCATCATCATCATTTCAGCCAAAGGACGTCCACGGCTGAACAAAGGCCTCCTCCATAGATTTCAGTGTCGTCTTTTTCAGAGGAATTTGCCAATACTCGCCACGCTTAGTGGGCCGGTTGGTCAGCACAGCATGGCTGCTTATCCTCAGAAAGCACGCTGCAGAGTTTAGAGTCGCTTAGATGCATTTTACGACATCCATGGGAAGAAATGTAGGGGTGCTATATTCTTAAACCGCACACCACACGGAAAATTCAATACAAAGTCTTAAAAGGTAACTATAGGATTAGCCGACGGCTGAGCATCAGCCTTCTTCAAGTTCAATAAGAACTCAAATGAGCTCGTCAATTCGCCCGCCTCACCGACGTCGCGGAGGCCTATCACCGCGTCAGCTTCCCGTTCAAGTTAGCACTTCTCCCTCCCGTCTCTGGCTCGCGCCGGCCCGTGCCGAGCCTGTTGTTTTAAATGTCCCCTAATACATTATAAAAATACCGATCCAGCTGTCCCCAAAACAATAGCTTGTCCCCAGCAACGCCCTAAGCCGAGGTCCGTGTCCCGCAGGGGGCGCCCTTAGCGAAAGTTGCTTAGTTTTTACTATTAATTTTAAGCCTGGCTGGAGGCCTCTTTTGGCTTCGCCAGAAATGACCGGTTAAGCAACCACATTTCTCAGAAACGTATGCGAGAAGCCCAATAAAATAAAAAAACATTAAGTCATTTGACGCCTGCTAATCGTGGCGATTATGGCAAATCCCCTTATGAGCACACAACACAAACCCATACCGATCATTTGGCGATATTTGCAGACAGATCTGTGTCTATATCAGTAGGAGTGTATTTTGGATTAAACGAAGAAAAAATGAGCATTGGAACTCCGAAACAATTTTGCTCTTCTCCATAGAGAATAGAAACGATCCGGATGACACCAACTTTACTCAACTATTATATTAGACTTTCAACCCGTATTGTACCACTTCTTAGAAATTACGACAGCCTTGAACACCGCTAAAAGTTTCAAGAGATTTACGAGTTATCTTCTCAATGGAGGTATGTGCCGCTTTTAAACTTTCAGAGCCTTTTAACAGCTGCACAAAATATTAATTATGAGCCCCTTTGAATTACCGTTTTGGTGGTAGTGTTTTAAAATAATTATATTGAAAGTAGCATTCAGCGCTCCTCCTCAACCTCCATTATGCGTGCAGCCATAATGAGGTTCGGGAGAAGCGCGTTTGCCGTTCATATTTGAAGAGTAATGTAGCTAGTGAAATTCCTGGACATACATATAGTCTCAATTTGCTAAGCGCAGTTTAGTGCCACGCAGGACTAGTCCTGGGTGAGTCTGCGTGCTCATACCTAGTGACCCCCGGGAAGACGGTGGCGCGCACGTGGTCACTTGCCGCCGTGTGCGCAGTACAGCGTACAGCGAGACTTGGGGGGATCCTTTACAGTCCTCCCCGAGAGGTGCCTGGGGGGCGGCCTTTTTACAGTCGCCTGCCCTTCGCTAGAGGGGATGACCGCTTTACAGTCATCTCCTCTGAGATGTGCCTAAAGGCGTGGCACCAATGGGCGGCTCTAGTGTGATCTTACGAGGACCTAGAGCCCCCCTTCGGTGCCGAAGATGACCACTCCAGTGGTTTTAGCCGGTAGGAGTCCGGCATAACCCTTCGCCCTTCCCCGGGGCGAAGGAAGTTCCATGTAGAATTTCCACTGGACACCAATAAAAAAAAAAGGTCTAGTCCTGGGTAGTATTACAATAGTCAAGCGTGACGTATTATCATTTAAAAAGAGTCCACTCCTAAACAGAAGCTTCCCCCAAACATTGCCACCACGTACATTGTTACCAGTATGGGTTTGTGTACTCAGTTTTTGCTATAATCGTCAGACGCAGGTAAGTTATATATGTACTCGAAGGACGCCTGCCTATCCTCCGGCTAATCTCATAGTCGCCTTTTACGACACATACGGGATGAAATGGGGTGGCGATATTCTTAGTCGGCTTAGCTTACTACTAGATGAATGACTGGCAATAAATTGTGGAAATCTCTGCGAGCTTCTTTGTTTTCTATTAGCTATAACACGTACTTATGAAGTTAGAGTAAATATGCATCTTATGCGTCAACTCGTTTCGTGTGGTATCCGGATAAAGAATATAAGCCCACTCCTTCTATTGCCATGTATCTGGTAAAGGTGACTAAGGGACTCCAATCCAGAGTGATGGGCAGCAGCGTCCCTTTTTTGAAACAACAGTCATACTACGCGTAGAAACCGGCCTGCCACGAGTGTTGAGAAGTGGCAAATTCACTTCGTTATATTGAAGGACCTACGGCAAGTAATTGGTCGTCATATGGGGGCTTTTGTTCTGCAATATACGTTTTTTGGCTGATAGGATAGTGAGCTCGTTCTATCGTAGATTTCATTCATAGCTTTCCAGAAATCATGGTCAAAAGCGGACCCTTTCATCAATAAAAATAATAAAAACGTTCTGTTGCAATGTGTGTAATATTTAGATTGCCACCGGTGACAGATTTTTTTGTAAATTCTTGAAATTTAACTTTTTTTGATTTTTTTTATCTTGACACTATGAGGAAAACTTGGGACAGAGGAAGCTTGATTAAGGAAAAAAATATAGTAAAATTCCTAGGAATATTTTAGAATACTCATTAAACGGTATAACGAATAAATACAGGTAATTTAATTTGAAATAAATGGAAAATAATGCTAAGGTTTTTTGCATACCTAATTGTACGTAGTATTTAACGTGCAAAGGTATTTTAGATTACGCAGCCATGAACGTCATCAAAATGCTTGCTGTTCAAGCGTAATTTCACCTGCTTTAACAGCAACATAAAGGAAGGTCACTAATACACTAAAACTTATGTTTTTAGAATTGGCCAGTAAGAAAAGGTGCCGATGAAAACTTTATTTTATTTAAAAAAAAACTTCGGGAAGTTGTAGATGTAAGCTTGAAATGAATTTGAGTAGAGAAAATGTTAGCTCCATGATTTATTACGGCTTACGTTGCAGTCTTAATCAACAACTATGTAATGATAGACTTCGTTTGGCATTTCATGATGAATCCTCATCTCGTGCCACTGTTTATAACTGGTTCAATGAGTAAACTTGGCGAAGCAATCTCACTGATGATTTGCGTGAAGGACGTCCTTCCACCGCAATCGCTAAAGATAACGTGAGTGCTATTTGGCTAATGAAAGCTGATAAAAGAGTGAAATATCAATATATCCGAGACAAGTTTAGGCATTGGTATGAGTCAAGTACAAAAAGTCTTACAAGTACATTTAGGCGTCAGAAAGGGATATATTTAATTTGAAGGAAGATCAAAATCGTTCGTTTAGATTGGTGCAAAACACAATCTGCCCAATGGATGTTTCCATTCGTAGATTTGTCAACAAAAATAAAGAAGGGCAGAGGTGTCAAGGGGAAAAGATGATTGCCTCATTTATTTATTTATCTTTATTGTACACCACATCTATACAAATAAATAAAATTGAAGTGTCTGTTTGTAATTTCAAAATAACAGCTTTTTACTAAATGCATATGAAAGTATATCCGGTACCAATAACAAAAAAACATTTCTTTTCATGTTTTGTCTGTCTGTTTGTTCCGGGTAATCTCCGAAACGGCTAGACCGATTTTGACGGGACTTTCACTGGCAGGTAGCTGACGTTATAAGAAATAACTTAGGCTACTTTTATTTTAGAAAAATATTTAGGGTTCCGCGCGAAAACAATAAAACCCTTGAAATCCAACATATATATTCTATGTCAAGTGTCTATGTCGAAGTACTCAAAATTTCTTTTAAATTTAACGCGGGTGAAACCGCGGGTCCCAGCTAGTAATACATAAAAAGATAATGATTTACAAAGATACGTGCCTTGTTCTTGGAACGGACGGGTCAGTTCGCAACAATTGTGCTAGAAGATAAAAGGGCTGTTGCTGCACTTTGGTATGTTAGTCATTGTTTACCAGTTGTCATGGGAAACACAACGCTCCAGCTCACTCCACAAGACGGACAATCGAATATTTGTCTATGAAAGGTGTGGAATTAGTCCGTCTTCCTTACGGTGCCGACCTGGCATCTCACTTTTATGTATTCTCGAAAATAAAAGCTAAACTCTGAGGCATTCATGTTATGAAACCCGAAGATGCCGACTGCGTTTGAACAAAATGTGGAAGAGATTCTTAATGAAGAGTGGGCTCACAGCTTCAGTCAATGGTTCCATCGCATGCGACAGTGATTAGAAAGGAACAGAGACTAATTCGAGAACAGCAAAACATTTAACAGGTTCACACTTCATTCAAGTTTTTTTTTTTTAAACTGTTAGTGTTTCCCCGGTACACATGAATTTTTATGCAAGTCTAAGCAACACTGCCTTTTGAATTATATAGGTTTCATTCCCCTCCTGTTCTAAGTAACTTCTAAGTTGTAAGGCGCCTAAGGCACCGGTTCAAAAAGTAACATAATGAATTATCAAAATTATAAATCATCTTACAGCATGACAGAGTCAGTCAGTGAGTCCTTCAGTAGGTCAGTCTGTGAGTCAGTGATGAGCGAAGATACATGTCATGTTACTAAAATGTGTACTACATGTGTACTAAAAAGGTAATTCCGTTCGATGTTCACCTATTAATAATACTACCAATACTTTACAAGTTACTTGCAAAAGTGGCAAGACCAAAGCGGCCGCGACCACCCCAGTGAAATGAAATGTTGCTTCTTATCCTATGCAAAATTATTACAACCAAATTTCTTTTGGTATGTGTAATTTGTTAATACGCAAAACTTTTTGTCATTTCATTTCCGCTTTTTCCGGTAATTGGTTCTGGGTTTCATAAAAATAAAGTCACAAACAATATCTCCAACACTCTAAATCCCGAGTTGAATTAAAATTCAAAAACAAAACCCCGCTTTTTGTGTTTGTGAAACTGGTACATTTGGATTTCCGCAGGCGTTTCCCCAAACATTAGTTGAATACAACTTTTGGCTTCCCAAAGAAATTAAATACTAACATAATTACCACTTTGACGCAAGTTTTCAGAGATTTGAGGGCAAACGCGATGATTTACTAGATGACATTTAACATTTTAATTGGTTACATTTGAGTGATTAATTATTTCAAATATGCTGTGAAGAAATGTTATCTCCATGTGGTTTCCAGCAAAGAACACCAGCACCCCTCCCCCCATGGGTGTCCTAAAAGGTTACTTAGGGTTAGTATCGAGAGGATGGGCAGCAGCAAGGCGAGACCTTATGCTAATAACAACATACTATCGATAGGCATGTTTCTTTTTTATATCCTACAAGATGCTGAAACTAGTCAGTCGCCTGGTGGTAAGCGCCTTTCCATGACAATTGCAATGTTACGCAGGACTACTGCGTGGTCCTGCGTGGCCCACACTGCTGTCGTTACATCGAAACATTTGCTACTTTGTCTCTTATGCACAGTAATTTCACTAGCTGTAAACCGGAGTACTTTGTCTAAAGTTTAAACACTACTGCGTCGCGGCAGAATATCTGACACTGGCCCCACCCCAGTCTCTAATAAGTATGAAACTCTTTTGTGTAAATCCTAACCATTTAGAAAAAAGTACTTTTATTAGAATTTTGGATTAGAGAATCGCATTGTCAGAGTTAATAGAATTCAGCTGTTGACAGTAGGCTTGTCGGGTCGTAAATTATTGTATTATACTGTGTCAAGTGAGCATGAAAAGTGCAAATAAATTATCATAGAAATTATCCCTGGAGTTTGATATAAGAACCTGCGTGCCTCAAGCCACCATCTAGCTCGCTACCCCTTACGTACTAACTGGTCTCTTGTAATAAGAGATCTACCATCATTATAAAAGATCCTAAACCTCTGAATGACCTGAAAGAACTTTGAACTCTGGTGTGATTTCATGTCGTAATATGGATAAGAAACGATTGTAGAAAAGATGTTCCTTCAGTTTGTAATTAAAACAAGTGGACTGTATCAATAATTGTTGGTATATTCAAACAGTTCTACATGGATTTCAGGCTGACAAATCTACAACGGTATTTTGTGAACAGATTAAAAAATAGATGTTGTCACTAGGGCGTTAAAGTTAAAAGTTTTTTTTTTTTTTTGTTAAAAGTTATTACTGAAAATTCAAAAAGTATGCCACAATTTTAAGAGCTGTTAAGATTTTCACTTTCACTCAATCTTACCGCACGGCGGCCACCACCTGCGAACATCCAGCACTGGTGCAGTCCAGTTCGTAACAAAATAATGTCAGTGGCTATCTGCCAAAGATATTTTTTGGTGAACCGAGGTCTAGTATATTCACATATGTTACTGTATACTATTTTCTTTGTCGATACTAATTAGTAGCTAACCTTGCGCAGAGAGCTGTGTGGTGCCGGCTACGAATAGCACCAACCTATCTCATCCCGTGGGTGTCGTAAAAAGCGACTATGGGATTAGCCGGAGGACGGGCAGCAGCGTCCTTCGAGTAAATTAACAACTGAACTGCGATCGCCAAGCGTGGCGATTATGGCAGAACCCCCCAATGAGCACACAACACACCCATATCGGTCGTTGTAGTGATCTTTGGGGGAGGCCTGTGTCCAGCAATGGACTTTATTCGGCCGAAATGATGATGATGATTGCGCAGAGTTGTTCAAGCCAACCAAAGGACTCAGACTTGGTATAGCGACTGTCGTCAAATGACAACGACCCGGGACCGACGATTTAAGTGCCTTACAAAGTACGGAGACGCTCAGTTCAAATAATAGTAGTGAGTACTACTAGCTTTGAGCGCCTATGATTATCTATACAAATAAATAAAATTGATGTGTTTGTAGTATCAAAATAAAAGCTTTTTGCTAAATGCATATGAAAGTAGGTATATACGCTACCTATAACAAAAAAAAGTTTTTTTTTCTGTCTGTTTCCAGCTAATTGGTAGTCGATTTAGTGGGGAATAGCCGGATACATGAGGAGACTGATAGGTGCCTGCTATCAGTTGTTTCAACTGCCTGTCCGATTATTTATAATAATAATAAAATTTACATCCTTTTGTATCAAACCGCTACGTCTCGTACCTGGTTCCACATTCTTAGCGGGCTGTAAAGAGTTAGAACAAAGGGCGGTTGGAGGTTAACGACCGGAACGAACAACATTTACAAACGGTACCCTGCGCACTCATATTACTGCTGATAATTCAGTCCAAAACCTTGATGAGAACTTGCAAATTTGCGTACTTTTTTCGGGTCCGATTTGAGCTAAGCTTTGCAGCAATATAAAGGACTAACCAACTTTAATTAAACTTGGACTTTCGTGGCAAAGTTTGTACAAGTCACCATTTTTTTGTGGTTGTTAGGGGGTTTGTTATACTTGTTCATTTATACATGTATATCGTAACTTAAATCCCATTGATAGTAGCTGTTCCTTTTAGATTTAAAGAAAACTACAAATATTCGAGCATTGGGTGATTAAAAATGATTCGTTTGCAATAATGTGTAGACTCCAATTAGCCCTAAGATTTTTTATAATACAGAGTTTACCTGCTTCGTTTAATAATACATTTTATTTATTAAACCAAATTATAACACCATTACAGTTTTCACCAAGGCGATGCTATAACTAACACGAGTAAGACACACTTTCTGATCAAGTTACTTAAGGTATAACATAATTTTCTACACATTTGTATGCTGCTTCTGTGAATTTCAACTGGCTACAATTAAATATATCTATTTCATGCGTGATGATATTCATGAATCTAATAGCACGAGTCAACGGGGCGTACTGGAGTAAATTAGTTCTAGCGGGGGGCACGAGGAACAATGTGGGACGTCGACGCATTGCACCTTGTGGTGAGATGTATGTGCGTGGCGAAAACGTACCTGAATACCCCGCAGACTTGACCAGGGCCTCATCTCCGGTTTGCTCCATTCAGCTGGAGTGCCCGTAGGGCTCTCAACTCTGGGTTACCATCATTGGCCGCTTGGAGAGAGCCGCTTGAGCTATATGCTTGGGAGAGGAAGTTCCTAACGGCGCAATAATGGAGAAAACCACTCTAAGTTTTCGAGGTGCGCGGTGGTGTAACCGTTGCCGCACCTCTCGACACCCCGAGCCGCAAACGCCCGTGTTGCTCCCTATTTCAACAATTGTGTCGTCAGTTTGGGGAAATTTGATAAGATAAAAAAAAAAGATAAAAAATATAATAGTACTCACCATGCTTGGCAGGAGGGTTGGTGAGCGCGGCATGGCTCCTCTTCCGCAGGAGGGACGCTGTTGGCCATCCCTCCGGTTTGGAATCCCTTAGTTGCCTTTTACGACATCCACGGCAGGAGATGGAGTGGTGCTATATTCTTAATCCGGATACCACATGGATAGAACCGAGGTCAATACGAGACTGCATTTGTATAGTGCAGATATGGAGATTCCCCAGTTAATGCATATTCAAGTTTATACGGTACATATCACAAAAAAAGAATTTTTTATTTTTTTGTCTGTCTGTCTGTCTGTTTGTTCCGGGTAATCTCCAAAACGGCTGGACCGATTTTGACAGGACTTTTACGGGCAGATCGCTGATATGATACGGAATAACTTAGGCTACTTTTATTAAAAAAATAATAATATTAGGGTTCCATGCAACAAAATAAACCCTTGAAAACCAATAAATATATTCTATGTCAAGTGTCTATGTAGAAAAACTCCAAAGTTGTTTTAAATCTAGTCATAAAAATAAAAACACACACAAGACCGTGAGAGAGAGATTGTGAGTATGACTACTCACAATCTCTCTCTCACATACGGCAAACAATGCGTACTATTGCTTGACTTGAATCCATCTAAGTGTTCGGTGGTTACTTACAGTAGAAAGACAAATATTATGCCGTCCGAATATTTTCTTAAAGGGCATAGTTTATTGAGGCGCTGCAACGTACGCGACCTTGGTGTCACCCATGACTCTAAGCTTCTATTCAATGACCATGTAGATACTATTATCAGCAAGGCATCACGATCATTGGGATTTGTGATGCGAATGTCTAAAAACTTTAAAAATGCTAAAACCTTCAAAATCCTATATTGCACATTCGTACGTAGTATACTTGAATATGCCAGTCAGGTTTGGAACCCCCGCTATGACATATATATTTCCAGATTAGAGAATATCCAACGAAAATTCACAAAATATATGTGTTACCGATTGCATCTTCGGTACTCCTCTGATGATTACTTGAAGCTTTGTGCCAAGTTCCACATTCTTCCATTAGCAAAGCGTCGCGAGATAGCTGACGTCACCTTCATCTTAAATTTACTCAAAGGTACGATCGACTGTCCTAATCTTCTCTGTAGAATACCGTTTAATGTACCTAGAGTAACGGCAAGGCATAACAATCCCATTCATCTCCCCTTGGTGTCTACTAATTACCGCCAGAATGCGTTTCTGTGGCGAGCGAGCAGTTGTTTAAACAAACAATGTAAAATGTTTGATATTGACATTTTTAACACTAAGCTGGAAACAGTAAGACGGGTGCTTAGTCAAGACTTTTTCTCTAAACACTAAGTAGTTGTGGTGCAGGGTTATATTTTTGTTTGATTTATGTTATTATGTTATTTGTTCACATATTTGTAAACTACTGTTTATTCGTGAAGATCTGTAATTGGCTTGCTGACACTCACAATTATCGTTTATGTTTAATATTACATGCTGTTGATCTTCCTAAAATAAATAAATAAATAAAATAAACTATAGCCATCAGAATAAAAGAACACATAGCTGACGTCAAGGACAGACGATCCACAGAGTCAGTGTGTGCACATGCCTTCGACAAACTTAATCATTTTCTTCGTTTTGATCAACCTCACGTCCTCGCGAAAATACACCGATATGTACCGAGAAGGTTTAGTGAGGCTATTGAAATTAAAACATTATTATTTCTATACAGAAGATGGCAGGTACCACCAGTTTGGAATGTTGACATATTAAAATAACAAAGTACCAAATGCAATAAAAACATTAACTGTGAGTGATTGCTGCGTACATAGGAAAGATTTTTAATTAAAATGTCATCATCATATCGGCCATTTATACGCTCACTGATGAACAAAGGCCTCCCCCATAGATTTCATAACTGTGTCATCATTTTGGGGGGTATTTGCCAATACTCACCACGCTTGGCAGTTGGGTTGGTGAGCGCAGTATGGCTTCATTTTGGGGGGTATTCGACAATGCTCACCAAGCTTGGCAGGCGGGTTGGTGAGCGCAGTATGGCTACCGCTTCACAGAAGGGACGCTGTTGCCCATCCCTCAGATTCCCTTAGTCGCCTTTTACGACATCCACGGGAGGAAATGGAGTGGTGCTATATTCTTTATCCGGACGCCACACGGACGTTTATTATATAACTAAAATGTATGACAAATAAAATACATTTGAAAATCAGTAACGACGCCTGTCACCTTGGTCATCCTCCGACCACGAATGCTACAAAGTGTTCGAAACCTCAGGGAAAAAATCTATAATATATGCGATGTAATCCATATAAACAGTATTCTTTTATTATAATGCAAAATAAAAATATATAATTACTACGTTTAAAACTTTCAGCTAATACTGAAAACTAATTCCAAACATTAATTAAACTAATATTTCCGTCATATTTATTCACAATCCCGTCTCAGGTACACCATTATTTTGAGCGGTACTTTTTCACCACAGCTCTGCCCGGGGAGATTGCCGAAAGCTGAAAAATAGTCAAAACAAAAACACGGTGACTACTTTTCCAAACTTTTAATTGCTATGTTCAAAGACGGTGAAAAAGTCAAGTTTTTAAAAATGGCGTTAATTTTTCCGGCATCTCTATTTATTTAAAAAGGAATGATATATTTATTTGGTTTTTTTTTTCGGTCTAGGATAAATTTGAAGACGATGGAAAAGCATTATTGAATCTGCTTTCAATAAGCATTAACGAAAGCAGATTAGTTCTTTAGTAATGTGTAGTTTATTATTAGTTATTATATTATTTTATTAGTTCTTTAGTGTTATTGCCGTGTGGTGCCGGTTCAGAATGCCACCATCCCATCTCCTCCCATGGGTGTCGTAAAAGTCGACTAAGGGATTAGTCGGAGGATGGGCAGCAGCGACCTTCGAGTACATTAACAACTCAACTGCGATCGCCAACCCGCCTGCCAAGCGTGGCGATTATGGCAAAACCCCCCAATGAGCCCACAACACATCCATATCGGTGTTTGTGGTGATTTTTGGGGGAGGCCTGTGTCCAGCAGTGGACTTCATTCGGCCGAAATGATGATGAATGTGTAGCGCTATTATAAATCAAGTAACTGTGTATGTATACAACGACAGGTAATAGATTTCATACGCTTAAGTTTCAAACTTCTCGTCTGTCTGCTTTAAACGTTATCACTTACACCCTCTATATAAGTCTGTCCTTAAGAGTCTATTCTAGTAACCTAAAATAATAATCGGTTGTGTTGATTCCTAAAACGTACCGGTACCGTATATACTTTCATATGCATTTAGTAAAAAGCTGTTATTTTGACATTACAAACAGACACGTCAAATTTATTTATTTGTATATACTGTATAGATCAGGACACCACATGGAAACCGGACACTTCATGTTCAGTAATAAAAAATATATAAATCATCATAATTACCTGCCAAAGAACGTCCACTGCTAAACAAAGGCATGCACTCGTCGATATAATAATAAAATAAAACTTTGTACTTATTTTACAATTTTATATATTTGTTATTTTTCTAAAATAAAAGTAGCCTTAGATATTATATAACATCAGTTATCTGCCAGTGAAAGTCCCGTTAAAATCGATTCAGCCGTTTCGGAGATTACCCAGAACAAACAGACAGACAGACAAAATATTTTGAAATTGTGTTTTTGTTATAGGTACCGTATATACTTTCATATGCATTTAGTAAAAAGCTGTTATTTTGACATTACAAACAGACACTTCAATTTTATTTATTTGTATAGATAGCGTCAGGATAGACAAAAACGATTATTTTAGACTGAATTTTAACTGAAAAAAGAACTGACGCTGAGGGTTCCAGAATCATGTACTGAATCCATGGTATCAGTTTTAGTTACGATGCCACTTAAATCCGTTACACAAGTAATATTTTAAAAGCGTAATATTTGTAGTGTTGGTTTTGTGCAGCAGTTGACTAGAAAAGCCAGTCTTGATCAATTCATTCATTCATTTCGGCCGAATAAAGTCCACTGCTGGACACAGGCCTCCCCTCAAAGATCACCACAACGACCGATATCGGTGTGTTGTGTGCTCATTGGGGGGGTTTTGCCATAATCGCCACGCTTGGCAGGCGGGTTGGCGATCGCAGCCGAGTTGTTAATGTATTCGAAGGACGCTGCTGCCCATCCTCCGGCTGCTGATCAATTGATCAATGAGAAACAAGACTTTCTACACGTAGCGTCACGAGCAGCCAATTGGTAGTTGGTTGGTTGGTGGTTATAGGTCTCTTATTGGAAGATTTCGGCTAGATAGTTACCACCGCGCACAGGATAAGACGAAGTCACGGCACACTGCGTAAGTGATCAATATACCACACAAAACACGCTCCTGGAGTGCCCCGAATCTTGGACGATCGGATCGGGCAAGATCTCGCTCTGCTGGCAGTAGTATCGGCTATACTGGTCGAGCATGAATATTAGAGTGCAGTGGTCTCATTATTTTAGAGTATTATGATTCAGAATGAGGCCGCACAGCGGCATCGGGAGAGGGCCGATCCCGCATGGAAAATGACAAGATGACGCCGAGGTATCAACCACCCCGGTGTTCAGGTCCAACACGCCTGAGCCCCCTGACACTACAGATGAGAGGCCTCGGGGTCACATAAGCGTAAATTCGGGAGTCTGAGTACTCGTACCAAGCGGCCCCCAGAAAGACAGCGGTGGGGGCGCTCTTCTCCGATAGAGTGGTTGACCGTTTTACAGTAATTCTTTCCCAGAAGCGCCTATAGGCGTGGCACCAATCTGCGCTCTAGTGTGGTTGCACAAGTTTCTGGCGCCCCCCTTCGGAGATGACCCACTTTAGTCGGTAGAAGAAGCACACCCCTTCGTCCTTCCCTGAGGCGGAATAAAACAATAAAAGTTAGTTACCACCGCAATGCCACATATTTGCCACCAAGCAGTAATGTTTAAACTTTAAGCAGTACTGGTTTCCGGTTAGAAGGCCACGCACGACTAGTCCTGGGTAGCTTTACAGTTATTATGGGGAAGCGTGACGCTTACCATCAGGCGAATGACTTACACGCCTCGTTACCTGGTTGTTTAAAAAAGTAAAAAAATAAACAAGGCGAATAAACAACACGTGTTGTTCCAAACATATCTACATATTATCTCAACATCTCAGGATTAATACCATCTAAAGAAAATATTTTACGAACCGACATTTTAAGGGTGCGGTTACAAGAGCGATAAGGCAATTAGGCTAATTGGCGATGTTTTGTTTCAAAGTACACTTCAACGCTAATCTTATTAATCTTAACAAGAACAATAAAGGTATTAGCTTTTTCGTACAAGTTATAAAAGTCGAGTGAGGTAAAGGCTTTATTTTAAGATATGGATTCTGGCATGCATTTTAGAGAGACGTCGCTACAGGTTTTATCTGGCCAATCTCGCGATGCTGGAAAGGATGAATGATGAGGATGATGATGGCTGAAGCCAAGGCATAAATATTTGCAAGCCAACTGCAGTAAAATCTAGGGATGGGGGGACAGAGGGCTGCGTGATTCAGACCACAAGTATAATAGGGGACCAAAACTGAGGGATAGCTGGATCGGTACTTTTTTGTTTAAATTAGGGGATACCTACTACTACTACATGGAGCTAGGATCGGGAGGCAGGGGGATGTAAACCAATCACCGTTACTGATACCAATGCTATCTTACCATTAGCAAATTAGATCCTACTAATGGGCGAAAGCGTTTACCATAATTTATATCTTTTATGGTTTAATGACAATGATGATCAAGCCAAGGTGCCACTGTCTCGAGACAATCATTAATAGGCCGACGGGTTGCTCCAGGCCTACCACCTGCATGCCTAAACTCATCAAGGTCAAAGATCTGCTACCACCCTTCAGCCCCTTCAGCACCCGGTGCATCTTCTGCTTTGCACGTCGTGAGATATGGTCCCCTTCTGTGTTTTTACTCCTTACGTGAGCCAAGATACAACGCGAAGACTGCTCCGCAAAAACGATGTTATCTTTATTGTTTACGTTTCTTACAGATTATGAAGCCTTGCGGAGGGAGGGGGAGAGCCTCGGCTAAGCGCTATGTGGAGTGCAAGCGTGTTCTTCCTCACCCAAATAGTCGTATGTCAATTTACTACTGGTAAGATTTCAGAAAGTTCTTTTGTTTATCTCACTATCACATAAATATATCTGAGCGCATCTTTTCTGGCTTTTCTGATAAGTTAACAGGAAATTATTGGTGTGTCAAATATATTACATCCTTCGGGATTACAATTCTGACAGATATTCTTTTACACGGATACAGTTACGAGGAGTTAGACTCGGCTTTACTGTACCATAATGATTGTTTCGATTTAGAAGTTGACTTACAACACTACACACGCTTAGGCTGTCTTTATACGAAATGATATTTCTACCTGACATATGTACCTACCCGTAAAATTGCTTGTACTGAGTCCAAGTATCAAATTTTTTATTCTTTGGACGGGCTTCTTAATCCTCTCTCACTGTAGACTACGACCATCAATGCTATGAAGCAACTAACTCACCAACAACCCGTCAATGCAGTTTCATTTCCATAGTAAATTCTTTGCAAAATTTCAAACATAGATATATTTTTAGGGCAAAAACTTTTCCTTAACATACTAAGCTAACTAAAAACTTCTTCCACAGAACACCCACCAACGACCACAAGTGAGGAAACCCGAACAGTAACCACATTCTACGCGCTTAGCACAGGCATCGTACCGGCACCAGTCATGCTAAGGCTGGGGAACTCCACCATAGACAGTACTAAGTCCTTCAAAGTACCACAGCCATCCCAAGAATCAGAACCTGGTACTTCGAAGCCAATGAAGGTGGAAATGGTACCACACGTGGTTTTAAAGAACACGTATTTCGACCATGATAGGAAGTATGGTCCGAGTTTTGAGGATGCTCCAGATGGGAATATAACTAAAATTACTGTGCAGTTGGGGGAGGATGCGCATTTGAACTGCAGGATCAGTTTGCTGCAGGATAAAACGGTGAGTGTTAATTATGTACAGCTCACACATCAATTTTACATCATTATACGTGGGCACTAAATGTAATGGAAGAAAAAACGATGCGCTTGTAGATCATCAAATCTGTCTGTTATTTTCTTTTTTAAAACGTTGCTCCACACTAAGATTTCTCCTGTATCGTGGGTGCGTTTACAGACATGAATTCCACACACAATACACCCAGACCCGGAACAACTACCTGCAGATCATACAAATATTTGTTCCGTGCGGGAATCGAACCCACGACCCGGTGCGCAGCAGCCGACTGTATATCAGTCAGAATACCAAATTGGTTTTACACCGTTATTTCGATTCTGTATTCAAGGATGTATGGATATTTGGACCTTAGGGAATCACACCTCAGGTATTTATTTATTTATTTATTTAAACTTTTATGTACATTGAGTATACATAAGGCAGACTTAATGCCATGAGGCATTCTCTACCAGTCAACCTAGGTATTGACGTTGTACAGTTGTTTAATACATATTAATTCCGTTTCTTTATACAATTTTGATGTTGAAGTAACGAAATTGCAGTTTAACAGTAATTTAATATTTTTAGGGTTTCTTACTTCCGAATGAAAAAACGGCGATTATCTTATAGGACCACTCGTGTATCTGTCTGTCTGTCAGTCTGTCACAGCCAATTTACTCCGGATCTACTACTACATGTGTTTCTGTGTACGACTTCACGTGTGTGTGTATATTTGCGTGTGTATGCGTATGCCCGGTACTTGAACAAAATCATACCACATACGTGATTCTTGGAAATATCTCAAGTTGTCATTAATTCTAACCTTAATCATTCTATTTCAATACCACAAGCATTGTATCCCTTAAAATAGCTGGAAGCTAATTTAAGATTATTTTCTTCCATAACTTTATTTTTACAAGTTCTGGGATTTCATAATCAATATAATATTCTCCTTATGTTATTTGCTTTTAGATAATAAACAATTTACTTGGAGATTTTCACAGACATATGAGAACCCACGATTATATTACAGGTTATCGGTGGTACTTTACTCAAAATAGAACGCAATAGTTCTTCGATCTTTGATGTCTATCAGGGCCATAACCTTCTCATCATCTCAGAAGTCATCAAAGAATATGTATAACAATGGGCATTTTTCTGGGCACTGGTACCATTTTTAAGAGGGTTCTGCGATCGGCCATCCGTGTGCCAAGCATGGTGATAAAGGCAATATGTAACGACTTGGTGGTAGATCTGTTATTGCAGCGTGGCACCAATGGGTAGCTCTAGATGGAGATCTTTCGAGTTCCTGGAGCCTCCTTTCGGTGCCGACGATGATCACTCCGGTGGTTTTAGCTAGTAGGAGACTGGCATGCCCCTTCGCCCTTTCCCGGGGCGAAGGAAGTACATGAGGTATTTCCAACGGATCAATAAAAAAAACAAAAGGTCTGTTATTGCAAGAAGCCAGCAAAACAAGTACCACCTCAGTGCTAGATTTTCGCCGCTAAACACTAGTGTTTAAACTTTAGACATTACTGTATCAGGAATATGTATCTAGTGAAATTACTGGGTAGAGACTAAATAATATAATGTCTCGAGGTGACGAGCGCAGTCTGGTACCACGCAAGACTAGTTCTGGGTGGTATTACAGTTGTTATGGGCAAGCATGCTTACCACCAGGCGAATGACTTGCTAGCCTAACCACCAAGTTGTATAACAAGGCCCAAGTAAAGCAGTGAACGTTTACGAGATAAAAATCTTCATGAAAATTCTCGCAGTCGTATAATCAGTGGGTGGCTCTAGTGTGATCATACGAGGACCTGGAGAAGAAGAAGGGGGAAGGAAGAGAAAGGGGGCTCCCTTATCTGCCAAAGATGACCACCCCAGTGGTTTTAGTTGGTAGGAGTGCGGCATACCCCTTCACCTTTAATTTGGTTAATAAATCGTATGATGGCATTTGCGGCAAAATCGCAGCACGTTTTTCTTCCAGATTAGCGTCAACAAAATGTAATTAATTAAGTACCAGAAAACGTCCATTATTTATTTACCTACCCGCCTAAGAATAAACAGATGTACGGAGTGAGCCGAAGAGATACGAAGCGACCCGACGCCGTAGTCTATTACTTTCACACACTTCGTAAGTCACCTCCATTAAACAATATGACGTTTTACGAAATCTCATTACGAGGCTTTTCATTTACGACATTTCTAAACTTGACACGTAAAGGAGACCGATACGCTTTCACGTAAACTTGGATGGGATGGATGAAGCCGGATGTAACAAGATGATAGTGTCAATTGATTCATCATATCGGCCATTTATACGTCCACTGCTGAACAAAGGCCTCCCCCATAGATTTTTACAACTGTGTCATCATTTTGGGGGGTATTTGCCAATACTCACCACGCTTGGCAGGCGGGTCGGCGAGCGCAGTATGGCTACCGTTTCACAGAAGGGACGCTGCTGCCCATCCCTCTGGTTTAGATTCCCTTAGTCGCCTTTTACGACATCTACGGGAGGAGATGGAGTGGTGCTTTATTCTTAATCCGGACACCACATGGTCAATTGATTAGTAACATAATATTAGCAAATGAAAAATAAGGGGATTTTTATATTGTGAGTTTTTTTAATACGTTGCCCCGCAATAGGATTGCTCCTGTGTCGTGGGTGCGTTTACAGACATGAATTCCACATACAATACACCCAGACCCGGAACAATACCTGCAGATCATACAAATATTTTTTCCATGTGGGAATCGAACCCACGACCCGGAGCGCAGCAGCTGACTGTATCAGCCAATTTAGCCAGTCAATTAGAGTTAGAGATTTAGTAAATAATGTTTAGGTAACAATCCTGGTAACAACCTAAATTGAATCATTGATTACTGACTGGTATTTCATTATCTAAGGCTCATTTGCCTAATGTATTACAGTACAGCGACGAGTGTGTAGTGTAATACCGTGTGGTGCCGACTACGAATAGCACCAACCCGTTTCATCCCATGGGTGTCGTAAAAGGCGACTATGGCTTAACCGAAGGATGGGCAGCAGCGTCTGTCGAGTCAATTAACAACTCACTTGCTGTGCTAGCTTGTGTCCAGCAGTGGACTTGATTTGGCTGAAACGACGACATTGACCAGTCACTATACCACAATTCACACAGCGATCCATGATCAATATTCAATTTATACCGACTAATTCAATTGATTCCGGTCGTAAAATCCAAATGACCAATAAGACATGTAAGCGAAATTTTTCGCGTCTGGTATTATATCAAAAGTAAGGAAAAATCAGTGAGTCCGTGGAAGACCAGTAATTTTAGGGGAATATAATATTTAACATTGGAGAAAGCACTTAAAACGCAAACGCACTTAACAATACGAAACGAGATATTTTTACCGGGAGCTGCAGATCACAGACTAAAAATACAGTAGCGAAAACTAAAGTTATGAATCGATTTGTAAACAGGAATCGATTTATAGCTCTTTTATAAATAGATGTTATTTTTTGTGAAAATGTATTTTTAATAAGTAAATCAACACAGTCATGTTTATGTAAGAAATACGTCACAAATTCAAGAATTTCGTAGTACTAAAATTGTTATAATTTATTTGGTCATTAATTGGTTGCAACTGAGCGAAGATTCTCAATATAAATATAGGATTGGATAATAGGTTAGAATAAAAAATAGACATTACTCAACTCACAATCTCATACAAAATTCATTCCCCCAATCATCAAGCAGAAGTTTCCATTCATCTACACTTAATGGAGCGATCAAGACAAGAGCGACTTAAAATTCGTTAATGGTGGTAAGAGCCGCCATTGTTGGGGACAGTGGCGCCACCTAGAGTCATTATTGGAATTGTTACAGCCATTGTCTACAAAGTGGTCCTCCTGAGACCTATTAGAAAGGATTATTAGTCGCCCGCTAAATATACAAGAAAATTATCCTTACTTTAAATATTGTCTGAGGATTAAACTCCGAAGAGTTGCGTGTATTAATATTTTATAGCGATCCCTAGGGGAAGATAAAGTAACTAAAATAACAGTCTTAACGAAATTTATATTATATTATATATTTTATTGCACTGATACACCTTGTGATTTGACTGACGACATAACTACGTATTTGGATGCAAAGGGCAGAGCAATGGGTGGCCCAACTTGGAAGAGGCCATTGTCCGGTAAAGGGCTGCTGCCAGCTTCATGGATCCTATTATCAACAAGTATCGCTAATGGCCTGGCTGTCTGAATGAAAAGCAGGGTACAGCCTTGTGGTACACCCACTAATGCTGCTGGTAAAAGACATACCTCTGTTTATTATTTTACCCGGTGGAAATACGTCCTGTACTTTCTTCGCCCTGAGGAAGAGTGGCGACATGCTGGATTTCAACTGACTAAAAACCACCGCAGCACTGAAGTGGTCATCTTCAGTACTGAAAAAACAATATCGATGGGACTCTAAGAACTCTAAAATCTCCATCTAGAGTAGAGCCACCCATTGTAGCTACGCCTTTAGGCACATCACGGAGGGGATGAATGAAAAGTGGTCCCAACCTCTAGCAGAGGGGAGGTTTCTGTAAGGAGGCCAGCCCCCAGGTTCCCACATCTCGGGGAGATTGTAAAGGATCTCCCAGACGCCTCGCTGTACGCTGTGCTACACACACAGTGGCACGTGACCACGTGCGCCCCACCGTCATCCCGGGGGTTGCTCTATATGCGCACGCAGATTCTCCAACTTCATAGAGTGGTTTATCGCGTCTTCAATAATTGGTGTATGAATTGAAATTTATTACCAAACTAAACACATAAATTCTTTCAATGCAAAACAATACAATTTGTGTAGTATGGTAAAAGGAACAGACTCAGCTATGTAGGCAGTGCGCAGTGATTAAACCACGCACGGGTCAACGCTGGTTTTCAGTTCGTCCCTAAATACACATCTCCCATAAACATCCACTCCTGAACAGGGGCCTACAAATGATCGCTACAATGAGCGGTATTGCCGTAATCGCCACGCTTTGCAGGCAGATTGTTGATTCCAGTATGTTGTTATTATCACACGGGAGGATAATGCTACTCATAATCTTGATTTCAATCTTAGTCACCTGTTATTACCATGGATGGAACGGGATGAAGCGGGGTGGGCTATTCATTGTCGAGAACCACACGAAACTGAATGTTGACCGCTTGCGGCTAAATTCAAAACTCGACAAACATCAGGCAACGGACGTACACTGTTGAACAAAGG
Source organism: Diloba caeruleocephala (assembly GCA_947459985.1). Classification (NCBI taxonomy): domain Eukaryota; kingdom Metazoa; phylum Arthropoda; class Insecta; order Lepidoptera; family Noctuidae; genus Diloba; species Diloba caeruleocephala. The sequence continues at coordinate 4,454,179 of OX381618.1, forward strand.
TCTTCCCCATAGAGTTTCACAATTACGTCCTCATTTCGGAGGGGCATTTGCGAATACTTACCACACTTGGCGGGTGGGTTGGTCAGTGCAGAATAATGCAACTCCACAGAATGGACCGTGCTGCCCATCCCTTTGGTTTAGGGTCCCTTAGTCACTTTTTACGACATCCGCGGGAGGAGATGGAGTGGTGCTATATTCTTAATCTGGATACCACACGGAAATTCGAAACTAAAACTGACATACCCTAAACTCCCTCGCGTGATAAAAGCTTAAAACTCAACCGAAAAAACTACTCGGTAAAATGACGTCGAATGACTTTATGGAGTACAAATGCTGATGCTACTAGTTTCACTCACTGATCTATAAACGTTCGGTAAGATTAAGCAGTGCTTGGAGGGGTCAGTCTAAAGATGGGTAACCACAGTGTTAGTTGAATGAAGCGTCTGCATGCTTCGGGGGCACGTGAATTCATCGGTTCGGGTTGATAAGATGCAACATTAGATGGCAATCGTTAACGGACGGAGGCCTTTAGATGTATCAAACAACTCTGACAGAAGTTTGGCCACTAACTCAGCGAAAAAGAAAAAATAATGGAGAAGAAGTGGAACAAAATGTGTTATTGTACTAACAACACATTTTGTTCCACTTCTTCTCATAAACGGTCAAAAAGCTATTACTTTTGAAACGACGGTAGAGCAGGCTAGCCTAGAAGTAAATGTCTCGTGACTTGAAGGTTTCTTGGTTGTAACTATCCGGAAACGCAGACTCTGGCGAAAAAATGCCCTCCTTACCGGTAAAACAGTGGAAGCAAAACGCTTCTTGCATATGTTTAAGACATCCGACATACATACATTGGTGGCACACTGCCGTTTGTTTGGTTGTCCGGTGATGGAACCTAAACAGAACACCAAGTAATTTGACCCCAAAACAAAAGTGGTGTAATTGTTCCTGAAACAGAATCGGATAATTTTCCTAATTCTAATAACGAATATTGTTTTTTTAGGAATAAGTATATTAGTTTCATAAATCACTTATGGATGTATAGCTAAGACAAAAAATATCACTGTATCTATAGCTAGTTTAAACATGCTTAGATCCCAGGAATTATACGTTTCCCCTCATTTTGATTTATCCTGTGTCATTGTATCATAGGTTTAGATTATACACATAACATATATATAATTCACAAGTGCACAAACAACCAGACCCGGAACAACTTCTAGGAACTGCCAAAAATAATCCCTGCATTCCTTACGAGAGTTGAACTCATAACCCGTAACGCAGAAAACCAATTACAACACCACAGCTTCAACCATGCCAACAAACATAATATGAGTAGGAGGCTTATAGGTAACCAAAACATAAATAGCGAATGTATCATATCTTTTCAAACAACGTCACCAGTTCAGTTATCCTGTGTGTCCAACTATCTGCACACAAAATGAATTACTGGAAGCAAATCAAAAAACTGTTGATGTGGCCGCTCTATATATCATATATATCGATATGGCAAATAGAGATAATAGGCCAGAAGAATATATAAAGCTTGTACAAGAAATTCGTGTAGTATCTGGATTAAGAATACAGAACTACTGCATCTCCTCCCGTAGCTGTCATATAAATGACTTATGGACTAAACGAGAGGCATTGGCAGCAGCAGCATATATGGAGAAGGCCTTTGTTCAGCAGTGAACGTTTTTAGGTTGATATGATTTATAGGAAAAAAATTGACAATCATCAAAGTAAGTGTAACCATGGCCGCCAACTAGACCGGACACTAAAACAGTACTCACAATACATATGCTGGCTTAAAGAATTCAACAGTACATCATTGGTTATGTCCTGCTCGTGGCAAAGTGACCCATTTGCCTCGAATTACTTACATAAATTGCTTGGCTGATAGGGTGATAATATCTTGTGTAATCATTGAATTACCTACTTTCAGAAGAGAAGAGAAGTTATCCGTACTCACCATGCTTGGCAGGCGGGTTGATGAGAGCAGAATGCCTGCTGATTCATAGAATCCCTTCGCCAAGCATGGTGAGTACGGACAACTTCTTCCCAAAATATAATACAATTGTGGATGGGGCGGCCTTTGCTTAACAGTGAACGTCCTTTTGCTAATATGATGAACAAGAAAGACCCTTTAACTAAAACGAGAACCACATATTCTACCATTGCGCAGCATATGGGTCTTTTTACATCAAAAATTGTAAAATTCTCAACAAACAACAAAATTCAATTTTTCCATCCCCAGAGGAATACAAGTACAAACTACTAGTAAAGCAAATAATTTTATTGGAAATGGTCCCGTAACGTATAAATAAGATAACCATGTGGTGCCAGCTCAGAATACCACCATCCCATCTCCTCCCGTGGGTGTCGTAGAAGTCGACTAAGGGATTAGCTGGAGGATGAGCAGCAGCGTCCTTCGAGTATAGTAACAATTCAACTGCAATCGCCAACCCGTCTGCCAAGCGTGGCGCTTATGGAAAATCCCCCCAATGAGCCCACAACACATCCATATCGGTCGTTGTTGTGATATTTGTGGGAGGCCTGTGTCCAGCAGTGGACTTTATTCGGCCGAAACGATAATAAGATCTACGTACATTAATAGTGTTCTATTTTACCGTAAACTTACCGCTATATTTTACCTCGCTACGAGATTCTCGCAAGTTCTTAATTTCATTTACTCTATAGAGTTTACAAAGGGACGTGACTGAGATAATAATAACATTTATGTAAGATTAAGACGTTGCAACATTTTGTGAGTTAAAATTAAATTTCTATTGTCAGATTTGCTTAACACTAGAATGAAACAAGTTTGTTTTGTAAAGTAAGATTATTTTAATTATCATCAACATGACGTACACACTTATTCATCATATCAGCCAAAGTACGTCCACTGCTGAACAAAGACCTCCCCTATAAATTTTCACAATTGTGTCTTCATTTAGGGGGAATTTGCTGGTACTCACCAAGCTAAGCGCAGTATGGCCACTGTTCCATAGAAGTGACGCTACTGCCCATCCCTCTGGTTTAGAGTCCCTTACACACTCACTCTCCCCTATACACATAGTAAATGGCTATACTAAAGCCTCGTATTCATCATATTTTCCAAAGGATTTCCATAACGAGCGGTTACATGCCGCCCTCATCCAACGAATCCCAGCGACCCTCACCAGGTCGTCTGTCTACCTCGTTGGAAGTCGTCCCAAGCTACGTTTTCTGGTGCGCGATCTCCACTCGAGAACCTTTTTGCCCCAACTGCCATCAGTTCTACGAGCAATGCTAGCCTCATATTCACTACGAAACAAATGTCCCGCAACAAGTGTCGCTAGAAATGTAGGGCAACATCGGGCGATGTCGGCAACGTCGGGCGATGCCAATCAACGTGGCTACACATCTTGTCACGCTGACAAGAGACAGGTCGCACGATGTTGCTAGACTTGTGGAGCGACATCGCTCGACGTTGCCCGCCTTCCCCTCATCTCTAGCGACACGTGTTGCTGGACATATGTTGTGTCCTAGTGAATACAAGGCTCAAATTACAATGGTATACAAAAACTGCTGCTTATGTTTTAACTCAAACCATTACATCACATCAGTCTGTCACGTCCTCTATTGAACATGCCCAATGAACAAGACAAGGAATGTCATTGAGGATATTTCATAATCACCTCGTTTGGCACTCTAACATTGTAAGCTATATTAGCACAAGGGACAATGCTGCTGCCCATCTCATAGTTGCTTTTTCCGACACCCATGGGTGATGTGTTTTTTTTTTTCCGGGAACCACACTGACCTGGTACGTGTAACTGGTAACACTGTACTCGCTTACTGATTTAGTCTTTGAATATTTCAAAATAAATTTTCAGTTCTTTTTATGAAAGACTATTATGTGCCCAGCGGTTTCACCCGCCATTTAATATAAAATATTTTTTTTATTATCATTTCGGCCGAATGAAGTCCGCTGCTGGACACAGGCCTCCCGCAAGGATCACCACAACAACCGACATGGGCGTGTTGTGTGCTCATTAGGGGGCCTTGCCATAATCGCCACGCTTGGCAGACGAGTTGGCGGTCGCAGTTGAGTTGTTAATGTACTCGAAGGACGCTGCTGCCCATCCTCCGGTTAATCCCTTAGTTGACTTTTACGACACCCACGGGATGAAATGGGGTGGTGGCATTCTGAGCCGGCATCACACGGAAAAATAATAATAAAATAAATCAGATTATTTTTAAATAATTTAAAGTATATTTCTAGTCATGTTTTCCTGTAGTATTGGTAGATATATACTGGTATTCGCCGTGTCACAGTTTTGGTTTTCTCGGTAATGCTCGGTTCTCGTCGGGCGGCCCCGACCCACCGCTTCGCATCGCCCACCCGCTCTATTACATCATTTTCACTTGCTGACTTTTTCTTTTATCTCGGCTCCTAAGTGTTGTAGCGTGATGTTAAACAGCCTTATAACCTTCCTCTAGAATCGGGCTTCGCTCGTTTCAGCCAAATACCAGTACTACCACTACACTGCTGGACACAAGCCTCCCCCATAGATCGACACACGGTAGTTGTGGTCTGGGTGTGATGTGTGCTCGTTGGGGGGTTTTTCCATAATCGCCACGCTTGGCAGGCGGGTTGGCGATTGCAGATGACTTGTTAATATACTCGAAGGACGCTGCTGCCCATCCTCCGGTTAATCCCAATCCGGGTAATCCGGGTAGTTTTCTTTACGAAACCCACGGGATATAATGGGTTGGTGCTATTCGTAGCCGGCACCACCGGCATTGGACTATCAAATGAAAAAAGATTTTTTCAAATCCGTCTGGTAGCTCCAGAGATTAGCGCGTTGAAACAAAACTCGAATTCCTCGAAAGTATAGATTTTAATGTAATAAAGCTGAAGAATTCGACTTTGACAATTATTTTTACTTTATGCGACATAGAATTTATGTAGGTACTAGCAGTTTAACCACTTTTCAGATCATTATATCCGGGTTCCCTCACCATGTTTTAACCGGTAATGTCAGGGTGTGTTAGATTTACTAATAATGTTCATATGACATTACGGAAACTAAATTCTTGACTATTAATAAGTAGTGTTACGTGAATAAAAAATGTTTTTATCTTTTATTAAAAAATTCACAATGGTACATGTCAAGTTTTGAACCCGCAACCATATGTTTAAGAAGCGAGCCGGTAAACAATCTTGATAATTATAAATAGCACGAATTAAACAGCAAATTAGAAATTAAAACTGAATTTATAAAAACTCTACTACCATAGTTTACTCGTAAAAATAATATTATCTATATTCGTAGACACTTTAAAGTGAATATATAATGACTTCACTTTTTTTATCAGTCATTATGGTAACTTAAAAAATAAAAGTGCGAGTCAGTAGGTCCTACGAATTGTATTTATTATATTTCAAAATCAGCTAGATTGAATGCCTCATATCATATCACACCTGGTATTAAATCCGCCTTGTGTACCATTAATGTGCAAAGAAGTATAAATAAATAAATATGTAGATATATTTATTAATAATTAAATAAAAATGGCATCGAAACGCTCAGCGTTTCAGTATCCCAAATACTTCGAAGAGCTCAATCTCTTACCTAATCTAGTTTAAGATGTTCAAGCTATGCGTTTAACAGCTGATATTAAGCTGTAAATGGGAAATAATCACTTAACTTTTCACGAAGAATTTCATTCGGAATTTCTACAATGTCATGATGAACCATTAGAGGAGATTTAACGATCCTACAGCAATTGATGGCTCGTTTGGGTAATGGTCTAAATACCTGGGGATTTAAGCGTGCTAAAACGGAGTGATTTGGATATAAATCGTAGCGGGTGAATCATTCTACTCGTAAACGCTTTAATATAAAATATTTTGTATCATCATTTCGGCCAAATGAAGTCCACTGCTGGACACAGGCCTCCTCCAAAGATCACCCCAACGACCGATATGGGTGTTGTGTGCTCATTGGGGGGTCTTGCCATAATCGCCACGCTTGGCAGACGAGTTGGCGATCGCAGTTGAGTTTGTAATGTACTCGAAGGACGCTGCTGACCATCCTCCGGTTAATCCCTTAGTCGACTTTTACGACACCCACGGGATGAAATGGGGTGGTTTTGTATGAAAAAGGCATAAAAGTTCAAAATGTTTTGATGAATAGAGTTGTTTTTACTATTCTCTTATTTATCACTTTATTTTAACAACAACTACTGAAATATTTCCGGTCAGATTGGATAACCATTATTACTTCTATTAGTTTATTAAGGACTTATTTTATGACTAGCTGCTTGCAACATTTATGTCTGATTGAAAGGGTCCATACCCTTAAAAATGCAAAAATATACAACGTAAATATATCTTCAGACAATTTTTTACATCGACGGTAAAGTGTCAGTGTGTGTAAAGTGTAATTTTGGCTATTTTAAACTTTTTACTGTAATTACGAAAATGTAGTTCAGAATACCCTTTCTTAATCTAATTTACTTCAGTACACTCTAGGTGACTATGCCAGCCTCATGGGATTATTCACAATACAATATGATGCGTGACACGTAAGTCGCAGTAACAACCCACATAGCACACATCACACTAGACTAGCACTTACATATAATACCGTAATTCCGTCTATCCTATCCTTTCCGGCCTCACCTTTAAACACATTTTCAGGAAAAACCAATGTACTTGCATTCGTCAGACAGTGGCTGGCCTAAGAGTATATTTAACTGGCCAATGTAAACTCATATCTGACATCGTTAATGTGAATACGCTTGAAAAGGTAAAATATCAAATTCATGATCAATCAGAAATCTTTAGGCCCGTACACATAATTAATTTTCTACCTCTGGACAGAAGGTGGCATGCACGTGGTCGTAGGTCAGTGCACAGCGAGGCTTGGGGGACCTTTACAATCCTCCGAGAAGGGCCTGGGGGCGACCTTTGTACAGTCGCCTTCCCTCCGCTAGAGGGGCCGACCGCTTTTCAGCCATCCCCTCCGTGATGTGCCTAAAGGCGTGGCACCAATGGGCGGCTCTAGTGTGATCTTACGAGGACCTGGAGCCCCCCTTCGGTGCCAAAGATGACCACTCCAGTGGTTTTAGCCGGTAGAAGTCCAGCATACCCCTTGGCCCTTCCCCGGGGCGAAGGAAGTTCCATGTAGAATTTCCACCATTTGTTGTTCATTTCATCGTTGATTTGTAGTTGGATCAGTGTACTGTACATAGAGAATCCAGTATCAGATATTCGTGCAACGTGCAAATTCCAGATCAGGATATGGTCCAAATTTGAAACATCTTCAAAAAGCAAATTTGTTTGCTACTCATTTAAATCAAGGATTCCCAGAGTGGTCAATATCGGTTTCTCGGGGGTCGACATAAACGAAAACTGATTTTGTGGGTCGACAAGGTCTAAAAATCGACCCTTATTAATTAACACAAGTTCTTATTTGTTACTTTCAAGATACTGTATAAGTTGTGTCACGTGTACCAACTTGTCATAAGAATGACTAATATTTTAGTAGGAAGTATCATTGTTGAACTTTTAGTTGAAAAAGGCTTCAGCGTGGTTACAAACATTTTTACAAAATCAAGAAACCGTTTGAACATCAACGGACACGGAGATTTAAGGCCGCATCCCACCAATATTGAACCTGATTTAGCTAGATTGGTCGAAAGTCAGCAGGTTCATCCATCACACGATTTTTATTTTAATCTTTACTTTGCAATTTTAAAGTTTTTTTGAAAAATAATTACCTACTTAAATATTTTTACCCAATTTAAATTAATGATTATTAATTAAACTTGATATTTACTGAATTTTATGTCTTGCATTCTTAAATTTTATTTTGTAAAAAATTTATGAGAATATGTCAAGTTTACTCATTTAAACAACCGCAAAGTTTTTAAATTAGTAAGTATTTTGTATAAAGTGGAAAAAAAAAGTACTTTGGGAGTCTGCGGTATCAGTTCACTTTAGTCTCTTGCCCAAAATAGTTTTGGAATCCTTGGTTATATGAGACCGTGCACCGGACAATGCAGAATGAGACGGCCACCAACGAGATGGTGAAACGAAGTGAGCACCAGTAACTCGCGTAGTTGGATTTGGTCGGCTGTCGTTGTGGAAATCAATGAAGGTGGCCTTTGTTCAGCAATGAACTTCCTTTTCCACTCATACAGCGCGCACAGCTCCCAATTTTACTCTCAATCATTGCAAAGTTTCACTTCTAAAAACAGAGCTGTCCTCCACCCGTCCTTGCCTGGAAGAGCATGTTAATCTGTCGGTCCAGTTGTTACAAGAAGACCGCTAACTGGGACCAACGGGATAACGTCCACCCTACCCTAACGCGTACCCTATGTTACGCATAATTAAATGACTTCAAAAAGGCGGTTCACAATCCGATGTTACTCATTTACCATTATTAAATAACATTGATATTTACTGGAGATGTTCCTGTTAGCCTTTTAAGTCATACCATGCTATTTCGAAGCAAGTGTGTTTTTCACTATCGTCCTTGAGGCAATGAGTAAATTTTATTAACCTAAACTAACCCAACCACTGCAACTACTGTAAGCCAGGATCTACAATGGCGACCACCGAAAAACACCGATCAATGAAGCTCGATGTGTCCCAAAGAAACGAATAACTGTGTTGGAACCCGCACCGAAATCAATCAGAACAGGAAAAGAAAAGGAGGAATAGGAAAGAATATACGCTCCACTTCCCTCCATATCAAGCAGGAGACAGAGAATAAACTATAGGCCATAGGCACATAAAATGGGAGTTTTTTTTAGCCCAGTTGCCAAGCACCACGGATCTATTTTTTATTTTTATTTACGGGCCCTACGTCGTGAGCCATTGTGACTAATTCTAATAGTAGATATGGTAAAAACGCTTCAATGCACGGAAATTCGTCCTTGTCGCAACAAGGTCTGAATAGTAAACAACGCCGACACTAAACAATTATCTATATTTATTATACATTATACAGAAAACATACAAACAAACTAGTTGCGTCTACTTGTTCTTCTTCTCTTTTTTTTTTTATTGGTGTCCAGTGGAATTTCTATATGGAACTTCCTTCCCCCCGGGAAGGGCGAAGGGGTATGCCGGACTCCTACCGGCTAAAACCACTGGAGCGGTCATCTTTGGCACCGAAGGGGGGCTCCAGGTCTTCGTAAGATCACACTAGAGCCGCCCATTGGTGCCACGCCCTTAGGCACATCTCGGGGGGGATGACTGTAAAGCGGTCACCCCCTCTAGCGGAGGGAAGGCGACTGTAAAAAGGCCGGGCAGGCACCTCTCGGGGAGGATTGTTAAGGATCCTCCCAAGTCTCGCTGTGCGCTGTGCTGTGCACACGGCGGCACGTGACCACGTGCGCGCTACCGTCTTCCCGGGGGTTAGCTACGCGTACCTACTGCATTTTCAGTGCGTCCATTACTTTCTCTACGCGTGGTTGCAGGCGTCACGGCACCCAAGACTTGATATTAAAACTATATTAATAGAATAACTATATAGCGAACCTACATCCATACATGGGCCTCATAAGAAAGCTCAAGGTCACTCAGCGAGCTATGGAGAGAGCTATGCTTGGTATTTCTCTACGAGATCGAATCAGAAATGAGGAGATCCGTAGAAGAACTAAAGTTATTGACATAGCTGCAAGGATTAGTAAACTGAAGTGGCAATGGGCAGGGCACATTGCTCGTAGAACTGTTGGCCGTTGGGGCAAAAAGGTTCTCGAATGGAGACCGCGCACCGGAAAACGCAGCGTGAGACGACCTCCAAGGACAGACAACCTGGTGAGGGTCGCTGGGAGTCGTTGTATGAGAGTGGCATGTGACCGTTCGTTGTGGAGATCTAAGGGGGAGGCCTTTGTTCACCAGTGGACAACCTGTGGCTAATATGATGATGATGGACCTACATCCAAGTTTGCTTGTTTTTGCCAATAAGGAAAACCTCCTTCATCGATATTGTTATGACGGTCTACTAACTACAAAACATACAATTGGATTATTGTTACAGAGTTTGATGATATCATATAATACGTCCAACTGCTGCTAAACACGGCCTAAACCCATAGATTATCACAATTGTGTCGTCATATTGGGGAGATATTTTGCTGACATTATCCACGCTTGGCAGGCGGGTTGATAAACGCAGTATGACTATTGTTTCACAAAAGGGACGCTGCTGCCCATCCCTCTGGTTAAGAGTCCGTTAGTCGTCTTTTACGATATCTACGGGAGGAGATGGTGCAATATTCTTAATCCGGACACCACATGGTTACAGAGTCCTAATTCTAAAGTCACTCTATTTATGTATTTCTGTTAGTAACGTTAAACATTTGATTCAGGTATCTTGGGTCCGTCGCAGAGGCAAGGACGAAATGCCAGAGCTGTTAACAGTGGGGGCGGTCACCTACGCTGCTGACAACAGGGTAACGGTGGCTAAAAGGTATCCTGGCAACTGGAGACTGCTCATCAGGGAGGTGAAGCCGGACGACGAAGCAGTTTACGAGTGTCAGATATCCACGCATCCGCCTAGAGTCAGCAGAACTTATTTGCACGTTAATAGTAAGTTATATTTTGAAAACATATACATATCATAATAAAACACCTTTAAATGGATTAAATCGCGTATATTATAGATTTTTGTTTTTCCTGACGTTTCAAACAGTTTGCTGGGTTGAACCCTTTATTAATCCGTTTAAAAGTGTTTTAGTATGTGTAATAATCGCGAAAACCTAAGACGTTACTACTATAAATAGAGGGCGGCACTGAAAATTTCGGGAATCAAGGAAGTGACACAACATTACTATTTAAAAATGTATTTATTGCTTTTCGAAGTATTCTCCGCGAAATTTGACACATTTTTCCATACGATGGAACCAATCATTGAAGCAACCATTCCATTCGGAAGTTGGGGTCTCCAAAATGGCCGTTTTGTAGGCGTCCACAGCTTCTTTAGGTGATGAAAATCTCTGTCCACGCAATTTATTCTTTATTTTAGGGAAGGTATAGAAATCATTAGGGCTTAGGTCGGGGCTGTACGGCGGATGGTCTAATAATTCTATGTTTTCTTGCTCTAAAAACTCTTTTGTTCTGTGCGCGGTGTGAGAACTCGCATTGTCGTGATGGAGGATGATGCGGCGGTTGCAGTTCTCTCTAAACGACCTGTGACAAACAAATGCTAGCATACCATTCTGCATTAACCGTTCTTTGTCCCTCAAGAGGAATAGTCGTAACATGGCCGGTTTTGGAGACAAACGTGGCCACCATTTTTTTTGCAACACTCCGTGAACGAACAATTTTTGTTGGCTTTAACTCATTTTTGAACACCCAAACTCGTGACTGGTTTTTTGTTTCGGGTTCGTACGCATATATCCAGGATTCGTCACCTGATACGATGTTGTATACAGCATTTGAGGATCCTGCGTGGAATCTTTCGAGAGTTCTGACGCACCAAGTAACGCGAGCCGCTTTTTGCTCTTCACATAGCAAATGCGGTATCCACCGGGAAAACAACTTTTTTACACCTAATTGTTCATGCAAGATTATTTGTATTTGACTCATGCCAATGTCTAAAGTTGCTTGTATTTCGCGGTATGTCACATGTCGATTTTCCTCAATCAGCTTACGCACAGCATCAACGTTTTCTTGGGTGACTGCAGTTTTTGGATGACCTTGACGAGGATCATCACTGAGCTTGACACGTCCACGTTGAAATTCAGCAAACCAGCGATAAATTGTGCTTTAGGATGGGGCTTCATCACCAAATGCAGAAATCATCCGGTCAACACACTGTTTTTGTGTTAAACCACTTCGAAAGTCAGAATAAATCATCGCTCTTGAATTTTCTCGAGTCTTCTCTCTTAGATTATGGCTTCTGTCGAATATCTTCCACAATTTCGCCAATGTCAAGTATAAGGCAACGTCGTACGGTGTTTAGATTAATAAATCTCTACATATTCATAAAATAATTCACAAAAATGAAAAAATTCTAAAAAATATGTCGGCAACGTCGTACGGTTCAATTGTTTTTTTTCCAATCTCAATCTTTTCTCGAGTCAATTCCATTTTCTCAACGACTAAACAAGTTTGACAAAACCTTGTGACAAGACCGTGAATCTTTTTTTAAATAAATAAATGGTATTCGATTTGTAAAACCAAGGAGTTTTCAATTAAAAAGATTTTAATATGACAGGAACAGTGGAAATATTCCATTCCCGACATTTCCGAACACATTCCTCTGTACAGCTTGGCCGGTTGCACAATGTTGTAAAGAGATATGCGCAACACGGCGCGCTACCATCTCGGGCCTGCCTCTAATCGGGAGTGGTGTGATATGGCCATAAAATATTTTGAGCTCTATAAACTTTATCAACATTTTGGAAAGCTAGAATAATCACGTATTTTGTAAATACCCTAAAATAAAACAAAATGTATCATCTATTTACCCTTCTAAGTCTCAAAAGCCGATTTACCAAATGAACGAAGTTACTATTATGTTTATAGCTAAGCGGTTACTTAGCTTTAGGGTTGGTTCACCCTTGACTGAGTAGGCCGCATTTAAAAGAGTATACCTAAAAGGAAAGTAATTATTCACGTAACATGTAATGAAATATAAATGAAAGGACTTAGACGTCAATCACTACGTACATGAAAATGGTTCTCGGCTTTTTTTTTTTTTTTCACAACTTGTAACCGATGGAAATATCAAAAAATATTTTGATTTACTTTTGAAATCTGCGTCAATTTTTAACTATGATATAAATAGCAACCAGTTACTTTGGTTTTAATTTCCTCTGGAGACCTAATATAAATGTTACATAGAAAAGCAATTATAAAACTAATAACGCACGCATCCCTGCCTTCATCATCCGTAGGATATACTCATAAATAATGTATGTGAGAAGGTCCCGAGACGGTCTTTTTGCCGGAACGCGGCTATATCTGGCATAAAGGTCAAACTATGAAATATTTTAAGGGCCGTTTGGGAAATGCTAAATCTCATGGACGTTACTAGATTGTTGGAATTGATCAGCTTTTTTTAATTTGGTACGAGCCCACAACACATTCCTAACCACTGCAACTCCTGTACTGTAGAACACTGAATATTCTGAATAATGAAACTCGGTGTGTCCTAGAGAAATGAATACCTGTCTACCCTACTACTACCCTTAGTAATAAATGTCTAGTTGAAAACCAGCGCCTGGCGCCTGCCTGGCACATGCTGAACTAGATACCCATTTAGCGCATCTGTGGGGCATACACTTTAATCAAAATGTTGCTTCTTATTTCTCTGTTTAGTATGTTATTGTTTGTGATGTCTCATTTTGTCGCTAAATAAATGCTTTCTTTCTTTCTTTCTTTCTTACCCGCAACGAAATTAATCGGAAAAGAAAAAGGAGGACTAGGAAAGTTACGTTCCACTTCCCGCCGTAGCAAGCAGGAGACAAAGAAAATACTACAGGCCATATGCACAATAATTGGGAGTGTACAACAAAGATAAGCCTAGTTGCTAAGCACCACGGGTACAAAATGTTTATAAATTTTTATTTACGGGTCCTATGTTGTGAGCTATTGTGACTGATTACAATAGTAGGTATGGCAAAACTCCTGAACGCACGGAAATTCGCCCTAGTTGCTAGCTATAGTGCCCTTCTTGGTATTGATCAGCTAAAGGCAGTTTTTAAAGATTTTCTTAAGACATCTGTAACGACTTTTTTAGACTAGTTGCACCCCACGGCTTCACTTGCTTTTTTACAGGAACTTTACATTATTCCTGAATGAAACAAGTAAAAATGTAGCATATGTCTCTCTCCGGCTCATAAACTATCTCTATGCAAAAAATCACGTCGATCAGATGCTCTATTGCTGCGTCAAAGTAGGACAAACCTATAAACACACTGTAGCATCTATACAAATAAATAAAATTGAAGTGTCTGTTTGTAATGTCAAAATAACAGCTTTTTACTTAATGCATATGAAAGTATATACGGTACCTATAACAAAAAAAACATTATTTTTTTTGTCTGTCTGTTTGTTCCGGGTAATCTCCGAAACGGCTGGACCGATTTTGACGGGACTTTCACTGGCAGTTAGCTGATGTTATAAGGAATAACTTAGGCTACTTTTATTTTAGAAAAACAATTAGGGTTCCGCGCAAAAAAATAAAACCCTTGAAATCCAATATATATATTCTATGTCGAAGCACTCTAAATTTCTTTTAAATTAAACGCAGGTGAAACCGCGGGTCCCAGCTAGTTTATAATATTAGTAGAAATTATTATCAACCCTAGCCATTCAATCCAGTGCGGTAAAGGGCTATTTTTGCCTAAGCCTGTGCTTATTTCAGACATACGTGAAGTTTATAGAACTTTCGTTCCCTGGCAATCATCATCATCCACCCTTTACCGTCAACGTGCTACTCGAATGTTTATGAAGGATATTTTTCAATAGCATCACTTTTTGCAAACGTGATTGGTGATCACATTATTTTGTAATTGCTGTACATCAGGATTCTGTTAAATAAACGTTCAACTATAAACGTTATTTAATCTTCAGCTAATACTTCAAACCAAAGACTTGACCATTTCACATGAAAAGTTCTAGACTCATAGCTTAATTTTTTTCGTTTTTTTTTTGTACAATTTAGGACTAGACGAGTAATTCATTCGTTTTCATAGTAAGCGCCTGTCCATAACTATTTTAATGCTACCCGGAACTTGTCCTGCGTGGTACCACTTTGCGCTCATCACCTCAAGGCATAATGTTATTTAGCCTCCATGCCCAGTAATTTCACTAAACTACAGTGCCTATCTAACTCACACTTAAACACGCGAATGATTAGAGGCGAATATCTGGCACTCTGATCTTTTTTATTTTTTCGGTAGAAGTACGTCCGTACTTCCTACGTCTCGGGGAAGGGCTAAGGGGCACCGGAGTGGTCACAGTCGGCACTGAAGGGAGGCACCAGGTCCTCGATACGGTCACACTAGAGCGACTCATTTAAGCACATCTTGGAGGGGATGACAGTAAAGCGTGACTGCTTTACTCACCTCTAGCGGTGGGGAGGCGACTGTAAAAAAGCCCGGGAGAGGGCTCATTCCGCACGGAGAAGAACGAGATGGCGCTGGTGTAACAACCGCCCCGGGTCCCAGGCCCAACACTCCCGAGCCCACTGCCGTCATTACATGGTGGGGGCCGCGGTAATCGCGGGCGCGCATATTAGGGAGTTAGTCTGCTTGCTCATACCGAGTGACCACTGAGAAGAAGGCAGCGCCGCCGTGTCCGCAGCACAGTGCAGAGCGAGGCTTGTGGGATCAAGGGATGAAAAGTGCCTGGGGGCGACCTTTTTACAGTCGCCTTCCCTCCGCTAGAGGGAGTGACTTTACGGATAGAGATGTGCCTAAAGGAGTGGCGTCATGGGCGGCTCTAGTGTGATCTTACGATGACCTTAAGCCCCTTTTCGGTGCGGAAGATGACCACTCCGGTGGTTTTAGTCAGCAGTAGCCATGCCCCTTCGCCCTTATCCGGGACGAAGGAAGTCCATATAGTATTTCCACTGGTGACCAATAAAAAAATAAAAAGTGCTTTGTAAATGTACAGCGTCTTATCGAATTTGTAAGCGCAGACATCACTCCTTGTTCCTTAACTAGGGACCAATAAAAAATTCAATAAGGCAGCGTGGTAGACTAAGACATAACATTTCTCATCGTTAGAAAATATTATGCTTATACATCTACATATACTACCATCCTATTATCAATTTGCCTAAAAGATCAGCTTTTACGTATACGCATAAGAGCACTAAAAACAAATTAACTTTCCCACTTGTATAATCCAGTAACACCGTTTTACATTATTAGTATTATTTTATAGTCATTTCAAATAGAGAGGTTAACTATACTTTGACTCCTTTGCCTTTTGTTCGGTCTGCAGATCAATCGATCGACAAAGGTAAGCCGCATAATTGCGGTTATATCTTGAATAGGAGCTTAATATAGTTAAAGCGGTCCCACGTCGGTTCCGGTTTTCCTACCGAATACTTTGATAGTCGTTACGAGAAACGAGTAAAATACCGAGTCTATATCCTTAGGATATTGGTACCATCAGTCTATTGAAGTTTCCTATGACGAAGTATGAAAAAGATTGGACTGATGAGTTTATTTTCTTCGCAATCTTCATACAAGCTTTTTATTAGCATATATTTGTTCAGAGTTTGTTATGCGTATGAATCGAGCCTTAGTGCAGTTCAGTTCGAGCGAGCGATCAGTTCTTTATCTTCCATGCTATCGTTACTTGTCTCTACTAGAAGAGAATCCCTTTAAAGGTCCTTAGCCCTAGATTTAGGAATCTAGTGCCAAGGGCTTGTAGTGACACAAGGAACCTTTCTCATGAGTCATCCAGTCTACCTATCCGGTGGCATGTACTGTCATAATTGTGAAAAAATTATCATCATTTCGGCTGAATAAAGTCCACTGCTGGACATAGGCCTCCCTCAAACATCACCACAACGACCCATACGTGTGTTTTGTGCTCATTGAGTTTTGCCATAATTACTACGCCTGGCAGGCGGGTTGGCGATAGTAGTTAATATACTCAAAGGACGCTGCTGCCCATCCTCCGGATAATCCCATATTCGCCTTTTACAACACCCACGGTATGAGATGGGTTGGTACTATTCGTAGCCGGCACCACACGGCAAAAATGATAGAGGGCAAGTATTTTAATGGACTTTCGACTTAAAATGTTTCGGCAGCTGTTTCGTCGATAACTTTGAAACATATAATGTGAGTAAGTTGCTTCACAAATAACTTGCGGCACAGCACAATTACGCACACGCTCGGCTTGTTTTCAAAGTTTAATGTAAAGCTTTTATGTTATGACTAGCCAAAAAAATACCAAATCCGCAACTCAACGTAAGTTAAAGCTGATCTCCCCAGCTGATTAATTTAGGGAGCTACAAGCACCCATATTTACAAAACTTAATTAGAGGTGCTTTTTAAGATTCTCATCATCATTATATCAGCCACAGTACGTCCACTGCTCAACAAAGGCCTCCCCCTATTATATTTATTAGACCTACAAGTCACTAAAACTTGGAACTTCCATAAATCACTTAAATACTACACTAAATGTATTCAAATACTTAAATATGATTAGTGAAACGATAAATCAGCTTTACGAGATCTGTCTCGGAATATATTCAGTCTAGTGGGCAAGCTTATTTGCATAAAAAAGTATTTAAATTTTCAGTTAGAGCATATTTTTTTGACAGTAATAAATTACTCAATTTATGTAGGAGAACCGGGATTCGAAGTTTGAAATGTAATTATTTCTGTATTCAAAGTATGTGTATGGACGTGAAATTTTAGATTTAACGATACTATTTTTATTAAACTTTTTGTGAGACACAAAAGTAACACCGAATTTGACAAACAAGTTGGGTGAATTTGTTTACAAAAGTAAGAACAATTTGGCGAAAAGAATTATAAAAGCCTTACTCTTATTCTATCATAAGATTCCCGACCGATCTCATCCCGTGGGTGTCGTAAAAGGTGACTATGGGATTAACCAGAAAATGGGCGGAAGCGTTCTTCGAGTACATTAAAAACTCAACTTCGATCGGCAACCCGCCAGCCAAGCGTGATGATTATGCCAAAACCTTCCAATGAGCACACAACATACCCAGACCTGTCGTTGTGGTGATCTTTAGAGGAGGCTTGTTGCCAGCAGCGCAATTTATTCGGCTGAAATGATGTTCACAAGATTTATAACCAATAAAAAAAATGTTTTGTGCACTTATAAATATATAGAAGATTCATCATCATAATCGTATTAATTTCAGCCAACGGATGTCCTCTGCTGAATTAAGGCCTCCCCCATAGATTTTCTCAATGGCTGGGCACATGCCGCCTGCATCTAATGACTCCTTGTGTTCATCTCGTTGGAGACCATCCAACGTTCCGATTTCTGGTGCATGGTCTTCACTCGAGAACCATTCTGATTAAGGCCATCAGATCCACGAGCAATATGCCCCACCCACAGCCACTTTCAACTTACTAGTCGTTTCAGCTTAATCAGCGACTTTACTACTGCGGTTTTATTTCTTTCTAAATTCATTCCTTTTTATTGATGCCCAGTGGAAATTATTCATGAACTTCCTTCAGCCCGGGGAAAGGCGAAGGGGTATGCTGGACTCCTACCCCCTAAAACTACTGGAGCGGTCATCTTCGGCACCTAAGGGAGGCTCCAGGTCCTCGTATGATCACACTAGAGCCACCCACTGGTGCCACGCCTATAGGCACATATCGGAGAGGGTGACTGTAAAGCGGTCACCCCCCCAGGGGATTGTAAAGGATCCCGAAGGAGTAGTGAGACATGACAGACTTATAATGCCAGGCAACAGGCTGGTATATATTGTATTACATTAGTGGCTACAAAATCCTCACATTCATAATAATACAAGAATAAATTTTACATGCAATATAAAATTAATATCATATATAATAGAATTATTAAACTGTATCAAATGTAAATATACCTAAATAATTTATATAAAAATAACAATTAAAAACTATACTAACAAGGTAAGTTTATTGTATTTAACAAGCTTGTTATAAAGTAAACTAAATACGCCTCGAAGAGCTGTAGCTAACGCAGCAAAAACCCATAAAGAGAACACAAAATAACGATATCCAACTTCAGAACTATCCAATAAATCCTCACATGAGTTATATTTCTATTACTGCATGACACCCAACATCCGTATATTTAGTTCGGAAAACACATTAAAACTTTCATTTTGTTATTGATAGAAACAGAGGACAACTTCCGTGTTATAATGTATCACCTACCTTCAGGGAAGGGTTCGATTAATTGAGATACGAATAGCATAATATTATAATTAAGTTCTTGTACATAATTCATCATCATCATCATCATCATATCAGGCAAATAAAGTCCACTGCTGAACACAAGCCTCTCCAAAAGATTGCCACATTTACCGGTTGAGTGTGTTGTGTGCTCATTGGGGGTTTTGCCATAATCGCCTCGCTTGGCAGGCGGGTTGGCGATCGCAGTTGAGTTGTTATTATAATCGTAGGATGCTGCTGCCCATCTTCCAGCTAATCCCATAGTCACCTTTTACGACACTCACGATATGAGATGAGATGGTGCTATTCGTAGCCGGCACCACATGGCATAATTCAGGAGAGTATAAAATAGTCCGTATTGTTTACAAGATAAGGTTTTTGTACAGATCAGCTTGTAGACCTCCACTGTTAAACATCATCATCATATCAGCCAAAGGATGTCCACTGCTGAACAAACGCCAGCCCCAAAGAATTTCACAGTTATGTTATCATTTTGGGGGGATTTGCCAATACTCGCCACGCTTGGCAAGCGGGTTGGTGAACGCAAAATGATGCTGTTTCACAGAAGGAACGCTGCTGCCCATCTCTTTAGTTTAAGGAGGAGGAGGAGATGGAGTAGTGCTATATTCTTAATCCATACACCATATGGACTAAACATAGTTAAACATGGGTCTCTTAAATCACTACAGAAAAACTCAACTATAAAACAAACAGCAAGTTCTGCTATTCAAAATAAATTTTAGACACCCATCTCTGTGCCGCCGCAAAAGATTTATTATGACGGTTTGTGGTAAACGCAGCATGGGCAGCCTCCCACGGGATGGACAGACGACCTGAAGAAGGTCACTAGGAGTTATTGGATACGGGTGGCTTGCTCGTTGTTTAAATTTATGTGGGAAATTTGATTAGCAATGGACATATCATCATGTCAGTCAAAATATATCTACTACTAAACAAAAACCTCCCTATAAGAGAACCGGTTTCTTGATATGTATCGTCATTTTGGAGGAATTTGTCAGTATTCACAATGCTTGGCATAGGCAAGTTATTGAACTTAGAATGGCTGCTAGGAAGGGAAGCTGCTGCCGATGCTGCAGATGCATATCTATTTTAGTGTTCTACGATATCTACGGGAGGAGATATAGTGCAGCTGCTGTATTATTAGACCGTATACCACATGAATTGAAAATATTATATGGGGAATATAAAGATCTAAGTCTTTACATGAATATTCTATCTCTGAGAGATTACGTCTTAGCTTCATACAACTTATCAACACAAATAAATAAAATTGAAGTGTCCGTTTGTAATAGTAGTAGTTGTCAAAATAACAACTTTTTACTAAATGCACGTGAAAGAATATACAGTACCTACAACAAAAAAACTATTTGTAATTTTATGTCTGTCTGTCTGTCTGTTTGTTCCCGCAAACTGCAACAGCTGGACCGATTTCTACTGGACTTTCACTGGCAGATAGCTGAAGCTATAAGGAATACCTTGGGCTACTTTTAGCCTAATTATTTTACTACTAGAAAAATAATTAGGGTTCCTTGCAAAGAAATAAAACTCATGAAATCCAATCTATATAGGTATTCAATGTGAAGTGTCTATGTCGGAGTACTCTAAATTTATTTTAAATTAAACGCAGGTGAAACCGCGGGTCCCAGCTAGTTGAAAACAATATTAAAACAACTCTTTTTCAATACAGCACCACAAGTTTGGGTAGTCGACGAAGCCGGGGCTCCTCTCCTGGAGAAATACTACGAAGCAGAGTCTACCTTGGCTCTCCTCTGCAGAGCCAGACACGTCGAGACTCCTGCACTCCTCACCTGGCTTCACGAAGGAAGAGCTTTGAATGCTGATACAACTCGAGGAGGGATCAGGTATAGTTATCAGGATCATTCATAATAACAGCCTATAATACATATTCTTCTGCTTGACGTAATTAATACCACTTGGTAATGTCAAAATAACAGCTTTTTATATACGGTACCTACAACAAAACAACTATTCTTTTTTTGTTGGTCTGTCAGTCTGCCTGTGTTTGTTCCCGATAATCTCCAAAACGACTGGATCGATTTCGACGGGACTTACACTGGCAGATAGCTGATATTCTAAGGAATAACTTAGGCTACTTTTATTTAAGAAAAATAATTAGGGCTCCGCGCAAATAAAATAAACCCCATGAAATCCAATATATATACGAGTATATACTCTATGTCAAGTGTCTATTGCAAAGTACTCTAAATTATTTATAAATAATCCAATTTCTTTTATATTAAACGGCGGGTGGAACTGCGGGTCCCAGCAGTTCTAAATATATTTACTGCTTTTTACTAACTAGTTGCTGCTATTCGTAGCCGTATGGTTCCGGCTTTGAATAGAACCAACCCATCTCAGCCCATGGGTGACAAATGTGACCATGGGATTAGCCGGAGGATGGGCAGCAGCGTCCTTTGAGTACATTAACAACTCATCTGCGATCGCCATCCCGCCTGCCAAACGTGGTGATTATGGCAAAACTTCCAATGGACACACAAGACACCCAACCGGTCGTTGTGGATATCTTCTGGGGAGAATTGTGTCCAGCAGTGGACTTTATTCGGCTAATATCATCATGATGAAATAATTTTACTAGTGGTAGCTCTCTTGTTGCAAGAGTTCGGCTAGGTAGTTACCACCGATACTCTCTATAAGAGGTAACAACGAAGCTCATGAAGAATTTCCACTGGGCAGCAATAAAAAAGGTAGTTACCACCGCAGTGCATATTCACTGCCAAGCCCGTAGTGTTTAAACTTAAGACATTATTGTGTTTCATTTTGAAGAACATTGTAGCTAGTGAAATTACTAGGTATAAGAGACTCCCCCCGGGGGGTTGAACGCTTTACAGTCACTGTCTCCGAGATGAGCCTATGGACGTGGCACCGGTGGGCGGCTCTAGTGTGATCATACAAGGACCTGGAGCCTTCCTTAGGTGCCGAAGATGACCGCTCCAGTGGTTTTAGCTGGTAGGAGTCCGGCATACCCCGCCCTTCCCCGGGGGAAGGAATTTCATGAAGAATTTCCACTGAGCACCCTTCTTTTTATGTACAAGAGACTAAAAACGAAAGTCTCTAGGTGACTTGTATATCCTGGCGGAGATGGATGCGTGGGTCTACGATCAGACACGCTCCCTCCCCCAGAGCGGCGAAAACGCGCCTCCAGGGCCATTGGACTGGCTGAGGCGGCTGGCTCGGTGACGCGCACTTGGAAAGTGGCATCACCGCTTGCGGATGCAATTTGCGACCAAGCGCGTCGTCGAGGCTGTCCTGCCGCTCTCGGCCGATCCTGGTCGATCGGATCGGGCAAGATCTCTCTCTGCCAGCAGTAGTATCGGCTATGTTGCCAGCCGGTAGGAGTTCGGCATACCCCTTCGTCCTTCCCCGAGGCGCAGGAAGTTCATGAAGAATTTCCACTGGGAACCAAAAGCTATATTTTACATGAGAAAAGCTCATGCCTCTGAGCCCTGGGTCACCATGGTGAAAATATAAACACACAAACCTTTTGGACAAAAACATACCGACTTTAAAAGCCCCACACGATATTAACCCATCGAAAATGTCCATTAATACATTCCTGATAAAGTTTGCACTTTGAAAGCAAGTTCTACACTGCGTTCATGAAAGCATTCTTTTGTCAGCGAAACTCAGTACTTTTGACCCGCATACATACTCGCACGAGTAATAAAGCGAACACAAAGCTCTATTTAATCTCAGCTAAATGTGTCTAAGGAGAGGAATTTTAGTATATAATGGTCATAAATTTAAAGAACTTAAACATAAAGTAAAACAAAACATTTTTTTTTAAATTATTGTATGTTTAATAGTGTTTATAGTTCTTGAGTTCATTGTGTGTTTGAGTGACCGCTACAATTAAGGGTCATAGAGTCGTAAGGGTTAACTAGAACAGTTGGAAGAGGGGGTTGGTGGAAGCAGTAGTAGCAGACATAAGAACATGGCTGCTAACCACCTTGATATATTGCCGTAGTATTATTATTCATTTATCTTCATAAGTACAACAGCATTAAAACAGAATTTAATAATATTAGGCCGAAATAATAACAAAAACTTTTTGGATTCGTTCCTGATTTCTACCGGCAGATTGTTCAATAAATATGGTATACGTTTCTTGAGGGTTCTGTCGTCACAATAATTAGTGACTAGGTACATTGAATTTGGGGTGCTAGGTCAGGAAACCTCCACGTGCGCTCGGTGGCTGCTGGTCCCTCTTGATACGTCCGGGGGGAAGAGCAGTTGTCGGGCCGGTGCACCCTGGGCACCCGGCAATAACTTCTCCACTTTTTGGAGGATCTTGTTGCCCGGTGGCTAATATTCTGACAGGGACGGGCCCAGTTTTTGGGCTGTAGGCCGTAGGGTGTTCCTCCATTATTGGAGGAGCATGGGCAGGCTAGCGGCGGGCTCGGTGTGCACTCACCCTGCCCCGAGCAGGTAGTGGGAGGACTACCCTTCCCTGCCACCGTCGATATCGTAATCTCGGTTGGAGTGTCGTGGTCACGTCTCGCGGCTTCGACCGGGACCGAGGATCTTGGCTTAACCGCCCGGATCGCGAGGAAGAAGGCCTCTATAAAAATTCCCCGAACCCAAGCTTTGCGTGCGGCGAGGGGTGCATGGCTGATGGGAAGTTCAGTCGCGAGCACGCCAACCCCAGGACCGGCGGAACCTGAACATGGGATACGCTTGCCCGGGTACAGGGGGCACTGCCCGGGTCGACCGTTTATTTCCCCCATACTCGTGGGATCAATTATGGTTAAAAATAGTAAATATAAAACTGACGCTGAGAAGGAGGCCGTGAAGGAGGTTACGAAGGAAATCGTAACGGAGGTGAAGAAGATGCAAACGCTGTCAGAGTCTGACAGCGTCCAGATGGACATGGGATCGGATGTCGGCCCCGTGTCTGGCTCGGGCGCCAGGACGCGTAGTGCGCGAAACTTACGCGCCAACGCACGTGCGCAGCGTACAAACGCACCGCTGTCGCGTCCAGGCACGCCGTTGCCATCGGGTGGGGTAAGCGATTCCGAGGAATCATTAGATCCTCGGGGCTCGTACGCCTCATTAGTGAGGGCAGGTGAGGGTCGCAAGCGGGCCCTGCCTAAGGTGTCAAAGGGGTCATCCCCCGA
This sequence comes from Diloba caeruleocephala, assembly GCA_947459985.1. Taxonomy (NCBI): domain Eukaryota; kingdom Metazoa; phylum Arthropoda; class Insecta; order Lepidoptera; family Noctuidae; genus Diloba; species Diloba caeruleocephala. The sequence goes on from OX381618.1 coordinate 4,478,256, forward strand.
TGCCAAACGGTCAGTCCGTAAGGACGGAAATGTCGAGAGGCTGGAGAGGGAGAACGCGGAATTGCGCTCCCAGATTGCCAGCCTCTCGGCGCAGATAGAGAGGTTAACGACGGAGGTTGGGCTACTCCGCCGTCAGAGGGACGCACCAGCGAACCCTAGTCATGGCGATGCTCCGGCGTTCATGCCACCGGACGCGGTGGCCGAACTTCGGCGTTCAATCGCCCTCGAAGTCGGGGGCATAGTGAGCGCCAGGTTTGCCGCCTTGGAGGGTCGGCTCCTGCCGGAGCAGCGTCTGCGCCCGCCATTGGCAGCTGATTTACGGCGGTTGCAGTCAGAGACTGCCACAAAGGCAGCTACGTATGCCGCCGCCGCTAAAGCGCCTTCCGGCACGACGACGGGTACGACTGCACCCAAGGCACCTGGTGCATCGACAAAAGCGCCGGGTTCTTCCCCTGTGACTCTAACGCAGGGAAAGAAGAAAAAGAAAGGCCGTAATGCGGTGAATGTAGCCGAAGTGGCTGACCTGCCGGCGGTGCCTGCTGCAAATGCGGCGACCACTGCGCCTGCGGCAATCACGTCTACTGAGCCACAGGCCACAGTGGAGACTGAGTTGTGGTCCACTGTGGCCGCAAGGAGGGGGAAAAAGTCCCAAGCCCAGGCAGCTTCTGGTGCGCAGGCTGCACAATCTTCCACCACCCAGGGAGCGGTAGGAAGAAAGGGGAAGAAGAATAATAAAAGGAGGAAGGTCAACCTCCCCAGGGTTCCCGCAACGGCCGCCATAACGGTCACCGTGCCGGAGGGCTCACCCGACAGTCGGTTGGGTGAAGTTATGGCCGAGGCCAGGAAGAGCATAAAGCTCGCTGACCTCGGCATCGGTCCCGACACGGTGACCATGAAGAGGGCAGCCAGCGGCGGAATGGTGCTGTCCGTCGCTGGTGAGGACTGCAGTGCCAAGGCTGATAGCCTGGCGCGCCGTATGCGGGAGGTGCTCTCCCCCGTATTTGCCGTGCGGATCGCACGGCCAATTAAGACGGCGGAAATGAGGGTACGCGACCTGGACGACGCCGTCACGCCTAAAGAGGTGGCTGATGCCATCGCGGCGGCGGGCGGCTGTCAGCCCGAGGAAGTAAGGGTGGGCGAAATTCGCCGCTCATCCGTGTCCTTGGGCACCGTCTGGGTGCGCTGCCCGCTGGAGGCAGCAAGAAAGGTGGCGTCCGCCTCGCGTGTTTGTGTGGGGTGGACGTCGGCCAGGGTCGAGGCATTGGCGGCACGGCCTTTGCAGTGCTACCGATGTCTTGAACTCGGGCACGTGCGCCTCCGTTGCGCCATTCATGGGGGGGCTGACCGGAGCGACCGCTGCTTCGCTTGTGGCAGCCAGGGCCACAAGGCGAGGCAGTGCACGGCACAGTCACAGAATTGCCCGCTATGTGCAGACTACGGTCTGCCGTCAGGGCATAGGCTGGGCAGCAAGTCATGCGCTGCCCAGAAAGGTAAGAGGGGGAAGCGAGCCCCTTCTGCCACTGCCAATAGGCAGGAGTTGACTGTGCCGGCGACATCGGTCGTGGGCCCACCGGAGGAAATGGAGGCCGAAAATTCCCAGCCCTAAGAGTTCTACAGGGCAACCTGAACCACTGCCGCAACGCGCAGAATCTACTGCTGCAGACTGTTGCGGAGTGGTCGGTTGCCTTGGTGGTTGTGGCGGAGCCCTACGTCGTCCAGGAACACCCTCGCTGGGTCGGGGACAACGGGGACTCCGTCGCCATCTATTGGGCTGAGGTTGAAGGTGGGCCGCCCTGCTCGCTGTTGGACAGGGGGCAGGGATTTGTCGCTGTAGAATGGGGACCTCTGGCAGTAGTGGGCTGCTACGTCTCCCCCAACGTGTCTCTCGCCGACTTCGAGGGATACTTGGATGGGGTGGCGCGCAGCATTCGCTGTAAATGCTCGCCCCGTCCAATGCTCGTCCTGGGAGACTTCAATGCTCATTCTAGAGCTTGGGGCAATCGTCGGGACGGGCCGAGGGGGAGGATAATACAAGACTGGGCGGCATCGCTTGACCTCCGATTGCTGAATCGGGGGTCCATTAGCACCTGCGTTCGGTGGCAGGGGGAGTCGGTCGTGGACCTGACATGGGCGGCTCCTTCTGTGGCCAGCATGGTGTTGGGCTGGCGGGTGGCGGAGGAGGTGGTAACGTTGTCCGACCACCGCCACATAGTTTTTGACGTGGCCCTCCGTCCGCCTGGCCCGAGCCGTCTAGGTCCTAGCCCGCAGTCGCGACGTTGGGCCCTCACACAGCTCAATCGAGAGATGCTCGTCGCTGCTGCCAACGTTGTGGCGTGGTCAGAGGTCGATCAAGGGATCTTGCCCGATCCAGAAGAGGAAGCAGCCTGGTTCCGGGAGGCGATGACGTCGATATGCGATGCATCAATGCCCCGGGCCAGGCGCTCCCGGCGTACGGCGGTGTACTGGTGGTCGGAGGAGATCGCGCAGTTGCGCACGGTCTGCTTGGCATCCCGCCGCCGGTACCAACGAAGCCGACGCCGGCGTAGTGCTACAGCTGGAGAGAATGCAGAGGCCTATCTGGCCTACCGGGCGGCCACGAAGTCGCTAAACAGCGCAATTCGCGAGGCGAAGGCTCGGTCCTGGAATGAGCTTCTGGAGGGACTGGACAGGAATCCGTGGGGGAGACCCTATCGTATGGTCGTGGGCAAATTGCGCCCGTGGGTCCCCCCGGTGACCGAAACCTTGGCGCCGGATTTGCTGGAAGGAGTACTTTCAACGCTCTTTCCAGCGGTCCGGGACCGTCCTGGTCCCTCTCCACCCCTGATTGCCTCAGAATGGGCCGAGGAGTTAGGGGTTTCGGAAGGGGAGCTGGGCCGAGCCATTGGCCGCCTGAAGAGTCGCAACACCGCACCGGGTCCGGACGGCATTCCGGGCCGCGCGTGGGTGTATGCACTGCAGTCTCTTGGGGACCGCTTGAGGCGGCTGTTCAACAGTTGCCTCCGTCGTAGTGTGTTCCCGTCCAGCTGGAAGGAAGCCGGATTGGTTCTCTTGAAGAAGGAAGGAAGGACCGCAGAGTCTCCCTCTGCATACCGTCCCATTTGCCTGCTCGACGAGGCTTCGAAGCTATTCGAAAGAATAATTACCCGAAGACTCGTTGAGCACCTGTCGCGAGTTGGCCCCGACCTGGCCGAAAGTCAGTATGGCTTCCGGCAGCGGCGGTCCACCATCGACGCGATTCTTCGCGTCCGCTCGCTGTCGGAACAGGCGGTGTCCCAGCGGGGTGGGGTGGCGTTGGCGGTCAGTTTAGACATCGTCAACGCCTTCAACTCCATCCCGTGGGATGCGATTAGGGGGGCACTAGTCCATCATCGGTGTCCCCCCTACCTGCAGGGCATCATAGGGGCCTATCTGCGCGATAGGCACATTCGCTACGTGGGCAGGGACGGTAGCATAAAGCGGAGGGAGATTACATGCGGGGTTCCGCAGGGGTCGGTTCTCGGCCCCTTTTTATGGAACCTCGCCTACGATGCGGTCCTGCGCGTCGTTCTCCCCGCTGGTGTCAGCTTGGTCTGTTACGCTGACGACACTCTTGTGTTGGCCAGCGGGGAGTCCTTCCAGGGAACCATCCGGCTTGCCGAGCAAGCGGTGGCAATTGTCGTAGCCAAAATCCACGCTCTGGGTCTGCAGATAGCGCCTCACAAAACCGAGGCGCTATGGTTCCACAAACTGCCGCGGAGCAGAGAACCACCCAGTTCGTGGATAAGCGTTGGTGACGCGCAAATCAGGGTGGGCCAGTACATGAAGTACCTGGGGCTCACCCTGGACAGTCGTTGGGGCTTCGAAGAGCACTTCGCACGCCTCGTCCCCCGAGTCGAGAGGGTAGTGGGTGCATTACACCGGGTGCTGCCCAATCTCGGGGGACCGAGCGAGGAAGTTCGCCGTCTCTACGGGGGCGTCGTGCGGTCCGTGGCCCTCTACGGGGCACCTGTATGGTCATCCCGGTTTTCAGGTGTCCAGCGCTGTAGAGCCAAACTTCACGGTCTGCAGCGCAGAGTGGCTATACGGATCGCACGGGGATACAGGACAGTGTCCTACGAGGCGGCAACTCTCCTGGCACGCTTTCCGCCTTTCGACATCATGGCGGAGACGGATGCGTGGGTCTATGATCAAACACGCTCCCTCCGCCAGAGTGGCGAAAGCGTGCCGCCAGGGGCGCTCGACAGGCTAAGGCGGCTGGCTCAATGGCGCACACTCGAGACGTGGCGAAATCGCCTTCGGCTGCAGTTCGCGAACAAACGCGTCGTTGAGGCCATTCTGCCGCTCTTCGGAGCCTGGCTCAGAAGGAGCGAGCGCGTCACCTACCGTCTAACGCAGGTGTTCACCGGTCACGGTTGTTTCGGTGCGTACCTGCACAGAATAGGACGCGAGGTTACGGCACAGTGCCACCATTGTGAATGCGACCAGGATACCGCACAGCACACGCTCGAGGAGTGCCCTGCGTGGGCGGCCGAGCGGCGGATCCTGGTCGATCGGATCGGGCAGGATCTCTCTCTGCCGGCAGTAGTGTCGGCTATGTTGGCAGAGCATGAAAATTGGAGTGCAGTGGTCTCCTTCTGCGAGAGCGTCATGCTCCAGAAGGAGACTGCAGAGCGGGATCGGGAGAGGGCTGATCCCGCAAGGAGAAGGACGAGACGGCGCCGGGGCAACAACCGTCCCGGCTCCCAAGTCTAACACGCCTGAGCCCCCTGCCGTCACTACATGGTGGGGGGCCTCGGGGGTCGCGGGCGCGCAGATTGGGGAGTCTGCGTGCTCACACCGAGCGACCCCCGGGAAGACGGTGGCGCGCACGTGGTCACGTGCCGCCGTGTGCGCAGCACAGCGCAAAGCGAGGCTTGGGGGGATCCTTTACAATCCTCCCCGGGAAGTGCCTGGGGGGGCGACCTTTTTACAGTCGCCTTCCCTCTGCTAGAGGGGGTGACCGCTTTACAGTCATCCCCTCCGTGATGTGCCTAAAGGCGTGGTACCAATGGGCGGCTCTAGTGTGATCTTACGAGGACCTGGAGCCCCCCTTCGGTGCCGAAGATGACCGCTCCAGTGGTTTTAGCCAGTAGGAGTCCGGCATACCCCTTCACCCTTCCCCGGGGCGAAGGAAGTTCCATGTAGAATTTCCACTGGACATCAATAAAAAATAAAAAAAAAAAAAAAAAAAGGTACATTGTATTTGCTGGCAGCTGTTGATCGTTTATTATGGTCATTAATCACCGCTGTTCAATTATTCTCCTTACTACATGATGGTTTACTGCTAAAAGAAGTTTGTGTTTCATACTAATTGGTAGAACTTTCATCATATCAGCCACAGGACGTCCACTGCTGAACAAAAGCCCTTACTTTTCCACAACGAGCGATCTTTACATAATTAGAGGAACGGTAGAACTTTATATAATTTAAATAGTTTCCTGTAGTTGCCTTTGCAACTATTCTTAGTCTTTTTAGCCTCTCAAACGGCTAAATCGGCGGGTGGCGAGACACAATAGATTTTTAATTGTGTCTGGTATTGTGCCCGTTAATAAGTAGCTTTAAGAGCCTGATTTGACGTGTTTCTTATTTTATTTATATTAGTTTTAAATGTCAGTCCTTCGCTATCAAGAGGGTAACTCAATTCGGAGTCTACTAATGACATAATAATTTATATAAATCTTAAAGTGCTAATAGAAACTTAGAAACTTAAATGATACATTTTACTTGATAAAATTCTTAATTTACTGCAAATAGTCTGTGTACTAAGACCACGAAAACTTTTCACCTTTTTTCATACCATGATAGGTTACATATTATTTAACTATTTTAATATGTTTACAATTAAGTTAATAAAGTCTTATACACAAGGAATAGCATTTACATACAATGATATTATATATTAAAAGAAGTAGTTAAGTTACATGCGTGCCAAGTGTAAGAACCAAAACTACCTCAATTGTAGCACCTCGCAATCAGTTCTCCCAAGACAGGACAACGAGCAAACACTGTCACAATCTGTATTGTTTTATAAATTTAGTAATAAAATAACATGCCGTCGTGCGTATAGAAAATGCACAAACTATCAAGCAAAAATAAATAAAGAACAAGGGATGTCATACCACACGTGAATAACAAACCATATAAAATATACTAATAAAAATACTGTTCAAATTATCTATAGAATAATATTCTCAAACAAAACACAGGCCAAGCAAAGAAAAGAGACAACACAATTCTATCACAGGTGCGACAAAGTCATCGAGTACACGTGTTGTCATTTTAGATAGCTATCTCTTTTACTCTCGTAGTTTTTGTATCTTTTTTCGTATAGCATAGGTGTGTAGTATTATAGCTTTATAACCACATACAGCGAGACTGAGTTTTGCGCGCCCTTTAATATGGACGTAACATATCTGTGGTATAATATCATTGTGTCTATACAACTCTGTTTTTATTTTAAACCAGCTGGGACCCGCAGTTTCACCCGCGTTTAATTTAAAAGAAATTTAGAGTACTTCAACATAGACACTTGACATAGAACATATGTATTGGATTTCAAAGTATTTTTTTTGCGCGGAACCCTAATTATGTTTCCTAAAATAAAAGTAGCCTAAGTTATTCCTTCTAACATCAGCTATCTGCCAGTGAAAGTCCCGTTAAAATCGGTTCAGCCGTTTCGGAGATTACCCGGAACAAACAAACACAAAGACAGACAAAAAAATTAAAATTGTGTTTTTGCTATAGGTACCATATATACTTTCATATGCATTTAGTAAAAATTTGTTATTTTGACATTACAAACATACACTTCAATTTTATTTACTTGTATAGTTAAGCCGCTTACTGCGAACATTTTATTCGTGATTCGTTCAGGATTCCTGACGTCATCATAGAGTCGTTCTCAATGTTCCAGCAGATGTTGTTGTGAGCATTTGTAGTTACATAGTGGCTTAGTAGCAGTCGCCACAGTTTCATAAAATATCGCACATCTTGCAAGCTTGGAACTGTTCGTAAATTAACTTTTTTGTGAAATGGTTTATTTATTGATTTATTCTTAATGTACAAAAGTGTATAAAGGCGGTCTTAATTCCATATGCATTTTCTACCAGATGACTTTTGGGTGATGCAGAGACAACACGGTAGATGCACCAATAAAATAAAAGTGAGACTTCTAGATTTACATGAAGCCAGAGGTTTAATATTGTATTAGTTGGGAGGTATTGTTGTCAAATGCAAGAATAACATAATATTTTGGTAAACTAATATAACAACTAGAAATAACAAAGGACGGCCTGCGCAACAAAAACAAAACTCGTCTTATAAAGCAAATATCCCTCGTGTTAATTTTTATGCCAAAAAATACTTTACCAGGCCGCCTAGTTTATATTTTAGGGCAGACAAAGGGTCAGATAAACAAGTCAAAATTTCTAAAGTGGGGAGCGCGAGAGCCTTAACTTGTGAAGAATAAGACACCAAATTATATGAATTTACATAAAATAATAAATCCAGCGTTTTTGTTGTATAACAATCGTCTCATTTATCACTATCGCATTATCTTCTATTTGACGTGCTATCTGCCTTTCATCTTCATGGCGAGCAAACAGAATTAAAAAGAAAATTGAAAACAGAACCCGTGTCATGCACTACAGTTAGACTTATGGTGAGCGTGTGTCGGTACTCAAGTGTTCACCGGTCACGGTTGCTTCTTTAGGATAGAACGTTAAGTCGAAATGAATTGATTGATTAATTGACTTTAGTTCTAGAAAATAAGTATCAAAGCCATGCATTTCATTAACCCACGAACCATATCCCTTCTTATACGGGTTGTAGGTCTCTTATTGCAAGAGCTTGGCTAGGACGCCGTACTAAGGGCGTTCCTCTACCAGAAAAGTATATGATATGTCATTGGAAAGGTAAGTTTTGTATTTCTCAAGAGCAAGGAACAGAAATTGTGGAACTAATGCCACCACCATTTAGATAAAATATGCCTAGACGACACTTAATTTTTGTACGCCTTTTTGTATTGTGACTGACACATGTTTAAGCAAATAATTATTTTCTTTCTCTCTTTCTATGTCATGTATCGTTTTATGAGAAAACGAGGAAACAAATAATGTAGATTTACATTTTATTAAATCTGTTACTTGTGCAGGTAATCGCACCAATTGTTTTTTCAAAATTATGACACCCATGTATTAAAACTCCTATAAACGGATTACATTGCATTTCACCATTGCAGTGTTCGTGAAAAACTAAAATCTATGATATATGCAATGGAATCCGTTTCAAATTGTTTTATTTTAATGGGTAATAATCCTAAGACATTTTATGACAGCCTGTATTATTACACCAACGGATTTTGTTGGTAATAACAATCAACACTTGCAAAGGAATGTATTAATTAAAATGAAAGGAAATAAAAATAAATAAAAAAAAACTTCGTAATAAGACTGCTGGCATTTTATAAAAATGGTAGATATATTTCTATTCGTCAAGGTTAAATTTCGAATCATTAAATAATTTCATAACAAAATTGTTATACTACACAGGATACATGGGCACTTCTGGGTACTGTTCGTGTCTTTATAGTATAGATTCTAGGCATTAAACTTTGGCTCTATTGTGATCATACGAGGACCTAGAGCCTCCCTTGGGTGCCAAAGATGACCGCTCCAGTGCTTTAAGCCGGTAGGATTCCAGCATACCCCTTCGCCATTCCCTTGGGTGAAAGAAGTTCATGAAGAAATTCCACTGGGCACCAATTTAAAAAAGGGGTTGGGAATACCCCTTCGCCCTTCCCTGGGCGAAGGAAGTTGATGAAAAATTTCCACTGGGCCCCAATAAAAAGAAGAAAATAAAGGAGTCCTGCATACCCCTTCGCCCGTCCCCGCGGCGAAGGAAGTTCATGAAGAATTTTCAATAGGCAACAATAAAAAAAGGCCTTAAGCTTTAAACTAAACCACAAAACCTTGGGTTGCTTAGCTGAAAGCAAATAACGAAAGAAAATATACGTAACATTTTAATTGTATCAACCCTTTTACTCATCATTCTAATTTAAACCCCATTCATAATTCAAGGCACACGTTCAAACTTGGTTATAATGGTTTATTTTACATTCTATCAGTACAATATAGTATAGAGAAAAAGGAAAGCGAACTGAATTGCTTATAAATATACAATGTTAACAGCGCGGCCCACGCAAACGTGAAACTTCAAGTAAGGCCAGACATTTATGAAATTTTAAATAGATTCCGCTCAAAACACGTCAGTTGACAACAAGCTAATAGGACGTTGATGACGTGAATATTGTAATATACATATAATATATTCTTCGTAACAGTCTGGAAATGTATTCTATTTGATGTCTTTTTAATGGCAGGTGGCAAAGTTTTGACATAATCCAGGTATAATATTTTATCATCACGTCTTTTCTTAAGGATGCAAAACTACAGTACATCACGTGATTTTTTTTTATATTCGCTTCTTCCACTTGCTTTTTTTTACGTCATCATTTCGGCCGAATGAAGTCCACTGCTGGACACAGGCCTCCCCCAAAGATCACCACAACCTTCGATATGGATGTGTTGTGGGCTCATTGGGGGGTTTTGCCATAATCGCCACGCTTGGCAGGCGGGTTGGCGATCGCAGTTGAGTTGTTAATGTACTCGAAGAACGCTGCTGCCCATCCTCCGGCTAATCCCTTAGTCGACTTTTACGACACCCATAGGAGGAGATGGGGATTTTTTACGTGACTATTATAAATTCCCTATTGAAAATAAAATAGATTGTTGTGTTCTCAAGTGGCATCCAATACGACTTCGCCGGAATACTCATATTCTATTTTTGCTTTACAGCATCTTATTTAATCCCACAACACCTCTTTATCTTAAAGAAGTTTTAAGTTCCTTCATGACACATACACGAGATACTTAAGATCAGTGGAGAACTTGAGACTTCAGATGCCAATGCATTCCACCAAATTCTTCGATAAATCTTATACAGTTCAGGCTATACGGTTGTGGAATGCATTGCCAGTGTCAGTGAGAGCTGCCAAATCATTACCCTCCTTTAAAAACTTAATAAAAGAACATTATCTGTCCTCTTAAACGAGTAATTTGTCTATGCTATTTCATTGTTATCACATTGCGTTTTATTTTACCATATAACTTTTTTGTGTTCATAATTACATAAAATGTATGTATTTATATATGTATCTATTATATTATACTGAGATTTGTTTTAATTTATCATCTACTTATCCGTACACCACGGACTACCCCATTATGATTTTTTGTGACTTTCTTGTCCATCCTAAGGTTGTCTAGAAAAGATCGCTTTAAGCGATAAGACCACCCATTGTACATTGTATTAATATTTTAAGTTTTCTTTTTAAGATCCACGTGGTGTACAGTAAAGTATATTATATTCTATGGCACAAGGTTAATATGGTCCAAAATATCTGTCACATAGTTCCATGAGTAAAATGCGATCAACTATTTCCCTTTACTCTTTTTTTTTGTAGTCACCGCACTTATGGACATCAGGAACCTCTTGATTATCGATGCGTTTTCAAACTAAGACTTTAATTCCAGTGAATTCACTGACTATTACTAACCTTGATTAGGAACATAACTACGCTTTTGCGGGTGTAATAGCTAGGACTGTAGGACTTTCTCAGTCGAATCCTTCGCGTAGAATTCTGCTACTTAAAGCACTTGCGTAATATGTTTTAAGTTTGCGCCACTTGCTTTAGTCCTGACGAACTCTTGTGTTTAATTAATGACATTGTTACATTTGTCAGTATTCTGATTTATTTTAATGTTGGACTGATTGACATCCGCTGGTTATAAATTAATCGGTGTCAGTTGAAATCCAGTTGCCCTGTGGTGCCGGCTAAGAATAGCACCAACCCATCTTATCCCGTGGGTATCGTAAAAGGTGATAAGGGGATTAACCGAAGGATAGGCAGCAGCGTCCTTTGAATGCATTTACAGCTTAACTGCGATCGCCAATACGGCTGCCAAACGTGGCGATTATGGTAAAATCCCTCAACGAGCATATAATACAAGCCCAGACGGGTCGTTGGTCGTACTTTGGGGAGGCGAAAGATTACTTACTTAACTTATGTCCAGCAGTGGATGACTTTCAGCTGAAATGGTGATAATGAGTTGAAAACCAAGGCTAAAGGTACCAGTGCAAGATTGGGGAGTCTGCGTGCTCACACCGAGCGACCGCCGCGGAAGACCACGGTGCGCACGTGGTCACGTGCTGCCATGTGCGCAGCACAGTGTAAAGCGAGGCTTGGGATCCTTTACAATCCTCCCCGAGAAGTGCTTATGGGGCAACCTTTTACAGTCGCTTTCCCTCTGCTAGAAGGGGTGTCCACTTTACAGTCATCCCCTCCGTGATGTGCCTGGCGTGGCACCAATGGGCGGCTCTAGTGTGATCTTACGAGGACCTGGAGCCCCCTTCGGTGCCGAAGATGACCGCTTCAGTGGTTTAGTGGTTTTAGCCGGTAGGAGTCCCTTCGCCCTTCCCCGAGGCGAAGAAAGTTCCATGTAGAATTTCCACTGGACCAATAAAAAAAAAAAGGTACCAGTGCAACACATGCTGAAATAGAAGTCTTTTAGTGTAATCATGAGTCGGTTTTATATACACCCTGGTGAGGAGACCACAAAGTCATTTGTCTGTTCTAAGCATCACGTTTGCCATACCCCTTCGCCCTTCCCCGAGGCGAAGAAAGTTCCATGTAGAATTTCCACTGGACCAATAAAAAAAAAAAAGGTGCCAGTGCAACACATGCTGAAATATAAATCTTTTTAGTGTAGTCATGAGTCGGTTTTATATACACCCTGGTGAGGAAACCACAAAGTCATTTGCCTGTTCTAAGCATCACGTTTGCCATAACAATTGTAATGCTGCCGTGGCACCATACTGTGCTCGTCGCCCTGATACATTAGTAATGTAGACTAATAGTAATTTCACTAGCTACAGTGCACTGCAAACCGAAACACAGTAATGTCGGAAGTTTAAACAGTTGCTGGCAAAAAATCTGGCACTGAGGTGGTACGTACATAGCCGGACTATTACAATAAGAGACCTATAACCGGTAAATTTTAATATTAACAAGAAGAATTTTAATATCTTAGGTTTTCGCTAATATTACACATTATAATAAAACACTTTTAAACGGATTCAATCGCGATGCGAGCATCCTGCGACCACGAGCCCTGCAAAGTGTTCGAAACGTCAGGAAAAACAAAAATCTAAAATATACTCGATAGAATCCGTTTAAAAGTGTTTTATTATAATGTGTAATACTCGCGAAAACCTAAGACATTAAAATTCTTCTTGTTAATATTAAAATTTACCAGTTATAGGTCTCTTATTGTAATAGCCCGGCTATGTAGGTACCACCTAAGTGCCAGATATTTTTAAAATTTTGCTTTGTTGGATTGTGGCATGCCTGGCGGGCTTCGGCTTCAGCTTTGGCCCGCCAGGCATACACCACCCGCCTGGTGGAAGGATCCTCCCTTTTCTATGGAGGAACACCACACCTTGTTCCTCATCCGGTGACCCCGACGTGATACCTTGTTTCCCATAATTATATAAAGCCTCACGTTTTCCCAAATATTTGTAGGTTGTTCTTTCTCATACATTTTCTTCCTTATTCTTTCTTCTTTGAATTTCAATTAAAATGTTTCAAAGGGCATTTCCGTATCGGTCCTTCCTACATTTACATTGTGCCTACGTCATCTTAATGAAAGTCCACTTCGGGAGGCCGAGCGAGGGAAACTGAACCATGAAAAGTAACACGGTATTTATGTACTTCTTATTTTACAGTGTGAAGACAGAGCAAGTCCCTGGTGGCGCTGACAGTCAGCTGCGCTTGGCACGTGTAAATAGCAGTGACGCAGGAAACTACACGTGCGCAGTCCGCGGTGCAAGGTCTCACACAGTCTCAGTACACGTGCTAAACGGTACGAACTTCGATGTTAAGTAATGGATAGTATGCAATAGTACAAGCTCTAGTCAGTTAAATATGAATTAGCTGTATCTGACACGTGTCACGCGTCTGAGAATAATTTATACACGTATGCGAGCCACGGAACGAGATCCCATTTAGTTATAGTGCAACATCTTGATGGTCTAAACTTTAATATTAAACCATTATCATCATTTCCGCCGAAAAACGTCCACTGCTGGACATATGCCTTCCCAAAGATCCTCACAATGACTGGTCTGGGTTTATGTTATGTGCTCATTTTGGGTTTTGGCTATAATCGGTCCGGCTATAATCCTCCGGTTAATTCCATGGTCACCTTTTACGACACCCACGGGAAGAGATAGTGCTATGGTGAACATGGTGTGGTGTTCCTCCATAGAAAAGGGAGGATCCTTCAGCCAGGCGGATGGTATGCCTGGCGGGCCCAACGGTTGATATTGGACGACTGTATATATGCTACGTTGCGCGAATACTTTAATAGTGTGATTCAGGATTCTTTGACATCATCGGAGAATTGCATTTAATAGTCGAGTAGATGTCGTTGTAGTTGTAGTTGTATTGCTGGCGATGTAGGTGTCGCCACAGTGCTATTCTTAGCCACCAGATGATAAATATCCAATAATTAATTAATGGGTTTACTATAACTGTTCGCACGAATTATGGTTACCTACGCCGAAATTTACTTGATTTGGACCGTGCTAAGCCAGTAGCTTTAAATATGCCCCTAAATAATAATCATTCTTGATCCAGCTCTCTACCATGTCCCCTAGCAAAACCCTAAGCCAAAGCTACTCGGGCTTTGGCTTAGGGTTTTGCAACACTAGCGGGTGCCCTTAACAGTACTGCATAATATTTATGATATACTCGTAGATCGCGTGAAGGCCGCTGCGGCTTTGCCAATTCGTCCGATTTAACAACAAGAGCTCCTTGAGTACCCATCACACATTAAAAAAAAGACGCACTGATAACCTGATTTGTAAAAAAATCGCTTGATTCCTCAAATCATAAATGGAATTTTAATTTCTTACGAACCATGTTTATTTTTCAAATAAATTACAATGTCAGATATGTTTCTAAAATAAAAAACAAAAGAACTGACCTTAGAAGCTATAATCGTATGAAAATTGCAATTAGCATGCTGAGAACTAACCTAGAGTGGCAATTATGCTGACCGGCTGACTTTTCACACCAAATGAAAGCTTGCAAATATCGATTGACTGGCAATAAGAGTCCATTGAGTAGGAATAGGCGGGGCATATTGCTCGTAAAACTGATGGCAGTTGGAACAAAAAGGTTCTCGAGTGGAGACAGCGTAACTGAAAATGTGGGACGGCTTCCGACAAGTTGGACGATCTAGCGACAGTCGCTGGTAGATTTTCGATGAGGGCCGCATGTTACCCTTAGCGGTCGTTGATGGAGGAGGCCTATGCTCAGTAGTGGACGTCTTTCGGCTGGAGTGATGATGATGAAGAGTTCATAAAGCCTTAGGGAATTTGGTTTTCTTTTTGAACTTATTTTCAAGTGTTTTACTAGAATTGTTTTGATAGAAAGAAAGCATAAATAGATGAGTACTACACTAATTCAAACTTTTGTAATTTATATAGGTCGTCATCATCATCTAAATGATGTCCATTGTTGAACAAAGGCATCCCCCACAGACGACTGCTAATATACCATGTGTGTCATTTTAGGAGGAATTTCCCAGTACTCACCACGCATGACAGGCGGGTTGGTGAGCGCAGAATGACTGCTATTGCACAAAAAGATGCTGCCCGGCTCTCTGTTTAAATGTCCCTAATTCAGATGGAGTGGTACTATACTCTAAATCCAGACACCATACGGAAGAATTAAATAGGTATACTAATAAAAAAATTAAATTAAGAAAATGTTTTGTATGTAACCAGTATCTGATGAAATCAGGAAGTTAAGACTTTATTACTAGTAAATACGAAAATAACACCTACAGAAAATAAAGACCATTCCAAGTAAAGAAGTTACTGTCAGAGCATCACAAATTTCTAGAAATTCTTTTCGTCCAATAGTTTATTATTGATTGAATACATTAGCGTTATCATTTACGCATTTGTAAAACAGTTTGAAAACAATTGACATTCTAATAATATGCCATGAGACAAACCTCCCATAAATATTATCTATGTGATAGATCGTAGTTGTTTTATTAATATCAGGGAATATTGTGTATACATTCAGTCTTTCCATGTAAATAATACATGACCTATCTTTGATAACCGATATTATCAAGAATAACAAACTGTGATCAAAGATCATAAAGCAAACATCATAATTCTAACTGTGGTATCGATATTTGAGAGATTTGAAAATGCTCTAAAAACCTCAACTTACAAATAATATTATGCAAATAAAAAACTGGCCGTATGTTACCCGGATTAAGAATATAGTGCCACCACGTCTCCTCCCGTGGATGTCGTAAAAGGCGACTAAGGGACTCTTAACCAAAGGAATGTGCAGCAGCGTCCCTTCTGTGAAACAGCAGTCATTCGGCACTTATCAAACCTCCAGCTAAGCGTGGTGACCGTTGAGTACTGGAATATTGACACACAACGGTCGATGTGGAAATCTTTGGTTTGGAAAGGTCTCCCACCTTTGTTTAGCAGTGGTTTTTTTTTTGCTGATGCGATGATGAGTATTTTGAAAAAGAGAACACCGAATCCGAATTATTACAAATTTGGCATATTGCCTTCAATAACATGGTCCTTGGTTGTGCAGTACTTAAATCTTGTAACTGGAACAGTTCCTCTTAAAATGATCCAAGAAAAAAAGCTTTGGTATGGAAAACTGCAAACACTTGATAAGCTTCGAAATTGGATGCATAATATATTTTCCATGATGAAACAAAAACAAAGACTCAAGACGCTCAAACAGATGGCGCACAAGTTAAATAAACAATACAATTATAAAACAACACAATTCAGCTGGCGACCTTCACTTAGCGATTCTGTCAATCAAGGACAGATCGAAAGATATTGAATTACGACCAGTATACCAGCTTGAAAAATATTAAAGAAAAACTGTATAGGGTAAAAAAAAAACAAATAACTATTTTAAATCGGAATAAAGATTAAATGTAAAATTGTCACATCGAGCTGGCAGCGCTCGTTTGACAGTTGTGATGTGTGTTTTGGGCATCATTATACCTACAACATTATTATTAGCTTATGCGAAACTTGGAAATAGTTTGTTACGAATCAGTAATACACGTTATATTTTATCCCAAAACTAGTAATTAAAAAATATTTCTAATTTGACACATTAAAACGCAAATTAATTGATCGCGCTTGGGGCCTATAAGTTAAAATCCTGTAGCAGGTAGTTAAAAGTTCAGATTTTTGCAAAAAGTCCGGGTTTCAGCCAGTGGATAGCATTTTTATCGCAAGATTAATTCAAGGGATTGTAAAGGATCCCCCGAAGCGTCCCTGTGCGTTGTGTTGTGCTGCGCACACGGCGGCGCGTGGCCACGTGCGCGCCACCGTCTTCTTGTGGATGCTTGGTGTGGGCATGCAGATTCCCCAATCTAGGCACCCGCTAACCGAGAGCTTAAGGGCTTATAGCGACGGCAGGGGATTTCAGGCATATATTACGGAAATTCGTCCTAGTTGCAACAAGGTCTGTATAGTAAACAACTCCGAATGTAACTTGCAAGCTGCCAAACATAATATTGTGTTCATCTTGCCAAAGGATATAACTCCCACGGGATATGATGTGCATAGTGTTCATATTCACAATCCAGTATTGAACATTTGAAGAATGGTGACTCGGTGAGGCAACAAGCTTCAAGGCAAATAATTTCTTCTTTAAGTTACCATGACCGGTGAAAAATAGAGCCACGAAATGATCAACTTCTAACCGTACACTTGCCAGCCGCCCACGAACGGATGGAAAGAACTGGTATAGGCGACGGATAGCACCATTAAGAATATAGCACCATTCTGTCTCCTTCCGTGGATCTCGTAAACGATGACTAAGGAACTCTAAACCATGGGGATGGGCAGCAGCATCCATTTTGTGAAGTAGTAGTCATATTCCACTTACCAACTCACCTGCCAAGCGTGGGAGTACTGGCAAATTCCCCCCAAAATGACGATAAAATTTTGTAAATCTGTGGGGGGGGCCTTTGTTCAACAGTGGACGCCCTTTGGCTGATATGATGATGATGATGGTAATCATTTACAGAAAATAATAATTACGGACTTAATAGTAATAGTAATAGTTGTACTTTTCCTGAATATACCCTAAAGATTAGTACACAATTATATTGATGACGTCAGACTATGATAAACTCATGATATGACCCCGTTGCATTAATCACGTGAACTCGCTTCGAGCATATTTAACTTCGTTGGAGAAATATTCCTCTCACTAACACGTTACCATTTGTTCCAGAAGAAAGCCTAGCGGAACTGCACGCAGGGACTCAATCTCTTCACCCGCCATCGATTACAACGCTCATTTTATTCCTTACTTTAATTTACACGGTAGAAGGAACACTGTTATTTAAACCTGTGATTTACTTCGCAGCCCTAGCTCACTTTGTATCGGCCAAAGGCCAACCTAACGAACTCAACATATTGTTACCGACGTGATAAGAAACGATTCGAAATATGTAAATATACGTTTGATTATAAAGATAAATTAATTATGAATAGTTATTTGGAAATAAAATTTCATTGTATAATTTGGTTGTTTTATTTCTTCCTAATATTTCTTATTGCTAAAAGAACAGTTCCTGAATGTACGTGCACATCTATGTATAGATGTCCGCAGCCGGCCCTAACTCTTTACAGATACACAGCTACAGTGAAGTCAAATGTATTCCTATTTTAACATAATCACCACGGCTGACAAACGGTTGGTGATTAACAAACGCTTCTTGTAGTGACTATGTAGTTAGTACTAATAACGATGGAGTTTCTTACCGTTCTATAGAGTTTCGTGCATGTTCTTCAAATCTACATCTTGGAATGCAGCAACTAAGTTCCTATAAATGCTTTAATATAAATAAAATATTAAAATCATTCATTTTTCAACGCTGCGCTGTGCAGTTATCTATAACATCACAAGTTTCCTGCAAGTCAAACACCACCACAAACTTCAGGAATACCAGGTATGGTAGATGAGTCATGAAGTCAATGAAAAGATAACTGCTTATTCACTTGCTATGTTTCCTTAATCACCACTTACAGAGGATTCCAACGCAGCTCATTTCATTTTTTCATCTAAAGAACCACTTGACCCAAATTTGGTCAAATCCTTTTAAAACTTCGATAAAAAAGTTGGAAATGTGGTTGAGTTTTATGAAAATAAATCAGCAAAATTTATTTGACAGATAGAAGTAAAAGATAATTCAGGTGGGTATTAAGCTAATAGAAAATAGCCTTGCTCTATCTAGCGTAACACTCACACACACATATCAGTCCGTAAACATCCACCGCTGAACATGTTCTTCTCAATTATCACTATAATGAGCTGTATAAGGGATATTTCTATAATTACGTACCCAGCGTGGCAGGTGGATTGACGATTACAGTACCAGCTAGGTAAGTACCACGCCGGAGATATTAACTGCGAAGCAGTAGTGTTTAAACTTTATATTAATGCGTTCCAGTTAGAAGGATACTATAGCTAGTGAAATTTGGTGAGATTTGGCTAGTGCCATAAAAGACATGGAGAGTCAGTCCACCCTTACATGGGTCTCCTTCTGTGACCTGCATGGTGTAGGGTTGGCGGGTGGCGGAGGAGGTGGTTACACTATCAGACCACCATTGTGTTTGACGTGGCTTTTCGCCTGTCCGATCGAAGTCGTTCGAGTCCTAGCCCACCATCAGGGCGTTGGGCCTTCACGCAGCTAGATCGAGAGTTGCTCATCCCAGCTGGTTTCGGAAGATGATGACGTCAATATGCGACGCATCCATGCCTCGGATCAGTTACTCCCGGCGTACGGCAGTGTACTGGTGGTCGGATGAGATCAGACAGTTACATTCGGCCTGCCTGGCGCCGATTCCAATGAAGCCGACGCCGTCACTGTGCTGCTACACTAGGTGAGACTTCTGAAGCCTATAGGGCCTACGGGCGGCCAAGCTGGGGCTTCAGACCACCTTAAGGGAGGCTAAAGCTCGGTCCTGGATGGAGTTCCTGGAGGGTCTGAACAGGTATGCGTGAGGTCTTCTCCATTATTATTCGGGAGGGAATAGCCATACTGACTTTTGGCCAGGTAGAGACTCGCGACAGCTGCTCAACTAGTCTTTGGGTAATTATTCTCTCGAATATCTTCGAAGCTTCCTCGAGCAGGCAAATGTGATTATATGCAGAAGGAGACTCAGCGGGCCTTCCTTCCTTCGTCAAAAGAACCAATTTGGTTTCCTTCCAGCCAGACTGGAACACGCTACGACGGAGAAAAAAACATTCAAAAATTAAAAGCGCGTTAAAAGAACATTCAAAGTATCCATAACTAGCAATGGTTAGAAACTTAGTTCGCGCAGCACGTGGCTTTAAATTACATTAAAAGTGTCAATAACCAACATGGTAGCAAACATTACATTAAAAGTATCTATTACCAAATATGGTAAGAAACGTAGTTCGTACAACACGTGTGTTAACAGTACATTAAAAGTGTCAGTAACCTATATACGAGATTTCGTAAATCACTGACAATAAAAGTGGTATGCGCTAAAATTACTAAATATGGTAAGCCATCTTGTTAGCGGAACATAAGTGTGCTTTTGCGGGAAGTACCAGAAAAGTACAATTTTCTGCTTCCTGCCCACGCTTCGTAAGCTATCATTGCGTGAACCATGTTTCTTTTTTACGTTTAAATAGGATTCAATGCATAATAAGAAAATATTTAACAGCAGAACTGGTATATTTAAATAACACCGATGCATTACAATAAAAATCCGGTCAAGTGCGAGTTGAACTCGCCTGGAGAGGTTTCCAAAATTGCTGAATATATTGTCTATTGTTGGATTCGGTCCTGTATCAATAACTTATCCCAAAAACAAAAACTCAACATCGTAGTTGAAAAACATGTTTCCCCATACATTCCAACCGCAAACGTAAGTTTGTATGCACAATATTCTAAGATTTACCATGTTATTTCAAAATCTTTTAGGTTTTCCTGTAATCTATAGGTAAAGAGCTATTACCTACATTTATTTCAGAATTTTAGGCTCAGTAATTTTGGAGATAAGGGGGAAATGGTAATTTTTCGCATATTTCTTTTAATAATTTTAAAACTATATATTTTAATATATAAAATAAATACATTTGAGAGCCCCACAACAAGCCCTTCCATTTCATATGTTACACGGTACAGTTCGCAAAACTTTATTCTTAAATTTTCGACATTGCCCTCCAAAAGCCAAATAGATATTCAAAATTAATTTATTTACGTTACACGTACGTATTTTGGTTGCAGAAGTCCATATGACTACCAAATTTCAACTTAATTGGTCCAGAAGATTCGGAGCCAATTGGCTGTGTCAGACGGACAGACAGACAGACACACCAGTGATCCTATAAGGGTACCAACGTTCGGAACCCTAAAAATGGCGGAAGGTATGAACAGCGAGGAATTGGACACCAAAATATTCGGATACCATAAAAGGAGCGACCTAATTGAAGCGGACAGTTTTGCTCTCGACTAGACACGCCTCACATAAGCTTACCCTTCAGATAAAGACGATTACTGTAGTCCCCGAGCTTTTTGTCATTCTTTAACAGTCTTCTTGTTCCCAAGATTCCTTAGTAGCTGGGTACGAAGTACCGTCCCACTCCACATGCTGACCCCGAGACCCCCAACAATTACAATTAAAATTCGGTTTGACTCAGATCTTTTTGTTCTTCGTAGTAAATTTTGAACTACAAATGCCAAGGTCGACTTTCTGTACAATTTTCCACTTTACTCGGAATTTTGGTGTACATAATTAGAAAGCGGTAATTTACAGCAAATAAACAGCACTAATATTTGGGCTATTTCATTCCAATGTTTATCTTGGCTAGGCTTATAACTGTTTGGTCAAATTGTGGATCCTGTCGGGTCCGGCATGGTACGAGAGAGGAAAGGGGCTTAATATGTTTATTTATGCATAGTGTTGTAATATTTACTTATTATTTATATTTTTTCTGAATAGATTGATTTGGTTTTCTTTTCTTAGTATTTCTGGCAATCAATCATAAGTATACATTTTTATTGATATTACATAAGAGCTAGATGAGTGTATTTTTGACCGTGATTTTCGCAGATTTAACCTAGTGTTATGTCGTAGTGTGTACGTTGATTCTATTGTCTTCTCGTTTTGTGTAGATATCTTGAAGTTTACGTATAAATTTACATGTTTTTAATATATATATTATGTAAGGTAGGGTTAAAATATTGCGTTTTATAAAATGGAATTTGCAGCTATCGGTTATGTGTATATGTGTTCTTTAATTCTCACTCGTTTCTTTTGTAGTGTAAATAGTGCCAGTGCATCTGTGCTATTTAAATAAAAGACATATATTTGCATACATTAAAACATGTAAGCGTTTTATGCAATCATTCATGAACGTCTACGGTTTCAATCCTTGTGCAAATTTCTGTTAAATTAACACGCTTTTACAAAGCAATTTTATATGTATGTTTGATCTGTATGAGTTCCAAAAATCTTAAATATTTGTAACAAACATAAATAAATGGCTTACACTTTTAGTGAATGATGTGCAAACATAACAAAAGCTGAAGAGGTTTTACCCGGATTACATGAAAAATGTTTATAAAATATCTTCGTATCGTTAGCCATCATTTTTACTGACTTCAAAGGTTCAGATCAACCTCAATATTTTATTTTTATTATGATATTTTTTTTGTTTTAGCTTTATGTTTCGTATACTATATTTATGCTGCCGTAGAAGTAACGGTTGAACCTTTTTAGTAGGTATAGGAAAAATAAAGAAATATACAAACATTTGCTTTTCGAAAGAGGACATTATTCATTTATTTACCGATTTAACTAAATAAATTCTGTATTCGACCCGTACCTATGTAGGTATTAATTATGAGTGTATACCTACTTATCGAATCAGAAATGAGGAGATTCGTAGAACTAAAGTTGTCGACATAGCTGAAAGGATTAGTAGCCTGAAGTGGCAATGGGCAGGGCACATTGCTCGTAGAACTGATGGCCGCTGGGGCACAAAGGTTCTCGAATGGAGACCGCGCACTGGGAAACGTAGCGTAGGACGACCTCCAACGAGGTGGACAGACGACCTGGTGAAGGACACTGGGAGTCATTGGATGAGGGTGGCATGTAACCGCTCGTTGTGGAAATCTAAGGGGGAGGCCTTTGTTCAGCAGTGGACGTCCTGTGGCTGATATGATACCTACTTACATGGTGGTACCATTAAATTTTGTGTAAGAGGCGAGTACTGAAATTCCCCCCAAAATTACATGGTATGTAAGTCGTTTATGGGAAGGCCTTTGTTCAACAGTGGACGTCTTTAGGCTGATATGATGATTCCTTCATAAAAATATTGCTAGGTATATCGTTTTCCCCTCCGTGATGTGCCTAAAGGCGTGGCACCAATGGGCGGCTCTAGCGTTATCTTACAAGGACTTCGAGCCCCCTTCGGTGCCGAAGATGACCGCTCCAGTGGTTTTAGCCGGTAGGAGTCCGGCATACCCCTTCGCCCTTCCCCAGTGCTAAGGAAGTTCCATGTAGAATTACCACTGGAAACCAGTAAAAAAAAATTAAATTAAGGTATATCGTTTTGAAAATACATCCAAGCACATACACCGAAGCACGTAATTGTATTTCATGCGTTATCTTATAAATTTGAGTCGTATTCATATTCAGAGCGTAACCGTACCATACACGTATACCCAAAGAATTTTTATGATTGTCATGGATCACTGTATTTTTAGGAGTTCCTTTTATTTTACGAAAAATATTTCTACTCGTCGTATCAGACTTGGCTAGACAGGATAATTCGCAACGTCTTTTCGTCAACAATACTGCAGTACCTCAAGATGAAATTATTTAACCAGTAATAGCTGGTAACGCACCTGTGAACCTCATAAGAAAGCTCAACGAGCTTGATATTTCACTACGAGATTGTATCGGAAATCAGGAGATCCGTATAAGAATTAAAATTGCCACCATAGCCGAAAAGATTAGTAAGCTGTGGTGGCAATAGGCACACATGGCTTATAGAACAGATGGCATGAAAATGAAAATGCAACATTTTCATTTTCACAAATTCAACGAGATGCGTAAGTGACCAGGTGAAGGCCACTCGGAGTCATTGGATACGGGCGGTAGGGAACGCTTTTGTTCAGCAGTGGAATTCCTTCGCCTGATATCGTATCGTATCGTTTCAGCCGTATACAGTCCACTGCTGGACACAAGCCTCCCCTAAAGATGACGACAAGGTTGGTGCAGTGGTTGATACAGTCGGTTGCTGCTCTCCGGGTCGTGGGTTGGATTCCCGCATGGAACAAATTTACAAAAATTTGTATGATCTGCAGGTAGTTGTTCCGGGTCTGGGTGTATTGTATGTGGAATTCATGTCTGTAAACGCACCCACGACAAAGGAGTAATCCTAGTGTAGGGCAACGTTTTATTTATTAATCTATACAGATAAATAAAATTGAAGTGTCTGTTTGTAATGTCAAATGGTATGGTAATGGTACATATAACAAAAAAATAATTTTTGCATTTTTTGTCTGTCTGTCTGTCCGTCCGTCTGTCTGTTTGTTCCGGGTAATCTCCGAAACGGCTGGATCGATTTTGGCGGGACTTTCACTGGCAGATAGCTGATGCTATAAGGAATAACTTAGGCTACTTTTATTTTAGAAAAATAATTAGGGTTCTGCGCAAAAAATAAACCCTTGTAATCCAATCTATATATTCTATGTCAAGTGTCTATGTCGAAGTACTCTAAATTCCTTTGAAATTAAACGCGGGTGAAACCGCGGGTCCCAGCTAGTAATAAATAAAAAAAAGATCACCAGAACGACTGGTCTGAGTGTGTTGTGTGCTCATTGGGGGTTTTCCCTGATATGATGATGATGATTTTGTTTTACGCAATGTCTGATAAAAATCAGTACAACTGCCTCAATGGCCCAGTCATACTTCGTTTGAGAAGTGTAAGGCGGAGTTTAAGGTCTTGGGGAAAAAAATGCTGAAGCTTGCATACCCGCATGACGAACAGGTGTTCAATTCTGGCGCTAGTCTTGATGAGCAACTTACGTATGCTACGGTGTAACAGGTTCATGGAAATCTGGACGTGGTTATCGACCTTTGTGCTGAATGGCGTCCGGTAAGTGGTCTTGCAATAAAATACTACTAACAGATGTGACTGAATCTTCATTTCAGCCCAATAAAGTCCACTGGTGGACATAGGCCTCCCTCAAAGATCACCACAACGACCGATATCGGTGTATTGTGTGCTCACTGCGGGGTTTTGCCATAATCGCCACACTTAGCAGGCGGGTTGGCGATCGCAGTTCAGTTGTTAATGTAATCGAAGGACGCTACTGCCCATCCTACGTCGAATCCCTAAGTCGGCTTTTACGACACCAACGGGGTGGGATGGGTTAGTGCTATTCGTAGACACCACACGGAAAATGTGACTGAATATCAGTGAGTAATTTACATTGAGCGATATCCATTTTACCTTGGTAAACAAACTACTGGTAATTTACGTTGAGCGACAGCCATTTTACCTCGGTAAAGAAATTACTTTATTCTGCCGATATATTTCGGTTAGACTCACGGGGACCTTTGTTTGCTCGTAACGATATTAAACGTAATTCGTAAGACAATCAGGATGCACAACATTTTGATGTGGAAATAGTGGTCAACCATCAGATCCATTACCATGACAAGAGCTGCTTTACTTTGCAAATCGTCATTCTGTACCATAGCCATTATAGCCACGAATCCATTCAATCTTCATACATGTTTTTATTAAATTAAATAGTGTGACGGCACGGTTAGTGGGCTGATACAGTCGGCTGCTGCATTCCGGGTCGTGGGTTCGATTCCCGCACGGAACAAATATTTGTATGATCCTCAGGTAGTTGTCCGGGTCTGGGTATATTGTATGTGGAATTCATGTCTGTGACCCACGACACGGGAGAAATCCTAGTGTGGGGCAACCTTTTTTTAAATAAAAAAAGTATTTTTTGATACAAGGTATGGTTAAGCGGTTTGGTCCATTCAAGGTAAATTCTACACTAAGGAGCCACTCCCATTTTAATATTTTCCGGTCTCGATACAACGTTTTCGGAACTGAATTTCTATACTGAATATGAAATTATAGTGCCTATTAACGAGCGACAACTTAGTCACTCTTTTGCCTTGCGTTTTTTAAATATTTCACTGTAGCAAAAGCATTATTGACACTAAACCTGATATGCCACTTATAAGCTCTATAAAACCACCTGTTATTGACATTTTATTTTTAATAAAGACTGCGATATGATGAAGTCATAAAAATGTTTAATTATAAACTTCATGGAACGCGTATAGGTTATAAAAACCGTTATCACCACTATTATAGCCCTTTTTTCCACTATATTAAGGTCAGTTTCCAGTCTAGGTGCATAGAGTATGCCGCCGTATGCGCAACAAAGCACAGCGTACAGCGCTTTTACAATCTCCCCGGGGTGGGTGACCGCTTTACAGTCACCCTTTCCGAGATGTGCTTATAGGCGTGGCGCCAGTGGACGACTCTAGTGTGAATATACGAGGTCCTCGAGCTCCCTTATGTGCCAAAGATGACAGGCCCAGTGGGTTTAGCCGGTAGGAGTCCAGCATGCTCCTTTGCCCTTCTCCAGGGCGGAGGAAGTTCATGAAGAACTTCCACGGGGACAAACGAAAAAATAAAAATGTTGCAGCGTGTGACTGTGATCTGATCTCCAGAATCCTAATGAGTTTATGGCTATTACCATCATCATCATCATATGAGCCAAAGGAAATCCACTGCGGAATAAAGGCCATAGATTTCCACAACGCCCGGTCACATGCCGCCCTCATCCATCTTCTCCCAGCAACTTCCACCAGGTTGTCCATCCATCTCGTTGGACGTCATCCTATACTGCGTTTTCCAGTATGGGATCTCCACTTGAGAAACTTTTTCCTCGATGACCATCAGTTATATAAACAATGTGCCATGCCACTTCAGCTTACGTATCCTTTAAGCTATGTCGCAATTTTAGTTCTTCTACGGATCACCTCCTCATTTGGTCTCGTAGAGAAATACCAAGCATAGCTCTCCATAGATCGCTGAGTGACCTTGAGCTTTCTAACGATGGCCATAGTGAGTGACCACGTCTCCGTGCCATATATCATCGCTGGTAACATACACTGGTCAAGAATTCGTCTGGA
Organism: Diloba caeruleocephala; assembly: GCA_947459985.1. Taxonomy (NCBI): domain Eukaryota; kingdom Metazoa; phylum Arthropoda; class Insecta; order Lepidoptera; family Noctuidae; genus Diloba; species Diloba caeruleocephala. The sequence goes on from OX381618.1 coordinate 4,504,686, forward strand.
CGCACTGCTGTATTGTTGACGAAAAGACGTTGGACGTTCATGCCGATATCATTAATATAAAAGAATGGGTAAGCTGGCACACGTGTTATGGATCACTTAAAGGTACGTAATCACCGCCACCCATGAATATCCGCAACACGAAAGGAGTATATAACGCATTACCGACCTTTTAGGGATACGTATACTAACGTCTTAGGTTTTCGCGATAGAATCCGTTTAAAAGTGTTTTATTATGATACGTATACTCTTTACTCGAAGGTCGTTTGTGTTTGGGAAAATCGCTGATGTAATTGGTTCCAATATCTTCAGATTAGACCAGTTAATAGACATTACAACTTCAGGCGGTCCGAAAAGACTGCATGACAGTTTTTTTTTTTAAACGTAGCCCCACACTAGGATTTCTCCTGTGTCGTGGGTGCGTTTTACAGACATGAATTCCACATACAATACATCCAGACCCGGAACAACCACCTGCAAATCATACAAATATTTGTTCCGTGCGGGAATCGAACCCATGACCCGGAGCGCAGCAGCCGACTGTATCAGCCACTACACCAACTGTGGCGTCATTTTCTTGTGGTTAGTGGCCAACTTTGTGTCGGAGTTGTTAAAGCCACTCAAAGGCCTCCAACTTGGCTTAGGGCTGTAGTCTAATTAAATATAAGCTGAAGGACGTATGGGCTGGCCGCCTCGGGTTAGCCGGAAAGGATACACTAAGCTGAAAGGGTGTAACGCTATGGGTGGTATTGAGCAACTTTTGTTCTACGACTTTCCCCAAATAGTCAATTGTTACAGAGTTATAGCTCTTCAAACTTTTCATGGTAAATACGGTGACTCAACCCTATCATCAGCTGTGTCCTACATTTAACGTGATATTTGATTTCACAGACCTAGTGATTTCCAAAGGATTATTTTGGAATGAAAATAATAAACTAAGCTCTGGGGGCCTAAAAAGGCCGCTTATTTATTTATTTATTTATATACTCTTTATTGTACACCACATAATACATACATAGAGATAAAAATTTAAAAAGATACATGTACAATGGGCGGTCTTATCGCACAGGGCGATCTCTTCCAGACAACCTTTGGATGGACGGGAAGAAAGGAGAGAGATATTGGGCTGTCAAGTGTACAATATATCATACACAATATTACTTAGACATAAAAATATAAAATACATAACAATATATACAATAAATATTATATATATAAAACGATGATAAAATATACTAATAAACATCAAATATAACTAGGATAGGAGAAGAAAAATTAGAGAGAAAGGTAATGCTCCTTCACCATTTTCTTAAAAATAGGTAGTGTTTGAGCACGTCTTACTTCAATAGGTAATGCATTCCACAAGCGAGCCGCTTGAATAGTAAATGAATTATCGAAGAAGGAAGTGGAATGCATACGTATACTTAATTTTAGATTTTCTGATGATCTCAAGAAACTAGAATGTGTCTGACAAATAAACTGCCGCTTTAGCAGAATCATAATATGAATCACATTAAATGTCACCAAATGGTCCAGAAGGCCTAAAAAGACCGGATTAGGTTTTATTTATAAGGCATAATAATGATCTCAGTACGATTCACATTAGAAATCACAAAATGGTCACTTAATCATAACTGACATTAACGACATTAACGTGACCATTTTGTGATTTCTTATGTGATTCATATTATGATTCACCTAAAGCGGCCTTTTAAGGCCCCCTGACCGCTAACTTTGACTACAATTTGAAGAATTTGAAAAAAGAATAAATACGTTTTATAAGAAATAGTCGTCAGTGACGCTTGAAATTGGCCGCGGCTTAGTACACCCTTTCCGACTAACCCGGTATATATTAATTATTATATTTAATGCTGTAACATTAAACCATCCCGCCAAACTAATCCGACACGCCAGAATTCAACAAACCTTAGTGTTTGCAAATTTTGACTGCGCACCTGTGTAACATTGCAATTTTGATCCTGCTTTAAATAATCTCATCTGGATGAATAATAGTTTTGATTCTAGTGAAACGTAAATTAGATTTGTTGCAGTTTGCAGAAATAAATATATTTTCAGATACATTGTTCGAGATAAGCTATAAACCAAAACTTAATACTTAACTAGGTCACCAGTTTTATACATTTTCAGCCGAATGAAGTCCACTGCTGGACACAGGCCTCCCCCAAAGATCACCACAACTCCGATATGGGTGTGTTGTGGGCTCATTGGGGGGTTTTGCTATAATCGCCACGCTTGGCAGGCAGTTGAGTTTTTAATGTACTCGAAGGATGCTGCTGCCCATCCTCCGGCTAATCCCTTAGTCGACTTTTACGACACCCATGGGAAGAGATGGGGTGGTGGTATTCTGATCCGGCACCACACGGCAAAAATGTAGGGTTATGGCTGCATAAAATGGTTTAGAGCGACGAAGCTACTTATGGCCCTTAGAAAAAAATCCAGAAACGTAAAACATCTTACATAAAATAGTAAATTATTCCTTTTGACAATTTGTTCTATCTGTCAGATTTAGGAAAATTTGTTTGAGTATACATTGCCGTGTGGTGCCGGCTCAGAATGCCACCACCCCATCTCCTCCCATGGGTGTCGTAAAAGTCGACTAAGGGATTAGCCGGAGGATGGGCAGCAGCGTCCTTCGAGTACATTAACAACTCAACTGCGATCGCCAACCCGCCTGCCAAGCGTGGCGATTATGGCAAAACCCCCCAATGAGCCCACAACACATCCATATCGGTGGTTGTGGTGATCTTTGCGGGAGGCCTGTGTCCAGCAGTGGACTTCATTTGGCCGATATGATGATGATGATACATTTCTTCTACTTCTTTGAATATTACAGAATGAGGGCAAACTATTCTGCCGATCGTTCAAAACCAGGATGGGTGGTCAGTTCTTTCTTGAGAACCACAGGGAACATTTTAGAGTACTTACATATCCTAGGCACTACGGTTCTTAAAACATTGGCTTGAAATCCATGATGACGGCTCGAAAATCTAAAAAAGAAAGCTTCATCTTCTTCTTTAGACCTTATTTATTTAGATTGGTAGATTTTCCGAGTGGTGCCGACTCAGAATACCACCACCACATCTCCTCCCATGGGTGTCGTAAAAGTCGACTAAGGGATTAGCCGGAGGATGGGCAGCAGCGTCCTTCCAGTACATTAACAACTCAACTGCGATCGCCAACCCGTTTGCCAAGCGTGGCGATATCGGTCGTTTTGGTGATCATTGGGGGAAGCCTGTGTCTAGCAGTGGACTTCAGTCGGCCGAAATGATGGTGATTTAGATTGGGATCGGATTTACACACTTCATATTTATATATAATATTTCAGTATAAGCTGACCTCTTATTTTACGAAAAGCCTATAAATGCGAGGTCAGCTATACTGTAGATGCATAGCTTGATATGTAGCCGTGCGTACATAGTGTAACAGCTACTTTAAACCTTATTTTGTTAGACTGGGACAGGATTTACGCGGCCAGGACTTACGGAAAGCCTATATACGAGGTCAGCTTATACTATAAACATATATAGCCATACTAAGTAAATATATGTAGCTTGATATGTAGCCGTGCGTCCATAGTGCAGAATCCCTATACAGGTTGTCCAGTAAATAGCACGACATACTGCAGGGGGTGAGAGCTTGGGTCAATACCTACCAAAAAAACACAATATATGTCCAGCAAAATATTATGGATTTACAGTAGTACAAAATTTTTCGAAATATCGAAAAATCTGTACCTTGACACAGATTTTTAAGCATCTCGTAATGAAAAATTTCCTTTTTTAGTTTTTTTTTTACCTCAAGTTATTTGTGAATAGTTACTTTACTCATTGATAAGTCTTTATTCTATTAAAAACTAAAATGTTTTCAAGAAATATAATTTTTATTTAAATTTTCACAGTACAATTTTCATATCGCTTAACTGTAACCTACAGCGGAGATTTTTCGATATTTCGGAAAATTTTGTACTACTGTAAATCCGTAAGATTTTCATCATATCAGCCATTTATATGTCCACTGCTGAACAAAGGCCTCCACCATAGATTCAACAACTGTGTCATCATTTTGGGGGGTATTTGCCAATACTCACCACGCTTGGCAAGCGGGTTGGTGAGCGCAGTATGGCTACCGCTTCACAGAAGGGACGCTGCTGCCCATCCCTCTGGTTAGATTCTCTTGGTCGCCTTTTACGACATCCACGGGAGGAGATGGAGTGGTGCTATATTCTTAATCCGGACATTTTTTTGGTAGGTATTGACCCAAGCCCTCACCCCATGCAGTATGTCAACATCAAGTGTCAATGTGCAACAAAAATATGAAAAATTGAAAAGTAATTTTGAGAAATCGTCAGTAATGGGTGTATCAAACCCATTATATATACATATTATTAAAACAGCGAGTTTATTTTTATATCAAGATATATCGTCTGCAGTGAAAGTGCGCATTCATGGGGTGCAAGATGATAACTGGGTATAAAGGACAAAATCAACCAGGATCGGGGTCTGATAAAGTTATAGCAACGTATGCATCAAGAGAACCCTAACAAGAGAAAACAACTTGATAGAATCAGATACACGAAGAACAGGAAAATGGAAAATTTTCGCTTGGCACAATTTATGAAAGGACTATGAAATTGGACTTCTGGGGTGGAAGACCTGGTGACCTGAAATACAGGCTTCAACCTAGTTTAGGCACCAGTCTCCCACAATAAATTTGTACAACAACAATATACCAATATATACCAATATTTATATGATAAATAAAGTATAAACGAAAGTATTATTATTATTATCTAAGTATGTCGTACTATTTACTGGACAGCCTGTATAGCCCATGTACTTTTTACACAAAACCGTTCAATTTACATAATAAACGTGAACCGAACAATGCTGTTTCTTATATTTATGTGTGCAAATCTTTATACCTCTAACCGCTTCAAGTAATTTATGTTCCGTTCAAACCTTTTCCAATTTTATCATTCTCCCAGTGGAAAACATCCGCGAAGTTAATTAACACGAAGACCCTTCTATCCTTAATTATCGGTTTGACATCAAGGACCGATAATCTCTGTCTAGTCGCCTACTCATTCATTCATAACCTTTCCAGGTAATACAAACCTGCGTGGGTGGGTTTAATGCACGAGTGGATATGGCGCCATCATTATAAGTAAGGTTGAAGTAACATCGATAGGTTTTAAGCTGGTAAGAGTCCAGCAACCCCCCCCAACCTTCCCTAGAGGAGAGGTAGACTACAAAAATTTCCTCTCGGATAAGAAAAACGGACAAGTGCGAGTTTAACTCGCGTGGAGAGGGTTCCGTAAGATAAATATGTTATCTACCATGTTTGTTCAAATCTGACCCAAAAAAGTATGTATGGTATGTTTAAGGAATAAGAGGTACTAGTTTTTACCTTGGTTTCTCTTTACCATACAAAATGAGCCTATAAAATCGTAGGCCATCCGTGAGATTTGTGTGATCAAAGGCTAAAATGAGCTAACCGCATCTTTGTTGGCTATGAAGTCGTAGAAAGGACACGGATTTATTGTGGGGAATATTGAGAGAAGTTAATGTTCAACAGTGGACTGGAATAGGCTAAATATTAGAGGATTAATTCACTTTAAAGGTGACTAAGGGTTATAGCATGCAAAGTATATTTATTATACTTATAAATTTAACTTTAATCGTCTAATTATCAGATCAGGCAAAGGACGTCCACCGCTGAACAAAGGCAACCCCATAGATTTGCAAGATCAGTTGCACTATTTTCCTTATTAAAAAATGAACAACTCCTTTAGGATTTCTTCTGTGTCATGAATGCGTTTCTAGACACAAATTCCACACACAATACACCCAGACCCGGAACAACTACCTGCAGATCATACAAATATTTTTTTTCGTGCGGGATCGAACCCGCAACCCAGATTGCAGCACCCGGCTGTATCAGCCAATGCACCAAGCGTGCCGTTTTATGTATACGTATTAAATTTTATTTTGTATAATAAAAAATAAGAATAAGAAATATTTATTCCGTATGGGAATCGAACCCGCGACACGTAGTGCGGAAAGCCAGTTGCTTAGCCACGGCGCCAATCATGCCATAAAAATGAGGGTCGGTTGTTCATTTATGTCGTCATTGGGAGGAATTTTCCAGTACTCACCAAGTAGGCAGATTGGTGAGAGAGAGTAGAGTAGAGTGGCTGCTGTTCCACAGAAGGGACGCTGCTGCCCATCCCTCTGGTATAGAATCCCTTAGTCACCCATTACGACATGCACGGGGGCATATGGAGTGTAGCTATATTTGACACCTCACGGAATTGTATTCATCGTAGAATATGGTCTCCATGATTTTGTTTAATAAATAAAAGTTCGAACCATGTTTAAAAAAATAAACACTATTATTTCGCTTGCCATCTCCATTTCGTGCCAACCGGACTGTTTTACTGTATCTAATATCCAGTAAATTCGAGGCTTACGTCGCAGACGTACCTAGGAAGATATTTAGGACTGCTTTCCAACTAAATTGTGCTCTAAATGTCTTCCTAAATTTCCTATAGATTAAATTTAATACTTCTATTGCTGTTCCCAAGAAATATAGTGCCATTAAATAATGGAAATCTTATGTGATCAGTGTTTTGTGTTTTGGATGAGACGCTGTGACCTTGTGGAAGCGTAATCGGTTTATTTATGCTATTGTTTGTGTTTAGTTACTAGTAACATTTTGTTATTGTGACTACGAGTTTGGTTAGGAGCTCAGAGAGTTATGGCAAAGACGAAAATACTCCCGGTTTAATCTTCGTGTGGGTTTTTATCCTAGTGCCTACCCCTCAGCCATACTATGCTCGTCACAATGCTCCTTATTTTCCTCATCACGCTACCGCAATATTGCCATAGGCAGACGCTGTTATACTCGCGCTACTCATCACCATGCTCCGAATTCGGCTTTTAGATTTCGGCCGTGAATGTCAACGTTGTGGCAGCGTGCATAGTCCGCCTTTATATCAAATGAAATGATCTTTATTTTAGCAAGTAGGTTCCAGGAAACACTTTCACTCGTCAATAAATTTGGGCGAAACCGGCATTTCCTACTGACTGACTCTGAGAAGAAACGCCGAATCAAACTCAAAGGTTTCTGTTTTGAAAGAAAGAACGAAAGAAAAACATTTTTTTCTTAAACGCACACAGTCATCCAGAAAATTTAATTATTAATACAAACTTTAGAGGACGAAACAACATGATACACCACGCCAAGTGATATGTTATGGAGAGAAAGAGAATCGAAATTTCGTATTTGGGATCGCCTTATTTGTGTATATGTAGGATGACGTTGTATGTTACCAGTGAGTCACCAGGATTTTGAAGGTTAAGTGTGTGACGCCAGAAAAGGCCACTATCTCAGCTATAAGCTGCAACAAAACAATGTTGCAGCGCTGGTCTTCCGATAGGGCCCAAAGTGAAGCCACGCACAGCTACACATGACAAAATTATACAGATAATTGAAAATCGCATTGAAAGCATAAGATGATTTAAAGAATCTATAAATAATATTAAACATTTATAATAATTGAAATCCAATAACTGAACATAATGATTAAACTATAATAAAATTATAATCGATAGCAAATATTTTGTCAATTTGTGCACCTCTACTTATTGTCTGTTACAAAAGGAAGTGTTAATAAGCGCGGGGTTCACATTTGAACACCACAGATTAAAGAGCTATTATGAGAAAAACTTCTGAAACAAATAATGGCTGCCTTGCCTGAAAGCTCTAATAGCTTTTTTAAAGTATAGATATATTTAGATACAATATTACGTGAGAAAAATGTAGCGCAACGTCTGGAATGGCCTTTCGAAGAGCATATCAAATTATATAAATGTTAAAAATGAAATAATATTGTTATTTAATCGTTTCTTCATTAGACCATTCATCGACCGCCACCGGCATGACTGTTAACCTATAAACTGACACATGCTTTCTATACGAGAGCTCGATGCAGAGTCTGTTCGCGTATGTGGCGTACTATTCGTGCTCATATTGGGTCCATTATTTCGCGCACAAAAACGACAATAGAGGGTGCTGTGGGAATGCGCGTGCACACTAAGTCTCTGCTTCTCTCACTACTTCCGGCGCCAATTGCCAAGTGTGTGGCTGTAGCATAAGATAGTGAATAAGCAGATGGACTACATAATCCAACCACACATACCTTTTTGAATACTGCACACTAGGATTTCTCCTGCAGCGTGGGTACAGTTTACAGACATTTACATTTTTACCTAAGAAGACAATTATTTCTATTCATATAAAACCATTCAACCACCAGTCACTTACGATTTGTCAGACTTTAGATGCCACGTTTGAAGATGTAGATATCCTATGAAGAAGAACGGGCAAGAAGCTCCATGGTTACTCTTTTTAAATCATGATTATGTTACTATATTTTGTATAGGACAATGTACATTAGTGGGACACATGTTTCCTACAATACCCGTAAGAAGTGTAGCAACTGTGTGATGGCATGGTTTTTATTTGTATAAAAGATATAGCAGACGAGCAACAGCATACGTGCTGGTACGTGGCAATGGTATTCATGGACACAACAAATCTAGTGATTACTTATGTTTTGCCTACCTGGGGCTAAGTGGGAATTTTTATTTAGTTTTTTATTTTTTTATTCTAAGGTGGCAAACAACCATTTGGCCCGCCTGATAGGAAGCGGTTACCGTAATATATGAACGCTTGCAACACCACAGGTCTTACTCGCGCGTTTCCGGCCCAGTAAAAATCTTTTCACGACATTGTTGAAGAGATCCATGCTAATCTCTTGGGAAACCTTGGTAGTATGGGGAACAAGGTGTGGTGTTCCTCCATAGAAAAGGGAGGATCCTCCAGCCAGGCGGATGGTATGCCTGGCGGGCCGAAGCCCAACGGTTGATGTTGGGCGACTGTATATATGCTACGTTGCGCAAATACTTTAATAGCGTGATTCAGGATTCTTTGACGTCATCGGAGAGTTGCATTTGATAGTCGAGTAGATGTCGTTGTAAGTTGTAGTTATATTGCTGGCGATGTAGATGTCGCCACAGTAGCGAGCTGATTCCACAACCTGAGCGCGCTACGGTACGAGACGATTTGGATGTAGTGTATGTGGATGTGTATTCCAGTTACTTCAAATTTTGTTACGGTTGTTCCAGTAGCTAGAGTTTAGCTTTCTGACCTAGGTATCGCGAATTTGATCCCCGCATAGAACAAACATTTGTATTGCCGACCGATAGTTATTCCGGGCGTGAAACTGTTTGCGTATGTGAGATTTATGTGTGTAAACTAGGTGCAGTGGGTGTACTAAGCACGTGAAACCTTAGTATGACATACTTTAAACAAACAAGAAAAGACATTTATGGTAACGAGGATTAAACGATAACAATATAGCAAACCATACGACTCACCCATCATAAACGGTTCCGCAAGAGATAATGTCATGATTGCTTGTAATAACTAGTACTGCGTTCTGTTGTATGCTATTCGAAATGTGTCTAGGGGAAGAGGCCTCTTTGCAGCTGCCTTCCCAACACGAGAGGGGGTGACCGCTTTACAGTCATCGTCTCCGAGATGTGCCGGTGCTGCACCAATGGGCGGCTCTAGTGAGATTATATCAAGGGCCCCTCGAGCCCCTTTCGATGCCGAAGCTAACCGCTTCGGTGCAAGTACATGATGTATTTCTACAGGGTCAACAAAAAAGAAGGACTGCTATCTGAGAAAAGATTGACTAATAATACTGCGTTTTAGTTTTATTATAAAAAAAGATTTATATGCAAAGTTATAATATGCGGCTCTCATTGATCTCCACGTAAGATTGGTGGCCTTTTTTTATTACAAACTATTACCGACTATGATCTAAGATACCAAAATGATCGTAAGTGAAGTATCGAGAACATTCAGTGAAGTGTAAAATGTATTGACATTGTGTTTGAGTGGGCAATATCACTATATGGGCGTTCTGAAAAGCTTGTTAAGTTTATTTTGATTGAAGCAATTTATTCATGATTTTTCGATTTATTCTTCTTCTATTGGTGTATGAAAAACTCGCATGTTCAGCTGTGTGCATTTTAGAACTGTTCATGCATAATGTTAATCAACCTTTACCGTTTTCGCGTTTAGCTATTTCAATAAAAAAAAAACACGAAATAAGGGTACGTCGTGTGTGCGTGCCATCTTCAAGTATAATTGTAATCGGTTTGTGAAATCAGAGATTGCGCAGTTCTGAGAATTACATCCTGTATTTGTTAGTAGTTATCAAACACAAATTATAGTTCCAAGAAACATATCCTAGGTACATCGGTGCCTACCTGGGGCTCACCCTGGATAGTCGTTGGGGCTTCGAAGAGCACTTCCAGCGCCTCGTCCCCCGAGTCGAGAGGGTAGTGGGTGCTCTACACCGGCTGCTGCCCAATCTCGGGGGACCATGTGAGGAAGTTCGCCGTCTCTACGGAGTAGTCGTGCGGTCCGTGGTCCTATACGGGGCGCCTGTATGGTCAGCTCGACTATCAGGCGCCCAGCGCTGCAGAACCAAAATTCACGGTCTGCAGCGCAGAGTGGCTATCCGGATCGCAGGAGGATACCGAACGGTGTCCTACGAGGCGGCAACTCTCCTGGCGCGTTTTCCGCCTTTTGACATCCTGGCGGAGATGGATGCGTGGGTCTACGATCAGACACGCTCCCTCCGCCAGAACGGCGAAGGCGCGCCTCCAGGGGCGTTGGACAAGCTGCGGCGGCTAGCTCGGCGGCGCGCACTTTTAAAGTGGCGTCATCGCCTGCGGATGCAGTTTGCAACCAAGCGCGTCGTCGAGGCCGTCCTGCCGCTCTTTGGAGCCTGGCTCAAAAGGAGCGAGCGCGTCACCTACCGCCTGACGCAGGTGCTCACCGGGCACGGTTGTTTCGGCGCGTACCTGCACAGGATAGGACGCGAGGCCACGGCACAATGCCACCATTGTGATAGTGACCAGGACACCGCACAGCACACGCTCGAGGCGTGCCCTGCGTGGGCCGCCGAGCGGCGGATCCTGGTCGATCGGATCGGGCAAGATCTTTCTCTGCCAGCAGTAGTGTCGGCTATGTTGGCAGAGCACGAAAACTGGAATGCAGTGGTCTCCTTCTGTGAGAGCGTCATGCTCCAGAAGGAGACCGCAGAGCGGGATCGGGAGAGGGCCGATCCCGCTCGAAGAAGAAGGAGACGGCGCCGGGGTAACAACCGCCCTGGCGCCTAATTCCGATACGCCTGAAAACCCCTGCCATTGCTATAAGGTGGGGGACCTCTGGGTTCGCGGGTGCGTAGATTGGGGAATCTGCGTGCCCACACCAAGCGACCCAAGAGAAGACGGTAGCACGCATGTGGTCACGCGCTGCCGTGGGACGCTTTGGGGGATCCTTTACAATCCCCCTGGGGGGGTGACCGCTTTACAGTCACCCTCTCCGAGATGTGCCAATAGGCGTGGCACCAGTAGGTGGCTCTAGTGTGATCATACGAGGACCTGGAGCCTCCCTTAGGTGCCGAAGATGACCGCTCCAGTGGTTTTAGCCGGTAGGAGTCCGGCATACCCCTTCGTCCTTCCCCGGGGCGAAGGAAGTTCATGATGAATTTCCACTGGGCAACAATAAAAAAAAAAAAAAAGGTACATCGGTGCCGAAGATGACCGCTCCAGTGGTTTTAGCCGATAGGAGTCCGGCATACCCCTTCGCCCTTCCCCGGGGTGAAGGAAGTTCCATGTAGAATTTCCACTGGACAACAATAAAAAAAAAAAACAAAAAAGGTACAGCTGTTTACAACTATTATTTTTATTTATTTTAGTATTCGTACAGAACGAGCTAATTCGTACAGGACGAGCTCGATAGTCAAATCAAGATTAAGTTGAGCTTGCCACGGTTAGGCTTTGAATGGGTGGCCAGTCCCTCCACAATAAGACTCCTCTGTCACTCGGAGATCACATTAAGCTATGCATCTTTAGGGAATTTGAACCAATAGCAGCACATGAAAATTGAAGCTTTGTTACAAACTAGTGCCAAATTTATTCAGTGTAATTTTGCGACATTACTCACGTAAACACATCGCTCACAAAAGCGTACAAGTTGAGTTTACTTTGCCGAATTCCTTTCACATGCACGCGGGATAGTACATACGGAGCTATTTTTGCAGCGGGATCTTTGTAAAAAAAATGGGATTAAGTAATGAGAGGAAGAGGTCAATCGTAGAATCCGACTCGGCTGGGCAGCGTTCGGGAAGCTTCGCAACGTTTTTTCGTCAACATTACCGCAATTCCTCAAGACAAATGTCTTTAACCAGTGTGTGTTACCAGTGATGGATATATATGGAACAAAAACGTGGTCACTCGCTGTGGGCCTTATGAGAAAGGTCAAGGTCACTCAGCGAGCTATACTCTCCATAGCTTTTTATATACATAGTATTTCTATACGCGATTGAATCAGATCCGTAGAAGAACTGAAATTGCCGACATAGCTGAAAGGATTAGCAAACTGAAGTGGCAATGGGCAGGGCACATAGCTCGTAGAACTGCTGGCCGTTGGGGAAAAAAGATCGTCTAGTGGAGACTGCGCACCGGAAAACGCAGCGTGGGACGACCTCAAACGAGGTGGACAGACGACCTGGTGAAAGTCGCTGGGAGTCGTTGGATGCGGGCGGCACGTAACCAGTCGTTCTGGAAATCTATGGGGAGAGATTTGTTCAGTAGTGGACGTTCTTTGACCGATATGCTGTTGATGATGTAATGCCTGTAGCAGAGGTAATGGACTGGCAATTGAAAACATCCTGAGTTTTATCCCCATTCGTTACATTCATCATCATCATCATCATCTTTTCGGCCGAATGAAGTCCACTGCTGGACACAGGCCTCCCCCAAAGATCACCACAACCACCGATATGGATGTGTTGTGGGCTCATTGAAAGGTTTTGCCATAATCGCCACGCTTGACAGGCGGATTGGCGATCGCAGTTGAATTGTTAATGTACTCGACGGACGCTGCTGCCCATCCTCCGGCTAATCCCTTAGTCGACTTTTACGACACCTATGGAAGGAGATGGAGTGGTGGCATTCTGAGCTGGCACCACACGGCATTCGTTACATTGTTAACGTCAAATTATCAAAGCATTATACTTAGGTTAGTTTAGGAATTTGTAGTAACACACACTATGTATAAATTTTTAAAAGATGGAATATTGTCTCCATGTCAAATCGCCAGCACTTCATTTACATTTATAATCTATCACGCATGTTCCAATGATCGTATGACATATTGCTTTGAGCAAAACGAGCGTAACAATAGGATGAACTGCAAATATATAAAAAAGACACTGCGTGCCGGTTCACATTCCTAACCCGTATGCTCCCTCGACATAGAACGTTTAGCGTGCCTCACGCGAATTCCGAGGTCTATTGAAGTAGCATAATGTCGTACTCGGATCGTTTACCTTAAATGTAACATAAGCGTTGAGCGATCATCGTGGTATGTATTTATGTGCTTTTTGTTCGGCACTATTCGGCGGTCGATTTTCAATGTTATTGTTCGACAATAGAAATTAAAATTGATTAATTGTATGTTGAATTCTGAAAAAATGAGTTCTGCTCGTATTTTGGAACCCTTAATTTCTTGTGTAATGCTTGATGAAATTTTTTTAAGGGAAATTTGTTTACGTGCGTTTGGGATGGGTAATTTATACACAAAATGTGAAACTAGCGAACGCGATCCCGGCTATACAACGCACCTTAGCTGGGCAGCGCACATTGTTAGCGCATTATTCTTTTGGTTAGTTTGAACTTTACCATAGACTTATTTTTTCTCAGGAATATCAAACGAGCAATGGCTTATGGACATCAACAGTCTACTGATTAATGATTTGCATTGCTGACCCAACCCTGTTGAAATACTTTTCGTTCCATTAATTTCACTCATTGTTCGTACCCTTCACCCGAAACAACCACCTCCCCGTCATTTCAATTGGAATTTGGCAGTACTCTGGTGAGCGCAGGATGGCTGCTGTTCCCTAAAAGAGACGTGACTGCCCAACACTATGGTTTAGAGTGCCTTAGTTGCCTTTTACGACATTCACGGGAGAAAATAGATGGCCCTTTTCCTTGTGATGACCTTAATCCAGACAACATACGGAATCTAATCTAATTGACTGAATTTCAATCACACACAACAGTCCATACATATTTAAATTTCGGTTTCCAACAATAAAAGCGGTGTTTTCAATTAAATCGGCATTAAATTGCTCCATATTTAAATCGCCACGCATTTTACTGCCAAGCGAAAAACGGTTCATGATGTTTTACCACAAAGTAGGTAATTACAGAACATCCACTCCATGCTTACGGTTGCATACGAAGTGAAGTCTCCAGCTTGCCTTGAATCAAGCGGTTAGTTTGGATAATAGAAACAATGTGAGAAAATTACATAATGAATATACAGCAGGTGTTTTTACAGCACAAGGGCATCTCTTCTAGCCGACCAAATGGAAATCAGACAAATTATTATATAATGTGTAGTAGTTCTTTGAATGTTTTGCTCCGTAGACCAAATTAAAAAGGGAATATACCGGTGGCAGCCCTGATTTCAGTTGAAGACTCTCATATAATCATTATTTTGACGGCATGGTTGGTGCAGTGGCTGATACAGTCGGCTGCTGCGCTCCGGGTCGTGGGTTCGATTCCCGCACGGAACAAATATTTATATGATCTGCAGGTAGTTGTTCCGGGTCTGGGTGTATTGTATGTGGAATTCATGTATGTAAACGCACCCACGATACAGGAGAAATCCTAGTGTGGGGCAAGGTTTAAGAAGAATAAAAACATGTATGTCACATCAAAACGATATCGATGCATCTCTCTATCGGTATCGCCATTTATACTGCCTACGCCGATTTCATCACGCCAGCGACCCGCGATCTAAGTAAGCAGCGAAGTCATAATCATCTGTCATAATAATTATGACAGGGTCAGCTGACAGTCTTATTGGATGTAATAAGGAGCAGCAGACATCTTACTTCCACAATTTAACCAACAGATTAGGATAGTTGCCAAAATTTAAAGGAATTTCTGCCTGCTCGTGAGTGTCTAGAGTGGTTGACCGTAGTGTTTGCGGTTGGTTGCTTGCTAAACATAATCGTCGTTGTCGTAGGGAACTCGATATCTAAGAACGGTTTCATAACCAGAACTCATACACGGCAACGTTTCCTCTTGGATCAATCGATCTGTATGACAGCTTTATAGCCACAAGCCTCATAACATAGTACACCTTCTGTTCTTCATTATTTAGCTGTTTGACGTAGAAAGCGGTTTGCAGGCTGAATTCAATTGTAAGACAATTTACCGACAATTCCCTGGTTTTACACTCCGATGGTGTCGCCTCCACATCAAACAAAGCTCGCCTTTTTGTAAATATATTAAATTATAATCTACATGTAATTTGTAAAAGAGGCGAGAGGTGTGTTTGCTAAAGCTGATGGCAATTTTGTGATCAGTATCGTGATGTTATGTTCAGCTTTGTACATAGTTGGTGCTGAAAATCAGCTCTGGTGGCTCGTCCTGATGCCACGGCATTTAAGCTGAGCAACGACCTATGTTTTTGCTCTTATGCGACGCACAACTTTCATATATAATCGTAACTTGTGTAATCGTTCGTAAATCATGTATAATGGTATTGTTATGTTCCAAAGACAATAAATCTCTTTCTGGTTCTCAACCATACATAAGAACAATGATTATCCGTGACATATTTGGCCTGGATTCCAAGTCTTTTGGCTATTTTATAAGTGTTGTTGTAATATGTTCGGACTGGATTCCAGGTCTTTCAGCCATGATGTAGTAGTACGTTAAGTGTCGCCAGTGCGAATACGCGTTTGGTGTCATTTATTGTTTAGTTAGTCATTATAGTATTTATATTTTTATCGTTTGGTTAGCCACGCCATAATAATAATAATATGTAAAATTATAGCCTATGGGTATATCTACCGTGTGCGTCGACGTTTGTCGCAAAAATAAATCATTTTTCTTTCTTTCTTTCTTCTTTCTAGTGATATTTTTTATGCCACTAATGTGGCAAACTTGCATACTACCCACCTGATGGTAAGCGAATATCATAACCTATGAACACTTACAACACCATGGGTATCAATCGCGCGTTGTCAACCCTGTAAAAATCTTCTCACGCCCTTTTTGAAGAGCCCCATGATGAAAACTCTCTTGTCGTAAAAGACGACTAAGAGTTGATATGAGAGGATGGACAGTAGTACTCTGCCGTGTGCTTATAACAACATACTGTGATTAGGGCAGTATCCTCTGTGACCTATCATAGGGCGGCCCATGTACGGCAGTGGGCTTTTACGGTCTATTATGTACCAAAACTGCTATACAAGTCGGTCATTTCCTAATGTTGTTACTAAAGTATAAACAACTAAAATTGTGTCTCACATTATGCTATGTAAAAGCCTCGACTGGGGCGATACTACTAGACGGCGGCGCCGAAAACTGCTAGCGGTGCCAGTAACCAGGAACAATCTATTGGTGAAAACACCCCTTACCCGAATAATCCACACAGTAAACGCAGTTTATGAAAGAGTGGATATATTTTCATGCAATTTGAGCGAAACCGCAATAGTTATATTAAACGTTACTTATGTAAGATAAAGGTAGATGTAGAGTTTAGTGTTAAGTTTGTATAATTTTAGTAGTAGGTATAGCACCTGTAAAGATAGTAGTTAAGGCGAAAAATAAATAAATACAGTTTTAACTATTTCAGCTGCCACAACAACCATGCGTAAGCATGGTTTTCTTTCAAATAATGATTCAAAATAACCACTGAAATTACTGGAACAAAAAACAATTCCAACTTAAGCCTTAGTTCGGTAATCGGCATCTGTAATCAGAAGGTTCCTAGTACCTATGGTTGCTAATTACTACTAGGTAGGCCAGTGCTCGCACAATCTCTCCTGAGATGTGGAAGGCAGACTTTTTTCAGTTAGCCCCCCCCCCTCCCCCGAGATGTGTTTAAAGGCATGTCACTAACGGGTGGCCACAGTGTGTTTACAACTAAATTCAAGGTACTGGAGCCCACCTCCCTTAGATATCAGCCAAGTGGTTTAAGCGGAAAGAGTCCAGCATAGCCCTCCGCCCTACCCCGAGGCGGAGAAAGTCCATGATGGCCTTTCATGTGGTAAAAAACAGAGCTGTGTCAACTAGATCAGGTCAGTTAATTCCTGCCACGCTATGATGATATTAATACCGTGTAACATCCTTAAACTACCGATCGCTTCCCATACCATACCCTAGGAAGCGATAAGGACGATAATAGACTACAAAACAATACATTCTTCTTCGGACAAAGTGTGCGAATGGCGCCTGACAAATTACTTCCTCGTCCATATACACCACATTATTTAGCTTTTGTTCACCTTCTATTATGTGTGTTTAACCACCTGGAGATAAAGCGCGAAGGTATAATTGGCTTGTATTTCGTACCATTTGTGGCGCTAGATATTATTTGTTATTTTGATACGATAAATTGAAGTATTGGTTTATAGTCGTTCTACGACCCCTGAAGCTGTGTATATTGTGGTGCTTAGACGATATGGAAGACGAGGTATGATATTCCTCCCTATGTTGTCTTTGAATACTATTCGGCTTAATCTTTTTAAAAGGATTTAAGATCATTTACTTTATTAAATACTATCATAATGATTTGATTGATACTTCCCACCCCATCATTAGTGTTCGGGAAAACTACCACCATGAAAAGATACCACCCGCCTGGTTGGTGGATCCTACGTTTCCTAACAGGGAGGATCCACCAGCCAGGCGGATGGTATGCCTGGCAGGCCGAAGCGCTAGGCCCACTATTGACTTTTACGCGCTAGGGGCGCGAGGATCAGGACCTAGGATTTGATCCCTTACCTGAGGTATCAGGCGTGGCCCGCACAAAGTCGGGCCAGGAGATAGGTTGCCATAATTGGCAGTTTGCCTAGGGCAATATTTCCTCAGTTAAATATTGCCTAGATAAAAGAGTAACTGTATGTTTCTAAGTGAAGAGCGCCGACACCTGGGTGAGCAGACCCTACAGGGTGAGATCCCCCGTCACCCAGGGGAGACCCTGCAGATGTCCGCCCAGTGACCGAGTGTCGACTTCAGGTGGCGCCCTCTCTACTTAACTAATATGTTATTAACTCAACGTTAGTGTTACGGTTAATGTTGAGCGTCTGAATATTTGCACCGTTGTGCGAATACTTTACATGTGTGATTTAGGATTATTTGGCCGTCATCGGGGAATTGCAATTCGTGTTCAAGTAGATGTCGCTGTAAGTTATAGTTTAGAAGGTGGCGATGTAGGTGTCACTACAACAACATTACTGTTTTCTTTGTTTATCATCATTTCGGCCGAATGAAGTCCACTGCTGGACACAGGCCTCTCCCAAAGATCACCACAACGACCGATAAGGGTGTGTTGTGGGCTCATTGGGGGGTTTTGCCATAATCGCTACGCTTGGCAGACGAGTGGGCGATCGCAGTTGAGTTTATACTCGAAAGATGCTGCTGCCCATCCTCCGGCTAGTCCCTTAGTCGACTTTTACGACACCCACGGGAGGAGTAGGAGTGGTGGTATTCTGAGCCGGCACCACACAGCAATTTTTGTTTATATAAGGTCTTATTTTAATCATCTACGATGATTTGCATGGCGCTTTAATGAATGCTAAAGATGACGTATCTACCAAAAAATCCGATGGTATAAGTCAGGTTCTTTCTTTTCTGTGATGCCGATGCCATCGCGCCGTCACCAACATCTTGTCAACTACCTAAATCGGTGAGCCGACTGCGTCCGTAATTTTCATATTAGATGCATGTGGATATAATTACAACTAAGAGAACCAGTAAGAAATGAAATTAATTATTTATTAAAATTAACAATAACAAAAATATATCTGGGCAAGATGAACTCGCGTGGAGAGGGTTTTCCATACGATGAATATGTTATCCACCATGTTTTTTTTTATCTGACCCAATTTTTTTTGTAGTAACTACAAAAGTATGTATGGTACCGGATTGTATAGGGTAATTTTTCATGGAAAAAAAAAACTTTAAAAAATACCTAAATTACTCCTTATGACATAAGCTATCTGCCAATGAAAGTCCCGTCAAAATTGGTCTAGCCGTTTCCGGGATAAGCCGGAACAAACAGACAGACAGTAAAAAAATATAAATCTTTATTTTGTTATAAGTACCGTATATACTTTTATACGCATTTAGTAAAAAGCTGTTATTTTGTCATTACACACAGACTTCAGTTTTATTTATTTGTGTAGATTGTTGAATTCTGTCTTGTATTTATCCCAAGAATAAACTTAATACAGTAGTTGCAAAATATGTTCTCTCATCCGTTCCAACTGCATATTTAAGTTTGTACGCACACCATTGAATGATTGAGCATGTTATTTTAAGACCATACATTTCTTATAGGTTTTTCTATAATCTAAAAGTAAATAATCTACTTTTGTTTTTAAAAGTGTAGTCTGATTCGTTTCGAAGATAAAAGTTGGTTGTGGTAAATTTTCATATACATATTTTCTTATATATATCTTAAAAGGTATTTATTGTAAAACTAATAAACAATAATAAAACTATATATTTGAGACCCTCGCAACACGTTCTTCCATTTGATGTTACATAGTACAGTTTGCAAAACATTTTTGTTAATTTTCAAAAGTGATAGTATCCATATTCTAAATTTAGGCATTTATTTACATTACGTGTATTGGTCGCAGAAGTTCATATGTGTGCTGAATTTTAACTTAATCGGTCCGGTAAATACGGAGCAAATTGACTGTGACATACGGACAGACAGACAGAGACACGGGTGATCCTATAACGGTTCCGCCATTTTGTATTCGGACGGACGAACCCCTAAAAAGAGGTAAAATCAACTTATTTATTTTTGTGATACTTAGGTATTATGTAATTGTTTAACTTAAGCTTTACTCAGGCACCAAGCAAAATATCGTGGACACTTCAAGTAAGACCTTATATGATTATGTTCTTCAATTAATCTAAAAAGACGAGCTGTTTTATTGCTGGTTGAACAAAAATAGGCGATAATAGTACGTACCCAAGTAAAAGAGAGATAAAAAAAAAACTAAAATAGTCGTCCGTAAAACCTCTCTGGAATAACCTGCTGGTTGTGCGGTTCACATATGCAAAATAACCTGACGAATGAAAACTTTGTTAGAATATTTTGAACAGTAAAACTTCTAACACGAAACTTCGATCGATCGACCATTGCTCGACCACTGTGCACTGCCACTTTTGACCATCTATAATTCTATACATACATACAAATAAATAAGTGTCTGTTTGTAATGTCAAAAAACAGCTTTTTGCTAAATGTATATGAAATTATATACTACCAAAAAAAAAAAAAATTTTGTCTGTCTGTTCGCGGAACTAATTATTTTTCCAAATTAAAAGTAGCTTAAGTTATTCCTATTATAACATCAGCTATCTGCCAGTGACAGTCCCTTAGAAATCGGTCCAACCGTTTCGGAGCTTAGCGGGAACAAACACACAGACAGCCAAAAAAATGCTAAATAGTTCTTTTGCTGTCGGTACCGTATATACTTTCAGATGCATTTAGTAAAAAGCTGTTATTTTGACATTACAAACAGACACTTCAATTTTAATTATTTGTATATACTGTGTAGATCAGGACACCACATGGAAACCGGAAACTTCATATTCAGTAATAAAAAATATATAAATCATCATAATTACCTGCCAAAGAACGTCCACTGCTAAACAAAGGCATGCACTCGTCGATATAATAATAAAATAAAACTTATACTTATGTTTTCAAATAAAGGAACAACAAAATGGCTGCCACACCATCGTTTTGCGTAAGCATTTGCATAGACACATACATTGTCCCTATTCATGCGTTACCATGATTTACAGTCATATAAAAGAAAAATATATTTGGTATACATTACTAACGGCTCTCCGTTGAATGTTATGGGTGTAGCCCATGAGGGTTATAAAATTTGTGCTAAGTGCGAAACTTCAGGTGAAGTATGGTTCTGAATTCAATGTTATAGAGTAACAACTGACTGTAACATCTGCAAGCCATAAAGTGCTGGTTTTAGATTCAAAAAATGTGTAACCTTAACCGTGCAACAAACTGGTTTGTAATTAGTATAAGTATATCGTGATATGTCTGGGGGGGGGGGGGGCTCTTTACAGTCGCCTTCGCTCCGCTAGAGGGGATGACCGCTTTACAGTTACCCGCTTCGAGATGTGCCTAAAGGCGTGGCACCAACGGGTGGCTCTAGATGAAGATTATTCGAGTTCCTGGAGCTTCCCTTTAGTGCCAACGATGATCACTCCGGTGGTATTAGCCGGTAGGAGTCCGGCATGCCCCTTCGCCTTTTCCCGGGGCGAAGAAAGTACATGAGGTATTTCCACCGCATCAATAATTAACAAAAAGGGGGTGCGGTGAATGTGGGAGTACACTCACTTTTTTACGTACTCCGCACCTCCAGTGTAAGGTAGGTCAAAAGAACACCATAGTAGTTTTAACAGTTAGAGTCCCGCAAGTCCCGCAAGTCAGACATTGTCTATAAGGATTGCCCCGCGATAAAAAGGCCTGGCATGCTTTAAACATGACAAGACATATTTAAAAATATTTCGTGTAACGCGTTGAGGTGGCCAGTTTCAAATAATAAGCTAAGCTCCATATGAGATTAAACGTCAAGTGATGGCTCATCATTTTGACGAGTTTCGCGTGAGATGACATTTTTCTCAAGGTGGAGAATTTTCATGAGAATTTCCCCACGGTAAAATAAGAGTGGGTGTACGGTATACGTCAATATTGCAACGGGTGGGGAACTTCGAACTCATGAACTCTCGATCGGCCGTCCAACTACTCAGCCATGTAGCTGTCGCCGCTGTACTATATTACTGAAAATATGATTACACCCGTAGTTCAAAGCAAACAGAGCTATAAACATTACTAACACCCAAAAGCCATCTAACAATTCCGTAACTCATTCACCTAGTTGACAAAACTTTAATGAAATAAACCTACATTGTATTCGATGACATTATCATACTTTCAAACAACTTCGCACATAGTTTCACATAGTTTGGATGAAGGAACCCCGAAACGGCTACTTCACGTTACGTGAATACCTCAATTTATTGGTCACTAAAATTTATGTCGGCGTTTCCTTTTCAGCTGACTTTGATGTGTCAGAACCCTAATATCATGTATAATGACGTCATAATATGTAAGTGTGTGCGCTTATGTTGCGAAAGAACCATCATTGTCATTGTTAACGGAATGCATTTACATAAAACTTTGAGCATATATATGGTAACAGTCTAATTTTGAACTTAGAACATTATAGCAGATACCGTAATCATTGGCACCAAATCGTACAACTTCAAAAACATAATACATTTTATGATTGGAATAATACATATATTCTTTTATGTAAAAAGACAGGGAAATATATTTTGTCCAGTCGTGGGATGCACCATAATCCATGAATGCCTTTATTGATTCGTATGTTTAGTGGAAGTACTTCTATGTGAAGAGCTTGAGGAAAGAATTTAAATGAAATAACTGAAGTTCTTATAATACAACCATGGTTTTAAAACAAAAGTTGTTTTTCACGTTGAAGGGAACACTGGGTTTTCTTCTGTACCGTGAGTACAGTTTACACACATAAATCTTACATGTATAAACACCAAACATTTAGAATGATAAATAGAGTAGACTTGTTTAAAAAAAATTGTTTCCTTGTTCCTCCATGTATAAGTTTGACTAAGGCGGCCAGCAACGATGTTATCAAACCTTCTCGTGTATCATTTCTACAGTTCACATATACATAGCCCGTAAACTGCCACTGCTGAACAGGGGTCCCCCAATAAGGATATTGCCATAATCACCAGGCTTGGCGGGGGGATTGCGGATTGCAATAAGTTTTTGCTAGCACATGGAAAGATTCTGTCACCTTTTACGTCCCTCATGGGTGGAAAGATCTATTCTTAGCTAGGAACAACACGGTATTACAGTCTTGCCTCTTTCATCGACCTTGACAACTATGTGAGAGCATAAAAGTATTCCGACAGGCTGATTACGTATGTCGCAAACGGTTTGCGACAGGCGTAAATCGCGCAGACGCCGCAGTCAAACGTCATTTTGGTATTACGTATTTGCTGATAGCGATTAAACAGGCGAAGATCTCTGACGCACACTCCATCGGACGATCAATGAACTAAAATTTGTATCCTCGCCTTTCAATTTCAGGTGATCAGGGTGCGGGTGACAAGTAGGAAAAGCCAGTGAATTTACACGAATAAAAGGCTTTCCTACTAAAGCCTTAGATAACCAACGCATCATTAAGTAGAAGGTTGATATCTTTCGATGCAGTTGCTACTTACCTTCACGTAAGCCGTATCACAAGTCTTTAGAGAGTCATTAAGCTGGGCAATTTTCTGGAGTTGCTGGAATTCATGGTGCATCAAGCGAAACTCTATCTATAGCAACAGCACATCAGCCATCTGGGGAGAAGTTGACAGTGGTATCCAGCACAGTGCAGTTTATTGAACACGTGTCGATATGGCTCAGATGAATGGCACTCATAATGGGCCTCGTCAGTTCAAGGTCAGTTCGAACTTTCGAGAGAGCTCTGCTTGGTGTTTCTCTGCGAGATCGATTCAGAAATGAGGAGATCCGTAGAGGAACTAAACTTGCCGATATACCTGAAAAAAGTGCCAATAAACGGGTCACATAGCTCGTAGAATTAGTGGCCGTTGGTGCAGAAATGTTCTGAAGTGCAGCGTAGCGGAAAATGCATCGTGAGATGGCCTCCAACGTGATGGATACACGACCTGGTGCAGGTCACTGGGAGTCATTGGATGCGGGTGGCATGTTCCCAGTAATTGTGCAAATCTGTGGGGGAGGCTTCAGTTCAGCAGTGGATGTCCTTTGCAATGAAACCTTCAAAGTGTAATGGTATGGTAGCACCATGGATCGACCTGGAGCGTTTGACGACACGGTTGGTGCAGTGGCTGATACAGTCGGCTGCTGCGCACCGGGTCGTGGGTTCGATTCCTGCACGGAACAAATATTTGTATGATCTGCAGGTAGTTGTTCCGAGTCTGGGTGTATTGTGTGTGGAATTTGTGTCTGTAAACGCACCCACGACACAGGCGAAATCCTAGTGTTGTGGAACGTTTTTAAAAAGAAAAAAATAGTCTTCGAAGTCATTTCACACTTTTTTCTATTTTCTTACCTTCATCACTATGCTTACAGGTAGTTACTATGGCGCGTGATATGTATGAAAACATTACAAAGTCATTATGCAGGCTCAAAAAATACAGCATGCATAATCCTTTATATAGGCTATCGCTTTGAATATCCCAATCCATTTAAAAGGGTAGCGCTATTTTTGTGCTGTTTCTGCTTAGCTTATGCCTTTATCTTTGAAATGATCATGATTGCCAGAACGTTTATCTGATACCGTTATTCCGTTTCGCTTTTATGTGGTTCTTTTATGCCAATAGTATACATGAAGTATCCAATTAAGTTGTGTACTTGTGTATGTATTCACATTCTTGGTAAATCTAAGACATCACTGACTTTAGGAGAAGGAAAACACTGCTAAGAAGTTTTACATGGAATGAACCATATATTATTGCTATATATACATATAAGCTCGTTAGATTGCGTTAGCATCAAATTAGATGGCGATATGGTTTCGTTACCGTAAAAGTGCAGATCGAAATTTGTTTTCGTATTAAATTGTTGTAATTACCAGCACTATTAGATATCCCTAAGAAATTTTGAGAACAAATACGGTCAGCGATCAGTGTAGTAGCTGGGTACAGTTTACAGACATAAATCATACATACATAAAAACTTAAGCCCGGAACAATTTGCTGTAGGTCATATAAATATTTTGTAAATGATTCCCCAGAAGCCTCACTATGCGCTGTGCTGTGCACACGGCGTCACGTGACCACATGTATTCCCGTTCCCAGGGGTCACTAGGTATGAGCACGCAGATCTTGCAGCG
This sequence comes from Diloba caeruleocephala, assembly GCA_947459985.1. Taxonomy (NCBI): domain Eukaryota; kingdom Metazoa; phylum Arthropoda; class Insecta; order Lepidoptera; family Noctuidae; genus Diloba; species Diloba caeruleocephala. The sequence goes on from OX381618.1 coordinate 4,529,830, forward strand.
CTCGTGACCCCTAAATCAATGGTAAACCTCCCCCACAAAATAATGTTCATGATTTTTTGGGACCCTACATGCATTAATCGTGAGTTATCGTTTATAGCATTATAATACACGATCACAAAAGTGATTTTATTTGATTTTATATCACGGGTTACGAGATGGACTACTGAACATGAGCCAATATTTCCATTATCATGTATCATGTCCAGTATCTACGTGTGTTTGTATGTTATGAAATCTTGCAATTCAGTTTACACCCACTTCTGGATGTGCGATTAATTTGAAACTTTGCGGACGTATCAAGAATTGGTGACAATTCAATAATATCACGACTATGACCCGATGCTGTCGCCACCATCATTCAACCATGGTTAAAAGAAAACATGTTTCATAATGTTTCGTCACAAGATAAACCTAGGCCAATCGTCATCAATCGACCTACCGCCCGACGCAGGTGCTTACCGGGCACGGTTGTTGGTGCATACCTGCACAGGATAGGACGCGAGGCCATGGCACAATGCCACCATTGTGATAGCGACCAGGACACCGCACAGCACACGCTCAGGCATGCCCTGCGTGGGCCGCCGAACGGCGGATCCTGGTCGATCAGATCGGGCAAGAACTCTCTCTGCCAGCAGTAGACGGCTATGTTGGCAGAACACGAAAACTGGTATGCAGTGGTCTCTTTCTGTGAGAGCGTCATGCTCCAGAAGGAGACCGCAGAGCAGGATCGGGAGAGGGCCAATCTCGCTCAAAGAAGGAGGAGACGGCGGCGGGGTAACAACCGCCCAGGCACCTAATTCCGATACGCCTGAAAACCCCTGCCATTGCTATAAGGTGGGGGACCTCTGGCTTCGCGGGTACGTAGATTGGGGAATCTGCGTGCCCACACCAAGCGACCCAAGAGAAGACGGTAGCACGCATGTGGTCACGCGCTGCCGTGGGACGCTTTGGGGGATCCTTTACAATCGCGCTAAGTGACCGCTTTATAGTTACCCTCTCCGAGATGTGCCTAAAGGCGTGGCACCAATAGTGGTAGTAGTTTTATTGGTGCCCAGTGGAAGTACATGAAGAATTTCCACTGGGCAACAATAAAAAAGAAAAAAGGCCAATCGTCATAGTGCAGGTTTCACTAGAAGACTTTTTCAATAATTGGCGCTAATTAGATATATAGTCTAATGTTCATATTTATGTATTTCCATTTGAAAAAACTTGGTGTTAAATGTATATGATCCTGTAAGTAGGAACAGAATTCATAGATTTTTAGAGTTAATTTTGCTTAAAGACCATGAAACTAAAAACAAAATTATAGTTTAAAACACTTACAAAAACACGCTCTCAATGAGTGAACTGAAACACACACTCGTTCTTGCTCGACATCAAAGGTAGAGTCATTATGCGAATAGTTAGAGAGCATCCCACGCTTATAGCCCTATATTTCTTTTGAGAGTTTTAACAATATTTTTTATTGTATCACTGTAGTGGTAGTGGTGGTTTTAGAGGTAGGAGAGTTTTTTTATTGGTGCCCAGTGGAAGTACATGAAGAATTTCCACTGGGCAACAATAAAAAAGAAAAAAGGCCAATCGTCATAGTGCAGGTTTCACTAGAAGACTTTTTCAATAATTGGCGCTAATTAGATATATAGTCTAATGTTCATATTTATGTATTTCCATTTGAAAAAACTTGGTGTTAAATGTATATGATCCTGTAAGTAGGAACAGAATTCATAGATTTTTAGAGTTAATTTTGCTTAAAGACCATGAAACTAAAAACAAAATTATAGTTTAAAACACTTACAAAAACACGCTCTCAATGAGTGAACTGAAACACACACTCGTTCTTGCTCGACATCAAAGGTAGAGTCATTATGCGAATAGTTAGAGAGCATCCCACGTTTTTAGCCCTATATTTCTTTTGAGAGTTTTAACAACATTTTTTATTGTATCACTGGAGCAATTGTTACAATGTTGAGACTTCGAGTTAATTAGAGAAATTATAGTTGATATTTGAGGAGTCACAGCAAATATTCGTTACATTTTAGCAAGATCGGTCTACTAAGTTGAACGCGTTGGCCCGTGTTTTATACGTATAACGTGTATGATCCTTATATCAGCCAAAAGACGTCCACTGCTGAACAAAAGCCTCCTCCATAGATGTTCACAATATTTATCGTATTTACGTATGATCGACCGTTATCTTTGACAGTGCATGTTTTATTAGAATGTGGTAATGTGATGGACGGGTTATTTGTGTTGCTGTTATCTATACAAATAAATAAAATTAAAGTGTCTGTTTGTAATGTCAAAATAACAGCTTTTTACTAAATACATATGAAAGTATGTACGTTACATATAACAAAACACTATTTTTAAATTTTTTGTCTGTCTGTCTCTCCGTCTGTCTGACTGTCTGTCTGTTTGTTCCAGGTAATCTCCGAAACGGCAGGACCGATTTTGACGGGACCTTCACTGGCAGATAGCTAATGTTATAAGGAATAACTTAGGCTACTTTTATTTTAGAAAAATAATTAGCGTTCCGCGTAAAAAAATGAAACCCTTGAAATCCAATATATATATATATTCTATGTCGAAGTACTCTAAATTTATATTAAATTAAACGCGGGTGAAACCGCGGGTCCCAGCTAGTACAAATATACGATGCTAAATGTGTTAAAGTGAAATCGACAAAACAAGCATGGCTAATGGTACATTTGTTAATTTTGGATGAACATCTTCGATGAATGTTCAATGTACTTCCTCTGTAAAAATTAGAATGAAAAGCTTTTGGTTTTATTTATAACTAGCTGGGAACCGAGGTTTCATCCGACATTTAATTCAAAAGAAATTGCATTGTTTAAAAATAATTTAGAGTACTTCGGCATAGACACTTGACATCTATGTCCCATGATATTCAATATATATATACTCTAGTATTCCGTGTGGTGCCGGCTACGAATTTACCGTGTGGTGCCAGCTACGAATAGCACCAACCCATCTCATCCCGTGGGTGTCGTAAAAGGCGACTAAGGAATTAGCCGGAGGATGGGCTGCAGCGTCCTTCGAATACATTAGCAGCTCAACTGCGATCGCCAACACGCCTGCCAAGCGTGGTGATTATGGCAAAACGCCCAATGAGCATACAACATACCGATGTCGGTCGTTGTGGTGATCTTTGAGGGAGGCCTTTGTCCAGCAGTGGACTTTGTTCGGCTGAAATGATGATTCTAGTATATGTATATTGAAAATCATGGGTTTTGATTTTTTTGCGCGGAACCCTAATTATTTTTCTAAAATAAAAGTAGCCTAAGTTATTACTTATAACATCAGTGAAAGTTCCGTAAAAATCGGTCTAGCCGTTTCGGAGATTAGCGGGAACAAACAGACAGAGAGGCAAACAGACAAAAAAAAAAACGAAATGGTTTTGTTGTTGTAGTTACCGTATATACTTTCACATGCATTTAGTAAAAATCTGTTATTTTGACATTACAAACAGACACTTCAATTATATTTATTTCTATGTATAGATTTTGATGGATATGGTGGCTGTCATTCAAGCTAAATAATAAATACGAATTAATATCAAACATTAAAACTATTATCTTGCGTTCTATGGCTACACGTATCGTTATCGCAACGAAGATGTTTGCTTTCAGTTTTTCATCCAACAAAGCAACCAAGAATTAAATGAATACTTTATATTCATTCTGATTTCGGACCAACACAGAAATTATTCGAGATATTTTGAATTTTCATAGCCAGCACTAAGTATATTCAGAATATCTTCGTATCTTTGAGATTAGCATTGTTAAAACATGCAAAATAAACTTGTATTAAGGCGCACAAAGAGAATATTTAGCATTTCTTAGATTTTAACTATATTTTGCAAGACGCGCAAAATTAACGTGATGCAAATGAGCAAATGTCATCACTAAAGTTGTCGGGGGTGATAGCTGGGGTTCACCCTCGACATGTAAGAGCAAAGTCTCATTCAATTGTCAGAACTGACTGTCTGAACGTGTCTGAATCACAAAATATAAATTTTGCGATCATGGCTTTTCAATAAGCCTGTTTCATCGGAAGATTTAAAAAAGATCCGCTAGAGGCAGCACTAGTGGGGGGTACACGTGTTTTGATTTCCCTATTGACAGTAACGGTAAAGAACGAATCCAGTGACCGCCTGTCACTTTATAAAAAAAGAAATAACATCCGATATATTTGATCACATGAACATTGGACTAAGATATTGATTGAGTGTCATACCACCCTACGGCTTAATGCGCACAGAGAAAACATGATGACATGGACTAGACAAAGACGTGATTTGGACATGAGTTAATTAACGCACACACAAAGGGCAAACGTGGAACGTGAAAGACACGTGTCCCTCCCGCTTATCCGGTCATCTCAGATCCTCTCATACTGTGAGCATTGTGCCTTTATTAACATACAATAAAAGAGTACAAGACAAGCGTCCACTTCTTGTCCGTTTCCGTTATCCACGACCTGTCTTCTCTGTGTGCATTACGCCTTAGGTATTATTTTAATAAACTCAACTACAAATTAACCTGAAAACCTTCACCAAAAATAAAAACAAAAATATTTCCCAATTTTTCCCTTGTTATTAAAATACGCTGTCATCCATCAGTTCATTTTTTCGGATAAACTTCAAAACGTGTTTTCCAACATAACATGTTGCAGATGTATGTAAATCGATGTTAATGTGATACACAGCAACTATTATATTCTTTATTGAATAACACATGTTTTGACATGTTCACTGTTTGTAAGCAATTTTTTAGGGTTCCGAACGTCCAAAGGAAAAAACGGTGGAGCCCTTATAGGATCACTCGTGTGTCAGTCTGTCTGTCACAACCAATTTGCTCCGAATCTACTGGACCGATTAAGTTGAAATTTTGTACACATATAGACTTCTACGACCCAAACACGTACGTGTAACGTGAACAAAAGGATAGAGGGGTCCTTTTGGGGGGGCAATACAGAAAAATTAAGACTAAAGTATTGCGAACTGTATCGTGTAACATATAAAATAGAAGGACTTGTTTTGAGGGTCTCAAATGTATTTATTTCATAATTTTAATATATATAGTTTTAAAGTTACTTAAGAAAATATACGAAAATTGACCATCCCCCTAATCTCCAAAACTGCTGATCCTAAAATACTGAAAAAATATAGGTAATAAGCTCTTCATCTATAGACTACAGGAAAACCTATAAGAAGTCTATGGTCTTAAAATAACATGGTAAATCTTATAGTATTGTGCGTACAAATTTATGTTTGCGGTTGGAATGTTTGGAAAAATCTGTTTTTCAACGACGATGTTAAGTTTGTTCTTGGAATAAGTTATTGTTAAAAGACCTAATTCAACAATAGACTATATATTCTTGTTGTATATTTAGTATCTATAGTATATGTGTAGTAATATTTATTTATTTGTGTAAGCTACACCTCAGACTGCCTCACAACTTTTCTATTTCCTCTTTTCCATCCAAAGGTTGCCTGGAAGAGATTGCGGATAGCGATAAGGCCACCTATTGTACTGTTTATTTTATTAAAATATATTTTATGTTTTGGTGTACAATAAAGAGTATATAAATAAATAAATATATTCAGCAATTTCGGAACCCTCTCAACGCGAGTTCAACTCGCACTTAACCGGTTTTTTCTGAACTGCAGTCGTTGTGATTGTACGTTTAGAGCTAAGACAGTAGTTTACATGCAGGCGGGGTGCATAATGTGATTATCTGAACACGTCTTTTTCTTTATCTTCATATTTTAGGGGTACAACGTTTGACGTTGCAGAATTTCATGAAGCAAAATATGAAACCATATTCATATTTAGCAGCATGATGTCATAATTCAAATAGAGCTTTAGTCTTTAACAGATGGATAAATGGAAACAATGACCCGAAGGTCGTATGATCTTCAATTGCTAATTAGTCGCCTAGCTAGTAGTTTAGAGTAAAACTACCTAGATTGATAGTCGCATGCGGAACACTGACATAAAAGTCTAATCTTAATCTAAATATATAAAAATTACGTGTCACGTTGTTTGTCCGCTATGGACTCCTAAACTACTGACACGAATTTAATAAAATTTTGCACACTGTGTGCAGTTTTATCCAACTTAAAAGATAGAATAGTTTATATCTGAATTTATAATAGCAATATTATTTTATTGCGTATTATTTGTTTACTATCTAACAAAGACTCATAATTATCTGTTAGTTCGATAAGATTCTAACAGATGGCGGTATAGGTAAGGTAATTAGTTGAATGGATTGATTGGACCCGGTAAGTGTCACTGCAATCGGGTTTGCATGTACCTGCCCGTGCGAAGCCGGGGCGGGCAGCTGGTTTAATTATATAGTGATTTTCATCACACTACAAATCATCATAATGAAGTTTTAGTCGGTTGCATCGTTCACAAAGTAATGACAGATTATTAACGAGCTTCCTAGCGAATGGTGTTATATTTCTCACCAAACAAAAAGATACGAACTTCGTGTGTCAACTATACTTCTAACTGTTATCCGCCTAAGATTTCTACTTGTGAGCTGTAGTTGTCGGGGCTATTATGATTATGAACAGCCCGTTTGTGTATGTTAAGAAAAATACTGGTTGAATTAAACTATTTGTCTTTAATACCTTAAAGTATGTACATTATTCGGCGGCATGGTTGGTGCAGTGGTTGATACAGTCGACTGCTGCGCTCCGGGTCGTGGGTTCGATTCCCGCACGGAACAAATATTTGTACGATGTGCAGGTAGTTGTTCCGGGTCTGGGTGTATTGTGTGTGGCATTCATGTATGTAAACGCACCCACGACACAGGAGAAATCCTAGTGTCGGGCAACGTTTTAAAAAAAAAAAAAAAAAATTCATAGTGATTGTTTCTATTCTAATGTTCGTCGCGATCGTGAGTCCTGCGCCGCGGGTGCTCGTTCCCCTCCCGCGCGCTCCCTCGCTCCTCAGTAACCGGTTCTTGGCCGTCGGCGCCAACAGTAGTTTTTCATATAATATGACAGCTTAAGAGAGTAACTGATTGAAGCTCATAATAAGGGTCCGTTCAATTTGTGAGACAAATGGCATTGCGTGCCAGCAGCGCGATAACCGCACGACAACCGTGCGATGACCGTGCGAGACCAGTGCTGTAAGGCGAACCATATATAATATTCTTCCTTGACCTTACCATTATTTTACAATGTTCACAAAAATCAATGTTACTGGTCGTTATGGGGGAGGCCTTTATTCAGCAGTAGACGTCGTTCGGCTGACATGATGACGACACAAATAATCCTCAATTTAAAGTTAACACATTATAAGACCATAACAGGTGTCGTCGCTCGAGATCCCTCGTTCCTTAATGAAACTATTCTGTATAATTATGTCAATATTCGGTTTGGACAGAAAATGCATTTTATTTTTATGGTTTTGTTTAAAAAAATGTATTTTTTAAAAAGACCTTGCCCCTCACTAGGATTTCTCCTGTGTCGCGGGTGCGTTTACAGACATGAATTCCACATACAACACACCCAGACCCGGAACCTGCAGATCAGACAAATATTTGTTACGTGCGGGAATCGAACCGACGACCCGGAGCGCAGCAGCCGACTGTATCAACCACTGCGCCAACCGTTTATCATTCAACACATATCACAGTTTTCTACAAAAGCTGAAAAATTGTCACGCTTTGATCGGTCACCCATTGGCCAAAAGCCATGGCCCCAAAACACATCTATAAATTCCTCGAAACGACGCAAAATTTGACTTACACATCATTTTTATGGGCCAAATGCTTTCGGTAGAAGCATGCTTTATTATTCAGCACCCGACGAGTTCTATAAGTAAAGTATTTCGCATCAATATACAGACAGAATACTAATAGGATGGGCTGGATCCATTGTTGACGCATAATCCATAACAGCTACCTAATTTCCCTTGGGGGGATTTTACTTCTCTATGAAAACAGCTGACACAGTAATACAATAACCGCAAAATAACAGAATAAAAAACATCAATTTTATACTTACACTAGCTGCCCGCCCCAGCTTCGCAGAGGCAGGCACATGCAAACCCGATTGTAGCGGCACCTATTGGGTCCAACTGTGTATCTAAACCGTCCAGGGATCTAATCAAATATACAAAAAAAATCATCGAAATCGGTCCAACCGTTTAGGAGGAGTTTAGTGACATACACAGGTACAGAATAATTATATATATAAGATAGAATCGTACGATTCAAAAGAATCACGTATTTATTTAATAAAAAAGTCATGTACAATAATAATAGTTCCAAAATCTCTTTACACATTTCATTTTTCGCACACTTTATATTCTGGCATCGAAGTTTTCTTTTTATTTCTATTTGAAAATATCACATTTCGCCCCACTGGGGGATCACCTATATCTGTCAAAGATAAAAATTCTCATCGTAATGTTAGCTATCATTTGTCATATTCACCCCGCCTACGTGGATGTGGGGGCCATAGATAAAGCGATTGAGGGGCTGGTGTTCACTTTCAGTGTGCTTTACAGTCATTAAACGTGACAATATACATTAATATTTATGAGCTAAGAAAAAATGCCTCATTTGCTTATTACCCTTTTTTGTATTATTCTATTTCGTAGCCGCCCTTGACATCACAATTGGTCCTATCTGAAAAAGCGCACAGACATTTTTTGTTTTTCTTGAAATGCTACTGCATTATGCTGAGATAAGCCTTTTTGGCTTCGCGCAGGTTGCTTAAATTTTGTGAACATTTTATGTTATTTATTATCTGTAATTTCCTGTGTGAGCCCAAAATAAAACTGTTTCCTTTCTTACTAAGGATTAATGTATTAAAATGTCAGAGTATCGATCAGTAAAACATTAAGTCTAGTTCCAAACCTCGGGTTTTCGGTTACTCTATTTAGATTAAATAAAAGTAAAGAATTTCTTGTTACTTATCAGATTTAGCTCCAATTTTAAATGTCTATCCAACATTGTTAAAAACGATAATTTAAAGAAGAAAATCAGATCTAAATAAATCTAGTCGTTTTAGAGAAAAGTCGTGACTAACATTGCACACAAACATACATCACCATACCGGCCATATAACGTCCACTACTAAACAAAGGCCTCCCTTATAGGTTTCCACAATAATGTCATCATATTGGGGGGAAGTTGCCGGTACTCATCACGCTTGGCAGGTAGGTTGGTGAGCGCAGAATGGTGACTATTCCACAGAAGGGACGCTGCTGCCCATCCCTCTGGTTTAGAGTCCCTTAGACGCCTTTTACGACCTCCACGGGAGGAGATTGAGTGGTGCTATATTTTTAATCCGGACACCACAAACACAAACATGACTGACACTGACTCCTAAATTCAAAACACCTTCTCCATTTAGAGGAAAATCTAATTTTAGATATTGGATGGTTTAAGAAAATTTATAAAAGGAGTTTACTATAATAGTCAGGTACATGCAAACCCGATTGCAGCGTCACTTACTGGGTCTAATTGTGAATCAAATATACACAAAAGAACATCAAAATTGGTCCAGCCGTTCAGGAGGAGTTCCGTGACATACACTATAACACATCCACTTAAGAAAATGTATATAAGGAGTTTAATACAATATCTGGTCTTCATTTTTAAAAATTAAGAGACAATAGACAATGCCGTGTGGTGCCGGCTCAGAATACCATCACCCCATCTCCTCCCGTGGGTGTCGTAAAAGTCGACTAAGGGATTAACCGGAGGATGGGCAGCAGCGTCCTTAGAGTACATTAACAACTCAACTGCGGTCGCCAACCCGTCTGCCAAGCGTGGCGATTATGGCAAAACCCCCCAATGAGCCCACAACAAACCCATATCGGTCGTTTTGGTGATCTTTGGGGGAGGCCTGTGACCAGCAGTGGACTTCATTCGGCCGAAATGATGATATTTAAAAATTAAGAGTAAGAAAAAGGTACGTTAAAGAAGAATACCGCTGACTTAAACCCCCCACTGAGAAAGATATGGCGGTGCTTTGTAGATTATATCGAGCTTTTTGTTTCACGAACAGAATTTATTAAGTGCCGCTGGGGGGTGACAGATTGCCTTTTACGCTACGTGGACAGTCGCTGAAATGTTGGAAAGGTTATTTGAAACGAATATTATAAATTTGGCATTTTTAAAAAAAAGGATTAAACTCGTCTTTAAATATTTTACTTAAATAACTTTCGCAAGGTAAATGATACCTTCAAAATTGACTATAACCGAGATAGGAAAAAACTAGCACGTTAAATAACACAGCGAATAAAAAAATTACAGTAAGTGATCTCTCTTTTTTTGTTTGTAACCTAACCATTATCTTCGTTTTGATCAACCTCAAGTACTCGCGAAAGAGAACCGATATGTACCTAGAACGTTTCGTGAGGCTATTGAAATTAAAAAACATCCTAATTTTAATAGAGAAGATGGCTGGCAGGTACCACCTGTTTGGAATCCAGTTATTAAAATAATAAAGTCCCAAACAAGATACCGCACTAAGAAACATCAAGACACTGTGAGTGATTACTGCGTGCATCGAAACTAATTTTTTGATTAAAATTGTACGGTAGATAAAATAAAATAACTTTTTAAAATCTGTAACGACGCCTGTCACCTTAGTCATCCTGCGACCACGAATGCTGCAAAGTATTCGAAACGTCAGGAAAATCAAAAATCTAAAATATACGCGATAGAATCCGTTTAAAAGTGTTTTATTAATCTACACTAATATAATAAAGCTGAAGACCTTGTTGATTTTTTTGTTTGAACGCGTTAATATCTAGTCGGATTTGAAAAATATATGTATCATTTGATAGCCCAATTCTCAAGGAAGGTAATAGGTTATGTAACATCACGCTACGAGACATAGAAAAGAAAAAAGTTTTAATGTAAGCTATGTCAAAACGTATTAAAAGCGCAAGCATGCGATGCGACGAGGTGGGTCGGGAGCCGAGCGGATGCCGCCCGACGATAATCGAGCATTACCGAGAAGAGCCGAACTGTGCATGTGAAGAAAACCAGTATAAACTAATAACTCACGAAAATATCACTAAAAATATTGTCTATGTACTCTAAATTATTTATAAAAATCAGATTTCTTGTAAATTAAACCGCAGGGCACAGCTAGTGTTAAGATATCATTCAATTGACGGCACGGTTGGTGCAGTGGCTTATACACTTGGCTGCTGCGCACCGGGTCGTGGGTTCGATTCCCGCATGGAACAAATATTTGTACGATCTGCAGGTAGTTGTTCCGGGTCTGGGTGTATTGTGTGTGGAATTTGTGTTTGTAAATGAACCCACGACACAGGAGAAATCATTGAGTGGGGCGAAGTTAAAAAAATTAAATATGTAAGGAAGCTTTGTATGTCGTTCTAACTAGTATACAGATGTCTATTTACTTCCGATCGACACATGAGTCCGACGTGACCAAAACAGAACCTTGTTACCCTCTACCTGGTTTGCCTCGGACTGCCGCAATTGTGTTTATAATGCTTGAACATCGTTGAAATAGATTTGTTTCATTTAGTGTTTCCATATTGATTCATGTGCTCCTAAATAATAACATAAAGAAATATTGTCATCATCACTTTAGCTGACAAACGTCCACGGCTGGACAGAAGCCTCCCCCAAAAATTGCCACAATTACTGGTATGGGTTTGTGTTGTATACTCATTGGAGGGATTTGCCTTAACAAAGGCTAAATAATTAAAGAAAATTAAGAATAATCCACCCCATCTCCTCCCATGGGTGTCGTAAAAGTCGACTAAGGGATTAGCCGGAGGATGGGCAGCAGCGTCCTTCAAGTACATTAACAACTCAACTGCGATCGCCAACCCGTCTGCCAAGCGTGGCGATTATGGCAAAACCCCCCAATGCGCCCACAACACATCCATATAAGTGATCTTTGGGGGAGGCTTGTGTCCAGCAGTGGACTTCATTCGGCCGAAATGATGAAGAAAATGATGATTCCACAGCCGACGCCATTAGTGCAATTTTATCGACCTCAACCCGAGAAATTGGCATAAATCCACGACTATAAGCCAACTGCTATTTCAAGGCTTTGGCACGGCTATCTCGGTTGGCGACCATATACATGATGTTCCTTGTAGGTACGTAAGTATATTTTTCATGTGTATTATATGAAACGTTTTTATACGTCATATACACCATGGATAACAAATAACATAAAAATTATTTTTAAGTTACGTAATAAAGCCCGCTACCGATACCGCCATACCAAACTGGAAGCACACAAACAATATTATCTGGACTTAAAGCACCAAGCTACAATATCATTACTAAACGAGAAAAAAGCATTCTTTACAAAATATATTAACGATAACATAAACGACCCTAAATTGCTATGGTATAATTTAAAAAAACATGTGCTTCCAGTGTGTAGGGACGATGATATGCTTTTGGGGCAGTTTGAGGATCCAGATGAAATAAATTCGGCATTTCTGGACGTCCCAGGACATTCAGATGTAAGCATCTGCCACCTAACATATTTTGAATTTAATCGGCATGGCACAGCTAGGTTTTCTTTGAGGCCAACGGATCGGGAAACAGTTTTCAAAATTATTCGAAATATAGCAACCAATGCGCAAGGAATTGATGGTATATCAAAAGAGATGATATCACTTACTCTGCCACAATCACTAACAACTTTAACAGAAATAGTAAATAGATCCATAATCACACATACTTTTCCTGATCTGTGGCGGAGTGCAATTGTACGGCCAATTCCAGAAAACACTAACCCTCGAAACTGCAGGGACCTTCGCCCCATTAGCATATTGCCATGCTTATCCAAGGTGCTGGAGAGGGTTGTGTACCTGCAGGTTATAGATTATCTGGAATCTAACGGAAAACTCCCCGACCTGCAATCAGGCTTTAGAAAAGGACGTGGGACAACTACAGCCCTAGCGGATGTTGTGGGCAACATTCTCGAGGCTCGGGATCGAGGGGAGGGGACTATATTGACGCTTCTAGATTTTTCCCGGGCATTTGAATCCATAAATTTATCCCTATTACTTTCAAAACTTTCCTACTATGGTTTTGAGTGGGAGACGATAAGATGGTTTGAAAGTTACTTGACAGGCAGGTCACAGCGAGTTGAGATGCGTAAAATAGATGGTTCAGTGCTATCCTCTTCCCCACGACTGGTGCCCATGGGGGTGCCTCAGGGATCGCTTCTGGGCCCACTCCTTTATGTGTTGTATAGTGCAGACATCACTAAATGTTTCCGTGACTGCAAATACCACATATACGCGGATGACACTCAATTATATTTTTCGTTTAATGCAGAAAACACTACATCCGCCGTAGAAACAATTAACGCAGAGCTCGACAAGGTTGCTTCGTGGTCCGTAAGAAACTCACTGGTGCTCAACTCACAAAAATCCAAATTTATGATTATGGGCAGCAGAAACCAAATCAAGTCAATTTTATCTGCAAAACCCAAGGTTGAGATCATGGGAGAAAACATAGAAGGAGTAGAAGTTGCTCGTAACTTGGGCCTAATCACTGACCCAGAATTTCGTTTTGAAGATCACGTCAATAACGTGGCCAAAAACTGTTTCTACAGATTAAAGGTTCTGTACAGGATAAGAGACTTCCTTAGTGTCGCAATGAGGAAGAGAGTGGTTGATAGTCTAGTGCTATCAAAAATGAATTATTGTGATGCCGTATACGGCCCATGTCTGCTATCTCGTACAGAACGTTTAATCCAAAGAATTCAGAACGCATGTGCCCGATATTGCTTTAGCATACCCCGGAGAAAACACGTAACACCATTTTTAAATAAAAATGATATGCTGAAAATGGCAGCACGGCGAAAACTTCATTTGGCTGGCTTATTATTTGGAGTTATCAACACACACAAACCAGCATACCTATTTAAGAAATTAACTTGGAGACAGGATCATTATAGTTACTCTACTCGTTCCACTTCCAACCCTCTCACGATGCCTCTATACAAAACTACAGCCTTTAGGGGATGTTTCAAGTATGCCGCCACTCATTGCTGGAACAATATACCACCTCCCATGCGGTCCCTGAAAACAAGCGCAAACTTTAAAATCAACCTAAAAAGATACCTATTACAGAAGCAAAAAAATGAACAACAAATATTCTATAAATAAATAAATGAAATACTCACGGTATGTTTATGACCTATGAGCAATGTACATCTGATTCCGAGCGGCTAGAGGCGGCATGTTTGTACGTATATGTATATGGTCTACACGCGCAATCGTATCCCAAACGGATCATTAGCCTAAAGCGAAACAAACATTTGCATTAATAAACCAGGCACATAATATACACTTTCACTGTGGTATATTAGTTCGCACCTACAATATTAGAATTAATATGTATGGTGCGGCTGCTTGTTTTGGTGTGTTTCATTTGTTTCTGTTATCAAATACTTTGATCTTAACGCAGTATTTAGTCGCGCGACCACACAGAACTCGTGCGCAGGCAGAATGAATGACACGCCATAACAAATACAAACGTGTGCAAGCGCGACCCGCGCTGTGCGAGCGGGAGCAAAGCAAGACATGGCTTGAGGCCTGCGAATACGTTTGATGCTTAGTGTTTGATAACTATTAGTATATATGTATGTATAATGATAGTTTTCCACTTACCTTATATTGTTTTGTGTTTTTTATAGCTGTATTATTTAAATTATGTATGTTGGCTTAATATCCGTCCGTCACAGGTCAGGGTTAGCACTGAAAACCAGCTCTGTGTTGCGGCTAGCGTTGCAACGCGGTGTTATGCTGAGTGTTGACCTCTTTGCCACTGTTGGGACGTGCGTCGGCAATCTGTTATTTTTGTTACGATTACTTTATTTCTCATTTTATTTATTATTATTTTTATTTATATTCTACGATAAATCTTTTTGTTATGTGTTTTTATTGCAAGTTTGGTGTAGATATAGGTTTAATTAGTATGAATGTACCGATGCGCGTTTTGTTGTGGCAATAAATAGCTTTTCTTTCTTTCTTTCTTTCTTTCTTTCATATATACACACACAATTTTTATTATATGTACTAATTGGTGACGAGACGGGCAAGTCAGCCTTTATTTTTATAATCCTGTGGAAATACATCATGAACTTCCTCTGCCCCGGGAAGGGGTGGTTTTAAAGAGTATCCATTGGGTTTCTTCCCGGCTCTTCTCCACGAGATCAACTATTTGGAACCGAGCAACTTAAATTCTGACGTTTCATAAGTGCCAATATTTGGTTTATTTGAAATAAAAAACTTTGACTTTGTCTTTGAGGACTGAGAAATTGCCGGTTGTTGCTGCAATTTATGCATATTAGGTGATCATGTAATCTTTATCAATATCATACAGACACAAAGCTATTTTCATCTCAGTCAACAGACGCGATACAACAATCAATGCAGTAGGCAACCCAGCTTTTACTTTTAGATTAGCGTCAAAATTAATTAAACGATAAGTCCAATTCTCCGAATCCATCTAAACCTCCCACATTTTTTCTGCACCCTAACCAATCAGCTTTTATTCGTGGAATCCCCTTCTAGGGTCTAATTACTGTTATAAGTATATAATCTTTCAGTATGGGTGACAAATCTCAGGAATAATGTAAATATTGAATCTGCCTGAATTGTCTAGAAAAGTCTGTTTTCATATCACCGGGACCTTTTTATCGTACCGGAGAATAAGTGTTGTACCATAACACCATAGGTGGCTACGTCTCCGGATTGGTTAGTTATTCGCAATTAGAGGAATTACAGGATTATTCTATTATTCATTATTTCAGCCGCATAAAGTCCACTGCTGGACACAGGTCTACCCCAAAGATAGCCACAACGACAGCTCAGGGTGTATTGTGTGCTGTTATAGGTGGGTTTCTGCCATAATCTCCACGCTTGGCAATCGGGCTGGCGATAGCCGTTGAGATGTTAATCTACTTGAAGGACGCAGCTGAAAGACCTTTTACAGCACGGCTATTTTTATTTATATTATATTTTCAATAGAACCATCTTAGCGCTGCGTCAAACATCGAATCGTGACAATATTGAATTAGTTACTAAAACCACACACTTCATAATATTTTTAATTTATCTGAAACGTTTTGTTTCTGCATAGATTATGACTGAGGTGGCTAGCGATGTAGGTATCGAACCTCTATAATCATATCCACTGCTGAACAAAAGAATCCAATCCATCCAATCCTCTCCCATGAATTTTCACAAGTGTGCTCACCATACTGGGCAGGCGGGTTAGTGAGCACAGTCCTCCTAATGTTTGCTACTGCCCGTACTTCTGGTTTTGTGTCCCTTAATCGCCTTCTACAACATCCATGGATGGAGATGGAGTAGTGCTATGTTCTTAATTTGAACACCACAAAAAACCTCTATAGTACCTATTTAATAAAAAGAATACACACACCAGCATGTAAACATCCACTGCTGAAGGTGGGAAGACAGTGATCACTACAATGGGCGATCTTAAATTTGGGATATTACCATTATTACCACTCTTGGCAGTTGGATTGGCGATCGCAGCATATTGCTATTAGCACACAGGACGATGTTGCTTTCCATCTTCATGATATCAAGCCTTAGTCCGCCCTTTACAATACCTATAGAAGAGGGATTAACAATAAGATAAAAACATGCTGGAATAATACACGCATCTTGTTCAGTTCAGACTTTCAAACGACAACCGCTTGACCTGCTCTATAGGGATCCTAACCCAAATTCGAATCCCTCTAAATAAGCACCGGAATGCCTTTTCAAGTAGGCTTAATAGAAACATCCAATCCAGACCTGATTGATTGAGAAAGTAAGGAGATGGGGTCAGGCCCCGTTTAACAGCCCCGATAAACCATTAAAGGGCTAATAAACAATCGCGAATAGCTATCGGGCATAATAAATTTAAATTAAGTGTCTACTTAATTAAAGTTTCTATTTTATAGTTCTCAATTTCATTTGTTGTTAGAATTTTTGTGTTCGGAATCAAATGAAACTGAACTAAAATTCCATATAATCCAATATATTGAAGCTGTATTGAAAATAAATGCTAAGGCGTAGAATCTAGTAACTACTTAGAATGCTGTTTAGGTTGTATGAAAATATCAACAGATGAAGATAAACGATCGGTAAGCAAGGAACCTCAAGGAATTAAGTAGGTATTGATATAAATATTGACAATATTGCAAAATAACTAAGAAAACAATCTCTCTCTCTCTCGCTCTCTCTCTCACGATGAACTCTATTTTTATTCAATACTAGCTGTTTTACACGCGTCTTTGTTCGTCACCGAACATATTTGAATAAAGACGAGTATAAAGACGCAAATGAAATCGTCACCTACAAGAATAAAAAATCTCTCTGCCAATTTAACTTGAATTCGTATCGCATTGTATGAACGTGAAGAAAAAAAACTTTATACCCCTTTTATGCACATTGCGCACATGGAGGAGTCTGAGATTTGGCATCGTTACAGTTCACATGGAGGCGGAGTGCAGAGTTAAAATTAATGTATATTATGTGTTACAAACATATTAAATCAAATTTAAAGCTTTTAAGAATTACGGTCGAATTTCGAGCAATGGCGACCACTAGTATTAATTAGCACGATCATCAATAAACTCTAACTTCTGTACATGGGCTTCTTAGTAGACCACTACACACAGTCACAGCTAGTTCTCAAAGTTCCTTAATCACTACGTTTGGGCCACGGATTTATGAGCGAATTATAACGATGCAACTTTTTTTTTCATATTCAAATTAAATCACTTTTTACGCTGGGTTGCAGGGGAGGCGTATAACCGTACGGGAATATGGCCATGATAAGCTTTATATTGATTTTCCTTATTATACAACGGATTTAGCTATTGCAAATGGCAGTGTGGTGCCACGCAGACCTAGTACTGGGTAGTACTACAATTGTTATGAGCAGGCATGACGCAGATCAATAGGTGAATAACTTGCTAATCTCGTCACAAGGATCTGTGAAAAATAAATTGCTTTACTCATCAGGCTGTAAGAATTTCTTGTCGCACCATTCATTGTAGCAGTCACTAGCGGTGTCTATGACCTATGCTTATTTTCTGCCTTCAGCTTGCTATGGTGATGAAGTAAAAAAAGGAAAAGTTATAATGGCACATATCTTCTATAGTACTCCTCAATTTTTTTTCTTATCAATATCATTGCGAGTTCTAAGATAGTTATTGATTGCCCTGGGGACTCACGCGAGCTTCATTATATGTATTTTGTTCGGTCGTAGCCATTGTAGATCCTAGCTAACTGGATAGTTGCTGTAACCCTAACCCTAGTTGGTGTTGGCTGGATAGTTGCGGGGCGTGGATCAGACCTAATAAAAAAAAAACTTATGAAATACAGTATCACTTTTGAACAGAGGGTACATCATGCCATGGGTATTACGACAAAAATCTGGGATTCGGGTTACCCTTTTTATTTTAGAATCTAATGTTACTGATATCCAAAACCTCAACAAAGTGCTGTAAACCCATTTATCCGTGAGGGAACGTCCCGGATAAAAATTAGAGATTTTCCGGATGTACGTTCCAATCTGTAACTGAGTTTGGTGATAATCCATGTATTTTGACGGTTTGTCGTTAAAAAGTGTCTACGTGACCAAGATAAACTGATCCGTGTACTTTTATTTAAATTTTTTGTCATAAATTGCCGGGCACCGTATGATAGATAGATTTACAAACGTGAATGGAGGACAATATTTGCTCTCGGGCGTCGAGTGGAAAGTGGGTATTCGGATCGCATGGATGGATATCGAACAGTATACTTTGAGCCAGAAACTCCGTTGGCACGCTTTCCGCCTTTTAATATCCTGGCGGAGATCCGCCTCCACCAGGCTCCCAACGTCAAGGGTGCGCTACTTGGAAGTTTGAGACAGCAGGCTCGGCGGCGAGGGCTCGAGCTGTGGCGTGAATGGCTTATGATGCCGCAATACGTGCAAAAGCACGTTCTTGAGGCCATCTTGCTGCTCTTCGGAGCCTGACTTCGGAGGAGTGACCACGTCACATTTTACCTGACGTAGGTATTCACTGGACATGGTAGTTTAAGTGCGTACTCAAAAGTGCGTCATTAAAGTCGTCTTGCCACTGTTTAAAGTCTGGCTCCAAAGGAGCGAGTGTGTCACATTCCACTTGAAGCAGGTATTTACCGGACTAGGTTGTTTTGGTGCTCACAGGGATAGGACATAGGACGTGAGGTTACGGTACAGTGCCGCCACTGTGGAGCCGATCAGGATACCGCACAAAATACGTCAGAGAATGCCCTGCAAATTCATGAAGAATTTCCACTGGGCATCAATAAAAAAAGGTACCCTTTCCATTACTCACTGCATAGTAATAATTAGTGCATCTGCTAGTGATCCGTGTAACTTCTGAACGTCTTGACTTGAAGTCAGATTCATAATTGCACACCCTAAAACAGAAAAGGTAAGAATGATGAAATAGCAGTAAAAACACCAATTAACTGATTATTTTTTAAGAAGTGTATTTTATTGAGATTATTAAAATAAGTTACCTTAACCCTTGCTTAAGGTTCCGTTCGATTTCCAGCACAAAATAGACCGCCCCTCTCCACCCATGGTGTCGTACAAGGCGCTAAGGGTTGATATAAAGAGGATGCACACCAGCATTGTCCCTCACGTTAGACCACATAACGAGACTCGCGTTGTCTCATTCACTTAACACCCGACCGTTTTACCGCCCTCGCCGCCGATGATGCCCGCCTCACCGACGTCGCGAAGGCCTATCGCCGCGTCACCTTCCCGTTCAAGTTAGCACTTCTCCCTCCCGTCTCTTGCTCGCGCCGGCCCGTGCCGAGCCTGTAGCTTTTAATGTCCCTTAATACATTTTAAGCAATACCGATCCAGCTGACCCCAAAACAATAGCTTGTTATCCCCAGTAATGCCCTAAGCCGAGGTCCGTGTCCCGCAGGGGGCGCCCTTAGCGAAAGTTGCTTAGTTTTAAATATTAATTTGGCCTGGCTGGAGGCCTCTTTTGGCTTCGCCAGAAATGACCGGTTAAGCAACCACATTTCCCAGAAATGTATGCGAGAAGACCAACAAAAAAATGCCTTGTCCCGTGTGCTACATACATACAGCAAACATGAATCCGCTTGCCAAGCGTGGTGATTAGGACATTTATAAAATTTACTAGATTATATGTCTGAAAAAGGCTTTAAAGTTTTCGACAATATTATTTCTATACTATTCTAAAATCACGTGTGCATGTGGTAATGGTTTTGCTCAAATTACAGATTCTATGAAAATTCACTCCATGACTATTCTGAAACAATTATACACTGCAATGAGGATCACACTGAACGTTTTTAGAATTGGCCGGTAAGAAAAGTTGCCAGTGAAACATTTATTTAAATTTCGAATAAATAATGTTTGGGAAGCTGTAGATGTAGGTAGAATTCGTTTTATTATGTCACTTGTTTTTATCAATTGGCGGCCATTTAAAAATGCAAAAAGCTACTTCGACATCATTCCGTTTTTGATTTTCTATAAACTTTTAGAGTGACCCCCTTGTTATTTTAAGATGTTTCCTATTGTTCATTGCTCCATTGTCTTAATTTCTAATTTAAATTCTATTAAATGTATATCAATATGCATAGCCAAATTGTTCCAATGTCAGAACCCACTGAGAGAAGATAGTAAAAAAAACCACGTGGACTCACCTTCTAACTTTTTTTAAACGTACGTAGGTACTTACTTTTCGTAAACCAGGGCCGTTCGGTTCTTTGGACTCTCAAGTATATTGAGCACAGCGCGGGATGAACCGCAGCTGTTTCACTTGTGTGCGGTTTCCGACCGTACCGAACTGGTACCCCAGTTCCAATGAACTCGTAATTTGCGTTTCCGTATTAGACTGAAGTTTAGCAGGCCGGAGGGAAAGTGGTGACGATGATCTAGATACAAGTAGGTTTTGGTGTTAAAAGTTTTCTGAATTGAACATAAACATGACTAGTATTGTTAACTAATGTTGAGACCCAACCAAACCCGTGGATATCAACCTAGTAATTATTGATACGTTGCGGATCTAAGTAAGAACGCCTTGTGATCAATTCACTGATTGTTCCTCCTTTTTTCATTCTTTTTTATTGGTGTCTCCTGGAAATTCTACATGAACTTCCTTCGCCCCGGGGCAGGGCGAAGGGGTATGCCAGACGCCTACCGGCTAAAACTACTAGAGTGGTCATCTTCGGCATCGAAGGGGAGGGGGCTCCAGGTCCTCGTTACATCACATTAGAACTGCCCATTGGCGCCACGCCTTTAGGCACATCCCGGAGGGGATAACTGTAAAGCGGTCACCCTCTAGCGGAGGAAAGGTGGCTGTAAAAAAGCCGCCCCCCAGGCACTTCTCGGGGAGGATTGTAAAGGGTCCCCGCAAACCTGGCGTTTGGTCTTAAAACAACATGGTATATCTTTCAATATTGTGTACTGTGTACAAGATGGAATTGAACAATAGACAATATATTCCGCAATGTATCTCTACAATCCGATGCCATTCATACTTTATACCACAAACCAATTTGCGTCAGATGAAAAGAACATGGTAGATAACATATTCACCGTCCGGAACCCTGTCCACGCGAGATCAACACAAGAAAATACATTTGTCCACACTAGGATTTTTCCTGTGCCGTGGGTAAAGTTTACAGATGTAAATTTCACATGCAGAAATACGCAGACCCGAAACAACTATCTTTAGTTCATTCGTTAGATAATCGCTTAGCCTACGCCAACAGTGCCGTCGAAATGGTGCAAATGTCTATAGTTTACCGGCACCAGCAATAGGTAACTAGACTAGTTGAATAGATGATCTAACTAGGTACCTATTGCCATACAAAAAACATTAGACTACATACAAAAAATTATGAACACGGAACATGACCAAATAAACACTAATTTGCATGCTAATGACACAGCTGTTACGCGCTGCCATTTTCAATCCCATTATTTAATGAGTTATACCTATGCCTACGTTATCATTATTGTATTATTATTATATATAACATTGTAATATGTGGAATTCGTCGATTTTTTTTTCGGTATTAGGACATTCCAGTTTATACGTATAGACTGGCAACTTATAAAAATGTACAAAGCATAACAGTATTTATAATTTAAAGAGACTATACAAAATAAAGTGAATCAATTAAAACTCAAAATGAAAGAAACGTACCTTAACTCCGTAGTAACGAAATATTATTGACTTTTAAAACAGCTAAATTAATCTCTCCACAAAATAAATAGATCAAAGTGGCCAACAAAGTGAGCCGCAATCCACGCGGGAAAGTGGGTAAGGTTAATTGGACCATTCGTTCGAAGCCCCTTATTGAGCATCGTTCTGAAGTGTGTACCTAAACATCAAATATTCAAACTGTCCATTCGTCTGAATCCCAGACCTAATCATTGTCGTTGTAATTTTGCTTCTGAATTGCATAACTGCGCTGTTAAAAAAACATGATACCGGAACGTACCCAATAGTCTCAGAGAACAAACTAATTTGCTGCCTCGGCCAGGGAAGTTCCCCGTCACAGAATACTGTAATGATGTAGTAATATTGCTGCGTTTATTACGGTGAGTGACGAACAATGGAAGCCTAACGCCCAAAATATGGCGACGACGACACACGATATCCAGATTGCGCTTAAAAGCAAATAAAGGTTTCCAGGTCTGTTAATTAACAATATAGCAATCCATAAATAGATAAACGTGTTTACTTTAACTTTTCGATATAAATACATTTGTAAAGTAGCATTATTAAATGTATAACCACCTTGCCGTGTGGTGCCGGCTCAGAATACCATTCTCCTCCCGTGGGTGTCGTAAAAGTCGACTAAGGGATTAGCCGGAGGATGGGCAGCAGCATCCTTCGAGTACATTAACAACTCAACTGCGATCGCTAACCCGTCTGCCAAACGTGGCGATTATGGCAAAACCTTCAATGAGCAAACAACACACCCATATCGGTCGTTGTGGTGCCGTCAAGGAAAAAGAGTATGTCTGACTTAAAGGGCAGAAATCCATGAGCGTGGTCACTCACTATGGGCCTCATAAGAAAGCTCAGGGTCACTCAGCCGGCTATGGAGAGCTATGCTTGGTATTTCTCTACGAGATCGAATCAGAAATGAGGACATCCATAGAAGAACTAAAGTTGTCGACGTAGCTGAAAGGATTCGTAAACTGAAGTGGTATGGGCGGGGCACATTGCTCGTAGAACTGATGACCGTTGAGGTAAAAAGGTTCTCGAGTGGAGACCGCGCACCGGAAAACGCAGCGTGGGATGACCTCCAATGAGGTGGACAGACGACCTGGTGAAGGGCACTGGAAGTCGTTGGATGAGGGCGGCATGTAAGCTCTCGTTGTGAAAATCTATGAGGGAGGCCTTTGTTTAGCAGCTCCTATAGGAGAGATAAGTTATAAAATGTAGACAGCAGACATACACAGACTGTGTGTTACAGATAGAAGAGAAGAAATTACATTGTATTTTGTTGCTACTTAAACTGAAATATATAGTTATGTCATTACATATAAGTTTTTTATACAATATAGGAGGGCAAACAAGCATACGGGTTATCAAAGGGATCAGTGCCGCCCATAAACATACGCAAAACCAGAGGACTTGCGGATATGTTCATCATCATCATCATTCGTTTTTTTTTTTAAACGTTGCCCCACACTGGGATTTCTCCTATGTCGTGGGTGCATTTACAGACATGAATTCCACATACAATACATCCAAACCCGGAACAACTACCTGCAGATCATACAAATATTTGTTCCGTGCGGGAATCGAACCCACGACCCGGAGCGCAGCAGCCGACTTAATCAGCCACTGCACCAACCGTGCCGTCAGAATAAAATGTTTAAGGAAAATGGGAACATTGGCGTCTGCTTTTCAACCTTTGCAGTAAAATTCTGTGGCAGACGGTGACTCGCTACTCCCAAGATGGCCTTGCATCTTGCATTTCGTACAGCAGAATGTACTAGGGCTATTATTTTATTATCATCCTCTAAATAAATACCCCTTTATTCAATGTAAATTAAACTTTTGTGATTCTGATACTAAACTAACACAATCCTTTTTTTATTGGTGTCCAGTGGAAATTCTACATGAACTTCCTCCTCCCGGACTTCTACTAGCTAAAACCACGGGAGCGGTCATCTTCGGCACCGAAGAAGGGCTCCAGGTCCTCGTAAGATTACACTAGAGCCCCCCATTGATGCTACGCCTTTAGGCACATCTCGGAGAGGATGACTGTAAAGCGGTCACCCCCTCTAGCGGAGGGAAGGCGACTGTAAAAAGGTCGCCCCCCAGGCACAACTGAGGAGGATCGTAAAGGATCCCTCCAAACCTAACTGTGCGCTGTGGTGCGCACACGGCGCCACGTGACCACGTGCGCGCCACCTACTTCTCGGGGGTCACTGGGTATGAGCACACAGACTCCCTAATCTGCGCGCCCAAACTAACACAATCCTGTCCATAATATGCCTCGAGTATCAGTTGTTAAACCAACCCTCAGCAAATTTAATTATCAACCAACCTTACTTGCTGCCAGCCTAGTGGCTTAGCTTAAGCGTAGCTTAGTAATACCACTAAAAACAATATATAATATATATAAATATATATATAAATTTGATTTTCGTTTGTTCAAAATCGAAAATCTCCTAAAGTTCTTTACCGATCGTTTTGAAATTTTTACACATCGTTGCATTTATATACGCGCATGTTTTGATTAAATTAAGAATCAAATTCATGTTGTGATTACGGGCATTTAGCCACAGCAATGCGTAGCAGGGTAAACTAGTTATTCATAAAATCTATACCAAATAAATAAAGTAACCCATCTCATTTTTAACTACAATGCACGCAACTAACCTATACAAAAAACCCTTCGGTTTTTTACCAAAATACTGTTGACTTTTACAAAAGCCAAAATAATCACTCCGAAAAACAAACAGATCAAAGCGGCTAATAGAGTGGGCCGCAATACACGCGGGAAAGCGGGGTTAATTGGACCACTCGTTCGAAGCCACTAATTGAACCGTCTTCTGTACGCCACACTACCGCACCGAGTCTATGTCTGTCTTAATTCCAGTTTCACTTTTGTGATAATTATCTTTGGTTTCAATGGCGCTATTGGCTTTTGGAATTCATGATAGAATAATTCAGGAGACTAATTAGAGGGGTCGTGATAATGGGATGGGAGATCTGAAAAAATGTCGCTATTAGTCTTTCTTGTGTCAATGTACACTACATAGTGTTTTTTGTGATTTAATTTGATCGGAATTTAATGTTTTGGTAAAGCGTTGGACTGGAAATTATTCTAAGTACGCCAGACATACATTTACCAACTCAGGTTATATTTATTTACACTTAATGTAAAAATAAACAATATATAAATATTTTATACACAATTAAAACTAAAAATAACTAAAAAAATGTATAACTGAAACTATAAGAAATTGGGCGCATTTAAGCGTCAAACGTCTCCTCATCGCTGTCAACGGGTGATGTTCCCAGAAGATGCTAATTCTATGTTCAAAAAATAGGCCAGCCCTCTGGTCGTGAAGAGTTGACTAAACGTCTGGCAATGTCTTTAAAATGTCCCAAGCGTTTCGACCCCAAACGACTCAAACACATAGATTCCAATGAGGTTATTATATTTGCACCGTTTGGGAATCTCGGCAGCGGCAGCGGCAGCACCAGCACAGCCCGCTAAGCTAGAAAGCTAAGAAACACGGTAAATCCTAAGATCTACAAGTAAAGCTTAAGATTTACCATTAGTCAGGCTTTTACAGTAACATATGCTTATGGAGTTAAAGGGTCGACACCGCATCGGGGTCTCTTTTGGGTCGCATGTGTGTATGCATGGCGTTAATTGATTGCTTTTAGGTGACACGCACGTTGGTTTGCCCACTCTCTAATATAAAGAAAAATGTGTTTTGACAATGTAGCTGCAACATTTACATGTCTTTCCTAGTAAGTCTGAGATCGATTAAATACATTATCATTAACTGATCCTATAGCTGTCAACTGCTGAACCAATCCCAAGTTGCGTGGCAACACTGTACTCCACCGTCAGCATACAGGTTACTCCACCGTCTGTCCGGCCGTCTTCAGGTGTTCTATCGATCGAGCTGATGACATCCCACCCTGCATTTTCCGGTTTGCGGTATCCACTCAACGAGTCGTCTGCTTCAATTGATAGTGTTAGCAATGGCCAGCCCATTTCTAACCTTCTGCCACTTCAACTTGCTGATACTGCTATGTTGGTGATGCACTGAGTTCTTCTTAGGATAACCTTCTTGCGATCTTTGTCCTAAAAAGTATTCACGCTGTTTCTTCTATGATGATTACCAATGACAAGACATAGATAATGATTATTCAGTTAGTTCGCAAATTCAAGGTCACCCAGCGAGCTATGGAGAATGCCTGGTTTGGTATTATTGATTTTTAAGGAGACGGTTGGCAATGTTTATTTTCGTGATGTTTCAGTTCAATTATACAGAATTAGACGATTTGAGAGCCGTCCAAATAGGGTACATAACTAGAATATTTGCATTTCTATTCACTGTAAACTGTTTCTCTTTTATTTTGGAAACAATTGGGTTTATTACCATTCTTGTATTGAGCAGGGTACGAATTCATTGAAATTTCATCGAAAGCGAAGGCTTTGAATGCAAATCAAGTACTTATTTTAGTTCTTTACAGTGTTGTCATAACCGAATATTATTTTTCTTAACAATTGAAGTATTCTAGGATACTACGAATGTAGCAGTCATTATTTTTCGACTGTTATTCAAAAAATAATAAAATTTGATTTAAATAAATTTTAAACGGATTAGATCGCGTATATTATAGATTTTTGTTTTTTCCTGACGTTTCGAATACTTTGCAGCATTCGTGGTGTGTGGTGCCGGCTCAGAATACCACCACCCCATCTCCTCTCGTGGTTGTCGTAGAAGTCGACTAAAGGATTAGCCGGAGGATGAGCAGCAGCGTCCTTCGAGTACATTAACAATTCAACTGCGATCGCCAACCCGTCTTCCAAGCGTGGCGATTACGGCAAATCCCCCCAATGAGCCCACAACACATCCATATCGGTCTCTGTGGTGATCTTTGGGGCGACCTGTGTCCAGCAGTGGACTTTATTCGGCCGAAATGATGATTCGTGGTCGCAGGATAACTAAGGCGACAGGCAGACCCGTCTAAATTCAGATCCGTTTAAAATTGTTTTATTATAATGTGTAATAAACGCGAAAACCTAAGACATCACTATATGATTTAAAATTCTTTTTTAGTATAGTAATGATAGAAGAATATAAAGCTACTTGTTATTTTTCTAAATTGCAATAGGCTGAACAATACTTTTTTATCGTAATTAGCAATGTTTTTTTTTTTTTTTTTGGGACAAGCCCGCCACACATTCCCAACCACTGCAACTCCTGTAAGCCAGGATCTACAATGGCGACCACCGAAAAGAACACCGATCAATGAAGCTCGGTGTGTCCCAGAGAAATGAATAACTGTCTTGGAACCCGCACCGAAATTAATCAGAAAAGATAAAGGAGGAGTATGAAAGAATATACGTTCCACTTCCCTCCGTAGCAAGCAGGAGACAGAGAAAAACGATAGGCCATAGGCACAATAAATGGGAGTTTACAACAGGGTTAAGCCCAGTTGCCAAGCACCACGGGTACAATTTTTTTATTTACGGGTCCTATGTTGTGAGCTATTGTGACTGATTCCAATAGTAGGTATGGCAAAAACACTTGAACGCACGGAAATTCGTCCTAGTCGCAACAAGATCTGTATAGTAAAAATAGTAAGTATAGTAATTAGCAATGTATCAAATCATTACTATAGGCTTCAGCATTCCGAAGTCACTACATACCGCAATTCGCGAGGCGAAGGCTCGGTCCTGGAGCGAACTCCTGGAGGGACTGGACAGGAATCCGTGGGGGAGACCCTACCGAATGGTAGTGGGCAAGTTGCACCCATAAGTCCCCCCGGTGACCGAAACCATGGCCCCGGATTTGCTGGAGAGAGTACTTTCAACGGTCTTTCCGGGACCCTCCTGGTCCCTCTCCACCCCCGATTGCCTCGGACTGGGCCGAGGAATCGGGGGTTTCAGAAGGGGAGCTGGGCCGAGCCATTGGCCGCCTGATGAGTCGCAACACTGCACCATGTCCGGATGGCATTCCGGGCCCGTGCGTAGGTGTATGCACTGCAGTCTCTTGGGGACTGAGGAGAAGTGCCTTTTTTACAGCCGCCTGCCTTCCGCTAGAGGGGGTGACCACTTTACAGTCATCCCCTCCGAGATGTGCCTAAATACGTGGCACCAACGGGCGGCTCTAGTGTGATCTTACGAGGACCTGGAGCCCCCCTTCGGTGCTGAAGATGACCGCCGGTTTTAGCCGGTAGGAGTCCGGCATACCCCTTGGTCCTTCACCGGGGCGAAGGAAGTCCAATGTAGAATTTCCACTGTATACCAATAACAACAACATCTTTCAACATTCAACATCTCGTTGAATGGTAAAATGACCATTTAAGAGGATCCAAGTTCGAATCATACCCATTGCACGATTGATGTTATTGCACTCCCAGCATAAACATATTCAGCTTTCTTTGTGTTCAAGCGTTTGCCATACCTACAATACACAACAATATGCAATAGCTCACAACATAAAAACATATTTTTGAATAATAATGTGTAATCCACATTGCGTCAAATTCCCGTATTCTCATTCAAAAAATGTGTTGTGGCTTTTACACAATCAATACAAATACGACTCAAATGCAACATTCCGATGCGCATCAAAATGTTGATACCTGAACAAGAGATGTAACAAGGTTTTCACGGTTATTTCTCATTGTAATAAAACACTTTTAATCGGATTACATCGCATATTTACACTTACACTTTGCAGAATCCTGCGACCACGAATCCTGCAGTGTTCGAAACGTCAGGAAAAACAAAAATCTATAATATAAGCGATCTAATCCGTTTAAATTGTTTTATTATAATAAGTAAATTATTGTAAATTAAACCCAACTGCGTGAAAAATAACATGTGCCATATTCAGATATTATAAACCTATGTCACTCACAATTAAGACGAATGTAATAACACGATATATATTGAAATCAATCGAGACGATTAGGCAACAGAGTGTGCCAAAGAAACAGACATACACAACAATGAATAACTGACACAAAATGTCGATCAATATTCTGTAAAGTTAATAATCGTAGGAGCAGATAAATTTATACTTGTATAATATAGAGCATTTTCAAGTAGAGATTTTTGAGCGATTACAAAATTTATGCATTCGTTTTGTTTTCAATTTAAAAAAGTATGACCATGTCTCCAACTTTCGTAAAGAACTCAAGTAGCTCCCAATTCATCTTCGCAGAAACACTCGGATATTGTGTCTCCTCTTTAATATTCTTCATAACCCAACATCTCCATCATACCTGCGGGAACGATTTTCCTCTACTTATAAAACTGATATGCCCTGCAGGTCTCATCTTAGGACCATCCTCAAATTCCCACCCCACAAAACTGATTTCTATTCCTGCTCCTTTTCTGTACATGCGGTTAGATTGTGGAGTGTATGTATTTTGTTTTTGGATATGTATATTTATGTATGTGTGTATTTATATATACCTATGTTTTATGTATCGTATAATTTTATACAAGTAATTATATGTTTATGTTCTTCATTTATTTGTTTCTTTACACACTGTGTCTACATTTCGTATTCAAACTCTCCTCTCGCAGGTCTGCTGGAAAAGATTTCTTAAGAAATAAGCAGTACCTTTGTACATTTTATACCTAATTCATTTTTCTTTATTTTTATGTTTCTGTGTGTATATAAATTATAAATAAATAAACAAAATGAGAAATGTAACCGTATATATATATTTACCATAGATAGAGCAACGTATACCACTTTCAGTAAATCTTAGAATAAACCATGACCATCATCCATTTGTATTCAGTTACGTATCAATAACAAAGACATTTCAACACACTTTTTTCTTTCGTATTTTGTATATTTTTCACTAACTTTTGTATATTGTTAACAATATTTTTTAGTAGAGTTCTACAAAAAAAATGTTCAAAAAGGTTCACTGGTAGAGAACGCCATATGGCATTAAGGCCGCCTTTTGCACCATCATTGTGCATAAAATTATAAATATATATAACTGTGTTATGAAAACAGTTATGGAACTTTAAACAATCATCACTTACTTTTAATATCGCAATTACTGCGTGACTTTATCAATACAAATAAATTAAAATGAAGTGTCTGTTTGTAATGTCAAAATAACAGATATTTATTACATGCATATGAAAGTATGTACAGGATCTATTTCGGATGGAATTGGTATTTGGTGCGAATTGGTAAAGGTTAGCAACCATCCTGACGGTGTAAATCATTCTATGACTGATCTTCCAGACATTGTTTATGAAAACTTCAATATTATGTCACAATATTAATTTAATAAATGAATCAAGTATTTAAATTAGTTACACAAATACTACACTGATTATATAATGATTCAGGAGTGATCCATATCACAGTTAAGAGATGTTGACAGAACGAGTGTCGCGATCGAAGTGCCCCGCGCCCGCACAGCGCGCTGCATATAATACGCCTCCGCTCCATCCCCACCTCGCCTGACTCATAGAGTGGTACGATGTCGTCACTTGCACGTGCGCGCGTTCGTAAACAATTTTGTCAGCGCCGACATCTATCACAAAAAACCAATTTTTAAATTTTTTGTCTGTCTGTCTGTTTGTTCCGAGTAATCTCCAAAACGGCTGAACCGATTTTGACGGGTCTTTCACTCGCGGATAGCTGATATTAAAAGGAATAACTTAGGCTACTGTTACTTTTAAATTAATTAGGGTTCCTCACAAAAAAATATAACCTTGAAATCCAATACATATATTCTATGTCAAGTGTCGAAGTACTCTAAATTTATTTTAATTAAACGCGGGTGAAACCGCGGGTCCCAGCTCGTTGTTTATATAAGCATGGCTTCGAACGCAGACAATGCCCTCTATTCAAACGACACAGAACATGCTAATACAAGAATGAAAACTTAAAATTTATTTTAAGCTCGCATGCATTCCTTCACACTTGACATTTAAACGTCGAAGACATTTTAATCAAATCTTTTTTTACATGGCTGTGCAGCGATGTTTTTAAGATGCTCTTCATAAATTTAAAACATGACATTTACATGGTATTATTTATATATATACATTGTCTTTTTGCAGACTGTCTGTCTCTGCTGTATTGCAATTGTACGGGCGAGGGCCAACGTATATTAACCAACGTCCCGTACGTAATTAAACCTAATACTCCCTATCTAACTTACTACCACACCCTAAATCCCTAGTTATACCCTACAGTCCCTAAGTCCCTAGCCCTACTATCTTGTAGTTTTGAAGGCAGGGAAACCTGTTACCAGGAGACCTAAGGTAACAGGCGGAAGGTGGGCGGGATCTGGGTGTGTGGAAATGGTTTTCTCACTGCCGGTCAAGCAGGCTCACAAGACCGATCGTACTGACGGCTAAAGGTGTCTTGGCCGCAGTGAGAGGTGGTGGACGGGTAATGAGTCAAAGTCGGATTCAACGTAATGACTGATTTATTTAACATTAATAACATCTTATATATTAATCTTAAACTATGTACACATCTACGCTTATTTACTAGTGTGCCGTTCATGTATTGTGCCGACGCTGCGGTGTTGCAGAATCACAGTTGGTATGCTGACGCAGACCCACGGAAAACTTAATATTTTATAAATATTATATATGCCGCTGCAGCAATTACTCTAGTAGGTATGTTGTAATTGTGATTTTGGGTCGTGGTTGTTTATTTGTGCCATGGCACAGATGTTCATGATTGAACAGCAATATTATTCATTGAAATAAAAGTACTAAATTTTAGGAACTTATTCATTCTATTGTTTTGCTGTTGCAGAATTTGCCTGGTGTCGCGTCAGTGGAGGATGTCAAACTTCTACTGACTTAAATCACACAGTGTCTTTAGCACATACTGAAGACCTACAGAATATCCAGTGAAACGCATCGGCGTACGTCGACATATTTTAGTCCTCTAAAAAAAGGTGCAGTACAGAAATGACGGCACGGTTGGTGCAGTGACTGATACAATCGGCTGCTGCGCTCCGGGTCGTGGGTTTAATTCCCGCACGGAACAAATATTTGTATGATCTGCAGGTAGTTAATTCGGGTTTGGGTGTATTGTATATGGAATTAATGTCTGTAAACGCACCTACGACACAGGAGAAATCAGAGTGTGGGGCAACGTTTAAAAAAAAAGAAATCATCATCAGTATCATTTTAGGCGAATATAGTCCACTACTGGACACAATCCTCCCCCAAACAGCGCCACACCGACCGGTCTGGGCATGTTGTGTGCTCATTGGGGGTTTTGACATAATCGCCACGCTTTGCAGGCGAGTTGGCGCCCGCAGTTGAGTTGGCACCCGCAGTTGAGTTGGCACCCGCAGTTGAGTTGGCACCCGCAGTTGAGTTGTAAATGTACTGGAAGGACGCTGCTGCCCATCTTCCAGCTGGACTCATAGTAGCCTTTTATGACAACCAAGGAATGAGATGGGTTAAGAACAGAAATAATATTATGAAATCAGTTTGCCCAACTTAAGGAAAAAGGCGCTTTTTGGGAGATACGTTTCTCCAGAAGTTTTTGACGGCACGGTTGGTGCAGTGGCTGATACAGTCAGCTGCTGCGCTCCGGGTCGTGGGTTCTATTCCCACACGGAACAAATATTTGTATGATCTGCAGGTAGTTGTTCCGGGTCTGGGTGTGTTGTATGTGAAATTCATGTCTCACCCACGCACCCACGACCCTGGAGAAATCCTAGTGTGGGGCAACGTTTTTAAAAAAGAAAAAAGAAAGAAGTAGACTGAGAAAGATTAAGTTTTAATTAAAAACAAAATACGACCACAATTGTTTTGCATCTGTCATATTTCATAAAAAAAAGGTTGGCCTCAAACTAGGATTTCTTCTGCATCGTGGGTAGTTTGCAAAATGTAATAAAATAAATAACACATGCACAAACACCCAGACCCGTAACAACTATCTGCAGATCATACAAACATTTTTTCTATGCGGGGATCGAACCTGAGACAAATAGGGCAGAAAGCCAATTATATAGCCACTGCGCCAACTATGCCATCGTTGTTTATTTAAAATCTATAAGTCCAAAACTTAGCGCACCAAATCGTGGATAGTTTTAATATCGAACGGTATTGCTGAATTGCTTACAACACTACCGATAGGTAGATAAATATGATGATGGAATAAAACAATTAAAACACCATAACACATACATTAAACTATTCTCTATATTTTCCAAAATTCAAAGTGGCATCCACTAGCAAAAGTTATACCAACATTATATATTCCAAGCAAAGACGGCAAAGATGAGAATACATAAACCAGAGATGGCCTGTCGCATCGGATATTTGCTTAACAATATGTGTTGCCAATATGCAGTATACCGCGTAAGGCTTGACGGTCGCCATAAAACGGAATATAGCTGGATATAACCGCTGTACCTTGAATATCCGAAGGGGTTATCCATGCGGTGGTTAAATCCGCGCCCTGCTTATGTTAGACAATGTGGCGACGATTGTGATTATGTCTATAGTGTAGAAGCGGTAGCGGGACGTGTATATGCGGTAGCGATTTTTGATATTTATTTCATTGTAAATAGTGTTCAAATACGTTAAATAACTAAATAACAGCGATACTTAGCATTAGAAGAAACAAAGAAATATATTTATTGACACATTAACGTTCATATATAAATTTATAAAAAAGCAAAAACTTATAAAATTAAAACAGTAACAAAAAAACATCATCAACTACAATCACTTGCTTAGCGGTTGCAGGTCGTAGCAGCGTCAATGAGGTTCACACTTGGCATGGTGCTGTGTTGTAGCTTGAACTGCAACACAGCGCTGGTTTTCAGTGTGAACCATGATATGAAGCCAATACACTCTGTGTACCTACTAATTCTAAATAAAATATATTCAAAAATAAACAATTAGAAAGTAGCTTCGCTCGCAATTGTCACCGTCGCACTTGATTGACACTCCGCCGATTGCCGTCTGCCATAATTTTCCACCGTTAATGACTACCGCCTTTAGCAACGTGTAGAATCGAGTGTTTTTTTAAACGATGGGTCACTAAGATTTCTCCTGTATCGTGGGTATATAGTTTACAGACATTATACATTTCACATGCACAAACACCCCATACCCGAAACAATGAACTCTAAAGATCATTTAAATATTTGTTCGAATCGGTAACACGATGCGCAGAAATCGAGTTGCTTTGCCACTGCACTAACGCTTAGAGCAACATGGCCAACCCTACGTTGCTCAAAGGCACTATCGTTTCCGTTACATCCGCTTCGGAAAATAAATTCATAAAGGAAAGAAATATTTGGGTACAGTAAAATGTGGCACAACATAAGTTTACAAAGAACATTATGGACAAGAAGAAATATTTTTTTGTAAAAAATTAAAATGCAATTCATAAAATCAGATAAAGGGCATCCTTTGAAGTCCATTACTGAACAAAGGCCACCCCTATAGATTTTCATAATTGTGTCGTTATTTTGTGTGGAATTTGCCAGTACTCACCACGCTTTGTGCCTGCCTGCTGCTAACCTGCCTGGGTTCGTAATCCCAGAATGGCTTCTGATTCACAGAAAAGACACTGCTGCTGATCCCTCTGGTATAGCCCCTTAGTCACCTCTTAAGACATAAACGGGAGGAGATGGAGTGGTGCTGTATTCTTAA
This sequence comes from Diloba caeruleocephala, assembly GCA_947459985.1. Lineage (NCBI taxonomy): Eukaryota > Metazoa > Arthropoda > Insecta > Lepidoptera > Noctuidae > Diloba > Diloba caeruleocephala. The sequence goes on from OX381618.1 coordinate 4,564,779, forward strand.
AAAACGGCGTGGTGACGCGGGTTAGTAAAACGCTCAAAATAACATTTCACGCTATCTCCTATACAATGTAATTTGTATCTTTACTTTGTGAGGCTTGATATACATGATATAAAGTCTAGACCTAATGCATTATAATTTATGGGTCTATTGCACCTTGTCAGAGCCAACAGTTTCTACATCAAAAGTACTTGATACTTCACATTGATAAAACGCATAAAATCTTCGAATGAATATAATATAAGATCGTCTTGCTGTCATGAATTTTTATTGGTCTCGAATATGTTGTCTGTATAGATATTGTCAAGACCAATCTCCGAGATTATGAAGACATTGACAATACATAGACAGATTGGTTCGAAAATACTGGCAAGGCTTTCATTACTTGCGGGATAAGCTAAATTATTTGTATAGAAATATTTATGAACTGGTTCCGAATAAATGTACAATGATTCCTGAGAAAAAAGACGATGTACCTGAATGGAGTTGAATACACGAATACTCCTATAATATAGTTACAAACATCAAGGTGTTCATTGCTGAAGGTGTATATGGAATCACACACATTTAAAATAAAATATAAAGAAAGTAGTGGGCGATTACGGGCTGTTGAGTGAATATTTCCAGCGAGATCACAACCAGCTAATTATTAATATTCACATAAATATAGTATTGTGCTAGTATATTATTCTGTGTGGTGTCTTTAAGAATACAGTACTACTCCATCTCCTCACGTTGTATGCCGTAAAAGACGACTAAGGGACTCTAAACCAGAGGGATGGGCACCAGCGTTGCTTCTGTGGAACAGTATCCAAACAGTGCTCAGAAACCCTCCTGCCAAGCGTGGTAAATATTGGCAAATTTCCCCCAAAATGACGACACAATTGTGGAAACCTACGGGGAGCCTTTGTTCAGCATATAACATATAAATAGCTGATATGATATTGATAGCATTCGCAATTTTCCCCCCCAAAATTATGACACCGTTGTGGAACTCTTTGGGGGAAGTCTTAGTTGAGCAGTGGACGTTCTTTAGCTGATATAAGTGTGATAATAAACTCTACTATAACATAAACAAGGCACCAAGGTTGTAACTAAATGAAAACAATGGAACTCGTAGAACTAAAACAGTAGATCTCATTCATATTCATAGGAACTTCAAAACAAATCATACGGTACAAATATGCCATTTGATTTGGAACTCTAATACGAGGTCAAAGTTCATAGATGTTCCATACATGTATAAAATCGACTGCCAGTCTTGTTACTGCCGTTTGAGGTGGACATTTGGAGAGTTATGAAAATTTTCCTATTCAAATCTCCGAAAACGTATTTCGCTTGAGCGGTTCGCCTAAAGCAAAGCTTAAGGGTTCTGTTAGATTTAGCGAAAGCTGACTTGTATTTTTATGTTGATACTTTGTGCAGAACTTACTAGAAAAGATTACGTTTATTTTATATGTTACGATAACGTTAAGATAACGTGTCAGTGCTTATTAACTAATAAATAAAGCACAGTACACGGTGCTTGAAAGATTACTAATGGTTGAATGATGGCACCCATGTCCAGTTGCACTCACTGATCGGTTGACGATTGGTGAGGTTAAGCAGGTCGCAGGCGCGGTCAGTTTATGGATGGGTGACCGCACAGTGGTATTTGAACTGAGTGCCTCCGTGCTTTGAAGGGCACGTAAAATCGTCGCTCCTGGTTAGAGAAGTCAAAGGTCTTTGGGTGGCTTGATTAACTTGATTAGCAACAAAAGGTTGGCCACACGAAGGAAGAAGAAGTCTTCTTCTTTAAGCTTATAACCACTTGGTCTCTTGGTACCCCTTTCAGTAACCATTAGTACTTTAGTGATTGGAAAACAACGGATCTACTCCCTCCCTATTTTGTTTTTATTTTTTAAACTCTTTATTGTACATCAATTACTATAAAACAACAACAACAAACAGTAAGGCCTAGTTTAAAGAGTACAATGGGCGGCTTTATCGCACTCGGCGATTTCTTCCAGGTAACCTTATTATAAGCCAAGCCAAGGCCAACCAAGCCATATTATAGGTACAAGGGTTTGCAAGCTAGTAGGCCATACAATTTTTAACTTATACACAGATAAACGTCCATTATTGCTTTAAATTACCATACTCAATATATATGGTGCTTTTCAAAATGGGCGCATCATCATCATATCAGCCGGAGTACCGTTGGGTAAAGGCCACCTCTTTATACGCCATTCTTTCCTGTTCCCTGCAGTCCTCATCAATTGTTTGCTGGCCACTGACGATGGATATGAGAACATCTGGACGGTCTACCTCTTCATTGTGTAGCGTATATATGCCATCATTCTGAGACGCCTTTCTCCATCTCCTATTTAACTTACTTAATATATTGTAGTATAATTAACGTGATACTTGTCTGGCAGTTAAGGTATGTTAGGTAGCTAAGCAGGGTGCACAGAATGGGGAGTCTACGTGCTCACACCGAGCGACCCCCAAAAAGACGGTGGCGCGCACGTGGTCACGTGCCGCCGTGTGCGCAGCATAGCGCAAAGCGAGGCTTGGGGGGATCCTTTACAATCCTCCCCGAGAAGTTCCTGGGGGGGCGACCTTTTTACAGTCTCCTTCCCTCCGCTAGAGGAGGTGACCGCTTTACAGTCATCCCTTCCAAGATGTGCCTAAAGGCGTGGCACCAATGGGCGGCTCTAGTGTGATCTTACGAGGACCTGGAGCCCCCCTTCGGTGCCGAAGATGACCGCTCCAGTGGTTTTAGCCGGTAGTAGTCCGGCATACCCCTTCGCCCATCCCCGGGGTGAAGGAAGTTCCATGTAGAATTTCCACTGGGCATCAATAAAAAAAAAATAAAAAAAAGGTAGCTAAGCAATACTGATGCATGCTTCATGCTTGTGCACGAATGCCGTCTATTGGGACTGGTCAGCCTAATGCCGCCATGACAATTTAATCATAAATTTTAAGAAATATTACAATCTGGCTCGTTTAATGTAAGTTGTTTAAAGTTTAGACTCTTTTCTCCTGCATTTTATCCACATAACCCAATTTCAAAAATAATGTACTCATAAATATTGTAACATATTAGTCACCATTGAGTTTCTTCCCCATAGGAATTCTACATCATGGAACACAACTAAAGTTTCGACTATTCCTAACTGTCTGTAAATGGTTTAAACGAATAAAAATACTTTTATATTATTTTATCTATCTATCATATCATATTTATGTACACAGCAACATACACGAACAAAATAACACGGCTACTAAAGTCTCGACTATTCGTAACCGTCTGTAACTAAATTTGGTTTAAATAGATAAAAAAAAATAATCTTATTTTATCTTTCTATCACATGATATTTATGTACACAGCAAAATACACAAACCAAACATATGTATATACTCGAACGAGCCCTAACCGATCTGGCAGAAATCTCATGAATATGAATGTTTGAGAACATACCGTCAATCGAGACGTCTACACATTGGGATACTAGACAAATTGCCAATTAATACCAAATCAGTGCTTGTAGCTGGGTACTAGGGATCCTTATAGGATGTACGTGGGTTTATACAATTAAGTTACAATACTAGGACAATTATTTATTTGAGGCGAAATTATTGAACCACATTCATCAGCAAAACGTTGCGACAAATCTATACAATGTAGTATTTTCAACCCCGTCGGACCTAAAAGGAGCGTGTATATATTTTGTGCGCATTATCATCATCATTTAACCAAAAGACGCCCGCTGCTGGACATAGGCCTCCTCCAAAGATCACCATAACAACTAGCAATCGCTACGCTTGGGTTGGCGATCGCAGTTGAGTTGTAAATGTACTCAAAGGACGCTGCTGCTTATTCTCCGGCTAATCCCATAGTCGCCTTTTACGACAACCCATGGGACGAAATTGGGTACTGCTATTCTTCGCTTACATTTGTATCCTTCGTTTACCAAATTCGATAATGATACCTGATTATGATATAAACTAAGAATTGTGACAATACCCAAAGTTAGACTATTTACAACAAGTGGCGACAATGTACATATGTCTTATGAAATGCCCCTTAAGTTATTTTGTTTGAACATATTTGCAAAGCTACGTGATGCATTCGACGTGGCCGTTGTAAGTAAGCTTGTTTTACTTTAACTTCAACTTTTAGTGTCTTAATTTCAGATGAGAATTACTTCATCATTTCAGCCGAATTAGGTCCACTGCTGGACACAGGCATCCCTCAAAGATCACTACAACGACCGATATGGGTGTGTTGTGTGCTCATTGGGGGTTTTGCCATAATCGCCACGCTTGGCAGGCGGATTGGCGATCGCAGTTGTGTTGTTAATCTACTCGAGGGTCGCTGCTGCCCATCCTCCGGCTTATCCCATAGTCGCCTTTTACGACACCCACGGGATGAGATGGGTTGGTGCTATTCGTAACCGGCACCACACAGCAATTTTTAAATAGAGAATTACTTAAATAGAATATAATCATTTATTCCGTACGTAGTCCACGTCATATTAAAACGATAGAGGGCATTTCACGACAAGAAATGCCGAAAGAGATATTTTTTGTTTTGTATTTATGCTATAACAATGTGGTGCCGGTTCAGAATACCACCACCCCATTTCCTCCCGTGGGTGTCGTAAAAGTCGACTATGGGATTAGCCGGAGGATGGGCAGCAGCTTCCTTCGATTACATTAACAAATCAACTGCGATCGCCAACCCGTCTGCCAAGCGTGGCGATTATGGCAAAGCCCCCCAATGAGCCCACAACACACCCATATCGGTCGTTGTGGTGATCTTTGGGGGAGGCCTGTGTCCAGCAGTGGACTTCATTCGGCCGAAATGATATAACAATGTTGATAAAGACAGTATTTTTATGGTAATCCATAACAAACGGGATAATGCCAAATGGGTGTATATCTGACTAAAATACATAGCTACATCACATTAACAACGGTCACGTTTAGGTACAAATCACATTCACGGTTCAAACAAGATTGTTCTTTTTTTTTTAAAAACGTTGATTGTTCTTTTTTTTAAACCCCTATAGAACCTGGGGTGTAATTCTCTAAGCTCAAACGTCGAAATATCCTTGAATACAGAATTGAAAGAAGGGTGTAAAAAATTTTTGTATTCGATATGACATGATTGAAGCTATTCAAGGACACATTGCAGATAGTGAGCCATGAGGACCAGTCTTAGCGAATACCAACTTAGGTTATCGGCGTCATTTCAATTCTGTATTCAAGGATGTATGGATGTTTGAGCTTTGGTGCAGTGGCTGATACAGTCGACTGCTGCGCTCCGGGTCGTGGGTTCGATTCCCGCACGAAACAAATATTTGTATGATCTGCAGGTAGTTGTTCTGGGTCTGGGTGTATTGTATATGGAATTTATGTCTGTAAACACACCCAGGACATACGAGAAATCCTAGGGTGGCCCTAGGATTTCTCTTGTGTCGTGGGTGTGTTTACAGACATAAATTCCACACACAATACACCAGTTGTATGTTATTCATATTGTATCATCATATCAGCCATTTATACGTCCACTGCTTAACAAAGGCCTCCCCATAAATATTCACAATTGTGTCTTATTTTTTTATATTTGCCAGTAGATACCACGCTTGCAGGCGGGTAGGTGAGCGCAGTATGGCTACTGTTCTACAGAAGGGACGCTGCTGCCGATCCTTCTGTTTTAGAGTCTTAGTCGCCTCTTACGACATCCAACGTTAGGAGATGGAGTGGTGCTATATTCTTAATCCGGACGCCACCCGAATTCGTATTGTATACATGATGGAAACTATCTGTATGTTCATATTACAATACTTTAACGAATATATACACTATAATATTTTATGAATGAGATGACATTAAATAATAATGTAGAAAATAACGCCATGATCAAAATTTGAACTTCTGCGGCTCACATGCATTTACTTTAATAGCATGATTTATCGCTTAAGTTTAATGGTTCCATACGTCTTAGTGAAAAAACGGCGGAGCCCTTAAATCATCACTCGTGTGTCTGTCTCTATGTCCGTCTGTTACAGCCAATTTAATCCGAATCCATTGGACCGATTAAGTTGAAATTTAATACACATATGAATTTCTGCGACCCAAATATGGACGTGTAACGTATATAGAAGAATTTTGAATATGTGGATCACGTTTGGGGCGAAAATTAGAGAAAATAGTTTTGCGAACTACTAGCGTGTAACATGTTCAATGGAAGGGCTTGCTGTGAGGGTCTCAATTTTTACAATATTTTTTTAAGAAAATAGATGCAATATTGACCAATCACTCCATTATCTGTTAAACTACTGAGCTTAAAACATTAAAACGATACAGGTAATTAATTGTTGTGTAAAATTTACAAGAACACCTATAGTACAAACTTACATTTGCAGTTAGAATGTATGGACATACTTTTTCAACTATAATGTTAAATTGGTTCTTGGGTTACATTATTGGTACAAGACAGAATTCAACAATAGACAACATATTTAGCAATTTCCCTCTACAATCCGGTACCCTACATATTTAAGTCAGGTTTTAGAAAAATATGGTAGATAATATATTCTCCACGCAAGTTCAGGTCATACTTGTGTGGTTTTACTATCGAAGACTTGCGTTTTACCCACATAAAACCCGGGGTGTAATTCTCTAAGCTCAAACATCCATACATCCTTGAATACAGAATTTAAAAAAGGGTGTAAAACCAATTTTTATATTCGATAGGACATGATTGAACCTATTCAAGGACACGTTGCAGACGGTGAGCCATGAGGACCATTCTTAGCGAATACCAAATTAGGTTATCGGCGTTATTTCAATTCTGTATTCAAGGATGTATGGATATTTGAGCTTAGAGAATTGCACCCTTGATGTTAACCAAGGTTGCGGTCGACTTGCTTGCCTGGAAGCAACCTGTTCCCTCCTGACTTGAAGACTTCGATACTAAGATTGTCAACAATTATATGGTTAGGAGTTCAACTCCTTGACGCCATACGTTATAAACGAGTTAGCAAACTGCTTCGTGTGCATAAGTAGAATATCGTGGATAACAATATAACGGTGGCGCATTGTCGTACGTCTAGTCGCCCGATGACAAAATGAGCTCGGGGAATTAAATTGTGCAATTCCAACTCCAACTCGCTAAATGCATGTGATAAAACGTTTGTTTGTTTGACAAACAAACAGTTTTTTTTATGGATATTAAAAGCAGGCAACCAAAGCCTATCTTCTTAATGAACTCGAACACTGACTGACTGACAAATGACTTGCAGCTTAAACTGGTTGGTCTTGAAGCATGAAGTTTTGCACAGAAGTTCCTTATGTAACGTAGGTGAGCACTATGAAAGGATTTTTGATTTATTTCCTAAATAAGAGATTTGTTCGGGAAATACGGTTGTTCGGGATGTACAGTTAGTAAGTAGCACATAAAATTGATAACTACAAGTTTTTTTAGTAGTACAAGCATGAAACTATTAATTGAATACCTAGTTCAATTAAGAAGTTGTTTCAAGTGGCTGCCTTCGTTGAAAATACACAGTCGAGTACACTTAGTTATGTTTTGATGGACTGTTCTTAAAATCGCTGGGGTTATCAAAGATATTGCCAAGGATACCAATTTTAGTAACGGCTACATTGGCATTTAGCAAAGTCAACAATTATATGAAATGAATTGTAGGCATTAGATTGATTTGCCCTATTCCTCTGTAAAAATAGTGTAATACCAGTGGATAATCATCCTCGTCCTCAGAACAACAACGGGGAATGCCCATTAAATGCCTGAAATGAACAGAAACTACCAATAGCTTTAAGTTCTATTTAGAATAAAATTTGAATAATTATTCTCAAGTTTGTTTAACTAGGGTAAAGTATAACTTTTAATTTAGTATTGAATTTGATTGTCGTATAGTGAGGTCTTGAATGATTGATTTATAATAAATAAAATAACGAACCTCCGTAACATCTTTTCGTCAACAATAACGCAATGCCTCAAGACGAAAGTCTTTAACCAGTGTGTGTTACCAGTGATGATATGTGGCACGGAGACGTGGTCACTCACAATGAGCCTCGTAAGAAAGCTCAAGGTCACTCAGCGAGCTATGGAGCTATGCTTGGTATTGCTCTACGGGATCGAATCAGGAATGAGGAACTCCGTAGAAGAACTAAAGTCGCCGACATAGCTGAAAGGCTATGTAAGCTGAAGTGGCAATGGGCGGGGCACATTGCTCATGCAGAACTGATGGGCGTTGGGGCAAGAAGGTTCTCGAGTGGAGACCGTGCACCGGAAAACGCAGCGTAGGATGACCTCCAACGAGATGGACGGATGATCTGGTGAAGTTTTATGGGAACCGTTGGATGCATGTGGCATGTAATCGGACTTTGTGGAAATCTATTTGGGAGGACTTTATTCAATAGTGGACGTCTTTTGGCTGATATGATGATGATGAAATAATGAATAATAAAAATAAACTATTTTTCTATTGTAAATCTGATTATCTAAGTATGCCAATAGCCAATAATCAAATTATATTTTAAACTACAAAAGATAAATCATGTCTTAGGCTGTGTAAATCATATGTCCTTTGTCTTACTGACAATACGGCATTACCGATGGCCATACTTATTACATTTCATTTTTCAGTCGTTTACTTGATTAAAATTTAAAGTTCTGCGATTTGAATTACAGGCTGCCTTTGCTGAATGTTTTTTTGTTGTTTAATTATTTCTTATTAATCGCTACGTTGCTACTATTATGTATTCTATGCCCTAACCTTGACATAACCTATCTTTCACAAAAATGTTTAAACTGACGTCTTCCTAATTTTTTGTAATTAATGCAATTGTAATGGGTTTCCTTTCGATTTAAAGTACAATTTCTTGTAGAACTAATTTATGTTCATCTCAAGCATTTTTTTAATGGCTGATGGGCATGTAATCAGATCATCATTTCGGCCGAATGAAGTCCACTACACAGGCTTTCCCAAAGATCACCACAACGATCGATATGGATGTGTTGTGTGCTCATTGGCGGGTTTTGCCATAATCGCCACGCTTGGCATACGGGTTGGCGATCGCAGCTGAGTTGTTAATGTACTCGAAGGACGCTGCTGCCCATCCTCCGGCTAATCCCTTAGTCGACTTTTACGACACCCATAGGATGAGATGGGGTGGTGGTATTCTGAGCCGGCACCACACGGCATACGCATAACCAGATACAATTTTAATATTTAGTTTTAACAACTGTGGCGATATAGTATGCGTAATGGTTGGTTGGTTTATATTTTAATTGTATTAGTTAGGTCATCGTTTCAGTAGAAGAAGGCCTAAAAAAACAAAGCTAAACAAAGCTTTTTTTGGAGCCGGAGTTACAACCACCACAGCTTCTATGCCAACACGTCTGAGGCCCTTGTCGCCGTTATATGATCTTAAAGAAAGAAAGAGAAAAGAAAGTATTACTGTCAGCCTATTTAATATTTTAGTATAACGACTGCCCACAGGGTATAAGTAATATTATTTTTACCGCTATTTTATAAACGTTCGTACTTTTATTTCTCACTCAAATTGGTGTAGAGGAAAAACGACTGTTTCAAATTTTGAGATTTAATAATTAGTTTAATTAATCAGGCCCCTTGTTAATTGTTATTCAACTTATCTGCATAATAACATTAAGTCTTTTTCCTGTTACGAGCTCCGAAGTATCGTTTATATTCTTGCCTGGATTTTTAGGGTTTCGAAATAAAACAAGAAACCTTTTTAGTTTGTTTTTATAATAGTGAAGAGTATTTTATTTTATTAAAAACTAGCTAAAATCCGCGGGTCACCCGCCGTTTATCTAAAAAGAAAATGGATTATTTATAAACCCTAATTAGTTTTTATACAATAAATGTTGCTTAAGTATAACTTCAGCTATCTGCCAGTGACAGTCCCGTAGAAATCGGACAAGCTGTTTCGGAGATTAGTGGAATCAAACAGACAGACACACCGACAGACAGACAGTTTTTTTGTTGTTGTAGGTAGGTACCGTATATACTTTAATATGCATTAATTAAAAAGCTGTTATTTTGACATTACAAACAGACACTTAAATTTTATTTATTTGTATAGATAACATGAAATATAACTGATCCAACAAAGAACTAAGTCGCAGACATACAACTTTAGGCCATTAAGAAAAAAGTGCATATCTGCCTTAAAGGTCGGCAACACATCAGCAATTCCCCTGGTGTTGCGGATGTTTATGAGTGGTAACCCGGGTTGTCGTTTGCACTCCTACATAAAACTGCTCATAAACACATCATACCATAAACGTCCACTGCTGAATGCGGGCGTCCCAGTTGCCGTAGAACGTGCTCAATCATCAGCAAGCGTTCCCTGCCCTGGGGCCTAGTCTGTTGACCCAGCAGTCCACCCAAGCGTCAGCGATTCCTTCGCTGATGTCTGCCTCCATTACGGCACCGTACTTACCCGTGCCGTACAACCAACCCGCACCCGAGCCCGCCCGCACGTGCACTTTCAGAGGACCGCCCCTTCATCGCCCCAGTCCCCACGCCACCTCCAATCTAATCATATATCTGTTCTCCTCGGAATTTTAAACTCCGTCGACATGAATAGAGTCGGCCATACGGCCGCAGGTATTCGAGCCAACCAGGGCTAATATGGCCTCATCCCCTTCTTCTGCAACTTTGCAGATGTCACGTCCGCCTTCCTCGCGGTAGGTAAAGCCTTAATGGATACATAAACCAGGTGCAGAATTAAACCCCATCACCATCATCATCATCATCAGCCTGTATCGGTCCACTGCTAGACATAGGCTGCTCTTAGCGTGCACCACAACACCCGGTCATCAGCATTCCGCATCCATCCGGACCCAGCAACCTTTATTAAGTCGTCTGTCCTTATGGCCAGTGGGCGTTCCGCACTAATTAAAATTATATTAAATTGAATTAAACCCTCTATACAGCTCTATTATGTCATTTTGGCTTACCAACACCCATAGCTCGCTTTTTTCAAACGTTAACTATGGAAAACCAATTAACCTTTGACTTTTAAATTCACAGGATTGTTGAAAGGAACTTTTTCTTCTGACGTTACTCATTTATCGTGGGCACATTTACAAACATAAATATATAAGCAATCAGATTTAAAACAAAGTAAGTATATCTGGACGGGCCCCAACGAAGGATAATTTAATACATAATAAAATTTATCTTAATTGGATTATAGTTCTTTGTCCATTCCTTATACCATCCCTCGATATTCACCACACTTATGTCGCTTTTGGTTTATGTAGTGTACCCATATTACGATGTCCCATGCGGCTGAAAACCAGTCGCTTAGCCTCTGCGTCACCATGAATTATCAATGCATAAGATTACCTGGAATAAATCGCCGAGTGCGATAAGGATAACTATATTCCATGTTCTGGGTGTTCCTGTTATCTTATGTTATAACTGGTGGACGATAAAGGGTACTAGTGGTCGCCCAGTGGTCGAAATTCAACCGTAATGCACAGTTTTTGTTTTGTAATATAAATTACACACATATTTTTACTTTCTGCACTCCTGATCAATATGAACTTTAACTATGCCAAATCTCACACTGCTCCGTGCACGCATTATGCTTTAAAAGGGGTGCAAAGCATTTTCTTCACGTATTAACATATAATAAACAAATAAATAAATGCATGGTTTCAAATACCTCTTTGTCTAAATCTATACGCCATTGAAATAAAATAACGGACTGTGCATTTTAATCTATTCTCTATCTCTGTTTTAGTAGCTACCTATGCTAAACAATTTAGTATGAGAGAGATATATTGGAATCTTATCTCTTTTTCTTGAAGGTTTTATGATCCTTGTTTTTATAACAAATAGCTAGAAATCATTTTTAGACATCAGCCTTTTATATACGGTCGTCTCTTACTTGGTTTAAACTTAAGACAAAACTTCTCAGTGTCCCTATGGTCCAATTATAACTTATTCTCTAAGTTACGAGACTCCTAAGCGATGCAATGCATTTACAATGTTGTCTCTAAGCTTACCACTATGCATAACTTTAGAGGAAACTTCCCTTTAAAGTATGGTTATACTAGTTTGGTACTCGAATTCTCTTTGGGGGCTTTTCCAAGGTGAGATGTGATCTCGGTTAACATTATGATGTTTATAAACGACTTTACCGGGTTTTGTAAAAATGAATGTAAAGCTTATTAAGTTAATATTACATTAAGCACATATGTATTTTCATTATGTATTTTTTTTTTCAAAAATGATAAGTTTTTATCCAGATGGCGCTCTCTCTGGCACCAGTAGTGTTGGTTTTGTAGGTAAAGCACGAAAATTGGAGTGTTGTAGTCTCCTTCAGGGCGACATGCTCCAGACGTGTGAATGAATGAATGAATGAATGAATGATTTATTTGCCAGAATATAGGTAGGTACATATTACATGGTAAAATTACTGAATGGTTTCACTATATTCGACTTTACAGTCGTGCAAATTTTTATAACGTGCATACAATAATAAAATTAAAATTAATATAAGTATGGTCCCTTTTCATTATAAATTTCAAATTCAAATTAAATTAAAATAAAATTTCACTGTGCAAAAGGAAAGGCCCAATCCCGTTAGGAGAAGGATATGATGGCCAACAGCGGTCCCAACGCTTGCATCCCACACGCCTGAGCGCCCTGCCTCCGTTATATGGCGGATAGCCTTACGAGTCGTGGGCACTCAGAGTAGGGACTCTATGCGCTCATTCCAAGCAATAACTGGGAATGTGGCGGTGGCCATGTGGTCACGTGCCCGATGCCGCACACGCAGCACAGCGTACAGCCAGGTTTTTGGGGTTCATCGGGCTTCGGACAAATTCTCATGGATTTTGACCGCGGTGAACAAAACTTATCCTTAGAAAGCCCAAACACCATAGTACATAATGTTATACAAGATATTGAGTAATGTCTATAATGGCTTTGTTTTCTTAATCATATGTATATTGAAGAAACTATATGTACTTAATAAATACTGCGTGGTTTTTTTACCTAATGAATTCACTTACGAACAAACTACGTTATGTAGTCCAAATAGTTAACAACCATGTCTGTGCAGGTGCCCGGTTTGGAATTCGGCTATGAATATTAGTTGAACAAACACTGCATTATGACGCTCTCTTTTTTGAATTTACAATAATTGTTTGACATTCTTAAAATTTGTATAGTTCTGTGACATGAATCTTTTATACGGTAAACGTGAGTATCATGTAGCCTACATCTATAAATTATAACTGCCTGTTGTTTGGCAGTATGAGTCTGTCATGCTCACTAAAATGCCTTGCTGATGATGGCGTCGTGTATCGGGCCGTTAAGTTCCCTGCAATATGGTTGACCTGAGCTCCTCCGCTTCGGTGACTGCTCTAATTGAGGCTCAAAAAGAAAACCAACCCAATGCAGGAATGAGACTGTGACTGTGTTATGCTTAAGATACTACATTAGACTAAACGCAAGGAAATGTTACATGGCTGCAATGTAACACAGCATGTCGGTGGCTGCATCAACTTGGTTAGAACCTCGAAATTTACAGACAGACACATATATACTATGGGACTCTTCTCAGGAACTCTGCACTCACCAACCCGCCTGTCAAGCGTGATGTGTAGTAGCAAATTCTCTCCGAATTGTTATGGAAATCTATGAGGGAGGCCTTTTTTCAGCAGTGGACGTCTTTTGGCTCATATGATGATGATAATGATGACTTCCTGGTCACCAAAATGAAAGTCTTCAACTAGTACATAGTGCCTATCATGAAATACGGTAGTGAGACGTCGACGAGAGTGTCTATCACTGAGAGTAGGGCATGCCTACAAGATCAAAGTTGTTCAGCAACCTAGGTAGACTGCGAGCATAAAATTCAATCAAATAAACTGAACAAGTTCAAACACCACAGATATTCCTATTCTTCTTTTTCTTCTCTTAGATTATGGCTTCTGTAGAGTATCTTCCACAATTTTGCCAATGTCAAGTATAAGGCAACGTTGTACGGTGTTCAGATTAATCAATCTTTACGTATTCATATTATTTCTCAAAAATGAAAACATTCTACATAAATATGTCGGCAACGTCATACGGTTCAATTCTATTCCTCGGATATTTCTGTTAAATTAACTGAAATATTTATACCATCAATATTTCAGTAGCAAACGCCATGAAATTTTCACCGTAATTGTTTTCTTAACAATTTGACAGATGTCAAAATGGTTACGGGCACAGGAATTATCACAGGCTGCCAACATCTTGAGTTTTATAATGTAACTATGATGTCGTCGAAACGAATTTCCAAATAATTGTCTTGGAAATGGTTGACAATTATTACTGAACAATTTGTGCTTGTGGTCTGTAAAATTATTCTAGTCTTGTTTGATTATGATAGAATTAAATTATTGTTATGATAACGGTTGAAAAAAAGTCGATATAGGAATGGACGGAGTTGAACTTTTAATTAGTTTATTTAATCATTATTACATCAGTCTGTAGCTGTATCACTGCAAAGCAATGACCTGTTCTCATACAGAAAGGAACGAGCACTCATCACCACGCTTGTTTACTTTAGCGGATTTCAGAGAATAAGATTCAGGTTTCTTCACGATGCTCTAGTCTGATTATACGAGGTCCTGGAGCCCCCTTTTGTTGCTGAAAATGACCAATTCAGTAGTTTTAGTTGGGTGGAGTTGAATATATTAGTAATGTTAACATGTCAAAAGTTATCATCATGTTAAATAGCTTGTAAATTCTAAAAATAATACTTACCACTTTCAAATTTTGATTAGCTATTAGATAAATTCATTCATTGGGAGGTCCTTGTTCAGCAGTAAATAGCGTATACGAACATGGATGAGACTGTAAATAGCTTCTACACATGACTCATGCAAAACATTTCGTTCAATGCTACATTTTATATTTAGAGAGTAGTAAAAAGTGGCTAGTATTTATTTAAAAAGTATTCATCTCTGATTTTCCAGAGGTAATTGACCTCAGAAAAATCCAGAACGTGACAATAGCACTGCTGTCATACACATACAGTTTTTCCGACCTTGAATATGATCATTATTTTTTACAACTCGTAGTACAAACTACCAAGCAGGCGACCTTCATAATACCTTCACATGTCCAAATCGACAAGAAATTATAAGTAAAACAAATGTTTTTTTTTTTAATTCGTCGCCTAATGAGAGCGAAGTTTTGTGAGAGATCAGGAATGTTGGGCCAATCCCCCCTAGGGATATACCGACAGATAGGTATCGCGTTGCTATCCTCTTCGAACTTGTTCTTAGGTGGGGACACAATATCGGATTCGATTTTGTTGTTTGGTATTTGTTTACTAAAAAGGATTCCATTTGTGAGTTTTATATTCTGCAAAGATTTGCACACAGTACATATTAAATAAGGGTTTTCATATCGATCAAAAGATTTGCATATCCACAGTTTCTGCTAAAAATGAAGCATTCGTAGACTCCACGACTCCGCAATAAGTGGGCGACATTGCAATTAATTGATGATATTTTAATCAATTAAATATTAAATAATTGGTGATGATGATAAAATAATTTCAATCCATATAAGGGGCTTGCCTTTTCTTTCGCCAAATAATAAGCATTGCATCTTAGAGCGGGAATTCTGTCGGTCTTCTAAGAAGCAATGTGGAGGAGTACGTAGCTACTTGCAATATTTTCTGGCTATTTTTATTTAGTTTCAGTAAGTGTAGGCATTAATAATAAAGTTGTTATTATACAATATATTTTCAAGTACTATATTTTTGAATTCATTGAATTTACTGGACCTAGATTCGCAAATATGTGTACTATCACGATGCATGTCATATCCCGTACAACCGAACGTTTTATGTTTTTTTTAAACTACAAAGAATCACATTGAAGTAAAACTGCAACAAGAAACAAAAACTTTTAATGATGTCGAAGTGTGGAGAACGACAGAACCAAACTTATTATTTAGAGAAATCATCCAGAGAAATTGGTGCTAAATTGGATATTTTTAGGGGCCTGCTCTCGACATCCATCTTTCCATACAAACCACTGGCAACAGTAAAAATGGTTGGCGAAGTACACCAGGAGAAATTATATCCATCCGGAGACAGGTGAACTATAGTGAATAGATCACTCAATACCGCTATCACTGGATTTCAATTCCAAGATTCAGATTCAAGATCTACGTCCATGATGAGGGACAGCAGGATAACATCATCATCACTATACATATAATCAGTAGCTTTATTCGCAATATCTTTATTACAATAAATGATTATTTAATTTCATTTCACATGCAAATCAAGGGGACACCGTTTGTGTTATTTACTGGCTGTGCTAATATCGATATTAGTCCAGACTTTTCCAAATAATGTGAGAGTTGAATTGCAGCCTAATAGTTTTCATTGAGATTGGCTGAGATCCATGACGTGACAAGAACAAACAAACTTACTTTAGATTTTTAAATGGCAGGATTTCTCTTGATATGCGGCAAATAAAAAAATTGGAAAATTCGATCAGGCTCGCCTTTGGGGATTTCCAGTGTCTAGACGTACCATTACTTATTTATCTTAAAGTATTGTTGAACCTTAACGACATTTTGTTTGCATTGATTCTCAGGAGCTAAGGTTAGCTTTTTTAGTTTTCGTATTTTTGGTAAAATACCGTACATTTCAGATTTGATTTGTTCAAGAAGTATTTTGTTTCACGTTTTATTTGAAATAAATACAATCTACGTCAACATACACTGTCAAAGCTGTTAAAATAGTTCAAAATCTGTCGATCGAATAAGTTGGTGGCAGGCAGGCCACCCACTATAAAACCCTTTTATCAAAACCTTTGCAATATATTATTTTGCGCCGATCACAAGTAACTTGGGACAAGAGCAGGAAGAAGAACCTGTATTGTTCGACATAATACTCTAGAAAATCTATATCTCCCCGAGTGTATTCACATATAGATAGATATCGTGCCGTGTGGTGCCGGCTAAGAATAACACCACCTCATCTCAAACCGTGGGTGCCATAAAAGGCGACTATGGGATTAGCTGTTGGAAGGGCAATAGCGTCGTTCGAGTACATTTATAACTCAACTACGATCGCCAACCCATCTGCGAAGCGTGGCGCTTATGGCTAAACCCCCCAATGAGTTCACAACACAAACCCATACTGGTCGTTGTGGCAATCTTTGGGCGAGGCTTCTGTCCAGCAGTGTTTTTTGGCTGAAATAATGATGATGATGAGATAGATATAGTTCCCTACGGAACAGACAATGATAATGTAATGAGTATTTAAAAATTAACAGAAAAAACTAGTTTGGTTCTCACCACTTGCTAGTCTTAATATCTTTTGCCATAAAATCATATCAATTGTGAACAAAAATAATAGTAACTAAACTATCACAATCTTTGTACACCAGACCCAACAAAGCTAAGACAAGAGGCCAATCTTCAGCGACTTGTGTTGACCCTTTTTATCAATCCCACAGCACCTTAGTTTGTAAGTTTGGGTCTTTGCTCCACAGATAAATTGTATTTACTAGCCCGGATAACTTCTTGGGAAAAATGATTACTTAGGATCTTTTGAAGTGAAAACCATACTCATATATTAGTACGTTAGAAACCATTTAGTTAAGGTCTAATCCAGAGGTGTAGTAATAGAAAAATCTTCCAGCAACTAGATTAACTGAACTGCCGTGTGGTGCCGCCTGCCGTGTGGTGCCGGCTACGAATAGCACCTACCCATCTCATCCCGTGGGTATCGTAGGCGACTATGGGATTAGCCGGAGGATGGGCAGCAGCGTCCTTTGAGTATATTAACAACTCAACTGCGATCGCCAACCCGCGTGGCGATTATGTCAAAATCCCCCAATGAGTACAAACACCCAGACAGCTCGTTGTGGTAATATTGGGGGAGGCCTGTGTTCAGCAGCGGACCTTAACCGGCCGAAATGAAAAAAAAAACTGGATCAAAGAATATGGCATATTTATATTCTAAGTGTGCTCCGTGTGGTGTCCGGATTAAGAATATAGCACCACTCCGTCTCCTCCCGTGGATGTCGTAAAAGGCGACTAAGGGTATCTAAACCAGAGGGATGGGCAGCAGCGTCCCTTCTGTGAAACGGTAGCCATACTGCGCTCACCAACCCGCCTGCCGAGCGTGGTGAGTATTGGCAAATACCCCCCAAAATGATTACACAGTTGTGAAAATCTATGGTGGAGGCCTTTGTTCAGTAGTGGACTATAAATGGCCGATATGATGATATTCTAAGGGCATTAATTTCTGTCGAGCTCTGAGATCACATTGGATCTTTGCCACTGGAAATAGTCTTTATAAGTATTAATGTTGACATCAGCATCATCATGATATTAGCCAAAAGACGTCTACAGCTGAACAAACTGCTCTGCTGCTGCTGCAGCTACTGCCTTTGTTATGTTGTCATTTTTGCGGGTCAATTTTCCAGTACTCACCACGTTTGGCAGGCGGGTTGGTGAGCGCAGAATGATGGTCGTTCCACATAATGGACGCTGCTGCCCATCCCTAATTTATAGGTATAGTTGGATTACCTTTTACGATATCCACGGAAGGAGTTATATTATATACTAGCTGGGACCCGCGGTTTCACCCGCGTTTAATTTAAAAGAAATTTAGAGTACTTCGATATAGACACTTGACATAAAATATATATATTGGATTTCAAGGGTTTTATTTTTTACGCGGAACCCAAATTATTTTTCTAAAATAAAAGTAGCCTAAGTTATTCCTTATAACATCAGCTATCTGGCAGTGAAGGTCCCGTCAAAATCGGTCCAGCCGCTTCGGAGATTACCCGGAACAAACAGACAGACAAAAAATTTTAAAATAGCATTTTTGTTATATGTAACGTACATACTTTCATATGCATTTATTAAAAGCTGTTATTTTGACATTACAAACAGATACTTCAATTTTATTTATTTGTATAGATAGTGGTGTTATATTCTTAATCCAGACACTACACAGATGAATTGACAAACGATAATATTGAAAAATACCTACTCACTTATAAGGTCATACTTAGCACCATAAATTAATGGATTTCTATACATAAAGGACAGCTCATGACAGCAATGAATTTATCACATTATACATAGTAACATCACATCTTAAGCATCATATTTTTACGTTAAAATAGCAGCATTGACAACGTTATATATCATGATGACGTATGATATCTACTTACGAATGCTGGTGAAAGTAAAGTCAATGTAAAGGTATCTGTCGATTATATCGATGAAAGAATTTTTGTTTATCTTTTCTTTGAGTAGAGTTTTAGTTTGTGTTGTGTTATTTGACGGCATGGATGTTGCAGTGGCTCATACAGTCAGCTGCTGTGCTCTAGGTTGCGGCGTTTGATTCCCACACGGAACAAATATTTGTATGATCTGCAGGTAGTTGTTTCGTGTCTGAGTGTATTGTGTCTGTAAACACACCCACAACACAAGAGAAATATTAGTGTGAGACATCATCATCATCATATCGGCCATTTATACGTCCACTGCTGAACAAAGGCTCCCCCCATAGATTTTCACGACTGTGTCATTATTTTGGGGGGTATTTGCCAATACTCACCACGCTTGGCAGGCGGGTTGGTGAGCGCAGTATGGCTATCGTTTCACAGAAGGGACGCTGCTGCCCATCACTCTGGTTTAGTTTCCCTTAGTCGCCTTTTACGACATCCACGGGAGGAGACGGAGTGGTGCTATATTCTTAATCCGGACACCACACGGAAGTGTGAGACAGCTTAAATAAAAATAATAATGTACACGATTTTCTAATATTTAAGTCGATATAGTGTTTTAGTGTGGTGCCGGCTCAGAATGCCACCACCCCATTTCCTCCCATGGGTGTCGTAAAAGTCGACTAAGGGATTAGCTGGAGGATGGGCAGCAGCGTCCTTCGAGTACATTAACAACTCAACTGCGATCGCCAACCCGCCTGCCAAGCGTGGCGATTATGGCAAAACCCCCCAATGTGCTCACAACACATCCATATCGGTGGTTGTGGTGATCTTTGGGGGAGGCCTGTGTCCAGCAGTGGACTTCATTCGGCCGAAATGATGATGATGATGATAGTGTTTTCGACGTTAATTTGAGGCGCACTTAAACTATTTCGTATATTTATCTGGTTGAGCGGGAATGTTACGATAATTACCATGCCGTCAAATGGATTAGAAATCGCAGAATGTGGAAAGCACACATAAGGAAGTATGACATTATCTCTCAATTATCACATCCACGAGTCAAGGAATGTGGTCTATTTCATGGCAGAAACTACTGTAGCTCAGGAAATAAACCAAAAATCATGACTGAGGCCGGCTACGAATAGTACTAACCCATCTCCTCGCGTGTGTGTCGTAAAAGATGACTTTGGGATTAGCCGGAAGATGGGCAGTAGCGTCTTTCAAGCATTAACAACTCAACTGCGATCGTGTCCCACCTGCTAAGCGTGGCTATTATGGCAAAACCTTCCAATGACAAACAACAACACACCCAGACGCTTGGGTCCAGCAGTGGACTTGGTTCTTCTGAAATGATCATAAATGATGACCCTGATATGATTCGGTATAATCTTCTCCTTTCAGATATAATCAATGTAATCCCTTAAAATCTTTCGGAAAATCTTACCCTTGTCCCACGACCCGTAATTTCCGATTAAAAGTTGTAAAGACCGTCGTTACACGTGAGTGTGTGGAGACCAGAAGGTCACTAACCGCTAACAAGCCGAATGAGAGAGCGTCTCACCCATTTATTACATCACCGCGAACCAGGTGTAGACTTTTATTGAGACGAATAGCTTTACTACCAGCAAGTTGACACTAAAGTTTAGTTTGGCATTTATAAGTTTTAGCGGTGAACGATTACAGCTTTTGTAGAGTATTATTGTAAGGTATACTTATGCATATAGCATAATAATGTTACATTTTTTTATCTGGTAGTATGAATAAATCTGTATTGATTTGAAAGAAATGAAGAAAGAAGCACAATTTGTTTTTGCGGCTAGCATCGAAGCACTATTACAGATTTAGAGAAAAAAAGCACATATAGGCACAGGCATTACCAAAGAACAATGCCTACGAGTCTACGATTACATAATGCGGTCTCTCATAGTAATAATATGGAAATTGTGCGAGGCATATGCGAAAAATATAGGTCATTGCTCAGCATAACGCTGTGGCATCAGTACGAGCCAGCAGTGCCGGTTTTCACCAACAGCCTCAGTGAGTACCAAGATTTGAGCAGTATATACGTATAATTTACTCTTACTCGATAATCATATAGATTCTCACAGTGGAAGTGCATATTTTCTATAACATGGCATGGGCAGGCATATTGCGGTGCATGTTTCTGCCGGCAGGTCGGCAGATACCTCACTATTATCAGCGTCTTACTAATTTGATATGACGCGACTACAGTTTTGCCCCATAAGAATCTCACTATAAGTATGATTTTTCGAGAAATACACGTATGAACATGATACATGAACAGGCCATTATATCATTACTTCATGGTCGGTACTAAATTATAACTAGTTATATGCAAGTCCTACTACACATGTATACCTTAAATTATCCAAAAACATTCCCCAAGTAACTAAACTAGACGTCGACGTTTTCTTAGTATTCAAAGCTCAAATAAAAATACCTATTCGGATACGGCTTGGCAAGTTAGCAAATATTTGACGGAGCTTGAAGCTCCTTTCAAATAGAGAACAAATCTAAGATAAAATTGAGTCAGTGATACTAGTACAAAACTAACACAGGGTGTGTTTGATTAGTGGAATCTGTGTGCCGTAGGATCCATGATATATAAACGCGGATATTACCTATTTTAGTAGCATAATCGCCGCTTTTGTAGACCTAATCCTGCAATGGAGAGGGCTATCCTCGGAGTTTCCGTACGAAATTGATATTATTTCTAATGAAATACAAAGTTTTCTATAATCAAACTGTTTTATTTCTCTTTATGCAGCGTCTCGGAATAAGGAAAAAGTACACTCTTAAAAGGCATAGACTTAAGAAGTTAAAAATTCTATATTTCTGACTTGGTAACAGAGACAAAATCAGTATTGCCAACCTTAGTTAAATGTATGAGCATTGCACATAATATTTAACAGAAATGATGGGAGATCCGCAAAGGAACCAAGGTTATCAACATAGCCCCAAGAAATGCTAAATTTAAGTGACAGTGGGCGGGGCGCACGTTACTCGTAGAACGGATGGCTGATGGTGCCGAACGAACGTCCGCATACCGGAAGACGCAGCGTGGGCAAACCCCAAACAAGGTGGGCCGACGACATGAGTATTATTAAGTCTTCTCCAAATCAGTTTTATTACAATATTATATATAAAACCGTTATTTATAAATTGATCAAATATTCGTACACGTTTATCAGCCGATAAACGTTCACTGCTGAACGAAGACCTCTCCCATAGATTTTTGCATTCGACCGGTTGCATGCCACCCGAATCCAACAACACGCAACAACATTCACCAGGTCATATGGCCATCTCATTTCAAGCCGTCCCACGTTGCGTTTTCTCTATGCGCGATCTCCACTCTACAACCTTTCTTGCTCAAATGGCCATCAATTCTACGAGCAATGTGCCCCGCCCATTGCCACTTCTGCTTACTAATGTAATGTCTTTTTGTTTTTCCTGACAACAAAAATCAATAATACACGCGATTTAATCCGTTTAAAATTGTTTTATTATAATGTGTAATAATCGCAAAAACCTACTATATATAGCTTTCCTATGACGCCAATGTTAAGAGACCACGTCTTTGTGTTATTTAACAGTCCTTCGCAGCTATACAGTACATATAATTTCACAGATACATTGGTTTTCTCAAAGTTGATAACCACCCACGATGTTATTTTAAATAAGATATTATGATTTTAATTTTAAACCTTCCATGAGTCTGGTCGGTGAAAAAATATTGTTGTAGATGAGATTATTGATGATGGACTAATCTTACGACAATTTTTTTTTATTTCTCGTTTGTCACTTTTTACAGTTTTTATGTGTCGTGTGGTGCCGGCTCAGAATGCCACCACCCCATCTTCTCCCGTGGGTGTCGTAAAAGTCGACTAAGGGATTGGCCGGAGGATGGGCAGCAGCGTCCTTCGAGTACATTACCAACTCAACTGCGATCGCCAATCCGTCTATCAAGCGTGGCGATTATGGCAAAACCCCCCAACGAGCCCACAACACACCCATATCGGTCGTTGTGGTGACCTTTGGGGGAGGCCTGTGTCCAGCAGTGGACTTCATTCGGCCGAAATTATGTGGGGTTTTTACATTTTTACATTAAAGGTTGACTGTTTGCGTATATGTATAATTTTAAAATATATAGAAGGAATCTCCAAGGGATTCTTGAGGACACACCAAAGGTGGCAAATGGCAAGTCGAATATGATGTTCAGAAATGACAATTATGAAAATATTATTTTAGCTATACATATAATGCCATCATGTTCTATTCCAATACATCTTTAAATTGCAAAAAATGGTATTAGATCTCAAGTGATACCAAGCAAATTTATCACAATCTAACGAAGACCTTATATGTACTATAGTAAAACTCTAAGGAGAATTTAGTTTAGTATGACTAAGCCAGCTTTCAGTAACAAAAAAATACTTGAAAATGTACAGTTTATTAGCTAAGGTTCCAAAACTGGAAGCAAGAGCGTAACTAGTAGCAATTTACTAAGGCATATAGTGCACGGTATAATGTAACAGCATTCATAAATTGCGGTAATTTGACATTGATGTAATGTAACGTACCTTTCAGATCATTCATTCATTCATCATCTTTAATACATTGCAGACCTCGCACCTGCTGCTACTGCGTGCAGAAAATGGTGCAACATTTGTTTACATAGAGCTTCATGTTTTCAATTTATTTTGAAGGTTTTTTTAGCGTAGTAGCTAAGCGTTTGACTTTCCGTGCAACGTATCACGGGTTCGATCCGCATACCGAACAAAGATTTGTATAACCGACAGATGGTTGTTTCGAGTCTGAGTGTTTGTGCATGTGAAATGTATGTCT
This sequence comes from Diloba caeruleocephala, assembly GCA_947459985.1. Lineage (NCBI taxonomy): Eukaryota > Metazoa > Arthropoda > Insecta > Lepidoptera > Noctuidae > Diloba > Diloba caeruleocephala. The sequence continues at coordinate 4,588,915 of OX381618.1, forward strand.
GTAAACTGTACCCACAATATAAGAAATCTTAGCCCAGTCACTAGCAACAGCACCATTATAACAGTAACGCAGCAAGGTTCAAAGTTTAAAACTACTGCCTAGCGGCGAATATTTGACACTAGGGCAGTACCTACCTAGCCAGCCTCTTGCATTAAGGGACCTACCAACAGTGTACATACGTTGTAGTATTTACTAGTCTGTAACAAAGATAACATTAATGACAAATAACGACCATGAGCATGTATTGCAAAATGCTGTGCTGATCCAAGCAATGATTTAAACACCATAACAAATTTAGTCAGTGTGGTCACAAAATAGTTTAAAAAAAAACAAGGAGTCAAGGAGGTTTTCAGTTTTGTTACCGTCTGTAACACCGTACCCAGCCACAATACAAATTGTTTTCTTTTTTTTTTTAAACTTTGCTCCACACTAGTATTTCTTCTGTGTCGTGGATGCGTTTACAGACACAAATTTCACACAATACACCCAGACCCCCAGAAACATCTGTGTGGTTTTCTGCAACGAATATACCACTCCTCAACCTATGGGTATTTTAAACCAGGTCATCGGTGTTGTACTAAGGGTGGATATCAAGAGGATGGGCATGCATCCTCTCGTGTACTAATAACTACATACTACGATCAACGATCCATCTGCCAAGTGTGGTGAATATGACCGTTCATTCGTTCGTAGGAAGACCCATGTTCAATAGCGGTCATTTATGGGTTAACGTATTTTTACTCACTACTTCTCAGAATGGCAAATCATTACTAACTTTGAATATTCTGTTTAATTTTAATCAAACATCCAGCTAACAGTATTAGGGAGTGAAATTCTAAGATAAATCTCTGACAGACTGCAGGAGCTCGCCGATCCGTTGAATTAAACCAAAGACACGAGGCTCATTGGACCAGACTCCTTGTGAGAACGATTAAATTCGAACAGTCCATTGATTGATTAACATTTGCAGTGTCTTAGTAATTTAGTTTCGTATTTGTTACTATTATCTACATATCCTGTCCGGAATAAATGTATTGTATTTCATGTTATATCTTTTGATGAGCTGATCTGGGATAATTGTATTATTAAAGGTATAGTCAAATTATTCGTTTTAGTCCACTACTATCATCTTTTGACTAACAAAGTGGACAATCCGACTACATTGGAGCGGGTAGGTTTATCGGGAGTACCGCGACGCTTTCTCATAGGAGGGGAGGGCTTCGAAGGCTCTGGTGTTTAAAATGCCTTTTATTTTATTTAGTTTCTTCTACATTATGTAAAACTTCGTCGACTTTATTAGTGCTATACAATTGTTATCAGTTTCCTATTGCGTTAGAGGCAATAGTCTGTTTTTTTCTTGTGTGTATTTTACATTTAATTATTTGTTCGCACATACCTAGCGTATTACAATGTAATAACAAAATTGTAATATATTTTTTTAGAAGAGTATAACCATGGAGTTTCTTGCCGGCTCCTCTCCATAGGTCCGACTTTTCCGGACCGTGCACTTAACTTGACTTTTCGTAAGAGCCTATTAGGGCCTATCTGAAATTAAACAATTGAGTTTGAGTTTTGAGTTTGAAGGGCCGCGTCGTCGTAGGAAATTATTCGTGGATCCTCCAGGGGTTCGCACGCGGCGAGATGCTACGGCACCCACTGCGAGAGCGATCACACTCCTCAACTCCCTGCTCAGTCAGTACACTAACCTGGATATCTTTCATGATAAGCCGCGACAAATATATAAATATATTTAGCTTTTTATGTAATTTGTAGATTTTATAAGTTGTTAAGAATTGTTTGTTTCAGTTGTGTGTTTTTATACTATCTTTGTTTCCATGTTCAATTAGGTGTATAATCGCTAAAACGTAAGCGCTTTGGTAATTGTACTGTGAGCTTATATTTAAATATTAAATAAATAAATAGTTTCTGTAAAGAAATTGTAAATTAAATTATTTTTGAAGACATGAAAACCTCTCAATAAATTCTCTCTTGAGACTATATTGGGTCTTGGTATAATGAAGACGTGTTTATTAACTTAAAAGCTAGCAACTATTCTGAAACAATATACCTTTAGGTTTTTACTCAACAAATTCGATGGGCCCAGTGATTTGAAACTTGATGATTAGAGCTAGAATCGATTTTATTAATACAAGCAATATTTGCGAATTTGAAATTTAATTAATGGATTGCAAACTCCTAGTTCAGAATACCATCAATGTTTATATTGAAGGTTATTAAGAGCTCAGTAGTTAATAGATATTTTTTTATAGTTCGGTTCAGTCCCTCTATTGTTATTTTAAAATTTTCTACTTTTTAGTTCGGTTATCTACAAAAGCGTGTTATTTCGGTTTTTTTAAACTATTATTTATTCTATAATGTATATGTTATGATACGCAATTCTAAATCAACCAGTTTTGGTCAATTGTATCCATTTACGTTATCTAAATTATTATAAAACTTTTAGCCGCACACACCACACAAATACGCAACGTGGGAGGGCCTCCAGCCAATCTGGATAGATGGTGAATGTAAAAGGGAGTCATAGGATACGGGTGGCATTTCACTAGCCAGTGTAGAAATCTTTGGGGGAGGCGTTGTTCAGCATTAGACGTGCTTTGGCTCATCAGACCAGCGGAAGGACATCCACTGCCACAGAATGATGCTGTTCCACAGTAGAGACGCTGCTGCCCATTCCTGGAAAGATATGGAGAAGGCCTATTTTCAGTGGACTTACTTTGGCTGATATTATGAAGAAGATACATTGATAGTCTCAGTGTATATAGAACTTTAACCCTTAACTAATGTGGTGGGTCCACTGGACCCACAAGATTTGGAAACTTAATAAAAAATAAACAAGTATATTTTTTTAATAATAAAATATTCATAGTAGTTAAGAGTTTGTGTTATATTACTTATATTATATACTATAATCACTTGTATAGGAACTTTAACAGTCTTAGTCTTGCATTATTTTATATCAATAAAATAAAGCTTCTTGTGAAAAAATATTAACACTTGATCTTTGGAGCCTAAAATTCACATGCATTTTGACTTTGAACAAGTCATGGGATTCTTTGCATTTCACACAAAGGTGAATAGTCTTCACCTTTTTATTAGACAGACAGACAGAAAGTTCACCTTTTCATTTTATTCCTTTCTCTTCCTCATCACATCTCGTCAATTTCAGAACCAGATCAAAGGAATTTGCAATACATCTGCAAGTGCAATACTCCTTCCAAATTTTGTGGGAAGTCTTGTGTGTTAATAATCTTCATGTCGCGTGAGGATCGCCAGCCATTTCACAATACCATTCTATTCAAAACTGCAAACAAACAATATGTTATAAAAAATATTCAATGAAAAAGGTATATAACTAATGAGGTACATAATTATTAACTAACCAAACGAGCTCAAAAACTTACCTTTGGCGTGGAACGCCAAACATGTCATTCCGCCCGTGGATTGATCTGCCGACTACAGGAAGGTACTGGGAAGCGGGGCAGTCTCCAGCGTATCAAGCGGATTTATTTAAATCATCATTTCGGCCGAATGGAGTCCACTGCTGGACACAGGCCTCCCCCAAAGATCACCACAACGACCGATATGGATGTGTTGTGAGCTCATTGGGGGGTCTTGCAATAATCGCCACGCTTGGCAGGCGGGTTGGCGATCGCAGTTGAGTTGTTAATGTACTCGAAGGACGCTGCTGCCCATCCTCCGGTTAATCCCTTAATCGACTTTTACGACACCCACGGGATGAATTGGGGTGGTGGCATTCTGAGCCAGCCCCACACGGCAATTCATTCATTCATTCCGGATACTTTACTGAAATCAGTAAATTGTTTTCAGAAACTAAAAAGAAAACATTCAAATTACCGAAATCGGATACTTTCCCAAAACCATACCGATTTTAAATGACCGATGTCAGTAACGTGAAAATCCGTAACAAAGCAGGCATAGAGTATTCTAGAAAAACATAATAATAAATATTTTACATTTTCATCTGGGTCCACTTGACCCACGTCATTATTTAAGGGTTAAATAAATAAATCCCTAAATGAAAAGTCAATTTTTAAAACACGGAAATCGACTCCTTCGACGAAAAGGGGAGCGTCGAGCCTTCAGATTTTAGAAACCAGATTATTAAGGACAGGCATTTGACGCTTTGATATGATCACAGTACAGTACAGTACATAAATAAATACTATAAAAGTCTGTAGTTTACGATATCGTCTTCTGCAAAATGTTTCTGATTATAAGAAATTGATGTGTGAGAAAACTAAATTATATTTATAAAGTAGCTTGTTTTGTATTAATTGTAATGTGTATTTACCATCAGTGAAGCTTCCAACTAATCTAGGTATTATGTTTGCACAAGCTATATATTATTATATGATGGTACGGTTGACGCAGTGGTTAAGCGAATAGCTTTCTGCGCAACGTGTCGCATGTTCCATCCCCGCACAGAACAAATATTTGCATGATCTACAAATAGTTATTTCGGGTCTATATGTTTGTGCATGTGAAAATAAAAGTGGTAACACGTTCAAAAAAAGAAGTTCCCCACAATATGACAATAGGTGAAGTTTGAAACTCTTGTCTTTTTTATTGTTACTACAGTATTTACTCATTGGCCTGGATATATGAAATCTTTCATATTTTGTAGTGACACCCAATCCTCCTTGTTTCTACGACCCAAGGTTTAGGTCAATTTTACGCGCAATTTATCACGGATTAACAATTTACAATCTGTGTGAGGCCAGAGGCCGAGTTCACTCGTCATAAATCCACGTTCACAGTCGATTGGCCTCGCGAGGCTATCGGATGGAGGTCTCGACTCGAAGGGTGCTTATCTTAATGATTTACATTCGTGGAGTATAGCTTATTTTGTTAGACGTAGCTCATTTTGTCGATTACATTTAATTTAATAATCTAAAATAAGAGAAATAAGTAAAATAGTATTTCTAAATAGAATTGCAGTCAGAATAATTGTTTGTGAAAAGTGATTTAGAGTTGAAGAAAAGAAACTCAGAAAAGTTGTAGTAGGCTTATTATTTGCGATCAAATACAGTTACTGGGGGGGGGGGGGGGGGGGCTATGGGATTAGCCGGAGGATGGGATGCTGCCCTGTCCTTCGAGTACATTAGCAACGTCACGGTTGATACCGTCGGCTGCTGCACCGGGTCGTGGGTTCGATTCCCGCATGGAACAAATATTTGTATGATCTGCTGGTGGTTGTTCCGGGTCTGGGTGTATTGTATGTGGAATTCATGTCTGTAAACGCACCCACGATACAGGAGAAATCCTAGGGTGGCACCTTTTTTTAAAGTTTGATTTTATTCGAAGGATTTTTGGTGAAGAAACATCAAGGTCAAATAGAAGAAGAAGCCTTTGCTGTCTGCATTAGCTTAATGAAAATACCACACCACAATACTGATGACAGTGGTAGTGGATTTGCGTTTGCAAGTGATGCTACGCTACCGACGGAAGTTTTACTTTTGGGATAGATTTCGTTTCTGTTTTCTTGTCAGGTATTGTATATGCCATATTATATTCTTGTGAGAGGAAACACAAAACTTGATATAAATGCGCAGCAACATACAGGTGGCGCAAGGGAGATGAGACTTACCCAGCAATGGGCCCATATGCGCTGAGGATGTCATAAAGTAAATTTTAAGTTTTATAATAGAATTTGTTCAAAAATGTTGTATAAATGTCCATAGAAGTTATCCCCATGGAAAAGAGGATCTGTACTCGCCACTTGATGAGTGCTAAATATATTGAATATTAGGAAAAACGGAAAAAACGGCGTCTGCCTTTCAACCTTTATAGTGAAATTCTTTCACGCCTTGATCGGAATACTCATATTCTTCATCTTCTGGATGTGTTTCTGTTTTCTTGTCAGGTATTGTATATGCCATATTATATTTTTGTGAGAGGAAACACAAAACTTGATATAAATGCGCAGCAACATACAGGTGGCGCAAGGGAGATGAGACTTACCCAGCAATGGGCCCATATGCGCTGAGGATGTCATAAAGTAAATTTTAAGTTTTATAATAGAATTTGTTCAAAAATGTTGTATAAATGTCCATAGAAGTTATCCCCATGGAAAACGGGATCTGTACTCGCCACTTGATGAGTGCTAAATATATTGAATATTAGGAAAAACGGAAAAAACGGCGTCTGCCTTTCAACCTTTATAGTGAAATTCTTTCACGCCTTGATCGGAATACTCATATTCTTCATCTTCTGTATGTGTTTCCAGTGACAATTAGGCGTGCTGAATCCCTAGCAATGTTTAAAAAACTAATCAAGGAACATTATATACCACTGGAGTTTCTTCTTTACTTCTTGTATTTATGTTTGTATATTTATGTGTATCTAATGTAATCATATTTATTGTATATGTATCATGTAATGTATTAACTTAAAATTATAGTTAGACTGTGAACTATAACCCTTCTCTTTTTCGGTTACAAAATCATCTACATCTGTCCATCCCAAGGTTGTCTGGCAGAAATCGCCGTGTGCAATAAGACCAACCTTAGTACATGTCTTTCTGTGTTGGATCTTATTTTGTTTATTTCTGGTGTTCAATAAAGAGTATTGTATTGAATTGTAACTTTCCAGGTTCAACATCATAACGCGTTTCTGCCAACTATTCTAATTTAGAATTTCGGTTCACCTCAAAATGTTGTTTTATTATTTGAATACGCACGGCACAGTTGGTGCAGTGGCTGATACAGTCGACTGCTGTGCTCCGGGTTGTGGGTTCGATTCCCGCACGAACAAATATTTGTATGATCTGCAGGTAGTTGTTCCGGGTCTAGATGTATTTATTGTGTTTGGAATTCATTTCTGTAAACGCACCCACAATACAGGAGAAATCCTAGTGTGGAATACAAAAATAAAACACTATTACCCGCCTGTTACGCGCTGGGCGTAACTTAAATATCAGATATTTTTAAAGTAAGGTATAAAGTATCCTATATCCTTTTCCAAGATATATTCCACCTCTGTACCATATCATTCCATTTGCGCATCATGGAGCCTCAAATACATTCTAACGTGCAAACTTTTAAATTTTTAAGTAACAATAAGATTACTTCTTGCGGTAAGCCGATTATGGGCTTCTTTTGTATATTGATGCCTATCTTTTGGACAAAACTCTTAATATCACAACTACAGCCATTCATAACCCTAACTCGAAGCTATAATGATGGATCGTTCATCAACAACACAATTTGGACCCAAAATCACTTCAGACATCGTCCTTTCCTTCCTCCGCCTTCAGGCTGTACAGTATTCAGATACTATCACAATTTGTAATACATGCCAGAGCCCAATAGCCGTCGTAAGACATATGCAAATATTGTCCGTCAGTCCAGATATTGCTTGGAGCTGTGTTAACCACATTTTTTTATGTTGTAGATTAATAATTTTGCCCTCGGCTTTATTAACTCTATGTGAACAGCGAAACCGCAAAATGATTTGCCACGTGTGAAAGATTAGATTTTGAGATGTATGTTTGTTGTTTAATCTTGTCGTATTATTTTTTTGTTGGGCTTCTATATGTATGCGATTTCTGTGAAATGTGGTTGCTTAACTGGTCATTTCTGGCAAAGCAAAAGAGGCCTCCAGCCAGGCTTAAAATTAATATTAAAAACTTAGCAACTTTCGGTAAGGGGGGCGCCCTTACCGAAAGGAGGACACGGACCTTGGCTTAGGGCGTTGCTGGGGATAACAAGCTATTGTTTTGGGGACAGCTGGATCGGTATTATTTAAAATGTATTAAGGGACATTTAAAGCTACAGGCTCGGCACGGGCCGGCGCGAGCAAGAGACGGAAGGGAGAAGTGCTAACTTGAACGGGAAGGTGATGCGGCGATAGGCCTCCGCGACGTCGGTGAGGCGGGCATCCTCGACAATCCTGTCGTAATAGCTGAACGGATTTAAATAAAACTTGGAACAGAAGTAATACGCTATACTAGCCCTTACACATCCGCTCCACTAGGTGTAAATATATTTAAAATTATATCTTCTGAACCTTGCAAAATATCGAAATGTGTGAAATGTGAATACATGAAAATTTCTGTTACACTTCTTGGCTTAATCTCTAAATTTTTCATTGACATCCTTTGAGCCGTTTCGGAGCCCATTCTAGACAAACTTTCGGACAGACAGACAAAGATTATAAAACTGGTCATTTACGATTAGGTATCGTATAAATAGCAGTTTTAACTAAAACTTTAGACACTTATTTTGAAAACACAGATACTTCGATTTTATTCTACCTATTGGTATAGATATTGCTTATGTTAAATAGGTACTTTTGATTACAGTTAACCAATAACTATTCTTAATGCCGCAGTTATGGAAACATCTAGTTACTGATAACTTCATAATTACTACAGTTTCCATCCAGAATCAAAATAAAAGCATACGAATGCAGCAGCTGAGATGCAACTGAGCTACAAAATACAGCGGCCGCGGCAACGCCACTCTTTAGTTTATACAAAAACAGCAATGCGCTTTCTTACACAATACGAAAAGTGACTCGCCCGCTTCAAATGTGCTGATGTGACTGAATACTGCATAAACTGAACGGGCTGCTCGAGCGCATGGCCACGCTGCTGTATCGAACGGCCAGCATAAGTGGGAAACTTTGAAATTTAGATTTACTATAATTGTACGGTACCAGTGTGCGCATTTTCTTCATATTGTATCGTTTAATTTAGTGGTTTTAAACAAGAAAAATGTTTTGCCGTGTGGTGCCGGCTCAGAATACCACCCTGTCTCCTCCCGTGGGTGTCGTAAAATTCGACTAAGGGATTAGCCGGAGGATGGGCAGCAGCGTCCTTAGAGTACGTTAACAACTCAACTGCGATCGCCAACCTGTCTGCCAAGCGGGGCGATTATGACAAAACCCCCAATGAGCCCACAACACACCCCTCTCGTTCGTTGTGGTGAAGGCCTGTTTCCGGCAGTGGACTTCATTGAAGTAGTGCTATATTTCTAATCCGGACACCACACGGACTCTCGGACATAAACCTAAACATACATAATATTATATAAAACACCACACAGATAACTCGTGTTCAATTTTTTGTGTGTTGTTTTGTCTCGGTCTGGATTCCCTGTGGCGGCGAATCATGACTCCGGTAGCCAAAAGTCTCAATAACGACAGTCCTTCTGTACCCATTCAACTTTGGCTCTTCTTGTGATGATAATTATTATCAATAATAATCAATAGCCACAAATTGTCTTGTAAGTGCTGAGGAGAAAGTTACCCGCTTTAAGTCTTCGAGACGTGCGATGGTGATGCCGGTGCCAAAACTGCTCGACACTTTGAGCTGCTCCCACCAGTGTTGCTCCCTATCGCATGTCCTGTGGCTTTGAAGTTGCATTTGTAAATTAAGCCACAAAACTTTGATTAAAGATCGTAGTAGAAGCCGCTGTTTTAATGAGAATCTCGGTCTTTTACACTATTTTCTTATAAAAATACAGATTTACTAAGGGATACAATAGTTTTTTGGTGAAGTTAGCACTGTGCTGGATTTGTCTACACTTTTGCAATTCTATATTAAATAGGCACTCATGTATAATATTCCGACAATAATCAAATTATAAATGTTTAAAACATTTTTTTTTGTTAAATACCTAAATATATAATCTAGGCGTTATAAGTTCTTAAAAGGATGTCTTAGCACAAATTTTATTACAATTTCTTAGCCTAAAAATGCACATTGTGTCCGTTTATAATACTAAGTCCATGTATAGTTCCTCATGGTTTCACGAAAGTGGTCTATCTAATGGATGACATACAACCCCTCTCCACCCATAGGTATCATAAAATGCAACTACGGGTCGATATCAAGAGGATAGGCACTATCCACCTGTGTGTTGGCGGTTATAACAAACTGTTAGGGAGTATATATAGTACCCCAAGCCTTAACTGCTTTAAAGCACGCTACAAGTGCTAGCTCATTGAACAATAATTTTATACAAATTTATGTCGAATTTATTGATTTTAATTGTTGTAATCGACATTTGAGTATATTATTTTGATTGCTACTATTGAGAAAATAGTTGATAGAAACAGCTAACATCCATATACCGTGCAAATAATAATAATCCTAACAGACAAATCGTAAGCAAATGTCAGTGCTTGCTAAGATTGTTTATTGTATGTAGGTCAACACGCCGATTCTTATAAACGTCCGACATAAGATGTATCAGGATAAGAGACTACACTTGGGAATTATATCAACGTTGGTATACTAATGAAAAGAAAATTTATACTTGAGTTATTCATTGTATGAAATATTTCCAATTCTAGCCTGTACTGGCCTGACTATACGTATTGTTTGATAAAAAAAAGATGTATAATTCAATTTTTTTAATAAGACCTTTTTGTTTTGTGCCCTGAATGAATCACATTCGCGTCCTAAGACTTGAAGAGCTAAAATAAGAATAAGTCTCCGTCTCTATTCCTTGCTTGCCGTCGTGAATAATGTCTTAGGTTTTCGCGATTATTACCACATTATAATAAAACAACTTTAAACAGGCTTTATCGCGTATAATATAGATTTTCGTTTTTTCTGACAGTCATATGCTCTTTCGGGTTCCTGGTCACAGCATGGCTAAGGTGACAAGCGACGAAAGCGATTTAAAAAAATATTTTATCTATCGTATCAAAGTAATCAAAAATATAGATTTTTGTTTTCCTGACAGTCATACACTTTATTTCCTGGTCGCAGCTGGACTAAGCTGACAAGTATCGTTACGGATTATAAAAATACTTTTTTTTTGGTACAGAAGTAATAAATAAATAGAATATTTGTTTTTCCTGACAGTTATACACTTGAAGGGTTACTGGTCGCAGCATTACTAAAGTGACAAGCTTCGATACCGATTTAAAAAAAAATATATCTACCGTACAAAATAAATTTAAATTATAGATTATTGTTTTTCTTGACAGTCATAAACTTTAGGGTTCCTGGTCGCAGCATGACTAATGTGACAAGCGTCGTTACCGATGTAAAAAGTTATTTATCTACCGTACAATACTGATCAAAAATTGTTTCGATACACGTAGTAACCACTCAGCGCATCTTGTGGGATGTTGTTTAAGCCTTTAATATTTAAATAACCAGATTCCAAACTGGTGGTATCTGCCAACGTTCTCTGTTATAATTAGGATGTTTTTCAATTTCATTAGGCTCGAGTAACATTCTTGGTACATGTCGGTTCTCTTTCACGAGGACTTTAGGTAGATTAAAACATAGAAAATGGCGAGGTTACGTCAAGCACCGCCCTGCCCCCTGTCCAGCAGTATGTCGACAACAACACTTTGTCCTAGTAGAGTAGGGCCTCTGGCAGTAGTGGGCTCCCCAATGTGCCTCTCGCTGACTTCGAGGGATACCTGGACGGGGTGGCGCGCAGCATTCGCTGTAAGTGCTCACCGCATCCAGTGCTCGTCCTGGGTGACTTCAACGCTCACTCTAGAGCTTCGGGCAACCGTCGGGGCGGGCCGAGGGGTAGGACAATGCAAGACTGGGCGGCGTCACTTGACCTCCAATTGCTTAATCAGGGCTTCAAAGAGCACTTCCAGCGCCTCGTCCCCCGAGTCGAGAGGGTAGTGGGTGCTCTACACCGGCTGCTGCCCAATCTCAAGGGACCATGTGAGGAAGTTCGCCGTCTCTACAGAGGGATCGTGCGGTTTGTGGTCCTATACGGGGCGCCTGTATGGTCAGCTCAACTATCAGGTGCCCAGCGTTGCAGAACCAAAATTCACGGTCTGCAGCGCAGAGTGGCTATCCGGATCGCACTAGGATACCGAACAGTGTCCTACGAGGCGGCAACTCTCCTGGCACGTTTTCCGCCTTCTGACATCCTGACGGAGATGGATGCGTGTGTCTACGATCAGACACGCTCCCTCCGCCAGAGCGGCGGAGACGCACCTCCAGGGGCGTTGGACAGGCTGAGGCGGCTATCTCGGTGGCCCGCACTTGAAAAGTGGCGTCATTGCCTTAGGATGCAGGTCAAGACCAAGCGTGTCTTCTAGGCCATCCTACCACTCTTCGGAGCCTGGCTAAGCTGATAAAGCAGATTTATAATTTACCCAAAACATTATAGAACCAAAAAGTTTTTTCGATACCTGTTTTACACTAACTAGAGACAAGACTAGCAAGTTATTCGCCTGGTGGTAACCGTCACGTCTGCCCATAACAATTGCAAAGCTACCAAGGCCTACACCTGCATGGCATAACATTGCACTCGTCACTTTGAGACATTAGTTATTTAGTCTCTTACACCCAGTAATTTTACTAGCAAAAGTGATAAAACATGCAAGTACACTATATGAACAAGCTCTTCCCGAAAATCAATACTCTATTTTCAACCTACAGTTACACCTACACATAACGCGTCAATCCAACAACGGTCGGAATTAGCATTTGTCGCATCTCCAAAGATAAAAAAGCTTAGTGGAACGTTTGAAGATGTGTTCATCCGTACACTCGAAACAGGGACACTTGTGTTGAGAGTACTCGTCTGAGTACGAGGACACCCTGAATGGGGGGAGGACTTGAATTTGAATGTCTTGAGGATCTTAAAAATGCAAAATGATTGTATTGTTCTGGCTTTAGAAGTATTTTTTTACAAATTCGGGGAGGAAAGTAGAAAAATTCATTGGAATGTAAAAATAAACTGGGTTTGAAAGAGAGATAGATTGTAGAAAGAGATAGTTGCCATGTGACACATTAAGTAGCCCGTTGAAAATCGTTATAGCTCCATTCAATAAATATGATATATTAATTTATTGAAGCTCACACTCAAATCATCGCGGAACCATTTTTAGGGTTCCATATGTCCAGTGAAAAAATGGCATTACCCTAATAGGATCATTCATGTCTCTGTCTATCTGTACGTGTGTCACAGTCAATTTGCACCAAATCTACGGGACCGATTAACCTGAAATCTAGTACACATATGATATTCTGTGACCCAAACACAGACGTGTAATGTTAAAAAACGAATTTTGAATATGGGACTGGCTTCTGGGGAGCAAAAAAGTTTTGCACCTGTACCATGTAAATATATCGATTTGTCCGACTTAGTAAGTACTTTTTAAAATAATCTTCTTCCTGCCCTGGTCCCAAGTTACTTAGCGTCGGTGATCGGTGTTAGTCATATTGCTGCAAAAGTTTTGGAAAAAGGGTTTTACTGTCCGTCTGTTTGCCTTACACCAACCCTCATTGGGTACATTAGTGTTGGTGGTTTATCCGAGTAAAAACTCAGGAGTGCTTTATGTTCTACTGGGTTCTAAACTCCCTTAGTCGCCATCCACCGGATGAGATGGTATTCACACACGATACCAATACCACAGACACGCCACTTACAGATCTCAATTGGGCCAGCAAAATTATCTTTATTTTAGCAAGTAGATCTCAAGAAACATTTTCACTCGTGAATAATTTTGTATGAAGCTGTTATAGTCTGTTATAGTCCAGACAAATTTAGATACAATGTTACTTCTACAAGTATGGAACGGCCTTTTCAAGAAAGATCTATGGCCATTTTGGGATGACCTGTCCTGACAGACGGCAAGCATGAATCAGTCATCGTGTAGCTCAACCCTGTTTTAGGGAGCTCAATGACCTGATGCACTACATTACCATCAGCATGACATTTGTGTAGTTAATAATAACAAAGAAGAAGTAATTATTAATTAAACTGCCAATCGACATATTTATTAATCGCTCGTTCATCCTGCAGTAATACCGGTCTACTAAATTCATCAAACATTTATTAAGGTAGGAAAATAATTCTAATTAATCTCCCTATAGCAGGAAACCATTGAAAAAGAAGCCTTGACGAAAGAAAATTATTATTATATAATAAGATGTCTGCAGTTTTTTTCATTATGACATTAATGTGTAGGCATGTTTAGCTCTGTGGCTAATCATTTGGATTTCTGTACTACGTACCGCAAGCTCGATCCCCCCTCAAATATTTGTATGGCCTACACATAGTTATTCCACGTCTGCGTCTCAATGGATATGACAATTATATCTATAAACTTTACTATACAGAAGAAAATCGAAGGAATGAAAGATATCATATTATGAAAAATAAACTTAAGGCTCTTAATTTTTTTAGGGACGTTGCTCCACACTAGGGTTGTCGGGTGTCGTGGGTGCGTTTACAGTCATAAATTCCACACACAATTTACCCAGACCCGGAACAACTACCTGCAAATCATACAAAAATTTGTTCCGTGCGGGAATCGAATCCACGACCCGGAGCGCAGCAGCCGACTGTATCAGCCACTGCACCAACCATACCGTCGCCAATTTGCACGTTTCCAGTCTTCAGTTCATCATCATTATATCAGCCACATGACGTCCACTGCAGAACAAAGGCCTAAAAGGAGTAAATTTTACTGTAGTCATCACGCTCCGCAGGAGAGTTTGTGAGTGCAGAAGGGATACTGTTGAACAAAATTATATTTCTCGTTTCTATCGCTCGTTTTTTATGACATCCACGGTAGAGATGTGAAAGTCTTTAGTTCAGTGCATGTCAATCATCACAATTCTTTTTTAACTAGTGCAGAATATTTTCGAGTTGGTTCCATATAAATTTTCTTACATTTGATTGAGTAGTTTTTTAACTCAAATCAAATCAAATCAAATCAAATCAAATGTTTATTAATCAAAAAAGCAACATCACTAATACGCTTTTATCAGTGAGCCACAAACTAAGCTTAGCTTGTATCTTGGGGCTCAAGAGTAGGGTTTATACAAAATAATGTTAATGTTACAATCAATCACAGTATTAAATTTCAGTAACTTAAATTTATTCTAGTGGGCTATGTGTATGTTTGTGAGTCGGGTGTGGAGGGGGTATGTGTGAGTGTTTGTGTTATTGTAATCGTATGAGTATGGCGCGTGCTAAAGCAGAGTTTCGGTATCATCATAAGATAGTTTTAGTAAAGAAGAAGTTAGTTTTTTTTTGCAAATGGCCACTGAACAGTCCCTTAGATCACAGATTTTATTAACTTTATTATATGTGTTGGGGTGAGAGAAAGCGGTGCACCGTCTTGCTAGTTCGGATTTGAAATCTGGTATAGGTACTCTAAAAACACGTTTTCTTACTATGCTAGGATATTCAGGCCGTTTCTTAAGGGTAGCGTGTATTTTTAGCGTTGCTTTGAGTATAAAAAGTTGTCGGACCCTAAGAACCTGAAATTCTTGATAAATTAGGTCTGTGGGAAACTTGTAGGGTTTTTTCAAAGCTACTTTAATGACTGCACGTTGAGCCCTCTCCAGATTTATGAAGGTACTTTTCCCAGCACTTCCCCATACGCAAATACAGTATTGTATAATCGACTGACAAAGTCCAAAGTAAACTTTCCGCAGGATATCGAAGGAGCAGCAGTCTTGGAGCGGAACTCTGTTTGATAACGCGGATATATGGGTTTTGTACGTTAAGTTACTGTCCACTACTATGCCGAGATATTTTATTGTATTTGTGCGTTCAAGAGCCTCACACGTACATGGATTCTGAGAGATGAAAATGCGGTCTCGCGGACAGGTATGTATTTTTAAAGACATAATGTCTGGGGGGCTGAAGGAGTTTGTTTTGGAAAAAGCAATATATTTCGTTTTGGTAACATTTAATGTGAGTAGGTTTGTGTCAAGGGACTTCGCCACATGAGCAAGTTCTTGCTCTGCTAGGCATTATACCCGATCCCATGACTTGCCATGGAAAAGTATGGCTGTGTCATCAGCATAGGCGATGACTTCGGCGTTACGTAGAGGTAGACTCACTACATCATTTAGGTACAGAGTGAACAGTGTTGGGCCGAGTATGCTGCCCTGCGGAACACCGAATGTAGTAGGAAGAAGTCTGCTTTTATGGATACCTATTTTGATATATTGAAGACGCGTGGTCAAATAGCTACGGAACCATTGTAATGGGACTCCCCGTATACCTGCAGCTTCCAGTTTCTTCAAAAGAATTCCAATCGAAACGGTGTCGAAAGCTTTTGCCAAATCAAGAAAAACACCGAGGCAGCATTCTCCATTTTCTACGTAATTGGAGATTCGATTAGTCAAAAACACCACCGCGTCTTCGGTCGACCTTCCCCGTCGGAAACCGAATTGTCTATCGGTTATAATCTTGTGTTTGTCCAAAAAGTCAACCAGTCTCCTGCCTACTATTTTCTCCAGAATTTTCGAAGTTATGCTCAGCAGAGCGATCGGTCTGTAATTTTCAGGCTTGTTTTTGGGACCACTTTTATAGATAGGAGACACTGCAGCAATTTTCCAAGACTCCGAAAATATACCTGATTCTAAACTTAAATTAAATATATGCATGAGAGGCTTAACTATGATATCTAAGCATTTTATAAGCAGTGGAACTGTTACACGGTCTGGCCCTGGAGTACTATTTGTGTTTAAATTGTGAATTATGTTAATAATTTCTTGTTCGTCGGTCGGATGCAGGTAAAAAGAGTGTGAAATAGATTTTGGCGCCCTATATGATTCTATTAGGGCTTCTTGCGTAGTCAAAAGTTTGTTTAGGATCTTGGTAGCATGTTAATCACCTACAGAGACGAAATGCCGGTTGCAGTTATCGAGTGACTAACAAAAATAATAAAAAATAAACAGGTTAATTGACTGCGCTTATCAAGATGATGTCTTATTAGTTTCGATTCCTCTCAGATCAGAGAACCGATTTGAGTCATTCTTATTTTTAGTGTTAAATACTGATACCAAATTGGAAAAAGTTCTTACCTTTACTTACACTAAAAAGAAACAAATAAAACGTTTTAACAAAAAAAATACCGGCTTCAAAAACCCTACACGATAAAAAAAATAAAAACACTGAAAAGGAATTAAAAATATGAAGTCGGGCGGCGCCAGGTATAATATAATATAATATAAACTTTATTTCATATAAGGTGCTGTAGTACAATTTACAAGCAAATAGATAAATACACTACACTAATTGGTTGAGGTACTGTTTTCTTAGATAGGCTACATAATAGCCTGTGATAAAGAGAAACAGTGCCGTATCCCTCTGTGGTGAGAGCAATAGTGTTATTTTAAATTTGTCCCAGCCAAAGCGAAATATTTACTACGTAGTTACAGTTAACAATAATAGTTGTAAGAGTGTAAGTGTGCGTACGTGGTGTGTATGTGCAAGCGTGTTGTGCATGTGTGTATATGTGTGTGGTGCATGTTAGTGTCTATTAAATTATATATATGTGATTTATAACAGGTATAAAATATAACTTCTCGGTGGTCTGCATGAACCATGGTTGGGGTATACCTGGCCCTGCCCGACTTCATAAATCAAGTTATTTTTACTTTTCAGTGGTTTTAAGTATAGTCATAATGATGATAATGAGTATGTCATGTGGTACCGACTCAGAATACCACCACCCCATCTCCTCCTGTGGGTGTCGTAAAAGTCGACTAACGGATTAGCCGGAGGATGGGCAGTAGCGTCCTTCGAATACATTAACAACTCAACTGCGATCGCCAACCCGTCTGCCAAGCGTGCCGATTATGGCAAAACCCCCCATTGAGCCCACAGCACAGCCATATTGGTCGTTGTGTTGATTTTTGCGGGAGGCCTGTGTCCAGCGGAGGACTTCATTCGGCCGAAATGATGATGATGATGAGGAATGTGGTTGTTTAAATAGTTTGAATAAATAAAAATTATTAACTAACGACTTTTTCGTCTAATAAAACATCTACCTGATTAAAATAGTTAACAGTTGTTCTACCCATGTGTCAATCATCCACGAGCTAAGGCTCGAGAAGCACATTGAAGCTTGCGAAGAATCAACGATTGATATAAATCAATAAATCTATCGCCTATCCGTTTAGTGACGATCATACGCTGCGTTTTCCGTCCCCGTGCCCTTTCTGCCCCAACGGCTATCAGTTCTAAGAACTATGGGCCCTGTTGGCTCATTACCACTTCAACTTACTAACTCCTCTCAGCTATTTTGGCAACATGATTTCTTCTACGGATCTCCTCATTTTTGATTATATCTCGTAAAGAAATTCCAAGCACATTTCGACCCCAACGGGATGGATAGATGACCTGGTGAAGGTAGGTTACAGTCGTAAGCTGTGGGCAGCACGTAAACGGTTGCGATGGAAATATATGGGCGAGGCATTTGTACAGTAGTGGACCTTCGGCTGACATGATGCTGATGATGATGAAACTGTTCATGCTCTCGTCACTCCCCAAAAATAAAGCTTGAATATTAACTGTTTAAATTACCTGTAAAGGACTCTTATTTAATTATATTTTTAGGGTTCCGTACGTCGGAATGAAAAAACGATGGAAGCCTTATAGGATCACTCGTGTGTCGGTCTATCTGTCCCTCTATCACAGCCAATTTGCTCCAAATACTCGATCGATTTAGTAGAAATTCGGTACTTATGTGAATTTCTGCGACCCAAATATGGACGTGTAACGTAAATAAACGAATTTGAAATATGAGAGGAAAAATACAAAATTTGTAAAAAAAACGCTTGTCATGCTATACCGTTGTAATATATCAAATGGAAAGGCTTATTGTGAGGGTCTCAAATAGTTTTAAAGTTATTTTAGAAAACATATGAAAATTGACTGGAGGAATGGTTATTTTCATCTCTTTTCTTAAATAACTTACCTTATTTAACTAACCTAATCTCGGAAACAACTGAGCATACGATTTTGAAAACAATACAGAAAATAGTTCTTTAGTTATAAATTACAGGAAAACCTATAATAAGTTTCTAGTCAAAACAACAAGGAAAATTTTAGATATTGTGCGTACACACTAATATTTGCAGTTGGAATCTATAGGAAAACATGTTTTACTACTATAATGTTAAGTTTGTTCTAGGGATAAATTATTGATACAAGACAAAATTCAACAACTGACAATCAATTCAGCAATTTCCCTCTACAATCCGATACCATACATACTTTGTTTAGTCACAATTAACAAACTTGGTTCAGATTTAAAAAAGATGGTAGATAACTTAACCCTCGTACGGAACCCTCTCCATGCAAGTTCATCTCTTACTTGTCCGGTTTTTTGTAGGTAAACCTAATCTATTTAACAGCCTGTTTGTTTTAATAACAAATTCCGAGCAGATTCTGTACCTCAATTTTGAACTGCCGTTTCGAGAATTTGTCTTTTACAATTTTTAATAAAAATACTTACGTGCTATTTTTCTAAAATTATACCTGATTTCTTTTGGCTTTATTACCATCTCTTGGATGCCATGCCTCGCAGAGTAGGCAGAATTCTATCCATTGGCATGAATGTAAGGAGCCATTCAAACATTTCCGGTTTCACGTTGAGTGCGTGTCTATAGTTACTAAAAATGTAAGATTCGAAACGCGTAACCGGGTTGTATGCATTAAGAACAAAATAAATCATGATTTTAGAGTCGTTTTGATCATTACTTATAACGTATATGGAAGTTATCAAAATTAGGACTTGAAATTAAACTATAAAAAGTGTAAGCGAGGTTACTCTCAAGATTGTGTGCATTGTGCTGGTGTCATACTGTGTGACGAATGTTCTCGACGCTCGATGCTCGCGTTCTCCCGTCCCGTTCGCGTGTTTTTTTTTTCATTTTTTGTTTCACCCGGTGGAAATACAACGTATACTTCCTCCATCCTGGAGGAAACGGAGGTGCATGCCGGACTCCTACCGGCTAAAACTACCGGAGCGGTCATCTTCGGTTCCGAAGAAGGGCTCCAGGTACTCGATACAATCACACTAGAGCTGCCCATTGGTGCCTCGACTTTAGGCACATCTCAGAGATGATGGCTGTAAAGCGGTCAATCTATCTATCTTGTCCATATTGCAATAAATGAATTGTATAAATAAACAACTAAATCTAGCGGTAGGGAGGCGACTGTAAAAAGACCGCCTCTCCAAGATACATCTCGGGGGAGACTGTATAGAATCCCCCAGAAGCCTCGATATGCACTAGTACAGTAGCAGCACACACGGCAGCACGTGACCATGTGCGCACCACCGTCTTCGCGGCGGCCACTTGGTATGCGAACGCAGACAATAAGATTAGGGACAATCTGCGCAGCTGCGATCCCGGAGGCCCCCATATAATCTGGGTGCCGGAGTGTTTGTTACCCTGGCGCTGTCTCGTCCATCTCCATGCGGAATCGGCCCTCTCCCGATCCCGCTCTGCGGGCTCCTTCAGGAGCTTGCTGTCTCACAAAGGACGTCCACTGCACTCCAATTTTCATGCTCTGCCAACATAGCCGATACTACTGCTGGTAGCCGATACAAATGACCAGGATTTATCACGCAGCCCTTGCAGGGCAGGTCTCGTACGTGTGCTGTGCGGTATCCTGGTCGCTCCCACAGTGCAGTCACCATGATCTCATGTTCTGTCCTGTTTAGGTACGTACCAAAACAACCGTGACTAGTTGATAGTTGAGAGCCAGGCTCTGAAGTACGATCAGACGGCCTCGAGCGTAGAAAACACTCCTCCCAAAATCTGGGGCCTTGGTTTCAGTCACCAGGTGACACATGGGCGCAACATACCTACTACCATACGGTAGGGTCTACCCAACACCGTGCCATTGAGGAGATAGCACATTGCAGGTACAAAGCCCTGACCCCTGTTTAACAGGGAGCAGGGCAACCCACCTTCCACCCCAGCCCAATAGCTGGCGACGGAGTTTCCGATGCAGTCCAACCAGCCAGGATGTACTCGGATGCCGTAGAACTATTTTTAAACATAATTTACATTGCGTTAAATTGGTGTGTATGTTCTATCCGTTTAAAAAAAACATATTAAAACAATTCTTGTAATGTATTACAGCAATCAGAAAGAAGCTGCTTTATCCATTGTAATCTTTTTAAATTATAATTTGCAAGCATATTTTCTTTAATACAAATGATTAATTAATGAATATAATACAATTAAGACCATACGATCTTTGGTAGAATCTACGGCTTTCATCAAACGCTAACTACATCTTAATTGACTTTTGACTGTTACACTCCGTTCGCTAACTTTATTACCTCTCAAAGGATTTAAATTCGAAGGGTTGTTACTGTTAACGAATTTATTTTAATTAGGAAAGGGTGGTTTGGAAACGAGTTTTAATGTTTACGGAATAGTGTATGGTATATACTATACGTATACTATACATTACACTGGATGCCAATTTAAACATACTTGAATCAGTAAAAAATAATGCCTTAATTTATCACCAAAATTTCCATTTATTTTTTAACCTCATCAATCCAAAACAGCTTGCTTTCAATGACCTCGTGCGCCTAGTTGCTAAATGGTCAGAGAGGGCCGAGCCTGCTCAGAGAGGGAAGACATGGCGCCAAATTAACCAACCGCCCCCATGTTCAATACGCCTGAGCCCGGTCTTCGTTATATGATGGGGGGCCTCAGGGATTGCGAGCGCGCAGATTGGGGAATCTCGGGACACTCGGGAAGATGGCGGTGTGCACGTGGTGATCTGCCACCATGTGTGCAGAAAAGCGCAGCAATCGAGATGTGCCTTTTTACAGTCGCCTTCACACCGCTTTACTCACCTCGGCACCAATGGCGGCTCTAGTGTGATTGTATCGAGGACTTGCAGCCCCCTTCAGTGCTGAAGAAGGACCTCTCTAGTATTTTTTCCAGGAAGCATATGATGCCTTTCCACCGGATTAATAAAAATAAAGTAAAGGTCAAATTGTCGGATAGTAGGAACCAAACATGGGCAGTGTCTGTATCACTTCGTTCGTTGTTGGCAACTGGTACGTATATAAGCTGCAAGTGTTTCGGGTAGATATTAATTAGAAAGAAAGAAGAAAAGAAATCCTCCCAGAGAAGTGCCTGAGGGGCGACCTTTTTACAGTCACCTTCCCTCCGATAGAGGGGTGACCGCTTTACAGTCATCCCCTCGAGATATGCCTAAAAGCGTGGCATCAATGGGGGCTCGAAGACCTGGAGCCCGACTTTGGCGCCCGAAGCTGACCGCTCCAGTGGTTTTAGCTGGTGGGAGTCCGGCATGCCCCTTCACTCTTCCCTGGGGTGCAAGAAGTTCATGTAGAATTTCCACTGGATACCAATAAAAAAAGGAGTTTTATTTTATTTTATCCTATTCGGATTAGTGCTTTCCCGCTTTGGAGAGTTAGTGTGACAAAATTGCCACCCACTGTAATTTTTATGAACTAATTTTTAATGCAGTTATAGCCAGGTGGTTGAATGCTTGCATTCCATATAGGAGAGTCTGAGTTCGATCCCAGCCGCCCAACCTCTGACTTTTTCAGTTCATCAGTGGACCAGAATTTGATTATAACTTGCGTTAACGGTGAAGGGAAACATCGTAAGTATACATGCACACATGAGATAGATTCCAAAAAAGAAGGTCTCAATGTGTATACCACCAATCCGCACTAGGCCAGCAGCCAGACTAAGGCCTAACCTTTCTCATCGTGAGAAAAAGCCCGTGCCCAGCAGTGGGACAGTAATGGGCTGAATATGTATAATCTTTACTCAGCAGTGGGTAGAATCAAGCTGTGGATGATAATTATGATTATATTATACGTATTTATTGCTTTTGCCTCTCGATCCATGCGATTCCCAACAAAGAATAGACTGCCTCTTTTAACCTATGGGTGAGCAATGTAAATTAAAAACTAAAATACTTTTCTAAATGGATAACTTCTCACACCAAAGAGTATCATCGATTTTGCAGTATCGAGAGGATGAGCAGCTAGCTACATCCTCCCGTATGCGAATAATAATAGACTACGATCAACAATTCACCTGCTAAGCATGATGACTTGGACCAAGTTTACCCACGACCTTTTACTGTTGTAGTTTCTGAGGAGGCGAATGTTGAAGATGTAACGGATAATCTCCAATGCTTTATTTTACTTGTATTGTAAGCTTTAATTGTTCAAATCCATGTGGTGTCCCGATAAAAATATGCCACTTCTCCATCTCCTCACCTGGATGTCGTAAAAGGTGGCTAAGGGTCTCGAAACCCTATATGCAGCGTTCCTTCTGTGGAACAGTAGCCATTCTGCTCTCGCCTAACCGCCAAGCGTGGTGATTACTTTCATATTCCCTCTTAATAATAAAAATGATAACAGAATTGTAGATATCTATGGGGGAGGCCTCTCTTTAGCAGTGGACGCCCTTGAGCTAATATGATAGAGCTCAACGTAAAGGAGGCCCGTTTCTCATAAAATTAATTATTCAGAAACGTGTGACGTTAACTAATTTTAGTTTCATCGGTTTATTAATGTTTGTATTAAATCCTTGTCTACACCAACTTCTTAAGTCTAATTTAGGATCTGTTTGTCGTAGTTTATGCGTAGAATACAACATTGATGTTTTCCATGAGTGTCATTTTTCGTGATAGAGACTTAGGGTAGCCTCTTTAACGATAACTACCGTTCAAAATTGGGCTGGCTTGACCGGGAAGTCACACTCTCATAGAATATCGGCAAACCGATTAAGCTAAGGCGGTAAAATGGTAACATCCGTTTCGTGTGCTGAGCAACCAGTTACCGGAAGCCCACTCTATATAGGTGTCACCTACCTTCACCAATCTAGCTCATCCTGCTTTCACCTTATAGGGCGACGGTGTTTTCTTACCAAAGGCCTGCAAGATCGTGGGATCGGGACTGGGCCGATTCCACACGGAGAACGACGAGAGGAGACGCCACCGGGGTGTCGAAGGTCGACCATTTTATAGTGTTGTTGTTATTATTTTGGCAATAACAACGATTTCGAAGAGAAGAAAACTTTGTTTGTCTGTCTGTTTAATAAAATGCAGTCAAAGCTACTTTGTACTGTAAAAGGGTATTGGGGTAAACGGTTGAAAAAGTCTGCTAGAGCAAAAGAGCGAATAGATTTTTCAAACTGAAAAATAAGGTATGTACTATGTTTATTTGTATACGTTATGTAATACGTTAAAGAGGACAACGTTTCATTTTGCATTTAGTTCATAAGTATCATAGAAAAAGCAATGATATTAAGGAGTTAAACATCATATCTATATGAATAACGATGGCTTTAAATACAAAAATAATACATATATTTGGTGTTATGCGTCTAAAACTATAAGCTTTTGTAAATGTTTACGTTTATAGAAGATCAAAAATGTGGCCGATGGTCTCTTTGACCAGTTATTGAAAACATTCAGATGTCAATTTAAATACTATTCTCCGCGTCATTTAGCGTCTCTCTTTAACCCCCTCAAGCCATGCCATCTAGTTTTATTAAATGCTTCTTCTTCTTAGCGAGTTGATATCATATCAAGTATTTTAGTCCTAAGCTCCGCGATGTCTGCGGACTGCATCTTCGGAAGCAGTCATCAATTCCTCACGGGAAGGTACGCATGACAGGTCTTTCGCATTAACCACTGACGTCATTTCCAAAGACGAGAAATGACTTATTCGGAAAATTACACCGTTTATTCTCATAGCAAAACGTAGCTCGTAATGTATCTGTACCCAAATAATACGTTGGTTGTCATTAGCCCGTAGTAATTACATTATGCCGGGACATCCTAATTCGTATCGAAATAATGATAGCTGCGGTATCGCGATAATTAATACCGTCATATTATTCCGGAACTAAGGGACTGTTCAGATGGAGACAGCGGTGTGGGCGAGTAGTGAGTAAGTTATAGCAAAGTGATCAATTCGACAATTACATTCATGTAAGATGCTGTAATTTTCTGTGCCGTAAATGTATTCGATTTCAACTTTTGTAAATACACTGACGATTCACCATTTACTTTTTATTCATCGTTTATTTATTTCAGCCTGTATCCACCCATTGCGAAGTATCAAGTCAACTGGACAAGATCAGAGTAATATCATTTCCATATTTATTTACGATGCTGAGACGTAGACACTAAGGTAAAATGTGAAGAAAAATATAGACTGGAAATGGGGTGCTGGAGAAAAATTCTTGGCATATCATTTAGAATGAGCTTTTCTATAATCCAGAAACGCTGCGTAACATAGCCCTATTTCTTTTATCGCACAAAGCACTTTTATTGACACGTTTTTCAGCAAGGAGATACGACTGTAGAGCGCCTTGTAGTACAGGGAAAAGTTGAATGGCACGTGGCAGATCACCATTGCATTGGACCAACCAAGCCAAAGCTGCACTTAGCGGTCCCCGCCATGAATGTACTAGAAAGGCAGCGGTGCGAGTCAGATGGTGACGGATTGTGAAGTAAGCCACCAACCCTGATGTGACGACCACGACTATTCTGCCAAGAGTATTACGACGAAGAAGTACAAGCTCAAGATCTTCTGTGAAACAAAGTATTTCTGTTTAACGATGTTTTATCAATCAATAATCTCAGCATACCGTCGTCCACTGCTGCATATGCCATCAAATGTTGACTTCGATTTTCAAATTGAAACTACAAACATTATGAAACATAATAAAATGTGACACTGTGACATATTGGCAAAATTTATCATCTTTCCAGTTCATTTACTCGAATTCGCCTAGCTGCTATCTTAATCTGAACTAAGCTTTATATAAATTCGAAACGACGTATATCCAGATATGCTGGCGATAATTTACAAACCAAACGTTATCGCCGATGATTTGTGATTGTTCCGATATTTGTTTAATCACTAGCGCAGTCGCGATATTACGACTGATTATAGATTATGGTTAGTATTTTGTTTCGCCATTAATTTTTAATTATACCAAAAACCTAAACATAACGTAATTAACCTGTTAATGCCTACTAAAACAGATCTTCAATACGCCGCTTCAAATTATCATGCTCGTATGATATTTCGATAACCACGTAAGCCAATTTACGAAACCGATATTACTTCTCGGAGCTGCTCATCTAGCGAAATGCTCTCCGTTGTTATGTTGAAGGACGCGTAAAAGTGTCTGTTAGGACCAAATTTTGGAATAGGTATTCAATAGTATCATTTATTCCAAAATTTGGTCCTAACAGACACTTTATTTACAGATAACTAGATAGAATACTATTCAGACAAGTATTTAATCATTTATTTCTTTATTTGAGTATGTAAAGGAAGAAATAATACACATTTTGAAATTTTATCCCTCTCTCGCAGGTCTCCGAACAGTTTTGTGTGTGAATTTAGACACACTATTTCATATTTTTGATTTATTTTTATTTGCAAACGCCACCTCATCCCTCGATCCGCCCTCATCCAACGACTCGCAGTGACCTTCACCAGATATCTGTCCACCTCGTTGGAGGTCGTCCCATCCTGCGTTTTCCGGTACGCGATCTCCGCTCGAAAAGCTTTTTGCTCCAACAGCTATCAATTCTACGAGCTATGTGCCCCGCCCATTACCACTTCAGTTTACTAATAATCCTTTCAGCTTCGTCGACAACTATAGTTCCTCTACGGGTCTCCTCATTCCTTGAGCTTATTCTTATGAGGCCCACAGTGAGTGACCACATCTCTGTTCCATATCCATCACTAACACACACTGGTTAAAGACTTTCATTTTGAAGCATTGCGGTATTGTTGGCGAAAAGACGTTGCGAAGTTTCCCGAATGCTGCCCGGCCGAGTCGGATTTGACGATTGACCTCTCTCACGAAGTTGGACCCACCTAACTGGACAATTTGTCACAGGTTGCAAACGTAGTTTGTTTAAATTACTACAATCTTTATTTACTTCAGATAAATTGCGACATATTGGTGCATATCGATGGTCGCCACTACAGTTTTATTCCTGCCTATTTGAACTGGTTCCTATCAGTGTACGAATGATTTATTTCATGAATAAAAATACATTCGTACATTTCGTTTGTAGTTTGGTGCAGTTGAACAAACGGATCTCTAGAACTTGTTTGCTTTTGTCATTACAATTTACTGTTAAGCCTGCGTTTCTGTTTTATCCTGTTTTATTTGGAGGGTCTCTGTAGAATGGGATATGTTGTTTCACATTAACCGTGGCAGTATTTACGTTATATTCCTCTAACGCGACAAACCAATAATATAATAATTATGTGTAATGTACTCGTAGGTATGTGTTGCCGTGTGGCAACCGGATAACAAATCCACTTCATCTCTCCCCATGGGTGTCGTAAAAGGCGACTATGGTTTTAAACGAAGGATGTGCAGCAGCGTCCTTCGGGTACATTTATAACTCAGCTGCGATCGCCAACCCGTCTGCCAAGCGTGGCGATTATGGCAAAACCCCTCAACGAACACACAACACAAACGAATGCCGGTCAATGTGACAATCTTTGAGGGAGCTTTCTGTCCAGCGGAGGACGTATATCGGCTGAAACGACAAAGTATGTGTTTGCGGTATGCGGTACTAGGAATATATATTTGAGTATAGAAGTCGAATTCACGTCATAATATTCAACTGCAGGAAATGTAATATTCATCTTTCCTAACCACATGGAAATATAAGAACTAAGAATTTAATTTTGTTGCATTTTTCAGCTTGATTATCACTTGTTAACGCCGAAAGGAAAACAATGGTTCTCAAATGGTTCTCAATGGTGTGTGTAGTCCGCCAATATACAGTAGGCCAGCGTGGTGGACTAAAGCCTAACCTTTCTCATCGTGGGAAAAAGGCTCGTGCCCAACAGTGGGACAGTAATGGGCTGATTATGAATGCATCATGTAATAATCTATTGAGTTGGTAAACTACTGCCTAAGCCTAACCTAAAAATCCATAACGAACAAATTCTAAAAATATATAGCCTATAATTTCACACACAATGAACACTTTCGTTTAAATTTATGGCTAATTTGCGGCTCAATGCCTTTCCAATGATCCCTAACCTCAAAATAATTTAAATAAAAACATTTTCAGAACAGTATGTGGAACGGTAGCCATTCTGCGCTCACCAACTCGCCTGCCAAGCGCGGTGAGTACTGGCAAATTCCCCTCCATTATGATGACACAGTTGTGGAAATCTATGGGGGAGGCCTTTGTTCAGTAGTGGACGTTGTAGGGCCCATATGATGATGATGATATAATTGTAAAACTAAAATCAACTACGGAAAACCAAAAAACAAGTATGGTAAATTTTACAAAAATTTTAACTTAATTTTTAACTTCTAAGTAAATTTTTTTACAAACTCAAAATACGGGAGTTCTTTTTGAATTCGCTGGAATCCTAATTACGTATTGTATGTAGTTTATTTTAAACCTATGTATTTTACCGTATCTATAGTGTTAGCCTTATGATATGTAACTACATGATTTATTTAAATATTGTTCTACGATTAGTTAATTTTAATAAGTTGTATCGATATTTATTAACTTACCGTTATAAATATCGATGCAACTGTTATTTTGTTCATAATGTTGATAGCAACACTTTTGATTATATATTACGGTCGATACTGAGATGACAGGCATTCGGACACGAACTTTTGTCGGTACACGTTGTTCTGGAATATACGTTTGTGATTAAGTGGAATAAATCCGAATATATAACGATAATCCTGTGTTATTATTTCAAAGAAGGACCTGACCTTTACATCTCAGAAGTGGGATAGACCAGCGCAACGAATATTTTGCAATATAATACTTGGTAAAAGTTTTAATAATACCTACGTTGTGAATTATAATAGTGAAATTTTTTAATCCGGTTAGTAATTCTAAAATGGAAAAAGAAATTGCATCATCTAAACGAAATAAAACAAAAGGACGAGGATCGCGTTCGAGAAAAAGAAAACATCATAGTAGAAGAGGCAAAATAGACAATTCTAAAACGAAAAAACATAAAGTGAGACGTCATTCTTCAACGGAAAGTACCTATAGTCGAGTGAATAGAAGTAGTGGTTCTTGTGAACGGTGTAGCAGTCGGTCTCGCGAGTGTCACAGTGATAGCTCTCGTGATCGACGTGGCAGTCATTCCCGCGAGCATCGCAGCGATCGCTCTGGCAAGCGGCGCAGTAAGCGGCACAGCAGTCGCTCTCGTGAGCGTAGCAGTGAGCAGTGCAGCAGTCATTCTCGCGAGCGCCAGAGCTATCGTTCGCGCGAGCTTCGGAGCAGCCATGTGAGTCGGATTGAAAGCAGGAGACGACACAGGAGCCGCAAGCGGAGTAAAAATCGGAATTGCGTGGATCACCTTAGTGACGAGAGTAGTTCATCTCCATCTTCGAAACAAAAACGCGTAAGTCGTTCCAATGCAAATAATAGTACTACGTCTGAATATGCACTTTTGTCCCAATTAGTAAAGTCATTAGTGAATAGTCGCCCTGAAGGTAATAAATTTCCGATGCTTGGCAATGTCATACCAGAATTCGATCCAATGGTTAAAGGACAGACTGTTCACACTTGGCTTAGTAAGGTGGATGAATGTGCAAGGTTGTATAGATGGTGTGATGACCAAATTATTCATTATGCTTTACCTAAATTAACTGGAGTTGCCAAGAACTGGTATCAGGCTTTACCTACCATGTCTTTTTCCTGGCCTGAGTGGAAAAATAAACTTACAGAGTCCTTCCCTAGTAGCGAAGACTACGCCGAACTATTAACCGAGATGTTGTCAAAACGTGTAAAATTTAATGAGTCATTAGAACTGTACTATTATGAGAAAATCAACTTATTGAATAGATGCGAGATTAAGGGAAGACGAGCTGTTGACTGTTTGCTGTACGGTATTGAGGATAGATCGTTAAGGCTAGGCGCCAAAGCATCAAAATGTCAGGAACCTGAACAAGTATTAGAATACTTTCAGTCAATTAAGCAACAACCCCGGGAAGTAGAAAAAAGTAAATATATTCATAATGATAAACGGGCAGGCTCGTCTAATTTTGTTAACACTCACAAATTCTCAAATAGCGGGGACCCCAAATTAAAATTGCAATCTAGTAATTCAGTGGTATGTTACAATTGTAATGAACCAGGACATTTTAGTTTCAAGTGCACAAAGAAAATCTTAAAATGTACCATTTATAATAAACTAGGACATACTGCAATAAATTGTGCGAAGTTACCCAGCGATAATAATAATAAAATAGATAAACCTACTGAAAAGAATATTTTACGTATTGACACCGGGCAGATTAGCGATCGTAAATACGTGATACAATTGAAGCTTAATGGACATCCCACATGTGGATATGTAGACTTAGGTAGTCAGTGTACCCTCGTTCGCTGCAGTGACGCTCAACATTTAGGAATTAAATGGACGACCGGCATCAATTTGCCGATTATGCGCGGCATAGGTAATAACATCGTAATACCGTTAGGGGTAGCTGTCGTCGACATGGATATACAAAATATAGTTCAAAAGGTTGACGTTTTCATTGTACATGATGATATTATTAAATATCCCGTGTTAGTTGGTCACAGTTTTACAGAAAAACCGAATATTATAATTACTAAAACTAGTGAATCTCTTATTTTCAAAAGAGGTGGGGTACAAAAATATGATTTAATGCTAAGAAGCGATATTAAATTACAACCGATGAAAATGAGTGTTGTAAAAGTATCATGTCGTGAAGATTATTCGGGTTACGTGTACGTTAATGGTTCTTTGCGAGGCGAGCCGGGTAAGGAGATTTATTTACTACCGGGTGAATACGAGATTACAAACGGAGAGGGTTATGTATTGTTGCAAAACGTTACTAATCATCCGATAAATGTCAAGGAAAATGCATTATTGACTCGTGCCCTTTGCACGAGTCATTCTCTTAATGTAAATATGTTGGATCTCGAAAACTCGGACTCAGGTAGTTTACTTAATTTTGATAAATCCTTAACAAATGAACAGGTCGGAATGCTAAAGGCGTTACTAAAGAAATTCGAAAGCTGTTTTTCAAGCAATTTAAGGGACTTAGGATTTACAAATGTTACAGAAATGGAAATTGAATTAGATGACAATAGACCAGTTGTGTACCGGCCGTATAGACTTTCTTTCCCTGAACGCGAACTAGTACGATCAATGGTACAGGAAATGCTTGAGGCAGATATAGTTTGTGAGTCGAGGTCTCAATACGCCAGTCCAATTCTACTAGTTAAGAAGAAGACTGGCGAGAGGAGACTGTGCGTCGACTATAGAGCTCTTAATAGTAAGACAAAAAAGGAACATTATCCCTTACCATTGATCGACGATCAGCTAGATATGTTAGCTGGAAACTCGTTATTTATTACTCTTGATTGTGCATCCGGCTATTATCAACTACCGGTTGCGGAAAGCTCCCAAGATAAAACCGCATTTGTTACACCCGATGGACAGTATCAATTTAAGCGCATGCCGTTTGGGCTGGCAAATGCTCCGTCAGTTTTTCAGAGAGCAATGAATAAAATATTGTCTAAATCCAAGGTCAACTTCGTTGTTATTTATATGGATGATATCTTAATCCCGGCCAAATCGTTTCTGGAAGGACTAGATAGGTTAGAACAAGTATTGAGACTTTTGTCAGACGCAGGACTGACCTTAAAAATAAGCAAGTGTTACTTCTTTTATAAAGAAATAGATTTCTTAGGATTTCAAGTTAATGGCAGTGGAATTAGACCTGGCTCTCGTAAGACTCTGGCGATAACAAACTTTCCTGAACCGCAGAATGTGCACGATATTAGACGTTTTATAGGTCTTACTAGTTTCTTCAGGAGGTTTGTGAAGGATTTTGCCCTTATAGCCCAACCGTTAACTGAACTTTTGAAGTCTAACTTTGATTGGAAATGGGACGACGAACAAAAAGGAGCATTTGAACTACTTAAACAAAAGCTTTTGGAGCGGCCAATCTTGGCATTATATGACGTCGGGTTTGAAACCGAACTTCATACGGATGCATCAAAATTAGGGATAGCGGGAATATTAATGCAAAGGCACCCGGATGGGCTTTTAAGGCCAGTAGCTTATTACAGTCGTAAAACAACGGGTGACGAACAGAAAATTCACTCATTTGAATTGGAAACATTGGCAGTTATTGCTTCTCTAAAACGATTCCGTGTTTATTTATTGGGGCTTAAATTTAAAATTATTACCGACTGCAATGCGTTACGGACTACACTAACTAAAAGAGATCTCATACCGCGAATTTCACGATGGTGGGTCCAGTTTCAGGAGTATGATTGTGAGATTGAGTACAGGGCAGGGTGTCGAATGGCACATGTGGATGCCCTCAGTCGTGCTCCTGTAACTGAACCTGTACCCGGTGATGATGATAGTCAAATACTTGATGTTTTGGGAATAGAACTGAAGGACTGGATCTCAACTGTACAGGGAAATGATGAGGAGATAGAAAGAATTAGAAGCATTTTAGAAGATCCAAAAACGAAACATGTGACAGATGTCTATAAAAATTACCAAGTAAAGGGAGGTTATGTATATAGGATAGTCGATAACGGTGTAAGGTGGGTAGTTCCAAGAGCAGTAAGATGGCAAGTTTTAAAGATGAATCACGATGATGTGGGGCACTTCGGCTATGAAAAAACCTTGAGCCGCTTACAGAACGTATTATGGTTTCCCAAGATGCGCCGTTTCACAAAAAAGTACGTCTCTGCTTGTTTAGAGTGCGCCCACCACAAAGCCCCCGGTGGTCGTAAAGAAGGGATGATGCATCCTATCCCCAAACTTGAAATACCGTTCCATACTTTACATGCTGACCATTTAGGGCCTTTCATTCGTTCTAGGAAGGGCAACATATATATACTAGCAATAGTCGACTCGTTTACAAAGTTTATCAGTATTCGACCTGTGAGAGACACAAAAAGTTCTACTGCAATTAAAAACTTTAAAGAACATTTTAGTTATTTTGGCACGCCATCTCGCTTAATAACTGACCAGGGAACATGCTTTACAAGTGCTAAATTTAAATCATTTATAAAAAGTTCGAGTATCAAGCACATTCTTAACGCTGTAGCCACACCAAGGGCGAATGGACAGGTAGAGCGCTTTAATAGGACCATTTTAGACGCACTGAGCACAAAATGCCATGGGAAGAATGAAAATTTATGGGATGATTATGTAGGCGATATACAGTTGGGATTAAACACAACTATTAACAAAACAACCGGCAAAAGTCCCTCTGAGTTGTTATTCGGATGTAGAGTTGTCAGTGCTTCAGAAAACATATTGGGTGACATCTTAATTGAAACTAATGATCGTGTAATTGGCGAGAATCTTACTAAATTAAGGATAGAAGCTAAAGATCGAATAGAAAAGCAACAGCATAGATCAAAAAAGGAGTTTGATAGGCATAGAAAATTAGGTACGACTTATAATGTTGGTGATCTCGTTAGGGTAGAGCGAATGATTAATGATAAGGATCATTTAGGCAAATCAAAAAAGCTTATACCAAAATTTCATGGTCCTTACCGAATAGTTAAGATTCTAGATAATGACAGGTTTCTAATTGAAGATACACCCTTAAGCAGGAGAGGAAATAAGAAATATGAGAACATTGTTGCAATAGACAAGATACACCCGTGGTTGTCATTTAAAAATATTTCCAGTGAGGCCAGTGAAAGCGATCGTAGTGATAATGATTCGGATAGAATTGATGACCATAATGATTAATTATAATTTATCAATTAAATGACTAGATTAATTCTGAAAGAGATAAAATGATGTTATTTACTATGTATGCGATTTATGAATTGCAGTGACGGATAAGTACATGATACAGAGTTTGATTAGATAATTTAATTTGAGCATAGGTTGTGAACAATCAGTACTGAAGCATAGATGGTCGTAGATCATAGCAGACTGTGTAGGACAGTGAAGTGATGACGACTGCACCTACATAGGCTATGAGCGGTCAGTGCCGAAGTACAGATGGTTGTAGATCACATCAGACTATGCAAGATACTAAATTAATTGTGATATGAGCATAGGCTATGAGCGGTCAGTGTCAAGGCATAGATGGCTGTAGATTGTAGCAGACTGTGCTGGCACAGGCTATGAGCAACCAGTGCTAAGACATAGATGATCGTAGATCATAGCAGACTGTGCGAGTGTCATAATAATAAGGACATGAGCTATGAGCGTGTAGTTACGTACATTGCCGTAGATCATAGCAGATCATGTTCCGTATTATTACTGAATGTAAAGTATTGTTTTGCGATCGTTGTATTTTGCAACTTGGTACAGCAAGTTAGTACAATTACAAAAATAGAATTGTTTATAGTTAAGTTCAATGGATTGTATTCATGGTGTACTAGATTATAATTACTAAAATTGTATAGAATCTAGGTGAGAATTTTGCATTGTATGGACTTTTTTTTCTTTCTTCTCTTTCTGCTGTCGTGAGAGGACTCACTAAAATAAGGATGGCCGAGCTGTTAGCCTTATGATATGTAACTACATGATTTATTTAAATATTGTTCTACGATTAGTTAATTTTAATAAGTTGTATCGATATTTATTAACTTACCGTTATAAATATCGATGCAACTGTTATTTTGTTCATAATGTTGATAGCAACACTTTTGATTATATATTACGGTCGATACTGAGATGACAGGCATTCGGACACGAACTTTTGTCGGTACACGTTGTTCTGGAATATACGTTTGTGATTAAGTGGAATAAATCCGAATATATAACGATAATCCTGTGTTATTATTTCAAAGAAGGACCTGACCTTTACAATAGTATGTATATTTTTATATATGTACATTTTTGTAATATATTTTTGTTTGTACCTCTGTCGATGCATTTCTTTTTAACCCAAAGGTTGGCTGGTAGAGAATGTCATATGGCATTAAGTCCACCTTGTGAACCATCATTGTGCATAAAAGTATAAATTGATAAATAAATAAATATTTCTCATAGTCGAAGGCCGAGAAATGTTACTGTTTTGCTTTGTGCAAGTCCAGCAGCTACAGTAGCTGCTGGACCTTCGACTACGAGAAATCGGCAACATCAAATAGTCTTAGCAACACGCATAATGCTACGAAAACTGCAACTTTTATTTATTATAATTATTCTCTTACCAAATACACGCAGGTAAGTAATATTTTTGTTCCAGAAAGCATACTGACTGCTAGTAGTAACTGCTCGTTGTCTTTTTATAAAAAAGTAACTTAAAGCGGATTGTTTCGAAAATAAACAACCTTATTTTTTTAATTTTAACTACAATTTGTGTGTAGTTTCTGAAATAATGTAACAGTAAATCATTTTTTTCGTCAGGGGGTGAAGTCACTGGACTACTGATCAAATGTAATGAACTTTGGGGGTGCTACAAGCGGGAAGAAATCAATCCCAGGTGTCTCGGATGTCAATCGAAGCTTAATTTGTCGGCTTTGGCAGCATTACGCCAATACAGGAGATCCTGCTGAGCAGCACTCGGCCGAGGGACGAGTACAACTGCTCGGCAGGACCGATACATACAGCTGACTGTTAGACGTCTGCCGATATTAACCACCTGATATATAGGTTTAAAGCAAAAATTCTCTATATCTGGTATCTGGTATATCTGGTATCTGGTATATCTGGTATCTGGTATATCTGGTATCTGGTATATCTGGTATCTGGTATATCTGGTATCTGGTATATCTGGTATCTGGTATATCTGGTATATCTGGTATCTGGTATATCTGGTATCTGGTATCTGGTATATCTGGTATCTGGTATATCTGGGTAGTCCTGGTCTGCACAATTGCCAGACCTCGATTCCATCGAGCACGTATGGGTGTATGCCCGTATCCGGATGGAGTAAGAACAACCCAATAACTAAAGGATTGATTAAAATTCCACTGGGAGCGATTGCCGCACATGAAAAAATCCTTGATTCTATGAAAAATCGTAGCCGGCCAGTTTTTAACAGAGGAGGCCACACTGTGTTTTAAATTATCCAGTTATTTACCATACAATTTCGTCATTTAATTTTGAAACAGAAAACGTTTATTTACTTCGGTACCTAATTTTAGGTACGTATGATACAGTACACATTTGGTAATTAAAAGAACAATTGAAATAAAGTTGTTGGTTTTATATCAAAAACATATTAAAGTTGTAATGGTTAGTCATCATAATGTGAAAAACAATTCTAAACCGCCAAACCTCGTTTCTGCTTTTTCGTAGTCTGGTTTGAGTTTTAGTACATATTTTTTACATTGTTGGTCTTCTACAAATACCCTATGATAAGATCATCATTTCGGCCGAATGAAGTCCACTGCTGGACACAGGCCTCCCCCAAAGATCACCACAACGACCGGTATGGATGTGTTGTGGGCTCATTGGGGGGTTTTGCCATAATCGCCACGCTTGGCAAACGGGTTGGCGATCGCAGTTGAGTTGTTAATGTACTATAAGGACGCTGCTGCCCATCCTCCGGCTAATCCCTTAGTCGACTTTTACGACACCCACGGGAGGAGATGGGGTGGTGGTATTCTAAGCCGGCACCACACGACAAAGCCGGCACCACACGATATGATGAGATGCCGGATGCAATTTAAATTGTAAGTAATGCACATAGTGCAAATGTTTAATGCGTTATGAATTCAATAAATCAATCAAATTACTTTTTTGCAATCCACGGCAAGAAGTATGCCTTTTCCAAGTTGGACAACACTTGCTTTCCACATCCAGTCCACCTCAGCTATCTTCTTCAGAGCGTCCTGGCCCTTATGTATGGCGGTTAATTCATGGTCTACGTTTCGACGAAGTTTATTGAACTGGATTAGCTTTACATATCCTAAGCATGATGTTATTATTATAATAAAACACTTTTAAACGGAAGTTATCGCGTATATTTTAGATTTTCCTGATTTTTCGAATACTTTGCAGCATTCGTGGTCGCAGGATGACTCGATGACACGAATGCTGCAAAGTATTCGAAACGTCAGGAAAATCAAAAATATACGCAATAGAATCCGTTTAAAATTGTTTTATTATAATGTGTAATAATGATGATTATCAGCCATTACATGCACAATTTTTTTTTCCAGACAAATTAGATCTACCTATTGTTTAGGTGTTTGATTTAAGCTTCTAAAATTAAGCTTAGTAAATTACAGCAAACACACACTGGTATAGATTTAAACATACAATCTGATACGTAACACTGGAACACATTAACCCTTCATTACTAAGGCACCTGCACGTCACGGCACATTAGGGTCATTTGTACCTACGCGCCTTGATTTATTTCCCTACGCGTTAGGGGGTTAACGCATTGACGGTGACGCGAATAGAAGCCTTAATCATCGTATTCAAGTTAAATTTAAGGGTTGATATACATATGTAGCATTTGAATATATGTTATGGATTTTTAGGCTCATTCATATATTGTAAAATGAAGCTTAGCTTTTGGAATATCATTCGTCTTGCATCAACCAATGGCAAGTTTGTTTTTCTATAGGGCAAGTTTATGGTTTTATTAGTACTGACTGACCATCTAGCCTCCTCTTATAAGTTACATAAGATATTTTATTACGTAGCACCAGTTTGAAACATGTGAAAAGAAAAACCTTAGGTAAAAGTTAGGTATTTAAATTCACCTCTGCTGTACATTTAAATTCATCTCTGTTGTTAATCTGTTACAAATCCCACACCATGAAAATGGTTTACAAGGGCCATGAACAGTACGCTCTTACTGAATATATTTGGTTGCTCTCGTAATCTGCGAGTTATATTAAATAATTGTATATATAATATCTTAAGTTTTTGCAATTATTTATTATTACAATAAACCACTTGTTAAGGGATTATATCGCGTATATTATGTTTTTCCTAAGTTTCGAATACTTTGCAGCATTTGTGGTCTCAGGTAAAATCCTCCCCGAGAACTGCCTGGGGGGTGGTCTTTTTACAGTCGCCTTCCCTCCGCTAGAGGGGTGACAGATTTCCAGCGATCACATCCGAGATGTGCCTAAAGGCGTGGCACCAATGGGCGTCTCTAGTGTGATTTTACGAGGATCGTGTGGCATATTCCACCTCATTTGTTGTAATTATTTGGGGTGCGCGCGGGCTGTCGCGGGACTAGGTCCCGAGCTGCACGCGCGCACCGCAGTAGTCCGCCTTACCAGTCCAGAACCCTCTGCGATGCGGAGCACTTGTCTCTCTTTTGTATACTTTGTTACTTCGCACGTGAACATATTTATTTCTGTAAACTTATCGCTTCTTCGCCTGCTTTACTAAGTGCTTACTTCTACTTGACTCTTTCTCTTTCTGTGATCTGCTTGTGCAATAAACTGTATAGTGAGTGCGCAAATACGTCTTCTTATTTACTGCATCTCCCGACTTACCGGACACAGCATTACAACAGCAACCACATTAGGTTTGTATCGAGAATGTTCACTCACTGCCGTCTTGTAGATCCCTGCATTTTGTAAAGTAATGTGATCCTTTACCGGTCTGAGAGGCTAATCTTCTTATGCGGCTTGAAGTAGGTTTTGATAGAAACACGTTTCAAGATGTGGCCAATTCTGTTGCTGGCACCTTAAATGAATAGTAATACAGCAGTTCTTCGATCGATGTTCTACCATTAATACCATCTACCATTGTTGATCAACAATGTTAGGTTTTGGAAGGCTTCTACAGTGGTGATGTCTTGCTCTCAAATTGTTATATTGAAAAGCTTGCTTTACATAGGGGAGAGGCCCCTTCTGGCTGCTCCGCCAGATGGTCGTCATCATAGATGTCGTGTGCTCT
This sequence comes from Diloba caeruleocephala, assembly GCA_947459985.1. NCBI lineage: Eukaryota > Metazoa > Arthropoda > Insecta > Lepidoptera > Noctuidae > Diloba > Diloba caeruleocephala. Next base: position 4,627,528 of record OX381618.1, read on the forward strand.
TTGTAACAAAGATTTGATCAGGATAGCTAACTAACAAGTACGATGGTGAGATTTGCAGTTGAGGTACCTGTCTGCATAGGTAGACTTTCAAGTAGTAGATGTATGCAGAAAGCCGACGCTCATCACATGATTGCATCCTCGACCACGTTCGTTACAAAATTGTTTGAAATTTTAACGGCAGAATACACAACCGCCATTTAACGTTAAGTCCCCGCTTTAACTATTCTCGAAGGCTCAGGCTCAAATTGCTTAAGCGGGGACTTAACGCTAAATGGCGTTTGAGTATTCGGCCGTAAGAGAACTAAAAATAAATCATCATCATCATATCAGCCACAGGATGTCCACTGCTGAACAAAGGCCTCCCCTTTAGATTTCCACAACGAGCGGTCCCATGCCGCTCTCATCCAACGACTCCCAGCGACCTTCACCAGGTCGTCTGTCCACCTCGTTGGAGGTCGTCCCACGCTGCGTTTTCCGGTGCGCGGTCTCCATTCAAGAACCTTTGTGCCCCAACGGCCATCTGTTCTACGAGCAATGTGCCCTGCCCATTGCCACTTCAGTTTACTAATCCTTTCAGCTATGTCGACAACTTCAGTTCTTCTACGGATCTCCTCAGGGGAGTTGTTGATGTGTTGCCTACCATTATTTTGTGTCATGAACCCACACCGACGTGCACTCACGGCACGGTTGGTGCAGTGGCTGATACAGTCGGCTGCTGCACTCCGGGTCGTGGGTTTGATTCCCGCACGAAACAAATATTTGTATGATCTGCAGGTAGTTGTTCCGGGTCTGGGTGTGTATTGTATGTGGAATTCATGTCTGTAAACGCACCCACGACACAGGAGAAATCCTAGTGTGGGGCAACGTTATTTAAAGAAAAAAAACCAACATTGTTTAGGAAACCTATAATTAAATTCCTACTAACCGATAGGGCTAGGCTTAAAGCATCACACTTGCAGTTTTTTTATCCCATGAAACTACGTCACCTTTTCGTATTATAAATCTGCCTTATCTACACAAAGCCTTAACCTTTCCCTGACGGGTTAAGTTACAGTAAGCCTGACGAGATTTTGTGTAACCCTCGTAATCCACGAGCCGCGTTATTCGCTATTGTGTACCAGTGTGTAGCGGTAGTGAGTTAAATTGTTTCAGATCGTATTGCACTTCGTAATTATTGAATTATGATTTTCATTAGATCCGGATACATTTACTGTAAGTATGAAACATAACTGAATGTGTATATCATTAGAGTTTTATGTTTTTTTTTTATGTTGCAGCACAATACTGACTTTCTTTCTTCCTATCTTTCTTTCTATGATTAATATTACAATAATCATCATCATTTCAGCCGAATAAAGTCCACTGCCAGACACGGGCCTCTCCCAAACCACAACGACACTTGGATGTCCGATAACAACTGGACTGGGTAATTGCTAATCTAAGCGGAACATTAAATATTGACTTTTAGTCGATTTTTACTAAATTCAATCCTACTTTAGTATCTATATAAACTGACTAAATGTGTAAAAATCTCTCGCCCTACGTAATACCTATGTATCCCTCCAATGTTTTATGCGTTTCTTCCTCAGTTATTAATAAGTATATACATGTTAATATTATGCCGTAACCGCCCGTGGCATCAACATATAGGCCCTATCAGAAGACCAGCGCTGTAGCATATGCTGAGATGTAGACCTTTTCTGGCTTCGAACAGCACTACTAAGTCATATACTTTTATATATTATTAATATTACGTTTTCATTGTCATTGTGTACGAGTCGAAAATATAACACACACATCACAGTTTAGTTTATAATTAATGTACTCAAAGGACTTTGCTGCAAATTCTCCACCTAATTCCATAATCGCCTTTTGTGTCACCTACTGGATGAGATGGATTAGTGCTGTTCGTTCCACAACTGCCGGTTACATGCCACCAGCATCCAATTACGCCCAGCAACCTTCAACAAGTTATTGTCCATCTCACTGGAAGCCATCCTACGCTGTGTTTTCCAGTGCCCTGTCTACACTTGAGAACCTTTTTGCCACAACGGACATCGATCGGTTCTACGAGCAATTAGCCCCGCCCATTGCCACTTCAGCTCACTAATCCTTTCAGCTATGTTTAACGGATCTCCTTATTTCTGATTCGATCTCGTAGCAAAATACCAAATATAGCTTTCTAGCTATTGTCGTTCCAGCCAAAAAACGTCCACTGCTGGACAGAAGCCCCACAAAGATTGCCACAACGACCGGTATCAGTTTGTGTTGTGCGGGGGGTTTTGCCATAACCACCACGCTTGGCAGACGGGTTGGCAATCGCTGTTGAGTTATACATGTACTCGAAGGACGCTGCTGCCCATCCTCCGGCTAATTTCATAGTTACCTTTTCTACACACTCAATTTCTCAAACAACAACGCAACATAACTACAATCACAAACGCTGACTCATAACCACATACGTTCTTCTATATCTATATATTAATACGACTTTTAAACACATTGCGCAAACGGAGGAGTGTGAGGTTTGGTATGTCTAAAGTTCATATGGAGGAAGAGTACAAAATGTATACATAATATGTGTTACAAATACATTAAATCAAGTTTAAAAATGTTATTAATCACGGTCGTATTTCGACCATATTTAAGTGAAACTGGCCACATGAACCCAATGTGAAGTTACATGCCTACCACACACAGGGTGACGCGATGAACTGATTAATGTACACTACTAATTAATTACACTAATGTTCTAAATATAACTGAATGTGTATATGTATGTAAGTTTTGTGTTTTTTTTTATGTTGCAGCACAATACTGACTTAGGGACCAACTTTAACCTCATACTGTTTCTTTTATGTGATGTTTGATTTTTTTTACTTTTGCTTACTTGTGCGATACTGAAATAAACATTCCTTTCATTCTTTCTGTCTTTGATTAATACTACAATAAGTTCATCACCTAGTAGTCCTAGTGTTTGGATTAACACAAACTTCCAGAGGGATCAGCTTAAAAATCATAGAGTTATTTCTTTCAAAACTCAACTCAACAGAAGCAACTTATTATTTTCAAGTTTATCTAACTATCCTAACGAAGAAAATCAGAACAGATTGAATATTCTTAAGCATTAATAACTTCAATCAAAATCACTTAGAACTATTCAAAATGTTCTGTGACAATTTAACATCTTGGCAGTCATTTGATCTAAACTTGTCTAAAATAATTTCAACGTCATCTTGAAATAATTACCTAGTCTTAAATTTAAGTTAGTAAACTGCTACGCCTATTAAAATTTATGTTCACTTCATCCATAAATAAAAGCGGTTTTGCTATCATTTATAGACGTTACAAATAAAGATAGAAGGCGTCCATGGTGTTGAAAAGAAATGTAAATAGTTGTGAGTCTAAATCCTGAACCAATAAACCAATAAGTGCTCACATTACTCATGTTTACATATTTGACTACAACTGACTGTACGGAATTCGTAGAACCCGATTGATGCGCTACGCTTTCGCTACAGAAAATCGTAGCCACATTGTCGACCTGTTTGTAGAATGTAGATAAACGTAGTTTTATAAAACAACATGTATTTATTCTAGGCTTATGCGTGCTAATACCGAGCGGCCCCCGGAAAGACAGCGGCGCGTACGTGGTCACGTGTCACCGTGTGCGCAGCACAGCGCACAGCGACGCTTGGGGGTATCATTTACAATTCCCCCGAGAAGTGCCTCCAGGGCGGCCTTTTTACAGCCATCTTCTCTCCATTAGAGAGGGTGACCGCTTTACAGTCATCCCCTCCGAGATTTGCCTAAAGGCGTGGCACCAATGGGCGGCTCTAATGTGATCTTACGAGGACCTGGAACTCCACTTCCGTGCCGAAGATGACCGCTCCAATGGCCTTAGCCGGTAGGAGTCCGGCATGCCCCTTCGCCCTTCCCCGGGGCGAAGGAAGTCTATGATGAATGTCCACTAGGAACGAATAAGAAAAATAGGCTTATGATCCTATAATATTCTTTCTTTTAGTAAGCGGCTTTGTTTGCGGTTTATTGAAGGAGCCTGTTTAGTGCAAAATAATATGTGATATATCTTCCTCTTATACTGTCATTCTCTTTTCTCTATTTTCCCTAACTTTATTAAAGAATCAGTAACCTATAAGAAGTCGTAATGTTCTTATCATGAACAAAGTTAACGTATTAACAACGCTACCTTTAAATCCATTTTAACGCTCAAAATAGAGACGTTTGATTGCGTACATTTAATTATTCAATTTTGAAATAACGATTGCCCGAACGGGCTGTTTCGATAACTGGCAGCAATGATTAACTGCCCATAAATAATTGTAATTAAACGCTATCACCGGATCGTAAACCTTCGCTCGTAATCATTTTACGTTGTCCTGAAGACTGTAACTTTGTGCGAAAAGCGTATTAAGTACTTCGACGGCTCATTATAAAGTGCAAATAATATGCATGCTTATATATTTTCTAGGTACTTACAACAAAAAGCGAGGCTTGGGGGCATCCTTTACAATCCTCACCGAGAAGCGCCTGTGGGGCCGACCTTTTTATCCTCCGTGATGTGCCTAAGGCGTGACACTAATTGTAAAACATATACCGAGAATAGGACAATGTGTAAAGATGGAACATACCACAATAATATAATAATAATAAATTATTTGCCGTGGCAGTTAAAGGCTGACCAGTCCCAACAGACGGCACTTTGTAAATATCAGTTCTCCTTCGCGAGGACTTGGGTTCGATCAAAGCGAAGAAAATGGTTAGGTTTTTGCGGACTTTGTGAAGAGTTTATTCTTGATGTCAGCTATGTGTTCTTTCGTTTAGATGGCTACAATACAATTTGTTTGCCCACAGTAAAAAAAAAATTGTAGACCGCTGTATCTTGTAAAGGAATATGACACTTTACCGGTCTGTGAAGTTGGTTTATCTTCTTATGCGGCTTGAATGATGATTATTATTTCAATAATCATCATCATTTCAGCCGTAAAATGTCCATCGCTGGACAGAAACCGCCTCCAAAGATTGCCACAGCGACCGGTATGGGTTTGTGTTGTGGGGGGATTTGGCATAATGGCCACGCTTGGCAGGCGGGTTGGCGATCGCAGTTGAGTTGTCAATATACTCGAAGGACGCTGCTGCCCACCCTCCGGCTAATCCCATTGTCGCCTTTTACGACACCCACGGGATGGAATGGGTTGGCGCTATTCATAGCCGGCACCACACGGACAATTTGTAGCCGGCATCACACGGATTTTTGATGGTAAGAATCAGTATTTAAAGGATGTATGAGTAAGTTAATATTAATTTGTACTTAAGTATTGCTGATACAACTGCGATAATAGTTTCCTAAGGACAAAAACAGGACAAGTGCGAGTTGAACTCGTGTAGAGAGGGTTCCGAAATTGCTGAATATATTGTCTATTGTATCAATACAATTTGTATCAATCAACATTGTAATCTCATTTATTTTAAAAGAGTATAATATGGAATTCCTTCTCCATAAGATCAACTATTTGGAACCGTGCAACTTAGATTCTGACGTTTCATAAGTGCCAATATTTGGTTTATTTGAAATAAATTGACTTGATTTGACTTTGACTTTGAAAAAAGATTTTCCATAATAAAATGAAACACTTTAATTTCAATAGAGAAGATAGTTGATAGGTATATACGGCTACACATCAAGCTATAAAAAAACCAGTTTACCCTGATCTCTCATCATACCGAAAGCTTATACAATGCGAGACCAGCTTATACTGGATTTTTGTAGCTTGATCTGTAGCCGTGCGTACCATTAATTTGGAACCCTATGATAAAAAAAGGAAGTCCCAAAATTCACACCACCTTGAAAAATATAATGACTGTGCGTGATCACTGCGTTTATCGAAACAACTTTTAACTAGAATTTTACGGTGGATAAAATAAATTCTCAAACCTGCCATGACGCCTGTTACCTTAGTCATTCTGCGACCATGAGCCGAGTAAAGTCCACTGTTGGACACAGGTCTCCCCCAAAGACCGCCACCACGACCGGTCAGGGTGTGTTGTGGAGTTGTTAATATACCCGAAGTATGCTGCTACCCACCAACCAGCTAATCTCATAATTGCCTTTTACGACACCCACGGGATGAAATGGGTTGGTGCTATTCGTAACTGGCACCACACGGCAACGAAACGTTAGCAAAAATAAAACTATAATATGCGGAATGTGATCCGTTAAAATAGTATTTTATTGTAATAATCGCGGAAATATAAGATAATAATATAATAATTACAATCATTATACAAAATATGTTATGATCTTTTCCCCTACGTGGGGCAGACTTCTAGTCTAACTGGAAGCGGTAGAGTATCAGTATTTTATTGCTGATAATTATTTTATGCGTAGCACCATATAAAATCTGTATCGCAGACATATAAAAAATCTTGCCAAACATTAACGACTTAAAGGGAACAAATTTAGATAAAAACCTACACGTAAATCCATTGATCATTAGAAAGCCGTAAAGTTCAGTTGGTTGTTCATTGCGATCATAGAAAGGTGGCAGATATGCTTTTAATTAATCGGACTTTTGTTTTGCTATGTTTGGTATTACTATACGAGATTAAATGAAGAGAAAATCAAGAATCAGGAGACCCGTAGAAGAACTAAAGTTGCTAACATCGCTGATCAATAAGCTGAAGTGGCAATGGGTGGGGTACATTGGTCATACGCACATTAAACGTAAAATTTCAAAAAAAACGGCAACTAGGTCTTTTGCCCGCCATGTGCCTTCGGTGCCGAAGATGACCAATCCGGTGGTTTTAGCCAGTAGGAGTCCAGCATATCCCTCCGCCCTTCCCCGAGGCGGAGGAAGAACATGATATGTTTCCAACGGACCAATAAAAAAAGGTCACATTGCCGGCGGAGAAAGCGGACATAACATCAAAACCTACCTTAATTTGGAGAGATGTCGTCATATCTCCCTTGTTCTATGTTCAGAGGTAGTTCAATTTTTATCGTTCGTTCTATCGGCCATTACTCATTGGTGTCACGTGGAAAAAATATTTATATTCGGTGTTGATTTTTCTCGTTTGACGGGAGACTTAGTAGGCTACGACACTGGCGATAAGCGATAAGCGAAAAATAATTTAAAATTGGATCGCTGGGCATTTGTGCTACGTCATTTTTTTTATATATGTTAGGCAAAAAAATTTATTACGAGTATAAAAAATTTACCAAGATATTTAGGGATATCAACATAAGCTGTGTGTTAACATGTTTATGACATTGGGTTGCCCCAATAGTGTTGAAGATGTATTGCCAATATATATGGGGAGACGGAGAAAGAGGTTGGAGAAGAGAAGGAAATGGCTGACTTCCAGCATTAGTTTCTCACCGCACAAAATACAGCAACTCAGTTATGATATGACGCTGGAAGTCTGGGAGAGCGTTGAAAATCGAAGCCAGTTTCAAAATGGAGGGGATAAAATTACTTTTTTTTACAAAAACTCTTGTGTATGGGTTATACACAAGAATTTTTTGGATGGGAGCTGAAATGTACATCATCATATAACATCAGCGAATAACGTGCACTGCTAGATATAGCTCATAGAAGACACTATTTCGAACCTTCCGAGTGAATACTAGGCTTCTGTTTTCTTTTTTTTAATGAAAACATTGCCCCACACTAGGATTTCTCCTGTGTCGTGGGTGCTTTTACAGACATACATTTCATACCACAATACACCCAGACCCGGAACACTTACCTGCAGATCATACAAATATGTGTTCCGTGCGGGAATTGAACCCGCGACCCAGAGCGCAGCAGTCGACAGTATCAACCACTGCACCAACCGTGTCGTTGCCATGGCACTGTCAGTTCACGGTGATTGATCTGTTTGTGATATCAATAAACGTGCCCCTCAAGACTGCGGATGTCAAACAAATAGTGTATCATGAAACCACATTGTAGACGAGGCTGTGGCAAATCCAGCCTAGGCACCAATATGTATATATATGTATATAAATGTATGAATATTCCTTTTCATTGCTTATTACGTCACCCAATACCTTCTACGTGGCTCTCGGAAACTAGGCATTGTATTACCGCCGCTTCCAATATTTTTCCGAGCCCCACACGAATAGACAAAGACCATCTTAATGAAGAAGTGTTTGCATAGTTCACGACGGACGCCTGTTTGTCGGGGATATTCAAAATTAGATGGAAAAGAAAGAATAAAGCCCTGAAGATTTTTTATTTAATAAATACCTTGGTAGCCAGAACTGTAGCATTAACTTAAATTCAAAAGCATAATGATTTTATTTTTGGTATATATTCAGGTACTTTTAAGCATGATTCCAAACGTTCACTTAACGCTAAGTAAGGTAAAAAATAATTTATTCTGACAAACTGTACTGACTGGTGGTAGGTATGTTAAGAGTCCCGCTAGGTAGGTACCACCATATCTGGGGGATCCTTTACAATCCTCCCAAGATGTTTCTGGAGGGCCAGCCCCTTTACCCTTGCCTCCCCTGGGCTAGAAGAGTTGACTGCTTTACAGACTGCACTATACAGTATTGTTACAAGTTTAATTTTTATTTTTTATCGTTTTCTATTTTAAAATATATATTAATAGATTTATTTTTGTTATGTAAACTGGTTTACATCCGTCACGCCCTACCTATAACAGGTTTAGTTGAAAATCAGCGTCAGGCACTAGCTGTCTGACATAATGCTGAATTGAACCTATTTGGCTCAGCTGTTGGGCACATAGCAGCTTAATTCATCATCATCATTTCGGCCGAATGAAGTCCACTGCTGGACACAGGCCTCCCCCAAAGATCACCACAACCACCGATATGGATGTGTTGTGAGCACATTGGGGGGTTTTGCCATAATCGCCACGCTTGGCAGGCGGGTTGGCGATCGCAGTTGAGTTGTTAATGTACTCGAAGGACGCTGCTGCCCATCCTCCAGCTAATCCCTTAGTCGACTTTTACGACACCCATGGGAGGAAATGGGGTGGTGGCATTCTGAGCCGGCACCACACGGCAAACAGCAGCTTAATTAGGTAATCATTTTAAGAAGCGTTTTTATATATATATATATATATATACTTTTAATTTGTGAGTGTCCTGAGTTTGTGCCAAATAAATTATTTTCTTTCTTTCTTTCATACAGTTTCTTACAGTCATCCCCTCTGAGATGTGCCTGTAGGCGTGGCACCAGTAGGTGGCTCTAGTGGGATCACACGAGGACCTGGAGCACCCCTGAGGTGCAAAGATAACCGCCACAGTGGTTTTGGCCAGCAGGAGTCCGGCATGCCACTTAGCCTTTCCCTGGGGCGGAGGAAGTTTATGATGAATTTCAAGAAAATAGAAAAATAAAAAGATGTTAAGCTAAGAAGCGAAGCTGTAAACGTCCAGGCCACCGTGATTCGTCATAATTCCATGTGCTTAGAACAAACGAAATATTAGCAAATGAAAACGTGTCGACGATTTAATTTAAAATTAACTAATTTCTTTATGATGCTTACTCTTTATGGTAAAAAAATCTGTAGCGCTTTATACGGGGCATCTACGCATTATGTATATCTAAGAAACATTGAGAAAATATAATTGCTGAAAATGACTTTTATTTTTAGGTATTACAAACAGCTGTTTTACGCTGCGCTACACTGACTTTGCCTACGAGTGTTGTATTGTACGGGTCGGGGGGAGTGAATGCACTTTTACATGTTTACACAACAACATAAAAAATACATTAAACGGTTATTTGGTTTCGTGAAAATATATTGAAATTCTGACCTTTGATTGGTCTGATTCAATATCTCGCATTTCGCAAGAAATTCAAAGTCAAAAGTCGTTTCAATGATTGGTAGAATATGAGGCTTTCGTGTTTACACACAATCATATATCTCCTGTATTATGGATGCAGTTGACAGATAGATAGTGCCGTGTGATGCCGGCTATGAACGGCTATTGGTGCTAACCAACCCATCTCATCCCGTGGGTGTCGTAAAAGGCGACAATGGTTTTTTTTTTTTTTTGCTTTAAAAAAACGTTGCCCCACACTAGGATTTCTCCCGAAATATACATAAACTCCACACACCATACACCACCCACACACCCAGACCCGGAACAACTACCTGCAGATCATACAAATATTTGTTCCGTGCGGAAATCTAACCCGTGACCCGGAGCGCAGCACTGTATCAGCCACTGCACCAACCATACCCTCAAATTTACTAGGGACACACCGGTTCCAGAAGAGGAAGCGTCCTGGTTTCGGGAGGCGATGTCGTCGATTTGCGACGCATCTATGCCCCGAGCCAGGCGCTCCCGGCGTACGGCGGTGTACTGGTGGTCGGAGGAGATCACGCGGCTGCGCACGGTCTGCCTGGCATCCCGCCGCCAATACACCAGAAGCCGACGCCGGCGAAGTGCTACAGCCGGAGAGACTGCCGAGGCCTATCGGACCTACCGGGCGGCCACTATGACGCTCCAAAGCGCCATTCGCGAGGCGAAGGCTCGGTCCTGGAGAGAGCTCCTGGAAGGACTGGACAGGGATCCGTGGGGGAGACCCTACCGCATGGTAGTGGGCAAGTTGCGCCCGTGGGTCCCCCCGGTGACTGAAACAATGGCCCCGGATTTGCTGGAGGGAGTGCTCTCTACGCTCTTTCCGGCGGTCCGGGACTACCCCAGTCCTTCTGTACCGCCAATTGCCTTGGAATGGGATGAGGAGTTGGCGGTTTCGGAAGGAGAGTTGGACCGAGCCGTTGGCCGCCTGAAGGCGCGCAACACCGCACCCGGCCCGGATGGCATTCCGGGTCGTGCGTGGGTGTATGCACTGCAGTCTCTTGGGGACCGCTTGAGACGGCTGTTCACCAGCTGCCTCCGTCACAGCGTGTTCCCGTCCGGCTGGAAGGAAGCCGGATTGGTTCTCTTGAAGAAGGAAGGAAGGGCCGCGGAGTCTCCCTCTGCGTATCGTCCCATTTGCCTGCTCGACGAGGCTTCGAAGCTATTCGAAAGAATAATTGCCCGAAGACTCGTTGAGCACTTGTCGCGAGTTGGCCCCGACCTGGCCGACAGCCAGTATGGCTTCCGGCAGCGGCGGTCCACAATCGACGCGATACTTCGCGTCCGCTCGCTGTCGGAACAGGCAGTGTCCCACCGGGATGGGGTGGCGTTGGCTGTCAGTCTTGACATAGTCAACGCTTTTAACTCTATCCCGTGGGGTGCGATTAGGGGGGCGCTAGTCCACCATCAGTGCCCCCCCCTATCTGCAGGGTATCATCGGGGCATACCTACGCGACAGGCATGTTCGCTACGTGGGCAGGGACGGTAGCGTAAAGCGGAGGGAGATCACGTGCGGGGTTCCACAGGGGTCGGTTCTCGGTCCCCTCTTGTGGAACCTCGCTTACGATACAGTCCTGCGTGTCGTTCTCCCCGCGGGCGTCAGCTTAGTCTGTTATGCTGATGACACTCTTGTGTTGGCCGGCGGGGAGTCCTTCGAGGGAACCATCCGGCTTGCAAAGCAAGCGGTGGCAATTGTCGTGGCCGAAATCCACGCTCTGGGTTTGCGGATAGCGCCTCACAAAACCGAGGCGCTATGGTTCCACAAACTGCCGCGGAGCAGGGAGCCTCCCAGTTCGTGGATACGCGTTGGTGACGCGCAAATCAGGGTGGGCCGGTACATGAAGTACCTAGGGCTCACCCTGGACAGTCGTTGGGGCTTCGAAGAGCACTTCGAGCGTCTTGTCCCCCGGGTTGAAAGGATAGTGGGTGCTTTGCACCGACTGCTACCCAATCTCGGGGGGCCGAGGGAAGAAGTTCGCCGCCTCTACGGGGGAGTCGTGCGGTCCGTGGCCCTCTATGGGGCGCCTGTTTGGTCATCTCGACTTTCGGGCGTCCAGCGCTGCAGAACCAAGATTCACGGTCTGCAGCGTAGAGCGGCTATACGGATCGCACGAGGATACCGAATGGTGTCCTTTGAGGCGGCAACTCTGTTGGCGCGCTTTCCGCCTTTTGATATCTTGGCGGAGATGGATGCGTGGGTGTATCACCAAACACGCTCCCTCCGCCAGAGCGGTGAAGGCGTGCCTTCAGGGGCGTTCGAAATTTTGAGGCGGCAGGCTCGGCGGCGTGCACTCGAGCTATGGCGCGAGCGGCTCATGCTGCCAGAGTACGCGCAAAAGCGCGTCGTCGAGGCTGTCTTGCCGCTCTTCGGAGCCTGGCTCCATAGGAGCGAGCGCGTCACATTCCGCCTGACGCAGGTATTCACCGGACACGGTTGTTTCGGTGCGTACTTGCACAGGATAGGACGCGAGGTCACGGCACAGTGCCACCACTGTGGAAACGATCAGGATACCGCACAGCACACGCTCGGAGAGTGCCCTGCGTGGACTGCCGAGCGGCGGATCCTGGTCGATCGGATCGGGCAAGATCTCTCTTTGCCAGCAGTAGTGTCGGCTATGCTGGCAGAGCATGAAAATTGGAGTGCTGTGGTCTCCTTCTGTGAGAGCGTAATGCTCCAGAAGGAGGTCGCAGAGCGGGATCGGGAGAGGGCCGATCCCGCTCGGAGGAGGAGGACACGGACCCGGGGTAACAGCCGCCGCGGTGCCCGTGTCCAACACGCCTGAGCCCCCTGTCGTCTTTATATGGCAGGGGGCCTTGGGGGTCGCGAGCGCGCTTATTGGGAAATCTGCGCGCTCATACCGAGCGACCCCCGGGAAGACAGCGGTGCGCACGTGATCACGTATCGCTGTGTGCGCAGCACAGCGCATAGTGAGGCCTCGGGGGAATCTTTTACAATCCCCTCGAGAGATGCCTGGGGGGGTGGCCTCTTTACAGTCGCCTTCCCTCCACTAGAGGGGATGACCACTTTACAGTCATCCCCTCCGAGATGTGCATAAAGGCGTGGCACCAACGGGTGGCTCTAGATGGAGATCTTTCGAGTTCCTGGAGCCTCCCTTCGGTGCCGACGATGATCACTCCGGTGGTTTTAGCCGGTAGGAGTCCGGCATGCCCCTTCGCCCTTTCCCGGGGCGAAGGAAGTACATGAGGTATTTCCACCGGATCAATAAAAAAAAAAAAAAAAAAAAAAAGGGACACACCGGTGCTTTTACCAGTTATCGCCATTGTAGCCATCCTGGCTTTCAGACAGGCTTGTCCTTCTTTCTTTTCGTGTGGTAATGGCCAATCTTGAGTCAGAGTCGTTCAACCCGCCAAAAGGCCTCCATCTTTCAACTCTAACGACTGTTGTCTAATGACAACAACTGGAACCGACGAATTTAAGCCCTCCAAAGGCGCTCAATTCAAATAGCATTATGCGGTCACCCATCCATATACTGACCCCACCTATCATTGCTTAACCTCACCGATTGGTTACTGAGAAGTGAGCACAACTGTCCACGAGTACCTAAGAAAGCTGTACAGAAATACTCGTATTGTAAGATGAAACCCGCGACTCTATGCAAGTATACCGCTAAGAAACAATACACTTATAAGGTCAACAATTAGTCACAATGATATATAGCGTAATTTTCATTCGTCAATAAAGGCATATTCATAAGCAATAATCCAGCGTTTGACACCTAGATCGTGCTTAGTTCGACGCGGTATTGGTCCCTAACTTAGTATCTTTAGTGCTTAGTTGGATAACTTATTGGTCTGGCAACTTAATGCCAGGCCACATGGGTATAACGACACCATATCAGTTATGACATGAAATAAACCGCTATAACGTGTTATTATAAGGTCTTTGAGGCCAATGAGGCTGTGGCATATTGACCTCAAAGCTCATAAGGGTAGTTCACATGATTTATGCAACGACTATGTATACTATCACTGCCACGGCAAATAAATTCCTAGGATATTAAGTAAAATTACGATTATGTTACCAGTGATGACATATGATACAGAGACTTGGTTACTCACTATGGGCTTCATAAAAACGCTGAAGTCCGCTCAGCGAGCTATGGAGAGAGCTATGCTTAGTATTTTTCTACTAGATCGAATCAGAAATGAGGAGATCCGTAGAAGAACTAAAGTGGCCGATACAGCTGAAAGGATTAGTAAACTGAAGTGGCAATGGGCGGGGCAACATTGATCGTAGAACTGATGGCCGTTGGAGCATAAAGCCTCTCGAATGGAGACCGTGCACCGGAAAACGCAGCGTGGGACAACCTCCAACGAGGTAGACATCTGACCCGTTGGAGGTCGCTGATGCGTTGGGAGTCGTTGGATGCGGATGGCATGTGACCGCTCATTGTAGAAATTAATGGGGGAGGCCTTTGTTCAGCAGTGGACGTCTTTTAGCTGATATGATGACGATGATGATTATATATTGTCTGTGTGGTGTCCGGATTAAGAATATAGCACCACTCCATCTCCTCCTGTGGATGTCGTAAAAGGCGACAAAGGGAATCCAAACCAGAGGGACGGGCAGCAACATCCCTTCTGTGAAACAGTCGCCATACTGCGCTCACCAGCCCGCCTGCCAAGCGTGGTGAGTATTGGCAAATAACCCCCAAAATGATAACACAGTTGTGAAAATCTATGGGGGAGGCCTTTGTTCAGCAGTGGACATATAAATGGCCGATATGATGATTATATGTTCGTTCTCTATACATTATCCCATTTTTTCTCATTTAGTTTTTATAGTACCCAGTGATGAGACGAGCACGTAATCCACCTGGTGGTAAGCGTCACGTCTGCCCGTAAAAACTGTGCTCATCAGCTTGAGACATCAGTTAGTTAGTATCTTATGGCCAGTAATTTCACTAGCTAGATTTTTTATTGATGTCCAATGGAAATTCTACATGGAACTTCCTTCACCTCGGGGAAGGGCAAAGGGGTATGCTGGACTCCTACCGGCTAAAACAACTGGAGCAGTCATCTTCGGCACCGAAGGGCGGCATGCCGCAGAGGTTCTGCAGGCGCTCGAGTTTGTTAAATTAGAACCGTGCAATTTAAATTCTGACGTTTCATAAATGCCAGCAATTCGTTCATATCAGCCAAAAGACGTCCACTGATGAACAAAAGCCTCCCCTCCCCATAAATTACCACAACGATTGGTTACGAAGCGAAGTCTTTAATTTATGAATCCCAATATATTATTTAAGGTGATAGTGTCTATAACTGTAAATGCGAACAACCGAGTCCAGTTTTGCTAAAAAACGGATGCATGTAAAAATATGCGGATATTTCAGATACCCGGGAGAAAATATTAAATAAAAATAGAAAATAAAGATTTGGAGAATTTTTCGCGTAAAGAAATAATTTGATGTAATCCCTCAATTTATTGGCATAAAATTGATTCAGTCCCACCCCGGCTGACAGCTAGTTGAATGAAATAGACATCCCTCAAAAACGGCTTTGATATCTGCACTGAAACGTTAATCAATGTTTTCAAAGTACCTCAACAGCAATAGCTATCCAATCAAGGCAATGTCTAGGCGCTCATTTTGCTTTACGGTTTAATTTTAACTTGCCAACATCAACTGCACTCAAAAACTTCAAAGCTACGGCAGAGTGAAATTGGCAGCTGCCGAAATAAAAAAGTGCGATAGATGTCAACCTATTGGATACCAGTATTGCGAAAGATGACTAATCTAAACTATGAATGCATCAAATTACTCACAAAGATCCACTTAAAATTAAACTATCTATAGTTTCACCTACACATCATTATTTTGTAGACATAAAATTTTATAATAGACAAAATAGCTGATCGGATAATGGAAAATTAAATGCATGTCGAGTATTAAAAAAACTCACTTTGATTTCTATTTATTTGCAATAATTAATTTATTAATTAACATTCACAATTTTATTTATTGCAACGCAGCGACGCCACTTTATCTGTGTGCGTGTTCGTAATAAAATTATGCAAAAAGTAATTAACTTGCATTTTATGTGCTCGAATAGCAAATTAATTCGAAATTATTTAATATTTGTTTTTGAATAAATGCCATCCCTAAATGTATATGTCAATAAAATTGTCATTGCGAGCAAGGGAACCCAAGTTTGGACTAAATGAGAGAAAAGTTGTGTGAAGAATAAGAGATAAGGTAATGGATGGTAACTGGTATTGGAAAGATCAGGGGGAATGATTAATAGGATTTTTAAAGTAAAAGATATTTGCAAATATACAATATATGTAATAATAAAATACTCTCCCACAAATATTTTTTGCAGTAGTGCAGCAGTCACACATCTAAACCCCTCTCATATATATTTTATTAAAATGCCGTCTATTACAGAATTTACAAAACAAAAGAAAATTTATGGGTGCCTATTAATATAAGTCCCATACACACTATCGAAAAAGCGCTCCACCGCTTACATAACTTAGAAATATCATTTGTAACGTTAGTTGAATACGTCCCGCACAAAACCGTGTTGAATGGACGCGTGACATATCACCTGAGCAAAAGCAAGATTGATGAGTCGCGAGCGACCGATAAACGCTGACGTGGCTACACCTTTATAACTAAAGGTGTTCGTGTCTCCCACCGCGCTGTATAGGAGTAGGGTGTGCACGACTTACTGTTGATTTTTTGGGACATTATAGGAAAACAATACTTTAAAACTTTAATTTAATTTTATCATAAAGTTTAGTAAAATAACACTACAATCAGGCTTGTTTAGTATAGACTTTTTTTAAAGTTTTGACTATTTTCTCCGACATTGAACAGTGTACTCATAAATATTGTAAAATACTATGATTAAAAAGAGTAACCATGGTGTTTCTTGTGTTATTTCTCCTCCATAAGAAATCTACCGTATTTTGGCGTGTGGTACCGGCTCAGAATACCACCACCCCGTCTTCTCCCGTGGGTGTCGTAATAGTCGACTAAGGGATTAGCCGGAGGATGGGCAGCAGCCCTTCGAGTACATTAACAACTCAATTGCGATCGCCAACCCGTCTGCCAAGCGTGGCGATTATGGCAAAACCCCCCAATGAGCCCACAACACACCCATATCGGTCGTTGTGGTGAACCTTGGGGGAAGCCTGTGTCCAACAGTGGACTTCATTCGGCCGAAATGAAAAAAATATGAAAAAAGAAATCTATATATTAGAACGCGCTAACTAAGGTCTTGACTATTCATAAGTGCCTGTAAAAGTATAAGGAAATATTTCTAATATTCTGTTTTCTTTCGACAAGCAAAACCAGTGTGTTAAATACACGAATTAGAAATTATACTTCTTTGGAGTAACTAATTTGTTTTTTATTCCGAATGCCAATAATTTAAATATGTAGGCAAAATGATAAAATGGTCGACCAAAGTTATTTAATACAATTAATAGAGTTATGATTAAATAACATAATTAAATATACGCAGATAAAATATAACAATATCAATTGTCATTTAAACTAGTCAAATATATTTAAATTCAATTATTACAAAATTAAATTATGCTCGTTTAATTATATTTGACGGATAACTTCATACCGTCAGATTTTCGTAATGGTATGCGCGCGTAGCTCCCTATATTACTCTCTTCAAACGCGCCAAACGAAATATAACTGCAATAAAATTTATTATTTTAGCGTGACAACATTACATATTCTTATTTTTAAGACACATTTAAAACAATATATTACACGGAAATTCAATTACTTGGGGCAACTGTAGGCGTAAAAATATAAATTTCGGGAAAATATTAAAGCGTCTTAGTAGCAGTATCGTTTTAGTATTCATAAAATGATGGCAACCTGGGTTTTGAGGTTTAAGTTCGCGATGTTATTATTCTTATCAGACTGTTGTTAGACACAATCAAAACCGAAATACGTGGGATTAACATAAGACGTATTCTCCATGCTAGGAGAGGACATAAACTACAGAACGGTTCTTTTGATGTTTTAGGCTATGTCAGACGAGCACAGTAATAATCCTCATTTCGGCCGAATGAAGTCCACTGCTGGACACAGGCCTCCCGCAAAGATCACCACAACGACCAATATAGGTGTGTTGTGGGCTCATTCGGGGGTTTCGCCATAATCGTCACGCTTGGCAGACGGGTTGGCGATCGCAGTTGAGTTGTTAATATACTTGAAGGACGCTGCTACCCAATCCTCCGGCTAATCCCTTAGTCGACTTTTACGACGCCCACGGAAGGAGATAGAGTGGTGGTATTCTGAGCCGGTACCACACGGTAAACAGTAATAATTAAGATGCATAAATTTGTAAGAAACACGGCTTTCGTGCATCCATTTTATATGTTTTATAGAAGTATTTGGCAACTTAGTAGGAAACATAGTAGCAATTAATTAGTATTATCGAACAAAGTATAAGATTTCAATGTTATAAACAAATAATAATACTTACTGATAATGATAAAAACCAGGACTATTCCCTTGAAACTCGAACTCATATTCCCCTCATTACAAGCCTCTAGACAACTTCATCTAGTATCATTAGGGCGTTATTCTAGATAGTGTTAGGCAAGAATGGGTCGTTAGAGTGCCGATCATTTATAATGGAGTTTGTCGAGAAGTTTCTAACAAAAAATGGTTCTTTACATAGTCATCGGTGTAGAACTTGAAGGGTGATTTTATGATGAGTATTATAAATAGCGTTAACTAGTCAGTTGAATCAAAGTCTTCTCACTTAATCGATATAGATTTCTTGTGTATTGTGTTGCAACACCAAATCCTACATGTCAGCCGGGCCAGCTGTCAAATCACAAATTGTCTTGGTTTGTTTCATCTTACTACGAAAAACAATTGAACCGTACGACGTTGCCGACATGTTTTTTAGAATTATTTTCATTTTTGATAAATATTTTATGAATATGTAACAATTTAATAATCTCAACACCGTACGACGTTGCCTTACACTTGACATTGGCGAAATTGTGGAAGATACTCTACAGAAGCCATAATCTAAGAGAAGAAGAAGAAGTTCATCTTACTGCCTAGTCTGTGGTTTGTTTACATTTACATGTTTGTATTGTCACGGATTTGTTAAATAGAATTTCTGTAGAAAAAAACAATTGAAAACCGTACGACGTTGCCGACATATTTTTTAGAATTATTTTTATTTTTGATAAATATTTTATGAATCTGTAACAATTTAATAATCTCAACACCGTACGACGTTGCCTTACACTTGACATTGGCGAAATTGTGGAAGATACTCTACAGAAGCCATAATCAAAGAGAAGAAGAATTTCTGTATTTCTCTACTCTTCAATCCAAGCGATATTTGTCTGTCAAACATCGCTTTTCGTGATTATTGTCATATTTGACCATTATTGTGCCCCCCTAACTATTGTAAATAAACCTTCCTATAAAAAATATATGCCATATTAGCCGTAACGGCCATTGGGGCAAACGTGTTCTTGAGTGGAGACCACGAATCTAACGTAGTGTAGGATGCCCTCAAGATCGGTGGAGTGACGATTCACAGGGTGGCTGGCATGAACTGGATGAGAAAAGTCGAGGATCGTGCTCGGTGGCGTGACGTTAGAGAGCCAGCAGTTGACTGCTATGGGCTGTTGATGATGATTATTGAAATTTTTATCTCTATGTATGTATTATGTGGTGTACAATAAAGAGTATATAAATAAATAATAAACGAATTATTTTTGTGTGGATTAATGTTATATTCTATTCTAGTTCTATAAATAGTTACGTATATACTTGTATATGGATGAAATTAGTAATATACGCGACAGTGACACGTCAGCCGACTATCTTACACACACGGACAGATACTGTCTGTATACGAACATATTGCACAAAATGATTGAATCTTTCTTTAGAGAGTTAAAAATAGTGTACAGTTATGATTTCTTTCTGATCACGACCACAGGATTGGCCGGGTGACACGTGACTTAAGCCATACCTTCTTTTTCTTAAGTGGCTCAGCGAGTGCTTTAAAACAAAAGTAAATTCAGGTAATGCATATCAAGCAAAGTAAGGATATTATATAACTCTTAAATAAATATGGATATATAGGTTGTTTAAATATTATCGTTCGAGTTTTAGGAATAAGCTTAGCGATTCATGTACTCGGTAGTACTTAGCTTTCAACTCCTTTTTTTTATTGGTGTGTGAAAATTCTATATAAACTTCCTTCCTTCGCTCCAGGGAAGGTTGAAGGGGTATGCCGGACTCCTACTGGCTAAAACCACTGGAGCGGTCATCTTCGGCACCAAAGGGGGGCTCCAGGTCGTCGTACATTAGAGCAGCTTTCAACTCCTACCGAACTTATGGGCTTCGCAATGAATAGAGTAATATAAACCCCAAATTACTTTCATCCGTGTGTTTCTGCTGAGGAGCCAACTGGAAACCTGCGGTTGGTGTCTGGCGCCCAGCAAATGAGTTGGTGGTTAGTGGCCTTTCGACATGGGCACGATGGATATTATATTGCGGAAAATATTTAAGAAGCCTTGTTTTTTTTCTTTATTGTTTTGTTTTATTAATAGATATAGATAATCACATAACACTCTCAGGAAACAAAGACTCCGCCAAGGCGTGAAAAAAGTGGATACAAAAAACTACTTGTAAATGGGCGCAGCGTTCACTATCACGGTAGTGCAATGCCATCCGTCTTATTGTCCGATGATGGAATGGGCTTGGGGAATACAAATGGATGGATGGATGTAAATAGTTGATAACTTTTTCTTCTGCATTCATCTAGCAGTTATTCAACGTAGCGAAAACTTAGGAAAAGGTTATACTTAGGCCTTTAATAAAAATAGGAAAGCAATTTATTTCAGAAACAATAGGTTACAGTTATTGAGATTTTTTAGCACGCAATGTATCTTAAACAACTCGATCACAACGCTACGATGTTATTGTACTATGATAATATGATATTATTATACTACTGCAAGTGGTGACTTCAATCTCGGTCAAAGAACCTACTCTAGGATTATTCCTGTATCTTGAGTTAGCTTAAGATACAAGAAAAGCCCTAGTTTCGAAGAAAATTCTATTTTCACAGTCATAATATCTCACATACACAAACACTCAGACCAGAGTAACTATGTGTAGCCCATACAAATACTTATTTCATCTGGGAGCCAAACCTGTGACCTGTAGCGCAGAAAGGCTTTTGCCAAGCTGAAGATTGAAAGATTTCACAGAATACCTAATCATGGTACCCTTAAAAATAACTGTACTAATCCAAGTCCCCACGTCAGTTCTACCAGGCTACATATCACATCGTAATCATAAAAACATTGTCTATGAATATCTAGCATAGCAATGACGCAATGGTTTAAAGCAGTGCCTCCATTTCATATACCGTTAACGCCCCTAGAACGCAATTCATACAAAATACTGCACTATTTCGTCCCCCATTTGAGGTCGACTTATCGCATGTGGCACACTAGCCTACAAAGTTAGCTACTGGTTTTGCCACAAAAATATTGATCTTATTCTTTACCGCATAGAGGTTTTTATATCTGATTTTATACGTTTGTAACTTATCAGTGTGAAAATACAAGTAGCCTCGCATGGAATTGTCTGCCATAATTTCTTATTCTGATTTTTTTCCTGGATCGTAAATAGTAATGACGCAAAGTTTTTCTTGACCCAAAATATCAATGTCTCTGGGTGAAAAATCGAAATGATATGTTGAAGATAGGGGACGTGCCATAAAATATAATGTGTGTGTTGCTTTGAGGAACAATAAGGTAACGATCTATATCAAGTTGCTAACGGATAATCAACGATCTCATAAAAGGAAATGGATACTGTAAGACGAAATTTGTATAGCAACAATTATGTGTAGCTAGCTAGGTCACAGGCACGCAGATTGGGGAGACTGCGTGCTTATACCAAGCGGCCCCGGGGAAGACGGCGGCGTGCACGTGGTCACCTGCCACCGTGTGCGCAGCACAGCATACAGCCAGGCTTGGTGGGATCCTTAAAATCCTCCCCGAGAAGTACCTGGAGGGCGGCCCTACCTCCGCTATAGGGGGTGACCGCTCTACAGTAAGCCCCTAATGTGCCTAAAAGTGTGGCACTAATGGGAGGCTCTAGATCTTACGAAGACCTGAAAAGTCCCCCTTCAATGCCGAAGATGACCGCTCCAGTGGTTTTAGCCGATGCGAGACTGGGATACCCCTACGCCCTTCCTACGGGGCAGGAAAATAAATGTTGACTAATGCTGGCTACAGCTTATCTCTACTAAGGAAAAACATCAGCATTTTGAATTACTTCGATAAACATTATAATATTGAGTTAGCAGACGTTTCGTTAGCCCATAACAGTTAAGACGTGCCTTTTGAACATAAAATTGGACATCACAACGTTCTTTGAAATACGCGCAAAATATCTCCACATTCTGCGCAACCAAAGAGAAACGGACGCAAAAGCTAGTCTAGATTAAATTCCCAACAGCGTGCCATGAAGGTTATGACCTGGCTCTATAGTCTGGAGATTCTAGAATATTTCAGATATCTTCGGTATGTGATACCTAGAAAGTTTAGCAAACGACCCGCCAGTAATTTCGTCTTTATTAATGTACTGATGGCAACTTTATAGTACGAAAACAAATGCTTCATATTCTTGACCAAATATTTTGATGCTTATTTTAGAATTTAAATGTAGCCACTTCAGTTTTTCTCTTGTATGGTGGGTGTATTTATAGTAGGGATGTAACGGCACTTGTTTTTGCCGATACGGTACCGATACCGATTGTCATAGTAAAGTATCACCGGTACAAATTCGCCATTCGGCTTAATTTGAAAGTGATTTCAGATGATATATATATGTTTTTTTTTATTTTGCCGTGTGGTGCCGGCTCAGAATGCCACCAAAAGTCGACTAAGGGATTAGCCGGAGGATGGGCAGCAGCGTCCTTCGCGTACATTAACAACTCAACTGCGATCGCCAACCCGCCTGCCAAGCGTGGCGATTATGGCAAAACCCCCCAATGAGCCCACAACACATCCATATCGGTGGTTGTGGTGATCTTTGGGGGAGGCCTGTGTCCAGCAGTGGACTTCATTCGGCCGAAATGATGATATTTGATTTAAAGGCGTAACCAGTTTTCACTACAGTAAATAACTCAAATTAAAGTTTTATCTTGGAAAACAATTTACACAATTGAACAGTGCTGGTGCTGGGTACAAAACAAAATAGCAAATTTACAATTATACAATAGCAATCTGTGATAGCGAATGGCCTCTTATCACTTTATTATTTATTAATATTGTTACCATAGCTGTATATCACTGTCTGAGATCTGGGGTGCAATTCTTTAAGCTCAAACATCCGTACATCCTTGAATATAGAATAGAAATAACGCTGTAAAACAAATTCGGTATTCGCTAAGACATGATTGAAGCTATTCAAGGTCACATTGCAGAAGGTAAGCCATGAGGACCAGTCTTAGCGGATACCAAATTTGGTAATCACCGTTATTTAAATTCTGTATTCAAGGATTGGGGAGTTTGCCAATACTTACCACGCTTGGCAGGCGAGTTGGTGATCGCAGAAATGCTACTGTTCAGCAAAAGGGATGCTGCTGCCCATCCCTCTGGTTAAGAGTGCCTTAGTCGACATTTATGACCTTCACGGGAGGAGATGGAGTTGTGACTTTACTCTAGGACTCTACGTGGTTTTATGCTAGGGGTCACATCCGATCCCAGCATGTAAATATATGTATGGCATACAAATATAAAGTACATAGTAGAGTTCTATGGGAAGAGATCGACTGGGGCGTACTACAGTACCTATTTCACACGCAATAACAACTATGGGTAAGTGTGGTTATATTACGGGTGATGGTAGGAAGAACCAGTTAATTCGTAGGGACAAAAAGCATTCCAACGTAAGACCTAGTTTGGCAACGCACCAGTAACCTCTAGATTGATGCGGTTGCTACTTACCATAAGAGTAAAGTCACTGTACCGGTCCCTATTATATTGAAGTATCGGGTGCTCTTTCGGTGAATTTATTTAATTGGTTATTTGGTATTGGTAAACTAAGTAAAGATCTATTTAGTATCAAGATTAAGAATACAGCACCGCTTCGCCTCGCGTGTGCATGTTGTAAAAGGTGACTAAGGGACTCAAAATAAGGGAATGGGCTGGAGCGTCCTTTCTGTGGATTAGCAGCTATTCTACGCTCAATCAACTCATCTGCCAAGAGTATTGGTGCTGGAAAATTTCCCCCAAAATGACGACACAAGGCATATAACCGCTCGTCTATGGGGGAGGCTTTTTTTCAGCAGTAAACATTCCTTGGCTGATATGGTGATGATGACGAAGTAGTACCCACGTAGCACGTTTTAGCTCCTCGGGAACGCACGATTTTCGTAGTAACATAGTTTTAAAAGATACTTTAATTTTAGTATGGGAATATTATTATTTTAGTGGCCCATTCTAAGATAACCAACCCGTCAAACCAGGCTTGATAATGATTGAATGGGAGATATTTTGAATAACAATCGAAAATACTGTCATTTGCAGCAATTCTAATCTTATTATGACGTATGTACAATTTGAGGATACTATATTATTTCGCTACTTCGGTGTTCCCCGTATCTACTGGCAATACATTCATATATTAATAGTACACAGGCAAAATTAATTAATAGTATACACAATACAAATTGCTTGATATTGCCTAGAACATAATGTCTACTTAAAGTAGATGGATTCACGTTTGAACGAAGTAAATTGTGCAGGAGGGTTACCATGGTGAAGCTTTAGTCAGGATACATATCGTACGAGCAGGCTTATTAACGTTGTCTGCTTAAGCTGCCTTTGTTTATACAATGTAGAAGAAAACAATGGTGAGAATATTGATTAGGTGATTTTTTATTATAGTAATACCTATCTGGGGAAATCGTTACCGCGCACCGGAAAACGCAGCGTGGGACGACCTCCAACGAGGTGGACAGACGACCTGGTGAAGGTCGCTGGGAGTCGTTGGATGAGAGCGGCATGTGACCGCTCGTTGTGGAAATCTGAGGGGGAGGCCTTTGTTCAGCAGTGGACGTCCTGTGGCTGATATGATGATGAAGTCGTTACGTAACCATGGGACAAACGCAACCCCAGAGGGCAGATTAGAAAAGCTTCCTCACGATTTAATACAAAAAAGTACATCATAAGGAGATCCATTGAAAAGCATAGAAATTACAGGGCAGCTTGTGGCGAGCTGTGTATGAATGGTGACTCTGCGAACTCGAATGCCAGAGACAGTCAAAATCTTGTCTTTGGCTTGCCGTTATTGGTTAGTTGGAGAGTAAATCCATGAGTACCTGTAGGACTGTCATCTTCTATCTACTACCGTCCCACTGCTGGGCATGGGCCTTTTCTCACGATGAGAAAGGTTAGGCCTTAGTCCACCACACTGGCCTAATATGGGTTGAAGAAATCACACACTACTGAGAACATTTTGGAGCTCTCTCGAGTCTCCAAGTTCCCCGCGATGTTTTCCTTTCTGATCCGCACATGAATCTGAAAAGTCAGAGGTGCGGGCCGGGACCGAACGCAGACCCTTTTGTATGGAGAGCAAGCGTTCTGCCACTAAGCTATCACTTGGCTATCTTAAATCCAGTTCTCATAGCATTCTGAATGTATTCTACTTTTCTATAGCACCCAGTGACGAGATGAGCAAGTCATTCGCACAGTCGGCTGGTGATAAACGTCACTGCCCATAATAATTGTAATGCTTCCCATTACTAATCCTTTTTTTTATTGATCCGGTGGAAATACCTGATCTACTTCCTTGGCCCCGGAAAAGGGCGAAGGGGCATGCCGGACTCACTAAAACCACCGGAGTGATCATCGTCGGCACCGAATGCAGGCTCCAGGAACTCGAATAATCTCCATCTAGAGCCACCCATTGGTGCCACACCTTTAGGCACATCTTGGAGGGGATGACTGTAAAGCGGTCATCCCCTCTAGCGGAGGAAAGGCGACTGTAAAGAGGCCAGCCCCCCAGGCATCTCTCGAGGGGATTGTAAAAGATTCCCCCGAAGACTCACTATGCGCTGTGCTGCGCACACAGCGGTACGTGACCACTCCCAGAACTAGTCCTGCATGGCACCATACTGCGTTCGTCGCCTCGAGACCATAGTTATTTAGTTCCTCATGCCCAGTAATTTCACTAGCTACAGTGTCCTTCAAACCGGAACACATTAATGTCTAAAGTTTAAACACTTACTGCTTGGCAGCGGATATCTTTTGGTTTGTTTTTTTAAACCGTTGCCCCACACTAGGATTTCTCCTGTGTGGTGGGTGCGTTTTACGGACATGAATTCCACATACAATACACCCAGACCCAGAACAACTACCTGCAGATCATACAAACATTTGTTCCGTGTGCCATCTGGTGGTGGTCCGCATATCTGGCACTGGAGTGTTACTAACCTAGCTGGATTCTTGGTTTGATTTCCTAAGTAAACCGCAAAAAATATGCCAGTAAATTGCAATCAGAATGAAAAGCCTGGGCCTTGCCGCCCATTTTCGCAGTTAAATCCACCAAGAGCGTTACAAACCACCTGAAGCACCCTCTATGTTTCACCCAAATTACAGTGGTTTACGAAAATAAAAGAAAATTGTGTTTACATACACGGGGCTTTACACCGTACATAATTTATCTTATTACCTCGTAGACTTTCACTTATCGTAGAAGGGGAAAATCGTAAAAATCTCCACGTTAAACCACAAAGAATATTATGCGCGCCTTTCATTATGCCTTAAAGGGTAATCTGGTAAGGCTAAGAGACCTATACGGGACTTTTAAAGCCGCGTAATAACGATAAAAGGTTCATTTTCTGGAATACGGTACACGGTAATGATACCTGTACGTTTTTAAAGTCTTATTCAGTTGTATTATATATAGCAAGTCATAACCTGAATCTTGTTTTAACAAGGAGCTGTCGGTGTGTTCTTTTTTATTAAAATTTTGATGTAGGATTTCTTACGTGTACGTAAGGGTGAACCTGGCGGTGGTAAATTTTAAACACACAAAGTCGCTTGGAATTAAAACCATTTTAAACATTGGCCAACACTTGGGTTTCTCCTGTGTCGTGGGTGCGTTTACAGACACAAATTCCACACACAATACACCTATATCTGAACAATTACCTGCAGATCGTACAAATATTTGTTCCGTGCGGGAATCGAAGCTGCGACCCGGAGCGCAGCAGCCGACTGTATCAGCCACTTCACCAACCGTGCCGTTAGGACTTTGCTTACAGACGGAGGCGCCAAAGAGGTGTCCATCTCGACGTCTAGTCTGACAACATACTGCACACATCACCTTGCTGGGGCTTTAGGGGTCGTGGGAACTCTGGACGTCCATCGAGGTATCTCAGAGATGACGGCAACACATGGTGAATTCCAGAAGGTGTTCAGTACAGGTATGTAGGGAGAAAAGCTCCCACGAGATGAGTTGCGGCGAATCAAGCACTAGTTTGTTCCCATGGAGAAAAAAATGAGACAATGCCTATTGGCAAAAGTGTTACTGAAAATACTTAAAATAACAACCAGCCACATGAGAATAAAACCTACAACCTAACCGGAAACAAATATATTTTCAACGAAGCTGTAAAAATAATATCCATCAAAAGTGAATTTAAACGTTAAGTCTCAAAGTTTTGTTTATTCGGAAAAGTAAAGTAAAATGGTCAGAGTAAGTTGTGAAATGGAAAAGGGCTTTAACTTGGAAACAACAATATTTGTGTTTCGAAAATGCGCGTTGTTTTTATTTGCTAAGTAAAAGTAAAGTTAGACATTTAGGAAGCGTTTTGTAGCATTTTATATTGTTTATAAGTTGATAGAAATATTCAGGAAAATAATAAGTCTTGATCCTGGTTTATTTGGAATGATAAGCCAACCCCTGATGAGGGCGTATTATAAAGCGACTAAGCAATATTTAGATGGATGCAAAGCCTAGTTGCGGCGTGGGGGTGGTGGGCTTTGGGCAGTCTATCTCCTGATCAAAGGCAGGCCCCAGATGGTGGTGCGTACCATGCGTGGATAGCCAGAGTAACAACCGCCACGACGCCCGTGCCCAACACGCCAGAGCCCCCTGTCGTATGCCTGGCCATGGCTCTGGGGATCGCTAGTGTGCCTATTGGGAAACCTGTGTATGCATACCAAGTGACACCCGGGAAGACGGTAGTGCGCATGTGGTCACGTGCCTCCGTGTGCGCAGCTTCATCCTTTACAACCACCCCCGAGAGGTGCCTGAGGAAGTGGCCTCTTTACAGACGCCTTTCCCCCACTAGAGGGAGTGACCGCTTTACATTCATGCTTAATAGCGTGGCTCCAATTTGTGGCTCTAGATGGAGATTAATCGAGTACTGGAGCCTCCCTTCGGTACCGAAGATGACCACTCCGGTGGTTTTCGCCGGTAGGAGTCCTTTTCTGGGGTGGAGGAAGTGCATGATGTATTTCCAATGGATCAATAAAAAATCCGTGTGGTGTCCGGATTAAGAATATAGCACCACTCCATCTCCTCCCGTGGATGTCGTAAAAGGCGACTAAGCGAATCTAAACCAGAGGGATGGGCAGCAGCGTCCCTTCTGTGAAACGGTAGCCATACTGCGCTCACCAACCCGCCTGCTAAGCGTGGTGAGTATTGGCAAATACCCCCCAGAATGATGACACAGTTGTGAAAACCTATGGGAGAGGCCTTTGTTCAGCAGTGGACGTATAAATGGCCGATATGAATAAAAAATGTTATTTGTATAATATGCTTGTTGTTGTTTGTGTTGAGTGTCAATGTGTGCATAATATAACACTTGCATATAAAACATATTCTGTTTTTAATCATTTTTATTTTGAGATTGTTACTACTTGTGACGTGTGGTGCCGGCTCAGAATATCACCACCCCATCTCCTCCCGTGGATGTCGTAAAAGTCGACTAAGGGATTAGCCGGATGATGGGCAGCAGCGTCCTTCGAGTACATTAACAACTCAACTGCGATCGCCAGCCCGTCTGCCAAGCGTGGCGATTATGGCAAAACCCCCCAATGAGCCTACAACATACCCATATCGGTCGTTATGGTATACTTTGGGGAGGCCTGTATCTAGCAGTGGACTTCATTCGGCCGAAATGATGATTACTTGTGTGTAGGTTTTTTTATTTAATTGTGCCGTCTAGTAAATGTTGTAGTCTTTTGAAGAATCTTTCGAACATGAATTAGTCATCGCCTGCTTCAACCGTGACATCATCCTCTGTAGGAGACTTATCTGTTTTTATAACATTCAGACGTCAGCAAGCTTTGCATCAGATTGATATCTCATATTGATCTCCGATGGAAGATTAAAAACGCCGTCCGTTAGATTAGTCCCACGAAATGCTTGCAAAGTATAACAGAGGTGACTTAAATGCTGTGTTTGACATCGTCAGAGGTGATGAAAACTATATTGTTAGGTGCCCGAAACCAAAAGACTATCTGCCTAATGGATATATCTTTCATTAGTTCTTTAAATCTTTGTAACCTTAAACGTGAACTGCGAATTTATCCTCCTAAAATCTTAAGACACAGACAACCTATCCTGAATGTATGATTGCGTCAACACAGTTGATTCGAGCGTGGGATCTGAGCAAACTGGCGGATAGAGCTGTCCGCTTAATGTGTCCGCAGCACTTTTTTTAATTGCTTTTCTATAGAATGTGTATGGGTTACACGGTTCTGCGCTAGTTTGTGGAGAGAATGAACACGACATATCCTTGTACGGCATTATTATTTGCGTGAAACCTCGACATAGTACTTTGTTCAGAATAAGTAATAGAATCTATTGAAATAGTCTGTTTTTATAGTCATCATCATATCGGCCATTTATACGTCCACTGCTGAACAAATGCCTCCCCCATAGATTTTCACAACTGTGTCATCGTTCTGGGGGATATTAACCAATACTTACCACGCTTGGCAATTGCAATAGTATTGACCGATATTCCATTTTGTTAAAAATTGTAAGAAACTTTAATTGAGTAAAAATTACTTTCAAACGAATTACATTGCGTATAATTTGCAGCATTTATCGGTCATCCTGCGACCACGAATGCTGCAGTCCGAAACGTAAGGAAAAACAAAAATATGTAATATACGCGATGTAATCCGTTTTAAAAGCCTTACATTGTAATTAATAATAATCGCGAAAACCTAAGTAGTCGGTACGATTTTTTCCATAAATCTGTGGCGATACCTACATCGCCAGCATAACTACAACTTACAACGACATCTACTTGACTATTAATTGCAACTCTCCGATGACGTCAAAGAATCTTGAATCACGCTTATAAAGTATTCGCGCAACGCTGCATATATACAGTCGTTGTTCCCCTTAAACAAACCGAATCAAATGCAATTATTATTTGTCAATATATAGACAAGCGATTGCCGCAAGGCTGGTAATTTGCTGTTTGCTGTCATCAATTGAAGAGTTCCCTCTTTTTCATCTCCGAAGATTTTCATCATATCTTCACCAAATGGGATCATCTCAGGAGAAAACTCTTTCAAACAAAAATAATCAAAGTTGGGGAATGGTCAATTTTCGCCTATTGTCTTAAATAACTTGAAATCTGTTTATTTTAAATTTATAAATTAAATCTCCTTAAGACCTTTAGACCTTTGCCGGCTCAGAATGCCACCACCCCATGTCCTCCCATGGGTGTCGTAAAAGTCGACTAAGGGATTAGCCGGAGGATGGGCAGCAGCGTCCTTCGAGTACATTAACAACTCAACTGCGATCGCCAACCCGCCTGCCAAGCGTGGCGATTATGGCAAAACCCCCCAATGAGCCCACAACACATCCATATCGGTGGTTGTGGTGATCTTTGGGGGAGGCCGGTGTCCAGCAGTGGACTTCATTCGGCCGAAATGACGAAGACCTTTACAATGAGCACTTTCATTTAATATGTTACATGGTACAGTTTGCAAAACTTTATTCTTAAATTTTCTATGTTACCCCTAAAAGTGACCTCAAATCAAAATGTCTATATTTTTTTTACACATCCGCATTTGGGTCACAATAATCCATATGACAATATATTATATACTATTATAACATATATGTGTATAATATATAATATGTGTATCAAATTCCAACTTAATCGGTCCAGTAGATTCGGAGAAAATTTACTGTGACAGACACACGATCACTCGTATAAGGGTTTCGCCGTTTTCTCTTTCGGACGTTTGGAACTCTAAAAATACTTAAATAAAAGCCATAGAGACCATTATATCTGAATTCCATTATGTTTTGGCAACCAATTACGGCGCGACAGCTGCACGATAACATAACGCAGTTGTAAGCATATGCCTACAATATAACAAGAAATAAAACTTCGTTTTCTACCATGAACTCAAAACAAAGGAGTAGGTTCCGAATAATTTATATTCTACCCAACAACCGCTCCTACAACTCCAAAAGATAGTTAAAAAACAATTTTAAACAAAATCTGAGCCTTTGATTTTTACAATGAACTCTTTGAAGCGCCGCCCTTTACAAAGGAGAAAATGTTCTATCCGCTTGTTTATTTAGGTAATTATCTGGCCTCTGCCTAGTTTTCTTCCAATTTGGTTAGGTATTCCAAGCCCCTCTGGCATCCTTTAACCAAACAGTGTAATTTAAATCGGTAGCCTCAAACTCTGAAGGTTTTATTTGCGGAGAAAACTTTGTTTCTGTTATTTTAAAACGTATCTTGAGGCATTTTCGAAATGGCGGAGGATTGAAATGGCTGAATATTTTTATAATATCGTGTGGTTTCCGATCGCTCTTCCTCTCTCATCTGTTCCTAGGCATGTCATAAAAGAGGACATAGGTGGACAGCAGCCGCCTGTTTTGCAATATAGAACAAAGTACTGCAATTACCAATTCGTTTATCAAAATGTTCCCTCACAAACGGTGTTTGGAACGATCTATAAAGTATTCAAACAAATTCAGTATAATATTGGTTTTAGGATGATGATGGGGCTGTCTCGATTTTGGAGCGCATCAGGTATGTTTACTTTGGTAAATACAGATAGCTTTGACACAGTGCAGAAAGAGCGTGGTCCCTTATGCGGCGCGCCCGGGACAGTGCCGGCAGCCTCCTAAACACCATATTATGCAGAACTGATTGTTCCGTGGTACGGCCGTATGGCCTCTAGAACACTTATGTTTAATCTATACATACATACATACATACTACATACAAATAAATAAAATTGAAGTGTCTGTAAAGTCAAAATAACAGCTTTTTACTAAATGCATATGAAAGTATATACGGTACCTACAACAAAAAAACAACAATTTATAATTTTTTATTCTGTCTGTCTGTCTGTCTGTCGGTCTATCTGTCTGTCTGTTCGTTCCCATTAATCTCCGAAAGGGCTGGACCGATTTCTATGGATTTTTTACTGGTATATAGCTGATGTTATAAGGAATAACTTAGGCTACTTTTATTTGTATTTAAGAACGTTTTCCAATTTGATATCGGTATTTAACACTAAAAATAAGAACGACTCAAATCGGTTCTCTGATCTGGGAGGAATCGAAACTATTAAGACATCATCTAGATAATCGCAGTAAAATCAACCTGTTTATTGAAGCTGTTTTAAAAACGACTCAATAAAATGTAATGAAATTTATATGGGACCAATTCCAAAGCATCTGCATCAGTTAAAATATGAATTGCTCAAATCGGTTTACTAATCTCGGGGTAATCGGTGTACATACATTAAAAAACGCATTGAATTGAGAACCTCCTCCTTTTCGAAGTCGGTAAAAAAGCCTACCATAAGATCAAAGACTATGTTTGACCATAGCGATGTGTCTGTACATGTGGCTTCCCTGGCAAAACACTAATGGCACCTTTTTTTATATTGATGTCCAGTGGAAATTCTACATGGAACTTCCTTCACCCCGGGGAAGGGCGAAGGGGTATGCCGGACTCCTACCGGCTAAAACCACTGGAGTGGTCATCTTCGGCATGGAAGGGGGGCTCCAGGTCCTCGTAAGATCACACTAGAGCCGCCCATTGGATGACTGTAAAGCGGCCACCCCCTCTAGCGGAGGGAAGGTGTCTGTACTGTACTGGTACTGGCTGTCTGTACCTACAATATAAATACAGCCGAGCGTTACCTCTGGGGTTTAAAACTATTATTTAAAGATGGAAGCTACAACGCAAGGTATATTGTATTATGTGGGATATGGACTGCAAAAGTAATGAACAGAAACAAAGGCATCTGCTTTTTATATTTTATTAAAATTCCAGTGAATACGGTGATTCGTTGCTCGCAAGGTATTGGCTATTTACGACTCTCCTTCTTAATAGCCATGACTACAGGTGAGTGGGAGAAACACGGGAGGAGCGGCTACGAGTGAGCCGGTTTCCCGGTTAAAATGAACGCCTAATGCTAATTCAGTTTAATTCAATCAGTTTTGCAATTAGATCCTAGCAGACAGTTGTGCCGTGTGGTGCCGGCGCAGAATACCACCACCGCATCTCCTCCCGTGGGTGTCGAAAAAGTAAATACATAATAATACGTTTATCATCATTTCAGCTGAATAAAGTCCACTGCTCGACACAGGCCTCCCCCGTAGATAACCACAACGACCGATATGAGTGTGTTGTGGGCTCATTGGGGGGTTTTGCCATAATCGCCACGCTTGGCAGACGGGTTGGCGATCGCAGTTGAGCTGTTAAAGTACTCAAAGGACGCTGCTGCCCATCCTCCGGCTAATCCCTTAGTCGACTTTCTAGGAGAAAGTTCGAGGAGATGGGGTGCTGGTATTCTGAGCCGGCACCACATGGCTTGTATAATATCACACATAATGTATTCATTACTTATTTAATACCAAACACACTGAATGCGTAATATTTTAAAAGAAATTGATTAGTAGAATTCATACGTAAGATTAATGAATGAATGATGTTTATTAAATTTGACTATCTTCTACCGTTTCATTTTAATGGCTCAAAAAATATATCTATAAAATGAATATCGATAAAGCCAATTACAGATAATTGGAACATTGTTCTTTCTAATGAGATCCAGATTCTCAGTTTAAATTGTGCCTTTCTGATGAATGGAGTTGTTTCGATATATTTTTTGTGCCGTTTGCGCTTTGTCTAGTTCGAATTTAGAATACGAAGCGTTTTGTTTTTTATTTTGGTTGGCAGCATTGAATGTCTGTTTTGCTATTTATCTCCAATCATCCTTTACTGTACTGGATATAAACCTTTAGCTTATCAACGGCTCTTTTTAACATGCTTTTATTAGCTTTACTTGTAACTAACAAACCATGTAAACAAATCTTGGAAGTCGATTGTAACCTTCTTTTAACTATCGTATCGATTTGAAACTTTACAAGTATGTGTAATACAGATGACAATACAATAATCTGGTACCATGGAATTGATCAGGTAATTGAGCCAGGAAATGGATAGTGGCAGTATTTAATGGCTACTAGTAAACCCAAAACTCTAGAGTTTAGGCTCATTTGGTTTGTTTTAACGCGACCCAAATATTACAGTTGGTGACGAGGGCCTGACGAAGGAGCTGGGAGGTGAACAGTGAAACAAAGTATTTTTTTTCTTGTTGAGCTATTATATTTTATTCGGTCTTATTATTAATAGTTAATACAATAAGGATACTGGTCACCTGTGTCTGCCTCTTGCGTCAATTTAATTTCAAGTCAAGACTTACAAATACTGTGAACACGGACAAAATCTTTGATGACGAGCTGATCTCCCCTCATTAGATCAATAAAGAAATTACCTATCTGAAAGAGACAGTGTGAGCTGGTACATGCCATTTTTTGAATCCGCAACCTTAAAAAGTAAATCACGAAGCTACTTTTTTTATTGAGCCCTGTGTAAATTCTACACGAACTTCCTCCACCGCGGGGAAGGACGGAGGGCCATGCCGGACTCCTACCGGCTAAAAGCACTGGAGCGGTCATCTTCGGCACCTAAGGGGGGCTCCAGGTCCTCGTATGATCTCATTAGAGCCCATCCCGAAACAACCTACTAAAATGATAGGTACAATCATCATCATCATCATATCAGCCAAAAGATGTCCACTGTTGAACAAAGGCTGCACCTATAAACGTCCGCTTACATATATGGCGGGTTGGTGAGCGCAGTATGGCTACTGTCCCACGGAAGGAACGCTGCTGCCCATCCCTCAGGCTTGGAGTCCCTTAGTACCTTTTACGAAGTCCACGGGAGGAGATGGAGTGGTGCTTTATTCTTAATCGGGACACCACACGAAATATGGGGATGAATGGACGAAAATATTGTTAGTGTTAGAAATTTTCTGAAATGTATGGTCTGCGGTTTAAATATATTTATTTGTCTTTAATTTATTCATGCCATGTGGTACCGGCTACGAATAGTACCAACCCATCTCATCCCGTGGGTGTCGTACAGCGTCCTTCGAATACATTAACAACTCAACTGCGGTCGCCAACCCGCCTACCAAGCGTGGCAATTATGGCTAAACCCTCCAATAACTACTCAACACACCGATGTCGGTCGTTGTGGTGATCTTTGACGGAGGCCTGTGTTCAGCAGTGGACTTCATTCGAAATGATAAAACAAATGATGACGTCAGTATAATTATGGTCGTATTATCTCATTGAGTGTCGCAAAACTAGCCACAATTAAAAATCCATTGTGTGTACACGGCTGCCGGCAATGACATGACATGCGAGAGTTTATTGTAGAAATAGAAGATAGAAAATTATTGCTTGTTCTTTTCTAATAAAAAATACATAGTTTACCACAATATAACGAAACACGTACTCAGTTTGTTCTATTACTACAGCTGTTTATGAGAAGAATGACATCTCACAAAGGGAAAGAAATAAAACCATGTCAAAAAACATTATATCTACAGTTATTTTAAACAAATTTCTACTTTTTATCTACCTATTGTTGGACATAAATTTTAATCACCACTTAGTATACTCCCGTGCCCCCGTATACACGTAAAGGAGTTAATATTCACAAGGGACATAGAACGTAATTAGGGGTGCGTCATTTAGATTACAACCCTTACAATCTGATTAGCATCGCGTCACATTATGGGGTAGAAAAACGTGTTTCATATGTTTTTAACATACGACAGGTGGGGTTGAAAGTACCTTTTTTTGCTGCGATTTTATTTTTTAAGGGTTTTCGTTGGTAGCTTGTAATTACATTATGTGATAAGGTTTTAATACTAAATGGGACTCTGATTGTGTTACTCAAACACATATTTTAAGAAGAAAAACGAGCCACTTCATGTCCAAAAATTTGTATTACTGATCTCAGAGATGGGAAGTAAAGCACGCGTTAAAACAATTCTCATAAAAAATGCCTACCATAGGGTGCAGGGTTGCAGTGCAGCCACGGAGATTCCCCGGATAGTGTCCCATTACATTTTAGATTAAAATTGTCTAAAGGGCCTCTGCATGTAGGACCCAGCGTTGACCTATCAAAGACCGGGTTCCTCTTTGCAGAGGCTATTAGCCTAGGAACCCGGTCTTTACCCATGAACAGACAGCGTAATAATATTTAAATATTTTCAAACAGTATCAATATAATTTCTTGGCAGCTCTTCTACATAGGACGAACAACCTGAAACCGTGCTACTATGGAAATTTCTGAGTGTTATATGGCTAACATGAATAAAAGAACTTGAGACTTTGCTACTATTAAAAATTATTAATAGTCGTATTAATTATTTTTTTATTCGTTCTCAAGCATCTAATTCTATTAATTAACATACACTCATATTCTAATATATGATCGGTGTGATTGGTGATCTATGCAGAGGTTTTTGTTCAGCAGTAGACGTCTACGTTGATAATGAAGAATCTTCTTCTCTTTAAGCTTTTTATGAACTGGCAATCAATCAAAGTTTCTACTTCACATTGGCCCTAATAGTCTCTTAAAAATATTGGCCATTAAGGTGAACGGTTCGGAATAGCCGTTCCTTGGAGAAAATCTGATAAGAAACTCCATGGACACTTTTTTCTGTAAAGTTATATTAGCATTTTAATTATTACACTTTGAAATGTTAGGTATGTGAAAATCAAGTAGTCTTATAAACAAAAATCGATACAATTTTGTTAAAAGAAAGCGAACAATATCAGTACAATTTTACATGTTTAATAATTGAGCGGAAATTAATAAATTATAACAGTTTAAGAATGCAAGGTATCGCCAGTCTGCAAATCCAGCATGGCGGAATGCCATCTAATAAGTGAAATCGTACTGCTCAGTGCCCGCTACAAGCACCAGCGCCTCTCTGGCGCCGTACCACGTTATCGCGATATGTAGTCTGGTCCCGTCCCTGGTCTTTCTAATAGTAGACTATAATATGTGAAATAAATACATTAAAATAATAAAACCCGTCAAGAAATAAATACTCCACAGTTTAGTGCTAGATATAGGCCTCTTCCAAGCGGCATCACACCATCTGATTCTCAAATTTCCGCATCCAATCTGCACTAACAGCTTTCTTCAGGTCATCGGTCCAGCTGGCTAGAGGGGGTCCCATATTATTTATTTAATACTTTATGCGCTAAAACTATACAGAGGCGGACTTTAGGCATTTTTTCAACCTCAGTGTGATGCACAGGCAATACCAGGAGTGCAATTCCTTAATCTCAAACATCCAAAATACATCCAATCATACAAAATACAGAATTTAAATAAAGGTGACAACCCAATTTGGTATTCCCTAAGACTCGTCCTCATAGCTCACCGTCTGCAACGTTTCCTTGAATAGCTTCAGTCATGTCTTAACGAAAACCAAATTGGTTTTTCACTGTCTATTTAATTCTGTATTGAAGGATGTTTGACCTTAAGGAATTGCACTCCTGCTAATTTACGCAAGACGTTTTAAATCGTTGACTAATATAAATATATACATATATAAATATGCGTAATAATAATAAATCTCTGTAATAATAATATATACATAGAGATTAATCATTCACAATAGGAAGGATTAACATAGAGATTCTGTCATTACGTTTGCCGATATAATAATGCACAATAGGCAATTAAGAATTCTTAACATTGGGTTCAGCTTTCTGCATTACGTGTCACGGGTTCGATCATCGCACGGTTCATATATTTGTATGATCTACAGATCATTGCTGTGGATCTCGGTGTTTGTACATGTGAGATTTATGTCCGTAAACTGTACTCACGATACAAGAGAAATACTAAATAGGCTGGGACATTGTTTAAAAAAAGAAGAAATAAAAACTATATTTATATTTTTAATGTTTTATTTGTCCGCTAAGGTTCCATGTGGAATTCAGCTATGAATAACACCGCTCCATCTCCTACCATGGGTGTCATAAAAGGCGATGAGTAGCTGGAGGATCGGCAGCAGCGTCCTTTGAGTAGAATTACAACTCAAATGCACCAGCCCGCATGCCAAGCGTGACAATTATGGCATAACCCCTCAATCAGCACACGACAGAAATGCACACTGGTGGTTGAAGGCGATCTATGGGGTAGGTATATGTTCAGCAGTGAACATCTTTCAGCTGAAATAATGATGATACATTTGATTGACATGCCCCATACCAGATAACGAAAACAATAGGTCACAATAGCTTCACAATGGACATACGCATCGGCCTTCTCATTAGTCACAACAAGATTTGTATCCATTTACAAATAGCAGAAATACAATGTATATTAACCCTTCTGTACAGTTCGGATTTTCAACCACCGTTTCCCCATGTTAAAACACAATAGAACATTGCGTAAGTTACTTTACGACACATTTAACTAAGTGTGTCCTAGAAACACAAACTACATAATGTCCTTTGTACTCCATGGGTTGCCAACCCATAAAGAGTAGCATATGTCCTTTCCCATAACTTCAGAGCGTCATTATTTAGGATGAAGGGTACTGTTATAAATTGAGATTACTCACAATGGGAGGCATATTATATATGATGATATAGTTAGTCTTCTTGTAGACAGTATTGTATCAGTAGACAATGATTGAGATTAAATAATAGTGTTCCTATAAATTAAGGGCTTATTTTTATAATATGACGGACACTGAATCACACATCTGTGACACTGTGTCGCATCTGTGATCTCATCACATCGGCCATACAACGTCCACTACTGAACAAAGGCCTCCCCACAGATTTCCACAACTTTGTCATCATATTGGGGGGAGTTTTCCAGTACTCGTCATGCCTAGCAGGCGGGTTGGTGAGCGCAGAATGGCTAGCCCTCTGGTTTAGTTATGATGTTTATGATGGTGATAAAACTGTGGATATATATATATATATATTTTTTTTTTTTTTTTTTAAAACGTTGCCCCACACTAGGATTTCTCCTGTGTCGTGGGTGCGTTTACAGACACAAATTCCACACACAATACACCCAGACCCGGAACAACTACCTGCAGATCATACAAATATTTGTTCCGTGCGGGAATCGAACCCACGACCCGGTGCGCAGCAGCCGACTGTATCAGCCACTGCACCAACCGTGCCGTCATTATTATTTATGTTGCTAATAAGTATATTTTTGTTGTCTACTTCTCCATCTGTTTCGGAAAAAGAAATGCTATAGTTAAAAATACACGCTTCAATCTTTTAAAAAAATCAATACTTAGTACTTATGAACAATTGGCTTTAAAAAAAAATTGTCTTTGGTCATAAAAAACAGGGCATTTACAAAACTATACTAACAGTGGGTTAGAACTGGTTAAAGCTGTGAATGGTGACGATGATGATTTCATACTAGATTTTACAAAAATGTAAAATGCAACTTTTCCACGATTATTCTCCTTTAAATAATACGTCAGCCAAACCAAGTGCTACGACGTAAGTGTAGCTTAATTGGCAAAACCACACCCACCAAAACTTATTGGCAGAATTACCACAGTCGCCACAAGTTATTGGCAACGAGGGGATTAAATATACGTCGGTCACACAACGTTTGTTAGACCAAACATTACAGAATTTAACAGCAGCAAATGTTGTAATATTTCTTAAAATTTTGGTAACATATGATTTCATACTTTAACTTCATGAAGTGAAGGTTTAAATTGGGTAGGGGTTGAAAATATTCGTAACATAGAAAACTTGCAAACAAAGTATGATACTAAATGTTACACAAACGAATATTAAATTTTCAAAGGCAAAAGGCACACAGGTTTCGCTCGAGCTACTTTTGTTTAGTAAAGTCATTATTAATGTATTTTCACTTCCCACTTGCTTTCCGTTACGGGAGCTATTTAAGTAGTTGTAGAATAAATATATTGTACAAACAAGTGGGCGTGTGGTGCTGGCTAAGATTACCACCACCCCATCTCATCCCGTGGGTGCCGTAAAAGTCGAAAGGCAGCAGCGTCCTTCGAGTGCAACTCAACTGCAATCGCCAACCCACCTATCAAACGTGTCACCTAATACGCAAACAACATAAACCCGGGTCCGGACTAAGAACATAGCACCACTCCATTTCCTCGCGTGGGTGTCGTAAAAGACGACTCTCTGACTTTAGCTGCAGAAAGCAGCACGTAGTGCCAGTCGCGGTTAGGTTCCTAATGAATTCTCACTGTTGCCTCTCGATCACATAATGAAAATAATGAAAAACGCAAGCGATCGGAAGCACCACGCTGCATTTTTTTTTTATTTTTTTTTTATTTTTTTTTTTTCATATTAAGGTATTTGTAGTACAACTTTGTTACATTTGTAGTCAAAAATTTAAAACATGTGTATTTACAAATCAGTGGGTGAGGTGCTATTCACCCAGCTAGGTTGCAGAACAACCTGTGTTTGGGAGAAACAGTGCCAGGCCCTTGTTTGGTCCTCAGTGAACTGGTTACATGTTACCAGAGTTTTACCAATATATTTATTACTTAGGTACATTTTTTCCTTACAATTGATTAGAGTTAATTTAAATTATTATGATTTAAAGTTATTACATGGTGCATGCATTTCTGTGTGTGTTCAGAAACTTACGGCCAGCTTGAATCGAGATTGAGCTCGCAGAGTAACCCCACTATAACGTCTCTACACATGATCCAAATCCAATACTAATGCAATGCGACCTCCATGTCGAGGGCTAGCGAGGAATGCTTAGGAAATCCGCGTCAAACACGCTTCTCGCTCTTTTTACGGTGCGATGAGGATCTTTTCATCAAAAGGCTAACAAATGGTGAGATACCGTCATGCTATATGTACTAGAACCAGGAAGGTGTGCCCTTAAGTTCCCAACATATCGCGCAGCCTGCGGGGCGCTTCTTCTACCTGACGATGATAAAGACCGGGATGATACTCTCGAGCAGGCCAGCGGTGGCGGCAGTCTCAGTTGTCTGCGACCTTAACTCGCCGAAATGTTTGTCTTCTACGCGCTGACAGCCAGAGTTCGACTCATCGCTGTCCGGTTAGCGCACATTATAATGAGTAATCTCGATGGCGTGTCTGTATATTGGCTGGCACTGGCGGTGCCGGCAAGCAGATTGCTCATAAGCGGCGCCCTGTATGCTTGCTTGAAGTACGCGTCCTTGAAGTATGCTGTCTTTGGGACGTGAGAATGAAAGCTGCAAGTGCACTCGCGAAATTCATCTTGATACTATAAAAGTATTACGCAACACACGATTTAAAGTCCTAATTTAAATGACAAAATCAGCGGTGTAGCTATAGTGAGTGATGTTCTATGGACTGGACGGCAAACGAGCAAGCCTTATTTTATGGGAGTTATTAATTACGATACTCAGTGCTATGCCGGAAGCGCTTGCAAGCTGCTGGGCTGGATGCAATATGTGGCAGGCCTATTAGTTCGTGTCATTCGGAGATATAGCATGATACTACTACTGCACGTTACTAATCAAAGCGTAGGTCATTATTGCATGTTTTCAACAACATGACGTAGATTTCCGAATTCCATGCATGCGAAGCTGCAGTAAAAAGCTAGTTTTGAATAAAATAACAAAAGAAAAAATACTTTTTTTTTTATTGGTGCCCAGTGGAAATTCTTCGTGAACTTCTTTCGCTCTGGGGAAAGCGAAGGGGTATGCCGGACTCCTACCAGCTAAAACCACTAGAGAGGGCATCTCCGGCACCTAAGAGAGGCTCCAGGCCCTCGTATGATCACACTAGAGCCGCCCACTGGTGCCACGCCTACAGGCACATCACGGAGAGGGTGACTGTAAAGCGATCAGATCCGATCTAGATTCTTGCAACGTAGAAATTAAACTCAACTTAGTGGACCTTAGGTACAGTCACGGGACATGTCATTTGTCACTTGATCTTTGCTGCCAGAATTTTACACAGGGACAACAACCACTTTTGGGGGACTTGGAAAAAGCCCTGTAGATAATCATTTTTGGTGGTACCAAAATGTGCTTGAGTTGTTTAATCATTTTGACAGATATATTATCCCCCCATCCAACAGCACAGTCATCTTTTAAACTTATTATTATCCTTTCTACCTCGGTTTGGTCAGTATCTAGCAACGCAAAGGATATTAAGGTATCACTACGCGCAAAGAAGTGCTTGCAAGGTACTATGATTGGTTTTGAATGGATTCTGCCAGACAATTACCAACACTAATAAAGAAATTATTTACGCTGTTGGCTGATCCTAATTGTGATGAGTACTACTATGACCCAGTGTGGGACTCCAGTCATGACAGCCCGCAACATCACCATATTGCACCGTAATGACGTAGTATCATATCAGTCACTAGCTATTTTTTAAAATCTCGTAAAGAAACATTATCTGTCTATTTAAATATTTGTTGTATTTACTCTTATTTGTATTTTTATTCAATAAATTTACGGACGATATATATTTATATAGATCCTATATTATTTATATAAAGTTTAATATATAGTTGTTTATTTTATTTTATTTTTATGTATGTATTTATATATATTGAAGGAATATAGTATTCCCATCTATAATGTATTAGATTGCCTAGATACGGTATTTGATTTTTTTAGTATAATAAGTACACCACGGACTACCCTCTCAGTATTTTTTCCATATTTTTCTTGTCCATCCAAAGGTTGTCCGTAAGAAATCACTAATAGCGATAAGACCGCCCATTGTACAATTACTTGTGTTGTGATTTATTTTCCTACAAGTTATTATTCTAATG
Organism: Diloba caeruleocephala; assembly: GCA_947459985.1. Lineage (NCBI taxonomy): Eukaryota > Metazoa > Arthropoda > Insecta > Lepidoptera > Noctuidae > Diloba > Diloba caeruleocephala. Next base: position 4,670,591 of record OX381618.1, read on the forward strand.
GTGTACAATAAAGAATATTTTATTGTATTCTATTCTATCATGATCTCCCATTAGGGTCGAGAGTTGAGAGGTCACTGGTCGTAGCCATGACGTGTTCCACGTGCGCTCCTCTAAGACGATATGAGATGGGTTCTGCTCAGCATCTTCCTCGATCCCAACGCACCTTGCGTGGGACATCATAGTAGGATTTAGCCGATAATAGTGATGCCCGTTAGCCTGCAGTTCAGAAGAAGTCCCCGTGTAGACAATTACAAGTGGAGCTTATTTACAATCTACTAATGCAACCAAAAACCTTTCCTTCAATCGTCTTCCGAAGCAAGATAATCTCAGATCAAGGCGGAAGAAAAATAATATAATTTGATATCACTGAAAAATATTAATATTGACCTAGATCCGGTTTTATAAGGAAATTGCTAATGGTATTATCTTCCTAAACAAATTATATTGAAAGATTATCTATCTGCGTGAAATTTTAAGAGTTTATGGTTGAAGATTGTTCTTTTATCAATTTTAATGTCTGTTAACAATCATATTATATTATTATACTATGAAAATACATTGGACGTTTGAATAATAATAATATTATTTATTTATATATAAAGAAGGTATGTGACATTTATAACTATTGAGGACCTTATACTATTATTTTAAATTTAAATCATAATATTCCGTGTGGTGTCCGGATTAAGAATATAGAACTACTCCATCTCCTCCCGTGGATGTCGTAAAAAGTGACTAAAGGACTCTAAGCCGGAGGGATGGGCAGCAGAGCCCCTATTTATTTATTTGTATAGATAAACCAAATATTGGCACTTATGAAACGTCAGAATGTAGTTGCGCAGTTCCAAGAAGTTGGTTCTATGGAGAAGAACCGGCAAGAAACCCCATAGACACTCTTTTAAAATAATAAAAATGTTACACACCGTGGACTTATAAATGGCTGATATGATGATGATGATGAATCAATTATTTTATGGTGATAGCTATCAGTAAGAAATCTGATCAGGTAATAGGATGGAGTCGCGGGATATTAGTATCGTATACTTTTTGGTATATGATAATTTTTTTAGAACTACTTTCTTGTCCATCCACATTTTTGCGGTAAGTTGTATTTTGTTTTTGTCTCGTAACAATTTGAACTTCCTGCGGAGAAAGTTGCCAAATAGTCCATGCGTTATCCCTTTGGGATTGTTCCGTTGAGCTTTAGTCACATCAATGAAGTTTCTGGGAGCAAAGCGAGCAACTATATACACAATTTGGGGTGTCTGATATTGCCAGTAATACATATAATAATGGATAATACATAAATAACCAATAATGTGGTGGAAAAAATACAAAATAAATTTACAAGATATATATTTGAAACAGTATGGGGTTTACCCTTATTATCCGCTCATGTATCCAAGCTTGTTCGTCATAGGCATGGTTGAGTACTGCAGGCTGGCTGTAAGGAGGTACATAGCTCTCATCAAGTACATGTTCAGGGTACTAAGAGGGCTGGTGCACCATCCCGAGGTGCTGGAGGAGCTGCAATTGCTTGCACCCGATAGGTGCGTGGGCGCGCGCCGTCGCCCAGCTTAACAAAGTGTGCGGCAGGCTAGGACTAATCTGCTCAGGTTTGCACCCATGTCACGCGCCATACGGTTAATTAATAGCCTTTCGAGAGATATTGATATTTTTTTTCACAGACTGCCCAAATTCATTGAATTTTATTATATATTTTGAGGGGCGTTGAAAGGGGTATCAATTTATAAGATTTTATTTTTAATTAACTATTTAATTTAAATAATCATATCTTATAACATCGTATTAGTCATTTAAGTACTGTAATGGTGTTGTAATTGTATCATAAATAAATAAATAAAATATTTACGGCACTACGTTTCACACAAAGTTTTACAATTTCCTTTTACATACGTGACACACATTTATATTTTTAAAAGGGCTTGACTGTTTATATAAGATTTAAGTCCCAGCTAAAGATAAAAGACAGTGGTAAGATGGATTCTGATGATAACCAACCTATTTATTCCGCCAGGCTGAAGAAGTAAGAATTAGGAGGATCTGTGGATTACATAAAAGGGTCGTAGCCTAAACAAGACACTGAAATGAGACACACACATGATATAATCAACGCAAGGCAAAAACAAGACGTAGTATACATGGAGCTACTCTCGTGTACTGTCGAACTATCTTCTGAAAGTCTGAAAAGCCCCGGACGAGTGTGAGTTGAACTCGTCTGGAGAAGGTTCCGTAAGATGAATATGTTATCTACCATGTTTTAGGGTTCCGAACATCCGAAGGAAAAAACGACCGGAACCCTTATAGGATCACTCGTGTGTCTGTCTGTCTGTCCATCTGTCACAGCCAATTTGCTCTGAATCTAATGGGCCGATTAAGTTGAACTCTCCACGCGAGTTCAACTCGCACTTGTCCGGTTTTTTTTATCTGACCCTGGTTTGGGTAGCTAAAGAAATACATATATGTATGGTACCGAATTGTAGAGGGAAATTGCTGAATATGTTGTCTATTGTTGAATTTTGTCTTGTACCTTTAATTTATCCCAAGAACAAACCCAATTGCTAATGTAAGTTTGTAGGCACAATATTGAAAAAAATACCTTATTATTTTAAGACCGTAATCTTATTATAGGTTTTCCTGTAGGTAATCTATAAGTAAAGAACGAATTCATGTATTTTTTTTTTTTAATGATGGGCTCCGTTTTTAAGAGGAATGGTAAATTTTCATATAGTCCTTAAATAATTTGAAACGACATATTTTAAACTATAAACATAAATATATATGAGACCCTCACAATAAGCTCTTCCATTTCATATGTTACACGGTACAGTTTTCAAAACTTTATTTTTTAATTTTGTAATTTCCGGCCCAAAACTGACCCTCATATTCAAAATTCATTTACTAACGTTACACGTCCGTGTTTGGGGCACAAAATTTCATGTGTGTACCAAATTTCAACTTAATTGGTCAAGTAGATTCGAAGCAAATTGACTGTGACAGACGGATAGACAGATAGACACACGAGTTAGCTTATAAGTGTAAATCCATTTTTCGTTTAGACATTCGGAACTCAAAAAAGTTTGTTGAATTTGATAGGTCACATAAAAATAACATTATCTATTATTACCATAAATATCCAGATGCAATCACTGATCGGTAAATGGTTAGTGAGGTTAAGCAATGCTCGGCGCGGTCAGTCTATGGCAGGTACTTGAACTGAGCGTCTCGGGAGGGAATGTAAAACTATCGGTCCCAGTTGTTGTCATTAGGCTGCAGTCGTTGAGCCAAGTCTTTTGGGTGGCTTGAACAACTCTGACACAAATTTGGCTACGTAAATAAAAAATCTCGTTCATTTTATTAAAATAGGCTATTTGAATAAAAACTTCAATTAAGTAACCAATATAATATAATATAAAATAAAAGAATTCGTGTGGTGCCCGGATTAAGAATATAGCACCACTCCATCTCCTCCCGTGGATGTCGTAAAAGGCGACTAAGGGAATCTAAACCAGAAGGATGGGCAGCAGCGTCGCTTCTGTGAAACGGTAGCCATACTGCGCTCACCAACCCGCCTGCCAAGCGTGGTGAGTATTGGCAAATACCCCCCAAAATGATGACAATCTATGGGGGAGGCCTTTGTTCAGCAGTGGACGTATGAATGGCCAATATGATGATGATGATGATAATATAATATAATATAGTTGGAATCTCACACTTAGATTTGTTATTCGATAGGACGACATAACTTGAACCCAACCACAAATAACTGACTCTAAAAATATCCTAATGACCTATCTGAGCCCTTAGGCCTCTAGATACTCGGGGTGGTGACCGCTTTCGGTCACCCTCTCCGAGATGGGCCTATAGGCGTGATACCAGTGGGCGGCTCTAGAGTGATCATACGTGGACCTGGAACCTCCCTTAGATGCCGAAGATGACCGCTCCAGTGGTTTTAGCTGGTAGGAGTCCGGCATGCCCCTTCGCCCTTCCCCGGGGCAAAGGAAGTTCATAAAGAATTTCCACTGGGCACCAATAAAAAAGGCCTCTTGATAACGACCGTTTTACCGAGTATCCGGCCAGTGCAAAACGGGTACCCTTGTTGAAGATTCGTTAAGAAACGAAAATTTTTCCATTGTTTTTGTTCTCAGTAGTTTATCAGTTTCGGTCAAGAACTGACTGCCCGTTCCTAATGTTGACTCTGGAAAACCTTATTACAGAGAGTTATTTGTACAAAAAACTGCGTCAAATGAAAAATAAAGAATAAGATATGGCTATATCCTATTTTATATATTATTTGTTAGTAAGGGAAAGCTATGTTTGTTTGCTATGTTTTCATACCCTATTTGCAGCTGTAAAGAAAAATCGAACCAATTTTTTAACTCCTTTCGAATGACTCTCGAAACATTCGATTACTGACTTATGTGGTTCATAACAGCGCCCAACGGGCCGAAACGCTAAGCGCTGAAGAGCGACGGGTAAACACGCGTGCGTATGCAGCCAACGAGTGGAGGACCTGATGCTCACTTACAGAACACTGAGCAAAACGGAATGTTGACCGTTCAAAGCCTTAGGCTTGGCCATATTAACACGGCGCCGGCACTGTGACACGACACGGAATGGCGCCGCGGCGACGCCTCATTTGACCGCCACGTGGCAGTTTCTTTCCATAACTGGACATAAACTACCGCCACACCGCTTTACGGCGACTTTGGCGTCCCGTTTTACGATGCCACCGCGTCTTGGTGATGTAGCCAAGCCCTTAATAAAGACACCTGTTTCATTTTTCTAATGCAGAGGCGTCAATCAAACCTCGTGATCCATTATCACTCGAATTATAGGAAGAATTTGACCCAATTTTACGATTATTTTATCAGAAATGTATTTTACATCGCCATCGTCAACTTTTTTTTATATAAAACCATTACTCTCGTCTGGGGAAGAAAAAATCGAATGATAATGATGAAATTTGAAGCCGTCGTTTTTGTTTCATTTTATACTAAAGTAATTGTACTTTCTGTTCTGAAATTCAGAAACACAGCATATATGAAATTGTGTTGCGACTTTGGCCGCGTTCATGGACCGCGGTGCCTAGCGCAAAACGTGTTTCAAATTGGAACATAATTATGACGTAGATGTGTAGATCATGTGGATTTTCGCACGTATTGTTTTAGTGTAACCGGCAGAGATAGTGATGGTGCAAGCGGTGGAGCGCGTAGTGGAGAGCGCGCCATAACAAACGTAATAGATATAAGTTATAACAGGTCAGTGAAAACAGTTATCCCTGTTACTGTTATAAAAAAAAACTCTAACTACTAGTCAGAGAACAGACTGCTATTTAAAATTAGGCTCTATAGTTCTGCTATTTACAATTAGTCTCTATAGTTCTGCTAGTATTTGTGTTGTCCACGTACGTGTTATGAGAAATAGCTGTTATTTGTTGGTATGTGTAATATTGTCATTTTCCGTGTTCGTGTAACGAAAAACTGTTCATTAACAAGTATCGTCATTATAAGGAAAAAGTGTAATCTATTTTTTTTTTAATATGTGCTACCACCGGAAACGGTAAATACGCCACACTGCTAATGTCGTGTAGTTGTGTGAGAATTTGCATCTGTTACGACTGTGCCAGCTACGAATAGCACCAACCCATCTCATCCCTTGGGTGCCGTAAAAGGCGGCTATGGGATTAGCCAGAGGATGGGCAGCAGCGGCCTTCGAGTACAACTGAACTGAGATCGCCAATCCGCCTGCGAAGCTAGCAAAACCCCCCAATGAGCACACAACACACCCAGAGCGTCGTCGTCATCGTTATAGAGATATTTGGGGGAGGCTTATGCCCACCAGAGGAATTTATTCTGCTTCACTGATGAAACATTTTTTATGTCATCTCTATTTGTGCTCTAATCGTAAATGTAATGGAATAGCTTTTGATACGCTTCCTTCCTGTACTGTTTACATAAAACTTCATACATAAATAGAGAACTATCAATAAATCTCCCTAATGGTATTAACGCTAACTTGCATATACATAATAGGGAACATAAATAAATATGCTTAGGTATGGGTTAGTACCAGTCAGCTGTTTCATAGGACTTATATAGTTATTAGTTTGAAATGGAAGAAAAAATAAAATTCGTGTGGTATTCCACACAAATATTTTGAATTGCTTTCAAAGTAAAAGTTTTTTATTTCAAATAAACCAAATATTGGCACTTATGAAACGTCAGAATCCAAGTTGCGCGGTTCCAAATAGTCGATCTCATGGACAAGAGCCGGCAGGAAACCCCATGGATACTCTTTTAAAATAATTGTGATTACAATGCTGATTGATATAAAAATGATTGTAAAACATATATCGAGAAAAATGTAGGTTAATGTCTAAATATGGAAGAAACCATAATAATATAATAATAATTTATTTGCCGTGGCAGTTAATGACTGACCAGTCCCAACAGACGGCACCCGTTCACGAGCATAACGAATGCATCAGCATCGCTTAGCTCAACCATATTGAAGGGAACCGAATGACCCGATACACAAGGCCACCGTCAGCAAGACATTTTAGTGAGCATGACAGACCAATACAGCCAGGCAAAAGATAATCAAAATAAGTACTAGACATAAAACATTAATGCCGACATGACGCTCACACATTTAAAGTTTTGTATGAATATTATAATTTGATGTCTGGAGAACAATATTAACAATAGCTAATAGTCAATCAATGTCATAATATTAAATATAAGTAAATAATAACATTTAAATGAGTCAAGTTATTAACTATAAGTAAGTAACAAAGATAAATGAAATTTAAAATGCGTTAAGTGAAATGTCAAGTTATTTTTAAGAATATCATCATTTCGGCCGAATGAAGTCCACTGCTCAGGACACAGGCCTCCCCCAAGGATCACAACGATCGATATGGGTGTGCTGTGTGCTCATTGGAGGGTTTTGTCATAATCGCCACGCTTGGCAGACGGGTTGGCGATCGCAGGGACGCTGCTGCCCATCCTCTGGCTAATCCGTTAGTCAACTTTTAGGACACCCACGGGTGGAAATGGGGTGGCGGTATTCTGAGCCGGGCACCACACGACAAGAATATACCACCACACTAAGGTGATTTAGGGACTGAACCAGAGGATAGGCAACAGCGTCTATTCTGTGGCACAGAATCTATACTGCGCTTACCAACCCGCCTGCCAAGCGTGGTGAGTACTAAAAAATTCACCTCAGAACGATGACAGTTGTGGAAATCTATGGGGGAGTCCTTTGTTCAGCAGTGAACGTCTTGTGGCTGATAGGATATAACAAGTACTTCAGAAATATCATAAATGCCTTTGGCTGTTTTTGGTTTTTCATCGTCATCATATCATATCAGCCACAGGACGTCCACTGCTGAACAAAGGCCTCCCCCTTATATTTCCACAACGAGCGGTCACATGCCGCTCTCATCCAACGACTCCCAGTGACCTTCACCAGGTCGCCTGTCCACCTCGTTGGAGGTCGTCCCACGCTGCGTTTTCCGGTGCGCGGTCTCCATTCGAGAACCTTTGTGCCCCAACGGCCATCAGTTCTACGAGCAATGTGCTCTGCCCATTGCCACTTCAGTTTGCCAATCCTTTCAGCTATGTCGACAACTTTAGTTCTTCTACGGATCTCCTCATTTCTGATTCGATCTCGTAGAGAAATACCAAGCATAGCTCTCTCCATAGCTCGCTGAGTGACCTTGAGCTTTCTTATGAGCTTTTTTTAGTTTTTACAACAGGATTATTATGCACTAGCTGGGACCCGCGGTTTCACCCGCGTTTAATTTAAAAGAAATTTAGAGTACTTAGAGACATAGACACTTGACATACATACTTGACAGAGTATATATATTGGATTTCAAGTGTTTTATTTTTTTACGCGGAACCCTAATTATTTTTCTAAAATAAAAGTAGCCTAAGTTATTCCTTATAACATCAGCTATCTACCAGTGAAGGTCTGGTCAAAATCGGTCCAGCCATTTCGGAGATTACCCGGAACAAACAGACAGACAGACGGACAGACAGACAGACAAAAAATTTAAAAATAGTGTTTTTGTTATATGTAACGTACATACTTTCATATGTATTTAGTAAAAAGGTGGTATTTTGACATTACAAACAGACACTTCAATTTTATTTATTTGTATAGATTACCAGTTTTAACAAGACAAGCTAAGTCGTTATCAGGGTTCAAAATACTAGTGAGGAACTATTACTTGTCGGTGTAATTATTTTTGTTTAGAGTTTACTATCTATTACATCTGAATTAACTATGTTTCTATATTTTGTCGAATTAATTGCAGATTGATTCGTATATGTGCATATGAATTTATATATATATATATTATTTGTGTATAATCTTCATTATTTATATGTTTAGGATAGTTTACGTAATTTAGTTATATCATTTGGTTGTGTGCACCATCGACTGCCACATATAATATCCAGTTTAGTATTTTTCCATCCTAAGGTTGGCTGGAAGAAATCGCCGAGTTCGATAAAGCCGCCCATTGTACTCTAAGAAATACTTTTAGGCGCTACTGTTTTTGTATCTTTTACCGATTGGTGTACAATAAAGAGTATAATAAATAAATGAAAAGGCTGGGGCCTATTGTACACTGGAATCACACGGCAAAGAATATTATATATAAATACAAACTACATTTTAATTGACAATAGGCTAAGTAACTCACAACAATATAGGAAATGGCCATTTATTAAACAAGTGTTTTAATGTTTATACAAGGAAAAATATTCCATTTCAGCTAAAACAAAAGCCTACGTTTATTTGAGGGTAATAAATCTTAATCATTCTAAGAATAATTGTACTACATTTATACATATACTATGTAAACAGAGAAACAACTTCTCTCGCAAAACATTAATTACTAGGCAGTCTAGATAATTATCCAACAGTATTTATTCAGTCTTATAATATGATAGGTAATTCGTTATCTTATAATACGGAATCCTGTCTACTTCGTGTGCAATGTAGTCGCAATTTCTGGTCAAAATGTATTATCTATGGTCACAAACATGAATGCTTGCCAAACGTGGAGATCTAGAGACTTCTAAATCAGGCAAAGTGTTTTTTTTTGTCGTTAATCGATGCCTGGAGATAAGTTCATCGCCTTTGATATGGATCCTTATGGTATGATTGAAGAACTGTGGATGTATGTCAATACACCCTAATAAACCACACTTTAAATAAAATGTAAATAAAAGTAGAAAGTTTTTTTCTTATCCTGACAAAACAGAAGAATTATGACCACTCACAATAACCAATTATTGATCAAAGAAACTGGATCAGCAGTATATGGTTTTTGGTACATGTTGCAGGACGGCACATGTTGACAAATGAATAAATAAAATATCGTCAGAATGAAATATCGTCATAATAAAAATCGCTAGAATAAAATATCGTTTTAATAAGACATCGGTTAGGTAATTAAAATAAAATAAAAAAGTTATTGATAACGTCTACACAAGACAGTACCTAAAACGTCCACTCTTCACTGATTCTTATTGTTTTAACTTGAAGAAAAACCGGCGCAACAAACGAGATGTCCAAGTAACTGTATAATGGTATCTGTCTGGATTATTCAGAAGTCCTGCATATCTATACAAATAAATAAAATTGTAGTGTCTGTTTGTAATGTCAAAATAACAGCTTTTTACTAAATGCATATGAAAGTATATACGATACCTACAACAAAAACACAATTTTTTAATTTTTTGTCTGTCTGTCTGTTTGTTCCGGGTAATCTTCGAAACGGCCGGACCGATTTTGACGGGACTTTCACTGGCAGATAGCTGATGTTATAAGGAATAACATAGGCTACTTTTATTTTAGAAAAATAATTAGGGTTCCGCGCAAACCAAATAAAATCCTTGAAATCCAATATATATTATCTATGTCAAGTGTAAATGTCGAAGTACTCTAAATTTCTTTTAAATTAAACGCGGGTGAAACTGCGGGTCCCAGCTAGTAGTGTAATAAAGTCACACTGTTTTACATAGAAATTATTTTACTACGTTCACTAAATTAATTAATAGTAATAATAGGAATTAAAATTAAAGCAATTGATTTAAAACATTCAACGGAACGTTCAGGACAAACGCTCGTACAAATTCGTACCTGTATTTTCTATTGTTTGTAAATCTTAACTAAGATTCGTATTTAAATTGGGATTTACAACAAAAGTTTTCTAATAATCCCCATTAAGTATGGTGGAAAACACATTCATGAATTTGAAGGGATTAATGCATACTTTTGAATGGTTGCTTAGGGAATGAAAGGGGAGTATGAAGTGATAATAATGTTCCTGACTTCTGTGTTTTAAAACTAGTCAATTTTAAGTCGGTTATGCTGCAGTAGGCATCCAGCCTCCCCATTCTTTTTTTATTGGACCCAGTTGAAATTCTACATGAACTTTCTCCGCCGCAGGGAAGGACGGAGGAGCATACCAGACTCCCTACAGGCTAAAACCACAAGAGTGGTCACCTTCGGCACCGCAGGAGGCTCTAGGTCCTTGATACACTTGGGGGTCGCGAGCGCGCTTATTGGGTAATCTGCGTGCTCATACCGAGCGACCCCCAGGAAGACAGCGGTGCGCATGTGGTCACGTACCGCTGTGTGCGCAGCACAGCGCATAGTGAGGCCTCGGGGGAATTTTTTACAATCCCCTCGAGAGATGCCTGGGGGGGTGGCCTCTTTACAGTCGCCTTCCCTCCACTAGAGGGGATGACCACTTTACAGTCATCCCCTCCGAGATGTGCCTAAAGGCGTGGCGCCAATGGGTGGCTCTAGATGGACATCATTCGAGTTCCTGGAGCCTCCCTTCGGTGCCGACGATGATGACTCCGGTGGTTTTAGCCGGTAGGAGTCCCGAGGATGCCCCTTCGCCCTTTCCCGGGGCGAAGGAAGTACATGAGGTATTTCCACCGGATCAATAAAAAAAAAGAAAAGTTCCTTAATACAATCACATTACAACCGCCCATTGTTACCACGCCTTTAGGCACATCTCGGAGAGGATGATGGTAAAGCGGTCAACTCATCCAGCGGTGACCGGCAACTGTAGAAAAGCCACCCCTATGGCATTGTAAGGGATTCCCCCATTCTTTCATTCTGTCTACTCCAACCACATTGTACCTACACGCCATTAGTGAAGCACATTATACAGAGAGCCGTAAAATAGATTCCTACTTTCTATTTTGCCACGTGTTAATTTTTGCTACAGTTACTGCATCCCTGCACTTGCTAGATAAGCAAAGATATTTTATTTAGCGGTTACTACACCTCAAATGTGTGGTCCACATGTTTGTCCCAAGTGAGTATGTTCAAACTCGCTTTCTAGCACTTTTCATTTCATCTTGCATTCTCTACTCACAAGTACCACGCAGCACTAAACTTCTTAAGTTTTACACGAGACTTTTTAAAGCTGAAGTAGTTTCATACACAGAAAAGAGCGGGTAAAAAGCGAGCTCGCATAGGTACTTAAAATTATTGTTCTTATTTATGAAGACTGTACATTTACATGAAATCTTTACGTATACTATTGAGCTTCTCTCTAATTTATTATAGGTGTCCGGCTATGTAAGTACAACCAGCCGTGTGCGCAGTACAGCACAGCGCACAGGGACGATTTGGGGGATCCTTTGTAATCCCTCCGGGGGGGTGACCGTAATACAGTCACCCTCTCTGAGATGTGCCTAAAGGCTTGGCACCATTAGGAGGCTCTAGAGTGATCATACGAGGACCTGAAGCCCCCCGTAGTTGCCGAAGATGACCGTCCCAGTGGTTTTAGCCCGTAGGAGTACAGAATGCTCCTTCGTCCTTCCCTGGGGCAGAGGAAGTTCATGTAGAATTTCCACTGGGTCCAATAAAAAAGGCACCTAAGTACCACCGCAGAACCAGATATTCTGCTGCTAAGCTGTTTGAACTGTAAACATTACTGTATTCTGATTTGAAGGTCACTATAGCCAGTCAAATTACTGAGCAATATGAGACTAATTAACTAGTAACGGCACGTTTGGTGCAGTGGCTGATACAGTCGGCTGCTGCGCTCCGGGTTAAGGGTTCGATTCCCGCACGCAACAAATATTTGTATGATCTGCAGGTATTTATTCCGGGTCTGGGTGTATTGTATGTGGGATTTATGTCTGTCAACGCAACACAGGAGAAATTCTAGTGTGGGGCAACGTATTTTTTATTTTTATTATTTCGGCCTAATAAAGTCCACTGCTGGACACAGGCCTCCCTCAAAGATCACCACAATGACTGATATCGGTGTGTTGTGTGCTCATTGGGGGGTTTTGCCATAATCGCCACGCTTAGCAGGCGGGTTGGCAATCGCAGTTGAGTTGTTAATGTATTCGAAAGACGCTGCTGCCCATCCTCCGTCTAAGCCCTTAGTCGGTGTTTACGACACCCACGGGATGAGATGGGTTGGTGCTATTCGTAGCCGGCACCACACGGCAATATTTAAGGCGTATTTTAATAAAAAAAATAAAAATAAGTGACGAGCGCAGTCTGGTGCCACATAGCCTATTCCTGGGTTACATTACAATTGTTATGCGCAGGCGTGCGACTTGCAGGGATGCAATTCTCTAAGCTCAAACATCCATACATCCTTGAATACAGAATTAATATAACGGTGATAACCCAATTTGGTATTCGCTAAGACTGATCCTCATGGCTTACCTTCTGCAACGTGTCCTTGAATAGCTTCAATCATGTCTTATCGAATACCGGATTTGTTTTACACCGTTATTTCGATTATGTATTCAAGTATGTATGGATGTTTGAGCTTAAGGAATTACAGCCCAGGGGTGCAATTCTCTAAGCTCAAACATCCATACATCCTTAAATACAGAATTGAAATAACGGTGATAACCCAACTTGGTATTTGCTAAGACTGGTCCTCATGGCTTACCTTTTGCAACGTGTCCTTGAATAGCTTTAATCATGTCTTAGCGAATACCAAATTGGTTTTACACCGTTATTTAAATTCTGTCTTCAAGGATGTATGGATGTTTGAGCTTAAGGAATTGCACCCCTGGTCACTAGGTTGTATTTAAAAATCCGGTCAACTGCGAGTTGAACTCGCGTGGAGAAGGTTCCATATGATGAACAATTTTGTGTGTTGTAACTAAAAAAGTACGTTTGCTTCGTATTGTAAGCGAGAAATTGCTGAGTATATTGTCTAGTATTGAATTCTGTCTTGCGTCAACAATTTATCCCAAGAACAGAATTAACATTGTAGTTGAAAAACATGTTCTCCCTTACATTCCAACTGCAAATTTTAAGTTTGTACGCACGATATTGATAGATTTACCATGTTATTTTAAGATCATAGGTTTCCTGTAATCTAAAAGTAACGAAATATGTTCTGTATTTATTTAAATTTTTAGACTGTGGTTTTGAAGATGAAGCTCGGGAACTATTTATTTTAAAATTATAAGAAAATGGCTGCCCTCACAGCTAGCACAGCAAAAGGAAGGGCCCTTTTGATATATTACATGGTACAGTTTGCAAAACCTGATTTTTAAAGTTTTCTAATTTGCTACTAAAAGTAATTCACATTATTACATTCAAAATTCATTTATTTACGTTACACGTCCGTGCTTGGATCGCAGAGATTCATATTTGTACCAAATTTCAATTTTGCTCTTGTAGATTCGGAGCAAAAATGGCTGTGACAGGCGGATAGACAGACAGACACACGACTGACCCTATAAGAGTTCCGCTGTTTTTTAAATTCTGGCATGTGGAATCCTAAGAACACAAAAACATCAAGCGATACGCTATTCTAATACAGATTACTACAACTTACACGAAATTTCAGAACGGACGGACAGAACGAACCTTACCGTCGCACGAAGTATCATAGCTACCAAGAAAATTCGGATCAAGAAACTGTCCTAACCAATGTTCATTCTATTTTCCCCGTAGTATAAAAATACCCCACTGCCTGATAGGTACACAATGTTACCCTTAATTCTCCTTTGTCCTTTGACAAGGGTGGGATCTGTCTTGCCACGTCGATCGTCAAAGGTGTCAATTTGTCCATCAAGATAATCCTACCCGACGAAAGTGTGATATTAAAGTACCTATGTAAGGTGTTAGGGGAATTTGTTTTCAGTTAGGTTCAGAAGCTCTAATGCGTCAGAAATTGATCTAAATTCTTCAGGTAAATACTGTATGTAACATTTTTGTTTGCATTTCATTTATGTTTATACCTTATGAAATAAGAGGCTAGTCTGTACCAATAGATGGATCATTATTCGGGATTTAAATAAAATCAAAAGCTTAATTATTCTGTAGTGAGAATTGCCTAGTTAAAACTGATAATGGATTCCCATTCATCAGGGCATTGCAGTAAGATGTGAGTCAATTTATATATATATATAATAGCCATAGAATCATAGCTTATTACAATGAATAGACTCACATCTGGCCAATAATGGGAATAGGGCATTGCAGTAATATGTGAGTCTATTCATTGTAATAAGCTATGATTCTATGGCTATATGGATATATATATATATCGTATACATATCCTCGAGCAGCTACAAAGATCAATTATTACATTATCTGAGTTTGGAGTCGCGTTCGACTCAAACCTCAACAACAGATTCGGCAGATACGATTCACTAATAACGATTAAAAGCTACATTAATCGGGGATTCGCCATATATTAACTGTAATGGCCAAAATTAAAATCATCATCTTCATCATGCCAGCCAAAACAAAGGCCTCCCCCATAGATTTCCAAGAGCGGTTACATGCCGCCCGTATGCAACGACTCACAGCGACCTTCACCAGGTCGTCTATCCACCTCGTTGGAGGTCGTCCCACGCTGCGTTTTCCGGTGCGCGGTCTCCATTCGAGAACCTTTGTGCCCCAACGGCCATCAGTTCTACGAGCAATGTGCCCTGCCCATTGCCACTTTAGTTTACTAATCTTTTTAGCTATGTCGGCAACTTTAGTTCTTCTGTGGATCTCCTCATTTCAGATTCTATCTCGTAGAGAAATACCAAGCATAGCTCTCTCCATAGCTCACTGAACGTTTTAGGACATCCACAAGACGAGAAGAGGTGGTCCATTCTTTTCTTGGCAACCCAAAAGTAAAACACATTCGTGTAAAATAGGACATGTACTAAACCAAATTACCGTCGAGCACCTTCGCGCGTACTGTACAGTCCTTCCAATATATCATACCTCACTTCATAAGGGGAGCTTGATATCATTAACAACAAGCTTAGGGTGTACTGCACCCGACATCTACTTATCTGTTTCTTTCATAAGGCGTGGCTGGTAGAACTTGATTAACGATGCCCTTATTTGTCACTGACCAAATGGTGAGATGTGTACTGTTTAGTAATATCACGCAGTTTCAATTTATAAATTTTCAGATGACTTCAATCTTACGAATTAATTATGCTATACGGGGCTCCGATGATTCAGTTATGATTTAGGTATTAACAGATAAACAACAAATGTATTACATTTATGTCACTTTGAGAGATAGAGCTGCCAATTTTAGACTAAGTAATGTTTTCATACTCGATTTAAAAACTATGGTAAAATTAGATAGAATATGCTTTATTGTACACCGTTAGAATAATAATTTGTAGGAAACTAAATCATAACACAAGTAATTGTACAATGGGCGGTCTTATCGACTAAAAGACGACAGTATTTTATTTTAGTTTCAATTCATCATCATCATCAACATATCAGCCAAAATCACTCCACTGCTGAACAAAGGCCTCCCCATGGATTTCCATAATTGTGTGACGACAATTACTGACAAATTCCCTCAATATGACAATTTTGAAGAGAATTTGCCTTTACTCACCATGCTTGGCAGCTAGCTTGGTGAGCGCAGAATGGCTACTGTTCCACAGGAGGGACGTTGCTGCCCATCCATCTGGCGTAGTATATTAGTCGCCTTCCAAGACATCCACCACACACACCACATACTGGATGTATACGGGGAAAATTTAATTCAGTAGTAATTAAATGATACGTATAAATATTGAATTAGCGAGAAAAATCTGCTTTTCAATCGTTTGGACATTATACCATGATATGGTTCGTAGTGTTTCGGTGTGGTGCCGACTAATACCACCACCCCATCTCGTCTTTTGTCCCCATCCCCATCTTTTGGGGAGGCTTCTGTCCAGAAGTGGACGGTTTTTGGTTGATGAAATAGTCGAAAGTAAAAAAGCAGATGTAGTACTTGATGACCAAACTAAATACTATCAGCATGTAAATACGTCTTTAGTCAGCCATATAACTGTTATTAAAATAAAAAGTAACAACAAAAGATCATCAAATTGGTTAGCACGAAATTAATATCTGCTAGAAATACACTATAGGCTAAGTTGCGGATTTCTGATTGATGCCGTGTGGTGCCGGCTGAGAACAGCACCAACCCATCTCATCCCTTGGGTATCGTAAAAGTCGACAAAGGGATTAGCCGGAGGATGGGCAGCAGCATCCTTCGAGTACATTAAAAACTCAACTGCGATCGCCAACCCGTCTGCCAAGCGTGGCGATTATGACAAATCCCCCCAATAAGCCCACAACATACCCATATCGTTCGTTGTGGTGATCTTTAGGGGAGGCCTGTGTCCAGCAGTGGACTTCATTCGGCCGAAATGATTGAAGTTGCGGATTAGGTACTAAACCTTGAGCAAAATTTAATTAAATATAACACGCAATTTGCCAATTTATTATTTTTGTTGCAACTGCATATAATTAGGTTGTATAGTCAAAGCTAGCTTACCCACTGCGCTACTGATGCCAATAAGAACACCCACGAACTAAGCTTGTTCTGTTTTGGGCCCTTACTCGCCATGTGAAAGAATTCCACGCTCAGTTCGGGCTTTTTTACGTACAATTATTGTATCACTATCACGGTCCTTGAGTGGAATTATTTCACATAGGATAGCGAGTAAGAGTATTGTATGTATTGATAACAAATATGTCAGATGACACTGACAAATTCATTGCCTTACTTTGGATAGTAATATAGGAGAGATTGCACATCTCTACAAATTCTGGTGCTCTGCCTTCTTGAGCTGCGGTTAACTCCATCTGATTGAGTGGTACTTAGTTATTCCTATTGCATAAACTTAACTTGAATGCACGTTGCTTGCTAATTGATTAGCATCTCAACATGCTTGATTAAAACGTTTCCATTTCAGCTATTCCACAGAGCTGCAAATGGTAAGCAACACTTGAAACATTATGGATAGTATTAATTACATTTATCTTAGAACTTCCGTGTATATCTATTCTCTTAAAGTACTGGTCCAGTAGTAGGAAGAATAAAATGGAAATGAGCCTTTGAGTTCGGTTTCGGAATAACAATACAATATTAAAATATATAGAGGCAGGCACTACTTAAAAAACTGCGGAGCCCGTGAGTGCCATCTCATCATCTTCATATATTTACCGGAAGACGGTCACTGGTGAACAAAGGCATCCCCTATAGATTTTCATAACAACCGATTACATGCCACCCGCTTCCAACGACTCCCATCGAGCTTCACCATGTTCCGTGTATCCATCTGGTGGGTCGAAGGTGATCCTACGATGAGTTTTCTGGTGCGTGTTCTCCGCTCGAGAAGCTTTGTGAAATCTGTATTAGACAAAATGTGCATCTTCCCCACTACGGTAAAAATTATTTTCAACAAGAACATCACACCTAAGTGTTCCTAAAATATTAATATGCAAAATTATCTACAAAAGTGGGTTTGTCTTATGATATAAATGTAGAAACACATTATTTGACGTCTCAAATGATACAAGAGTTGAAGTTTGAATTCAAACTCAAGTCATTTATTCAGACGGCAGATGTCAAAGACGCTTCTGCTTCGGAACATGTTATAACTTTGGAGAAGAAGCGACGCAATCAACTAACTATCGTCAAAATGCGACCCAACTATACTTGGGAAAACTTTGCTCCAGTGTAAGTTATCATTTGGAACTTTTTACAGCCCTCTAGAGAGTAAAAACCTTTGATTAAATGCCATGTTATATTTAAGCTTATAAGGTGGTACAAATGAGTGGCATACGTTTGTTGTTGCATTGATGTTTCGTTCATAAAACCAACTCAATAGGAACCTACATTGTATTCAAGCTATCAGACCTCGAAAATCTCATCATCAGCTTAGCATTTTTTCAACTAAGTTGAGTTTGACTTCCAACGCAATCAGAGGAGCTGAACTAAGCATTTATAAAGAACTATCTAGCCATATCGCCTCTACAATCCAACAAATTCAGTATACTTTCGGTATTCTGATTGTCCGTAAGGATTGGGTCGATACAAGATTTTTTATTGCAACTGGCAGCGACACCTCACCGCAGAAGGGTCTCCATGTGTAAATCCTGGTCACATATCTAAGGCAGTAACTATGATAATAGTTATAGGTTCCTCGCAGATTCATCATTCTACGGCCATAGCAAGTTTTCGATGAGCTCCTCAAGAAACTACAAGTAATATTCCTTCTTTCATAACAGCCCATAACCATCAACTACTAAGCTCTGGTCTCTTAATAGACGACTAAAGTGAACAGTCCTTTATCGTCGAGCGAACATTAAACATTACAATACACACTCTTCATTGTACACAAGAGTTAATAAAAATAAGATCTACCATAGAGAATGGCAAATACAAAAAGCGGTCTTATTGCTCTCAGCTATTGGGATGGATAGATTCGCAAGTAAAAAAGAATTATCCCTGTAATTTTGATATAACAGATATAGCTAGATAGGTACCTACCAGCCCATTGCCAGATATTCGACTCCAAGCAGTACCTAGTGTTTAATATTCAAACATTATGTGTTACGGTTAGAAGAGCACTATAGCTACAGAATTTTGTGAGCACAAGAGATTGAATTACCAACATCTCAAGGTTGGTGCCTCGTAGTACTAATCCTGGGTACCATTACAATTATAATTGGCAGGCATGAAACCCGGCGGAATGTTTGCTGGTTTCGTCGAAAGGTTGAAAAAAGTTAGTGCAAGTTCGGTAAATATATAAAAAATAATACTGCCACAGTCACCATGCTCCTTGCACCGCTCTTTAATCAGTGCTGCATCCATCTCCTGAACATACCATTATGTAGTCTCTCAACAACTCTTGAAATACCCACGGAAAAGGACAGGACGCTATGTTCTTAGGCAAACCGCGCAGTACAAACAACATACAAAATATTTCAACAAAATTTCATATTTCGGCACTAAACTCACAAAAAGATCAAACCAATCAAGGAATAATATCCAATGTAAAAAATATTCGTATTTCGTCTGTAATACAGAGATCATTAACCAGATTCAATATAAAAGAAACTGTCTTAACTTCACAAAGGGCAGAAACGTGCAAATCTCGAGCGAAAGAAATTTAGAGTGAATTCTGAGCGCTATCGATCCCGCCCGGTGATATTGAAGGCCTATTTTTCTTGCTGACAAAGTAGGATCGTAAGGCAGTAGGTTAAGTGTGGTGCAGATGTGCTTAATGTATTAATAATATCAGTTCGCTTGACCAAACAGCAATTATTTTGTTTGGAATATGTTTAGATGAAGCCATAATCCTGGTTATAAATGATAGAAAAGCCGTTGGAGCGTCAACATTTCTTAGGAAGATAGCATAAAAAACTTAAAAAGTATGAAGTCCTTAAAAATGTCATCATCGTCATCATCATCATTTCATCCAACTATAGAGTCCACTGCTGGATCACACACAGCCGCACACGGCACGGCCGCGGAGCAGAAAACCATCTAGTTTGTGAATACGCGTTGGTGACGTACAAATCACGGAGGCCCGGTCCATGAAGCACCTATGGCTCATCCTAGATAGTCGCCGCCTTCTATTTAAAATCTATTTGAGTGGCTTGTCTTCTGGATCGAGAGGGTAGTGGGTGCCTTGAACCGGCTGCGGTCTTATCCACTAAGGGGACCGAGTGATGAAGATCGCCGACATCAAGGGGGAGCTGGGCGGGCCGTGGTCCTCTACTGGGCGCCTGTACGGTCATCTCGACTGTCAGGCGTTTAGCGCTGCAGAGCCAAGTGTCACGGTTTGCAGCGTATAGTAGTTATACGGATCGCACAAGGGTACTGAACGGTATGTTATGAGGTGGCAACCTTCCTGGCTTTCTACCTTTGGACATCTTGGTGGAGGTAGATAAGCTGAGATGGCTGGCTCGGTGCACTCGAGAAGTGGCGAGAGCGCCTTAGGTTGCAATTTGCAACCTAGCACACAAACGAGCCCGTCCTGCCCCTCTTCGGAGCCTGGCTTAAAAGGCGCGAGCGGGTTACCAACCGCCTGACGCAGGTATTCACTGGTCATAGTTGTGTCGGTGCGTACCTGCAAAGGATAGGACACGAGGTAACGGCACAGTGCCACCACTACAATATCGAACAAGATACCACATAGCACACGCTCGAGGAGTGCGTGCCGATTTCTTTTTCTGCCGACAGTAGTGCTATGTTAGCAGAGTCCAAAAATTTGAGTTTATTGACCGCAGAGCGGATTGGGAGAGGGATAATTCCGTTCGGAGAAAGAGGACACCACGCCAGGGTAACAATCGCCCCAGTGCCTATTTCCAACACGTCAAAGCCCCTGATTTCGTTATATGACGGGGGCCTCGGGGGTCACTCTCTCCTCGCCCATCCGTACGCACCTCGCCTCGAGCGTGCAGATTGGGGAATCTGCGTGCCCATACCGAGTGATCACCGAGAAGCCGGCGATGCGCACTGGG
The DNA here is from genome assembly GCA_947459985.1 of Diloba caeruleocephala. NCBI lineage: Eukaryota > Metazoa > Arthropoda > Insecta > Lepidoptera > Noctuidae > Diloba > Diloba caeruleocephala. Next base: position 4,691,414 of record OX381618.1, read on the forward strand.
CACGTGCCACCATGTACGCAGCACAGCACATAGCGAGGCTTCTCCCCAAATCCTTTACAATCTCCCTGAGATGTGGAGGGCGGCCTTTTTACAGTCACCTGCCCTCCGCTAGAGATGATGACCGGTTTGCCTAAATCAATGGGTGGCTCTAATGTGATTGTGTCGAGAACCCTTTGGTGCCGAAGGTGACTGGTTTGTTGGTTTTTGCTGATATGAGTCCAGCACGCCCATCTGCCATTTCCCGGGATGGAGGAAGTACATGATATATTTCCAACTGGTAATAAAAAATAAAAAACGATCCCTAGGAAGCAATTTAGACTCCCAGAAGAAAATATGTGGTATAATTTCTACTACTAGAGATATATATGCCTAGAGTTTTACCATACGTAGACGTAAACTTTTATGCGTTAAGTAATCACCATCATACACATTAAGCCGACGTGCCGTGTTGTACAGAAGGAACAACGTAGCAACCCGGAGAAGACAGCTGGGGTAGGCTAGATAACGAAGTCGTTACGCTAATGCTGATTGATGATTGTTATTTTTTCTTTTCGTGTGATTAGTGGTCAACCAGAACTGTTCAAGCCATCAAAACGGCTCGACTTGGCTTAATGACTGCCGTCTAGTGACAACACCCGCAGCCGACGATTTTACCTGCACTCTGAAACACGAAGACACTCACTCATCTATAGACTGACCACGCCGAGTGTTGTTTAACCTCGCCAATCGGTCACCGATCAGTGAGTGCGGCTGAGTACTAGCGAACATTTTGAAACTAAGATATGGTTCACACTAAACGTATTGTCAGCTGTCGAATGTGAGCTAGCATTATGCGGTGTGTTAATTTTCCTTACATTACACCGTTGCGCATACGCATATCGCGGGTGGTTGGTGGGTGGTCGTGAATGAGACAACGTTTAGTGTGCAGCTGACATCATATTGGCCAAAGAACGAAAGAACGTCCACTGCTGCACAAAGGCCTCCCAATAGATTCCCACAATTGTGTCATCATTTTGGGCGAAATTTGCCAGTTCTCACCAAGCATGAAGGCGTGTTGGTGAGTTGTTATGACTACTGCTCTACAGAAGGAACGCTGCTGCTCATCACACTGGTTTGAGTCCCTTAGTCACCTCTTACAACATGCACGGCAGGAGATGGAGTGGTGCTATATTCTTAATCCGGAAACCACGCGGATTGTGACCCTGCTGAAAATGTGAAAATGGTGTGGTGGAAATTGGGACACGCCTATTTTCACCAGTGACCTGAGCTAGGCTGCGTCGATTGTTTTCACACAGGTACGTTATCACAGATTCTATTAACTCAATCCCTATTTAAAATAATTACTGTTGTAATTTTGCCGGTGTGGTTGCAATAGGTAGCATAAAAGGCCGCAGCAGGTGCTATAAAAGGTACTATGGAGGTAGACCCGATGTAATGTGCATGCAAGGACACCGTGGGGTTGTAGCTGATAAGAATCCGGCTCGTCTCTACGCTATACCCAGACCTGAGGAAGTTCACAAAGATTGCCCCGCAAACCAAAAAGGGGTTATAATAGGCGAACGATGGTGCATCAATTAGTCGGGCAGCAGCGTTTTTGTGGGTGCTATAACTAAAATATTGCGATCGCCGATCCACCTCATATATGTCTCATTATATATAATTTATAGACATGAAGATTTCTCTATAATCAATATTTCTATTGGAACAGTATCAGTACGTCTTAGCGCATACATATCTAGTTACTTTCTGTTTAGTTGTAGGGGAATTCCCTTTATATACTTTATATATTGTTTCCGTGTGGTGTCTGGATTAAGAATATAGCCCATAATCTCCTCCCGTGCATGCAGTAAAAAGTTAAGGGACTCTAAACCAGGGGAATCGGCCAAAAACCCACTTACCAAGCGTAGTGAGTACTGGCAAATTCTTCCCAAAATCCAAATCCACACGGCATGTAACCAGCCGTTCACGGAGAAGGCCCTTGTTCAGCAGTGGACATCTTTTGGCTGATATGATGATGACATATAAAGTTATTTAAAAAAAAACTATTGGTTACCCATCTTCTAAATTAACCGTATTCATTTTATTTATTTCAAAAGGCACATCAATAAGTTTACATATGTAAAGTTTATATAGCTTATTACAATAACAAATTCCTTTAAATATACCTGTTATAGATGTACACAATATTTGCAAATATGATCGAATTAAATTGTAAAAATATAATCATTTAAATATTGTGTGATTGTGAATTGTGTCTAATATGTAATATATAAGGTTTTACTTTAATAGTCCACGATATTTTGCATGGCACCTTAATGAATGATGAAGATAATGTAGGAATCACAAAAAAAATATTAATTGTATATTTGCTTTTTTTTCATAGTATTTTTATAAATCAATATAATTAACTTACTGGTTCTCTTAGTTGTAATAATATCCACATGTACCTAGTAAGAACATCGCAGACGTGGCCGGCGGACGGATTTAGATAGTCGGCAGCAACGTCAAACAAAACATGCGGCGCGCGACGGCGCACAAAAGAAATAAACGAATTTATACCATCAGATTAATTTCTTTATGGGAGGTACGTCATCTTTAGCATTTACTAATGCGCCATGCAAAATATCGTGGATTAATAAAATAAGACCTTATATATAATTAATAATAATTATGACAATTGATAAATTGAACATTGTTAATACATTTTGAACACTTTAAATTAAATTGATTTGTGAAAACGACAATAGATTTGATTTAATTCTGAAATTCATATAGACATACAGTAAGTTACGCTTGGGGAAATTTCCCCTTATATATTTTTGTAATTCATTACCTGTAGTATACACTACGTCTTCATCTTTCAAACGAAATATTCTGTCTTCCTTTCTACTTAATTACATTATCAGTATTAAACTTCTGCTCCCCCTGCCAAGTCGTTATCAACGCGATGGATGTCGGACGTCACAGACCTCGAGGCCATTTGTCTTCGTCCGCCATACAATTAGGGTGAGGCCACGAACTTAGATATTTTCTCTATAGCCACACTGATTTATATACAGGTAATTGTTTATATAAATATTCGGACAGATTTTAATTAAAATATGACCTACGTTTAGATTTTAGCATTACATTCGCAACAACTAAATGTTTTAAACTTAGCTTCAGAAACAACAGTAAATTAAGTTTGTATAATATCTAAAATGGAATGTGGTCAACTAGACTACCTCATAAATTGCCTCTTAATGTCTTTAAAATTATATGATATGTAGTAATTAATCAGATCCTATTATAAATCAATGTTAATAAACATTTTTATATTCAAAAACAATAGATCATATTCTAGTTCCATTGGCGAGGTTTGCATTCCTTATGAAAAAAACTGATTCTCCGTATTGTAGAGAATATAATCAGGTTGAGGACGTACAACACTTATTGATGGATTGTGTCCGGAACAGAAGTGAGAGCCCATTTAAGTGAATTAAACCTGAACAAGCTTAATGTGGGTTTAATTCAATCAATTTTATCTCAACCAAATTCAGTAGGTGCTAAAAAGCAACGTCGTTTAATAACAGTTCTTTTATCTATTTATGAGAGAGTGTTTTATTCTAGTGGTATGTATGTTTAAGTAATTTGTACCTATAGGCTGGTTCATATTTTTTGTAGCACAATTACCTATCTTAATAGGCACTACGGGGTTGACGTATATACTTGGATAAAAACCCCTAAACAATAAAAGGAAAAAAACATTGTTCGGTCGGGGGACCCCTGTCAGGAATGACGTTACTTGCAATAATGACACAATATAAAACCCGTGTTAATTAAAACAATAAAAAAAAAAGTTAAATTAATATTTACACGTGTTTAGAATTGAGGTTATACTACTGTCCGCGCACAATGCTTGCTGCTCCAATCTCGATAATCGCGCGCACACACACACATACATACAACCATGAAGCAAATACAAAGAGATGTTGTGATGCAATTTCCCCGTAAACTGAGTATTCTACTGAGTATTCTTGCTTACTCTGTCTACGCAATTTCCCATTAATACCATGCGTGACATTTCGCGGAGCAGGGGGGACGTTACGCTCCGCCCACTTCTATTTTTCTCATCTAGCGGTGAATAGGAATAAAAGCTTCGGATATATAGTAAGTATCTAATTACGTGGTTTAGCTTTATTACGCTAGATGTCTCTAGTGTCAGAAATAAAATCGTAGTACAGGTAAAGGTTAATAAAGTCGTACAGGGACGTACTTAGAACTTTGTACCAGCCTACGGTAAACCTGATTACAAAGCTGTTAGTACTGAGCAAAAGTTATACACAAAATTACTGTAAATAAATAATCGTTATTATTTTTTCGCATCTTAGTACACACAAGACACCATATTTCACACAGCACTTTCGTAATTTTATTTAGAAAAATTAAACAAGCGTTTGGTAAACTTCGCAACGTCTTTTCATCCACAATACCGCAATGCCTCAAGACGGAAGTCTTTAACCATTGTGTGTTACCAGTGATGACATATGGAACAGAGACGTGGTCACTCGCAATGGGCCTCATAAGAAAGCTCACGGTCACTCAGCGAGCTATGGAGAGAGCAGCTGATGGCCGTTGGGGTACAATGGTTCTCGAATGGAGACCGCGCACCGGAAAACGCAGCGTGGGACGACCTGTAACGAGGTGGACAGACGACCTGGTGAAGGTCGCTGGGAGTCGTTGGATGAGAGCGACATGCACACAGGTGAATGCTGCTGCCCATCCTCTTGATATCAACCCTTCTTTCAGTCTTTTTTAGGTTGAGAGGAGTGGTCTATTATTTACCGGAAACGACACAGATAGGAACCACACGGATTGAACGGTGTGCTCACTGATATTGTTTTAAAAAAATTAAATCCTTTAATCCTATTACTAAACTTGCACTACATCACGAGAGTCTGTTTTGTTTTCTACAGCTATAAAAATGCCTTAGCGTGAAAGCATCGTATGTGCAAAAGAGATAACTTCACATGAGGAAGAAAGACTGCGCTTTGTAAAATATCATTACCACAGCTTATTTAATAATATATTTTAAATTTCAGGAGCAATTGTCGTATCTTTCGAATTTCAAATATTTTCCTGATTGATGCTGATGGTCTAAATGTTGGCCCAAAAAAAATGCGCGATTTGAATTCCCGAGGTTTGCACTTTAAGGCGACGATTCGTATAAAACACATTTTTGATTTTACATGATACCGAATTTTCCTTCCCTATTAATCCTTCAGGTGACCTGCGTATAATTGAATGATCCCATTGAGTGAGCTTATTACACATGCATTATTTACTTCTATCACAATTTGTGTAGTGCCACACTGATTACATCATTGGCAATACAGAGCTGCGGCGTCGATTGCATTCGTGCTCGCTCGCCAATGAGATTGGTCCTAGCGAAAACATAGATCTATACAAATCAATAAAATTGAAGTGTCTGTTTGTAACGTCGAAATAACAGCTTCTTACTAAATGCTTATGAAATTATATACGGTACCTACAAAAAAACAAACTATTTTACATTTTACTGTCTGTCTGTTTGTTCCCGCTAATCTCCGCAACGGCTGAACCGATTTCTACGGGACTTTCACTGGCAGATAGCTGATGTAATAAGGAATAACTTAGGCTACTTTCATTTAGGAAAAATATTTAGGGTTCCGTGCAAAAAATAAAAACCCATGAAATCCAATATATATACATACATACTCCATATCAAGTGTCTATGCTGAAGTACTCTAAATAATATATTAATATCCAATTTCTTTTAAATGAAACGGCGGGTGAAACCACGCGTCCCAGCTAAAGATCAAGTCCTTAACACGAAATGTTACAAAAAATACATCCTGAAAGATAGAACACTTAGAAATGATTTATGTAGGAAATGTCACGCTAAACCTGAAACAATACAACACATCACGGGAGCATGCACCACACTAACTCAAAACGACTACACTCATAGACACAATCAACTAGCTTACATTATACATCAGAAACTCGCAAAAAAACACAATCTCATGCAAGATCCATACACACCATACTACAATTACTCACCTAGGGCCGTATTAGAAAATCAATTCTACAAATTATATTATGACCGGACTATAATAACTGATCACACCATTTATAACAATAGACCTGATATAACACTTGTTGACAAAGTAAATAAACATACATACATAATAGACATAGCAGTACCAAACACTCATAATATCATCATCATCATTTCGGCCGAATGAAGTCCACTGCTGGACACAGGCCTCCCCCAAAGATATCCACAACGACATATGGATGTGTTGTGGGCTCATTGGGGGGTTTTGCCATAATCGCCACGCTTGGCAGACGGGTTGGCGATCGCAGTTGAGTTGTTAATGTACTCGAAGGACGCTGCTGCCCATCCTCCGGCTAATCCCTTAGTCGACTTTTACGACACCCATGGGAAGAGATGGGGTGGTGGCATTCTGAGCCGGCACCACACGGCACTTCTGAGATATACAGAATACTATAACAGAAAAAATCAGAAAATATACAAAACTACAAGAAGAAATGACTAGAGTATGGAAAATGAATAGAGTAACAATAGTTCCGATAGTAATTTCAACGACCAGTGTTATCCCTAAACAATTATCCAATAGTTTAAATACAATCAACCTTTCTAAGTATACATATCTTACACTCCAAAAAGTTGGAAATTTTTACAGTTAGATTTGGACAATAGTATCACGCCAATGCAGGCAAATCAGGCATATTAAACTTAAGATCGCACTTTGGTTTACACCCGTGTGATCTTAAAATGTCCAGGTATTAAAAACCTGAGAATACCATAATAATAATACTAAAACCCTATGGGCAAACGTTATCTCACCATCGGATAAGGTAATCCTGGAGGGCTGTTAAAGTAGCTGCTTGATTTCTTCCTACCTTCTGATATAAAAAAAAAGTATATTAAGTAGCTTACAGAACGCAGGGCAGTTTGTGGCGAGCTGAATGTGAGTAGCGACACTGCGTACCCGAATGCTCCAGAGACTCGGTCAGGGCCTCGTCTCCGGCTTGCCTTTATTGGTTGGTTGGAGTGGTACCCCATGAGTGCCCGTAGGATTTTCAACTCTGGCTTGCCTTAGTTGGCCGATCAGAGAGGGGCCGCCAGAGCTATATGCTCGGAGGTGGAAGTGTCTAATGGCGTAATAACGGGGAAACCCGCTCAGAGTCTTCGAGACGCGCGATGGTGAAACCGGTGCCGCACCTCTCTACACCCCTAGCCGCTCACACCGGTGTTGCTCCTAGTCGCCTGTAGTGGTGGCCATTTAGGGGCCCCATCTTTCGAGTGGCGAGTCACCGTCTGTCACAGAATTTCACTTTAAAGGTTGAAAGGCAGACGCCGTTGTTTCCTTTTTTAGAAGTATATAATCCGTTGAGCACCCTTTACAATAGACCTTATAATTGTAGTTTTCATCTTATACAATAGTTTTACACCTCCGGGGAGAATCCGAGACTGCATTTTATAGTGTAGCCATGGAGAGTTCCCGGTTAGTGTCCCATTACATTTTAGATTAAAATTCTCTAAAGGGCCTCTGCGTGTTGGACCCATGTCCCTTCTTCTTTCTTCTTTCTTTAATAATAATAATAATTTTATTCTCATAAGCTTGGTAAATTTACAATAGAGACTTGATTTTAATGTCACGGTAGGCGCAATGGCTACGCAATTGGCTTTCTGCGCTATGTGCCGCGGGTTCAATCCCCGCACGTAGCCAATATTAATATGATCTACAGATATAAATATATATAGATATAAATATAATATATGGCTCTGGGTGTTTATATTTACATATACAGTTCACGACACATGAGACATACACATAAAAAGAAATGAAATAAAAACAATATTCGATGCAGTATATTTTTTCTTAACACATCCTAGCTGGTTTTTAGCATCGGCCAAATCAGAGCGTCACCGACACGGAAGCGTCTACAATGCGAAAGTAGACGTGCACATATACGCAACTAAGACGCGAATTGAAAACTTTAATTGTTACAGTGTCATCTGCTTCTAGATGCGAGCAGCCGGCAGCGACAGCAGCTATCGCGCAGCCAAGGATCCATAGGTGGCAAATCACCTGAAATTTAAAGGCAGGGATGAAATTTTTAGTTCATTGATAATCCGACAGTGTGTGCGTCAGAGACCTTCGGCTGTTTACTCATAATCATCATCATTTCGGCCAAATGAAGTCCACTGCTGGACACAGGCCTCGCCCAAAGATCACCACAACGACCGATATGGGTGTGTTGTGTGCTCACTGGGGGGTCTTGCCATAATCGCCACGCTTGACAGACGGGTTGGCGATCGAAGTTGAGTTGTTAATGTACTCGAAGGACGCTGCTGCCCATCCTCCGGTTAATCCCTAAGTCGACTTTTACGACACCCACGGGATGAAATGGGGTGGTGGCATTCTGAGCCGACACCACACGGCAAAGCCGGCACCACCGGCTGTTTAATCGCTATCGGCAAATACGTAATACCGTGTTGGTGAGCGCAGTATGACAACTGTTCTACAGAAGGGACGCTGTTGCCCATCCCATGGGTTCCGAGTTCCTTAGTCAACTTTAACGTCATCATACTGTGAATGCGTTAGTTTGTCCGTTTCACTTGCACCGGTACACTGTTACACGAAAGTAGTTACAATTATGTAAATGTGAATAAATATATCTCTTGATTTTAACAGTATCGGGTCTATTCGCACACAGATTATTAACAAAATGTAATAAAAATAAATCGCGATGCGAACAGTTTTATTTCTGTGTATACCTGCCGATACTGTCAGTAGTATGTGTCGTGATGGTGCACTGCAAGACCAAGTGCGGGTAGTTGGTAAAAACTCCCGCCCTTCTCGATGCTGACACCCACTACCCCTATGAGCCTAGTAGTGACCACGGTCAACGCAACTTGATCGTAACGTCGAGGTTACTCATAATGTCATTTTGATATTAATCTGTGCACGAATAGATCCGATCATATCATATCAGCCATTTATATGTCCACTGCTAAACATCGGCCTCTCTCATAGGCTTCCACAACTGTGTCATCATTTTAGGGGGCATTTGCCAATACTCACCACGCTTGGCAGGCGGGTTGGTGAGCGCGGTATAGTTACTGTTCCACAGGTGGGACGCTGCTGCCCGTCCTTCTGGCTTAGCATCCCTTAGTCGCCTTTTACGACATCCACGGGAGGAGATGGAGTGGTGCTATATTCTTAATCCGGTAGATCCGATACTGTCTTGAAATCATGTATTCAATTCTCCAAAGTTTAAGAAATATATCTCTCTCTTTTCACGGTGCAATATCATGAAAAAAGTCAAAAAATTGGTGTGATACTCGTTATAAGCATGTGCTTTGGAACAAGACCTTTATAACAAATTAAAAAACATATTCGCTTTTTTATTAGAGTTTACCGACGTACATAAAAAATATGTAATAAAACAAAACTATTATAAATAATAACGGGTATATACTCCCCGAACGTTAACTAGCAACAGAATTAACCACGGTATATATTTTTCTATAGCTTATAAAGAGTAAAATAAAAAGTGGCTTGCTTCATGGAGTTTAACATTTTATTTTATATCCTACAAATTGGTGACAGGACGAGCCAGTCGTTCGCCTCGTGGCAAGCGCCACGCCTGCCCATAAAAATTGTAATGCTAACCAGGACTAGCCCTACATGACACCACATTGCTCTCGTCACCTCGAGACATTACATAGACTCTTATGCCCAGTAATTTCACTAGCTACAGCGTCCTTCTAACTGGAACACAGTAACGTCTAAAGTTTAAACATAACAGCTTAGGGATGAATATCTGGCACTGGGGTGGTACCTTACTATCTGGCCTCTTGAAATAAGTGACATATTAGTAAAACATTAACATTTCGACGTACGTGTTGATCCCAGACTTCCGCCAGATACATTTAAAAGACAACTTGATCTACCAGCGATAGGTATACGTAATTCACTGAAAAGCTTCTGATGCCCGGCAGATGGATAGCCATCATATTCGCTGGTTTAAGCATTTTATGTCCTAAGTCCTTAGCCACAACAGCATCACAAGTTTGTGAAACCTGGCTCCGCGCTACAATGTCCTTGTCATTATGATCAATACCGGCAACCAGAGCCAATTTTCTGGACTTTTCTGTTGCTAGTAAATTCACTATCCGGCTTTCTTATCTTGTCCAGCTTGATGTTTGCTGGTGTTCTTGATCTCGAAAGGCATAAACAAAACAAAAATCATTTACAGAGATATTTATATAAAATCACAAACATAAACAAATAAAAATAATGGTATACGAAAAATATGTTAACACAATATTGCGTACAATCGAAACGTAAAAAAGTCTACGGATTTAAAAGCAAATCAAAACATTGAGTTGAGTATACATCGAAGACGATCAAAACAAAAACTTGTAAAAAATAATAATTATATTATTGTTTAGGGATGTTACGGAGGTGCTTCTATCGGAGGCGGAGGCGGAATTGGAGATCACATAATATAAATCTATAAACCCCTAATATAAACACGAATCGTAGTCAAATTTTACAAAATCAAGCGGAAGTTTATTGAAAACAATGTTTACTTCGAAAATAGAAAACCGAGTAACATCAGTGTATCGAAAAACAAACTTACAGAGTATGTATTTGTAACAACAAATTAATAATAAATAAATTGTTTACGCGCGAGGTGCGCGCTTCACTTGCCTTGACTGTCATGTTTACTACCCCTTTCACTGATATTAACTAATAGAATGCCATGTGGTGCCGGCTCAGAATGCCACCACCCCATCTCCTCCCATGGGTGTCGTAAAAGTCGACTAAGGGATTAGCCGGAGGATGGGCAGCGGCGTCCTTCGAGTACATTAACAACTCAACTGCGATCGCCAACCCGCTTGCCAAGCGTGGCGATTATGGCAAAACCCCCCAATGAGCCCGCAACACATCCATATCGGTGGCTGTGGTGATCTTTGGGGGAGGCCTGTGTCCAGCAGTGGATTTCATTCGGCCGAAATGATGATGAACTAATAGAACACAGTCATAACCGCAACTTGTCGCAATTTGCGTGACACTTGACTCTTCGTCATTGTCGACAGACCGCGAAGCCCCGCTTAAAGCTCCGCTAGTATCAAAACCGGAGTTGGACTCAGAGTTAGATTTGATTTGGAGGTTCCAACATATCAGATTCGTAGTCAAAGCTCCGTAACATCCCTATTTATGTTACCACTCATACAGGGCATTATGTCAATAATATGGTCACGTTGGTACTGTATCACGATTCACAATCAAACAATGGTCCTAAGTAAATACAGCGCGGACAAAAGCACCCCTGGTATTATTTGGATGAAATTATTTATTTATTATTATGGACTTCCAACAGAGGATACACACATACATGGGCTATTACAAATTGGTATATAAGTTTGTGTTTGGTGTGCGCCTCCAATTATAGGAAGCCACAGCGTGCTCTTGTATATCTAGGTGAACCAACATAGAAAAATTTACAAAATTTAAATTAAATTGAAATAGTAGAATTTTTACATTAAAATATAAATACTTAATATTCAAACAAAACTAAATAAACATGCAATAATTTGATTTGATTTGAATATTTTCAATACACTTCCAAAGAAAACAAAACTAGAATATAAGAAATTAACAGAAAAAAGATTAACAATACCAAAATAATTAATACAGTCAAATAATATTAGAAGCGTTGACGAAGACGTTGAAGACACATCTAAATGTCACTGGAAAGTATGATGTTTAACTCCCTCTTGTATTTTGAAAATGGGAGGGCTATATCCAAATTACAACGCTTAGATAAATCATTGAATTGCCTGCAAAGTCTTGGCAGTGCGGCAAAATGCCCAAGGTTTGTTCTGGATCGCGGGATATTTAACAGGCTATAGCTATTAATTCTTAGTAAACGAGATGGCACATTTATTTGCAACTTTCCAACTAGTTCACTGCAGTCCAAAACTCCATTAAATAGTTTGTGCAAGAATATGAGACCAGCGGATTTTCTTCTATGTTTCAATAAACTCACTTTTTTAGCTAAATAGTCTTTGTAACAGAGATGATACAGAAAACGCCTCTGAACACTTTCTAAATGTTTAATGTAAATGTCATAGTCTGGATTCCATACCGTACTGCTATATGCAAGCATAGGACGAACCATATTGTTTGTGACTTTTATAGAATATTATGGAGAAGAAGGTAGGTCGAGGTGATTACTGAGCTAAACGAAATATAACTAATGAGCTGTATGGGCAACTGGACATGTTTACATGTCAATCGAGTCAAATCACATAAGTTCCCGAAGTTTATTTTATATATATTATTGTGATTACTCCTCCAATGAATTTAGCTAGTCTGTAATGGTAGATGTAAGTGTGGTGGTGATAATAAATAAAGAAATAAGATAATCGCTGTAAATATTGACTGCCGCTGTAAAGTGTATTTTAAATGAATAACTTATTAATGTTATTAAAAAAATATAGGTAATAGTCATAATCATTATCATCTTCATATCAGTCGAAAGTTGTCCACTGCTGAATAATGTTCTCATCATAGACCTCCACAACGACCGCTTACATGCCACCTGCATCCAATGACTTCCAGCGACCTTTACCAGGTCGTCTGTCCATCTCGTTGGAGGCCATCCCACACAGCATTTTCCGGTACGAGATCTCCTCAAAAGAACGTTTTTGCCCCAACGGCCATCAGTTCTACGAGCAATGTGCCTCACCCAATGCCACTTCAGCTTACTAATCCTGTCAGCTATTCGGCGACATTCATTCTTCTATTGATCTCCTCATTTCTGATTCGGTCTTGTAGAAAAATATTAAACATAGCTCTCTCCACAGCTAACTGAGTGCCCTCGAGCTTTCTTTTGAGGCCCACAGTCAGTGACCACGTTTCTGCTCCATATGCCATCGCTGATAATACAGGCTGGATAGATATGTTAAACAATTTAACTAAACCCCTGTAACCAACCTCAAAATTTTGATACAAAAACAAGTATATCTAAAGGAGATCTATTAAGAATCTAGCAAACCGCAGGGCAGCTTATGGTGAGCTGTATGTGAGCGGCGATACTGCGTATCCGAATGCCCCTAAAAGTCATTCAGAACCTCGTATTTTGCTTGCCTTTACTGATTGGCTGAAACTCATTATTTCCACCCTATGGATTCCCGCTACACTCTCAACTCTGATTTCCTTAGTTGGCTGGTCAGAGGGGGAACCTGTCTAACGGAGAAATCCGCTCCGAGACTTCGACACGTTCGATGGTGAAAATGGTGCCGTACCACTCGACACGGGAAGTCGCTTACGGGTTGCTCCCTGTCGCCTGTAGTGCTGGTCATTTATGTGGCCCATCTTGTGAGTGGCGAGTCACCGTCTCCACAGGCAGACGCCGTTTTTCTGTTTATCTTTAAGTTTTCATTCCATATAACTTCCATTGCAATAGACTTTATCGTTGTAGTTTCCATCTCTTACAATAGTTTTAAATCTCCGAAGAAAATCAAAGACTCCATTAATAAAGTGCAGCCATGGAGGTCTCTCCAGTTAGTGTCATTACATTTTAAATTAAAATTCTCTAAAAGGCATCTGTATGTTCGACACCTATCCCCGCGTAAGCTTATAAAAATACCAGGTTTCCCAGACAGTGGATATAAACAAGTGAATAGAGAGAGATATGACTAACAAAATTGTAGTAGAAAAATGTGCTGAAATGTTAATAACTACTAGGTTGGACTATTTGAATAACAGTAATTTCGTTTCGAAGAATACTAAGCTAAAGCTCCCAAATTCAATACACATCACGAACTATTCCGGCAAATTACTCTACAACAATGAACTATCTATGGCATAATTAGATAGTACTGATACAGTTGATCGGCGCTTATCCGGAAACCGGCTGTCCGGCCGGCCGCCCCGGACACGGTTCAGTGGAACGATTTGTGAAACTATGTATATGTATGGCGGTGTGATTTGGAATTTTGTAGGATGCTGGCAAATGTAATGGAAAATTGTTTGTTTAGAAAAGTCCAGTTTCCTTTTACACAGGATGTAAGCGATAATGTTCCGAAAACTTTGGGAGGTTAGGCCTATATTAAAAATAGGAAAGCAATTTATCTCGGAAATAATAGGTCACATATGTCATTATTGAGCACGCAATCTATCGTAAACAATGCGATCAAATGCAACATAATTATTGTACTACTCGTATGATATGCTACTTCAAGCGATTACCTCATCCGTGATATAACTGTAACTGTATCGAAACAGCAGCCGTTTAGTTTTTTATAGATTGCCGTTTTATGTGAAAATGAACAGTTTATTGTGTTTTATTCAAAGTAGCGTTAGGATAGACGAAAACAATTATGTTGTACTGAAATCAGTTAAATTAAATGGGAAAATACTGTAGGTTCATGAAAAGATCGACGCAAAATGCTAAAGTTGAGGGCTCTAGAATCATGGACTCCATCCATTGTATCAATTTTAGTTACGATGTCACTTACACCCGTTATACTACAAAAAAAACCGTGAATTTTATTTCCAGGGGTTTTTTATCAGTAGGTTATAGGGACCGTGTTTATTAAAACGATAAATTGTAACTTCAATATTTTTGATCGTAATTTAAAAAACGTTTGAGTCTAAAAATATTATAAAATTGTGTTTAGTTGTGTTTGACTTCTTAATAAAATGGTGAAACAAAATATATGTTGTGCTCGAATAGCAATTTTATTTATTTGTTGTAACTTCCATATTTTTATCGCAATAATTATAATATAAAATATATTTTGAGCCCAACAAGTATTTGTATGTTTGATATCGTAATAAAATGGTGACAAAAAATGACAACTTTATTTATTTTTTAATACAAAAATAAAAAGATAGTAAGAATTTGTTTTTTTAATCTACGCGAACACTAACCTTGCGATTGCCCCCTTAAAATAGAGTTCACTTTTCCGTAGGACCCTATATATTAGGTACATTATGTATTACTTTACGCAAAAGTTGTACATTGGTGGTCCTAATGGATTAGTAAGTATCTGCCAGTCAACCTTATTGGAATGCAGACATGACACGGATTGTTATAAATATCGTAAACTTTTACGGATTTTGTTAGATTATTTTATACGACAAAATATATTTTTTTACGACAAAATCATGGGTGGACAGCGATGATCTATTCGTTTCCGGAAACCTAGCGGACAATGTTTTTTTGTGTGTGTGTTATCGTATTTTTTTCTTGTCCATAGAATATTTTTGCAAATTGTTAAATATATCATAAACCTTTTGTTACCCTTAAGGATGTTTACAAATGAAGAACCAAAGGTGGCCTGTTTTGAAACAGTCCTGTGAATATAAAACATCAATTACATACTTTAGATTCAAGCAATCCCGAGATATGCTCTCTCCTAAAATTTTGTACAAAACGAAATGTAATTTCTAAAAGAATTTAAGTAGTCTAATCCTTTTCCATTTCCAATCTCACCCAATCGCGAGTTCAGATAGTAGGCGGAACATTATAAAGTAACGCTTCATTAACCTGCTTAAAAGCATAAAATCACTTTTCAAAAATCATTATGAATTCTTAAAAGTGGCCGGAACATTTCGAGATATTTTTCGATGAAAATTCCGGATGGTACGACTCAGGTTTCATTGTTAGCGAGGCTTGGATAATGGTTATTTCATGTAAAATAATAAAAGCTGAGTATTCCGTATGTGTACACAGTACTTCAGCACACAGGAAATTCAGTCTTGTAGGGTTCGTACGTCCGAATGAAAAAACGGCGGAATCGTTGTAGGATCACTCGTGTGTCTGTCCGTCTGTCACAGCTGATTTCCTCCCAATCTACTTGACCGATTAAGTTGAAATTTGGTACACATATGAATTCCTGCGACTTAAATACGTGTAACGTAAATGTATAAATTTTGATTAAAGGGGTCAC
This sequence comes from Diloba caeruleocephala, assembly GCA_947459985.1. NCBI lineage: Eukaryota > Metazoa > Arthropoda > Insecta > Lepidoptera > Noctuidae > Diloba > Diloba caeruleocephala. Next base: position 4,707,441 of record OX381618.1, read on the forward strand.
TTTTGGGGGGATGATTAGAAATTAAAAAAATAAAGAAAAAACAATTTCCCTCTACAATCCGGTACCACAAATACTTTTTTTAGATACCATAAACAAATTAGGGTCACGGACAAAAAAGAACCACAGTTGCTCATCGCGTCGCGCCGTTTATAAATACTTATAATCGTTACTAATAACTTACGTGTGGTGACGAGGATATCGCATGATAACGTAATGACGCCCCTTTTTGTACTTATCTGGCTTAGATTTTATTAATGGCGAGTCCTAAAGGCCTTTAAGCACGGTTGTCGCAGTGCCTAAACGGTTGGCTTTCTGCACTGTGCCGCGGGTTTAAGTACCACGTAACAGATGTTTGCGTGGCCAACAGATACTTGTATGGGTCCAGCTGTTTATGGATCCCCCGGGAAGACGGTGGCGCGCACGTGTACACGTGCCGACGTGTGCGCAGCACAGCGCAAAGCGAAGCTTGGGTCCTTTACAATCCTCCCCGAGAAGTGCCTGGGGGGACGACCTTTTTACAGTCTCGTTCCCCCCGCTAGAGGGGGTGACCGCTTTACAGTCATCCCCTCCGTGATGTGATCTTACGAGGACCTGGAGCCCCCCTTCGGTGCCGAAGATGACCGCTCCAGTGGTTTTAGCTGGTAGGAGTCCGGCCCCACCCCCATACCCCCATACCCCAAAGAAACTCCATGTAGAATTTCCACTGGAAATCAATAAAAAAAAAGTTGTTTATGGATGTGACGTGTATGTAGGTAAACTGTACCCGCGATAACTAGATCTTTGTGTACGAGCAATTAAAATAAAGTCATTCGGCCAACTAAAAGTACTAAATACTAAGCAAGTTATGGGTCACCCATCGTAGTAGCTCAGATCTCGACTTATGTTATTTCTAAAGGAACCCCAGATTAAATTAGACCCAGATTTGAATTGATGGACTAGCTAGGGAGCTGTATCTGAGTCCAGATTATGTGATAATAATAATTGAAATATATTCATCATCATCATCATCATATTGACCATACAACGTTCACTGCTGAACAAAGGCCTCCCCCACAGATTTCCAAATCTGTGTCATCATATTGGGGGAATTAGCCAGTACTCACCACGCTTGGCTTGGGTTGGTGAGCGCAGAATGGCTACCGTGCCACAGAAGGGAAGCTGCTGTCCATCCCTCTGGTTTAGAGTCCTTAGTCGCCTTTTACGACATCAACGGGAGGAAATGGAGTAGTGCTATATTCTCAACACACACACCACATGGATAAATAAATATAAAAATAAAAGAATAATCATAATGCCCGCTGTAAACACATCTAGTCGTTTACGACCACAATTTAAGTCTAACAATACGAATACTCAACACATTACCCTAAAAGCTATTCTAATATTAACTTCATCCCTCATCGTCTAGTACCTCATCCACCACACCATCCATCCATCACCACAGCAATTGACTGTTATTATATTGTGTAACATGTGATATTTCCAAAGTGCTTGCCAACAGTTCTCAACAGTTCCTTTCTCAACAGTTCCTTCAAGTGGAACTTGTACTGGAACAATTGTAGTGGACTTGCTTTCATCACAATAGTTGAGAGGATCAAATTGGAACGCACGACTGACCGGGAATTCACACAATAACCGCTCCATTTTCGATTAGGTCCCGGAGTACACATGTTCATTCTAGCACATAAGACTCGGAACAGTTCTCGAACAGCTGACGTTTGTATCATATACGCTGTCGTATGTTACTCAACTGTGGCTCTTTGCAAACATATCTCCGTGAAACATATGCTTTTAGATGCTAGCAACGATTGACGTCACGGTTGGCGCAGTGGCTGATATAGTCGGCTGCTGCGCTCCGAGTCGCGAATTCGATTCCCGCACGGAACAAATATTTGTATGATCTGCAGATAGTTGTTCCGGGTCTGGGAGTATGTGTAGAATTTGTGCCTCTATACTATGATTTTATAGTGTTGGGCAACGCTTAAAAAAATACCCTCCAATATTAGTAATTTCTAAACTTTCACGTTGAAAAAGAAAAAAGAAAGATATAAATGTATCAAATAAAAATATTAATGAATACATTATGAATAAGAAACGGGAATTAACGCGAAAATATCTTTGAATAACGTAGCGAGCAGAATCGACCAATTGTGGTCACAAGCAGGCCGATGGAGCGAGATCTCTCCATTTGTGAGGTAGATTCTTGTTCAGCCACACTTTTGTTTTCACAATATCATGCCGGAGGTGAGGTGCACGCTTTGTCAGCATTACACCGTGCCCCCGTCTAGACATTCATCCACCCCGTTTTTCTTTATTTGTTTTAGGGTTGCCACAATCTACACTGCATGTGTCCTTATAATTGCGACCCAACCCAAATGCGAATAGTGAGGTTGTGTTATTTTAATCACTGTATTCAATGTCGATGATAAGTTGGAACCGTCTTTACGATTTAAATGGTAATGCTTTTTAATTTCAATTGCTTCATGCACGACCCTTTAATAATATATATACGACATCCACGGGAGTAGATGGAGTGCTGCTATATTCTTAACACCACATCACACGGATAAATAAAAATAAAAGAATTCTATTTTATTTACCTTTTTCTATTTTTTTAAGATATTTATAAACCCGCGACCCGGTGCGCAGCAGCCGACTGTATCAGCCACTGTACCAACCGTGCCGTCGAATATTAGATATCTCTACCCGAGCCGTTAAGCATGTCAATAATTTAATTTGCATTAATATCTGGATTTGATCCATAGTAAATGTCTTTAAATAAATGTGCTTGTTCCATTCCTCTTCAACATATACCGAATGGCTCAAAATTATGATGCCTAAAATTGGAACATTGAAGAGCAAAACGGCGGAAAATTGGCATCCACTCTGAATTCACGCAAATCGGGGTTCAGCTTTCTCCTTATTCACTCCGGATGGTAAAACTGCCCAAGTTTATTATTGGGCCGTTCATCTTGTAGCGCCAACGCATTTCCGTATCGGGGAATGAGGGTGGATTTGATTCGAGTCCATTTTGTATGCTTTGAGTTTCGAGAATATGCAGGCACAGTGATTGGTTCTTTACTCAAATGTTCTTCATTTTGATTTTTGTTCAATATGACAGACGTATATGAATAGTTTTTTTTTTACACTTGAAGGAGATAATTTAATTTTTGTGATATTTTTTAGCTGAAGATCAGAGCGACAGAGCTTATTATTTGAGCCTAAATGTATAAAAACTGGCATACACACTCCCGGGTAAAAGGGTATACAGCCCCCTTATTTCGTTTCATGTTGGATCAGAATTTTTCACAGAATTTTTAGCGTTTGTGTGTTTGAGTCAATTCAGTTTGGACCAAATTCCTCCCACTGCTGGGCACGGGCGTTTTCTCACGATGAGAAAGGTTAAGGCTTAGTCCACCACGCTGGCCTAGTGCGGGTTGGCGCACTACACACACCACTGAGAACATTTTGGAGCCCTTTCAAGTGTGCAGGTTTGTTTTCCTTCAACGTTTCATCTTAATTTCAATTCATTCTTATTAAGGGTATAAATTCCGTAAACGGCAACATATATACTCGTACAACGAATGCCGAACGTGGTGTATATGGCAATATTCCCTCACGACTATATACTGTGGCGGTTACACAGGACATATAGCTGCTAATGGCCAGTTGCGCTCATTGATCGGTGCGATTAAGCAACGCTCGGCGCGGTCAGTTAATAGATGGGTGACCGCATAGTGGTATTTGAACTGAGCGTCTCCGTGCTTCGCAGGGCACGTGATGATTTTCGTCAGTCCTAGTTGTTGTCATTAAACGGCAGTCATTAACCCAAGTTGAAGGCTTTGGGCGGCTTAAAAAGCTCTGGCATAAGGTTTGCCACGAACCACAAGAAAAAAAAAACGGGTTGCACTCCGGGAGTGCCGACAGTGAAAACTTACTTTTTATTTATTTTCTAGACACGTTCGCGGTCTGCTATATGTACATGCATATATGCACACACTATAGCTGCGTCTCGTAACGGTGTCGCGGGTCCAGAGATTTTGTCTCATCTAAAAATATGCGTACCGCGCTAAAAGAAGTTTTTACTTCAAAAACAGAAAGATAAAGAGGACACAAACGTATTATTTTTAACAATTCGCTGTACCAGCCAGACTTTGTGATAATTGGTTTAGTAGACAAAGGTTCCCGCTCACAAACGGACCTCATCCAAAATCTGTCGATGTTGTTTCTCCTCCATCATAACGCAGGAAGACGACTATAAATTTTAATAACTTTTTTCTTTAGTAATAAAAAAATATATTAATTCCTGGCTTTCTCAATAAGGGATAAATTGAAAACTGTTCCATTGCTAGCACAAAATTTTCTATTACTTTTTGATTGGAGAAAATAATACGATGTAGAAATTTATTTCTCGTCTCGAAATGTTTATTTTGTTCGTTTTCGAAGTGGCTTTGAAATTTTGTCCAATGTAATTCTTTAAGCGAGCAAATGAAGGTTCCATTATAAACATTTGCAATAAAAGAAAATTACATTTAGAGAAATATCTTTAATTACCCTATCGCAATCTACTGATGATGTCAGGCCTGATCAATGATCTTTAATTAGCGAGTAGGATGTCCGTGTGGTGTCCGGATTAAGAATATAGCACCACCCCATCTTCTCCCATGGATGTCGTAAAAGGTGACTAAGGGAATCTAAACCAGAGTAATGGGCAGCAGCGTCCCTTCTGAGAAACGGTAGCCATACTGCGCTCACCAACCAGTCTGCCAAGCGTGGTGAGTATTGGCAAATACCCTCCAAAATGATGACACAGTTGTAAAAATCTATGGAGGAGGCCTTTGTTCTGCAGTGGACTTATAAATGGCCGATATGAGTAGGATTCAAGATATTTATTTGAAAGCACGGTTTGCGCAGTGGCTAAGCGTTGACACTCTGCGTTACGTATCGCGGATTCGATTTTCGCACGAAACAAATATTTGTAAGATCTACAAATAGTTATTTCGGGTCTGGGTATTTGAGCATGTGAGGTTTATTTCTGTAAACTGTACCCATAGGACAGGAGAAAAAATGAGTTCCAGACATATTTACGTCACAATATCATGGAAAATGCCGTGTGGTGCTGGCTAAGAATACCACCACCCCATCTCACCCCTTGGGTGTCGTAAAAGGTGACTATTGGATTAGCCAGTGGTCCTTCGAGTAGTTTTATAACTCAACTGAGATCGTCAACCCGTCTGCCAAGCGTGGTAATTATGGCAAAACCCCTCCAATGGGCACACAACTCAAAATCATACCGGTCGTTGTGGCAATCTTTGGGGGAGGCTTCTGTCCAGCAGTGAACGTTTTTCGACTGAAATGAGGATGATCATGATTATTATATTAAAAATATAGGCGTCTAGAATGGCCGTTTGCTTTTGTTATGCTGTATTATTTGCAACACATATTTGGAGTGCAGACTTCAGCGATCTTCCGTTCTTGTTCCTCACCCTCTTGTAGATAACGTTAGGTGAAACTGTGGAATTAAAAAGTAAAATACACATTTATTTGGCTAAGTACACGAGACATCACAATACAAGAAATAGGTAAAAACATACATCTCTTCAGGTGAAGGTCGCTGGGAGTCGTTGAATGAGAGCGACATGTAACCGCTCATTGTGGAAATCTAAGCGGCGGAGGGAGCCCTTTGTGCAGGGGGGGGGGGGGGTACTACTTTATAACCATAGTAATTGTATTGCCTTCAGATTGATATTTATCTATATCTACTTATCCGTACACGACGGACCATTATTATTTTTCGTGACTTTCTTGTCCATCCTAAGGTTGTCTAGAAAAGATCGCTTTTAGCGATAAGACCGCCCATTGTACATTGTATTAATATTTTAAGTTCTCTTTTTAAGATCCAAATGGTGTACAATAAAGTATAATTATTCTATTTATTCCGAAACTAATTCCTGGTTCCGCATTCAGTACTGAAGATGACCGCCCCGGTGGTTTTAGCCAGTAAGAGACGACATGCCGCCCTGCCTTGTCCCAGGGAAGGGGGCGGAGGATCTAGAGGAAGTATTTCAGACGGGTGAAACTAAAAAAAAGGCCATCTATTAGCGACGGGCGATTGTTAAATATAGGAAAACAATTGAATAAATCGACAATTGTTCAATACTGTATTCTGTTGTCGATTTATTTGTCGTCGTCGAATAATATCGGTATATCGGTTGGTGCAGTGGCTGATACAGTCGACTGCTGCGCTCCGGGTCGTGGTTTCGATTCCCACACGGAACAAATATTTGTATGATCTGCAGATAGTTGTTCCGGGTCTGGGTGTATTGTATGTGGAATTCATGTCTGTAAACGCACCCACGACACAGGAGAAATCCTAGTGTGGGGCAACGTTTTTTAAAAATAAAAATAAATAAATAATAATCGGATAAAAAAACAACAATCGGATACATAATGCATTACCTATTGAAGTAAGACGTGCTCAAACACTACCTATTTTTAAGAAAATGGTGAAGGAGCATTACCTTTCTCTCTAATTTTTCTTCTCCTTACCCCGTTATATGTGATGTTTATTAGTATATTTTATCATCGTTTAATATTGTATATATTGTTATGTATTTTATATTTTTATGTCTAAGTAATATTGTGTATGATATATTGTACACTTGACAGCCCAATATCTCTCTCCTTTCTTCCTGTCCATCCAAAGGTTGTCTGGAAGAGATCGCCCTGTGCGATAAGACCGCCCATTGTACATGTATCTTTTTAAATATTTTTCTCTATGTATTATGTGGTGTACAATAAAGAGTATATAAATACATACAAATGCGCGCAGGTCCTCAACATAACGTCTATAAAATGGTTGCCGTCTATTTACACATAATATTTATTACATTCATTATGAATAACAATTGACCAATAATCAAATGACACTGATTGTTATTCAATTATAATCGAATAAATGGAACAATTGAATAATGTGATTGTTTTTAGTAAGAATCGCCACCGCTATTGTGTATGTGTGTACCTACTGGCCCGGGAATCACAGTGCAGGGCATTCGATTGGTGTAAGTAATATGCTTAATAGATTTCTTTCGCTTCTCAGCTTCTCCTCATAAAATAAACGTGTTATCAGAAGACTGCAGAAACTCACAAGAATATTCCAAGCACGTAACATTTTGTAGTGCATTACTAGACTACCTACATGTATAGCGGCTAAATTCTAGTTAAGTAGGTAAATCTCGCTTTGCCACCGCTTCGGGATTAAACACGAAGCCGTGACACTCGGTCTTGGATATCAGAAAGCGAACTTGTAAGGTAATTTTTTTAAATTTATGTTCTGTTCGATAAATGTTCGGCCCAACACTGGACGATTGGAGTTGTTATTTTTATCAATGAATATCGCAAATGTCGCAAAATCATCGTCACGCACCTTTAATTTCAGAAGTGCCAAAAGGCAAAAGAAGTATAGAGCACATATTTCCAATTAACCCAGTACGCTTGAGTCACATACATCGTTATTTATGAATTGCGACTTTGACTAAGACTTTATTAAACAGGTAAACCAACTATCCGTAGCCTCTTTGGTTATTGGTCATAGCGCTCAAATACAGTTGGTTAAGCAACGTTCGCTGCGGTCAGTCTATGGATGGGTGATCGCATAGGGGTATTTAAACAGACCATCATCATCATCATTTCGGCTGAATGAAGTCGACTTTTACGACACCCACGGGATGAAATGGGATGGTGGCATTCTGTGCCGGCACCACACGGCATATATTGTACTATGATATGATAGTATTATGCTTCTGGATGCGATGACCTCATTTTTAAACTATAGCGAAACAATAGCAGTTTTATGTGAATAAAACAGTTTATTGTGTTGTTATTAAAAATAGCGTTAACTTAGATGAAAACACTTTAAATTGGAAAGAAATATATGATACTTCACGATATGACCAATGCAAAATTCTAACGCTGAGGGTTCCAGAATCGTGTACTGAATCCGTGGTATCAGTTCTCGTTATGATTTTACTTACACCCGTTATACTTTTTATGTACGTAGTTATTATTATATGATACTTTTAGGTACGTTATGTGACGTAATCTGGCACATTTACATAAAAGACTTATGAACGACTTATAAAAGGCTTTTAAAACATATAAGTGTTCATCTGGCACATTTGCCATAAAATACATAAATTACTTATAAACGACTTATTAAAGACCTATATAAAGCTTATAAAATAGTGTTGATCTGGCTAAATTGCCATTAAAGACTTATAAATTACTTATAAACGACTTATAAAAGGCTTATTAAATAGTGTTGTAATGACTGACGAATAGTAAGTAGAAGTTATGTGATATTTTCTGTACATATCATGGCGTCATCCTGCACACCGACCTTAGCCATAATGATATCAGCTTAAGATTTTGTTGTGTATCTGTAAGAGGGCACATATTATTTTTGAAGAACATGGCTTTATTGTCCGTTTACCAATATAATAAAATAATTTTAAACCGAATACATCGCAGCACTTTTCAGTGTGCCGTGTGGTGCCGGCTCAGAATGCCACCACCCCATCTCCTCCCATGGGTGTCGTAAAAGTCGACTAAGGGATTAGCCGGAGGATGGGAAGCAGCATCCTTCGAGTACATTAACAACTCCACTGCGATCGCCAACCCGTCTGCCAAGCGTGGTGATTATGGCAAAAACCCCCTAATGAGCCTATAACACACCCATATCGGTGGTTGTGGTAATCTTTGGGGGAGGCCTGTGTCCAGCAGTGGACTTCATTTGGCCGAAATGATGATGATGACTTTTCAGTATTCGTGGTCGCAGGATGACCAATGTTACGTCAGGAAAAACAAAAATCTATAATATACACGATGTAATCCGTTTAAAAATGTTTTATTACAATGTGTAATTATCTCGAAAACCTAAGACATTAACTATACTTTGCCTCGAGGTCCCAAATAGATTTGGCGAATAAACAAAACTTTTTGATATCACCAAAGTTTCTGCCTACCCTAACAGGAAAACGAATCACAAAGATAAGCATCTCTAATCATCACCGCACAAGATTTCCTCAATAAATTACTTAATCTAACGGCAAATAACATGACATCAGTTAAGTAGATTTTATGTTAATCCAATAATCTTATTAAAATTTAAAGATTACATTTGCGTAATAAATTACCCAGTATTAATATTTGCCCTTTACGTTTACAGTTCTCGAACCAGATCATAAAATATTCCATCACAACCCAAATAACACCTGGATTTTACATTCATATCGGCCATATATACGTCCACTGCTGAACAAAGGCCTCCCCCGTAGATTTTCACAACTGTGTCATCATTTTGGGGGGTATTTGCCAATACTCACCACGCTTGGCAGGCGGGTTGGTGAGCGCAGTATGGCTACCGTTTCACAGAAGGGACGCTGCTGCCCATTCCTCTGGTTTAGATTCCCTTAGTCGCCTTTTACGACATCCACGGGAGGAGATGGAGTGGTGCTATATTCTTAATCCGGACACCACACGGAATGGATTTTACATCCCTTTAATTAATTTGGCTTATTGTGTGATTTCAAAATTATGACGTGTAATTCTGAAAGGATTAATAATAAAATAAAGTGTTATAAATTAAAGATTCATATTTAGTGATGCCTTGTGGTGCTAAGTATAGCACCACCCCATCTCATCCCGTGGGTGTTTTGAAAGGCGACTATGGTATTGGCCGGAGGATGGGTAGCAGTATCCTTCGAGTACATTAATTACAGTTTAACTGCGATATCTAACCCGCCTGCCAAACATGGTAAATATGGCAAAACCGCCTAATGAACATACAACACAAACCCAGAATGGGTCGTGGTGGCAATCGTTTGGGAGGCCTGTGTTCAGGAGTGGACGTTTTTTCGGTCGAGATCGTAATTTATTGATGGTGTTTTTCATGAGCCACGGCAGTTCTTTGCCGAAAACCAGTATCTAATCAGTTCGTCGTTCAGCTCAGCATTAGACGGGTCGGATGCTAGATTGCCATTAGCTGGTGGTCAATGGCTGGCTTTCATTATACAGCCAAAAGACGTCCACTGCTGTACAATAGCATTCTCAATAGACGACTGATTACATGACCTATGCCGTAATTTTGAGGGGAATTTTCCAGTACTCACAACGCTTGGCAGGTGGTGCGTTAGAGTATATTAGTCGCCTTTTACCAGGATGATATGGAGTGGTGCCATTTTGTTTTATCCGGATACCACATGGAATAAAGTTGGTTTTTGCATAATATTTACTATTTTTTTTTTAGTACGTTGTTCAGTAGAACAACAACAACAGTAAAAAAATATCTAAATCTAATAATCTGATTCAGACGTGTGCGTAGATTACTCACACAGGTTAATTGTAACCCTATATTCAATTCGTGTGGTGCCGGCTCAGAATGCCACCACCCCATCTCCTCCCATGGGTGTCGTAAAAGTCGACTAAGGGATTAGCCGGAGGATGGGCAGCAGCGTCCTTCGAGTACATTAACAACTCAACTGCGATCGCCAACCCGTCTGCCAAGCGTGGCGATTATGGCAAAACCCCCCAATGAGCCCACAACACATCCATATCGGCCATTGTGGACATCTTTGGGGGAGGCCTGTGTCCAGCAGTGGACTTCATTCGGCCGAAATGATGAATAATCTGATAATCAAATCTAAAAATCTAATAATCGGGTTCATGAGGAGAAACTGCGTGAGCTTATGCTGTACTTGTAGGTGAATTTCGTAAGGCTCCGAGAAAATGGACATTGTGACCATTGACTATCTCTCCTTCTCAGATAGATGATAATATCTGTATTTTCTATCATCAACATGAAAAGGTCCACTGCTGTACACAGGCTTCCCCCTGTGTGCTCATTAGAGTGTGATAATCACCACGCTTGGCAGGCGGGTTGGCGATCGCAGTTGAGTTGTAAATGTAAGTACTCGAAGGACGCTGCTGCCCATCATTCGGCTAATCCAATAGATGCTATTTACGATACCCACGGGATGAGATGGGGTGGTGGCATTCTTAGGCAGCTATCTTCTTTAAGTTCGCGTAACTCTACGTCCATGTGTATTACTAAAATATTTTCTAAAATGTAAGGCATATTCTATTACCCACTCTCGGGGTAAGGCAACTATTTTGTCTGCTTTGCTTGGTTCTTACGGTTAATTCATAAACTTCATCATAATTGTTGGTGTACTTAGCACTTGTTTTTATTTAGCTTCGCTTTCATCGTAGTTCCCTCTAACTTGAGCTGGAGCTTAAAGCTAGGGTTTTCTTGATAAAATAATTAAAAAAAGATTTTAATTAGATTTTGAGTTACGGTATGCATTTAAGTCGTTCAGAGCTATTGTGACGGATTTTCAATTAACGTTGAATTAATGTTAGACGGCAGGTTTGGCGCAGTAGCTAAGCGATTAGCTTTCTGCGTTCCGTGTTGCGGGTTTGATTCCCGCACGGAACAAATAATTGTATGATCTACAGATCGTTGTTTCGGGTTTAATACAAGTCTGTGTGCATCTCTTTTTAGTCGCGAGTTTACTTTATATGCTTTCTTGAATAACCGCTTATTGTTATAAACAAAATTATATATTTCATATATGTATAGGGAAGGAAGTGGTAATAAACCCAGATTTTTTGAAAATGGTTTACAAGACTAATTAGAACGAGTTCCAAAAATGGCTCTGATGCATTTTTGTGCAATTTTTTTTTTAACTTTGCCCCACACTAGGATTTCTCCTGTGTCGTGGATGCATTTACAGACAAATATTTGTTCCGTGTTGGAATCGAACCTACGACCCGGAGCGCAGCAGCCGACTGTATCAGCCACTGCACCAACCGTGCCGACAAATCAATGCTCTATCTCTGTCATTTACTTATACAATTTAAATATTGTTTTTCTTTTTATTATTGAATTTTTATCGATGTCATTATTAAATTGTGTATAGTATATAATAACGTTAATAACCAGTTACAGTACAGTACAGACATGGACAAAAATACCTAAGTCATAAACTATCATGGTGTCCGGATTAAGAATATAGCACCACTCCATCTCCTCCCGTGGATGTCGTAAAATGCGACTAAGGGAATCTAAACCAGAGGGATGGGCAGCAGCGTCCCTTCTGTGAAATGGTAGCCATACTGCGCTCACCAACCCGCCTGCCAAGCGTGCGTCGAGCAAATACCCCCCAAAATGATGACACAGTTGTGAAAAATCTATGGGGGAGGCCTTTGTTCAGCAGTGGACGTATAAATGGCCGATATGAAAACTATCATGCAGCCTTTTACAAAATCCCGAACAACATTTCCGCCCATTCATTCGCAAACAAATCCATCCATACTGTTCAGTACAATATGAACATAAATATTTGATTTGTCAGTGTTGGGCTGGCAATATTTTTATCTATGTTTATATATTTAAAGTGTGGTAACATTATTTTTCTTCTTTCACTTTTGTCATTTGAGCTAACTGCATGCTCCTCCAGTTTTATTTTTAATATTACAGTAAAATCTATATTTTGCTAACTAATTGTGTTTTATTACAAACACATACCTTTACGACTCAAGTAGGAAAAGATCTAAAGAGACGTCTGAATAAATACTCATTGTAAATACCAACCCGCATTATAGAATGCAGCAAAATTACAATTCAAGAAAAATCACACACCACTCCAGTCAAATGTATTTAGAATATAACCGTGTACATAGAAAACGAAATGGATTTTAAAATGAGTTTGGGAAAACATTCGCTGGGATTGTAGCGGTGGCCGTCAGCGATGCTGCGCTTAGCCGTCCGTCTGAACATTACCTTAATCTTAGTGCCTCGTTTACGTACGTTTAGTGAGGACTTAATTTAGTTTATATACGGATTTACGGGGAAAATTAAATGTGCTAACGGGTTTTAAATTACAAGAGTCTTATAATTATAACCGGTCCTGCACGCGGCTTTGCGTACGCGTACAATCGATTTATATTACTTTGTGTTGTTATTGTGAAATTCAATGAAAGGAAACTGGGTCATCATCATTTTTTTTCATCATTTCGGCCGAATGAAGTCCACTGCTGGACACAGGCCTCCCGCAAAGATCACCACAACGACCGATATGGGTGCGTGGTGGGCTCATTTGGGGGAGGTTTTGCCGTAATCGCCACGCTTGGCAGACGGGTTGGCGATCGCAGTTGAATTGTTAATGTACTCGAAGGACGCTGGCCATGCTCCGGCTAATCCTTTTGTCATCTTTTACGACACCCACGGGAGGAAAGGGGGTGGTGGTATTCTGAGCCGGCACCACACGGCAAACTGGGTAGTTGTACGGAATATATTAAAATCATTTATTCAGTAAAATTATGTTAGACCCACATACACTTTTACATGTCATATTGAAACAACGGAAGGCATTATGCTACATGACAATCTCTGAGAAGAAATACCGAAAGAAACTCATGGTAAGGTCTTTTGTGATCACTTCTGTTATTTTTAGGGTTCCGAACGTCCGAAGGAAAAAACAACGGAACCCTTAGGATCACTCGTGTGTCTGTCCGTCTGTCACAGCAAATTTGCTCCGAATCTACTGGAGCGATTAAATTCAAATTTGGCACACATGGAGTTCTGCAATCCAAACACGGACCTCTGTTTTCAGCCTGTGTGACACAGATACTTCCCGAAACAGTTGGTTGGAGAGTATCGGCGTGGGCGGGAATTTACTTTATGGGCACTATGCCACCTCTCCAGCATTCATGACAAGTCTTACCACCACTGTCGCCGTGTGCCCCTCCTAGGTACTATATTCTGGAATCGAACCTTGAACCTTCCATCTCCATTATCTATGCTAATTTACAGTGTGGCAATAACAACAAAAATCCACTTGGGTGTACTCAATTATTACTAAACGTAATTAGAATATTCTACATCTTATTAATTTCGCTTCATATTAAAAAACTGTTTTCGTAAAACCTAATTAAGTCGCTGGAATATTTACTAGTGATATTAAAAATACAAGTACCAAGGTGGAGACGTTACCCGATAACGTCTCCATTATAAATAAAACCTTCGAAGGTGTCGACGTAAAACATTTTACGTTTTTCCTTATGGTGGCGTTTTCCTAACTTCATAATTTATAATTGGTGGCTGGTAAAGGTTAACTAAGACATTGTCTAATGAGGAGAGGCAACAACGTCGTCTTGAGCATTAATACTAAAATCGCCATCTCCAATTCGTCTGCCAAGTATGGCAACAATGGCAATGTCTGCCACAGCTACTCATTTTTCCCACCATATTCAGCATGTGTGGTGCCGGCTACGAATAGCACCAACCCATCTCATCCCGTGGGTGCCGTGAAAGGTGACTATGGGATTAGCCGGAAGATGAGTAGCAGTGTCCTTCGAGTACATCAACAACTCAACTGCGATCACCAACGCGCCTGCCAAGCGTGGCGATTATGGCAAAACCCCCCCAATGAGCACTCAACGCACCCAGACAGCTCGTTGTGGCGATGTTTGGGGCAGGTCTATGTCCAGCAGTGGACTTTATTTGGCCGAAATGATGATGATGATTCAACAGTGGAGGCTACCACATATTTACGCCTCAATCCCCAGGGTCATCCGAAAAAGAAAGAGCATTACCACCACGGCTTTTAAATAAGATCGCCGACGCTTAACAATGGACGTATACAAGGTGATGCGATGTTGACGAGATACTACTTACTTCTCATACTTCTGAAATATCTATCGAGACAAACCCCAGGTTCAGAGATGAAGAAGCCTATTCCAGGCGGTGAGCTCGTGGCAGTAATTCCTCTTACAGTCCCACTTAAACTGAACAATATTTCTGAAGAACATCTTAATTTCAGAGTCGAGTTCAATACTACAAGTACGCGTACATCTTTTCAATAGCAAATGCATCGTTTTGTTAGAAATAAATCGATTCGTGTTGAGTTAAAATTGCTTTAAGCTCGAGATAAGATATCTACATTTATCAAGATAATGCTTTCTGATACCACACGAGCGTTTATCATTCTAATAGATCTGACTTTTTTATTGGTGAAGAGAAATAGATAGCACATGAGAATTAAGCAAAATGAAGGCTTGACGGAAACTAAAAGACAAGATGTTTTGACGGTAAAATTAAGTAATGGTGTTTTTAGTGTTAAAAAGACAGATCACAAAATAATGACTGTTAATAAAAGCGTGTTATTTAATTATCATTCATTATTTTCAAACAAATAAATAACGTTGTTATTTTCAAACAATTAAGTAATCACAGCTGGACATAGGCCTCCCCCTGTGATCTCCAACTGGTTTAGGTTTATGTCGTGTGCTCATGGGGGGATTTAGCCGCTTTTATTAGCTTCTTTTGTAACTAACTAGCGACCAGCTCTGGCTTTGCACAGGTGCACTTACTAACAAAGAAAATAAGGAGTGTTAGCAAGGAAGTATTAAGTATGTTTTATAACGTTTATTTTATATATGCCGTGTGGTGCCTTGGCAATGTCTGCCACAGCTACTCATTTTTCCCACCACAGCATGTGTGGTGCCGGCTACGAATAGCACCAACCCATCTCATCCCGTGAGTGTCGTAAAAGGTAACTATGGGATTAAGTGGAGGATGGGCAGCAGCGTCCTTTGATTACATTAACAACTCAACTGCAATCGCCAACCCGCCTGCCAAACGTGGCGGTTATGGCAAAACCCTCCAATAAGCACACAATGCAGCCAGCCTCGCTTCGTGAAGCGTGTGTCCAACAGTGGACTTTGGCCGAAACGATATTTTATAGGCCGTGCCGCGGACGGCAACTACGGCGGCAGCGTGCCGACTGCCCGTTTCGTTGTGTTTTATTGCATGTAGTTCTGAATCGATGACATCTCCTGAAGTATTCGTTTGAATGATATAGTATATCAGACAATTTTAATCATTATTAAATGCACAAGGTATCCTATATATATATTTATCTGAATAAGGATTAATAATGAATTGTAGAAAATAGCTTCGCCAATAAACTATTATTTTTATTAATCTGAAATAGATAAAATAGTTATTGTGAATGTACCTTACTTTCTCGTTTCCTACTTTGCACGTGCCTGACATGGTCTACGGTAGATTTCTTAATTAATGTTTACCACCTTTTTTTTGGCCGAGTGGTAATTCTTCATGAACTTCAGCCGCCCCGGGGAAGGACGAAGGGGCATGCCAGACTCCTACAAGCTAAAACCACTGGGGCAGTCATCTTTGGCATCTAAAGGAGGCCACCCACTAGTGCCACCCCCATAGGCACATCTCGGAGAGGGTGATTGTAAAGCGGTCACCCCGGGAGGGGATTGTAAAGGATCCCCTAAAACATCCCTGTGCGCTGCTCTGCACTGCGCACACGGCGGCGCGTGACCACCTGCCCCACGCACCCACGAGCCCAGAGGCCCCCCGCCTCATAGCAAAGGCAGGGGGTTTCAGGGGTATAGGATTTAGGCGCCAGGGTGGTTGTTACCCCGTTGCCGTCTCCTCCTTCTTTGAGCAGGATCAGCCTTCTACCGACCCCACTCCGCGGTCTCCTCCTGGAGCATGACGCTCTCATAGCAGGAGACCACTGCATTCCAGTTTTCATGCTCTGCCAACATAGCTGGCATTACTGCTGGCAGAGAAATATCTTGCCCGATCCGATCGACTAGGATCCGCCGCTCGACCGTCCACGCAGGGCACGCCTCAAGTGTGGATATCCTGGCCGCTATTATAATGCTGGCATTAAGCCGTGGCTTTTGTTTAAATGTAATGGAATCTTGCAATTAAATTTTTACTCACTTCTCGATGACCGATTAAGTTGAAACTGCTACATTTGTATCATGAATCCATGACACTACAATAATTTGATATGACTGTCACGAGGATCATCAGCTCTTGATTTATTAAACAAACCTAATAACAGGTTATTACTACGCACCAGACATGAGTAAATAATGAATTTGTTCTTTTATTATTTAACACATAAAATACATAAACATAAAGTTCCTGCCCGAGTAGATTTTCTGTGCCCTTTGACCTTCGAAAACGAAAACTTGTTTCTAACACCTTTAGTTAACCGCTGCACATTTATATTTCTGATTTTAAGGGCACAACGTATAAGAATTATTGTTATATTGACAAAGCAGTTAAAATATATTTTTAAGGACTATTGTTACCTCGCTATCCATTCGGTTCAATTCACATTATAGGTGGCTCCGTCTTTATACGAATATCACGCACCAAGTATTGACATTATTCCCAATACCGATATGACTCCGATAGCGACACGATATAAAAAATACATTAATAATGTACATCAAACATTTCGCTATGCTGACATTAAAACTAAATTTTATCTAGCTTCGAAGAAGACTCAGTGTAGGGAGGCTCAAATAATTTTTCCCTTGGCCCTTTGTACCCAAAAACGACGACACAAAACTTCGCTTCAATTTTCTTCAAAAAGATTACAAAAACTAAAGCGCTTCGGCCTCAATACCTAAGCCTCTTTCATAAAAAAGGTCAACTTGATATCAAGCACAACTATCCAGTAGCCAGTGTCCATTATTATATTTAAAAAATGTGAAACATTTCTGTAGATTTTTTCAAAGTGATCGTGAAAACTATTTTCCTAATACCGTGGTACTCCCTTGGCGTGAACCGTGTGGTACCGGCAGAGGTTAAGCACCACCTCATTTTATCCCTATATATATATATTATTATGGGTTTCGTAAAAGGTGACTTCGAATTACATATCAATTGCGATTGCCAACCTGCCTACCAAGCCAGGCGATTTTGGCAAAATTCCCAGATGAGCACAAGACAAGGACCCTTCGTTGTGGCGTTCTTTGGGCATTATCCAGCAACGGACATCATTCTACTGAATTGATGATGAATGATAGTGATTTGTTAACGATAATACAACAGCCAGGTGCGGAGGAGAGAGGAGAGCCGCGGGCTGGTTACCTAAGTCGCAGACGCTTTGCAACAGGCGTAAATTGCTCCAACGCCGCTGTCAAACGTCAATTTGGTATGACCTATTTGCCGATAGCGACTAAACAGGCGAAGGTCTCTGACGCGCCTCTGTCGGACAATCAATGAACTAAAAACGTTCATTCCTTTTAGTTCCACTGCTGGCTACTAGCGCTAGTAACTATGCATCTTCCACAATAGCGACAGGCGGGCGATGCCTTACGTAATACCAATTTTTTTGACGCTTTGACATCGGTGAATTTGGATGCCCGATAACTGCTATCACGTCTGCTGTTGCTGTTTTTAGCTAATCAGCCCGCCGTTCACCGCGCGCCCGCGCCCTGCCGTTATCCCACCCACTGAACCACTTGCTTGTAACTTCGAAACTTTCAGTGAAGGAGGAGGCTACTTAGTTCTCCTCCATACTAAGCATAGTTACACCAGTCGCATCCCTAACTCACATACCTCACTCGTATTCCTAGATCGCATCCCTATATCGCATCCGTGGCTTGCATCCCTCGCTCGTATTCCTGGATCGCATCCCTAGTTCGCATCTTTTGACAGAATTCTGACTGTTATCGGTGGTCTGTTATTTGCCTGTTTCTAATGACAACAGCAGCAACGATTTTACGTACCCTCCTAAGCACGGAGGAGATGCTCAGTTCAAATACTACTACAGAGTAAACGCGCCGAGCGTTGCTTAACCTTACCAATAGTTTACCGAGCAGTGAGTACAACTGGCTATGAGCCGCCTTAGATTACCAGTACTCACCACACTTGGCAGGCGGGTTGGTGAGCTCAGTAAGACTACAGTTACATATATGGGACGCTGTTGCCCATTCCTCTGGTTTAGAGTCCCTTAGTGGTGACTAAGGGACTCTTTCCTCTCTCTTTCACGACTTCCACGGGCTGAGATGAAGTGATACTATTACAGTTATAATAATCTGACTTTTTTATTTTTGTTTTCCAGTGGAAATTCTACATGGAACTTCCTTCGCCCGTATGCCAGACTCCTACCGGCTAAAACCACTGGAGCGGTCATCTTCAGCACCGAAGGGGGGCTCCAGATCCTCATAAGATCACACTAGAGCCGCCTATAGGTGCCACGCCGTTAGGCACATCTCGGAGGGGATGACTGTAAAGGCCGCCCCCCAGGCTGTTCTCGTTCATAATCTGACATAACCCAAAATGAATTACATAACAAAACTAGTTTTTACAAAGTGACTGAGCTAGTGAACTGTTTCGCTACAACTTTCCACTTACAACAAGTATATTATTATTAATGTAAGCAAGTTTTTACCATCTTTGTACGCAATAAATCTCTTTGTAGCTTAACTTGTACCTAAGGTATTTACTTAGTACTTGTTGTAAGTTTGAGTGTTTTAAAAACATATGTAGGCAACTGTTAAAGTTATTCCCCTGAAGCTAAAGTAGATTCTTCTATTTGTTTTCTTGGGTGTGGTTAGAAGTTAATAAGGCTGGTATTAAGGCTGCCACAGCATTTTGCTGAAGAAACTTTCCACTTCGCTTACATAGGCACAAAATATACATACGGTTACGGACGATTGGTGCAGTGGCTAAAGTCAAAGTCAAAAGTCTTTTTTTATTTTTATTCATGTAAACCATTTGCTGGCACTTACGAATAGTCAGAATTTAAATAGTGGCGCGGTTCCAAGTCGTTCGTCCTATGGAGAAGAAACGGCAAGAAACTCCATGGATATATACTCTTTTAAAATATATGATGTATTACAGTTTTAGTTATTACTTAACACAATATAATCGTTAAAAAAGAAAGCTATGTGAGGATAATGCATGCCAATGTGCAGGATAAATACCATATATTTATGCATAATTATGTTAATTGGCTTACAATAATATTGCTATAGCAGTCCCGACAGAGGGCACCCGTTCACGGGCATAACGCATGCATAAGCATAGTTCAGCTCAACCATAATGCTGGGAACTTAACCACCCAACACACAACACTACCCTCAACAAGACATTTTAGCAAGCATGATAGAATCATACTGCCAGGCTACAGGTTGATGTATATGCTAAGCAATGGATATCAGTGATACGGGTCGCGAGTTCCATATATGCCCGAAACAAGTGGTTGCATAGCCTACAGAGTAGTTCCGAAACATTTAGACATATTTGTCTGTCTGTAGTAACTTCTGGAGGAGGATAAATATTAAAAATAAAAGTTTTTAGAGGAATCGTCCACTATCCTTTTCTTTTCCGGGAATGAACGGAACTGCACACTGTTTTAATAAAAAAATATGGGCAGAAATCAAAGTATAGGAATTTTTTGGTAACGATAAGCTGCGTTTGATTAATCTGTAGGATAATCCGACTGCGAATTATATTATTTCGACATAATTTCAAAATCTGAATTAAACTGAATTTACTGATTTACACTGAATACAATTTTGCGAGTTAGAAAATGAAATATCTAGACTAGCACATGAGGATGTCGACATGTGGGAGATGGACTCTGCAATTATTGTGGTGATAGCTGTTACGGCCAATGGTCTAATGGCCAACAGCCTTGACCTACATCTGAAGAGTGTATCTCTCTTTAGGTGGCCGAGTCAAGGATTTGATACAGAAGGCGGTAGAGCTAGCGGACACGGCTCGTACTGTTATAGGTTTTCTCGCTCTGGAGCTCTGGCTGCCGGTAGCTTGGACCTAGGTCTCGATGCCAATGGATTACTATTGCTTATATATTTAAATAAATGTTACATTTTTATATGCATTTAAATGTTATTTCATTTATTTTACGTAAATACCCAACGGCGGAAATAAATAGTATACCTGAATGGTTTAAATTGGTTGAATATATGATGACGTATTAATTTACTGACCGTATACTTGTCCGAGAGAGACCGACTATTTCATTCACACATTTTTGTGCTTACGACTCCAGGGCAACTAATGTAACTGTAGCAGCCAGTAGCATATATCACACTGAACTTCAAAGATTTAAAAGCGTTCGATAGGCCCTTACCATACATTGCAACAATCCAAATAGGTCATCACTCAAACGAGTGAACGAGTAAATTTGACTTCAGACGCGATCGAGTACCCGCCTGAGAATGTTATCTTACATTAATTAGAATCTATACAAATAAAAACAATTTAAGTGTCTGTTTGTAATGTCAAAAGAACAGATTTTTACTAAATGCATATGAAAGTATATACGGTACATGTGACAAAAATATAAATTTTAATTTTTTTGTCTGTATGTCTGTTTGTTCCGGGTAATCTTCGAAACGGCTGGACCGATTTTGACGGGACTTTCACTGGCAGATAGCTGATGTTAGAAGGAATAACTTAGGTTACTTTTATTTTAGAAGAATAATTAGGGTTCCGCGCAAAAAAATAATACCCTTGAAATCCAATATATATATATATATATATTCTATGTCAAGTGTCTATGTCGAAGTACTATAAATTTCTTTTAAATTAAACGCGGGTGGAACCGCGGGTCTCAGCTAGTAGAATATAAATTAAGACGCGCGTTCAAGATGTGTAAAACATCACTATAAATATATTACATTCATTTGTAGTTTAATTAAATACAGGTAATGTTTTCAATGTAGCAATCTGTTACAATTCATAACGCCATTTTTGTTTATTGTCATCGCTCATCACGGACGCTGGCAATGGCAGTAGAGAACAAAAATGCTTAAGAGAAGGACAGTCACAAATATAGTTTCGTTCTTCGTCAGGAATACAATGATAATCCATTGTCCAAACTACATGCTTTCCATTTATCGACACAGTGTGGAAATTGACGGCACGGTTGGTGTAGTGGCTGATACAGTCGGCTGCTGCGCTCCGGGTCGTGGGTTCGATTCCCGCACGGAACAAATATTTGTATGATGTGCAGGTAGTTGTTCCGGGTTTGGGTGTATTGTATGTGGAATTCATGTCTGTAAACGCACCCACGACACAGGAGAAATCCTAGTGTGGGGCAACGTTTTTTAAAATGTAATAAAAAATGATAATAAATAATATTACGCGTGACATCACAAGTCATCGATACAGTATCTTGCCTGGTAATCATATTGAATATAGTTTTATTGAGTAATCTACGCATAACATGCCACGTATTTTGTTCATAAGGGCCTATCTAACGATTAAAATCTTTACTTAACTTGACATAAAAACCTTTTTAACAAAAAAAAAATACATACTTCAAAACCCCTACACGATATAAAAATATTTTAAAAAAGTAAAAAAAAAGTTTATGACATCGGGCGGGGCCAGGTATGCCCCAACCATGGTTCATGCAGACCAACGAGAAGTTATGTTTTATATCTGGCCCCACCGGACTTCATAAAGTTTTTTTTTACTTTTCAATGGTTTTAATGTTTTTATATAGTTTATATATAGGTTTTGAAGTCGGTATTTTTTTTGTTCAAATGTTTTATTTGTTTCTTTTAGTGTAAATATATGTAAGAACTTTTTAACACTAAAAATAAGAATGACTCAAATCGGTTCTCTGATCTGAGAGGAGTCGAAACTATTAAGACATCATCTAGATAAGCGCAGTCAAATTAACCCGTTTTGAAGCTGGTTAAAAAACTAATATCTAATGTAATTTAATTTTTATGGGACCAATTCGAAAGCATTCTGCACCAGTTAAAAAAGAATTGCTCAAATCGGTCTACAAATCTCGGAGTAATCGGTGTACTTACATAAAAAAAACACATCGAATTGAGAATCTCTCCTTTTTGAAGTCGGTAAAAATAGAATAGAACTGTGGAGAAATACATTCAAGTAAGCATTGTAAACATGGAACGGAAATATCTAAACCCTCCTAAATCATACTAGTATATGACATGTGTTTATTTATACATATACATCCTTACGTTACGAGCAAGACGTGCTCTGTAAGGGCCGGTTCACACCAAACGTAATGTTCGCTCACGGTCACCCGCCAAATGTAAGCTAGCGAGACGCGATTTGCTAATTTTCCATACATTATCAGCTTTACGTTCGTAGTGAACACAATACGCTACGCATAATGGCATTGGAAAATGTAGTCGACTTCACGTTCACAGTGAGCCTGCTCACATTCGGCCGCTGACTAGACTTGGTGTGAACAGTCCCTAAGTCATAGCTTGTACTTGTATATAGGTACAATAAAATATTTTTGACTTTCGGGTTTAGTAAACACGAACCCAGCGACAATCAGTGAAAGTGTATGATCAGTCTGCCAAGTTTCATACCGCCAAACAGCCCCAAAAAATCTCTTCTGTGCAGGTGAAGATATAAAGGTCAGCGCTCAAGATCGATTCCGGCTACTAAACAGGTATAGGGTGTAAGTGACACCATACTGAAAACTCGGGGAAGAGGTTACACAAAGATCTGTAATAAATTAGGAAAGCCATTTATATCCGACAAACAATAGGTTTTAGTTTTTATCATTTCTGAACACGCAATGTATCGTAAACAACGCGATGAAAACACTACGTGATTGTTGTACTATGTCATGATTGATATGCTACTGCGAGCGATGACCTGATCGACCTTGTTTTATTTACATTGCAGTTTAATGTGAATGTAATTAGTTAATTGTGTTTTTATTCAAAATAACGTTAGGATAGACAATACTGGAAATAATCAGAATGTTTCATGAAAAGACCGATACAAAATTCTATCGCTGTGGTTCCAGAATCTTGTACTAAATCCATGGTATCAGTTTTCATTACATTGTCGCTTTTTCACCCGTTATAATAGGTACAAATGTCTCCGTAGTGTATTTTATGGTACATATAAGTGTGTAGAAATAGAAAAGCTGTGCCCCATTTTCTTAATAAATCATACATCCTCTATCTCTTCTTTCGTGATTCTTGTCTTCTTGTCCAATGGTTCGCTGAGACCTATAAGACCACCATAGTACTATTTTATGTATGTACATTTTATTTTTATGTGCGTACAGAAAAGCATTCTCTACTCTAGGATGCAAGTTGTATATTCCCGTTGCTGTCAGAGTATGTCTACTGTAGCATCTCGGAGGATATAGTTGGGATGAGCTGCCCGATTTTTACATTGCCACTAATTATTTTACTGCAGCCTTATTTTACTGCAGCCCAGTATAATGATGCTTCTGATATACTACGTGCAGCTATCAAACGTGGATCGAGGTTGGATTTTAGAGTGCGAGACGCCATGACTAATGAGAAAATGTATTTTAAGACTTAATTAACACAGTTCGATGCCATTTTAGACCAAACTCCCTCACTGAGCGAGAGATGCAAGGATCCCAGAACTGCATTAGGCATATTATATATATAGATACTAACGAAACTCTGTACTGGAGATTCCGATGAAAGACTTTCGACTTTATTTAACATGTCAAGAAGGAAACTGGACCGATTTTTATCTATTGTATGTGAATGCCTTCAAACTCAAATTCAAACATTTATCTGCGTACTAAGTGATTGATCTCAGATCTTTAAATAATATACATAGTGGTTTGAACTTAGTGGCCCTTTTCAGGCATTGCAAAGTTGGGGGCTTTATATGTAGGTACTTTACATGCCAAATGTAAATTATAGCTATATATATATCTTAGTGATCACAAAATATCTAGTATTGTTAAAATATCATGCATGCATGCATATACTAATGTATATGCATAATGCATAAAAAAAGAGTAAATAAATAAATCAACTAGTTGATATAATATCAATAGTTCACTACGCAATAAATGAAGAATTATAGAAGAAAAAGCATAGTCACGTGGACGGACCAAATCGCGACACGTTAGAGCAGAAATTACTACTATTATAAATAATAAAGAATAATCACAATGAGGTAACCATATAGTCCAAAAATATTGTACATATCTGTCAGGACGGCTTACCATGGGCACATGCGCACATATTTTATCGATAACATGGTAGGTATTTGGGCGATTCCAATCTTGATCGCCTGGATGTTTCTCAATGATGTTATCATAGACAATCCATAAATAATGTTTTATAATAAACAGTTAAGAAATCATTTTGTTATCCCCCTCCTCCTTCCTCCAATCAAACCTAACCCACATCTGTCCGTAAAACTGGTATAATCATTGAAATATAGTGAATTCATATAGGCATTAATATTACTTGGAATGGACAAACATTTCAATCAAACGCCACAGAACGTATTGTTTCAAGCAAAAAGGTCTATCCAACGACATATATGACATTAGAAAGAAAGAAAAGAAAGAAAGAAACATTTATTTCTACGCACCAGACAACACAGTACACCCATCAAAAAACAATCAATACAGACGAGACATATCTAGAACTAAATAAAAGCAAAATGTTACTACTCCACAAACAAAAGAATAATGTAAAAGTGAAACATTACTATTGGTTGTTTTGCCAGGTTCCATACATTTTTGCCCACTGTCCTTTCATTTAATAAATAAGAAGTCAAAGATGGACCCAACATCTACACATGCATTAAGACACCCTCTTTACATCACACAGTTGAGTTGCCAACGACATTTATCCCTTGTACGACATATATTTTTGCACATCTCAAGCGAGTTACTTTTGTCCTAATCCTGTATTTATGGACACTCGGTTATGGACGTTGCGAAATTCCCCGTAACTTTAAATGGAAGTGAAGTGTTTGGAAGCCTATTTCGGAGGCTTTTTACCTTTTAGATTCCCGTGAAATTGAGGTTGCGAGAGAGTTAAGTTGACGATTTGAACCATCTGACGGATTTCGCGGATTTTTACCACTTTCATCTATTTTTTAGTCGAGTAGTCCCTGAATGCACTAAATAACCTCTTTGTTTCTGGATGTAATACTAATATCAAGTTATAATTTGGGTGACAAATGTAAGGCGATTAGGAATGTATTATTTAAAATGGTAACGTTTGTGTGTTTGTTCGTAGAAATCTCAATAACTACTGAACCAGTCATCACCAAATATTGACAGTAACTTTAATAAATACTGCGAAGTATCTATAAGCTACAATCATATGGGCTATTCATACGTCCATTGCTGAACAAAGGCCTCCGCCATAGATTTTCACAACTGTGTCATAATTTTGGGGGGTATTTGCCAATACTCACCACGCTTGGCAGGCGGGTTGGTGAGCGCAGTATGGCTACCGTTTCACAGAAGGGACGCTGCTGCCCATCCCTCTGGTTTAGATTCCCTTAGTCGCCTTTTACGACATCCACGGGAGGAGATGGAGTGATGCTATGTTCTTAATGCGGTCACCACACGGGTAATCCGGACACCACACGGATAATCCGGACACCACACGGATAATCCGGACACCACACGGATAGCTACAGCTAAGCTACAATAATTAAGTAACATTTATTTCATTATAAAGTTTGTATATTTGTTGCTGAATCACGGCTGAAACGATTTGAATGTATGGTACGCAGGTACGAAACATGATACCGATGATAACTGCATCTCGAAACAAACCACCACGACCGTAGATAACATTAATAGACTTACCCGAATCGCTACACAACTAAATAACTCCACCACGAATCGAGACAATATCACGAAATCACGCTACCATGAATCTAACTTATGGTATCACCGTTCAGTTAAGGCGGACTTGGATAGGTTAGGTTAGAATTCTAGTGTGATCATATGGACCTGGAGGCTCCCTTAGGTGCCGAAGATGACCGCTCCAGTGGTTTTAGTCAGCATTCCCCTTCGCCCTTCCCCAGGGCGAAGGAAGTCGACGGCATGGTTGGTGCAGTAGCTGATACAGTCGGCTGCTGCGGTCCGGGTCGTGGGTTCGAATCTCACACGGAACAAATATTTGTATCATCTGCAGGTAGTTGTTCCGGGTCTGGGTGTATTGTATGTGGAATTTATGCCTGTAAACGCACCCACTACACAGGAGAAATCGTAGTGAGGGGCAATGTCATTAAAAAATAAATAAAAAAAGTACTAGTACACGAAGACTTTCCAATGGCGAACAATAAAAAAAATGGTTAGAAGGTTATGCCTTCTGTATTTTTTGTATTTTTATTAACCATCAAACAGAAATTTTCTGATATATCGATTCGTGGTGAATCGGGTAGCGTTTATTCGTGTTAACAGCGGTCGTAATGGCGTGCTTTAGAAAAGCTATTCAAGTTTCAACTTTCGTGACGGCGTACCATACTCCCAAATTGAATAAAATTTGGTACCGATATAGATTATATATATTTTTGAATGAGACATGGATCCGTTTGATTGCTTTATCTAGTTGTCTTATGGGATATTAGTTCTATAGCGGATTATAGTTAAGAATAAAAATGAAAAATCGACGATAAACCTAGCTGTAGCCATAAGTTGACTTGAGCTCATAAATGGGCTGGCTCGACCGAGAAAGTACCACGCCACCACAGAATACCAGCGTGAAGTAGCAACATTCTTGGTACCAATAATATTGCTGCATTTCGTACGGTGAGTGATGAATACTGGAAGCCTGACCCTCTAAAATTTTACAGACCTGCGGTATGGGGGCTCTGCTTTAATAGGGTGGTGTTGCAGATGTTTATGCTGGCCAATGCTCAGGCGACAAAATCGATCAAAATGTTCGGATGTGTTTTGTTATTGGTTTGCTATTGACTTACGTTTAAAGCACCTTGAGTAACGTTATGATAATATGTAACAATCATTAAAAATACATATAAATGAGCAGAACGTGCCTTAAATTTTTTAAATTTTTTAATACGTTGCCCCACACTAGGATTTCTCCTGTGTCGTGGGTGCGTTTACAGACATGAATTCCACATACAATACACCCAGACCCGGAACAACTACCTGCAGGTCATACAAATATTTGTTCCGTGTGGGAATCGAACCCACGACCCGGAGCGCAGCAGCCGACTGTATCAGCCACTGCACCAACCGTGCCGTTAATTAAAACAAACATTCATATTTTCTTTTCAAATATAAAAGTGTCCGTGTGGTGTCCGGATTAAGAATATAGCACCACTCCATCTCCTGCTGTGGGTGTCGTAAAAGGCGACTAAGGGACCCTTAACCAGAAGGATGGGCAGCAGTGTCCTTTCTGAGAAACAGTAGCCGTTCTGAGCTTACCAACCCGCCTGCCAAGCGTAGTGACTGCCGGCAAATTCCCCCCAAACTTTCGGCAAACGGCATGTAACCAGTCGTCTTTAGAGGAGGCCTTTGTTCAGCAGTGGACTTTTTTTGGCTGATGTGATGATGATGATGAACGTACGAATTGGATTAAATCGCGTGTATTATTGTTTTTTGTTTTTCCTGACGTTTCGAACTTTGCAGGGTTCGTGGTCGCAGGATGACTAAGGTGACAGGCATCGTTACAGATTTACAAAGTTATTTTATCTACCGTACAAAACTATTAAACAAAATTATAATGTGTAATAATCGCGAAAACCTAAGACATTGCTATACGAATTGGATTCTGGGATCCATCCACCTAGAGCTGAAACTGCCTACCTTGTTCCTAGCACACTGATATATAATAAGTGTATATAATATACAGTTTACAACTGAACCGGTCACTTTACATAAGAAATACGTGGTTGAGTCATATACAAATTTATCTCGATGAATCACGCCTAAAATACAGATATATTATTCTTTTGTATGACAGAAATCTCTATTCTTGTATCTGAGATATGTATTGTTAGGGAGTGTACACACCTGCGGTTAGTTGGTTGGTTTAGTAATGGAATTTTTATCCTCCTCTTCTATTAATAGCCAAGTTGCCGCAAATAGAATAGAATGATAACTTTCGAAGTGAAACGGCATCAATCAAAATGCATGAAAATATGTTACTCACATTTATACCACAAGTCTTTACACGTTAAACCAGATTAAATATTTAATTTTTCCGTGTTTCATGATGCTAAAAAGGAAAGGCTGTTTAAAAAATATAAAGCGAGGTATTCGAAAATTAGTGCAATATGGCTAAACATTATTTGAGAGGAAATTACTAAAATCCCATCATTGAATCAGGCAAAGGACGTACCCTGCTAAACAAATACCTCTACCATAGATTTGTCCAACAAGTGCGTCGTCATTTAGGGGGTAATACTAGTACTCACCACGCTTGGCAGGCGGGTTGATGAGCGCAGAATCACTGCATAGCACATCTCCATCTTCTCCCGTGGATATCGTAATAGGTGACTAAGAGACTAACCCAGAGAGACGGGCAGCAGCGTCCCTTCTGCGGAACATTAGTCATACTGTGCTCACCAACCCAGGTAGGTTCCAAGCGTGGTGAGTATTAGCAAAGTCTGAGAGGAATCGAAACTATTGGTGACGGCACGATTGGTGCAGTGGCTGATACAGTCAGCTGCTGCGCTCCGGGTCGTGGGTTCGATTCCCGCACGGAACAAACATTTGTATGATCTGCAGGTAGTTGATCCGGGTCTGGGTGTATTGTATGTGGAATTCATGTCTGTAAACGCACCCACGATACAGGAGAAATGGTAGTGTGGGGCAATGTTTAAAAAAAAATGTTGACATAAAATTGAAAAATTGTCGAGGAAGCCTTTGTTCAATAGTGGACATCCTTGGGCTGATTTAATGATGTTGATTGTATTATTGCAATATTGCAAATTCAGTCAGAATAGCAAATAGCTCTTAAACTTTTTTTTATGAAAATGGTGAAATCTGACTTTGCTTATACTCACCACGACCAACTAACCCCCAGGAAATTAAACAATCGTGGCTTTGAAACTGTTTTAGTCACATAAAACTACACAAACCAATGTACACTACGCTTTACAATAAATAAAAAGAGATTCCAGGAGCTTTTAGAGAGAAAACCGTGGATGGTTAGAAAAAGCTTGGCACGGAAAAATATACGTTGGTATAAATCCACACCACATTAGAGTACAGTAATAGATACCAGATCTAGACGTAGACAACTTGAAGATTTTCCAGTATATTTTTCTAGATGATATTTTGTAAGTCTGCCTCCTTGGTGAAACTGAAAATTGTTTTGTTATCATTTTATTTATCGTTATTATCTTTCGATATTTGAGTGTACCCAACTTATCAGATGTTCCGTGTGATTGCCGGCAAATAAGAGGCCACCACTCTCTATCCATCATCATTTCGGCCAAATGAAGTCCACTGCTGGACACAGGCCTCCCCGAAAGATCACCACAATGACCGATATGGGTGTGTTGTGGGCTCATTAGGGGGGGTTTTGCCATAATCACCACACTTGGCAGACGGGTTGGCGATCGCAGTTGAGTTATTAATGTACTCGAAGGACGCTGCTGCCCATCTTCCGGCTAATCCCTTGTACGACACCCACGGGAGGAGATGGGGTGATCGTATTCTTAGCAGGCACCACACTGCAAAGCCGGCACCACACGGCAATCTCCATCCATGCGTGTCGTAAAAGTTGACACGGTTTAATATTTGTATCATCTGCAAGTAGTTGTTCTGGGTCTGGGTGTATTGTGTGTGGCAATTGTGTCTGCAAACGCACCCACGATACAGGCGAAATGTTAGTGTGGGGTAAAGGTTAACTAAAAAAAGGCAAAAGGATAGGCAGCAGCATACTTTCACGTGTGCTAATGACACATCTTATCAACATTAACGTACACTGCCCTAAGCAATCCACCTGCGAAGCACCTCTTCTAGAAGTAGTCATTGAGAGGCCCATGATCGGCAGTGGACCTTTAAGGGCTCATGAATTGACATTTGAGACGATGATTAACTTACCGATTCGGTAGTCAAAATAAGGACTAAAGTCGCCACAGAACAACCTTGATTTTAAAATGTCAGTGTGCTTCGGAGATGGCCGTGATGATTGTGGTGGTGGGTTACCGACAGTGGCATTTTTATTTATGTTTCTTCTCGTACGCTGCTTAACCGGGCATTCTGGCGAAGCCAAAAAGGTCTCAATCTGAGCATAAATAGTTAAAATCTAAGCATTCGCAGCTAAGGTACTTGCGGGACTCAAACCTCGGCCTAAGGTGTGATCTTACGAGGACCTGGAGCCTCCGTTAGGTGCCGAAGATGACCGCCCCAGTGGTTTTAGCCTGTAGGAGTCGGCATACTCCTTCGCCCTTCCCCGGGGCGAAGGAAGTTTATGAAGAATTTCCACTGGGCACCAATAAAAAGAAGGGCGTTGCTGGAAACTAGAGACGTCATAGACAGATACATAGGGTACGTTATTGTGTTATGAAGTTCCCTTAAAGTTTTAAATTAGTCCCTCACAGACGAAGTCATATATAACAGCGAGAAATTCCTAATTTAAACCTAAATCTCAAATATACACCCATGAATGGAATGATGGTTCTCGAAAAAGGTCGGCTATGCATCTGCGGCTCCTCTGGTGACCATAATTCTCGTTTGCTTACACACTAGCCCGTAAATTATAGAGCATGGGCCTTTCAATGAGAGCAATGATCCCCCCAATGATGATAAGTGGTCATATAGCCATATTTACCACGCTGGCAGGCACATTGGTGATCTCAGTATGTTATTATTAGCAAGCGGAAACCGCTGCTGCCCACCCTCTGGATATAAGATCTTAGTAGCTTTTCACGACACCCGTGGATAGAGCGTGGTGGTATAGACTATCACTCTCCACCTGAGTGAGTGAGTGGATACGTTTGATTCCCAGCAAATAAAAGTCTTTGCTGGGACTCACAATTTTTTGCTTATGATGTGAGAGTACAATACGTGTGATTTACATTTATTTCCTGAATATTTTGTGCCGCGAGTCCTATTACATACATATTCAGATGTAATGGCTCTTATGGCCCCCACGACGCAAGATATTCTCGTCCACCAGAAGCCCACGAGTGCAAAGCAATTATTTATACCAAACATAACAACTCACTCACTTTGGTCCTCATAAGAGCTCAATATCAGCGAGCTATGGAGATAGCTATGCTTGGTATTTCTATACGAGATCAAATCAGAAATGGGGACATCCGTAGAAGAACTAAAGTTGCCGACATAGCTGAAAGGATTAGTAAACTGAAGTGGCAATGGGCGGGGCATATTGCTCGTAGAACTGATGGCCATTGGGGTAAAAAGTTTCTGAAGTGGAGACTGCGGACTGGAGAACAGCGTGGCATGATCCCCAACGAGATGGACAGATGACCTGGTAAAACTCACTGGAAGTCGGATGCGGGGATAACTGCTTGTTATGGAAATTTGTGGTGTGACCTTTATTCAATTCGGAGTCTGATATGATGACACTAAACAACACACTTCGAACATTTTCTGCTTACGATGTGAGGGTACAATACATGTGCCATACATTTATTTCCTGAATATTTTGTGTCGCGAGTCCTATTACATACAGATTCAGATGTAATGGCTCTTATGGCCCCCACGCCGTAAGATATTCTCGGAGAAGCCCACGAGTGCAAAGCAATTATTTATGACTTCGTAACTTCTCACATATATACATAAATAACTGCGGACGTGATGTGCTAAATGTCGAATGTTTAAGTTTCTTTGTATAACTTATGAAGAATGAGTACGTAATATGTCAATATATTACGGCCAACTAAAGTAATTATAATTACTTATTATTACTTAGTATGTGTCTCTCTTCACGGGAATCCCCTGCAAGGAAGAACCCAGTATTTTAATGGGCTTAAGGGCTATTGCAATATGTGACATATAGACTATGAACTTGGAATAAACAGGAAACTGTTTACTTTTGAACCTTTCATTGGAATTATAGTGCCCCGTCACTCACATGATGGGCCCACTGAAAAGCCACCACTACAGGCGACGGGGAGCACCGTTGCACCATCGTGAGCGGCTCGGGTCGTCAAGAGGCGCAGCACCGGCTTCACCATTTCGCGTCTCGAAGACTCAGAGCGGGTTTCCTCGTTATTATGCCATAAGACACTACTATCCCCGAGAATATCCTACCGCCTAGATGCCAGCTCATTCATATCAGCCAAAGGAAGTAGGCGTCCTTGACCCTCCTGTCCCTGAACTAAGGCAGATTTTTTTATGAAAAGAGCGTCTTTCTCATAATTCAAAATGACACCTCTTGTAGTCAAACCCTTTACTACCAAAAATAATATGATCCTGGGAACAGGTCTATTTTTATGACTACATTCATAATCTAGCTGCTAATTAATCATAAAAATATCCATCATTTTAGGCTTTCAACACAACAGTTTACTGACATCCTTAACCTAAGAGGCTAAAAACGGCATTACACATGATAAACGCTCCTACTTTATCAGGATGGGTCCTAAAACCTTCCTTCCTGGACCTAAACAAATGGAAGCAGTAACGACTAGTCCAGCCAAAATTGTTTGTTTATTACTTATGTTCCTGTGGGGAAATGCCGCAATAAATGTTTAAGAAGTCCTTAGAACTGTAGTAGGCCTCATGTATATTTTAACAGTGCACACACATCACCTCGTAAACGTCCAATGCTCAACATTGGCCTTCTAATGATCACTACAGGACAGGTCATAGCGGTGTGGCCGGAATAACAACGCTTTGCAGGCACATTCGTGATAGAACATAATAATTTATTTTCAGTTCATCATAATTTCGGCCGAATGAAGTCCATTGGACACGGGCCTCCTCCAAAGATCAACACAACGTCCGATATGGGTGTGTTGTGGGCTCATTGGGTGGTTTTGCCATAATCGCCACGCTTGGCAAACGGGTTGGCGATCGCAGTTGAGTTGTTAAATGTACTCGAAGGACGCTGCTGCCCATCCTCCGGCTAATCCCTTAGTCGACTTTTACGACACCCGTGGGAGGAGATGGGGTGGTGATATTCTGAACCGGCACCACACGGCATTTTTAGTTAAAATGTCCTAATAGACACTTGTACACGTCATATTGAACCAACTGAGGGCATTTCGCTACATGGTAACCTCTGAGAAGAAATGCCGAAAGCAACTCAGGGTTAGGTCTTTATTTGTCATTTTTATTACAAATCTGTTCATCATCACCATCATATCAGCAGCGGACGTCCTTTATCTGATATGATGATAGGCATATATCAAACTCTGTTCCTACGATTCAAAAGACGAGACGGCACGATTGGTGCAGTGGTTGATACAGTCGGCTGCTGCGCTCCGGGTCGTGGGTTCGATTCCCGCACGGAACAAATATTTGTATGATCTGCAGGTAGTTGTTCCTGGCCTGGGTGTATTGTGTGTGGAATTTGTGTATGTATCCACGACATAGGAGAAATCCTAGGTGGGGTAATTTAAAAAAAAAGCAATTGAAGAAAAAATGTTTCTTTATTAAATTTTGGGCAAAATACATGATAACGAATTGCTTACTACTCTAACCGTAGTCTGCCAAGCCTTTTATCAACCGGACGTCTGTGAAGAGCGGTCGTTTGCGTGATCTCTCCCATTTTGAGCTCATGTAGGACCAAATGCAGGACTTTATCTACACGCGTTCTTTCTGAGCTCGTTTAAAGTTCACAGAATAACTGTCAGACTGTTTCATTTATTGTTGCTTTTAACAAAATATTTGTGTTTGGTTTTAGTCATTTATCCTCTTATATTCAGTACTAGCTGGGACCCGCGGTTTCACCTGCGTTTAATTTAAAAGGAATTTAGAGTACTTCAACATAGACCCTTGACATAGAATATATATATATATATATATTGGATTTCAAGGGATTTTATTTTTTTGTGCGGAACCCTAATTATTTTTCTTAAATTAAAGTAGCCTAAGTTATTCCTTATAACATCAGCTATCTGCCAGTGAAAGTCCAGTCAAAATCGGTCCAACCGTTTCGGAGATTACCCGGAACAAACAGACAGACAAACAAAAAATATAAAAAATTGTTTTTGTTATATGTCCCGTATATACTTTCATATGCATTTAGTAAAAAACTGTTATTTTGACATTACAAACAGACACTTCATTTTTATTTATTTGTATAGATTTAGTTTTCATCTGAACATTTTTTCTCACTGCTAAGTGATGGGTACGCAATTTTTGTTTGCTTTTGATCTGAGAAGTTCTTTTTACAGGAGCTCTCGCAGACCAGTAATGAGTACGCCCATATTCCGGCCAAAATGATGACACAATTGCTGTGAATATCTATGGGGGTGGCCTTTGTTGCTGACAGAGAAGGGACACTGCTGCCCATGCCTCTGGATTAGAGTCCGTTAATCGCCTTTTACGGTTTTATATTATTAATCCGGACACCAAACGGATTTCCGATTAAAGACTTCAGCTTTTCAGCCGAATAAAGTCCACTGCTGGACACACGAATCCCTCAAAAATCGTCACAACGAACCGATCTGTCTGTATTGTCACCAAATCACCACGCTTGGTAGGTGGGTTTGCGATCACAGTTGAGTCTACTCGAAAGACGCTACTGTCGATCCTCTGGCCAATTTTACGACACCCACGGAATGAGACGGGGTTGGTACTGTTCATAGGCGGCACCGCAAAGGCTTAAATTGATTTAAATAAACAAATACTAACTCCATGACGTGCACTTCTGAAAATGCCCCCCCTAATACACCAGCTAGAACAGGTGTGGTGAACTCATGGCACGCGTGCTATAGGTGGCACTGAATAAAAATTGTGAGGGACAGCCATACAAGTATTTATTACGTTAGTATTATAAGTTTATGGACACAGCGTTGATTGAACGCATCATCATCTTTATCATTTCGGCCGAATGAAGTCCACTGCTGGACACAGGCCTCCCCCAAAGATTACCAAAACGATCGATATGGGTGTGTTGTGGGCTCATTGGGGGGTTTTGCCATAATCGCCACGCTTGACAGACGGGTTGGCGATCGCAGTTGAGTTGTTAATGTACTCGAAGGATACTGCTGCTCATCCTCCGGGTAATCCCTCAGTCGACTTTTACGACACCCACGGGTAGAGATGGGGTGGTGGTATTCTGAGCCGGCACCACACGGCAAATTTGCACGCATACACATCGAATAAATTAAAACATGTTCGATGTTGTCGATAAATTTGATTTAAATTATACAAATAATTCTCATAAAGTAAATGTAAATTGCAGTGTAAAATGTACCTATCTCTTTATGTTTATACTTATCGTTAATAAAAGATGTTAATGTAATTATGAATTATATTTTTGCCACTAACATCCTTAGATTACTCGTTGCACGTCATTGGCCATGACGTCAAACAATTTTAACAGAAATTTGGCTATAGCATCATCATCATTTCGGCCGAATAAAGTCCACTGCTGGACACATGCCTCCACCAAAGATCACCACAATGACCAATATGGGTGTGTTGAGCGCTGATTGGGGGGTTTTGCCATAATCGCCATGCTTGGCAGGCGGGTTGGCGATCGCGGTTGAGTTGTTAATATACTTAAAGGACGCTGCTGCCCATCCTCCGGCTAATCCCTTAGTCGGCTTTTACGACACCCACGGGAGGAGATGGGGTGGTGGTATTCTGAGCCGGCACCATATCAGTCAAAGAACGCCCACTGCTGAAGAAAGGCCTCCCCTATAGATTTCCTTAATTGTGTCATCACTTTGGGTGGAATTTGGCATTACTCACCGCTGGGTTGGTGAGCCAGTATGGCTACTGTTCCTCTGGAGGGACGCTGCTGCCCATCTCTCTGGTTTGGAGTCCCTTAGTCGCCTTTTACGACATCCACGGGATGAGATGCAGTGGGATATATTCATAATCCGTACATCATACGGATAAATTTGGAACCGGTTGAAAAAAGGTTTGCCATCCCTGCCCTAGAATAAATATTTATGATTGTTTTGCTATAACACACAAATGGATTAAACAAAAACAGCCCATATGTATGTGTATCTTTAATTTCCAAATTGGCATCGAAATACAAAAACAGACACAACACAGTTATACAAATGTGAATTTTTATCGCAATTCCAAATGTTGTTTTTGTAATTGTATATTTTTTATGAACACGTATCGAGTTTATATGTATTTCTGTAAATGAGTAATTCAATACTCTTGTTTTATTTAAAAATACTTTGTCTGAAAGGTTTTATTGTTTACTTCTCTTTGTATTACAATAAAAACAAATAAATACATATTAATGGTACTGAGTAACACGACAAAAGTTTGCAGTCTTTTAAGCTTTTATGTTAAAACATGGTAATATTATAATGTACAAAATTATTCTCATAAGTTTTCCATTTGTTTTAGAGTGGTTATTGGTGTTATAATTACCTTGTAAGTTAAACAAACTTTCTATTCTTTTTTTATCCAACTTCGTGACGAGACTAGCAAGTCATTCGCCTGGTGGTAAGCCACATGACTGCCCATAACAATTAGAATGGTAATGCTATGTCTCTTATGGCCAGTAGTTTGCTACAGTGACCTTCTAACCGGAGCACAGTAATGTCTAAAGTTTAAACACTACTGCTTGGCGGAGAATATCTGGCACTGAGGTGATAACTATCTTTTTTATTATCCCGATGGTAATAAATCATGCACATCCTCCGTCCCGGGGAAGGGTGGAGAGGTATGGCCGGACTCCTAACAGCTAAAACCACCGAAGCGATCATCTTCGGCACTGAAGGGGAGCTTCAGGTCCAGGTTTTCGGGGAGATTATAAAAGATCCTACCTATGGTAACATTTTGTATTTTTTATTAGGCCTATTGGAAATTCTACATGAACTTCCTCCGCCCCGGGGAAGGACGAATGGGCATGCCGGACTCCTACCGGTTAAAACGACTACAGCGGTCATGTTCGGCACCTAAGTGGGGCTCCAGGTCCTCGTATTATCACACTAGAGCCACCCACCGGTGTCACGCCTTTAGGCATATCTCTGGGGGGGGACCCCCGGGGGGGATTATAAAGGATCCCCCAAAGCGTCCTTGTACACTATATATATAATAAAAACCCGCGTATTGGGCATCTATTCCCTCGAGCTCACAACATTGGCTTCATTTCACTTAAAGTACATTTTAAGAAAAATCGTATTTTATATTATTAATTGAGTTCCGGTATCGTTTTCCGAAATCTCAAGCAAAGTGGACGTTCTTGCCAATGCAACAGAAACTTATCCTATTCTTTTACTTTTTTATGCTTTAGGAACAAGTTAATTAGTATCATATTTATTTATATTATTTATAAGGTGCCGTGTGGTGCCGGCCACGAATAGCACCAACCCATCTCATCCCGTGGGTGTCGTAAAAAGCGACTAAGGGAGGAGGATGGGCCGCAGCGTCCATCGAGTACATTTAACAACTCAACTGCGATCGCCTGCTAAGCGTGGAGATTATGGCAAACCGACCCCACAACATACAACACACGGATGTCGGTCGTTGTGGTGATCTTTGAGGGAGGCCTGTGTCTAGCTGTGGACTTTATTCGGCCGAAATGATGATATTTAACTACAAATATTAAAATCGTCTAATGACATATTGA
Organism: Diloba caeruleocephala; assembly: GCA_947459985.1. Lineage (NCBI taxonomy): Eukaryota > Metazoa > Arthropoda > Insecta > Lepidoptera > Noctuidae > Diloba > Diloba caeruleocephala. The sequence goes on from OX381618.1 coordinate 4,745,781, forward strand.
AATAGATTTTATTTCATTATTTAGTTACTTTCCAGTATAAACTCTTTATATATACATTTGTGACATAATGCCATATATTTATTCAGAATACTAACTTAATACTTCTTTAACTACATTTTACATAGTTTCTTTTTTAAATGTAGAGACATTTAATCGTTACACTATTAGTCGCCTTTTTTTTTTCCACCCATGAGTGGAAAAGGTAGTCTATTTTTTGCCGGGAACTACATGGAATACGGCAGATACATTTATAAGTCTCGTATTCAGACGAAATTTTTCAGATATCTTGATTACCAGGCGCGGCTGGTTTCAGACGATTACTACCATCGTTGTAGAAGGTATCATTTTCTACCGTTAGACCTTAGACGTCACATTAATGATATAAGTTATTTACTTAACATTGCGAATGGTACAATTGATTGTCCCGAACTTGTCTCAAAACTATCAATATGCACTAATCTAGCTGGATTCCGACAGCGACCGCTTTTAAATATACCTTTTGCAACCACTAATTATATATGCATGGCATAATAAAATTTCCCGCGAAGTGGATATTGATTTGTTCTGTACTAATGCAAGCACAGCAAGGCGGCTTTTAGCTGAACCATTTTTTTCGACAGGAAGCAATTGCAAGTTGCACTCAAGCTGTAGATGTCGGTGTGATAACTGAATTACTTCTATTTAATATTACTTCACTACATGTTTTGCGATAGCAAATCGACTGTTATTTATCTGTGGAGGTTAGCAATCTTTATTACATATTATACAAACCAAAATGTTATTAGTCTGTAAGCCTTCCTAAAAGCAATATTTTTTTTTTTTTTTTAAAACAAAATTAAAACTTTGTTCTATGGATGGAAAAATTATTCATAATTCGAAACACAATACTATTAACATTTGAAAGTCCAACGAATCAAAACCTATAAAGGGAGACGAAATAATAATATTAAGATTTCTTCGGTTTTCATTGAAATTCGAAACGATCTACCCAGTAAAGATCCTTCATTAACATCGCATACTATTTTACCTACGTAACAACGCTGTTTAATCTGTGTCAAATGACTGCTTGCGGCTGCCGTAGCAGAACGTAGCGGCCTTAGTAAATTACTATCTAATGACGCCTTCAACTTCTGTAGTACAGAACTCGTGGTGTCAAAGAAAGGTAAGGAAGTATGCATATGTAACGTTTAATAAAGTATGTTTTTGACATTGAGTTTTGTTGAAATTACATAATACTAATTGATGCTCAGTATGTTTTTTTTTTTACTTATTTTCTTTCTTTTATTTTCACCTCGAGACATTAAGGTTCACGTTTTCACGCGGATGCGTAGATTGGGGAATCTTCGTGCCCACTCCGAGCGACTCAAGAGAAGACGGTAGCACGCATGTGGTCACGCGCTGCCGTGGGACGCTTTGGGGGATCCTTCCGGGGGGGTGACCACTTTACAGTCACCCTCTCCGAGATGTACCTATAGGCGTGGCCCCAGTGGGCGGCTCCAGTGTGATCATACGAGGACTTGGAGCCTCCCTTAGGTGCCGAAGATGACCGCTCCAGTGGTTTTAGCCGATAGGAGTCCGGCATATCCCTTCGCCCATCCCGGGAGTGAAGGAAGGTTATGAATAATTTCCACTGGGGACCAATAAAAAACAAAAAAGGTTCACGTTTTCGAAATCTATTAGGATCTCCAAAAAATTCTTCCAGAGAACAAAGATCTGCAGGTAGATGTTCCGAGTCTGGGTGTATTGTGTGTGGAATTTATGTCTGTAAACGCACCCACGACACAGGAGAAATCCTAGAGTTGGGCAACGTTTTTAAAGAAAAGAAAAAAGAACAAATCTGCCAGGAAAAAACAAATACCCACCGAACCATTGACTTATACGAAAAAAACCATTTGTGGATCATTGAACCACCGATATTCGGTGCCCGGACTTTGGCGTCGTGAACATAGCCGTTTTGATGCCACCCTTTTATGGCCTTCGCGGCGTCTTTAAATGGTTCCGTTCCTGGCACCGGCTGACCTTTTTTTACACAAACTATTTTTTCCTGCTTGCATGGACTGAATTTCATCTTAGTATAGTAAACGTCCTGTGGTGTTGGCTACGAGTAGCACCAAACCATCTCATCCCATTTGTGTCGAAAAGTTTAAGGGATTAGCCGGAGGATTGGCAACAGCGTCCTTCGAGTACTTTAACAACTCAACTGCGATCGCCAACCCGGCTAAGCGTGACGATTATGAATACTCCCAATGAGCACAAAACACATATCTCACAGCAGGGACACGCCCAGACCGGTCGTTATGGCGATTTTTGGGGACAGCCTGTGTCGAGCAGTGGACTTTCCATTCCAACCTAAAATCGTCCACTGTTGGACAGAAGTGAACGTTACTACGTACTACAACCGTCGCTATTTCAGTGATTATTAAAATTGTAACAGTTAATTATTTACGTTATATACCATTGAATGTTTTATTACATCTCCTTGTTTATCTTGGTGCTCTGCCGACACGAAATTCTTGTAAGCGACTTTTCGTTTTTTACTAAAATACCGTATAACTTAGGTTCATTTTTATGAGCGTATAACTTGCCTGTGATGGAGACGAGCCGCGTGACGCGCAGCCATCGTGAGCAAAAAGAAATATGGGTACTATCCCGGATATGTCTTTCCTTCATTGTTTGTATCAGGGATGGTTGGGCTGGATACTCTATACGTTAGACGAAAGTTGACGTTACTGATTCGGCTTTTCGAGATTGTTAATGGTATAGTTGACAACCCGGAGGAGGTGGCGCGATGCGTACTCGCTGCACCAAACAACTACCTGCGCTTGCGCCGGCGGCCACTATTCGCGTTGCAATGCGTCACGACATGATCCCACGTACAGTGCACTTGCTCTGGCCAATACTATGGTTGCACGACACCAAGACATAAACATATTTGAAAGTCCAAGAAACAAACTTCAGTTTATCAGACAATGTTATAGCTATTTATGCAGTTTGTGATATCCTTATTAACTAATCTGTGCACGCATTAGGAAACTGTAAGTGCACAGAGCTCTGTTGTTTAATAAATAAATAAATAAATAAACAGTGTTATAAATACTGGGGCGACTTTGAGATGAGAACACTGCTGCCGGAATTTCTGAGAACGGTGACTTTGTGGTGATTTAATTAATAATAAGTTGTCTTTCATGAAAAATACGTCGTGGCCATACAAACACAGAATGTGGTGGTTTGTTATAATGATATGCCTACCTTTTAAAGTTAATTTTACTTATTTGGTTTTACGAATATTTTGTTTATGTTATACTTAATGCAAAGATTAGTTCCTCTTTTTTGTAATACACCGCAACACTGATTGATTATTACTATGTATTTTGTTACCATATATTATGTATATTTTGTTACTTATTTACCATGCACTATTATTTATTATATATATTATTTTCGTTATTTATAATATTATATACCTACATAATGTATTTTACACCCACTTTATTATATACATAATAATAATATATCTTACTAGTTTCGAACGTATAGCACTCGTGGGTTGCAGCTGAAAATCAGCGTTAGGTAGTGGTAGCTCAGCTCTCTAGTGTACGAGGAGGAGGACCTGGAGCCTCTCTTAGGTGCCCAAGATGACCGCTTCGCCCTTCCCCTGGGCGAAGGAAGTTAATGAAGAAATTCCACTGGACACCAATAAAAAAAAGGTTGTGGTACCTGGTACTGCTACCTGACATCATGCTGAGCTGATGGCCCCTTTGGCACATCTGTTTTATTATTATGTTTTTGTTTGCCTATTTAATTATTTGTGACAGTAGATATATTTTCTTTCTTTCTTTCTTGCCTTTTGCACGCTGCTTTGCATTATTCATGAACAGACATAGTCATATATTTATACTCATTAAAAGTATGAATACATACAATTTAAAAACCTCCCACACCCCGATTCTCCACTTCAAAAACTTCTGCTGGGTATACGCCAAAGACAAGACAAAAAGACAAAATGCTACTTTATATTGATGACTAAGCGACAAATGATGAGGGTCAACAGTATACCGCAATTTGTATTGTTACGCTCGTGTACTCGCGGCTTTATCTCTTTAGAAATTCACCTTAGTGCCACGTCATATTTGAGATATGACGTCGTTTTGGGGGACGCCTTTGTTGTGTACCCACCTTGTATAGATTAAAGTAACTATTGTCTTTAAACATTCAAGGAATGTTCTATTTTTAAATAGGTTACTGGATGATGATGATGCTTACGTATAAAATGACTTTGAAATGTGTCTTTTAGACAAGGAGTCTTTATTACGACGCATATACAATAAGAAGATAGCCAGTTTCCCTCACTGATCGGTAAAGGATCGATGAGGGTAAGCAACACTTGTTGCGGTCTGCCTATGGATGGGTTACCGCGTAGTGGCTTTTGAAGTGAGCGTCTCCATGCTTCGGAGGGCACGTAAAATCGTCGATTCCGGTTGTTTGCATTAATCAGCAGTTAAGCCAAGTTGCAGGCTTTTGAGCGGCTTGAGCAATTCAGACAAGGTTGGCCACTAACCACATGAAAAGAAGAAGGAGAAAACATATTCTTTTGTTTTTGTGGTAAAAGTTGCTACGTAAACAAATCTCTGATTGATATTGTACCCTCATCAAATCGGCCATACAATGTCCACTGCTGAACAAAGGCCTCCCCCAGAGATTTCCACAACTGTGTCATCATATTGGGGGGAATTTGCCAGTACTCACCACGCTTGGCAGGCGGGTTGGTGAGCATAGAATGGCTACTGTTCCACAGAAAGGACGCTGCTGCCCATCCCATGAGGTTTAGAATCCCTTAGTCGCCTTATACGACATCCACGGGAGGACATGGAGTGGTGCTATATCCTTAATTCGGACAACTTTGCCAACCATCAAATAATTTGTTCGTGTACAGGCAATGAAAAAGTGAAAGTTTCTCATCAATAAATATGTAATGAATTTATGGTTTGAAGTCTTGAGTTCTGCTAGTCTTTATATACATTAACAGTACAATAAATTCCGCAGTAAAGCTGGCAAGGTCAGCAAGCTGAAGTGGCAGTGGCCATATCTGGATGATATTAAGGTAGATTGAACTGACGAGATTCCGAGTCAGACCCGCAAAACTTGCACCACCGGCCATATGAAGCGAAGATCTGAAGAGCGTTGCTGAGAAGGACTTGATATAGAAAACGTCCGTTGCTAGACGTAAGTCTCTCTTCAATAGGCTAAATTGATAAGCCTATAAACTCTAGATAAACTATACTTGATGCTTTTACCAGTTATAAACCCAAGACATGCATCACCAGATGATGAAGTGATTGTTTTAGATAAAATAATTAAACTATTTTGTAAGAAAAGCGATGAGAGAAAATTAGTTCAAAAAGAAAAAAAAATTTCTTCTACTAATTATCTACTAATTTCTATACTATAATGACGCAGTTTTTTTGGAACGGCCGCGGGATGATAGCAGCAAAAACATGGTTATTTTATTAGAACTAACTATGTTTCAGTGTAATTGATGTTTTTTACAAAGAATATGATGTTAAGACATATTTCTTTGTTACGTCTATTATCTGCTGTATTTTATATAATACTATTTTTCTTTACTTAGTTTTATATACTCTTTATTGTACACCAATAGGTAATAGATACAAAAAGTGCTTAAAAGTATATTTTAGAGTACAACGGGCGGCCTTATCGCACTCGGCGATTTCTTCCAGGCAACCTTAGGATGTAGAAATACTAAACTGGACAATATATGCGGCAGTCGATTGTGCACACAGATTCATAATGACATAACTATATTACGTATACTATCCTAAATATACAAATAATGAAGATTGTACTTAAATAATGTAGATATATAAATACATAAACATTATATATATACACATATACAGATAAATCTGTAATAAATTCGATAAAATATAGAAAAACGGTTAATTCAGATGTACTTAATAAAAACCTCAAGACAAAATTAATTACAGTGACATGTAATGTTTCCTCACTAGACTTTTTAACACTGATTTCGACTGATCTCGAGATACACATAAATATACAAACATAAATACAAGAAGTAAAGAAGAAACTACAGTGATAGATAATGTTCCTTGAATAGTTTTTTAAATATTGCTAGGGATTTAGCACGTCTAATTGTCACTGGCAACACATTCCATAAGCGGGCAACCTGGACTGTAAAAGATTTTCCCACGTTAATTACGCAATGTAAGTGGAATGCATTGGCATTTTCAACGCCAAAGTCTATAATGACCTTAAGGATCTCGAATGTGTGTTATGAAGGAACTTGAAACGTTCTTTAAGATAGCAGGGAGATATAGATGGGTTGTATAGGATACTGTATAGAAGATGAAGAATATGAGTATTCCGAGGAAGGCGTATAGGAAGCCACTTGAGCTTAGTACGATACTCTGACACATGACCATATTTGCGTAAACCAAATATAAATCTTAAACAGAAATTCTGGAGTCGCTCAAGTTTAAGTTGTTCCTCTGTGAGATGAAGATAGCTGGTATTAGCGTAGTCAAGAATCGGAAGAAGAAGCGATTGTGCGAGCGCAGTTTTGGTGGAAATTGGCAGGAAGTTACGTAGTCTTCGTAAAGACCCCGCAGATGCGAATAATTTACGACTGACTTCCTGTATTTGTGGTCCCCAGGACAAGGTTTTGTCTATATATATTCCCAGGCTATATTAATCTGCCAACCCGCACTAGGGCAGCATGGTGGACTAAGGCCTAACCTTTCTCATCCTGAGGAAAGGCACACTAGAGCCGCCGCATTGGTGCCACGCCTTTAGACACATCACGGAGGGGATGACTGTAAAGCGGTCACCCCCTCTAGCGGAGGGAAGGCAACTGTAAAAAAGGTCGCCCCCCCAGGCACTTCTCGGGGAGGGTTTTAAAGGATCCTCCCAAGGCTCGCTTTGCGCTGTGCTGCGCACACGGCGGCACGTGACCATGTGCGCGCCGCCGTCTTCCCGGGGGTTAGAAAAAAGACCTACAGAGGAAATGTCCAATAAAAAAGTCCCGACTCCCGGAACTCCATTATTTATAATTTTAATTCAACACCGAATATAGGCCTACTAATAAAAGTAGATTATTTTGTTTATTATAATTTTTTATAACTAAAAACAAATTAAATACCCAAAAAATGCTGTAAGAACTTTTTGAGTAATGTTTGATTATTGCTGTTTTTCTACTTGTTGACCAGACTAGTACAATTAGTTTTTCAAAATTAGACATTTCGACATTCGCCTAGTCCAACCGCTCCCATATATTCTTTCCATTGTCGGCTGATTGTTTTTTTTTAAACATTTCCATATTTTTAAATACTTCTCCTGTGTCGTGGATGCGTTTATAGACATAAATTCCACACACAATACACCCAGACCCGGAACAAATGCCTGCAGATCATACAAATATTTGTTCCGTGCAGGAATTGAACCCGTGACCCGGAGCGCAGTAGTCGACTGTGTCAGCACTGCACCAACCGTGCCGTCCTATGGATTGGTCTTTGAAACACGCGAACGCCCCGCAACTTGAGTCTCTTTTTTTTTACTCCAACGATTATAGTACTCTGCTGGCAACATGTTCAGACTCGTTTTATTTTTTACTAGCTGGGACCCGCGGTTTAATTTAAAAATTAAATTGGATCATTTATAAATATGGGTTTCAATTTTTTTGCGCGGAACCGTAATTATTTTTTTGAAGTAAAAGTAGCCTAAGTTATTCATTATAATATCAGCTATCTGCCTGTGAGAAAGTCCGGCGGGCTGATTACCTAAGTCGCAGACGCTTTGCAACAGGCGTAAATTGCTCCAACGCCGCTGTCAAACGTCAATTTGGTATTACCTATTTGCCGATAGCGACTAAACAGGCGAAGATCTCTGTCGCGCCTCTGTCGGACAATCAATGAACTAAAAACGTTTATTCTTTTTAGTTCTACTGGTGGCTACTGGCGCTAGTAACTAATAATGCCTACGGCGAACGCACATCTTTATATCTTGTTCCTAGGTTAATTAATAGCTTACCTTCTAATTTGCGTAGTGACTTCACGCCAACTAATATTAAATTTAAACTTAAGTCTTACTTCTTGGAGCACATGTAATGCTAATTGCTTGGAAATGCACTCACCAACTTTCAATTTACTTTAGTTTATTTTATTTATTTCTTAGATATTAGACTACTTGTAGCATTAATTACAAACCTTTGTGGTTTACGAATGCTATATCATTATGCTATATTTATTCTATATTTTTTGAATGATAATCAATAAAAAAATAAATTTAAAAAAAACTATGCATCTTCCACAAGTAGCGACAAGAGGACATGGCTTACGTAATACCATTTTTTTTATTTTTTTGTCGCTTTGCCTCCTGTGGATCCTCCGCTGCGCGATAGCTGCTATCGCGTCTAACGTTGCTGTTTTTAGCTAATCAGCCCGCCGTAGGAATCGGTCCAGCCGTTTCGGAGATTAGTGGGAACAAACAGACAGACAAAAAAAATCAAGTAGTTTTTTTGTTGTAGGTACCGTATATACTTTCATATGCGTTTAGTAAAAAGCTGTTATTTTGACATTACAAACAGACACTTCAATTTATTGATAGATTCCGTATATCTTATATGGAGGCTTGATCTATGTTCTCTAAACGAAGCAGAGCTGATTATTTTGTATCTAACAATAAACTGTTAACATTATCTATCTGGTCTTGACTATTTATAAGTAAACGAAAATGCCTTTTAATGGTTCAACGTGAATCAAAACATTTTTACCTTAATCTTTTATCTTTTTTGGAACGTAAGCATAACACCAATGAAGCCCTACGTCAAAATAATCTCGGCCGAATGAAGTCCACTGCTGGACATAGGCCTCCCCCAAAGATCACCACAACCACCGATATGGATGTGTTGCGGGCTCTTTGGGGGGTTTTGGCATAATCGCCACGCTTGGCAGGCGGGTTGGCGATCGCAGTCGAGTTGTTGATGTACTCGAAGGACGCTGCTGCCCATCCTCCGGCCAATCCCTTAGTCGACTTTTACGACACCCATGGGAAGAGATGGGGTGGTGGCATTCTGAGCCGGCACCACATGGCAAATTCTTACAGCAAGAAAACTACTCATTGTGCCAACAACGGGTCTCCCATTCGCTATTTGCTAAAATACTCCATAGGCAGTATTCCAGCCCTGGTTTTTGCCAAGCGTGGTGATTATGGCAAAACCCCCCAATGACCCCACAACACACCCATATCGGTCGTTGTGGTGGTCTTTGGGGGAGGCCTTTGTTCAGCAGTGGGCACCCTTCGACTGAAATGATAATGACTGACAAGGACTGATGATATATATGAATTGGAAGTTAGTGATCTATACCGTTTATGTATATTTTATATATATTAGTGAATGCAAATAACTCCTTTTTCTGACCATGGCTCGACAAGCAGTTTTCCCTTTACTGACATTTTAAACGCATGAGCAAATTAATGCATGCTGGCATTGATAAATGAGATATGCAGAGACAGGGTAAAAAGTCGTTTTATATTTTCTGCTTACCTTATGATAAGGGATACATACGGTAGGGTCCGACTACGTGACTTATGACAGAAATATCTTTACTTCCATTCATCCTTTTATGTTAACGTCAACTTCTGAACGTGAGTCTGAATTACTACAATAATAAACAACAATATTATATTTCAGAAACCTACGCAAATGGCATCCATCGTTTGCTTGTGACTACGAACGCTTAGAAGTTAATGGTTTAGAAGTATTTTATTTTCCATATTTATCTTGCATGCGTTTAAGTTGCGTTATAATATGAATAACGCAACATAAACGCATTATTATTATCTACATAATTTTGCCTATTCCAGTTATATGTTATACTAACTGTTGTTGTCGTTTCACCCGCACGTTTATTTTTATCAATATTAATTGAAATATAGCCAATAGCCAATATCACTCGGGAATAGTGTATCATTATGTTAAAGAAATAAATTTTAAAATCGTTTCAGTAGTTCAAGAGATTTCCCCATACATACAAAAAAACAACCTATATAAAACCACGCTTTTTAACAATTTTTTTTTTGTTAGTTACTATTGTTATTTTAATCATGTTGAGAATTAATATCGACTTTTTAGTTCGATTATCGACAAAAGCGTGTTTTTTAGTTTTTTTAAACTATAATTCATTTCTATTTTTTTGTGCGTTTCAAAGTCAAAGTCAAGTCAAAGTCAAATATTTTTATTTCAAATAAACCAAATATTGGCACTTATGAAACGTCAGAATCTAAGTTGCACGGTTCCAAATAGTTTAACTACATTACATTCATTTTGCCTGTCCACAGTGTCAATAACGTCTGGTGGTAATTATTTACCCAAGCTTCTTCCTTTCGACGTTTAAATTAACAAATTCTCCCTCCATTACGGATAAAATCATCTGAAGAATGAGACACTATCCGAGTTTCATCGCACTCTTGCCGTGGAAAATATTATCGACATCTTATGGAGGTATTACTTTTATGCCAGTTTTTGTACATCGATGAAATTGTAATTCTTTCCGGGTATCATGGATGAAAAAATCGCTAGTCCTGGCGAGGATAATGGGACAAACTATTTAAATTATTGCATTGTCATCGGTCCTTGATAAGTGTGCGAAGTTTCAAATCAATCCAGAGTTTTGAAGGGGATGAAAAATGAGTTCAAAAAATCCGTTACATAGATACATACCGAGCTAATAAAAGCGTGTTAAAAATAAGAACCGCCCTTACACTAGGAATAATAAATTAACCGTTGATGAAACTAATAATAAAAAGTATTATCTAAGATAATGAGTGGTCTTCGTGTCAAAATGGTTGTCATGCAACTTATAATTGTTTCGTTGCATCAACGCTGGTTTCTAATGACAACTCTTATGATGCAGGGTCGTACTGCAAAATTAAATAATTACTTAAAATTCTAATATATAAAATGTTTAAAAAAAATTACAAGAATTATTGCTACTGTCAAATTTTGATTAATTATTAAGATTTTGTTGTATTTTGTGTAAGCATCGCGATACTGACCCCTTCGTAACTATAGTCTCAACGGCAAGAAGTTGCGTTGATATTTTCAAAAATTTGTTCAAATAAATTTGTGCCTTTTCTGTCTTCGGTAAAAATGCATTGACTTCCTCTGGCTTGGGAAGGGCGGAGGGGCATTCCGGACTCTTACCGGCTAAAAACCCACGGTATCCTTCCTCTTACCTCTAGCCGATGGGTGAGGTGCACACTGTCTGCATTAGGCCGCGCCCTTGGCAGATTTCGGCCCGTCAATACTCGACGGGCCCCGTCTCTGTGCGACCTGGCTGGCCGTACCTATCTCCAGAGAGGCGCACGCAGTACACATGCGCCGCCATCTCGGGCCTGATACTATTCGGGCGACGGACTGCACCTAGTTCATCACCTACAGGCCGCTTCTCATTGTGGCCGGAGATCAGTCAGCGCTCTCCTCCAGCGCCTGCACCCGGTGCGTTTTCTGCGGTGGGGATTAGAAGTGGTCTCCTCCCGTCCCCGCTCTGTCGCCTCTTTTGCTTGCATCACGTTCTCGTAAATGCAGGCGACGGTATCCCACCCGCTCTCGCTCCGGACGATGGTACTAAACCCCGGCCAGAAGCGAGAGATCACCGCCTTCGACCACTGCGACGAGATCACGGTGCTGCATTGCCCAAGCTGGACACTCCTTCAACGTGTGCTGCGCCGTGTCCTTCGGGCAGTCTCCGCAGTGACGACAACCGGGCGTCCTTTCTCAGCCTATTCGAGGCAGATACTTCCCGAAACACCCATGATTCGAGAGTACCTGCGTCATCCGGAAGGTGAGAGCGCCATACCGCCTTTCCAGCCATTCCTCCATGAGGGGTCTTACCCTTCTTGGTCTTACCCACTAATTAATTTAAATTATTAGTTAATTTCTATAAGTGAAGATTTGTTATTGGCTTTCCATTGACAAATTTTGTCCTATTTTAGATTTATTTAGCTAGTCTTCCATGCTATAATTAAATAAATAAATGATGTGCCCCATTGCAAAATTTCACTTAAATCTGTTCAGTCGTTTGAGCGTGAATGAGAGACAAAACATACAAACTTCAACTTTTATAATATTAGTTAATTTATAGTCTTTGTATCTAGTAGTTTTTGTAGTAGTAAGATCATTCATCAATATTCATTCTATAATATATCTTTTAAGATATAAAAAAATGCCCTTAGCCGGTTTTTAATTAATCAGAAACAGTTTAGATACTGGATACTTTATGTATAATCTTCTTTTGATAAAAAACGATGAATAAGTCACTCAAACGTAATTAATGCCTTTTAGAAATCTCAATTTCAGGACGAAACGTATCTTCAGTCTTATGAAACTAAGACAAGTTCTTTTTAGCTTTGTAATTTTTGTGCCAGTAACGAGGTAGGCTTGTCTGGGCCACAGAGCCGTATAGTCTTGAGAGTCTAGATTTTAATCTGGCTACACGCATTAATTACTATATATAGGTATGTATAAACCACATCATCTCTTACCTCGGGTATCTAAGACAATTGCTATAGTCGACGTATTGAGTTGGATATGGACAACAGTAATAATTTCAGTTGAATAAAGTCGGCTGCTGGACCCAGGCCTCCGCAAGGATCGTCACAACGACCCACCCAGGTGTAGTATGTGCTCTGGAGTTTTACCATAATCACCACGCCTGGCAGGCGGGTTAGCGATCGCAGTTGAGTTCTTAAATTGACATGTTAATATTATTTATTAATTTGTTCAATATGACATTTAAAGCTCTGGCTAGTAAAATGCCGTTTATTTAAATTAATTTCAATTATTCTACATTATGTATATGTGTGAACTTCGCCGAATTCATTAGTGCTATGCATTAATAATTCTCAATTTCCTATTGTAGTGCATTGTAGAATCCGTCTGTTTTATTATTATGTGTATTTATTTTACATATAGTCTACTTTGTTCGCAAATAGCTAACATATAACGTCTGTTTTATTATTATGTTTATTTATTTTACATATAGTCTACTTTGTTCGCAAATAGCTAACAATGTAATAATCAATGTACTAATATCACATTTTTATGAATATATCCAAGGAGTTTCTTGCCGTTTCTTCTCCATAAGACCTTCTTTTCCGAACCGTGAACTAAGTGTTGACTTTTCTTAAGAGTTTAATAAGGCCTATATGAAATAAATACTTTTTAATTTTGTTTTTTGTTAATTCAGGATTTGTAGATAAATTATAGCGGGCCGAGCAATAAACCTTGAGAAACCCCGCTTGGTACTGAAATCCAGCTTGACATATATATTGAGTGCTGCGTGAGTAGCTTGTGACCCATTTTCTATGTAAGGGGAGAACCACATAAGAAGATTACCACGTATTCCCACATACCTTCTTATTTAGGATGATATGGTCGATGCCGTCTAATAGTTTAATATAATTGTAAACGACATATACCTGCTTCTCATATTTCACGGAATTGATTATAAATTGATTAAAGAGTCAGGTTTGTAACAGTGGATCGACCTTTCAAAAAACCACGCTGGAAGGGGCTAAAAGTTTTTGCAAGTGCAGAAAATAACTGATTGTAGATCATCATCATATCAGCCACAGGACGTCCACTGCTGAACAAAGGCCTCCCCTCAGATTTCCACAATGAGCGGTTACATGCCGCTCTCGTCCAACGACTCCCAGCGACCTTCACCAGGTCATCTGTCCACCTCGTTGGAGGTCGTCCCACGCTGCGTTTTCCGGTGCGCGGTCTCCATTCGAGAACCTTTGTGCCCCAACGGCCATCAGTTCTAGGAGCAATGTGCCCTGCCCATTGCCACTTCAGTTTACTAATCTTTTGAACTATGTCGACAACTTTAGTTCTTCTGCGTATCTCCTCGTTTCTGATTCGATCTCGTAGAGAAATACCAAGCATAGCTCTCTCCATAGCTCGCTGAGTGACCTTGAGCCTTCTTATGAGGCCCATTGTGAGTGACCACGTCTCTGTTCCATATGTCATCACTGGTAACACACACTGGTTTAAAGACTTTCGTCTTGAGGCATTGCGATTTTGTTGACGAAAAGACGTTGCGAAGTTTTCCAAACGCTGCCCAGCCGAGTCGGATTCGACGATTGACCTCCTTCTCGATGTTGGACCTACCTAACTTGACAGTTTGTCCCAGGTAGACACACTCGTCAACAACTTCGAGAACAGAGCTCCCAACGGATATTGTGATGGGCACGACATGGGCATTTGACATGACTTTTGTCTTGCCCATGTTGATTTTAAGGCCCACCTGTTGGGAAACTTTGTTGAGATCATCGAGCATTGTGCTGAGCTCTTGCAGCGATTCTGCCATGACTACGATGTCATCGGCAAATCGCAAGTGAGTGATATACTCGCCATTGATATTAATGCCGAACCCTTTCCACTTCAATACCTTGAAGGCATCCTCCATTGCAGTGGTGAACAGTTTCGAGGAAATTACGTCCCCCTGTCTCACACCTCTCTGCAATGGAATTGTAGATAATCCTGTCAAATACCTTTGTAAGTTAGAAGTCGGTCTATAATTAGCAATCACAGAGATTGGTAATCACAGACCGATTCGAACCTTTTCTGTGCACTGGTGTAATAAACGCAGATTTCTATACTCTAGGGACGATGCACAAAGAATTGAGCATTGCCATTGTGTTCTTCTGTGAATACCCAGTTTTCATCCCTGATTCAGAGATGCTCACACAAGCTCGCGCAAGCAAGTCCCGAAGTTTCTTACAGGTCCCACATTGAATTCCGTCAGTGAATTTAACATTGCAAATTACACACAACTACATTTAAATTATCAAGTTTAACAATAAATGAAATTTTACAAATCACAAAAATGTTGATGGTCAACTTGGTACTATTACTACTGGGAGCTCAAACTGTTCACACGGAACTAAATTATGTCATGGAATAGATTTTTTTTTTCTTTATAAGACGTTGCCCCACACTAGGATTTCTCCTGTGTCGTGGGTGCTTTTACAGACATAAATTCCATACACAATACACCCAGACCCGGAACAACAACCTGCCAACAGATCATACAAATATTTGTTCCGTGCGGGAATCGAACCCACGACCCGGAGCGCAGCAGCCGACTGTATCAGCCACTGCACCAACCGTGCCGTCTGCGTTATCAGGTTGCGGACGAAGTTGCCGGTTGCACAGTTCATAATATCATCACCATCATCATATCAGTAGATAAATGTCCTCTGCTGGAAATCGGCCCAAAGATTGCCAAAATGTCTCGTATGAGTTTGCTACTCATTTGGGGGGTTGCCATAATCGCCACGCTAGGTAGAAGGGTTGTAAATCGCGGATTAACATCGTAAAAAGTAGCTAAACATATAAAAAACGTGTAAAAAACGCCATACGTTACAACTGTTACCGAAGAACATCAAATGTTTGTTCTGTATAGTGTTAAAAATATCAGATTGTCAAAAGTTGCTGAACCTTATTATATCCAAAAATATCTTAACATTGTACGTTAAAACTGTCACTGAACAAAATTAAATCTTTGTTTCCTCTGTTTAGTATTTAAAATAACAGATTGTCAAAAGCAGCTGCATCTTATGATATCGAAAAATATCTTAACATCATATGTTACAAATGTCACTTTCAGTTAAACATTTGCTTGGCGTTTTTTAAATAACAGATCTAAAAATACAACAATACGTTACAAATTCACTGAACAATATTAAATGTTTGTATCAGCTATTTATAGTTTTAAATAACAAATACAAATCTACTCATATCCTGTAACTGAGTAAATATTTTCCATGGCACACAATCAGCAACAAAAGCCTCCTTTTAGTAGCCATAATTTCAATAAACCTACTTTAACAGATCAGTTCACTCATGATCAGAATCATAAAGTGAAGCCACGGGTCAAACGAATATGGAATAAATCTCAGTATCGTATTATACCGATGAGATGTAAATTGCTGATATCGAGGTTAAATCAAAATGACACGTAAGACGATTTTAGAATAAGTTTTTTTAATACTCATTGACTAGATGAGGAAGTCATTCGGCTGGTGATAAGTGTCATCGTCGTCGTTTCGGCCGAATGAAGTCCACAGCTGGTCACAGGCCTCTCCCAAAAATCACCACAACGACCGATAGGTGTGTTGTGGACTCATTGGGGGGTTTTGCCATAATCGCCACGCTTGGCAGACGGGTTGGCGATCGCAGTTGAGTTGTTAATTTACTCGAAGGACGCTGCTGCCCATCCTCCGGCTAATCTCTTAGTCGACTTTTACGACACCCACGAGAGGAGATGGGGTGATGGTATTCTGAGCCAGCACCATACGGCAATGTCATGCCTGCTCCTAAAAGTTTATTGTAATATTACCCACGACTAGTCCTGCGTGGTACCACATTGCGCCGCACCGCCAAATAAATTATATTATTATTATATTATTGTGGTATATTTCATCTTTACACATTGACATACATTTTTCTCGGTATGTTTTTTACAACAATTTGTAGCAATCAACATTGTAATCTCAATTATTTTAAAAGAGTACCATGTAGTTTCTAGCCGGCTCTTCTACACGAGATCAACTATTTGGAACCGTTCAACTTAGATTCTGACGTGTCATAAGTGCCAATATTTGGTTTATTTGAAATAAAAAACG
Source organism: Diloba caeruleocephala (assembly GCA_947459985.1). NCBI lineage: Eukaryota > Metazoa > Arthropoda > Insecta > Lepidoptera > Noctuidae > Diloba > Diloba caeruleocephala. The sequence continues at coordinate 4,762,509 of OX381618.1, forward strand.
TTGACTTTGACTTATTTACTTTAATTAAAACGAAACGAACCAATTAAAATAATTTGAGAAACACATAAGTAGACAAAGATAGCCACGTTTACGTATCCTTGTCACAAATCGCAAACACTAAGATCGTATAAGTAAAAACTAAGTATCCTGCTCGTCATCAGCAAACGAGTTGCAAACTGTGAGCACAGAGAGAGAATTGTCAGGCGTAAAAAATCGAAATAACGCAAGATACGCCTTGACGACGAATTGTCAGGGGTAAAAAATCGAGATAGCTCATGATAGTTAACATTCCGAAATAAAACAAAAGACGCGCGTACCCGCTTACATGCACTCCCCTTACATCCTCGTCAGTTACCACTTCGTAGATACAAACATTGGCATACGTACAAATTATAATTGTCTTGAAGTTCTGCCAATGTTTGTGAGCAAGCTTGTATTGACTCCCTGATGAGTATTTATGTACAACGACGACTGTACTAAAACTGCGATGTTTGTAGTTCAATGTTTGAATTAGCGTATGAAGTGCTGTATGTAATGCCAACATATTGGTAAGTATGAACCGTCTTATTCAAGCTTCCAGCATTCGTGCTAAAATAAGACTCTACTGTGCTTAGAATAATGAAGTGGTTGTGTTTTAAACCTTAAAAAAGATGACTATCTCTGATCGCCAAGGAATGGAAATAATTATATAATGTAATGACATATATAAGGATCACTTGACACTCAACTCAGCGTATTGCTGCTGGAGAAAGACCTTTCCCAAGTACACCCACATCAATCGGTTCTCTGCTACAATTACGTGACAGCATGAACGTTAAAAACAATGAATATTCCTTTGTGATTGGAAATTACCATCTTCTCTAATATTTATTGTGTAGGCCCTCGGCATCGGCCCTTTCCCAATTCCGCTCTGCAGTTTTCTTTTAGAGCATGACACTCTCACAAAAGGAGACCACTTCACTCAATTTTTTACGCTCTGCCAATATAGCCAGAGATAGGCAGAGAAAGATCTTATCCGATCCGATCGACCACGATTCACCACTCGGCAGCCAGCGCAGGGCATTTATCAAGCGTGTGCTGTGCGGTATCCTGGTCGCTACCTTCCACAGTGGTTGCACTGTTCCGTGACCATGCGTCTTATTCTTCATCTTTACCCAACTGCTCCAGAAGGAAGACAATTCCTTTCGAGTGAATGTCTATTTCTTTGGCACGCCCTGTTGCCTATACGGCTTGATGGATTTTAACACATCGAGGTATCTTTTAATTCTTTAACTGTGGGAGTAACACATAGGGTGTAAATTTAAATATGGCGTATCTAATTTCTACGTAGTCGGGGTTTTTATTTGCTACATACAGCCATTTATACGTCCACTGCTGAACATCGGCCTCCCTCATAGACCTCCACAACTGTGTCGTCATATTGGGGGGCATTTGCCAATACTCACCACGCTTGGCAGGCGGGTTGGTGAGCGCAGTATGGTTACTGTTCCACAGGAGGGACGCTGCTGCCCATCCCTCTGGTTTGTGTCCCTTAGTCGCCTTTTACGACATCCATGGGAGGAGATGGAGTGGTGCTACATTCTTAATCCGGATACCACACGGACAATGCTACATTCGCATTTTAATTAGTTCTTAATTTAAAATCAATTTGGTAAATTATTTAGTCCCTGAGTACATGAAAACAAAAAAATACGGTTCATTTGGTCCTTCGTTCCCTTATTATGCGTTTACGTTTACTTGTGCTTCGATAGTATAAAACAATTGAACTTGATGAATTATACATCTATCTGAACCGCACCAAAGGGCCCGTAAGTCATTCGTAAATCCACAAAGGATAGTAGAAAATGGGGATCCCTTTTATGACCTTATCGTACAAAGAAATCTCTTTTATTGATTTTCTTTTTAGGGTCTGTCGCGGAATACCGCTAAATGATAAATAATTATGTACCTTTTTCTAATAAAATATTAGTATGTAGATTAATCAATAGATTTTTATGTTGTTATAAAATTGTGGGTAGAGACATATCACATGGAAAATTATAAATGGTTTGAGCTGATGAGTAAGCGGGTCATACTGTCACCAGCAGTTGGGGAATACAGTTCCTATAAAATATTATGTAGTTAAGCGAGGTGAAGTTGACCGGTAAATGCTAGAATAATAATGCTCACTCTAAATTATGATATTTATTCAGTGTATATGAATGCATTCTATATTCTGTTCTATGTGCAATGTAATCCTTAAAAGATGTGATATGATCGCTGTTCTGATAACTGAATGTTGTTATCCTGCTACGGCAGTAGTGTACTAGAGGTGCAGCGAGTTGTTATCCTGCTGAGGCAGAGGTATACGTTTGGTACAGAGTTGTTGCTGTACATTTACACACTACGCAACTTGACAGCTGTACATTCATCCTATCCAAGATGTGCCTATAGGCTTGGAACAAGTGGGAGGCTCTAGTCTAGTGTGATCATACGAGGGCCTGGAGCCCCCCTTAAGTGCCGATGATGACCGCCCCCATGGTTTTAGCTGGTACGAGTCCGGGATGCCCCTGAGTCCGACCGCGAGGTGGAATAAATGGGCAGCATCGAAGGTATGTATTTTTATTACAATCACTCGCTCACTTTTAATACATACTCTTTCGATATTCTCGATTCTATAGAGTTTCTAAATTAGCACTCTTAAATTAATTTACATATTTTTTTTGCATAAAGGCTTGTACCTGACTGGTTTTTAACGCTGGGATCTGAATAAATTGCACTTACAAAACAATCATTCCGTGTGGTGTCAGATTAAGAATATAGCACCACTCCATCTCCTCCCGTGGATGTCGTAAAACGTGACTAATGGACTCTTAACGTACACGGAGGGTACATGGTGACTACATCTCCTATCCCGTACAAAGTGGAGTATGACCAAATTATTCTAGTTTTTTTATACTACCCGGTGACCGGTGGCTAGCGTCACGCCTGCTCATAACAGTTTTTGTACTGCGCATCGCTGTATAAAATATATTAGTCCTGCGTGGAACCACATTCTCGCTCTAGTCGCGCGTGAGCAAATCTGTGCGAGTTAACCGTCTATCGTCAGAAAAAAAAATGTCTTTATCCTACAAAAGAAAATAATAAGAATCTTAGCAAACATAAAACAAATCAACACTTGTAAACCCTATTTCCAAAAACTCAAAATTTTAACGCTACCATGCATCTATATTTTAGAAATATGTAAATTTGTCCGTAAATACCCTGAATTCTATATAATAAACGTGAAAACATACAAACCAATAAAATATAAACATAGATGTAAAGAGAAGCGTGCCCGAGCTGTAAAAAAATGCTTGATACATCTAAACTGTTTATTTTTGCCTTTACTTTGCTTCAGTATTTCGTTTGAAGCATTTACCTGATCACCATCAGACCTTCAGAATACGTTTTGTATAATATCGTAACACTTACTATTTTATTATTAAAAAATGTATTCGGGCTCTAGAGAGCGAATAAAAATTAGGCAACTTATTACAACACTGTGACACATCTGTGTTTTAGCCTAATCTCTAAAGAATAATCTAAATTATCACTAATATTTTACGTTGAAAAGATATCTGTCAGAAAGGAATTGCCGACGAAGTTGCAAAGGAGGCAGGCAATGTGTAGAACATTCGAGTTGAAGGGCATTGATTGGGGAAGATCTCATTGCACCAGTAATAATAATGCGAAGGCATTTGGTTTTTTTTTTCCAATTTAATTAACGCTATTTTATTCATCATTTCATCATTTCGGCTGAATGAAGTCCACTGCTGGACACAGGCCTCCCCCAAAGATATCCACAACGACATATGGATGTGTTGTGGGCTCATTGGGGGGTTTTGCCATAATCGCCACGCTTGGCAGACGGGTTGGCGATCGCAGTTGAGTTGTTAATGTACTCGAAGGACGCTGCTGCCCATCCTCCGGCTAATCCCTTAGTCGACTTTTACGACACCCATGGGAAGAGATGGGGTGGTGGCATTCTGAGCCGGCACCACACGGCATTATTTTATTACATGGCTCTAAAATAAAAGAGCCACAGTCCAGATGACTGCGCACAATGGCAATATATGGAACTTTTTGAGAGAAGGGATGGGAATGAATTTTCTATTGTAAATGATGTAAACCAGGTATAGCTTATATATAGGTATACTAGGTAGGGTAACTGGTATAGGTACCGGTTCTACAACTAAACAAAAAAGACGTTTTTAGAATATGAATCGTGAAATGTAAAAGAAATATCTTGTATGTATATACTTGTTCTTTTAACTGCTAGCATTAAAGCAAACTATTTAACTCGATGCCTTTATCTAAAAGAAGAACATTTTTTTAACTTTCATGGACATTAAGATGAAGTTGACATGCTGACTTTTATATAATTGTGAGAAATATTTATTGTTGTATATTACCTACTTAAATGTTTTGTTTGCCTTGACACTAGAATGATTTAATTGAGTGCAATATGTCATTGGATCACGCTCCTTAGTAATCTATGGAATTTTAGACGGCTCTAGTCAGTTTTGATTTGACAAAATTAATCACCTGGCGTCATAGGAAACACAAAGAAAAATATGCCTCTGGCCGTGACGTCAGTGAAAGTGCTAAACTAACTTGGTAAAATAATTTCGTTTCATTTTTATATCTTGTTTTATATTGTCTTAATTATAATAGCAAATAGAAGAAAATGCAGTGAGATGAAAATCACTTTTGAAACAAGCTTTTCTTACGCTCACAAGAATTAGGATTACATGAATGATCACAAACAAGGTTTATAATAAATAAAATCGCTTCTCCTTTAGGTAAAAGAAAATTAGGGTACATAGTAACCACAAAATATCATTATGAAGACGTCGTGTTACACGCATAATATCCATGTAATTATACCTATACAAAAACGTAATTTAACTCTACAAGAAATACGCAAAAAGTTCTTACGTTTCCGCATTAAAATAGTCTTCAAAGATCTTTCTTAGTTCGGAAGAATTTACCATTTAAAAAGCTTAATAGCTTCGCCATTGAAAAATACAGATGTTTCTAAGAAAATTCTCGAACTTTCTCCCTTTCAGCAAAAAGGTTTTTGAATGTAGAATTAAAAATTTAATAAAAGTAGCAACGGTAGCCTCTTAAATTATTACCAGTCGCTTTTATCACCTTTTTTTCGCGTGACAATGTTTATTTTTTATAAAAATGGATATTTTTATCTGTAGCAGCGATAGGTTGAAACGTTTTGCCTTTATAGCAATATTGGTCTTGACATCAACATCTTTTTACGCATTTGAAATTATTTTGTGAGAGTAACCTTCACAAAATCAGGTTATTCCTTTTCATGTTGAAAGGAAGTAAAGCGTCGATATCAGTCTCATTAGCACGATGAGAATCAATAGAGGGAATTAAAACATCGAAGAGATTTAGGTTTACGGTTAAAGCTTTTATTTATGGACGTTCGAAAGGTGACAATTTACATTTTGTACAATGATAAATGACCAAACATCATGCATACTCGTTTTTGTGTGGTGTCAGGATTAAGAATATAACACCACTAAATCGCCTCCCGTGGATTTCGTAAAAGGCGACTAAAGAACTTTAAACCAGAAGGATGGCAGCGTCTATTCATAGCAGCCGCTCACCAACCCGCCTGCCAAGCGTGGCAAACTGGTGACATAGAAACAAAATGGTGTAGACAACACAATTGTAATCTATGGGGGAGGCTTTTGTTCAGCAGTGGACGATCTTTGGCTAATATGATGATGTATACCCGTACAGCTTAGTTGGGGCAAAAAGGTTCTCGAATGGGGACCGCGCACCGGAAAACGCAGCGTGGGACGACCTCCAACGAGGTGGACAGACGACCTGGTGAAGGGCGCTGGGAGTCGTTGGATGAGAGCGGCGTGTGACCGCTCGTTGTGGAACTCTAATGAGGAGGCCTTTGTTCAGCAGTGGACGTCCTGTGGCTGATATGATGATGATGAATGTAGGTTAATGTGTAAAGAACCTCTTACTACAATTTTATAATAATAATTTATTTGCCATGGCAGTTAGCGGTTGCCCAGTCCCGATAGATGGCACCCGGTCACGAGCATGACATCAAGTAACACTATAGAAAGGTATACAAGAAAACTGTATACTTTCAATCTGCTTATTCTGTGCTTAAAACAACATATACATAACAACAACATATTTTCCATGGGGTTAAGCAGAACGTTAATCCTTAGGTCTTAAGCTCAAAAGCAAAATTAGTATATGAATTGTATTTTTTCTCTCGCAGTGTTTCTTTTTCTCTTTCAATGATTGGTTCTCAGTGATCTGAAGTACGTAGAGGAAAACCTATTTTCTGGTACATGTCATCAGCCTTATCATCATTTCAGCCGAAAAAAGAAGTCCACAACTGGACATAGGATCTCCCAAAGATCACCACAACCACTGGTTTAGGTTTGTGTAGTGAGCTCATTGGCAGTTTTGCCATAATCGCCACGCTTGGAAGGCAGGTTGCGATCGCAGTTGAGTTGTTAATGTTCTCGAAGGACACTGCTGCCCATCCTCCGGCTAATCCCATAGTGCCTTTCACGACACTCAAGGGATGAGAAGGGTTAGTGCTATTCGTAGCCAGCAATTGTGAGATGGATGAGAGCAAAAGTAAACACAAGTAAACTGGTACCTACTACCGCGTGGAGTCGATGTTGCCTTCCTCAAGTCGGAGGAAGTCCATTAAGAAATGTTTACAGATACCTACATAGTTAAATAACCCACGGCGTCTATATTCAGTCTCGGTATCGATTGTAACAGACCGCTCCAGTTGTTATAGCGTAATGTGTGATAGCTCGCTTAGACAAACATACTTAAGATATTTTCGGCTGCTTATCGTCTGAAAGGCTGCTTCAACCCTTATAAAATTCTCTTTGCACTACCTGCCCCAGTAAAACACTAAAACACAGGCAAACTTAACATTGTATTTCTCAAAACAATATTTAGTTATTATTTTACACTGTACATAATGTAATATTTGGTAAATAATAAAGCCTACAGAAAAGAGATTGAATAGTTTCTTTTGAATGTTTTCTTCGACATTTGAAGCAGACTGATCTCGTTAACTTAGTGAATAGATAATTTTAAAACACAATTCCTTTACAAGTCACGGCGAATAAGAATGTTGAGTTGAGAATAGTATTTTCACGATGTCAAGAGGGCCGTATGTAAACGAGAACTTCTTTCTAAATTTTGGTAACGCATAGCAGGGGACTTTATAATTAGATAAGAAAAGACTCGCAACATAATTTATTTAAACATAATTAATATTTGATGATTAAATTGAAAGGCGTTGAGTTCAAAGCGCGAAGGCGCAAACGACTTGCTGCACGTGCGCTGATCCGAACGAATCATCTAACCTTCCTAACGCCAGTCTAGAAACGAATGCAAAACATGCATTTATATATGTATGATTAAGAATATAGCACCCCTCGATGGAGTGCTCGGATATCCACTTGACATGACCGCTAAACTATCACTGCTGGTGTCGACTATGTTGGCAGAGCATGAAAATTGGAGTGCAGTGGTCTCCTTCTGAGAGAGCGTTGCGCTCCAGAAGGAGACTGCAGAACGGGATTGGGAGGGGGCCGATCCCGCACGGAGAAGGACAAGACAGCGCCGGGTAACAACCGTCTCGGCACCCAGGTCCAACACGCCTGAGCCCCCTGCCATTACTACACGGTGGGGGGCCTCGAGGGTCACGGGTGCGCAGATTGGGTAGTCTGCGTGCTCACACTGAGTGACCCCCGGGAAGACGGCGGCGCGCACGTGATCACCGCCATGTGCGAAGCACAGCGCACGGCGAGTCTTGGGGGGATCCTTTACAATCCTCCCCGAGAAGTGCCTGGGGGGTGACCTTTTTACAGTCGCCTTCCCTACGCTAGAAGGGGTGACCACTTTACAGTAATCCCCTCCGTGATGTGCCTAAAGGCGTGGCACCAATTGGCGGCTCTAGTGTGATCTTACGACCTGGAGCCCACCTTCGGTGCTGAAGATGACCGCTCCAGTGGTTTTAGCTGGTAGGAGTCCGGCATACCTCTTCGGCCGTCCCCGGAGCGAAGGAAGTTCATGTATAATTTCCACTGGACACCAATAAAAAAGGCTATATATAAAACATCCAACCAATCATTATTTGATCAAATCACAATATTGATTGACAGAAGATAACAAGGTAAATGTTTCTCCTGGGCTATAAAATAATGTAAGATCAATAAACAATAGATTACATTTTAATATACTGTACTGTACAGCGTGGGACGACCTCCAACGAGGTGGACAGACGACCTGGTGAAGGTCGCTGGGAGTCGTTGGATGAGGGCGGCATGTGACCGCTCGTTGTGGAAATCTAAGGGGGAGGCCTTTGTTCAGCAGTGGACGTCCTGTGGCTGATATGATGATAGTGTACGGCAATGTTGCTCGGTGTCCAGATTAATCAATCTTTACTTGATATACATAAAATATAAAAAAGGTTGGCTGGTAGAGAATGCCATATGGCATTAAGTCCGCCTTGTGTACTATAATTGTGCATAAAAGTATAAATTAATAAATAAAATATGTCAAAAAAATCTACAAAAATATGTCGGCAATATCTTACGGTTGTTCACATAACCACTGTGGGATTCTGTATTTTTAAATCCAACTATGACAAAGCATTTGACACAGCAATATAGAGAATATAGTGACGGGACTTGCAATTCAAAGAAAACAATTTCCTTTAGTCGATCATACTACGAACGGGAGATCAGCTCGTCACACAGTGTTTACTTTAATATGCACTTTAGAATATAATGTAATACGTTCGACAGTATTTCACAAGATAGAAGATTTTATCCTCCGGGAATTTAAGAATAACTGAGTTGCCGGGAGAAAAATGACGGTTTTTTTCTGTAACGTTAGGAAATGATAAAATTTAGCGTGATGCTTTCAAGGTTTTAGAATTTAAAGCTCAAACAAAAGCCTATGATTGCCAAATATTTAATTTGACGTTCTGATACGAATTCTGGAACCAAATATGATTATGGTGATTGGGCAGTGCAGCAGCACATTAATTAATATCGTTTTTAATTGTTATATACGTACCTATCGACTTCTATTTTTATGGCTTAAACCACCAGTAATTATTTTTGTCATACGGTGGGGCAAATGCCACTTCTCATACAGAAAAGGAAGGAGTATTGATCACCACGGTTGGTCCCCGAGTATTAGCTATTTCAAACTTTTAGATAAAGGTTTCCTCACGATTTTTTCACTCATCTAAAGTCAGTGGTGTTTTAGATTAACTAAGTAATTACATATAACATTGAACAAGTCACATTGGGCATGCCAGGTTTTGAACCCGCAACCTAGTGCTTAAGAAGCTAGTCCGCAAATTTCCGGGCCACCATGACTGGAATCAGATACGGAAAGGTTTATATTCCGTCTCCTAGATTCATATACGAACATTGGCACAAAACGATGGCACGGTTCACATGCCCGTTTGTGTCTGGTTGTTCTCGTCTTGCTAACGGCAAATAATTTGTACAGGCATAACCAAGTGGTCAGGATCATCCACCAGCAAATTGCTCTAAAGTACAACTCGTAGATTCTGAGGTATACCGTATTACAGGTATGTGCCCAATTCTTAAAAATGGTCATACCACGTTATACTGGGATCGAACTATCTTCACTGGTAGGACTATTGCTGCCAATAAAGGCGATATATTGCTTAGAGCGACGCACAATGATTGTTGATGTTACCATCCCGCATAACGAGAATCTCGTGAAAGCCGAGAAAGATAAACAAATTAGTAGGAAGGTGCATTTCACCTTTCACTCACTGAAAAGTCTCCAGAACTTTTTGCCCTTGAAAACCAAAATCTCTCTCGCTCAAACTCTCATTCTACCCATCATAGACGCTGACGCCTGTTATTTGGATGCGACAGAGGAGCTACTAAACAAACTTGAGAGACTGCAAAATTTATGTATTCGTTTCATTTTCAATCTTAAAAAATACGACCATGTCTCTAATTTCCGCAAGATTCTCAAGTGGCTCCTAATTCGTCTTCGCAGGAATTCTCGGATATTGTGTCTCCTTTTTCATATCCTACATAACCCCACATCTCCATCCTACCTGCGGGAACGCTTTTCTTACACCCGTCCGCCGTACTTACCCTGCAGATCACATCTTAAAACCCTTCTCAAATTCCCATCCCACATAACCGATTTCTACTCCTATTCCCTATCTGTGCATGCAGTTAGGTTATGAAATTCACTACCGCCTGATATACGGGAATGTAAACAAAAACAAAAACAATTTGTATTTTCAAAAAACGTGTTATAGAGCACTATCTCTCTTTATCCACTTAATTAGCTATGTATGTATTCATATATATTATATTAATGTATATATTAGTATGTGGGTATATATATAATATATATAGTTTGTAGGTATATTATTATATATATATATATTGTGTGTATTTATATGTATTGTATAACCTCTACACACCGTACCTACATCTTTTCTTCAAACTCTCCTCTCGCAGGTCTGCTGGAAGAGATTTCTTGTAGAAATAAGCTGTGCCTTTGTACTCTGCTTTCCTATTTAATTATGTAAAAATATATCTGTGTGAACATAAATAAATAAATAACAAATGAAGTACCTGGACTTGATACACGAGATTGTCGACATGTACTGCAATCATCGTACCGATAGTTGTGACAGCCATTACTTATTGCCAAAAGGCTCTCGTTAGGTGGCTGGACCATGGGCTTGGTACAGAAAGCTGTTTGCCTCAATACGGCGTGCATTGTGAGGAGATTCTTTCTCTGTGACCCTAACCACCAGCAGCTTGAACCTTGTGCCCGATGCCGATTGGTCACTATGTTTATATTTTTAAATGTATATAATTTGTTTTTTTAATTTAGGTATATTTGTAAATGTAATCTATAGTATAAAAATGAAACAGGTAGGTAATAAATACTTGGTTCTAAAGATAAAGATATAGGTAGATAAAAACATATTTTATCCATGCAAACCGTAGTAGAGGCACAGAATAGTAAGATTTTAGTTGCCGAGTACTAAGATGTATTATTAAAATCAAATCTTTAGCAACACGGACTCATCATCTTCGTCATATGCTGCTGAACAAAGGTCTTTTCCACAATTGTGGCTTTTTAAAAGTAATTTTTCAGTTCTCACTACGCTTAGCATGCGGCTTGGTGCGGGCTACCCCCAAACTCAATACCCCTAGACCCGGAACAACTACATGCAGATACACCCATAACACAGGTTAATTCCTAGCATGGGATTGGGGTCGGGTTCTTTCCACCACTGTAATCTGTCATAATCTGTAATCTGTCATCTGTCTGTCATTATATTAAAATAAAATAAATACAAATACAATAAAAAAAAATAAAAACTACATGCAGATCATACAAAAAATAAACCGTGAGGAAATCGAACCCGCAATCCAGAACGCAGCAGCCGACTGTATCAGCCACTGTACCAACTGTGCCGTCAAAATCAAAATGGCGACTCAATGTTTACTACAATGAGAGGTCATATTGCTATAATTACCACGCTTGGCAGACGGATTGGTAAACGCTATATGTTGTTACGTATGGTAACGTACAATGGGGATGGTGATGCCCATCCTCTTGATATTAAACATTTGTTACGTTTTACGACAGCCAGGGAAGGAAAGAGTGGGCTCACGCTCCATGTATTTTTTCACATTCACAACTTTCATTTTTTATTGTGTATAGATAAAATACATTTCCATTAAATCGAATCACACACCAAAATACAAACCACTCCATCATATAGTACTCAATACATCTTCAAACATTTCCTCTCAATTTATAACTCGCTTTGTACCCTACTGGAACATTTCGACAACTACACACGTTCACAATAAAGTGGGACGTGGGTCGTGTGTGCGGACGAGTAATGTCGCCTATAAAGACTGCTAGAAAATTCTAGATAGATGCTACAGACCAAATTACCTGGCCTGGTGATCAAAATTTGAACATACATATATCGCCTTTGAACAACAATGATTTAATTTATTAGCCGTATGATGCTGGCCGAGAATGCCACCAACCCATCTCATCCCGTGAGTATCGCAAAATGCAACTATGGAATTAACCGAAGGATGGGCAGCAGCTTCCTTCGAGTACATTTACAACGCGACTGTGCTTGCCAATCGGCCTTCTAAGCGTGGTGATTGTGACAAAACCCATGCCGGTCGCTGCAACAATCATTAGGGCGATAGGCAATAGAAGAGGCTTGTGTCCAGCAGGGGACGTATTTAGTCTGAAATGAAATTCAAAATAAGCTTTTATTTTTTACTTTGCCCCACATTACGATTTCTCGTGTGTCGTAGGTTACAGACATGAATTCCACATACAATACACCCAGACCCGGAACAACTATCTGTGGGTCATACAAATATTTGTTCCGTGCGGGAATCGAACCCACGACCCGGAGCGCAGCAGCCGACTGTATCAGTCATTGCACCAACCGTGCCGTCATTTAAAGATACTAATAACAGTGACGCTATCAAAGAAGTCGGTGCCACTGTACATTACTAAGGCGACTCTGTTTTGACGGTTAATGCTTTACCATGCATCACAGACTCTAAGTGGCGGTTCTCTAAGCATCTATCAAGTGCTCATCAAGGAGACCTGAGCTTACGGTGGTCGGATCGTGCCGTGAACATTAGAGGTTTCAGCGTCGGTCTCGGAGGAGATGTTTCCCCCTCGAGACGAGCTGCCAGCGAAGCATAGATAGGCCGCCGGTTTGTCACAATACCAATATATGCGGTACCAAATATCCCGGTACTCCTCAGAATCTGTTAAAGATTGCCACCATAACAGGTACAATTGGTAAATGAGGAGAACTTGCCAGATAAACCCACTATCCCTTTCCCTTTTCTAGGGAGTAGGGTCTTCCTCTCTTTTATGTGTTTGTCAATGGTTATTGTTAAAAAAATGTTAATTTGTGTTAGCCTAACTTACTCCTTATAACATCAGCTATCTAAAAGTGAAAGTCGGTCCAGCCGTTTCGGAGATTAGCCGGAACAACAGAAAGACTGACAGACAAAAACAAACCGGTCAAGCGCGAATTGAACTCGCGTGGAGAGGGTTCCGAAATTGCTGAATAGAGAGCTGCTCAAATTGGACATGCTAACCAAACACCATCATCATATATCATCATCATATCGGCCATTTATAGTCCACTGCTGAACAAAGGCCTCCCCCATAGATTTTCACAACTGTGTAATCATTTTGGGGGGTATTTGCCAATACTCACCACGCTTGGCAGGCGGGTTGGTGAGCGCAGTATGGCTACCGTTTCACAGAAGGGACGCTGCTGCCCATCCCTCAGGTTTAGATTCCTTTAGTCGCCTTTTACGACATCCACGGGAGGAGATGGAGTGGTGCTATATTCTTAATCCGGACACCACACGGATAAACACCATAAAAAGCATGATTTTCGTAATAATAATAATATATATATATATATACGTATAAATAAAAGTTTAATAGTAAGCCGGGTGTACCTGTGAGTGTCAATGACGTCAGCGATCCGAAACACATAGCGGATATGTTTGGGGAGCATTTTGCAGTGCGCTCACCATTGGGATAATTACAGTCGAAGTGTGGGGAGGGACAGAGTGGGAGGCAGCTCGATGCCAGATTTATAGCCGAAGACGTCAGAAATGTCATAAGCTCGATGTCACTAGGAAAGACCTGGACATGACAATCTCAGTATTGAGCACTTAAAACATGCTGGCCCACATCTTCCCAGAGTATTGGCGACGTTGTACACGCTTTGTGTGGGACACTACCTGCTGACATGTTGAAAACTGTGGTGGTGCCAATCGTGAAATGTAAAACAGGTGACAACTATGATAAAACCAAATACAGGCCGATCTCGTTAGCTACTGTTATAGCCAAGGTGCTTGACGGTTTGCTTAATGCTGAGCTTGATTAACATCTAAAGATTTCTGATAACCAATTCGGTTTTAAGTCCGGACTTTCTACGGAGACAGTCGTTTTAAGTCTTAAGCAAACCATTAAGTAATACACCGATAGGTAAACACCTGTGTTTGCCTGCTTCCCAGATTTATCGAAGGCGTTTGACCTGGTTTCCTACGACATCTTATGGCAAAAATTAAACATTACGTCCATGCCTATTGAACTTAAAAACCTGTTTAAATATTGGTATGAGAACCAGGTCAACATTGTACGTTGGAGTAGTGCATCCCCATATAGGATAGAGTGCGGAGTGAGGCAGGGAGGGTTGACCTCGCCTAAGCTCTTCAACTTATATATAAATGCCCTTGTGGACGAGCTCATCAGCACACATGTGGGTTGTCATATTGATGGTATATGTTTTAATAATATTATGCTTCGGTATGTGGGTTATCCAAGTTGATATCAATCTGTGAGCGATACGCACTTAATCACGATCTGAAATATAACTCGAAAAAGAGTGAATGCATGGTCTTTCAGTGGTAGGTGTCCAGATAGTATACCACCTATTAAACTGTACGGTTCACCACTTGAAAGGGGTTGAATATTTCAAATATCTCGGAGACTTAGTTACCGCTGACCTTAAGGACGATGCAGACATTGGAAGAGAACCCAGGGCGCTGTCTGTTAGGTCGAATATGGTTGCTGGTAGGTTCGGTCGTTGTTCGGAAGATGTCAAAATCAGTCTTCAAAGCATTTTGTACGTCCTTCTATACGAGTAGACTGTGGGCGGATCATACGAAAAAATTGTACAGCGCCAAAAAAAAAAATTTTAGGGTTCCGAACGTCCGAAGGAAAGAAAGGCGGAACCCTTATAGGATCACTCGTGTGGCTGTCTGTCTGCCCGTCTGTCACAGCCAATTTGCTCCGAATCTACTGAACCCATTAAGTTGAAATTTGGTACACACATGAATTTCTGAAACCCAAACATGGTCGTGTTACGTAAATAAATTAATTTTAAATGAGGGGGTCACTCTTGGGGGTGCAATATAGAAATTTAAGTATAAAGTTTTGTGAACTGTACCGTGTAACATATGAAATCGAAGGGCTTGTTGTGAATGTTTTAAATATATTTATTTTATAATTTCAAAAAATCTGTAGTTTTTAAGTTATTTAAGAAAATATACGAAAATTGACCACCCCCACAAAACTACTGAGACTAAAATTCTGAAAAAAACATAGCTTAACCTATAGATTACAGGAAAACCTATAAAAAGAGAGCATATTTTTCTACACCGCTCATATTATTGATTACTATTTCCATGGAAAAGAATAATATCAGTACAACGTAAAACTTGCGTTTTTGGGTAATTTTATGTTAGCTTTCACAAAAACAGCGCGGGACGTTTGCAGTGGTCTTTCAGAATACTGATGAGCACAACTCGTAGTATATCGACTGTGGAACTCAAACTGACTTTGAAACAAATTACTCAGTGCAGAATTTTATTTTTATGAGTTTGTGTGGGTTTCATGCTTGTTATTATTAGCCACGTCTAAACCAACAAAGTATAGTCGCTGGTCTGGTCCATCTAACGAATAAAACAAAACCAATTTAATTTCGTAGTGTACCACACGCGCGGGGTGACTGCGGGTGGCGGCGAACGTGTGGGGTGGGCTAGAGCTGTGACCTTTAAAGTGATCACAGTGATGGTGAAGTTTTTTTATTTAAATCTAACGTCCAATTAAGAACAACCTTTTTAATTATTTTTATTTACTGACGTGCATACGCATTGGTGACCCGTAAATCTGCGTAGACCCGTATATGAAGTACCTAGGGCTCACCCTGGATAGTCGTTAAGGCTTCAAAGAGCACTACAAGTACCTTGAACCGAATCGAAAGAGTAGTGGATGCCTAGAAGCGGCTGCTGCCTAATCCCGTGAGGGGAGGGGGGAGAGTTCATGCAGTCTATGGCCTTCTACAGTACGTCTGTAAATACAGTAGTAGTCACCCCAGCTGTTCAGGCGTCCATCGCTGCAGAGCCAAACTACACGGTCTGCAGCGCAGTGGCTATACAGATCGCACGATGATACAAGCCTGTATCCTACCAAGCGGTAACTCTACGCACTTTCCGCTTTGACAGATGCGTAGGTCTATAACCAATAAACTCCCTCTGCCAGAGCAGTGAAAGCGCGTCCGGGGGAGTTTAAAGGTTGACAGGTCTGGCGGCTCTGCGCCACGCACTTGAGCTATGGCGAGAGCGCCTTAAGTTGCAGATTGATTGCGACCAAGCGCGTAGTCGCGGCTATTCTACCGCTCTTCGGAGCTTGGCTCAAAAGACGCCAGCACGTCACCTACCGTCTGACACACGTATTTACTGGCCACGGTTGTTTCGTGGGTACCTGCACAGGATAGAATAGCCACCACGATATATGAAAGCTAAGCAGAAGAATAGAGACACTAGATTTAACACAATCAATCTATTTCACCGCTATTAGGAAAATTCTCGAACATCGGTCACAATAGGAAAAAAATTAAAATTTTATTTACGAGACGAGCAGGTCATTTTCTTGGTGGTAAGCGACACGCCTACCCAGAATCATTGTTATGCTACTCAATGTCCTGCATGGAAGCTTGCGCTCGTTACAAAATTAACACAGTTATGACTCTACCGAATACGTAACATGCACATACAAGGCCGATCGAATCTCCAACCATACGGGCTGTTCTACGTCAATGTATTCCCTGACGTAGAGTTACGTCAGACAGTCAGATGATCGAATGCGATGTAGCCTGACATCGAAAAGGCTGGTTTCACGACACTCTAAACTAGCGAGATCAGCACCCCTAGTACGAGTTTCTCTGCACAATCGTAACGTAATAGTAAACTACACGTTCACTGCGCTCGGCGCTCCGATTGGCCCGCTCCAGACTATTCAACCAATCGGAGCGGCCAACGCTATAAACGTGTAGTTTACTATTACGTTACGATTCTGAAAAGAAACTCGTACTATGAGTACTGTTAGCAACTTACTATACTACGTAAAGCATTGAAGCGCTGTCACATTTATTTTCACTAGCTTAATGCCCATGTTAATGGGTTGGAAAACCTATTTATCTACGTCAGATACGGGCGTGTCAACGACGACTGTACAAAGTTTAAACTGAAACAAAATAACGGTATACGAACGCATAGGATACATAAAAAATTAACATATGTTCTTATATAT
The DNA here is from genome assembly GCA_947459985.1 of Diloba caeruleocephala. NCBI lineage: Eukaryota > Metazoa > Arthropoda > Insecta > Lepidoptera > Noctuidae > Diloba > Diloba caeruleocephala. The sequence continues at coordinate 4,779,744 of OX381618.1, forward strand.
ATGGAATATTTAAGCCATGAGAGCCCAGCATACAAACATAGCACTGCGATTCTTGGTCATACGAAACAATTTCACAAACTTCCATTGCTACGATTCTTGGCTATCAGATTGGTGATTGTAACATGCGTTTATGGCCCAAGGCTGCTACCCATCCCCTGAGTAATCCTCTGTAATCTTGCGTAATCGTAAATGTAGTAATTAGTCCCCTTTTACGATCCTCGAGCGACGAAAGAGTGGCCTATACAATATAAGACTGCTAGAATAATCTCCCAATGCCAATGACCTTTCATGGCGTGATTCAGACCCACGCAGCAATAAATATTTCTTTTGCGATCCTTATAAACCTTTATCCTATTATAGTTTCATATAAAATAGTCGAATCTTTTGAAACAAAGCACCCGATGCCACTGCTAGGCTTTATCCTCGATTATCTGATCACATTTCTGATCACGTATATGCATACCGCCCATACGTGAGCCGCTCGCCATATTTCAACTAACTTTTTTTAAATTTCTACCCTGCATTTAACGAGGGCTTTTAATTTTAGTATGGTTGCTGTGGTCTCATGGTGGCTATAACATCTGATGTTTTATTAATAATAATAATTAAAAAAAACATCGCCATGAATTATTTATACATATATTTAATTAATAAATACAGTTGATAAGAAGAGTAGATGTAGGTATATGTATATTTATGCATAGCATTGATTTTACATCTATATATTATATCGTTTAATATATATATATAACATAATTCTTTTCGTTATATTATCTTATAGTTTTATTGTTGTATGCATACAGGTAATATTGTAGGTAGATATAGATTACTAAGAGTACCGTAAAACGAGGTGAAATTTATTAATATCGAAATTATAACCAACGTATTTTTTTTCAATTCCCTAGCAAAAAATAAAAAATATAACTTAACGGCTATTCACAATGCATACTGAATTATTTATTAAAAATAAGTTATTTATAGTTTCGGGGAAAAAACTCGATCTTTATAATGGAAATGGGCTACTTTGATGAGTCACCTCTATTTTGAACAAAACACTCAATATAATAAAATACTTTTAAGCGGATTACATCGCGTATATTATTGATTTTTGTTATTCCTGACGTTTCGAACACTTTGCAGGGTTCGTGGTCACAGGATGACTAAGGTGACAGGCGTCGTTACAGATGTTTAAGAGTTGTTTTATTTTATCTACCGTACAATGTTAATCAAAAATTATTTCGATGTACGAAGTTACCCTCTCGCGTGGCAATTGCCAGCAGCCGTGTAGACACAATAGATTTTTAATTGTGTCTCGTCTTGGGATACTCAATGAGGAAATCACTCACAGTGACTTGATGTTTTTAGTGTGGTACTTAGTTTGGGACTTTATTATTTTATTAACAGGATTCCAAACTGGCGGTAACTGCTAGCCATCTTCTCTAATGAAAGTTTTTTTAATAATACATAATTTCAATTTTTAATAATTTCTTTGTGGAGCGCTTATGTTTGACGTCAGCTACGTGTTCATTTATTCTGGTGGCTATAATACGCGTAGTCGTAGTCGTAGAAGCAGCATTTATCGTTAGTTCGTCGTTTATTATTTTTTGGGTCGCTTCTTCTAATGTTTCATCGGTGTTATTTTTACAATAATTGCTGGTACCGGTGTCTTTTGTTTGTACGAACCATGGGAGACCTAAGACAAAATATGGATTTGGTGTGAGTCAGCCAGCCATTAGACTGCGTAATAAAAAATAAATCAAAATACATTTTTTAATTTACTATATCGATTTAAGGTATGAATTTATTTATTTTTTAAATAAACCGTCTTTTTCTCTCGGTCGCAGTTTACTTCGTGCATCGTCTATAAATACAGGATGGCATTATTTTTTGCTACATGTGTGGCGGATTTGGTGGAATTACGCTTATGATTCACGTCGAGCCGCGACAATTTTTATTTAATTTTATATTTTTATGTATTTTTTTTTAATACTTTGCCCCACACTATTATTTCTCCTGTGTCGCGGGTGCGTTTACGGACAGAAATTCCACCCACAATACACCCAAACCCGGAATAAATACTTGCAGATCGTACAAATATTTGTTCCGTGCGAGAATCGAACCCGTGACCCGGAGCGCAGCAGTCAACTGTATCAACCACTGCACCAACCGTACCGTCGACACTGGTCGGCGCATGACCAAGTGAACTCCGGGCAATTACCTTGCTTTCATGTGACCATCGTAGACAGCGGGCAACGCGTCTACACTTATAAAAACATCTCGGCATTTATCTTATATAATATGAAACCCCTTTTAGGTAAAACAATCATAAAAATCAAAGTGGTGACCGTAGAAAAGAAAAGAACTTATGCTTTTAATCACTAAAGAACACACGCAAAATAAAATTATTTTCATAACTTAGAATTAACCTCGATACTTGACACGTTAGTAAAATATAGCCGAATGACTAAAGTTGCCAGTTCAAAAAAATATAATCAATTGCGTTCCGTTTTACGGGTCAAATAATCTAAAACAGATAATTTTAGGGTAATCATCAAAACTTTACTTTTGTATTTGGTTTTATGGCAATACGCTATAGTTATCATTTATTGAATCTAATTTATTGAATAAAATGCCTTCTCGGTACTGGAAGAATCTTTGGCAAAAGAAGTGTTTATAGTAGTTGGCTCACATACTGCGTTTATTCTCGAGAAGACTATACGTTTCTCCTTTCCTTGGTTAGACCGGAACGCTTAAGAAGTACAGTAAGCATTATGTACAGTTGGTCTACAGTCAGCGCTTGAGTTTCTTCGTAAAGGTTTGAAGAGGATAATATATGAGCTCATTTTTTTTAACGTTGTGAAATCCTCTTGTTCTTCCTCCGTCTTGGGAAGGGCGGGGGGGCATGCTAAAACTCCACGGTGTCCTTCTTCTTACCTCTAGCCGGGGGTGAGTTGTACGCTTTTCTGCATTAGACCGCCCCCCCGGCAGGTATCGGCCCGTCAATGATTGACGGGCCCTTGAGTGTGATACTCTAAGTTAGGATTATCATTTTTGTTTTACGTGTTCCTCCCTACCATCACCTATGCAATCACATATGATAGATTGACCAAAGCCTCGTCTACCATCCTCTTGCTCTATTTCTCTGTTACATTCGCTGAGAATGGGCACTGTAGCTAGTGAAATAACTGTGCATAAGAAACTAAATAACTTCATTTCTCGAGCTATCGAGCGGAATGTGATGCCACGCAGAACCAGTTCTGGGTAGCATTACTAATTTATTTTTATTTAATACGTTGTCTATGGGTTTTCCTGTGTCGTGGATATAATTTACAGATATAAATCTCATTGCCGTATGGTGCCGTATCAGGATGCTCTACCACCCCATTTCATCCCGTGGGTATCGTAAAAGTCGACTAAGGGATTAACCGGAGGATGGGCAGCAGCGTACTTCGAGTACATTAACAGCTGCGATCGCCAACCCGCCTGCCAAGCGTGGCGATTATGGCAAGATCCCCCAATGAGCACACAACACATCTATATCGGTCGTTGTGGTGATCTTTGGGGGAGGCCTGTGTCCAGCAGTGGACTCCATTCGGCCGGAATGATGAATCTCATCTATACAAATACCCAGACCCGAAAAGACCATCTGCAGATCATTTGTTCCGTGCGGCAATGGAAACATGACACGTGGCGCAGAAAGCTAAGCTCTTAGCCACTGCGCCAAACATGTCGTCGACATCTCACATCGTCTACTATAAAAATATTGAAAGTTTTATGTTTGAGGCTCCCATCAAGCTCAAACTACTGCAAGGATTCATATGAAATTTGGACGGTTTATTGTCATAGAATAAGTTTTAAAGACAATAGCGGCGGCATATTCTTGTATAATGATAACGTCAACTAAATGATTGCGCACAGTTAACACTCAACGCACGTGCGCTAATTTATTTCTGAGCGCAATATACAACACAAGGACACAAAGCGATGAAACGTAGTCGGTGAGCACACTTCGCTCGTGTCGTAGACAGCCGCTACACATCTGTTCCCGCCTTAAATGTTCTTACGGACCAGTGGCGAAACATAGTTTTACAATAACTAACGTAGTTTGTTCTCGTTTTATTTTAGGTATCTAAAGAAAAAAGATAAGACAGTAGAGAGCCGTCTCATTTCGTGTGTATTGCAAACCCATAGTAGATGGGATTAACCAGAGGATGGGCAGCAGCGTCCTTCAAGTACAACTCAACTGCGACCGCCAACCCGCCTACCAAGCGCGGCGATTACAGCAAAACCCCCAATGAGAACACAACACACCCATACTGACCATTGTGGTGATATTTGCTTGTGTCCAGCAGTGGACATGTTCAGCTGAAAAAAAAATCATAGAGACTGAACTAGGCTTTAAGAGACTGATATTATACCCGTGGGTGCCGTAGAAGGTTACTACTACTAAAGGTTATCCTAATGATTTAGACGGCACGGTTGGTGCAGCGACTGATACAGTTGGCTGCTGCGCACCGGGTCGTGGGTTCGATTCCCGCTCGGAACAAATATTTGTATGATCTGCAGGTAGTTGTTCCAGGTCTGGGTGTATTGTGTGTGAAATTTGTGTTTGTAAACGCACCCACGACACAGGAGACATCCTAGTGCGGGGCAACGTTTTAAAAAAAAAAAAAAATATGATGGGCTGCAACAGCTACGAACATGAACAGTTTATTATAGTATTTAGGGGTTGAAAATTTTACGTCAGGAGCTCGAGTTTCAACCGCCATAATACGACTACGCCTGACTACATAAGCGTAGTTGTGTTCAAGCTAAAGAGTAGGAACAACCACGTGTATTTACTGAAACACAAGGCATTCCAACTTAAGCCTTAGATCGGTAAGGCATCAGTCATCACTAAATTGCTGATATCAATGGATGCGTTTACTACTTATATTCACATAGGTCCTTACTCGTATGCCCAATATACTCTCACGTTAGACCTTCCTTAACTTGTTCTTTTTTCTTTTCTCCTCATAGGCCTAATAGTTACTTAATTGTTCTTTTGTTATACTCTGTGGTGATACCTACATCGTCATATAACAACAACTTGCAGCGACATCTACTTGAACATTAAGTACAACTCTTTGATGACGTCAAAGAATCCTGAATCGCGCATGTAAAGAGTTCACACATCGCTGCATTTATACAGACGCCCAGCATCAACCGTGAGGCTTCGGCATCCCAGGCATAACACCCACCTGGTTGGCGGATCCTTCCTTTTCAATGTAAATGGTTATTTATAAGATGCGGGTATATACCTAGTTTAGAGGAAAGGGAGCTCAAGTTTCTAAAACTTTAAAATGCTAACCTACCTTTGTATAATTGTTTATATACAAATGTAACCTTTTTTTCATTGGTCCCATTGGAAATTCTTTATGAACTTCCTCCACCCCGGGGAACGACGAACGGGCATGCAGGACTCCTACCGACTAAGACATCTTTGGCACCTAAGGCGCTATGCTAGGCACACGGCGACTCGTGACCACATGCGTGCCACTGTCTTCTCGTGGGTTGCTCGGTGTGGCACACAGATTCTTCAATCTACGCACACTTGAAACCAAGGGGTGCCCCGCTTTATAGTGACGGCAGGGGGTTTCAGGCGATTAGGAATTGGGCGCCAGGACGTTTGTAACCCAGGTATCGTCTCCTTCTTCTTAGCGCAGGATCGGCTCTCTCCCGATCTCGCTCTCCGGTCTCCTTCTGGAGCATGACGCTCTCACAGAACGAGACTTTCGCATTCCAGATATCGTGCGCTGCCAACGTAGCCGACACTACTACCGGAAGAATCCTGCCCGATCCTATCGACCAGGTACAGCCGCTCAGCCACCCACGCAGGGTATGCCTCGAGAGGGTAATGTACGGGTATCCTGGTCGCTATGGATGGCCATTGTCCGCACACAGAGAGCAATTTTTGTCTGCGCCTGGCATTCCCGAATCTTGTGTCCCTGGCTACCACAGCCGAAGCACTGGTCAATCCGGTCAACCCCCCGTGTATAGTGCACTGAAAGCGCACATGCCCGAGGCCAGGGCATCGGAAACATTGTAAGACCATGACGCTAATACCTCAACCTACGTCCAACCCACGCAAATACGGCAAGTGGACGTTAGCTTCTTGGCCACCTTCTGTGAGATCCAGACCCAAACCCTGCCCAAGGATATAGGTGAGCGGTGAAAATCGTCCACTCTTATATCCTCGGACAAACACGCCGTCGCGGTTATGGTGGCCTCTTCAATCTCGACTTTTGTGACGGCCAGGTTCTTCCAGGTCCATTACAAATTGTACGTGCATAGAGGCACGTTACATGAACACACCACATTTATTTTTGTTGCACGTAGTCATACACTGGGTGTGACAAGAGTGTATTTTTTAAAAGGCAAAATCTATGTTGACTCAATGAGATAAACAACTTCGGACACGTACAAGAGTATTAACCTAACAAAATTACGTCACCTAACCCTTTATTGCCCGAACATATTCTAGACTATTTTACAAACACTATTCTCCAATATTATTCCCTGTATTTTCTACCCCAAATCAGACAAATACAATAAGCGGGAGTGTTTTAAAACATCCGCTAGGCGCATACATTTTCGATTGACGTAGGTACTACGAGAAGCGAGGGAAATAATGAAAATCTCTTTAGTACATATTTACTGGTACCCTCGTCAGCTATCGACGGATCCACCAGCCAACTGTTAAATTGGCCCTTTATTTGCAAGCTTTTTGTTGGAACGTATCTGGAGGTTTTTCTTGAGACTACGTTAAAATCTTTACTAATGACCAGAGATCTAGATAGGGGGAATATATTTATCTAAGCTTCAAGGAGGAAATACACATAGAATGCATAATATATTCTTAAAATCCCGGACTTAAAAATAAGACGTTATCATTTCGGGGCTTAAGAAATTTCGAATTTTTTATTGGACCTGGCTGCAAATTAGTAGAATTTCTAATTACCTTTTGTAGGGATCCGTACGTTGGCAATTATGTTGTTCAGTGTAGTTCCCGGAAAGAGCAGACCACCCCTATCCACTCATAGTTGATATACGACTAAGGGTTCATACAAAATGATAGGAAAATTCTTCGTGGCCTAATGACTAAGTACACCGCGGACTACTACCTTTTTCTTTTTCCATATTTTTCTTGTCTATTCAAAGGTTGTCTGTAAGAAATCGCTAATAGCGATAAGACCGCTCATTGTACAATTACCGTTCAAAGAATGGTTCCTAGTAGTTGTTTTAAAATTGTGTACAATAAAGAATATTCTATTAAATTCTAATGACATACTGCGTTCACCAAACCGCCTGCCAAGTGTAGTGACTATGGTAATATCCTGCCTATGACTGCTCATTGCAGAGATCATTGGGAGGTCCATGTTCTGTAGTAGACGCTTATGGGCTGATGAAAACAAAAAGATCGATTACAAATAGAAAAAAAAACATTACTTTTTTATTTTGGGATTTCAGACAACCGCGTTATTATTAATTCCTGTGTAATAGTTGGGGGTAAGCCTATCGCCACTTACCAGGTACAGTTCCAAACTCTAGGCTACTACTGCGAATTTTCTAACAGTAAAATATCAACGACACTGCCTGAACCGGGAGTCGCCTGCCATAAGTATGGCAAAGCTAGGCCCAATGCTTCACGTATATTGTTTGAGGCACAGAGGGATCTTAACAGTCACCAATCGAACGCATGGCCACGGCAAATGCAGTTTAACCTCGCAAATCAAGTTCTCTATGCGGTAGCCATTTTACCACAGTCTGGTATCTCAGTATGGTATGTTAAAGCCAAAGCGAGTGGACACATACTCTTCAACATTTATACCAACTACGTAGCGCAATTGCGCTCATGGCTATTTGCACTCAAAAATCACCACAACGAGCGGTGGGTGTGTTGTGTGCTCTATGGGGTCTTTAGGCATAATCACCACGCATAGCAGGTGGGTTGGCGATCGTAGTTGCTACGTTGAGTTGTTAATGTACTCGAAAGACGCTGCTGCCCACCCTCCGGTTAATCCTATAATCGCCTTTAAGCCACCCGCAGGATGAGATGGGTTGGTTCTATTCGTAGCCGGCACCACACGGCTAATTTCACTGTACAACCAATTGTTGTTGTATTTGTTTAAGCTAAATTAAAATTCTATACATTCAAGACATTGTTCTAGAATTAATCTGTTTGTTTAACAAAATAATAGAGGCGACGACATGAAAATTTCAAACTAAACCAATCAGTTACAGTTTCCAGACCTAAATCTCATACAAAAACACCTAGTCCCGAAACCGCTAACCGTAGGTATTCGTACCGTCATTGATCGCTATCAGATCAGGACACCACCCAGCACACGCTCGAGGCGTGCCCTGCATGGGCCACCGAGCGGCGGATCCCGGTCGGCAAGATCTCTCTCTGCCAGCAGTAGTGTCGGCTATGTTGGCAGAGCACGAAAACTGGAATGCAGTGGTCTCCTTCTGTGAGAGCGTCATGCTCCAGAAGGAGACCGCAGAGCGGGATCGGGAGAGGGCCGACCCCGCTCGAAGAAGGAGGAGACGGCGCCGGGGTAACAACCACCCTGGCGCCTAATTCCCATACGCCTGAAACCCCCTGCCGTAGCTACAAGGCGGGGGACCTCTGGGTTCGCGGGTGCGTAGATTGGGGAATCTGCGCGCTCACACCAAGCGACCCAAGAGAAGACGGTAGCACGCATGTGGTCACGTGCTGCCGTGGGACGCTTTGGGGGACCGCTCTACAGTCACCCTCTCCGAGATGTGCCTATAGGCGTGGCACCAGTGGGCGGCTCTAGTGTGATCATACGAGGACCTGGAGCCTCCCTTAGGTGCCGAAGATGACCGCCCCAGTGGTTTTAGCCGGTAGGATCCGGCATACCCCTTCGCCCTTCCCCGGGGCGAAGGAAGTTCATGAAGAATTTCCACTGGACACCAACAAAAAAAAATTTAAAAAAAAGGTATTCGTACCGTGTGGGAATAGAATCCGTGATCCAGGGAGCAGCCCAGCCCACGCCTTCCTTAAAAATGGTATTTTATCAAACGCTGACAACAAAGGGACCCACAAACTAACGTATAAAGGGATTGCGAAAAATCTACCATAAGAACATTTTTAAGCGTACAAACTCATAGTGTTCAATAGCATTCTGTGATTGAAATATGAGCTTTGGGATAATCAGTCGACATCGCTTATTTTTTAAAGAAAAGTACAGATTTTTTAAACTGCATATCCAAGACCTAGTGTTATGAAACCCCAGCAAAGAACTACGATAGGCTGTCAATTGATTTATTGAACCTCCACATATCAAGTGCATGCTCCCACTCCGTTACGCTCTCTCTAGTTAAGTTTATTGCCACAAAAATATTAAAAAACGATCAAAGCCCCAAACATTTATAAAAATCACATTTATACTTGGCTATTTCTCAAAATCTTGACAACCACGTACGGTCCAGTCTAGCTTGCCACTTAAATTTAAAAGACGTATTTTGCACGTACACAGCGTAGTGCCGATTCGTACGTGCTTCTAAGACCTGCTTTACGTATAATGATATTGGCAGACAATTGGCCAGGTTGGACACGTCTTTATCTATACAAATAAATAATATTGAAGTGTCTGTTTGTAATGTCAAAATAACAGCTTTTTACTAAATGCATATTCAAGTATATACAGTACATATAACAAAAAAACAATTTTTAAATTTTTTGTCTGTCTGTCTGTCTGTTTGTTCCGGGTAGTCTCCGAAACGGCATGACCGATTTTGACGGGACTTTTACTGGCAGATAGCTGATGTTATAAGGAATAACTTAAGCTACTTTTATTTTTAAAAATAATTAGGGTTCTGCGCAAAAAAATAAAACCCTTGAAATCCAATATATATATTCTATGTCAAGTGTCTATGTCGAAATACTCCAAATTTGTTTTAAATTAAACGCGGGTGAAACCGCGGATCCCAGCTAGTATTTAATAATAATGAATAACGCTTATTTACAACTTAGATAAAACCTAGGGTTTTTTAACGGACTTCAGAAAGGAGGCGGTTCTTAATTCGTTGCGCCCTATAACTATACCTGGCCCGGCCCGACTTCATAAATAAAGTTTTTTTTCCTTTTCAGTGGTTTTAATATTTTATATCGTGTAGGGTTTTTGAAGTTAGTATTTTTTTTGTTAAGAAGTTTTAGTTGTTTCTTTTTAGTGTAAATAAATATAAGAGCTTTTTCCCATATGGTATCAGTGATTAACACTAAAAATAAGAATGACTCAAATCGGTTCTCTGATCGGAGAGGAATCGAAACTATTAAGACGTCAACTAGATAAGCGCAGTCAAATTAACCTGATTATTGAAGCTGGCTAAAAACTACTAAATCAAATGTATTAAAATGTACATGGGACCAACTCGAAAGCATTTTGCACCAGTTGAAAAAATTACTGCTCATATCGGTCTACAAATCTCGGAGTAATCGGTGTACATATATTTTATTTTATTTTTTTATTTTATTTTATTTATTTGGTTCACCAACAATTGTTTACACTAGTGATAAGCTAAATTTTACATGTAAAAAAAGGATCTATAAGTGTAACAATTACTTATAGGTAAACTCCGCATGCATAATGAAGTTGTACAAAAATAATCTAATCTACGTTAAAATTAAAATGGAGTAAATAACTTAAAATACGTTTGACTACATGCGAGATAATAAAATGTTAATTTAATTTAAGTCGGGGATATACTTGTGAATATTGGCTTTTAATTTGCTCAAAGTGTCAAAGTGCAGATCGATTTGATCGCTGCAACTATTCATGACCTTGCATAACCTCGCATAAGGGGAATTAGCGCCTAGAACTATATAAAAAAATTGCTCTTATTTACAACTTAGCTAATAAAACCTATGGTTTTATTCAACTTGGTTACGAGTTATTCGTTATAGTTGGTTATGCGTGTGGTTTCCGGATTAAGAATATAGCACCACTCCATCGCCTCCCGTGAACGTCGTAAAAGGCGACTAAGCGACTCTAAACCAGAGGGATAGGCCGCAGCGTCCTTTCTGTGGAACAGTAGCCATTCTACGCTCACCAACCCGCCTGCCAAGCGTGGTGAGTACTAGCAAGTATTCCCCCAATATGATGACACAGTTGTGGAAATCTATGGGGGAGGCCTTTGTTCAGTAGTGGACGTTGTATGGCCGATATGATGATGATGATGATGATGGTTACGAGACGAGCGAGTCATTCGCCTGGTGGTAAGCATCAGGCCTGCCCATAACAACAGGGCCAGTCCCATGTGGCATCACACCACACTCGTTTCCTCGAGACGTGAAGTTATTTAGTCTCTGGTGCCCACTAATTTCAGTAGCTACAGTGCTACAGTAGCCCTTCTAACCAGAGCACAGTAATGTCTAAAGTTCAAATACTTCTGCTTAGCAGCGAATACCTGGTACTGGGGTGGTACTTACCTAGCCGACCTCTTGTTACAAGAGAACTACCACCAGTAAATAAATTTCTCTATAATTTCAGCCTTTGAATCATCATTCCGGCCGAATGAAGTCCACTGCTGGACACAGGCCTCTCCCAGAGATCACCACAACAACCAATATGTGTGTCTGCTCATTGGGGGGTCTCGCCATAGTCGCCACGCTTGGCAGACGGGTTGGCGATCGCAGTTGAGTTGTTAATGTACTCGAAGGACGCTGCTGCCCATCATCCGGCTAATCCCTTAGTCGACTTTTACGACACCCATGGGATGAAATGGGGTGGTGGCATTCTGAGCTGGCACCACACGGCAAAGCCAGCCTTTGAATACTTAACTTTTTTTTATTGGGTCGAGCCTTCAACACTCCCCCTACCACTGGAACCTTTGTGCCCAAGCCAGGGTCTACAGTGCTGACAAGAAAAAAGTAGCTACGGCACAGCTACAGCAACTGCGCTACAACGAAGCTCAGTGAAATGATTCAGAAAAGAAAAAGGCCAAGTAGGAAAGGATTTATGTTCCAAAACGTTCCACTTTCCTCCGTAGCAAGCAGAAGATAGAAAACAACTATAGGCCATAGCCATAAAAACTTAGGTTTACGACTTTACTAGGATAAGCCCAATTGCCAAGCATCACGTGTTTTGTACCCGCACTATTTTTATACTTTATTTATTTACGGGTCCTCTGTTGGGAGCTTGAAACGCTTGCACGCACGGAAACTTGTCCTAGTTACAACATGTTTCGAATAGTAAACAACTCAATCAGTACCTCTTGTTGTATTGATTTATTTATTTATACTTTTATGAACAATAGAGTTACAGAAGCGGATTTAATGCCATGTGGCATTCTGTACCAACCAACTTTTTAATTAGAGACTTTCGGGCAACAGATAAGTGCAGAACGCAGTAGATTGTTTTGGTGGACTCTGACTCGGATCAGCATACGGTTTTTATTTTTCAACCTGATGATGAGATGCCCTGTGGTGCCGGCTATAAATAGAACCAACCCATCTCAGACGGTGGGTGTCGTAAAAGGCGACTACGGGATTAGTCGGAGCCAACCCACCTGCCAAGCATGGCGATTATGGCAAGCCCTCCAACGGACTCACAGCACACCTAGACGTGTCGTAGTGGCGATCTTTGGGGGAGGCCTGTGTCCAGCAGTGGACTTTACTCGGTTGAAATGATGATGATGAAGAGACGAGTAAGCCATTCACCTAGTGGTAAGCATCATGCCTGTACATAGCAATAGTAATGAGTAGTCCTGCGTGGCACCACACTGCGCTCGTTATCTCAAGACATTCGTCATTTAGTCTCTTACATATGCCCAGTAATTTCACTAGCTATATTGCCCTTCTAACTGGAACACAGTAATGTCGAAAAACAATAATTTCCGTGTGGTGCCGGCTCAGAATACCACCACCCCATCTCCTCCCGTGGGTGTCGTAAAAGTCGACTAAGGGATTAGCCGGAGGATGGGCAGCAGTGTCCTTCGAGTACATTGACAACTCAACTGCGATCGCCAACCCGTTTGACAAGCATGACGATTATGGCAAAACCCCCTAATGAGCCCACAACACACCCATATTGGCCGTTGTGGTGTACTTTGGGGGAGGCCTGTATCCAGCAGTGGACTTCATTCGGCCGAAATGATGATGACGAATGTCTAAAAACACTACTGCTTGGCGGCGAATTACTGTCCCTAGGGTGGTCCTACTTAGCGGGTCTCTTGCAATAAAAGACCTACACAGGTTTGTTCACCGACGCTCGCAATGACGAGCGAGAGCACTCATATAAGTGTGGATTTTACGCCTAAACAAAGTATTCGCATGAGACGAATCGAGAACATTATCTCTTAACTTATTCTGTGTGTTCCCTTAAGTTTTTAGGAGGTAGAACACTGCCGAGTGTTCTATATATCACGCGTTTTTACTCTGATAAATAATTATATTAAATTATGTAATATGGTGTCCAAATTTAGAATATAGCACCACTCCATCTCCTCCCGTGGATGTCGTAAAAGGCGACTAAGGGATCCAAACCAGAGGGATGGGCAGCAGCGTCCCTTCTGTGTAACAGCAGCCATTCTGCGTCCACTAATCCTCAACCCTCAGCTAAGCGTGTTGATTACTGGCAAATTCGCCCCAAAATAATGATTGTGTCATCAAGCAAGGCAAGTACCTAATCCAGCGTTTAAAGGGGACGCCTTTGTTCAGCAGTGGACGTCTTGGACTGAAACTATGAAGTAATAATAATAACGGTTAAATTAAAGCTTTAAGTCCAGAAAGAGGACACCGAAATGATTGATGTATAAAAAAATTCATGGTTCCCAGAACTCTCACTGTTAAAAGGTCTCAAAATTGTTTTTTTTTTTAAACGTTGCCCCATACAAGGCTTTCTCCTGTGTCGTGGGTGCGTTTACATATATAAAATTCACATACAATACACACCCAGACCCGGAACAACTACCTGCAGATCATACAAATATTTGTTCCGTGCGGGAATCGAATCCACGACCCGGAGGGCAGCAGCCGACTGTATCAGCCGCTGCACCAATCGTGCCGTCAATATATACATAAAGCACGTTACTAAAATACGTAAATAAGGGCTTTTAACCAAATTCCAGTGTCGATTGCTGACCCAGAATCAATTTATGACACGCTCACAGGTAAATCGTATTACGCCATTAGCGACATAGAGCCTTAGTGTCGCAGAAAGGCTTTTTTGAACGAATCCAGAATTATACATTATCCTCTCGGTGGATTTTCTACAAAACTCTGAATTTTATAAATATTTACTGATGTCCAAAAGACAAATGTGTACACGCATTGTATGGGCGTGTGTTTTGAGAAGTAAAGGTCCACCTTCTATTCTCGTGGGTATCGTAAATAAGATAGCAGCAAAATATAAATCAATGTTAATAACATCGTTATTGGCATCACCGACAAAACCAGTTTTTTTGTATGCACACTCGTGAAAAAAGACGATTTTTTAATACTTGATTGAAGATCGAGCGATCTGCGTAAATACTCCTGCTATAAACTATTCCTAAATGTATTAACTGTCCAAACGTTTCCCATTTACCCTGTGCATAGTTACAGTGCGCAAATGCGCAAGCGACCCGTTAAATTCGAATTCCTCACCTTTGATCTGCGTCATTGTATCCGAGTTTTCCCCCTAAGGAAAAGGAGCAAATATGTATGCTGATTTTAAATTATGTCTTTGAAAAATGTACCTAGTATTTTGCAATCGTATATTTTTGTTTCAAATATATATGTTTATCTAGTAATGATTGTATTAATAGTGTGAAATTTTGAATTATATACTTCACATAAAGTATAACTTTACTACGGGTAAAATTATACTTTGGTATTTACATAAATTCGTATATGTACTAAGCCGATTAAGGAAAACTTCCACACAGGAATCTACTCTGTTAGCTTACCATGGATATGTGAGCTCTATGCTAAGACATGGCCTGATACTATGGGGCAACTCTACTGAAGTGAACAGTCTTCCTGTCTCAAAAACGTTGTGTCCGAGCTATAGTCGGAATTCTTCCTGACGAGACGTGCAAGCCATATTTAAAAAAAATAAGGTTATTAATGTTGACTGGTTACATACCATATATGAAGCAGGAATATTTTTCAAAAATAATCCGAGCTTATTTACTGAGGCTAAAGATCAATTTCCTCGAAATACGAGAAATCCTAATTGACTAGTACTACAGGCAACACCAAGGACAACACTGTATCAAAAAAATTGTTACGCTATGTTTATACAAAAATTTAATAAAATACCGGAGCAAATTAGGACGCTTCCGCTAGTTCAGTTTAAGAAAAGGCTTAAAAACTGGCTGGTTGGCTGGACAAAACATATTATACTGTACAGGAATTGTGTCAACGAGTTTAGTTTAAATATGAAATAAATAATTGTAAATAATTTAATCATATTCAGTCATCTTCAGATGTGTGTGTGTGTGATGTGTGTCAGTGTTTGTACGTGTGAAATATACCTATACGTAAACATTATACCCAAAACCGTTTAAAAAAGAACTTATTTTTGTACATAAATATATACTAATGTAACTTTTTTCTGAATAGGTGGATTCATTTACCTTCGCATTGTAATTCCTGCTCTGTATGACTTCATTTACACTCGTACACACGATTACATATCAAGCTCGTTTTATCCCGTATAAGCTGACCTCACATTGTACAGAATGCCTATACAATACGACATCAACTTATACTGGATATATATAACTTGATATGTAGCCGCGTGTACCTAACAGGTTATGTGAAGCCTACGAGGCCAGCTTTGTTTCCAAAATGAAAACTAAATTAATTCACACCGCGCGCCGGTCTATATTTATTTTTATTAAAGTTGAATTTATTTCACGGCCTAGTTTACTTATTTACGTAATATTACACTGTCTGCGCAATTATTATAGATTTAGATTTATTTACAGACATGTGTACGAAGAAAAAATAGTTTTATAATTCTGCATACTTTCTATGAGTTTTAAATGAGAAAACTACAAGTTACGGCAAGTTAGATGAAAATTGTGACTTTGGCAAGTCTTTAGATTGCACAAAGGGTCATGTTGTGAAATTGAGTGACACAAAGATTGGCCTTTGTATTGGCAGCAACAATTTTAGTAAAATACAAGTTTTAATGTTGACACAATCCAGGTTTAAGACTATGGCATTCTACTGTCACTGATTAAAACTGTTGTAATATTACTTATACTTTTTACTCAGCGAAAATACATCGTGTACTTCTTCCACCCTTGGGGAAGGGCGCAATACCGGACTCCTAACAGCTAAAACCTTCAGACTTCATTGATCCCATAATCGACTACGGTGATGTGTGCTACTTTGACCTGAATGCAGATCTACTCAACAAATTTGACCGCCTTCTCAACAATTGCATTCGATTCGTCTTCAATCTCCGAAAATCTGATCATGTCTCTGCGTATCGATCTCTTTTAAATTGGTTGCCCATTCGCCAGCGTAGAAACATGAGAGCACTCAACACCTTGTTCTCTATACTTCTCGCCCCCAATTCTCCTTCTTATTTATCTTCTCACTTCCAGTATCTTTGTTCCAACCATGAAAAAAATCTTCGTTCTACTAATAATCGTCTCCTTTAATGTCCCACTCATCACTCCGACTTTATTCACTCTACCTTCTTTGTTCAATCTATTCTATTGTGGAATGCACTCCCCCTTGAAATCAGAATGGCTAATAGTAGGCACTACTTTAAAATTAAAGTACGAAAGTACCTATATGATAAGACGTTAGCAGATTCATCTCGGCTCTGATTTTGTTTCTATTTGTCCTAGTTACACATATTTATTATAAATGTATATATGTTTATTTAGTACTAGCTGGGACCCGCGGTTTCACCCGCGTTTAATTTAAAAGAAATTTAGAGTACTTCGACATAGACACTTGACATAGAATATATATATTGGATTTCAAGGGTATTTTTTTTTTACGCGCAACCCTAATTATTTTACCAAAATAAAAGTAGCCTAAGTTATTCCTTATAACATTAGCTATCTGCCAGTGAAGGTCCCGTCAAAATCGGTCCAGCCGTTTCGGAGATTACCCGGAACAAACAGACAGATAGACAGACAGACAGACAGAAAATTTTAAAATAGTGTTTTTGTTATATGTAACGTACACATGCATTTAGTAAAAAGCTGTTATTTTGACATTACAAACAGACACTTCAATTTTATTTATTTGTATAGATATGTAAATATATACATGTAATGTTTATGTAAGTTTACATATTAGTATTCTACGTATATTAAAGTCTCACTTTTATTTTGTTGGTGCATCTACCTTTTTGTCTCTTCTCTGCATCACCCAAAGGTCGTCTGGCAGAAAATGCCTATGGCATTAAGACCGCCTTTGTACACTTTTGTACATCAAGAATAAATAAATAAATAAAACTAAGTCATCTTCGGCACACAAGAATCCAAGAACTCGGTAACAATTAAGCTGGAGCCGCCTGTGGTGCCATGCCCTTAGGCACATTTCCGCGGCGATTGTAAAGAGACCGCGCCCAGGCATATCTTGGGGGAATTGTATAAGATCCCCTTGCAGCCTTGCTGTATGCTGTGATGCACACACGGCGGTACGTGATGAAGTGCGCGCCGCCATCTTCCCGGGGCTCGCCCAGTATGAGCATGCAAATTCCCCAATCTGCACGACCGCTACTCCTTAAGCCATGTAGGCTCGGCATGTGGGGCTCAGGTGTGTTTTATATTGGGGCCGGGGCGAATGTAACACTGGCATCCTCTCCTTCTTCTCCGAGCAAGATTACAATACCTTTAATAAACATAATAATTGCACGGAGTTACATGAAGACGATCCAACCGATAAAATATTTTTTTGAGATACATGTTGACTTTTAAAGTTTGGATCGGTATGATGAGTCTTTGCTTCGATTTGTTCGTATTTTTTGTAAATATAGACTTAGATATTAATACGTTTGTAATAAAGATTGATTTCATTCAATTTAAACATAAAGATCCAAATCTTGGATTGTTTAATATGTACAGGGTAACACAATATGTGTTCAGCAAAATCTTAGGGATTTTTTTTTCACCACTGTAGGTTAAAGTTAAGCGATAAGAAAATTGTACTGTGAAAATTTAAATAAAAATTGTATTTCTTGAAAACATTTTAGTTTTTAATAGAATAAAGATTTATCAATGATAACTATTCACAAATAATATGAGGTAAAAAAAAACTAGAAAAGGAATTTTTCATTACGAGATGCTTAAAAATCTGTGTCAAGGTAGAGATTTTTCGATATTTCGGAAAATTTTGTACTACTGTAAATCCGTAAGATTTTGCTGAACATATATTGTGTTTTTTTGGTAGGTAATTGACCCAAGCTCTCACCCCCTGCAGTATGTCGTGCGTTTTACTGGACAACCTGTATATACTACAATGTTTTTCAAACGGACTAAAGAGGAAATACAATATTTTCTAACCCCATTAAATTTAAAACGAATAACGTGAGGCGCATGCAATAGAACGTTTGCACCGTTCATGGTCGCAGGATGACTAAGGTGAATGGCGTCGTTACAGATTCTTTAAAGTAATTTTATCTCCCGATAAATGTTCTAATCAAAAGTTGATGGACGCAGTGATGAACTCAGTGTCTTGATGTTCTTCAGTGTGGCATGAAGTTTGGACTTTATTATTTTAAGAACAGGATTCCAAACTGCTGACATCTGCCATCCATTAGGAATGTGACAAACGTTAAGAAAAATAACAAAAAAAAACATTTACAATATACGCTATATAATCTGTTTAAAAGTATTTTATGATAATGAGTGATAATTGCGAAATCCTAACATATTATTCAATTGGTAAATTTAAGAGAGACGGAAATCAAAGTCTTTTTGATCCATGGTTTAATACTAAATGTTTGAAGTGAGGGTTCATGTTATATTATTTGTAACTTTGATCGTTCCGTGGGATTCTCGGCAAAGAATAGAATACCCCTCTCTATATATGGGTGTCATACAAGATGACTAAGGGAGGATCAACACGATGGGTAGTAGCATTTTTCCGTGTGCTTATATTAACATAATGTGATCCGTGGGCCATGTGGTGCCGGCTAAGAATACCACCACCACACCTCATCCCGTGGGTGTCGCAAAAGACGACTATGGGAATAGCTGGAGGATGGGCAGCAGCATCCTTCGAGTACATTTAGAACACTGCGATCGCCAAACCGTCTGCCAAGCGTGGTGATTATGGGAAATATGGCAATACAAACCCTTAACGGTCGTTGTGGCAATCCTTGGGGAAGGCTTCTGCCCAGCAGTGGACGTTTTTCGGCTGAAATGATAATCACCAATCCGCCTGCGGAGTGGTGATTATAGCATTTACCCCTATAACTGCTGACTATAGTGATAATTAGGAAGCCCGTGTTCTACAGTGGATGTTTACTGGGTAATGTGATGTGTTAACTCCAAGTTCCAGACCGTTTAATAGCGACCACAACCGGTGTTCATTATAAGGCGAGCGACAATAAAGGAATATGATTTTAAACTTAAATTTAATTTCCAAAACATTTAACACACTCTTCACACACATTTATACTCAAAACCCTGAGTAAATCAAAGCTGAAACATGGGACTTCACTGAAAGATACCTTTAGTTAAGTATTCACAGTGTCTTTAAAGTAAAGCAATAAATTTGATCAGATTCTGCATTATCATAAATTAAACAGCGGCAAAATAAAAAAGTGTTCAAATTGTGGTGTGGTGAATCCTGAGAAATTCCCCCCAAAATGACGACACGCGGCATGTATGTGACGTCTTATGGAGGGAGGAGGTTCTTGTTCAGCAGTGGACGTTTTATGGTTGATATGATGAACATTTATTGCGTAAATAAACCCGACTTTGCCCTATGGAAAAATTAAGAGTCACCTTTTCTTTTTTGGAAAGGATTTTTTGTTATCAGACATTTGGACTCTGGTGGTAGGACCCTTACTACAAGAGTCTGGCTAGGTAGGTACGACCGGGAAGACGGCGGTGTGCACGAGGCCACGTGCCGCCGTGTGCGCAGCAAAGCGAAGCTTTGGGGGATCCTTTACAATCCTCCCCGTGAAGTGCCTAGGGGAGTGACCTTTTTACAGTCGCCTTCCCTCCGCTAGAGGGGGTGACTGCTTTACAGTCATCCCCTCCGTGATGTACCTAAAGGCGTGGCACCAATGGGTGGCTCTAGTGTTACGAGGACCTGGAGCCCCACTTCAGTGCTGAAGATGACCGCTCCAATTGTTTTAGCCGGTAGGAGTCCGGCATACCCCTTCGCCCTTCCCCGGGGCGAAGGAAGTTCCATGCAGAATTTCCACTGGACACCAATAAAAAAATATACCACCGCAGTGCCAGATATTCACTGCCAAGCATTAATGTTTAAACTTTAGACATTACTGTATTCCAGTTTCAAGGGCACTGCACTGAAATTACTGAGCATAAGTGACTACATAACTTAATGTCTTCAGGTGACGAGCGAAGTACGGTGCCGACGCCGGACTAGTCGTGAGTAGCATTACAATTGGTATGGGCTGACCACATGCGTGCTACCATCTTCTCGAGCGACCCAAGAGAAGATGGTAGCACGCATGTGGTCACGTGCTGCCGTGGGACGCTTGGGGATCCCCCCGAGAGATTTTTTCCTTTTCAGTGGTTTTAATATTTTTATATCGTGTAGGGTTTTTGAAGTCGGATTTTTTTTGTTAAAAGTTTTACTTATAAGTGGACGAACGATAGAATTTGTTAAACTTTATCATTTCGTGACAGAAAGGTCTGAAAAGCTGAGGATATAAGGGGGGGACCGCTTTATAGTCACCCTCTCAGAGATGTGCCTATAGGCGTGGTACCAGTGGTTGGCTCTAGTGTGATCATACGAGGACCTGGAGCCTCCCTCAGGTGCCGAAGATGACCGCTCCATCCGGCATACCCCTTCGCCCTTCCCCGGGGCGAAGGAAGTTCGTGAAAAAATACCACTGGCCAAAAAGAAAAAATAAATAAAAAAAGGCCTGTATTTGCGTTGTATAAAATAAATAAATCCATTATTTTGTTCTACTAAACGGTACCCTACTATCTAAATCCATATTATATGACAATGTTATTACATTTTCATTAATTCGCGTTAAGACTATGATCAAAAGTAGGTAATGTAAGATAAAACGATTTCTTTCATACCTGTCCCATTATAAAGGATACATGGCTAATAAACTGGCGCCACCACATCGGTTCATCATTTCGGCCGAATGAAGTCCACTGCTGGACACAGGCCTCCCCCAAAGATCACCACAACCACCGATATGGATGTGTTGTGGACTCATTGGGGGGTTTTGCCATAATCGCCACGCTTGGCAGGCGGGTTGGCGATCGTATTTTACGACACCCATGGGAGGAGATGGGGTGGTGTCATTCTGAGCCGGCACCACACGGCAACGTCGGTTAGATTGGCGATATGATTAAGGTTCTTGGATGTGACTTGTACTATGCCAGCATACAGTCCAAGCAAGATTGAATTTAGTAGTTGAATGTTATATAAACAAACATATCAACTTGTTAACGTCCACTGCTGGATATAGACCTCCCAATCATAACTACAGTGAGTGGTCATCGGGGTGATATTGCCATAATAGTAGTAGTAGAAGTGTGGTCTATTCTTTCGTCAAAGGGATTTAATCAACCGGATGGTCTTTAAGAAAGTTGTAAGAGTCCAAAATGCATCATTTGATCTGTTAACAATGCCTTTTAGTAGGTTTTGCTTACGCGTGTATGCTACGCTAAGCGCTCGATACGATACGTCTTCAAAGCGCTACGCTACTCTAAATTCTAAAGCAGGAAAAAGGATTCGATTGTATTGTCTTAAAAAGAATTACTCGCTTATTGGCTACACTTGGTAGTATGTTACGATACTTTGTTTGATAAGCTACGTACTCCAACTACTATGCTACGCTCGTAGTACGATATGCTACGCTCTCAATACTATTCCATAATTTCTCCTAAGCTGTGCTCAGACTAGATACCTATCCCATTTTAATGATACATAAAACACCCGAGATAACTAGCATGCATCGTAAGCTAAACGTCGCAATGAAATATAAGGACAAAAAATATTTTAAATAAAACTACTTTGAACAACGTTTTCATCTTTCTGTTAATATGAGGGTTAGCGTGGTACTACGAGCGGTATGCTACGGCTACGATATGGTCTATACTAGACTTGGCTATGTTCTAGACAACATGGTACGCGCAATATAACTGTGTCACTCTGAAGTTAGCCATATCTGCACGAACGTCAGCGATTGGTGACTTTGGGCAATTGTTGCGTACTTCAAATAGACACAAATATAATGCGCGAACTTCTTTTATAATTTGTTTACGCTGTCTGAGTGCTAGTAGCTAAGTAGTATAGGCTCATGTTTACATTAAAAGGCTACTTTGCTTTCATAACTTCTTATCATTGCTTTCCACAGAAAGAACTGAGATATAATTTGCTGAAGTGCATACACATTAGCTTCATAAGATCCTAATATAACATCATAGAAAACCACTTTCCTCGGACGATCTATATGGCTTGAGGGAGAAAATAAATTCAGTATCAACGCTTGCGTCCAGATTAGCGAGGAATGCCATTTTCTTATTAAATTAAATATAAATATTATTGTTTATGTAGAAATGTTTATCTCCAAGTATATTTATTGCCTGTGATTGTCGCATTGGTCTAGGGGCAGAAATTAGCTGTCTAGTGGGTCCTAGGTACATGATCCCTCCGAGATGTGCCTAAAGGCAAGGCACCAATGGGCGGCTCTAGTGTGATCTTACGAGAACCTGGAGCCCCCCTTCGGTGCCGAAGATGATCACTCCAGTGGTTTTAGCCGGTAGGAGTCCGGCATACCCCTTCGCCCTTCCCCGGGGTGAAGGACGTTCCATGTAAAAATTCCACTGGACACCAATAAAAAATAATAAAAAAAGATACATGATATTATACATAACTATTATTCGGTTCTCCAGTTGACAAGTTATCGATAAACGGCAATAAGGATGTCGTTTAATAATTGGGTAATCATTATAGAGGCGGCCCGCAGCTGTTGTGATTCGGCGCATATAGTCTCATGTATCTTGATAGTACAGCGGCCGAATAGCTCAGTCGCATTGGTGCATATACGAGTAGTTATAGTACACGCCGAGAATGCGGCTACTAGAGTCGCGCCGCAGCGTCAACTTCAAGGCGTTCGTGGTTCGAGTACCAACATGTTACCTGCACCCCGTCATGGAAGGGGACTTCTGGTCGCAAGGCGGAACTCCACGACTTCAGCGGACAAGTGCCACTAGAACTCACAGTGACGTAGTGCGAAGTGAAGTTTTTACTAATATATATTATAGTTTCTTTACACTAACATAGTCTATGTTAGTTTGTGAGACATATATCTATCTATGGGCCAAAGTATGCTGAACATAAAGAATTTATTTTTATTTTATTATTAAATTTTTCTACATGTTTCTCTAGTCACGGGCTTGTATCCCCTGTATGAGGGAACCCGGTCTTTTGATTGACTTGTGCGGGGACATGGGTCCAACACGCAGAGGCCCTTTAGAGATTTTTTATCTCAAATGCAATGGGACACTAACTGGGGCCTCTCCATGGCTACACTATAAAATGCAATCTCGGATTGTCCCCGGAGGTATAAAACTATTGTATGAAATGGAAACTACAAGTATAAGGTCTATTGCAATGGGTGCTAAATGGATTTAATACTAATTAAAAACGGAAATACGGCGTCTGCCTTTCAACCTTTAAACTGAAATTCTGTGGCTGACGGTGATTCGCCACTCACAAGATGGGCCCCCTAAATGGCCACCACTACAGGCAACAGGGCGCAACACCGCTGTGAGTGGCTCGGACTGTCGAGAGGTTCGGCACCGGTTTCACCATCGCGCGTCTCGAAGACTCAGAGCGGGTTTCTCCGTTATTATGCCATTAGACACTTCCACCCCCAAGCATATAGCTCCGGCAGCCCCCCTCTAATCAGCCAACTAAGGCAAGTTCTGTTAGTTTCTTTATAGATCTCCTTATGGTTTATGGTATACTTTTTTTATATCAAAAGGTAGGAAGAAATCAAGCAACTGCTTTAATCTGTCCTCCAGGATTATCTTATCCCATGGAGATAACGTGCCGTGTGGTGCCAATGACAACAATAACCGATATGGATGTGTTGTGGGCTCATTGGGGGGGTTTTGCCATAATCGCCACATTTGGCAGACGGGCTGGGAATCGCAGTTGAGTTGTTAATGTACTCGAAGGACGCTGCTGCCCATCCTCTGGCTAATTCTTTAGTCGACTTTTACGACACCCACGGGAAGAGATGGGGTGGTGGTATTCTAAGCCGGCACTACACATCTAGTTTCGTAAAATTGTGGGAACAAATGCCGTACCTCATTGTAGTGGGCGCGGCAATAGTTTCATACGGCTTGAAATTCAATTTGTCGATCGTAACTACACGTAATATGAAAGATGTGAGAATAGATAATATTTAAGACAGTGAAATTATGATCAATGAAGGAGATGGAGATGATAGCGGTTACGATAGTTCAACGTAAAGTGATAGTAATGTGGATGACTAAAGATAGACAAATATTTTTCTAATAAATAAAGTGTGTCTGAATTGCGAACCAGATTGAGGTGGCTACCTATTCGGCAACGCCGTGATTCTCATATTCTTTCCCTACTGTACTCTATTCTTCATAGCCCAAATTCTCCTATCTATCTTCGTGAGCGATTTGAGTATCTTGTTCCCAGGGGAAAACCCTGTCGAACGGCTTCTTCTCTGCTTCTCCGGACTCCTCTTCACACTTCTAGCCGTTATGACGGTTCCTTTACTATTCGTGCCGTACGTCTATGGAATTCCTTACCACATGCCCTACGCGATAGCCGTACTCTGGACGCTTTTAAGACTAGAATTAAGAAGCATTTCCTTGCTATGTGACTTTTTAAATTCGTTATATGTCAATATGTAATATATTTGTATAGAATATATATATATATATATATTTATTTATATATATTTGTTTATATGCGCACATATTTTATTTATTAGTATATATATTATTATTATTTTGTTCAGTTTTTATTAAATGATTGTTTTAATATTATTGTACACGTGACTTTGCCCTCTTTTTACCATCACTCTCAATCACTCAAAGGTTTTGCTGGTAGAAAACTCACTCTGAGTTAAGCTCGCCTTTGTACATAACATTTATATTGACTGTCTGATTTGTATTTTCTGTTAGTACAATAAAGAATTTAAGTGTTTTTATTTGTTTTGTTAAACTTTTATGCGAGTTTTTATCACATGATATAGAAGATTTGATTACGTGATCGTGAATATAGTATTATCATTGCTTTAAGTAATGGTATATGATTAAGTGTTAATTCGTGGTCAAGTGGCCTTATTTTTCTGATGTCATAAAAAATTTAGTGTAGTTACAAAGACGTTCTCGACTCACACTTGACGGTTTTTATTTTTCAATAATAATTTGAAATGTGTCTCAACGGCCTATTTTTTTTTTAAACACTTGTTCTAACCTGTCAACAAGTGCCATCATACAGCGCCCTTAATATAGGGCCAAACAAAAATTTACAATACGGTTCTCATTTCAAATTTACTTCTAATTTCAAATCCATCGTAATAATCGATGCACTAATGGCAGCAACCCTAGTAAGCGTCAGAACTCTATTTCAACCAATTATTTGATCATTTTATATATGACGACGTTTTGTACCCTTTTTCGTTTTACCAGTACATAAATGTAATCGGTTTCTCCTCTCTACGTTTACGTTATAAGTAATACATATTTGTTAACAAAAGGAAATAGCTGAAATGCTTGTTCAGATTACCGTCACCTCAAACAGCTGAAACTCGAATCAAAATTACGTAGACGTTGTTAAAGATGTCGTTTAAAGGTGTGTGGCTTCTTTGTGCTTTTGCCCTTAACAAAATTACCAAGTCAATTTAGAACTTAACTACTCACAATAAGGCTTATTATGCTTGTTTTTACAATGTCTCCATCATATCTACCTTTATTCCTTTGTCAGAATTGATACCAACTTAACAGTTCTATCACTTTGTAAATTGGTTGATTAATTAGTTGTTTTAGACATAGAATAGAAGTGATTAGACCGAATATCTTATTGTTTTGGGCACAATGAACTTGTGGGGGTATTATTGGGTACAAATGTATTATTGATTGGAACGTATTATAGATGACTGCCATTGTAGGCTCCAAAATAAATACTTTGGTCTCGCAAAAGTCTTAGCCTATCAAAATATCTTTGTATATGTTTGATGGTAAAGATTAGGCTGTCTCCTCTTTCCCCGTGAGGGTCGTAAATTTGTCTGAGGATCTTTCCAGTCTTTTTTTGCGCTGGATAGAACATACTGAGATCACCAATCCGCCTGATGCGAGGTAATTGTGACAGTGGTCCATAATACGAGCAATCTTCTTTTTCTCTTCAAATGATCTAAATTTTGACGGCACAGTTTGTGCAGTGGCTGATACAGGCTGCGCACCGGGTCGTGGGTTCGATTCCCGCGCGGAACAATTGTAGATCTGCAGGTAGTTGTTCCGGGTCTGAGTGTATTGTGTGTGGAATTTGTGTTTGTAAACGCACCCACGACACAGGAGAAATCCTAGTGTGAGGCAACGTTTAAAAAAACATAAACTACAACATCGTGTTGTTTACATGTTGATGTCGAATGATTGCATAAGATGACAAAGTAGCCTACTAATGTGGTCATTGCGATTAACCAAATATATCAAAAGTAATTTTAAGTTGATCGTCATCATTATTATCAGTTCAGCCAACTATTAATACTTCCACTTCAGGGGATAAGCCACCCCCAAAGATTGCCAATATGATCTGTCCAGGTTGTTGTGTGGTTAGGTTTCGCCATGCTTGGCAGTATGCGTCTGTTATTATTCAAAACGCCAATATGGCTCCACGTTTTATTTCGCCGGACCGAGCATAGTCTTCACTTTTCTAAAGAGCCTATAAGAGCCTTTATTAAACAAAACACTTTGGTCTACTGATTACTGGAACTCTCTGTGTTCTGTGAGTACAACAGTTTTTAAATGAGCTAAGATTATGTTTGTAACACCGTGTAGTGCCGGCTAAGTATACCTCTACCCCATCTCATCCCACGAGTGTCGTAAAAGCTGAGTATGGGATTATTCGGAGGATGGGTAGCAGCAGTAGCGTCCATCTAGTATATACACAACTCAAATGCGATCGCCAGCCCGTCTGCCAAGTGTGGTTTATGGCAAAACCCCCCTAATAAGTACACAATACAAACCCATGCCGGTCATTGGTCATCAGACGTTTCTCGGCTGAATTGATAATGATGAGAGTAGGCTCATTTTAGTTACTTTCCGTCTAAAAACTTAACACCCATCGACATCATCATCAGTATATAAGGTGAAGGCTATTCACTGCTGAACAAAGGCCCCCCCATAAACTTTCGCAATGGCCGGTTACAAATCGCCAGCATCCAAAGACTCCCAGCTACCTTCACCAGGTCAACTGTCCGTCTCGTTGGAGGCCGTCCCACGCTGCGTTTCTCAATGCATGGTCTCTACTCTGGAACCTTCTTGCTCCAAGGGCTATCATTCTTGTTCCAATGGCTATCCGTTCTACGCACTATGTACCCCACGCGTTGCTGACTCAGCAAACTAATCCTTTTAGCTGTGTTGGCATCTTTAGTTCTTCTACGGGACTACTGTTTGCTGACGTTGGTCATATTATGGCTAGTTAATAGTTAATAACGTTCAAAACAACCACAATAAAACCACGCTGTTCGATCTAATTCCTCACTCCGTTCGAGACTATTTTTGCGACAGTGCCAACAAAAACTTTGCTCAATTAATCCGAGTAAATTGCATTCTCAGAAAAAGGGAAAAGTTGGTAAGCAAAAGACTTTAAACGACTTTGAAACTATCGGGAATTTAAAAGAAAATTCATTCTGGTTATATTCTTGCGTTTATTGTTTCTGAAAGTTTGCACTCATTAAACTTAGGTATAAACTAATCTATACAAATAAATAAAATTGACGTGTCTATTTGTAATGTCAAAATAACAGCGTTTACTCAATGCATATGAAAGTATATAAATACCTAACACATGAAAACAGTTTTTTTTTGTTCCACCTGAATTCCGAACCAGCGGGACCGATTTTGACGGTACTTTCATTAGCAGATAGCTGAAGTTATAAGGAGTAACAATTTTATTTAAGAAAAATTATTAGGGTTCTGCGCATTCTCTCTTATGTACGTTTGGTTGTCCCTTCTACAGTAGACATACTTACTACCAAATATACCCACCCACATCTCAAATTTATTTTGGGGCCATTTGCCAGTACTCACCACGCTTGAAGGCAGAATAGCTGCTGTCTCACAGAAGCTGGTTTAAAGTGCTTTTTTACGACATCTACGGGATGGATTAATCCGGACGCCACACGGTGTCTATTAAAACTAGCTGGGACACGCGGTTTCACCCGACGTTTAATTTAAAAGAAATGCGATTATTTACATATAATTTAGATTACTTCGTAGACATAGAGTATGTATATATATTGGACTTCATGGGTTTAATTTTTTTGTGCGGAACCCTAATTATTTTCTAAAACAAAAGTAGCCTCCGTTATTCCTCATAATATCAGCTATCTGGCAGTGAAAGTCCCGTAGAAATCGGTTCAGCCATTTCGCAGATTAGCGGGAACAAACAGACAGACAGACAAAAAAGAAGTTTTTTGCTGTAGGTACCGTATATACTTTCAAATGCATTTAGTAAGAAGCTGTTATTTTGATATTACAAACAGACACTTCAATTATATTTATTTGAATTATGTAGTATAGAGTATAGATGAGCCAACACAACTACTCAACGTGAGATCCGGGGTTCAATTTACTGGTCGGGAAGCCATAAGACGGATTTCTGTAAGAAAATCATTAGAAACAGCCCGGAATTTAGAAGTGTCCATTAGATTAGTATGATCCTATTACATGAGACTGATTACGGCATCAGTGAAATACATGTAGGGTTCCCAATACTAAGATAGTTAAATGGGACTCGATGTACATATACATAAGTATTATCAAATTGTGGAGTAATGATGATGCATGCTAATGTATTTAATGTTAGAAATCTCTCATTTTATTATCGTTTGTTAAAATAAGTTTTATTTATATAGATTTAATAGCAATACTAATAAGACTCACTTAACCTTTCTCGTAAAACATTAAGTAGAAAACCAACCCAATTAGAATTGGGAACTTTTTAGTTTAGCTGAATAATGTACTTACGTGCTACTTGAAGTATTCTACCTCAACACATTACATATTATAATAAAACACTTTTAAACGGATTCTGTCGCGTATATTTTGATTTTTGATTTTCCTGACGTGATTACTGCGTGCATCGAAACTAATCATCCATACATTCTTGAATACAGAATTACAGTCATGTGAATAACCCAATTTGGTATTCGCTAAGGCTGGTCCTCATGGCTCACCGTCTGCAACGTGTCATTGAATAGCTTCAATCATGTCTTAGTGAATACCAAATTGGTTTTACACCGTTATTTCGATTCTATATTCAAGGATGTATGGATGTTTGAGCTTCAAGAATTGCACCTCTGCTTTGTACATCACGGTTGGGCCTTCGACTACGAGAAATGTATTTATTATGTATGTATGGATATATGTAACATTGTTTTGTGAAATTTTCTTCAAATCTTGAATATCCTTGGTTGGGTTTTAGTTTCTTAATCAATTTTTTTACGTTTCTAATACATTGCAACATTCGTGGTCACAGGATCCGATACACTGCAATATTCGTCAGGAAAACCAAAATCTGTAATATACTTGATATAATCCATTTAAAAGTGTATTATTATCATGAATACATATTGTTATATAATGCAAGAGAATCAAACATTGACTTTGATATGTACACTATTAAAAATGTAAACAAAACCATTCTTACCGCTGCAGTGAGGTGTCGTATAACCTTTTTTGCGATAATAGCATGCGACATTTTTCGGCCAAACATTTACCATAAAGGTGGTCACAAGTATTTAAGTCGGTAACCGCACCATAAAAAACTGAAGTTTAACATCGTGGCGCGATTCTAACTTCTCGACCCATAAAGTTGATTTAGTTGTCACCCTCATCCCTACTCCACTGTCTCTTTAACCTTCGTGATTGTGACGACGCCACGGTGCACGCAGTGACTAAACAATTAGCTTTGGCCAGCAGTGGGACAGCTACAGGCTGATATTATCATAATTATCCATATTCACGGGTTAGGTGCACTCCTCTGCAAGAACGAACCCGTGTTTTGATAGGCTTACGTGGAGACATGGATTCAACGCGCGAAGATCATTTAGAGAATTTTAACATAAAATTTAATAGGACACCAACTGGGAACTCTCCATGGCTGTACTATAAAAATCATTCTCAGATGTTTCCAGGAGGTGTAAAATTATTGTGTGAGTTGGAAACTACAATTATTAGGTCAATTGCAAGGGGTGTTAAATGACTAGAAAAAATCTAAACAAAAAGCTATTCATGATTATAAACACAGCTGTTCCTTATGGTAAGAAATAGTACCCTTTGTACCACAAAGTGCAATTCCACACGGAAGGTACGGTAATGTAACGTACCACAAGGTACTGCCCGTGAAGCTACAATTTAATTAGTGAGAACGCAATTATCTCTTGTCGACGCTTCCCTCGTCTTCACATGACTTACATTCAAATGAAATCTGGATAAGAAATATATAAGGCGAGGAGGAAAGTGAGTGAACTTCCGCTACTCGTTACTCACCACATAATCCGTGGGAATATAAATTCGTTGCTACTTCTCGCAGGTATTTTGTATCATCATCAAATCAACCATAGGTAGTCCACTGCTGAACAAGGGCCTCCCTCAAAGACTTTCATTATTATGTCGTCATTTTGGAGGAATTTGCCAAATACTCACCACGCTTGGCAGGCGGGTTGGTGAGTCCCTCAGTCGCATTTTACGAGATCCACGGGCGGAGATGGAGTGGAGCTATGTCCTTAATCCGGACACCATCAAAACAACCACAATAAAACCTCGCTGTTCGATCTTATTTCTTACTCCGTTAGAGACTGATTTTTGCGGCAGTACCAACAAAAATTTTGCTCAGTTAATCCGAGTAAATTGCATTCTCAGAAAAAGGGAAAAGTTAGTGAGCAAAAGAAAGTCTTTTGCTTTTGTTTTTAAAACGACGACTTTGAGACTATCGAGAATTCAAAAGAAAAAGACATTGTGATTATATTCTTGCGTTTATAGTTGCTACTTTGCAGTCAATAATCTTTCGTGTTTAGAAATTTTAACATAAATTGTCACCGTGTGGTGTCTGGATTAGTAACATAGCACCACTCTATCTACTCCCGAGGAAGTCGTAATAGGCGACCAAAGCACTCTTAACCAGCAGCGTCTTTTCTGTGGGACAGCAGCTACATTCTGCGCTCACCATTCCACCTACCATGTGAATACTAGCTAATTCCCCCCAAAATAACGATATGTGTAATTATGGAAATTTATGGGTAGCCTTTGTTTAGCTTTGGCTGACATATGTATATATATGTTGCTTTTTTAAAACTAATATTTACCTACAGTGACTGCAGTTTCAGTCCGTCAATACAAAACTAGACTACAATCTCAATCATTGGTCCCAGACAGCTGTCAATAGGGGTAAGGCAGGTATTTGTCCTGTAGTGGAATTCCGTAGGCTAGTTATAATAATCATGAATGAACATATTCTTCTGTTACGCTTATTATGGAAAGAGTTTCTAATGCGCAGAGTACTTTAAAAAAAGTTACAATTATCATTTAAATTTGAATGCTAGCAATCTCTCAGATTATTATCGTTGTTAAAGATAGTTTTGTTATAGAGTTTGAATAGCAATACTAATAAGACCCACTTAACCTTTCTCATAAAACATTAAGTAGATAACAAACCCAATTTAGGATAGCGAACTTTATAACTTAGCTGAATAATGTACTAAATGCTACTTGACGTATTCCACCTCAACACAGATAACACTTAAGATTTAAACTATTTAAAACTTTTAACTAGTTGTAAGATTCATAATAAAGTTGAGATCAAAAATAGATATATTGTATACGTATGTTCCAGTACGAGTAATCTCTGCCTGTATATTATGCTGAGTAATTTAAATTATTATATTATTTTATTACATATTAGTGGTATCTATCACGGCACGGTTGGTGCAGTGGCTGATACAGTCGGCTGCTGCGCTCCGGCTCGTGGGTTCGATTCCCGCACGGAACAAATATTTGTATGATCTACAGGTCTGTTGTTCCGGGTCTGGGTGTATTGTATGTGGGATTCATGTCTGTAACCGCACCCACAACACAGGAGCAATCCTAGTGTGGGGATATGTATATGGGTGACCTTCGTGATTGTGACGACGGCACGGTGCGCGCAGTGACTAAACAATTAGCTTTGCCCAGCAGTGAGCCAGCAGCAGCAGTAGCTACAGGCTGATATTATCATAATTATCTATATTCACGCGTTAAGCACTCCTCTGCAAGAACGAACCCGTGTTTTGATATGCTTACGCGGAGAGATGGATTCAACACGCAGAGACCAGTTAGAAAATTTTAACATAAAATGAATGGGACACTAACCGGAAGCTCTCCATGGCTGTACTATAAAAATCAATCTTGAATTGTTCCTGGAGGTGTAAAATTATTGTATGAGATGGAAAATACAAATATAAGGTCTATTGCAAGGGGTGAGATGACTTGAAAACATAGACAAAAACTATTCATGATTATAAACACAGCTGTTCCTTATGGTAAAAATGATGTCCATTTTGTACCACAAAGTACAGTTCCACACGGAAGATAACGTAATGCAAAGTACCACAAGGTACTGCAAATTACAATATTGCTCGTGAAGCTACAATTTAATTAGTGAGAACGCAATTATCTCTTGTCGACGCTTCCCTCGTCTTCGCATGACTTTGATTAAAATGAAATCTGGATAAGAAATATGTAAGGAGAGCAGGAAGGTGACTCAACTTCCGGTTCTCATCACTCACCACAAGAACGCTGGTATTGCGTATACTGGTTTCAAATTATAAATATTCATTGAGTGTGTGTGTCTGTAGATGGCGTGCGTGTGTCGTCCGTGTGCTTGTGTAGTTATTATGATGATAACCAAGAGCTTTATGTAAGTACATGTAGTATGGACGTCCACTGCTGACAAAGTGTCCCTTATAGATTGCCATAGCGACCGGGCAAATACCTGCCTTACCTCTTTCCACTTACCCATATTTACAGTTGTCTGGGACCAATTATTGAGATAGCAGTCCAGTTCTGTATTGACGGACTGAAGCTGCAGTCACTGTGGAATATTAGTTTAAAAAAAGCAACACATATATTTATTTATTTAAACTTTTATGTACATTGAGTATATACATAAGGCGGACTTAATGCCATGAGGCATTCTCTTCCAGTCAACCTTTGGGTTAAAAAGCACTTCGAAAGAAGTATAAAAGCAAAGCTATATCTAATGTTAAAAAAGACTGAATTAAAAATAGGAATACATACATATACTAATATAAAAATAGATACTATATTATATTCCATAATTATAAATAGTTAAATAGAATACATAAAAATATCTGATATAAATATTAACTCTAATGACGAAGACAAAACTGATTAGGATTGTAACAATTTCAGGAAGTATTGACGCACTTATATACATAAGTCATACATGCCGCCCGCATCCAACGTCTACCTGCCTTCATCAAGTCTAACCATTTCGTTGGAGCCCGTCCCACACTACGTTCTCCAGTACGTAGTCTCCACTCCATAACTTGTATGCCCTTACAACCATCAGTTCCACTAGCTATGTACTGATAAATATGGTGATGATGATGATGATACGTAAGGTGTATATATATGTAAGTCCAATTAGTTCAAAATGTTGACGGTACTCTCGGTTTTCTCAATTAAAAGAAATTATAGTCTCAAATTGTCCGTGTGGTGTCCGGATTAGGAATATAGCACAACTCCATCTCATCCCATGGATGCCGCAAAAGGCGACTAAGAGAATCTGAACCAGAGGGATGGGCAGAGTGATCCTTCTGTAACACAGCAGTCATTTTGCGCTCACTAACCCGCCCGTCAAGCGTGGCAAATTCCTCCCAAAATGACGACACACGGCATGTAATTGGTGGTTGAGGAAATCTATGGAGGAGGATTTTGTTCAGCAGTGGACGTCCTTTTTTTTATTGGTGCCCAGTGGAAATTCTTCATGAACTTCCTTCGCCCCGGCTCAAGGGCGAAGAGGTATGCCGGACTCCTACCGGCTAAAATCACTGGAGCGGTCATCTTCGGCACCTACGGGAGGCTCCAGGCTCCAGGTCCTCGTATGATCACACTAGAGCCGCCTATGGTGCCACCCTAAAGCGGTCACCCCCCGCGTGACCACATGCGTGCTACCGTCTTCTCTTGGGTCGCTTGGTGTGGGCACGCAGATTCTCCAATCTACGCACCCGCGAACCCAGAGGTCCCCCGCCTTATACCAACGGCAGGTGGTTTCAAGCGTATGGGAATTAGGCGCTAGGGCGGTTGTTACCCCGGCGCCGTCTTCTCCTTCTTCGAGCGGGATCGGCCCTCTCCCGATCCCGCACTGGCGGTGGATGTCCTATGGCTGTTTTTTTTTACAATATGATTACGATCTGCAGGTAGGTGTTCCGGGTCTGGGTGTATTGTATGTGGAATTCATGTCTGTGAACGCACCCACGACACAGTAGCAACCCCTTAGTGTGGGGTAACGATTTTTTTTAAAGCGTAACAGAGAAAAATGTAGCTGTAAATGAAATATAAACCCTACCATATCCAACTTTATGTTATCCAAGCAGACCACAAATAGCCGGTGGCTGAATAGCCGTCGACCACAAGCCATAGCTTTAAAGAGCTCAATTACAGATTGCACCTTGACGCGCTGTCTCATATCCTCGTACTCTCAGTCCATTGTACGATATTAAATAGTACTGTTGAACTGACTAGTTTTTTTCTTTGGGTATATCAGGGAGTTAAAGTTGTCGACATAGCTGAAAGGATTAGTAAACTAAAGTGGGAATGTACAGGGCACATTGCTCGTAGAACTGATGGCCGTTGGGGCACAAAGGTTCTCGAACGCACTCACGACACAGGAGAAATACTAGCGAAGGGCAAAAGTATAACAAAAATTGTCGCTTCTTGAAAACATAATATATCTTACTATACCGTAGCACTTTAATTAAAGTCGCCGCGCTATACCAACCAGTGAGATCCATAGAGACGTTTTTGTAAACCGGAAATGGTTGCGATAAATTAGATCTGGTGGACTCGAGACCTTGTTTAGTGAACGACTGTTCACTAAACAAGGTCTCGAGTCCACGGTGACTATGCTATCGGTTAGTTTATGGTGTTGTATCCTGTTATTCCCACGGCAGTTTGGGGTCTATTTTTTGACTGGGAATCGAATTCATATTAAAGTACAGATTTTAGGCAAAGAGTAATGTGAAAAATCTATTTCAAGGGGTTTTGTCATCGACTTGAGATTAATCTCAAAGGGAAAAGGGAAGGGAAGATAAATAAGTAAACGTAGGACGAGTTAAAATTTGTAAAGTTTATTTATTTTTTTAAACTGTATGCAGCAACAACAGGACCTCAGCGGACTTAATGCCGTAGGCATTCTCTGCCAGTGAATGATGAAGAGACAACATGACAGGTGCAATATGTTTAAAACAAACAATTTACAAATAATAATCTACAAATAATAAAGTTTAAGTAAGCACAAAATACCAATCTATCGTGAATGTACTAAAGCAATTAATTTTCAGCATACGGCATACCATCATCATATCAGCTACAGGACGTCCACTGCTGAACAAAGTCCGCCCCCTTAGATTTCCACAACGAGCGGTCACATGCCGCTCTCATCCAACGACTCCCAGCGACCTTCACTAGGTCGCTGGTAACCACCACGTTGGAAGTCGTCCCACGCTGCGTTTTCCAGTGCGCGGTCTCCATTCGAGAACCTTTGTGCCCAACGGCCATCAGTTCTAAGAGCAATGTAAACATATAGTGTGATTAAAAAAAGACGAGAATTCAAACTCATGTGCTACACTTACAACGAGCGTCCCTTAACCTCCGGATGCGAGTGGGGGATTGCTAGCAATAAATTGGATTGTCTCTAAGCAAATTAGCATTTTGAACGTGTTTAATTCTTGATCGCAGAATGCATTACTTTAATAACGTAATAATCATAAATACTACCGTTTTCTAAAGGGCTTCTGCAAGCTGGACCCTTGACGGGGAAGCTTTAATTTCATAATCTTTATCATCATTTCAGCAGAGAGACGTCCACTGTTGGACACGGGCTTCCCCCAAAAATCGCCACAATGACCGGTCTGAGTTTATGTTGTATGCTCAACAAGGGGTTTTGCCATATGCGCCACGCTTGGGTAGGTTACTGATCACCATTGAGTTCTATAATGTACCTAATCGAAGGTCGCTACTGCTCATCCTACGGCTAATCCCATAGATGCCTTTCACGACACCTACGGGATGAGATGCAATGTTGCTACATAGCCAGACATCATTATCATAAAAAAAATGTATTTTCAAATATGTCTCATTACCGACTTCGAAAAGGAGGAGGTTTTCAATTGGATGCGTATTTTTTTTTTATGTATGTACACCGATTACTCCGAGATCTGTAGACCAATTTGAGCGATTTTCTTTTCTTTAATATGTGCAGAATGCGTTCGAATTGGTCCCATATAAATTTCATTACAATTTTAATTACAAAAAGGTGACTAAGGGTTTCTAAACCAGAGGGATGGGCAACAGCGTACCTTCTGTCGAATATTAGCCATACTACGCTCACCAACCCGCCTGCCACTCGTGGTAAGTATTATCAAATTTCCCCCAAAATTATGACACAATTGTGGAAATTAATGTGGTCCCGGGATGCCTTTGTTGAGCAGTGCACGTCCTTCGGCTGAAGTCACGATGATCATGATGAAATGTAGCTGAGAGTTGTTGGATGCGGGTGGCATGAATCAGTCGTTGTAGAAATCTAATCTATCTATTCTATTGCGGAGGCCTATTGTTCAGCAAAGGAGTTAGTGTACCGTGATGACATATGGAACAGAGACGTGGTCACTCACAATGGGCCTTATAAGAAAGCCCAAGGTCACTCAGCGAGCTATGCTTAGTATTTCTCTACTAGATCAAATCAGAAATGAGGAGATCCATAGAAGAACTAAAGTTGTCGCATAGCTGAAAGGATTAGTAAACCGAAGCAGCAATGGGCGGAGCACATTGCTCGTAAAACTGATGGCCGTTGGGGTAATAAGGTTCTCGAGTGGAGACCGCGCACCGGAAAACGCAGCGTGGGACAACCTCCAACGAGGTGAACAGACGACCTGGTGAAGGTCGCTGGGAGTCGTTGGATGAGAGCGGCATGTAACCGCTCGTTGTGGAAATGCAAGGGGGGGGGGCCTTGTTCAGCAGTGGACATCCTGTGGCTGATATGATAATGATGATTGTTAATCAGTGGTTGTCGTTTGGCTGATGTGATATGAAGAAACCAGATTTTTGAGTAGGATGATTTCTGGTTGTTGAAAATGTCGCACCATTATGAGTTGAAACCGTTTTATTCAATTGTATCTAGTGACGTGAAAACTCTAACGAGCATAACTTACAATGGCTGCCACGAATAAGCAGTCCAGATATGGGATTTACCATCTAGATAGGCTTCATATAGTCACTAACAAAGAGTGAATAAAGCCTATGCCAAAGAGAATTTATGGTTTTATTGTCATTGGTCTAGGCTAAGCGTAGCCTAAGCCACAGATGGATTAACCATAATGTTTAAAAAAATTGGCTGTATTATTGGATTTGGTCATCTTTAGTTATAATATGAAAAGGTTTTGTATGTATGTATGGGGTAATCACTATGTTTTATAAATCGGTTTAGTAGTTACTGTACAGATTCTAGAAATTATTTCACAACCAAAGTTGTTATTTAACTTTAGTCTCCCTTTATGACATCGATAGGAAGAAAAGGATAGTCTATTCTTTGCCAGGAACCACATAGATCAAGTTTCTGAAAACTACAAAGTCAAGTCAAGGCAGCTAAAAACGCAGGAATTTTAATCATACATTATACTAGACTGTATCTGCCCAACTACAAAGTAAAAGCCCCTTCTAATACAGAGAAGGAACGAGTATTGAGCCGGGTTTGCTCAAGATGTAACTTAAAGAGGACGTGCATATGACATTGAAAAAGGCACATCGGGAAATGTCGTGTTTTGAACGCACAGTATTTTGACTACTTATATTTACTGTACTGTACAACACAAGACAAAAAGTCTTTTGCCTATCAGTTTAACTGGTTTGTCCTTCTCACTAAAATGTCTTGCTGGTAGTGGCGCTGTGGTTGAGCTAAGCGATGCTGGTGCATGCGTAATGCTCTTGAACAGGTGCCGTCTGTCGGGACTGGTCAGCCGTTAACTGTCATGGCAAATATGAAAGTAAATATGTAAATTATTATTATGCTATTATAGTATGTTCCATCTTTATACATTTGCCAAAAATTTTATCGTTATGTTTTACCATAATTTCTATAAATCAACGCTGTAATCTTAATTATTTTTAAATGAGTTTCTTGCCGACTCTTCTCCGTAGGATCAACTAATTGGAACCGTGCAACTTAAATTCTGACGTTTCATATGTGCCAGTAACTGGTTTATTTGATTTTTGTTTTTTAGCTTGACTGTGATTTGATTTTCTGCGCTGCATGTCGCGGGTTTGATCCCCGGACGAAACCAATATTTTTATGATCTACTGATAGTTGCGGGTCTGCGTGTTTGTGCATGTGAGATTTATGTATGTAAACTGTACAATGACAGAAGAGGAATCTTTTTTTTAATTATTTTTTTATTGGTGCCC
This sequence comes from Diloba caeruleocephala, assembly GCA_947459985.1. Taxonomy (NCBI): domain Eukaryota; kingdom Metazoa; phylum Arthropoda; class Insecta; order Lepidoptera; family Noctuidae; genus Diloba; species Diloba caeruleocephala. Next base: position 4,818,882 of record OX381618.1, read on the forward strand.
AGTGGAAATTCTTCATGAACTTCCTTCGCCCCGGGGAAGGGTGAAGGACTCCTAACGGCTAAAACCACTGGAGTGGTCATCTTCGGCTCCAGGTCCTCGTATGATCACACTAGAGCAGAAGAGGAATCCTAGGGTGGGAAATCGTCATAAATAAAAACAAATAAAAAGACAATTCAGTGCTAAAGCGACATATATTACGACTTTTTTTTTTTAAACGTTGCCCCACGCTAGGATTACTCCTGTGTCGTGGGTGCGTTTACAGACATGAATTCCACATACAATACACCCAGACCCGGAACAACTACCTGCAGATCATACAAATATTTGTTCCATGCGGGAATTGAACCCACGACTCGGAGCGCAGCAGTCGACTGTATCAGCCACTGCACCAACCGTGCCATCATAAATGTGAGTTTGTATGTTTGAATACATATTTGGGGCTCGATCACGCTTAAACGGCTGAACAGTAGTAGATTAGTAATGTTACTCCCCCTTACGCTAACATATGCACCCGCACTTTATTTTATTGATTCATGTGGAAATCCAGGTTGTCGTAAGATCACACTAGAGCCGCCCATAATGCCACGCCTTTAAGCACATCTCAGAGCGGATAACTGTAAAGCGGTCACCCATTTTTACCTTTTTTTTTTTTTCTACAATTCTACATGGAACTTCCTTCACCCCGGGGAAGGGCGAAGGGGTATGCCGGACTCCTACCGGCTAAAACCACTGGAGAGGTCATCTTCGGCACCGAAGGGGGGCTCTAGGTCCTCGTAAGATCCCACTAGAGCCGCCCATTGGTGCCACGCCTTTAGGCACATCTCGGAAGGGATGACTGTAAAGTGGTCACCACCTAGCGGAGGGAAGGCAACTGTAAAAAGGTCGCCCCCCCAGGCACTTCCGGGGAGGATTGTAAAGGATCCCCCCAATCTCCGCTGTGCCCTGTGTTGCGCACACGGCGGCACGTGACCACGTGCGCGCAACCGTCTTCCCGGGAGTATGCAGTCGCACCTGAGTGGCATGATTCTGCGTCGACAACGGGGCAACATAAACAAGCTCATAGCATTGCGAGTTTTATTATATTTTATAAATTATAATTTATTTGACTTTATAATGCTGTTTTAAACGAGTATACATTTTTAACGTACATCGTAACGAAAACTGATGCTATGTATTCATGAATGAAAAGTACATGATTCTGAATATCAGCGTCAGAATTTTACGCCGGTCCGTTCATGATTTTTCTAACTTATAGTTCGAATTTATTCAACTGATTTCAGTCTTAAATAATTGTAACTAAACAGCTGTTGTTTCGCCACAGTTCACGGATTAGGTCATCACTGGCAGTAGCATAATAATATCATATCGTAGTAAATTAATCAAGTACCGTTTTGCACGCGTTCTTCACGATACATTGCGTGCTCAAAAATTGCAACAAAAAAATAGTTCCGAGATAAATAGCTGTCCTATTTTTAGTATAGGCCTAAGTGTAACCTCTCCCCAAAGTTTTCAGTACGTTGTCATTTACAACCTGTATATAATGATAATAGACTGCTTGTATATGTGCTGTGCGTGGTGCTGGCTCAGAATACCACCACCCCATCTCCTCCCGTGGGTGTCGTAAAAGTCGACTAAGGGATTAGCCGGAGGATCAGCAGCAGCGTCCTTCGAGTACATTACAGCTCAACTGCGATCGCCAACCCGTCTGCCAAGCGTGGCGATTATAGCAAAACCCCCCAATGAGCCCACAACACGCCCATATCGGTCGTTGTGGTGATCTTTGGGGGAGGCCTGTGTCCAGCAGTGGATTTCATTCGGCCGAAATGATGATACGTGCTGTACCTAATCTTTGGCAGTGTCACTAAAGTGGGCAATAATAATAGCTATAAATTCAAATTGGAAGGGGAGGTTTAATGGTCTTTTGTTTGCAAACATGTAACTAAAGCACCGAATGACTATAAAACATTTTAATGTCAAACTTTGAAGAATGATCTTTTTATCTCTCCTATAATTACTCGTATATTTTTATGGACTTATATTGTTTCCTCAGTACAAGCAAAATAAACTTACATAATGTTTATGGAATGTAAGTTACGAAACAGTTCCAGCGAAGAAAACTGGTTTTCTACAAGGCGGCGAGCGATGAAGATGGGATGATCAAGGTGCGCGTTCACCGAGTGCATCAGAGCATACGAAGCGTATGCTTGATTTGCTTGATTTACATCGATTTCTAAAGAACTGCATTAATTAGATAGGCAACATAGTGCCTATGTTGGGCGACGGGAGCGTCTAAAGTCAGATCCCTGACTCCTATCACACACAGCAAATAGACGAGCACGCTCCACAGCATTAGTGGACTTGCTGATTAATTAATTCCGTACCAAACTGTAGAGCGGCTCGTCACATTGTTTCTGGAAAGAAGGATTGCCGGGCGAAACCGTATTCGGGCAAACCATTTTCTAAGCCTTCACAGCACAGTTATGCACGGCAAATCAAAATCAATTAGTGTGGATGCTAAGATTTTTCTGGTTAATTTATCAGTATTGCAGATCGAGGGCAATTTTTTTTCTCCTCATTATAATGTCTTTGAATAAAACTTGGTAGGTCAAGGGCCTATACATACAAAGTCCAAAAACCGCGTATAAACATCACCAACACCAGAGTGTTGCGGATGTTTATACGCGATGGTAATTGCTTAGATTGCTCGGTTTCCCTCCTATTATAAAAAAAAACTATATATGTAAAAAACAATGTTACTTTGTTTGTTTGTCCCATATATATTCCTACAGTTACCATTTGACCATCTAATTGAGTTGGAACTTTGTGTACTTATTGTTGGCACTCGAGTCTCCAATAGCGAAAGAGACTGAGTAATTGAAAAAGGCATTGAAACGCCGGGCGTTAGCTAGTATATTATCAAGTTTGTCTCATATTCAATCTCAAACAGTATATGAGATTCAAGTGAAATTTGTCATCATATCAGCCAATAGTCTGCTGCAGAACAAATGCCTCTTAGAAAGACCACTTCCACAATAGATCGTCATTTTGGGGGAATTTTCCAGTGCTCACCACGCTTAGAATGGCTATTTTTCCACAGAAAGGACGCTGCGGCCCATCCCTTTGGTTTAGAGTCCCTCAGTCGCTCTTTATGATACCACCACAGGGAGATGGACAGAGACAGTGGTGCTATATTCTTAATCCGGACACCACATGGAATCCAGACACTATATGGAAGCCGGACACCATACGGAATCCGGACACCACACGGAATCCGGACACCACACGGAATCTGGATACCACACAAATTTTTCATCGAGGTAGATCATCATATCGGCTGAATAAAGTCCACTGCTGAACACAGGCCTCCCCCAAAGATCACCACACCAGGCTGTCTGGGTCTGTGTACTCATCGGGGGGTTTTGCCATAATCACCACGCTTGGCAAGCTTGGCCATCGCAGTTGAGTTGTTAATGTACTCAAAGGACGTTGCTGCCCATCCTCCGGTTAATCCCATAGTCGCCTTTTATGACACCCACGGGATGAGATGGGCTGGTGCTACTAGTAGCTGGCACTACACGACAAGGTATCGAAATAGATAATGCTATGAAATAGAACATACAATAGATACGTTTTATAGCATTTTCAAGTTTCCTTAAGATTTTAAAGTAATTCACTTGCAAGTCGCGTGTAACAATTTGTATTACATTATATTCTTACTCTTATTACAAATGTAATCATAGTATTCCGGACTGTCTACAGGTAAATAACTCACTCTGTTTCTTTTAAGCGATTAAAACATCTTATACTGTTAAGCCTTTCTGAAATCTTTTCACAATCATTAGCATTAAAAGGGTTAACACATTCACAATACGTAAAATTATTGAAACAACCGAATCAACCCTACCACTGCGTCTTATTAATTCTATTCACGGAGACAGTCATGAAACAGCTTTTTTCCAGGAAAAGTAGTCCTTTTGTTGGTAAAAAGGATTATTTATTCTGTAAGATAGACAGACGTCGCCTGGTTCTCTTCGAGTGGTATTAAATGTGTATTTGTATAGTATTTTTGCGTTTTTCGTCAGCAGCGCCTTGAGTTTATGTAAGAAAAAGAACGGGAAAAATACAAAAAATGTAAAGCTAATGATTAAACAAGAAGTAATTACGGCAATATCAGTTGTTTATTATACAGGACAACAACAATAAACAAAGGTATATCAAAGACATAAAATCACAGACTTTATTAGAAAAACCACGTTTGGTTTCCTTTTTTACATCCTACTGACGAGAAACCGACTTTAAGCCGCGTTTAAGCTTAAGAATATAGCACCACTCCGTCTACCCCCGTAGATATCGCAAAAGGCGACTAAGGGACACTAAACCAGAGGGATGGGCTGCAGCGTCCCTTTTTTGGAGCAGCGACCATTCATGAGCATGGTGAGTACTGGCAAATTTTCTCCAAAATGACGACACAACCGGCACACACGGCAAGTAAGTCTTTCGGTTGATATAATGATATGATATTGACGAGACAAGGAAGCCATTCAGTTGGTCACACCTGCTCATATCAAGACTGGGCATGTGTATGTTTAGGTTGATCTAACATCTGACGAATCTGACGGCTACGAATAGCAGTGCCTTGTGATGTCCGCTACGAATAGCACCAACCCATCTCATCCCGTGCGTGTCGTTAGAGGCGACTAAAGGATTAGCCGGAGGATGGGCAGCAGCATCCTTCGAATATATTAACAACTCAACTGCGATCGACAAAGGTCGGTCCAAATTTGTATCAGTATTCAACACTGAAAATAAGAATGACTCAAATCGGTTATCTGATCTGAGAGGAGTCGAAACTATTAAGATATCATCTAGATAAGCGCAGTCAAATTAACGTGTTTATTGAAGCTGGTTAAAAACTACTCAATCAAATGTAATGAAATTTATATGAGACAAACTCAAAAGTATTCTGCAACAGTTCAAAAAAGAATTGTTCAAATCGGTCTAAAAATCTCGGAGTAATCGGTGTACATACATAAGAAAAATACGACTTGAATTGAGAACCTCCTTGTTTTTAAAGTCGGTTAATAAATGCACCCACGACACAGGACAAATCCTGGTGTGGAGCAAAGTTTAAAAAAAGTCAGGAATCAGTATTTTTCTTTTAGGAAAATATATACACCTATAAAACTGAAATTAAAAAATTAAGTGGATTTTGTTCATTAATTATTTATTAGTATTATGTTTCGGGGATTCTCACCTGTAAGCCATACTATGACCATACGACATGCCATGCGGGGGTAGAACCTGCGACCCAAGCCGTAGTAAGTCAATCGGTTAGCTATCGTGCAAAATGTGCCGTCCAAAAAGGTGATTACTTACTGTCTCTCCCATTCATTCCATAGTACCTCACGAGAACGAGTAGTTTCAAACGTTTCTTAGAAGCAAATCAGTCGGTATAACGAGCGTTTTGTCACGTACAGCATGAATGAAAGTAATCCCAGCAAAGCGGATTGTGAGGGGCGGATTTAGTAAAACTCGAAGTTGGACCTTTATACGTAACCCTGATTACTTATCCTTCAGGCCTTTACTTATTTACAATGCCATTCGACATACTTTAAGTAGGTAACTTATTTGTACATGTAGGTGTGTGTGGGCCTTGATGCTTAAGTGGTATTCAGAAAAACTTTTGCAGGCGTAGGTGTTTATTTCAGGGTCTTGAATTCTTAATGCTGAAGTGTCGCTGAGAAAGTTTTGTAGATTTAAGTAAATAAAGGTCTTCGTACGAAATTGTAACAAAAAAAGTGTTGATACATAATATAAGATAGTTAACGTTTTTTTAACCAAAAACACACATACAGTGTTTAACAAAACAAATCGAATAGGTAAATGGTGCAAAAATATTTTAGTATGGTAAAAATAAGCGACTCTGCAATGATTAAGCGGTGCACTGATCAACGCTGGTTTTCAATCCGCCCCCTTGTAGATGTAGGTAGTTATATATCATATAGATATGTCGTGACGCTTAGGTGCAACTACGAAAAGCTTTTGTAGATATAGGTTTATATATATATAAACTATTACTACACTATTAAGACGTGCATCAGCAAACTGGTATTTTTTTAATGATTATTTTGTATCTCTTTTTTTAATGTTTTTGTTTCTATTCTACGTGGTTTGTTATGTGGTTTTTTATTGCAAGTTTAGTGTAGATTTTAGTTTAATTAATATGAATGTACCGATGCGCGTTTTCCTGTGGTAATAAATGGATTTTCTTTCTTTCTTTCATAAAGGCCTCGATGCTAAGTTGGACCTGAGAAAAATATTGGTGGGTGTATAAAACTCCTAATAAAATAAAATGAAGAAATAAAGCGAAGGAATTGGGTTATAAGTTTATATGGATTTCAGAAAGAACGCGCCTTGATGCGAAGAGAAGTCACTCCCAAGTATATAGATATCAACGTCGCTTTATTGAATAAATTACAATAACAATTTTATTTAACTTACATCCTTTTCTAAATATGCTAATAGTATTTTTACTGTCCAAAACAACCTTTTTCTGTTCTGTGATTACTTTTACTTACAATTTACGAAATGTTTACGGAAGCTTGGCTCTTTGGTAGTGCATTAATAAAAGAACTATTCGATAACAAATCCTTCCTTTAGAGGTTTCATACGGAAAGTTCAGAATTTCAATTTGTTCAGAAAACAAAAAGAACAGAAAGCGGAGGAGAGTAAATGCTGTTATAAAAAAATACCCTCAAAGATTGACTTCCAGAGAAAGTAATTGCGAAGACCTTCCATCCGTTGATATTCCGTCTAGACCCTCTGGTTGGTCGAGATCGCAACATTTCTACTTGTGCAGTCTATGATACTCCGCCGATCTCAAAATCAATCAGATCCTTCCTTTAGAGATTTGATACGGAAAGTTCAGAATACCATAGTAACGGAGATAGCAAAGGTGAGTTAATGCTGTTATAAAAAAAAATAACTCTCGTAGATTGAATTCCAGAGAAAGTAATTGCGAAGACCTTCCATCCGTTGATATTCCGTGTAGACCCTCTGGTTGGTCGAAATCGCAACGTTTCTACTTGTGCAGTCTATGATACTCCGCGGGTCTCAAAAGCAATGGTTGAGCATTTTATGGCGAATTGTAACGGATACTTAGATATTAGTAACACCTTTACTTTCATTATAAGAGACTGATTAAAGCACAGTTGATTGGACTGCAAATTAGAAACAATTCTTCAATGGTATTGGTGAGATGTGGACTGATTTTATGACATTCAATAATTTACAGCATTGTAACATAATAAACGAACAGCTTTGAAACAAAGTTGGGGTTCATGAAAAGAGCTACCTAAGTGTGTCCGGCGCACCCTGGGCAATCACCCCGTTACCAGTCTTGCTAACGCAATTTATTCTTTATTTCAGGGAAAGTATAGAAATCATTAGGGCTTAGGTCGGGGCTGTACGGCGGATGGTCTAATAATTCTATGTTTTCTTGCTCTAAAAACTCTTTTGTTCTGTGCGCGGTGTGGGAACTCGCATTGTCGTGATGGAGGATGATGCGGCGGTTGCAGTTCTCTCTACGGAGTTCAGAAACGACCTGTGGCAAACAAATGCTAGCATACCATTCTGCATTAACCGTTCTTTGTCCCTCAAGAGGAATAGTCGTAACATGGCCGGTTTTGGAGACAAACGTGGCCACCATTTTTATTGCAACACTCCGTGAACGAACAATTTTTGTTGGCTTTAACTCATTTTCGAACACCCAAACTCGTGACTGGTTTTTTGTTTCGGGTTCGTACGCATATATCCAGGATTCGTCACCTGATACGATGTTGTATACAGCATTTGAGGATCCTGCGTGGAATCTTTCGAGAGTTCTGACGCACCAAGTAACGCGAGCCGCTTTTTGCTCTTCACATAGCAAATGCGGTATCCATCGGGAAAACAACTTTTTTACACCTAATTGTTCATGCAAGATTATTTGTATTTGACTCATGCCAATGTCTAAAGTTGCCTGAATTTCGCGGTATGTCACATGTCGATCTTCCTCAATCAGCTTACGCACAGCATCAACGTTTTCTTGGGTGACTGCAGTTTTTGGAAGACCTTGACGAGGATCATCACTGCGCTTGACACGTCCACGTTGAAATTCAGCAAACCAGCGATAAATTGTGGTTTTGGATGGGGCTTCATCACCAAATGCAGAAATCATCCGGTCAACACACTGTTTTTGTGTTAAACCACTTCGAAAGTCATAATAAATCATCGCTCTTGAATTTTCTCGAGTCAATTCCATTTTCTCAACGACTAAACAAGTTTGACAAAACCTTGTGACAAGACCGTGAATCTTTTTTTAAATAAATAAATGGTATTCGATTTGTAAAACCAAGGAGTTTTCAATTAAAAAGATTTTAATATGACAGGAACAGTGGAAATATTCCATTCCCGATACTTTTAGAGCAGCCTATGTATAATAAAAAAAATTACTCAGTCTACTTTTGGCCCCTCATAAAGACGAAAATGTGTGTGTGTGTGTGTGTGATTCTTGTCTGCATGGCAACCGAGCCTCGACCTGCCTGATGATTGGTAGCAACTGTGCTCTTGGAAATCAGCAGAGATCTAGTTATAAATGATGCATTGCCGACTTTTTTTCTTTTATATATTATAATTAATTCTCAAAAATCCAACAGATTAACAGTATCCTACTAACTCCATGTGGTGTCCCGATTGGGAATATAGAACTACTCCATCTCCTCGGGTGTATGTCGTAAAATGTGACAAAGGCATTCTAAACCCGAGAGATGGCCAGTATCATCCCTTCTGTGGAACAGTAGCCATACTGCGCTAGCCAACCCGCCTTTCAAGCATGGTGAGAACTGGCATATTCACCCCAAAATGATGACACAATTGTGGCTATCTATGGGGACTTTTGTTCATCTGTTGACGTCCTTGGACTGAAATGCTGAGGCAGAAGTAATATACTTAGAAAATATATCCATTAGTCCTGGGTTTGATTTGTAGAACGGGCTAAGTTTTATTCTCATTTTCTGATAGGATATAATAAGTGGTCAATTTTACTCCGCAAACATAAAAAAGACAGAGGGCACCCGTTCACGGACATAACGCATGCATCAGCATAGCTCTGCTCAACCATAATGCAGGGAACTTAGCCACCTAACACATAACGCTACCTTCAACAAGACATTTTAGTGAGCATGACAGACGCATACTGCCAGGCAACAAGCTGGTGTATATGTTATTACATTAGTGGCTACATAATGCTCACATTCATCTCGGCCAATAGCCTCATAAGTAAGCTCAAGATCACTCAGTGCGCAATTGAGAAAGCCATGCTTAGTATTTCTCGACGAAAACAAATCAGAAATGGGGAGGCCCGTAAGAAATCGAACGTTCTTATAGCCGGAAGGATGAGTAAGCTGAAGTGGCAATGGGCGAGACACCTTACTCGTAGAACTGGTGGTCGTTGTGGCAAAAAGGTTCTAGATTGGAAACTGCGCACGGGAGAAACCAGTTTAGGACGGTCTCGAACGAGATGGCCTGACGATCTGGTGAAGGTCGTTGGGTGCGGTAACCGTAATAATAATCTCTGAGAGAGGCCTTTGTTCAGCAGTGAACGTCCATTGGCTGATGTGATGATGATGATGACGAATCTCTGACATTCCATTTAGCCTAATATATAAACCAACAATCGTATAATAACATCTAACGATAAAGTTATACCACGTTACGTCTACAATTCAACAGATAATTAAATATCTGTCTGTCCGTCAGCTATCTCCAGGCGTGCCTTTACACGTGACCAAACTTCGTTTTTATTCAATCTACCAAATAGGTTCTATTTTTACTTTCAGTGAAAATATACGAGGTTTAATTTTGTTTCAAAAATAAATATTGTGTAGATAAATTGAATGTCTGATAATTGTATCCACAAAAAAGTACTGTGTGGTGCCGGCTATGAATAGCACCATCCCGTCTCATCCCCTAGGTGTCGTTAAAGGTTACTATGGGATTATCTAGAGGATTGACAGCAGTGTCCTTTGAATACATTACTTGCACCTCAAATGCGACCGCCAACCCGCCTGCCAAGAGTAAGTGCATATTTTGGCAAAACCCCCCAATGATTCAACACACGCACTCAGACTGATCGTTGTGGCGATTTTATGGCAACATTTGAATCATAAATGTTTTCAGAATTTATAAATTAGACTTATTGTTGTACAGCCGGCTAAGAATACCACCACCCCATCTCATCGCGTGGGTGTTGTAAAAGGTGACTATGTGATTTGCCGGAGGATGGGCAGCAGCGTCCTTCAAGTACATGTATAGCTCAACTGCGATCGCCAACCTGTCTGCCAAGAGTGGCGATTATGGCAAAACCCCTAATGACCACACATAACATAGAAAAGAAAACGAAAAAGAAAGAAACATAGAAACTATAATATATATATAAAGGAATAATATGTACTTATGCGTCAAAGAATACCTCCTCATCGCTGTCAGCTGATAATGTTCCTAGAAGGCTGGCAGCATTGCCACGTTGAATGGCGATGCTTATTCTTTGGCCAAAGAAAAGGCCAGCCCTCTGATCACGCGAAGTGTCGACCAACCGTCTAGCTATATCTTTGAACGAACTTTCGACCCCAAACGGCTCAAAACAATAATTGCCAATAAGGTTATTGTTTTTGCGCCGTTTGAGGTCTTCAGCTGCAGAAGCGGTAGCGCCAGCACAGCTTGCCGTGCTTGGAAGATGGGATGGAGCAAGGGTGTCGACACAAGTTGCATCCCACACCAGAGGCCTACCCATCTTCCATGGCAGTAACGACGTCCGGTCTTTTACCATCGTTACGTGCCAAGCCATTGGGTTTCAAAACAGCTGGCACGCCGGCAGTGACAAAAGCACGACGAATAATGTCGTTAATATTGGCATGCCGTGCTATGCGACCAGCACTTTTAATGCAAGACAAGCCATGGTGTCCGAGGCGGTCGACAGCTTCACTGCAGTGACACCGATGAGGAGCAACACAAGGAAAATTTGTTTAAATTATATTATATTCCGAACTGTCTTGACTATTATCCAGTGACCTATCTACGAGAATGTACCTAATCAAATTTGTTTAAATTATATTATATTCCGAACTGTCTTGACTATTATCCAGTGACCTATCTACGAGAATGTACCTAATCAAATTTGTTTAAATTATATTATATTCCGAACTGTCTTGACTATTATCCAGTGACCTATCTACGAGAATGTACCTATTCAAATTTGTTTAAATTATATTATATTCCGAACTGTCTTGACTATTATCCAGTGACCTATCTACGAGAATGTACCTAATCAAATTTGTTTAAATTATATTATATTCCGAACTTTCTTGACTATTATACAGTGACCTATCTACGAGAATGTACCTAATCAAATTTGTTTAAATTATATTATATTCCGAACTGTCTTGACTATTATCCAGTGACCTATCTACGAGAATGTACCTAATCAAATTTGTTTAAATTATATTATATTCCGAACTGTCTTGACTATTATCCAGTGACCTATCTACGAGAATGTACCTAATCAAATTTGATTAAATTATATTATATTCTGAACTGTCTTGACTATTATCCAGTGACCTATCTACGAGAATGTACCTAATCAAATTTGTTTAAATTATATTATATTCCGAACTGTCTTGACTATTATCCAGGGACCTATCTACAAGAATGTACCTATTCAAATTTGATTAAATTATATTATATTCCGAACTGTCTTGACTATTATCCAGTGACCTATCTACGAGAATGTACCTAATCAAATTTGTTTAAATTATATTATATTCCGAACTGTCTTGACTATTATCCAGTGACCTATCTACGAGAATGTACCTAATCAAATTTGTTTAAATTATATTATATTCCGAACTGTCTTGACTATTATCCAGTGACCTATCTACGAGAATGTACCTAATCAAATTTGTTTAAATTATATTATATTCCGAACTGTCTTGACTATTATCCAGTGACCTATCTACAAGAATGTACCTATTCAAATTTGTTTAAATTATATTATATTCCGAACTGTCTTGACTATTATCCAGTGACCTATCTACGAGAATGTACCTAATCAAATTTGTTTAAATTATATTACATTCCGAACTTTCTTGACTATTATACAGTGACCTATCTACGAGAATGTACCTAATCAAATTTGTTTAAATTATATTATATTCCGAACTGTCTTGACTATTATCCAGTGACCTATCTACGAGAATGTACCTAATCACGAGAATTACATTGTATGTATTACTAGCTGGCACCCGTGGTTTCACCCGCCATTTAATTTAAAAGGAATTGGGTTATTTATAAATATTTTGGATTACTTAGATATAGACACTTCACATAAAATATATATATTCGATATATCGACGACACGGTTGGTGCAGTGGCTGATACAGTCGACTGCTGCGCTCCGGGTCACGGGTTCTATTCCCGCACGGAACAAATATTTGCATGATCTGCAGGTAGTTGTTCCGGGTCTGGGTGTATTGTATGTGGAATTCATGTCTGTAAACACACCCACGACACAGGAGAAATCCTAGTGTGGGGCAACGTTTTATAAAAAAAAAAAACTAAAAGTAAAGCAACTGCCGGCAGAGAGAGATCTTGCCCGATCCGATCGACCAGGATCCGCCGCTCGGCAGCCTACGCAGGGCAAACCTCGAGCGTTTGCTGTGTGGTATCCTGATCGCTTCCACAATGGTGGCACTGTGCCGTAACCGCGCGTCCTATTCTGTGCAGGTACGCACCGAAACAACCGTGACCGGTGAATACCTGCGTCAGCCGGTAGGTGACGTGCTCTGCAATAAGAGTCTGCTTGCATCCTCTGAAAAGATTCGCCTTTTACAACACCCACGGGTAGAGAGTAGTGGCCTTTCTACTTCATTATTTTCCGGGAACCAAACGGCTTATCAAAATATTACTTAGAGTTAATTGGGTAAACGTTAGGTTAATAATTAATTAGGTTAGGTAAATATCAGAAGGTCCGTTAAAATCGGAACAAACAAACTCACTTTCGCATTAATAATATTAGTTAGAATAAATCTAGTTTGACTTGGGTTGCTGTCAGTTGAGTTAACCCAAATGAGGGACTCTTTTTCGGTTTAGAGATGCTCGTTATATGTCGATATATCGAAAACATCAATATTTTGTATATCTATGATATATCAAACAATCAGTTCAATACTGACCTCCAAAGTCTAAAAACACATGTCAGTTTACAGGAAACGATACAAAATAAAACTTTTTAACAAAAAGTGAGTATTTTTTTTTTGTTAAAAAGTTTTATTTGTTTCTTTTTAGAGTAAATAAATGTAAGAACTTTTTCCAATTTGGTATCCGTATCTAACACTAAAAATAAGTCTAAGAATCGAAACTATTAAAACATCATCTAAGTAAGCGCAGTCAAATGAAACCGTTTTATTGAAGGTGGTTACAAAACTACTCAATCAAATGTAATGAAATTTATATGGGACCAATTCGAAAGCATTATGCACCTATTAAAAATAGAAATGCTCAAATCGGTCTACAAATCTCGGAGTAATCGGTGAACATACATAAAGACATATAGATACGATAAGACCGCCAATTGTACTTGCTTTCTATAATAATACCTATATCTTAATATTACACAAATATAATAAATAAAATATATAAAAATGTTACATATAAATATTATATGAAAATCAGAATATTGAAAAGAAATGAGTGGGAAATAGCAAATTATTATGAAATATAATATTCCTTCACTAGGTTTTTAAAAACTGGCAGTGATTGCGCTCGTCGCACAGGAAGCGGTAATGCATTCCATAGTCGAAGAGCCTGGACGGTAAACGATTTGTCAACGAAATTTGTTGAATGCATAGGGATTTTTAATTTCAAATTCTCCGATGATCTCAAGTTCTTCGAATGTGTCTCACTCAGGAACTCAAAACGTTCTTTATGATAAAAGGGAGTGAAAAGTGTTTCTTATCTATATAAACAACATCAGTCAATTGGGTCTCAAAGGCGATATAAATTTATATGCAGATGACACATGTCTGCTTTACTATGGCCGATCTATAAACGTAATTATAAAAGATTCACAAGTAGATTTAGAGAAAGTCAATACTTGGTTTCAGTGCAATCTTCTTACAATTAATACAACTAAAAGTAATTACATAATATTTACAGCAAAAAATAAAATAATTGATTCCTTTAATCCTCTTACTATTAATAATGAAAAAATTCACAGAACAAATACTGAAAAATATTTAGGGCTTATACTTGACAGTCATTTGACCTGGAAACCTTACCTTGAAAAGATACGAACTAAACTGACTTCTCTCATAGGAGCCTTACGAGGTATTGTGCGATGTTTCCCTTCAAATGTTCGCTATACTATCTATAATTCTCTGATTAAACCCCATATCGACTATCTTATTGAATTATGGGGCACAGCAGCTAAAACAAATCTCAATATGATCCAAATAGCTCAAAACAAATTAATTATGACTTTGTTTTGTTATGACTTTTTAACATCGACTACTACTTTATATAAAGAAACATACAATAAATTACCAATAGATATTAAAGAAGCCAAATCAATATACACGGTTAAAAAAATCTTAAAATGTTATATCAAAAAAGTTCCCACTTTATTACGTTAAGTCGCATCTAGTTAAACTTAAGTCTTTGTATTTACGTTTACTATCATAATGCAAATTTCCAAGTTACCCGCTAGTTCATCATTTTTCGGCCGAATGAAGTCCACTGCTGGACATAGGCCTCCCCCGAAGATCACCACAACGACCGATATGGGTGTGTTGTGGGCTCATTGGGGGGTTTTGCCATAATCGCCACGCTTGGCAGGCGGGTTGGCGATCGCAGTTGAGTTGTTAATGTACTCGAAGGACGCTGCTGCCCATCCTCCGGCTAATCCCTTAGTCGACTTTTACGACAACCACAGGAGGAGATGGGGTGGTGGTATTCTGAGCCTGCACCACACGGCAACCCGCTAGTTACTTTATATAAAAATGAATATAATAAATTCCAACAGAAATCAACATTAAAACTTGGTAGGTATAAGTTATTTTTGTCTGTAATGAGTATAAATACTTTGCTTAAAAGTTTGTTAGCAGTTATATAATACGTATAATACCGACCGTTAATGTGTAGTTTTGTTTATTGTTCAACTCAAAAGCGCTCGTCAGTACATTAATATATTCACGTAAGTAAACCATAAGTTTCTCATATAAGCGAATATTGTAATTCTTTTGAGAAATAAAGATTCTTAAACCCTGAAAGGATTGAAAAGCACATTGTATAGTAGTGAAAGGACATGGGTATTCCGGCGAAGACGAATAGGTAGCCATTTGAGCTTAATACGAAATTCAGAAACATGATCATATTTGCGTAGCCCAAATATGAATCTTATACAAAGATTTTGACGCTCAAGCTTATCAAACTGGGTTTCAGTGGGATCAAGATAGCTGGCATCAGCATAGTCAAGGATTGGCAGGAGTAGAGATTGTTTTAGTAGTAATTGGGAGAACATTTCGAAGCCGTCTCAGGGAACCCGCTGAAGCAAACATCTTGCGACTGACTTCCTGTAGTTGCGCAGTCCACGAGAGTGTTCTGTCGAGATAAATACCCAAGTTCTTCACTTTCTCGCTCATAGTAATGAGAATGCCATCAAAAGATACCTGGGGAAGTAAAGACCAGTTTATCCTTGAGACTATTCGTGAACTTCCAATTATAGTTGCCTGTATTTTTGTGGGGTTCACCATAAGTCCAAACTTTATGCTCCAGTCACCTATTCGAACCAGGTACTGATTAATCGTGTCTATGGCTTCGGATAATTTCTCAAGAGGAGCTTGGCTATAAATTTTAGATCATCTGCATAGAGGTAGTAGGAAGAAGTCGGTTGATGAGAGATGGAATTTACTACTTGTTAAAAGTTTTAAATAGTTTAAATCTTAAGTATGTAATCTGTGTTGAGGTGGAATACGTCAAGAAGCATTTAGTACATTATTCAGCTTAGTTACAAAGTTCGCAATTCGAAATTGGGTTGGTTATCTGCATAAAGTTTTACAAGAAACGTTACATGAGTCTTATAAGTATTGCTTTTAAAACTCTTACTTTAACAAATGATAATAATGACTGATTTTAAAAGAACAGCGCTTTAGAAACCCTTTCCATCATAAGCGTAACAACAGACCATGTCCTTGTCCTTCATGACCATTATATTTGGCCAACGGTGTTCCACTGCAGGCCAAATACCTTTATTGTTTTTTTATTGGTCTCCAATGGAAATTCTACATGAACTTTCTTCGCCCTTCCCTAGGCTATGCCGGACTCCTACCGGCTAAAACCACTGGGGTGATCATATTCGGCACTGAAGGGGAGCTCCAGGTCCTCGTAAGATCACATTAGAGCTGCCCTTTAGTGCCACGTGTTTAGGCACATCTCGGAGGCGATGACTATAAAGCCGTCACCCCCTCTAGTGGAGGGCAGGCGGCTGTAAAAAGGCCACCCCCCAGGCAGTTCTCCGGGGGAATATAAAGGACCCCCCAAGTCTTGCTGTGCGCTGTGATGCGCGCCACAGACTTCCCGGGGGTTGCTCGCAGGGCAATACCTGCCTTACCACTTACCCCTATTTACCATCTTTCCACTTACCCCTATTTACAGTGGTCTGGAACCAGTGATTGTGATAGCAGTCCAGTCCAGTGAAGCTTGAGTCTTCGTGAATAAATATTAGTTTTAAAATAGCTTAATTTATATACTCATACACATATATCAGCCAAAGCTAAACAAAGGCCTACCACATTGAATTAGATATGTCATGATTTGGGGGGGGGGGGGGGGGGGGGGGCAGTCCTTACCGCGTTTGGCAGGCGGGTTGGTGAGCGCAGAATGTAGCTGATGTCTCACGAAGAGCCGCTGCTGGTGAACAGTGCTTCAGTCGCCTATTACGACATACTCGGGAGTAGATAGAGTGGTGCTATATTATTAAATTAAACTATATTTATTAAAATAAACACAAACGTTTTATAACTGATAAAGTAAAAGAACTATAAATGCAAGAATATAACCACAATCTCTTTTTATTTTAAATTCCCGATAGTCTCAAAGTCGTTTAAAGTCTTCTATTTACCAACTTATTTTTTTTTTAGAATGCAATTTACTCGGATTCATTGAGCACAGTTTTTGTTGGTACTGTCGCAGATCGAAAAGCGAGGTTTTAGTGTGGTTGTTTTGATCCATAGAAAGTTGGTAGTAAAAAAAAAACCCGCTAGCAGCTGGCAACACACCTGCTATACGTCACTTTTTTCTGGATTTAAAATAAAATAAATACAATCAGTATTACATATAATCTGCACAGTTGAAATAACTAAAATAATATAATGGATAAATGGAATATAGAATATGGAATATAAATACAATATAGAAACATTATGAAAAACTGTGACCTATATACGAGAATATGACAGATGACATGACAACCTACGAGTAATGTAATAAAATATGATTACTCGAAATCGTGCCAAACAACAAAATACACGCCCACCATCTTAGACCTCGTCGCTCAGTTCCACCTCGCAGCCGCCGGAATCCAGCCCCTTCGAGTATGCTGTGACACCGGCAGTTGCAGTTGCGTCGAGCACGAGCAACGAGTATTTTACTACAGTAATGACCCACCTGCTCCATAAATCAGGTTGTACTACGGAACCCAAAAATTATAAAGTGATATTAATTATAACGCAGTGCTTGTCCGGAACCCATTGTCTTGTCAAATCAAAGGCCTTTGCGTCTAATGCAGCCGATTAATGACTGGAAGATCACGTTTTTGGTGGTTGGTCAAACAAACCTATGTGCGAGCGATACAAGAAGTTTGCGGCTGTTGGTGCCAAACCTCCTTAAACGACATCAATCATCGATTCTGTGTCTTAACAGCGAGACTGCATCAAGCATTTTTAGATTATCACTTGTCAATTAACATTTAAGTAGCGAACTTAAAGTTAGTAACTACAACCGTCTTACATCAACATGACAAATATCAATAATTAATTTCACCAACTACTAATAAAATAGAAAATAGGAGCGTAACATTGTGCGGTAAGGGAAGGAAAAGTCGAGATCAGGAGTAAGTCGTACGATAGTGATCATCTGTATTGGGAATAAATGTTTGGAAGTCTGACGGGCCATCGTAAGGGCGCGGTCATATATGACTCACAGTGACAACTGAATAATCTCATTATAGTCACTGTTTGGGATTGTGTAAAATGATTCGTAGGCAATTCTCCTTAAATTGATTTTATTGCTTTACGTACACACGGTTACACATCAAGCTATGCTTATGTGTAGCCGTGTGTACAATGGTTTTGAAATTGAATATAACTATCACTGCGCGCACACGTTAGCGGTAACGTTAGTTAGCTGGCGATTGTTCGGAGAATGCCGGGCGGCGCGCGCGGCGAGCCGATGCGGCCATGCCGTGCCTCGTCTCCCTCGACCCGCATCCCTCAATGATTCACGTAGGTGCGCGAACATTCACCGTCTCCATATTCCTGATTTAAATACCTACAAAATAGAATAGAATCATGTTACTAGTAATTACGTCCTAATAGACAATACGTGATATTGAAACAAACGAGAGCATTTCTCTACATGCTCATGCTCACCTCTGAGAAAGACTGCCATAAAGAAACCCAGGGCTCGGTGCGTTTTGATTATTTTTCATCCTTTAATCAGTATGTCTAGATTCTTTTCTTAAATACCCATTATCTGCGGCAGTAGCGTTGAAAACATTGTTTGTCTTCCTATTTGGATCCTATTTATATGTAAAAAACACAATAACTCCTTTTAATAACCTGGAACTACTAGACCAAAGAGTACTCACACGAAAAGTTTACGCCGAAGGGGCAATTGCCTGGAGAGTACGTTGAGTGGAGCTTTAAAGGGCACGAACAATGAACGAACGAGCTAAAGTGAACTTTCTATAGTGAGAACATTGAAATAGACTCCGCTAAATATACACGTCTTTGGAGGTAATTAAAAATAGTGAATATCGCAAAAAATGTATAGCCATCAGTGGCAATGTCTGAGTTGGCTAAACCGTCCATTATGAATAAATGTATTCTATCTATCTGTGTCTTCTTTATATAAATATATAACATACTAATCATATAAACTAACATATTAAAATATAATCTTAATTTGAATTCACGCATGGTCTATGCTCAAGTCACGCGTTCAATGTGGGTTGACTTGGCGATGTGGTCAATGCAAACTAATTTCATACTAAGCAACCGCTCCCGTGCGCCCTCTCTACCTGTCGCACCACTTATGGCCGCTAATTAGCTTAGCCCCGATAACATAACAAAGATTCTCCAAACCTCAGCCAACGACTATCTCAAAACAATAAACAACCGGTGACAATTTACATCACTTACATTTGGCCAATGATGCCCTATGCCAGCATTTTGTTTGCACACACGAACTCAGGTCCACTCCGTTGGTGCCAATTATCCAAACCCTCCAAAATCGTTGATGCCCATGGACAGGGGAGCACCTTGTTTCATGTTCCATAAACAATTCCATATCGATTTAAACTTACCGACACATCCAAGAGTTCACGAAACAAGCGTCCAAACCCTTCTTCAACTCTACCCTGCTCCAGCCGAATCCCCTTGTGGTATCAGATGCCCGATACAGACCTTCCTTCATAAATGCTTGTCACCAACCAAAACACCGCGCCTCACCGACCCAGATGATGCAATCACCCTGTATCACGTAGAACAGATGAAGAGACTCGCGCAGTTTCGTTAATACAGTACCGATTTTGAATATCCCCTAAAACATTTGATTAATACCCTAGTTATATTCCCCAGCAACGCCCTAAGCCGAGGTTCAAGCCCCGCAGGAGGCTGGGGTCCCGGTTGCTCTGCCACCGCGTGAAAATTCGCCAGAATACCAGGTTAAGCTGTATGGTCTCAACAAAAAAAATTGTTGTTGCTTCGCTAGTCAAGCCAAGTACCAAATAAAAATTTGTTCTTGCCGAACGTGATTTTAGTTCTAAAACTTTTCATTGTTTAATTTAATAGATTGTTACGTGACTTTTTGGACTCAATAAAAACTTCATTCATTTATTAAGAAAAGACTACAAGAGTAAGAGGAGATGCTGCTAGAATTGCGAAACAGTGACGATTTTAATCAGGTAATTAAAAACTTCTAGCCGTCGAACAACGAGTGTAAACGATGCAAACTACATTGTACTGTTTTTTGTTTTTCTTATTAAAGACTTGACAATTATTATTGCTCTAATTTTATTTAAAGTAAAGCCTGGATTAAACCCAAGACTGAACATGAGGTATCGCCACTGATAGCTATATCTGTCCGCACCTTAATACCAAACTTGGTCGACTCCCTCCCATGTGTACAGTTGCTAAACTCCAAAACTTTTAATGTAATTATTTTCAGTTCTCCAAATCGTATTTACAGAGTATAGTTTAATTTATTCTTGTTCTTGAATAGTTTTCATTCAAGGAGAATTCGCTATCGTCCGTACATATGAAATTAGAAACATTCCAATCGCAACTCCTCTAATTTATCGAATTTATGACCAAAGAAAAATCTAAATACGCCCAAACAAATGAACAACTAAATTCGAAACAATACACGAGCATACATTTTAAATAAATTTGAATTTGAAATTTCTAACTGAACGCCAGATATTTGAGACCAAAGTAGCCAGTTCGACAAAAATCAAATTTCATATAGAAAGACCTAATACATCGTAATGTCGTCCGCCCTATTATTAGGTGAATGTCGACGGAAAAATGGCAATTATTGTGAAAATCTTATTTCATCATACTTAATATTATGAATGTGAAAAGTTTGTTTGTTACGCTTTCACGCGAAAACTACTTAACCGATCATCAAGAACCTTGTTACAACAAACAAACAAATTGATCTTTGTTGGGTTTAATCTAAGTGGAGCCTTGCTGTAGTATTCACCAAGAGTTTCCAGGGAACACCCTGAGAACTTGAGAACACTCAAAAGTAGGTTTCCTCAAAGCTCTTTGTTTGCGTAGCCAATGCAAGGTATGTAAGCTATCTGTGTAATACGTGCTAGGGCTTCTGCTGAAGAAGCGCCAGCCCCAGCCCAGCCCGCCATGCTTGGAAGGTGGGATGGAGCAAAGGTGTCGACAGTAATTACATTCCACACCAGAGGTCTCGTCACATAGGCAGTCGAGTCTAAAGTGCCTGAAGCCGAAACCCCGACTCGAATTCGCCCACAGCAAATAGATGAGCGTGCTCAGCAGAATTCACTGTCGTATTTAATAGCTCATTCGCGGCTCGTCTCTCTATTTCTGGGAAGATGGATTGACGGGTAAAACTGTATTTGGGTAAGCCATATTTGTACCTCGGCGTACAGCGCCAGACCCCTCGGAAATAAGAAATATAGAGAATATTAGCCCATATAGAAAAAAAAAAAAAAAATCTATTCATCAATAAAACAAAGAGATTCTAAAATAATATACTAATACAAATGTTAAGTGTGACCTGTTGTCTGTGTGTGTGTGTGTGTGTGTGTGAGAGAGAGAGTGTGTGTACGTGCATGGGTGTGTGTTCGTGTGTATGTGTGTGGGTGGGTGGGTGTACGCGCATGCGTGCGACTGCTGTGTGTTTGCGTGTGTGTAAACTAGGAGTTTTGCGGATTGATCGATATTCCGGTGTCTGGATTAAGAATATAGCACCACTCCATCTCCTCCCGTGGATACGTAAAAGGCGACTAAGGGAATCAAAACCAGAGGGATGGGCAGCAGCGCCCCTTCTGTGAAATGGTAGCCATACTGCGCTCACCAACCCGCCTGCTAAGCGCGGTGAGTATTGGCAAATACCCCCAAAAATGATGACACAGTTGCGAAAATCTATGGGGGAGGCCTTTGTTCAGCAGTGGACGTATAAATGTCCGATGTGATGATGATGATGATTGATATTAATAAGATTCCATGTGAGCCACCACCACTAATTGTGAGGCCATTGCCATAATCACTACACTGTGGCCAACGAATTGTCAATTGAAGTAGGTTATTAGTACTCAGGAGGTTGCTAATGCGGTTCGATACCCGCACGGAACTGAAATTTGTGTTGGACTGCAGGTAGTGGTTTCGGGTCTGAGTGTTTGTGCATGTGATATTTTAATCTGTAAACTGAGCTCACGATGCATGAGAAATCGAAATTAGGTTATTGTTTAAAAACAAAAATGAAAACTGAGTATTGAGCTTGAAACTCGCCCGGAAGTGGTCAAACTCGAGAATTACTTCCGCGACAACTGTAGTTAAATGCATAATTTACCTGAACGTTGTTTAACCAAGCTGGAGTTAGTTTTACCTACATACTGAAGTTTCTAAACTAATATATAATTAATACCATGTTAAAAGTTATTATATTGAATCCGCCAAGAGTTAAACGCTTGTTTAGTTATGTCATAATTACAGCATCGAAAATTGCTGTATATAACTATAGCTCATATCACAAACGCATTACGCCTGTTATTCCAGAGATAAGCAAGAAGTATTTACTTTTTTATGGGGAATTCTCATATATGAATATCCTTCGCCTCAAGGTCTTCCTTGTCCGGAGAGGAGTACCTCTCTCTTGTCCGCTAAAAACACCACGGTGCTCCCTCGATCTATTCCTGTCTATCCTTGCGCTAGTGGTGGTCGATTGTTATTTAAAAGAATCGAATTATTCGATTGTTCCAATTTTTACCACTCGATTGTTATTCATCGTTTGTGGCGGGCTACCGGAGTGCGCTGCACGTGTTTCACAATTGGCGACGCAATATCGACCGCGCCGCATCACCCTGCTTAATTATTCGATTTTTGGGATTTGATATGTTACTAGCTATCACGCGCTATCATGACATATGGCACAGAAATGTGATCACTCACTATGGGCCTCATCAGAAAGCTCAAGGTATGCAGAGAACAATGCTTGGTATTTTCTACGAGATTAAATCAGAAACGAGGAGATCCGTAGAAGAATTAAAGTTGTTGACATACCTAAAAGGATTAGTAACTTAAAGTGGCAGTAAGCGGGTAGCAAGGGGGTAAGCAGTATCCTTATTGCTCCAACAGCCACGAGGCCGTTGGAGCAATAAGGTTTTAGAGTGGAAACAGCGCACCGGAAAACGCTGCATTGGACAGCCTCCATCAAGATGGAAAGATACCTGGTAGAGGTCGCAGGGAGTCGTTGGATGCGGTCGTTGTAGAAAACTATAGGGAAGGCATTTGCTCACAGTGCATGTGCTTCGTTCGGCTGAAATAATGATGACATTACGCGCTGGGAGCAATCGTTTGTTAATTTTAATTAATTTAATTCAATATTAATTAAAAATGCGTGGTTTTCCGAGTGGTGTCCGGATTAAGAATATAGCACCATTCCATTTCCTCCCGTGGATGTCGTAAAAGGCGACCAAGGGAATTTAAACCAGAGGGATGGGCAGCAGCGTCCCTTCTGTGAAACGGTAGCCATACTGCGCTCACCAACCTGCCTGCCAAGCGTGGTGAGTATTGATATATACCCCCAAAATGATGACACAGTTGTGAAAATCTATGGGGGAGACCTTTGTTCAGCAGTGGATGTATAGATGGCCGATATGATGATGACGATGACAAAAGCGTGTTTTTTAGTTTTTTTAAACTATTATTTATTTATAGTGTATTTAGGCTTATGTAACTGAACCATTGGCGTCGTTCTTAACAGAAATGGTAAATTATTTTAATTTATCATCATCAAATCAGCCAACTGACGTCCACTGCTAAAGGCGGGAGGAGGCCATGGATTTCCACAATTGTCTCGTCATTTTGGGGGGAAATTGCTAGTACTCGCTACGCTTGGCATGCGGGTCGATGAGTGCAGTATGGCTGCTGCAGCAGCTGTTCCACAGAAGCTGCCAGCTCCCAACCACGTGTTTGTACTTAAGTTATCTTTTGAATTGTTCTTTGATTGATTTTGTTCGCGTATTTTCATCTTGCTATCTATAATATGTAGTTCGAAGAGAAAAATCAAAAGCTGGGTGAACCAGCTCGACTGCAATGGCACTGAACAACTCTTACAGTCCTGCTTGTAAAATATTTATTTTATTTATTTGTTTATGATACAATTACAACACCATTACATTACTTAATGACTAATACAATGTGTATTTAAATTAAATAGTAAAAAAAAATATAGAAATTATTATAATATGGTATTTAAATCTTACAAATTGATACCCCTTTCAACGTCCCTCCCTGCCAATACAATGACTTTGGGCAGACTGTGAAAAAAAAAAAAAAAAACTCCTGAAAGTCTATTAATTAACCGTATGGCGCGTGACATGGGGGCAAACCTGATCAGGTTAGTATATTGCCACAAAATGCATGAGTTCTCACTTCAGATACTTATATTCAGTTACACAAATATTGGACACGCACACTCAAAAGCACACGCAAAATACATTTGGTGTTTATTAATTTATATTTCTTTATTTACATTGTAAGTTTTTTAGTTTATTAATTTCAATTCTAAAATATGTTACACTCATTATAATTGTACCTTGTCTTTAAGAATTGGGAGAAGGACTAACTCCTGACAGGGATAACCTACATCGGGAGTTAGAGACTCGTGATTAGATGTAATTTAAAAGTGAATAAATATATCATATCACGTTTGAGAGGCGGATTGGATCGCAGTATGTTGTAATTAGTACACCGAAGAATACTGCCCATCGTCTTAACATAAGCCCATAGTTGCCTATTATGACACTCATGAGTGAAAACATGTGGCCTATCTTTATTACGTTTTAGTTTTTATATATTTAATTTAAATTATGTTGATTTTCTGATAACCCCATAACACTATCAGTAGTATTTTTAAATAAAGTTTATGTTACATATTTTAGCACTTCTTCTTCAGGTGATTTTGTTGCATCTTTCAAGCATTTATGATGCATATTTGCATGCATAGTTTAACCAATTTAAGTTGCACATAATCCGGTTATTTATTACAGTGACTATCTTTCGTTGTTTGAATATCCCTGGGGGCACGAGAAATTCGAAAAAGATACAGAAACAAAATTGCAAACCCTTAGTAGTAGGCAGGAAAGCTGTCTGATTTAATAAACATCTACCTAGATATCAAATCCACAATTATTTAAAAATATCATCTGAGAAAAAGGACACCAAGAGGATGAAACACGGGGTCCATAACTCAATCAATTTAATGAAGGGACCACTTCCCGACGAGAGTTCGGTTGCAAAATCAATTTGTCCCCAACAGCGAAGTTGGGATCAGTAAGGGTTTAGGTATCATATGGCGTGAGACAGATACATTTTACGAGTTTTGTAGACATTTGGGTGTTCTCGAATGTACCATTGTTGACTTTTGAGATTGCGGTTCCAATAATGAAATGAAAAAATGAGATATTTGAAAAACTAAAGATGATTATTAAAAGTCTAGTTTAGCAGCAGTTATTTGATTGTTTTATTGAAATTAAAAAGAAGATTTTATATTATTTCACATTTGGCGTGCGCATATGGCGTGATTAGAGACGGCTCCAATCGCGTCGTGACGTGCCAGTCGGCAAGGGTCGTAACTCTTCGGCTCTCACCGCCTTACTGTAAATCCGTAAGATTTTGCTGAACATGTATTGTGTTTTTTTGGTAGGTATTGACTCAAGCTCTCACCCCCTGCAGTATGTCGTGCTATTTACTGGACACCCTGTATATAACCTTATACTACTACTACTTAATATACTTTCAGTGTTTTTTTTTTAAATTGTTTTGTATATAAATAATGTTTTCATTTCCAAGTTTATCTAGATAGGTGTCATCCCTGCCCGCGGAAAGTTATCGTATTCCCACGACAAATTCGAAAGTCACTGAGCGAAGCTCCGCCGCTCGGGTACTAATTATTTAGACGGCACACGAGTA
Source organism: Diloba caeruleocephala (assembly GCA_947459985.1). NCBI lineage: Eukaryota > Metazoa > Arthropoda > Insecta > Lepidoptera > Noctuidae > Diloba > Diloba caeruleocephala. The sequence continues at coordinate 4,844,924 of OX381618.1, forward strand.
CCTGCCTACCTGATGGTAAGTAGAAACCGGATTCATGCACTTCAGCAACCTACTGATTACTGATGCGTTGCGTACCTAAGGCTTAAGTTGGAATACCTGTTGTAAAATAACGATAAAACTCCTTTTTCCTATAAATTCACTGGCTGTTCCTACCCTTCACCCGGAAAAACGACTCTTACAGCTGTAATGGTGAGTGATGAAGGTAGGGCTGTAGTGCGCACTGAACCAGCAAGGCAACTTCGGCACCTATCTGCGCGATAGGCACGATCGCTACGTGCGTAGGATACGGTACCGATACGCGGGGGCAAATTACGTGCGGGGTTCCACAGGGATTGGTTCTCGGCCCCCTCGTATAAAAGCCTAGCCTACGATGCGTGTCGTTTCCCCTGCTAGCATCGCCTTAGTTTGTTACGTTGAACAAGTTCAACTTAGCTTGACTTTGTTGGCAGAGCATGAAAATTGGAGAGCTGTTGTCTCTTTCTGTGAGAGCGTCAAGCTCTTGCGGCCGCATAGCGGTATCAGGAGAGGGTCGTTCCCGCTCAGATAAAGGGGACACGTCGCCGGGATAACAACCACCCCCGGCGCCAATGTCCAACATGCCTGAATCGTTGTGAATTTTCGTAATATAGCGGGGGTCTTCGAGGATCACGAGCGTGCATATTGGGGTGCTCATACTGAGCGACCCCCAGGTAACCCGCAAAGACAGTGGAGGACACGTGGTCACGTTACACCCTGTGCGCTGCGGTCAGCTTCGGGGGGATCGTTTACAGTGTCAATGACAAAGGCAATGTTTCACAAGTTTCGTCCCGACCTTCATATACTATATCCTCCTCATTCAGTCAGAAATCTTATCGATTGCTCGTCTAACTAAATTAATGAAAACCTCAATTTGACCTTTGAAGGCAAAACAAGTTACTCGTTTCCAGTCTATTGCAATTATAGTTCCTGAGGTGCTCAGCCAGTTGTGCTCTATGATTGGTCAACGATCGGCGAGGTTAAGCATCGCTTGGTGCGGTCCGACCAATGGATGGGTGACCGCTTAGTTGTATTTGAACTGAACGTCTCCGTGCTTTGGAGGGCACGAAAAATGTCAGTCCCGGTTGTTGTCATTAGAAGACAGTCCTTAAGCTAAGTTGGGGGTCTTTGGGCGGCTTATACCACTACGACATAAGGTTAACAACATAACTACACGAAAAAGAAGAAGAGGATAGTTCCTGGGAAGAGAATAATCCTTTTCATGTAAAAATTAGAGAAACGAATGTTGAATTGTTTTTATATAGAACTGAGTTAATTTTTTTGTAATATGAGGAAATTGCCGTGTGGTGCCGGCTTAGAATGCCACCACCCCATTTCATCCCGTGGGTGTCGTAAAAGTCGACTAAGGGATTAACCGGAGGATGGGCAGCAGCATCCTTCGAGTACATTAACAACTCAACTGCGATCGCCAACCCGTCTGCCAAGCGTGGCGATTATGGCAAGACCCCCCAATGACCACACAACACACCCATATCGGTCGTTGTGGTGATCTTTGGGGGAGGCCTGTGTCCAGCAGTGGACTTCATTCGGCCGAAATGATGATGAGGAAATACGGCACGGTTGGTGCAGTGTATATATATATATACAGTCGGCTGCTGGGCTCCGGGTCGGGGGTTCGATTCCCGCACGGAACAAATATTTGTATGATCTGCAGGTAGTTGTTCCGGGACTGGGTGTATTGTATGTGGAATTCATGTCTGTAAACGCACCCACGCACAGGAGAAATCCTAGTGTGGGGCGAAGTTTAAAAAAAAATTAACGCTGGAAATTATAGCTATCTATTGGTATAGTAAAGAAGCGCGCGAGACTACGATTTTCACAGGATATTGGGTAGTATGCGAGTGCCACATAGTCTACTTCCACAATACACACGAGGCCACGATTTTTACTATGTTGTGTATAGCGTGCGAGTGTACATAGAAAACTACACTAAAGCCCCGCCTGTGACATAGCCATGTTTGAGAAAAGAAAATAAGTAAATTCTTCAAAAAATAACATGTGTGACGAAGAAGTTACCTCTGGTACTGTACCACTATCATCAAATTTGACTCCTTTAGAACGGCTTGCCGCTCTTCGTTTTGAGTTTCAAGTTGCATTATGTAGATTGAAAACAGGAAAACGAAAACTAAGATTCGGATTCTTTAATAGATTACAAATATCTACCATGGCTTTTAATTTTGGCTGACAAGAACCGTCCAACTGCGTATTGGACTAGGTACAAAGTAATAAAAGTGAAAATAACAGCATCTTAGCGTAATAGATAACTTCTTGTTAATTATTTAATTAATTGTATCAGGAGCATGGCTTGTTATAGGAGATGACATTTCTAATTATTCTTAATTCTTATTTATTTATTTACTATGATTCAATATTATACATCATCTATACTATAAATTTGCATGCCACATGGTAGAATGTACTGGATTCAATTATTATTTAGTACTAATAAAACGAACAAGCCGGTTTCCGAAAAGGTTTCAGTACCATAGACCACATCCATACGCTGCGGCAGGTTATACAGAAGACCGAGGAGTATAATCTGCCACTATGATTGGCGTTTGCAGACTATGAGAAAGCCTTCGATTCGATCGAAACCTGGGCAGTGCTGCAATCTCTGCAGCGGTGCCACATTGACTATCGGTACATTGAAGTGTTGAAGTGCTTATACAGAAACGCCACCATGTCGGTCCGAGTACATGAACAGAGCACGGGGGCAATTCCATTGCAGAGAGGTGTGAGACAGGGGGACGTAATTTCCCCGAAACTGTTCACCGCTGCAATGGAGGATGCCTTCAAGCTGCTGGAGTGGAAAGGATTCGGCATTAACATCAATGGCGAGTATATCACTCACCTTCGATTTGCCGACGACATCGTAGTCATGGTAGAATCGCTGCAAGAGCTCAGCAAAATTCTCGATGATCTCGACAGGGTTTCCCAACAGGTGGGCTTTAAAATGAACATGGGCAAGACGAAAGTCATGTCAAATGCCCATGTCGTGCCCATCCCAATATCCGTTGGGCGCTCTGTTCTCGAAGTTGTTGACGAGTATGTCTACATGGGACAAACTGTCCAGTTAGGTAGGTCCAACTTCGAGAAAGAGGTCAATCGTCGAATCCGACTCGGCTGGGCAGCGTTCGGGAAACTTCGCAACGTCTTTTCGTCAACAATACCGCAATGCCTCAAGACGCAAGTCTTTAACCAGTGTGTGTTACCAGTGATGACATATGGAACAGAGACGTGGTCACTCACAATGGGCCTCATAAGAAAGCTCAAGGTCACTCAGCGTGCTATGGAGAGAGCTATGCTTGGTATTTCTCTACGAGATCGAATCAAAAATGAGGAGATCCGTAGAAGAACTAAAGTTATCGACATAGCTGCAAGGATTAGTAAACTGAAGTGGCAATGGGCAGGGCACATTGCTCGTAGAACTGATGGCCGTTGGGGCAAAAAGGTTCTCGAATGGAGACCGCGCACCGGAAAACGCAGCGTGGGACGACCTCCAACGAGGTGGACAGACGACCTGGGTCGCTGGAAGTCATTGGATGAGAGCGGCATGTGACCGTTCGTTGTGGAGATCTAAGGGGGAGGCCTTTGTTCAGCAGTGGACGACCTGTGGCTGATATGATGACTAATAACAACTCTATTTTATTACCTACATTATTTTCAAATAAATTATTTCTGATTCTGATTATTAAAATACTAGTCTCTACTCTATCATAGTATAATTATAGTTATAAATCTATGCGACTTTACGCAAGTATATTTTTCACATTTATTTACTTATATCATATATGAGGTCGTCAGCCGCCAGCAGTCGCCACGTAAAGAGCGTGAGGTCGGGAATAAAGCCTCCAGCTGAATCTGAAACTGTCGGGCGTACCCGAAATATGCACGGGAATATAACCGTATCTGCATTTGACTTATCAATTTAAATATTACTCACTTCAAATACTACAAATGTTATAATTATTAAGTTTTAGTTCATAAAACACTCCTGAAGCTTTGTAGGGCTTTGACCAGCCTGTTCTCGGGTATTACAATAATCACTTTTGATATACATTAACAGTTTCTAAAACGATCGAAATTTTGCAAGACAGTCGCTTTATCAAAATAAACCCAACCAATTCCTGAACAGTTCAGAATTAAACGAACATTCAATGTAAGGAAGAAACTTTTCTCGTTAATAAAACTTGCAACGAATTGGACAATAGAGTTAGTCGATTCTTACAATAATTCGATTATAACAATCGACTCCGTTCGCTTATAAGTTTGGGAGTTCAATAAACGAGTATATTATAGCCGTAAAAGTTTTGTTTTTACCTTGTAACTTAGGTCCCGTTCACAATGGGCGATGGTGACGTATTTTGGATGGATAATTTACTGGGCGTGGCTATCGTTATGGCTGGACAGCACTGCCAAACGTGGTTATTAAGGACATTGCTATAATGCGACATGCGGTAAATCGCATTAAGCACTATTTAACACACAGAAGTTTGCTGCCGCAAACCAACCTCTGGCTGGTGTAGCCTCTTTAGTCTCTTTTAGGAACACCCACGTGTGAAGAAGGCACCCACTCCTGCATTTCTTTTATTTCTTCAAATGGTACCGTATAGAGCGGGACGGATTTGTGATAAGTGCCTTAGGTGCCTTACAACCACTAGTTCTCCATAATAATGGTTTAAGGAATCCAAATTCAATTATGTATTCTTAACATGACGACCAGTTCAACGAATGTATAATTACGGACGGCACGGTTAGTGCAGTGGCTGATACAGTCGGCTGCTGCGCACCGGGTAGTGGGTTCGATTCCCGCACGGAACAAACACTTGTATGATCTGCAGGTAGTTGTTCCGGGTCTGGGTGTATTGTATGTGGAATTAATTATTATCTGTAAACACACCCACGACACAGGATAAATCCTAGTGTGGGGCAACGTGTTTAAAAAAGAAGAAAAAAAACATATGAATTATGTTTGGAATTCCTAATATTCCACTACAACCAGTCCATCAATGTGCCTAGTATACAGAAGCTTTAAGGACCTAGAAAACAATGTTACCAGCTAATCATTGAAACGAAAATATTAAAATCATTACACATTGCATTATAACCGAACGGTTGTCTATTGCCGGAGCCGTGTAGACACAATAGATTTTTAATTATGTCTCGTTTGCGGCAGTTAATGTGATAATATAATAATTAATAGATAAGATAGAAAGAAGACTATGGGTCTTTCTTGCAACTGGGGAAACTTTCGAAACGCTTCCAACTACTGAGTTGAGTGGCCGGAATATGTGGCATTTTTGGTAACCAAAATTCTTCGATAGCCGGTTAAGAACACGCGGAGGGTCTCCGGCATCTCTAGCGGAACACACTCGTGCAAAAAGACCTTAGACTTCTTTAACCCTGCACATTCAGAAGACACCGTTTCAACGCCCATTATATTGTTATGATGTGTATATGAGTATACAAGTTTTTAAACTATCGCGAATTTCACTCATTTTAGACTATGATTTCGGGACTTTTCGCGCACAGATAAATCAAAACAATATTTTGACTAACCTCAACGTTTCGGCCAAGTTACATTGACCGTGGTCACGAGAAGACTCAAGTCTCATAGTCTCTCAAGTCAAGTCAAATATTGTTTTGATTTATCTGTGCGCGAAAAGTCCCGAAATCATAGTCTAAAATGTATATGAGTATATTGTTATTTTTTATACAGGTACACAACCCAGTGACGAGTCGATCAAGTGTTTCACCTGGTGGTAAGCGTAGCAGTAAAATTGTTATAGGCTGGCGCAACAACAATTTTATTGTATTGCTATCCAGAACTCTTCCCGCGTGGCACTACAAGTAGTGGTAACCTCGAGACATCAGTCTGTTAGTCTCTTTAAGCCTAGTAATTTCGCTAGTTGTAAGGTACCCTTCAAACCGAAACACGGTAATGTCTAAAGTTTATACACTACTGCTCGGCTAATCCAGCCAGTCCAAAAATGTTTTTTTTATTTTAATATTAAATAATAGAATTTTATTAGTTTGGACTGGTAACACTGCTCTGATGGTGTGATATACTTATGGTAATGAGTCAGTGCTGAAGCGAGTTTAACAACCGTTGGTATTCGGGCCGATAGATCCTTTCATATCTACATGATGGAGGGCCTCGGGGGTCGCGGGTGCGCAGATTGGGCAGTCTGCGTGCTCACACCGAGCGACCTCCGGGAAGACGGCGGTGCGCACGTGGACACGTGCCGCCGTGTGCGCAGCACAGCGCAAAGCGAGGCTTGGGAGGATCCTTCACAATCCTCCCCGAGAAGTGCCTGGGGGGCGACCTTTTTATAGTCGCCTTCCCTCCGCTAGAAGGGGTGACCGCTTTACATCCCCTCAGTGATGTGCCTAAAGGTGTGGCACCAATAGACGGCTCTAGTGTGATCTTACGAAAACCCGGATCATCTTCGGCACCGAAGGTCCCTCCCTTCGGTCCAGGACCGCTCCAGTGGTTTTAGCCGGTAGGAGTCCGGCATAACCCTTCGCCCTTCCCCGTGGTGAAGGAAGTTCCATGTAGAATTTCCACTGGAAACCAATAAAAAAAGTTCCTTTCATATCAGTCGAACAGACGTTCTGAATTTCAAATCAGCAAGAAGCTTCCGTGTGATGTCCGGATTTAAAATCTAGCACCACTCCATCTCCTCCCGTGGATATCGTAAAAGGCGACTAAGAGACTCTAATCCAATGTGATGGGCAGCAGTAACTGAAACAGTAGCCATACTGCGCTCACTTTCCCGCCCGCCAAGCGTGGTGAGTATTGGCAAATTCCCTCCAAAATGACGACACAAATGTATAAATCTATGGGGGAGGACTTTGTTCAGTAGTGAACTGTTTGTATGATATGATGATCAGCATAAAAGACGTCCACAGCTAAACAAAGGCGTTCCCACAGCTCCACAATAGTGTTATCATTTTTGAGTAAATTTATGAGACACTTATGGCCATCCCTCTGGTTTAGAGTCCCTCTTCTACGATATTCACGGGATGAGACGGAATGATGCTATATTCTAAATCCGGATACCATACGGAAAACCTTAGGTCTGAATTTGGTGCATGCATTGATATTCTAGTAATGATTATTTAAATGGAGTCCGTTTAAATGAGTCGCGAGTTGAATCGACTTGAGTGAAGAAAAGAAGTGTTCTTCTCGTAAATAGAAGTTCTGTACCTTCTTAGCATTCTGTTCCGTATGGAACAGTCTATGAAAACGAAGCAAAAAATAAAACATTCTGAATTTGACCCGATTTTATCTCATTCCCAAAATTGCCGCGAAAGAACGGTCCATTGTAGTGGGCAGTTGCGGACAGCGATCGATACGTATCACACGTTAATATGTAATGTATCTACTTCTGACGTAATTGGATCGTTGGCTACGGACATGAGGCCCTGTACAGCCGCAATATAGAGTAAATTAGTAGGTTAAGAATCAATGAATTAATATATCTATGTACTATCGATTTGTGATTCTGATTTTAATAAGTAATTGCTATTGAAGCTTGCACGAAGTTATAAACTCAATCATCAAAATTCCATGTGGTCTCCGGATTAGAATAAAGCACCACTCCATCCCCTCCCGTGGATATCGTTAAAGGTGACTAAGGACTCTATACCAGAGGGATGGGCAGCAGCGTCCCTTCAGTGAATCTAAAAACAGAAAACTTTAGTTTTATGATCTGCGGTAGCCACACTGCACTCACCAACCCGCCTACCAAGCGTGATGAGTATATTCCCCCCAAAATGACAACACAATCGTGAAATTTTAGTGGCCTGATTGGTGCAATGGCTAAGCGATTGTCTTCCTGCGCTACGTGTCGCGGGTTCGATCCCCGCACCGAACGCATCTACACTTATAAAAACATCTTAGTTTGGAAAGGTTTTCGATAGACGTTACCATTATATGTATTCTTAAAGTTCCAGGTCCACAAAACATTTATACTTCTTCTGTAAAGTAGTAGTAGTCAATCGGGTCATGACCACACACTTTTTTCTATGGTCTCAAAGAACTATAAAGAATGAGATATCTCACTTAGATAAAAAGTTTGTAGAGAATTTTATATATTTTCATTATTTAAGTACATTAACTATCAAGACTAACTAGGTTTTTCCTACATGTTTAAAGTAAAATGTTCCGAACGAGTACTCTTGTCCTGTCAGGCGGGTAAAATTACGCAAGCTTTAGGGTAATATTACGCGTGCGGGGTAAACGTAAGTATTAAATTTCGCACGGTTAAAGCCTTAAAGCAGTGACTCGTGCCATTATACAGCTTCGGCAGAAATACATACAATTCCCAACTACTCCAGCAGATATACAAAGCTGCCAAAGATTTTTACTTATAGCAAATTTTCCTTTTGTGTTAGGAACTATTAATTGTACACAATACCGGTTCTAGCATTAACGGCGCCTTCTCTAGTCGCTACTCTCCAGTCCGAACATGTGGTTTTTTTATATACAATCGCTAAAATTAAAAAGAAATGTTTATTTCATAAAAACTTATTCTAAAAATAAAGACTTTTCTAGCTTTGCTATCAGCAAACTCCCTTATTAAGGCGTCGAAGCCTGTGTCACGCGCAATTTTTATTTTAGATTCACCAAGATGCTAAGTTTGTCAACCTCGACTGAGATATTGTCGATCGCAGATAGGTTTTTATCAGCTTATGCTTAGAAAAACTCCTTCCATAAGTTGTTTGATATCAAGAGCAAATACACGCCCTTAAAGGATATAACGTATCTATATAACAGCCTATAATCTAATTGGTTTAGGAGTTCCTCAAAGTACTCAAAACCCAATGCATTTGGGACAGATGATGCGTGAAGCCATGAAGGGTCACGGGTTCGGCGCCCCTTTCTGTCTGGTACCCTTGGGTGGTCATCCAACCGCGCCCTGCCCTAACGCCGCTACTGATTGTAGACATGTTCATGACAAAATTCAATCACCAGGTGAGGATCTTTACCAAAATAACATTCCATGTTTTCAACTTGAACTTTCATTTACAGTGTGTATTTAGGTGGAGACGATGCAGAATTACTTATTCAGGGACAGGAAAGGATATTTCTCAATGTTTAGACAGTGTCTGATGCTCAAACGAGGGTTAGAAATGTTATTGCTGATTGACCAGGACCAACCCACGATTCAGCTATTTTCAGCAACAGCCAATATGCCATGATTTTGAATCAGGTAGCTTTGGAAACGCTTGCCTCTTAGGTTACAGTGGATACCCTTTGAAGGCAATACAATACATATCACAATACAATGACATGGGACATAAATGAAATGGGTATCTTTAGAAAATAAATATTTACTCAAATAAGATTTTAGTTAATTTTAAGGGTTCTGGCAATTTGTAACAATTGCCTTTTAAGTTACTTACTTACACCCTGGCACACCGTGGCAGAGGAAAGATACAATGCTAGCACATAAAAACTAGGAATGCTGTAGAGAGACAGCATGGAATCATTAATTGTCGATTTCCAGCACTTCATCATCATCATATCAGCCAAAGGACATCCACTGCTGAACAAAGATACCCCCATAGACTTCCACAAAGGCCGGTCACATGCCACATGCATCCAACGGCTCTCAGCGACCTTCACCAGGTCATCCAGCACTCGCTATAGGATTAAGAATAAAACTAGAAACTGCACTTGAAGTAATTATCACTTGTTGCATATTGCAGGATATATGCATTGATTTCAAGGAAAATATCCCACCAAGTGAGTTTGAAGATGATTATTTGCCTTGATTGAAGATGGCCAGTTCCAAAACAATTTTATACACTATGTTGAGAACAACATTGACAGAAGAGCTCTAATTACCCACAACTTTTTTTTAATCTACAACTTTATTTTTTAATGTTTTGAATTTAGGTTATGTAAAAATACCTTTACGAGGACCTTTTATTTTGTCCAGAATAAACTTTAATACTTATACTTTTAGAGCAAATAGATGTTTTTCATGACCTATTAAATTTAGATGCGATAGCATAGTTGCTTGGGTAACAGTGGGTATCTTTAGAAAATGGGTTTAAATGAAAACAATGAATTGTACATAACATAAATATTTATTTTAAATCATTGTTGACAACATTAACCGCTGTTTAAGATGTGCCGGCTACGAATAGCACCAACCCATCTCATCCCGTGGGTGTCGTAAAAGGCGACTAAGGGATTAGCCGGAGGATGGGCAGCAGCGTCCTTCGAATACATTAACAACTCAACTGCGATCGCCAACCCGCCTGCCAAGCGTGGCGATTATGGCAAAACCCCCCAATGAGCACACAACACGCCAATGTCGGTCGTTGTGGTGATCTTTGAGGGAGGCCTGTGTCCAGCAGTGGACTTTATTCGGCCGAAATGAATGATGAAGATCATCTGGATCTAGTCGAGTCCCATCTGAAAGTAAAACGTTTACTATAGCTCAGATATTATAATACACTAGTACCCAATCCCACACAAAGAAATGGCACCTCCCTAACTCTGGCTAGCGAACTGGCAAGCTTTTTTTAACAGATGGCAGGTTTTACAACACCATTTATGACCAGTCTCACATGACGGCACCCGTTCACGAGCTTGACGCATGCATCGGCGTCGCTCACGCCAACCATATTGCAGGGAACTTAACGGCCCGATACACGACGCCACCATCAGCAAGACATTTTAGTGAGCATGACAGACTCATACTGCCAAATTATAACTGCCTGTTGGCAGTTATAATTCATAGATATAGGCTACATGATACTCACATTTGCTGTATTATCATTCTGTTAGTCACACCCTGCAAAGAAAGCCTACCCATACAGACAGGTATGGTGAATGTCGATGTGAATTTCACCACCGTCCTAGTCAGTTAGCTATCGTGGCTAAATCTTTTTTTACTGAGAGCACACGGCATCTGCGACCATCTGGCGGGAGAGCTTCACCATGTGAAGGAAGTTCTCCAATGTAACAATTTGAAAGTGCTACATTGCCTTCATGGAAGCTACCCGTAACCGAACACCGTTGACCGATAACCCGCTGTTTCACCATTCATTAAGGGAGTCAGTGACACAATTGGTCATATTTTGAAGCATGTTTCCATTAAAACCTACTTCAACCCACATAAGAAGAATAAATAATCTACTCTCAAACTGGTGAAGTGTCAGTTTCTGTACAAGATGCAGGGGTCTACAAGATTGAATGTAGGTGCTGCACAAAGTCCACAGTGTGCAAATATAGTTTTTTTTTTTAAACATTGCCCTCACTAGGGTTTCTCCTGTCGTGGGTGCGTTTAGAGACATGAATTTCAAGCACAATACACCCAGACCCGGAATAACTACCTGCAAATCATACAAATATTTGTTCCGTGCGGGAATCGAACCCACGACACGGAGCGCAGCAGCCAGCTGTATCAGCCACTGCACCAACCGTGCTGTGCCAACCAAACCCGAGTGTCTAAACAAACCCAACCATTTTCTTTGTTTCACCCTTCAGTTCTCGCAAAAGAGAACCTATATGTACCAGAATATTAATTGAGGCTATTGAAATTAAAAAACATCCTAAGTTACAGTTCTTATGGAGGTGAAGTGAAAGTTAATTAAAGTTAAAAAATTGGTTAAAGAATTATGGGTGTATTTCGACCACTAGACAATCACTAGTTAATATAATAAAGTCCCAATGTAAGTACCACACTAAAAAACATCAAGACACAGTGATTACTGCATGCATTGAAATAATTTTTGATTAGAATTGTATGGTAGATATGCAGAGAGCTCAGCGAGCTATGGAGAGAGCTATGCTTGGTATTTCTCTATGTGATCGAATCAGAAATGAGGAGATCCATAGAAGAACTAAAGTTGTCGACATAGCTGAAAGGATTGGTAAACTGAAGTAACAATGGGGCAGGGCACATTGCTCATAGAACTGATGGCCGTTGGGGCACAAAGGTTCTCGAATGGAGAAACCGCGCACCAGAAAATGCAGCATGGGACAACCTCCAACGAGGTGGACAGACGACCTGGTCAAGGTCGTTTGGATGAGAGCAGCATGTAACCACTCCTTGTGGAAATCTAAGGGGGCCTTCGTTCAGCAGTGGACGTCCTGTGGCTGATATGATGATGATATGATGTATGGTAGATTAAATAAAATAACTTTTTAAAATCCGTAACAACGTCTGCCACCATAGTCATCCTGCGACCACAAACCCTGCAAAGTGTTCGAAATGTCAGGAAAAACAAAAGTCTACAATATTTGTCATATAATCTGTTTAAAAGTATTTTATTATAATAGCTTATGTTCATTCTGCATCCTCACTTTAGGGTTCTTCGTTTCTTGCTCTTTTTTCACTATAATGAACTCCACTTTTTAATTTTTGCTCTCAAGACACTTAGATGCAAAAGTATTGTTCAACCGAACCCATTCTTGAGATGGGACAGTTCTCTCATTGAACTCTGATAAGTGAGACCTTCTTTTCAAAGAAACTGCTTTAACAGGAGTAATACTTATTTGGTTGCTTTCAGGTTTAGGGTCTGATAAAGACTTTGTCTCAACTGTTAAGATTGTCAAATAAGCTCTGTAACAAAATAATTGTTGCAAGATATGCATATAGATTAATTTACTTACATACTGGTTTTGGTGCTTGTTTAACAGCTGTTTAGAACAATGGATCTTCATATTCAGTTTCTTCATTGATTGAAAATCCTTCTGGATCCTAATGTTGGCATCGGAGTCGACTACATACCTTATACCTGAACTGCCACTTTTTTTTTTCAACAAGCAATTAATGCACTTGGTTTTTCATCTTATTTAATAGTCCACCACCTGTTCCATGCACTTGGTGAAGTGCAACAGATGTATAAGTCTTGCCATCTGTTTTTAATTTTTGCCACTGCTTTTTATGTGTATCCATATTTCTGAAATAAAATTTACAGTGTAGGTACAAATTCTAGTCAAACTTTAAATGCATTTTCCTCTCATGGAATAGTTTACATCGTAAGTCCTTTCCCTATACGAAAATAATGAGAAAGGTTGTGACGAAGTCATCCTTCATCTTCATTTCAATCAACCTCTTTCATGACTTCATACCTTTTTATTTCCATCACTGTCCACCTCACGATTCATTCTTTATTCAAATCAAAATTCGAATTTATGTGACGTAGAGTCGCTCTTCATATTTTGACCATCATCATTAGACATTGGATTCTGAACGCTAGTGGTTCAACACACAGCTGTCGCTCTGACCAATAGTCTCCTGCAATATAACAATTACTTATTTTTGACTAGCTTAAATATTGTGTTTATAAGCTATATTTGAAATATATAAACATCACCATGAAGATGAAGTGTTGAAGTTGTGAATATCAATATACCTATATAACATATATGCTACGTTTCATTGAATCACAATAACTGAACTCCGTTACTTGCTGCCGTGGAGAGAGCCTCCTAGTTGAGCTAACCGGGACAGCGGGGTATTGTGACGAAGTCATCCTTCATCTTCATTTCAATCAACCTCTTTCATGACTTCATACCTTTTTATTTCCATCACTGTCCACCTCACGATTCATTCTTTATTCAAATCAAAATTCGAATTTATGTGACGTAGAGTCGCTCTTCATATTTTGACCATCATCATTAGACATTGGATTCTGAACGCTAGTGGTTCAACACACAGCTGTCGCTCTGACCAATAGTCTCCTGCAATATAACAATTACTTATTTTTGACTAGCTTAAATATTGTGTTTATAAGCTATATTTGAAATATATAAACATCACCATGAAGATGAAGTGTTGAAGTTGTGAATATCAATATACCTATATAACATATATGCTACGTTTCATTGAATCACAATAACTGAACTCCGTTACTTGCTGCCGTGGAGAGAGCCTCCTTGTTGAGCTAACCGGGAAGGAACACGGAGGGAGGCACTCCGCGACAAGGTTAAATGATAATGTAACAGCCTACACACATAGGTACTAAATACACCATAAAATAGCAAAATGACTTACATTATCGTATATCCACCCGAATTTAAATAATTATAATTTCTCTTCTGTAAAATTCGACGCGCTTTTGCGTCTTCCATGCTGCATTATAATTGGTTTTAAATTATAATTTCTTTGTTTACTTCTTCTCTTAGATAAGGGTTCTTTAAGTATCTTCCACAATTTCGCCAACGTCAAATGTAAAGGGGCCTACTCAAAGTAGGCCCTTTAAGGCAACGTCCTACGGTGCTTAAATTAATAAATCTTTACATATTCATAAATATTTCTCAAAAATCTTTTGTTGACTGTTACTCGATTTATGAATGAAAATAATGAATTAGAGTGTCAAAACTGTACTGAATTACTGATCGATTACAAAAATTTAGTTAATTGTTTCTTAATATAATCAACCATTATCGATTATAAATATCATAATCGATTATAAAAAAATATCGATACAAATTTTGCAACAGGAAACTTGTGGACATACCTAAAAAAAGTAGCACTCACACTGTTATAGTGTCACTAAGGGTGAGATTCAGATGCGAGTCTAAGCGTGAACTTACGCTTCCATCTGTCAAAATCCACTGCTTAGGCGCAATAATTGTATACCGAGACGATCGGAACACGACTTAAGCTTAGCGTAAACTAAGCTAAGCCAAGTAGTTAAAATTGACTACTTTGGGCGAATCTAGCGCTACTAAGCCGGCAAAGGTAGTATTGACAATAATTACAAGTTATTGTTAACCAAAGCTTTCAAAGTTGTTGCATTGTTGTTGCGGTTGCTTGCAACAGGAACAATGAATATATGAGAAAGTTGTTTAGGTACTTTGATTGTCATAATTCTATTTTGATTTGTACTATGGAGGCTACATTAGTCCATTAAGTTAACCTGGTCACTTGAACTGCCTTGAAATTTCGCACTATGAACTCTTAATAACATTCAGTGATCCAGTGATGATGATAAAAATACTTAATAAACATTAAGTTGTTGTTCCTGTGTTTACATAAATAACCAGAATGAAGTTTATTTGTTAATTTCATTTTGATTCAGTGTCGTTATAAAAATTTATTATATTTATTATCCTGAAATTCTGGATCAACTATTTAATTCTGATCACTTTATCAATTTTATCAAATTAAACATCAAATAGTAACCTCAAAAAGTGTATGTTTTATGTCTTCGTTGAGTTGTTATACTTAAAAACCGGACAAGTGCGAGTTGAACTCGCATGGAGAGGCTTCCGTACGATGAATATATTATCTTTAGGTACGAGAAATGCCTGGCCTAATTAAGTCGAACGAGTAGTACCAATAATTTATCCGAAGAACAAACTTAACATTGTAGTTGAAAAACATGTTCTCCCATACATTCCAACTGCAAATGTAAGTTTGTACGCACAATATTGAAAGATTTAACAGGTTATTTTAAGACCATATAAACATTTTTTAATGTCCGTGTCTGGGTCGCAGAAATACATATGTGTACCAAATTTTAACCTAATCGGTCCAGTAGATTCGGAGCAAATTGGCTGTGACAGACGGACATACCTACAGACACATGAGTGATCCTGTAAGGGTTCCGCTGTTTTTTCCTTCGGACGTGTGGAACCCTGAAAAGATGAATTGTACTTTGATTTTGGACTTCATTTGAAACTGGTGTCTTCTCCAAGCCACGTTTATCTAATTTCTATTGTGTCTACATGGCTGCTGGCATCTATTGCCGGCAGCCATGTAGACACGTGAGAGGTTAACTGCTTAGAATTATTGTTTAATAAAGTTATTTATTTAAATACAGCATATACAATAATCGAGTATTACTCGATTAAACAAGTATTCATTGTTAGTTATAAACAATTAATCGATAATCATAATAGTCGAATCGATACATTACGACAAAAACGCAATACGTTATTGGATGAACAAGAAGTCAGAAACAATATTACAAAACACTGTTGCTTTGTTAGGAGCGCAGAAGAAGTCACTTTACGTAAACTATCTGGTGCAAATGAATTTGTTGCACAGGCATAGGATGTTTCATACGTGAAGTGAGACGTGTATACTGCAACAGGTCTTAAGACTAGGTATCACTCAATACGTCTCAAAACCTAGTCTCTCTTCTACGTACAAACTAGATGTGTGACTTATATGTATCATAATACGAGTAACATAATATAAAGCACAAATATGTTATTAGGTTGTTTGAATTTGCAGTAACAGTATCATTCAGTAATAGTAAATATTATACGATTTGCGATTTGGCGCGGACGCGCGACTGGATGTCTGTTTCTATCGAATTGACGATGCGTGCGGTGCATTGTGCATCGCACTGTGGCGCGGCAACACCGCGTTCTTGTTGTTCTCGGTCGCTTAGTACACACGGCTGTAGATCCAGTTCACGCCTATCTCTCACCATACGGAAAGCCTATCAATGCGAGATCAGCTTATACTGGATATATATAATTTGATATGTAGCCGTGCATACCTTTTTAGTTTTTTTTTATTGATCTGGTGGAAATCCCTCATGTTCTTTATTCGTCCCGGGAAAGGGCGAAGGGGCAAGGTGGCCGGCCTCCTACCGGCTAAAACCACCGGAGAGATCATCGTCGGCACCGAAGGGAGGCCCCAGGAACTCGAAAGATCTCCATCTAGAGCAGCCGTATATAGGTGCATACCTATGTAAGTATAATTCGTGGTATTATGTAATAATACGTAGGTAATAGTTGGGTAATCGGTATTATTCTGATCACTCATATTAGTTAATTGTTTTAGTTACTACAAGCCATTTTTCTGTTATAAAACGTATTATTCTAAAAATTCATATTTATTAGTAAGTTTTATGAACTGCGTACAAATCAGAATGCAAAATAGCAAAATATATTGCGGAAATGTTGTTTTTTTTTACTAATCGTTGTTTGTAGATGTTATTTATTTATCGTCGTGAGTGCATATTTTCTAAGTCCGAGTACATCATCTCAGGTCGTCGAACGAGGTTATAAACGGAAACAGGTAAGCAATTACCAGGCTACCTATATAATAAAATAAATAGAATCCACAACATATTTCCTTATACGAAACAGCTATGCAAGAGAAAGATAACTGACTGGCTCCAGTCCCTGAACTACGACGAAACTGAAAGACTGCTTATTATTGTATATTAAATTCAGTGGTTCTCACATCTACACTAACACTCTCACATGCCCCTACTTCCCTCTCCCAGACGTACACACAACCACATATTGCGCACACACCCACACTTAAATATATACAAAAGCTATACTAACTATACTTACCACATAGACATGTTGTTAGCACTGATTTAGTTAAAGGAAATTTAAAATTATACCAGGGGTGAAGACCTGGTGGCCTGAAACACAGGCCTCGGCTTAGTTTAGGCACCAGTCTCACACAATATTACTGTATTACTATAACTAGTCAAAATATCACATGTTATTTTTTATATTGTGGTGAGAAAACAAATAAATAAATAAAAAAATAAAAAATTGATGATCAAGTAAATATGTCAATGAAATGGAAATTAAAATTATAAATAGGAATACATAAAAAGAAGAAAATAATAAGTAAAGAAAGAGTTTTTGTAACTATTTCAAATCATGTAACAATTAATCAAAAATCTATGTAGGTACATAGGTGATAAAACTGCTAACGAGCTGACGAGCAGAACAACGTTGATAGTCCTAAGCCTGTAAAAGTATGACGAAAGTTTTATTCAGTTTTGCATAATATGTATTTTGTTTATCGGTATCGATAACAGTGTAATCATGCAACTACGTTAAATGTATGTTGATAACATTGGGTAGCGAATACTATTATTTAATAGTTATAATAATATAATATCAGTAAAGTGATATATTCAGTAATAGGATTACCGAAAAATTACCCTAATACCCCATCTCTAGTACAAACGCGTTTCGAGTTTTTAGAAGTTTTGAAAAGTCATAGACTCAAAACGCACACAAACGTACAAATCCACCGCACTGGCAAGACGCCCTTGCGAGACGCGATCGCAGACACTCTTGGTGGACGCAAGTGTGAGTGAGTTGTTCATCATTTCGGCCGAATCAAGTCCACTGCTGGACACAGGCCTCCCCCAAAGATCACCACAACCACCGATATGGATGTGTTGTGGGCTCATTGGGGGGTTTTGCCATAATCGCCACGCATGGCAGGCGGGTTGGCGATCGCAGTTAAGTTGTTAATGTACTCGAAGGACGCTGCTGCCCATCCTCCGGCTAATCCCTTAGTCGACTTTTACGACACCCATGGGAGGAGATGGGGTGGTGGCATATAACAATCGGCCGTGTCATTCAACGATAAAGATGTTTAATAACTGTGCTTGCCTTTCTAGTTAGCTATTCATAAAAGATTTTGGTTTACGTTTCTAAACCTATTCTATTCTTTACACACGGCTACATATCAAGTTGGTGCAGTGGTTGATACAGTCGACTGCTGCGCTCCGGGTCGTGGGTTCGATTCCCGCACGGAACAAATATTTGTACGATCTGCAGGTAGTTGTTCCGGGTCTGTGTGTATTGTGTGTGGAGTTCATGTCTGTAAACGCACCCACGACATACGAGAAATCCCAGTGTGGGGCAACGTTTAAAAAAAAAACTTTAAATCTACGATATAAGCTGATTTCGGATTGTACGGAAATCCTATACAATGAGATAAGCTTATACTGGAAATGAATAGCTTGGCACGCAGCTGTGCGTACGACAATCGACTGTATTACTCAATAAATCGAGAAACAAGCAAACAACAAAAAGAAATAAATGTATAAATACTTACGAAAAGCCTTATGAAAAATAAAAATTATTGCCAACGAGTTTGCATTCACATAAAATGAAAGTTAAACATTTGAAATACATCAATTTTTTTTTTTATTGTAAAAGATAGAAGTTATAATAATTAAAACAACCTGTTGCCATTTATTTAATAGGTATTGGTAAATAATTATTATGTATCCGAAGACACTTGCACTCTGAAACTCCTAATTACCAAAACGTACGAAGACGCGCTAAATAAGGAAACATGAATATACTAGAAACACCTAAATACTCGAACGGACCTCCATCCGAGCGCGTCTCCACGCGCTAGACAATAAAACGTCAATATACTAGAGACGCCTAAATACTCGATATACTAGATAAGGAAACGTCGATAAGAACGATAGAAATATAACATCGAACTAGTTCCACGAGTATTCAGGCACCCCGCCTGAATACTCGTGGAACTAGTTTTTGGAACAAGTATTTATACGCGTACTTCTAAGACTCAGTACGTTTACCTAGTACGTCTCACCTCTAGCTCTAGATGCGTTCCGCTCCGCGCTCTGCGATGTGATGGCAATATTAAAACAAGGTAACTGCCCGGCGTATTCACTTAGTCACGCACCGACTAGTGTCGCGGCTGAACGTTAGTCAGCGTAATTCCTACAATTGATTGCGGAAAAAATGCCTTCCTGTGTTTATAGACGATGCACGAATTATACTGCAACTGTGAGAGAGAAAAACGTTTCATTTCATGCGTAAGTTGCTACTGTAATTTGTATTGTAATAAAAAAGAATTATATATAATTTTATTTTGTTACACGGGTTAATGGCGGCCGGCGCCAGTACAGAATGTGTCGCTAGGGAAACATGGGGCAGTACTGCAAGTCTTTACTGACCCCACAAAATTGATTTTAGTTTGTTTGCATGTGTATCATATCATTATTTTGTTTATGTATTATTATATTGTTTGATTGAAAAATGTAACTAACCATTGGACATAATAACGTGTTATGAATATGATTTAACGTATTTCTTCACATTGTAGATTACCTAAAGATGGTCTAATTAAAGAAAAGTGGCTAAACATAATTAGGACTCAAAGGTGTGAGTACGATTGGATACCAAGTAAATATTCTACGGTCTGCTCGGAACATTTTCTGGCAAGTGACAAATATATGACGCAAAAAAATGTTCGAAGAATAAAAAAGACAGCAGTTCCTATCATGAAGGTAAAATAATAGTTGGTCATTTCGAAATTTTTATGCCTCTTATGGTACTTTTCCAATGACGGCGACCGCAACCAGCGACGGCGACAGGCGACCACGACCCGCGGGCTGATTAGCTAAAAACAGCAACAGCAGACGCGATAGCAGCTATCGCGCAGCGAAGGATCCACCGGTGGCAAAGCGGCAAAAAAATTGGTATTACGTAAGCCATGTCCGCTTGTCGCTACTTGTGGAAGATGCATACTAGAGCCAGTAGCCACCTTTGGAACTAAAGAGAATGATCGTTTTTAGTTCAGTGATTGTCCGACAGAGGCGTGACAGAGATCTTCGCCTGTTTAGTCGCTATCGGCAAATAGGTAATACCAAATTGACGTTTGACAGCGGCGTTGGAGCAATTTACGCCTGTTGCAAAGCGTCTGCGACTTAGCTAATCTGCCCGCGGGTTGTACGATCCCGTTAGTATGAATTTAGGAGCGCCGACCAGTGCAAATGACCAGTAGCCCGATTCACGTATTCAAAACCGTAACAATATTGTAGCGATTTTAGACGTTGAAACCCTTTTCGTATTCATATCGATCAATCGAACTAGATTGGCATCGATTTTAAAGTCGTTTGATCGGATTGTCGTCGTAGCGTACTGTAATCGTCATTCAATCGTTCCATAACGTTGATTTTAACGTTTTCTCATAAATCGATCTGATCGGATGCCGACGACATCACGTCAAATTTCGCTATCCACGTGTCGTTAAACAAAAGTTTGATAATTGCGACGTTTGAAGTGTCTCTGTGGTTTTTAAATAATTAAAAGAGGTTTAAAATGAGTGTGACACACACAAAAGTGAATAAAAAACACTGGAATCGAAAATAAAAATAATCCTTTCAGTCTTAATTAAATCGAACCAAATGTTTGTCACTGCCATAGCCAGTTGCATTCAACAATCGACGAGGTTAAGCAACGCTTAGCGCGGTCAGTCTATGGATGACTGCACAGTGGTATCCTGGTCCTGAGTGTCCCCATGCACGGTGCTCCGGAGGGCACGGTAACACGCCCAGTTGTTGTCATTAGACACCAGTCGTTAAAATTACAATTTCCAGTTTATGTTCATTGATATCATGTTAAATCTAAGATGTTTTTATAAGTGTAGATGCGTTGCCCGCGCTCTACGATGGTCATATGAAAGCAAAGTAATTGCCCGGTATTCACTTAAGGCCGAAATTAATAATCGATGTAATCCAAAATCTTCAGATTTAACATTTTTAAATTCATCCATTGTTGTGTTACGATCACATTTCACACAAAAACAGACATCCGTAATCCGAAATCCAAAGATTTTGGATTAGATCGATTATTAATTTCGGTTGTTAGTCGCGCACCTACCAGTGTCGCGGCTCGACGTGAATCATGAGCGTAATTCAACAACATATTTCGAAAATAATAATGCCATCCTGTGTTTATAAACGATGCACGAAGTAAACTGCAACTGTGAGAGAAACGTTTGATTTCATAAAAAAAGGTGCGTAACGTAAATCGATATTGTAAATAAAAATTAGTTAGTAAATTATGCTGTCTAATGGTGGCCGGCGCGTCTATTTGTACAATGTCCTTGTGTTAAATTAAATTTATTTGATCATTATGTCGAAAAACACAATATTTAACCTCGGGGAAGGACGAAGGGGTATGCCGGACTCCTACCGGCTAAAACCACTGGAGCGGTCATCTTCGGCACCTAAGGGAGGCTCCAGGTCCTCGTATGATCACACTAGAGGTTTAGTTTGACCCTAGCCGTTCGATCGAAGTTCTATCCAAAGTGGGCATTCACGTGTTGTGTGTGACTAACTCGATAGGAGCAAAACTAAAGGCTTCCTCAACGACTTGTTTTTACCATTGTGATATAATGTACTACGTACTATAGTAGCTATCACAAACAAAAAATAGCGCGCAACTTCATGACCGCGTGGCACGCTCGGGGCGAGCAGGAGGGGTTTATGTTCTCATAAAGTCAAAGGTTTTTATTTCAAATAAGTAAACCAAATATTGGCACTGATGAATCGTCAGAAACTAAGTTGCACGGTTCCAAATAGTTGATCTCGTGGAAAAGAGCCGGCAAGAAACTCCATGGATACTCTTTTAACATAATTGAGATTGTAATGTTGATTGATAAAAATATTGTAAAACATAGGTATACCGATGTAGTTGTATTGCTGGCGATGTAGGTGTCGCCACAAAATTAATAATGTTTATGCGTATATACATGACATTTTGGTATATATATAAGGATGGTTAAGTAAATATGTTTATCTCCATAAATAGATCCCGAAGTGACTCACGAGAACCCATAGAACAATCCACGCGCGCAGACGGGACAGTTGTTTATTCTGCCTACTATGTGTACGTACATAGGCAATGAATAAAAAGAGTAATTAACGCAGGAACATTTTAACGATAAAATATAATGGTGACATGTTTCTACACCAAATAATACCTTTAGCTAGTAAACAAATTACATTTTTAACAAAATGTAACATAGTGCCTTTATTAAATGACATCTTCAATTTTAATGCAATAACATTTTTTATCATGTTTATATTAATTTCATAGTATGAAATAATTTAACAGTACATCATCATCACATCTCGATAGTGTCAAGTCTGCGCATAGAAATATTTTCACTCTTTGTCCATTACCGAAATATGGCGCCCCACGCGTTACATATTGATAATATTTAATTTAATTACGCATGTTTTAAATATTTTGAACTAACTAATAAAAAGTCACTCCTTGACTTTTACATATGTTTCTCGAGTTAGTTAACCTCGAGATTCAACAATGATAACAGATATAATCGCCGTGTGGTGCCGGCTAAGAACACCACCCCCCATCTCATCCAGTGGGTGTTGTAAAAGGCGACTATGGGATTAGCCGGAGGACGGGCAGCAGCGTCCTTCGAGTACATTTATAACTTAACTGCGATCGCCAACCCGTCCTCCACCAAGCCCACCCCCTGACAAGCGTGGCGATCACGGCAATACCCCCCAATGAGCACACAAAACAAACTCATAGCAGTCGTTGTGGCAATCTTTTGGCTTCTATTCACCAGTGGACGTTTTTTGGCAGAAATAATGAACAGATATAAAAATTGTCAATATAAATAAAATAAAAATCAATTATCAATACAATTATAACTTCGGGCGAGATTCACTGCCGCCCTCTAGATACTATGCTAAGCAAAGCAAGCGTTTCATATGAAAATAAATTCTCTGTTTTGTAAGAACAACAGCCCCGCGTGAAATACATAAATTCAAGCCGGACGATATTTAGGATCTGAATGGCGAACAGGAATGGAGAACAATCCAGAAATTAGACATTCAAGCGATCCTGACATGGTTGCATGTGCAAATATCGTTGTACGGCTAGCTAGGTGCATACCCAGGAACCAACAATACAGATTGTTCTTGGACAACAATTCCACATCTCCGGAATTGGTTTCTTTTTTGGCTAAGGAAGGATTACTGTCGCTTGGGACCCTGTATAAAAGGTCGTTTAGGTAAAGATCTTTAAGTATCTTCTATGAAAGATCTAAAAAAAGGCAAGGTAGCCGGAGGTTTTTCCGAGGAATGGGTGGCTAATGTTGATGGAACGGATATTGTGACAGTAATGTGGTACGATGACAAACCAGTTGTCTTATCGTCATTTTAAAGTTACTGAAAATTATATTCTACTTTTTAGTTCGGTTATCTACAAAAGCGTGTTTTTTTAAACTATTATTTATTTTCTATTTTTTAGTGCGGCTAACCTCAAAAATGAGTTGTTTTTTAAACGAAGTTGCATGTCATCGGTTCTTGTCAAGAACTTCTTGATAAGTGTGTGAAGTTTCAAAATCAATCCGACGTTTTGAAAGGGATTAAAATCGAGTGCATACATTCCGTTACATATATACATAGATCCATAGATATATACCAAGCTAATAAAAGCGTGTTAAAAATCAGAACAAGGAAATGGTATTTGGGATTATTTTATCATCTTCTTGACGCCATCGTTATAAATATGAATTGTTGAATGTTCATATTCAGTGGCAAAAAGTAGTGTTAAAGCACAAAGTACCAACAACATAAGGAAAAGAATAAAAAATATTTGGTTTTTACTTAATCACGAATTACAAACGACAAACATGTACATTTATTTAGCCAAATAAAATAAATCTGGCCTTTTAGGGTTAAGACAGAAAACGCTAATTTTTTTTATGATTTCAGTTTATTTAGTTCAATTAGTTTTTTGTTGATAATTATTTTTATGTGCAAATGAAGCTTTATAAAACTACTTAGCCATATGTTATAAAAAATACGCTAGCTCGAGGCTCGTTTTAAACCACTTTTAATTATTAAAAGTCACAGTAACACTGTAAATGTCTCAATTATCAAACTCTTGTTCCGACACTTGGATCGCGGAATTTGAAATGAAGTCGTCGGCATCCGATCCAATGGATTTATGAGAACTAGTCGTCGCCCCGAGGATGAAATTCAACCGTGATTCATTTAATTTTTAAATTTGATTTAATGTAGTTGTAACACATATTATACATAAATTTTAACTTTCGGTACTCCTCCTCCATGTGAACTTTAACTAAGTATGTCAAAACACACTCCTCCGTGCGCGCAATATGCTTGAAAAGGGGCACAATTTCTTTTTCGCTACGTATTAATATATAGATACGTTGAAATCAACGTTATGGCACGATTGAAGGACGATTAGGGTATCTGAATACGCTTCGACTACAATCCGATCGAACGACTTTAAAATCGATGCCATTCTAGTTCGATGCAATTACATTCTGACTATTCATAAGCGCCCGTAAATTGTTTATATAAATAAAAGTCTTTCGAATTTAAATTTGATCGATGGATGTGAATATGAAAAGGGTTTCAACGACTTACGGCCGAAATTAATAATCGAACTAATCCGAAATCTTAGGATATGTCTGTTTTTTGCGTTAAATGTGATCGTAACACAATGGCTGAATTTTAAAATCTTAAATCTGAAGATTTTGGATTAGATCGATTAATAATTTCGGCCGTAAGTCGCTACGACATCGTTACGGTTTGAATACGGGAATCAGGCTATAGGGCTATATAAATTTATACTAAACAGTGGGTCGCGCGATCCGGTTACGGCTCGCACTTTTTTTATTAGTATCCTGTAGAAATTCTACATGAACTTGCTCTGCTCCGGGGAAGGGTGACGGGGCATGCCGGACTCCTACCGGCTAAAACCACTGGAGCGGTCAGCTTCGGCACCGAAGGGAACCCCCCTTCGCTGCCCAATCCCCAGGTCCTCGTAAGATCATACTGGAGGGTTATAGTCCTCCTGCCATCATTGCCAGATGGGGCTGCCGAGATCGGAATGTTACCACTGCATGCTTTAGTTTCAACATAATTTTTCGGAGAGTAATTAATGATTAATCATTTTCATCCTGAATAATACGGAAAATCTGTAATTGTATCGTTTAGCTTAAATTAAATAATCGTTTTAAATGTTTATTTTTTTTAGCAAGAAGAACAATATTTTATACCTTCACCAACAAGTTTGGAGGAAGTTAATGTGTCTGACACAGATTCAATTTTTGATACAGCAAGGAAAGCATTTATGATGAGAAAAATTAGAAATGAATCTCTATATAAGCGTAAACCACAGTTGCAACATCATAATTTGCTACGAAAAAATAAAGGACAAAGAAAAAAAGAAAAGTGCAATTATAATTATAAACAAATTATGTTGGAGATTAAAAAGAAAAAATATTTTACAATAGACGAGTTTCATGAATTGGATCTTAAAGCCGAAGCAGTAGAATGTATTAACAGACTGGTTCAAAAAAGCAAGTTTAATGGCTATCGCCAAAAATATACACCAGCATTAAGAAAATTTGCAGTCACCCTGCACTATTATTCTGTAGCTGCCTACAAATATGTTAGACAGGTGTTTAATAAATCTTTGCCACATCCTCGCATCATAGGGAAATGGTATGAGAACAGCTCTGGTGATCCTGGATTTAACAAACAAGCTCTGGATCTTTTAGAAAAAAAATACAGAAATAGTGGTCAACGAGTATTGTGCGCATTAATTGCTGATGAGATGGCTCTTCGCCACCAAACTACATGGACTGGTAAGAAGTCCACGGGCATTGTAGATTTTGGTGCTGGTTCGGCAAAATCGTGCGAAATAGCCACTCAAGCATATGTATTCTTACTAGTATGTATGTACGGTAGCTGGAAAATCCCTGTCGCCTATTTTCTCGTGAATGGATTATCAGCTGAAACCCGGGCAAATTTATTGAGAACATGCTTGAGTGAATGCTACCGTGTGGGAGTCGACATTGTTGCTATTACATTCAATGGCTGCGCGGCTAACATAAACGCAGCCATTTTATTAGGTTGTGATTTAAAACATCCATCACGTTTGAAAACAACATTTAGACATCCTGAATGTAATTTGGAGGTAGCAATCATGCTTGACGCTTGCCATATGATAAAACTGGTACGAAATTCATTTGAAGCCAAAAGACTTATTCTTGACGAGAATGGAAAGAAGATCCGTTGGCAGTTACTTAATAATTTAGTCAAACTAGAAAAAAACGTGGGCTTTAATTTTGCTAACAAAATTACTCCTCGTCATATTTATTTCCGAAATGAGGTAATGAAAGTTAAATTAGCAACACAAATTATGAGCATGAGTGTTGCAAATGCACTTAAGTTATGTAATGAGGTTGTGTTATCTTCCCTTTTTGTAGACAGTGAAGGCACGATAGATTTTATAACAATTTTTAATAACCTATTCGATATATTGAATTCAAAGTCGTCCAATTTGTTTTGTGTTTTTGGCTTAAAAACACCCATTTCAACAAAAAACGCCGATGAAGTTATAACATACCTTGAAAAGGCGAAACATTATATACTGGGACTAAATATATTAATTAAATACAGGCGCGTTCTTCGCAAACGAATCACCGTGAAAGTGATAAAGAAAAAAATCGTTGAATCCAAAAATAAAACAGGTTTTTTGGGCTTTCTCATGTGCATAGAAAGTTTGAATCATCTATACTCCACTTTGGTTGAAGGACAACGTTTGCGGTATATTGCAACTAACAGTTTATCTCTAGATCATATTGATATGTTATTCGGTGCTATCAGGCTAAAAGGGGGTTTTAATAACAATCCAAATGGATCACAATTTAAGAAAATGTTCAAAAAATATCTTCTACATCTGGAAATGAAGTCGCCGTTTTCAGGAAATTGCGTGCCGCTAGAAGCCTTTTCTGTAATAATGTGTTCGTCTGCAGTTGAGAACATTAATTCTACAGTAAGCAGAAGAGCTATCGATTACGAATGTGACTCCGTAGATAATAATTGTGAACGAAAAAATCAAAAGTTTGTAGAAACTGATCCCATGATAGACGCAAATGTTGAAGTGCTCTCGACAATCCTGAATCGCGAAAGCGTTAAAAAGACCACCAAACAGATTATTGGTTATATTTCAGGATGGGTATCCAGAAAACTGGTTATTGTACTGAAATGTGAGACATGCATCAATAGTCTATTTTCTAATACTAAGTTGTGGTTTCATAAAATGATAGCTCTGAAACATATGGATGGCGTAAGTTTACCAAGTGAGGATGTTTTTAAAATTTGCCTGAGGTCAGAAGAGATTTTTAAAAACCATATAAAAGAAAAGGGCCACATAACCCTTCCCGATCCCAAAGATATCGAAATGATAAAAAACCGAATTTTAGAATCGTTTATTAGTTGTAATGACATATTTGCATCTTTAAATTCTCATTCCCTAGAACAACATCCAATGTTTAATCATAGGCTACATCTTATCCGCGCTATAATAGATACATTTATTAATGTTCGCCTACATTTCACACACAAAAGTAATACAGATTCTAAAACCAAGAGACAAAAAAGGAATAAATTAACTTTTTTTGAAGATATGTAAACAACGCTTGACTATTAATAACTATCCGTGATTTTTTACCGTGCGCCTTGCGATCCGCCCTAGCTTTGTACTGGTTCAAAGTAATCTACATGTATTTTAAACATAAACCTTACTCAATAAATTCTCGTAAACGTCGGTGAAAACCGTATAAAAATCCGTTATGTAGTTTAGAAGTGCTAAGAATACAAACATATAAACTCATATAAGCGACTGTTTTATACTATACGTAATGGCGGCTGATACAATATTTAGTACTTACTAAAAGATTCGTCAAATTGAATTGTGTCCAAAGTTTGTTCATGAGTTTAGAAATAGCCCCACATACATGGAATCCTGGCTGCTGCACTCTTGAGTCTTCATCCACGTGAACTTTCACACAAAGCGATCGCGAGTTTATGCTGAACGTCGTGAAACTATTACATATTTGAATGCGGCACACACGATTTATACGAGCACTAAGTACATTGAATTGAGTTGTACATTGTACATTGAGAGTTGAATTGGATTCAGTGTTGGATGCAGTGCGAGCGCTGAGCGCAGGTTAGTGCCGGCCAGCGAGGCTTGCGGGGATCCTTTACAGTCCTCCCCGAGAAGGGCCTGGGGGCCGACCTTTTTACAGTAGCCTTTCCTCTGCTAAAGGGAGTGACCGCTTTACAGTCATCCCCTCCGTCATGTGCCTAAAGGCGTGGCATCAGTGGGCGGCTCTAGTGTGATCGTACGAGTTACTGGAGCCGAAGGTGCCGAAGATGACCGCCCCAGTGGTTATAGCCAGTAGGAGTCCCTGCCCCTTCGCCCTTCCCCAGGGCGGAGGTAGTTCATGAAGAATTTCCACTAGGACAAATAAAAAACACACCAGCACAGTTTTGCGCTGGTGTGGCCGAATGTTGAGCAAAGACTGAGCCGGAAGGAAGCACGGAAAGGATTCGTGAACTATGGAATCCGAATGAACAAATTTGTATGAGAGTGGTAGCCTGATAGGTAAGGATTGTCTATATCAATCTAAATAAGTAAATTTACGATAGATGGCACTATTAAACGATGTGATTCAGAATAGACAAATAACTGGCTCTTCCAAGATTTTTGATTAAAAATTTGCCTATTTGACTAAAGTACGAATAAAAACAAACTTAGTGGATATTTTAAACAAGTTTACGTTACGTTTGTATATCTAGTTACATGTACAGTAAGAAATAAATAATAGCATTGTTTAATAGTTTACATTATTTTCAAAAGAAAGGTGTTTACTTAATATTTAGTTTTATTTAAGTCACTAACCACAGTTCCTGTATATACTACACTGATATTTTTATTAATCTAATTGTATTTTTATGTACCTTATCGTGTGTCCACTTTACCCCACATCACTGATTGCAACGTCACACGCGCTCAGGCCAATGACGTTACGACGTACTTAAAGTTTTTATTCTTCTCTTTCTAACAACCGGTATGCCATATAGTGGTTTTAATTTTCTTTTGCGACCAAGCGCGACGTCGAGGCCGTCCTGCCACTCTTTGGAGCACGCAGGTGCTCACCGGGCACGGTTGTTTCGGTGCGTACCTGCACAGGATAGGAAGTGAGGCCAGGGCACAATGCCACCATTGTTATAGTGACCAGGACACCGCGCAGCACACGCTTGAGGCGTGCCCCGCGTGGGCCGCCGAGCGGCGGATCCTGGTCGATCGGATCGGGCAAGATCTCTCTCTGCCAGCAGTAGTGTCGGCTATGTTGGCAGAGCACGAAAACTGGAATGCAGTGTTATCCTTCTGTGAGAGCGTCATGCTCCAGAAGGAGACCGCAGAGCGGGATCGGGAGAGGGCCAATCCCGCTCGAAGAAGTAGGAGACGGCGCCGGGGTAAAAACCCCCTACCGTTGCTATAAGGCGAGGGCCCACATCTGGGTTCGTAGGTGCGTAGATGGGGGTATCTGCATCTGCGTGCCCACACCGAGCGACCCAAAATAAGACGGTAGCACGCATGTGATCACGCGCTGCCATGGGACGCTTTGGGGGATCCTTTGCAATCCCCCCGGGCGGGTGACCGCTTTACAGTCACGCTCTCCGAGATGTACCTATAGGCTTAGTACCAGTGGGCGGCTCTAGTGTGATCATATGGGGACCTGGAGCCTCCCTTAGGTGCCGAGATGACCGCTCCAGTGGTTTTAGCCGGTAGGAGTCTGGCATACTCCTTCGCCCTTCCCCGGGGCGAAGGAATTTCACGAATAATTTCCACTGGGCACCAATAAAAAAGGGTATACTAGCCGTATAATGATATGTACTGGTAGTAGCTGTAGTAAAATTTACATTGTTTTGTAGTGAAATAATGTCGGTATATGATCCGTCTATCTTACATATGTTTATATGACGGCTTAATTTTGTACTGCCTATCTGGTATTGAATTTTTTCCCACTAAAAAGTTATCCAAATTCTGGATAAAGTCTGTAGGTGCAAGGTCTGGTGAGCATGGCGGGTGACGGAGAGCTTCCAACCCCAGCTCATGTAGCTTGGGGACCGTCTGTTGTGCAGTATGGGGTCGCGCGTTGTCGTGCAGGAGCAGCAGGGACAAGCGATTGATTAAAGCTGGCTATAAACGTGCGAGCTTCTCCATCATAGTATTCCATTCTCCACAGTACACATCTGCAGTAATGCTCATCCTGTTTGGTAAGAATGAGAATGAATAAGATTAATCACATCGGTACTAGACCACCAAATAGTGACCATTACTTTTTTAGGACTCTAAAGAGAAGGAGGAGTAGGAAAGAAAATGTTCCCCTTTCTCTCCGTAGCAAGCAGGAGACAGCGATGAAACTATAGGCCATAGGCACAATGCTTGGGATTTAGTTTAAAGCATATTCCAGCTCGTGCTTAGATGGTTGTACTACTTTTAACGTAAACGTGCGTTTTGATATTCTTCTTGAATAAGGACAATGTCTAACTTGTAATCTAAAATTAATTTATCTAACTGCGACCAACGTGGCCACTCTATCGTTATGAAGATTTAATTGTGCAACGTTAAGGTTATTTATCGTGTAAGCCATCCTTAGTGGTTTGTATTTAGGATTAACTGTTCGAGCTTGAGCTTATGGACAATTCTAAGAACCGCAACGATGGCCGCACGCTTTTTCAAAGCGTTTACAATGCATATCGGTGAATGCTCTAAATTGTCCTTATGAGGACTCCATCGTTTTATGTGCCTCAGCACAGTTAGCACAATTTGAGGTTTGTTAACGCAATGCCTCCTAGCGTGGCCAAAGCTTTGTCAAAACGACAAGTGGCCCAATCAATAAATAATATATCCTTGGTAGTGACCAGCGGGCTGATTAGCTAAAACAGCAACAGCAGACGCGATAGCAGCTATCGCGCAGCCAAGAATCCACCGGTGGCAAAGCGTCAAAAAAAATGGTATTACGTAAGGCATCGCCCGCCAGTCGCTATTGTGGAAGAAACATAGTTACTAGCGCCAGTAGCCACCAGTGGAACTAAAAAGAATGAACGTTTTTAATTCATTGATTGTCCGACAGAGGCGCGTCAGAGATTTTCGCCTGTTTAGTCGCTATCGGCAAATAGGTAATACCGAATTGACGTTTGACAGCGGCGTTGGAGCAATTTACGCCTGTTGCAAAGCGTCTGCGAGTTAGGTAATCAGCCCGCAGGTGTTTACGCACTTTTATTCAATTTCTATGCCTATCCATTTTCGTTCGTTTTCTAAGGAACGCTTGCGAGTGATTTGGTTTTTATAACATCGACCTCTGCAAATGAGAACTCGTCTTTAATATTTTGACGGTATAATATTAATTCAATTTAAGTGTTTAAGCTTAGTTATAGTTCTGTAGTAGTGTAGTTTTATAATAGCAATTAAGTGTGGAGGTGTTGTGGGCGTAGCTTCCGAGCCAGTCTCGTAGTAAACTTGACGGCACGGTTGGTGCAGTGGCTGATACAGTCGGCTGCTGCGCACCGAGTCGCGGGTTCGATTCCCGCCCGGAACAAATATTTGTATGATCTGCAGGTAGTTATTTCGAGTCTGGGTGTATTATGTGTGGAATTTGTGTTTGTAAACGCACCCACGACACAGGAGACATCCTAGTGTGGGGCAACGTTTTAAATAAAAATAAAAAAAGAGAAAAAGATACACTGAGAACACGTTTTTCATTCAAGAATACAAATATTTGTTCCGTGTGAGGATCGAACCCGCGACCCGTTGCGCAAAAAGCCAATCGCTTAGCCACTGCGCCAGGCCATGGTGCAGGAAAACAGTGTGAGGAAACCTGGATCAATTATTGGTCTTAAATCGCTAACACGCAGTGAGCAAGGCTCAGAATACCACCACCCCATCTCCTCCCGTGGGTGTCGTAAAGGCGACTAAGGGATTAGCCGGAGGGTGGGCAGCAGCGTCCTTCGAGTACATTAGCAACTCGGCTGCGATCGCCAACCCGTCTGCAAAGCGTGGCGATTATGGCAAGGCTCACCCAATGAGCCCACAATACACCCATATCGGTCATTGTGGTGATCTTTGGGGGAGGCATGTGTCCAGCAGTGGACTTCATTCGGCCGAAATGAATGAAGCATGGCAATCAATGCTTGCTCCTTCGATGTATCAGAACACAGTTACTTATATTATTATTATTATCTTCGTTCCTCACATAATCGTATCTTGAAATGTCCGTCTCACCGTTCGGACTTTATACACTCTTCTTTCTTTGTCCAATCTATTCTTCTTTGGAATTCGCTACCTCTTGAAATCAGGATGGCCACCAGTCGCTACTCTTTTAAAAATAAACTACGCAAATACCTCCTCAATTCTTTGGCAGAAACATCTCTTTGTTAGTAATTCCTACAAAACTATATTTATATCTGTATATTTTGTTATTGTATGGTTTTATTATTACACGTGTACGCATATTTATATATGTATATATTTATATTAAGTCAACGATAAATGTCTTGCATATATTTTCTTTCGTTATTTAACTACTCACAGTTACACTGTCTGTGCACTTACCATGTATTTTATTTTTCTCTGCATCACCCCAAGGTCGACTGGAAGAAAATGCCTAATGGCATTAAGTCCGCCTTTGTACAGTTTTAGTGCATAAAGTATTTAATAAATAAATAATAAATAAACACAGTTACTTACATGCTAATATTATGCTTTAATATATACTAGTCGAAATGAAATATATATAGCAGTGATAGTATAGGGGTTAAACGCTTGCCTTCCACACAGGAGCGTCTAAGTTCGATCCACTTGCATTAACTTTTTTGATACAGATACAGTAAGAATCCGATTTATCAGGGAGCTTGGGATCGGAGGATCACTAGATAACTAATATATATAAATAAATAAATAAAACCAAAAACCAAAAAACATAACTGAAATCATGGTTAATCCGAAATAAATGCTATATAACCTTTTAAATTAATGAACGGGATTTTAACTGCAATAGTACACATCGCCTATTATCATCATCATCATCATATCAGCCACAGGACGTCCACTGCTGAACAAAGGCCTCCCCCTTAGATTTCCACAACGAGCGGTCACATGCCGCTCTCATCCAACGACTCCCAGCGACCTTCCCCAGGTCGTCTGTCCACCTCGTTCGCGGTCGTCCCACGCTGCGTTTTCCGGTGGGCGGTCTCCATTCGAGAACCTTTGTGCCCCAACGGCCATCAGTTCTACGAGCAATGTGCCCTGCCCATTGCCACTTCAGTTTACTAATCCTTTCAGCTATGTCGACAAATATAGTTCTTCTACGGATCTCCTCATTTCTGATTCGATCTCGTAGAGAAATACCAAGCATAGCTTTCTAGATAGCTCGCTGAGTGACCTTGAGCTTTCTTATGAGGCCCATTGTGAGTGACCACGTCTCTGTTCCATATGTCATCACTGGCCTATTATACACAATAATATTTATCTGTGCTAAAGAATGCTCTTTAGTTTACTTTCCATTTTCTTAAAGCCTGATTTTGTTTTTTTTTCTTCCTTTGGTAACGGCGAGAGTGTCAAGGGGCATCAAAGTCGCACGGTTACGGTCCGCTCCAAGGATAACCGATCCCGGCTTATATAAAAAAAAATTGTTACTTATTACTCACATTGCCCTTTTTGCCGTAAGTTTACTAATTACTGGGAGTGATGCAGCTAGCCTAAATAAAAAATGGTGGTGGCTTGGCACGGATCTTGAGCGCTCGATAAGAGTTGGGATCGGTTTGGTCAGTTCCATACTGCCAGACAGATCCAAGAAATCATTTTGCGCAGGTGAAGGAGGGGCGAAGTTCAGCGCTCAGGATCGGTGCTGGCTACTATAAGTAGCAAAATAGATTTAGAAAAAAATACCTTTATTAGTTAAAACCAATAATGACACGAGACAAATAACCCTTGTTTCCTCTAATGTTCTTAGAATGTTTAATTTAGAAATTTGGATAGCTGCCGTTAAAATTAAAAATATAATTAAAAGTGATCTCGAATGTTTAAAATATTCTAAATTACATTACAACAATCCTAATATATAAATAATGTTTTAATACGATTTACTGCGGTTGGCACACAAATTTTACTGATGGTTCAAAGGATGCTCCCTGTCTAGGAGCTGGAGTACCTATATGACCGTATATGACCAAAATTTATGATTAATGTCAGGTTTTAACGTAAACTGAGTGGTTTTAGAGTAAACTGTATTGTGTCAATTATGTCACTTGAACTAATTGCTATATTTCAAGCGATGACTTAACGCAATAAGTATACTTTTTAATAAAACAGTTTATTTTTCTGGTAGCAAAAGGGATCTGCAACATATTGCTCGATGCGCCTCTGGTCACAGAGTGCACCTCTGAATCTTATAAGTATCGTATGACATCTTATAAGCTATTATTTCATTAAATAAAAACGGTAAGGAATTAAGTTGCAATCGGTTCCATTACAACATATTTTTCATATATTTGACTTAAATAACAACTGTTTCTATCTGTTGAAGTATTGAAGCCTCACTAGGTATGTAAAGTATTTCTATTGCATTATTTGATTTTGATTCGCGCTAATCTTCACGCTGAGCAAGTGCTAAGCGGTACATGACTATGAGCAGCAAAATGATCAGCCCGTGGCTGGGTGGCGCGCCGAGGTAAAATCATACGTGTACCCCAATGAAAAATATATGTTGAACCTGGACAGGTCCCGCAATGCATACAGGAACTACTAATTATGAATGTCTCAACAATTTTCTTTTTTCAATTTTGTATAAAATACAGAAATACTTTATAGGGTATCTGTTATTAGTAAGGTGGTAAGATACTAGTAGTCTGTGATGGTTAGAAGTATTTTGCTCTGTGTCTTGTCTTGTCTTGTTATTATTTCAAATGTTGTAAATAGATAGGTTGAATTCTGCAATGGGAGTGCTTGCTCTACTTCTATGAGAGCGTCATACTCCAGAAGGAGACAGCAGTGGGATCAGAGCCGATTCCGTACGGACAAAGACGAGAAGGGGTAACCGTCCCGGCGCCCAGGTCCAAGACGCCTAAGCATGTCGTCACGTGACGTCGCTATATGGTGGGGGGCCTCGAGGGTCGAAGGCACCCAGTTTTGACGGCACGGTTGGTGCAGTGGCTGATACAGTCGGCTGCTGCGCTCTGGGTCGTGGGTTCGATTCCCGCACGGAACAAATATTTGTTTGATCTGCAGGTAGTTTTTCCGGGTCTGGGTGTATTGTGTGTGGAATATATGTCTGTAAACGTTCCCACGACACAGGAGAAGTCCTAGTATGGGGAAACGTTTTAAAAAAACAAGAGAAAAAAAAACCACACCGAGCGACCCACGAAGAGACGGTGGCACGCATGGGGTCACGCGCCGCCGTGTGCGCAACGTAGCGCAGCGCACAGTGAGGCTTCGGGGGATCATTTACAATCTCCCCAGGGGGTGACCGCTTTACAGTCACCCTCTCCGAGATATGCCTACAGGCGTGGCATCAGTGGGCGGCTCTAGTGTGATCATACGAGGTCCTGAAGCCCCCTGTAGATGCCAAAGTTTGAACACCCTAGTGGTTTTAGCTAGTAGGAGTCCGACATGCCCCTTCGCCCTTCCCCGGGGTTTCTTTTCCTGTTGGGCTTCTCGCATACATCTCAAGGGAGATGTGAATGTTTAACCGGGCAATTGGCGAAGCTTGAAGAGCCTCCAGCCAGGCAAAAACAATAAACTAAGTAACTGATCCTAAGGGCGTCCCCTGTGGGACACGGACCTCGGCTCAGGGACATTACTGGAGTACAACAATACAAAGGGACTGCTGGATCTATAACATATGACTTTTAAAAGGGATCTTTTGTTACTAACTCGTTTTATCGGCTTGGGCCAGCGTGAACAAGGGTCGGAGGACAGAGAGTAGACTTGTTATACATAACGGAAGAAATAATTAACGTCGGACTAGGCAGTATAATCAATAGACTATAGCCTACGCAAATTGGCGAACCATTAAAAAAGAACTGTTATCAGTGACAGGACAGATGTCATAATCATAAAGCAAAGGTGGTGTTTTGTTTTGGATTTGCCGATTTCGGTATTCGGTTACCAAAATATTGGTATTCCTTCAGATAATTTAGATAATGCATATTTTTAAGTTATAGATGAATTTTGAACACGTTTTGACCTGTTATACTAAAGCAAATTATTAACGCAGTTGCTTACCCCGTTAATTAAACATCTAAGTCGTTGTTTTCAAAGGGTACAGTAATTTAAATAAAAATAGTAAACCGAAACAATGCAAATACCATCCTTAAATAAACCTAAAACGACAATTGTTTTATTTTAAAGCTATTAAAAAAGAAATAATGGATTGTGATGAAAATGCTGACTCAAAGAAAATTCAAACTAATAATGTGACTGAGGAATTCAAAACAGAGCCATCAGAAAATACTCCCTCTACGCCGAATTTCGCACCGCCCCAAAAAAGCCCAAATACAAATGAGGATGTTATAAATTCGGCTTCAGTTCAAAGTAATGTTAATGAAAAAAATGGTCAAAAAAGAAATAAAACAGAACCAGATAATGGAACCTGCAAAAAACCTCGTAAAAGTCCTCCTGAAGTTCCTAGTAATATTATCACTACAGAAATCAGTTATGAATTGGATGATTCAAGTGATTCCGATAGATATTGTCTAACAGTGTCAAACTTGCCGAATGATTGGGATTATGTGCAAATTAAACACTATTTAGATAAAGAGGTAAGTTTTGTTATTATTAATAAGAATGTGATTTTATCTACCTAGAATACCAGCAAAAACACATTATATTGTACATTTATTGTATGCTCCAAAGTAAGAAGTACTATATATATATTGTATGCTCCAATATAAGAAGTACTATATAAGGTGATTTCGGTGTGGTCTCCACATTAAGAATATAGCACCACTCCATCTCCAAGGGTAGATGTTGTAAAAGGCGACTAAGGGTCTCACCAACCCACCTGCCAAACATGTACGAGTACTGGCAAATTCCCCCAAAATTACAACACAGCCGGTTCATGTGGAATCTATGGGGATGTGGCCTTTGTTCAGCAGTGGACATTCTTAGGCTGACATGATGATGATGATATAAGGTAACCGAGAATATGGTAGAGGGGGTAGTAGCTATTGTAGGTCATCATCAGGAGGGTCTAAGTTCGATCCCGGCCCACACCTCGTGACTTTTAGGGTTCATGTCAGTCATCAGCATTTGATATATTTGACATATCACTTGCTTTAATGGTGAAGATAAACATACTGAGGAAATGTTTGCCTATCAACCACTGTGTTTAGTAAATCTCACTAATAGCAGTTTCTTACAATAATTCTATAGAAATGTTTTAGAAGGTTTATATTGTGATAAAATAACTCATAGGTTAGGGGTATCAAACCAGTGCTGGGGGTGCGGTCGAATCCACACAAAGTGTACACCTCACCCCCGGCTGGTGGTAAGAGGAAGGACACAGTGGGGTTTTAGCAGGTTTGAGTCTGGCATGCCCCTCCACTTTTCCCAAAGT
The DNA here is from genome assembly GCA_947459985.1 of Diloba caeruleocephala. Taxonomy (NCBI): domain Eukaryota; kingdom Metazoa; phylum Arthropoda; class Insecta; order Lepidoptera; family Noctuidae; genus Diloba; species Diloba caeruleocephala. Next base: position 4,882,966 of record OX381618.1, read on the forward strand.
ACCCTGAAATATAAACATTGACAGATTTTATAGTTTATGAGCCCTATTATAATACAGAAATATGTGCACTGAGTTGAGTTTTTTGCAACATGCAGGCAGGCCAAATGCCTGCCTGATGGTATGCAGTTACTGTAACTTATAAAAGCTTTCAACACCAGACCAGTGACCCGCGTGTTGCCGAAATGATAATAAATATTTACACACCCTTTTTGAAAAGCCGTAGCTTACATACAAAGCTATAGTTTACATTTTTACCAACCATCAATTGACGTCATTATAAGCAATACATTTTTGTCGTAATAATTGGTAAGGTAAGGTATATTTAGAAGAATGGATATACTATATATATAATTATACATACTAAATAACTAAACTGATAAAATCAAATACATACTAAATATGCCGTGTGGTGCCGGCTCAGAATGCCACCACCCCGTCTCCTCCCATGGGTGTCGTAAAAGTCGACTAAGGGATTAGCTGGAGGATGAGCAGCAGCGTCCTTCGAGTACATTAACAACTCAACTGCGATCGCCAACTCGTCTGCCAAGCCTGGCGATTATGGCAAAACCACCCAATGAGCCCACAACACATCCATATCGGTCGTTGTGGTGATCTTTGGCGGAGGCCTGTGTCCAGCAGTGGACTTAATTCGGCCGAAATGATGAAACTGATAAAGCATGATGTTGTGACTGCCCAGAGGTTTACGTACTGGCTACTTAAAAACCGGATTGCAGGTTCAAAACCTGGCATGTCCCAATGTGGCTTTTCAAGTGAAACTTCTTTGGATGCTATAAGAGTAAAATTGCAAGGTCAAATATGAATGCGACGTTATATATGTAACATTGTGTGGGCGCATGCGCGGGCATAAAAGGTGTGGGTGCATGTGCGGATAAGTTTAACTTCTGTCACATGTACTAAGTTGCACGCACTCAATTTGTTTTTAATGTCATATCTACTTTTTAAATTTAACTAAGACACCACTGACTTTAACAGTGCAGTAAACCATTGTGAGAAATCCTCGTCTTAAATTACAAACACACAGCAAACGTGACAATCCTTAAATGTATGAGAACACAGTTATGGTACCTGCAGGTAATAAGGCCTAGCTATGGAATATTTGAAATAAAATGAAAAACATCAAATTTAATCAATAAGTTTTAATAGAAATCATTTCTAAGATTCAGTTATACATATATTACTATAAGATATAAATACAGTTATATATATATTACTATAAGATATAAATTCAGTTATATATATATTACTATAAGATATAAATTCAGTTATATATATATTACTATAAGATATAAATTCAGTTATATATATATTACTATAAGATATAAATTCAGTTATATATATATTACTATAAGATATAAATTCAGTTATATATATATATATATATATATATATATATTACTATAAGATATCTGCAGGTAGTTGTTCCAGGTTTGAGTGGAATTTGTGTCTGTAAACGTACCCACGATACAAGAGAAATCCTAGTGTGGGGCAACGTTTTGTTAAATAAAGAATGATGGTGAAGGAAAATATCGTGAGGAAACTGGCACACCAGAGGGGGCTCCAAAAATGTTCTCAATGGTGAGTGTGATCCGCCAACCAGCAGTAGGCAGGCTTGGTTGACTGAGGCCTGACCTTTCGCATCGTGAGAAAAGGCTCGTGCTCAGCAGTGTGGGCTGTAATAGGCTGATTATATGGGTTTTATATGAATATAGATGATTATGCAGTTTACAATTATTGTGTTTATACTACATACCAGCTTCTGAATATGGCTTTTTTACATTAGTTGTTGATACATAATTTTAAACTTAACTTACACTCACACATTTCTGTATTATGATATAGTAAGAAGCATAAATTTTTTTAAATAGGGAATATTACATTGTAATACATGTGGCTGCACAAGAGCACACTTGTGCCTCTTAATTAATAACTATCTCTGTTTTGGCTATGTTTTAGTGTGGTTGTGTTGACGAAATGGAAATGCTAAAGCAGAACAACTTGTACTGTGCCATAAGACTCACATTTCAGGCTGCTGATAAATGTAAAGAAGCATTTGAAAGATTAAAACACAAAGTAATTCAAGAAAACACACTTGATGTTGTGATGACTGGTGATTCATTTTATTTTTATATTTGGTATATAGTAAGCCTGATTAACCGGGAAGCTTGGGACTGAAAGATCGCTGGATAACTGAAACCACTGTTAATCTGAAATATATGTGATGTAAACCCATCTCATCCCGTGGGTGTCGTAAAAGGCGACTAAGCGATTAGCCGGAGGATGGGCAGCAGCATCCTTCTAATACATTAACAACTCAACTGCGATCGCCAACCCGCCTGCCAAGCAAGGCGATTATGGCAAAACCCCCCAATGAGCACACAACACACCCATATCGGTCGTTGTGGTGATCTTTATGGGAGGCCTGTGTCCATCAGTGGACTTTATTCGGCCGAAATGATGAAACCTTTTATATGTTAAATAATCCGGTTAAAATGTTACTGCAATTTTTAAAAAATTATAATAAAACACTTTTAAACTTATTCTATCGCGTATATTTTAGATTTTTGTTTACCTGACGTCTTGAATACTTTACAGCATTCGTAGTCGCAGGACGACTAAGGTGATAGGCGTCGTTACAGCTTTTAAAAAGTAATTTTATATTATCTACCATACAATTTAAATTAAAAAAATTGTTTCGATGCACGCAGTAATCACTCACATTGTCTTGATGTTTCTTAGTGCGGTATGTTCTTTGGGACTTTATTTATTTTAATAACTGGATTCCAAACAGGTGGTAGGTACCTGCCAACCATCTTCTTCATTAAAATTTGGATGTTTTTTTTATTTCAATAGCCTCACGAAACGTTCTAGGTACATATCGGTTCTCTTTCGCGAGGACTTGAGGTTGATCAAAACGAAGATAATGGCTAGGTTTGCCTAAGGCATGTTCACACACTGCAGACTATGGAGCGTCTATGATTGACGTCAGCTATATGTTCTTTTATTCGGGTGGCTATGTTACTCTTTGTTTGCCCTATGTATGACAAACAATAAATATATATATATATATATATGTATATAGAATCCGTTTAAAAGTGTTTTATTATAATGTGTAATAGTCGCGAAAACCTAAGACATTGCAATAATACATATCACCCTCTTATACTCAATAATATTTATTTAATGCTAAAGGTGCTCTTTACTATACTCTCTTTTTTGAAACCTACTATGTGTTTGTTTTCTGTTCTTCCTTTGGTAACGGCGTAAGTGTCAAGGGGCTTCAAAGATGCACAGTTAATCCGCTCCAACTATAACCTGAGCCCGGTTAATCGGGGTTCTACTGTATATACTATTAAGATTGATGAACATGTACAACATGGAGTACCTGCTTGTGTTCACAAAACTGTCGCATTGAAGGTCATAAATAGCTGTTGCTGTGTAGATGATATTTATTCGACGGCACGGTTGGTGCAGTGGTTAATACAGTCGGCTGCTGCGCTCCTGGTCGTGGGTTCGATTCCCGCACGGAACAAATGTTTGTATGAGCTGCAGGTAGTTGTTCCGGGTCTGGGTGTATTGTATGTGGAATTCATGTCTGTAAACGCACCCATGACACAGGAGTGCTATTGCTATGGTGCTATTCGTAGCCGGCACCACACAGCTCAGCTCAGCTAATATATGTAGGTTACTTATAATATGGCATTATAAAATTCTCACAGTTATTTCCTATGTTTTGTTGCAGAGCCAATAACGAAGTACCCACCTGGTAACATTTCTCCACCCGTGGCTAAACAGGTTGTTGGCGCGTCTGAAAGCACGGAGGTTATAACTCCAAGGTAAAGATATGTAATGCAGGTGAACTAAGCATCAATTTTAACCCCTTACACGGCCAATCTTATTAGCAATTCCGTGTTTCCCGCAAAAATAGATGACCCCGCGATTAAGGGTTGCTATCAAGAGGATGGGCTGCAGCATCCTCCCGTGCGCCAATAACAACATACTACGGTCACCAATCCGCCTGCGAAGCATGATGAATTACCCCCTATGACTGTTTATTCATTTTAGCCTAATAAATACCACTGCTGCACACAGGCCTCTCCCACACCACAACGACCCATAGATATCTCACAACGACTGATCTGGGTGTGTTGTGTGCTCATTGGGGGGTTTTGTCATAATCGCCACGCTTGGCAGGCGGGTTGGCGATCGCAGTTGAGTTGTTAATGTACTCGAAGGACGCTGCTGATCCCATAATCGCCTTTTACGACACCCACGGGATGAGATGGGTTAGTGCTATTCGTAGCTGGCACCACTGTGTCGAACAATTTATTGTGGGACCTATGTTCAACAGTGGACGTATTAAGGCATAAAAAGCTACCCGTGTCGTGTCCGGAATACTTGATTTATTTATTAACAAACCTATGTTAACAGTACATAGGGTCTTACTTTATAAATGGGAAACATTTTAGTAAGTCATAGGCTGAAATGATGCGTTTTAGCAAGAAAAAAAAACAACATCATTCTTTATTGTATACATATTCAAAATAAAATAATGTATGTTACGTTTGCATAAAAAGCGCAATCACTATTGTGTCTTTCTAAAAATACTGTGATACTGTTTGTTGTGTTGTGTGTTCAGCGACAGTATCACACGCTATAAAACGTGTTTGTAAATGGTCCGGTCGAACACCAATGTGGTTGTTTATTAGCCTACCAGTGTGTGTTGATACTTGTTGTTGTCGCCACAGGCGTTTTTTAAATATATGTCGTAGAAACGACCAGCTTCAGTCTGCACAAACCCGCTAACGGCAACACACGACCCTATAAGTCATTTCTCGATCGAACAGTATCGCCATTTTGTTGTAGAAAATAAATCATTTGCGGTTTCCAACTCTGCATTTCACTCACTCCCGTACTCCAGTCGGCCACAAAACTTGTAATGAATTCTGTACCATTCATAGAGCCTAGCCTTAAAATATTCTCAATTATTAAAGTAAGACTATATACTACACATACAAGTTATCGGTCAATTGGCAAGTAATCATAATAAACATTAATTTGAAACATAATACAGATATCTTATCTTATCTCTTTAAATGAGCAATTCTTGTAATTAGAATCTCGGAATCGGCTCCAACGATTTTCATAAAATTTAGTATATAGGAGGTTCCGGGGGCGATAAATCGATCTAGCTAGGAATCATTTTTAGAAAATGTCATTTTATAGGCGTTTGAGTAGTCTCAACTGAAAAATATGACTCTTCCTGACATCTATTGGCGAATAATAATACTATTTTTTGTGAGCAACTAATTGCTTTAACGACACAACAGCAGATGGCGTTGTTAAGTAACACGAAAATACCGAGCAAAGCTCGGTCATCCAGGTATATTAATAATCGAGCACCATGTTCATTTTATACTATAATGTCAAGTATTATTTCACATTATAGTATAAAAGTTAATTATAATGGAAGTATTATAATTTTATTTAGGTACCACTGACATTCAATATTAAATACTTTGTACAAAAAAATTAATTTGGAGAAGTAGCATCTGTTACATACTCTAAGAAAAATTTTATGAGGTTAGCTATGTAGTCTAATTTTGAGACAATGGAGTGCTTAGTGGTACCACTACTGCCGCATAGATGGCGCTAAACTCATAATATTGAAGTTCCAGTTTTCTTAATCTTATATCTTTAAATTTGAGTAGTCTCAACTGAAAAATATGACTCTTCCTTTCATCTATTGGCGAATAATAATACTATATATATATATACTTACGTAATTGATTGATAAACTGTAAAAAATTAAGTATTTGTTTCTAATATAAGATTAAACTAATTGCACTCATGATTTTTTTCTTTAAATAACCAGTTCATATTTTTTATTATTCTATCGGTAAGATCGAAAAATATTATTCATATTTCATTATTTTATTAGTAATTCGTACTTAAATATAATTTCCAGAAAACACAATTTAAAAATAAAAAAATCAAACATCTAGTAAGATATAATTAGACAAACAGATATAAGATATAACTTAAGATAGGTACATAGAATTCAGAAGCCTGGAATAAGAAAAAAATATTATTAACTAGAAATACCTTAACATAAAGAGTTTGTGCTGGAGGTGGCAATAGACTCCAGGTATCGAGTAAGAGTACTCAGGAATCGCAGTTCCGTGTTTGTAAAGGCATCTAAGGATTCATCATATCATCATATCTAGTGGTGGTTAATATAGCGTCTAGCGCGATTAAATAGCGCGCTATATTGTCGCAACGTATAGCGCACGCTATGCCGGCTCCAACTAGACGCTATAAAAATCGCGCTTTAAAAAAAAATGAGTAGAGGATAATAGCGCTAGCAAAGGCATAGCGCGGGCGTGGCGAGCCGGGTGGTAGTCATCGCGTGAATTCACGTGCTATCGGTCGTTACCCAACGCGTTGATTATAATATTTATTTATTTTAGATATACCAACAATGTACGTACATTAAAATTTCATAAAATTAAAATATGATGCATACATGACATTTAATGACGTCAATAATAGGCATAACAATATCAACAATTCCGTTCCGCTGCTGTAAAAAATTAATAGTACAAGAAATATAACCCTATTCTATACTAATTAGTACATAAAAATCTATTATCCCAAGCATGGAAAGTATGAGGAAAAGTTCATTAACTTTTCTTCACTGTTCCATTTTATTTTGATAGATATTATTTAACGTATCTAATATACTATAACGTATTCAAGATCAAGAATATAACTAAAACAGCGCACTGTACATATAAAGCGCACTGTCTTAACACAGCGCGCTATCTGTCCAACGACATTTAGCGTGATTCGAGAATATTCACCGCGCTTTTATCGCGGCATTCGCGTACGCCTAGTTCGTTTTAATTTTAGTGTGTAATATAGCAAGCTATTTTATTATAGCAAATAGTCTGTAACGCGCTATTGCCATATAGCTTTTCTGAACACCACTAATCATATCAGCCACAGGTTTTCAGGTCGCTGGGAGTCGTTGGATGAGAGCGGCATGTGACCGCTCGTTGTGGAAATCAAAGGGGGAGGCCTTTGTTCAGCAGTGGATGTCCTGTGGCTGATATGATGACAGGATTTCCACTGCTGAACGAAGGCCTCCCCCTTCATCATATACTAATATATTATTAATGTGCGTAAGGGCGAGATACATTGGACTAGTCTTAAGAGCTACGGTGCAGGTTTGTGGTATCGAAAATAGAGGGCGCTGGCGAGGGCGAAGTGTGCGTCTGATTGGTAACGGAATGTTAAAGGAGATATATTGCAATAATGAGGAGTTGAAGTGGGAACCACGAATAAGATATATTAAATAATTGACAAGTGTAAGATTCCTCCTGACTTCTAAACTTTGGTATTCAACCATACATAGAGCGAATGGTGTTAGATACATGTAGAGGTAGCGAACAAAACACTTATTAACACCACTCCATCTCCCCCGTGGATGTCATAAAAGGCGTAAGGGACTCTAAACCAGAGGGATGGGCAGCAGCGTCCCTTCTGTGGAACAGTAGCCATACTGCTCTCACCAGCCTACCTGCCAAGCGTGGCGAGAACTGGCAAATTCCCCACAAAATTACGACATTACTGTGAATATCGATATGATATGATCATTTGAAATTAGAACTTCGGAAGCAAATATGTATATAAATACCTACCAAAACAGCACAATAATATGTTCCGTAAAATGTTACGCTTTTCAAGTTATACTTAATTTTTCACAAAAGTGTGGAATCACTCTCTCTACTCACTCTCATCACTTTTTTTTGTTACTCTACTAATTTTTTCACAAAAGTGTGGAATCACTCTCATCACTTTTTTTTTGTTACTCTACTCATTTTTTGTTATAAAGGTGTTGAAGTATCAGACATATTTTAATTGTTTTCTCTTGAGTACCTACTTTCTTATCGCAATGTATGTGGATGCGCCAGTTCATTGCCTATTTGCCTGAATCGCGACGTTTAATAGTGCCATCTATCGCAAATATAGTAATTAGATTTAATGGCCAATCGATTACCTTTCCTATCACTCATTTTTCATTCTCCTTTCGTACTTTAATTTCCTTTCCGTCCTTTCTCCGGGCCCACATTCGTTGTTCGATCTTTGACTACGCCTGAGCAAGTTCGCGCTCGACGCCCGCACCGCCCCCAACGATAATCCCTAAAAGTCTATGTAGTGCTGCTATAAAATATGAATCGTGTGCCGACTTCAAATTATAGCAGTTTCTGGACGACCAACAAACTATCGATCGTGTCATCTGAAAGTCCACGTGGCGGAAGGATCTGGAGTGCAGCAGCCAGGAATCCAGGTATGTGGGTCCACCTCAAGCCCCTTTCCTATATAGTCCATTTAATACTACAGAAACGAACCAGCGCAGCCATTTGTTTAGATATAAATTTAGGTCCTGTCCTTGCTGTCCTGTCATTTGACAAAAAACGAATTTATCACAAATTTTCTTGTTAAAAATAACGGTAATTTTATACCTATTTAATAAAGTTATCACTTTAGGAACTATTATTTCTGTTAATAACTCATTTGACAAATAATTGAAAGACAACATTTCATTACATCAAAACATAATTTGACAAACTTTCCTTTTCTCTTCTGAAAATAGAAAATAGGTAATATACTGAAGTATACATATAGGATAGGTTATTTTTAGTATGAAATCATCAGTAGGGTAGGTCAATTGAACAGAAATGGCTGGGTTTAGGTTAGGTTAGAACTGCGACTACAACGAACAGTACCCCTAGTACGAGTTACTTTTTGCAATCGAAACGTAATAATAAACTGAGTTTTTTTTAAACGTGCCCCACACTAGGATTTCTCCTGTGTCGTGGGTGATACCTGCAGATCATACAAATATTTGTTCCGTGCGGGAACCGAACCCACGACCCGGAGCACAGCAGCCGACTGTATCAGCCAAAAAACTATGCGTTTATGCGGTAGGATTGTAGAAAGAATCGCGTACTAGGGGTACAGTAATATTTTTTTATTTAAATTTAAAAAAAATTGCTTAGCAAAAGCTACTATAGCGTAAAAGAATTCATCGACGATACATTTTAATTAATTATGCTGTGCCCAACAGGGTCCATAATTGTTCTATAGATATAAACCTACCATCTGTTTTTTTAAAATAACTTATGGAATGCAATAAAGAATTGAATTGAATTGCATTGAACAGTTACAGTTAGTACGAGTTGCTTTTCACAATCGAAATGTAAACTACACGTTTACCGCGTTCAGCGCTCTGATTGGTTGACGAGTTTGAAGCGGGCCAATCGCAGCGCCGAACGCGGAAATCGTGTAGATTACTGTTACGTTTAGATTGTAAAAATAAACTCGTACTAGGGGTACAGAACCGAATTCTACCTATTTTACTTGGTTAGGGCAGCAAAACAATTTACGAAGAACTTGGTCAAATGAATATTTTCGGAATTATATTTCAACGTTTGAAATATTTGCACAGTAAAACATTAGCGAAATTTGTATTTTGTCAAATGATTAGTTTTATAACGTTATTTTTAAAATGATCATTTATCATTCGTTTTTGTCAAACATTAGTGAACCGTGATAGTTTTGTAAAACTCACTTAAATAAATGATTTTGGAATCATACAATACTTATGCATTTTCTTTCATCATTTCGGCCGAGTGAAGTCCACTGCTGGACACAGGCCTCCCCCAAAGATCACCACAACCACCGATATGGATTTGTTCTCGCTCATTGGGGGGTTTTGCCATAATCGCCACGCTTGGCAGGCGGGTTGGCGATCGCAGTTGAGTTGTTAATGTACTCGAAGGACGCTGCTGCCCATTCTCCGGCTAATCCCTTAGTCGACTTTTACGACACCCATGGGAGGAGAAGGGGTGGTGGCATTCTGAGCCGGCACCACACGGAGCTTTCACATAACATGAAACCGTAAACTTCCACTGCTGAACATGGGCCTCCCAATGATCATTACCATGAATTGCTTGCATTATGTCATGCTCACTCAAGTGTCCTGCATATTGTGGCGTTATGTACATTGTGCGGTCGCTGTCCCTACAATATGGTTAAGCTGAGCGACGCTGATGCATGCGTCATGCTCGTGAACGAGTGCCGTCTGTTGGGATTGGTCATCTTAATGCTGCCGTGACAATTGAATTGAAACACATAGTTTATGTATAAGTAGCTGGGACCCGCGGTTTCAGCCGCCGTTTCATTTAAAAGAAATTGAATTATTTATATATAGACATAGACACTTGACACAGATTATGTATACATATTGGATTTCATGGGTATTTTATTTTGTGCGAAACCCTAATTATTTTTCTAAAATAAAAGTAACCTTAGTTACTCCTTATAACAGCAGCTATCTGCCAGTGAAAGTCCCGTAGAAATCGGTTCAGCCGTTTCGGAGATTAGCGGTCACAAACAGACGGACAGACAGACAAAAAAAATTAAAGAAGTATTCTTAGTGTAGGTACCGTATATATTTTCATATGCATTTAGAAAAAAGCTGTTATTTCGACATTACAAACAGATACTTCAATTTTATTTATTTGAATAGATAAATATAGCAGTCAGGCTTGTTTAGTGTAGACTTTTTTTAGAAGTTTAGACTCTTTTCTACTGCATTGTCCTCATATTACCTTAATTTCGAAAACAATAAAAGGTCCATTTGACCATTCTTCCTGGGAAATCTACATCTTGAAACGCGGCAACTAAAGTCTTGACTATTCCTAAGTGCCTGTTAATGATTTGACGTGAATAAAAAATATTTTTATCTTTATCTTTACCCGGATAGGTGACCGCATTATGTTGTTATCAGCTCGCTGGAGGATGCTGCTGCCCGTCCTCGCGATTCAACATGTCTACATTTTCTTGAAAACACGTTAAATCTGATATAGAGTAGCTGATTTTGTTGTAAATGCAAGCACTAACGGCACGGTTCGATTCCCGCACTGAACAAATATTTGTACTATCTGCAGATAGTTGTTCCGGGTCTGGGTGTATTGTATGTGGAATTTGTGTTTGTAAACGCACCCTCGACACAGGAGAAAACATAGTGTGGGGCAACGTTTTAAATAAACTGAATGACAATTTTGATCTCGACTTCCAAGCAGAATAAAAACACAACTATTTATTTTCACATAACAAGCTAATGAATGACATAATTTTGAGCTCGACTGCCAAGCAGTATGTACAATTTTGAATAATAACAATAAACTATTTGTTTTAACATAAAAAACAATGTAAAACATGAAAAACAATGTAAATAAGAACTAAACGGCTGTTTTTTCGGTACAGTTCACGGATGAGGTCTTCGCTCACATTGGCTTAGTAATATGCTATCATAGTAAAATAATCACGTAGCGTTTTGATCGAGTTGTATATGATACATTGCTTTCTCAAAAATGACAAAATCTATGACCTATTTCCGAGATAAATGGCTTTCCTAATTTTTATTACAGGCCTGAGTGTAACCTCTTCCCTAATTTATTGGTACGTTGTCAAAGCCTGTACATATCTTTATGTATAAGGTGCTGTATATTAGTAAAAAGCGGGACTTCATTTTTACACGGATTATTGATATAGGTACAATAAATGTCCAAATTTCCTCCCTTGTACATGTGACGCCATGTTATGCCCTAATATCAATGACATTTCACAAATATATTATTTAATAAGGACGGCATACACCAATATTATTGCACTTCAAAACAATGTAAACTTTACTATAGCTACTACCAGTACATATCATTATACAGCTAGTCAATAGAGTGCGCTAGTATATGGCATACCTGTTGTTAGAAAGAGATGAATATACATCTTTAGATTACGTGGCAATGTCATTGGCCTGGGCTTGTGTGACGTAGAAATCAGAGATGGGGGCAAAGTGGACACTTGATAAGGTAAATAATAATTCGATTCATAGAAAAATCTGTGTAGTATTTCGGAACTGTGGTTTACTACTACTACTTAATAAAACTAAATGTAATATAAACAAAAATCTTTATTTTGGAAAATAATGTGAACAAATAAACACTGCGACTATTTATTTCTTACTGTACATAGAACTGGATATACAAATGTAACTAGACTTATTTAACGAATACACTAAGTTTGTTTTTAACCGTACTTTAATCAAATAGGATTTGAATTAAAAAATGGTGGAAGCGCCAGTTGTTTGTCTATTCTGAACCGCATCGTTTAATAGTGCCATCTATCGTCAATTTAGTTATTTAGATTGAAATAGCTAATCCTTTCCGTGCTTCTTTCCGGCTCGCAGTCTTGGCTCTACTTTTGTCCGCACCAGCGCAAACCTGCGTTCGGCGCCCACCCTAACCTGCACTCGGCGCCCACCCTAACCTGCGCTCGGCGCCCGCACTAACGCTGAAAAGCTTATAGCTATTTATATCAGAATCGTGTATGCCGCATTCAAATTAGGCAATGGTTTCATCTCGTGAACTTTTCTTGTGAAACGTCCACGTGAAAGAACACTCAGGAGTGCAGCAGCCAGGATCCCAGGTATGTGGTACTTTCTTTAAACTCCTGAACAAACCTTAGGCACAATTAAATTTGACATATCTTTTTAATAGTATGAAATATTGTATCAGCCGCTATTACATATACAGTTTATTCAAAATTATAGCAATGAACCAGCGCATCCATTATTTTTTGATAGATTCAGGTCCCACCAAATGGTATAAAACAAAGTCGCTAATCCGAGTTTGTCTGTTTGACTGGCACAGCATTTACGATAATTTAGTCCGTAAGGTTTAAGATTATAATAGATTTAGATTAATTTGAACCCGTACCAAGGCACCTAGGCACGGTAGAATTTCACGGATAATTTATAATAGTCAAGCGTTGTTTATTTTATATATCTCTAAACAAACTTAATTTATTCCTTTTTTGTCTCTTATCTTCAGTTTTAGAATCTCTGTCACTTTTATGTGTGAAATGTAGGCGAACATTAATAAATTTATCTATTATAGCGCGGATAAGATGTAGCCTATGATTAAACATTGGATGTTGTTCTAGGGAATGAGAATTTAAAGATGCAAATATGTCATTACAACTAATAAACGATTTTAAAGTTCGGATTTTTATCATTTCGATATCTTTGGGATCGGGAAGGGTTATGTGGCCCTTTTCTTTTATATAGTTTTTAATAATCTCTTCTGACCTCAGGCAAATTTTAAAAACATCCTCGCTTGGTAAACTTACCCCCTTCATATGTTTCAGAGCTATCATTTTATGAAACCACAACTTGGTATTAGAAAATAGACTATTGGTGCATGTCTCACATTTCAGTACAATAACCAGTTTTCTGGATACCCATCCTGAAATACAACCAATAATCTGTTTGGTGGTCTTTTTAACGCTTTCGCGATTCAGGATTGCCGAGAGCACTTCAACATTTGCGTCTGTCATGGGATCAATTTCTACAACCTTTTGATTCCTTTGTTCACAATTATTATCGACTGAGTCACATTCGTAATCGATAGCTCTTCTGCTTACTGTAGAATTAATGTTCTTAACTGCAGACGAACACATTATTACAGAAAAGTCTTCTAGCGGCACGCAATTTCCTAAAAATGGTGACTTCATTTCCAGATACAGAAGATTTTTTTTGAACAGTTTCTTAAATTGTAATACATTTGGATTGTTATTAAAACCCACTTGTCGCCTGATAGCACCGAATAACAAATCAATGTGATCTAGAGATAAACTGTAAGTTGCAATATATCGCAAACGTTGTCCTTCAACCAAAGTGGAGTATAGGTGTTTCAAACTTTCTATGCACATGAGAAAGCCCAAAAAACCTGTTTTATTTTTGGATTCAACGATTTTTTTCTTTATCACTTTCACGGTGATTCGTTTACGAAGAACATGTTTGTATTTAATGAATGTATTTAGTCCTAGTATATAATGTTTGGCTTTTTCAAGGTATGTTATAACTTCATCGGCGTTTTTTGTTGAAATGGGTGTTTTTAAGCCAAAGACACAAAACAAATTGGACGACTTTGAGTTCAATATATCGAACAGGTTATTAAAAATGGTTATAAAATCTATCGTGCCTTCACTGTCTACAAAAAGGGAAGACGGCACAACCTCATTACATAACTTAAGTGCATTTGCAACACTCATGCTCATAATTTGTGTTGCTAACTTAACTTTCGTTACCTCTTTTCGGAAATGAATATGACGAGGAGTAATTTTGTCAGCAAAATTAAGGCCCACGTTTTTTTGTAGTTTAACTAAATTATTAAGCAACTGCCAACGAATCTTTTTTCCATTCTCGTTAAAAATAAGTCTTTTGGCTTCAAATGAATTTCGTACCAGTTTTATCATATGGCAAGCGTCAAGCATGATTGCTACGTCCAAATTACATTCAGGATGTCTAAATGTTGTTTTCAAACGTGATGGATGTTTTAAATCACACCCTAATAAAATGGCTGCGTTTATGTTAGCCGCACAGCCATTGAATGTAATAGCAACAATGTCAACTCCCACACGGTAGTATTCACTCAAGCATGTTCTCAATAAATTTGCCCGAGTTTCAGCTGATAATCCATTCACGAGAAAATATGCAACAGGGATTTTCCAGCTTCCGTACATACATACTAGTATGAATACATATGCTTGAGTGGCTATTTCGCACGATTTTGCCGAACCAGCACCAAAATCTACCATGCCTGTGGACTTCTTACCAGTCCATGTAGTTTGGTGGCAAAGAACCATCTCATCAGCAATTAATGCGCACAATACTCGTTGACCACTATTTTTGTATTTTTTTTCTAAAACATCCAGAGCTTGTTTGTTAAATCCAGGATCACCAGAGCTGTTCTCATACCATTTCCCTATGATACGAGGATGTGGCAAAGATTTATTAAACACCTGTCGAACATATTTGTAGGCAGCTACAGAATAATAGTGCAGAGTGACTGCAAATTTTCTTAATGCTGGTGTATATTTTTGGTGATAGCCCTTAAACTTGCTTTTTTGTACTAGCCTGTTAACACATTCTACTGATTCAGCTTTAAGATCCAATTCATGAAACTGGTCTACTGTAAAATATTGTTTCTTTTTAAGTTCCGACATAATTTGTGTAAAATTATTGCACTTCTCTTGGAGCCTCATATTTTTTCGTAGCAAATTATGATGTTTCAACTGTAGTTTACGCTTACCTGGAGATTTATTTCTAATGTTAGTTTTCATAAATGCGTTCCGTGGTGTATTAAAAACTGAATCTGTGTCAGACATATTGACTTCCACATAATTTGTTGGTGAAGATATAAAATATTGTTCTTCTTGCTAAAAAGAAAAACTATATAAATCAAAACGATTATTTCATTTAAGCTAAACGATACAAATATTGAATGTTTGTATTAATAAGGATCAAAATAAAAACAATATTCAAACTAAAGCATGCAGCGGTAGCAGTCCGATGTCGGCAGCGCCATCTAGCAATGGTGGCAGGAGGACCGTGACCGGGTCCCGGCCGTGACCCACTGTTTAGTATGAATTTATATAGAGCACTGATCAATGGCGCCCACAAGTCACGTGGCCTGGTCACTTGCATTGGTTGGCGCTCCATATAAATTCATACTAACAGTGGGTCGTGCAACCTAGTCGCGGTCGTCTGTTGCCGTCGCCGGTTGCGGTCGCCGTCATCGGAAAAGTACCTTATCAGGCATAAAAATTATAACTAGTATTTTACCTTAATAACAGGAACTGCTGTCTTTTTTATTCTTCGAACATTTTTTTTCGTCATATATATGTCACTCGCCAGAAAATGTTCCGAGCAGACCGTAGAATATGTAGTTGGCATCCAGTCCTCCTCACACCTTTGAGTCCTAATTATGTTTAACCACTTTTCTTTAATTAGTCCATCTTTAGGTAATCTACAATGTAAAGAAACACGTTAACTAATATTCATAACACGTTATTATGTTCAACGATTAGTTACATTATTTTCAATCAAACAGTATAATAATACATAAAATAATGATAGATACACATGCAAATAAAATAAAATAAATGTTGTGGGGTCAATAAAGACTGTTGCGATATTGCCCCATCTTCCTCTAACGGCACGTGTTGTATGGCGTCGGCCGCCATTAACCCGCGTAAGAAAACAGAATACATGATTCTTTATCATTAAATACTAACTACAGTATCGACTTACGCATGAAATGAAATGTTTTTCTCTCTCACAGTTGCAGTATAATTCGTGCATCGTCTATAAACACAGGATGGCATTTTTTCCGCAATATATTGCAAGAATTAAGGTTAACACTGACGTCTAGCCGCGACACTGGTCGGTGGGTGACTAAGTGAATTCCGGGCAGTTACCTTGTTTTAATGTTGCCATCACATCATAGAGGCGGTCATCGCAACTACACTTATAAATATCTTACGGCCGAATACGGAATAACTGATACGCCACTTAACTTATTATGACTCGCTTTAACTATTTGAGCCGCCCGGTTTCCTACTGAATTCGGGTATCACATTATTCGATATTTTAGAAAAAATAGTATATGAGAACTTTTGTGGTACACACGGCTATACATCAAGTTATACAAAACCAGTTTACGCTGATCTCTCATCCTACCGAAAGCCTATACAATGCGAGATCGGCTTATACTGGTTTTTAACAGCTTGATATGTAGCCGTGTGTACATATATTCTGTTTTGGTAGGTATCGACCCGAGCTATCACTCCCGCAGTATGTCATACTATTTATACTGTATAATAAAATACTCATCGAAAACTACTTCCCATTTATCTCTTTGGTAGATAGTTTACGCTGATCTCTCATCCTACAGAAAGCGTATACGATGCGAGATCAGCTTATACTGGTTTTTAATAGCTTGATATGTAGCCGTGTGTACATATATTCTGTTTTGGTAGGTATCGACTCGGGCTATCACTCCCGCACTATGTCATACTATTTATACTGTGTAATAAAATACTGATCGAAAACTACTTCCCATTTATCTCTTTAGTAGATATTTTCTTTTCATGTAGTCAGTGACCAACCTTGTGTCAGAGTTGTTCAAGCTGCCTGAAGGCTGATAACAAGGTGATATCATCTGGGACCGACGCTTTTACGTGCTCTCCGAAGCACGGAGACGCTCAGTACAAATACGCGGTCATCTATTTATAGACTGACCGTTTACCCACTGATCAGTGAGTGCAACTGGCTATGAATGCCTCACTATTACTATTTCCCAAAAGAAATGTAAATGGTAACGTCTATCGAAAACCTATTCCAAAAATATGATTTATGCTTAACACGTTAAATAGATTTATCGAGGTTGGCTTCAGAATACCAACTACACTATATTTATATACCAATACACGACACTACACATATGCACTTATTTACGATACTACTATTCAACACTATACTATTGTCACTTACAATTAGTTACATATTTATTGATTTAATACTTTACGCACAATTTGTACAGAGGCGGACTTAATGCCATTAGGCATTTTCTACCAGTCCACCACGTTACCAAGTTGGTGGTGCAGAGATAAAACATGGCAGGTGCACTAACAGTACCTATAACTGTGAGCAGTTGAGAAATAAAACGGCAATATATGAATAGGTATTTGGAAAACGTTTTAAAGCAGTAACATATTATAAACTAGCTGGGACCCGCGGTTTCACCCGCGTTTAATTTAAAAGAAATTTAGAGTACTTAGACACTTACTTACTTACTTAGACACTTGACATAGAATATTGGATTCAAGGGTTTTATTGTTTTTGCGCGGAACCCTAATTATTTTTCTAAAATAAAAGTAGCCTAAGTTATTCCTTATAACGTCAGCTATCTGCCAGTGAAAGTCCCGTCGAAATCGGTCCAGCCGTTTCGGATATTACCCGGAACAAACAGACAGACAGACAAAAAATTGTTTTTTTTGTTATAGGTACCGTATATACTTTCATATGCATTTAGTAAAAACCTGTTATTTTGACATTACAAACAGACACTTCAATTTTATTTATTTGTATAGATAAATAGGTGAATACATATACATAGATATATAACAATAAATACACCATAATAACAATAATATTTATATCATCCTAGCTGGGACACGCGGTTTCACCCGCCGTTTAATTTTAGTTATATAGAAATGAAATTCATTGGAATGATAGTGGCGCCATCTGTCAAAGATTGGTCGTACCAACTCAGAAACCTTTGTGGGCTCATGCACAACACTGCTGAAGATCATAACATTATGAAATGCATAGTTCAGGATTCTATAAAGGACATACACACAAACATTCATTTTTATATATATAGAAAATAGGTATGTATTCATAAACGATTTACATGTAAATGATCCTCGAAATCCTCTCCTAGTGCTTATCTATTACGCACAAAATAGGGTTGTGCATCTACATAACAAAAAATACAATATTTCTTAGTAAAATAATGTTGTATTGTTTTTTTGAAATTATAAAATTTGCCGTGACTAACTTGCAGTCCTGATGTTTCGAGCATTCCAGATGGGTCTCTTTAGTGTTGACTTGTTTTAATGTCAATTATCCTAGGCCCTGGAGACCGGATCAAGACATGTGGGAAACGGATCCCCAAGGCTTGTATGGTTTGAGCCCTCACTTTCTGAAGTCATTGAACATCACACCACCTATAGATAGATGGGTCCACGTTACGAATGTAAGTAAGAGATTATAACTTCCTTTGTATAAATGGTTTTTATGGTATTTGGGTTTAACTTTGTCTTGTTTTACTTGGGTGTATACTTAAGGCATAAACATTTTATTGTGTACTAGCTAGGACCCGCGGTTTCACCCGCGTTTAATTTAAAAGAAATTTAGAGTACTTCGACATAGACACTTGACATAGAATATATATGTATTGGATTTCAAGAGTTTTATATTTTTACGCGGATCCCTAATTATTTTTCTAAAATAAAAGTATCCTAAGTTATTCCTTATAACATCAGCTATCTGCCAGTGAAGGTCCCGTCAAAATCGGTCCAGCCGTTTCGGAGATTACCCGGAACAAACAGACAGACAGACGGACGGACGGACAAAAAAAAAGTTTTTGTTATATGTAACGTTCATACTTTCATATGCATCTAGTAAAAAGCTGTTATTTTGACATTACAAACAGACACTTAATTTTATTTATTTGTATAGATAGACCGACAGCACCGCACATCATTTTGAAATAATTTTGCTCAACAGTTGGCATGTGACAAAGCACAATTGAACGAAGTTATGGAACTGGCCGGCAAGGTACTTATGTGTAATGTGGTCTTGAAGGTCAAAAGGTACGCCAAGGTTATGTACAGTCACCCTCTAGAAGCCGTTCAGGTAAGTTTTATTTTATAATTTCTAGTATCTATAAAAGCTATACAAACTGCTTTAGCCGTGTGGTGCCGGCTCTGAATTCTACCACCCCATCTCCTCCCGTGGGTGTCGTAAAAATCGACTAAGGGATTAGCCGGAGGATGGGCAGCAGCGTCCTTCGAGCACATTTACATCTCAACTGCGATCGCCAACCCGTCTGCCAACCGTGGCGATTATGGCAAATCAAATAAAAAATCATGAGCCCACAACACACCCATATCGGTCGTTGTGGTGATCTATGGGGGAGGCCTGTGTCCAGCAGTGGACTTCATTCGGCTGAAAAATTATGATGATGACTAAATGCTGAGGTGCTATTGCTATTCAAAAATATACTGATACATACAAGTATAGTGGCGAGCGTGGAGCCCTCCACACCGGGTCGGGCGACGAGGCGGAGAGAGCCGATTGGGAACGGGGCTAGCTGAATTGCACTGCATTGCATTGTGCATTAGCCGTATTGTGTTCGGAATAAGAATATAGCGCCACTCCATCTCCTCCCGTGGATGTCGTAAAATCGACTAAGGGACTAAACCAAAGGGATGGGCAGCAGCATCCCTTCTGTGGAACAGAAGCTATTCTGCGATTACCAACCCGTCTGCCAAGCGTGGTGAGTATTGGCAAATGCGCCCCAAAATGACGACGCAATTCTGGAAATCTACGGGGGAGGCCTTTGTTCAGCAGTGGATGTATAAATGACTGATATGATGATGATGATGACGTTTAATCAGACCTAGTAATGTCTTAGATTTTCGCGAGTATTACACACTATAATAAAACACTTTTAAACTTATTCTATCGCGTATATTTTAGATTTTTGATTTTCGTTTCGAATACTTTGCAGCATTCGTGGTCGCAGGATGACTAAGGTGACAGGCGTCGTTACAGATTTTAAAAAGTTATTTTATTTTATCTACCGTACAATTTTAATCAAATCAATGCTGCAAAGTATTCGAAACGTCAGGAAAATCAAAAACATACGCGATAGAATCCGTTTAAAAGTGTTTTATTATAATCCGACCTAACTAAAAGATCCTTTCTAGCAAACAGGAAGATAACTTCTGTTTGAATAGATTTTAGTTATAACCTTTGTATTTACCCCCTGGTTTGTGTAGAATACTTTAAATATTTCCTTTTCAGGCGGTGTCAATGTTGAACGGAAGAATGTACTATGGAATACCTCTTAAAGTTACAATTGATAGGATACCTACCGATACCGTTGTGTTGCCAAGAGGTCTGTCTGACGTAGGTTTAGGGTTAGGTTTACAAGGCAGACCAATACGAGATGTAGCGCAACAATATATAAGATACGCTACAAATCGAAGTTCCTCAATAAATCCCATATTTTTCTCAAAGATAAATATCAGTGATGATAATAATACAAATATTTCCAAATCCGAAGAAAAAGATCGAAATGAAATCCAGAGAAAAATTGACGAGTTGATGAATTCAACTCAAAATTCTCATATGCCAAATCAACGTCCGTTTAAAGTAACAAATATTGATGAATTAGACTATTACGAGACCAATTCAAAGGATGGAAGCAGTAGAAGTACTCCCGATTCAAATATAACCAAGCCTGGTCTGGGTAGAAGTGGAAATTCTAGTATAGCATCCCTATCTCCTAATCGGGATACTGCAGTTAAGAACGGTCCCCAAGATCAAAGAAAAACAATTAATAAACCAATAATCCGTCGTCAATCTCCAATGCAAACTGTTAGTGTTGCTGGAGGTTCTTCCTCAATCAGACTAAATCAACAAGGGCCTAGAAATTTTCCCCGTCCAGGTTTGCTTCAAACTCCTCCAGCTCCTATGTTTAACCCTTTACCTATTGCTGCTCCTGGACAGCCGAACTATAGACCTGATCTGGCTAATTTTGCTAATCAACCACGTCCAGGCCAATTTGGGCCTCGTCCAGTTCCCTTTAGGCCCGCACAGAATCCTTCGTTTGGGCCACAACCAATGCCGGCTGCTTTTGGTCCTAGGCCGAGTGCTAGTCCTCAAATGTCGCCAACGATTTTCAGTGGTCCCCGGCCATTTGTTGGCCCGAATTCCCCTGCGCCTGGAAGCCCAAACGTCGCCGGGCCTAGAGGCCCAAACCCCGCCGGACCTAGAGGCCCATCCCCTGTTGGCCCTAGAGGCCCAAACCCCGCCGGCCCTAGAGGCCCAAACGCTGCTGGGCTTGGACCAAACATTAATCCAGCAAACCGTGTGGTAGTTCACTTTGCAAATGTAAGTATTAAGAGCTATTTAAGTATGACCTTTTTGGAAAAATTGTTTAAAAGCCTGTGTAGATTACTAGGTATTAAATTGTGAAAATTTGTTTCAAGTTTTTTACCATAATTCGATGCTCCGATTTGTAAATATGTATGCATATTTTCATAACTACTAATCTTTATTAGATTAATGTTTCTCCTCTATTAGTTTTTTTGACATGTCAGCTTTGATATCATGTCATCAAACTTATAACAGGTTTTTCACCTACTAGAACATTTTTAGTATTGTTCCGATCCACACTTGTATTTAATTTTTTTCCACTCTGATTATTATTTTTGTACACAGTACTAACACGCGTCGGCTTAGTTACTAATACGCCATCCCGTCACTTCCCATTGATGTCGTAAAAGGCGAGTAGGAATATTTAAATGAGAGTCCCGATTGGTTATCTGCAAAGAACGTTCTCACCTCATGTGTCGAGGCGATATTAAAAAAGTATTGTTTTCAAGAGGAAGGGGTTACCATCCCGCATTCGATGACAACAGTATATAGATCATCTAAGAGACCACAATGATTGGATTCAGAAACCGATGATGGTAATATTGAATGCTAAAGATCAGTAAGACGACAGAAGACGGCACGGTTGGTGCAGTGGCTGATACAGTCGGCTGCTGCGCTCCGGGTCGTGGGTTCGATTCCCGCACGGAACTAATATTTGTATGATCTGCAGGTAGTTGTTCCGGGTCTGGGTGTATTGTATGTGGAATTCATGTCTGTAAACGCACCCATGACACAGGAGAAACCCTAGTGTGAGGCAATGCTTAAAAAAATTAAAATAAAGTAATAATAACGGGTAGAATTTTGTACTCACTAAGCAAAATCTGTTTTATTATACGGGACGTCTGCATCATCAAGAAATGTCGCCAGACACCTCACGAAGCTGTCAGATATTAATCATCTACTCGTGGCTTAAATAAGAATGGAAAAGTCTTGCGACGATTCTATACCAGTTGCCTTAAACATTGTCAGATCGGCTAGTTAATACGAAGGCTTTGGGATGATGATGATGATCTAACATTGATTTTATTTATAGTTACCCCCCTCCACGACCTTCCCGTTGCTCTGCGATAAGCTCGCACAATGTGGTCAAGTGATGTCTGTTCAGCTGACCACACCAGGATGCGCAGTTGCAACGTTTGGACACCCGTCCCACGCAGAAAGATGTTTTCGTATCCTTTTTTATTGGGCTATGGTAAGACAGCCGTGTAGTATCTGTCGTAAAAGACTCCAAAAACCATATGAAAAATACATATAGTTATCTAAATGTGAAAATAGGAACTATCCACTTTTCAGATAACACCTTTGTTAAAGGATGTCCATTTAATGAGTTAAAAAGTGAAACTAGATATTTGATAGAATTTTTTCATTTTTGAGAAATATTTTATGATTTTGTAAAGATTCATTATTCTAAACACCGTACGACGTTGCCTTATACTTGGCATTGGCGAAATTGTGGAAGATACTCTACAGAAGCCATAATCGAAGAGAAGAAGAAGAAGAAGCGATGTCTATTATGTTTCGGGGAGTATCTGTGACGCATAAGGCGGGAGTAGACGCCCGGTTGTCTTTACTACTGTCTAGAGATACGGTGCAGCTTACGCTGGAGGAGCGCAGCAGAGCAGGGCGACGCAGCGACATGACAACCAATCAGTGACCTCCCGCTCCCGGTATGCAGTGGAGTTGGGCCCGTCGCCCGATCAGATACAGGCCTAAGACGACTGCAAGCATTGTTCGTAAAGCCCAGCAAGCGATGTATCTATACAAATGGAGTATAGATATAGTTTCTTTTTACGATCTATAAGTGCAGTACCGGCTTAGCAAGCCTTTTATACCTCCAAAGCTATTGGATCCATTTTAAGGGATTGGAAAGGCAACAAACATCTTTTTTATAGTAAATGTTCGGTCAGTCTTTTTATTGTAATCATGAACAATCTAGAAATCGAGATTTTCAGTGTTTCTATAAACATGTCAGTTAAATTATATAATCATCACATATATGTTTCCGATCCCTCTGTCCTACCCTATCCCTCTGTCCATGTCCTCGAACTAGTTGAAACCATTTGTTTGAGCACCCTAGTTAGTCCCCAACTGTCCACCAATGTTACCAATGCCTTTAAATTTACGCTGAATTACATAAGCTACTGTCTGACGTAACTAAAGGTGTATATTCATCTCTTTCTAACGACCGGTACGCCGCATTCGCGCATGTTTGAGAGCTGTACTGGTATTTAACGCTGTTCTCAAATGTCATAATGTTCGTGTATGGCGTATCTATTTGTAAAATATCATTGTTCACCATTAACGCAAGTGATAGTGTAATTCTGATCCGCACATGAATCCGAAGTTTGAGGTGCGGGCCGGGATGGAACTCAGACCCTCCTGTATGGAAGGCAAGCTTTTAACCACTGGGCTATCACTGCTACTGTAAAGAGTATTCCTATGTAACCATAATTTCCTTAAATTAATAATCAGAAACTTTTAACGGGACGAATATTGAAGGGTACATAATTGATGCCAAACTTGTCTGAACCATGGTAAGTATGCCGCTCCTGTTTTCTTTCGTGAATTGGTTTTTCATTTCTTACTCGGATGTTATACAGGCTGTCATTTTGAATACAACCAAGTTCGTACGCAGTAATTTACCCAATTTGATCCAAGAACAATAAAACAATATTCATTATCCAGGCACTGAACCATGACATACTTTTATTGATAAAAATACTTTATGCAGTTACAGTTATGAGAATTTCCGTCGATGTGTTTCATCGTTTCGGCCGAATGAAGTCCACTGCTGGACACAGGCCTCCCCCAAAAATCACCACAACTACCGATATGGGTGTGTTGTGGGCTCATTGAGGGGTTTTGCCATAATCGCCACGCTTGGCAGACGGGTTGGCGATCGCAGTTGAGTTGTTAATTTACTCGAAGGACGCTGCTGCCCATCCTCCGGCTAATCTCTTAGTCGACTTTTACGACACCCACGAGAGGAGATGGGGTGGTGGTATTCTGAGCCGGCACCACACGGCATGTGTTTCACTGTTGATTAATTAATAGGAGGAGTAAAAGATGATCATATGACCATAAACTCCTCAGTCCGCTGGCTTTAGCATCTATGGGACCACTATGTTTATACAGGTTGTCCAGTAAATAGCACGACATACTGCAGGGGGTGACAGCTTGGGTCAATACCTACCAAAAAAACACAATATATGTTCAGCAAAATCTTACGGATTTTTTTTTCACCACTGTAGGTTAAAGTTAAGCGATAAGAAAATTGTACTGTGAAAATTTAAATGAAAATTGTATTTCTTGAAAACATTTTGGTTTTTAATAGAATAAAGACTTATCAATGAGTAAAGTAACTATTCACAAATAATTTTAGGTAATAAAAAAACTAGAAAAGGAATTTTTCATTACGAGATGCTTAAAAATCTGTGTCAAGGTAGAGATTTTTCGATATTTCGGAAAATTTTGTACTACTGTAAATCCGTAAGATTTTGCTGAACATATATTGTGATTTTAGGTAGGTATTGTCCCCAAGCTCTCAGCCCCTGCAGTATGTCGTGCTATTTACTGGAGACCCTGTTTACACTAAAGCTTTTTTAGTTACTAGTAATATTTCAGGAGGTGATAATGCTCATCATAATCTATAATAAACAATTTTCCGTCTACATGTTTGATATAAAAGAGATAAAAAAGAAGTATTTACAATTTAAACTCACATACACGGTTTATGTAACTTGAATAGTTTATATGGGAAGATAAAATATTGTATCTTTGACCCAACGTTTGAGTCACCCTTTTCGAATCTTGTTTTGGGTTATACATGTACAGCCTGTATAATATTGCAGTTTTTGTTTTACCATCTTCATTTTATCGTTAGCGGTTTTATAATTTCGCGAATTTTCTCAGTTGAATTTATACAAAAAACGGTATCATATTAAAATAAGTACTAAACTATAATATCTAAGATATCTCATTAACGTCTATGTGAATTTACGTTAAATTAAAAGTAGTTAGTAATTTCATATAAGTTTTTATATTTCTTTTTTATTACGCTTCGTTGCCTTTTAGTTGTAAAATATTAACCTAACATTTAGATGTAACCTTTGTTACAGTCGCATTCACATTTTTAGAAGGTGAAGGATACAAATTATTTAACCATAATGCTATTTTTTTTAAGTATTTCACGTTTATACTTAATGTATTGGTGTTTTTTTTTGTCACTATCATGAATTAAGTCTATCGTCTACTGTGTTATTATTAATTCGAGAAAATCTATTGTTAGTAGAAAACAAGCAGGTGTTAAAACATACTATTATGTACCTATTAATATTATTTTTACCTGTGTAGATACAACTTGACGAAACAAAGCCAAACATACCTACTACGAGTATAAACAATTTAACTAAATTGTCTGCTGTTAAGTATTCTCAATCATTCGTGATGAATTGCCCTTTATAAGTCATCTCAAGCAATGTCTCAATTAGATTATAAATGGTTTAATTATAAGAATCAGTTTTAAGGTTATAAATAACATTATAAATGGTTACTAAGAGCTTAAATATGACTAAGTCGGTAGATTTTAGGATTTACTGCCCATTTCGTTTTAATTTAACACAAAATGAATTAAATTTTTAAGATTATCGCTTTGTATTATGATCTATATTTAGATTTAGAATAAGTACACACCTATATAATATAATTGTTTAGTTTGTAATATTTCTTTCAGTACGTAGAAATAGGTTTTATTTCACCCATTAACAATAAAATGTAGTAAGTGATAAATATAGTTGGTAGATACATATATAATCACTTAACAATTTATTCATACTTTAATGTTTTTTATCATTAGAATTAGTTTTATTGGTTAATAACAAATAAATTGCGTTTATTTCTGGATTTTTTATTATTTTACTAACTCGATTAACTCCCTCATAGTTCTAGATTTTACAAGAATCGTTTCTACTCTCTCGCCAAACTTGACACGTGCCTTAGATGCTGGTTCAATCCCCGCACGGAACAAATATTTGTATGATCTGCAGGTAGTTGTTCCGGGTCTGGGTGTATTGTGTGTGAAATTCATGTCTGTAAACGCACCCACGACCCATAAGAAATCCTAATGTGGGGCAACATTTAAAATAAAAGAAAAATCTAGCGACAGTTGTCCGGTACCCAGACTAAGCTAAAAACAGGGACAGCAGCTGTCACAGAGCCAAGGATCCATCGGTGGCAAATCGCCTAAAATTAAAAGGCGCGGATGCAATTGTTAGTTCATTGATCGGTTTGGATGTTTGTGCATGTGAAATTTCTGTAAACTGTACGAACGATACGGGAGAAATATTAAGTTCGACATCGTTTAAATACAACTTGTAGCGAAGGAAGCTGTCAGGTACCTGCTTCCCACTACTGCCCATCCTGATTTGCGCATCACTGACGCGTGTCTACTAACTGGGTTCCCTGCTCCGCGGCCTTGTGTCGAACCATAGCACCTTGGTTATGTGAGGCACCATTCGCAGACCCAGAGCGTGTATTTCGGCCACGACTTGCTCGGTTCCCATATAGGACTCACCGCTGGCCAACACAAGTTTTGCGCTACTGTCCCTGCCCACGTAGCGAAACAGATAGGCCCGACGATGGCGCTGACTATATCAAGCCAACGCCACCCCACCCCGCAATGAGAGACCTAAACCCAAGTGACCAGATAAAGAGCGCAGACATCTTGGCAGGCAACGTTACTGACACGGATGTCAAAGGCTGCAAAGCTGAGGAGAAAGACTGAAAGCTAAGCCACCGTTTATACTACTATGGGATTTATACAGTTTGAGGCGTTCATAACTAGTTGCACTAACAGATCGGTGAAGTTAGGCCACGCCGGGCGCGTTCATTCAGTGAATGGGTGACCGTTTAGTGGTATTTGAATTGAGCATTCACGTTCTTTAGAGCGAACGTAAAATCCTCGGTCCCGGTTGTTGTCATTGAGACGCCAGTCGTTAAGCCAAGCCGGAGCCCTTTGGGCGGCCTGAAAAACTCTGGACACAAGGTTGGCACTAACCAAACGAAAGAAAGAAACAAAGTTTAGAATACATAATTATCACGATAAGACTGCACCTGTAACAAACAATAACCATATGATTTTATATCGATTACATGCCCCATGTTCCCCCATTGACTCCGGTATTAATGTTAAATATCGGAGTCAATAGGCGTTAAATTGATTTGTGCATACTGCACCGAGATACTACGAGTATAGTCGCTGACGTAATTGACGGCAAATAGCTGACTAATTG
This sequence comes from Diloba caeruleocephala, assembly GCA_947459985.1. Lineage (NCBI taxonomy): Eukaryota > Metazoa > Arthropoda > Insecta > Lepidoptera > Noctuidae > Diloba > Diloba caeruleocephala. Next base: position 4,910,980 of record OX381618.1, read on the forward strand.
TGTCAGCTATGCGTAGAATTAGTTATCGTATAATAACCTGGATCGGAATTTACACTATCATGCCTTGGATGGAACTGGTTAAATAAGCATCTATATTATAATCATCAGTGTGATGGGGATGAGGAAATGACTACTGGTTGCGATATTAGTATATCTGTAGAGAATTCAGGCGCAGGGTTGTATGGAACTTTGAATTGAAACACAAAGCGGCTGGCAAAACACAATCACTATATTTTCTCTCTTACAGGATAGCTGCGATGCAACACATAAACACGATATAAAACAATAAAACTGGATGACTGAATTTAACTTTAACACAACACAAACTGAATACTAAAAGATGCTTCTTGACAGGGCGAAGGCTTATCTGGTTCCGTACGGGTATTTCACTGTATCTTGCTCACGTAGGACTAATTTAGTACTGCCGACCATTTGGCCGGGCGGTCATATTTATACTCAAAATTAGGTCGTACAAGTAGTGGGTACTATCATGTGCCATATATTTCGTTATTGTCCAATGACAATGTAGGTTTATTTTGTCTAATATTACTCGGTAGCCACTACTTGTGGGTTATAACTGATTTCAACATTCAATAATTACAACTTATATACATTATAGATTGCTGTGCATGCTACCTAGGCTAAAAGGCTGTGATTCCGTAACATTTCCACCCCCCGTAAGAGGTTTCAGCCGATTACAGAGCCATCGGTAGGAAGCACAACAACCTTCACCGTGGGCCGACGCAGGACCCCATTAGTAGTTTGTACATCGACTACACGGACTACATAATCATTTCCGTGGTACACCGCTTTAATCACACCTTTAATCCACTTATTACGTTCTTTATTATTGTCAACTATCACTACCACATCACCCACTTTAACGTTTGGCGCACTGTCAGTCCATTTGCTTCTCCGTTGAAGCGTTGGGAGGTACTCGCGTAGCCAGCGCCGCCAGAACATATCGGCGAGCGCGTTGACTTTTCTCCATTGGCGACGCGAGTCGACGTCTTCAGCGGTTTGCTCCGTCCAAGATGAGCAACCCGACGCAGTGCCCAGAAGCAGGTGGTTCGGTGTTAAGACCACTGGCTGATCGGGATCGTTCGTGACGTATGCCAGAGGTCTGCTGTTAATAATTAACTCTGCCTCCGTGAGAAGGGTGTAAAGGACCTCCTCACGTGGGGCACGCTCTCTTAACGTAGATTTTAGCGCGTTCTTCACTGATCGCACTAATCTTTCCCAGCACCCACCCATGTGTGGAGAGGCGGGGGGATTGAAGTGCCATGATATTCCTTTATTAATGGCTTCGTTTTCTACGAGCCCCTGGTCCATTTCTCGCAGCGCTGCGCGTAGCTCGTGGTTTGCTCCGACAAAATTGGTCCCTCGGTCGGAGAAAATATCGGTGGGTTGCCCGCGACGCGCTATTAGGCGTCGCAGAGCCAGGATCGCAGAATCGGCGCTCATTGAGGCGGCCAATTCAAGGTGGACAGCGCGGGTGGCGAGGCACGTAAACAGAACGCCCCATCTCTTCTCTCGGCGCCGTCCAATTGTTATCTCCATGGGCCCAAAATAGTCTAGGCCACATCTTATGAAAGCTCTTCTGGTGCTTTCTATTCTTGCTGGTGGGAGGTCGCCCATTTTAGGTGTGGCAGCTTTAGCCTTCTTTATTCGGCAGAGTAAGCATCTGGCTACCACTGCTTTCACTGTGGTTCGCAGGTTCGTTATCCAATATTTCTCACGGATATTATTGACTACGGTCTCCTGATTAGCGTGGAGCGCCGTGGTATGGTACTTGTATACTAATAATCGGGACAGTGGGTGATGTCCATTCAATATAATCGGGTGTCTTTCGCCAAAGGTTAATTCTTCACAGGCTCCTAGTCTGCCTCGTACTCGCAATAACCCATCGTCGTACAACATGGGGTCGAGGGGGCGCAGCTTTGCTGACGCCGGTGAGCCTTTCCGCAAGGTTAACAGATCTTCGGTGAAACTCTCTGCCTGTATCGCTTTCAGCAGACAGAGTTCCGCGTCGCGCAGATCATCGGCGCGAAGCTCCGTGGTCAGCCGGCGTTTGCGACACCGGTTTATGAAAGCGAGCACATGCGCCATGGTGCGCAGTGCCCGCGTCCATGAAGAGAAGCGAGAGCCGTCGAGTAGTCGCGGTGTAGATGCTGCGATCACGTTGACTCGATGGACTCGCTCGAGATTCTCAGGCTCCGTCGCTCTTATCTCTTCGTAGGTTGGCCATTGTTCCTGCGGATCAAGAAGAAAAGGGGGACCAGATAACCATTCTCTACAACCACTCGGCCAGTTCAATCTGGTCGCTTTGTCAGCGGGGTTGTCCGCCGAGGGGACCCAGTGCCAGTCACTTCGCTTTGATTTGCTATCTATCTCAGCTAACCTATGCGATACAAATTTCTGAAACTCTTGCGCTTCTGAGTTTATCCACTTTAGGACCGTTTTACTATCGGTCCACAGAAATCTACTTGTGATGTCAAGTCCTAATTCTATCTCAATAGTACGGGCTAATCTCGTGGCTAACACTGCCGCCTGTAACTCTAGTCTGGGTATAGATACTACTTTCTGGGGAGCTACTCTTGCCTTACCCATTACTATGGCTGTTTCCCTTTCACCGTTAGCGTTTATTCCTACTAAATAAGCTACCGCGGCGTAGGCTAATTCACTCGCATCCCCGAATACATGCAATTCTAACCCTTCAGGTCGTAGTCCGTACCATCTTGGGATCTCAATTTCGTGTAAGGCTTGTAGGCTTTTAAGCCATTTAAACCACATATCGGCCTCCGAAATTGTCAGTTGTTCGTCCCACTGTATTCCTGATTTCCAGACTCTTTGCATGAGTATTCGCGATTCTATTATACATGGATAAAGGAATCCCAGTGGGTCGAATATTGACATTATAAAGCTCAAAAATTCTCGCTTAGTCGGGATAATATTACCGGTTACTATCTCGCCTGGTAAACGCTTGAAGGACAGATCGAAAGCCAACTTGTCAGTGCGCGGCGACCATATCATGCCTAGGGTTCTAGCTGTGGGGGACTCACCTTTTTCAAGCGCCACGTGCTCTGGTATCTCGGCTCGCAGCTTGTCGCGTAGCTCTGGTGAGTTAGTCACCCACCCCCGTATGTTGAAGCCGCCTGAACTATGTACCTGGGTTACCTCATCAATGAGTTTGTTGGCCTGCTCCGCTGTCCATGCGCTATCCAAATAATCATCCATGTAATGTTTGACTTTCACTGCTTCGACCGCATCTGGATATTTGTCTATGAACTCATCAGCATTTTTGTTTAATATATATATCGCTGTAGTGGGTGACGATACGGCACCAAAGATCATAGAGTTCATAGCGTACGTGTCAGGTTCCCTGTCGCGGTCTTTGCCTCTCCATAGGAAAAGTTGTGCCCCTTGATCTTCCTTTCTAATTTTAATTCTCAGGAACATATCTGCGATATCACCCGAAAAAGCAACTGGTCCTATGCGGAACTTAAACAATACTCCGAGTAGGGAGTTCAAAAGGTCAGGTCCTGCTAACAAATTATCATTTAAAGACGTACCTTTATGATTTGCGGCGGCGTCGAATACCAGCCTCAGCTTCTCTGGTTTGTTAGGATTCCTTACACCGAAATGAGGTAAGTACCATACCTGCTTTGCTGTAATACCGGCGTTCACCTTTCGAGCGTATCCTTCGCTTACTAGCTTGTCTATCTGCTCAGTGTATGCTTTCGCGTAAGCGGGATCTCGGTCGATCCTTCTTTCAATGCCTACCAGGCGTTGTCGCGCCTGCTTATAATTACATGGCAGTTCTACGTTATCATGTTTCCATAGTAAGCCTACCTCCCATTGTATTCCGTCAGGGGTGCGCTTACTAGTTTTGTCTAGAGTAGACATGGCTCGTTCGACATCACCGTGCTTGCGAGTCTGCTCTGTGATGCCTATTGCCTCTAACTCGAACTGAGCCTTAACAGTTTCGTGTAGATCAGGAAGGGAGATTGCAACACAATTTACAGAACTATTGCTACTATTTCCTACGGGTCCGTGGATTACCCAACCTAATCTAGTTAAGGAAGCAACTGGCTTACCGGATTTCCCTCGACGGATGTCCTGGCCGACAAGCAGGTCCCAGTTGTCCTGTCCGAGCAGGAGCAGCGGCTTGGCTCCCCTCATCTCCTCACATCCCAAATCTCGGAGGTGAGCGTTATCGCCTAATACGTTGGCAGATACCGTCTGCGTGGGTAAGTCCATGTTCACTAATGTGCGGCACTTCACTATATGGCCTTGTCCGTTCGGGCCTCGCACATTCACTGTCACTCTTTTCGACGTATAGTCCGTCACTTTATGTCCGCGCGCACTTCTTATTGTTAACGGCACTACCGGCCCCTCGAGGTCATTCGCGAGAGCACTATCTAATAGTGACACTGTAGCACCATCGTCTAGAAGCGCGTAACAGTTGTGACTTCTACCGGAATCACTACTCACTGTGACAGGCATTATTTTCAGTAGAGCCCTTGACTGGCTCTCACCAACATTTGTGACACTCTCCGTGCTATTGTTCACTGTCTGCGTTCTTGTCTGGTGTAACGACACATGGTGTGAGAAATTACACTTCTCACAACGCACAGCACGGCAGAGGTTTCTTGAATGTCTTCTTCCAAGGCATTTAAAGCATAGCTTGTTTTCTTTCGCTATTTCCCAGCGCTGATCTACAGTAGAGTCTATGTATCTCTTGCACTTCACTAACACGTGTTCACCTTTACATAACGCGCATTCTAACTGTCTGTTAGTTGTCTCTTGCGTCGTTTGTACCGTTTCGCATGTATCACATTGTACATTAACACGTTGCGTCTGACGTGTGTTTTGGAATGGCCGTGTAGTTGGCTGTGCGTTCTTGTTAGGTCTGGCTGCGGTAGAGGTTAGTCCGGAAACACTCGTGTTCATATGCACATAATAAGAGGAGGCTCGAGATAGATGAGATAGGAAGTTCGCCAATATCTCTAAGTTTGGGGACACACGTAGATCGACTCCTTGCGTGTTATTCAGTCCCATGGCGAAATCTCCATACTGTGCGCGCTGTATTGGTGTTAACTTAGTTAACAGCTCTCCGACTAACTGAGGATTGTTAAGGTATCCCTCAGCGTGGATATTGTTTAACAGGGACACGCAATTCCTTACTGTCGTAGAAAACTTCCTTATCTCTCGGCCATTTTCACTTATTTTAGGCAAACTTCTTACCTTTTGTAATGCACATTCCAATATTAGGTTTGGGTGTCCGAACTCCTCTTCTAACACCTTCATGATGTCCGTAGGATTCGTGGACGTTCTGAGAAGATCTTCTACCGCACTTTTGGCTTCTCCCTGTAGTGATGTCTTCAATCGCGCTAAATTTTCATACGGTTTGAACTCATACGTGGTTGTCGTATCCCAGTACATGTTCTTATACGATATCCAGTCCGACGGGTTGCCGTTAAAATAAGGCAGTTCATAAGCTTGTCGGGGGATTGGTCATGGTCGCGCTAAGTTTGCGATTGCTTCCGCTAGCTGATCCACTTTCTTATCTTTCCGCTCACACGAAGTATCTCTGTGCCCGCCTTCAAATCTCCGGTGCTCTGGCTCTCCAGCATACGCCGATCGCTGCGGGTTATCCCATTCGACGGTGTCACATGTCGGGTTCGCGTACACTGACACTCGAGGGACACTAGCTAACACGGCCGGTGTATTTAGCACTGCGGGTTGTTCGCGTTCGCGGTGTGGTATCGCGGCTACCATAGGCGCGCCAAGGGGCGTTTTCGACGCCATTATTATACGGGGTACGGCCGCGGCGGGCGGCACGCGGTACGCGGGTGACTCGCGATGCGCTTGGGCGGCGCTTGTCGGGTTCGCGGCACTCGCGGACTGTTCCATTTGCGATGGATATGGCACTTTGCTGGCTGCTTCCTCCTGTATTACTACTTGCTGAGGTGTAGTGTCAATCCATTGCTCTACTCGTCGCGTTGTATCTTCGGTGACACTATCTTCTTCGGCCGCATCTATCTCGGCTAAGTCAACTTCCAGTTTTTTCTTCACAAGACTCTCGCGTAAACGCACTATTTCTCGCTCTGCCTCATATTCCTTGCGTTTCCTCATATAGTCGGTGCTTCTACGACTAGCTCTCGAGGACGCGTGGCTCGAGCGTGAGTCTATCGTGGCGACTCGTTCCTTTCTAGGGTTCACTGGCGGGTCCATTATTCTGTGGTCAATAACGCGACCACCCGTCAGCGGAATCCTTGTTGTAGGCGCCAATCTTAATACGGGTGCGGTTGACGGAGATCCTGGGGCTGTTTCTGATGGTAAACCCGAATCGGTTCTTGCTTCTAACTGACGTGCACTTTCTTCGGCAGCTATCTTGCGGGCTCGTCCTCTTGTAGTCACTGTACTTCGCTCGCTCATGTTTGCGGCTATTCGTAGATCCGGCTCGAAGGACCAATAAATGTAGAGAATTCAGGCGCAGGGTTGTATGGAACTTTGAATTGAAACACAAAGCGGCTGGCAAAACACAATCACTATATTTTCTCTCTTACAGGATAGCTGCGATGCAACACATAAACACGATATAAAACAATAAAACTGGATGACTGAATTTAACTTTAACACAACACAAACTGAATACTAAAAGATGCTTCTTGACAGGGCGAAGGCTTATCTGGTTCCGTACGGGTATTTCACTGTATCTTGCTCACGTAGGACTAATTTAGTACTGCCGACCATTTGGCCGGGCGGTCATATTTATACTCAAAATTAGGTCGTACAAGTAGTGGGTACTATCATGTGCCATATATTTCGTTATTGTCCAATGACAATGTAGGTTTATTTTGTCTAATATTACTCGGTAGCCACTACTTGTGGGTTATAACTGATTTCAACATTCAATAATTACAACTTATATACATTATAGATTGCTGTGCATGCTACCTAGGCTAAAAGGCTGTGATTCCGTAACAATATCTGTCGCAATAAAATGATGAAAACGGACATTTGATTCGATAAAATCTCCGTTTTTATCATCTCCCTGCAACATATCCATTTCACACATAATATCATCATCATCATCAACTAGCAAAAGAAAGTCATATAAATGGCAGCATTACCTCTTAGATTTCATCATCATCATCATTTCGGCCGAATGAAGTCCACTGCTGGACACAGGCCTCCCCCAAAGATCCACAACGACCGATATGGATGTGTTGTGGGCTCATTGGGGGGTTTTGCCATAATCGCCACGCTTGGCAGACGGGTTGGCGATCGCAGTTGAGTTGTTAATGTACTCGAAGGACGCTGCTGCCCATCCTCTGGCTAATCCCTTAGTTGACTTTTACGACACCCATGGGAGGAGATGGGGTGGTGGCATTCTGAGCCGGCACCAGATTTAACTTGCAGTAATTTAATAAGGTTACCTACATAAAGGTTTTTATACGTACATATAACGCGGGTTTGGGCGCACCTTGTATAACATTTTTAACCGTGTAAGGGCCGTTTTGCGGTCGCATTGGCGTCAATTACGTTGGGTAAAAGTCATATAGACGTTACAAATATAACTAGCATGTATTGTAATAGTATCTATTTATACGCCTAAGTAACTATAAACTTGTATAAACGTAAAAAAGAATACAAAAGAGGCATGTGATTGTTAAATGATAACGTCTATATGACACGAAAAAAAAATTGATATACTTCATAAAATAGTAAAATGTTGTAATCATTATTTATTTATTTAATGTAAAGAACGAAAGCGGCTTGTGGTGGAAGGTGAGAGGTGATGATACTTAGGCATTTAACTTTATCGAAAATATGTACGGTCATTCTTGTTAATATTTTAATCATCATATCGGCCATTTATACGTCCACTGCTGAACAAAGGCCTCCCCCGTAGATTCACAACTGTGTCATCATTTTGGGGGGTATTTGCCAATACTCACCACGCTTGGCAGGCGGGTTGGTAAGCGCAGTATGGCTACCGTTTCTCAGAAGGGACGCTGCTGCCCATCCCAGATTCCCTTAGTCGCCTTTTACGACATCCACGGGAGGAGATGGAGTGGTCCTATATTCTTAATCCGGACATTATATTTTTAATGGACCCTCCTAATATTGGTGTTTCAGTATTGTACATTAAAACAAAAAAAAACTAGAAAAGGAATTATTCATTGCGAGATGCTTAAAAATCTGTGTCAAGGTAGAGATTGTTCGATATTTCGGAAAATTTTGTACTACTGTAAATCCGTAAGATTTTGCTGAACGTATCTTGTGTTTTTTTGGTAGGTATTGACCCAAGCTCTCACCCCCTGCAGGATGTCGTGCTATTTACTGGATACCCTGTATAACTAAAGCATCGAATTGAACACTATAACTATTTGGTTGTTACAACACTGTTATAAAACCCTTATGTGTCCGTAAGTTGTATAAATCTAATCAACTTATTTGCTAGTCGGATATTAACATCAGCCAAAGGTTGTTTACTGCAGAACAAAGGCCTCCCCCATGGATTTCCACAATTTGTGGTCATTTTGGGGGAATTGCCAGTACTTACCACGCTTGGGATGGTGAGCGCAGTATAGCTACTGCTCTACGGAGAGGCGCTGCATCCCATCCGTCTGGTTTAGAGTCCCGTTCTCGCCTTTTAAGGGATCCACCCGGGAGAGGATGGAGTTGTGCTATATTCTTAATTCTTAATACGGACACCATACGGATAATCTTAATTGTGGATGCCAAGATAGCCGAGGGTCCCGTAAAAGTCGACTAAAGGCCTAGGACCAAATCAGAGGGATGGGCAGCAGCGCCCTTTCTATGGAACAGCAGCCATTCTGCCAAGCGACGTGATTACTGGCAAATTCCTATAATCGTAATACTTATGAAACAGCCTTAATGCCTACCTATTAAGGCATCTTGCAGAAACCAAAATATGACGTATTTTATAGCTCGATTATTATCGCATGGTTTTTTGGATACGGTACTGGGTCTCATTTGGATCTGCCAGAGACGCAAATTCAGTGGTTCCGAGAAAAGCCCTAGTTGAGCAGTGAGTTTGTAGGTATTGGTTTGTATAATTTTAATTTTACATTATTACATTTTATGTTAAGTTAGGCAAATATTACGTTATATGGGCAGTTCATCATCATCATTTCAGCCGATAAACGTCCACTGCTGGACAGGAGCCTCCCCCAAAGATTCCTCAACGACCGCTATGGGTTTGTGTTGTGTGCTCATTGGGGAGTTTTACGTCCACTGCTGAACAAAGGCTTCCCCCAAGGGCAGTCCCCTAAGTAAAATGAGAATAAGAAATGAGGAGATCCGTAGAAGAACTAAAGTTGCAATAGGCGGAGCACATTGCTCGTAGAACTTATGGCCGTTGGGCCAAAAAGGTTCTCGAATGGAGACCGCGCACCGGTAAACGCAGCGTGGGACGACCTCCAACAGATGTGGACAGACGACCTGGTGAAGGTCGCTGGGAGTCGTTGGATAAGAGCGGCATGTAAACGCTCGTTGTGGAAATCTAAGGCGGAGACTTTTGTTCAGCAGTGGACGTCCTGTGGCTGATATGATGATATGTAATTATAGCTAGCATTAATTTTACCTACTAGAAGCTCTGCTTCTGCTGAGCCTAACAAAAACATAACCCTGCGAAACGTAATTTGAACACCAAAAAACCACAAGGGACTTTCGCAAATGGGTTGAGAAGATTACCAAAGCCTTCCCGTTCGACTTCCTTAATTAAAACACAAAATGTAAGTCCATATGAACCTATTTAGTATGTATATGCAACTAATTTTTAGATCACATCAGGGAATAACGTTATGGAATAAGAAAGAATAGCATTAATTTTCATCTGAAGAGGAAATTGACACGCTCGCGTATGTCCAACATAGGGTTGGCTCCATTTGTGAGAGGAAACATCACCATTATATATTTTTGGCGGGTGGATCACTCGTGTTTCATTGTCGACGATGTCGAAGGACTCGCCTCATTACAAGGGATGAAATAACGTTATTACGTAGTACTTAGTGCAACGTGCGTGGCGATCGTGCCTGTAGTGTGAAAACTTTACTTTGTATTTTATTACAGTAGACAACCCTAAGTCTACATTCATATTCACTAGGGCTGCCCTCCATAACAATATATAGTTCTTAGTAATATTTTTCAACGTCTTCGCAGCTAGGGGACTTGATTAAAACGCTTTGAAATGCAAATCATAAATGTAGGTTGTTAGGATGTTTTATGACATGTATTACGATTTTTATGTAGATAAACTGTGTGGTAAGTTCATGCTTGTTAGCTATTTTGGAAACGGTTTGCAAAAGATCTCTCTACTTTAATAATGAATCATTAGCTAATCGCTCCACTACTTGTTGTATTTTCAATTAAATCACTCTGTTAACCAGTTGGGTGATTATACAGACTATCTAGCCGTATCATCAGATCATTATCAGTCATCGCAAGAGCTATGATGGTTCTTGGCACCGCAGATAAGTGAGATTAATATTTGTGAAAGGTTTAGACTCTTTAGAGTTTATGCTTTTTATGCTTAGGTACATTATTATTATCTCGTCTCTCTTATTAGCTCGTTCTGATCGGCTCATCCAAAGAGTCCAAAATGCTTGTACTCGTTTCTGTTATTCTATTCCGTCAAGAACACATGTCACTCCATTACTCAACAAACACTTCATCCTTAAAATGAAAGCAAGACGTAAGCTACACTTGGCATGCCTTCTATTCGGTGTCATTAAGTACCAGAAACCGGACTATTTATACACAAAACTTGGTTGGGTAACCAGTAAACGAGAATGTGCAAGCAGGCAATGTTCAAAACAACTCTCAATTCCATCTCATAAATCAGCAGCGTTTAGAGGCAGCTTCCGATATGCGGCATCTAAGGTGTGGAACAATATTCCTCCCCCTTTAAGAGCTATCAACACGGTTGATACATTTAGAAAGCGTTTACGGCAGTACCTGATAGACGCGCAACGGAAGCTTGGTATGACTAGACTAAACATTTCAATAATTTAATGTGGCTAATGTTTTGTTACAATAATGAATGTGTCGTATACTTGGATAGGTGTGGTATGTGTGGATGTGTGCATTTCTTTACGTGAATTTAAAATAGTGTAGGTAGTTTATAAATAATGTAATTGCTGTATTGCTCACGCTCGACGCGTATTTTTTTTTTTTTTCTCTTCTATTCCATTCTAGTTCTGGAATGAAAGAGAGCTGTACCGCCTGCGCCTGTGTATCAAGTGAGAGTGCCGAAGTACACGGAAGCCTGAAAAAAATAAAATAAAATAAACATCTTATGAGCGTTATATGCCTTCTAGTTTAGTTTGGTTTAGTTGTGATTAATACTAACCCAATATGCCTGGCCTGCTTGTGATGATAGTACCACCGACTCACTCCGGCATTCATTAACAGAGCATATCCATCATAACGCTTGTAGGTTTAAGCTGGAGGCGGGAACTTGCCTGCGGATAGACGAGTCCTAAACGTCATTAAAAATTAAACGTCGTTCGTCAGTTTATTACAATGTAGGTCCTTTTTATCATTTTTTCTACTCACCTTGAACAGAATCAGCATTAGGTATATATTATTATTCCTTTTTAAATATCATTATTATTCGTCACAATATGGTGTTCACTTGATTTATCGCATGAAACAATATTAAGTAGCGAACCGTCTTGACCGGCTGCGTGCAGCGCAATGATGAGATTATATTGTTTGTGTTAGCTTAGCCTGTTGCGTCTGCCTCGCTGTGCATCTTGACTGGTCCGTTCGTATCTATTTAACGTTTTGCACAGTATTACTATAACAATACTTTGTTACAAGTATTAGTTTTACTGTTTTCTATTTTAAATATATATTTATAGATTTATTTTTGTTATGTAAACTGGTTTACATCCGTCACGGCCTACCTATAACAGGTTCAGTTGAAAATCAGCGTCAGGCAGGTTGGTTTTTCTCCACAAATTAAAGGCGCTCACCTACACTCCACAATTCGAGGCCACATGTTTGTTGGCCATGTTTACATTGGTCTTGTTCGAACTTGACCAACACGTAGACAATAGCACTTGCCTTGAATTCATTTACCTACGCTCACGTTGGCTGAGGCTTGGCCAACATGAATTGCCGGTTTTATACATAGACGCTCTCGGAACAACAACACTTCGTTCAAGTTTCGAACAGTGTAACAGACAGTTGCTTTTGCTCGGAACAACTCATAGCTGAATATTTGTCAAAAGTAGGCAACTTATAGACTACACTTAGGTAATACCTACTCATAGAACAACTCTACTTTAATGGAATTAGTCATTAGTAGGATCATATCTCTAAATCCTCAGGAGCGAAGTTAATTTTCTAATATAGACGTCTGTTCGTGATATTAAAATAAATGGCTCTGTCATGGTCCGCTTATTTAATATTTGCAAAGTATCTAGTACACAAGAATAAAAATAGTTGTAACCAATATTTTTGGGTCACTCAAAACTATTCACCTACAAATATAAGATAAAACTATAACCAATACTTTTATACATTGAGGAGAGTGACCGAAAAGTACTACTAGTTCTAAATAAGCTAAGTTCTATAATGAGACGTTAAGTGATTTAATTTAAATAAAACAGAAAGAATTTAAAAAAAATGTGCATAATTACTTTCAAAATGTGGGGTAAGTAATAGTGCGGAAAAGATGAAACTTTTATTTCGAAATATAAAACGCTTCCAATATGGATGACACCTGGGCGACTTAGATTTTTCAATAATGTCGTGTCAGCGAAAAGCTATACACTCGGCAAAGGATTTTCCGTGCCATACTACTTATATTATAGCAAAGTAAACTTAAATAGATTTCAGTTTTCTCCTGAACGAGTAACTTTTTCTTTAGCAGTTCACCCACATATCCACTTTAATGAATTAACGCTAATTGGCTACTTGGCTACAGCTGGAAATTACTGAAGATGGAGCAGGTTTCGTAAAGCCGCGTTAGGGAGTTGACCTTTATGGGAATCGTCCCTAATAATCTAATTTCCCTTACGCCAGAAGATATCTCATAAAATCACTGGCGGTAATCGTAACTCAATCTTGTTGGAAATATCAGACTGATTAATAGGTTGTTACGAATTATAACTCATTATTAAAACTTTAATCAAATTTGTTTTTAGACAATGTGCTACACTTGTATTTCTCCGGTGGGGAGATTACGTGTGGGGTTCCGCAGGGGTCAGTTCTCAGCCACCTCGTATGGAACCTCGCCTACGACGCGATCCTGCGTGCGCTCTCCCCACTGGCGTCAGTGTAGTCTCTTACGTTGACAATATTGCGTTGGCCAGCGGGGAGTCCTTCGAGGGAACCATCCGGCTTGATGAACGTTTGTTTGTTGTCGTGGCTGAAATCCGAGATCCGGGTCTACAGATAGCGCCTTACAAAACCGAGGCGCTAAGGTTCCAAACTGCCGCTGAGTAGAAAACCATTCAGTTCGTGAACGCCTTGATAACGTGAAAATCGTGGTGGGCTGGTACATGAAGTACCCGGGGCTCACCCTGGACAGTCGTTTGAGCTTCGAAGAGCACTTCGGAGGCTTTGTGTCCCGGGATAAGAGGGAAGGTAGTGGGTGCTTTACAATGGCTGCTGCCCAATCTCGGAGGACCGAGAAAGTAAGTGGCCTTCTACGAGGCGCCTGTATGGTCATCCCGACTATCAGGCGTCCAGCGCTGCAGAGCCAAATTCACGGTCTCCAGCGCAAAGTGGATTTACGGATCATCAACAGTCATGCCTTCCGAGGGGTGCCTAAATGCGTGGCAATGAGCGACTCTAGTGTCGAGAACGGGTGGTTTTAGTCGGTAGGACTCCGGCATGCCCCTCCACCCTATCCCGTGGCGTAGGAGGTAGAGGTATTTCCACCGGGTGACAAATAAAAAACGATTTCTCCTGTGTCGTGGGTACAGTTTAGAGACTTAAATCTGACATCCACAAACAGCCAAACCCGGAACAACTATCTCTAGATCTACAAATATGAGTCCCACTCGAACCCGCGACATGTAGCGCACCCCAGCTCAGCCATTGCTCGAACCGTGCCGTCGACACCCAGCTTTGGCTCAGCCCAGAATTTTTGGAAGTTGGTGACCTACTGTCGGGCTGCTGCTTGCGCCCTGGGGAAGGGCGGAGGAGCATGCCAGACTCTTACCGGCTAAAACCCCAGGTTGTTCTACCTTACTGTCGCTGGCGGTGTGGTATTAGCTCGCGCATTGGAACGCACCTCCGACAGGTTTCTGACGGGCCCAATCCCTGTGCGTTAGTTAACCGCATATGCCTCACAGAAAATCGCGCATGGACTGCCCCAAGCTCATCGCCCGCAGGCCGCAACTCATGAAAGCTGCAGATCGGTAAGCGCCCTCTGACGCCCGGTACGTTTATTCGGAGGGGAAGAGAAGTGGTCTCTTCGCTCCTCCGTCGCCTCCATGCTTCCTACCTAAGATAAACTCCAAAGCGAAGTGATGCTCTTCGAATGATCGTCTACTTCACTTTTCAATTACATATAACCTAAATGAATGCATGAACACAACGTATCCTACAGTAGAGAACATGTTTAAACTTTAAGGACGACAGTAAGGCTAGCAATAGACATGACATGACATATTAAAGTTTACTATTATGTACATTAGTAAGACAACATAAATCTCAGCACTGGATATGTTATGGCACATAAAAGAGTCCCAGTTATGCCTCAGTATTGTCATTAAGGCAAAAGGCAAACTACGTCATTGTTATAGAGTTCTTTTTAAAATAGATCTTCAAAATATATGAATACTCTGATAAAATACGTGTGAAGCAACAATACAATATCGCTGACCACTCTCTCGACAAGGAAAGAGCATAAATGACAAATGTAAATTTTCAGGGCAAGCAAATAAGAAGAATAATAATATATTTTGTTAATGAATTTCAGTTTGGATAGAGTTAATAAGATAATATGATAATATGATAATATGAGTTAATAAGATAAGTTAATAAGAATGTGATGCTTTACTTCATGGTAATGTCATCTTAAGGGGTTAATAGTTTTAACGCCTTAAAACCTTACTTTTGACATGCAAATATTCAACGTAATCGATATTGAATATATACCAAACTCTATTATATTGAATAATAAGTCAATCGTCGAATCTGACTCGGCTGGGCAATGTTCGGGAAACTTCGCAAAGTTCTTTCGTCAAAAATATCGCAGTGCCTTAAGACGAAAGTCTATAACGAGTGTGTGTTGTGGAGCGATGACATATGGCACGGAGACGTAGTCACTCACTATGGGCCTCGTAAGAAACCTCAAGGTCACTCAGCTAGCTACGGAGACAGCTATGCTTGGTTTCCTCTACGAGATTGAATCAGGAATGAGGAGATCCGCAAATGAACTAAAGTTGCTGACATAGTTGACGACTTCCAACGGGATGGACCACAGAAATAGGAAATAAGGAGAAGTGGTAAGGGGGCGTAACTTAAAGTGTCGTGTTGTTCGAGGATAACATGGAAAACCCGAAGCGAAAATAATAACTTTATCAATGAAGGAATCAAATACAATATGGAAGTGAAAGAATTCTTGTATCTGTGTATAAAAAAAATTGTTTCTTCATTATGTTACATTTGGATTGATGGAGCAGAACGACATTATTATTTTTGTACAAAATACAATGCTTCTTATCTACCACTTTTAACTAGAAATCGGTGAATAACAAACGCAGTGAATAAACTTACGCGTTGCGTGGTACGGCGACCGTGTGCAGTTCGTACGCTCGGCATGATTGGCTACCTACAAAGTCGTGGGTGTGTTTTAGTATGAGTAGCCAATTATAATGTTATGTTATTCAGTTCATTGGATGAGAACTTGTAACTGTGTGCATTAGTGTGTTTTTGTAAAGATTGGTAGGGGAAAACTGGATTTATGAATCCAGGCCTATAGGCTCGCATACATTTTGAACTACATAGCATATCTCCTTTCTTCCAATATCTTTGGGATGGACGGCTGACCTGGTGAGGGTCGTTGAGAGCCGTTGGATACGTGCGGCTTGTGACCGGACTTTGTGGAAATCTATAGGGGACGCCTTTGTTCAGCAGTGGAAGTCCTTTAGCTGGTATGATGATGAGTGGAGGGGACTATTCTGGACGGGAACCACACGGAAAGATTGTGGTGCAGAGATAGATATAACTCTATACTATACAGTTATTACTGTCAACTATACTCATAACATCTTACAACGCTGTCATTAAATGCTTTATCGCTGATAATTTCCGTCCTTACTAAACCTACGGAAGGAAGGTTAAGAAGATGAGGAAGCTGATACAAAGAGACTTATGTTGTTACATCAACCATGCCATTAAAGCGACTTAGCAATATAGGTTGATAGACCAAGGATGTTGCAATGATTTTTTCTGGGAGGGCCCAGATTGAAACCTGTGCTACAGTCCGCCATTGCGTAACTATATTCCAATTTAAAAAACTGGGCTTGAGCAAATTCTGGGGAGGGCATTCAATACGTTCATTCAACTAGGCATGGACTGGGTGGCCGTGGTTCTATTTTCTGTGGGTGTGTGTGTATGTGTAAAGAAATGAGTACCCTACGTTTATATCCTATATACACTTGGTATTTTTAAGATCGTGATTGTCCTAAACCGAACCGCAACCGAGATTTTATAGGTATTAATTGCAAGAAAATTATACTCCCGCACAATTCATAAGAATCGACTGAGAAAAATACACAGGTTACTGTAGCACTGACGCAATATTTTATCCTTTATTGTATCTCTACTTTTTTACATCATAAACACATACATCTCATAAAACAGCGAAACTAAGAACAGCGACGCAAGTGCCTAAATATTAAAAAGCATCGCTTTTCATTCTAACACTACTGGGAAAATATAAAGTTTATAAAAAGAATACATTAAAAAAGTATGGAAGAACACCGCACCCAATCACAATATTTTTCTGCAAAAAGTTTCGAAGGCAGATTAAATGCTCTTTCGTTTCGTCGTGATCACTCACAGGAAATTAATTTCCTTTGAAACAGACAATGCGCAATATTGTGACGCACACCCCAGTGTTTCAATTTATTAGCCTCATGGATCTAAAGCCTTGTATTATTAAAAAAAAACTGATTTAGTTGCGCAGCTTGCTGGTATCATAACACGTCGCGAAATGCGATTGGACTTCGAAGTTAAAAAACCAGCTGGGTGTAAGAAATGTCTGATTCTTGGTTCAATGGTCTAAGTCTGATTCCATAAGCTTGTTTGATTTTTCGTACCTGACAGTCAGAATAAAATCACCCACACAAAAATCAACAATTATTCAACTAAACTTAGGTCGGTACCTACCTACCTAAGTTTATTATTAATTATTACAGTCAGAAACAAAAGCAGCTGAACATTTTAGTAATTAAACGTAGTTTAGTTTTTTATTTGGAAAACGAATTGACGCACAATAAAAGCTTTAAAAGATTCTAATACAATCCAAACCCGTCTGCCAAACCAGTTTGCCAAGCGTGGCGATTATGGCAAAACCCCCAATGAGCCCACAACACACCCATATCGGTCGTTGTGGTGATCTTTACGGGAGGCCTATGTCCAGCCGTGGACTTCATTCCGCCGAAATGATGAATACAATCCAAATGCAGTTTCTAGGACATTTAAAGTTTTTATTGTGAATCAATTACTTTTCCAGTTAATTCCATGGTTAAATAAAAACTGAAGTGTTCAGCTACTTTTATTGCTGACCGTATCACTGTTCTCATAGCAAGGTTGAGTTCTGGCGTAGCAAATGGGAGGCGGGGAACTGCCCAGAATCCTTTTGACCCTACCAGAATTATATTGAATTACTTCTTAAAAATATCCTTATGCGGCAATGGTTTCAAACTGGCTGCTTCCGGAAAAAAGACACTGGTACGATCTTGGCTTTGGATATCCCGAGGAAAACCGGTGAGAACCAGTGAGAATTGTGTAACACCCTCTCACAGCGGTACTCGCCGTCTCAGCCCTGAATCAGTCTGATCTAGCTGATCAATGGCCACCCCCATATGTTTTTACAATTATAACACGGTATGGCTACTTTGCCATGCCATGTGGTGCCGGCTCAGAATGCCACCACCCCATCTCCTCCCATGGGTGTCGTAAAAGTCGACTAAGGGATTAGCCGGAGGATGGGCAGCAGCGTCCTTCGAGTACATTAACAACTCAACTGCGATCGCCAACCCGCTTGCCAAGCGTGGCGATTATGGCAAAACCCCCCAATGAGCCCGCAACACATCCATATCGGTGGCTGTGGTGATCTTTGGGGGAGGCCTGTGTCCAGCAGTGGACTTCATTCGGCCGAAATGATGATGGCTACTTTACCACAAGGGAGCTGCTGCCCATCCCTCTTACTTAGAGTCCCTCAGTTGCCTTTTCGACATCCAACTGATCCAACGGAGGTGGTGTGGTGATATACTCTTAATTGCCAGACTTTATGTAGTAATACTTTGTTTCGTCGAATAACGTGTTTACTTATGTTTAGTTTTAATTATGTCCTGTACACACAGCTACAGATAAAGCTATACATTACTAATCTAGGCTGACCTCGTATTGTATAGGCCTTCCGTATAATGAGAGGTCAGCTTATACTGAAAACTATAGCTTTATACGGATTTATTTATTCATATTTATGTAATCAAAATACTTACCATTCCTAGTCCTACTAAAATATTAGTCATTCTTATAACATATTGGTACACGTAACACAACTTTACAGTATCTTGAAAGTTTCAAATAAGAACTTGTGTTAATTAATAGGGGTCGATTTTAAGACCTCGTCGACCCCCAAAATCAGTTTTCGTTTAAATGTCGACCGCTGGGAAACCGATATCGACCCCAAGGGGACTTTGGGAATCCCTGATTTAAAAGAAATTGTAGTTGCCTTGACATTACGAAAATAATGTTGAAAAGATCAAAATAACTATTAGTTATGTGTTTTATTACAAACTAAAAGCTGTAGTATGCTTTTAGAGACTTTTTTATCAAATCAAAACCATAACCATAACCAAAAGTTAGCCGTACTTTACGACAAATATTATACAATAAGATACATATGAATTGGATAACGGTCAAAAATAATAACCAATAGGTATACAACGCTAGTATGCTTTTAGAACAAAGCTTTTTTCTTAAAAGCTTTACCACATCGGACAAACTTGTGTGACATTATTTCATGTTTCACGTGATTGGACTCGTAGGTGACGTTTGAGTGACATGGCACAAGATTACGCTGCCGCCGCCTGCCGTCCAGATTCTTTACACTAAGTACATATGTATATTCCTGGCGGGTTTTTTCACCGAAGGAGATGTTTGTAGTAGTTTAGTTTACTTTGAATGTATAGTTATACTTGCTTTTGTGTATGTAAATTTGCAAATTATTTTTGTTTTAGGCATCATTGATGCACACGAAATTATTTTTTACATGGGACGCTAATGTACCACTTGCGGTTAAAGAAAAAATAATTTACGTTGGGTGTTTTACTTAGCTGCGTGTTAGTTAACGTACGGTATATATACCTATTTAAAATGTGCAACGTGTGTGTGAATGAGGATTTAAAATAAACCAATTTTCTTTAATTCATTCTTTCTTTCTATCTGCCCATATGAGCTGATATAATGACGAAGACAGCAGAATTATATTAATGATAGTTTTTTTCTGAAATTTGTCGATAGGCATTGCATTAATATATCAATAGAACTCCTTTCCTTATATACACCATAGTATACTTACCTTCTGATGTTAAAGGCGAATCTCACGCGTTGCCACAAATTACTGCTATTTTAAAGATAAATCTCTAAACTTCTATGACCACAGAAAACTCACTGAAATCTACGGTACAAATAAAAGTCGTATTTTCGCCCTTCCCCGGGGTGAAGGAAGTTCTATGTAGAATTTTCACTGGACATCGATAAAAAAAAAAGGATTGGTGCAGTAACTAAACTATTGGTATTGGTAGCTAAACTATTAGTTTTATTCGCTATCGCTCGCTTAACGCAGTTTCAGCTCTTAAAGTGTGATTTAAACTTCCCAACTGTGAGATCACCTCATAAAATGTTTTCAATTTCACGGACTAAAAAGTACTACCTATGCCCTTTTCAAACTTAGTTAGATACCCTGATGTTAGATAACATTTTGCAGAGGGGATCAAGATCAAGATACACATCAAGAGAGCGAGAGCGAGCGAAGGCTCACGAACGAAAGCAAATGAACCTGTGTGGACGTCACAGCCAAAGAAAGTTAACCTAAACGAGGGCCTTTGTTCGCCTTCGGTCGTGCAAAGGCACGCGGAAGTCGCCCAGTCGTTACATCAAAGATAAATTTCACGAACGTATGCAAGCGGTGTTTTCAGGTGTTACAAGCGATTGAATGCTCATGCCACGGACATCCCTGCCAGACGTCCCGTGTCATGGACATTAGGCATACATTGTTTTATGTTATGCTCGTAAGTATGGAGTGGTCTAACAATAAATTAATTATGCTCACAGAGCTTCACAAGCAAAACCCTGAACTGTGGAACCCGATAAATAACGGATATAAAATAAAAGTTCATTCGTTTGGTCCCATCATACATCGACTTGCTTTTATGTAAAGAGATCCAACAACGCTATTTCTTCTATGCGGACTACTTCCGTTTATCACAATGAATGCAGCAATCACTAATACGTCGTCCATGATCAATGCAGTAGGGTCATTGCGTTGATTTGTAAACGACTACTAAAATTAACATATAAACTAAGAACTCTTAGCATGCCACAGTTTAGAAAACAGAAACTACATTAACGCTATCAAAATTCATAAATAATACAGGGATAAAACAGAACGTTCTTGTTTGTATCTTACAAGATTCCATTTGCGCTAACCAAAAACTGACGCAATGACCCTACTATTTGCTTTGCTTTACTATTTGGAGATCGCCTCGCCGTTGTTCACCGACATTCGCAAATCGTAGGATTTCACCCGCGTTCGCTCAGTGTGGACACAATAGAGAAACCAAGCAAGGAGCATGCAATACCAGCCGGTTGCTCTTTGCCTCACTCGTTTGCCTTCGCTCGCTTGGTCTGTACGAGGCATAAATTGAAACGATGGTTTAGCCATAAGGCTTTTTGTTTAAAACGTTGCCCCACACTGAGCAACCTTCGGAAATACTAGCTAAATTTAGCAAAACTGTAATATGAAGTTACAGGATGACAAGACAGTGTCCTAAATGCATATCAAGCCAGCTACTACAACTTTATAGAATGATGGTAAGGGTGAGATTCGCACTACTTACGCTCATAATTTTGACAGATGGAAGCGTAAGTTCACGCTTAGACTCGTTTCTGAATCACACCGTAAGTCTCTTATTGAAGGAGTACAGCTAGGTACTAGGTAGATATCACCGCAGTGCCAGATATCCCCTGCCGGGTAGTAGTGTGTAAACATTATTGTGCTCCAATTAAAAGGGCTATGTAACTAGTGGAATTATAGGCATATGACACTAAACAACGAATGTCTCGAAAAGACGTGTAGTGTGGCGTGGCGACACTCAGGCCTAGTCCTGGGTAGCCAATACAATTATTGTGATGAGTAGGCATGACGCTTACCACCATGCGAATGACTTGACGTCTGATCAAAATGATAAATTTGAAAAAATCGGACTGAAGCTACGGATTAGTAGATTTTTCGTTTATCAACAAAAAACATAAACGTGTACATGGATGCTAAGAACTTATAATTAGATGCCTTCCCCTATGCGGTACACGACACTACCGTCTCAGGCCTGTCTCTGATCAAGCTACAGATGCCCTAGCCGCCGCCTGCAGGTCACAACATATTGACGCTAGAGTTGGGTAGGGGAGACCGGCGATAGTTGACTAGTTTTTTACGTTTTGGCTTATAACTGACGAACTAAATTAGATACAAAATGATATAAAACTGTTCTAGGTAGGGCGTTTTATTGATTATTAATGCAGCTTATTTGAAGTTTGTCACTAAATAAGAAGATGATTATTTTTCGTTTTTTTTCAAAACATGTCTAGTAAGTCAACCGACCCCGACAACGGGGTTTTTTGACTCACTATATGGGGTAGGTTGACCATACTAAAAATCTACTGATAAATAAAACAAAACATCACAAATCAACGTTTTCTAATTGTCAATACAATAAAAATGCTAATGTTATGTGCAATTTTCTTCATCATCATGTAAGGTGGGACATTCTTACCCAGTTTCACACCATATTCGTAAGCTAGCTTACGCACATGATAGGGTGTCAAGCCATAATAGATATCAGTACCTATAGTTTTGAAATATTCAGAAAGGTTTAATCCTTCAATATGTGTAAATCCTAAATGGTCAAAATGCATTATCTTCAGTGAATTGAGAACACAAATGACGCATTTTTGCCACATATCAATGTTTTGTATGGTATTTCATAGTCAATACTCATCGAGCGTATGCTTTTATTCCCTGCAATTACTTTTTTACAAGCGGTTTCCATTCTACTTTGTGTTGTTTTTATTTCCTCGATCTGATTTGCATTTCTACATTCTCATTGTCCTACAAAAGAAAAAATCCTAACCTTGTTAAATACTTAAATTGATTTACTCTAGTTCTACATGAACTAGAGTAAATCAATTTCAGTGCAGTTAAGTTCACACCAAAATGGCTTTAAAATAAATAATACCCTACTTCGACAATGTTCTAGAATCCGGATTACCTTTGCTGAAGTTTATGTAAAATAAATATAAAACAACACAATAATAACATATATGACTCATTAGTCAAACAACCCCGTACACATATTGGCCTACTATCCTCACTCGGCCATTTGGTAAATCGGAGTCCGTGGACGCGACTCATAACATTATTACAACAAATATGTTGCTTTAATTTACAGTCTAATAACCATAATTTGCAATGGTGAAAACTACAAAACATTTCGATCTATACTGCAGTAAAAAAAAAACAAAAGATATGTCGATAACAATTTTCACATTCTCACCAGATTTTTTTAAATGTAAGTGCGTCTGTCTCCTACTCACCGAGAAACGTGAGTGTGTCTGGCCTCACTTTGCACTCACAATCTGATGGACAGCGTAATGTGACGAATATTTTGGAAGTTATTGCCTATTATTCAACCTACCCCTATAGTCAACTATCCCCGGTCTCCCCTAAAGGCCCCTCCGACCGCGGCGGCTTTCAGCGCACGTTCACCCAAAATATATCATTGACTTTCACCCCGGACCATAGACATGGATGACTAGATGCCTAACCTACCTGGGGTGAATATGCATGATTATATTTGCTGAAACTGCGTATCTTTTGTACAATTAATAAAATACATACCACACCACCATACTTTTTGAGGTTGCTATTTGTTATTTCATTTGATGAAATTAATAAAGCTATTTCTACAACGAGCGGTCACATGCCGCTCGTTGTGGAAATCTAAGGAGGAGGCCTTTGTTCAGCAGTGGATGTCCTGTGGCTGATATGATGATGATGATGAATAAAGCTATTATAATTAAACAGTTGATTTTATTAATAAAACACTTTTAGCTTTTAAGAATGACATCATCATCCTGCGACCACGAATGCTGCAAAGCATTCGAAACGTCAGGAAAAACAAAAATCTATAATATACGCGATATAATCCGTTTAGAAGTGTTTTATTATGAGTAATAATCGCGAAAACCTAAGTTGATTTAAAATTTCAAAATATCAGAGTTATTTTTATAACACTGAACTAGTCTTCATCGTCTATAGAAAATATCATTTTATCTTTGGATACAATTTAAAAAAAAGTTAATAATTTATAACTCTTTAACATCTCTATTAATATTTAAACATGAGTCGATTATTTTTCATAATGATACTCGTATATGTTATCAATTTATCATTATCAATCACGAAACTTAAAATCGATAATAGTCGATTAAAGTGACAATTGCACTTTTAATGTGATAGCTGATTATGTATAATCGGTTATAGAGATGCGCAAACTTTATCAGTGACAAGAAAAGAGTGATATATATCTTTGGGGTCTAAAGATATATAAAACTCTTTTATATCTATATCCCAACTCGCTCAGTAAGTCAGAGCCGCTCAGTAGCTTTGTTGCTTCGCGGAGAGTGAAGAGCGCAATACGAAGATATGATTATTGAGTGAGTAAGATTCGAATCAATCGCTCTCTTGTTCAGAAGCGAATTTAGCGACGTAATTAACTGAAAAAAATTGTTTGTTCTTCACGCCACAGTTTTCAGTATGCACAATTAATTCACGATTATTTTAACACGCAGTTAGATTACAGCGACATTAGCACGACAAATTGTATGTAGATAAAAATAACCTTTCCCCAGTCGCTCTTTCCATTATTTAGCCCAGACACAGATACAAAAGATTCAAAGATATAGTTGCAATGAAAGTGAGTGAGTCAGAGATTCGCCGACTCATCTCAACTCGATTACGCACATCACTAAATAGAAGTTTCTTTTCTTGTCTGTCTGCGGTCTGCCAAATAAAAACAAAATTTGCTTTGTACTTTTGTAGCATTTTTTAAATTGTTAGCATAAAAATTTCAAAGTACCTATAAAAATACCCAAAAAATCAAGGAAACACAAGTTTGAGATGTCCAAAAGTGAAGTCCTCTACGTGAAGGGAATGAATGTTGTAGGTGTAAGAATGAAACTTGACCATCATTTGATTACGTTGGGTTAGAATTAATGTCTAATTATATTTGTTGCAGTCTGAATCCGAAGAAGAAGATGAAGATCAGTGGGATGATAAAAGATTGAATGATGCATATGATAAGGCTGTCAGGATAGCGAACGAAGAGGTAGCGAAACGAGTGGCTATGTCTACCAACACTTCAAGTGCAACCAATAAACGTAGGTTACCGATTACTATTAATAATTTAATCATTGGTTTCATTGTAGGTACTTATAGCTAGGTGATTGATAGGCAACTGGTTTGCATCATTTATCAAACAATGTTCTCACTTTTATAAAGTCAAACAGTACTTTTTAAAACTGTTAAATTAACCATTTGTTTACCTCCTCCAAGTGCAGAGACTCATAAATTCAGCTAAAAATACCTCATTTGATCTGCTTTGGCAGCACCAAGTTATCTGTAGCATTGTTCATTATTTAACTGAATCCGAATAATCGAAAAACCAGCAGCCTTCAATTTAAAACTATTTCAATAATAAAATTGTTATAGAACTAACGGTTTGACCTGCTATACCAGTGTATGAGTTTTTTATGATAATTTGTTTTGATGCTACTTTGAAAGAATAATGCTGTTGGTCATTTTTAGCCTATAATGATGTTTTGTAACAGTGCTGTACTGTTTTCAATAACTATGCCCTCTATGAGTTCCCTGGCATCAAATGAACAACTATTTGATTGCACACAAAACCCATATGAGTAGAATTATTTCTCCTGTATCATTATTATGAGCTACTATCTAAGCCATACTACTAATTATTTCATGCTGGGATTGCACGCAGAAGCCATTGAGTAGAGAGATCTCTCCTGTATCATGATCAACTATCTAAGCCATACCAATAAGAATTGCATGCTGGGATCACATCCCGAACCTATATAATAGAAAGTGAATCACTTGGCTACTATTTTACTGATCTTTGAATTAAGTTTGTAAATAAAGCAGATCACTAACTGTTTTACAAAAGCTTCCCAGTAATTTATGTTATACTTCACTAGTATTATTACATACAGTTGTTAATCATCGTCATTAAGACTCCTGAGCATGGACCTGCTCACTATTACTATTATAGAATATTTACGAAATATGATGAGATCATTAAGTCCAAACCAAATAATTATCAGTATGTACTTACAAGGACAACTTACTAAGTCTTTGATAATAATAGTGTAATTGAGAAGAAAAAAAAGAGAAACCTGAGTGATGTTATTAGATTATAAAGGCTCTCTAGAAGGTGCTCATGAGTTAGCCTGCATAAAGTACATTTACAATAGGATTAACCAAGCCTGTTTCTATTGTAATGTTCATCTTCATTTAGGTATACCTATGTTGTCTGGTCTCCCCAAATGGATATTGATACAACTGGAACATTTCTACTCCAACCGTAAACACATTGACAGTTTTTTTTTTAAACATCCTACAAATTTTTGTGACATGGGTGCGATTAGAGACACAAATTCCACACACAATACACCCAGTCCTGGAATAACTATCTGCAGATCATACAAATATTTGTTCCGTGGGGGAATCAAACGTAGCCATCAACTGTATCAACCACTGCACAAACCGTGCCATCAAATTGAGGGACTCTAAAGCAGAATGATGGGCGGCAGCATCCCTTCTGTGGAACAGTAGCCGTATTACACTCACCAACATTACAGAACTTCCCAAACATGTGATGCATCCTGGGGTGCAATTCCTTAAGCTCAAACATCCATACATCTTTAAATACAGAATCGAAATAACGGGATATAACGTGTTCAGTATTTGCTAAGACATGATTGAAGCTATTCAAGGACATGTTGCACAATGGACCATGATGCTGAGTCTTAGGGAACACCGAATTGGGTTATCATTGTTATTTAAATTCTGTATTCAAGGATGTATGGATGTTTGAGCTTAAGGAATTGCACCCCAGGATGCATCACATGTTTGGGAAGTTCTGTAATGTTGTGCAATTTCACCTTACGCCCATTTTGCGTCTTCGATAGCTTTAACGTAAACCATATATACAAAGTGAGAATGACAGTGCGACAATACACAAATTCATAGGTATGAATTGCATCATTTGACGATAGGTACTTAATAGGTTGGGGGGCGACCATTTTACAGTCCCCTTCCCTCCGTGATGTGCCTAAAGGCGTGGCACCAATGGGCGGCTCTAGTGTGATCTTATGAGGACCTGGAGCCCCCCTTCTGTGTCGAAGATGACCGCTCCAGTGGTTCTAGCCGGTGGGAGTCCGGTATACCCCTTCGCCCTTCCCCGGGGTGAAGGAAGTTCCATATAGAATTTCCACTGGACATCAATAAAATTCCGTGTTCCGTGTGGTGTCCGGATTAAGAATATAGCACTACTCCATCTCCTCCCGTGGATGTCGTAGAAGGCGACTAAGGGAATCTAAACCAGAGGGATAGGCAGCAGCGTCCCTTCTGCGAAACGGTAGCCATACTGCGCTCACCAACACGCCTTCTAAGCGTGGTGAGTATTGGCAAATACCCCCCAAAATGATGACACAGTTGTGAAAATCTATGGGGGAGGCCTTTGTTCAGCAGTGGACCTATAAATGGCCGATAAGATCAATAAAAAAAAAATAGTAATTATTTTTACAACACCACACCAGGATTATTTCTATTACTATATAAAAAAATTGCAGATAGGCTATCACGGGTATATTTTTCTATCTAATTATTTACATATTTTATGACATAATCTCTAGGCAATGATAGGTCGCCCGAAGATGAGCTTATGGGGTAGTCTCTCTACAGTCGCCTCCCCTCTGCTAGTCGGGGTAACCTCTACAGCCCCCTGTACGGGATGTGCCTGTTGGCGAAGCACCAATGGGCGGCTCCGAGGCGTTCGTACTCGAGATCCCGGAGTCATCTGTGGTGCCAAATATATCATATCGGCCATTTATACGTCCACTGCTGAACAAAGGCCTCCCCCATAGATTTCACAACTGTGTCATCATTTTGGGGGGGTATTTGCCAATACTCACCACGCTTGGCAGGCGGGTTGGTGAGCGCAGTATGGCTATCGGTTCACAAAAGGGACGCTGCTGCCCATCCCCCTGGTTTAGATTCCCTTAGTCGCCTTTTACGACATCCACGGGAGGAGATGGAGTGGTGCTATATTCTTAATCCGGACACCACACGGACTGCCAAATATAACCGCCACCAAACCAGTTGATTTTAATCGGCAAGAATCCCGCAAGCCCGTCGGCCCTTCCCCGGAGCAGAGGAAGTCCATGATTAATTTACCTGATTGCTCATGTTCTAGACGAATTAGTAAAATTATTACAATCACAAAAAAGTTGGTGAATGTCATTGTCTTTTTGAGTAGTCTTGCATTGTCGACAATGTGGGTTAATTTATGTCCCGATGCCATTCGCACCACGTTTATTAAAGTTACAGTTTTTAAATGTTACACTAAATTTAATTCGCGTCATGGTTGCCGTGTGGTGCCGGCTACGAATAACACCAACCCATCTCATCCTGTGGGTGTAGTAAAAGGCGAGTAAGGGATTAGCCGAAGGATGGGCAGCAGCGTCCTTCGAATACATTAACAACTCAAGTGCGATCGCCAACCCGCCTGCCAAGCGTGGTGATTATGGCATAACCCCCCAATGAGCACACAACATACCGATGTCGGTCGTTGTGGTGATCTTTGAGGGAGGCCTGTGTCCAGCAGTGGCCGAAATGATGATGGGGCGCTAGTTCGAACATCATACTTGCATAGTAAATTTGTATATTGTAAAAATATTAAAATTTGTTGTTTAATTTCCACAGATGTGCACATATTTCCCAAAAAAGATAAATCCCTAGCTAAATCGGTCACATCCAAGAAGAAAGATCCAATCCCAAATAATATCATCGAAGTAGAAAGAGAAGTCCCAAAGGATGGAAAGTGGAAGGCTGGTATGCCATGCCGTTTGGTGTACGTGCAAGATGGTTTGGAGTATGAAGCCGTATTCCTTAGATATATCGAAAATGACAACTGTATTGTACAATACTTAGGTGAGATATATTTAGCCTAATATATTTCTAGAAAAGACCTAATATATTTATCTTTGTTCAAAGTATCGATATTACGATATTCTGCTGCAATAATCGACCTATCGATCGATGTTTGATAAAAGCTGATATAGGTGTTATAATATGGAGCTTTAGTCCCTAAATATCAATATTAAGCCAATATCGATATTTATCGACCTTCCCTTTCTTACACTGAAACTATCTCAGAGCTTGCAGCCGAATACTGAAACGCCAATTAATATTAAATCCCAGCTAAACTATTTGAGACGACCATTATGGATAGGAATTTAGCGGAACTTCAATATTAAGTGGCGTTTCAGTATTCGGCCGTAAGCAGCATAAACTGCATCTAATCCGTCCAATAGAACTCGACCAATCAGAAAGACATAGCATGGAAAAAATAACAACAAAAGTGAAGACGAGAGGTTTCTATGCATTGCCATACCTGCCGTAGTCTACATTATGTCAATCTATGAAAAAATTGGAGTGGGGGTAATGTAGATTTCATAGATCGCAATTACTAACCGTTTCTTTAAATTCGTATTGCGTTCTGCAACGGCGACACCGAACACGGCGGAACTGCTAGCGACATCCGTTGCCTAGAACTCGTGACTTATTATTTGCACCCGTCTCTTAATACACACAACATATATAATAAAGTATAATTAATATAAAAACAATCTTCGTTCCGCAAGCTAGTCGTTTAATTCATCATCATCATATCAGCCGAATGTCGTCCACTCCTAAACAAAGGCCTTCACCATAGATCTCCACAACGACCGTTACTTGTCGTCATTTGGGGGTAATTTGCAAGTATTCGCCACGCTTGGCAGGCAGATTGGTCAGCACAGCATGGCTATAGTGCGCTGCTGCCCTTCCCTCTAGTTTAGAGTACCTTACGGCCGAATATTCAAACGCCATTTAACGTTAAGTCCCCGCTTTAACTATTCGAGAAACCGATTTTTGGTACAAATTAAATGGCGTTTGAGTATTCGGCCGTTAGTTGCCTTGTACGACACCCGCGGGAGGCGACGGAGTGATGCTATATTCTAAATTCGAAACTACAGGGACAAATCGTTGCCGTAGTCGTATTCAAACCAGTCAAAATAAAAACTAGTTTACGCTATTAGTTCTTATTATAGTTTTCACCGAAAGTGCAGTCGTTCGTAAAGCACTATCTGGCACTATGTCGTATACTGTATAGTTCTTCTTTCACAACAGTCCATTCAACGAAGACGGCCGGAACGTTACCCATTTGATATGTTAGGTCCGTCTCCAAAGCAGTTGCGGATAAACTGTTTTGGAGAAAGTTTTCGTTTACAGGAAAACAGGTATGATACGTTTTTGAAAAAAAGTACGACCGCTACAAAAATTAACTCTAATACACTAAACAAACGTTTATTGATAAAGTTTTAGTGAGTGCGCGTATGGAGCAGGAAGCCAAAACCTAATTTCCAAAAACCCTTTCTTAATTATTTATCACGTCGTAAAATCTACTGCGCACCGAGTTGACACCTGCGAGAAATGCGATCGATATGTATATTTATTATTTGTACTTGCGATGTATCTTCTTGTCATATATTCGCATCCGCATCAAAGGCGGATTGAAGTTCTGGACCAGCCCTTGATCCACATAATTAAACTATTGCACCTTTTTTGTTGTTAAAATAAGGCATCAAGGCGCCTGCCTCAAGGCTAGATGTCAACTAACCTTGATGGCTTGATGCCTTATTATTTATGCGTGTACGCTAGTTTATAATCAATGATGTTCGTCAAAAGCTACTTTTATTTTACTGACCTTAAATTAGTTAATCTATATCTTTAACATGACCCTCGACTCGTATGTGAAGGCTGTATGTGGTGATGTGTGCAGTGTAATTACAGATTGAGATAGCGTTATAAGACAGCTAAGCGTTAAAAAGAGAAAGTCTCACGCGGCCAGCCCTCGTGAGCACCTTTACCCTTTACCTGTGCTAATGTGCTTCTGTATTTCAGGCTATGATAACCAAGAGATAGTACCAACAGAATCTTTGATGGCTTCTCTTGGTAAAGAGGCTAGGACTCGTCAGATCACTGAGGCGAGGAGAGAGCAGGCTGAAGACAGTTACGGCAGTCAATCACTTAACTTGGACGGCATGGAATGCAGCGACAGAGTACAGAGTCCTGACAGCGTAGGTATGAAGAATAAAACGATTATCAGGGCGCTGCTGGGTAGTAAGTGGTTTCTGTACCCATGTGAGTCGTAAAAGATCGACTACTAACTTTTGTCCAGCAGTGGGCATTTACACGCTGATATGATAAAATACTTTCACTCTCCTTCGTCAGGTTACGCTAAAGCTACCAAACACCATATCTATTTGTATCACGTTAGTACAGAAACATCCTCTGCTAAATAGGGAATGTTGCCATTATCACGACTTTTGGCTTGGTAGTTGGATCGTAGTTTTTAACAGACCTTTAACACACTGAGGGACACTGTTGCTCATCTGGATAGATACATAATGGATAGTGTTCACTACTGCCTATATCTTTGATCATCAATTGAACTAGATTTCTGATGAGCACAAATAATGTTGTGGTCTTATTTGATATTACTATGGTTCAAACTCACAGTTAATATTCTTAGGCTCAGTTATTTATTAATGTCTAAAATTACTTATCATGTAATTAGTACGGACTATTATTTATTGTTTAAGCTTAAGAAAAAAAAATACTATCAATAATTTACTGCTTCTTAAACTAATCAGAAGTATTTGCGATTTTGTTTTAAAACTTTCCAATTAATTGCACATGAACGGACAGTTGGCTAAAACAAGAAATTCTGCTGCTCTATGCATTTCCATATTTACTCTGTTCTAAGCGTTGAAATGTGAAACCTGTCATAATACCAGCAACTGCGTCTAGTTTCAAAATAGAGACAGCACCAAATGTAAACATATTTTTTTAGATCAAATCACTTTTACAAATCTGTAACGTCGTTTGCCATCTTGGGACCACGAATCCTGCAAAATGTTCGAAACGTCAGGAAAAACAAAAATCTATAACATACGCGATGTAATCCGTATAAAAGTGTTTTATTATAATGGATAGTCAGATATTCCTTGCGGTAATGTATTCTTTGCCGTGTACCATCCGCCTATGTGGTTCCAAAACACTGTCGCAAAGCTGTTTGACATCTATTGAAGTATGTTTTCTGTTTCAGAAAGATCAACTCAGAAAAAGAAAAAGCCGGCCAAAAAGAAGAAGAATCAATATAGGAACATGAATTTAAATGGGTTCGAACTACCAGAGATGCCACCTATGCCAAATCTTTCAATGTTGAGAAATGTATGTACTTTTTATATATTTTAGTTGCTTATTAACTAACAACGTACCGAAAAATTTAAGAATAGGTTACACTTAGACCTATAATAAAATTCGAACAGCCATTTATCTCGTAAATAATTGGATACGGGTTTTGACATTTTTGAGCACGCAATGTATCGTACACAACGCGTTCAAAACGCTATGTGATTATTGAACTATGAATATGGTATGATATTATTATGCTATTGCAAGCGTTTGACCTCATCCCTGTAGCGAAAAAACATCCGTTTAGTGTTTATTTACATTGCAGTTTTATGTGAAAATAAATAGTTTTTATACTGAAATCAGTTTGAAACTGGAAAAAAAGGTGTAAATTCATGAAAAGACCGACGTAAACCCAAATCAGTCGTAATAGCGATCTTTGGGGGAGGCCTGTGTCGAGCAGTGAACGTTTTTCGGCTGAAATGATGTTTCTATATTCCTTGCCTTCTTAGGGGATCCCAACAGTAAAATGTATTCTAAAATATGTACTAGTATTATAAACTTCATTTGATATCATTGAGAAAACAACTGATGAATATAAATGGTTCACAATGTATTTTTTAAATCATTCGGCACCGGGCGAGGATGGGATTTCATATTCCATGATTTATAATTTACCTGATGAAGCTAAACTAGTGTTACTTAAAATATATAACAAAATTTTCTATTCCGGTACTGTTCCCCATCAATGGCGAAACATACAAATCATTCCTATACCTAAACTGAATAATAATAGCCCTGAACTTAAACTTCGACCTATCTCTTTAATGTCCTGCCTGTGTAAGACTTTTCACATAATGTTGTTTAAACGTTTGGAATGGTACACAGAAAGGAAAAGTATTCTTTCATCTTACACTGTGGGTTTCAGAAAATCTCACTCCTGTTTGGACGCAATTACTCGTTTGGTTACTTACATACAAATAGGATTCTCAAAAAACATTCCAACTTTAGCATGCTTCTTAGACATTGAAAATGCCTACAATACTGTTTCGATTGATGTAGCGATAAATATTTTGGATCAGCTAAAAGTAGGATCAAAGTTCTGTACTTATCTATGGTCATTTTTAAGCGAAAGACGTTTAAAAATTAAGATGAATAATAACAGTGATTCAATTATTATCAGATGGACTAATAACGGCTTAGCTCAAGGAGACCCTCTATCTCCTTTAATTTTTAATTTAATAACTTATGGTTTAAGTCGTTTGCCTCTTAATGTAAAGTTGTCGCAATATGCAGACGATTATGTTCTGTATATTAGAGACAAAGATATTTATAAATGTGAAATGTATATGCAAAGAGCACTTGATTCCATAGTGCCGTTGTTAGCTGAACTTGGTTTAGAATTATCTCCTACTAAATCTAATTACTGCCTTTTTAGTAGGGGTCGAAGAAGAATACTGCCCACATTAAAGATAAATGGATGTAACCTGTGTTTTTTAGATTGCATCAAATACTTAGGTATGTGGTTAGATCGAAGTCTGCGTTGGGGCAAACACTTAAATGAGGTAGTTGAAAAGTGCTCTAAGCTGTTAAATATATTAAAAGTACTTGCTGGTAGCTCTTACGGAATACATACAAATCACATGCGCAGATTGTACATCGCGTTAATTAGAAGCCGAATGGATTATGGTTGTTTTCTTTATGATTGCAGTGCCAAAACACATACATTAAAGTTAGATAAATTGCAAAATCAAGCTTTACGAATAATAGGTGGTTTTATTAAAAGTTCTCCGATTCACGTCATGGAAAGCGAGCTAAATATAATACCGTTATTTTTGAGAAGGCAATACTTAGCTTATAAATACAGTTTGAAAGTAGCTTCTTGGTCCAATAATGTAACTGCTAACATAATTGCAGATTTAAGTACTCTTTGTAATATAAGATATTGGGAACTCAAGAGAAAGCCTTTACTTGTTAAAACTTACAATGATGTGAATCAAATCCCTATTAATGCTGTTGGTATTCTTAGTATGTTTAATTTAGAAACATGGGTTACAGGTATTGACATTAAAAATAAAATTTGTGTAAATCTACTTTCAGTATTCAATGTTCCAAAACTTGTTATGAGCCTAATATATTAGTGAACAATGTTATCGCGGAATTAAATAAGAACTATAATGGCTGGCACAGTATATTTACAGATGGGTCTAAAGGCAACTATGGTCTAGGAGCTGGATTTTATGACCAAACCCTAAAAAATAGAGTGGGCTTTAAAATACTTTGTGATGTGTCAATAATGTCGCTGGAACTCATTGGAATATATCAGGCCTTATCTTACGCAATTAATTATAATCTGAATAAAATTGTTATCTTTTCAGACAGTAAGAGTGCCTTGCAACATGTGGCTCGGTGCGCTTCTGGCCACAGAGGTGCATCGATAGCCTATGATATCCTAAAATCCATTATTACTTTTAATAAAAGGGGTAAAGAGTTAAAGTTGCAATGGGTTCCAGCACATATTGGTCTGAAGGGGAACGAGGAAGCGGACCGTATAGCTAAATTAGCAGCAGTAGCTGGTAAAATAATTAACTACTTACCGGATCATTGGGAATTAGTACATAGATTTAAAACGGTATGTTTTGACGACTGGAAAAAGCAATTTGAAAGTAAATCTATAGATAAAGGCATATGGTATAAGACCATACAAGGTGAGCTTTCTCGTGTACCGTGGTTTGATGACACTAATTTAAGTCGAAATTATGTTAAACTAGCCCTTAGACTTAGGTCAGGACACTATCCATCAGCAAAGTTTGCATACTTAATGAAAAAAACAAATTCACCAAACTGTGTTATTTGCAATAAAATTGAAGATGTACAGCATTTGCTGATGGAATGTGTCCGAAATAAAGATGAACGCGACTCACTGCTGGACGAATTTAAGCTAAATAGGCTGGATGTAGGACTCATTCAAAGTGTTTTATCAAGGCCAAAATCGGAGGCAGCTAAAAAACTTTGTCGTTTGGTAACAGTCGTTCAGCAGTGATTCGTTTAATTAAAGTTAGTAATTATAATTAAGATGTTTATTTTTTAAGCTGTGGATTATTATGTAAAAAGGTATGATGGGGTTGACATGTCCTTAATGGATAAAAACCCCTAAAAAAAAAAAAAAAAGATTAAAAAAAAATAAAAAATAAATCACCTTATGGAAATAAATTGTAACTGCAACCATAGACTATACACTTAATACTGACATAGATGCGCAACTCAAAGACCACAATAATCAAATATTAATTAAGACCTTGACTACCAGATGGCGCTACGTTTTCATTTAGTACCGAAACAATCCTGCAGGTGGCGTGCCTCTCCAGACGTATTTTTAATAAAATTTGTTCATTGTATTTTAAAATCACTAGATCGATTAAATTGCGCCGCAGGCCATATATAATATATTGAATAAAGTTTTGCAATTTAAACCGACCTAATAATTTCTCGAAACTACAATAGTTCTACATAAAACAAACAAGGGAAACGTTTCAATGTTTTTTATTATTCTTTTCGTATAATAATCATAAGCTTACCAAAACCAGGTCATTCTTATCATATCAAGAAAATTTTACATTCAAAGTTCTGTTCACCTGTTTAGACCGTGGATTATAAAATTGTGTGCAAGATTATTCAAAATTACAAAAATTAATTCAACGTAAAATGATCACACTCGTAAAATAATGTAATCCTAAGCAAACACGTAAACACCAGCTAAATAAAGGTAGGTATGTTTTCTTTGACAATTTGTGAAGTGATGATGTTTTAACAATAAACATATTATTGTTTGTCGACATTAAATAATCGCAAAAGGAATTTATTTAATATCACAAAAAAGAGATTTTAATTTAAGAACGTATTCACAAAAAACATCATTAAATAAGTTTATTTTGGGTACTTATGCTTAGGTACTACTTATTGCCATCTAGTCATATTTTGAATAAAACTTAATATGATAAGATAAGATAAGATAAAAAGATTTTTATTCATTTAAACCATTAATAGCACTTATGAATCGTCATGACTTTAGTTGCCACGTTCCAAGATGTAGATTTCCTATGGAGAAGAACGGGCAAGAAACTCCATGGTTACTCTTTTAAAATCATGTTACAATATTTATGTGTACAATGTACTCGAAAATTCGGGTTATATAAAGACAATGTTCCTACATTAAACATAGTAAAGTCTAAACCTCTTAAAAGTGTCAATATCAAATCATAAACCAGTTGAATATAAAAAATTATACAATAATAAATTCAGGTGTAAATAATTAATAGTAATAATGTCATGTCAAAAAATAATAATTGAAATGTCAGAAAAGTAAATTTGAATAAAGTGATGTCACAAAACATGCAACAAATGAAATGTGCCGACGGTAGGCAGGAGATGGCGCTAGCTTCGATGCAACTTTTCGTACTCACCATTTGTATGATTGATGATGACTTTCACCCCCCTGACTGCAACTATGCAATTGACAATTCGAATGTCACCATAACAGACCAATGCTGGATATTACTTGATAATAATTTCTAACAGTTTGATAATAAAGGTTATTACTGCACAGACCTTTAGCCAATGACGTGTGATAGTTATAATATAGATTGAAAATTTCCAAAAAAAACTATCCAGCTTAAGTCTTAAATGTTACCTCCTTAATTGAGTAAAAGTCAAATTTAAAATAGAGTGACGTCATGTTCGATATGACAAAGATACCAATAGAAACTACATTTTTTAATTTTCCATCTTTGTCGAGTCGATAAAATGTCAACTACAACACACACAAATCAGACCCACGCGAACACGATCACACGCGCGCACACATACACATATACATCAGCCCGTATTTATCCGTATGGTGTCTGGATTGTGAATATAGCACATTACTCCATCACCTCCCGTGGATGTCGTAAAAACGGGGCCCTAAACGAGAGGAATGGGCACCAGCGTCCCTTTTTAGGGTTCCGAACGCCCGAAGGAAAAAACGGCGGAACCCTTATAGGATCACTGTTGTGTCTGTCTGTCCTTCTGTCACAGCCGATTTGCTTCGAATCTATTGGTCT
Source organism: Diloba caeruleocephala (assembly GCA_947459985.1). NCBI lineage: Eukaryota > Metazoa > Arthropoda > Insecta > Lepidoptera > Noctuidae > Diloba > Diloba caeruleocephala. The sequence continues at coordinate 4,948,189 of OX381618.1, forward strand.
AAATCTAAATCAATAACACCCTTATGTAAAAAAAAACTTATGTAAAGTATTCTAGCCGGATCTTGTCTTGTTCTTAGTTCTTGTCTTTCTCAAGACATTTTAAGGCCTATTATATGGAATACAAACTTTGAACTTGATCATTTTTCAGCACTTAGGGTCAACAGAAATGCCGATACCGCCGCCGCCGATGACTTTCTCGTCGATGGATCGAACAGACTCGGAGGATCAAGCGATATCGTCCATGTTGCTCAGCTGGTATATGAGCGGGTACTACACCGGGTTATATCAGGGACTTAAACGGTAATTCAAATAATATGCTAGTTAAATACCTATTGTCACTTAGAAGATACTAAGTTAAGATACTAATCCAAAGACTGAATCTGCCACTGGGATTTTTTTACGAGATCGAATTAGAAATTAGTAGATCCGTAGAACTAAAATTGCCGACATAGCTGAAAGAATTAGTAAACTGAAGCGGGAGATAAGAATGAGAACTGACGGCCGTTGTGGCAAAAAGGTTCTCGAATGGAAACCGCGCACCGGTAAATGCAGCGTGGGACGACCTCCAAAAAGGTGGACAGAAGACCTGATGAAGGTCGGTGGGAGTTGTTGGATGTGAGCGGGCATGTCACTGGTTGGAGAGACCTTTGTTCAGCAGTAGACGTCCTTCGACTGATATGATGACGATCTTCCAAATCGAGTCTATCGATACTATAGATATTGGTTGAAGCACTATCTTATCTTATATCTTTAAATGAGCAATTCTTGTATATATATAATTGGAATCTCGGAATCGGCTCCAACGATTTTCATAAAATTTAGTATATAGGGGGTTTCGGGGGCGATAAATCGATCTAGCTAGGAATCATTTTTAGAAAATGTCATTTTATAGGCGTTTGAGTAGTCTCAACTGAAAAATATGACTCTTCCTGACATCTATTGGCGAATAATAATACTATTTTTTGTGAGCAACTAATTGCTTTAACGACACAACAGCAGATGGCGTTGTTAAGTAACACGAAAATACCGAGCAAAGCTCGGTCATCCAGGTACTATTATTTATATGAATAGATAATCTCGTGGCAAAATTAATTCATCGTAGGTTGATCGACCTGATAGCTACGTAATACCAAACTCGAACTGTGGCTATTACTTTACACACAGAGCCCCCTACTCCCCATACCCGTGTCACGGAGAGCACACAAATACAGATTACTAACTACTCCACACTTGTGGATTAAGCGCATGGAGTCGTGCAGCGCTGCAAAAGTGTGACTGCGATTTTGGCATCGCTTTAATTTGTATGCAAATTGCTGGATCTTCACACAACGCCACGTCCCAGTATCCGCGTGGGTTTGGTGATTTCTATACTATGTTTTAACATATATACATAGCATTCTACAGTGTGGTCCCCGGCAAAGCATAGACCATCCCTCTTAACCCATGGTCGTCGTGGTTAAAATCAAGAGAATGGTCTGTAGCACCCTGACGTATGTTGTTATTAGCATACGCTTCCAACACAGCCAACCGCTACGAATAGCACCAACCCATCTCATCCCTTGGATGTCGTAAAAGGCGACTAAGGGTTTAGTCGGAGGATGGGCAGCAATATCCTGCGAGTACAGTAACAAATCAACTGCGATTGCCAACCCGCCTGCCAAGCCTGGCGATTATGGCAAACCCCCCCAAAAAGCATACAACTCACTCAGAGCGGTCATTGTGGCGATCTTTGGGGAATGCTTGTCTCCAGCAGTGGACTTTATTCGGCTGAAATGATGGATAATAACATGCTGCAACCCGCCTGCCAAGCGTGGTGATTATCGCAATATCCGCTTCATCCGTTCTCTGATTTTATAAATAATGGAATACCGATAGTCGGGCTAAAAATGTTTTCATTTAATTTCAGGGCTAAAGATGGCCGCCGGAACTAGTTTAGCAACACTTGTATGTTTTTATAATAATGAGGTATGAAATAAATATAGTACTCCTTTTTTAATATTTTTTTATTTTTTAGTCTCACATAAAATGAACTACAGTAAAAATATAAATGATATCAGTTAAAAGAAAATAGTAATAAATAAATTTATGCCTCCTGATTTATGTGTAATAACACTATGTACAAATATACATTTCGACAATATTGTTTATTGTGGGTTCGTTCGCGTTTTATTTTAGTACTATGATCAGATTGGTGGGTTTAATTTTAATACTAAAATTACTATTATTTCAGTTCAGTTGAAAATTACATTGTCTTTTTTTTCAGTGCTAAGCATAGGTTGCATTATTATCTTAGTATCGGATGTAAAATATTTAAAAGGAAAAATAAATTATAAAAGTAACAATTAATATAAAAATATAGTTTTAGAAATTTTACAAGTAAATTGTTTGAATACCTATAGCGAAGTTTTAATCTCAGAGTAATTTATAAATCATTGCCGGATACACACGAAACGATAAAATTAATTGTAGTAATTTTTTCTATTCAAATGTAGATTCGTCGCCCGTTTCGCACTTAAACCCTTTCAATATTCACAAACTGGTTATAGTCGGTTTAAAACATAATAGTATTGTAAAGGCATTTTGATTTGTGTAGTCAGTTAGTCAAAGATAAAGTAATATTTGCCACACCTTTTTTTTGCATTTAGGTTTGCTTTGTGGCGAATATCTGGCACTATCTATTTTTTAAACGTAATTTACTTTGACTAACCAAACGAACGATCGATTTTTTGTTCCAAAACTCTCGTGGCAAGACAATTTCATTTCTAGATTGTCCGTATAAAACTAATTAAAATAAAAACATGGCAATTTTAAAAATATAAACTAGAGAACAATATTTACAATTACCACAATATACAAAAAGAACAATTGTTATAGGCTTATTTATGGCCTTTGTGTTAAAGATCAGCGAACGCTGAAAGTCTGATTCCTTCGCCTTGAGATTTTGGAATGTTAAATCAATAAATGTAGAAAGAAACTATATTATCTACGTCTTTGTCTATAACAAATTGATGTATCTGCTGTCTTGTTAATGTTATGTTTATGCATATAGAAAATATGATTGGTTATGGCTGAACTTTCTGAAATGCCTTGCAAAGTGTTCAAGAAATTTCAAATATGAATTAATTTCTCTTCACTATTGTTAGAAACATTAAAGAGTGAATATACAAAATGATCATAGCAAAACTCAAGGCGAATAGATCATAATTATAAATTAGTTCATAAAACTCACACACAGCATATCTAGACACTCACACCAGCCCTCCCATTTGAAGGTCACACTTTCGTAACATCAAGACATTATCATATTAAAATTACGTCACATGACGTATAAAGCTTACTTCTTGTATATTGTCGAGTCGCATAAAGTGTTATGTATTAAGTTGTATTAACGCCGGAAATTAATTATGATATACAAAATATTTGGATTCGGGATTGCAGATTTGTCTGTTTTTGTATCACGTGTGATGTTAACGCAAAACAGATCATTTTTCTTATCTTAAATCTAAAGATTATGGATTAGATAGTATATTAATTTCGGCCGTGAGTCGACCTGTTACAAAGTTAATATGAGCAACGGGGAACATTTGTTACCTAAGAATGTCGCAACAGATCTATCCATATTTTTACGCTGTAAGAAGTAACTTAAGATATCTCGAATCACCGTACTTATAAGCGATTTGGATTGCCTAACACTGAGATTCCTTTGCCGTTCTTCTAGAAGGAACCTTAAACGCCAGTAAAAAATATTAATAGAAGTGTTAATACGGCCTTGTTACAGAACACACAGCGAATGTGGACAAATGCGACATTTATTGTCTAATTGATATATTTTGTGGCTCAGTGTCGAATAAAGTATAACGCCTTGCTTTATGCACTGCACTTGACGTTGGCACTTCGCATAACGTTGACACTTCGCATACCGTCGACGCTTCGCATAACGTTGACACTTCGCATAACGTTGACACTTCGCATAACGTTGACACTTCGCATAACGTTGACACTTCGCATAACGTTGACACTTCGCATAACGTTGACACTTCGCATAACGTTGACACTTCGCATAACGTTGACACTTCGCATAACGTTGACACTTCGCATAACGTTGACACGTCGCGGATCAAACTAGAGTGCTGAGCTCGTGCGTGTCGTGGCTGAGGTCGATGGTGGCGGCCGGTACGCCCGGGGTCACGGCGCCCTCGCCGGGGGGCGTGCTGGTCGGAGGCCTGGAATGTTAATATTACATTTTAGATGCCTCATTTAATGCATAATGATTAAAAGGAGTTTACTCGTAACTTTTTTTAATCGTCGTAATCCTGCCCTACCCCCATTTCGTTTTGTTTTAAAATGTACATGTACAGTATGTCTACAGACGGAAGTCCCGGGTGATACCCCAATTCATCTACAGGTGTTCTAGGGTTAATCATGGCAGCACACACTAAAACATAGCTGAAAAGATTAGTAAACTGAAGTGGCAATGGGCAGGGCACATTGCTCGTAGAACTGATGGCAGCTGGGGCACAAAGGTTCTAAAATGGAGACCGCGCACCGGAAAACGCAGCGTGGGACGACCTCCAACGTGGTGGACAGACGATCTGGTGAAGGTCGCTGGGAGTCGTTGGATGAGGGCGGCATGTAACCGCTGGTTGTGGAAATCTAAGGGGGAGGCCTTTGTTCAGCAGTGGACGTCCTGTGGCTGATATGATGATGATGATGATGATGACACACTAAAACCAGAAACTAACTGAAGGTCTACCAGAAGTCTCATATCCTCCTGACAATTGGCAGCCACAGTATTACAGTTCATACAGCTATGTAGGACTCCTAAACAATTGGTTACTATTACAAAAGTGACTAGGCGTACATACGGCTATCGAGCTATATATTTGCCGTATAAGCTGACCTCTCATTGTACGGAAGGCCTATACAATACGAGATCAGCTTACACTAGAATTGTATAGCTTGATATGTAGCCGTGTGTACACCAAAATAAATACAAAGTTATAAAACAGTACAATTGGCGGTCTTATCGCTAAAAGCGAACAAAATTAGTAGTAAGTATATGTGTATGTGTGTAACAAATATTTAAATAAAATACAAAACGAAAACGCATTAGGAATATCAAATATACATTCAACAGACAAATATAACAAAATATAAATACATACAAGGAGTATGACAAAGAAACACAAAGTGATGTAACAACTACATAGACAAGTATACTCCTTTACCATTCCTTCGAAAGTCACCATTGATTTGGCACGTCTAATAGACATTGGTAGTGCATTCCACAAACGTGTAGCCTGAACAGTAAAGGAATGGTCAAAGAATCTTGTTTTGTGCATAGGCATTTTCTGTTTTAAAGTTTCTGATGATCTTAAGGATAGTGAGTGCGTATCACATGTGAACTCAAAACTTTATATCACATTATTGACAGATTAAATCACGTGTGTTTACTCTGAACATACGAGCCATAAAATCGGTGTAACAGTAAGGGTCAAAGCACACACGATACTTTACCATTGGCGATCAGAGATTTCGCGGTTGCATCGATGCTACATCGTGCTTTGGCAACTCTGCGTTTGAGCGTGGTATCAAAATTGCGCGTTTTAGTGATTCTGTCGATGCTGGGAGGAAAAGCGGGTGGGATAGTAGCACTCGCTCCTGTTGACTGTTTATTTGAACGTAGAACGTTATAAATTTTGTCTCGCTCTCGTGCGGAGTGAAACGTACAGTCGGTGCATCTAACATCCGAAACTAACGTCCAAATCTGCATTTAAGAGTTCAATCACAGCATCGAGCTTCCGAAAAGCGATCGAATCGCCGATCACCAATGCAAAAAATATCGTGTCTGCTTTAGCCTTAAATCCCAATTATCTACCCCGACCGAACATAACATTCAGTGGCACGGTCTAGCCTATTTGGAAGTTAATCCAAATCTTGATATATTTGCGGATAAGTAATAGAAGATCATCATTTCGGCCGAATGAAGTCCACTGCTGGACACAGGCCTCCCCCAAAGATCACCACAACCACCGATATGGATGTGTTGTGAGCACATTGGGGGGTTTTGCCATAATCGCCACGCTTGGCAGGCGGGTTGGCGATCGCAGTTGAGTTGTTAATGTACTCGAAGGACGCTGCTGCCCATCCTCCGGCTAATCCCTTAGTCGACTTTTACGACACCCATGGGGCGAAATGGGGTGGTGGCATTCTGAGCCGGCACCACACGGCTAGTAATAGAAGATGATTCTGCCTTTTTTCTGGAATATTCTAGAGGGAATATTCTGGATTCTTACACTATAGCCCGGCTTCGAATTTTTAGAAGGTTATAAGGGCACCATACTATTATTTTGTAGGTAAGATAAGATTGGCACGCATGTGGTCACGCGCTGCCGTGGGACGCTTTGGGGGATCCTTTACAATCCCCCTGGGGGGGTGACCGCTTTACATCACCCTCACCGAGATGTGCCAATAGGCGTGGCACCAGTGGGCGGCTCTAGTGTGATCATACGAGGACCTGGAGCCTCCCTTAGGTGCCGAAGATGACCGCTCCAGTGGTTTTAGCCGGTAGGAGTCCGGCATACCCCTTCGTCCTTCCCCGGGGCGAAGGAAGTTCATGAAGAATTTCCACTGGGCACCAATAAAAAAAAAGAAAAAAGGTAAGATAAGGCATGCTAATATCAGCAGCGCTTGTATCATGATTATATCGTAGAGGAAAAAGGAAAACTCACCTAATAATATACGGACCACCTTGCTGCAACAACGTTATAGGATGCGTGTACGCAGCACCAGCTGTCATACTATGAAAACTCAGATTCCCCATGCCAGTGTTATTCAAATGTCCATTACCAATTAACACGCCATTTGACGTATTTAAGTTAGGAGATGCAGTCGTAGTATTTAGCTCTTGAGTCCGAAATGCCTTCACTAGATTTGTTTTTTCTTTCTGCCATACGAAGACGTTGTGGACCATTGCGCAGCCGCAAAATATGATGCCTACTCCGATGAACACTGACGTTACTATCGCTGGCGTCGAGTGGAACTGGATAAATGTGTAGAGTATTATGCCTGAAATAAAAAAGAGATTGGATAAGTGACTTAGGACGTAATCAAATCCGTGTGGTGTCCAGATTAAGAATATAGCACCACTACCTCTCCGCACATGGATGTTGTAAAAGGCGACTAAGGGACTTTGAGGAATGAGTAGAAGAGTCACTTCTGTGGTACATTTGCCACACTGCGCTCACCAATCCGCCTGCCAAGCGTAGTGAGTACTGGCCAATTACCCCCAAAATTACGACACTCGACATGTAATCGGTCGTTGTGGAAATGTGAGAGGCCATATTTCAGCGGTGGACGCCGTTTGGCTAATATGATGATGGATGACGATTAGAACTTCAAAATGTTCTCAATGGTGTGTGTAGTCCGCCAACCCGCACTAGGCCAGCGTGGTAGACTAATAATCTAACCTCTCGTGACAAAAGGCCCGTGCTCAGCAGTGGGGCAGTAATTGGCTTATTATGTAATTACTACACTTAACAAATATATTTTTAGGGTTCCGAACGTCCGAAGGAAAAAACGGCGGAACCCTTGTAGAATCACACGTGTGTCTGTCTGTCCGTTTGTCACAGCAATTTGTTCCGAACCTACTGGACCGATTAAGTTGAAATTTGGTACACATGGATTTCTGCGACCCAACGTAAATAAATTAAACGACGAAACGAAACGAAACGGTTTACGACACCTACGAAAAATAATGTGTGGCTTATTGTATGCAGCAACCATGGAAGAACTGGATTCGCTTCATAGTTTGGTTCATTTCAGTCTGATCATTTTCTTAAGTAATATTGTAGTTGTAATCAATATAATCGACTTTAATTATTTATAGCTCGTAGAATTGATGGCCGTTGCAGTAAGGTTCTCGAGTGGAGACCATGCAACTGGAAACGCAGCGTGGGGCGGTCTTCAATGAGATGGACCAACGACGATGGCCAAGGTCGCTGGGAATAGTTGGGGAAGGCCTTGGTTCAGCAGTGGACATCTTTTGACTGATACGATAATGACGATGATTTTCAGTAATAATGTCAATAATATTATTATTGACTCATACCTTCTTTCCTTGACAACACAAATCTTAATTATCTTGGACCTGGTTCGCTTTTTCTAATGCATTACCGTGGGAAGCGTCAAAGCTATTCAAAGCTGGTAAACAGCCCAGCAAGCTTAAAAAAACACAATTTACTAACCTGTTAAGAATACCGGTATTGATATAAAGAAGCCTCCGACGGCGCATACTCTTGTGATTGCCGACTTCTGCAGGTATTTGTTTGAACTGAAATCAAAGGAAAAATACTGTTGCAGTAAATCTTTCATAAATATAGGCTTATGCTTGATTTAAGTAAATGAAAATCTATTCGATACAAATAAATAAAATTGATGTGTCTGTTTGTAATGTCGAAATAACAGCTACAACAACACAACAATGCGAGTCTATTTATGTGATCTACGGTGATTTTGTCGTATGGGTCGACTAGAACGTGCCTCAGGCGGCGTACTCTACTTATACGGGAGGGTTGGTAATCAGCGGCGGATACCACAAGGGGATTCGAGTGGGACAGGGCAGAATCGAAGTATATGGACGCTTGTTCCATGAATTGCCTGATTGTCGGCAAGTTTAGATCGAAGTGGAATTGATCGTTGCGCATATACCAAGGCGCTCCAATGGCCTTACGCATGAAACGGTTTTGGAGGGTTTGGAATCAACGGAGTGGGACGGATTCAGCGTGTGCGAACGCTGTGCTGGCATAGGTCATGATGGGCTCAATGCACGTGGTGTAAATTCTCACCTTATTTCTAAGGGATAATTTACTAAGAGCGTTTAATAGGTAGTGAAGGCGACCGAGCAAAGGCGGCGCGGCCACGCACCGTTGTGTGGTTTAGGAAGGACAGATTGATGTTTAAGAGACTCCAAGATACTTGGCGTACGTTTCCCAAGGAACCGATTGGCCCAGCATCGAGATCTCTCTGAAGCATGGGTGGTCATCGCCAATTTGCAAAATAGGACGGCTTTGCTTTTAATGGTATTAACTTCGATCCGCCATTTCCTAAAACAATTGGCCTAGGCAATGGCTGTGGCTTGGAGGATCATAGTTATACTATCGGGAACGTAACCGGAGTAGAAGATGGCCGTGTCATCGGCGAAAAGTGCTAATTGGGAGGAATTAGCGGGTCATTTAGGGATGCCACTGGTGTACAGTGTGAATAATAGTGGGACTAGCACGCATCCTTGTGGGACTCCGGCTCTAAGGGGATGAGGGGACGAGAGAGCGCCCGTGATTCGATAGCGTAAATTGCGATTTGACAAGTAGTCTTAAATGATGAGAACGATATGGTCAGGCACGCTGATTTGATACAGCTTATTTAATAAGCCGTTATGCCAGACTTTGCCAAATGCTTTCGCAACATCGAAAAAGAGTACTCCGTCATCAAGCCGCGTGAGAATCCGAACGTGCAGGTTCGATCCCTGCGCGGAATATATGTATGGCCTACAGATAATTATTGTTCCGATCTGGCTGTTTTCGCATGCGAGCTTTATGTCTGTAAACTACCACAGACACAAGATAATTTTTTGGGAGGATTATGGGGAACGTTAGGGTAAGGTTAGTAAGCAGTGATATCCTAATGATTGAATCCCGGCCCGTACCTCGGACTTTTTGGATTCATGTGCGGATCAGGATTTGATTATCATTTGCGTCAACGGTGAAGGAAAACACACACCTGAAAGGGCTCCAAAATGTTCTCAACGGCGTGTATAATCCGTCAACCCGCACTAGGCCAGCGTGGTGGACTAAGGCCTAAACCTTTTTCATCGTGAGAAGAGGCCCGGGCCCAGCAGTGGGATAGTAATAGGCTGATTATATATATATATATATATATGTTAGGGTAAGGACATACCGAAGATTCCTCGCGATGTCGGTCGCTATTTCGATAACTCGATGTCGACAGGAACGATTTCTACATGGCTGGCATGGATTGAAGCTATTCAAGGATACGGACACGGACAGGTTGCAGATGGTGAGCTATGAAGTCGAGTCTTAGCGAATACCTAAATGGGTTGTCACCGTTATTTCAATTCTGTTTTCAAGGATGTATGGTTGTTTGAGCTTGGAGAATTGCACTGCAGATCATCGATACAGGCCGTCGACCCCGATGTAAAAACAAAATATTTTGTTTTGACATAGGCATCTAGGTAAACCTCCAAGTAACCGTCGATATGTAGGTAAGTTATCCTTCGGCATGTTATGCGTGTCTGCTTCATTTGTTTTACATGCAGGTGACATCGAAATAGCGAGCTAAACCGTGACCGCGAGGTATCGCAAGGGAGGAATCTTCGGCGTGTCCTTATTCTTAAAAAAAAGTACGTAAACTTCACGAATAAAAATGAAGGACGCTCGCGTACATTGTATATATTGTTCCAAAAACACGCATGTCCTGACACGCGACAGGTACAAAACGATTTGTTGAAGCAAGCCATCGTGTGTTTTACCGTGAATCGGAACGATGCCCTTCAACTGGGAGTGAAATACCTGTCGATAGTGGAAATACGAGTCGTAGTACATTACGACAGTCACAATTATGCACAGAGGTCTTGCAATATGAGCTCTTATTGATAAAAGCTGTTTATTCATGTAAAATAATTAAATAACAGTTTGCCATTGGCAACTTAATGGACAGTAAATAATCAAAGTTAGTGGCGATAATAGTGGCTCATATAATTTTGTTCCCACTTGTTCTACTTACTAAACATTTCTGCCGGGATGTTGGTGGCCGAAATACTTTCATTAATCTACTGTGACAAGGACAAACACTAGTTAAAGTGCGGCTTGGGTGGCCCTTGAGCTTTGCCGCGAACATGATTACCCAAGAGAATTTTAGCCATAAAAATCCAAGTAGAACTGTTTGGAAGTCCTTGTGGGAATTAACCCTCATATTATGCCCCCTGATTATGCTGAAGTCGGACGAGACATTCGCCCTCACATCGACGGCCCTTTCTTCATTCCTTCCTACTCCATGGTAAAGTACTCACTATGCTTATCAGGAAGTTACGGGTTCATATTCGGTATAAATAAATTAGGCTTAAGCACGAAGGGAGATGTTACACACGGCTTCATATCTAGTTTAAGCTGATCTCTCATTATATACAATGCGAAATCAACTTATACTGGAACGTATAGCTTGATATGTGTCCGTGTGTCTTTTATACGTCTTTTATACGTTACATCTTAGGGTTATAAGAAAAAGAACCCTATTTAATATTTTACTTACTACCCGGCTACTAGCTACTTACTAGCTTAGCGTATTATAGACGAATTTTATTAATGCTATATTGTCTAGTTTTTAATCGGGACAAATATAGGTTTTGTCGGAACGACGCGCGACGGAGCTCAGGCTCGCGATAACTGTAATAGACCCTGATTAGCTAAAAACAGCGACAGCAGCTATCGCGCAGCCAAGGATCCTGCGGTGGCCAATCGCCTGAAATTGACAGGTGAGTATGCAATTTTTAGTTCATTGATCGTCCGACAGGTGTGCGTTAGAGATCTTTGCCTGTTTAATCGCTACCGGCAAATACCTAATAGCAAATTAACGTTTGACAGCGGCATTTGCGTGATTTATGCCTGTCGCAAACCGTCTGCGACATACGTAATCAGCTCGCTGATATACCGGAATGGATGGCAAACGTACTACAGATAGTTTTTCCGGATCTGGATGTTTGTACAAGTAAGATTTATGTCTGAAAATTGTACCCATGATACAAGAGAAATAGTGGGGTAAGGAATGGTTTTAAAACAAATATAGAAATAATAGAATTATCAACTCAACAGAGATATACATACATTATATAATGACATAACGTGAAACTCGATACAGTTTTTAAAGCTTCACATCCAAAAGCATGTGTGCCCTACTTTCCCACAGTGGGCTTAAAATTGGTCTCGTTTCTTCCAAACTTACAACACAAGAGTTTCCCTTTACATATCTGTCCCAAAATCCAGAAGTTTGAAGAAATTTAATGCATACAAATATTTAATTGATTATAAATTGAAAGAACTCGATGTTAATCGAAACTCGTTTAAACTGACCGTGTAACGGACCGGGCACCTGTTACCGATTATAACCTTGCAGGATTTAGAAGTCACCGTATTTTATCAACCTGTGAATGGTGTAGTAATTCCTCAAATCTGTCGGCTTATAATATTTGCCGCATGGTCAGTGACACTGGCATATTCCGACGGATATAATGATCATTGATTACAACATTCAATATCATTACTGTTATCAAGACCTCATAAACTTGTTTGAATTACTGAATGTTTTATCGGACGTGCTGCACTTTGGATATATGGCATACAAATTGACATAGGTAGGTACTTATTTTAATGGGTTTAACGGCCGAAATTAATCATCGGCCTAAACCAAACTGTTTAGATTCAAGATAACTTGCATCTGTTTTTGTGTAAAGTTCACACTTAAGTAACATAAAATCCTGAATCTCAAATCGAAATTTTTTGTATTTGGGAATAAATAAATAAATATTACAATATATTAAGGCTAAGTTAAGATTTAATTGACCTAAACACCGTACAATATTGCCTTATACTTGACATTGGCGAAATTGTAAGATTGACTATACAGGAGCCATAATCTAAGAGAAAAAGAAGAAAGAAAATGTACGAAGAAAGTATGCTTGCGAATGAGCATATATCAGTTCCTTTGAATCCCAATTAGATAATCTATCCTATCACAGTGCATAACTGAGTATCAAAATAAGCCGTGAATGGATGACCTATTGCCCATAGTTACTACACAAGGACGAAGGACAACCGGACCACAACACTCGCATACATGAATTATTCTCATGAACATTCCCACGCGCCTGAAAACGCAGCGTGGGACTGCCTCTAACGAGATGGGCAAATGCCCTGGTTATGGTAAATGGAAGTCGTTGAATGCGGGCCACATGGAACTGGTCATTGTGGAGATCTATGGGGAGACATTTGTTCAGCAGTCAACGTCCTTCGGCTAATATGATGATAATGGGAGTTTTTGTTTAGTTTTTTTTTTTCATTTTCAATTCATTGCGCCGTATGTTGTAAAAATCTACGTATCTCCTCGCTCAAAAATTCGATGTAACAATGAACACTGTTGAAGTAAGTCAAAATAAAAGCAATTTCGAGTCTAACTGTATTACGCAGTAATGGGCGAGTTGATAACACAGAGCCAACCATTCCCCTCTCCCACTTTTTCATCGCACTGAATATGCTCATCTACCGTCGCCGAGAGCATAGGGTGTACAGTACATAGCACAGTCCGACTCAGACAGGCTAAAACAAGGTGCCAAATATCTCCGGGATCTTTAGCATTAGAACGCACGTTCTGGAGCCGCATATTGGTGCCACGCCTATAAGCACATCTCGGAGAGGGTAACAGTATATAGGTCAACACCTCAAGTCTCCTCTCCCACCTTTTTTTATTGATCCGGTGGAAATATGTCATGTACTTTCTCCGCCCCAGGAAAGAGCGGCTCGTTATCTTCGGCACCGAAGGGAGGCTCCAGGAACTCGCGTTATCTCCATCTGGAGACACCCATTGGTAACACGCCTTTGCCGCCGCGAGTGTAGTGTGTTACCACGTTAGGACTAGTCTTGAGTAGCATAACAATTGTTATGGGCAGGCGGACTTACCACCAGCCAAAAATTGTATAGTATATGTAAGATTGTTAGATAACAGATATAGATAATAGTTGCTACCATGCATTGGCATTATGTATATGTTATTATATAAAATAACATCTAAGGATGAAACGAGGGTGACCGCTTTACAGTCACCCTCTCATAGATGTGCCTATAGGCGTCGTGTCCGCTCCCAAGTGGTTTTAGCCGGTAGGAGTCCGGCCATGCGTCGTTCCCCGGGGCAGAGGAATTTCGTGTAGAATTTCCACTGGGCCCAATAAAAACAAGGATGAAAATTACGGAAGCGCAAGGCAACCAAGCAGGCTAATCCAACGTACACTATCGTAGCTTAGGCACGTCGGATTGGTTAATTTAGCTGGAGGACGGCTGTCGAACGACCGCAATAAATTTATGCAACATGTACTTTAGATATATAACTTGATTTATGGAGTTAATGTGAAGTGAATGGTTGAGTTATTTCATCACTGCACTTTCCATGACTAACGAAACTGGCTACAAGTGCGGCTGCAGCGCGGTCCGCTGAGAGTGATTCAGATCAGACAAAGAGTACTTGATTCGTTTTTTCGGGTGTAAAAGTAAGTAATCACTCGTTGAAACTGGAAAGTTATTTTTTTTTTTACATTTGCTTTAGAAGTTTCAGCAATCATTCGCCCACCATTTACATTTCCTTCCACAGTTCCAAGACGATTGGTGCGCTCTCTATTGGCTTAGATATAAGACTGTTATTAGTGACGAGCAATACAATAGATGGTTACACATATTATAATATTTGGTTTATGATAGTTGAGTAAATCAATGTCAAAAGTGTCCCGTCCCTAGAATATTCCACCGCTGCACTTCTGTTCTATGTTAAGATGAATAGCGCACCAGGCAAGCGGGTTCCCACTGGTTGGGCTGCAAGGTGGCGGAGGTCAGACAGCAGTTGGTACGTTAGACTGGAAGCCGACTGTAATGGTATATGAGGAGAAAGCCAGGATGATATAATGATGATGAAAACACAAGGCGGATAGTTAATCCAACGTAAATTTAGGTAACTGAGGCAGGTAGAGAGGTAGCCCTTGGAGGGATCCTTTATAATCCTCCCCGAGAAGTGCCTGGGAGGCGACCTTTTTACAGTCGCCTTCCCTCCACTAGAGGGGGTGACCGCTTTACAGTCATCCCCTCCGAGATGTGGCTACAGGCGTGGTACCAAAGGGTGGCTCCAGGTGGAGATAACGCTAGTTCCTGGAGCCTCCCTTCGGTGCCAAAGATGACCGCTCCAGTGGTTTTAGCCGGTGGGCGTCCGGCATACCCCTTCGCCCTTCCCCGGGGAGGAGGAAGTTCATGTAGAATTTCCACTGGACACCAATAAAAATAAAATAATGTAGAGAGTTAGCCGGGCGACGTCAATGGGATTGATTAACGCGCCTGGCTGCGTGGCCTCACTTTCTAGACACATTAAACTATTATCATCATTTCGGCCGAATGAAGTCCACTGCTGGACCCAGGCCTCCCCCAAAGATCACCACAACTACCGATATGGGGAGTTTTGCCATAATCGCCACGCTTGGCAGACGGGTTGGCGATCGCAGTTAAGTTGTTAATGTACTCGAAGGACGCTGCTGCCCATTCTCCGGCTAATTCTTAGTCGACTTTTACGACACCACGGGAGGAAATGGGGTGGTGGTATTCTGAGCCGGCACCACACGGCAGAACTATTATCAGCTAAATGTAATCCGAATCATAAAACTGAAACTAAACCTATCATGAATAGCTCGTTTTGAAATATATTTATTGACAGAGTTCAACATACAGGGGCTTCAGTGACAGTGCGAACATTCACTGTTGACCAATGAATTGCTAAATTTATATTTTTAATATTACTCCTGATCATCAGCCCACACAGGCCCACTGCGGAACGTGGGCCTCTCAGTGACCGCTACAACCATCGGTCATATGGATTTATAGCACTCCGAGATATGGTTTACACCTAGTTCACATGCAGATGTTGCTAGTTTACGGAGTAGATACCGCTAGTCTAAAAACTCAGTACGGGTGCAGTGGTTTTCTGCGGTAGGTGTCGCGGATGCATCCCCGCACGAATCTTTTTTTAACGATGTCCCACGCTATGATATACATTGTTTTCGAAATTAAGGTTATGTGTAGGAAAAAAGAGTCTAAACAAGTCCAATTCTGCCATTTATTTCACTTAATATTTAAATAGCTTATGGATATATGAACTATTTTTAGAAACTCAATGCACAATTTCTGTATGTAGCTTGTTAACGCTTCGCAACTTCTTTTTTCTATAACTAAACCATAATGGATGAAATGCAAAAGCAGTAGTAACATCGACTTACTACGCAACTGTGGGGTACAAACGCCATGACATGATGACGCCATGATAACATTCATCGTAAGGTGCCCGCACCAATTGCAGGTTGCAACAATTTGACAGTTACATTTTATCGCCGACAGATGGGAAGCAACGGTTTTCCATAGCAACGGTGCGACATGCTTCACTGATTCTAGGGTAGGTTGGGGTGATAGGGTCAGTGCGATCGTAGTCGTTGCAAGCTCACGCAACTTTTTTTCCCGATAAAATGGAAGGGAGCTCGCGGGGAATGAGGACAAAGAATAAGGGAACGGTGAGTTAGGCGCAGGAAGGTTCACGAGTACTACATATCGGAAAACGCAGCGTGGGATGGCCTCCAACGAGATGGACAGACGACCTGGTGAAGGTGGCTGGGAGTCGTTAGATGCCGACAGCATGTAACCGGTCGTTGTGGAAATCTATGATGGAGGTATTTGTTCAGCAGTAGACGTCCTTTGGTTGATATGATGGACTATTTCTCAAAATATGCTAAATTTGAAGAAAAATGAATTTAAAAAAATACTTCTATTATTTACAATAGAATATGCTTTGTTGTACAACATTTGGAAAAATAATATATTAACTAATGTATAAATAATATATTAACTAATGTATAAATAATATATTAACTAATGTATAAATAATATATTAACTAATGTATAAATAATATATTAACTAATGTATAAATAATATATTAACTAATGTATAAATAATATATTAACTAATGTATAAATAATATATTAACTAATGTATAAATATAATGTACACTGGGCGTTCTTATCGCTAAACGCGATATATCGAATATGTTTTCTACGCAACCTTAGGACCAACAAGAAGTTCAGCGAAAAAAAAATATGGGGTAGTCCGTGGCGTTCAGTTTTATATTATAAAGGTATAGTTACAAGTACTGCATAGTGATAATAAGATAAAATATCGTGTGAGAGATAATATAATGAACAGCAAAGACTAATATTATTATCAAATTGACAGATAATGTGCTCTAACAAAAAATTTAAAGTTTGTTGAGGACTGTGCACGTCTTACTGATATGGGCTGCATTGCCCAAAACAGTGTAGCCTGAACTGCGAAAGATTTATCGTAAAACTTGGTGGAATGCATTGATATCTCGAGCCTCAAGTTCTCCGATGATCTTAACTACCTTATATGATTAGGAATGCTTCTAATAATTACTGAGAAAAGTAGAGGCAGAAGTATTAACATCACCAAGAAAAGTGTTATTATTGGTTATGATAAAATATCATCATATCATCAAAATCCCCCAATGAGTATACCACACACACACACACATCAGCCCTTAAAACTCCACTGCCGAACATCAGCCTCTCAACGTTCACTACAATGAGCGGTCACAGGGGCCATAAACACCACGCTTGGCAGGCCGTTGCTGCTGCCTTTTCTCTTGATATTAAACCCTTAGTCGGACATAAGTGGAGACGGTTGTATATTCTTTCCCGGGAATCATACGGAACATCATCATCATATCCAAATAACACCAATACAAAAAACTTACCTGGACGTTTTATCACACTCAGACTATGTTTCCACAGCATGTGACCGGCTGTTGTGGAAATCTATGAGGCAGGCCTTTGTACAGCAGTGGACGTTCTTTGGCTGATATGATGGACGTTTGGCGCAGTGGCTAGTTGGTTTGCTTTCTGCACTACGTGTCGCGGTTTCAATTCCCGCAGGGAATAAATATTTGAATGGCTTACAGCAGATAGTTGTTCCATGTTTGGGGGATTGTGCATGTGAAATTTGTAAACTGTACCTACCCACAATACACGATAAATCTCAGTGTGATATAAGTTACGTTTAAAAAAGAAACTTTTTTACCTTTAAATGATGTTCAGGATATTTTTGATCATCATCATCATCATTTCGGCCGAATGAAGTCCACTGCTGGACACAGGCCTCCCCCAAAGATCACCACAACGACCGATATGGGTGTGCTGTGGGCTCATTGGGGGGTTTTGCTATAATCGCCACGCTTGGCAGACGGGTTGGCGATCGCAGTTGAGTTGTTAATGATTGCCCATCCTCCGGCTAATCCCTTAGTCGAATTTTACGACACCCACGGGAGGAGATGGGGTGGTGGTATTCTGAGCCGGCACCACACGGCACGGTTTTTGATCATGCTTACTTATAATTAAGTGTAATGTTTTTTTTAATCATAATTGTAAATTCTACGTAGGAATCTAACATTTAAGCTGTTAATAAACATGAGATACATGTTTAACTGACTTCATGTCAGATATTATATGTTGGCAGAACTGCCATAACAGTACGCTAGAAACATGAGAAAAAACATAAACAGAATGCATCAAATCTTAATGTAAAATGATTTAATGAACAAAAATATTTACGCTACCTAGTTTTAACGCCATTACCGTCTTGAGTTTGTTTAATTTACCTAATGCTTCCGTAACTCTTACGAAATTGCGGTTATATATAAAATATTGCTAGGAAGAAGCGTGTATTCTAAAAAAAGTAGAATCTTTGTTTAGTGGAATGTGTGACGTCAAACTTACTAATTATACTTTTGTGTAGGGTATATTATAAGTAATTGCACTTTAGAAAACGAATATGAAAGCCATAGGCAATAAAAAAATCGTGGCGATCCATCTGTATTAGTACCTAGGATAAAAATAATTATCTATAAAAAATTGAATCTGTTTGTACAATGTTAAAATGACAGTTATTTACTAAATGCATATAAAACTGGTACTTATAACACAATAACATTTTTTTGTCTGTCTGTTTTTTCTGGCTAATCTCCGAAACGGCTCGACCGATTTTGACGGGACTTTCACTGACAGATAACTGATGTTATAAGGAGTAACTTAGGCTACTTTTATTTTAGGAAAAAGAATTAAGGTTCCGCGGAAAAAATCAAAACTCATGAAACCCAATATTTAAAGTTTTAAACTATTTCTACATAATCCGATTTATTTTAAATTAAACGGCGGGTGAAACCGCGGGACACAGCTAGTTTAATAATAAAATAGGGAAAGTACTTAATACAAATTTCTCTGACTCGTGTCATCAAAATATGAATATTAAATTTTCCAAAAAATTACGGAATGAATGGAGGAAATCGAATCTGTATAGTAGATTCTGACGCTACGTTTGGCGCAGTGGCCAATCGTTTGGCTTTCTGTGCTGCGTGTCGCAGGTACGATCCCTGCACGGATCAAATATTTGTATGTATCTACACCTTGGAACGAGGCAACTAAAGTCTTGACTATTCATAAGTGCCTATAAATGGTTTTACATGAATAAAAATATTATCTTTATCTTTATGACCTACAGATAGTTTATCAGAGTCTGGGTTTTTGTGCATATAAGATGCAGGTCTGTTAATTACGGTACCCACGACACGGGAGTGTTTTGCGGATTGAACTAAGTCAACAATACATCTAAAGTTGTACTATATAAAACGAAAAGGTGCTTAATAAACCCATAATCAAAAGGTCAAATCCGGCTGGGACAGTATTTTTATGTAATAATAAAGCCTCCATAATCCCTTAAAATTTAGATCAAAGTCAAAGATTTTTATTTCAAATAAACCAAATATGACACTTATGAAACGTCAGAATCTAAATTGCACGGTTCCAAATTGATCTCTCTCCAGAGCCGGCAAGGAACTCCATGGATACTCTTTTAAATAATTGAGATCACAATGTTAATTGATACAAATTATTGTAAAACATATACCGAGAAAAATGTACGTCAATGTATAGATGGAACATACCACAATAATATAATTTATTTATTTGGCTTGGCAGTTAACGGCTGACCAGTCCCAACAGACGGCACCCGTTCACGAGCATGACGCATGCATCAGCATCGCTTAGCTCAACCATATTGTAGGGAACCGAACAACCCATCATTCCGGCCGAACCAAGTCCACTGCTGGACACACGCCTCCCCCAAAGATCACCACAACGACCGATATGGTTGTGTTGTGGGTTCATTGGGGGGTTTTTGCCATAATCGCCACGCTTGGCAGACGGGTTGGCGATCGCAGTTGCGTTGTTATTGTACTCGAAGGACGCTGCTGCCCATCCTCCGGCTAATCCCTTAGTCGACTTTTACGACACCCATGGGAGGAAATGGGGTGGTGGTATTCTGAGATGGAACCCGATCAATTTAAAACCTACAATAAATCTCGTTACTGTCACACATAGACAATGGGCCATATTGTTATGCTAATTACCTCACTAGCCATCGCCATATTAGTAAGCATTCGTGGTCACAGCGGTATGAATTACTCATGTATTTGTGTAATAAAATGGTCTTGATCGTTTCTATGGAAATAATTCTCATATTTATTTTTATTGGAACGATTCAATTGATTTTAGTTCAATTCAATAATCATTCACCAAGCAATATCAGGCCACCAAAACGCTTATATCAAAAGCAGTTGCTTTAAACGTTTATCTAAAGAGATTTGAACTACATATATGTTTTAAGAGTGGCAGCCTTCCTATGTCTTGGTTAGGGAGAATACTTTGGGTGCAAGGCAACGCAGCTCTATATTGAAATTCTAGATGTCTGCTCATTGCATGTCGTAAAACGAGACACAATTAAAAATCTACAATAGATCTACACGGCTGCCGGCAATTAACACGCGAGGGGACTTTTGTCGTGTTGGTTATACACCTACAACTTTAATAAAAAATACTTTTTTGGGTCTCTACCGTTCTACGAGCCTATAAAAATCCTATATTCTGTCGTAACCATAAGAAACTTAAGCTCATATCGTTAAAACGAGAAACAACTACACGTATCGGTGCTGCATACAAGTTTTACGTCCATTTTTAATGTTACAACCAATTAGTTGAAGCCACAGAACAGATTGTATATTACCAAAGCTATTTTGTAAATGCTATTCATTATCGTAACAAACTGAACATTGCTCCTAAGGAGAATGAATTGTTAATTTGGAACTAAGGCTAACAATAAGACAAGGACGTAATAAAATATTGTATACAGTAAAATGCACTGAGCTTGAGCTTTAGCTTAGTGCAAGTTGTGCACGTAGTGAGTGCGAAATATGCACGTAGTTAGTGAAAATTACACACGCTTACTGCGTGTGTAATTTTCACTACAAACTAAGTACAAACTAAGCACGTAGTAAGTGCTACTGTTTCGTTTTCAGGGTTCCGCACGTCCAAATGAAAATACAGCTATAGATTTTGTTGTATATAAATGACCTGCTTGAGGTAACAGAACACAGAACAATATTATTTGAAGATGATGCATCCGTCATAGTAACCTCTAAAAATAAATCGACATTTCACATTCGTTTAATTTCATTAATTTTTCGCCGTTTAACGTGTCGCCTGATCGACGCCTGGCTCCTTAGTCATCCTGCGACCACGAATGCTGCAAAGTGTTCGAAACGTTAGGAAAAACAACAACAAATTGAAGTGTCTGTTTGTAATCTCAAAATAACATCTTTTTACTACATGCATATGAAAGTATATACGGTACTTATAACAAAATAACAAGCTGTCTGCCTGCCTGTTTGTTCCGGCTAATCTCTGAAAGGGCTGGACGGATTTTGATGGGACTTTCACTGGCAGATTTTATGAGTTATTTAGGCTACTATTATTTTTGAAAAAGAAATAGTGCTCCGCAAATAAAACCCATGAAATACAATATTTAAAACTATTATTTCTAAATAATCCGATTTATTTTAAATTAAACGGCGGGTGAAACCAGGGATCTAAAACTCACTGTGTAATAATCGCGACATTACTAATTATAATGATTTCCATAACAATAATTTAAATATTGATTATAATGGACAAATTCATCAGAAAGCTAATAATGTATATAATTATATATAAATTATACTAAATGCCAAACTCAATTGGAAAGAATAAATAGATAAAGTGTACAATAAAATAAACGGATTCTTATTTGCTTTATCTAAATTAGCCAGCGTAGCAAATAGTAACACTGCAATTACTGCTTAATTTGTCGAATTTGTGCTCAGTATACCTGAGCTTACTGAGACTACTTATTTGGGGAAATGGCACAGAAATCATAAAAGCTTTTGTTGCTCAAAAAAGGTGCATACGGTCCATATGCGGTATAGCTTCAAATGTATCTTATCGCCCCATATTTTAAAACATTAAAAATACGACCACTGTCTATATATCCTTGAAGTAGAAAAATTTACTAAACAGAACTGCAACTTATTTAAGCAGGCAAAATATAACACCCATAAGAAACCCATATCGATTAGTTTTAGAAAAAGTGCCTAACCCACTCGACTGCATAGAAACTGTTAAGCAAGTGTAGGAATTGTACACAGTTTGTAACAAGATTCCTGAACATATAAGTACACGGCTACACATCAGGTTATACATATCTAGTTTAAGCTGATCTGTAATCGTAAGGAAAGCTATACAATACGAGATCAGCTTATACTGGAAATGTATAGCTTGATATGTAACCGTGCGTACTTCCATTAAATCGATTCGTACGCGCACTACAAAACTGACTGTTACTAAACATATTCTATTCCTTCCTTCCTAGTTTGTTTGTAAGTAGTATGGGATAAATAGTTATTGAGTAATTTTGGTTTTTAAGGATATATTGTGTAAATTTGCACGCTGTATAAACTGGTTGAATAGGTATGAACCATAGTGTCATTATTAATTATTTTTCACGTCACTCTAGTCACGAGCTCGTGACAACAAGCTACATGTTACAGTTGTAAGGGGGAATCCGGTCTTTTGATAGGCTTATGCGGGGACAAGGGTTCAACACGCAGATACCCTTTAGGGAATTTTAATCGAAAATGTTATGGTACACTAACCGAGGACTCCCCACGGCTGCGCTATAAAATGCAGTCTCGGATTGTTCCCGGAGGTATAAAACTATTGTTTGAAATGGAAACTATAATTATAAGGTGACGAAGGTTGATGGCACGTACGGCAGGTGTATTGCAATGGGTGCTAAATACAATTGTTATTATTTATTATTAACTGTATAACTGTACTTAAAATAATGTTGGCCTTTATGTCTGATGCCTCAGATGAATTAAGTTGTTGGCCAAAATACAATCGTGTATTTATCGATGAGGCATATAAAGAACAGCAGGGTTGCTATGGCAACATTCCAGACAAACAATGATTCATAGTTAACAACAAGGGGGCAAGGGGGAATTCGTAAACTCATATAGGTTTACAAACACCGAATAGTCTTCCGAAAGCTTCTTTACCAACGAATGGCTGCAATGGATCAGCAATCGTAGTATAATGTTATTAGGCTTCTATAGCAGCTGTAGTGTGATCTTACGAGGACCTAGAGTCCCCTTCGGTGCCGAAGATGACCGCTCCAGTGGTTTTAGCTGGTAGGAGTCTGGTATAACCCCTCTGCCCTTCCCCGGAGCGAAGGAAGTTCATGTAAAATTTCCACCGGACACCAATAAAAAAAAGGATAAGAGAAGCAAGTCCTAATGCCCACTATACACATCAAGCTATACAAAATCAGTTTACGCTGAACTCGTTATCACACTGAAAGCCATAGCCATACAATGCGAGATCAGCTTACACTGGTTTTGTATAGCTTGATGTGCAGCTGTGTGTACTTAGTAATTGTTCACATTTACGATTCACAAGAACTACAAAACTTCTAAATTTGATATTGAACTAACTTGATTCGGTACTTATATTATACTAGCTGGGACCCGGGGCTTCACCCGCGTTTAATTTAAAAGAAATTTAGAGTACTTCGACATAGACACTTGACATAGAATATATATATTGGATTTAAGGTTTTATTTGTGCGGTTCCGCGTACATTAAAATGAAAACAATGTTTTTATTTTTAATACGCAAATATTTTTTGCAGGGCTGTCCGAGAGAAAGAGAAAACTTCAGCCAAATGGCTGGGGTTTCTGAAGCTTTTGTCCGGAGTCAACAATTTTAGTGATGGCAGCCCTACCTATAGTCAATGTCATCAATAGTGTATATAATATTCTACATTATTTTTGTTAGATTTACCGCCTCTCATACCAGTGGAAAGTCAAGCTCAACAGAAATGAACGAAGGCACTACAAAAAGAAAATCCTAAGCGTTTCTGTTACATATTGTAATCGCGAGTACTTAAAAGATGCTGCAGCCTGCTGATATATGCCCTTACACGTCTCTTTCATAACCACTGCCACACTACTCTGTGTACACTCGTACAATATTTATTTTTACAATATTTACTTTTACCGCGTGACCCTGTTGCGGCTTTGCGTGACTACCCTAATTACTGTTGTCTGGGAAAAATATCCGACGAGCTGTGAAGGAATCCACCATATTATCTGTTTGATCGTTCTTCAGGGCAAGCACGCAAAAGGGCATTCTGACCTTCATTCAGCTCGTGTCTTTTATTTTGCGTTGTTTTAATTATTCAATAATATGACGAGACGAGCAAGTCATTTGCCTGTTGGCAGCGTCATGCCGTGTAGTGCCGGCTGCGAATAGCACCAACCCATCTCATCCCGTAGGCGTCGTAAAAGTCGACTAAGGGATTAGCCGGAGGATGGGCAGTAGCGTCCTTCGAGTACATTAACAACTCAACTGCGATCGCCAACCCGTCTGCCAAGCGCAGCGATTGTGGCAAAACCCCCCAATGAGCCCACAATACTACCATGTGCTGTGCCCAGCCGTGGACTTCATTCGGCCGAAATGAAGGAGCTGAGATTGTAATGGATTCCATCGCACATTTATATTAGAGGTAATGAGGAGGCCAACCGACTAGCAAAGTTGGCGGTTACAGAAGGGGAAAATATATTTATCGCACCACATTATTCAGAACTTCTACGACAAAACATCGAATAAAAGGGAATTGGTATAAGACCATCCAGTCTGAGGCTCCTCATATTTGTAGCCTGGTTTACTTAACTTTAACATAAGTAGACCTTATGGCTCATAGACTGCGTCCTGGACATATTCCATCAAGAAGGTTTCAGCGTCGGATGCGAACGTCGAATTCACCAAATTGTGAAATATGTATGTAGCTGATGTTAAACACTTACTGATATCATGTAAAAATAAAAGTAAGGAAATTATGGAGTGGTATAATTCAAAACATTCTGGCGTTACCGACTTCGATAGAAGCTATGAGTCTATATGATTTAGCATCTTGTATTTTACTATATCTACATTATGCTTGTTGAAAGAATTCGATTTCGACTCGCAATAAACTATTATAACGCTTGAAAGAAAAGAAATTGTTTAACTTATTTGAAAAATAATTAAGGGCCTCTCCACTTCTTTGTTGCCCCACGGCCTTCAAACCTCTAAATACGACCCTGGCAAGAATAGATTATGAACACAGAAAAAAGAAAATATCTTTGACTATTAATCTACTTAGTACCCACTTGCTGCGAATTGGTTGTTGCACTTGATAGCGCGTTTCATGCCTTGAGATTAAACCTCACTGAAATGCAATCACTAGAGTAGGGGTAGTTAGAAAACAAGTAAAATACTTAGTACTTATCATAATATCAGTGTATGACAGCTATCCCTCAGCTCGGTGTGTATAACTCACAAGGTATTGTTAATTGCAAAACCTAATTAATAAAACCATTCTCGTCTTTGACAGCACGATTGGTGCAGTGGCTGATACAGTCGACTGCTGCGCCGGGGGTCGTGGGTTCGATTCCCAGACGGAACAAATATTTGTATGATCTGCAGGTAGTTGTTCCGGGTCTGGGTGTATTGTATGTGGAATTCATGTCTGTAACTGTGTGCGACACAGGAGAAATCCTAGTGTGGGGCAACGTTTTTTAAAAAAAATAGAAAATCTTTGATTTCTGTAACAATTTGAAAACAAACATGTTCAGCGTCATATAGCTTCGAAGAACACACTAATAACTTATGATCCTTAACTTGACACTGGCAAAATGGAGTACAATTGCCATGAAAAAAAAAAAAAAAAAAAAAAACTTATGATCGTTGTCATAAACAAACGCAATTATGTTTATCACTTGTATGTCCCTATTATTAAAACATTAAGCGTACCTTCTAAATAAAACGTACAACCAATGATAATATATATTAAAAGAAGTAGATATGTTACATGTGTGCCAAAAGTAAGAACCAAAACTCCCCCAATTGTAGCACCTGGCAATCGGTTCGCCTAGATAGCTATCTAGGCGAACCGATTGCGAGGTGACTCTTTTACTCTTGTTGTTTTTGTATCTTCTTTCTCACGACATGGTTGTGCAAGCGAGACTGTATTTTGCGCGCCATTTAATAAAACATATCTATGGTATAATATCATTGCGTACAACTAAAAGAACCAACATAAACAATACTAATTTATTGCGTAAATCATCGTTATCAAATTCTTATACATGCATAACGATTAGGTACATACAGGATAAGATTACGTTATCAATCTTCGTTTGCGCGCTTGCCGCCATTTTCATTCGCGTCAGCTGACGAAACCGGTATACTCTCTGTCTACACAACGAAATTCCAGGTAACAGGTACGTGCAACCGGCTTAAGATGGGTTGGGCCAATGTTTGGGGCCAATTTTATTACAGTGATCATCTCCTATTGCTTTAATAAAGTTTGGGGGAAGACCTGTTGTTTACATAAAGATGTTTGAACTAAACTATTCAAGAGAATTTAATAATAAATTCAAAATTATGTAACTAATAATATTCATTTAATGATTTTTACTAACATTAAAGCAAGTAGAAAGGAAATACTAATTGTTCGTGTTGTGGCACACGTTCCGTTTAAGGCGATAAAGTCTAAATGTCTTGGCAGGCCAACCGTTCAGTTCTAATCCCTTTAGAAAAATGATTTACCTTTTACACGCAAGCGTTCAGTATTTACGGTCCTTTCAAAAAATACTAATGAAACGATGCCTCCAATTTCTCTACTCTGCTACCAAATTACGTGCGCCCTGAACTATTATAAGTATAAGCGTGGCTGGTCTGTAAGAACTCACTTCTGAATCCGCAGTAAAATTTCTAATATTGTATTGTTTTTACTACTTTTCTTTACTTTTCAGTCCAAAACCGTATTTTGTAGGCCAAACAAAATTTGTTACGTGCTTAATAGAATTCGCGATCTTGTAAAATGCCAAGAGCTCCTGGTTGAAATAGAAGGTTTACCTAAATTAGAAAAAGAAACTGTTAAATTCTAAATTCGAATGAAAGTGTATTCATTTTTCAGGGACCATCTAAATGTAAGACGTACATCTTTTGTTGAAGCCACGTGGTTCATCCTAGGCTCAGAATTAGCGTAGCATCTCCTATACATGTTTTCTTTCTTTCTTCTTTCTTTCTTTCTATATTACCATAGAAACGAGAAATCCTTTGATAGTGGTGTAGAAGGCGGTTATAGAAAGTAATCACCTATCTTATTACTGATGGTATCTGCGAACATGCTGACAGTATTTTCCCTCTCTATCGATTGATAAAGCAGTCTAGGGAGAGGGCCAAATTCAGCTGAATCAAATTTATACAGCATAACTGTAAAACTGTCAAAGGTTTTAAATAAAACACGAGGTTGAACCACATGAAACTAATTCATAAATGCATCACAAACATTCGGGACCAAAATATACCATTACATTGTTGCCAAATATTTACCCCAGCATTGGTCCCAACCAATGCAGTAATACTAGCTTTTCGTGAACATTCCTCGAATGCTTTGTGAAAGTTTACTTCGTTTTGTTTTTACTTTGTTATGGCGTACTCTTGGCGGCAGTTGCTAAAGTGAAATTTTCAGTTAACATCTTAATACTTC
The DNA here is from genome assembly GCA_947459985.1 of Diloba caeruleocephala. NCBI lineage: Eukaryota > Metazoa > Arthropoda > Insecta > Lepidoptera > Noctuidae > Diloba > Diloba caeruleocephala. The sequence goes on from OX381618.1 coordinate 4,976,094, forward strand.
GAGGAATTTTTTGTAGTTACCTTTTACTTTACTTTGAACTCGTTGATCTAGAAAAGTGTTCTGCCATGCCATGCATGGGTAACACTGAATGGATAATAGTAGGCAGCTTCAAGTATCAGTATGGCTATAGCTTATATAAGCTTTGCTTTACCTTTTTAGCTACATTTAATCATCACTATGCATTATACGGAGCTTTCGAGTTTGCCGTTGAACACAATTTTTCTGAAAAGATAATAAATACCCTTAATTTTATGTTAGGATAAACCCACTACAAATTCCCAACCACTGTAACTCCTGTAAGCCTAGATCTACAATGGCGGCCACAAGAAAAGAGACACCGATCAAAGAAGATCGGTGTGTCCCAGAGTAATTAATAACTGTCTTGAAACCTGCAGCGAAAACACACAAAATAGAAAAAAGAGGAGTAAAAAAGAAGGTACGTTCCAATCAAGCTAAGCTGGGCAGACATCAATCTATTATGGATTCAGTGATTATATTCTAATAACACTTTATATGTCATATTGGAATGACGAAAGCCGGTATAACAATAATGAACCTTCTTTTAATATTTTTTTTGACGTTTTGACCTCATTTACTTTCTCCGCTCTGCAGAAAGGTGGAGGATCATCTCGTACTCTTACAACCCCAGGGTGTTCCTTCGACCTTCCTATCGCTGGGGGTTCGTTATTTACTTGCGCATTGGGCCGCACGTCCGTCAGGTTCAGGCCTCGGCCTCGCCACTTGGTTTATCGGGCCCCGTCTCTATCACACATTCCTCAAGACAGGCACGCGCAGAACAGAGCGCGCCTCACAGGTCGGGCGACGGACTGCCCCAAATTCGTCGCCTGCAGGCCGATAACAATAATTACTGTCTGTGCTGTCAAATAAATAATTTCTTTCTTTCTTTCTACCCTACCGAAGGTTTTCAAAAACTTCGGTATTTATAATTAATTTTTCATGTCAACTCATACTATAAAAAAGCAGTGTCTTATACACTAAACGTCTCAGAGACTATGTGAAGTGATATTGTAATGTATGTCAGTGTAACGGTATAATGTAATCAAACAATGCATTATACAACCTTATCTATGGCCTTGTTCCACATTTGTGTCAATAATGCAGTTAGATTTTATCACTTGCACACACAGTGGCCTATGTGGACCAGTTTGAATGTCCACTAACGGATTGTTAGCTACTTTGTTGGACTTTTGGATATCAATGAAGTGATGGACGTTGCATTTGTGTCAATAATGCAGCTAGATTTTATGACTTGCACACACAGTGGCCTATGTGGACCAGTTTGAATGTCGATTGTCGGATTGTTAGCTACTTTGTTAGACTTTTGGATATCAATGACGTTGAGCTAGAGTTTGCCAGATGGTCGGAATTTGCTTGGATTCTCAATATAGTTTCAGAATCCGGATTTTTTTTAAAACCTGCCGAAAAACAGCTTCTCGTAAAGATTTATACACATGATGTCTTCTCTACTCATAAACGATCCAACATTGGTAGACTCAGTAAAAATAAATGCAAAATACACACAACGTAAAATGTTACTTCTAAAAATTGTCAATTATTTAAGTAATATTTTTTTACCATGTTCAGCAGTAACGTAAGTTCAGACGTTAACGGCCCGATGTGATTGTGTGAATAAAGACTAAACTAAATATGCGGTCATGCTGTTGGCAAATGATAGGCCACACTTCCGTCCATCTATGGGCGTTGTAAATGGCGTTTATTTATTCAGCGGCTGGGTGAGCTTACTGCCCATAAGTACTGCCATCACCACACCACAATCAAGTGTGATGATTAATGGCAATGTCCGCTAGCTCCGATCACTGTCGTGGTCATTGAGAGGCTTATGTTCCGCAATGGCCGTTTACGAGCCATTCCATGATAAATTTAAATAGTCGTGGTCAATTAGGTAATAATTGTAATTACTATATTTAATTGTTAACGGTTTCGAAAACGTAGTTGAGTTAAAAGACGAGATTATTTACAGAGAGTTATCAACAACACGTGCTGTAGGTACATGAAAAACTATTATTGTATGAATTTATTGTTTCAATCGATTCTTAACGGGTTTGATAACTGCACACACTTCTATTTACCTACCTACTCATAAAACCCCGTTCGTACCATTCGGAGCAAGCAATGTTGGCTATAGGCACAGAATTTTCTTCCAGTGTGGCTACTGGTCAATCACACCTCTTTGCCTGAAGAACGTTAATGTTGAATTTGTTTTATTTATGTAAAGGATGAATATGAGATCGCATTTACATTTATTTTTATTGGCCCCCACTATTCGATATTTAGGGGATGCCGGAGGGCTCTATTTAATACCTATGAGTAAGCATTTTATATGCATTACCTACCGGATATCTCTAAGAAATAGAAAGATCGGAACTTATTATATTGTTGCTCGAAATCGCTGTAACTGTGTGTAGGGACGCACTACGCCACTACATTCACAATTCTGTAGAAAATGAGATCCAGCTAAAGTCTGGAAATTTCTCAGAATTATGGGAGTTGGAAAGCAGAGACAATCTGGCACCCCTAAAGACTTGGACCTCGATTGATAAAATCAGCATTTCTCGTCTTCATCCAATTCACCGGGATTTTGAAAGCGTCCACAATCAGTCATCTTTCAACTCTTTCGACTCCCGATTATCCAGCTTTTTTGTTCAGTCATTTCACCGATTGTGATTTTAAGAAGAGCATAGTTTCAATCACATGCAACGCAATTGGTAGTGATTGCGTAAGCCGAAAAATGACACACCTTATCCTTGAAGAAATCCTCCCAGTCCTTTCTTATATCCTTAACTACTCCATATCCTCCGGTCCGGGTTTCCATCTTTATAGAAAGACGCCCAAATAATTCCTCTACTCAAAAAATTGATCCAACTGTCTTCTCAGAGGACCTCCAATATCCATTTTTCCTTTCCTTTCCAAAGTCCACAACCCGCTAAGTGCTTTCCTTTGTAAGAATAGTCTCCTCAATCCTCTCCAATCTGGCTTTCGTCCTGGTCATAGCACCACTACAGCCCTAATTAACATCACGGATGACATAAGGTCAGGTATGGAAAGTGGGTGTTACAGTTATTTGCTTACTGGATTTTAGCAATGCATTCAACACCGTCGATTTCGACATCCAGCTTGCCATATTTACTTAGCTCGCTTTACATATCTCTAACGGTGATTGAATGGTTTCGAAGTTACCTGTCTGGCCGTATATGCAAGAGTCCTGTTCTTGGTGCAATACTTACACTGGCATACCTCAGGGTGGCGTTTTATCTCCTCTAGTCTTCGCTATATTTATTAATTCCATTTTTTATAAACTTCTTTCATTCCACCACTTCTATGCAGACGATTTGCAAATCTACAAGCAGGCTTCACCTACAGAATTGCCAGATGCGATTGCCATCATCAATAGGGATTTAGTTTCAATTAGTGAATGGAGTAAAGCGTATGGACTCAAGGTAAATCCTACAAATACTCAGGTCACGGTTGTTGGCAGCCCTAGGTTGACTACTAGAATTGACCGGGTGTGGATTCCGGCAATAAGTTTCGACAGGACTATCATACCCATAAGTGAAACAGTAAATAATTTGGGGATTCTTATTGACAAAAATCTTTCCTAAGGTCCTCAGCTTCAGGAAGTGAGCAGTAAATTGTTTGCGTCAGCCGGGTCACTGAGAAGATTACGAAACTTCCTGCCTACTGCCACTAAAACGGCACTAGCACAGTCCCTTTTATTACCCATCCTTGACTATGCCGATATCAGTTACCTTGATCTAACTGAGGCTCAACTCAATAAACTAGAGCGACTTCAAAATGTCTGCATAAGGTTCATATTTGGCTTACGTAAATATAGCCATGTATCAGAATTTCGCATAAAGCTCAAGTAGCTTCCAATTCGCCTGCGCCGGAATTCTCATATATTATCCTTACTTTACAGTGTTCTGTTTAATCCCTCAACCCCCTCTTATCTTAAAGAAAGTTTTTAGTTCCTTCATGACACACATAACAGATATCTAAGATCGTCGGAAAATTTGAGGCTTAAGATCCCTATGCATTCCAGAGTTTTTTTGGACAAATCATTTGCAGTACAAGCAGCACGACTTTGGAATGCCTTACCCGATACAGTTAAATATGCTCAAACATTACGAACATTTTTTTTAAATAGTAATAGAGCATTATCTATCTCTTTAGTTGACTTAAATATCCAGTATTGTATCTATGTATAATATTATATTATATATATCCAGAGTATCTATTTATTGTATTTATGTATTAATTTTCAAATTAGTGTAGTTATACTACGTATTTATTCCAATACGTGTATTTTCTTATATAATATCGATATGAATATATACATCATCATTCAGTACACCACAGACTACCTAAATTTCTTTATTTCCCTACTTTTAAATCCATCCAAAGGTTGTCTGTAAAAGATAAGATCGCCCATTGTGCCACGCTAACTATTGTATATAATCCTTCATATTATTTTGGTGTACAATAAAGTTATATTCTATTCTATTACATAGGCATATTATTAGCTCTTACTGCCAGCCAGTAATTGTCAATCTTATGCTGACATTTTGTAACATTGATAATTCATTGGAAATTGCTAAATATTGCCCAAATAGATTCTGACAGCTTAAATGAAATGAACAAACAGTGAAACAGCCTCTTTAATTTTCACATATTATCATAGTCTTAAAAATAAAACACATGAGCAAATACTTTGAAAAAATCCGTTACCAATCAGTGAGACGGACGCAGCACTAGTGCCTACCTGCCCCTTTCATTCAAGGCCGCGACAGGTAAACGAGGTAGTTATACCTTGTTATAGTAATATTGATTAAACTTGAAAATAATCGCTATGCATTTTTGTTGGGGAGTTCTGAACATGCGATGGGAAGTTGCGTGTTATACGTTATTAACTTATTACGATATATTTAGTCTATTTTTCGCCATAAAAGCTCTCCTCGTAGCCTCAAGGAGAGTCTCCATGGTGGTGTCAAATAAAGTGGATGCTTATGCAATGAGATAATAAAGCCTTATATTACCTTAACAAACAAAATAAAGTAATGAACGTTATAAAATATGATCACTTACATTACGCTTATACAGTTAAGGTCCCTTATAGGGTATAGGCCTCCTCCAACTTCTTCCAAAATTTCCTGTCCTTTGCCTTCGCTTTCCAATTTTCTCCAGCAAGCTTATTAACTTTATCTGCTTATTTTGGTCGTCCTCTAGCTCTGTGGCCGCTTGGGCCTGACCATGTCGTTACCTTATGGCTCCATCTACCATCTGTCATCCTAGCTAAGTGACCGGCCCATCTCCATTTAAGTTGCTTTGTATGTTGGAGGGCATCTATGACATGAGTTTTCTTGCGGATATTTTCATTTCTTTGCTTGTCCGTCAGCCTGATGTTCAAAATGCTTCTTTCCATTGCTCGCTGGGTCTTTTGTATTTTATCCCGTGTGGAATTATTGAATATCCAGGTATGCAATGAGATAGTATCACTATAATAAACGTCAGACTGCCATTTATAACATGCTGCGGCTGCGGGACATTTTTCCGTAACGCTCTCCTTTGTTGTAGTACAATCTATATTTTACAGGATTTGCAATTTTTTTATTAGGTATTATAATGTCTTCGTCCCTCCAGAAGTAGGAAAATGTACCTAAGTCTTAAGACACTTGTGCATTTATTGGTTAGTGAAGTTCCATAAAATCACTTGCTACTAACCCATCGTTTACGAGAACCGCAATAAAATTTACTACTTAAAATGTCTTAAATTATCGATAACTTTTTTACGAGATAAAGCGTGGTTTTAAATAAAATTCTAATTTTCAATTAATCTTACTATTTCAGTAACGAATTGTATCCTTTGCACATATTAATGAATTGATTCTTAGGAAATTTTATTAATTTTCATGCTAAATAAGCTAACAAAAAAAATTACAGACCAGAAAGAGAAACGCACTTTCAATATTACCAAATTTTTGTTTTCCTAGAGTTATTTTACATTATTTAGACGGGTTTATACTGGACATTTTTTTTGTCTCTCTAAGCAAAGTAAATTGTTAACAACATATTTATTCAATTTCGCATTATAAATATAAGTGTTTACAAGCCTAAGAATGAAGTTGTAGTGATAGCTGGGTACTCAACAAGATAATTTTTATAAGTGCTGGGTATTGGTAGTACTACTTGCAAGCTTACTTAAAACAAGAAAGGCAGCCCACTTACTTGGCCACTTGATGATTGGTATTTTTGTTTAAAACACAATTGCAAACCGGTCTTTGTTAGTGCAACTAAACATAAATACAAATTGCCAAATAGTAAAAGGATAAAAACTTATTAAAGAACAAGTATTTAAGAATATACGTTATATCCCCGAAACCTTTCACCGTTGCAATGGAGAATGCCTTCAAGATGCTGAAGTGGAAAGGATTCGGCATTAACATCAATGGCGAGTATATCACTCACCTTCGATTTACCGACGACATCGTAGTCATGGCAAAATCACTGCAAGAGCTTAGCACAATGCTCGAAGGTCTCAACAGAGTTTCGCAACAGTTGGGCCTTAAAATGAACAAGGCATGCAACATAGGCAAGAAGAAAGTCATGTCAAAGTCCCATGTCGCGCCCATTCCAATATCCGTTGGGAGCTCTGTTCTCTAAGTTGTTGACGAGTATGTCTACCTGGGACAAACTGTCCAGTTAGGTAGATCCAACTTCGAGAAAGAGGTCAATCGTAGAATCCGACTCGGCTGGAGAACGAATCAGGAATGAGGAGATCCGAAGAAGAACGAAAGTTGCCGACATAGCTAAAAGGTTCTCGAGTGTGGTCTCCACGCACCGGAAAACGCTGCGTGGGACGGCCTCCAACGAGATGAACAGATGACCTGGTGAAGGTCGCTAGGAGCCGTTGGATGCATGTGGCATGTGACTGGACTTTGTGGAAATTTATGGTGAAGGCCTTTGTTCAGCAGTGGACGTCCTTTGATATGATGATGTTCATGATTGAAGAATTATTATAAGTATACTCACTGAGATTAAAAGACTCGTGAAACTAAAATTTTAACTATAAGGTATTGCCAAAGCAAAAACATGTAATCATAAGAATAAGAATATAGAATAAGAATATTTATTTGCATAAACTCGGTTATTCGAAAATCTGGCTATAAAAATAAACCATTCGGTTAAAACGAATACGAATTGTGGTGCTTCTTTTTACATTTATCAGAACTTTCAGTTTTTGGTTCCTATTTAAAAATAATATTAATTTAAATAACAAATTCAGTACTGCAGTTTTAAAATTCATAAAAACCGTGTCTTATTATCATACTATCTTAGCTACACTACTAATGCTTTTAATTTCAAAAAAATATAGAGTTGCCGAGAGTTTCTAGGTATTTGCGAAATGGTCCCTACCTAATTATATGCTGCATTATTACTTCCTGTAGATGGCATGACCAGATACAGTAGCAGAATTCCTGAGGATACACACTAGCTATACCATGAACTGTCAGTTGTTTTGAGCGAAGTCAAATAATAACAATGGATGGACGACGAAGCAGACGAGTCCTAGAGTGGAGACCGAGTATGGATAAATGTAGTGTGAGACGCCGACGTGAAGAAGAAGAAAAATGCGGAATGCGGATGACCGGGCGTCGAGGCGCACGCTGGGAGAGGACTATGTCCAGCAGTGGACCGATATATGCTGATGAAGAAATAATAACAATGAATAATAAAATGTCCGTGTGGTGTTCGGATTAAGAATATAGCACCACTCCGTCTCCTCCCGTGGATCGTAAAAGGCGACTAAGGGACTGTAAACCAAAGGGATGGGCAGCGGCATCCGTTCTGTGAAACAATAGCCATTCTGCGCTCACCAACCCACCTGCCAAGCGTGGTGAGTACTGGCAAATTCCCCCAATATGATGAACACAACTGTGGAAATCTATGGGGGAGGCCATGGCCGATATGGTGAGTTATAAAAATATATATAAAACATACAAAAGAGTACAGATAGTTGCAGTAATAAGTATTAATAGTTAAGTCTATATCTATATAATAGTTTTATTAGTGACTAAATAATAATGTCGAATGAGTATACAACTAAAGTAAATTAATTACGGGTACAAAAATTTTTACTCGGAATGAGAATAATATGTCCTTCCCGGCTCAGAATGCCACCATCCCATGGGTGTCGTAAAAGGTGACTATAGGATTAGCCGGAGGATGGGCAGCAGTGTCCTTAGATTACTTTTAGAACTCAACTGCGATCGCCAATCGTGGCGATTAAGGCAAAGACCACAATAAGCACACAATACACCTAGCCCGATCGTTCTGGTGATCTTTGGAGTGTTGGTATTGGCAGTGGACTTTATTTGGCTGAAACGATGATTATGAATGATGTTCTGCCCGAACTAGGGTTATTGAAACCTATCAGTAAGAAATCGGAAATAGGAGCTAGACGCGATAGTCTTAGGATAAAAGAAAAAATCTGATCCTTATCCAGATCTAGAGATTCAGGAATTGAAAATCCAGATTGTGGTAATGAGCACTGGCAGTCCAATTAATGTCAACATTGTCTGAAGCCGACCACGCTATAAAAGAAAACGAGTTTAACTATACGTATAACGTGATCTCATTAGTTTATACAGCTTCCATATTTAGAACTAGAGTAACACTATGAAAATTATGTTTAATCCATGCAAAGTTATGCACAAGGAAGTTGAAACGGCCAGTCGGAACGTAAAAATTAAGAAAAAACTTCAAATAACTTTATGGGTACATTTCACTGAAGTAATAGTTACAAAGTAAGGCGGAACTAAATCGTGAAGGAAGCAAATGATGCAAGTTTGGAAAATAGGACGATGATAAGACAGACTCTATTTAATTACTTTTTTGCTTGGTTAACAGATTAGTTTGTTTGTAATTGCTCGTGTACTTAATGACCCATGCTGTAAGGTAAACACTAAACATTCCGCACAGAAGCATTTCTGTATACATGGTGTCCAGTAAATAGCACGACATACTGCAGGGTGTGAGAGCTTGGGTCAATACCTACCAAAAAAACACAATATATGTTCAGCAAAATTCTTACGGATTTACAGTAGTACAAAATTTTCGATAAGAAAATTGTACTGTGAAAATTTAAATAAAAAGTGTATTTCTTGAAAACATTTTAGTTTTTAATAGAATAAAGACTTATCAATGAGTAAAGTAACTATTCACAAATAATTTGAGTTTTTCACAAGAAAAAATTGTACTACTGTAAATCCGTAAGATTTTGCTGAACATATATTGTTTTTTGGTAGGTATTGACCCAAGCGCTCACCCCCTGCAGTATGTCGTGCTATTTACTGGACACCCTGTATAGTGTAAATTGTAATTTGGTGATTGGTGCCACAAAAATGGCTTACATAATCAACCCATTACTGTCCCACCGCTGGGCATAGGCCTCTGCTCACGATGAGAAAGGTTAGGTCTTAATCCACCACGCTGGCCTAGGGCGTTGGTGAAAATGTGCTCAATGGTGTGTGTAGTATACTACACACACCATTGAGCACATTATGGAGCCCTCTCAGGTGTGTGATGATTTCCTTCACCGTTAACGCAAGTGATAATCAAATTCTGATCCGCACATGAATCCTAAAAGTCAGAGGTGCGGGCCGGGATCAAATTCAGACTCAGACTTAAAAATATTTATAATGCTGTTTTTAAAATTAGACATCACAATATTCTATAGGTTGGATTTTTATACCTTTGGGTAATTGATGTAGTATAATTTACATTGCTATTAAAAAATTCAGAATTCCTCACAACAGTATTACCCACCCGTTCATTGCCTAAATAGTGAAATATAGCCATCAACTCTCCGTCCCTTTCTATCCTTCCCAGAGTGACAGGGAAAATGAACTTCCATTTTTAAATAGTGCTCACTTATTCGGAATGTTACTCTGGTTTGGTATAAGTGCAAAAAAGCCTTGGAATGCTATTGTAGGTGACGTAAAGAATTTTAGCAATGTATTTTATCTCGTTGTATCCAAACGGATCCATATTGGATATACGCGTTCGGAATTTAAAATAGTTTCTAAGATAACGGTATACTTTGGAATTTTGTGGTGTTGAATGTATGCTAAATTACAGTTTTTGAATGTTAGCTTTTCGTTTTCTAAGAATGGTATTAATGCACTTTGCCCATGTTCGTTCCAATTCCTATACCTACTGAATATTTTGAGCAATTGACAGTATGTATATTTTTTCGAACATTTTAATCCGAATCTAAAGCGTCAGTAAAAAACATCCTTTTGCCATCAACCGTAGTTCCCACCGGAACACGTTTATTTCTGAACATGGTTCTCCCCTCTACAGCAAAAAGAATTCTACAGGAGCTCTTATATTCATAATACGCATGTTGAACTAGTTCGAACAGCCTATGGGTTTGCCATGGAAACTAACGTAATCCTTTAATCAAAATTCATTTATTTCCGTTACACGTACGGTACGTCTTTGGGTTGTACAAATCCATATGTGAACCAAACATCAACTTAATCAGTCTAGTAGATTCAGAGCAAATTGGCTGTGACAGACAGACACACGAGTGATCCTATAAGGGATCCGCCGTTTTTTCCTTCGGACGTTCGGAACCCTAAAAAGTTGCCCCGCCAGGCTCATTTCGGAGGGGACTGTAAAGGATCCACCCGAAGCCTCACTGTGCGCTGTGGTACGCACACGTCTCCCTAGAGGTCGCTCCATATGAGCACGCAGATGCCCCAATCGGCGCGATCGTGACTCCCGACGCCCTCGTCATGCCGTCGTGCGTTGGACATCGCCATCGCCACCGTATCCTCCTTCTCCGAGCGCTCGGCAGAACTGCCCTCTCCCGATCCCACTCTGCGGTCTCTTTCTGGAGAATAACATTCCCACAGAGGTAAACCTCTCACTCTAGTTTTCTTGATCTACCAATATAGCCGACACTACTGCTGCCGGGGAGAGATCTTGCAAACTGCAACCGAAGGCAGTCACTATTGCTGTCCTACCTTTTGTATTTCTTTTTTTATTGATCCCTACCCGTATTAGCTAAAATCAGCGACAGCAGATGCGACAGCAGCTATCGCGCATATAAGGATTCCCAGTGGAAAAGAGCCTGAAATTGAAAGCCGAGGATGCAATTTTTAGTTAATTGATCATCCAACAGACTGTGTGTCAGCGATCTTAGCCTGCTTTATCGCCATCGGCAAATACGTAATACCAAAATGACGTTTAAGAACGGCGTCTACGCGATTTACGCCTGTCGCAAATCGTCTGCCACTTATGTAATCAACCCGCCGGTGGAAATACTCATCATGTACTTCCTTCGCCCCGGGAAAGGGTGAAGGGGCATGCCGGACTCCTACCGGCTAAAACCACCGGAGTGATCATCGTTGGAACCGAAGCAGGCTCCAGGAACTGAAAAGATCTCCATCTAGAGCTACCCATTGGTGCCACGCCTTTAGGCACATCTCGGAGGGGATGACTGTAAAGCGGTCTTGCCTCTAGCGGAGCGAAGGCGACTGTAAACAGGCCACCCCCCCAGGCATCTCTCGAGGGGATTGTAAAAGATTCCCCCGAGGCCTCACTATGCGCTGTGCTGCGCACACAGCAGTACGTGACCACATGCACACCGCTGTCTTCCCGGGGGTCGCTCAGTATGAGCACGCAGATTTCCCAATAAGCGCGCTCGATACCCCCCCACTGCTGTCCTACCTAGCCAGACTCTCAGAGAAACATACCACCAGTAGAGGACTCACTCACTTGTAAGAAGAAAACGAAATCGGATTTCGAAAATCTAACCAAACATTTAGAGAGGCACTAAAGTACAAAGTAAATCATTTTAAGTATTTAAATAAACATTACCCACATATTGCGTGTCCATTATCTCACCAAAGTAAAAACTCCTACGGTTTATTCGCCGCACCAATACTATATATAGACGCAGTCCTTTTAAAACTGATTCATAAATAGCCATTTAAGTATATATTTAATTAAGTGTAGTCGATTAATCGGAACCGCATACAGCTACTGTTTTATTTATAACTGCGTTGTTATCTATGTATAACTTATGGTTTGTTTAAACAGAGTTATGTCGATCTGAAATAATTTTAGACCATTGGACTCAAAGCATCGGGTCGAACGATTGTTAATCACTTTTATGATATCAACTTCTAACTATCCCACTGTAGGGTTTGCCCGTTACAGTTATAGTCCTCTTCTCATGCAGAGAAGAAAATAGCATTAATCACCACGCTAGCTCATTGTGTTGGCGTTTTCAGGACATTACGATCCAGGTTTCCTTACGTTCTCCTGTCTTAGATTAACTTGAAAAGTACATATGACATTGAAAAGTCACATACCAGGAGTTCGAACCCGCAACCGAGTTCTTAAAAAGCACGTCCGACACCTGCGGACCCACCACAGCACTACATTCTATACTTATATTTCTTTTTTTAAACGTTGCTTCGCGCTATTTCTCCTGTATCGTGGGTGCATTTACAGGCTCAAAATTACACACGCAATTCACGCAGACCCGGAGCAAATACCTGCAGAGCGTCCAAATATTTGTTCCGTGTGGGAATAGAGCCCACGACCCGGTGCTGTGACTGTATCAGCCACTACGCCAACCGTGCCGCCAGTGTCTCAGGCTCACTAAGGGGGCTTTGCCATAATCGCTACGCTTGGCAGGTAGGTTCGAAGGACGCCGTTGCCCATCCTCCGGCTGATCCCTCATTCACCTTTTACGACACCCACGGGATGAGATGGGGTGGTGCTATTCTGAGCCTGAGACACTGGCGGCACGGTTGGTGTAGTGGCTGATACAGTCACAGCACCGGGTCGTGGGTTCGATTCCCGCACGGAACAAATATTTGTTCGATCTGCAGATAGTTGTTCCGGGTCTGGGTGTATTATGTGTGGAATTTGTGTTTGTAAACGCACCCACGACACAGGAGAACCCAAGTGTGGGGCAACCTTTTAAAAAGATACTAACCCACTAAGACAGACACGATCCTAATGTTGTCTGATCTTGTTCGTGGATATTATTAACTTGAAAACCTGTTTTGAAGTCATAAAAATCAAGGATCTACGTTTTGTCTAAAGGGGTAGTTCCATAAAATATACGGTAAGAAAACGCGAGATTTAAGAATCCTTTCCATACTTCCTTCATATATGTAAATTCGCTTTAATAACTATTAAGCAATAAAAAAGCATAACTACGCCTAATAGGATCATAACTAGAATTAGACAGGCTCATATGTCTCGCTACTGTAAAAAATACTCAAAATGTCATGCTTTTGGTTCCGTCTTATCAATTTTACGTTCATATTGCGAATATTTTGTTAACATTTGGTTGCAAAAGTCATCTATAGATGGCACGGTTGGTGCAGTGACCGATACAGTCGGCTGCTGCGCTCCGGGTCGTGGGTTCGATTCCCGCACGGAACAAATATTTGTATGATCTGCAGGTAGTTGTTCCGGGTCTGGGTGTATTGTATGTGGAATTCATGTCTGTAAACGCACCCACGACACAGGAGAAATGTGGGGCAAACTTAAAAAAACCTATTGATTTAATTTTATAACTGCACAAAACAAAAGCGTTGTTCGTTTTTTGAAACACTATAATCTTCAACTCTTAGATTACGGCTTCTGTAAACTTTTCTCAAACAAATTCACCAGTGAAATGTACATCGGCAACGTTGTTCGGTGTTCAGAATAATTAATCTTTAAATATTGATAAATAATTTCACATAAATGAAAATGTTCTACAAAAATAAAATATCGGCACCGGCGCCGTCGTACGGTTTCCACTACTAGATACATCATTATGAAACGACATTCCTGACTTGTGCAGGAAATGATATTAGGTGTGTCAACGATGCAATTTCCGCATGGAAACAACCATTGAACTGGCCCAAATATAGAAAGAACATGAGACTGGAGATTTGTGTTTTGGCCCAAACGAAAAGGAATCATCATCATTTCGGCCGAATAAAGTCCACTGTTGGACACAGGCCTCCCCCAAAGATCACCACAACAACCTATATGGGTGTTGTGTGCTCATTGAGGGGTTTTGCCGTAATCGCCACGCTTGGCAGGCGGGTTGGCGTTCGGAGTTGAGTTGGTAATGTACTTGAAGGATGCTGCTGTCCATCCTTTGGCTAAACCCATAGTCGCCTTTAACGACACCCACGGGATGAGATGGAATCATCATGCGTAGTTAAAGATGAGAAAGAAAGAAACAAACTAAATTACTTATCTATCATTATACGTCACAGATGACGCATAGACATAGAATTTGCAAATAGACTTAAACTAAAATACAAAAATGCGCAAGGTGCGCCCATCCATGCAAACAGAAATAGGTATATTGCTCAGCGTCTTGCAGTGGTGTCACAAAAATGAAAAACGAATGCGCTGATATTCTGCACAATGCTTAAGTTAAAAAAAAACTCAGTGCTGTTAAAAACTGCATGAAAGCAGAAGAAGCTCCCTATGTTTTCACTTCTCCCATTGTATGGAAAGGTCCACTCCATCAAGCTATTAGCCGAAACGTCCACTACTGAAGGAAGGCCTTCTAGAAGGATGCTACTGTCCATCCCCAAGACAATCTCGCACAGTTGCCGGCAGACGTACGACAGCTGTACCTTTTCTTTATCGGAAATATGACCAAGGGTTCGCACTAGAACTTCCTAATAGGGCGCTGCTTAGGTAGGTAGATAAAAAAGAAAAAAGTATTGATAGACGGCAGCCACTGCGCTGAGGCAGTACTACAGTATACTGTCAGTCTATTTCACCTGCCATAACAGTCTGTAAGCGCCATTAAACTGTCCGTGTGTTCGAATACTTATAGCACTATTCCATTACTACCCGTGGATGTCGTAAAAGGCGACTAACGAATTCTAAACTAGAGGGATGGGCAGCAGCGTCGCTTCTGTAGAACGGTAGCCATTATCCAATCCCCAACCCGCTTTTTTAAACCAAGTTGCATTGTAGGGTTCCTCCTGTGTCGTGGGTATAGTTTACAGGCATAGATATCACATGCACAAGCACCCAGACCCGAAACAACTATGTGTAGAACATACAAATACTTGTTCCGTACGGGGATCGAACTCGCGACCCGTAGCGCAGAAAGCCAATAGCTTAGCCACTGCGCCAACTGTGCCGTCAAAGAGTGCTTTACTCGGCGAAGACACACGGCATGTATCCGGTCGCTTTCTTTTTTTTAAACGTTGCCCCACACTAGGATTTCTCTTGTGTCGTGGGTGATTTTACAGGCAGAAATCCCACACACAATACACCCAGACCCGGAACAACTACCTGCAGATCGTACAAATATTTGTTCCGTGCGGGAACCCTACCCGCGTCCCGGAGCGCAGCAGTCGACTGTATCAACCACTGCACCAACCGTGCTGTCTGTTTATGAGGGCGGCTTTTGTTCAGCAGTGGATGTCTTCTGGCTGATATAATGATGATGATGATGATGAACAACTAGATTGAATACGGGTGAAGAGTAGGAACATCCAGTGAAATTATCGGAACACAAGGCATTCCAACTTAAGCTAAATTTTAGTTAATTACATTTAATTTAAATATTGCCATTATTAGTGCGCAAATGCTGAAGTTACAATTACCAGTTAGAACAACTTATGCAACTAATTTAAATGGTAGAACCGCTATTTCTAACCGCACCGAGGTTGGAATCCGTAGTAATGTAAACCTGTTACTGCACTCGATAGTAAAAGAGATTACAGGGATTTGAACTGTCTGAAATGCATTTTTTTTAAAGAGAGTGACGATGGTTGATTTGTGTAAGTGCGTTAGAATAATACTCCTCGGAAATTGAATTACACACTGTTGCTCGTCAACACTGATAGTACGATTAAGACAATCTAGACTAATTTGTCTTTAAAAGCTATAAATATGAAATAACGCGCCATTTGAAAACAAATTAAATTTGAGAAAATGAGCTATGTAAACGAATAAATTATACTTACTATACGACTATAAAAAACAAATAAACTGATTAAACATCTCAATTGTCTGTGGATATCGTATGGGCCCGAGCTCTGGATTACCCGCATCCCATCCCCACACAGACACCCCCACACCCAAACACACACACAAAAACAGAGGAACATCATTCCGTAAACGTCCACTTCTGAACATGGGTCTCCCAATGATACAATAAACGGTCATAAGGGACACTGGAAAGAGGATTGGTGACCGCAGCATGTTTTCATTAGCACACGGGAGGATGCTGATGCCCATCCTCTTGATATCAACCCTCAGTCGCCATTTACGACAGCCATCGGTGAAGATGACCTATTGATAGGCTATTCTTTGCCGCAAACCAAACGTCAACAATCGCCGTGTGGTGCCGGCTCAGAATACCACCACCCCATTTCCTCCCGCGGGTGTCGTAAAAGTTGACTAAGGGATTAGCCGGAGGGTGGGCAGCAGTGTCCTTCGAGTGCATTAACAACTCAACTGCGATCGCCAACCCGTCTGCCAAGCGTGGCGATTATGGCAAAACCCCCCAATGAGCCCACAACACACCCATGTTGATCGTTGTGGTGATCTTTGGGGGAGGCCTGTGTCCAGCAGTGGACTTCATTCGGCCGAAATGAGATGAGAAACCTCAACAAAAGAAAAAAGTACTTAAAAACTTAGAAAGATTATGTTACATAAAAGTAAAATGAAGTGAAAATGCTGCTGTGCGTCGTATGTGCGCAGAAACAGGTTCAGCATGTTGGTATGACTTTTATGGAGTTGCTACGTCGCATATATAGTAGTAGCTGGTAATATGAGGTCACATAACACTATCACATACATTTCCAATATGGTAGTCTAGTATGTCTAGCTGTATTACATCATTTCATTACATCCGGCCTTACGCTTCCGCGGTGTCAAATTACTTCCTTAAGGAATGACGGTCGAAGAAATTACATATACTTAAAAGGCTTCATATCGAACTGTTTGGTATCAGATAAACAGATAAACAGATAAACACTTTATTTATAATTGTTTAAAATTATACGTCACAAATTATCTTGTTATTCATTCTATAAAAAATAAATAAATAAAATGAAAATTAAATTGCAATATATTCTTTAACATGCCTAATTGAGTCTGTTGTTCAATTGTACAAAATCAATAATTATCAATAAATAACAAAATTAAATAATCACAAAATTCTAATGTAACTAGATTCTAAATAAATGTCATAATTATATCATTTTGTACTGATTAGGTATTCGTCAATCGTATAAAACGTCTTCTCAACGAGCCAGTCTTTTAGTTTTATTTTAAACGCCTTGTAGCTACTTGTGCTAGTGATATGTTCAGGTAGTTGGTTGTAGACCGTCGGCCCCATTACGTGTGTCAGCTTGTCCGACCGCGCCAGTCTCCTAGACACGACTGCGAGCTTATGCGCGCCACGGGTGTTGTAAGAGTGCATATCCCCTCGTTTCAGGAATGTGTCCAGATTTTGCCTCACATAGACGGCCATCTGAAATATCACCAACGCGGGGAGTGTGAGTATCTTCAGTGACTTAAAATAGGGTCTTGCTGATGTTAGTCGCGACACCTGTGCAATTGCCCTAATAGCCCGTTTCTGCAATCTGAACGGACGCAGTCTGTCCGCTGCGCATCCCCAGATTTCGGCGCCGTATTGTAGAACGGAGTGTACGGTTGCGAAATAGCAGGAACGAACCACATCAGCATCAACCACTCGCGCTAGCCGACTCAAGGCGTAACAGGCGCTTGCTAATTTAGCGCAGAGTTTGTCTATGTGAGGAGCCCATGTCAGACCACGGTCTATTTGAAATCCAAGAAACGTGGTCGCATCAACCTGGTTTATTGGTTCACCATCAATCAACACCCGCAGGCGGCTCAAAGGTCGTCCTGAAAGAGAAAACTGGAGGAAATGGGTCTTTCTAAGATTTAAGACGAGACCGTTTCGTCTAAACCATAGCGCCAGCTCTCCTGCTACTCCATTTAAAAACTGCTCCAGCTCGACAGGGGAGCGCGCAGTGACCACCGCCGCGACGTCATCTGCATACATGTATATTTCACCGGAAGCGACGAAGTCAGGCAGATCATTAAGCAATAAGGAAAAGAGGATATTGGATACCGACGAGCCCTGTGCTACTCCCATTGTGGTAGCCAATGGGTCCGACTTAGTTATTCCTCCGTCATCGACTACCACTTGCGATCTATTATGCAGCAAGTCTATAAATAATGCATGGGCGGGACCACCTATGCCGTAGTGCCTGAGTTTGGCAGCGAGGACATCGTGGTCAGCGACGTCGAAAGCTTTCGACAGGTCACAGCATAACACAGCTACCTGTTGCTTCCGGTCACATGCTTCCAGTACGCGTCTTATCACATCGCGTGTAAGGGAAGCTATCAAATAGCTTAACAGGGTGCTCAAATTCCGTTAGTAATTCTTGAGTTATAAATTAATTGTAAGTTTTTGTACATGTAGTAAAATTAACTTTGCTTGTTATATATCGCCAGTTCATAAAATTTGTATGGTACTTTATTATTACAAATACGTATATATTCGATAACCTTTCAGCTAAGTTTATAGTTAGCCCATATTGTTTTGGCCGGAAAACTTCCACTGCTGGACAGATGGGTTTATGTTTATGTATGGATATTGCCATAATCGCCACGCTTGGCGATCGCAAGAATGCTGCTGCCCGTCCTCCGGCCAATCCCATAGTCGCCTTTTACGACACCCACGGGATGAGATGGGGTGGTGGTATTCTTAGCAGGCACCACACGGCATAGCCCATATGCCCAGAACTATATTGGAATTACGATATTTGTAATCATCATATCAGCCAAACGACGTCCACTGCTGAGCAAAGGCATCTCACATGGATTTCCACAATTATGTCGAAATTTTGGGGCGAATTTGCCAATACTCCCACGTTTGGCAGGCGGGCTGGTGAGCGCCGTATGGCTACTGTACCACAGAAGGGATGCTGCTGCCCATCCCTCTGGCTTAGATTCCCTTAGTCGCCTTTTACGATATCCACGGGAAGAGATGGAGCGGTGCTATATTCTTAATCCGGACACCACACGGAAAATATATTTTTTGAATTTGAAGACATTCGGTGTCCTTTCAAAACCATTGAATAACGGTTTCTTCGAAAAACCACTTGAGGTCTTATCTTTCAAAATTTTATAAATTATTTTTGAAACTTTGTTTGGCATTCAGCCTCGAAGCACTGTGTAATATCGGTAATTCCGGTCAAGCGGCCAAGGCTTCAGTCAGACCTTTCCATTCTGAGAGCATCTTATTTTCGGCCGTAAATATCAAGTGTAATAGGATACTATTTTAATTTTATTTCCAAATTATTGTATGTTCTTTTAATTACCATTAATGCAATTGTTTAGCCCTGCTTGCTATTGATTCTAATTATTGTATTAGGGTAACCTGGTGACCTGAAATACAGGTTTCTGCCTAGTTTATCGCACCAGCCTCCCACTATATAATTATGTACTTATGTAAGCACTTTATTTATAATAATGTATTTTATATTGTGGAGGAAAGAAAAAAAAATATGATCGATTGATTGATATAATAAGCGAAGCAACTTTTCGTGGTCGTTGGTCCGTGTGGTGCCGGCTCAGAATACCACAGCGTGGCGACTATGGCAAAACCCCCCAATGAGCCCACAACACACCCATATCGGTCGTTGTGGCGATCTTTGGGGGAGGCCTGTGTCCAGCTTATGACTTCGACACTGTTTGACCTATCACCATGAAAGTTGGTACATATAGCTAGAAGACTGTATTTTTCCATGGTCAAGGTTTTTATGTCTGGTGATATGGTCTGGTGGTATATCTGGTTTATATGACAATCTCCTGAAAGAAATTAGTAATAATAATAAATTCATTTATTAAGGCACGAGTCTCAATAAAAGAAGTGATATTAGATAAATAATAGTATTATAATTCATTTAGATTAAAACAATTACATGTACAGTGATTCTTCTTCATTTTTAAAGCGCTCATAACCAGCTGCATTATTTGATTCGCAAACGACCGGCGAGCGAAAGCAACGCTTGGCGCGGTCAGTCTATGGATCATCATTTCAGCCGAAAATCGTCCACTGCTGGACAGAAGCAAAAATTAAAGCAACCAAAAATTTCCACAATGACCAGTATGGGTTTGCATTGTGTGCTTATTGGGAGCTTTTGCCATAATCGCCACGCTTGGCAGACGGGTTGGCGATCGCAGTAGTGTTATAAATGTACTCGAAGGATGCTGCTGCGCATCATCCAGCTAATCCTATAGTCGCCTTTTACGACACCCACGGGATGATATGGGGTGGTGGTATTCTTAACCGGCACCACACGGCTATGGATCGGTGACCGTATAATGGTATTTAAAATGAGAGTCTCCATGTTTCGGCGGGCACATAAAATCGTCAGTCCCAGTTGTAGTCATTAGACGGCAGTCGTTAAGCCAAGTCAGAGCCCTTTGGGTGGCTTGAACAAGTCTGACACAAGGTTGGCCAATGAATAGTAATAAAAATTCAAAACAAATAAAATCAATCAAAATGAGATGCAAAATTGTACTCGGAGCTGTCTCCTGATTATTTCTTTTAATATTTTTTCATCATCATCATTTCGGCCGAATAAAGTCCACTGCTGGACACCGGCCTCCTCCAAAGATAACGACCGATATGGGTGTGTTGTGTGCTCATTGGGGGGTTTTACCATAATCGCCACGCTTGGCAGGCGGGTTGGCGATCGCAGTCTAGTTGTTGTACTCGAAGGACGCTGCTGCCCATCCTCCGGCTAATCCCATAGTCGCCTTTTACGACACCCAAGCGATGAGATGGGTTGGTGCTATTCGTAGCCGGCACCACACATCTTATCTTTTTTAGCATAGTTTTATAAGTTACACTAATTAATAATGTAAGGAAATCTTGGTAGTCGATTTTAACCTACGTCTAATAGTCGTATCGACTTGAAACTTTGCTAGTATATGTACCTAATCCGGATGACAATACAATAATCTGGTATCATCGAACTGACCTGATGATGGAGCCGGTAGGTGTGACTCTTCAATGGCTCCTAGATAACCCCTCGAGTTTGGGCTTATTTGGTTTGTTTTAACGCGTCCCACACTTGGCGATGAGGGCCTGATGATAGTCCTGGATAGTAGATAGTGGAGCAAAGCGTATTTTTTGTATATTAAACTATTATAATTTTAGTAGTGTGTTTATAACAGTTTTTACTCATTAATAAAACATTTCTAAGCAGGTAATATAATACAAATTATAGTACAGGTTCCATTTAGTTCCCGGAGAAGCCACATGTGCAGAATTGAATAAACATAAATTACAAATAAAGAGTCCATCTAAAAATTGAATTTACAAGTAGATACAAATATAGCAATATGAGGATTCTTGGGACGTAATGAGTATGCGCGTGGGCAAGCTCGTTATACCCACGACCTAGCGAACTTGACGTAAGTAAAGAGTCCAATACGCGCTATGAGATACTTTTTCTCTGTGTTAAGGAGGGTTAAGATAGCTTTATATCCATTCCAGCCTAAAATCGCCCACTGCTGGACAGAAGCCTCCCCCAAAGATTGCCACAAAGACCCGTAGGGTTTATGTTGTGTGCTCGTTGGGAGGTTTTCTCTTGTACGTATTGCTGGGGAGTTCATTGCGCCGCTTTATCTTCAAAGCAGTGAAGGTCCGGTTTTAGAGGCCTAGTATTATGTTGACGTTAAAAAAAAGTATATTTTGTATAAACGATATTCCAGTTAATAATATTACACAATACCATTATAAGTAGTTATTAGTTACTAGCTACGCCCCGCGGTTTCAGCCACCGCTTAATTTAAAATAATTCGGATTATATATGAATAATTAGTATATATATTGGATTTATTGGGGTTTAATTTTTTTCGCGGACCCTTTTAATTTTTCTAAAATAAAAGTAGCTAAAGTTACTTCTTATAACATCAGCTATCTGCCAGTAAAAGTCCCGTCAAAATCGGTCCAGCCGATTTGGAGATTAGTCAGAACAAACAGACAGACAACAAAAATAATAAAAGTTGTTATTTATCATCATTTCGGCCGAATGAAGGCCACTGCTGGACACAGGCCTCCCCCAAATATCACCACAACCACCGATATGGATGTGTTGTGGGCTCATTGGGGTGTTTTGCCATAATCGCCACGCTTGGCAGGCGGGTTGGCGATCGCAGTTGAGTTGTTAATGTACTCGAAGATCGCTGCTGCCCATCCTCCGGCTAATCGCTTAGTCGACTTTTACGACACCCATAGGAGGAGATGGGGTGGTGGCATTCTGAGCTGGCACCACACGGCAAATAAAATATTAATAAGTACCGTATATAAAAAAAAAAAAAAAATGAGTACTTCATAGAGTTATGTCAATAACCGGATACTAAGTAAGCAGGTCGCCTGACTTGTATGAGTGAACGGTGCAGGACGCATGCATATCAGCGGTGCGGTCAGCAAGCGGCCCGTGCCCGGTCTTGTGTACCGATTCCCACTCTATGACGTCCCTGCGGGTTTAGTTTACAGACATGAATCATTCATATCATCATCATCATCAGCCAAACAAAACGTACACTTCTGAACAAAGGCCTCCCCGACAGATTTATAAAATTGTGTCGTCATTTTGGGGGGAATACTATATAATTATACAAACCCTCAAACCCGGACTGTTAAATTAAATATTTTTTTCGCGTGGTAATCGAACCCGAGATACGTATCGCAAAAACCCAAGCGATTAGCTACTGCGTCAAATGGGCCGCCAAATGTATCTCTTACGTACTTCCTGCTGAAAAAACAATAAAATATTTTTAGTTTTACATAATATTAGCTTAGCTTTTCTCTGACACAAGCCTTATTGACTGACCACCCACAAAATTGCGTAAATTATTCACACCAAATATATTCTGAATAATTTTATGGTTTATGATATTCTTTTTATAATTAAAATAAGATCACTATGTTTATGGTCATTGGTTAAATCGAGATTTTTTGCTTGGGCGTTTTTGTGTAGACCTTGACTTAGTTTAGGCACCCACAGGTCTTTTAATTTCATAATAGTTTATCTCCTGTGTGGGTACAGTTTACAGACATAAATCTCACATTTACAAACACCCCGACCCGGAACAATTAGAGTTATCTACGTGATACTAATATTTGTTCCATGTCATCATCATCATCATCATCATTTCGGCCGAATGAAGTCCACTGCTGGACACAGGCCTCCCCCAAAGATCACCACAACGACTCATACGGGTGTGTCGTGTGCTCATTGGGGGTCTTGCCATAATCGCCACGCTTGGCAGACGGGTTGGCGATCGCAGTTGAGTTGTTAATGTACTCGGAGGACGCTGCTGCCCATCCTCCGGTTTATCTCTTAGTTACCTTTTACGACATCCACGGGAGGAGATGGGGTGGTATTTTATTCTTAATCCGGATATCATTCCTGTATAGTAAACATATATTCTGCTTCATCTCGTTAAACAAAACTTAGATTAATGAAAACACCTTTGTGCAGTACGTAACATTTACACTGTGATTAGGTAATACTTGGAACAAGTGATTTTATAGAAACATGACTTCTTATATCAACCTTCGTTACTTCAATAAAACCACATCGATATAACATTTCATCTACAAAGCATTAAACATTTTTGGCTAACGTCAAGGCGTTAGATCCTATAACCGCTAATGTTCCGGTGGTTTCAAACCTGTCGTCATCAAGGTCGTAGCGTAGGTATAATATGTACCAAACACGAGTAATTTATAGGCGCCTCGCGGGTTTTTATGAAGGAAACTGGTGAATGACGAATTTGTAAATGCCTCTAATTTGAATGCCAAAAGTCAACATGTTATGTTCATTGGCTCGTATCGAACTACTTCGATAAAGATCTTACATACCAGTGAAGTAGGACTTCTAATAATGTTGCAGAAAAAATCGAAGCCGCGAATGACCAGGAAGAAGAAAAACCTCAACGTTGTTCCGCTTGAGTAGCAGATCCATTCCCAAATGGATTTTAACGAAGTCAATATCTCTCGAATGATCATCGACCTTCAATAGGAGATACCTGCAAGAAGAGACATTGACCCTTGTTGGACTTCCGACGGGTGAATGGAATACAACATTCTTTATTGCGACAGAAACGCGCGTAATCTTTTTTTGATACAAAGACGACTCTAGTATCCTAGATCAAATTGACCGATATAAATCTCACATGTACAAACGTTAAAAATCGGAATAACTGATAACAATACAAATATTATGCTCAATGCGGGAAATCTTCATGATTTTACAGAAGGGCATTATCAAAGCCAGGTGCAAGCGAGACTGTCACAGTTATGTACAGTCGGAACGTGTTAGGACAGGAAGCAACATGTTTTATCGAATGGCTTACATCGGCACACGTCAATTTATCACGGGCTGTTAAGTAGATTGATCCACCATACCATTTCCAACCTGATTAAAATAATGTTTGTCTTTAAGTTTATGATTATGAACGACAATATAAATCAATCGAAACATATGGATGCAGTTGATTCTAGGATAATATACACAGGAAACTAAATATCTTCGTAGCGGGTAATCTATGCAACTGCCGAACTTCCAGTTGAACCAACGAACTTCCAAAACTTTAAATTCTCGCGTGGATATCATCTAGCTTTACACTAAGGTTCAATTTCGCCTCTATATATAATGCATTATCATATCGGCCATTTATACGTCCACTGCTGAACAAAGGCCTCCCCCATAGATTTTCACAACTGTGTCATCATTCTGGGGGGTATTTGCCAATACTCACCACGCTTGGCAGGCGGGTTGGTGAGCGCAGTATGGCTACCGTGTCATAGAAGGGACGCTGCTGCCCATCCCTCTGGTTTAGATTCCCTTAGTCGCCTTTTACGACATCCACGGGAGGAGATGGAGTGGTGCTATATTTCTTAATCCGGACACCACACGGAATTAACCTTGGCTTAAAAAGAAAACAGAAACCGAATCCCCAAAGCTCTCAGACAATGACCAGTCACGAGTACCAAAGCCCAGCAATTATAAGTTCGTCACACAACAAGCAGCAGCATAACAAAACTCATAAGCTACGGGAGATTCACTCGGTTCGGTTACACATTGAATATAACTAGAGCGGAACACCACAAAAGAGTCGTCGAGTTATATCCGTCACGGTGTTAAATGTCAAGTTTTCTGAAGATTGGTGTGGAAACCGTTTACAATTAAGTGTTCTGATTGCCTGGTTTTGGAAAGATCAGCTTTGAAAATGGCCTGGATTTCACATTTGGGACTTAGGTTGCCCCACTACCCAGATACGCGCAGGCGACCAACAAAAAACCGAGCATGACGCTCGGCATGCACAAGGAATTGATTGAACCGTCTTTAAACCCGCGACGAATTTATTGGAAAAGAAAACAGGAGCTGTACATGGAACCCGTGATTACTATTATTGTATTTCATGTTATATCATCATATCGGCCGAATAAGTCCACTGCTGGGGTGCAATTCTCTAAGCTCAAACATCTATACATCCTTGAATACAGAATTAATTTAACGGTGATAACCCAATTTGGTATTCGCTAAGACTGATCCTCATGGCTTACCTTCTGCAACGTGTCCTTGAATAGCTTCAATCATGTCTTAGCGAATACTGAATTGGTTTTACACCGTTATTTCGATTCTGTATTCAAGGATGTATGGATGTTTGAGCTTAAGGAATTGTACCTCTGGACACAGGCCTCCCCCAAAGATCACTACAACGACCGTTATGGGTGGATTGTGTGCTCATTGGGGGGTGTTGCCATAATCGCCACGCTCGGCAGGCGGGTTGGCGTCGCAGTTGAGTTGTTAATGTACTCAAAGGATGCTGCTGCCCATCTTCCGGCTAATCCCATACTCGCCTTTTACGACACCCACGGGATGAGATGGGGTGGTGCTATATTCTTGATCCGGACACCTCACGGGTATGTTATATATTGGATGTGAATATTCTCTAAAGAAAAATGTGCCGCCCGATACACACTCTCCCGCATCAATGATCATCTTCTTCTAAGGCACGTCCTCGTCGACCCGGATGGCGAATTCACCCTCTTCGAAGAGGCTTACAAAACGAGACTTGCGAACAAAAAACCAAACCTACCGGTATACCATCTTCACCGACGTAGCCCGTTGGGACGACCCATTTCTATCCTTGCTCAAACAGGCCCGTGCCGAGCCAGTAGCTTTGAATATATCCATAAATCATTATTCCTGATCCTTCTCCCTAGCTCTTCCGCTCACAACAACGTCCTAAGCTGAGATCCGATTTCCACTAAGCAAGATAAAAAGATTACTATTAATTAAAACTATTTATTTTACTATTATTCCCATGGAGAACAACGGGTAAGAAACTCCATGGTTACTTTTTAAATCATACTGTGCTATAATATTTGCAACACTCTATATTAATCGCTTATTATTTGCGTTGTTCCTTAGTTTTTAAGTTCACTGCTTGCCTGGAGACTTCGCCAAAAGATGCATGCAAGAAGTCATGAATGAAAAAATAAGAAAAATGCGTTCTTTTTTTTTTTTCCACATACAATACACCCAGACCCGGAACAACTACCTGCAGATCATACAAATATTTGTTCCGTGCGGGAATCGAACCCACGACCCGAAGCGCAGCAGCCGACTGTATCAGCCACTGCACCAACATTTACCCAATAATACGATTATAAGAGCCGACTAGCTGCTAAATATATCTTATAGCAGATAATGTATCTGCGTTCAATCGTGCATGCTTTACGGCCGAAATTAATAATCGATCTAATCCAAAATCTTTGTATTTCGAATATATCTGTTTTTGTGTTAAATGTGATCGTAAAACAACAACAGATGAATTCCAAAATTTTAAATCTGAAGACTTTGGATTTGGATTATGGATCCTTGAGGTAATATTATATTATAAGCCATTATAAGCTTATATTAACAGGTGAGAAAATCACGTTAATTTTATTGTCAGATATATTTGTGAAATGTAATTGCAGTGAGATGTTATTATTACACAAGAATTCGTCTCATCCCACCTTAGACACCTAATAGAAAATAGACTAGTGACTAGGCCTGTTTTTTTATTGGTGCCCAGTGGAATTCTTCATGAACTTCCTTCGCCCCGGGAAGGACAAACGGGTATACCGGACTGCTACCGGCTAAAACTACTGGAGCGGTCATCTTCCAAAGAACACCACAACGATCGATATGCGTGTGTTGTGGGCTCATTGGGGGGTTCTGCCATAATCGCCACGCTTGGCAGACGGGTTAGGCCATCGTCCACCACGCTGCCGCAACCCGCACTAGGGTTGACGGACTACGCACACCATTGAGAACATTTTGGAGCCGACTCAGGTGTACAGGTTTCCTCACGATGTTATTCACCATTAACTCAATTGATAATCAAATTCTGATCCGCACAAGAATCCGAAAGGCAGAGGTGCGAAGTACTCAGACCCTCCTGCATGGAAGGCAAGCGTTCAACCACGAGTTTTCACGGCTATTAAATGCCGATACAATTGTGGAAATCTATGAGGCAGGCCTTTGTTCAGCAGTGGACGTCCTTTGGCCGATAGATGAAGCGTGTGATCAATGCTCGTCCGAAGGTCTATGCCCTGCAGTAAGACAATTACATGCTGTTAATTGTTATTTTATCATTATTAACTCATTTATCTTAAAGCCCATTCACACTTGTTCGTTATTACACAGTAATTATACAAATGTGGCCACATTAACTATAAACAAGTCGGTGAACTTAACACGTGTTAGTGGTGTATTTATAAACTTAAGTGGTAATGAATCATTACGTTATTGATGACTAAGTGCAGTCAGGAAGTGAACAAAAATATTCGTTTAGTGGCGTACCTTGTGGTGCCGGCTCAGAATAGCACCACCGCATCTCATCCTGTGGGTGTAGTAAAAGGTGACTAACGGATTTGCCGAAGGTTGGGCAGCAGCCAATCCGCCAATCCGCCTGCCAAGCGTGGCGATTATGGCACTATAAAAATTTTCCGCACAATAAAATTAAAACACATGAAACACAACATATATACTCTATGTCAAGTGTCTATATCAAGCGTCTATGCCGAAGTACTCGAAATTATTTATAAATAGTTCAATTTCTTTTAAATTAAATGGCGGGTGAAACCGCGCGTCCCACTAGTCGTGAATATATTTGGAACTTAAAACATTGAATTTGTTTCAGCATTTCTTCTCAGAAGCAGTCAGTAGGAAATACCGGCTTCGTCTAGATTTATAGATGGGTGAAAGTGTTTCTTGAAACCTACTAGCTAAATAGATGCCTTTTAACATTAAAAATATATATACTACTAGAAATTTCCGAAGTGCTTGAGTTACCTCAAAAATGTTTTCTAAAAACTTGATCGGAGATGTACATGTCCGGAAATAATTGGGATAGCCCAAGCAACAAAGGTTTTTTGAGCCCGAGCGGCCTTGCCCAAGGACTGGTTCCCTTGCTTTTATTTTTTTACTTTTTGTATTTGGAATTCGTTTCGATGAATTACTTTTAACGGCCTAGAGGTAGGTATATGAAGGTCATAACACTCGTAACGAACCAACTTCAGATGACCTACCGTTAGGTAATGCTCATACCGTCACATTTAACATATATTTCAGTCCCTTTTACGTCAACAGATATTTTAATTAAAATAAAACATTGATATGACATGCCTAAAAAGAGTAGTCTCGCATAGGTTACGCAACTGGATAAAGGCCTTTTCAGCTTCGCTAGAATACCTGGTTAAGCAGCAACGTCTCCCTGAGAAGTCTGCGAGAAGGCCAACCATTAAAAAGTAGGCGTCACTGTATGTCAGAGAGACGGTTAAGGAAGGTTGTGGACAGCGCGGAGGTTCCTGAAGTAATCAACTGGCTCATATCAGGATTGTGTTTTTCAGTATCGTGCGTTACTTACGGGCAAAATTAATAATCAATCTAATCCATAATCTTCATATTTAGAATTCTGAACTTCGTCCGTTTTTGTGTTAAGATCATATTTAACACAAATAACAGAGAAATCCTTAAATCCAAATCGAAAGTTTTGGATTAGATTGATCAATAATTTCGGCTAACCAAACTAAAATGAAGTGGATAATAAAGGGCTAACAATAGGCCATGCGACTTACCCCCGGGAAGACAGCGGTGCGCATGTGGTCACGTACCACTGTGTGCGCAGCACAGCGCATAGTGAGGCCTCGGGGGAATCTTTTACAATCCCCTCGAGAGATGCCTGGGGGGATGGCCTCTTTACAGTCGCCTTCCCTCCACTAGAGGGGATGACCACTTTACAGTCATCCCCTCCGAGATGTGCCTAAAGGCGTGGCGCCAATGGGTGGCTCTAGATGGAGATCTTTCGAGTTCCTGGAGCCTCCCTTCGGTGCCGACGATGACCACTCCGGTGGTTTTAGCCGGTAGGAGTCCGGCATGCCCCTTCGCCCTTTCCCGGGGCGAAGGAAGTACATGAGGTATTTCCACAGGATCAATAAAAAAAAAAAAAAAGGCCATGCGACTTAATAATTATAAAGTTTAGAAAGAAAAGAATGAAAGATATTCTTTATTTGGAAGCAAAGCGGCATTGTTGACGAAAAGATGTTGCGAAGTTACTGAACGCTGCCCAGCCGAATCGGATTTCGCGATTGGCCTCTTTGACGACCTGGTGATGGTCGCTGGGAGTCGTTGGATGAGGGCGGCATAAAAAAACAAAAAAAACCGTTCGTTGTGGAAATCTGAGGGGGAGGCCTTTGTTCAGCAGTGGAAGTCATCTAGCTGATGATGATGATGATGATGGAAGCAAAGCAAGACATCACAAACGATAGATAGATTTATAGATAGATTTAAATGCCGAGATTTAGAAACCGAGTGCTATATTCACCCACAAATTCATCAAACTATTTGAATACTAACGTGACTTAATTTTAGCACTTAATTTGACATCAAATATATTAACCGCACTCATTGATCAATGCCAATTCTGTCCAACCAAACTTAAACCTTATAGCTGCAGAATAAGCTATTCTTTGTTATGGAGGTTTAGTTTTGAAGGAACCGGTCTTGGGTGACCTCGCGTATCAGAACATACGGATAGAATTACGATTCGAAATTCCAGACGAAGTTTCTTTCGACGAGATGTGATGTGTGTATCACGGATTTCCGTTAATCGGGTAAGCTGGAAGGCAGGTGGAATATGACGTAACCAATTCAAATTTAGCTTTTTCGAAAATATCTGCCTGCAATGGGTGATGACTAAAGACCGGAATATATGCATTTGCATATGTATTCGCATATTTAGTTGTTTTTTCGTGCATATTTGGACATTATTTCTATAATTTTAACTGTATAACTAGATAAAACCGGACAAGTGCGAGTTGAACTCGCGTGGAGGGTTCCGAAATTATTGAATATATTGTCTATTGTTGAGTACGGTCTTGTACCAATATCTTGTCCCAAGAACAAACTTAAGATCGTAGTTGAAAATCATTTTTTCCCATACATTCCAACCGCAAACGTAAGTTTGTACGCACAATATTGAAAGATTTACCATGGTATTTTAAGTTATGTTTTTACTTCTTATTAATCTATAGGCAAATACCTATTATTTATATTTCACCAAATTTGAGGCTCAATAGTTTCGGAGATAAGGGCGGGGTGGTTAATTTTCCCCTCACAACAAGCTCTTCCATTTCATACGTTACACGGTACAGTTTGCAACACTTTATTCTTTAATTTTCTATTTAGCCCCCAAAAGTGGCCCCATATACAAAATTCACTTATTTACGTTACACGTCTGTGTTTGGAACGCAGAAATCCATATGTGTACCAAATTACAACTTAATCGGTCCAGTAAATTCGGAGCAAATTGGCTGTGACAGACGGACAGACAGACAGACAGACACGAGTGATCCTATAAGGGTTCCGCCTGTTTTCCTTCAGACGTTCGGAGCCCTAAAAATGAAGAGCGTATTTACTTTATTTCGTTGACCTGGAGCCTCCCTTAGGTGCCGAAGATGACCGCTCCAGTGGTTTTAGCCGGTAGGAGTCCGGAATACCCCGTTGCCCTTCCCCTGGGCAAAGGAAGTTCATGAAGAATTTCCACTGGGCACCAATAAAAAATAAAAATATAAGTTACTTTACTTCGCTACACTCACACAAAATTTACAATACAATACAATACTCTTTATTGACATAACCAAAAAAGAAAATCAAATACATAAAATGAAACAAAAGGCGGTCTTGTCGCACTCGGCGATTTCTGCTTTGGGTTGGACAGATTTGCTAGCAAAAAATAAAGGGGTAAATAGTTCGCGGTGTAACAATAATTATAACTTAATCATAACACAAATAAATAAGTATGATGAATGTATATAGGCCGGTCGTTGTGGTGATCTTTTTGGGCCTATGTTCAGCAGTGGTCCGCAGTGGACGTCTTTCGGCTGAAATGATGATGATGACATAACACAATTAAATAAGTATGATATATACGACAAACATAAACATAATGTACCTATAAGTTTTTAAACTATTATTTATATATACACTGTCACTATTTCGATATTTAGTTTATCCGTGAACATGGCGCTTGCAACAGCGCCGAAATATCGGGAACTCAAAAGAAATAAACAACATGGTAAAAATCCCGTTTCCCGTTCTAATAATAATGTACCTAGTTATGTTACTCGGCTTAGAGCGGTTTAGAGGTAAATGTAATGTTGAACCGCCGAAACTATCAAGGTCATAACACTCGTAACCAACCGATTTTACCGATATTACATCGAATAAGTGCATGCACTCACATGAAGGTAAGTAATAAGCAAATAAAAGGAATTCATTTCACACGATCGAGATTCCTACAACAAAAGGCAGGAGGTTTTAAAACGCATATTCTCACGATAAAGCTCTTTCTGAAGTTTTACGTCCCTCTTGCCCCTTTTATTTCGTTTTTCTTTTCTTTAATATGGGTTGATGTTTTGTATTCTTGAGATTATTATAACAGTTCTTTTTACGAACATAGTATTATATTAATTTTGTATAATTGCTCTACATTTTATTGAACGCTACGTGTGATTGACAAGTGTCGTGTTGATAATAATGCCTTTGAAAGTCTTCATCTTCTATATATATAAAAATGAATTTTTGTGTGTATGTCCTTTATAGAATCGTAAACTATGCATTTGATCATGTCATGATCTTCAGCAAAGTGTTGAACCCACAAAGGTTTCTGAGTTGGTACGACCAATCTTTGACTGATAGCGCCACTATCATTCCAATGAATTTCATTTATTGCATCAATAAAATGACTCTAAATAAATTCAATATTTGTGTAATGTCTCTAATCTTCAAATTTATTTTAGTAAGTAGCGTAGCAACGCGCACAGGGTACAGCTAGTATAGACATAAAAACGATGTACCTACAACAATATTGTTAACCACCATTTTAATAATGTCAACCGAAGGACGTACTTGGCTGACCAAAGGCCTCCCGCATAGATTTCTACAATGAAATCTATAATCTAATCCCAGCGACCTTCACCAGGTTATATTATTGTTTGTTCACTTCACCAGGTTCAACCTGGAAGTCGTTGATTGAACCCTGAGTATTTTTGTCTCTTAGGACCTAATAACTGAATAAACGTTTATAGTCTATTCTATAGGGCTACCTATAGGCAAAATAGGCATACTTTCGTACATAGATGAAAATATAATAATGAGTGCGATTTGCAAAAGGTAGGTTGGTTGAGCTACCCCCGGGAAGATAGCGGTGTGCATGTGCTCACGTACCGCTGTGTGAGCAGCACAGCGCATAGTGAGGCCTCGGGGGAATCTTTTACAATCCCCTCGAGAGATGCCTGGGGGTAGCCTCTTTACAGTCGCCTTGGCTCCGCTAGAGGGGATGACCGCTTTACAGTCATCCCCTTCGAGATGTGCCTAAAGGCGTGGCACCAACGGTTGGCTCTAGATGGAGATTATTCGATTTCCTGGAGCCTCCTTCGGTGCCGACGGTGATCACTCCGGTGGTTTTAGCCGGTAGGAGTCCAGCATGCCCCTTCGCCCTTTCCCGGGGCGAAGGAAGTACAGGAGGTATTTCCACCGGATCAATAAAAAAAATGGTTGGTTGAGCTGGAATGGCTTTGGTGGTTCCATCAAAAGGATGAATTTTTAGTTTCTGTTCCATTTACCTAACGGGCTACTCGACCCTGACACGAGTGGTAAGTACATATTCATTTCGGCCTAATGAAGTCCACTGTTGGACACAGGCCTCCCCCAAAGATCATCACAACCACCGATATGGATGTGTTTTGAGCTCATTGGGGGGTTTTGCCATAATCGCCACGCTTGGCAGGCGGGTTGGCGATCGCAGTTGAGTTGTTAATGTACTCGAAGGACGCTGCTGCCCATCCTCCGACTAATCCCTTAGTCGACTTTTACGACACCCATGGGAGGAGATGGGGTGGTGGCATTCTGAGCCGGCACCACACGGCAAGTACATATTAAGCCGCGTTTATGTTTTCAGAATGTATGAGTAATAAAATCTGCAGATTGAGGCTGGCCAAGTGTGTCTGCGTCGTCTGGCGTAAGCTATGCGTCTCATTAGACACGTAGATACATGAATGTTTACCAACAATAAATCCACTGCACCACACAGTTACTTACGACAGTTTAAATCTATTGTTTCCACGCTATTCGCATACCAATTTGCGCCTGTCTTTATGGATTGTCAAGTATTAGCCTAACATAAAACGCACGTCTCACAGTACAGGTGTGCGTAGAATGTGTTATTATTCCTTCTTTATTATTCAGTGGGTGTCCCGATCTCTAATATTATTTACACGAGGTGCATTAAACTTTGAAATGCAATTTCGTAAGTCGTTGGATATAAATCGCACGGATTTAAAAAAAGAAAAACTATGTATATTTTCGCTGGGCTATCTCATGTGTTCAGTTCACAGACACCTAGATACGTCACATGCACAAACAGCTCTACAGCTGTTTGTTTGTTATATAAATATTTGACCGTGCGGGGGTCGTGTCCGCAGTTCAAAAAGCCAACAAACTGCACCGAACCACAGATATATATTATAATACACTAGTAACCGAACTTAATTTAAAATCTGTAGTATTAGCATAACGTTACAATTTGTTAAACTACCTCACCGCTAGGTTATAAAATGAGAGCGTGCGCCTGCTCCCGATCCCGATCCAGCTGTTCCTACATAGTTTGTATCCCCCAGCAACGCCCTAAGCCGAGCTTCAAAATTGTCTGGTTAAGCAGCCACATTTCCAAGATATTTTTTGCAAGAAACTTTAAAAAGAACCTTGATTTGGAACATATTTAATAGTAGATTATTTTATGATAATAAATTGCTGTTTGACATGTTCTTCTACCAAACAAATATTTGCTTCAATTATGTAAGGTATAGTATTCCTTTTGACGGTGGCATTCGGTTTACTTTCTAATTATTGATCCTTCATTTAACGTTATAATTTAATACGACACAACTGCTGTCAAAACACTCTGAACTCTTTCCAAATCCAAGTTTTCGCCATCCTAGTATATCCTATGTAGAAAATACTTCAAATACTCGTATCATAGTACAATCTGTCATATCTAGTGGAAGATTCTAAGAAATTAGTGACTACTCACAGGACCAAATTCTCCTTCTCCTAGCAATATTTTCTTTCTATAATACTCATTTGAATAGTAACTTTACATATATGCTATGGAGAGAGCTATGCTTGGTATTTCTCTTCGAGATCGAATCAGAAATGAGTAGATCTGTATAAAAACTAAATTTGCCGACATAGCTGAAAGGATTAGTAAACTAAAGTGGCAATGGACGGCCGTTAGGGTAAAAAGGTTCTCGAGTGGAGACCGCGCACCAGAAAACGCAGCGTGGGACAACCTCCAACAAGGTGGACAGACGACCTGGTGAAGGTCGCTGGGAGACGTATGACACGGGCAGTATGTAATAGGTCGTTGTGGAAATCTATAGAGGAGGCCTTTGTTCAGCGGTAGACGTCTTTTGGCTGATATTATGATGATGATAATTATATATTCCCACATCAACACTACTGCTAAGCTTTCATAAAATTAATGGAAGCCAATATGTTAAATCCTAACACCAAATGACTCAACTATGCATCTGTTCCTAAATACAATAATACATGCACTCACAAAATCAGCATAACTTTACCTTACATTCTATTGCGGATTTTGGGCTCTTCTCTTACTACTAGACCTTGTTATACCAGCAATGGATCATTTGAATCTCATTATTATTCCGCACTGTCGTTAGTTATGCGTTTCTTGGTGGAAGCTTGCACCTGCCTCCTGATTTTGCCATAAATTATGAACACAAGTTGATTCTTGCTTAGAAAACAAGTTTGTTCGCAATTATGCCTCGATAGCACTCGAGAAATATGTTATTTGGATTCTTTTTCTCATGTCTCTATGAGAATGACGAGAATAGATTTCTCGTTATGTTCTAGAAGTCTATAATGTGGCTTACACTTAGGTGTGCATAGTTTAAGATAGTTTGTTAAAAAAAAAATACTATTCGTATTTTATTATTGACGCTCTGTAATGTTGTAAACTTAAGAACGACAATAGACGGAATTGATCGCATATCTGGATGACTTATATGGCGATAACGCTATCCAGTTTTACAAGACTCATTAAAAGTTATCAATTTTATAAGTTCTAGGAAAATAACTATAGAAGAAGAATATCGTAATGCAGAAATCTTCTACAGTAAAGTTCAAATGAAATAAGCCATACTGAAGTAAATTTATAGTTTCACGCACATTTTCATAAAGGCAGTGAACAGATTGTTACATGACAAATATAGTGCTCTAAAACAATGTATCTTCTTCTTCAATGAAATCTTGGAGTGGCGCCAAAGTAATGCACATGTTTTAGATTCTAAATTTTGCACGAAATTCAGAAGATGAATTTCGTAACGGTACTATAAAAAAAATATCCTATAAGAACATCGTTGACATAAATTTAAATTGTTATCATCAATATAAATCGTATGTTTTTAGTCCGCTACGATAAATTTATGAAGTCTGAGTTGTAAAAAACCAAAAACACTTTTTGGTGAATCTATAAGAAAAATATAATGGTATCTGATTACTTCTTCGTGGCTGAAGGGAAGTGTCGAATAACATGGAACCTGAATGATGGTTAAATGTTTACAAATATATCCCGAGCGATTCACATGTCGACTGAGTGAAAAATACCATTCAACTTATTGATTTGGACTGGTAGCCTGAGCCTGTGCTACTTTATCTATTATAACTAATTATACAAACGATCGAAATCTGGTCCTTAGTAACAGATCCTTTAACAGAAGCCGCAACGTTACTTAGCACATAAAATTTTAAGCATTATATTCTGTATGATACGTCTAAGTATTGCTGATTGCATTGCTAATAACGATTTCCAGACACCAAAGGTCAGTACCAACACACCTTTGCGACCGGTTCCATGCACAAAGTAGAAAATGATTTGCCTGCTTAATGCTTTATTTAGTATTCGTGCTAAGTGTTTTGTTATTGTGTCTTTTAAATCACCTCTATGCTTTGACCATGAGCGCAAAATTGTATACGAAACATTGCAGTAGAATGCATGAAAAATACACCGTGTAATAATTCGTAAAATTTATTGCTAGTTATACTATAAGATCTTGAGAGACGAGGGTAATGAACGGTCTGAATCTTGAATGAAAGCTTCCAACTAAATCGAATAGTATTTCAATGCAAATTCTGATTTAAAGACATTTGTAAAAGTAGCCTTGCGATACGAGTTTAAAGTTGCAATTGAATATCAAATTCGAAAACACCGGGTGTTTTTATTTTGCCGTTATAGTGTAATTATCTAACAAACATAAAAAACTAAATAATATTTAGATGAATAAATTATCAAATTGTGGCATGAGATTTGACGACCTTACTCATTTTATGCCACATTTATCTTTGTATACTTTTCCGGAATTTTTGTATTGGTCTAACAGAATTCACTTTTGCAGGTTTTCAATCCTGTATTCTATTTTCTTGATTGATCACAAAAAAATATCACAACAGTATTTTTGGTCCAATATCTGCAAATATTTTACGCCTTTCACTTTAAATTATTGGTCCTTCCATTCTTTATTTTTCTGTGTACAAACTAAAAAATAGCCCAACAGCATTTTGCCCTGTCTCTGTGCTAGTGCTCCCTCAGCTATGCGGTCACGGTATAAATATAAGCAACCCGGAAAATAATACCGGTTGTAGCATGTAACGTGGGGTCGCATGCTATGTCCTACATGCTTTAAAAGATATATATTATAAAGAATTACTGTTAATTTCAGTCTATGTTACATACCTATAGGAAACTGCCAAAAGGTAAAAGGGTCTCTTGGGATACAGAGCGAAGATCAGAAAACAATCAGCATGCTGATTAGACTAGGAGTGGATTAGATCAAATGGTGAATAATTTGATTATTGATTATTTGATATGAATTTTATTTTTTGCTGTTGGCCACTGTGTAGCATGTATTGTTGTCAATTATTACGTTCCAGCAGAAAGTTGAGCAACGGCAGGACGATTATATCTAGTACCGGTAACTATTTTAAACCGGTAGCTATTTAAGTCCATTAGGTACAGTTGAAGTAGTAAAATTGTTGCGTTTGACGGTAATTGAATACTTTACTACTAAAAGGAACAGCTGATTATAATCCCGCTTTAGTAGTAAGCGACCATTGAAGGATTATAGCTATGTTGGCTTGTTTTCGTTGGTTGGACTTTAAAATCTCTTGAGAGAATTTGTGTTGTGGTATTATAATAAACTGAATCTTTCTGATGAGTAATAATGTGCCTTCGTATTGTTCTATTGCTCAATTTTAGATTCTCTCGTCTAAAAATGCACTTCACGAATGAAATGAAATAGAATAACTACCTATAATAGTTTAATGCGTGCAGCAATCAACATCTTGCGTTAGTAAAAAACGATTATGTGATAACAGTAGCTAACGATCTCAGCAAATTAACAGAACTGTATAACGCATTGGTTTGATAGCATAACGGCTCGGATTCTCACGCAAATGAAAACAATTTTATCTTGGTTTGTAAAACTTGATAAAGAACGGGCTAGGCGCGTGCGAGCCAATATCAACCGTTGAACAGTGAGCATTTTTTATCGAACCATTTACAAATAACCGCCACTTTGGACCGTTAACACCTGCTTTGCCTACCTTACTCAAAAACATACAGATAAATGCGAACTAACGTCATCAAACTGCCGACTTCCATAATAAACCTTAGAAGTCTCTGCCATCAACAGTTATGGCATTAATTATACGAAAAATACTTAAAAACTCGATAGTCGACTTGGAAACTTGAAGTTTTCTTACAGTTATGCCGTTGTGTAAGAGATAACCTGAATTGAGATAAGTCTGTTCGGAACCGAGTCAGCGAGACATGCCGCAAGCAATAACCTAACAGATTTTAATATTCGTGTTGGTAATCTTCAAATTCCTATCATATGGAGAGATCAATCTAGATCTTGAACTTAATATATGTAAAAAAAATAAGTAAAATGTTGGCTACTTACCGTCCGTTAGGCGCAGAAGGTGAGTGCACTAATTTAACAGCGAAGAGGAACTGTATTGCACACACGAGCAAACAGCAAAGATTTAATGATAGCGTCAACGCACACAACGCTAATGTCACTTCGTACACCACTGCAAACTCCTCGGGAGCACTGGTCGCAGGCGCAGATATCTTCAGCAAGAACAACAGTGCTAATAAAGCGAGTAGCAAACTCACGAGGCACAGTAAGGCTAACGAAGTCAAGGCCTCTTCTGTAGCCGCTCTCGTGCTCCTATTCCTGACGGCAGTCGGCCGATGTGGCGGGACTCCTGTCGCGTTCCCATTCGCGATCTTCGGTGGAGACGCAACCGGTATGGGGGCGACAACTGACACTGGAGCGGTAGTCGTTGCCGGCTGCGCTCCAGGGCTGACGCTCGCAGAGGTCCCTCCAACGGAATGTTTCGACGAGTCGAGGGTCGACACGTTGAGGGGCAAGTGGTGGTGCGGCCGCCGCGGCATGTTCTGGTAGCGGTGGTCGGCATCATTCGCCGCTGGCAGCCGCTGCGTATGTTTCAACATGGCGCTACTAGCACGCCGAGACTCGCCATCCCGCCGACTGGTTCTCCGGCATTCGGGCCGGTTTTGGTGCACGACACAACAACGCGGGCGTTCGGGCAACGGGCGCGGGACGACTGCCGACAGCTTCGTACCTGCGCGCGCGCGTATGTATGTCAATCAAACCGGAGGGCTGCAGAACTGCACACAAAGCTCAAATGCAGCGCCTAGCTAATACCTACCCTAACAATAGAATAATGGCTCTAAAACAATTGCTTGAACAAACAAATAGTATTGATGACAGTAATTTGTTTTCAAAACATAATGTTTTGTAGGCGTGCTTGTTCGATGTTCCGCTACTGTTATATCTACATAGTTTGGTAAACAAATGTCTTCAGCGCGAGTTTGTTTTTGCACAGCATTCACTAGATATTTGTTTATTTGGAAGAGCATTCGTACCTAAGGACCAAATAATTCCTGATTACTCACTGAAAGAATTAAAAGTCTCTGCATATGTTTGGCCTATGAAGGCACCTGCCTCTTCCAAGCATCAAGTGTACAGTTATCAAGACGCGTACGTCTTCTGTGTCGTATCTAGGTACAATGCGACATAAAATTAATGTTGCACAAGCAACAATTACTTTATGCGTTGTAAAATCATGTTAAAAACAAGATATCAAACAAAAATTTTTTGCTTTTTCTTATTACTCAGTATATTTACGGTGTTTAACTAGTGCATAATTTTTTAATTTGTTGACTTTATTGATTGACGTTATACTCAGCGTAGTGGCCGTTCTCTTGTCTTTCTACACTACGAGTCGCGGGTTTGATTCTCGCACGAATCAAATATTAGTACTGCCTACAGATAGTTATTCCAGGTTTGGATTTTCGGACACGTAAGATTTTGGTTGTAAATGTGCAGAGTATTTCATGCGCTTAGGGAGCTTCTGAATTTAATATTTAGTGCATATATTACATAGATACAAAGAATTTCTAGAACTTTCACGGATGTAATCACCGTTTTTCTTTTACATTTTCAGTAAGAATACTTTACAAATTCCTATACCTATCCTATAACGGTTAAGATAAGACAATGCAGTATCCACTTGAAAAAACTTTACGTAAGTTTTTTCTTACTTTTTACTTAACTCTGATTAACATAAATATTTAATACAAACGTTATTAATAAATATAAGTAACTAATTCATGAGTTATGTTAATGACCGTTAGTATCCCTTTGAAGTCGCTTCTTATAACGTTCTCACGAAATGTTGGAGTATCTTCTATATAAGGAAACAAAATAGCATCGCACTTTTTTCTCATAGGCCATAGCATTTTTTTTTTTTTCAATCTTGAAATTAAAAACCCTTCTCTGTGACATCTTCCTTGTGTTCAACAAAACAGGAAATCATCGCATAATGAATGATTTTATGATAAAAGCGCGAACGTGAGTCAACGAACTTTTGAACAAAATGGATGCTTTTAGCGAAACGTCTGCTTAATGGTGGGCGTATAAGAATGTTAAGAATTTAAGATACTATTTTTTTTAAAAAGCGGTACGCTTTATTGGCGCCTCTTAGGACCAGTAGGCAAAAGGTATGGGTAGGTAATAGCTTTTATATTATAAACAGTCAGTTATAGTTTTTTAATCTTGGTGCCGTGTGGTCCCGTGTGGTGCCGGCTACGAATAGCACCAACCCATCTCATCCCGTGGGTGTCGTAAAAGGCGAGCAAGGGATTAGCGGTAGGATGGGCAGCAGCGTCCTTCGAATACATTAACAACTCAACTGCAATTGTCAACCCGCCCGCCAAGCGTTGCGATTATGGCAAAACCCGGAATGAGCACACAACATGAGAATTCGATGAATCTTCTATATTAAGTCTTTGAAAGGAAGGTTTCTTGTGTGGTATCCGGATTCAGTTAAGAACATAAACACACGTAAAAGGCGTCTAAGGGACTTCAAGCCAGAGAAATGGGCAGCAAATCACTTCTGTGAAACAGTAGCCATTCTGCGCTCACCAACCCGCCTGCCATGCGTGGTGAGTACTGGCAATATTCTCCCAATATAACGACACAATTGTGGCAATCTATGGGGGAGGTCTTTGTTAGCTGTGGACGTCCTTTCGCTGATATGATGAACGTCAGATAATTTTACTAATCATGTCCCAAATAAATAAGCCATAATTATCTTTAAATTACCTTTAGCGTCGAACGATTCAGATGTAGCAATAAATGAAATTGCATGGGTGTTAAATATACTTTATAAATTAATTTGCTAATCATTACGTCCTTCAAAATTGACCTGATAAATAAAAATGTAAGTGATAGGTAGTCGAGTTTCACAATAGTCACGGCACACCAGACCTAAA
Organism: Diloba caeruleocephala; assembly: GCA_947459985.1. Classification (NCBI taxonomy): domain Eukaryota; kingdom Metazoa; phylum Arthropoda; class Insecta; order Lepidoptera; family Noctuidae; genus Diloba; species Diloba caeruleocephala. The sequence goes on from OX381618.1 coordinate 5,017,749, forward strand.
TTCCATATCACAAATTCTGGATTACCAACTTATAGATGAAAATGCAACAGAATTTTAGTTCATAATTTATATTTCTAGAATTTACGATAAAATTCAAAATTGGAATGGAAAAGTAATAAGGTAGGCGTTTATAAGGCCCTCATCATATCAGCCAAAACATGACCACAGCCGAACAAAGGCCCTCCCATAGATTTCCACAACGAACGGTTGTATGCTGTGTATTGCCATCGTGGGGGGAATTTGCCAGTACTCAACACACTTGGCTTGGATTGATATGCGCAGAATGACTGTTATACCTCAGAAGGCACGCTGCTGCCCATCCCTATGGTTTAGAGTCCCTTAGTCGCCTTTTATTACATCCACAGGAGAAGATGGAGGCCGATGGTGCTATATCCAGACACCGTATGGATGATTAGGCTCTCAAGTGAAGGAAATAACTATAACATATGGCATTCAATGCCCCTGTAATCAAAGCTTAAATAAGACACAAATAAGACCCAAGGAAGTAAGAAATATTTCTCATTTTCTGATGGTAAAGAACCTGGTAGCTTCGGAGCCCACCCATTCTGGCACGTGCACACCTGCACGACAGGTGTGCACGTATCAAGTTATCACAAAAAATATCTAGCGCTTGTAACGTGTGACTTAAAACTTATGCGTTTCGTCGTAGGGGCAGTAAAAACTAGGAAACCAAATGGGAGCCGAATGGAGATTAAACTCGCTGAAACAAAACATCAGAGCGGAGGAATTATTTCAAGAATAAACTTTTGTAGTATTGGACATTGGACACAGATCACCGCTTAGTTGATGACGATGAATAATGAAGATGCTGACACATTTTCATCGCTTATTTACGGTCACACACACATACATAAACATCGTAAACATCCACTGCAGAACATGGGCATTCCAAGGATGACTGCAAAGAGCGATCATAGGGAATATTGCCATAATCACTACGCTTGGCAGGCGGATTGGTGATCTGCAAAGAGCGGTCATAGGGAATATTGCCATAATCACTACGCCTAGCAGACGGATTGGTGATCCCAGTATGTTTCTATTTCACACGGAAGGATTTTGCACCCCATCCTCTTGATATCTGCCCTTAGCAGTCTATTACGATACCCGTGGGTGGAGCAGGGAGGGGGGCTCTATTGTTTATAATAAACCATTTCCTAGTGCTGCTTCCTTTTCGAACTTGCTTTAACCGCCATAATATAGCATTGTGGGAAAGAAGCGCAGTCCAAACCGCAGCCAACAATAGAGTAACGGGATATTAAAATATTGTTTCCCGGTCCTCGTATCCTTACCGCAGACGTAGGTGTACGGTTACTTCAACGCGAAGTTTATCCTTGACAACGGATTTTGCTCCAAAACCTGCAGTACCTACTGGCACAGATGTTACAGTATCGTTTTTTTATTCTTTTTGCCACGATTTTTTATTAACTCGCTAACTTATTTGTTTCTCTGTTCGGTACAAGTTTTGAAATCGATTATAAACTATCTTTCCGAGGAGTTAGCAACTTGAAACATAGGTCAGAACTGACTCAGACAATGACATGCCCATTCAGATTTATAACCCCATACAGATTCCTAACCCCATAGATATTGTGTGAGATCTGTAAATATTTTATTACTAGCTGGGACCCGCGGTTTCACCCGCGTTTAATTTAAAAGAAATTTAGAGTACTTCGACATAGACACTTGACAGAATATATTTATTGGATTTCAAGGTTATTTCTTTTTTGCGCGGATCCCTAATTATTTTTCTAAAATAAAAGTAGCCTAAGTTATTCCTTATAACATCAGCTATCTGCAAGTGAAAGTCCCGTCCAAATCAGTCCAGCCATTTCGGAGAGTACCCGCAACAAACAGACAGACAGACAAAAAACGTAAAAATTGTTTTTTTGTTATCGGTACCGTATAGACTTTCATATGCATCTAGTAAAAAGCTGTTTTTTTGACATTACAAACAGACACTTCAATTTTATTTATTTGCATAGAGTATAGATATATGCGCCTCACTATTAGTTCTCCTGTGTCGTGGGTACAGCTTTCATAAATCTCACATGCACAAACACCCAGACCAAAAAACTATGTATATCATGTAATATTTGTTCCGTACGGGGATCGAACCGGCGACACATAGCGCAGAAAGCCATTCGTTTAGCCACTGCGCCAACCGGGCCGTCAAATTGACTTGATAATGTGGTGTTGTACGAGTATTTCTTAAATTTCAATACTCCGCATTTTTATATACATGTCATCATTGAAATTCCTAGAACTATGTGTAGTATTTCATTCATAAATTTGCAGACACAATTCATCATGTTTCAATTGTTTTCCTTTGTAATATTAGTAACTAGATCAGATATCACCATTCTTACTTGCTTGTGTTGTACATATAACATAAATGTCTCATTCTTTAGAATATTTTTCTCGTATATGTCTTTAGTTTGAATAGCTATGAATGAATGTTTAAACAACAATTTATAGTTGTTTCTATTAAGTATATCATAATAATAATTATGTATCATAATGTTAACATAATACAATACGACGACTTTTACAGAGTGCATTAATAGAATGTTTGTTTAGCAATAGTTGTACACCTTCGGGTTCGGGGACATTTCACGGGGACTGCATTTTTATAGTGCAGTCATGGAGAGCCCGGTTTTAATCCTATTTCTTGCATGCTGATATTATTATCATTATCCTGGGGTTTGCTCAATATTCTCGAAAAGTAGGTACTAGTGTTTGTAAAGCTGTAAGTAGTAATAAAGAAGTAATATCTTACATAAGTTACAGAGGACGTTGTCCGGGCGTCAAGCAAAAACTTGCATCTTTTGTAGAGATTCCATGAGTTCGTTGGATAAGAGACAGTCTCGATCCTAATAGAAAGTTCCGTTTTCATATGACTCAATGTCCCTACGGCAATGGTATTGAGTGATCTGTATGTACGAGGCTCGTAAAAGTCCTATTACACACTTTAGAACCAAAAAGGCAAAAATTAATTCAAGCCGAATCAAATTTCATGCCATTTTATCATCATCATATCAGCAGATTGTCTTCCACTGATAAACAAAGACCTCCCCATAAGTTTCCACAACTATGCGTCATTTGGGGGAACTTGTTAATACTCACCACGCTTGGCAGGTGGGTAGGTGAGCGCAGAATAGCTACCGTACCACAGAAGGCACGCCGCGGCCCAGCCCTCTGGTCTATAGTTCCTTAGTCGCCTTTTACGACATTAACTGGAGGAGACGAAGACTCTTAATCCGGACCCCACACGGATTCCAAGTTGTTCATATAAGTAATATCTTACATAAGTTGTTTATACATATTAAAATGCCTCATTCAAGCTTGTTTTGGCTTCAATCACATGCCAGTCGCGTGTCACAGGGAAAAAGGTCTACGAATGCCACAGATCGCGTAAGCGGTGCCTTTATAAAGCTCTATAAAGCTGAAGTTGTCGCGGAGTGCCCCCCTCTGTGTTTCCTTCCCGGTTAACTCAACTAGGAGGCTCTCTCCACGGCAGCAAGTAACGGAGTTCAGTTATTGTGATTCAATGAAACGTAACATATATATTGTTATAATGGTATATTGATATTCACAACTTCAACACTTCATGCTGATGATTATATAAATTTTAAAGTATAGCTTTCACAATTTAAGTATGACAATTTACGCTAGATAAGTAATTGTAATATTGCAGGAAACTATTTGTCAGAGCGATAGCTGTGTGTCCAACCACTAGCGTTCAGAATCGAATGTGTAATCATAATGATCAAAATATGAACGATTCGACACCACAATACTAAATTCGAATTTTGATTTGAATAAAGAATGAATCATGAAGTGGACAGTGATGGAGATAAAAGGTATTAAGTCATGAAAGAGGTTGATTGAAATGAAGATGAAGGATGACTTCGTCACAAGGTTTAGACGTTAAGCAAATAAGTCTAATATATACCTCGAATCACTAATTATCCTAATTTACAAAGAACGCATGGTAACACTACTACAGTCGGTCGCGTGTCACAGGGATGGGTCTAAGAATGCCGCTGATCCTGTTAGTAGGATTCTATAAAGCTCTAAGTAACAAGTTGTTTCTTAAACGTATCGTGATTATGTATGTACTTACATACAACAGAGGTAGTTACCTACTTTATTTTAAAACTTCTAGATACTTATATAGTTAGAATGAATAGAAATGTGGTACTAAGAACTGTGTCCATGTCCATGTCGTGCCCATCCCAATATCCATTGGGAGCTCTGTTCTCGAAGTTGTTGACGAGTATGTCTACCTGAGACAAACTGTCCAGTTAGGTAGGTCCAACTTCGAAAAAGAGAAAGAGGTCCATCGTCAAATCCGACTCGGCTGGGCAGCGTTCGGAAAACTTCGCAACGTCTTTTCGTCAACAATACCGCAATGCCTCAAGACGAAAGTCTATAACCAGTGTGTTACCAATGATGACATATGGAACAGAGACGTGGTCACTCAAAATGGGCCTTATAAGAAAGCTCAAAGTCACTCAGCGAGCTATTGAGAGAGCTATGCTTGGTATTTCTCTACGAGATCGAATCAGAAATGAGGAGATCCGTAGAAGAGCTAAAGTTGTCGACATAGCTGAAAGGATTAGTAAACAGCAGTGAACAACTGAAGTGGCCATGGGCGGGGCAAATTGCTTACCCTTACAAATTAGTTATAAATATATGTTTCTTTTCCTGGCCTGGTCCCAAATTAGTTGTGGGTAACCCAAATTGCTTAATGGTACGGGTAAGCAGGGCTATGGTAGTCGGCGGGTATTGGTGATCAATACAATAATAGCGAAACTGATAGGCTAACGGCCGATCATCATCATGGGCGGCTCTAGTGTGATCTTACGAGGACCTGGAGCCACCCTTCGGTGCCGAAGATGACCGCTCCAGTGGTTTTAGCCGGTAGGAGTCCGTCCCTTCGCCCTTCCCCGGGGTGAAGGAATACTGAAACGCCACACAAAATTAAGTCCCGCTTTAACTATTCGAGAAACCCGTTTTCGGTACGACACCGGACGGCTTTTTGGGTCAGGGGTTACACGGCATAGTAATAAATACATGTTATTGTTTTTGAAGTGAAAATTTATTTTAGCGCGGTACGCATATTTTAGATGAGATAAAATCTCTGGACTCGCGACACCGTTACGAGACGCTTGAAGTGCAAACTTCTTTTAGCGCGGTACGCATATTTTTAGATGAGTAAAAATCTCCTAACGCGCCAAAATAAGTTTTCACTTCTGTCGGCACTCCCGGAGTGCAATATTTTTTTTAATAAGCTTTGCACATCACTATTATTTCTCCTGTGGCGTGGGTGTGTTTCCCGACACAAATTCCACACACAATACACCTAGACCCGGAACAACTACCTGCAGATCGTATAGATATTTGTTCCGTGCGGGGATCGAACCCGTGGCCCAGAGTACAGCAGCCGATTGTATTAGCCACTGTACCAATCGTGCCGTCAAATGCCGTGGGATGATTACAAGCTAAACATCAAGTTTAGATATTAGTTAGCTCGCTTTCAATGCATTTTAATTGAATCTACGAATAGAAAAGTAAAGTTAAACACAGACTAAAACGGGTCGTGTGCATGTGGTCACGTGCCGCCGAGTACGCAGCATAGCGCATAGCGAGGCTTGGGGGAATTCCTTTACAATCCCCCCTGGTGCCTGGGGAGGTGGCCTTATTACAGTCGCCTTCCCCCGCTAAACCGCTTTACAGTCATCCCCTCCGAGATATGCTTAAAGGCGTGGCACCAATGGGTGGCTCTAGATGGAGATTATTTGAGATCCTGGAGCCTCCCTTCGGTGCCGAAGATGACCATTCCGGTGGTTGTAGCCGGTAGAAGTCCCGCATGCCCCTCCACCCTTTCCCAGGGAGGGGAAGTACATGATGTATTTCCACCGGAAAAAAAAGACTAAAATTGGTCGACATATAGCTTAGGGAGGGCATTACGGCCTACGGCCTACTTATTGCAGTGGGTATTATCAGCCCAATAAGATACGTTCACTAAGTTACTATTGATTTAATATATCATATCTGTGCCGTGTGGTGCCGACGACGAATAGCACCAACCCATCTCATCCCGTGGGGGTCGTCTATGGTCGACGACTACGGTCGACGACTATGGTCTATGGGATTAACCGGAGGATGGGCAGCAGCGTCCTTCGAGTACATTAACAATTCAACTGCGATCGCCAACCCGCCTACCAAGCGTGGCGATGATGGCAAAATCCTCCAAAGAGCATACAACACACTCAGACCGGTCTTCGCGGCGATCTTTGGGGGAGGCTTATATCCAGTAGTGGGCTTTATACGGCTGAAATGATGATGATGACGACTATCACATCTACGGTGTATTTGCCTTCTGGTTTTATTTACGAGGTCCCGAAACCACGGTGCTGCAGAAGACCGCCCCGGTGGTTTTAGCCGGTAAAATTCTGGCATACCCTACCCTCTCTCTAGGGACGTTGAACAATGGAGCATTTCCACCGCGGCAAATATAATGACAGCAGTGATAGCAGAAATGAGGAGATCCGTAGAAGAACTAAAGTTGTCGACATAGCTGAAAGGATGAGTAAACTGAAGTGGCAATGGGCAGGGCACATTGCTCGTAGAACTGATGGCCGCTGGGGCACAAAGGTTCTAGAATGGCGACCGCGCACCGGAAAACGCAGCGTGGGACGACCTCCAACGAGGTGGACAGACGACCTGGTGAAGGTCGCTGGGAGTCGTTGGATGAGGGCGGCATGTAACCGCTCGTTGTGGAAATCTAAGGGGGAGCCTTTGTTCAGCAGTGGACGTCCTGTGGCTGATATGAGTGATAGCTTAGTGGTTGAACACTTGCCTTCCATACAGGAGGTTCTGAGTTCGATCCCAGTCCGCACCTCAGACTTTTCGGATTCATGTGCGGACCAGAATTTTATTATCATTTGCGTTAACGGTGAAGTAAAACATCGTGAGGAAACCTGCACACCTATGAGGGTTCCAAAATGTTCTCAATGGTGTGTGTAGTCCACCAACCCGCACTTACTGTACCAAGGAATAACATGCAAGGATTATAGACGAATAGCAATGGTCCGAGCACGTTACCCTGGGGCACACCGAACTCATGTTGTAGATGTATTTACCATATTGATGGATGAAAATTGGCCAAGAATTGGCAGTTGCCTTTGTCTGCAATGCTAGAAGGCTCTGTCAGTTTCGTTCTTAATTTCATTCATGATAAATTTCAATCTAAGACATAGCTGTCATGTCATAGTCATGTATGAAAATGCTGCAGAACACAGACCTCGCCCATAAACGATCGGTAACATGCCGTATGTCATCATTTTGGGAGGAATTTGTCAGAACTTGCCACGCTTGGCAGGCGGGTTGGTGAGCGCAGAATGGCTGGTGTTCCACAGACTTATTCCTCCGGATCTTAGATTTCCAGTAGAGTCCCTTAGTATTACGACATCTACATTAGTGCTTCTAAATCTGGACACCACACGGAAATTGATAATATTAATTCATGTCAATCGTATTTAGATTAATATTTAAATAGCCATTATTTATTTCAGAGATTTCCTTGATCTGTCCTTATCGCTAACTGCTCGTTATCGCGAGCCCTTACAAATCGTTTGCCTACGTGCCGTCACGATAAAAGCCAATTCATTTGTCGTCTTTGGAACCTATCTTATACCTTCTTTAATATTTCCCTCCTATTATTACTATAAGTTCAAGAAGTTAAGGTGAGTGAGGGCTTGTGTGTACAAACTCAAATAAAAAAATATATAATCATGTAAACCATTTACAGGCGCTTAATAGTAAGAATGTAAGTAGATGCACAGTTATAAAATATATATATATATATAATAGTTCTTTACTTATAGATTACAGGAAAACCTTTAAGAAGTATATGGTCTTAGAATAACATGGTAAATCTTTCAATATTGAGCGTACAAATTTGCGGTTGGAATGTATGGGAGAACATGTTTTTCAACTGCAATGTTAAGTTTGCACGGCACGGCACGGTTCGTGCAGTAGCTGCTACAGTCGACTGCTGCGCTCCGGGTCGTGGGTTCGATTCCCGCACGGAACAAATATTTGTATGATCTGCAGGTAGTTGTTCCGGGTCTGGGTGTGTATTGTATGTGGAATTCATGTCTGTAAACGCACCCATGACACAGGAGAAATCTTAGTGTAGCAACGTTTTAAAAAACAAAGTTTGTTCTTCAGATAAATTATTGGTACTACTGGCATCTGCCACTTCTCGTACCTAAAGATAAGATATTCATCGTACGGAACCCTCTCTACGCGAGTTCAACTAGCATATGTCCGGTTTTTATTTCCGGTGGCCGTCATAGTTGATCCTGCTTGACCTACTGAGTGCGTTAAAGGTTTGTTCCAAACAGTCTGATGGCCGTGCCTGCGTCTATAAAATAAACTAAATTTTGATATAACGCTGGATCTGGTTAGAATAGTAGCCAACCCTAAGCTATTTGAAAAAAAAAAGGCTACCATAATGATAATGATTGTAGAACCAATACGCCAATTCCATTCGTTTGGCTGGAAATCTGCACACTTTTTTTTACATCTTACTTACATTTACATCGAAATCTACTTTTAACCTGTCACGTTTATGCCAAACATGGTCCCAAGTGGCACTTTATCGGCTCTAATTGTGAGTATTGTGACACACGTACCTAATTTGTAGATCAGAATAAAAAATAATTCTAGCGTTGCCAGAGTTGTCACCAAGATTCCGCTTAACTGGCCCAGTGTACATGATAGGCTGTCATTAGCCATAATGAGAGACAAGAAAATAAAGTCTCTCTATTCATTGTTTCGGCCGAATGTAGTCCACTGCTGGACACAGGCCTCCTCCACAGATCACCACAACGACCGATATGGGTGTGTTGTGGGCTCATTGGGGGGTTTTGTCATAATCGCCACGCTTGGCAGACGGGTTGGCGATCGCAGTTGAGCTGTTAGGGTGACATTCAGAAACGAGTCTAAGCATGAACTTACGCTTCCATATGTCAAAATGCACTACTTACGCCCCTAATTTTGATAGATGGAAGCGTGAACTTAGCTTAAACTCGTTTCTGAATCTCACCCTAAATGTACTCGAAGGACGCTGCTGCCCACCCTCCGGCTAATCTCTTAGTCGACTTTTACGACACCCACGGTAGATGGGGTGGTGTTATTCTGAGCCGGCACCACACGGCTCTCTATTCACTCTTTTATTATTAAATCGACAAATTAATTGTGTTTAAGCTTCATAAAAAAAACTGATAACATTGAATAACATTGTAATTCTACGATTACCTACTAAGATTGCGTAATATGTAACAACAAGTGATTGTATGAAATATTAACAGATGAATCTTTAGTTCATAACAGTGTGGTGATATCATAGGTATTGTGAGAACGGATTTTATTCATTTGCAAAAGTGGCGTAAGTATTTATATTATTCATCCAGGCCGATTATGGTATGGAGGCTAGTTAACATTAGCTAATATAATAAAGTTACACCAAACATTGTTTTTGGCTGTAAACATTAGTCCTTTTACCGCTTTTGTGATGGAATGCGATTATTTTTTTGAGGTTATGTACGTATAGGGTCGTACTAGACTTAGTAACAGGTAAACATGATAAAATAGAGAGATGCAAAGTAGTTCTGTGACGCTTTAATACTTACACTACAAACCTTCATAAATTATAAGAATACCTATAAATTAATTATTCTACTAATATTCTAGAAGTTTGGATTTTTGTCTCGCCGTCCTACTCAAACCGTAAATTATATCATGGAATTACGATTCCATGATATAGGTAATTTATATAGTGAGTGTATTTTAACGCATCGTAAAGTTCCCTTGAGGGTTCCCAACTAGTTCACTCGAGGACTAAGTCAACGATTCCAGCGGCCCTAGTGTATGTTGTGTAGACACTGTGTAGTCAATGTACGCTTCTGCGTCTAGGTCTGAGTTTTCTCCATACATTATGAATAGAAATATCCGAAACGTAGTAGATACAGTTGGCGACGCACATAACTTAGGTACTTCGGCCTTAGATAAAAACTACAGCAACAAACACCTTTAGTTTTCTGTTCACTGTATATAGTAAATAGAAGTTAATGGCCTCGTAAACATTTTTAGTTCTGTATGCCAGAATACCTACTCATAACCGTGACCTCATTAATTAATTAGTTTTAAGATATCGGGCGAAGCATAAGTAGGTAAGTGAGTATAAGTTCTTAAAAAAAATGTCCGATTGTGAAACAAATTAATTATACGACATTGTTATACAAATTTTATTTTAAATCAGTTCAAGTAAAAATTTAATATGCTCGTCTCGTATATTAATACGGTATTCGTTAGTTCAATTGCCTTTTTCAATTTCAACTACATTCAAATGATAAATATTTGACATGCAGGACTGCATCTCTATCTATATAGTCTTTACTATTTATTTTTTCTACACTTCGTCTAATAACTACACCAATATAATTAAAGTACGTGAATCGTTAAATAAAATAACATAGCCATACCTATTATGTACCCTAGACCTTGACATTAAATTATTAGCCGGTTTCTACTACGAAACGACTGATGTTGGCCAATAAAATGACTTGAATACTTTCGCTGAACATTGCGCTGTTATATCGTACTTATTTTTTTATTACTTCAAAAAGCAAGCAATCGAAATGCTAAATAAATAAATTCGGGTCACTATCATCACAGTATCTACTACTCACGTATATGATATTGAGTAGATAATACGTATTAAGTTGTGTGAAGTTAGGTCAGAACCATTTAATTAAAAGTCTACCTTATTGTGGAGGTATAAGAATTGTATTTTGGCTATCAGGCCAATTCGCCCAATATATAGGTTATCTTTAAAATTGACTATCACTGGTTTGACTCAATATTGATGCGCAAAAAAAAGTGAACTGACCGTTACAGTTAATTACGGATAACTCAATTTACCTACATATTCGAGAAGAACTTTGGTGAGTACCTATACTTTTACCGTCAGGTAAGTATTGGATTGAACATAGTAAGTACCTAGGCAGAACATTCCATTTCTACTTGCTTAATAATTGCGCGGTCCTATGAAGCAAAGCCGGTATAACACTCCATCGACGCTCTTTTTAAAATATGCGTTATTATTCAAGCATGAGAAATATTACCTGCTGTCTTACATTACAAGACAGAATTGTGAAAAGACTTAAGTGACGATAATACCGGCCAATGTGTGGGCTGGGGAGACCACTCGCTGCAGGCCTTGGTAAAAGCCATGGTCGGGGGCTTCAGAGGCAGTCGCATCCTTCTGAGAGGTCATCTTGCGAAAGGAAGCAGCGGAACGGTTCAGGGAGGAAGACGCCCTGGCTCATCCAATCCACCGCAGGCGACCGGCACAAGCGACAAAATGCCCGCCTAATACCAACCAAACTGGAGGGCGCCAGAGGGCGGTAGATCAGGGAGTCTTCCGTTTGCGTTGCACGAGCATCGCCGTATGTGGGAGACGGCCAAACGTCGGCCAACAGCTGATAGGCCGCGAAAGTAGTATTCACGCAGTAGGTACTCGCGGTCCTGAGGGGGTGACCGCTTTACAGTCATCCCCTCCGAGATGTGCCTAAACGCATGGCATCATGGGCGGCTCTAGTGTGATCTTACGAGGACCTGGAGCCCCCCTTCGATGCTGAAGATGACCGCTCCAGTAGTTTCAGCCGGTAGGAGTCCGGCATGCCCCTTTGCCCTGCCCCGAGGCGAAGGAAGTTCATGTAGAATTTCCACTGGAAACCACTAAAAAAAGGTACGGTTTCACAGTCCATCAAAACGCGGATGCAAGTCGCACGGCGGAGTTTTTAATGGGTTTAAGCCACCGGGTCACCGGATGACGTGATACGCGTCAGGTATATTCATAATTTTAGCTCAATAAAGTCCACTGCTGGACACATGCCTCCCCCAAAGATTGCCACGACTACCGGTCTCGGTGTGTTGTATGCTCATTGGGGGTTTTGCCATAATCGCCACGCTTGGCAGACGGGTTGGCGGTCGCAGTTGAGTTGTTACTGTACTCGAAGGACGCTGCTGCCCATCCTCCAGTTAATCCCATAGTCGCCTATTACGACACCCAAGGGATGAGATAGGTTGGTGCTATTCGTAGCCGGCACCACACGATTATTATCCGCCAAAAGAACCAATGTGTGGCATAAATACAATTGCCATAGCAGTTAAAAGCTGAGGAGTCTCAGTTCTCTCGTTCACGGGCATGGCGCATCATCATCATTTCAGCCGCAAAACGTTTACTGCTGGACAGAAGCCTGCCCTAAATATTGGCACAACGACGGGTATGGGTTTATGTTGTGTGCTTATTGGTGGTCTTGCCATAACCGCCACACTTGGCAGGCGGGTTGGCGATGGCAGTTGAGTTGTTAAGTACTCTAAGGACGCTGCTACCCATCTACGCGGCTAAACCCATAGTCGCCATTTACTACACCCACGGGAGGAGTTGGGTGGGTCCTATTCGTAGCCGGCACCACACGGCACTATACGATACAGTGTACTATAATAGGGTGCTATTAATGGCGAGTAATACCTACAAACCTTAACTTCATGATACTCAACTTCATCATATATTCTTTCCAGGCGAATCATGGACGTAATAGTGGTAGGATGCGGTGCTGCCGGTGTCGCAGCGATGAGAAAGCTGCATGACGCAGGCCTCAAGGTCCTAGGTCTTGAAGCTGACAACAGAATCGGAGGCAGAATCTGTACTGTCGAGTTTGGAGAAAAGGCTGTCGATATTGGGGCAGCGTGGTAAGAAGATTCGTGGTATTATTTAATTACTCCATCACCCAGACCTGGTTTCGAACAACATCTTGGCCTTTTACGAAAACATCATGAGGCAAAAATTTTACAGTTCGGAATGTAGTTGGGGGGCCATTGCGCGTCTGTTGTTATCCGGAAAAAACGCTATCTCTCCAGATCACCTTTTCTTGAACGTCTCTTTCGTAAAACGCAAATTTATCAGTTAAGTTTTAAGGCGAAATAAACTCATTCCAGTATTACCTTTTCATTTACCCAGTGGACTTTCTCCGCCTCGAAGAAGGGCGGAAATGTATGGAAAGGTAGATGTACGAAGGACCCGGGGGTGACCGCTGTACAGTCACCCTCCCTGAGATGAGCCTATAGGCGTGGCACCAGTGGGCGGCTCTAATGGTTTTAGCCGGTAGGAGTCCGGCATACCACTTCGCCCTTCCCCGGGGCAAAGGAAGTTCATGAAGAATGTCCTCTGGGCACCAATAAAAAAAGGACCTAATAACTGAATAAACGTTTATAGTCTATTCTATAGGGCTATCGAAAGGCAAAATGGGCATACATTCGTACATAGATGAAAATATAATCATTTGTGCGATTTGAAAAAGGTAGGTTGGTTGAGCGACCCCCGGGAAGACAGCGGTGTGCATGTGGTCCCGTACCGTAAAGGTGTACAAAGGAGGTGCGGACTCATACCGGCAAAAACCACCGGAACTCCAGGATCTCGTCAACAATCACACCGATGAAGCCGCCCATTGGTGCCACGCCTATAGACAAATCTCGGAGGGTATGACTAAAACAGTCACCCCCTCTAGCGGTGGGGAAGCAATTGTAAAAAGGCCGCCCCCCAGGAAAATCTTGGGGAGGATTATAAAGAATCCCCCTGAAGCCTCGCTGTGCGCTATGCTGCGCACAAGGCGGCACGTGACCACATGTGCGCCACCATCTTATAAGGAGGGGGTCACTCTGTATGAGCACTCAGATTCTCCCTGGCTCCCTGTCATGAAGCGATGGCAGGCGACTCAGGCGTGTTGGACTTAGGCACTGGGGCTGTTGTTAACCCGGCGCCTTCTCCTCCTTCTCCAAACTGGATCGTTCCTCTCCCGATCGCGCTGTGCGGCCTCCTTCTGGAGCTTGACACTTTCACAGGAGACCACTGCACTCCAATATTACTCGAACAAATTCTGGCCATCCATTGGTCCATCATTCAGACAATCACAACATACATTCCTCACTCAATTTGAAAATATTCAGGTGTCACGGGGAGAAGGACAACAAAGTGTTCGAACTAGCAAATCCATCAGACCTTCTTGGTAGACCTGACCCCGATAACAACTGGTATGTGCTCTCTAACGGGGATCTGGTCCCTGAAGACAATGCTGATGGGATCCTAAAAGCTTTAGACGAAGAATTGGGGAGTGCCGACAAGTATAGCAAGCGATCTATTTCAGAATGTGTCAGGAACGCGTAAGTAATCTTTGGTCTTTGATTTGATGTAAAATAAATTAAAAGCTAAAAAGATATACTTTAACGGCCGAGTACTGAAACGCCACTTAATATTTAAATCATGATTATCTATTTGAGATGCCCGTTTTTGGTAGGAAGGCGATGTCTCAAATTATTAAACGGTATTTTAATATTTAGGGGCGTTTCAGTATTCGGTCGTTAAACTTTTATAAAGAGTGATCTAGGAAAATGTAGCCACAATAATTAGCACCTAGATCGATCGATCGCAGATTCAACTAACTTGCCGCGGTGTTCCCGCGTTGCACTTCGAGAAGAGCACGTTATGCAGTTGTCATGTGAATATCTATGACAATAGGAAAAGCCAAGGATAAATATCATTGATCATCTCTATAAGTTTGTTAACTAATAAGTGACCTGTCATATGCTCAGACATGGATTCATGCAAGACAAAATTGAATTTAATTGTGTCTAGAATTGCAACATCCTAGAGGTCAAGAATGATTAGGCATCAGCAATTATCAGGGGTGCAATTCTCTAAGCCCAAACATCCTTACATCCTTGAATATAGAATTTAAGTAACGGTGATAATCCAATTTGGTATTCGTTAAGACGGGTCCTCGTGGCTTACCTTCTGCAACGTGTCCTTGATTAGCTTCAATCATGTCTTAGCGAATACCGAATTGTTTTTTACCGTTATTTCGATTCTATACTCAAGGATGTTTGGATGTCTGAGCTTAAGAAATTGCACCCCTGAATTGAAAGTCGTTGTCCAAAACTAATGGCTAAAGTAGTTCATGAGGCAAAGGTCTTTGCCGACCCTGTTTGTTGTTGAAGATAAGAACTGGTGTTTAATACAAATCAATAATCGTTGTTAACGCTTTTCAGAGCAGACAATAATGACACACTAAAAAAAGACCCAAAGCTATCCAGATCGTTTATCGAATGGTTCGAAAGAAACAACCACTTGGGTGGGCAGGAAGACCCTAAGAAAGGCAAGTCTCTAAGAGGACTGGTAGAATGCTGGGCAAATGAAGGCGAATTCTTTCTTAACTGGAAAGGAAGAGGGTACAAGAGTATATTTGATGTTCTGATGGTAAGTTGTGTTAGATTACAGAAATAGGAAATAAGGAGAAGTGATACGGGGGCGTAACCGCGCCACTGCGATATGCCCAATTTGATCCATCCGGGAAAAATGGCCGTTTTATAACATCAGTTGAAATTCGATCGCGTAAGTGAAACTTTGTTAAATTGTCGTGTTGTTCGGGGATAACATGCAAAAACTGAAGCGAAAATAATAACTTCATCAAGTAAGGAATCATATATAATATGCAAGTGAGGGAATTTTCTTGTATTTGTCTATAAAAAGAATAAATTAAAAATTATTGTGTTCTTTACATTTGGATTGATGGAGCAGAACGAGATTATTATTTAAGTACAAAATACAATGCTTCTTATCTACCACTTTTAACTAGCAATCGGTGAATAACAAACGCAGTGAATAGAACACCGAATGGTACTCCTAATAAACATACGCGTTGCGTGGTACGGCTGTCGTTTGCGGTTTGTACGCTCGGTATGATTGGCTACCTATAGTCTTGGGTGTGTTTAAGTATAAGAAGCCAATTATAATGTTGTGTTTATTCGGTTCATTGGATGAGAACTTGTAACTGTGTGCATTAGTGTGCTTTTATGAAGAATGGTAGTGGGAAAATGGATTTCTGGGCTCGCATACATTTTGATCTACATGGCATATCTCCTTTCTTCCTATATCTTTGTGTTCGATGCATTATTGTTTGTAATTAATTTGGAACCAAATCAATAGTACTTTATTATGCTGTACCTATTTAACACAGAGGTGTAATTAACTTCTTATGTAGGTTCTGTTTTACAGTCAACATCAAAAATATGTGAGGATCGTTCAAGTTTACAATGGCGATTTATGAATGAAATACTTCCTATTTATTTTATTTTTGAACTAAATTAATCCCCAGAACTGTCACCTGTATTGATTTTACTAGCCACATTTGGCAGTAGAATTGTAGCCTATTGCCATTTAGGTTCCAACCCAATTCTAAACTCCGTGCGAAATTAACCCAAAAGACCAAAGGTGCAGTTGATCATAATTAATTAGAATGGTAACAGTCGACTATAGAACGGGATTTTCCGTGTGGTGTCTGGATTAAGAATATAACACCACTCGCATCTCCCGTGGATGTCGTAAAAGGCGACTACGCGACTCTAAATCAGAGGGATGGGCAGCAGCATCCCTTTTATAGAAAACATACCTTTTATGGAACAGCAGCCATTATACGGTCATTAATCCGTCTGCCAAGCGTGGTGAACTGGCAAATTCCCCCCAAAATTACGACACACGGCATGTAACCGGTCTTTTCTGGGGAGGCACACACACACAAACACAGTTCAGCAGTGGACGTCTTTTGGCTGTTATGATGACTATAGTCAGTGGCAGTGACCTATCAAGAAATAGGACAGAACACGAGGGATTTCGGCTAATATACTTCTAATATCTAATATTGAGTTTCATTTGGGTAGATCGCTCAATAAAAGGCTTTGAATAAAATAAACGAAAAGAATTTTCGTAAAGCTTTATAGAAAGCACCTAATAATAAACCAAAGGCTCTACAAACTTGTATGGCATATGTTGCAGACTGATTTGCTCACGAATCAGTTGAAATCTTGTAAGCTGATAAAAGTAATTACCGAAAGACCGAGTATTGGGCGCTATTTAAGAAAGGTCTTTCGAGCAGTAAAGTGTAATAGGCTGAACTGATTAATTAAGAGATTAAAACATATTGACCAACCTGCTTTAATTTACTATACATTTATAGAACAAATACCCGGACCCCAGAAAAGAGATCCCGCTGCAGATTCTTCTCAACAAAGAGGTGGAAAATATTCGGTGGGCTTCATCCCTAGGGTTGGACCCTAGTAACCCGCTGGTCCAAGTCAAATGTAAAGACGGAAGCCTATACGCTGCCAAGAGCGTTATTGTGACAGTATCTGTTGGAGTTTTAAAAGAAAGGTAAAAACAATTGCTTTGTGCTTCATTATCATCATCATCATATTTGACGGTACGGTTGTCGCAGTGTTAATTAATTGACTTGCTGCGCTACGTGTCGCGGGTTTGATCTCCGCACGGAACAAAATTTATATGATCTATCAACAGATAGTTGTTTCTGGTCTGGGTGTATGTGCATGTGAGATGCATGTCTGTAAACTGTACCCACGGCACAGAAGTCCTAGTATGTAGCATCGTATAAAAATAAATAATATCCGAAGGACGTCCACTGCTGAACAAAGGCCTCCCCCATGGATTTCCGCAACGACCGGTTTTATGCCACCCGCAACCAACGACTCACTGACCATCGTCGTCTGTCCATCTCTTTGTAGGCCTAGGCCTTCCCACGTTGCAGATTGAGATGTTTCCACTCGAGAACCCTTCTGCCCCAATGGCCGTTAGACATCAGTTCTACGAGCTAACGTCGTATAGTCGCATATTGTTACTAATGTTATAAATGTGAAAGTTTGTATGTTTGAGGCTCCGTCACGCTCAAATGGCTGAACGGATTCTAATGGCATATAAAGGTAGATTATGTCGTGGAATAAGATACAGGATAATTATTATTAGAATAGGAGAAACAACACTAAAGGGCGGGTAGCCGCCTAAGTTAGTAATAGTAACAATTCTGTTACCACTTGATATAAATGCTCCTCCACCTCCCCCATGAATTTCCAAAATGGTGTCGTCAATTTGGGGGGAATTTGCCAGTAATCACCACGCTTGGCAGGCGGGTTGGTGAGCACACTATGGTTACTGTTCCACAGGTGGACACGCTGCTGCCCATCCCTCTGGTTTAGTCCTTTAGTCGCTTTTTACGACATTGGAAGAGATGGAGTGGTGCTATATTCTTAATCCGGACACCACTTGAAGTAAACCGCATCAACCATTGCACTTACAAATAAATATATTTTTCGTCGGGTTGATATCTTTATGGATGAAAATAGGATTATTTCCTTCTATATGTATGTCCTTTCCATGACTCGTTGTATAGGAAACAACATCATGCTTAGATCACAATTGGCAGCGCCTAGCCGGGCCATCGCTTTGGGTGCTAGATCTAAGTAAGAGTTAAACAAAGGTTTTCAGCTGCATTCATCATATTCCCTTAATTTGGAGTGCGACGCCAATTTGCTTGCTGGTAATATTACCGGTCCAGTACTTTATGATGGGTGTTCTTCAATCTAGTCTTCTTCCGAATATTGCTAGCAAGACGATAAGAATGATACCGAGCATCTACAACCGGTCGCTGGAAGGCTTTATTTTTGCAAATATGTTTTAAGAAACACTTATAGACTGCCTCTGACAAGAAATCATCATCATACAATCATAAAGAAGTATCTATGTAGTGTGCTATCCGTGTAGTGTCCGGATTAAGAATATGGCACCACTCCATCTCCTCCCGTGGATGTTGTAAAAGGCGACTAAGGGACTTGGAAACCAAAGGCATGTGCAGCAGTATCCTTTTTATGAAACAGCATCAATTCTGCGCTGACCAACCCGCCTGCCAAGTATTGCCAATTCCCCCCGAAATAACGGTCGTTTACGGGGGAGGCCTTTGTTCAGCAGTGGACGTCTTTAATTTGGCTGATATGATGATAATGTTAATGTATGGTTAATAACACTATTTCACAACGCCCATTATTCCGATTATCAGGCACAACCAGCTATTCAACCCTCCGCTACCAGCCGAGAAGCTAAACACAATACAAAACCTCCAAATGACCGTTCTGGACAAAATCTACATTGAATTCGAAAAACCTTGGTGGCCGAAAACACCGGCGAAGTTCACGCTGCTTTGGCGAGACGAAGATAAAATTAAATTCACAGGAAACGACAAATGGATTACGGAAATTTTTGGTCTCTGGACTGTGGATTACCATCCAAATGTCATGTTAGCTTGGATCTACGGGACCGGGGCTGAGATGATGGAGAGAGTTAGCTTCGAAGACGTACAAACGGGAGTTCAGAAGCTGATAAATACGATGCTACGGAAAGAGTTCGATGTTTCGCCGATTAAGAAGATTATCAGGTATGTTTTGTATATTTTAGCGAGTCAGAATATACTTTTCAAATCAAATGTATCGCAATCTTTTGGGATATACCGACACGGAATGTATCCGGAATCAGACGCAGTTGAGATGCAGAAATCACACACAGAAACAACTAGACTAGGTAGATAAGAACACATCTGTGGACCCTACCGATATTTGTTTGACCGAGCCCACGACCGATGGGGTAAGAAACAAAGCAAGAATTTATTTTGGTTCCGCATTATTTCCTAATGGTATATAAATCATTTTAAAGTAAAAGACATAACAAATAATAAAACAACAATAATAACAAAAAACCTTACCTACATTTTCTACACTGCAAACCAAAAAATGGAGATGTATCTACACACTCGCAGTTCAGTCGATTTGTATCATAGCCACTTTACCACGATTCTATTTAAATATCGTCATCATGTCGGTCATAATTCCGTGTAGTCTCCGGATTAAGAATATAGCACCATTCCATCTCCTCCCGTGGATGTCGTAAAAGGCGACTAAGGGAATCTAAACCAGAGGGATGGGCAGCAGCGTCCCTTCTGTGAAACGGTAGCCATACTGTGCTCACCAACCCGCCTGCCAAGCGTGGTGAATATTGGCAAATACCCCCCAAAATGATGACACAGTTGTGAAAATCTATGGGGGAGGCCTTTATTCAGCAGTGGACGTATAAATGGCCGATATGATCATATCGGCCAAATATAGGCCAAAGGACTGCTGCTGAACAAAAGCTTCCTCATAAATTTCCACAGTAATTGTGTCATTTTGAGGGGAATCTGCTATTGTATGGCAAGAAAACCTTCGTTAAAATTAATGTAAATTTTTTATCCTTTCAGATCACAATGGGCCTCAAATCCGTTAGCACGAGGGGCCTACGCATACCGCACCGTAACACTAGAAGAGAACGGAGGCAGTGCCATTACACTATCAGAACCTCTATACCATGCCAACAAATTTCCAGTGGTGTGCTTCGCGGGAGAGGCCACCTCTCATCACAGGCATACATCGGTCCATGGAGCCGTCGAGTCAGGGTTCAGGGAGGCAGAGCGACTGATCGAAAACTTTGATGAATTTGGGTACAAATAAAGACAATATTTTCGCGAAATTAAATGAAAGTTGTTTGAAAGATTATTTCGCAGTTTATTTGACTTTTTAGTGGCAACATTGTAAATAGTCGTATGATGTGGATTCGTTTTTTACCGTAACGAGACGTCCGCGACAGATTCGATAACCATGACTTGGTCAGGTTAGCCTAATTGTCACAGTCATACAACGATCTCTGTATACATTTAAGCATTTCCTTCCATCTAGCACTAAAACTCTTCTGGTCCAGTCCGTTGTGCTTCCTGTAATTGATCATGCGGATGTGTTAGTCGGACTTTAGACTACGATAACACATATTATTTATGTGCTGTAAATGGACTTACACCACTTTCAAAATTAGACAATTGTAAAAATCGTTTAATTTCAATTTAAAAATATCAATATCGCTTAAAATATACTTCGTTTTAATATAATTTTGTTTACAAATACGCATAACAACACATAACATTTTATTTTAGACGGCAATTACATTGTCATTACAAGATACTGATTACAAGAATTTATTTATTCTCTGCATGTGGTAGTGTTTCAAAATATGCATGATGCACCGGAGGTATATAGGGTAGTAGCTGCTTCATGTCTTTATATTTTTCGTACGTAATAGGTCTGGCATTTTGGTACAAAGGCTCCAGGGCGATTTTTTCAAATTTTAACGGTCTTCCAGGACGTAGAGGTAATAAATTGATAATTTTAAATTCTGCGTCCGTCATCGTTGTTTTATAAAAAATGGCATATGGTGCAATTTTGAGGAACCTCAACCAACATATTTGCAACCAATTGACCTGTTCCCCATTAGTATTTTTTTTATCTGTTTTTTAATTGCATTTTGGAGATTTTTGTTGAAATGAAATTCTCCCGTTTCATTTCATATAAAATGAATTTATCCTGTTTTCTACATTGCGCTATTACATTATAGTAATCTTGTGGTGTGTACACAATTTCATTTTTCTCAATGCCATTTCTATGATGCCAAAATCAAAACACTGATCGGCATCCATCTGCTATGCCACCTACCTCTGTCAATTGGACTTACACCACTTTCATAATCGATGACTATGCAATTTCATTTACCGACCGATTTTAAGTTGTACAAAACATGGGATTTTTCTGAGAATTAAACACGGACTAGTTATATATAAAAAAATTACATTAAATTAAGCATGAATTACGTGATTTTTCTCAAAAATGGACTTACACCACTTTCAAAATAAACGGTCCATATCTTATTATTATTATTATTGAAATACTGGTTTTATGTACCTTTATCAATGCATTTCTTATCCAATGGTAGAAAATGTCTCATGGAATGTCATAAAGTCAAACAAACTGCGAAATGAAACGGTAAACTTGTTATATTTTAACGTAATTTATTTTGTATCCATAACGACGAATTATTTATACGAATCTTGTTAAAATAAAATAAACATCTGTAACTATAGATTTATTTATCATATTATCACAATTATTAAGTATGCACATCACATATGTCTACTACACATAGAAATACATTCATTTAAAATTATAAATTAAAAAGTATCAAAGACGAAGTTCAAATATAAGTATATATAATAAGTAACGTAAGCAATGGTATACATAGCTTATGTTACGGCTTGTTACGGTTCGCATTAAAAAAACATTATGTGATATAATTGAGTTTAAAAAAGGCCTTACTTACAACTATATGTTAACCAAAGAAGTGTGTTGTTGGTATAATGATTAAACTTAAATTATTGGAATGAAAAATGAGCATACCAAATCCATCACATCAGCCAAAAGACAGTTACTGGTGAACAAAAGGTTTTCCCCATTAGACGACCGGTTATGCCGTATGGTGCTCATTTTGGGTGGAATTTGTCAGTAATCCCCACGCTTGGCAGGCGGGTTGGTGAGCGCAGAGTGGCTGCTGCTCCACAGAAGCGACGTTGCTGCCCATCCCTCCCGGTTTAGTCCCTTAGTCACCTTTTACGACATCCACAAGTTGCGACTGGTGCTAATTCTTAATCAGGACACCACACGAATAGCTCAAAAACTACAAAAAGAAACTTCGCGCCGTAAACCATCCGGATCCGGATATCCAGAGACAATAGCTGCAGTTTTTTATACGTCAGTGTTAATAATTTATTTTACATGCTTAGAACTTCATCAAATCGCAAAATCCAATTTTTTTTATGTGCTTGTGTTATGATATTACGGGTTAGCGGGAACACCTTTGGTTTGTTACATATACTGTATTTTTTTCATTATAGACATTTTGCAATAATATGTAAAGAAAATAATTTAAAAAATACGGGTTTCACTCACGGAGTGCCGACAGAAGTGAAAACTTATTTTGGCGTGTTAGAATTTTTTTAATTGGGTACTATGGTTAATGCGATCGCGACGGCGAAACGCCAGACTAACCGTCTAGCGTCTCGTAACGGTGTTGCGAGTCCAGAGATTTTATCTCATCAAAAAATATGCGTACCGCGCTAAAAGAAGTTTTCACTTCAAAAATACGCGTTTACAATCAGCAGTTATATTCGACAGTAGAATTCAACAAAACTAGGAAATAGAAAAATAAGACATCTCTAATTCTAATTGAATTTGGGCGAGCCATGTCTGACTACTTATGGGTCATAGCAGCGACAGAGCGGAGCCCTGTGAATAGAAGACAGTATAGTGGTAGTAAAAGTGGTCGTAAAAGTCGACTTAGGGATTAGCCGAAGGATGGGCAGCGGCGTCCTTCGAGTATATTAACAACTCAACTGCGATCGCCAACCCGCCTGCCACGCGTGGCGATTATGGCAAAACCCCCCAATGAGCCCACAACACATCCATATCGGTCGTTGTGGTGATCTTTGGGGGAGGCCTGTGTCCAGCAGTGGACTTCATTCGGCCGAAATGATGATGATAGTGGTAGACCACGCAGAAAATGGCGCAATGAGCTTGGCCCCTACAATTAGAAGCACAGACGTATGTTTAACAACAGAGACCGGTGAGAGTCGGACAAGGCCTTTCGTCAACCATGTCCCATTGCAGGCAAAATGTAATTTACCTGTGACTGTATCTGTGAATATTTGTGGTCAACTTTCAACTTGCTAAATGATAACTTGCAATACTATTTTTACCGAAAATATTTTGTACAGGTAGGTAGTTTAGACTTAAGCGACCCCTGGGATGACGGCGGTGCGCATATGGTCACGCGCCGCCGTGTGCGCAGCACAGCGTATAGCGAGGTTTCGGGGGAATCATTTACAATCACCCCGAGAAGTGCCTGGGGAGGTCGCCTTCCCTCCGCTAGGGGGGGTGACCGCTTTACAGTCCTCCCCTCCGAGATGTGCCTAAAGGCGTGGCACCAATGGGTTGCTCTATATGGAGATCTTTTGAGTTCCTGGAGCCTCCCACCGGTGCCGAAGATGACCACTCAAGTGGTTTTAGCCGGTAGGAGTCCGGCATACCCCTCCGCCCTTTCCCGGGGCGGAGGAAGTACATGATGTATTTCCACCGGATCAATAAAAAAATAAAATAACGAAGGTAGTTTAGACTCAAAATTAGTTTTCATACACATAAGACAAAATAGTTTTGATTTGTGTAAACTGTTCTGGCACTAAATAGATTGTTGTTACGTTCCAAGATGCAGAATTCCTATGGACAAGACCAGGCAAGAAACATCTTGGTAACTTTTATCAGAAATATTTATAACTACACTACATAGAAAAAAGAACGTCGTACACACGGCTACACATCAAGCTAAACTTATCTAGTTTAAACTGCTTGTTATGCTAAGAAGAATAGATGGGTGGGAGGTCGGTGTCTCATGTCAAGAATTTAAGAGATCATTGATAATATTAGGTCTAGGGTCAACTATATCCCACAGTTTGAGGGTAATGGCCCCTGGGCCCCCCCTCTGGATCCGTCCTTGACGCCAAGGGCCTATTGTTGTATCATAGCATTAGCCTTGTTACGCAACAATCGATCACATGGTGATTTATATTATTTTTCATTAAGTGACCGTGTACCATTGACAAAGTGTGTTCATATTGTATGAAATAAAAAGATGAGCAATTTAATACAAAATATCACCCTATTTATAACCGCTGTATGTGACATCGTAACGAAAGCTGATACCATGGATTCCGTGTAAGGGTTCTAGTACCCGCAACGTTAGAATTTTGCGTCAGTTTTTTTATGATATTTTCCAGTTTATTTAACCGATTTCAGTATAATAAACATAATTGTTTTCATCTACTCTAACTTTTTAAAATGAAAAAAAAAGCTACTCTTCTCACATAAAACTGCAATGTAAATGAAAACTAAACGGCTGTTGTTTTGCTACGGCCCTGGAATGATGACATCGCTCGCAGTAGCATAATAATATCATTGGATAGTACGATTAATCACGGAGTGTTTTGATCGCGTTGTTTACGATACATCGCGTGCTCAAAAATGATAAAACGCATCACATAATCCGAGATAAATCGCTTTCCTAATTTTATTTAGTGTAACCTATTCCCAAAGTTTTCGGTATGTTGTGAATGAACTATTTCATTAGATAAATAATATGAACTTTTCAGAACTTCCCGAGCACCTCAACCTCAGACTTAATAACTTCAGAACTTATAACATTACCCTCTTCATCGACATCACACATCATAATTTCAACCCCATTCTCTTCAATATCCGGCTTTGCATCCAGTGCAAGTGGGTCATCCTCTTCATTCCCATTTTTCAGGGTAATTTCGAACCTTCTAGGAGTTGTTTCGGTAGCGTCTGCGACTTGCTTCAGATTGAATTCTAGGTTTGATAACGATTGTTTGGGGCTGCTGTATCCATCCATTATCTTTTTGGAGACTTCTAATGATTCGTAGCGGGTTGTCTTTAACCTGTACATACCGTCTTCGGATAGTTGGTACCTGAAAATTATAAACAGCTATAAGGGCATTTAGTCACCAATAGTTTGCAATGGGCTTTGTCGAATCCTTTATAACAGGGAGGCCAACTTGTCTAGGGTTATGATTTAATTACTTTCCTGACCTCAATGGAACGACTTGATTGTATGGGTTTAGTTTAATGTAACCTTAACTATACAGATTTCAGTATTATTAATTATTAAAAAGAGGTTAATCGGAACATTTTGTTCTGATTTCGTTAGTCAGATTAATAAAGTCAGGAGTTTAATTACATAATTAGAACTAGGTTGATTGAATGGTGACAGGTCACAGAAAACGGAAAAGTTGAAAGTAAATCGTTTGGGTTGGTATGGGCATATGGTGAGGAGAGATGAAACGTATACGATAAGGGGGTGATGAATATGAATTTTGATGGATGGAGGGGGAGAGGGAGACCAAAGAAAATATTGATGGATTGTGCGAGGGAGGATATTAAGTAAAAGGGAGCAAATGATGAGGTGACGGTTGACAGGGAAGAATGAAAGAGAATAACATATTTCGCCGACCCCGAGTAACTTGCGACCAGGGCCTGCAGTCTCTACATAGATAACGATACCATCGCAAACACCAATCGCTAAACAAAAACGAAAAAATTCGGCTGCCGTAGCGATGTTTACGATAAATGTACCATTCAAGATCATAACATTCCGACGTCGGGCGTCGGTACGCTAGCGAAAAACGTATTCATTGTACGGTTTACAAAAAGGGTTCAAAATTCTTGCTTAATTTTTTACACAGACATTTTCTGTATATGGTGGTCGCCTAGTCGCCACCTCGCGTTTTATTATTTCCAATGCGTTTTAGCAGAGAGACTGAGATGACGCTACGCTATTAGCTAGGTGCCAAAAAACAGATCTAACGACACGCGGCAGTTTTCCATTTTTTCGTGGTCCACTTGAAATAATGGCATAAGTAAATAAAAATGAGATTTAGTTTAAATAAAAGTGACGTGTCTGCAAGTAACAATATCAGTTGATGTCTTTTATAAGTTAGATCATAAATATAAATAAAGAGAAGGTATGGACCTATTGATTGATAGATTGCCGTGTGGTGCCGGCTTTGCAGTGTGGTGCCGGCTCAGAATACCACCACCCCATCTCCTCTCGTGGGTGTCGTAAAAGTCGACTAAGAGATTAGCCGGAGGATGGGCAGCAGCGTCCTTCGAATAAATTAACAACTCAACTGCGATCGCCAACCCGTCTGCCAAGCGTGGCGATTATGGCAAAACCCCCCAATGAGCCCACAGCACACCCATATTGGTCGTTGTGGTGATTTTTGGGGGAGGCCTGTGTCCAGCAGTGGACTTCATTCGGCCGAAATTATTATGGACCTAGCATTGAGCCCTGTGGAACACCCATGGCAACCACAGACACGGAGATAATTTTCCTTTAATGTCTTCTCTCTGGGTCCTATTATCTAAATAAGAAGCTCCAGAGCAGTATTCCAAACGAACCTTCGTACCGTGCCAGCCTATATAGTATCGAAAGCGAACTTTTTTATTAATGCTGGCTGCCGGATAGCATCGCACAGACGTGAAGCTTGTTCACGCATTGTACGTAATATCGAATTTATCAAAGCTATAAAAAATACAATTAATACTTAACTGAATTTTAATAGTTTTTTTTTAAATTAATATATTTTGATATCGATTTAATGAGAAAATAATTTTTCGATATTTTGCGAATAATATAATGTAATGATGTCTTAGATGTTCGTGATGAGTAATGTAATGTGTAATCATTATAATAAAACACTTTTAAACACTTGTAATACATCGCGTATATTATAGATTTTTGTTTTTCATGACGTTTCGAACACTTTGCAGTATTCGTAGTCGCAGGATGACTAAGGTTACAGGCGTCGTTACAGATTTTAAAAAGTTATTTTATCTACCGTACTATTTAAATCAAAAGATATTTTAATGCACGCAGTAATCACTGTGTCTTGATGTTTTCTAGTGTGGTTTGTTGTTTGGGACTTTATTATTTTATCAACAGGATTCCAAACTGGTGGTACTTGCCAGCTATCTTCTCTATTAAAATTAGGATTTATTTCAATAGCCTCACGAAACATTCTTGGTACATATCGGTTCTCTTTCGCTAGGACTTGAGGTTGACCGAAACGAAGAAAATGGTTGGGTTTGTCTAAGGCATGTTCGCACACGGCAGATCTTTAGCAGCATAGACGCTCCACAAAGTCTATAATATTCGCGATGTAATCCGTTTCAGTGTTCTATTACAATAATGTAAAGTGATGAATTGAGAATTTTGGGGTTAAATGGTTCTGTGGCGACACCTACATCGTCATCATGCAACAATAACTTACAGCGACATCTACTTGAACAATAAGTGCAACTCTCCGATGACGTCAAAGAATCCTGAATCGCGCATATAACGTATTCGCACATCGCTGCATATATGCAGACGGCCAACATCAACCGATGGGCTTCGGCCCTCCAGGCATACCACCCGCCTAGTAGGAGGATCCTCCCTTTTCTATGGAGGAACACCAAACCTTGTTCCCCGAATTTTATATATTTGCATTCCTTTACGCTTCCGATTATCCATAGCTCACGAATAAAAAAATTACATACAAATAAATTCCAATTAATTACCTATCATCATCAACCTATATCGGTCCACTGCTGGACACGGCCTGTCCTAGCGTGTGCCACATCAATTAATTAATTACCTGTATAAAAACCAATTTCAATTTCGTTACTTTATAAACACAATTGGTCAATTTTCGCCCAGAAGCGATATGAGTATGATAAAGTACTCAAAAATAGGCAACAAGTAGGTACACGAACAGATACTGTTATAGTATATAAAAAATGGAATCATACCTCATTTCGGCCGAATGAAGTCCACTGCTGGACACAGGCCTCCCTCAAAGATCACCACAACTACCGATATAGATGTGTTGTGGGCTCATTGGGGGGTTTTGCCATAATCGCCACGCTTGGCAGGCGGGTTGGCGATCGCAGTTGAGTTATAGATGTACTCGAAGGATGCTGCTGCCCATCCTCCGGCTAATCCCTTAGTCGACTTTTACGACACCCATGGGAGGAGATGGGGCCGGAGGATGGGCAGCAGCGTCCTTCGAGTACATTAACAGCTCAACTGCGATCGCCAACCCGTCTGCCAAGCGTGGCGATTATGGCAAAACCCCCCAATGAGCCCACAACACGCCCATATCGGTGGTTGTGGTGATCTTTGGGGAGGCCTGTGTCCAGCAGTGGATTTCATTCGGCCGAAATGATGATATTCACATACTGGCTGCCTATTTAAACATTTAATTACACTAACCTCAATAACCGTATGAAATGTGCACCTCCTTGCGTATTACATACACCTTGATTTACTCTTGATTTAGTCCTGATTTTAAGGCACCTTTTTTATTATTGTTGTCCAATAGTAATTCTACACGAACTTCCTTCTCACCGGGGACGGGCGAAGGGGTATGCCGGACTCCTACCGGCTAAACCCACTGGTGCGGTCATCTTCGGCACCGAAGAGAAGCTCCAAGTCCTCGTAAGATCACACTAGAGCCGCCCATTGGTGCCACGCCTTTAGGCACATCTCGGAGGGGATGACAGTAAAGCGGTCCCCCCCTCTAGCGGAGGGCAGGCGGCTGTAATAAGGTCGCCTCCCAGGCCATTCTCGGGGAGGGTTGTAAAGGATCCCCCCAAGCCGCGCTGTGGTTTTAAGGCACCTACAGAAAAAGCCTCACTACAAATAAATACAAGAAATTTTACTTACCTAAATCTGCTATGTCCGAACGACCATTGCGCGCCGTGCACCTTGACCAAATGTGTAGTCAGTCTGGTACCCCTAGAGAATATCTTCATCTGCTTCTCAGGGCACATATGACATGCAAATTTCTTAACTGACATAATTTTCCGTTCTTTCAGAAGGTCTTGATCGTCTGAGTCAGAATCATCTTCGTCAGACAGATATTTCTTACTATCAGTTTTGGTCTTTTTGATTTTCTGCTTTTTCTTGTTATGTGTCAGTATGTGCTGGCTGAGGTCCCATTTTGTTATGGCTCTGAAGCAGAGTGGATAATAAATGAGACAAAAATTTTAAAGCATCTCTTACATGTTTAAATAAAGTACAAGTGACCTGCCCTGTGGTGCCGGCTAAGAATACCACCACCCCATCTCAACCCGTGGGTGTCGTAAAAGGCGACTATGGGATTAACCGGAGGATGGCCAGCAGCATCCTTCGAGTACATTAATATCTCAACTGCGATCGCCAACCCGTTTGCCAAGCGTAGCGATTATGGCAAAAACCCTCCAATGAGAACACAACACGAACCCATACCGGTCGTTGTGGCAATATTTGGGGGATGTTTCTGTCCAGCAGTGGACATTTATTAGGCTGAAATGATGACCTGCCCTGGCTTCGCACGGACGCATTTACTAATAAAGAAAATGAGGAGAGCGCTTAGCAACAAAGTATTTAGTTTATTTATTTTATAGGCCGTGGCGCGGACGGCAACGAATGCAATAGATGATATCTCCTAAAGTATTCATTTGAATGATCCAATGTAAAAGACAATTTTAATCTAGCACAAGGTTAATAACATATTTATCTGAATATGGATTGATAATGAATTGGGAGAAAATTGCTTCGCAAATAACCTGCTTATAGTTATTACTAATCTTAATCTGTAACAAATAAAAATAGATTTTGTGAGTGTACCTTAGGAGATAGACACATGCTATCGCGAACTTTTCTGTGGGGCTTTTTAAGACCTACAATTTTCTAGTGCCTTGTGTTGATGTATCTCTAAGATATGGCCAGCGTTAGCCATGTAAGCGTACGAAAGCAGTTTTTTTGATGACAAAACACCGTCATAGTTCATCCATTTTGTACAAAATATTTACAAATTATAGACACAAACCTTTTTCGTTTATCGTTCTTTCTAGTAGTGAAAACCGTATCAAAATCCATTGCGTGGTTTAGAAGAAGTAAGCGGAGAAACAGACAGAGGCAGATGGCGACTTTGTTTTGTACTAATTGGAGAAAAGTAAAGCAGAATACTTATAATTATGCTGCACACGTATTAATTATCGTTGGAGATAGAACTTATTTGACAGTGTAGTGTAATGTGTTGCTATAGTTGGACCACATTACTTACGTATCGCCTGCGGGGATGTGTGCTATGTGAAGTGTGAAAATAATAAGCGATAATGGACATTTCTCTTTATCTCGCTATAAAAGTCTTCAGTGTATTCATTTTATTTTTTAATGTAATTATTTATTATTTGAGCATTATTAAAGTAGCCAATGAATTATGCCAGAAACCATTGTAATCAGAGATGAAACTAATAAAAATATAAACCTAACTTTTTATTACAAATAAACCAATCACTTACAATATATATACACATTCAAACTAATGACACTACATATTACAATATATTATATACTACACAATGCTCGATAATATCTCACTTGATTAATCCTTCACTTTCAGTGTAGCTTGATGAGTCAGATTCATCTTGTAAATTAATAATAATTTGATCCATAGCATTATAAAGTATTAGACCTCAGTTGACAATGCTCGGCTTGAATTTTTTGAACATGCTTATCACAATTTTTCCTTTTTTTAATGAGAATTTGGAAAATAAACGTTCCAGTATAATTGTTTTCGTATTTAATTTAGAATCAATTGCAATCTATCCCTATATGACTGTCCCGACTAATTCTATAGGGTTCAGGTCTGGTTAGGGTGGTATGGTCGAAGTAATAATACTTCGTGGTCTATACGGCGGCTGATTAGTTAAAAACAACAACAGCAGACGCGATAGCAGCTATCGCGCAGCAAAGGAACCATCGGTGGCAAAGCGTCAAAAAAAATTGGTATTACGTAAGGCATCGCCCGCCTGTCGCTACTTGTGGAGGATGCATAGATACTAGCGCCAGTAGCGATAAAGTAGCCACCAGTGGAACTAAAAAGAACGAACGTTTTTAATTCATTGATTGTCCGACAGAGGCGCTTCAGAGAACTTTGCATGTTTAGTCGCTATCGGCAAATAGGTAATAACAAATTGACGTTTGACAGCGGCGTTGGAGCAATTTACGCCTGCTGCAAAGCGTCTGCGGCTTAGATAATCAGCCCGCGGCTCATGATTTATATTTATAATCTGTGTGTCACAACTTACTTGTAAGGACCGTGTGGACAAATGTATATCCTAGTGTCCTTCGCTGTGTCTATGTCGCAGCTATACTCTATAATACACCGTATTGCACAACGGCTAGTTGGCTTGCAAAACAGTGCTGTTTTCTAATGCGGCTATCTCGTGTTCAGACGGATTGTAAATCGCCTGAAAAAAAGTATGCCGCATTATAATAGCAAGTCGTGTTTGCGAAAACGCCTGAGCAAGGTGCCACCGGCTTAAATTAGGCGCGTCATAGATACTAAGAGATTTTTAGTTCTATATATCACCGCAATCCTTCATGGCGGATCCGACTCGGATATTTTGGTTGGGCTTGTTTGGTTGGATTTAGTAACATATATCGCCGTTTAGGTAATGTTAGGTTAGGTTAGCAATACACCTTAATTTTGGCCGCAGCTTTGTAGAACGTATTGCAACCACAATCAATCTGAACACGAGATAGCTGTATTAGAAGACAGCGCTGTTTTGCAAACTAACTAGCCGTTGTGTATTATGGCGTATTATACAACATGGCTGCGACATCTCTATATTATACCGCTCATGGTTCATAGTTTTAACTTATGTAGGTAAGTCACAACGTACTTGTAAGGACAGTGTGAAAGCGTAGCTTAGTATCCTAACCAGAGGTGTTCATCAGTAGTTATGCCTTTTTCTGATAACCACAAGGTTATCAGAAAAAGGCATAACTCAATGGGTGCTGACACCGTGTCCCCTTTTCTAGAATTAGATGTTGATGCGGGGTCTCGTGTTTTATTGTGACAGGGTGCAATGTCTATCACGACGACTAAATCAGAACTCCAGTTTGGAATCAGTATGGTCTTTAGCCATTTTTCATAATTTGTAATGTGTCGTGATAGTCCCCCAACTTGAAAGCAGATTTCAAAATCCTTCTTCAGACCCCGTGTGGACGACAATAATCCTTCGGCCTTTTGAAATATGAGCCTCCATACCTTTATCAGATTTATCCATGCTTTGCTCTTCATGTGTGATGAATGCTCGTATGACTCATCTGTATACACGATTGTTCTACCTTCGTCTCTATATTTTTCGATTGTTTGCAAATATAGTATTATTTAAGCTGAATGTCGTGTTTCTCTACTAACTTTTTTCTGTTATTTTCGGTTCTCCTCTATTTAAAGCCTAAACCCTTTATGATTCTGCTTAGGCTACTTGCTGATTCTTTAACATTCAGAGCGGCTTACAACTTAGTAAGTAGTTTCTTTAATGTTGGCATCTCCGGACATCACGTGGAACTTGTATGTACAGCGTTTGATAACGCCTTTGTCAACATTTTCTAAACCAGGCATCAGATTTGACTTCTGGCTTTTTTTCTTGGGGTGTGGATAACGCATATATAGTCCGCTTTTTGCCTTCGCGAATAATATTGTGCACAGTCCGTATCGATATACCGGTTGCCTCAGCAGCTCGACGTTGTACCAGCACCACATTATGCACGCCTTCGTCCTTTTCTTTGTGCATAGAATTCACTAGGATGTGATTTCTTTTTTTAGCCTAGTGGCGTAAAACAGTCTTCTGGTTTGGGGCATCTTTTACATAAACCAAAACACACTAAAAACTCAAAATAACAAAAACAATTACGTTACAACGCCAACAAGTAACAGTAACAAGATAGTGATAACAAAGAAAAAACGATAACAATAAGAAATAACAAAAACAACTAATTAATAAAAACAATAACAATACGTAACACTTTTGGCAACGACTGTCTTCTGCACTGAGCGAGCCCGACGAGCAACTGAAACGGAGACACGACGCTCTTCACCACCTCGCTCCGCCACGCATGCGCGCTGCTGTTTTAGTCGTAATATTGACTACTGCGCAGTCATTTGCAGCTACATTCAGAGGCGAAAAGTTACATGACGGGAACTGTATGGCACAACTTACTTGTAAGGACAGTGTGGACAAGCGTGCACCCTAGTCGCCTCCCCAGAGAGGTGTCTATACCGAACGTGGTTCGCCAGCGTGGCTGGCGACGTAGCCGACATGTCGCACAGAGTACACGCATATGTTGATATATGCTGACGTGTGTGCTCGGCTAGTAGGTATTCTGTTGCGCAACGGCTGCCGCATAGCTCACAGACGAAGGGAGAGTTTGGGTGTACATTCTGGAAATTAAATGAGCAATATGTTAAATGATCATGAGTCATGAGCCAACTGTATCAGCCACTGCACCAACCGTGCCGTCAAATTTTTTGATTTTGAATAGCCATTGAGTTATTATCTTATGAAAAGATATATCAGACGTAAAAGAGTTTTTCGGAATACAAATTGACATTTCTACTTTTACTAATGCCTTTAGTAGCCCATTCATTAAAATTACATTTATTGTTTAGTTTAAATCTCTTTATGGGGAACGATTGATTGAATATTACATGAAATTACTTAGTATAATCTTTGTTGGGGTCAGTTGAAATTAAATTTATTGTAGAAAATCGCATTTTAATATTATCCTGCAGTGAACGCAACTTGTTTTTACTCTGTGGCCTAATTTGAATGTTTGGTTAATACAAACGTCCTATTGGCTTTAAAGTTTATTGGTTGACCTGAGTGCTCAGATCTATCATCACTGATCAACGAAATATCCTTTAGCCCACAATTCCCGAAGCTGCAGTAGTCCTAGTGGGTCGATCCTTTATGTTTTAAGTTAAGTGAGTTGAATAATGATAAAAGTTTAGTGTCAATTTAACCAGAATATTGTTGTTGAAGTCACGACATACGAAAAATAACTTATTATTTCTGAGAACTTTTCCTAGAGTATATTCCATTGAAATAAGAAAGGAGGAAAAAATCGATGCAGGCGGTTTGTATGCACATATAAGATCATATGAAACTGATATGATAGTTAACTTTAGAAAAGAAAATACGATTACGAAACATACCTGCCTTCTCATATGATCACAAAGCTTCCTATTACTTGCAAAGTGCTGTCCACAGTGGTAGCAAGCAATCAACCTTTCGCCAGTATGAGTTCGCACATGGTCCTTAAGCATCACTTTCCGATGGAATATGGCACCACAACCAGCCCATGAACATAGATACTTGTCTGAGTAATTTGTGTGGAGTTTAACATGGTCTAGGAATAGCTGGAATTAGCGAAAATATCATTCATAAGGTCATCTTCTATAGTAAAAATGGCCTCTTAATAATAGACCTATTTTTGAGACCAGAAGGCCAATTCTCGTAATTTAAAAATGTTCAAAATATAGTTTCGATCTAGTCTCAGTGTCATAAACGTCACAAATGGTATTCTCCTAAACTAACAAATAACGTCAAACGTGAATTTACACTGTGATGAGATCGAAAATGGATCGAAAGTTGATCGAAGTCAAAACGGTATTCTGCTAACATTTCGAACTGTCACATGTACTAAATTGTCATTAGATAAACGTCAAAATTGAGATCGAAATGAGACTAGCCCGAGATTATACCGAAATCGGACTGAACTTTAAGAGTAGCAGAATACCATTTTTTCGGTCAATTCATAATTTAATCTCAGTTCGGTCAAGTTTCAGTCACAGTGTCAATTAATTACGAGAATTGGCCCTCAGATTTTATCAGGCTGCAGAACGATACATTATACACCATTATACACAAAAACTAATTGAATTGTTTATTAAAGGCAGACCCGCGTGCTGATTACCTAAGCCGCAAACGCTTTGCAACAGGCGTAAATTGCTCCAACGCTGCTGTCAAACGTCAATTTGGTATTACCTATTTGCCGATAGCGACTAAACAGGCGAAGATGTCTGACGCGCCTCTGTCGGACAATCAATGAATTAAAAACGTTCATTCTTTTTAGTTCCACTGGTGGGTACTGGCGCTACTAACTAT
Organism: Diloba caeruleocephala; assembly: GCA_947459985.1. Classification (NCBI taxonomy): domain Eukaryota; kingdom Metazoa; phylum Arthropoda; class Insecta; order Lepidoptera; family Noctuidae; genus Diloba; species Diloba caeruleocephala. Next base: position 5,053,269 of record OX381618.1, read on the forward strand.
GCTATCTTCCACAATAGCGACAGGCGGGCGATGCCTTACGTAAACCAATTTTTTTAACGCTTTGCTTTGCTAACGGATTAAATCGCGCGTATTATTGATTTTTGTTTTTCCTGACGTTTCGAACCCTTTGCAGGGTTCGTGGTCGCAGGATGACTAAGGTGACAAGCGTCGTTACAGATTTAAAAAGTTATTTTATCGACCGTACAAAACTAATCAAAATTGTTTCGATGCACGCAGTAATAACTCAAAGAGTCTTGATGTTTTTTAGTGTGGTTTGTTGTTTGGGATTTTATTAATTTAATAACCGAGTTCCAAACGACGCTTGTCACCTTAGCCATCCTGCGACCACGAACCCTGCAAAGTGTTCGAAATGTCAGGAAAAATAAAAATCAATAATACACGCGATTTAATCCGTTTAAAATTGTTTTTTTACTACAGATAGTTGTTAAGGGTCTGGTTACGTTCGGCACATGAGATGTATGTCTGTAAACTCTACCCATGACACAGGAGATCTAGACTGGGACGAAGTATAAAAAAAGATTGTGTAGGCAAGGGCATAAGTAGGAGTGAGAAAAATTAAGCTATCTATTGTAAACCCAGATCTAAACCTATTTAACCTAACAGCCTGCTAAGTTACCTGTATAGAATTATATTTTTCCTCACAACCAGTCCACATGCAACAATAATCACTAATCTGTAAAGGGATCTGGTTTCTTTTACTGGAATCCTTCTTACACCTAGCTAGTTTCAGTGTAGCTCTGCCGTTAAAGCCGATAGCAAGCAGCTTGCCATGGTAAGCATGGTAGTTCATGTGACGGACCCCCTCATTGAAGTCTGATGTTTTATGGCCACACACATCCCAGAGGCAGACATATTCAACTGAAATAAAAACATATTTTTTACTTCCAAAATGTTCATTTGATAATATGTTATCAACACGTCATAATATGACTGTAATCATTTAATATAATATAACAATACATTATTACATTACTGCGATCGACGACCCAAATTCAAATTCAAATTCATTTATTTGCATAACACGAGGTTAAATAAAGGTGACACAAGAGTGAAAATGTACACTGTGTTTTACCGCAAAGGGTGTGCAAATGTTTACATAGTTTCATAGATCATCAAGAGACGAGGTACAATTTTCATGATTTCATAATAATTAATAAATAATACAATAATTGCAATAATCACAAAAAGATAATCAATTCTTCATACAATCATAATGTCTATCTATTTCATACTTAAGATTAATAATTATACCGATGTCAAATCAATCCATGCAAATGTCAGTGTAGAATGTCAATACATAAAAAAATAAAAAATGTCAAGTGATTTTAAAATTAATTTGAAATCAGTTAGGTATTACTGAACACACTCAAAACCTATCAGTTAAAAATTCTGTGATAGAATAGTATTGTTTCAATAATAAAAATGTCTGTAGCTTATTCTTTAGCACTGGCAAATGACCTATGTCTTTTAAAGAAGACGGTAATTTATTATATATTCTACCTGCCATTATAAATATGCTCTGATTCATAAGAGTTGTATTATTTTGTGGTATCATTACTCTGGTGGGATCTCGTTTACCTTCCCCTCTTCTTTCAAATAGGTTTTGATTTGATTTAACAAATAATGTCATTTCAAAAATGTATAGTGAAGGTAAAGTCATTATGTTTAGATGTTTGAAGTAGGGTCTACAGCTGTCGGTTTGCTTCAAATTGCATATGGAGCGTATACATCGTTTTTGACATTTAAATGCTATTTCTTTGTGTACAGAGTTACCCCAAAAAATAATACCATAACGCAGAATTGAGGCTACATACGCGTGATATGCCATTACAACTGTTTTCTGCTGTACTACTTTCGATAACTTATGAAGAAGGTAGGCATATTGATTTAACCTGTTGCATATGTAGTCTACGTGAGATTTCCACGTTAAATTACAATCAATTTGTAAGCCCAAAAATCTTGTACTGTTACATTCTTCAACTTTTATTCCTAAATTATTAACGTTTAATTTGATCGAATTCTTCTGCCGTATATTTCTAAAAACCATAGTTTTTGTTTTATTAAGATTTAGAATAAGATTATTATTCTTCATCCACTCTATAATATTGCCTAACGATTGATTGATTTCTGATTCATACGTGTTTACATTTTTTCTTATAAAAACTGCTGTACTATCATCAGCATATAAAATTAGTGGTTCCTTTATTACTTTTGGGAGATCATTAATGTAAACTAGGAATAATAGAGGACCTAGTACACTCCCTTGTGGTACGCCGAATAAAACTATCCTAGATTCAGATGATATCTTTTCTTCAGTTAAAGACCTAGGGTCAATTCTACTTATCTGCGTTACTTGTTGTCTATTGTGGAGGTAAGATTTAATGAGATCTAGGACGTTACCTCTCACTCCATAAACGTGCAATTTATGCAATAGAATATCGTAATCTACGTGGTCGAAAGCTTTCGTCATGTCCATATAAAGAGCCGTGGCAGTTATTCCACTATCTACAGCAGTCAAAACTTTATGAAGAAATTTATAAGTAGCAAAATTTATGTTTTTAGTTTTCCTAAATCCCATTTGTTCATCTGCAAGTATGTTGTTTTTCTCCAAATAACTGTATAGACTATCAGAGATAACCTTTTCTATAATTTTTGAGAAGACTGGGATCAATGCTACAGGTCTATAGCATGACATGTCCTCTTTTACTAACTTCTTAAATACTGGTATGATTATTGATTTCTTTAGTTTTTCGGGAAAACATCCTTGTACGATAGCTTTGTTTATAATACTACATAGAATGGGTGAAATAATTAAGTTTACGTATTTTACTATGTTTGTACATATATCGTCATAGCCCGTGCTGTGTGTGTTTTTAAGGCCTTTAATTATATGCACTATGTCATACTGTGTCACAGGATTCATAAATAGTGACTGAGAACTGAGTTCATCCAGCGATTTAGTCCTCTTGGCAGTGCTTGACCGAATCTGGTCAGTGAAATAGTCATTGAAACAATTTGCAATTTCTATAGGATTACTTAAAACTGTGTCCTGTACCCTGACACTTTGTATGTAATCTTTGGGATAATTTACTTTAGAATCACATATTAGTTTCCATGCTGCTTTACTTTTATTTGAAGAAGTGTTAATAAAATAATTGTTCTGAGACTTTTTCGTGAGATTAATGATCTTTTTAAGTCTATTTGAATAAGATTTGAACTCATCTTTATTAAGGTTAGTAGGAAATAATCTATAATTCCACAGAAGCGTTCTTTTTCGCCTGCAACATAGACGAATGCCTTTAGAAAGCCATTTTGGACGCTTATTAGTGGAATGTTTTATGCGTATGTTAGGGAAGCACAGATCATAAAATAATTTAAAAAGGTCGTGAAAAATATCGAAGGCTTCATTCGCACTTTCACTCAAGTAAACTTCCTTAAAAGAAAGACTATTAAGACACATTTTAAACTTATTTTTATTTTCTATACAATAATCACGCCTATAACTGTACCAGTACGATTTAAGACAAGTTCTTTTAACTGGTAATTTAAGTGTCTGTGCAGTATGATCCGATAACGCTAATTCTATAACCTCCGAAACTGATCCACTTACGTTGTGGATTATATTGTCAATACACGTTCCACTACTAATACGCGTTGGTTGATTTGATTGAGTTGTTGAACAGAAATTTTTAAGTTATAGGCAGTAATGAGATGTTTGAAATTTGTTGACAAATTAGATTCTTTCAAAGTATCGATGTTGAAGTCACCACATAATATAATTTTTAGGTTTTTGTAACACAATTGATCTAAAATTACCGTCAACTTATTAAAAAAAATATCAATAATTTGTAATTTACCGCTTGGCACTCTATATATACTTAGAATAACGATTTTATGTTCTATTAGTTGAATTGCGGAGAATTCGACTACATTAGAAACGCTCATTAAATTAATTTTATCTAATGTATTAAATTTTATTCCGTTTCGTACCAAAATACATGAGCCACCATTTCTATTACAACGCGTAAAAGATGCTGCAAGGCTATAATTGGCAATGTTTAACAAATACGTATCCTCCAAAGTCATATTGTGTTCAGTTATACATATCACGTCTATGCGTTTATTAGAATATGCTTTTTCTTCTAAGTAGACAGAGAGGAGATCGGATTTATTTATCAGGCCATTTATATTTTGATGCAATATAGTAATATGGTTATACACGAAAAAACTGGCTTACTTGTTCCGAAGTTTTACTAACGCTATCGACTGTAGTTTCTATTGGTTGACCACAATCATGATATGCTGCATTGTTCGTTATATGTGTATTATATAGTTCGTTTATTATTCCAGTTATAAACTCCTGAATGTCATTGAAAATGATTTGCATGCCATAGTTGTTAATTCTTCCAGTATATGTGTTAAACATCATGTAGTCAAGATTTTTGTTAGAGTCTAGAAAGTAAGCATGCTCATTGTTCAGAATGTCCAAATATAGTAAATTGTTAAAGTTTTCCACTCGCCAGTTATACATGTTTGTGTGGTATTCAAATTTGTATGTAGGTGCACATATGATGATGTTAGTGTGTTTAATCCTTCGCAAAGTTTCTCTCAGATTCAGAATAATGCTGAAGTAATCCCGTGTTGTATTAAAATCTTCTTCCCCAATCATAATAGTACAAAAATCGCTAAAAGTGAATTTTTGTAACTTTGTTTCTAAGTTTTTTTGTCATATGATTGGTGTCGCTATTTGTCATTAAATGATGACATATCTCATAGTATTCAGCGAAGACATTTTCACCAATCGATAATATATTATTCCGTTTATTGCTACTCAGTACATGGATTTTATTGATTCGCTTCACTTGTGCCTTTTTAGTTGAAGATTCGTTTATGAGTAGGTTAAGTGTTGGTAATGAAGTAGATCTGTCGTTCTGTGTTTTCGTTGGTTCCTTTTTTTGAGTATGTTTTTGCTGTAATTGTAATTTTTTTACTGGCGTGGAACTTATGTTTTTTATAGAAGGGCCACTGGAATTTTCGCCATATGACTCTTTATTTTCCATGTTTTTTTCGTATAATTGTTTAAGGTTACAATTTTCAACTGTCAGAGACTCAATTTTTAAATAAGCGTTGTTCAATTCACAATCAAGTTGATCAACTTGTTGCCTTAGTTTAATTATTTCTTCGTGCTGGGAATCATTTACGTCATCGACCTCACTTGATAGATTAGGTAAACTGTTCGTCGTGTCGTCAAGAGGTTCATTCAGTACTTCATTCGCATTATTCGAATTTAAATCCGACTTCACCTGGGTACGACGAAACGTAATGTTGTCTAAGAAATTCATTTTATTATACCTACTTTTGTTGTTTATTTTAGAACCCGTAAATTACCCATACATTAACAATCTTCTACAGTGACAGTGAAACCACAAAAAGACAGACTTTATAATGCCGGTACCGAACTCACGACCACATTGCTTCCTATCATTTTAGGCCGCTGTCTTAGCCGCTGAGACACCGGAGCTATTAGTTAACTGGTTCAAATAGCCGTACGATTTCAACTTAAAGAAAATAAAGTTCGTTAGTTTTTGCAGTAATTTGAAATGTCTTTGTTCCACTTGTCACTTCCACAGTTGTTTTTTTTTTTTCACTTTTTAGTATTTATTATGTTACTAACCAGTTGTTGTTAAATAATTATGCTTAAGTTAGTTGTTTTAAAGGTTTTTTGATCACTGGGTAACTTCTAGGAACAGTTTCTATTATTAATGTATTTACACTTATAACTTTTTTGTTTATAGTTTAAATGCTTAGCTAACACTTTCACGTATTATTTGCACTATACAGGGCGTCCCACGGCGATGCCACACGCAGGGAAAGTACCTTAAATATTAAAGATAGGATATTTTACTGAAAGAAGACATCGTTTAATTTTTAATAATAAGTAGAACTGCATTCACAGATTTTTTTTAAATCGCCTACCTCAACCGGGAATCGATCCTGCCAAATGTGATAGTAAAATTACATGTATTTTATAATAGCGTTTGAAAGGGCTACTCATAAGCATTATTTTTTCCTAAATAACCTAGCATATTAAATGAAACTAAGATCATAAATAAATTAATTTATCAAATGCTCAAAATGTGATCCGTTCTGTTGTATACAAATTCTCACTCTTTTAATAATTTCTCTCCCTGTCGATTTACTTATTTTTGCATGGTGGATGTTTGAAATAATACGTCTAAGTTCATTTTTTAACTCCTGCACACTGTTGTACCGGTTCCTGTAAACTAAATCTTTTACATAACCCCATAAAAAAAAATCTAGTGGGGTTAGATTTGGGGATCTCGGTGGCCATCTAATTTGTCCAAAAGTGCCGATCCAGGAAGGAAAATGTTCATTAAGAAACTCGGCTGTTCTCCTACTGTTATGAGCCGGAGCCCCATCTTGCTGGAATATGAGATTTCGTCGATCTGCATCAGGAAGATTATTAATCTCATTTCTTAACATCTCGAGTATTTCTAGATATCTTTCCGTGTTCAGAGTTCCTTCGTAAAAATGTATTAAGAGAACCCGGTTACTTACAATCCCACACCAACAGTTGAAAGAAAAACGCACTTGATCATTAGTCTCGCGGATTCGTAAGGGATTCTGTCTGGACCAAATGCGATTATTACGCCGGTTGTACATACCGTTGTTACTAAAGTTTGACTCGTCTGACCAAATAATTTTGTTCAAAAAATTTTGATCCTCAAGGATGAGTCTCTCGATATGTTGGCAGAAATTGAGTAGTCTTTCAGCATCTTCCGGCCGTAATTTTTGCACTAATCGCCCTTCAACATAACTTTTAAACTTGTATTTTTTCAGCACGCGATGTATTCTACTCTTTGAAATTCCAATTTCTTCTTCACCTTCCTTCACTGAACTCTTCGGGTACGCTTCAAAGTAAATCAGAATGTTGAGTTCATCATCGCTGACGTTTATTATCTGCTGCTGTGGTTGCTGTAAGCGATGATCAAAACGTCCTAAATTTGTTAAATTATCCACCAATCTTTTCAACACAAATCGAGATGGTGTGTGTCTATCGGGATATCTTTCGCGGTACCATCGCAAAGCTAATGAAATGTCTTTGTGATTTAAAAAGTATGCTTCTATTTAATCCAAATTATTTTGGTACGCCATGGTAAGTAAATCACAAAAATTGCTAATAAACGAAAATGAAACTCACAATAAACAAAAGAACAGACGCTTAAAAATTTACGTGTTCCATTTTCGAATTATTTATTTTTACTAATATCAGCCAGTTGCATGGTAATTGTGAGCTCATGAAGAAATGCATACAAGTACCTACTACACTTTATGTATCGCTTTATTATTATCATGTACTTATACCACGGAAATCTCGTATCTCAAGTGGGCAGGTCTTTGAATTGATAATGTTTCATTTAATAGGAAAAAATAATGCTTATGAGTAGCCCTTTCAAACGCTATTATAAAATACATGTAATTTTACTATCACATTTGGCGGGTTCGATTCCCAGTTGAGGTAGGCGATTTTTAAAAAATCTGTGAAAGCAGTTCTACTTATTATTAAAAATTAAACGATGTCTTCTTTCAGTAAAATATCCTATCTTTAATATTTAAGGTACTTTCCCTCCGTGTGGCATCGCCGTGGGACGTCCTGTATACTTTACGAGTTCAATCGGGGCGGGAAGATATCACTACGATTTCTAATTTTAAGCAATAGAATTATATGGAGCAAACGTTGCCCGTTCAATTCACTAAAACAGACAAATCCTTAGATTGATTAGTGATTTCGCCCGTAAGGCATGTTCACACACTGTAGAATTTTTGGAGCGTCTATCCTTAAAGTCAGCTTAGAGTTCAGTAACATATTATATATAACATTTGACTCGCGGGTTACAATAAGTTTTCAAGAACACCTACGTTACTGTGACGATAAGGATAAACGTCTGCCAAGCGTGGCGATTATGCCAAGACCCCCCACTGACCACACTACACACCCATATCGGTTGTTGTGGTGATCTTTGGGAGAGGCCTGTCCAGCAGTGGACTTTATTCGGCCGAAATGATGAACAATACATTATATATCCATGGAGTTTCTTGCCGGCTCATCTTCATAGGAACAACTACTTGTAACTGGTCAACTATTCAAATTCTGACTAATCATAAGCCTGCAAACTATTTACATGAAAAAAATCTTTGACAAATAAACCTTTCGATTTCCACCATTAATGTTATCAGAGTGAGAACTTGGAGAAATAAATTATAACATAAATCATTTGATATAAATGTTAAGACGCTTTGAAGCAGACAAGTCAATCAAAGCTGCTGTGCAAAAACTTTTGCTTCCCCATTGTGCCAGTTTTGTTGTTCACTTCTGCATAATGCTAATTAAAGGTTAAAGCCGGCTCTAATTTTTATACTGTCTCAGACAAATAATTACATCAGAAGAAACATTTATGATAGATTGGTTCAGATTGTTTTTGGAACAGTTCTACAGCTTTCCTGATTTGCTTGTCAAATATCATATCATATGATCATATTATATAAGCTCCTACAGTGAACTTTATTTAAAGGGGACAATCAGTTAGTAGGCCATGGGAATAGCGTTTATTAGAGAACAAGTTCAGTTTCATTTTATTTATGTAATAATTTATCAATAACTAGTGACTCGCCCCGCATTCGCACGCGTGCATTTCATCCGTATCAGCCAAAGGATGTTCCACTGCTGAACAAAGGCCTCCCCCATAGATTTCCACAATTGTGTCGTCATTTTGGGGGGAATTTTCCAATACTCACCACGCTTGGCAGACGGGAATGTGAACGCAGTATGGCTACCACTACACCTTTTCGAAAATGTATGTATACCGATTACTCAGAGATTTCTAGACCATTTCTAATTATTTTATAACAGGTGCAGAATGCTTACAAATTGGTCCCATATAAATTTGATGTAGTTTTTTAACCGGCTTCATTAATAGTTTCGATTCCTCCGAGATTAGAGAACCAATTTGAGTCATTCTTATTTTTAGTGTTAAATACTCTCGGATAGGTTTCATATAGATATAATTAAGTTTGGTTAAGTATTTCTTATGACATCAGCTCTGCCATCCGTGAGATGTGACTGTCTACTAACTTAGATAAGTAGGTATCTCGGGTTGGTTAAGATTTAAACTGATACCTAAATTGGACAAGTTTCTTACATATTTTATTTACTCTAAAAAGAAACAAAAATTTTAAGCAAAAAGAAATACCGACTTCACAATCCCTACTCGATATAAAAACAAAAACAAAAAAAGAATATTTTTTATGTAGTCGTGCGGGGCCAGGTATAAAATATAATTTCTCGTTGGTCTACGTCAGGGGTTCCCAACCTTTTTTTGTCTACTGCCCACTTTAAGAATAAATTATTTTTTAACGCCCCCCTTTTTAAACATACTTAAAAACCACTAAGTACTTATAACTGATTATTGAAACGCAAATTTATAGTATTCGGACAGAGTATCTTTTATTGAAAATAAAACAAACATAATCAATTCTTATATAAAAACTAATGTGAAGGTTGAATCTGATGCTGTTCAATAAGTTTGTTGATATCAGGTTCCAATTTACTCAAAAACAGCCGCAAGTCGCCACGTTCGGTAACACGCAAACGATTTCTCTTTTTAGTAAGCAGCTTTGCCACAGCACTAAATCCACGTTCACACAAATATGACGATGGGAATGTTATCAAAAATCGTTGAACAATTGACCACAATCCAGGGTACAATTGCGGGATCGGTTTTTGTAGCCAAAATTCTTGATATCCATTTTTGAACTTGATTTTTATTTCTTCGTTTGTTGTCAATTCTATAAGTTCTTCTTCCAGCTGAGGTGACATTGCTGTGTTGACATTTGAAAACGGATCCAACACCCAGTCTGGTATTTCCAAGTTTAAAATGTCCTGGTATCGTTCGGTGAAGTCAATGTGGAGGTTTTCCAAATGTTGGCAGTAGGCAAACAAGTCGTCGTTACTGCAGTATACTGATAAATTCGGAAAATTGTGAAACTCACGTCTGCCCATATTCTTTTTGTGCAGAAGCAGTTTGGCTGCAAAAGCAGCAACGACATGTTTTAATTAAATTTAGTTCATCGCCTTGCAGTTGGAGGTTCATGTCGTTGAACATTTTATACAGGTCTGTCATGTAAGCTATATCATTCTTTGATGTTATGAGCTTGTTGCGCAGTTCTGTATCTTTAGTTTCCAAGAACTCTATCATAGAGTCAAACAGGTTGTAAAATCGAATCAGACAATTGCCTCTTGACAGCCAACGAACTTCAGTATGAAGCAACAAACGGTTGAAATCTTCGTCATTAGTAACACAAAGCTGATGAAATAATCTATCATTCAAAGAGCTGCTACGGATTTTATTGACTGCTTTGATGACATATTGCAGTGATTGAAATAGTCGTTCACTTAAGTTTCTAGCAACCAAATGTTGTCTATGAATAACGCAATGTATAGCAAGGACATCTGGAATTTTATTCTTTAAGTATGCTATGAAGCCTTTATGGCGCCCTGTCATAGCCGGAGCGCCATCCGTAGCAACTGATATAATATTTTTCAAAGGAATCTCTTTTTCTTCACAAAACTTTTCCAATGTATTGAATATGGTTTCGCCTTTTGTATCTGTCTCCAAATTTCTGGCAAACAATAGTTCTTCACGTATTTTCTCATCTTTAATAAACCTCACGTAAGATAGCAACAACGCTTCATTAGTTGGTAAAGTGGACTCATCGAGCTGAATTGAGAATTGACTAGTCCTCAGATGATTGCACAATGATTCTTCAATGTTTTCAGCCATTTCATCAATTCGTCTTTGCACAGAATTATTACTCAAAGGAATTTTTCGGATAATATCTGCGGCCGGTTTATGAAGCACAGTAGTTATTACTTCCTTTATTGCTGGCAAAATTAACTCTTCTCCGATGTTGTGTGGTTTGCCTTTTTGAGCAATTGACAAAGAGATATTGTACGAAGCTCGAAGTCCATCGTCATCTTGCTTAGCAGCCGCCGAAAATAGTTTTGATACACTTGGCTGAGTATTATGCTTCTTCTCTAGGTCTTGAAAATATGCTACATTCTTTTCTGTCTTATCTGGATGCATTTTATTCAAATGATCTTGCAGTCTTGAAGGCTTCATTGCTTCGTTCGAAAATGTTTTTAGACATAGAAGACACAAAGGCGACGACGGGTTTGTGGGATTTTCAATAAATCCGAATTTAATATATTCCGCAGAGTATTGCCGTCTCTTCTTTTTTACTTCCGACATTGTTTTGTTTTAAGAAATACATAAGTGTTGAAATCAAGTACTGCTTATCTATTATGCGCGAAACCGCAAATGAAAATAAAATAAATTTACGTCGTTTATATAGGATTGCATAAGCAGCACGCACCAACAGGAATAAGACAAACGTGCATAAACTCGTTTATCTCATTTGACGCCCAATCGTACTCGACAAGCAAGAACAAGTATTATAGAACCAGCCGATTGGTATAGGAATGTACAATTCGGATTATTTAACAAAAACTTGTTAAAACATGATTGCCCGCGGTCTTTTATATCGAACCGAGTTTGAGCTATATCTTAATTAATATTAGTTGATGTTCACAAGATGTAGTCGAGAGTCGAGAGCTCAGTCGGTGTCTAAGAGTCTTCCTAGCTAGGTAGATGAAATTATAAATCGACCCCAAAGCCCTACACAATGCCCCCTTTTTTTTCTGGGTCTCTTACCGCCCCCCTTTAGGCCTGCAGCGCCCACAAGGGGGCGTTATCGCCCACGTTGGGAAAGACTGGTCTACGTGAACCATGATTGGGGTATACCTAACGGGACCATATGTCCGTTTTTAACGGGGCCGTCCCTTTTTCACGTACTCCTTCCCGGTGTCCCCAAGGAAAGCTTAGGGACATGGAGTTTGTTGCCGGCTCTTCTCCATGGAACCGACTTTTCCTAACCGTGCACATAACTTGACTTTCCTATATGAAATAAAAATCATGAGTTTGAGTTTGACACAAAATTGTCCCATTTTCCTAAAAGCTAGCAACCGCAACATTTAAAAGCCTCGAAAAATCAAAAGGGGGTGGTGATTATTTCACTTTTTTATTAGTATGTTTGGCCTGGTTCTAAACTTATTTATAAACTTAGGATTATATTTATTAACTGTAGCAACAAATAAAAAATGGAAACTATAACGTTTTTTTATTTAACACAAACCCTTTAACCAACCTATTGTCCACATGAAATAAAGTTCACTATTTTTGTAGGATGTTATATACTAATGGCACTTAATGATGGCGTGTGTGAAAGCCGATATGTAGGCCTTTCATACGTCTACTGCTGAACAAAGGCCTCCCCCATAGATTTTCACAACTGTGTCATCATTTTGGGGGGTATTTGCCAATACTCACCACGCTTGGCAGGCGGGTTGGTGAGCGCAGTATGGCTACCGTTTCACAGAAGGGATGCTGCTGCCCATCCCTCTGGTTTAGATTACTTTAGTCGCCTTTTACGACATCCACGGGAGGAGATGGAGTGGTGCTATATTCTTAATCCGGACACCACACACAATGTGAAAGCTTATACATTTCAAATTGTTATTAGGTCCTTACATATGAAACGACATTAAAAGTTATAGACCTAGCAATACTTTACTATTTCGGCGCCTACAACAATGAAGTTACAGCGTTTGATTTTACAATTTGAATTAGATCTCAATATTTACGGAATTTAATGATAAGACAAATGCATAGGCGCATATGCACCGACATACGCTGCCTTTATTGTAGGACATATTTTAAATTGATACACACAGAGTTTTACATATAAAAAAAATGAAAGTTTACCATAACATTACATTTACCATAAATACTAGATCTGTAGAGTAGGTAGTATAAAATACTTACCACCACTAGATTCTTTTTCAATAACATGCATATCTGAAGCATGATTGCGGACATGTTTCTGAAACTTCTCATAGTCAACAAAACTGTTTCTACATGACTGCCATTCACATTCCAGCTGAAGGTTTGAAACACGCAGCCTGTAACGTGACTGCAAAACAAATTTTAGCACATTTACATTTCAAACCAGTGCAATGAAGAAGAATTACTCATAGAAGGAATTACTGGTAAATATTTTCAGGAATATAAAGGCAATAAACTAAATCAATTTAGTTATAATCACACAAAATGCAAGCCAATTCTCTGTTCAATCTCATATTTAGTAAAAGGGAAAGCAAGAAAAAGATTATATTAAGTTACCCGCTCAGCCCTAAATGGGTCCTGTATGCGTAGCATGAACACTGAAGACAACAGTCTTGTCGATGGAAGAATAGAAAGAAAATGACATTTGGATGTAGACAGTTGCAATAATTCTACCATTCCGAGCATGGCAATCTCAAGAATGAATGGAAAGAGTAGTTTCTCAGAGTAGAACAAAAGTCTTCATTGTCGATCATGCCCTATGTATTTTGTCTATCGTTGACATTTAGGGATAGATGTATTTCTTCTCAAATATTCAACATACAACTACATACAACATTTAATGCTGAAAAGAACTCGAGGAAGGCAGAGAGGAACTCTGTGAGAGAGCTCACTGGGCCCTCGACCTGCCAGAAAATGATTCCTCGATTTTTTAAGTTAGCAAAGAAATGTTGTTCAAATATCTCAACTGCACTCTGCCTTAGATCGATAGCTGAGGATTTTTGTTCTAATAAGGTGGGATATTACTTAGTAAGTAGGCTAGGTAGTAAGTAATATGAGTTGCTTTTTTGTTGCCATTGTTCACTTTCACTTCATAAGAATCACAATAGAAATTGCAAAAATTTCCTGAGTCTAATGAAATTTGAAACTTTAAAATAATACCACAGATAAAATTTACATTAAGCGTTTCATTTTTGTATTTACTTCTATTTAAAAAGTGTAACAACCATTATCCATCCTAAGTTAAGTTTCCTATCCTTAATCCAAAACTTCTATTTTTCGGGAACAATAAAGAGCATATAAATAAATAAATAAATAAATAAATAGTTTGATGTATTTTTTTGGTAATGACACACAAGAATGATTAGACTTGAATGGAATTTCTACGTCACCAGCAGCATCCTGCTGCTATGAAAAATCCTTTCCATGTCTATATCTACGAAGACACCTGAGTCTTCATATTGGTTCATGCTCAGGAAGAAGAGAGATCGAGACATGAGAGATAGAGAGTGCGTTGTCTATCTTCGGGAGAGAAGACTTTGAAATGGTCATGCTACGTTTACTGATGGACCCATTAGTGACTTACTTATGTACACACCGGTAAAATAGGTTGAAAAACTAGCGTGTAACACTACTGGCTGGTTTTTAATTTGATTTATTTTAGAACAAATTATTTCTGATTGAGAAAACAATTGAACATCGTTTTTTATGATTTATTTTTTATTTATTCAAATATACAACATTTTTTGAGTGAATTTGGCATTATTATCTGGCCTTGTGCATGAATTGATTTTTTGGATGGTGGTTGTAGTCAAGCTCTTGTATCACTTAGATAGAGCACAAGCTAAAGTTGCTATTGTTGAGAAGTGCTATGTTGAGTATGTCCAGGCAATGACTTACATTGCTAGGGTAATGGATGGAGAAGATCAGGGAGATAATAAATAATAGAAAAGTAACATAAGCTTGTAACTGTTGCGAAACTTGACTATGCCATTTGCTCATTTTAATTTAGAATATGGTGATTGCTCAATACAGCTGCATACAAAAAATATTGTTACCTAATATTTACAGTTCTAAATTTATAATTAGAAAAAGAATATTATAGTTTATAACTGCTACCAAAAGTTACAAAGATATTTTTATGTAAATAGATCATTAATAGGATTACAAATGGTTTTTATATCAACAAATCATAAATATTCCTAATTGACTATAAAACAAAGTTGTAATGATCATGTGTGGTGTTGTCACAGCCCACAATAATAAACGCTAGAATACTACTCCTGACAACATACAATCTTAATGTAAAGTAAGAACATTATTAGAAGATAGAACCATTTTTTATCACTCACTACTGGCTGAGGTTCAACCGAAGACTCATTGATGCCAGTAGGCACTGTTGCGTCGTCTTCAGCCACTGCCAGTAAAAAGTTCTTTCTAGCCGCATGAGTTTGTATGATGAACTGAATATCATTTTTATTCTGCAATGATAACTTCACGGGGTCCTCATTGTTCTGATTTTGCAGCCAATCCACACAGCGTAGAAGTTTTTGTTTTGCCACACTGGTAGCCTTTACTTCTTCGCCCATGATATAATATAATATAATATAATCACTTGCTTTTGTCAACACAAAACAAAAAACAAATGCGTTAGCATCGCTTTTAGTACGTGTCTGTGCACTGCACGTATAGAAGTATAACTTAAACCAAAAGCACTGCACTTTGTGATTGTAAAGCAGTCACTATTTAAACTTATATTAACTGTAAAAATAAAAAACACGAAGGAAGAGGAACTCGTCGATTCAATAGTGAACTCCGTTCCGTTCTGTGGTTTATGGCTATGCTGTGGTTCCGTATGATTACCAGTATATATAATACCCCAGCTACACACTCGACGAATGGTGTGGGAAGTAGCGAGGGAATGAGGCAGGGAAGTAGTGTAGCTACGTTACTCGTCATGCCGCTCGTCATGCTCCTCGCCATGCCCACCGCTCCCTATTTTGTCGGTTTTCTGTGCGCGAGTCAAAGGGCCGGCAGCATGAACACGAGTGACCGGCTACACACTCGCGCGAGAGCTCAGTCTGCATCGAGCGCTCGTACTGGGATGACATATGGTTTTGTAGGTTACCAGTCATACGCCGATCGATGGACGCTCTTATGAAAAAGTATTAAAATTTATTGAGTATTAGCTGCTGAGCCAGCAATTTGGGAACCAAAAATTAAGCATCAATTAAAACAGAGGATAATTAATCTACGTACGACTCATGATTGTAAAAAACATTTACTGTTATATAGATATACTAAATTATTTATATAATTTGCTACGGTTATTGTTATGATTTTGTTTTTCTTGTAAGTAATCTAAGTGAGTGTACAGTACAACACGTACATTTACAACTCAACTGCAATCGCCAACCCGCCTGCCAAGCTTGGTGATTATTATATTTATTTATTTTACAAGCTTACGGACACGAAACTTTGCATAATTATACGTTTCATTTTGTCAGCTAAACATTATCTTTACCATGAATTGATGCTGCAGCCAGCATTGTCTCCTCATGAGGGCACTCCTCAACGGCTAGTGGCATGGACATCAACTTTTGCATATACGTTTAATTTAGATAACTAAACATGCTCTCCGCCATAAACTGACGCTGCAGCCAGGATTGTCTCCTCACGAGGGCACTCCTCAATGGTTAGTGGCATGGACATCAACTTTCGCATATACGTTTAATTTAGATAACTAAACATGCTCTCCGCCATAAACTGATGCTGCAGCCAGGATTGTCTCCTCATGAGGGCACTCCTCAACGGTTAGCAGTACGGACACGATACTTTGCATATACGTTTAATTTTGATAGTTAAACATGATCTCTATCATGAACTGATGCTGCAACCAGGACTGTCTCCTCATGAGGGCACTCTTCAACGCTTAGTGGCATGGATATGAAACTTTGCAAGTTTGTGCAGTTCTGATGACAATACACTAAAATTATAGAAATAACTAATAAATTAATAGTAAAATACGTTTTAAAAAAAACAAGCTTTTATTTATATGCTCTGAAAAGAAGAAAATAAACTTTGTTATAAATCAAACTAATAGTTTATGTTGAATTATTTGATTTTAAAAAGCTTGTCATGCATAATGTCTATAAAAGAAGGCTCCGAGTCGTAGGTTTGATTCCCACATGGAAAAAATATTTATATGATCTGCAGGTAGTTGTTCCGAGTCTAAGTGTATTGTGTGTGGAATTCGTATCTTTAAATGCACCCACGATACGGCAGAAATCCTAGTGTTCTTCTAACGCAAAGAAACACTTGTTAAATTTTAATGTCTTTATATACCTACCGCTTGACAAGTATTTTCATCAGAACCGAACGAACTTGTAAAATTGAATATCCGTGCTACTAACCGTTGAGGAGTATCCTCATGAGAAGACAATCCTGGCTGCAGCATCAAGTTATTACTGTCATTTTACTGTATTGTCATCAGAACTGAACAAACTTGCAAAGTTTCATGTCCATGCTACTAACCGTTGAGGAGTGTCCTCATGAGGAGACAATCCTGGCTGCAGCGTCAAGTTATTTCTGTCATTTTAGTGTATTGTCATCAGAACTGAACAAACTTGCAAAGTTTCATGTCCATGCTACTAACCGTTGAGGAGTGTCCTCATGAGGAGACAATCCTGGCTGCAGCGTCAAGTTATTTCTGTCATTTTAGTGTATTGTCATCAGAACTGAACAAACTTGCAAAGTTTCATGTCCATGCTACTAACCGTTGAGGAGTGTCCTCATGAGGAGACAATCCTGGCTGCAGCGTCAAGTTATTACTGTCATTTTAGTGTATTGTCATCAGAACTGAACAAACTTGCAAAGTTTCATGTCCATGCTACTAACCGTTGAGGAGTGTCCTCATGAGGAGACAATCCTGGCTGCAGCGTCAAGTTATTTCTGTCATTTTAATGTATTGTCATCAGAACTGAACAAACTTGCAAAGTTTCATGTCCATGCTACTAACCGTTGAGGAGTGTCCTCATGAGGAGACAATCCTGGCTGCAGCGTCAAGTTATTTCTGTCATTTTAGTGTATTGTCATCAGAACTAAACAAACTTGCAAAGTTTCATGTCCATGCTACTAACCGTTGAGGAGTGTCCTCATGAGGAGACAATCCTGGCTGCAGCGTCAAGTTATTTCTGTCATTTTAGTGTATTGTCATCAGAACTGAACAAACTTGCAAAGTTTCATGTCCATGCTACTAACCGTTGAGGAGTGTCCTCATGAGGAGACAATCCTGGCTGCAGCGTCAAGTTATTTCTGTCATTTTAGTGTATTGTCATCAGAACTGAACAAACTTGCAAAGTTTCATGTCCATGCTACTAACCGTTGAGGAGTGTCCTCATGAGGAGACAATCCTGGCTGCAGCGTCAAGTTATTTCTGTCATTTTAGTGTATTGTCATCAGAACTGAACAAACTTGCAAAGTTTCATGTCCATGCTACTAACCGTTGAGGAGTGTCCTCATGAGGAGACAATCCTGGCTGCAGCGTCAAGTTATTTCTGTCATTTTAGTGTATTGTCATCAGAACTGAACAAACTTGCAAAGTTTCATGTCCATGCTACTAACCGTTGAGGAGTGTCCTCATGAGGAGACAATCCTGGCTGCAGCGTCAAGTTATTTCTGTCATTTTAGTGTATTGTCATCAGAACTGAACAAACTTGCAAAGTTTCATGTCCATGGTACTAACCGTTGAGGAGTGTCTCCACGAAGGAGACAATCCTCGCTGCAGCATCAGTTTATAGACGAGATCATGTTAAGCTATCAAATTTAAACGTATATGCAAAAGTTGATGTCCATGCTACTAACCGTTGAGGAGTGTCCTCATGAGGAGACAATCCTGGCTACAGCATCAAGTTATTTATGTCATTTTAGTGTATTGTCATCAGAACTGAACAAACTTGCAAAGTTTCATGTCCATGGTACTAACCGTTGAGGAGTGTCTCCACGAAGGAGACAATCCTCGCTGCAGCATCAGTTTATAGACGAGATCATGTTAAGCTATCAAATTTAAACGTATATGCAAAAGTTGATGTCCATGCTACTAACCGTTGAGGAGTGTCCTCATGAGGAGACAATCCTGTCTGCAACATCAAGTTATTTGAATCATTTTAGTGTATTGTGGTAACTGAAGAAGCATGCAACATTTCAAAGTCCTAAGTTTTAGAGGAAAAGGTTCAAATTTGTCTTGGAAGTTTTGACCTAAACAAACTAACATACATTGTAACTAAATTAAAAACTTGTAATGTTTTTAAAAATATTCTTACTATTAATTTATTATTATGTACTTGTATATGGGAATCTCCTAATTAACCCCCTTAGGGCGATTAATGATATTGTTTCGTTTAAATGATTTAATATAATTTGCTTTGCTATAAAGGCAAAGCACGCATGTTGACCTCCACTGCCGAGAGGCGAACGCCAAATGCGGCGCGTGGCGAGTAATATGGCGAGTAGAGCAGCGTGTGGCTGCCTAGGGCAACATCGCGGCAACACGATGATCAGAGCGAGGAGCAGTGCGAGGAGCATCGTGTAGCCGCGGCATTATACCCCAGCTACACACTCGACGAATGGTGTGGGAAGTAGCGAGGGAATGAGGCAGGGAAGTAGTGTAGCTACGTTACTCGTCATGCCGCTCGTCATGCTCCTCGCCATGCCCACCGCTCCCTATTTTGTCGGTTTTCTGTGCGCGAGTCAAAGGGCCGGCAGCATGAACACGAGTGACCGGCTACACACTCGCGCGAGAGCTCAGTCTGCATCGAGCGCTCGTACTACCGAGAGGCGAACGCCAAATGCGGCGCGTGGCGAGTAGTATGGCGAGTAGAGCAGCGTGTGGCTGCCTAGGGCAACATCGCGGCATGGCGATGAGCAGAGCGAGGAGCAATGCGAGGAGCATCGTGTAGCCGCGGCATAAATTATAATGTACTCTGTGCGTATGACTCACGTTTGACTCTAATGCCGCGGCTACACGATGCTCCTCGCACTGCTCCTCGCTCTGCTCATCGTGTTGCCGCGATGTTGCCCTAGGCAGCCACACGCTGCTCTACTCGCCATACTACTCGCCACGCGCCGCATTTGGCGTTCGCCTCTCGGTAGTGGAGGTCAACATGCGTGCTTTGCCTTTATAGCATAGCAAATTATATTAAATAATTTAAACGAAACAATATCATTAATCGCCCTAAGGGGGTTAATTAGGAGATTCCCATATACAAGTACATAATAATAAATTAATAGTAAGAATATTTTTAAAAACATTACAATTTTTTAATTTAGTTACAATGTATGTTAGTTTGTTTAGATCAAAACTTCCAAGCCAAATTTGAACCTTTTCCTCTAAAACTTAGGACTTTGAAATGTTGCATGCTTCTTCAGTTACCACAATACACTAAAATGACTCAAATAACTTGATGTTGCAGACAGGATTGTCTCCTCATGAGGACACTCCTCAACGGTTAGTAGCATGGACATCAACTTTTGCATATACGTTTAAATTTGATAGCTAAACATGATCTCGTCTATAAACTGATGCTGCAGCAAGTATTGTCTCCTTTATGAAGACACTCCTCAACGGTTAGTAGCATGGACATGAAACTTTGCAATTTCATTCGGTTATGATGAAAATACACTAAAATGACAGAAATAACTTGATGCTGTAGCCAGGATTGTCTCCTCATGAAGACACTCCTCAACGGTTAGTAGCATGGACATGAAACTTTGCAAGTTTGTTCAGTTCTGATGACAATACAGTAAAATGACAGAAATAACTTGATGCTGCAGCCAGGATTGTCTCCTCATGAGGATACTCCTCAACGGTAAGTAGCACGGATATTAAATTTTACAAGTTCGTTCGGTTCTGATGAAAATACTTGTCAAGCGGTAGGTATATAAAGACAATAAAATTTAACAAGTGTTTCTTTGCGTTAGAAGGACACTAGGATTTCCGAGTGTCGTGGGTGCATTTAAAGATACGAATTCCACACACAATACACTTAGACTCGGAACAACTACCTGCAGATCATATAAATATTTGTTCCATGCGGGAATCAAACCTACGACCCGGAGCCTTCTTTTATAGACATTATGCGTGACAAGCTTTTTAAAATCAAATAATTCAACATAAAATATTAGTTTGATTTATTACACAGTTTATTTTCTTCTTTTCAGAGCATATAAATAAAAGCTTATTTTTTTAAAAACGTATTTTACTATTAATTTATTCGTTATTTCTATAATTTTAGTGTATTGTTATCAGAACTGCACAAACTTGCAAAGTTTCATATCCATGCCACTAACCGTTGAGGAGTGTCCTCATGAAGAAACAATTTTGGCTGCAGCATCAGTTTATGGCAGAGAGCATGTTTAGATATCATAATTAAACGTATATGCAAAAGTTGATGTCCATGCCACTAACCATTGAGGAGTGCTCTCATGACGAGACAATCCTGGTTGCAGCATCAGTTCATGATAGAGATCATGTTTAACTATCAAAATTAAACGTATATGCAAAGTATCGTGTCCGTACTGCTAACCGTTGAAGAGTGCCCTCATGAGGAGACAGTCCTGGTTGCAGCATCAGTTCATAATAGAGATCATGTTTAACTATCAAATTAAACGTATATGCAAAGTATCGTGTCCGTACTGCTAACCGTTGAGGAGTGCCCTCATGAGGAGACAATCCTGGCTGCAGCATCAGTTTATGGCGGAGAGCATGTTTAGTTATCTAAATTAAACGTATATGCGAAAGTTGATGTCCATGCCACTAACCATTGAGGAGTGCCCTCGTGAGGAGACAATCCTGGCTGCAGCATCAGTTTATGGCGGAGAGCATGTTTAGTTATCTAAATCAAACTTATATGCAAAAGTTGATGTCCATGCCACTAACCGTTGAGGAGTGCCCTCATGAGGAGACAATGCTGGCTGCAGCATCAATTTATGGTAAAGATAATGTTTAGCTGACAAAATGAAACGTATAATTATGCAAAGTTTCGTGTCCGTAAGCTTGTAAAATAAATAAATATAATAATCACCAAGCTTGGCAGGCGGGTTGGCGATTGCAGTTGAGTTGTAAATGTACGTGTTGTACTGTACACTCACTTAGATTACTTACAAGAAAAACAAAATCATAACAATAACCGTAGCAAATTATATAAATAATTTGGTATATCTATATAACAGTAATTTTTTTTACAATCATGAGTCGTACGTAGATTAATTATCCTCTGTTTTAATTGATGCTTAATTTTTGGTTCCCAAATTGCTGGCTCAACAGCTAATACTCAATAAATTTTAATACTTTTTCATAAGAGCGTCCATCGATCGGCGTATTACTGCTAACCTACAAAAACATATGTCGTCCCAGTACGAGCGCTCGATGCAGACTGAGCTCTCGCGCGAGTGTGTAGCCGGTCACTCGTGTTCATGCTGCCGGCCCTTTGACTCGCGCACAGAAAACCGACAAAATAGGGAGCGGTGGGCATGGCGAGGAGCATGACGAGCGGCATGACGAGTAACGTAGCTACACTACTTCCCTGCCTCATTCCCTCGCTACTTCCCACACCATTCGTCGAGTGTGTAGCTGGGGTATAATGCCGCGGCTACACGATGCTCCTCGCACTGCTCCTCGCTCTGCTCATCGTGTTGCCGCGATGTTGCCCTAGGCAGCCACACGCTGCTCTACTCGCCATATTACTCGCCACGCGCCGCATTTGGCGTTCGCCTCTCGGCAGTGGAGGTCAACATGCGTGCTTTGCCTTTATAGCAAAGCAAATTATATTAAATCATTTAAACGAAACAATATCATTAATCGCCCTAAGGGGGTTAATTAGGAGATTCCCATATACAAGTACATAATAATAAATTAATAGTAAGAATATTTTTAAAAACATTACAAGTTTTTAATTTAGTTACAATGTATGTTAGTTTGTTTAGGTCAAAACTTCCAAGACAAATTTGAACCTTTTCCTCTAAAACTTAGGACTTTGAAATGTTGCATGCTTCTTCAGTTACCACAATACACTAAAATGATTCAAATAACTTGATATTGCAGACAGGATTGTCTCCTCATGAGGACACTCCTCAACGGTTAGTAGCATGGACATCAACTTTTGCATATACGTTTAAATTTGATAGCTAAACATGATCTCATCTATAAACTGATGCTGCAGCAAGTATTGTCTCCTTTATGAAGACACTCTTCAACGGTTAGTAGCATGAACATGAAGCTTTGCAGGTTTGTTCAGTTCTGATGACAATACACTAAAATGACAGAAATAACTTGATGCTGTAGCCAGGATTGTCTCCTCATGAAGACACTCCTCAACGGTTAGTAGCATGGACATGAAACTTTGCAAGTTTGTTCAGTTTTGATGACAATACAGTAAAATGACAGAAATAACTTGATGCTGCGGCCAGGAGTGTCTCCTCATGAGGATACTCCTCATCAGTTAGTAGCACGGATATTAAATTTTACAAGTTCGTTCGGTTCTGATGAAAATACTTGTCAAGCGGTAGGTATATAAAGACAATAAAATTTAACAAGTGTTTCTTTGCGTTAGAAGGACACTAGGATTTCTGCAGTGTCGTGGGTGCATTTAAAGATACGAATTCCACACACAATACACTTAGACACGGAACAACTACCTGCAGATCATATAAATATTTGTTCCATGCGGGAATCAAACCTACGACCCGGAGCCTTCTTTTATAGACATTATGCGTGACAATCTTTTTAAAATCAAATAATTCAACATTAAATATTAGTTTGATTTATTACAAAGTTTATTTTCTTCTTTTCAGAACATATAAATAAAAGCTTGTTTTTTTAAAACGTATTTTACTATTAATTTATTCGTTATTTCTATAATTTTAGTGTATTGTCATCAGAACTGCACAAACTTGCAAAGTTTCATATCCATGCCACTAACCATTGAGGAGTGTCCTCATGAAGAAACAATTTTGGCTGCAGCATCAGTTTATGGCAGAGAGCATGTTTAGATATCAAAATTAAACGTATATGCAAAGTATCGTGTCCGTACTGCTAACCGTTGAGGAGTGGCCCTCATGAGGAGACAATCCTGGTTGCAGCATCAGTTCATGATAGAGATCATGTTTAACTATCAAAATTAAACGTATATGCAAAGTATCGTGTCCGTACTGCTAACCGTTGAGGAGTACCCTCATGAGGAGACAATCCTGGTTGCAGCATCAGTTCATGATAGAGATCATGTTTAACTATCAAAATTAAACGTATATGCAAAGTATCGTGTCCGTACTGCTAGCCGTTGAGGAGTGCCCTCATGAGGAGACAATCCTGGCTGCAGCATCAGTTTATGGCGGAGAGCATGTTTAGTTATCTAAATTAAACGTATATGCGAAAGTTGATGTCCATGCCACTAACCATTGAGGATCGCCCTCGTGAGGAGACAATCCTGGCTGCAGCATCAGTTTATGGCGGAGAGCATGCTAAATTATCTCAATTAAACGTATATGCAAAAGTTGATGTCCATGGCACTAACCATTGAGGAGTGCCCTCATGAGGAGACAATCCTGGCTGCAACATCAGTTTATGGCGGAGAGCATGTTTAGTTATCTAAATTAAACGTATATGCAAAAGTTGATGTCTATGCCACTAACCGTTGAGGAGTGCCCTCATGAGGAGACAATGCTGGTTGCAGCATCAAGTTATTTGAATCATTTTAGTGTATTGTCGTAACTGAAGAAGCATGCAACATTTCAAAGTCCTAAGTTTTAGGGGAAAAGGTTCAAATTTGGTTTGGAATATTTGACCTAAACAAACTAACATACCTACATTGTAACTAAAATAAAAGATCGTAATGTATAAAAAAAAAATTGCTATTAATTTATTATTATTTACTTGTATATCATCATTTCGGCCGAATGAAGTCCACTGCTGGACATAGGCCTCCCCCAAAGATCACCACAACGACCGATATGGGTGTGTTGTGGGCTCATTGAAGGGGTTTTGCCATAATCGCCACGCTTGGCAGACGGGTTGGCGATCGCAGTTGATTTGTTAATGTAATCGAAGGAAGCTGCTGCCCATCCTCCGGCTAATCCCATAGTCGACTTTTACGACACCCACGGGAGGAAATGGGGTGGTGGTATTCTGAACCGGCACCACACGGCTACTTGTATATCGGAATCTCCTAATTAACCCCGTTAGGACGACTAATGATATTGTTTCGTTTATATTATTTAATATAATTTGCTATGCTGTAAAGGCAAATCACGCATGTTGACCTCCACTAAATGTATTCTATGCCTCCACTGCCGAGAGGCGAACGCCAAATCATAGACTAATATGTATATAGGAAATGCGCCAAATGCGGCGCGTGGCGACTGAGTAGTATGGCGAGTAGAGCAGTGTGTGGCTGCCTAGGGCAACATCGCGGCATGGCCATGAGCAGAGCGAGGAGCAGTGCGAGGAGCATCGTGTAGCCGCGGCATATACCTGTCATTTATATTTTATTGGTGCATCTATCTTGTTGTTCTCTGCATCACCTAAAGGTTGTCTGGTAGAAAATGCCTACGGCATTAAGACCGCCTTTGTACACTTGTACATATGCATAAATAAAATAGAAACGTGTATTATCTCATTCTCTCACAGCCTAGGGCTATATGCCTGCATTGGGTTAACCTATATAATTTTATATACATTTATAGTTGTCGCTCTTTCGTTACACGTTTTCGTTTCATAAAGTCCAATTCATACCGTCCCAAAAGAAGTTTCACTTCAAAACAGAGATTCGGTATTTCTATAAATAAATATATCGATATGTAGAATAAATATTTGTCAAAACAACGAATCAATGCGATAAGTCATATGAAAACATCGAGTAAGTATATCGATCACGATGTTAAGTGAATATCCCTACTAGTCTACCACTCACCATTAGACTCGACGGTTTTTTATACGATTTTATAACGAACTCTCGCAGATATTATTTATTTGTTCTAAAGTTTCCTACTTCAGCATACATTTAATGAAAACACAGCTGCAGCATTCATACAAATTTGATTTGGCAAACTTATTCTGACTTATTGTTCTTGATGACATTCTTGACAGGTCAATTCAATTTTAGGTAGGCAACTAAAAACGTGCAAGTTGAGGCTTCATGTGAACGCGTGAAGTGTACTGAAGTGCGGTGCATATTTACGGCTCGGCGCGGCTGGTCCCCACGTTGCCGCTGGTGTCTCTTATCGGTAACTAGACACACAGAAAGTTCATCTTGTTATTATAGTGGCATATATCTCGCGTGACGGTCGGGAGGTCGTTTCGGTGCTGTGCTGATGAAATCAACCGTAACTATTCAAGAAGTAGTAAATAAATTAGATCACCTGTCCTTACCACTAACCACCAGAATGCCGAACATCAAAGTATTTAGCGGAAGCTCCCACCCGGACCTGGCGCAGAAAATCGTCGATCGTTTAGGCATCGATCTAGGAAAAGTTGTAACCAAGAAGTTTAGCAACATGGAAACATGCGTGGAAATCGGTGAATCTGTGCGTGGCGAGGATGTTTACATTGTTCAGAGTGGTAGTGGCGAGATAAATGACAATTTGATGGAGTTACTGATTATGATTAACGCGTGTAAGATCGCATCTGCGTCTCGGGTAACGGCGGTCATCCCGTGTTTCCCATACGCTCGGCAAGATAAAAAAGACAAGAGCAGAGCCCCGATCACCGCTAAACTTGTCGCCAACATTTTGTCAGTCTCTGGTGCTGACCACATCATCACAATGGACCTCCATGCATCTCAAATACAAGGATTTTTCGACATCCCTGTAGATAACCTCTTTGCTGAACCCGCCGTTCTAAAATGGATCAAAGAAAATATTCCTGACTGGAAGACCAGTATTGTAGTATCTCCTGATGCTGGAGGAGCCAAGAGGGTGACATCTATTGCTGATCGGCTGAATGTTGAGTTTGCATTGATTCACAAAGAGAGGAAAAAGGCTAATGAGGTGGCTTCGATGGTGCTTGTTGGTGATGTGAAGGACCGGACAGCAATCCTTGTTGACGACATGGCAGATACATGCGGAACAATTTGTCATGCTGCAGAGAAACTGATAGAAGCTGGAGCAACAAAAGTGTATGCTATACTTACACATGGTATTTTCTCTGGTCCTGCAATCTCAAGGATCAATAATGCCTGTTTAGAAGCTGTTGTAGTCACAAACACAATCCCACAAGAGAGGCACATGCAGGAATGTCCTAAAATCCAGTGTATTGACGTGTCTATGATGGTTGCGGAAGCTGTGCGACGTACCCACAACGGTGAATCTGTTTCTTACCTATTTTCTAATGTTCCATATTAGTTTTATTTTCTTTATTTTACATCTTTTACTTTAATATAGGTGAGTGTTATGATTTGTATCATAAAATGAAATGGCATGTAACTTGTAACATTAGTGTTCTTATTATATCTTCAGTAAATTTTAGAATGACAAGTACTTGTTATGAAAAAATACATGTTAGTTTAATACTGAGTTATTAAAATGGAGGAAGATTTTAGTTGGAGCTCAGTTCTCAACCAATCCCACTCGGGATCTGGCTTGGCGATAAGCTAGTAAGTGATTAATTTAAGAAGAATATAAAATGTATTTGCAAAACATTCAACAAATTTAAGAATTATGAGATACTACTGGAGAAAGTATAATATTATTAACAACATATTTTATTTAGGCTACCCTCGATTTTATTTAGAGTTAAACCATTTGGTTTTAGTTTTTTAGTGCAGTAAGTTGTCATTTTACCATGAAATTTTTATTCAAATATGTTTACTGCCAAATAACACTTCATTCCATTTACTCCATTGTTTTTGAGAAATGGGTCTGCATTTCTATTTTATAGCAGTTAACTCCTATATTTTCCCATAACCCACATTAAATTGATTTTATTTAAATTGTTAGTTAAAATAAAAAGACAGTTACTTTACATTATGTCTATGTATCTCTAAGTGCAGTTGGTTTGTTAGAAGTTATTCTATCAATTTTAATTTCGTTTTTATTGTGTAGCTTTTATACGTGTATGTATATACATAGCTATCTTTACCACATCAGTTTTACATATTGTAATGAAACTGATAAATTAATAATAATATCTATTGAAAAATTGCGACACCCTCAAAAGAGTAGCAATGATCTAATGTGTGTGTTCACATAGTCACATGACATGCCCATGATTTAGGCTTAGGTCCATGATGGTCTGGGGCCTAGGCTGGCACTATTTGAGGGGCAGAATAATTTGAGAGGCAGCCATAATCAGTGACATTAAATACAGTGGCCCAGTGATCTTAGTATAGATGTGCAATATACTAGTATTTTGAATAAAAACTTGTATAATCACTATTTAAATTTTATAATGAAAAAGGGTGGTCAACATGTTCACCTGAATAAAACTATAAAACTACAAGTTTGTATCAGTCCAGGCCTAGGGCACTATTGCAATTAAATCCATGCCTGCGAATAAGCATTACTGATCTCTGGCTACTGTCACTTCATCTTTGCTTAATCCATGGCTATAACAAATCTCAATAAACATAATAAGGATGACAAAGAGGCAAATATTGAATATTTATTGTATCAGGAAGACCTAATTTGATATTTTTAGGTCTATTGTTAAAACTACCTAAAAATAAATGAACTATTAGGTATGATGTTAATAATGAATTGACTTAAACTGCGATGTATGCAACTGAAATTCTGAATAAAATTTTGGTTTGTTGATTTATAATTAGGTGATCACCATCCGTTATTCTGTGGGACAGGGAATCCTGTGGCGATTGTGAATGAGAACAATCAAATAATTTGATTTGATTGTTTTTATTTTTAGTAAATAGATATTTGTTATTTTATAGATTGTTTTTATTAGTCTATCGCGCGATGTGGGCAATATCAACAAAAAGTCTAGGTACTTCAATAAAATATTATATATTATTCAGTCTTATTATTATTGCCGCAATCGTCCATCGCTAGGTAGTCCAGAATGAATTGGATACCAACTGATGGTCCTGCATTTGATTATCCCCCCCATCATCACCTCCGTACATAAAGTCGCCCTCATCAAATTCGTGCAGAATGAACTCCTCTTCTGGACCCATCGTCAAAAGCCCTCACAGATAATTCCATGGTGGCTGCCTTCATTTTATGATCAGATAAATTGTCAATGAAATATCTACATTCAAATTACTCAAAAATGGTTGGGTTGGTGTCACAATGTGTAAGAGATAGATAGTAACACTATACAACCATAATATGTGTATTTTAATTTTCTAATGAAATTTGTTTTTTCTTAGTCTAGAATAAGTTGTTTATGTTACAACTGCCTAGCAATAAAATTGTATTAAGTTTTACCCTTTTTTCATAAAAAGCTGAACTCCACCATATACCTTGAGAAATAACAAATAAACACAAAATTTAGTACATAAAATCGATATTAAAAATGTTTACATTTATTGGCTAATCTTATAAATTCGACGCATAATAATTGAGGGCTATATTGTATTAATCATAATTGGCAAGTAATGGTAAATTACAAGCAAAAGTAATGTATAGAAGCGAATTGCCTGATATTGTATATTTTCTAAATTTATATAAAATAAATTATGTATATTTGGTTCTGATACCTACAATTAAGATAAAAATAAAAAGGACTAAACACCTAAATACGATTATTTTATTATTTGAATTATTTGTTTGTTATTAATTAGTCTAAACGAAAGTGACGAAGTATTATAATTGATAAACCAGGCACTGCTGAGAGAGAAGTCTCTCTCTCAGCAGTGCCACCGAGTCGGGTTTGGACAGTTTTTTGACTTTAATGACGGATGGAGAGCAGTGGTAGCCTAGTGGAAGAGCAGTGATAGCCTAGTGGTTAAACGCTTGCCTTCCACACAGGAGGGTCTGAGTTCGATCCCGGCCCGCACCTCTGACTTTTCGGATTCATGTGCGGCATTTGATTATCAGTTGCTTTAACGGTGAAGGAAAACATCGTGAAGAAACCTGCACACAAGGGCACTAAAAATGTTCTTAATGGTGCGTGTAGTCTGCCATCCCGCACTAGGCCAGCGTGGTGGAGCAAGGCCTAACCTCTTTCATCGTGAGAAAAGGCCCGAGCTCAGCAGTGGGACAGTAATGGGTTGATTATATAATGACGGATGATTAGTTTTTACAAGTTAATGGTAAAAAATATACGAATTCAATTATAATTATGATGATTTGACATCTCTTTGAAATTCGTACGTTCAATTGAGTTTGTGACGTACTTACATAGTGGAAAAGCTTTGACATGGGTGGTTTGGTCACATCACTCAACTCTAATAGGCTGTTGCTCCTTGGCCTAGTACGTAATTCGTTTTCGGAACAAGGAAACCTGGCCATAGAAATGCGGGTTGGATATAATTATTCACGGTTGTGAAGGATGACGAGCTCAATGCTCATAGAATGTATGTTGAATAAGTATAGCAGCTACATTGTGTGGTATTGAAGAAAAAACAGTTGGAAGACGCTTGTCTACTGCTCGCGCTGTGTAGTAATGTCGCCTATTATTAGACGAAGCGACACAATATTTGTTATGAATATCCCGAAATGTCTTCCGCCTTTTTAAATCTACTGTCGAGCAGCTACCAGTACGAGCGACAATGCTAGTAAGACAAGTTCTTAAGCATATTTTTAAACGCATACCGAATCCCTCCTGAATGTTGCTCGAAATCCGGGTAATAAAGAGCTTTGGGAAAGGAGAACCAAAATACTTAGGTAGGTAATCCTAATAGCGACCCCCGGGAAGACAGACAGACACGGTGACCACGTGCCGCCGTGTGCGCAGCACAGCGCGAAGCGAGGCTTGGAAAGCACTAGGCGGGAATAGTTAATCCAACGTAAATTTAGGTAACTGAGGCAGGTAGAGAGGTGGCCCTTGGGGGGATCCTTTACAACCCTCCCGAGAAGTGCCTGGGGGCGACCTTTTTATAGTCGCGTCCGTTAGAGGGGGTGACCGCTTTACAGATATCCTCTCCGTGATGTGCCTAAAGACCACGACACGAATGGGTGGCTCTAGATGGAGATGATTCGAGTTCCTGGAGCCTCCCTTCGGTGCCGAACATGACCACTCCGTTGGTTTTAGCCGGTAGGAGGCCGTCCTTCTCCGGGGCGGAGGAAGTACGTTATGTAAAGATAAATCTGATCCAAAAACGATCTTGGCCTTTGGCATCACAAGCCACCACTTGTTCCTGTCTGGCTCTTGACTCTTTTTGTTTTGCATTTCTCCCCTATGTTGAGGCATTTGTGGCCAAGCCAGCTAAATTAAGCCAGTTTCATGTCGCCATTAGTATTCGGCCATTATTTTTTCTCCAGCTGCCATATATAATTTTGTATGGTTCATGAATTTTTCGAAATATCCTCGTTTCTGACACTTGTTCTCCTATTTAGCGTTAATGTCCAACATTCGCACCAATGCCTCAGATCTTCGTCGGCACGGTTGGTGCAGAGGTAATACGTGTCGCGGGTTTGATCCTCGCACGGAACAAATATTTGTATGATCTGCAGATAGTTATAATAAAATACTTTAAACGTATTACATCGCGTATATGATATATTTTTGTTTTTCCTTAAGTTTCAAACACTTTGCAGGGTTCAAATATATGTACGCGATGTAATCCGTTTAAAAGTGTTTTATTATAATGAGTAATAAGCACGAAACCTAAGACACTACATATACAGATAGTTGTTTCGGGTCTGGGTGTTTGTGCCTGTGAGATTTATGTCTAAAGTGTAAACTGTACTCACGATACCGGAGATATCCCAGTGTAGAGCAAGGAAAAAAGAAATTAGATAGACCTTATTACGATGTTGTAGTAAACGATGTTCTTGATTTCCTGTATGTTCTTTTTTAAACGTTGCCCGAGCATCTTCAGCTTCTTTGGATGCAGTAAATATCTTCTCTTCGGTTAACCCACAAACTTAATATAGGTTAACCATGAGGTGTATGTTTCGCATATCTTATATGTTCGCTTTATGAAATACTTTTTACAATGCGGTCTTATAAAATATCGTATAAAAAACATATATTCTTGCTTGTAATTAAAGAATGGACGGACAACCTCCTTTGTCCTTTCGTCGTCCTTCCTATATCTCATACTCCTATCCTCAATCCTTTACCCGATACTTCCTGTTAGTTCTTCTTTTAATATTTAATATCATTGTAATTATCCGATTCTGTTACACGGGCCAGCAGTTTCGGGTCCAATTAAGCTCAAGCACATTTGAACCTGCTCAATTGGATATGATTATGCAATGTTGGAAAGCTTAACCTGATTCAATTCTGTAGCTATTCTGTTCTTGCGTCGATCGAGTTTTTTGTCCATTGTTGCTACATAGACCACGCTTTCGTCAGCTTTCATCAAGGTCGTCAGGTTTCTTTTTCTTCGCCCATACGGCATCCCGTCTGGATGCCGTATGGGCGTTTAGGCGTATTAGGGGCGTTATTTGGTAGTAGTTGTAGTTTTGACCATATAAGTGCGTGACTGGTATTGAGCTACGATCCATACCCACCTGGGTATAAAACCTGAATATTTGAGCTAAAATCCACGGTCGTACATAATTTCGCCGAATTAAGGCTAGTTATATAAATATGTATATATATATGGAAAATGTAGCTTGGTAAATGTATCGTTTTAGCAAAAAAAAAAAGAAAACATAACATCAACTTTTATTTTATAAAATAGTACAGATTCAGTAAATGTTTCGCTAGTCGAGTATTTAAATATTAATTTATTTTTTATCAGTAAAACCGATATTTGATATTTGAAAGGAATTCTATATCATTCATAGAGCCTAGCCTTAAAATATTTTCCATTAATAAAGTAAGACCCTATATATATAAAAGCCAGTAGCTAAGTTGAGCAGTTATTAAAGCAAAGTTTAGAGTCCACATTTCGGTATCCAACGATATCAAATCAGATAGAATTACTTAATTAATTATCAGCCACTGCTGACCAATGGCCGTAGATATCCACAACATTGTTTCATCAGTTTAGGGCGGAGTTTGCCAGTACTCACTACACACCACTGGTTTAGAGTCCCCTAGTCCCCTTTTACGACATCCACGGGAGGAGATGGTGCTATATTCTTAATCCGATACAGTAAAAAAAACTCTGTATTGTGCAGTTAGTAATATTTTTAACTAGCTGGGACCCGCGGTTTCACCCGCGTTTAATTTAAAAGAAATTTAGAGTACTTCGACATAGATACATGACATAGAATATATATATTGGATTTCAAGGGTTTTATTATTTTTGCGCGAAACCCTTATTATTTTTCTAAAATAAAAGTAGCCTAAGTTATTCCTTATAACATCAGCTATCTACCAGTGAAAGTCCCGGAAAAATCGAACCAGCTGTTTCAGAGATTACCCGGAACAAACAGACAGACAGACAGACAAAATAGTTTAAAATGCATTTTTTGTTATATGTTCTGTATATACTTTCATATGCATTTAGTAAAAACCTGTTATTTTAACATTACAAACAGACACTTCAATTTTATTTATTTGTATAGATGTACTGGCTACCGATTCTGTTTTACCATAAAAAGGAATCTTGCTATCCGAGTCTCGAAGGTTTTCAACTAAAGTTTACCGAGTATACATCTATATGACCTTCTTGCATCACAGTACAAGCCTAGCAGTATCAATATGAAAACTGACCTTAAGGTCATGAGCCAATGATGTAAATTGTTTGTCAGTGGGTGCGTCTAGTCGTCATAACATACAACTACTAACACAACGATCTAGATTAGAAGTTAGGTATCGTATATTTTATTGCACAAGTAAAAATAATGTGTTAAAATTATCTATGGCTTTTGAGTAACTCTTATAGGACATCAATTCAATCTGGAAAAAAAAACGAATATGCTATAATATCAGCTGTCTGAATATAATTAATAGATAGAATTTGAGAAATAATTGTACGAACGCCGGTTTACTCTCTTATAGATAACTAAACACTTAGTGAAGGTAAATATTATTGGTTGTAACATTCAAATAGGTATTATGATGTAGACTGGATTCAGAAGGCGAGGATTGAATGTTGTAGAGAGGCTGTGCCCAACTGTGGACTGCAATGGGCCAAATTCAGTAATTGATTTGATTTTAGGTATATTGTAAATGGACGTAGGGATCGCAGGTATACCTTGCTCAGGGTGCGCATCACAGCACAGTGCACAGGGACGCTTCGGGGGATCCTTTACAATCCCCCCGGGGGGATGATCGCATTACAGTCATCCCCTCCGTGATGTGCCTAAGGCATGGCACCTATGGGTGGCTCTAGTGTGATCGTACGAGGACCTGGAGCCCCCTTCGGTGCGGAAGATGACCGCTCCAGACCAATAAAAAAAATGTACACCTTGCTGGAAGGTAGCTAAAATCTAAATATCTCCCGGTTCTCCACCTTCCAAATCCAACGTGACTCACTTGGACTGTGTTTAGACATACTTAGTGTAGGTAAAAATATTTAAATCAGTACCAGCACAGATATTATAATACAGTAGTAGTACCACTAAGTGAATTACCTACGTATGTCGCCTAGGTCTGCCTACATGTGTACATCCATCTGCATGTGCTATGGCTTACCTAGACCACTTATCGATTTTAATAAAAAGAACGAGTCATCTATTAAATGTAAACAATATTAATTTGAAGCGGTACCAGTCAGTCGTTGGTACTGCCTGAACCTACCCTACACACCAAGTGGTTCTATACACTGCAGTCATCATTTATTGAGTTCATCAAAGATCACCACAATGACCGATATCGGTGTGTTGTGTGCTCATTGGGGGGTCTTGCCATAATCGCCACGCTTGGCAGGCGGGTTGGCGATTGCAGTTGAGTTGTTAATGTACTCGAAGAACGCTGCTGCCCATCCCATCCAGTGGCATAATGCGAATCGTGTGTGAGTGCCTTTTTCCACCATACAGTAGAAAAAGAAAACAATTGTCAGCTGATATCCATCCATCCTTTTTTTTTATTTTTTATTGGTGCCCAGTGGAAATTCTTCATGAACTTCCTTCGCCCCGGGGAAGGACGAAGGGGTATGCCGGACTCCTACCGGCTAAAACCACTGGAGCGGTCATCTTCGGCACGTAAGGGAGGTTCCAGGTCCTCCTATGATCACACTAGAGCCGCCCACTGGTGCCACGCCTATTGGCACATCTCGGAGAGGGTGACTGTAAAGCGGTCACCCCCCCGGGGGGATTGTAAAGGATCCCCCAAAGCGTCGCACGGCAGCGCGTGACCACATGCGTGCTACCGTCTTCTCTTGGGTCACTTGGTGTGGGCACGCAGATTCCCCAATCTACGCACCCGCGAACCCAGAGGAACCTTATAGCAACGGCAGGGTTTTTCAGGCGTATCGGAGTTAGGCGCCAGGGCGGTTGTTACCCCGGCGCCGTCTCCTTCTTCTTCCAGCGGGATTGGCCCTCTCCCGATCCCGCTCTGCAGTCTCCTTCTGGAGCATGACGCTCTCACAGAAGGAGACCACTGCATTCCAGTTTTCATGCTCTGCCAACATAGCCGACACATCCATCCATCCTGCGGAAAACATATTTTACTGAGGGAAGTGTTACTGCTTCAGTAGACACCCGAAAGGCCAGGGAGACGTAACTGCATAGTGCAACATCTGAACCAAGCCTGGTAAAGTGCTCATACGTATATTTTTCAAAAAATTGTTACTGAATTAGTCAAGCATACCGAACTTAGATCTTATACTTAGACCATAAAATTTCTCTAAAATCTAAGATCTTATACGATAGTCTGCATTGCCGTCACTTATACGTTCTTGATTAGTGTCGGTCTCTGTGAGTTAATTTACACAGTGATTTGTGTGGCGCGTAGCTAGCGTAGCTCCGCGCCGTGCGCCTCTTTATCATGATACCATCGCTTCATGAGGAACCAAACTTTTATGATTCTTCAGGGGTTTGACACTCATTTTAACTTAGCTGAGCCCTGCTCAGAACGAGCCGTTTTAGTATATGTATTATTATAAAATCTTATGTACTTATCGGCCCCGTATTGTAGTATTCCTATGACCTTAGATAACTCCTACAACCTACGTGTTATACAGCTGATAGTCTACACTTATGTCCACTGAAATAAAAGTGGGCGTTGGTTAAAAGAAAAAAAAATGGCGTTACCACGATTAGGTTTTTAGTGTGTGTACCTTGATTCATCGGGACATCAAACATGTCGACATGATTTTCTAAGATGGAATATCATAAAAGTGCGATAGCGAATTACATCGGGAACCTATTACTTAGTCGGTTCTATATTCTTATCCACTGATCAACTGAGCCAATTAGGATTCAATTATCTCCCATTAAGGATTGCCTCTACACTCTGTTCACAGCTTTTAGCATTAAAGCTCATCCGTCAGAGCCCCCATAATGTAATGAAATGTCGTTTATTTTAGCAAGTAGGTTTAAAAAAAAACACTTTCACTAGTCAATAAATATAGATCAAAACTTCAAGGTTTCTGTTGTGTAATTAGCAGTCTGTAGTCTTCTCCGTTGCGGCTTATAATATTATAATAGAACACGGGCAGGATAATCTCGATAAGCCTTATTTTCATATTACAAATAAATGTTAGATCTAAAATCTATGATGAAGGCTGTAATTCTGATTCTTAGTGTAAAGAGTAGTACAGTACTTACGCAGTTTTTCGAGTTCGGATCGGAGCAGTTTACAACTTACCTACGTGAAGTAGGTAATGGACATTTGTTCTATCTGGCGTCGCCGTGGAAACTTACACATGATGTAGTACGCGTCTTCGCCCGTACAATTGACTACTTGAAGCTGGCCAAGGCCGTTATAATTATGTATAAATGGACAGTTATCCCATGTTACCAGTAGTTAGTTAGTGCTTATGGTCTAATTGGGCTATAGCTGCAGAGTCTCAGTTTCGGTAATTTTTTCATACCAATAAAACCGATTGCACCACCAGAGAGGTATTTTAGCCTATAAGCCTCATCCCCCTTGTGCCATTTGCTCTGTTATGTGCTGAGGTTATTCCTGTGACCGCTTCTAATTAGTCGACTCATCGGGCAGCTGGTTTGCTAATAAAACATGCTTTATTATAATAAAAACATACAGCAACCACTCATCCATTACCATGTGTGGTGATTTTGGCAACACCACCTTGATCATCCGGACTGGTTGAAATTCAGGGTAGCATTCTACCGCATTCGTTTTTAATTAAATTACACGTTGTATAAAAGATTAGTGCAATTGTCTAGAAAGGATCGCTTTTAGTGGTATGACCACTCATTGTACATTGTATTAATATTTAAGTTTTCTTTTTAAGTTCCAAATGGTGTACAATAAAGTATATTCTATTCTATCAGTATATTGTCACAATATGCATTGATTTAATTAAATCTTTCATCCGCTCGCGGAACTCGCAAAAAATTTGCAGTCATTTAACTTACCTATACAAATAAATAAAATTGAAGTGTCTGTTTGTAATGTCAAAATAAAAGCTTTTTACTAAATTCTTATGAAAGTATATACGGTACCTGCAATAAAAAACTATTTTTATTTTTTTGTCTGTCCGTCTGTCTATCTGTTTGTTCCCGCTAATCTCCGAAACGGCTAGACCGATTTCTACGGGACTTTACTGGCAGATAGCTGATCTTATAAGGAATAACCTAGGCTACTTTTTTTTTTAAATAGTTTTCCGCGTAATAAAAATTAAAACCCATGAAATCCAATATATATATATACATATCTATAAACCCTTTATATATAGATATACCCTATGTTAAGTGTCTATGCCGGAGTACTCTAAATTATATATAAACCATCCCATTTCTTTTAAATGAAACGGCGGGTGAAACCGCGGGTCCCAGCTAGTTTACCTATATATCCATTAAATTTTTTCATGTTAATTGGTATTTCATTCCGGATGAGGTATTGGGACTGATAACTTTATTAGAGCATGAAATGCAAAGTGAGTATGTTTATTTTGAAAACTATTATATCTATGAAAGAAAAGTGAACTATTTATCGACACGAGTAATCTCTTTATCAAATACTGGAATGGCGACTTGTTACAACAGCCTGAAGCCGTTAAGGCTGAATTTTAATCTAAAATCCTTGGATTTGACACTTTATCTTGTTTTTTGTATTTTATCTTATTCAGATCCAGTTCAAAATCGTAAAACAAAAGATTTTTGATTAGGTTCATTATTAATTTCGGCCATTATCTACACGTTTATTATCATCCCAATCCCAACGGTTTAAGCCACAGAACATAAAACGTAATAATTATGTTGAAACGTAGTTATAAATTCTGTGTTTTAAGCAGAAGTATGAGGCTAGTGATCACTATTTTATTATAGCTTTACGACCATTAGTCACCCTAAGTATACACTTACTATAAGTAGTGTATTTTTGCTCTTTTTGAGGTACAGTAGCTAGAAGTCTCCTTTTTAGCCCCCATGCAGTTACAGTGTGCAGTACAATATTTGGTTTATCTATACAAATAAATAAAATTGAAGTGTCTGTTTGTAATGTCAAAATAACAGCTTTTTACTAAATGCATATGAAAGTATATACGTTACCTATAACAAAAAAACAATATTTTTTTTGTCTGTCTGTCTGTCTGTCTGTCTGTTTGTTCCGGGTAAACTCCGAAACGGCTGGACCGATTTCGACGGGACTTTCACTGGCAGGTAGCTGACGTTATAAGGAATAACAAAGGCTACTTTCATTTTAGAAAAATAATTAGGGTTCCGCGCAAAAACAATAAAACCCTTGAAATCCAACATCTATATTCTATGTCAAGTGTAGTATGTCGAAGTACTCTAAATTTCTTTTAAATTAAATGCGGGTGAAACTGCGGGTCCCAGCTAGTTTGAAATAAAAAACGTTGACTTTGACTATTGACTATGATGTTCAAGATATTACATTGTACAACTATCAAAACACTTTAGCGTTCTGTTGGAAATATAAAATATGGGGAAATTCAATATCGCACCAATGTGTTCCGTGTCGATTTTTACAAAGGGCGACCATATAAACCAACGGGCTACGTTTCCCTAGACTACGACACTGAAGAGCGACGCAGCAGGGAAACAGTGGAAAGCGAGAGACACGCAAGAAAAAAAAACTGTATAAGATATAACTCTGCTTTGTCTGATACGTCTGCATAAAACTCGATAACACATCTTTATATCTCCAATATCTTTATTACTAAAAGGTACTATACCACCATGCTCTTATAGATATATTAGAATGTCCTATACCTATACAGGTTGAGGAACACAAAACTTCCCTAAACACCAATGAAGCGGTACAGTGTCTGCATATGCCGCTTGTGTGCTACTTGGATATGTATTACTTAAACGTTTTAAATTATTGTTTCTCATAGGCAGGTATTTCGTCACCAACTTTCGTTGTTTATTAACACTTAGATAACAGTCTACGTAATAATAAGACCTCTATCAATATTACTTCAGCAAAAGTAATAACAGATGTGACACTCGAGTTTCTTGACGCCCTGTGATAGCCTAACCGACCTTTCTGAAACCCCCACTAGTCGTAACTAGCGTCATATATTAAGATATCAGTAAATAATAAATATGTTATTTCAAAAATGTTTATTAGCCAGAAATCATCAACATGTTATTTTAAATTATTTAAATAGCGCGTTTCGCGCGCTGCCGAACAAGCCGGTTTCCAAAAAGGTTTTAGTACCATATACCACATCTATACGCAGCGGCAGATTATACAGAAAACCGAAGAGTATAATCTGCCTCTATGCTTAGCGTTTGTGGACTATGAGAAAGCCTTCGATTCGATCGAAACCTGGGCAGTATTGCAGTATCTGCAGCGGTGCCACATTGACTATCGGTACATCGAAGTGTTGGGTCACGGGCGAGCAGATCGGGGAGTCTGCGTGCTAATACCAAGTGACCTACGGGAAGATGATGGCGCGCACGTGGTCACGTGCCGCTGTGTGCAGCACAGCGCACAGCGAGACTTGGGGGGATCCTTTACAATCCTCCCCGAGACAGGGTGGTGGGGGAGACACCTGGGGGGTGGCCTTTTTACAGCCGCCTGCCCTCGGCAAGAGGGGGTGACTGCTTTACAGTCATCCCCTCCGAGATGTGCCTCAACTCGTGCCTCTAGTGTGATCTTACGAGGACCTGGAGCCCCTCATCGGTGCCGAATATGACCGCTCCAGTGGTTTTGCCCGGTAGAAGTCCGGCCGGCCGCCGTCCGGGGCGAAGGAAGTTCCATGTAGAAGTATCACTGGACACAAAAACAAAACAATGAAGAAGAGCACCACCTCGCCTCTGTTCCATGCTTCCGGCGCTGTGCCCTCAAGTAAGACGGAATTTAATAGATTCTAAAGGAATTTAAGTACCGGTGTTCCACCCTTTTTCAGAAGCTCTGTCGTAATGCCGTCATCATCTGAAGCTTTGTTATTTTTAAGATTTGGATGGCCTTGTTCAAGGCCGTCCGAATGTCGAGCAGGCTGATGTCCAGGGTATCTTCGCTATAGTGTCGGGCTAATTTGGCTCCCGGGTCTTTGTGAGAGCCAATGGTAGGTATAGTTACTGAGGTTTATAGTTGTCGGTAGAACTACTCGATCTCTCATAAAACCCCTGGCTTAGTCGATGCCACGCTGCCATCCGCGGTCTTCAGCTTCATAATCCGACTTTTCCCAATAGACATGGCTCTTGTGAACATTTTGGAGACAAGGTTCCGCTCAATCGGCTCTTTAACACCATTTGTTTTGTCCACCATTGTCATTTGTTAAAGGTACCTTAAAAGGGACTTCCATATACGTCTATTGAGCAGTCGGTATTCTTCTGCATCACCTGAGGACTGCGGCGTCATGGCACGTCATTCTGCCACAAGGCTAAGGGTATCATCAGAGAACTAGGTAGGTTAGATCTACCATTACGGTGGGTTTTAAAGTACCTAGACCCAACTGTTTGGACAGTTTCTACAAACCTACCGCTGAAGTCGTCTACAGATACGCAATGTTCCAGGCACTCGAAGCGGCTTTGGAGTTCGAGTTGAAAGCTCTCGGGGTTTTGAACATGAGCGCTAGAGGGCTGGAGCGTAGACTTCATCAGAGGAGACCACTCAACTTTGTGCCTCTTACCATTCGGTGATCACTTTCGGTTTTCACCCTATGGATCACGGTGACTTAATTGAATATTTGTCTTTTATTGGCCACGATGAAGTCAATCTCATTCCTCGTGGAACCATCGGGACTCATCTAGGTCCATTTCCTGCAAGGTGACTTTTGGAAAAAGGAGTTCATCACGAATCCTTTTCCAAAAAGTTAGCCAGCCTGTCCCCTGGGGTTCCGTTGCCGATATCCAAATTGCCCCACTCTCAACTCACCATCGCATCGAGTGCCTAACTGTGCGTTGAAGTCCTCCATTACAACAGTGAAGTGTGTCTTGGAGGTATGTATGGCCCAGCTTACGTCCTCATACATACTCTCTACTTCATCATGTGGGTGTGTCGAGGTCGGTGCGTAGACCTGTATGACCTTCAAGGAATACCTCTTGGATATTATGAATATAAGGTACGCTACCCTGCTCGACACACTTTCGATGGTCACTATGTTGTTAATGAGGGACCTACGGACTAGGAACCCGACACCACCTTGAGACAGATGGTCGCCTTCCCGGTAATAGAATAAGTTGTCGGATTTCAGGGTTTTTATTGGTAGAACAAGCAGTAGAACAGATGGTGAATACCCGTCTCACTGCTGGGCAAAGGCCTCTTCTGATACAATATAAGGAACGAGCATTAATCACCACGCTTGCTGACTGCGTGTTGGCGATTTTATTTGAATTTAGAAGATTATTATTAATCATTTAAATAATAAATATCAGATATCTGC
Source organism: Diloba caeruleocephala (assembly GCA_947459985.1). Classification (NCBI taxonomy): domain Eukaryota; kingdom Metazoa; phylum Arthropoda; class Insecta; order Lepidoptera; family Noctuidae; genus Diloba; species Diloba caeruleocephala. Next base: position 5,095,042 of record OX381618.1, read on the forward strand.
TTACCAATTGAAACTAAGCCATACAGCGATATCTATGTAGGTCTATGAAGTAGGTACGCACGGCTACATCTTAAGCTTTACATTCGCAGTATAAGTTGATCTTGCATTGAATAGGCTCTCCGTGTAATAAGAGGTAAGCTTTTACTGAAAATTATAACTTAATATTATGTAGCCGTGTGTACTAAGCCATTCCATAAAATTGTATTCCAAAGTAGTAACATTAAATATATGCTGTTGGTTAATTTCCAACCAAAGATGTAATACAAACATGAATGCGTAAAAACAAATTCCTACAAAACAACGTAACAATAATAAAAAACTAACAGGCTTTGCCGCGGAAGTGAATTAAAAATACCTACCTAGGTAGGTACATGGTACAATAACAACTGCTTAAATAAACTTGTATTGAATTAGGTAGGTGTCTATCTGGGCTCTGAAGACAAAAAATAGATGATATAAGTGTAAACTAAAATTGGGTACCTATCTATGATACGGGTCATTGAACTTGCTGTAAAGCTAGCTGTGTCTGTGTGTACTTTAAAATCACTTCAATACATAGGAGAAAATACAAAGTTACTGATAACGCTTCTACAGTGCTCATTTTATAAATGCGTTCTTCATAACTTGACACAGTCATGTTTTTTCTACGGGGGCCTCTCGCGTGCGCTTAAAGGAGTCATTATTTGCTTTAAATTGCATAAATTGGCGAGGTCAGAAGGGTCTCTAGCCGAACATGATAAATTAAAAAATGAACGAGCACAGCCAAGGGCGCCCCATAGTGGGGTTCGGATTTCGGCTTGGGACGTTTCTGGGGCAGAGCTAGGTGGTTCGTCTGATAAGAAATGTCATAGTACTCATCTTTATTTTAGAAATCCCTAACCAATCCTATTTTATTTGCCAAATCTTGAATTCGACTGTGTAATTGTGCGATCGACAAGCTCACAACTTCAGAGATGCCAAGTTTCAATAATCGTAGGTAGGTACCTATAGTAGCCTAAAAATAGGAGGATATAATGTCAAAGGGTCAGGTCTAGTATGGTAGCATCTTCAGCTCTGATTTCCCACACGTTTTCAAATTGATGTCACTATTCGGGATTCAGGTAGTGAGACTACATGAATCCTGAAAAACATTACCCTTCGACCCGGTCCCGTATACATAGTCCCTGATCTTAAGCAGGTGTGAAGATTATGTAAGTCTCCCATGTTATACTTAACCAGTTAAGAACACAGTGACAACTGTATGACGTCCACTGCTGAACAAAGGCCTTGGTCATAGCTTTCCACAATGACCGGCTACATGCCGTCTGCCTGAATCCAACGACTTACAGATAATATAAAGGTTTAGGTCGTCTGTCCATCCCATTAGAGACCATTCCCGCTGCGTGTCTCCCCTCGAGATCCTTTTTGCCCCGATCTCCATCAGTTCTAAGAGCTGTAATATGTGCCTCGCATCAACCATTGCCACTCCAGCGTCGATAAAAAAAACAGATAGACGTGAGCAATAAAGCTGCCAGGCTCAAATCGGATTGGGTGGGTAACGTCAGTCGTAAGCACCTCGACTATGCAGGTCTCTACGCAATGGATGTCTGAAGTTGGACGACTCTGCCGAGGCCGGCCAAGAACGACATGGCCAGGGGTGCATTTCCTTAAGCTCAAACATCATAAATACAGAATCAAAATAACGGTATAAAACCAATTTGGTATTCGCTAAGACATGATTGAAGTTATTCAAGGACACGTTGCAGGAGGATAGCCATGACGATCAGACTTAGCGATTACCAAATTGGGTTATCACTGTTATTTCAATTCTTTATTCAAGGATGTATGGATGTTCGAGCTTAGAGAATTGCACCCCAGATGTCGCATACCAGGAGGGATAGTTCGAGATGGAGGCCGGCCTCTGCTGTGTAGTGGGACAGTACCTATAGGCTGATATAATAAAAGCAAACAATGTCCCTGTACTGTCTAAGGTCAGTTAGCAGAAGGCCGGCCAGCAGAGGTCTATGCCTCGATGCCATATTTACAACATCCGCAGCTGAGCTTGTTACACGTAAACAGTAGGCTCGGTTTTCAAGGCCCAAATAAATAAATAACCGATTAAATTTCGTAGTGACGGACAACCCCTTTTCCGTTAGGGCACACGATATCGATTCGCGTATCGGTAAGTTTGAGACAAATATTTGTGTGTAACCTATGGATGTTTGTTCCGAGTCTGAATGTTTGGACACGTAACGCTACCCGTGACGTAAAAAAAATTACTAACGAAGAACTCTTTTGTGGATTACTTAGTGAGTGTGTCAGAGTACTTCGTTAATAAATTTTAATGCACTCGGTAAAAATAAGATTTCAAGAAATCAGAAAGTTTAATTCTTTGATATATAATCAATAATTATTTATTTATTTATATACTCTTTATTGTACACCACATAATACATAGAGATAAATATTTTAAAAGATACATGTACAATGGGCGGTCTTATCGCACAGGGCGATCTCTTCCAGACAACTTTTGGATGGACAGGAAGAAAGGAGAGAGATATTGGGCTGTCAAGTGTACAATATATAATACACAATATTACTTAGACATAATAATATAAAATACATAACAATACGTACAATAAATATTATATATATATAAAACGATGATGAAATATACTAATAAACATCACATATAACTGGGTAAGGAGAAGAAAAATTACAGAGAAAGGTAATGCTCCTTCACCATTTTCTTAAAAATAGGTAGTATTTGAGCACTTCTTACTTCAATAGGTAATGCATTCCACAAGTGAGCCGCTTGAATAGTAAATGAATTATCGAAGAAGGAAGTGGAATGTATACGTATACTTGATTTTAGATTTTCTGATGATCTCAAGAAACTAGAATGTGTCTCACAAATGAACTGAAAGCGTTCTTTAAGATAAAAAGGGGTAGAAGGTTTAAAAAGCACATTATAAAGCAAAGAAAGAATATGAGCGTTCCGGCGAAAGCGGATGGGAAGCCATTTGAGCTTAGTTCGAAATTCAGAAACGTGATCATATTTGCGCAGGCCAAATATAAATCTGGTACAAAGATTTTGAAGTCGCTCAAGCTTATCAAATTGGTCTTGCGTGAGATCGAGATAGCTGGCATCAGCATAGTCAAGAATCGAGAGTAGAAGAGATTGTGCTAACGCAATTTTATATATATATATATATATACATATATATATATATATATACTTACAATTATTATAGATGCGAATAGTGGTATGTTTGAGACTTCATCACGCTATCGTTCGATCACTTACCCTGATGCGATGCGTGTCAAGCCAGATGATCAACGTATCATTCGCTCGCTGCAAATGCCTGGTACAAGCGGGGCCCGAAGCCAGTATTAAGGAGGCAACGAAATTGATGTCAAAACGTTATATGTTACCTATAACTGTTCTGCTGATTACTCCCAGGAAGAAGTAATGCCCTTCGCAAAGTTATTTTCTTAGACTGAGGGACACCTGGACAGTTGGACACCCTACAGATCTCTATTGGGTAGGTACATTTGAGCTTGAGAGCGTCCTGCTCCAGAAGGAGAATGCAGTGCGGGATCGGGAGAGGGCTGATCCCGCACGAAGACGGCGGCGCGCATGTGGTCGTGTGCGCAGCACAGTGCAAAGCGAGACTTGGGGGATCCTTTACAATCCTCCCGAGAAATGCCTGGGGGCGGCCTTTTTACAGCCGCCTGCGGGCGGCTCTAGTGTAATCTTACGAGGACTTGGGAGTCCCTCTTCGGTGCCGATGACCATTCCAGTGGTTTTAGTCGGTAGGAGTCCGACATACCCCTTCGCCTTTCCCCGGGGCGAAGGAACTTCATGTAGAATTTCCACAGGCCACCAAAGAATAAAAGAAAGTTATATTTGAGCTTTAGAGCTGAATGGCCAATTGTCGCCTGTTCAACGGCTTTTTAAGAGTTCTTGCCTGCAAAAATTCCTATTGTGTTGTATTGTATTCCGAATCGTGCACCTTATTTATTCTTGACTACATGTATGAAACAAAAGCAGAAGAATCTGTGTGGTATCCGGTTTAAGAATATAGCACCACTCGAATCTCTTCCCGTGGACGTCGTAAAAGGCGACTAAGGGACTCTAAATCAGAAGGGTGGGCAGCAGCGTCCCTCTCGAAATTTAGCTTTTGTTTCATAATCATCATATCAGCCAAACACGTCCCGTCCTGGAAAAAGGCCTCCCTCATATATTTTCACAATTGTCATTTTGGGGGGAACTTGTCAGTACTCGCTACGCTTGGCAGGCAGGTTGGCGAGCGTAATATAACTAGTGTTCCACAGAAGGGACGCTGCTGCCCCATCCCTCTGGTTTAATTAAAGAGTAAGGGTCGCCACGACATCCGCGAGAGATGGAGTGGTGCTATATTCTTAATCCGGATACAACAAGAAGCAAAAATATCCTGTATTATTTCATGAAATAGTCTACCTTTCTGCCAAATTTTACTGGAATCCTTTCAGATATTTCATTGTGATTGAGACAAACATCCTAACGCAAATTTTCATAGATTAGTCGTCTACGTAATAACTTGCAGCTGGTATCAATTTAGCGCATCTCATTCTCGGCGTGGTTGACGACGTAGGTAACGTTTGAAAAGCAGTAGCAATAGTTCTGTCTATAATTATTTCTCGTTACGATGAATTGTCAGCACGGTTGGCGCGGCGGCTAAAGGATTGGCTTTCTGCGCTACGTGTCGCGGGTTTAATCTCAGTACAAAACAAATATTTGTATGATCTACAGATAGTGGTTTAGGGTGTTAGTTCGTAAATGCGACATTTGTCTGTAAACTGTACCCACGACATAGGAAAAGAAACCATAGTGTGGGCCAACATTTTTTTAAACTCAGATAATTATGCTAAACGTCATATGCACATAATAATGATATCGTTTTTATGGAGAAACGATTGAACCGTACGAACCGTAAATTCTAAAAAAATATGTCTTAACCGAGACATATTTTTTAGAATTTTGTTATTTTTAAGAAGTATTTTATGAATATGTAAAGATTTGCCAATCTTAATACCGTACGACGTTGCCTTATACTTAACATTGGCGAAATTGTGGAAGATACTCTACAGAAGCCATAATCTAAGAGAAGAAAAAGAATAGTTTTTATAGCGCGTTGGATGGAGCCTATGTTGCAGAAAAGATTAAAAATAAAAGTCAAATGGTACAATTAGTTATTTTATTGTTCACTTAGTGTGTGTGGGGGCGTGGTGCGCCTGCGCGGCGGCCTTCCTCATCTGTGTAAGCACGTTGCTGAGCTCTTCACGCTTCCTCTTAGCACGAATGTGTGTGCCCAGACGGCGCTTCAAGAACTTCAGGGCTCGCTTATCTTTTGATACCTATAAAAGAGATTGGGTTTTCAATTAATATTACAAATATATTAAACCGGTAAGTGACGAAAAGAGAAGAAACGTCAACTGCCGGAAAGAAGGAAAGAGTTGGCACCGTGGATCACTTCCGCGTTAAGTACATACTTGCTACTCACTAGTAACACATAGTTTGTGACAATTAAGATAATTCTCGTTATATAAAGAGAGCTAGCTGTACTTTTTTCTTTCTTTTCTTTTAAAGAAAAAAAGCTTTGCCCCACAGTAGGATTTCTGCTGTGTCGTGGGTGGGTTTACAGACATGATTTCCACATACAATACACACCCAGATCCGGAGCAACTACCTGCAGATCATACAAATATTTATTCCGTGCGGGAATCGAACCCACGACCCGGAGCGCACCAGCCGACTGTATCAGCCACTGCACCAACCGTACTTTATACAGGCTGATAATAATTAGGTCCATTACATACGTCAGCGCCCCACAACAGGCAGATTTCCCTGATAGCAAATAAGAGAGGTCATCTTATGTAGTGGACAGGCTTTGAGGTCATGTTCTAAGCTAGTATTTGGTGTTAGTTAAAGGTTGAGCTGGTCTTTGTTTTTGGTTTTATCATTGATCAACGTTGTGTTGTTGTTCAAGCCGCCTAAAGGCAGCTGACAGCTACTGGGACCGATAATTTTGCATGGAGACGTCAAGTTTAAATAAAACTATGTGATCGCTCATCCATAGACTGACCGCGCCGAAGGTTAAGCGATCATTGCATGGCTATGAGCGCCCCGCCTATGTTAGATCGCACATTGTGTAGACTGCAGGTCAACAAATTCCTACATGAATTCAACAATTTGTTATAAACATTCGTATTGTCTATAACTATACCGTGTGGTGCCTGCGCAGAATACCACCACCCCATCTCATCCCGTGGGTGTCGTACAAGTAGACTAAGGGATTAGCCGGAGGATGGGCAGCAGCGTCCTTCGAGTACATTAATAACTCAACTGCGATCGCCAACCCGTCTGCCAAGCGTGGCGATTATGGCAAACCCCCTAATGAGCCCACAACACACCCATATCGGTCGTTGTGGTGATCTTTCAGGGTGGCCTGTGTCCAGCAGTGGACTTCATTTGGCCGAAATGATGATTGTCTATAACGGCAATTTGACGGCACGGTTGGTACAGTGGCTGATACGTTGGCTGCTGCGCTCCGGGTCGCGGGTTCGTTTCTTGTACGTACCAAATATTTGTATGATCTGTAGGCGTAGTAAGAATTCCGAAGACAACGGTCTTGTCGACGGAAGAGTAGACAAAAATGACATTTGGATGTAGACAGTGGCAATAACTCAACCATTCCGAGCATGGCGATCTTGAGAATGAACAGAAGAGTAGTTTCTACTCTTCCCTAGACAAAAGTCTTCATTGTCGAGCATGACCAACATATTTTGTCTATCTTTGACGTTTACGAATAGAGATATTTCTTCTCAAATAGTCTACATCCCAAGAGACGTAGACAAGAGTTTCATCGTATCTATATCGTAAGATTTTGCTTTGAATGAAATTTCTACGTCACTAGCGGCATTCCGATTCCGAAAGATGGCGGTCTGGACGTAGTTACGTGCCACCATGTGCGCAGCACAACACACAGCGAAGCCTCGGGGGATCCACTACAATACTCCTGAGGTACGCCTGGGGGGCGGTCTTTTACAGTTGCCTTCTCACTGCTAGAGGGGGTGACTGTTTTACAATCATTCCCTCGAAGATGTGACTAAATACCCATGGCACCAATCTAGTGTGATTGTATTGAGGACCCGGAACCCCCTTCAGTACCAATGATGACCACTCTGGTAGGAAACTGGCATGCCTCTCCACCCTTCCCCAGGGTGAAGGAAGTACATGATAGATTACAACAGGGTTAATAAAAAAAAATGTAGTGTTAACAAACACATACACAAAGTTTGACTGTGGCATTTACAAAATGTTTTTTTAATATTCTGTGCAGAAGTCAGGCAAGATTAATTTAGACAATAAATCCATTATGGAGCAGTATTGCTGCATATTGACTGCAAGCTAGCTAAGCAACCTGCATCAAAATAGGTACAGACTGTGCAGTCCACTTGCTGTTGGAATGAATAGAACTGCATTTAAACTGCAAAGATACCACATCCAGCAGCATGTATCTACCTACTACTCTTTATCAGTTAATTTATTATAACTTTTTCAAGACAGTCAAATATATTTCACTTGCATTCGGTTTTTGACTGGGAATAAAGTGTAATGGTAGTTTATTTTATTATTTTTATTGCAATATTAATTGATCCCACATATCACAATTTCTGCTTTTCTTAACTAAATCGGTATGACGTAAAAGAAGCAACTGTAGTATTGCTTTATCAAATCTCAGATTAAACCATGTGTACACTTTATTAACTGCAAGTACTGACTGCTGAAGACGAGACTCTGAAAAGCAGCTATGCAGCTCTGATGCATTCTTATTGCTGTCAGTCCAACTACATTAGAACTGTGCAGCTAGCATGCAGTCAGTGTGCTATTATTATAACCGCATGGCCAGATTGCAAGCAGATTTCAGGTGTTCAACTGTTTCAATCTAGTTCTAGCAATTTTGCAGCTAGCTTGCAGCTCAAATGCAAACCAATTATCTGCAAAAGCCCTTAATCAAATATAGACATAAACTCATTTGATCTAATGGAGAGAACCCTTGGCTAGCTAAGTCCTAAATTTTAACACCAGGTCAGGAAATTCTTAGTAGCAACCTGATGTCTAAAAATGCGCCTGGCAAAAGTCAATAAGCTCAATCATATAATTTGGTGTAGATTTGAGGACTACAGTCTACTACTGCCAGCCCTCCCTTGGCAAATACATGTCATGCGATGTCATCCATGCAAAATACCTTAAATAAGATATAACCAAGGTTTACTGGATTATTTCAAAAAGACCTACCTTTAGCAACTCCATAGCTCTCTTCTCATACTGAGCATGTCCAACCACCTCACGGACCAGGTCACGCACAAATTTAGAGTGCTTGGTTTGCAGCTGAAAAGATTATCCAAAATATTTGTAAGTAAATAGTGTCAATAGCAACCCAACAATAATATAATTTATTTCTAAGTGTTTTGTTATCCTATATAATGTACAAGTTTGTTTAATTTATAGAGCTTATGAAAGGTTGGGGTAAAATAATGTTGTTAGAAGTCTTTTTGTAGAAAAGGAATATTTATAACTGCCGTGGCTAATAATACACACAATATATTTTCAGTCCATTTAACACACTGTATACCTTACAGTTGTAGCTTGTATCATAAACGTTAATTATTTAGGCTAATACAGTTCTAGAATGCTTAAAAAAAAGTAAACATAACGTTTACAAGACGCAAAACATAACCTCAAAAGATTTTTTTACTTACACCCTTTAGCCTGGCGGGTCTGATTTTGATGGCCTTGTCTGTAATACCCTTTTTGCCAGCGGATATTTTAGTCGTCTTGTGCCCCTTTCGGAGACCGACTGCTAACTCAAACCGGGGAGCCATGCTGAAATAATAAACACAAACTATGAAGACGAAATAAATACACTAGCACTTTAGATCGACTATAAAAGTTTTAAATACACTATAACAACAAATTAAACCAGTCAGATTATATGGATTTTGTAAAATTTATTTTACAGAAAACTTTTACGTACATTTACGGATTGACAGATCCGATCAAAGAGAATGTCTATGACACAGACACAGACTAGGTAGAAGGATTGGACACAGAGTAGGTTTATGTCTATGTACTAGGGGCGGAATAAGACATGATGACAGACACAAATGTACTAAATTAAAAAAGGAATCAACTGATTATGATATATCTCGATTATCATCATCATCATTTTTATCATTTCTGCCGAGTAAAGTCCACTGCTGGACACAGGCCTCCCCAAAGATGATATAGATGCGTCGTGTGCTAATTGGGGTGTTTTGCCATAATCGCCACGCTTGGCAGGCGGGTTGGCGATACCAGTTGAGATGTTAATATACTCGAAGGGTGTGCTGTTTAATTTCAATTGGTTATGGGGCCAGACTACGTGCGATGAACATAGATCTTTGGCAATACACAAATTGGTATAGAAAATGGAGCTTAGCAAGATCCAGATTTCAAAGCTAGATGTAAATAATTGGGTATCATGGAAGTACTGCATGTCGGTGTTGTTGCGTGGCATCGACGGACTCATGGACATCGTACAGGGGAAGACATATAAGCCTGAGAAGCCTGTGGTTAGTGGTAGTGATAGTCATGCTGCTACTGTCGAGGCAATGGCTGCATATAATCAAAACGTAGGAGAGTACCTAAAGTTGGAAAGTACTGCTCTGTTGTTAATTACAAAAAATATAACTGATGAAACGTTGGACAAGGTGATCAGAATCTAGAGCTAGCACTAACATGATGGCGGTGCTGGTAAATGCGACAGATTGCGGTCTGTACGTGGATAATGGAGTATTAGTTGTTGAATGTATGTATTATGTAGTCATTCGATCCAAATCGACAATCTAATCAAAGGTATTGCGTGGCGGACTTGGCCGTACACTGGTTGCGCTGCAGCCTGAGTTGAGAAGCGCTTCGAATATTAGTAATTCTGTTAACTAATTTCTGGGTGTACAATCTATTTTAATTACGTTTTTATTACTTACAAAGTTTTATCATTTATTGTGTAATAGCATTTGTCTATTAATATATTATATAATCTACACTTAAACAATTTTTTTAAATCATGGCTTTTTGGAAAATTCGGAATTTATTAAACACTCGAATAGCCATACAGTATGAATTCCTACTATACATTGTAGTAGGTTGATTAGGGACGTATAATTTATTAGGAAACCTACTATTTCTGTTGGTGTTTACAATATTTGTTTCAAAAAATGTTCGTTGTTTGTAGACAAATATACATATTTCATATATATAAATACAAGGTAGAGGCAGAATATGGTGTTTTTTAAATAAAGGAATACAACTATCTAGGTATTCTGCTCCACTTATTTCCCTCACACACTTTTTCTGTGCCCTGAAAGCTCTGATTAGATCCACTGAATTGCCCCATATGACTAATCCATAGCGCAAAACTGATGAAACATATTCGTGATATGCGCAAAGGGTCGCACTGGATTTGGCGACTTGTCTTAATCTCTTCAGCATATATACATAGCTGTCTAGCTTGGAGAACATTTTATCAATGTGTTGCTTCCAACTACAGCGTTTGTCAATAATAATACCTAGAAAACTGGTTGATTTTACTGTTTCCACGGTTCTATCCTTTTGGATCATATTTGTAGCTTTCGGTTTACTATTGTGGCTCGGAAATAGAACAAGTTTAGTTTTATTTACACTTTTTTTATATCCTCTTCGTATATATTTTTATTTTTGCAATGTACTAGCAAAGTGGTATCTTCCGCATACAAAACACACTTGTAATTGGTGGAGTCCGGCAGGTCGTTGATATATAGCAGGAATGATAGCGGGCCGAAAATACTGCCTTGCGGTACACCGCATTCCTTCCTTACGTACCGAGATTTTTGCAAATCTTTGTACAGTCCTCTCATACTTGTTATCTCAACACATTGATATTGGGATAAGAGATAGGATTCTATCCAATTTTGCGCATTTCCTCTCACACCATACTTCTCAAGCTTCTGCAAAAGCAGACTGTGTGATACGAAATCAAAAGCTTTGGACATGTCCAAAAATATTGATACAGTCGGGACCTTTGTGTCTAAAAATTCTGTTATTGCTTTTACCAGTGTAAAGCAAGCTAATGTAGTTGAATAGTTTTTTCTGAAGCCAAATTGTTCTGATCTTGACATATTCAGTTTATTGTAAAAGATAAGAAAGTATCGATACCTAATTGTAATAGTCAGTTTTCGTTGAAAGGCTTTGATGCTTAAAAGTTGCCCTACACTCCATTCGATCACTTATATGCACTTTCAAAAACGCAACTCCACATGAACGTCTGTTCAGTTATCCTCAGAGATCTCCAAACGGAGGAACATTGCCTACTTGGATGGTACCAGGACCAGTACTCTTAAAAAAGAACGTTAGCCATTCGAAAATTGACCCAACTGTCAAAGAAGTGGAGTTACTGGAAAGCAACCCATATTACTCCTATGTCAGACGCAATGGGGAAACAGTTACTGTGTCAAACAGACAGTTGGCACCGTACCCAACTCACGAAAGCGTTTAACCCACTCAGTCTGAACACGCAGACCCTACGGATCCATCCGACGAGAGTAGAGAACAGTCTGAACCTCATCGAGTAGAGTTACCAGAGAGCGTTGATCAAATTAGGAAAGAAATAGTTACAAATACCGCCACTTCGAAGGTCCACACGAGTAAGGACACGGCCTGACTACTTAAAAGAGTACGTCCTCGATGGTGAACATCATTAAGGTGGGGTGAATGATGTATATCTGCGGCTATAGATAATCTTTATATTTCGACCTCTTTACTTCATTTTTATTTATGCCATTATTGACATTTTCAAAAGTCTAAAGCATTTGTTTTAAGTTCATGTATTATTCTTGTTTCGGTCGTGTAGGTCGCCCTATACGGCCAGGGACAAACTCCCCTTATGCCAGCAGTTGTTATATATTTACAAGTCGCCGGCGCGCAGGTTTTCCAGGTAACAAAGCGATGAAATGAAACTCATCAATGTTCAGGTTCAAGGATTCATGACGTCACCGAGCGATGCTTCAATTATTCACTTATTATTCACTTGCATGTTTCTTGTATTTTACTAACATTTTTCTAATCATTTCGGCGCAGCTTAGCCACCGCGAATCCTTACCGTAAGGAGGGCCGAAAAACCGCAACTATTTTTCGTCTCCCGAATCTACAATTTTTATTATGCATCGCTCAGTGTTTACACGATAATCAATGTTTATTTGCGAGTAAGGTGGTAGTGTTATACATCATTAGAAAGCTTACAATCTATAAATCTATAAAGTTCTATCTATCTAGCTAATCTCTATAACAGTGGAATTTTTTTAAACCTACTATTTGGTCGTTCAAACATAACATTTCTGTAAATTTTACAAATATTTCTTATTTACGCTGTATTTCTTAAATTAATGCCTTAATTTGTATAATTTACATATTATCCAATTAGTAGTAATGTTATTTATCATAATTACACAAGTTTACCATAACAAATGTACAAGAACTAACTTTAAAACAGGTCTTAAAAGTGGTCGTCACAAACGTGTTTACTTAAATAAACTACAACATAACATAAACATTCGTACGTCGTTTATACATTGTTATACACTGCATATATTAAATATGTACATTGTTAACATATGTCGCCTGTGAATTACAACATTAAAATATATAAATACGTACGTCGCTAACACATATAACAATACATACGTCGCTAACACGTTGTCATACACTGGAGTACAAAGTTTATATACGTACGTTGTTATCACACATTGCCATACACTGGAATACAAAGTTTATATACGTACGTTGCTGTCACACGTTGCCTACAATTCTTTAAGCTAATAAAAACCAAGGTTCCATTTAGTTTATCGTTATTATGTAAATATAATAACGTATTTGCCATGGCAGTTACTGGCTGACCAGTCCCTACAGAGGGCAGCCGATCACAAGCATGACGCTTATATCAGCATCACTTAGCTCAACCGTACTGTAGGGAACCCAACGACCCGACTCACGACGCCATTAGCCACAGCAAGAAATTTAAGGTATGTACAGGGCAAGTATAAATCGAGCGCAAAAGTACGAGGAGAGGTTAAAAAGTTCACAAAATGAAAGGAAAGGGGGCTGAAATTAAACATAAAATTATTTTAACTTTTCGATGTGTTCTCCAATTTAATTATAAAATATTTAAGAAGGATACATTTCTCAGATCTTTCATCATCATCATATCGGCCATTTATACGTTCACTACTGAACAAAGGCCTCCCCCATAGATTTTCACAACAGTGTCATCATTTTAGGGGGAATTTGCCGATACTCACCACGCTTGGCAGGCGGGTTGGTGAGCGCAGTATGGCTACCGTTTTTCAGAAGGGACGCTGCTGCCCATCCCTCAGATCTTTCATATAAATAAAAACCTGCGATAAAAAATATTTTGTTTAGGGTCTCAAAATAGGCAGAAATAGCTGTTTCGACTTTTTTGTCTTCGGTAAGTTTCTTTCCCCGAAGCTCTTTTTCATTTTTTGGAACAAAAAATAATCTGAAGGGGCCAAATCTAGACAAGAGGCAGGATGGTTAAAAGTCTCGTAGCCGCACTTGTGTAAGACAGCCATCGCAACCTGAGTCTTGTGAACGGGTCGTGTCATGCAAAAGGAGCATATCTCGAGACCACTTTCCCCTTTTGTTTTTCTTTAAGGGTTTTTTTTACCTGCCACTACTACTACACTACATATACATGGTGACTCAAAACAATATTAAATACCAAGTTTCGCCCCAATCAGTTAATTAAACTTTGAGATATCGCAGGACAAACTAGTCACTTGGGAAGTGAACACAAACTATGGAGACAATTGAGTTTCGTGCCATGATTAAGTTCCTCACTAAGCAAGTCCACCATTATGAAAGATATGTCATCTCTTTACGAGGAGTCCACGCAGTGGCACAAAAAAGGGGCAGCTCCACCTAAGTCGTTCAAGATTTCACAACTGGTGGGAAAGATTATGGCTACAGTTTTTTGGGAATCAGAGGCTTTTATTGATTGATCGTAAAGATAAAGGTGTCAATATAATGCAGGGGTTCCCAACCTTTTTTTGTCTACTGCCCACTTTAAGAATACATTATTTTTTAACGCCCCCCTTTTTAAACATACTTAAAAACCGCTAAGTACTTATAACTGATTATTGAAACGCAAATTTATAGTATTCGGACAGAGTATCTTTTATTGAAAATAAAACAAACATAATCAATTCTTATATAAAAACTAATGTGAAGGTTGAATCTGATGCTGTTCAATAAGTTTGTTGATATCAGGTTCCAATTTACTCAAAAACAGCCGCAAGTCGCCACGTTCGGTAACACGCAAACGATTTCTCTTTTTAGTAAGCAGCGTTGCCACATCACTAAATCCACGTTCACACAAATATGACGATGGGAATGCTATCAAAAATCGTTGAACAATTGACCACAATCCAATCCATACAATTGCGGGATCGGTTTTTGTAGCCAAAATTCTTGATATCCATTTTTGAACTTGATTTTTATTTCTTCGTTTGTTGTCAATTCTATAAGTTCTTCTTCCTGCTGAGGTGACATTGCCGTGTTGACATTTGAAAACGGATCCAACACCCAGTCTGGTATTTCCAAGTTTAAAATGTCCTGGTATCGTTCGGTGAAGTCAATGTGGAGGTTTTCCAAATGTTGGCAGTAGGCAAACAAGTCGTCGTTACTGCAGTATACTGATAAATTCGGAAAATTGTGAAACTCACGTCTGCCCATATTCTTTTTGTGCAGAAGCAGTTTGGCTGCGAAAGCAGCAACGACATTTTTTGTTTTAATTAAATTTAGTTCATCGCCTTGCAGTTGGAGGTTCATGTCGTTGAACATTTTATACAGGTCTGTCATGTAAGCTATATCATTCTTTGATGTTATGAGCTTGTTGCGCAGTTCTGTATCTTTAGTTTCCAAGAACTCTATCATAGAGTCAAACAGGTTGTAAAATCGAATCAGACAATTGCCTCTTGACAGCCAACGAACTTCAGTATGAAGCAACAAACGGTTGAAATCTTCGTCATTAGTAACACAAAGCTGATGAAATAATCTATCATTCAAAGAGCTGCTACGGATTTTATTGACTGCTTTGATGACATATTGCAGTGATTGAAATAGTCGTTCACTTAAGTTTCTAGCAACCAAATGTTGTCTATGAATAACGCAATGTATAGCAAGGACATCTGGAATTTTATTCTTTAAGTATGCTATGAAGCCTTTATGGCGCCCTGTCATAGCCGGAGCGCCATCCGTAGCAACTGATATAATATTTTTCAAAGGAATCTCTTTCTCTTCACAAAAATTTTCCAATGTATTGAATATGGTTTCGCCTTTTGTATCTGTCTCCAAATTTCTGGCAAACAATAGTTCTTCACGTATTTTGTCATCTTTAATAAACCTCACGTAAGATAGCAATAACGCTTCATTAGTTGGTAAAGTGGACTCATCGAGCTGAATTGAGAATTGACTAGTCCTCAGATGATTGCACAATGATTCTTCAATGTTTTCAGCCATTTCATCAATTCGTCTTTGCACAGAATTATTACTCAAAGGAATTTTTCGAATAATATCTGCGGCCGGTTTATGAAGCATAGTAGTTAATACTTCCTTTATTGCTGGCAAAATTAACTCTTCTCCGATGTTGTGTGGTTTGCCTTTTTGAGCAATTAACAAAGAGATATTGTACGAAGCTCGAAGTCAGTCGTCATCTTGCTTAGCAGCCGCCGAAAATAGTTTTGATACACTTGGCTGAGTATTATGCTTCTTCTCTAGGTCTTGAAAATATGCTTCATTCTTTTCTGTCTTATCTGGATGCATTTTATTCAAATGATCTTGCAGTCTTGAAGGCTTCATTGCTTCGTTCGAAAATGTTTTTAGACATAGAAGACACAAAGGCGACGACGGGTTTGTGGGATTTTCAATAAATCCGAATTTAATATATTCCGCAGAGTATTGCCGTCTCTTCTTTTTTACTTCCGACATTGTTTTGTTTTAAGAAATACGTAAGTGTTGAAATCGAGTACTGCTTATCTATTATGCGCGAAACCGCAAATGAAATAAAATAAATTTATGTCCTTTATATAGGATTGCATAAGCAGCACGCACCAACAGGAATAAGACAAACGTGCATAAACTCGTTTATCTCATTCGACGCCCAATCGTACTCGACACTCGTTTTGAACCGCCCTCGTATAATGCAGTCCATTGGATAACAGCTGCAGTTCTGAGTAAGGATTTCTTCCATGGATTCCGATACCTACGATACTCGTTCATAAAGTATTGATCTGAATAAGTACTACGTATCGAAACGAAAGTATAAATTAATTACTTGTATCGCGCATCCCTAAATAATCATCAGTGACAGTGACAGTGACAATGACAGACTGACGACGGTGTTGCGAATAATGCGAATGATTTTGATTGAAAGTGGATGTATTGGATTATACTTGGGTTTTACAACACGAGTTAAAATATTTAATATTTTAGAAATAGCATTGAGATTTTATTAAATGTATACAAAACTTCGATACAACATTGGTGTCGCTCCGTATAGTATTTTCCTACATCGAGGATAATGTTTAATTTGATAACATAACCTAAATTTATAAAAGGGCTTGATAAATATATAGAATGGAAGTTGGAGCAGTTAAACAAGCCTTTAATAATGAGGTATGATAATTAATTTCATTATAAGGCAAGACTAAATGTCTTTTATTATTTATGACTGAATTTGCATACTAACGCAATTGTTTTATTAGTGTTAGAATCATACAGGGGGTTTATGATTGCCTGTAATACCAGGCATATCGATTTTAAGACACGTTCCTGCCCAGTTTTGTATATATAGTTGGCTCAGTTCCATACCGCAACAAGTCCAAACTGATTGTTTTAGAGAAAATTCATGTTATACTTATATAGATATATAGTTCGAGTACTGGTAAAAATTCAATTCTAATAACTATTTTAATAATGGTTATTGGTTGGTTCATCATCATCATCATATAAGCTGAAGGACATCCACTGCTCAGCAAAGGCCTCCCCTTTTATTTCCACAACTACTGCCACCTGCATCCAACAACCTTCACCAGGCCATCCGTCCATATCTTGGTGGATGTCCCATACTGCTTTTCTGGTGTGCTCTCAACTCGAGAACCAGTATGGCTACTATTCCGCAGAAGGGATGCTGCTGGCCATGTTTCTGGTGATCTAAATATAATGAAACCAAGTTTACACACTATTTCAAGCCAAATAAACTACTTTATAGCTACCAAAAAATGTATGTGTTATTTTGGTCCAAACATGATTAATTTGAGTTTTCATTTTGGTGAACTGTCATATCCATGTGGTTTCTGGATTAAGCACGACTCCATATCTTCTCATGGAAGTAGTAAAAGGCGACTAAACCAGAGGGATGGGCAGCAGTGTTCTGTGGAACAGTAGTCATACTGCACTCACAAAGCCACATGCAAGGTGTGCACCTATAATGATGACACAATTGTGCAAATCTATGGGGGAGGCCTTTGTTGGTGTTCATGTCCTATTGTATTATATTTTGGTGAGGTCATTTTGTACCCCAATAAATTTTATGCCATTTTTAGGTTATATAGTGCCTGAGAATTCTAAAGAATGACATTTAGATATGTATCTGTTAACATATATAGCATATCTACCTGAATACATCATGATGAAGACACAATATCTTGTTAATTTCTTAAATTCTCATCCTTTTTGCAGGTAATATTACTCAAAAAGAAACTGAACCAGGCCAAAATACAAATAATACATAAACTAACCAGAAAGGCGAAACAACTGACAGAGAAGAAAGCTCCAGAGCAGCTTAAAGAGAAGCTTAAAAGGAAAGCAGAATCTGCTATAAAAGAAGTTTTGGTTATAAAGGTAATAACTTATCATCTACCTGTAAACATGCGTTGCTCTTAATATAGGACTTCTATGAGGCCTCTTCAAATACCATGCTCATGCATCAAATGATTTCGTAGTTGCAGTATGTTTCTTGACTTATTTGCCTAGTAGCCTTTTGCAACACTCACAGCACAAAAGGGGGTACCAATTTAGGTAACTCCTTTCCTAACTACCTTTCCTGGTAGTGTTAAAATGTCTACCAAATTTTAAAAAGATCTAGCCCTGATTTCCTTGCGATATTTACCATTTGCTTCTCAGTGGTTCTCATGTCACTACATGACTTGTCTTAAAGTGTCTGTTACAACTTTTTATCAATGAACATTTATAAACATTTCTGTTCTATTGACAGTTGCCACAGACATTATAATTATTACAAGAATCTATCATCATTGTATACATAAATGTAGACAAGAAATAATATGTGTCTATCAAATGGCAAATAATAGCGATCTGACTGGATAGAACTGATAAATTTGTTTCTTTGGGTAGTACAGACTACCATTACTACCTTTTTTTTTTTTTTTTTTATTTTTTTTATTGGTGCCCAGTGGAAATTCATCATGAACTTCCTTCGCCCCGGGGAAGGGCGAAGGGGTATGCCGGACTCCTACCGGCTAAAACCACTGGAGCGGTCATCTTCGGCACGTAAGGGAGGCTCCAGGTCCTCGTATGATCACACTAGAGCCGCCCACTAGTGCCACGCCTATTGGCACATCTCGGAGAGGGTGACTGTAAAGCGGTCACCCCCCCAGGGGGATTGTAAAGGATCCCCCAAAGCGTCCCACGGCAGCGCGTGACCACATGCGTGCTACCGTCTTCTCTTGGGTCGCTTGGTGTGGGCACGCAGATTCCCCAATCTACGCACCCGCGAACCCAGAAGTCCCCCACCTTATAGCAACGGCAGGGGTTTTCAGGCGTATCGGAATTAGGCGCCAGGGCGGTTGTTACCCCGGCGCCGTCTCCTTCTTCTTCGAGCGGGATCGGCCCTCTCCCGTACCATTACTACCTACAGTCACATGAATACTGTATTTATTGTTTGTGTCAATGATAGGCACATTATTCTTATTTATTATTATGTTCAGCTCTTCAGCCTTCACACAGCCACTGGTTGCATAAAAGAGCTTCCATGAGTGCTGATACCTAAGTATGTTCGCCGCACCCTGGGCAGCCACTTCCATTACCAAACTTGCCTACTGGCTAATCTTTTCACCAAGGCATGACTTATTTAAGAAGACCCACCCTCTGCTGGGTAAAGACCAAAGTCTACTGTTCCAGTCCAGTGTCTGGGTGGGAAGCGATTGTTACGACAATACATAATAAAGTAACATATTTGCTGTAGAAAACTATAGCTAGAAATGGAATGCTTGCTCATCCACACTGGTGATAAACTCATTTGCATTATCTTTCTTGCAAGTGATTTAATGGTTGTGTTTGTCAAAGTTCTTACTAGCTAGAAATACATTACAAAAGTATTTGCAAAATGTACTGTCTGTTTATTCTGGGAAAATCCTTGTGGACTTCATCAGCCTAGGAGAAGAAGGAGGAGTGTGCCAGATTCTTAGCCTCTTTAATCACTCCAGTGTTGGTGTCTGGCATACCTATCGCCAACGGCGTGGATTTCGGACGCGATCCACCTTCAAATCTTGACTCACTGTTGGATCTGTGTCTTATGAGGGCCAGAGATCGTTCAGCATCTTCCGATACCCAGGCCGGGTTGAGGATGTGGTCGCCTCCATCTCCCTTCCCAGCGCCTAGCTATACGTACATGGGCTCCTCGATATATTACGCGGTAACCTTCCACGCAAAAGGTGGCAATAGCTTCCTTCGCACGCTCGCTTCTGTCCATGCACAGAACCATGGCTGGAAGGGAAAAGATACTTGCTAACACACTATACATAATATGATAAGTTGAGTTTTACAATAAAACACATACATACGTTGATACACTAGATATAGTGTATTAGAACTATTTATTTTAATTAGTGCTACAAAAAAATCTGGGATACAGTTTTTTGAAATAATAGATCTTGCTGATTTGTTTACAGCTTAATGTAAAATATTATATGACTAACATATAGATTTTTACTTTACAGAAAATCAAGGCAAAAGACTTGGCTAAGTTTATGGTAACACATAAGGCAGAACTAAATAGCTATTTAAACAAACCACAGGTAGATCAAGATAGAGCATGTGCTAGATTACTACTGCATAAAGCTTTACAGGACAAGTATAAATTTATCAGAGGCAGATTCTCTGATGTACCTATACAGGATCTATTTATGTCGCGGTTGGAAAGAAGGAAAATAAAGAAGGAAGCTAAAGAAAAACAAAAGAATAAAAAGAAAGGTAAAGATAGTAAAGTTGTTAATTCTGAAGGCGATTGGAATGTGGAAGATATTAAAAAAGTAAATAATAAGAAACTTAATGATGAAGTTAATGATGGTGATAAAAGTAATGAGAATGAATTGTCAAGTGAAGAAAACGATGACAATGAAGTATCAGATAGTGAAAGTACTCATTCAGATGCAAGTGTTGAACTAAAAGTTGATTTTGAGGGTAAAGATGAAGAAAAACGGAACAATTCAGAATCTGAAGAAGTAAATAGTGACAATGAAACAAGAGAGGATGTTTGTAAATTCATAAAACCCACTCTAAACGTGAAACCACACGTAATTGATGCTGAAGTACTGAAAAGTGAAGTTAATATTAAACCAAAAGAAATAACTAAGAATATGAAACCTAATAAAATTACAAAGAAAAATCCAATAAAGAAACAAAAGGAATTGAATAAAAATAAAAACTTTTGTGAAAAAATAGGTCAAAGAAAACTAAAGAAGGACACTACACATACTACTGCTGTCGAGAGTAAAATTGTAGATCCTTTCTTTATAACATCTACAGGAGAAAATTATATGTCAATGGTAGAGCCCCGGGCACCAGATGAAATCAAAGACGAACATAAACAAGGCAATCGACAGCTAAGAAGAGCAGTTATGTTTGGTCACACTCCGAACATTAAACCTAGACATAATAATAATTACTATAATAAAGAAGACAGGTTCAACAAACAAAATGGTTACGAAAAAGGAAATAACTTTAAGAGTAATTTTAATGATAGGCCTCAATATAATGATAGGAAGACTTTTAATAATGATTTTAATAACAAAACTGCTTTCAACAATAGAAATGATAGGAACAATGATGATAAGCCAGAAAAATTGCATCCATCTTGGGAGGCAAAGAAAAAGAAATCTGGAATTTTACCATTTGAAGGTAAAAAGATTGTTTTTGACGAAAGTTGATATAAATGTATATTAATGAACTAAATATATTTTTAGAAAATTTGTCACTGTTTTCTTTGAAAGTATTTATTAACTTATGGGACATTAAATCATGATGACTACAAACTATACTTGGGTAATCAAGATTCGGATTGGTGTTTATTTATAAGTATCAAATATGGCCTTATTGGAGTA
This sequence comes from Diloba caeruleocephala, assembly GCA_947459985.1. NCBI lineage: Eukaryota > Metazoa > Arthropoda > Insecta > Lepidoptera > Noctuidae > Diloba > Diloba caeruleocephala. The sequence goes on from OX381618.1 coordinate 5,116,561, forward strand.
TACGTCATGGTCATCAACATCCTTTTTTCGTTAGCCTTTTTTTTTTTTTTTTTTTTTTTTATTGGTGCCCAGTGGAAATTCATCATGAACTTCCTTCGCCCCGGGGAAGGACGAAGGGGTATGCCGGACTCCTACCGGCTAAAACCACTGGAGCGGTCATCTTCGGCACCTAAGGGAGGCTCCAGGTCCTCGTATGATCACACTAGAGCGGTGGAAATACTTCATTTACTTCCTCCACCTTGGAAGCGGAGGGGAATGCCTGACTACTTTTTTTTTATTGATGTCCAGTGGAAATTCTACATGGAACTTCCTTCACCCCGGGGAAGGGCGAAGGAGTATGCCGGGCTCCTACCGGCTAAAACCACTGGAGCGGTCAACTTCGGCACCGAAGGGGGGCTCCAGGTCCTCGTAAGATAACACTAGAGCCGCCCATTGGTGCCACGCCTTTAGGCACATCTCCGAGGGGATGACTAAAGCAGTCACCCCATCAAGGCGACTGAAAAAGGACGCCCGCCCGCCTAGGCACATCTCGGGGAGATTGTAAAGGATCTCTCCGAAACTTCTCTATGCGCTGTTCTGAGCACACGGTGTCGCCTCACCACGTGTGCACCGACGTCTTCCCAGGGATCGCTCGGTATGAGCACGGCTATTCATCACTATGCGAAGTCTCCTGATTCCCGAGGCTACTAGGGGGCTCGGCGAGTTGGACACGGGCGCTAGGGCGGTTGTTACCCCGGCTGCTTTGCGGTCTCGTTCCAGAGCATGACGCTCTCGCAGAAGGAAACCGAACTCCAATTTTCTTGGATCCTTGGATGGATTTCCAATCGACCAGGATCAGCCGCTCAGCAGCCCACGCAGGCCACTGTTCGGCCGTGTGCTGTGCGGTATATTTCTTGCTCTGCCAACATAGCACTATTGCCGACAGTTTCTCAGTTCTCAGTGATCATCAACATTTTTATCGTATTACAGTACAACATTAGACGTAGAGTTTCGGGGTTCCGACTTCCCGTGATGAAACCTTTATATGCTCAACGTAGAGGCCCAAGCTCTTTGTTCTGTGTCATAGATATCTATTCTCAATATAACTGGAATCGACGGCACGGATGGCTCTTGATGGTCACCCTTTCGCCATTTATAACTATGTATAATGTATAATCCATTCATCATCATCATTTCAGCCGAATGACGTCCACAGCTGGACATAGGGCTCCCCAAAGACCGCTACAATTATACTAGAGTTGTGGCGAGTCAAAGGCTGAGTATTGTTACTGTTTTACTTTCTGCATTGCGGTTGGGCTTTCGACTACGAGAATACTATTTATGAATTAAAAATTGTTTTATTAAATTTCACCATACCTACTGGTTTTGTGGTTTTCCGTAGTCTGGTTTTCATTATTTATACTTATTACAATTTAAGTGCTCTTCGGTCAGGTAGTCTAAGGTAGCATTTGGATCTTAGTAGTCGCGACACGGCCAGCTGCGTGGATTGCTGGACCCTCTGCCATTGCTCTGCCGCGCCACGAGGAGCATTCGGATAGAGCGGCCGCGATGAGAGTCGCAAGCAGTAGTTAGACAAACAGGAGTCAATGGGAACTGTCGTGTGCGTCGTATCATGTTTTTGAGTAATTTACTATCGAAATTAAACCATGTCCGATATCTATATATACTATGATAAAATCGTAGAGAGACAAAAAGAGTAAGCATATTTTTTTAAATAAATCTCTGCCGCGTATTCCAGGAACGAGATTGATGCCAAAACTGCAGATTTTAGAATTTCTGTCAGTTTGTCTGTTTCTATGTTTGATGAGAACGCTAAGCGACAGATTTTTAGAAGAACGCTTATTTTGTAGCCTTACACAATTGGTTACGTACCCTGCTAAATGGACACGTTGGTTGAGATTGTTTTGTTTTCGGTATCAAATCCACCCTAAATCTTACTTTTTGGATTATGTTTGGCATTCATTTTGAATCGAACCTGCGACCCGGAGCGCAGCAGCCGATTATATCAGCACATAAGTGGAGACCGCGGATGCGTCATCTACTGGGTACGAATTTTCTTGGTTTGTATTGATCCCGTTCACTAGATCGAACGAATCCGTACCGGCCGTTGGCATTTTTGCAAACCAATAATTAAATCGAGTGAGTCCGTACGCTCCGATGCCGAACCAGTGGACGCGCAGCTTAAAAACCCAAAATAAGGTACTGGCTGGGGTAGAGATAGGCGATATCAAAGAAACATCGATAATGGCATTGATAAGTGATTATTTAGCCAAAAGTATTCAATATTTCATCAGGAGAGAGAGCATGCACTTTGAGAAGGCAATCGTAACTGGATTTGCAACCCTTGCGGGAGTACATCTGAGAGATATTTGTGTTGTGTGGTGCCGGCTACGAATAGCACCCAACCCATCTCATCACTTAGGTGTCGTAAAAGGCGACTATGGGATTAGCCGGAGGATGGACAGCAGTGTCCTTCGAGCAAATTAACAACTCAACTGCGATCGCCAACCAGCCTGCAACCTACCTTGCATTGGTCTTAATTAATATCACAAGATCTATGTAGTAGATCCGTCCGAATTATTCAAAACCGCAGGAGCATTGAGTATATAACTACGCGTTGACCTATTTGTGGTTTGAGCGAGGCTCAACAAAGCCAATACCCGCCCGCCACCCACTATTCAAGAATTTACCTAAATAGTTAAAGGTTAAAGGATAAGGTTCTATCTAAAAGATAAGAGTGTGAACAAGTTCCTTATGGTTCCCGTCAATGGATAGACCATCCCTCTCCATCCATGGGTGTCGTAAAAGGCGACTGGGGGTTGACAAGAGGATGGGCAGTGGCCTCCCTTATGCTAATGTCAACATGCTGCGATCGCCAATCCACCTGCGACGCCTGCCAAGCGTGGTGATTATGACAATTTCCTTTATGACCGCTTATTGTAGTAGTAATTCGAAGGCCCATGTTCAGAAGTGGACGTTTTAAGGGCTGATGTGTGTTATTGTAAACAAATTAAAATTTATTGGAGAAGAATGGTGGGGTATTATCTATGTGCACACTTATTATTGATGTTTTCTCGAAAAACTAAAGAAGACTTTATTTCTTTTCTTTTTTATATAGCGATGCCTCACACTCTTCTATATCGTGGTTATAGTTTACAGACATACATCTCACATGCACACACACTCAGACCCGTAACAACTATCTGTAGATCATACAAATATTTATTCCGCGCGGGATCGAACCCGTGTCACATAATGCAGAAAGCTGATTAGCCACTGCACCAGATGGAACGTAGCTGCCCTTCCCTCTGATTTAGAATCCTTTAGTCGGCTTTTACGACTTCCATGGGAGGAGATGGAGTGGTGCTATATTCTTAATCCGGACACCACACGGATTATTTTTTATTATTTCTTTATTTTTTTTTTTTTGACATATTAATGACATCAATATTAACCTTATTTACAATATATATACACATTAAAACTAATGACACTAAATATTACAATATATTATATACTATAAGAAAAAATATCTATATACAAATAAGGTATCTATATAAAAAGGTGAAAATAAAGAATGTTCAAAAGACACCTAAGCGTCAAAATACTCCTCCGAATCGCTGTCGTCTGGTAACGTACCCAGGAGGCTGGCAGCATTACCACGTTGAATGGCAATGCTAATTCTTTGTCCGAAGAATAGGCCAGCCCTCTGGTCACGTGAAGAGTCGACCAAGCGTCTAGAAATATCTTTAAAACGGAGACGTACACTCGGTCCCCATGACCCCAGCGTTTCGACCCCAAACGGCTCAAACACGTAATTTCCAACGAGGTTACTGTATTTGCGCCGTTTGAGAGTCTCTGCAGCGGCAGCGGCAGCGCCAGCACAGCCCGCCGAACTGGAAAGATGAGAAGGAGCAAGGGTGTCGACACAGGTTTGCATCCCACACCAAAGGCCTTCCCAATTTCCATGGCAATAGTGACATACCGTCTGGTCTCTTGCCATCATCACGTGCCAAGCCATTAGGTTCCAGTATAGCTGGCACGCCGGTGGTGACAAGAGCACGACGAATAATGTCATTAATACTGGCGTGTCGTGCTATACGTCCCGCGCTTCTACTACATGACAGGCCATGATGGCCGAGGCAGTCGACCGCTTCACCGCAGTGACAGCGATGCGGAGCAGCACATGGAGCACCTAAGCGTAAACATGTAGCGAGTCGAAAAGTTGAGACATCCAACATAGTACCTATATTGGGTGACGGGAGTGCCTGAAGCCAAAGTCGCGACTCCCATTCACCCACAGCCAGCAAACGAGCACGCTCAGCAGTATTGGTAGACGTATAAAGTAACTGATTCATTTCTTTATCTGATCATCAGCTTTTCTCATTTATGAAAATTGATAGTAAAATGTTGACCTTTTTACTTTTTGGAAGCCATGTTGTGATTTATTTATTTATTACACTCATTTTGTCAATTCTCCATTTGCAATGAATTATTAATTGTTTTACTATGTTTTTATTGTCTACTTTATGTACAAATTAATAATTGTTTTTAATATAATAATTGGTATTTGTAATATGATTTTTTTATGTGACGTTTTAATCTAAATATGAATACCTATGACAATTTGGCATATACGAGAAATACGTACCTAATTTTGTACGCCATAAATTGGCAAAACATAGCGATCTTACTACTTATAATGACTGTATTACACCTTTTTAATTAATATCTTATTAAACTAGCTGGGACCCGAAAAGAAATTTAGAGTACATCGTCATAAACACTAGACATAGAATAGATGTATATATTGGATTTCAAGGTTTTTTTGGCGCGGAGCCCTAATTATTTTTCTAAAATAAAAGGAGCCTATGTTATTTCTTATAACATCGGCTATCTGCCAGTGAAAGTCCCGTCAAAATCGGTCCAGCCTTTTCGGAGATTACCCGGTACAAACAGACAGACCAAAATTTAAAAATTGTTTTTTTTTTGTTATATGTACCGTATATATTTTCATATGCATTTAGTAAAAAGCTGTTATTTTGACATTATAAACAGACACTTTAATTTTATTTATTTGTAGCATGTAGTATAGATGTTATTAGTTCAAGTCTCCAAGTTCATTTATTATACCTTTTTCTACTATGCTGAATAATATAGCTATCAGCCTATAATTCCCGAATTATCTTACGAATATTGTCTTACGATCTCTTTTTTCATAGAAAGGACAAATTATAGCCTCGGAGTTTACCGGAAATTAATGCTGTGTAGTAGATAAGGGAATGAGCTTGGAAACTACAGGGTTTATTCTGCCACTGATCTTCTTATTCTATTCATTATATCTGTAATGCGCATTTGATCGTTCCAGGTGACATTTACTTATTAATTTTACACAGGTAGACTGTTTAGCGCTTCCAGGTTGATATCTCATACACCTGTCAGTTTTTTGCACATGGTTGTCTGTTTAGTCTTTGTTATCACTAGAGTGTTTTATTTGTCAAAGGCTTTCATATATATATGTTACTGTCAAAGGCAGTCGCATATCGATTAGCTATATACATTTAGTATTTTCCTGCGTATTCATGTTATTAGATTACCTATCTAAAGATTGCTTACAATATATTTATTCTCTCTTAAATCTTATTATATTTGTGTTACAATTAATAATACTTTGCCATATTAATTCGTACATTTAGTTATTAATTTAGAACTTTAATTTCTATATCTAATGTATTCCAACCTTTTAAACATATTCTTTGAATTATATGGATACTTTATAGGTGCTACGACGAGCTTATAATTGTGTCACTTATTAATTCTATATACATAGGCTGCACTAAAAGTATCGGAATGGAATATTTCCACTGTTCCTGTCATATTAAAATCTTTTTAATTGAAAACTCCTTGGTTTTACAAATCGAATACCATTTATTTATTTAAAAAAAGATTCACGGTCTTGTCACAAGGTTTTGTCAAACTTGTTTAGTCGTTGAGAAAATGGAAAAAACAATTGAACCGTACGACGTTGCCGACTTATTTTCTAGAATTTTTTTCATTTTTGAGAAATATTTTATGAATATGTAAAGATTTATTCATCTAAATACCGTACGACGTTGCCTTAAACATGACATTGGCGAAATTGTGGAAGATAACCTACAGAAGCCATAATCTAAGAGAAGAAGAAGAAGAAGAGAAAATGGAATTGACTCGAGAAAAGAAAAAAAAACAATTGAACCGTACGACGTTGCCGACTTATTTTCTACAATTTATCGCTGGTTTGCTGAATTTCAACGTGGACGTGTCAAGCTCAGTGATGATCCTCGTCAAGGTCGTCCAAAAACTGCAGTCACCCAAGAAAACGTTGATGCTGTGCCTAAGCTGATTGAGGAAGATCGACATGTGACACACCGCGAAATTCAGGCAACTTTAGACATTGGCATGAGTCAAGTACAAATAATCTTGCATGAACAATTAGGTGTAAAAAAGTTGTTTTCCCGATGGATACCGCATTTGCTATGTGAAGAGCAAAAAGCGGCTCGCGTTACTTGGTGCGTCAGAACTCTCGAAAGATTCCACGCAGGATCCTCAAATGCTGTATACAACATCGTATCAGGTGATGAATCCTGGATATATGCGTACGAACCCGAAACAAAAAACCAGTCACGAGTTTGGGTGTTCGAAAATGAGTTAAAGCCAACAAAAATTGTTCGTTCACGGAGTGTTGCAAAAAAAATGGTGGCCACGTTTGTCTCCAAAACCGGCCATGTTACGACTATTCCTCTTGAGGGACAAAGAACGATTAATGCAGAATGGTATGCTAGCATTTGTTTGCCACAGGTCGTTTCTGAACTCCGTAGAGAGAACTGCAACCACCGCATCATCCTCCATCACGACAATGCGAGTTCTCACACCGCGCACAGAACAAAAGAGTTTTTAGAGCAAGAAAACATAGAATTATTAGACCATCCGCCGTACAGCCCCGACCTAAGCCCTAATGATTTCTATACTTTCCCTAAAATAAAGAATAAATTGCGTGGACAGAGATTTTCATCACCTAAAGAAGCTGTGGACGCCTACAAAACGGCAATTTTGGAGACCCCAACTTCCGAATGGAATGGTTGCTTCAATGATTGGTTCCATCGTATGGAAAAATGTGTCAAATTTCGCGGAGAATACTTCGAAAAGCAATAAATACATTTTTAAATAGTAATGTTGTGTCACTTCCTTGATTCCCGAAATTTTCAGTGCCGCCCTCGTAGTAAGTTTAAATATAACAACACGTACTCTGCACCGAACCATACCATTACATTTCACAACTTGCGAAGTTAGTCCTGATTCCTGAATTCAATCGGTAGAAATATTTTCGAGATTCCGTCGCCAACATAAGAGTCTTACAATTTCCTATATCTGATAGTCCGAACCTCCACACCAATATCGACAATCATAAATAGCTCCGGGCTGCAGCAAGCAGTATTGCTTTCCGCTCCCTTATCGTGCTTACAGTCGTATTGCAGTCGAGTAGTGTGTGGCGACTCGTAATGAAGCATTTCTCAGGTCTGACGCGATTTATCGCAGAACGCCCGGCTAAATTGCGAATGCAGTGTGAATGCACGACATGGCACGGCGGCGGACATTTTGCAAATACCACTGTAACACCTGGATTGCTACTTAGATTTGGTTGATTTATTGTAAGCTATTGTGTGGCGAGTTACATGGTTAGTGCTGTAAGGAATTTGGGGTAGTAGTGAAATACGTAGGTGACACTGAGGGCCTAAACATATGCTATGGACTGAGAGCCAAAAATATTGATAGAGAACAGACATGCGGTTTTCTGCTAAGAATGAGCTCTTCAGATAAGACAACCGGGTCCAGTACGCCACGGGACACGAGAAATAGCATCCGTCTGTAGCGGTATCTTTACCTACACACGTATATATGCTGCATTTCTTTAATAATGTTTTCAGAAGGCATAGATACACAAATAATAATATCCAAAATTAACAGTACAACCTTATACCACAAAACCGAATAATATCAAAGGAATCTCTTAACAAATCAAACAAGGAAAAGCCCCATAAAATCATCTGGGCTGTGACAGTTATTTGCATTTACGTTTGGACGCCCTTTGCGGGCTCAACTTGCGGAAAGATGTCAGCCGGTATAATGAACACTATTATTTAACTGTGCCTTTAGAAGATGAAAAAAGTAAAAATGGGCTGTCACTAGCAGTGAGTTTTCTTCTTGCATTTTCTTTGAAATAAGAATTTTGTTTAGTAAAAGCGTTGTGATATTGTGAATAATTTCTATTCTTTCAGAAATAGGTTTTAGCAGGTTGAATTAAATGTTCCGTGTGGCACTACTCCAATTCCTGTTGTAGATATCGACGTGTCAATGTGACATAGAGGCAGCCTCGTCCCTTCTGAGAAACAGAATCCATTCTACACTCAACAAACCGCTTGCTAAGCGTGGTGAGTACTAACAAATACCCTCAAAATGACAACTCAATTCTAGTGGGAAATTATGCGCCTTAATTCACCAGTGCATGACCTGTGGCTGATATGATGATGATGATGAAATTATAATATACACTATATTATAATATATATATATATATATAGTATTTGATTGTGAATAGGACTTTCGGGAGCCTACCTATTTCTCATTTTTCTATAAGGCAGCTCTAGAATTACGTCAATTTAGTAGTACTGCATCTCCTCCCGTGGATGTCGTAAAAGGCGACTAAGGGAATATAAACCAGGGGGATGGGCGGCAGCGTGTGAAACGGTAGCCATACTGCGCTCACCAACCCGCCTGCCAAGCGTGGTGAGTACTAACAAATACCCTCAAAATGACAACTCAATTCTAGTGGGAAATTATGTTTTTATTTATTACAGTTTTTCGGCTGAAATTATGAATAAAAACCCGCATAATGGATTTTGTCCTCATTATATATATTCCGTGTGGTGTTCGGATTAAGAATATAGCACCACACCATCTCCTCCCGAGGATGTCGTAAAAGGCGACTAAGGGAATCTAAACCAGAGGGATGGGCAGCAGCGTCCCTTCTGTGAAACGGTAGCCATACTGCGCTCACCAAACCGCCTGCCAAGCATGGTGAGTATTGGCAAATACCCCTCAGAATTATGACACAGTTGTGAAAATCTATGGGCCTTTGTTCAGCAGTGGACGTATAAATGGCCGATATCAGTAGCTCCCCATAAATCACAAAATTGTTTGTGAAACACGTGCTTTCATTACGGGTTATGGAATTGGTCCTTTTAAGACACTGGTTTCGGAACCAAAAGGACCAAGAAAATGTTACAAATACGAAGGATAGTCTTTGTACATCGGATCAATATAAGCAATGAGAAAACTAAACATCACAATGGCTTTGTCCGGTTAAGCAACTATATCCCCCTTGGATTGAGTGCGAGAAGGCCTACATAAAAAAAAACCTCACATCGGACATGGATAATACACACCTTTTTTAATATGTCTTTGGCGACACGGTTGGTGCAGTGGCTGATACAGTCGGCTGCTGCGCTCCGGGTCGTGGGTTCGATTCCCGCACGGAACAAGTATTTGTATGATCTGCAGGTAGTTGTTTCGGGTCTGGGTGTATTCTATGTGGAATTAATGTCTGTAAACGCAACCATGACACAGGTGAAATCCTAGTGAGGGGCAACGTGTAAAAAAACATCCTGAAATCCTAACCTAAAATTACATAACAATGCAGCATGAGCTATAGGTACAACACGTATAAGCGGGTTGTAATACAGACATTCACATAGAGGCGGGGCGTTGCATGCGGAATTCGTAATACCGAATGTCGCCTGCTACGCGGTGACCCGCCATTAATTTGTGTGCAGCGTTGATTCAACGCGGGAATGCTTAATTACATACCAACACAGCATTTAACTGATGACTTGAAGCGATTTACGGGCGCCATATTGGATTGGTTGAGTGATGGCGCGAACGGACTAAGGAGCTCGTATATCAATTGCAATCTTGAGATATTGCTTGAATTAATTGTTGCATATAAGTTAGCGGGGATTTATGAAATAAGTCATTAGATTTATGTTCATATCATATGATGACGAAATTACCTAACATAATTTATATTTTCTTATCCATCGAAATGTCCATTGTTTTCGACATGAAGAGAATTGATCAAGAATTTTTATATGCATATGATAATAGTTGGCTAATTAGTAATAAAACTTCAAGTATTCGTCGTTTTTGACGTTGCCAAACGTACCCCAAGACGAATTCAACTTAACGCTCGAAAGATTCAAACTTGATGTTATAAATGAAGCAGGTTTTCTGGGTATCACTATTCATTCGTTCAAAAGATATAATGAGTTCACATCACAGCTTTGTCAAGTGGTTAAGTTCTGGGGTGCAATTCCTTATTCTCAAACATCCACACATCCTTAAATAGAGAATCGAAATAACGGTGTAAAACCAATTTCGGTATTCCCTAAGTTATGATTGAAGCTATTCCAGGACACGTTGCAGAAGGTAAGCCATGAGGTCCAGTCTTCGAATACCAAATCGGGTTATCACCATTATTTCAATTCTTTATTCAAGGATGTATGGATGTTTGAGCTTAGAGAATTGCACCCCTGATGCATATGTAGTAAGAATGATAAGACATTAAGAATGATAAGACAGTTCACTGTCATACCTACTGACAGACTAGTATATTTCACGTATTACCACGTATTACCACTGCATCATATCTTATTGGTTTGGGGGGCAGCGGCTGACGTCGACTCGATTTTTGTTGCAGAAAAGTGCTGTATTATATTAGATATATAGATATTTATTCATGCGGGGAACGAACCCACGACATATTCAGTTCTGATATAGATAGGATAAAAAAGATTTTTATTATCATTATCTACATATTTCTCTATTACACAGGTTTATATCCCCTGTAAGGGCGAACCCGGTCTTTTGATAGGCTTACGCGGGACATGGGTCCAACACGCAGAGGTCCTTTAGAGAATTTTAATCTAAAATGTAATGGGACACTAACCGGGGACTCTCCACGGCCGCACTATAAAATGCAGTCTCGGATTGTTCCCGGAGGTATAAAACTATTGTATGAAATGGAAACTACAAGTTTAAGGGCTATTGCAATGGGTACTAAATGGATTTAATAATAATAATAAAATATAATAAACGAAAAAAACGGCGTCTGCCTTTCAACCTTTAAAGTGAAATTCTGTGGCAGACGGTGACTTGCCACTCACAAGATGGGCCCCCTAAATGGCCACCACTACAGGCGACAAGGAGCAGCACCAGTGTGAGCGCACACTGCACACTCTCTGGAGCATTCGGGTACGCAGTGTCGCCACTCACATTCAGCTCGCCACAAACTGCCCTGCGTTCTGTAAGCTACTTAATTATACTACTATTTTATCATAACGTAGGAAGAAACCAATCAGCTACTTTAATCTGCCCTCCAGGATTACCTTATCCCATGGTGAGATAACGACTGCCCAGAGGGGTTTTATCATTATTATTATAATAATAATACCTATGGTAGTAACAATCACATTAATGTCAGAAACGTAATAGTATGAATAAATTGATGTCGCAAAAATGTGTCAATAAGTTATCACAATGAGATTAGAATCATTCGTTATTGTGGTCTAGCTGGACGAGCAATCTGCGAAACTTATATATCTCTAAGATAATTCTTTAAATTTTGTGATTGCAACACGATGTCCGGTATTTTATTATAAAATATTATACTATATCCCAAAAATAAAGTATGGACTTTAGCTAAACAAAATTTTGGCTGTTCTAATTTAGTTTTATATCTTGTATACAATACAATGCCGATCATATATTTTTGTTAAAAGTTATGTTTATATGTATTTATAATGTTTTTGAATAGTTCTCTCAAGGACTCAGGACTACCAAGGTTGTAAATGGCCATGATAGCTCTCTTTTGCAATATGAAAATGATTCTATATTGTCAGGCCGGCCCCAAAGTAAAATGCCATAGGACATTATGCTATGCTGGCTGAAGTAAACTAGTCTTGCAGTAGCTACATCTGTAAGGAGTCTGATTGTTTTAACAGAATAAGTGGCGGAACTCAACTGTCGTGCTAGAGATGTAATATGGGGACCCCATTGAAGTTTTGAATCAAGCGTGATTCCTAAGAAAATAGGTTGATCAATAAATTCAAGTTTCTCATTAAGATATCACAATTTCCACTTACTACATTTGGCAAAGTAAACTTTATGCATTTAGTTTTCTGCCCGTTAAATACTAAATTATTAACTGTGAACCTACTTGGTACACGTCTATTAATTAAGAAAATTATCGTCAGCAAATAACACAATCTTGGATGGATCCTGAATCATATAAGGCATTAATGTACACTAAAAATGAGAAAGGACCAAGTATCGAACCCTTGGGTACGCCCATTATCACTTCAGAGCCAGATGAATGAACCCTATTTATATGAACTTTTTGTTGCCTATTTTGCAAATTAGATTTTTAGGTTTTTAAAGATTTAAGCCTAATCCCATAATGCTCTAGTTCAGCAGAAGACTCTCGCGATCCACATAATCAAAGGCTTTTGAAAGGTTACAGAAGATACCAATAGCATCTCGTGACCCCTCCCAAGCATCGAAGATATGCTTGATCAATGAGATACCTACGTCAGTCGTAATACGCCCTTTGGTGAAGCCGTTTTGCTTGTCGTGAAAAAAAAACTTCGGACGGACCTAACGTCAACGGCACTGGTTTTCGTAAATAATTTAGATCGCATGGTAATGGATTCAGAAGGCATGATTGATTTTGAAGACAATTTCTATGACGTTGGAAGCTCGGAAGATAAACTAATTGCTAAGGTATTTCCGAGCTTAGAACAAAACCTAAGCAACGAGGACTGTTAGTGTGAAAGAGCGTCATGGCGACTAAGAATGAATTAGTGCGGTATAAAATAAAGTAAAAAAACTGGTAAGCCGCGAGGCACAACTAATTCCTACTTGTGTAGGACTTTTTGTCGTATAGTTCGTATAATGCATATCCACTGCACCTTGTACCCTCGGTTGCCCAGAGACTGAACGGTAATTTAGATTTAAAATGTGGGTATTTTATTTACTTTGCAAGCTTTATATACTTTGTATAAACATATTTTGGAATGTTTTTTTTATCTCCGCAGAGAGCCTTTTCTTTCTAGATACATTATTACTGACTGAGCTTTTGATTATATCGGCTTACCTTCTGCAAATACCTTCGACACTATGTTATATTAAATTTCACTGTCACACACAAGCGCATAGATAAAGTTGCTATAGCTATCCATTTTTGTCCCATTACAAATAATCATAATTAGTAAATTATTTATGGGGAGTGACGTTCATAAGGAAACGACAGCGCACTATCGTGCGTCTGCGTCGTGCGTGCGACTGCAAATGGTGTCATATTCATCACCGTTCAAAGGGTTACGCATTATACGAGACTACTTTTAGATGTATTTATTCCGAGGGTTCTAGGTGCCTACCCTCAGAATATCAGTACCTACTAACTTAGAACTAGCCTTTCACTATCAAGAGTTCGTGGTTTAGTTCTTTTAATTATGTACGTAAGGTTTGTATCTTACAAAACCTATATCCATCTGATCACTGCAAAAGGTTGACTTATAATTTAAATCAAAATCTACCACTACCTTCTAGATTTAAAAACCACAATGGATATCAAACCTTTTTTGCATTTTCATCCAACCATCACGTTCAACTAAAACGTCACGTTACGTGACAATAAAATGTTGCACACATGACAGCAACATATTGTTCACATTTTTTACACGTCCATCGATGCAGAGGCTATAATTTAGCCGCGTCACTGGGTGGCAGGCCTCAATCAATCGTACAACTGGAGAGAAAAGGAAGTGGTATTGATCTTTATATATTTTGTATTTATTTTTTGTATCGAGAATGAGATAGAGATGAGTCAATCCGTAAAACAACCAAGGTTGTTTTTTTTAAGTTGCCACACACTAGGATTTCCCCTGTGTCGTGGGTGCGTTTACAGACATGAATTCCACACACAATACACCCAGACCTGGAACCGGTATGCAGATCATACAAATATTTGTTCCGTGTGGGTATCGAACCCACGACCCAGAACGCAGCGGCCGACTGTATCAGCCACTGCACCAACCGTGCCGTCTAAGGTAACCGACATAAAGGCAAGGCAATCGAAGAATTACTAAAATTAAGTGGTGGTGAGTGGGGTACAAGCCTCACACGTATGGCCGATGGGGCCAAATAGTTCTCGAGTAGGTAGACTAGGTAATTACCGGGCCACCGGGTACGATTCTTTCTGTGCGTACGTGCATAGGATAGGACGTGAGGTCACGGCACACTGCCATTGCGATAGGATACCGCACAGCACACATTCGAGGCATGCTCTGCTTAGTCGGCCGAGTGGCGGATCCTGGTCGATCGGATCGGACAAGGTCTCTCTTTGCCCGCAGTAGTGTCTAGTGGCAGTATTGTCGGCTATGTCGGCATTTCTTGTTTATACTTTGTTAAGTAATTTTTTGGCACTATTTGGTAATAGGTAAACGGCACAATATTTTATTATGTCCGGATTTAGAATATAACACCACCCCACTTCCTCCCGTGGGTGACGTAAAAGGCGACTAAAGGAGGGTCACATCTATAGAACATTAGGCATACTGCGCTCACCAACCCCTCTATCAAGCGTGGTGTTTTGTTCAGCAGTGGACGTCCTTTGGCTGAAATGACGATGTCCATATTTTAATCTGTTATACTTATCAATGTAATAGAGGACAAATCTATTTAGTCCGTTATTCACACCAAAAGATCGCTGGATGTCCTACGTGTCCAGTACAACAATGCTTTCAGGATGTTGTTGAGACTGCCTCGTTACTGCAGTGGATCGGAGATGTTTGCGCAAGCCCGTGCCGATGGTTTTCACGCGTTTATACGCAAAAAAACAGCTTCACTATTGAGTGGAGTGAGAGACAGTCAAAACAATATCCTGAAAATTGTAGCTGAGAGCTTGTGCTCTTCGATTGTAAAACAGTTTGTGCAGCGGGTGATCGGTACCAATACTAGGTAATAAGCCATTTTATGTTACTAACACTATATGGATTCTTTGATCCGAAATAAAGTTATTATTATCTACATGTCTCTCTATTACACGGGTTTATATCCCCTGTAAGGGGGAACCCGGTCTTTTGATAGGCTTACGCGGGGACATGGGTCCAACACGCAGAGGCCCTTTAGAGAAATTTAATCTAAAATGCAATGGGACACTAACCGGGGACTCTCCATGACTGCATTATAAAATGCAGTCTCGGATTGTCCCCGGAGGTATAAAACTATTGTATGAAATGGAAACTACAAGTATAAGGTCTATTGCAATGGGTGCTAAATGGATTTAAGACTAAGAAAAACAGAAAAAAACGGCGTAACGGAGATGTTTGCCCAAGCCCGTGCCGATGGTTTTCACGCGATTATACGCAAAAAAACGTTATTATTATTATTATTAAAAAGAAATTGTAAAGTCGCTTCCAGAGGGGCCGGATAGTCTCACTAGACTGTCGTGGGAGGCATGCGGCTGGTTGGTGTGAAAGTGCCTTGCGAGAAACTTACCGCTGGGCACGTCTAGACCGAATGAGCGCGTGTTAGCCTCGGAAACCTGCTCGTATTGTGTTTATTTATATTTCATACTTTCGGCTCACTACTATGTTCTCTGATCGCTTCTTTTGCCATCTTGGTAGCTTTTTCTACAATAAAACAAATAAGTTGCTTTCTATTTATAATCTTACCAATGTCAAGTGCAAAATGAAGGTTACTGGCTCCAGGACTTAAACTATTATGATACAGAAAAACTACTTGTTGTCCTGGTATCACTTGTTTATTTCTACATTATATAATAACAAATAATATAATTAAAGCATCATCATATCAGCCACAGGACGTCCACTGCTGAACAAAGGCCTACCCCTTAGATTTCCACAACGAGCGGTCACATGCCGCTCTCATCCAACGACTCCCAGCGACCTTCACCAGGTCGTCTGTCCACCTCGTTGGTCGTCCCACGCTGCGTTTTCCAGTGCGTGGTCACCATTCGAGAACCTTTGTGCCCCAACGGCCATCAGTTCTACGTGCCTTCTAATGTGCCCTGCCCATTGCCACTTCAGTTTACTAATCCTTTCAGCTATGTCGACAACTTTAGTTCTTCTACGGATCTCGTCATTCCTGATTCGATCTCGTAGCGAAATACCAAGCATAGCTCTCTCCATAGCTCGCTGAGTGACCTTGAGCTTTCTTATGAGGCCCATTTTTAGTGACCACGTCTCTGTTCCATATGTCATCACTGGTAACGTAATTAAAGCATATTACATAGAAAAAAATAATTTTCAAATAATCACAAGAAAAGAAACAATCATTCGTACAAATCATCATAACAGCACATTAACTCTTCCATGAATTATTTATATTCCCCCTTACACGCAGTCACGTTCACAACACAAATATACACTCAAATTCATACAAATACTGACCATACTAACACTGTTACTATGGTACCTACCCGTTACTTGCTCGTGTCGGCCCGTGCCGAGCCTGTAGTTTTAAATATTCCCTAAAATATTTAAACAATACCGATCCAGCCGTCCCTACATACCTGGTATCCCCCAATAACGCCTTAAGCAGAAGTTTGAGTCATGCAGCAGGCGCTGTAAGCTGCAGTTGCTTAGCTTATAAAAAAAATAAGTCCTGCTGGAACCCTTTTTTGGCTTCGCTAGAATCGCCCAGTTAAGCAGCCACCTTTCTAAAAGATGTCTGGGAAAAGCCCAACAAAAGAAGTGTTAACCACATAGAAGTAGTTAGAATGCACTTGTCGTTAACTCAGGGCATGCTAGGCAGGTTACAAACTGATTGTTGCGAACAGCAATATCAAATTCTAACCATATTCATTCGTCTCTTAATATGCTAATATATCATCTTAGATTATTATAACGATCACGGGGTCACTATTAAGTTATAAGGAAATAGTACAATTTATATCCTCCAACCAGAAGTCAGGGTCAGTCAAAAGACTTATCACCTTACTTAATACAATCTCTTATACATTATGGAGTTTAACCCAACACGCTTTGTGAAAAACCATAGCTATCATAAAGGGCATTTACGGTTTAACGTATTCATGTATTCAGCCAAAAGGGCCCAAGGGTTCCCTAACAAAAACTTACAAATTGTTTTTGCTCGAATAACGTTTGGCCTCTGACCGAATGTTGCCAGTTTTTTTGGCTAACAGTGTAAATCTAAATAGAGGGTTCTGTTTTACGGATTTTTTGTTGTTGGATATTGTCTGAATTTCAATTATGAAGTATCTATTTAGTTTGATAATTAAATGGTTTTATACTATCAGTGTTTCAGGCGGTGCCGTTTCCCAGACATTTAATATTTCGATTTTGTTATTCACAGACCATACCAAATACAATCAACCCCAAATTGTTTACTATTGGTAGATCTCTTGTCAGAGCCCTAAGAAGACGCGGCGGTGCGCACGTGATGTCGTGCCGCAATGTGCGCAGCACAGCACACAGCGAGGCTTCAGGTAGATTCACAACCCACCGAGATGTGCCTGGGGGACGCCTGTTGACAGTCGCCTCCCCTCCGCTAGAGGGGATGAACATTATACTGTCATCCCCAACGAGATCCTGGACCACCCCGTTTGGTGCCGAAGATGGTGGTTTTAGCCGGTTGCAGTCCGTTATGGCCCTCCATCCTCCTCCTCATCCTTCAGGGAGGCGGAAGTACGTGTTTGTATGGCGTGACGCTTACCACCAGATGAATGACATGTTCGTCACAAGGTTGTATGAAAAAACAAAGATACATAGGAACAACCAGAATTAGGAAGTGTGTTAAGGAAAGTTATGATCCTCTCCAATAACTCCATGTGGTTCCTGGCAAAGAATAGACCACCCTTCTCCAACCATGGGTGCAGTGAAAGGCGACTAAGGGTTGATATCAAGAGGATGGGCGGCAGCATCCTTCCGTGTGCTAACAACAAATTGCGAACACCAAATTGTGAGCACCAATCCGCTTGCGAAGTGTGGTGAATGTGGCAATATGACCGCTCATTGTAGAGATCATTCGAAGGCTCATGTTCAGCAGTGTCTATGGTCTGATATGTGTGTATGACTGGCATCTATCCTCTGCAACTCAATTCCTGGGTTTACAGTTAACTTAGACCGGTCTGCAGACTTTCGGTCTTGATCTGAAATAATGTCTGCTTAACCTCGCTGATCAATCGTTCTGCGGGGAAGTCTTTAGCCTCGTTTTTATGGAGTTTGTAATTTTTAATAATTCTAAATATAATTTGATTACAAAACACACACTACTTCAGTCGGATATAATGAAAGATCCACTTTTGAAAGCCAAAACCAACGCCACTCAAAAATTGACCATAGTGTCTTAATACTTTAGTCTAAACCATCATATTTCAGGTGAATTTATTTTGATTAATGTTATAACTGGTGTTATGTCTTCTTAATAGTTTTATGGAAGGAGGTAAGTCTATGCCATGCTTTTATAGATATTACTATGAACTACCATTCTTAGACACTGATATTACCCATAGTTGCCATTACTGATACTAACTTTTACTGATAAATTCCCCCCCAAAATGACGACACAATTGTGAAAACCTATGGAACTCAAGTACTTCTAGGGTTGTACCGGACTCTTAACGGGTGAAACTATCGCGGTGTTCCGTCCACTGACAATGCGCTGGAGGCGTGAGGTCCCATGGCCCGGCAGGTCTAGGCTCGCCTCTTTCTCTGATGGACCCTGTACCCCTGTGCAGCCTGGCCAGTCGAACATTCTTCTAGTAGAGGCGCGCGCATGTAACACGGCACGGCTCGGCCACTGCTGTTTCTGGTCCAACGACGGGCTTCCCAAAGTCCACCGCATGCAGGCCACAACTCATGGTGGCTGGAGATCGGTGCTATTCATAATCCTGCTTAATCTGCTAATTTCAGTCTACTGTAAGAGAGCGAGTGGTCTAACTTTTTCCTTGCCTACTTGTAGCATTAAACTCTACGCAACAACAAACGACGACAATAAAAAAGTCCACATTCGTTATCTATGTGCTATCTGGAAGGCCATGTTATCAGTTAAATGAATAGGCTTTTTTATATACATAATATTGCTAAGTCCACGCAGTCACGTCCAGCGAAATGGGATCACGTAGTAAACGCATAATTACAATGAACGCTCCCGTTAGATGCAAAGGACCGTGGAATGGGATGTTTTTCTAAAATATAACTCTGGCTATTGGAGCGTATATAGGCGCCAAGTGTTGTGGATGTAGAGAATAAATTCAATTATGTTACTTAATTCAGTCATTTTTATTCTCGTGGATGTCGCGAGACCAGTTTCTATTATAGAAATGAATCTGGCGCATTTCCTGTGAAAATGTCATAAGATCTGTTAATATCAAAGGCGATGAACCACTACAGTCATATAAATGAAATGATGAATGTTTTCTTATCTAGTCGATTGTATCACTGTGTCATAGAGTACAGGGTCCTAAAGATTTCAAGTCACCAAGTAACAATAGGTTGGTAGCTTATTCCTTAGTAATCAAGTGAAATTATTTCTCTGGCCTGTTACTTTTTAGATTACTATAAAAATTCTATCATGTGAGGCCAAAGCCAATGTTGATCGTGATCAAACGTTGGCTCCAGCTCGCGACACGGATAATACGTCAGTTTTTAATCCGTTTTTCAAATTAAAACTCGGACGTGAACCGTTTGGGTTTTATCGCGGCCCAGTTTTATTTATTTTTATGTCACCAAAAAGGTATCAGGGTACTAAATGACATTTTGGTAGATTAATTTATATGGAAAAAGATTCTGTAAGTAGAATCCCAACAATAGCATAAATATGAAAGAAAGACAAGTATTTTACAAAAAAAATGGTGCAAAATAGTCGGATGACGGCTTCGTTAATAAAGATGTGTGATCTAACTGGGTGACAAGTTCTTCAGAACTTGAGCATAGTTCCTGTAATGCATAACGTTCTTCAGTTGCTTTAAAAGAACTTTTGTTTTGTTCTGTGCTACTCAATTGTGCGACTTGGCAAGTTTTCTCTCAGGAAAATTTCTTGAACTTAACACTGAAATTAACTTAACCCTACATAAAGTTCAAGATCAAATGTGAAAATTTTACAGATTGCAGGACTTGATGTGCCGTTGACTGTACTTAATTTACTAATAGAATACACCAACTTTAATTGTTAATAATAACCTAATTATTGCAATGTGGTCCATCAGGCGACCAATACAATAAAAGGACAGTGTTACCAGTGATGACATAATTATGACACAGAGACGTGGTCACTTACTATGGGTCTCATAAGAAAGCTCAAGGTCACTCAGTAAGCTATGGATAGAGATGCTTGGCATTTTTCTACGAGATCGAATCAGAAATGAGGAGATCCGTAGAAGAACTAAAGTTGCCGGCATAGCTATGTGGGACTAAATACCTGGTGAAGGTCGCTGGGAGTTGTAGGATGTGGGCGATGTGAAAATCTATGGGATAGGCCTTTGTTCAGCAGTGGAAGTCCGTTGATATGATGATGAGGATTAATATCTAACAAAACAAGATATGATATATGATAATTATGGTGCTTTTTCACTAGATTGGTAGAGGAAATAAAAGATACAATTAAAAAGGAAATCCATTTTATTTTATTATCACGGTACTAACTACAATGATATTAAACACGGTTACAATTGGTAATAATTACATAACTAACACCGTGTGGTGCCGGCTCAGAATACCACCACCCCATCTCCTCCCATGGGTGTCGTAAAAGTCGACTAAGGGATTAGCTGGAGGATGGGCAGCAGCGTCCTTCAAGTACATTAACAACTCAACTGCGATCGCCAACCCGTCTGCCAAGCGAGGCGATTATGGCAAAACCCCCCAATGAGCCCACAACACACCCATATCGGTCGTTGTGGTGATCTTTGGGGGAGGCCTGTGTCCAGCAGTGGACTTCATTCGGCCGAAATGATGACATAACTAACGGCCGAATACTCAAACGCCATTGACTGTTAAGTCCCGCTTTAACTCGAGAAACCTATTTTTGGTACAAAACGGGTACCTCAAATTGTTTAAGCGGGGACTTAACGTTAAATGGCGTTTGAGTTCGGCCGTTAGTTATGTAATAGTAGATAGTAAAGCGACAGATAATTGAAGAAAGAGCGAGAGCAGAGTCTTTGATAGCATTATGTACACACTAATTAATCCATGTTCGCAAGTCCTCAATGTCCTTTCCGACACTGCTCAGCTTTGCCCAACAAGACATTAGGTAACTTGGATCTCACAAGATTCGGCGGCTCCGTGAAGCTAGATTTTTTAATGGCACTTAGCTGCTTTATGATCTTCTCTCTCTCAGCCTTAAACATATTCGTCTTGTATCACAAAATCCGTAGGTAACGCACGTCTTTTCGTCGTAGTGCTCGCTGCATTTGTATACAAGGCTATGAAAAGTTCCTAACTTTATTTAAAAAAGTAAATTTTGTGTAGGAAGTATACAAATTATGTCTCATCTCTTTAATTATACGTATAGGTATCTAAATATGCAATTTGAATTTCTACTGTAATATGTTCTGTATGGTCTCCACCTACGATTAGTGCAGTGGCTGATACAGTCGACTGCTGCGCACCGGGTCGTGGGTTCGATTCCCGCACGGAACAATTATTTGTACGATCTGCAGGTAGTTGTTCCGGGTCTGGGTGTATTGTGTGTGTAAACGCACCCATGACACAGGAGAAATCCTAGTGTGGAGCAACGTTTTCTGTACATATATAAAAAAAAAAACCTACGGGTGTCGTAAAAGGCGTCTGGCAATGGACAGCATCATCCTCCTGTGTGCAACAACATACTGCAGTATGACAATATCCCCTATGACCGCTCATTGAAGTGATGATTGGGAGGCCAATATTCAGCAGTGGACGTTTACGGGCTGGCGTGTATGTATGTGTTTTCAAAAAAACTATTCATATAGAAAATAATCATGTCTATATTTATATGTGTTTGAGCGTGTATTCTTCTTAAACTGAAACGTCTGTTGAACATACAGTTTGTTAATTAAAGAAACACGTTCCCGCTATCCCGTTACACTATAAAATTAATACTCTAAAATCGAATGGACAAAAAAGTACCAATCCGTATAGGCCCAATTCGCAGTTGGTCCATTTCGCGGGTGGTCCCATTTCAAAACACAGCGGACAACCCGCACCCTGATTAACTAAAAACAGTGACAGAAAGCGCGAGAGCAGCTATCGCGCATAAATGATTCACCGGTGGCAAATCGCCTGAAATTTAAAGATAAGGATGCAATTTTTAGTTAATGATCGGTTGACAGTTTACCTCAGAGATCTTCGCCTGTTTATGTTTAATCGCTATCGGCTTATACGTAATACCAAAATGTCGTTTGACACGGGTTCCGGCGCAATTTACGCCTGTCGACCATCTGCGCATTCGACCATTCGCAAATTGGACCAACCGCGAATTAGACGAAAGGATTGGACTATTCGTCCCTAACTGTATATAAATTTAATATTCAGACAGTGGTTACACATTAACCTCACTCATCATCGTCAATCATCGGTGTTCATAATTGTTTCGAATAGTTTTTTGTTGTATATACTTGCTAGATAGTGATTTCAAACGCCGTTTGTGTTTCGTTTATTTTCGTTTGATGAAACAGTTACCTTTAATACACAGACATTGTTGTAGAATGATATAAAAATCCCACTTTGCTAACCAGTCGGACGCGCACTATTAATAGTTGCGTTTCCTAATTAATTATTAATCTAAATTTATTATGTATCTACCTATAATATAATTGCTTTGTTTTTGTACCCTACCTATGTCTATAATTGCTTTGTTTTTGTACCATAGACTGCTTAAAGGTTTTTTAAGCGAAGCTTCTTAAACGCACCCGCCGAGCGATGCAACCCACTTCATTGGCTGGGCAGCACATATGAGTGAGTGAGTGTATAAATGTAAATATCATTTTAATTATTAAAATACATCTTACTAATATTATTGTTATTTTAAAAGCGTCTAAAGAATTAATTATTATTCAATTATTTGAATTTTATATTTAATGTTAAATTTTAACGATTGTATTCCTATTAAAATATTTATTTTCAACAATTGTTTTTTGAGCGTTGTTAAATTAGATTTTAGATACAATGCGTAAAACGCTTCGCTGCAGCCGGGTGTAACCTTTAAAACAGTATTTTGCAACAAATAATTGGAGCCGAAAATCCGAGTACCAGTGTTGCTCTAGAAGAACGGGGGCAGAGTATTTGACAGGTTTTTGGCTCCGAACATTTTTTTTATTGAGGTTTGTAAACCCTGATTCCGCTCTACTATCGCTAGACACTTTACTTTCTATGTCAACCGAATTCAATGCAATGCAGTTAACATTAAAATTAGATATATTTAAAACGAGAAATTTTATAATAGTGCAAACTAAGTATTCCTAAAATTTCATTACTTAACTAATATCTTAGGTTTATAATTATAATATCTACTAGGTAACTAATAACAGTATCACAAGCCTTGCTTAATTGATTAAAATTAATTATGTAATTATTTTACATGTCATTCATGGGTTAACTTAGAGCATTTAAACAAGAGATACCATTTGGGGAGATCCTTTACAATCCTCCTCGAGAATCGCCTGGGGGAGCGACCTTTTTGCAGTCGCCTTCCCTCCGCTAGAGGAGCTTTACATTCATCACCTCCGTGATGTGCCTAACGGCGTGGTACCAATGGGCGGCTCTAATGTGATCTTACCAGGACTTGGGGGCCCCACTTCAGTGCCGAAGATGACCGCTCCAGTGGTTTTAGCCGGTAGAAGTCACACACACACACCTTCGCCCTTCCCCGGGGCTAAGTAAGTTTCATGCAGAATTTCCACTGGAAATCAATAAAAAAGAAATAAAAAAAGGGTCGAGGTCATCATTGTCAGTAGTGTGACAAAAGGTGGTGCTGCGGTAGTGATTATATTGGTGATTACAGAGTTTCTTTATGGAGGTACATTAGGCAGTTTCTTAAGCCAGCCAGACATTTTCAATCTATCGTAACGATGACGTGATGGGTTAGGTTATTATTTTCATCTGATGCAAGTACTACACGATCAACGACTCGACTATTCGCCTTCTACTCGCGGACCATATTTGAGAGCGAAAGGCAAATACCGAAGATAACAGCAGAGAAAAGTAATAAATGTTGGCATCTCTGGTGTTCATGCTTAAAGTATTTTATCATAAAAATGGAACAACTCAACCTACCAATAATTTTATAAATAATATAAATTGAAAAACATACATTTACTAGTAAAGCTTCAATGATTGCCTTTTAGTATAAATCAATTATGAAGGTCACACATTATTGATACAGGAAGTTATAATAAAATTCATAATACGTAATCTTGCGTGCTTATTATATAGCGTACTCGTTCGTGTCTTTGAAGAGTTGTAGCGTTCTACCTGAACAATAGCATGCGTCAGTCTTAACGATTATATCAAGACCACCTGTTTCACTATTAACTAATGAAGTAACACAATCGATACGTAAATAAAAGTCTAAATTCCAATCCGCAGTTACCTTTAGATCTAGTAAGAAAACTTGTCCAACCTTTTTAAAAGGATTAATTGCGCTAGAACCCAAGTACCACTTTTGTAAGTTGTATATACCTACTAGAACGAATTTAAGTAATGTACGTGTAATTGTATCCACAGTAATAGTGAAACAGGCTCTTAATTTACAAGTTCAGCTTACTTTTTAATTATCTAGCACTAGCTAGTCATTCAGCCTGTCACTTACACAGAACAATATTTCAAAATATTTGTTTTTAGCCAATTACTTTGTTCCATTTTTTTCTCTTTGGCACCAGTATTAGCTATTATAACCTCGTTTTATCATCCATCGTTTTTTCTCCTGTTTCTGGGAGTTCTTGTTTTCGGTCTTGATCTTGAGCTTCTTTTAAGGAGTCCGGTAACTTAAGGTTATTTGTTTCTGGTAACGTGAGTACAAGGAATCCTGATACTGCCGCCATTCCTCCAAATATCATGGTCGGGAGGTACTCATAGAACTTTGTCTGTGGATGAAGAGAAAATGATAAGTTTTACGCAAGACCGTATAAGAAAGCTCATATACATCGTAAACGAGGGCTTTGTTGCTGGATCGCTTCGAGTTGCACGAGTATCTTGGGAGAATAATGGCTAAATCATCATACCTACTTAGCAGGGAGGTTAGGGATAACCGTATGAAATCATCAGTGTGAAAATTACTGCACCATGAACCTTTTTCGTTTAGTCCGAGAAAATAGGTTGTCTGAGAAATTAGGTACCAAACGCTATTTTAGAATCTGTTTTAGTCACTTCCGTTATGTAGTCTTACTAGATAGAACTCTTTAGAACTATCTCAAAAGCTTCTGGAATAAAAAAATGTTCCAGAAGTAACAGACTTTTCGCAGCCGATTGGGGTTTAACTAAATATTTATTTATATTAACGTGAGTTAACTAGGCACTGTTTACTGACGGAACAACAGTTCGGACAGCTCCAAGTCGAATTTGGAAATAATTTTAATAATTGAATGAATTACTGCCATATTTATATATCGAAGGCGAATCTTATGTCTTAGAGAAACTGGTACAATAGTTTTTTGTGTTTACATATGTTTCATTCACTGATTTCAGCCAAAAAACGTCCACTGCTGGACAAAAGCCTCCCCCAAAGATTGCTACAACGACCGGTATGGATTTGTGTTGTGTGCTCATTGGGGATTTTTGCCATAATCGCTACGCTTGGCAGACGGGTTGCCGATCGCAGTTGAGTTATAAATGTACTCGAAGGACGCTGCTGCCCATCCTCCGGCTAAGCCCATAGTCGCTTTTTACGAGACCCACGGGATGAGATGGGGCCTGTTTGTAATCTAAATAAAAGTAAATTGTAATTTAAATAAAAAATTGCTGCTGTAATCTATTATAACTATAATTCATCATAATCAGTTGAGAACCTGAGGTACACCTTGATCAATAACGTACTATAGAGTATGTCTGTCTTGACAAAGCAACGAGCTATTCATAAGGTAGCCGTTACTCGTAAATAAGTCGCAGGTTAATGCTAGCGAATCAGAAGTTTTGATTCAGAACAGTTTCTGCAACTAATGTAGTGTTTTGGGCTAATAGTTTGGTGCGCTTTGAACTATTGATGTTATTTTTGAATGAGTGCCGGTTTTATGTAAACTATTTTAATACAGTGCTTACTGATATATTAATCTCATAGGCACGTATACCCAGAACTCTGAACTCTGTTGGCCATACAAATATTTGCTGCGTACGAGGATCGGCTTCGCAAAAACTACTAATCTGTTCTGATAACATTACCTTCTGTTATAGCGGCCAATATTAAACATTCGAAAGTTCAATAATTTATTTCAAACTATACATTTTCTCTACAGAATATGTCAGGCAAATTTAGGTTTTTTTTAATGGCCATTAAATTACCTCTTTGTACACTTTAAGAAGGAGCATTACGTTCTGGAAATGTATTGGTCACGTGATTTTAAATTACTTTGTACTATTCATCAGATAGAACAAATCAAAACGTCTTTGTTCTACACTAAAATAATTCACACCGATATAAAACAGAAATAAAAACTTAATCAAAATACTCACAAGCAGGGGTGTTTGAGGTGCAACTGTAGAACCTATCCTTCCAATCGTGGAACACATGGCTAATAATGACGTTCTGTAGTTAGTAGGAAATACTTCTGCAGCAAACACATACAGTGAGTTATATGCCAATGTAATGAAGAATTTTCCTCCAAGATATAACAGTATTGACCAGTTGCCAGCTGTAACAAGAGAAAATGATACACTTAACAATTTTATGTTACTTAACATACAATTTTTTATTAGTAGAAGTAATAAATAACTAACGTATCACTAGTATTAACCAGCACAGAAAAAAACATAAGTTTTCCGCCACATACAGGCTGACGGTACTTTACATACTAGAAAAATGCTATGCTGACGATGAAGAAGGCTATTTGGCATTGGAGGATGCTACCTTTTTGAATTTTTTTCCTCAATATTGTAATATATTTTGAAAGTAGATAACTTAAGTAATTATAATGAAAAGATGATCCTTTCTTATCTTCTGTCTTGATCTTTGGCTTCAATGGTTTTTGATGCTGCTTTGACGTCGCACATTTTATTTCGCAGTTCCAAAATATATCTATAGAATGCATACGTGCATACATAAAAAGCAGAAGTACAAGCGGGGCCTCACTTCCATAGATGATGGCCAGAGGCATAGCTTGATTACAAACAATATGGTATCGTTAATAATGATATTGAAACTTCAATTTATAATCAAACCAGCCACTTACATACAAGGTCTTGCACATTTGAATGAATAGATTTTTAAATTAATTTAATAGTATAATATATAATGATTGATATGATGCTGACGTATGTGACATCTATGCTAAAAAGTTATTTGCTTCCTGATGGGTATCGTGCAATATTGTAAAACTATTTGCTTCTAGAATCGTCTTTTTCATCAAATAGTAACTAGAATCTTACCTGGGACAAATCCATAGTTGATCAGAATCAATCCAGTCATGAAATATGCGGTGGCTATAACTCTTTTTCTCCCAAATCTGTCCAAGAATATCAATTTGCAGATATTAGCCGGTGCTTCTATTACAAGTATTACTATATAGTTCACGTAGCTGTGCCCTGACAATTCAATGGCATTAATAGAAAGCCCATAGTAGACTAGAGTAGAAGATATCCATAGAAAAGAACAAATAAACAGCCTTTTCCAAATCATAGGCGAAGTTAAGAGTTGCTTGAATGTAGATTGGTTTCTTTCAACGTTTTCACACTTTCTGTCGTCTCTCTGTTTAGTTGCTTGCTTTTCAACTTGCTCGTAGTGTTCTTTAGGAACATTAGCTTTGTTCATCTTTTCAGATTTGCTAAGAACGTTTAATCCATCTTCATATCTTCCTTTGCTGAAAAGCCATCTGAAGCTTTCGGTCAAAGTCCAAATGTAGATGAAAACGAAAACGGCTGGGGTGTATATGATAAAGAGAAGATAACGCCAGTTCTGAAGCCACCAGGATAGTAATGTGACTGTGACTCCGCCGAGGATGAACATGGTGTTAAAGAGGAGGCTCACGAAGACCCTGCCTTTAGGACCAACGAGTTCTAATGCTGGAAAAGGATAAATAAAAATGATTTAAATTAACATAACTTACTGACATTTAAATAATTTATGCAGTTTAGGATTGCAATGAAGTTGAAACATAAGAAAAAAAAGATTCTTTACAACCTTTACATTTGATTGTAGTTGTTTTTACTTGTATCATTTAAAGACAGCATTATTTTTACGAAAATAAACAATACAATGTCTATTTATACGCATCGATGACAATTCGAAAAAAGAAAAAAAAGAAGTGACTTGCATAAATTTTTAGGTTCTTTTACCCATGAAACCGGTGACAAATCCCAACTACCGGATTCCCATGGACACAATGCAAGAAAGGATCTAAAACAAAGACCGGAAGATGATGTTGGCAAAAACTAGAAATTAGTTTCAACTGATTTATAAGGCGTTCAATCGCGAAGGTTGTAATTGGGTGGTAGTGGGTGACGGTTCCTATACATAGATCGGTATTTTTGGGGAAATTCCAGGAAGTGTGAACTGTTAGTCCGCAGTTTTTTTTTTGTAAAAACGTTGCGTTTTACAGACATGAATTCCACATACCAGACCTGGCACAACTACCTGCAGATCATAAAAATATTTATTCCGTGCGGGAATCGAACCCACGACCCAGAGCGCAGCAGGTGGCTGTATCCACTGCACCAACCGTGCATTTTATTATCAGCCGTTGATTGGCTGATAGTGAAAAAGTGTAGATAAATCGAAAAATATTCTTGGAAACTATCAAATATTATTTATATATAGCTAGACTAAATTGGAAATGAATACTTCCAAGAGTAAATGTAACAAAAAACATTCCATTGTACATAGGAGATACACAAAAACTATTCAGTTTTGTGAATTGCAATTCACATTTAATAACGGTCTTGTTCTGTACTCTTTTTATATCATATTGATTGATGAATACAGAAGTAGTATGTTCATACTTGAAAACAATTACTTTTTACTAAAACAGTACAAGAAAAAGCAATTTAAATTTTAAAGCCAAGTATGAAGATCATCAGCCATGAGATTGAATCATCATCATTTATGCCAAAAACGGGCTGGGCATACATCTCCAAAGTCAAAGTCCAGTTTTTATTTCATATAGGCCCTAATAGGCACTTACGAAAAGTCAAAAGTTAAGGTGCACGGTTCGAAAAAGTTGATCTTATGGAGAAGAGCCGGCAAGAAACTCCATAGACACTCTTTAAAAAAAGTGATAGTACAATTCAACACGTCGATATGTGGAAACAAAGTGGACTATGCGTGAAATACATACACGCAATAATAAACACACTATTGCTTCTGTAATACACAATCAGAAATTGACAATTATTAACGCACAGGTAGCACTGGTACGAGTCAACGAAGTTCTCACATTTACAAACTGTAGAATATGCTAAATTATATTAAAATAAAGGGCAATATGGCCATCAAGCTGTAAACAACGGCCATCAGTTCTACGCTAACTAACCGGTCGTTGTGGAAATCTGTGGGGGAGGCCTTTGTTCAGTAGTGGACTCCTTTGGCTGATACAGTTTTTCTTTATAATATTAGTAATCATATCGAAATCATAGCAAAGCGCGCCAGGAGAGTTGCCGCCTCGTAGGGTACTGTTCGGTATCCTCGTGCGATCCGTATAGCCACTCGGCGCTGCAGACCATGAAGTTCGGTTCGGCAGCGCTGGACGCCTGACAGTCTAGCTGACTATACAGGCGCCCCGTATAGGGCCACGGACCGCACGACCCTCCCGTAGAGACGGCGAAGTTCCTACTACTACTAGATCATCATCATCATCATCATATTAGCCAACAGACGTCTATTGTTGGAGAAAGGCTTCCCCTGTAAAAGACCGGTTACTCACCGCTCTTAGCAGGTGGGTTGGTGAGCTCAGAATGGCTGCTGTTCCCCAGAAGGGACGCTGCTACCCATCGCTCTGGTCCCTCAGTCATCTTTTACGACATACACGGGAGGAGATAGAGTGGTGCTATATTCTTACACGGACCTTCCACCATATACCAGATGGATGAAGGCTATGTTTAATTTAAAAAACTTAAACATAGCCTTCATCTCTCTCTTCTCAGACTCGCTATAAAAATAACAGTGAAGTGAATGTTCGATTTTTAACGATATAAAAAAAAAAAACTGTTTTCAATTATAGAGTTTAAATTGAAAAAAAGTGGCTGCTTAGTTGACAAATATATTCTGAATGACCTAATTCATTCACGCCTTTTATTGTTAAGATTGCTATTAACGGCAATCGTTCTTATGGTCAATGAAGCGGTAAACAGGCCAATTTGTGACAACTGCCACATAGAGCTGCTTGCTTTAATCACTGGGGGACGTGATGGCTTTGGCTTATTATCAAGGTCAAGCAGCTTTTAATAGGCAGAGAATAGAATAATTTACGGCGGCGCGCACGTAGTCACGTGCTACCGTGTGCGCAGCACAACGCACAGCGAGGCTTTGGGGGATCCTTTATAATCCTGCCCGGGATGTGCCTGGATGCCATCTTTTTACAGTCACTTACCCTCTGCTAGACGGGATGATCGCCTTACAGTCATCCCCTCCGAGATGTGCCTAAAGGCGTGGCACCAATGGACAGCTCTAGTGTGACCTTACGAGGATCTGGAGTCCCCATTTCGGTGCCGAAAATGACCGCTCCAGTGGTTTTAGGCGGTAGGATACCGGCATGCCCCTTTGCCTTTCCCCGGGGCGGAGGAAGTTCATGAAGAATTTCCACAGCGGACGAATAAAAGAACGGTATTTTATATGTCGTATAAAATTGATCGGTTGTCTGACTTTCGGGATTCTGACTGCTCGTTATGATCGTCATAGCATCATCATCATCATCATCACAGCTAGGACTGACGGTTAACGTGGTCTCCGAGGCTTGGAAGGGGTCTTGATATGAAATGAAATGATCTTTATTTTAGCATGTAGGTTTCACTCTTTAATAAATTTAGATGTAGCCGGCATTTCCTACTGACTGACTCTAAGAAGAAATGCTGAAAAAACTTATAGGTTTCTGTTTTAAAGTCCACACGTATTTATAGACAGTATCACATAAGAAAAATGTAGGGCTATATCTGGAAAGGCCTTGTGAAG
This sequence comes from Diloba caeruleocephala, assembly GCA_947459985.1. Classification (NCBI taxonomy): domain Eukaryota; kingdom Metazoa; phylum Arthropoda; class Insecta; order Lepidoptera; family Noctuidae; genus Diloba; species Diloba caeruleocephala. The sequence goes on from OX381618.1 coordinate 5,147,986, forward strand.
AATGAGCCATAGTCGTTTTGGGATGACATGTCTTGATCGGTGACAAGCATATCACAATTATGGAAAGAAGTTTAACCCATCCAAGCATGGCCGCGAGAAGTCTAGCTTAACCTATTTTGTGACAAGGACTTCAATCCCGCCTCTTTTTGTTAATGTTGTTGTTAAATGTTCATTTCGCTTTCAATAACATTTGCGGGTAAAGGACTATCTTCACTTAAATAAAATTCGGGTTTCGAATTGAGGTCACGTTAATTTCGGGACTCCAAATATTATTCAAGAAATGTTACTTAGGCCTATAACCAAGTATTTGCGAAGAAAGGTCCCTAAACTGTATCCTAACCAGTTTGTTTAGGACAATTCTAACTAATTTTGGTATTTGTGAAGACATTAATTTGCTGACTGTTCTGTAAATACGACTGCTTCAATTTTTTAATTGAATTGTAGCAGTAATTAGTAAAAATATAAATGTGTAATTTCTGAGGCAAAAAAAAGCCATTTTCACTTTCGGAAAATGAAGCCACACTTTGGCAATAACCAGCTTAGTTGAAAAGGGTAAATATTTTGAGTGATGTTAGCAAATTAATTACTTAATTAGTTAATTAGTCGGTTACAGAGGAGTTTCCTCCCATGTATTATTAGGTTGAGGAATGATCTTTTTTATTTTATTTCAGCTGGTGGAATTATTTCATCTACTTCTTCCGCCCAGGGCAAAGACGCAGGGGCATGCCGGACTCCTACCGGCTAAAACCAATGAAGCGTGAATGAACTTACTGTCAGGTGGGTGGTATGCTTGTTTGCCACTTTACTGGTATACATTTTAATGTGAAACATCGAAAAGCGCGCCTATACGGGGGTAAGAACGGTTCCTATGCAGCGTCGCGACGTGCCATTCGGCCAGCCTCGTGACTCTTCGGCTCTCTCCGCCTGGCCGCCTCGACTCTGCACTCCCCGTTCGGCACTTTACTTGTGTATATTGTTGTATCGAACTTTATAGAAACGTAAATAATGTTAATAGATCTTTGAAATATGTATCTTTGGTAGGTACGTATTTTTATAAAAAGAATATTTGTATTACCAATTTTTTTTTATGTTTTACATCTACCGGTCATATGATGGCTTAACTTTTGTTTTAACTGTTTGTAATTTATACGACAGTGAGAATGAGATACATTATGTAGCTAAGCCTGTGTTCGTATCCTAACGATGCAAGTCAGTGAGGTATATTAGATAATGTTTGCGCATTCTAACAGGAAGAGAATTATAAACTTGCCTTGTGACAGCCAATTAGGGGCAACACTTGTTCTGTAAACATGCATGTACCACAACATTCCCTAGACGAACATGCTGCTTGTTATGCTCCATATAACTTCATATATTCCCTGAAGGAGTAGACAGGTATATAGGTATTCTCCGACACCTACTTGTCGATATTGTGCGGGCGGTGCGGTGTAACGGGCACATTTACAAACCCCCGGTTTCACTGGATCTGACAGTTAAGCATCGTCGGCTACAATATGGTCGCTTGTATGATTGTTATACTTTTTTAGAGTAACGTCCGAAGGAAAAAACGGCGGAACTCTTGCTCTGCATCTACCGAACTGATAAAGTTGAAATTTGGTACACATATGGATTTCTGCGACCCAAACATGTATGTGTAACGTAAATTAATGAATTTCTAATATGGGGGTCATTTTTGGGGGGCAATACAGAAAATTAAAGAAAAAAGTTTGGCGAACTGTACCGTGTAATATATGAAATGGAAGGGCTTATTGTGAGGGTCTCAAATGTATTTATTTTATAATTTTAAATTACATAATTTCATAAGTATTTAAGAAAATAGACGAAAATTTGGTTGAGCGTAATGCTCCAGAAGGAGGTCGCAGAGCGGGATCGGGAGAGGGCCGATCCCGCTCGGAGGAGGAGGACACGGGGCCGGGGTAACAACCGCCGCGGCGCCCGTGTCCAACACGCCTGAGCCCCCTGTTGGCCTTGGGGGTCGCGAGCGCGCTTATTGGGAAATCTGCGTGCTCATACCGAGCGACCCCCGGGAAGACAGCGGTGCGCATGTGGTCACGTACCGCTGTGTGTGCAGCACAGCGCATAGTGAGGCCTCGGGGGAATTTTTTACAATCCCCTCGAGAGATGCCTGGGGGGATGGCCTCTTTACAGTCGCCTTCCCTCCACTAGAGGGGATGACCACTTTACAGTCATGGTCAATGGGTGGCTCAAGATGGAGATCTTTCGAGTTCCTGGAGCCTCCCTTCGGTGCCGATGATGATCACTCCGGTGGTTTTAGCCGGTAGGAGTCCGGCATGCTCCTTCGCCCTTTCCCGGGGCGAAGGAAGTACATGAGGTATTTCCACCGGATCAATAAAAAATAAATAAAAAAGGTGTAGCTTAAAAAAATAATTAGCATGAAGGCCAAGGCGCTTTGGCTAAATTCTTCTTCTAACCTAAAGTATCCGAAGCGAATCAGCCGGTATGATGAAGGCTACCTTTTTTTTTTTTTTTTTTTTTTTTTTTTTATTGATCCGGTGGAAATACCTCATGTACTTCCTTCGCCCCGGGAAAGGGCGAAGGGGCATGCCGGACTCCTACCGGCTAAAACCACCGGAGTGATCATCGTCGGCACCGAAGGGAGGCTCCAGGAACTCGAAAGATCTCCATCTAGAGCCACCCATTGGCGCCACGCCTTTAGGCACATCTCGGAGGGGATGACTGTAAAGTGGTCATCCCCTCTAGTGGAGGGAAGGCGACTGTAAAGAGGCCACCCCCCCAGGCATCTCTCGAGGGAATTGTAAAAGGTTCCCTCGAGGCCTCACTATGCGCTGTGCTGCGCACACAGCGGTACGTGACCACATGCGCACCGCTGTCTTCCCGGGGGTCGCTCGGTATGAGCACGCAGATTTCCCAATAAGCGCGCTCGCGACCCCCAAGGCCCCCTATAAAGACAACAGGGGACTCAGGCGTGTTGGACACGGGCGCCGCGGCGGTTGTTACCCCGGCCCCGTGTCCTCCTCCTCCGAGCGGGATCGGCCCTCTCCCGATCCCGCTCTGCGACCTCCTTCTGGAGCATTACGCTCTCACAGAAGGAGACCACAGCACTCCAATTTTCCTGCTTTGCCAGCATAGCCGATACTACTGCTGGCAAAGAGAGATCTTGCCCGATCCGATCGACCAGGATCCGCCGCTCGGCAGTCCACGCAGGGCACTCTCCGAGCGTGTGCTGTGCGGTATCCTGATCGTCTCCACAGTGGTGGCACTGTGCCGTGACCTCGCATCCTATCCTGTGCAAGTACGCACCGAAACAACCGTGTCCGGTGAATACCTGCGTCAGGCGGAATGTGACGCGCTCGCTCCTTTGGAGCCAGGCTCCGAAGAGCGGCAAGACAGCCTCAACGACGCGCTTTGTCGCGTACTGTGGCAGCATGAGCCGCTCGCGCCACAGCTCGAGTGCACGCCGCCGAGCCTGACGCCTCAAACTTTCGAGCGCCCCTGAAGGCACGCCTTCACCGCACTGGCGGAGGGAGCGTGTTTGGTGATACACCCACGCATCCATCTCCGCCAAGATATCAAAAGGCGGAAAGCGCGCCAAGAGAGTTGCCGCCTCAAAGGACACCGTTCGGTATCCTCGTGCGATCCGTATAGCCGCTCTACGCTGCAGACCATGAATCTTGGTTCTGCAGCGCTGGACGCCCGAGAGTCGAGATGACCAAACAGGCGCCCCATAGAGGGCCACGGACCGCACGACTCCCCCGTAGAGGCAGCGAACTTCTTCCCTCGGTCCCCCGAGATTGGGCAGTAGACGGTGCAAGGCACCCACTATCCTTTCGACCCGGGGATGATGAAGGCTACCTAGTTGTAGCCGATTGCAACCCTACACCTAATTCTAGCCGTAAAATAATAGGCTCAACCTAAGTTTAACCAACTGCTACCAGCTGCACCTAGTTGTAGCCGTACTTCGGCTTTTAACCGTGACATAAACGAGTATACCAAATAAGAGGAGAACACCTTTCTTTATTTAAAAAGCTACTTAATCTAATTCAAAATTCTCCACGCTCGGCAACTAGGTAAGTGTCCAAACGAAAGCATATTAAAATACTTATTCATAAATATAATATTAGTGTAGCGAATTTTTGTCACGGAGTGTGACTATACGTGAGCCATGAAATATTAAAACATTATATTACTATTTTCCGGATTAAATTGCAATTACAGTATTGTATAAATAATAAGATTTAAATCAGGAAATATAGCCACTTCTATCATATCATCACATCGGCCATTTATACGCCCACTGCTGAACAAAGGTCTCCCCCATAGATTTTCATAACTGTGCCATCATTTTGGGGTGTATTTGCCAATACTCACCACGCTTGGCAGGCGGGTTGGTGAGCGCAGTATGGCTACCGTTTCTCAGAAGGGACGCTGCTGCCCATCACTCTGGTTTAGATTTCCTTAGTCGACTTTTACGACATCCACAGGAGGAGATGGAGTGGTGCTATATTCTTAATCCGGCACCACACGGATATCCGGACACCACACGGATACCGATATAGCCATTTCTGCACGTAAAAAAACAAATATTCGAAGACTAGAACATATTCTATTTTAATATTACAGTTCTCTCCTATCAAAACGAAGCCATTTTGACAGTTTGTATAGGACTTTGACAGCTGTCAAAATGTGTTTTTTGATGAACTGTAATTATTTTATGAACATAAATAACAAAATATAGCCACCAAACGTCCTGCCTTCACTTCACAAGCATACTGTACTCTTAAAACATCATATTTATATGTAATTATGTAGTTACAACATAATCAATATCTATGGCTTATTATTTCCGTTAGGCCTATCACTTCACCTTCGCCATTCCAATCTCAAGGAAATTTGTGGTACTTTTGATACCTGCCAGTGTTCCGCGTACGCGTAGTAGGTAATTGAGTCGTGATTGTATTAGAGGTACACTCTGGTATTAAATTTATGACCACATAAACATCTAGCAGCGCGTTTAGTATGTAGTACCGAATGGTCACATATATGAATTTTTGTGGAAATGATTTTTAAACATTTATATTATTAGTTTCAAGTTCACTGGACCACAGTATCTACTCGTATATACGCGAAGAAAAATCTTTTTACCCCTTTTTAAAGCACATGCGCGTACGGAGAAGTGTGCGATTTGGCATAGTTACAGTTCATATGGAAGTGAAGCGCGGAAAGTTAAAATTATTGTAAGAAAAGAACTAATTACGGTTGAATTTCGACCACTTGGTGACCACTAGTGTATTATAAACAGCTTATCTAGTACTTGCTAAATAAATTGTGACATTTGTCATTTGCAGTGGACGATAAAGGCACAACATGTAAGAAAAAAAAAGTTCATAAGACCTCATTGCCACTTCGACCAATGTAAAATGAAATCATTTTACATTGGTCGAAGCATTGCCAAGGCATATAATAATAATTAACACCCCATTGATACGATGATAGTAAGATAGAAGTCCCAACAGACTGATACGTCATATAGGATTTGAGAAAGCCCATATATGACAACCCGTATACGGACTTGAAGTTCCGAAGACCGCTATACTGAAGGGCATTGAGGGAATATTGCCACGATATGCTAAAACTGCTTTTGCATGACTTCCTGCATAATTTTGGAAAGTATTCATTATATTTTTCTTTCTGAATGTTACCCATACCCAAATATAATAAAATGGCCACCACGCTTGGCAAACATTTTTTACTGTAATAGTCAAAGTTTTTACTTCAAATAAACCAAAAAGTTTTAATCCACTAAGTGTGGATTGTTTCCCTACCATTGATGTAATACTTAGCTAATAACATAATTCATTCATTTTCTGAGCGAGCGATGAATGCAACAGCACTAAGAAAACAATTGGGCGCGAAAAATGGAAATTAAACAACAAAACTAGATAAGTATCAAATAAAACTAAGCTTTTACTTTTTGTTTTAGTTTATATGAGACTAACCTAAACGTATCTCCTTATAAATAAAAAATAGAATAGTTTAAATCTGTTATTAAATGCCCATTAAAAAATGCACAACGTCTTCCTTTTCTGATGTCGATTAAATGCGGTTGAGCATTATAATGCGACATTTATTTTTCATTCGCCTACGTATCGCCTTGCGTATCGTGTCGCTTTGACTTTAACTAGAACGATACGTGGCAGTCATAGCATTGACATTGACACCCCAGTCGATCGTTGACTTAACAATGACAACAAATAATGCACGTCTTATATACAAAAAAAATGTCTCAGGTTCAATAGCAACAAGTTGCTTCGTTTTCCTGTTAGTTCATTCAAATAAAGTTATCTTAGCGTATAAGATAATATTTATCTACAGTGATTCAGGTATTCATATTCATATTGAGGAAGAAAATGACATTAGATATAGCTTGAATATGACATTGCATACATTGACATATAATAATAATATATTTAATTTAATTGATATTAACAATTATGTCAATAATAGTTTTTATTTGACAAAATATAGGTACTATCTTTCTAATTATTATAAAAGACAGATAGCTGTGTCGCTATCATATTTTTTTATATATATCAGCCAAAGATTTGCCTAAACAAGTTGCTTCTTTTGAGCAATGTTCTAGTTGTGACATTAGCAATAACTTAGCCAGGAATTTGGCTATATATCATGACATTGGTATTAATTTAAATTAGAAATTAAGACAATGGAAAAATAAATATAAATTAGAAAGCCCACACTTTTATAACATATGTAAGAATTTAGACACCATCAACCTGGTGCATCAGAATATTCAAGGAATTTTGGGCAAAGATTTAGAAATTGAACTGTTCATGAACTGCAATGACATTGATATTCTATGTATTACAGAGCATTGGCTAAAAAGTCACCAGTTTATGTTCAATTTCAGTAATCACCAGGTTGGCAGTTCGTTCAGCAGGGAAAAAGTAATATATGGCGGCTCATTAATTATAATAAATAATCAGCTAAAATTCAAAGAACGTAAAGATATTGTGGGCCTCCCTATTGAACGAACAATAGAAATAGCCTGTGTAGAATTGGAGCAGTTTATTGTGTTAAGTGTATACAGACCTCCTTCAGCATTGTATGATTCTTTTGAAACAATTATGGATGATGTTTTATATACAATTTCTAATTTGAATAAAACCATTATCACATGTGGTGATTTTAATGTTAATTTACTAGAAGATTCAAATTCAAGTGCAAACATCAAAAGCCTTTTTCAGTCATACAATCTTGTTAACTTTTTTCTGGAGCCTACCAGAATTACTTCAACTACAGCCACACGCTTAGATAATATTTATACAGATGTTATACCTCACTACAAAAAAGTTGGACTCTGACCACTGTGGACAGCAGATTACCATTATGAACAAAAGGAATAACGTGGCTAAGAAGCATATTACAGTTAATCCAAAAACCGCAAGTCGCTTGGAAAGATTTAGAAATAGACTTAGTGGTAAAATACCTTTTTGATCATACAACAATAACCCAAATAAACTATATAATGTTTTTTTAAATATATACTGTAAAGAATTCAATACAACTTTTATCCCCATAAATAGCTAGATAACTTCTCTAAAAGTTTCGTAATTTAACTAATATAGACAACATTTCGTATCGAAAAAAAATTACTCACCCAGAACAAAACACGCAGTATAAACTCCTCCGCCGAATGCTGGTTCCAAAAATTCAAATACAACGAACATGTCATAATTAACCGACAATGCCCGAATGACTCCGAACACGCCATTAGCGACGGAGGCGAACACGAGGGCAGGACGGCGGCCATATTTGTCTGATATTAGCCCTGTTAGAGGGATGGCGACGAAGAACCCAGCATTGTGAACTGTACCCACTAAGGACCGCTTCCAGTCTTGACATCCGAGGTCGAACTGGAAATAAAGAAGTTTTTTCTAGTTAGGTTACAAAACACTCAATGACAAAATAAAAATGGGGCTTGGACGTCTCCAAGCCCCACCTTGAGAGAGTTGCCTGACCATATGCAAGTGGTAGTCTTTTTACAAATACATACCTACCTATTTGGATCAGATTCTAGTCTTACGAGAAGCAGCTGAATGTCAAAAGGTGTTTGTTTCCTTTGACCTATAATTATTACCTAAAATAATGTCTCGTATTTAAATGCAGCTATAAACATTAAAGCGTGTCAAAATTTTATGAAAATTATATCAACTTTGACGTCCCCTATATTCCACTACTGAACATCGGCCTCCTCACAAACTGTTAAACTGGGAAAATTCCCATAATCCCCATGTTTGAATACTGCATAAGACGATGCACATAATTTTGACAGAATCCCCATATAATTTTCGACTCCCCTAGGAAGAGGGGATGCAGTGGCGTATTGATAGAAACTACACAGTGAAAATAAACTATCACGGTAATGCAAGGGCATCATTCGTAATAAACACCGTGAGTTTCCAACAATCGTAACGGCCAATTGTACTACCATGAGTCATGGTGCGTTACTAGGTAGGTCGCGTACTGTGAAATTCGATTCTTTATACGCTTTGATAGTACATAAATCAAAACGTGATCATTATTCACGGTCAACGAAATTGCATTGATTTGGATTTTTAGCGAAAAAAATAGGGATAATAGCTCTTAACCTATACGTTACAGGAAAACCTATAAGAAGTCTATGGTCTTAAAATAACTAATTAATTAATTAAATTAAATTAAATTAATTAATTAAATCTTTTAATATTTTGTGTACAAGCTTACGTTTGCAGTTGGAATGTTTGGGAGCAGATGTTTTTCAACTACGATGTTAAGTTTGTTCTTGGTTCAAGACCGACTTCAACAATAGACAATATATTCAGCAATTTCCCTCTACAATCTGCTACCATACATACTTGTTTAAGTCACGACAGACATTTGTCTGATCCATATTCATGGGTCAGATTTAAAAAAACATGATTGATAACTTATTCGCACAGAACACTCCATGCGAGCTCAACTCGCACTTGTCCGGTGTTTTTCAGTATGTGTATGTGTTTCTATGCAGTCATTATTCGATTGCAATGAACAGCATTTTATTTCATTTCATTTATTTATTCAATAACAATTTGTATTGTGTCTGAATTACATGATAAAGAGTATCACAAATTAATGAAATACAAAATAATAATTAGTTAAATTCATTAATGAAGGCCGGATTATTATTGTTCACAATTGTCATATTTAAATTAAACTAAAAGCTACGCATATAATAAATTTTAAATTAACTAAATACAATACCTATGACAATTTAATTTAATTACACGATAAAATGTAGATTTACATTAATTAACAATGTCAAATAAAAAATAAAAAATGAAATTCAACTTTTCTGCGTTTACCTACAATTCGCCAACAGAATATTTTACAATAAATTAATTTACTATAATTCTAGCTATAAAAGATGATTATATTACCCTCCCAGAACTAATTGCTCTGGCTCTAAGGAGAGATCTTGAGTCAACTTTATGCACTTTCATAACATTCAATTTATGATGACTATTTTCTTACGTGGAATGCTCAATCTGGAAGCGACTTTATAAATTTAAGTAACCCTCAGTCCTATTGCGTGGTTATATCTGTAAAATGACTCTCTAGGTCAGTTTTTGTCGTCAATCATCACACATTTTTTATTGGAACTAAGGAAGATACGACTCCAAGAATGTAGTAGTGTATATTAATGTTCATTACAATACAATACTATTCTATGAACATCATCATGTTAACAATGGTGGCGCTCAATCTAGCAAACAAGCATTTCGTATCCTGGCGTCTTTATCACAACAAGCGTATAAGCATGGTTTCTGACAGCAGTTCAAGATTAGCATGACGACCTTCAGTCTTGTATTGTGTACAATAGCATCCTTTCTCACCTTATTAAAACCGTTCTACTAACATATGACTATTTGGTATCGCTACTTCATCCGCGTTGACTTTTTGATTTATACGAAAATATTGGTTTACATATATACCAATATTTTCACTTTTCGACCCTAGATAATAAATACCTGTAGTTTTACTAAGATATATTTATTAGGTTTTGAGTATTAGTAATATACATTGGGAGCTCTGTTTTCGAATTTGTTGACGAGTCTATCTGGGACAAACTGTCCAGTTAGGTGGGTTCAGCTTCGAGAAAAAGGTCGATCATCGAATCCGGCTCGTCTGGGCAGCGTTCGGGGATCTTTGCAATGTCTTTTTGTCGGCAATATCCACTATGCCTCAAGATAAACGACTTTAACCAGTGTATGTTACCTGTGATGACATATGGAACAGAGACGTGGTCACTCACCATGGGCCTCATAAGAAACGTCGAGGACACTCAGCGTTGCCCCACACTAGGATTTCTCCTGTGTCGTGGGTGCGTTTACACACAGAAATTCCACACACAATATACCCAGACCCGGAACAACTACCTGCAGATCGTACAAATATTTGTTCCATGCGGGAATCGAACCCTCGACCCGAAGCGCAGCAGTCGACTGTATCAACCACTGCACCAACCGTGCCGTCAAGCTGAAAGGATTAGTAAACTGAAGTGGCAATAGGCAGTGCGCATTGCTCGTAGAACTGATGGCCGTTGGGGTAAAAAGGTTCTCGAGAGACACCGGAAAACGCAGCGTGGGACGACCTCCAACAAGGTGGACAGATGACCTGGTGAAGGTCGCTGGAAGTCATTGGATGAAGGCGGCATGTGACCGCCCGTTGTGGAAATCTATGGGGGAGGCCTTTTTTTCAGCACTGGACGTCCTTTGGCTGATATAGTACAGAGATAACCGTTAAAATACTTGTCGTTTAGACTTTTGTAGCATTCCTAAACAATGCAGTTAATATTATTTAAAAAAAAGTTTATACGCAAAGAGAACGATTTTGTTCTGATTTATACGTATCGATATCAAAATTTCTTCATGCTTATCGTTGAACCGTAAACGAACCTTGTACGTATGCGTCGGCTAGATTTATAGTGCACATTTTGCCGGTTTACAGTAAATTATTACTCGTGCAGCGAATATTTCTACAACAGAACATTGATTCGATTCATTTTAGACTCTTGATTATGATTAAGAACTTTCCATGACGATGTTTGATTTAAGGGATTAGGACACTAGAACGGAAACAAAAAATTTTGCATAAATATGTGTCCTAGTGTCTTAAGAATAAGATGCTAAAATATTATAAGCGGCCAAAATTTCTAAGTAATCTAATTTTCAATTCTGCCGCAGCCTCTCTGAGATCGCTCGGACCCTCTTTTATTATCATTGCAACGTACTGTTATTCGGCCGCATCAAAGAAAGTATGTCTTCATCATCATATCTGCTAAAGTGTATCAACTGCTGAACAGAGGCCACTCCCAGAGAGTTTCACGATGGTGTCGTCATTTTGGGGGGAGTTTGCCAGTGCTCGCAACGCTAGGCAGGCGGGTTTGTGAGAGCAGTGTAGCTACTGTTCTATAGAACGGACGATGCTGTCCCTCCACCTGGTCCCCTAGTCGTCTTTTACGACATCCACGGCAGGACATGGAGTGGTGCTACATTCTTAATCCGGACATCACACGGAAAGGAAGGTATATCGGCAGGGGGTAGTGAAAGAATTTACTACCCATGAGACATCTGCCTGAAAGACTATAATCGTCTTTTTCTCGATATGGTTAAATGCTACTGTATTGGCTCCAAATTCAAGATCCAATGGCAAAATATATTAGATTTCCCAATCAATATTGCTGTTTGTGTATTTTTTTTAAACGTTGCCCCACACTACGATTTCTCCTGTGTCGTGGGTGCGTTTACAAACACAAATTCCACACACAATACACCCAGACCCGGAACAACTACCTGCAGGTCGTACAAATATTTGTTCCGTGCGGGAATCGAACCCACAACCCGGTGCGCAGCAGCCGACTGCATCAGCCACTGCACCAACCGTGCCGTCAATTAATGAAGGCCATTCTTCAATTATGAACATATTCAACGTTATAGGCATAACAATTGACGCAAATAGTTATAAAATCTGCCTAGAGCCGGATGAACAACGTATCAAGAGTGCCGAACAATTACTGTCTGAAGTACCGAAAAAGGATATAAAGGATACCAATGTGAACGGCAAATTGTATGTTGGAGACGTAGCGGATTAGAGGTAGATATATAAGAATTTTCAATGATACTATCACACTAGACGTTGAACGTTGCCAAGCGTGGTGAGTAATGGCAAATTCCCACAAAACATTTTGGAAATCTGTGGGGGAGGCCTTTGTTCAGAAGTTGACGTTCAATTGATAATATTGCGGTAACCCTAAGTAACTTGGGACTAGGGCTGTAGAATTTCCACTGTGTTCACTAAAAATAAACCGGAAGAACTTAATATAGGCTATAGATATATAGATATATTTGTTCCGTTCCAGGAATCAAACCCACGACATGTAGCTCAAAAATCAAAGGGATTAGCGATTTCGCCAAACGTGCCAAGTTTTGAATCCGCAAACTAATGCTTAAGAACAGAGTTGGTATAATTATGGTTGGTATATTGTATTGGGCTACCCAGGGTCTAAGCTAGGGCTGTTCCCCCCCTTGCTAAGTCTATGCCTACTACGTAGGTTATTTTATTCGACAGTAGTGGTAAACGAGCTGCGGCCTGATTCTCGTAATTAATTTACACTATGACTGAAACTTGACTGAACTGAGATTAAATTTTGAATTGACCGAAATAATGGTATTCTGCTACTCTTAAAGTTTAGTCGGATTTCAATATAATCTCGATCTAGTCTCATTTCAATCTCAATTTTGACGTTTATTTAATGACAATTTAGTACATGTGACAGTTCGAAATGTTAGCAGAATACCGTTTTGACTACGATCAACTTTCGATCCATTTTCGATCTCATCACAGTGTAAGATCACGTTTGACGTTGTTTGTTAGTTTAGGAGAATACCATTTGTGACATTTATGACACTCAGACTAGATCGGAACTATATTTTGAACATTTTTAAATTACGAGAATTGGCCTTCAGGTCAATGGACATCAGCAACAGACGGATTACTGATGTGTCACCGACCCAAGGCTTGGAGTGGAATGCCTTGCGTACCGATAACTTCACTGGCTGTTCCTAACCTTTTTTATATTGAATAGGCTTGCGTTTGACCACTGATGTTAAGTGACGATGGTGCACGCTTGCCCAGAAGAAACCTGTTCACTCATGACTTGAAGATTATCAAGTTAACAGGATAACGGTCGGGAAGCACAGACTGTCGCAATGAGCTCCACTCCTTAGTGGTACGCACGAAAAGCGTGGATGCAAAACGCTTCGTACGTATGGGGAAGCATCAACCATATAACGGTGGCGCAATATATAATAAATCGATTAGCTTGCAACTTTGCGTCTGTTGGAAGCTCTGGACCGTTGCCTCGGCCAGTGCATCGTTTTTAATGAGCCTCTTAGCGCGTCTCTCAATTACCTCTAGCGCTTCAAGGTGGTACTTGGTGGTACTGTCTCAAAGGTGAGAGCTGTATTCCACACACGGTTGAACTTGCGCTTGGTATAAGTTGAGCGGCTGTTCCGGTGTGAAGTACCGCCTCACCTTCGATAGGATGCCAAGCTTTCATGCAGTTAGTTGAGCTTTTGACTTTACGTAAGAAGCCAAAGTTGAGGGGGGACGTGATAGTAACGCCAAGAAGCACGAGGTGTACAGTAATCGGCACGGATACATCTCGGATGTCGGAGTCAGTTGGAATTGACTCCTTTTGGCAGGAAAAAGACATGCCTGGGTCTTGGCAGTATTAAACCTGGTCAAGTAGGCTCTACCCCGAAACTGCCTTCAGGGACAAAACTTTACCCGGAACACAACTACGCCCACACATACATAGTTGCTATGGTGGGTGAAATAGGTAGGCCGTAGGTAGGTATTTACAATCGATTACTGTCCAGATTCGATTGAGTATCGGTATTGAACGTGGATCTGCCATATAATGTTCTGATTCGGATTTCAGTCTTTCAAGCCTCTTACTGCCCGCAAAGACTGTCAGGTATTTTGTATGACAATTGAGACCGACGCAACGGCTCAGTGGGTGGTCCATGGCATAGGATTGACATATTTGGCTAATCTCGTCGGGACGTTACTCTTGGTCAGGGGACTTCATTAAAATATATTTGGAATCGTTTCTGTTAGTGGGACATCAAGCTTAATTAATACTTTTGATGAGTAGGAAGCCAGGTGATATGGTTAAGGAGTAAAATACGCAGTTTTATGTTTGATAATTAGTTTACTACTCAGATACTAGTAGCTTAGATTCTTCTTCTTTCATTTGGTTAGTGGTCAACCTTGTGCCAGGGTTGTTCAAGCCGCCCAAATTCCTCCTTGACTTGGCTTAACGACTGCTGTCTTATGACAAGAACCGGGACCGACGATTTTAAGTGCCCTCCGAAGCAAGGAGATCATTATCATCATCATCATTTCGGCCGAATGCAGTCCACTGCTGGACACAGGCCTCCCCCAAAGATCACCACAACCACCGATATGGATATGTTGTGGGCTCATTGGGGGGTCTTGCCATAATCGCCACGCTTGGCAGGCGGGTTGGCGATCGCAGTTGAGTTGTTAATGCACTCGAAGGACGCTGCTGCCCATCCTCAGTGTAATCCCTTAGTCGACTTTTACGACACCCATGGGAAGAGATGGGGTGGTGGCATTCTGAGCCAATATTAACCGCATATTTGTATTTGAACTGAGCAAGGAGATGCTCAGTTCAAATACAAATATGCGGTCACCCATCCACAGACTGACCTGATCGTTTACTGGTCAGTCAGTGCTCGCGGCTATGAGATTAGATTAATAAGTACGAATGTCATTATGTGCTTTTAAACGGGACAAATATAGGTTATGTCGCGTCACTGGGCTAGATAACGGTGACGGTCTCGATATAGCGGGACGGATGACAACACTACTAAAGCACGACTGCGGCAATGCGGCAATGAAAGTATATCAGCATTAAATTCCAGGCAGTTATAATGTGAAGTGCGATAAATGGATTATCATAAGACCTGGAACCTAGACTGGCAATCAATATCTACGTGTGCATAGTTTAGTTTTATAATCCATTGTTTATAGTTTACAGTTAAACGTGACTCAGTGATGTAAAATATAAATGGCGTGTTGATAAAGTCGTGTATCCTCAATCAATCAAAATACGCAATCATAACAGTTATCTACTCATTATTATCAAAAGCGATTAAAAGACAATGTTGCAATGCAGCGGATGTGGGCATCTTTAAGAAACTTACGTAAACTTATGAAAATTTGTCAAAGGAAATCATCAATTAAAGCGGGCGACATACGTAAGACAAACACATTAGTGCAAAATACGAACGTTTGTAGATCATTGACTTTACATTTTTATATTGAAATACTAGTTGTATTGGTCGTCGAAGGAAAAGCGAAGTAAAAACGTTTGCTTCTCTCCTCTTCTCCATCTTTCTTCTATACGAGTATATGCTGTAGCATTTGTGGTACTGTTTTTTCCGAATGCCTCGTAGTTAGTATATATTTCTTAGTCAAGGAAATAGTTCCTCTGACAACACCCAAAGCTAAGAAGTGTGAAATTTAATTTCTGTAAGGCTAAACAATAGTCTCCGGATAACTAGAAAATGGATATTCCATTGCTAATTTCTTTCCTTTTAAGTCCTTAACGAGCTTATTAATACTAGTATTATTATGATAAAAAATGTTTACGCGTAATATAAGACTTAAGTGAAGAAGAAGACTTAATTATTTATTTTCATTTATATATTATTTTATACTGCCGCACTGACTGACATCTTGTCTACGCAGGTTGACACTGAAAATCAGTGATGCTGCGACTGCTTTGTGCTTGTACCACAGCTGTATGCTGAGCGCTAGCTGTTTTGCACAGATGTCACGCATGTCTTCCCATCTCCGTAGTTTTGTTCGTATAAATAGCTTCATTTTTAAATTAACTTATTTTTATAGTTATATTTATGTAAGTCATATTGTAGCCAGTTATGTATGGGAGAGGCATTTGTTGTTCTTTTGTTCTATTAAAAAAAAACCTGGTCCATGCTAGGATTTCTCATGTGTCGTGGGTGAGTTTACAAACACAAATTCCACACAGAATACACCCAGACCCGAAACAACTACCTGCAGATCGTACAAATATTTCCTCCGTGCGGGAATCGAACCCACGACCCGATGCGCGGCAGCCGACTGTATTAGCCATTACACCAACCGTGCCGTCAGCAGTGGACGTCTTTTGGATGACTTGATGATGATATACACGGAAAGGGATAAGACCATTAAACGCCCAATATTACACAGCAAGCATTGTATAGTCTAACTATATCAACCACGTGATCAACAAATAGATGTAATTTATGTATTTATTTGAACAATGTGTTTGCTTGTATAGTAATTTATGTGAAACCTATTTATCATGGAGAATTATTATAATTCAAATAGTTATGTTGCCCACAGAAGCGTTACAAAATGTGTTAAATAATGGAAAAAATAATAGTGAAGTCGTCGTTGTGTGTTCAAGTTTGCCAACAATTATGTCATTTGACATAATTGTTTGCAAACTTGAAGTTAATGACGGTGATTTTGTGTCTGTGTGTTTTTTATACATGATTTTGAGTTCTATTTTTGGATTAGTTAATAGTTTGCCATATTGTTGTTCCGGTCTAGTGGTCAAACCCTCTTTTCCACCCTCGCATGCGTTTATAACAATATACTGCGATATTCAATTTATTTACCAATCATGGTGATCAGTGATCGACTTCAACTATCGACAAACTATCTGTCAAAGTCTACAACGAAGACTTTTCAGAAGGCCTGGAAAGGATGCAATCTACAATTATTATCGCCAGGAAAAAACCTGTCAAAATGTATGGGATTGACATTAGCCTTCAAAGAACCTTTTTGAAGACATCTAAGCATATTATATTTTATGACATTTCTACCGTCGATATCGATTGTCTAGGACCCCTGTTTCTGTGGAACAAGGCTCTAGAACAAGTGGCGTGCCAATACCTGCCGGGAATTGTACGGGCGAATCCTGCACCCCCGGCGGGGCAAGTGGTTGTGGTGTTTTAGCCAGTAAGAGCTAGAGTACACTCACTCCACTTTTCCCAGACAAAAAGGCAAAAACCATTAGGATGTCTCCAAGTAAAAAAATAGACCTCTCATACTATATCATACTTTGTTGATTATTGCCTATTAATAATATGATATTACTTGCCGTGTGGTGCCGGCTCAGAATGCCACCACCCCATCTCCTCCCATGGGTGTCGAGTAAGGGATTAGTCGGAGGATGGGCAGCAGCATCCTTCGAGTACATTAACAACTCAACTGCGATCGCCAACCCGCCTGCCAAGCGTGGCGATTATGGCAAAACCCCCCAATGAGCCCACAACACATCCATATCGGTGGTTGTGGTGATCTTTGGGGGAGGCCTGTGTCCAGCAGTGGACTTCATTCGGCCGAAATGATGATGATATTTAATCTTCTTAATAAAAAATCTACTAATCGGGCTTTTTTTTTGTTTTTTGTTGGGCTTCTCGCATACATTTCTGGGAAATGTGGTTGCTTAACCGGTCATTTCTGGCGAAGCCAAAAGAGGCCTCCAGCCAGATTAATCGGGCAGTCAATATAAATTTTATGTACTATCGGGGTAGGAGGCGAGCTTAACTTAGACGTAGTTTTCTATCAGCAATCTCTTTGAGTGTTAAATAAATATATTAATTATTGTTCCAAATACACACCGTGTATGTGTTTTTCCCCCGGTTATATAGTTTAAAGACTTGATCAATACAATACGGTAATTTAAAATTAGTGGAAAAGATCACTTGTGGACACAAACTGTATCGCAGGATACAGGGCCTTCCGTTTATAGGAAAGTATTGCAAAATGAGAAACATATTGCAGTTGCAATTTTAGTGGTAGTGATAGCTAATCGGGTAATGACAGAAAACATAAAATGGGTAATAAAAGTCGTTAAGTATTTCTTTTTCGAATATCCCAATTACTGGCACTCATAAAACGTCAGAATTTAAGTTGCACTTCCAATTGGTTGGAAACAAAGTGTGTATATGAGTGGATGCGTTAAGAGTAAGTGTTGTGTGTGTCAATTTGTGGGTGGTATGAGTGTTTGTCAATAACAATATATTAAATACAATAGTTACACAAAAGAAATCGGTTCTTGCTGAAATTTCCGCATTTATCATAAATTAATATAACATTTTCTCTCAATCCAATACACTACAAACTCAAACAACGCAGAGATTTTTTGCCAAAGAAAGCGATGTCATAACTTTTTACAAAAAAAAACAAAAAATTACTTTCTCAGAGTTTCAGTGAAAGTACACTGTAAAAAGTATTCAACATTTATTAATTTTATTAAGTTTGGTGTGAAATAAATACTTCAATAGCAGGTTATACTTATTTCGCAACGCTAATTTTTCTTTAGTTTTTGTTTTATAAAATCTGGCCGTTCTTATTTTAAGAGCATTTAAAGAGCAGAATCGGTACTATCTGGAATATGCGAGGGATAGTCTTTATATGGCCTCCATGCAGCACGATTGATCTGCGAGGTTATGCTGCATTTTGTGCGGTCTGGCTTTGGATAAGTGATTTATTTGGTACCAATGTCTAGTTACGGAATACATTGTAACCATTCTAATCAACTCCATATTGGGACCGTCTTTTTGCATTAACAAAGGAGCTAAACAGGAAGATCCGCTAACTCGTAAACTATTCACGGCCGTACAAATGGAAGTTTCAGAAAGCTGGCGTGGGGATGCTGCTGGGAATAATGGTTGGAAATAAGAGATTATCTAATCTTTCACTCGCTGACGACATTGTCCCATTCTCGTCTTCAGCTTCCGAGTGGACTCAGATGCTAGACGAACTTAGCAAAGCAAGATTAAAGGTCGGACTTCGAATGAAATGGCTGATACAGTCGACTGCTGCGCTCGATCGCTCGATTTGACAAATCAGCAGAAATCCACGCTCGAGGTTTGCCAGAGATTAATGGAATGGAGTATACTGGATATACAACTTATAGGCTGGATCTGAAACACAATAACTCGATCCAGAACGGAGAGCTGCCACGCTTAAGCTTTACTGGGTTGGACACATCTGCCGTGTATCTGGCGACCAATGGGCCTAACTTACGACCAATGTATGCCACTAAATGGTAAACGCCAGCGCGGCAGACCCAGAAGGAGATAACAAGATGGTCATTATATCGGCGAAAAACTTCCACTGCTGAACACAATGTTCCCCATAAACGACCGGTTAAATGCCGTGTGTCGTCGGGTATTGGCCAATACTCATCACGATTCGCAGGTGGATTAGTGACCACAGAATGATTGCTGTTCTACAACAGAGACGCTGCTGCCCATCTCTCTGGTTTAGAGTCCCTTAAGTCGTCTTTAACGACATCCATGGGAAGAGATTGAGTGGTGCTATATTCTTAATCCGTAATCCGGACACCACACGGATGACACCGTGTGATACCTCAGGCTCTTAATAATAATAATATGAAAAGGAGATGTTTTATTTTCGGCCATAACATGTACGGTAATCTAAAAAAAGACACCATGAACTGAGGAAAAATATTATTTTGAATTGAAGCCTGAATACTTGGGCACAAAAAATAACAGATTTTCAATTATTGCCATATTCTATTAAACATGGTGTCTTCTAGTTAGCATAGCCTGCTTTCGTTCTGAAACCATGTCACATTAAAACATAATCTCACGTGGACGTTAATGATATAAATATGAAAGGTATGCATTCTTGTTCTACTAATAGCTCAATTAGAAATCTTTTTCACCTAATCATAAGCAAGTGAAACGATTTCATCGTTAAAAATATGTAATCTACTTTTGTGGTGTGTACTTCTGGGGAAAAATTGTAAATTACATTTTGTTTATAAGATAATATAGGGTCTATTCGCGCACAGATCAATATCAAAATAATATTTTGACTAACCTCGAAATTTCGACTAAGTTGCATTGATAGTGGTCATGAGTAGACTGGAGTAGCGGGTATCAGCGTCGAGATAGGCGGGAGTTGTACCAACTACCCGCACTTGGTTTGGCCCGTCACGACACACACTACTGATAGTATCGGCAGGTATAAGTGGAACGTGTATTCTTTCTTACTCCTCCATTTTCTTTTCTGATTAATTTCGTTGCGGGTTCCAAGACAGTTCTTCATTTCTCTGGGACACACCGACCTTCATTGGTCGGTGTTCTTTTCGGCGGTCGCCATTGTAGATCCTGGATTACAGGAGTTGCAGTAGTTGGGAATGTGTGGCGGGCTTGTCCCAAAAAAAAAAGTATACACAAAGATAAATCGCGACGCGAACATTACTTTATTACTGGATTCCATGACACGGACAACCTAAATCTATCTTCCCGATATTTTTTTTAAACGTTGTCCCACACTAGTATTTCTCCTGTGTTGTGGGTGCGTTTACAAACATGAATTCCACACACAATACACCCAGACCCGATTAATCTCAATCGCTTCTCGAATAATTCTCGGATAGTAATGTCGATCGGTGGAGAGAATTTTGGGTCATGAAGCTCAACCCAGTGATTCCAGCACGACCCTGACTCTAGCAAGTGCTCAGCAAACGCCGATTTGTTTGACTGACGAATATTGGATTAGTTTTTGGAAATTAGTGGTCTATTCTTGACCACGATAAATGCAACTTGATCGAAACGTTGAAGTTAGTCAAAATGTTATTTTGATATAAATCTGTGCACGAATATACGCGATATTATCTTCAAATCGTGTATTCAATTCGCGAAAGCTTAAGAATTCTGACATTTTGTTTTCACTAATGAAACTCTACATATAGAAATGGTTCATGAAATCATGCCTTGGTGGGCCACTTATGTCTAATGATTTATTAAATAGTGTAAAAACCTAAATTCGTATCGAATACCATCAGAGTTCCGACAAACAATTATCGATATCAATTATGTAGTATATAGATCAGGTAAACGTCATCAGGCTTTTCCAACTGTCATGGCTGTCATAGTTATCACGACAAATTTAAAACATTTGAATTATAATGATGTGCCTAAAATATACTCGATAGTAAGTATTAACTTTATTGCCCTACCCGTTGCCCTACTCTTTCTTTATTTCTCCTGTGTCGTGGGTGCTTTTACAGACAAATTCCACACACAATACACCCAGACCCGGAACAACCTGCAGATCATACAAATATTTTTTCCGTGCGGGAATCGAACCCACGGCCCGGGCGCAGCAGCCGACTGTATCAGCCAGTGCACCAACCGTGAACCAAACATGCTACTTTATTCTATTCAGGGGTACGTTTCCCAAGTTTTCTAAAGTATACATGTCATAGCCGGAGACCCATATAAAAATAAAACGTCTTCTTTACCATCTCAATCATGGAGACGTACGTTTATTATACAGGGTGTCCAGTAAATAGCACGACATACTGCAGGGGGTGAGAGCTTGGGTCAATACCTACCAAAAAAACAATATATGTTCAGCAAAATCTTACGGATTTACAGTAGTACAAAATTTTCCGAAATATCGAAAAATCTCTCTCAGATTTTTAAGCATCTCGTAATGAAAAATTCCTGTTCTAGTTTTTTTTTAACTCAAATTATTTGTGAATAGTTACTTTACTCATTGAAATGTCTAAACTCATTAAAAACTAAAATGTTTTCAAGAAATACAATTTTTATTTAAATTTTCACAGTACAATTTTCTTATCTTTAAATTTTGTACTACTGAAAATCCGTAAGATTTTGCTGAACATATATTGTGTTTTTTTGGTAGGTATTGACCCAAGCTCTCACCCCCTGCAGTATGTCGTGCTATTTACTGGACATCCTGTATATAATACCATTCTGAGGTATATACATTTCCCGAAGAAAAATAAATGCATCTTCCAACTATCGTTCTTGTCTTCTCTGTTATTAATTTATTTTTCATCTTACCTCCTTAACAATAGAGTGCTCCTCCAAATAGACGTAAGAATCGCACTCAATCTCCGTCGACGTGTCGAAGTAATGTGGAGAACACTGACTCAAGTTGGCGAAGTGCGACACATTGGCAAAAGGAGCGTAGCGCACGCACTTCGCCGGTACGCCGTCATTGTCGTGCGGAATAGTAAAGTTGATGTGATTAGGGTCATCTTCGCATTCTGGTACTGAGCATCTGGAAAACGGAAAACGGTATCTTATCAAAAAATCCTTGGAATCACTACCTACAGTTAAATTACTACCCATGGTTTACTTGTTTTAAGATAATTACAGCATCATATTAAGAATAATATCACAGATTTATAGATACTATTACATGAGACATTTTACCGGCGTTTCTAGAAACGTTCGTTCTATAAAATGCCTGGCTCACCAACTTGTCAGGACCGGTGGCACCTTTGCAGGTACATATAATATGACGAGTCGCCCACTTGTAAAGTTCCTCGTTCGAGTTCCAAATTCAACAAAATGCAAAATGAAAGAGTTTCTCGTAGTTCAATTTTGAACTACCTCATCTAATTCCTGACTTTATTACGAACTCGGCTAACAAATGTTTGATCAGAACCTCCTGCACCGGACTAATGAGATGTAATCCGAGAAATAAATTAGATTAGATATTTTAGATTAGGTTTATTATATACTAGCGATCTGCCCCGGATTTGTACGGCAGCACCAATAATCTAACACACAATTGGCAAAAAACAAAACTTTTCATCCGATCGCTACCAAACTTCACAATCTGCTACCGGGCTAATCTGAAGATTGTCTGAAAATTTATCAAAATCAGTCCAGCCGTTTTGGAGTCCGTTTTTTTATTAGAACTTTATGAATGTTTGTAACGCGATCACGGTATTATATCAGTTAAAGAACGCCTACTGCTGAACAAAGGCCGCCGCTATAAATTTACACAACACCCGTTACATGTCGTGTGTCATCGTTTTAGGAGGAATTTTGCAGTAGCACGGAATCGAGCGTGTATACGGAATTAATATAGCGGGAATACAATATTATCATTTCTGTCGCCCGTAACATAAACATTAATACAGTTATTTTCCCCATCTTATCCAGCGAAGCGACATTCCGCCGTCAGCCGCTCACTCGATCGTCAGTCTGATAAGTTATTGCGTTCGTCGAGGTGCCTCGTGAGGACCTCATGAGGTGAAACGACGTCTTCACTCACCCTTGTTTTAAACAGACGAGTTACACATTGTAATGTGAATCTCATTGTAGATTGTACAAGGGCATTGTCGCTCGCCAGAGCGCTCGTTCTCGAGATATCGGAGTCCGCCTCGATGCCGAAGATGAGTGCTGCTTTTAGCCTGTCAGAGTCCCCAGAATACCCTCAGGCAGATGCAGGAGCTCTTCCAGTGCGGTAAAAAATGGCACTGTCTCTGCTGTCTCTGGCATCAGTCCGACTCTATGTAGAGACATGACAGTTTTCTAGTTTAAATTCATTGCTGTTCGGTAGCGATGTTAATTTTTCGACATTTCGTAGCGATGTTGTTTTTTGTTGTCGACATAGCTGAAAGGATTAGTAAACCGAAGTGGCAATGGGTGGGGCACATTGCTAGTAGAACTGATGGCCGTGGGACGACCTCCAATGAGGTGGACAGAAGACCTGATGAGGGTCGCTGGGAGTCGTTGGATGAAGGTGGCATGTAACCGCTCCTTGTGGAAATTTAAGGGGGTGGTCTTTGTGTAGCAGTGGACATCATTTGGCTTATATGATGTTAATTTTAAAACTGTCTGCATTAAATTGGTGGGCCTGCAGTTTTCTAACAAGTATAGTAGGCGTGTTCATTGTGCCCTGAGAATTACGAATTAGCTCAAGTCAAGTAATAATGTTTAAACTTTTAACATTACTGTGTTACGGTTAGAAGACCACTGTCGCTAGTGAAATTACTGGGCATAAGAGACTAAATAACAAATGTCTCAAGGTGATAAGCGCAGTGTGGTGCCACGCAGGACTAGTCCTGGGTAGCATTACAATTGTTATGGGCAGAAATGACGCTTACTACCAGGCGAATGACTTGCTCGTCGAAAAAAAAACAATTGTATGACGTTGCCCACATATTTTATAGATTTTTTCTTATTTGAGAAATATGACGACGTTGCCTTATACTTGACATTGGCGAAATTGTTGAAGATACTCTACAGAAGCCATAATCTAAGAGAAGAAGAAGACTTGCTCGTCTCGTGACGCACAATTTCCACTTTTCCATTCATAACGTTAATGTATTATAATAGATTCGTAAAGGCAAAGGTCAGAGTCATACAGCCTAAATGTATAACTCATAACAATGAGACGTATGACGTATCTACACATCTTGCCATTATATTATCAGTGTTGCCAGCACGCGTGTTAAAATGTAAAGGTATAGTTATGATATTGATAGTTTTAGTAGATTGTGTAGTTTTTAAGCATTTTAAGACTTATGTAGATTTTTTCTTTTTAATGTGTATTGTGCGTCGATGTTTCGCAACTTATCAGTCAAAAGACTTTCATTGCCGATCAAAGGCATAGATTTACGACCACGACACGACACGTAACGACAAGTTACATTCCGCTGGATCCAACGACTCTCGGCTATCTTCACCAGGTCGTCTTTCCATCTTGTTGAAGGCCGTCCTACGCTGCGTTTTCCGATGCGTGGTCTCAACTCTAGAATATTTTTGCGTTCTACGAGCAATGTACCCATTGCCACTTCGGTATAGTGATCTAGTAAAAAATAGTGACGGCACGGTTGGTACAGTGGCTGATACAGTCGGCTGTTGCGCTCCGCGTCGGAAGTTCGATTCCCGCACGGATCAAATATTTGTATAATCTGCATATAGTTGTTCCGGGTCTGGGTGTATTGTGTGTGGAATTTGTGCCGGGCAAAGCGGGGCAAAGTTTAAAAATAATAACAAAAAATATATATTTGGTGCTATTTATTAGCATTTGATTTGACCGCGTAGAGAAATACCGAGTGTAGATCAAGAGGTTGACAAAAAACACTATTTGCTCCGCACAAACATGCATACAACATTCAACACTACATAATCTGTACGTTTTTTATCATTTTGTGTCCTGTTTCTTTGTGATACTGAGAAGAATATATTTTCTAACATTTCTCGTCCCATATCACGAGAATGTGTCATATCTCAATTATGCTAACATATAATAGATTACAATGTGATTACGTACATAATCGCAATCGTTCGTTCATTACGTATATTACACTTAATTAAAACAACACGTAACCACGGAAGATTAACAAATAATTTAGACTAATATTATCACCAGTATGTGCCGTCTGGAGGTTTATGAATGCTCACTTCTTAGGGTCGCAGGTACAAAACCTGGCGCCTCCCTTTGTTTTGATGCAAGCAAAGGAGGTAGCAGAGCGGGAACGGGAGGAGACTACCTGTGATCCCTGTCGCAGAAAACGCACCGGGCGCCGCCGGAGGGCGCTGAACGATCTCCGGCCTCCATACGTAGCGGGCTGCGGGTGACGGACTGCCTTTGGTTCCTACAGAAACAGGCTCGAGGTGGCAGTGCGTGTGTTCTGCGGACGCCTCTCTAAAGGTTGGTATGGCTGGTTAG
The DNA here is from genome assembly GCA_947459985.1 of Diloba caeruleocephala. Lineage (NCBI taxonomy): Eukaryota > Metazoa > Arthropoda > Insecta > Lepidoptera > Noctuidae > Diloba > Diloba caeruleocephala. Next base: position 5,173,672 of record OX381618.1, read on the forward strand.
GTTACGCAGAGACAGGGCCCATCAAACAGCGACGATATATATATAATACCTGCCCGAGGTGCGGTCTAATGCAGACAAAATAGGGTTCAAAACCTGGCATATACTAATGTGAATTTTTCGTTGTCATAATAATATACTTTGTTAGAACCAGAAGACTCCTCTTACTTTAACGGTAAAGAAAAACATGGTCAGGAAATGCAGTAAGTGTCCTGATCAATGTTTCAATGTTCTTTCTCTATATGAGGACGAGAGTTACCTATAGGTTGATATTGTATAGCACGAGGTCGTAAACGATGAGCACTCCAATAGTCCAGTACGCAAACGAACTACTTCGATCACCAAACTCTTCAAACATGTTGATTGTGGCAACACTCCGTTACAATAATATCAATAATAACCACATGTTTAGCTGTAGACTTCAATAAGCTATAATTATATGATAAAATGAATTATGGAACCATCGACTTGACCATCAAATCCATGCAACTAAAGTTGAACTGTCTGTTTGTAATGTCAAAATAACAGCTTTTTACTAAATGCATATGAAAGTATATACGGTACATATAACAAAGAAGCAATTTTTTTTCTGTCTGTTTGTTCCGGCTAATCTCCGAAACGGCTGAACCAATTTTGACGGGACTTACACTGGCAGGTAGCTGATGTTGTAAGGAATAACTTAGGCTACTTTCAGTTTAGAAAAATAATTAGGGTTCCGGGCAAAAAAACTTAAATCCCTTGAAATCCAATATATATATTCTATGTCAAGTGTCTATGTCGAAGTACTCTAAATTTCTTTTAAATTAAACGCGGTTGAAACCGCGGGTACCAGCTAGTCAAATATAAAATAATTGAAAAACGATCTATTTCCAGAAATATGCTCAATTTGGAGAGCAAACTGAGGCCAAAAGAACTTTACTGGGCCATTGGAATGTATCGCGTAAAGTATTGTGTACTCTTGATAAACAGAGGCTTGTGCGAATGTGTCGCTATTGTCCTTGAGGTTATCACTTGAAGGGTTATTAGAGAAATATCATAGTTTTGATGATAATATAAGTGTACGCGATAGATACGCCACGCTTGTCAAACTAGTAAACAAAAATTGAATGTTTCGTACTTATGTTCAAATCGAAAATAATGATTTAAAAACAAAAAATCTCCTTTTATGAAAACCTAAATCGTAAAAAAAATACTAGGAGAAAAACGACCCAAAATCTAAATAAGGATTGGCAACAACATTTGATATAAACGGAATAACACGTTTCAAAACAAATTGCCTGGACTATCATTGACATTCTTAATCAGTTTTTTTTATCTTAAACGTTATTTACCAATTATGTTATTTCTTATCTAACTATTGAACTTTCGAGTTGCATGATAATATAAAAAATAATTCCTTTGCATAGCTTGACGTTTTGACTAGGTTGCACCTTCGTCCAACCGACCGTCGACCCGGCCGAAACATCGTGCGTTAATTAAAGAAACGACTTTATATATTATTTCTTATCCATTATTAATTATTTGAAAATTTTAAGGATATGCATTGTTCTTGTTTCAATTAGATAGAACATTCTGCTGCTATCGTCTTAGTAGAGCTTTTGATTCATCCATTTTTAAATTTCTCTTACCTTTTAGAATGTGTTTCCTACAGTTACTAAACATAATCACATAAGCCCATAAACTTCGTATTTTCATCCCGCTCGGATCAATATATGAGTATCAGAATGCCAAAAAACAAAACGTTATTTTAGTAGTATAATTACCTAAAACGCAAATACGCTGCATAGGAAAACGACACAAAACAAAATACCTGTACAGTGATGACAAATATTCATGTTTTTTAAAATGTTATAAGCTTTAATGAATGTGTTATAGAATTCCTGAAATTTTGCATTGAAACATGGATTGATCTTGTTTCATTTAGAAATTTCTACTGCGTTACCTTCCTTGCAAGATTATTTTGTTCCACTTGTAATTATAACTCCATCACCAGAAGCTACCGCAACGTAGGTGCTCAATGAGGAATAAAATAGAAATATTTGTTCCATACTGAGCACCAAGCTAATAATGAATTGGTGCTCAACGGGGAATACTTTGGGTGGTCAAACCACAGGTGCTCAAAGAGGAATACTTCACTTACTAATCATCGTGATCACAGTCATCGGCCCATATAGAATATGTTAAAATATGTTAGTTGCTAATTTGGTTAAAGGACACACTGGCATAATTCCACGCAGCGCTGGGTAGAATAATCACAATATATGTCTAGTTTTAAGGGGAAAAAGGACTCTACTGGCCTTTATATATTTACCCTCAGTTGCTTTTTACGATATCCATATAGGAAGAGGTGGATGGTCTTGTTTTGTCAGGCACTATACGGATATCACCATGTTAGGCAATAGGCTGCACAAACTGATCGGTAAACGAACGATGCGGTTAACTAACACTCGGTGCGATCAGTCTGTGTATGAGTAACCAATAATAGTAACCAGGCGAAGGTATTAATACCATACTGCCTTTATAAATATATTGTGGCACCACTGCTGGAGGACGTCACTACGTCACGAAGGTTGTCACTGAAAACCAGCGCTGTTGTCGATGGGATCTTTTCAACGTCACAGCATTATGCTGAGTGACAACCTTTTTTTGCACGGGCACGACGCATTGCTTTTTGGATTTTTAATGTTTAGCATTTTAAAACCTACATAAAACTGGTAATGTATTCTACATTTTATGTTTGGCCTGGATTCTGAGTCTTTTGGCCATGTACCCTTATTAAAACTTTGTGTTGCCATTTTATTGCATTTTGTATGTTTATTTTAGTGTTTCTTATAAATATTGTGTGCTTAATTTTAGTTGTGCGTCGTTACTGGTGCATAAATAAATGGTTTTCTTTCTTTCTTTCTGTCTAGTATCTGAATATCGGAGGGTTTGATTTCTTAAAAATAAAGAAATTGCTCATGTTCCGGATAGCTTAAAATCACCGTTCATTTTCACCATAATTTTCATTATCTGATGACACGCCATGTCAGTGTGTAGCAAAGCGCGACGCGCGCGTCTATAGGTAAATCGCGCGCTTACCTGGCTTTCGTCTCATAACGCTTGCTTGAAATCTATAAATTTATTTATTCATCGTCATGATCACCATATAAGCCAAAGGAAGTCCACTGCTGAACCAAACCCTCCTCATTATCATATCGGCCATTTATACGTCCACTGCTGAACAAAGGCCTCCCCCATAGATTTTCACAATTGTGTCATCATTTTGGTGGGTATTTGCCAATACTCACCACGCTTGGCAGGCGGGTTGGTGAACGTAGTACGGCTACTGTTCCGGAGAAGGTACACTGCAGTCCATTCCTCTGCTTTAGAGTCCTTTAGTCGCCTTTTAAGACATCCGCGGGAAGAGATGTAGTATTTTATTCTCAGTTCGGACACCACACATATAAATAAATCCTGTAACTCGTTACGCAAATAAGCGTAACCCAACCGCGCGATTATGCGTTTAAAAACATCTCGTATGTCACTAACTCACCGTTTAGTATGTCAAGGCACAAGGATATTATTACGACCTAAATTATTTGTGTGTGTAAAAAAAACTACGGTTAAGAGGCCTTGAAGCGAAGATCATCGGTCGGAAACGCGGTATTGTTGAATCGCGAATCTGACCCCGAAAGCGTGCGAATATCTTGTTCAAACATAACAATATGTAATATATGGTGTTGTCTAATTTTAGCAATCTCTTCAGAAGGTGAGGGTTTCGAGGACTAGATTTTGTACACTCACGAAGCAATATTAACACGTTAGCTGTCCAGTGTACTGAATATGGTACACACCGCTCAGGGCGCATCAAGTTTATGTATTGTAAACGGTACACACACCTGAAACTGAATAAGTCCTAGTGTACCAAGTGTACTAAATACGGTACATAGATAAAGGTAGGCAAATCCATCTCATCCCGTTGGTGTCTTAAAAGGCTACTAAGGGATTCACATTAGCTGCTTGGGCAGCAGCGTCCTTCGAATACATTAACAACTCAACTGCGCCATCGCCAACCCGCCTGCCAAGCGTGGCGATTATGGCAAAACCACAATGAGCACACAACGTACCGATGTCGATCGTTGTGGTGATCTTTGAGGGAGGCCTGTGTCCAGCAATGGACTTTATTCGGCCGAAATGATGATGATGAGTGAAATCCGGATTATTTTGTATCTATTTGACATCATAGTTTTCATAATAAAACACTTTTAAACGGATTATATCGCGTATATTATAGATTTTTGTTTTTCCTGACGTTTCGAATGCTTTGCAGCATTCGTGGTCGCAGGATGACTGGACCTAAGACATTACTATCATAGTTTTCGCCAAATAAACTCCACTGCTGGATACAGGCCTTCCAGAAAGATTGCCACAACGACAGGACTAATTGTATTTTCTGCTTATTTGGGGGATTTACCATAATTGCCTCGCTGGGCAGGCGGGTTGGCAATCGTAGACTAATTGTAAATGCACTTGAAGGACGCTACTGTCCATCCTCTGGCTAATCCCATAGTTGCCTTTTACGACCTCCACGGAAGGAGATGGAGTGGTCCTATATTGTTAATCTGGACTAGGACAATATTTTTTATATTTTTATATAGTTTTAATTTTAATTGAAGCTTATACTTTTTAAAAATATACATCAAATCAGATGATGACATTTATCTGTTTATATGAGGTGCTCACAGCCATTTACATGACACCAACAGCTCGTATCCGTGCTTCGAAGAGCAAGTAAAATAGTTGGTCCCAGTTGTTGTCATTTAGACGGCAGTAGTTAAACCAAGTCGGAGGACTTTGAGCGGCTTGAATAACTCTTTTTAGGGTTCCGAACGTCTGAAGGAAAAACCTGCGGGTCCCTTATAGGATCACCCGTGTATCTGTCTGTCCGTCTATCACAGCCAACTGGACCGATTAAGTTGAAATTTGGTACACATATGGATTTCTGGGACCAAACACGGACCTGTAACGTAAATAAATGAATTTTGAATATGGGGTCACTTTTGGGGGGCAATATAAAACAATTTGAGTAAAGTTTTGCAAGCTGTACCGTGTAACATATGAAACGGAAGGGCTTGTTGTGAGGGTCTCAAATATATTGATTTAATTATATTAAAATGTAGAGTTATAAAGTTATTTAAGAAAATGGACGAAAATTAACAGATTTTTTTTAATTGGGACAAGCCCGCCACATATTCCCAACCACTGCGACTCCTGTAAGCCAGGATCTACAATGGCGACCACCGAAAAGAACACCGATCAATGAAGATCGGTGTGTCCCAGAGAAATGAATAACTGTCTTGTAACCCGCACCGAAATTAACAGACTGCCTAGCAATGCCTCCCTTATTGGTAAGCCTTTCCAGCCTGCAGGCTGCTAAAAATGAAGATTCAAGACATTTTAGTATTACTTTTCGGTTAATACGAGAATAAACTGAATACTTTGGTAGGTAACTTAATTCATACTTTCTGTTTTTTTTGTCTTTAGGTGCACGCTCTTTATACATATAACCTTGACTGATAATAGCAATATAATTAAATTAGAATGTGTAAGATAAAGGTCAGTTTAAGCGAGAAAAATAATCGTTTTTTTGTTAAATTAAAAAAGTACAAGACGTGGCTCTATTATGTTACGCATTCTATTCTTTTGTTGGCTCTCACGGGCTCAGCATCAGCCGAACGCACTTTGACCCTATTGGATCCATTGTGCGTTCCATGTTACGCATTACCTTTTGCCCGCAGTTCGGCTCGCGTGATAATTGGGATCAGGATAAAAACATCATAACTTTAAAATGGACCATAAAAATATCGCGATAAAAGTCTTAAAAGCAACCGTCACTAGTAAATAGACACGGACAGGCCAACGCAAGAACTGTTTTATTATAAATTGCATTTCATAAAATTTCGCGCAATAATAGCATTATTTCGCGAACAGCATTTTAGGTAACCTCGCCGTTTCTATCAGGTTGCATTAATTAATCGTGGTTACAAGTAGACTTAGTCTGCGAGAAAGACCCGATATTGTATTATTATTTATTACTAGCTCTACCCCGCGGTTTCACCCGCTGTTAAATTTATAAGAAATCGGTTTATTTATAGACAGCTGTTACGGAGATTAGCGGGAACAAGCAGACATAGACAGACACACAAAAAAAAAAATGTTTTTTTTGTTAGATGTACCATATATACTTTCAAATGCATTTAGTAAAAACCTGTTATTTTCACATTACAAACAGACACTTCAATTTTATTTATTTGTATAGATTATTATAATTTCGATAAATTTCTAACCGATGAACATAAACAAAACATCAATATATCAATAAGACATTTTAGTGAGCATGACGACTCATACTGCCAAACAACAGGCCGGTGTATGTTATACTGGGATGATCAGCTTCGACACACTTGAAACTCCGGCGAAAGTTTATGCACATCATGCACTATCTTTCGATGATAAATAATAAAGTAGATAATCCATAGGTACGGGAGTGTGTTAATTTATATGCACCAAATAATTATTTACGCGGATGTGGTCGTCGACATCGCCGATTCCTAACTTGTCTCCCAACATGGCGCCTTCCACATGCAGCTAATAGCCCTACTGGGAGAGCTATTGAATTAATCAATAATTTTATGCAGAGCTGTCTAGATGCAGATATATATTTCGACAAGTTATTTGTATTGATGAAATATGTTATGATTCATTTAAATACAATTTAGTATTCAGCCATAACTTCTTGCCGTGTTATTGTTTTGTTTTTATATAATTTATTTTATTGTTCTAACCTACTTTATTATCACAATTTGTAATGTCATAAATTTTATTTTTATTCTTTAGGTTATTGATTTGATTTGTTTTTTAAAAGAAGTAGCATAACATATAAGCGTTTTGGTCCACACTGTAAGCTTGTATTGTTCGAAATAAATAAATAAATAAATAAATTAAACATCACATTATTCTCACTACATAATTCTCACATTCACAATAATGTAAGCATGATTGATGTCACAATTAATAATCAAAAAGATGCATGCGATAAAATAATATTAATAAGAAAAGAGTTAATTACTATGGGCGGGGCACATTGCTCGTAGAACTGATGGCCGTTGGGGAAAAAAGGTTCTCGAATGGAGACCGCGCACCGGAAAACGCAGCGTGGGACGACCTCCAACGAGGTGGACAGACGACCTGGTGAAGGTCGCTGGGAGTCGTTGGATGAGAGCGGCATGTGACCGCTCGTTGTGGAAATCTAAGGGCTGTGGCTGATATGATGAAGATAAAATTATTATGCATGCAATTTCAAACTAATATTATATATAATACAATTATGTTCCTGATCTTAAAAATTATGATCTGATACGACCGTTAAACATGTTAAAATATTATGAGTGTTAGAGTGGATGCAGTATGTATAATATTAAATTATTATATATCCATGCAACTAACTAGAAAGCGCCAGAGACCACCGGACATCTTTATCCTCAATATACTTGTTTTATAATTGACTTAAAGTTAATATAAGGTATTTATAAACTAGTTGTAATTTTATCATAGAACCTAACATTGTTTCCCCTTGGGCTTGTTGGCTCTGCTTAGTCTAAAATCCGGTACCGTGAGTTTGTGTCTATTCCGATCATTTAAGGTCTGTGTTTCACAGCCTTTTCTGAAAGCTGCATGTTGCATGTTTTTACGGACGTACATAATGTTTTGTTATATATACAGGGATGGTTAAGTTATTATTTTTATCTGCTTATTTAGTTCGCGAAGGAACTCACGAGAGCCTAGACTATGAATAGATGGTACCGCTCTTTTTAGTGATGCAAAAATTGTCTCGACATCAGCAGCAGACCCCTACAGTAAAATACCATAGGAAATAATAGTGTGAAAGTACGCAATATACACCAACCTATCTGTATCCACGCCAGTGATGTGCCTTATTTTCCTAATGGCGAAAACATCAGAGCTCAGTTTGCCTGCAATCGCCTTTATATCATTGCACTTTAGAGTCTACTGTTGTGCCGAGGAAGACAGTTGAAGCAACCAGATGTAACGTCTTTCCACCCAGACTAATGTTTGCATTTATTTGGGTTAAATTTGGCAGGGAGAATATGATACATTTGGCTTTGCCTGCATTTAAAAGAAGGTTATTGACAGAAACCCACTTAGATATTAAATTGAGTGCATTTAATCCCATAGTCGCTTTCTACGACACCCACGGCATGAGACTCATCTCTGGTCGTGGTGGAGCTATTTAATTTATTTAAAATGAAACCGCGCTAGTGCGAGTTGAAGGGTTCTGGAATTGCTGAATATATTGTCTATTGTTGAATTTTGTCTTGTACCAATAGCTTATCCGAAGAACAAACTTAACATCGTAATTCCCATACATTCCAGCCGCAAACTAGAGTTTGTATGCACAATATTGAAAGATTTACGATGTTATTTTAAGACCGTAGACTTATTATAGGTTTTCCTGTAATCCACGAGTAAAGAGCTATTATCTATATCTTTTTCAAATTTTTTGGCTCTGTAGTTTCGGAGATAAAAGGGCGGGGGGGAATGGTCAATTTTCGAGCTGATACCAAATGGATTTTTCCGTTATTTAAATTCTGTATTTCAGGATGTATGGTTTTATGATGTGTATGTTTTAGTTGACAGAATTGGTACGTAAACCAACCAACCAACTATCGGACATACAAAATGTATTTCTGTGGATTCATAAACAAAGTCGCGGCGTTAGTAAGTATTAATTTTCGCTTTGCAACACTAATCCGTGTCGCATGTCATTCCACGCATCGCTTAACGTTTACTAACATGAGCGTTATTTTTATGCCTGCCCTGACAGGTATGTGGTGTCTAAAGTTTAAACACTGCTGCTTGGCGGCAAATATCTGGTGCTGCGGTGGTACTGCCTACCCGGACCCTTGCCATAAGACACTACCTTTCATTTATGCGAGTAAAGACCCTTTTTTTCCCTGGGGAAATCCTTCTTCGCCTTCCTCCGCTCAGGGAAGGTGGAGTGGCGTACTCGTAGGGCGGTCTCTTATCGGCTAAAAGCCTGCGGTGTCCCTACGTGCAATTTACGCCATGGTCACGACGGCGGTCAGCGACCCTAGCAGAAACAAATACCACTACCAAACTCTATCTCTTAATCGGAAGGTAGTGGAAGAGACTGTAAAGATGAGTACTTTAAATATGGGAAACCGAAGAAACATTTTTTAAGCCTCGTTCTGAATTTGTTAAGTATAAGTTATTCCCTCATGCACTAAATTTTGTATGAATATGATAGTTAATCATTATACAATGCAATTCCTTACATCCGAATTACCAAATAATTGCTAGGAGCAGGATAGGGCTTAAAGGGTAGGTAAAGGTAAAGGCTTTAAACCTTAAAGGGATTGTAAGCCTCTTTCTTTTCTTCTTTCTTTAGAAGTAAAAGAAGCAAGAAAGAAGAAAGATTGTAAGCCTCTTCAATATCGTCATATCATATCGAAGGTGGAGGGACATGCTCTTACTAGCTAAAACTCCTCGGCGTCCCTCCGTACACTTTACGCTGGGGTCACGGGTGGCATTCTCGCATTCGTGGGCAACCCTAGCAGAAAAAAACAGCCCTACCAAACTCTATTACTTAATGGGGAGTTGGTGGAAGAGACTATAAGGATAACAAGAGAGATCTATAGAAGGATGGAGGATGCGTCGATACAAGCTCTACTTCTTTTCATGTTTATGATATGTACAGCGATGGCCGTTGGGACAAAAAGGTTATCGAGAGGATACTACACACCGGAAAATGCAGCGTGGGACTACCTCTGAGGTAGACAGACGATCTGGTAGAGGTCACTGGGAGTCGTTAGATGCGGGCGGAATATAACCGGCTGTTGTGGAAATCTATGGGGGAGGCCTTTGTTCAGTAGTGGACGTCCTATGGCTGATATGATGATGTATAAAGGGTCAAATACAATCGTTTTTATTTTTTAATAGAAGCGTTGAGTCGTCATAACTGGAATACGTTGGATAAGACTAGTGTATGTGTATGTAGAAGCAACATAAAGAGTGATAACGGAAAATCAGTGTCTCATAGGCTGTCCTTTCACTTCCTCCCGCTAGAGGGAGCGGCCGCTTTACAGAAAGAAGCTACCCCTTCCGAGGTGGGCTAAAAGGCGTGGCACCGATGGGCGGCTCCTGAAGGACTATTTGCGAGTTACTGGAGCAGACCTTCGGTGCTTCGGACGTGTAAGGTAAATAAATGAATTTTGAATATGGGGATTACTTTTGCGGGGTAATAAGAAAATTAAAAAATACAATTTTACAAACTGTAATGTGTAACATAGGAAATGAAAGGGCTTGTTGCGAGGGTCTCAAATGTATTTATTTTATAATTTTAAAATGTATCGTTTTAGAGTTATTTAAGAAATCAGACGAAACATTAAGAGTTCTCCCCGTTATCTCCAAAACGACTGAGCCTAAAATTTAAAAAAAAATACACATAATAGCTCTTTACCTATAGATGACAGGAAAAGCTGTAAGGAGTCCATGGTTCTTAAATAACATGGTAAATCTTTCAATATTGTGCGTACAAACTTACGTTTGCGGTTGAAATGTATGGGATCACATGTTTTTAAACTACGATGTAGTTTGTTCTTGGGATAAGTTATTGGTACAAGACCGAATTCAACAATCATATATTCAGCAAATTTCGGAACCCTCTCCACGCGAGTTGAACTCGGACTTGTCTTGTTATTTAATATATTACTTTTTATTACTTCAGCTGTAACATAAAGTAACAAATACACCCGTCGTATTAATATATTTTAAAAGAACTTATGTAACTATATGTTTACTTTTATTTTTCCACGGATCAATTCACCTCTGCTGTCCTTTAATGGGCTACATTCTCATAGTATGATGTTCACAGTGTACACAGGTGTTGCTAGCCCACCAATATTAATTTCTATAAATGCAAGAGAAGTGATTTTTGCTTGTATATAATAATGTACATAAGTGAGAAGAAAAACTATAGTGTTCGTTGACTCCCAAAAAACTCATTTATTATTTATTAAAATTTTAAATACTGAATATTAAAATGATGAATTTGCTTATATTAATGAAAACAAATTTATGAAAACTGAATGACAATGAATAACAATATAATATATTTAAGAAACACTGTTCTTTTGCTAATTATTATACTAGTCGCGCGAATAATGTTAAATCTTTTTTATTAGTACCTATTAATACGTGTCAGATGCACTAAATAATCGAATTAATAGGCTAAGAATATTTTAACTACACAAATACGTTATTTTAATAATAAGACTTAATTTACTAAGAACTTTAATACACCCCTGGTCCTGTCGACATGTTATTTACTGTTAAAATCTGGTCACTGTATAATAAAAAAATAATATCTATATAAAAATAAAAATATTAAGAAATTACCTCACCTATATTTGAGATCCATAACTTCAAAGTTATATACAGACGCATACATTCCCGCCAAAAACACAGGAAACAATATCATTATATAATTAATAACATTAAACTTCCTAAAAGGCCCTAAAATTGTTAAAATGTCATCCACTGTCACTTCATTACTTGGTTTTTTTTCTGGATCCATTTTTGTCACTATATTTCACACTCTATAAAAAATAATCGTGAAGTGAACAATTTAAATACAATTCGTAACGTAATTGTAACTTGTTTGAAATCGGAACGCGCGCGCGGCTTCGGTCACCAGACCGATAGTGCGGACGGTTGAACCGATCTATGCTTTTTATTGTTCATGTTAAAATCATTGCCTATCGAAGCGGAGTGTTGCTTACGATAGTATTGATTCTAAAACTATTTACAACCACCTTTACTATAAGATTTAAACATATTTTGTATTTGTTCCCTCTTAAAGTTTACAATAAAAAACAACTGAACAACTACCATTACCACTGCGGCTGCCAAGTTTGGCGATTATGGCGATATTACGCATGATCATCGGGAGGCCCATGTTTGCAGTAGCAGTAGGTGTCTACGGACTTGTTTACATTTGCTAGACATATCACGTTGTTTGCATATTCGCCAATTGTTATATACCAGATGCACGACGTTGAGTGAAATATACAAAACTGTTAGAGAGAGGGCCCTGGCAGAAAGACAAGGTGAAGGCAGTTTGACTTTTCTTTTACGGTAAAAGTATACAACCCCTCTCTCCCCGTGTTGTCGGTGTGAAAAATGACAACAAAATGATTAACTGTTTAAACTAATGGAGTGACAAAAATGACAACTCTAGGTGTTAGATATTGTTTAAAAATACTAAAGTAGACACGGAATTTTCTAATCTATTTACACCAACTGATATTTTCATAGGGAAAAATGAAGATTGTAGGTGACATCGTGGGACGCGCTGTCCGTTCCAAATTCTAAGGGTGTGTAGAGGATGGAAAGAAGCGTCCTGTGCTGTGCAAAATCGTACTCCGGTCACAAATCCGGTTGCCAACCGTGGACTACTTCACGACTGTTCATTGTTGCGACTCCCAGGACAAAAAACGTTTTTAAATAGTCTACACTTTAAAGACAAACGTTATACAAGACCCTGGGTGTGAGGCGTGAATTTGGTCCTTATGTTCGTAAAAACGTGTCAAGGTCTGTCTCACTATTGAGCCAAGATTAGAAGCTGAAGCTAAGACGTTTCTCGTCTCGTCGTCTGGCCAGAAGACTCGAAGAATTCCAGCCACAATAAAATAAATAAACAGTATTATCAGCTGTTGTGTTTAGATTCGTATAAAGCCTTAGGCGTACAGTCTGACGGTACTAGGCTGAGACATTGAAAAGATTGTCCGTACAATTGGCCTTGATTGATTCAGAACCTTTCCAATTACGCAGTGCAAGAAGGCAGAAGTTGTGTCCCTGAATCTGTTTCCCAATGCGTTGACGCAGAATTTTCTTTTTCTCTTAAGAAACTTGAGACTTTCAAAGAACTGCCGGGAAGCGAGGATCTTGCTCAGGTGCACAAAGTCTTACGGTGAAAGAGACTACTTGGCTTAACTTGCAAGTATGAGTGACCAAACTGCTCCACAACTGGTGACAGACGTAATAGATATTTTTTTAGATAATGATTTGTGAAGAAACTGTCAGTAGTTGGGTGTATGTATACATATATGTTATTACCGGTACGTTACCGACGGTTCTAGTGGCCGATTTACCGGTAAAGATGACGAGCGATAGTTCGTTATTGCTTAACCCATTGCCCTCACATTGACAAATCTAACTCTACACCTTAAACTACATAATCGGTATATTTAAATGCACTCTATAGCTTATTGTTTAAACTTTACACAAAGCAAAGGTTTGTGTGCACAATAAATTACTCAAAGACTTTCCTTTCTGAAGAGGAAAGCTGTGGAGTACCTACTATCATTGCTCATCTTTGTTATGTAATAATTATAGCTTGAGAAAACTACTGTGTGCATCTCTTAATGATTTGGTGAGAGAATCAATACTAATATCCAATATATTAAAGTTATTTGTATACAAGGCTAGTTTTAAAGAGGTCTGAGTATTTGTGCATATGTAATTTACGTTTGTAAATTGTTCGCACGACAAAGTGAAAAAATAGTGTGGTCACGTCAAAAAAAGTTGAGATGAAGCGCGGGGAATTATAATATTACTACAATGTTTATTTTTAACCGACTTCAAAAAGAAGGAGTACACACACATAATGTATGTAGACTAATTACTCCAAGATTTGTAGACCGATTTGAGAAATTCCTTTTTTAATAGGTGGTGTTTCGGGTCGTATCTGCGTCGAATAGACCGAGAAAGGACGCCCAGTTGTCATAACTGCGGAAACTGCCCGGAGGACACGGCGCAGCACACTTTGGAGGAGTGCCCAGCTTGGGCAAGGTAGCGCCGTGATCTCGTCGCGGCAGTCGAAGGGGATGACCTCTCGCTTCCAGCCGTGGTTCAGTCCATCCTCCGGAGCGCGTGGGATGCCGTCGCCCCTTTTTGCGAGGACGTGATGCAATCAAAGGAGGCGGCAGAGCGGGGACGGTAGCAGACCACCTCTGATCCCCGCCGTAGAAAACGCACCGGGCGTTGGGTGCCAGAGGAGGGTGCTGAGCGATCTACGGCCACCTTGAGGAGCAGCCTGCAGTCGGCAAACTACGGGAGGTCCGTCGCCCGAACAGAAGCAGGCCCGAGATGGTGGCTCATGTGTTTCGCGCGCGCCTCTCAATAGGATAGGTATGGCCAGCAAGGTCGTACAGAGAAGAGGCCCGTCAAACAGCGACGGGCCGATACCTGCAGGGGGCGCGGTCTAATGCAGACAAAGTACACCTCACCCTCGGCTAGAGGTAAGAGGTAGGACACCGTGGGGTTTTAGCCGGTTTGAGTTCGGCATGCCTCTCCACCATTTCCAAGGCGGAGGAAGTCCATGAGGATTACCCGACGATAAAAAATATTACATTTGATTGAGTAGTTTTTTAACCCGCTTCAATAAAAAAGTTAATTAGACTGCGCTTATCTAGATGATGTTTTAATAGTTCACCAATATCTCCGAAACAACTGATTTGAGTCATTATTATTTAATTTAGTGATAATTACTCGAATTGGTTTCATATAAATATAATTATGATTGGTGTAAGTTTTGATGACATCGGTTCTGTCATCCGTGAGATGTGCCTGTCTTCTAACATAGATAAGGAGGTATCCCGGGTTGGTTCAATTTTAACTGATATCTAACTTGGAAAATGTTCTTACATTTATTTACACTAAAAAGAAACAAATAGGTAAAGCCTTTAAAACGATTTTTTTACATCATATTATATTTTTCCCGAGTTGTGTGTTTTGTCCAGTTTAAGAATATAGCACCACTCCATCTCCTCCCATTGGATGTCGTAAAAGGCGACTAAGGGACTCTAAACTAGGGGGACGGGCAGCAGCGTCTTCTGTGGAACAGTAGCCATACAGCGCTCACGAACCCACCCGCCAAGCGTGGTGAGTATTGACAAATACCCTCCATAATAACGACACAATTGTGGGAATCTATTGGGGGAGGCCTTTGTTCAGCAGTGGACGTGTAAATGGCTGATATAATTGATTGATATTGACTCTCGGCTTGTTATCGACTTTTAACTCCCTTTCGACTAACCTTGTGTAATGCCTATGCTATCACTATTACCTGGTGTTTTTCTTTTATATGTGAAAGGTTAGCAAATAAATATAACTTTTTTTCCTCATACTGTCTTTGAGACGAGACGAGTCATTCGTGCCGTGTGGTGCCGGCTCAGAATACCACCACCCCATCTCCTTCCGTGGGTGTCGTAAAAGTCGACTAAGGGATTAGCCGGAGGATGGGCGGCAGCGTCCTTCGAGTACATTAACAACTCAACTGCGATCGCCAACCCGTCTGCCAAACGTGGCGATTATGGCAAAACCCCCCAATGAGCCCAAAACACAGCCATATATATTTCATATCGCTTTGGGGAGGCCTGTGTCCAGCAGCGGACTTCATACGGCCGAATTAAAAAAAATGAGTCATTCTCCTGGTGGCGAGCGTATAATAATTATAATGTTACCCAGGATTAATCCTGCATAGTACCACACTGCGATCGTCAGAGATTTTAGGTATTTAGTCTTTCATACCCAAAGATGTTTTTATAAGTGTAGATGCGTTGTCCGCACTCTACGATGGTCACACGAAAGCAAGGTAATTGCCCGGAGTTCACTTAGTCACGGACCGATCAGTGTCGTAGTTCGACGTGGATCACAAGCATAATTCAGTTACATATTTCAGTATTATTTCATTAATAAATAAATCATCTTTTTTTTTTTCATCATTTCGGCCGAATGAAATCCACTGCTGGACACAGGCCTCCCCCAAAGTACACAAAAACGACCGATATGTGCGTGTTGTGGGCTCGTTGGGGGGTTTTGCCATAATCGCTACGCTTGGCAGGCGGGTTGGCGATCGCAGTTGAGTTGTTAATGTACTCGAAGGACGCTGCTGCCCATCCTCCGATTAATCCCTTAGCCGACTTTTATGACACCCACGGGAGGAGATGGGGTGGTGGAATTCTGAGCCGGCACCACACGGTGTGCGGCACCACACGGTGTCCGGCACCACACGGTGTCCGGCACCACACGTATAATAAATACGTAACGTAAATCGATATTGTAAATAAAAAATGTATTTTGTTTTATTTTTAATTACGCGGTCTAATGGCGGCCGGCGCGCCATTTTGTAGTGCAACAATGTTCTTGTAAGGCGCGTCTATATGTAAAATGTCATTGTTCATGCCCAGTAACTTTACTACCTACAGTGTTTTTCAAATCTGGACAAAATTGGTTCTATTACGATTATTAGTATTTTATATCGTTATCAACATTATAATTGTCCTAACGCAATGTTTCAAGTTAATTATTGCTATTTATTTCTGTAGGTGTTATGTAAGTTAATAATCATGTTACAATTGCGTTTGTTTGATATCGAAGCACGTAACTGTTATCTGAGTTGAGGCTAGGGCTCTATAATGAAAGTGAAAATAGAGATTTGTTTTATTGTTCCGGTGGAAATACATCATGTACTTCCTCCGCCCCGGGAAAGGACAGATGGGTATGCCGCCGGGCTCCTACCAGCTAAAACCAACAGAATGGTCATCTTCGGCACGTAAGGGAGGCTCCAGGAACTCGAATAATTTCCATTTAGGTGCCACGTCTTAAGGCACACCACGGCGGCGATGACTGTACTTTCTGGCTCTAGTGTGACCGCTCCAGTGGTTTTAGCCGGTAGGAGTCCGGCATACCCCTTCGTCCTTCCCCGAGGCGAAGGAAGTTCATGAAGAATTTCCACTGGACATAAATAAAAAAAAGAAAAGAAAAAAAAGAAGGGTAACGCAATCCCGGAGGGCAGATAAAAGCAGGTTCTTTAATTCTACCTCCCTTTTGATACAAAAAAAGTATACATAGGCTGCACTAAAAGTATCGGGAATGGAATATTTCCACTGTTCCTGTCATATTAAAATCTTTTTAATTGAAAACTCCTTGGTTTTACAAATCGAATACCATTTATTTATTTAAAAAAAGATTCACGGTCTTGTCACTAGGTTTTGTCAAACTTGCTTAGTCGTTGAGAAAATGGAATTGACTCAAGAAAATTCAAGAGCGATGATTTATTATAACTTTCGAAGTGGTTTAACACAAAAACATTGTGTTGACCGGATGATTTCTGCATTTGGTGATGAAGCCCCATCCAAAACCACAATTTATCGCTGGTTTGCTGAATTTCAACGTGGACGTGTCAAGCTCAGTGATGATCCTCGTCAAGGTCGTCCAAAAACTGCAGTCACCCAAGAAAACGTTGATGCTGTGCGTAAGCTGATTGAGGAAGATCGACATGTGACATACCGCGAAATTCAAGCAACTTTAGACATTGGCATGAGTCAAATACAATTAATCTTGCATGAACAATTACATGTTTTCCCGATGGATACCGCATTTGCTATGTGTAGAGCAAAAAGCGGCTCGCGTTACTTGGTGCGTCAGAACTCTTGAAACATTCCACGCAGGATCCTCAAATGCTGTATACAACATCGTATCAGGTGACGAATCCTGGATATATGCGTACGAACCCGAAACAAAAAACCAGTCACGAGTTTGGGTGTTCGAAAATGAGTTAAAGCCAACAAAAATTGTTCGTTCACGGAGTGTTGCAAAAAAAATGGTGGCCAGGTTTGTCTCCAAAACCGGCCATGTTACGACTATTCCTCTTGAGGGACAAAGAACGGTTAATGCAGAATGGTATGCTAGCATTTGTTTGCCACAGGTCGTTTCTGAACTCCGTAGAGAGAACTGCAACCGCCGCATCATCCTCCATCACGACAATGCGAGTTCTCACACCGCGCACAGAACAAGAAAACATAGAATTATTAGACCATCCGCCGTACAGCCCCGACCTAAGCCCTAATGATTTCTATACTTTCCCTAAAATAAAGAATAAATTGCGTGGACAGAGATTTTCATCACCTAAAGAAGCTGTGGCGCCTACAAAACGGCCATTTTGGAGACCCCAACTTCCGAATGGAATGGTTGCTTCAATGATTGGTTCCATCGTATGGAAAAATGTGTCAAATTTCGCGGAGAATACTTCGAAAAGCAATAAATACATTTTTAAATAGTAATGTTGTGTCACTTCCTTGATTCCCGAAATTTTCAGTGCCGCCCTCGTATAGTAAGGAGATTTAAGCTTTAGAAGTAAAAAGGCTGAAGAAGCATACAGAACACAGGGCAGCTTGTGGCGTGCTGAATATGAATGGCGACACTGCGTCCTTAGTGTCCCACTATATTCTAGATTAAAATCCTCTAAAGGGATTCTGCGTGTTGGACGTGTTGTTTTCTGATAAGTTGATTATTAATAACTTTGTTTTGTTTATTGTTAAAGTAAAGAGTGACAACAGATATAAATTGCAAAGTTGCCTTAGAAGACAATATTTTATATATAATTTTATCATAAAAGTTCAAACTAATTATTTGTGTCTTATTTAATATTATTTTCTCAATTATCATTGGGAGGATCCGCAGTGGATGTTTGTGGACTAGTGTGTGTGTTGCGTGTGTGGGAAGCCTGTAAGCTAAAATAAGAGGTTTATGATGCTGAAAACTATTAAAAAACAAGCAATCGAAGCGTGGGATGTGTAGATGTATGTGAGTGTATATTAGTCTTTGAGGTCGAGGGGCTCGGAGTGGAAGCTCCGGAAATGGATTAGACAAACCGAAAAATGACGAAAGCACGTCAAAAGTACTACAAATTGTGGATATAAAATACAGAACAGAGATAGCATGCGTAAATAAAAGAAGACTTTATACCCAGCAGTAGTAACAAGAGGTGATAGGAGATGGCAGCTACATTGAAATAACTAAATAGAAAGAACAGCGTCTGCCTTTCAAAGTAGTAGTGTAGTTTCAGGAGGAAATTGCTGCTTATAGTGTCTATTGTTGAATTCTATTTTGTACCATTGATTTGTCCTAAAAACAAACTTAACATTGTAGTTAAAATCATGTTCTCTCACACACTCCAACTGGAAATGTAAGTTTGTGTGCACAATATTGAAACATTTCCCATGTTATTTTAAAACGACATACTTCTTATAGGTTTTTTTGTACGTTACACGCCCGTGTTTGGGTCGCAGAAATCCATCTGTGTACCAAATTGCAACTTAATCGGTCTAGTAGATTAGTAGCAAATTGGCTGTGACAGACAGATACACTTGTGATCCTATAAGGGCTCCGCCGTTTTTTTAGACGTTCGGAACCCTAGAAGGGACACTGGCACTATCGAAACGATGGTCACGGTCGTGCGGTGCTGCCCAATACTTAGTTAGTAATGGACAATAGTTGATCGCACGTTATCCATTCCAATTTTGAAATAACTGTTACATAGATTCCAGAGCTACTGTTGTATGTCATTTAGGATATTTCTTTAGACTATCTATTTCATTATTTTTGTTCAGTACTTTCATTAAGCTGTAAAATTGCATCACTGCGCTTAAAGTGTTTATATATGATTTGTCGCGGAGTGCCTCTCTATGTGTTTCTTTCCTGGTTAGCTCAACTAGAAGGCTCTCTCCACGGCAGCAAGTAAAAGAGTTCAGTTATTGTGATTCAATGAAACGTAACACATATATTGTTATATTGTTATTTACAACTTCAACACTTCATGCTGATGATTATATGTATTTACAATATAGCTTTATTATCACAATATTTAAGCTAATTGAAAAATTATTAATTGGAATATTGCAGGAGACTATTTGTCAGAGTGACAGCTGTGTGTCGAACCACTAGCGTTCAGAATCGAATCCAATGTGATAATGATGTTGATCAAAATATGAACGATTCGACACCATAATACTAAATTCGAATTTTGATTTGAATAAGGAATGAATCACGGAGTGGACAGTGATAAAGATAAAAGGTATAAAGGCATGAAAGGGGTTGATTGAAATGAAGATGAAGGATGACTTTGTCACAATTTAAATTAGTTATGATGTTCTAGCCGCAAGCGTCAGTATTTCAAGACTCAATACTGGATGTTTCTTTAGACTTACTTATCTTTTGATTATTTTTGTTCAGTACTTTCTTTAAGCCTAAAAGTTGCATCACTAAGCTTAAAGTGCTTACTAGCTATTAATTTAAATTAGATGTGATATTCTAGCCGCAACCGCAAGCGTCTATACTTCAAGAATCAGTACCTCAAGAATACTATTGTGAAATAAACTTTATCTGTCATCCAAGCCTTATGACCAGGTGTCACGACCTATGATTGCAAGAGAGTTGATTTAACATTAAAATTGGTCTATCATAAATAATGCTGAAGTAGGTAAGATGTATTATTTATATGCAATCTATCATTTATCAATTAATATAATTTTTATACCACACGGAATTTAGTTTGGGTTATCTGGGCTACAATTCATTGGAAGTCATTACGTAGGCACCGACTTACTATCGAGGGGAAAATCCTTTGCGGTAAAATTGATGCAACAGAACTGCATCGCGAGCTGTCTGAATTTTATGCTCCCGACTACTATCGGTGCAATAGAAGGCACAAGTTGTTCGCTGTGCCATCGTTTCGTGCCGTTGTCCGCGCCAACTCGCCCATACCGCTCACGCTCTTCGGGTGCAACGCTCTTCTGGATGCCAATCCTCACTGTAACTTGTTTGCGGATGGATGAGTGGATATATTGCCAGACTGTTTGCGCTTTTGTGAGAGAAATATATGATTGTAAATAGAATAACATTAAACATGGTTATACTCATCTCGGCCCTACATACCCACGGGGGGTATCATAAAAGGCGATGGAGGATGGGCAGCAGCGTCCTTCGAGTATACAACTGAACTGCGATCGGTTACCCACCTGCCAAGCTTGGCGACTATGGCAAAAAACCCCCAATGTGCTCACAACATACCTAGATAGGTCATTATAGCGAACATTGGGGGAGGCCTTTGTCCAGCAGTGGACTTAATTGTGGTTGAAATGATAATTGTTATATGTGTAATCATGTAGATATCTTTATCTTTGTAATGAAAAAATTACTTGTTATTTCTCGGGTATATAGGCTCTACAAAAATGGTGAACTGTATTTCAGAGGAACAATCACTAGGCTAGGAATCGCGTTTATTTAAAAAGAAGTTGAAATTTCCGTTTTTTAGGGTTTCGAACGTCCGAAGGAATAACGAGGAACCTTTTTAGGGTCGCTCGTGTCTGTCTGTCTGTCCGTTTGTCACAGCCAATTTGCTCCGAATCAATTTCAATCAATCAATTTGGACCGATTAAGTTGAAATTTGGCACACATATGGATTTCTGCGACCCAAACACAGACCTGTAACGTAATTAAATGAATTTTGAATATAATTGACCATTGTGAGTACAAAATTACGTTTGCAGTTGGAATGTATGGGAGAACATGTTTTTCAACTACAATGTTAAGTTTGTTCGTCGAATAAATTATTGGTACTACTCGTTCGCTTTAAGTAGGCAGACATCCGTCACTTTTTGTACCTGAAGATAACATATTCATCGTGAGGAAACCTCTTCAACTCGTATTAGTCCGGTTTTTTGGGCGGTATTTGCCAGTACTCCTCAAGCTTGGCAGGCGGGTTGGTGAGCCCAGAATGGCTATTGTTCCACAGAAGGGGCGTTGCTGCGCATCCCTCTAGTTTAGAGGCACTTAGTCGCTTTGTACGACATCCACGAAGGGAGATGGAGTAGGGACATAGGCATACACAGTTCGGCTCTTTTCGGTAATGCTCGGTTCTCGTCGGGCGGCAGCCCTCGGCCCCAGAAGCGCCGCTTCGCATCGCCCACGCTTTTATACTTCGTTTTCACTTATCGTAATTCATACTTTTTGCTGTTTGCTTGACTTCTGAAGTTGGAAGCGTGATGGTAAGCCTTCTACCTTCCTCAAGAATTGGGCTATCAAATGCATTGTATTTCCCATTATTAGTTCCAGAGATTAGCGCGTTCAAACAAACGAACTCTTCAGCTTTAATATATTAGTAATAGCTTTTGACCGTGGCTTCACACGCGTGGCATTTGTAAATCTAAACCATGGATATTGTTCATACAAAAATAATAAAAATCAAGATAAAAAATCGGTAGTAGGAGGGACAAAGATGCTTATCTCAGATCGTCATAATTAGGCACTTATTGGCAGCAGCGGTCAAAAAGGACTGACACAGCACTAACGGGCCGGACTGCAAATGGCGTCTGGTCCGTCACTGTTCGAATCGTTACGCAGGTCAAATCTAGGTGTTTTTATTGGGTACAAATGGTTCTATAAACCAGAACCATTTGTGGTTCTTTATATCGGCCATTTATACGTCCACTCCTGAACAAAGGCCTCCCCCATAGATTTTCACAACTGTGTCATAATTTTGAGGGGTATTTGCCAATACTCACCACGCTTGGCAGGCGGGTTGGTGAGCGCAGTATGGCTACCGTTTCACAGAAGGGACGCTGCTGCCCATCCCTCTGGTTTAGATTCCCTTAGTCACCTTTTACGACATCCACGGGAGGAGATGGAGTGGTGCTATATTCTTAATCCGGACACACCAAACGTTCTATAAACTTATGAATGACATGACTGGACATGTTTTGACACGGACATCGATAATTGTTATGGCCTATTGAGTAAATCTCTGACGTAACTACACTTAAGTAACTGAGTAAATAAACAAGGCGTGCGTGCCCATTTCATGTTTACTTATATTTAAAATATCCTTAACTTTTAACACACTTATTTACTGGACCTTGGTAGGAGCATATTACAGAACATAAACAATATGCACGAGGCTATTTTCTTCCGCGTTCATCATGTCGGCCATTTATACGTCCACTGCTGGACAAAGGCCTCCCCCATAGATTTCCACGACTGTACCATCATTTTGGGGGGAATTTGCCAATACTCACCACGCTTGGCAGGCGGGTTGGTGAGCGCAGTATGGCTACCGTTTCACAGAAGGGACGCTGCTGCCCATCCCTCTGGTTTAGATTCCCTTAGTCACCTTTTACGACATCCACGGGAGGAGATGGAGTGGTGCTATATTCTTAGTCCGGACACCACACGGACGATCATAATATTAGCCAAAGGGCGTCCACTGCTGAACAAACACCTCCTCCATAGAGTTCCGCAATTGTGGCGTCATTTTGGGGGGAATTTGTCAGTACTAACCACGTTTGGCAGGCGGGTTGATGAGCGAAGAATGGCCGCTGTTCCACAGAGGGGACGGAGCTGCCCATTCCCCTGGTTTAGAGCCCGTTAGTCGCCTTTTACGACTTTCACGAGAGGAGATGAAGAGGCGCTATTTTCTTAATCCGGACACCACAAGGATGCCGCGTTTCGTGTAGTTCCCAGAAAAAATAGACTACCCTTCCCCACCAATAGGTGGGCTTAAGGTGACTAAGGGATGATATTAATTGGATGGGCAGCAGCATCCTCCCGTGCGCTAATAACAACACCAAGCCCTAACCGCCGACTTATCGCAAGCGACATTTTCTTGAACTTGAAATTTGAGATAATATAAGAGATAAAATAATTGAGAGGCTCATGTTCAGCAGTGGATGCTTACAGGCTGTGTGTATTGGCGTGACAGAATGTTATGGACAAAAGTTACCGAATCAACCCTGTTTCATTCGAAAATTATTCAAAGACCAAGATTTATTTTAAGTCAAAGTTCTTGTAAACTATTTGCTCTTAGATTAGCATAAATCGCAGTGCTCCAAATAGATCATCACTCAAACGAGTGATCAAGTGCATTTGACTTCAGACGCGATCGAGTACCCCTCTGAGAACGTTATCTTACATTAATAAGAAAAGACTACAAAGTACGACTTCATGCGCATTCAAGGAGTGTTAATACATAACTAGAAATACGTGCAAGGATAAAGTCATTACACTTCACTTGTAATTTAATTAATACAGGTAATGTAGCCATTGATGTTATTTTTAGTACTTATATTGATTGTCTTTTGCCTGGCTGTATTGGTCTGTCATACTCACTAAAATGTCTTGCTGGCGGTGGTGTTGTGTATCGGGTCGTTCGGTTCCCTACAATATGGTTGAGCTAAGCGATGCTGATGCATGCGTCATGCTCGTGAACGAGTGCCGTTTGTTGGGACTGGTCAGCCGTTAACTGCCACGGCAAATAATGTATTACTATAATTTCATTGTGGTATCATCATTTCGGCCGAATGAAATCCACTGCTGGGCACAGGCCTCCCCCAAAGATCACCACAACGACCGATATGGTGTGTTGTGTGCTCATCGGGGGGTCTTGCCATAATCGCCACGCTTGGCAGACGGGTTGGCGATCGCAGTGCAGTTGTTAATGTACTCGAAGGACGCTGCTGCCCATCCTCCGGTTAATCCCTTAGTCGACTTTTACGACACCCACGGGATGAAATGGGGTGGTGGCATTCTGAGCCGGCACCACACGGCAATTGTGGTATGTTCCATCTTTACACATTGTCCTACATTTTTCTCGGTATATATATTACAATAATTTGTATCAATCAACATTGTAATCTCAATTATTTTAAAAGAGTATCCATGGTGTTTCCTGCCGGCTCTTCTCCACGAGATCAACTATTTGGAACCGTGCAACTTAGATTCTGACGTTTCATAAGTGCCAATATTTGGTTTATTTGAAATAAAAAACTTTGACTTTGACTTTGACTTTGAATGCTTTCATTATTTAGATAAATGTCACAATCTGTCACGATTCATAACCAATTTATTTTATTGTTATCATGGGTGCTAACAATAGCGGTGCAGAACAAACTATTCAAAACACGTATGAGAAGGACAGTGACAAAGATAGTTTCGTATTTCGTCAAGAACAACGATAATCCATTGTCCGAACTACACGTTTTCCATTAATCGACACAGTGTGGAATTTATTATGCGTGACATCGCAAGTCATCGACACAATATCTTGCGTGTTTATGATATTGAGTATAGTTTTACGATAAAGTTGTGTGAACAATAATATACGCACATGTCTAAATAAAATGCCACGGATTTTGTTCCTAAGGGCCTATCTAACGATTTAAACCTTTGATTGTAGGCACTTATGAACTAACAGAATTTAAATGTTTATACGGTTCTAAGCAGTTGGTTCTATAGAGAATAGTCGCCAGAAACCCCTTGGATACAATTAAAATATGTGAAAATACAGGGTGGGCCATAAGGGTGTTGGCGGTTTCAATATTCAATTAAAAAGAACTACGGAACATAACAAAAATATATTTGTATTTTTTAAAAGTAGAAACATAGGAATTGAACATGTGAACAAGCAAAATTGTCGGTTCTGCTCCGAAACTAATCCCCGACGCTTGCATGAACGTCCACTTCACAGACCTAAGCTTGTCGTGTGGGCTGGGATAACGTCAACCGGTATTATTGGGCCATACTTTTTTGAGGACGAAAGAGGGGAAGCGATGACGGTTAGAGCTAACAATTATTGCAACATGATAACAGACTTTTTGGTGCCAGCTTTGCAAGAACTTCAAGGCGTCGAGGATGTGGTTTCAACAGGATGGGGCCACATGTCATACGGCTAGGGTATCCATAGAGCTGCTGAAAAATGTTTTTCCCGAAAAACTCATTTCAAAAAGGGGGGATATTGAATGGCCACCACGTAGCCCCGATCTCTCTCCATGCGATTATTTTCTATGGGGCTACTTCAAATCGGTAGTCTCCGAGAATAATCCGACCAATTTAGAGCAGCTGAAGAGGAATATTATTCAGGAAAGTAACAAAATACCGAGAACAACTTTTCAACGAGTTTTCCAAAATATTGCGACTTCGGTTCCAAGAGTGCCAAGCAGCCGCGGGAAGTCATTTGGACAACATTATTTTTAGACCTTAAAAATTCCTATGTTTCTACTTTTTAAAAATACAAATATATTTTTGTTGTGTTTCGTAGTTCTTTTGTAATTGAATATTGAAACCGCCAACACCCTTATGGCCCACCCTGTACATATTTTTAAAAGAGTCGAGTTTCTGGACTATAACACAAACTCACGATCGCGTCGTGTGAAAGTCCACGTGGAAGAAAGCTCAGGAGTGGGGCAGCCAGGAATCCAGTATGTGTGTGGGCCTGGGATACTTAGTATCTGAATGTGAGGTCCTGATAATCAATCAGTCAACTTCTTGATCAGGCATTGTGTAGATAGGTTATGTGGGAAACGTAGTCTGGTCGAGCTTGGTACAGGGTTTTATGTAAATTAAAAGACTGATTTTAATTATGCATCTCATATTTTACATCATTACTTGTAATACGACTTTGACGGCACGATTGGTGCAGTGTCTGACACAGTCGACTGTTGCGCTCCGGTTCGCGGTTTCAATTCCTGCACGGAACAAATATTTGTATGATCTGCAGGTGGTAGTTGTTCCGGGTCTGGGTGTATTGTGTGTGGAATTTATTTATGTCTATAAACGCACCCACGACACAGGAGAAATCCTAGTGTGGGGCAATGTTATTTAAATCTCTCTCTATCTCTATTTTTCAATCGAAAAGGCTAGAATACATCATCCTCCTATACGTGTATCCTCATGTACGTATAACTTTCAAATAAATACTCAAATTAAACCGTATACTTTTAAGTGGGCGGTAAGTTATACCAAAGCTGTCACAGTCGTTACAGTTCTGTTGGGATAGTCGCAGCAATAGCTAGGAGTGGGAAATCATCCGTCCGTCACCATCTCTGTAGTACAAAGGGGTCTTGAAGTTTTGACAGTCCGTTGAAACTAACAGCGCGAAGGAAATACGGAACGAAAATTTTATGAGGAGTAAAATCAAGTGTAACACTCGGAAAGTTGAGGCATCACGTAGAAATAGACAAACATATATATTTGTAGGATTGAACGTGCAAAAGAATGAGATGGAATACATTACACAGCGTATCTTATTCTTGGGGCCTCTTCTCTGTGCGATGCTTCGTAGTCTCACTGTATAGTTCACTACCTATGGTCTAAGAGTTGAAAGTGTGCGTATGTTTGTACGTGTGTGTTGTGTGCTTGCGTATTACGAAGTTCTGACGCAACTTGTATACTGCTGCCGAGTACAGGGTATACAAGCTGTATAATAAATACATATAGTAGCATTTATTGTAACTATACAACGTACATAAACAGCAACCTAACCATCAACTTTTAATGTTTTGATTTTAAAGTTTTCTCGAACTTCTAAGCATTGATACGTGTATTTTTATGTACTATTAAACAAAAAATGTATGTACTATTACACAAATCATATTATTATTTTGTAACATCTTTATATACAAGGTATAACTTATTATAATATTGATATACACATTAAAACTAATTACATATACACTATTTATGATTAAACTAACAATTACAAACAAATATATATAATATAACTAAAGATAAAACTTATATATACATATAAATAAAAAATATACACAATATGTATGCCTTAAATAACTAACAATAAATAAAAACCCTAAAAAAAGGAGACATTTAGGCGTCAAAGTACTCCTCCCCATCGCTGTCAGCCGGTAATGTTCCCAGAAGACTGGCAGCATTGCCACGTTGAATGGCAATGCTTATTCTTTGGCCAAAGAAAAGGCCAGCCCTCTGATCACGTAAAGTGTCGACCAACCGTCTAGCTATGTCTTTGAAAAGTAGACGTGCACTCGGACCCCATGACCCAAGCGTTTCGACCCCAAACGGCTCAAAACAATAATTTCCGATGAGATTATTATATTTGCGCCGTTTGAGGTTTTCCGCTGCAGAAGCGGCAGCACCAGCACAGCCAGCCGTGCTTGGAAGATGGGAAGGAGCAAGGGTGTCGACACAAGTTGCGTCCCACACCAGAGGCCTACCCATTTTCCAAGGCAGTAACGACATACCGTCCGGTCTTTTGCCATCGTCGCGTGCCAAGCCATTTGGTTCTAAAACAGCTGGCACGCCGGCGGTGGCAAGAGCACGACGGTATAATGTCGTTAATGTTGGCATGGCGCGATATACGACCTGCACTTCTACTGCAAGATAGGCCATGGATTCCGAGAGGGTCGACAGCTTCACCGCAGTGACACCGATGAGGAGCACCACAAGGAGCACCTAAACGAAGGCATGCAGCGAGCCGAAAAGTAGTGTCATCCAACATAGTGCCTATGTTGGATGACGGGAGCGCCTGAAGCCATAACCCTGACTCCCATTCACCCACAGCAAGTAGGCGAGCACGCTCAACAGCATTGGTGGACGTATTCATTAAATTCTTCCGTACCAAAGTGCAGAGCGGCTCGTCCCACTGTCTCTGGATACAAGGATTCAGGGGCAAAACCGTATTCGGGCAAGCCATTTTCCATGCATTTACAGCATCAGTCATGCACGGTACTTCAAAATCAACCAGTGTGGACGCTAAAATTTTCCTGGTTAATTTATCAGTACTGTGGACCGAGGACAGAAATGCCGGTAAACTTACACTAGAAATTTTACGGACGCCAAGGCCACCCATGCGTATGGGTAATGAGGCTTGTATCCAAGCTCGGTCGTCCAGAGCCACATTTAAAACGGAAGTTAATGTATTCTTTATAATGATGTCTAATTTCTCCAAAAGTTGTGGCTGCTTCCATAAATGGGAGGAGCGAAGGTTATACATAAATTTTGGGCCAAAACAACAGTACCTAATTAAAGTATAAGCCGAATGTAAATTAATTTTGAATAGTCTTTCGGATATGTCATTGAAATATTGTATTTTTTTGTCTATGTAACATGGAAATGATTCTTCTAGAATTGGGGACCCTAGGAGGTGCAGAGTATTTTTTTCGATAATTTTGATATTTGGGGCTACTTCATAAAATTTTGATAAAGTCGATTGTCTGTCGGTGTAGTCAGGTAAATAAATTTCACATTTGGAAGATTTTTTGTAACATACTTTATGTAATACGCTTTTATTGAAGTAATATAAATAATGTGAATAATTACAGATATATGTTTGTTTCTCTTATCATTTTAGAAGATGCGTTCATTTACCCTCTCTTTCTATTTTATATATATCATAATTATCGTTCGTAAGGAGTAAA
The DNA here is from genome assembly GCA_947459985.1 of Diloba caeruleocephala. NCBI lineage: Eukaryota > Metazoa > Arthropoda > Insecta > Lepidoptera > Noctuidae > Diloba > Diloba caeruleocephala. Next base: position 5,202,816 of record OX381618.1, read on the forward strand.
CTCCAGTCGTGCGTCGGAGCTGACACACAGACACTTTTTTTCTGTCGGGCTTCTCGCATACCCTTCTGGGAAGTGTGGTTGCTTAAACGGTCGTTTCTGGTGAAGCCAAAAGAGGCCTCCAGCCTTCAGAAGTTTTCCGACCTCATTATGTGGATTTCTTTTCTACTAAAACCCCCTCGGGGCCTTCGGCACATGCGGAGGAACTCTGGTCTTTCCAGTGAATGGCACTTACGTCTGCAGAATAACGGAACAGTCTTCTCGACATTAACAGAAATCTTAATTAGCAGTCGTTAGCCGAGTGTATTAAGTGTTTACATATTTCCAGATATAAAAATTTCAATACAAAAGACTCCAGTTAATATAGATACCATATAAATGTCTTTTCGTCAACAATACCGCAATGCGTCAAGACGAGAGTCTTTTACCAGTGTGTGTTACCAGTGATGACATATGGAAAAGAGCCGTGGTCACTCACAATGGGCCTCATAAGAAAGCTCAAGGTCACTCAGCGAGCTATGGAGAGAGCTATGCTTGGTATTTATCTACGAGATCGAATCAGAAATGAGGAGATCCGTAGAAGAAGTAAAGTTGTTGACATAGCTGAAAGGATCGGTAAACTGAAGTGGCAATGTGCGGGGCACATTGCTCGTAGAACCGATGGCCGTTGGGGCAAAAAGATTCTCGAATGGAGACCGCGCACCGGAAAACGCAGCGTGGGACGACCGCCAACGAGGTCGACAGACGACCTGGTGAAGGTGGCTAGGAGTCGTTGGAAGAGAGCATGCATAGCATAGCATAGCATGTGACCGCTCGTTGTGGAAATCAAAGCGGGAAGCCTTTGTTCAGCAGTGGACATTCTGTGGCTGATATGATGAAATGGTCTAAATTTGTTCACTCTTCCTGTCATATTCAGGTTGTTCTTCTTTGGAGTGCGTTTTCTATCGAGACCAGGATGGCTACCCATAAGGATGCATTTAAACTGAGTGTCGACAAGTTCTATCTTGATAGAGCTTTTGCAGAATTATTTCAGCATCTTCTAATCTATCAATCAATAGGCCCTTAATAGGCTCAGTCCTCGGTCAGTCCTATGTGAAAATGCTGGCAAGAAACTCCATAATATTTGTCAGCAGCAAACATTAAACAAATAAAAAACAAAATTGAATTGTGTTAATTATGAGTTTTTTACTTTCTGTATTAATACAAATAAAATCTATTTTGTAATAATTTATATTCGGGTTAGTATGATATGACATTAGCCGTCAAAGAGACTCTGTGAACGCCAACTAGATAGTACACTTTCATTGCAAGCATGCATGCACATGTCCGTTGATTGTAAAAAAAAATATGTTTATATTTTTTTGATTTTGATTTTTTTTTACTTTGCCTCACACTAGGATTTGCCCTGTGTCGTGGGTGCGTTTACAGACATGAATTCTCTCAGCGCGCGCTAAGAAGTAAAACATATATATAATACAAAAAGTGCCTTCAAACTGACGCCTGTTACTGCTATCGCTACATAATCCACTAACACATAATCTGCAGGCTTGCCTTAATGTCTCGTGTACGCTCACACTAAGACTAGACTTAACCGCATCAATATAATTTGTAATTTTATTTCCTAACACTAAACCGCAGTGCTTCATTGTTCATTGATGATGTTCATATCTTGAACAGACTTTGCGGTGTGAATTACCAGTAATAATGGAAGCCACTTATTTAATTTAGCTTATGTTGCGTCGTAAAATAGTTTAGTTTAAATAACACGACGGCCACCCCATCTTATTCCATGAGTATTCGTATAAGGACACAGCCCATTACCGTCCACTGCTGAACATGGACCAGTCATAGGGGGATATTGCCTAATCAATAGGGGGATATTGCCTAATCATCGCGTTATGCTATGCTATGCTTGGTATGAATGAATTTATGAATTTTCTGGCGTCACACAGTTAACCTTCAAAATCCTGGTGACATACAACGTCATCCCACATATACACAAATAAGGCGATCCCAAATACGAAATTTTGATTCTCTTTCTCTCCATAACATGTCACTTGGCATGGTGTGTCATGTTGTTCCGTCCTCTAAAGTTTGTATTAATAATTAAAATTTCTAGATGACTGTGTGCGTTTAAGAATAAACGTTTTCTTTCTTTCTTTTTTCTTTTTTCGCAGACCGGATTGGTGATAGCAGCATGATGTTATTAGCACACGATACACTGCTGCTGCCCATCCTCTTCATATCTACCCTTAAATGGTTTTTACGATACCCATATTCTATTACTTGCCGGGAACTGCTCGGAATAAGCACAAAATGTGTCTTTATTTCTGCCGAAAAAGGTCCACTACTTGACAGAAGCCTCCCCCAAAGATTGCCACAACGACCAGTATGGGTTTGTGTTGTGTGCTCATTGGGGGGTTTTGCCATAATCGCCACGCTTGGTAGGGGGGTTGGCGATCGCAGTTGAGTTCAAATAATGCTGCTGCCCATCCTCCGGTTAATCCCATAGTCGCCTTTTACGACACCCACGGGATGAGATGGGGTGGTGGTATTCTTAGCCGGCACCACACGGCAAATGTGTCTTGCAAAAACAAAAATCTCTATCTCTCTTTCTTAAATACCTGGTCAATATCGTCAGTGCTAGGCTTTCAAATTCAATTCAGTATAAAAATTCCCGTCAAACGAGATAAGCATATAATGCAATAGCACAAACAATTTGCATTCGTGGCCGCACACGGCTTGTATTGTAAGAGATTTCCGTGTTTTATACCGTTGACGTGAACTAGTATTTGTTATTGCGCTTCCTGCGGTCAAGTGATGTGCTTTATTTTTATCGATATTTTCATTAAACGTTTTGCTGATTTGCGCAGTCGCTATAAGAAATTGCCATTCTGTACACGTGTCCGGATGAGATAAATGTTTGTTTTGTTTACTCATGGTGCATGTGAGATTTATGTCTAAACTGTACCCACGTAGCACCCATGTACTCGTACAGCAGATCTAGTGAGGGGCTGTTTCTTCTTAGGTGTTCAGAAGAGTTAAATTAAAGCGCTGGTACGATAGAAATTATAAATCTTTATTTTGACTTTATTAGCTTTAAGGTATTACAGACAATCATCATTTCAGCCGTATGAAGTCCACTGCTGGACACAGGCTTCCCCCAAAGATCACCACAACCACCAACATGGATGTGTTGTAGGCTCATTGGGGGGTTTTGCCATAATCGCCACGCTTAGCAGGCGGGTTGGCGATCGCAGTTGAGTTGTTAATGTACTCGAAGGACGCTTCTGCCCATCCTCCGGCTAATCCCTTAGTCGACTTTTACGACACCCATGGGAGGAGATGGGGTGGTAGCATTCTGAGCCGGCACCACACGGCAGTGCAATGGTTGCAGTTAAAAATGGATACGTGATTTCTACTTGAGGTCGTTGAGGCAAGTCAGTTTTAAACTCAAAAAGTGAAACTCATGATCAAAAATAATTACCGTCGCGTTCACAATACATAAAATAATTTTGTTACGGATGCATTCGTAACAGGGGCAGAACGAAAAAAGCAAATTTCATCGTGAACAAAAAAAATATTAATCCATTTAAAAGTATTTTATTATAATGACTAATAATCGCGAAAACCTAAGCCATTACGATATCAATTAATTTTAATGAAAACTAGCTTCGTAAATCCGACCACGGTGTGGTAAGTAACAAACATAAATTTCAACATTAAAACATCCAATATTTCGCATCAATAACAAAAGTGAGATAAACAAGGTAGGTACCGAATGGAAATCTCGACATTATGAACAATTGTGTTGTAATTTTCAAATGAATCAATTGTTTTATGCATGAACCCCAATAAAACAAAAACAAAAGGAAATGCATAATAGAACTGAAATTAATAATATTATCACGATAATTAAGGCAGCTCGCACACTCGACACGGCTCGTCGCTTAGTTGGTAACTTGGTACCAGAACCATGTAGGATACATTGCATATCGATCTATCAACTACTTATTATCTTAATCAAGTAGTGTTTGGGTGGTAACAAGTATTTGCGGTTGGTGCAGTGGCTGATACAGTCGACTGCTGCGCTCCGGGTCGTGGGTTCGATTCCCGCACGGAACAAATATTTCTATGATCTGCAGGTAGTTGTTCCGGGTCTGGGTGTATTGTGTGTGAAATTTGTGTCTGTAAGCGCACCCACGACACAGGAGAAATCCTAGTGTGGGGCAACGTTTTTAAAAAAAAGAAAAGTTGCTTTGTTCATTTCTTGATTATCATGCTGTTAGCGATAGTTACGGCTTACCAAGATAGCACCAACATCGTTTTTGACTACAACAAGTAATCTTGTTGTAAAATAGCGTGTACGAGTTCTCGACCGGCCGGCCGAGATGAAGCTTTTCGACGTACTGTCAAACTGACATATGAGATGCGTCGCTCTGACGTAGTGATAGTGCTGTGACAATTCACAACACATGCAAGAAGAACATCTATATAAACAAACAAAACAATCCGTTTCCCTCTATTTCCGAGATCTAACTACTAGTACTGTAATAGGTAAATATCGAATTGTCATTACCAATAAGACTGGTTTATGAACCCATTAACTACTCAAATGAAAGATCCGAATCCTTTGTAATTATCCTCTTAAATATATTACTCATTTTGGCATTTGCTTGTAATTAATAATACTAACTCTTGTGTTTTAGTCTCATAAGAGTTAAACGTAGAAATTACTTTCTCAATGCTATAATGTGACGTCGCTCCCTTTGTGCCATTGTGTTTTTCGTGTTGTTTTAGATTGCGGATCAACTTTTGAACAACCTCTTTCTTTATGAATCCGACCAATCTCCTGCGTGATATAGCTTACGACGTTGACATTGGCAGAATCGTATTGCGCCTAGATTCAATGGAATAAGACCAAAGGAAAAAAGAAAGCGTTGTTTCGGCAGTGGGCCTCCTATGGATGATATGATGATGATGTTTCTTGAACAATATTCTTATGTGTCAGGGTTTGAAAAGATCAGACCCGGTTACAGTACTTACTATACAACGGCGACATAGCAAGGGGCTGTGCACGAATGTACTAAAACTGATTTTTACAGCAACGGCTTAATGTCTCTTTCTGACGGCTCTGACTTAATAAGGTCGCTGCTGTATTATTTAAAACATAATCACGATTATAATGGTCGCAGTCTTAATAATAAATGTAAATATGATGGGAAAACCCTTGATTAATTATGTCTTGGCTGCATTTATGAAGTGGCAACTGGAACAGCATTGGACTGCTAATGAGAGAGTCTGATCCTTAAGCTAAACACTAACCTTTATTCATAATATATAAAATGTACTGTAGATAAACCTATGTTAATTAAATGTGTTCTGTGCTTATCTGTCAAAACCAAAAGTTACAATAAATGTGGTTGCTTAACCGGTCATTTTTGGCGAAGCCAAAAGAGGCCTCCAGCCAGGCTTAAAATTAATATTAAAATCTAATAATAATTTTAAGCCTGGCGCTGCGGGACACGGTCCTTGGCTTAGGGCGTTGCGGGGGATAACAAGTTATTGTTTGGGGGACAGCTGGATCAGTATTGTTTAAAATGTATTAAGGGACATTTAAAGCTACAGGCTCCGCACGGGCCAGCGCGAGCATGAGATGGGAGGGAGAAGTGCTAACTTGAACGGGAAGGTGACGCGGCGATAGGCCTCCGCGACGTCGGTGAGGCGGGCATCCTCGGCGGCGAGGGCGGTAAAACGGTCGGGTGTTAAGTCAATGAGATAACGCGAGTCACACTTTATGTGATCTAACGTGATTTCATCGTCTGGATCGACCAGAACGTGCTTTGGGCGGCGTACTCCACTGATACGGGAGGGTCGATAATCGGCGGCTGATACCACAAGGGGACAGAGCAGAATCAAAATAGCTTCTAGAAGCTAGTTAAAAAAAAAACCTGATGGTCGGCAAATTAAGATCGAAATGGAGTTGATCATTTCGCATGTACCAAGGCGCTCCGGTGGCCTTGCGCATGAAACGGGTTTGAAGGGTTTCGAATCTACGGAGTGGGCGTGATTCAGCGTGTGCGAACACTGGGCTGGCATAAGTCATGATGGGTCGAATGCATGTGGTGTAAATTCTCACCTTATTTCTAAGGGATAATTTACTACGAGCGTTCAGGATATGGTGAAGGCGGCCGAGCACAAAGGCGGCGCGGGCACGCACCGTCTTTGTGTGGGGATTGAAGGTCAGTTTTTTGTCTAGGGTGACTCCAAGATACTTGGCGTGCGGTTCCCAAGGAACCGATTGGCCCAGCATCGAGATCTCCCTGAAGCGTGGGTGGTCGTCGCCTAATTTGCAAAATACAACGGCTTTACGTTTGATAGGGTTAACTTCGATCCGCCATTTCCTAAACCATTTCCCGTAGGCGTTGGCTGTGGTTTGGAGGATCTTAGTTATATTATCGGGACTGCGACCAGAGTAGAATATAGACTGATCAGAGGGGGCCACTAAAACTAAAAAAAAAGTACTGATTGATAGATAAATATCGAACACATAACAATTTCAGATAATAATTTTTCGTGTTTCATACTTTTTAGAGCGTGATTTTTCATTAGACGATCTCCATTACAGATTAGTAAAAAACGAGAAGTAATTTTCCCCAATTCATTATTAATCTTTATTCAGATAAACATGTTCGTTATCTTGTGTCTTTAATATAGATTAAAATTGTTTTTTACACTATATTATTCAAATGGAGTTTCTTGCCCGTTCTTCTCCATAGGAAATCTACATCTTAGAAAGTGGCAACTAAAGTCTTGTCGATTCATAAGTACTAATAATGGTTGAAATGAATAAAAATATTTTTATCCCATCTGATCTTAATGAATACTACTACGAGATATCACCGATTCAGAACTACGTGCAATAAAAAAATCGCTCGCAAAGAAACGGGCGGTCGGTTGGCACACCGCCGCCGTTGCCGTCTGCGCACTCCTTATTTTCTTTATTAGTAAATTCACCCGTGGGAAGCCAGGGCGGGTCGTTTAATATAATTTGACATAACGCATCTTAGGTTTGTATTGTTACACTTTTCTAAATCATTTTTCGATGTTATTATCGACATGTCCCCACTTTATCAGACTCTATTCTGAAGGCAAGCTCTTTGTGGGATTGAAACTTTTTGACTCAGAGAGATTGTTATCCGACAAGTAGCTTCCAATGTGTGTTCTGCCTTCCACCTTTACGTTATAAGTTTGTATTGATAATACCTTAAATTTTTTGTTAGTTATTTTTATTTGACAACTGGTAATACAACACTCGTATATTATATATGTACATTTAAGGAACTCTTGATGTAATAAACCATTTCCTTTGTCCTATTTCATGATATAAACCGTTCGTTAGAGTGTGATGGAACCTCAAACATGCAAATGTTATATTAATATTCATGTTTATAAAATTTGTAAGATGACGAATAAGGCGTGCGATTTCCCCAAAGAATGGGCAACCATGTGACAACAGTCTGTTGAAGAATTATAGACCCATCTCGCTTCTGAGCTATGCTTATAAGCTGTTTTCAAGGGTCATCACTCATCACGAATCGTCTCGAGCGCAGGTTTGATGACTTCCAGCCTCCCGAACAAGCCGGTTTCCGAAAAGGTTTCAGTATGTACCATAGACAACATCCATATGCTGCGGCAGGTTATACAGAAGACCGAGGAGTATCATCTGCCACTATGTTTGACATTTGTCGACTATGAGAAAGCCTTCGAATCTATCGAAACCTCGGCAGTGCTGCAATCTCTGCAGCGGTGCCACATTGACTATCGGTATATTGAAGTCTTCAAGTGCTTATACAGAAACGCCACCTTGACGGCCCGAGTACATGAGCACGGGGGCAATTCCATTGCCGAGAGGTGTGAGGCAGGGGGACGACACTGACGAAACTGTTCACCGCTGCAATAGAGGATGCCTTCAAGCTACTGGAGTGGAAAGGATTCGGCATTAACATCAATGGCTAGTATATCACTCACCTTCGATTTGCCGACGACATCGTAGTCATGGCAGAATCACTGCAAGAGCTCAGCGCAATGCTCAATCTCAACAGAGGTACAGGTGGGCCTTAAAATGAACATGGGCTAGACGAGTCATGTCAAATGCCCATGTCGTGCCCATCCCAATATTCGTTGGGAGCTCTGTTCTCGAAGTTGCTGACGAGTATGTCTATCTGGGACAAACTGTCCAGTTAGATTGGTCCAACTTCGAGAAAGAGGTCAATCGTCGAATCCGACTCGACTGGGCAGCGTTTGGATAACTTCGCAACGTCTTTTCGTCAACAATACCGCAACGCCGCAAGACGAAAGTCCTTAACCATTGTGTGTTGCTAGTGATGACATATGGAGCAGAGACGTGGTCACTCACAATGGGCCTCATATGAAAGCTCAAGGTCACTCAGCGAGCTATGGAGAGAGCTATGCTTGGTATTTCTCTACGAGATCGAATCAGAAATGAGGAGATCCGTAGAAGAACTAAAGTTGTCGACATAGCTAAAAGGATTAGTAAACTGAAGTGGCAATGGGTGAGACACATTGCTCGTAGAACTGATGGCCGTTGGGGCAAAGGCAAAAAGGTTCTCGAGTGGAGACCGCGCACCGGAAAACGCAGCGTGGGACGACTGCCAACGAGGTGGACAGACGACCTGGTGAGGGTCGCTGGGAGGCGTTGGATGAGAGTGGCATGTAACCGCTTGTTGTGGACCATACGGTATCAAACAAGGTGCTACAAAAAAGAAATAACAGTGAAAGAAAGATTGCGACTGGGATTGTGTGTGAGCAATATTACGTAGTACGTATATTATCGCGTTACAAGTTGTACGCATTATAATTCTTGACTCTGTATTCACTACCCTGTAAATGTAATGTTCGAAGTTGTTTCATTACAAGTGTGGCCACTGTAAGGCTCGTTTAAAACCGAGTTGTTACATACACGCGAACGCACTTAGTCAATACCCACCTTAACGAGGATCATCGTTTTGTAAAAGAAAGAAAAATCTGATGGAGTTAGGCCTACCTAAGCCTTTCCCATAGACCACTACAAGGAAAAGTTTCGGGCCGTTTCCTACAGTACCTACAATAGTTACCACTTTATCTGCTTGACTAGACGTTACGTAAAAGTTTAAGGGAAATTAAAATGTCAACGCAATTATAAAAGCTTTCACGCACAATGAACGTTTGCAGTTATTACTATGTATGGGAACATAGTAATAACTGCAAACGTAATTGCGTTGACATTTTAATTTCCCTTAAACTTTTTATAGTCTTCCTAAAATAACTGCCGACAAAAAAATTATGGGTTGACTTGGCAGCAATTAAAAATATTGACTTTCACTCCGATTGCGAAAAAACTTAGTATAACTCTTCAGAGCTAATCAAGATTAAGTGCTATTATTGTTAAAAAACAAAATGACGTTTACGTAAAAACGTAACTTTGTAATTATGAAATGAGAACTTGACGGTAGTTAGCCGTTATAGGGCTGTCATCCGTTTTTTCCGGTACTTACGATGAATGTTTGTATTGGTAAATTCTAATATTTTTGGTTGGTGGAAGATCCATGAAGTACTGGCCGCTGATAACGTCCTCGTAAAAGTGACAACGAACTCATATGCACGGCTACATATCAAGCTAAATATTCCAGTATATCTGATCTCGCGTTGTATAGGCTTTTCGTACAACAAGAGATCAGCTTAAACTGGTTATATACAGCTTGATATGTAGCGTACAGTGTGTACCGATGAGTCGCCGAAATTCGACGGCACGTTTGGCTTTGTAGCTCGGATTTCTGCTAGTTGTATCCAGATATTTGTCCTGGATACAGGAGAGAACTTAGTGTGCGGCATCCTATTTTAAAGCAAAGTATAAGCAAGTAAGTAGCCCGCAATCTTGTCCGCAAACAAAATTACTTTTACGGAAAGAAAAATCTGGGGTTGTCTTGTGTGTTTATTTGGGAGACTGCTTGATCTCCTCGCTTAGCATGCGGGTTGGCAATCCCATTTGGGTTATAAATATACTCGAAGGACGCTGCTACCCATCCTCCGGCTTGATGTGAGTAGGGCAGGATCGGTCGTTGTGGCAATATTTTGGAAGAATCTATGTCCAGCAGTGGACGTTTCTCGCGAAAACTGGTAACAAACTAGTCGAAAATACTACCAGTGGAGTTTTAAGGCTCAGGACTTTTACGTTTTACGCATTTGCAGTCAAAACAATCATAACCTTCTTGTAAGAAGTACCAATTGTCATGTCATTTGCCTGGCAGCCCTACATGAACCCAAAAGTCCTAAGGACGAATGGTAATTTTCTTAAATAAGTTCTGAATTATGAATACTGAAAATCTGGCCCGGGAGTGTTGTGGAAGTTCGTTGAAATTTTAAGTACTTTCTGAGGGTAAACAGATTACCCGCTTTATTTGTGGTGCTTTGAAAAGGGAAAGGTAACGGTTTATAACCAGTATGTTCACATAATTTCTAAATATAAAAGCCGTTACCCGTCTGTATCGCTGGGCGTAAATTAGGGTGCCAATTATTTTTTACACATATACATTACATTATTTTTTTGAAAAAGAAATCGGGTACTCTATTTTTATTTTTCACTATATAATTTAGCTCTGTGTCAAATTTCATCAGAATTCCTTTAGCAGGTTGAGCTTGAGCTCTTTGAGCTTGAGGTTCACAAAACTTCGGGCTATTTATTTATTTATCATATGGCTATGGCCAACTATGTGTCAGAATTGTGCAAGTTGCATAAAGGCCTTTCACTTTCTTCCTAATTTCACGACGTTCTTATAGATGTCCCAATACAAATCCCGGTGAACGCGCTAGGCACGTTACTAGAAGCTAAAACAAATGAACACGCTACGCGCGCTGACCGTCCCGGCAGCTGGCTGATTACGTATGTCGTAGACCATAGAAATAGGAAATAAGGAGAAGTGGTACGGGGGCGTAACCGCGCCACCGCAACATGATCAATTTGGGCCATCCGGAAAAATTGGCCGTTTTATAACATCAGTTGAGATTCGATCGCGTAAGTGAAACTTTGTTAAATTGTCGTGTTGTTCGGGGATAACATGCAAAAACCGAAGCGAAAATAATAACTTTATCAAGGAAGGAATCATATGCAATATGCACGTGAAAGAATTTTCTTGTATTTGTCTATAAAAAGTATAAATTAAAAATTATAGTTTTCTTTATTATGTTACATTTGGATTGATGGAGCAGCACGACATTATTATTTTTGTACAAAATACAATGCTTCTTATCTACCACTTTTACCTAGCAATCGGTGAATAACAAACGCAGTGAATAGAACAGCGAATGGTACTCCCAATAAAATTACGCGTGCGTGGTACGGCTGTCGTTTGCGGTCTGTACGCTCGGTATGATTTGCTACCTACAAAGTGGGTGTGTTTTAGTATGAGAAGCCAATTATAATGTTGTGTTTATTTAGTTCATTGGATGAGACCTTGTAACTGTGTGCATTAGTGTGCTTTTATGAAGAATGGTAGTGGGAAAATGGATTTCGAGGCTCACATACATTTTGATCTACATGGCATATCTCTTTCATTCCAATATCTTTGTCGTACACGGTTTGCGATAGGCGTAAATCGCGCAGACGCCAAACATCAGTCAAACGTCATTTTGGTATAACGTATTTGCCAATAGATATGCTAATGCCACTCTATCGGATGATTAATGAACTAAACATTGCTTCCTCGCTTTTCAATTTGCACCGGTGGATCCTTCGCTGCGCTGCTGTGGCGACTTCTGTCGCAATTTTTTAGCTAATCAAGGTGCCGCACTGTCTAGCGGTAAAACGTTCAAAAGTTGTATTTTTTGTGTATTATCGACGTTTGACTTGTTACTTCTGCAGTGCAATTGAACTGTAAATAACGTGACTTCAGCGTGTTTAAATTTCGGCATATGTCCGAAGCGGAACTTAATATTAACTGGCATTTCAGTATTCGGCTGTAAGAGATTCAAGGTTTTACATTTTAATATCAAATTTTTGTTTTGTGTCCGTATTACGAATATAGCACCACTCTATCTCCTCCCATGGATGTCGTAAAAGGTGACTAAGGGAGGGGTTAAGAACCAGATAAATAGGCAGCAGCGTCCTCTCTATGGAATAGCAGCCACACTACGCTCACCGTCACCCGTGAGTACTCGCAAATTCCCCCTAAAATGACGACACCATTGTAGAAATCTATGGGGGAGGGGAGAAATCTATCTATCCCTTGTTCAGCAGTAGATGTCTCATGGCTGATGCGATGATGATGAAGTTGAAACAATCTTTTTTCACATTAATAGCTCGTTGGCCGTAACTAAGTACTTGTTTATTGTAAGGTTTTATTTAACTTTTTAATTAAAAACTTTCATGTCAAATGCTGTATAATACCTAGTTAACGAGGTAGCAATTTAAAATCAAAATTGGCAAATCATTTAAGGCCCCAGAGTTGTGCCTTGCACTACACATTAACTGGTATTTATTAATCTTCTCTATTACATTGGTTTTCTTCACGTATAAATCCTTAAATTAGTATCGTATAGTATTGATGATGTTTATGACTCCTATTTTGAATCCAAATAGAATCTTTGAATAACTTTCTTCGACTTGAACAATTACTTTTATATAGATTTATAATTCCTTACCCTAAACTAGGCATTACACACATCGTTACATTAATACTAATTCCCAATCCGCTTTTATCAATTTAAACTGTGTACTTATGAATGTACGTATGATGTTACGTAAAACCGTTGATACTATATACTAATATGTCTTTTGTTCTTTTGGCCGGGAGTTGTTTAATGATAATAAATATTTAATGAGCTGTTTCAAAAGAATTTCCGTACATTATCAACATTTATTTGATTCTTCTACGTAATTAATGAATCGGTAGCCATTGCACACACTTGTAGACAGTTTAAACAGGTGAATTATACTAAAATCAATGGTAACGAATCCATTATGTACTTAAATTAGAAACATTATTGCATGTGCTGAATTATTTTTATAACACGTTGACCGCACGTGTTATCTGTAAACACAATGTTAGTTTACGCAGCAAGTGACGACATTTAATAAAATAAAGATAAATCAACAAAAATGAAAGAGATCAAACATTTTATTGCACTAGGACATTAAGATCTGGATATCTTGATGATCTTATACATGGCAGCCTGGTGTTAGAAAATGTGTCTGATGGCAATGATGACCTATTAAGTGGGACTTACTATAATTTGGTGGCTTTACGGCCCCCAAGTTGTCCCATTACTCGAGGATATCAGAATCTACGAGTATATCTCTGTCAATTTTTTTTTTTATCATTGCGCCGTACTAGGATTTCTCCTGTGCGCTACATGCAGGTTTACCACTGTGTAAGTTAGCAATGTTTAGTTGCTGTCCACTGCATAAACCATGCACTAACCAAGTTTAATTCTTCTATTTTAACCAAGCAAAGAAGAACAAGTTCCCTGATCAACAAATTAAAGGTGAATAAACATAAGAAGAAAAAAACTACTCTTAAAAAGGTATGAATTATACTGAAATGGTTTCATGGACGTAAGGCGACCTTGTGGATCAGTAATTAATTTCATTGATTTAGCTCTTAAGATAGTTAAGAAGCGTTAGCCTATTTGCTTACACTCACACACTAAAGAACACATTTACAGATCAGCAGCCGGACAAAAGAAGAACTAGGCATGATCTTCGATCTTCATGATCGGCAATGAAGACCGGGAAGCATTCTCCTTCATAATAGAAAGTAGATACATCCTATAACTTCTTCAAAGAAACTGATGCGCTGATCCACTTTCCGTATCTCTGGGAAACAGATTTTCAGAAACAGTTATATTAAATAACCGTTAAATTACTACGCCTTTGTCGAGTAAGTTCATTATTTGTTACATATTATATTGTGATGGCAGGTTCGGCCCTTTCCTGATTTTACTGTCACATTCAGCTGAAATGCCAAACCTAATTGTAATAATAAATAATATGCTTTGATTACTGAGTATAGATTCTCAGAGAGATACTTTGCGTGTCGGTTCCCGGCAAAGATTTATATACCCTTCTCCACCCATAGGTGCCGTAAAAGGCGGCTAGTGGTTGATATCAAGAGGATAAGCAGTAGCATCCTCTCGTTTACAAATAAAAAATATACTGCGATCTCCAAGCAAGATGATTATGGCAACCTCTCATTATAGTGAACATTGGGAGGCCCGTGTTCATCAATGGACGATTGCGGGCTATATTACTTAAACTTATATTCTGCTGGAGGAGCTATTCAAGTGCTGTGTAGTCGCGTAGATAAGGATTTTTCTCGTAGTTCCAGCAGCTCTTCCGCCTTGGCGACCATTTTTTCTACATCATGACCATTATCTCTCAGAGAGCACGATAACCTGTCGGTCCTGGGATAGAGAGAGGGAGAAGCCCAAAAGTCTGACGACAGGTATAGGACAACCTTTTTTTTTATTGGTACCCAGTGGGAATTCTTCATGAACTTCCTTCGCCCCGGTGAAGGGCGAAGGGGTATGCCGGACTCCTACCGGCTAAAACCACTGGAGCGGTCATCTTCGCCACATAAGGGAGGCTCCAGGTCCTCGTATGATCACACTAGAGCCGCCCACTGGTGCCACGCCTATTGGCACATCTCGAAGAGGGTGACTGTAAAGCGGTCGACCCCCCAGGGGGATTGTAAAGGATCCCCCAAAGCGTCCCACGGCAGCGCGTGACCACATGCGTGCTACCGTCTTCTCTTGGGTCGCTTGGTGTGGGCACGCAGATTCCCCAATCTACGCACCCGCGAACCCAGAGGTCCCCCACCTTATAGCAACGGCAGGGGTTTTCAGGCGTATCGGAATTAGGTGCCAGGGCGGTTGTTACCCCGGCGCCGTCTCCTTCTTCTTCGAGCGGGATCGGCCCTCTCCCAGTCCCGCTCTGCAGTCTCCTTCTGGAGCATGACGCTCTCACAGAAGGAGACCACTGCATTCCAAGGTATAGGACAACCTAAGGATAACTTAATAATTGTGTTCTGAAGGGCAGATGGTAGTAGCTCGCAGTACAATACTTGTATTCAGTCTCATCTAGTTGACTGGAAACACGGCGTCGAGGACTTACGTTTGACTCGGATATAAGTAGCGAGGTAAAGCACAGTTAACATTTTTGCATATTTCCTTCAGTGCGTCTTCACCACGCTTGGCAGGTGGGTTGGTGAGTGAAGTATGACTATCGTCCTACAGAAGAGGTGCCCTTATGGAGCATAACGCTCTCACAGAAGGCATACCACTGCATTCTGGTTTGTGCTCTGCCAGCATATCTTACACTACTACCCGATCCACTGCTCGGCAGCCCACGAGCGCGTGTTCTGGTATTATGGTCGCTTCTACAGTGGTGGCATTATACCGTGACCTCGCGTCCTATTCTGTGCAAGTATGTAATGAAAAACAACCGTGACCGGTGAATACCTACGTTAGGCGGTTTTTTAGAACTGGGGTCCGAAGAGCGGCAGGATGGCCTCGACAATGCACTTGATCGCGAACTGCAACCTAAAGCGCTCTCTCCACTTCTGGAGTGCGCGCCGCTGGGCCAGTCGTCTCATCCTATCGAACGCTACTAGAGGGGCACTTTCACTGCTTAGGCGGAGCCATGAAGAATTTCCATTGGGTCCAATATAAAAAAAGGCGAAGGGAGCGTGTCTGGATACAGACTCATGCATCCATCTCCACCAGGATGACAAAGGCGAACAGCGCGCGGGACGAGTTGCCGCCTCATAAGATTACCGTTCGGTGCCCTCACGCGATCCACGGTGCAGAGCATGAAGTTTGGTTCTGCAGCGTCTGACAGTCGAGATGACCATATAAGCACCCCGTAGAGTGCCACGGATCGCACGACTCCCCGTAGAGGTGGCAAACTTCTTCTCTCAATCCCCTGAGATTGGGCAGAAACCAGTTCAAGGCATACACTACCCTCTAAATCCGTGGGACAAGGCGCTCGAAGTGCTCTTCGAAGCCCCAACGATTGTTTAATCAGGGAGTCCCCCCTACTACCGAACGCAGGTGCTAACGAACCCCCGATTGCAATGGCAGCAATTGGAAGTCAAGCAACGCCGCCCAGTCTTCAAATATCCTCCCCCTCGGCCCGTCCCGACGGTTACCCCAAGTTCTAGAGTGAGCTTTGAAATCCCCCAGGATGAGCACTGGACGGTGCGAACATTTGAAGTGAATGCTGCAGGTCACCCCATTGGGGAGATTTAGCAGCTCACTACTGCTAGAGGTCCCCTGTTTACGTAAACAAAGCCCTGTCCCCTGTCCAACAGGGCGTAGGACCAGGTGAGCCCACCTTCGGCTCTGGACCAATAAATACCGATGGAGTCTCCAGCTCCCCCAAAACAGTGAGAGTGTTCCTGGATGCCGTAGGGCTCCGCCACAACCACTAACGCAACCGACCACCCTGCAACAGTTTGTACCAGAAGATTCACGCAGCACTAGCCCTGGGTAGCATTGCAAGTCTCTCTATTCACGGGTTTACATAGATCCTCTGTAAGTGAGAACCCGGTCTTTTGATAGGCTCACGCGCGGAAATGGGTCCAACACGTAGAGTCCCTTTAGATAATTTTAATTTAAAATGTTATGGGACATTAACTGAGGGCTTTTCACGGCTACACTATAAAAATGCAGTCTCGAATTGTTGCCGGAAGTGTAAAAGTATTATATGAGATAGAAACTACAATTATAAGATCTATTGCAGTGGGTGCTAAATGGATTGGATACTTACTTCGAAAATCGGAAGAAACGGCATCTGCCTTTTCATCATTAAATGAAATTACAGTTTTGTGTAGGGGGTATGACGGTTACCACCAGGCGATGACTTGCTTGTCTCGTCACTTAAAATATATTATAAATTTATTTTAGGCGCTGACGATAATAAGTTGCCGACATAGCTGAAAGGATTAGTAAACTGAAGTGGCAATGGGCAGGGCACATTGCTCGTAGAACTGATGGCCATTGGGGCAAAAAGGTTCTCGAATGCCGCGCACCGGAAAATGCAGCGTGGAACGACCTCCAACGAGGTGGACAGACGACCTGGTGAAGGTCGCTGGGAGGCGTTGGATTGGAGCGGCGTGTGGTGGTGTCCGGATTAAGAATATAGCACCACTCCATCTCTTCCCGTGGATGTCGTAAAAGGCGACTAAGGGAATCTAAACCAGAGGGATGGGCAGCAGCTTCCCTTTTGTGAACCGATAGCCATACTGCGCTCACCAACCCGCCTGCCAAGCGTGGTGAGTATTGGCAAATACCCCCCGAAATGATGACACAGTTGTGGAATCTATGGGGGAGGCCTTTGTTCAGCAGTGGACGTTCTGTGGCTGATATGATATGATGTGACCGTTAGTTGTGGAAACCTAAGGGGGAGGCCTTTGTTCAGCAGTAGACGTCCTTTGGCTGATATGATGATGATGATTATGATGAAGATAATAAGTTCCTTGTATTTCTTCAATTAAAGCAAACCACAGCATGCAAAATTACAAATTAACAACTAAACTAATATACATCATATTTATTACAAGTGGAGATTTTTGTTTTATTTTCGTTCTTATGTGTCGGCAAGAGCTATATCACACTATTTCTCTATAGCACTAAGATGGCAAATAAACATAGGGCCTATATTTGGGATTAGTTCATCATCATACAAGCCAAAGGACGTCCACTGTTGAATAAGAGCCTCACCCAAATCTATGGGTCCACAATTGTTTTGTCATTTTGGGGGGAAAGTGTCAACAGAACGGACTTGCTACCCATCCCTCTGGTTTATAGTCCCTTAGTCGTCGTTTACGACATCCTTGGGAGCAGATAGTGTAGTGCTATAGTCTTAGTCCGGACACCACACGGATTAAAGAGTTCTTGCGAGGTGATTACTCTAACTAAAGATGGTCATAGTGTGAATTTCATCCAACTAAATTAAATTCAATTTGACGATAAAAAACTGTTGTGTTAAATTGTTTTATTAAAGTAATATTTTGAAAAGAAAATACGAGAAAGATCACGTCAGCAATATAAATGTTTCCCTAACTTAGCCTAAGGCCCAAATTTCTGCGAATGATAAAGAATACATATTTCATTTCTCATGCATGACATCTTGGATATTGCGATCTCTTAGAAAAAGTTACTTTTATATCAATTCTTTGTACTGATACTGAGAATTGTTAGAATGTGACGCATAATTGGTTGTCCTTTGTATATATATGAAATAACTTTTTAAGAAAATATATAAGCGACTTCAATTAATCGCAATTACTACGTATATACATATACATACTATAGGTCTGTACATAAGAATGGTATTGTAAAACCTAACCTAAAACCTTCCCTAAACATGTAGATTACCGCGTGAAAGAATCATAAGAAACGGTTGTGGTGCCGTGTGGTGCCGGCTCAGAATGCCACCACCCCATCTCCTCCCATGGGTGTCGTAAAAGTAGACTAAGGGATTAGCCGGACGATGGGTAGTAGCGTCCTTCGAATACATTAACAACTCAACTGCGATCGCCAACCCACCTGCCAAGCGTGGCGATTATGGCAAAACCCTCCAATGAGCCCACAACACATCCATATCGGTGGTTGTGGTGATCTTTGGGGAGTGTCCAGCAGTGGACTTTATTCGGCCGAAATGATAAAATGATGGTTGTGTAGTTTCGAATCGCGCATATACAAATATACCGGGAAAGGAAATAATCTTTTTTTTTGTAGTCGATGAAAAAAGTAAAGTTTCTGATATAAATTAACACTTATCATAATTACTATGATGCTCGTCAGCGTCCTCCGCTAAAGATGAGCTTCCCAGAACGCTGAAATGGTCGTGACGAAATTCCATTATACGACAACGACGGAGGTTGCTATTCCCAGGATATTAGGCGAGTAAACAAGCATACGGCTTACCTGCCAGCGAGGTGGAGAAGTAAATGTCTTTGGCAAGCAGGGGCTTTTTTTTGTTGGTGTCCAGTGGAACTTCCTTCGCCCCGGGGAAGGGCGAAGGGGATGCGGGATTCCTACTGGCTAAAACCGCAGGAGCAGTCATCTTCGGCACCGAAGGGGGGCTCCAGGTCCTCGTAAGATCACACTTTACTATTAGACAAACATTTATATCTTTGACTGTAGCGGTAACATCGGAGATAATAAACCGGTTGAGACCAACATAATCAGCCCATTACTGTCCCACCGCTGGACACGGGCCTCTTCTCATGAGAAAGGTTAGGCGTTAGTCCACCAAGCTGGCCTAGTGCGGGTTGGCGGACTACACACACCATTAAGAACATTATGAAGCCCTCTCAGGTATGCAGTATTCCTCGCGATGTTTTCCTTCACCGTATACGCAGAGATTGACGGCACGGTTGGTGCAGTGGCTGATACAGTCGGCTGCTGCGCACCGGGTCGTGGGTTCGATTCCCGCACGGAACAAATATTTGTATAATCTGCAGGTATTTGTTCCGGGTCTGGGTGTATTGTATGTGAAATTCATGTCTGTAAACGCACCCACGACACAGGAGCAATCCTAGTGTGGGGCAACGTTTTTAAAAAAAAAAAAAAAAAAAAAAAAAAAAAAAAAAAAAAAAAAAAAAAAAAAAAAAGAGATAATTCAATTCTGATCCGCACATGAATCCAATAAGCCAGAGGTGCGCGCAGGGATCGAACATGGACTCGCCTGTGTGGACGGCAAGTGTTCAAGCACTAGGCTATCACTGTACCAGGTAGAGACCCAAGTGCGAGTTGAACTCGCATAGAGAACCCTCTATGCGAGGGATACGGAATCCCGTATGATGAATGTGCTATCTACCATGTTTTTTAAAAATCTAAGCTAAATATTATATATACTGAATATTTTATCTACTAGATGTACCCCGCGGTTTCACCCGCTGTCTAATCTATACAAATAAATAAAATTTTAAATACATCGAATTATTTCGGCATAGAAAGCTGACATATATATAGAGTATATATATATTAGGTTTCATGGGTTTTAATTATCTTGCGCAGAACAATAATTATTTTTCTCAAATAGAAGTAGCCTTAGTTACTCCTTATAACATCAGCTATCTGTCAGTGAAAGTCTCGTTAAAGTCTTCGGTCAAGCCATCTGTGTGGTATCCGGATTAAGAATATAGCACCACTCCATCTCCTCCCGTGGATGTCGTAAAAGGCGACTAAGGGAATCTAGACCAGAAGGATGGGCAGCAGCGTCCCTTCTGTGAAACGGTAGCCATACTGCGCTCACCAACCCGCCTGCCAAGCGTGGTGAGTATTGGCAAATACCCCCCAAAATGATTACACAGTTGTGAAATCTATGGGGGAGACCTTTGTTCAGCAGTGGACTATAAATGGCCGATATTGATAGAGATTACCCGGAACAAATAAACAGACAGTCAAAAAATGTTTTTTTTGTTATAATGTAAAAAGCTGTTGATTTGACTTGATAAACATTACACACAATAATACACCCAGACCCGGTACAACTACCTGCAGTTCATACAAATATTTGTTCCATGCGGGAATCGAACTCGCGACCCGGAGCGCAGCAGCCGACTGTATCAGCCACTGCACCAACCGTGCTGACAAAGTCTGACAAGTTTGACAGGTACGGAACCGTATCGACTAGTGGACAAATGAATGCAGCATGTTTACTGATGCATATTTACTGCTTTACGGAGATGACACACACAGACATCAGCCTGTAAATATCTACGTCATTAGCACGAGAGGGTATTGCTGCCCATCTTCTATATATCAACCGTTATTCGGCGTTTACAGGACCTATGAGTAGGCCGACCACTCCCCACTCATGGGTCTACCATTAGCCGGGAGGCACACTGATTATAAACATTGTTTTAATATCGTGATAAAGTATCGAAATAAATTTTAAAAAAACCGTGTGGTTTCCGGATTAAGAATCAACCGGATTAAGAAGAAAGCACCACTCCATCTCCTCCCGTTGGATGTCGTAAATGTCGGCGCCCGGTTTTGTACTAAAAACCGGTTTCTCGAATAGTTAAAGCTTAACGTTAACTTAACGTTAAATGGCCTTTGAGTATTCGGCCGTTAGGGACTCTAAATCAGAGGGATGGGCAGCAGCGTCCCTTCTGCGGAACTGTAACCATACTGCGCTCACCAACCCGCCTGCCAAGCGTGGTGAGTATTGGCAAATGCCCCCCAAAATGTCAACATAATTGTGGAAGTTTATGGGGGAGGCCTTTGTTCAGCAGTGGACGTGTAATTGCTGATATGATGATGATCATGAATAAATAAAAAAGATGAATCGGGTATGTTTGGAAAATAGCAAGGGGAGGTGGAACATATTTTTATTTTTGCTGAACAATCTAATGGACAGACGAACACACAGATCTAACATTACAAAACTATAACGGTTCCTGGTTTTATTACGGAACTCTAAAATTGCCGGTCCTTATAAAACTTGTATCAAGTAAATCTGTATCTAATACCATCAGAAAGTGCTTTGGAGCGCTCTCTAGCGAGAAACTTATACGCTCCGTATATTGCAGTTTACTAAACTACATTTTACTAACAATACTTGCATTCTAGTTTGGAGTGTGGTAATCAAATAACAGAGAGTTTAGAGAGAACTGCTATGTGAAATAGATAAATATTTTGTATTTGAAACATTAACATAACAAAGTATATGACCGAAAAAAAACATCATCGCCTTCATTTCAGCCGAAAGACGGACGACGGTCGACAACGATGGAAGATTGTCTTTGGATCTGATGAAAAACTGTATCTAATGACTTAATGGATTCACTTTGTCAAACTTATGGATATAAATCAGTGCGGGTACAGAATAAAAAAAAATCATATCTGTAGTGATCAATGATATTATACCATTGATATGTTACATCCATATTAAATGGCGCGCAAAATTCAGTCTCGCTGTATGTAGGTATAAAGCTATAAAACTACACACCTATGCTGTAAGAAAGAAGATACAAAAACTACGAGAGTAAAAGAGGTAGCAATCTAAACTGACAACACGTGTAATCGATGTCTTTGTCGCACTTGCGATAGAATATATGTGTTGTCTCTTTTCTTTGCTTGGCCTGTGTTTTGTTCGAGAATATTATTCTATTAATAATTTAAATGCTATTTTTATTCAAATATTATATATAGTTTGTAACTCACGTGTGGTATGAGATCCCTTGTACTTTATTTATTTTTGCTAGTTAGTGTGTGTGTTTTCTATACGCACGACGGCATTGTTATCATTTAATTAATACATATTATGACAGTGTGTGCTCGTTGTCCTGTTTTGGGCGAACTGATGGCGAGGTGCTACAATTGGGGTAGCTTTGGTTCTTACTTTTGGCACGCATGTAACATATCTACTTCTTTTAATATATAATATCATGGTAGTGATAGATATCCTTAAGTTTGGAAAAGTTTATACATCCATTTTTTCATCAGAATAAGTACCTAATTTACTAAAATGGCAGATTCGTAAGTTTGCCGAGGATGTGACGATGTGCTTGCTTGGTATACATGTTTTTTTTTACATAAATATTTGTTCCATTAGCTGATTGAACCGACACGCGACACAGTCAAGCAAGTTACAGGTTATTAATAATATATTCATCACCATCATCAGCCAAAGGATGTCCACTGCTGAACAAAGGCCTCCCCCAATAATATATTAATGATCTAATACTCTTCTGTCCCACTGCAGGTCAAATACCTATCGTCATTCAGAGAAGCAAAGAGTATCGGTCACCAGTTCAGTACGCTTGGTCACTGAGTGTCTGCTATTTCAGACCATTAGAACCACGTTTCTTGGCGATGCCGTGTCTTAGATTAACTAAGAAAGTACATATTATGACATTGGAAATGTTACACTGGTACATGCCAGTCTTGAACCCGCCACCCAGTGCTTAAGAAGCAAGTCCGTAAACCACCACGAAACTTACTTCACCAGGTCGTCTGCATGGCACTACAACAAATAAATGGGTAGCTTTTTTATGTGCCAACATTTTTTAATCATCAATAATTTCATTACTTACTCGCTCTCTTAATTGTAATGAATTCCACATGCATCTAGTAAAAAGTAGTGGTCGTGGCTGGTTGACCGATGTACGTAGTCAGCAAGTCAGTGTACAAAGTAATGGCGACATCGGTCGACGTCAAAAAACAACGTGACGTTACGTTTTTTTAAACTATTTTTGTGCTACCTACGTCATCTTTAACATTATTAAGTCACCATGAAGCATATCGTGGATTATTAAAATAAGACCTTGTATACATTCTTTAATATACCAGACCAATCGATCGGTGAGGAAACCTGGATTTTATGGTTTCTAACCATCAACACGAAGTGAGCATACGTTATGATCAATGTTCGTTCCTCCATCGTATGAAAAGAGGCCTTTGTCCTGCAGTGCTCATCATCATCATAATTTCAGCCGCAAGAAGTCTACTGCTGAACATAGGCCTGCCCCAAAGATCGCTACAACGACCGGTCCTGAGCTACTCTCATCCAGCGGATTCCCGCAATCTTCACCAGGTCATGGACCCCCCAGGTCATGGACTCTCCAAAGATGGACTCTCCAAAGATGGACCACGCTGCGTCTTCCGGTACGCGGTCGCCACTGGAGAACTTTTCTATAGCTACGGAATAAATCGACAGGCTGATAATATTTATTTAATGACGTGCTCAGTAAACTGGTTGGAGTCCATTTTAAATACATAACAATAGCTTGCATTCTGAGTGGTGTCCGGATTAAGAATTTAGTGCCACTCCATGTCCTCCCGTGGCGACATCCAAAGGTCTTAAAGGTGACTAAGAGATTCTGAAGGGGGCATGCAGCATCCACTTTGTGGAATAGTAGCCATACTGCACTCACCAACCCACCAGCCAAGCGTGGTGAGTACTGGCAAATTCCCCCCAAAATGACGTCACAGTTGTTGAAATCTATGGGGAGGATGTTCAGCAGCGGTACGTCCACTTTGGTTGATACGATACGAACTACTTGCATACTTATTAACTGGTAACCAGCCAACCAACCAGCTTCTAAGCATGCAGCGTATTGTAATGTTAAACGTGCACCTTGTAATGTTGATCAGAATAGTGAGGTGAGAGCAGATAGGCCCGGTCTCTGCTTTAATCACACAAAGAGCCTTTGTACTAGTGTCAACTTGTAGTGATGGGAACATGTCGATATCGATCATATTTAATGTAATACACAACACAGAAATCGCGGCGATAGAGCGGCGAAGTGCCCTAGATTTGTTCTGGATCGTGTTAGGTGCACTACGCTTGACATGACAGTCGATGTATTTATAAGGCGGAGATTTATTTAAATGTGTGTAAAAAACAGAGATACCTGTACCTACAATAACA
The DNA here is from genome assembly GCA_947459985.1 of Diloba caeruleocephala. Taxonomy (NCBI): domain Eukaryota; kingdom Metazoa; phylum Arthropoda; class Insecta; order Lepidoptera; family Noctuidae; genus Diloba; species Diloba caeruleocephala. Next base: position 5,227,258 of record OX381618.1, read on the forward strand.
TGGTGAAACTGACATATCAAATGTGCAACTAGTGTGTACGTCTATTGATAGTTTTGTGTAAGATTCCTATCGGTTGCAGGACGGTTTACTTCTAGTAGTTGCAGACTCTTTCAGAACCAGAGTATAATTATGTAGTGTCAGTGATTGTCAAGTGAGTGTTGCCAGATTACTTTATAGTGGGATTTTGTATTGTTTTTAATTGTGCGCCATCATTTTTGGACGAGAATAAATATTTATAATTTTTCTTTCTTTCTTGATTTCTTTTCTATATGTTCGTTCCTTATTCACTCGTCGGATTTCGGTGCTCATTTTCCATCTGCATCTTCCCCACTTCTAATCTATCATTAGTTTTCACGTCGTCTTACGTGTTTCTTCGTTTAACGCCAGTCTGAAGATTATGCGTCGTCAGGTCGTCAACCCAGAGTCTTTTTGTAATCTGGTAGAACCACTTCAGACGTTTGTCAGTATAATTTAAACTCCGAAGTGACTATGAGCAAACTGGCTATTAAATAGAAAAATAAAACCTCGTAAAGACAATAGCTACGTCTATTTTATATATAATAAACCGTATCTGATTACAATAAGGTGTGTTGATACATAATAATTTTATTACAACTACGAGTGGTAACAAAAGAACATCGCGTCAAAGCATTAATTAGTTTCTCTTAGCTAAACTTTATTACCCTTTACTGGCCTTAGTCTATTAGACTCTGAATAATTAACTGATACATATTATATTTCACTTTTGTAATGCAAATCAGAGTGTACGCAGTAATTTATGGACATGTTCGCATTTTATTCTGGTATCGTATTTTACGCTTGTTGTTCATCACAAAGAATAATTTAGTATAATTTAGCATCGTTCTAACCAACGTGGTGTCGCTATATTTTGAGATAATATGAAGCAATAAAATAGAAAATAAATGTTATTTTACGACAAAAGTTCGCAAATTGTGAGTGTAGAGTCAGTTCTGCTGGAGCGAAGTTTAATGATTACTAGATCAGATTAGAAGGATTCATCCCAAGTATTGAAGCGCCATCAATCATTGGGGGTCGCGAGCACGCCTATTGGGGAATCTGCGGTCATCTGTAGTAATGTGTCGCCGTGTGCGCATGGCGGTGCTGCGCAACACAGCGCTTAGTGAGAGTTCGCGGGGAGTCCTTTACAATCCTTCCGAGAGTTGCCGGGGGGTGTGGGGGCTTTTTATAGTCGCCTTCCCTCCGCCTGGGGGGGGGTCTAGGGGTGACTGCTTTACAGTCATCCCCTCTGATATGTGCTGAAAGACGTCCAATGGGCGGCTCTAGATGGAGATTATTGACCACTCCGGAGGTTATAGCCGGCATACCCTTCCGCCATATCCCGGGCGGAGGAAGTACATGATGAATTTCCACCGGAATAATTTATAAAAAATAAAGGTGGTGCTTCAATAGAACATGTCAAATCTGGGCCAAAAAGATATAAAATGTTGATTCTATTTTGAAAATTACATTGAAAAAAGTCCATTATTCCTTTTTGAACTTTTTCCTAAATATTTCAGGGGTTTTTAATGTTTCTGTCGACACAAGGCGCATCACTGTGTGGCGATTTAGAGGAGTGCAATATTTTGGGCCTGTCGCGACCCGAGTGTTGTACACAAAAGAGATGGGACCGCTCCTTTGTTGCATCTCGTGATACCACGTCTCGACTCAGACTTCAGCCAACGATGTTTTAAAAGTAGATGAGGCATTATTGTGAACATTTTTTGACTGTGTACCTTAAACTATCAACTCGCCACGGATTAAGACAGAGTTTTATAGTATATCCATATATTGATTTGACCAGAGCTTTGTATGTAAAAGGCTTTTGTAGAATTTAGCAATACTCCTCCCACCTTGTGTCAGTATTCAGAAAAAGACCAGCGAACAGTATACGAGTGTGGCGACACCTACATAGCCTCTATGCAACTACAGGGGTGAAATCCTCTAAGCTCAAACATCCATACATCCTTGAGTACAGAATTAATATAACGGTGATAACCCAATTTGGTATTCGCTAAGACTGATCCTCATGGCTTAACCTTCTGCAACGTGTCCTTGAATAGCTTCAATCATGTCTTAGCGAATACCAAATTGGTTTTACACCGTTATTTCGAATCTGTATTCAAGGATGTATGGATGTTTGAGCTTAAGGAATTACACCCCAGAATAGAAATAATGGTGATGAACCAATTTGGTATTCGCTAAGGCTGGTCCTCATGGCTCACCGTCTGCATTGTGTCCTTGAATAGATTCAATCATGTCTTAGCGAATACCAAATTGGTTTTATACCGTTATTTCGAATCTGTATTCAAGGATGTATGGATGTTTGAGCTTAAGGAATTACACCCCAGAATAGAAATAATGGTGATGAACCAATTTGGTATTCGCTAAGGCTGGTCCTCATGGCTCACCGTCTGCAACGTGTCATTGAATAGCTTCAATCATGTCTTAGCGAATACCAAATTGGTTTTACACCGTTATTTCGATTCTATATTCAAGGATGTATGGATGTTTGAGCTTAAGGAATTGCACCCCAGTACAGTGACATACAATGGTATCTAATGAGCCGTTAAATATAACTTACCACTGCGGTCAAGAAATCTGAATTGCTCAAGTTCACAACAATGCTGTTAATAGACAGAGGCCCAACTGTTGGGCTTCGGCCAGCCGACCAGCCAGTTCGCAGGATCATTTTCAAATGACGAACATCTCGCATCGTTCCTTCACATGACTAAATGATTATTAAACCTGGAGTATAGCGTCAATTTAATTCAATCTGATGACGAGACAAGCATGTCATCCGCCTAGTGGCAAGTGTCACGCCTGCCCATATCAAATGTAATGCCACCCAGGACCATTCCTGCGTGGCACCACACTGCGATCGTCACCTGGAGTCATTAGTTATTTAGTCAGTCTTGCTATTCTAACCGGAACGTAGTAATGTTTACAGTTTGAACACTACTGCTTGGCGGCGAATATCTGACACTGGTGGTACCTACCTAGCGAGACTTGCAATAAGAGAACTACCAGCAGTAAAAATAAGTAGGTTCCCCTATTCATTAGGTTGGGGAGGACAGGCAGGATTCACAGCCATACATGCTTAGAGTAATAATAATAAAGCATTTGAGGCAATTACTGATCTTACAGTTAGGAAATTAAATCACACGTCAAATCAATTCTCATAAGTGATAGAAGCATATTATAGATTTTACTATGTTGACGATAGGAGCATAAGGCGTTCTTTTCTGAACATGTGGCTCCTGTGGAAACCGTTATTTGTTAATACTATTTGTATTGTACAGCTGCTAATATTTATTTTTATCAATGTACAGAGATCTTTTTTAATATATTGTGTTAAACCGATTTGTAAAATAAAATAAAAAACGAAAAGTAAACAAAAAAGATCGAGCTCGAGTTTCTTTCGGCATTTATATTTTCTTCTCAGAGCTTGTCATACAGCGAACGGCTCTCCGTTATTTGACACCAATATGACGTGTAAAAGGGTGTGTTAGGACTTAATTAATGAATAGGTAAATGATTCTATTCACAGTAGTGTCTGGATTAAGAACTTGTACCACTCCATCACCTCTCGTAGATGTAGTAAATTACCAATGGATTCTAAACCAGAGGGATGGGCAGCAGCATCCCATCTGTGGGAAAGTAGCTATGCAGCGCTTATCAACCCGCCTGCCAATCGTGATAAGTACTGGCTAAGTTACTCTAAATTGACGACACACGTAACGGTCATTTATTATTTATAGGCCTTTGTTTAGTAATGGACGTTTTTTGGCTGTAATGAGAAAATTATTCTATCGAAAGTCTATCTCATTAGAGTTAGGAAAAGTCGAGGCCGATGCTTACTTTTGCGGTTTGAATATATGTTACTATAGTATCCATATTGGACGCAAACAACTAGCTGATAGCCGTAAACTGTTAAATTGCCGTATCTACCACTTATCTCTGATCTGCGCTTTATTCTCCCAGCTGCATTGTAACGTAGAGCGTTAAAGTTTGCCGTAGGCCGTTTTCACACCCCAAAAAACACAGTTTGTGGCCATGTGTCTGGTTTTAAATGAGAAACAAGAGAAAAATACCGCTCTCTGCTACTAGAAGGCCATTTCTGTGAAATTAAAAATGCTTTGTGGCGTGATGGGGGCTTTCGTTTTCTACTTGTGTAATTTATGTGCTGTCTCAGAATGTTCCAAGGTTTCTGAAGATATTATAACGCACCTTGTGATGCGTTATTTTTTCTCTATTTTCTATAACGATGCCTCATAATTGGATTTCTTCCATACGGGAGTGGTACAGTTTATAGACATAAATGTCATCATATACATACAACCAGACCCAAAATCACTGTATGTAGATCATACAAATATTTGTTCTGTGCGAGGATCGAACACGCGACACGTAGCGCAAAAAGCAGTTCCTTAGCCACTTGAACCGATTCTATTGGTGACCTAATTAGAGTTATTTATCGACAGATTATACTTTCAAGCGTCGCATTGTTCTACTTTATAGCTATTTGGATCACGGCATAAAATTAGCTGCGCCCAGTTTCAGTCACGATGTGTATTCAGAGGTAAGTCAAGGGTTATCACCGTGTGGTACTGGCTATGAATAGCACTAACCCATCTCATATCATGGGTGTCATAAAAGGCGACTATGGTATTAGCCGGAGGATGGACAGCAGCGTCCTTCGAGAACAAAAACAACTCGACTGCGATCGCTAATCCGCTATCATTTCGGCCGAATGAAGTCCACTGCTGGACACAGGCCTCCCCCAAAGATCACCACAAAGCCTGATATGCTGTGGGCTCCATGGGGGATTTTGCCATAATCGCCACGCTTGGTAGACGGGTTGGCGATCGCAGTTGAGTTGTTAATGTATTCGAAGGACGCTGCTGCCCATCCTCCGGCTAATCCCTTAGTCGACTATTACGACACCCACGGGAGGAGATGGGGTGGTGGTATTCTGAGCCAGCACATTTATTTTTTAGAATTAAAAAAAAGAATTTTCTACCACGCTAGCCTAGAGCGTTCAGTGTGGTCTCTGTATTAAGAATATACACCACTCCATCTCCTCCCGTGGATGTCGTAAAAGGCGACTAAGGGACTCTAAACCAGAGAGACGGACAGCAGCGTCCTTTCTGTGGAACAGCTGTCATACTGCGCTCACCAACCCGTCTGCCAAGCGTGGGTATTGGCAAATTTCCCCCAATATTACGACACATGGCTTGTAATCGGAGGCCTTATAGGGGAGGCTTTTGTTCAGTAGTGGACGTTTCTTACTGATGTGATGATGAAAACTCTTACGCCTGAATACTGAAATGCCACTTAGTATGTAAATCCCGCTTAATTATTTGAGACGCCGCCTTGCTACCGAAAATGTGCGTAATATTCGGCCGTAATTAACCGTGCAATGATTAAAAGCGAGTGATGTAAAATACGCTGCGAAAATTACGATAAAAGCGACATATTTTCACACACCTTTGACCATCTAACCCTTTAAACGCGAGTGATACATGAACAGCCATTAACCTGTAGCCGCAACCACATTTTGCGGCAAGTAATTAATCATGAACATCAACGTCATCGCTTAACAACCCGTCGTGCATACTTAAGTAATTACTTAAGCTTAGTTAAATATTTAAAGTAAGTTCGCCGAGCGAGCGCTGCGGGAAAGTTTAATGTGCCAGGTATACTCGGTCAAACTATTACTATGCTAATGATACTTAAATAAAGGTGGTGTTGTATTCTAGAATCAAAGTTTGAGACGTGAGGTTAAGCAGCGCTCGGAGAGGTCAAGCTATGGATGGGTGACCGAATAGTGGTATTAGAAATGAGCGTCTCCTTGCTTTTGCCGTGCGGTGCCGGCTAAGAATAACACAACCCGATCTCATCCCGTGGTAGCCGTAAAAGGCGACTATGGGATTAGCCGGAGGATGGGCAGCACTACTACTACTACTACGAGTACAATTATAACACAACTGCGATCGCCAAGCGTGGTGATTGTGGCAAAATCCCCCAATGACCACACAACACAAACCCATACCGATCATTGTTGCAATATTTGGGGATCAAAGTTCTTCTTTTCTTTTGGGTTGTCCATCACCCACGTTTTCGGCTGAAATGTTGATGCTTCGGAGAATACGTAAAATCGTCGGTCCCGTTGTTGCTATTACACGGCAGTCGTTCAAACAAGTCGGACGCCTATAGTTCTGACGGCTTGAACAACTTTGACTAGCCGTAGATTATATTTATATTCATATCTTCTGAACCCTGCACGATATCGAAATGAAACATACACGATTTTTTTTTTTTTTGTTGGGCTTCTCGCTTACATTTCTGGGAAATGTGGTTGCTTAACCGGTCATTTCTGGCGAAGCCAAAAAAGGCCACCAGCCAGGCTTAAATTTAATATTAAAAACTAAGCAACGTTCGCTAAGGGCGCACCCTGCGGGACACGGACCTCGACTTAGGGCGTTGCTGGGGATAACAAGCCAAGTTTTGGGGACAGCTGGATCAGTAGTATTTAAAATGTATTAAGGGACATTTAAAGCTACAGGTTCGGCACGGGCCGGCGCGAGCAAGAGACGGGAGGGAGAAGTGCTAACTTGAACGGGAAGGTGTCGCGGCGATAGGCCTCCGTGACGTCGGTGAGGCGGGTATCCTCGGCGGCGAGGGCGGTAAAACGGTCGGGGGTGTTAAGTGAACGAGACAACGCGAGTCTCTTTATGTGATCTAAAGTGATTTTATCGTCTGGATCGGCCATAACGTGCCTCGGGCGGCGTACACTACTGATACGAGAGGGTTGGTAATCGAAGGCTGATACCACAAGGGGATTAGGGTGGGACAGGGAAGAATCGAGATAGCGTTTAAACGCTTGTTCCATAGAAAATTTTTGTTCAAATTCCTGTTTTAATCCTAATTTTTTTTATTGAAATCCGTGAAGCTGTTTCGGGCGCACAGAGCCAGAGAGAGCCAGAAAAAAAATCTATCATATATGATTAGACCTCGTATATCCTAATAGAATTTTTCACATAAATGTTGGCATTTATTTTGAAATCACAGAAAGACACTTAATTTCATCATCATCATCAGCCTATATCAGTCCACTGCTGGACATAGGCCTCTCCCAGCGTGCGCCACGACAAAGAAATAAAAAGATTTCGTGATCGATGACCCGTAGCGCAGACCTGTGCCTACAAACAATGTGGGTCATTTCCAGCGGCGATTTGTATTATTTAGTTTATGAGGTAACAATATACCAACCCATTACGTTCATAGTACGTCATCTAATCTACTGATATCATCATTCTTGATCTTATTCATATTCGCCCTGGGGTCCAAGTTATTATGATGGATAAAATACAAGAGACAAGTATTTTACAAAACTTTTATTATACAAATTGTGTATTCAACATTGTATTTATATAAGAAATCGAATTAAGTAATAAATATTAGGTATCATAAAAGCACAATAATGACAATTACTGATGCAGACTACATATTAATATTATTATAATATAATTAATAAAATACCAAAATGTATTTTAATATTAATATACAAAAAATGCTGGGTATTGTAGTAATTCGGTAAATTATTACAAAAGTTTTATCCATAAACTACGTCTCATGCAGTGAAATGCATTTTTTTTCGACAGTGTTGAAGCCAGCCCGGTTTTTATCGATTAAATTGATAATTTTGGTAGAACGAAGGAGACATCCTATCGGTGGGCGATTTTTAATATGTCAGAAAACGCACATAATCAATGACAAAAAGTAAGAGCGGCTTACTTTCAAAGCGCCGGATAACGTAAGCAACTTTCATAAAAATTTGACTGTAGAAATCATTATGGAATGACAATTCTGGACCAATTATTTGTCCATTGTAGCTACGTACGTTACCCTTTAAATAACTGATAAAGTGAAGCGACTTTCCGATGAAAGTGAACGATTGAAAAAGAGAATTTGACAGTTTACGTACCGTATACTCTGATGCTGCTGTACAGAATTGGCAGCCAATTATCTGACATACAGGGTGTCCAGTAAATAGCACGACATACTGCAGGGGGTGAGAGCTTGGGTCAATACCTACCAAAAAAACACAATATATGTTCAGCAAAATCTTGCGGATTTAAACTAGTACAAAATTTTCCGAAATATCGAAAAATCTCTACCTTGACACAGATTTTTAAGCATCTTGTCATGAAAAATTCCTTTTCTAGTTTTTTTTTGTACCGCAAATTATTTATGAACTTAGTTAGTTAGTTTTACTTACTTTAGTTTTTTTAGTTACTTTACTCATTGATAAGTCTTTATTTTATTAAAAACTAAAATGTTTTCAAGAAATTCAATTTTTATTTAAATTTTCACAGTACAATTTTCTTATCTTAAAATTTTGTACCACTGTAAATCCGTAAGATTTTGCTGAACATATATTGTGTTTTTTTTGGTAGGTATTGACCCAAGCTCTCACCCCCTGCAGTATGTCGTGCTATTATTTACTGGACACCCTGTATAAAAATAAACATAACCTCTAATTCGGTTAAAAATGTGGTTGGATAAGAGGTTGTGTATCGGAAAGTTCAAATGTTGAAACGAGTGTGAAAGATGTTATTCTCATTTTCATTCGCACCCAAGTGCCTTACTAATCGATTAGATTACACATGGATCAAATAATGCTTTATGCAACAGGAATCATAAACATAGGTTTATGTAACAATTTCAAATCTTCTGTGTGTACGTATGTCTCATAATTTATGACTACAAAGTATTATAATATATTATAATATATATATATATATACGGGCAACGTTTAAAGATTGGGTAAATTGATATATATATCGAATGTTTTAAAATAATAATAATGTTGTGATGGCAATACTTTTCTCAGTGATGACATTAAACATTGTCGATTATTCATGTGCCCTACTCCGTATAAATCCGACTCCTTAATCAATATCCAACCTCGCCATGAAAATATTTATAACGTTGAAAATGTTTATGACTACAAAGTATTATAATATATTATAATATATTATAATATATATATATATATATATATAATAATATATAATAATATCACGAAAACCTAAGACATTACTTATTGTAAAGATCCAATCCTAAATAATAATATTATTACATACACGTTTATTTGTTAAACTAGAAGCAGATGTTTCTAGGTAGGTCATTATTGTAAATGTAAGTAAGATTATAAATGATATTATTATGTTGCAATGTCATGATGTTATTATGAACAATAATTGATTGCATAGAAATCACAACAAAAAGTAATTATTAAAATGAATATGAAGCAATCAATGTGACACTACAATTGTATTATAATGCTAAAGTCATTACAAATGAATTAAGTGATGATTTAAGAAATGAATCATTTAATCATTTCAATTCATACTTACATCATCCATCCACAGCTTGTACTGCTGGGTATACTAGTTTATGTTGGCTGTCGCCGGTCATTTCTCTTGCTGGTTTCATTACGATCTAGTCTGCGATTATCTTAATGTCGCATCCCCTCCTAGTTATTGGGTATCTCACGACATGTTTAGGTCTTCTAGGATATCAGTCAGCAGTGGTTAGACACCACTTGTCATTATTTCTTTTGCGAATTGACTTGTCCACATCTATTGGAAGTGCCGCACATCTCGATACTACGTCTAATACGTTTATACTTCGATAGATCTCAACGTTATGAATACGGTCTTGTAATTTTATACTACGAAAGGGTCGTATACTGTCTTCTGTGAGTGTTAACGTCTCTAACCAAGATGGGCAAGATACACTGTTTTAGACATTCTGGTATTGTTATGTTTTTTATTTAGTTGTTATTCTTCGGAAGACCACCTAAGGTTCCTTAGTCAAGTCAACAATACAAATTATTCAATACAAAATTTAAAGAAAATTAAAAAATACAAATTAAAAAGGAGTACGCGATCCCAGAAATATTAAGTTTTGTGCATGTAAAAAAACCGTATGCACATTGCATACTTTGGTTTGACATAAATCCTTATCGGAACAAATTAGTTATGATTATGCAAGTTCTTGATAATAATCCTTTAATACATCGATTTTAACCCGTCAAAAAGAACAAAACAAATGTAAACATAAATTACAAGTACTTATTAAACAAACATCGCCTATAATATAAATTATGTCACACGATGTCAGTTTTATATGATTTAAAAATACGTAGATTAGGATTGTGATGATTCCTGATGAAAACGTGGTATAAAGGTAAAACATATTCTATTAATGTGCATGTGTTTGGTTGCAGGCATTATATAGTCCAAATGGTAAGATCCTGTTAGAAAGCTAAGCCGCAGTAGACTTAGTCTTCACTTTTTATCAGATGTATACTAGAAGATATAACAACAAGATCCTCTTTACTTTGACGACTTATTTTGTTGTTTAAATATATTCACTCTATCTGCTTACATACTATTACATTTGTTCAATCAAGAAGTAACTGTATTCAACATTTTTTGTTACTAAAACTGAGACGTAGTTTATGGACGATGGTTTGCTTATATTGGTCCCACACTGTTCTTAAAACTACTAATTATAAAATGTGGACACTAATTATAAAATGTGGACACTTATTACAAAAATACTGTTAAATATTAACGTAAACTTAAATTAATTGGTGTTGATGGTTGAAATTATCAGCACAATTTATTTATACAAAGAATCAAAATTAGAAATATACATACGAATCTGTCTTTTTTAATAGGACATATTTATATTACTGTAGCTCTTGCAAGTCTGGATACTCATTTTGCACAACAGATATTTGGACACGATGTATTTTATATGATATGATTTTTATAATTTCATCCAGATAACCTTAGGATGAACTGGAGTAGAAGGTTAACACTGAATCAATTATAGTCAGTAAAACTACGAGCAGCAACACTTGCAGAGTCTCGTGGAACCTACTAAAATACAGTTTCAAGACAATTAACTACGTGACCCACGACGACATTATACAAGTATATTGGAGAATTGAGTAAATAAACCATATTCTTCTTACAAACCTACCTTATGTATACCATTGTAAGAAGAATATGGTTATAATTTTTGAAGAATAGTATAATTCGAAGTTGCATCAAATATTTGTGCTGATAAAACCAACCAGGCTATGCCCAGCAGTTGAATAAAAAGTGCTGTAAGAAATTAATTTTACAAACATTAATTTTTACCTCATGTTTACTCACCTGCACTGCAAAGCAAAGAGTATAGATGTGTAATACTAAAACCAAATAATATTTTAGTGATTTATGTTTCATATTCGAGTTAAGTAATGATTAACAACATTGTAATAATTCTGTATGTACAAATAAAAAGGTCTTTTTATGTTTAATAATTTATAAGTGCCTGAACACACATGTCGTGTGGCAATCATGTGAAACACGATTAGCGATTAATAGCTGGTCGGAACAATACATGTACCACCAATATCATTCTAAAAATACGGCTGCCAGCATTGTTTATCTGACAGTAAAATACAATGTAGCAAAGGAATATAGGAGGTCAGAATAAACGCCTCTTTGTTAGAGAACATATCAAAAAGACCATAAAATAGCTATTCCAGTTTAGAATTTATAGCACGGCGGTGACGTGTATATGAGTCCAAGTTTATTGAGTAGAGTTCTAGCGACATTTGATGACGAAAGTAAAATAATTTAAGCCTTACTTAAATCGCCATCAGCTCGCTAGTGATCAATTGTGATATAGAATCTTATCTTAATCACCACCCACAAATGAATTATTAAACAAAGTACTTTATTATTAGTGCTAAAGAGGATGTTTTTATGGATCCTCTTGATATGTTTGCTTCGGCGGATTTCAGACGGAAGACGTAGATGACAGGCAAGGACGGGGCGCAGACAGTTGTCTTTTGCTTACGCCTTTCATGATATATCATATAAATAGTACTGCACGACGTGACTAAGTCTTTTCCGTCTGCACGCAGTCCTTTCTGTGTGAATCGTGCTACGCAAGTGAAAAGAGGGATGTCCTATTTTGGGTACATATTTGAACATCGGTAAAACAATTTTCGATACAATCGATATTCAAGTTTTCGATGTTTGGAACATTGACATTTTACCCGGAGATAATTTAATTTTTGACGTTCAAATATGTACCCCCTATTTTCGGCCGCGAACTGCAGACGAAGTCAACTCTACTTTAGCTGCCACTGAGTTTGTATTCGACCACTTATAATTTTATTGCCGTAATTGGAAAAAGCCACATAACTTAATTACACTATTGTCCCTATTCTAAGGATTAATTTAATTAACAAGTTGAATTGTGTTGTTTCTTAATGAAAATTACTGTAACAATCTACTGAAGCCCATCAGGCGAAACACCTTTTAATATACATTTAAAATTATATGCTTTTATCAAATTGTCAAGGCGACTGACATCACAACATTCAGTCGACGACTCTTGTGATTGTGTAAGGGAGATTAACTTTTTCAAGACTTGACTGTGAGAAAGTAATGATAATGACTTTGAAATGTTCCCAGTATTCTAAAGCTATGTTGTAAACGAGCATTCAAAGTACTCAAACTCGTTGTACTGTTCACCTTAAGCGTCTTTCATATCAACCGACACGACTTTATCGTTCCGTTGGTAATAACGATTTCGTCGGATCCGACTTTATTAATAATGCCAATAAAGTATTTACATGTTTACATTGGAAAGAGGCGATATAGTAGTATTCGGCATACTTTAGATGTCCAATAATACTGGTATACCAACAGCATACATATCAAACAATACAGACAGAATGTTACAAAATAATAATGATGATACATATGCCCATTACAGGTACACACAACCGTCTTGATACGTCAACAAATGTTTTACTTGTACAGGGTGTCCAGTAAATAGCACGACATACTGCAGGGGGTGAGAGCTTGGGTCAATACATACCAAAAAAACACAATATTTTACGGATTTACAGTAGTATCGCATAACACAGTAAGCGATAAGAAAATTGTACTGTGAAAATTTAAATAAAAATTGTATTTCTTGAAAACATTTTAGTTTTTAATAGAATAAAGACTTATCAACGAGTAAAGTAACTATTCACAAATAATTTAAGGTAAAAAAAAGTAGAAAAGGAAACTTTTCATTACGAGATGCTTCAAAATCTGTGTCCAAGGTAGAGATTTTTCTATATTTCGGAAAATTTTGTACTACTGTAAATCCGTAAGATTTTGCTGAACATATATTGTGTTTTTTTTGGTAGGTATTGACCCAAGCTCTCACCCCCTGCAGTATGTCGTGATATTTACTGGACACCCTGTATAGTGTTGGTGTTGATCCGTGTGGTGCCCGGATTAAGAATATAGCACCACTCCATCTCCTCCCGTGGATGTCGTAAAAGGCGACTAAGGGAATCTAAACCAGAGGGATGGGCAGCAGCGCCTCTTCTGAGAATTATTAACCATACTGCGCTCACCAACCCGTCTGCCAAGCGTGGTGAGTATTGGCAAATACCCCCCAAAATGATGACACAGTTGTGAAAATCTATGGGGGAGGCCTTTGTTCTGCAGTGGACGTATAAATGGCCGATATGAGTTGATTATTCAACGACGGATTCAACAGTATCGGTTAATTTGAATATTTGTATTTTGTAAAATAGTAATCTTTAAGTATTTTGTGTAAGTACTTAGTCGTGTTAGATCAGTATATTATATAAAGTGCATTGTAAAAAGAACTACACATTAACATAACAATGTATCAAATCACATTTTTTAGATCCATTTCTTACAATGGGGATCAATCGGAGATCTTAATCATTTGGCTTCAAAAAACCTAGACATGTTTTACAAACCGGGATTTTTTAAACACCTTCTTTAGTTGCTAAATCACCAGCTACTCTTCCAGTCTCTAAAATTCCCAATAGCTGACCCAGTTATTCCCAAGTGTCTTTAATTTTTTTGAGATGACCTACTTAACATATATTTTTATTATACAGCCTCAATTTTTGGTCCTCCTTCTGGATAACGCTTCTGCTTCTTCGATCGTATCTGGCAACCTCATGTTTCTGGTCTCCGGCAGCATTAAGACCAGCATGCTAGATATAAGGCACATGGCTGCGAAGATAACCGTCGGCATTGATTTGTGGTATAAGGACTGCAAATAAAATGAGATTAAGTTCGACTTCTCTATTGTCTGTTTCAGGCTTCATGCCTTTTGTGATAGTTTAGAACAGCCAGGTTAAAAAGAGATTGAATGGGTGTTTTTTAAGGACATTCTACCTTTATTTATGAAGGGGAAGGGTGAAGAAGAAAGGGCATGCGGGTCTCCGGCTAAAACCACTGGAGCGGTCATCTTCGGCACCGAAGGGGGGCTTCAGGTTCTCGTAAGATCACACTAGACGACATTCCACCTAGAGGTTTGCTAATAATCCCGTTGGTGGAATAAATGGCGGGTTGACACCATTACGCATTTGTGTCATTCAAATCTCTACTAGTATCAAAAAAACTACTGACTCCTGACTAACTAACAATCAAGTACTGAATTTCAGTGAATGGGTAGTTAGATTATTTCATTACAAAAATAAGTAAATGTACCCACGTATTACATTATGTATGTGCCCCACACTAGGATTTCTCCTGTGTCGTGGGTTCGTTTACAGACATGAATTCCACATACAATACACTTAGACCCGGAACAACTACCTGCAGATCATGCAAACATTTGTTCCGTGCGGGAATCGAACCCACTACCCGGAGCGCAGCAGCTGACTGTATCAGCCACTGCACTAACCGTGCCATCAAATATTTGGCAAATTCCCCCCCAAAATGGAGAGGATTTTGATCAGCAGTGGACGTCTTTAGGCTGAAATTACTACTTACAGTTCAAACTAAGGAAAACATACCCAAATATGTACAACAATCAAGAATTTAGGTAAAATATGCAATGAACTCGAAAAATTGCTAAAGTATGTAAATGCATATTCAGATATGCAAACGCAGATAATCCGGTCTTTAGACATCAGCAACCACGGATTACTATTGTGTTGCCGACCTAAGGCTTAATATAGAATGAATTTTATTCTAGTAAAATCACTGGCTGTTTCCACCCTTCACGCATATCGTAACTATGCATACACATAATCGTTATGGCCAGTGAAAGCGGTACAACTGTAGTACCACCCCAGTTGAATTCTTCACATAGAACTCTCAACCACTAACTTAATTCTCAACTTACCAACAAAGGCGTCATCGGCGCGATTAGCGATCCAATCCTGCCAGCCATGGAACACATGCTGATGAGTGTCTGCCTCATGTTCGTAGGGAACACCTCAGATACATAAATGTAGACGGAGCTGTATGCGAGAGTGACGCTCCACTTTCCGATCAGGTAGAGGGGGATCGACCAGTAATCGTCTGAAAGAAAATAAAAGTTAATATTGTTTGTTAATGTTATTGTTAATGTTAATGTTGTTGTCTATGTAAGCAATGCTGTTCCGAACGAATAGTTCCGACAATTTTTCTACGTTACTTTTTTTATCGATGTGTTGCACTGTGATACAAACAGTTCACACACAAACACAAACCGGGACAACTACTTCTAGGCCATACAGATATTTGGCTAACCGGTCATTTCTGGCGAAGCCAAAAGAGGCCTCCAGCCAGGATATTTGTTCCGTGCGGAGGTTACCTTTTATACCCTCCTGAGACTGAGAGTAAGATTTAACGTTGTTGTATTGTTGTATTGAAATTTTATTTTGACACGAATATTTATTATATTGAATCATGTTTTCTGTTTTTGTATCAAACACATTTTTTACAGTTTGTTACACAACGTTTGTTAATTCCATTTTACGCGGACAAAATGCATTTATACAGTTATTTGCTGCCGATACTTGTAAACTACTCGAATACTCGAAAGTATTGTTTCCTCGAAAACATTTCACTTAAATTGTTTCAAATTTTTACACAAACAAAATATGGGAATTTTCTAAGGTAAGGTTTTTTAATTGTATTTTTTCATAATCACAGATGACTTTAATTACACAACAAAACGCCTTTTCGTAGTTGCAAGTCAGATTATTGCATTTTCCGTATGTTATAGCATGCAAGCACCAAAGCCGAAAAACGTCCTCTGCTGGACAGAAGCCTCCCCCAAAGATTGCCACAACGACCGTTATGGGTTTGTGTTGTGTGCTTATTGGGGGGTTTTGCCATAATCACCACGCTTGGCAGACGTGTTGGCGATCGCAGTTGTGTTATCATTGTACTCGAAGGACGCTGCTGCCCATCGGTGACTAATCCCATAGTCGCCTTTTACGACACCTACGGGATGAGACGGGGTGGTGGTATTTTTTGTAGGCACCATACGGCATCGGCAATGTTTAAAAAATAAGTTTTGTTTTATCTACCTTCTATGTAAACATGTATTATTATTAATATTATATATTTTTTTAATAATAAAATGTTACAACCATTTTTGAAAACGTCTATCCGAAATATTACCACGTAACAATCATAGGATTTGATTTAAAAATGGTGTTATTAGTTCAATAGTTACAGATGTGACGCAATAACTGTCATAGTTGTTTAATTTGCGTAAAAAGTTTGTAACTCAAAATTTTCGGTTATTAATTCAAAGACAAAATAATTTATCACAATGTAGACGGAGAGACATGTTGTGATGTTTCCAAAAACTCGAACGTATCCGGGAAATAAAACAAGATAATATTTTGGAAGTACTGCAAACATCATTTCCTAATTCCATAATTTCATAAACAAAACTGCAGGAAATCCGTAGTCTACCCACGATAATAACTGTGAGGTGGTTGATCCATAAAAGATATTCCGTGAAGCACTATTTAGAATGTATGTAATACTGTAGGTATATTGGTTGGTATAATAACATACTTTGTGCGGTTAAATCTACGTATTCTGTAGTATTAACAATATGCACATTGCGTAAATCACCAATAATCTTTAAAACTTAAAACTGCTGGACTGAACTGCCTCCCCCAAAGATCACCAAATCAACGGATATGGGTGTGTAGTGTGCTCATTGGGCGTCTTGCCACGCTTGGCAGACGGGTTGGCGATCGCAGTTGAGTTGTTGTGTGCTCGAAGGACGCTGCTGCCCATCCTCTGGTTAATCCCTTAGTCGACTTTTGCGACACCCACGGGATGAAACGGGGTGGTGGCATTCTGAGCCGGCACCACACGGCAATAAAATATTAATATATAATTATCACTGTTAGCATACGGATTATTTATTGCAGTATAATCTTCTTTCTTGGTTGGTTACTGGTCAACCTTGTGTCAGAGTTGTTCAAACCAAACAACTCCGACTTGGCTTACTGCTGTCTAATGACAACAGCTGGGACCGATTGTTTTACGTGTCCTCCGAAGCACGGAGACGTTCAGTTGCAACATCACGGTAACCCATCCATAGACTGAACGCGCCGAGTGTGTCTGTTCGTGTGGTGGCCAATAATACGACCAACCGATCCAATACTGTGGGTGTCGTAAAAGGCGGCTATGGGATTAGCCGGAGGATGGGACACAGCATCCTTCGAGTACATTTACAACTCAACTGCTATCGCCAACCCGCCTACCAAGCGCAGCGTTTATGGCAATACCCCCCTCAATGAGCTTACAACATAAACCAATACGTGCTGATATTTGGGGGAGGCCTGTGTCCAGCAGTGCTTGATTTTCGAAAGAAATGATAATGAATGTTGAAGGTTTTAATGTAAACAAGACCAGGCGATCGTCAACTCGTTCACGATTAAATAACAATTATTTATTACGATCATTGTTTCGAGCAGAAGATCGTGGGCTGTTAATGTTTACGAAGCAAAACACACACGTGCAGAATGTTTCAAAGCATTCGCAAGGTGAGTCGTCAGCTTTAGGCCGCCCACACAACGTCGACTAATCGCGCGGCTATCGAAACGCCCGTTTGCCGTGTGGTGTCCGAATTAAGAATTTACCACTCCATCTCCACCCGTGGATGTCATAAAAGGTGATTAAGGGAACGAAACCAGAGGGATGGGCAACAGCGTCCCTTCTCCGGAACAGCGGCCATTCTGCGCTCACCAACCCGCCTGCCAAGCCTGATGAATACTGACCAATTACTCTCAAAATGGCAGCATATTTGTAGAAATGTCTGTGGGAGGCCTTTGTTCAGCAGTAGACGCGTCGTCTGGCTCATATAATGATGATGATGCCAGCGACATTTTTTTTTAATCGGCCTTAGAAATTATGTGATGGTGATTTCTTGGTGGAAAAACTGTCCCTGCTTTGGGGGTTGTACCTTATCCAGATAAGAAAAGGCAACTGCCGCTTGTCCTCTAAATGCTGTAAGAGGGAATAGTAAATTTAAATGAATATTAAACGTGAAAACAATACTTTCCTTAGTTATAAAATAATAAAAACAGACCAAGCTTTAGACATTAGGAAAAATTATTAATTGATTTTACTAAAGGCAGAAATTAATAATCAATCGAATTCAAAATCATTAGGTTTAAGATTTTGAACTTGATCTGTTTCTGTGTTAGGATCACAATTAACAGAAAAACAGAGAAATCCTAAATCCCCAATCCATATATTTTAGTTTAGATTGATTTTATTAATTACGGCCGTAAGTGTGTGAACTAATACCGGCTTAAAATTTATGAATGCAATTTTGACTTGACAATTTGTCGAAGTGTGGCGTGTGGTGCCGGCTAAGAGTACCACCACCCGATTTCATCCCGTGGGTGTCGTAAAAGTCGACTAAGGGATTAACCGGAGGATGGGCAGCAGCGTCCTTCGAGTACATTAACAACTCAACTGCGATCGCCAACCCGTCTGCCAAGCGTGGCGATTGTGGCAAGACCCCCAATGAGCACACAACACACCCATATCGGTCGTTGTAGCGATCTTTGGGGGAGGCCTGTGTCCAGCAATGGACTTTATTCGGCCGAAATAATAAATTTGTCAAATGATAAAACTCCGATGTGCAACCGGCCTTATCTAAATTCACTTGTCAACCAAATTCTTCATTTCCGCGTTTTGTTACGTTACCGTAGTAAACAAAACTTGTTAGTAAATATAATGTTTACTATTGAGCCCTTATACGTTACGTTTTGTTTATATCTTCTCAATACCGCCGTTGTCTTATTGATAAATTCTATTCAGGTAATGTTTTAGAAATAAATGTAAACAAATTATTAGATTACGAAATATACCGTATACATAGTTCCAGATACTTTCTTTGTTTATACTTTTTCAATACTGCGTTGTCTTATTTATAAATTCTATTCAGGTAATGTTTTAGAAATAAACATAAACAAATTATTAGATTATGAAATACACCGTGTACAAAGTTCCAAATACTTAATTTTATTAAAGCTATAAGCGACCTCGTATTTCCCGACATTATAACTGCTACGCTAGATTCGATTTTATGAATGTTTCCTCTATAACTTCTGTACCCTATCAATGACAACAATCGTACTTTCTTTGAGTTGCAAATAGTATATGATGTGTCAAATTGAATATATAATACAACTAGCTGGGACCCGCGGTTTCACCCGCCGTTTATTTTAAAAGAAATGTGATTTTTATGTATAATTTAGAGTACTTCGGCATAGACACTTGACATAGAGTATGTGTTGGATATTGGATTTCATTGGTTTTAGTATTTTTGTGTGGAACCCTAATTATTTTTCTAAAATTAAAGTAGCCTATGTTATTCCTTATAACATCAGCTATCTGCGAACGAAAGTCCCGTAGAAATCGGTTCAGCCATCTCGGAGATTAGCGGGAACAAACAGACAGACAGACAAAAAAAATGAAAACAGTTTTTTTGTAGTAGGTACCGTATATACTTTCATATGCATTTAGTAAAACGCTATTATTTTGACATTACAAATAGACACTTTAAATTTATTTATTTGTATGGATATTGAACTATGGTTAGCTATATACCTATTAAGCACGTAACTATTTATCTGATGACTATGATTTCATCATGATAATCGTGACGATTAGTTGGAACGCGAGTGGAACTCGTCGATCGAAAGTAACTTAGTTGCACGATTATGTCTGCGTACTTGCCGTGTGGTGCCGGCTCAGAATCCCACCACCCCACCCCATCTCCTCCCATGGGTGTCGTAAAAGTCGACTAAGGGATTAGTCGGAGGATGGGCAGCAGCGTCCTTCGAGTACATTAACAACTCAACTGCGATCGCCAACCCGCCTGCCAAGCGTGGCGATTATGGCAAAACCCCCCAATGAGCTCAAAACACATCCATATCGGTGGTTGTGATGATCTTTGGGGGAGGCCTGTGTCCAACAGTGGACTTCATTAGGCCGAAATGTTGTATGTACTTGTATTTAATTGATTTATTAATAGAAAAACCTGCCATTGCCAACAAAATCTTACGTTCCATTCTCTAATGCTACAAATAGATTTTTTGATTGATTGATGAATTCAACTTCAACAAATCCGAGCACATTGGAATATTATTTCAAACAAACAATATACTACGAAAAAATCAGAAGTTATCATTGTACATTATATTTAGTAATTAAGTGTTCGTTTTACGTTTCAAATGAGTACAATAGATAGATAATAGATAGATAAAATACATTTATTTGACCACATATACATGTGACACAATTATGTTGTTTAAAATGATAATAAATTGACGATGAAATTGAAATGAAATTGAAAAATGTAACTTGCCTTATAATTTAATTGTGTATACCTTAAATCTACTTATATTTTACATATTTCATGGTGTGTCCCATGTCCGTATCAAATAGGTATCCAACTCAGCATAATGCCGGGCAGTGATGGCAGGCGCTGATTTTAAGCTGGAGCCCATAGTAACACACGGATGCCAACCAGTAAGAACGAATAAGAAGAAACTAAATAAACGGATATAATAATATAACATAAATATTGAGTTGTTTTTTCTGCTGATGAAGATTATACATATAAGTTATACTATATAACTGGTTTATGTTTTTACAAGATTATAAGTGTAATTTGCAATAAAGTATATTCTATTCTAAGCGTTCTTTGTTTTATCATCATCATTATCATCCTCATTATTTATTTTAGTACCTACCTACCTAACGTTCTATTACCTAATGTTATTAATTTATTCTCAGCTTCAGTGCTAGCGGCTTTGCCTGCGTAGATGATATTTTAACTTGTTTGGGTGCAAACTATAGAAATAAACTTTATTTTTATTATGTAATTAGCAACGATTATAAATTAGTTTTCTAATTGTAGTTCTTTTTACGTGCTGACTTTACCAGTCCAGACAAATGGTTGACTTTTAAAATATTGATTTTGGGACGTGACAAATATTCATGGCCGATAGCTTGAATGATGGCCTGAATAAAAGAAATGTAAGTACCTAAGTGATATTTGTTGGAATTATACGAGTATTCATTCATCGCGGCATGGAATATTGCTCAAACTAGTCAATGTTGTTATTGCCTTAGTGTGTAATCATTAAAGTTTCGTTTGGTGTCGGAACTAAGAATGCAGCACCACTCCATCTCCTCCCGTGGATGTCGTAAAAGGCGGCTCAGGGAATCTTAAACTAGAGCGATGGAGATGAAAGCGTACTTTCTGTGGAACAGCAGACACTCTGCGCTGACCAACCCACTTCCATGCGTGGTGAGTACTGACAATTTCCCCCGACATATACGAGTATGTGGAAATGTATAGGGAAGGTCTTTGTTTAGAAGTGGACGTCCTTTGATCGTTTACCTGATGTCATACCAGCCAAAGGACGGTGTTGATGATAATGAGTTAATAATAACGATTAAAGACAATATCATTTTCATACTTACATCTGGGCAAGAATGCAAACAGCAAACTCATGAGAGAACAAGTCAAGTACGTCGTGACCAGCGTCTGCTTCCTTCCATACTTGTCTAGGACTATCACAACCACTATATACGCCGGAATCTCCACCAGTGTCACCAGCATAAAGCTCACATATCTGTTACTGCTCAGTGACACAGAATTTATTGACAACCCATAATAAACTAACGAACAAGTCATCCACAAAAATGAACAGATCATTAGTCTTTTCCAAATTATAGTGGAACGTATTGCTTTTGACAACTGAGACTTTTTGTCCGTAGTTTGGCTCTCGACTTTCAAAAGAGGATCTCCCAAAGAGTCCAATTCCAGTTTCCTAGGATCCAAGTTGTTGATTTTTGCTGCCTTTTTCAAGACCGATATAGCTCTGTCTCTTTTGCCTTTGCTGAGGAGCCAGCGGGCACTTTCGTTCATGAACCAGATGTAGATGAATACGATTAAAGCCGGACAGTAAAGGATGAGGACATAGGTTCGCCAGCTGTCGATAATCCAAGCCAGAAGAGCGATGAGGACGACTCCTATGACGAAGGTCATATTGCACATGGCGGATACTATGACGCGCTGTTTGAGGCCGACTAGCTCGATAACTGTAAAGAATAAATTAGTATTAATATGGGCACAGCTGTGAGAATCTCTATATATGGTAAAAGATATTGAAGATAGGAACGCATTGCGATGTTTTCCTTATGGATTATATAGAACCCGAAGCGGAATTAATTGAAGGAGCCAGTATTTCTCTTTCAAGATCTCAATTATACTCCAATGTGGCTTAATCTATGATGATGGTTTACGAGAGGAGACAACTAAAGGATATTATCAATACTATGAGCAACATCATCAAATTGTATACTAATGTTATTATTCTGAGATCACCAAATCGGTAGCAAACCATGTTCTAAGACAAGGATAGCAGTGATTACAACAGTTCCTTTAGCTGTGTATGGTTGTGAACGTGTACTGGCTCTTGATCAATTTATCGATATCTACTAACATATTAGTTTTTGAGATTCGCTGTCTTACAACCCACACTTAATCAATTTTATCTACATAGGACTAATTAATCTAAGAATTTTAACAAAATTTGATTGAGGACTGGTTTTAATAGCTTCTTAAACATACAAATTATCACTATATTGCTGCTACTATATAATTTGCCAGTAAATCTTTAACTTTACGAGATTCTTAATAAATTTTTTTTAAAACATTAGGGTAAAATATTTTCTTTGCTGTTCTCTTGTTGGTATAATTTACTTACTATATCATTTTACTAGGAATTAGTTAATAATAGCAGATCATACACGATATGCCCGAATGCCAAAAATTTTAGTAACTTAATTGCAGGCATATGATTATTACTCCTATTTCAAAATGAGTTATCGAACTTACACTACGGCCAATCTTAATAAAGGGTAGATAATGTAAATCAATGTATTTAATGAACTAAACTGATCGTAAATGTAGTAAAATTAACGAACCAATAAATACTCACTAAAAACATAAGCCGACGGGTACAATCCTCCGCCAAAAGCCGCCTCCAGGAAATGAAACGCGACAAAAGTCAAGTAATTTGGTGAAAAGGCTCTTGAAAAACCGAATATGAAGCTGGTAGTAGCCGCGAAGCCAACAGCCACCTTTCTGCCGAAGCGATCTGATATGGCTCCAGTGAATAACATGGCAACGAACATTCCGCAGTTGTGGATGGTGCCAACCAAAGCCCTCTTCCATTCCTGGCAGCCAAGATTGAACTGAAACAGGAGGGATTGGTTAGAAATTGTTATATGCTAGATGATTTTTGAATTAGGAATTATGTTTAGAGCATTCAGTTTACTTAATATGGCGCAGTTGCGTCCACCTCCTTCGCGAGTTTGGTTACTGCGAACAAATATAATATTATTATGTAAAGCCGAAAAATATTTTATTTGCGATTCTACTGCTTATTTGTTTTCTGTGAGATAATCTTTTTAGCATACATACATACATATCTGACTACCCAAAAGTAGAAACAGAAAACAAGTCAAAGGTCATTGTCTCTAGACATTATGTGAGAACAATGTACGGCAAAGTCCGGAACGGCATTATGTACAAAAGACCATAACTGATTTGCGTTGACCTGTCCAATGGATTGCCGTATCCATGAAGCAGATATCGTAAAGCTTAATCTTATTTAAAGGGGCTCAATGACCAGATGCACAATGCTACCAAGAGCAAGACATTTTTAAAGGCCATATGATTTCCCAAATGCAAACAGATATGAAGTCTATATGTGTGTAACATCTAACGTACATAGTTCTCGCATATATATTTTATATCAATAATATAATTTTTTCATTAAAAATTCAACTACTTACTTAGTATAATAATGTTCAGACTTGGATCATAATTATGGAATACAAAATGGGACCGCTCGGTTGTTACTCTTTTAAGAGAAGTTATCTTTATGATTACAAAATATAATAATTTAATAGTACTTTTGATTGAGATTTACGAATAATCGTCCAATTTACAATTTTTGTTTAGTAGTAACGGCTCTATCGTTCTGACGATGATTTTACCAATGTCAAGTATAGGTGTAATTGTACGGTAAAAACAATATATCAATAACAAATTCATAAAAAGACAGATTGTGATGCATGAATCAGACCAAAATGAGTATGATACATACAAGATGCACAGATGCAAATTTTCACTTCTGGTTTCAAATTATCGTCACCGAAGGCGGTTTATGTGTCGAAATCACCAACTTTCTTATGTTAACTGCTGTGTGAATATCACACAGCAGTTGACACGAGACACTTGAATGAACAAACGAACAGTTTCGCATAACACAAATAAAGATAGGAAATTCTGGTATATATGTAATTGGTGGTATGTTAAATAGACAGACATAAGTGTTTAGAATGCTAATTTCAATATCAATAAACGTCGGACAAGTGTAGTGATTACGGCAATGTGCCCTTTACTCGGGCTTTCTTTATATCAGCCGAATATGACGCTGATTTTGATGACAGTGAACGTTTACGATGGAGATAATTAGCAAACCAGTGCATTCTGGTCTTGGGTATGGATAGATACTAACCCAACCATTCGCCTTTTGCGTTTAATCCAGTTTTCTATTTCAGGTGATAAGTTATTTCATTTGGGAGCTCCTCAGGACTCAAATCGCTTTTAATTTATGTACTAACTATATAAATCAAAGAATTCCAAATTCCACTGACCTCTGCAACTAGCGACTGATTATCTTCATAGGCAAAGCTCTCGCAAGCCACAGTTTCGTTCATATCGAAGTTCTGCGGTAGACATTGGAACTCTGAGGTATTTAGCGGTTTGTACATCCTGCAGGCTTCTGGCTTGTATCGCTCTTGGTCAGTTGGTATAGCATATTGAATCCAGGAAGTATCGTTGAAGCGTTGCTCGCAACCGTCCACTTCGCATCTGTGGAAAAAAGGGTCGTTCAATGCGAGGTTTGAATATATCTGGGTTCTAATTTTGTTTGATAGAAGTTAAAATCTCATTATTTGATTGACTGAGCGATCAAGATATTGTTAAGAAAATTTAAATTTAAACAGTCTAAGACACAAATCTATCACAAAACTGTCCGTAAAGAAACTTATCGAATATTTCGTATGTCGTATATTATGTAGTTTCTCTTTACCTTCCCAAACACCTTATCAATTTTAACAAAAAAATTGGGATGACTAAATCAAAACTCGTTAAAACGAAACCAATAAGTTCTTGGAACAAAAAAATTAAGGAAAATGAGTTCTGTAATTATTTTGGTACACAACTTTGAGAGCAACAACCGGAGCAAATTTGACATTGTAAGTGCTCACGTCTAATGCCGAACTTTAAATAGAATTAAAAGGAAAGTTCAATAACCTAAAGCTATACAAATGCCACTTATGTTAAATCCTCAACCTTGATTGACTTACTTGACTAATCTATCGGTCAAGGTGAAGAATTGGTTAGGCATCCTTTAGGTTCTATTGTTTAACCTTCAAATACAAGTTCTGGTCCCATTATCGTCATCAAAATATGTATAATTCAACCTATAGACGTTCACTGATGAACATCAGACTATCAAGTATCAATAGATAACTACAATTATCAATCTCAATGAATATTGAAGTATATTAACAGAAATAAGATTTTTAATAGAAAATATAATTAAAGAATAGCTATTCTTCGGTACATCAAAACTTTAAAACAGTAGCGATATCAAATCACGCAACGACAGAAAAGAAATTCATAAACTGCTGTTCGATTATGAAGGTCTCGATATGAAAATACGAAACTACTCTACAGCAGATTAATTCACAAGCAATTGTTCGCTTTCATTTATATTCAATTAAAAAGGACAATTCTTGAAAAGGTCTACTTTATTCGTAATGCCGGCTTTTGTATGGTTAAGTTAGGAACTGTATGAAGTCACTCAGAATTTTAAGCAGTAATAGAATTTTTATTTGATATATACTATTGTAATAACAAATATATGATAACTACTAATATATTAAGTACATAATCTATATCTAATCTCTAAATTATATGGTCTTTCAAAACAACAACCGTCCAGACAACTTATATTGCAAATTAAAGTCAAATCGGACGATTACGATACAACATACTCTTTTATCATATGTGGTAAAATTCAATCTTGTTATTGTATTTTAGACCCTATTACTTCTAAAGATTTACTTTCTGTTTTATTTTGAAATAAATTAATCTACTAAAAGTATTAGGAATAAGTGTGTGTGTGTAATGTTTCCACATTTAAATATCAAGTATTTCTTCTTTTCCAATTATTATATTACAACACACTAACTTGCAATTAGATACCAGGTTGCACTTTGCTAATACAAACTGTACAATTAACTTGGTTACACATCCAGTTTTATCAGTTACGATACTACAAGTTTCTGCTTTCCCATGAAACTAGAAAGAAAACGAGAATCATAGGATTTTCTCAGTCCTAGTAACTAGGTTTCATCTTCCAAGGGAAATACACTGCTCTCTACGACAACTTAGAATTCTCTTGTTAATTTTAAAATATTCTAAAACCAAAATGATGCTTACCTATAAGCTAGTTCCTGAGCTTCAAATATAAACCCACATTCAAAGAAGCTGCTTAACAATACAGGGAATAGTAGTAACACGAAATTCAGCAGGTTGTATCGGCCGTAAGGCCCCAAGCTCTCTAGAATTGAGTCCAAGTTGATCTCTTTCTTGATTTCTTCCATGATCAGTTGCTTTGCTCGGCTTGATGATTATCTGGAAACAAAATGGGAGGTAGGTTATTGTAAAAAAAGAAGTTATAAGAAATGTTAAGAATAACGGAACCTTTTAACACAATTATGCATTGCAAAAGCTGAGATGATGTAAATAAAATCTTAATTGAATTCTATTGATACTATCATTAAAATAGTGTTGTTTTTTTGTTATGTTAGATGCCTATCATCGAACATATACGTTCAATGTACGAATATACAGACTGTGTATCATACGAGAGGATTAAAGTTTATAGATTTATAAGGAGAAGCTAAAGTAAGGCTTCTTAAATTTCATTAAAAATACGGTTGCTATTTGGTAAGACGTGCATCGATACAAAATATAACACAAATTGATGTAAATAGCTGGTTTCTATGTCGACTTTTCCTTAATCGTTATGCAGCGTCATGAGCAGTTTCAAAAACAATAATGGAAATACTTGAATAGGTACACAGAACTAAATTATTAGTTCTGCTTTATATATTTTTATTGCTTTTGTTTTAAGACGTGAACTGAGTTCTAACCACAGCTCATGACAATGCTGTCGTATTATGCTCAAGAGAACCATACATAATTGATTTGGTTTAAATTTTTTTATAGGTTTGTTTCTGTTGTATCATGCATGCCTTCGAGTTCAGAATTTGAATGGCCTAAAGGAAAGATGAAAATGATTTGTTAAAACGGTAGACAAAGACGATTTGTAAGATGATTACAGTTATTCAAAATAGAACTGAAAGGAAGAGAAGAAAAGAAACGGGCATTAATTATCATAGTGCAATATACCTGCTACATCGCCATGGATCTAATACATTTAAGGAAATAAAGAATGAGAGTTTTTTGAGCCGATCGCGACACCGTAAAGTACCAACTAGACAAATAAATAAATCCTTATTTGTTTCTAACAGGTAAAATAAGAAATAAAACAAAACTGTAACTTTTAAGTACCTACATAAGTTTTGACAAAACTTTTATATCCTTTATAAAGTTCAAAATGTCAATAAAAAATGTCACGTCTAAATTTTCAGACTAAAGCTGGTTATCATTTCAGAATATTAATAATCTATTTAATTTAAATTAGCCATTGTCTTACAGACAACATTGACATATTGACTTAATTAACATTGTTTAAAAATTCACTTCAATTATAAATGTCATATCAAACGAGAGTACAGAGCAGTAACGAAAAATCTGTCAGAAAGCGGAGTTCAGGCACTAATAACGGGCAGAACTTGAATTTAATTTGAAACTTCTCGCAAACAGTTTCACTTATTTGGCAACATTTTGCAGTCTAGAACGGTATTATGGTGAAATTGAACCTATAAATAGCCCAAAACAGGTTGTATTGTGATCATCTCGCTGCATTTTACAACAAAATTATAATATTAGTATCATTAATTTCGCGAAGTATTTAGGTCATATTCAATTATTATTCAAATTTACTATACAAGTTTTTCGTCACCCACACCCTATGATAATATAAATGAACCATTTTGTATACACTATTAGTCACAACTGTGTTACTTCGTTCCGACTATTGTTGTGACCAATCGATTCTCCTTTATTATCCAGCGAGCTAGTTTGCGGCTTTTGTATTCGTTTTATGAATAACTTAAATCTTAGATACATTGTTTTGTTCTATTCTATTTCAAAATTGGTTTCGTTTAAGATCTATTAAACGCTGGCATATTAATTTACAAAAAAAGCCACGTAATTTCTATAAATATTTTTATTTTTTCAAACTTTGCCCCACCCTAGGATTTCTCCTGTGTCGTGGGTGCGTTTACAGACATATATTCCACACACACTACACTCAGACCCGGAACAACTACCTGCAGATCATACACATATTTGTTCCGTGCTGGAATCGAGCCCACGACCCAAAGCGCAGCAGCCGACTGTATCAGCCACTGCACCAACCGTGCCGTCAAAGTGCCGCCGTGGAGATCAACCAATGTTAGCCATTGAAAACCTGACGAGTTAATGTATATAATACAAATTAGTGTTGACTGCGGCTCAAACTAAGTAAATAAAAAAAATTCCGAGATGAAAAGTACCTTCAACACATCTTTATCGATGAAGTTATCTCTCGCTAACTCTCGTCAAAATAAGATTAACAGTTTAGCCAAGATGGCGTAACAAACACAACTATTTTTACATATATAATATTAGTAACTAATTAGTAAAGATAGAAAGGATAAGCGAAACAGAGAGGTGTGAAACCCAGGTCAGGTTGGAGATTTTTGCCAATTAATGTTTTGGGTGATGGGAATAACAAGAACTCCAGATGGATTGTCGGATGAGAGCATTAAAAAAATCTGCAGTTCATCGTAACTCATTAATTTGGAAAATTTTAGAACATTCGCATTTTCCAAATACGTAAATTAGCTTATTATATATGTTCTCTATGTATCAATTTCACTATTAAGTGAAATTACCGTCCTGATTAAGAATAAAGCACTACTCCATTTCCTCCATTCCGAGGTTGGGCATAATGTTATGGAGTTTTTATGTTCGAATTCATAGGAAAACATTTTCCGACTCCATCCACTAACACAAGTGTGATCATTATACATCATTATTATGTACTTTTACATACAACAGTTTGACTCATGGCTTCGTGAAGATTACTGACATAAACACCCGTAGTGCTAAGTATAGGATTTGCTTGCTGCTGCTTTGATTTGATACTGTTCAACTTCTATGTAATATTTTTCTTCTCGCATAAACAGAAGGCACTTGACTTTATTTAACTAAGTTAGATACGCCTGTGGTTATTCCCTTCCTGGTTCAAATCCCACGTCGACATTGCGTGTAATATGATACAAGAATACTAATGTATTAGCAAATTATTCACTTAGGTACTTATCATGTATGGACTGGCGCTTGGATTATGATGTCAGGCCTATTAATAATAAATAGTTTCAAATCATCTAAGCGTTGTGTTGTTGCTGATTATAATCTATACAAATAAATAAAATTGAAGTGTCTGTTTGTAATGTCAAAATAACAGCTTTTTACTAAATACATATGAAAGTATATACGGTACGTACAACAAAAAAACAATTCTTAAATTTTTTGTCTGTCTGTCTGTCTGTTTGTTCCGGGTAATCTCCGAAACGGCTGGACCGATTTTGACGGGACTGTCACTAGCAGATAGCTGATGTTATAAGGAATAACTTAGGCTACTTTTATTTTAGAAAAATAATTAGGGTTCCGCGCAAAAAAATAAAACCCTTGAAATCCAATATATATATTATATGTCAAGTGTCTATGTCGAAGTACTCTAAATTTCTTTTACATAAAACGCGGGTGAAACCGCGGGTCCCAGCTAGTTTAGAAATAAAATCGCCGTGTTTTTATTTTCACACGTCAATGTTTTGAATTGTAATGCTAACTATAGACTGTTTTGTGATATTTAATTCACACGGAATAAAATTCGCAAGAATAATAAATGTAAGCAGTACGCATTGGACTGAAACTATCCCTAAAACACGCACCATAACAAATGAGTATCACAAATATTATCTCTGAGCTAATTTTAAGTGTAGAATAAGGAAAATAATATTGCCTTGATTCCATTTTAGTCTAGAAATGATAAGCGAAACAATAGTATCGTTCTAACTAATATGCGAGGGGCAGCTTTTACAGCCAAACATTTAAATCCAATAAAAATATAGACTATGAGAGATATTGTTATTTTATTGGCAATCAATACCACGTGTACAATTGTTTGTAAACTAACAAATAATCCTAATTTTTTACTTCAAACATGATAAATACGTGAGCGACACAATTTGGCTTTAATCAAATTTATTAGCCTGCTACTTACTGAGATACGAGAAGGAACGTTATCGTCATCGTATCAGCCAAAGGATGCCCACTGCTGAACAAAGGTCTCCCCGTAGATTTCCGCAACGAGCCGCCCACATCTCATAACTTACAGCGACCTTCACCAGCTCGGATGTCTACCTCGTTGGCGTTCGAGACTCGAGAACCTTTTACCTTTTCCTTTGCCCCAACGGCCATCGGTTCTACAAGTAATGTGCCTTTCAGCCATGTCGGCAACTTTAGTTCTTGGTGAAATATCAAGCATAGCTCTCTCCATAGCTTGATGAGGAACTTACATTATAATGTACAAAGTCGTTAATATTAAAGTACAATTGTTTTTCCTGATGTCACACTTGGGTTGACTGACCACCAAGTCATCATATTTTACAATATTTCAATTTTCTTATTAATTGTATAAACTTTTCATTTTTATAGAAAGTTCTATCAAACGATAGTCACTAAAATCACACTGAGAATTATAATTAAATAATGACGTTATTTATGATCGCAAGTGCATTAATATATTCTTAATTAATAGAAGTGCACTTTTCAAAGATATAGCTAGACGATTGGTCGATACTTCGCGTGATCAGAGGGCTGGCCTTTTCTTTGGCCAAAGATTAAGCATTGCCATTCAACGTGGCATCTGACAGCGATGAGGAGGAATACTTTGACGCCTAAGTACATACTACACTTATATAAATAACGATGTATATATATATATATTAAATACATAGTTATTTTTTATGTTTAGTGTAATAATAAATAGTGTATATATATTTAGTTTTAATTTGTATAAAAGCATAGACAATAATTTAATTCCCATAAAGATACAGTTATTAATAATCATTTATAAATAAAACTTAATTAATACACTAGGAGTCGTAAAAAGCGTCATCAATTTAGTTATGTTATCGAGACGAGTTTCATACCAGTTTCTATGAAAATGAAAGTTTATGCCGAGTAGTATTTCTGTATAGCATTAACGTGGCAAACATACCGCGTGGTCCGCCTGATGGTAAACGGTTACCGTAACCTACGAACGCTTGCAACACCAGAAGTCTCACTCGCGCGTTGCCAACCCTGCAAAAAACATTTCATACCCTTTTTGAAGAGCCCATGCTGTAGTTTCTAGAGAAAACCCCTGATTCCAAGAGCGAGCACAGGAGTAAGTTCCTGTGAAGGCGTACGCTACGAGACCATTTTGGCTCGAAAGTATGCGGATGCGAACTCTCCGGCAATGGCTAGAGGTGCGATGGCAGAAAGTAGCCATTGGCATCACATCGATCAATTCCTTAGAATATGCAATAAATATACAACTACAAAGTATACTATGATAAATGTAGTTGTTTTGTTTATGGTTTAACATTTTATTTAAATTGTAAAACGTAAAAAAACTGCGTTGACTTTGTATTTGCATTGAGAATATTGCAAATACAAAGTTTTGATTGTTACAAATACATAGGCTGCACTAAAAGTATCGGGAATGGAATATTTCCACTGTTCCTGTCATATTAAAATCTTTTTAATTGAAAACTCCTTGGTTTTACAAATCGAATACCATTTATTTATTTTAAAAAAGATTCACGGTCTTGTCACAAGGTTTTGTCAAACTTGTTTAGTCGTTGAGAAAATGGAATTGACTCGAGAAAATTCAAGAGCGATGATTTATTATGACTTTCGAAGTGGTTTAACACAAAAATAGTGTGTTGACCGGATGATTTCTGCATTTGGTGATGAAGCCCCATCCAAAACCACAATTTATCGCTGGTTTGCTGAATTTCAACGTGGACGTGTCAAGCTCAGTGATGATTCTCGTCAAGGTCGTCCAAAAACTGCAGTCGCCCAAGAAAACGTTGATGCTGTGCGTAAGCTGATTGAGGAAGATCGACATGTGACATACCGCGAAATTCAGGCAACTTTAGACATTGGCATGAGTCAAATACAAATAATCTTGCATGAACAATTAGGTGTAAAAAAGTTGTTTTCCCGATGGATACCGCATCTGCTATGTGAAGAGCAAAAAGCGGCTCGCGTTACTTGGTGCGTCAGAACTCTCGAAAGATTCCACGCAGGATCCTCAAATGCTGTATACAACATCGTATCAGTTGACGAATCCTGGATATATGCGTACGAACCCGAAACACAAAACCAGTCACGAGTTTGGGTGTTCGAAAATGAGTTAAAGCCAACAAAAATTGTTCGTTCACGGAGTGTTGCAAAAAAAATGGTGGCCACGTTTGTCTCCAAAACCGGCCATGTTACGACTATTCCTCTTGAGGGACAAAGAACGGTTAATGCAGAATGGTATGCTAGCATTTGTTTGACACAGGTCGTTTCTGAACTCCGTAGAGAGAACTGCAACCGCCGCATCATCCTCCATCACGACAATGCGAGTTCTCACACCGCGCACAGAACAAAAGAGTTTTTAGAGCAAGAAAACTTAGAATTATTAGACCATCCGCCGTACAGCCCCGACCTAAGCCCTAATGATTTCTATACTTTCCCTAAAATAAAGAATAAATTGCGTGGACAGAGATTTTCATCACCTAAAGAAGCTGTGGACGCCTACAAAACGGCCATTTTGGAGACCCCAACTTCCGAATGGAATGGTTGCTTCAATTATTGGTTCCATCGTATGGAAAAATGTGTCAAATTTCGCGGAGAATACTTCGAAAAGCAATAAATACATTTTTACATAGTAATGTTGTGTCACTTCCTTGATTCCCGAAATTTTCAGTGCCGCCCTCGTATGATCAATAAGGCGGACTTCTGGAAACTAAGTAAAATTGAATATAAGTGAGATTTTTTAAATTGTGATGTGGACTTGTTTTGAGCCTTGCATTGTTTATCTTCTTGAGATAGTCGCCGTTTACGAATACGGGAATAAAGTAAGTGCTTACTCTTTACCACGAATAACTATTATTAGAATTAAGTAAGATTTCTCAATATTTTGTTAAATGTGTCATTTAAAGAAAATACTTCTTTGGTATTCGTTAAAATCGAGTAGTAAAAGAATTGTTTCATGAGCCTTTAATGTATGTCTTAAACAAAGCTTATAATTCCTTCCGTATCCAACAATGCATTCAGTGCTGTTGGGGCTGCCCCGCTTTTGTAGTGTATCAGGACGTTTGCTGAGGCGCGAGTACAGAGCTGCAGAGGCCTAATCATAGACATATGGGTAGCTACTGCAGTATGCTTCGATAAACTATATTTACCGATTTTTTTCCTTCAGTATAAACATGCAGATTTTTCGCTTTGGAAACACGTGAGCAAGCCACATAGAGCTGACCGTGAGAAAAACATGGCGTGCCCAAATGTATGCCTGCTACCTGTAAGGTTTCACCCTGCGATTTGTTGATCGTCGTTGAAAATGCGACTTGTTCACTATTTTGGCTATAATGGCTTACAAACATTTTGGATATAATGGCTTACACATAAGATATAGACATATACTGTAGCGGGCTTTTTTGTAGGACTATTTAAGATAAATGTTTCGTTTTGGCAGCGCACGCCAGAATAGCTCGCAGATGGTAGATTTTTTCCTACTTACTTGACACTTATCGTCATATTTTGAACAATTCACACAATATCTTTATAAATTGTAGCCTATGTGTTATTCTTATGTATAAGCTATATTATTGTACAGTTTCATTAAAATCCATTCAGTAGTTTTTACCTGAAAGAGTAACAAACATCCACGTTTGTCTCCAAAACCGGCCATGTTACGACTATTCCTCTTGAGGGACAAAGAACGGTTAATGCAGAATGGTATGCTAGCATTTGTTTGACACAGGTCGTTTCTGAACTCCGTAGAGAGAACTGCAACCGCCGCATCATCCTCCATCACGACAATGCGAGTTCTCACACCGCGCACAGAACAAAAGAGTTTTTAGAGCAAGAAAACTTAGAATTATTAGACCATCCGCCGTACAGCCCCGACCTAAGCCCTAATGATTTCTATACTTTCCCTAAAATAAAGAATAAATTGCGTGGACAGAGATTTTCATCACCTAAAGAAGCTGTGGACGCCTACAAAACGGCCATTTTGGAGACCCCAACTTCCGAATGGAATGGTTGCTTCAATTATTGGTTCCATCGTATGGAAAAATGTGTCAAATTTCGCGGAGAATACTTCGAAAAGCAATAAATACATTTTTACATAGTAATGTTGTGTCACTTCCTTGATTCCCGAAATTTTCAGTGCCGCCCTCGTATGATCAATAAGGCGGACTTCTGGAAACTAAGTAAAATTGAATATAAGTGAGATTTTTTAAATTGTGATGTGGACTTGTTTTGAGCCTTGCATTGTTTATCTTCTTGAGATAGTCGCCGTTTACGAATACGGGAATAAAGTAAGTGCTTACTCTTTACCACGAATAACTATTATTAGAATTAAGTAAGATTTCTCAATATTTTGTTAAATGTGTCATTTAAAGAAAATACTTCTTTGGTATTCGTTAAAATCGAGTAGTAAAAGAATTGTTTCATGAGCCTTTAATGTATGTCTTAAACAAAGCTTATAATTCCTTCCGTATCCAACAATGCATTCAGTGCTGTTGGGGCTGCCCCGCTTTTGTAGTGTATCAGGACGTTTGCTGAGGCGCGAGTACAGAGCTGCAGAGGCCTAATCATAGACCTATGGGTAGCTACTGCAGTATGCTTCGATAAACTATATTTACCGATTTTTTTCCTTCAGTATAAACATGCAGATTTTTCGCTTTGGAAACACGTGAGCAAGCCACATAGAGCTGACCGTGAGAAAAACATGGCGTGCCCAAATGTATGCCTGCTACCTGTAAGGTTTCACCCTGCGATTTGTTGATCGTCGTTGAAAATGCGACTTGTTCACTATTTTGGCTATAATGGCTTACAAACATTTTGGATATAATGGCTTACACATAAGATATAGACATATACTGTAGCGGGCTTTTTTGTAGGACTATTTAAGATAAATGTTTCGTTTTGGCAGCGCACGCCAGAATAGCTCGCAGATGGTAGATTTTTTCCTACTTACTTGACACTTATCGTCATATTTTGAACAATTCACACAATATCTTTATAAATTGTAGCCTATGTGTTATTCTTATGTATAAGCTATATTATTGTACAGTTTCATTAAAATCCATTCAGTAGTTTTTACCTGAAAGAGTAACAAACATCCATCCAACCGTACTTACAAACTTTCGCGTTTATAATATTAGTAGGACTAACAAAAATGAGTCTTGTTACTTGATCATAAACGAGTATTTTTTATTAAACTCTGATCACCCTAATATTAACCTAGATAAAAACATAGCACCCATGACCTTTCTCAGTGCGCTCATTGCAGCTTCATCTACATAATAGGAAAACTTGCGAGGCCAAAAGGGCCTCCAGCCGAGCATGAAAACTACAAATTATCTAATAGTAGCTAGACCGCCTCATATTGGAATTGAATACTCGGTTTGGAACGTTACTGGAAGAAAAGATGGATCAGGTTTCAATAATTAAGGGCTATATTTAAACACCCTATAAGGTGCATAGAGTGGCCGATACAACTTAGGGATTTATGTGCTAAGGAGCGGAGTTCAAACAGCATTTAGACGATTCATAAGCTGCTTGATGCTTGGCAGATTTACATCAATCTATGGGTGAGGCCTCTGTTCAGTATTTCATTTCCTATGGGTGTGATGATGATGATGATGATAATGAGATACCAGCTAGCTTCGTATAAAATATTACATGACTCGAAAAACTACGATTCAGAAAACGTCTGTTCTTTTTTGCAGAATTTAATTCACCTGTGTACTCATAGAGGTAATCCGCTTCTATCTTAATTGTATTAATTAATCGAGCAATTGGTAATTGAGGCGATTAGCCAGTGCTTGATACTCTAATTGACCTTTTAACGAATGAATGAGAGTAACTTTATTAACTAGGATTGTGAGTCATATAGACCGCCACTGGGAACTTAGAAATTCATTCTCCGATTGTATCACTACTAGTTCATCATTTCTCTTCACCAGGTTATAAGAACTGACTAAGGTTATAAAAAATGGAAACTTGCTTCCGGAAACTGACCGATTCGTAATTCAAAACAAATTTGTGTTTTGTTAGTTGCTAGTGATATTGTCACTTTCGAATAAAAAATTGGGACAGTTTCCGGAAAAAGTTTTATTGGACGTATGTTTCTAACTCCATAAGGCTATAGTAGTACCAACTTATTTCGATGAAATAAAGAACAGAACGTGTAATAAATAATCACATACTGAGTTTACAGCGAGTATCTTTGTTTGAGAAGCTGCAAACGCTGTCATTAATCCTCCGGTTAATTGCAATTATGGAATTAATTCCCATCCTAATTGTTCTAGTGGATTTACAGGGAGGCCTTTGTACAGCACTGGACATGCACAGAATAATAAATGTGCATTTATATGGAAAGATTGTCGCTGGCATTTTAAAAGAACACTGTGAACAATGTGTGTGAAAAAGGCGAGGATTGCCTCGTCTTACCATTATTGCGATAATGTCCTAAAAAGAGCAAAGACCCTCAATGTCAAGAATGGTTTTGTGAAAAAAAAACCAAATAAACGATTGCTTAGATTATTTTGATACTCACCAGGTGAGTACATAACTTCTTGGATTTAGGTATTTATTTAATGATTTTCTCATAATGCGAAATAAAGGTATGCAGACAAATAAACAACTAAGTGCACGTAGAGTTTTTCCAACAACAACATAAAAATATCTACAACATATCAAAATTGGTAAAGGTAAAAGTCCATTATTATCACCAGCCAAAGGACATCCACTGCTGAAAAAAAGCCTCACCCATAGATTTTTGCAATTGTGTCGTCATACTTTACTACTATTACTATTACTATTTTGGGGGGAATTTGCAAGTACTTACCACGCTTGGTAGGCGGGTTGGTTAGAGCAGTTTGGCTACTGTGCCACAGAAGGGACACTGTCAATCCCTCCGGTTTATAATCCCTTATAGTCCTCTTTTACGACATCTATTGCAGGAGATTGCAGTGGTGCTATATTCTTAATCCGGACACCACACTGAAACGCATCATCTTATTAACTTCAGAACAATCACAGTATTGCTAAAAGTGATTCATGGGTCGTACCATTTATGGTCGTGCCTACCGTATACAGAATGATAGCGTAAATTACTTCGCAATGTAGTGGGAGATACCGGCTGGAACCGGTTATCAAGTTTTTGGAACTGGAATTATCCAGTTTATATTTAGATTGCAGTCCTCTTTTAGTGTTTTACGAAAATTTGCAAAAAGCCTCAGAGACGGAATAAATGTGATTATTTTCTTTTGTCCTTAACATCTAGTAGGTTTTTATTTTAGAGACCATATTATACCGTACAAAATTATTCTTAGATTTCTGTACTATTTGAGGAATCCTCAAAAAAGAGGTGATGAATTTGTTAAAAACTTAAAAGTGACAATCAAGTCTTTGTCTCATTTTCGGCCGAATGAAGTCCACTGCTGGACACAAGCCTCCCCCAAAGATCACGACAACGACCGATATGGGTGTGTTGTGGGATCATTGGGGGGTTTTGCCATAATCGCCACGCTTGGCAGACGGGTTGGCGATCGCAGTTGAGTTGTTAATGAAATCGAAGGACGCTGCTGCCCATCCTCCAGCTTATCCCTTAGTCGACTTTTACGACACCCATGGGAGGAGATGGGGTGGTGGTATTCTGAGCCGGCACCACACCTGCCTTTCCCAAATTGACAGTGACTTTGTGGATATTTAACAGGATCTGTTATTATTCTGGGAAACTTTGTCATCATTTTCGTGGAATTACATCTAACCCAAATAAGATTGTTCTTCTTGAATATATTTTTTCAAAATTAGTAGTTATGATGGCTGCCTCTGAATTAGATTAGGCACTAAAGAATTCCAATTTATAAATCTGATAGGATGTTCGGCTAATCAATTTCGCAGTTGTTTTGTTCTGCAGTGTTTTTGTAGGTATGAATGACGATGTGTTGCGCACTGGAGCACGATTCCTTGTCAACTCACCGCGACCGAAGGTGACGGATCGGATGACAGCTTTATAAAATACTTCGTATGATATGATATGTTATAAAAGTGAAATAAAATGTACCAGTAAGTAAGTAAAGCTCCACAAGGAGAACAGAAGTGTATGGACGATCCCTGTTAGTAGATTGTAATGAAATAATGAGATTAAGGGTTGATGGCAAATGGTAGAGAAATTAAATTTATATAGAACGTAATATGCAAAATCCCCTAAAAAAACAAACTCTTCAAGTCAGGGTTCAAAGATAAGAGAATCTACAAATACTCCAGAGGTTGTACAACTACTGTAAAGGCATGTGCGTAATCGCTCTCACAAATAGTCATGTCCGGTGTTGAATTCCTATATGAGATAATACTTCGAATGAAAACTCATAATAATATATAATTTTTCGCTTTCATTACGTAACTTGCAATTATTGTCTACGGTTGTCATATTATCCTGACAGTAATTGCAACTCGCCTAACTTACAGCAATCATAATATTTCATAATAGCAACTGCGCAATTATCTCCAGACCGGTTGTAGGTTGTTTGTGAACAATAGTGAAGTAAATAATAGGAATGATTGTTGACGTAGTTCTGGGTAGGTACTGCACGTTTGACAAATTGTGTTTGGTGATTAAGTGGCATTTGTGAGCGGCGAGCTTCCAATATGTCACTGTTTGTTACTGATATTAATAAATTTGAAATTGGAGACTGGAAATATGGACGAATCGAAAAATAAAGCATGGGACATCCCTAAGCTGGACGTAGAAAACAGAGAACCGCGTGTTGAGAAGTAACTTGAAAAAATCTTATGTCAAGCTGTGGACTGGTATAAGCCGAGTTGATTCATTGATGAAAGTTGTAGAAGGGGAGTCTGAAATATTTGTGTCATATAACACTATAATCTAGGGACTAGTTACATCAAGAATGATTGTAAGCTTTGCTTTAGAGATGTCTGGATTAAGAAGAGGCCGACGGCCGAATACTGAATACTGAAATGCCAGTTAATATTAAATCCCGCTTAAATTATTAGAAAAACCTGTGTTCAGTACAAAACTGGGCGGCTCAAATAGGTATACCGGCACTTAATATTAACTGGCGTTTCAGTATTCAGCCGTGAGGGTGTCAGTTGCAGAATTACTTTGTGTTGCCGAAAACCCTGAATTGATAAAAAAATAGCCCATAAAGTGATTGGGAAACCATAAGATATTTTAAAATGCAGTAAACAGTGAAGTAACAGATTCATTTAAAACTCAATCCATCCAATGTGAGGATTTAAAAGAAGATATAATTAACGCTGATATAGAAGTAGCGTATTTAAACTACTAACAAAAACCATTGCTTGCAATCAAAATCACTACCTCTTCTAAAGTAAGTTGCGTGGACAACATAATATTATTGCGCTAATTAAAATAACGCTTATCCAGGATGTGAATCACTGGCACGTTGCCAAGTGAACAGTAAAAGTCGAGTGGACAATCGCAACGGTTCCATTGGCGGAATTTAAAATGAATCTTGATGGAGGAATTAAAAGTAGATACTAATTTATGGTCGTATCAGTGAGCGACAAATACTCGAAAATATATTACTGGAATAAAAGGAAAACGGCGAATTGGCTTGGTGATGTTAGTTGGAGGTTGACAAAGTAAGTATTGTACGCTTCATCTATTATATTGCTATCGTTAAAGGGTAGGTAGTAGGTTATAATAATGCCGTATTCGAAGAGATAGCTACTAAGGCTATCCTGCTAGTAATTAATCAAATTCTTGCCAAACCACAAATGAAGACATCCAATAAAAACGTGCTTCTGGTAAACGTGCAACTGATAAATAGGTACACAATTTATTGGATTTTGTAACAATAAAATCTGTCTAGACCGATTTTGATAACCGTTGTCAAAATGATAAATCGTAACCTTGACCAACAAATAATATCATATCTCATATATTTTAAAATACAAATAGAAAGTTTCTTAAGCAGATTCCTATCAAAAGTATTGGCACTAGACAGGGAAAGGTTTCAAGTAGGAACAAACGATGGCCTTTGCCCTGAAATTTGGGAACGTTGGTCAATAAATACTAGCATAGTCCATCCTTCTTATATGC
This sequence comes from Diloba caeruleocephala, assembly GCA_947459985.1. Taxonomy (NCBI): domain Eukaryota; kingdom Metazoa; phylum Arthropoda; class Insecta; order Lepidoptera; family Noctuidae; genus Diloba; species Diloba caeruleocephala. The sequence continues at coordinate 5,268,404 of OX381618.1, forward strand.
ACTTTCAGAAAGAAAAACACTTCTTAAATTGTGGTGCAGATTAGGAGACGTCTACTTATATGTTTGAACATGTAGTGGGCTACTATATGCTTAGATGCTTGACTTGTCAAGTTGAAATAAAACTCCGCTTTCACTTTTGCTCGTGTGAACAATTCGCACGATTGTAACAAACTATAATAACACATTTACCATCCGAAAATTCTTGAAATAATATAAAAGTAATGAAATCATCCTTGGCCTCTTGCAAAACAAACGATCTACGTATTGATATATACATTCGAATAACGTGAACGATTAATTTGGTCAATTTAGATGCTCTTGTACAATTCACATTACCGGCACGATTGTGTACCTCTGAAAGGCAAAGTTAAGCAAAGTTGTCGTCATTTTAATTTAAACTTAACTTTTAAAACTTTGCTGGACTTGGAAATAGAATATTGACCAGTTGACATTTCATCACTACACTTAGAGGTCATACCTATAACTATTATGGCTTGTCACTTCTTTTTATGTAGATAAGCCCCGACTGTGGTGGACTCCCCTTGTATCTCATAGTACCTTTCGTAGTTAGCCGCCGATTTGAGCGTACGTAAATTCCTGCCAAACTGGTTATTTAATTAATTGAAAGGTAATAGAATAATACTTTCCCTTTTCTATTTTCGTATGAAATCGAATTTAGGGTGATTTACTTTCATTTGATAACACTTAACACCACATACAATCCCTAGGCAGCGATTTCTGGAAACTCTATAAGAGAGTACTCAAGTTTTCTAGACTTGTGTTTATATTCCATCCTAGGATCGAATCCAAGATTTCATGATTCGCAGCAACTAGTTACGTCAGAAAATAAAGCGGTGCATTGAGTGAACTAAGTAAGCATTCGAGCAACTCGTGAACAAATCGTTCAATTTATTTAGATTATATTGCTGCATTCGCATTCGCATTTACTATTTATTAGTTAGAATCTGCGTGGTGGTATTTTCATCTGTTATTGTATCTTCACAGAATGCAGATATAAAGACACATACGTTATTTTTATAACAGGCACGGAAAATGACCCGGATCCTACCCAATGATAAGCGCTAACTGTAGGTACCCCATGGGCTTAAGTGATCTATTGATAACTGATGGGTTGCCGTACTAAGGCTTAGGATAGAAATCCTTGTGTTCCGGTAAATTCACTGGCTGTACCTAGATTTCACCCACCTCTAAACGCAACTAAGCACACACATAATTGTTATGGGTGAAATGGGTAGGACTGTAGTGCCTACATAGAACTTTACTAACACCTGTAAATATAAGTAGTCGAAAATTCAGTATTTGAAGTACCTTTCTAACATGATTTGACGCGTGTGGAAATAATGAGCCATTCTCACTCTCCTGCGAGTATAGTAAAAAGAAACCAAGAACTATGTCTTGAACAAGAAGCCTCCATCATGTAATAGCCTGTAGATTTTCACTGCTGAATATGGAGCTTCCAATGAACAGCATCACATCATCAAACAGTAACAAGGGAATATTGCCAGACACATGCCAAAAAAGTTTTGACAAAGATTCACTATTATTACGTAATTATATTGTAGAGAGAATGCTGGAAGTTTCTTTTAGATATTGTTTTATTCACGTATGGATCCGTTCTTGACCTCCATTTCGGCCGTTGGAAAGCGATGGATAAATCTACGATGGAACTACCGCACCCAGAAGATGCCTATTTACTCTTACTTTTTCGTTTGATGTTTCGAGAACACAACTTCACTCGCTTATGAAAACCGAATATCAGCACCAGCATCGCCATATACGAATAAAAGCTGTGATGTAAATACACTATTGTTACTGATATTGTATAGATAATTCTGGAACTTTCGAGAGCACAATTTCACACGCTCATGGGAACATAATATATTAGCACACACATGTATGAATACACTGTAAACTGAATAATGCATTTCGCCTCTGAGAAATTTATATTGTTTTAAAAATAGAATATTATTTACACTTCCGCACTGTATGTATTAATATAAACTTACTTATTCCGTGGAAATTAAAGCTAGCTAAGGGACTTACCACTGATGACATATGGAACAGAGACGTGGTCACTCACAATGGGCCTCATAAGAAAGCTCAAGGTCACTCAGCGAGCTATGCTTGTTATTTCTCTACGAGATCGAATCAGAAATGAGTAGATCCGTAGAAGAACTAAATTTGTCGACATAGCTGAAAGGATTAGTAAACTGAAGTGGCAATGGGAAGGGCACATTGCTCGTACAACTGATGGTCGTTGGGGCACAAAGGTTCTCGAATGGAGACCGCGCACCGGAAAACGCAGTATGGGACGACCTCCAACGAGGTGGACAGATGACCTGGTGAAGGTCGCTGGGAGTCGTTGGATGATAGCGGCATGTGACCGCTCGTTGTGGAAATCTAAGGGGGAGGCCTTTGTTCAGCAGTGGACGTCCTGTGGCTGATATGATAAAGGGACTTTTTATGTAATATTTGGCATATAATCACGTTGAGTTCACGGGGAATCAGTTTGGTACCAATTCATGATACAGGAATTATCAGGAATTATAGGAAAAAATCTAAATAATTGTAGTCTCTATTGACATCACTACTACTTTTAAATGATAGTTGGTTTTGGCGTTATTACTCTTCTCTTGCAAAACCAGGACATGGTTTGGTTTTGGTCTATTCTCTACTGGATACCACAGTCCTTCGACAAGATTATTAAATTTTTTGCCTCAGAATAAATCGAGATAAATGACAAATGATTTTTAATTATATACTGATCCATGCGAAGCCTGGTCTAGTAGCTAGTAACTTCTAGAATAACTAGAGATAGACGAACGATTTTGACAAAAAACATTGCCGTCTACGATAATATATTAATATTGTTTGTGGTCGCCGTGTTGTTCCCTATGCTTTCCATTGCGTAGCCCTTTCAATGGCTGCAGTAAACTGCTACTATTAAAGAAGATTTTATCAAGAATATGTACATCAGTATCCTCCTGTTTAAAAGCAGGTGAAATTAATACATCATATATATACATTAATACATGCTCCGTCCCGGGAAGGCTGTCTGACTCCTTTTTTTTTATTGGTGCCCAGTGAAAATTCTTCATGAACTTCCTTCACCCCGGGGAAGGGCGAAGGGGTATGCCGAACTCCTACCGGCTAAAACCACTGGAGCGGTCATCTTCGGCACCTAAGGGAGGCTCCAGGTTTTCGTATGATTACACTAGAGCCGCCCACTGGTGCCACGCCTATAGGCACATCTCGGAGAGGGTGACTGTAAAGCGGTCACCCCCCGGGGGGAATAGGCTGCCTGACTCCTAACGGCTAAAACCAACGGAGCGGTCATCTACGTCATCTGAAAATGACCGCGGTTTTACCGGTGAGAGACGCCCTTCCCCGGGGCGACGAAAGTTTAAGTAGAATTTCCACTGGAGCGCAATAATTAAGGTACCTACATATATTTTGTGCGATCAAAGAAATTGTTTGTTAAGTAATGTAAAACATTGTGCATCAGCTCAGCTATCTCACTAAATAAAACTGAAGTGTCTGCTTGTAATGTCAAGATAACAGCTTTTTACTAAATGCATATAAAACTATGTACGGTACTTACAACAACAAAATAAATAATTTTATTTTTTCGTTTTGTCTATCCGTCTGTCTATCTGTTTGTTCCAGCTAATCTCCGAAACGGCTGGACTGATTTTGGCGGGATTTTCTTTAACATATAGCTGATGTTATAAGGAGTAACTTGCCTAATTTTATAAAAAAAAAGAATTAGGATACTCACAAAAAATATAAACTCATATAATCCAATATATTATATACTCTTATATGTCAACTGTCTATGATACGAAGTAATCCGTAATTTCTTTCAAATTAAACGGCGGGTGACACCGCGGGGCACAGCTAGTAATAAACAAAACATCATCAATGTGGACTTACTCATCACAACGATCGGTCTGGATGTGGTCTGTGCTCATTGGTGGGTTTCGCCATAATCAACACTCTTGGTAGGCACCGCAAAATGTACTCTGCTGCCCATTCACCGTCATATCCCATAGTCGCCCTTTACGAGACCCACGGGATGAGATGGGCTGATGTTATTCGTCATATCACAACATAAAATGATAAAAAGCTTACTGACGAATACACATAGCAATATGAAAAAAAACTTACTTTCAATTTTCTATCTCGGTTCTTTTAGTTTAAAATACAGCAGTACCGTCGCCACTATTTCGTACAAGAATACTAATGTTAAAATGCCTAACTTTGTCTATAATATACGTTTCCTAGAGGACATCGGGGACAAGGTTGAGCTAAAATAATATTAGATAAAAGACATGCCTAAAGAGAAATTTATATATTTGATTTTTGACTATAATTATCTTTAAAAACATGTGAGATAAGATAAAACTGAAAGAAACTGTACACAAATATTACTACTATTATAATGTGAACATTTCTGTATTTGAATGTTTGAGGCTCACGCGCAATTGGCTGAATGTATTGTAATGAAATTTATTAGAATTATAATACAATTATCACAAAATCCCCCCGTATATAGTATATATGTAGTAATGTCTTAGCTCTCTTAGGGATTATTCATGATCATCATCATTCATTCATTTCAGCCGAATAAATTCCACTGCTGGACATAGGCCTCGCTCAAAGACACGTCTGGGTATGTTGTGAGCCCCAAAGACTTTTTTCTTCTCGTAAACATTTCTGGGAAATGTGGCTGCTCAACCGGACATTTCTCGTGAAGCCAAAAGAGGCCTCCAGTTAGGCTTAAAATTAATATTATTATAACATACTAAGCAACAGCTACTAAGGGCGCACCTTGCGGGACACGTACGGGCGTTGCTGAGGGGTATAATATATATATATATATATATATATATATATATATATAGAAGCTATAATTTTGGGGTCAGCTGGATCGGTAATTTTATGCTTCTCGCAAAGATTTCCTGGAAATGTAGCTGCTTGTCCGGACATTATATTTAATAATTATGTATTTTAAGGGACATTAAATACTACAGGCTCCGCATGGGCCGGTGCGGAGCAAGACACGGGGGGAGGGAGGCGAGTAGTTACCTGAACGGGATGGTCGTGTGGCCGCGATAGGCCTCCGTGACGTCGGTGAGGCCGGTAAACTGGTCTGTTAAGTGAATGAGACAGCGCGAGTCTCTTCATATGATCTAACGTGATTTTGTCATCCGGGTCGACCAAAGGTTGCCTCGGGCGACGTACGCTACTGATACGGGAGGGTTGGGAATCGGCGGCCGACACTGCTAGGGGATTCGAGTGGGACAAGGCAGAATCGAAGAACCGTTTGGACGCTTGTTTAATGAATTGCCGAATCGGAATGAAGTTGATCATTGCGTGTATAACAACGCTCCGATGGCCTTACGCGTGAAACGATTTTGGAGGGTTTGGAATCTACGGAGTGGATAGGACTCAGGGTATGTGACATCGCGCCGGCATGGGTCATGAGTGGCCGAATGTACGAGGTTGCAATTTTCGCCTTATTCATTGGTGATACCGTCAGAGCCAGGGTCTTCAGATTAATGGTTGGTGCAGTGGTTGATACAGTCGACTGCTGCGCTCCGGGTTGCGGGTTCGATTCCCGCACGGAACAAATATTTGTATGATCTGCAGGTAGTTGTTCCGGGTCTGGGTGTATTGTGTGTGAAATGTATGTCTGTAAACGCACCCACGACACAGGAGAAATCCTAGTGTGGGGCAACGTTTAAAAAAAAAAAAAAAAAAAAACCCACAGGCACCTTTTACGACACCCATGGGATGAGATGTGTTGGTGTAATTCTTAGCATGCACCACACGGTATAACATATTATAATAAAACACTTTTAAACGGATTACACATAGTATAGGTTTTTGATTTTCAGTTATCTCGCGACCACGAACCCTGCAGTGTTCGAAACATCAGGAAAAACAAAAATTTATAATATATGTTATGTAATCCATAATAGAGTGTTTTATTATAATCGGGCTGATAAGTACATAATGCGATCACCACACTAATGCGCCAAGTGTGGTGAATACGGCAATATCCCATAAGACCGGTCATTATAGTGCTCACTGGGAGGCCCATGTTATATTTATGTCAATAAATATTATTATTATTATATCTACATGTTTCCCTATTACACGGGTTTATTTCCCCTGTAAGGGGGAACCCGGTCTTTTGATAGGCTTACGCGGGGACATGGGTCCAACACGCAGAGGCCCTTTAGAGAATTTTAATCTAAAATGTAATGGGACACTAACCGGGGACTCTCCATGGCTGCACTATAAAATGCAGTCTCGGATTGTCCCCGGAGGTATAAAACTATTGTATAAAACGGAAACTACAAATATAAAGTAAATTGCAATGGGTACTAAATGGATTTATTATGTCTCTCTATTACACGGGTTTATATCCCCTGTAAGGGGGAACCCGGTCTTTTGATAGGCTTACGCGGGGACATGGGTCCAACACGCAGAGGCCCTTTAGAGAATTTTAATCTAAAATGTAATGGGACACTAACCGGGAACTCTCCATGGCTACACTATGAAATGCAGTCTCGGATTGTCCCCGGAGGTGTAAAACTATTGTATAAGATGGAAACTACAATTATTAGGTCTATTGTAATGGGTGCTAAATGGATAATATACTACTAAAACCTGAAAAAAAAACGGCGTCTGCCTTTCAACGTTTATAGTGAAATTCTGTGGCAGACGGTGACTCGCCACTCACAAGATAAATGGCCACCACTACAGGCGACAAGGAGCAACACCGGTGTGAGCGGCTAGGGGTGTAGAGAGGTGCGGCACCGGTTTCACCATCGCGCGTCTCGAAGACTCGGAGCGGGTTTCCCCGTTATTACGCCATTAGACACTTCCACCCCCGAGCATATAGCTCTGGCGGCCCCCCTCTGACCGGCCAACTAAGGCAAGCCAGAGTTGAAAATCCTACGGGCACTCATGGGGTACCACTCCAGCCAACCAATAAAGGTAAGCCGGGGGGGGACGAGGCCCTGACCGACTCTCTGGAGCATTCGGGTACGCAGTGTCGCCACTCACATTCAGCTCGCCACAAACTGCCCTGCGTTCTGTAAGCTACTTAATATACTTTTTTTTTCTTATGATATACTTTTTTTTAATATCAGAAGGTAGGAAGAAATCAAGCAGCTACTTTAATCTGCCCTCCAGGATTACCTTATCCCATGGTGAGATAACGTTTGCCCAGAGGGGTATATTATTATTATTATGTATTATATTTATTATATTATTATTATGTTCGGCAGTGGACATTTACGGCCCGTTGGGTTGATTGAGTAGCAAAGCTGACGGATTATTATCATAAATATATATTCATTTTTATGACGTTCAATTTCATACAACGAACAATAATATTTTTAATCGATTCTCCATAATCGATTTTATTCAGCACACGTTTTTAATAAGAACACGTTTGTCCAATTGATATTGCTACTCTGGGGTAAATAATAATCATTTATTGTATCGATAAGTTCACTCTGTGAGTTCTTTGTACGTTAATAAGCTGATTTTATAACTTTGTGTGCAAGTTCAATAACTTGAATAGTGATAAGTAAGTATAGATAAAAATAGATATGTCGATCGACAGATAGAGCATATTATGATAGTTTTATTTAGATAATAAAGTTATAGTTGAGGCACGAAATTTTTGACACATGACACATTACTCAATGTGAATTAGAAAAAGAAATCAGCTTGGGATTTTGATAGAGAACGAACAATATTGTGAGGATAAGGATAATGTGCATATAATATGTTCGATTATGGACTGTACAAACTTAAAGGTAACGCAGTTTACAATATTATGTCAAATTACTCCACAGCTCCTCTGAATGAGAGCCATTTTTGTATTTTAGTTGACTTTTTTGAATCGTGCATAGTTACTAAATGTACTAACTTTGGAACTAAAAGCCCAACTATCGTAAAAAATAATTCAATAACTGAAAAGTATTAACAATGATAATTGCTTAAATAATCGCAATAAATGCTGTATCATTCTGAAATGAATGATGAAAATACATTAAGTATACATTTAAAAAAAAAAGATTTTTCAGTTTATCAAAGTTATTACAAAAACGCCTCTGGGTGTTCCCAACTTTTTATCTATTCGTCTAACAGATGTTAAGTTTACCTATATAATGATATGAAAACCGATTTTATGAAGATTGGTTTAAGAGATATTGTTGCTTGAACACAGTCCATGAGATATTCAATGAACGAGGTAGAAAAAAGGTTTAACTGCGTGTTATTGAAGTGAGAAAGGGGCAAAATACACATTTCGGGGAAGCGACAATACAAGTATTCAAAAAGTAAAACTTGTTTTATCAGTTCGTTTCTCCTAGTTATTGAGACTACACATATTTTTTTTAACTCTTGTGCTCAAGTTAGTTTTTGGTTACGTGACGTTTAAATAACTTGTGATGGTAACTCGTGCTCTTGTATACTCTAGTGAACAGATTGCTGATAATGCGATTATTATCATCATTGTCATCATATCAGCCATAAGACATCCACGGGAGGAGATAGAGTGATGCTATATTCTTAATCCGGACACCACACGGACAGACGGACGCTAGATTATATGAATATGGTATACGAAGGCCTCAAGTAATCAACCTGTAACTGTGCATAATGATGAAGCGGTACTGAATTTAATCGCCGGAGATCCAAGACTACTTAGGGTGAGATTCAGAGACATCAACGTAAGACGGGCTGAGAACGCTCTTAGCCAAGTAGTGGCTAAGCGCATCTACAAAATTCGTATTCAGAGACACAGTCCCTCTCAAACTTACGTCGGTCTTGGCTTGGTTTGAACTCTATTCTCTATGGCCATTTTTAATACAAGAATGTTTATCGGTGAGATACGGTTCTTACAAAACTTGTAGTCAGGCATAAATAAAAATAAAAAGGATAACAATTTATGAAATGCCATTGGAGTGAGTGAAACAAAATGTCGAACACAAATCTATCTACTTATGTTGTAAATCGCAGGAATATATGAACATTTTACGAGTAAAAATGACTATTCGAATCCACCATACTAGAAATAAAAATACTGACGCAGACTTGAATAAAAATAAATTTGGGGATGTGGACTGAAATAACAAGGTCATATAAGAATCAGAATCATTTGGGGTTGAAACGAGTCTCCGAGTGCACGTTAGCTTTTCAAAGATATAGCTAGACGGTTGGTCGACACTTCGCGTGATCAGAGGGCTGGCCTTTTCTTTGGCCAAAGAATAAGCATTGCCATTCAACGTGGCAATGCTGCCAGCCTTCTAGGAACATTATCAGCTGACAGCGACGAGGAGGTATACTTTGACGCCTAAGTACATGTTATACTTTTCTATATTTATTATATACATAGTTATTTTTTAGAATCAGATAAGTTTATTATTCTATACATAATTATTCTTACATGCTGTATTACTGCGAGTAAGTAAGGGCGATATTTTGTTAAATAGTTGAACATATTGGACTAATGTAGCCTCCATAGTATAAAGCTAATTAGAATTATGACAATCAAAGTAAACAACTTTTTCATAAATCCAAAATTCATAGTTCCTGTTGCAAGCACACCTTTGCCGGCTTAGTGGCGCTAGATTCGCCCAAAGTAGTTGATTTTTACTACTTGGGTTAGCTTAGTTAACGCTAAGCTTAAGTTGTGTTCCGATCGTCTGTAAATACAATTATGAGCGTAAGTAGTGCATTTTGACAGATGGAAGCGTAAGTTCACGCTTAGACTCGTTTCTGAATCTCACCTTTAGGTCGTATTACAGATCGATAATCAGAACTCAAGCAGAACTTGAATCGAGATTGTATCAATTGAATTCAATTGTTTTTTTTATATAGTAAAACGACGTGTTTCCAATACGTGTGTTTATATTTTATAGTCAAATCTCCATCCTCTATGGTTAAAACTAACAAACCTTATAATTAAAAGAGATTCAAATTAAGTAAGTATGTGTGTATGAACGCTGCTATAAATTAAACTTAGCAGACGCATTATCCAATAAATTATACCACTAATTATATTATTTACAAATATCATAATTAAATGAAGAAACACATTATGAATGAGATGATTATAATCCGACCTTCAATTTAAAACAACGAAGCTTTGTTAACAGACTTTCCGAGAATATCGGGAAAAGTTAGATTCCTCGTGTTCGAGCAAGCACATAATTCTTCGAGACGAGTTGAGAACATTAGGTATATAGGCTTGGAGGGATCCTTTATAATCCTCCCATCATCAATCAAGATCAAGAAGAGCCTGGGGGGCGACCTTTTTACAGTCGCCTTCCCTTCGCTAGATGTGACTGCTTTATAGTCATCACCTCCGAGATCTGCCTACTGGCGTGGCATCAATTGAAGGCTCTAGTGTGATCTTACGAGGACCTGGAGCCTTCGGTGCGGAAACTGACCATTCCAGTGATTTTAGCTGGTAGGAGACTCTTCGCCCTTCCTCGGGGTGCAGGAAGTTTATGTAGAATTTCCACTGGATACCAATAAATAAGGTATTTTATTTCGCCTCCCCCTCTCCCTCCCTAAAAGTAATAATTTCCCCTCACTTAAGAAATTATCACTTATAATATTAGTTTAATAATATCATTGGATTCATTACAAGTTAAAAAATATTAAGCTCTGTAATACTTATCTACATAACATCATCATCATTAACCATCATTTCGGCCGAATGAAGTCCAATGCTGAACACAGGCCTCCCCGAAAGATCACCACAACGACCGATGTGGGTGTGTTGTGGGCTCATTGGGGCGATTTGCCATAATCGCCACGATTGGCAGACGGGTTTGCGATCGCAGTTGAGTTGTTAATGTACTCGAAGGACGCTGCTGCCCATCCTCCGGCTAGTCCCTTAGTCGACTTTTACGGCTCCACACGGCACGCCCCCATAAAATCATTTCTTTAGTAAAATATCAGATATTTCTCCATTCTGAATTCTATTAACCCAATCTATAGAAGTCCACGGTTAGGCAAAGGCTCCAAGTTGCCACAACTTTCAATCCTCCACCAATTTCGTATAGATAAAAGTAAATTGAAGCCATGCTGCTGGGTTTTGATTCATAAATATGTTATAAATAATACATTCATTTATAAGTGCCATCGAACAAAGTCCATTCGGACTGTAAGAATAAGTTTATTGATAGCTACTACGCATGCTGTTGGAATATGAACATAGCTTTTCAAGGATTTTCGGAAGTTATGTACTAGAAGATGGGCGCTTGTTACTAAGAATAAAGCACCACTCCATCTCCTCCCGTGGATGTCGTAAAAGGCGACTAAAGGATTGTAAACCAGAGAGATGGGCAACACATGGGTAAAACATCTATACGTCCTTGCCGGAAGCTGTTTCTCAGCAGTCCTGGGAATCTTCAAGGTAGCTTCTAGGCAAGCATGCACCATCCTTGTCCGCTTCATCGCTTAACATTAGAGGAGATCGTGGTCATGTGGTCAAAAAAGTTAACAATTGCGTAAGGCAGTCGACATTTTGAAATGAATTTGCGTCGCCAATTATAAAGCCGCGCGCAGTGCGCGTTCCACACGCGATAATAATCGATCGACAACCGAATAACGGAGCTCATTATGCGATTGCAATCGAATAATTTTATTATTTTTAGTAATTGGTACCTATGTATACTTCATCATCATCAGCCCCGAAACTGCTGACCATGGACCTCTTAAAAACAGCTACAATTATCGGTCATTGGTCATAATTACCATACTTAGCAGACGGATTGGTGATTACAGGATTTGTTTTAGCAAACAGGAAGGATGAGGTGCCAATCCTCTGATTAACACCGGACATTATCGTAAACTACGCAAGCGAGTTTACAAGCGTGGCATAACCTTTTCTTTCCGTTCAAGTAATTAGAGAAGACCACAATATATTTTCCCAGTACTAGCAGTGATGAAAAATTTTCAATGAATATGGGTGATTTGAACTCGTTCTCGTCTGATGGCAAGCTATCAATGAGGTCTACGATGGATGCTCTGTGACAGAATATAGTCTAGTTAGTCATAGACTGGTACTTGGACGGTTATAACTTATTTCCAGCGCAATAAGATACGGTAAGTGCACCGCGTTTAGTCAAGGTTTCAAAAAGTCACACAAACGCAATGTTCGATACTCTAACTCAATACTTTTCTGCATCTTTTCATTCCATTTAATGGTCATATTTTTTATCTTATTTACTTAGATAAATAAGAGAGCAACGAGCCTGTGGCTAACCTAAGCGATCACCGCAACACATAAGCATCCGCAGCACCAGACCGCTGATGTGTAGCTGACCATTACAGCAACAAACACTTTTTCCTTGAAGGCCCCCATGTCATATCTCTACCACATTTTTGGGGGATGGGCTTCCAATATTCGTCATTCGCTGTACGAAACGCAGCAACACTGTTCAATGATACTAGCAATCTTACTATTTCACGTCGCGTCGGTATTCGTGACGACGTGGTACTTCGCCGATCGAGCCAGCCCATTTAGGAGCTCCAGTCAACTAATGACTATAGCTAGGCTCTCCCATTATCCTCATATCAGCCAAAGGACGTCTACTGCTGAACAAAGGCCTCCCCCATAGATTTCCACAATGAGCGGTTACATGCCGCCCTCATCCAACGACTCCCAGCGACATCCCCAGGTCCTTTGTCCATATCGTTGAACCTGATTTTGCTCTCCCATGCAAACTTCGAAAGTACTTCTTCATCCAGAAAAAAAACAGGTATCGTAATGTCGTACTTTTATGCTTTGACAATTAAAAGACATGTCATGTTGTTTGTCTTGCACTTGATATTAGTTTCATCAGAGTACAAATACCTTATATTTGTTGGAAAGATAGAAATACTGGACTATTGCGTAAAAATTATCAGGTTCGACCGTTATCATATCAGCAGAAGGACGTTCACTGCTGAACCAAGGCCTTTATCATAAATTTGCACAATTGTGTCGTCATTTTCGAGGGAAGTTGCCGGTACTCACCAAGCTTGACAGGCGGGTTGGTGAGCGCAGAATGGCCGCTGGTCTATAGAAGGGAAGCTGCTGTCCATCCCTCTGGCTTAGTCCCTTAGTCGCCTTTTACGACATCCACGGCAGAATATGGAGTGGTGCTATATTCTCAATCTGGACACCCCACAGTTAACGTAGCCAGTTCGACTGTAGTCATTAGTAATTCAATCGAAACAACAAAAAAAGGTGTTCCAAACTAGAATTTCTCTGATTAGGTACACGATACAGCCACGAAATTTATTGTTTGAATTTACGTGTATAAATCATTGAGGTATAATGTACTACGTACTAGAAAAGACGTTTCAACTAGATGCGCTCTAACTAAGTCTATGTAATGTCACAAACATATGTAAAAGTCAAGGAATGGCGTGCCTCGCGGTCGCAAGTTCATGACCATATCGTTTGTTTGTAATAGCTACTCTAGTAAGTATTACATTATATCTCAATGGTATAAATCGTGAAAAGTTAAAAACATTTATAATATACTCAATAATCTTACTGACATTTTTACGGAGCGCTATATATAATATCAGTTATTTATTAATAACTCAAAGGTTGATTCAGTTTTAATTAGGTATTTTAAATCTATATATAACACAACTGATGAACAAAAGTGCCTAGAGTCAATGATATAATTAAAAAGAGACATGTAGTTCTTTTTGTTGGTAATGTAAAAAAGTCGATTTTGCATCTGTCACTATAATGCAGTCGACATTGGCCAAAGGTACGATGTGGCAAACAAAGGAGTAGAGATCGCCACAAAGTTGCATTTGCCACAAGTTTGTATACCAACGGAAACATTTAAAAAAATCCATCAGAACGCTTGCAGACGACCTTCAAATAAGGATATGAGGTTAAATGGTATCCACACACGCACATACACACGCAGGCACAGATAAACGGCCAATAAACATCCACTGCTGAACATGGGCCTCCCAATTATCACTTCGATGAGCCGTCATAGGGGATATTGCCTTCATTACTACGCTCGGCAGGCTGAATGGATGTTATTGGCACACGGGAGGATGCTGCTGCCTATCCTCTTGATATCAACGCTTAGTCGATGGGCGGAGAGGGGTCTTTTCTTTGCCAAGAACCACACGGAAAACGCGCAGCCCGCTCCAAATACATCAAATTTCAAATAATTATGTTTTCTTAGTTTATATAATTATGGATTTCCTGTCGATTCGGTGTTTACGCAATTATCAACTTAGAAGATTTATCAATGCTTTCTCTAAGTTATCTGGATAAAGTTTTGATTACTGTTTGCATAAATCTCGTCTAATTTATATCTGTTTGTTGATCTATGTTTATTGGGATTGAATTATGTGTATTCGTAATTCACCGTTCGCCCTGACTTTGTGTAGGTATCAGTCAGTACACTAGCTTCCATGTGTGTCCAATGAACTGCTCCATTTATGTACCTACAAAAACCGGAGAGAAACTCAGTCATTCTAAGTGTTTTTATACCTGAGACATCCACAGCTGACCATAATCTTTGTTTACGATTACATTGAAATACGACCAACATTGCTAGTGTCACAACGCGTGCATAGCCAATGGATTGGTTGATCGTAATATTTTTTTATCATAAAACAAAACACTCGTCAGAAATAAGAACGACGCCGCACCCTGACCTTGACTCTAACTTGATGACCCTGTGGTAAGGTACTGACGAGCGATTGTAGGGGGGATAATGATCAAACTTGCTAGATAGGTGACAGCGTCAGCCAAGACTGGCTCTGCAGTTACCTTTGGACTAAAGTTGCGTATGTGAAGTTGTAAGCAAAGTTCACCTTCCACTTTATTTTTATCAACGTCATGATATCCAACCGGTTCTTTGAAGTATCGATCTAATCGATCTAGCTTTGCTAAAGTTTATCATTTCGGCCGAATGAAGTCCACTGCTGGACACAAGCCTCCCCCAAAGATCACCACAACGACCGATATGGATGTGTTGTGGGCTCACTGAGGGGTTTTGCCATAATCGCCACGCTTGGCAGACGGGTTGGCGATCGCAGTTGAGTTGTTAATGTACTCGAAAGACGCTGCTGCCCATCCTCCGGCTAATCCCATAGTTGACTTTTACGACACCCACGGGAGAAGATGGGGTGGTGGTGTTCTGAGCCAGCACCACACGGCTTTCTGAACCGGCACCACACGGCTAAAGTTAATGCCTTGAAATGTTTACCAAGCATTATTAAATTACTGGGCATATGAGTCTAAATAAGTAACTAATGTCTCGAGGTGACGAGCGCAGTGTAGTGCCGCCAAAGACATTGGAAGAAAGAAGATATGCCATGTAGTTCAAAATGTATGCGATCCTAGAAATCCAGTTTTCCCCTACCAATCTTCATAAAAACACACTAATGCACACAGTTACAAGTTCTCATCCAATGAACTGAATAAACACAACATTATAATTGGCTACCCATACTAAAACCCACCCACAACTATGTAAGCAGCCAATCATGCCGAGCGTACAGACTGCAACACAGCAGCCGTACTACGCAACGCGTAAGTTTATTGGGAATACCATTCGGTGTTCTATTCACTGTGTTTGTTATTCACCGATTGCTAGTTAAAAGTTGTAGATCAGAAGCATTGTATTTTGTACAAAAAAAAAATCCTAATGGGCCGAGTTGTGCATGTCGCGGTGGCGCGGTTATGCCCCCGTACCACTTTTCCTTATTTCCTATTTCTGTGGGTGCCACACATGACTATTCCAAGATAGCATTGCAATGTGTGAAGCTTACCACCAACCGAATGACTTGCTCGTCTCATCACTAAGTTGTGTGAAAAAATTAATGTTCCCAAATTAGTGTTTATCAATCTATTAGTAATTAATCTGCAGTTTAATTATCATAAAGCATGTGCTATCATTAAATCTCTAAGTAAACATCAATTAAATAATGGAACTGAATTTTATCAAGATAAACGACTGTGTCTTAACAAACTAATCCGTTTTAGAAAATAGTTTACAAGGCTTTGTATTTGCGATTAGATACGACTGTCTTGTCATTGTACCAGTTCATGATATAAATATGTTAGCTCATTCATTTATAATATGATGCATTGAATATCGCAATTTATTGCCAAGCGGGGCGATTATGGCAAAACCCCCCAATGAGGCCACAACACATCCATATCGGTGGTTGTGGTGATTTTTAGGGGAGGCCTGTGTCCAGCAGTGGACTTCATTCGGCCGAAATGATGATTATGAATGTCGCAATTTAAGTGTTACATTTTAGGTGATCAATGCAGGTGCAAGTTTCGGAGCGATCAACGGATGATGACAAGACGATGGGTGACAGCATCCTTTTAATTGCTGATGATCATATATATGAAGGTGAACATTTTGATCCATGCTTTCTAGACATTCATGATCAGTCCATGAATGTTACGAAACTTTCCAAGCAAACACTTCTTAAAAATTATAAAAAACACCTTAGTTCTGAAAAAGAAATATCTTTACAGACTTTGCTGTCATAGATTGTGAAGGTATAGGTTAACAATTAATAATTTGTGTGGCATGGGTTGAGGAACGGGGAATGATACCACAAATAAATATTTACGACTAGGAAGTGGTGTGTTGTCTAATCTAAAAGGTACTTATAGTTAACTAGTTGCGGTTGTACGTCCTATATATGGAAAACGCTTTAACTGCCATTTATCGACATAACTTTTGGTATTAAATAAGTAAAAGTTTTAGTTTGTGTGTTCAAAAGTAAGAATTACTATGCAAAACTGCCTAACTTCTTGGCACTAACACATTTTGGCAGAAGAATTATCAGTCTTAATAATCAATGCGATCCATAAATTTCTAAGCAGTGCTAAACGTCGATACCATATGAGCCAAAGAATATCCACTGCTGAACAATGGTCTCCCCCATAGATTTCGACAACAACCGGTTACATGCCGTGTGTTTGCCGTGCATTTTGGGGGGAATTTGCCAGTACTTTCCGCGTTTGGCAAGTGGGTTGGTGAGCGCAGAATGGCTACTGTTGCCCATGCCTCCGGTTAAGCGTCCCTTAGTCACCTCTTTTTAACGACATCCATGGGAGGAGTTGGAGTAGTGCTATGTTCTTAGTCCGGACATAACATGTAACAAAAACGGACTTCCCCCGTAGATGTCGACAGTTCGGTAATTTTACTAAACATGCAAAGACAATGTTATGAAATACATAAATATTTATGTAAAGTATTTTAATATTTACATGTTAGATATCACCTTAGTATACCTACATAATTCTCGAAAAATATTATGACTATAAGTTATTTAAAAATTACCATACTTTGGGTTTTGCGGTCTGACAAATTATTCCTTCAATGACAAAAATGTTAAATAATTGTAATTATTATTAAGGACTAGAGGATTATACCAGACGCTTCAACGGCAGCTCAGGAAACAATAAACTACTAGCTAGTAGTTTTCTCTAGTGTGATCTTAAGAGGACCTGGAGCCCGACTTCGATGCTGAAGATGACCACTCCAGTGGTTTTAGCTGGTAAGAGTCTGGCATACCCCTGCGCCATTCCCCGGGGCGAAGGAAATTCATGTAGAATTTCCACTGGAGACCAATAAAAAAAGCTAGTAGCTTTGGTATTCCAGTATTCATCTCGATTGTAGAACAACCTCTACACAATGCCCAATTCATACATGAGCGGGTGCGTGGTCAAAGCATTGCATCGATTATTGTATATCTTCGTTAGATAAAAGAAAATTGAACTCAATAAGGAATTACAGTTTTGGAAGCAATAATGTTAGCTTGTCGTGCCATATAAAACGTGTAAATAAAAACTAAGTGATGCAACCCACCCTTAACTTTCTACAAAGTGTTCCATTGTCTGTTGACGATGAAAAATATAATAAAAAGATTTAACGACTTCATAGCTGTTAATTTTATAATAGATGTTAGTTTAATCTGAAGCCAATCGATGATAAGTGATAGACTATTCAGTAAGTGGTTCTCTCTTTTTTATAGCATGCAGCAAACATTCCGCCGTTTCTTTCACTCTCGAATGGACATAGCTATAGTGAATCGACTACTAGGTAATAAACAACTTTTAATTCGAAATGTTATTACATATAAGGAACATGCTTTTAGATAGAAGTCCAATGCCGAACATGGGCCATTTTTAACATGGCTATAGTGACAAATCTTGATTGGGCTGATGATAGTCCCTTGAGGAATGAACGGAACATGTAAAGTCTAACAAAATTGAATCTCAACTGAATTTGAAACGGAGAATAAAGGATGTGTCTTGTTTGAATATTTACTTATTTTTTATTGACATATTGAACTCTAAACCAGTGGGATGGGCAGCAGCGTCCTTTCTGTGTAACAATATATTTAATGCGCTCATCACGCTTGGCAGGGAAATTTACCCCAAAATGACGATACCATTTTGAAAATCTATGAGGCTTGTTCACCAGTGGACGTCCTTTGACTGATATATTCATTTAAAGTACTATGTATATTGATAGAACATAAAGTGGACTTAATAGGTACCTTGAGGCTTTTTCTACTAGTCAACCTTGGAGCTAAAAAAGACTTTGAAAGAAGTCCAATAATAAAGAATATATTAAAATGGGTGCATAAAACCATACTAAATAGATAATATATACTAATCTATACATTCATATAATATCAGCCTGTAACTGTTCCATTGCAAAACAAATACCTTATCTTTGTATTAAAAGAAGGAAAGAGTATTGACCACCACGCTTGCTCACTAAAAACGTGTTGGCGATTTTAGATCAAGGTTTCTTCAATATGTTTTAGTTCACCGTTACTTACGGTAAAGGAAAACATAAAAACCAGACCAGGACCAGAACAGAATAAAGCTTTTTTTATAAGCGTCAAATGGTTTAAATAGGACTTAAATGTGATGATACCTGCTGATGATTTTTGTACTCGAAGAGGTTATACTCATTAGATTTTAAACTCAATTTTAATGCCCTGATAGGGCTGAAATTTACGAAGTGCCTGGTCAGAAAATCCTTTGTCGGTTAGTATAAAACGACCAAGTTGCGTTGCTCTGTAATACAATTTAGAGATTGTTGATTTCGTCGCCGAGTAGCAGTAACGAGCAGCCGCGCCGCTTCTTACGTGATTTACTTAGCTGTTTAGCTGGTTTCGGTTGGAAGGCGGTCTCAAAATGTTAAGCAGGATAAAAATAGTAAGTGGCGTTTCAGTAATCAGCCGTTAGTGGAGTACTTACACAGTACAGACACAAAGCAATGCAGATAGATTTATATCATGCTGTATTGTCAACAACGATTTTGTTTAATATCGAACAATAAATTAAAATAACAATTTCATGTGAAGAGATCAAAATTTCTTACAAGACACAATCATATACATCAATGTTTTAATTAGTCATTGCATTCGATACTCAAACGAATTTGTGAAACAGAAACCCGATTGGTCCATGTTTTGCTAAATAAAAACAGAAAATAGCAATCCATATTAATCAGTCACTAGCACAATATGAAACGTCAGAATTTGAGTTGCTTGGTTACAATTATTTGGTCTTATGGAGAAGGCTCTGCAAATACCTCTTTTTAAATAATTGACATTACAATTGACACAAAATTATGGTAAAAGATAAAATGAAAAAAAAAAAGTAGGTTAATGTGCATACTCTAATAATTAGAGCAGCAACATATTACAACTTAATCGCCATGGCAATTAACAGGTGACCCAGTTCCGATAGACGGCACTCGTCCACAAGCATGATACATGCATCAGCATCGCTTAGCTCAACCATATTGTACGGAACCGAACAACCCGGTACACAATGCTGTCACCAGCAAGACATTTTAGTAAGCATGACAGACCAATATTGGAAGACAAAAGTTAGAGACAATACATCTTTATATAAATATATACATTAACGGCATGAGTGACATTGATGATTTCTTTTTTAATATTAAAACATTTGTTAATATAGCACTAACTGGAAGTGCTCTTCAGTCATATCAAACTTATAAAATAGATTAAGGAGCGCTAGACGGTCTCAGTGTGCAGGGGGATATCTACCATCGATAAAATGATATATGCTATAGTAGATTTTTGACATTCATCATCATCATATCGGCCGAAGGACGTCGACTGGTGGACATATGACTTCGCCATAGATTTCCACAACGCCTGGTTAAATTTCATCCGCATGCAATGAATCCCAGCTTTCGAGATTAAAATGAGCTTAATCAATGATTTGAACTTTATTTCTGGTAAGTCGATAATACCCGAAGGAATTTCGGTATAGAACCGTTAGGTTACAAAACAAACAATGTTAACTGTTTCTCGTGAACGACTTGCCGCTTCTGTTAAGTCTAACGCCAGATGATCTTACAAGTTACAACCCACTTTTACTTGTTCTTCCGTAGACGTGATTTCTGGTTATTATTATATATATTAATATTTGAAGCTGAGCCACAACTCATTGATAATAAAGTGAAGAATCACCATAAAAAAACTCTAAATATAGACAACTAATACTAACTGATGAGAACATAAAAGAGCGAGAGCTAGATTAAATCTAATCTAATTAAGTAAATAGAGTGTTAGTAATGAACGAGATGTTAAACTGTATGGTGTAGGATCTCAAATATTTGTATGTCTATCAATTCTGGGTTGGTCGACCCGGTTCCATAGAAGATGATTCTGTAGTGGATTGAAATTCTGATAATGATAAAGCCAACGTGATGCTGAGAGCCATTCAACAATGACACAATGAAAAAAACATTGTTGTTGATATTCTTAAAGTTGTCAGCAATTATTATGGCAATAAATACTTTGAAATTCATCTTACTATCTTCGTTTGTATCTTTGTAAAATTTGCCTATATGTTTTGTATTGCTACATATATGTATCACAAATTATTATTAGGTCCGTCATTAAACTCATGGCTTTTGAGAGCTCAGTTTGGCGCAGCAAAATTTATGTTACCAAATCATCATGTTCTGCAGTGATAATACCAGTTGCCAAGCGTGGTGATTCGGGGCATAAACTATATATTTGGGAAAGGTCTTTGTCCAGCATTGCAGCGATAAACTGAGGAGTAACAATGATTAAACATTTTGTATCTGGAATGTTTATATTGTTTTCGCTACATTTGCTGAATTTCCCTTTACATATGTGTTGTGAATTGACATATGTTGGAGAAATGTATGAAACTATAATGTAGGTAGGAATAGTAGCTCCAATTCATATACAGCACAATAATAATATCAGGGACCTTGGTCAAAACAAAAATGTTGCTGATGCGGGTGAACTCTGCAGCAGCCGTACTTCTAGATTGTTTCGTTTTACTGTCAGACTATTTGTGTATGAGTTGTTCCTTATTATATTATATATTAAGTTTAATTTTAATACAGTTGTCCTCTGTGTCAGTAATAACATTAATTCCTTATCTAAAACTAAAGATTGTGGTTCATCATTACTGAACTATGGACGTTGCAAAAATAATGAATTATTATTATTTATGTCTGGTAAAGGTAATACTCTCGAATCATTTTTTGAAAACATGATTCGTATGAAGGAAATTAGACATTTAGGTACAATCGGAAATAGGGCGGCATCATTGAAAATAGCTTATCAAGTAGAACATTTATTACAGCTCATATTAATTATCTATCCGTACAGAGATAAAGTCCTCTAAAAACGTACAGATGATAGTGATGAACCATCTTAGTAACAATTGCTCCACTTTTTTTACATTTGTGTCTAATTACTAATAGCTGTTAATACAATTTTCAATCTGCTTAATCATCTTTTCATGCCGTATGGTGCCGGTTC
Organism: Diloba caeruleocephala; assembly: GCA_947459985.1. Lineage (NCBI taxonomy): Eukaryota > Metazoa > Arthropoda > Insecta > Lepidoptera > Noctuidae > Diloba > Diloba caeruleocephala. Next base: position 5,290,316 of record OX381618.1, read on the forward strand.
AGAATAACACCACCCCATCTCATCCTATGGGTATCGTAAAAGTCGACTAAGGGATTAGTCGGAGGATGGGCAGCAGCGTCCTTCGAGTACATTAACAACTCAACTGCGACCGCCAACCCGTCTGCCAAGCGTGGCGATTATGGCAAACCCCCCAATGAGCACACAATACACCCATATCGGTCGTTGGGGAAATGAAAATGATGAATCTTTTCCGGCGGTTTTACTTCTTACCTACATGGAAGCCTCTACACCAGAGGGAAGAAAATATATTGTTCAGCTATGGAGGACTCATGTCTGATATGATGGTGAAATAGATCAATGGATTTTGAACATGATTTTATGAATATCGAATAAGAAAGAAAGAAATACCTTTTCTAAACTTTGTTATTTTTTAAGTTATTTGGTTTCCATGAATAGAATTTATATCTAGCATAAATATTCTCATAAGAAAGCTCAAGGTCACTGAGCGAGCTATGGAGAGAGCTATGCTTGGCATTTCTCTACGAGATCGAATCAGAAACGAGGAGATCCGTAGAAGAACTAAAGTTGTCGACATAGCTGAAAGGATTTGTAAACTGAAGTGGCAATGGGCGGGGCACATTGCTCGTAGAACAGATGGCCGTTGGGGCAAAAAGGTTCTTGAGTGGAGACCGCGCACGGGAAACGCACCGTGGGACGACCTCCAACGAGGTGGACAGACGACCTGGTGGGGTCGTTGCGAGTCATTGGATGAGGGCGGCATGTGACCACTCGTTGTGGAAATCTAAGGGGGAGGCCTTTGTCCAGCAGTGGACGTCCTTTGACTGATATGATGATAATGATAAATATTCTTACCAACTAATAAACAGATCGTGTAGGTTGCCTTATTATTTCTAAATCGAATGGAAAGCATTCAAAACGTTTTCGTTTGACCGATTTATTAAATCGTTAGGATCAAATACCAATGTTAAGGGGACTAGGCATTAATTTTAGTACATTGCACTCAGTATGTTGATAAGAACTGATAAGTTATTGTTTTGGCTAGTCTTCTGGGTAACGTAGTCAATAAAATGTGCCTGGAATTATTGTATGTAATTCCAGGCTTCAAAACTAAGAATTGATACAATACCTCGTGATTGTAGCTGTATTTTGTCACCAAACAATTAAGGTGGCAATGATACAAAATCAGTACGAAGTTTTGGTTTAATTACGAGAGGAAACAAATTAAATTTATTCAACTAGAGAAACATATGAACCTTTTTAAAAAACCATATTAATTACTTTAAATTTCAGACATTCATTGCACATAAATTTTAAAGTTCTGTACTTATAAAATTTAAGACAGTAATCTTTTAAGAAAAGCAACATTTTTTTTGCAATAACGGGAACTCCACCATATTTTTTTCATTATTTGTAGAAGTAAGTAGCTATTTTTAATTCTGCTACCCGCATGGAACCCGTAAATTATGGCTATTCATAACGCAACATAAGCCCCACTGCGTGTTTGTATTGTTAGACGTGTCAACTGTCAAGTAATTTTTAACAACACGACGAAACACGTTCCAGTATAATGAAGTGTACAACACAAAAAACAAATATGATACAATTAACATAAAAGACAAATTCAATCTACACATTCAATTTGTAATTAACGTTGTCAAAACACATTAAATACAGATTCATTGGTTAGAAAGTATGAGACTCGCAGGTGGTAGTACAAAAAATCAAGTAGAAAAAAGTGTAATACCATTCTCTTCAATCTTCAAATTCATAAATCAAATCAAGTAATATTGACACTTTTTAAATACATCAATTTACAACTTAGATTTATTAATGATAAAGCAGAACACAATCGTTTCTGTTAAAAGAACCGTATGTTACCACACTCGTTACAATTCTGATGTTACGTGGAATGCGTAATCCAATTTTGTTAATACATGTAGAACAAATAAACACAATATATCCAGTTTTTTCAAACATACACTATTATTTAAGTCGACTAAAAATAATAGATATAATTTAGCCGTACTAACAACTACACCGCTACCACTAGCTCAGTACTTTGATTTCACGTTTGAATTTCGAAAATTGTATAAAATATTACTTACATAAAAACGTATAATTTGTACACCATGACCCAATTCACAGAACACCACGTTGGAATGTGCAGTTTATAACCTTAAACCTATCACGAGGACATTCGAAAATGCACCTATTTTGTCCACGAGAATGTAACATGAAGTTCAAAAAGCAGTTCGTGTTAGATTGACACGAATTTTTGTACGATATTTGGCTAAGAATGGCCGGCCGGCGAAGCGTGCGCGTCGGACTGAGGCGAAACGTCTAGCGAGCTCGACACTGCATTGGTTCCGAGCGAGTTGGCTCGTCACAACGTCATTTTATCGCACGACGCGCTTACGTCGTTTCCTAAATGGTTTGTATTGCCTGAACGTTCTACACGTCTGTTTATTTTAACGGCTTATTTAAGTATTCTCTTGTGTGAGCGGCATCGGATAGAAAATTTCAAGAAATTTGATTGTGTTACAGTTTGTTGATATGCTGTTATGTATTCGCTATATGCAATGTACGCTTCAAGTTGAACGTGTTCTATATGTCTATAGCATAATCTCGTCAAGAATTTGTACAGCGAATAGAAAAATTCTCGTAAACAGTAGTATCGATTTGCTATCTAAATGAATGAGTTACGACGACCTCATTTGATATTTTTTAGGCGAGTCGATAGCGTGATTATCACGTGATCATGCGTATACGAAATACCATGGGTGAAAATTGCTCAAGCAATTGTGATTGTTAACGCTTTACATTAAGGTGTATAACACTATAAATTAATAAATCAGCTGTTAATGAGTCAGAACTGACCTAACAGTGTTGAGACTTCAGTATTCACACGTGGGGTGACGTATGCGGTTTGTATCAAATCATGCTAAATTGTTAAAAATGCCGCACAGTTGACAAATACTTAAAGTTAATAACAAAGCGAACATTTCTAATCGCATGTGGCGTGTCAGTATGGCCCATAATGTTGAAAACATAATTTCTTGCGCCGTTGTAGAAAAAAAAACAGTACAACATTGTGGCGGCGGCCACATGTTTTTGAAATTCCTTTTTATTTGTCTGGCTCATTCCAGTTTATTCCGGGTGGATCCACTAACGAATATAATATTCAAATAGGTGAATATGATTGATAGCGTAATGAACAATAATGAAGTGTTTTTAGTACTAATTAAAACTTCTTAACGCTATTTCTATCGAAAATAAAATTGTACTTAGCACATTATCTACAATAGAGTAAATATTTAATAACCATAAACAATTTCATCATCATGAATCAATAATTTCAGCCAAAAAATGTCCACAGATGGACAGAAGCCTCCCCTAAAGATTGCCACAACGACTAGTATGGGTAAGTGTTGTGTGCCCACTGGGGGGTATTTGCCATAATCGCCACGCTTGGCAGACCTGCATGGCTATTCTGTAAGAACTATCTAGCAAACTTACTTCTGAATCCGCAGTACAATCTCTAATATCGTATTGTTTTAATACTTTACACTGCGGATTCTTCTATGAGTCTGCCTCACTAGCAAACTAAATTCTGAATCCGTAGTGAAATCACAAATTTTGTACTGTTTTCACTACTTTTCGGATTTAGAAGAAGATATTTAGTTTACTAGTGAGTTCTTACTGAATAGCGTTTTGGCGATTGCAGTTGAGTTATAAATGTGATGCTGTTGTCCATCCTCCGGCTAATCCCATAGTCGCCTTTTACGACACCCACAGGATGAGATAGGGTGGTGGTATTCTTAGCCGGCACCACACGGTAAATAATAAATAATTTATTAACATTAAACATTAAGGTTTCTTTCATTTCATTCACATTTCGACATTGTTACATCGTTTCGTATAGCCATGTCTAGTTTTTATGTAACCTTGCACAAAAGAGAGTTTTATTATTTTATTCATAATCAAAACCAATGTCTTCACACAATATTTATATATAGTGTCCTACTAAATAGGAAGCTTTATTTGAACGGGCTTTATCAATGTGTAATAGTTATCGCGTTTATTAAAAATCCAGTTGTTATTTCCATAGTGTTGTAATGTAATTCTTGATAAATATTTTTTTTGTAATAGTCAATAAATAAATTAGCTATTCGAGCATTGAAATATGTAGATGTTTTTTCACCATTTTACTACGAAAGCGCACACGACCAAACATGTCGCACCGTGGTAAAAAATGTAGAAACAAGTTTTGGTTGTACCTACTCAAGTAATTATTTTATTCGAATGAATTGAATTAATTATTGCAAAAAATTTAAAATGTATACTACAACTTGTTTCTTAATTAATACGATGCCTATAACCTACCGTCCGTTTTTAATCCGAGTGGTGTCTGGATTAACAAAAAAGCACCACTCCATCTCCTCCCGTGAATGTCGTAAAAGGCAACTAAGGAACTCTAAGCCAGAAAGATGGGCAGCAGCGTCCCTTCTGTGGACAAGTAATCATACTGCGCTCACCAACCCGCCTGCCTGCCTGAGTATTGGCAATTACACCCCAAAATGACGACACAATTGTGGAAATCTATGGGGGAGGCCTTTGTTCTGCAATGGATGTATTACTGGCTGATATGATGATGAATGTATGTTCCTTACAGGCTCTTAAGAAAAGTAAATGATTGAGATGCACTGTCTGGAATAGTCGTTTCTATGTAGCGGAGCCGGTCGATGCACCATGGAAAACTAAACATTTTTAGAAGTTGTAAAGCAAGCAAACCAAACCTAAACAGCACGGTAAATATTTGCTTTGGAGATAGCTACCGTGGATAATTTAGTGTTATAGTTTATACAAATCATAAGAATATTATTTTTATATCAATGAAAGATACCCGCGTGGTGCCGGATAAGAATAAATCGATATGTTATTCCGTAGATGCCGTAAAAGGTGTCTATGGATTAGCCGGAGACGGCAGCAACGTCTTTCGGGTTTTAAAACTCAACTGCGATAACTAACCCGCTGCCAAGCGTGTTGATTATGACAAAGCCAATGAGCATACAACATAAATCCAGACCGATCGTTGTGGCGATGTTCGGGGAAGACCTGTGTCCGGTCCTGTACGTGAACGTTTTTTGGTTGAAATCATAATATGAATACATTCTAATATTCTATTGCGTTGTATCGCATTTTTATCTAAAAGTGCTAACATTAGAGCATGGGTTTAAGGTTGCTTGGTATTTAGGAGTTTGTTTGTTTATGGATTTGAAACAATAGCATATGTCCGATTACTCCTATATCCTCCTTCAATAACTGAGTACTAGAAACGTCAATCGAATGTACTGGACAAACAAATGGATGTCGTTACAGTCTTTTAGGGCAGGTCAAAAGGCTATTGCAGAAAATGCCGTACATTTTTTTAATTCAAAGTCAAAGTTAAATTGTTTTTATTCATGTAAACCATAAATACATGGCACTTACGAATAGTCAAAATTTTAATAGTTGCACGGTTCCAAGTTGATGGTCCTATGGAGAAGAACCGGCAAAAAACTTCATGGATACCCTTTATAATAATATATGAAAGTATTACAGTCTTCAATGTAATCATCAAAAGCTACGTGAGGGTAATGCATGCCAATTTGTGGGATAAATACACACATATTTAAGCACAAGGATAATTAAATGCCTTACAATTAGATTGCTATAGCAGTTATAAGCTGACCAATCCCGACAGAGTGCACCCGTTCACGGGCATAACGCATGCATCAGCATAGCTCAGCTCAACCATGAGGCAGGGAACTTAACCATCCATACAATTTAATATTATACCATAAAATATATCTAGACTTTAATAAAGAAACCTGCGTGTTTGTTACGGAATTACTTCTCAGAGGGAGCAATGGGTTCATTCAGATTTATTGACAAGTAAAAGTGTTTCTTGAAACCTACTTGCTTAATAATTTCATCGTGGATCACTATATTTCTTGTTGATAAATATATATACGTATAATATTCATATTGAGTATGTTATTTGCAAATATTGAGTTCTTATCAAAAAACCTAATTGTCATTATACTTAATTAAATAAGAATTGTTTCTCGATCCTGTTCTGTAATATCTATGACTATATCTTATTAGGATCGTCCATTACTACAGTGAATGTAGCTTTAATAATAAGGTTTCGAAGAACTTTCTTGTGTACAAGAGAGTCCACAGCCGTAACAATCTTTAATATAACCAACCCCGCGTTTTTAAATTTCATTCTAAACTCAACAATATTACATTTCACTGGGGCGGTCATCTTCGGCACCTAAGAGGGGCTCCAGCACCTCGTATGATCACAATAGAGCCGCCCACTGGTGCCAAGCCTATAGGCACATCTTTGAAAAAGAGAGATCCCCCCCCCGTTGGAGTTTGTAAAGGATCCACCCGAAGCTTCAGTGTGCGCTGTGCTATGTTGCGCACACGGCAGCGCGTGAGCGCGCTACGATCGAAATACGCACCACCGTCTCCTCGTGGGTCGCTCGGTGTGGGCCCGTAGATTCCCCAATATGCGCGCACGCGACCTCCGAGGCCCCCCGCTATATAGTGACGATATAATCGTCCCCGATTCAAATATGATCAATAAAATAACTATGACCAATGAACATGTGTCATTGGCGATGGCTAGAGGAGGTTCACAAGTCAGATCACCAGACGAACTAAAACGATTTGGTCGTCGAGTCATTTGTGAAATATTGTTAATGAGTTCTTTATCAGTTTTCGGAGCGAAGTCATTGGACTATAAAATTGGACTAGTTCCTTATATGATATGCTCAGAAGGTTCACTCAATACAATATGCGACATGTTTTATGATTCCCGGAAAATAATAGGCATACTTTAAGTATTGTAGAAGACGACAAGCTAAGAATTGACAACAACTTAGTGCGATCGTCTGAGAAGCGTGGTGATTATGCTGATTTTACCTTGTCAGCTACATATTAACGGTAATCCCACAAATTTCAAAGTATTTATACCATAGTTGCTTCGTATACAATGCCGTGTGTGGTGCCGGCCTCAGAATACCACCACCCCATCTTCTCCCTTGGGTGGCGTAAAAGTCAGCCACGCTTGGCAGACGGGTTGGCGATAGCAGTTGAGTTGTTAATGTACTCGAAGGACGCTGCTGCCCATCCTCCGCCTAATCCCTTAGTCGACTTTTACGACACCCACGGGAGGAGATGGGGTGGTGGTATTCTAAGCCGGCACGCCACATGTCATTTATTGTCTAAATATTATTTATTTAGAATGTTCATAACATAATTCCTAACATTGCTCGACGTTTAGAAACGAGTTACAAACGGGGTACTTATGTACAAGTACACGAGACACACACACATTCACAGCTAATTCGTAACTTCCGTAATAGTGATTATGCGTACTTTGATGACGTTTTCTGAAACGTATCGTCGATAGAACGTTTTTTTGCGGATTTTATGTAGTGGATATTCTGTATATTTTTAAGGTAATATAGGAGCCAAACTCTTCCGTCTATTTGTATATAACGAGCGTCACCTAATTACTTGTTACTACTACATAAGTGAAATCGTGTTTGTATACAATATTGACGTGTGCTTGAATGATCGGTGATCCGTGTAGGCAAATATGTTATTTATATTTAGGAAATAATATAACGTCTATTAACGCGTTTGGCAAACCAGAGCCTAATTTATCATATGGGTTTTTATGGATAGATATTTAATTGGTTGGAGCCTGGGCGTCGAAGTATTGATGAGGTGACAAGAATGTAATCACTTACTACTTTGATCACTCAGCAATTTGACAGTAAAAACTGCCATGAGCCTTGAGTACCTTGAGTAGTTCACCAACATCCATAAATTCTCGTGGCTACGTGTGAAAAGTAAGTGAAAACGAAAATGTAAATCGCCGTTGTCGCAGCGTCAAGTTGGAGATCGTCTTGTTGATGCTGGGGCCACATTGAGGTTTAACGCCATTAATTAACGCGTTAATAGACACTAGACATAGGAGTAGCCAGGACTTACGCACTAAGTTTGTATTGGCATTCATAATTACGTTAGGCGTAACAGCTATCTGCAGATACAAATATTTGTTCTGTGCGGGGCTCGGACCCGCGGCATGTCACGCAGAAAGCCAATTGCTTAGCCACTGGTTGTTGTAAGGTTGGCACCTTACATAAATAAATAAATAATGCTTAGCTTTCTTTTTTTCTTTTATTGATCCGGTGTAAATACATCATGTACTTCCTCCGCACGGGGAAAGGGTGGAGGGGCATGCCGGACTCCTACCGGCTAAAACCACTGGAGTGCCCATTATTTTCGGCACCGAAGGAAGGCTCCAGGAACTCGAATAATCTCCATCTAGAGCCATAATTAATAAGAGACACTAGTAAACTTATAACCTAAAAAGATTGCAAATGGCTTTAATTATAATTAAGTAACCACTCACAAAGGGGTTGCTATGCGGCCATTGCTCGTCAACTATAATAACGACTTTAATTTAGTTGAAGGCCGGAAGCAACAGATTGTAACCGCGAAAACGTAATCATAGATAATTATTATTCTCGTCCATTGTCATAGGGCCCCGTAAAGATGGCGGGCTCTGGCCATATGTCTAATGTGGTCGGTGGTTCATTCGTAATTTCGCATACATCTTGTGTGAGTACAATGTTTTTTGTATCGTGGGCATAATTTACAGACGTCAAACTTATAGGCATTTACAGCCAGACCTAATAAAATTATCTGTAAATCATATAAATATTTGCACTGTGCGGGGATAAAGCCAGTGACACATAGCAAAGGAAGCTAATCGCTTAGGGCACGTATCAGTAAGAACCGTCATGGAGGATATGCTGGAGGGGTGGCATAGCACACTCATCCTTCCAGCTGACGCTGATTGTGACGTGGGTGTTTCGGGAAGTCTGTGTCCCATACGAAGGAAGAGACGCCTGGTTGTCATCACACTGTGAAGACTGCATAGCGCGCTGGAGGAGTGCCCGGCTTCGGGGACGCAGCGCTGTGATCTCATTGCGCCGGTCAACGATGGTAACCTCTCGTTTTCGGCCGTGGTTCGGTCAATGGTCCAGAGCGAGACCGAGTGGGATGCCGTCGCCTCCTTTTGCGCGGACGTGATACACCCAAAGGAGGCGACGCCCAGCACCGAAGGCAGCGAGTGTTCATATTCTTCCTCTGTGCCCCAAGTGCCCCATTCTTATTTTTTTGCCTTTACACCCGACTGCCAGCAATGGCAGATGCAAATATATTTGCCTCGTTGTTTAAAATGTACTCAAAATAATTAAAGATAAGAAGCCGCCGAACAGTCAATTGTGGATGATAGTGTTAGTGGTAGATAGTAGTAATATAACGTTGTAAGTACCTAACTGCTTCGAAATCATAGTACTTACCTAGGTACTTAAAGTTATTATTATTGTATAAACCCCGCTGTGGTCGCACGGATAACATTTGTCATACATACATCAAAATTTGACGTTTTTGTTGTTGTTTTTTCTAGGACGATATAGGCAGGCTTAAAATATAAATCTCAGACGGGTATTGCGTGAGTTGCGTCACTATGGTAGAATGGTTGCGCCAAGAGGAGTAAAACATTATTGTTGTATGACTCAGTCATCCGCGCGATCGATAACGTTAGTTTCGTTTACTTTTAACTTATTGTTGAAACAATGGATTAGGCATATATAATTAATGAATTTTGGTATTTCACTTGTACCTATGTTTATACAGTAAAATTTGTTGTTATAAAGTCATGAAATTACTGTTACAGGTCAATAATGGCAAACTCACTAGAATTGCATATTGGAAGGTGGTTTGAGGAGTATTATATAGATCATTGCATCGAAGGACCTTCTGGATCACTTGGCGTTGAGTGTCTTCTTTGATTTGATATAAAAAAATATGCAAGATTTTCTTAATTATATTGGTCTGGATATGATGAAACAGCAGATAGTACATAAGCGGTTGGATGAAAAATGTATGCTAAGGATTTTGTTTAATATAAATATTTTCATGTGGGCTGGTCCAGCCCGATTTCCTAAATAAAGCTTTTTCTTTTTAGTGTTTTTCATATTTTTGTATCGTGCAGGTTTTTTTAAGTCGGTATTTTGTTTTGTTTTGTTTGCATTGTGATGCCGGCTACGCATAGCACCAACCCATCTCATCCCGTGGGTGCCGTTAAAGGCCACTATGGGATTACCTGGAGGATTGGCAGCTTCGTCCTTCGAGTACATTAACAACTCAACTGCGATCGCCAACCTGCCTGCGCTGATTATGGCATAAGCCCGCAATGAGCACATAACACACCAGAACCGGTCATTGTGGCGATCTTTGGGGGAGGCTTCCAGCATCCAGTAAAGGACTTTATTCGGTCGTTTCAGCCGATTCAGCCGATTCAGCCGACGATGTTTTTTTTATTTATTTAATATTGTTTTTTTTATTCTTTTTACAATTTAATTTATTTATTTAATTTAAATCGTAACCCACCTGGGATACCTACTTATCTTAGTTAGTAGACAGTCACAATTCACGGATGACAGAGCAGAGAGAAATACTTTAACAACAAAATTGTATTTATATGAAACCAAATCGAGAGTATTTAACAAAATTAAATAAGAATGACTCAAATCGGTTCTCTTAATCGGAGGAATCGGTAACTATTCAGACATCATCCAGATAAGCGCTGCCAAATTAAACCTGTGTATTGAAGCTGGTTAAATATGGGACCAATTCTAAAGCATTCTGCATCAGTTAAAATATGAATTGCTCAAATCGGTCTACTAATCTCGGAGTAATCGGTGTAATGTACACCTAAGAAAGGCGCAGAAGGCATATTAAAAAAGAAATTGCAGAAACCGGTTTACAAAAACCGAGGCGCTATGGTTCCACAAACTGCCGCGGAGTAGAGAACCACCCAGTTCGTGGATACGCGTTGGTGACGCGCAAATCAGGGTGGGCCAGTACATGAAGTACCTGGGGCTCACCCTGGACAGTCGTTGGGGCTTCGAAGAGCACTTCGCGCGCCTCGTCCCCCGAGTCGAGAGGGCAGTGGGTGCATTACACCGGGTGCTGCCCAATCTCGGGGGACCGAGCGAGGAAGTTCGCCGTCTCTACGGGGGCGTCGTGCGGTCTGTGGCCCTCTACGGGGCGCCTGTATGGTCATCCCGGCTGTCAGGCGTCCAGCGCTGCAGAAAGAAACTTCACAGTCTGCAGCGCAGGATGCGTGGGTCTGCGACCAGACACGCTCTCTCCGCCAAAGTGGGGAAGGCGTGCCTTCAGGGGCGTTCGACAGACTGAGGCGGCTGACTCGACGGCGCGCACTCGAGATGTGGCGTCATCGCCTACGGTTGCAGTTCGCGACCAAGCGCGTCGTTGAGGCCATCCTGCCGCTCTTCGGAGCCTGGCTCCAAAGGAGCGAGCGCGTCACCTATCGTCTGACGCAGGTGTTCACCGGTCACGGTTGTTTCGGTGCATACCTGCACAGAATAGGACGCGAGGTTACGGCACAGTGCCACCATTGTGGAAGCGACCAGGACACCGCACAGCACACGCTCGAGGAGTGCCCTGCGTGGGCGGCCGAGCGGCGGATCCTGGTCGACCGGATCAAGATCTCTCTCTGCCGGCAGTAGTGTCGGCTATGTTGGCAGAGCATGAAAATTGGAGTGCAGTGGTCTCTTTCTGCGAGAGCGTCATGTTGCAGAAGGAGACTGCAGAGCGGGATCGGGAGAGGGCCGATCCCGCACGAAGAAGGACGAGACGGCGCCGGGGCAACAACCATCCCGGCTCCCAAGTCCAACACGCCTGAGCCCCCTGCCGTCAATTCATGGTGGGGGGCCACGGGGGTTGCGGGTGCGCAGATTGGGGAGTCTGCGTGCTCACACCGAGCGACCCCCGGGAAGACGGTGGCGCGCACGTGGTCACGTGCCGCCGTGTGCGCAGCACAACGCAAAGCGAGGCTTGGGGGGATCCTTTACAATCCTCCCCGAGAAGTGCCTGAGGGGGCGACCTTTTTACAGTCGCCTTCCCTCCGCTAGAGGGGGTGACCGCTTTACAGTCATCCCTTCCGTGATGTGCCTAAAGGCGTGGCACCAATGGGCGGCTCTAGTGTGATCTTACGAGGACCTGGAGCCTCCCTTCGGTGCCGAAGATGACCGCTCCAGTGGTTTTAGCCGGTAGGAGTCCGGCATACCCCTTCGCCCTTCCCCGGGGTGAAGAAAGTTCCATGTAGAATTTCCACTGGACATCAATAAAAAATAAAAAAAACCGGTTTACAAATCTCGGAGTAATCAGTAATAGGCTCCTACTTTTTGAAGTTAAAATTAGAAGAGAAGAAGAAGAATTAGAAATCTGTGATTTTTGGGAATATATACCGAATAAACAAGTACATTTTTTGCGTCATCATCATCATTTCGGCCGAATGAAGTCCACTGCTGGACACAGGCCTCCCCCGTAGATCACCACAACGACCGATATGAGTGTGTTGTGGGCTCATTGGGGGGTTTTGCCATAATCGCCACGCTTGGCAGACGGGTTGGCGATCGCAGTTGAGCTGTTAATGTACTCGAAGGACGCTGCTGCCCATCCTCCGGCTAATCCCTTAGTTGACTTTTACAACACCCACGGGAGGAGTTGGGGTGGTGGTATTCTGAGCCGGCACCACACGGCGTTTTTTTTTGCGTACCTATTTATAAAGATTACGTGTTGTTTTATTGAGTTTTCCTACCACAAAGATAACATCGGCAACGCGCTCCACCGCCTATTCGTTTCTGTCTTGTGTTTATTCGGTATATATTCCCAAACAATCACTGATTTTTATTCTTAGTCCTTAGCATACATTTTCTTGCCAACCGTTTATGTGCCAGTTTTTTTTTCTTTTTTTTTTTAAACTTTGCCCCACACTAGGATTTCTCCTGTGTCGTGGGTGCGTTTACAGACATGAATTCCACATACAATACACCCAGACCCGGAACAACTACCTGCAGATCATACAAATATTTTTGTTCCGTGCGGGAATCGAACCCGCGACCCAGTGCACAGCAGCCGACTGTATCAGCCACTGCACCAACCGTGCCGTCGAACAGTCGCCAGTGGTTTCATCATATCGAAACCAATATAAGAAAGAAAATGTTCTCATATCATTTTTATTCCCTGTATTGATTGTTTACAAGCATAATGCATTTATAGCGCTAAATCAAAGAATACGCTCAACGGCAAACGATCAAGGTCTTTAGATGCAATCATATGATCGTAGATACATATTTCTCCTCTAACCACCTTGCAATATGAAACTCTTGCTTGTTTTTGATACAATTACTTGCATTATTTAAGAATATTATTATCATATAAAAAACATGTTTATCTACGTTCAACAGTTTCGGACATATCAGACAGGAGAAATCTGGGTCCGATGAACTCAGTAGCGACATTTTGCGTGTCGGCTTAAGCGTTAAATAGTAGTTCATGATACAGGAGGAATCTACCGGTAGATTGATGATAACCATCAGTAGATTCTGAGCAAATTGGCTGTGACAGACGGACAAACAGAGACACGATTGATCCTATTAGGGTACTGCCGTTTTTTCACTCGGACGTTCGGAACCCTAAAAATTTAAAGCAGATGTTCTATAGCCTACTTGTCTATCGCTCCGGCTAATAAAGATTCTAAATTCAAAGCAGTCTTTATTTTATGACCTAACGTAATCATCCTGTGCGAGGGATGGAGACAACATTTTTAAAAAGGTTGATTTAATTATACATTGAAAAAAAAAACACAGTAAACAGCGTTTTAAAAATAAATTTATTCATATTTATGATATATCCTTAACAGCAGCCATACACGCGTTCAATATACATATATATAATACTAGATGGGACCCGCGGTTTCACCCGCGTTTAATTTAAAAATAAAAAATAAACGCGTAAAATTTAGAGTATTTCGACATAAACACTTGACATAGAATATATATATTGGATTTCAAGGGTTTTATTTTTGTTGCGCGGAACTCTAATTATTTTTCTAAAATAAAAGTAGCCTAAGTTATTCCTTATAACATCAGCTATCTGCCAGTAAAAGTGCCGTCAAAATCAGTCCAGCCGTTTCGGAGATTACCCGGAACAAACAGACAGACAGACAGACGAACAGACTGACGGACAGACAATTTGTTTTAAAATAGTGTTTTTGTTATATGTACGTACGTTACATACGCATTTAGTAAAAAGCTGTTATTTTGACATTACAAACAGACACTTCAATTTTATTTATTTGTATAGATAAAGCCATAGTGTGGCCGTAGTGTGTACGTCGCGTGATACGACCAAGGTGATAATAATTAACATTGTAGGTACATATGAGTTCTCATGGTCGTTCTGTTGCTACTGGACTGTGAGTTCGAGTTCGGCGGACGTTAATAACAATGTATAACAATTTATTTTGTGTTAACTCTGAAATAGAAATAAGCTTACAATAATAAATAATTTCTAATTCACTTATTTTGGTTTTAGCACCCAAAATAAAAGTAGGTTGTTTCATTAAAACAACATTATAAGTAAATTTGGAAAAAAAATTGATAATGTAACAAAAATAATAGAAAAATTATTAACAATAACATGCCAGATACACTTAAAGATAACCTAGCTATACATACAAGAAGTAATCCTATACAATGGGATATCATAAACCGAACGAAATAAGAATTATAGCAATTTTTTATTAGGTTTACATCTAATTCTGTAAAACTACGCTGAGCTCAGGGTTTCCAAAAACGGCGGGTAGTGCTCCCGTCATTTGTATTTCTAAAACGTAATTTTGGCTTATCAACAATTAAGCCTATTTCAACCTTAAACCTATTTTGAATGTAGGCGGAACGTTACTTCACATTTACTTTGTCAGTTTCATCTCGTAGTTCCCATTTTATTGCTTCCAGATAAGAGCTAAATATGAAGCAAGCATTCGAAACAACTAATGCATGCAGGCATTGACTACAAACTCCTTGGACTTTATTCATGTATTTTGGAGTAGCTCTACAAATATAACATTATTGCGCTTATGAAGTTTCGGTTATAGCGTTGCACACTTTATCGTCAATCATAGTAATAAGTAAATCATGTTTGATAGATACAATTAATAGTATATATTGTATTGTTGGTAGTAATGAGTTTATTTCCTCTAAAATCTTATTGGTCTATGTAATGGTAAAATCATTAGCTCCTTTAGAGAAAATAAACCTAATTGCATGACAATCCATAGCTGAAGCTGGCCTATGTTACCACTTTCATCTCGTGAAGCTGCACCAATGAAAATTAAGCTAAAATCATCAGTGTCTGCTCTATTTGTGAACTGTTGTTTGTAAGAGTTGTGACCGGAATTTCCATCGCATCCCCATTTACTAATAAGTATAAAGGATGAGCCAGGACACAGATTTTAAAACTTCACACTGCGCAGTTGTTAAATGTTCAACAGATAGAACTGCTTTAGTTTAATTTCGGCACGGGTTTCGCTCACAAAAATATGTTTCTCGGGATGGAAACAATCAGCCTCAGCTGACTATAATAGGAAGGAATTAACAGATTTCCCGCTTTCATGCTCACTTCCAAGATTGTTTATAAGAGTGAGTTTGTCGCGGAGTGCCTCCCTCCGTGTTCCTTCCCGGTTAGCTCAACTAGGAGGCTCTCTCCACGGCATCAAGTAACGGAGTTAGCATATATATTGTTATAATGGTATATTGATATTCACAACTTCAACACTTCATGCTGATGATTATATAAATTTCAAAACATAGCTTATTATCACAATTTACGCTAGTTAAAAATAAGTAATTGTAATATTGCAGGAGACTATTTGTCAGAGCGACAGCTGTGTGTCGAACCACTAGCGTTCAGGATCCAATGTGTAATGATAATGATCACAATATGAAGAGCGACTCTACGTCACATAAATTCGAATTTTGATTTGAATAAAGAATGAATCGTGAGGTGGACAATGATGGAGATAAAAGGTATGAAGTCATGAAAGAGGTTGATTGAAATGAAGATGAAGGATGACTTCGTCACAAGTGGTAGACTTTCTGTTGTTACACTTTTCCTCATAGCTTGGCCCTTTCAGGACTTATACTGGCTTCCTAAATGACAGCAGCCAAGTTACGGTTTTTCGTGTGGTGTCCGGATTAAGAATATAGCACCACTCCCTCTCTTCCCATGGATGTCGTAAAAGGCGACTAAGGGACTCTAAGCTAGAAGGATGGGCAGCAGCGCCTCTTCTGAGAAACGATAGCCATACTGCGCTCACCAACCCGCCTGCCAAGCGTGGTGAGTATTGGCAAATACCCTCCAAAATGGTGACAACTGTGCAAATATATGGGGGAGGCCTTTGTTCAGCAGTGGACGTATAAATGGCCGATATGATGAAGTTCCGGTTCCCAGATAACAGCGTTGAGACCTTGGCAACAACCGTCAATTGGTTAACATCGGGTGATACCGATAAGTCCTCATTTCACCTCCTTTTGCTTTTATTACTTTACTCGTTGAAGCTTTTCTTTGAACGCCTACGCGTGTACCGCATGTTGCTGGCCGCAACTAAATTCTCTTCTATCCCACTATGAATTTTTGTCCAGAAAGCAATCCCGGCTTTCTCCTGAACTCAACAATTTTCCAGCCAATTTTGATTAAAATCTACAGATAACCTTCATTATTTCCTTCGAAAAATCTTCCGTGATGGCCGGAAAGTTCATATCTTGATGATAGAAGTCGTAAATTCTGCTATTTTGGGTTTCTTTGGCGTGTTTAAGCATTTCTTCAAATAACTAAATTGTTGAGATGAACTAGACGAGCACAGACATGTTTTACTAAAATGTGCGGTCAAAGATTATCATGTTTTGAGGGCTAACAGTTGTAGCTAACACATATTATGTTAATTGTAGACCGGAGACTCGCGGGGACTATGTTGTATCGTATGTATGTATGTAGTTTCGGGTCATATGGACATTGAATATCAACAAAGACGGTAAGACTTTAACTAGCGATTAAAAAAATCTATAAAATGAACATACCTAGTAATTGTTTGTTATGAGTATGGTAAATGAAGTCAGATTATAAAACAACTGATATTTTTGTTAAAAGTAAAATATTTCTTAAATAAACTTTTTGACTGATAAATCAATAATCATCATCATTTCGGCCGAATAAAGTCCACTGCTGGACACAGGCCTCCCCCAAAGATCACCACAACCACCGATATGGATGTGTTGTGGGCTCATTGGGGGGTTTTGCCATAATCGCCACGCTTGGCAGGCGGGTTGGCAATCGCAGTTGAGTTGTTAAAGTACTCGAAGGACGCTGCTGCCCATCCTCCGGCTAATCCCTTAGTTGACTTTTACGACACCCATGGGAGGAGACGGGGTTGGTGACATTCTGAGCCGGCAACACACGGCATCAATAATGCTTAGCCGTATTATCAAAAAATTACAAACAATGAGATCAAGAAATTAAAGGAATTATTATAATGTGTAATAATCGCCAAAACCCAAGACAAGATACTAATTAAAGGAAAATAATCCCCCGTTCTGCAGTCTCCTTCTGGAGCATAACGCTCTCGCAAAAGGTCTCCTTTACTGCACTCCACTGCACTCCAATTTTTATGCTCTGCCAACATAGCTGACACTACTGGCGGCAGAGAGAGATCTTGCCCGATCCGACCGACCAGGATCCGCCGCTCGGCAGCCCACGCGGGGCACGCCTTGAGCGTGTGCTGCGCGGTGTCGCCGGACTCTTGCAATGAGACAGTTACCCCCAGTGGTATTGGCGCAGTCGCTAATCGCTTTGTTTTCGGCGTTACGTTTCTTTCGGTTCGTTCCCGCTGTCTGTGGGTGAAAGATTCATGTCTGTAAACTGTATCCAAGATACAAGAGCAATCCTGCTATGGGGCATCATTTATAATTGTCAATATGCACCTGGTTTTCCAAGGTCATTACGGCAAGATTTACTCACAGCCAATAGCTGATGGCTCGTCCATGACAATACTCCCAGATATGAGTCCCACTGGGTAAGAAAAAGTGAGTTTTCATTTGCATACATTGGTCGTTTCAAACACGGCCGTATCTTGACAGTATTACAAAATTCTCTAATAAAATGCAGCGCCTATTAATTTTTTTATAGCAATAAATTGCATTCATTCATAACATTGCAACTTACCTTTTACTTGAATTTAGCTAGTCAATATTACTTTATTTCTGATACCAAGAAATTTATTGTGTTGGAAAACAGTACCTTATGACTAATGTTAGTAGACATTATAAAGGAGTACACAAAGACTATTCTATTATATATTATAAGTTATACGGGGGTCACATTAAAAGTTTTTAGAAAATCAAAAACGAAATGATGTAGGAATCTGTTAATATTTTCTTCTTCTCATCTATTATCATTGTCATCAATTCTATTCATTTACTTCTAATCATCGTCACATGCGGTGGAACCATTGACTGACACCCACACTTCTTTAGGAATCTCCGCCACGTTTTTTTCGAACGCAGCCCCGGCACCTTCGGGGTTCATAAAGCGAATTCCTCTGAGTTTATCTTATATTTTGGGGAATAAATAAAAGTCGCAAGGTGCCAAGATCAAGTCTGTAAGGAGGATGATTAATTAATTCCACACCTTCCATAGACAAATATTCGATTGTCCGTCGGGCGGAGTGAGCCTGGAACATTGTCGTAATGGAGGAGGATCGTGCTTCTTAGGCGCTGCTATCGCACACTTTCCGAGACAACCGGTAAACAATGACTAACATACCAATCTGCACTAACAGTATTTTGACCCTCTAGCACAATTTTTGCGAAATGAGCCGTCCATCAAAGAATGAAGCAATCTTCTGTTTCCATTAACTTTCTGCCCTTCTTTAGTTTCTTGGCAAATCTTCAAATGGAAATATCCATTGGGAGATTGCCTTTTGGTTTCGGGCTCGTAACAATATATCAAGCTTTTACCACTTGTGACGATGTCAAACAGTATTTAAGTCGCATTATACATACATCGCATATATACAAGCATTTCACGGCACCAATCCAACGGCGTTTTTTGTCTTTCGTCAAATTATGAGATATCCATTTGGTGCAAAGCTTCCTGACGTTTAAATGGTTGTTTAAGACTTTTAGTACTTGACTCGTACCAATGCCCAAACTTGCTTGGATCTGTTCACATTGTGTTGCACAGCACTCACGTTATCTAAAGTGGTTGCGGTAGAAGTACGTCCTTCGCACAAATCATTAATGAGATTGCTTCGACCAAGTTTAAGCCATTTATAAACCATGGCACGAGATTCGACTTCTTCATAAAATGCCAATCGAAGTCTATCACAATATAAATGTTGATTAAGACCACATCATTTCGGCCGAATAAAGTCCACTGCTGGACACAGGCCTCCCTCAAAGATCACCACAATAACCGATATCGGTGTGCTGTGTGCGTATTGGGGGGTTTTGCCATAATCGCCACGCTTGGCAGACGGGTTGGCGATCGCAGTTGAGTTGTTAATGTACTCGAAGGACGCTGCTGCCCATCCTCCGGCTAATCCCTTAGTCGACTTTTACGACACCCATGGGAGGAGATGGGGTGGTGACATTCTGAGCCGGCACCACACGGCACACCAAGACCACAACGAAAGGCGTAATAAATCAAGCAGCGAAAATTTTCTCTAGTAAAATTCATTTCGACGCACGACACGCACTATTTAAATGGCCGCCAATTTGTAAAAACGAGTGACATAGGTAGTTATGAACCCAATGTATATTTACGGCTTCTAACAGCATCCTCTATCTATTCCTATTTCTTATACCTATTCTCGATCTTTTCGATAAGCGTTGAACATATCTACAATTTTGATACCTAGGTCGCTCCATAATCCATTCTGTATAAATACAGTGTTGTTGAATTAGCTTCAGTGTAAAAGCCAGATTGAAACCATTGATTATTGAATTTGAATTTAATTAAACCGTTTGATTATTGGCTTGAATCAGCTTCAATGGTATGTCTTGTGAAATAACATTCTGAATATTTATCCAATTTATTAACTGAGTAAGTACCTTTTTAACACGCTTTTAATTACTTCACTTGTAACTGATAATAGTCAATTACGTACAGTGTAAACAAATCTTGGAAGTCGATTTTAGGATCCCTATTTATATATTTTTATGCCAGAGCATTATTATTCCATTCAAAGTTATTCCCAAATCGTTATGTCAAAGTAAATTAGGAAGTTAAAAAGGCATATTTTTTACTTCCTAATTTACTTTGACTTATCGATTTGGGAATAACTTTGAATGGCACAATAATGCTCTGAAATACGCCATTTTTGGGCTATATTTTGTCGGTCTAATTATTCTTCTTCTTCTCTTAGATTTATGGCTTCCGTTAGAGTTTCTTCCACGATTTCGCCAATGTCATGTATAAGGCAACGTTGTACGGTGTTCTTTCACATACTTGACGTGCAAAGAGGGAGCCTAAAAGTGTGGCTTTCTCCTTGGCGGACGGACGGACTTGAAGGACGACTGACAAAATTTCCCTCGGCAGCTTTGGCGAGCGACAAGAAAGCGCGACTCCCGGAGGGATAGCTCGCAAGCCGCTCTCCAATTCTGCCGACGAAATCGAAGTTTGCCCTGACTATCATCCTCTTACTGAACCTCGAGGCAGCATTTAGCTTACGATTCGCATCAGAAACGTCCGGGTCCTGATTTTCACGGACCGTGGTCCATGCTACTTAAGCAGCTTGCTTGTTAAGGCTAGCTTTCTGGCAAGGCCGATTAAATCACGGTCTCCGCCTCACCCCTGAAGCCACCAGATGGTTAGGAATATAACATTCCATACCCTCCAGGATCGTTTTAGAGACTACGGCTGCACTAGTTTCCAGGTCGTCTGAAGAGAAGCAAAGCTGCGTCCACAGGTACAAAATTAAACCTATGCTATGTCGAGAAATAAAATAAAGAATGTTAAAAATTGTTTTATTAAATGTAATAAAAAGCCTGCTTTTATACAGTAGCACCCAAAAGTGGGTCAGTTTTATTTCCTTTGCATAATTTCATTTGAAGTAGGAAACCTGAACTTGATTTTACCAGTTACCTTTTATATGCTGCAGAAAAAACAACAATATTTTTTCCAGACCTCTTACCGGTACGGTTACACCGAATGAAAACACATACATTGGAATGAAACTAATTCCTTAGATTACATTTTTAATATTTTAGTGTTTTTAGTATTTTACACATACGTAAAACAATACAATTTATTTATTGACTTTGATTTTAGGTGAAGGAAACTCTTCATTCTCCTTTAGTGTTGACGAATACGTCTTCACACGAATAAAAAACTCTGTAAATTAAATTACGGCAACTCTTGATTTTTATAGTGTCAATTACAATGTTAATTTGTCTCAAAACTTACGTAACGTACTCACTTAATTCCTACGCAAAAAATTCAAAACAATACAATTCATATAATAAGTTTGAGTTTAGTTGAAGGAAACGCTCTCCTCCTTTGGTGATGACGAAAACAGCTTCAAATGAATAATAAAACTAAGTAAATTATTCAGCAACTCTTGATAATGTCAATTACAATGTTATTTCGTCTCAAAATTTACGTAACGTTTTTATTTAATTAAAATACGCATAAAATTCGACATAATTATAAAATCAAGCTCTCTGATAATTGGAACTTTAAACAATATACTTAGTTTTATTCTTAACAATTCTAATTACACACTTAATTAAATTAAATTTTACATTCTTACATTTAAAATACAAACAATGATATGGAAGAATAATAAAAATGAAGCCTATTTAAATGTTTTCACACAAATTAATAAAGTAGGTAACGGTTTTGGTCGGTAGATGTTACCTAAATCTCAGAAGGAGCGAGCGCATCACCTACCGTCTGACGCTTGTATGCATACCTGCACAGAATTGGACGCGAGGTAGCGGCACAGTGCCATTGTGGAAGCGACCAGGATACCGCACAGCACACGCTCGAGGCGTGCTCTGCGTGGGCGGCCGAGCGGCGCGACCTGGTCGATCGGATCGGGCAAGATCTCTTTCTGCCAGCAGTAGTGTCGGTTATGTTGGCAGAGCATGAAAATTGGAGTGCAGCGGTCGCCTTCTGCGGGAGAGTCATGCTCCCGAAGGAGACTGCAGAGCGGGATCGGGAGAGGGCCAATCCTGCACGGAGATGGACGAGACGGCGCCGGGGCAACAACCGTCCCGGCTCCCAAGTCCAACACGCCTGAGCCCCTG
The DNA here is from genome assembly GCA_947459985.1 of Diloba caeruleocephala. Lineage (NCBI taxonomy): Eukaryota > Metazoa > Arthropoda > Insecta > Lepidoptera > Noctuidae > Diloba > Diloba caeruleocephala. The sequence continues at coordinate 5,312,608 of OX381618.1, forward strand.
CCGTCACTACATGGTGGGGGGCTTCGGGGGTCGCGGGCGCGTAGATTGGAGAGTCTGCGTGCTCACACTGACACACGACCCGGGTAGACGCGCACGTACGACGCAGCACAGCGCACGTTGTGGCTTGGGGGGATCCTTTACAATCCCTGAGAAGTGCCTGGAGGGTGACCTTTTAACAGTTGCCTTCCCTCCGCTAGACGGGGTGACCGCTTTACAGTCATCTCCTCCGTGATGTGCCTAAAGGCGTGGCACCAATGGGTGGTTCTAGTATGAGCTTACGAGGACCTAGAGCCCCCTTCGGTGCTGAAGATGACCGTTCCAGTGGTTTTAGCGGCATACCCTTTCGCCCTTCCCCGGAGCGAAAGAAGTTCATGAAGAATTTCCATTGGGTCCAATTTTTTTTTCTTTGTTTTTTATGAAAAATAACTTTGCGTTGACAGACAGAAATTACACACACAATACACCCAGACCCTTAAATATTTGTTCCGTGTGGGAATCGAACCCACGACCCGGAGCGCAGCAGCCGACTGTATCAGCCACTGCACCAACCGTGCCGTCAAATTTCAAAACTTATGAAACGTCAGAATCTATGTTGCACGGTTCCAAATAGTTGATCTCGTGGAGAAGAGCCGGCAAGAAACTCCATGGATACTCTTTTAAAATAATTGAGATTACAATGTTGATTAATACAAATTATTGTCATATATATACTGAGACAAATGTAGGACAATGTGTAAAGATGGAACATACCACGATAATATAATAAATTATTTGCCGTGGCAGTTAACGGCTGACCAGTCCCAACAGACGGCACCCGTTCACGAGCATGACGCATGCATCAGCATCGCTTAGCTCAACCATATTGTAGGGAACCGAACGACCCGATACACAACGCCACCGCCAGCAAGACATTTTAGTGAGTATGACAGATCAATACAGCCAGGCAAAAGACAATCAATATTAGTACTAAAAATAACATCAATGGCTACATGATTCTCACACATTTACAGTTTCGTATAAATATTATAATATAATGTTACAAGAACAATATTAACAATAACTAATAGTCAATGTCATAATATTAAATATAAGAAACTAACATTAATAGAAATGAAATGTGGGAATCGAACCCACGACCCGGAGCGCAGCAGCCGACTGTATCAGCCACTGCACCAAATGTGGCGTTATTATAAATAGTGTTCAAATGTAGGCCTATTCGATATAAAAAAAGCTATCAGTCATAATAGCTTATGACAGGCAAATTATATGTATATGTGAACAAATGAATTTAATTCGATCTGCATTTCGAACAGCTTCTTCTTGTGTGCATACATTATAAATACAGCACCCCTAATACCTTGCATTGGTTGAAGGAACACCGGTGTTCTAAAACACGGCACGAGTCCGGCACGCCCCTTTGCCTTCACCAGGGTGGACGATGTCTATGAGGATTTCCATTATTGCTGTTAGTAGAGATATTGCCTGATCCAATCGACCAAGATCCGCCGCTCAGCTATCCACGCAGGACACGCCTTGAGCATTTGTTGTGCGGTATCCAGATCGCTATCACGTTAGTGGCGCTGTGCCGTGACCTCGCGTCCTGTGCAGGTAGCACCGAAACGACCGTAACCGGTGAGCACCCCAGGTACGCATCAGGCGGTAGGTGATGCGCTCACTCCTTCTGAGCCAGGCTCTGAAGAGTGGCAGGATGGCCTCAACGACGCGTTTGGTCGCAAACTGCAATCGAAGGCGATATCACCACATCTTGAGTGCACGCTGTCGCGCCAGTTGCCTTAGTCTGTCGAACGCCTAGGCGGTAGGAAACGCGCTCGCTCCTTCTGAGCCAGGCTCCGAAGAGCGGCAGGATGGATTCATTGGGCAAGCCTGGGTATTGGGAGAAGGCACCTGACCTGATGATCATTTATATTATTGGACCCATATTCACCAGAGGCAAGCGACGTGATGGTTGAAGTTTAAATTGATTATTTTAGATTAATATTAATCCTACGAATCATTTTGGCAATATAGTGGTAACCTTAGAATAAAAGCTCTCGGCTCTCGCAATGCGTAACCATTTGGACAGTGACAGAAATGACACCACTTGCTGGCGTCCCGTTACTGCTCTTTCATTTTCTTCTGAACACTGTTTCCGAAAAATGATCTAATTACGACAACTTGTGGTATGACGGAAATGGCCAACCATCATTACTTCATCTATGTATACAGGATAATTAATGTAATATTTTTTCATCACTTGGGTTTTCTGAGTATAACGATAAAGTACAAAAATTTAATACAGTACAAAATTCGGCTCTATGTGTTCACAGCCGAACAAGGCGAATAGCTAATAAAAATATACCGGTCGCCCTTTCTCATACCTTCAAAATTATTTGAAGCGAGACGGAAAGTATTTCTTAACCTAAATCACAACCACATATTTACTAAGCATCATTTTCTTGATCATTTTGTTTAGATAATCTTTCGGCTTCTTTTATCGAGTCTGGTAGATTCTGGTTAAATGTTTCTGGTAAAGTGAAGACTAGGAGGCCAGCTGTGACGGCTAAGGATCCAAAAAATATTGCGGGCAGGTTATCGTAGTAGAGTGCCTGGAAGTAAAACAGATTAATGGTAATTTTCATACACACACATGGGTTCTGGAATCTTCAAAATATAATGAGAAAATGTGGTTATCAATGCTAGTTGTTACTCTGTACGAGAAGAAGCCGCTGCCTAACAGTGGGACAGTTAAAGCCTGTTATTCTATTATTATTAGAAGTGGGATTACCTACGTAGTGGTCGCCATACTTTTACTACTGACATTAACCTGAACGAGATGTTTTCGTAAATATTTATGTGTCATCTCCGACCTAACCAATTATGGCTAAGTACCAGTATTTTATATATAGTCTGCTCTCCGCAACCTAATTACAGGGCCATGCTGATATACTGGAGCAAGACTGGTTGTCAGACTTTCGGGCTTCCGACAGCCTGTAACGAATTTCATAGGTGTTCTCCTTTCCTTTGACAATTGGGATCGAAAGCTTAACAAACTCTCCAAGGCATGCTTCATATTATGTAAACCGGTATCGGTGACAGTATCCATCGATGATCACCCCTCCAGGTAATAACGGCAGCAATAGTTGTTTATATTATTTCAAGTGTTCATAAACAGTCTGTTAATGTTGTCTGTTGCATTAAGGCCTCTATTTAGTGTAAAAACCAGGTATAGATGGATCTATAATGATATCTAAGATATGAATTTATAAAAACAGTTATTGTTTTAGTACTAGCTCGTTGTAAAATACTTACCAATAAAGGTGTTAGAGGTGCTAATGTAGAACCAATTCTTCCAGTAGACGAACACAGAGCTAACAAAGACTGTCGGACGTTGGTGGGGAAGACTTCAGAAACGTAGATGTAGACGGAGCTGTAGGTGACCGTGATGGAGAATTTACCTGACAGATAGAAGACGAGGGACCACCAGCTTTGATCTGTTGGAGAAATGTTGTATTTATACTTTGGTGCTTTTACAATTTAAAGACAAATTTTTGAATAAAACAGGTGATTTCTAGATTGAATGAATGACGTCGAAGTCCAAGTAAAATACCTTATTTATTTCAAATAAACCAAAAACCAATTACTGGCACTTATGAAATGTCAGAATTTAAGTTGCACGATTCCAATTAGTTGATCCTATGGAGAAGAGCAGGCAAGAAACTGCATGGATACTCTTTTAAAATAATTGAGATTACAATGTTGATGGTAAAACATAATATCGAGAACAATGTATGTTAAGGTGTAAAGAACTTCATACTACAATAATATAAAAACAAATTATGTGCCATGGCAGTTAAAGGCTGACCAGTCCCGACAGACGGCGCCCGTTCACAAGCATGACGTATGCATCAGCATCGCTTAGGTCAACCATTTTGTACAGAATCTAACGACCCGATACACAACGCCGCCACTAGCAAGACTTAGGGTGAGATTCAGAAACGAGTCTAAGCGTGAACTTATGCTTCCATCTGTCAAAATGCACTACTTACGCCCCAAATTTTGAGAGTTTTTTTTTTAAACATTGCCCCACACTAGGATTTCTCCTGTGTCGTGGGTGCGTTTACAGACATAAATTTCACACACAACCCAAACCCGGAACAACTATCTGCAGATCATACAAATATTTGTTCCGTGCGAGAATCGAACCCACGACCCGGGGCGCAGCAGTCGCCTGTATCAGCCACTGCACCAACCGTGCCGTCAAGATTGAAACGTAAGTTCACGCTTAGACTCGTTTCTGAATCTCACCCTTAATGTATTTGCTTAGTTTAGTTCTGTAACTCAAAATATAATTCATAACCAACGAACCATTTACGATCTAGTTACGAGACCAGTATGCCATTTGCCTAGTATTCACGCCTGCCCAAAACGAAATAGTCCTGCGTGGCACCTCACTGCGCTCGTCACCTCGAGACTTTAGTTAGTAGTAGTAGTTTATATTTCATACTGAGTAATTTCTCTACTACGATGCCCTTTAAATCGGAACACGGCATTGTTTGAACACTAACATTACTATTAGTGGTACCTATCTAGCGGTACCTACCTAGCGGGACTCTTGCAATAAGAGATCTTGTGGTAACAAGTAGGTATTTTGCTGAATCGAAGACTGTAGCAAGATAATTGAGAGTTGAGTCGTGAAATCCAGCAATTAATAATATTTAGCGTTCTACGGTGGCTATCGTAGCTTTTATCATTTCTCAGATGAGTCTGGAAATATACAAGAGGTTTTACGTTAATAGTCCCCAACATTTTGCATGGCGCCTTGCTGAATGCTGAAGAAAATGTAGGTACCACTAAAAGTATATCATTAGTACCAATTTTTTATCATTTTTTAAATATCTATTATTTTATTACTGGTTCTCTTAGTTATAATAATATCCACAGGCATCTAGTAAGCAAATGGCAGGTGTGGCCGTCTGACCGATTTAGGTAGATTCAGGTCGGCGTCGCACGAAAGAAAGATACGGATTTATACAATTAGATTTTTGTTTGTGGTAGTTACATCTTATTTAGTATTTACTAACGTTCCCAATAAAATATCAAAAAAGAAAAAAGACCTAATATAAATCCTTATAATAACAAATCTAATGCATAAACCCAGATTTGACTCTAAATTCTTTAGCTATACCTAGTCTACTATTCAGCTTCTTCATTATAATGAAGACTTGAAGAAGATGTTAAAATCGAAAAAAATCCTACAATCAATATAAGATAATCATAACTCTACCCGACAACGCAAATCAAAGATAATTATTATTTTCAATTCCTAAAATCCAAATCCCAAATTCATCCGAATGTTTGCAAAATAAACGATTCTGAAAACGCTAAGTTTGGTTAAACCATGAAAATTATTTATGTTTTATTATTGCTGTTTGCGCCGTCGGCTTTGAAATCGGTTTAACTTGAATATTCCATTAATTCAGGCTGGTATACAAGCAGTGATTACTAAACAAACAGCGCTGGAGCAAAATTTTCTCTAAACTGGAGTTAGAGTTTGTTTCCATTGAAATCGTTTAAGGTCTACGTCCCTTCTGGTCTAATTTATTTATCTATCATTTAATTTTATTTGTTTCTTTTCGTGTAGTTTGTGGCCTTGTGTTAGAGCTGCAAGTCGCCCAAAGGCCTCCGACTTGGCTTAACGACTGCCATCTAATGACAACACCCGGGACCGACAATTTTACGTGTCCTCCGAAGCACGGATATGTTCCGTTTATATTCCACTATGCGGTTACCCATCTATTGAGACCGACCGCGCCGCGTTGGTTAACCTCGCCGACAGTTTAGTCAGTGAGTGCAACTGGCTATGATGGTTTTGTTCTATTTTACTTTTTCGACTTTTCTTAATATACTATAATACACAGTTCTTGAAGTACTGGCCATGGAATTGGCAGATGTTGGTTTATTAATAAAACTTTCTTTTCCATATATTGCAGTATCGATGTCTACAATTCTGCCATTAAATGAGAGGGAAATATTGTGTTCATCATATCAGCCGAAGGACGTTCACTGCTGAACAAAGGCCTTTCCATAAATTTCCACAACAAGTGGATACATTGGGACCAGTTGTCTGTTTGTGTCATCATTGGGGAGAATTTTCCAGTACTCACCACCTTTAGCAGGAGGGTTGGTGAAAGTATGGCTACTAATCCAAAGAAAAAATTATAGCGCCGCTGTAGTTCTTTGGTTAAGAGTTCCTTAATCGCCTTTTGCTACATTCACGGGGGGAGATCGAGAGGTGTTTAAAACAATGAAACTAAAACTGTTGATTGAAATCCGTCAAATTTCATCTTCACGCAAAGATAATGGGAACAGTCCACCGTGCCGTAAACTGTTTTAGGATTATCTAACTCGCCTTTTGTTAACGTCAAATTATGTTTGTTCGTTTGATTGTAAGCGCTGTAATCGTGAACATAAACTACAACTCGTTTGGCTATAAAAATCTCGTTAATACAGTAAATTTTGTTAAGGCTGTAATTGTTTGTGGAATTTTGGACGTAGTGGACATGGTGTTAAACATGAATTAATCTCACCGTATCCTACCCGAATTAATGAGTTCGATAACAAAGTGGCTGGAACGGGTCGTTCATAACATTGAATGATAAAAGTGATGTGTGGTAACGCACCAACCCATCTCATCCCGTGGGTATCGTAAAAGGCGACTAAGGGATTAGCTGGAGGTTGGGCAGCAGCGTCCTTCGAATACATTAACAACTCAACTGCGATCGCCAACCCGCCTGCCAAGCGTGGCGATTATGGCAAAACCCTCCAATGAGCACACAACACACCGATGTCGGTCGTTGTGGTGATCTTTGAGGGAGGCCTGTGTCCAGTAGTGGACTTTATTCCACCGAAATCATGAAGTTACACAATATTAATTTGAAAGCTAATAAAACGTTATCGATTCGATATATATCGATTATTTATTCAGTATTGTACAGACACTTGGATATTCAATTCAAAGGCGAGCTTAGATTGTCTTCGCACTGGGCCTTTGTCTAGCGTAGGCCAAGTCAGACACAGCGCAGAAGATCTGCGTTGACGCTACACGTGAGCCGTAAACGCCTATATGCTGCGCTAGCGACGCACAGGCATCGTTCGTAACTTTCTCACTCACACTCTCACAATTGGAAAAAATTATAAGAAGAGTAATTTTGTAAAAAATAATCAAGAATCCACTCACCTTTAGGTATGAATGATAAACTGATACACAGAATTGCACTCAAGATGTAAGTTACAATCATAACTCTTTTCCTTCCAAATTTGTCCAACACGGATAAGCAAACTAAATTCGCAGGAATCTCTATGAAGGATACCAGCATAAAGTTTATATACTTATTGCCTGCCAAGGAAACTGAATTTATTGACAGTCCATAATATACGAACGTACAAGTAATCCATAGAAAGGAACACGTCACCAATCTTCTTCTGATAATGCTTGATCTAATGACTTGCATAAACACTGATGTTTCTATTTTGTCTTCTTGCGGTTTCTTTTCCATTTCTTGCAGAGGCACTAAAGCATGTTCAGACAACTGTACGTTATTCATTTTAGCTGCTTTGTTTAAAATTGTCACAGCTTCATCATATCTGTTTTTGCTTAACAACCAACGAACGCTTTCATTTAAGATCCATAAATAGGAGAAAATTAAACAGGATGGTGCATATATAACTCTTAGAAGAGTTCTCCAGTCTTTAAATAGCCAGGATAATCCAGCAAGAGACATTAAGCCACATACATAAAATATGTTTATTAAAGTGTTACCAAATACTCTACCATGAGGGCCCACAAGTTCCATAGCTGAAACAATTAGATATAATTATATAGGTGGAACATGAAATAACATGACCGAGGGGTTTTGCTCTATTCTACTATATTCTGGCTAAGGCTGTAAGGCCTAAGCTTTCTCATTGTGAGAAATGGCCCTTGCCCAGCATTGGAACAGCAAAGGGCTGATTATAAATGTATGTTTTATTATTAGAGCTTTTATTGATTTTGCGTTTCCAACTTTAGGATATTTTTTATTAAAGGCCTAACTCTTTTTCTAATATTATCAGTCAAAATAACCAGGTTCAGACTTACCTAAAACAAAAGCCGTCGAATAAGCCCCAGCACCTAAGCCAGCTTCCATGAACTCCAATACAACCATCATAATGTAATTTGTAGAAAAAGATCTTATGAATCCGAATATACAGTTCATTAGAGCAGCAACAGACAAGGCCAGTTTTCTTCCAAATCTATCTGAGATTAACCCAGTTAGGGGCAGGGAAATAAAAAGTCCAGAATTATGAATAGTGCCTATTAATGTCCTTTTCCAATTTTGGCAGCCAAGATCAAACTGAAACAAATAGTTTGGTGAAGTAACAGAAACACATTGAAATTAAGTTAGTTAAAGTGTATACTGAGTTTATTGGTCTGCGGTGTGGCCGTATCTAGATTAAGCCTTGTTTATTTCTATGGGTGTAATAAAATACAATCAATATTGACTTCATATGGAGGACTAAACGTATCTTAGTAGTGTCTTTGAATGTGTAGGCATGGTTTTTATTGTGCGTTTTCCGGTCTATTGCAAAGTGTTTAATCATTTAGAGTTTTTCCAGGTTAACCCGTTATCAGAATCACGAAGAAATGTTTGGGACGACTATCAGAGGTATTAGTCTAACAACCGGGAGCGATGGATTTACTTGTTTGCCGAGACACACAGGAGTGTCAATGTGTTATGAAATGTTACCAATTTATGCTCGAACCGCGACAGTTGCAGCTTAAATTGTAGATGAATCGATTTCCATGGTAACAACCCGTCGCTCCATCGAATGGCCACAGTAATAGAACGATATTATTTATACTCTTGATACAATATTTCATTTTAGGCTCAAATCAACTAAGAAAGGTCCTCGAGTCTCTGGGCCATGGAACAAAAATACACAAAACACAGTTGCCGAATTAACAGGTCTAACTGCAGCCATATGCTTGATTTCGTATTGAGATGTCGGGAAATTAAGTTGCAAGTGTGGTTCGCAATAACTTATGTCAATAAATAAAAATGTATGAATTTATCGACAAGGATGCCAAAAATAAATTATGTGACCGAGATACGGGCCAAAATACGATTGGTTTTATAGAATCGCGCTACATTTTATTTTACGCGAAAAGCATTGCATTTACATTGCATATTGCACAGCTTTGGACACAATACTTGTGCAATATGATGCAATGTATACAGCGATGTTATCTAAAATACACTAGGCCACCTGATACTCTCGAGATGTGTCTATAGGCGTGGCACTAATGGGCGGCGCCTAAGCATTTGTTCTCAAGTTGCCGGAGCCTCCGTTCCGTGACGAAACTAACCTTCTGGGTAATTTTAGCCGATAAGAGTCACCCATAGGCCTCCGCTCTTCTTGGAGTGGGCAAAGTCCTCGAGGATATTCACCGTAGTGAAAAATTAAGACCTCCTTATAAGCGCTCCTTTTAAATTCAAGTAATTTTTTTTATTCTTTTAATGTTTTCACTACTTTCATTACACACCGTGTGGTGTGTGGATTAAGAATATAGCACCACTCCATCTCAACCCGTGGATGTCGTTAAAGGTGACTAAGGGATTCTCAACCAGAGCGATGGGTAGCAGCATCCTTTCTTTGAAACAGTAGCCATACTGTATTCACCAACTCGCCTGACAAACTGACAAACGTGGTAAGTACTGGCAAATTCCCTCCAAAATGATGAAACATGGAATGTAACCGGCCGTTTATGACGAAGGCCTTTTTCAGCAGTGTACGTTTTTTGGCTGATACGATGGTTACATATCAAAACTAACATAACATAACAAAACATGTTACTCTTGTTACTGGCGATGCATTCAATCCATTCAGCCGGTACGTGAAGCTTCAACGTATATAAAATTATGACAAATTAGTAGTATTCTGACACTATCGGTCAATTGACACGATCACCAGCTGCCGCGCGCTCGGCCCAAGTCATAATTGGTCGCGTGGCAATGTTTACGGAGAAATCGATCTACTGTACAGGTTGAATTAATGCTATTTTGGGATGGTCATAATTTATTCATCAATCAGTGTGCGAATACATGATCGAATCCCGCACCCCCAGTGATTCGAAGGAACAGGAAGGTGGGGCTTTAGTCAGTAAAAGTCTGGCACGCTCCTCATCCTTTCGCCAGGTAGTAGGAGGACCCTGAAGATGTTCACACATACAAAAAACCTTGGCTTAATATCAAAATCTATTTAATTATGTTATTCATCACGCCATAGAGAATATTTTGGAGCCCTCTCAAGTGTGCAGGTTTCTTCACGATGTTTTCCTCCACCGTCAACACAATTGATAATTAAATTCTGATCTACACATGAATTTAAAAAAACAGAGGTGCGGGCCGGGGTCGAACTCAAATCATAGGGTATCAGGATCTATAAAGGTCTAAAATTGCCAACATGTGCGGGCATGGATCGAACTCAGACCCTACCAGGATCTATAATGGCCTGAAATGGCCAACACACGGCGAGTAAGCATGGGGATCAATGCTCGTACCTTCTCTGTATGAGAAGAGATCTTTGCGCTGCAGTGGGATAGTTACAGGCTGATATTAGTCTTATATAATTCAATGGGTTAGGCGTCGGGCTGTCGAGCAAGAGAAGAAGAGCCAATGCACTGTTGACGTGACCCCAGGTCCTGTGGATATTCTAGACAAACTTCCTCCGCCCAGGGGAAGGATCAAGGGGCATGTCGTACTTCTACTGGATAAAACCACTGGAGCTGTAATCTTCGGCACCGAAGGGGGGCTCCAGGTCCTTGTAAGATCACACTAGAGCCCCCCATTAATGTTATGCCTGTAACATCTCGGATCATCGGCTGGGATGACTATAAAACGGTAACACCTTAAGGGCAGACTGTCGAAGCAGGCGACTGTAAAAAGGTCGCCCCAAAAGAGGATTGTAAAGGATCCTCGCTGTGCGCTGTGCTACGTACACGGCGGCACGTGACCGCGTGCACGCCGCCGTCTGCCCGGAAATAGCCATACTCCTAGCACAAGCATAGAGAAATTAACAATATAAAATGCTAGTATGATTTAAAAAAGAAATGTTTCGCAATGTTCTAGAGCACAGTATTGCTATTCGTGACATGTCTGATAATGAGAAGTGCTACAGTGGTTTCTTCTTACATAAGGAAAATTGTATCATCATATCAGCCACAGGGTGTCCACTGCTGAACAAAGGCCTCCCCCTTAGATTTCCACAACGAGTGGTCGCATGCAGCTCTCATCCAACGACTCCCAGCGACCTATACCAGGTCGTCTGTCCACCTTGTTGGAGGTCGTCCCACGCTGCGTTTTCCGGTGCGCGGTCTCCATTCGAGAACCTTTGTCCCAACGGCAATCAGTTCTACGAGCAATGTGTCCCGCCCATTGCCACTTCAGTTTATTAATCCTTTCAGCTATCATTATATGATATGATTTCGACAACCTAAGTTCTTAGAATATTCAGACAATCAGAATATTAATTAGTATTCAGTCACTATATTTGCCGACTTGTCTCGTTAGTACAACATTAAATCCTTTCCCACGCTTGTCATAAGACTTGTACAGCTGTGCGGAAGCGTTTGCTTATCGTCATGAGTAGACAATTTCGCCAAGCTTCGTATCACATTGCTATTTGTTAAATATTAAGAAATAACTACGTTATGGTTCAAAATGCACTGCCGTTCCAGTGTCGAAAAGCCTGCCTCTACGTTCGATGGCCGGTACGAGCTTGCATACTAAGGTGATTATGAACAATATCGCAGAGAGGTCCTGGAACGCACTATGCGTTGAAAATTCTTAAACGTACGAAGCTCCATGACGTTCACATGGCGAATGACTTAATACTTACGTCTTTAACTGCCGAATCTTGATCGCTATATACATAAGAAGAGCACTTTTCTTTTACTGTAGCATCGAATGTGTCTGCCGTACATGAACTGTTACTAAAAGTGACATTTTCTATTAGAGGGTGTCGAAAACATTTTGAATAAACTCCTTTCTCTTTTGGCAGGGCATGATTCAGCCATATGCTGTTGTTTGATATGCTTTCACATTCAGTAACTAAGCATCTGAAACAAAGAGATAACATGAAATAAAATCTATACATAGTAGTACTCCCATTATATCCATGTTATTGATTCATTCAATGTAATATAAGCCTGTACTAAAAGTAATTTTTGCTGTGAGATCTACGAAAGTTCGATGTAAAATAAAATTGCGTAACGGTTTTAGATTCAGTTTACATTAAGGGGTAAAGCTTTGAAGCAGAAATGTTTAAATTAAAACATGTTATTTGCTTTGTATTGGACAAATACGAAGCTTAATTATTCAATATTTCAGATACTTTGGCTGCGAAACTATTTTTCAGCGCCAATAAAACAGTGCATAGATTTATAAAAACTTTTCTACGAACTTGTCCAATTATTTGAGTTATATAAACGACTGTTATCCTTGGTCAGCCTTAATTTGGAACTGTCATTTTACATAATACATATTGAAATGTGGATAAATAGTTTAATGCATAGTTTGGATACGAATATTTATTTATTAATATTTTCTATATTTTTTAAAGAATAATTTTTTTCTTTCTATTTGCATAGAATTTGTTATCCGTAGCGGTAAACAAAACAGAGATGCTGGTGGCTGGGACATCACCGGCAGTCATCCTGTTCTTGAACGTTAGACCTAACGATTAGATAAGATAAAAATATTTTTATTCATGTAAAACCATTTATAGGCACTTATGAATAGTCAAGACTTTAGTTGCCTCGTTCCTAGGTGTAGATTTCCTATGGAGAAGAACGGGCAAGAAACTCCATGGTTACTCTTTTTAAATCACATTGGTACAATGTTCTACAATGTTCTACAATGTTCTCGAAATGATGGTAATGTGAGGGCAATGCAGGAGAAAAGAGTCTAAATTTCTTAAAAAGTTTACACTAAATAAGCTTGATTTTAATATTTACCAGAATGTTTGATTCAATTGTCATGAGAGCGTTAAGATGACCAATCCCAACAGACGGCACTCGTTCACGAGCATGAAGCATGCATCAGCGTCGCTCAGATCAACCATATTGTAGGGAAAATTAGCGAGCCGACACACAACGCCACCATAAGCAGGGACATACCTAAACTGCCAGACAAATATCACGTCAATAAAACAAAATAATTGAATAGCCCACATGGTACTCTCACTATTAGAGTATCTATCTAAATGCATAAAATGAACAATAAGATAACATTAAAAATAAGTAACATAATATTATATAGAATAATTAAATGTCATTATATGAATTAATATAATCCATTATAAGATATTATGCAATTTAAATGTCAAATTAAAAAGTACTGGTTTTAGATACAGAGATACCAGGAATGTCAATGTAAGCCTATGCACATCAGAGCGGCTCAATCCCAAGTATTTTTGTCGTCCATATAGTCTGTAACGTTATAGAAAGCTTTTCTACACAGCTTCTGTTTTATAGTGGACTTGAATTTATTAACGCTTAGTTTTTGAATATGGCTTGGGATTTTATTGTAAAAACGTACACATTGACATTTAAATGATTTACTTATTTACTGAAGCATTTTTTTAAATGTATTTTTTTATTGGTGCCCAGTGGAAATGCTTCATGAACTTCCTTCACCCCGGGGAAGGGCGAAGGGGTATGCCGGACTCCTACCGGCTAAAACCACTGGAGCGGTCATCTTTGGCACCTAAGGGAGGCTCCAGGTCCTCGTATGATTACACTAGAGCCGCCCACTGGTGCCACGCCTATAGGCACATCTCGGAGTTTGTGTTTGTTCCTAGTATTAATACTATGGATATCACTGTTCTTTGCAAAGAGAGATATATTTTATCTACATACAAAACATTTTCGTAAATGTATTGAGATGGAACGGTCATTATATTCACAATTGGACCCCGGTAGGTGGCGCCTGTGCGAAGCTGGGGGGTGCAGCTAGTTCACGTTTAAAAAGAACTAATAGATATCCTACTAATAAACAAGTTATGCCACCAAAATTGCTCCAAATTTTTATATCGCAAATTATCTTCAGTAAGTAACATAATTTTCGATGATGCAGCAACACTCAATCATCCTGAAAAATATCCGTCTGTCGATAAGATATCATAATGATAATTAATAACAGTCACGTTCATGATTGATTACTGGTTACCCAGCTGTTTGTGATGGCGTCTTAGGACGGTACAAGATTTAGCTCCGGTCGAAGGTATAGACGGGGAGAGGATTGGTACCTACAGTAAAGGAGTAGGAGTACTTTGATATTAATTATTTATTTTGACAGAGATTAGTATATAAATATTCTTATGGATTATTTATATTATATTGTTTAAAGTATAGTATAAATATGGAATATTTATAATGTATTGTATAAAGTATTATGTATGGTTATATATATGTGCATGTTATTTAAGTAATGTATGGAATATATACCACGTCACCCCACCCATCTCACTCACCCCATCTCATCCTATGGGTGTCGTAAAAGTCGACTAAGGGATTAGCCGGAGGATGGGCAGCAGCGTCCTTCGAGTACATTAACAACTCAACTGCGATCGCCGACCCGTCTGCCAAGAGTGGCGATTATGGCAAAACCCCCCAGTGAGCACACAACACACCCATATCGGTCATTGTGGTGATCTTTGGGGGAGGCATGTGTCCAGCAGTGGACTTCATTCGACCGAAATGATGATGGAATGTATAACTATTTGTATTATATTTAATTGCCTAGAGACACTATTTGATTATATTAATACAATAAGTACACCACAGAATACTCCCTTTTTTGTGTTTATCCATCTTTTTCTAGTCCATCCAAAGGTTGTCTGTATGAAATCGCTAAAAGCGATAAGACCGCCCATTGTACAATTGCTAGTCATAAAATGAATGTTTTTAAAATGGTGTGTAAAAAAGAATATTCTACTCCATTAAATAAATACAAAAATGTATATCTTAACATACACCAATGTTAAAGAAAAATGGAAACGGAAATGCGTCCATTGCTCTTTTTTAGTTTTCCATTTATTTTCTTTGTTCTTTAATTAAACCTGATTAATTGTATTTAACATATTTCTTCGATCCTTTCATAGTTATTCCTGCTTAGGTAAATTATTAGCATGAGGAATAAAATTTGTTTTCAGTTACCCCGAAGAAGTAAGTAACTTCTAATGCGCGAACATATGTACGTACACACCGTTTTTTAGGGTTCTCAACGTCCGAATAAAAATGGCGGATCCCATACGATCACTCGTTCAATATGTGGGTCACTATTGTCGGGCAAATGAGAAAACTTCCAAAAAACTATTTTCAAACTGCACTGTGTAACACTTAAAATGGAACATTATTGTGAAGGTCTCAAATATATATTTAATATTATTTAAAAGTAAATGATTTATAAGTTCGAAGCCACAAAAAAAATGAAAATAGTTCTTTACTTATAGGTTACAAGAATACCTATGTCTGTAGTCTTAAAATAACATGGTAAATCTTTCAACATTGTTCGTACAAACTTACATTTGGAGTTGGAATGTATGAGAGAACATGTTTTTCACCTACAATGTAAAGTTTGTTCTTTACATAAATTATTAGTACCGGCCAGAATTCAACAATAGACAATAATCAGCAAACGATAATACGCATACAAAATACAATTTACAATCTGGTACCATTCATCCTTTTTTGTGTTATCAGAAATCAAATTTGGGTCAGATTAAAAAGAAAATATGGTAGGTATATATCATATTTATCGTATGGGCTCCTCTCCACGCGAGTTCAACACGCACTTGTGCCGCTTCTTCCCTTTAAAACACTTTCAATAGTACGAGAGCGTAAACACTTAGGTACACAGTAATATATCTTTATGTGTATAAGTTTGTGTACGTGCGATTGTATCTGCGTGTGTGTTATGTGTCTGTTTATTATGACTCCTTGAGAGTAATGAAAATTGACGGGACGAAATTAGAGGCCCAGGATTAAATATTCAGTGAGGCAAATGTTTTTTTTTTAAACTTTGCCCCACACTAGGATTTCTCTTGTGTCGTGGGAGCGTTTACAGACATGAATTCCACATACAATACACCCAGACCCGGAACAACTACCTGCAGACCATACAAATATTTGTTCCGTGCGGGAATCGAACCCACCACCCGGAGCGCAGCAGTCGACTGTATCAGCCACTGCACCAACCGTGCCAATGCCAATGTAATAAATTGCTTTCTTAATTATGTATACACAAACAGATCCTACCGTGTGGTGCCGGCTAAGAATAGCACCACCCCATCTTATCCCGTGGGTGCCGTGAAAGGCGATTATGGGGTTAGCCGGAGGATGGGTAGCGGCATCCTTCGTGTATATTTACAACTCAACTGCGATCGCCAACTCGCCTGTCAAAAGAGGCAGTTGTGGCAAAACCACCCTATTAGCACACAAACCTAAGCAGACCCGTCATCGCGGCGAACTTTAGGGGTATGTCCAGCAGTGGACATCTTTCGGCTGAAATGATACATACGGGCAGTAAATTATTCAATGTGCACATGCTTTTATGCAATACCTAATGTTATGTCTTATCTCTCCTTATGGTTCAAAACCTTAACAGCGTTCATTGTCACGGCCAGCCCAACAATATCCATAAGTTAACATCAGGTTTTACAGAAGTGTAATTGTTAGAACGCTACTTTTAATAACTTCTAAACAATTATTATTTTAATGAATTATTTTCTTTCTTCTTATTTAAATTTATGCCAGTATACATAGATGTCGGTGGTGGTGGTGCCGGCTACGAATTCTATCACCCCATCTCATCCATCCCGTGGGTGTCGTAAAAGGTGACTATGGGATTAGCCGAAGGATGGGCAACAGCGTCCTTAGAGCCCAATTATAACACAACTGCCAAGTGTGGCGATTATGGCAAAACTCCCCAATGAGCACACAAAACAAACCCATACCGGTCATTGTGGCATTCTTTGGGGGAGTCTTCTGTCCAGTAGTGGACGTTTTTCGGCTGAAATGATGATGGTGATGATGATAAGTCCACTGTTAGACATATGCCTCCCCCAACGATCGCCACAACAACCTGACTGGGTGTGTTGTGTGCTCATTTGGGATTGCGATTATTTGCCATGCTTGGCAGGGTTAGCGATCTCGAAGGACGCATCTTCCTACCCTCCAGCTAATCCCAGAGTCGTCTTTTACGGCACCCATGGGATGAAATGGGGTGATGCTACATTTTGCTGGCACTATACGGTATCCCATTACATTTTAATTTGCATAAATTTGTACGCACAGAAGTAAACGCCAACAATATATTATTTAATTTTCACTTTCCACACACACTCGGTACGTATTTCTGACTCCTAAATGTGGATTATCCGTATACGGCCATGAAAAAGCATTAACAGGTTATGAATAAAACCTACTTAAATGTTCTATTTTTATATAAAGTTATTTATGTTACTTGTTGTTGTTTTGATAATATTAAACATACGGCAATCATATCCGTGTTACTCAAGGCCCACATCGTGTGAGCTGGTGTGATCTTCACGTGTCTGATAACCGAGCGTTGGCCTATATCCCGGTTGCAGATATCATATCGTTTTTAACGCTGTCGTAACAGATTGTTTGTTCCCAATCATGAAATAGAAGAAAGTACGCATAGAGACGGCAGATAGGGAGGACTGGTGCGGAAAGAGGAGGACCGACGGATAGCGATGGGTCTAATTTTTATATAGATCCCATACAATTACGAGACGAGCAAGTTATTTGCTTGGTGGTAAGCGCCGCGCCTGCTCATAACAATTGTAAATTTACGCTGGACTACTCTTGGGTAAATTTACAATTGATCAAACTGCGCTCATCACCTCGAGACATTGGTTATTTAGTCTGTTACGTCCAGTAATTTCACTAGCCGCAGTACCTTTCAACCCGGAACACATTAATGTTTAAAGTTTGTACACTACTTTGTGGCGGCAGATATCTGGCAGCTGGACTTTTGTAATAAGAGAGCTTTTTATTTATTTTTTATTGTTCTCAAGTGGAAATACTACATGAACTTCCTACGCCCCAGGAAAGGGCGGAGGGTTATGCCGGACTACTACTACTACTAAAACCACCGAAGTGGTCGTCTTCGGTACCGAATATAGGCTACAAGAACTTGAATAATCTCCACCTAGAGCCAACAATTGGTGCCACGCCTTTAGGCACATTTCAGAGGGAATTACCGTAAAGCGGTTGACCTCTATAGCGGAGTGTAGGCGACTGTAAAGAGGCAACCTCCAGGCTCTTCTCTGGGGGATTTAAAGGATTCCCCTGAAGCCTTGCTGTATATATACGAGCACCTAACTAAGTACAGATGATTCAACTTACAAGCATATATTTTCCGGTATTGAAGCAACCTTCTACTTTGGTTAGAGGGTGCTTAAAAGGGGGATTAAGATGATTCGATAACAGCATGCGATCACCAACGGTTATGGAATGTTCCCTCACAATCGAGTATTGAGGAGGCCCAAGGCTTTATATGATCAGATCATTGGAAAGATCGTCAGGATTCGGGGTCATCTTCGAAAGATGTTCCTTATAAAATCACGTGGGTCTGGTTACTTTTATTTTTATTCTACACCTCATGAACCCATAGCTTCCATTTCTGGAGGGCATGACGTCACGCAAAGGCTGAGATGACTGAAATAGCAGACTTAAAACCAGCGTTGTATGACCAGCTTACCAAGTACTCCAACAATATTTACTAAGGCTTATTCGTTTTGCTGTACTGTCAATGCAATGATAACTTATCTTTTTTAAATAATAGATCAAATGATTTTGTACCCATTCAAGTGCTCGAGCACTTCTTAAAATATTGTTTTAGGTATTTTTGTCTGATAAATCATCATGAATTAGTGTGACATTCACGTGTTTAATAGCGGTTCGTTGGCCTAAATGTTTGTAGTTTCATAGGCTGTATCATAGTTTCAAGAGACGATAGTTTATTTTGTTATGATATGAAAATAATCTTGTCGCTACTTGCCAATACTCAAGAGGTTTGTTAAAGCTGCTTAAAGCTTGTCAGCTGCAAGTCCCTCTAGCAGCATTGATTTTCGTATAGTCTATCACATTTTATACCATCAGAAATATTCTTCTTCTTGATCCGGTGAATATATGCCTTCTCATACTCTTCCAGAATCTTTTATTGTTCTATCTCGAGGAAAACTAGTGGCATAGTAGCATCATTGAATGTGTCAAATAAAAAGAAGGGTTCATGTTATTTTGGCTATATATTCATATTCTAAGCATTTCTTTTGTTTCTTATTCTACCAGTACTGCGAAACTGCAATTTTAAAGACTTTTATTTAGCATAGTTTTTATTCACCCAACAGTTGCAATACACCCCAGATTATGGGATATTATATAAGGATACCGCTGTTTGTTTTATTATAATGCCATAGTCGCCAATGTGTGACACACAATTTCATAGTTTATTTTTATACTATGCCACAACAATCAACAAGAATTCATTTAAATAAAGAGCGTATCCGAACAATATATCAAGAACAAAATCATAATCGGTTGACCAAGTCATGTGGACTGTATTAGTCTTTTTCAATGAAACAAATATAAATTGTTTTATCGAGTGTTACAGTTTACAGTGTGGATAATGGAGTTAAAGATAAAGATAAGATAAAAATATTTTTATTTATGTAAAACCATTTATAGGCACTTATGAATAGTCAAGACTTTAGTTGCCTCGTTCCAAGGTGTAGTTAAAATATATAAAGGTTTAATAAGTTTGTTTGGCCTTCAAAAAGTTCAGGTGCGTCGTACTGGCAATTGGTACATGGTTTATGATACCATATGCATGAATAACTAGATAAGAAATAAATTAAAAGTACACGTGAATTGCTCGGACATTTTACAATTTAGTTTTGTATTTTCTATGGAACTACTTCCACTTGACAAAACTGTTGACTTTCTAAAAAGGTATCGTGTTAATGACTTTTAGTAGCAGATGGAGTACTGTTAGTATTCCGTCTTCGGTAGTCTCATGGTGGTCATATGTAGGTAAATCCTAAACAAAATCTCAAGAATTGCTAAGAAATCATAATTGAAGATCATTCGTGTGGTGTCCGGATTAAGAATATAACACCACCCCATCTCCTCCCGTGGAAGTCGTAGAAGGCAGTTAAGGCACTCTAAACTAAAGGGATGGGTAGCAGCGGTACTTTTATGAAACAGTAACCATACTGCGGCGACCAATCTGCCTGCGAAGCGTGGTGAGTACTGGCAAATTTACGACACACAGTATGTAACCGGTCGTTGTAAGTGAGTGAGCCACCCATTGGTGCCACGCCTTTAAGGGGAAAATAAATCCATGTGGCATCTAGATTACGAATGTACCACCCTCCCCTTCAAGTCGTAAAAGGTGATTAATGGACTCACAGAGGATGGGCAGTAGCGTCCTTTTTGTGGAACAGTGTCATACTGCGCTCATCAATCCGCCAGCAAACTCCCCCCAAAGGAGGAGGAGGCCTTTGTTAAGCAGTGGGCATAGCACTTCGCTACATATGAGATGTATGTATGTAAACTGTCCCCACGATACAAGAAAAATCCTAGTGTGGGCATCGTTTTTTTAAATAAACACACGAATTTATGCTAATGAAAGTCTTGACAAAAAACAAGTTCTTGACATACGTATATTATAGGTACTGATATGATAAAAATAATGTTATGTTTAGATTAATTATTGTAATTATTGATGTATTGAATATTCTGTATTTAATGTTACGAATTGTAATGCCGAAAAAGAATTGAAGCGCTCATAGCCGCTTGCACTCACTGATCGGTAATCGATCGACGAGGTTAAGCAACGGAGCGATCTGTCGATGGATGGGTGACCACCACTATGCGAATGCTATTTGAACTGAGCGTCTCCATGCTTCGAAGGTTACGTAATCGATCTTGGTTTTTGCGTGATCATTAACCTCAACACGCTTGGCAAATGGTTAGGCGAGCGCAGAATTACTACTGATCTAAAGAATGGACGCTGCTACCCATCTCTCTGGTTTAGAGTCCCCGAGTCTCACTTTATGACATCCACAGTAGCAGGTAGAGTCGTAATATATTATTATTCCAGACACTAAATGGAATATAGAACAATTGGAGGAAAAATACGCATAATAAAAACTGCCTCTTGCAACACCAACAATAATATCAAATCCTTCCTTATCCTGATCTGAAACTGGCACAAAATCCCACAACTCAGTGGTAGATAATATCAGAAAGCTGAAATTATTTCAGTGATGCAAATATATGCAAATGTCGTGCATTGAAACTCTGTGCCAACTGCGCTTTCCATCAACGAGCTTTGACGACTCAAAATGGGGATAGAACCAGCTGTGGATTTTATGATTTTAGATTTTATGTTACAAAATGTACAAATTGTGGGTCAACTGATGGTAAGTGATCATCACCGCCTAGGAATCCACAACGTCAGAGGAGGTGCTGATGCGTTTCCGATATATTATGTGCAGCAGAAGAAGGTATGAAAAGGGTTCGAGAGTGGGTTTACGGTACTCGTAACTTAATGCATGTAATGTAGAATTACAATGTTGCCGCTTTGCAATATTTTGTGAGAGCATCCGCCCGTAAATCGTGATCAACGATTGTAGCGGTCACTGCGAAGTCCATCACTAACAGGGTACATTTCACACCACCACACACACCCATACCCTGTAACCGCTGATCATC
Organism: Diloba caeruleocephala; assembly: GCA_947459985.1. Taxonomy (NCBI): domain Eukaryota; kingdom Metazoa; phylum Arthropoda; class Insecta; order Lepidoptera; family Noctuidae; genus Diloba; species Diloba caeruleocephala. The sequence continues at coordinate 5,334,452 of OX381618.1, forward strand.
AATGTGTATAACTATATTGAAATTTTATTTGATACTACTGGGTGGTATGTCACCAACCAATTTATTTGTCCAATCTAAATTTGATCAACGTTTTTTGGTGGTCTTATCAAATTTTGTTTTGGTTTTTAATTGATCAATGATTTTGACATTTAAGTTTTTTCAATCTATCGCAAATAAACTGATATAAAGGCAACTAATTTATTTATAATACTAGGCAACCAGATTATATAAATAAAATAATTCGTTTAGAATTTAATATATCACTTGTCAAACATTACGTCTTTAATATTGATGAGTAGCAGCACACACGTCAAAGAAATGTTATCAAATCTTGGACAAAGTGAATGGATGAGATTGGGTGGTGAAAATGCTGTTAGTAAATAATTGAAACATGAAATGAAACTTTTTTGTTGAATCTCACACATCTCACGCGCAAAATGAGGCAGCCCCAGTAAGTAAAGAAAATACTTGTGTTAGGGTTTGTCTCATTACTTCCTTTACATACAAATATAACAATTTCTCTACATTAATGTGTGATGTCCGGATCAAGAATATAGCACCATTGCATCTACTCCCGTGGATGTCATGGATTATAAACCAGAGGGATGGGCAGCAGCGTTCCTTCTGTAGAATACTAGCCGTTCTGCGCTCACCAACCGCCTGGCAAGCATGGTGAGTACTGGCAAATTCCCTCCCATTCAATTGTGGAAATCTATGGGGGAGGCCTTTGTTCAGTAGTGGACGTTGTATGGCCGATACGATGATAATGATGAATGTGTGAGATACAACGAAAACATTTTATTTCATGTTTTAATTATTTATTTACAACCGTCCGTACCGTGATTCATAGTTGCATGGTGTTGCAGAAGCATGCATCGTAAAGCATTCTATTTTAACAATGTTTGTCTCATCGTGTATCTATATAGAATTTTATATATATTATTGTATGTATGTATTATTATGCAATGTGGAGTATACACTTTTTTTTCAATTCGTTTATTTTATTGTATTTATATTAATAGCATTGATGCACACCACGGGCACGTAGCCCGTTTCTTCATTTTTCTACTTTTAATTCCATTTAGAATTTAATTTGCGATATGTGCTCCGCTAACTATTGTAAATAATCCTTCCTATTATTTTGGTGTACTCGTACAATCGTGTTATATTATTTTCTATTCAATTAATCAATATATCAGTTATAGTGCACTGCTGACAACAGGTATCTCCCATAGATTTCCACAATTATATCATCATATTGGGGGGAATTTGCAGTATGGCTACTGTTCCACGAAAGGGGTGCCCAGCAGCCCAGCCCTCTATTTTAGGGTCTCTTAGTCGTCTTCTTCTTATGACGTACATGGGAGGAAATGGACTGGTGTTATATTCTTAATCTGGACACTACACGGAGATGACTCTCTCTACTACTTATAAATGAGAGGTGCTTTTCGCGCTGTTATTATTGTCCTCCTATACTATTTCCATTTCTTTATTTTCTCGATGACAGCTCCTGTGAAAACTTGAACGAGCGTCTTTTTTACATTATGTATACATTATTTCATAAAAACATGACGTTTACACACGTACAAGGTTATACCAGAGTCGGAGAAACTGATAGGGATGGAGCTATATCGATAAAAGTAACACGATAACAGACCCGATATTTTTTTACAAAATGTAAGAAACTAAACTACTGCCGGATACTTTTGTACAAATATATTAACTAATATTATATTTCATTACAAGATGTTACACGTATTAAATCCTGATTGATAATGCCAACTTCTTTAAAATTTTCGAAGCTGTTGTAAAATAAGTAGGTATAGGCTCGATAATGAAACGAAATAATTATAACGACAGGTAATCTTTATTTATTTATTTTAATCAAAATCTGATGAATCGTCACTGTCACTCCATGAGCTCTCCCCAAATTTGGTCACAACACTACAGCTATCAAATTAGAACTGTCATCGAGAAAATAAAGAAATGGAAATAGTATAAACCACTGAAAGGATTTGAATACTTATTCTTACCTGGCTCTTTAGCAATCTATGTTTTGCCTCGGCAATATGTAGTAACAAATGAAACATGAGCTTTGTGCAAACCCATACGAAGCCGGGCGAGTAGCTTGTTCAGTCATAAAGTACTTATCTCGTATACAGTTTATTTATATCATGACTTATCAATAGATATAAATAGTAAACTATATATCACAAAGTTTAAGTTAAATATTGATTCAAAGATGAGTTTGTATAATATTGAAATAGCTGTTTACAGATATGAACGTTATTTATTTTCTAATATTACACTAGTGATATTACAAGACAACGCAAATAACGTAAGAATATATTTATTTAAGGGCTTATTCACATGAGAAATTGTTCAAAGACTATTGTGAAACCTAAATATCTCAGGATTCTTTTGATGATTAGCAAGACAAAAGCGAGGATAGCGTTGCAAACGCGATGCAACAAATGTATAGAATTTACGATTTGATGCGGCACACTGGTGTCGCGCTAAGTCTAGCCCAGTATAAACCTATATACAGCTTTCCATAGCTTCATTCTATGTGTAGCCCAGTTAGGGCGTTGCTGGGAGACCAAAACGAGGGAGAACTGGATCGGTATAATTCGCGGCCGCTATATATATCAGCCAACCAATACTTTGTAGAACATTCAAGAATATTCGTTTCTAGAAGCGATGTCTGGATTAAGCATAGCATTACTAGATCTCCTCGCGTGGATGTCGTAAAAGCCGAATAAGGGGCTCTAAACAAGAATGATAGGCAGTAGCATCATTACTGTGGAAATGTAGCCATACTGCACTCACCAATACGTTTGCCAAGCGTAGTGGGTACTGGCAAATCTCAAAATGACGACACAATTGTGGCAATCTATGGGAGATACCTGTTTTCAGCAGTGCACTATAACTGATATATTGATCAATAGAATAGAAGAAGCCAGAACCCCAGAAGCCTTTGTTTAACAGTGGACGTCCTTTGGCTGAATTGATGATAATATGATCATTCTTCGGCAGTAGCCTTGCAGCTTGCTGCAGCTTCGGATAAATAATCAAGAGTAGAACCGGACAGACAGAGTAATAATAGCCAGGCAGACGGCACGGTTGTTGCAGTAGCTGATACAGTCGGCTGCTGTGCTGCGGGTCGTGGGTTCAATTACCGCACGGAACAAATATTTGTACGATCTGCAGGTAGTTGTTCCGGGTCTGGGTGTATTGTATGTGGAATTCATGTCTATAAACGCACCCAAGACACGTGAGAAATCCTAGTGTGGGGAAAAGTTCAGAAAAGAGAAAAAAAAAATACAAGATAAAAATATATATACTCGTATTCAGTCTGCAGTAATACATCAACACACCTTTGAGGGGACCATCCAGCTTGCCAAGCTCAGGTTGTAGCTAAATTCCACGGGCTGAGATAGTATCTGTAGAGATACTGCAAACCAATCACCTCGAAGTAGGGAATCACTTAGTTTGTCGGTTTTTTTTTTGGGAAGTGCTAGTGCAGGCAGGCTGGAGTATGAAATATCATGGTTTTACCTCTGGCAATTGACGTTGTTTCAGAAAGTATTTCCCGTCTTCGTTTCCATGTTTACAGAGCAATGCGCGGACTACTTAGATATATATATAATGCCCAATCTGTCAGTTAGTTTAGGTACAGTCGCCGCTCCACCGCTAGAGCGGGTGACCGCTTTACAGTTATACTCGCCGAGATGTGCCAGAAGTGGTGGCACCAATGGGCGGCTTTCCTTTTCGGCACCGAAGATGACTGCTCCGGTGGCTTGAGTTGGTAGGAGTCTGGCATTTCCATAAGGTTAATAAAAAACGACAGCCAAACAATGGCCAGCCCGATGGTAAATAGCAACCGAACCTATAGATATTAGGAACTTAGTGATGACTGATGTGTTGCTGATCTAAGGCTGGTAATTTTACCGGTTGTTCCTACTCTTTACCTGGAACACAACTACGCTTACACATAATTGCTCATCATCATGATGATGCATTGCAGCCAAATAAATTCACGCTTTCTCACTGCGTGTTGAAGATTTCAAACCATTGGATCCAAGGTTTCTTACAATGTTTGTCTTCACTGTTAAAAGCAGTCATGGTAGATTAACTAAGAAAGTACATTAAAAAAAGTCACATTGGTACATGCCAAGTATTGGACCCGCAATATTACATTCATTACCTTTTTTTAGGGCTCCGAAAGTCCGAAGGAAATAACGGCGGAACCCTTACAGGATCACTCGTGTCTCTGTCTGTCTGTCCGTCTGTCACAGCCGATTTTCTCCGAATTTATGGTACCTACACAGAGTTCTGCGATCCAACGTAAATAAATAAATTTTGAATATGAATAAATATATAAATAAATAATTTGAGTCCTTTTTGGGGTGCAATATAGAAAATTTAAGAATAAAGTTTTGCGAACTGTATCGTGTAACATATGAAATGGAAGGACCTGTTGTGAGGGTATCAAATGTATTTATTATATAATTTTAAAACATATAGTTTTAAAGTTATTTAAATAAATATACCTCCAAAACTACTGTGCCTATAATTCTGAAAAAAAAATAGGGAATAGCTCTTTACCTATAGATTACAGGAAAACCTATTAGAAGTCTATGGTCTTAAAATAACATGGTAAATTTTACAATATTATGCGTACAAACTTACGTTTGTTCTTAGGATAAGCTATTGGTACAAGACCGAATCCAACAATAGACAATATATTTAGCAATTTCGGAACCCTCTCCACGCGAGTTCAACTCGCACTTGACCGGTTTATATTTATTTTTATTGGTATCCAGTGGAAATTCTATACGAACTTCCTCCGCCCCAGGGAAGGGCGAAGGGTATGCCCGACTCCTACCGGCTACAACCACTGGAGAGGTCATCTTCGGTACCGAAGGGGGTTCCAGGTCGTCGTAAGATCACACTAGAGCACTGGGGTGGTACCTACCTAGTTGGACTCTTGCAATAAGAGATCTATCACTAGTGTATACATTATATTTATAGCATTGTCGTTAAAAATATATATGATATATACATGGTCCTGCCTTTTTTTACTACGTTTCTTCTTTTCCATTTTTACAGTTATGATATGATAATTTCAACCTGCTGATAGATAATAAGGTTCAATGTTTCTTTCTTTCTAGATAGGCTTACAAAATTTACGTGGAATTAAAATAATTACGTGGAATTAAATCTCAAAATATCTGGTAGAGATTTTTAATATTACATATTTGACAAATGCAATGAACGCTAATGGTGTTTTCAATCCCGTGATATTTATATCTATTGCACACGTCGCAGCTGTATGTAATATGTAAAAATAGTTTTGTAATAATAACTCTAGGATATTTTAAAAATACTTAGAATTTATTATTAATCAAGTATATTTCTTAAAATATTGCGATTATTATGATTCATTAATTTCAGCCGAAGGATGTCCACTGCTGAACAAAGGTCTGGACACTGCGGGGACGCCCGAGCCCCCCTCCCGGGAATGGATGACATTCACACTTAATTCACAATTAATCGTCCGGTCGTCGACCGGCACGATGGTGCATCCCGGGATTTTTAAAAGTTGGTGGGACAGCCTTTCGTATATGGCTGGCTTACTACTTGGACCCCATTTACCTGTTGGTACAACACAACTAGTCCACAACTAGTCTCTCGATGTATTAATACCAGCGCGTGTCAGTTTGGTCGACGGTTGTTACCCCGGGTCCGCGTCCTCCTCCTCCGAGCGGGATCGGCCCTCTCCCGATCCCGCTCTGCGACCTCCTTCTGGAGCATTACGCTCTCACAGAAGGAGACCACAGCACTCCAATTTTCATGCTCTGCCAGCATAGCCGACACTACTGCTGGCAAAGAGAGATCTTGCGACCAGGATCCGCCGCTCGGCAGTCCACGCAGGGCACTCTCCGAGCGTGTGCTGTGCGGTATCCTGATCGTCTCCATAGTGGTGGCACTGTGCCGTGACCTCGCGTCTTATCCTGTGCAAGTACGCACCGAAAGAACCGTGTCCGGTGAATACCAACTTCAGGTGGAATGTGACGCGCTCGCTCTTTTGGAGCCAGGCTCCGAAGAGCGGCAAGACAGCCTCGACGACGCGCAAAAGCGTACACATAGCTCGAGTGCACGCCGCCGAGCCTGCCGCCTCAAAATTTCGAGCGCCCCTGAAGGCACGCCTTCACCGCTCTGGCGGAGGGAGCGTGTTTAGTGATACACCCACGCATCCATCTCCGCCAAGATATCAAAAGGCGGAAAGCGCACCAACAGAGTTGCCGCCTCAAAGGACACTGTTCGGTATCCTCATGCGATCCGTATAGCCACTCTACGCTGCAGACCGTCTCGATCTTGGTTCTGCAGCGCTAGACGCCAGAAAAGGTCGGTCGACCTACATTGGATCAACTATTTCAACCCATCTTCTCTAAATGTGGCTGGACTGAACGGTACACAGGAACATGGCTAAGCCGTCGGCCGAAGCCTATCACCATGTTACCTAATTTTCACCACCTAGGGACTACCTGTAGCGATTCGCGAGGGGGTATTCTCCTACGGACGTGGGTGGCTCGCTCCCCAAAAAGCTTCTATTTTATGGTATACATGAATATGTTAGAATGGCCTTGAGAAAAAATAAATTCACAAGACCTCTGAGAAGTCGTGGAAGGTTATAATTTAAGTATTCTGAACGCATTGATTGCTAAAATATTACGTCTACATGTGTTACGTTATCGGATGGTTTCGTTGCCACGTATTAGTATGCAACGAATGACGTGACATCAATTAATATATTTAGAAAATTGTTTGAAAATTTTTAGAAAGTTGGAAAATTGTTAGGTTCTCAACGATCTGTGCGGTTGTGTTTTTTATTGCTCCCGAGTTTAAATTCTTTTTTGGTGTCTAAAGTGCATAATCATACATTTTTGCGGCTAATTTTTATAGAGTGCTTTACTATAGTTGCCGACACACAATAAATCGGTATACAGTGTTCTAGTAATACACAAAATTACAAATATACATTATAACAATACTGCAAAAAGTGATCTTACCCTCCTTAGTTTGTATATGGGCCTTTATTAGTGTGCAATTTGGACAAACAGTTTCTAACACAATAATATATTCTTTGTGTGGGCATTTGTTAGTGTGCAAATTTGACGAACTGATAAATCACTATACATTATTGGGACAATTAACTTAATTGATGAATATCATCAATAATCAACAAGCTGAGATTAACTATAATAGTTTAATTAGTGTTTTAGCAGTGATTAATTGTATAATACTTCCCAAAAAACGTTAGTGAAAGCATACCTTTAACTTTACCCTGTAGTGGGGTAAAAAATAATACACTTAGATTTAAATTAAATTATATAAACGAGTTATTAAACATCAAAATGTCAACTGATAATGTAACTATAAGACATAAATTGAGGCGATCCAGTTCTCTTTGTGATGACTTAAATTCGACTTTCTTGGACTCCACTATGATGAGCTTACCAAACTCCTCAGTAAATGATAGCAGCATTGTGATGGAACTAAACAGACGAGTAGAAAAATTTACTGTTGATATATTATCAGCTAATCAAGAAATTGAAAACTTAACGCTAGAAAACAGTGGTTTAAAAAAAGAACTAGAAAAATGTTACATGGTTATAGATGCGTATAAAAAGATAGGTTGCTCAAACACAAATCACACGCAAAAATCTGCAAAGAAAAAATGTTCTATAATCGGTGCATTACCACTAAACGTCTCACTTATCCAAGATACAACAAGTACGGGCTCTTCTGACCGACGCATACATTACACACAATCGCACCAAGATCAGAAGGACACTGGAGAACCAAAAGACTGCAAACAAACGATGAATAACAGTGATGATGTTGGGGAATCTGTACAAGAAACACAAAAAACTAATTCTTTGTATGGACCTGCTACCACTCCAGTACCAACCTACAAATGTGCTGATCAACGAGGACAGGAACAATGTGAACCTTGTGACACTTTAACGCAATTCAGCACGACGAACCCACAAATAAGTTACTTGATTACCAAAAATAAAGAAGAAATTAAGAATGAAGGAAATTCAAAAGTGATCATACTTGCTGATCAACAAGGAAGAGGGGTTTGTATTAGACTACAGAAACTATTAGGCTCAAAATATAATGTATTTAGTTATTGGAAATCAGGCGCGCCAATTCACGAGATTCTAAACAATAATATGAAAGAAATCTCTGGTCTAACTAAAAATGACTATGTAATAATAATCGCTGGCATAAACGATGACAATCCGTATACATTTCAGTCGAGTGTTAATCTTTGGCTGCATCCTTTAACTAATACCAATGTAATAGTGTGTGAAATTCCTTATAATCGATTCTTAAATGAACACAAAATGAATTATGAATTGAAATTTATGTGCAATAAATACAAAGCTATCTTTATGGACATGGACTACAGTCGAACTGCTCCCAATAGAGAACATTTTGCAATCAATATATGTCGCTCTGTATTAAAAGAAATATTATCTATAGGTTATAAAAATAAACACAACATATACAAAAATAACCTCAGAAAAAAATGCTCTAATAGTAATTTGAACGAGACTGTCAGCAGGTTATATAAAGATCAAACGACTCAAACTAGTACTGTGGTTATGTATACTGAAACTGCAAAATCTGAAAAAACTGTGCATAATGACTTTTTTCGTGTATAAACATTTATCTGTATTACATCAAAATATAAATGGTCTTATAAATAAATCGGACTTACTGAGTGTACATTTAGACGAACTAAAAACTGTCGACGTAGTATGTGTAACAGAACATAACATGACTGAAACTGACATTGGGCAATTAAATGTGCCGAATTATAAACTGACTGCACAATATACCCGAAAAAATAGACATGGTGGGTCGTGTATTTTAATAAAGTCATATCATAAATATAAATCCATTCCAGATATAAAGGAATGTTGTATTCAAGGCATCATTGAATGTTGTGCTATTGAACTTACAGAATTTGATATTATTGTTGTATGTATATATAGACCACCCAGAACTGATATTAAATCCACTAAATTATTTTTTGATAAATTAAATATTATTCTGAACAAGTATTGTTATAAAAATAAACATAAAGTAATTGTCTGCGGAGACTACAACATAGACATATTAAAAAACACTAACGTCGCAATACAATTTACAGAGCTAATAGATAGTCATAACCTAAAGTTCGTAGTAAATAAACCGACTCGTAAAACAAGTGGTACATGTCTAGATAATATCATACATAACCTAAGAAGATGTACAACTGAAATACATGAACTAGCTGTTTCCGATCATAATGCTCAACTTTTAAAATTCCCTGTCAAATCCAACGGCAATCTAAAATACTGGTTCATAATGAGACATGACTATAATAAAGAAAATATAAAAAAATTCAAATCTTATATTGACAGTTTACTTTTTACTGAGGTATATGAGAGCAATAATGCCAATACCGCTTTTAACCATTTCCATGAGCAATTTAAGCTACTCCACAACTTATGTTTTCCGATTAAAAAAACAAAAAATTTCATAAATAGGAAACCTAAATGGATTTCAAGAGGAATTCGACTTTGCTGTAAACGTAAAAGAGAGTTATTATGGAAACAAAGACATGCGCCAAGTATGGAAAACAAAAGGGAATTTAAAATCTATTCTAAGAGGCTAGCAAAAATAATTAAATTGACCCAAAAGGCACAAAATGTTCACCACATAAATAATGCTAGTAACAAAGCTAAAGCCACGTGGCAAATTATTAATAAAAATAAAAATAAACATGATGAACAGTACATAAAACAAATTAAATTTAATGATACAATTATTGACGATCCTCAGGAGATAGCTAACGCTTTTAATAATTATTTTATTGACCAAGTAAAACTAACAAGCAACACATTTATTAATAATAATGCATACAAATACAAATTGACATGTAATCACTATAATTCCTTATTTATGATGCCAACAACTGCATTTGAAATTTTTAGTATAAATAATTCACTAAAGATGACTAACAGCACAGGTTATGATAATATTAATACCAAAATAATTAAATACGTAGCAAACAGCATATCTCCTTTGCTTAGCTACATGATTAACTTAAGCATCGAAAATGGTGTGTTCCCAGACAAACTAAAAATCTCAGTTATAAAACCTCTGTTTAAAAAAGATAACAGAGAGGACATGAAATTCTATAGACCTATTGCTCTCTTCTCTGTATTATCCAAAATATTTGAGAAATTAATTTATAATAGACTTAGTTCTTATATGGAAAGTAACAAAGTCTTTACAAATGCTCAAAAAGGTTTTAGAAAAAAACAGTCTATAAACATGGCGATCTATGACTTCCTTAGTCATGTGATGAGTAGCGTAGACAACAAAGTACGTGTAAGTGCAATGTATATGGACATGACAAAGGCTTTTGACTACGTAGATCATAAAATTATATTACATAAGCTCGAGGCATATGGAATCCGAGGTACTGTTCTAAGCTTGTTAAGAAGTTACCTTACTAATAGATACCAACTAACACAAATAAGCAGAGTATCCAAGAAGAGTAAAACTGAATGTGTTTACTTGTCATCATTAAAAGAAACACAATATGGGGTACCACAGGGTAGCGTATTAGGACCCCTGTTATTCTTAATCTATATAAATGATCTCCCAAAATCTACCAAGCATCCAATGATACTTTTTGCAGATGATAGCACGGTTATTTATAAAATTAATGATCTAAATACATATGACGATGAAATTAATTCTTCTATAGTGGGCATTATTGAGTGGCTTCAATATAATAATTTAATTATAAACCTAGACAAGACAAATTTAATGACATTTACAACAAGACAAAATAAATGTAATACTTTTAACAATATCCACTATAACAACAAAAAAATAAAATTCACTGACAACACAAAGTTCCTGGGATTATATATTGACAAATACATGAGCTGGCAGGACCAGACTCAAGCCATTTGTAAAAAACTTAATCAGTACTCATATGCGCTTTACATGTTACGTAAAATAGTTAAAAAGAGTGTAGTCTTAACAGCGTATCATGGATTTGTGGATTCGATATTACGATACGGCATAATATTTTGGGGAAATTCTGTTGGTAAAGAAATGGTATTTAAAGCTCAAAAAAAATGCGTACGAATGATTTGTAATTTACTGCAAACCGACAGTTGCAAACCATATTTTAAGCAGTTGAAAATTCTAACTGTTCCTTGTCTATATATATATGAGTGTGCCGTCTTTGTAAAAAATAATTTAAATCAATATGAAAATTGTTCTAATAAACGCCACCCATATAAACTTCGCATTCCGAGCTCACGAACTGTATTATACAGTAAAAGTGCTTTAAGTATGGCCCCAAGGATATATAATAAATTACCTAGACAAATTAAAGAAATTGAAAATACTGGACACTATAAGAAAGCACTTAAAACAATCCTAATTAATAAAACATACTACTCAATAACAGATTTCTTAGATGAAAAATGCTTTTAAATTAATTTTATAGCTTACACAGGTACACAGTCCGATTTATTGTATAATCCAACATTCCTGTGTTTTATTACTTTTAATTATATTTTAGTACCATTCGACATCGTTAAATGTATTTTAGAAGATATTTTGTACGCCTGATGCATGGCAGGACATAGAGATACTATACTTTATAATTAACATCTGAATGTAACCTGTGTTCCACAAATAAAATGAATTGAATTGAATTGAATTGAATATTTACATAAATATTGTGTTAGGAACAAGTTAACAATGAGTTTTATACTTGTAATACTAAACTAATGATCGAAAAAAATAAGGAAGTACAACCGAAATAGGATTTTTAAATAAACAATTCCCGTTTTACTTTCTTGATCAGTCTGATAAAGATACAACAGTTCCTAACGAAACCATTTTAGACTCGCGCTGTGTCATTCTAATATACCGGCATGTCCACCGTCTTCGCCGCCAAGGTCCTTATCGCCATCCGTCCGGACTACCCTTTCAATATACCCCGTTCCTTGCTCAAGCCAGTCCTTGCCGAGCAAGTAGGTTTAAATATTCCCTTAAAATATATCATATAATATTGATCTAGCTATTTGTAGCAGTTTCCCCAGCAACGGCCTAAGACGAGGCCTGAATACTGCAGGGGGCGCTTTCAACTGGGGTCGCATAGTTTTTTAAGTTTTATTTATATCTGGCTGGAGGCCTTTCTGCTTCGCCAAAATGTCTGGTTAAGCAGCGAAGAAGCAAGCGAGAGTGATTAAAACTGTCTAAGACATTCGTTCGTGCACGTCAGTTTTCGAAAACTACTTTATATACGGGGCAAGCTGATTAGTTTATATTTTTTATTTTAATTAGACATCCATATTTGGTCAGCAGTGACTAATGTATGACTATGTTAGTAATTAGAAAAATACAGCACTTATTTTATATTAAATTGTACTGCTTTGGAATTCGCATTATATAGTATTTTAGTGGTATACTATCAGGCAATTAACCTGTACAACATCTTAATAAGGAGTCTGCTGGCGCTGTCCCGTCACTGTTTTCCTAATGATTGCTTTGAACCAGTCTATACGAGCCTCAATTGGTGGTTGAGACACTGCACAAACACGGTTGGTGCAGTGGCTGATACAGTCGGCTGCTGCGCACCGGGTTGTGGGTTCGATTCCCGCACGGAACAAATATTTGTACGATCTGCAGGTAGTTGTTCCGGGTCTGGGTGTACTGTGTGTGGAATTTGTGTTTGTAAACGCACCCACGACACAGGAGAAATCCTAGTGTGGGGCAACGTTTAAAAAAAAAAAAGACATAACTGACACGCTGCAGGAGCGGGGCAGCCTAATCAGCATTCTAAAACCATAGTTATATTGGGCACGCAGAACAATAAGCGACCTGCGAGCATATCTAATAGGCTACAAGTGTCTTTACATAATCTGTCGGTCTGAAAATTTGATTAATTTTCTGTGACTCTGACAATAAGCACACGTAAAAGTGTACCAATCATTTCGTTGGAAGTATCTTCGAGAAATGTCGATCAATCAAATCAGTGTCAAACGAAGTTATACTGACACAGAAATTCTCTCACACAATTTAAGGAATGTGGTCGATTCTCAAAACGTAATTTTGTAATATATCTAGAGTTATTATAATAAAACGTTATTGACGTAATAGCTGCGACACACACATTCTAAATAAACTCTGAATCAACAATGTCATCATCTAAGATTGTTCAGCTATCAAGGGTATTGGGTGACTGACTTGAAGGTCACCAGGATACGTTACAAACTATCTCATTATTACATTTATAAACATAGATTACCGTTGTTGTGTAAGTGATAGCATGAGGGTAATGAACAGAAGGGCGATAACATGGGTCAATCAAAAGTGAAGACTGAATTGTAACTGTCTAACGACCGAATACTGAAAAGCCAATTAATATCAAGAACCCGCTTTAACTATTCGAGAAACCTGTTATCGTTACAAAAGGCATCTCAAATAAATTAAGCGGGGACTTAACATTAACTGGCGTTTCAGTATTCGGCCGTTAATGATTTCCGCCAAAGATATAGTATTACCTATGTACATAGATAGAGCCTATTAAGTGGAACAAATGTCCAGTTACAAAGACCTGTCATGCTAATGCGACCATTACGTGTGATAAAAAAAGAAAGCACTAACCGTTCGCGCACGTCTTGAAGCATTGCACGACTACAGCTATATTTACCTGAAACCATCTGGTTAACACACGACGCTAACAGAAAGCGCCTTGTTACTTTAGTACGAAACGTATATAACATATTTTGCTGTAACCAATGCTCTATAGACATCTCTTTCTTTCATATGACGTTGTTCTTGTGCACGTAAGCGGTGGTAATACATTTTTTTGTTTATGCTTAACTCTCCGTCTATAGATACTTGTTCTTAGATTTCTGCCAATATCTCACGCGGTACTCGACGAAATGATAGCTGCCGTTTGATGGTTGCTCATTTCAGGCTCTTAGCTGTCATATAGCGTTATAATAATAATAATTTATCATAATTTTTTCATACCGGGGGCCTTACATATAAATCGATTTTTAAGGAGTCCAATAAATATCTTTGAACAGACTTCCATTTTCATATCAATCAATCATGTTCCGTGTGGTGTCTGAAGTATGAATATAGCACCACTCCATCTCCTCCCGTGGATGTCGTGAAAGGCGACCATCATCATCATCATATCGGCCTCAGGATGTCCACTGCTGAACAAAGGCCTCCCCCAAAGATGTCCACAATAGTGTCGTAGTTTCTGGTGAAATTTGCCCTTACTGACCACGCTTGGCAGGCGGGTTGGTAAGCGCAGTATGGTAACTGTTCCACAGAAGAGACGCTGCTACTCATCCATCTGATTTAGAGTCCTTTAGTCGCCTCTTACGACATCCGCGGGAGGAGATGGAGTGGTGATATATTCTTAATCCGGACACCTCATAAACTCAATATGGTATGTAAAAAATATAATTTCATTTATTTACCAGATTATATATGTACTTATTCATTAGTTATTAAAATGTAATATTAAGAATTGTTTCTATTTTAAATTAGGTATCCCAATATTTTGCGCCTATAATTCTTTATAACCTTGCCGCCTTATAGTTTCCTCTTGCCTATTTTACCGAAACCACATTGTTTAACAAGGATAATTAAACAATGAACTCAAAATTGTTATCGATAAACTTGAAACTGATATTGCAAACATTCAATATTCATAATAATTGTCCAAGCTAGTCTTTTTACAAATAAAATATTGTATCCAAACCGGTTCCTGAGGAACCCTTGATTTTCTGACGGCTGTACGCATGCGCAAACTTGTAAAACTTGTAGAAGGGTGGCGTGAGTGTCAAAATCAAAAGCAATATAACCCCAAAATGATATTAAAACGCATAATTATTGTTTAACTTATGCTATTTACCTAAGATTTTGGAACACCGCATGGTTAAATGCGTGGGGAAAAACTACTTCCATTGATCATTTTGACTAACTTAAGTCATAAAATTGGCTAAACTAGACTTACCTGTAATCAATGTCTGCGGCTTCGAACACAAACACAGATCCGTACATTCCCGCTAAAAAGCACGGGAACAAGTACAATGCATAGTTTATAATATTATACTTCCCAAAAGGTCCCAGTTCATTTAGGATCGCATCTAGCCCAACAGGCGGTTTATTCTTAGCCATTTTTACACCAATCTATTTAACACTCTTATTAAGAACACTTTAAATAACACTGGTATGATATTAATAATATTTTAATTTATAAAAATACTATTTTCAACACGCGTCGCCGGAATCTCGCGTTTTGACAGATCAATTTGACAGATCCACAGGCATGCGCAGTCGGACCACCCCTTATGATGTCATTTGAGAATAATACATTTAGAAGCTGTAATACCTAGTTGCAATGTTTTATACCGAGCGAGCGTACGCGGCAGATGTCTGAACCTGTGTGCGTTTGAATTGAAAATAGACAAGAAAAAGCGGCTATTGAGAGATATTCTTCTGATTAAGCGAAAAAGACGTACAGACGATTTGTCGTCATGGCGGTATGGGATTGAGTGAGATGGATGCAGTTTGGCTGTTGTGCCACAAAGATAGACAGACGGATATAAAAAGTGTAGTGTTTTTAATTAACGATTACATATTTTTGTTTTAATAATAGAGCGAATCAAACGAAAACGTTGCTATAATTCGGTGTTCTTAATTTAAAATAAGCATTTACTTTTAGGGTGATATATGATGTAACACTATTAATTTATTTTTGAAGATAGTGTTTTGTTTTGAAGTGATTTATTATTTGTTTTTAATTATTGAGTTTTACATACATACATCAATGTATTTAATAGTAATATGTAACGGTAGGTATCCGTGTGTTGTCTGGATTAATAATATCACCACACATACTCTAAACTAGAGGGATGGGCAGCAGTGTCCTTTCTGTAAAACAGTAGTGCGCGCGTTCTGCGCAAACTAAACCCTGCCTAGCGCGGTGATTACTGGCATATGCTATCTGTAACCGGCCATCGATGAGGGAAGCTTTTGTTTTTTGGCTTATATAGTAATGATGATGTTACGGTAGATGCGTATATGCAGACGTTTGTGGACTCGTAGCAACTGGGCCTATAATATGATTCACTTAGGTCTGGAAGGGTTTTGGTTTAAATTTTGTAAACATACATATAGGTACAATACTCCCGGGTGCGTAGATTGGGGAATCTGCGTGCCCACACCGAGCAACCCAAGAGAAGATGGTAGCACGCATGTGGTCACGTGCTGCCGTGGGACGCTTTGGGGGATCCTTTACAATCCCCCCGAGGGGGTGACCGCTTTACAGTCACCCTCTCAGGGATGTGCCTATAGGCGTGGCACCAGTGGGCGGCTCTAGTGTGATCATACGAGGACCTGGAGCCTCCCTTAGGTGCCGAAGATGACCGCTCCCGTGGTTTTAGCCAGTAGGAGTCCGGCGGCATACCCCTTCGAAGTTCATGAAGAATTCCCACTGGGCACCAATAAAAAAAAATAAAAACAAGTTACAATACTCCAATGGATAATAATTTCACCATCATCATATCGGCGATACAACGTCCACTGTTGTAAAAAACCCTCCCCCATAGATTTATGCAATTATGTCATCTTATTTGGGGGAAATTGCCAGTACTCACCACGCTTGGCAGGCGGGCTGGTGAGCGTTTGCGGCCGAGCGGCAGATCCTGGTCGATCGGGTCGGGCAAGATCTCTCTCTGCCGGCAGTAGTGTCGGCTATATTGGCAGAGCATGAAAATTGGAGTGCAGTGGTCTCCTTCTGCGAGAGCGTCATGCTCCAGAAGGAGACTGCAGACCGGGATCGGGAGAGGGCTGATCCCGCACGGAGAAGGATGAGACAGCGCCGGGGCAACAACCGTCCCGGCTCCCAAGTCCAACACGCCTGAGCCCCCTGCCGTCACTTCATGGTGGGGGGCCTTGGGGGTCGCGGGCGCGCAGATTGGGGAATCTGCGTGCTCACACCGAGCGACCCCCCGGAAGACGGAGGCACGCACGTGGTCACGTGCCGCCGTGTGCGCAGCACAGCGCAAAGCGAGGCTTGGGGGGGTCCTTTACAATCCTCCCCGAGAAGTGCCTGGGGGGGGCGACCTTTTTACAGTCGCCTTCCCTCCGCTAGAGGGGATGACCGCTTTACAGTCATCCCTTACGAGATGTGCCTAAAGGCGTGGCACCAATGGGCGGCTCTAGTGTGATCTTACGAGGACCTGGAGCCCCCTTCGGTGCCGAAGATGACCGCTCCAGTGGTTTTAGCCGGTAGGAGTCCGGCATACCCCTTCGCCCTTCCCCGGGGTGAAGGAAGTTCCATGTAGAATTTCCACTGGACATCAATAAAAAAGGCGGGTTGGTGAGTGCAGAATGGCTACTGCTCCATAGAAAGGACGCTGCTGCTTTTACGACCTTCACGGGAGGAGATGGAGTGGTGCTATATTCTTAATGCGGACACCACACTGATAAGAATTTATAATATTAAAAATTATTCATATTTATTTAAATTTACTAAATTGTCTGAGTGTGTTGTGTGCTCATTCGCTATTGGCATTGGGTATTGCCATAAACGCCACGCTTGGCGGGTTGGCAATCGCAGTGACATTGTACTTAAGGTAGTCGTAGGACGCTGCCGGCCATTCTCCGGCTAACACCATAGTCACCTTTTGTAAAACTCATGGGATGGGATGGGTTGGTGCTATTCCTTGCCGGCACTATACGGCAATTTAAATAAATACGGTATTTAAATAAATAAATGATGTCAGATTTAAAGAAATGAGCAAGAAAATGTTACAATTCTTACTTATTCAAAATCACTGAATTTAAAGTTAAGATAAAGATAAAAATATTGTTTATTGTCCATATTGTCCAACCATTTACATCAATTGTCAAGACTTTTGATGTCGCATTACAAGTTGTAGATTTCCTATAGAGAAGAACGGGCAAGAAACTCCTCGGTTACTCTTCTCAAATCATAATGTTACAATATTTGATGACTACATTGATCCGAAATGCACCTTGCAGTGCATGATACAGTCGACTGCTGCACTCTGGGTCATGGGTTCGATTCCCGCACGGAACAAATATTTGTATGATCTGCAGGTAGTTGTTCCGGGTCTGGGTGTATTGTGTGTGGAGTTGGTGTCTGTAAACGCACCCACGACACAGGAGAAATCCTAGTGTGGGGCAACGTTTTTTAAAAACAAACAAGCAAAACAAAAAACAAAACTAAACTTCTGAAAATGTCTACACTAAACTAGCAGATTGCTATATTTATTCGACTTTAAGATTTATTTGTCATGGCAGCATTGAGATGACTATTCCCAACAAATGGCACTTGTTCACGAGCATGATGCATGGTACAGCGTCGCCCAGCTCAACCATATTGATATATATGAACTTCCAGACAAATATTACATCAGTAAGACAAATTAATTGCAAACCCTCATGGTACTCGCACTACCACAGAATTAAATGTAAATTCGTAAAATGAATAGAAAAATAACAATAAAAACAAACATCTAATTAACGTCATAATGAAAATCATTTATTATTTTCTACTTTAATAAGAACTTACACTAAAGACACAACTGTTACACAGACTAACGGTTAACAGTACATCAAACACATCGACAAAATCATATTCCATTCGTCCGCAAACACGTCACAATAAGGATTAGCTTCTTAGAAAGCGTTGAGTGCAGTTAGGGTACGAGGGACGGCTGATTTGGCGCGAGCTTACGGCAAACAGCTTATGTTTCCTGCTGCGCCTATAATTCATTTCAGCTAAATAAAGTCCACTGCTGGACACAAGCCAAAGATCGCCAAAACAACCAGCCTGGCTGTGTTGTGTACTCATGGGGGGTTTTGCTATAATCGACACGCTTGGCGATCGCAGTTGAGCTGTTATTGTACTCAAAGGATGCCGCTGCCCATCCTCTGGTTAATCCCATAGTTGCCTTTTACGGCACCCAAGGGATGAGATGGGTTGGTGCTGTTCGTAGCCAGCACCGCATGGTTAGGTCACCTATCCAGCTGTACGTTGCTTATGACGCGATTTTGGGTGTCATTCTCTCCGCTGGGTACTGGTGTCTGATTAGTCTGTTATGCTGATGACACTCTTGTGTTGGCCAGCAGAGGGTCCTTCGAGAGAACCATGTGGCTTGCCGAGTAAGCGGTAGCAATTGTGTTGGCCAGAATCCATACTCTGGGTCTGCAGATAGCGTCACACAAAACCGAGGCTCTATGGTTGCACACACTGCCGTGGAGCAGAAATCCACCCAGTTCGTGGATACGCATTGGTAAAGCGCAAATTAGAGTAGGCCAGTACCTAGGCCTCACCCTGGATATTCGTTGGGGCTTTTAAGTGTACTTTGAGCACCTCGTCCTTCAAATAGAGAGGGCAGTGGGCGTCTTTGAGACGAAGTTCGCCGCCTCTACGGGAGAGTCGCGAAACATAAAACGAAAAGAAAAATAACCTGAGTTTCAGCTTACCTATTAAGAATCTTGTATAGCGTGCAGCGTCCTGTGTTTTTCTTTGATATATTAGCTTATCTATTTTAGAATTTATTATAGAACAACGCAATTTTGCGCACAGAGTGAGTGAATTGAATGATTACGTCTTCCTCTTTTGTACAATGTACTAAACTAATTACGAACAACACAAAAGAAACCAGTATTCTTCCACTTTAGTATCATTATCGTCCTAGACGTTTCTCGGGTGTAATGGGGTTGACTTTCCATGCAGTTTTCGGACTAAGAATATAGCACCCCTCCATTTCCTCCCATGGATGTGATAAAAACCGATTAAGGGACTCTAAACCAGAGGGATGAGTAGCAGCGTCCCTTCTGAGGAACAGCGACCTTTCTGTGGTCACCAACCCGCCTGCCAAGTCTGGTGAGCACTGGCAAATTCCCCCAAAAATGACGATAAAATTGTGGAAATCTATGGAGGCCTTTGTTCAGTAGTTGACGTCCTTTGGCTTATATGATGTTGACAAGTCAAGTAGCTGAAATATTTTCATGTTGTTGCTGGTGATACAATAAAAATGACTTCATTTATTTTTGAATGTCGAACTACTTTTGTATTACTTTTATTGGTATTCACAATACATTGCCTACATTGTGTATAACTGCGAACCGAAATTATATTACCAGTCCGTTATTTTTATTATTAGTTTGCTTCCTTGTTATAAATGAGCCTTAGACTGTGTTTCCACCAAATATGTGCGAGGAGGCGTAACGGAGCTGTGAAACGATGCGACTCTTTCCACCAAAGCTGTACGAGGTAGATGAGCGGTGCGAGGATGCGTAGCGCACTCTTTTCAGTATTGTAGTGCGAGAAATTCTATGAATAGCAAAACATCCCACGTACACATTCCTTGCACGCCATCCTCAGTCGCGTCCCTAGCCTCGTACATATTATCTCTTGCTTTTGTATGTACAAAGACAGCGCACTGCTAAGCCATTTTACACCAGAGCTGAGCTGAGCAAAGCTAGGAAAATTAAGTAATCCTATTGGAGGATGTCTTCCTTGCGCACAGCTTGGCTACCTCGCACAGCTCTGGTGGAAACACAGCCTTATCTACGCTCTAAATCTGTTTGGTTACAATTTATCTAATAACATCATATAGGTATATACATATTAAGTTTTATTATTCTCAGACTTATAATTATAACAAACCCAAACAACTGTATAATTAACAACTATACAATGCTGACCATAATGTAAACAGGTCTGTTCTTTTAATTAAAGAACGTAAATAATATATAATTATGAAACTACTAATGACAATGTACGTCCGAAATATTGTTACAATTTTCTTATAGGCAAACTATATAATTCATTAGCGTTGGGGTAGTTTTTCTCAACCATTATGTAATTGATTAATTTCTGCGGGTTTTTTGGGTATTTGATGTATGGAACATGTTTCTTATTTTAATGACATAATAATGTTATCCGAGTGCTGCCGGCTAGCCGTGTGGTGCCGACTCAGAATACTACCACCCAACTTCCTCCCGTGGGTGTCGTACAAGTCGACTAAGGGATTAGCCGGAGGATGGGCAGCAGCGTCCTTCGAGAACATTAATAACCCAACTGCACTCGCCAACCCGTCTGCCAAGCGTGGCGATTATGGCAGAACCCCCAATGAGCCCACAGCACACCCATATCGATCGATGTGGTGATCTTTGGGGAGGCCTATGTCCAGCAGTGGACTTCATTAGGCCGCAATGATGATGATGATGACATATGACTGAAACCATGAAAGTTTTAGTAAAAAATGTGTGTCATAGTGAAAACTGTGTAGTAACAATCGCAAACTCAAATGTATAATGAAAACAAGGGTCTCGTTAAAGATATGCCGTAGGTGCTAGTGCACTCGTGATTTGGCCGATGTTGCCTCTGTCGCTTGTGCCTCTTCATATCATCATATCGGCCATACAACGTCCACTACTGAACAAAGGCCTCCCCCATAAATTTCCACAACTGTGTCATCATATTAGGGGAATTTGCCAGTACTCACCACGCTTGGCAGGCGGGTTGGTGAGTGCAGAATGGCTACTATTCCACAGAAAGGACGCTGCTACCCATCCCTCTGGTTTAGAGTCCCTTAGTCGCTTTTTACGACCTTCCACGGGAGGAGATGGAGTGGTGCTATATTCTTAATCCGGCACCACACGGATAACGCATGTGCCTCGCCAGATTATTATACTGAAGTGCGGGTTCATTCAAAAGGCCCTACATACATATAACTATATTTTTATATACAAAAATGTTTTGACATATGGAAGATACATTACTGAGAAAACGTTAAAAATAAATGGATAAAATATTGCAGATGCAAAGGCATAGACAGTTGACAATTTTTTTATGAGCGGTATGTTCATTCTTTTTTTGTAATTAATAAAGGTAGCCTTAGTTACTCCTTATAACATCAGCTATCTGCCAATGAAAGTTCCGTCAAAATCGGTCGTTTGGGATATTAGCTGGAATAAATAGATATAAAGATAAAAAAAAGTTTGTTAAAAGTTCCGTATACACATTCATAAATGCATTTAGTAAAAAGCTATAATTTTGACATTACAAACCAAAGACGGCACGGTTGGTGCAGTGGCTGATACAGTCGGCTGCTGCGCTCCTGGTCGTGGAGCCCACATGGAACAAATATTTGTATGATCTGCAGGTAGTTGTTTCGGGTCTGGGTGTTTTGTATGTGGAATTCATGTCTGTAAAACACACCCATTGGAAATAAGGAGATATGCCATGTAGTTAAAAATGTATGCAAGCCTCGAAATCCAGTTTTCCTCTACAATTCTTCATGAAAACACACAGTTACAAGTTCTCATCCAATGAACTGAATAACCACAACATGATAATTGGCGACTGCAACACAGCGGCCGTAACACGCAACGCGCAAGTTTATTGGGAGTACCATTCGATGTTCTATTAACTGCGTTTCTTATTCACCGATTGCTAGTTACAAGTGGTAGATAAGAAGCATTGTATTTTGTACCAAAATAATAATGTCGTTCTGCTTCATCACACCAAATGTAACATAATAAAGAAAACAATAATTTGTTATTTATTATTTTTATAGACAAATACAAGAAAAATCTTTCACTTGCATATGGACAATTGCTACAAATAAAACTTTCTTACAAAAAAATATCGACTTCAAAAACCCTACACGATATAAAAATATTAAAACCACTATAAAAGGAAAAATTAACTTTATGAAGTCGGGTGGGGCCAGGTATGCCCCAACCATGGTTCATGCAGACCAACGAGAAGTTATATTTTATAACTGACTGACTATTTTAGTGGTTTTAATATTTTTATATCGTGTAGGGTTTTTGAAGTCAGTATTTTTTTTTGTAAAAAAGTTTTTTTTTGTTTCATTTTAGTGTAAATAAATTTAAGAACTTTTTCAATTTGATATCAGTATTTAACACTAAAAATAAGAATGACTCAAATCGGTTCTCTGATCTGAGAGGAATCGAAACTATTAAGACATCATGTTTACTGAAGCTGTTTATTGAAGCTGGTTTAAAAAATACTCAATCGAATGTAATGAAATTTATATGGGACCAATTCGAAAGCATTTTGCATCCGTTGAAATATGAATTGCTCAAATCGGTTTACTAATCTCGGAGTAATCGGTGTACAAAAAAAAAGAATTACACATCGAATTGAGAACCTCCTCCTTTTGAAGTCGGACAGTAACAGATTTTTTACGTTAGTGTTCTCAATAATATATTTTTTGTCTAGATGCTGAATCGCCTATTCAAGATTCGAATGTAACTATTTTTAGCGATAAGTTTAGAATCATGTTAAGCTTTTCAAACGTAAGTAGAAATTCACAGACACGTTACGATAAGTTACATTTGGAAAATACTATTGTGGACTTTAGTCATTGCATATTTTATCTTAAGTAACGAATCAAATACTGCGTTTTGATTTAATATCACATTTAGTGCGTGTGGTGTCTGGATTGAGAATATAGCACCACTCCATCTCCTTCCATGAATGTCGTAACAGGCGACAAAGGACCCTAAACCAGAGGAATGAGCAGCAGCGTCCCATTGCTGAAACAGCGCTCACCAACCTGGCTGCCAAGCGTGGTGAGTACTGGCATATTCCCCCAAAATGTGTATACGTACATGTATACGTGCAACAAGCCGGTTTCCGAAAAGGTTTTAGTACCATAGATCACATCCATACACTGGGGCAGGTTATACAGAAGACCGAGGAGTATAATCTGCCAGTATGCTTAGCGTTTGTGGACTATGCAGCGGATGATACGTACAAAAAGTATGTTTGTATTTATGTACATTTAAATAAAACCATCGTGTAAAATAAAGTTTGCACTAATAAAAAAAAAACAGCCATATTTATAAATTATTTGCTTATATTTAATACAATATATATTGCGCACTTGACAATTTTAGTAATGTAATTTTCATGAACTTAAAAATTATACCAACCCTGTTTTAGATTGAAGTTAATGATAGTATAAATTGCAGTTGATTTGCGGCATATTGCTCAAATAGTGGTGATAAATCGATTACAGCGACGCACAATGAGTATTGTTATCATCCCGCATGAAGACAATCTCGTGAAATTCGAGATAGATAAATTAATAATATGTTATTACATATATACAAATAAATAAACAATACGTTTAAATGATAAATTAACTAACAATAAATATACTACATTAAGCATTCATCATCATCATCATCATGATGCTGATCATATCAACCAAAGGACGTCCACTGCTGAACAAAGGCCTCCCTCATAGATTTCCACAACGAGTGGTTACATGCCGCCCACATCCAACGACTCCCAGCGACCTTCACCAGGTAGTCTGTCCACCTCGTTAGAGGTCGTCCCACGCTGCGTTTTCCGGTGCGCGGTCTCCACTCGAGAACCTTTTTACCCCAATGGCTATCAGTTCTAAGACCAATGTAGTAAATGCTACGTTACATTACAGTACATTATTAATAACTTAATATGTACCTATGTTCTAATACAATTGATTTACACATTCATTCGATGTTACAAATAAACTGCGCTTTAATAAATACCAAGTTTTACGCTATTTTTAAATCCAAATTTATTTTTGAACTTCTATCGCAAGAACTCAAAATATAGTTTCAAATCTTTGCCTACTACAAAATCAGGAGGAACAAAGTGACGCTCTAGTAAACTAAAACAGTCTCTATCAGACGTGCAATCTTCTACTAACAATGAAGGGGCTGCCACAGATTATCTTATAGTGGAAATAGCACAATGGCAGTCCGCCACGTGGAATAGATAGCAGTTCGGCTATAGTTTCTTGGGGACAGGTATAAAATGATTGTGTTTATGTGGGTGTTTGTTGCGAAGAATTTAGGTTGAATCGTACCTATTTCTTGTGATGAGGACAATTCGTGGCCTTACGATTGATTGCGAAAATAAATACAAAAATTATGTACACGTATTTTGAGTTGGATCTAATTAGTTTTATTGTAGATGTGAAGCTTATTGTACTTATTGATATTTAATTTGTGATGCCAGCGCTACAATCTTGCCAGCTTCTACAAAGGTTCACAAACACAAGCGTGTGGATCGGGCAAATGGCTTGGCTTGCGGTGCCTCGCCGGCGCTTGCCACTAATCGTACGGAGTGTCGATTTTTGTCCACAGATCAAAGAAAGTTTGCGGCAAGCGTTTGCGAGCCATCCACATGTTTGCGTGCGAGATATTAAGTCTGTGACCGCGCGACTGACGGCCGTCGACGTTTCCGATGCTTGGCAGCGGATTGTCATTGTTTCGTACATTACCTTAAAATAAATCTAATTATAGTTTAAAGACCTATTATAATCTTGTTTTAAATTAAATATGAACTAAAAAGCCCAAATTGATTTTGCTAATGTCAAGTAAAAGCGTGGGGTGCTGGATTTAAAAAAAAACCCAATACTCCTTGCCCAAGGGGATGGTGTACTTACCGTATAAAAAAATTTGTTGTGCATTGCGGGAGTGGACCGAGGGTTTTTAAAATTTATCGTTTCTGCGTTTATTGAGACACAATGTATGACGTAAACAGATTGTAAGGTACACAACTGTAAGGTAAATGTCGACCCAATTTTTTTTTTGGTTGTTAAGAATTTTATTTTGGTTTATTCTAATTTTTAACATAATTTGACATGTAATTATATGTAATTAATGTTGGCAGAGTACGAAAACTGGAATGTAGTGGTCTCCTTCTGTGAGAGCGTCATGCTCCAGAAGGAGACCGCAGAGCGGGATCGGGAGAGGGCCGATCCTGCGGCGCCTAATTTCTATACGTCTGAAAATACACCTTGCCGTCGCTATAAGTCCGGGGGGCTTCTGGGTTCGCACGTGCGTAGATTGGGAAATTTGCGTGCCCACACCGAGCGACCCACGAGGAGATGGTGGTGCGTAAGTGGTCACGCGCCGCCGTGTGCGCTACGTAGCACAGCGCACAGGGACGCTTCCACGGATAGGGTGACTGTTTTACAGTGACGTGCGTATGGGCGTGGCACAGTTTTATAAGCCGGTAAGAGTCTCCTTCGCCCTTCCCCGGGGTGGATGAAGTTCATGACAATAATACACCGGAACCTATAGTCACCTTTTACGACACCCACAGGATGAGATGGGTTGCTGCTATTCGTATGACTTGCTATTTAAACCGATTGATATACCGATATGATTTGTTGTAAAGTTACTTAGAAAATAAACTATCCGTAATAAATGTACCATACATACATTTGATACTTATATAATCCGTGATATATAAAAAAACACTACATTGAAATTACTGGGCATAAGAGACTACATAACTGTTGTCTCTAGGTGAAGAGCGTCCCTGCCGTTGCTATAAATTGCGTTAGGAGGTGAGCATTAAATTTTAACATTAAAATAAAAATGGCATGCAAACAGTAGCTTCAGTACGTGTATGTTTAATTGAACTCGTTTGTAGACGTCTTGGGTTGACCTGTTAAGTCTACAAAATGTTTTAACAATAAATAAATAAATAAGGCGGGGGGACCTCTGGCTTCGCGGCTGCGTCGATTGGGGAATCTGCATGCCCACACCGAGCGACCCAGGACATGACGGTAGCACGCATGTGGTCACGCGCTGCCGTGAGACGCTTTGGGGGATCCTTTACAATCCGCTTTACCGCTTTACAGTCACCCTCTCCGAGATGTGCCTTTAGGCGTGGCACTAATGGGCGGTTCTAGTGTGAGATTACGAGGTCCTGGAGTACCCCTTCCGTCGAAGATGACCGCTCCAGTGGTTTTAGCAGGTAAGAGTTCGGCATACCCTTTCGTCCTTCCCGGGGCGAAGGAAGTTCGTGTAGAAATTCAATGGGCACCAATAAAAAAAATAAAAAAAGGTGAAGCGCGTAGTGTGATGCCACACAGGACTTGTACTAGGTAGTATTAGACTTGCACTAGGTAGTATTAGACTTGTACTAGGTAGTATTAGACTTGTACTAGGCATTATTAGACTTGTACTAGGTAGTATTAGACTTGTACTAGGTAGTATTAGACTTGTACTACCTAAGTATTATAATTGTAATAGACAGACATGACGCTTAACACTAGGCGAAGGACTTGCAAGTATCGTCATGTATCGTCATCGTAGTGTAAAAAATAAGGGTAGGTATTCCTATTTAAGTGGCGGGCACAGTTCGTTTATAACATTTATTATAACCAAGCAAATAAGCAAAATATTTTTCTTTTTCTTTAGTAATTTGCAATTGGTGTGAACTTATAATCTATAGAAATAAATCAAATTGAAGTGTCTGTTTGTAAAGTCAAATACCAGCTTTTTACTAAATGCACATGAAAGTATATAGGGTACTTAGAACAAAAAACTTCTCTGTCTCTGTGAGTTAATTCCCGAATCGGCTGGGCCGATTTTGATCACTGGCAGATAGGTGATGTTATAAAGACTAACTCAGGCTACTGTTATTTTGGAAAAAAGAAAAAGTATTGGTCTGCCACGCAAAATATGAAATTCCATGAAGTCCAATATATACCTACTCTTTATTGTACACAACATAACACATTACATATAAATGTACAATGAGCGGTCCTGTCGCAGAAGGCGATCTCTTCCAGACAACCTTTGGATGGTCTGACTGAAAGCAGAGAACTATTGGGCTGTCTAGTGTACAAAATATCATACAAAATATTACTTAGTAGTTAGTAATATAAAATACATACAATAAATATTTTATATATAAAATGATAGATAAAATATACTCATAAATATCAGATATAACTGGTATACGAGAAGAAAATAATAGAGAGAACTGTAATGCTTCTTTAAAATAGGTAGTATTTGAACACGTCATACCACAATAGGTAATGAATGCAGCCTTGGGGTGTCGCGGGTGCGCAGATTGGGGAGTTTGGGTGCTCAAATCAAGCGACCACCGGGTAGACGGTGGCGCGCACGTGGTCACGTACCATCGTGTGCGTAGCACAGCGCACAGCGAGGCTTGAGGGGATCCTTTACAATCCTTCCCGAGAAGAGCCTGGTGGGCGATCTTTTACAGTGGCCTTCCCTCCGCTAAAGGGGGTGCCTAAAGGACTGGCATCAATGGGGGGCTCTAGTGTGATCTTACGAAGATCTGGAGCCCCCCTTCGGTGCTGACCTCTCCAGTGGTTTAGCCGGTAGGAGGCCGGAGGATGCTCTTTCACCATTTCCCAGGACGGAGGAAGTTCATGTAGAATTTCCACTAGATACCAATAAAAATAAAAAAGGTAATGAAAGCAATATGGCGGGTCCATAACTTGGCATGTACCAACGTGACTTTTTCAATTTGTTATGTAATTTCTTAGTTAATCTACTATGACTGCTTTTAACAGTGAAGACAAACGTCGTAAGAAACCCTGGTTCCAATGGTTTGAAATCTTCAACACGCAGTGAAAAAGCGTGGTGATCAATGCTCGTTCCTTCTGTGTATGAGAAGAGGCTGCCGCCCTGCAGTGGGATAGTTACAGTCTAATTATTAGGTATTATAAAGGATGTTCCTGTAAGTATGGATTTAATCGAATAGGAGCTTCTGCAAGGTTATTTCCAAGCTTTTAACAATGAGAATGTCGGACACCTGGGTTTTGATGGTTTGAAATTGCTAATGTGCGGTAAGCAAGCATGGTGAATAATGGTCGTTCTTTTCGTGTATTAGTCCAGATACAGGCTCATATTATTTACTCAAATCTCATGCATAAAATGATAAATACTCATAACCTATAACAAACTTTCCTACTCATACATTTTCTTTTGTGATTAATTTCGTTGCTGGTTCCAAGACAGTTCTTCATTTCTCTGGGACACACCGACCTTCATGGGTCGGTGTTCTTTTCGGTGGTTGCCATTGTAAATCCTGGCTTATAGGAGTTGCAGTGGTTGGGAAAGTGTCATAAAAAAAAAATGGTTGTCTGCACGCCTACTAAATTTATGTTAGCAATTCTGATCTTGTGGGTTGGTTGCTATTTACTATAGTTATCAAAGACGTAGATTTAAGTTACATGCGTGCCAAAACCAAACTCCCCCAATTGTAGCACCTCGTAATCAGTAAACCTAGATAGGTATCTCTTTTATGGTTGCGTTGTTGGTTGTTGGCATGGTTGTGCAGGCGCGACTGAATTTTGAGCACCATTTAATATGGACGTAACATATCTATGGTATAATATCATTGATTCTTATATATTACCTTTCGCCATATTGTATACTAGATGTTGTACGCGGTTTCACCCGCGCGTTTACTTTTATCAATATAGACATAAATGTAGCTTATATCACTCAAGCATAGTATAGCTTACTATTAGTGAAAGAACTTTTAAAATCCTTTTAATAGTTCCAAAAATTACCCCCTACATACAAACAAAACTTTTTCTTTTTTCTATCTTTTCGTGTGGTTAGTGACCTTGTGTCAGAGTTGTTCAAGCCACTCAAAGGCCCTCAAACTGGCTAAACGACTGCTGTCCAATAAAACAAAACAGGATCAACGATTTTACGTGCTTAGGCACGAAGCACGGAGATGCTTAATTCAAATACCACTATGCGGTGTCCCATCCATAGACTGACTGCGCCAAGCGTTGCTTGACCTCACAATTGTTTATCAATTAGTGATTGAAACTGGCTATAATATTAGTGTAGATGAGCAATACGGCACAACTAAAATATATATAAGATATAGGTGGCGTCGGCAAGAATATCGCTCGCAATCGGCACGCTGTATGCTCACTTAAGCACTCGGTGTGCTAAATCGGTCTGTACGCTGTATGTGGGATGGGAGGAAGGCAGTTGCGAGCGCACTCGCGAAATTTATCTTGATATTATAAAAGTATTGTAGAACATACGACTTAAACCCTAATTTAAATGAAAAAAATAGTGATATGTTTATAATGAGTGATTGGAGTGTAAATACTGGGCGGAAAAGGGCAAGCTACATTTTATGGAAGTTATTGATGAGAACACCCAGTGCCGTGTGGGAAGCGTTTCCAAACAAAAGACAAGAGCGCATTCTTTAGCACTTGGCTGGCTGGGCTGGATGTAATATGCGGCAGGCCTATTGGTCGTGTCATTCGGAAATATATCATGATCCTCCCTCTAAACCTATTACAAGTTCCTAATTAAAGCTCAGGTCATTATTGCATGTTTTCAATAGCATGATGTACATTTCTAAATTCAACGTGTGCGAAGCCGCGGGCAAAAGCTAGTTTGAAATAAAAAGCTATGACTTTTTTCAACCTTTGCCGTTCCTGTATAATTTTAAAATAAACTGTTTGTTCGAGTTAGACCTGCTAGTTTTCTTCTTTCTTTTGTATGGTTAGGGGGCAATCTTATGTCAAAATTTTCATCATCATCGTATCAGCCAAAAGACATCCACTGATGAACAAAGGCATCCTCTATAAACAACCGGTTACACACCGTGTGTCGTCATTTTGGGGGGAATTTGAATTCACCACGCTTAGCAGACGGGTTGGTCAGGGCAGAATGGCTGCTGTTACACAGAAGGGACCCTGCTGCCTTTCCCTTCAGGTTTCTTTAAACCTGAAGGATTGGCATCAGCGTCCCTTGGTGTCAAAAAGCGATTAGCGGACTTTTCCCTTAATCGCAATTTACGATATCCACGGGAGGGGAATGGAGTGGTGTTATATTCTTAATTCGGACACCACAGAGAGTTGTTCAAGCCACCCAAAGGCCTCTGATTTGACTTAACGACTGCTGTTTAGTGACAAAACCAAGACCGATGATTTTATGTGCCCGCCGAAGCACAGAGACGCTCAATTTAAAATGGCCGCTCCAAGCGTTGCTTAGTCTCACTGATCGACGAGACCTACGTTGGTGCAGTGGCTGATACAGACGGCTGCTATGCTCTGGGTCGTGGGTTCATTTCCCTCACGGAACAAATATTTGTATGATCTGCAGGTAGTTGAACCGGGTCTGGGTGTATTGTGTGTAGAATTTATGTCTGTAAACGCACCTAAGACAGGAGAAATCTTAGTGGGGGCAACGTTTCATAAAAGAAAAAGAAATCGCTTAGCGATTAGCTACTGCAACTAGTTATGAGGGCCTCGGCCCGTTAGTTATAAGTAGCCTTAACTAAGAATAGGTGTGTCACTACGTGGTGCACTATAGTTAGAGCAAGTTCAGCAGGAACCCAATTATGTGTCCTTTTTAATCTGTTTCCCTAACAGTGCTCTCAAAAGAAGCAAAGGAAAATATGAAGGCTCAAAGCTAATGAGTCTTCACTCGTTCCTTGTTTCCTTAAACCTCACCAACAGCTGTACCCAACAGTGACATGATTATAATAGAAATAAAAAGTAATGAAGGAACATCTTTATAAGGATGGCGGATATAGCAGAATTTCTCGTAATAAAACAAATGAATGGCAGAATTTTCTGAACGGTTTCTGTTCGTATGGTACTGTGTGGCTTGTTAACGTTGCATAGTGAGGTTCGAGTATCGATGGTATTTACGTCATTTTTGTAGAAGGTCAAGTTATTCTTATTAAAAAAAAAAAAAAACACTTGGGAGATTCCCCCACTAT
Source organism: Diloba caeruleocephala (assembly GCA_947459985.1). Taxonomy (NCBI): domain Eukaryota; kingdom Metazoa; phylum Arthropoda; class Insecta; order Lepidoptera; family Noctuidae; genus Diloba; species Diloba caeruleocephala. Next base: position 5,366,175 of record OX381618.1, read on the forward strand.
TTTACCGTGTGATGTCGAAAAAGATAGCTCCACCCCATCTCTTCCCGTGGGTGTCTTAAAAGGCGACTATGGGATTAGCCAGAGAATAGGCAACTGAGTCCTTCGGGTACATTTAACTGCGATCGCCAACCCGCCTGCCGAGCGAGGTGGTATATGTAAAAATGGTGGTATTATGGTAAAACCCCCAATGAGCACACGACGTAAACCCCGACTCGTCCTTATGGCGATCTTTAGGACAGGCCTATGTCTAGGGTATCCCCTTCTTAATCCTTTAGCACCATTTACTAAAATACACCTATCGACAGGCAGCATCTTTCTGGAAGCAACATTTAGTGATTGCCAATACGGCCAGAAAGCGTGGTGATATTAAAATTCTTGAAAAAATTACAGGTGTTATATTTACAATTTATCGACACAACATTTGCCAACACTAGCTTGTTACCCTCAAGCTATGATAATGAGCGATTTATATTTTATAGTGGCACAAAGCGCACACTTTTATGATATCACTCTCAAATCCATACAATTCAGAATTCAGATGAAAGCACTACTCTAAGTTTATGGGATTTTTAAGAGAATCTAACTTGAGGTTTCCGTGTATGTAAGCATATCAAGGTTTTATCTTCGAATTTACTAAAACCATTTGTGTACATTTTTTTATGACACAGACTGTACTGCTTTCAAAAGACAAGGGACGATAAGCGTCGAAAAATGGCCTCTTCAACACTCATGTTGATCCTGGCTGGAGGCTCTTCAAGCTTCGCCAATTGTCCGGTTAAGCATCTACATCTCCCTTGAGATGTATGCGAGAAGCCCACCATAAATATACAAAAAAATTCCTGCCGATTTTTTTGATATATAATAATTATGTTTGGTATATCACTACGAGATTGAAATAGAAATGAAGAAATCTGTAGAAACACTAAAGTTGTCAACATTGCCGAAAGGATTAGTAAACTGAAGTGGCAATAGGCGGGGTACATTGCTCGTAGAACTGATGGTCGTTCAGGCAAAAAGGTTCTCGAGTGAAACCGCGCACCAGAAAACGCAGCGTGGGACAACCTACAACGAGGTGGACAAAGAACCTGGTCTATGGGAGACGTTGGATGCGGGCGGTAATCCGTGGGGGAGGCTTTTGTTCAGCAGTGTACGTCCTTTGGCTGAGATGATGATGAATGATGTTTATTTAAAGTCAGTTTTACTTTTAAAGTTTAATTCAGTATTTTCCACACCTATCCGTCATAAACTTAACACAAGCCATTTAAAACCCTTAATCAACTTAATTGAACCGAACTAATTGTTAGCCGTCCGTTTATAAATTGTCTGTAACACTAAATTATACAGGCTCGTTATCTAGGCGGGACACACGCGTGGCACGTCGATAACGTAACGTTATTAGTAGTATGCTCATGACATTGATTAATAGGGCTCAGCAGAGCTTAACTCGAGTTGAGGTGTAGGCAAAAGTAATGCAACGTAAAGTTGGTTCAAGTTTGAGTCAGTTATTTGCCATGAAATCCAATTTTGTATTTATTTTTATACCTCTAAGTTGGAAAATAAGCATACGGCCTGCCTGATGGTAAGTGGTTACCTACCAGGTTACAGGTTAACCTTTAAACGCTTGCAACACCAGAGGTATTACTCGCGCGTTGCTGACCCTGTAAAAATCTTTTCACGCCCGCTTTGAAGAGCCCGTGCTGTAGGCTCTTGGGGAAACCTCGTTAAGGAATTGATTCCTTTTACGGTCGCCTTCCCTCCGCTAGAGTGGATGACCGCCTTATAGTCATCCCCTCCGAGACATGCCTAAATGCGTGGCATCAATGGGTGGCTCTAGATGGAGATCTTTCGAGTTCCTGGAGCCTCCCTTCGGTGCCGACGATGATCAATCAGTGGTTTTAGCCGGTAGGAGTCCGGCATACCCCTTCGCCTTTTCCCGGGGAGAAGGAAGTACATGAGGTATTTCCATCGGATCAATAAAAGAAAACAAAGGAGTTTGTCCCACAACCTGGGTGTGCACGGGAGGAAATTTCGCTGAAACGGTGCTGAGACCATTTTTGCTGTAGGGTATGTGGATGAACTCCCCGCCGATGCCAAAAGGTGTGATAGTAGAAAGTAGCCGTTGGTATTAATATCGAACATGTCCTCAGAACACTGTCCATTGTACAAGCGGTAGAACACACAGAGGGAGGCAAGGTCTCTCCACAGACTTTGAGCTTCTAGATCGATCGGGAGCTTGGGATTGTCGACAATCCAAACTGCACGTTTCTGTGCCGAATCAAAGGGTTCAAGCTGGTATCCAGGTGTTCCCGCCAATAGCTGTAGCACTCCATAAGAGGCCGGACTTGCGGCTTATAAATTATTATTAATTCATCAGATGGGCCAAAGGACGGCCACTGCTGAAACAAAGGCCTTCTTCATAGACTACCACAGTTGTATCGTGATTTTTGGATGAAGTTGCCTGTATTCACCGTGTTTGGCAGGCGGGTTGATGAGTGTAGTATGGCTACTTGGCTACTACGAGGGCGGCACTGAAAATTTCGGGAATCAAGGAAGTGACACAACATTGCTATTGAAAAATGTATTTATTGCTTTTCGAAGTATTCTCCGCGAAATTTGACACATTTTTCCATACGATGGAACCAATCATTGAAGCAACCATTCCATTCGGAAGTTGGGGTCTCCAAAATGGCCGTTTTGTAGGCGTCCACAGCTTCTTTAGGTGATGAAAATCTCTGTCCACGCAATTTATTCTTTATTTTAGGGAAAGTATAGAAATCATTAGGGCTTAGGTCGGGGCTGTACGGCGGATGGTCTAATAATTCTATGTTTTCTTGCTCTAAAAACTCTTTTGTTCTGTGCGCGGTGTGAGAACTCGCATTGTCGTGATGGAGGATGATGCGGCGGTTGCAGTTCTCTCTACGGAGTTCAGAAACGACCTGTGGCAAACAAATGCTAGCATACCATTCTGCATTAACCGTTCTTTGTCCCTCAAGAGAAATAGTCGTAACATGGCCGGTTTTGGAGACAAACGTGGCCACCATTTTTTTTGCAACACTTCGTGAACGAACAATTTTTGTTGGCTTTAACTCATTTTCGAACACCCAAACTCGTGACTGGTTTTTTGTTTCGGGTTCGTACGCATATATCCAGGATTCGTCACCTGATACGATGTTGTATACAGCATTTGAGGATCCTTCATGGAATCTTTCGAGAGTTCTGACGCACCAAGTAACGCGAGCCGCTTTTTGCTCTTCACATAGCAAATGCGGTATCCATCGGGAAAACAACTTTTTTACACCTAATTGTTCATGCAAGATTATTTGTATTTGACTCATGCCAATGTCTAAAGTTGCCTAAATTTCGCGGTATGTCACATGTCGATCTTCCTCAATCAGCTTACGCACAGCATCAACGTTTTCTTGGGTGACTGCAGTTTTTGGACGACCTTGACGAGGATCATCACTGAGCTTGACACGTCCACGTTGAAATTCAGCAAACCAGCGATAAATTGTGGTTTTGGATGGGGCTTCATCACCAAATGCAGAAATCATCCGGTCAACACACTGTTTTTGTGTTAAACCACTTCGAAAGTCATAATAAATCATCGCTCTTGAATTTTCTCGAGTCAATTCCATTTTCTCAACGACTAAACAAGTTTGACAAAACCTTGTGACAAGACCGTGAATCTTTTTTTAAATAAACAAATGGTATTCGATTTGTAAAACCAAGGAGTTTTCAATTAAAAAGATTTTAATATGACAGGAACAGTGGAAATATTCCATTCCCGATACTTTTAGTGCAGCCTATGTACTTAGTTACTAGCAGCGCCGTTTCTGTGGAGCACTCCACAGAACATACATATGACGAACTGTCCCACTGCTGGGCACGGGCCTTTTCTCACGATGAGAAAAGTTGGGCCTTAGTCTTCCACGCTGGCCTAGTGGATGGGCAGTAGCGTCCCTTGTGTGAAACAGCAAACATTCATCGGTCACCTACCCGCCTGCCAAGCGTGATGAGAATGTCAAATTCCTCCCAAAACAAGCGGCATGTCGCCTGTCGTTTATGGGGGTGGCCTTTGTTTTGTAGGGGATGGCTTTTGAGTGATATGATGATAATACATATATTTGTTCTATGTGGGAAACAAACCCGCGCGCAGTATCGCTATAAAGCCACCAATTGGATTCATGGTCCAGGTGGCCTTTTTTCGATGGGCCATAAATGCCCATAATCTATCAGGCAAGGAAACTCTTAGGGTAGCAAAAGATGCATGCAAACTCTATTATAAGCCATACAATGCGTTCCTTACATAACATATAGTTGCTTGATCGAGCTGGTACAGAGCTTATTGTATTAAGATATTAATTATCGCATCACAGCTATTCCCGGTAATTAACTCGGTACTCGAAGGTTTACTGGTCTAGTTAACCATATCAAAGGGTTACAAACTAATGAAATATTGTATTTCCTTGTATATTTGTGTACCGGTATACTATTATTATTATTTATTATATAATTATCAGGCAGGCAGATGAAACAACTGATAGGTGCCTGTATCCTGCTAATCACCGCTGGATTCTATTCTTTGCAGTTGAGAAGATATTTGTCTGTTTTTGAACTGATTCACATTTTGGGCTGAGACTGCGTCTTCTGGAAGTTTATTCCACGCTCTGACTATCCTGTTGCTTAGAAAGTGTTTGTGTGGGTTGTTATTTGAACAGCTGGTACACCGCTTAAGGTGGTGGCCTCTTAGATGGACATTGTCGTTACGAGTAAATATGTTAGCGTAATTCTGAAGGTCGTAATGCCCACTTAAGATTTTGTATGTCTCAATTAGGTCTCCACGGTCTCTGCGATCCCTTAAAGTTGTGAGCTTTAAAACTTCCAAGCGTTCCTCATACGATCGTCGTTTTAGTAATCGTGGTATTTTAGTGAAGCTGCGCTGAACCTTTTCCAGGAGTTCTATATCCTTAACAAAATAGGGGCTCCAGACTTGAAATGCATACTCTAGGATAGGTCTGATAAACGTTTTATGGATCCGAAGCAATATTTCTGGTGTCAAGACCCCAAAGGCTTTCCTTACATGGTAGATAAGGCTTTTAGCTTACTAGTTAACCATTTTCAAATTATGAGAAGGATTTGTTTTAGATTTGAACACAAATCGCGTAATCTGATTAATTTAAAAGTTATGTTACGGATAGCCCGTTACCCTGGTCGTTTTAGAGAATAATCAGCATAGCCTTTCCCCAGTTTATTCGGGAAGTCCCGTGTGGTTTTTGACAAAGAACAGACTACCCTTCTATACCCATGGGTGTTGTAAAAAGCAGCTCGTCATGGCAGCAGCTTTACATTTAATAAAACACATACTGCAACGCAGTAAAGACTTTATTTTTTAATAGGTGTACATCATTTTGGCCGAATAAGTCCACTGCTGGACACAGGCCTCCCCCAAAGATCACCACAACGACAGATATGGGTATGTTGTGTGCTCATTGGGGGGTTTTGCCATAATCGCCACGGTTTGCAAGCGGTTTGGCGATCACAGTTGAGTTGTTAATGTACTCGAAGGCAGCTGCTGCCCATCCTCCGGCTAATCCCATAGTTGCCTTTTACGACACCCAAGGGATGAGATGGGTTGGTGCTATTCGTAGCCGGCACCACACAGCTTGTACATGTAGCATGTACACCGTCGTATATGGACGGTGGGCACTAGCTGTTGCCCCGACCGATCCGGCGCACATCGCCACTCTTCGCCGTCTTCTTTGTTAATGTGTGTGACGGCACGACAGCGACTCAGTATTAGCATCGGGAACATGAGCTGCAGCATCCATCCCTGTGCTAATTTTTAATAACAAACTGGCTATTCAAAATCCAGTTTACTAGTACAGAAGGGCAATAGTAGGACTACACCACTACAGAAGAGCTGCTCGTCATAAAAATGCAGCTAGAACGTAAATAAAGTGCCCTACCCCTCACATCCACCCATCTGTTCTAATATATATTCACACGCCGTCCCTTTTACCCTCACACAAACACACATACACTCCAAACATGCTCTACACTTTACACACATACAAGAAAATAATTATCTTCTAAAATGATTCCCCTTTAAAGCATAAAAATATAAATTTATATAACCACTAGTCATTGCAGCTAGTGTTTTACTGATATATTAATTAGTAACACTGTCCTAAGGCTATGGTGTCCTGAAATACAGGCATCGGCTTAGTTTAGGTGCCAGTCGGCCAAAAATAATTTTTGTTCATTTCGTATTCTCGTTTAAGGTTTATCTAAACTACTACTTTTAAGTTTGATTTGTGAAAGCAAATAAAGATTTTTTATATTTTTTGAATAACAACATACTGCGTTCATTAATCCACCTTTTTTATTGTTCCCCAGTAGAAATTGATCATGAACTTCCTTTACCCCGGAGAAGAACCAAGGGCCGTGCCGAACTCCTCCTCCTAAAACCACTGGAGCGCTCATCTTCGGTACCGATTGGGGGGCTCCAGGTCCTCGTAAGATCACACTAGAGGCACCCATGGTGCCACGCCTTTAGGCACATCTTGGTGGGAATTATTGCAAAACGGTCACCTCCTCTAGCATAGGGAAGGCGACAGAAAAAGGTCGCCCCTCAGGCACTTCTCAGGGAGGATTGTACAGGATCCCTCATGCCTCGCTGAGTGCTGTGCTGCGCACACGTTGGCACGTGAACACGTGCATGCCACCGTCTTCTTGGGGGTCGCTTGGTATGAGCATGCAGACCCCCCAATCTGCGCGCGCGACCCCCGAGCATGTGGTAATTATCGAACTGGTATGTGACTGCTCATTGTAATGATCATTAAGAGGCTCATGTTCAGCAGTGGATGTTTATGGGCAGTTGCGGTAGTGTGGTAGTGTGGTGATGTGGTAGGGGCCAGGTTGTCGTCTGACAAAATAATATGAATATTTATAGTATGTTATGCGGAGTGACCCCCACTACGTGATCACTACTATCGGATGAATATTGAAATATAATATATGTATAAGGTTCGACCAGGTTCATGTGCTCTAGTGTGATTATGCGAGATCCTGGAGTCCCCCTTAGGTGCCGATGATAACCACCCCAGTGGATTTGGCCAGTTAGAGTCCAGAATGCCCCTTTGCCCATCCCCAGGGCTAAGGAAGTTCATGAAAATTTCCACAGGGATAAATAAAAAAAGGCTCAGCATGTGTCCGGCAAAGAATTGGAGTGACCATTTAGTTAAAAGGGCAGGAGGTTGGCAATAGTCTGCGTGTTCATACCGAGCTACCCGCGGAAAGACAGCGGCGTGCACGTGGTCACGTGCCACCATGTGTGCGCATGTTTTCTTTCTTTCTCCATGTAGTTCAAATGTATGCGAGCCTAGAAATCCAGTTTTCCCCTACCATTATTCATAAAAACACACTAATGCACACAGTTACAAGTTCTCATCCAATGAACTGAATAAACACAACATTATAATTGGCTACTCATACTAAAACACACCCACGACTTTGTAGGTAGCCAATCATGACACGGGCTTCAGACTGGATTTTGTACTTTTATATATTATATTATGTACGACAGAGAAATCTGGAGGTCATAGATTTAATAATATAATCATCACATCAGTGAATAGACCACCACTGCTGAACAAAGACCTCTCCCATAGATCTAGACACTGCTGTTCATCACTCCGGTTAGAGTCTCTTAGTAACCTTTTACGACATCCATGGGAGGAAATAGAGTGTTACCATATTCTTAATCCAAACACCACATGAAACAAAGAAGAAACGAATTAATATTAAAAAGAAATCGTCCTGTATCCTTCATATATCATACAGCATGATAGAAGATGATAGAAGAATACAGCACCACTTCATTTCCTCCTGTGGATGTTACAAAAGGTGACTAAGGGGCTCTAAACCAGAGGGTGGGCAGCAGCAATCCTTCTGAGGAACGGTAGCCATATTGCTCTCACTATTAACTTCCAAGCGAGGTGAGTATTGGAAAATACCACCCAAGATGACGACACAATTGTGGAAATCTATTGGGAGGCCTTTGTTCAGCAGTGAACGTATACATGGCTGATATGATGATGATGATGATGATGTTGAGATAATTCATAAGTTCAACAGAACCACAAATAGTTCACCAACAAATAATTCCAACACAAAACGAAACCTCCATGTGAATAAAACTATTTGATCACAATACATTTCACAATCAGCTATTGTTATCGTATTACAATACTTCATGCATGGATCTACATAATTCACTACTCCTGGATTAAATATATGATGAGAAATGAAATAATGTGAGGGACGGTCCTATCCGAATAATAGGATAGCGATACCCGTTAGTTCTGGGTTTACGCCTGTTGAATTTGCCGGTATTGTGTTTTGGGACACTACTGAATATAGGGACTTAGGTAAAGGAAGGCAATATCATATAACCAACCAACTACTTATTCTGACTATTGATAAATGAAACGTCAGAATCTAAGTTGCACGGTTCCAAATAGTTGATCTCATGGAGAAGAGCTGGCAAGAAACTCTATGGATACTCTTTTAAAATACTTGAGGTTACAATATTGAACTAGATATTAAGAACATATAAACTTTATCAATACATTGCTGAATCATAAATATACCAGCTGTACACTATAAATAGCACATCATATAAATGTTGTTACCAGGGAAGCCACATGTGGCCAATTAAAAAAAAAAAAACTCCAATTTCATAGTTTTCCTAGTCAGGGCACGCTCCATTTTCGTCTCAAGTACAATCGAAGACCACGATCTTTGAACCGGACAACTATTATCTGTAATCTGCACCATATTTATGCATTTAAGTTTTATGTATTGTGTTGTTTTATGTATTGTGTTGTCTTTGATTGTATCTGGGTTTGTGTTATTTGTCTCTCTTCACGGGTTAATATTTTCTGCAAGGAGGAACCAGGTATAGATTTACGCAGCGTACCGACATGCAGAAGTTCTTTAGAGAATTTTAATCTAAAATGTATCTGGAACTTTTCGGGGACTATCCATGGATGTACTATAAAAATATAGTCTCGGATTGTCTCCGGAAGTGTACGACTATTGGATAAAATAGAATTCTAAGTTTTTTTTGCTGAATAATATTGATTTAGCTTGCGTACAAACTTTCTTAAATATTTTAGATTAGTTACGTAATTATGGACAGTTTATTAATTTTTCAAGGTACAAACAATACCATCTGTACTTTTTATGATGCCTTTAGACACGTGGTTGAGACATTTTGATCATAGGGTAGGATAATACCATCCAATTTAATTACATGACTAGGTAACTTGTACTCGAATAGCGAATTAGCCCTGTGGTGCCGGTTCAGAATACCACCACCCCATTTCCTCCCGTGGGTGTCGTAAAAGTCGACTATGGGATTAGCCGGAGGATGGGCAGCAGCTTCCTTCGATTACATTAACAAATCAACTGCGATCGCCAACCCGTCTGCCAAGCGTGGCGATTATGGCAAAACCCCCCAATGAGCCCACAACACACCCATATCGGTCGTTGTGGTGATCTTTGGGGGAGGCCTGTGTCCAGCAGTGGACTTCATTCGGCCGAAATGATTAGACACGTACACTGAGAGGCATGGTTAACGCAGTGGCTAAGTGATTAGCTTTCTAGGTTACGTGTCACGGTTTCGATTCCCGTACGGAACAAATATTTGTATGATGAAGAGATATTGGTTCAGGATCTGGGGGGTAAATTTTCATCTATTTTCTTAAATAACATTAAATCTACATGTTTTGAAATTATGAAATAAATATATTTTAGACCTTCACAACAAGCCCTTCCATTTAATATGTTACACGGTATAGTTTCCAAAACATCATTCTTAAATTTTCTATATTACCGTCCGTATTCAAAATTCATTTATTTACATTACACGTCCGTGTTTGAATCGCAGAAATGCATATGTGTACCAAATTTCAACTCTAGATTCGGAGCAAACTGACTGTGACAAACACACATGATCCTATCAGGGTACCGCCGTTTCTTTTCCTTCGGACGTTCGGAATCCTGTAAAGGTAACACGTATCAGGTATTCAGGTACTGGAGCTTTAAAATCTTATATAAATAACGTATGTATTCACAGCACGATGGTAAATTTATTTAGAAATAAGCAGTACCTTTGTACTTAAGTGTTCCTATATATTCTGTATTTTTCTATTATTGTGTGTAAATAAATAAAAACAAATACATACTTCACATAGTCACTAACTCTGCTTAAACGTTTGTGCAAACGTTGCTATAATGGCAACAAAAAACCATTTATGGATTGATCAATATATTACGGAAGAATTTGGACGATGTAATAAAGTAAATTGCGCGTAAAATTAACCTAGCATCCAGTAAAATATGGCTTCGCTAAGAAAAACAAGAGGAAAACCGAGTCACGATGGTATTACGATTAATTTCATTTGTATTAAGATTTATGGAGCTTTGTACTAATATATTTTATTGCACTTAACGATATTTATTAAAGGCATGTGTGGAAACGCTTAAGGGAATTGAAAGTAGGGTATGCAGGGTAACAATAACAAAAATGGAGGTAAATTGTAGCTCGAAGGTTAGTAAGGATTAAATCTTCATCATCAATCTTCTTCATCTTTGTAGATGTGAAAGGAGTACATTGATGAGAGGTAACCGTCTAAGCGTATTTCGTACAAGATAATTCAGCCCTTTTTTCTCGTTCACCGTAGTTTGATGGGTCTTATATTGTGGTTACTCTGAAATTTCAGTCCAAGAACTCCAAGGCACTTTCCAAGAATCTTAGCTGAGAGGTGTCCCTGCGATTCATAGGCCGGCCGGCTACCAGACACCGTTCACCACATGACGCTGATTCTTCGTGTGAATAAGTGAATTAGTGTCTGTATTTCATATTGTATATTTATGGCAGTTGTAAGTTTTATGGTGTATTGTTTTATTGTATTTTCATATTTGGGCTTAAGCCTCATGTATATAAAATATTTTAAAAAAATGCATTTCTGATGGACAAATCTAGAAATCTAGACCATTAAATTGTGGTGACTGATGTTGATGAAGATGAGTATCACTTTATGGTGGATTGTGTCCAGAATTAAGCCGAGAAAATAACGTTAATGCACGTTACTGATGTGTATTGTGTGTGGAATTTATGTCTGTGAACGCACCCACGACGCAGGAGAAATCCTAGTGGGGCAAGGTTTTTAAAAAAAGAAAAAGAAAGAAAGTAGTACTGATATAGATTTTATGAAATTGGTAAATTTAATAGCATCCTGACTCGCCCCGATCAGAAAAGGCCTGATCTGCGCGTACAATACAATAATGCATTTAGGGTACTGATGGGTTTGCCACGCTACTGCATTGAATATATACTAAATTTGCAAAATATTAAATCAGTTGCTACATTTTAGATCATCATTATCATCATCATACCGGTCGTACAACGTCCACTACTGAACAAAGGCCTCCCCCATAGATTTCCACAACTTTGTTATCATATTGGGGGGAATTTGCTAGTAATCACTGTAGGGGACTGTATGATATTTACTAATGAAAACTAATAGGCTGGTTAAAATAATATAATTATGAATTTACAAAGATAAGGAATGACTGGCGGCGCGCGTATTATAATTGTTTACGGTCGCGGGTGTCGCTCGCTGTGGTCGATGGTGCTGTGTGTGCGCCGTGCGGCGGCGTGGCCGGCCGGAGCGAACTCGTCGTTCCCCGCGTCCCGCGCTGCCGCCTCCACCGCCGACGTTCGGGAATGTTCCGAACAGACTGCCCGGGGTCGCTCGCTGTGGTCGATGGTGCTGTGTGTGCGCCGTGCGGCGGCGTGGCCGGCCGGAGCGAACTCGTCGTTCCCCGCGTCCCGCGCTGCCGCCTCCACCGCCGACGTTCGGGAATGTTCCGAACAGACTGCCCGGGGTCGCTCGCTGTGGTCGATGGTGCTGTGTGTGCGCCGTGCGGCGGCGTGGCCGGCCGGAGCGAACTCGTCGTTCCCCGCGTCCCGCGCTGCCGCCTCCACCGCCGACGTTCGGGAATGTTCCGAACAGACTGCCCGGGGTCGCTCGCTGTGGTCGATGGTGCTGTGTGTGCGCCGTGCGGCGGCGTGGCCGGCCGGAGCGAACTCGTCGTTCCCCGCGTCCCGCGCTGCCGCCTCCACCGCCGACGTTCGGGAATGTTCCGAACAATCACCACGCTTAGCAGGCGGGTTGGTGAGCGCAGAATAGCCAGTTCCACAAAAAGGACGCTGCTGCACATCCCTTTGGTTTAGAGTCCCTTAGTCGCCTTATACGACCTCCACGGGAGGAGATGGAGTAGTGCTATATTCTTAATCCGGACACCACACGGATAAATATAGTACGACCTAATAGTGTAGATAGTATATAACATGAGTCATATAAAGCGACCAGCAGACATCACTCTGCTAACTATAAAACTACAGAAATGGATTACGAAGAGGCCAGTTATCGCCAGTTGGACGAAACTCTTCTACAGAATGTTAGCGTTAAGCAAGTCATCCTTTCTGATGGCAATCACAATCATCGTCATCTCAGCTGACAGAGGTTCTCGGCTGAACATAGGCCTCCCCCAAAGTCCTACGCTACTCGCATCAAACGGATTCCCGCAACCATCACCAGGTCATCAGTCGTCATCAGTACGTCTCGCGGGGGGTCTGCCTACGCTGCGTCTTTAAGTACGTGATTATTACTTACTCGAGTGTATCGGCCCCATCGGCCATCCATTCAACGAGCAATGTGCCCTGCTCACGGCCTTTTTAGTTTAGCAATTCTTCGGGCCATGTCTGTTACCTTGGTTCTTTTGTGGATCTCCTCATTTTTGATTAGATCTCGCAAGGAAATCCAAGCATAGCCCTCTCTATTCCCCTTTGGGTGACCCTAAGCCATCTTATGAGGCTCATGGTGAGCCACCACATTTCAGTACCATTAGTCATCACTGGCGACACATACTGGTCAAAGACCTTCGTCTTGAGGCACTGGCATTTGACAGCAATAGTTGTTGTTTAATTTCAATTTCATTTATTTCCGTATTTAGTGTCTATAAACTTTTATCTGCGTTACGAATTCGTGTCCAGTTTGATCTCAAAATCAAATTAAATATATACAAAAAGTTTACAATAAACCCCACATTATAAATGGATATTTTTTGTTTTTCGTTTAATCTGCAGTGAAATGGAGTTTCATAGAAAAATGGGCGTTCTCGTTTGTTTCTGATTTAAATATGAGTAGGTACCGTATCAGAAATAAGTCAATTACACTTTTGTTTTTTATCAAATAGAATTTAAGAACGTAAAGTGCTAGCCTACTAAAGGAACGTTTATTTCCAGAAGTCCACAAATTTTCACGAAAGAAAAGTTAAACACTCCGTAATGGAAAACAAAATAATGAGTACACTCAAAATACTTGAACATAATCACATTCAGTTCGCCTGTTGTAAAATTACGTTTTATCTCGCAAGCCGGGTTCGCGAATTTCGATTAAAGCTTCAAACGTTTCTGGTACATTTATTCTGCAAAGTTAGTTTCGGAATGAGTTCGGAAGTTTATCAGACGCCCCTACTTTTTGTTTTACTGTTAAAACATACAACGTGTACTTTTTTATAGCAAATCTTAGTGAGGATGTTATGTTTAAGTAATAAAAAGAAAATCTTATACAAAACCTCTAACTCACACACTTATTTTCCAAACTTATTAAAAGCTATTAAGGGTTTAGACTGTCAGCAGGCAAAACTCGATCCAATAAGTATTGGCAGAATGTAGTAATGTCGATATGAGATTTTTCATTTTTACCCTTTAAACAACACTTTTTTCGGGATGGAAGCTGTGAACAAATTCTCAAGCGTCAGGATAAAAAAAACTTCGAGCGCGGTAAGACACTTCAATACAATACTTAGCAAAAGGAAACAAATCAAAGTTGATTCCAATTTTTTTATGATACTGGGAACAAAGATTTTGTGTCAAGTCAAATCAATAAGCACTGGCAGAAATTTGTAAAGTATATTTGGTTCTTCATTCTAACTGCATATAGAATAAGAAGCTTAAGGAAGAACAGACTACAGACTAAAGTTCAAGGCAAGCATCTAAGTTTAGGTAAATCGAAACCGAACAAGGTGGGATTTCCAAGTTTCGGGTGTGTTAATATTGGGAACAAAGGTTTCGAGTCACAGTACAGTTAGTAGTGGTTTCGTCAATCTTCTAAGAACTCCAGGGAAGAGTCGCGATCCACGAAGGGACGTGACACGTTTAAGTGTTTAAGATCTGGATACGTGTTGCTGTTTTCAGTTGATGGCAACCAGGTGTTTTTGATTTTAGTGGATTACTAGGGGAAGGACTCTTATTGCAAGAATCAGGCTAGGTAGGTACCACCACAGTGCCAAATATTCTTCGCCAAGCTACTGCTTTCTGCAAAGATAGCTGGCTCGAACTTGGGGCAGTTGCCCGAACAGAAGCAGGCCCAAGACGGCGATTCATTGTATCCTGTGCTCCCTTCATCTAAAAATGTGTGGCTTGCATGGTTACACAGAGATAGGGCCTGTCAGACCAAGTGCCATGCCGATATCTGCACTATGCCTTACCGGCGAACAACGCACCCCCAGCCCCAGAAGAAGGAATACATAGGGTTTTAGCCAGTAAGAGTCCGGCATGCCCCTCCACTTTTCCCAAGGGTCCCTTGAGGAGAGGATTTCCCCACGAGAAAAAAGTTAATCAAAGTGATAGACTGCACTTTACTGTGTTCGTCCAGTGCAGTCCAATATTCAATGTAAGCCTCCACCAAGTCGCACTTATTTGGGTAAGCGTTGGTTATATATAGCCGTTATTTTATACTAGCTTTTACCTGCGGCTTCGCTCTTGTGGGTCTAAGGAAAAATACCGTAGTTTATGTCTGTACATCACCAATCCTGGATAAGAACAGAGTATTATATTAGGATGCTGTTATACGAAGGACAGAACAGCATTATTTTAGGAAGCTAATGTTTACAATGCTGTGTTTCCTTCCATTTGGTGCGTATTAATGTTCATATTTTGGGCGTAAGACATATGGAAATATGCTACATGTAGGAGATGGGAGAAGCATGTTTTTTTCAGGTATGTACCCTTGCTACCTGCAATGTTTGCATTTACGCTATGTTAATGATAATCGCCAAACCAAGTTAGCCTGGAAACTATAGTGTTTTAAATTTGAAGGAGAGGTTACTGAGCATTATAGGGATCCGAGGGGTGAATTTATTTTATGTGATCGAAGCGATGCCGTGTGGTGCCGGCTCAGAATACCACACCCCATTTCCTCCCGCAGGTGTCGTACTAGTACTAGTCGACTAAGGGATTAGCTGGAGGATGGGCAGCAGCTTCCTTCGAGTACATTAACAACTCAACTGCGATCGCAAACCCGTCTACCAAGCGTGGCGATTATGGCGAAACCCCCAATGAGCCCACAACACACCCATCTTGGTCGTTGTGGTGATCTTCGGAGGAGGCATGTGTCCAGCAGTGGACTTCATTCGACCGATAATCGAAGCGATCGTTCACAAGCGTGGTGCATCCAAATTTAGTATATGCATGATTGTATTATACCTATTTTTTACGCTAATGTGAGGGCCCCCAACCCTATATGAAATCTACGGCCTCCAAAGTGCTTTGTTCTGTACACATGATTGTATATACTAATAAATAGGTACTTCTTTTCTTCTTTTACTCTTGGACTTCGCCATTGGTCGTTATTTAAATTTCATTGTAAATCTGGGTAAACGTAGATATTTTTAATGATCATGTTCTTTCGTAGAAGAGGTTCTTGTGCAGGTTCGTGCACTAACGGGTGGATCTTACTTTTAGCGGGAAGCACCTTCAGATTTCCCATTTTGCACTCGACTAGAAAGGGGATAATTGGATTTGGCATTTAAGAGCTAATATTCTGTCTGGACTATTGTAGGACCAACATGAGCTACTATGCTCAAGAGCGTTTATCGTGACGCAATTAGATTGGGTTCTGTGATTCCGTCACCGTACTCGTAAACCCCAGGATTAAGGTTCCTGTATAACTTATGATTGATTCATTTTTGGTAGAATTAAGAAGGAAAGAAGAAAGGTTGGAAGCCTTATAGGTGCACGGGAGTTGCGACGCTTAGGAGCTTCGACCTTCTGGCTGATATCTGCCACACAAGAAATTGTACCACGGGATAAGGCTGTCCCGTACAATATATGTGAACGTTTTTAATGACTGAACGGATTTGTATGAAAGGAGATGGGCGAAAAAGGACCTGACGTTATACTAATTAAATATTTATTAATAATCCTTTTATGATTTTTCGTTCTTACTTGATAAATATTTATTAATAATCCTTTTATGATTTTTCGTTCTTACTTGATAAATATTTTAGACTTCTACAATGGGAAAACGATTAAGTGCAAAAATCAATAGATTACTGATTTCCTACATGAATGTATGCTCTGCAATGTTGCTAGATGCATGAAATATCACGTAAATAGATATTTATGCACAATCATTAGTTTTGTTTAAACTACCGTCAAATCTGCCATTTATCATTACATGTATAAATAGTTGATTGGTATGACAATAAACATGGTAAGGAAATGTATAAATGTATTCATTAATGGAATCGATCGAACCGGTTTATACTTTTATTTATCGCTGGCAACTCTTAAACAGACACAGAAGTGATCCTATTAGGGGTCCGCCGTTTTTTTCATCGGACGTTCGGAACCCTTAAAACAGTAAAAGTTAAGAAGGCACCCTCCATTTTGTCATGGGTTAAACACTTGTTTACCAGTGATAGCCTACTGGTTGAACGCTTGCCGCTTGCATACAAGGGTCTGAGTTTGATCCCGGCCGACACCTCTGACTTTTTGCATTCATGTGCGGATCATAACTTGATTATCACTTGCGTTAACAGTGAAGGAAAACATCGCGAGTAAACCTGCACACATGAAAGGGCTTCAAAATGGTATGTATAGTCCGCCAACCCGCACAGACCAGACCGACGTGGTGGACTAAGGCCTAACCTTTTTCATCGTAAGGAAAGGCCCGTGCCCAGCAATGGGGCAGTAACGGGCTGATTATGTATACAGGCTGTCCAGTAAATAGCACGACATACTGCAGGGGGTGAGAGCTTGGGTCAATACCTACCAAAAAATCACAATATATGTTCAGCAAAATCTTACGGATTTTTTTTTCACCACTGTAGGTTAAAGTTAAGCGATAAGAAAATAGTACTGTGAAAATTTAAATAAAATTTGTATTTCTTAAAAACATTTTAGTTTTGAATAGAATAAAGACTTATCAATGAGTAAAGTAACTATTCCCAAAAAAAAAACTAGAAAAGGAATTTTTTATTACGAGATGCTTAAAAATCTGTGTCAAGGTTTTTCGATATTTCGGAAAATTTTGTACTACTGTAAATCCGTAAGATTTTGCTGAATATATATTGTGTTTGCCGTGTGGTGCCGGCTCAGAATGCCACCACCCCATCTCCTCCCATGGGTGTCGTAAAAGTCGACTAAGGGATTAGTCGGAGGATGGGCAGCAGCGTCCTTCGAGTACATTAACAACTCAACTGCGATCGCCAACTCGCCTGCCAAGCGTGGCGATTATGGCAAAACCCCCCAATGAGCTCAAAACACATCCATATCGGTGGTTGTGATGATCTTTGGGGGAGGCCTGTGTCCAACAGTGGACTTCATTCGGCCGAAATGATGATATTGTGTTTTTTTGGTAGGTATTGACCCACGCTCTCACCCTGCAGTATGTCGTGCTATTTACTGGACAGCCTGTATATGTAAAAACTTATTCAAAACGATGTCACACTTCACTACAAAACACTCAAATAAATTCGCGTTACCCCAACATTGATTTTCCAAAAAAGCTCGTAGTCGACTAAATGCGTTGCGACTCGCGCGCTTTCACACTAGCCCTTAAAATGGCGGCGAAAGCGAACTAACGAACCTCTTTGTTACACCTGTTGGACCGTGAATATAGGAAGGGAGCGACATTCTTTAAGTGAGCCATAGTTTTGACTTTTATGGATCATTTAATCGAGACACGGAGTTAGAGGGAGTGGATGGACAAGAAAAGTTAATTGCGAATATAGTACGTAAAGAGTAAGTGAGTGAAATTTTTGATTAAAATAGTGTAGTACATTTTGTTTTTTATTCGATCTGATAACAAGAACAGCAATTCATTCTCCTGGTAGTAAGGGTCATCATATCGGCCATACAACGTTCAATACTGAACAAAGGCTTCCCCCATAGATTCCTACAACTGTGCCACACATCATATTGGGGGGAATTTGCCAGTACTCACCACACTTGGCAGGTGGGTTTGTGAGCGCAGAATGGCTACTGTTCCACAGAAAGGAAATTGCTGCCCATCCCTCTGGTTTAGAGTCCCTTAGTCACCTTTGACGACCTCCACGGGAGGAGATAGAGTGGTGCCATATTTTTAATCTGGACACCACACGGATATAAGGTAAAGGAAAGGGTTACGTTTCCCTATAACAATTGTTATTATTGGGTTAACTAGACCTGCGGGCCAACCACACCACCACTGCTGGACAGAAGCCTCTTCCAAGGGTTGCCACAACGACCGGTATATTTTTGTGTTGTGGGCCCGTTCCGGTTTTGCCATAATCGCTACGCATGGCAGACGTGTTGGCGATCGCAGTTGAGTTATAAATGTTCTCGAAGGACGCTGCTGCCCATTCTCGGGCTTATCCCATAGTTGCCTTTTACGACACTCACGGGATGAGATGAGGTGGTGGTATTCTTAGCCGGCACCACAGGGCACATCCTTAAGATATTAGGTATTCAGTCTCTTATACCCAGTAATTTCACCAGCTACAGTGCCATTTAAACTGAGACAGTAAAGCCAGCAGGATATCTGGTACTACGTTGGTACCTACCTAGCCGGAATCTTGCAAGAAGAGATCTAAAACCGATATAAAAAATCTTTTAGGAGAAGAAGATGAACAACCGCAGATGCCAAGCTTAAAGGAACAGGGCTACATTTACGATTCGGACTGCCTTGGGTATGTGCCTGAGAAGTACCAATAGTCTTACTTCTATGGAACTTAATATAGTCATCAGTGAGGTCAAGCAACGCTCGGCGCGGTCAGTGTGTGGGTGGGTGACCGCATAGTGCTATTTAAACTGTGCGTCTTCATGCTTCGGAGGGCACGTAAAATCTTCAGTCCTTCAGTTCAAAATTTGGGTGGCATGAACGACTCTGACACAAGGTTGGTCACTAACTACATGAAAAGAAGAATGAAGAAGAAGCAAACAAGCTACGGCCTGCCAGGTAGTAAGTAGCAACTGCACTCACGGGTATCAGAAATCTATTGATATACGTTGCCAATCTAAGACATAAGGGTGACTGTCTTTTGTTTCAGAATTTTCACAGTCTGTTCCCTTCACCCAGAATGAAACTACGCTTACAGTTCTTATAGTTATTGAAATACTACCTATTTCAATCACTATAAGAACTGTAAGCTGTAGTACTGCCCCAGTCGACCTCATCACACAGAACTAATGAATGAGAGAGACCCCTGCTCTTTCATCGAAGCAATCCAGCGTGATTAAATGAAGAAAGGTCAGCAATACCCATTTGTACATTGTATAATATCGAGCCGAATTTCCAGCAAAATATTTTCCCAATAATCCAGAAAAAGTTTGAAGTCAAGGACTAGAAGCCGTTTAATCTCCAGTCTAGCCAAAAAAAATTACATTGCCAAACTTTGGTGGCGTCTCCAAAGTTTTCTATGTCAGGGGCTAAAAACCTGGCAGTCGAAACGAGACCATTATTTTAGGCTGTGCTGACCATTCGCCGCGCGTTACCTGCAGAGATTTATAAAAAAGGTTGTGAAACCGCGGCAGAATACTTTACGGATTTTGTGCGACTGCCTTTCAGTATTTTGAAAGGTTTAGTTCTTATCATAGATTTATTAAAAAGAAAAAGAGTGTTTCTGTGGTTTAAAGTTTAAAACTTGGATACACGAGATTAATAGTATACCAATATATGTGTCGGCCTTCAGTGTCGTGAGTGCTAACTCGTCTATTCAGAACTCGTATAAGGTATATTCTACTATAATTAACTATTAGCATAAAGTTGTCTTTTAATAAACTATCTCACCATTCGCTTATAAAATAAGTGCGCACGCCTACACATAGGAACATTAGGTTCTGTGTTTAGACTTCGTACCACTAACATAATATTATGATCGAATTGATTTTATTAGTGACTAGCTCGGAAGCGCGGTTTCACCCGCCGTTTAATTTAAAAGAAATTAGATTATATATAAATAATTTAGAGTACTTACGTAACTACAGATAGACGAGTATGTATATTGGATTTCATTGGTTTTCATTTTTTTGCGCGGAACCCTAATTATTTTTCTCAAATAACAGTATAATAAGTTATTCCTTATAGTATCAGCTATCTTGGAATTGGTCCAGTCGTTTCGGAGATTGGCGGGAACAAGTAGATAGACAGACAGACACACAAAAAATAATGGTTTTTCTGTTGTAGATACCGTATATAATTATTATTTAATAAAAATCTGTTATTTTGATATTACAAATAGACACTTAAATTTTATTTATTGTTGTTAAATTGTTGATATTTTGCTAATATGATCACAAGGTTGTGACATGTGTGATCACCTTTAAATTTTTATTAAAATGTTAGTAGTTTTGAGTCTGTAATCTCTTTTTGTTAAGAAATTGTTTTAGAAAACGCTAATGAAACTTTATTGGTCCATTAATAGTAGCCTGAGAACACGTTTAATGCTTAATGTTTGATAACTGATAGTATGTATGTATGAATAATGATAGTTTTCCACTTACCTTATATTGCTTCATGTTATTTCTTTTTTATAGCTCTATTATTTAAATTATGTATGTTAGCTTAATATCCGTCCGTCACATAGGGTTAGCACTGAAAAACAGCTCTGTGTTGCGGCTAACGTCACAACACAGTATTATGCTGAGTGTTGACCTCTTTGCCACTTTTTAAGACGTGCATTAGCAACTGGTATTTTTTATGATTATTTTTTTTTGTATCTCATTTTTTTTAAATTTCTATTCTACAATCAATCTTTTTGTTATGTGGTTTTAGTGTAGATTTTCATCATCATATCGGCCATTTATACGTCCACTGCTGAACAAAGGCCTCCCCCATAGATTTTCACAACTGTGTCATCATTTTGGGGGGTATTTGCCAATACTCACCACGCTTGGCAGGCGGGTCGGTGAGCGCAGTATGGCTACCGTTTCACAGAAGGGACGCTGCTGCCCATCCCTCTGGTTTAGATTCCCTTAGTCGCCTTTTACGACATCCACGGGAGGAGATGGAGTGGTGCTTTATTCTTAATCCGGACACCACACGGAATCCACACAAGATTTTAGTTTTTAATTAACATGGATGTACCGATGTGCGTTTTGTTGTGGTAATAAATCGCTTTACTTTCTTTCTTCTTTTCTCCTAGTAATCGCTTACGGATTCGATCTCTCAAATGGCCATAAAACATCCATATTTTAAATTAGTCGTTACCCGTCCGCCTCCTAGGCGTTAATGCCATAATCGCCACATTTGCCACACGGGTTGGCGATCGCAGTTGAGTTGTTAATGTACTCAAAGGACGCTGCTGCCCATCCTCCGGCTAATCCTTTAGTCGACTTGTACGACACCCACAGGAGGGGATGGGGTGGTGGTATTCTGAGCCAGCACCACACGGTTATGAGCCGGCACCACACGGTAAAGACTTAAGATAAAATGTATAATTTCACAAATATTAAAAACCAATACAACTAAGATTATCCGACACAGTTCTTTTAGTAATTGCTTAAGAGGCTGTTCACATATTTACCGTCAGCATTGATTAGCGACTTGGTCAAAGACTTACTATAAGCTGTACTTTGTGCCTAATCATATGTCCTTAGATATTTTCTTAATAAAAAAAGGTTGTTGATATATGGCGCATTACCATCAAAGGAAAATTTTAATAAGGTACCTGCCAGACTGACTGCAAAGTCGATTTTAACGATTGCGTCATCGTTTTGACTTCGCATTCAACATCGTTATTTCACTTGTGTGGTGTGGTACGAGCAATAAGATTATGGAAAAATATTTATATGGTAAGATGTTTGTTGCTAACTTCGATCATGTTTGTTGTTAACTTCGATCATGTTTGTTGCTAACTTCGATCAACAATTACACTAGATTTCCGATGAGCGATTCGAAAACGGCCCGAAAAATAGGGCATTGTGGGCTTATATGATATTAGTATGGTCCAATGTTAAATAACAATAAGAGGTTCAAAATGTCGCAGTGTAGGTTCAATATTGTGAAAATAACTACCGTAACACCAAGATATCTAAAGGAATGTCGGTGTGGGCAGTGGGCACGCAGATTTCCCAATCTCCGCACACGCGAACCCATAGGCCTCATTTTGACATTCGATATCGCCAAATGGTCCAGAAGGCATAAAAAGACCGTATTAGGTTTTATTTATAAGGCGTAATAATGATCTCAATACGATTCACATTAGAAATCACAAAATCGTCACTTAATCATAATTCATAACTGACTAATAACGTGACCATTTTGTGATTTCTAATGTAATTCATATTATGATTCACCTAAAGCGGCCTTCTTAGGCCCCCAGAATGTTGGTTATTTCATCTAGAAAAGAAAACTTACCATAAATAAAACTTATTTAATGTGATGCGAAATCATCTTAAAATAATTAAATTAGAATTTTATCCTAAAATAAATAAATACTTCATTTCAAAAGATTACGCCCATTTATGATATGCCAACTGTGCACTGATTGATCCACATATATTATTACACCTATTTATCCGTTCACTGCTATAAACATAACTTTTAGTTTTTTATTTCCTACACATGTCGTAACGCAAGACGCGTTATAAATAAATGAAATTGAAGTGTCTGTGTCTAATGTCAAAATAACAGCTTTTTACTAAATGCATATGAAGGTATATACGGTACCTACAACAAAAAAGCTATTTGTAAATTTTTTGTCTGTCTATTTGCTCGCTAATCTCCGAAACGGCTGACCGATTTCTACGGAATTTTCACTGGAAGATAGCTGATGTTATAAGGAATAACTTAGGCTACTTTATTTTAGAAAAATAATTAGGGTTCCGTGCAAAAAAATAAAACCCATGAAATCCAATATATATACATACTCTATGTCACATGTCTATGCCGAAGTACCCTAAATTATATATAAATAATCCACTTTATTTTAAATTAAACGGCGGGTGAAACCGCGGGTCCCAGCTAGTTTATTACTAATACTGTGTGTAGTCTGTCGTGTGAATGAGTCGCTGCGTGTGCTCGCTCAGGCGAGGCGCGGCGGCGAACGGCCCGGCCAATCAAATGAAAAAGGCGAAGACATTACAAATTCTAATATCAATAACTGATTTAACTATTTTTTACACAGCAGTAATTTAAGTATAACGTGTCTTTATATATTATAATAATTTATCTATGTATTTGTATCTGTTTGGTAACCGTGCTTCATTGTATATCAGTCCAGAAGAAAACCAGCGTGGGGCATTATTCATCCGGCTTATGGTGACCTGGTTACCCTTTTGGCGTAAACTCGAGACGCAGTGTGTAGCTCTGTGTATACCTGTTTAAATTTAATTTGTTATTACACTTTTTTGAAGTGAAAACTTCTTTTAGCGCGGTATGCATATTTTAGATGAGATAAAATCTCTGAACTCGCGACACCGTTACGAGACGCTATTTGACGTCTATTTAAAGTGAAAGCTTCTTGGTTTCGCAACGCGGCGGGAAGCGCGCGCTTTTTGTGAGGCGGCTCGCACCGCAGCCATATAATATTGTATTATGTTTTGTGAATTAGATAAATTAAAAAAAACATTTATTGCTATAAAATTTTCACTTCTGTCGGCACTCCCGGAGTGCAACCTGTATTTTTTTTTATTTAATTTAAAGTTTTCAGTATTATTTTATGTGTCTCTGTTTGTGGCAAATAAATATTTCATTCTTTCTTTCTTTCTTCCCCAGATTGACAAGTAATTGCGAAAATCTAAGACATTACTAAGTAATAACTTGAACTGAACTGAAGTCTCCCTCGCATATCATTATTGTAGTTTTTGTTTATTGCTTGTTCGCTCTTCGTGTTGTAAATTTACATCGTTTGTGACATGTTCTTCATTCGTTTTCAGTTATCAAAATGTGAATAAGTCTTATTCATTTTGGTTAAAAATAAAAACACAAAATAAGGCACACCCGTCTAACTTGGACCACAATTTTCAATTGCAAATATGTTACAAGACTTCGTTTTACTGTATTAAATCTCGTCGACGTCTAACATATATATGTATATTTATTCAATGTTAGTCAATAGAAGGATTACTTCATGGCAAACATATATATGTATCATTTTTCATTCATCATTTCGGCCGAATAAAGTCCACTGCTGGACACAGGCCTCCCCCAAAGATCACCACAACGATCGATATGGGTGTGTTGTGGGCTCATTGGGGGGTTTTGCCATAATCGCCACGCTTGGCAGACGGTTTGGCGATCGCAGTTGAGTTGTTAATGTACTCGAAGGACGCTGCTGCCCATCCTCCGGCCAATCCCTTGGTCGACTTTTACGACACCCACGGGAGGAGATGGGGTGGTGGCATTCTGAGCCGGCACCACACGGCCAACATATATATGTATACAATACAATGTTCTTGAGTTTTACACATCTATGCATACGATACGAATGCTATGAATGTTAAGAGGCTTTACAATATGTGGCGACACCTACATCGCCAGCATACTACAACTCACAACGACATTTACTTGTCTACTTATATTTTATGGAAGAACACCACACCTTGTTCCCCATAAGTAGTTACTTTTGCTTGGGCAACGGCGCGGTAAATACGTAGCTGCCGAAAATACAACACATCTCGTGACTTTAAATCACTGCTGTAGAAATATGTCGTCTTCATCAACTGCTGTATAATGGTCTCCCAATGATGGCTACAATGACGGCTGTAATATCCACACTTGTTAGGCTGACTGGTGATGTCAGTGAGTTGTTCGCAGCGCATGGATGAACATTGCTATCTTTGGATCAAATGTATGAAGTTGTGAATCCGTCGCCAATATTGGAAGGAACTCTCCTTCTAGGGTAAAGAGTAGAGTAGAGTAGAGTATACTTCATTGTACACCAAAATAAATACAAAGTAATAAAACAACTTAACAGTACAATTGGCGGTCTTATTGCTAAAGCGATTTCTTCCAGACAGCCATTAGATGGACAAAAATATGAAATACGACTGATAAAGGGTAGTTGGTGGTGTACTACTATAGCAACAAACATTTAAATGTAATAGAAAACGAAAACGCATGAGGCATATTTACTTACATTCAACAGACAAATATAAATATATACATAAATATATAATTATAAATAAAATAGTAGCAATTACAAAGACAAGTAATATTCCTTTACAATTCCTTTAAAAGTCACCATCGTTTAAGCACGTCTAATTGACACTAGTAGTGCATTCTATAAACGTGTAGCCTGAACATTAAAGGAATGGTCAAACAATCTTGTTTTGGGTATAGGAATTTTCAGTTTTAAAGTTTCTGATGATCTTAAGGATATGTAGTGAGTGCGTATCACATGTGAATTTAAAACTTTCTTTAAGATAAGACGGGGAAGCAGGATTGAACAGAATACTCTAAAGTAGTGAAAGAATATGAGCATTCCGACGTAGGCATATTGTCGTACACTGAGAACAACTACCTACCTACCACCTGGGCACGATTACTACCTTAGTAATCGTGCCCAGGTGGTTGAAATCCGCGATACAAATGGATCCTATATAAAGTTATCAAAGACAACGCCCGTTACTAAAGGCGTTCCACAGGGATCAATTTTAGGGCCTACCCTGTTCATATTGTATAGTGCCGATATTGTGAAAGTTATTGAAAAGTGCCAACATCATATCTATGCTGACGATGTTCAGATATACCTTTCTTTTAAACCGCAAGATTACGAGACTGCTGTCAAAACAATCAATGATGATCTCGAAAGCATAGTAGGTTGGTCTGAACGGAACTCTCTCATCCTTAACCCTGCCAAAACAAAATATATTGTTTTCGGAACTAAGAGTCAGTTAGAAAAAATACCACGAAGTTTGGACGTGACTATGAGGGGGGAAAATATTGATCGCGTTAGCGAAGCACGAAGTTTGGGTCTAGTTATGGATCAAGATCTCAAGTTTGAAACACATGTCTCAAACTGCGTCAAAAATTGTTTTTACCGCCTTAAAGTTTTATATAAAATGCGTCCATACCTAAGTGAGGAGTTGCGTGTACAGCTAGTTGAAAGCTTGGTTTTATCAAAGTTAAATTACACAGACACTGTTATTGGTCCCTGTATCTTGGCACGCACCGAAAGGCTTATACAAAGAGTCCAGAATGCATGCGCTCGCTTTTGTTTTAATGTACCACCAAGAACTCACGTTACAGCATATTTTAACAAACACAAAATTTTAAAAATGAAAGCGCGTCGCAAACTCCATCTGGCCTGCCTTCTTTTCGGTGTCATCAAGCATAAATGCCCGTCATACCTGCACTCGAAGCTTAGGTGGGTAAATAGTCACCGACAACGTGAGGGTAGACTGTGTGCTAAGCAATTGGCCATATCACACCACAGATCTGCAACATTCCGAGGCAGTTTCCGGTATGCAGCGTCCAAATGCTGGAACAACATCCCTCCACCGATTAGGAACCTGCAAAATATTAATGCCTTTAAATCCAAGCTCAAACTTTTTATTCTTGAATCTCAAATTGCAATTAATATGGTTAATGCTGACATATCTTTTATTTAATTTAATATAATCAATAATTGTTATTCAATTCAACAGACAATTTTTATTTTTTATTTTTTTATTTATATAATTCATTTTGTATTAATGGTGAACCTACTAGGTAGGTTATACATCTTACAAATAGACAATTATAATTATTTTTACCGATTCTATTTTAATTGATTTTTGATAGTTAATATAATATAAAAAATACATTATTATTATTAAAACTACAAGATTAAATTTCATTATTATTATTTATACAAAATACTTACCGGGCCTGCCTTGAGTTCTTGAGCATGAGTGCGTAAGAACTACAGAGTAGAGAAACAAGACAGCTGCGCCATGTATTTTGAGAATATTAAATGATTTTAAATATTGCACTCAATTTCCTAATAAATAAATATTATAGACGTGCCGCCGTCCGAGCGAAATTGAATGGTACATTTCCTACCCATTTACTTCATATGTACATGTATATATATATGTATATTTTTTGTCTGCTACTGAAAAGCAATAAACCTTCTTCTCGATTATACTCACTATGTTTAAATATTTTTGACTATTTCTGTTCTACTTTTAAATATATTTATTACATGTTATTTCCCACTGCATTTTAGTTATTATTTTTTATATGGTATAGTTATTAACCTAATATTACGTTTCCTCCGTCCGTATGTCACTGCAAGGGTGCCAACTGAAAATCAGCGCTGGGCAACGCCCAGCAAATGCTGAGTTGGTAACCCTTTCGGCATGATCATATTGATGGTACGTTTGTCTTTATTTAAGTATCTATAAATATGGCTGTTAAATTTTCATTTTGTGCTATCAGTTTTATTGTGCTGAATAAATGTGGTTTCTTTCTTTCTTTCTTCTTTAAGTTATATTCCTTTTTTAATCTGACCCAATGTTTGTGGTAACTCAAATAATGTATCCCAAGAACAAACTTAACATTGTAGTTAAAAAACATGTTCTCCCATTCCAACTGCAAATGTAAGTTTGTACACACAGTGTGTTTGTTGCCGTTTCATCTCCCCAGCTTAAATACTAGGAAGCGGTGAAGGGTGGGCTTATAGGGTGCTGTCTTTTATTGACGTTCAAAAAGAACTAATTTCTCAGTCTATTTTGAATAAATGATCATTTCATTTCACAAAGATTTACCATGTTATTTTAAGATTACAGAGTTCTTATAGGTGTTCCTGATATGTATAAGTAAAGAATTATTATCAAAAATTTTAGTCTCATTGGTTGTGGAGAAAAGGGGGTGGAATCGTAATTTTTCATCTATTTTCTTAAATAACTTTGAAACTATTTATTTTAAAATGATAGAGATAATATATTTGATACTCTCACACCACGTCTTTCCATTTCACAGTGCCAGTCGCGGTTAGGTATCTAACGAGTTGTCACTTCTGCCTCTCGATCACAAGAAAGTAATGAAGGACGTTAAGCACGCCTCGCAAGCGATAGGAAGCGCCATGCTGAATCACGCACTTCAGAGACTCACATTCAGTGCGAATCAACATTGAGCTCGCAGAGTATCCTAAACGGTCATGCATTTGGACGCCCATTTAGAGAATGGCTAGCGATTATATTTCAATCCTGAAAAATGTCATAGAGCGCTTGGAAAAACCACGTCAAACTACGCCTCTCGTATTTTTAAACTGTGCAAAGAGAATCTGTTCGTAATATCGGAACCATTTGTTTCCGAGATGCCGTCATTACTATACGAACGAGAAGCAAAGAGGTGTGTTTGATCCACGTCAACGTGTGCATGCAATATATGTTTCTAGGGAATTATGAAAGACGCCGCATTGGGTAAGGTTTACACTGTGAATCAAAATAATGGCGAGTGCTATTTCTTGCGCCTTTTACTGAACATGACAGTTGATGCCGTTAAGTTTCGCCAGCCTACGGAGCGTTTTATCTACTTGACGATGATAAACACTGGAACAATACTCTCGAGGAGGTCAGCGATAGTCCCTGTCATCTGCTACATTTATTCGACCGAAAGTCAGGGTGCGACTTATTGCTGTCCAGCCAGCGCACATTATTCAATTCAATTTAATTCTTTATTGCATTCCATAAGTTCTTTTTTAAAACAGAATGTAGGTTTATATCTACAGACCAATTCTGGACCCTGTTGGGCACAGCATAGTTAATTAGGAGAGAGGAATAGATAGAGAGATAAGATTGTGATCTCGAACGCATGTCAGTGTAATGGGCACACTGGTGGCGTCGGCAAGCAGATCGCACGCAATCAGCACGCTATATGCCTATATGTTTGAAGCGCGCGGTCTGCTTGCTTGAAGTACGCTGTCTGATGAGATGATGAGATGGGAGGGTGGCAGTTGCGAGCGCACTCACGAAATTCATCTTGATATTATTATACAACATAATACTTAAAGCCGACTTAAATAACAAAATGAATGCTGTGGTTATAATGAGTGATTGGACTGTTAATCATCATCATCACCATCACGGCCGAATGAAGTCCACTGCTGGACACAGGCCTCCTCCAAAGATCTCTACAACGACCGATATGGCTGTGCTGTGGGTTCAATGGGGGGTTTTGCCATAATCGCCACGCTTGGCAGACGGGTTGGCGATCGCAGTTGAGCTGTTAATGTATTCGAAGGACGCTGCTGCCCATCCTCCGGCTAATCCCTTAGTCGACTTTTACGACACCCACGGGAGAAGATGGGGTGGTGGTATTCTGAGCCGGCAATACTGGGCGGAAAAGAGGAAGCTACATTTTGTGAAATTTATTGATGACGACACCCAATGCTATGCGGGAAGCGTTTCCAAGCAAAATGAAATAGTGCATGATCTGGCACTCAGCTGGCTGGGCTGGATGCAATATATGGCAGGCCTATGTAATTCGGAGATATATCATGAACCCTGTACACGTTCCTAATAAAAGCGCAGCATTATTGCATGTTTTCAATAACATGATGTAGATTTACAAATTCTACACGTGCGGCTTCGGGCAAAAGCCAGTATGCAATAAAACCGGACGAGAAAATAATTATGCCATCGCAGTTGCACATTTTTCATGTGGTGTCCGATTAAGATTATAGCACTACTCCATCTTCTCGCGTGGATATCGTAATAGGCGACTAAGTTACTTTAAACCAGAGGGATGGGCAGCAGCGTCCTTTTTGTGGAACAGTAGCCGTACTGCGCTCACCAACCCGCCCGCCAAGCGTGGTGGTAAATTCCCCCCAAAATGACGACACAATTGTGAAAATCTATTTAATGTTTTAAATTTAATGTTGAAAGACCAGCTTTAAACAAATACATTAGTTATTTTACACAAGTTACATTCAGCCAATAACAGGTCTACACGTGTAGTAATTAGTTATCAATGAATATCATACTTTAGTCTCAAAAATGCCTGATTTGGACGTATTCCATGATAAACTCTATAGTTTCAAAAAAAGATCAAATATTTGCATCTTGAAGGCTCGTCTTGATTTGATTTTATTCTTGTTTATTTATTTTTCTTTACTTTATTAATTCATTACTTAATTCGTTATTTTGACAACTGTCCAAATTTTCAATATTATTATTTTGTTATTTTTGTATTCTCGTTGTTTATTATTTTGTTACTAACATAGCCAACTAATTATTAAGTGTTATGTACGCCGTTATTGTCATTTACATCAGACAAAATACTGTTTTAAATTGAGTGGCGATAACTGTAATGTAAGTGATGTGGCTGTACTTGAATAAATAAATAATTGATTACAATAAAGTGAGTGGATACAAAAGTAGAAACTTATTAAATATTATAATAAGCATCACAGAGCTAATACTAGAAAATAATTCCAGACTAATGGCGAGGCCTTAGGCTAATATGATCGTATAATGAGTTATTAACTTATTACAGTTAGAAGTATTATTGAAGCGAAACTTCTGTGTTCTTTACGAAAGTTTGGGATGGGGATTTTACTCATAATATATGAAATGAGCAAACACGAATGATTTAGTTCTTGGCTGGATAGCGTATTTTGATTTCTTTTCATTTCGTATAGTTTTTCGTTTAGTTTAGTTTATTATAGTTAAGGTTAGTATTGTTTAGTTTAGTTTAGATCAGTCTAGTCTAGTCATATAATATTAAATTAAGTAATTTCTTAGTCTAGATATTATCTGAAGTAGGTGAACATGTTATAGTATAAAATATCGCATCACTTCTGCTGCTATTCTTTTTCAACCGCCCACGCCACCACTGCCTCCACCCCGCGTGTGTTGTGTGGCATTTGTTCGTCTCGTCACTTCTTATACGTAGTACATAATGGCTCAATGGTTGGGGACGCAGAAATGCATTCTGTGTACCAAATTTCAACTTAATCGGTCCAGTAGATTCGGACCAAATTAGCTGTGACAAAAGGACAGACAGACAGACAAACACACGAATGATCCTTCTTTTTATTGGTCTTCAGTGGAAATTCTAAACTTTCTTCGCCCCGAGGAAGGGCGAAGGGGTATGCCGAAATCCTAGTGGCTAAATCCACCGGAGTGGTCATCTTCGGCAGCGAAGCGGGGCTCCAGGTCCTCGTAAGATCACACTAGAGCCATCCATTGGTGCCACGCCTTTAGGCAAATCGCGGCGGGGATGACTGTAAAGCGGTTTCCCTCTAGCGGAGGGAAGGCGACTGTAAAAAGGTCGCCCCTCAGGCAATGTTTTCGTTTGAGTCGTTCTATTATTAAAACAAAAATATGTAGTCAACAATTAAAAACCCTACACTTTTTATATCCGCTTATTTATGTGGCACAACAACCAAACTACATCCATCTCACTCAATCCCATACCGTCATAACGACAAATCGACTCTACGTCTTCTTCGCTTAATCAGAACAATATCTCTCAATAGCCGGTTTTTCTTGTCTATTTTCAATTCAAACGCGCACAGGTTTAGACATCTGCTGGGTACGGCAAGGTAGCCC
The DNA here is from genome assembly GCA_947459985.1 of Diloba caeruleocephala. Classification (NCBI taxonomy): domain Eukaryota; kingdom Metazoa; phylum Arthropoda; class Insecta; order Lepidoptera; family Noctuidae; genus Diloba; species Diloba caeruleocephala. The sequence continues at coordinate 5,398,057 of OX381618.1, forward strand.
TAAGCACTTCTCGAAGAGGATTGTAAAGGATCCCCTTGAGGAGCCAACGGTGGCACGTGACTACGTGCGCGCCGCCGTCTTCCCGAGGGTCGCTTGGTATGAGCACGTAGTTTCCCCAATCGGTGCACCCGTGACCCCCGAGGCCTCCCACCATCTAGCGACGGCAGGGGGCTCAGGCATGTTGGAGCTGGGCACCGGGGTGGTTGCTATCCCGGCACTGCCTTGTCCTTCTCCGTGTGCGATCGGCGCTCTCCCGATCCCGCTCTGCAGTCTTCTTCTGGAGCATGATGCTCTCGCAGAAGGAGACCACTGTACTCCAATTTTTATTCTCTGCCAACATAGCCGACTGTACTGCTGGCAGAGAGAGATCTTGCCCGATCCGATCAACCAAGATCCACCGCTCGGCAGCTCACGCAGGGCACTCCTCGAGCGTGTGCTGTGCGGTACCCTGATGGCTTCCACAATGGTGGCACTGTGCCGTAACCTCGCGTCTTATTCTGTGCAGGTACGCAACGAAACAACCGTGACCGGTGAATACCTGCGTCAGACGGTAGGTGACGCACTCGCTCCTTCCGAAGGCTCCAGGCTCCGAAGAGTGGCAGGATGGTTTCGATGACGTGCTTGGTCGCGAACTGCAACCGTAGGTGATATCACCACATCTCGCATCAGCCGTCTTTGTCTTTCGTACGCCCCCGAAGGCACGCTTTGGCGGAGGGAGCGGATTTGATCATATACACACGTTTCCTTCTCCGCCTGGATGTCGAAAGGCAGAAAGCGTGCCAGGAGAGTTGCCACCACGTAGGACAGTGTCTTGTATCCCCCTGAGATCTGTATAGCCACTCTGCGCTGCAGGCCATGAAGTTTGTTTCTGCTGGGCTGTACGCCCCTCCTTGGAGCGCCACGGACCGTAGAGATGGCGAACTTCCTCACTCAGTACCCAAGATTAGGCAGCACCCGGTGTAATGCATCCAATACCCTCTCGACTCGAAGGATCGGGCGCGCGTAGTGCTTATCGATGCCTCAACGAGGGTGAGCCTCACGTACTTCAAATATGGCCAGTGGGCCAGCCCACCCTGATTTGCGCGTCACCAACGCGTATGCACGAATTGGGTGGTTCTCTGCTCCACGGCAGTTTGTGTAACCATAGCATACGAGTGATCCTATAAGGGTTCCGCCGTTTTTTCATTCGGACGTTCGGAACCCTAAAAAAGTACAATTAACACTATTTTACGAAAAATAACTATGCAGTATGTTCCATACATTGCTATAACCGTAACTGGGGAGAGACCTTTGGAAAGCTTGATTTTTTTGTATTATATATTTAGGTACGTATGTGGTCAGACATTATAAATCTTCCAAGAAGAAGACAAAACATATTTTGTTACTACAATTTTTATCCACTTGCGTTTGACAGATACAAAGAGTAATAGAATCGTTTCAAACGCAGTAATTTCTTTAAAGCACTTAAATATATTAATATTTTTCTGTAAGTCCAGTCTGTTTGTGTCATATTTCAAATATATTTTTGAACATCTAGGGCTTTCAAATAAATCACATTATATCGATAGTTCTACAATTATTTAGAATCCCAATTCATGTAAGTACATAAATAGAAAAGACAAAGTTACAAATTTATACTACAATAAAAGTAGAAAGTTGTAAAGAAACTTGTGATTTCTTTAAACAAATGTTGTTTATCGATGGTCCTTAGTTACCTAATAGAAAATAAATAATAATAATAATAACGAATTTTAATTTTCTATTTTTTAGAGAAACTGTTTGTCTAATGTATATACATTAGACAAACAGTTTCTTTATTTTAATTGGAAAGGAGTATATATAGGAGAGTATATATTTGATTGTCTATACAAATAAATAAAATATAAGTATCTGATTGTAATGTCAAAAACAGCTTTTAACTAAATTCATATGAAAGTATATACGGTACCTACAACAAAAAAACAATATTTGTTTTGTCTGTCTGTCTGTTTGTTCCCGCTTATCTCTGAAATCGCTGATTTTGACATAACTTTCACTGGTAGATAGCTGATATTATAAGGAATAACTTTATCATCATCATCATTTCGGCCAAATAAACTCCACTGTTGGACACAGGCCTCCCCCAAAGATCACTACATCGACCGATATGGGTGTGTTGTATGCTCATTGCGGGGTTTTGCCATAATCGCCACGCTTGGCAGGCGGGTTGCGATCGCAGTTGAGTTGTTAATGTACTCGAAGGACGCTGCTGCCCATCCTCCGGCTGATCCCATAGTTGACTTTTACGACACCCACGGGAGGAGATGGGGTAGTGGTATTCTGAGCCGGCACCTCAGACTAAGTAGACTAGTAATATCATTAATGCAGAAGTAAGTTTACCCCTCTGTCCATCCCTTACCTAGTAGCTTAAATGTAGAGCCGGTTTTGATCAAATTTATCGGAATGATAACTCGAATCCGGTAAAAGATCCATGGAAAAAAATTGCTGCGTATATCTTCAGCTGGTGACTATAAGACCAGTTCTCAATATAGTTATTTAAAAACAATTGAAAGTGCACGTATCTAAGGGACTACGTAAATTTCACTCGACAGCTTTTTATTTGATTTTCTAAGTCATATCCTCGGCTCGTAACTCGCGTCTAGAGGCAGATTACTGAGATATGAAGTATAAAATTAGTTATTTCTCTAAAACATCTTAAGAGAGAATTTCTTGTAAAGAGAACGAAATAATTATTTTTATATTGGATTGGATTAACACTAGATGTGTATGTTAAAGAAATACCTACACACGGGGTCTCACTGACATTTTTAGAAAATCATAAACAGTACGTTGTTGGTGTAAGCCGTGTGGTGCCGGTTCAGAATACCACCACCCCATCTCTTCCCGTGGGTGTAGTAAAAGTCGACTAAGGGATTAGGCGGAGGATGGGAAGCAGCGTCCTTCGAGCACATTAACAACTCGACTGCGATCGCCAACCCGTCTACCAAGCGTGGCGATTATGGCAAATCCCCCCAATGGGCAATATTAAAACAGTTATAAACAGTGGCATGAAATGGAGCTTCATGATGAAATGCCAATCGAAGTCTATCGTTACATAGTTATTGATTAAGACCGCAACGAAAGTCGTAATAGATCATGTACGAAAAATGTTCTCTAGTCAAATTGATATCGACCCGAACGCGCACTTTTTAAATTGGCGCCAATTTGTCAAAACAACACATTTATGAATTCATTAAACATCTACAGCTTCCAAAAGATTTCTTTATTCGAAATTTAAATAATTTTTCATCGGTAATTTTCTTACCGACCAATTCTATAAACATTCGGTGTGACCTTCGTATAAATATTATGCTATTATTAAACATCTTATCCATTACCTTTGTCCTTAAGGATTAGACTCATACTGAACGTTTGTATGTTTGTTGCTGAATCAGGTGAGATCGTTGGAATAGATTTGAACGAAATTTGGTATAGAGGGTACATACATAAGGAGCCCATTACTGTCGCACTGCTGGACAGGCCCGTGCCTTTCTCACAATGAGAAAGGTATAGAGGTTAATATTTATTTTAAAATTTATGTTAAACATTGAAAATATAACGTTTTTATATCATGCCTTGACAGGTTTCCAAGAAAAGTCAACAGTTAACGTGTACGGTTCAGAAAGTTGGTCCTACAATGTAATAAAAAACAGAAAATTGAAGATGCTATTGAAGTAAAAGGTACAAATGTGCTTACTTTTGATTACTAAGTTGGCAAAGAAGCATGTAGGTCTTAGTGACCTGTAAATAAGTAAGTAATCGTCAGCGCTTATTCGCAACACCAGTGGAGTCGCTGATGGGTTGTCAAATGATGTATGACTGAGAATTTATTTATAGTCAATTTATGGTTTCATAAAGAATTATTGAATTTGTACTTACATAACTTACATTTATTGAAGGGAACTTACGGTAACGTAAGGTAATACTTTATCAGGTATTGGACATGAACTGCATTCGTTGTGTTAAACCTTTGTGAAAACCAAATACAAGAGACACGCCAGTGGTCAAAGTGAAATAAAATAATTGACAACCGCTTCAAGCGCTAAATTACTACTAGCCCCATCTATTAGTGGAAGCTTGCGAGAATCATTATTTAGGCCGAACGAAGTCCTCTGCTGGACACAGGCCTCCCGCAACGATCACCACAACGACCAACATAGGTGTGTTGTGGGCTCATTGGGGGTTTTGCCATAATCGCCACGCTTGGACGAAAGACGCTGCTGCCCATCATCCGGCTAATCCCTTAGTCGACTTTAAACGACACCCACGGGAGGAGATGGGGTGGTGGTATTCTGAGCTAGCACCACACGGCATAGCCGGCACCACACGGCATAGCCGGCACCACACGGCATAGCCAGCACCACACGGCATCGACGTCGACTTGCGACAATATTTATAGATTATTTATATTTTTGAAAATATTTCCTTCATAAATATATACATTTTAAAAGTAATATTAGTTATTATAGCAAGAATTTTGTTTATTTATAATTATTACTTACCTTCGTCCGTATGTGTGGGTGTTTCAGCCAGCACATGCCGAGTAGGTAATCCTTTCGGTATGGGCATGAACACATTTAGAAGTAAGTGCGCATCTACTTCTGAATACCTTTGTTTTTATAGATTGTCTGCTATGCATTTTGCCGAATACATTTTTTCTATTCTATTCTAGATTATGTTTGAATTCGACATACGTGATACGTTTTATTGCGATATCAAGTTTAAGAGATTGAATAAGTCTCTCTCGGACGAAGTCGTGGGTAACATTTTATTTATAACTTTATATTATAAATATTTCGGACGCTCTTTAGTAAGTATATTGTTTATTTGTTCGCAATACAAAATAATATGTTAACTACCCTCATCTTATAATATATTTTGCAATGCTCTAGTATAAAAGCGCAGGCTAACCACCGCCTGGCCGGATGCCTTTCGGCTTTGCCAGACTTCCCGGTTAAGCTAAGCAGTATATCTTATCTCTCTCTCTCAACTAAAATAGAAGTTAAATAATATAAAAAATAACCGAGTCACTTTAACGGCTGTATCCAGACGACACGCTAGTTCATTGACGAGACTATTCTCAGATAATCTGCACTAATTACTAAAAACTAATAAGTCTTTTGTTTTGTTTGTAAAAAACAAACAAAAAAAAATATTCTCAGATAATCTGCATTAATTCTATTTCATCTTTATTATGTTAATTTCACCTGTGTAATAATTATAAGAGTAACCATAATGTTGTAGAGGTTAGATACACATGAGTTTTTGAAGCAAAGCTTTAGTCATAGTAAAATTACATCCATTATCACTATCAGTGTTGCTTAGACAAGTATCCACAGGTGAAAAAACACAGCAGCATTATGCAGTGTTATTATACAGTATACAAAAGTAGTTTCTACAAGATGACCTTGCATGGCGTGAAAGACATAGCAAAAGTGGTAAGATTCAATTGTATATATACTTTTTCTATTGACTATAATTATAACAGCCCGAATAAATTTTTGTATTTTTGCAAGACTTTCTTATTATCCCGTCCTAGAGGGTATAATATATGTATATGGCGCCTTTGAATCAGGTTCACTTACTTTGTTGAATGTAAGTTAAAATAGAATTGATCGTTAGTCAACGCATTACCGGACCGTTCACCCATTGACACCCGATAACTTATCCTTATTCCCCAAAACGAATATAACCAAGATACTTACCCGACTTCCGAATCTTCAAACTGATATGAAATTTCCCCTTTGAAAGTTTAAAAGTTAGCAGATGCCAAGACTAGATAGATATAATGCCCCAAGTTTGGGATAAGGTAGGTCCCTGGGGGCTACGTCGATATGTAGACACAAATCTATAGTTATGTATAGACAGTACTTTAATGTATGTATAGACAGATTCATCCTTCTTTATGAGAATTATCAGGCGATTGTGATTTTGAATATGATGAAGCAATATATGAACATAAATACTAGATGTTTGATCAGTTGGATAGTATGGTTTCTGGCAAAGGCTACCGTTCTCAATGGTGCTGTAGAAGGCATAATAACATCTAGAAGGATGGTCACAAAACATTAAAATTCAAAACTGAGAAATGGGCAGTGTTTATTCTGTGGAACAGTAACATTACTGCGTTTATGCTCTCTTATTTTTTTAAATCATTTCCCCACACAAGGATTTCTCCTGTGTCATGGGTGCGTTTATAAACACAAATTCCACACACAATACACCCAGACCCGGAACAACTACCTGCAGATCGTACAAACCTTTGTTCCGTGCGGGAACCGAGCCCACGACCCGGTGCGCAGCAGCCGACTGTATCAGCCACTGCACCAACCATGACGATCTTGCTGATGGTGGCGTTGTGTATCGGGTCGCTAAGTTCCCTACAATATGGTTGAGCTGAGCGACACTGATGCATGATCAGTTCCTCGTGACCGGGTGCCTTCTGTCGGGACAGTATTGGCAATAAGGCAATCATATATTAGAGAGATTAATTCGTTTCGTTCTTGTGTGTATCATTTCACAGACTAACCTACATTATACTCGTACAGTACTTATCACATCTGTATTGTACAAATGAACGCATTGTAATATATTTTTCTTTCTATAATCATGTGGTGCTGGCTCAGAATGCCACCACCCCATCTACTCCAGTGGGTGTCGTAAAAGTCGACTAAGGGATTGGCCGGAGGATGGGCAGCAGCGTCCTTCGAGTACATTAACAACTCAACTGCGATCGCCAACCCGTCTGCCAAGCGTGAGGATTATGGCAAAACCCCCCAAAGAGTACACAACACACCCATATCGGTCGTTGTGGTTATCTTTGGGGGAGGCCTGTGTCCAGCAGTGGACTTCATTCGGCCGAAATGAATTATTTCAGTGTCCATGAAGTTTCTTGCCGGTCTTTTCCATATGATCGACATCTTGGAACCATGCAATTTAAATTCATAATAAGTGCCTGTAAAAGTCTAATTGAAATAAAAATACTTACGTATTGAGTATTGAATTCCCCCCAATGATGACGCAACTAAATTTTATGCCTCGTTTGGTACCGGTCATTGTGGAAATGTATGGGAGAAGCCTTTGGTCAGTTGTGGACCTCCTGAGGCTGATATTATGATGACGACTTGCCTTTATCACGTTTTCATATCGTTTCAAGAACAAAATAGAAGGTTTCTTAGCAAAAAGAATAGCAGCCTTTAAATAATAAACCAAGAACATCGCACACACAAATACATAGCTAACATTGAAATGGTGACAGATTTGACACTATTCGCTGGGCGGCCCGTCAATGCTCTATCATTTCTTAGTGAACGTGGCTCCTGATAACTAATTAATTATGGCAATTTTTTATGTAACGAAAATGGCTCAGTATGGCATTATCTGTGCGCTTGTGTGTGACAGCGAAAATAATCGTCCGTTGATTACGCACATATGAATGGTGTTTAGTTTAGCTTTACTTCAGCTTTCCATAACAGACTACCGTTTTACGTGTTATTATTTCTAAGATTATATAGCGACACAGGGACGCTTCGGGGGATTCTTTAGAATCCCCCCGGGGGTTACCTCCTTACAGTCACCCTCTCTGAGAAGTGCGACGAGCCTATACCAGTGGCACCGGTGGGTAGCTCTAGTGTGATCATATAGAAAGAGAAAGAAAGAAAGAAAACTATTTATTTTTGCACTAGTAACGACGCACAATTACAATTAGGCATAATATTTATAAGAAACACAAAAACTAACATACAAAATGCAATGAAATGGCAACACAAAGTTATGATAAGGGTATGTGCCAAAAGACTCGGAATCCAGGCCCAACATAAAATATAAACTACATTACCATTTATATGTAAGTTTTATAATGCTAACCATTAAAAATCCAAAAATTATTGCGCCATGCCCGTGCAAAAAAAGGTTGTCACTCAGCATAATGCTGTGACGTTGAAAAGATCCATCGACACCAGCGCTGGTTTTCAGTGACAACCTTCGTGACGTAGTGACGTCCCCCAGCAGTGGTGCCACAATTATAAATTTATATTGGCAGTATGTTGTTAATACCTTCGCCTATCCATATGGACGAATAAACTACTACTATACATTTGTAAACATAAAAAATTATATAAGAAAAATAACAGAGTATTTGTGTAGCTATTAAAATTAAAACACAATTATCTAAAACTAAGTGGTGTGTAATCAATTGATAAAACAAGATGAAATCGCAGGCGCCGCTGTCACACGTATTTATACTATTTATGTAACATACATAACACTCGGGCAGACGGCAGCCATTATCGATTGTGTAAGCGTCGCTTGATTCGAGAGTGTTATCTCACAACTGTTTTATGTAATAACCCAAACAAACCAGATTATGTGTTAAAATGACTTTCGTTGTTATTTCTTGCAGTTGTAATCGTTTCTCCTGCCCATTCAATAGTACGTGAGGTAATAAAATTAAGTGATAAAATAATAAATAGAGTGAAAATATTAAGTTCAGCAATGTACTCATTGATATTACAACGTAGCGATGGATAACTGAAGATGTTACTTTAGCTACCTGCAGCCTGCCAATAATGAATAAGGTACGTCATTTAGTTGCACAAGTAGTTTATATTACCTATTACTTCTAACCCTACAATATGAGTATGTAAACACCAACATGACCATAACCATACACCTACCAATACCTAGCTATACACAAGAATAACTAAACAATTTTTATTTTATTTAGTCATTAATTTACAGGCCCATATGAATGTACCTTTTTTTTTTTTTTTTTTTTTTTTATTGGTGCCCAGTGGACATTCATCATGAACTTCCTTCGCCCCGGGGAAGGACGAAGGGGTATGCCGGACTCCTACCGGCTAAAACCACTGGAGCGGTCATCTTCGGCACCTAAGGGAGGCTCCAGGTCCTCGTATGATCACACTAGAGCCACCCACTGGTGCCACGCCTATTGGCACATCTCGGAGAGGGTGACTGTAAAGCGGTCACCCCCCCAGGGGGATTGTAAAGGATCCCCCAAAGCGTCCCACGGCAGCGCGTGACCACATGCGTGCTACCGTCTTCTCTTGGGTCGCTTGGTGTAGGCACGCAGATTCCCCAATCTACGCACCCGCGAACCCAGAGGTCCCCCACCTTATAGCAACGGCAGGGGTTTTCAGGCGTATCGGAATTAGGCGCCAGGGCGGTTGTTACCCCGGCGCCGTCTCCTTCTTCTTCGAGCGGGATCGGCCCTCTCCCGATCCCGCTCTGCGGTCTCCTTCTGGAGCATGACGCTCTGACAGAAGGAGACCACTGCATTCCAATTTTCGTGCTCTGCCAACATAGCCGACACTACTGCTGGCATATGAATGTACCTGTTCGAGTAAAACTTTGTCTGATTCCCCATCTGCCAGTCAGTGTTCTGTCTTTGATGAACCCACACTGCAGACTAACACTCCCAGACCATAAATCCCTATATACGGGAGACATTTAAGTGGGAAACTGAAAAATCTGCCGCCACTGATTGGAGACTCAAACCACTGCCCACAGGCTGCAACCCTTGAGGTGAGACCATCGTAATTACCAAGATATAAATTATGAGTATAATAATTGTTCATACATGTAATGTTTCTTTAACTTATTTATAAAATTTTGTTTTGATTTTAGTTCTCGTAATGGTGGGGGGAGGTTATTCCAACAGTGTGTGGCAGCGTACTTGAAGCTCCCTCTGAATGCTGTGGTCCTGTGTTTTGGTATGGATAGTGGATTTGTGAAGTATCGTATGTACTTTTGTGCTTTTTGTCTCCATGTCAGTTTTTCATACAAATATTTTGGATTGTGGCTAATTATGACTCCAAAGAGTAAACTTGCCATATGCAACTTCCTCCTGGCAGCCATTTTCAAAATATTGTTAGTGTTCATATATGGTGTGACATGACTTCTTTTAGGTATTTTTACACAGAACCGTGTACATGCGTTCTGTACACGCTGAATCATTTTCTCAGTTCTTGAGAGCAGACAAGGACCATACACAGTGTCACAGTAGGTAAATTTTGATAATACCAGGCTATCCACCAAGCATTTTCTTACATTAACACTAAGATAATCTCTAATATTGTACAAAATTTTAAGTCTATAAAAGCTATTCCTCATAATGTTACATATATGTGTCTCAAAGTGTAGTTCTGGATCAATAGTCAATCCCAAATTACATGCCATTTCTACCCTGTCAATCCTCTCACCTGATATGAGTATCTGCGGATCAGCCGACAGTATTGCACTGATATTTTTTTTTGTGCCAAGAACCATGAACTTTGACTTAAGTGGATTCAGTACTAGCGAATTCCGCTCAGACCATGTCACCACTCTCTGTACATCCGCATTAATCTTTTGTACTGCTGATAATGTATCAGATGGATCAAAAGATATGTACAGTTGAGTGTCGTCTGCGTACATGTGATACTTGCAATTTTGGAAAGAATCTGTGATATCTGAACTATATAAGATGTAAAGAAGTGGCCCGAGTATCGATCCCTGCGGCACGCCACGTGGCACGTGGCGAGGGAGGGATGCCACCGAGTCCCCGTCTTCTTGCCGAATTTCCACACTCTGGGTCCTATCTGTTAAATAACTATTGAACCACCCTATTGTTTCCACTGCGAATCCGTAATAAGCAAGCTTGGATAACAATAGAGTGGTGTCAATTGCATCAAATGCCCGGGAGAAGTCCAATAAAACAAGTAATGATCCTTTACCTCTGTCACGTGCCTCAAGGATGTTACCCACAACGTCACAGAGGGCTGTCGCCGTCCCACGACCCCTCCTGAAACCAGACTGTAAGTCTGGGAGAATGCCATTGACCTCCAGATACTCTATCATCTGAGTGTAAACCACCCTCTCCAGGACCTTGGATAGACAAGGCAGTATGCTCACAGGACGCAGGTCTTTAATATGTACTGGATTATTTGTCTTGGGGATGGGGCGAATAATAGCATGTTTCCATTGATCGGGGAATGTGTGTGTACGTATTGACTGATTAACAATCGCTGTTATAGTATCGAGTGAGGATGGTAAAGTTAACTCTAACATTTCCAAGCTAATCCCATCCACTCCCTGTGCATTTGACCCAAGACTCTTAATAATATTGATTATAGCAGCCTGGTTTACTGTCTTAAGTTAAATTGTTGCTTGACTGTATCTAGTATACTCAAAATGTGTTAGCTGTGAGATGGTCAAATTGCTCTTGCCAGGTAAGTCTAGAAAAGCCAGATTAATTTCATTGGGGTTGCTAAAGTGCCTAGGTAGCAGACCGTTCCTATGTTCTGGCAATACATCTAATTTCAGATTTTTCCACAATAGTTTAGAATCTTTAATATTTTTATTTATATAATTATTAAAATACACTTTCTTCTCACTTAGTAAAGCAGTAGAGGCTTGGTGCTTTAAGTTCAAATAGTATTTTTTATCACTTACAAGTTTAGTTTTATGATATTTGTCTCCTGCTGTGTTTCGCAATTTGAATATCAATCTCACGTTGTCAGTAATCCAAGGCGTAGGGCGGTCTCTGAACGTCCTTCTCTTATTCGGAGCGTGCAGATCAAATAACTGAATAGTATACACATTAAAAAGATAAACCATTTCATTAACATTAGTCAAGTCGCCCATTTTAAGCCAAGGGATTGATTCGAGATCAGCTGTAAAGAAATCTACTAATATGTCCTTCATTGGGCGATACGTGACTAGCCGAGGTCTATTCTTTTCCTTCCTAATTACAGTATCACATGTCACAAACGAATGATGGCCGAGCTCACTGATATGGTCCACAATAACATTCTGAATTCTGGTATCAGTACATATAACGTCTATAAGAGTGCTACTATCTCCTACAAAATGTGTTGCGGTGCATACTTTTTGTTGGAGGTTTAAGTAATCTAAAAAATATTCCATGTTCTTGGTTTTTATATTATTAATATCCAACATATTTACATTAAAATCCCCCAACAGTACAAGATGGTCATAAGGGGATAGTGCACTAATACTGTCAGTTACCCCTTCCAGAAACTTAGACAGGTCGAACCATGGTGCCCGGTATGCAGTACCAATGAGCATCTTCTTTCCATTCAGACTTACGTTAAGCCACAGCTGCTCCACATCAGACTGCACAGGATGGCACCTTACACGTGCCTTCATGCCAGTTTTAATATAGAAAGCCACTCCTCCACCGCGTCCTCTGCGTATAGACTCCGAACGTGGAACGTGTGTCAAACGATAACCTGGTATAGTAGGAGCCCGACCCTCCTCCCCTGGTCGTAGCCAGGTTTCGTTGATAGCCATAAGGTCTACGGAGTGTTTATTCATAGCAAGCAGAAACTCGTCCTGATTTGTTGACAATGACCCTGCATTAAAAAGTCCTAACTTTAAATATTTACTCCTAATCATTTATGAATATATAGTTTCTGTAAAAAGTAATATAAACATTGGCATTATTAATTTTTTTTTGTTTAATTGTTCTGTTTAAATGTGTTTGTAATGTTATAAATTTATTATGTAAACAACTGCATATGTAATATGTAGCCATTAATGTAAAGTGTTTAGGTTTTGTAAATATGTAATTAGATAAAAAATACCTTGAACTGTACTCACTCATACCACCGCAAGCCCCCTTGCCACAAATACTTCGAACTGTCCATACAATTAAGCCTATAATTATAAAAGTAAACAAGATTAGTTGATAAAACTTAAACTGTATCTGTATATGGTCCAATAAACTGCAGTATGTCTTTCTCAGAGGTAAATCGGTGCGTGGAATCACCGGGCTTCTTGCGGCCAAGAATGCGGCCACGCTTTGTCCACACGAAGCGCCACCCGTGGATCCCGGCAGCAGCTCGCACCCCGCGAAACAACTGCTGGTTTGGTCTGGTCAGGCGCTCATTAATGAAGAACCGCTGGGGTGTTCCGGAAAGGCCGAGATCCTCAGTAGTCGCACCACGTCGCACTCGTGCGTTATCTAATAAGGCGTCTCGGACGTCGCGACGCGCCAGCCGCACCATGATAGCGCGTGGACGCTTCTCCGTCGACTGGACTGGGCTGGTGGCCTTAATGAAGCGACCGCCTACCCGCTCGGCGCTGACAATATCCCTATCCTCTACAGTGACCCCCAGCTTTGTTGCAATGAGCTTCACAATGTGAGTCGAATTGTCTACATTTGATTCTAGCAAATTTGAAATAATTAAATCATTTGCCATTAGCTCTTGGTCTCTTTCGTTGAGCTCTCTCCTCAGCTCCTGTACAATATTCCCAGCCGCACTTGCATCTGTCGGACAGTTATCGCGTTGCAATTCCAATGCGCCCAGCCTCCCTTCAATACTGTCCATACGCGCCTGGCAAGACTCGCTGGATCCCTTAAGCTCTGCCACGTCCTTCCTGAGCTCTAAGACTTCCAGCCGCAAGGTGCGTAACTCCTCTACTACGAGCCTCAACGCGGAGGCCACATCGTGAGGCAACTCTTGCAACACCTGCGGTGTGTTTGTGCCCGTAGATGTCAGGCTTAGTGCCGGCGCTATTGACCGAGATGGTGGCGCCTCCACCGGCGACAACAGCGTCTCCGAAACCGTTGAAATTGCTGCCAGAGGAGTCACAAGCTGCAGCGGCGCTGTTGGCAAAGGCGACGTCAATGAAATTTTATCCCCACCTTGAGCATGCACAGAGTTGCCTCTTACCGGAGTCTCCGCCTTGTTATCTCTGCGCACATTCTTCCTGCACTCGGGGCATTGCCAGGAAGCAGCTATAGCGCCCTTCGTTGGAAGATCGACACATATACGGTGGTAAAGTGCACTACATTTTATTAAACTGCACTTAGCGGCATCAGTCGGCGATATAAATTTACCGCATCCACCACACTTTGATAAAGGCATTGCTACTTCTATCGATCAAGAGCAACAAATTCAAAGAGCTTTCGTCAGATGTTGTCTATGGGTGTTAGTAGGTCAATTTGTGCCGTAGCTACGCAATCCCAGCAGCTAGCTCCCAGATGACACTCAACTTGTTTACAAATTTTGATCTGAACTTAAATTCGGTGGCTACTAAACTATTATTATGAGGGTAATTAAATATAAGTACAGATACACAATTTATTTTTTCTTTGTTATAATATAAAGGCTTTAAGTTATATCACAGCACTCACTACACCATCCGACTTGTGTTATGCCACTTAACACTCAAATAAACGCTTTTGCAACTAAATATTGTCTTTATTTTATTTAATAACATGTAAACATTTGGCAACGCTCCGTACTAGTATGATGATATGATGAGAGGATCTGGAGCCCGCTTAGGTGCCAAAAATGACCACCCCATGTATTTTAGCCGTTAGGAGTCAGGCATGCCCCTTCGTCCTTCCCCGGGGCGGAAGAAATTCATGATGAATTTCCACTGGGAGCAATAAAAATTAAATTTTAAAAAAGGGCGACTATGAATGTGTAATCGCTAAATAGTCTCCATGACCCCCGGGAAGACGGTGGCGCGCACGTGGTTCACGTGCCGGTGTGTGCGCAGCACAGCGCAAAGCGGGGCTTGGGGGGATCCTTTACAACCCTCCCCGAGAAGTGCCTGGGGGGGCGACCTTTTTACAGTCGCCTTCCCTCCGCTAGAGGGGGTGAACGCTTTACAGTCATCCCCTCCGTGATGTGCCTAAAGGCGTGGCACCAATGGGCGGCTCTAGTGTGATCTTACGAGGACCTGGAGCCCCCCTTCGGTGCCGAAGATGACCGCTCCAGTGGTTTTAGCCGGTAGGAGTCTGGCATACCCCTTCGCCCTTCCCCGGGGTGAAGGAAGTTCCATGTAGAATTTCCACTGGACATCAATAAAAAAAAAAAAACGGTGATGTGGCTAAAAGGCTTCCTGCGCTATGGTTCACGTGTTCGATTTATGCACACAACAAAAATTTGTTCCAGGTCTTGTTAGTATTTGAGATTTATGTCTGTAAAATGACCTCACGGAGAAATCCTGATGTCAATAAAACAATAATCATCATCATTATCAGCCTTTATCAGTTCACTGCTGGACAGAGGCTTCTTTCAGCGTGCGCCGAAACACCCGGCCAAGCATTTCGCATCCAACCGGACTAGCAACCTTTTTTAAGCTGTTCGTCCTTTTGGCTGGTGGGCGTTCTACACTACTTTTACCGATATGCGGTCTCTACTCTAGGACTCGTTTTATCCATCGGCCCTCAGTCTTTTGACAGACGTGACCAGCCCGCTGCCACTTCAGCTTGCTAATTTTTGATAATTTAATAAAAAAAACTATTTATGCACATCATTAATAAAATCAGATTAAATGCAACAATGCAAAGTAGTAATTAACAGCTTACAATACAAATTCAAATGATGAAGTCCATGCTCTATTTCGATTTTGGCCAAAAGCCTTTTATGGCCGTGTGGTGCCGGCTTAGAATACTACCACCCGTGGTTCTCCCGTGGGTGTCGTAAAAGTCGACTAAGGGATTAGCCGGAGGATGGGCAGCAGCGTCCTTCGAGTACAACTCAACTGCGATCGCCAACCCGTCTGCCAAGCGTGGCGATTATGGCAAGACCCCCCCAATGAGCCCACAACACACCCATTTCGGTCGTTGTGGTGTACTTTGGGGGAGGTCTGTGTCCAGCAGTGGATTTCATTGGGCCGAAATGATGAATACAAATTCAGAAATGTATCTCATTTCGGGTTATCGTTATGTCATATCGGCGACCATTTATTAAAAATGTCAAGCAGTCCTCCCTAAAAAGTTTCAGTTACAGCTGGTAAAACATTTTTTTAATTTAAGTAACTTCTCACTTAAAATGAAAAATACTTTACTTCTAAACTCTTAAACCTTCTTCTTAAGACTTCTTTAAAAATAAGATTTTACTCACGAGCGTTGAGGCTAACGGTATTTTACTGTTCTTTACGTTCCTTGACTAACTTAAGAAGAGGAAAAATATACCATAAATTCGTCATACCTGCACTAGCAGGTGGCAGTATGCAAGCTTATTGTTTGTCTACTTAAGACAGATAATGAACTTCTAAGCATAAGATAAATCCTGGAATACTTAAATCTCAGATAAGCACGAGTAAACAATGCAAAAGCCCTGTTTCAAATTATAACAACAATAAGCAACCATCAAATTAAAATTCTTCTGATAATACGACAAATAGCACCTAATTATACCCATCTGGTCTTTTGCGACTGCAAGGACCAAACGAATTATTTGTTTATTTATTGAAATAAGAACATTATTGGAGAAAAAGAGGCAAAGGAAAATCGAGGGCAAGTTATTTATATCGGTCAAGTGAAGGAAAAAAGATTGTCGTGTACCAGGAGACCATAACACGGGCGGAAAAGAAAAGAGTCGTGGTTTCTTTACTAACAAAAGCGTACCTGTCAAATAAATACAATACAATAATCAACTTTTACGTTTAAAGAGTAATATTTGAACTAAACTTTAACTACGCAAAGAATCATGAACTAAAACACACTCTCCTCCTACCTTTTTGCTACATATCATATGATTATTTCGCCCGCTAATAGATGGCGTTAGGTGTATCACAGGATTTCAAATTGTACTGAAAACTCAAACATTTTTGTTTAACCACAACTTAATACACAAAAAGTTGAACACTTATAACCATATCACTATTTTATATAGTACATTATGTATATAGGACGTCATAGTGAAAGCCTTCAGTCCGCTACGAACCGTCGTAGCGTTGATACGAGTCTACGGCGCCTTCTCGTTGGTGTTATATAAACTTGGAACATTGTGGCAATGCCGGTAAATAGAAATTATGTGATAATAACATCTCTATTAAATTTTGAACAGTGTTTTAATATATACGGATAAAAGTGAGATAAATGTTGTGTTAAGACAGTGACAAATCCTGATTATGAAACAATTTTGGCTGGAATGTTCCTTCCGTTTAAGTTGAAAATATGGTAAGGCGAATAATTTCTAAGGTTTATGTGAGAATTTCTTAGTATCATTAAGTGAAAACGTGTTACATACATAATTATAATGTTTTAACACAAAGCCCTGTGACGAACGTAATAAAATGTTGTTTACATTTTTCACTCGCTGTCCCGGATTTAATTTAAAGTTTTCTTCATTGTAAAATGTTTACATTTGGTTGAGTATTTTTTGATGTTAAGGTCATGTGGGGCAGTTGGCGTGTTTTGGCTGATATAATGATAATATCATCACATATACATACATAGGCCTCTCCATAAACAACCGGTTACATGCCGTGTGTCGTCATTTTGGGGGGAACTTGCCAGTACTCACGGTTGATGAACGCAGAATGGCTACTATTCCACAGAAGGAACGCTGCTGCCTATCCCTCTTGTTTAGAGTTCCTTAGTCGCTTTTTGGCATCCATGAGAGGAGATGGAGTGGTGCTATATTCTTAATCCGGACAGGTGCCCACCCGTTAACTGCCACGGAAAATTAATATTTTTTATATTATTATAGTATTCCTTTTCTTCTTTTCACATCGACCAACATTTTGCTCATAATATATTATTCTATAATATGTATCAATCAACATTTTTACCTCAATTATTTTAAAAGAGCAGCCATGGAGTTTCTTTCTGACTCTTCTTTACAAGATCAACCACTTGGAACCATTAAAATTAAATTTTGACGTTTCATGAGTGCCAGTGATTGGTTTAGTTAAGATAAAAAACTGAGACGTCGCACGATGCTTGTTAGATATCAAACATCGAAATTTTTGTACATGTTAATAATGTAATTATTTATTTTTATAGCAACGTACAAAAAAATTAACATTTTGAACAGCTGTTACTAATGTATCTTTACATATCTATAAAATACATAAAGTGTTGAACGCGGAGCGTCGAGTCGAGGCGGCCAGGTGGAGAGAGCCGAGGAGTCACGAGGCTGGCGCCATTTGACATTTCATATAAAATTTGACTATATAAGAATCAATTGCCGTCACCCAACGCCCACGCTTACAGAGGGGGCCTATTCTTAGAATCACATGATTAGGAAGAAAAATAGTCCTTATGTGTGGGCAAACGCGGCTTAGGACTGCGTTTTTCTTCGCGACACCTACCCTGTGACAGACGTAATCCCGCAGCAATCAAACGGAACTTAACTTCTAATTGTACGCACTTCTGCCGACTCATAGTGTGACGCAACGCGATCGTCTAATGAAACTCTTACACGTCTCACATTATGCGTCAATACAATTTTTGGGACCAATATGCGTAAGGATGGTTTGCTATTCAAATACATCTGCTTTATCAAAGAAGGTGGATGATTTCATCAAATATTTGTTTTTGTTTTTATTGTATATTTTTATTAATATCGATTTTAATGACTATTCAATACTTTCAACCAGACACAACTAAATGCGTATGAAAGCAATATTAATACGTATGAAAGCAACCAACGTCTTTATATTACAAAGCACAAATATTGTAAAAATAAAATCATGTGTTTAGAATTGAATATGCCACTTGTCAAACATCACATTGTTCATCATATAGTTTGAGAGTCGTGACTAATCTTAAAATAAATTTGATCAAATCTTGGACAAAGAAGTTGGATTAGTGGCTTGCACCTAAGAACACCAATTTGGCAGGTTTGGCGCAGTGGCTTATTGCCTGGCTTTCTGCACTTTGTTTTTCAGGTTTGATTGTTTTGATTTTATTTTTCAATTATACCAAATATTACACTTATGAAATGTCAGAATCTAAGTGGCACGGTTCCAAATAGTTGATTTCGTGGAGGAGAGCCGGCAAGAAACTCCATCGATACGCTTTTAAAATAATTGAGATTACAATGTTGATTGATACAAATGATTGCAAAACCTTTACCGAGAAAAATGTAGGTCAATGTGTAAAGATGGAATATACCACAACAACATAATGATAATTTACTTGCCGTGGCAATTAACTACTGACCAGTCCCAACAGTCGGAACCCGTTCACGAACATGACGCATATATCAGCATCGCTTAGCTCAACTATATTGCAGGAAATCGAACGACCCGAAACACAACGCCACCGCCAGCAAGACATTTTAGTGAGCATGATAGACTAATACAGCCAGGCAAAATACACAATAAGTAAGGGTAGACTGGGGGATTGCTCTAGTGTGATCTTACGAGGACCTGGAGCCGACTTTCGGTGCCAAAGATGACCGCTTCAGTGGTTTTAGCCGGTACCACTCCTAGCATACCACTTCACCCTTATCTGGGGCGAAGGAAGTTCATGTAGAATTTCCACTCGAAATAAATAATAAATGTTGCATTGACCATGGTCATGAAAAGACTTGGCCAAAACGTTAAGGTTAGTCAAAATATTATTTTGATTTATCTGTGCGCGAAGAGTCCCGAAATCATAGTCTAATGTAATTTAACACATCGTTTATTTAGTATTACTGCACATGAAAACGAGATCACATGTGGCAATAGAGCCAAATTATATTCCAACCAGTTATTCATCCCGGCTGTCCACGGGTTTGTTCACACAGTTCGAACTTAAAATTCTTTAAATCCATAATATATTATGACTGCATATGTACGACTTTATTCATTATACCCAGTTTCGAACATTTGGGCCGCTTTTGTGCTCACCCTTTCATGCGTGAATTGCAACACAAAGCGTTTAAATGTGAAAAATTAATTAAATATCCTGTTAATATGGATGTTATTTTGGTACACTGGTTGTTTATTGGAGGAACCAACTGGCAGGAAATTACTTAGTTATTTTATTTGTAGAAAAGCTGTTAGTGCATTTAATGATATGAGGTATTTATATAATTAAACATATTATAGATGACCGCAATACCTTTTTTTACTGAACTGACACTCTGCAAGTCCTAGATCCTGTCAACCTATAACAGCCGTCCTCGCATCCCCTTCATCAACAGATCTGCCTGCAAAAATATGCAAATGGTTCGATCGCAATACTATGTGCATATAAATAACGAAATCGAGCTCAAGATACAACAATTATTATTGATTGATTATATATTGACGGCACGGTTGGTGCAGTGGCTGATACAGTCGGCTGCTGCGCACCGGGTCGTGGGTTCGATTCCCGCACGGAACAAATATTTGTATGATCTACAGGTAGTTGTTCCGGGTCTGGGTGTATTGTATGTGGAATTCATATCTGTAAACGCACCCACGACACAGGAGAAACCCTAGTGTGGGGCAATGGTTTAAAAAAAAAAAAAAAATAGTAATGCCTTAGGTTTTCGCGATTATTACACATTTTAACTTATAAGGATGACTGTCATCCTGCGACCAGAATGCTGCAAATATTCGAAACATCAGGAAAAGCAAAAATCTATAATATACACGATCTAATCCATTTAAAATTTGTTTTACTATTATTATTATTTAATATGTTCAACGGGTATCATAAAATACTGTAATGGAACACAGAACAAATAAGATCAAAAGTATTCTGTGATAATAACATACTGTGGTTTCTATTTCCTCTACCAAGTGTGGTTATTATGTGAAAATATATTATCAGAGCGCAGCAGTTGACTGTATCAACCACTGCTCTAACCGGTTGATGCAGTGGCTGATGCAGTCGGCTGCTACGCTCTCGTCGTAGGTTCGATTCCCGCACGGAACAAATATTTGTATGATCTGCAGGTAGTTGTTTCGGGTCTGGGTGTATTGTATGTGGAATTCATGTTTGTAAACGCACCCACGACACAGGAGAAATCCTTTTTTTTTTTTCTTTTTTTTTATTGATCCGGTGGAAATACCTCATGTACTTCCTTCGCCCCGGGAAAGGGCGAAGGGGCATGCCGGACTCCTACCGGCTAAAACCACCGGAGTGATCATCTTCGGCACCGAAGGGAGGCTCCAGGAACTCGAATAATCTCCATCTAGAGCCACCCGTTGGTGCCACGCCTTTAAGCTCATCTCGGAGGGGATGACTGTAAAGTGGTCATCCCCTCTAGTGGAGGGAAGGCGACTGTAAAGAGGCCACCCCCCCAGGCATCTCTCGAGGGGATTGTAAAAGCTTCCCCCGAGGCCTCACTAGGCGCTGTGCTGCGCACACAGCGGTACGTGACTACATGCGCACCGCTGTCTTCCCGGGGGTCGCTCGGTATGAGCACGCAGATTTCCCAATAAGCGCGCTCGCGACCCCCAAGGCCCCCCGCCATATAAAGACGACAGGGGGCTCAGGCGTGTTGGACACGGGCGCCGCGGCGGTTGTTACCCCGGCCCCATGTCCTCCTCCTCCGAGCGGGATCGGCCCTCTCCCGATCCCGCTCTGCAACCTCCTTCTGGAGCATTACGCTCTCACAGAAGGAGACCACAGCACTCCAATTTTCCTGCTTTGCCAGCATCGCCGACACTACTGCTGGCAAAGAGAGATCTTGCCCGATCCGATCGACCAGGATCCGCCGCTCGGCAGTCCACGCAGGGCACTCTTCGAGCGTGTGCTGTGCGGTATCCTGATCGTCTCCACAGTGGTGGCACTGTGCCGTGACCTCGCGTCCTATCCTGTGCAAGTACGCACCGAAACAACCGTGTCCGGTGAGCACCTGCGTCAGGCGGAATGTGACGCGCTCGCTCCTTTGGAGCCAGGCTCCGAAGAGCGGCAAGACAGCCTCGACGACGCGCTTTTGCGCGTACTGATGCAGCATGAGCCGCTCGCGCCATAGCTCGAGTGCACGCCGCCGAGCCTGACGCCTCAAACGTTCGAGCGCCCCTTAAGGCACGCCTTCACCGCTCTGGCGGAGAGAGCGTGTTTGGTGATACACCCACGCATCCATCTCCGCCAAGATATCAAAAGGTGGAAAGCGCGCCAACAGAGTTGCCGCCTCAAAGGACACCGTTCGGTATCCTCGTGCGATCCGTATAGCCGCTCTACGCTGCAGACCGTGAATCTTGGTTCTGCAGCGCCGGGCGCCCGAGAGTCGAGATGACCAAACAGGCGCCCCGTAGAGGGCCACGGACCGCACGACTCCCCCGTAGAGGCGGCGAACTTCTTCCCCCGGTCCCCCGAGATTGGGTAGCAGCCGGTGCAAAGCACCCACTATCCTTTCGACCCGGGGGACAAGACGCTCGAAGTGCTCCTCGAAGCCCCACAGGAGAAATCCTAGTGTGGGGCAACGTTAAAAAAAAAATGCCGCCTTGAGAGTCTAAATAAATAACTTCATGTCTCGAGGTGACGAGCGCAGTGGGGTGCCACGCAGGACAAGTCCTGGATATAGAATTATTATGGGCACGTATGCTCGTCTCCTCACAAGGTTGTAAAAAAACCGTTGTTGTCCGGGTGAAGGGTAGGAACAGCCAGAGTAAGTAATTACCAGAAAAAGCATTCCATCTTAAACCTTAGGATGGCAACGCATCAGTTATCAGTAGGCTGCTGACGTCTATGGATACGGTTGCCATGTACCATCAGGGAAGGCCGCAGCTCGTTTTCCGTACCTATAATTAAAATAAATACCCATAAAGAGTAGTCATAGGAATGGTATACTCGTATGAGATGTAATGGTAAGATAGTACATACATAAGTCAAAGTCAAAGTTTTTTATTTCTAATAAACCAAATATTGGCACTTATGAAACGTCAGTATCTAAGTTGCACGGTTCCAAATAGTTGATCTCGTGGAGAAGACATACACATGCATATAATCAAGCCTCTCTCCCGTAGGGGTAGGCAGAGACCACTTCTTTTCACTTGCTACGATCCTTACATACTTGTTTCGCTTCGTCCACTTTCATTATTCCCTTCATACATGCTCTTCGGTTTAGGGTACTCTTGACCTGGCCTTTTTCCAAGACGTCCAATAAGATACAGGTAAGATGGTACAATCAATATAACTTTTTTTTTACTTTCAATACAAACCAGTACCACAAAAAATCACACTTCTTACAGTGAGATATGGTTATCTATCTAGGGTCAAATATCACTGTTTATATATATTAAATGAAATAATGTAAAACTTTGACATCAAACGACATTTGACACATACATGACTTTAACGCAGAAGGTGCGCAAGGTAGGTGCGCAGAAAAACGTAACGCATTTTAGTTGGCACTCGACAAAATTTGACTCCTCATAAATTTTTCATACCGGATATATATAAATCCTAAATACCTTATATATAAATCGATTCTTAAGGAGTAAACTCGAATAAACTCCAAAAAGTACATATGTTACAGACAAAAAAGAAATTTTCCACGTGACATAACATTACGTCGCCTCGGTTGGTGTGAGTTTACTTTGGTAAAGTCATAACATCTCTAGCTTAGGAACGCAATTAGTATAAGAATTTATAATTAATTGGCCATAAAGCTACCCATTATACTGCTACTTTAAGAAAGCATGGTTTAATTGCACATAACTTTCTAACTTGCCGTGTGGTAGAATAAACTTCACCATTCTCTTTGATATCATAAATACTGAAGAGTGGGGATTAGCTACACAATACTCGTATGTATGTTAAACTCAAAGGAGCGTGTATGTAGTATATTTCGAAATAATACTATAAAAAAACCGGTCAATTACGAGTTGAACTCGCGTGGAGAGGGTTTCGCAGGATGAATATGTTATCTTTTATCTGGCCTAGTTAAGGCGCACGAGTAGTACCAATAATTTATCTGAAGAACAAACTTAACATTATAGTTGAAGAACAGGTTTTCCCATACATTCCAACTGCATTTGCACGCACAATATTGAAAGATTTAGCATGTTATTTTAAGACCATAGACTTCTTATAAGTTTTTCTGTAATCTGTGCGTAAAGAATTATCGTCTGGTCTGTAGGTAAAGAACTAACGTCCGTGTTTGTGTCGCAGAAACTCATATGTGTACCAAGTTTAAACTGAAACGATCCAGTAGATTCGGAGCAAATTGGCTGTGATAGACGGATAGACAGACAGACACATGAGTGATCCTATAAGGGTCCCGCCGTTTTTTCCTTCGGACGTTCGGAACCTTAAAAATGACAATAACTATGAATTGTGAAAATGTACATAGTCATATGATTAGAACCAGTAGCAAAACTGAACTAATTTCTTACTAGTAAGTTTTAAGGCGGCTTAGGCGCCCGTTGAAAATGCAAAAGAACGAACCAACTTACAGCATGACAGAGTCAGTCAGTTAGGAGCTATTGCGAGCTATTACTCGTAGAAGGCTCGTGATTAGCAGTTCGTTTCTTATGCACTCAATGATCACTCAATCTATACAAATAAATAAAATTGAAGTGTCTGTTTGTAATGTCAAAATAACAGGTTTTTACTAAATGCATATGAAAGTATGTACGTTACATATAACAAAAACACTATTTTTACATTTTTTGTCTGTCTGTCCGCCTGTCTGTCTGTCCGTCTGTCTGTCAGTCTGTTTGTTCCGGGTAATCTCTGAAACGGCTGGACCGATTTTGACGGAACCTTCACTGGCAGATAGCTGATGTTATAAGGAATAACTTAGGCTACTTTTATTTTAGAAAAATAATTAGGGTTCCGCGTAAAAAAATTAAACCCTTGAAATCCAACATATATATTCTATGTTAAATGTCTATGTCGAAGTACTCTAAATTTCTTTTAAATTAAACGCGGATGAAACCGCGGGTCCCAGCTAGTCTGATATAAAAGCAAAATAGTTTGTTAAGTACTATAAGGTCCGTATAACAAAATTATTAATACGGTAATTTAAAAATATTGAAACGAAAAATGCTGCACTTCAATTATCATATTATATTAATCAGTCTATAACTCACTTCATTGCAAATGTCTTTCCTCATACAGAGTAGTAACGAGCATTGATCACCACGCTTGCAATGCACCACATGTTAGCAATTTCAGACCATTATTGAAAGGTTTCGTCACTATGTGGCCTTTGCGATCGTGGGCGTTCACAGGTGGCTCTGGACGTCCATCGAGTTACCCCAAAGATGAAAGTAGCACGATTCGCTTGCTGCCGTAAACACCACAAGGGTATTGGTTGTCGACAACAGGGGAGAATGGCTGAGGGAAGCTGCAGTAATAGCGATACACGATGGATGTAGTCCAGCTTCCAGGATGTAGAGAAATCCTACAGGATTTACCCATGTACGAATTAAGAAGTTGCCTTACGTTTTCCTTCGCCTAAATTCCGTGGTGTCTTAAATTAACTAAGAAAATACACATGATATTGAATAAGTCGCATTGGTAAGTACATATCAGGTTTTAAACCTACAACATAGTATGTATGTAGCGAGTCCATAAAGCACCCGGGCACTAAAATATATCAAACATCCTTACCTAAAAAAAAAGAAGAGCTTAAAACTAGTAAGTCAGTTAGTAGACTAGGTATAATACGCTTAGCGGGATCGGGAGAGGGCCGATCCTGCTCGAAGAAAGAGGAGACGGCGCCGGGGTAACTACCGCTCTGGCGCCTAATTCTCTCACGTCTGAAACCCCCTGACATCGCTATAAGGTGGGAGTCGTCTGGGTTCGCAGGTGCGTAGATTGGGATATCTGCGTGCCCACACCGAGTGACCCACGAGAAGACGGTGGCGCGCATGTGGTCACGCGCTGCCGTGTGCGCTTAAATATGTATGTTATGGATTCACTCCAAAATATGAAAGAAAAAACAAGGTTTTCTCATACTTAAAGAATGGAAGCTTAGTAAAATTAATGCCAAATAAATTGAAATCTATGAAGTTCCTTGGAAGTATAAACGTAATTCAGCGATTAAAGGGTAGACTACTAATATAACGAATAAATAAAGATATGACATGGTAACTGTATACCCCATTGGCGGGGCAGCGCATATTGTTGTGAGTGAGCGAGAGAGAGTACACTAGAGTGTATACAATAAGATACAGATTGAATTGTTTCCTATATTTACTATCTATTTTCTATTATCATATTTTCTAACTTTTACATTTTTTCTAACTTTTCTTTTTTTTCTATTCTTTTATTTTTTCTTTTCATGATTATATGTTTTGTAAAAACGCAACAATGATTATTGTCTTACTATATGGATTTTAAATTACAGTCATAAAAAATGAAAATTCTATCTAATGTTTTTCACAGCTGTGGCTAGATGATTTTACATACAATGCTTGAGAAGCTTCGCTTCTGTTTCTTTACGTTAATTGGTTAAAGGATTTTGTATGATAAATATAAACTATATTTTACCTGCCTTATCAGCAGCACACACTCATTTTATTGTCCACATTCACGTTTCATATTATATAAGGTTAATTCCCTTCCTTTTATAATTAATTCTTAAAAAAGGTACTGAAAGTTTCGATGTTCACATATTAATATAGTGATGAACTGATTGATTAAGCAGTGAATTGAATTTTAGAGTAAGTAGTGTAGTCTTATAATGTCGTACTTATCGATAAAAGCTATTGTTATATCTGCGACATGATTCAATGTCGGAAGATCGTTTTTCTGGTGAAATCGGATATCACCGAATAACGTTGTACAGGTACAGTGCCATTACAAAATTTCATTATGTTTTGACACAATCCACATATTCGAATGATTCAAAATAATGTTTTTTATCGATAAAAGAAGTCGAAATTGACCTAGGTTTGAAAGCACGCGTCTACTACGAGAGTGACACGCGAATCCACAACGCTGCCATTGGCAGCTGCATTAATTGCTTTCTTAACACTGTCGTACCTTAGACCACAAGGAACATAGTAATGTATGTGTTTGGCATTTTAATTTGCTACGGTATCAGTTTTAAAGCCAATTTCATGTTTAGCAGATTTATGTAAATATGTCTTAGGTAATAAGAATCTATACAAAATGACAGTGGCCATTATAAAGAGTGAAACAATGAAAAATCTTTGTCCAAATCTTTAAATTAAATTAGACCAGTTAGGTCTAATTTAATTTATCTATTAGATCTATCGTAAGTTCCAGCAAAAGTTAAGCTTTTCAGTAAAATCCCTCAGAGATCAGAAACGAAGACTCCTTTCTTCCAACTATACTTAATGGAAACACTATGGAGACTGAAACAAAAACATTTTTATTAAACGTCCAATATTTGGGCACGTCGGGATTCGAGTACACTTTTCCGTCCAAATATTTAAGGTAGAAAAAAGTACAGCGATTTGATTAAAAATGTTTGCTTAGGAGCAACAAATGGATGGTAGGGTCTTTTGCTCAGTATTTTTCATCGGTCGAAATTAGGGCTTTTCGTGGGGTACCCTCCAGATGTAATTACTCTATTGGGCTGCGTAAAAGGCTCCCTTTTAGGCCCTTGGGTTGCGTTTTTGAAAGGCTCATGGAGTTCGCCGAGATATTGTGACGTGTGTAGAATATTTTGAATTACATTGAGAATTCGGTTCGAGAAGGTGGTGTAGGGAAAATAATATAAAGGAGTGATTTTACCTCGCAGGTGAGCTGCGGTAGTTAGAGAGAGTGATAAAGAAATATTAATCTCATGTCCAATAGTAGGCTGTGACAGGTTGCGCGGATAGATTCGTTTCATTTTATATATTCCTATACCTAAAATGCTTAAAGTAAAATATTTGAATAATCCATTCTCTGAAATACTTACATAATAAACTCATTATTGTCCCACTGCTGGGTAAGATAAGATAGGACTTAGTGCACCATGCTGGCCTAGTATGGGTTGCCGGATAACACACACCATTGAGAACATATTTTTTTGTTGCCTTCTCAGGTGTTAATGCAAGGAAAACATCATGAACATTATGATGTTTTCCTTCACCGTTAACACAAGTGATAATCAAATTCTGTTCCACACATAAATCCGAAAAGTCAGAAGCGCGGGCCGGAATCAAACTCAAACTGTCCTGTATATAAGAAAAGCGTTCTACAACTAGGCTATTACTGCGAAGCTCTAAAATGCTTAAAGTAAAATATTCAAATAGCCTTTCATTAGAAAAGTTTAAATGAAATGGCATTTTCACATTACTGAGTGCTCATCTGGAAACTTGTTTGGTAACCGAAAGTTGGATTTGAATCAACGACTTTATCCCTATTAGATTGCTAAATCTTCTTTTGTGTAATATTTAGTGATGGATATGCTGCACGCTTCGTCTGTCTGTATATATGACTATAGAATATAAAATAAAAAAAGCTTTTTGAAAATGAATATCATATAATTGCTGTGGAAAATCATGGGAAAGAGCTTTGGTAGTTTATATTTCGTATTTTGAAGAACATGGGATGATTAAATATCCAAATGGAATTACTGCGATTATTATAACATTGAAATCATGGTTTTATGACATTTTGACGATCGTGCTTGAACAATGGTTCAATGAGCATGAAACAAATAACTGTATTTTACGTTCAGTAATAGCTATACTTTTTCCAAATCCAACCATGGGCTCAGAACTCTGACATCGTCATTTCCTGGAACTTCATTGATTTTTATTGAGCTTGATAGTTTGCTGCGATGGTCCTATAATACAAAAAAACCGGTCAACTGCGAGTTGAACTCGCGTGGAGAGGGTACCGAAATTGCTGAATATATTGTCTATTTTTGGATTCGGTCTTGTACCAATAACTTATCCCAAGAAAACAAACTTAACATTGTTGTTGAAAAACACGTTTTCCCATACATTCCAACCGCAAGTGTAAGTTTGTACGCACAATATTGAAAGATTTACCATGTTATCTTAAGAACATAGACTTTTTATAGGTTTTCTTATAATCTATAGGTAAGGAGCTATTACCTATATTTTTTTCAGAATTTAAAAAAAGTGGTCTCTTATTGCATGAGTCAGGCTAAGACAGTCGTACCTACTGTAGTGCCAAATATCCTGCTGCCACGCAGAACTACTCCTGTGTAGCATTACATTGCACTTTCCGTGACATTAACGGAATGACTCGCCGTGTTCTTAGCTAAAATTATGATAAAAACATCAAAAATGACATGTTTGGTGAACGAAAGTATCAACTAGGGAGTCACCGCTTTAGAGAAACAAGGTGTAGGATTCTTCCGTTGAAAAGGGATCCTCCGTTTAACCAAACAGGTGGTATATCCGGTGGGCTGAAACTCTGTGGTTGCTGTTGGGCGTCTGTATATATTCGGCGTTGTGCGAACTCTTTACTTGCGCGATTCAGGATTCTTTGACGTCATCGGACAGCTGCACTTAATGTTCCAGTAGATGTCACTGTAAGTTATTGTTATATGGTGACGAGGTAGGAGTCGCCAGACATGCGTTGCTAAACGAATGTTGTTTATTTTTAGTTTCATTTTTATGTTCCTTTTATGCATTTAGATTTGATACTGTAATAGTGCGAGTACCATGTGGGCTATTCAATTATTTGGTTTTATTGACGATCGATCGATATTTGTCTGGAAGTTTAGGTATGTCATGCTCACTCAAGTGTTCTGCTTATGGTGGCGTTGTGTGTCGGGTCGCTAAGTTTCCCTACAATATGGTTAAGCTGAGCGATGCTGATGCATGCGTCATGCTCGTGAACGAGTGCCGTCTGTTGGGATTGGTCATCTGAATGCTATCATGACAATTGAATCGAAAACTCTGGTAAATATTAAAATCAAGCTTGTTTAGTGAGAAGTTTAGACTCTTTTCTCCTGCATTGTTCTCACATTACCATCATTTCGAGAACATTGTAGAACATTGTACCAATATGATTTAAAAAGAGTAACCATGGAGTTTCTTGCCCGTTCTTCTCCATATGAAATCTACACCTTGGAACGAGGCAACTAAAGTCTTGACTATTCATAAGTGCCTATAAATGGTTTTACATGAATAAAAATATTTTCATCTTATCTAAACCTATAAGATTGGTTGATTTTGCGGTATACAGTAATTATAGGTAAGCTAACAAAAACCTGATAGTACTCACCGGTAAGTATCTAAACCAGACTTGTGTTTATAAGGATCTGAGATGTATCCTAGAATAAATAAAGGCGAAGTGGGTCAGTACGGAATGTTTTAGGTACGGTGCGGACACGGATTTGTACAGAAAATGCAAAATATAAGCGTAAAGGTAGACAAATCTCTTGTATTTTATATTTTCGTAAATGGACTATTTCTCGTTGTTACAAATTTTATATTACATTTACATCTAGTAATGGTTGGCAAATGGCAAATGTTCTTGAATGGAGACCGCGCACCGGAAAACGCAGTGTGGGACGACCACCAACGATGTGGACGGACGACCTGATGAAGGTAGCTGGGAGTCGTTGTCGTCTAAGGGGGCGGCCTTTGTTCAGCAGTGGACGTCCTCAGGTTGATATAATGATGATGATGATGATGATGACGTCTAGTAAATACTTGTGTTGACTCGTGGCTTGCATCTTGTTGTATTAACATTAGTAATTAGACATTCTGACTGACATCATAAACACGCACACACACACTAGCTATTTTAATTATATCTCGAATTTATTGTGAATCCTTTTACACAATTGCACAACTCTCCTTGCTATTGATTCGAAATATTGTATTGGGGGCCGAGTCCTGCAATACTTTTGATCAATCTTAGTTTACCCGCCTCTAGGATATTTCTGGCGAAGCCAAAAGAGGCTTAAAATTAATATTAAAATCTAAGCAACTTGCGGGACACGGACCTCGGCTTAGGGTGTTGCGAGATGAAAAGCTATTGTTTTGGGGACAATATAAAAAATATAGATACTGTGAAATTCTTATAATAGGTGTCTAAAACGTTAAAATTTTACTAAAAAAAATCAAGTCAATTTGTTTTTTAAATCCTATTGTAATTTTTTTTAAACGTTGCCCCACACTAGGATTGCTCCTGTGTCGTGGGTGCTTTTACAGACATGAATTCCACATACAATACACCCATGCATAAATGGGCATAACAATTGTATGTAATTGTTATGCCCATTCATCTATTTAAGCAGGTGTCCAAATTAATAGTCACCCGATATATTCCTGGTGCATTTGTAAAATCATGTGCACCTTAACGGGCTTTTTTTTCATTAATAAAGGCTCAGAATGCCACCACCTGAGTCCTGTGTCCAGCAGTGGACTTCATTCGGCCGAAATTATGAAACATTAGGATTTCTCCTGCGTCGTGGTTGCGTATACAAACACAAATTCCACACACAACACACCCAGCCCCGGGACTTCACTTGGTGGTAAGGATCATCATATCAGCCATACAACGTCCAAAACTGAACAAAGGCTTCCCCCATAGATTCCCACAACTGTGCCATCATATTGGGGGGAATTTTCCAGTACTCACCACACTTGGCCGGCGGGTTTGTGAGCGCAGAATGGCTACTGTTCTACAGAAAGGACACTGCTGCCCATCCCTCTGGTTTAGAATCCCTAAGTCACCTTTTACGGCCTCCACGGGAGGAGATGGAGTGGTGCCATATTCTTAATCCGGACACCACACGGATATTAGGTAAAGGAAAGGGTTACATTTCCCTATAACATTTCATTTTTAAAAAACGTTTCCCCACACTAGGATTTCTCCTGTGTCGTGGGTGCGTTTACAAACACAAATTCCACACACAATACACCGAGCCCCGGAACAACTACCTGCAGATCGTACAAATATTTGTTCGGTGCGGGTATCGAACCCACGACTCGGTACGTGGCAGCCGACTGTATCAGCCACTGCACCAAACGTGCCGTCGACAATAAGAGATTTGTTCATAGTAATGTCTTAGGTTTTTGCGATTATTACACATTATACTAAAACACTTTTTAACGGATTCTATCGCGTATATTTTAGATTTTTATTTTTCCTGACGTTTCGAATACTTTGCAGCATTCGTGGATGCAGGATGACTAAGGTGACAGGCGTTACAGATTTTAAACTGTTAGTAATTTTATCTACCGTACAATTTTGATCAGAAATTAGTTTCGATGCACGCAGTAATCACTCACAGTGTCTTGATGTTCACAATGTGCACAGTATTCGAAACGTCAGGAAAAACAAAAATGTAGATTAGACCCGATAGAATCCGTTTAAAAGTGTTTTAATACTTGTTCATTAAAGCCATCAATAAGAGCATTAGCCGCTGCTTACGACATCTTATATCTGTCACACGTGACACGACACACATAACTCACAATATCTCAACAAAATTATTTCAATTTTATTGCGTAACAATTTTTCATATGTCACCGCTGGGTTCCGCAGAATCACGTGCGAACGATTTGTCTCCTCCCGAATATTCAGTCATGGAAATTGTGAAAAAATGTCTCAGCTGTCCCCGGTTTAGGAATGCAGTTATATTAAAAAAGTTCCAACTCAATATCGGGGACGATTGGTGGGCAGGTGAGGAGATAAATGGAGTAGTTATTTGGAAGGACCTGCGTATTGACAGTTTAAAAAAAAAGATAGTAAGTACCTAGATATCTGTGTCTAGCTAAATTAAAAAAGAATGGTTTAACAAATATAATTTCATTCAGCGGTCGGGTAAAAGTACCATATGAAAACTTATTTGCATAATTACGTTACCTTTTTCGGAAAGTGTACGAAATAAAAGCTGTATCGAGTATTCTACATTAACATAATACATACATAATATTGAACATCAATATTTTAGGGTTGATGCGGCGACTAAGGAATTAGCTTTCCGCGCTACGTCTCGCGGGTTCGATCCCCTCACGGGACTAATGTTTGTATGATCTTCAGGTAGTTGTTTCTGGTCAGGGTGTTCGTGCATGGAAGATTTATGTCTGCAAGCAGGCTGTACCTACGACACACGATAAATCTTTGAGTCGGGTACTTAACTTTACTACTTAGTAAAGGACATGGTATTCTAACATGAATATTTATTTTTAATGATGCGCCACACTAGGAATTCTTCTGTGTCGTGGGTGCATTTACAGACACAAAATCCACATACAATACACCCAGCCTCGGCACAACTACCTGCATCATACGAATATTGGTTCCGTGCGGGAATCGAACCCACGACCCGGAGAGCAGCAGCCGTCTGTATCAGCCACTACACCAAATGTACCGTCAATTCAAAAAACGTAATAGGAATTTTAAAAAACGCAACAAAATCAGTATTTTGAGTCGTCTTTTTTATGTAATTTGACCTGCAAGTCATTCGCCTGGTGGTGAGGGTTAGGTTATCACGCCTACCCATAACAATCGTAATGCTTCTTAGGTTATGCGTGGCATCACACTGTGCTTGACTAAATACTATGCTTGGCTAAAAACTGTGCTTGGCTAAACACTGTGCTTGGCTAAACACTGTGCTTGGCTAAACACTGTGCTTGGCTAAACACTGTGCTTGGCTAAACACTGTGCTTGGCTAAACACTGTGCTTGGCTAAACACTGTGCTTGGCTAAACACTGTGCTTGGCTAAACACTGTGCTTGGCTAGACACTGTGCTTGGCTAAACACTGTGCTTGGCTAAACACTGTGCTTGGCTAAACACTGTGCTTGGCTCAACACTGTGCTTGGCTAAACACTGTGCTTGGCTAAACGCTGTGCTTGGCTAAACACTGTGCTTGGCTAAACACTGTGCTTGGCTAAACACTGTGCTTGGCTAAACACTGGGCTTGGCTAAACACTGTGCTTGGCCAACCAATGTGCTTGGCACCACATTGTGCTTGGGACCACACTGTGCTCGTCACCTCGAGATGAGAGTTCAGTTCACCTCGAGAATGTTATTAACGCAGAAAACTGAAACGCCACTTAATATTAAGTCTGTTTTAACCATTGAGGTATAATGTACTACCTCCTAGAGGCGACACGACAAACAAATTCAGTGCACCGTACGCGGAGAGGAGGCGCGCGCGCTCGCCCAGCAAGCGTCAGATTTGTTTGAGAAGTTGAAACTTTTTTCGCGTTGTCTGCGTACGTAGTACATTATATCTTAATGCATTTGACCCGCCCGGTTTCCTACCGAAAACAGGTTTCACAAATAGTTAACGCGGGACTTAATATTAAGAGGCGTTTCAGTATTCGGCCTTTGGTCTCATAAAAGGAAGGTTCTGTTTCCTTCGTATGCTTGTATGTGCGTGATTTAACGGCGTTTCTTTTTACTCGCTTTCTTTTTGTCAGTTCGGGTGGAATTTTGTGAATGATTTTAAACTAACTTCCCGATGAGCTACTTTACGACTTGAAACTAGGAACTTAACATAGAATTGGATGATAACGCATGAAAGAGAAGTGGATGAATGGAGTGTAGGCAGATGCTGTCGTTAAGCAAACTTAATTTATAATTTACACAGATAAGAAAATACAATTATCGGTCGCGCAGTGCTCGAAAATAATTATTGAGCCCTTAAATATCGATAAATATCGGCTCTGCAAACATTCATACTATACAATCTGGCAGAGCCTTACTGCATTTAGGGCCCTGCAAGCAGGGCTTTGAGTAGACTCTTTGAGGTGAACTATTCATGTATCAATTGTCTATTGCATGCGCCACACGTTATTCTTTTAAATGTTCATGGTACTAGGAATAATCCTATACATTTGGGTTCGTTTTTTAAAATGTGGAATGTAGAAAAAAATACATTTTAGCTCAATAATTATATTCGAGCACTGCGCGGCCGATCGTTGTAATTCCTTATCTATGTAAATTATAAATTATGTTTATCAAGTTAAGTTAATCTATGTATACTTATGGAAAGGTTCTAGTATATAAAATATTAAAGTACCATTCTTCTAATAATTTTATAATAATTAATAA
Organism: Diloba caeruleocephala; assembly: GCA_947459985.1. Lineage (NCBI taxonomy): Eukaryota > Metazoa > Arthropoda > Insecta > Lepidoptera > Noctuidae > Diloba > Diloba caeruleocephala. The sequence goes on from OX381618.1 coordinate 5,432,695, forward strand.
GATTTTCAAAAAAGCTTTTTAATAATATATTCCGATAATTACAACACACATGATTTACATACTTCCACATCAGAATACCTTTCTACATAACGACCGTTTGATAGAACGATTCCGATCCGAATAAAAACTCCGAAACTCGAATATAAAAAAGTACAACCATAAAAGAGTAGGTATTAAAACGTTTTGGTAATAAATAATTTATGGTTCGAACCGCTTCCTCTTGGCTCCGTTGATAAAAGTTTCATAAAAACGCTGAACGTATGGGTTTTTCTAACCATAACGTGTAAGCACGTATTACTTATCAATACGATAGATATATTTTAGGGCCTATATTTTATAAAGTTGATGATTTCGGGATTCATTGCTGTGTAAAGAAAATGGAGTGAGCTTACTGTTTATTTTACGCGCGTATTTTTTGTCAGTCTATAGCTAAAGGGGAATCCATGGTAGATATGAGCAGGTATATGTACAATTCAGAATATTGTCTTATTATCGAAACCTTGTTATTTATGCTCATAATTTTGCCATAATTATCTGAATTTGGTATAGTCATAATCCCTCTGTTCTAAGAACTAGTACTTTAAGTATTAAAATTTCAGCCCTTATAGGTCCCTCGCATTATTCCGTGTGATGTCGACTAAGAATATAGTACCACTCTATTCCAGAGGTTATTGAAAAGGCCACTAATAGCTGAAAAACCGCAAAATCTTCAGGTTTTAAATTTTGTAATTCATCCGTTATTGTGTTAAGATCACATTTAACACAAAAAATAGACATATCCATAATCAGAAATCGAAAGAGTTTAGATTACATTGATTAAATTTCGGCCGTAAGATACTCTCAACCATAGGATGAGCAGTAGCGTCCCTTCTGTGGAACAGTAGCCATACTCTGCTAACCAACCCGCCTGCCATGCGTACGACACTGTGTAGGAGGCCTTCGTTCGGCTGTAAAAAAAGAAAGAAAAGAAAATAAAAATATTTATGTGAGCACAGATATATGAGACATAGTTAGAATGTTCTTTACAATATTATAGTTCTAAGTACAATGCGTCTTCCCACTTTACAATTTAAAATATGTGGATAGTAAACACTCTTTGGATGACGATGATGACGATGCAACGGTCCCACTGCAGGGCCAAGGACTAGTCTCATACAGAAAATGCACGGGCAATGATCACAACGCTTGCTTACTACCTATATATCGGTTCCAGACCATTATATCTAAGTTTCCTCACGATATTTTCTTTCCGTTAAAATCAATAATGAATATGATATGAGTGTACTAACAAAAAAATTACATAAAACGTTGAGAAAGCCATATTAAATACCAAAGTTTCACAATTGTAGCCTAGTTTTTATGTAGCGAGTTTGCAAACCTTTCGGCCACCTTGTCATCTTTTAATATAGTCAAAGTCAAATATTTTTATTTTAATTAAACTAATTACTGGCATTTATGAAACGTCAGAATTCCGTTCGTTATAATTATTCGATCCTATAGAGAAGAGCCGGCAAGAAACTCCATGGATACGCCTTTAAATACTTGAGATTACAACGTTGAACAAGATATTAATAACATATTCAAGGTGTTAAAACTTTAAACATTAAAGAAAAATTTATAAGGCAGTAACATTTGCGACAATTTTTTTGCCATTTAAACGTTTCCAATTTATTGCCAGGATCTGTCTTGTATGCAGGAATAGTTTCGAATTAGGTAACATTTTGCTTAACAACATAATAATAACATAACATTTTGCATATTAACATAAGTTTTTGGGGCATCATCATTTCGGCCAAATGAAGTCCACTGCTGGACAAAGGCCTCCCCCAAAGATCACCACAGCCACCGATATGGATGTGTTGCGGGCTCATTGGGGGGGTTTTGCCATAATCGCCATTTTGGGGCATAGCTGTAGCCAACTACCACGGGAAGTAACAAGTTCTCACAGAATACCGGCCATAACTTAAAACGTTGTGTTGCTACATACCATACCAGGTATGCAACGTACCAGCGTCACAGATATTAAAATAACAATTAAGGGTAAACGCATAGAAGGTTATTAAAAAATCTGTAAAATTCCAGTTATATGTTGGATAGAAACCTTTGTACATCATGTTTCATTTAATTTAACAATCTATGTTTTCTGTTTGAAGTTGTACAATAAAGAATAAGAACAGATAACGAAACTAGAAAAATCAGTACCCAACTATTATAAGAAGCTTCCGAATGGTTTATCCGCTTTGACAACCTTAAGTTTATACGGGATTTGGCCTCTACAACCCTTATTCGCCGTATAATTGTATAAGGGAAAAAGGCGTACTCTGTAGGTAATCAATTAGTAATCATCGACGACTCTCACCACTGCAAATGGACGAGGGGTCAGGTAAGCTCGGGTAGCTTTGCTGACCATAACACTATACGTACTGGTTGTACAAGCGATATCGTCGTAGATACAGTCGTATGTCCATATTTGCTCATTTGAAAAGAAGACCAAAAAGGAGTTATTATTCGAAATTGCTAAATAATGCGTTTATTGCTGTTGAGTATGTTTTTTTTTATTTTAAGCGAATATCGGGTCTATTCTTTTTTGTTGATTGTTAAAAAAACATTGCCCCGCGCTCGTATTTCTTCTGTATCATGGACTGTATCAGAAATCAAACTAAAACAGTCTGTAAGCCAGTAAATATATGGTCCGTTGGGAGTGAACCTGTAATCGGTAGTGCACAATGCCTATCGCTTAAGCACAAAACAGACCGTGTCAATAAGCTAGGTGTTTCTGAAAACATTTGGAACTTAAATGAATTCAGGAATTGATAAAATGCTAATAAATGTAATTTATTAATTTTGACAATACTAATTGAAGTATCAACGAAGATGTATGGTGTTCGTATAGTGTAAAGGACACTGACCATCTCCCATATATGGTTGGACCCAAAACTTGATTAAGGGTTTGAATTCAAAATTAGTGTCATTTGTCAGATAAATATACCAACTACAAACAGCTTTAGTTTTATAAACAGTAGCATAATCAAGATATATAGAATTAAATCTATGATTAAGGTATGTTAGAGATAGAGTTATTAAAGATAATAACACAATTTCTTACATAAATATTCATTATATTTCGTGAAATAGCCAAAGTCGCTGGAAAAGTAACCAAAAATTCGAATATAGAAACATAACACAATATTCACTTGCGCGTAAACACTAAACGAATTAGTAGTTTATTTAATTTTAATTTCGAAATGACATTGGTTTTAAGCTGTTTTAAGTATGACACATAGCCTTTTAAGCCATTTGATGGTGACCGTGTCTCATCTCATCTCAACAAAAAACGCAAACATTTCAAAAATATTTTCTAAACTTAACCAATGTAAATCTGTGTTTTATTTTGTTTATATTTTATATAGAAGCATATGATATAAAATATAGAATATATAGATAGAAAAAATAATGCACTGTTCGGTTCATCGTAAAATAATTCATTTTTCACACTATTTGGGAATAACGGGAATATCCCGTAACGCATAAAATTTTATTTATAAAGAAGACGCCCTTCTTGATAAATAAAATATAAATCATTTAGCAGTAATCCATGTTTCTTTTCCCATACAAATTTGACATTCTATCGATAATCTAGCCGGGATTTTGTTTTTCTAATTATGCAGAATGGGGCTTGACGCGACCGAACACGATCCAATATAAAATTCCAATTACTGGCCATCGTTAGAATATAAATTCCCGATATTCTTTGGAATAATCCAAAAGTAAAAGAACTGTGAATGCTGGATGCGGCTTATTATTTTCTTGTGGTTTTAATTTTGTGACAATTGCTATTTCTTCCCCTTTTACTAGTTTATTTCAAGTCATCGCAATTCACAGCTACAAACCTCTTCCATGTTACATCACAGTTCTTGATCCTGAACATTTTGCATTCAGTCCGTTATAAAAGTTAATAATTGTCAAAGCTTTAACGACCGAAATTAATAATCAGTCTAATCCAAAGTCTTAAAATTTGTGCGATCTGTTTTTGTGTTAAGATCACATTTAACACAAAAAACATACAAATCCTCAATCCCAGATCTAAAGATTTCAGATTAGATTGATTATTAATTTCAACCCGAAGTCAAGTTCATTTTTCTTTCCTTTAAACGCATCATCGTACCATATCTTTATTGTTTATTAAACATATGTAACAAAGAGCTATGGAGTTTCTTCTGTCCGGATTCAGAAGATAGATATAATGGTCACTCGATCTCCTCCCGTGGATGGCTTAAAAGGCGACTAAGGACAGAACTAGAGGGATGGGCAGCAACGTGGAACAGCAGCCATTCTACACTTACCCATCCACCTGCCTATTATATTATATATTAGTGAGTACTAGTACATTCTACCCAAAATACCGAAAAAAGCAATTGGAAATCTATTGGGTAGGCCTTTGTTCAACAGTGGATGTCCTTTGGCTGAAATGATGATGAAATATTGATTTATTTATATAAATCTATAGAGTTTTAAATATTAAATTATCTTTACTTAGTCAATGAATTTAGACGAAGCCAGTACTTCACATTGCCTCTGAGAAGATACGCGAAAACCGATTCAAATATTTCTGTTATGAAGTCCAGATATCATGATTTCGGTCGAATAAAGTCCACTGTTGGACACAAGCTTCCCTCATAGATCACCATAACGACTGATATCGGTGTTGTGTGCTTATTGAGGGGTTTTACCATAATCGCCAGGCTTGGCAGGCGGGTTGGCGATCGCAGTTGAGTTGGTAATGTATTCGAAGGACGCTGCTTTCCATCCTCCGGCTATTCCCTTAGTCGCCTTTTACGATACCCACGGGATGAGATGGATTGGTGCTGTCTGTCCGTCTGATACTGCGAATTTGCTCCGAATCTACTGGCCGATTAAGTTGAAATTTGGTACACATATGAATTTATGTGACCCAAACACGAATATTAACATAATTAAATGAATGATTTTGAGATAGTATAGGGTCAACCCTCGCACATGTTAATATAAAAGTTATATTTTAATTAACCCAGACGTTTCAATCAAGTTGTATTGATCGTGGACACGAGTAGACTCACTGCTCATGCTCATGCTCATGCACATTAAAATCATGTATTCAATTCGCAAAAGTTTAAGAATTACTATCATTAAATTAATGTTGAACATCACTTATGGGAGCTAATTAGAAAAAAAAAATGCAAATTTGTACCGTGTAACATATCAAATGAAAGGGTTGTTATGCGGAATTCAATTTTTTAAATAATTTTAAGGTAAAAATTTAAACGTTATTTAAGAAAATATATGTAAATTTACTGTTCAATGGATGAGAGCGGTATGTGACCGCTCGTTGTGGAAATCTAAGGGGGAGGCCTTTGTTCAGCAGTGGACGTCCTGTGGCTGATATGATATGATGATTTAAATTGACTGTTTCCCCTTTATCTCCGAAACGATCGTGACTAAAATTATGAAAAAATACAGAAAATAGTTCTTTACCTATAGATAAACAAACAGTAACAGGAAAACCTATACGAAACAACATGGTAAATGTTTCAATATTGTTATAGTGTTGTTGTTGTTTATAATGTTATGTTTATTTTCGGGATAAATATGTACAAGACAGAATTCAACAACAGATAATTAATATACTTCGCAATTTCCCTCTACAATCCGGTATCATGTATAATTTTTTTAGATATCATAAAAAAATTGAGTCAGATAAAAAAAATAACATGGGAGATAACATATTCATCCTACGTAACCATCTCAACGCGAATTCAACTCGTACTTCTTCGGTTTTTTGTAGATAGACTTTCTAAATGCATATTTAACAGATTTCCGTATAATGAAATGCTTTTCCATTTAATGCTCTTTGGTTAGCGTTTTGTTTTGCCTCAGTAATCATTAAGCAACTCATAGCTTTGTCATCGTTATTCATGTATCTCTTCATTAACTTAGATATTAGTCTAAGTTCCGTATGCACACACAGATTAGAACCTCAAACAAAATTCTGGAAGCACTCTCCATAACCCTATTATTTGCAAAACCTGTATACAGCAACAATATCTCATCTAGCGTCACGATATCCTTGGTCCATTGAAAGTGGGACTCTAACGAGGTTGAATGTATGCGCATACATTTGCCACTCCCGATTGAATGGAACAACGTTTCAGATTTGTACGCTGTGTTTGTTGGTTGGATATGTTGAAGATAATGTTGGAGAATGATGTGAAATGTCGGATGGTTTATTAATCAGAATCGTATACTGCTGAACATTGATCAAGTAAATGGATGGTTGGTGTAATAATTTCGCTTCTGCAGACCTACTAGTGACCACATGATGATTGTAGACGGGTGGTGCCTGATGCTTAAGGGGGCTTAAAAACAGAACGTTCTGATTCATACCGAGAATTATCTGATGTTGAACTTATCGGGTGCAGCATACCGGCAATTGCTTATTTTCAACTATTTTAATTCTATTTCGATAAGCGATAAGATAATTTCTGCTTTTGTTTCATGGGTGCACTGCAGGCGTTTAAAGATAAACAGATAAAAATTTAAAATAAATATAACTTGAGGATTTGGTGCAATTTGGGTAAGGCTTATGCCCAGCTGCGAATTGTGATATACTGAAGAAAATGTGTTTATTGAGACAAAAAGAACTACACAATTATTTTATTTTTTGTTGGGCTTCTCGCATACATTTCAAGGAAATGTGGTTGCTTAACCGGTCATGTGCTGGCGAAGCCAAAAGAGGCCTCCAGCCAGGCTTAAATTTAATATTAAAAACTAAGCAACTTTCGCTAAGGGCGCCCCCTGCGGGACACGGACCTCGGCTTAGGGCGTTGCTGGGGATAACAAGCTATTGTTTTGGGGACAGCTGGATCGGTATTATTTATAATGTATTAGGGGACATTTAAAACTACAGACTTGGCACGGGCCGGTGCGAGCAAGAGACGGGAGGGAGAAATACTAACTTGAACGGGAAGGTGACGTGGCAATAGGCCTCCGTGACGTCGGTGAGGCGGGCATCCTCGGCGGCGAGGGCGGTAAAACGGTCGGGTGTTAAGTGAATGAGACAACGCGAGTCTCTTTATGTGATCTAACGTGATTTTGTCGTCTGGATCGACCAGAACGTGCCTCGGGCGGCGTACTCTACTGATGCGGGAGGGTTGGTAATCGACGGCTGATACCACAAGGGGATTTGGGTGGGACAGGGCAGAATCGAGGTAGCGTTTAGACGCTTGTTTCATAAATTGCCTGGTGGTCGGCAAGTTAAGATCGAATTGATCATTTCGCATGTACAGAGGCGCTCCGGTGGCCTTGCGCATGAAACGGGTTTGGCGGGTTTCGAATCTACGGAGTGGGCGTGATTCAGCGTGTGCGAACAATATTACAATTAGTAAAAGTTATAAATATATATAGGCCAATTTATAAGAATAGTATAGTGCCAATGGGGTCACAGCTCAGCATAATGTTAGGAGGCAAAAATACTGACCACCCAATGCTGGTTTTTAATTGCAACCCACGAGTTATATGTTTTTTCATAACGTCACAGAGTCAGTGATGAGCGCACATGCATTATTTATAAAGAAAAAAATCGTTGAAAAATAGAATGAAAAAATTGCTAAAAATATAAAAAATAAAACTGCACAAATTCATTTCACCGTATAACATTAAACACAAACAAATATACTGAATTAAATTTGAGATCCGACGCAATTCGTTGACATACAGTATAAAGGCGGTAAACTTTGTATACAACACGAAACTTGCGCTATTGACCGTAATGTCGTCCCCGCAACAACTGCTATTGTCATAGACCTTCTGGTCCATATATAGTGGATGAAATAGTTCGACAATTTTACATTGTAAGTTGACAGTTGAGACGTTATATATAGTGATTTCTTTGAATGTTTTAACATTATATAGGTCTATTCAAAGCGCTCTAGTCTGATCTTACGAGGACCTGGGCCCCCGTTTCAGTGCCGAAGATGACCGCTTCGGTGGCTTCAGCCGGTAGGAGTCGAGCATGACCCTCCGCTCTTCCTCGGGTTCGAGGAAGTACATGATGTATTTCCAACGGGCGACCAATAAAAGAAAGAGTGTGTTAGAATTTACAATAGAGAGGCTAACTGGGATAAGATGTTGGGCGACTTAGAGCCAACCCACCTTGCGTTCTGGCATCTGCAACGGAAACTCAAATCCGAAACATCCAATGCTGTCCCCCCCCTCAACCGTCCCAACCAAAGGCCGGCCTTTGATGACGACGAAAAATCCGAATGCCTAGCTGACAGTCTAGAAGCGCAATGTTCCCCAAGCACTCTACCTGTAGACCAAGCTCACCTCAAAAAGGTTGACGCTGAAGTCGAACGTAGAGCAGCTATTCCGCCTGCCGAGGACCCTGACGACCCCCTCCCTCCGGTCACGGCAGACGAGGTCAGAAATCTCGTGAAAAAGATTCACCCTCGCAAAGCCCCCGGCTCTGACGGTATCACCAACAAGGTGATTAAACTCTTCCCCGAACGTCTTATCGCCTTAATGACCGTCATCTTCAATGCGGCATTAAACAATAACCTATTTCCGCATACGTGGAAACAGGCCACCGTTATCGGTATTCCCAAACCCGGTAAGCCCAAGTGCGAGCCTTCCAGCTATCGCCCCATAAGCCTTCTCAATTCTCTTGCGAAGATTTATGAGCGGATTATCTATTCCCGATTAAAGGATTATGCCGATTCCAAGAAACTCATTCCCGACGAACAGTTTGGTTTTAGAACCAAACACTCGTGTGTACAACAAGTCCACCGACTAGTTGAACACATCACGTTCGGATTCTCACGCGGCCTGATGACGGGAGTCCTCTTTTTCGATGTTGCGAAAGCATTTGACAAAGTCTGGCACAATGGCTTATTATATAAGTTGTACCAACTCGGAGTGCCTGACCGTCTCGTTCTCATCATACGAGACTTCTTGTCAAATCGCAGTTTCCGATATCGAATCACGGGCGCTCTCTCTTCCCCCCACCCCATTAGAGCCGGAGTCCCACAAGGATCCGTGCTAGCCCCATTATTGTTCACACTGTACACCAGTGACCTCCCCAAAAGACCTGCTAATACGACCCAATTAGCACTGTTCGCAGATGACACGGCCATATTCTACTCTGGTAGCAGTCCCGATAGTATAACTAAGATCCTCCAAACCACAGCCAACGTCTACGGTAAATGGTTTAGGAAATGGCGGATCGAAGTTAACCCTATCAAAAGTAAAGCCGTCCTATTTTGCAAATTAGGCGACGACCACCCACGCTTCAGGGAGATCTCGATGCTGGGCCAATCGGTTCCTTGGGAACCGCACGCCAAGTATCTTGGAGTCACCCTAGACAAAAAACTGACCTTCATTCCCCACACAAAGATGGTGCGTGCCCGCGCTGCCTTTGTGCTCGGTCGCCTTCACTATATTCTGAACGCTCGTAGTAAATTATCCCTTAGAAATAAGGTGAGAATTTACACCACATGCATTCGACCCATCATGACCTATGCCAGCCCAGTGTTCGCACACGCCGAATCATACCCACTCCGTAGATTAGAAACCCTCCAAACCCGTTTCATGCGCAAGGCCACCGGAGCGCCTCTGTACATGCGAAACGACCAACTCCATTTCGACCTTAACTTGCCGACCATCAGGCAATTTATGAAACAAGCGTCCAAACGCTATCTCGATTCTGCCCTGTCCCACCCAAATCCCCTTGTGGTATCAGCCGCCGACTACGAACCCTCCCGTATCAGTAGAGTACGCCGCCCGAGGCACGTTCTGGTCGATCCAGACGATAAAATCACGTTAGATCACATGAAGAGACTCGCGTTGTCTCGTTCACTGAACACCCGACCGTTGTACCGCCCTCGCCGCCGAGGATGCCCGCCTCACCGACGTCGCGGAGGCCTATCGCCGCGTCACCTTCCCGTTCAAGTTAGCACTTCTCCCTCCCGTTTCTTGCTCGCGCCGGCCCGTGCCGAGCCTGTAGCTTTAAATGTCCCTTAATACAATTTAAATAATACCGATCCAGCTGTCCCCAAGACAATAGCTTGATATCCCCAGCAACGCCCTAAGCCGAGGTCCGTGTCCCGCAGGGGGCGCCCTTAGCGAAAGTTGCTTAGTTTTTAATAATTAATTTAAGCCTGGCTGGAGGCCTCTTTTGGCTTCGCCAGCAAATGACCGGTTAAGCAACCACATTTCCCAGAAATGTATGCGAGAAGCCCAACAAAAAAAAAAAAAAAAAAAAAAAAAAAAAAAAAGAATTTACAATAGCATCTCAAGATAAAGGTGTTAGGACAAAGTCGTGATCTTGGCTATAGCTATCTCCATAAAACAAGTAAACTCTACCAACAGTCGGGATACTCATCGTGTACAAACCTCCTTAAACCTTAGTAACACGATAGAATTCAGAATCCTTGATACATTTCATTTTTCCCGATACCAAGATACTATACACATACTCAATATACCTATGTATTGAATGGTTTCAATAGCCCACTAATCTCTCTCACTAAGCTCGCTGGGTCATCGGTACAAGTATCATTGAGCTATCCTTACGATCTCTGGAAATCAATACAGAGCTATCAATAAGCAACCGATGCTTATCGAATAAAATACGAAAGAATTTTGTCAGGTAAAATGCCAGGTATCGAAGTCAAAGCTTATTTCAAATAAACCAAATATCGGTACTTGTGAAACGTCAGAATCTAAGTTGCACGGTTCCAAATAGTTGATCTATAGAGAAGAGCCGGCAAAATACCCAATAAAAACCCTTTTAAAATAATTGAGATTACTACGTTGATTGATACAAACGATGGAAAAACATGTAACGAGAAAAATGTAGGTTAATGTGTAAAGATGGATCTTTAAATTAATACGTGAAGAAAAAAAACGTTGTACCCCTTTTTAAGCACATTGCACGCACGGAGATGTCTGCGATTTGGCAAAGTTAAAGTTGATATGAAGGAGGAGTGCAGAAAGCTAAAATGTATGTAATAATATTTTTTACAAATACATTAAATCAAATCTTTCAATAAATTACGGTCGAATTTCGACTTCTGGGTGACCTCTAGTATAATTTATTTGCCCTGGCAGTTAACGGCTGGCCAGTCCCGACAGTCCGCACCAGTCCATGAGCATGACGTATATCTGATATCAAAAATATTATGTAGCCCGCATAATAAATACCTAGTTTTGGTTTCCAGATATATAAACTATAAAAATAATATTTGTCTATATCTTCAAACGACTTTATACCTACTTGTAAGGACAAAGTTGAAGTAAGCTTATAACAATAATTCGTTTTTGTGCTTTGTAACTTGTAAAATTGTATATTAATTCTTTTAAGTTAAAGAAAGTTAGAATTTGAGCATTTTGAGCATTCCATATGATGTCCGGATTAAGAATATAGAATCACTCCATGTCGTCTCGTGGATTAAGGGACTCTAAATCAGAGGGATGGGCAGCAGCGTCCTTTCCGTGAAACGGTAGCCATACTGCGTTCACCACACAAGCCAAGCGTAGTGAGTATTGGCAAATACCCCTCAAAATTATGACACAGTTATGGAAACCTATGCCTTTGTTTAGCAGTGGACGTTCTTTGGATGATATCACGATGAATTTGAGCTAAAAATCTTATTAAAGCTATACGCTTTAGGAACTAATACTTTTATTTGATATGAAGTGATAAAATTACACTTTATTGTTAGTCTGTTAGCATCCTACCTGGATGAGAGAGGGAACTGAAAAGACATTCTTCCCGGGAAAAGGAGCTGACTTAGTGAACGTGTATTGCCGTTTCAACATTTATTGCGAATCAAATTGGAAGACTTGCGTCGGATATATTTTCTCCATTGCCTCTTTTTCGATGTTTTGCGTGCGTACCTCAACTTGCCGTAAGGCATCTAACGAACAAAAAAGAGATATATTTTTGACAGGTAACTAAGCTAATTGTGTTGCAGGTATAGACGACAAAATGTTAGACACTGTAATGGCCTGCATACCAATAGAATCATTTTGTCAGTAAATTTGAAGAGCTTGCGACTAAATGGTTACCCAAAGAGTGATCGATCTGCAAAGTTAAGCTGCGCTTGCCACGGTCAGGCTATGAATGGGTGATCATTATTTCCACATCCATGGCTCTCCATGCCTCGGACCCGTAGCTGTCGGTCCCAGCTGTCATACGAATATCTGTGATTGTCGTTACAGAATTTAGAACCTAAAAATGTTGGTATACCCCAGTAATTGGGTTGTAGAGGCCGGATGACTAGATCAGATTTAGATTATACGTATCTTGTTAGACTGAATGCTGAATCCTTTGATTTTAATTTTTTTTATTGGTGTCCAGTGGAAATTCTACATGTAACTTCCTTCACCCCGGGGAAGGGCGAAGGGGTATGCTGGACTCCTACCGGCTAAAACCACTGGAGCGGTCATCTTCGGCACCGAAGGGGGGCTCCAGGTCCTCGTAAGATCACACTAGAGTGAAAGCTGAGTCCTAGAAAAGACTAAGAAGACGAAGAAGAAGAATAATTGTCAGTAAATCTGTCCTAACAGACACTTTTACACATTGAACGCAGCGGAGAGTATTTTGCTATTCGACTATATACATAATAGATTCCTAATCACAAACCCGAATACGTTTCCTATACAATGCGTTCGCCAAACACATCCACTGATAAACAGCGTTTAAACAAATCATACGAAGCACCATCTTCCGCATCTCGTCATACAATAGTCCATGCAATGCATAAAATTCAACAAATTACTGTCGTTCGGCCACAACGATTCCGACTGTCATGTGTACGCACACATCGGGATAACAGTAATATATAGAGGCGGAATGTGATTTATCCGAATCGGACGGTATTGGCCAAACAAATTGATTCAAATGCTACGTTTTGAACTGTTACTGGTCTCGCGTTTGGAGAACGTATTTGGGAAAATCGCTGTATTTTTTATGCTTTTGGAATACGATAAGCAGGATTTCAGTGCTGATGTTATTGTAAGGTTTGGTGAAGGTCGCACACAAGTAGGTTATCATGTTGTATGTCAACTAATTTCCTATGGAAATTTCCCAACGAATAAGGTTTATTTTTTATTATTGGTGCTTTTAAATTTGCACTCCATTTACATACTTTTTGTATGGTAACGCTTCGAGCAAAACTTGGCTTTTGTTATTAGCTCTAATGTTTCCAGTCACATTCGTAGCTTGCGATTGATTTTTGCCAATAACTGGCAATTAGGCCTCATATTATAAACCCAGGTTTTTTCCCATCTTATTTTCTTTTAATTTAAAAAGCATATTTGTCGTCATCTGTCATCATCATTCATCCAACTTTACAGAAGTTAGATAGGGAAACAACAAATCAAAATGATGGGCAGCGTGTTCTTGTGCTTTAATAACTCATTCTATCAACATCAATCCGTTGATTATGGCAAGATTATACGATTTATTATAGCGGTCTCTTTGGAGACCAATGTTGACCATTAATAGGTCGATGATGTTAATGATTCTAAGCGTTGTCTGTAGAAAGGGAAATACCATAAAATTATAGGAACAAATATTTTGGAAAAAACTTACAGTTAATAGTAAATTTTAAATAAGGCCATACACTCATTTCCGCTACAACCGGAAAAAAGAAAAGTATAAGAGAGTTATTAACACTTAAAATGTTTAACTATCGAACTATCATTATAATACAAAATCTTACAGCGCAAATAATACTGATTCATTCGTGAAATTGTTTGAGCAATTGAACGTGAACGAGCTAAAATGGACTTTATACTAGTAAATTGATGGATTATGAAAATTCCTTTAATATTCTTAGTCGACGTTGAATATCCAAAGTTTGAAGTCAGCTATTGGCTTCGGGGAAATGAATTTCACTTTACACTAATGAAAATACTTTTCGTACCCTCGCGGATAAGCGTCAAAATTTTCGCCTTTCGAATATTTTAAAAGTCCAAGCCACTATATATTAGGTTTTAGGTGTTAGGACTTGGACTTTAAAGAAATTCAGTAATAATGGTTGCGGGTTTTTTTTTGGGGGCTGTTCTATAAATGGAGTTACGCAATAACTAGGCATAAAAACTTCAATCGAAAACGAGACTACTTCTTCAGTAACTGCGTCACTTTATTCAGATGTTAAATATAGCTTTAACCTGGTTACTATTGGAGAAAGTATTTTCAAAATCTGATCTAGAAGTAGCTGTTACAATAAATTCGTATAGATTTAGATTTAGACTTTGTGGTTCTAGTAAAAGATTAGATCTATGTGACCTTTTCCATTTGTTATTTCAGCCTAATGCCTACTTCTCCTGCTAAATGAAATGAGTGGTACGGTGGAAATCTGCGATGCATGACCCTGATTATGACTGTAATATTTAATTATATAATTCGTGGATGGATAATTTTAGTACCAAATGATCCTTCAAGAAGTTTATTGGCTTTTATATCAGTGCATTAGCATCTGTTGCTTTTGGATTAACTATCAAGAACTACAGTGAAAGCAACACTATAAAAGTAAAACATTTGTTGACGTATCAAGAAGGCATATGTATCAGCACTATTTTGTAGCATTCTGTCTGTATTGTTTGATATGTATGCTGTAGGTATACCAGTAAATAAAATAAATAAAATAATCCCAATAAAAATATTACCACGATATCAAACTATGCTAGAAGGACAGGTGATCTCAGTATTTTATTACTAACGTGCAGGATGTTGCTGCCGCCATTCTTTTGGCATATCAACTTAGATGATTGTGAGAAGAGCGGGGTTTGGCTACTTTACCTTGGAGCACAGTTAAATTCATATTTTGTTTTATTAACATCTTGTTCAGTTTTACTTCTCTATTTAACCACTTAGATGTACGAAAGCGTATCATCAAATCCCTGTGAGTAATACAAAATTCAACAAAGTTTATATTGCACGTTAATTCATAACACAATATATGTAATTAATCCAGCAGTTACTTCAGTACCACTGTTCAACCACGGTCCGAACCACAGTGAGTTCGACATGATAATTCATTCATGATCTTACAAGCGGATAGTCTTAGACGACCTCATCATAATTTGCCAAAGGTTGGTAAAGGTCGACTTCATTTAAATATTGAAGCGTTCATTATGAATGTTTATGACGGCACGGTTGGTGCAGTGGCTGATACAGTTGGCTGATGCGCTCCGGGTAGTGGGTTCGATTCCCACACGGAACAAATATTTGTATGATCTGCAGGTGGTTGTTCCGGGTCTGGGTGTATTGTATGTGGAATTCATGTCTGTAAACGCACCCACGACACAGGAGAAATCCTAGTGTGGGGCAACGTTTTAAAACAAAATAATAATAATAAGGTGGGGCTAGTCTTGGGTAGTATCGCAATGGTGATGGGCTGGCATGACGATTACTACCAGGTGAATAACCAGCGCGTCAAGCCACTAAGTTTTATAAAAAAAATAGTTTTAAATTGAGAAAAATAAATTAAAAAACTACGCTTCAATTTTGTAGTTAATAGAATGAAGTCTGACTTTCTAATTATACTTTTGGAATATGATTCCGTGACCGTAGACAGTCTTCCTGTGACCATGTTCAATGCAGCGCCCAAAACGTTGAGGTTAGTCAAAATATTGTTTTCATTTATCTGTACACGAAAAGTCCTGAAATCATAGTCTAAGTGAAATTCGCGATAGTTTAAAAATTTATATAATCTAAGACTTGGGTTATTTTAAGCTCAAAATATCCTTTCAGTAGATTTGAAAGGTCTCCGGTAAATAATATTGGTCACTCTTTTTTACCGTTATGTTATCATATCAGCTACAGGACGTCCACTGCTGAACAAAGGCCTCCCCTTAGATTTCTACAACGAGCGGTTACATGCCGTTCTTATCCAACGACTCCCAGCGACCTTCACCAGGTCGTCTGTCCACCTCGTTGGAGGTGCTCCCACGCTGCGTTTTACTGTACGCGGTCTCCATTCGAGAACCTTTTTGCCCCAACGGCCATCAGTTCTACAAGCAACAATGTGCCCCGCCCATTGCCACTTGAGTTTACTAATATTTTTATCGAAGTTTACTAATATTTTTATCGACAACTTTAGTTCTTCTACGGAACTCCACATTTCTGATTCGATCACGTAGAGAAATACCAAGCATAGCTCTCTTAAACTGTTATGTCATAAAGAGTGACTAAAGAGTACGTCAAGAGAAATTGAAGCGTTGTTCTTTTGTGATGTAACAACAAGAGTATAGTAACATAGCAATATTTTCCCACGACTGCTTTTTGTAAAACAAACGTAACATAAAAGTAGGACACGTGGCAAAATACAGAATAAAAATCTATGGAGTTCTTATTATTCGTCTCTACTTAGCACTTTGGGCCTTATATCAGGATTGTTTAAATGAACAGGTTGCATGCTCATCTGCAAACGCGGGACTAGATTTATCGGTCGGCTTAGAAGAAACTACTTGAATAGAATAGCTATTAAAGCGTAGAAGTTAAAAATGTCACTGGTAAGGATTAATTTGCAATTGTGGATTTGAAAGAGATACCAAGAGTAACGACAGAAAAATAATATTAAAGTTCGTCTTACAGTTCGTCTATCTAAAAGTTTATCAAACAGCAGGGTTCTCAAACTCAAATGCAGAAAGTCCATGTACATCGCCTTGTTTTTCTCATAAACTGTGTACTGTATGGAAAATAACGTTTTGTGGTGAAATACCGAGACGGAATAACTTAAGTGGGTGAGTTGCGAGAACGTTTAAAAAGACTGAGTAAAATATTCATATTCGTCGAGCGTCGTCCCTTACCGTTGTGTCTGGCAAGCACTTAGATCTTTTACATTGTTGCACATCAAGCGATGTATAACTTTTAATTGAACACCTTGTTGGTGTTCTAATCCCTCGAGGTACGTAGTCTTCTGCGTCTAGATCACATACGTGAAGTGCAATATAATAATATGCGTTTTACTCCCTCTTATAGTCAAAATGCTTTGTTAAATGTTGGCATGTTTGTTATTTTAAGAACTCGTAATGGCTCGACGGATCGTTTATATGGAAAAACTTCGTATTATATTTGTTTTTTATCCCCAAATCATATTTCTGCACGTACTGGGTTAAAAAATGTCATCATTAAGTTTCTCAAATAAGGCTTCATTTGATTAATTATACAATTTGTTATGTATATACATATTAAAACTAATGACACTACATATTACACTATATTACATATTTTGTCTTATATTATATTATATATTGTACTGGCCTATGCTAGCCTCTCTGGTCACGTGAAGAACTGACCAAGCGTCTAGCAATGTCTTTAAAAAGGAGACGTGCACTCGGTCCCCATGACCCCAGCGTTTCGACCCCAAATGGCTCAAACACGTAATTTCCAACGAGGTTCTTGTATTTGGGTGTGGGTGTCGCCACAGGTTGCACCCCACACCATAGCCCTTCCTAATTTCCATGGAAATTGTGACATACCGTCTGGTCTCTTCTCATCATCACGTGCCGAGCCACTAGGTTCCAGTACAGCAGGCACGCCGGTGGTGACAAGAGCATGACGAATAATGTGTCGTGCTATACGTTCCGCGCTTCTACTACATGACCGACCATGATGGCCGAGGCAGTCGACCGCTTCACCGCAGTGACAGCGATGCGGAGCACCACATGGAGCACCAAAGCGTAAACATGTAGCGAGGCTTAAGTTAAGAGTATTTTTGTTCAGCAGTATCATCATACCTACTTTGTGTGATCATCATCACCATCATGTCGGCTGAATGGAGTCCACTGCTGGACACAGGCCTCCCCCAAATATCACCACAACGACCGATATGGGTGTGTTATGTGCTCATTGGGAGGTCTCGCCACAATCGCCACGCTTGGCAGACGGGTTGGCGATCGCAGTTGAGTTGTTAATGTACTCGAAGGATGCTGCTGCCCATCCTTCGGTTTATCCCCTAGTCGACTCTTACGACACCTACGGGATGAAATGGGGTGGTGGCATTCTGAGCCGGCACCACACGGCGGCTTTGTGTGATGCCTACCTTTTATTATGATGTGGGGCAAAGTTAAAAAAAGAAAGAATTAATTATCATAATATCAGCCTGTTAATTTCCAATACCTATTCGCAAAAGTGACATAGGAAGAACACAGAATTTTAATCATTGCAATCCATTGATTATTTTCGATACATGAATTGCACGGAATGTAGATTGACTTTCCAGTAATATATTGTTTAAACTGTATCATTTATTTTTTATGCAAGTATATCTTTCTTTTATTCAGATAAATCACATTGTAAGGTTACTTACGACAGTTTGAACTCATTTACATGTCAAAAAATTTGTTTAAAGAATTTTAGAACATAGCTGTTTAATAAAACAGTTTGCAACAGTACATATTTTTAATAAATGTACCTCTACATGTGTATTTTTGTGTAAAATGTTTCTTTTGCCTTTGTATTATTTTCAGTGTTTAATAATAGCTACATGTAAAGTAAAATGTTTCCTCCCTTTTAAATAAAGTTAACCTCCGGCGATATTCGCACTTACATTTTGATTCGTATAACCAGTCATTCCCCTACACGATGAATGATTTATCAGTTCAACGAACGAACGAATGAACCAAATGGCGCATGCCGCGGAAAAAAATAAAGATATTTTCTATGAAATGTTGGTGGAGGATTTTCCGTTGAATTTATTCATAAAGAAAGTTATTCGGTATAAGCTTTAGGATGTTGACGTAAATATGTTTATTATTCATATTTTAAATAGAGTAAAAGGGAAAAGAGAGTAAATATTTGTAATATTGCGTGAAATAGCTTTCTGGTCCTAGGCATAAGCTAGGTTAGCTTTACATTTTTTTGTTGCCTTTATTGGTAATATCTAAAGAATATGAAATATCTGCTTGCAAACTAAAGGCATTATACTGGCTGGCACCACTACTTCTGAATGTATCTCTAGGAAATAATTAACAAAATACAACGAATCATTATCTTAACAAAGCAGATCTGGGTGTTAGTGCATATGAGATTGATGTCTGTAAACTTTATCTAGGAGTGCACCGTTTAAAGAAATATAGAAGTATGACTAATCATTATCGTTTTTATTCATTTTATATAGTCTGGTGACGAGACTAGCAAGTCATTCGCCAGTCATACCAATTGCAGTGGCATTACAATTGATAAGGATCAATTGTAATGCCACCCAAAACCAGTTCTGCGTGGCATCACACTGTGCTCGCCACCTTCTTTTATAATGGCTGTATTTCATTTTTTATTTTTTTTATTCTCCTTTGATTTAGAGGCTTTTACCTTACAAAGGTATGTCAGCCTCATCATACCCTAAACTATTGCTAGTTACACCAATTACCCGGTTATTTTATAAGTTATTGTGACAGAGAGGGAGATAGTGTTACAGCAACCATCTCATGTACCAATTTGGCTGCTTCAGAGTTTGGTTTCGTCAACATGGTTATAAAAGCTATTATATCGGATAATTTTTAATTTTTGCATCACCATCTCTCTCTCCCTCTGGAATGTTTTTTTATTGGTGTCCAGTGGAAATTCTACATGGAACTTCCTTCGCCCCGGGGAAGGGCGAAGGGGCATGCCGGACCCCTACCGGCTAAAACCACTGGTCATCTTCAGCACCAAAGAGGGCTCCAGTTCTTCGTGAGATCATACAAGAAGCGCCCATTGGTGCCACGCCTTTAGGCACATCATGGAGGGCATGACTATAAAGCGGTAACCCCCTTCAGTGGAGGGAAGGCGACTTCCAAAAAGGTCACCCCCAGGCACTTCTCGGGGAGGATTGTAAAGGATCCCCCCAAGCCTCGCTTTGCGCTGTGCTGCGTACACGGCGGCACGTGACCACGTGCGCACCGCTGTCTTCCCGGAGTGCTCGCAACCTAGAGGCATTCGTTCTTAAGTCTCTTATGCCCAGTTATTTCACTAGCTCAAGTGCTATTCAAACCGGAACATAATTATGTTTAAAGTTTACTGATTGGTAGAGAATATCTGGCGCTGTGTTGGTACCTACCTAGCCATACTCTTGCAATAAGAGATCTTACCACCAGAAAAATATCTCACCAAATAAATCTTAAATTATTGTAATGTAAACAATCAATCATTTTGGCCGAATGAAGTCCACTGCTGGACACATGCCTCCCCCAAAGATCACCACAATGACCGATATCGGTGTGTTGTGGGCCCATTGGGGGGTTTTGCCATAATCGCCACGCTTGGCAGACGGGTTGGCGATCGCAGTTAAGTTGTTAATGTACTCGAAGGACGCTGCTGCCCATCCTCCGGCTAATCCATTAGTCGACTTTTACGACACCCACGGGAGGAGATAGGGTGGTGGTATTCTGAGCCGGCACCACACGGCACATAATGTAAACGATTTAAGTTTACTGTCAGTACCGTTAAGGGATGATACAAGTTGAATATCGAAATTCGTAGATCTAGCAATAAATGGAGACAAGAATCTATTATAACCTAAAACTATCAGCTCAAAACCGTCCACTGCTGAACAAAGGCCGCCTTCAGAGATTTCCACAATTGAGTCGTATTTCAATAGCCAAATAGCAATTTACCAGTACTCACTACGCTTGGCGGGCGAGATGCGTCGAAAGAATGCTGCTGCCCATCAGTACACTATACCATAGTCATCATTTCGGCATGAATGAATGAAGTCCACTGCTAGACACAGGCCTCCCGCAAAGATCACCACAATGACCGATGTCGGTGTGTTGTGGGCTCATTGGGGGGTATTGCCTTATTCACCACGCTTGACAGCACTCGCAGACCGGTTGGCGATCGCAGTTGAGTTGTTAATGTACTCGAAGGACGCTGCTGCCCATCCCCCCTAAGTCGACTTTTACGACACCCACGGAAGGAGATGGAGTGGTGGTATTCTGAGACGGCACCACACGGCAAATACTATACCACAGTAAGATTCCTTTAGTCGCCTTTTTACGGCATCTACGGATGGAGGAGTGCTATGTTCTTAATCCGGATACCACACGGAAAAAAAACTCTTTCCTTTTATTTTTCGTTTAGATAACAGCAATTGAAAAAACCAGAAATGTTGCAGTAACCGGATATAAAACAAACCTCTAGGTTTGAAGTTGAGCTAAAACAATCTAACAATACTCCCAGGCGATTTGACAGTCCAATTATCAGGCTCCGTCTCGATCTGCTCCTGTTCTTGATGTCCGACTTTTTACCAGGGAAATCAGAGATGCGACTGGGGAAATAATTGGTCTCGCTGAATGGGTATTGATACAGTTTCTCCTGGCTGATTTTATAAGACTAAGATTTTGTAATATTTTAGTTGTTTTATGTATTTACTTCGGTATATGAATTAGTTTATTTGTAAGCTTAACATATTAATAGGTTTTTTAATGATTATTCATTAGGAAGGGCGAGTGGGACTATTTTTATTGTAGGTAAAGCATAGAAACCATAGTCGCTGACATTTATTTGCGAATATGTCAAAATAGAATATTACTTTAATTCACACATCAAGATGAATGGACCACAATAGGTAGATTCTTAAAGCTTTGTCACGTTTTAGCCATCTTGAAACCGCTTCGTTTGTCGGTGGAACCATAAAAAGAGACCGATTGCTTACTCTCGGGATCGACGTCCGACTATCTGACCTACACAAAGAAGGTATAGGCACCATAAAAATACGTATAAACTTAAAGAAATTAAAAGTGTATGGTTGATATTAGCCCGTTTCCTCTGAAGATTTAAAAAAGATCCGCGAAGGCAGCACTAGTGGGGGGGGGGGGGGGGGACATGTCCCCTCCCCTCGAATCCTGCGCATCAGGGAAGTTGTTTTTTTTTCGCATGATAGCTTGAAAACTGTACTGTACACAAAGAACATTATAGGCCCATTGCGTACGTCTGACCAAGGCAATACGGCTTTATATTTTTTTGATGTGACCTTGTTTTCCACGTAGTTTTTACTATTTTACAATACAATCCAAATCATTTATATTTTCTCCACCATATAATAACAAGATAACAATTTTTATTTATTAACATATGTATTATTACAAAGATAACACTTTGCCCCACAAAACCGTCTTGTCGGTTTGACTGTATATAAGCTTGTATATAAAAATATGTAAACTATTATTATAATATATTCATATGACGGTTATGATATCTAATGATGGATGTGATGAATGTGATAATCTAATGATGCCGAATATGTATATGATGTAGAATAGTGGAGACCTCTAATTGGCTGTCTGTTTTTAACTTTGTTTACCAAATGTATTGTTGATGTCGGTCTTCCAAATCGTTCAATAAATACATAAATTGTGACGGTCGTTAACAAACTTATTCTATTGGCATACTATTATGAAATCCAATCAACGCTAAATACCTGTCACACAGCGCCTGGCATGCATACCTGTCTCAAATACCTCTTGTATCGTGTACCATTATACGAATAGTTTGCCAACTTATTCATAACATTTTACAACCAAAACTAAACTTTATCCCTTAGGAGTAGAGTGTGAATTGATGCAGTATAAGTTTGTAAGAGAACAGATCTATTTTCAGAGATAGGACAGCCAATTTCGTCGTATGCCTGCCTCTTGATGTGCGATGTTCAACGGACGACGGTACCTGAATGTGACGTTTATAGATGAATACGTGGAACGGTTGATACGCGAAGACGGGGACTTTAAAAAAAAAAGGACCGGCTTCAAAACACCTACACGATATAAAAAAAACACTAAAAGGAAATAAATAAAATTTATTTATGAAGTCGGTCGGGGCCAGAAGACTAACGAGAAATTTAATTTTATAGCTGGTTATGTATGGTATGTTATTTGTTAAAAAAAATATTGTTTCTTTTTAGTGTAAATAAATGCATGAACTTTTTCCAAGTTAGGCTTGCCAGGTTAGGTAATTTCGGAGGAACCGGTAAGGTACATTGTGGTATTCCGACAGGAATTTCTATGAGATGACTAGATATCTATATCATCATTTCGGACGAATAAAGTTTACTGCTTGACAGGCCTCTCCCAAAGATCACCACACCAACCGATATGGGTGTGTAGTGTGCTCAGTGGGGCTCTTGCCATAATCGCCACGCTTGGCAGACGGGTTGGCGATCGCAGTTGAGTTGTTGTGTGCTCGAAGGACGCTGCTGCCCACCCCCCGGTTAATCCTTTAGTCGACTTTTACGACACCCACAGGATGAAATGGGGTGGTGGCATTCTGATCCGGCACCACGCGGCAATCTCTATATGCCCATTAATTATTCAAAGTAGTTTGATATTAACTTTCATTATTGTTTTACTTCTGTGTGCGCAATGAAAAGATTTATGATAAATATGTATTAGATTTCTAAATATATAGTTGAATTCATTAAATAGAACATATGAAATATGTATAAAAAGATTGCATAGGGGCAATAACGCCCTGTCGTGGGTTATTCTGCAATTGGCAGAAGCCAAAGTGCAGTAAAATCAACTTGATGATGACTTTTAACAACGAAAACGAAAAACGGCTTATAAACATAGCTCAGAAGATATAGATAGATTTCTACAATTGTATAATTATTTAGGGGGAATTTGCCAGTACTCACCACGCTTGGCAGGCGGGTTGGTGAGCGCAGTGTGGCTGCTGTTCCACAGAAAAGACTCTGCTACCCTTTCCTCTGGTTTAGATTCCCTTAGTCGCCTTTTACGACATCCACGGAAGGAGATGGAGTGGTGTAATATTCTTGATATCCGGAATGATGACGACCAGGATGTTCTCATCAGCCATTCATCGTCCACTGCTGAACACAGGCCTCCTCCATAGATTTCCACAACTGTGTCATCATATTGGGAGGAAATTGCCAGTACTCACCACGCTTGGTAGGCGGGTTGGCGTGACTGGTTGACCAGGATGTTACTACCCATTAACATATTACTAACCCTTAGTTGAGGTCGGCGTCACTACGTCACGAAGGTTGTCACTGAAAACCAGCGCTGTCGTCGTTAGATCTGTGGCAGCGTCATAGCAATAAGCTGAGTATGCATGAATACGATGCACAATCACGTGATTCATAATAACTAATGAAAATTATCCTTGGGACCCTCTGGGTATAGGGTTTTACAGAACATAGTTCAAATCTTGGTTGCGTGCATACGCTTAGGCTAGATAAAGTTACGAATCTCGAAGCTCAAGGTCTACACTATTTGGAACACTGAGAAAACTACAAATCACCACACGCAGCAGGTGATGTCGTGATCGCAGTATGTTGTTTTTAACCCATTGGAGGATGCTGCAGCCCGTCCTCTTGATATCAACCCTAAGGTTACCATGGTAGGTCAAAATGGCTGGTTTGGTCTTTTCCGGTACCAACACGGAACGCGTTTAGTAATGACTAATGAAAATGATTCTTGGGACCCTCTGATACATGATACAGGAATTATGTAAAGCTAGTGCTAAGCCGGGTTTTGCACTTAAGATTGGGCTGGACAAAGTTATAAATCTCGAAGCTCAAGATCAGCACTTTGGAAATGCCGAGAGCACGTTAAAAGTGTACCAACAAGAATATTCTAAAGTACCGTAACTGTTAACAACATCGAAGTAAAAGTTTAATCGAGCGTTCTTGCAGTAACACGTCAGCATTTTCAAACTCCATACTTTTCCAACAGCCCTCCAAGATATTTACTTTTCCATTACGGTGTGTTTTATTAATTCATTATCCTTATATACTTGAGGTATCTTCTAGTAAGTTATATAACAGTATATATATTTATTCATAGTATTTGCCAGACAGGATCCACTTGTATCGAACTTCTAGCCGGTATCCGAAACTTCACTTGCTTTACGATTAATATTGATCAAAATTTGAAAGATAATAATGGTTACTGTGAGTTAATTATCTTTAGGAGATAAACATTATGTTGTTGAAAATCTTTTTTTAGGACCTAATGATAGTGAAGCCACGGACAGTTACAACTAAAGTTTTTGTAAGGGACTTTTATCCTACAAGGATATGTCAGACCCAT
Organism: Diloba caeruleocephala; assembly: GCA_947459985.1. Classification (NCBI taxonomy): domain Eukaryota; kingdom Metazoa; phylum Arthropoda; class Insecta; order Lepidoptera; family Noctuidae; genus Diloba; species Diloba caeruleocephala. The sequence continues at coordinate 5,457,769 of OX381618.1, forward strand.
AAGACCTTAATATAAATACAACCGACATAATTATCTAAAACACTTTAACTATTATTATTACGATAGACTAAATCATATAGACTCATTGCTTGTTTTGAAGTTGGTAAAGTCAAAATACTTTGAATAATACCAACATCCAAACGGTTGACTGTAAACTGTTCCATAAATTCCTTTCTTTTGTTTTGATTCTTGACACATTTCATCAGTAAGTGTTGAACATCATCTACAATGTGACATATTTCACAATTTGGTGAATTCGACCTTCGCATCAGATGCTCAAATCCTCTTGATGGAACGTGTCCAGAACGCAGTCTATTAGCCATTGTCACATAAGATCTACTCATCTTAAAGTTACTAAACCAAGGTAAACGAGGGGGCAAGTGACATCGTAACGAAAACTCATACCATGGATTTAGTACGATTCTAGAACTCTTTCATGAATTTAATATTAACGCTATTTTGAATAAAAACACAATAAACTATTTATTTTCACTTATCGTCGCGAACTTGTAGCAAAATTGTATTTTTTTTATCGATTCATTTATTGGTCATCTATATCATTTATATTGTGTCCAAACGCCCTGCCTAAAGCCAATTACAAGCACGCGACTCCCCATTTGCGTTAATTCACGTGATTAACCTTTTTGCCAAAGGCTAATGGCGAATTTTTTTGCGACCGCTGTCAGTCTAAATTCACGTAATGTTATTGGTCTTTTCATTTTATTTTCCAACGCCTGTTGCGTTTTAATTACAGACATGTTTACTGGACAGCTTGATTTTTGTGGTAATATGCTCTAATTTCTGAGCCTTGTTATATAACGCTCGGTTTTATGATAAAAATGTTTATTGGTACACCAACTTGTCAATTTTGGTCCGCGAGAAAAGGATTGAATTTGCAAGGACTTTCTAGTTTGAACAATAACATCATACTGCGATCGCTAATCCGCCTTTCAAGTGTAGTGATGATGGCAATATCCCCATCAGGGATTCCCAAACTATTTTAGACAAGAGACCCCTTTTCCAAAATGAACTGATATCTCAGACCCATAGCCAAATTACTTTAAAAATCTTATCTCTAGTTTTTTCCTATTTTAATTGATAGATAGGGCCTTATGAATGAAATCCGTGGCGTTTTATTTAGATGTGTGCGTATATTACTCACACAGTTTTATCTTAAAACTATAGTCAATAGCATCAATACGCAAGACACTGTATCGGTTACTTGCGATGTCACGCTTAATAATTTCCGTACTGTGTCGATAAATGGAAAACGTTTAGTTTGGAGAAGGATTATCGTTGTATTCTTCACAAAATACGAAACTATCTTTGTCACTGTCCTGCTCATAAGTATTTTAAATAGTTTCGTCTCTACCGCTACTGTCAGCGTCCGTAAACAAAAACGGCGTTATAAATTGTGACAGATTGGAACATTTATGTAAATATTGAAAAAATTACGTGTATTACAAGTGAAATGTAATGCCTCTATCCTTGCACGGTTTTCTAGTGATGTATTTAATCTAGATTTCTTAAACGAGCATCTTAATAATGTAAGATAACATTCTCAAACGATACCCGATCGCGACTGAAGTCAAATGCACTCGATCACTCATTTGACGACCTACTTGGACCGTTACAATGTACGGTAAGTGCCTATCTTACGATTAAAATCTTGGGTATAAGTCCAATGCCTCCCAATGACGACTACAAAGCTCGATTATGGAGGACATGGCCATAATCACTACGTTTAGCTGGATGATTGGTGTCTTCTCTTTTTACGATGCGATTTTCAAGTAAATTTTAAGATTTATAAAAGTACACGATCTGTTGTCAAGATCTTTTGTAGGCAGCTGAGGTTGGCAGCATTGTGTACCTATGTATGTATCGAAGTGGTGGGCATGGTTAGCGCAGTGGCTTGCAATTATCTTTCTACGCTTTGTGTCCGGGGGGTTCGATCGTATACGGAATAAATATTTGTATGAGCTACATATCGTTGTTTCGGGTTTGGGTATTTGCACGTGAGATTTATGCCTTTAACATGTACCCACGACAAAACAACAAGTGAGTCTTATTATGTGTAAATAAATCTGGGAGAACATTATTTACATACTAGCAGAGCCCCGCGGTTTCACCCGCCATTTAATTTAAAAGAAATCGGATTATATTGGACTCCATAGGTGTTAATTTTTTTTTAAACAAGACTAGCCTTAGTTACTCCTTATAACATCGACTATATGCCAGTGAAAGTCTCATCAAAATCGGTCCAGCCGTTTTGGAGATTAGCCGCAACAAACAAACAAAAGGACAGAGATAAAAAAAAATGTTATTATTCTATTAATGTGGTACCGTATGCACTTTTATATCATCATTGCGGCCGAATGAAGTCCACTGCTGGACACAGGCCTCCCGCAAAGATCACCACAACCACCACCCACGGTATAAGATGGGTTGGTGCTATTCGTAGCCGGCACTACAAGGCATTGCTGAAGTAAAGATGACTATTATTTGAATAGCCTTTTAGCTTATATTAATTCCCCAATGGGACTGAAATCACAGTCATAACTTTTGCTATTAGAAAATAATGATTCGACGGAGGACTGGCGTATAGAGGCCATATTTCCATAGCGATGAATAATAGGCAGGTGTGGTAGTGGCCTTAAAGCTACTACTAATAAGTGTAACCTTTAGTTTCGATTGGTAATTAAACAGAGTCATCGACAATGTTAGTTTTTTGTTAAATTATATTTTTTTATTAAACACTAGATGATTATGTTGATAAACAATCACCAGTCCACCAGTCCCAGTGCGAAAAAAACAATAACATATTTATTAACTGTGTTTAATTTGTTTGTGGGAAGCTCATTCAGTTTTTATCATGGATCCGTAACAGTAAATCATATTTTATTTAATTAATATATTCCAAGGTCTAATATACCATCCTGAATCTTCTTCAAATCCCACATCAGATTTACCATTTGTGTTTTCAAAGTAACAAATTCTTTTCCATCCCAATTTCTTAGCACTCGATTCTGCAAGTGCATCTCTTTTTTATATTCCGGATGTTTAACTGACTACAAATAAGACTTGAATGTCCTAACTCTATTTGCACTAAAGTCAAAGCACTCAACTATAATAAAAATACCAGACGTAAATTAAAAACCAATCTAGTGAAAAACTGTTAATTGTTCACGGGACTCGCACGGTTATTTAAAATAAGTTTAATGCGCAAAATCTTATTGTGGTGTCCTGATTAGAACCACTCCCACGGACGGAGAGTCCCTTAGTCACCTTATACGAATAAGGTGACTAAGGGACTCTAAACCAGAGAGATGGGCTGCAGCGTCCCTTTTGTGGAATAGTAGCAATTCTGCGCAGACCAACCCGTCTGCCAAACGTGGTGAGCACAAGCAAATTCCTCCGAAATTCTATCAAATGGCAGGTAACAGGTCGTCATAATGGGGAGGCTTTTGCTCAGCAGTGGCCTTTTTTTGCTGGTTTGATTAAGCAAAATATCTCAAGGAATCGCGTCCATAAGTTGCAAATAAATAAAATTGAAGTGTCTGTTTGTAAGATCAAAATACCAGCTTTTTACTAAATGCATATGAGAGTATATACGGTACCCACAACTAATAAACCACTTTTTTTTGTCGCTGTCAAAGAAAAATTAAAACCCACGGTATCCAATAAATGTACTCTATGTCAAGTGTCTATTCCGAAGTACTCTAAATTATTTATAAATAATCCAACTTATTTTAAATTAAACCGCGGGTGAAACCGCGGGTCCCAGCTAGTTTCTTCCAAAGTAAGAACACGACTCTTGACAAAACGTCAATGATCAATAAATCGAACATGCTAATGCAGTGGATACGCACAGCCTGACTTTGTATCATATAACAGGTTACCAGACTTTGTTTTGTAACATAGTCATTGTTTATTATTGAAGCTACTCGAAACGTAAGGTTTCAACTTTCTAAAACAAGAATCACAAAACGTAACAAAGAAAAATGTGCCTTATTTATTTTATTGCAACGAAAAGTTACAAACAACAGTTATTTTCTGAAGAGAAGTATTTGCTCTGTAATTAAAAGTGTAATTAAAAGGCAAAACCCCCCAATGAGCCCACAACACATCATTATCGGTCGTTGTGGTGATCTTTGGGAGAGGCCTGTGTCCAGCAGTGGACTTCATTCGGCCGAAATGAATTAAAAGTGACCCTAATGAAATAGTGTCATTAATTTATTTTTGTAACGGAACAGGGCGTTTTCTCATTCTGCCAGACTTTTTTTCTGGTATTAAATCAACAAGATGATTTTGTTTGTTTTTAGAGATAGCTTCTCTAATCGATGGTGTCGCTCTATCAAAAAACGGATAAGAAGTCGAATATTTTATTCTTCTTCTGAACTTTTTCTTCAAAGGATATTTTTTGTAGAAAATTAATCTTTTGTCTGACTCTTATTTAGACAAAAGGTTTGACTAATCAACACGCATGACATTTTTAGAGATAGCTTTTCCCATCAGTGTTATCCCGTTGTCAAACTACGGATAAGTAATCGAATATTTTATTCTCCATCTAAACTTTTTCTTTAAAGCATATTTTTGTAGAAAAAGTAATCTTTTGTTTGATTCTTATTTCGATAAAAAGGATTGTTTAACTGATTGATATGGTGAAGTCAAATCGGCTGCTGTTACTGAGAAATTTTAAATTTATAGATCGCAATTTATAAATTTCCGCAATTCAGCTAAATTTCCTAAATCCTAGTTTTTATTTAAATGACATAATTAATTGGTGCACTATAATACATTTATGTGTTTACTTATTTATGAATGTCTGTAGTCAGCCAGTTCTTATTTTGAAAACGATTAAGATAAGTTTGTGGGGTCAAACACAGTGCGTACCTACATACATATTTATCCTATCCACAAGTTACAAAGGCTTGTGAAAATTCCGATTTGACCTTAGTGACAAATAGCTATAAAACGAGCCATAGAGAACCAGTTAATTTTAGTTTTATTTAATTTAATTAGCATTACTACTTAAAATGCTCTTCTTCATCTTCAGCTTTTGCTAAATTTGATTTTATGATGTGATTATTTTGCATAATAATCGATCCCTACACTCGGATTATATTCCATATCATACGTTTTAACATAAATCTTAGATACAAAAACAGCAAGACCCGGAGTAAATATCTGTAGGCCATGCAAACATTTTTGACGCGGTGCATAAAGTTCCAATCCGTAAACCCAAGCCACTGCGCCAACCGTACCATCTCGAGCAAACTTTGGTACAATGATACGAAATACCTAATATGTATTCACGTTCTGTTTAAATGTCATAAGTTAGTCTGGATCTCAATCTAACTTCGCATTTGGGTTCTGGGGCATTGTTTTATGTAGCTTTAACTTTGAATGTGTGATCAAAGGAAGCATTTTATACAAAATACAAAACTGAGTAACGATCTTAAATTTGTTTGTGTATTCGGTGTATTTTGTGTTTTAGTCTGTGATTGATAATTATTTTAAAATTTAGCCTATAATCACTAATCAATTGCGGTTTTCCGGATTGCGCCATACTCGATCCGGAAAAACGCTCTCACAGAATAAACATGGCTAGTGTAAAAGTGTTAATATTGTGCCTTCAAGTTTCGTCCAGTGAGTTTAAAGTACCGAATACGCTACCATTTCTCTCTTCCTCCTTTTTAGTTCTCGCCCCCTTATACATCGGCAACGCACCAGCAACTCTTCTGTGTTGTTGTTTATTCCTAAAATCACCACGATTGGTAAGTGGATTGGTGGTCACAGTATGCTGTTTTTAGCGTTAAAGAGGACGTTGTCCATTATCTTGTATGCCACTCACGTATAAGGAGAGTCATTGTTTGCTGAGAACAATTTCGACTGTTAAATATACCGGTCCAACAAATGAATGAAATTTTTGGCAGATGTAACGTACACTTTCACTTAGTTCTCTAGAGATAAATCTCTATTTAAGAATCTATTTACCAAGAACCACAATTTAACGAGTTTCTCGTATTTCCATCAAGGTTAATCAAGTATGTTGTCGGTACCCACCCGCGTCTACGTGTAATCGTTAGTAAACATCCTGATTTCGAAACAAAACCTACCTTGATACGAATCGTAACCAAGCATAAACGTCCAGTAACGAATTTCAGACTTAATTCTTGAGAGATAAAGTTGGGAATCGTTTGCTAATGCATTAATAAGATTGTTAACCTCACGCAAGTCCCTTCCGGGGCGTGATTTGTTGCGTCAAGCGATTCTGGCTGAAGAATAAATTTGTCTGTTCGGTAAAGTACTTGGTTTGTAAAGTAGATGAAGTTACCCAAAACACTGAATAGTTAAATTCATTTGTTTCGGTTCTGGCTTTTGATAAGACTGCAGTTGTAATTAGTTTTACTAAAAACCTGGTATCTGGCTGCAATTTGCGAGTAGTATTTTAACATGTCTGTGTATGGCAACATCATCATCCTCATATCAGCCAAAGGATGTCTACTACTGAACTTGATGCAGGCCTTTCATAGGCAGTGGGACAGTATAGAATAATATAATAAAAATAAACCTTTACCAGGGTGTCTATCCATCTCGTTGGAAGCCTTCCCACTCTGCGTTTTCCGTTGCGTAGTTTTTACTTGATGATCTGTATGCTCCAACGGCCATCAGTTGTAGAATAGAATAGATAACTAACTTAACATAATGTAACTTTTTTGTACACCAAAATAATATGAAGGATTATTTACAATAGTTATCGTGGAACAATGGTAACCAATTGTTCTCCCACCACTGTTTTACCATGTGGCTGTAGATATGTGCCCCACCCATTGAAACAAACTTCAGCTAAAAAATCCTTTCAACTATGAATATGATAGCATCACTTTTAAACGGATTCTATCGCGTATTTATTAGATTTTGCTGCAAAGCATTCGAAACGTCAGGAAAAACAAAAATCTAATATATACGCGATAGAATCCGTTTAAAAGTGTTTTATTATAATGTGATATACTCGCGAAAACCTAAGACATTATTATGATAGCATCAACTTTAGTTCTTCTACGGATCTCCTCATTTCTAATTTGATCTCGTAGAGAATACCAAACATAGCTATAACCATTACTCGCTTAGTAATTTTGAGCTGTCTTATGAGGCCCATAGTAAGCAACCACGTTTCTGTACCATATATCGTCGCTGTTAACACACACTGGTTATGCCTTTCATCTTGAAGCATTGCGGTATTGTTGACGAAAATAAAGTTGAGCAGTTTCTCGGACACTGCCAAGCCGAGTTCGATTTGCTGATAGATCTATTTCTATGAAGCTATAATATGTCTTTGCATTTGTCATGCACAAATATTTTTTACAAGCGATATTATGTGGCTGCTTTTCGTGTGGTAAGTAACGACATGACACGACTCCAATATAAAAGGTGTGCAATCAAAATACTCTAGAAAATTCGGCACTGCTGAAACTCGGATTTTATTATCTGCTACCAATTTTACTGCGATCACCAATTGCTTGATTCATATTTACTGACTCATGAAATCACACCACAGCGATTATCCACTGAAAGAAAATTCTTCCCAATCGCGCGTCACGTATTATCATGTGTAAAATAGATTTTAGTTTTATTTATTTTTTTAAAAACGTTGCCCCACACTAGGATTTCTCCTGTGTCGTGGGTGCGTTTACAGACACAAATTCCACACACAATACACCCAGACCCGGAACAACTACCTGCAGATCGTACAAATATTTTTTCCGTGCGGGAATCGAACCCACGACCCGGTGCGCAGCAGCCGACTGTATCAGCCACTGCACCAACCGTGCCGTCAAAATATGCATCCGCACACACCCACATCAGCTCGTAAGCTACCGATCATAGGAGATAAGGTTATAATTACTAGACTTGGCAGGTGGATTAGTCGTAGTATGTTGCTATCTACGGATTGGAAGATGCAGCTGTCCATGAAAGGTGCTACTGTGAAAGGCGACTAAGGGTCAAGCGTGGTGAGTACTGGCCAATTATATATTATTCGGAGGTAGGATTTGAGGTTCCAAAATATCGGATTCAGATTCAGAGTCAAAGTTCCGCAACATCCCTAGTTATAAGTTCATACCACGACCCAATCGCAACAGTGCAACCAATATGAATTTACTACTTGCACAAATACGTTCAGTTAGAGGTTCTATGGGCGCACGCCAGTAAGTTGGTAACGTGCTATCATATAGCAATCTAAAATAATATCCAATGCTGCGAGAATAATTTCAAGTCAATGATGCAATTTTTCGCGTGGTGTCCGGATTAAGAGTATAGCACCACTCCATCTCCTCCCGTGGATGTCGTAAAAGGCGACTAAGGGAATCTAAACCAGAGGAATGGGCAGCAGCGTCCCTTCTGTGAATCGGTAGCCATACTGCGCTCACCAACCCGCCTGCCAAGCGTGGTGAGTATTGGCAAATACCCCCTAAAATGATGACACAGTTGTGGAGATCTATGGGGGCAGTTTTTGTTCAGCAGTGAACGTATAAAGGCATTCATATCTAAATTGAACATAGATGCAGCACACGTATATATGCATATGACGATTTCATACTGCTATATCTCCGGAGTCGGACGTCTTCACAGTCAAAGGCAGACTGACACCGGGCTCAGTATTTTTTTTTTCCATGAATCAGTCTTTTGTATGTCTTGGAGAAAACAACAGCATCTAATTAAAGAATCAGACGGGAATATATGAGGCTGATAGTGTCAAAATTAATAGAATTTCGTGAGCAAAATAATACAAAATGTATTAAGATTCGATCCCCGTTCAGTATCTCACGTTGTACATTAACACATTACATCACTACGAACAAGTAAACACAATTACGTTCAGCAAATGCACAGGGTATAACATAAAGGCTGTTGCCACAAAGCGGGATAAAGAGATTAATCATAGGCCGTGAACGTGGTTAACCCCCGTTTGTGCGAATCGTGTGTGGTGTGGCTGTGGTGCGAGTAACGCGCAGTCAATGTGCGAACTTAGGAGTTTAAATAGTAATATACAACGTCTGATTTTATATTCAGGTGAAATGGATGTGAACGCAGAACGCAGAAACAGCTTAAGCAAAGGTAAACACCTACCACTTTTTTATCCATCTGGTGTCCAGATTAAGTATATAGCACCATTCCAACTCGTCCCGTACATGAAATAAATTTGCCGTGTGGTGCCGGCTCAGAATACCACCACCCCATCTCCTCTCGTGGGTGTCGTAAAAGTCGACTAAGGGATCGGACCGGAGGATGGGCAGCAGCGTCCTTCGAGTACATTACCGGATCAACTGCGATCGCCAACCCGTCTGCCAAGCGTGGCGATTATGGCAATACCCCTCCAATGAGCGCACAACACACCCATATCGGTCATTGTGATCCAGCAGTGGACTTCATTCGGCTGAAATGATGATGATGATGATGAAATAAAAGGTGACTAAGTGAGTCTTTACCAGAGGGATGGGTAGCGGTGTCCTTTCTGTGGAACAGCAGCCTTGTTGCGCTCTTCAACCCGCCTGACAAGCGCGGTGAGTACTGGCGAATTCCCTCCAAAATCACCTTAATGTTGTGAAAATCTATGGCAGAGGCTTTTGAGTAGCAGTAGACGTCTCTTGGCTATTGAGATGGTTATAAACTAAGGATTTTAAAAATACATTTCTTGCCCCTTAGGCAGTTTGAACCCATGAACTGATTCGACTAATATTATTAGTTCCAATTTTCAACCACCAGATTAGTGGTGCAGTAGAAACTTACAGCAGACATGCTAATAGCGTTGTAAGTCAGGGTCAGTGATGAGCTGAGTAATATTCGGCATCCATGAGCCAAACAGGGCTGCAGCTGATAATCAACACCAGGAGTTCCAGCTGCTCTGGTGTGATCATACGAGGACCTGGAGCCTCCCTTAGGTGCCGAAGATGACCGCTCCAGGGGTTTTAGCCAGTAGGAGTCCGGCATACCCCTTCGCCCTTCCCCGGGGCGAAGGAAGTTCATGAAGAATATCCACTGGGCACCAATAAAAAAAAAAAAAGGAGTTCCAGCTGAGCTAATGCCGAGTTAGACTCCTATTAAGATATGTTATTTTTTGTTCCAGTCAAGAAAATATTTGGAATTTTACTATGAGTTCTGTATGAGTTATGAGTGAGAGTATCTCAAGTCGATATAAGTTTAAGGCATCTTCATATGCTCTAATGTCATATATACTACAATCACCATACTTTGTTTACCAAGATTCTGACAATGTTTTTAGTTTCGACCGTGAATTGTAAATTAATTTAGCTTCAGCTCAAGTTCAGAATTGAAAGTGTTTGGGCTTTTACGTTTAAGTTACGTGATATAACACTAAGTAGTCTTTTTTAGCAAGTATATTCCTTGTCATACTAGCTACATCTTGAAAGAGAATCCTGTGGTCTGTGGCGTAAGGTGAGAAACGCAGCTTGACTTTTATTTATCGCTGGAGATTTTTCCCCGACAGGGAAGCATTTTATAGGTGTTACGAGGTATATTAGTTACGTGTCAGGACGAACATTTATAGCCAAAACACGTTTTGATTTTATATCTATTTTTGTCTTTTAAATATATTTCATGTATTATTACACGTGTTGTGGGGGCCGGAAGTTTACGGACTCGTTTCTTAAGAACTGGGTTCATCGTCATAATTTCAACCAAAACACGTGGACTGCTGAACCAAGGCCTCCTCCATAGATTTCTACAATGGTGTCGTCAAGTGGTGCTATTCTTTATTCGAACACCACTCGGCTAGGTTGTGGGTTTTGCGTGCTCATACCGAGCGACCCCCGGGAAGACAGCGGTGTGTATGTGGTCACGTTCCGCCGTGTGCGCAGGACGGCGCATAGCTAGGCTTCGGGGGAATCCTTAACAATCCCTCCGAGAAGTGTCTAGAAGGGTGGCCTCTTTACAGCCGCCCTCCCTCCGCTAGAGGGGATGACCGCTTTACAGTCATCCCCTCCGAGATGTGCATAAAGGCGTGGCACCAATGGGTGGCTCTAGACGGAGATCTTTTGAGTTCCTAGAGCCTCCCTATGGTGCCAAAGATGACCACTCCGGTGGTTTTAGCCGGTAGGAGTCCGGCATGCCTCTCCGACCTTTCTCGGGGTGGAGGAAGTACATGATGTAATTCCACCGGATCAATAAAAATAAACAAATAAACAAAATAAACAAATAAACCGAATAAACGCTGTGGGTTCAAAATCTGGCATGTATCAATGTGGCTTATTCAATATCATATGTTATTTCTAAGTTAATCTAAGATACCATTGGCTTTAGGTAAAGGAAAACATCGTGAGAAAACCTGAAAGTAATTGCTAACAGTCGGTGAGCAAGTAAGGGGGTCAATCTTTCTTCCTTCTCTGTGTTCCATGTAAAGCAAGTGCTATCTGGTTTAGCACTTTCCTGAGACACATAGGCAGAAAGCTAGACAAGAGGTCAGAGGCCACCACAGCACTGTGTGCAACGATAACAAGGCGCAACGCTCAAGGGTTGAGTGTGCATGGGACGAGCCTCGCCGTACCTTCGATGATGAGGTTGGGAGAGACATTTCACTGCCAGCCATAGTTCGGAAGATGGTCGGCGGTGACGGTGCCTTGAGCGCGATGATCTATCTACTCCTGCAAGGCAATCATCTCGCAGAAAGAGGCTGCAGAGAAAAGAAGGAGATATTCTGATCCTGCAACAGATGATCCCTGATGGGGCTGAGAATGGGTGGACAGCACCTTTCTTCCCAACTTTGTAGCCCGTGAGCGGGGAAGTCCATAGCACCATCAACAAACGGGCCTGAGGTGACTGCGTGTGTCCCGCTTCTCTTAATAATGAATGGAGGGGTGAGATAACACCCTATAACTGACAAAATGGGGTCTACTCAGGAGGACTGGCACTGCCGGGGTCGCTAACTAATGCAAGAGCGCCTGTTGTGTCCTCGGTGCGATGTGCGTGGAGAAACGTCGTGGGTTTTTTTCCAGTAAGTGACTAATGAATAAAGATTTAACCACTTACCAAAAATGTGACGAATATGTTGTAAATAATCTCTAGTTTAACCCCTTTTAAAAATAAGTCGAATTTCCAGTCATCATGTATAGTGACGTTTGACATCGTCACCATTATACACAACTATACTTTTCATTTCCTAACTCTGTACTGATTCAAAGCATGAGGTACGTATAATATCTGCTGAAAATACGGTAAACCTTGCAGTTAACGCAAATAGCATGGCGGACACGGCTGTGTGATGTAAGTTTATTTGACTTTTACCACTGCACTGCCATAAAGTTTCGGATATGAAAACTTTTTATTTACGTATACGTATATGGCCGATATGAAATGAAATAAGCGACTTCCCAGTACATCATGAACGCCATTGCTGACTGTTTCTGACATTAGCATCAACCAGATACATTATTATAGCAAAATTTGATGGTGTGGTTGGCGCAGTGATTAGGTAAGTGACTCTCTGTGCTCACGGGTTCAATATTTGCACGGAACAAATATTGGCGTGCCCTACAGATAATTGTTAGGATGGATGTTTGTGTATGTAAGATTTGTCTGTAAACTGTACCCAGGGTACAGGAAAAAGCTGGATTACTTCACAAAGTGTTTAAAGGTCTTAAGGATACTGCCGTGTGGTGCCGGCTCAGAATACCACCACCCCATCTCATCCTATGGGTGTCGTAAAAGTCGACTAAGAGATTAGCCGGAGGATGGGCAGCAGCGTCCTTCGAGTACATTAACAACTCAACTGCGATCGCCAACCCACTTGCCAAGCGTCCAAGCGTGGCGATTATGGCAAACCTCCCAATGAACACACAACACACCCATATCGGTCGTTGTGGTGATCTTTAGGGGAGGCTTGTGTCCAGCAGTGGACTTCATTCGGCCGAAATAATGATGATGAATAAACGATAATATCGTCGCCATAATTTCTATTCCAGAAAACTAAGACCTGAGCAAAGCAGCGGGTAACCATAATAATTTATTGGACGTTTACGTCTCTCGTGCCACGCAATACCATCACGCTTAGTTCACGCTACGTAGGCACCACCACGCACTGAATTCAAACATCGAGTGAGTACACGCAACGTAATTATTTTATAGTCACCAGGCTATTACACAAACATGTTGGTGTATGAACGCTCTTTATTTATGCAATACATGAACGACGTAAGGGAAAATGATACAGCGACCAACCCAAAGTACTTTGTACTTTAGTACAAAATTCATCTTAATTTCTTCAGCTGTGTGATTGAGTAGCAAACATTTTTGTTTTAAATAGAAAGAAAGAATTTATTCAGCAACAAACTGAGACATCACTTACACTACCATAAAAAGCATTTGTATTATAGTGTGTGCCCCACAGTTTTTCTGAATGGGTGTCAAGTTCAGCAGGTTCTGGAGCTGGTTTTCAACTAGACTAGTGACTCACAGATTTGAAGTGGCATCAATATATATATTATAAAGTGCTATTTATATCAAAACAAATATCTGGATGTATTATCATAAATATACAATAGAGCTGTATAAATATGGCAAAATATAAGGAGTTTAAATTTAACACTTATTATCAGACTAAATACAAAACACAGGCACTACACTTACACACACAGAAACTCACTTACCCTCCTAGTACGCTTTTCATTTATTTCGTTTAACTAATAGTGAATCACCTCAGTGACGCATGTGTATTTATCAGATATAGCTTCCGCTGTGCACCGATTAGGTATATTTATTTAATATTTTATTAATATTGAGTATACACAAGGTGGACTTAATGCCATGAGGCATTATATATGTATACCAGTCAACCTTTGGGTTAAAAAGTACGATAGAGGTATAAAAACAAATCTATACATAATGTTGAAATGGACCGAATTAAAAATGGTGTTGTATTCCTCCGTACAAAAGGGGAGATCCTCCAACCAGGCGGGTGGCATTCCTGATGAGTCAAAGCTTAACAGTTGATGTCAGACGTCTGTATATATGCAGCGTTGTGTGAACTCTACTTGCATGATTCAGGATTATTTGACATAATCAAATCAAATCAAATCAAATCAAATATTTCTATTTCAAATAAACCAAATATTGGCACTTATGAAACGTCAGAATCTAAGTTGTACGGTTCCAAATAGTTGATCTATGGAGAAGAACCGGCAAGAAACTCCATAGATACTCTTTTAAAATAATTGAGATTACAATGTTGATTAATACAAATTAAGGTAAACCATATAAAGAGCATTATGTAGGCCAATGTATAAAAAAAGACATACTAATGTAATATAATCATTATTCGCCATGGCAGTTAATGGCTGACCAGTCCCAACAGACGGCACCCGTTCACGAGCATGACGCATGCATCAGCATCGCTTAGCTCAACCATATTTTAGGGAACCGAACGACCCGACACAACGCCACCACCAGCAAGAGTATTCGGAGAGTTACAGTTATTGTCCATGCAGATCACTATAAGTTTTAATTATATGGTGGCGATGTAGGTGTAGCCACATATATAAATTAACGGCACGGTTGGTTCACGGGTTCGATTGCCACACGGGACATACATTTGTACGATCTGCAGGTAATTGTTCCGTGGCTGGGTCTATAGTGTGTGGAATTTGTAAATTTGTAAAATACGTAAGATAGACATCTTACGTATTTAAAATAATTAAAAGATAGAGATGGATGTCTGGTAATCTATAGACAGGGACCAGACGGTGTCTTTGTGTTTACCATAAATTAGATTATTTTTATAGGAACCTCGTTGGAAGGTATGTGTTTGAGCCGTTTGGGGTCGAAACGCTCGGGTCATGGGGTCTGAGTGCACATCCGCTTTTTAAAGATATTTCCAGACGTTTAGTTAACTCTTCGCGTGACCAGAGGGCTGGCCGATTTTTTGGGTAAAGAATTAGCATTGCCATTCAACGTGGCAATGTTGCCAGTCTTCTGGAAACTGGGAAGCGGTTGACAGCGATGAGGAGGAGGAGAGAGAGAGACGCCTAACCACCCCCTTTCTTGTAGTTTTTATTTATATATTCGATTGTTTTAGTTTAGTGACATAGTAGTAGACTAGGTATGTTTAATTTTAAAGTGTATATATATTGAAATGCGGGGTAAGGCATGGGGGGATAACTTCACCTCGCCTCTTTAATTTGTACATAAACCAGCTTATCGTTGAACTCAGCAACACGAATATCGGTTGTCACATTGATGGGGTTTGTATTAACAATATTAGTAACGCTGACGATATGGTTTTGCTGAGTCCCTCGATCAGCACTCAGGCGCCTTCTGCAGATTTGTGAAAGGTATACGGTGGCTCAGGGACTCAGGTATAATGCGAGAAAGAGTGAGTTACTTGTGTTTAAAGTACGTGGCAAGTGTTACTCCAATGTGCAACAAGTCACTATCTTTTATACTCCTCTAGAACGCGTCACACAGTTTTAATACTTGGGTCACTGGGTCACTGATGGCTTAGACATAGAGAGAGAACGCAGGGCGTTGGCTGTGCGATGCAATATGCTGATCCGCAGATTTGCACGCTGTAGCATGCAGGTAAAAATGACATTCTTTAGAGCTTACTGCCAGTCATTCTACACATGCAGTCTATGGGTTAGGTAAACGCAAAGGTCATGCAACGCCCTGCGTGTGCAGTATAATAATGCATTCAGAATGCTGGCGGGGATGCCGCGTTTTTGTAGCGCTTCGGGGATGTTTGCTGAGGCGAGGATTGACGGCTTTCAAGCCATCATCCAGAAGCGGTGTGCCTTGATCCTTCACAGAATGCGTGCCAGCTTCCATAGCATCCTGAGCACGTTATGCAGTAGGTGGGATTGTCCGGTGCTGCGTCATTGGATCGAACTTCATACGTCTACGAGTACGTGCTACATGCTACGTGGATAGTGTGTAGTTCGAGATTTTACTAACATTAGTTTATTCGTTATTTATTATTTACTAATACTATGGATCTCTGTAATCTGAAATAAACGATTATTATTATTATTATTAAATAGTATAATGTAAGTTACTTCCATAAAATGACTTGTTAAAGAAACAAAAAATATTCTTATAGGAATGCCAATTTGTTTATACTTTGTATAGCCGATTAACATGTTTTTATTACTGTTCAGTTTTAATTATGTCTTGTACATTATGTTTGGTTTGAAGGTTATGCCCTCAATTGGGTGTGAATATAGACATTTATTTCTTCCTTTCTATTCTCTATTTCTGTAAAGATAAAAATTAACAGTAAATCTATTATAACATCAAAATTAATCTATTTATTCTGGCTATGTTATAGAAAGAAATGATGGCTGCCGGCCGATATAGAAGTCCTTGAGAAGAGATCACTATTATGTAACCGTAGCGCGGAACCCTCATTCAAATCTAGACTAGACTTGATATCGAAGACTGAAGATCAGTCAGGAGAGGACATTGGTTCTTGTAGAAAAAACGCAGCCACTGAATACAGCCATGTTCTTTAACATAAGAAGGAATACTGTTACCAATTTCGCACTGTGGTCGTTAATTCCTGGATTCCAATTCTAGATCCCGAAAACTGAAAAAATATTCTCATTATTGATGTTTACTGTTATATAATATGGTGTGGTAATAAAACAAAAAATAAATCAAACATAAAACGAATATATTGCGTGAAGTGGGGCTGTTGTATTGCCCTCTACGTAGCGTGAGCGTAGCACGGCAGTGCGTAGCACGACAATATAATATTTATGTAACAGGCGTTTAATCAATTATTATGGAAAGTGTTTATAATTTTGATTTGTATAGAGTTCCGTCACGGCAGCGAATTGTGTTCCCCGAAGGTGCAAATCGTTTATCAGTTCCCAAGATTTATCGAGTTGATTTAAAAATACTCAGATGCTCTAACATGTGTTAATTTATTCATTTATTTACAACTTTGTCGTATAATTTTTGGTAATGAGAAATTAAATTTAGCTTGCCTTTTTTAACGGTTTGAATTGGACTGTTTATTTTTTTCTAAGCGGCGGACAAATTTTGTTGGTTTAAATAATAAAATATTACTACTTATAATTTCAAATGAACCCAGTAAAATAACTTATTTTTTCCTTTATGTTTCTTGTCGATAGAAAGCAAGGTGTTGTGATTAAAAATGATAATCCCAGTTAAACTAATCTGATCTACTTTTCTTCACCACCACATAGTGAAATCTACAACTAATTTTGTTGTAAGATAAGATAAAGATAAAAATAATTTGATTCTTTTAAACCATTTACAGGCACTTATGAATAGTTAAGATTTCTTATGAAGAAGAACGGGCAAGAAACTTCATGTTGACTCTTTTTAAATCGTATTATAAAATTTTATGAGCACATTGTAGAAAAAAATCAAGGTTATGTGAAAATAGTGTAGGATAAAGGAGTCAAAACTTCTTAAAGAGTCTACTAAACAAGCCTGATTGTAATTTTTTTAAGGCTTTGATTAGATATATTGGCATGGCATCATTTGGCAGACCAGTCCCGAAAGATGGCACTTGTTCACGAGCATGAATCATGCATCAGCATGTAGAGTACGGAATCAGTTAATACTCAATCAGGTAACTTATATCATTTTGTCATTGTTTCAGATGTGCACGAAAATCAACAATAGTGATGTGTAGTTAAGAAACGTTATTTTGTTTGTGAACAATGGAAATGACGTCAATTATAAAACAAATATGAAGATGTTCAGAAAATTGTTCTGGACTCTGATACATGGCTTTGCTATGCTGCCTACAATCGCAAAAAGAGGTAAGTTATAGCGTAATATTATTGTTAGGGTCATGGTAAAAACCACGTTTCTGTACACCACTTCACGTTTAGGCGGTACTGGTGTAAGGTTCTATATTACAAGAGTTCAGCTAGGTTGGTAACACTAAGTATTTAAACTTTAGACATTGCTGTGTTTTCATTTGAAGGACACTGTAGCTAGTAAAATTACTAGGCATCAGAGAGTAAATAACTTAAGTCTCAAAGTAACGAGAGCAGTACGGTGACACGTAAAACTGGTCCTGCTAAGCATTACAGTTGTTATGGGCAGTCGAGAAGCTTATTACCAGGCGAATAACAATGTCTCGTTACTTAATTGAATAAAAAATAGATACAAAAAAGTTATCTTTTGCTAATTTTGAGCAGAGCTTATCCATATAGTGTCCGGATTAGAAATATAGCACCTCTCCATCTGCTCCCTTGGTTGTCATAAAAGGTGACTAACGGACTCTAAGCCAAAGGGATGGGCAGCAACGACCCTTCGGTGAAACAGCATCATTCTACGCTCACCCACCCGCCTGCCAAGCGAAGTGAGTATTGGAAAATCGTCCCCAGAAATTATGACACAATTGTAGAATTCTACAGAGAAGCCTTTATTCAGCAGTGGACACGTTTTGGCTGATATGGTGATGATGATGATGAGCAGAGCTCAAATGATAGTTTCTTTGAGCTCTTTTGATCTACAGCTTAAATACAAGGAAGTGATGAAAGGTAAGGAGAATATGAGGATTGCTTCATGATATGATGCCATTAAAAGCAATGATTTATAATTACTGTTAAATAAACGATTTTTTATTAGTTTTTCACGTTATTACGTGTCAAAGCTCTTCGCTTTAAGTTCGTAATGCGTTTCAAGCATGCAAACACTTTCTGCATTTCTATTTAAAACACAGGTACTTATGGTATCTGAATAAGAATATAGCACCACTCCATCTCCTCCCGTGGATATCGTAATAGACGACTAAGGGCCCTTAAGGGCCTTAATATGGGATATGCAGCAGCGTCTCTTTTGTGGAAAAGCAGCCATTCTACGCTTACCGGCCTACCTGCAAAGCGTGGTAAGTACTGGCAAATGCCCGCCAAAATGATGACGTATGGCATATAACCGGCCGTCCGTGGAGGAGGCCTTGTTCAGCAGTGGACGTCTTTGGCTAATATAATGATGAATTGAAATACGAAATGTCACGAATATTTTTTTGCTGCTATGGGAGAAAAAAATATCTTGCAGAATATTCTGGTAGCTTACATTGCCGCAAAGGTCATATTAATGGGACTGAACGATAAAATCGCGTTTTCTCATCATATGAACTAGAATCCAAACATAGGTCTCCGTCTCTTAAACCACAAAACTTGATTCATATTTGAACTTTGATTCATATTTAAGTATCTCCAATAATTTGAACGTGATCAATATTAACGCGTGCCTCAAAGGACCAAATTTTGGTATTAAGTAATATGAATAATATATATCGGTATCAAAGGACCACCTTAATGGTGTAGTGGTAGCAAGCCCGGCTGAAAATTATCAAGTTCCAGAAATTAATTTAGAACGAGAATAGGTAATTCCTTACCTTTTTTCGGATATAATTTCAATTAATTTTGTTTGAGTGGTCACAGTAAACGAGTAGGCCACCCTCCTTTCCAGCAGATATTATTATTTGATTAAGGGCTTATTTCAAAGTGTTGGCAACATCATGACTGTAATCTTAGCAGTCTGTTAAGAGGTCCATGCTCATTAATTAATCATTATCATCAATAATATCAGCTAAAAGACGTCCACTGCTGAACAAAACCCTCCGCCATAGATTTCCACAATTGTGTCGTAATTTTGGGGAGAATATGCCAGTACTCACCAAGCTTGGCAGGTGGTTGGTGAGCGCAGTATGGCTACTGTTCCATATAAGGGACGTTACTGCTCATTTCTTTGGCTTAGAGTCCCTTAATCACTTTTTGAGACATGCACGGGAGAGGGAGCTGAAGTGGCAATGAGCAGGGCACATTACTCGTAGAACTGATGGCCGTTGGGGCACAAAGGTTCTCGAATGGAGACCGCGTACAGTAAAACGCAGCGTGGGAGCACCTTCAACGAGGTGGACAGACGACCTGGTGAAGGTCGCTGGGAGTCGTTGGATGAGAGCGGCATGTGACCGCTCGTTGTGGAACTCTAAGGGGGAGGCCTTTGTTCAGCAGTGGACGTCCTGTGGCTGATATGATGATGATGATGAAATTTAAATATCCAAATGTACCGAGAATATAATTACGCCAAATTTTTTACTTTTTTACTTACTATGTATTTTAAGTTTTATTCTTCTTCATTTTTAGTCATGCTTCATTCTTGTTGTATACTTAATTGGACCCTCATAAAACACAACTCTATCACTCAAAGGTATGCTATAAAAGACTCAAACTCAAATTTGAGTTAAGCTTGCCTGTGTTTATCAACTTTTTCTTTTATGTTATTATAGGCAGTACAATAAGCAGGCGTGTGATATATTGTCACAATCAACTACGCTTTTCAGATGAACTCAGTATATTGTTACAATTATACTTAACATGACGAAGCTGTTATGTTCTGTGATGCATTTTGGCTGATAGTAGCCAACTCTTTGCTGCAAATTACACGGCCATGTCAAGTTTCTAGAACCAACTACCACCGTTGGTAATCAAAACTAATCATTTTTGTATAACGCGTTGAGTACAGGTAACCAATTAACCCATCAGAAAAGAGGAGTGTACATTTTCACATAGCACAGAGCAAAATATCTGTTTCTGTTTACAAAGTTATCCAAAATGTGTTAATAAAACCTACATGTACCAGGTCGTAACAAAGTGACGTAATCGAACTTTTTACCAGCACACTTAAGCTGTGTGAGCGGGCGTTTAAACGTCAATCCTCCCCTTTACATTACGGCATACTGTAGGGGAAAATTGCTACTGACACTTCGGAAAATTGTACCGAGCGACCAATAAATATTTGCATCTTTAAAACTTTCTAACATTACGATTTTCAACTTTGTAACGGTTACAGTAAGGGCTATAGAATGGACGATGAAGGTTTTAGGATTTATGAAATAGTTTGCAAGTAGTTTGTCAGGCTGAAAGTATTTCGTTAGTATAATTTGTATGGTATGAATAATGTGTCTAGATGTAATTAAGGTATTACTTAAAAGCGATTAGCTGATACTTTTGCGGATAAAAATGCTGGTATGATTATACTTTTTTTTTTTGTTATTAGTCAAGAATAATCTTTTAACATACTTTTAAACGCCGTGTGGTGCTGGCTAAGAATACCACCGCCCCATCTCATCCCGTGGGTGTCGTAAAAGGCAACTATGGGATTAGCCGAAGGATAGGCAGCAGCGTCCTTTGAGTACAATTACTCGTATAACTACGATCGCCAACCCGTCTGCCAATGAGCACATAATCTTTGAGGGAGGCTTATGTCCAGCAGTGGACGTTTTTCGGCTGAAATGATGATGATGATGATACTTTTAAATGGATTACCTACATCGCGTATATTATAGATTTTTGTTTTTCCTTACGCATCGAACACTTCGCATTCTTTGTCACAAAGTAACTAAGGTGATTTTGGGTTGTAATACACATGGCAAACAAAGTGTAGTATAGCCGCCAGGATTAAAGGACACTTAGCTGACGTCAAAAACAGACGCTGTCCAAAGTCTGCAGTGTGCGAACATAACAATACATACCATTTTATACGTTTTGATCGACCTCAAGACCTCGCGTAAGAGAACGGATATGTACCGAAAATATATTATACGTGATACGTTTAAAATTATTCTATTATATCGTGTCCTCATATCGGCCATTTATACGTCCACTGCTGAACAAAGGCCTCTCCCATAGATTCCACAACTGTGTCATCATTTTGGGGGCTATTTGCCAAATACTCACCACGCTTGGCAGGCGGGTTGGTGAGCGCAGTATGGCTACCGCTTCACAGGAGGAACGCTGCTGCCCGTGCCTCCGGTTTAGATTCCCTTAGTCGCCTTCTACGACATCCACGGGAGGAAATGGAGTGGTGCTATATTCTTAATCCGAACACCACACGGTTATATTATATCGTGTAATAATCGCGAAAATCTACGACATTACTACAAGAATAATCTAGTTTTCTTTCTTATGAAAACGTGTTTCATCCGCAGTTCAAATATTAACTTTCCCAATACAAAGCGAAGGAACTTTATACAGAACAGTTGACCAGGCACTAGTATAAAGAACTGACTTGCCACCTGGACTGGGTTTGGTAGGCTGTTTACATGAAATTCATGCATCTTCATACCGTTTCATTTCGGGTCATCTATATTTTTCTGCTGATGCAGTGCTACTAATAACACCGACCCTTCTCCGTGGGTGTCGTATAAGGCGACTAAGGGATTAGCCGGAGGATGGGCAGCAGCGTCCTTCGAATAAATGAACAACTCAACTGCGATCGCCAACCCGTCTGCCAAGCGTGGCGATTATGGCAAAACCCCTCAATGAGCACACAACACACCGATATTGGTCGTTGTAGTGATCTTTGAAGGAGGCTTGTGTTCAGCAGTGGACTTTATTTGGCCGAAATGATGATATTTTTCTTCGCCTTAATCGTTATAAAAAAGCTCACAATCAACTGTTTTTCTTTAACGGAGTCCCTCTTGTCATAGGATCCTTAATCATAACCTTGTGTGCCAAGCCACCCACATAGTCTTGTAATCTTCAACAAGCCTGAACTATCTACGGTGGGTTTTCATGTGTTTCTTAGCACTGTCACAGATTCTGAAGCACGCATGACATACTCATTTCAATTCATCCTTAATCTCATGATCTTTTCCGTAATTTGGATGACTCGGACAGCGGACTGAAACGGCAGTGGCTCTTCAGGTATTGCGAGTCATAGTTATCATATCAGTCAAAGAACGTCCACTGCTGAACAAAGGCCTCCCCCATATATTTCCACAATCGTGACATGGTTTTGGGGGGAATTTGTTATTACCAACCACATCTGGTAGGCGGGTTGGTGAGTGCAGAAAGGCTTCTGCCCATCGCACTGGTTTAGAGTCTTCAAGTTGCTTTTTACACCTTTCACTGGAGGAGATGGAGCGGGGGTCTCCAGCGCACGTATTTTGCTATACACAATACACAAAAACATCGAAACATTACACAAAACATTGATTCACTACACATTTGGGGCTATGTTCTTAATCCGGACACCACACGTTATTGCGAGTACATGTCTGATAATACATTTTTGATCGAGGCGTTTCTTTTTGGTTCCGTCGCACGCCATACCTATGACTGCATCAGTTAACGTAGACTGGTGTATATGCATATTGGAAATCAGAATATAGGATCTCGCCCTTCGATTCGGATGGGTTCTGGGTTCAATCTTCGTACAATGTACTCTTTAAACTGAGTTTTAGCAACTACTAGCTGGCTATCTTTCTGCAGTTGATGTTCCGATGAGAGCTTAGTGCATGCCAAACCTTCCATAATTTTAAGGACGTATACCTAATCAATTAAATTAAAAAATACCCAGTATAAATACTAGAATACTTTAGAAAGTTGTATAATTACAAACGAAACAAAGAAAAACAAACGAAAGTAAAAAATCAGACCCATTAAAATGAAGGAATAAGGATATCAGAAATAATCGGAATAGCAATTTAACTTCGTCTGACGATACCGGTTACAGTTGCCGCCGTGATTATAACGAGTTTCTATTTTGTTCAGAATCAGTAAATAAATGTTGTCGACGATTTAAGGACCAAAAAATTGGTGGAATTGAAGAGGGCCTCTTATTATTCCGTTTAAGTTGTAAGAGTCAAAGAAAGGAATTATTTACTTTGATGCTAGGACCAATATTTACTATTTTAGGATTTTGTAGCGTAACTTTTGCCGTGTGGTGCCAGCTCAGAATACCACCACCCCATTTCCTCCCATGGGTGTCGTAAAAGTCGACTAAGGGATTAGCCGGAGGATGGGCAGCAGTGTCCTTCGAGTACATTAACAACTCAACTGCGATCGCCAACCCGTCTGCCAAGCGTGGCGATTATGAAAAAACCCCGCAATGAGCCCACATCACACCTATATCGATCGTTTTGGTGATCTTTGGGGGAGGCCTGTGTCCAGCAGTGGGCTTCATTTGGCTGAAATGATGAGTGTAACTTTATATTTACTGCTTGTTTGTTCATCTGTCTTTTCATCCGTTGAACTTCCAAACCCTGTATTTCAATCAACAATTCCAATTACAATCATATGGCAGAACTTTATTCAAGGAAACATACAAAATGAATATTAGAAGAGTTATGCGAAGGTATATTATCGTATATCAATTCTACCCCTACATGCGGCACGAAGTGTCGTAATGGAACATAGTGTGATTCATTGTCCCTTTCATCGCCGAGTGGTGTGGCTAAGAATATGGATCCGGAGGATGGGCAGCAGTTCGAGTACATTTATAACTTAACTGCGATCGCCAACCCGTGTGCCAAGCGTAGTGATTATGGCAATATCCCCCGATGAGCACACAACAAACACCCCTAGTAAAGGTCGTTCTGGCCATCTTTGGAGGAGGCTTCTGTCCAGCAGTGGACGTTTTCCGGCTGAAATTATGATTCACAATTATTATTCTTATAAGGAAATTAGTGAACTGAAGAGGCAATGGGCGGGGCACATAGCTTGTAGAACTGATGGCCGTTGGGGCAAAAAGGTTTTCGAACCGCGTACCGAAAAACGTAGGACGACCTCCAACGAGGTGGACAGACGATCTGATGAAGGTCGCTGGGAGGCGTTGGATGAGGGAACCGCATGTTGTGGAAATCTAAGGGGGGGGCTTTTGTTCAGCATTGGAAGTCCTGTGGCTGATATGATGATGATGATGATGAAGGAAAGTAGTGGCTGTAGCAGTGATTCATCTGAAAATTGAGTGGCATACAAACTTATGCGCACTGCGTCACATATGGTCGTGTAGTGATATTCGGGACAACGTATGGCCTACCTCACAGCCAATGTTTGCTTTTATCGCGTCATGTTTGTCGCTCACGTAGGACTATGTTTAAGCCCCTGTGATGAACGACGAGCCGACAGCAATTAAAACTGGCAGAATTACAATTTCAAAGGTTGTTTCTATTTACAATACAGCCACTGAGCCAACTGAGCTGAAATTCGATTACACAGTCCTTTTTGGTTTCCAGAACTTCAATACTCCCAGCCACGTATACTGACACTCGAGTTAAACGAAAATGCATTCGACATGAAGAATTTCAGTTATTTTAAGTTACATTTCAAACAGATTATTAAAGGTATCCAATAAATGACACATAAGCTACGTCCACTTTTCATTTTAGAACCAAGTATTTCGATCAAGTATATCGATTTGGTATTCGTGACTGAAAGTTTTTAAATAACGCTATACAGAGTCGAGTCTATTCATAGCAGCAGCCTAATTAATCGCTAATCGAATAAAATTATAGCTTTCATTTCAGCCGAAAAACGTCCACTGCTGGACAAAAGCGTCCCCCAAAGATTGGCCGCAACGACCGGTATAGTTTTGTGTCGTAGGCCCATTGGGGGTTTTTCCATAATCACCACGCTTGGTAGACGGGTTGGCGATCGCAGTTGAGTTCTTAATGTACTCGAAGGACGCTGCTGCCCATCCTCCGGTTAATCTAATAGTCGCCTTTTACGACACCCACGGGATGAGATGGGTTGGTTCTATTCGTAGCCGGCACCACACAGCAAACTATGGTTACATTGGCTATGCCCAAAATTACTAATCGATCTAATCTAAAGTCTTTTGATTTCGGATTACGGATATGTCACTTTTAAGTGTTAACCTCTCGAGTGTCAATTGCCGGCAGCCGTGTAGACCCAATAGATTTTTAATTGTGTCTCGTTTTGCGGCACGTGATCATAACACAATAACAGATGAATTTCAAAATCTTAAATCTGAAGATTTTTAATTAGATTGATTATTAATTTTGGCCGTAAATAGGTAAGGCTTAGTCTTTATCTAATCTTTAGATTACTGATAGATTTGAGCACCAAAATGTATGGGATGACCAGCGGCATGGTGGGTACACATGATGGATCACAGGACTAGGCAAAGTGGCATAAGCAAACATAGACCTGTACGTAGCGGTGGGTAGACTCAGGCTCTGGTTTATGATGACGAAGATATAAAACGATATATTATCTATGCTGTTCCCGACAAATAGAAAACCATATTTTTTTCTTTTCACAATAAGTATGGGCAGCATTATCTGATGTGCCAGTAACAATACACTGAAAGCACAGTTCCTTCTGCCCAGCGATGTGAGCATGGAAATGTGTTGTCACGGCCGTTTTTGGAGCAACTGTCAGGAGGCCGATGACGCCAAGCGTGGCGATTATGGCAAAACCTTCCAATGAGCACACAACATACCTATATCGGTCATTGTGGTGATCTTTGGGAGAGGCCTGTGTCCAGCAGTGGACTTCATTAGGCCAAAATGATGATGATGAGGTAATGGTTGACTGGGTACCATCATTGTGCATGAAAGTATAAAGAAATAAATGAAAGTATAAATGGTAGAAAATTGAGACAACTACGTAAATGATTAAATATTTTAATGGACATTCTATATACATGTAACAGTTTGTTTAATTTTATTTAACACATAAATAAAACAATACTGTCCGTGTGGTGTCCGGATTAAGAATATAGCACGACTCCATCTCATCCCATGGATACCGTTAAAGGCGACTAAGGGAATCTAAACCAGAGGGATGGGCAGCAGCGTCCCTTCTGTGAAACGGTAGCCATACTGCGCTCACCAACCCGCCTGCCAAGCGTGGTGAGTATCGGCAAATTCCCCCCGTAATGATAATACAGTTGTGGAAATCTATGGGGGAGGCCTTTGTTCAGCAATGGACGTATAAATATGATGATAAAAAAGACGGCCTATTTAAGATATAAAATAATTACACTTTAAAGATGCAAGCCTATTTAAAGGATTAGTCTAATAAGTCCTTAATCGGTAAAGATTTAGGCTATAATAGCCGGGTCTAGGGGAACCGAATTAGTTTGGGCTTAAAAAAACAGGTTCAAGCATTAACCGAAGCCACAATACAGCAATACGTCCTTAACGTTCATTTTACATACATTATTCGGTACAGAAAAAAACATTATTTAGGATTTTTGCTATGCGAGTAAAGAATCTTCGTTTATAGATCATCTTCGATAGTGAATATTAGTAATTTTATACCAACTTGTTTGCAGCGATTTTTGCAAGAAGTATTGGAAACTCATTTTCTGCTTAAACATTTTCTCTTACGGCAAACAGGATACTTTGATATTCATGTTTTTTTCATCATAAGACTACTGTGTTCTGGTAAAACTCGCATCGGAAAGTGTTTGGAAACTTCAGTGATGTTTATATGCATTTTCGTCTCGTGTATTTTATGAAACACGAGAATATCCAATAATTTTTGTGACCGTTATTTATTTTGGATTTGCTGTTTAAAGGAAAATCATTGTAAAGTAAGCACGATATTTATGTCCGAACATAGCTGACACACGGTCATCATTTATGCTGCACAACGCCCACTGCTGGATACAGGCCTCCCCCAAAGATATCCACAACGGCCGCTCTGGGTTTTTGTCATGTGCTGATTGGGGGGTTTTGCCATAATCACCACGTTTGGCAGGTGGGTTGATGATCGCAGTTGAGTTGTTAATGTACTCGAAGGACGCTGCTGCACATTCTATCCAATACAATCAATTTTCTTTCTTTCTTTCTTATCCCCAGAAACGCCCTAAGCCGAGGACCGTGCCCCGCAGGGGGCGTCCTTAGCGCAAGTTGCTTATTTTTTCCTATTAATTTTAAGCCTGGCTGAAGGCCTATTTTGACTTCGTTAGAAATGACTGGTTAAGCAACCACATTTCCGAGAAATGTATGCGAGAAGCAAAACAAAAAAAACCTGCACATCCTCCAGCTAATCCCATAGTCGAATTTTACGGTATGAGATGGGCTGGTGCTATTCGTAGCCAGCACCACATGGCATACGGTAATTATATCATAAGCTAACTTTTCTAGCATGAAATTGATTTAAAAGAAGATTTGTTCCTTAAAACTACAAGAAAATAAATCAACTCCGCAATCAATTATTCTGTCCAATTAGAATTCAGTCGCATCGGGGAGGCTCTGGCTGTTAACGAAGAAAGAAAAAAATAAAAACACTCATTAGACACTTGATTGTGTTTAAAAAAGGGACCTTTCTTAATTAATTAAAGACGTAAGTCTTTATTCCTCTGAAGGAAATTAAAAACAAACTTTTTCAGTTCGTGCCCACATCTAATTTATTTTGTGAAGATTTTTGTGAGATTAGAAAAGTAATAGGATCGAGTTTTACGGTTTTGCAAATTAAGTGGGATTTGGGGATTGTGTGAGATATCGGGCTGTTTTGACGGATTTGTGGTCATCGCTTAGTAATAAAGATTAAACTTTGATGACTATGCTAACAAATTGTGTTTGTAACCATTGTAGAATTATTTGACCATTTTCTTAGATGCCGCTATTGTTACTGTTGGCTAAGCGATCGGCTTATCACACTACCAGTTGTCCAGGGTTATCACGGGATTGGTCCACGCACGGCGGTGCTCTGGAGTTTTCATTCTCGAGATTCAGGAGCCTCGTCTTAGGTGCCGAAAACGACCACCTTGGTGGTTTAAGCCGGTAAATGACTGGCATAACCTTGCACATATCCAATTTTTTTTAAACTATTAATGTCCAATTTAACAGATATGCACACGCATACACATAGAGTTGAAAGTTTGCTGTAAAACCGTGAAATACTCAAGGTAAACAAACCAATGTTTTTAAGGAATTGCTTTGAATAAATACGTTATAGGGAAAACACATGTCGATAAAACATGTAATAAAATGAATAGATTTGTCTATTTACTTAGTAAAGTATGTAAGACTTCACTCTTAAAACGATACTAGCGAGGTAACTTCGCGGATATCCAGAAACCTTTTTTGCATAGAAAGGTGTGTCAGGGCTATAGCTGATATTACTACCTTAGGAATCATGTAAACCACTATTTAACGAATTTCAAATTTTTACACAATCCTGTATGTGTCCTCTACAGCTACATTTGTTAGGCTAAACCCTCCACCTCATCCTGTGGGTGTCATAAACGGTGGCTATGGTATTAACAGGAGGATGGGCAGCAGCGTCCTTCGAGTACATTTAGAACTCAACGGCGATCGCCAAGCAATATTATATACAACTATTATATCTAGACGTGTTGTTCCCGATAAGCCTATGCCCGTCTTATCTCAAAAGATGCGAGGGTCTCACCTGCCATCTGACGCAGGTATTCACGGGTAAAGATAAAGATAAAGATAAAGATAATTTATTTGTAAAACATGAGTATACAGAACAAAAATATAAATTGTAATGTAAGGTGTTAACAAAAAATTGACCTGCATGTTTTGCTATATGTTACAGCGTACAAAATAAAAACAGTAATTATAATACAGATTAAATATTTCTATTGAATTTTAGTAATAATTATTAAAATCGTAATAATAATATAAAACAACACTTAAAAACATTGTATTAATGGGATTACAATGAATATAATCAATACCCAAGGGACAGAAACATAGAAAGAATTGTTCAATTGTTTCGGTGTGTACAGGATAGGACACGGCGGCACTGTGGAAGCGATCAGGATATCGCACAGTACACGCTCGAGGAGTGCCCTAGGTGGGCTGATAAGCGACGGATTCTGGTCGATCGGATCTGGCAGGATCTCATTCTCTGCCAGCAGTTATACCGGCTATACTGGCAGAGCATGAACATTGGAGTAATTTCTTCTATTATCAATAAATAGATTGATTATTTTAACCTTTTAGTCGACATGATAGTTGGAATCGGTTGCGGCGCCGGTATTTGCAATGTGATAGGAGACAGTTCTCGACTGCGCATACTAAGAAAATGTAAT
Source organism: Diloba caeruleocephala (assembly GCA_947459985.1). Lineage (NCBI taxonomy): Eukaryota > Metazoa > Arthropoda > Insecta > Lepidoptera > Noctuidae > Diloba > Diloba caeruleocephala. The sequence continues at coordinate 5,487,586 of OX381618.1, forward strand.
TTCAAAATAAATAACAATACATAAACTAAACTTGCAAATGCACATTATTAACAACCGATACCCGTCTCAAAATATACTGTACATTATTAATAATAGATATAATAAATATAAAGTGTACTGCGAGCCAGCTGTGAGAAACCTTTGGCCCATTGCCACAAGCTTGTAGCGGAGTAGAGCTCATGTTTTCGATATTATGTAGCCGTGTCGCTTCTCAGAAATTGAATCGAATAAATATTGAAGAGATTTGTTACGATGCCTTTTAATATTTATGGCGGAATTTATGTGTGGTAGACACGAGATTGACTATTTTGACCAGAGAAATGGTGGAGCTTGTAGCTCGTTTCTCATCCAGAATTTTAACGAAGGTTTTTTTTAAAAGTGAAAACTTATTTTTAGCGCGGTACACATATGTTTAGATGAGATAAAATCTCTGGACTCGCGACACCGTTACGAGACGCTATTTGAAGTGAAAACTTATTTTAGCGCGGTTGTCATGTAGCGAAATGCCCTCCGTTGTTTCAATATGACGTGTACAAGTGTCTGTTAGGACCTATTTACTGAATAAATGATTCTGTTCTATTCTATAATATTCTAAAAAAAAAAGCATTTATTGCTATAAAATTTTCACTTCGCTCGGCACTCCCGGAGTGCAACCCGTATTTTATTTTTACGTTGCCCCACACTAGGACTTCTCCTGTATCGTGGGTGCGTTTACAGATACAAATTCTAAAGGTTTTGCCATCACCATGACAGTTATGTTATATAGAATGTAAGCTTATGGGTTCGGCACTTTGTATGTTTTTTTTTTTTTTTTTTTTTTTTTTTTTTTTTTTTTTTTTTTTGTTGGGCTTCTCGCATACATTTCTGGGAAATGTGGTTGCTTAACCGGTCATTTGCTGGCGAAGCCAAAAGAGGCCTCCAGCCAGGCTTAAATTAATTATTAAAAACTAAGCAACTTTCGCTAAGGGCGCCCCCTGCGGGACACGGACCTCGGCTTAGGGCGTTGCTGGGGATATCAAGCTATTGTTTTGGGGACAGCTGGATCGGTATTATTTAAATTGTATTAAGGGACATTTAAAGCTACAGGCTCGGCACGGGCCGGCGCGAGCAAGAGACGGGAGGGAGAAGTGCTAACTTGAACGGGAAGGTGACGCGGCGATAGGCCTCCGCGACGTCGGTGAGGCGGGCATCCTCGGCGGCGAGGGCGGTACAACGGTCGGGTGTTCAGTGAACGAGACAACGCGAGTCTCTTCATGTGATCTAACGTGATTTTATCGTCTGGATCGACCAGAACGTGCCTCGGGCGGCGTACTCTACTGATACGGGAGGGTTCGTAGTCGGCGGCTGATACCACAAGGGGATTTGGGTGGGACAGGGCAGAATCGAGATAGCGTTTGGACGCTTGTTTCATAAATTGCCTGATGGTCGGCAAGTTAAGGTCGAAATGGAGTTGGTCGTTTCGCATGTACAGAGGCGCTCCGGTGGCCTTGCGCATGAAACGGGTTTGGAGGGTTTCTAATCTACGGAGTGGGTATGATTCGGCGTGTGCGAACACTGGGCTGGCATAGGTCATGATGGGTCGAATGCATGTGGTGTAAATTCTCACCTTATTTCTAAGGGATAATTTACTACGAGCGTTCAGAATATAGTGAAGGCGACCGAGCACAAAGGCAGCGCGGGCACGCACCATCTTTGTGTGGGGAATGAAGGTCAGTTTTTTGTCTAGGGTGACTCCAAGATACTTGGCGTGCGGTTCCCAAGGAACCGATTGGCCCAGCATCGAGATCTCCCTGAAGCGTGGGTGGTCGTCGCCTAATTTGCAAAATAGGACGGCTTTACTTTTGATAGGGTTAACTTCGATCCGCCATTTCCTAAACCATTTACCGTAGACGTTGGCTGTGGTTTGGAGGATCTTAGTTATACTATCGGGACTGACTTTGTATGCAAGGCGCCTTCATATTCATACGCTCTGCGATCGCAACGACACGTTTTACACGAAATCGACGTTAGATTAAATTATTTGTATTGTAAGTTTTCAAAGAGTTAATCTATCGTAAATAAAGTACGAAAGTAATGATAATACCTATAATATACCATACACAATACCCAATCACATGTATGTACCGGTAAGGCTGTATTTTCTGTTAGATAATTTATGTGTCACCTTCAAAGTGGGTTCCAGTTGAAAATCAGCGCCAGGTGGAAAACCTATTTGGTGCAGCTATGAGACACATAGTATTATAACTTTGCTATTGTTGGTGGTATCTAATATAAAAAGTGTCTCACGTTTAGCTTGATAATAAAATCTTTATGTCAGTGGACTCACGAACACTGTAGGGTTAAGTTGTTTCTTACGACGCCTACTAGAAGAGACGGCTTTTAATGGTCTAAACAATATTTTTGTGTCCAACGTAATCTACTTAATAAAACTCTAACACTGACTAACTGACAGACAACACACGCCTTAAACCGGTGAGTCTAAAAGCATGAAATTTTGCGCAGGAGTCCTTGGTGAGAATTAATAAGGGATTATTGAAAATGTTGTCTAAGGGGGCTAATAATCACCAATAAGAAATCCCATCGGGCACAAAACCTCTACACTCTAAACAAACATTGAACTTCTAAATAAACACGGTACCAACTACAAAAAAAAATACATAAATGAGCAGTAGGTATGTAACTCGAAACACAATAAAAAAGAAACGCTATTGAAATATAAACTTTTCACATGAACGAAAAACGTTGATCGCCAGATTATTTGAGTGCATCCATCGTTTTGTTCGCAATAATAAAATCCATTAAATGGAAAGAGTCGGCACGATATATGCCAATTAAGTTATGTAAATGTGAGTGGATACTGCGAATACAAAAGTTAACATTAAATGATGTGGAAACAGATGTCACACAGTTCATACTAGCATAGGCACCATCGTTTACTCTATCTTTTACTTTCTTTTAACTATAATAATGTTTGTTTGTCTGCAAAAGGCAGAACCAAATGTACCAAGCTTATGATAATAAAATAATAATAATTATTATTAAATAATGCAGTTCTACTATAACAGCGTACATAAACTTTCATGTAATGTTATCAGTTTTAATTTGGAAATAGAAAGCTGTCGTGTTCACTGCTGAATCAATTTTAACGTTAATTTTTTTTTATGACCGCGAAATAAGAATAGCTTTTTATTGTGGCTTCACTAAATATTATTACAAATATTGTGTACATTTATGACTAATTTGAGTGTCATCGCTATCTATTATATATATATATCTATTGCTTTAAGGTCGGAAATGCGACAGTTGTTTGTAGCTGCAGCTCATTTGGCTAAATGAACCGACAGTATGCCACCCACTTTTAAAACACTCCGGATTGTTTTAAACTTGGCACTGGTGCCTTTGTCAACGAATTTAATTCAAAAGTTTCAGGTCGGGGGATTTTTAATGTATTTTTCAGTTTCAAACATCAGTAGACAGGAGTCTTTATTTTAAAGTTGGCCTTAATATTCAGGCAATGGCAGTAAATAGCAGAAACCATTTCATTGAGTATAATATAAATATGATTGAATAAAATTATTTATAAGAGTGGTGTCAGAACAAGCTTGGCTTCTTGACCCATGGGTGTCATAAAAGCTGATTCAATGTTGACATTAGAGAATGCAAAGAATATAATAGAATCATTTATTTAGTAATTAGGCCATAGCAGACACTTTTACACGTCATTTTGAAACAACGGAGGGAAATTCCGAAAGAAACTCAGGGTTAGGTCTTTTTTTTTGAAGTTCCACAAACTGCCGCGGCACAGGGAGCCTCCCAGTTCGTGGATACGCGTTGGTGACGCGCAAATCAGGGTGGGCCGGTACATGAAGTACCTGGGGCTCACCCTGGACAGTCGTTGGGGCTTCGAGGAGCACTTCGAGCGTCTTGTCCCCCGGGTCAAAAGGATATTGGATGCCTTGCACCGTCTACTGCCCAATCTCGGGGGACCGAGGGAAGAAGTTCGCTGCCTCTACGGGGGAGTCGTGCGGTCCGTGGCCCTGTATGGGGCGCCTGTTTGGTCATGTCGACTCTCGGGCGTCCAGCGCTGCTGAACCAAGATTCATGGTCTGCAGCGTAGAGCGGCTATACGGATCGCACGAGGATACCAAACGGTGTCCTTTGAGGCGGCAACTCGGTTGGCGCGCTTTCCGCCTTTTGATATCTTGGCGGAGATGGATGCGTGGGTGTATCACCAAATACGCTCCCTCCACCAGTGCGGTGAAGGCGTGCCTTCAGGGGCGCTCAAAAGATTGAGGCGTCAGGCTCGGCGGCGTGCACTCGAGCTGTGGCGCGAGCGGCTCATGCTGCCACAGTACGCGACAAAGCGCGTCATTGAGGCTGTCTTGCCGCTCTTCGGAGCCTGGCTCCAAAGGAGCGAGCGCGTCACATTCCGCCTGACGCAGGTATTCACCGGACACGGTTGTTTCGGTGCGTACTTGCACAGGATAGGACGCGAGGTCACGGCACAGTGCCACCACTGTGGAGACGATCAGGATACCGCACAGCACACGCTCGAAGAGTGCCCTGCGTGGACTGCCGAGCGGCGGATCCTGGTCGATCGGATCGGGCAAGATCTCTCTTTGCCAGCAGTAGTATCGGCTATGCTGGCAAAGCAGGAAAATTGGAGTGCTGTGGTCTCCTTCTGTGAGAGCGTAATGCTCCAGAAGGAGGTCGCAGAGCGGGATCGGGAGAGGGCCGATTCCGCTCGGAGGAGGAGGACATGGGGCCGGGGTAACAACTGCCGCGGCAAAGGCAAAGGTCTTTTTTGAAGTGAAACTTCTTTAGGGCCGGTGTGAATTAGATTTTATGAAACGAAAACGTCTAACGAAAGAGAGGCAACTATAAATATATTTATAGGGTTCAGGTTGTGAGAGAATGAGATAAAACAAGTTTCTGTATAGCTTCCCTAGTCCCTATTGTCGATCAATCGCGCTCTGTCTCTTTCTCTCTGTTTACCACATTATGGAGTGTATTCATCTCATTCTCTTATAAATTAACCAAAATACAAATTTCACTTCTACCGCATCTGAACTCACGCGAAGTTTGCTATTCATCATAATATCAGCCGAAAGATTAAGCTGCTGCGATCATCAATGATAAACAAAGGCCTCCCCCATAGATTCCCACAACTATGGCGTCATTTTAGGGAAAATTTGCTAGTACTCACCAGCCAGGGTTGACGAGCACAGAATGGCTGTGGTTCCACAGAAGGGTTGCTTCTGTTTATTCCTCTGGTTTAGAGTCCATTCGTTTTACGACATCCACGAGAGAAGTAAGTAGCAGTGGTGCTATATTCTTAATCCGGACACCACACGGACAATCCAGACATCACACGGACAATCCAGACAGAACACGGACAGTCCGGACATCACACGGACAAGTATCGTATTTATTTAACAATATTGTGGAGTATATTGTTTTTAGGGCAATAAATATGTGAGGTGCCGTGCGGTGCCGGCTCAGAATGCCACCACCCCTTCTCCTCCCATGGGTGTCGTAAAAGTCGACTAAGGGATTAGCCGGAGGATGGGCAGCAGCGTCCTTTGAGTACATTAACAACTCAACTGTGATCGCCAACCCGACTGCCAAGCGTGGCGATTATGGCAAAACCCCCCAATGAGCCCACAACACATCCATATCGGTCGTTGTGGACATCTTTGGGGGAGGCCTGTGTCCAGCAGTGGACTTCATTCGGCCGAAGTGATGAAATATGTGAGACCAGGTGTACCAATAACAATACCTTATTGCGATAAATACTAAAATTAGGTCATGGTGATATTACAGTGTTTATCGGGAGGACCATGTTTAGCAGTAGATGTTTACAGGCTCATGTGTGTGTATGCCAGAACATAAAGAAAACTAATACTAATGAAGATTGCTTATGAATAAGCTCCTCCATTCTCGTGACTAATCACATAGCGGCATTTTTTTATTTCTCAACACTGTTGGTTGTTGAGTGGCCATTGCTGCAACAAAAAAAAAGATCTTTATTTTCGTAAGTAGGTTTCAAGAAACACTTTCACTCGTTAATAAATTTAGATGAAGCCGGAATTTCCTAGTGACTGCCTCTGAGAAGAAATACCGTAACAATCACAAAGGTTATTTTTTACATATAATAATAACATATTTCATTTAATTGATACTAACAATTATGTTAGTGATAGTTTTTATTTGACAAAAGATATGTATTTTCTTTCTAATTATAAAAGACAGATAGCTGTGTCGCTATCATATTTTTATGTATATCAAAATTTTTGACATAAGTAATAACTTAGCCAATAATTTGGCTTTAAAAAATGACGTTGATATTTTAAATTAGAACTTAAGACAATAGAGGGAACCTCTTACAAAAATAAATATAAATTAGAAAGCCCAAGTTTTTATCATATATGTAAAAATATTGACCACTGATGACATATGGAACAGAGACGTGGTCACTCACAATGGGCCTCATAAGAAAGTTCAAGGTCACTCAGCGAGCTATTGAGTGAGTTATCTTTGGTATTTCTCTACGAAATCGCATCAGAAATGAGGAGATCCGTAGAAGAACTAAAGTTGTTGACATAGCTGAAAGGATTAGTAAACTAAAATGGCAATGGGCAGGGCATATTGCTCGTAAAACTGATGGCCGTTGGGGCTCAAAGGTTCTCGAATGGAGACCGCGCACCGGAAAACGCATCGTGGGACGACCTCCAACGAGGTGGACAGACGACCTGGTGAAGGTCGCTGGGAGTCGTTGGATGAGAGCGGCATGTGACCGCTCATTGTGGAAATCTAAGGGAGAGGCCTTTGTTCAGCAGTGGACATCCTGTGGCTGATATGAAGAATATACACTTCATCAACCTTTTTTTTTTTTTTTATTGCTGTCCAGTGGAAATTCTTCATGAACTTCTTTCGCCCCGGGGAAGGACGAAGGGGTATGCCGGACTCCTACCGGCTAAAACCAGTGGGGCGGTCATCTTCGGTACCTAAGGGAGGCTCCAGGTCCTCGTATGACCACACTAGAGCCACACACTTCATCAACCTGGTGCATCAAAATATCTAAGCGTCCTTTCTGTGGAACAGTAGCCATTCTACGCTCACCAACCCGCCTGCCAAGCGTGGTTAGTATTGGCAAATACCCCCCAAAATGATGACACAGTTGTGAAAATCTATGGGGGAGGCCTTTGTTCAGCAGTGGACGTATAAATGGCCGATATGATGATGATGATATTGCATGATACGATTTGCTAGGAGGTAAATACATCCTATATATATTACATTCGTATCTTATCCCTATCCTATAGATATTATACAAATTTCAGGATTCTGAATGCCTGAAGCGTTTGTTATAGAAATTTCTATGACAAGATCAATTGTTCTGCATCTTTTTGTCGTGAGGCCCCCTTAAGAAAGCCTAGTATAGGTTTATAAATATGTACTATGTGTTACCTCAGCTTAGGTCAGTTACCTTCTTTGTTCATAGCCCTTGGAATTTTAATTAATCTGAAAGCAATTTGCATACTTAATATAAATCTCTAGGTATTACAGCAAAAAATAAGTTTACATCAAAACTTTAAACGTGTTAAAATATTTCAACGGAACCTGAAAAGTTCTGTAATCATATACAAGAAATCCATCGTTTTTAAATCTAACGTAATAACTTAGATCTTAATCTTAAAGTAATAACTTAGCCAATAATTTGGCTTTAAAAAATGACGTTGATATTTTAAATTAGAACTTAAGACAATAGAGGGAACCTCTTACAAAAATAAATATAAATTAGAAAGCCCAAGTTTTTATCATATATGTAAGAATATAGACCACTGATGACATATGGAACAGAGACGTGGTCACTCACAATGGGCCTCATAAGAAAGCTCAAGGTCACTCAGCGAGCTATTGAGTGAGTTATCTTTGGTATTTCTCTACGAAATCGCATCAGAAATGAGGAGATCTGTAGAAGAACTAAAGTTGTTGACATAGCTGAAAGGATTAGTAAACTAAAGTGGCAATGGGCAGGGCACACTGCTCGTCAAACTGATGGCCGTTGGGGCTCAAAGGTTCTCGAATGGAGACCGCGCACCGGAAAACGCAGCGTGGGACGACCTCCAACGAGGTGGACAGACGACCTAGTGAAGGTCGCTGGGAGTCGTTGGATGAGAGCGGCATGTGACCGCTCGTTGTGGAAATCTAAGGGGGAGGCCTTTGTTCAGCAGTGGACGTCCTGTGGCTGATATGATGAATATTATAAAATTGCCTTTTTCGACACACAGGAAGAGAACTTGGTCTATTCCTATCCTGCATATGCTAACACGCAAACGCAAAACGCTATAAACAGACTGTATAATTAAATAGCGTGAAATTCGTGAACTGGCGGCAGGCATTCATCGTTCAACTTAATAGTGTTCTGAAATTAGCATACTTGAATTTTGATTAGCAGTAAAACACAGTTGAACTTTGTAACAGTGCTCTGCCAAGCTCCCATTAACGCCGGGTTAATGGACAAAACCTCTGTCATTATGTGTGGTGTTTCCATAAATTGTGACGCCGACAGATTTAATGTCCAAATTTGGTTATTGTTAAATGAGATGGAATTTTTTACTGGAAGAAAAGTTTATTTATTTTTGAAGTTCAGTTTTGTGGGTGGAATTTTAATGAGTCACTGTGTATTCTTATAATGTTATGGATACTGTAGAATACTGTAGTGAAACGTGGTAGTATGTTCAAAAAAGATAATCTTGCGCTAGGAGGAGGAGGACACGGACCCGGGGTAACAACCGCCGCGGTGCCCGTATCCAACACGCCTGAGCCCCCTGGCGTCTTTATATGGCAGGGTGCCATGGGAATCGCAAGCACGCTTATTGTGAAATCTGCGCGCTCATACCGAGTGACCCCCGGGAAGACAGCGGTGTAAATGTGGTCACGTACCGCTGTGTACGCAGCACAGTGCATGGTGAAGGAGTCTTACAATCCCCTCGAGAGATGCCTGGGTGGGTGGCCTCTTTACAGTCGCCTCCCCTCCGCTAGATAGTCGTCATCCCCTCCGAGATGTGCCTAAAGGCGTGGCACCGACGGGTGGCTCTAGATGGAATGGAGATCTTTCGAGTTCCTGGAGCCTCCCTTCAGTGCCAACGATGATCACTCCGGTGGTTTTATCCGGTAGGAGCCCGGCATGCCCCGTAGTCCTTTCCTAGGGCGAAGGAAGGACATGAGGTATTTCCACCGGATCAATAAAAAAAAGTGGTAGGCCTGGCGGGCTGAGGCTTATGTCGTCTTCGCCACGACTTGCAAGGGGCGCGAGAAATCGAGTACTCTGGTCCTGTACCTATCTCCCAAAAGGCTCTGCTGCAGCCCATGCTTTACATGGGTGGTACATTTTATTTATTCGTAGGTCGCCAAGTGGAAATTCATCAATAACTTCCTCCGGCTCAGGAAAGGTCTCCTACCGACTAAATCCACTGAAGGCAGATCCTCGTACGATCACACTACCGATTGCTGCCACGCGTTTAGGAATATCTCGGAGGAGATGACTGTAAAAAGGCTTCAGGTACATCTCAGGGGTATTGTAAAAGTGCCCCCGAAGACTCGCTGTGTGCAAACGGCAGCACGTGACGACGTGTACTCTGCCGTCTTCCGGAGGTCGCTAGTTATAAGCACACTAACTTCGCAATCAACGCGCCCATGACCTCTGGTACCCTCAGCAATATAACGATAGGGGTTCAGGTGTTTTGGATCTGGACAAAGGGGTGGTTGTTATCACTGTTCCGTCTCGTTTTTTAATCATACAGGATCGGTCCTCGCCCGCTGACTCTCTGCAGTCTCCTTCTGGAGCATGAAAATCTCAGAGAAGGAGACCAGTGCATTCCAATTTTCTTGCTCTGCCAACATAGGCGATACTACCGCTGGCAGAGAAAGATCTTGCGCAATCAGATCCACCAGGATCCACCGGTTGGCAGCCCATGAAGTTTACTCCTTGAACGTGTACTGTGCGTTATTCTCGTCGGTACCACCTTGTGTTACGAAAAAATCGTACCTAGTAAATACCTGCGTCAGGTGGTAGGTGACACAGTCGCTTCTCTTAATTTAGTCTTCACAGACTGGCAGAATGGCCTCGACGACGCACTCGTTTGTAAACTGCATCCTCAGATGGTGAGGGCTGCGCTGCAGAGCCAGTCGCTTCAGACTATCGAATGCCCCTGGAGGCGCCCCTTCCCCGCTTTGGCGGAGGGAGCGTATCTGATTGTAGATCCATGCACCGCTCTCTATTAGGATGTTATAAGGCGAAACGCACGCCAGGAGTTGCCGCAATCGTAGGGCACCTGTACTGAGCCTGGATATTTGATAAGCGGAATGACCATACAAGCGCCCCGTGGCTACGGACCGCAAAGCCCCTGCGTAGAGATGGTGAACTTCCTCACTCTTTCCCCCGAGTTTAAGCGGTACCGGATAAGGTGCTCAAAGTACTCCTCGAAGCCCTGAGAACGGTACATACCCACATCTGTGCGTTAGCAGTGCGTCTATGGCGTAGTGATTTGCATGTAAGATCTATAAATATGTAACGTCGCCGTCGTTTGCTCAAAAGTGTTATTTATTATATCGTACACCTAATCCCAATACCTTTTTTATAAAATATTTTCTCAACGCTATCTTTTATCGCATACGCAATTATTACACCTTAGCCTAAACCTGTATTCGTCTGGCTAAAACTGAAGCATTCAAACATATTTGAATTACAGAAATTGATATAATTTTGCTGCATCGGCTTTTTAGTAAGAGTGTGTAGAGTAGGAATTAAAAACACCGTTGCACGGTGCAAAAGTGTTTTTGTAACCAAAGATAAAAAGAAATGGATTAAGTGTGCTGATATGAGCAACAAGAGTGTTTATGTGGTGTCCGGATTAAGAATAAATCACTACTCCATCTCCTCCCGTGGATGTCATAAAAGGTGACTAATGGCCGAAATTAATAATGAATCTAATCCCAAATCTTTGGATTTGGTATTGAGGACTTGCTTAAACAAGTTCAAAGTATTAAACCTAAAGTCGTTGGGTCAAATTGATTATTCATTTCAGCAGTGAGGGACTCCAGAGGCATAGGTAGCAGCGTCCCTTCTATGGAACAGTAGCCATATTGTGCTCACCAATCCGCCTGCCAAGCGAGGTGGGTGCTGGAAAATTCCCCCCAAAATGACGACACAATTTCGAACACCCACGGATTCACCACCGCGAATTATTCGCTCATCGATATGTATTCGGAATACATGAATATTGTCAATGTCATGTCAATGTTCTTCTTCTTCTCTTAGATTATGGCTTCTGTAGAGTATCTTCCACAATTTCGCCAAGTATAAGGCAACGTCGTACGGTGTTTAGATGAATAAATCTTTACATAATCATAAAACTTATCTCAAAAATGAAAAAAAAAAAATCTAAAAAATATGTCGGCAACGTCGTACGGTTCAATTGTATTTTTTTGTTTTTTCTTCCAATGTTGTTTCTTGTTTAATGGTCACTGACGTGCACCAATATCAACGCCAAACTCATCTCGCAGTATGGCATAGGCATAGGCATTAATGGTATGGTATTTAGTTATAGAACTAAATACATTTATTGGTTAGATATTACAACCAACAATTTTACCTACGTAAATTAACAATTGTGTCATCATCATCATCATATCAGCCATCAAACATCCACTGTCGGACAAAGGCCTCCCCCACACGGTTTACATATCGTAATTTTGGGGGAATTAGTACTCATGACGGCGGGCATCATGGCTGGTGGGTTGGTGAGCGTAGAAAGGACGGAAGGGACGCTACTTCGCATCCCTCGGGTTTATAGTACCTTAGTCGTCTCTTATGTCATCCACGACAAGAGATAGAGTGGTGGTATATTCTTGATCCAGACACCACACGTAATAATTGTATGTACTATGTTAATGGTATTTAGCTGTTCTTAATGAACATTTCAAATACAACATAAAATATTACTCTAAAAACACATCAGTAATACAATTATTACTCAGAAATAACCATAACACCTACATAAATCCCTTCTAAACAAAACCGGAACATAAAGTGTTTGGAACGTCCCTTCATACGGCCCTTTACAATACGCGATCCCTCCAGATTTCGGTTAAATTTAATAAATCTTTCCGATGTTTCCTTTAAGCGTTGAATGGCGACGGAAGCTCGGCGAAAACTCCTGTTTTCATAACAACGGCGGTGAAAGGATAGAACGGTATATTTCCGTATGTCGTTACGTCCCCATGTCGTAACTAAATGGTGTTAAATTCAACACGCGATGTTTCTATTGTTCAGCATGCCGGAATTATGATGAATTTTTGAATTTTATCGCTTGTATGTGACGAGATTGTTTTTTGTGTTTTGATGTATTTTTTGTGTCGTGATGTTTTTGTATACAGGGTCTTACTTTAATAATGGAAAATATTTTAGGGCTAGGCCCTATCAATAGTATAGAATATATTTCAAATATCAACACACACTGGTGGGCTACTAAACAACCACATTATTGTTCGACCGGACTATTTACAAACACGTTTTAGTGTTATTGTGTGTGCGTGTTCGGTGACAGTGCCACACTATTTTTAGAATAACATAATAGTGATAGTCACGTTTTTTTTTTTATTGGTGACCAGTGGAAATTCTTCATGAACTTCCTTCGCCCCGGGGAAGGGCGAAGGGGTATGCCGGACTCCTACCGGCTAAAACCACTGGGGCGGTCATCTTCGGCACCTAAGGGAGGCTCCAGGTCCTCGCATGATCACACTGGAGCCGCCCACTGGTGGCACGCCTATAAGCACATCTCGGAGAGGGTGACTGTAAAGCGGTCACCCCCCCGGGGGGATTGTAAAGGATCCCCCAAAGCGTCCCACGGCAGCGCGTGACCACATGCGTGCCGTGCACGTGCGTACCGTCTTCTCTTGGGTCGCTTGATGTGAGCACGCAGATTCCCCAATCTACGCACCCGCGAACCCAGAGGTCCCCCGCCTTGTAGCTACGGCAGGGGGTTTCAAGCGTATGAAAATTAGGTGCCAGGGCGGTTGTTACCCCGGCGCCGTCTCCTTACATGACATGACGCCACTTTACAAGTGCGCGCCGCCGAGCTAGCCGCCGCAGCCTGTCCAATCCTCAGTGATAGTCACCTACAGTTTTTACGTGGTGAATTTGCGCTTTTCATGCAAACATAAACATTAATTATTTAAATTATTTTTGAATATGTATAAAATAAAGGTTGATGTTCTGTATATTTTGCTCAAACTCATCATTGCAACCTATAGATTTACGTCTTAAAATATTTTCCATTAATAAAGTAAAACCTTATATAAGCTACGCTACTCATGGGCGTCGTTAAATATGACTAAGGGTTGATATCAAGGAAATGGGCAGTAGTATCCTCCCGTGTGCTAAAAACAACATACTGCGAACATGAATCCGTTTGCCAAGTGTGGTGATTATGGCAGTAATATGTCCGCTTATTCTAGCAATCATTATGAGGCCCATGTTCAGAAGTGGACGTTTACGAGCTGATATATATCTATGTGTGTGATGGTTGCCGTGTGGTGCCGGCTAAGAATTTTTATTTATTTATTAATATATTGTCTAATTACACTATTATTCAAGTTTATTGTGGGAGACTGGTGCCTAAGCTAGGCCAAAGCCTGTGTTTCAGGTCACCAGGCCTCCACCACAGAAGAATAATTTTTTGCTCTTTCATAAACTGCCAAGTGAAATGTGTCCATTTTCTTCTTCTTCGTGTATCTGATTCTATAAGTTGTATTTTCTTGTTAAAGTTCTATTGATGAATACTCTCTAATACTTTGATATAACTTTATTAGGCCGCGATACTGGTTGATTTTGTCCTTTATATCCCAGTTATCATCTTGCATCCCATGAATGCACTTTCGCTGCAGGCAACATCTTGATATAACAATAAACTCGCTGTTCTAATAAAAGTGTTTATATTATGGCTTTGATGCACCCAATATTAATGATTTATCAAAATGCATTTTCAATTTTTCTCATCTTTATTGTACCTTGAATACCACCACCCCATCTCATTCCGTGGGTGTCGTAAAAGGCTACTATACTAGGCAGCAGCGTCCTTCAAGTACATTTATAAGTCAACTACGATCGACAACCCGTCTGCGAAACGTAGCGCTTATGGCAAAACCCCCAATGAGCACACAACACAAACCCATACCGTAGTTGTGGCAATCTTTGGGGAGGCTTCTGTCCAGAAGTGGACGTTTTTCGGCTGAAATTATGAATAATGATGATGTCATGTTGGACAATAGCTTTTTATGTGAAATGTTAGTTCACACGATCACGAGATTTCCGTGACTAAATATTGATTTAGTTAATAGTTAAATGCAGTCTACTGCTAGATGAAAACTTTAATAGAAGAAGTTAATGTTATTAAAGTGGACTGTGTACGTACTGTGTATGTCACTACATACTCAGTGGATATCCTCAAACTTGAATATGCGTACAGCCAAAGTGTGGAACTCATTGCCAGCGTCTGTTTTCCCTGAACCTTTTCCTTTAACCTCTAAAGTGTATAGGCATCTTCTGGGTGCGCTTGTTCCATCATAGACATCATCCAACGCTTTTCACCGGGTGAGATGGAGGCCAAGAGCGCTCCATTAATGACAAAAAAATCCTTTTTTATTTCTTTAAAAAAACTATAAGGTTATTAATTGATCCTGAGATTCTAGAGTGGATGCCAATGAGCTGATTTGATGGAGGTAACAACGTACAGCAGCCACCTTATTTTATATGTACACTGAGAACTTTCCTGTTTACCGACGTAAATATAAAACCATTTTATCACTCAGCAAGTTGAAGTGTCCGTTTAAAAACGCCGTTAAAATCCAAGTTACCGTACAGTTTCAAAGGGGGCTAAAATTAATAAAAAGAGTAAAAAATCGCCCTTCTAGAGTTTCCAGTGTGATTATCTCGAATAGATGTAATTAATTTGACAGGCCTCGGGGTTGTCCCTTAATTACGAGCCGGGCCAAATTAAGACGGTTGTGGAAATTATTTGAGACGTTCCAACATCTGACAACGTAGTACTAGATGCTAATATGCTTTTTAACGAATTTATTTGTTTGTAACAGAAGAATAATTATTCACATGAATAAAAAATGAACTAGCTATCCAGGATTCGTTCTTGGAAAGTAGTATTATTATTTGACGTCGTGTTTGTTGCAGAGGCTAAGCAATTATCAATGAACAAATATTTGTATGATCTACAGAGGTGGTTTATGCATGAGAGGGTGTTTGTGCATGTGAACTTGTGCATCTGAGGTATATGTCTATAAACTGTACCAACGACACATCAGAAATGTTAGAGCGGGCTATTGATAAAATAAATGAACGCTATGGTTTTTTAGGGTTCCGAACGAAAAAATGGCGGAACCCTTATTGGATTACTCGTTTGTCTGTCTGTCCGTCTGCCATAGCCAATAGGCTCCGAATCTACTGGACCGATTTCTGCAAGATAAATAAATAAATTTTGGATGGATGATGGGGTCACTTTTGATAGAAAATTAAAAATATTTGGCAAACTACCGTGTAACACATGAAATGGAAGGACTTGAGTCTCAAATATATTTATTTTATAATTTTAAAATGTATTGCTTTAAAATTATTTCAGAAAATAGACGAAAAATGCCCCGTTATCTCCGAAACTACTGCACCTAAAATTTGGGAAATAATTATAATAGCGCTTTACCTATAGAGTTTTCCTGTAATCTATATTTTCTATTCTACTCACTCTAGTCCACTCTACTCCACTTCACTTTAATCTACTCCACACTCTATTCTAAGAAAGTTTGATAATTAAGTTATCATTAGACATGGACAGAAGAAAAATGTTAAGTGAAATAAGTAGCACAGTCAAGCTCAAAACCTTAAAACTTTAATACCACTAGTGTAGTGTAATAATTCGTGTGTTTGTTTCATAGGATCGATACAGAAAAGATACTACGACACTATAATTCACTGATATCATAGACGATGTCGTGTGGTGCCGGCTCAGAATGCCACCACCCCATCTCCTCCCATGGGTGTCGTAAAAGTCGACTAAGGGATTAGCCGGAGGATGGGCAGCAGCGTCCTTCGAGTACATTAACAACTCAACTGCGATCGCCAACCCGTCTGCCAAGCGTGGTGATTATGGCAAAACCCCCCAATGAGCCCACAACACATCCATATCGGTCATTGTGGTCATCTTTGGGGGAGGCCTGTGTCCAGCAGTGGACTTCATTCGGCCGAAATGATAGACGATTAGCAGGAATAGCGGTGATAGCCTATTGGTTGAACGCTTGCCTTCCATACAGGAACTGAGTTTATTCCCGGCCCGCACCTCTAACTTTTCAGATTCATGTGCGGATCAGAATTTTATTATCACTTGCGTTAACGTAGAAGGAAAACATCGTGAGGAAACCTGCACACCTGAGTACTTCAAAATGTTCTCAATTGCGCGTGTAATCCGCTGGCGATACACAATTTGACTTTCCCGTTTGTTGTCATGAGACGGCAGTCGTTAAGCATAGTTGGATGGCTTTGGGTGGCTTGAACTATCTGAAAGTCGAAAAGATAAGAAGAAGATATAAATTCCTGCCCGATCAATAATTTAATTTCCCAGCAACCTCCTTTCATATATATTCTCGAACTTACTCGTATGTTTTCAATGAAACTTCATACCACGTTTTTTAAAATATTTTTTACAGTATCTATAGCACTGCACATGACAGCATGTGTAGCTGTAGATAGGGCTTGAGCTTTTTTTACTTTTTAAAATCATTGCTATCAATCAATCCTAGTGAGGGCACTAGGATTTATCCTGTGTCGTGGGTGCGCTTACAGACACCACTTCTACCCTCAGTACACCCAGACCTGGTACAACTACCTACAGATCGTACAAATATTTGTTCCGTGCGGGAATCGAATCTGTGGCCCGGATCACAGCAGCCGACTGTATCAGTCACTGCGCCAACAGTGAAACCATCAAACTAGTTGAACCCGGTTCATATACAGGTTACGTGTAAATAAGAAGCTTAGCACAAGGCTTGAAACATCTTATTTCCAGAGATCCACGTAGAAGCAAAACCTTAAATTTGCAATATCTCCGTCTTTCATTCCTCGCTTCAGATACGTATGTAAAATTATTCTTGCGGACTATAATTCAAGCCATATAAATATTTTCGGGCGTCAAGATGAATGGGCTGTATTTTCATTGTGCATTCAGTTTTACCGGAGCTAAGTGTACCGCATTGTTCGGGAGAGATGGTTAAGTTTGGGTGTATTAACGGGGTTTTTGTATATTTCAGGCCTATGTTTGGTGTTCCATATAATTTAATTATATAATGTTTCTGTATTTTTTTAGTATTTATATATAGGATAGGGTCTTCCTTTAATAATGGAAAATATTTTAAGACCTATAAATATATGATATATGTAATATAATATTTTGGGGTCTATAAATTGTCTAGAATTTATTTCAAATATCGGTTTTACTGATAATAAATAAATATGTTTTTAAATACTCGATTAGCGAAAAATTTAGTGACCCTGTATTATTTTATAAAATAAAGGTTGATACCTATGTTTTTTTTGCTAACCACATGATTGCAACTTATAGATAGAACCGCCTTAGATATTTTCCATTATTAAAGTAAGACCCTATATATTGATGAACGGGTGTTGTGGCGCATGCTCGGAAAGGACTAAAGCAGTGAACCGATATAGGCTGATGATATTTTAGATATAGATATATTAGATAGATTATATATTTTGCTAAAAATGTCACAATATTTCGAGTTACAATAATGTTGTTTATACACCTACCATGTCTTCTGTCTAAAATGCCCAAGGAATTAGGTCCACCTCAGTGCATGTTTGTGCATAAAGAATAAATAAATATGTTAATCAACAAGCTGAACTGCTTTATCGTTGCTATTCCAAATCAGTAGGTACGGTATTTTTACAGTCACTCCTCTCCGCTAGAGGGGTGATCACCTTACTGTTATCCCCTCCAAGATGTGCCTATAGGCGTGGCACCAATGGGCGGCTCTAGTGTGATCCTACGGTGCTAAAGATGATCGCTCCGGTGGTTTTAGTCGGTAGGAGTCTGGCATACCCCTCCGCCCTTACCCGGGACGGAGAAAAAACATGATTTATTTCCACGAGGATACTAAATGCTATGCGCCGTGTGGTGCTGGCTAAGAATGCCACCACCCCATCTCATTCCGTGGGTGTCGTAAAAGGCGACTATGGGATTAGCCGAAGGATGGGCAGCAGCATCCTTCGAGTACAATTATAACAACTGCGATCGCCAACCCGGCTGCCAAGCGTGGCAATTATAGCAAAACCTCCCAATGAGCACATAATCTTTGGGGGAGGCTTCTGTCCAGTAGTGGACGTTTTTTGGCTGAAATTAACTAAAAAAGGTACTTTCAAAGATGTCAATTTTCTTACTTTTGATATTTCTGTATTTACATTTTTTCTCGTAATATACGGGAGTTTTTAGTTTCAGACAAAGCATGTATCATCTAAGCGAAGGCCTATTAGTAACTTATGAATTGCCCACACAGATATCAGCGCATAAAGATCCAGTGCTGATCAGGGGCCTTTCAATTATCACTACAATGAGGAGTCATATTGCCATAATTGTCTTACGTGATGTCAGTGTGTTGTTAATAGCTCATGGGAGGATGCTGCTGCCAATCCTCTTAATAATCAACCCTTAGGCACCTTTTACGATACCCATGGGTGGCGAGCGGTGGTCTATTCTTTGATAAAAACCACACGAAACTATTCTCGCGTAACATAAAAAAGATTTATGCACGCTTGAGTCATTGTTAAGTATAAGCTTACTCCTAAAATCGAATCAAACTAATGCATTTAGTTCTAAAGTCACGCATAATCGATAGTGGCGCGCCGCAAATGTGTACCACACTTAATCGTAAAAGGTAGACGCATTGAAGAAGAAAACACAGAAGGTCCATGTCCATTTAAAAATGTATATTAGCATGAGCACATTAATATCAAGAGATAGGTACTATTAATTTGGTCGTACGAATATTTCATTTATATTATGATGGACTATTACTTCCTCTTTATTTTTTAAATACATTTAATACATACATCGTTACACTTATTGATTATTACTATGTATATTGTTACCATGTCTACACTTGTTTATTTATTTACCATAAAACGTTGCCCCACACTAGGATTTCTCCTGTGTCGTGGGTGCGTTTACAGACATGAATTCCACATACATATATATACTAACTTAATATGCTATATACTTACTTTTACCTTTCATTATATTCAGAATTTATTATAGTATAGATTATAATACATTTTACTAGTTTCGAGCGTATGGCACTCGTCAGTTGCAGCTGAAAATCAGCGTTAGATAGTTGGTACCTGGTACTGCTACCTGACATCATGTTAGGCTACCCTTTTGGCACTTCTTTATTGTTATCTTATTATTTGTCTATTTAATTGTTTGTGCCAGTAAAAACATTGTCTTTCTTTCAAATCTTATACACCCAGTACATGTAAATAGCTTGTCATCTTTTTTCCCCGTGTTTCTTCCTTGTGATGCCGACTAAAATAGCACCACTCCATCTCATCTCATGAGTGTTGAAAAGGCGACTATCGGATTAGCCGGAGGAAAGACAGCAGTTTCCTTTGAGTAAGTTGCATAAACCCAGACTCGGACCGCTGGGTGCCAGCAGTGCAGGACCGGTCTTTGTGGGAGGCCAAGTCCGTAGATGACTTTTTGAGATTATGAGTATAACTTTTTACTTAGTATAGCGTGTGATGACGGACTTAAGTTTTCGTGCACACATTGAAGTTTTTGGAAGTGTGCTAATTACAATATCTATAAAAGTTTAGTTTTTATTTCTCTTAAAAAACGTTGCCCCTCACTAGGATTTCACACTTTAAGTACTCAACGCTAGACTTCTCTGATATCTTCAACAAAGAACGCTTATATGTAGCGTCACTATATCATTAGAATGCGTTACCTAATGACTGTTTTAGTTCAACTTATGTTCTTCTCACACCACCGTAGCTATAGTTGTTTGAATGTTTTTTTTTTGTTAAGTAGCATTATGTGAATACTATATAGCCTTCTGTATATTCTTATATTGTGATTGAAGCATGAAAGGCTACGAGTACGCGCGGCGCACCTGCCTCGCCTTCGAATGCGAGGCATAAATTGTGTGTAAGTGTACCATAACCTCAGTAGCTGTGATTAGTCTTAAATATGTTTATGTTTCTGGTTAAGTTTCGGCGTGGTATGTAATAAAAACCGGAGTAATTAGATGTGGGAGTTTTATGTCTCGTCACGGTTTCGGGGCATGTTATTGTTATAGGATTCATAAAAGAATGTTCGTAATATTATTCTTATTCATTTATAATTAAATAGATAAATACTAATATGATAAAGCTGAATAATTTGATTGTTTTTTAAACTACCCGTCGGATTTGAAAAATTCTTTTTGCATGTGATTGTCCAATTCTTGAAGAAAGTTATAGGCTATGTTAGATAACCTACAACATTTAAAACCTGAGCAAAAGAGAACACTAGGTGAAAACGAGGTATTAGCGCGGGCGGGCGATATGATGCGGTGGGTAGGGGGCCGAGGGCGGACGCCCGACGAGAACCAAGCTTTATCGAGAAGAGCCGAACTTTGTATGCCTATGTCAAGAAAACTAGTATATACTTATACCACACGAAAGTTGTCCGTGTGGTGTCCGGATTAAGAATATAGTACCACTCCATCTCATCCCGTGGATGTCGTAAAAGGCGACTAAGGGAATCTAAACCAGAGGGACGGGCAGCAGCGTCCTTTTTGTGAAACGGTAGACATACTGCGCTCATAAACCCGCCTGCCAGGCGTGGTGAGTATTGGCAAATTCCCCCCAAAATGATGATACAGTTGTGGAAATCTATGGGGAGGCCTTTGTTCAGCAGTGGACGTCTAACTGGCCGATATGACGATGATGACACGAAAGTATGACTAAAAATATTGTCTATGTCGAAGTACTTTAAATTATTTATAAGTAATCGGATTTATTTTTAATTAAATGACAAGCCAAACCACGGTGCTAAGCTAGTTTCTTAATACGACTACAGATTTGAAAACAGTAAGGATTTCTTTCTTCTATAATTTATTTAGTATGTCATTTAATAGCAAGCAAAGGCGTAAGATGGAATTCACTAATAAATTAAATTTGTATTAACCCCAAGAACTATTTCAAATATGGATAATGATTTTAAATAACGTCATTGAAACCTCATATCTATAGAGTTATCGAAACGCAACGTACTATAGTAGTAGTATAATAAAACTCCCAAATAAAATTCCTAAAATAAAAGGAGCCCAAGTTCTTCCTTATAACATCTGTTATAAGCCACTGAAAGTCCCGTCAAAATCTGTTCAGCCGTTTCGGAGATTAGCTGGACAGACAAAAAAAGAATGTGTTTTTGTTATAGATATCTTGTATACTTTCATATGCATTTAGTAAAAATCTGTTCTTTTGACATTACAAACAGACACTTAAATTTTATTTATTTGTATAGATGGCGCCCACCTAAAATATACGCTTAATTCTGAGGAGCGGATGCCATAATCACCACGAACTTCATGATCGCAATCTGACGTTAATAGTGTACAGGTGTGTATCACGAGAATCTGGTTTAATAATTTAATCGCATCTTACGACACTTATAGGGAGAGAAGGGATGCTGTTATTACTAGCCGGGAAGCACATAGATATTATAACATTGTTTCCATTTTAATAATTGTCTTAAATCAACGTTCAAAAATAACAATTTAAATATCATTTCTTAACAGGCCACATGAAAGCTAGCGCACGAATATCTACTGATAGGAACGTCATTATAATGCGTTGCCTATTTTCGAAATCGAGCCGACTCGCTGTGCCAGTAACTCCGGCCGCTAAGTACAATGTGTGGATTTAAAATTCCATTTCCGGGGACGTGATCGTATAAGTTCCGATCCGGATTCCGGAACGGCACTCGCCGTGTTTGTGCAGTTCCACCGGCTTTAAGTGTTCTTTCTCCTTTTTGTTTTTCAGTTCCGCGGTTGTGTTTTGTAACAGTTGCGTATTGATTGTACTTATTGGTTGACTGTTGCAGTGAGGGGGTTAGACTTGTTCTTGTTTTGTGTTTTGGATTGGGTTACAAAATTTTGTTTATTTTGATTTTGGTGTAGTATGTTACTATTAACGTTCTGGTATGTCTGGAAACTTTGAATATATAATTGAGTATACTGCTCCGGGTCGTGGGTTCGATTCCCACACGGAACAAATATTTGTATGATCTGCAGATAGTTGTTCCGGGTCTGGGTGTATTGTATGTGGAATTCATGTCTGTAAAACGCACCCACGACACAGGAGAAATCCTAGAGTGGAGCAACGTGTAAAAAAAAAAAAACATGGATAATAAATTATTTAGAAGCGAGTGTATAAAAAGAACTAGATTTTTAGTGATGTCACGAAATCGAATATAAATTACCGAACAGCCAATTACCGAATTTTCATATTCACCGAATTTAAGTTATGTTTGTAAAAACATAAATATAAATAAAACAGAACGCACCCGTAAATAGTTAAAATACTTACTATTCATATATCTGAAGTTTTTCTCTGAATTATTCTCAAACCAACTATGAAACTGTGGCAAACAAACCAAGAAAGAAATCGTGTGTCGCCAAAAACTTGTATATATATATTTGTTGCCTTTGAATGATTAAATTCGACTATATTATTTTAAGTTTCTCGTGTGTAGTGATTGTATAATCTTATGAGAAATAAAGGTCTTAAACCATATTCATAAAAGTAGTATTCGTTGCTCCACTGGGTTTTATACTTCTGTTCGGTTATTCTTGAACATTAACTTGAAAGAAAGAAAGAAAAATATTTTATTGGCTTACAGCAGCGTACACATATACACCGGAAAAAGAAACTAGGGAGTAAAATAATCACTACAGTTATATTTTTACAGTTATAGTACGAATTAACTCATAAATAAATTATAGTGTACGTCGCCGTTGTGCCAATAAGGTCCCATGCTCAGCATAATGCAGCAGCGCATAAATCGCGGCAGCGCTGGTTTTCAGCGAGAGCCTAGATGACGTACAATTTCGGCCAGCGGCCGATCACAAAAACTTAAATATCAGTACTGACATAGTATTGAGCTTATGGTTTTATAATAAAAACCAACGAACAGATATTATACAATATGATAACCAGTTGATAAAATGAAAATTTGGATAATATTAGACTAGTTTGAGATGTTTTTGATAGCTGTTAATAGTTTTTACATATAATAGCACTGTAATAATGACCACAATAAGCGATTATGGCAAAACCCCCCAATGTGCTCATAACACATCCATATCGGTGGTTGTGGTGATCTTTGGGGGAGGCCTGTGTCCAGCAGTGGACTTCATTCGGCCGAAATGATGATGAATAATAAATAAATAATTATTTGTAAATAATATTTTTATTACATACAAAGTGTTACGAAGAGTGTATAACATCCGAAAAGAGGTATTTTACCATTAATTTTGATTGATCCGATGGCAATACATCATGTGCTCCGCCCCGGGAAAGGGTGGAGGGGCATGCCGGATTCCTACCGGCTAAAACCACCGGAGTGGTAATTTTCAGCACCGAAGGAAGGCTCCAGGAACTCGAATAATCTCTATCTAGAGCCACCCATTGGTGCCACGCCTTTAGGCACATCTCAAAAGGGATGCTTTGGGACAAATCCTCAAAAAACAAAATCAACTGATCCATAAATGCTGTCGAGCAACATCGATGACTTTCTATGGAGCAGCTGTTTTTTCTGTTCGCAATGGTGAGTACGATGCCACCTTCTGATGTATTTATCCTTTCCGTTTCACCTTGTACAAATGTTTGAAGAATATTAATTTGTATAATGCAGAGAAGAGACGCATGTTCTTTGAACTTTCTTACCGAACTTAATTTTTTTGGTATACCGAATTTTCCTCACCAATTTACGAAATAAAATCTCAAAGCTAACTTACATAACAAAATACCTAAAGCCAGGTACAGCAACAAAAACTTTACTGTAATACTCTGAAAGCGTTCACCGTAAAATTTAAACGCAATGGCTAAAGACGGTGACCTTTAGGTAACCCTTCCTTGACTATTTCCAAGACGATTTGTCATCAGGCATTATCCCTACCCGGGCAGAGCCAGACCATCACTTATTTGAATTAATTGCCGGGGTTGGGGTCACAACATACCTAAGATTTAGGCATTTTTGCTTGTAATATAATTTGTCTTAGTCAAAGTTCAGCGCGTGTATCAAAATTTATCTGGATTGGACGTAATTTTTCTTTTGTGGTCGGTAGTTTTATTAGAGTTACGCTGTTATTTATTTTTATAAGGGAGATTGAGATGGATTTATTGTTTTTATCTCTTATGGAATACTTGACTTATAAAAACACTGAAACACGTATTTCTTTATTTTGAACCAAAAAGCCAAATACCAATTTTCATAGATTTAACTTATAAAATGACGGAGTTGTCGGCTAGAGTAATTTATCTATGCTATTTCATTGTTATCACATTGCGTTTATTTTGCTACATTACTTTTCTGTTTTCATAATTACCTACGATGTATGTATATATTATATTGAGATTTGTTTTGAAATATATAGTACTATCTTCTATTTATCCGTACTCCACAGACTACCCCTACTTTTCATGACTTTCTTTCGACTTTTCTCTCTTCAAGATTGTCTAGAAATGATCGCTTTTAGCGATAAAACTACCCATTGTACAATGCATTAGTATTTTAGTTTATTTATTATTTTTAAGTGCCAAATGTGTGCAATAAATTACAATCCATTCTATTCTATTCTACCATGTCATCACTAAAAATATTTCTATCAAGTTATCGAAATATTTAAGTATTTACTGTGATGATTTGCTTCTTGTCTAGATAAAATGTGATAGTAATCTACTTTGGTATCTTCCTTTTCCTTGACTAACTAATCTAGTACAACGACGCTTACATCAGCTATTTAAAAATGTATCTTAACACAATAGTGGAACGTCGTGGGTACAGAACTCAATTAGTGGAGTGTCTTCACTACGTTAGCAACAACCACTTGATTAAGAGAATGTAAATAATTTGATGTTGTTCTCCCCAAGTTAGGAGAAACAGCGGATCTGATGCAAACTTTCATAGATTATAATATTCTTCTTGTAGTTTTTTTAACATCTGTATTCGATATCATCATTCGTGTGGTGCTACCTATGAATAGCAACACTGCATCTCATCCCCTGGATGTTAATTACGGGGAAAATGAGGTTACCTGGAGGATGGGCTGCTTAACTCAGCCGCTTCCACTCTCGCTTTACCCAACAAATTGGGCCACTTTCCAGAGAATTCTCAGTACCTACGAACATTGCGCTAGAATTGGATTAAGCGGTGTTTAGTTAAAACCGATGAAAGGGTAAGCTTCAGTGATTATTCCACTGTATTGTCTAATTTAGACCAAGTCGGCAGCTAGTTGTAATTTCCTTAACACTGTCGTAATACTGGTGGTGTTAACTTCGATCTTCAAACGTAATTAGAAATGGCTTTTAATTGTCATTTGTGTTGTAAGTAGTTGTGTATTGCTTTTGGAGATGTGTTTTATGTATTGCGTTGTATTCATTTTTTACATGATGGTTTGGTGTTAGTTTTATTAGAAAGAAATTATCTTTATTCAGGAGCCCAATTCTCGTAATTAATTTACCTACAGTATGACTGAAAGTTGACCGAATTTAGATTAAATTATGAATTGATAAAAAAATGGTATTCTGCTCCTCTTAAAGTTCAGTCCGATTTCAGTAAGTAACATTTCAATGGCTATTTTGATGTTTATTTTATGTCAATTTTAGTACCTGTGTTAGTTTAAAATGTTAAGAGAATACCGCTTTGGCTTCGATCAAATTTCGATCCATTTTCGATATCATCACAATATAAGTTCACATTTAACGTTGTTTGTTAGTTTAGGAACATACCGTTTGTGACTTTTACGACATTGAGACAAGATCGAAACTATATTTTGAACATTTTTATTATGAATTTTTACCCTCAGAATGTAAGGAAATCAACACAATAAACTATAAAATAACCTATTTATCTTTTTTAGGGTTCCGAACATCCGAAGGAAAAAACGACGGATCCCTTATAGGATCACTCGGGTCTGTCCGTCTGTCACAGCCAATTTGCTCCGAATCTACTGAACCGATTAAGTTGAAATTTGGTACACATATGAATTTCTGCGACCCAAATACGTACGTGCAACGTCAATAAATGAATTTTGGGGGGCAATTTAGAAAATTAAAAAACAAAGTTTTGTAAAAAGGAAAAACATGTATCGTGTAATATATGAAATGAAAAGGTTTGTTAATGGGGTCTCGAATGTATTTATTTCATAATCTAATAATATACGGTGTTTATGTTATTTAAGAAAAAAAAACAAAATTGACCTTTCCCCCACTTTATCTCCGAAACTTAGTCTAAAATTTTGAAAATCATATAGATACTAGCTGTTTACCTATAGATTACAGGAAAATGAGAACTCTATAGGCTTAAAATAACATGGTAAATCTTTCAAAATAGTTTTTTTTATTTTTTTATTTTAGTTTGTTCTTGGGGTTAGTTATTGGAACAAGACAGACTTCAAAAATAGACATTCTATTCAGCAATTTCCGAACCCTCTCCACGCGAGTGCAACTCGCACTTGTCCGGTTTTTTTATGACACGTATACGGGCGAGGGCCAACGTTTATTGACCAACGTTCCGTACGTATTTAAACCTAATACTCCCTATCTGACTTACTACCGCACCCTAAGTCCCTAGTTTTACCCTACAGTCCCTAAGTCCCTAGCCCTACTATATTGTAATTTGTAGGCAGGGAAACCTGTTACCAGGACACCTAAGGTAACAGGCGGAAGGTGGGCGGGATCTGGGTGTGT
The DNA here is from genome assembly GCA_947459985.1 of Diloba caeruleocephala. Lineage (NCBI taxonomy): Eukaryota > Metazoa > Arthropoda > Insecta > Lepidoptera > Noctuidae > Diloba > Diloba caeruleocephala. The sequence continues at coordinate 5,514,680 of OX381618.1, forward strand.
GGAAATGGTTTTATCACTGCCGGTCAAGCAGGCTCACAAGACCGATCGTACTGACGGCTAAAGGTGTCTTGGCCACAGCGAGAGGTGGTTGGACGGGTAATGAGTCAAAGTCGGATTCAACGTAATGACTGATTTTATTAGCATTATTTACATCTTATACATTAATCTTAAACTATATACACATCTACGCTTATTTGTTAGAGTGCCGTCCATGTATTATGCCGACGCTGCGGTCTTGCAGAATCACAGTTGGTATGCTGACGCAGAACCACGGAAAACCTAATATTTTATAAATATATTATATGACGTTACAGCAATTACTCTAGTAGGTTAGTTGTAATTGTGATTTTGGGTCGTGGTTGTTTATTTGTGCCATGGCACAGATGTTCAAGGTTGAACAACACGACTGGTATATTCCTTTTTCTAAAAAGATTGGTCTTCCAATCAGCCAAAGAGCGTCCACTGCTGAACAAAGGCTTTCCCTATTGATTTGGGAGGTAATGTGTCCGTCCTCATCACACTTGGCAGGCGGGTTGGTGTGCGGGATATGGCTCCTGGCCACATAGGAGACGCTACCGCCCATCCCCCTAGCTTAGAGTTCCTAAGATCCACAACGGAGGACAAGGAGTGGTGCTATATTTTTATTCCGGGCACCACACGGAAGGAGACTACACTCTCAACTACAATCTCCTATAAAAACTGTACACATATGCATGATAATAAGTATCTGACTACCCACAGCACCTTCCAAAGCCTTTCATATAATTTTTTTATTTGTCCGGTGGAAATACCTTATGTACTTCCTTCGCAAGACCGGCTAAAACCACCGGAGTGATCATCGTCGGCACCGAAGGGAGGCTCCAGGAACTCGAAAGATCTCCATCTAGAGCCACCCATTGCTGCCACGCTTTTAGGCACATCTCGGAGGGGATGACTGTAAGGCGGTCATCTCCCGGGGGTCGTTTGGTATGAGCACGCAGATTTCCCAATAATCGTGCTCGTGACCTCCAAGGCCCCCTGCTATATAAAGACGACAGGGGGGGCTCAGGCGTGTTGGACACGGGCACCGCGGTGGTTGTTACCCCAGCCCCGTCTTTTATCGAACCTACTGAAAATCATTCAACCGTTACGAAATAATACTTCTAATACGAATGCTACAAAATGTTCGAAATGTCAATAAAAACAGAAATCTATAATATACGCGATGTAATCCGTTTAAAAGTGTTTTATTATAATAAATAATACTTCATCATATCGCCTTTTACGACATCCACGGGTGGATACAAGAGGCTATATTCTTAATCCGGAAACAACACAGAAAAAGATTGGTCGCAGAGTGGTTGTAGTTTATAGATCAATAAAATATTAGAACTGTTTTTATAGTAGTACATCTTCACGCTGGAAGGTATAAAGATCCATTTATTTTATTTGTTACAATATTTTCCCGAAGTAAAATGTCTTAAATCGTTCTCCGGGATATCAAAAGTGAAAACTATATTCTAGATAAGTACTAATGGATATCATCTTTCTGCCCTGGTCTCAAGTTACTTGGGGTTGGCGCAATATATTAGCCATATTACAAAGGTTTTGGCAAAAAGATATCGATAAAATATTTTTTTATTCATGAGAAACCATATGTAGTTAAGGCTTTAGTTGCTGTGTTGCAAGATGTTGATTTCCTATGGAGAAGAACGGGCAAGAAACTCCATGGTTACTATTTGAAATCATGATAATTGTTACAATATTTTTCACTACATTGTTCTGAAAATAAAGATAACGTAAGGTCAATGTAGGAGAAAAGAGTAAACTTCTTAAAAAGTCTACAACTAAACAAGTTTGATTTTAATATTTACAAAAGTTTATGATTATGGCAGCATTAGGCTGACCAATTCTAACAGACACGAGTGACACAGTCACGAGCATGACGGATGCATCAGCGTCACTCAGTTTTAGAGACAGCAGTCTTTTCTATTTTATTTAGCCCGGTAGAAATTCATCATGTACTTCCTCCAACCAAGGGATGGGTAGAGAGGCATGTTGGATTAGCTAAAATCACCGGAGCGGTCATCTTCGGCACCAAATGGGAGCTCTAGGTCCTCCATTAAATCCAACTAGATCTGGGCGGCCATGGCCTGAAACATAAAGTAGAAAGAAGACGGCATGGTTGGTGCAGTGGCTGATATAGTCGGCTGCTGCGCTCCGGGTTGCGGGTTCTATTCCCACACGGAACACATATATGTATGATCTGCAGGTAGTTGTTCCGGGTCTGAGTGTATTGTATGTGGAATTCATGTCTGAACGCACCCACGACACAGGACAAATCCTAGTGTGGGGCAAAAGTTATGAATAAACATACTTAAAACTTTATTTCTAAGCATACTTCTCATTATCTTTATTAGTAAATGCACCTGTGAGAAGCCGGGGTGGATCGCTAGTATTATATAACTACAAATCATGGCTAAATACTAAAAAAGTGATAGTAAAATTGTCAAGTCAAGTCAAGTTCCGTGTGATGTCCGGATTAAGAATATAGCACCACTCCATCTCCTCCCGTGGATGTCGTAAAAGGCGACTAAGGGAATCTAAACCAGAGGGATGGGCAGCAGCGTCCCTTCTGTGAAACGGTAGCCTTACTGCGCTCACCAACCCGCCTGCCAAGCGTGGTGAGTATTGGCAATACCCCCCAAAATGATGTCACAGTTGTAAAAATCTATGGGGGAGGCCTTTGTTCAGCAGTGGACGTATAAATGGCCGATATGATGAAAATTGTCAAGTCGTAATTAGTAACAACAACAAAAAATATATAACAACGCATGTATCCCCAAACAACAGTAAGTTAGATTAACCAAATAACTTGAAAGCAACTTGTAAGATTCAATGGCGTTGCAATCCCATTACTAAGATTGGAATGGGCCACGCTAATGGTAGTTCGGTAAACCATGAAATTGTGAGCTCTCTTGCTGAATTAGAATCGAGTTTTTATGGATGCATGTGAGTATTACATGCTTGGTTTGGGAGTAAATAGAACGAATAGGTCTTCGCTTCTGTGGGTGAGCTGTCAGTTATGGTAATTTGTTTAAGTTTATCTTAACCATAAGTTCTTCATAATCAGTCTTCCAATAAATCTTTAGAATTTCTAAAACAACCTTGCCAATAAAACTTGTAAATATACTGTTTCAATTATAGATTTTGTTTTGTGTGTCGGGCAAAGTCCACCCCTCTTTACCCGTGAGAAGTGAAGGGTTGATTTGATAACCAATTAGAAATTTGTAAGTCCCATTCAATTGGAAGTTGGTAACAATCTGTGATGACAACACTTTGATGATTGTGGGTTGCTATATCATTCATTTAGAAACCGCACTAAATAAGTATCAAGGTTATATTGCTGACCCACCTAAATATTATAACAGATAAAAGCTCTTACATTGTAATTGTCATATAATTAATAGTTTGGTATAATTCTGTCGTATGTTTCCGGATTAATATTTCAGTTATAATGTTGGTACATTTGCATACGCTAAATTTACATAATTATCTGAATAAAAGCTTCAGGATGAATGTAACATTTTAACTTATTTAGTGTTTATTTACGAAATATTAAAAAGTGTTATGCAGTTTAAACATCATATTATAGTTAGAGGTAGGTGTCTGTCTAGGCTGAAAATAGGTTGCTTAGTAAAAGCATTTATTTATTACATAAGGTATAATAGTACCTAAAGCTTTGTAGCAGCTGAGTGTTTATTCACGTTAGTTTGTTAATACAACTCACATATGGATTCTTGCGGTACCTAAGATATTGTTGGAATTGAAAATTACCTCACCTCACTATATTAGTGTCATGTATGTGTTACAGTTGTCAATGACCACATGCAAAAAGCCCCTTTGTATAGTATGATTTTGGTTGATTCGTGTGCAGGTTGCTCAAAAATGTTATTACATACATTGTTTGAATTAGTTTAATTTTAATTTCAGATTACAATTTCTAAACGCGCGAGATCAATAGATATAGAATAGAATCGTGTACCGCGTCATATGGCTCCGTTGATTCATTATACTGATATCATTGCGGTCGGCAAATTAATGGTAGACCAAATTAATTGTATTGCGTTTGTTTAGATTGTATTACGTTTATACAAGGATAAAAATTAAGGTGCTGGTGAAATATTTAAGGTTTACGAAGAAGATTTTGAGTCTACAGAGGTTTGGACATTTTTTACTTATTTATAGTTGATAATTGAATCATTGCACCTTACTTTTTCTTTCTCCAGTCTTTTCCCATTTCTTCTTGGGATCGGATCTCCTTATTGTTCTTCTCAAGAGACGTCGTTTCCGGGTCGTAGTTTTTGAGAGGTATTTCTTGATATTCCACATCTATGTTGGTCAGAGTCTGTCACGGGTTTTTGAGCCTGACTCAATTCACAGATTCTTTTTTCATATGTTCCTCGGGTTTTTGTTAGACAAGACTGTACCATCGTAGGCGATCCTCTTAGAGCTTCTTTCTCTCTTCGTGTTATTTTGAAGCTACCTCTAATAGCCTATATACTTGTCACTTTATCCAGCGTTTTCACGCCTTCAAGCACCTAAGCATCCACATTTAGGTGACATGCAATTTCTCCGCCTGCGGTTCCTTATCAGCCAGCACTCTTGGTTAGCAACAGATAAGATGTTTATATTGATTATGTTACAAACCTTTTTTTTTTTTATTAGTGCCCAGTGGAAATTCTTCATGAACTTCCTTCGCCCAGGGGAAGGGCGAAGGGGTATGCCGTACTCCTACCGGCTAAAACCACTGGAGCGGTCATCTTCGGCACCTAAGGGAGGCTCCAGGTCCTCGTATGATCACACTGGAGCTATGTTACAAACCTAAGACATAATGAAATAAAGTTTGAAGAAGCTTAATCTTCCACGCATATCTACACACCACCACGCATATAATGTTTAAATACGAAACTTAGATTATCAAGTTTCAGATATCAACTAATCCGAAAGCTTAAAATTTTGTATTAAGTAAAAGACAACAATATTATAAATTATAAATTTAATTAAACTGGTGTCACGCAGTACCTGTGCGCAGCGCAATCATATATTTTCACTTAATATCATGTTGGAAGACTTTTGTTGTATTCGATTTGTAGCAGAGTTATTTTTTTGATGAACCTTTGAATTGTTCGCAGTCCCACACTTTGACACCTCTAGTCTAATGAAGCCTTTTAGTCTCGAAACGAAACCCAAGTGTTGTTGCGGTAATTAATGAATACTAGTTCAAATTAATAAGTAAATAAAGACACAAATTTATTCATACTGTGTTACAGAAACAAGGTGACATTAAGTGTTCTTATATATGTTTGTTTTGAATTAGGTCACCTTGCGAAGTCTGGAGATATAACTGTAATTTGTTGAGCATCATAATTCTTTATGGAGCAAGGAGCAGACATTTTACTTTAGAGTCTATTATCGTGATGGTACCTAATAGGGATATTTTTACAATTTAATGTTATTTTTAGAGACGAAGCTTTCTAGAAAAGAGGCTAGTGAATGGATACTGCTCAGAATGATCGATTAGTGAGGTTAATCTTCGCTTACTGCAGTTAGGTTTTCGAGGGGAGCCATTTTTTCTACATCAAGACTCCTCCATGATTAGGAAAACACGTTGAGCTGTTGGTCTTAGCTGTCAAATGAATATTTATAATAGTCGTTAAGTCTTTACCTAAAGATATCGGTATACCCCAGTGCCTGGGTTACGGAGCTCAGATGGCATACACGCCATATCGGTCGTAGTGGTGATCTTTGGGGGAGGCCTGTGTCCAGCAGTGGATTTCATTCGGCCGAAATGAGATATGTATGCCGTTCCATAATGTGTTCAGATTAAAAATATAGCACCACTCCATCTCCTCCCTAATATGTCGTAAAGGACACCCAAGGGATTCTAAGCCAGAGGGATGGGTAGCGTTGCTTCTGTGGAAAAGTATCCATATTGCGCTTACTAACCCGCCTGCCAAGCATGATGGGTACTAGCAAATTCCCCCAAAAATGACACTATGCAGAAATATGGTGTTGGCAAACAATGGTATGGAATGGAACTCGACAGCGCACTGTTCTGGTACTAAACACTAAAAGTATTGAACAATGCAGTATGGGTTACGTTACTGTGTAATCGACGACGGCACGGTTGACGCAGTGGCTAAGCGATTAGCTTTCCACGCTACGTGTAGCGGGTTCGATCCCCGCATGGACAAAATATTTGTATGATTTGCAGATGGTTGTTTCTCAATGTCAGCTTTATGTCTAAAAACTGTACTCACGATACAGAAGAAAATCTAGTGTAATTTCGTCATCGTTTGAAATTAGTATTTTAGAATTTGCTTTCATGCATCTTTCAATACTGGACGAGCATAAAATGTTTATACAAATTTTACACGCATCATTAATAAAAATCAACAGAAAAACACCCATTAAACGACAACGTTTAAATATTGAATTCATACCGTTTGAGAATCTCACGTTTGTTTGTCCGATATCGCTCGGTAAATGGATATCTCGTCGACATCTGCGAACGACAAATTACCTATTCTATCTGTCATCTCGCAGCGAAACGCGGTACTACAGAAATTCTTAGGGTTCCTTAGCGTTTATACTGGATAACGACATCTTCGATCAAAATGGTTGTCAGATTTGTGAGCTTCTGTCACGGTTTTCAGACAAGGTATCGACTCTTCAAAGCACTACGTCAGACTTTTCTTTTTTTTTAAACGGTGCCCCACACTAGGATTTCTCCTGTGTCGTGGGTGCATTTACAGACATTAATTCCACATACAATACACCCAGGCCCGGAACAACTACCTGCAGATCATAAAAATATTTGTTCGGTGCGGGAATCGAACCCGCGACCCAGAGCGCAGCAGCCGACTGTATCAGCCACTGCACCAACCGTGCGGGACCAAACACCAAACGGGACGTCCCAGAATGCTAAAAATAATCACTAATTCATGATGAATCCTCATCTAGCGTGGCTTAAGAAGAGTTTATCGCCAAACCTCATCGTACGTGGTGCGTGCAGTGGCTGATACAGTCGACTGCTGCGCTCCAGGTCGCGGGTTCGATTCCCGCACGAAACAAACATTTGTACGATCTGCAGGTAGTTGTTCCGGGTTTGGATGTATTGTATGTGAAATTTGTGTGTAAACGCACCCACGACACAGGAGAAATCCAAGTGTGAAGCAACGTTAAAAATAACAGAGAAAAGAAATAGTCAAGTGCTTTTTTTAATCTTTTTTTTAGGGGAATCTTTTGTCTAGAATTCGACTACCAATGCTGGACAAAAGCTACCCCTAAAAAAAAGATTAAAAAAACACTTGACTATTTCTTTTCTCTGTTTGGGTTGGTGAGCGCAGTTTGGTTTTTTTTTTTTAAAACGTTGACCCACACTAGGATTTCTCCTGTGTCGTGGGTGCGTTTACAGACATGAATTCCACATACAATACATCCAGACCCGGAACAACTACCGGCAGATCATACAAATATTTGTTCCGTGCGGGAATCGAACCCACGACTCGAAGCGCACCAGCCAACTGCATCAGCCACTGCACCAACCGTGCATGGAGTGGCGCTATACTTTTAATCCGGACAACACACGGGAAGGCCATACCTATTAATCTAATAACATCAACATCAACAAAGGCCTCTTCTCATTGGAGCAATAAGGATTGAACACCACGCATGCTCACTGCAAGAAGATTTCAGACCAACAAATTATTTAAAAAAAATACTGTCACAGACACTATTATCTTTTCCTTCGGTGCTAAATAAAAACAAAGTTATAAAAAGTAAAAACCAAACAGTATAATTTGTCTTAGACAGTTTAGGAAGTTAGTGCCTTTAATTCGATTTGATTTATTAAATAATTGTTACCAATTTCCTAAACTATTTCACACAAACTAGTTTATACTTTTTTAAGTTTATTTATATTCTGTTTTATTTGGGTCTGGTGCCGGCTAATAATACCACTACCCCAACTCTGCCTGTGGGTGTCGTAACAGGTGACTATGGGATTATCCGAAGGATGGGCAGCAGCGTCCTTCGAGTACAATTATAACAACACTGTGATCGCCAACCGGTCTGCCAAGCGTGGTGATTATGGCAAAACCCTCCAAAGAGCGCCCACATCACAAACCCATATCGGTCGTTGTGGCAATCTTTGAGGAAGGCCTTCTGTCCAGCAGTGGTTTTTTCGGCTGAAATGATGAAACAATACATAAACAAGCAATTGCTGTAATCGTGGGTGATTCGCTGTCATCCATTCAAGAGTTCCCTTTTTTCGGCGAAGATCTTTATTAGATGTTCACCAAATTTAACTAGGAACACATCGGGTGAAACCTACTTTAAAGAAAAAGAAAAAAACATCCAAATTGGTGCATATAATATGGAGTTTTTTATGGTATACTTACATCGTTGAAATGCTGTTACAATATGACTGACAACAGAAGGAAGTGTTAACGTAAATCAAGCCATGTGTTTTTAATCATATAGTTGAAAGTGCAAATGTAAAAATATGTTACTTCATAATACTAATAATTTATATCCTGCTGCCACTAGCTAGCATATTTCGAAAAAATTACATCTATATATTATAACGAATGCACAGCTTTAGTACAAAAGTCAGACTCCAAATTTAACGCTTTTTAACCTCAGACGTAACATGCACGATATATTAAGATACATTATGTGAGACAAAACTCCTTAACATCAACCTAAATATCGTACTCCTGGTAGAGCTATTCAATGGTTATAAAACACAACAACAATGTATGAGATAGCTCATTATACTGCTAAAACATACTTAAACCTTACTCATAAATATTGTTTTATATCACTGGGCCTTTACTCGAATTCATAAAATCGAATTAACTGAAAAGGAGTGCATTTGCATTTTTTGTATTTTTTGTTTTGTTTTATACCACTTCGTGACGAGACTATCAAGTGATTCGCCTGGTGGTAAACCACATGCCTGCCCTTTACAATTAGAATGCTACCCACGACTAGTCCTGCGAGGCATCACACTGCGCTTGTGCAGTGGGGCCCACATATTGCCAAGTTGTCAAGTAGACTTCGTTCGGCAGCCTACGCCGTTAAGAAAATTCGGAACATTACTGATGAAGATACAGCCAGAATAGTCTATTTTAGCTATTTTCATAGTATAATGTCATATGGGATTCTTCTCTGGGGAAACTGTGCAGACATTAATACCATCTTCACATTACAGAAAAGGGCAGTTCGAGCCATTTACAAATTGGGTCCAAAGGTTTCTCTCAGAGAAAAATTCAAAGAGATTGATATTCTGACTGTAGCTTCGCAATATATATATGAAAATTTATTGTATGTGCACAGAAACATTTCAAATTTTGTAAAAATTTCCGATGTTCACAGTGTAAACACCAGGTATAAACACAATCTAGCTGTACATTGTACTCGTCTCCACAGAGTAAGCAACTCGTTCATGGGTCAATGTATACGTTTTTACAATAAACTTCCCACTGAAGTCAGAAATTTATCGCTTAAGAAATTTAAAACTTTTATTAAATCTAAACTCTGTAATAAAGGATATTATAAGATTTCTGATTGTCTTGAGGATAAAAAAGCTTGGGACTGAGCTGCTCGCTAGATACAGTCAGCATTGTTTTTTTTTTTAATTTTTAATTTATACAAAAACTGACATCTGTTATTTTATACACTTTTTATTGACATTGAATTCAAACAGAATTTTGACATGTGTTTTATATTAGAATTTTTACGTTTTATTTATATTTAATTTACATAAATTTTTGACATACAAGTACATTTTAGTACTGTTGTAATTTTTTATTTTTTGTGTACATGTATGTATAAATATTGTATATGACAGACTAACGTGTTGCTGGGGAGTTTGTTGCGCCGTTTCTTCTCCCCAGCTTAAACACTAGGAAGCGGTGAAGGGTGGGCTTAATGGGTGCTGTCTAATGTTGACGTTCAAAAGAACTAATAATTTAGTCTATTTGAATAAATGATTATTTCATTTAATTTAATTTCATTTCATTTCATTTCACCACGAGACGTAAAGTTATTTAGTCTCTTATGCCCAGTAATTTCACCAGATACAATGTCCTTCTAACTAAAGCATAGTAATGTCTAAAGTTTAAACACTACTGCTTAACGGTGAATATCTGGCACTGGGCTGGTACCTACCTTGCAATGAGAGATAAAACACCAATTATCGAGTATGCGTAAAAAATTTATACACATACAGAAAAATTGAGAAATCCTCCTTTTTGAAATCGGTTAAAAAGTCAACGGTCGACACCATTAGATTAACTAAAAAGTACACAAGACATTGAAAAAGTCACTTCGGTATCTGCTATGTTTTGAACCTGCAATCTATTGCTTTTGAAGGATTTCCGTAATCCTCCACGCCACCACGACAACAGTAGTGCACTATGACAAACCTTTTATTATTTCTTAACATTGTTGCTATCTTTATCACTCCTGCCGACCCGACATTAACTGGCTGAGACAGCCGTTTGTTCGGCCATAATCCCGTGTGTTCACATTTCATAGTTTGATGTTTATTCAAATAATATGGTAGATTGGAGATAGATAGATAAAACAGGCCTGTGATTTAAAAATTAAGATATGTATAAGTTCAGCAAGCCCGTTTTATTCTAACATTAGTTTTTGAGCTCACGTATTTCTGAAATATATATAATTTGACAAACCACGGACCTAGATATTAGTTTCTTGATCATGTCTACAAAATTGTACTGAGTTTAATTTGTTAATACCCAAAATAAGAATAATCTTCATTTGTATGGAACTTGCTCCCGATAAAATTATATTAACCTATCAGGTCAGCTTACATGCGACATAGCTATTTTACCTTTTCAATAAAATATGCGCCAAAATGCAGAGATATTCCAAGAATATTAAATTGATGCGTAGCTGACTTGTTACGTGCTACGCGAGCGTAGCCAACGTAACGTAGTGACATCAACGTCATTTGTAGGACTGTATTATAAATTAAATTCAGCAAAAACATCTACGGAACCGTTTCAAGAAGTGATGAAATAGCAGATTTCTCTCCTCACCTTATGTTTTCGTGAAATATTTTCGCGATTCAGTGATTGATGTTCGGTTGACACGTCGTCGACTAATGCCTGCGAGAAGATTGATCTGTCCCAGTGGTATAAGGTACGTGTTTCATTCCTCTATATTATTTAAATACGATGGTAGGATATATTTGGGATTTGATGAATAGGTATTTGATTGCCTTTACAATTTATGTTTTTATTTTTTTGGAATAAAAAAACATCTATCTATTTTTATGGTCAATATTTAAGCCAAGTCCTTTGGCAACAAACAAAACGAAAAAGAAAAAAGAAAGGGAGTATCTTTATACTGAGCTCTGTACAAAATCATTAGTAATTTGAATTCGTATTGATTACGTTTAAAAATTTTCAGTGCCCACTGCACTGAAAATTTTTAAGCTCTTTTGTGAGAGCGTCATGCTGCAGAAGGAGGCCCTAGAGCGTGATCGGGATAGGGCCGATTCCACACGGGTTACAACTACCCCTACGCCCAGGCCAACAAGCCAAACTTTTTTTTTGTTTTTTGTTGGCCTTCTCGCATACATTTCTAGGAAAGCAACCACGCTTAGCCGGTCATTTCTGGCGAAGCCAAAAGAGGCCCGAGCCAGGCTTAAAACTAATATTAAAAACTAAGCAACTTGCGCTAAGGGCGCCCCCTGCGGGTCATGGACCTCGGCTTAGGGCGTTGCTGGGGATAACAAGCTACTGTTTTGGGGACAGCTGGATCGGTATTATTTATAATGTATTAGGGGACATTTAAAACTACAGGCTTAGCACGGGCCGGTGCGAGCAAGAGACGGGAGGGAGAAATACTAACTTGAACGGGAAGGTGACGTGACAATAGGCCTACGCGACGTTGGTGAGGCGGGCATCCTCAGCGGCGAGGGCGGTAAAACAGTCGGGTGTTAAGTGAATGAGACAACGCGAGTCTCTTTATGTGATCTAACGTGATTTCATCGTCTGAATCGACCAGAACGTCAACACGCCTAAGCCCTTCGCTAACGTTATTTGGCGGGGAGTCGTGCTTATACCGAGTGACTCCTGGAAAGACGGCGGTGCGCACATGGTCAGGTGCCGCTGTGTGCGTGGCAGGGCGCACACCGAGGCTTCGGGATATCCTTTACTAACCCCCCGAGAAGTGCCTGAGGGGTGGCCTTTCTATAATCTCTCCCCTTTGCTAGAGGGGGTAACCGCCTTACAGTCATCTCCTCCAAGATATGCCCATAAGTGTGGAACCAATTGGCGGCTCTAGTGTGATCGTATGAGGACCCCTTCGGCGCCGAAGATAACCGCTCCAGTAATTTTAGCCTGTAGGATGCCTCTCCACACTTCCCCGGGACGGAGGAAGTACATGACGTATTTCCACGGAGATAAAAAAAAGACTAGTTGCAAATGGCTAGTCAATAAAATTTTGATTGAGCCCTGTACATTTCAATTGCCACGAATGAATTTACAAATCACGCCGTTATGTTGAAAAAGACTACATTACTATATTCCTAACAAGCTGGTGGAGCTGTTAAAGACCTTCATCATATCAGCCACAGGACGTCCACTGCTGAACAAAGGCCTGCCCCTTAGATTTCCACAACGAGCGGTCACATGCCGCTCTCATCCAACGACTCCCAGCGACCTTCACCAGGTCGTCTATCCACCTCGTTGGAGGTCGTCCCACGCTGCGTTTTCCGGTGCGCTTGTTGACATTTAAATATAAGTGATGTCGGTAAATTCCGCTTTCATCAAAGTCATTGCATACATGTCGGCCGACTTCGATGGATATAAAAGGAGTGCTGTTTTTAACGTGTTTCATTAAATTCATCATATCAGCCAAAATATGTCCACTGCTGAATAAAGGCCTTTCCCATAGACGACCGGCATGCCGTGTGTATTCTGGGGATAATTTTCCAGGACTCACCATGCTTGGCAGGCGAGTTGGTAAATGCAGTATGGCTACTATACCACAGAAGTGACACTGCTGCCCAGCCCTCAGGTTTAGTGGCCCTTAGCCGTCTTTTACGATATCCACGGGATGAGATGGAGTAGTGTTATATTCTTACAGACACTAAATGGACGGAAGCCGTGATGCATGTCCGAGAAGACTGTGAACTCCTAAAAGTTTCCAACTTTCTGTCTTGTAATTTTTAAGAAGAAAACTGATTATTAATGTTTTGTTATTTGTTTTATTTCTTTTAAAGTTATAAAACATAACAAAATTTGAACTCTTGTTAATATAAAGTTATTTTTAAATTTATATCCCGCCTTAGCTATTCGTGAAACCCGTTTTAGGTAGGAAACCGGGCGTCTCAAATAGTTAAAGTGGGACTTAATAATAAGTGGCGTTTCAGTATCTTTTCAGTCGTCAGTCTATTAACTTTAACTGGAAAGTTTTTTTAAAGATTTTATTTGTTTATTTGCTAATTTCAATATTTGACGGAATGACGATTATTCGTAAAAAATTTCATTGTATAGTTATTAATTTAGCAATAATTAGTAAAAATAACTTAAGAGTTCAAATTTTGTTTTGATTTGTAACTTTAAAATAAAATAACAAAACAGAAAACAAAAGATTTTACGGAAATATAACATATCACATATCATAGTCTTTTCTATATGTCATTAACATTGTATTCCGGGTCGGCCAGACCACGGGTACCTACATAATATGTACTTAAGACGGCACGTCAGTACTAGAAGGCTAGACTTAAATAAGAAATTATCACCTATCAATTTACTTGTCTTCTGCATTACTACTACATAGGCCTCCCCTCGCACGACTTCTCAATTATTCACTATAAAATTAGGAGTAATTGGAACAGTCCAGCGAAGCAATCTAGATAAAAGCCGCAGATGAACATAGCCCATGAAAGCTTAAGGACGAGTTCCGAGCGCGTTTACTGCCTAACCTGAAATATGATAGGTGCCGAGATGTAATCTTTGTGAGTATACAAGATTTACTTTACGATGGGGTATCTCGTAGGTTTATGTTGGTTTAATATTTCTGGACATGTTTTTAAATGTTTTACTTTTTTGTCTTGCTGTAAAAAGAGGAATATGTCCTCTTTTTACAGCAAGACAAACTCCTGTCGAGGAACTTTTAAGTTCCGTTGTCTATGTATGTAACCTTATTTTACAGCTATTCTCATATATCACATTTCTTTTTGCTGACATAAAATACGGTACAATTGACCTATTCAACATATTGCAGTGTATAGACGTACCTAATTAGCGTCATAACTTGCAATTTAAGGATTTATTGAAATGATAAGAAGCAATAATTATCGTTGATTTTTGTTTATACTGGTGTGCTAAATCTGCGCACAAAATGTGTGGCTGACAGCGCCATCCTGTGTTCCACAGCGGACGTTTTAGGGCCGCTGTGATTGATTGATTAATTGTGAAGCAACCTAGGGCCACTAGAGCAAAACTGTCAAAGCTGTATAATCGATAGATATCTATTAGCCCGATGGAGCTATTGTTGATTGACTTGGGTTTGAATCGATTCCTAGGTCAGCAAAACTAGTTAGGTTTTGCTGTATGACAATTTTCGGTTAAGTCAATCTATTGAATTCATTTTTAGAAAACGTCTTGGTTGCCCGGCGATTTCAAACTAATTTCTAAAGTACTGGATTACATTCTCAAAATCATGTAGCAGTGCGACTTTTTAATGTCGTATGTATTTTCTTAGATAATCTAATACACCACTGTGTTTAACGCGGCGAAGGAAAACATTGCATAGAAACATGGGTCTTTTATTATTTTTTTACTTTTCCTCACACTTGGATTTCTCCTGTGTCGTGGTTGCATTTACAGATATTAATGTCACACACAATACACCCAGACCCGGAACTATCTGCAGAATAAACAAATACTTGTTCCGTATGGGTCGGTCCCATACGGAACAAGTGAAGAACCCGTGACCCGGAGCGCAGCAATCGACTGTATCAGCCACTGCACCAACCGAGCCCTCAATCGATCTAATATTCTGAAGTCACTTCCTATCAGTGCGCAAATGCTCAATGCTCTTCTTTTTCTGTCCAAAAAGAGTCCTTTACCCAGCTATGAGTGGAACTCCTTGACAGAGTCTGTTTTCCAACCATTGTAAACTCGGAATCTTCAAATTTATAATGAACAGGTTTCTTCTAGCTAAGCGTGCACCATAGTCGACCGCATCGTCACTTAACGTCAGGCGAGATAGAGGTCAAACGCAAGTCTATTCAAAATAAAAGGTCTGCTTCACCATAGTGTTTCAATGTATATCTTAACATTTTACGCCTTATTTTCTTATTTTTATTGGGCCCAGTGGAAATTTTTCATGAACTTCCTGCGCCCTGCGGAAGGACGAAGGGTCATGCCGGATTCCTACCACCTAAAATCACTGGGGTGGTCATCTTCGACACTTAAGGGGGGCTCCAGGTCCTCGTATGATTACACTAGACCCGCCCACTGGTGATACGCCCATAGGCACATCTCAGAGAGGGTGGGTGACTGTAAAGCGGTCACCTCCCGGGGAGATTGCTTGTTGTTATGAATAACTGTATTTTTGCATCCCGAACAGTCGATTATAAAGGTACTTCTACACTAATTCTACTACTTCTAAACTAATGATGCATTACTTTTTATTGCTAAATGGCAAGCCCTGCGGGTTTTGTCGCGTTGTGGATTATCTGCGCCAAATCAGTATACGCGGCTGCGCATGCGTCGTTTATTGGCGGCTCCTAGAGTTGCGACCTGTACCACTCAATCTGCGTCAACGATGTGATGTATATACCACTCAATTGTGTGGCATTTTTAAAAACATGTTTATAATGCTTTAGGAAATAAGCCAAATTGCTGTACTCGTATTATATATTATTCTAATGATTGTTGATGCTTAATATTTTTAAATGTATTATCACTTTGCCATAATTCATCATTTCTTCCGAATGAAGTCCACTGCTGTACACTGGCCTCCCCCAAAGATCGCTACAATGAGCTTTCTGGGCGTGTGTGTGTTGATTGGCGGGTTTTGCCATAACCGCCACGCTTAGTAGGCGGGTTGGTGATCGCAGTTGAGTTGTTCGTGTACTGCTGCCCACCCTCAGGCGGGGTTAGCCATCGGATGAAATAGGTTGGTGATATTCGTAGCCGGCAACCCAGGGTAAGTATTAGTTTGTATAGTTATTTTACTTGATTTTTTATTGACTCTCTACAGTTATTGGTATATAACAGTGAGCGTAGAGAGCAATTAAAATAATAACTAAATAAATAACATCCTATGTATGAACCTATATGTCACAAAATAAATTATCAGTTTTTAAACTATCGCGAATTTCACTCAGACTATGATGTCAGGACTTCTTCGTCTTCTCGTGACCACGGTCAATGCAACTTGGCCGAAACGTTGAGGTTAGTCAAAATATTGTTTTGATTTATCTGTGCGCGAAAAGTCCTGACATCATAGTCTAATGCAAAATAATTTTATCGAATTGAAACTCCTAACTCTCCAAAGACCAAGTACCTTAAAATGTATAGATCTCCAATTCCACACATACAAGCACATGATAGTGATATTCATTGGCAACCAGAGTCTCTCTTGAGACTCAATGACACTCAGGCTAATTGTTGCACCATTCACATTACATTATAGTCAAAGACGTTAAATTAACTACGATTGGCCAAGTCCCTATAAATTGAAATGCCGGTAAAATGGGGCTGTTTGGATACCATGGGGCTGCTTGGCCTAAGTATAATTTCTACTTTTTATAATATTTTTTTATCATGGTGTGATCGTGAGATCCATTGCAAACGACACTGTGGCGCGAACGTCCACATTGAAAAAATAGTACTTAGGTGATTCACATAGGGTCCAAACCACACGTAGTGTGAATCGACTAAAGACATTTTTGAAGCTGTACAGAAAATCAATGTCAAATTGAAATCATTTGTAATATTTACGACCGGGTAATCATTTTATCTATGTCATAAGCGTATTTATTATTCACATTCCCAGTTGCCCCATTTTACGGCAATTTAGTACTAATTATGTTTTTGTATTTGACGTCTGGGACGTCTTTATGTACAATAATGTGTGATGGAGCGATTTGAACGTCACAAAATCTATTAGTAAATCAGGATTAGATATTTGTAATTCTAATGCATATTTAATTATTTAAGGTTTATTTAGTACGGAGCAGAAATTCGCTTCTTTAAAAATAGGATGACAGAAGAAGAAAACATAGTGTCTTCTTCTTCTTTCTACCCTGATCCAGATGTTTAGTCGGGTTAATTGGGATTGGCGCAATTTTGGTAAAAGGGTTGTACAGTCGGCCGCATGCCTGACACCAAACCTCCTTGGGTATGCTGGTGTTGGTGGCTATCCCGTGGGGTGCGATTAGGGGGGCACTAGTTCATCATCAGGCATCATAGGGGCCTATGCGCGATAGGCACATTCGCTACGTGCGCCGGTACGGTGTTCTTTGAGGAACCTCACATATGAGGAAAAAAAACTATAAACTTTTATATAATTTGCTCGTATTGATAATTCTGGATCTTCGCCATTCTCATTAGTCCGATAGTAAAAGTGACGGTGGAAATTATAATTGGGATTTTCGATTAACTAATTGTATTTTTATATGTCTATGTAATCTTTAACAGAAAATTTGTGTGAATTTATTCATTGCCGTACTGATTTAATAATGCGTATAAAATAAGTATCACAAACATTGTAACCTTTTGATAGTTTCCTGAAAATTCAAGTTGCAGTTTACACTTTATGAATAATTCTAATCATTAAGATAAATTAAACGTTTTTTAATACGTTTCGTGCGATGTGTACACGCTCGTGAAAAGAACCCGATATGAACACGATTGGTGCCATAATAGCAGGCATTAAAATAAATAAATATCAACAAAAACGAACAATAGAATAACATAATTGCACACGAGCGAAGTAGGGGCCGGGTAATATTCAATTATGTAGAGATAAGCTTGTCTTCTACACTATTAGCGAACTATAATATTAACCTGTCACTCACTCACTGCAGGGCAAAGGTTTCTCATTTAGAAAAATAACGTGCATTGTTTCTTGAAGCATGTTCAATGTGTGTCAGCTATTTGAGACCGTAGATAGGTACAGGTTTTCTATTTTTCTCTCTTGACCTTTATAGTCAGTGGTTCTTTAAATTAACTAATAAAGTACATAAAGCAATCAAAAAGCCACATTGGATTTGAACCCTATTGCTTAAGAAGCAAGTCCTTATACCTCCAAGCCACCACGACACTGTGTTATCATATCAGCCAAAACACGTCTACTGCTGAAAAATGGCCTCCTATGTAGCTAGCTAGCTAGCGTATTCAAAATAGTATATTTTGCCCTAGTGCAATCTATTCTGATATACTGTATTACATCTTGGGGAGTTATATATAAAACTAGAATGTTGGAAATAGAAAGAGCCCAAAGGCTGATTCTAAAAGTTGGCCTTTCCAATCCACGTCTTCCACATCCCACAGCTACACTGTATCAGGATGCGGAGGTCTTGGCTGTTAGGCAGATCTTCATTCTTTTCATTATACTGCGTCAATATTCGGATGTACCTTCCTTCGATCTTTCTAAACCAACAACTAGGAGGCAGTATGCAATATTAACACCAATAAAACTAAAACAGCTTTTGCTCAAAAATTTTATACTTTTCGAGGAACCAGACTTTACAATACATTAAATAAAGAATTAAATATTTTTTATTACAATAAATCCAAATGTAAATTAATAATAACAAACTGGCTATTAAAATTGAACTGCTCTAAAACGGAAGCGTTACTCGTCATAAAAAAGTAGCTTGAACGCAAATACGGCCTCTCACCTTTACACAAAAACACATGCACACATACACTTCAAACTCGCACTACACTACACACACATTAAAAAAATCATTTGCATCCGAAATGATTCCCCTTTAGAACATGGAAGTATAATTTTATATAACCGCTTTTCATTGTACCTAGTGTTTTGTTCATACGTATCAATTTGTCACACTTTCCTATAGGGGGGAGCCCTGGTGTCCTGAAATACAGGCCTTGGCTTAGTTTAGGCACCTGTCTCCCACAAATAAGCATTGTTTATCTTGTACTATTGTTTTTAGGTTTGTCTATAATAATAATTTTAAGTTTCATTAGTGGAAAAAAAAATTGATTTTGATTTACATTCCTGAATTTCTTAAAAAAATAATGACTTACTGTTTACTGTTGCACAGAAGGAATGTTGGTGCCCATTTCTCTGATTTCGAATCTCTTAGTCGCCTTTAACGACATCCACAGAAGGACACCTCACTTAAAAGAGACTGTATACATGATAATAAACAAATATCAGACGAAACGCTAGGGAAGGACAGAACCAATTACCTTCTAAAGCCTTTCATATCAATCCAATTTTTTATCCTAACCATTCAAAAGCTAAATTCGCTTTGTTTTAAATGCAACGTCAACCGTTTGTCTGGCTGTTTCATTTTGTTTACTGTACCGAAAATATTCGGATGGTGCATCAATTGTTGCTGTCTGTTTCCAAATGGATACAATGTGTTATTACTGCGTTTTTGTTTTCGACAGATATTAAATGGGTAAAAGAATTATTGTGAATGATGTTTTGTGTTAGAATGATTTTGGGGCGTGCAATGGATTTGATACACTTTAACATGTAAATCCGCTCGTTGTTTTTGGTGGTTTGGTGGTCATACCTGCCCAATAACAAATGTAATGCTACCCAGAAATAGTTCTGCGTGGTACCAAACTGCTCTTGTCACCTTGAGACATTAGTTACTTAGTCTCTTGTGCCCAGTAATTTCACAAGCGACAGTGCCCTTCTAATCGGAGCACACTAATGTCTAAAATTTAAACACTACTGCTTGGCGGTATAGTATCTGATACTGCAGGTGGTACCAACCTAGCCAGCAAGAGCAATAAGAGACTTACCATTAGTATGGTCATTATCTAGCGATAAAACTGTAAAGTTCGAAAGTATGTCAACTTCGTCTAGATAGACAAATGATAGAGGTTTCCAATAAATAAATAAACTGACTACTATTACAAATGTGAACGTTTGGATCACAGATAAGTATATTAGTAGTAGGTATCTAGTTTGGATGTTTGAAGCTGCAATGCGCTCAAACGGCTAAACAAATTCTAAATTGGAATAGAGTTAGAATATGTCCTGGAATATGGGTATAGGATGTTTTTTATTTGAATTATGAATAATAACTCACCATATCGGTCATAGAACATCCACTGCTGAACAAAGGCCCACCTCACAGATTTCCTCAACTGTGTCATCATTTTGGAGGGTATTTGCCAATACTCACCACGCTTGGCAGACGGGTTGGTGAGTGCAGAATGGCTACTGTTCCACATCCATCATATCATGGTTTAGAGTCCCTTAGTCGACTTTTACGACATCCACGGGAGGAGATGGAGTGGTTCTACATTCTTAATCTGGACACCACATGGATATAAAAATAACTATCACTAAACTTGAATTTACTGGACGTAAATTACAAAGCGGGCGAGTTGCTTGTCATTTATACATGGATTACTAGGTAACAGTTATCTATGTGTTACTACCTATGTTTGATATGTTTTTGGTTTGCAGGTAACGTAGAAATAATACTTATCTTATCCATCAGTATGGAATGGAAAATGTATGTTATCGTATTCCTTACATTGTAATTATCTTATACATTCATACATTTTATAACGCTACTGAACTCAGTTCCGATGGCAGGCGTGTCGTATAGCCAGCAATTAATAATATTATTATCTTCGGTTATTATTTGTGTGTTGTGTGTATATGGGTAAAAATACAGACGGACCAAGAAGAACCAATTATGATCTGTACACTTTTATCTGTGCAAATTTTAACGTCATTACTAAACATAGCTCGAGCTTGTGCTGTTGAGCTATAATTTAATATATTTAAGCACCCTTTTCCGTTTGGTCTCCGGATTCATTACATGCGACCTCTTCCTGTCGGTGTCGTAAAATAGTGCAGGCGCAGCAGCATCCTTTCTGTGGAATAGTAGCCATACTTTGTGTACCAACCCACATATCAAGCGTGGTGAATACTGGCAAATTCCATTCAAATTGACTTTCTCTAAATATTGTGATATTCGTGGCATTAACAATAGAAATAATAATAAACTTGTACTACCAACGACCATAATGATGACGACACATTGTATATCACAAGTATTTAGTTTGATTTACTCATGCAATTAGGCACCATACTCGTATATGCCTGTAAGTGTTTGTTACATTGTTATCAATCCTTATTTTATGTAATGCCTGTGATGTTGGTGGCTAATATTGGTGAACCAAACAAATAAATAAATATATAGCTATCTTTAGCCGTAAGATATAATACAAATCCACGTTTCACGCAAAATATCTCATCTGTTTCTCCTAGTAGCCTTTTAAAAAGGTCGACCCACTCTCCAATTAGTAATGTAAATTTAAATTGTTCATTGTTAAATCAACAGGAAATCGAGGGCTACGTCCTTTGTCCAAACAAAGTAATTAATTTAAAATTAATAGAATGTTTTCCTTGAACCTGTTTTAAATCACAGGGCTAAGGGAGGTCAGATGAAAAGTGCATAGATTATAATGGTTCTTCTTATCCTTGTTCAAAGACGAGTCTTTGAGGCCATGTGGTGCTATGAATAACACCAACCCATCTTATCACGTGGGTATCGTAAAAGGCGACTAAAGGATGGGCAGCAGCATCCTTCGAGTACATTATCAACTTAACTGCGATCGCCAACCCGCCTGCCAAGCCTAGTGATTATGGAGAAAACCGCCCACAATACGCCCAGATCGTTCGATGTGCAGTCATTTGGCTGAAATGGTGATGATGACCAGTTTCTTTTACACGTCATTTTGAAATAACTGAGGGCATTTTACTGCTTGACAACCTCTGAGCAGAAATGCTGAAAGCTACTCGTACCACTCTTTATTGTAGCGTAATAATCATTGGGACGCCTATTCATGAAAATATTATTTGAATATAATTTCTTGGCAATTAAATTGGGTTTATTATCAAAACAATGGAACGGCTATAATTTTATCTTCAAGAAATACGGTTTTATAGGAACATATGTACAATATAACGATCTCATGTTTTATTGTTATTATAGATAAAACATTTCATGAATTCCGAAAACAAAGGGCGAAAAATTATATTAAGATTTTAGATTTGAATATATATTCAAGGAGGTTTTTATACTTTCCACTTTAAAAACAAAACCACCGGAATGCCCAGCAAAGTGGGCGGGTACGGATAGTTCATTATAAAAAATCTTAATATAATTTTTCGCCCTTTGTTTTCGGAATTCATGAAATGTTTTATCTATAATAACAATAAAGCATGAGATCGTTATATTGTACATATTTTCCTATAAAAACGTATTTCTTGAAGATAAAATTATAGCCGTTCCATTGTTTTGATAATAAACCCAATTTAATTGCCAAGAAATTATATTCAAATAATATTTTCATGAATAGGCGTCCCAATGAATATATATATATATATATATATTCAAGGAGGTTTTTATACTTTCCACTTTAAAAACAAAACCACATATATATTCCCATATATCCATTATAACCATATATATATTCTATGTGCCCACTTTCATGGTGATGGGTCAACCTGTGTTGAAGTCTATTAATATGAAACAGGAGAGAGCTGATCCCGCACTGAGAAGGACGAGACGATGCCGGGGTAACAACCGTCCCGGCATCCAAGTCCAACACGCCTGAGCCCCCTGGCGTCACGACAAGGTGGGGGGCCTCGGTGGTCTCAGGCGCGCATATTGGGGAGTCTGCGTGCTCACACCGCGCGACCGCCGGGAAGACGGCGGTGCGTACGTTGTCACGTGCCGCCGTCAGCGTACAGCGACGCTTGGAGGATCAATTACATTCCTACCCGAAAAGTGCATGGGGAAGACCTTTTTACAGTCGCCTTCCCTCCGCTAGAGTGGCTAACCGCTTTACAGTCATCCTCTCCGTTATGTGCCTAAAGGCGTGGTACTAATGGTCGGCTCTAGTGTGATATTACGAGGTCCTGGAGCACCCCTTCCGTCGAAGATGACCGCTCCAGTGGTTTTAGCCGGCAGGAGTCTTTCGCCCTTTCTCGAGGCGAAGGAAGTTCATGTAGAATTTCCATTGGACACCAATAAGAAAACAAAGTCCTTAAAAATATACTGTTTCAAAAAGTAAAAAAAATCTTTCAGTTTCTTCCATATAGGTTTATTCTTATATTATTTTCATAATTTCTTGTGGTTAGTGGCCAACCTAGTGTCACAGTTGTTTAAGCCACCCAAAGGACTTGACTTAAAGACTGCCGTCTAATGAAAAACATAATATTTTAACTCTTCCATGTATATTAGAAACATGCAAATTTGTTCGAAAAAATCAGATATTCTATACAAAAAGAGAAGACAAACAAATAAAATACACACTAAGACATAGATCTAGGTTAAATCTACCAACTTTCCGGTTAACAATGCATTCTACAAGTCCTTATTTATTTATTAAACAACAGAGCTCTGTGCACTTACAGTTTCCTAATGCGTGCACAGATTAGTTAACAAGGATATCACAAATTGCATAAATAGCTATTACATTGTCTGATAAACTGAAGTTTGTTTCTTGGACTTTCAAATATGTTTATGTCTTGGTGTCGTGCAGCCATAGTATTGGCCAGAGCAAGTGCACTGTACGTGGGAGCATGTCGTGACGCATTGCAACGCGTATTGCCGCCGGCGCAAACGCAGGTAGTTGTTCGGTACAGCGAGTATGCATCGCGCCACCTCCTCCGGGTTGTCAAATGTACCATTAACAATCTCGAAAAGCCGAATCAGTAACGTCAACTTACGTCTAACGTATAGAGTATCCAGCCCAACCATCCCTGATACGAACAATGAAGGAAACACATATCCGGGATAGTACCCATATTTCTTTTTGTACAAGTAACGTGCAAATTTTCTTTGTACCCTTTCCACCATGATATTATATTTGGCCTCATGTGGATCCCAGATTATCGCGTTGTATTCTAGGCGACTGCGAACATAAGCATTATAAAGCGCATATATATACATAAATATATGTATAATGTGTAATAGTTGGCAACGCTTTGTCAATACGTGAGCGGTTCCTGTGTGTGCTTGTTAGCAGTTAAGTTTGCCTGCTTTGTATTTAAAAATACATAAAAAAAGAGGGACTATATTTAAATCCTATAATAATCAGCCTATTACGGTCCCACCGCTGGGCACGAGCCTTTTTTCACGATGGTTAGGCCTTAGTAGACTATAAACACCTATGAGAAAGAATATTTTGGAGCCCTCTCAGGTGTGCAGGTTTCCTCACGATGTTTTTCCTGTATATTATGATAATCGAATTCTGATCCGCACTTGAATCCGAAAAGACAGAGGTGCGGGCCGGGATCGTACTCAGACTCCCCTGTATGGAAGTCAAGAATTGAACTGCTGTGTTAAACAAATATTTTTAATTTTATTTATATAATTTCCTTGTAATAAGGAACCATAAAAAAGAAAATAAATCGGAAAGCACATCGCCTTCAGCAGCTTATTTGTTCAATTTGAACACTCAGCTGATAATGAAACAAAGCTGAAGCTATTCTAATATAGTTACATTACAATGAGTATCCGCTGAATATTTTATTGTTGTAGTGGCTGGCATAACAATGACTATGAATTATAAAAGGAATTAGAATTTCACAAGGGCCATAAAAACGATTTCGGAACACAGATATCGCAACTGTACGTATCATATGCATTTGTAACTTTATTTTTATTGGTGCCCAGTGGAAATTATACATAAACTTCCGCCGCCATATGACTCCTTTTTTTTATTGATGTCCAGTGGAAATTCTACATGGAACTTCCTTCACCCCGGGGAAGGGCGAAGGGGCATGCCGGCAACCGGCTAAAACCAATGGAGCGGTCATCTTCGGCACCTAAGGCAGGCTCCAGGTCCTCGTATGATCACACTAGAGCTGCCCACTGGTGCCAGGATGAGCATGCTGCCCACCTACCTCACGTGTGCTAATAACAACGCACTATAAAACGTTTTAAGCAAAAAATAATAATACAGATTTCAAAAAATACTGACACTACCCTGAAATTGGAAATAAGAAAGAAACCATTTATTTTTGCACCAATAACGACGCACACAACTTAAATTAACACAAGATTTATACGAGACACAAGAACAACCTAAGTACGATAAACTGGCAACACCAAAATATTATATAGGTAATATATATAATATGGCCAAAAGGCTTAGAATCCAGGCCAAGCCTGACAACGTAAAAAGCAAAGATCATATAAAAATCAATTAGACAACATTACCAGTTTATCACTAAACAATAAAAATAATTAACACTGTGCGTCGTGTCCCTGCAAAAAAGTCTACAAGTCTCGGAGTAATCAGTGTATATAAATAAAAAAGTAAATACGCATCGAATTGCGAACCTCTTCCCTCTTTAAAATCGGTTAAAAAGAGTATCCATGGAGTTTCTTACCTTAATCGTTGACTTTTCTATAGAGCTTATGTCTATATGAGATAAAAATCTTCGATTTTTACTGCGATCACCAATTCGCCTACAAAGTGTGGTGATTATGGCAGTATGCCCTATGACCCTTCATTGTAGTGATCAATAAAGTGAGTCAATTCAATTCAATCATTTATTAAGTAATTAGGTACTAACCAGACAGTCAGACAGACACATTTACACGTCGTGTAGATACAATTATATTGGGCAATTTCGCTACATGACAACCTCTGAGAAGAAATGCTAAAAGAAACTCAGGGCTAGGTCCTTTTTTTATTTCTCTAGTGTGATCATACGAGCCCCCTTAGGTGCCGAAGATGACCGCTCCAGTGGCTTTAGCTGGTTGGAGTCCGCATGCCCCTTCATCCTTCCCCGGGGTGGAGGAAGTTCATGAAGAATTTCCACTGGGCCCAATAAATAAAAATGGTCTTTTTTAATTATATTTTTCTACTTTGTTTTAAAAACATTTGTTAACAATTTATTTAGAACAGTTGTTATACATTGAAAAACATTTTGCAGCCCAAACAATACAAACAATGCAGATAAAATTTGTTTTCAGGGAAGCCGCATGTTCAAATCAGAATAGATAAGAATTAATGCCACACGTCCCTACAGACAAGTCAGTGGAAGTTTAAGGGTTGATGTGTGTGTGTGACTTTGTTAACGGTTGTATTCTCAGGTTCACTCAATATATAAAGAGCTTTCATTCGGCAGCTTGTTAACCATTCGGCATCTCCGGGGTATTGAATGTTGAGTAATGATGTTCCGCCGTGTATTTACTTACCTACCCTAATTTTGTAAGTCTATGAGAATAAACTATTTTGTATGATAAGTCTTGTGAATAATAAATACGTTTAAAGTATTAAGTCAAAGTGACTGCAGTGACTGCAGTGACTGCTATGAATGACAACAACCCATCTCATCCCGTGGGTGTCGGAAAGGCGACTATGGGATTAGTCGGAGGATGGGTGGCAGCGTTCTTTGAGTACATTACTAACTGAATTGCGATCGCTAATCAGTCTGTCTAACTTGGCGATTAAGGCAAAATGCCACAATGAGCTTACAGCATACCCAGACGTGTTGTTGTGGCGATGTGTGGAGGCCTTTGTTTAGCAGTGGACGTTTTTTGGCTGATTTAAACGACGGTTACATGCCATGTGTCGTCATTTTGGGGGGGATTTGCACTGGCAATGAGTACTGACTCACCACGCTGGGCGGGCGGATTGTTGAGCGCAGAATGGCTCCTGTTCCATATGAGGTACGCTGCTGCCCATCCCTCTGGTTTAGAGTCCCGTTTTCGCCTCTAACGATATCTACGGGAGGAGGTGGAGTGGTGCTATATTATTAATCCGGACAACACCCGGATAATCAATTTAAGACCTTGTAAATATATGTTTAAAAATAATCTAAAATTACAATTATTTTTGGATGTTTTACGATAGTAATAATAAGTTATCGTCGTCGTTATATAGTCATGAGATAAGGTAATCCCGGAGGACAGATTAAAGCATCTTCCGAAACTCTTCCTTCCTTGCGATCCAAAAAACTTATATTATAAGAAGATCTATTAAGAAGTTTACAGAACGCAGGACAGATTGTGGCGAGCTGAATGTGATTGGCGACACCTATACCTATACCTACTCGAATGCTCCGGAGAGTCGGTCAGTGCCTTGTTTCCAGCTCGCCTTTATCGGTCGGCTGGAGTGGAACTCCATGAGTATCCGCAGGACTTTCAACTCTGGCTTGCCTTAGTTGGCCGATCATCTAGGGGCCGGCAAAGCTATACACTCGGGGGTGAAAATTTCTACTGGGTGTGTTAGTGTAATAGAGGGGAGCCTCTCTCCCAGTCTTCGAGACGCGTGATGGTGAAACCGGTGCTGCATCTCTCGGCACCCCGAGCCACTCACACCAGTATTGCTACCTGTCACCTTTAGTGGTGGTTATTTAGGGGCCCATCTTGTGAGTGGTGAGTCACCACCACAGAATTTCACATAAAAAGTTGAAAGGCCATTGTTCTCATTTTTTTAAAAGTTTTCATTCCATTTAATACCCATTGCATTTACTTATAGTTTTAGTTTCCATCTCATACATATTATACCACTGGGGACAATTCGTGAGTCATTTTAATGTGCTACCATCGAGAATTAGTGTATTAGTGTCCTATTACAGATTTACTAAAAAAAAATAAAGGGCCTGTGCGCGTTGGACCATGTCCCCGCGTAAGCCTATAAAAGTCCGGGTTCTTCTTTGCAGAGACTATTAACCCGTGAACAGAGAGACATGTAGATAATAATAATAATATTTTATTGCTTATAAGGTTATTTGTGGTACATAGTGTTTGAAAGTCTGGTAAAATATCGTAATAAATTACAATTTTTTGTGTGAGCTACTGTTAGTACAAGCTAGAATGCTGAGCGACCTGTATTAAAGAGTATATCCCTCTCTAGTTGATTTCCTTAACATGTTACTTGTTTTATCAATAAAACTGATATAAACATAAATTGTTGTCTACAATATGATTACAATGCTAATACCAATCATATTTAAAAATTACATATATTAATAAACTGAAGACAGAAAAAATACAGTTGCACAATTGACCGAAATGCAGTAAGAATGAAGGAAGATTTTCCAGGTATGAGATGGTAGAATAGCAAGAGTAGTAAAGCGGAAATAGTGCGGTCAACTTCAAAAAGATGCACTTAGCGAAATTAAAAGGTACATTTGAGAAGGAGTAGTACTTTATATCAAATATGTCTCGAATAAAAACATGTTTAAATCGTGTGATGCCAGCTAAGAATAGGACGACCCACTCTCTTCCCTTGGGTGTTGTAAAAGGTAATTAGGGATCAGCCGGACAGCAGCGTCATTCGAGTGTATTTACAACTCAACTGCGATCGCCAACCCGTCTGCTAAGCGTGTAGATTATGGCAAAACTCACTAGTGAGCACAAATCCCAAACCCAAACAAGCTATGGATTTTGGAGAAGGCCTATGCCCAGCAGTGGCCTTTATTCAGCTGAAATGATGAAACATGTTTCTGTTTGCAGACAGTGTAGATGCAATGTAATATTTTTGTTGATACTTGATTATTTTTTATCTGTTGGTATTTAAAAGACTTAGTCAGTACATATTCCTACATTGATCCTGCTGATATAAGTTTTAGGCCTGCATGGTATTCAAGAATTTAACTTGGCATAGAAGCTTACATATGTTACGTCGAAGCAAGTGATTCTCCAACGAGCGAGAGCCTTCCTGCGGTTTGGCGACCGGTCAACTCATTACCGTGCTCCCGAGACTGGAATTTTAAGACGACCGTCTTAATAAAGTGTGCATTCACCTTAATATCGGGGAAGTGAACATTTGGAGAAGCATTGAATTTGTATTAATACGATTGATAAAAAGAGGTCGAACTATTTCATAACTAAAGACTTTCTCGTTCTTAGGTATGAGAATGAATAAATAATGACAGAAAGAATATTGGTTCTCGCCCGAAAGACTGCGAAAATACAAATACGAAATTATGAAGTCATCATCATCACCATCATATCGGCCATTTATACGTCCACTGCTGAACAAAGGCCTCCCCCGTAGATTTTCACAACTGTGTCATCATTTCGGGGGGTATTTTCCAATACTCACCACGCTTGGCAGGCGGGTTGGTGAGCGTAGTATAGCTACCGTTTCACAGAAGGGACGCTGCTACCCATCCCTCTGGTTTAGATTCCCTTAGTCGCCTTTTACGACATCCGCGGGATGAGATGGAGAGGTGTTATATTCTTAATCCGGACACCACACGGACTAAATAGCACTGTCAATTAGATAATCGTATGGTGTCCTGAATAAGAATATAGTACCACTCCATTTCCTTACATAAATGTCGTAAAAATCGAGTGAGGGACTTTCAACCAGAGGAATGGGAAGCAGCGTCCCTGCTTTGGAACCGTAGCCACACTGTGCTCGCCTGCTTGCCAAGCATGGTGCTTTTTGTATGTGGTTGTTGGCTACATGGAGTCGGTATGTCCTCTGATTCACGTCAGTAAATTGCCTGGGTAATTTCACAATAGATTAACTATTTATATACATTACTGCGAAACCTATTATTTACATTACATAATCTTAGTTTATATACTGATCCTATCTTACAAATAACAATACATACTTTGTCTATCTTGCAAGTAACACTGCATACTGTCATACACAATATTTCTAAAACTTTAATAAACTACTAAAGTTTTACAAATATTATATTAATATAATGCATAAACACAAAAACATAGAAGTTGGACTATTCAATGCAGGGTCACTCGGCTCTGGTCACGAGGAGTTTATTGTGGTCATGAAGGAACTTATAGTATGGCGATTAACGAGACCTGGCTTAGAGACGGCGAGGAGGCCCGCGCCCCCACTGTGCCTAACTACCGATTGCGTCACGTTCCACGTCCTAACAGTGTTCGCGATGGCCGTGTTGGCCATCCACCACCACCACCCACCTGCACCAAACGTTGAGCAGATGTGGCTGAAGCTGAACATCAACTCGCAATCAGTCGTCACTGGTACGGCATATAGACCACCATGGCTCGATGTTAATTTATTTCTGGACGCAGTGACGGGCTCGCTTTCTACTTTTGCTAATGCCCATAGGATCCTTCTGCTTGGCGACTTCAACATCAATGAACTTAATACTATGGATAGCAAAACTAAACTACAGGCCTCTTTTCTGCAATGCTATATAATCACTTAGCCTTACTTCACGCATCACAGTGAAACACTCAAAGACCCAGTCTGTAGGGATATTCAGGTTTGTGGGGTCACAGTATAACACACTCCTGAGCTCGGCCATCATGCTGTAATCTCGTTCGAAACAGATTTGAAGCTTGAGAGGCCCTACCTCAATGGATAACTTATAGACCAATTAAAGATATTACTGAAAATCTTCTATAAAGATTTGGATATCCTCCCCAATAGATTTTCACAATTGTTTCGTCATACAATTTGGGAGGCCTTTTCAAGATCTTGGGGGGAAATTTGCCAGTATATGGCTACAGAAGGTACTATCTAAGGTACTATCACTGCTACCCATCCCTCTGGTTTAGTATCGCTAAGTCACCTTTTACGACATCCACAAGAGGAGATGGAGTGGTGCTATATTCTTAATCCCGACACCACACGGAAATTAAACCCTAATTTCCTTAATAAGTAATCATATTAGGTCAGACTCAGTCAGCTTCAGAAGGCAAAACTATCAAACCACCCAAGACAACTTAAGCTTTACAAATTTTCTCTGCAAAAAATGCAAATGAGTCTTATAAACTTTCAAAATACGTTTTGACACACAATTTCTTTTGTGGTATGAAGGAAATCTTTCAAACGCGATAGAGGGATCAAACCTTTTTGGAAAAAGAAGTGAAGCAAGAATTTTGTTACAATATTTCTGCAAACGTACCAGCGTGAGAATATTTAAGGAACTCGTTCAAACGCGATAGAGGGATCAAACATTTTTGGAAAAAGAAGAGAAGCAAGCAATTTTGCTAAAATATTTCTCCGAACGTACCAGCTTGAGAATTTTAGTGAAACAACATGGGGGACAAATTAGTCCCTAAGCTAGTTTTGGGTCCTTTTATTGTTTAAGTTGTATAATTATTTTCCAGGGACATTTATATGTCAGGTTTTAGAGTCCGGCTTTTATTAAACTTATTTCGGGTATTGCTTGATAAACACACGTTGAGTTTAATGAGTTAAGTGGTCAGGGAAATAAATTTAGTGCTGGGTTTTACTGTAAATAGAGTCAAATGTGATTTAAAAAGGGTCAGAATCTCCGAAAATATCCAAATAAATTCGAAACCTAAACTTATTCGTCTAATCTAACGGCCGAATGAAGTCCACTGCTGGACACAGGCCTCCCCAAAGATCACCACAACGACCGATATGGATGTGATGTGGGCTCATTGGGGGGTTTTGCCATAATCGCCACGCTTGGCAGGCGGGTTGGCGATCGCAGTTGAGTTGTTAATGTACTCGAAGGACGCTGCTGCCCATCCTCCGGCCAATCCCTTAGTCGACTTTTACGACACCCACGGGAGGAGATGGGTTGGTGGCATTCTGAGCCGGCACCACACGGCCATATTATTCATATTCGTCTAACATGAAATGAAATGATCATTTATTCAAAAAAAATAGTTCTTTTTGTACGTCAACAAGAGACAACATCCCATAAGCCTACCTTTCACCGCTTCCTAGTGTTTAGGCTGGGGAGAAGAAATGGTACCATATACTCTGCAGCAACACGTTAGTCTGTCATCAGGGATACAATTCCATAAGCTCGAACATCCATACATCCTTGAATACAGAATCTAAATGACGGTGTAAAACCAACTCGGTATTCGCAAAGATATGATTGAAGCTATTTAAGGACATGTTGCAGAAGGTAAGTGATGAGAACCAGTATTAGCGAATACCAAATTGGTTTATCACCGTTATTTGAATTCTGTATTCAAGGTTGTATGGATGTTTGAGCTTCGAGAATTGCATTGTACGTCTATGAGCTCCCTCACCTCCCCTCACCTTTGTTCAGCAGTGGATATCCTTTGGCTGATATGATGATCTATAATTTGCACAACCACGAAAACACAGAAGCACACAGAATCTTTTTGTGTTGAACTAAGCGACCAGCAACTTCTTTCGTTTAAATAATGGTCTATAGTGTAAAGTTTCTTCTTAATGCATAATTCTCACACCTTTAGTTGTAGGCTTAAAATAAATTAAAGGTAAATCTAAAAGACTAATAGGTATTTTGTTATAAAAACGGATACCTCGCCCCTACTAATGAATACTTTATGTAACTGGTGATAATAATACATCATTCTATGAGCATATAGTTTATGCCTATTTTTTGTTTTAATGGCATGAATATCAGAATATTTCGCATATGAATTAAAATTCTGCCTAATATACATTATGGCAAAAATGTATTGTGATGCAACATTTAGAATGCCTATTCTTCCATTACTGTCGCTCCAGTTAAACACGAGATAACTTCGAAATGCGCCCAGTAGAAAGATTCATAATGTCTTTACATTTAATACTATTGAAAATCGCGCGTGGAGAAGGTTCCGTACGATGAATATGATATCCACTATGTTTTGTTTTAAAATCTAACCCAAATCTGTTTCTCTTAACTAAAATATGTGATCTATGGTTGAATTTAGTCTTGTTCCAATAACTAACAAAGTAAACTTACAACATAGAATGATGTATTATTACCAGAGGTAGAGTAAATTTACCTAAACTTCAAAGAAGTAAGCAACACAGCGTGGATACCTCCCTTCGAATTCCCTGAATAATAATGATGACGTTTTCATACGTAATACAGCTCGAAGTCAATATAGAGATGAGTCCCATGGACATAAAATGAATGTATGAGCACACACCATTACGCGAGCAAATAATGATATCAAACTCAAGCAACACAATCGTTAATTTAAAATATTTTGCATCCTCAAATCTAAGGAAAGTCAATAATAAAGGTTATGCGTACTTACAAGGGCGATAAAATATTACCATATACTTAGCAAACAGGTGCTATGGAATTTTAATCTAAAGCAGTCTTTCCCAACGTGGGCGATAACGCCCCCTTGTGGGCGCTGCAGGCCTAAATGGGGGCGGTAAGAGAGCCAGAAATATTGTGTAGGGCTTTGGGGTCAATTTATAATTTCATCTACCTAGCTAGGAAGACTCTTAGACACCGACTGAGCTCTCGACTCTCGACTACATCTTGTCAACATCAACTAATATTTATGATTATGTTTGTTTTATTTTCAATAAAAGATACTCTGTCCGAATACTATAAATTTGCGTTTCAATAATCAGTTATAAGTACTTAGCGGTTTTTAAGTATGTTTAAAAAGGGGGGCGTTAAAAAATAATTTATTCTTAAAGTGGGCAGTAGACAAAAAAAGGTTGGGAACCCCTGATCTAAAGCATAATGGTAAAATGATGGTGTTATAACTAAAACTGATCGAAAACTTTCTATGGTTGAACTATGAAATGAAGTCACGGATTGTCCCTGATGGTGTAGGACTATTTTATGAGATGGAAACTACAATTATAAGGTTTATTGCAATGGGTTGTTATATTTAATGAAAACTTAAAGAACAACGGGGACAACGACGTCTGCCTTTCGACCTATGAAGTAAATTTCTGTAGCAGACGGTGACTCGCCACTCATAAGTTATGCCCCGTAAATGGCGACCACTACCGGTGACAGGAAGCAACAATGGTGTGAGTGGCTTAGGGTGTCACGAGCAGTGGTACCAGTTTCGCCATCGCGCGTCCCGAAGACATGGAGAGGGTTATGAGGCCTTTCCCCGAGTATATAGCTCTTGCGGCCCCCTCTGATCAGATAACTAACGCAAGCCAGAGTTGACAACCTGCGGGTACTCATGAGGTTCCACTCCAGGTGCAAATCAAAGCAAGCCGGAAACGAGACCCTGGTCGACTCTCTGGGGCATTCGGGTATGCAGTGTCGCCACTCACATACGGCACGCCACAGGCTGCACTTCGTTTCATAAGCTTAAGAGATCTCCTAATGATATATACTTTTTTGTATCAAACGGGTCATGAAACTGCTTTAATCTGCCCCTGAGATTTGCGGATATTGGATTGTATTATCCCACGGTGAGGTAACGACTGCCCCAAAGAGGTTTAACTATTATTAATTTTACCATTAAACATGTAACTAAATTTAATTGTTGTCCCTTCATATATCATTATGTTGCTGTGTCCTTACCGGGTTTCATGTTGAAATTATATACCTATTTATATTGAGTTTGAGTTTACTCCGACTAACTTAAAAGCAAAAAATCTGAATCAAATCCAAATATCTATAAACATCCCACAGTAGCCGGCAAAAGGGGTAATTACCAAAGTTAAACAACTAAGGGCACCCTCGGTAATTTGCTTGTGACCGGTAATTACTTAGACTCTGTAAGAGTACAGGACTGGACCAAATTCGCTTGTAAATTGGAAACTTTAAACGTTGGACATAACGGACAAGCCAGATATCTTATGTTAATTAGAGAATCTGTACCAATTGTAAAGCAAAATGAATGGAAATAATAGCTTTATCAAACAGTGGCAAAGGCGCTATTTTATTATATTTTGTTTCAGTTAAATACAATCATACGGCAGACAATCCATGGCGTGTAAAAAATCATTGCCGGTTGCCAGTTAAGAATACCACCACCCCACATCATCCCGTGGGTGCCGTACAACGTGACTATGGAATTAACCGGAGGATGGGCAGCAGCATCTCTTTAGTACATTTAAAACTCAACTGCGACACAACACAACGCAACGGTTGTTGTGGCAGTCTATTCTGTAGTGATTGTTTTTCAGCTGAAATTATGATGATGATGATGATGATCCATGAAACAGAATACTGAAATTTATACGTTATAATAAAACACTTCTAAACAGATTACATACACAGATATTTGTTTTTCCTAGCTTTTCAAGCAGTGTTCATGATCGTACGATGACAAATCTAGATGACAGTCATTCTGCAACCATGAACCTGCATTGTTCGAAAAATTTGTAAAAACCAATATACGCTATGCAAACCTTTTAACCGTGTGGTGTCCGAATTAAGAATATAACACCACTCCATCTCCTCCCGTGGATGTCGTAAAAGGCGACTAACGGAATCTAAACCAGAGGGATGGGCAGCAGCGTCCCTTCGGAGAAACGGTAGCCATACCATACTGCGCTCACCAACCCGTCTGCCAAGCGTGGTGAGTATTGGCAAATACCCCCCAAAATGATAACACTGTTGTGAAAATCTATGGGGGAGGCCTTTGTTCAGTAGTGGACGTATAAATGGCTGATATGATGATGAAACGTTTTAAAAGTATTTAATTTAAAGGAGTAATAATATTCGCGAAAATCTAAGACATTACTACGATAATAACACAATTATTTACTTTAAGGCTTTCCGTGACTTCATTCGGCGTTTTACTAACGTAGTTCTATTTCGTTTTACAACTTAAATTTCGTTGCACTTGAAATTTAAATGTAAATTTGTTTCTTATTATTCCATTAGCGACTTTTCAATCCGCAGACACTCCTCGCTACGATACAGACAGACCTATGTAAACAACTCTGCAGGCTATGTATATGCAAGATAGTTACACAAACCTGAGACACTTTATTATTTTTTCATTATAGTTCTCGCAAGAATATCAGCGACCACTCAGAAAGTTTCTTGCAGAATGAACTTCGGAATTTATACGAGAGCTTTTATTCATGGGCACGATAAATTATTCACAGAGTGTAAAAATGTTATTCAAATTCGGTTTTAACGTACAGTGACCATTAATCAGTCGTTGTCGCACTGAATTCTGGTGTCTGAATCTGTACATGGTACCATCCGATTTTTTACGGTTCGGAGGGTTTATCAAGTAAATAAGTTTCAGGACTATATTTGTGTGGAGCGATTTAAAGGAATGTTTGTAGTTTTTGCTAAAGCTATACCACAGTACGCGGAGTGTTTTCTGGTAGTCTCGTGTTCAGGCTGAAACCGAAATCCTTAGTTTTAGCTAGCTAGCTAGAAAGAAAGAAAGCTAAGGAGATTATAATTCAAAAATTAAGATTGGTAGGAATCATAAGCTCTGGCATATATGTAAAATACAAATAATTTTGTGTAACAAAGCGGCCATCAACTTAGCATATGTAATGTTACGAAGCAATAATACCGATATTGGTCCCCAGTGGAAACTCTACATGAACTTCCTTCGCTTTGGGGAAGGGCGAAGTGGTATTCTACCGGCTAAAACCACTAGAGCGGTCATCTTCGGCACCGAAGGGGGCTCTAGATCCACGTAAGATTACATTAGAGCCGCCCGTTGATACCACGCCTTTAGGCACAGCTCAGAGGGGATAACTGTAAAGCAGTCACTCCTTCTAGTGGAGGAAGGTGACTGTAAAAAGGTTGCCCCCTAGTAACTTCTCGGGGAGGATTGTAAAGGATCCCCCCAAACCTCGCTGTGCTGTGCACACGGTGGCACGTGACCACGTGCGCAGCACTGTCTTTACGGGAGTCGCTCAGTATAAGCACGCAAACTCCCCAATCTTCGCTTCCACGACCCCCAAGGCTCCCACTATGTAGTGCAGTAGTAGTGTAGGCTCAGGCTTGTTGGACCTTTCTTTCTTTTTTTTTTCTTTTTTTTTAGTGGTGCCCAGTGGACATTATTCATGAACTTCCTTCGCCCCGAGGAAGGGCGAAGGGGTATGCCGGACTCCTACCGGCTAAAACCACTAGAGCGGTCATCTTCGGCACGTAAGGGAGGCTCCAGGTCCTCGTATGATCACACTAGAGCCGCCCACTGGTGCCACGCCTATTGGCACATCTCGGAGAGGGTGACTGTAAAGCGGTCACCCCCCCAGGGGGATTGTAAAGGATCCCCCAAAGCTTCCCACGGCAGCGCGTGACCACATGCGTGCTACCGTCTTCTCTTGGGTCATTTGGTGTGGGCACGCAGATTCCCCAATCTACGCCCCGCGAACCCAGAGGTCCCCCACCTTATAGCAACGGCAGGGGTTTTCAGGCGTATCGGAATTAGGCGCCAGGGCGGTTGTTACCCCGGCGCCGTCTCCTTCTTCTTCGAGCGGGATCGGCCCTCTCCCGGTCCCGCTCTGCAGTCTCCTTCTAGTGCATGACGCTCTCACAGAAGGAAACCACTGCATTCCAGTTTTCGTGCTCTGCCAACATAGCCGACGCTACTGCTGGCAGAGAGAGATCTTGCACGATCCGATCGACCAGGATCCGCCGCTCGGCGGGCCACGCAGGGCACGCCTTGAGCGTGTGCTGTGCGGTGTCCTGGTCGCTATCACAATGGTGGCACTGTGCCGTGGCCTCGCGTCATATCCTGTGCAGGTACGCACCGAAACAACCGTGCCCGGTGAGCACCTGCGTCAGGCGATATGTGACGCGCTCGCTCCTTCTGAGTCAGGCTCCGAAGAGCGGCAGGACGGCCTCGACGACGCGCTTGGTCGCAAATTGCATCCGCAGGCGGTGACGCCACAGGCTTGTTGGACCTGGGAGCCGGACTGGTTATGACCCGGCGCCGTCTCTTCCTTCTCCATGTGTCATTGGCCGTCTCCCGATAATAATGACACCTAATGGTGATTTTCGGCTTCATTGAAATTATAGCACTAAATAAGTATTTGGTGTACGTCTATTGTAAGATAAATAAACCAGGTTTAAAATCGATATCATAAGTCCAACCTGGAGAACAAAATGAAATATATTATTTATGTTATAAGCCTCAGGTGCCCAATGCAGGGAAAAGCCCATCCCCTCTTTTCACTTAAATCGTGATCCTATCTATGAACTTCACAACAGGTTCCTGTGGCCTAGCTTTTACAAAGTAGTCCTGAGCTAGGGCTCCCTATGCCATGAGAAATAATTTCAAGCATGGAATGCGATCATGAGGCAATAACGGATTAGTACATTTTAAATGCGTACAACACTGTACACGTGACAGAAGTGACGGGAACATCTTTGTTTCAAGACACCGACTACTGCAAGGAGACAATAACTTATAATCTAATATAATTTCTCATCGTTATTCCCTTTAACTTTATACATATATATTACATTTTAAAATATTATACAAAAAACATAGTGACCAACCGGCATCGGGTACAGGGTCCAAGCTGTCGGTAGTTAGGGCTCTAGAGAAAGGAACCTTCTTACAATGCGTGCCGTGTTGAGGAGAACTTTCTGGTTTCTGTATCAAGCCCTTGATCTAGCCACCTAACAAGAGCCTCTCTAGATGATAGTCGAGGCTCTTGGCAATGAGGCCATTGGCTGTCACAACTATCGGTACGATGATTGCAGCGTCACATCCTTTTTTTATTGATCCGGTGGAAATACCTTATGTACATCCTTCGCCCCGGGAAAAGGCAAAGGGGCATGCCGGACTTCTACCGGCTAAAACCACCAGAATGATCATCGTCGTCACCGAAGGGAGGCACCAGGAATTCGAAAGATCTGCAAAGTCACATCCTACATGTCGACAATCTCGTATGCCAAAAATTCTCTCCGACGTAAACGTTCATACAATTGATTTGGTTGAGTTATTTCAGGCGCATAGTGTGTTGTACACAACGATATTTGTGAACACAAATAATAAGATGTAAATATAACTTATTAACAGGCTTCACAAACACTTGTTTTCAACTTCATATTACAATAATCACGTAGCGTTTTGTTCGCGTTGTTTACGATGCATTGCGTGCTCAAAAATGAAAGAAACTATAACCTACTACTTCCGACATGAATGGCTTTTCTATTTTTATTATTGGCTGTGTAACCTCTTCGCAAAATTTTTTGTACGTTGTCACTTCCACCCATTATATTTTACATATTGAATAAGGAAATATGCATTTGAAAATGTATAGGCGTGTGTAAGAAAGAGACAAACGATTTTTGTTAACAAATTAGTTCAACTAAGCAAAACTACGTATCGTTACATGGGCGAGTGCCTTTAGTAATCTAGTTAGGCCGCTGGATAACTCAAATAGTCCAAACATCATCAACCTTTGCTTAGTCTGGAGATCTAGAAAATGGTACGTCGTTGAAACTCACACATTTGCCTTACCTTCGTTATCTTAAAACTCAATTCGGGAGTTGAAATTGCGATTATCTGGACTTCAATTTTAAACTTTGAAGACGGTATTGTTAAAGCAAAATTAGGGAAAGAGACTGTTTTGTAAAAGTAGTTTCTAGAGAGAAGTTTTTAACATGGACAAATGTTATTATTTTTGTTTAAAGGATTATTATTGAATAGAAACGAACCTAGACAATTATGCATTCTATAGGGCGGGTGGGGTCCACGCTTCACGGATTAAGAAAACTATCCAATCCACCTCCACGAAAGCGGTAGGCGAGGATGGCCTTCAATTCCAAATGCTTCTTCCCATCTTAAACGAAATAGTTCCTATCATTACCCATACTGTTAATTATTCTCTGCATGCATATTTCGTTCTTGGAAGAAGGCTTACGTCCTACCGCTATCCAAAGTAACCATTATCCCAGATCCGACCTACATCTCCGTCGCCTATATAGTCGCTATGTCTGTCGCCGTGTGGTACTAGCTCGGAATGCCACCACCCCATCTCCTCTCGCGGGTGTCCTAAAAGTTTACTAAGGGACTACCCGGAGGATGGGCAGCAGCGTCCTTCGAATACATTAACAACTCAACTGCGATCGCCAACCTGTCTGCCAAGCGTGGCGATTATGGCAAAACCCCCCAATGAGCCCACAACACACCCATATCGGTGTCAATGTGGTGATCTTTGGGAGAGGCCTGTGTCCAGCAGTGGACTTCATTTGGCCGAATTGATGAAAAAAATGATGACCTATATCTATTCTTCCAATACTGTCCTAAGTTCTTGAGAGTGCTGTCCAGAAACAACTGACTACTTACCTCTCTTCTAACAGCCTGCTAATTCTGCACCAGCCGAGATTCCATCCTGGCCATAGTACTGTTACCGCACTCGTTAAAATAACCGATGACATACGACCGGCGATGGAGAACAAACTTCTTACTGTGTTGGTTTTATTGGACTTTAGGGGTGTTTTCAACTCAGTTGATTTTGACATTCTCTTAGGAATCCTATCATAACTTAATGTCTCTTCTTATGTAATTGCATGGTTTAACTCTTACCTTCGGGGACGCTCGCAGTCGGTGCGCTCGGATGAGGCCTCCTCCAAATGGTGTAATTTCGCTGCGGGTGTGCCTTAGGGTGGCGTACTTTCTCCTCTTCTCTTCTCCGTTTTTATAAACGCAATTACAAAGGTTCTGTCTTCGGTAGTGAGATCTCTATGCAGACGAGTTACTGTTATATCGATACTTTATATTTTACTTTATTACTTTTACTTTTTATAAAAATAACGCTTCATTTCATATATTTATTTATTGATACTTTTATAAGTAATGTACACTCAACTTAAACCTTCAAGTCTTATGCCATCTCTATATCACTGAAAGGTTTGCTGGTAGAAAACTCAAATTTGATTTAAGCTTGCCTTTGTACATATGAGTATAATTTTCATTTGTGTAATATTTTTGTGTTTGTGTACAATAAGGACTTAAAAACCATGGGCTGCTTACGAAGCATTCAGTAGCTGTCTATCTAAATTCCGTAATCTATAAATGATTGACCTACCATGGTTTGGTTTCGCAGTGCAATGTTTGATCTAAATCTTGTCATCGTAAACGCTTGGTATTCGGACCACGCAGCGACAATAGTTCAAGCGCAGTCGCGTACCGCTACTTATCACCGATCTTACAGATTTACACACGTTTGGAATTTATTACAGCTCTGTTGATTTTTTTGTATGGGCAAAAGAAGAAAAACATATGGAACAACAGATAATATTTTGAGATTCTAAATTCAAATTCAAAATGAAAACGCCATCTCAATAAATACAGCTGACATAAATATTGAGTCGGAAATCAAAGTAGTTGAGCGCAATCAAACGTGAAGTGGGCTTTGAGACGAAGCCAATAAAGCGTGTTAAGCACGGGACATAAATTGTACACACGGACAGCAAACAATAATATCTATTGAATGAACAGAGGATACACGGATATACAGTTTATAGAAAAGGAATTGAGGAATACTTTGATTGGAATTTTAATTGAATGAAATAAAATAACCTTTAGTGGTTGTAAGCTTGCCTTCTAAACAGGAGGGTCTGAGTTCGATCCAGCCCGCACCTCTGACTTTTCGGATGTGCTGATCAGAATTTTATTATCACTTGCGTTAACGGTGAAGGAAACCATTGTGAACAAACAACAGGAAAGCAGCACACTTGAAAGGGCTCCAAATCTCGGAAGGTATGACTGTAAAGCGGTCACCCCGTCTACCGGAGGGCAGACGGCTGTAAAAAGGCCGACCCCCAGGCACTTCTCGGGGAGGATTGTAAAAGACCCCCTCAAGCCTCGCTGTGCGCTGTGCTACGCACACGGCGGCACGTGGTCATGTGCGCGCCACTGTCTTCCCGGGGGTCACTTGGTGTGAGCACGCAGCCTCCCCAATCTGCGCGTCTGCGACCCCCGAGGCCCACCACCATGTAACGATGGAAGGGGGTGCAAGCGTGTTGGACCTGGGCACCGGGGCGGTTGTTACCCCGGCGCCGTCTCGTCCTTCTCCGTGCGGGATCGGCCTTCTCCCGATCTCGCTCTGCAGTCTCTTTCTAGAGCATGACACTCTTGCAGAAAGAGACCACTGCACTCTAATTTTCATTCTCTGCCAGCATAGCCGACACTACTGCCAGCAGAGAGGCCTCTTGCCTGATCCGATCGACCTGGATCCGCCGCTTGGCATCCCACGCCGACAACTCCTCGAGCATGTGCTGACCATTGTGGAAGCGACCGGTATCCTAGTCGGTACGCACCGAAACAACCGTGACCGGTGAACACCTGCATCAGGCGGTAGGTGACGCAATCACTCCTTCTAAGCCAGGCTCCGAAGAGCGGTAGGATGGCCTCAACGACGTACTTGGTTGTGAACTGCAACCCCAGGTGATGTCGCCACATCTCGAGTACGCGCCGTCGAGCCAGCCACCTCAGCCTGTTGAACGCCCCTGGAGGCACGCTTTCGCCACTCTGGCGGAGGGAACGTGTCTGATCATAGACCCACGCATCCGTCTCCGCCAGGATGTTGAAGGGCAGATAGCGTGCCAAGAGAGTTGCCGCCTCGTAGGACACTGTCCTGTATCCCCGTGCAATCCGTATCTTTCTCGTATGACTCTGCGCTGCAGACCGTGAAGTTTTTTTCTGGACGCCTGACAGCCGGGATGACCAAACAGGCGCCCCGTAAGGGGCCACGGACCGCACGACCCGACGTAGAGACGACGTTCTCCTCGCTCAGCCCCTGAGATTGGGCAGCACTGGGTGTAATGCACCCTATACCCTCTCAACTCGGGGGATGAGGCGCGCGAAGTCCTCTTGGAAGCCCCAACGACTGTCCAGGGTGAGCCTCAGGTACTTAGT
Organism: Diloba caeruleocephala; assembly: GCA_947459985.1. Classification (NCBI taxonomy): domain Eukaryota; kingdom Metazoa; phylum Arthropoda; class Insecta; order Lepidoptera; family Noctuidae; genus Diloba; species Diloba caeruleocephala. The sequence goes on from OX381618.1 coordinate 5,557,449, forward strand.
TTACTGGCCCACCCTGATTTGCGCGTCACTAACGCGTGTCCACGAACTGGGTAGTTCTCTGCTCCGCGGCAGTTTGTGGAACCATAGCGCCTCGGTTTTGTGAGGTGGAGTGGATTTTGGCTACGACTATTGCCACCACAGACATTCTTAATCCAGACACCACTCGGAAAATGTTGGCAGTTGCTCCCTCTTCATCAATCATTCACTTCAACTTTTCGTAGTACACTACTGACATCACCAGTACAACCAAATAAAATATGTGCTTGGTTGGTTGAACAATTAAACGTGGTGAACACGGCACATAAATCACATACAGAGACTGCATACAATAACTATAGAACAAACGGCAATACACGGACATAAAAATTTTGGAAGAGAAACTGTTACCTAATACTTACTTATTTTATTAATTAACATGGTTACTTCGACCGGTTCCTTCTTTTTGGAAAAGCCTACATATATGTAGCTGTGGACTTGGATAGGCCGTACTTTGACATGAGTGTTCCCAGAAATGTGAGGCAATAATGTGATAGTTGCCTGGCAGTTTAAGTATGTCATGCTCACTCGTGTCCTGCTGATGCATCGCATTACAATAATAATTAATTTACTTCCAATAAGATTTCTATATCAGTAAAAGCTGTCCAGTTCCTATAGAGAGCACCCGTTCACGGACATAACATAGCATGGCCCAACTCAACCATAATGCAGGAACTTAACCACCCAACATACACTATTACATATATATAGATTGCTTGACTGTTGGATTATTTAAGGAAATTATAATCATCGTAAGTGAAGCTATAATTCTAATCATAGTAATTAATTAATTTACACTAACATCTCATGGTAATGAGCGCAGTGAGGTGTCATATAGTACTAGTTCTGGGTACAATTGTAATGGATAGGTGAGACGATTATCATCAGGCAAATGATTTGCTTATCTCACCACTGAGTAATATTAAAAAAAAACCTTAGGGAAACTTAGCAAGCACTACTTTGGATTGATATTGGACTGATCTGATCTGCAATTACCATTTTTCTTACCCAGCACGGTGATAACTTGTCTACTGATTCATAAATTCTTATGTCCAGTCGCGGATTTCGATAGGCCATTGATGATCAGAACACGTCCAGTCACAAAAGTCCTTGAATCGTAGTTATATTCGTTTACATCGTCATTTTAATTTGCCGTGTGGTGCTGGATCAGAATACCACCACCCCATCTCTTCCCGCGGGTGACGTAAAAGTCGACTAAGGGATTATCCGTAGGATGGGCAGCCGCGTCCTTCGAGTACATTAACAACGCTACTGCGATCGCCAACCCGTCTGCCAAGCGTGGCGATTATGGCAAACCCCCCCAATGAACCCACAAAACACCCATATCGGTCATTGTGGTGATCTTTGGGGGAGGCCTGTGTCCAGCAGTGGACTTCATTCGGCCGAAATGATGACATCGTCATGTATACTGACCTTAGCAAATAATTCGACAAGATTCCTCAATCGACATAAACCAAAAAATCAAATGTACGATCTAATAGGCAATTGAACTCGATGAAGCTTTATTTAAGCTGTCGTCCTATTTTCGACTTCGTATTTAATAGGTTTAGGTCAGACTTTTGTCAAATAGAGTCAAGAATCCCACAGGGCTCACATCAGGGTCCAATCTTCTTCAATAATCTTCTTCAAGTCAGCTTAAAAAAGTCTACTGTTGGACACACAGCACCCCAAATTTCATCACAACGTCCGGTCTGTGCTTATGATATGTGATATGTCATTGAAAGTTTTGACATAATAACCATGCTTGGCAGGCGGGTTGGAGATTCCAGTTGAGTTGTCAATATAATTGAAGGATGCTGCTGCCCATTCTCGAGCTAATTCCAGAGTCGCTTTTTACGACATCTACTGGTTGAGACGGGGTGGTGCTATTCTTACGCAACTTACCTTGACCTTGACTCAAAACAATTAGATACTTTGGTCATAATAAATCATTATACCGTGCGCGATTTGCGCCGATGATCAATAGGACTGAAAAACAAGCATTTATATATTTCTTCAAACAAGCCGTCACGGTTTCGTAGTAACAAAAAATATCAAGACTTTTTTTACTTTCTTTTTACATATCGTTGCCCTACACTAGGTTTTCTCCTGAGTCGTGGGTGCGTTTACAGACACATATTTCACACACAATTCTTTGTAATTACTTTATTTGTACCCGAAACTGGAATTACATTTACCTTGATAAGGTAGGAAAAGCTAAATGTGAGGCCAACCTCACCATACCCTACATAAGTATGACTCGAACGTTTTTTTCTCAAACATCCAAACGATTTTTCAATTACGTACCCATTCGATTCTCTGAGTGGTACATTTGAATCCACATCACGTAACATGAAGAGTTCTCCGGAGCTCATTTCCTCCACTCATGGCAAATGAAAGGGTGGTAGGTTAAACAATTAGGGGTAGTTCTTCCGATAATTTGTGTATACAGTATGTTAACTAATGAAAGGCGTTCTTGATAACTTACCACAATATATCCATTAACAGTATGTTAAATTAAAACCAGTAGCTAAAAAAAATATCATACTAAAATCATAACCTCTCATAAATTACAAACTGATAAAGATTAAAATATTTATTATTCATGTATAACGATTAACAGGCACTTACAAATAGTCAAGACTTTAGCTGCCACGTTCCAAGATGTTGATTTCCTATGGAGAAGGACGGACAAGAAATTCCATAGTAAAACTCTAAAACATTAATATTTAATATTCAGAGGCAGTGGGCCATGTTTATTAATTACAGCGTAATCGATTTTACAGTATAGAAAAGCAAAGGCGCATGCATATATGTTCTTTTTTACATTGGTGTACGTAATTTAATTGTCATAAATAACATAATACGCAGTACAGTAAGTGCGTATCGATCCCGGTGAACTATTAAATTTAGTCGATTTATTTATGCTGAGCTTTTCGTTTAACGTTTTGTGGTACGGTACATATCGGAACTCGGCTGTTTCGTGAGCTGGCAACATTTGATGCGCGATTTTGTAGTGACGCCCGCATTCTAGATTAGAACGCGTTTTAGGTTGTTTGTTTGTATTTGTAAAAAATACTTTTTATTTCATATCGGCCATTTATACGTCCACTGCTGAACCAAGACCTCCCCCATAGATTTTCAGAACTGTGTCATAATTTTGGGGGGTATTTGCCAATACTAACCACGCTTGGCAGGCGGGTTGGTGAGCGCAGTATGGCTACCGTTTCACAGAAGGGACGCTGCTGCCCATCCCTCTGGTTTAGATTCCCTAAGTCGCCTTTTACGACATCCACGGGAGGAGATGGCGTGGTGGATGGGTAATCCGGACAGCACACGGAACTTCTTATTTAATTATATTAGAATTACAGGTTTTATTTACATTATGGACAAAAAATTGTTAATGCATTTTTCTAAGAATTTTAAAATGGTGCGGATCGCTACATCTGTGTTTTCAAAATATATACGTTCTTGTAACGGTGATAAGATGGAGTACTTATAGATTAACGTTTACCTTAATACACTAAAATATAAACATTGACAACGTGTGTTAGTCGCTTAGCTATACGCATCTTAAATATTATCACTTTATTAAGTTGATGTTCAAAATATCTTCCACAACAATATCTTATTCTCATATTAAGCCTGATGTATCTGTCTGTCTGTCAGGTGGGTAACATAATATTACCACAAGTTCATATTGCCTTTAGCCAAATTAAATTCCTGTTCTTAACGCGTACCTATTTAGATGTGTAGGCATACATTATTCAGTAGTTTGAGGTTTTCTCAAATTCGGTGTTCATAATTTAATATGGCAAATAAAAAGTATCTTCGTTTTAAATAAAAATATTCAATTACTAAAAGTTTCACTTACTTTTTTACATTACTACGGAAGTCATGATATTATTATACTTTGCTAAGTTGTATAAAATTGCCCATATGAAAATCGGTTTACAAGAATTTTCCATTTGAAAATGCTCAAAGGATCAGCCCCATTATAAATCTCCTTATGCAAAAAGATAGGTAGATACCAATACGCTGAATAAAGAAGCTCTTTTGAAGTCGGTTTAAAATGTACCCGGAAAATAAATTCCACAACAAATTTAAATTTCATATAAGCGATGTCTTAAATTGAGCAGGCTAAGTAATTTCAACTCCCTGAAGTGAGATGCTCAATACTTATTTATATATTCGTAAATAGGAATTACGTGAGGTAAAAGCTTTCCCGTAAGTATACCGTATATCCCGTAAATTTATAGGTATCGGTATTTATTTCACTACCAGCAATTTAGGCAGACAAAACACTAGGTCAGTAGACCTGTACAATCCTCCCCGACATGTGCCTCGGTACTCGGTTTTTACAGTCGCCTCCCCTTTGCTAAAGGGGATGACTAGTTTACAGCCGTCGCTTCCAAAAGGTGTGGCACCAATGGGCGGCTTTAGTGCGTACGAGGGCCTAGAGCTTCTTCGGCGATGAAGTTTACAGCTTCGGTGTTTCGAGTCAGTCTAGCATGCCCGTTCGCCCTTCCCCGGGGCAGGACTGGCGAGCGGCACCCTGTGGATTAGTTTATATTATTCATAGTCTTCTGTGTTTTAGAATTGCTTACATCAATTATATTAGGTACTAAACATATGCTCCGGAAGTTTTTTACTGTGCGGTTGACGCATTGACTAAACAATTTGCTTTCTGCGCTACGGGTCGCGGGTTCGATCCCCGCACTGAACAGATGTTTGTATGATATAGTTTTTTTGGGTCTGACTGTTTGCGTGTGAGTTCTTGCATCTAAATAATTTTAATAATTTGGTTAGGAAAACCGATTTCCCTTGAACCATCTATTTGAGGAATCGGATACGATATTCACATTTTTTTGTGGAGTTCGTTAGGAGTGAAAATTGTATTGGCCCTTGCAAACCAACTGTCAAGATGGTGATTATAGAAAAATCCACCATGATTGTTAATTGTAATAGTCAACAGAGAAGGAAAGTTAAGCAGTAGATGTTCAAAAAAGATTGCAATTGTAGGCCATTTGCCATACGCGATGATCATAGAGATCATAGAGCCACTTTGACTCTGACTGACTTCACTTTGAATCCGAGTCGCACGTTAAGTGCCAGATCAGTACAAATATTATTGGAAAAAACTGGCTATTGTAAGCATGGTGATTATCGCAATATTTACAATAACCGTTAACGGTAGTGGTAATTGAGGGCTCAAAATAAGCAATGGACTTTACCTATGAGAGAGCTATACTTGGTATTTCTCTATGAGATCAAATGAGGAGATCCGTAGAAGAACTAAAATTGTCGACATAGCTGAAAGGATTAGTAAACTGAAGTGGCAATGGGTGGGGCACATTGCTTGTAGAACTGATGGCCGGAAAACGCAGCGTGGGATGACAACCAGGTGGACAGACGTGGTGAAGGTCGCTGGGAGTCGTTGGATGAGAGCGGCATGTAACCGCTCGTTGTGGAAATCTAAGGGCCTTCGTTCAGCTGGCTCATATGATGATGATGACGAAGTGTAATCTTTTCCCAAAGTATTCGGTACGTTGTCACTTACATTCTGTATATAACTGAAAAGTACTGGCCATTTTTAATAACAATTTGAAGTTTGTTTCCTATGCAGCCCTATTATTTTCGATAGTATAAATAAGCTTAATTCAGTAAAATATGGTAAACGCAACATTATGAGTTTCTAAAACTCCTACTCCGGGTACGAACTCACGATAATTCCATACTCCACAATGTGTGGCAGTACATAATTGATGTAAATTTTAAACAAAAACACTTTGCGCATTAAAAATACAAGATGCCACGTATCTCGGGGGTGGGAAGTGAAGCGGGGCATAGGGAGGAGTTGAAGGGGGAAGTCTTCATAAGAGGATTAAACACGGTAATAAGGTTTGCATCCAACACACTTGGCTGGGTCAAGTAGGGTTTACCGCCGCACTTCTGCTATGTTTTTGAAAGAAAATTCCTTCATAATAATATCTGTTTTATGTTTGTTTTCGCTAGGAATTCATAACAGTTGATTAACAAAAGAGACTTTCTGTTACTTAATTGACAAATGAATGATAAAGTAAATGTTTCAAGGAAAGTTATAGAGCGAAACTTATGGTTTACTTTTTTAGAGTATGTATAACTTTTATAGGCGCAACTTGAGAGTAACTTGGATCATTTTAGGGACGGAAGTAACGGCTGGTTACACAAATTCTGCAATATGAAATGCAGCTGAATATCGTATTTCGTGACTAACTGCAGTATTTATACAATGGGCAATGGTCAATTTTCATCTATTTTTACCGACTTCGAAAAGGAGTAGGTTTTTAGTTTTTTTTTATCTATGTACACTATTTTTTTTATGTATGTACTCCGAGATTTGTAGACCGATTTGAGCAATTCTTTTTTAACTGATGCAGAATGCTTTCGAATTGGTCCCATTTAAATTTCATTACATTTAATGGAGTAGTTTTTTAAATAGCTTCAATGTACAGGTTAATTTGACTGCGCTTATCTAGATAATGTCTTAATAGTTTCGATTCCTCTCAGATCTGAGAACCGAATTGAGTCGTTTTCAGTGGTAAATACTGATACCAAATTGGAAAAAGTTCTTACATATAATTACACTAAAAAGAAACAACTAACTTTTTAACAAAAAAATACCGACTTCAAAATGGAAAAAAAAAATTAAGGAAGTCGGGCGGGGCCAGGTATAGAATATAACTTCACGTTGGTCTGCATGAACTATGGTTGGGGCTTATACCTGGCCCCGCCTGACTTCATAAAGTTTTTTTTTCCTTTTTGAAGTCGGTATTTTTTTTGTTAAACAGTTTTATCTTTAATTACTTTAAACGATTTATTTTTATAATTAATAAATAAATATATTTGAGACCCTCACAACAAGCCCTTCCATTTAATATGTTACATGGTACAGTTAGCAAAACGCTATTCTAAAATTTTCTATATTACCCCCAAAATATTTCTTATGAAAGGCATGACAAACGAACAGCCTCCTAACTGATAATAAGTAACAATAGTGGCCATGGCCTTCGGCAATCTATCAGTCACTCACCACTCACCGTGGTGCCTATGCCAAGCGTGGTGAGTACTAGCAAATTCCCTCCAAAATGACATCAGACAATATATAATCATTCAGCAGTGGACGTTCTTTGGCTAATATGATGATGATGATCAACGACTCGGGAGAAATACCAGAGAATGGAACGGTTAAAAAACAAAGTTCTTTTTGACAATTTAGGCAGTCTCCATGTATTCTATCAAAGATAATTTGCATTTGATGTGAAATAAGTATGTCTCTGTAGAAAAAGAAATAAGTCCTCATTATAACGAATAAAGCTAAACTAGCCGGGTTGTTGCTAATGACCGCAGAGACATATTTTTGATTCAGTTTGTCCCTTTACAGGACAGGCAGAGCTCAGAGACAGAAAGAAACATTCAAAAAAGTTTTTACTAAGTTACCTTTTTTATTTATTTTACCTGGTGGAAATACATCATGTACAGTAAGTGTTCATAAGTGAAGTAGCACGTTAAGGATTGTATTGCTGTGAAGACAAGTTATGGTCCGCACGGTTACACATAAAGCTATATATAACCAGTATAAGCTGATCTCGCATTATATAGGCTTTCGGTATGATGAGAGATCAGGATAAACTGGTTTTATATAGCTTGATGTGTAGCAGTGTGTACGTGTAAGTGGTATCTCAACACAGAGTTCGCACACTGCTGTCACTACACGAAACAAAAATATATTTCCGTCTCTTTTGTTTAACACGCAGCATATGCCTGCCCGATCATGGCCGGTTTATGTGATTGCTACAATTGGCAGTAAACTAATGTGCCAATAGCTGTGAGCGTCTGGTGTCGGGATATGGGCACCTGGTTTAGGTTCCCATCGCGTGATGCAATTATACAAGAATTATAACTTAGGTGATAATTTTGATGTTTTTTTTATATTGTTATTGCAATAAAAGGTTGAAAATATAAAATACGTGATAAGTGACAACAAAACGAAAATGTTGATTCGTTATAATTGCAAACGTAAAGTTAACAAACCACTCCATTTACTTATGCGGTAGGCATTGATTTCTCTCTGGAACCCTCCGTAGGTGCCGAAGATGACCGCCCCAGTGGTTTTAGCCGGAAGAAGTCCGACACGCCCCTTCGTCCTTCCCCGGGCCGGAGGAAGTTCATGTAGAATTTCCACTGAGCCCAATCAAAAAAAGGTTTTGATTCCTATACTAAAAGTAGATTGCAAGTACACCTCAAATTGTTATCCTTAAATAATCACGGATGTATACGAATGTTACTAAAATAATGTAAACCTTGGTTATTTATAATTCACAATAATATTTATACCTACAGATTAAAACTAAATATATACAAACTATTTATGATTAAACTAAATTATATGTAAAAAGATAAAATATTCAACAGGTTATGCTTTGTATAACCCCCATTATTCTAGATACAGTCAAGTAGATGTTGACGCATGGAGCTTTCGTGATTCAAACATATTTAAGTTGATCTTATATTTGCCCATAGCTTCATGTAATTGACTTAACTGCTAAATGCATCCATTTAATCCCGTGCTTCTTCGCACCATCAAACTCCGTCAACACGGAGTTACAGTATTTCTCTAGAACAATAAAAAAATAGAAATAACATTAGGCATCTATAAGCACTTTACTGTTCACAGTTTAGACACAAAACATTATTTAAAATATGATGATTTAAAATAAGTTATTATATATTATTCATAATTAATTTTCCAAAATACATAATCATTAAAATTACTTATTTTGTTTTATTTAACCCTCACGATGAACTTTATTTTATAGACTCAAAAGGATCAACAAATTATTTTTGATTTAGTTTTATTAAAATATAAAATATTTTAATTGTAACACACACTCAGCCCGGTTTCATTTGACATTTCCGTTATCTGTTATATTACGCCCACTTTTAGTCAGCAAAATAATATTCGCATTCGCTTCAATATTTATATTTGCTTATAGTTTAAAATTAATTACTACAGCACCGCTAATAGATTTAACCACACGTCACTAACCAACCAACAATGTTCTATGTGATCTAGGTAAACGAGCCGCAGTGACTGCATATGTCTGCCTTACAGAAATCGAAGTAATGTATTTAGGTTTCGGTAGCCTACCTTCTAACTTTACTGTTAAATTTAAGCCAATAGGATGAACTGTACAACGAACTCGCTAATTATTATCACTGCGAATAATTTTACAACCTACAACAACTGTTACCGCACGTGAGGTTCGAACCCACTGCGCGCGATTGAACGCACCTACAATAATATTAGCCATTAAGCTAGCATACTATTTACGAATTGATTGAAATTGTGAACTGTATCAGTTGCAGATAATACTGAGTATGTTTGTGAGTCTATAGCATAGCAACAGCATAATTAAGAGAAGACCGTCAAGCGAAAGTGTCAATCTATTGCTTTGTGAGATTTCTACTGGACGTGACCGTACTTGTACATTTAGTTTGCTCCTTCGCCCCGGAGAAGAATCAAAATATATATGAATTACTATTTGTATTTTATAGCTGCTATATTTGTTTTTATCAATGTATAGATAACTTTTTCAAACACCTTGTTAAAACACATTTTTTTAAAGTGATTTAAAATAATAATAATGAATAGTGATCAGAAAAAGACCTAAACCTGAATATCTTTCGGCATTTTTTCAGAAATTGTTGTGTTACGATATGCCCTTCATTGTTTCAATATGACGTGTAAAAGCATATGTTAGGATTATTTTTCACCCGCTGGAAATACATCATTTACTTCCTCCACCCAGGGGAAGTACCGAGGAGCAGACTCCTAGATCCCCCGAAGCCTCACTGTGCGCTGTGCTGCGCACACTGCGGCACACGTGCACACCGCCGTCTTCCTGGGGATCACTCGATATGAGCAATCCCCAAACTGCGCGCCCGCAACCCTCGAGGCCACCCGCCTTATAATGACAGCGAGTGACTTAGGCGTGTTGGACCTGAGCTATGGGGCGGTTGTTACACTGGCGTCTAGTTCTTCTCCGTGTGGGACCAACCCTCTCCCAAACCCACTCTCGGTCTCATTCTGGAACATGACGCTCTTAGAGAAAGAGATCATAGCACTCCAATTCCTATGCTCTGCCAGCATAGCCCTATGCTATCATAGCACTACTGCTGCAGAGAGAGATTTTGCACGATCCGATCGACCAGGATCCGCTCAGCAGCCTACCAGCATGGGCAGGGCACTCTCTGAGTGTGTGCTGTGCGATATTCTGATCGTGTCCACAGTAGTGGCACTGACTGCTCGTATCGCAGGTACAGTTTACAGACACATGTTTCACACACTCGGGCCCAAAGCAACTATCTGTAGATCATGCAAATACTTGTTCCATGCGGGAATCGAACCCGAGACATGTAGCGCAAGCCAATTCAGCCAATGCACCGACCGTGCCGTCAAGTATCGCCGATGATGGTATAACATTCAATGTTATAGGTTACGAGTCTATTGGAATTAAGCCGTAACTTATCTGTAGCCCGGATTGCTACTGAACACTAAATCCGATTAACCTATTGGTTAGTCGGATTTTAGGGTAATAACCCTACGTTGGACAAGGCACCTGTGACAAACAGACGAAAGAAAGAAAAAGCACTTGTGAATGGACAGACTTTTATTGCCACGTTCCTAGATGTGTATTTCCCATGGAAGACAACGGATAAGTAACCCCATGGTGACATTAAAAAAATATATATACCTTTGAGACTCTATATTTTCTTTAATATTCCCGGAAAGTAAATTGCGTAAATTTTGCTAGATTTGGCTGTCAAATTGTTTGCAAAAACATTTTCCTGTTAATCACAGCCCTTTCATGAAAATCGCTTTTTAGACAAAATAAGTTCTGAAAGCAAAGTTATAAAATGAGATATTTTAACAGATGATTAAAATAATATTGGTAATGAAAATGGACGGGATCTTAACATTAATTACTTGAATAATTAAACGCTAAAACGAAGCTTCATAAATTACTATTGATCAACATTGACTTCGTCTTCCTGGATTTTATGTCAATCTTTATATAGATAAGTCTTCACAGCTTGTCTGCTCAATGATTACCACACAATCTGTTGATCTGCGAGGTTAAAAGTCACTTGACGCGGTTTTAATTCAGATGGGTGCCCGTTTATGACACTGGCCTTTTATCCAAGCCACACGGCTTTCAGGTTAGGTTTCAGGATAAAGAACACCACTCATCTCCTTCCGTGGATGTCGTAAAAGGTGATTAAGGGCTAAGGGACTAAACCACGGAGATGGGCAGCAGCTTCCCTTCTGCATACTGCCCACCTACCCGCTTGCCAAGCGTGGTGAGTACTAGCAAATTCCCTTCAAAATGACAAAGCATGTAACCTATCGTCTTATGGGGGAGGCTTTTGTTCAGCATTGGATGATTTTGGCTGATATGATGTTGATATATATTAGATAGTGAAAGTTAATGGTCGAATCTGCGGATTTGAGATCGAGATTAATTAGGATCCTAACAGAAAAGCAAATCAAGTTCAAAATCTTAAATCTAAGATTTTGGTTATGATTGATTATTATTTTATTATTCCAACCATAAGTAACATTTCTTACAATCCATTATCCATCAGAAGATTTAATCGTATCGTCAAGTATTACTATATTGTAAATAAAAAGGCCTGTCGCTTAATTCAACAGTGATATACAGAACATAAAAAAAGCAAAAATAAAATTAACGATAACAGCAAATACATCGAAAATAAACACCCAAGTGCCATTAATCACGGCACACAAAAGTACCAATAAATAACGATCAGAACAAGGTTACCTACCTTCGAATTCGTACTAAATTTTAATTTGCAAAATAACGTTAAAGTTAAATGTCTATGCCGTTTACAGCAATTATTACTGTAAAGGTTTTAATACAGGTTTCGGTGACAGGTGGTGGCAGTCACGGTTTATTCGTGTTTGTTTCCGTTTTCTTGGGTAAGTCATAAAATATGCCGATTGTGTTTTAAAATAGGAGTTGAGGTCCCATTCTCCAACGGATTCACAGTTTGTGGCATTTCGGGTAACATGTAATTATGCTTCCTTTGTCAGTGGAACAGAAGAAAGTGACTATGCTATCTAGCCGGTTCGATAGTGGTCTAACAGGTTATTTAAATTTTTATTAAATAGTAATTTCGAAAAGCGTTCGTATGGGTGTTTGAGGTATATGGGGAAGATACTGGCTGGAGTTAATATAGATATTAATGTGTTATTTCTCTATGAGGTGATTCAAATCAAAATGAGCGGAATCGTAGAAGAACTAAAATTGTCGACATAGTTGAAAGGATCTGTAAGCTCAGGTGACAATGAGCGGGGCACATAGTTCATACAATGATGGCTATTGGTGCAGAAAAGTTCTCGTGTAGAGATCACGCACTTGAAACCCACCGTAGCCGTAGCCTTCAACGAGAAACTATTGATTGTTGTATTAAAACTCGACTCTTTAAAACTGTAGAGATAACATATAAAACTATATGTCTTAGTTCACAATATGCTATCGCTATGCTAACTTGCTTACGTAACACGTACACTTCGTTTAATCCAGAAACCTGTGGCACTGCGTCACATGAGAACACACGCCAGAGAGGCGCTCATTTGTGTCCCCAAACATAATTTAAATCTGAGGTATAACACAAAGTAGCATAATGGAAACGGACTCGTGGCGTGACTGTGCGAAGAGCGATACAAAGCAAAGGAAGCTAGGACTCAATTATATTCCCGTTTTAATTTCTACAGCTATTTGTAATGTTTTGCTTCACATTTACGGTAATTATCAGGTGAATTTCAATTTCGAATGGTAGTTTTAAAACATACATTTTAAGAAAGACGTTTTGACAGACATGCTGCTTAAGCTTTGCATTCAGTGCTTATTTTACCGTGGCGGTACATTGGTTCATATTATAATTACTGTAGCACACCTAAAGCGCGTCAGCTTCGCGACCGTAGTGGTACAGCTGCTACAACCGTAGCAGGAGTTGTAAGATTCCTTAATTTGCTGGAGATCCGAGCGCGTCAGCTACGCAATCGTAGCGCTACAGCTGTTACAACTATAGCATCACCTGCAATCTTCCTAAGGTTTTATTGAGATGGGAATGTGAATTATACGAGTACATTACGTGAATCTTAAAGGTCTTGGCTTTATGGTTCCCAGCGAAAAACAGGCCTTTTCTTCTTATGGGTGTCTTTAACACGCTTTAGAGTCCAGCAGTGTTCGTTTGTGCTAGAAATAACATGTTGCGGTCACAGATTTGCCTGCCAAGTGGGCTGTGCGTGTGTGATGACAATGTTACCTTTGACCGTTAATTGGGATATGAATGAAGAAACGCGTTTGCTCGTGTAAAGTTCTGTGTAAATTGAGTGTAAAGTGAAATAAAAACTTTTCGTCACCGTCCTGAATAGTTCACTAACAATCACCAGTCCACCGCGACCTTTAACGCAGTGATTGTTGGTTTTATTTGACATATCGATGTTGTTGCTAATTCAAGAACTTTAAGAAAGTCTATGGAGCATGCCATGCTAGGTATGTATCAGTCTAAAAGACCGCCTCTGAAATACTGTAAAAAGGACCAAATTTTGTGATGTCATCATCATCATCATATCAGCCACAGGACGTCCACTGCTGAACAAAGGCCTCCCCCTTAGATTTCCACAACGAGCGGTCACATGCCGCTCTCATCCAACGACTCCCAGCGACCTTCACCAGATCGTCTGTCCACCTCGTTGGAGGTCGTCCCACGCTGCGTTTTCCGGTGCGCGGTCTCCATTCTAGAACCTTTATGCCCCAACGGCCATCAGTTCTACGAGCAATGTGCCCTGCCCATTGCCACTTCAGCTTACTAATCCTTGCAGCTATGTCGATAACTTTAGTTCTTCTATGGATCTCCTCATTTCTGATTCGATCTCGTAGAGAAATACCAAGCATAGCTCTCTCCATATCTCGCTGAGTGACCTTGAGCTTTCTTATGAGGCCCATTGTGAGTGACCACGTCTCTGTTCCATATGTCATCACTGGTAACACACACTGGTTAAAGACTTGCGTCTTGAGGCATTGCGGTATTGTTGACGAAAAGACGTTGCGAAGTTTCCCGAACGCTGCCCAGCCGAGTCGGATTCGACGATTGACCTCTTTCTCGAAGTTGGACCTACCTAACTGGACAGTTTGTCCTAGGTAGACATACTCGTCAACAACTTCGAGAACAGAGCTCCCAACGGATATTGGGATGGGCACGACATGGGCATTTGACATGACTTTTGTCTTGCCCATGTTCATTTTAAGGCCCACCTGTTGGGAAACTCTGTTGAGACCATCGAGCATTGTGCTGAGCTCTTGCAGCGATTCTGCCATGACTACGATGTCATCGGCAAATCGAAGGTGAGTGATATACTCGCCATTGATGTTAATGCCGAATCCTTTCCACTCCAGTAGCTTGAAGGCATCCTCCATTGCAGCGGTGAACAGTTTCGGGGAAATGACGTCCCCCTGTCTCACACCTCTCTGCAATGGAATTGCCCCCGTGCTCAGTTCATGTACTCGGACCGATTGTGATGTGGGCAAGCGGATTATGTGAATCAAGTGACATCGTGTTGGACCCTTAACAAGACGTGTTCATGACAGAGTGGATACCCAGAAAGGGAAAACGCGTCATTTGCAGCCAGTTGTCCGATGGGGCAATTATATAGAAGTGGTCGCAGGAAAGATAGGGATGCGATCAGCACAAAAATAGAAGTACACAAGGGAGAGGAGGCTTATAGTCAGCAGTGGGTTGATACAAGCTGTGGATGATGATGACGACACAATTTCTTACCTAAAAGATTGGCAATGCGTCAACTAATTCTTTAGTGTTGCGAATGTCCGTGGCCGGCGCTGAAAAAAGCATGATGCTGCCTGTGATAGTCTAGTCGTGAAACGCTTGCCTTCTATACAGGAGGGTACGAGTTCAATCCCAGCCTGCACCTCTGACGTTTCAGATTCATGTGCGGATCAGAATTGATTATCACTTGTTTTAACGGTGAAGGAAAATATCGTGAGAAAACTTGCACACCTGTGAGGGCTCCAAAAAGTTCTTTATGGTGTAGTTGGTCCGCCAATTACTAGATCAGCGTGGTAGAGCTAATGTCTAACCTTTCTCAACGTGAGAAGGGCTGATTATGATGATTATGTGGCCGGTGCTCATTCTTTCCTTTTAAATGATGAATGCTCACACAATCTGTTACTCATATATAAAAATCCCGCCTTAAATTTAGACGAAAATAGCTGAAGCAATTGCCGTGTGGTGCCGGCTCAGAATACGACCACCCCATTTCATCCCGAGGGTGTTGTAAGAGTCGACGAAGGGATTAACCGGAGGATTGGCAGCAGCGTCCTTCGAGTACATTAACAACTCAACTGCGATCGCCAACCCGTCTGCAAAGCGTGGCGATTATGGCAAGACCCACAAATGAGCACACAATACAGCATATCGGTCGTTATGGTGATCTTTGGGGGAGGCCTGTGTCCAGCAGTAGATTTCATTCGGCCAAAATGATGATGATGAGCAGAAGCAAGTGATTATCGTAGAAGTTAAAAGATGTCCATTGCTTAACTCAGGCCTTAAGTGACCACTACACTGAAATATTGTGCGTAACCACGCTTGGTAAACCTATCGGTGAACAGTATGATAGTATGTTGTTATTATTGCAGAAGGGGAACCTGTCACCCTTACCCATTATTACGAAGGGTGATTGAGGAATCATGGTCATATAAAGGCTCTCACCAATAGGTTAACTGCCGTCCTTTAACTGGAAAGCCGTTAACCCTCAGAAGGTCGATTTTGACTTTTTAATGCAAAGTGAGGCTCAGAATGCCACCACCCAATCTCCTCGAAGGGTGTCGTAAAAGTCGACTAAGGGATTAGCCGGAGGTTGGCAGCAGCGTCCTTCGAGTACATTAACAACTCAACTGCGGTCGCCAACCCGTCTGCCAGGCGTGGCGATTATGGCAAAACCCCCCAATGAGCTCACAACACATCCATATCGGTGGTAGTGGTGATCTTTGGGGGAGGCCTGTGTCCAGTAGTGGACTTCATTCGGCCGAAATGATGATATACTCGTAGTTTAAAATTCTCTGTCTTCCTATCTAAGAACCATAATTGTATTAGCAATAGTTCCTGAGTTACAAACACTATAAAAGTCGTTAAGGTAAGGTTAGCGACCTTTAAGTAAAGTAATTAGAGCCAAAAACAAGCTAAAATCATTAGCTAAATAAATAAATAAAAGACTTAATAATGTTTGAAAATAGTTTTCTGAACAAATAAGACCAATTATGGACGCAAATAAATGTAAATAATGTGTCTAACAGTCATTAATCTAAGTTTTATAGTGTTTTTAGATACAACGACGTCCCACCTTTTTTTGGCTGTTTCTTGAAAACTACTTTTGTACTTAACGGCTTTCTAGTTTAAGGACGGCAGTTAAGGTCTGCTGCATTTGCATTTTTCAATTCGGAAACTATCTGACATAGCTATGGTTTGACTGTACTAGTATTTTGCATATTTCTGAGGCATATTGTCATTTGGCATTCTTTTATGCAGCGGCTAATGTAGATTTAATATTTATACCACAGAAGAGGGCCAACCTTGCAATCTTATGATATGGTTCCTTGCGCATCACGTAGAATATTAAATTTAAAATAACTATGAATATACTCATGCCTTCCCTTTAAATTATGAAAATTTTACGAAAATAGGAAGAACTGGGGTTTTATTTGTTTTTGGAACGATGCCCCATTCTATGATTTTTCCTGTGCCATAGATTTGATTTTACAGACATAAATCTCATGTGCAAAAACATGTAGAGCCCGAAACCTTAGAGCAGAAAACTGACTTATAAGCCACGGCGCCAACCGTGCAGGCAAAACGAATTGATCTATACTTCCCGAGAACAATATGCTCAGAAACATTGATTATTGGTACACATTTCACCATATTTATTTATTATTGATGTTCCATTGCTGTTGAAAATTAACGAGAAATATTCTAAATAAGTAGTACCTAAAGTAACCATGATTTAGAAATACCAAGCATCCAATTTCCGATTGTAGTGAATCAAACTAATGCGTTATAAACTGAATGTTACTTTTGCACGCTCATGCAGTTTCATAATTAATGATGTTACATTCTGGTTCCAAATCCAATAAATTGAATATTTGCAAAGGTATAATTATGAATGTTTTCCTTTTTTTGTGAGCAAAATTGAACCGATATGTACCAAGTTTTTTTTCATATGGATATTAAAAAGCATCCTATCTGTAATACAGAAAAAAGATAATACCTTTTATCTTTAAATTTGATTATAGAGAAGATGGTTAGCATTTACCACCGGTTTGGAACCTTGTTATTAAAATAATGAAGTCCCAAACTTCATACCACATCAAAAGACATTCAAACAGTTAACAGTAAGTTATTACTGCGAGTATATTTTATTTCACCAAATGTTTTATATACAATTAAACCTAAAAATTACATTCTATACTACTATATAACTAAACTAACACAATATATATACAAATGAAACTACAAGAAAGGGAGTGCATTCAGGCGTCAGAGTACTCGTTCTCATCGCTGTCAACTGGTAACGTTCCCAGAAGACTGGCCGGACGAAGCCTTTTTTCACCAGGTGAAAAAATCGTTATTTCATGCTTTCTCGCGCCCCGGGGGTGTATGGAGTTGCCAGACTCTTATCGTCTAATACCACTAGAGCGGTCGTCTTCGATACCGAAGATGGCCTTCAGGATCTCTGAAACAAGCAAACGATAGTAACGCATTAAAAAAAAATCTAACGTTTTCTCTTGCTAGTATTTCCCCTGTGTCGTGGGTACGGACAAATCTCACATGCACAAATACTCAGACCCGGAACAAATATCTATAGATAAATCATACAAACATTTATTCCGTGCGGGGATCGAACCCGTGATACGTTGTGCAGAAAGCCAATTGCTTAGCCACTGCGCCAACCATGCCATCCAACATTAAGCACAGCCCCTCAGAGAGAACTGTAAAGCAGTCAACCCCTCTAGGGGAGGGAAGGTGGCTGTAAAAAGACCACCCCCCAGCCACATCTTGGGAGGGGTGAAGGATACCCTGACTCTCACTGGATGCTGTGCTGTGCACTTAATGATGAAGCATAGCCTTTATTAACTTTTAACAAAATTAATACATCCATACTTCAGAACAACAATACTCGAACTATCAATAATCTATGAACTCTCCTAGTGCAAATGAGGAACTGCCCAAACATGGAGTTTGGTTCCAATCAGTGTTTAACTTTCACTAATTGTTTACCCTCGGGTCGACTTCAATCACCAGCTTAGCTAGGACTGCGCGTCTCAAAACATCTTCCCTTGCATGTTCTAGATTAGTTGGTGATAGGACAAGAGGGGTAGGTCAACTTTAAATGGAGATCCCGACAATGCAATCTCCTGAAACCCGATGTAACATGGAAAACTTTTAATATGATTAATATTTAATTTGTTTATCGGTTGTTATAAGGGTTTAAAACAAAGTTTGCTATATTTTATATTTCAAAAGGTGTTGTAATAAGTAGGTGAAATTTTGTGTTTGAATTAAATTTTGACCAAGTAAACATCATAAACGAAGCCAAGCAACTTAACTTCGACGGCACGGTTGGTGCAGGTTCGATTCCCGCACGGAACAAATATTTGTACGATCTGCAGGTAGTTGTTCCAGTGCGATCTTACGAGGACCTAGAGCCCCCCTTCGGTGCTGAAGATAGCCGATCCAGTGGTTTTAGCCGGTAGGGGGCCGGAAAGTTCCATGTAGAATTTCCACTGGACACCAACAAAAAAAAGTAGTTGTTCCGAGTCTGGGTGTACTGTGTGTGGAATTTGTAGCTGTCGACACAGGAGACAGGAGAAAAACGATTGTGGAGCAGTTAAAAAAAATGTCAACTCTATACTTACTTGTTGATAAATCAGATAAAATGAAAGTTGTTGCAATCCACGGGTTATTTATTATATACCCATTACTATATTATTATGTAAACACCAGCTGGCTCTGCAGACGTTATTCTGTCCTTTCCGGTGGTAGGGTCACATATCAAGGGTGCAATTATTTATGCTCGAACATACATAAATCCTTGAATACAGAATTGAAATAACGGTGATAACCCAATTTGGTATTCGCTAAGACTGGTCCTTCTGCAACGTTTCCTTGATTAGCTTCAATCATGTCTTAGCGAACACCGGATTGGTTTTACAACGTTATTTAGATTCTGTATTCACGGATGTATGGATGTTTGAGCTTAAGAAATTGTCACCTCTTATCCATACTTATGAATCATCGTCTCGACCAAACAAATAAGAATGTGAACACAATCGGTCAAGTCGTTCAGTTACACGATAATTAATAGACGCACCAACGATTATCTATACAAACTAATAAAAGTGTCTGTTTGTAATTTCTAAAAAACCACTTTTTACATAATGCATATGAAAGTATATATGGAACATATAACAAATAATCTTCGAAACGGCTAGACCGATTTTGACGGGACTTTCACTGGCAGATAGCTTATGTTTTAAGGACTAACTTGAGCGATTTTGATCTTAGAAAAAGAAACATAATTTGGGTTTCGCGGAAAAAATTAAAACCCTTGATATCCAATATATATACTCTATGTCAACTGTCAAAGTACTCCAAATTCTTTATAAATAATCCGATTTCTTTGAAATTAAACGGCGAGTAAAACCGCAGAGCATAGCTTGTTGAGATACATTGGTCTAGCATTTTTAAAACAAACCAAGAAAATACAACATAGATCCTAAAACAAATGAATTAACGTAATTATAAACAAATTGAAGTAGATCCATTTCTACGATTGCTTGGATAGCAGTAAAACCGTTAGTCGGAGATCAATACGGAGCCGCAATTAAAGAAATGGGGGCTACAATCGTACCATTGTAATTTTCTCAGATACTTGCATTAGTACGTAATGAAGTTTTAATAAAAGTGTGGGATAATTTGAATTGTCTAAAGTAGGTATTCGTTTTTATGTTTAAAATACGTTACCACTTTAGCCTAGCTTTTGTATGACTTATGTTTAATTGATTAACAGAAATAGTAAAACATAACTTACACAAATAAATTATATTTCCAAAAATCGTAATCATTTCGGCCGAATTAAGTACACTGCTGGACACAGGCCTCCCCAAAGACCACCACAACGACCGATATGGATGCGTTGTGAGCTCATTGGGGGGTTTTGTCATAATCGCCACGCTTGCCATCGGGTTGGCGATCGCAGTTGAGTTGTTAATGTACTCGAAGAATGCTGCTGCCTATCCTCCGGCTAATCCCTTAGTCGACCTTTACGACACCCATGGGAGGAGATGGGGTGGTGTTATGCTAAGCCGGCCGGTATTTTTGCCAGGAACAACGTCTTTAATAACTTTATTCATCTTATAACAGTATTGTAAATGTAATATGATTATCTCAATTACGTCCAACTAGATTCAATTGCAGTTTGGCAGAGAGGTAGATTATGTCATGGAATAGGATATAGAAAATGTGATTGCAATAACGAGTTCTCTCAAGGGTTTAATATAAAGTCACTCGCGGATGAAATCGCTGATCACAGCTATAATAAAAGTAATATTAGTCAGTAACTGTCCCACTGCAGAGAGTCCTGCCGACACTTAGGTTTGGAAGCATCTGAATACCAGCTCAGAGTGGACCCTTTGACTTGGAACAGAAACGTGCGGTTAGGATTGTCGACGATCCCAAGGTCACAAGCAATTTATAACTCCTAGGTTTCGGGAGAGACTTTGCCTACAGTGTGTATTCTACCGCTTGTCCAACGGACGATGTTCTGAAGAATTGTTCGATATGATGCCACGGCTACTTTCTACCATCGCACCTCTTAAATGGTTTCGTACCGAATGGCCTCAGAGGAACTTCCTCCCGCGCACACTCAGGTTGTGAAATGAGCTCGCTAAACAGGTTTCCCCAAGAAACAGCATGAAGTTCTTCAAAAGAGTGAAAAGATTTTTATAGGGTTGGCAACGCACGAGGGAGACCTCTGGTGTTGCAAGCGTTCATAGGCCACGATAACCGCTTACTATTAGGTGGGCTGTATGCTTCTTTGCCACCTGAGTGGTAAATCTATATACGGGTGTCACCATAAAGTATTTACAAAATTCAAAAACGGAATGATGTAGGAACCTATTAATATTTGTATTAGTAATGTATTATGTTCACGATTATTACTCATAGTAATATTTATTTTGTTTTTCGAAGCACTCTCCGTTCCTTTCTAAGCAACTACACATGCGATGGACCCATTGAATGAAGCAGTGGGCCCACTCTTTTTGAGGGATCTCTTCTACGTTTTTTCGAACACAGTCACGTGCACCGTTCATAAAGCTAATTCCTTGGAGATTTGGGGAATTAATAAAAGTCGGACGGTGCTAGGTCAGAACTGTAAGGAGAATGACTTTTTAATTCCACACTGTCCATAGACAAATATTCGATTGTTCGTCTAGTGGAGTGAGCTGGAGCGTTGTCGTGATGGAGGAGGATCCTTCTTCTTGGGCGCTGCAGTCGAACATTTTCCAAGGCAACCAGTAAACAATGGCTAACATACCAATCTGCAGTACTGGTCCTTTTATCTTCTAGTGCAATATTGCGGAATGACCTACCCATCCATAGAATGAGGTAATCATCTCATTCAATTTATTTCTGCCCTTTTTTACTTTTTTTGGTAAATATTCGAATGGAAACATCCATTGAGCAGATTGTTTTTTGGTTTCGGTCTCGTAACAATATATCCCGCTTTCATTACCTGTGGCGATGTCAAACAAAGCATTCAAGTAACCGCCGTTATACTTTTCAAGCATTTTGCGGCAACAATTCAAACGAGCCATGTTTTAATCTTCCGTCAAATTATGAGGTTTCCGTCTGGTGCAAAGCTATCTGACGCCTAAATGTTCATGTAAGACTTTTTGCACTTGACTCATACCATGCCTAAACTTGCTTGAATCTGTTGGTATGTCACTCTTTTATCAGCTTTAATCATTAACTGCACAGCACTCACATTATCTTCAGTGGTCGCCGTAGAAGGACGTCCTTCGTCCGTCCGAGATTGCATCGACCAAGTTTAAACTCATTAAACCTATTGTCAACAATGGCATGAGATTGGACTTCATCATGAAATAACATCGAAGTTTATCGTAACATAGGTGTTAGTTCAGACCGCAACGGAAGTCGTAATAAATCAAGGAGCGAAAAATTTTTGAAGTCAAATTCGTATTGACCCAACACTGGCACTTTTTAAATTGCCGCCAATTTGTGAAAACAAATGACATATGAATTAAATTGTCATCTATAGCTTCCATGAGTTCTTAATTCAAAATTTAAATACAGTTTTCATCGGCAACTTTTCTTACTGCCCAAATCTGAAAACATTAGTGTGATCCTCGTAAAACAAATAAAAAGCTAAGGCATAAGGAATAAACGAGCATTGATCACCACGCTAGCTTATTGAGTGTTAACAATTCCAGACCATTTGATTCTGGATTCCTCGCGACATTGTTGTTATGTCTTAGATGAACTAAAAATTTATGACATTGAAAAAATCACATCAGCACATGACGGATTTTAACCCTGCAGCTTTGTGCTTAAGAAGCGAGACCTTATACCTCCGGGCCACCTCGACCTACCAGCTAAACAAACGATAGTTTAATATAATTTTCAAATAATAAAAATGTAATACCCTGCCATACAAACCCCTTTATATCCAATAATTCACATAAATCTATAAATATTTAAAACCCTACTAATGGCAGCGGCTCCCCACAGCTGTGTCCATGCATGAATATTTAAAAAAGTAAGAATGCACCGTGTTAGCTTCGTTTACATCGATCGAACGTATTATATCGAGGTCGCATAGTGTTGGCCCATTTACTTATAATACAATGTTTCCATAGGATTCAATTTGAAATTGGAAGTTGGGACAGTTTATTTAAAAGTAAGACGTGCTGATAATGTATATTATTATGTTCTGTATGATATACAGTAAGAATATATATGTTGGATTTATACAGTATATGTAATAACTTAGATATGTACATAAACTGGTTTTAATAGGCGTAGTCGGTAAGTATATTTTATCTGTACATAATGTTTATTTTTGGAACAGGAAAAATATTTTTTGTTTTCGCGTGGTACCGGCTAAATAGAATCACCGCGTCTCATCCCGTAGGTGTAGTAAAAGACGACTATTGGATTAACGGTGGTTAACGGTAACGGTGGGCAGCAGCGTTCTTCGAGTAAATTTACAACTCAACTGCGATCGCCAATACGTCTGCCAAGCGTGGCGATTATGGCAAAATCTTCCAATGAGCACACAACATACCCAGACCAGTCTATGTGTTGATTTTTTGGGGAGCCTTGTGTCCACCAGTAGACTCTATTCGGCTAAAATGATGATGATGATGAAGTTTATTCTAAAAAAAGGCTACGATTTTTTTTGATTCAATCAAGAATGTAATACCTCTCACCTCAATTACAACCCTTAAATGAAAACACAACACTACAGTTCTATTAACATTTGACGGCAAAGGTTGCTACATAACCTCGAAATAGTTGGCATATCTGGTACCGAAATGACACATTGTGGGCCAAAGCTGCAAAGTTGTGCGGTGATTCGGCCATGTGATTGTTAAAACTTTGTCGAATGTGGCGAGGTTAGATACACGGGTTTACTGCGAGCTGAGCTTTACTGAAAAGCTTTTATTTCGTATAGCAAAATATTTTTTTATTACTAAACTAGCTGGGACCCTTGATTTCACCTGGCGTTTAAATTATAAGGCATACACACTTGACATAGTGTATGTATATATACTGGATTTCATGGGCTTTAATTTTCTTGCGCGAAACGATAATTAACTTTCTAAAATAAAAGTAGCCTAAGTTATTCCTTATAATATCAACCATCTGCCAGTGAATGTCCGGTAGAAATCGGTTCAGCCATTTCAGAAATTAGCGGGAACAAACAGATAGACAGACATACCGACAGACAGACAGACAGACAGACAAAGAGATTCAGAATAGTATTTTTGCTGTAGGTACCGTATATACTTTCATATGCATTTAGTAAAAAGCTGTTACATGGACATTACAAACATACACTTCAATTTAATTTATTTGTATGTATATGTATAGATGAGAGTAAACTTCAAAAACTAATTTCGTAGTAAATAGGTAAACACTGGTGTTGCCGTTATAGAAAAAAGTGTATGAAATAGTATACTGTTAGTTGTCAACTTGCTAAGAAATAGAAGTACAAAAATATTCTTCTTATCTAATCTGTACAGATTGGATGAGTATAATAGATTTTATAAATAATATAATCTTTTTGCAAATAGTAATATGGTTAAGCATTATAAGGTAACTGTTTTATGGTAGAATAATAATTACGATACTCGGTACACATATGTTGTTAACAACATTTGGTTTATATTTTCTGTAATTTAAAATGGGAAGATAATATTTGAACAAGGTTTGACGGTGTTGAAACCAGAGAGATCAAATACTGTTTTCGGTATGCAGTAAAATAAAATAAAGTAGAAGATAAAATGTGCCAAGTCGAGGACCTAATTCGATGATTCGTCAGTCGTCCTAGTCATTAATAAATGTATATTAGTGCAACAGATTCTCGACGTGCGTGATAAAATTTTATAATATGCTTTAATTTTTATTTATTGAATTTTATTACTTACGATGGTGTGTCACTATTCAATATATTTGTCAAATGTTTGACGAAATAAATTTAAAGGTTTCTCAAATTTTAATTTTGTTTTAATTTGATCGCAAGTTTTGACATTTCAATATTTTCAATCAATCAAAGCTAAAGCAACCAATGTCTTTGTTATACAAGGCAAAGAAAAAAGATAATAATTCGTTTAGAATTGAATATGGCACGTCTCAAACATTACCTTTGGACAAAAATATTGGATGAGCATGACGCCCACTAAATTTGATCAAATCTTGGATTAATACATTAGACAAAGATGTTGGCTGGCATTAGTGTTAAGTAGGATATAAAAGAAGCAGTACATTTGTCCCATACATGACGAAATATTGTAAGAGCAGTCAACATTTTGACACGTATTACTTCAAATTTTGTGTCGCGTTACTATACCGTTAACATAAATGAACTGTAGGGTGAGGGAGAGAGAGAGCGAGGCACATGTTTCAACAGCACGTCTCTTTATTCAACGGACATTAACGTGACTGCGAGAGACAAGGACAAAATGGCGTCATGACTGAGTACTAGTGACGCAACAGTTTAGAAACGAACTTTTCTGAATATCGTCTCGCCGCAGTTTGGGTGTAATAGATTTATTATTTAATTATCTATTGTTGCAATACTCCTGGGAAACTCACGGGATTTTATGAATTAAATATTATTTAACCGCTGAGATAAGTACATACCCTCATACCCTGAATAATGTAATAAATAATAAACAAATACTTATCAAGAGACATTCATGAAATCTTATTGCATAGTAATAAGGTACAAAGCCTTACCTTAATATAGGTATGTTAATCCAGCTAAGTCTTTGCTCCCTATAACTTTGCAATATCATCATTTCGGCCGAATGAAGTCCACGACTGGTCACAGGCCTACCCCAAAGATCACCACGACGATCGATATGGGTATGTTGTTTTGCCATAATCGCCACGCTTAGCAGACGAGTTGGCGATCGCAGTTGAGTTGTTAATGTACTCGAAGGACGCTGCTGCCCATCTTCCGGCTAATCCCTTAGTCGACTTTTACGACACATATAGACTGAGATGGGGTGGTGGTATTCTGAGCAGGCACCACACGGTACCTTATTGCAATAAAATTTAATGAATGTCTGTTAATACATATTTGTTTGTTTGTTGCTGTTTTTGTCTGTGTATTAGAAATTTGTTATGTATATTTTAAATTAAAATCATGTTTTACAAATAAATCGAACGAGTTGTGTTGATAGCAGTATAATGTTGTTTATTTTTTATTTTTTATTATAAGTTACGTATATACTTGCATATGCATTTAGTAAAAAGCTGTTATATTGATATTATAAAAAACAATTCAATTTTATTTATTTTTATAGATTACAAGGTATTCATCTATTATAACCATTAATTATTTGTTCATTTCATACTAGAACCCAACCCTACGCACGGCAACCATTATTATTGGTTGTTGGCCCCTCAATGAGATAGGTTGCTATTGTGTCATATAAAAGCTATTTCTAGCTTTCCGGCCACAAATTTGAGGCGAGCAACTGCCAAATATTAGGTTTTATTGTGTTGTTAGAAGGGAAAATTGGGGTTTGCTTCACTTGTCACAATTTTATATGCGGCCATATCTGGAAATTGTTTCTCATTGATTCAATCTTTACTTCTTTACTAATATTAGAAATCGGTGTGAATCGGTGGAAAGTGTGTTTGTTTGTTACTTCTTGACTCCTCAACTACAGAACGATATCAACGAAATTTTGCACAGAACTTAAAGACAACCCGGAGAAGGACATATAATTTGGACTTTACACCTCGGAAAATAGCTTAGTCAAACTAAGTGGCGGGCCGATACCTACCGGGCAGTGCGACCCAATGCCTAGTGAAGTTTATACCCCCAGCCATAGGTCATCATCATATCAGCCAAAGAACGTCCACCACTGAGTTAATACTAACGGCACAGTTGGTGCAATGGTTGACACAGTCGGCTGCTGCGCTCCGGGTCACGGGTTCGATTCCCGCACGGAGCAAATGTTTGTATGAACTGCAGGTAGTTGTTCCGGGTCTGGGTGTATTGTGTGTGGAATTCGTGTCTGTAAATTCACCCACGACACAGGAGAAATCCTAGTTTGGGGCAACGTATTTTTGAGAAGAAAAAAATGAAAGGCCTCCTTCATAGATTTCACTGTGTTAAAATACTGATATTCAGCCGTATCTGGGTTGAAAGAAGGCTAGGAAGGAGAAGAAACTATAGCATTTTTAAACATATTTGGACGCGATGGGAGTAAATTTTTAGTGCAACGTTTTATGTGTAACGTTTCGTGTATAGCGTTGTGTGGGCGCATGCGCGAGCATTAAAGGCGTGGGCGCATGCGCAGGCAAGTTTCATGTCTGTCACTTGTATTGAGTTGCACACACTGTAATTATTTGTTATAGTGATGTTACATATAGACAGTTGTTTCACACCCTATTAATAAGCTTGATCTGTATGTATGTAACTATATACCTATGAATGTAATTAAATTATGCGAATTAATTTTCGTGCACTTCTAGCTGTCTGATAGACTTGAAATTTTGTGGACGTATCAAGAATCGTTGGCACTCAGTAAGTTGACTTGACTACAACCTGTACGCCTAGTACGAGTTTCTTTTAACTACGATTGGCTGAACAGTTTCGAGCGGGCCAACCGTCGCACCAAACACCGTAAACGTATAGTTTACTATGACGTTTCGATAGTTAAAAGAAACTCGTACTAGGGTACTGGTGCTGTCACCAGGATCATCATTTTGCTTTAAAACGAAATAAAATAATAATTTAATGAAACACGCTTTTCATCAAAAAATCACATCAAAAAAAGTAAAGTAAAAACGTGGGTTGCTCGATGTCAAGGGTAGATTAATTAAGAGAATATGAGTAAAAAGAGACAAATAGCTCTCTATTTGTCTCTTTTTACTCATATTCTCTATTCTCTTCTATTTTATTCAACTTTGTGATGAGATGAACAAGTAATTCACCTGGAGGTAAGCATCACGTGTGCTCATAGCAATTGTAATGCTAGCCAGTATTAGTCCTGCGTCTCATTACACTGCGCAGATCACCTCAAAGTCAAAGTCAAAGTCAAATATGTTTATTTTCAAATAAACCAAACATTAGCACTTATGAAACGTCAGAATCTAAGTTGCAGTTCCAAATAGTTGATCTATGGAGAAGAGCCGGCAAGAAACTTCATGGATACTCTTTTAAAATAATTGAGATTACAATTTTGATTGATACAAATTATGGTAAAACATATAACGAGCATAATGTATAAAAAACAAAAAACATACTACTATTATATTAATACCGATTATATTAATAATTATTTGCCATGGCGTTAACGGCTGACCAGTCCCAACAGATGGCACCCGTTCACGAGCATGACGCATGCATCAGCGTCGCTTAGCTCAAACATATTGTAGGGAACCTCGAGACATTGGTTATTTTATCTCCCATGCCCATACCTAGTAATTTTACAAGCTACAGTGTCCTTCAAACCGGTAAACTTAAAGTTAAACACTACTGCTTAGCAGAAGGATATCTGAAACAGTGTTGGGAATCGTAGCTTGGCAGGACTTTGTACCGGGATTCTGATGAATATATAATATTACTATTAACTGTGAATTCAATATATTTTCTCGTATAAATTATAATACGTCTTCCATTTTCTATTCACAAGGCTAGAATCAATTAGTATGAAAGTACTACCTAAAAGCTAATGTTACGTAATGCTTCGCCTGACCGAAAACCTATAGATAGAGCATTTTCAAATAATTACTCTATTCAAATCATAAACTTTTTAATAGTGGTCAGTAAGTCGTTACAGTACTAGCTGAACTTTTGCAATAAAATACCCACCACCATTAGAATCTTCTCTAATAAATGCCAAAATTGTTTATACAATGAAAATTTGAACAATCTTAAATGACCGATGTTTTGTCTGTCTGTCTATCTGAAAGTTTGTCTGTAATAGTCGTAGGCTCAGAAACGGCTCAACGTATTTCAGTGAAAATATTTGGGACAGTAACAGGAATTTTACATACATTTTCGTGTATGTGTCATTGCAATTTCTATCTAGGATTCAAAAGATATTAATATAATTTTAAATTTACGCCTAACGAAGTGGGCGCGCGTAATAGCTAGTTAAGAATAAAATAAACAGATATATGATGTTGTTAAAGTTGTTAGGTTCTGCTCGTAATTGTGGGTTTTAGTACTCTATTGTTGTTTTCATTATGTTTATGTTTGTGTTCTGTAGTTAATATATCTAGGACTATTTCATCGTACTGGTAAGTGTAGTAAAAGCTGTCTGAGGTATAAACTCGGTAATAGAGATGTTCTTCATCTTATTTACTTATTTTTATTTATTAAACAACAGGGCTCTGTGCACTTACAGTTTCCTAATTTTGATGGTTGTGAGGGGTGAGTGAAAGGACAACAGAGATGGATGTGCTAGTGCATTGACTACCTAATCCGTATGCTACTAATGGCCGAAATTAATAGTCAATATAATACAAAGAAAGTTAGATTTAAGATTTTGATCTAGATTTATTTTTGTGTTATGGTCACGTTTAACAAAAAGACAGAAAAATCCTCAATCCCAAATCTAAAGATATCGGATTAGAATGATTATTAATTTCGGCCTTAAGTAGACTATCAAGGACTGGATCTAGAAATTATAGCCAGTTTTTTCTTTTTTTTCTTTCTTTAAAAAAACGTTGCCCCACACGAGGAATTCTCCTGTGTCGTGGGTGCGTTTACAGACACAAATTCCACACACAATACACCCAGACCCGTAACAACTACCTGAAGATCATACACATATTTGTTCCGGGCGGGAATCGAACCCGCGACCCGGTGCGCAGCAGCCGACTGTATCAGCCACTGAACCAACCGTGCCGTCAGTTCAGTTAATCATATGGCAAGCTTCTTTCAAGTGACCATCGCCTAATTCCAACCAAAGGCCAACATTAATAATGTATTTAATATCTGCAATATTAGTGTATCCGAGATATATAATAATCGAGATCTCGATCTATATATGCGTTCTAATAAAAAAAAGCGCATCGGGGCTTTGACTAACAACAATCGGCAGATATCCGCCAATCCTGTGCCTTTTACCATAGATGTTTTTTAATATTACGAACCATACGACTTGTAAGGCATGATGTATAAATAATTTTTCGATATGAATAGTGGAATATTACGTAATTAAACTATTTTATAATATAAGAACTACAATAATTTTAAAGTGTCGTATTGGAACGTTTGTTACTTACGTTACGACAGATAACTTTGAATAAATGTGATAATTTTATTTCTTAATTTAATTAATTAATTATTTATTGATTGATTTAATTCATTTTTTATTAATTTATTTGATTAACTACTTGTTAATTTATTTAATTCATTAATTTATTTATATTTGATTTACTGTTTTTTTTTTATATTTTCATAACTGTTAAAGTCACTACTCTAATCTACTAAATCTACTAAGATCAGTTACTGTCAGTAATTTCTAATGTATTTAATTGTTTATTTCTCATTTATTAATTTATATACATAAGTATTTAAGAATATATTCCTTGTATGTTTTTGTCGTCCCTTCTGTGAAATGGTAGCCATACTGCGCTCACCAACCCGCCTGCCAAGCGTGGTGAGTATTGGCAAATACCCCCCAAAATGATGACACAGTTGTGAAAATCTATGGGGGAGGCCTTTGTTCAGCAGTGGACGTATAAATGGCCGATATGATGTTTTTGTAAATATATACCTATTTAAATAAACATATATATAAATAAGTAATAAAATTATCAATATAATTGTTTATGTAATTTTATGATGTATAATGTAATTTACCTGTGTGTTGTTATAAATACATACCTGAATAAATATGTAAATAAATACATTTAATAAGTAAATTATCAAACAAATAAAATAGAAAAAGTAATGAGTAAAATAAATTCATATAAATAAATGTATAAATAAATCATGTAAATAAATGAAAAAGTAGATAAATCAATATATTATCGACATTTATCGAATATTTAGCATAACATGAAGTTACCATTTAGTTTGAGCAAACAACAAAATCAAATAAAATTGGAAGATTTCGAACCTTAAATCCGCCATATTGCCAGGATTAAGATTTTGATTATTTATACAGATCGAAGCAATCGCCAAAAGATACGTATAGGTTATTAACACGGGCGATCTGAAATTGTTTAACAGAGGTCAGTCTATAATCGAAATCCGTCCTCCCAAAGATAGATCACTTGAAAATATTGCAATCTTAATCGTTGATTTGGTTATTAGCACACTTCAAACAGAACCTGATCAAATTTTCAATCTTAAATCGAAACATTTTGGATTAGATACGTCATAAATTTCAGCCTTAAGTCATCATCTTTTTTGGCCGAATGAAGTCCACTGCTGGACACAAGCCTCCCCCAAAGATCACGACAACGACCGATATGGGTGTGTTGTGGGCTCATTGGGGGGTTTTGCCATAATCGCCACGCTTGGCAGACGGGTTGGCGATCGCAGTTGAGTTGTTAATGAAATCGAAAGACACTGCTGCCCATCCTCCGGCTTATCCCTTAGTCGACTTTTACGACACCCATGGGAGGAGATGGGGTGGTGGTATTCTGAGCTGGCACCACACGGCAACGGCTTAAGTCATCAAACAATTCTCAAAAACTTTCCCCTTACACATATTTATTACTTGTTATTTGTCTGCAGATGCGCACATAGTTAACCGCAAGTTGGTTGATGTGCCCCAGTTTGAACGACCCATCGGCAACCAAACATTCCATATCGGCAAGGAGGCTGTTCTTGGGTGCTCCGTCATCAATCTTGGGAAGCATAAGGTAAAATTTAAAATATTTAAAACGGCTGTAAATCCTAAAGAGTGTATATGTACCGTGTACCGTACTAGTGTACCGACGTTTACCTGCAATTTCCTATTAAGCCTATAGATGACTGATTTTAATCGGGCCCGTGAATCGGGGTAGGCTGGTACATGATTGGGGTTTCGAAGAGCACTTCCAGCGCCTCGTCCCCCAAGTCGAGAGGGTAGTGGGTGCACTACCATGGCTGCTGCCCAATCTCGGGGTCCCATATGAGGAAGCTCACCGTCTCTACGCACTGCAGACCGTGACCGTGGCGGGGTCGTGCGGTCCGTGGCCCTCTACGGGGTGCCTGGATGGTCAGCTGGACAGTTAGGCGCCCAGCGCTATAGAACCAAAATTCATGGTCGCATTCTGCACGCAGAGTGGCTGTCCGGATTGGACGAGGATACCGAACAGATTCCTACGAGACGGCAACTCTCCTGGCGCGTTTTCCGCCTTACATCATCCTGGCGGAGATGGATGCGTGGGCCTACGATCAGACACGTTCCCTCCGCCAGAGCGGCGAGGGCGCGCCTCTAGGGGCATTTGAAAGGCTGAGGTGGCTAGCTCGGCGGCGCGCACTTGGAAAGTGGTGTCACCGCTTGCAGGTGCAGTTTGCGACCAAGCGCGTTGTGGAGGCTGTCCTTCTGCTCTTTGGAGTCTAGATAAGAAGGAGCGAGTGCGTCATTTACTGCCTCACGCAAGTGTTTACCGAGCACGGTTGTTTTGGTGCATACCTACACAGGATAGGAAGTGAGGCCACGGCACAATGCCACCATTGCCATAGCGACCAGGACACAGCACAGCACACGCTCGAGGCACCTGCTGCGTACGCTGAGCGGCGGATACTGGTCAATCGGATCGGGCAGCATCTCTCTCTGCCAGCAGTAGTGTCGGCTATATTGGCAGAGCATGAAAACTGGAATGCAGTGGTCTCTTTCTGTGAGAGCGTCATGCTCCACAGCACAGCATGCTAACTTTTTCCAGTTTTTTAAAGCTTTCTTTTCATAGTATTACTATGGAAATATATACATGCTCATTTTGGTTTCGACAGGGTTTAAGACACATATACTGCAATGCATGCGCAATCGACCGTCAGTGAACATGGACCTGAATGGCCACCTTACCTTACTGGAGCAGTGAGTGGTTTATTTGTATCGATAGAAACGTCATCAATATGCCACGCTCTCTAGCCTACGCACCTCTCCATCTACTCTGTGTGCGCAGAACGATATACTAGAATTCAGTGCTACGCAAGCCCTGCTACGATCACGTCAAATTCCCACGATGCGACGCAATTTTCAGCTGGCAAAAGACGTGTACGTACAAGTTATGCATCCTCTACTGATGGTGTTTTAAGATAAGATAATTTGCTCCGTAGAATATTAAAATAACCCCAATTGTTACCGAATTCAGTTCGCCAACGTCTTTTCTTACACGGCTTTGTTTTCAGTAGCTACTGTAACTGAAAACTTCGCACTGTCTCCCTACTGCCTTAATTATAATAAAAGTAATTAACACGAAGTGCTATTTTCCTTAAATATGTTCAGTGGTTTTATAATATAATTAATTGTATTTTCTAAGAAAAAGCGGAAGTAATTAAGGTATGGTATTTGAGATTTTTTCCCGCAATAATTGGACTTTGCCGTTATTTTATTAGCATGAATTATAATTTTATATAAAAGGCGATATATTTTGAAATCATCATCATATCAGCTTAATTATGTGCAATGTAACGATACATCATCATATTTTAAAGCATGTGTTCAAATCTATGCAAAATTGGGAGAGATCAAAAAAATGGTATTCTTTAACGAGAAAGCCAACCCGCTGTGCAGAATTGAATTAAATTAAATTCTTTTATCGTTTGTTCGTAGGTCTCTATTCTCTACCAAGCAGCGTTGTTTAAACTTTAAACATTACTCTGTTCCGGTTTTTTGCTAGTGAAATTACTGGGCATTAGAACCAAATAGCTTTCTACGATTGTGTCGACATTTTGGGGGAAATTTACCAGTACTTACCACGCTTGGCAGGCGGTT
Source organism: Diloba caeruleocephala (assembly GCA_947459985.1). Classification (NCBI taxonomy): domain Eukaryota; kingdom Metazoa; phylum Arthropoda; class Insecta; order Lepidoptera; family Noctuidae; genus Diloba; species Diloba caeruleocephala. The sequence continues at coordinate 5,591,339 of OX381618.1, forward strand.
CCGTGAGCGTAGTATAGCTATTATTCCACAAAAGAGACGCTGCTGCCTATACCTCATGTTTGGAGGCCCTTAGTTCCGATCCCTTCCCTTTTATGATATCCAAGGGAGGAGATGGAGTAGGGTTTTATTCTTGTTCCGGACACATTTTCGGTTTAAATGTTGGGATGCGGAGATCAGATAGATAATGGTCCGTGTAAGTTTCTGATATTTAGTAACATCTGGTTATACTAGGAATCAACCACATCTAGTAATGACAAGGCTAGACTGGTCAGCTGGGCCAGTCGGGTTGGCTGAACAGCTAGTCTATTTAATACACATATTTGTCCTGATAAGGGAACCGGTCCTATAACCCATCACACACAGAAAGTGAACTACTCTGCCACCGTGGCAATAAGGAGGGTCTGTCAAGTGTAAAAATACCAACACTATATTACTTAGACATCTTATTTCGGCCGAATGTAGTCTACTGCTGGGCACAGGCCTCCCCCAAAGATCACCACAACGACCGATATGGTATGTTGTGGGCTCATTAGGAGGTTTTGCCATAATCGCCACGCTTGGCAAACGGGTTGGCGATCGCAGTTGAGTTGTTAATGTAGTTGAAGGATGCTGCTGCCCATCCTCCGGCTAATCCCTTAGTCAACTTTTACGACACCCACAGGAAGAAATGGGGTGGTAGAATTCTGAGCCGGCACCACTCGGGAAAGCCGGCACCACACGGCAAGGCACTTAGACATAATATTATAAAATTCATAATGATACATACAATAAATATTTTATATACAGAACGATAGAAAAATTATACCTAATAATCTATACAAATAAATAAAATTGAAGTGTCTGTTTGTAATGTCAAAATAACAGCTTTTTACTTAATGCATATGAAAGTATATACGGTACCTATAACAAAAACACTATTTTTAAATATTTTGTCTGTCTGTCTGTCCGTCTGTCCGTCTGTCTGTCTGTCTGTCTGTTTATTCCGGGTAATCTCTGAAACGGCTTGACCGATTTTGACGGGACCTTCATTGGCAGATAGCTGATGTTATAAGGAATAACTTAGGCTACTTTTATTTTAGAAAAATAATTAGGGTCCCGCGTAAAAAAATAAAACCCTTGAAATCCAGTATATATTCTACATCAAGTGTCTATGTCGAAGTACACTAAATTTCTTTTAAATTAAACGCGAGTGAAACCGCGGGTCCCAGCTAGTATCAAATATAACTGGGAAAGGAGAAGAAAAAATTGACAGAATGATAATGTTCTTGCGAGCTGCTTAAATAGTAAATGATTTATTCGTTTCCCGGTAAAGAAAAGCCCAACCCTCTCGATCCATGGTGTCGTAAACGGTGGATATCAAGAAGATGGGGAGCAACATCCTTTTATGTACCATTAAAAAAATACTGTTTTCATCAATCTAACTGCCACGCGTGAAAATTATGACAGAATGGCTGAATAACTGCAAATTATAGTGTTCAATGGGAGACCTTGCGATTTTTATATGTTTAACAGTGGATGTTTACTGCTGATGTGTGTGTCATCCAAAATTTCAATCTGGAATGGAACCCTCGACCCTGAGCGCAGCAGCCGACTGCATCAGCCACTGCACCAACTGTGTCAGCAACTTTAGTTCTTCTAGGGATCTCCTCATTTCTGATTTCATCTCGTAGAGAAATATCAAGCATTGCTCACTCTCTCCATACCTTGATCTTACAGCATCATTAACTTCTTTTGATTCTTCTATTACTGCCAATTATGCGTTGTTGATCGTAAGATGTGCATTACTTAGAATGCACCCGTTCTATATATCTTTATATTAATTTTAAAAGTATAACACTGAATTATATATGTCCTAAATAATGCCTTCATAAGCCGACGTCCAAAACCGTGTAATGTCCGGATCAAGAATATAGCACCACTCCATCTCCTCCCGTGGATGTTGTAAAAGGCGACTAAGGGAACCTAAACCAGAGGGATGGGCAGCAGCGTCCCTACTGAGAAACGGTAGCCATACTGCGCTCACCAATCCGCCTGCCAAGTGTGGTAACTATTGGCAAAAACCCCCAAAATGATGACACAGTTGGGAAAATCTATGGGGGAGGCCTTTGTTCAGCGGTGGACGTATAAATGGTCGATATGATGATAAAGCCCACGACACAGCATCTGAATTAAACACATTATGCCACATTATTTACCACTAGTTATACCTAAAACCCTGGCTCAAAGAAAAAAATCTTTTTCCATTTATATTTATTCGCGGCGCGAGAAACTTACGTAATTAAAGGGCGTGCGTTAATCTCAATTGCTTGGCCAAATGCACACGCTTACAATCAAGGGTAGGCAGTGTTGTGAGTGGGTACTTAATTATGAATTTCGTACTAGTCTCATTTCTTGGTTTGAGATATGTTGTAATTTAAATCCGAAATCATGGTAATGGAATTTTAGACTACGTGTAGTAAAAGTAATAGAATATATAGGATATGCTATACATTTCTGTGAATATAGATTGCTGGGCGAGTACTGAGTGCTCAAGGCCAGTGCCACAGATACAACATTAATGAGTATAAAACAATTTGTTTTATACGTAATGATAATAAAACAATTCTTAAACGGATTCTGTAGCGTTAAAAAAAATTGTTTCAATGCACGCATTAATAAATAAAATGCGTGCATCGAAACTATTTTTTTAATTAAAATTGTACGGTAGATAAAATAAAATAACTTTTTTAAATCTGTTACGACGCCTGTCAGCTTAGTCATCCTGCGTCCACAAAAGCTGCAAAGTATACGAAACGTCAAGAAAATCTAAAATATACGCAATAGAATCCGTTTAAAAAGTTATAATTGCAAAAATCTAAGACATTACATACGTAATGACTCAATGCTAGGACAAAATAGCATCAGATTGATAATATATAGGATTAGCAGATGGGGAAGTCTTGAATGATACCAGCTAGATATTATTTTAATAATATATATTAGGACCTCATGCCACATTACAGTTTCACATAGCACACAGATAGAGAGAGCTTGTTCCGGAAGGACAAAACTACAGATTATACACTTCCTTTAAATCAATCGCTCGGATACATTCCTAACACAAATTGAATTGATTTCTTGGATTACTGGAAATTTCACTTTAAAGGGTATTATGGAGTAAGTACTTTTTAGGAGCTTTAATTTTTTAATGAACCGGAGTTTTTCTGGCTTATAACCATTTATTATTGTTATTATTAAAGTCTTTGCCGTATATTTGAATTGGCAACACTCGTCGAAGGTGATAACTTACTGATCCTCTTTAAGAATGCGTCATAAAGATAGACTCGTTTCGTCAAATTTACTAAAATACTTACCTCGTTTACCACAAGAAAGTATCTACTGAAAATTTCGGGAATCAAGGAAGTGACACAACATTACTATTTAAAAATGTATTTATTGCTTTTCGAAGTATTCTCCGCGAAATTTGACACATTTTTCCATACGATGGAACCAATCATTGAAGCAACCATTCCATTCGGAAGTTGGGGTCTCCAAAATGGCCGTTTTGTAGGCGTCCACAGCTTCTTTAGGTGGTGAAAATCTCTGTCCACGCAATTTATTCTTTATTTCAGGGAAAGTATAGAAATCATTAGGGCTTAGGTCGGGGCTGTACGGCGGATGGTCTAATAATTCTATGTTTTCTTGCTCTAAAAACTCTTTTGTTCTGTGCGCGGTGTGAGAACTCGCATTGTCGTGATGGAGGATGATGCGGCGGTTGCAGTTCTCTCTACGGAGTTCAGAAACGACCTGTGGCAAACAAATGCTAGCATACCATTCTGCATTAACCGTTCTTTGTCCCTCAAGAGGAATAGTCGTAACATGGCCGATTTTGGAGACAAACGTGGCCACCATTTTTTTTGCAACACTCCGTGAACGAACAATTTTTGTTGGCTTTAACTCATTTTCGAACACCCAAACTCGTGACTGGTTTTTTGTTTCGGGTTCGTACGCATATATCCAGGATTCGTCACCTGATACGATGTTGTATACAGCATTTGAGGATCCTGTGTGGAATCTTTCGAGAGTTCTGACGCACCAAGTAACGCGAGCCGCTTTTTGCTCTTCACATAGCAAATGCGGTATCCATCGGGAAAACAACTTTTTTACACCTAATTGTTCATGCAAGATTATTTGTATTTGACTCATGCCAATGTCTAAAGTTGCCTGAATTTCGCGGTATGACACATGTCGATCTTCCTCAATCAGCTTACGCACAGCATCAACGTTTTCTTGGGTGACTGCAGTTTTTGGACGACCTTGACGAGGATCATCACTGAGCTTGACACGTCCACGTTGAAATTCAGCAAACCAGCGATAAATTGTGGTTTTGGATGGGGCTTCATAACCAAATGCAGAAATCATACGGTCAACACACTGTTTTTGTGTTAAACCACTTCGAAAGTCATAATAGATCATCGCTCTTGAATTTTCTCGAGTCAATTCCATTTTCTCAACGACTAAACAAGTTTGACAAAACCTTGTGACAAGACCGTGAATCTTTTTTAAAATAAATAAATGGTATTCGATTTGTAAAACCAAGGAGTTTTCAATTTAAAAGATTTTAATATGACAGGAACAGTGGAAATATTCCATTCCCGATACTTTTAGTGCAGCCTATGTATTTAAAAAATGAAGGTTCTGTTTCCCTCGTGTGTTAGTATGCTTCTATGAGCGCGATTTGCACACAAACTCCACGACTGATTTTTATCATTCTTTACTGGGGTAATCTATATACTCATGCGAAGATTCTAGTATATATAATATTAAGCCATATATATATATATATATATATATATCTAAATGTTTATTTGAAGTCAGTTTAAATTTATTATATTTCCTTAAAAATATTTTTGTGTACTCATCATCATTATCATTTCGGCCGAATGAAGTCCACTGCTGGACACAGACCTCCCAAAAATCACCACAACGACCGATATTTTATTATATCATTTTATTACTTATTCTTTCTCAAAACATTTTATTTTTTTGCTAAAATAGCTCTGTACAACTACGCGCAACTGACAATCTTATTATATGTATAGATTTTACCTTTAAGGAGCCGTGAATTATCACAGCCAGGAACCGCTATGTAATAATAGGAGCAATGGTATCGTGGCCTGATGCCAGAATCCTTTTACCAGTTGGATCTTTTTCACTTCACTTCACCTCACGCAACCTCAATAACCAGTTTATTGGCTCAAATATATTTTGCGACAATTTCCACTAACAGAAAAGAACCTTTCCCATCGATTAACTTTTATAGCAAGTAAAACTCTTGTTATACTCAATTGACTCCTACAAACGATTCACAATCACAAAGATATTCTTTAAAAAAAATATTTTTGTTTTACATCTTAAATGTTGGCTTAATTGAATGGTTTAAGTGCTGGAGTGGCTCTTATTATACTTGAATAGTGAAGTAACAAATGAAAGGATACTGGCTAAGCTAATTTTCCGTAAGTAATTCTCAAGACTCGAACAAGACGGAAACAGATGGAATTGAAAGGGATTCTTTTGTTTTAGTAATAAGTGGTAATAATCTTGAGACTGAGTTAAGAGGCCGGGTGCATAGTGGTATGCAAATTGTCGCTATGATTGAAATATGAATGGAAAACCGTAAGCTTTTCACTTTTGAGCTGGCTTATATCATCAATATATCAACCGAAGGATGTCCACTGCTGAACAAAGGCCTCATAGATTTCCACAACCAGTGATTACACTGAGGCTAGTTGATTATTTGTGTCATCATTAATTTGACAATACTCACCACGCTGTTCATTTGGTGAGCGCAGAATAGTTGCTGTTCCAATCTTTCTGTTTGAGTGTCCCTAGTTGTCTTTTACGATATCAACGGAAAAAAAAATATTAGTGCAATATCCAAAAATCCAAACATCGCACGGAAATATCACAGTATATATTAACTGCGTCACTTTTCGTGGGTATCATTGTAGGTGAATGAGCTTCTTGTGAAGTGATAACCGTTGTGAGCACTGAAAATTGTATAGCCATACGATTTAGGTAAACCGTTTTTACTTAAGTTCATCAAGTAGTGTATGCGTCTAGAAATCTCAATTTCCTATTGTATATTAAAGGAGTAATCGTATGTTTTTTTATTATGTGTATTTATTCCACATAATTATAGTCTAATTTGATTATAATAAAACAATTTTAAACTATGCAGCTATGTGTGAACATAGCGCTGACGTCAAGCATAGACGCACCACAAGGTCTGCATTGTGTGAACATGCCTTAGGCAAACCCGACCATTTTCTTGGATTTGATCATCCTCAAATCCTCGTGAAAGGGAACCGTTATGTACCAAGAATGTTTCGTAAAAAAACATCCGCATTTTAATAGGGAAGCTGGTTGGCAGGTGCCATCTGTTTGAAATCCGGTTATTAAATTAATAAAATCCCAAACAACACATGACACTAAAAAACATCAAGACACAGTGAGTGATTACTGCATCGAAACAATTTTTGATTAGTTTTGTACGGTAGATAAAATAACTTTTAGAATCTGTAACGACGCACGAAACGCCAGGAAAAACAAAAATACCCGTGATTTAATCCGTTTAAAATTGTGTCATAATCGTGAATTAATTACTATATCTAATTTGATTGCAAATACCTAACTTGTCAAATTGAATAAACAAAATTGCAATGGTTTCTTTCCGGCTCTACTCCATAAAACCGCGACTTTACCGAGGCGTGCACCTTAACTATTGACTTTTATGAACAGCCTATCTATTAGGCCAGATAATTATCTTCGTAGTAACTTAAGTTTGGCTAATGTATCGAAGTCGATTCAGTTCATCATTATCATCATATCAGCCACAGGACGTCCACTGCTGAACAAAGGCCTCCCCCATAGATTTCCATAAAGTCCGGTCACATGTTACACGCTTCCAACGGATCCCAGCGAACCTCACCAGGTCATTCGTCCATCTCGTCGATTTAGTTATGGAAGCAAAACGAGCAAATAACTTAGGTATTATAACTAAAACCTTAATTTTACTACATGATTTAAACCTTTAGATACGAGTAACTTAAATTTAAGCAACTAATTACAAAAAAAAAATGTGTAAGATATTGAATGAAATTTCAATTACAATACTTATACACGCCGGCGTATATTTAAAATAATTGAAGTATGCCCACAGTTGTTGGCTTATGTATTTAATTAATTAATTAATTAATACCTTCTGTTGGATGTTCTAACATTACCAAATTGAGGTACCAAATATAGTGATTGTTTATGTTATTTTTATATCACATTATTAAATTTAATTGCCAAGTGATGTATCCATCGCATAAATAGTGTTTTTGTCGCAAGATAATTGTACCTTTATGGAAAATTCTACCGACCGGCTGTCAACAGATGATTTTGATATCACGGATCCCGGGGAGTATTTTGTTTTATACAATATTATTACTATTGTAAATACACACCACACAACACTACTAAACACTGCTCTGGCATGAGCTCCGTCCATTACTCACCGGCAGAGTTTATGTCTCGCTTTGCTTGACAATTTGTGGAAGCAATATTGACGACGAAAACGTTCGCCCCAGTCATAAAACTACAACTTTACTGAACAGTCACACTACTCAAATGCATTGCTCCCATATATAAAAAAATAATAATCTTTGTTTGGTAAAAAATTAACAATCCCTATTTGCTAGCTATTCAAAGTTACCCTCAATAGACTTAAGTAAATTGAAAATCAATTTGTTTTTAAGTCTTCAATACATAAATATATAATAAACATTTATCTGTCTTTTACATATCTTTTCTTGTTTTCTGCACATTAACTGTCTTTTGTATCCATTCTCCCACTTTCTAGATCCACATATTTTCCTTTCGAACACTTAGCTGCTTCATTTCATATTTCAGGTGACTTCTAAGTAGGTAAATTTGAATATGCTGACCCGCAGAGCTGCATCTCGCGAAATGGAGGATAAATTGAGGGCAACGCTAAGGGAATTGGAGTCCTCAAAAACCCTTTGCAAACAGCTGCTGCAGGAAAGGGACGATAGTGAAGTGGAGGTCAAGATAATCATTGACAAAAACACTGAGCTCAAGAACCAGCTGGCTGAACTGCATATCCATCACATGGACATACTCGACCAGCATCAACATCTGCGACAAGTCGTGGCAGACTTTCAACAGTGCAGTGACACTCATGAGTTGGCCCTGAAACGCATATCTCAACTTGAAATTGAACTGAGAGAGGCTCACAAGAATATCTCTGCAATAAATTCCAACAAAGTAAACATGCAGGCTGCTCACACCCACAGTCTCTACAATGAGTTGGTTGGAGGTGCAGCGGGGCTGGTGTGTAGAAAGCCAACTGTAACTATTGATCTGACGGGGGACGATACCATAACTAAACGTCCAATTCTATCTAGTCATAACAAAATTAAGAAATATATTAAGATTAGTAAAATTATTGTAAAGTATCAGAAATTGGTGAAAAAGTCAAATTTGTATAAAACTAATATTAGATTTAGAAAAGAACGGGTTAACTTACTCAACCAGCTAAATTATTACAACAAGGAACTCAATCAATGTAAAGAAAAGTATGATTTTGACACACACAGCCTGCAGGTAGAATTACTACACAGGGAGAATACTCTTAAAGACATATTTTATAAGTATGAAGCAAGCCAACAACAATTAAGTGAGCGCATGCAGGAGGCTAGTGAGTTGATGGATTTGGTCACATACAATGCAGAAAGATATGAGTCTTTGACTAATAATCTTTCCTGTAGCTGTGCCCACTCCTACTCACCTTCTGTGCTCAAAGTCACTCCTTTAGCTTTGCCTGTGGTGCCTCAAGCAGTGGAGAGTGTCAACATCAGGCAAAATAGCACATTAGTATACTCTGATACATTAGGTGTAGGCTTTGGGAAAATATTAAGTAACTGCCTGAACCATAGTGTAATTAACCATTGTTACCGTAACTTACATTTTAATGACATTATTAAAAGAATTTCACATACACAAATAGATGAGCAAACCACCGTGGTTATTCTGATTGGTGACAGCCTAGGTATTAGTAAAAAGGACTTAGTTCATGGTATTGAAACCCTACTAACATTAAAAATAGGGAAAATAATGTTATGTGCCTTGCCATTTTCTGACTCTCTGTCTGAGCAAGAGAATAATTATATTAATAATTTAAATAATTTAATGCATATGTTGACATGTCGTCATAGTGACCATTTATTGTTTTTTGATACTAACAAATTTGTTAGACATTTTATTTTGACACAGGAAACTATGCATCTTCCTAAGAAAAATCGACGTTTATTAGCTATGTTGATAGCTTATAATATAAACTCTGTTATAGGTAGTATAACTGAGCTTAAACTAAGTGACGAATCAGTATTATCTAGTAATTATAGTAATACTGTGATTGATTGTTTAAACTTTCAGAACCGACAATAGAGAAGTGTCATAACAATATTTTGCTTTATCACCAAAATGTTAATCGCTTCTCTGGCAAAACACTAGATGTGGAGATGTTAATAGATAAATACCATATGGATATTTTATGTTTCTGTGAAACATGGCTTAAGCCAGACAAAATGCTTTTTAACATAAATAATTTTGCAGTTGCCAGTGCATTCAACCGATTATCAGCGGAGGGTGGTGGTACTTTGGTCTTATGTAGTAATAATTTGCTCCATAAAGAAAGAAAGGACATCACTTCGTGCTCGGTTGATCGCTTATGTGAGGTAGCATGTGCAGAAATAGAAGGTTATACCTTTTTATGTGTATATAGACCACCTCTGTCAAACTTTTCGTTATTCTTAGTTACAATGGAAGTTATACTAAAAAAACTCTTTAAAAATAACAATCAAATTTTCCTATGTGGTGACTTAAACATTGACCTTTTAATAGATTCAGTAGAAAAGTGCAGGCTGGTCTCTTTATTTAAGTGTTACAATTTGAATTATATTTTTAATAAAGCAACTAGGACCACTGTCACATCAGCCTCATGCATAGACAATGTTTACACAAACTGTTTGATTAAAGATTCTTGTTTAATTAGTGGTGTCAGATCTGACCATACAGGTCAACTAGTTAGCTTCGAATGTAACAGGAAGCTCAAATCTGATAAAAATATTGAATTAAGACCATTAACTAAAAATAAATTACAAAAATTACACACCAGTATTTGTAGTAAACTTTTAAACTCTCGTTTTAGTTCAAAAAATCCCAACAGAAATTACTCTACTTTATTTGCTGTGATATGCCAGGAATTTAATAAAGCGTGTCCAGTTAAGAAAATCAGACTAACTAATAGATCTAAATTTAATGAATGGGCTACTAAAGGCATTAGAAAAAGTAGGGATGTTCTTTATAGTTTATATTATGAAAAATCATTAACGTCTGATCAAGCTGTCCATAATCATGTAAGAAATTATTCCAAGATATTTAAGAGAGTATGTATGCAAGCTAAATCAATGTTAATTAGCAACAAAATTAGTACTTCGGGCAATAAAATTAAAGCAGTGTGGCAGGTAATCAACAAAGAAACTGGCAATACAAAAAAACGGGATAGCGAACTATCTTTAAAAATCGATGACAGAATTATCTCAGATAAGCTCGAGGTCGCTAAGACATTAGAAAACTTTTTTACTAATATACCGATAGATACTACGAGTGTCCTTTCCTCATCCTCTGTACTGGCTGAATCTCTACTTAAACAGAACTTTTGTAAAGACATACCTACTTTTGAATTTAAGTACATTTCAACTAGTTCAATTATAAAAGCATTTAAAAGTCTTAACATTAAAAACACAGAAGACTTATGGGGTTTGTCTGTTAAACTACTTGGAACTATAATTGATACCATCGCCCCTGCACTTGCAGGTATTTTAAACCAATGTTTAGATAGTGGAACTTTCCCCGATTTGATGAAACATAGCAAAATAATACCAATCTTCAAATCGGGATGCAAGAATAATCCATCAAATTATAGACCTATTTCTGTTCTCCCATCATTGAGTAAAATATTTGAAAAAATTATTCTTGATCAAATGATGTTACATTTTAATTTTAACGGGATTTTACATAGCCGACAGTTTGGATTCACGAAAGGTAGGTCAACTACGGATGCAGGAGTAAAACTAGTGACGCAAATTCTCGAATCCTGGGAGGGTTCTCAAGATGCTATTGGCATTTTTTGTGACCTCTCCAAGGCGTTTGACTGCGTTGACCACAATACGCTGCTCTGTAAATTACGCCACTACGGAATTCGTGGAAGAGCTGCTGATCTTGTTTATTCTTATTTATCTTTAAGACTGCAAAAAGTAGATATAGATGGGGCTACCTCTTTGGGTTCTACGGTTAAAATGGGCGTGCCCCAGGGCTCAATACTCGGCCCATTCTTGTTTCTAGCTTATATAAATGATCTTCCATATATGATGACCAAGTTATCGGATGTGATTTTATTCGCTGACGACACGTCCCTAATTTTTAAAATCAGTAGAAAAGATAGTAATGTTATTCATGTAAACGAGAGCCTAACTGTCCTCTCCAGTTGGTTTGCAGCTAACAACCTGTTACTTAATGCTAATAAAACTAAATGTTTAAAGTTCTCCTTACCTAATGCACCCCAATTGGGATTAAAACTAGTTCTTGATGGCAACCAACTTGTAACTGTTGATGAAACCGTATTTCTAGGTATAACTATCGACTCGAAATTACAGTGGAGTGCCCACATTAAAGCTATATCGGGTAGGCTCAGCTCTGCAGCATATGCAGTTCGTAAAATTAGACAGCTGACTGATGAAGCTACGGCCAGGTTAGTTTACTTTGCATATTTTCACAGCATTATGTCTTATGGTATTCTGTTGTGGGGATCGGCAGCCGACGTAGATTCAATTTTTATTCTACAAAAAAGGGCAATCCGCGCAATATATAATATGGGTCCTCGCGAGTCTCTTAGAACTTTGTTTAAAGATATCAATATACTTACATTGCCGTCACTCTATATCTTTGAAAATATTTTATACGTCCGTAAAAATCTGCATAAGTTTTATATAAAAAGCGATTTTCACAATATAAATACACGACATAAACATAAAATTATAGTGCCCAAATTTAGATTAGCTAAAACAAATAAGTCATTCCTTGGAAATTGTGTTCGCTTTTATAATAAGCTGCCCAAATCTGTTACAGACCTTACTGAGGGAAAGTTTAAAGCCCATATTAAACAGATCCTAATTAAAAAAGCTTATTATAGGGCTAATGACTATGTTGACGACAGAGATGTCTGGTATTGATTCTTTCTGCACATGTGGCTTCCCTGGAACCTTATTGATGAAATATGGATTTATCTAATAACAAATCAAAATTTTATAGTGATAGTAATTATTTTTCGAATATATTGATATATATTGTCTATATAATATATACTTTGACATATTAATTTTTTTTACTGACATATTCAATATGACATTCAAAGCTCTGGCGTTTAAAATGCCTTTCATTTTATATAATTTAGTTTCTTCTACATTTTGTAAATGTGTGAACTTCGTCGACTTTATTAGTGCTATACATTAATTGTTATCAGTTTTCTAGTGTGTTAGAGGCAATTGTCTGTTTTGTTATTGTGTGTATTTTACATTTAATTAGTCTACTTTGTTCGCACATACCTAGCTTATTACCATGTAATAACAAAAATGTAGTATAACTTTTTTTGAAAAGAGTATATCCATGGAGTTTCTTGCCGGCTCTTCTCCATAGGACCGACTTTTCCGAACCGTGCACTTAGCTTGACTTTTCGTAAGAGCCTATTAGGGCCTATATGAAATAAAAAAAAATTTGAGTTTGAGTTTGAGTTTGAGAGGTGAGGTGTTAGGAGATGTTAATTAATGAAGCTTGAAGGTTTTAAAGTCACAAGTGGGAGAGAAAAGGGTATTAGTACAAAGGCTGGGTCTTTAACCGTGTTTTGCTTATTGTGTTATTTCTCTTGATAAAGCATCATAAATATAATCACATCATCCCATAAACATCCACACTGAACATGAATGGTAGTGAGCATTAGGAAGCTCATGCTGATTATGAGCGAGCATGAGCGGTCATAGCATATTGCCATAATCAACACACTTCGCAGGCGGATTGGTTTTCACAGTATGTTTTCAATGCTGAGGGCTATCCTCTGGGTATCAATCTTAAGTGGCCTTTTACGACACCCATGCGTAAAAAGGAGTATTATTTTTGCCACACGGAACTCTAGAATATTATGTTGATGGTTTTTTTTTTACCCTCTAAACATTGGACGGGGTATTAATAACATTTGTAATGATCTATGGGTATATAATAAGTTCTAGAAGGTAACCACGCTGATATCTAAGCTCGGTTAGACCTGTACTTTAGGCGTCAGTGCTCTCCCTTCCTAAAGCTGTAATGATTTAGGATAATTAATTACGAACATAACTATGTATTATATCTATAAGTCTGTACATAGAACTATACCTTAACATTTTATATTTACTAAAAACTTGTCGTACTACTCCGTTAAAAAGAAACTACTACTACTCGCTTAACCTCACCGATCATTTACCGATCAGTGAGAGCAACTGAATCTGAGCCGCGACAATCAACTCAAATCCCCCCTCACCTTTGTTCACGCAACGTAAGGGTAGGGGATGATGATGATTGGGAGATTTAATAGGTTGCCGTGGTGGCTTCGACAGCGAGGTTGGTAAACCGGTCTGTTTGAATGAGACTTCGCGAGTCCTATATGTGCTACGTGGAGTAAAGTTCGATCGATGAGGACGCGCCTCAGGTGGCGAAGAGTGCTGATACGGGAGGGTCAGTATTGGGCGGCCGATACCACGGCCTTTGTTCAGCAGTGGACGTCTGTTGGCTGATATGATGGTACCACGAGGAGATACGGGTGGAGCAGGGCAAAGTCGAAGTAACGTTTTGAGCTGCTTGATGGTCGGCAAGTTCAAATCGATATAGGGTTATAGTGCGTATGAGATTTATATCTGTAAACTGTAACCACAATACAGGAGAAATCTTAGTGGGGTAAGCTTATTTAAAATGAACCGTACTCGCCTTCACTGGTTTAAGAATGTGAGTCTTTGAATGACTGGTATCTGTAAGTACCTGAGATCCGTGTGCACGTAGCACAATGCACAGAGACGCTTCGGGGGATCCTTTACAATCCCCTCGGAGGGTGATCGCCTTACAGTCACCCTCTCAGAGATGTGCCTATAGGCGTGGCACCAGTGGGCGGCTCTAGTGTCATCATACGAGGACCTGGAGCCTCCCTTAGGGGCCGAAGATGACCGCCCCACTAGTTTTAGCCAGTAGGAGTCCGGCATGCCCCTCCGTCCTTCCCCACGGCGGAGGAAGTTCATGTAGAATTGCCACTGACCAATAAAAAAAATAAAAGAAGGACCTGAGATAGTAAACAGGTAAATTAAAAAAAAATTGTCTTACATTTTTACTGGTTCTTTGTATCATCGTATTCTTCTTTCTTCCGTGTGGTGTCCGGATAAGGAATATAGTAGTACTCCATCTCCCCCCGTGAATGTCGTAAAAGGCGACAATGGGACTCTAAACCAGAAGGTTGGGCAGCAAAGTCTCTTCTGTGGAACAGCAGGCATTCTGCGCTCACTAACCGGCCTGCCAAGCGGCCTGTAATGGGTTGACGTAAAAAGCTATGGGGGAGGCCTTTCTTAAGTAGTGGACATACTTTGGCTGACATGATGACGTAATCTAGATGGACTATTGAAAATAAGGTAGTGTTTCCTTACAATTTTTTCATCGTTTCTGTATCTTTATAACCTAGACCTAATTGAATAGGATATTTTTATTGTGAAGGTCATCCAGCAGGTTTAATTGGTTATTAATGTCAGTTTCTTTGATTTTTTTCTGCCTAGCATCCCTGAAAGTGGTTGTATAGTAATTTTATACCACCCTTTCAAGTATATTAGAAATTTAAGTAACATTATTTTGAATACTATTCCCCTTTAAAAACCAAACGATTTCGCAAAACAATACTCACAGCAGAACATTAACTCCCAACAATATAAAAAATATATGAGCGTAACTATAAAACACATTTGTAGCTCCCACGAGCAATATAAGCTCAGTACAAACATCATAAATTCCAGCAAACATTTATAACGCAAATGCTAAATGAAGAATTTGAATCACGCACAGCCTCCAAATTGATTTGGTACTCGTCAACCACCGCATTTAAATCCTTGGTCACGTTCTGTTTTATTGTGAGCCAAAAGTTACAATGGGTCGGCACGAATAGTAATCTCATGCTGGGAGCCGTTATGTAATTCTTGAAAATTGCTACCCCGATACGGGCTGAGAATGTATACGGAATCACAGTAGAGTCTGCAACTACGCTACTTTATACAACCTGATTTTGTATGTGAGTTTTCAGTTAAATAAGTGTGTTCTCTCTTTGAATACGCTGAATTACGCTTCTGGGATCCAATTCTCGTAATTAATTTACGCTATAGCTGAAAGATCGAACGGAGATTAAATTATGAATTGATTAAAAATAGGTATTCTACTTCTCTTAAAGTTCAGTCTGATTACGGTATGATTTCAATGTCAGTTTAGACATTTAATCATTTCAGCCGGAAAAGTTCCACTGTTGGACAGAAGCCTCCCCCGAAGATTGCCACAATGACTGACCGGAGTTTGTTAATATTATACCTACTACATAGTCACATGACATAATATTCTGTCAGCCACCTTAGGCATCAGCTGAAAACCAGCGCTGTAGTGTTACTGCAGCATATGCTGAGCTGAGGCCTTTTGGTCACGCACCAACATACTGGGCCTAGTTTATTGCCTTATAATGATTGTGCCGTAGTATACATGCTTGTCGTCATGCTGCACCGTTATTATATCTAGAGAAGATTTTAATAAGTATTGTGTGAACTCGTATGTTTATTTTATACACATTTTTTTACGTTTTGGCTTGTGTGTTTTGTGACCAATAAACCAATTTTCTTTCTTTCTTTCTTATTGTGTACTTATTGGAGGGTTTTGCCATAACCGCCACGCTTGGCAGACGGGTTGGCGATCGCAGTTGGGTTATAAATGTACTCGAAGGACGCTGCTGCCCATCCTCCAGCTAATCCCATAGTCACCTTTTACGACACTCACGGGATGAGATGGGGTGGTGGTATTCTTAGCCGGCACCACTGTGTACTTTTGACATTTATTTAATAAAAATTTAGTACCTGTGTCAGTTCAAAATGTTATCAGAATACCGTGTTGGCTTCGATCAACGTTTAATCCATTTTCGATCTCATCACAATATATGTTCACGTTTGACGTTGTATGGTAGTTTAGGAGAATACCTTTCCAAGTGCGCGTCACCGAGCTAGCTGCCTCAGCCTTTCCAACGCCCCTGGAAGCGCGTCTTCGCCACTCTGGCGTGTCTGATCGTAGACCCACGCATCCATCTCCACCAGGATGTCGAAAGGCGGAAAAGGCGCCAGGAGAGCTGCCGCCTCGTAGGACACTGTTCGGTATCCTCGTGCGATCCGGAAAGCCACTCTACGCTGCAGACCGTGAATTTTGGTTCTGCAGCGCTGGGCGCCTGATAGTCGGGCTGACCATACAGGCGCCCCGTATAGGGCCACGGACCGCACTACCCCCCCCGTAGAGACGGCGAACTTCCTCACATGGTCCCGCGAGATGAAGCAGCAGCCAGTGTAGTACACCCACTACCCTTTTGGCTCGGGGGACAAGCCAAAAGCGTGGAAGAGCTCTTCGAAGACCCAACGACTGTCTAGGGTGAGCCCCAGATATTTCATGTACCGGCCCACCCCGATTCGCGCGCCACCAACGCGTATCCGTGAACTGGGTGGTTCTCTACTCCTCGTCAGTTTGTGGAACCATAGCGCCTCAGTTTTTTGAGGAGGTATCCGCAGACCTAGGGCGTGGATTTTGGCTACGACAATTGTCACCGCTTGCTCCACAAGCCGGATGGTTCCCTCGAAGGAATCCCCGCTGGCCAACACCAGAGTGTCGTCAGCGTAACAGACTAAGCTGACGCCAGCAGGGGAAAAGACATGCAGGACCACGTCGTAGGCGATGTTCCATAAGAGGGGGCCGAGAACTGAACCCTGCGGAAACCCGCACGTAATCTCCCTCCGCTTTACGCTACCATCCCTGCCCGTCTGCTAGCACCTAATTACTTACAAAATTATTACGTTATTATAACTTTTATTTTCTTATATTTTTTTAAATTTATAAATAACTTAGGTCCACACCAGGTCTTCTCCTATGGTAGTTACAGTTTACAGACATAAATCTAACATGCCAAACATCTAGACTTGGGACAAATGTATTTTTTGAACGTTATTTTTAGCCTCGTGGTTGAACGCTTGTCTTCCATGGAGGAGAGTCTGAGTTTGTTTATTCGTTTTTGTGTTCTTTTTTTAACATTTGTCTAGATCAATCTTTTGGATAAGCCTACCTTAGGATCAGTTCTTCATTGCCTATTATTTTTCGTCCTTTATACTAACATTAATAAATAGTATTAAAATCCTATCTTTTATTTACCTACGTGAAAGTAGAAAGATAAGGGCAACGAAGTTATTTTTAACATTTATTTAGGGCATTGAAATGAAGTGAAATGAAATAATGTTTATTCAAAATAGACTAGAAAATATATTTACTTTTGAACGTCAATATTATTTTACCCACTCTTTACCCCTTGCTAGTGTTTAAGCTGGAAAGAAGAAGCGCAACAAACTCCCCAGAAATACATCTCTTTCACTTTATTTTTTATTACTGCATTACATACATTTTAATTATTGTCTTTTATAAAACCAAAGAAAAGCAAAAACTTTACGAGTAAAGATTGATATATCCATTGACTGGCCGTGTGGCGCCGGCTACGAATAGCACCAACCCATCCCATCCCTTGGGTGTCGTAAAAGGCGACTCTATAGTCTAAGGATGGGCAGCAGTGTCCTTCGAGTACATTATCAACTCAACTGCGATCGCCAACCCACGTGCCAAACGTGGGGATTATGGCAAAACCCCCTCATGAGCACACAACACACCCTGACCGGTCATTGTGGCGATATTTGAGATAGGTTTGTGTCCAGTAGTGGACTCATTCATCTGAAATAATATGATGGATGCTGATATGATATGATGTCAATTGTCATTGCTACATATCTGCTAGCACTAGAGATTGGGTCCCGGGCCGTCACGTGTCTCGAAGACTTTAACCAAATTTAGACGTCTACGTCCCGGGGTTTTTTGAGATTCGAGACAGACATATATGAACACAGTTACACATATATGTCTGTCTCGAACGTCGTCACGTTTCTAAATATTACAGTAACTTACTTATATGTCAAAAGAATAACATGTCAAAGGAACTTAAAATTAGAATACAAATTAAATGAACACATAATTAAAAATAATATATATATATATATTTCGTATTGTTAGTGGCCACCCTTGTGTCAGAGTTGTTCAAGCCGCCCAAAGGCCTCCGACTTGGCTTAACGACTGCTGTCTAATGACAACAACCGGGACCGATGATTTAACGTGCCCTCGGAAGCACGGAGACGCTGAGTTGAAATACCGTGCGGTTTGATGCGGTCACCCATCCAGAGACTGACCGCGCCAAGCGTTGCTTAACCTCGCCAATCGTTTACCGATTAGTGAGTGCAAAAATAATTAATTAATTATATTATGTGGCAAATGATGTAAAAAATTAAAATAAACTAAAATAAATTCTCAGTAAACATAAAAAAATGTTCAAAATATTGGAACGAGAATTGTCTTACAGCTGTTATCGGAATACGTCATACACACATAATGACGGCACGGTTGGTGTAGTGTCTGAGACAGTCGGCTGCTGCGCTCCGGGTCGCGGGTTCAATTCCCGCACGGCACAAATATTTGTATGATCTGCAGGTAGTTGATCCGGGTCTGGGTGTATTGTGTGTGGAATTTATGTATGTAAACGCAACCACGACACAGGAGAAATCCTAGTGTGGGGCAACATAAAAAAAATGCATAGCTCAATATCCGGACACTGACATATTTTTTACAAGTATGGACCCTTTTTAAATATTTGCACACATTTTTTCTGTGCATTATAATCAAGTTATTATAATTATCTTATATTATTTAGAAGTGTTGGCTCGCTGCATGCGTTGGGAATACTATAAGTGCAGTGAGTAGTTGAATACAAACAAATAAATAAATGAATTCAATATACCTACTAAAGACAGTTCATACAAGCACATAATTTCGTTTAATTAATATTGTATTTATTCAGTTTCTACTTTCTAGTGATT
This sequence comes from Diloba caeruleocephala, assembly GCA_947459985.1. Taxonomy (NCBI): domain Eukaryota; kingdom Metazoa; phylum Arthropoda; class Insecta; order Lepidoptera; family Noctuidae; genus Diloba; species Diloba caeruleocephala. The sequence continues at coordinate 5,610,709 of OX381618.1, forward strand.
TGACATGATTATGCAGGTTTTATCGATGAACTCATGTGCTAACTACCGTTACATATTAATAATATGCTTCTGATTATCATAATATTTATGTTTGAGTTTTATTAACAATCATCAGTCTTATTTTCACTTTCCTCCTGTTCGAACTAGCGTTATTCACATAAGAATAGTACACGCCATGGTATAGACAATCCACGAGGTTAGTAACGAGGCTGACAGCTCAGGGTGCCGGACGTACTTACACCTCTGTAGGTATATGAATAATAAATACAGACAGAAGTCGAGAGAATTGCTTTGTGTTAAACTTTGTAGAAGAAATATACCCCCTCCAAATAAACACAATCATTATGTCTATAATAATTGGTACCTTAATATTTTATATACTGGAAGCTGAAGTGAAAGAATGATAAAATTCAAGTTCTGAAAAAAACACACACATACGGTGCCGATTCGATTTGATATAGACTAAAACATGTACATCTAATAGAATATAAATAGACTGAGATAGAGCATGACCACACTCATGCTCTCTTTGTACTTTTTGTCTGATACACTCGATACACTGATGACATGCAGACGATGTATTTCAATAAGGCCCATTTTCAGAAGTTCAGAAGCTGATGAATGAAGAACCACAAAATCCTCCATGTTTGCTCTCACTTCAGCCTGTCAAAAGAACTCCAAACCCAGACAAAGCTACGATGGATATGATTCATATCGGCCATTTATACGTCCACTGCTGAACAAAGGCCTCCTCCATAGATTTTCACAACTGTGTCATCATTCTGGGGGGTATTTGCCAATACTCACCATGCTTGGTAGGTGGGTTGGTGAGCGCAGTATGGCTACCGTTTCACAGAAGGGACGCTGCTGCCCATCCCTCTGGTTTACATTCCCTTAGTCGCCTTTTACGACATCCAGGGGAGGAGATGGAGTGGACTCCATCTCCTCCCGTGGAGGTCGTGGTGCTGTATTCTTAATCCGGACACCACACGGAATACACTCGAACACTCGCATACCCTAGAGCCAAAATGGTCTCGCATCATACGGTTTCAGAGGAATTTCCTTCCGCGCACGCTCAGATTATAGAATCAGCTCCCTACTGAAGTTTTTCTGATTAAGAATATAGCACCACTCCATGTTGCTATATTCTTAATCCGGATACCACACGGACAATGGATATGATTGCCACTAATTAATACCCTTTCTATCCTATAATAACCACATCATAAAGCCATTTAATGAAACGTAAATATTATCTAATAAAGTATAGCACCATTTTCGCATCGCCTTATATATCTTTATGGGATAATATAATCTTTAATATGCAGCCGGAAATATGATTATCATCTCATACAAACACAGTGTTATTATACGCGACCCGATATAGGATAGTGATGGGACACGAGATTGCTTTTCTATGCGAATAATACGATTTTAGTCGATTTTGTGGAGTGCCTACCAATATCCCTTCATATTAAATCTGCAAAACTAATCTTGCGTATCTGCCGATTTCTGCAATGAAGCGTCTATATGCACGTTGAAGGACAACTCTTCGAATTGCAGCTAATCGTTCATGAGGCTTATTTGCCACGGGGACTTTCTAATGAACATCCGCTGCCCTGGGAAAGGTGGAGGGCTGTGCCGGACGCATCGCGACTACAACCATTTTTTTGGCTTTTCTTCACACAACTTTACACTTTGCACAAATTTTAGTTCTTTTGTGCTGGGAATACAACGTTTGCTCTCATCACCAAACTCCTCGCAGGCCTTGGCCCACCACTCATTTTGGAGGACCCATTTCCTTTTGCGGCCTGGCCAGCCACAGTTTTCTAGAGACGTGCGCGCAGAATACGGCACGCTTTTGCCTCAGGGCTGTCTCTGATCGGGCGACGGATTGCACCAAGTCCACCCGTAGGTTGCAACTCAGTCGTTTCGGCCGAATGAAGTCCACTGCTTGACACAGGCCTCTCCCAAAGATCACCACAACGACCGATATGGCTATGTTGTGGGCCCATTTGGGGGATTTTCCATAACACCACGCTTGGCAGGCGGGTTGGCGATCCCAGTTGAGTTGTTAATGTACTCGAAGGACGCTGCTGCCCATCCTCCACCTAATCGCGCCCACGGGAGGAGATGGGGTGGTGGTATTCTGAGCTGGCACCACACGGCACTCAGTGAGGCCCAGAAAATGGCAAGCACCCTTCGTCTATTGGCCGCTTGCTGCGGAATAAAGAAACGTCGACGTTGGACACACATTCATGAGATTATTTTTATAAGTATGCTCACATTATTCGACTAAATCTCCTTTAAAGCCCATCTCTATACCTACACTCGTTAATTTTATACGTTTGTACAAGGGGCGTTCTTTATTAAATGCAGATATAATTAGGAGCATTAATGTCAGCAGTGAAATAAGAGACAAAATTAATTTCAAGACGCCGCACCGTCTAAAATACCTTCGTGGAGAAAATTTTATTTCGTAAATGTTAAAAGGGAATGCGAAGAGAGGATGGTTTCGTGGTTAGAAGTCGACCAAGTTTAGCTGTCGTGTTGATAAAATACTGGCAATGTGTCATGTCACATATACCAGTGCCTCCTCACTCATGTTCGGCAGATAACTTTCACTGTCTGAAAATTGCGCTGCTATAATTACAATCATATGGGATATTGTCATAGATATAACCAAGCAAACAGATTGGTAATTGCAGTAAGTTGCTATTGCAATAATAAAGGGTGACGGCCATGCATAAGACAAGTTTCCATTCAATCAGCAACTTCCATCCGACGATGACTCGATAGTCATCATATCAGCCCAAAGACGTCCACTGCTGAACAAAGGCCTCCCCCACTCGGTATAACTGAGTGTCGTAATTTTGGGGGGAATTTGCCAATACTGACCACGCTTGGCAAGTGGGTTGGTAAACGCAGAATGGCTGGTGTTCCACGAAAGAGACGCTGCTGCCCATACATAGGGTATACATAGGCCATATATAGCAGCAGGATATTCATAAGGTCATCGGTAATCCGACTGGGTTGCCGATCGCAGTTGAGTTGTTAATATACTCGATGGACAATGCGGGCAGCATCCTCCGGGTATACCCAAAATCACCTTTTACAACACCCATGGGATGAGATGGGTTGGTGCTGTTCGTAGCCAGCACCACACAGCAATTAATAATCATTCTAATCTAAAATCGTTATATTAACAATTCTGAACTTGATCTGTTTTTGTGTTGAGATCACACTTAATACAAGAACAGACGAATCCACAATCTCAAATCCAAAGATTTGGGATTAGATTAATTTCAGACGTAAGATATTTAGTTTCTGTACTATAGATTAGAAACGTGTTACACACATCAACCCAGAAACATATACTGTTGAATATTGGTCAACAAAATGATCACTTCAATAAATTTAAATTATAGACGAAAAGTCGATATGACAAGGTAAACGTAAAATTGATTGTCCTGGGATCTATTGATCATCTTTGGGCGAGGGCAGATTTAATTTGTTATAATTGTTAATTAATTTAACGTAATATAGATATTTAATGATAAAATTGATGTAGAATAGCTAGCGACAAAAAAAGGTGAGGGGACTAGCGATAGTGCCGGCAAGTAGCAGCGTACAGTACGGTAAGTTTTTTTTTTGGTTTTTTTACGTACTGTCAACCAAACTGTGTCAGTATTTCATTAATTTTTTTTTTTAAATTGCCCCACACTAGTATTTCTCCTGTATCGTGGGTGCGTTTACAGACATGAATTCCACATACAATACACCCAGACCCGGAACAACTACTTGCAGATGATACAAATGTTTGTCCCGTGCGGGAATCGAACCCACGACCCGGAGCGTAGCAGCCGACTGTATCAGCCAATGCACCAACCGTGCAGTCAATGCCGTCAAATATCGTGACCTCATGAGAAGGCTTATTTACAGCGCTGAAAGTTCACGTGCTGAAGATGATTATTAGTTTGCTTTTAGTGCTAAAGCGGCCTACTCAAAGCCCTGTCTGCAGGGCCCTACATGCAGTATCTCTGACGGATTGTACAGTGTAAATGTTTGCAGAGCCGGTATATATATAAATGCAGGCAGTGCTTTGAGTAGGCCCCTTAATTCTACTATCCCGCAACGACCCATCTATCTTGGTGATCTAGCATTTGTAGATTGCTTGCTTGATCTAAGCGTGAAAGGACCTGGCAATATTTAAGGATGAAATAGTAGCGCCTTTTCAGCAATATGCTTGCCACGGTGTTTAGGGCACTTTTTCTCGATACACTAGTAACAGTTGTGAGGCATTTGAGGTTGTGATGTCATCATCATCATCATCTTGATTGTCCTATCGTTCATCAGGTCGTCTGTTCATTATGTTAGTGGTCATCCCATGCTACGTTTTTCAGTGCATAGTGGCCATTCGGGAATCCTTGTACCCCAACGGTCTAACAATAAGCCCATATTCGTAGATCATATGAGGATGAATAAAACTTAGCAAATTGACATCATTTTTTTTGGTTGAAATAAAGTAAAAGAGTTTAAATTCTATATAAAACAAGCTGAATACAGAAAAGTATTTTATATGTTTCGTTATTATTTTAGTATAGACCTTGAAAACCTAAAAAATGGGATTGAAATGAAATTTACAGAAAATACAAGCCGATCCATTAATTAATGAAAGGCATTTATTACTCTTGAAATCTGATTACAAATCATGGTAATAAATAATAAGATGTTGTAAAGACTGAAACATCTGAGATAATCTGGCGTTAAAGGAACAAATCCTGTTGCAACAAATAGAAAGAGTCATCGTGGCCAGTGGTCCAATTTAGAAGTGGAAAAGGTGTTCGCCTCCCTGAAGTTTTGCCTGTACTTGGTCATGTTGGACTGACTAACTTGTTTATTATTCTGTCTCTTTATCTGTTAAATCATCATCATCAGTATCCAAGTTATGTCCTGGAATTAAGTCATTTTTTATTTAATTCACAGCGCGTCTTCTAAATCGGTCATACACAAGGTTCTTCGCTTAGTCATGTACCTAGTTCACCCTTCACTAAAACCTTTAAGGTTGATCCTTAATTCATGTTAGGAATTTACTAAAGCATTTGGTAATGTGTGTACTTGTATAAAGCCCAGTATATGGAGCTCTTAAGTTCTCCCGATTCATACTTTGGTTGATAAAAGGACTTCAGGATAAGGAAATGAAATAATAAATGGTCAGACTTGTTAAGATCGATTTATATAAATTGCACATGAGTACATTCCCGTGTGGTGCTGGCTAAGAATACCACTACCCCGTCTCATCCCGTAGGTGTCGTAAAAGGCAACTATGGGATTAGCCGGAGGATGGGCAGCAGCGTCCTTCGAGAACATTTACAATGCAACTGCGATCGACAACCCGTCTGCCAAGCGTGGTAATTTCAGCAAAGCACCCCAATGAGCACACAATACAAACCCATAGGTACCAGTCATAGTGACGATCTTTGGGGGAGCATTCTGTCCAGCAGTGGACGTTTTTCGACTGAATTGATAATGATGACACAATTGTAAAATAGTTGTAATATTATACCAGAAAGCGCAGCTTGCGACGGCGAGATGGAGATACGACCACCTAAAGATAGCTGGGAGTCATTGGATGCAGGCGGCATGTAAACGGCCGTTTTGGTAATCTATGGGGGAGGCCTTTGTTCAGTGTCATTCGGTGGATATGATAATGATGATGATGAAAATAATTGTTAATGCTAGAATTACTTGCAAAATACTTTGCAACTAATCTTGCTCACCATATCAGCCAAAAGATGTCCACTGCTGAACAAAAGCCCTCCCATTAACAACTGGTTATCCTGCGTTTCGTAATCGTAATTTTTTGGGGGAATTTAATAATACTCACCAAGTTTGGCCAGCGGGTTGGTAAGCACAGAAAGACGGGAGCGATGCTCCTGTCCATCCCTCTGGTTTAGAGTCCCTTAGTCGCCTTTTACGATATCCACGGGAGGAGATGGAGTGGTGCTATATTCTTAATCCAGAAACCACGCGGACTAACCTTACTGATACCTTTTATTTTTTATTGATGGAAATTCATCTTGAAGTACTCCGCCCCGGGAAGGGCGAAGGGGCATGCCGGACTCCTACCGACTAAACCCACTGGAGCGGACATCTTAGGAACCAAAGGGGAGCTCCAAGTCCTTGTAAGATAACACTAGAGCCACCCAAAGATGCCACGCCTTTGGGCACATCCCGGAGGGGATGATTGAAAAGCGGTCAACCTCTCTAGCGGAGGGTAGGTGACTGTAAAAAGGTCACCCCCAGGCACTAACTAATACAGGAAAGATTGAAAAGAATCCCTGAAGCCTCGCTGTGAATCTGATACCGACATTATAACTATATCTTGCTCACACGACAATATTACACATTTGTATTTCCAGTCTTAGAGCCTTTAATCTATTACCACGACATGAATATCACTTTAATATAGCCTACAGATTTTCCAGCAAAATTTAAAGTAATTGGACCATCACCATTGCCAATCAAATTAATGGTACCTGTCAGAATTCGTTGAAAACGCTCCTCGAGCCGAACAAAGGCAGGCAGAGAGGCCCATCGCTCTTGAAGCAACAATGGGCCAATAAAATGTACAAGAATAGGGGAAGTGTATTCAGCAAATGTGCGATGTTTGATAACTGTTTTGATGTGCGCCGTTAAATGGGGGTTGATTTATTTTGTGGAAGATTATTGGGAAATTTGTGGTGCATGTTCAAGTATTCATAATGTTGTTACTTCATCATTTTATAAAATGAAGGAGAGTAAAGTTGGTTTGGGTCTTACGCAATAACGAGCAAGGCCAAAAGTAAGGCAAACTACAGACTATTGTGGTGTTACTTGGATGAGACCTCTTCACACTTCTAGCCGTTATGACAGTTCCTTTACTATTCGTGCCGTACGTCTATGGAATTCATTACCAGATGCCCTACGCGACAGCCGTACTCTGGACGCTTTTAAGACTAGAATTAAGAAGCATTTCCTTGCTATGTGACTTTTTATATTCGTTATATGTCAAAATGTAATATAATTGTATAAAATACATATAATGGTCTATATATATATACCTATTTGTTTATATGCGCACATATATTATTTATTAGTATATTTTTATTTTCAGTTTTTATTAAATAACTGTATCAATATTATTGTACACGTGACTTTGCCCTCTTTTTACCACCACTCTCTATCACTCAAAAGTTTTGCTGGTAGAAAACTCAGTCGGAGTTAAGCTCGCCTTTGTACATAACATTTACATTGACTGTCTGATTTGTATTTTCTTTTTGTACAATAAAGAATTTAAGAAATTAAGACTTATTTGGATTTATTTTTTTGGTATCACGCTGAATTTACTGGTGGTAGGTCTCTTATTGGTCCCCCGGGAAGATGGCAGCGTGCGCATGGTCACGTGCCGCCGTGTGCGCCGCAAAGCGCACAGCGAGGCTTGGAGGGATCCTTGATAATACTCACCGAGAAATGCCTATGGAGCGACCTTTTTACAGTCACCTTCCTTCCGCTAGAGGGGGTGACCGCATCCCCTACGAGATGTGTGTAAAGGCGTGGCACTACTGGGCAGCTCTAGTATCATCTTACCTGGAGCTCACCTTCGATGGTGAAGATGACCGATCCATTGGTTTTAGCCGGTAGGAGTCCGGCATGCCCCTTCGTCCTTCCCGGGGTGGAGGAAGTTCATGTAGAATTTCCACTGGGTCCAATATTTTTTTAGTTGTAATGGGCAGGTGGAATACCTGCACCAGGCGAACGTATAGCTCGTCTCATATCTAGTTAGGATTTAAAAAATACTATTATAAATCTACATAAATTTATTTGTATATTTTTATTAGTAAATCTACTTTTGTCCTCGTTTGCAAACCGACATAAAATATTGCTATACTCGTATATTTTCTAATACTCATTTCTCAAAACATCTCATTTCTACCCTACAGTAAAGGGGACTATACTCTCCCCTAACTAGAAAGCACCCCACAAAAAGCGAGTAGTGCATGCGGCAGCAAAATGTGCGGCAAGAAATTTAAAGGTATCATTTTATTGAGGACGTATCATCATTTCGGCCGAATGAAGTCCACTGCTGGACACAGACCTCCCCCAAAGATTATCACAACGCCTGATATGGCTGTGTTGTGGGCTCATTGGGGGGGTTTTGCCATAATCGCCACGCTTGGCAGACGGGTTGGCGATCGCAGTTGAGTTGTTAATGTAATCGAAGGATGCTGCTGCCCATCCTCCGGGTAATCCCTTAGTCGACTTTTACGACACCCACGGGAAGAGATGGGGTGGTGGTATTCTGAGCCGGCACCACACGGCGTGTGTATTGAGGACGTATACTAGACTACAACTGGCACACTCCTGAGCAAAAATATAATGACACGTTGCGAAAATTAAAAGTAATTTTACAAAGAGGCCCAGTAAACTCCTGACTTCAAAAACGTTGCTTTGATTTTTATACTGTTGTACCACCTCATAATAAGCGTGTATACATACAAAACATTGTTGGTGAATAAGTAATGAGTACAATAAACATTAAAAAAAATCAACACACAATACCCATACATTTTGTATAATAATTCTAAAATTAGTATGTGTAATGTAAGAATATTTGAACATTATGCTTCCTATTATCATGTTTAGTTTCAGCATCATCATATCGGCCATTTATACGTCCACTGCTGAACAAAGGCCTCCCCCATAGATTTTCACAACTGTGTCATCATTTTGGGGGGTATTTGCCAATACTCACCACGCTTGGCAGGCGGGTTGGTGAGCGCAGTATTGCTACCGTTTCACAGAAGGGACGCTGCTGCCCATCCCTCTGGTTTAGATTCCCTTAGTCGCCTTTTACGACATCCACGGGAGGAGATGGAGTGGTGCTATATTCTTAATCCGGGCACCACACGGATTTTCAGTTTCAGCATATATCAGCCAAAAAACGTTCACTGCGGAAAAAAGCCTCCCCGATCATCATCATCATCATATCAGCCACAGGACGTCCACTGCTGAACAAAGGCCTCCCCCTTAGATTTCCACAACGAACGGTCACATGCCGCTCTCATCCAACGACTCCCAGCGACCTTCACCAGATCGTCTGTCCACCTCGTTGGAGGTCGTCCCACGCTGCGTTTTCCGGTGCGCGGTCTCCATTCGAGAACCTTTGTGCCCCAACGGCCATCAGTTCTACGAGCAATGTGCCCTGCCCATTGCCACTTCAGTTTACTAATCCTTTCAGCTATGTCGACAACTTTAGTTCTTCTACGGATCTCCTCATTTCTGATTCGATCCCGTAGAGAAATACCAAGCATAGCTCTCTCCATAGCTCGCTGAGTGACCTTGAGCTTTCTTATGAGGCCCATTGTGAGTGACCACGTCTCTGTTCCATATGTCATCACTGGTAACACACACTGGTTAAAGACTTGCGTCTTGAGGCATTGCGGTATTGTTGACGAAAAGACGTTGCGAAGTTTCCCGAACGCTGCCCAGCCGAGTCGGATTCGACGATTGACCTCTTTCTCGAAGTTGGACCTACCTAACTGGACAGTTTGTCCTAGGTAGACATACTCGTCAACAACTTCGAGAACAGAGCTCCCAACGGATATTGGGGTGGGCACGACATGGACATTTGACATGACTTTTGTCTTGCCCATGTTCATTTTAAGGCCCACCTGTTGGGAAACTCTGTTGAGATCATCGAGCATTGTGCGGAGCTCTTGCAGCGATTCTGCCATGATTACGATGTCATCGGCAAATCGAAGGTGAGTGATATACTCGCCATTGATGTTAATGCCGAATCCTTTCCACTCCAGTAGCTTGAAGGCATCCTCCATTGCAGCGGTGAACAGATAGATTTCCACAATTATGTCGTAGTTTTGATAGTAATTTTCCAGTACTCACCGCGCTTGGCAGGGGAGTTGGTGAGCGGAGTATCGCTGCTGTTATACAAAAGGGACGCTGCTGCCCATTCCGCTGGTTTAGAGTCTCTTACTCGCCTTTTACGATATCCACGGGAGGAGATAAAGCGGTGCTCTGTATTCTTAATTCGGACATCATACGGTCACCTTAACTTAAACTCGCCTGCCAAGCGTGGTGAGTATTGGCAAATTCCCCCCAAATTCATGATTCAGTTATGGAAACTATGGGGGAGGCCTTTGTTCAGCAGTGGACGTATAAATAGCCGATATTATGATGATGACAGAAACTATGCTAATGAATGTCTTAAGATTTTGAATGTACATCAGTAAATTTTAAATTATAATCAGTGAATCCGTGCTGTTTGTTATTGTGATAAATAATGTTAAGTTAAAGTAAAATTTGCTGTCATAGATTCTAAGATATAAGCATATCTTCAAATCTATGATTTTTGATTTATAACTTTTGAGATTTACTGCGTACTAAAATAACTTTTCTTTTGTGTACATCCACAAAAATGTTATTTTAGTACGCAGAAAATCTTTAGGGAAACCTTTCCCTCAAATACTTACTACTTAATTTTCACTCTCGACAGTCCGTTACTTTGTATGGAAAGATTATATTTTTAATTAACTTTATTATATGTTATAAATAAACGTTAAAGAATATTTTTATTCATAAAAATCATTCACAGGCACTTATAAATATTCAAATTTCAGTTGTCACGTGATTTACTATGGAAAAACGGGCAAGAAACTCTATGATTCCTAGTTTTAAATTAGAATATGTTACAATACACCGTGTGGTGCTGGCTCAGAGTACCACCACCCCATCTCCTCCCGTGGGTGTCGTAAAAGTCGACTAAGGGATTAACCGGAGGATGGGCAGCAGCGTCCTTCGAGTACATGAAATAACTTAACTGCAACCGCCAACCCGTCTGCCAAGCGTGGCGATTATGGCAAGACCCCCAATGAGCACACAACACAACCATATCGGTCGTTGTAGTGATCTTTGGGGGAGGCCTGTGTCCAGCAGTGGACTTCATACGGCCGAAATAATAATGTTACAATAGTTATGATTACATTATTCACGAAATTACGTTTATGTTAGAATATATATTTACAGAAGTCGCAGATAAAAGTTATTACCTACTTACACACTGAGTAATTGACTATTAAAGGAATCCTAAACTACAAAAGAATCACCGTGTATAAGAAAAACATAAATCACAAACAAAAATTGATGATGGTATCGCATCATACGTAGGTACGAACCTTATCGTTTCATGAAAGATGAGTAATTTCATCGCTTTTATAATCCTTTATCATGGCGTATCCTTTTCAAGTGTCATTCGACAAACACCATTAATTCCTCCATAACGCGATGCCGCGTCATATGATAAAGTGCGCCACTTGAATGAAGAGCCCTTATGTGTGATATTGAAGTAATGGAGACGGTTTTACCGGTGCTAAAATGTTTGGACGCTTTAATGCGTAGATAGAGATTGACAAGCAAAGTAAAATTTAACAAACAAATCTTTGCTGAGTGATTAGACAATTTCAGAAAGAATGACATCAATGCAACGTTAGGACAAGATACTAAATTCATCATTATTGCAGCCGAATAAACGTCCACTGCTAGATATAGACCTCTCCCAAAGATTGCCAAAACTACTACCGGTTTGGATTTTAGTTGTGTGCTCATTGGGCGGTTTTGACATAATCGTCACGCTTGGCAGGCGCGTTGGCAATCGCAGTTTAGTTGTAAATGTACTCGAAGAACGCTGCCCATGCTACGGCTAATCCCTTAGTCACCTTCTGCGACACCCACAGGATGAGATAGGTTGGTGATATTCTTATCCGGCACCACACCGGACTATATTAATTTACTAAATTAAGTACTAGTTTTTTGTTTTAATTTAGTGATAATGAGGATACTAAATTAATTAGAAAACACCGATTATTGACTTTTGGAAAACAAATTGGCCACGTAGATATTTATTCACATTCACCGCGGCAGAAATTTCGTGTAACCATAAAATATCTTCTCTATTAGCGAGTTATCACTTACGACAAAGCACTTCTACTTAATATGAGAAAGTTGTTTACGATGTTGCCTTGCAATCTGGAAGTGATATCTCTCGCGTCACGGAATCGGTGGCGCGGGATGGTACTGAGTCAAGCCGAATGGGGATACTGGTGAAGTAATGGATGCAAATATTTGTGCAATCCAGTCCACACCGTAATAGCGGTGTCAAGACTGATCATAGTCAAGGGAAAGGCGGAATGGAGCGCTTGCCTCCCGGCTTACGTAGGAATATCGAAGGGCACTGTGGTTTCGGCAAGTATGTGAGTAACATAGATCAGAAAACGAACATCCTGGTTATCACCATCGTACAGATTGCCCGGAGAACATGGTGAAGCACCAGCTGGAGGAGTACCCTGTTTCGGCAACGCAGCGATGTGACCTCATCGAAGTGATCGAATTTTATTAACTTTCGCTTCGCTTGAGGAGAAAGAATGAGGATTTCCCAATATTAAACAAAAAAAAGGAATTTATTGATGTTTCTTGATATTACGATAATAATAAATATTTCCATAATAGAAATATGATCACATAACTAATTATTATTTGTTCATGCAAAGTCACGAGCTTAAGCTGGTCAGTTCATAATAAACAAAAATTAAATAAATATTTTAAGTCTGCCCAAAGTAAAAAAGAAAAACGTTTCACAAAATTAGATTCATTAAGCGAAAGATTAATTATAAGTTAAAATATTATTTGTAACAGATAAAGGCTCTCACTCGACTGAAATTAATTTGGAGTATCCATTAATTTTCTAACAAACAAAGTACCAATTTCACCCGAAAATTTGTTACTAGACATTGTTATATCAATTTTGATAAATAAAAGGGACAGGGTTATTAATTTTATAGCCCTATTGAAAGGAAATATATAGTGGTGTAGAGATTTATTAGGTGAAACGAAATTTCACAAAATGAAATTATATATTATAAATATGAAAATATTTTTTTATACAATTGTTAATTTTAACTGTAAAACAATAATTGTAGATATCTCTAAAAGTCAGACATTTGTAATAACAAGTCTCAAGCCGAATAAAACTCGTGTATTCATATACATAAAGATAATACAACGGCTGAAAATACATCCAAGGAACAGAGCGAAATCAAAACGTTCATCTAGACAATTACCCTTACAGAAGACGAAATAGGGGTAAACAGAAACACAATACAAACCCACACATAATAACCAAGAACATAGACGATACATTAGAAATGAATGTACTTGTGTTGTACTTGATAATGAAAGCTTCATGCATTACAGAACAAACACTATAACAGATAATGATGTTATTTCAGGATTAATTTCTGAGAAACTACAAATGGAGGGTAATGGTGCTGATTATTATGTTTGCTTTTGCTCTTAATCTTTTCCTTAGTAATGAATGTGATTCTGTAGGCAGTATTTTCTTTTGTGAATAGGGGTGTAGTTATTAATTGCGAATGTTTTTCATTGTCTGACGTAATATTTGATTAGACTAAGGAAGTGCTTACACCTTTGAATAAAATGTATTCGTGTGGATTAATAAATAATATAAATCCATGGTGCATATTTTTGTTCACGTTGATTTTATGACGTCTGAATGAAATATTCTTAATTGTACACTATCAGAATAACAACAACAACAAAAAACATAGTGTAAATGGAGATGCACAATTGGCATTCTATTCATTGAAACAATTGATAAATTCGGTTAAATCTGATTAGAAGCCCAGTGGTTATTTAAATTACTAATAATAAGAGACTAAATAACTGATGTTCCAGTATGTTGGTATGGTTGTCCAGGACTAGTCGAGGGTAGCATCACTATAATTATGGCCAGGCACGACGCTTACCACAATGCGAATTACTTGCTCATTGCACCACCAGATTCAATAAAGTTCTCTGAATTAATTCTTATAAAGTTAGTCTTAGTATCGGTTCATCATTTTGGCCGAATAAAGTCCACTGCTGGACACAGGCCTCCCTCAAAGATCACCACAACGACCGACATCGGTATGTTGTGTGCTCATTAGGGGGTTTTGCCATAATCGCCACGCTTGGCAGGCGGTTTGGCGATCGCAGTTGAGTTTATAATGTATTCGAAGGACGCTGCTGCCCATTCTCCGTCTAATCCCTTAGTCGCCTAGTCGACACCCACGGGATGAGATGGGTTGGTGCTATTCGTAGCCGGCACCACACGGCATATATCGACATAGTATCGGTTGTAAAAATTGGTTTTGATTAAATGCACAACCAATTTTGCACAATACAATATATCAAGGCTCACATGTCGATACAATAAAAAAAAACGATACCTTCCTCCAAGTAGAAATAACACCTAGACTTACCCTAAAACTGAACTAAGTGATGGTGGAAACTGTTTCTGAATCCTATCGTTACTTTTTGAGACTAGCCAAAACTTATTACACAAGAGCCGTCGGCTTCGTTTTGTATACGTACCTACATAATATATACATTTATGATATGAGAATGCATGTCTACGCTAACTCCCTTGAGTAAAACATTTATGTATCCTGCACTTTCATGTCCTTTAATTTACAAAAATATCGAATAACATTTCGTACAACAAAATGTTTCAAAAACTTTGTATTCTACGTGTTACACTTCGTCAATGTACTACGTTCACGTTAATCCCTGTTTAAAATTCAGAGAGCCTGCGGCCTCACTGCAGTCTCAAGTAAATTAAATAGAAGACCCGGTGACTTGGCGGGATGAGATGTAAATTCTGTTCTGGTGCAACTATGGTAGAAGAACAAAACTAATTTGTGCATTTCAAAATGCTTGGAATCTAGATTGGTGATCAGCGATTTTATTTTTTATGAAATAATAATGTATTATTATTTTGCGTACATAAGCCCATAAGTGGCTAGCCACTATAAGCGAAATTGAACAACCCAGTTTATACCGCAACCATGACGTGTGACTTCGTTTGAACACCTAATTAACCTCTTCACATAGAAGGTTGATAATGGATCCAGACAGCAACCCAAAGTCGTTTATTTGTTTCATCTTATTTTGAACAATATGGCTAAAGTGAGATTATGATTTCCATAATGAGTGGTTACATGCCACCAGCATCCAATAACTCCCAGCGACCTTCACCTGGTCGTCTGTCCACCTCGTTGGAAGTCGTCCCTAGCTGCGCTTTCCGGTGCGCGTTCTCCACTCGAAAAGCTTTTTACCTTAATTGCCATCAGCTCTAAGAGCAATGGGAGGCCTTTGTTCAGCAGTTGACATGGGCCGTACGATGATGATGAGATTATGATATTTTTCATAATTAAATTATCTTTTGTAGTAGATTTTGTCATAGTACTATTTTTAGTCACACGTGTTATGTAATCATTCCTAATGTTATGGTTTAACGTATTCAAGACATTTTTAACACCCATTTTCTTTCCAGGTCGGCTGGCTCCGAGCTGAAGATCAAACAGTCTTGTCTCTCAATGACAGAGTAGTTCTCAGTCCACGTTACTCTGTTAACCTTGATACTCCAAGTACTTGGCAGTTGAAGATTCGGCCACTCCGGGCAGAAGATCGAGGCTGCTACATGTGCCAGATTAATACACAGCCTAGCATGAAGTGGCAAATCGGATGCATAGATGTTTACGGTGAGAAGAATTATCTAGATGGGATATATTGGGAATTGTGAGCGGCTACTTTATCAGTCACAAATATTAATGATGATTATTTTTTGTCAACCTACTAAGATTTCAATAAAATACTGATCTGTTATACAAATAATGGCTAAGCTTATAGTGAAGTTAGTCTTTCATATTCAAAACAGACACGTATGTTTCAAAATAGTTTGTTTAGGGAGAAAATAACAATAAAGTGAACACATACTGATTTAATACTTAAACAGTGATTTGAGCAGATGACTGTTAATTAGATATTGGGTTATTTACAAATAAACTTTTGTTATAAACAATCCACTTTAATTTACATCAAAAGGTATGCGCTCTCAAAGATTTTTAATTAAAGTCGCTTAAGTATTTACTATTGTGGAAGCCATCAATTAAAAGGGGCTACTCACACAGTGATATTGAAAAGGTATAGCTGTAAAGAACTTAAGTAAATTACACAGCAACAAACATAAAACTTCTCAAACAGGAGGGAATATATTTTTTAATAAAAATCTTGAAACGAGCGATTTTTCTAAACGAGTAATAGGTAAAATAAAAAGAGAGGAAGTCTAAAGCTTATTAAGGATAGGGGACGGATCCGAAGCTTCAAAACATTTCAAAGTACTTACGTAGAACTTAGAACAAAACTCAATATCAATGAAACGTCTCGAATGAACGTTGGAAAAGTATTTTCTTCAGAAAAATAAATCACCTTAAGAGAAGTTAACGTTATTTCTCCGCGCCATTGAAGGTGGGCGCCAAGTTTTATCGTTCACAGCTCAAATTAGTTCTGGGGGGTTTATTCTTTTTTTTCAATTCTCAAGTTTTGAAGTATGGATTTCAATATTGAATTTTTACTATGTCTCTGAGCTACCCAGCGTAACTTTCTGGGGAGATGAAGAATTTAATATTATGTAATATCGCGACGGTAGTCACCGGACTTTTTTATTTTCAAATTTTATAAAAGTCTAAATCAATTATAAGTATGTATGGATTCGGTAAAAATAATAGGATTGGTTTAGATAGAAGTAATAATTGATGGTTTGGGTCAGATAACAAAATGATGTGATGTCACGTTATTCGAAATAATCATTTCTAAGTAAATAAATCGAATACCTAGTTTATTTATTTTATACTTTTATCATAGTAAAACAATTTTAAACGGATTAGATCGCGTATATTACAGATTTTTGTTTTTCCTGACGTTTCGAATACTTTGCAGCATTCGTGGTCGCAGGATGACTAAGGTGACAGGCGTCGTTGCAGATTTTAAAAAGTTATTTTATCTTCCGTACAATTTTAATTAAAAAACTAGTTTCAATGCACGCAGTAATCACTCACAGTGTCTTGATGTTTTTTAGTGCGGTATGTTGTTTGGGACTTTATTATATACCTGCCAACCATCTTCTCTATTCAAATTAGTATGTTTTTTAATTTCAATAGCCTCACGAAACATTCTTGGTACATATCGGTTCTCTTTCGCGAGGACTTCAGGTTGGTCAAAACGAAGATAGTGGTTGGGTTCGCCTAAGGCATGTTCACACACTTTTATTAGTATAACCATGGACATATGCAACGCCATGATGCGTTGCCGAACGTTTAGGGAGATTTACATGATTTTCTTGAAGGGTCTCCTCCCCCCGAAGTAAATCCACTACCGGTAACTGGTTCCATATTTTCGTCGTACGCGGTAAAAAGTGACGAGTATTATACAGTGCTAGACCGCTAACCGTCAAGGTGATGTGGATGGAACTTTTACTTGAGGTGGGTGGTGCGATGATGGAAGTCACTGACTCAAAGCATGTTGAACAGCTCCTTGGAACACTGACCAGTATACATGTGGTAAAAAAATGAAACATAACATAACATAGAGACAACATTACTTCGCAACTAGAAGATCGAGCCAATGGGAAAGCGCAGCGTCAACCAAGAAGCAGCTTGACGCTAAATACGGTTAAGTCAAAGGATTAGAATGTTCCAACCCAGAAATGAGAGCAGTAGTCTATGGGTGGCCTTTGGAGTAAAGTTGGAGAATTGTCAAGTTTATTGGAAGCCAATTTGCCTTCCAAATGAACGCAAAACCAAATATGTTGACGACTAGAATTCCAATTTTCGACGTGGCTACATTTTATTACGAACACTTGATAGTTAACTTTTTAAGAAATTTAAATAATACAACAGGATTGTGTTCTTAAGATTCATAATCTAAGTTAATTGTAGCTTAAAATTAAACGGTTATTCAAGGTTAGTTTACGGAACTCTTCGATTAATTGTAATATTATTTTAAAACTAGCTTTTGGATGTGGCTTCGTACGCGTGGAATTCGGAAACCTACATCATATTGTTGAAAATATGCATTCATGACCTGCGCTTTGATTAGAAACGTGCAATAGGTGTATATGCTATATCTCTGAATGAAACGACCCATAGGCCAGCCACAGATTGCACCCAGCCCAGCCAGCCAAGTGCTAGACCGCGCGCTATTGTCTTTTATTTGCAAGCGCTTCCGGCTTAGCACTGGGTGTCGTAATAAATAATGCTCATAAAATGAGCCTTGCCCTTTTGCCACCAAGTATTAACAGTTCAAAGAACATTACTCACTATAACCCCACCTCTCATTTTGTCATTTAAATTAGGACTTTAAGTCGTGTGATATACAATACTTTTATAATATCAAGGTGAATTTTGTGAGTACGCTTGCTGTAGCTGCATTCCCACTTACAGGCTGCCAGCAGAGCCAACCATTACACTGACACGTCGCACGCGTTTGAGATCAGGTATTATAATGTGCGCTAACCAGACAGCAATGAGTCGAACCCTGGCTGTCGGCGCATAGAAGTGTCACTGACGCTGGCCTCCTAGAGAGTAACATCGCAGTCTGTATCATCTTCAAGTAGATGAAGCGCCCGCAGGCGCATGATATGTGGGAACTTCACTCGATTGACAATAGAAAATTAAATTGCAATGGCACTCCATTCAAATCGTATGTCCACATCAAAGTTATATCGGTTAGGCTAAGCTATGCTGCATTTGCAGTTCGGACAATTAGGCAGCTAACTGATGTTGCTACGGCCAGGTTAGTTTACTTTGCATATTTCTACAGAATTATGTCTTATGGCATTCTGTTGTGACGATCAGCGGCCGATATATATTACAAAAAAGTGAGTTACTTACTATGTGGATTCTTTGATCCGAAATATTATAAGTTATAAACGTGTAACTATATATCTATTATATATATATTGTAAATTACTCACACTGCCGTCAATCTATTTTTGAAAATATTTTATATGTCCGCAAAAATCTGCACAAGTATTATATAAGTGATAAAAAAATACAAAGTACAGTTTTGGTCTCTCTTCGATTTTAGGACAGTAAGAAATAGATTAATTTTGTATGCAATCTTAGAACATAATTACCATTATTTCAAACATTTCATGACTTACTACAGTCTCTTACAACTCATGTCATTCATCCATTTTATTGCCATTTTGTTAGTTTAAACACATTTAGCGCTACCTATGGTGTAGTAGTCAGTACCTGCTAGCAAAATTTAAATTGGCATAACTTCTGATAGAGTCAACCAATTTTTATGAAGTATAGATTAAATAAATCCTCGAAATATGCCCTATAATTCTATTACTAATAAATTCAAATCAATGCAGTAGTTAAAACGTGATGCGTGTTCAAACAAACCTACAAATAGACAAATTGGTAAAAAATATTGAAATTTATTTCATTACTTAATATTTTTCACGCCCATTTATTTTTTTGCAAAAACATATTCTATATAGACAAGCGAAACTTACGTTTATATTATATGTATGAACTACCAGGCCTCCACGGTTTCACCCACCGTACCGTAATTTAAAATAAATCGGACTATTTTCGAATAATTTAGTGTACTTGGGCATATGAGTAGACCGTTGACATAGAGAATATATATTGGATTTAATTAGTTTTTTTTTTTGCGCGGGACTGTAATTATTTTTCTATAGTGAAAGTTGCCTAAGTTACTCCTTATAATATCAGATACCTGCCAGTAAGAGTCTCGTCAAAATCAGTCAAGCCGTTTCGAAGATTAGCTGTATTTTTTTGCTATTGTTACCATATATACTGTCATAGTATGCACTTCAATTTTACTTACTTGTATCAATTATTAATAACAGTATATTTCTGAATATTTTAAAAATATTCCAAAACCGCTTCGAGTGCCTAGAACATTGCGTATCTGTGGACGATCTAAATGGTAGGTTTGTAGAAACTGTCCAAACGGTTGGGTCTAAGTTCTTTAAAACCCACCGTAAAGGTAGACCAAAAAAGTTTTCCGATCACACTCTCGACCTCATGGCAGAAAGACGCGCCATGACGCTGCAGTCCTCCGGTGATGCTGAAGCATACAGACTACTCAATAGACGGATATGGAAGTCCTTGCGTCACGATATCCGCACCTTTAACACTAATAGTGTTAAAGAGGCGATTGAGCGGAATCAAGGCTCCAAAGTGTTCGCAAGAGACAAGTCTATTGGGCAAAGTCGTATTATGAAGCTGAAGACCGAGGACGGCAGTGTAGCGTCGACTAAGCCAGAGGTTTTGAGAGAGATTGAGAACTTCTACCGGCAGTTATACACCTCGGTTACTATACCTACCATTGGCTCTGACAAAGACCCGCGAGCCAAACTAACCCGACACTATACCGAGGATATCCCGGACATCAGCCTGTACGAGATTAGGATGGCCTTGAAACAGCTTAAAAATAACAAGGCGCCGGGTGGGGACGGAATTACGACAGAGCTTCTGAAAGCGGGTGGCACACCGGTACTTAAAGTCCTTCAGAAGCTATTCAATTCCGTCTTACTCGAGGGCACAACGCCGGAAGCGTGGAACAGAGGTGAGGTGGTGCTCTTCTTCAAAAAGGGTAATAACACCCTATTGAAGAATTATAGACCCATCTCACTTCTGAGCCATGTTTATAAGCTGTTTTCAAGGGTTATCACGAATCGTCTCGAGCGCAGGTTTGATGACTTCCAGCCTCCCGAACAAGCCGGTTTCCGAAAAGGTTTCAGTACCATAGACCACATCCATACGCTGCGGCAGGTTATACAGAAGACCGAGGAGTATAATCTGCCACTATGCTTGGCGTTTGTGGACTATGAGAAAGCCTTCGATTCGATCGAAACCTGGGCAGTGCTGCAATCTCTGCAGCGGTGCCAGATCGACTATCGGTACATTGAAGTGTTGAAGTGCTTATACAGAAACGCCACCATGTCGGTCCGAGTACATGAACAGAGCACGGGGGCAATTCCATTGCAGAGAGGTGTGAGACAGGGGGACGTCATTTCCCCGAAACTGTTCACCGCTGCAATGGAGGATGCCTTCAAACTACTGGAGTGGAAAGGATTCGGCATTAACATCAATGGCGAGTATATCACTCACCTTCGATTTGCCGATGACATCGTAGTCATGGCAGAATCGCTGCAAGAGCTCAGCACAATGCTCGATGATCTCAACAGAGTTTCCCAACAGGTGGGCCTTAAGATGAACATGGGCAAGACAAAAGTCATGTCAAATGCCCATGTCGTGCCCATCCCAATATCCGTTGGGAGCTCTGTTCTCGAAGTTGTTGACGAGTATGTCTACCTGGGACAAACTGTCCAGTTAGGTAGGTCCAACTTCGAGAAAGAGATCAATCGTCGAATCCGACTCGGCTGGGCAGCGTTTGGGAAACTTCGCAACATCTTTTCGTCAACAATACCGCAATGCCTCAAGACGCAAGTCTTTAACCAGTGTGTGTTACCAGTGATGACATATGGAACAGAGACGTGGTCACTCACAATAGGCCTCATAAGAAAGCTCAAGGTCACTCAGCGAGCTATGGAGAGAGCTATGCTTGGTATTTCTCTACGAGATCGAATCAGAAATGAGGAGATCCGTAGAAGAACTAAAGTTGTCGACATAGCTGAAAAGATTAGTAAACTGAAGTGGCAATGGGCAGGGCACACATTGCTCGTAGAACTGATGGCCGCTGGGGCACAAAGGTTCTAGAATGGAGACCGCGCACCGGAAAACGCAGCGTGGGACGACCTCCAACGAGGTGGACAGACGATCTGGTGAAGGTCGCTGGGAGTCGTTGGATGAGGGCGGCATGTGACCGCTCATTGTGGAAATCTAAGGGGGAGGCCTTTGTTCAGCAGTGGACGTCCTGTGGCTGATATGATGAAGAGAAACAATATTAGATACTGCTTATTTTAAACAACTCGTGAAATTGTTATTCAAATATTGCTTGTTCAGTAAAAATTAAGGCAAAATCGATAATCAAGTTTGTTGAACACACAGCGACCGATGTAACTTAAGACGTCCGTGCAAAAGTTGTTTTCCGTTCCTTAATATATTGAATCAGAACAATTAACAGTTTTGCTCGGCTTATCAAGGCTTTTACTTTTCACCAGCTGTTGATGCCATCTGTGCCAAACAACCATTCTACTCTTATTATAAACAAAAACTTTCTCTATCATAAGTGTATTATGCACATTTGTGAAACCAAATTGTATTAACTAATAAACATTTTTATTTTATTATCCACCTCAAGTAAAACCTCCATCCCCATCACCTTGACCTTGACCTGATCTAGCACTGTATGATACTTGTCACTTTTTACCTTAGTTAGTGGCCTTCCCTTCAAGGGGAGGGAAGCCTTCAAGAACATAATGTACATCTCCATAAAACTTTGGTGTCTGGCCTGGTGATTGCTACCTTTTAAGTACTGCATGCTCTTTTCCCAACTAACTCATATAACAATGTTAAGAACAATGTTTAATCTATAATTCGAGGCGCTCATAGCCGGTTGCACTCACTGATCGGTAAACGATTGGCGAGGTTAAGCAACGCTTGGCGCGGTCAGTCTCTGGATGGGTGACCGCATAGTGGTATTTCAACTGAGCATCTCCATGCTTCGGAGGGCACGTAAAATCATCGGTCCAGGTTGTTGTCATTAGACAGCAGTCGTTAAGCCAAGTCGGAGGCCTTTGGGCGGCTTGAACAACTCTGACACAAGGATGGCCACTAACCATACGAAATATATGTATATATATAATCTATAAAATCATATACTCTAAAACCGGACGAAGTGCGAGTTGAAATCGCGTGGAGTTTCGTACGACGAATATGTTATCTGCCATGCTTCTTTTTAATCCGGCTCAAATTTGATTGTGGTAACTAAAAAAATGTATTGTATCAAATTGTAAAGGGAAAGTGCTGAATATATTGTCTATTGTTGAATTCTGTCTTGTACCAATAATTTATCCCAAGAACAAACTTAACATTGTAGTTGAAAAACATGTTCTCTCATACATTTCAATTGAAAATGTAAGTTTGTACGCATAATATTGAAAGATTTACCATGTTATTTTAAGACCATCTTACAGGTTTTGCTGTAATCTAAAGTTAAATATTTTAGGCTCAGTACTTTCGTAGATAAGGGGCGGGTGTCAATGTCAAATGGTAAATTTTCATCATTTTTCTTAAATAACCCAATAACTAACAAATAATAAATAAGAATTATTAAAAAATAAATGAGACTCGTACTACAAGCCTTTCTATTTGACATGGCACACGGAACCGTAGGCAAAACAATTATTTTCAATTTCAAACTCCCCCAATAGTGGCCATATTAAAAATTCATTTACTTACGTTACACGTCAGTATTTGGGTCGTAGAAATTCATATGTGTGTGTAAATTTGAACTTAATCGGTTTAGTAGATTCGGAGAAAATTGGCTGTGACAGACGGACAGGCAGACGGACAGGCAGACAGACACGAGTAATTATAGGATTACTCATGTGTCTGTCTGTTGGGTTCTGCCATTTTTTCATTCGGACGTATAGAACCCTAAAAATGACCGAAGATGTTTCTCAAACGACCAAGTTCAGAATACAACATTATATTTTAATCCTCCTCATGAAATGAGCATTACATAAAACCAATAAAATACCGTCGTTACCTCAGTGAGATCCCAAACATGGCTTACCTTCATATATGTAAATAGGAAAGTGATTCGCGCGAACGACCAGCCCGATACACTCAAGCATCCATAAAAATACGACGCAGCACTGAGTCAGGTAAATCTTTAAATAGGAAAAATATAGATTCTCCTGCAAAATTTTATAATTCAGTTCTTCCTATGCCATTTTGTCGATATTTTTTTGCGTATGTATGTTCTATCTAATATATTGACTGTTAGAGTATTTTATAGGTACAATTAAGTATAGTATATTTTGGCGGAGGAGTTTGTGGAATATTAAATGTAAGGTTTTCTTTTTCCGGCTTCTCTCTAACATTTCCTGGATATGTTGCTACATTTCTGGCGAAGCCAAAAGAGGCCTCCAGTCAGGCTTAAAATTAATATTTTAAACTAAGCAACTTAGCAAAGGGCACCCCCTGTGGGATACAGACCTCGGCTTAGGGCGTTGCTGGGGATAACAAGCTATTGTTTTGGGGACAGCTGGATCGGTATTATTTCATTTGTATTAGGGGGCGTTTAAATCTACAGGCTCGGCACGGGCCGGCCACGAGCAAGGGATTTGGTGGGGTAGAAGTATTTACTACTTGAACGGAACGGGAATTTAATTTAACGATATTCTGAGCACTTTATAAATATTAAAAGTATTGTAAATACAATACTTTTACTATTTTTCTAAAAAAGATACGTTGTTGAGTTTCTAAGACATGGTTCTTGTTTTCGTAATCGCTAAATTATAATTACTTCACCAATTTGAGATGTCATTATCATGCAAAAGGATCTTACAAAATTCCAGGGTTATTCTATAAAAAAACTTTAATTATATAGTAATGTCTTAGATTTTCGCGATTATTACACATTATAATAAAACGCTTTTAAACGGATTCTATCGCGTATATTTTGATTTTTGATTTTCCTGATGTTTCGAATACTTTGCAGCATTCGAAACGTCAGGAAAGTCAAAATATACGCGATAGAATCCGTTTAAAAGTGTTTTAATTATATAATTTTTGTTATCTTTAATATTGCGTGTTGTATAAAACAGATTTTATATTATTCATAGTTCCACCTGATATCATCAACGAAGAGACATCAGCAGATGTTTCAGCCCAAGAGTTGGACAACGTGACGTTAATCTGCAGAGCTACTGGACATCCTCCTCCCAAGATCACATGGAGACGTGAAGATCATGATCCGATGCTGCTGAAGAAAGTCGGTGGCAGAGATTTTTATAAGGGTATGTTGTTGATTGCAACTTGTTCATTGTGATCACAGATCATACCGCAAAACTGGTTAACTTGCTTTGACAATACATTGCGTGGAGAGGGGTGATGTATTCTTAGACAGGAACCACATGAACGTGATGTGGATGTGAAATGGAAACTTTTAACCTAGTAGGTCGCAATTAATTGGTGAAAGTGAGCAACATCACCCGAACCCACACCTTCTTTTTTATTGGTGCCCAGTGGAAACTCTTCATAAGCTTCCTTCGCCCCGGGGAAGGGCGAAGGGGTATGCCGGACTCCTACCAGCTAAAACCACTGGAGCGGTCATCTTCGGCACCTAAGGGAGGCTCCAGGTCCTCGTATGATCACATTAGAGACCCGAACCCACACCTAGGGCAATTACAGTATTGATAAGGACACCATGTTACACTTGTTAGTATCTTAAAGGCAAATACACTAGAAATTTTAATGATCCCAACGCAACTAGTGGGTGTAGTACCGATGATACGTAAAAATATTCATTTTTAGTTTATGTTTGATTTTGAACAAAGCCACACACACAAGTCCACATGGACAAGCGTAGTGGTAATGACAATGTTGAGAACCAATGTTTGCATTAGTCGAATTAAATATTTTGAAACCTGGGAAAGCTTTGTAGTAAAAGCAAGATCTTACAAATATAAATAAAAATCTTTGGAAATCACAATACCTACTGTATTGAATTTCGACAGACTTACAAAGAGCTAGTTAGAAAAGAATACGCTACATGAAATGTAAGAAGGAAATCTCGAGAGCCAATGGTCCGGAACATTGCATACTTGAGAGGCTTTCAAGTCACCAAAAATGGGAAACAAAAGGAATCATTTGTCACGATACTATTGGAAAAGTTTTTGGAGCGAGAATCGCTTTGATCATGCGAATATTTTCATTTCAAAGTTATTTTTGTATTAAGGTCCAAAAAACACTATTATTGGGAATAAGAGCACTTCTTTATAAAACTATCATTTATAATTGACGAGCGACCCGTGTGAATAAAGGCCTCCCCTATAGATTTTTACAATTTCGTGGTTATTCTAAGGGGAAATTACCAGTGCTTACCACGCTTGGCACCAATGGTTGGTGAGCATAGTGTAACTGCTGTGCTACAGAAGAGACGCTGCTACGCAACACCTGGTTTAAATTCCCTTACGGCCGAATACTGACACCACCCAGTTTTTTACCAAAAACCGGTTTCTCGATTAGTTTAAGTGGGTTTTAGTATTAACTAGCGTTTCAGTATTCGGTCGTTAGTCGCCTTTTCGACACAATAAACTGCTGGCTAGGCATATATATGTTAATGATAAACTGCGCCAACTGCGTCGACTTTGTGTTGAATTCCTCTACGATATGGTCGTGGACTGATGAGGATTAAGAACAATTCCGTCAGTATGAACATTACATTTCAAGATAATAATATATTTATATTTTCTGTGTTGTTTAGTTGAGAGCTACACAGGCAGTTCTCTCCCGCTGTGGCGCGTGGACCGCCGACAGATGGGCGCGTTCCTGTGCATCGCGGCCAACGACGTGCCTCCCGCTGTCAGTAAGCGGATCATACTTAATGTTAACTGTGAGTACTGATAAATACTGTTTGTTAGATAGTGCAACTGCTCATACAAAGGCAATACTCGTTTCAGATTATTAATTATTTACCAAAGTGGATTGTTGGGTATGGGCGCCTTGCCCTGCGTGGGCGACTGAGCGGCGGATTCTGGTTGATCAGATCGGGCAAGATCTCTCTCTGCCGGCAGTAGTGTCAGCTATTTTAGCAGAGTATGAAAACTGGAATGCCGTGATCTCCTTCTATGAGAGCGTCATGCTCCAGAAGGAGACCGCAGTGCGAGGTCGGGAGAGGAACGATCCTGCTCGAAGAAGGAGGAGACGGTGGCGGGGTATTAATCGCCCTGGCGCTTAATTCTCATACGCCTGAAACCCCCTGCCGTCGATATAGGTGTGGGGCCTCTGGGTTCGTGGGTGCGCAGATTGCGGAATCTGCGTGCCCATACTGAGCGATCTACGAGAAGACGGTGACGCGCATGTGGCCACGCGATGCCGTGTGCGCAGCAAAGCACAGTGAGGCTTCGGAGGATCCTTTACAATCTCCCCGGGGAGGATGACCGCTGTACAGTCACTCTCTCCGAGATGTGCTTATAGACATGGCACTAGTGCGTAGCTCTAGTGTGATCATATGAGGACCTGAAGCCTCTCTTAGCTGCCGAAGATGACCACCCCACTATTTTTAGCCGGTAGGAGTCCGGCATGCCTCTTCACCCTTCCCGGAGTGGAGAAAGTTTATGATGAATTTCCACTGGGATAGAAAAAGTAAGCCTAAGTCCACCACGCCTGAGTCATTAAATGGTGGCAGGCCGCGGGAGTCACAGGTACGCAGATTGGGAGTCTATGTGCCCATACCGAGTGACTTCTCCAGTCCCTACAGTCACCTTCCCACATATACAGTATCACATTTACAGTATTCTCCCCGAGATGCGCCTAAAGACGTGGCTCTAGTGTGATTGTATCGAGGTCCTGGAGCCCGCTTGCATGCCAAAAATGACCGCTCAAGTGGTTTTAGCACGATAGGAGTCCGGCAAGCCCCTCCGTCCTTCCCCGCAGAGGAGAAAGTATATGATGTAGTTTCCATAGCGTGAAATAAAAATAAATATATATGCCTCTCGAGCGAATCTTCGATTTTGTCTATTTGTAAATCTAACGGATCCTCCTCCTCTTCCATGAACATAGGCCTCCCTATGATCCCAAAAATTTGTATATAGTCATATTACCATAATCACTAAGCTTGGCAGGTGGATTGGCGATGGCAGTATATTGTTAATAGCACCCGGGAGTACGCTGAAGTCTATCCTCATAATATCAACCCTTTGCCACGACTTATGCGTGGAGAGGGGTGTCCTTTTCTTTGCCAGATTATACATGGAAAATAGTTATTTAGATATACCGTGTAGTCCAAGTACAGCCGCTAGAGCAGTAACGACATGGCCAAACAGTGCCGCAGAAGATAAAAAATAGGGCATTTTTTTTTTTAAAGTAACAATATTTATAAACAATATTATAGTTTGTAGCAGATTTCATTATTAGTTTATGATTAAAAGAATACAGTCGGCTGCTGCGCTCCGGGTCGTGGGTTCGATTCCCGCACGGAACATATATTTGTATGATGTGCAGGTAGTTCTTCCGGGTCTGGGTGTATGTGGAATTCATGTCTGTAAACGCACCAACGACACAGGAGAAATCCTAGTGTGAGCAACGTTTTAAAAAAAGAAAATTCGAAGATCTATAATTCTGTTCGAATGAGTCAGTAAGTTGCCAAGTTATTAACAGGCATACGATTAGGATAATAATAATTACCATAACATAAATTTCTTTCATTACTCCTCTACCGTAACCTTTGAACGCCTGCAACACTTTATTTTAATTATAAACTCTTAATACATCTCTGTAAATCCCGGAGCATAGAACCATACATATATTGGCCATGTCATTTGTCAATAAAGTGGCAAAATAAATAATAATAGAAATATTAATATACGAATGAGGAATCTGTATTAAGTCAAATATTTTCTATCACCATCCACTCTGTTATACAGTCGGCCAGCGCGGTCACCGATGATCGTTCATTCAATCATCAATAATTTTGGCCGAATGAAGTCCACTGCTGGACGCAGGCCTTCCTCAAAGATCACCATAAAGATATGGATGTGTTGTGGGCTCATTGGGGGGTTTTGCTATCATCGCCACGCTCGGCAGGCGGGTTGGCGATCGCAGTTGAGTTGTTAATGTACTCGAAGGACGCTGCTGCCCATCCTCCGGCTATATTAAGCATAAATTAATATTGTATATTAAGCATAAATTAAATAAATAAACGCAATTTTGCTGTATGCGTATGCGTATAAGTGTATATATAAGTAAATAACAATAAAACACAAACTAATTTAACTATTCCTAGAGGGATAGTCGGTACAAGCAACGAACGAGTAATCATTTCAATGGTGATTGATATATGACACTATTAACTGGGCGGCCTGGTTGTGCTCTAACATTCTGGATGCTGCTCCAGCAATAATTATAATAATGACAATTTGTAAAGTGACGAAAATGTGTGCCAGCAAAGTAAGCACACGCTGCTTACGCACACATCAATAGTATGCAAGAGCCGATCCTAATATTATTCTTAGTAACATAAAAAAAATCTCTAGAATTGATAACCTTGTTACGTTCTAGTATATTGAATTGGAAATTCTATTATTCGCTGAATCAAATTCCAATGTCATTCTTAATTGGAAACATAATATTGTAAATTATAAAGAAAGACTAAAATATCTTGTATTCATAGAAAATCTTTTCATATTGAGTACCAAAGTCGATTATAATGAAGTTAACAAGAAGGTGCTTAACGTTTGTCTGTAAATAAGGTCGAAATGAAACAAATTGAGCGGCTCTCACCTCTGCTTCCAATACAATTAGACGATTATTCCTCTTGCCTACCTCCGTATAACTAAGCTGTTGGCCCAAGTCTTAAGATTCGATCTTAGATTTTGATAATTTATAGAATTCTTTATTTCTTCTTCTTTTTTCAAATAGTAGTAAACAGCCATATCGGTCACCTAAAGGGGCCTACTCAAAGCCATGCCTGCAGGGCTCAGCATGCAGTATCCCTGCCGGATTGTATAGTGTGAATGCATGCAAAGCCCAGATATACTGCTTGTAGGGCCCCGCAAGCAGTGTTTTAAGTAGGCCGTTTAAGCGATCACCACCATGCTGACCTTTGGGACTGACATGCACATTTTTCCATGAAGGCCCCCATGTCTTATGTCTACCATATTTTCGATAGTTGGCCTTCCAGTAACTATCCTCACCTCACTGTACAAAACGCAGTAATGTTGCTACTTCACGCCAGTATCCACTGACAGCGTGTGCTTCCTCAGTCAAGCCAGCTAGGCTAGTACAGCTAGGGTACCTCCCACGCATTGGAGTGCAGTCGTCTCCTTCTGAGAGAGCGAGACCGGAAAAGGGCCGATCCTGCACGGAGAAGGACGAGATGGCACCCCCCCGTAACAGCCGCCTCGGCTCCCAGGTCCAATACTCCTGAGCCCTCTGCCGTCGTTACATGGTGGGGGGCCTCAGGGGTCGCGGTCATGCTGATTGGGGAGTTTGCGTGCTCACACCGAGCGACCCCCGGGAAGACGGAGGACGGATGACGCAGGTAGTCTCAAATCATAGATGTTTCGTAAAGTATCTGCGACGAATAGGCCGAGAAAGGACGCCTGGTTGTCACTGCGGAGACTACCGGTAGGACACGACGCAGCACACGTTGGAGGAGTGCCCAGCTTGGGCAACGCAGAGCCATTATCTCGTCGCGGCGTTCGATGGGAGTAAGCTCTCTCTTCACTAGCTGTGTCTTGAGCGGCGGCCTTTTTAAATTCTTCCCTCTGCAAGAGGGGTGACCGTTTTACTATCATTCCCTGTAAGATGTTTCTAAAGGAGTGGTGCCAATGGCCGACTCCGGTGCGTTCGTTCTCAAGAACCTGGAGTCTCCCTTCTGTGCCAAAGATGACCACGTGGTAAGAGCATGAAATATTCCTTCGACCATCCTTGGTGTGGAAAAAGTCCACGATGGATTTCCAACGCGATAAAAATAAGAGATACCTAGTTTGGAAGAAATCGATATGTTGAACAATGAAACGTTTGTCATCACATATCAAATGTTAAACCAATAAGACTTATGAGGAGTGTTATTAGAGTGAGAATAAATTTTGAAAAATACTGAGCGAGTTCTGGTCATGATTCATAAACAAATTATATATGAATTTCAGAAGATTTTTACATGTTGATGCACATCTTTGGATTTCGCTCTCGAATTCATGTAGTGAAAAGTTAAATAATTCGAGTTCAGAAATCCATCTAATGTAAACCAACCCGCTCTTACTTCATACCTCCCACCACACGCTCAGTCGTGATAAACCCGAATTGATCTCACTCTTGTAAGCCGTCCTTGCGTATAATTGACTCTTCCCTGTCATTGGCTCCCGCATCCTCTCTAAGCTGATATAGAGATCATATAGTTCGAATATTTTGTGGTTTGCAAATGTAATGTAGTAGGAATATTTTTTGTTTATTTACTACGAGTAAAGGTACCTCCATGATCATTTTGTATCAG
This sequence comes from Diloba caeruleocephala, assembly GCA_947459985.1. Lineage (NCBI taxonomy): Eukaryota > Metazoa > Arthropoda > Insecta > Lepidoptera > Noctuidae > Diloba > Diloba caeruleocephala. Next base: position 5,641,831 of record OX381618.1, read on the forward strand.
TGATAAAATTAAGCTTGCGGAAAGGGTAGCTATGGTCACCCGCTCTGCTAGAGGAGTGCCCATAGGTGTGGCACTAATGGGTGGCTCTATAGCGGTCATACTCGAGATCGAGGAGCCCCCCTTTGGTGCCATCAATGACCACCCAGGTGGTATTAGCCTTACTCCATTATGATTGTTTTGTTCCCGTAGATGACCGCTCTAGTAGTTTAAGCCGTTACCATGCCCTGCATGGAGTATTCCACCAGGTGATATAAAATGTTTCCGTGTGGATTTAACCACTTCTCCCGTGGATGTCGTAAAAGGCGACAAGCGACTCTGAACAAAGGGACATCTTTTGGCTAAAATGATAAAATATAATAAATAAATAACGTGGTTTCAGCCGTATGTATACCCTTCCCCCGTCTCCCCGAGGATGTTGAATCCATCTGCTATATTTGACGTTTTTTGTATTTCGTCAATAATTGTGACTAGTGATGTGTTCTACATGTCAATGCATGATTCCAGTTTTATGTAGTATTTTAACCAAACTGTTTCTTGTTTACTGGCTATGTGGTGCGCCAACCCATCTCATGCCGTGGGTGTCGTAAAAGGCGACTATGGGACTACCGGAAGAATGGGCAGCAGCGTCCTTTGAGTACATTAACAAGTCTACTGCGATCGCCAACCCGCTTGCCAAGTGTGGCAATTATGGCAAAACCGATCTATGAGCACACAATACACCCTGTTGTTGTGGCAATCTTTGGGGGAGGCCTGTGTCCTACAGTGGGCTTTATTTGGCTGAAATGATGATGATGAATTATGTGTTCTAAGTACTTCTAACAGTATTTTCTAATGACTCATTCATCAGCAGGAACCACCTACAAATGAAAGTACCTAGTTTCCGTAGATACAGGTAATATGGAACGAATAACTCTTTGTTTACGACAATAGCCGTTGTTTCGAAACAACTTGCACTTTAGGAGAGTTTTTACCGTCTCCATGCCTATTAAGTCGGAAATAAATTTTTAACGGGACCGTTGTCTTTGTGATGTGTCGTAATACGGGTTTAAGGAGGTGTAATTTCGTATGATATTGGAATGACAGTAAGTTTGATTAGAAGTGCGCCTTGCCAAATTGGTAAATCAAAGTTCTGTAGTAATAGGGCAGTGAGTAAGCGATTAGCCTTCTGCACTATATGTTAGAGATTCGATTCGCGCACGGAGCAAATATTTGGATGATTTACAAATAGTTGTTAGGGTCTGGATGTTTGTGCGTGTAAACATGTAAACTGTATCCAAGATACAGAAGTTATCCTAGTGCAGACATCACTTAAAAGAATAAAATTATTTATAATTATTATGATTTATTTAATATAAAAAAGAAAATACATTGAGAGACATATTTTATGTATTTTACATAAAATATAAAATGCAAGTGGCGGATTGATGAATTAAAGCAATTTCATGAGGTTCGTTAACTATTGGACAGATAAGAATCATGTAAGAAAGGCTATGTCGAATAAACACTAAGACACAAAAGTGTGTTCCATCCACCAAGCTATCTAGTCTGGTTCATTTAACCTAACTTGACGTAAAGCAAGTGCATGAATCGTCATGAAATTTTAGGTCACACCCGTGCATTCTTTATTGAATAATATAAACCATCGCCTCCCTCTGCCAGAGGGATGAATGCTTTACAGTCATCCCCTCCGAGGTGTGCCTAAAGGCGTGGTACTAATGGGCGGCTCTAGTGTGATCTAACGAGGACCTGGAACCCCCTTGGATGCTGAAGATGGCCAGTGGTTTTAGTCAGTAGGAGTACGGCATACCCCTTCACCCTTCCCCAAGGTGGAGGAAATTCATGATGAATTCTCACTACAGACCAATAAAATAAAAAAGGTATCATCATCATATACGTCCACTGCTGAACAAAGGCCTCCCTCATAGATTCAACAACCGTGTCATCATTTTGGCGGGTATATTCCCAATACTTACCATGGGTTGGTGCAAGCGGGTTGGTGAGCGCAGTATGGCTACCGCTTCACAGAAGGAACGCTGCTGCCCATCCCTTTGGTTAGATTCCCTTAGTCGCTTTTTACGACATCCACGGGAGGAGAGGGAGTGGTGCTATATTCTTAATCCGGACACCACACGGAATAACTGCAAACATGAAGAAGTAAAAAAGGTATACTACACGTATATCCTTTTTTACTTCTTCTAGATGTATTTATAGTGTTTTTGTTTTGAAACTAGTTTATACATTTAGGTATTATTTTACACGAGTAAGAATGATTGGTTTTTCCTATATCACTAGAGTGACACAGACATTAACTATAAAAACATCGGTCGGCCAACGAACTATTTTTTCTAAGCGATATATCCCGTGAACCACGTTGAAAGACTAGAGTATTGGGTGTGCATATCGAGCAATGAATAAGATTTTTTAACAAAATATACAATACTTATAGTATTTTATTTAGGGCAATATTTTCTACACACATTTTATTTACATTTACAATGCTATTGTTGCGTGCCTACCGCATTGAATAATACAATCCTAGCTTTAACAGATTAAGTCAGTTAACGCAAAGACAATATAGTTAGAATGTCGCTTCAGATTTAGGTTTAAATGTGTGCAATACACTAAAAACTATATCCCCGTTTTTAATCTTGTACTGCGTGCCCAGCCATTTGACGATTGGAAGTTACTAATGAACGCTGACGAAGGTGCTGTTTATTTTGCACAATGCTGAGCCAAATATTCTAAATCTTGCTATCGATACAAATGAAAACGAAGAAAAATGCTAACACAAACCTTTGCTGTAAAATTAGTTTATATTCTTTAAAATCTCTTACATATAAGTTTTAAATGTCAAAATATTTCGTAACGAGTCACATACACACACACATCAACAACGTCCACTGCTGAACATGGGCATCTCAATAATCAGTATAATGAGCGGTCATGGGCATATTAATACAATCACTACGATTGGTATTGTTATTTGGCCATCCGGCTGCCCATCCTCTTGGTACCACTCCTAACTCTAAGGTGCTTTTATTATACATATAGATGGAAAAAAGCAATCTATTATTTTCTGAGAACCATACGGAATAAAGTCACACTTATTATATTCTACAAAACCCTGTTTTATTAAAATCATGGTTTTACCAAACGTTTCGAGTAGCAGGGATTTTTACTGCGGTTTGTTCGCAAGGTAATGTTAGATAAGGCGGGAACTGATCCAGGCTTGTGCATTGGGATTGGCGGATTGGAATCGGCTCCGACGGTTTGCGAAATTCAATCTACACTCTTGGTTGAACGTCGATATTAAGCTATTGAATTGTTCTTGAGATTGTCAAGGTAATATTTAGCGAGCTTACGAGTTTTATGGAAACAGCTAAAAATAATTCAAAAATATATTATAATAATTATTTCCATGTTGTATTATTAATATTTATGATCGTTTTCTTAAAGTAATATTTGGTTTTAGACAGACGAACTGTAGTGCAATTTTCTAAGCTCTATAATCCATACATCCTTGAATACAGAATTGAAATATGGTGAAAAACCAATTTGATATTCGCTAAGACGTGATTGAAGATATTCAAGGAAACGTTACAGACGGTGAGCCACGTACCAACGGCCATGTACCAAAATAGGTTGTCGCCGTTATTTCAATTCTGTATTGAAGGAAGTATGGATGTTTGAGCTCAGGGAATTGCACTAATGGTGAAGGAGTCTTTGAAAGCCATTCGCATGTAATTGGGTAATGTGGAATATAGAGCAGGCCTTTTTTTCATAGAATGTACCCAGACCCGGAACAACTACCTGCAGATCATACAAATATTCGTTCCGTGCGGGAATCTAATTCGCGACCTGGAGCGCAGCTGCCGACTATATCAGCCACTGCACCAACCATGTCGTCAATATATCCTTTGTTAACCAGTGGAATTCCTTTCGCTGATTTGATATTGGCAACATTCATAAACACTCAAACCCTGTATAACTATATGTGTGTCTATATAATGCCCTTCCCTGGTATTTATCCTATATCATGGGTACAGTTCCCGGACATAAATCTCATATTCAGGAACACGTATACCTGGAAAAAATGCCGACTGCATCGTCAATCGTATTTCCTTGATGACAGTTGGCAAATGCAGCGATCAACGTTTCAGCGACGAACAGTGTTTTCACCGTTCACCAGATCATACTTGACGAATGGATGTATGAGCGCAGTAGGTTGTTGTTACACAAAATGGATGCTGTTAGTGGTCCGTTTTAAATAACCCCTTGGTACGAGAAGAGACAGTGGCGGAAATTCGGAAACCGCAAATGTAAGCAATTCTTAGCAACGTGTGTGAATGTAGTTGTTTTCCGGGTGGAAAGGTAGGAACAACCAGTGAAAATCATCATCATCATTATCTTTTCAACTGAAAAATTAAGCCAAGCAAAATTAAGCCTTAAGTTGGCAACGCACGAGTAATCATTAGAGAGACTACGATGACAACGAGGCTTCGCGAGTATTTACAACTGCCCCGAGATGTGATTGGGTGCGGCCGTTTTACAATGACATTCCCTCCGCTAGAAGGGGTAACCGCTTTACAGTCATCCCCTCAGAAATTTTCCAAAAGGCGTGGCATCAATAGAATGCCAAAGATTCCGAATTGACGCTTTAGGCTTCATGAATACAGCTCAGGCATGATTATTCTCAGTAACTAATCAATGAAGCTCGGTGTGTCCCAGAGAAATGAATAACTGTCTTGCAACCCACAACGATCCACTATTGTGCCACTTTGATTGTTTCAGCCAGCAAGAATTCGGCGTACCTCTCACCCTTCCCTGGGCCATAAACCTGACGTATTTCCACTGGGTAAAACTTTAAAAAGGGTACTAATATCTATGGGCATAATTGCTACTTACCACTTGATAGGACAATGCTCATTAGTCGAATAGTCATCTGAATCCACCGTGATGTCGCGCTAATTATCCAGCTGGAGCAGTGCAGATACGACCCGCATCTTATTACCATTTGTTGCTTCAGTCCCTATACCACACCACTTGCTTACCGCCATCGCTACTTCATGATACTAGTTGTATATAAAAGTGACGAGAAATAGTGTCTCCTTGGTTTCACCAAGGTTATGTCATGGTTATGATAAATAAAGTGTGTATCACTACGAATTTGAGGCTAATTAACAATTCTAGCACTGAATCTTAGAGTATTATAATTGAACTATTCCAGGAAATTCTCACAAAGACAATGCTGTATCCTAAAGATTCGAATTAGCTTTGTATATGGTTGGACACAGCTCAGGCATGAATATTCTATCAGAAACAATCCAGGTTCAGAGGATTACCATTATTTGGTACCGATACCTCCCTACCTGTCTATTCTAGGCTGTGGCTAATCTGATAATGCAATGTTGGTTTAGTTTTAGTATCCTAATCCTGTTAGAAGATTAGGCTGGTGAATACTTTTAGCATGTTAATAAAACATTTACCCTATAAATATTCAGAGGTGTTTAAAATGTATCCTCGAAAGGGTTGATCATTATTAGCTCTCATTGTTCTTTTATTGAGAAATAATAATTGTATTATTAAAATTCAATCTTATTGTGATCCAACATATGTTGCCTCCCCCATTGATTTTCACAATTGTGCCATCGTTTTCCAGGTACTCACCAAGCTTGGCAGGCGGGTTGGTGAGCCCAGAATGTTTTCTGTTCTATAAAAGCCTTAAAATATTCTCAATGGCGTGTGTAATGCGCCAACCCGCACTAGGCCAGCGCGGTGGGCCAAGGACTTATCTTTTTCACTGTAAGAAAAGACAGGTGCCTAGCAGTGGGAAGGTAATTTTTTTAGCTCCAGTGGAAATTCATCATGAACTTTCTCCACCCCGGGTAAGGGCGAGGGGTATGCCAGACTCTTACCGGCTAAAGCCACTGGAGTGGTCACCTTTGGCACCGAAGGGGACTCCAGGTCTTCGTAAGATCAGACTAGGGATGACTTTAAAGTGGTTACCCCCTCTAAGTCAAAGTCAAATTGTTTTTATTCATGTAAACCATTTGCTGGCACTTACGAATAGTCAGAATTTAAATAGTTGCACGGTTCCAAGTCAATGATCTTATGGAGGAGAACCGGCAAGAAACTCCATGGATATACTCTTTTGAAATAATATTTGAAAGTATTACAGTCTTCAATATAATCGTAGAATGTGTAGGATAAATACACACATATTTATGCACAATGATAATTAAATGCGTTACAATTAGATTGCTATAACAGTTATAAGCTGACCAGTCCCGAACAGAGGGCACTCGTTCACGGGCATAACGCATGCATCAGCATAGCTCAGCTCTACTATAATGCAGGGAACTTAGCCACCTAACACATAACGGAAGGTATCAACAAGATATTTTAGTGAGCATGACAGATTCATTACTGCCAGGCAACTAGCGGAGGGAACACGACTATAAAGAGGCCGCCCCCCAGGATTTTCTCAGGGGGGATTGTAAAGGATCCCCCCAAGCCTTGCTATGCACTTTGCTGCACACACACGGTGGCCCGTGACTATATGCGCGCCATCTTCTTCCCAGGGGTCACTAGGTATGAGCACACAGTCTCCCCAATCAAAATGTATGTATCTCTTATGACCGAGGCCGTAATTTGTATTGCATTTGTTGTCAATCCACTCAATGTAGTAAGTATTGGATGGCCTATATTCAGCTGTGGACTTATGTGTGTACATGACTTTTGTTTTCATTCTACCATTTTTTTTCTCAGTTCCCCCAACAGTGATCGTGCCAAACCAGTTACTGGGTGCACCACTCGGTACCGATGTGATACTAGAGTGCACCGTGGAAGCGTATCCCAATACCATCAACTACTGGCTCAAGAACCGAGGAGAAATGCTACTTGATGGGTAAGTAATGCTGTTTTTGTTATAACAACTTTTTCTGTAGGGAATTTTAAAATGAAGAGCGAAGGAATTCAGACAACGAATATAGTACTGAAGCATCATCATCATCATATTAGCTAAAAGACGTATACTGCTTAATGTAGGCTATACCCATATATTTCCACAGCTACTGGTTATAAGCCGCCTTTTTTGTCGTGGGGAAACCCTCACGGACTTCCTCCGCCTTGGGAGGAACGAAAGGGCTTGCCGTACTCTTACTGGCTAAAACGCTACGGTGTATCTTCTATTTACTTATGGCTGGGGGTGACGTGTTCGCCTTGTAAGCTTCAGACCACACCCAGGCAGGTATCAGCCGGACACATGGTCTGATGGGCCCTGTCTCTGTGCGAACCGGCCTTCCGTACATCCCTTCAGAGAGGCGCGTGAATCATAATGCGCCGCCACCGCCGTCTCGGGTTACATACCGCCTGCATCCAACAACTCCCAGCTACCTTCACCAGGTCGTCTGCAATACCAAACAATACTACTGTAAAAACCTTAATGTCAAGTGGGGTAGGCGGTACCGAGTGAGTACGTGCAAAACCCGAAATTCCGATTTCCGAGAGTATACCCATACCTAATGTCGTAGTGGCTCGGAGGATTGCGGATTTGTTTCCTTCCTTCTTGCTTGCACTAGATTGCACGTTCGAAACCTGTCATGTAGCCATGTGACGTTTTCAAAGACATTATGCACATTCTTAGTTAGGCACCATTGAATTTAGCGGTGAAAGAAAATATCGTGCGAGATCTTGGATATATAACTGTCTGAAATGGCCAAAATGCAGTCAGTAAACGTGGTGGTCAATGCCTTATGAGAAGAGACCTTTGATCTGCAGTGAGACAGGCTGGTATGACTATATCTAACTGTGTATGGCCTTCTAATTTTTGTTGTGCTGCTTTCATTTAGTTTACTTGAGGAATAATCCACTGCCATGTGGTGCCGGCTACGAATAGCACCTACCCGTCTCATCTCGTGGGTGTCGTAAAGGGTGACTATGGGATTAGCCGGAAGATGGGCAGCAGCGTCCTCCGAGTACATTAACAACTCAACTGCGATCGCCAACCAAGCGTGCTGATTATGGCAAAACCTTACTATGAGCACACAACACATCTTGAACGGTCAAAATGGCGATCTTTGGGGGAGGCCTGTGTCCAGCTGTGGACTTTATTCGGGTAATATGATGATGTTCTATTGCGTTTGTTCTGTACCGATTGTTTTGTGCTATTACTTCACATAGCTCTGTCAAAGTACATCTTTAGCTTCTTAGTTTGAAGATTAATCAAAATATGTATAATAGATTCGATCTCTTATATTGAAGTACCGCTGAGATATTTAAGTAAAATGTGAGTGTACTTCACTTACAATATAAACGTAATAAGTATTAATAAAAGTAAAGAGGTGCAATTATTACTCAAGTATCCTATTTATTTTATGATCATAATATCTTAAGTATTACAAAATCTCTCAAAAACAGTAAACTTTCTTGAATTTTTTAAATGAGTATGAAATGGATAGCAGTTTTTTCGAGATTAAAGAGTCAAGGAATACATGAACTTGAAAATAAATTCACCGTTTTAAGAGTGCTGTCTGTCTGGGAAAGTTGGCTACAAAAATATTTCTTTAGTTTTATTAAAATTATCGTTGCCCTACGCACAGCGTCCGTCTTTACGCTGGAGATTTTAAACTTGGTCTTTGTTTTATCTGAAACAAATATTTTAGATAAAACTTATTACGAGTTGAAATAACTCAAGTCTATTCTTGTATTGTTTTATATATCGGATCATCTTTTTTAGTGTTATATACAAAACAAGAAACCGCTTTGAAATACCTCTGTAACAGAAATTGGAAATAGGGGAACCCCTAGGGCACGCCGCGACGCCAGCGGACCTGTCATAAAGGAATGACTAGAGAGGCAGCATAGTGCTATCACCTTCCAGCTGACGATGATACTCTCGGGATATGGATGTTTCGAGAAGTATCAGTAGATATAACAGTAGAGACTGCCCAGAGGATATGGCGCAGCACTCGCTGGAGAAAGCGTTATTACAAAGCTTGGACACGATTTTTCACCAATTTTTTTAATAAACATGACTCATTGCAGTTCTCTTCTGGATACAGGCTTCTCTTGGTTGTGGTATGACATCTAGTTCTACTTTCCATGTAACATACACATCTAGTCTTCTTGACCATAATTCTTTGATCATCGGTTCTTCGGTGTGGAAGTGCTCCACTGGCGAGTACTGATTTATAATTTTGACTCGAGGACTTGCCTACTTTTACTGCTAAGTTATCTCGAATAACGTGAGGAGCGCGATTTAAAGTGGAGTGGGATCTATTATATTGACGTAAATACCTAATTCAGCCAAAAGTCCATGGATGAGATTTGAGAGAGAATAATCATAAGAGAATATATAGAATAATCGCTCCGCTCATAGCTAGTATAGCTAGTTGCACTTACTGATCGGTAAACGATTAGTGAGTTTAGTGAGAACTGAACTGAAACTGAGTTTCTCAGTTAAGTCTGTGTTTTAAAATGTCCGAGAATCGTTTTTTAATCACCTTATTCAAGCTTGCTTAGCTTCAAATACAGCTATTATAAAATTGACGTTCACTGATCTACAGAGAATAATGGCAGTTAACATTTTCACTTAAAATTTTCAAGCATTTTAATACGTGGCGCTAGACCGTTCAAAACGATAGACCGTCGTCGAATTTTTGCAATCAATTTTGAGTTAGTGGGAGAATAGGTAATGGGATTTGTTAGCTATAAATTATTCATTGCTCGTGTTTTAATGTAATTCGATCTGAACGATAAAACCACCCTCCATCACGAAGCTCAGAAAAAGGGAAACAAGATCTCATTCAAACCGACCGCTATTTCGTCCTCGCTGGCGAGGCCCGTTGCGACGATTCAATCCATTTCCACCCAGACCCTTGCTCAAGCCAGTCCGTGCCAAGCCAGCTTTAAAATTGTCCCTAAAAACCTAAATAATCATTCTTATTGAGCCCCCAGCAACGAGATCCATTCCGATTAGGGGTTGATAAAAAAATCTTCATAATGTAGTTAAATCTAGGGATAAACTTAATAGTTTTACAGTAGCAATTTCAGGAGTTTCCAAATTCCAGCCGGCTCACGTACCGGGATAATAGTTAGATGTCATAATTATATATGAACATCCGTTATCTGTTTTATTGTTCAAATAGGCCATATCCGAACAGCTTGTGGTCTCTACGTACTTATGCTAACGAGGAGTCAGGAGGCCCACTTGTCTACAAAGCGCAAAGTTTAAGTACCAATAAGCGGTAAGATGTGGCCATAAGAATAGCGGTGTTAACGAAAATTATATTATTATATATTTTACTTCATACTACTCACATTTTCTTTGGCCCAAGTTATACGAGAATCTTCAATGAAATCCTGCCATGGTGCGACGTTCAGCGGGGCAGGTGAGCGGCGAGAAAGCGTTCATCGATATGGGCTCAGTGAATGCGCAGCGTTCGTGTGATTATTTATAAAAAGTTGCCCCACACTTGGTTTTCTCCTGAGTCGTGGGTGCGTTTACCGACATAAATTCCACACACAATACAACCACACCCGGAACAACTACCTGCAGATCATACAAATATTTGTTCCGTGCGGGAATTGAACTCGCGACCCGGAGCGCAGAAGCCGACTGTATCAACCACTGTACCAACCATGCCGTAGATTCAGTTAAATCTTTGTCATAGCATCGGTGAATTTAGGATACATTTTTTTAGGCAATTTTACTTCTTAGAATATCCTGCTCTGTATGAAACCTTGGTTTAACCATTCTGTTTGATGTTAGATTGAGAAAATAACCATATTTCAAGTTTATTTTGAATTTCTGTGTTTATTCCTTCGAACAAAATAACGACCGCGCACGCTCTGGTCACCGCTGTAAAACAGAGATAGTCAACGACGCCCTGGCCCGCTGAACGCTTGACTCGAGCGTGCACTCAAGCCGTACACTATATATAATCGATTATTAGGGTTCTTCTTTTTGGGCTTCTCGTAAACATTTCTGGGAGGTGTGTGCCTTGCTTAACCGGGCAAGAGGATTATTAGGGTACTAATCAGCCTAATATAATGGATTTCACGGTTGGCGTAGTGGCTAAGAGACTGGCTTTCTGCGTTACGTATCGCGGGTTTGATCCCTGCACATAACAGATATTTTTATAGTCTACAAATGGTTGCTTCGCGTCTGGGTGTACGCTGTTCTGTGAGACTTATGTCTGTAAACTGTGCCCACAACACAGTAGTATCTTAGTGTGTGAGAAATTATCGAGAAGAAAAATACAGTATTCATTGTATTAAATTGCATGAACTTATTTTTAATGAATATCGTGAAGGCTGTTTCTTAGAAACTTGGAAACTACCGTAAGTTTATCTGCTACAGCGCCGCCGCGAGCGAGCGGGCCGCCAAGAGAATGCGTTCCTGACATCTGTTAATTGGACTAGTTTCTGTTATATTATAGACTAGCTATGCCCCGCTGATTCACCCGCTTTTAATTTAAAATAAATAGGATTATTTATAAATAATTTAGATTACTTCGCCATAGACAGTTGACATTACATATATAGATTATATATATATTGGATGTCATGGGTTTTAATTTTACTGCGCGGAACACTAATTATTTTTCTAAAATAAAAGTAACCTAAGTTCCTTATAACATCAGCTGTCCGCCAACGAAAGTCCAATCAAAATCGGTCAAGCCGTTTCGGAGATTAGCTGGAACAAACAGACAGAAAGACAGACTAAAAAAGCTGTTGTTTTGACTTTACAAGCAGACACTTCAATTTTATTTATTTGTAGAGATTTAATTTAGCCCTAAACTATTTAAGTTTGTGTTGACGTTACTACATTAAAATCATATTAAATATGAAATTTAATCTTGAGTATAAAATAAACTAGACCAATAAAGAGATGTCAGGAACGTATTCTCTCGGCGGTCAAACTTTAATATTATCCACTACATACTTAATAAGCATTTATATTTCAATGAGAAAGTTGTCAGAATAACCAAATCAAAATCACTTTAATGAGGGTCATACATAGGTATTCTTTATTAACATTGTCATATATAACAGTATAATTGTTTATATTGATCATCATCATCATATCATCATGTCATCCGAAGGACGTCCACTGCTAAACAAAGGCCTCCCCATAGATTTCCACAACGAGCGGTTACATGGCGCCCTCATCCAACGACTCCCGCGACCTTAACGATTACTTCTATTGGCAGTCTATTTAAAAAAATATTTTGGATTAAACATTTGGTATAATTTTTATTATGTATTCTATTTAATAAAACCATTTTAAGGCTAATACAAATTTAAAAAAGGATTTATCTGTAGATAAATTCTCTATTTTAAGGGCCCCGTTTCAAGGGTTGGATTTCCAAGTATATTGTATTGAACGCAGTAATAAAGAGTTCATATAGGGGATGATTGATGCCCTTACTATTGAGGCTAACAATACAACCACGGACATATTATGTTGGATCTATTGTTGAAGAAAAATCACTTGTACTGATCAAGTGGCATAAATGGACGAATTTTTCATTGGAATTATTAATGAGAGGTTTAAGGTGAGTGCTGAGATCAATGCCTTTTGTAGGTTTATCTATTAAAAAAAAGACTGAAAACTGATGAATTCACCTCCAGTATCAACACACACTGGTGGGCTACTAAACAACCACATTGTTGTTCGACCGGACCATTTTCATACACGTTTTAGTTTTCGGTGACCTATGATTTAAAAAGAGTAACCATGGAGTTTCTTGCCCGTCGTTCTTCTCCATAGGAAATCTACGTCCACTGCTGAACAAAGGCCTCGCCCGTAGATTTACACAATTAGTTCGTTATTTTGGGGGGTAGTTGCCAATACTCAGCACGCTTGACTGGAGGGCTACAACGACTATATTGACGACGTGTTAGGCGTAATAATTAATCGCTCAGCACATTGCACTGCATATCGTGGGTTTTGACGGCACGGTTGGTGCAGTCGTTGATACAGTCAACTGCTGCGCTTCGGGTCGTGGATTCGATTCCCGCACGGAACAAATATTTGTACGATCTGCAGGTAGTTGTTCCGGGTCTGGGTGTATTGTATGTGGAATTCATGTATGTAAAACGCACCCACGACACAGGAGAAATCCTAGTGTGGGGCAACGTTTTTATAAAAAAGAAAAAACCCACACCAAACATGTGTTTGACCTTCAGATAGTTTTTCTAGGTCTGAATATTTGTGCTGTGCCATCATTTTCTGTATGGTGTCCGGACGAAGAATATAGCACCATTCCATCTCCTCCCGTGGATGTCGTAAGAGTTGACTAAGAGACTTTAAGCCAAAGGGATGAGCACAGTGTCCCTTCTGTCTTCGAATTCCAGACGTGGTGAGTACTGGCAATTTCTCCCCAAACTGATGACTTAATTGTAGAATTCTATAGGGCAGGCGTTTGTTCAGCAGTGGACGTCCTTTGGCTGATATGATGATGATGAGAAGTAACGTCGTCAGCATATCGCAACATCTATAACATAGGTACAGAACGACAGTGCACTTGCTGGTATAGAATAGCATCCAGTGCAGCACCAGCGCCAGTTCAGTATAAATAGAAGCAGACACGATATTCATAGTATTACAGTCACCCTCTCTGAGATGTGACTATAGGCGTGGCACCATTGGGCGGCTCTAGTGTGATCATCCGAGGTCCTGGAGCTCCCCTTAGGTGCCGAAGATGACCGCCCCAGTGGTTTTAGCTGGTAGGAGTCTAGCATGCCCCTTCGCCCTTCCCCAGGGCGGAGAAAGCTCATGAGTAATTTTCACCGAAACCAATAAAAATTAGGTGCGGCACATTGATTTGTCTCGATTTTTTGCTCATATTTGACCTATATGACATTGAGATTTTACTCATATCGCGCCCAAAGGAGTATCACTTTAAAAAGTCTTTCAATTACTATTGTACTGGTTATATGTTTTGTGGTTGAGACCAAATTACCTCAATTGTGACTTCTGAACTTGCTCTTAAGAATAGAGTCGGCGGAATAAATATCAAGTATAAATTGAAAAATATATTCACATATTGAACTCATCTGATCGTTACAGGCCAAAATACGTGATAAGTGAAGAACGGTCCTCCTACAGAGTGATGATGAAGCTGACCATCAGATACTTCTCCAGAAGTGATATTGGTACTTACAACTGCGTTAGTACCAATTCGCTTGGCAAAAGCGAGGGCACCCTCAGGCTGTATGGTAAGTGAAAGTTAATCCATCACCATAGAGACCAAAAAACGTCCATTGCTGAACAAAGGTCTCACCCATCGTCATCAGAAATTCAACTGAATAAAGTCCTCTGCTGGATACAAGCCTTTCCAAGGATCGCCTCAACGACACATCTGGGTGTCTCATTAGTGGGCTTTTGTTAATATTGCCATGCTCGGCAGGCGGGTTGGCAATCACAGTTGAGTTGTCAATGTACTCGAAGGACGCTGTTGCCCATCCTTCGACCAATCCCATTGTTGCCTTTTACGACACCCACGGGATTAGATGGGTTGGTGCTACTTGTAGCCGGCACCACATAGCACCTTACCTCAACCTATTGGCAGGCGGGTTGGCGAGCGCAGAATGGCTGTTATTCTACAGAAGAGATGCTGCTGCCCATTCCTTTAGTTTAAGAGAGAGTCTTTTTTCACATTATTTTATCATTTATCTGTAATATTTTTAAATCCTGATTCAGCTGTGTATTCGTAGCAGTAAGACACTTTAAAACCAAATTAGAACATGGCTCATTATATTTGCCGGGACTGACCCAATTGAACTTGATTCAGATATAATTAGCTGATTTGTTGCGAGAATAATCTTAGTCAGCTAGTATAAAATCAATCTTTTGACTGATCCACAGGTTTAAGGCTTGATTCTTAGATCAGCTAAAAGCAAAGATCAAAAGTAATCTAAATGAGCGATTCTTAATCATCATCATCATTATCATATCAGCCATGAGACATCCACTGCTGAACAAAGGCTTCCCCCATATATTTTAACAATTGTGTCATCATTTTGGGGGGAATTTGCCAGGACTCACCACGTTGGCAGGCGGCTTGTTGAGCGCAGTAACTAATTATCCAAAAAAGGGACGCTGCTGCCCATCCCTCTGTTTAGAGTCCCTTAGTCGCCTTTTACGACATCCACGGAAGGAGATGGAGTGGTGCTATATTCTTAATCCGGACACCACACGGATAACGATAACGATTCTATATGTATGAAATGAATTTTGACTACGGATTTCTGTTATATTTTGATAATACAAAAAACCCGATATAAATTCGATATCAATCCATTCAAACTAAAGAAAACACAATATCAATACAGCCAAGTTTTTTAAGATTACATTAAACCAGTCCCCCGAGGATCTGATATCGTATATTTTTTACAGAAATAAAACTATACCCGAGTTCCCAGTCGGCGGCCGAAGTTAACATTGGCGGTAAGTAAATAAGACTTTACTCCTTAGGGTATATACCGATATGAATAAATAGTATGAGTAATGTTAGTGAAGGAAATTGAAACACGTAGAAACAGGATCTTGTCAAGGGAATTGTTTTAAGGCAACTGGGATGAATTTGGATCATTTTTTGATTTTATATTTTGGTTAGAGGAATATATTGGTATTCTGTGATTTTTTTTTATTATTTATATGAGACATGTGTTTGAATCCCTAATGTGTTTAGCCTAATTTTAAAGTTGCTCATCTACTCTCATATAATGTACAGATACCACGCAACGCATTTTTATATTTGCTTGATCAAGAATGGCGTGCACCCGGAACGCATGGATAGTGAACGCAGTTCTATGAGAATTCATAATTATAAAGCAAGCAGGAAAAGTTCTCATTCTAGTACAACAAACGTGACCAGTGATTACATATGGAATAGAGACGTGGTCACTCACAATGGGCCTCATAAGAAAGCTCAAGGTCACTCGGCGAGCCATGGAATGAGGAGATCCGTAGAAGAACTAAAGTTCTCGACATAGCTGAAAGGATTAGTAAACTGAAGTGGCAATGGTTGGGGCACATTGCTCGTAGAACTGATGGCCGTTGGGGCAAAAGGTTCTCGAATGGAGGACCTCGCACCGGAAAACGCAGCGTGGTATGACCTCCTACGAGGTGGACAGACGACCTGGTGAAGGTCGCTGGGAGTCGATGAATGAGAGCAGCATGTGACCGCTCGTTGTGGAAATCTAAGGGGGAGCCCTTTTTTCAGCAGTGGACATCCTGTGGCTGATATGATGATGAAACGTGTACCACTGCCGATATGCAGTCTCATCCAGTTTTGCCTAAAACTGGTGTAATCTAGTGCAAAGAATACGTTTTCATTGCAATATTGTTTGATGGAGACCAAATATTAGGGTTAGACTTAGCTACATATATCTACAGAGTTCTAATGGATCAGAAATAAGTATGACCTCATTTTGGCCGTTAGCCGTAATACAACGGTAACTGGTGTAAATGATAATGATATTTATTGACCAAATAGGTATTAAGAAACACTTTGACTTGTCAATTAATCTGGATGAAACCGATGAATTTAGGCTAGAGTGTTATCTAAACGATGTAGTTATTGTTTCATTCAGGTACTCATTGTATTTTTAGACAGTATCAACGTAGGAAACTATATTATTGCTGATTTCCTGTGATTGACAGAATTGGCCAGCCTCCCCATCTCTTCAACATAAACAGCGCTATGTGGACCTGATGGGTAATCAAGGGACTCCCGGTCTACTGTTAGTAACTCTTACTTAAGGTAAACATTGTTTTTTCCTAATATTTGTTGTTTCTTTCCCCAGGTCTAACCGAAGGATCTGTGAAGCAGAAAACCTCTTTCAGTGGTTCAAGTAACATGATATCTAGAACGATTAACATAACAGCGTTGTTGTTATTATGCGTACTATTATGTTAAACATTTATTATTATGTGACTACTCAGTGTAAATATGTACATACATTCTACAATGCCATTAATCGTGTAAGCGTCCATAGTTTTAGAACATAAACAGTTTGTTAGAAATGAAGTTACGGATTGTAGCTCTGATTTTTTATTAGTTTTATAGACCATAGATTATGTTAGCCTCACATAAACTGACAACGATGGAATATTACCGACATTTAAAAATAATCTTCTGTAACATTCTTTAAAGATCTCTAAACTAAAATTTGCCACTACCTGGAATCATCTAGAATTTGCAATTATATTGCATTAACATTAATGTTTTGTGTATAAAATCATTATGTTATGTTTATTAAAAATACAAGTGAAACAAACAACTCCGTAAACAGTTAAATAGCATTGTGAAAAATACAATTGAAATTATTTTTGATTAACAAATATACCCAAACATGTACCAAATGATTTAGATGTTAAATATATTTAATCCTTAACTTATCATTAAAATTGTTACCCAAACCCGAATTGTTATACAAACTGTAAACGATTCCTTTATTAAATATTTTAGAACAAACCATACTATTATTTCCATTCCTGTAGGGGCTACTTAATATTACTGATTGTATCGAAGCGCCAGATCTCCCATACAGATAATCCTTTTGCACATCATCAACTTAGAGAATGAGGGCTGGTAAACTGATCAGTTCTTCTACTGAGCAATTCCAGTATTTCAGCATCAAAATAGTTTAATTAACAATCAGTAGAATTCAATCAGTCTTTGTAGAATCGTTATAGAACGCTATGAGCGTTTTTTTTCTAAAAGCTATATTCTTGTCAGTGGAGCACTCGCCGCAGCTCTCTGTCCTCTAACTTCTTTTTTGACCTGTTGATACGACGTGACTTCCACTTTCTCTTTCACTTATTGTACAAGGCTTTGTCTAGGGATTACCTCTCCTCTCGTCCCTCACATGTTTCCTCCTAAAATTTACTATCATAAGGGTCGTATCAAATAACCAGTCATCCTTCTCGTATAGGTACTTAACATATGTATGTTAACCAATAGTAACCTTCCTCGTTTTTCATCTTTCCGTCTTCTCCATCTTCCTTCAATATCATATTGCCAGTCTCAGTCTCAGATTAACTAAGAAATAGTAGTCTTAGGTTTTCGCGATTATTACACATTATAATAAAACAAGTTTAAACGGATTAAATCGCATGTATTATTGATTTATGTTTTTTTTTTCGTAGTCGCATGATGACTGATCCTGCGACCACATGCTATGTGCTATGTGTTCGATACGTCAGGAAAAACATAAATCAATAATACGCGCGATTTAATCCGTTTAAAATTGTTTTAACTGAGAAAGTTCATATAACATTGAAATGCTCACATTCATATACAAGCTGTTGTATCACGACGTACCGGGTACATTTTAAGGAAGTTGTATATTTTGTGCCTTTTCTTTACAATCCCGACTCAAGTTTGCTTCCGTTTTAATTTATATAGATTGGCTTTTAATTGATCCGATGATTCATAATATCTGATAATGTACTATCTTGTTTAAATTAAGTAACAAACAAAAAAGAAAGTCTGGATAAAAAAGAGTGGCAAGATGGTTAAATAATTTATAAAACCATAGTAAAATAAACTATGAAGTATGATAAAAAAGCTTGCTTAACTTCTTTGTTTTGTTGAGTTTCTTCGATAGGACAAAGAAAATACATTTATATCTACTATATATTTCCAATATTACCAATTCAAGAGTAATAGACAAATAAATTTTACATGGTAAAATTATGAACCCTGAAAATATCATCATCATCATTATGATCATATCAGCCAAAAGACGTCCACTGTTGAACAAAGGCCTCCCCTATAGATTTCCACAACGAGCAGTTACATGCCAGCCGCATGCGACGATTCCCAGCGACCTTCACCAGGTTATCTATCCACCTAGTTGGAGGTCGTCTCACGCTGCGTTTTCAAACTGTCCAGTTAGGTAGATCCAACTTCGAGAAAAAGGTCCATCGTTGAAGAAACGATACCACAATGCCTCAAGACGAAAGTCTTTAACCAGTGTGTGTTACCAGTGATGACATATGGAACAGAGACGTGGTCACTCACTATGGGCCTCATAAGAAAGCTCAAGGTCACTCAGCGAACTATAGAGAGAGCTACGCTTGATAATTCTCTACGAGATCGAATCAGAAATGAGGAGATCCGTAGAAGAACTAAAGTTGCCGACATAGCTGAACGGATTAGTAAATTGAAGTGGCAATGAGCCCCATTGCTCGTAGAACTGATAGCCGTTGGGGTAAAACGGTTCCCGACTGAGTGTGTGAGACCGTGCACCTGTATATGTAAATAGCAATAGCTAATTCTCGGGTCTATTGCCCAATATGCAGATACTGCATATAGTCAAAACAAACTGGTGAGTACCAATTCATCACTAGTCGAGTGTAAAGCTCTCAAACGAAACAACTCTAAATCATCATACCGATACGAGTTTTAATTTTTCGTACATACTGAAAGTACATAGTTTTTTCCATCAAGGAACTGTTTAAAGAAAATAATAAAAAATCTCTGTTCCACTTCGTTTTACAATGCGTCCCTCTCAACAAATAAAACGCTCGGAAGGTTTTCAAAATTTTATATCTCTTGCTAAATTCCATGGCTTATGGTGTTGTAAAATTGAGCTACAAAAAGCAAATGACGTTTTTTCTTGCCTATTACATTGAAATTACTTAAGTTATGTACTTTCTCGCTGTTTTGGATTTGAAATGGAAAAAATTATCAGACGTTGATTATTGACATCTTCTAGTCTGATGTTCATTATCAAATAAAGTGGATCCTCTCAAAAATGTGGCGATCAGCTGTCTTCCTGTTGTAGGAGGCGATGTTAGGAAGATAATAAGCATAACCCTGCCGTGTGATTACAATTTATAATATCATCATCATATCAGCCAGAGGAAGTCCACTGCTGAACCAAAGCCTCCCCCATTGGTATTGGCATTGGCAGGTGGGTTGGTGAGCACAGTGTGGCTGCTTTTCCACAGAAGAGACGCTGCTGCCCATCCCTATGGTTGAGAGTCCATTAGTTACCCTTTATGACATCCATGGGAGAAGGCGAAATTCGTAGATATCCTTTTTTAATTAGTTGGTTGGGTTGGCTAGCTTGACCAGGACACCGCCGAGCGGCAGATCCTGGTCGATTGGATCGGGCAAGATCTCTCTTTGCCAGCAGTAGTGTCGGCTATGTTGGCAGAGCACGAAAACTGGAATGCAGTGGTCTCCTTCTGTGAGAGCGTCATGCTCCAGAAGGAGACCGCAGAGCGGGATCGGGAGAGGGCCGATCCCACTCGAAGAAGAAGGAGACGGCGCCGGGGTAACAACCGCCCTGGAGCCTAATTCCGATACGCCTGAAAACCCCTGCCGTTGCTATAAGGTGGGGGACCTCTGGGTTCGCGGGTGCGTAGATTGGGGAATCTGCGTGCCCACACCAAGCGACCCAAGAGAAGACGGTAGCACGCATGTGGTCACGCGCTGCCGTGGGACGCTTTGGGGGATCTTTTACAATCCCCCTGGGGGGGTGACCGCTTTACAGTCACCCTCTCCGAGATGTGCCAATAGGCGTGGCACCAGTGGGTGGCTCTAGTGTGATCATACGAGGACCTGGAGCCTCCCTTAGGTGCCGAAGATGACGGCTCCAGTGGTTTTAGCCGGTAGGAGTCCAGCATACCCCTTCGTCCTTCCCCGGGGCGAAGGAAGTTCATGATGAATTTCCACTGGGCACCAATAAAAAAAAAAGATTGGCTAGCTTTTTTTATTATTATTTATCATTCAACAAACGACTTAGGGTCTAGTGTAAGTAACTAGTAGTAAGAATGTGACTTAACTTATATTACTATATAAAACTAGAAGAGGTTTGGTTTAGTTGACCACCGTCATGCAAGAGAGTTATCAGCCCTAGTGGCTATCGTGCAGAGGGTGCTGTTCGGACTGTCGCGCAGCCTGCGTATTAGAGAGTCGGACTTCTTAACCCAGACGGCGTCGAATCTGTCGATGGGTTCGCACCTGAGTGAACATCGCCGACACACTACAACGGCGCGGCAGCCATAACAACGCTTGCAAGCCTTTTGGCCATACTTAAACCACAGAGCCCCGAGTTCAGCGATGTACAGTATGCCTTAAACAGCGTTACTTTAACCACAGTGGTATATAGGGAGGATCTGCGAGCCAGCATATTTGCCCGGACTGACAATGCATCAGGTAGCCTAGGTATGTAAATATAGTTTTTATTTTTTTTGATTATTTAAAAAACGTTGCCCTACACTAGGATTCTCCTGTGTCGTGGGTGCTTTTACGGACATGAATTCCACACACAATATACCCAGACCCGGAACAGCTATCTGCAGATCATACAAATATTTGTTCCGTGAGGGAAGCGAACCCACGACTCGGAGCACAACAGCCGACTGTATCAGCCACTGCACCAACCGTGACCATTAGAACAGTACCTCCATTTATCAAAATAATGGGAATGGTAAAGGGACACTTGGCACGCGCCCTGAAGACCATACTTACTACTATTTTAGATCAGGCCGTGAATGAGATTGCATACGATTTGAGTCGTACGCAAGTCTGCGAGAAGCTTTTGAAGTGTGCCAACCGAGGGAGCAAACAGCACCAAGTAACTAAGATTATTGACCCAGACCTCGTCAATATAGCAGCTGACACGCGTGCTGCTCGATCACTCGATCAGTGCCTTCACATAGAGGAGGAGCAAGGCAGAGATTTGTCTCCCCTGCCCATCCTACACTCTGGCCTGCATGGTTTTGACAGCTTTCGATCCACCACACCCGGCTAACCTGGTGAAGGTACCAGTGTTTGAGGAGCGACGTGAGCTCTGGTGGTAGTTCTATTTTTACTTTTTCCAGAGGATGTGGTAAGTCACAAAGTCTAAGTCTCTTAAGGCCTTCGGTAGGTCCAAGAAATACGCATAAATTGGTGTTAGTCGATCAGTATAATATCTGGCATTGTGCTTCAAATTAAAAAGCATTATTCAGAACTCGGTCGGCGATTATGGCAAAACCCCCCAATGAGCACACAACACACTGATATCAGTCGTTGTGGTGATCTTTGAGGGAGGCCTGTGTCCAGCAGTGGACCTTATTAGGCCGACATAATAATTAAATAAAAATTTAGAACTTCGTAGCGTCCTAAAAAATTCACTACACTCCGGTACCAATTCCAAAAAGTTGGTTGAACTGTTTTTTCCGACAAATTCCAGATAAATAAACCGTTGGAGTTACGTCCACGGCCCATCTGTAAATTGTTAGTGTTTAATGAAATCCAGTAAAGGAGGTTTAAATTCCTCAGCTTATTGAGACCATTTTGTGGAAATGAAATTCGACGTTTATTTATTGCAGTGTATTGTATGTGGAATTTATGTCTGTAAACGCACCCATGACACAGGAGCAATCCTAGTGCGGGGCAACGTTTTTTTTTAAGAAGAAAATAAACGCATTAAATAATTGTTTTATATTTCTTTAATTTACTTTGTACGTGAGGTGTCCGGATTAAGATTATAGCACCACTCTATCCCCTCCCAGGGATGTCGTAAAAGGCGAAACACGGCTGAAATTAATAAATAATAAATCTAATCCAATATCTTTATATTTAATAATTTGAACTTGCCAATTACACACAAACACCTAAATTCAAAATCTTATGATTTTGAACTAGATTTATTAATAATTTAGGCCGTAAGGGACTCTAACCAGATGGATGGTGTAAATTGCAGTCAATA
Organism: Diloba caeruleocephala; assembly: GCA_947459985.1. Classification (NCBI taxonomy): domain Eukaryota; kingdom Metazoa; phylum Arthropoda; class Insecta; order Lepidoptera; family Noctuidae; genus Diloba; species Diloba caeruleocephala. Next base: position 5,664,556 of record OX381618.1, read on the forward strand.
AGCAATATTACGGCAATTTGACGGCACGGTTGGTGCAGTGGCTGATACAGTCGGCTGCTGCGGACCGGGTCGTGGGTTCGATTCCCGCACGGAAAAAATATTTGTACGATCTGCAGGTAGTTGTTCCGGGTCTGGGTGTATTGTGTGTGGAATTTGTGTTTGTAAACGCACCAACGACACAGGAAAAATCCTAGTGTGAGGCAAAGTTTAAAAAAAAAACAATATATATAGGTACCGTGTGGTGCCGGCTAAGAATACCACTACCCCAACTCATCCCATGCGTGTTGTAAAAGGCGACTATGGGATAGCCGAGGAACGGGCTGCAGCGTGTTTCGAGTACAATTATAACATAACTGCAATCGCCAACCCGTCTGCCAAGCGTGGCGATTATGGCAAATCCCCCAAATGAGCACACAACCCAAACCGTAGCGGTCGTTGTGGCAATCATTGGGGGAGGCTTATGTCCAGCAGTGGACGTTTTTTGGCTGAAATGATGATGATTCCGTGTGTCCGGATTAAGAATATAGCACCTCTAAGGTAAGGCACCGCGAATAAGGAACTCTAAGCCAGAGGGATAGGCAACAGCTGCCCTTTCGTGGAACCGTAGTCATACTGCATTCACTAACCCGCCTGCCAACCGAGCGAATTCTCTGCAAAATGATGACTCAATTATGGAAACCTTATGGGGGAAGCACTTGTTCAGCAGTGGACATCCTTTGGATGACATGATGATTATGTTATTTTATACGGAAAGAGTACTGAAATAGAGTAAAGTGATCACTAGAGTCATGAGCTTGATGCTAAATGGGTAAAGAAGCCATAGATTGCTCATTTAATTATTTCTTTCTGGTACACCAAAGCATATTGGTCATAGAATTTTTAATAAAATAAACATTACAGTAGGTGGTCTCATCTCTAACAGCGATGTTTTATTGTTCTGTTTAGTTTCTACCTATTGCTGTTTTACTGCTATCGGTGACGTTTCTCATCAACCATACATCGTCTACTGCTGAACACAGGCCTCCCCCATAGATTTCAAGAACTGTGTCATCATATTGGGGGGAAATTGCTAGTACTCACCACGCTTGGCAGGCGGGTTGGCGAGCGCAGAAAATCTACTGTTCCTCAGAAGGGACGCTGCTGCCCATCCCTCTGGTTTAGTCTCTTAGTCGCCTTATACGACATCCACGGGAGGAAATGGAGTGGTGCTATATTCTTAATCCGGACACCACACGGATAATCCGGATACCATACGGACAGGGTGACGTTTAATGTGGATAAAATGGAAAATAGCGACAGGCGATAATGATAACAGTCGAGAATAGCGACAGGCGAGAATAGCAATAGGTAAGATTAGCAAAAGGCGAGAATAGCGAAAGGCAAGAATAGCGACGGGCGAAAATAGCGACAGGCGAGCCACTGCTCTATTTAATAAGGTTTTTAACGGGTTCCGCAATACGGCAGGCCTATTATAGGTCATTTATAGCTTATGGCGGCCACGTCACGGCACTTATGCCACTTTCATTTTCATGTCGTTTTACTTAACAACAGCATTTTTAGAATTGTGTGAGTTTTTTTTTTTTTTTTTGTTGGGCTTCTCGCGTACATTTCTGGGAAATGTGGTTGCTTAACCGGTCATTTGCTGGCGAAGCCAAAAGAGGCCTCCAGCCAGGCTTAAAATATTAAAAACTAAGCAACTTTCGCTAAGGGCGCCCCCTGCGGGACACGGACCTCGGCTTAGGGCGTTGCTGGGGATATCAAGCTATTGTTTTGGGGACAGCTGGATCGGTATTATTTAAATTGTATTAGGGGACATTTAAAGCTACAGGCTCGGCACGGGCCGGCGCGAGTAAGAGACGGGAGGGAGAAGTGCTAACTTGAACGGGAAGGTGACGCGGCGATAGGCCTCCGCGACGTCGGTGAGGCGGGCATCCTCGGCGGCGAGGGCGGTACAACGGTCGGGTGTTTAGTGAACGAGACAACGCGAGTCTCTTCATGTGATCTAACGTGATTTTATCGTCTGGATCGACCAGAACGTGCCTCGGGCGGCGTACTCTACTGATACGGGAGGGTTCGTAGTCGGCGGCTGATACCACAAGGGGATTTGGGTGGGACAGGGCAGAATCGAGATAGCGTTTAGACGCTTGTTTCATAAATTGCCTGATGGTCGGCAAGTTAAGGTCGAAATGGAGTTGGTCGTTTCGCATGTACAGAGGCGCTCCGGTGGCCTTGCGCATGAAACGGGTTTGGAGGGTTTCTAATCTACGGAGTGGGTATGATTCAGCGTGTGCGAACACTGGGCTGGCATAGGTCATGATGGGTCGAATGCATGTGGTGTAAATTCTCACCTTATTTCTAAGGGATAATTTACTACGGGCGTTCAGAATATAGTGAAGGTGACCGAGCACAAAGGCAGCGCGGGCACGCACCATCTTTGTGTGGGGAATGAAGGTCAGTTTTTTGTCTAGGGTGACTCCAAGATTCTTGGCGTGCGGTTCCCAAGGAACCGATTGGCCCAGCATCGAGATCTCCCTGAAGCGTGGGTGGTCGTCGCCTAATTTGCAAAATAGGACGGCTTTACTTTTGATAGGGTTAACTTCGATCCGCCATTTCCAAAACCATTTACCGTAGACGTTGGCTGTGGTTTGGAGGATCTTAGTTATATTATCGGGACTGCTACCAGAGTAGAATATGGCCGTGTCATCCGCGAACAGTGCTAATTGGGTCGTATTAGCAGGTCTTTTGGGGAGGTCACTGGTGTACAGTGTGAACAATAATGGGGCTAGCACGGATCCTTGTGGGACTCCGGCTCTAATGGGGTGGGGGGAAGAGAGAGCGCCCGTGATTCGATATCGGAAACTGCGATTTGACAAGAAGTCTCGTATGATGAGAACGAGACGGTCAGGCACTCCGAGTTGATACAACTTATATAATAAGCTATTGTGCCAGACTTTGTCAAATGCTTTCGCAACATCGAAAAAGAGGACTCCCGTCATCAGGCCGCGTGAGAATCCGAACGTGATGTGTTCAACTAGTCGGTGGACTTGTTGTACACACGAGTGTTTGGATCTAAAACCAAACTGTTCGTAGGGAATGAGTTTCTTGGAATCGGCAAAATCCTTTAATCGGGAATAGATAATCCGCTCATAAATCTTCGCAAGAGAATTGAGAAGGCTTATGGGGCGATAGCTGGAAGGCTCGCACTTGGGCTTACCGGGTTTGGGAATACCGATAACGGTGGCCTGTTTCCACGTATGCGGAAAGAGGTTATTGTTTAATGCCGCATTGAAGATGACGGTCATTAAGGCGATAAGACGTTCGGGGAAGAGTTTAATCACCTTGTTGGTGATACCGTCAGAGCCGGGGGCTTTGCGAGGGTGAATCTTTTTCACGAGATTTCTGACCTCGTCTGCCGTGACCGAAGGGAGGGGGTCGTCAGGGTCCTCGGCAGGCGGAATAGCTGCTCTACTTTCGACTTCAGCGTCAACCTTTTTGAGGTGAGCTTGGTCTACAGGTAGAGTGCTTGGGGAACATTGCGCTTCTAGACTGTCAGCTAGGCATTCAGATTTTTCGTCGTCATCAAAGGCCGGCCTTTGGTTGGGACGGTTGAGGGGGGGGACAGCATTGGATGTTTCGGATTTGAGTTTCCGTTGCAGATGCCAGAACGCAAGGTGGGTTGGCTCTAAGTCGCCCAACATCTTATCCCAGTTAGCCTCTCGGCACTCCTTAATACGTTCCTTGACAGCACGCTGCAGGTGGCGCATAAAGAGACGATTGGGTTCGCTGGGAAAAGATGAGTACGCTCTAAGGGCTGCGTTCTTCTCCGTCATCAGTGCACGTACATCGTCAGGGAGTTTCATGCGATGGTCTTCCATCGCAGGAACTCGCCGTGAACACTCGTCCACGACGGACTGTACATGCCCGGTGAGGGAGTCGATCGCGCCTAGCGTGTTGTAGCGACTGACGTTATGCATTCGGGAATTCTATCTAACTGAGCGGACGAGGGGTCGTTGAGGCGTTGCCTAACTTTCCTCCAGTCCGTCGTCACAATGGTCTGAGGGGGTAGCCCTGTGTCCGTGGGGCCAAAGCGGGAGGTGAGGTGAAGGATCACAGGACGGTGATCGGAGTCTAGCTCTTGTAGTACTTCAATGGAATGCAACTTGAGGTTGACATTCATTAGAAGTACTACATTAACATTGCTGGGGTAGTGAGTGGGATACATCGGGGCGATGATGTCAAAATTGAGGAGGTTACTGAGGGAGTATAATTTACTTCCTCTGTGGTTGTGGGTGAGACAGTTCCAAGACTCATGTTTGGCATTGAGATCTCCCGCCACTATGACGGAGTCGCCTAGATCGAAGAGTGCTTCGAGATCCGATTGGATTGGATCGTCTTGGGCATTGGGGGTTAGGTAAGCCGACACTATAGTGATCGGTTGATGACCTGTCATGCCTATCCTGCACACAGATGCCTCTAGATTGGAAAGGGACGGGGTATCTAGGGGCATGCAATAAAGGGATCTCTTATAGTAAATAAGAGTGCCTCCTCCACGAGAGTGGGTCCTGTCGTTGCGCACTATATCATAGTTTGCAATTCTAGGGTTCCTGTGGGAGGGTTTCAAAAAGGTCTCTTGTATCAACATAATGTCAATAAGGTGGTCGCGGAGGAATAAGGCGATTTCATCTTTTTGGCCATTAATGCTGTTGGTATTGAAGATGCCTATTTTAAGGGATCGGGGTTTTAGTCTGCACCTGTTTTGTGAATCCATTACGGATGAACGCGGTAGGAGAGGAGGGCGGATGAGACATCAGCGAAGTCGCTGAGTACTAACATGAGGCCGTATTGGCCCTGGTTTGCCCTAATGGCCGCGGCCACTTGGGCGACTCTGTTCGGGTCGACAGAGTTGAGAAGACCGAGACAAACTGAGAGGTCGTCAGTTTTGAGAAGGGGTGAGGGAGGGGCGGCCCTCTGAGAGTGCATTTGTGGTGCGGGTTGGTTGTACGGCACGGGAAGGTACGGTGCCGTATGGGGGGCGGTCATCAGCGAGGGAATCGCTGATGCCTGGGTCGCCTGTTGGGTCAATAGACTTTTCCTCAGGGCGGGGAACGCTTGCTGATGATTCAGCGTGTTCCATGGCGATGGCCTTTGAGGGCTGAGTCGTTGGGACGTGGAAGTGGCCTGAGAGGCGTAGTGGGCGGCCGCGAAGGCTTATTTATTGCGTAGCCGCTTTGCGCTTAGCAGCCTTGTTGTTAGCTCGCGGGGCTTTGGGGCATCCGCGATAATTCGCTGGATGACCCGACTCACCGCAAAGCACACAACTCGGAGGCTCTGTGCATTGCGTGCGATCTTTGGGGCGATCGCAGTCGGAGGTGCTGTGGTCAGCTAGGCACTTAACGCACCTAGGTTTGGCGTAGCAGTGTCGCTGCGCGTGGCCATAGAGTTGGCAGCGGTGACACTGCCCGGGAGGACCATAACGATGGGGAGGTTCAACTTTTATGCCTGAGAGGTGGCATACAGTCTTGATATTAAAAATCTTTCGATCATTATCGGCGGTCTTTTCGCATATGGCGAGGACCATATCGTAAGCTTCACCGCTGCGACCAGCGTGCATGCGATGAACTTCGAGGACGGGGATACTTTGCGACAGAAGGTCGTCTTTGATGGAGTCGGTGTCGATCTCCTTGGGGATGCCTTTAAGGACTACCCGGAGTGGGCGTTCCTCAGCGAGAGAGTACGTGTGAAAGTACACGTTCCTGTCTTGGAGGGCACGGGTCAAAGACCTGAAGTCTTGGGCAGTGGGAACTGCCACTTTGACCCCGACGGCTGTGGTGCGGGCACTTAGGTAGTTAATACCTAGTTCTATACACATTTTGGACACGTCATTCCACTTGTCCTTGGCCTGAATGTATATTGCAGGCGGTTTTTTGTCCTTTTTAGGGACCTTGGCGGGCTGGGATTGGGAGTTAGCGGGGGTAGGGGTAGGGGGAAGACTGGCCTGAGAAGAGGCCGTTGTGGGGACGGGGCAGAGGGCGGAGCGGAGGACGAAGCCTCGTCCGTTTTCGGGGCTTTGGCGGGCGCAGCTTGAGCGGAGGACTTGGCCTTGCGGGCCCGCTTTTTACGGCTACCGCTGACGATTTGGAACTCGTCAGAGGCCGAATCGGAGGAGGGGATTTGGGGAGGAGGGGGAGAGTCCTCGCTCTCTGACATGTCCGACACGTCCGAGAGTATGGGCATGTCGGCTTCGGGGGACGTGGAGGCGTTCGTGCTGGCGGTGGGGAGGGGGGTTTTTGCCTGAGGGGCGGATGAGATCGGCATCTAATTCGGGGGTTGTGCCCCTTTTTTTGGGTTCGGGATAGGGGGGCTGCACTTTTGTGCCTGGCTCTAGTGGGGAGAGAAGGTTGCCATACTTGGCAACAAAGTAGGGGTCCTTTAGGAGGATCTCCCTAATATTTTTCCACAGCGTGGCGTCGTCGGCCATTTTGTTTATAAAACAAAATGGCGGACGGGGGACGAAAACAAAAATACGCTATAAGCGCGGAGGAACAATTGCGATTTACGCGGTCCCTAACCTCCCGGGTTGGATGGGCCCGGGGGTGTGTAACAAAACCCTCCCTGCCGGGTGTAGGCAGGGAGGTGAGTGTATCTAAGGTGAGCCCTAAGCTAGTATCATCCGTGGCCAGTCTTATTGGGCAAACGGGTCCCTGACAGCTCTTTTGCAAGGGGCGATAAGGTATCGCCCGCAAGAGACTGTATAACCTGAAAGCGTAGACTCGAACTAGGGTCGACTAGGGTAGCCCCCAAGGCCGGTGGTCCTAGTCCGCTGCCGACTAACTGCTTTGCCCTGATGGGGCTAGGCGGGTGTGCCGGGTCAACACCCCACTCGGCTTCGTTGGCACCGTAAGGTATCCGCCGAGGACCACCAAACAGTGGTTTTTCCCTGAAGGGGCACAATAACGCGATGAATTTGATCGGTGAAAGAAACAAAATCAGTAGTCGCCTTGAAAAAGGCAACGCGTGATTTATTTGAAGTGACTGCAATCCGATGGGACGGATTGCGAACAAACACTACACGGCACACTGATCGGGGAGCGCGAGCACTGCACGACCGTCTGCGGCGAGCGTCAGACACGGAATGGTTGTGTGAGTGACTTCTTGTGTCATTATAAGACCGCGTGACGTATCCCTTTTTCAAGTTTAAAAGTCGATATGTTTAATCATATCGAAACATAGATCGCGGACCAGTCACTCTCTTCATACTCTAAATCAATCGGGGTGAAATGCATCTTGGCCACTTCATATCAATTGACGAACCACCTGGACACGCGGTTTAGCCACTGAATGTAATCTAACACGGTGTTTCGTATACCGATATTTATACCTTAAGCGAGTTGTTTCGTGTGGCTCCCAGAAAATGATAGACTAAGCTTTTTATTTTTTATTTAATAACATTGGCCCACATTAGATTTTTCCTGTGTCGTGGGTGCGTTTACAGACATGAATTCCACATACAATACATCCAGACCCGGAACAACCACTTGCAGATCTTACAAATATTTGTTCCGTGTGGGAATCGAACCCACGACCCGGAGTGCAGCAGCCGACTGTATCAGCCACTGCACCAACTGTGCCGTCGAAACGTGCGTTCTCAACATGGGTGTCGCGAAAGACTACTAAGGGTCGTCCAGTGTGCTAATAACATAAGTACTGCGATCACGATTCTCCTGCCAAGTGTGATAATTATGGCCAAATCCCATTCCTGCTCATTGTAGTGATCATTGGTATTTTCATTTACAATCAGGAAATAAATTAGGTTAATGCAACGGTTTGGGACTAATATATGACGGCACAGTTGGTGCTGTGGCTGATAGAGTCGGTTGCTGCCCTCTGTATCGTGGGTTTGATTCCCGCACAGAAGAAATATTTGTATGATCTGCAGGTAGTTGTACTGGGTCTGGGTGTATTATATGTGGAATTTATGTCGGTAAATGCACCAACAACACTGGAGAAATCCTAGCGTGGGACAATGTTTTATTACAAAAGAAAAAACAGAAAGAATAGGAATACACACACAAATATGAATATAAATGCACTGATGCACAAAAATAATCTATACAAATAAATGAAATTGAAGTGTCTGTTTGTAATGTCGCAAAAAAAAAACCCTATACAAATAAATGAAATTTAAGTGTCTGTTTGTAATGTCAAAATAACAGCTTTTTACTAAATGCATATGAAAGTATATAAGGCACCTTCAACATAAACTTTTTTGTTTGTCTGTTTGTCGGTCTGTCTGTCTGTTAGTTCCTACTAATCTCCGAAACGGCTGGACTGATTTCTAGGGGACTTTCACTGGCAGACAGCTGATGGTATAAAGAATACTTTTATTTTAGAAATATAATTAGGGCTCCGTGTAAAAAATGAAAACCCATGAAATCCAATATATGTACTCTATGTCAAGTGTCTATGTCGAATTACTCCACTACACTAAGATCCAAGTTCTTTTAAATTAAACGGCAGGTGAAACTGCCGTCCCTGCTAGTTGAAAATAAAATACGTACGCAACTATTCCAACTAGGGAGATATATATATACTATCTGTAATCTTGACGAGAAGCCTCCTCTTTTTGCCTGAAGTAACATCTAACCATGGTCGTAGTATCATAACTATATGCGATGATGAAAATTTTGGCTGAAATAAAAAAAAAAACCGACACCTGGTTACTATGACGAGCAGGCTATTAGAAAATAATAATTGTCTATTTTAATGCAACTTCATGTATCGTAGTCTTAAACAACAGTAACTAATATACACATAAGATTATTTATCGGGACAGGGGAAACGGAGGAAGCTCATTGCAAAAATAATGGCTTAGGGGAACGACCCTTCGATGTTGGCCGTCCCAACGATTACCAAATCAAACAAGTCCATTTAAACATTATGGTTGACTTACCTTAAGTTGGTTTTGACATAGTAGAGGATTACAAAGAGCTGTTTACAAATTAAATGTCAACGTAGGTTGCAGTATCTTTGTGTACATATCTAAACACAGTTTAACTATCAAGCGAAGTGCTTAGACAATTTCTAGAATTGTAGCAGTCAATAATAAAGATAGTTGGATAGAATAGTTAACAAAATATTAAGTTTAATTCTCATGACGACGATAAAGCACTGGATTGAAGTCCAACAATCCGACCCAATCTTCCTTCTAACTGGTAACTGTTTCCTTTACAACATTTTGCCGACCTTGTCTTTTGTTTGCCTGCTGTTTACTCCCATTCGATCAATGTCAGGATCACGAAATCTCTTTGTTCTTGTGATGACATTAAACCTCTTACTATAGACGTTTAAAGTTTTTATCTATTTAAAGCCTAGTTACGTACGTTACGTAACTTGGACAAATCAAATAGGTGCAGAATCCTCGATCATTCAAGTACCTATCGTTACTAGGATAGCAATAAACTGGACACAATGCTACCAAGTTCTTTATCTCTTCAGATAATTCTTAAGTGCCCATCTACCCATTTTACGAGCTTGTAAAGCCTAACCCGTTTTGGGTTGTAAAAAGTTTAATAACAAAATAGGTTACGATTACGTGTAACAAGAATTATGTTGTCTGGTGTTTCAAATTAGGAAACTTTAATTCGGGGATATTAAAAATAATAATTACATAAACTAAGGGTGATGTGCTACTCAAAAATATCTTTGGCCAATGTACATACAATTTTTACAAATAATTTTGATGATATCTTCAAATGAACTAGCGACACTATTTATTTCAAGGATCTTGATATTTCAATATTTGAAACAACTGCTACTAGATGGTACAAAAGCAGTCTTTTAATGAGTATGAAAGTAACCAATGTCTATATAAAACAAGGCAAATATTTAAGGCGTTTAGAGTTGAATATAGCAACTTGACTAACTACACATCTTGGACAAGATATTGAAAGCTTCCATGATGCAGACGTCAAAGAAATTTGATCAAATCTTAGACAAAAAAAATGGCTACGATACAGGATGAGTGAACTACCGGCTTTAATAAGTAAGCTGTCATATGTGTTACTGAACTTCTTTCGTTAATCCATTGACAAGATTTCATGATAATGAAATCGTCTTAAACTTCACGATTTTATAACAACAGCTTTGAATTATGCTCCATCTGGAGACTACTCTCAATTACACTACCTTCAATATATTAGCCAAATCTTTTGACTTGTATTGATCTAGTTTACTTGCAGATTTCCACAGCATTATGTCTTATGACATTCTGTTGTGGGGATCAGCGGCCGACGTAGATTCAATTTTTATATTACAAAAAAGGGCCATCCGCGCGATATTATAACATGAGCCCTAGCGAGTCTCTTAGAACCATGTTTAAAGATGTTAACACACACTGCCGTCACTCTATATCTTTGAAAATATTGTATATGGCCGCAAAAAACTGCACAAATATTATAAAAGCAGCGATTTTCATGACATAAATACACGGCAAAAACATAAAATAGTAGTACCTAAATTTAGATTAGGTAAAACGAATAAGTCATTCGGATATCATTAAGAATAGTTTAGATAGAATTTAAATAGAATACGTTTTTATAACAAGCTGCCCAAATCTATTACAGATCTTACCGAGGGAAAGTTTAAAGCCTATATTAAATGCGTTCTTATTGAAAAAGCTTATTATAAAGCTATAGATTACGCTGACGACAGGGATGTTTGGCACTGATTCTTTCTGCACATGTGGCTTCGCTGGTGCCTTATTGACAAAATATGTGTTTATATATTAATTATTCTGAATTGCGATGAATGTGGTTATAATTGTTAGAATTGATAACTTTTATATATAGAACATATTATATATGTCGTTTTTGACATAGTAATGTATACAATATGACATTGTTTACAGCTTGATGGCCATATTGCCCTTTATTTTAACATAATTTAGCATCTTCTACGTTTTGTAAATGTGAGAACATCATTGACTCGTATCAGTACTACCTGGCGTTAATAATTATCAATTTCTACATTACAGAAGCAATAGTGTATTTATTATTGTGTATATGTATTTCACGTATAGACCACTTTGTTTCCACATACCTGACGTGTTAAATTGTAATATCACTTTTTTAAAAGAGTGTCTATGGAGTTTCTTGCCGTCATCTTCTCCATAAGATGAACTATTCCGAACCATGCACCTTAACTTTTGACTTTTCTTTACTGCCTATTAGGGCCTATATGAAATAAAAACTTTGACTTTGACTCTCCAAACCAAAACAACGATAAGATAAATTAAACTCTGGAAACCTCAGAGTCTCATTCACATGTGTTTGACACATGACAAACAGCAACGTGCAAACTTGGCCAAAGATATTGGATGAGTAGCATAGCAGCTTTCATAAGATAGCTCTCATATGTTACTGAAGTTCTTGCGTAAAACCATTGATTCAATTTCGGCATGTTAACAAAATTGTCTCAAGCTTCACGATTTTGTAACAACAGCTTTAAATAATCTCCTGGAGCGGAAGGTGGTAAATGGCGGCGCGGTTGGTGCAGTGGCTGATAGCCTGCTGCTGCGGATTCGGTCGTGGGTTCGATTCCCTCACGGAACAAATATTTGTACGATCTGCAGGTAGTTGTTCCAGGTCTGTGTATTGTGTGTGGAATTTGTGTTTGTAAACGCACCCATGACACAGGAGAAATCCTAGTGTGGGGCAATGCTTTCATAAAAAACTAAATTGTTTACTATCTCATAGCAATTTTTTGGACTTATATTGATCTAGTTTATTTCCACTCTCCAAACCAAAACAACGATAAGATCAATTAAACTCTGGATACCAGAACGAAGTTCTCTGGTGCCAAATATACAGCAACGTGCAAAGATGTACAGTGTCTGGAATTTGGGCTTTTTATTGCATTCTCAGTCACAAGAGAGCCTTAATTTAATATGGCCTGCTCGATTTGTTTACAAAGGAAAAATTTATTCATGAAATTTGTTTTGGAGGGTCCAGTGCGGCCCGGGTAAAAATAAACTTTATAAACGTGAGTTACTTTGACCCGGGATCCCTTCTGCCAACAATATTCTTCATATTTTTCGGATACGTCTTGTGTTTTCGGAGGACAGCTTCGAGGTTTGTCATAAATAATCATTTGAATTAGATTAGATTTGTGTTTTTGGGTACTTCCTTCTTCCTTGGTACTTGGTAGGGCTTAATAAAAGGTTCAATAATGAAATCGACATTTATCGTTGTATATATAACATTTGCTAATACGACTAGGATCTCGCAAAATAGTGTTTGTTTTCCATGTCCAGCTAATTTGCAGGTTAGGTTTCTCTCAAATCAGATACAATATACATCATAAAGTCATGGCGAAAGCGTCTACTGCTGAAAATCAGCCTTCCAATCATCACTACAGAAATCAGTCATAAGGAATATTGACATTAGCGTGGGCATGATAGCTGGCATGCTAGGTAGGCGGATTGGTGAATGCACACGGGAGTATGCTGCTGCCCATCCTGTTGATATTAAATCCGTAGTAGCTTTTAACAACATCCATGAGTGGAGAGGGCTCATCATAACATTATCATCATATCATGATCGTCATCATGACGACATGGTTGATGCAGTGGTTGATACTGTTGGCTACTGCGCACCGGGTCGTGGGTTCGATTCCCGCCCGGAACAAATATTTGTACTATCTGGAAGTAGTTGTTCCGGATCTAGGTGTATTGTGCGTGGAATTTGTGTCTGTAAACGCACCCACAACACAGGAGAAATCCTAGTGTGGGCCAACGTTTTTTTAGACAAAAAATGTCGGCCTATGGCCGTCCCCTGCTGAATAAAGGCCTCCCAATCGATATCCTCCTATTTTTTGGGTGGAATTTGCCACTACTAGTTTAAAGTCCCTAAGTCGCCTTTACGACATCCACGGGAGGAGATAGAGTGGTGCTATATTCTTAATCTCGATACCACATGTGAAAGAGGGTCAGATAACAGAATCAGTTATAATCGTTTTATTTAAACCTAAACTTTACATTCACGACAGCAAAGTTTCGTCATTGTCTCGTCAAATCATTCAGTCTATCGCTTCCTTAATCTGATTAAAAACATTATCAGTTCAGTGAAAACAGCCTTGTATCAAAATGGCTTTGATCTTTTCATATTTGCGCATTCGTAATCCGTCTACTTATATATATATATATACTATATATACTACAACGATGTTTAACCGCTCAATAGAATTAAACCTGTGAATAATCAGATGACAAGACCCTTTGTACGAAAGCGAATGAAAACATTGTACAGTTAAAAAGTCAACAAGCGGCTAAGCCAACAGGGGTAACAGTACAAACGGGGAATTACAAAAGATCTTCAGCTTTTTCAGCGTATTACGATTCAAAAATTTATAACAAAAACCTTCATAAATTTCAAGCAATGAAACGCTGCATACCTCGGTTTTTGGATTTAGCACTGTCTAAGGCGGGAGTTGTATATGTGAGAATAATAAACAGACGTTGTGTTTGAAAAATAGAGACTATGAAATCCTAAAAAGTTTAGTCGTTTTTCAAACAGTACACTTAGTTATTATTTATTAGTATATTTGTTTCTTATTGTTACTTTATTGTCGAACCGCTACAGTTTAATTTATGTTATTTCCGAGGTTGCGATTGTCCGTGACTCCTTTTAAGGTCCTAACCGAAAATGTTCTGAGATAGGGTCCATTTTTGGTTTTGCAATGGGAAATGTAATGTTATGTATGTGGAATTATGAGTCTGTAAACGCACTCACGACACAGGAGATATCCAAGTGTGGGGCAACGTTTAAAAAAATAAATACAAAATACTATAAATAATTAAAAATGAATATTTTTTTTTTTTTTAAACTTTGCCCCACACTAGGATTTCTTCTGTGTCGTAGGTGCATTTACAGACATGAATTCCACATACAATATACCCAGAACCTACAATATACCAGACCTGAACCTGCAGATCATTCAAATATTTGTTCCGTGCGGGAATCGAACCCACGACCCCCGGCGCGGCAGTCGACTGTATCGGCCACTGCACCAACCGTCGTCGTGTTTATTCTTATATAGAAAAAAACATTTAAAATGCTGTTTAGTTTTTAAATTAGTCTATTACTATGAATAAATAATTAAGTGTAATAATACCTTCTTTTTTGTACTTCTATGGTTTTATGTAATGATCAATTATTACTGGCATTAGCTGCAGTTGTTATGCTCCTAGCCTACTTAGATATGCTTGTAAGTACACTTTCATAATAACAAAAACTACAATATCAAGATCTTCCGGCTCGAAGAAACACAAATCTATCTTTTACTATAAATAAAAACTCATATGTCCCAAATGTTACCTATGTACTGTAAATAAATAAATTTGCACTTACAAACTAACAGACGACTATTTCCTCCATTCCTCTTATTTCTGAAGAGTTCCTGGTTTATCAAAGAATTCCAATGAGTCACGATAGTTCAACCCTTTATATGACTCACACCACAATTTATTATTTTTTAAATCACTTGGCACTGGTACCGTCAGACAAATATTTCAAACGTCTGCGTTTTGAAACAAAGAATTTCCACGTTCCCCATTTTCCAGTATTAAAAATGGGCAAGTACATGTTATTTAGGAATCAAGATTTTAGTGTTTTATTTTGCCAAATAGTGTTGCTGTCTGGCGCAATATCCTGTCTGTACTGTATCTAGATTAAGTTCATATAGGTATATGTACTACATATTGTAGAAGGAAATTGTTTCCAGCTTAGAAGTTCAGTTAATTGTTTGCATGAACTTGGCTCGGAATTTGTAGTGCATTTTGCTAGATGAAATCTTAATTAGGCTCGGAGAAAACAAGAGAGAGTACAATTTGTTAATAATGCGAGTTTTTGAAAAGCAATTAATTATTATTTAAAGCAAAAAGATTTGTTCCGCATATATTACAAGCGCAGGTAAAACAATAATAAAATATAGAAAACTATATATAGATAAAAACTAATTACTATTATTACATTATTATACTTCAAGGATTTATGTATTATATGTCCGGATTTTTAATATAGCACCACTCCGTCTCCTCCCGTAGATGATAGACTCTACACCAGGGCAGGCAATAGCATCCCTTCTGTAAAACAGAACCATTCTGCGCTTACTAACCCACCAGCTAAGCATGGTAAGTACTGGCAAATTCTTCCCAAAATTACGACTTAACGGTGGAAATCTATCGGGAGGCAGTTGTCGTCCTTTGGCTGATAAGTGCGTTATTTGTTTTTGAACAAAAATAAGGGCCGATATTGGCATATATGGTGTATCGTATATCTTCAAAACATAAGCAGCTGTTTTTGTTCTCTAGAATGTCAAAGAGGAACAAATTTGGTGTATTAGTAGTCCTCTTTAGCCTATTAGCAGTGATAGATAGGTTGAACGCTTGTCTTCCGCACAGGACGGTCTAAGTTCGATCCTGGCCCACACCTCTGTCTTTTCGGATTCACGAGCGGATCAGAATTTTATGAATACTTGCGTTAATACATTGCTATCGTCTTGCGTTAACGGCGAAGGAAAATATCGCGAGGAAACTTGCATACCTGAGAGGGCTCCAAAAGTATTCACAATGTGTGTAGTCCACCAACTCGCACTAAACCAGCGTGGTGGAGTTAGGCCTTTCGCATCGTGGGTACAGGACCCAGTAGCGGGCCAGTAATGGGCAAATTATATTAATAGCCTGATAATATGACATTGCATTTATACATCTGCCTAAGATCCGCGGGTTGTAAGAAATGTTGGAGCGGTTTGGGCCGGGACTGTATACGGTGGTCGGCTTGGCCCTCGGCAAAATCTCATCTCGTAAATCTGACTCGAAGATTTATGGACAGTCCAGAGCCGTCCTGCTCAGCGTTTACAACTACGGCCCTATATTGAGTAGTACACTATTTAATTACCACAAGACGAATAATTAAAACAATAGAAGCTTATGTAAAGCACAGTACAAAACATTATTTTCTAAACAAATATGAAATAAATATCAATCTTTGCCAGTTAAGAACTTAAGACTTCGTAATCTTTCAAGTTATTTTTCTCGGCAAACGTGACCTGGTACCATTACCTTAGTACCTAAAACTTTAGCGGGCGAAATATAGCGAGACCATAAATATTCGCAGAAAACTCACGCACGACTGCGTAGTCGTAGAGACGGTACGACAGAAAAGTACGTTATCTTGTATTGTTGCTTAAATAAGCTTGGAAAACATGAAGTCATTTTGGAATATTTTAAATTTTAATAAGAATACTTAATTCCTCAAAAAAGGTGTAAGTAGGTAAAGATCGGCTTTATTTAAGGTGAAAATCATGATGAATTTAAGTTCACTTTTTTGAATTTGCATAACAACAACAAGTTGCAACAACAAACTGTCAAACACACTATGTTTGTTTATCGTCTGTAATATTTGACGATTTTTTTTAAAAGTTTTGTAGGCATTCTAATCCGCGTCAACCACACGGACACACCAAAAATGACAAGAATATTGAAGTGAACATTGAAAGAGAGATTGAGAAATACCACCGCCCAGTTATTTATCTGAATGTCAAAATGTGTGACTGTAATGCAAATAGTCATCTAATTGTTTTTATTTTACTTTATTTAGTTTTTAGGTTTTATCATAATTACTTATTTTCTTTATAGATTAGGAGTAACATTTATCTTCTCCATCTTACTGATTATGAACTTGTTTAGAATCTAAACAAATAAAATTAGTCCATTTAGGACTAACGAGATAGGAAAAATAATGTTTTGTATATGTCTCGCTTTTGCTAAAACTTTGTGGTACTGTACTCTGTGCTTTTGCCTTTTAAGTTACTCAATCTGGATCGGTGGTTATTGTAGGGCTATTAAATACTATTCTTATTTAATTAAATGTTGTTTTATCCAACCTTGCCATTGGCAAAGTCATCGACTCATTGCTGGAGCCATTAAATTAGAATTGGAATGCAAATATTCCGATAGTAATTGCCCTTGATGTTGCAAAATTAAAAATATCATAAAGGATAGGGTCATTGAATATGATATCAAAAAGCGCGACATTAAATGTTTGCAATTTTCTTATCATATTACGCAAGCACGAACCTTCCTGTCTCTTGAACTAAGAGTAAAGTTGCAGGAACTTAATAACGTCCTAGACTCGAGTCCAGACCACGCGAGCTTTGCTAAATGAAATATGCCATGATTATATTGTATGCTATACTCTATATTGTCAAATTAAGCTTACATTCTCCTAGCTAACGTGCATGTTGTACGATATTGCAATGCTATTACGTAATTCTTAATGTTCTTTAGTGTAATATAAAATATGTGCGTATTACATTTTTTTTAACGCTTTACCATCTTCTCCTCTGAAATGCGCCAAAAGGCGTGGCACCGATGGGCGGCTCTAGTGTGATCATACGAGGACCGGGCTCCGGCCTTAGGTGCCGAAGATGACCACTTCAGTGATTTTAGCCGGTAGCAGTCCGCATGCCCCGCGCCCTTTCCCCGGGCGGAGGAAGTTCATGATGAAATTGCACTGGGATGAAAAAAACAAGATAATTTACTGTCTTATTATATTTCTATAGTGGAATACACATCTGCTCCAAATGCATTGAGGTATATGATCATATGTAACATAGCATATTAAGTTCAAATGTTATAGTAAGTTCTATAGCTGAGAAGCTGGACCTTTGGAAATTCAACTATTGTACTTTGTTTTTCTGTGTGATGCTGGATAAGAAAAGCACCACCCCGTCTCATTACGTTGGTTTCTTAAAAGGAGGATGGGTAGCAGCGTCCTTCGAGTACATAAATTACATCTCAAATGTAATCGCTGACCTGCCTGCCAGGCATGATAATTACGTCACAATCACCCAATGAGTACAACCCAGACCAGTCGTTGTGGCAATTTTTGGGTGAAGTCCGTGTCCAACAGACGACGGTTTTTGGTGGAAATGTGGATTGTGTGGTGCCCGAATTAAGAATATAGCACCATTCCATCTCCTCCCATGGATGTCGTAAAAGGTGACTGAGGGATTCTAAATTACAGGGATGGGTAGCAGCATACCTTCTGTACAACAGTAGCCATACTGCGCTCACCAACCCGCCTGCCAAGCGTGGTGAGTATTGGCAAATTTATGACATAGTTGTCGAATTCTCTAGGCCTTTGCTCAGCAATGGACGTCCTGTGGCTGATAAGATGATGATATGATGAATTTTCAGCTTATATCTTGACAACTTTATGCATTTAGTTGTATGTTCTGCTTTGTAGAGTTTATTTTGTTAAGGTATAAAACAATTTCTTATCATATCGGCTGGTCCGACGCAGGTAATTTTTTTTTAAATGGTGGAGGATTTCTTCTGTGTCGTGGGTGTGCTTACAGACATAAATTACACCCAGACCCGGAACAACTACCTGCAGATCATACAAATAGTTGTTCCGTGCGGGAATCAAACCCACGCCCCGGAGCGCAGCATCCGACTGTGTCAGCCACTGCACCAAGCATGCCGTCATTTGAAATATATATAGAAACTCTAGTTTCAATAACGTTTTAATTTTAGTATAGTACACTGTAGTACTTTTAATCTTCACAGTTATTCACAATAATCTTCACAAATTACAATCACAATCACAATCTTCATAAAATAATCTTCAATTATTTACACTCTTCACTATCTTTCTTTTTGTTGTGTTGATGTGTTCACGACTTTTCGACCTCGACTCTAATTAATTCGGCGTTATACCCCTTCTTTATATGTTTCTAGGCACTAGCCAATTATACCATTTCGACCAATCAGAACGTTCGACGCGTCTGACCGATCTTCCATCTATCTCGCACAAAGGGACACGTTAAAACCTGCTCCCGGCTAACAATGTTCGTACTACTTATTATTCTGACGAACGAATTACAATTTAATCGTTTGTACTACTATTCTGACAAACAGGTCATACTTGAGTACAATGCAAACCATAAAAACATAAAACATCTTGAGAGTCGTGAACTTATTTACAATATTACCATACTGCGGACATAATCAAACTTAATGCCTAACAGTTGTAACAATAAAATTTAAAACACTATCTAACTAGGTATATATACAAACACTAAACATTTGTACATAAACTTATTGATTACATGTCCATAAATCCCTTTATATGCGTTTTGAGCTCGTCGTTCGCAGTAATGGTGCAATTGTTATAGGCGGGCCTGACGCTTACCTCCTGGCGAATGACTTGCGCGTACCATCACCATAAACGGATATGCATATGGAAAATATAAAACCCTGTTTAAAAAGTAGCCGATGCGTTGTTTACATCATCATTAAAAAATTTGCAGGGTAAGTAAAGCAAGGTTTTGCAAACGGAATACACTTTATCTTTTAATAAAACATGCGAAAAATTACTTCGCTATTTTCAAGGTAATATATTAGATGGTGTTTCAGTTTAAAAGCGGTCATATTACTGCGATATTGCACCGTCGGCGCTCTTGAGTAAATCGTCTTGCGAAGAAATATTAGGTAAAATTGCCTTGCACGATAAAACTCATGTTGCGTCGAGTTATGAACTATTTTATTGCTTATGTTATGGTTTAAATGTGTTTGCTTTTTCTTCATAGTAAGTTTATTTATTGATAAATATGTTAGTCACATTATTAGAAGAATGCTCGTGTGGTATCCAGGATCAAGAATATAGTACCACTCCATCTCTTCCCGTGGATATCGTAAAAGGCGATTAAAGGAGGCTAAACATGAGGGGTGAGCAGCAGTGCCCTTTCTGCGGAACAGTAGCCATACTGCGCTCACCAACCCGCATGTCAAGCGTGGTAAATATATTTGGCGAGTGTTGACAAATTCCTCCCAAAATGATGACACAGTTGTGTTAATATATGAACCATTGGCTGAACGATGATGATGGCTAGAAGAATTTAAGGAAAACATATTTACATGCAAGAATTTTGGCAATGTTTTTGGACAATAACCTAAGGCGATTTTGATATGTGAATACAGCCTTGCAATAATTTCATTAATATGAGAGGGTTTTGTACCTAAAAGGTATCAAATTGGATTCCTCTGGGATTTAGATCTCTCCCTTATCTGTCCGTCTGTCTATCCCATCGTTTATCTTAGTAACTGCTCCTGCTATCAACGTGAAATTAGTAATGGAAATTATTAGTATTAATCGGGTAAAAGAATCTCATGAATAGTTTTCTTTAGTAAAATGGAGAGTGAAGTTCAAAACGTGGATCATAATAGCTGCCCATAAACGTCCACTGCTGAACTTATTCTGGCTAAGACTGTGCCATCGTTTTGGCGGGAATTTTCCAGTAATCACCACGCTTGGCAGGCGGGTTGGTGAGCCCAGAATGTCTACTTGTCCACAGAAGGGATGCTGTTGCCCACCCCTCTGGTTAAGAGTCCTTTAGTTTCACTACATCCATGGGAGATGGACACCCATGTGAGGAAATGGGGAGGTGGTATTCTGAGCCGGCACCACACGAATAATTTTATTACTAAACATGAAATCGGGGAACTTTACTCCGTTATTTCGCAAAAACATTTTCCAGAACTCAAATTTTCTAAAAATAGGAACCCTATCTTTGTGTCATCATTACTATCGGATCACTCTGTAAAGAGACTTCTATTGACCTCACCATGGATAGCAACACTATAAAAAATCTTTATCTTTTGTGGCTAAATTGCACTATAGTGAAGTAAACTACAGTGTGCTCTTGCCAGAATGAAAAATCTATAGATGTCGTGTGGGCTGTCTTGCTAGTTTTCCCTCTACAAAACCACCGCTGCATCCTACATCTGTATGCATCGCACACTTCACCAATAACGAGAGCAGGGCTCCACATACAAATTCTATAACAAACTCCCAAAATCCTTTATGTTTTCCTCCTTCACTTCACCATTCGGCACGGTGATAAATAATTGTTCAAATGTACCTTACTAAAACACTTTTAACCTGCAATATATCACTGAAAGTAAAGGTACAAGATTTAAGGGCACAGAACAATGCTTGGCCACCCCCGGCCCTGGATCGTTATCGTCATTCCCCGTGTTATGTTTGCAAAAAGTCATTTATCTCATTTTAACACGTAATTTGAAGTTTATTTTGGGTTTAAAATCTGCTACCTACAATGTGGTGTACAAATATAATATTTTTTCCTCGCTTGTGGAATGCATTACCTATTGAAGTAAGACGTGCTCAAACACTACCTATTTTTAAGAAAATGGTGAAGGAGCATTACCTTTCTCTCTAATTTTTCTTCTAATTACCCCGTTATATGTGATGTTTATTAGTATATTTTATCATCGTTTTATATATATAATATTTATTGTACGTATTGTTATGTATTTTATATTATTATGTCTAAGTAATATTGTGTATTATATATTGTACACTTGACAGCCCAATATCTCTCTCCTTTCTTCCTGTCCATCCAAAGGTTGTCTGGAAGAGATCGCCCTGTGCGATAAGACCGCCCATTGTACATGTATCTTTTTAAATTTTTATCTCT
Source organism: Diloba caeruleocephala (assembly GCA_947459985.1). Lineage (NCBI taxonomy): Eukaryota > Metazoa > Arthropoda > Insecta > Lepidoptera > Noctuidae > Diloba > Diloba caeruleocephala. The sequence continues at coordinate 5,686,114 of OX381618.1, forward strand.
ATGTATGTATTATGTGGTGTACAATAAACAGTATATAAATAATAAATATTATATATGTCCAGAATGTAGAGAGACCGGTAATAAAGATAGAGGTAAATTACTGTGATTTAAAATAGAAATACCCTGTCTTTTTCAAAAGCAGGCAGAAGTTATGTCTAAATTTAATACTTAATTTATACTTGTGCAGTCTAATGCTGACAGTACGGTCTAAACTGTAATGTCTTATCATTACTACATGTTTCTCTTTTACACGGGTTCATGTCCCCTGTAAGGGGGAACCCGGTCTTTTGATAGGCTTACGCGGGGACATGGGTCCAACACGCAGAGGCCCTTTAGAGAATTTTATTATTATCTACATGCCTCTCTTTTCACGGGTTTATATCCCCTGTAAGGGGGAACCCGGTCTTTTGACAGGCTTACGCGGGGACATAGGTCCAACACGCAGACGCCCTTTAGAGATTTTTAATCTAAAATGTAATGGGATACCAACCGGGGACTCTCCATAGCTGCACTATAAAATGAAGTCACGGATTGTCCCCGGTAGTGTAAGGCTATTGTATGAGATGGAAACTATAACGATAAGGTCTATTGCAATGGGTGTTACATGGAATAAAAAGACTAATAAATACGGGAACAACGGCGTCTGCCTTTCAACTTTGATCGTGAAATTCTGTGGCAGACGGTGACTCGCCACTCACAAGATAGGCCCCCTAAATGGCCACCACTACAGGCGACATGGAGCAACACCGGTGTGAGCGGCTAGGGGTGTAGAGAGGTGCGGCACTGGTTTCACCATCGGGCGTCTCGAAGACTCGGAGCGGGTTTCCCCGTTATTACGCCATTAGACACTTCCACCCCCGAGCATATAGCTCTGGCCGCCCCCCTCTGATCGGCCAACTAAGGCAAGCCAGAGTTGAAAATCCTGCGGGCACTCATGGGGTTCCACTCCAACCAACCAATAAAGGCAAGCGGAGACGAGGCCCTGACCGACTCTCTGGAGCATTCGGGTACGCAGTGTCGCCACTCACATTCAGCTCGCCACAAACTGCCCTGCGTTCTGTAAGCTACTTAATATACCTTTTTTTTTTTCTTATGATATACTTTTTTTATCATAAGGTATGAAGAAATCAAGCAGCTACTTTAATCTGCCCTCCAGGATTACCTTATCCTATGGTGAGATAACGTTTGCCCAGAGGGGTTTCATTACTACATATTATTATGATAATCTTATTGCTACGTTATGTACAAAATACTCAAAATATTACATATTAAAACGTGTGACAGCTATATCGCACGATTTATTAATAAATGCCGCAAACAGTCATCTGATTATCCGTGTGGTGTCCGGTTTAAGAATATAGCACCACTCCATCTCCGTTCGTAGATGTCGGAAAAGGCGACTAAGGGACTCGAACCAGAGGAATGGGCAGCAGCGTTCCTTTTGTAGAACAGCAGCCTTTCTGCGCTCACGAAGCCAGCATTCTTTTTTATTTTTTATTGCTGCCCAGTGGAAATTCTTCATGAACTTCTTTCGCCCATGGGAAGGGCGAAGGGGTATGCCGGACTCCTACCGGCTAAAACCACTGGAGCGGTCATCTTCGGCACCTAAAGGAGGCTCCAGGTCCTCGTATGATCACACTAGAGCCGCCCACTGGTGCCATGCCTATAGGCACATCTCGGAGAGGGTGACTGTAAAGCGGTCACCCCCCCGGGGTCACCAACCCACCTGCCAAGCGTAGCTAGTATTGGCACATTCCCCCCACAATGATGACACACGGGATATAACCGGTCGTTAGTGGGGGTGGTCTTTGTTCAGCAGTGGATTTGTAAATCGCTGATATGATGATGATGATGATGATGATGATGAGTCATCTGAATCTGATCCACTGAGGTCGACAGAAAGAAATGCTACATTGTTTTTATTGACATTAAGCTAACAGGAGTAGTTTCAGTAAATTATTTCCAGCAAGAAATAAACAATTTTGCTGCCTAAGCTTTTAGATACAACCTTAAAACTAGTTCGTGTGGGAGCAATACTTGCTGCTCAGCTACTGCTTGAGCAGCAAGTATAGCTCTCTGATATTCCGGGTCACGCAAGCGTTGTCGGGGCACAGCTGTTTCAGCAGGTTCCTATGCCGTATTGGCAGGGAGCTTGACGAATATTGCACCGTGTTAGATTATGACAAGGCATTGCATGTAACGATGGAGAGCAAGGCGTACGAGTAGTAGCGCTGTGCCCTCACTAATAAGGTTGGGCGAGACCTCTCACTCGCCATAGTTTAAGATATGGTCGGCAGTACCGTTACTGTAGTTACCAAGAGTGTGATTTAATCAAAATAAGACAGTAATATCCCATAAAAAGGCTGGGAGAGAGACCGCTCGCTCAATCCACAGTAAACACTTTCGGGGCCATATACGCCAGCCAACTCTTGCTTTAGGCCCCCGTAATCGTAGTATGTAAGGAATTCCGTCAATCTATTCCTACACAGACCCCAGGCGGTGGCGGATGTGTTCTGCGTGCGCCCTTCTTAGAAGAGTCGAGGGGAGAATCAATGGCGAATGCCATTGATTGAATGTAATCATTGCATTGAATCAATCAGCTGCCTCCAACGAGACGGGGTTTGCACCAAACGGATCAATTACTACCAGTGTCACAGATAAAATATATTATGCACGTAAGGTTTTACCTGTTAAGAGTCCGGCATGCTCCTTAGTTTTCTCCAGGGTGGGAGAAATTTACGAGGATTTATGATCATCATAATATCAGCCAACGGATATTTACTGCTGAACAAAAACCTTCCTAATAGATTTCCACAACGGCCAGTTACACGCACGTTCGCATCCAATTACTCTCAGCAACCTTCACCGGGTTGACTGTCTGTCTTGTTGGAGGCCATCCCACGCTGTGTTGCCTGGTGCGCATTCTACTCTCGAGAATCCGTTTGCCCCAAGCGTCAGTTCTACGAGCAATGTGCCCCGCCCATTGCCACTTCAGCTTACTAATCCTTTCAGATAAGTCGGCAGCTGTATTTCTCACTTATTATTTATTTTCATGTCTCTCTCTTCACGGGTTCATACTCTGCAACGAACCCGATCTTTTGACAGGCCTACGCGGGGACATAGGTCCAACACGCAGACGCCCTTTAGAGATTTTTAATCTAAAATGTAATGGGACACCAACCGGGGACTCTCCATAGCTGCACTATAAAATGAAGTCACGGATTGTCCCCGGTAGTGTAAGGCTATTGTATGAGATGGAAACTATAACGATAAAGTCTATTGCAATGGGTGTTACATGGAATAAAAAGACTAATAAATACGGGAACAACGGCGTCTGCCTTTAAACTTTGATCGTGAAATTCTGTGGCAGACGGTGACTCGCCACTCACAAGATGGGCCCCCTAAATGGCCACCACTACAGGCGACAAGGAGCAACACCGGTGTGAGCGGCTAGGGGTGTAGAGAGGTGCGGCACTGGTTTCACCATCGCGCGTCTCGAAGACTCGGAGCGGGTTTCCCCGTTATTACGCCATTAGACACTTCCACCCCCGAGCATATAGCTCTGGCCGCCCCCCCTCTGATCGGCCAACTAAGGCAAGCCAGAGTTGAAAATCCTGCGGGCACTCATGGGGTTCCACTCCAACCAACCAAAAAGGCAAGCGGAGACGAGGCCCTGACCGACTCTCTGGAGCATTCGGGTACGCAGTGTCGCCACTCACATTCAGCTCGCCACAAACTGCCCTGCGTTCTGTAAGCTACCTAATATACCCTTTTTTTTTTTCTTATGATATACTTTTTTTTTATCATAAGGTATGAAGAAATCAAGCAGCTACTTTAATCTGCCCTCCAGGATTACCTTATCCCATGGTGAGATAACGTTTGCCCAGAGGGGTTTCATTACTACATATTATTATGATAATCTTATTGCTACGTTATGTACAAAATACTCAAAATATTACATATTAAAACGTGTGACAGCTATATCGCACGATTTATTAATAAATGCCGCAAACAGTCATCTGATTATCCGTGTGGTGTCCGGTTTAAGAATATAGCACCACTCCATCTCCGTTCATAGATGTCGGAAAAGGCGACTAAGGGACTCGAACCAGAGGAATGGGCAGCAGCGTTCCTTTTGTAGAACAGCAGCCTTTCTGCGCTCACGAAGCCAGCATTCTTTTTTATTTTTTATTGCTGCCCAGTGGAAATTCTTCATGAACTTCCTTCACCCATGGGAAGGGCGAAGGGGTATGCCGGACTCCTACCGGCTAAAACCACTGGAGCGGTCATCTTCGGCACCTAAAGGCTCCAGGTCCTCGTATGATCACACTAGAGCCGCCCACTGGTGCCATGCCTATAGGCATATCTCGGAGAGGGTGACTGTAAAGCGGTCACCCCCCCGGGGTCACCAACCCACCTGCCAAGCGTAGCTAGTATTGGCACATTCCCCCCACAATGATGACACACGGGATATAACCGGTCGTTAGTGGGGGTGGTCTTTGTTCAGCAGTGGATTTGTAAATCGCTGATATGATGATGATGATGATGATGAGTCATCTGAATCTGATCCACTGAGGTCGACAGAAAGAAATGCTACATTGTTTTTATTGACATTAAGCTAACAGGAGTAGTTTCAGTAAATTATTTCCAGCAAGAAATAAACAATTTTGCTGCCTAAGCTTTTAGATACAACCTTAAAACTAGTTCGTGTGGGAGCAATACTTGCTGCTCAGCTACTGCTTGAGCAGCAAGTATAGCTCTCTGATATTCCGGGTCACGCAAGCGTTGTCGGGGCACAGCTGTTTCAGCAGGTTCCTATGCCGTATTGGCAGGGAGCTTGACGAATATTGCACCGTGTTAGATTATGACAAGGCATTGCATGTAACGATGGAGAGCAAGGCGTACGAGTAGCAGCGCTGTGCCCTCACTAATAAGGTTGGGCGAGACCTCTCACTCGCCATAGTTTAAGATATGGTCGGCAGTACCGTTACTGTAGTTACCAAGAGTGTGATTTAATCAAAATAAGACAGTAATATCCCATAAAAAGGCTGGGAGAGAGACCGCTCGCTCAATCCACAGTAAACACTTTCGGGGCCATATACGCCAGCCAACTCTTGCTTTAGGCCCCCGTAATCGTAGTATGTAAGGAATTCCGTCAATCTATTCCTACACAGACCCCAGGCGGTGGCGGATGTGTTCTGCGTGCGCCCTTCTTAGAAGAGTCGAGGGGAGAATCAATGGCGAATGCCATTGATTGAATGTAATCATTGCATTGAATCAATCAGCTGCCTCCAACGAGACGGGGTTTGCACCAAACGGATCAATTACTACCAGTGTCACAGATAAAATATATTATGCACGTAAGGTTTTACCTGTTAAGAGTCCGGCATGCTCCTTAGTTTTCTCCAGGGTGGGAGAAATTTACGAGGATTTATGATCATCATAATATCAGCCAACGGATATTTACTGCTGAACAAAAACCTTCCTAATAGATTTCCACAACGGCCAGTTACACGCACGTTCGCATCCAATTACTCTCAGCAACCTTCACCGGGTTTTTTTTTTTTTTTTTTTTTTTTTTTTTTTTTTTTTTTTTTTTTTTTTTTTTTAAAAAACGTTGCCCCACACTAGGATTGCTCCTGTGTCGTGGGTGCGTTTACAGACATGAATTTCACATACAATACACCCAGACCCGGAACAAATACCTGCAGATTATACAAATATTTGTTCCGTGCGGGAATCGAACCCACGACCCGGTGCGCAGCAGCCGACTGTATCAGCCACTGCACCAACCGTGCCGTCCACAGGTTGACTGTCTGTCTTGTTGGAGGCCATCCCACGCTGTGTTGCCTGGTGCGCATTCTACTCTCGAGAATCCGTTTGCCCCAAGCGTCAGTTCTACGAGCAATGTGCCCCGCCCATTGCCACTTCAGCTTACTAATCCTTTCAGATAAGTCGGCAGCTGTATTTCTCACTTATTATTTATTTTCATGTCTCTCTCTTCACGGGTTCATACTCTGCAACGAACCCGATCTTTTGATAGGCTTACGCGGGGACATGGGTGTAACACGCTGAGTCCTATTAAATAATTTTAATAAAAAAATGTAATGGTACACTAAGTGGGGACTCTCCATGGCTGCACTATAGAAATACAAACGAATTAATCCCGGTGGTGTAAGAGTATTGTATGAGATGAAAGCAACAATGATACACAAGTCAGACAAGCACGAGTTGAACTCGCGGGAAGAGGAACCCTCTTCCGTGTACGATGAATATATTATCTACCATGTTTTTTTAAACCTAACCCAAATTTGTTTGTTAAATAAAAGTATGTATGGTACCGGATTGTAGAAGGAAATTGCTGAATATATTGTCTATTGTTGAATTAAATCCTTTACCAATAAATTATACCACGAACAAACTTAACTTTATAGTTGAAAAAATATATTCTCTCATAAATTTCAACTGAAAATGTAAGTTTGTACGCACAATATTGAAATATTGACCATGTTGTTTTAAGACTATATACTTTTTGTAGTCTTGTCTGTAATTAATAAGTAAAGAACGTTTTATCTGTGTTGAAAAAAAAAACATAACCATAGGCTCACTTGTTTCGGAGATAAGGGAATGGTCAATATTCATCTACTTTCTTTAATAACTTTAGAACTATTTGTTAACAAAAACAATAAACAAAATTAATTTGAGACTCTCACAACAATCCTTTCTATTTGATATGTTACACGGTACAGTATCATCATTTCGGCCAAATGAAGTCCACTGCTGGACACAGGCCTCCCCCAAAGATCACCACAACCACCGATATGGATGTGTTGTGAGCACATTGGGGGGTTTTGCCATAATCGCCACGCTTGGCAGGCGGGTTGGCGATCGCAGTTGAGTTGTTAATGTACTCGAAGGACGCTGCTGCCCATCCTCCAGCTAATCCCTTAGTCGACTTTTACGACACCCATGGGAGGAAATGGGGTGGTGGCATTCTGAGCCGGCACCACAGCCCGGTACAGTATACAAACCTTTATTTTTAATTTTCTAATTTGGCTCTCAAACGTGCCCCTATATTCAAAACTCATTTATTTATATTAATTTATCGTGTTTGGGTCACAGAAATTCATATGTTTACCAAATCTCAACTTAATCGGTCCAGTAGATTCGGAGCAAATTGTCTGTGACAGACGGACAGACAGACAGACACACGACTAATTCTATTTGGTATAGTGGTAAGTAAGTAAAGTAGATAAGTTGTAAGTAGATAAGTATAGTGGGTTACAAATGAAAACCAGCGTTAGGTGGTCAGTATCACTGCCTCCTAACATTATGCTGACCTGTTGGCCCTTTGGCACTATAATTTTGCAGCTGAGCACGGTATATGTTGCACCTTTTATTTAGTTTTATTATAGTTATAAGTTTATTTTTATTGCGTGTACTGTTTGTGCCAATAGAAACAAATTTGTTTCTTTCTTTCTTTTCTTTAGTTTCTTTCTTTTCTTTATTTCCTTTCTTTCTTTCTATATAGGTTCCGCCCTTTTTTCTTTCGGACGTTCTCTTACTTGCCATTATCAGAGGTACAAAGTTGTCTTAAAAATTACAAGCTACTAAAATTTAGGATGATATATTGTAGAATCAACACTCACGTTGTCTACCCTTCCATGGGTAATCTCTTAGAGCAGCAATTACATTTGAGTTTCCCTGTGAAACGGAGGTGGATTATGACGGCCCTATCATGATAGCTGTCTACCTTGAAATTGTGTCGGACCACGCGACGCAAAATTTCCGGCCCGTTAGATCTGACATTTATTTATTTATTATTAACGCATTTCATATCAATGAGTAGGTATGTAGTGTGTTATGGTTTTTAGCAATAGGTAAACTGCAAGTGTGCACTGAACCTAATAACACTGCTGAGTAAGTAGCCACTAACTTACACGCGGGAATGGATTATGACACCCGTGGAATCGTTCTTGGAATCATTGCGACACTTGATGCGCTTGTTTACCGGAAAGTAAATGATTTAATATTGTAATGTAGTTAATCTGTTTCTAGCATCGAACGGATATAGTTGTACTTTAGCTATAGTTCCAACGGTAATTCTATAATTAATTAAAATTATCTTTAAAGTAATTTTGGTTTTTTTTAAATCCTCCGGCAGCGGCCTATGTATTTAGTATGTAGTATATTCAGAGTTATGCCTGGAATAAATACTTGAGTAAAAATAAAACAAGTGGCCTTTTCAACTACCCACTGTAAACTCAGACAAAACTCACTAACGCTGATAGTTATTTTAGTTACAACGGTAATAAAATTCCAATAATGCGTAGGTTACCCGTCGTCAATATAACAGTAACAGTCTCCTGAGTCTGTGGTCACAATGGAAATTCCACAGGGCTCAATTCTCGGCCCATTTTTGTTTCTTGTTTATATAAATGACCTACCTTATTTCGTAAAGAAAAATCATGAGATAGTGCTATTTGCAGATGATACTTCACTATACTGTCACATGTAAATGGCGCTATCTCCAGAGTGGTCCACTGGTTTATTATCAGTAATAACAATTTTGCTTTGCAATTTTCGGTTGTTGCATGTATATGAAGTAAAGTTGTCGACATAGCTGAAATGATTAGTTAACTGAAGTGGCAATGGGCGGGGCACATTGCTCGTAGAACTAATGGCCGTTGGGGCAAAAAGGTGGATCACATATGGAGACCGCGCATCGGAAAACGTAGCGTGGGACAACCTCCAACGAGGTGGACAGACGACCTGGTGAAGGTCTCTGGGAGTCGTTGGATGAGAGCGGCATGTAACCGTTTGTTGTGGAAATCTAAGAGGGAGGCCTTTGTTTAGCAATGGGCGTCCTCTGGCTGATATGATGTATATTCTCTGTAAAAGTTGTTTTTTTAACATTCCGAAATAGATTGTATCTTATGTTAAGTTCATCTGTATTAATATTTAAAAGGAATCAGTGATTTTATATTGATATTAGTCAAAAATAGTAAGTCGGCAACACAATATTTCGACCCTCCCTATGAAAATCCCCGTAACATTATGGGCAAAACTAGTTATTTCCATAAATTGGCCAAAAACACCTGACATTGTTTGAAACTAAGAGAATTATTAAGTTTTTATTTTGCAGTATGTAAAGTACTGAAAAATGTAGCAACTTAATATATATGGATGAAAATATCCTATCCATTACCATCATCATAATGATTATTTTATATTATTTTTGCCCCATATATCTTATTAGTAATTACTAATTATCATTCAGCTAACATAGACGACGAACCAAAACCGACCCAACCAAAAGTTAAGTAACTTCATAATACGTTTAATCAGTTTTTATTAAAAATCTACATAACTTTTTTAATAGAATCGAGCCGGAGTTAGAAACTATTTTATTGCACAACTTTTTTCATTTGCAAAATAATTAGTTCGTGTGAGGGTTTAAAAATACTAACTTCTATTTTAATCATAAGGTATTTTAGTTGAGAACGGTTGGTAAACTGAGTATGTTTTGATTTTATTTAGCTGTTAGAAAGCCTTATATACTATAGTGAAAGGTCCTGAATGCCTGATAGACTGATTCATTAATGCAGAGCCAGAACCACTTTAGCTGGAAATATGCAATTTGAATAGTAACTTTCACGGCAAGGCATCCAGTAATAAAGGATTTCGGACAATTCTACACCTATGGGGGAAAGTATCCTTCTGTGGCCCGCATGGGTTGGCGGTTAGTGGTCACACTTTCGGACCACCGCCACATTATGTACAACGTTGCTCTCCGCACACCTTGCCCAAACCATTCTTGTCCCGGCCGGCGGTCGCGGCGTAAGGCTCTCGCACGGCTGGATCATGAGTTGCTCGTCTAAACTGCCAACGTCACGGCCTGGCCAGAGGTCGATCAAGGGATCTTGCCCGATCTCGAAGAGAAAGCGTCCTGGTTCTGGAAGATGATGAGGTCATTATGCGATGCATCCATACCTGGACCAGGCGCTCCCGGCGTACGGCAGTGTACTGGTGGTTGGATGAGATCATGCAGTTGCGCGCGGTCTGGCTGGCGTCCCACTGCTGGTACCAAAGAAGTCGACTCCGAGCAGTGCTACAGCCGAAGAAACTGCCGTGCTGTGGCCATGCTCACGCTATACATCGCCATCCACGAGGAAAAGGGAGCTCCTGGAGGGACTGAACAGGGACCCGTGGGGAAGACCCTATCACATGGCCATGGGCAAGTTGCACCCACGGGTCTCCCCGTTGACCGAAATCATGACCCTGGATCTGCTGATAGAAGTACTTTCCACGCTATTTCCGTCCCGGTCCCTCTCCACCTCCGACTGCATCGGACTGGGCCAAGGAGTTTTTGGAAAGGGAGTTGGGCCGAATCGTTGACCGTTGAATTGCAACACCACATTGGGACCGGACAGCATTCCGGGCCACACGTGGGTGTTTGCTTCCTGCAGCGGCGGTCCACCATTGACGCGATTCTCTGCGCCCCCACTCCCTGTCGGAACAGGCGGTGTTTCGGCGGGGTACGCTACCCGCGTTGCCCAACACCTGCAGGTCATCATAGTGGCTTATCTGCGTTATAGGCACGTTTGCTAAGTGGGCAGGCACGTTAGCGTAAAGCGGAGGACAATTACGTGATTCTATCTAATTTTGAAGGTACATTTTTGACTTTTATATAAGATGTAAGATGTTCAAAAGCCTCACCTACTTCTCGTAACCTTACTTTTCATCAGTTTTCTTTTAAACTTATAAAGGAAGATTATTACATCACAATAATGTCTTTAGAGAGAAAATCACATTTTCTTTTACCCGCCAAAAAAATGTAACGGTACCAAAAACATGGTAAGAACGAAGAAATTCCCTGAAAGAATTTGAAGTTGGATTATTAGGAATTGTCAGTTTTTTTTTCTCTTACAAGGTAAACTAAATCCCGTCCTTAAAAATAGGTATTTCCGTGTTCTGAAAGTGCAAAACAAAGGGTAACCACAAACGAATTAAGTCAATGATCATGTACTGATGGTCAGCGACATTTTGATTTTGCAAATATAACCGATTTTTTTCAAAACATTTGTTTGTTTTTACTCCGATAAATGGTCTGTTAGCCAGTATTCTGCTAATTTTACGAAAGACTTTCTGGTATTTGTCATCATGATATAAGCCAAATCCCGACCACTGCTGACCAAAGGCCTCCTTATAGATTTCCACAATTGTGACGTCATTTTTGGGGAAATTTGCCAGTACTGGTTGGTGACTGCAGTAGGGCTACTGTTTCACAAATGCGACGCTGCTCCCCATCCCTCTGGTTTAAAGGCCATTACCCACCTTTACGACATCCACGGGAGGAGATGGAGTGATGCTATATATACTTTATCCAGATACCACAGCTAGGCTAGTGTCACGATACAGTCTCGCGTTTGTTTCGTTGCAAAATTTTACCATGTTTAACCACCCTACCCGAGTGGTGTCTGGATTAAGAATATAGCATCACTCCATCTCCTCCCCTGGAGATCGTAAAAGGCGACTTAGGGACTCTAAACCAGAGGGATGGACAGTAGCGTCCTTTCTGTGGATCAGTAGCCATTCTGCGCTCACCAACCCGCCTGCCAAGCGTGGTGAGTACTGACAAATTCCCCCCACTATGAAGACACAGTTGTGGTTGTTGTGTCACTGTGACTAACCATTAAAACATTAAAATATCAAAAATCTTTAACACGTAAATTTTACATGGTACTCCGAGTATGCAAATGCTTGTCCATAACGAAGCAAACCGAATTATGCGACAGCCTAAAAGCGTTTATCGGTCGACGTCATTTAATACAGCTGAAAGCCCCTGGAGGTGTTAATAATATTAGAGAGACAGTTTGAAAATACGTAACGGATATATAATATGTAAGGTGTTATTTTATTGAGTACGAACGTTTTAAGCGCGTTACAAATTATGTGCATTTACATCATGTAAATCATGTTGAGCCAACAATGCATTTTGTGATATGCTGGTCGCCACGCCCCAGTTTTAGAGTCGTGTGGAATAAATATTTGATTCACCTATTTTTCATATTGGTCTGGATTAAGAATATAGCACCACTCCATCTTCTCCCGTGGGTGTCGTAAAAGGCGACGATGGGACTCTAAACCAGAGGGATGGCCAGCAGCGTCCCATCTGTGGCACGGTAGCCATATTGCGCTCACCAACCCGCCTGCCAAGCGTGGTGAGTACTGGCTAATTTCCCCTAACAGGAAATCTATAGGGAGGCCTTTGTTCAGCAGTAAACGTTCTTTTGCTGTGATGACAGTTGGTTACTCCTCGATGCCCCATCGGTAAAAAAACTGCATACCACGACACTCTTAATACCTACTAGAAAGATTGGTCATAGGTTTTATTTATTACCATTCTTCCCATACCGTTGTGATCGTAGTATTTATTTATTTATATATAAGTTTTACTGTACACCATAACAATGTATAAAAAACTTTAAATAAATAAATTACATGTTATTTTGGAATATGGGAGGCCGCTACCACCTATCCTACCTACATTTTTTTTTTATTGGTGCCCAGTGGAAATTCTTCATGAACTTCCTTCACCCCGAGGAAGGGCGAAGGGGTATGCCGGACTCCTACCGGCTAAAACCACTGGAGCGGTCATCTTCGGCACCTAAGGGTGGCTCCAGGTCCTCGTATTATCACACTAGAGCCATCCTACCTACCTACCTAGAGGAGTTTCCCCAATACTCAGCTTTTATGACACCTACGTGGACAGATAAAGTTACTCTGTTTACCACACGGCCACCCACGGTGCCTAAAAGGTAATATCTGGAAATCTAGTGTCATAAGGAAAATTAATTTTTAAAAATTAAAATCATGGCAGCAAGTTAGGTGCAGTGGCTGATAGTCGGCTGCTGCGCACCGGGTCGTGGTTTCGACTCCCACACGGAACAAATATTTGTACGATCTGCAGGTAGTTGTTCCGGGTCTGGGTGTATTGTGTGTGGAATTTGTGTTTGTAAACGCACCCACGACACAGGAGAAAAAGAAAAAAACAATATGCTAGCCAAGTTACAAAATCAAATGTCTATAGAAACTCACTACCACCACTGTAAGATACCTGCTTATATAGATACTGTCGAGCAGTAGACTCTTTATAATAATGACGATAATGAGACACGTCGCTTGATAATGTAACAGACTTTGTCAGAGACAAAGAGAATAAACAAACATTCACAACATATTTTTCTTCACACAATTTTATTTACTTGTCTGCGAGAACTGATTACATCTCTTTAGAATCGTGTCCGAACACGAACCCCCGCAATTGTTGGCAAGAAAATGTTTAAAAACATCCCTCTCTTGACAAAAGTCGCTCGCATCGTTATCACGCAAAACTTGCTTCTTCGTAATTGTTTTCATTTCGTTTCTTTTTTCCCTTTTTTCGCCTTTCGCCCTTTGTTTGTGAGGAAAGAAATCGTCGAATCATTACTATGAACGTTTCTGGAGGTGTTGAATTCATTAATGTAATCGTATTACGTAGCGCTATCGGAAGTTATCGAAAAGGCCCTGGTTAAAGCTGAATGAGCGCTGATACTACAAGTTACGGGAGCTGTTTCTGTTTTGCAGAATTACTGGGTCATTCTATAAAGGAATTGTAGCTGATTGAGAATTTAAACAATTTATTTTGTTGTAGTTCCTCATCATATCTTCTGGTCACATCAAAACATAGAACGACTGCTTTTGGAGGTAGCTTCAAATTTTCTGCGACGCGTTGTTGGAATGACCTTCCACCACCTCTAAGAACACTGAAAACACCGCGATTATTCCATATCAAATATAAACAAATTTTATTAAATAAACAAAAGCTAGGAGTTATATAACTCTGGAATAATTATGACACTTTGTCAATAGCGGCAAAGTCAAAGGCAGATCGTCGGCAAGTTAGTATATAGTTAATAATTGTAGGTATTGATCATGCTGCTTGGATTGGATTCGCTTAATTCTGCCATAGGGGATGCTCTCATTCCCTATCGATGACATGTATACATTTTTGTAAAAGGAATATTAATAATAAATCGGCCTTACTATTATTAGATAAGTACGTATTCTTTTTAATACATTATAAACAAATTACTTTCTTCATTTCTTATTTACTACACTGATACTCAGCACAATTATTACACACTCCATTCATGCATTCATTACACACAACATAAATCATAATACATTTTGTATTATGTCATACGTGACATTGACATCCGTGGTGTACATAAGGTTCCAGATGAAAACCAGCGTCCGGCACTTAAGCCTGGCATGAAGCTGATCTGGACACCTATTTGGTCCAACCGTGAGACATATATTATTAGGTACCTTGTACATGTACTTGTACATTTTTAAATATTGTTATCTATGTCCCTGTTTTTACAATCGTGTCTCTATCATCATCATTTCGGCCGAATGAAGTCCACTGCTGGACACAGGCCTCCCCCAAAGATCACCACAACCACCGATATGGATGTGTTGTGAGCACATTGGGGGGTTTTGCCATAATCGCCACGCTTGGCAGGCGGGTTGGCGATCGCAGTTGAGCTGTTAATGTACTCGAAGGACGCTGCTGCCCATCCTCCAGCTAATCCCTTAGTCGACTTTTACGACACCCGTGTCTCTATGTTGTGATCAAAATAAATCTTTCTTTCTTTCTAGTTTACATGTCATTTCGGCATCAGTTTTTTCTTCTAAACTTGTTCACGCATGTGTAACAGAGATGCCAACGAAATGAAATTTAGTTTGTCCGTTTGCAACCTTATAAAAAAAGTATTATGTAACTTGCGCTAAGGGCGCCCCCTGCGGGACACGGACCATTATGTAACCGTTCCTACAATTATTATATACACTATCCATCGTATCCATCGTTCCGTCGACTAAAATGTTATGTTTTTTTTTTAAGAAACCTTTCTTTAAAGTTCATGTTAGTTGTATTCGAGCACGAGTATTCCTTTTATCGTCTGTGTTCTGCCTTACTTGCCTTAGTCGTTGTACATTTGTTAGCCCTAAACTATATCCAATCATACTTAACACTAGTGTGTTCTGTAATTGACCCTATAACAACCATGCTGCAATCAACATAATACCAACTTGTTAGCACGTCAAGTTGGCTAACGTGTGGATTAGCTAACTTCATATTGCCTTATTCGATGACTGCCTACGATTTGAAGGACACAATCATTATAAGTCACCGGGTTAATTGCATAGACAATATTTACGACTTTTTGATTCGATAGTGTCATTTAATTGTTTCTAAATACTATTTGCCTTGTGGCGTCGGCTCAGAATACCACCATCCCATCTCCTCCCGTGGGTGTCGTAAAAGTCGACTGAGGGATTACCCAGAGAATGGGCTGCAGCGTTCTTCGAGTACATTAACAACTCAACTGCGATCGCCAACCCGTCTGCCAAGCGTGGCAATTATGGCAAAACCCCTCAATGAGCCCACAACACACCAATATCGGTCGTTGTGGTGATCTTTGCGGGAGGCCTGTATCCAGCAGTGGACTTCATTCGGCAGAAATGATGAAATACTATAGATTTCCAGCGTATGTGTTATGTCGTCACTTCATTTCCTTCCGTGGATGTCGTAAAAGGTGACTAAAGGACTCTAAACCAGAGGGATGGGTAGCAGTTTTGCTTATGCGGAACAGTAGCCATACTGCGCACACCAATCCGCGTGCCAAAGGTGGTCGGTACCGGAAAATTTCCCCCAAAATAACAACACCATTGTTGTAGAAATCTATGAGAGACGGGTCCGTTGGCTGATATGATGACTCTAGATTTTGCAATCAAGATAACATTCCTGAACGTATCATTTGATTGACGTCTGAGTTGGATGCTAGCAACAAATCAAAAAAGTCTTAAGTTAACGTTTTTGATGGTACATTTGACGCAGAGTCTAATCACTTCGCTTGCTGCATTGCGAGCCGCAGTCCGATCTCCGCACAGGACAAATTATTATTTGTATGTGAGTGTTAATTTATATGAGATAGATCTGTAAACTGTACCCACAACACAGGAGAAATCACCGGATGGGTTTTTTTTAAACGTTGCCCCACACTAGGATTTCTCCTGTGTCGTGGGTGCGTTTACAGACATGAATTCCACATACAATACACCCAGACCCGGAACAACTACCTGCAGATCATACAAATAATTGTTCCGTGCGGGAATCGAACCGAACCGACCCGGAGCGCAGCCGACTGTATCAGCCACTGCACCAACCGCAACCGCACCCATTGCTATCAAAAAAAGTATGTGGTCCTCTGTTCATTAAGTCTGATCTTACTCCTCATAACTAACTCAGCCTACCGAAGTCCACTTGTGCATACAAATGCCTCTCGATCTTATATTTATTGTACATGCATTTGCTCCCGACTACCAGATTGGAAATATTTTGCCCCAGCGTCAAGTACTCTCTCGTTGCAATAATCCAAAGAGTACCAACAGTTAAAACATTAACACACATTTACAAACACGCAACAGAAAAGTAAATCGGAAATGAAAACTCGTAAATAACACAAACTGACTGTTATGCGCGCCGACTAAATTTAATTATACCAGCGTTCAGTGATTCACGACAATCGTACAATGAATAAACAAGGGGAACCTGTGTACGCATCAGAGAATGTGATCTTCAGTGACTAGGCACCATTAAAAGCACCTAATAGTTCTGTCTACGACCCAGTGCAAGTTTTGGTTCAGTCCCGGTTTTTAAAACAAAACCAGCCACACAATCACATGACGGAAAGGTATATTTATATTCTGATGGTCACCAGTTCTTACAAACTTTTTTTATTTTTTTATTGTTGCCCAGTGGGAATTCCTCTTGAACTTCCTTCGCCCCGGGGAAGGGCGAAGGGGTATGCCGGACTCCTACCGGCTAAAACTACTGGACTGGTCATCCTAGGCACATAAGGGAGGCTCTAGGTCCTCGTGTGATCACACTAGAGCCGCCCACTGATGCCACGCCTATAGGCACATCTCTGAGAGCGTGACTGTAAAGCGGTCACCCCCTCGAGGCAGTTCTTACAAACCATTGCCATCGATTTTGTGGAATCATTTCATATGACATTGCTACGGAAAAGACCATAAAAATACAGCATGGGTGTACAAGGTGACAACTTCTGTTCTAAGGAGTGCTTAAACACTCGACTTCAGTGTTATGCTACTTCACGCATCTTTGCTATACCAACAATACACCACGAATTTGCTGACAATTCTGCGATTTTTTTAAACCACTAAGGTACGGCCATTTGGTGATAAGCGGTCACCGTAACCTATGAACACTTGAAACACCACAGGTTACACTCAAGCGTTGCCGACCTAAAAATATCTTTTCCCGCTCTTTTTGAAGATCCGCATCCTGAACTTATCCAAATATCTTCGGTGGGAAGCTGATTCTACAACCTGAGTGTGCGCGAGAGGAAGTTCCTCTGAAACCGTACGGTACGAGGCCATTTTCGTCCTATGGAATGCAGGTGATCTCCATGCCGATGGCAAGACGTGAGGTTATCTTCTGGCATAAAAGTATTGATAAATAAGATGTGGGAAGGTAGAAAGTAGCCGTTGGCATCATATTGAACAATTTTTGGAGACTTTAATTATTCGACTTATTTAGACGACATTATTGGTGCTGTGATTGACACAGTCGACTGCTGCGCTCTGGGTCGCGGGTTCGATTCCCGCACGGAACAAATATTTTTATGATCTGCGGGTAGTTGTTCCGGGTCTGGGTGCATTGTGTGAGAAATGTATGTCTGTAAACGCACCCACGACACAGGAGAAATCCTAGTGTGGAGCAATGATTTCATAAAAAAGAAAAAGATTTTTACTCGGTCCGTAAACAACCTATTGAGTAACTACTAATAATTTTATTGATTGGGTATAATTAATATATGAGGTATTATTTCCACTAAATACTGGTAACGTGTGAATGAGGGTTCTCATATAAGCTAAAGTGGTACTTTGAGACTAATTAAACGCGTTATGGGTCAGGTAATGGTATGGCATTATTATAAGAATTTAGCTAGGGGGATATTGGGGGATAAAGTTTGTTAATGTGTCATTATGATTCAACAGGAGATGATAGTGAGGGTCGTATACTTGGTTGGGTGGGCAATCTAAAAAATATTTCATGCTTCTGCTGTAACTTTGTGTGGGGTGAATTTAATATATTCAGTGAGTATTAAACCACAAGTTACACAAAAATCGGATTACAATATTATGAGCAGGCTTCGGGATGAGTTGGATTATGGAAATATTGATTTGTCACATAATTTATTCTTCATAGCGGTATGTGAAGCTCATGTTAAGTCTCTTAATGGTGTCATTACCATCATATCAACTAAAATAAATTGCTGAGTAAATGCCTCCCGCATAAATTACTGTTATGCTGTGTGTCGTCATTTTGAGCTACTAACCACGCTTGGCAGGCGGGTTGGTCGGCCGATAAAAGGACGCTGCTGCCCATTATCAGAATATCCGTACTGGAGCATATTACTTACTGTAGCACTAGCTGAGATAGGTACCGATTTTGGCCTCATGCATTCACAATGATTACACGTTTTATCGTATATTCACTGTATATAAATTGTACAACGTATGTGTGAATGAGGACTCAAAATAAACCAATATTCTTTCTTTCATTATTCTTGTTAAGGATTACTTAGTCGCCTTTTCCAACATCCAGGGGAAGGTGGAGTGGTGCTATATTCTTGATCCAATGTTTATTTTTCTGCTTTAATTATTTTTTAAACGTTGCCCCACACTAGGATTTCTCCTGTGTCGTGCGTGCGTTTACAGACATAAATTCCACACATAATACACCCAGACCCAGAACAGCTACCTGTAGCTCATACAAATATTTGTTCCGTTCGGAAATCAAACCCACGACCCGAAGCGCAGCAGCCAACTGTATCAGCCACTGCGCCAACCGTGCCGTCAGTCAACATATCTCTTAGCTAGAAGTTTATTTATAAGTTTTTTTTTTTTATTCTTGCGCATCACACTTCGCTAGCAAAAGTTCATCTTAGTATCTTAAAGTAAATTATAATCATGAACATATTTTTGCTAATAATTCTATCAAAAATATATTCAGTTTATCTTTAATCCAACAATACAAACATATCGACAACAATTAACACGTTGGAAGACTTACAAGAAAAACTCCAATAAAAAAACAGCGCGTGTATACCGTAAAGCTTTTTCGCGTAAGCTTTTATAAACGTTGCAGTGAATGCAATCTTCGTACAGAACAACAGACAAGCGCGCAATGGCATTGTAAAAACCTTTTCGCGACCGAACTCGGAGCGACACTGCAGTCGCGTGAAAAATACAAACTTTTTGTTAAGCATGCAGGTTCTGCATGTATTTTTTTATTGCAAAGGATTTTTAAATTATTATTTACTTATATTTTCATACTCTTACTGAGAACAGTGTTAGTAATTACACACGTATGTTAATCTGATATGTAATAATTAACTCTTTCCAGTACTGTTCACTGCTATACATAACTATCGTTATCATCATATCAGCGAAAGAACTGACAATGCCTAACAAAGGCCTCTAACATAGATTTACACAACGACCACAAGCCGCCCTCATCCAACGACTGCCAGCCACCATCACCAGGCCGTCTGTCTATCTCGTTGTAGGCCATCCCACGCTGCGTTTTCCGATGTGTGTTCTCTACTCGAGAACTTTTCTGCCAACGGACATCAGTTCTACGAACTATGTGCCATTGTCACTTTAGCTTACTTATCATCAATATCACTGAACATAACGTCTCCCAAATTGTGCTTAGACACTGTTATCCAGTTACCATTTCTGGTGATCAGTACAAGTTGTAAATCTGTTTTCTTTCTTTTTATTCTATGCACATTGGTTTGGCCTGTTTTCAACCATTGAGAAAAGTCTTGTTAGAACAAAAGTCGATATATGTGCTCTAATTGACGCGGGATGACGAGCATCACTCACAGACAGCTTGTTCCTTTATTTTCAAGTCAACATGACAGTTTCTTTTTCAATAATTTCGGCATGGAACTCCAAAAAATTGTGATGGAAATTAGATTACGCGCGCGGTGCATACTCCGTGTTATTATAACTTTTTACAGTAAAATGGATTCAGAAATGTGTTATTAAATTGTAAATAATATTAATACGGATTTTTTTTCAAAACTGTTTTGTCTGTGGATTTGTAGAGCGAAAGGAAAATTGCTTATGATTTCTATAGTCAATTTCGATTGCATAATTTGGTTTATTGTACGCAAAGCTTTGGCAAAGTAATCAAAAGTGACGAAATATTTAAATTATGATTTGACTGACTGTAGATACAATAACTTCAGACAGTCATAATAGATAATTCAGATATTTATAATCAGATATCTAGCTTGATTAGGTACACCGTAGCCCAAAGTAAACATAATTCAACTAAACGTGAAGATAAAATTCTATTTCAATTTTGATTAAAATTGATTCTAACTTCAATGATATTGTAAGCAGCGCATCATGAAATTAGGCGAGGCACATATCAATGAAATCATTAGAGTAATTCTTTACTGGGCATGGAATATGATAAAAGATGATTATGGGATTTCTTTATTTATATATAAATTTGTGTTTGACCAGAATTTCACCTGATTTTAAGAGATGATGGTGCACGCTTGCCTGGAAGAAACCTGTTTACTTGTGACTTGAGGATTCCCCGTTTACAACTGCCGGGAAACACAGACTACAGCAAGGAGTGCAGCAGGATCTTCCTGTACGCTACGACATAATATGTATATGTTTAGAACCATTAAATGAAGCGATATATTAGGAAAGATTAATATGACTAAAATGGTTTAGTGTCCTTTCTTTTCAACGCTGTCACACTAGCATTTCTCCTGTGTCATGGGTAATTTATAGATATAAATTGTATATGCACAAATACCCAGAGCCGACCGCAACTATCTGTCGATCATACAAATATTTGTTCCGTACCCCTACGGTATCGGTATACGGTATACGATCGAACCCGCGACACGTAGCGATCAATAGCTTAGCGACTCCGTCAGTCATCCGGCAATTGATCGCTACGTGTCGCGTCTGCATATACTAATCATCAATATGTTCGTAAACAGTCCCAATATTGTTTTAAAATAATGATTGTATACATTTGGTGCGTTATTACCAAATTAACATCGCTTCACAACCTGATTGATTCTATGTTTCGGAATGGGTGCATTAGTACAAATTTTAAGTATTACCTGCAGTAATAGTACGAACATTGCACATTCCAACACATCTTCGCCACAATGACAATGACAGGTAATTTATTATAAAAGTACTCACTCAAGTACTAAGTCTACGTTAGAAATTTTCTAAAACCAATTTATATTTCAATTTCGTCGAATGTGCTTGGCGATGTCGGAACCGTTTTGGGTAAAGGCGACGGTGTGGACTAAGCGAGGAATGAGTAATGCTCGCGGGAATTGCAGAATGATTCATTATTTTTAAAGCCCCACACTAAGATTTCTCCTGTGTCGTGGGTGCGTTTACAGACATGAATTCCACACACAATACACCCAGAACAACTACCTGCAGATAATACAAATATTTCTTCCGTACGGGAATCGAACCCACGACCCGGAGCGCAGCAGCCGATTGTATCAGCCACTGCACCAACCGTGCCGTTGACTTTTCTCTTTGCTAAACATGCTCGTTTTCAATACTACACTGATCGATGACGTTAAGCAACGCTCAGCACAGTCAGTTTATGAATGGGTGAGCACATACTGGTATTTGTACTGCACGTCTCCCTGCTTCGGAGGGCACGCAAAATCGTCGGTCCCGCTTGTTGTCATTAGACGGCAATCAGTAAGCCAAGTCGGAGGCCTTTGGACGGCTTGAACAACTCTGGCACAAGGTTGATCACGAACCAAACAAAAAAAGAGAGAGTATTAAATCGACGGCAAGGTTAGTGCAGTGGCTGATACAGTCTACTTCTGCGCTCCAGGTCATGGGCTCGATAGTCCGGTAGTTGTTCCACGTCTGGGTGTATTGTATGTGGAATTCATATCTGTAAACGCACCCACGACACAGGAGAGATCCTAGTGTAGGGCAACGTTTTTTAAAGAAATAAATATTGATGAAGATCATGGCTTCTGACAGGAACGGTGAACGTCCAATTTGAGATCTTTCAAAGATTTTATTTTACTGCCAGTCATTCCGCTGGTGTTAAGCGTCATGCCTACCCATCACAATGTAATTCTACCCAGAACTAGTCCTTCGGGGCACCACATTGTTCTCGAAACCTTGGTTATTTTGTCTCTTATTCCCAGTCATTTCACTAGCCACAGTGCCCTTCTAACCGGAACAAAGAAATGTGTGAACTTTAAACTCATTTATTACTCTATCGTTGAGGGCACATAATTCGCTTGTGCACCGCACAAAGTGGTACTTACCTGCAGTTTAAATACAAACTCTCCCCTTGTTGGGGAGAGTTTGTATTTATATAGCATACACATATGATACATATATACCTGAGAAATCTTATTCTACGTCCATACCATTTATACCAAAATTTCACTTTGCTTATAGTAGCTACCCATAAATAGAACGTAAACGTCCCTTTTATTTACCATACCATAGTATGGTACACTACTGCACAAAGGCCTCCCCTATAGATGCCCACAGTTGTGTCAGTAATTTATGGGGAATTTCCCAGTAGTCCACGTTTGGTGGGCGGGTTTGTAAGCGCAGTATGTCTACTATTCCACAGAACCCTGCAACCCATCCGTCTGCTTTCCCCTTCCCTTACTCGCCTTCTACAACATCCACGGTAGGGGAAGTAGTGGTGCTATACTCCTAATCTAGACCTCACACAGATACATGAACGAATATAGTAAATGCTTCAATACTGTCTTTACACGATGTACTGTAAACTGTCCGCCTCTGGCAGTAATTTTGTATAGATGTACTGGACGTGGCAAATTGAATGCATTGTGGTCGGGCGCAATTACCCGTAACCCATACAATTCTCCTTGGTCAGGCGTAATTACAGTACGCTTCATAGCTCCTATAGATACTGTTGTTCACCCGCGATGAATATGCAGCTACTTGTACCTTTAAAACAGTATTTCGTTTTATACGTTTGCTGGAGATGGTGTCGAAAGTGAAAATGTTGTTTTCCAAAAAATAATTTAAACGAAACCTATAATATTTTTATAAAATAGCCCCAGGTAATGTTGCCGTGTGGTGCCGTCTACGGATAGCACCAACCCATCTCATCCCGTGGGTGTCGTAAAAGGTGACTACGGGATTGACCGGAGGATTGGCAGCAGCGTCCTTCGTGTACATGAACAACTCAACTGCGATCGCCAACCCGCCTGCCAAGCGTGACGATTCTGGCAAAAGCCGCCAATAAGCACACAACACACCCAGACTGCTTGGGGGAGGCGTGTGTCCAGCAGTGCACTTAATTTGGCTGAAATGATTCCAATATATCCGTGTTATCCGCGTGTCCAGATTTAAAATATAGCACCATTATATTTCCTCCGGTGGATGTTGTGAAAGGCGACTAAAGGATTCTTAACTATTGAGATGGGCAGCAGCGTCCCTTCTGTTCTTCTGTAGTCCTGCTGCACTAACTCACCTACCAAGGGTGGTAAGTACTGGCAAATTTCCGCCAAAATGACGTCACAATTGTGGAAATCTATGGGAAGGGATTTGTTCAGTAGTGGACACCCTTCGGCTGAAATAATGATGATGATGAAATGCAATGACAGAGAATCGGACACATGTACTCCGCTCAATAGAAGAATGGATAAATGAATGTTAATAAACTTTACGGCATAGTTAATGCAGTTAGCAAGCGATTAGCATTCTATGGATCACAGATTCGATTTCCGCATGCAAAAAATAGTCTTATGGCCTGCAGATAGCTGTTTCGGGTCTGGGTGATTATCCTTGTAAGCTTTATGTCTGTTAACTATTCCCACGGTACTAAAGAGATCAAGGGGCATCTTTGGGATATTAAATATCATTGTTTGTTCCAGAGATATCTGGAGCCGCCAAATTTAAAACGTTCCAAGGTTCATCATGATTGACAAGTGGACTGCTGGTCTTGCTGGCTACCTATATATGGTTTTGTTTATGGCTATTAAATTACATGGCATGAAATTGAAGTTTCCACTTGGGTCACATACAAAGGATCGCCTATATTGAGGTTACCAATTCACATTTTCTACTTTTATTGACAATTAGTTAATAATCACTTTGACAAATGTGGCAGTTAGTAACGAAATCCATATTCATTAATTCATCCATATTCAGCGCTGGACATTCATATATGAGAAGATATGAGGTAAGCATAAGCTACGTATCAAATTCATACACAAAGGAAAATAAAAGTAACTACAAAAGAAAAATAGCATAGCTCCCGGTGAGACCTCTCTTGAAAGTTACAAAATGAATACTGTAAGGCGTTTATTTCTTTCTGTATTCGTAAACTTTGTTTTAAATTGTTCATTTTAGTAACAATACGTTTTATCTCTTAACTTAAATAATGATAACTGCATTTCTTCTGTGTCATAGACTAGAAATTATATTCATGTACTTTCCTAAGATATTTGGAGTTAGCTATAATGTTGATACAAAAGATTCGGTCCCGAGCCAGACAGAGTTTACTTAATATATATCAACACTCAACGTATATCTTTTTGTTTGACGTACAGATTTCTGATTAAAATTTTATGAGTTAACCGTACGGTACGTGGATATTTCTTAACAACGCCGTAATTAGTGAAATCTTAATAAAAAAAAACACAAATTAAAGATATGCTATTTATACAATATGATGGATGATTTAACATCCTTTGTCAGTAATAAAAACTTAAACGTTTGCGAGGATAAATTACAATTAACGCTGAACTCTGTGGTTTCTAGTTTAAATGACCTTGGATTACAATTATCAGCTGCCAAATCAAAATGTTGTATTTTAAGTCGCGGACGTATCAGAAAACAAATTAATTTAGAAATGAATAATAATCCTTTTATATCAGTAGAATGCATTAAATGTCTTGGTGTAAGTTGTAAGATTTTGCTGAACATATATTGTGTTTTTTTGGTAGCTTTGGTACCCAAGCTCTCACCCCCTGCATTATGTCATGCTATTTACTGGACAACCTGTACATAGATTTAGATAATGTTCTAAATACTAGTTTCGACTATGTTGAGAAATCAAAACATGACTACGAATTTAACTTATTAAAATTGGAAGTTCTGAAAGAATTAAATATGTACAAATAAATAAAATTGTCTGTTTGTAATGTCAAAATAACAGATTTTTACTAAATGTTGTTCTTACGGATGGTAAAAGTGCTTTGCAGCATTTGGCTCGATGCGCCTCATGATTCAGAGATTTATAATTGTGGAACATTTTAGAGTCAACCGTATGTCGGTATTATTCAGGGTATTTAGGCCGACTTCGACGAAACAAGCAGTATATGAGTCTATATGATTTAGCATATTGTAAAAATAATTGTTAAAGTGTCATAGATGATAGATAATTTTAAAGTTGTGGCCGCTTCTCCGGTGGATTGTAAAGATTCCACGGAAGTCTTACTGTGCGTGTGTGGGACAACGTGATCATATCGCGCCACCATTTTCCCAGGGGAAGGCGCAGCTAAACCTATTTATATCGGCCATTTATACGTCCACTGCTGAACAAAGGCCCCCCCATTGATTTTCACAACTGTGTTCATCATTTTGGGGGGTATTTGCTAATACTCACCACGCTTGGCAGGCGGGTTGGTGAGCGCAGTATGCCTACCGGTTCACAGAAGGGACGCTGCTGCCCATCCCTCTGGTTTAGATTCCCTTAGTCGCCTTTTACGACATCCACGGGAGAAGATGGAGTGGTGCTATATTCTTAATCCGTACACCACACGGAGTTAAACCTAGTAGATGGATAATTATGTGCGGTCACCATTAAGCCATAAAGGCTCCTCAAAGATCCAAAACAAACTATATATTAGTATTTTTTGTTTTATCTATGGGATACTGAAATATTATACAACCAATGCATGCATACATGCATGATACTGATTTTCTATTGTTACCTCATTGTTAAAGATATTATTTTGGTAAATAATGGAATAAAAACAAAACGAAATTAGTATTGTACGTGTAAAACAAATTGAAATGAAATTCAAATTTGCGTTCCAAACACGAATTGTGAAAACATATTAGGCGTTTAATTACGTCACAGCTATCATTGAATGGAAATTAAGTAGGACTTGTGTGTTTGAATATATTGATAAAATGTTACGTATAATGCTTGTTATTGTTAACACGAAGATTTGAAATTCATCAGCATCATCATATTAGCCAAAGGATGTCCAGTGCTGATGAAATGGGGATGGGGAGGCCCCCCATAAATTTCCACAATTGTGTCATCATTTTGAGAGAATTGAGAGAAGAGACCCTATAGTTCAGAGTCCCTTAGTCGCTTTTTACGACATCCACGGGAGGAGATAGATTTGTGCTATATTTTAATCCGGGCACTGCACACCAGACCACATGGAACATTATGCATTATTTATACATCATTTATATATATTTATAAGTACTTTATGTATAGAGGGTGGGAATTTGAGACGGGGTAATAAGGGGCTTTCTAGATTTAAAATGAATACCACTCAGTCTTATTCATCATATCGGCCTATAGATGTCCACTGCTGAACATAGGCCTCCCCATAGATTTCCACAAGTGTAGTCATTTTAGGGGGAATTGGCCAATACTCACCACGCTTGGCAGGCGGGTTGGTGGTATTTCAACAGAAGGGATGCCTGAAGTGCCTTATTCGCCTTGAATTATTACATCCACGGGAGGAGATGTAGTGGTGCTATATTCTTAATCCGGACACCACACGGAATATCCGGACGCCACATGTCTTATTCACATGTATTTATTGTTTCACCCACAGTAATCTGTAGCCGGTATATTTTTTTATCCTTTCCCCTCTCTTGGATTCTCCTATCTCGTGGGTGGATTTACAGACATAAATTTCACACACAATACACCCAGACCCGGAACAACTACCTGCAATATCCGTGCGGCAACCGCGACCCGAAGCGCAGCAGCCGACTGCCCCAACCATGCCGTCGAATATTATTTATATCAAATATTATAATAAAGTAACCCCTCTTTACCTATAAGTGGCGTAAAAGGGTACTAATCGTGTTTCAGAAGATGGGGGGCACATTTTTGTGCTCTACAGAAAACATGTTGCGTACACTAATCCGCCTGGTGTGGCGATTATCAAATTTATTCTTATGATAATTGTTTTATTATCATTTTTTTAAAAACGTTGCCTCATTCTAGCTTTTGGCCTTTGTCGCGGGTACAGTTTACATACATAAATCTCACATGCACAAACACCTGGAATCGAAACAACTATCTACAAATATTTGGCCCGTGCGGGGATCGAACCCATGACATCCGGCGCAGCAAGCCATCACTTAGCCGCTGCGCCAACCGTGTACCGTACGTGCCGTCTGGAGATGGTCATTTAAAAACCTCATGTTTGGTGTTGGCGTTTATGGAATGATATGATATTATAGATTTCTGAACTGCCACTCAATAAAATGATAATAGAACTGAGCTGAATTTTAGGTTTTTGATAACATCATACCTGTATATTCATAGCCGTGTGGTGCCGGCTCAGAATACCACCACCCCATCTCCTCTCGTGGGTGTCGTAAAAGTCGACTAAGGGATAAGCCGGAGGATGGGCAGCAGCGTCCTTCGAGTACACTAATAACTCAACTGCGATCGCCAACCCGTCTGCCAAGCGTGGTGATTATGGCAAAACCCCCCAATGAGTCCACAACACACTCAGATCAGTCGTTGTGGTGATCTTTGGGGGAGGCCTGTGTCCAGCAGTGGACTTCATTCGGCCGAAATGATGATACCTGTATTCATCCATGCCCATTTCCAAACTCCGCTCGTTACTGAGAATGTTTGAAACTATTAAAGCCATTAGTGCTTTAAACGACATAAAACTCATCCGACGACCCCACTCTTGCGACTAATTAACCAATGAATCGGTTCAGAAATTAACGAGAATAAATTAAAATAGTTTTTGGGACAAAAAAAACTCATTTTTCCACTATCCATCTCGCAGCTGAACCACGAGACTCTCGTCACCATATGGGACTATCGGACTCCTTAAAACAAACCAAATGCGCAAACTCCATGGGTTTACTAGTGGCCATTGAAGAGTTCTATTATCCACCTCCTGGCTCCATCATTGGATCAGTTCGATGGTACCAGATTATTATATTGTCATCCGGATTACATATACTTGAAAAGTTTCAAATTGATGCGACAGTTAGAATTATGTTAAAATTTACTTTCAAGATTTGTCTATATAGTTACTAGACTACTAATAATAGCGTGTTAAAAATAAAACATGTAAGAAATCTGAAAATAAAATTAGAAGTTTTATAAATAAGAACACAATAATATTCACACTCACATTCAATCCTAACACAATCGAATCTTCGGACAATTGAATAAGAAAGTTCTGGAAGGTACAGAATCCATTCAAATGGAACTAAAATATGTTTTATGTTGAATTTGTCAAATAGTTGTATAAACTATATTAAACTTGGCTGTAAGGGGAGAGTGATGGCGTCGCGTGCGAAGGGACGAGACTTTGCAAGTAAGGTTGTTGTGTCGAATATTGAATATTAAGAATGTTTTACTATGATTCATTACGCCTTGGTCCTTTTGTATTTATTTGCGTAAATCTTAGATACACAAAAGGTTAGACAATTTGTTTTTACACCTAACGTCGACTTACATATACACAAAGAGTCTTTGATACTTCATACGGCGTGATTAACTAAACTATTAAAAACTAACATTAAAGAAATGCGTATTCGTGCTGGCAACATTACCTTTTACTGCACTGCAACGGGTCTAACGAAAACGAAAATCACATATTCTACCAACTATTGTGGTGATTTTCTTTTACTAGAAGATACCTGGACACCGAATGGTAGCCCCTTGGTTCCCAAAAACCCCCATTTTACGGCAAGTAATCAGTTCATATAGTGCAGAGACACATTCCATCATACTTACGGCTTACAAATATTTGAAAAAATATCAAAATTAGTACAGCATTATTTCAAACCAATTAAGTCAAAATGTTCAATAGGTACAAATAATATTCAATGCAGTTAACCAAGATTAATAAGCTTCGTAAATAGTAAATAACATTTTCAAATTAACAGTTAATAAATGATAGTCTTTAATTGATAAACTACGCGTTTCTCATTTTACACGGCTTTCGCGATCATGCACGGATCTTATACTCAAAGGAATTTTACTTACCAATGTGTATGTGTGGTGACAGCTAAGAAGAGCTTTATCCCAACCCACCCCATGGAAAAAGCGACTGATTAGCCAAACCCAGACCAGGCGAGATCTTTTGGTGAGACTTATGTCCAGTAGTGGACGTTTTTTGGCTGAAATAATAGTCAGCAAGATATAGGAATCAATAAATAATTAGCAATAAAATAGCAGGTCACAATGGTTCCCCGGGAGGTGACCGTCACCCTCTCCGAGTCATGCCTATAGGCGTGGCACCAGTGGGCGGCTCTAGTGTGATCATACGAGGACCTGAAGCCTCCCTTAGGCGCCGAAGATGACCGTTCCAGTGGTTTTAGCCGGTAGGAGCATACCCCTTCGCCTTTTCCCGGGGCGAAGGAAGTTCATGAAGAATTTACACTGGGTACCAATAAAAAAAGGTCATATAGGTTATTCTTATATTACCTTATGTCACCCAGGATAAGCGGCAATCCACATGATAATATAAAAATATGATAATTTCACTGTGGTGTCTGTCGCGCTGCATCTGAATTCAAACTTTACTAATCCCTTTCCTTGTAAAATACTACTTAGAAAGAAGTTGCCAACTCTAGCAGGCTTATCTTTTGATTTCGACTATCACACCGATGCGTATCATTTGATATTTCTTAACACTGTACGTTCTCTTGCAGAACAGTTAAAGTTTTATAATATATGTAATAATGAGTGAACACTTCTTTGAACGCTAATGTGTTAATTGTACACATTAGTGTCATAGTAAAATATGAAATATGTGAGCTATGTGTGAACATATGCCCTGTATTTTCGTGTGGTGTCCGGATTAAGAATCCATCTCCTCCCGTGGGTGTCATAAAAGGTGTCTAAAGGGTGCTAATCCGGAAGGATGGGTAGCATCAATTCCATATAGCACTCACCAATCCGCTTGCCACGCGTGCTGAGTATTGACAAATTCCCCCCAAAATGACCACACAATTGTGGAAATCTAAGAGAACTTATTCAGCAGTGGACGTCCCATGGCTGGTATAATGAAGCTGTATTTGTCGATGTCGTCAAAGTGGGTTTAAAACTATTATATAAACACTGATAGCATCATATTCGAGTTCCCTCTTATATGGAAAAATAAACTTGTATTTAAACCAATGTCATAACATGAGGATTGAACTCGTTCCACTATTGCTCGGTTGAGTTTTAATAATGTTAATCTATCCAATAAAATAAAATAAACTATTTACTAATACTTACCCGAAAGTTTATACACAGAATTAAAAGAGACCCGAACTCATGCCACTGCACTCAGTGAAAATGCTTCCAAAACTTGTAAGAAGTTGTAAGTAGTCTGAAATAAAACGTGGTTCGGACATGTCTCCGCCTCCAACAACGAAAAACGTCCGTGAAATTCTAATGGTATAATATTTTGATATGTGTCTGTATTTTGCTGTGTAGTTAAAACAAAGAACAGGCGAAACTGGTTTTACTGGTTTTACGTCTCTGATGCCAGGCAGATATTTGTCCATAATAGTGTTTAAACATTAAACTTGACTGTGTTAGGGTTAGAAGAGCACTGTCATCATAGCCACAGCCACAGGACGTCCACTGCTGAACAAAGGCCTCCCCCTTAGATTTCCACAATGAGCGGTCACATGCCGCTCTCATCCAACGACTCCCAGCGACCCTCACCAGGTCGTCTGTCCACCTCGTTGGAGGTCGTCACACGCTGCGTTTTCCGGTGCGCGGTCTCCATTCAAGAACCTTTGTGCCCCAACGGCCATCAGTTCTACGAGCAATGTGCCCTGCCCATTGCCACTTCAGTTTACTAATCCTTTCAGCTATGTCGACAACTTTAGTTCTTCTACGGATCTCCTCATTTCTGATTCGATCTCGTAGAGAAATAGCAAGCATAGCTCTCTCCATAGCTCGCTGAGTGACCTTGAGCTTTCTTATGAGGCCCATTGTGAGTGACCACGTCTCTGTTCCATATGTCATCACTCACACACACTGGTTAAAGACTTGCGTCTTGAGGCATTGCGGTATTGTTGACGAAAAGAAGAGCACTGTAGCAAAGTGAAATTACTGAGCATGAGAGACTAAATAACTGATGTCTCGAGGTGAGGAGTGCAGTGTGGTGCCACGCAGGACTAGTCCTGGGTAGCATTACAATTGTTATGGGCAGGCATGACGCACATCTTATATTCAGACAATAGAATCAGAAGAGCATCATATAAATACATACGTATAGAATAGTAGTTATTGAAACTGTTGCATAATAAGGGGTATTAAAATACGAATGTGTGTTTAAAAACCGTAGTCGAGGTTTTTAATAAAGGATAAGGATAAAGATAAATTTATTACCAAACCAAACACATCATTCGTTCAATACAAAACAATACAGATAGTAGTAATGTCTTAGGTTTTCGCGATTATTACACAGTATAATAAAACAATTTTAAACGAATTAGATCGCGTATATTACAGATTTTTGCTTTTCCTGACGTTTCCAATGCTTTGCAGCATTCGTGGTCTGTTGTGGGACAATGAGTTTTATCTGCAAACTGACGGTGTAGCCATGGGTTCACCGGTCTCTCCTGTAGTCGGCGATATTTTCATGGAGGACTTTGAGGGGAGAGCACTGATGACAGCCCTTTCAATACTTCAAGCCGCATAAGAAGATCAGCCAACTATTAAAACCGGTGAAATGTCACATACCTTTACAAGATGCAGGGGTCTACAAGATTGACTGTTTATAAGTTTATTTGTTAAAGTTTATAAGTTTATTTGTTAAATTTGGAGGAGATAACATGGAAAGGATTAGCACAGGCTGACAATATACTTATTTAGTCTAGTTAATGGGTAGAGTACCTACTGTCCTCCTAGATAGGCTACTAAGTAACCTGTGTTTAAGAGAGACAGTTCCGATCCCCTAGCGATATGGATGGATTAAAACCAAGTGTTATACATTCCGAGTTACATAATTAATAAATGAAAATAAGAACATCATCATATCAGCCACAGGACGTCCACTGCTGAACAAAGGCCTCCCCCTTAGATTTCCACAACGAGCGGTCACATGCCGCTCTCATCCAACGACTCCCAGCGACCTTCACCAGATCGTCTGTCCACCTCGTTGGAGGTCGTCCCACGCTGCGTTTTCCGGTGCGCGGTCTCCATTCGAGAACCTTTGTGCCCCAACGGCCATCAGTTCTACGAGCAATGTGCCCTGCCCATTGCTACTTCAGTTTACTACATTCCTTTCAGCTATGTCGACAACTTTAGTTCTTCTACGGATCTCCTCATTTCTGATTCGATCCCGTAGAGAAATACCAAGCATAGCTCTCTCCATAGCTCGCTGAGTGACCTTGAGCTTTCTTATGAGGCCCATTGTGAGTGACCACGTCTCTGTTCCATATGTCATCACTGGTAACACACACTGGTTAAAGACTTGCGTCTTGAGGCATTGCGGTATTGTTGACGAAAAGACGTTGCGAAGTTTCCCGAACGCTGCCCAGCCGAGTCGGATTCGACGATTGACCTCTTTCTCGAAGTTGGACCTACCTAACTGGACAGTTTGTCCTAGGTAGACATACTCGTCAACAACTTCGAGAACAGAGCTCCCAACGGATATTGGGGTGGGCACGACATGGACATTTGACATGACTTTTGTCTTGCCCATGTTCATTTTAAGGCCCACCTGTTGGGAAACTCTGTTGAGATCATCGAGCATTGTGCGGAGCTCTTGCAGCGATTCTGCCATGATTACGATGTCATCGGCAAATCGAAGGTGAGTGATATACTCGCCATTGATGTTAATGCCGAATCCTTTCCACTCCAGTAGCTTGAAGGCATCCTCCATTGCAGCGGTGAACAGTTTCGGGGAAATGACGTCCCCCTGTCTCACACCTCTCTGCAATGGAATTGCCCCCGTGCTCTGTTCATGTACTCGGACCGACATGGTGGCGTTTCTGTATAAGCACTTCAACACTTCAATGTACCGATAGTCAATCTGGCACCGCTGCAGAGATTGCAGCACTGCCCAGGTTTCGATCGAATCGAAGGCTTTCTCATAGTCCACAAACGCCAAGCATAGTGGCAGATTATACTCCTCGGTCTTCTGTATAACCTGCCGCAGCGTATGGATGTGGTCTATGGTACTGAAACCTTTTCGGAAACCGGCTTGTTCGGGAGGCTGGAAGTCATCAAACCTGCGCTCGAGACGATTCGTGATGACCCTTGAAAACAGCTTATAAACATGGCTCAGAAGTGAGATGGGTCTATAATTCTTCAATAGGGTGTTATCACCCTTTTTGAAGAAGAGCACCACCTCACCTCTGTTCCACGCTTCCGGCGTTGTGCCCTCGAGTAAGACGGAATTGAATAGCTTCTGAAGGACTTTAAGTACCGGTGTTCCACCCGCTTTCAGAAGCTCTGTCGTAATTCCGTCTCCACCCGGCGCCTTGTTATTTTTAAGCTGTTTCAAGGCCATCCTAATCTCGTACAGGCTGATGTCCGGGATATCCTCGGTATAGTGTCGGGTTAGTTTGGCTCGCGGGTCTTTGTCAGAGCCAATGGTAGGTATAGTAACCGAGGTGTATAACTGCCGGTAGAAGTTCTCAATCTCTCTCAAAACCTCTGGCTTAGTCGACGCTACACTGCCGTCCTCGGTCTTCAGCTTCATAATACGACTTTGCCCAATAGACTTGTCTCTTGCGAACACTTTGGAGCCTTGATTCCGCTCAATCGCCTCTTTAACACCGTTAGTGTTAAAGGTGCGGATATCGTGCCGCAAGGACTTCCATATCCGTCTATTGAGCAGTCGGTATGCTTCAGCATCATCGGAAGACTGCAGCGTCATGGCGCGTCTTTCTGCCATAAGGTCGAGAGTGTGATCGGAGAACTTTTTTGGTCTACCTTTACGGTGGGCTTTAAAGAACTTAGACCCAACCGTTTGGACAGTTTCTACAAACCTACCATTTAAATCGTCCACAGATACGCAATGTTCCAGGCACTCGAAGCGGTTTTGGAGTTCGAGTTGAAAGCTCTCGGGGTTTTGGATATGAGCACTAGAGGGCCGGAGCGTAGACCTCATCAGACGAGACCTCTCAACTTTGAGATTAATATTCAATGTGCCTCTTACCATTCGGTGATCACTACCGGTTTTCACCCTGTGGATCACAGAGACATCATTGAATATTTGTCTTTTATTGGTCATGATGAAGTCAATCTCATTCCTCGTGGAACCATCGGGACTCATCCAGGTCCACTTCCTGTGAGGCGGCTTTTGGAAAAAGGAGTTCATCATAAAGAGTCCCTCCTTTTCCAAAAAGTCGGCCAGCCTCTGTCCCCTGGGGTTCCGTTGCCCATATCCAAATTGCCCCACTCTCAACTCACCATCGCATCGAGTGCCCAGTTTTGCGTTGAAGTCCCCCATCACAACAGTGAAATGTGTCTTCGAGGTATGTATGGCCCTACTTACGTCCTCATACATACTCTCTACTTCATCATCTGGGTGTGTCGAGGTCGGTGCGTAGACCTGTATGACCTTCAACGAATATCTCTTGGATATTCTGAGTATAAGGTACGCTACCCTGCTCGACACACTTTCGATGGCCACTATACTGTTAATGAGGGACCTGCGGACGAGAAACCCGACACCACCTTGAGACAGATGTTCGCCTTCCCGGTAGTAGAATAAGTTGCCGGATTTCAGGGTTATCGTGTCCTCCCCCTCTCTTCGGACTTCTGATAGACCCATGATATCCCAGTGCAACTTATCTATTTCTTCTTCCAGCTCAACAATCTTTTCGTCTGCCCTCAGTGTGCGTGTGTCATATGTCACCAGGGCCAGTTTTCGGTTTGGGTGGTAGCCGGATCCCATCCGGAGATTCTTAGCACCCCCTGCCCCGCCGTTTCCGTGGCCGCTACCATGACCAGGAATGGCGGGGCTGCCGGGAACTGGGGGCCGGTGTTTATGTTGTGTTGTCATTTTGGGGGGAATTTGCCGATACTCACCACGCTTGGCAAGCGGGTTGGTGAGCGCAGAGTTGCTACTGCTCAGCAAAAGGGACGCTGCTGCCCATCCCTCTGGTTAAGAGTCCCTTAGTCGACTTTTACGACCTCCACGGGAGGAGATGGAGTGGTGCTATATTCTTAATCCGGACACCACACGGAAAGTGAAAAACCTTACGGACGCGGCCAGAAAGAGTGTTAATGTGAGATTTAAAATTGAGATATTTATCTAGGATTATTCCAAGGTACTTAATTTGTTCCATTGAGGTTAGAGAAGGACACTGGCAATTAATTTGTAAGGGGCATGAGTGAACTTTTATAGAAATTGGGTTTTTCGGCGGTAGATGTGTAAAAGTAAAGACGTTTCTCTAACCATTAAATTTTATTAAAAATACATTTAACTAAGTTTTTCCTTAACTGAGTAGCAGTAATTAGTGTATTAGTCTGCGTTTAACAGTACTCACGTTTGCAGTGCTTTAAATGTGATAAGAAGCACAAATTTTGCATCACCTTCCAGCTCATCATCTCACTACACTAAAGAACTTCTACGCACAACACTTCACAATGTCACAGCTTGTGGATATACTGACTGCACAGAAGACCCTTGAAGAGTGTTTCCTCAAGAGGATGGGTGATCTTGAGGCACAGATTCAGAGTGCAGTACCAGCTAAGGACACAGTGGCTAAGGTTGCCGAAGAGTTCCGCACATTTAGAGAGCTGATGTTCTCCATGCTTGGGCTGCTTCGGCAGCAGATTGGCGAGTGCTCCAAGCATCTTGACATTATTGAAACCAGGCACAGACGGAAAGCACTTATTTTCTTGGGAGTGGAAGAAGCGGAAAAGGAGGACAGCAAAGCGATCATTCTGGATATAATCACCAACAAGCTGGCCATCAAAAGTGTTACTGCGGCATCAATCAAAATCTGCCATAGACTTGGGGCCTCCAGCAATGAACACCAGCGGCCTATCTTGGTGAAATTTTCAAGTGTTGATGACAGATCTGCTGTCTGGAGGGCAAAGTCAGGGTTGAAAGGCTCTTCTATCATCATCAAGGAATTCTTGACGAAAGCCAGGCAGTCCATTTTTGCCAAGGCACGTCTGCATTTTGGAATGCGCGCATGTTGGACGCAGGACGGAGTTATTGTTATTAAAGCTCCCGACAATAGCCGCCACAAGCTTTCATATATAGATGATCTGAATTCCCTCATCGCAAAGCATCCAAAGATCCAAGGCGCACCCTCGGCAGCGGCTAGAAGTGGCGTCGACGCTGGAGGACAAAATCAAAAACCGCGTAAATAAACAATGCATTGTTTTCAATTCGCAATATTTCTCTGAAATTTTGTTCTCAAGTTACTTACCGTGGAATCTATCAATATAATCATACTAATATTATTCCTCCTCATTTGTATGGTCGCTATGTGTTGATGGAGCGTCATATTTTGTGATATAATGGCATTTTACTCTCCACAAATCTATTGCCTGTCCATGTAATAGGCACCCTCAGACCAGGAACCTAGTATTAACAAAGTAGTCGTAATAGTATAACCAAAACATTCTTCTTCGCTTAGATTATGGCTTCTGTAGAGTGTCTACCACAATTTCGCCAATGTCAAGTATAAGGCAACGTTGTACGGTGTTTAGATTAATTAATCTTTACTTATTACAATAAAATATGTCACAAAAATGAAAAATTCTAAAAAATATGTCGGCAACGTCGAACCTAAACATTCAATAATGATAAATTTGACAATGCCAAAAATCACTTGTCATGTTGACGTTTCTATGACAGTCATAAGTTGCATTCCGAATCTCTGTTACAATACATAAAAATTTCGGGAGTATGTCTGCGTTTTTAAAATGCTCTGGATTTTCATCGGTGTGTTCCGAAATGCTGGAACTCGGACAGTAACCACTTTATTTTAGATCGTATTTTGTATATTTTTTTTTGTTTAACTTTGCTGTTCTACTTGTTTTGTTTATGTGTTGGTGTTAGCTGGCGGGTGGTGCAGAGATGCAAACTTGTACATTGCATTTGGCACTATTAGCACTTATTATATTTTGACCTATTTATTATATTTATATTTATGATATCCGATAATGAATCTTTCCATTCTGCCAACGAATCTGGTATATCGTCTGACGATGAAAGTTTTTGTTCTGTAACTGACACCCTTGGTGACAATTTGCGTACATGTTTTAATGGACAACAAGGCGCCTCCCTCATGTTTAATGTTTGTCATATTAACGCTCAAAGTGTTCCCAGTCACTTCAGCGACTTATACGAAGCGTTTAGTGAAACTAACGCTCATGCCATTCTGATTTCCGAGACATG
Source organism: Diloba caeruleocephala (assembly GCA_947459985.1). Classification (NCBI taxonomy): domain Eukaryota; kingdom Metazoa; phylum Arthropoda; class Insecta; order Lepidoptera; family Noctuidae; genus Diloba; species Diloba caeruleocephala. The sequence goes on from OX381618.1 coordinate 5,723,877, forward strand.
GCTCAAACCTCATTTATTGTCTACCTCCTACTCTCTACCTGGTTTTGTTCTTATCCGGAATGACCGGACTGGCAAGAGAGGGGGTGGTGTTGCTATATATCTCCGTAGCGAATTCCCTTACAAAATTTTAAACTCTTCCTCTTCAAATTAATCTGCTTTGGCAGAGTTTCTTTTTCTAGAAGTTTGTGTCAAAGGAGTTAAAGCCGTTCTGGGTGTTATTTATTGCCCACCTACTGTTGACTATTTCACTGAATTCGAATCGGTACTTGAATCTTTGGGTTCTGAGTATGCACATCACATCATTATGGGCGATTTTAACACCAACCTCCTTTATAAAATCTCCCCTCGTTCCTATAAACTATTGCACTTGATCGAGTCAGCGAGCCTCCATGTCCTACCTCTCCAAGCCACTCACCTCAACGTTGTAGGCGAGGATACCTGGCTCGATTTAATCCTCACGTCCAATCCTTCCCTCGTCTCCTCTCATGGACAGCTTGATGCTCCAGGTTTTTCCCACCATGACCTCATTTTCCTCTCATATATTCTAAAACCTCCCAAAACCAAGCCCAAGGTTCTGTACAGACGTTGCTTTGCGCGTATGGACGTCGATCAGCTACATATAGATGCGTCTGCTATCAATTGGAAACCGTTGGTGGAGGCCACTGTGCTGAATGATAAAGTGCACATTTTTAACCAGGTGTTGATCGACCTATATGACACCCACGCCCCGGTTAAAAGGGTAAAATTGAAGAGACCACCTTCACCATGGATGACGAAGGAAATTCTTATGGCGATGAGCCGGAGGAACCGCGCTTTCCGCAAGTATAAAAAAGATCGTGTCGAGGAAAACTGGCAACTCTTCAAGGCCACTAGGAATCGGTGTAACCAGATGATACGCAACGCTAAACGCCGCCATATTCTAGGTAATATCTCTTCATCCTCTTCTGCCGATATTTGGAAGTTTCTTGGAACTCTAGGTATCGGTAAATCGCTACATTTAGACCTACCAAATTCCATTGGATTAGATGATCTCAACAATCATTTCTCTACCTGCTTTCCATTAGATCGTCTAATCAAATGCCAAACTATAAATTTCATAGATGGTTTAACGCGTCCCAAGATAAATCCCTTTCATTTTTCTCCAGTTGAGTCGGAAGAGATTAAGAAGATCATCCTTTCGATTAAATCAAAAGCTGTGGGCTGTGATAACATCAGCCGCTATATGATCACAACAATATTAGACCATCTCCTTCCAGCACTGTCCCACATCATAAACATTTCACTTAAATCCGGTATTTTCCCATCCTTGTGGCGCAAAGCCTTCGTTCTACCCTTGCCCAAGATCCCTAACCCCTCTCTTCCCAGTCATTTCCGTCCAATTTCCATTCTTCCTTTCCTATCTAAAGTGCTAGAGGCCTGTGTCCACAAACAATTCTCCCGCTTCATTTATCACAATAATCTTTTAAGTCCACTTCAGTCTGGGTTTAGACCAGGCCATAGCACTGCCTCTGCCCTCCTTAAAGTGATTGGCGATATTAAGTCCGGCACGGAGGACACTAAGGTCACAGTATTAGTTTTGGTTGACTTCTCCAATGCTTTCAATACCGTCAGTCACGACATCCTTTTGTCCATCCTTTCCCATCTTATGGTCTCTCCCGAAGCGCTGGAATGGTTCTCATCATATCTTCGGGAGCGTCAGCAATCAGTCCACGTTGAGGAGTCCTCCTCAACTTGGTGCAACCTGGAAACTGGCGTTCCACAAGGCGGCATACTATCTCCTCTTCTTTTTTCCGTTTTTATAAATCTAATTACCCAAAAGCTTCAGTGTGCTTATCATCTCTATGCCGATGACCTACAGTTATACTCCCAAGCTCGATTGGAAGATTTAACCGATGCAGTCAAAGCCGTAAACCACGATCTTGAAACTATTAAGAACTGGGCTGAGAGGTTTGGTGTGGCTGTTAACCCGACTAAGTGCCAAGCCATCGTTTTAGGAAGCAATAGAAATATTTGTAAATTGGGTAGTGCTACTGTTCCATCTGTCATCTTCAACGGCACAATTATTCCTATCAGCCCCAGCGTCAAAGATCTTGGCTTACATCTTGACTCTACTCTTAGTTGGCGGTCCCAAGTTACAAGTGTAAGCCAAAAGGTTACGGGAAATTTGCGGGCTCTCTATCGCCTGAAAAACTTTCTCCCGCCTCATACAAAAGCAATGCTTGTGCAGACCTTAATTGTTCCCATAATCGACTACGGTGATGTGTGCTACTTTGACTTGAATGCAGATCTACTCAACAAATTTGACCGCCTTCTCAACAATTGCATTCGATTCGTCTTCAATCTCCGAAAATATGATCATGTCTCTGCGTATCGATCTCTTTTAAATTGGATGCCCATTCGCCAGCGTAGAAACATGAGAGCACTCACCACCCTGTTCTCTATACTTCACGCCCCCAATTCTCCTTCTTATCTATCTTCTCACTTCCAGTTTCTTTGTTCCAACCATGAAAAAAATCTTCGTTCTACTAATAATCGTCTCCTTCAATGTCCCACTCATCACTCTGACTTTATTCACTCTACCTTCTTTGTTCAATCTATTCTACTGTGGAATGCACTCCCCCTTGAAATCAGAATGGCTAATAGTAGGTACTACTTTAAAATTAAAGTACGAAAGTACCTATATAATAAGACGTTGGCAGATTCATCTCGGCTCTGATTTTGTTTCTTTTGTCCTGGTTACACATCTCCGTACACCTCTCTCGTACGCCTCCTTTGTGAACAGTCGTGTATTGCACTAGCATCGCTAAAAATTGTTATTTAAAATAATATAATAACTTGAAGAAAGGAAATTCAAACCTTAACATAACTGAATAAAGACGACAACTACCTTGCACTTGGATTAATAAGAGTCAATCACGCATCGAGCAACTGATATATAAATTTGCACAGTATAAGCAAACTTTTTAGATAAATCGATATGTCTCACTCATCATCAAAAACGACTCATTCATCACAACCAGACTTATCAACTTGTAGTAAAGACGATACAGAGTTCATCACGTCTAGAAAAAGAAAAGTTCATCCGGATTCCGAAGAAATCTCCGATATTTGTAAAATGCTCTCAAATATGAAGGAAGATCATGATCTGAAGTTTCATAACCTACATGAAATTATTAAAGACATCAGAAACCAAAATACCGATATTATTACCTCAAACTCATTCTTACAGAAATCATTTGAAGAAACAACATCAATGTACAAAGAGTTAAAGCAACGGTTTGATACGATTATTCTGGAAAACAGAGAAGCGCATACTAAGATATCGCAACTTGAGGATCGTATTGAAGATTTAGAAAGACATCAGCGTAATACTACGATCGAGATAAAGAACGTTCCGTTCACCGAAAATGAAAACATTAATGATATCTTGTCACAGGTTCATACTGCCCTTGAACTATCTATACCACCTCAAAACATCAGACAGGCTTACAGAAAGAAATCGGGCCAGAAAAACCTGATCATTGTCGAATACCAAACAGTCCAAGCGCGAGTTAATGTAATGAAGGCCGTAAAAACATATAATAGGAACAACAAGGATGATAAATTGAATTCAAAAACCATACAAGTTCCAGGTGAGAAACAACCCGTTTATGTCTCAGAATCATTGACTCCCTCTGCACGGAAATTACACTACTTAGCTAGAGAAGCCCAAACTAAACATGGTTTTAAATACTGTTGGGTTGCTAATGGCCGTGTCTTTCTAAAGAAAGAAGATGGACAACCATCAATCCTCATTAAATATCCAACTCAAATTGAAGCTATTGTCACAGAAATTATGAAGCAGCATGTTCATCCATATTTAGACCAATGACTAGCTAATATGTTCACTAAAACCGCTTTCTATCGGTTCATTGTATGTATCGTGTCTTTTTTAATCATAGATAATAGTACAGTTTTATCTTTTAAAATAGTTAGTATCTCATTTCTGCTATATAGCCGTAAATTTATTAAAATATATGTCTACCTTTTTCTTCATTCATATCACAAAATAATACACCACTACACTCCACTTTACACACACACTGTTCGCACTCACATACTTCAGATAGACTATTATTGCTCATTCGGTTCCAATGTTGCCGAATGTTGGCTTTGCAGCCTCGCCCATAATTTTTTTTCTCCTAGTGTTCATAAACAATATGGTTGATTTAATCAACATCTCATCTGACATTGATATAACTATCAATGGGGGCGAGGCTCAGTGCGTAGACATTCCGGAGCATTGCAAAATTCTTTTTGATGAGATGAATACCTATAAGGTATTTACGCAAAATATTAGGAGTCTGAATCATAACTTTGATGAACTTCAAGTTCTACTAACTAGACTTAATATAACATTTGACTTCATTATTCTGACAGAATGTTGGTTAACTAAAACCACACATCTGCCCAATATTGCTTCATATCAAGTATATGCAACATCTAACCATTTGAACCAAAACGACGGTGTGGTTGTTTTCGTCAATGATAGTTTAAAAGTTACAGTGACGGAACCAACGAAGGTCAATGATGACGTAAACTGTCTGGTGGCTTCTATAAAAAATGAACTTACAATTGTATCGCTATATAGGCCCCCCGCGTATAAAAATATTGACAATTTTCTAACAGCATTAGACAATACATTACACAAATTAAAAAGACATAGAAATATTATTCTTATGGGGGACATTAATGTCAACATTATAGATAATAACGACATTAGAACCTCTAAATATATGGACCTATTAGCCTCACACGGACTTCTTGCATCACATTTTCTGCCGACAAGAGAAAACAACTGTCTTGACCACTGCTTTGTCAAGACCAATTTTCCTACAAATACCATAGTGTGTAATTCGACAATTACGGATCATTGTAGTGTAATGATGTCTCTTGCCAAAAAAAAGGCAGCAGCCGTTAAAAATCGTACTATGTATAAAAAACTAGATCTTTGCGCTGTTATGCTATGTTATGTAGTGATTTGAAACAAATAAATTGGACCGAAATGTTTGCTTCTGACGATCCCAATGAAATCACAAATATGTTCCTATCGGTAATAAGTAACTGCATTAAAAAACATACTTACATTTGCAAGCTCTCCCACAGAAAAAGATGCTTAAAACCGTGGATTACACCTGGAATATGTCGCTGCATGAGGAATAGAGAGCGTTTGCATCAAAAACTTCGTAAGGACCCGGACAGTTTACTACTTCAAATAACTTACAAAAGATATCGTAATACTTGCAACAAAATATTGAAGAACTTAAAAACTAAATACTTTAAATCAGAATTAGACTGCCATAAACATAACCCAAAGAAACAATGGACTATTGTTAAGGATTTCTGTCACTATAATAATTATACTAGGAATTTCGATGACCTTATGCTGACTAAACCTAACCCACAAGACTCTGTTAACTGTATTAATAACTATTTTGCAAATGTGGGTAGCCAACTGGCTCATAGCATTCTAATAAGGACACAAAAGAATGAAATTGAATTGGCTAGAACTTCAACCTCAATTAACTCTTCACTAAATTCGTTCGTCCTACTATCAACGGATGAAAACGAAGTTAAAAGTACCATATTAAATTTAAAATCTTCTAATTCTAGCGGTTGGGATGAAATTACCTCAACTTTTCTGAAATCGTGTGTTGATATTTTCGCTTCACCTGTTGCTATGATTTGTAATATGTGTTTCTGTAAAGGCATCTTTCCCAATGCGCTTAAAAAATCAGTAATTATTCCTATACACAAATCTGGGGACAGACGCTGTGTCTCGAATTACAGACCAATCTCATTATTGCCATCGCTTTCTAAAGTGATTGAATGGATTATGAACACAAGATTAAGGAAATTCTTGGAAGTTAACCAGCTTCTTTCAGTAAACCAGTTTGGTTTTAGGGAGAAAAGGTCCACTGCTCATGCCATTCAGAAGCTTATATCACTTACTGTCGATGATTTGGATAGAGGCGATAAACCGTTGGGCGTGTTCCTGGACCTGGCAAAGGCATTCGACACAGTTTCTGTTCCCATACTACTCATAAAACTAGAAAACATGGGTATTCGTGGGGTTGCTTTGGATCTTTTAAAAGATTATTTGTCCAACAGGACCCAATGTGTAACTATGAACGGCTACATTAGTGAACAGGAACATGTCCAATTTGGCGTGCCACAGGGCAGTATCTTAGGCCCCACACTATTCCTTGTATATATTAATGATTTGTGTAGCCTCAGCCTGCAACAGGGACAAATAATTTCTTTCGCTGATGACACTGTGCTATTATTTCGTGGACGCACATGGAGGGAAGTATACAAATTGGCTGATGAGGGTTTTGTATTGGTAAAAAAATGGCTCGACTGCAACCTACTTACATTAAATGCACCAAAAACTAAATACATAACCTTCAGCATTCGAAATATCACGCAACCACCAAATAACTTACAATTCAAATTACATGCTTGTAACAACGTTCCAGCCTGCCTGCCTGCCTGTTACAGCCTCACAAAGGTATCATCAGTCAAGTATTTGGGCTTGATGGTAGATCAAAACCTCACTTGGAATGAGCAAATAGCCACTATGACAACTCGTGTTAGAAGATTGATTTATATATTTAAAAATCTTCGGAATATATGTGACCCCAAACTACTACTGACTGTTTATTTTTGTCTATGTCAATCTATATTGTCATATTGTATCACTGTTTGGGGAGGTGCATCAAAAACCACAATGATAAATCTCGAAAGAGCTCAGCGCGCTGTACTAAAAGTAATGACATTTAGGAAATTTAGATATCCTACTCATTTATTATATAAGGGCCTCTCCTTGCTTACAGTTAGGCAATTGTTTATTAAAAATGCAGTAACGCTACAACACATTACGTTGCCACATTTTACAACAAGACGAAGAAAAGATCTGGTCTACTCCATTCCTAAAAGTAAGAAGGCGTTTGCTAACAAATTCTTCGATCATCTTGGGCCACTTTTATATAATAAATTATCAAAGTTCATCAATTTACGGGATTTGAATTTCTATACTTGTAAAAATGCTTTGGATAAACATCTCATACAAATGAACTTTAACGATACTGAACAGCTGTTAGTAAATCTATCATAAATACATTTACAAAAACACTTTCACATGACACCTAACGCAAACACACCCACACGTAAACAACATATTACACACTAACTTACTGACCTTTCAACTAATACAAACATTATGATTTATTATATATTATACGTTGTTTAATTCTTTTATGTCTTAGTTACACGAACTATTTGTTTTTTAGTATAATAACATCAAGTCATCAACACAAACATACATTTTGTCTGAAATATTTGCGTATACACTTCAAATTAAAGAGGTACCCACATTAACAGCGTCATCAAAATTAATTATAACACCCGCAAAATGTTTTTCTTTTTGTATCAAGTTTTAAACTAATTCTAGTGTAACATATGTATAATTTGTGGAATACGTGTGATTATTTGGGAACGAGGAGGACTGACCTATCGTGATACAGTATTCACTAGTACGGAGGTCAGTGTGAATCTGGCTCAAACAACCATAAAATACCAATCACCTGAGTCCTATGTTGGTAAACACAAATCACGGGATTGTTGTGATATGTGAATTATAATTAAGGGTTGTTCTTGACTTTTTGCTAATAAACTTTATTATTATTATTATTTCCTTTATTTCACTTATAAACATATTATATTACATTTTTAAATACACAATATAAAAATAAAATATATTTAAAAATATAAAAAAATAGTGACGCACCGGCATCGGGAACATGGTCCAAGCTGCCGGTGGTTAGGGCTCCAGAGTGAGGAACCTCCTGACAATACGTGCCGTGTCAAGGAGAACCACTTTCTGTATCAGGCCCTTGACCCAGCTGCCTAACGAGAGCCTCTTAAGATGTCGGTCGAGGCTCTTCGCCATTAGGCCGTTGGCCGTAACGACTATCGGCACAATGATTGCCGAGTCAACATCCCACATGTCGACAATCTCGTGTGCCAAGTCAAGATACTTTATTTGTTTATCTTTCTCGGCTTTCACGAGATTCTCGTCATGCGGGATGGTAACATCAATAATCATTGTGCGGCGCTCTTTCCGATCTATCATCACTATATCAGGCTTATTAGCAATAATAGTCCTATCAGTGATGATAGACCGGTCCCAGTATAATGTGATATGACTATTTTCGAGAACTGGGTCGGGCACATACCTGTAGTATGGTACTTCAAAGGTCACAAGTTTATATTTCAGTGCAAGTTGCTGGTGTATAACCCTGGCCACTTGGTTGTGTCTGTGCAAGTATTCGCCGTTAGCAAGACGAGAACAACCAGAAATAATATGTCTGATGGATTCACCCGGACGGTGGCATGCCCGACAAATGTCAACCGTACCATCCTTAACAATATATTTCCGGTAATTGTTCGTCATGATAACCTCATCCATAATCGCACAGATAAAACCTTCGGTTTCCCCGAACAGGTCGCCGAAACGTAGCCAGGATACTGATGATTGAAAATCTACATCGGGTCCATGGAGGGCCCGATAAAAACGTCCATGCAGCTCCTTGCTCTGCCATATTTCCTTGCGGTCATTGGTACTGAGTACAACAGGTTTTCGCCAGTTCTCTTTCGCCAGACCAAGCGGGGTAAGCCCGTTGTCCACTGCCACTACATCTCGATGCATCCCCACGTGAGTATGGAAAAAATACTCCCTAAGGCTGTACACCTCACGGTTGTGAAGGGTCTTGGCATTTAAAAAGCCGCGACCCCCACATTTCCGTGGGATGTACAGCCTCATTACCGAGGATCGTGGGTGATGCATCCGATTTGCAGTTAGCAATGTACGGGCTCGCCTGTCCAAGGCATCCAGTTCAGCCTGAGTCCACTTGAGTATGCCGAAGGAGTAAATGAGAACTGGCATGACCCAGCCATTGAAGGCACGCACCTTGTTGCCGCCTGATAAAAGACATTTTAGTACTTTTTTCAGGCGGCCAAAGAAGCGCTCCTTCAACGTCTGCCTCATGTCAGCCCCATTGATACCCAACGCCTCCGACATTCCCAAGTATTTGTAGGTCTCGGTTGAGGAGAGAGATCGAAGGTTTACAGAATCCGAGAGTTCAATTCCCTCGGATTCCATAATTTCCCCTTGGTTTACATGCATGACTGCACATTTTTCCACACCAAATTCCATCTTGATAGAGTTACTGAATGTTTCAGTTACCTTCAGTAACTCTATCAGTTGCAACTTGGTGGGAGAAAACAATTTTAAGTCATCCATGTAAAGCAAGTGAGAAATAACCTGACCGTCTCTCCGCAACCGATAGCCCAGCCTTGACCCCTCTAGCAGGTTGCTAAGAGGGTTCAAAGCTAAACAAAACCACAATGGACTGAGGCTGTCACCCTGAAATATACCCCTCTTAATCAAAATCGGCTCACCGTTTTCCAGAATCTGGCGACACCCCGGATAGCGAAGGACTGTCCTCCATTGCCCCATACATGACATCAGGAAGGTGCATAGGGTTGTATTTATTTTGTACAACTCTAGCACCCTCATGAGCCATGTATGTGGCACAGAGTCGTAGGCCTTCTTGTAATCTATCCAACATGTCGACAGATTCTTTCGGTTGCGGCGAACTTGTTGGCAGATAGTCATATCAATGAGAAGTAGCTCCTTAGTACCGCGGGACCCATTCCTACATCCATTCTGAGAAGCAGACATTATAGAATTATTATCTACATGTTGGTTAATTTTTATTCTCAAAATGGATGTAAGAAGTTTATAGACCGTCGGTAGGCAGGTGATCGGCCTATAATTCTTGGGTTCCGTAGTGCTACCTGCTTTATGGAGCAGGTGGGTAATACCTGTCGTTAAGAACTGTGGTAGCGACCCGTGTTCTATGGCTTGTTGAAATTGGGATGCCAAGCGAACATGCGAACTACGGAGCCATTTTATCCAGAAATTGTGCAGTCCGTCCGGCCCCGGAGATTTCCAGTTTGGCATTGGACGGACTGCACTGGCCACGTCTTGAGCGTCTATACTAATGGCTCCCATTTCCTCTATTGGTTCGCACGCTCGCTCCACATCCCTTATCCAACCTTCCTCAGTGTGACTGACGGGCACCGACCAAATGTTGCGCCAGAATTGAATCGTGGTGTTATCATCTGGTGGTGTCCCGTCACTCACACCTTGCTGGGGTCGCTCCCAGGCTCTAAATACCCACCTTTGGTCACTTTGGAACATGCGATTCTGGGTAAATCGGTCCACGCGCTTCTTGTACCGCCTGATACGGTTTGCCCATGCACAAACTTTCTGCTTCAGGAAGTCAATGCGCTCTGTGACCCGTGCAGCATATTCTTGGGGACACGTATCCGTCCCCAAGAATGCCCGTTTCACAAAGCGCATTACCCTTGGACGATTATTGCCCTCCCTGAAGCAGATGAGCTTGCCGATGAGTACCCTAGCCTCACCAATACGACGTTCGATTCTGCATTGCCATGCCGGTACGGACAATTTAGGTCGTGTAGCTCCGTCTGGTTTATCAAATTTAACGTGAGCTACACGACAGGCCGCTACGGCAGCGCAATACAAAATCGAATGTGTATCGGTAAGATCCTTGCTGTTATCAAAATATCCTGATAACAGCGTATCTAGGGCACACACTAACGCCCTATTCCGTTTGTGCATCGGCAAACGTGGTAAACGCGGTCTCTGTTCTGGCGCTATGGATCGATACTCCCGAATCGCATCCTCCAACGCACTCCTCAATTGTTCATTAGACTGGGTACTTACATTTGTAGCCCTGTCATCATCTTCCTCATCAGTGCGGTTGTGCTGTGGTGGGTCCGCAACAAGGACTTCTCTATGTATTGGAGTCACTGACGAGGCTGGGATAACACGGCTACACTGTGTTTCTGAGCGAAGCCTGTCAAGCACGATGTCATCCAACCTATGGCTACGTTGAATGACTCGCACTTGATCTGATAGCCGTTGCGCTGAAACGTTGACTGCTGGTTCAAGCACCTGAAACAGAGAGAGCATCCGACCTCGGTACGCTGTGAGGTTAGTTCCCCCCTCTGTAGCCCCATAGTACGCGCGCATTACGTTTTCATTTATGGACTGTGTCCATTTCATGCGCGGCACATTTCCATCGGCAGCGGGGACCCTGTTCGCGGCCGGTTGGCCTCGAGGTCCTAAGCATGTCGGTGGCCGGCCTCTTCCTCGCCGACGCGCAGGTGTTGGTGACGTCGGCGGTGAAAAGTACTCGTCGCTCGAGCTCGACGCTACTGCAGCGGTCGACACCACAGCACTCACGGTTGAGGCGGGTTCCGGTGGCTGCGAGGCGGAGCTGAGCGACGAGGCCGAAGGTGGTGGGTGTGCATTTAGCAACAATCTGGTCTTATTTCTTGTCAGCATTATCCATTTTCCGTCCAATTCCTAAAATATGTAAAATTTCTGTTCTGTCATTATAAGACATTTGTCATTTTAAATGTATTTATCTTTGGTATTAATTTTATTGTAGTTCTTGATTCTATTGGTTGTATATACTTTTCCATATCGAATTTTATTTATTAAATTTTGTTATTATATATAATATATGTATGGTAAGCGGTATTACAAATATTACGTTTTAAAATATATATTGTTCGGAAAATCTTTGGCAGCTTGACTAGGGTGTTGCCAGATTATTATTATTATTATTATTACATATTTATTATATATGTATATATATGTTTATTTAGTATATGTAAATATATACATGTAATGTTTATGTAAGTTTACATATTAGTATTCTATGTATATTAAAGTCTCACTTTTATTTTTTTTGGTGCATCTACCTTTTTGTCTCTTCTCTGCATCACCCAAAGGTCGTCTGGCAGAAAATGCCTATGGCATTAAGACCGCCTTTGTACACTTTTGTACATCAAGAATAAATAAATAAATAAATAAGAAGCAGAGCTAATTGAAAAGGATATAAAATTTGTTTTGGTAGGATTGAGGGTAAGGGTATGTATGGAAAGCCAGTTTAAGGCAGTATTGAAGCCGTTCTGTGCAGATGTCTGTAAGTCTAACCATGAGTTTGCGGAAAAAGTGATAGCCGTATCATCTGCATATGCAACAATTTTGGCGTTTGGGATGTCGAGATTGCAGAGATCGTTAATAAACACAAGAAAGAGTGTAGGCCCTAAGATACTACCTTGTGGTACGCCATATTTAATGTGAAGTTCTTCACTCTTGTAGCTATCTATAATTACCGATTGGGAGCGGTCTGTGAGATAACTCTCAAAGAAATCCAGTGGAGACCCTCTGACACCGACACCTTTGAGCTTATGAAGAAGGAGGGAAACTGGAACGGTGTCAAAGGCTTTCGAAAGATCTAAAAATATGGTGAGAACCTTTTTATGAGAGTTTAGATTATCAACTATGTTGTTAAGTAAGACGCTGACTGCATCACAGGTAGACTTTTTGTTGCGAAACCCAAATTGTTGTGGTGAAAGGAGTTTAAAGTGTTCGAGATAGTGCACTAGCCGCTTGTTCACGAGGCGTTCTAGTACTTTAGATAAGGTACTGAGAACAGCTATGGGGCGATAATTGTTTGGCAAGATCCTGTCTCCACCCTTGAAGATAGGATGAATGATTGCCTTTTTAAGGGAAGTGGGGAAAATAGAAGTTTGAAAGCAAGGTTGAAAATATAGCAAAGTGTAGGAGCAAGATGCAGGGCGTAACGTTTCAGGAAGGTTTGAGAGATGCCGTCCCAACCAGAAGCAGCATTAACTCTAAGCAGGTTTATGGTAGAAATTACTTCTTCTGGATCAGTTTGATCTAATACAAATGATTTACAAGATGGAGAGATGTGGGGTGGAAATTGGGTTTGGGGACTTTTGAAGTTTTCTGCTAGTTTTTCCCCAATGTTAACGAAGAACCTGTTTACCTCATTACAAGACTGTGTGGGTGAGTGTGAGTGTTTTAACAATTGATTGGACGGGTTTTTAGCTTTCTGTGTATTTGTTATATTTTTTATTGTATCCCAAAGTTTTTTTGGATTATTTGTAGCCTTATGTAATTCCTGATAATCGTATCGTCTTTTTGCTTTTTTTAGAAGGGATGTGCAAAAGTTTCTGTATCGTTTGTACGTGATAATAAGTGTTGGGTTGTCTGGTGATTGTTTTACTTTTTTGTGCAGAGTGTCCCGGTTCCTCATACACCGTAGCAGACCTGGAGTAATCCACGGCTTTATTATTCTTAGTCTTGCGGGTACTCTGACAATAGTTGTGCACTCTGTTATGGCATTTTTTATTATTTTTAGAATATTGTCTATGGCACTGTTGGGATCCGAGATAAGATAAATGGGCGTGAAGTCTAACTTTCCCATTACGATGTCAAGAGCCTGATAGTCAACCTTGGAGATTGATTTCCGTGGATTGGATAAAGGTTTCTTTTTATTTAGACATATCAGGGACGAGCAATGGTCTGTCACCGTTGTATCATAGACAAAAGTCATGGTTTTGGTCTTGGCACGTATCATGAGATGGTCTAAACAGTTTTTACCCCTAGTAGGTTTGGTATGAGCAGGTAGAAATCCGTGATACGCTAAGGTGTTAAGATACTCGTATGATCGTGAATCTTGCGTAGTAGATTTGATATCCAAGTTAATATCTCCAGATAAAATTACCGATTTATAGTTCGCGAGTGCTAGAAGTATGTTATTGAGTGCATTAAGAAACGTAAGAATGTTGTCGTTTGATGGCGAACGGTAAATACAGAGAACAGCCACGTCAGTATTTAGCTTTATGAGCAGACCTGAAGCTGACTCCTGAAAATCAGGCTCCTCACATGAAGTAATTAAAGTAGATTTAGCATAGACAAGGACTCCATCACTCTGATTAAGGTGTTTGGTGGTTTTGTATGTGATATAGTTTTGAAGGGTAGGGATACAGGAGTTACTTGAGCATGAAAGCCAACACTCCGTAAGGACCAGCAAATCACAATCAATATTTACGCGATGGATAAGTGTTTGTAGGCTTAAGAAATTACAATTTATGGAACGAATATTTTGGGTGAGTATTGTAATCCAGGTGTTAACATTCCCTACATGTGATCGGGTCTGTTCAGGGGTGCATGTGAGAGTCTCTGATACAGAAAATTCGTCGACAGTTTCGATTACATCAATGATGTTATTGGACATTGTTGTAAAATATATAAGGGTAGCAAAGTAGGTATAAGGCAGTTACTCTAAGGTAGTGACTGTTTGAGATGTATGTAAGGAGTGATTGCAAGCATTGAGTTGTATCAGAGTGCTTAGTCAGAGTATGCATGGTACGAGTATGTCTGGGAAAGTAAAATATGTAAGTATGTGTGTTTGATGTGTAATGTGTGTGTTTGTTTACATTTATAATCTTATTAATAGTAAATAAAGAGATATAATTAAAATGATAATATAAAAGGTAAAATATAAAATGTAATTACTTATAAAGATAAAATGAGCTTTCTAAAGTATCTACTAGTCATACGACGTTAGGCACAGACATGTTTTTTAGTTGTAGTTCACTTTTAATAACAGTAGAGACGCTGTCAGGGGTTTTTTTCATCAATATGCGACCGTCAACAGTCCAGCAAAATGCGTATTGGTTTGCCTTAGCAAAGTTTCTGGCCAAATAGAAGAGTCGTTTCGAATGGGTTGTTAATTGTTCTGCTACGTATGTTGGTGTTTTAGAAGCAACAATACCTAGGTGAATAGAATTTAGCTTGTTATTAGGGTTACGTTTGTTGTGTTCCTTAACAGCTGACAAAAAGTTGCTTTTAATTAGGGTATTTGTAAATTCGACTGTTATTGTCGAGTTTGGGTGTTCCTTTTTTGAGGGTTGTCGTAGTATGTCGCGAATGTCAGACACTTGTATGTTGACTTCAAGATGTCGTGATAGATCCAGTAAAGTGTTAAATAGCATCTTTTTGGATTCGTTGGTAATAGTATCATATAAGTGTTTTAATACCTTTTTTTTTCTTTTTTTTCATTCGTGCCCAGTGGAAATTCTTCATGAGCTTCCTTCGCCCCGGGGAAGGGCGAAGGGGTATGCCGGACTCCTACCGGCTAAAACCACTGGAGCGGTCATCTTCGGCACCTAAGGGAGGCTCCAGGTCCTCGTATAATCACACTAAATCCGCCCATTGGTGCCACGCCTATAGGCACATCTCGGAGAGGGTGACTGTAAAGTGGTCACCCCCCCGGGGGGAGTGTTTTAATACCTAGTTATGTGCAGTTTCACGTTTCACACACACCACTATATCTAATCTCATACAAAACTTTTTTGTAATTCTATGAAAAAAGCCGCGATCCGCATATGCGTTCCATTAGAAAAAAAAATGTTAGAATCTCCTTGGTTATATTAGCTGCTTGGATGGAAAAAAAGGGTGTTTTAATTTGATTCTAATTTTAAATTTCGGTATTGTGTTTGCATGTGACCGCTCGTTGTGGAAATCTAAGGGGAGGCCTTTGTTCAGCAGTGGACGTCCTGTGGCTGATATGATGATGATGATGATTGTGTTTATAAAGTACGTCAATATAAACTCGGTTTGAAGTTTATAATTCGAATTTTACGATATGAGAATAGATAAACATTCTTTCAGTCGTACCGGCAGGCTACCATATCTCTATTACTACGGGTATATTATAAGGGGGTTAGTTAATGCCGTCCTGAAAAGATACATTGATTATAACATTAAGAAAACTTGAAATAATTGTGAGAATACCAAATTTTATCAGCAAGATTCCAAAAGCCTGCAGTAGCTACGTGCGTGTGTGTGTGATATCCCTTTGCTTCAACATGGATTAGACATCTGGGCAGACATAGATTAAGCCTCCTACAGTGTAGTGGATATGAGCTATGGACTGGTGAAATACTAGCGCAACTTCCATTTAACTTAATTTGTTACTTCATTGTAGATTTCAAATATCAACGTTGGACATAGGACTTAAAGGGTTGTATTCTGCTTATTGAGGAGCTTTGCTGAAATTTCCATGCTTAGCAAGTGGGTTGGCGTTCGAAGTTTAGTTGTAAATGTAGTTTAAGGACTGCTGCTGGCCATCCTCCAGCTAATCCTTTAGTCACCTTTTACGATTCCCTCAAACACGTGTAACGTAAATAAATGATTTTGAATGTTGCTGGGGAGTTTGTTGCGTCGTTTCTTATCCCCAGCTTAAACACTAGGAGGCTGTGAAGGGTGGGATTATGGGGTGCTGTCTTTTGTTGACGTTCAAAAGAACTAATTTCTTAGTCTATTTTGAATAAAAAAAAGATCACTTCATTTCATTTCATTTGAATATGGGGTCACTTTTGTAGGGCAATATCAAGGAATAAAATTTTGCAAACTGTACCTTGTAACATACGAAATGGAAGGGCTTGTTGTGAGCATCTCAATTATTTTTTTTATCCTGTAAACATATATAGTTTTAGAGTTATTAAAGAAAATAGACGACAATTTAACATTCCCGCCCTTATCTCAGAAATTACTGAGCCAAAAATGTTGAAATGAATAGAGACATGGGATGGGCCGGTGCTATTCGTAGCTGGCACACGTTACTCTGGTCCGACTACAATTCTAACATGGGAAAACGTTACGATGCTGACAATAATAACGATAGTAAAATAATGAAACCACTGGACTCGTTTCTTGGCACCATGTACAATTCCACAAAAAGAAGACTCAAAAATATGCACGAGACATTGTGGTGGCAATCGGCGGTTCCATCTGTATTGCACATTCTTGCTTCCCACCCTTACTTATCAAACAACGTTTGCTCTCATTACTTTTTATCGGCTTTTTTGCTCCCACTTCCATGTTAGACGGTCCTTGTAATTGAATATTATAGTATATAGCTGTTGTTAAAGTTTGGGAATGTTTTAGAAGTTTGCTGTTTCATGTCTCAGGGTAGTGGTCATTAAAATAAATGCTGTCTACAAAAGAATTATTTATAATTTTGCGAAAATAAAATAATAAAACGAGTGAAGAATAAATGGGTTTATTGCGTTTAATATTGACGGCACGGTTGGTGCAGTGGTTGGTGCAGTGGCTGATACAGTCGGCTGCTGCGCACCGGGTCGTGGGTTCGATTCCCGCACGGAACAAATATTTGTACGATCTGCAGGTAGTTGTTCCGGGGTCTGGGTGTATTGTGTGTGGGATTTGTGTCTGTAAACGCACCCACGACACAGGAGAAATCCTAGTGTGGGGCAACGTCTAAAAAAAAAAATTACTTTTCAAAGTTTTCTTTTTCAGTGCCTGTAAAAATATTGCAGTATTAAATGATGATACGCAATAGCAGGGAAATAATAACCAACCCGCTTTGTTCTAGCTGGTCGTTAAAGAAACTCAGGAATTATGTCAAGAAGATGGGTAGACATGTTCACTTCTACGATAATGAAACGAAATGAAATGAAATCTTTATTGTCTTTGTGTACATAAAGATAAAGTTGTTATAAGAATAAATATAATTTCAGGCAGGCAGTTCTAGACAACGATACTCAAAATAAAATAAAATAATGATCATACTACGATCACCAATCCATTCATCCATACCGTGGTGATTACTTCATCATCAACGCTCAGTGTAGAGGTATTTAAGGCCAATTATATGATATGTTTCCCGGTATACATTAAATGTTAGTGCACACCGTGGTGCGACAAAACGAGGCGTGCACTGTTTAAGGTAGCGATACAGTATAGAACTAATTTCTATATAATTAGGTACAAATTATAGTGAGGGCGGGAAAACGAGCTGGGTTTCAGCCAAAGCACGCCATGCTCTGCTATTCTGCACCGCGCTGCGCAGTGCAGCGCTACGGAACATCTCGCCAGCAACCGCAAGCTCCGAGACGCGACGCGGTGCGCAGATACTCGAGAGAATATGCGCCACGCAAAGCCGCAAAGGTGAGGTTCGCAGCTCACTTTCTCATGCTCCTTCAAGCATCTGCGCGCCTCGTCGCGTTGCACCTCGGTATAAACTGGACCTTAGTGATGTACTATTAATTTTTAAATAAGAATAATATAGTATCCAATTATTTAACTTCATAAATGTTTCGTAACCTTAGTTCGACAAAAGGGCTTAAGTAAACTAGGTATAGTCTTGTACACCACAAAGTCAAAAAGTAAAGACAAAAAGAATAATTAATAATTAGCTACGTAATGAGTACATAAAATACAAGCCTTTACGCCCCTAGTAAGAAACTCAAACAAAGTAGAACGTAGCTCAATATATGATGAAACTGTCCGTCACTGCTGCACGTAATCCGTTTAGCCGGATAATCCAGTTTAAAATTTAAAATTCCTTATCAAAGCCGATTATATCCGTGATTCGCTGTTAGCCGTGTTTAATTACATTTTGCTTACATCAATTTTGCTATAGCTATCTATGATATACCTCCATATATACACATGAACATTAGTTATTCGCAGTTTACGTCACTGCTCAAACGAGGCAGGCAGTTTTAATTCTCTACTGCGTCCAAATAAGAGTTTTTAGAAGTATATAACATCCACTTTTACTGTTAGTACATTTTTCCTTTTTATACCATCTAAAGCTGAACAAATATTTACTGCTGCCACGATCAGATCGTCGTACGTTTATGTAGTTTATCTCTCTCTATTTCTTCATTCGCTCCACCATCGGTCTATTCTGCGACATGACCTTATTTTTTATTGGTCTCTAGTGGAAATTCACCATGAACTTCCTCCGACCCGGGGTACGACGAAAGGGCATACCGGACTACTACTGGCGAAACCACTGGAACGGTCATCTTCAGCACCAAAGTGTGCTCCAGTCCTCGTAAGATCACACTAGAGCCGCTCATTGATGCCACGCCTTTAGGCACATCTCGGAGGCGATGACTGTAAAGCAGTCACCCTATCAGAGGGAAAGCGACTGTAAAAATGTCGCCCCGAGGCACTTCTCGGGGAGGATTGTAAAGGATCTGCCCACGATGGCACTTAGCCACATGTGCGCCACTGTCTTCCCACGTATGAGCACGCAGACTCCTCAATCTGGGCACCCACGACCCTTGAAGCTCCTTGCCATAAAGCGAGGACAAGGAGCTTAGGCGGGTTGGACCTGGGTGCCGGGGCGGTTGTTACTCCGGCGCCGTCTCATCCTTCTCTATGCGCGATCGACCCTCTCCCAATCCCGCTCTGCAGTCTTCTTTTGTAGCATGACGCTCTCGCAGGAGTTCTCGCGCCTTGTGCCGTGTCCTCACGTTTTAATCTGTGCAGTATGCACTAAAACAACCGTGACCGCCAAACACCTACTTCAGACAGTAGTTTATGCATCGCTCCTTCTGTGCCAGGCTCAGAAGAGGGGCAGCATGGTCTCAACGATGCGTTTGGTCGCGAACTGCAACCGAAGGCGATGTCGCCACATCTAGAGTACGCGCCATCAAGCCAGCCGCGATAGCCTGTCGACCGCTCCTGGAGGCACACTTTTGCCGCTCTAGTGAAGAGAGCGGGTCTGATTATAGGCTCACGCATCCGTCTTCGCCTGGATGTCGAAAGGCGCAAAGCGCGCCAGGAAAGTTGTCGCCTCGTAGGACAATGACTTGTATCCCCGTGTGATCCGCATAGCCATTCTGCCCTGCAGAATATGAAGTTTAGCAGTGGGACAGTAATGGGCTGATTATGTATGTATTGAATGTGTACCTGACCCGGCTAGCAGTCTTATTTTATTTATTTGGATATTATTATACGTATTTTATTTGGATAGCGAGAATTTTCTAGATTTTGTAATAAATTTTACCAGCCCAATTCACTCAAACGGCTGAATGGTTAATACAACTACAAAAAGTCTTGGCCATGTGTGATCAGCTAGCCAAATCGTAATTGAATACTCTGAATGTACGTTTTTATTCCATGACTAATTGATATGAAAGTGGATTTACATGAATTATCAAATACATGTCACGCTGTCTGCACGAAAATAGAGTATGATCCAAATGTGTTCTGTAATTTTTGTAAATAATTTATACGCTGCTGCTGTTTTGTTTACATTGGCGTTATGTAACAATCCAAAACGGCTATATACAGACAAGGGAATCAAGTTATTTTTATTTTTGTGATATATAGTATATCAGATACGCTTCTTGGTACGATTCCCAGGTCTAAGAGTAATTGGATTTACTGTAAGAAATTTCTCAGTAGCAGTATGAAGTAAATACCAAAGCTCGGTAAATAGCAAAGCTTGTCCCCGTTAGCTGTACACATCTGCCTATTTACGAGCTTCTTTGATTAACTTTGCATAAAGCCATTAACGGCAAACTATATTGAACAAAATACATACAGATTCTGAAACTACGTATTTCCTAGTATTGACTGAACACACAAGAAACCCCTGAACTTAACAAGATACTTGAAGATAAATTACCGAGTGAAGGCTCTAGAATTTGATTCAAATGAATCGATTTACTGTTATATAGGCACTCTTAATTGAACCACAGAGACCGCATTCACTTCAACCACAATCCGACCATGGTGCTGTGAAGAGCTACCGTCTGCCCGTTTAATTGGTGGTTAATCGATTTGTAATTCGCCAAGTTTGTGTGCTGAGTTCATGTTTAGTTTTGCAATCGAATTTGGTATCGGTATCTTATCGTACTTATCTTCAGATTAATTGATAAAAATTGTACGATGTTGTCTGGAGAGAAATAGAACTCGGATATTTTTCGGGGTATGCATTGGCACTGTTTAAATTAAAATCTTATACTTGGAAACATTATCGGACGCGACCATAAGCCTTACTTGATAGTCGCGGCTTGCATGTATCTGCAGAGTACATCAAACACTATACTGTGCAAACTATCGGTCGTCAGTTGCAATTAATAATTTCAGGATGTACTTAAGCGATCTAACATCTGGAAGAAAGCTGACCAGCTGGATGTTCTTACGAGACACGAAGGCGTCCAAACTATCCGTGTACACTCATCGGCCGCGACTGTCATCCGCGGCTTACGGACGCGCCCGATATATATGTTTCCAGCTTTATTCTCTTCCAAACGACTTTTTTATTTATTTCCAAGGTTTGTACTTCAGTATTGATGTAATCTGACAGTGTTATTCAGTGAGAAGTTTGTATAATATATCATTATCATCATATTAACAGTATTAGATTCTATAACAAAATTCCTTGTAGTGTTACCGACTTACCAGAAATAAGATTCAAATCATTGATTAAGCGCATTTTAATTTCGAAAGCCTACTATAATATAAATCATTACATCGACGATAGCGATGTCTGGCAAACGTTTCCCTCCTGCACACTGCGACCCTCTGGCGCTTTATAATATATTGTATAATTTTCGCATGATTGACGTGTTGTTATTCCCAATCAATGCTTTACCGTCTACACAGAAATTGTAGTTTTTTTTTTTTGTTGATATCCTGACATTTACTTGACTTATTTTTTATCTTTTTATTGACATCTTGACATTTAATTTGACTTATTTAAAATTGAATTCTGTATTTATTATATAAATTATTTTCCTATGTTTAATTTAATGACTGCAATTTACATTCTAATAATATTTTGACATTATTAATTAATCATAAAATTGTAAGTGTGCGAGCATCATGTAGCCGTTAATGTTATATATTTAGTACCCTTTGCCTTTGGCCTGGTAGTATCAGTCTGTCATGCTCACTAAAATGTCTTGCTGGCGGTGGCGTTGTGTATCGGGTCGTTCGGTTCCCTAAAATATGGTTGAGCTAAGCGATGCTGATGCATGCGTCATGCTCGTGAACGGGTGCCGTCTGTTGGGACTGGTCAGCCATTAACTGCCATGGCGAATAATGATTATATTACATTAGTATGTCTTTTTTTTTTTATACATTGGCCTACATAATGCTCTTTATATGGTTTACCTTAATTTGTATTAATCAACATCGTAATCTCAATTATTTTAAAAGAGTATCTATGGAGTTTCTTGCCGGCTCTTCTCCATAGATCAACTATTTGGAACCGTGCAACTTAGATTCTGACGTTTCATAAGTGCCAATATTTGGTTTATTTGAAATAAAAATATTTGACTTTGACTTTGACTTTGATATCCGTGTCGTGTACGAATTTAGAATATAGCAGCACTCCATCTCCTCCCGTGGATGTCGTTTAAGGGTACTGAGCGTTTTTTAACCAGGGAGATGGGCAACAGCGTCAACCGTGGTGAGTACTACCAAATTCCCCCCTATGACGATACAAATTTCATTGTAGAAACCTATGGGGGGAAGCTTTTGTTCAGCGGAGGAAGTCCTTTGGCTGATATGATTAAGTACCCTAAAATCAACACAGCCTAAAATATAACGATTAATGATTAAGTTGAAATTGGTTTTGACCAAACTTGAAATTACAAAAAAATCTAGGAAACTAAACTTCGATACAAAGGGCATTTTAGACATGCATTGTTAAAGAACTTTGAGATGAGAACTTTAAAATTACAAATTGAAATTCAACTTCCAATACTTCTGTAAATCTAGCATGCATTACATACGTACCTACCACGAAGGAATTTCCTATTACCATAAGTACTTCGAGTTGTATTTTCTACATTATCCAGTAACTGCACATATCCAGTGGCAAACCAATCCCAGGTTCCCAATACCTAAAATTTATTTGGAAGTGCAACGTCGGAGTAAAGGAGAAAATAATACATGTTTATAGTGTGTACACAACCGCACATCTTGGTTCTTTTCAGAGAGAATAAACATCTCTTGAGCTCACAAACATTAAGTTTCAAGTGCACGCGGTAAAGCAACTACTATTGTACTGATTGTAATTTTGTGAGAATCATCTGAAGCTCCGTTGTGGGAAGTTAGATTACTCCATGGTTGAGTACTTTCGTTTTTCTTGTAAGTTTTGCCGTTGTTTATTTTATGGTTAGGAGATGTTCTTTTCGTCCGTGTGGTGTCCGGATTAAATCCGTGTGGTGTCCGGATTAAATACGAGTAGTGTCCGGATTAAATTCGTGTGGTGTCCGGATTAAGAATATAGCACCACTCCATCTCCTCCCGTGGTTGAAGTAAAAGGTGACTAAGGGACTCTAACCCAAAGGGTTACCTACCTAGCTAGCTTCTTGCAATAAGAGACGACCTACAACCAGTAATATCTTCCCTATGAACGCTCGTTCGCCCATTCAGCGAGCTACGGAGAGAGCTATGCTTGGTATTTCTCTACGAGAGATGAATAAGGAGATCCGTAGAAGAAGTAAAGTTGCCGACATAGCTGAAAGGATAAGTAAGCTAAAGTGGTAATGGGCAGGGCACATGGTCGTAGAACTGATGGCCGTTGGGCCAAAAATGTTCTTGAGTGGAAACCGCGTACCGGAATACGCAGCGTAGGATGACCTCCAACGAGATGGACGGATGATCTAGTGAAGGTCGCCGTAGTATGCGTGTGGCATGTATCCGGACATTGTGGAAATCTGTAGGGGGGCCATTGTGGAAATCTGTGGGGGGGCCATTGTGGAAATCTGTGGGGGGGCCTTTGATCAGCAGTGGACGTCCTTTGGCTGATCCGATGATGATGATGACCGCTCGTTGTATAGACCATTGGGAGACCACGTTCAGCAGTGGATGTTTACGAGCCGATGAGTCTATATGTCTAGCTGCTTTTAGGATTGAGTGCATTTCTTGTCTCCACCATATTTAGAAAGTCATTTAAAATCAAGTTCGAACTATATTTTTATTAATTTGGTAATATTTTGCTAACGATACCCCGACACTGGTATTTGTATTTTGGGTACAGTTTTCTGAATTAAACATGCACACTCAGACCCAGAAAAATATCTGTGGGCTATGAAATATTTGTTATCTTTGTGTGGATATCGAACCCAGGCTCTTAGGGCATGAACCCAAGCAATTAGCCAGATTAAATTAGATTGCACAAACGTGCCGTCAGAAATGGTTTACCTGATTCATAATAATGTTGTAAAGTTCCCTTTTTTTTTATTGATGTCCAGTGGAAATTCTACATGGAACTTCCTTCACCCCGGGGGAAGGGTGAAGGGGTATGCCGGACTCCTACCGGTTAAAACCACTGGAGCGGTCATCTTCGGCACCGAAGGGGGGCTCCAGGTCCTCGTAAGATCACACTAGAGCCGCCCATTGGTGCCACGCCTTTAGGCATATCTTGGAAGGGATGACTGTAAGGCGGTCCCCCCTCTAGTGGAGGGAAGGCGACTGTAAAAAGGTCGCCCCCCCAGGCACTTCTCGGGGAGGATTGTAAAGGATCCCCCCAAGCCTCACATTGCGCTGTGCTGCGCACACGGCGGCACGTGACCACGTGCGCGCCACCGTATTCCCGGGGGTCGCTCGGTGTGAGCACGTAGACTCCCCAATCAGCGCATCCGCGACCCCCAAGTGTAAAGTTCCCTGCTGACCATGATCTCTATATTCTGTTCTCTATCGTCTTTACTGTGAACAGTCACAGGAGAGCTTAGTGGACATGTAGTGCTTTTAATTTACAGAAGAACGTTGCTACAGACCCTCTCGATAGGACCTTAGTCATCTTTTGCGACACCCATGGAGTGGAGAGGGTGGTGACTTTTCTTTGCCCAGACAAGCACTAAAATCTTTTATTAATTCATATCGTAATCATCACATAAGGCAAAGGACGTCCACTGCTGAACAAAGTTCTTCCCCATAGATATCCATATCCACAATTGTGTCGTCATTTCAGGGGGGAACTTGCTGGTACCCACCACGCTCGGCAGGTGGGTTGGTGAACGCAATGTAGCTATTTTGCATAGAAAAGACGTCACTGCCCATCCTTCTAGTTTAAAGCCCCTTATTTGCCTATAACGCCATCCACGGGAGGAGATGGAGTGGTGCTATATTCTTAGTCTAGACACCACACAGAGTAAGTTATATCTGTCTAAAAGAAAAACGAGGTAAGATTACACTCATTATCGCAATAGAACAACTAACATTAGATTACGCCTTTCCTAACCCAACTGCTTAGCTGTAATCTGGCTTAGTATATGCAACAAGTTTCCTTAGGAAGATGAAAATCTTTAAGAAACAGAATGGTTTGAAAAAATATTTTGAGCAGGCACGTTATCTGTAATCACCATTTTTACGGCAGCACCCAATAACTTAAATTTAACGTAAAATCTAATTTCCGTCACTATTACAGCAAGCCACATATAGAATATAAGGTTCAACTTTTCTGTCATGAACTGCAATGCAATCTTCTTTAAAGGCACATTATTGTTATTATACTTTATCTATACTTTGGTATATTATTCCCACATAACTGAATTCTATTGCCATCATATATGGCAAAGAACATCCACTACTGAACAAAGGCCTCTTCCATCGATTCGATTTCTGTAATAATGTCATCATTTTGGGGGAAATTTGCCAGTACTCACCACGCTTGGCATGCAAGTTGGTAAATGCAGTGTGGCTGTTGTTTTACAGAGGGCGGCTGCTTACGCTGCGGCCCATTCCCATGGCTTACAGAGGGCGTAGTACGAATATTTTGACGTTAGTATCGTAATCATAACGTTAATATGAGTAAATTTTGAATCGTAAATCCTCTAACATTTTCTTTTAAATTTATACGACAAACACAATTCATATCATATGTACTCTTCAGTCCTTAATAAAAAATATGTGCAAGTCAAGTATTTTCATTTTAGTAGAATTTGCCACGACTCATCATGCTTGACCGCAGTTTGGCTACTTTGTTACCCTCTGGTTTAGAGGCCCTTAGACGTCTTTTACCATGTCCACGGGAAGAGATGGAGTGGTGCTATATTCTTAAACTGGAGACCACACGGACGGTTAATATATTTGCAAGAAGAATTCGAATGTCATCATATTGTAACAGAATAAAAAAAACTCGTTAGAAGGTGCTAAATGGTCGAAACGTAAATTTCAATCTACCACGTACAAAAAATCTCTAAACTTCACACCAAATATCTAAACAACCAAAATACAATTTGAGCACCAATAGTAAGGGTTGAGTTTCTTTCTGTGTCGCGAAAGAAATTCCTCCCATGAAAACCATCCACCGCACACCTGCGAACGGAGTGCGTTGACCGGGGTTTTAGGAAGCGTTTTCAACTTCCGTCGTTTGGACGCAGTTATACGAAGTTCTGAGTACTGGACTGTTGTAAATAGGGATTGGATTTCGACAAATAGATGACATTTTGTGTAGGGATTTGACACAGTGCGATAAGGATTTATCAAAGAGGTTTCCTTAGAAGTTGATTTGTGTGTCTGTTCAAAGAGCCGCAGGGAACTGATGTGAACATTATATGATTATATAGGTATTTTTGTTGGTATGTAATTTGTGTCGCATGTGGCTCGTAGGTCATGTCAATGTGACCGTTTAAATGTCATATTTACTGCCTTAGTTAATCTAAGAACGTCACTACGTTTTGAGTGAAAGTAGTGACTTTAGGAGGAGGTGCAACGTGAGGCAACCTGGATTTCATGGTTTGAAATCTCCATTCCAACACGCGGTAAGGTGATGAATGTTTTTTCCTTCTCTGTGTGAGTGCCTTTATTCTACAGTTGGACAGTATCAGACTGGTATTATAATACTATAATCATTTCACGTGTGGTGTCCAGATTAAGAATATAGCACTACCGCATCTCCTCCCGTGGATGTCATATAAGGCGACTAAGGGACTCTAAGGAGGGATGGGCAGCCCGTCCCTTCTGTGGCAAAGCAGCTATTCTGCGCTCACCAATCCGTTTGCCAAGCAGGTTGAGTAGTGGTAAATTCACTCCAAAATGACGACCATTTGATGAGTAGTTTATGTGGAAGACGTTTGTTCAGCAGTAGACTTCTTTTGGCTGATATGAATCATCATCATCGCTAGTTTAAACTACCAAGAAGGTGTTACTTTCTGGCTTGTGATCTATTTGGAAGATGGAGCTCGACCTACAAGGCGTACATATTTACTTCATCGTTCATAACTAAAGTTTCATAAATCCTTAGAACTTTTAGTATGGAAGGCGATTTTTAGTTTAAATTGCTGTTAATGTCCAATCTTATCTAAAATTAAAATGACTGACCAACTTTCATGATCATTTACAGGTCCCGTTAAAATTTATCTTCATCGACAAACGTTTAACCTTCTTAAATATGAATAAGCTGTTTCTGGCCTAAATAGATGAGCGTCTCAATTTATTCAGAATCACTTTAATTGGAAAACTAAGTACTCTAACTAAATCAGGTCATAAAGTTAAAGGTATTCAAATTTGCTAATCCAAAGTTGTTCATCCCAACTCATTTGTGAAGTATCTGTTGAGAAATGGTAAAGGAAATTTAAATTTAAGAAGAAAGTAGTATTGTTGGCAGCTGAAAAGAAGCGCTGTGCCTGAAAAAGCAATTTAAACTGTTCCTGAGTCTATTTCAAGTACAAGCGATAAGCGGACAGACATAAATTTACAGCAAAGCTGGCTAATACTATATCTACTTATTTATTTGCATTGAAGAGTAACCCAATCAAAACAGATCGATACCTACTTCCCGAGAATTTTATAAACGGCATATGAAGGTTTATACCAATAGGTCACTTAATAGCATTAACATATGTATATATATTTATGTATATATCGTCAACAATACCGCAATGCCTCAAGACGAAAGTCTTTAACCAGTGTGTGTTACCAGTGATGACATATGGAACAGAGACGTGGTCGCTCACAATGGGCCTCATAAGAAAGCTCAATGTCACTCAGCAAGCTATGGAGAGAGCTATGCTTGGTATTTCTCTACGAGATCAAATCAGAAATGAGGAGATCCGTAGAAGAACTAGAGTTTCGACATAGCGGAAAGGATTAGTAAACTGAAGTGGCAATGGGCGGGGCACATTGCTCGTAGAACCGTGGGGTACAAAGATTCTTGAATGGAGACCACGCACCAGAAATCGCACCGCATCTCATCGCGTGGGTGTCGTAGAAGGCGACCATGTGATTAGCTGATGGACGGGTAGCAGCGTCCTTTGAGTACACTTACAACTGAACTGTGATCTCTAACCCAGGAGCCATCTGCCAACCATGGCTCGATTATAGTAAACCACCCCAATGAGTACACAACATACCCAGATTCCACCATCGCCAGACCAGTCTTTGTGGTGATCTATGTGGGAGGCCTGTCACCAGCAGTGGATTTTATTCAGTCGAAATGATGATGATAATAACAGGCTTCTAACTGGTTTCTTGTAAAAATTAGTAGTGTAGCCTCGCTAGTATATTGTAGATAGTTCATATTCAGATTATTATTGAGCAGGAAACTGGCTGTTAATTGCCTGGAATCATTGACTTGTTTCCTGTCTTCATTTCTAGCCAGTAATACCAACCTATTTTTGAATTACCGCATCGGTGACCAGATGCGGTAATTCAAAAATAAGTTTGTAGTTTTCCCCTACTCTTCATAGCAATACGGTAAGCAGAATCAAGAAATATAATATAGGTGTTAAATAAATATAAGTAGGAAAACATCTTAAATAAAGAACCGGACAAGTGCAAGTTGAACTCGCGTGGTGAGGGTGATTATTGCTGAATATATTATCTATTATTAAATTCGGTTGTGTACTTAATCGGTCTAGTAGATTCGGAGCAAATTAGCCGTGCCAGACTGACAGACAGACACACGAGTGATCCTATAAGGGTTCCACCGTTTTTTCCTTCAGACGTTTGGGACTCTTAAAGTATTTATAGATTTTTATTTCATACTGAGGGATTTGTAGAATAAAATTGTTGGGTATAAAGAGCATGTCAAAAGAATGGGCAGCTTTCTGTGTGGGTATTAAAATCAGCATACTACGTTTATAGCTATATATGTATGTATAACCTGTTAATTTTTTTATTGGTGTCCAGTGGAAATTCTTCATGAACTTCCTTCGCCCCGGGGAATTGCGAAGGGGTATACTGGACTCCTACCGGCTAAAACCACTGGAGCGGTCATCTTCAGCACCCGAGGGAGCCTCCCTTCCTTGAGGTCCGCGTATGATCACACTAGATGTATGTATAACCTAAAACCATTTATTGTGGGAGGCCCAAGTTGGGCAGTGGTGATAATGGGCTGGCATGATTACAGAAGCAAACCAAGTTTAGTACGTCCCGCTTTCGCTTGTACCTTCAGCAAAATTTGAGGAATACCGTGTGACAAAGGTGAACTCACAAGTTTGCCTTATAAATCTAGTGAACTCACGGGAATAAATACGTTTGCCGTGCGCTTTGATTCTGTTTGATGGTGATTAAAGCGATTTAAATTTAAACTTCGCGTGAATAGAAGACGCGTTCGTTGCAACATTGTATTGGGTTGATGAATTTACTTGTTTGTCTTATTGCATTTTGCTACGAAAACGTCAGAAGGAACGTTTAGAGTATTTTGTAACTCGAGTTTCATGTAGATAAGAATGTTGCCGCCATTTTTGTCTTAACATAATGAGTTTCTAATACAGTTTTCTATAGAAACTTAACGTCGTCATCATTATAGCAGCCAAGGATGTTCACTGCTGAACAAAGGCCTCCTCCATAGATTTCCACAATTATGTTGTCATTTTGTGGGGAATTCACCAGTACTCACTACGCTAGGTGGGTTGGTGAGCGCAGTATGGCTACTGTTACACAGAAGGGACGCTGTTGCCCATCCCACTTTTAGGTTTAGAGCCCTTTAAAAAAACTATTATAACATCTCAATATTTTAAGTGATTGGGAATGAAGAACGAAGCGATGAGTTTGTATTTTATCTTAGAGGTCTTATCTGTATGTATTAAAGAATGTAGAATGTAGAAACTTCTCTATAGGATAGAAAAATCAGAATTATTAATATTTTAAGATGGTAACATCTTTCCGGTACTCGTCATCAACATAAGTTACATAGCTGCAGTGCTCCTGAATGAATGGTTTCTTTGTAGAATAATAATATTGATGGTCACAATGGGGTTGTCATGTCCAATTAAGGATAAAAACCACTACTTAATAAATGAATAAATAAATGAAAGCGAAAGAATTTCGTGTAAAATTATAGTCATCAGTATCTTTTAGCTGCTAGTTTTGACACCACGAATCAAAGTATGGCTTAAAGTAAAAGCCGTCTAAATTAGGAAATCTCTTTTTTTTCTTGTCAGAATATCAAATTTATTTATTTATTTACACTTATTTTATTCCGTGTGGTGTCGGGATTAAGAATATAGCACCACTCCATCTCCTCCCGTGGATGTCGTAAAAGGCGACTAAGGGAATCTAAACCAGAGGGATGGGCAGCAGCGTCCCTTCTGTGAAACGGTAGCCATACTGCGCTCACCAACCCGCCTGCCAAGCGTGGTGAGTATTGGCAAATATCCCCCAAAATGATGACACAGTTGTGAAAATCTATGGGGGAGGCCTTTGTTCAGCAGAGGACGTATAAATGGCCGATATGATGATGACACTTTCATGTACACTGGTGGTACACAAGGCGGACTTAATGCCATGTGGCATTCTCTACCAGTCAACCTTTAAATAAATGTGCCAGTTGAAATTATTATTATTCAATTAGATTTAGATTTCGATAACATTGCTTCGACTGACTTTAATTAATTATTTTACCAAAACTATAAGTCAATCAATACATTATGATATGACTTTACTTTGATACAGTATTCCAAGGCGACGAAAGGAATTGTCGCTAATATTCGAAAATTGTTTTCGTAATAAAATTGTTGTTTATTTCTCGGATTCTAATTATATTCAAACAATATTAATTACTACGAAATCTTACTTTATTTGCTTGCTGTTGGCAAAGTCGCATTTGTTAAATTCGTATTCTTATTTTTACAACAAAGTTTAGGGTCTTTTGATATATTATACTGAGACATTCAGTAACATAGTAGTTTTAATCAATGCTCTTTGTTTTAATTAATTTACATTGTCTGTTGTCTTTGTAATGTTATTAAAAAGCTTTTGCCTATCTAGTTATAATTTATTTGATATTATTAAACTTTATATCCAAAGCTGGGTCTCGTTTCTCTTAACGCCATCTTAGAAAGGATATTCTACCTCTAAAGTAAGAAAAATAGCTTTGTCGTGGGCAGATCATTATCATATAGGATCCGTAACGCCTACTGCTGAACAAAAGTCTTTTAGTAATGGGAACATTTCCATTACCACACTTGGAAAATGATAAGTGACCGTAGCATAGGTTAGAACAAATATACTCATGAAAATAAATGAAATAGCTATTACTCATGACTACACACTGTTGAAATAAAAACAACGTTTACTGCTGTGTGAAGAATTATTATTCGATGACTTACAACCATCATTATAGTCCAGCCGTGTGGTGCCGACTAAGAATACCACGACCCCATCTCATGCCGTGGGTGTCGTAAAAGGCGACTATAGGATTAGCCGGGGGATGGGTAGCAGCGTCCTTCGAGTACATTTATAACACTACTGCAATCGCCAACCCGTCTGCCGAGCACTGCGATTATAGAAAAACCTCCCAATAAGCACCACGATACATACTCATACCGGTCGTTGTGGCAATTTTTGGGGGAGGCTTCTGTCCAGCAGTTGACAATTTTCGGCTGAAATGATGATAATAATAATCAAAGTGGTCATCCTTCGTAAACGGCTTTAACTAACTAAAGAGGCATTGCTATAATCACTCCAATAATAATATAATTAATTCCTACAAGCAATTATCTTTTTTTCTTTTTGGAGTTTACTCCTTACGAAACGATTTGAGTTATAAGGCCCGGCACGGAAATTTTAGGAGGAGTAAAATCAAGTGTAACACCCGGAAAGTTGAGGCGTTACGTAGAAAGAGACACACATATATATCTGTAGAATTGAACGTGCAAAAGAATGAGATGGAATACATTACACAGCGTATCTTATTCTGGGGGCCTCCTCTTTGTGTGATGCTTCGTAGTCTCACTGTATAGTTCACTACCTCTGGTCTGCGAGTTGAATGTGTGCATGTATTTGTACGTGTGTGTTGTGTGCCTGCTTATTACGAAGTTCTGCCGCAACTTGTATACTGCTGCCGAGTACAGGGTATGCATGCTGTATATTAAATACATATAGTAGCATTTATTGTATCTATACAACGTACATAAACAGCAACCTAACCATCAACTTTTAATGTTTTGATTTTAAAGTTTTCTTGTACTTCTATGCATTGATACATGTATTTTTATGTACTATTAAACAAATCAGATTATTATTTTGTCACATACTTTCCGTAATACGCTTTTATTGAAGTAATATAAATAATCCGAATAATTACAGATATGTTTGTTTCTCTTTTCATTTTAGAAGATGCGTTCATTTACCCTTTTTTTTCTATTCGATATATATCATAATTATCATTCGTAAGGAGTAAACTTCAATCGTGCGTCGGAGCTGACACACACACACTTTTTTAATGTTTCCCCACACTAGTCTCCTCTCCTGACTCCTGACTCCTGTGTCGTCGGTGCGTTTACAGACATAAATTCCACACACAATACACCCAGACCCGGGACAACTACCTGCAGATCATACAAATATTTGTTCTGTGCGGGAATCGAACCCGTGACCCGGAGCGCAGCAGCCAACTGTGTCCGCCACTGCACCAACCGTGCCGTCAAATTTATTATTTTATTCCGTTATTAACCAAATTAAAGATCAACCAAGCTTCTTTGGTCAACTTTCTTATCTATATTCTAACTCCGTTTAAAGCCTTAGGCTTAATTAGGATTTTCTTTCTGTAAATGAATGTTCAATTCAAGTTTGAAATAGTAGCCTGTAATATCCTTCTATGAATTACATGCGATCTAAAAAACCTTCAATGGTTGATGTACATATTACGTATATCCCGTATTTAATTTCTCCAATACAGACGTGATGGTATGGTATATTGTAACGTATGCGAGCAATTCTAACCTATAAATATTCTAGAAATCACAATAGACGTTTCGCACATTCACGTACCAAAAATGTGGTCCTTCGATCCGAATAACTCACACTGATATGCACACATAGTTATGTTACAACAGACCCCGACGGTTACTTTATTACACCTGTCAGATACACATACATTTGAAAAAGTAACGAGGAACACCACAATAGGCTTGAGTGTCTGAAAAAATATACAATTTACACTTGACAAGGGAACGGACCGTTTAAAGAACAAAGAGGGCTGTTTTGTATGAGAGATAAGTCCGGTTTTATTCAATACAGTTGTAGAATAAAAATAAAAAAAATGTTGTTATATTTTTCAGAATGAGAATTATGAAGGAATTCAGGGTATAAAAAAAATTCCCCGCGTAACTTCCGTAAAAAATCAGGCAGTCGTATTCGAGCATGTGATCATCGTAGCAAGTTATTTTATTTTATTGAATTAACTGTTTAATAATTATTGTTTCTTTATTTGTCACAGATCATGGCTCAATAAAATACTTTAACGAGGACTATTAGAATTCAATTTTACAATAATGTTCTCCAATCTCACATACTTGATCATTTTAATAATTACTCAATTCCGAATTATTCTATAAACTTATTACAATAAGACGTAAAAATAATAACACTAGTCAGTTTGAGAACTGAATGAGGTGACTAGGGTTTTATCAGGAGCATCATTATGTCATATTAGCTAACCGACATCGTCACCAGTGGATATCCACTGCTAAACAAAGGCCTCTCCCATAGGTTTCCATAACAATTGTGTCGTCATTTCAGGTAGGATTTGCCAGTACTCACGACACGTTTGGTGGGCGGGTTGGTGAGCGCAGAATGGCTACTGTTATACAGAAGAGACACTGCTGTCCATCCCTCTAGTTTATAGGCCCTTAGTCGCATTTAATGACATCCACGGGAGGAGATGAAGTGGTATTATATTCTTAATTTATTTTCGTTATATTTACGGCGCGGGTACGGCTAACTTACAATGGCCTCCTTAATGATAAACAATAATATATAATATCATTAATAATAAGTACCTGTATACGTCATCCACAGTGAAATGATTACTGATATGTTGCTAACTTTTATAGGGTTCCGAACGTCCGAAAGAAAAATGGCCAGAACCCTTATAGGATCACTCGTGTGTCTGTCTGTCTGTCCGTTTTCCACAGCCTATTTTCTCAGAATCTACTGGATTGATTAAATTGAAATTTGGTATACACGTGGCGATCCAAATACGTACGTGTAACGTAAATAAATGAAATATGGGGGTCACTTTTGGGAGGCAATATTGAAAATTAAAGAATAAAGTTTTGTAAATATGTTTTTCAACTACGACGTTAAGTTTTTTCTTGGGTTAAGTTATTGGTACAAGACCGCATTCAACATTAGACAATATATAGGGTCTTACATTAATAATTGAAAATATTTTAAGGCTAGGCTCTATGAATGGTATAGAATTCATTTCAAATATCAAGTATCGGTTTTACTGATAATAAATAAATCAATATTCGACTAGCGAAAGATTTACTTACTCTGTACTATTTGATAAACTAAAGGTTGTTGTTACGTTTATTTATTTTGCTAAAACGCATCATTGCTACCTATAGATTTATCTCCTAAAATATTTTCCATTATTAAAGTAAGACCCTATATTCATCAATTTCGGAACCTTCTCCACGC
The DNA here is from genome assembly GCA_947459985.1 of Diloba caeruleocephala. Classification (NCBI taxonomy): domain Eukaryota; kingdom Metazoa; phylum Arthropoda; class Insecta; order Lepidoptera; family Noctuidae; genus Diloba; species Diloba caeruleocephala. Next base: position 5,758,549 of record OX381618.1, read on the forward strand.
GAGTTCAACTTGCACTTGTCCGGTTTTTTGTCGCACGATAACCTCTTATACTTCCTCCGCCTTGGGAGGGGCGGAGGAGGGCTGACTGACTGAAACCCCACAACGTTCCTTCCACTTACCTTGGTCTGGAGATGAGGTGTTCGCGTTGGAAGCATTGGACCACAACCCTCTTAGGATACCTAACAACCAGGGTTGTGGCCCGCCACTTAGTCTGATGAGCCTAGTGTCTGTGCGACCTTTTTTTTATTATTGGTGCCCAGTGGAAATTCTTCATGAACTTCCTTCGCCCCGGGGCAGGGCGGGGTATGCCAGACTCCTACCGGCTAAAACCACTGGGGCGGTCATCTTCAGTACCTAAGGGAGGCTCCAGGTCCTCGTATGATCACACTAGAGCCGCCCGCTGGTGCCTATAGGCGATAGGCACATCTCGGAGAGGGTGACTGTAAAGTGGTCACCCTCCCGGGGGGTGCCTGTGCGACCTAGCCGGCCGCACATCCCTTCGGAGAGGCGTTGCGCGCGCCTCTCTAAACGCAACGTGGCACCATCTCGGGCATGTTTCTGTTCGGGTGACGGACTGCCCTTAGTTCGTCGCCCACAGGCCACTACTCTGGAGGTACGGCATGATGCGTTACTAACCTAAGATTTAAGATGGAATACCTTGTTCAGATAAATTTACTGGCTATTTTTACCTTTCACCTGAAACATTACGCATAGTTGTTAAGGCAGGTGTTGTCTATTTATTATCTAGTTATATCGTGTCAGAATTTTCAGCCAAAGGACGTATACTGCTGAAAAAATGCCTCTCCCCTAGAGTTCCTCAATTGTGTCTTCATAATGGGTGTATAATAGGGGTTCATAATAGGAATTAGAATTATGAGTACCGACTCACCACGCTTAGCAGATGAATTGGTGAATGCAGTGCGGCTACAGTTCCACAGAAGTCCCTTTGTCGCATTTTACAACATCCACGGAGGATCTAGGAGATGTAGTGGTGTTCATTTCTTATTCCGTACACCGCACGAAATATTATACTGTATTATATCATCTGGCTATTACTAATCCGCTTGCTGAAACTAGTAATAAGTACAATATTCCACCAGATTTAATCTTCAAACCTGTATTCTCGAAAGGACTAGAGAAGTACACCCAAGCTTTTGCCAATGCTGACTTTAAGTCCCAGGTGACCCTAAACCTTTACCGGGCACAATTTCAAACTTCGGTTGGCCATTAAATATTTCGAAACAAAAGAACTCAATTCACTTTGGCCGACCACGTAGTCATTTTTATGTCCTCACGTTCCATATTCATAACAGAATAGTTAATTCAGTAATTAGGTCTTAACACATATTTTCATACGTCACATTTTATCGATGGAGAGTATTTTTTACCGTTTTCACAAACATCGCACCCAGTATCGCAAGACCGATAATTCCGGAAAAGGAAAAACTTGAAAGTAAGCAGATAAGGATAAGGGCGTCAACTAAGGACCTTAAATAGCAGTCCTTTATCACCGCGTCTCAAAACTCGTCTTTAAAAAAAGCGTTGGAGCCCTTTCTTGTGCAAACAAAAAGGTTAAGAATCAGCGAACATTTGTAATCCTGAAAGCAATTTATTTGCTCGTATTGTTACACCACTCGTCTATATTTCATCTCAGTACCTCGCTGTGTAATGATGGCCATTTGGACACGACGCTTGATGGCGTGTGTTCCCGACTAGCAACCTTTATATAAATGGTTGTTATTATAGGCGCCCAGTTCTCGCCTCTTCCTTGAAGGAATTACTTGTGGATATATGGTTTTGATGATGTAAGAAATTCTCATACGTATAAAGTCGACTAAGGGATTAGCCGGAGTGTGGGCAGCAGCGTCCTTCGAGTACATTAATAACTCAACTGCGATCGCCATCCCGTCTGCCAAGCGTGGTGATTATGGCAAAACCCCCCAATGAGCCCACAACACACCCGTATCAGTCGTTGTGGTGCCGGCTCAGAATACCACCACCCCTTCTCCTCCCATGGGTCTCGTAAAAGTCGACTAAGGGATTACCCGGAGGATGGACAGCAGCGTCCTTCGATTACATTAACAACTCAACTGCGATCGCCAACCCGTCTGCCAAGCGTGGCGATTATGGCAAAACCCCCCAATGAGCCCACAACACACCCATATCAGTCGTTGTGATAATCTTTGGGGGAGGCCTGTGTCCAGCAGTGGACTTCATTCGGCCGAAATGATGATGATGAAATGATGATCGCCAACCCGTCTGCCAAGCGTGGCGATTATGGCAAAATCCCCCAATGAGCCCACAACACACCCATATCAGTCATTGTAGTGATCTTTCGGGGAGGCCTGTGTCCAGCAGTGGACTTCATTTGGCCGAAATGATACAAGGTGACAATGACGATGGGACCGTAAAAGATCCCATTACTGGGACAAAATAAAAACATAAATTAATAGATGCCACGGTTGGTGTAGTGGCTGATACAGTCGGCTGCTGCACTCCGGGTCGTGGGTTCCATTCCCCAAATATTTGTATGATCTGCAGGTAGGCAGTTATTCCAAGTCCAGACCTCTGTATTGTGTGTGGAATTTGTGTCTGTAAACGCACCCACGACGCAGGATAAATCCTAGTGTGGGGCAAAGTTAAAAAAAAGTCACTCTGTGGCAAGCTACTATACTCACTGGATAATTTATACGTTATAAGAATATTATTTGTAACGAGTTCTCTAGAAAAAAAATGAACACGAGGGTTCGTGCCCCGGTTTCGTACCATAGCACACAGCGAGGCATCAGATGATCCTTTACAATCCTACTGTGATGCGCCTGAGAGGACGGCCTCTTTACAGTTGCCTCCCCTCTGCTATAGGGGGTGACCGCTATACTTTAGTCGTCCAGGAGCCTTAGAGCATCACTCAGGTGATTTTAATCGGTAAAAATCCAGGCACACCCTGCCCAGGTACCGGGATACCGTGTAACGTAGTAACGTTAATTTTAACTAAAGATGAATAAAATTTAATATGTTCTTTGAACATTATTTAAATTACACTCGGCTCTGTCCTCGAGATCAAGAAGTACTATGTAGTAACGCGCAGGTACTGCTATCCAACCACTAAATTTGAAATCAACAAGATAAGTAAAAAACAACTAGTAACGCCCTCTCTTGGTGAATCATTCGCGTTTTAGTGCTTTAGCTATCCGCCACGATTTTTCGGTCCTCTCAATTAATAAATGTTTTATTAGGAAAATCCATGTTTTAAGTAGTTTTAAGTGTTTGTGACTACGGTAATAAGTACGTAAACCGTATAATTATGCCGAATAGACCATATAGTGATGAATACAAGGCTATGTGAATAGAAAAAAGAAAAAAAACATGATAAAATTTAAGGAAGCGACTATCACACCGGCAATGCGAAGATGATCGCAAGATTCGATAAAAATCTTAGGTAAGTTCTAATTACATAGCTATTTTTAGTGAAAATATGGGCCTTTTTAGGGAGGAATGTATATAGATTTTCTGTATACCCACATTATTTCCTAAATAAGTTTTATTGGTTGTGAACATTTCGATGGAATGTATCCGCCAATTGATAATACAATACAATATAATAACACTGTGTACAGTTCAAAGGGATTGATACCAGTTCTATAACAAAATGATTGTGAGCATTACAATGGAATGTTTCCGTCATAATTTCAAAAATACCTGCTTTTGGTATTATAAATGCAATAACCATTTTAACGCAACATTTGCGCTAGCCTGTTGCCTCGGCTAATTATATACACACACTCATCGTCCCTTGTGCTAACGCAATAGTCCATTGAGACCACACAGAATACAGATCTTCCCAATGAGGTAGATGTCCTGCTAAATGAAATGGTTAACATATCCGTGGAGCCACTGGAACTTCCGTAAATGTCTCATCTAAGCCTGTTTTACTGATATGACAGTGACGCGGACGTACGGATTATTAAAAATAACGCAGCTAAAGAGAAACTTCCGGAGGATATTTTTGGTGAAGCTCTTATAAAAGAAAAACATTTCGGGCCAGGGATACAGCTACACTTGGCCTTTATAAGGAAGCCAAAAAAGATATTATTCCAAACATAAAATAGTTCTGTATTAAATCAGGAGGTTAAAGCAGATTGACAGAGGTACTTAAATATTACTTTTAACAAATTTTAATCTGTTTTAATTAATCAACGTAAAATTAACAAAAGCAATTTGTTTTTGTTATAAATATGCCTAGAGCCCATAATGTCTTGATAATTGTTCGTCTAGGAGATGCTCTTTTATATTTCTATCTAGCGACAATACCAATATAACACTTATATCGTCGTTAACTGATCCTGGAAAGCTAGCCTGTGACTTGCAATATACGGAATCAATGATTCGCAGAAGTTTGGTTTAAAAAAAACTCACACGGAGGTGAAAATGAAATGGACGCGGAAATGAAAACTTGATCCTGGAGGAACCTCTACACTTGGATCTTCAAAACGATATCAAACCAGATGCAAAATATAATCTTGAGACCCCCCACTTCCGCCCTCGATCAGGCAGACGGAAGCTGTGGCTAAACCTCCAGTAATGGCTGCCCAACCAACCGGCCGGAGTACCAGCGCCTGCAGCGCCGTGCTATATAGCTGCGGCTGCAACCGTGTGTACCTTACAGGGGCTTACAGACCCACGCACCGCCGCACCGATAGACCCGGTGAGTTATTTGGGACGTGTGTTGTACTTTCTCGATAGATGGCGTCTTATCACTAGCGATGCAGTACTTTGATATTGAGTTGAAGGGTATACATTACCATTCAAAAAAATACTTAAATAAGTCTGATTTGATAGCATACAGAGAAATCGTCAACGATTTATTGAACGCCCATGCAATATCGGCTTGCCAACCATGTTTATGGTCAATATGTTTCTAGCACATTTCTAGTACCTAAACCAAAAGGTAGACTACGTGCCATCTTAAATCCTTAAATAGATTTGTAAATACAAACAATTTGCAATTAGAAGAACTAAGCAGTACAGTAAAAAAAAAAGATTTGAAGGATCCTTATCGGTTCAACGTTCTTCCATTTGCTGCTGCACAGTTCGCACATACGTTTTCACAAAGCTTCTAATACCTGTGTTGGCATTATTAAGAAGTTTAGGTTATTTGTTAACTACCTATATATTTAGATGACATAATATGTTGTATTGGAAAAACTTATGAAAAATGTGAAAATAATGTTCAAACATCTGCATTATCATCATATCAGCGAAAGGTCTTCCACTGTTGAACAAAAGCCTCCTCCATAGATTGCCACAACGTCAGGTCACATGTCGTCCTCGTCAGACAGCTGCCAGCTACCTTTCCCAGGTCGTCTGTCCACCACGTTATAGGCCATCCCACGCTGCGTTTTCCGGTGTGCGGTCTCCACTCGGAGAATCTTTTTGCCTCAACAGCCGTGAGTTTGATTATTCAAATGCCCAAATTAATTTTAAGAGTCTTTGGGTTTTGTTATTGATAATGAAAAAAAAAAAAAAAATTGACCCTAAAAACCCGTTGTATGTAAATATCTAGGTTTCATTATTAGTACAGTTATGACATATATAATATATTAAATGACATATATTATATATTAAATGATAAAAAACAGATCATAAATGATATAAATAATGTTAAGACTAAGACCTCGCCTTAGATGTCTCACTCGCATAGTGTACTTGTATCTGCATGTCCTGCCATTCAATACAACGCTAGCTGTATACAAAAGAGTTAAAGATGTGTAAATACCTAGCACTATTAAAGTTTGATAATTATGAAAGTTACATGAATATACATTCGTATATTCACCAAACTTTTTATTGGTGGTTGAACTAAATTAAAAATGTCGCCATTTTATTCGTGACGAGAAATATTTGATTGAAATATATTCCGATGCGAGCAAGACAGGATGGGGGGGGGGGGGGGCATGAACGAATGAACAGAGCTGATACAGCAAAAGGAGCATATTAAGCTAATAAGTTAAAAACGATTAGCAACCTTTTTGAACTTAGTATATTTCCAAAACCGCTTAAGATTGTGAGATCCTTTTTGTGCATGCAAAAACACGACTCAACTATATTTTATATTGTTACACCTAAATGGGTGGTATAAGGTTTCCACATTAATGTAATTACTAAAGAACTCTGGCATTCGCTTTCGCCTCAAGAATAAGTTCAGAAAATAATGAAGTAGCAGACCACAGAATCTAGGGCCACACATACTCACAGAATAAGAACAGTAACACTGCCTTCAGCAAAATCATACACACGTTCAGTACACCAAAATCTGTTTGCATCTAGAATCAATAGAAAATGTGTTTTTGTGCATCAGGGAGAAAAGATCCTGGCGCTTACGCAGTAAATGCCTTTACACTGAATTGGAAGAATCAAAAATCCTATGCATTTCTACCATTTTCTGGCAGATTAAATAAATAATTTCAGGGCATAATTACAGATAAGGCTGAAGGCATTGTTGTTGTTTCATACTGGCCGAGTCAGGCATAGTTGCCATTGTGTCAAAGATTCTGAGTATCAAAAATTGTCCTGTTTCATCCAAGTGACCAAGCCCTTTTGTCATGTTCCCACACACCGTCACCACCACAGCTTATCCTGGGTGCAGGCAGGTTGTCAGGAGGGTACTACTAAAAAGAGGCGTCCCTCCTTCTATAGATATTATGTATGCTTCGGTTTCCAACAATACTATGAATCAGTATGATACATATTTTAAAAGGTGGTTCCATTTTTGTGTGTCTCATTACATTGATTTATATAAAGCTTCTGGTCCTAACATCAAATATTTCCTTATTACGCTATTTAATGACGGTGCCCATATGATCAACATTGTCAATAATATCTGATTAAAATTCGGAACGGATGACAGAATTATTCGTTTATTTTAAAGATCAAGGTTTCTATAATCTAAAACCACCAATACCAAAATATAATTAATCCTGGGTACCGTCTCTTATACTAAAGTACTTGTCTAATTTGTACCCCAACGATGAGCTAGACCTACATTATCTAACCTAAAAGATTTTACACTAATCGCATTAGTTACAGCCTACAGCGTTCAAACCACATCGAAAATAACTATTCAAGACATTTGTGTTACTATATGGTTTGACCATATCTCCATAAAGATTCTAGACTAGAATAAGACATCGTGTATTAGTTCAACAACACTGTCTTATCTACAATGTTTACTCAGCAACTAGAAATGTTCCCAGCCAATAGACTTAGATCGTATACTATATATATATATATATCTAAGACTCGGACGATTATATGTGAACTAGAATATCCTTCATAAGCTTTAAAACTCCCCATAAAGCTTTAAGTTGACCTTAAGCCACTAGACAAAAAATATTTTATGGGACAATGGTGTCGATATCAGTAAATTCAAGGCCCACTCCACTGACATGCGCTACTTCGGCAGCTCTTAAATCAGGCGTCTTCATATTTAGAATAACTGCAGGCAACTGGAGTGAGCCTTCATCAGTATTTGCCAGGTTTTATCAAATACCAGTGTTAACTAATAATGACTAATCATTCGGTTTATCTATTTTACACGCCTAATTATTATTTATATAACACACAAACATTTAGGATCACTATATTGTAAAATGTGTTTTTCGTATAAGTACTTCAAATCTATGATCTAATATCATGAAACAGTTAAATTATAAGTTACAACATTGATTAGTCAAACTGCGTAATTATACTTTTTTATTCTAGCAAATATTTCACCTGATATAATATATTTACATATATACAACGCATTTAATGCTTTCAAATTCTACATAGTACTTCTTGATCTCGAGGACAGAGCCGAGTGTAATTGTAGATTAAACGAACTTACCTGAAGTGAAGTTCTATCCCAATTACACGAAGGCTCTGTCCGAAGAGATCAACACCCGCCCAATCCCGTGCACTCATGATCATGTAAGATCCATGAGCCCCTAATGCGTTGTATGTATGTATGGTAACTATGGATCCCGTTCCCCGCTTTAAACTAAATGATTCACCAAGAGAGGGCGTTACTAGTTGTTTTTTACTTATCTTGTTGATTTCAAATTTAGTGGTTGGATAGCAGTACCTGCGCGTTACTACATAGTACTTCTTGATCTCTTCGGACAGAGCCTTCGTGTAATTGGGATAGAACTTCACTTCAGGTAAGTTCGTTTAATCTACAATCATTCGCCTAAGACGTTTAGTACTTACCGGTGTAGCTTGACGTTCATTTGTACGCAATCGCTGTACTACAACATCATTTCATACGACTCGGCCTTTCTGAAATAATCGCTGTTGGATATATCAAATTACACCCCGCACAGTTCGGTAAAAAATAAGGGTAAACACGTTCACTTGTATAGTGACTTCATCTGTGGCTTTCCGAACTACGTGACAACTAGCACAGGCTTTATTTACTCCTTTTTAGTAACGTTATAAAGCCTATCTAGATTGTTATCCCCATATTTGGGGTGCTACGTACCAGGTGCACAAATAGCTACAGGCAACACATCGAGTACCGGCTGGTGCTTTCCGGTTTGAGTCCCTGCGGCTCATCGGGTCATCACCACCGTGGTCATCAACCGATCACACTTTGGAGGACGTTATTGCCCTGTGGCGAATATACTGACATAAAAGGCCCAGTCCGGGGCAAAGGGGTGTTCCTCCGCAGGTTACTCTGAGCCTAGCAGTGGGCAAAGTAGAAAAAGCAAAGGTGGGCCCGGGTGTATTCGCCCTCCATCTGGCAGAGGGAGGACTCGCATCCCTTGCTTTTGCCAAGAGTGAAGATGTTGGTGTGGCAGGGCCGACGGGTTTGCAAGTCAGTCATGCTAACAGACACGGTATGATACAGCCCGACCCGTAATCCTCATTGAGAGCACCGGGGGCTCTGATTGCAGAGCTGCGGGGAGACCCCTTAAAAAATCCTAACCTCTGCCCATTTTCAAACAAGGCAAAGCTGTGGTTCAGCAAAATATGAAAATAATCTTCTATATATTATGACAAAATTATATTCATGAACCGTAAAGTTTAACATTGTGTGGTGTTCGGATTCCGTGCGGTGTTCTGATTAAGAATTCACCACTCTATCTTCTCCAGTGGGTGTTGTAAAAGGTGACTAAGGGACACCACACTGGAGAGATAAGCAGCAGAATCACTTCTGTGGACTGTGGAATAGTAGTTATACTGCGCCCAGCAACCCGCCAGCTAAGCGTGGTGAGTATTGGAAAATTCTCGCTCAAAATGTTGACACATTTATGGAAATCTTTGGGGGAAGCCGTTTTTCAGCAGTGGACGTCCTTTTTGATGCATGTTAAAAAAGTAGTCAGTAATTAATGTATACAATAGCGAAAAACAGGCCCTAAAACATAAAAGTCACCTTTATATTTTGTACTTAATTCTTACACTACCTTCACTTTAAAGTTTAGAATGAATTTCACTTAAATTGTTAGACTTACAAGTCCCACAACTGAGCTAAACACAGATCGATTAAGGAAAGTGCAGCACAGAGGTAATATAAACTGCTTAGAACAAACAAACTCCAGTCTCTGTTAACACAGTGGTACACTGTGCCACAGTGTGTCCTGTTCCATTTCTGTTTCTAGTTCGCCCGGGGTCATTAAATAGCTGTTGGAAAACTTTTCTAATTAGGCGGAGGGCATTAATCTTCTTGACGTCTCGCGATTCGTTGTGACTGGCACAAGTTGGCAAATTATAGAAATAATTATGGTGGAATTTGTATTGATTGGTGGATTGGTATCGTTGTGGCTAGAACGATTTAACAGCAGTTCAACATTGATTTGACTTTTGAATAGAGCTATTTTCTCGTTAGCATATTCGTGTTTGTATGATAGTTTGGTGTGAAAAATTAGAAAAAAAAAGTTTGCTACATAATTTTTATAGTTATTGTAGTGGTGAGTTTCTTAAACGTTCATATTTCGAATTTGGTAAGGTATAACAAAATCTCTTGGATGCTTAACGTGAATGCAAACATTTATATTGTATAGTTGGGACAGGTAGTAGCTTAGAGGTTATCCTGAGCATTTGCTGAAATTCTGACATGAGCGGGCCGGACATGCGATCTGTTTTTCCAACGCAGCCTTAATTAATTATTATCTTTATATTTACAATTACCTATAAATATTTTTACTTGGACTGATAACAATATAACTATATATATAATGAATTATTTGAGTTTACTGAATTTATTTCTTTACTTTCATTTAATCTAAATAATGTACCGTAAGTGTAAGTACCCATTACTTACACTTACTGTACATGGACGTCTATAGAGCACAAGGTTCCAGATGAGAATCAGTGCCAAGCACGTAAGGTTTGGCATTAAGCTGATCTGGACATATTTTTGGCCAGCCATGAGACACATACCCATCAATGTTTTTACAAACCTTTTCTGTTCATTATTATAATTTTTATTTTTTGTTTCTTTTTAATTGTTTATTTTCTTATTGTGTAATTGGTGTAGTCTCTTGCTGTTCAAATAAAAGTTTATTATTTATAATAATTACTAAAAATATATCGATAAGTGCAACTGGCCACACCATCATGCCGCCGGTCGCATTCTTGTTGGGTGCGGCCGAAATACTTGTGGGAATTCCACACATTTCAAATGGCGTTGGCGCTTCTCGGCTACTTTTTTCTCAACGAAACCAGGTCAAAGCTGCCCAGTCTTATGCGGTCTTTAGTAATACCAGATTTTAATTTTTGAAGATATTTTCGGTAGACCTCTATTTAAAATATTGAAGTAGCTGTTTATTGCCGCTAATAAAACCATACAAAAATAACATGAAAAAACATTAAACACAACTGACATGATCTTGTGCTTATCTCAGAAGTTCCAGTTTTAGACGGTGAATTGACTTTTCAGTCGTAGTTAACCTTAATATAAAAGTCAAAGTTAATTCCATAGGAACTCTCTTTCTTTTTTTAAACATTCACTACACATATAATATTCACTGAAAGCAGGCTTCCGAATGATCATTAAAAAAACCAAAGTTATGTCTAAAATTTCCAGTGTCTGTTTTGATTATTTACCATGTGAGACGACGGCTGGAGATGCTGATATCATACGTGTGTCTCACTCATTTACTGTCTTTTAGCAAGGAGTATCAGACCAAGTCGTTAAGATATTTTGGTTCATTTAGCTCGAATGGGCAGCTTTTAGCAGGCTTGGTGATCTATTTAGTCCACTGCCACACTGTTCTAGTCTCTAAAAACCCACCTTTAAAACCAATGTGTCCTACCAATTATGGCCTAGGGTGCCGAGATATGGGCGCTCACAAAAGAGATTGTGCTTAAAATAAGAATCATGCAAAGGGCCATGGAACGCGCCATTACAGGACAGTGTCCTACGAGGCGGCAACTCCTGGCACGCTTTCCGCCTTTCGACATCCAGGCGGAGATGGATGCGTGGGTCTACGACCAGACACGCTCTCTCCGCCAAAGTGGGGAAGGCGTGCCTTCAGGGGCGTTCGACAGACTGAGGCGGCTGGCTCGACGGCGCGCACTCGAGATGTGGCGTCATCGCCTACGGTTGCAGTTCGCGACCAAGCGCGTCGTTGAGGCCATCCTGCCGCTCTTCGGAGCCTGGCTCCAAAGGAGCGAGCGCGTCACCTACCGTCTGACGCAGGTGTTCACTGGTCACGGTTGTTTCGGTGCATACCTGCACAGAATAGGACGCGAGGTTACGGCACAGTGCCACCATTGTGGAAGCGACCAGGACACCGCACAGCACACGCTCGAGGAGTGCCCTGCGTGGGCGGCCGAGCGGCGGATCCTGGTCGACCGGATCGGGCAAGATCTCTCTCTGCCGGCAGTACTGTCGGCTATGTTGGCAGAGCATGAAAATTGGAGTGCAGTGGTCTCCTTCTGCGAGAGCGTCATGTTGCAGAAGGAGACTGCAGAGCGGGATCGGGAGAGGGCCGATCCCGCACGGAGAAGGACGAGACGGCGCCGGGGCAACAACCGTCCCGGCTCCCAAGTCCAACACGCCTGAGCCCCCTGCCGTCAATTCATGGTGGGGGGCCACGGGGGTCGCGGGTGCGCAGATTGGGGAGTCTGCGTGCTCACACCGAGCGACCCCCGGGAAGACGGTGGTGCGCACGTGGTCACGTGCCGCCGTGTGCGCTGCACAGCGCAAAGCGAGGCTTGGGGGGGTCCTTTACAATCCTCCCCGAGAAGTGCCTGAGGGGGCGACCTTTTTACAGTCGCCTTCCCTCCGCTAGAGGGGGTGACCGCTTTACAGTCATCCCTTCCGTGATGTGCCTAAAGGCGTGGCACCAATGGGCGGCTCTAGTGTGATCTTACGAGGACCTGGAGCCTCCCTTCGGTGCCGAAGATGACCGCTCCAGTGGTTTTAGCCGGTAGGAGTCCGGCATACCCCGTCGCCCTTCCCCGGGGTGAAGGAAGTTCCATGTAGAATTTCCACTGGACATCAATAAAAAAAAAAAGGGCACAAAGGTTCTCGAATGGAGACCGCGCACCGGAAAATGCAGCGTGGGATGACCTCCAACGAGGTGGTCACTGGGAGTCGTTGGATGAGAGCGGCATGTGACCGCTCGTTGTGGAAATCTGAGGGGAAGGCCTTTGTTCAGCAGTGGACGTCCTGTGGCTGATATGATGAAGGTCTGTAAAAATAAATTAACACCTAATAACTACGCATGGTAGGCGGATTGATTATATAGTGTTAATATTACGAAGATTCTTTAACAGTCTTATATGAACTCAAGTGCTGTTTTAATATTTTGGGTTTGTTGATAACAATTTGTGAGTATAGCGTAGCGTACTGTTAACGTACAAATTAATTGACTTAAAAATACTCTTGTTAAAATTCCACAGTTTAATCAGAACAGTTAACAGATTCACAAGTGAATGTCTCTGCCAACAACCTACATCTAATTCTAACCCTCTATTTTTAAGACAGCGCAATCGATCTCGAACGAACTAACATTTCGCTGCTAAATGAATACAGTAGGTAGAGCATGTATTCTCTATTCCCCGAACGGGGATATTACGTAAAGTTTTGATGGCAATAGCAAGAGCTGCGTAAGTAACAAAATGTATTAGAGGTTTCGTATGATCGTACGTGGCGTACGACAAAATGTTTGCGAAAGAGAATTGTGTGGTTGCGGGCTAAAATTAGACCGCCCATCACCATCTTTTAGTGGTGGTAGGTCTGTTATTGCAAGAGTCCGGCTAGGTAGGTACACGCGGCTACACATCAAGCTGTAAAAAACCAGTTTACCCTGATCTCTCATCATACCGAAAGCCCATACAATGCGAGATCAACTTATAGGCGCTGGGGCTATGAAGAGCACTTCAAGCGCCTTGTCTCCCGGATCGAGAGGGTAGTGTGTGCCTTGAACCAGCTTCTGCCCAATCTCGGGGGACCGAGAGAAGCACTACGGGGAGCCTGTAAAGTCACCTCGACTGTCAAGCGCCAGCGCTGCAGAACCAAACTTCACGGTCTGCAGCATAGAATGGCTATACGGGTCGGACGATGGTACCGAACGGTATCTTATGAGTATCTAAAAAACAATTGCCAGCCAATCGCCCAACAGTCTCCCAATCAAGCTTTTGTGATTCCAAGATACGTAATGCGTCTGTAGCAAGTTACGCTGAAAAACAACGTACGTCGCATCAGGAACAGGTACAAATAACACGAGCTGGCGTTTGTTTACTTTGTAAATGTAAACGCGTTTGGTAATAGGATATTATATTTTAAATGAAGACTACCGTGTTATCATAAGCCCATGTACTTGTTGTGTAGATGGGCTTATGTTGTGCTTTGTGCGTACATTTACATAAGGAGCGAGAGGTGAAAAATATTCGATGAATGTCATCTTATCAGTCCGTAATCCACTGCTGACCATGGGCCTCTAAATTATAACTACAATGGACCATAGGCGGTATTATCATAATCACCACGCTTAGCAGGTGTATTGGTGGCCGCAGGCGTGTTATTGCCAGAAGGGAAGATCCTACAGTTGTGCATCTTGTTGAAATACAACATGTGAAATCACCTTGACTTAATTTTTTCCAGCATATCATTCGTCTGGTTGTCAGCGTCACGCCAGCCCATAGCAATTATCTGTCTGTGTATCTGTGTCTTACAGGACTGGTTCTGCGTGGTACCACACTGCACTCGTTCCCTAAAGACATTATAGTTGTGGCTGCCAAGAATATGCGTTCCTAAAATCTGTTAATCGATCTAGTTTCTGTTATATTAAAGACTAGCTGGGACCCGCGGTTTCAACCGCGTTTAATTTAAAAGAAATTTAGAGTACTTCGACATAGACACTTGACATAGAATATATATACTGGATTTCAAGGGGTTTTTTTTTGTGCGGAACCCTAATTCTTTTTCTAAAATAAAAGTAGCCTAAGTCATTCTTTGTAACATCAGCCATCTGCCAGTCAAAGTCCCATCAAAATCGATCCAGCCGTTTCGGAGATTACCCGGAACAAACAGACAGACAGACGGACGGACAGACAGACAAAAATGTTTAAAATATTGTTTTTGTCATATGTTCCGTATATACTTTGCATCATATGCATTTTGTAAAAAGTTGTTATTTTGACATTACAAACACACTTCAATTTTATTTATTTGTATAGATTTAATTTAGCGCAAAAGTATTTACGTTTATTGTGTGTTGACGTTACTACATTAAACTCATATCATATATAATTTTTAATCTTTAATATAAAATAAAACTAGACCAATTAACAGATGGCAGGAACACATTCCCTCGGCGGCCACACTTTAGTCTCTTATACCACTAGCTCTAATTCTAATTTCAATAGCTACAGGACTCTTCAAATTAGAACATAGTTATGTTGTGGTTTAGGTAAGCACTACTGTCTTGCACTGCGGTGGCACTTACCTTGCCAAACTCTTGCAATAGAAAACCTACCACCAGTGGAAGTAGTGTTGCGTGGTGTAGTGTAGTGAGTTCTAATGTTTGATTTTGTTATTGGTAAAATAAATTGCAGTTTTTATTATTATTATATACAATTGATTAAATAAAAATGATGTCATTCATTTTCTGCTAATAATTTCTCAGTAGCAACCTGAAATTGTGCTCGATTTACGAATTTCCTTTTACTGAGTATAAGTACAAACTCTTGTATGCTTCTGAGAATTTACCCTATTGAGGATCAGCCCTATTGCAAGACTTAATAATGTCATTAGTGAAATGTGAGTCTACATTGTACAAACAAGGATAGCCACTTAAACTTCCGCTTCGGCTAAACAAATATAGGCTTGTTGTTATAATAATAATTATTATTATTCCGCTCACACCGTTGTTGCTCCTTGTCTCCTGTAGTGGTGGCCATTTAGGGGGCCCATCTTGTGAGTGGCGAGTCACCGTCTGCCACAGAATTTCACTTTAGGGGTTGAAAGGCAGACGCCGTTGTTTCCGTTTTTAGAAGTATATAATCGATTTAGCACCCATTACAATAGACCTTATAGTTGTAGTTTCTATCTTATACAATAGTTTTACACCTCCAGAGACAATCCGATACTGCATTTTATAATGTACCCATGGAGAGTTTCCGGTTAGTGTCCCATTACATTGTAGATATAATTCTCTAAAGGGCCTCCGCGTGTTGGACCCATGTCCCCGCGTAAGCCTATCAAAGGACCGGGTTCCCCCTTACAGGGGATATAAACCCGTGTAATAGAGAGACATGTAGATAATAATTATTTTATGAAGGTGCTCCCTATTACAAACTATTTGAATGATACACTAATTACTTCAGCTGAAAATAATGATTACACCATAACACTGTTAGAAGTCTTTAATAGGATTAAGCGTTCGTTGAAAATTCCGATTATGTTCGTCTAGGCAATTTTTTTTTGCGTTTATTGGGGGGATCTGCGTGCTCATACCGAACGAATTTAAACGCATACCGATTTCGATGCGGCAAAGCTACAGTGTATCTTTTGTAAATGAAATATAATGTGGAGAATTATGCCTTCTATGATAACTAGTAAGTTTTATCTTGACATCTCTGCCGCCTTCGAGTAAAACATGTAACACACTTTCGGTCCATACAAATAAACAATGTTCTTTTCTCGGGTTTTCAAGCAATTGACATAAACACATTTTGTGGATAATCTGATGATGAATCCAATAATGAATTAAATGGGACCAGTGTGCGGCGGTGCGCTCGTACACATTACTCATGCTTTGCTGACCTTGTAACTTTGCACACCCTTTTTGAAGAGATCCATGTTGTAGTCTTTTGAGAAAACCTCGATGGGGACTTGATTCCACAACCTCAATGTGCGTGAGAAAATTCCCAAAGTTAGTCTACATTCAAGATATCTTGTTTTGTAAACAATGTCTCGGCTATTATTAAACGTTCGCGAATTTCATTTTAAAAACATGTAGTCAAATATTGTAGTAAAAGTATTTTGATTTAAAAAGAGTAACCATGGAGTTTCCTGCCCGTTCTTCTCCATAGGAAACCTATATTATTTTATATATTTTTAAGTGGTTTTCTACGAATAAATATATTTTTATATATTTTTTTATCGAATACATGACTTTAGGACAGTACTTACCGGGTTTATTCGCGCACATATTAATATCAAAGTAATATTTTGACAACCCAAGTTTCGATCAAGTTGCATTGACCGTGGATCTCTCTCTTTCTCTCTCTCTTCAATGCAATTTCAATGTGCGAATAGACCCGATACTGTCTTAAAATAATATTTCGGCTATTCACAGCTGCTGTAGTCGATCTTGCTCTCTGTTAATTGCTTCCCTTGGCTTGCTTACGTAGCGTAGAAATTCATATTCTTATTGCTTGTTATCTATACAAATAAATAAAATTGAAGTGTCTGTTTGTAATGTCAAAATAACAGTTTTTTTCTAAATGCATATGAAAGTATATACGGGACATATAACAAATAACCATTTTTTTAATTTTTTGTCTGTCTGTCTGTCTGTCTGTTTGTTCCGGGTAATCTCCGAAACGGCTGGACCGATTTTGACGGGACTTTCACTGGCAGATAGCTGATGTTATAAGGAATAACTTTAGGCTACTTTAATTTAAGAAAAATAATTAGGGTACCGCACAAAAAAATAAAAAAATTATATATATATATATATATTCTATGTCAAGGGTCTATGTTGAAGTACTCTAAATTCCTTTTAAATTAAACGCGGGTGAAACCGCGGGTCCCAGCTAGTTATTAAATATAGGTGAGTGATTATCATTCTCTATATGTACAACAAAGATACTTATAAGCCGCTTATACCTGTCAACTGCCCAATCACTGCTGTCAAACTCTGAAGATCCATCATAACTACCAAGTCCTCTTCGGCCCTTTAGCTTACATTAATCAATATAACAGGTCAACGCCCTATAACATGTGCTTTAGTATAAAGGACAAATCACATTTGAACAGAACAACTCGCAGCGAACCGGAACGATGACAGTAAATTCATTTTTTTTTTTCTCACCTCAATAATGATAACGTTATAGTACTACTCGTATGTAAATTTACTGTTGAGGACTGGTCCCTGAACTAGGCTGAAGCCTGTATCTCAGGTCACCAAGCCTTCCACCCCAGAAGTCCAATTTTGCTCTTTCATAGACTGTGCCAAGCGAAAATTTTCCATTTTCTTGTTCTTCGTGTAGATATGTGATTGTATCAAGTTGTTTCCTCTTGGTGAATACTCTCCAATACGTTGATATAACTTTATCAAGCCCTCTCACTGCAGACAACATCTTGATATAACAATAAACTCACTGTTGTAATAAAATGTGTTTAGTATGGCTTTGATACATACACCCAATATTGACGATTTATCAAAATTTATTTTCATTTTTCATATCTTTGTTTTATTTTGAGTCTTTGACACTTGACATTTTTGACGGAATGGAATTATAGAAATATCACGCCTGTATTTCCTGAAGCGGAAGGCAGATGTCTCTATACTCTTGTCTGCTTACAGTTTATCCCATTTTTATTCCTATGGACCTAATAAGCAGCGAGCCTTTTAGTGGTGGTCGTTCAATGCACGAACGGTTGTTTGTATTTCTTCGGCATCAACGCATTACCTTTTATAGTAAACCGATTACTAGTTGAATAATTAACAACATGAATGCAAACCACAATCAAACTCGAACGTTTCATCGTACGGCGAAAGATGACAATGAGAAACGCTATTGTGTCTTTGAAATAAAATAATCGAAAATATAAGTGGTTTATGATCTAGTTCACCGTTGACTGTAAAAAGTCGCATAGCATCGACGATAAACACGTCAACGACCCACAACACTAGGTATAGTTCAAACCTTTTAAGTATTTTCGAACAGGAAACCGTATAATACATTGCTCTACTTTGGACCCTAACACACGCATGACAGTTGGGCTTGCAGACGCTGGATCGATCAGCTGAGAACAGAGATCGTTCAATTTAGTCAAAGAAAGACGTACCGGCCAAATCTAGTAAGTCCTTAAATAAAAATTATGTATAGAACTAGGCTTCAATATTGCAAGGTAATTTCAATGGCTATCGATTTTGCGATATTCCTTTGTAAGGGACTTAAAGGGGTATTAGTACAAAATGCGTTCGAGAAGCTTCGAGCTAATAAGAGAGGGGCAAATTGCTACTATTCGTTAATGTTATAAATTATGTACATAATTTATATTTTTTTTGAATAGGCTTTATAAAGAACGAAGAACCCAATTAATTGAATGTTTTTTTTGTTATGATGACTGCAGTATTGTGAAAGTTATTATGCAAAATGCTGCTGGTAATAATATGTTTCTATGGAAAGCACTAAATATGATAGGTAGCTACTTACCAAAACAAGTAATCTCGTATAGCCTTCTGCCTTAAATAGGCTACTTTTAAATGAGCACAAAGGATTAAATTCCGGAATTAAGCCATTATGTTTTTTATTCCGGGATTTTAAAGAGGAATGTATTACCTACCATTGTATGTGTTAACTTCTTGGAATAGTGGCACTAGTGTCTTAGGTTTACGAGATTATTACACGTTATAATAAAACACGTTTAAACAGATTACATCGTATATATTATAGTTTTTTTTTTCCTGACGTATTAACCATTGCAGCATTCGTGATCGCACGATAAATCTCCTCAAATCAAATATACAGGTTGTCCAGTAAATAGCACGACATACTGCAGGGGGTGAGAGCTTGGGTCAATAACTACCAAAACAATACAATATATGTTCAGCAAAATCTTACGTATATTATGCACGATGTAATCCGTTTTTCATTTTTATTTCTCCCCGTGGAAATACATCATTTTCTTCCTTCGCCCCGGGAAGGAGGAGAGGGGCATATCGGACTTCAGCAGCTAAAACATAGCGGTGGTTATTGTAAAAAGGCTGCCCGTACAGGCCCATCTCGGGGGATTGTAAAGAATCCACCCGAAGTCTTGCTGCGCGTTATACTGCGCACACAATGGCACGTGACCACGTGCGCGCCGGTGCCTTCCTGGGGTTTGCTCTGTATAAGCACGCAGATTCCCTAAACTGCGCGCTCATCATCATAATCATCACACAGCCACATAACGTCCACTGCTGAACAAAGGCCGCCCCCATTGATTTCCACAATTTTGTCCTCATTTTGCCTATACTCACCGCGCTTAGCAGGCGGGATGGTAAGCGCAGTATGGACTACTGTTCCACAGAAGGGACGCTGCTGCCCAAAGAAGAACGCTGATATTCAAGAGATACGCAAAGCGATACATTAGCAGCCAGGCTCCGGCCAGGATCATGCTGAATGAAGAGTGAAAACTCCCGCAAGTAATTCTACAGCCCCATGTTCGAGTCCAACGTTTCAGGTTTAATTCAATAAGGCGTACATTAAACGTGAAACAATTTTCATAAATAAGCATTTTCTGGCAAACTTCCCATGACTTTCGAAACGATATTATTCAAATATAAGCAAATTTCAGCACTTTGGTGCACGACACAGCTCAGAGTTTGCTCTTTAAAGTTTTTATCAGAATATCTGTCAGTAAGCACTTTTAGTTGGAGATAGTTTTTGAAGATAGATAGTATTTTTTTTTTCAGTACATAATGAAAGACATTGAAAGCAAATAATATGTACATGAGTTATTATTTCTGGAGCTGTGTTCCAGACCACTCAAATTCAAATTGAAAGTTTTAATAATTTCTTGAAAGATAACAGTTAAGGTGCACATTTCAGTATAGATCGTCCTATACAGAAGAGTCGGCAAGAAACTCCATAACAAATTTAGGGCTCCGTACGTCCGAATGAAAAATCAGCGAAACACTTATAGGATCACTCGCGTGTCTGTCTGTCTATCCCTCTGTCACAGACAATTTGCTCCGAATCTAATGAAGCTATTCAGTTGAAATTTGGTAGGCATATAAATTCCGGCAACCCAAACACGGACGTGTAACGTAAATAAATGAATTTTGAATATGATGGCACTTTTGGGGGCTAATATAGAAAACTAAAGAATAAAGTTTTGCATACTGTACCGTGTGATATATGAAATGAAAGAGCTTGGTATGAGGGTCTCAAATTTATTTATTTTATAATTTTAAAATATAACATTTTAAAGTTATTTAAGAAAATAGTGCAGTGGCTGATACAGTCGGCTGCTGCGCTCCGGGTCGTGGGTTCGATTCCCGCACGGAACAAATATCTGTAGGTAGTTGTTCCGGGTCTGGGTGTATTGTATGTGGAATTCATGTCTGTAAACGCACCCACGACACAGGAGAAATCCTAGTTTGGGGCAACGTTTTTTAAAGAAAAAAAAAAAATATTAACAATTCCCCCGCTTATCTCCGAAACTATTAAGGGTAATTTAAAAAATCTATATTTATATATAATAGCTCTTTACCTATAGATTACAGGAAAACGTATAAGAAATCTATGGTCTTAAAATAACATGTTTTTCAACTACGATGCTAAGTTTGTTCTTGTAATAAATTATTGGTACAAGACAAAATTCAACTAGTACAATTCAATAGACAATATATTCAGCAATTTCCCTCTATAATCTGGTACCAGGCATCCTTTTTTTTAGTTACGAGAAACAAACTTGGGTCAGATTAACAAATGACATGGTGGATAACATATTCATCGTATGGAACCCGAGTTCAACTCGCACTTGTTCGGCTTTTTTCTTTCTTTCCGTGTCGTTTGCAACGAATCTTGTGTCAGAATCCCAGCCGTCAAAAGCTGTTTACCATTCTCCCATGAGACAGCAATAGTGTCTAATACTATCTTATAACAAAAACCTATTTTTTAAAAATCTATTAAAATCAAAAACATTGCCGAATTAAATCATCACCATCATGTCAGCCAAAGGAACTCCACAACTGAACCTTCCGTATATACGTGGGGGGTCCGTTTCTACACAGTAAAACAGCGGCCAGGGCTGTTCTAAACCTATCCCTGGTTGAAGCAATAAGCTATTGAGGAGAGTTATTGTGGAATTTGCAGCGCAGCCAAGTCTGTGTCTCGAGTCGAGTCTCGGCCCAGTCTGAGTAGTTGTAGCCAATCATGGCCAATTGTATATATTTCCATAACTGTGTAATCATTTTGGGGGGGATTTGCCAGTGTTCACAACGTTTAGCAGGCAGGTTTGTGAGCGCAAGCCTCCGTTTCCACATAAAGGACCATGCTTCCCCTCCCCCTGGTTTAGAGTCCCTAACGGCCGAATACTCAAACGCCATATAACGTTAAGTTGAGAGAACACAACAGAGGACTGAACGTTAAATGGCGTTTGAGTATCGGCCGTTAGTCGCCTTGAATGGCATCCACGGGAGGAGATAGAGCGATACTCTATTCATAATCCGGAGACCACACATATAATATGTACCTCTTTTCGATGCATTTCTTTTTAACCCAAATGTTGACTGGTAGACATGGCATTAAGTTCGCCTTGTGTACTATCATTGTGCATATAAAGTATAAATATATTAATAAATAACACGTATCATATATGGAAATCGAATAAAACATTTTAAACAAAACACAATTTGTTTTGCGAAAGTATTACAACGTAAAATGACAATTTCCGTTTTGCAACATACATTTTAGTCTCAACTGAATTTTCTGCAACGAAGTGCCTACATTTGAATAAAGGCGAATTGTTTATACAACTTGAACTATAATTAAATTCAGATTTATATTGTAACAACTTTGTGTTTAAACTGTATCCCGCCAAAACATAAATTGTAAAATGAAGGCGCAAGTAAAAGTACTCTTTATATTATAAATTAGCAACAGTATTAAAATTCAGACCAATGCCATTGCAAGGTCAAAATAACTTTTCCCAATTTCCCTGGCTTCGAATTACGGAGTTTTGGAAAAGACAAATCAGACAAATCCTCAATTCCAAATCCAAAGATTTCGGAT
Source organism: Diloba caeruleocephala (assembly GCA_947459985.1). Taxonomy (NCBI): domain Eukaryota; kingdom Metazoa; phylum Arthropoda; class Insecta; order Lepidoptera; family Noctuidae; genus Diloba; species Diloba caeruleocephala. The sequence goes on from OX381618.1 coordinate 5,780,992, forward strand.
TAGAGTTATTATTAATTTCGGCCGTATATTGTTAGATATATTAAATATTATATAAAATCAATAAACCTTTTTTTCGTTCATACTTATGTATTTTTGACTATTTCTGTTCTACTTTTAAATATATTTATTACATGTTATTTCTCACTGCATTAAAGTTATTATTTTTTATATGGTATAGTTATTAATTTAATATTACGTTATCTCCGTCCGTATGTCACTGCAAGGGTGCCAACTGAAAATCAGCGCTGGGCAACGCCCGCCCAGCAAATGCTGAGTTGGTAACCCTTTCAGCATAATCATATTGATGGTACGTTTGTCTTTATTTATCTATAAACATGTCTGTTGTATTGTCATTTTGTGCTATCAGATTTTATTTGCTGAATAAATGTGTTTTCTTTCTTTCTTTTCTTTCTTTCTATATCTATATAAAATTGAAATTCTGTGACTAAACGTTTAGAACTAATTTCGGGTTCGCAAGTCATACGCGAGCGTATGCCAGTCGCTAACAGAATATGGCTATCGACACGGGTACGTAGTGGAAGACATCATCATCATATAATCTAATATACTGTCACTGTTACTGTCATAAAATAATGTGTAATGAACTTGTTCAATTCATGTAAATATTGCAAGATGTGAATTAATTCCCCCCAGTGAAGTCAACCTTTGTTCAGCAGTGGACGTCCTTTGGCTGATATGATGATGGTATGAGACGTTAATATTTTGCATCACACTGGAATAATCCTAGGCTACTCTAGGTGGTCTAATCCAAATGATTTATCATGGCAGTTTGAACTCACCCTGCAGCTTCCCCAAACGTCAAGAATTTACGCGAAACATACTAGCACTCCTCAAAAATCTCTGATCTCTTACATGCATAGGAGGAGATATTTCATACTACACGGTGGGATTGGATATATAAAGAAAGTCAACGTTTTTTAATTTCAAATAAACCAAATATTGGCACTTATGAAACGTCAGAACCTAAGTTGCACGGTTCCAAATATTCGATCACATGGAGAAGAGCCGGCAAGAAACTCCATGGATACTCTTTTAAAATAATTGAGAATACAATGCTGAATGATACAAAAATGATTGTACAACATATACCGAGAAAGTGTAGGTCAACGTCTAAAGATGGAACGTACCATAATAATAATTTATTTGCCGTGGCAGTTAATGACTGACCAGTCCTAACAGATGGCACCCGTTCACGAGCATAACGAATGCATCAGCATCGCTTAGCTAAAATGAAAAAAAAAATGAGTCAAGTCAAATGTCAATTTATTAACTATAAGTAATTAACATATATAAATGCAATTTTAATTGCGTTAAGTGAAATGTCAAGTTATTTTTACAATAGCCTTTGATTGCAAGTTAAAACACTGGCAATCATATCAATTATCAGACGTTATAAAATAAATTATAAAGAATGGATATCTACAACTTGCAAGTCTGAAAAACCCAGAACAGTGACGATCAGCAGTGTTAGCAGTGCGATACGACTTATTCTATTGTCGCCAACTTGCTCGCCCAGCGTGGTGTGGGATAACAGGCAAAACCTTCTTTGTAACAAACGCGTACAAATAATAATATAATAAATAGAAAAAAATAACTATTCGCATTACAAATCCATTGAATATAGCTGAACAGGTTGTTAATCAAGACCTCATTCCATAGCCAACGCAAAATCATAGGTATAGGTAATTATCATCATTATCATAATCTTATCAGCCAACGGTCGTACACTGCTGAATAAAGACCACCCCCACCCACATTAGTGTCATTTTGGGGGGAATTTGCTAATATTCACCGCGCTTGGTAGGCGGGTTGGTGAGCGCAGAGTGGCTACTATTCCAAAGAAAGAATGCTGCTGTTGATTCGTCTGGTTTTGAGTCCCTTAGTCACCTTTAATGACATCCACGGGAGAATACGCGCTACAATATTCTTTATCCGGACAGCACACGGGTAACAGAAATATCTTGGTAACAGAAAAAGAATAGAACAGAAAACAGAAAAACAGTATACAGAAATTATACTTAGAAGGTGCACATAATGTCAGATTTAACTGAAACACGATCAAAATTGCAAACATAATCTAATTGCATTTTTTGCTTAGTATGGAATTAACATGAAACTTATTACACAAGTTATTATTATTGTATTTGAAATAATAACTTTGTAGACGGTCGGTATAACCACTTTCGCATTTTCAGCAAGAAACTAAAAGCACACTTGCCGAATATAAACGCTCAGTGGTACGAACTTCAACTGCGGAAATATACGGCTGATAAGCGTGTACAGGCCCGTATGGATGAAAAAAATTACAGGCTTGTACTGCCCTAGTTAAATATTTTATATAGTATTTTGGTCCCGGCAACAACCTGGCTACTCAATTCGCACCAAGTGTAAGGGGACTGAGAAATTAGACTGACAGAAATATGGGCAGTATCGTCACCATGTGTGCTAAGAACCATAAACTGTGATCACCAATCAGTTGGCTATGCGTGGTGATTACGAAAAGGGTATACGAGTATATAACCGTTTTTGTAGCGATCTTTAGATCTTTATGTTTGACAGTGTTTGAACTATGATAATGACCATCATCGAATTGACTTTCTGAGTGTATCTCACAGTAAGCACTGTGAGGTTCCACTTTCATCAAAGGCAATTGATCATCAACATATCAGCCAAAGGAAGTCCACTGCTGAACAAAGACCTCCCCCACAGATTTTCACAAAGTTCGGTTACCGCCACATGCATCAAACGGCTCCCAGCGACCTTCACCAGATCATCTATCCATCTCGTTAGAGGTCGTCTTACTGTGCATTTTCCGGTACGCGGTGTCCACTCGAGAACCTTATTGCACCATGTGCCCTGCCCATTGCCACTTCAGCTTACTTATCCTTTCAGCTATGTCGGCAACTAGTCCTTCTTCAGATCACCTCATTCCTGATTCAATCTTGTAGAGAAATACCAAGCATAGTTCTCTACACACCGCACTGATTTACCTTGAGCTTTCTTACGAGGCCCATTGTGAGTGGCCACGTCTCCGTGCCATATATCATGGCTGTTAAGACTTTCGTCTTGAGGCATTGCGGTATTGTTGCAGCAAAGGTAATTGTCGTGAGGTAAATACTAGCGCGTTTCTGTTTTATCGAGCTTCCATTTTTGCTATTTATAACGCACTTGAGTTTATATATAATGATAGAGATAGATATAGTGATAATCTCTGTGTTTACCATTTTATTCATAATCATCCTACCGTAATAACCTATCTTTGAGTGGAACTACTGCGCTTGGATCTCCTTCACATTTTATGTAAAAAGTATTAAAAGGGAACAATGCCAGCAACCTCTTATTATGTTTTTCTTTTAAAAATTGATGTTCCAGATTCTTGTGTCGTGGATATAACAGTTTACAGAAATACAGCTCACATGTACAAACCCGAAACCACTGTCTGTAGATTATACAAATATTTATTCCGTGCGGGAATTGAACCCTCGACACGTAGCGCAGAAAGCTAATTCCTTACCTACTGAATCAACCATGCCATCAAATGAAAAATGTAAAATTATCACTTTATGCATTTTGCAAACGCAAGTATGAGCATTGCCGTCCTCCCTACCGACCCCGTATCTTCTCTATTAGGTCTGCAGTGAACTACTCCTCCACATTTGTATAATGTGAACATTCGTTTATACAGCACGTGGATCATTTACCAACGTCTCCTATTACTTGCTTTACTTCTACTGATATATAGTACACGGCATGAGGGTAACTCCGTTTTCCTCTCATAAGGTGAGCTTATAGGGTTTCTCCCTATAAGCTTTTCGTGTGGTGAGCGTATTTAGAATATAGCACCTCTCCATCTCCTCCAGTGAATGTCGTAAAAGGTGACTATGCCTCTCTAGGACTCTTAACCAAAGGGATGGGCATCAGCATTACTTCTGTGGAACAGCGCCCATTCTGAGCTCGCCTGCCAAGCGTAGTAAATTCTGCCAGTACTACCAAAGTACATAAGTAAAAAAGTTGCCCCAAAATTATGACTCAATTGCGGAAATCTACGGTAGGCATCCTCCAAAGGCCTCTGTTCAGCAGTGGATGTCATTTGGCTGATATGATGCCTTGAGGATTCCAAGTTGCCCTTTTATTAAGCCATTAGATACTTCCACCCCGAGCATTCAAGTTCTGCTAGCTAGTCAGTCAACTAAGGCGACAGACAAGCAAAACAAAGACATTCTGGTACATAGTGTTGCCACTCACATAAAGCTCGCCACAAGCTGTCTTGGGGTTTGTGTGCATCTTAATAGATAGCTGTATGATAATTTATTTTTGTATCGCAAAGTTAGGTAATGCCTGGTTTATTTTGTGCCTCCAGGCTTGAGCTTGTCTCATGTTCAGACAACGACTTCTTCAGAGGGGATTTTGTATTATCTGTGCAATTTTTTAAAATTAGTGAATTTTAGTGATTTATGCCGATTATGGATTTCGCCGATTAGCTGACTAGCTGACTAATGAGTTAGACTATTGCCGATTAAATGGCCAACTAGTCGGAAACACCGATCATTCTGACTTCGGTCAAGTCAGAATGATAAAGTGATGGTGATGCAAGCGAAGATTCTGATGCAGGATGACTTGAAAAGTCGATTTGACTTATTCATAAATAGCAATGTTGCGTGATCCTAGCCATAAACTATAGTTTTATGCGACTAATAAGGTGCTATTCGTAAGATTGCAGTTCTTGGAAGCCTTCAAAAATGGTTTATATGACGATAAGAGCGATTCAGATGAGCACATAAGAAAAAAAATCTGCAGTGCATCTTATTTTTTGGGCGTGTTACCAGGAAATTGCATCCAAAAGAATTCAAAATACTGACCAAGGTAATAAATCTTTGGTTGGCGATCGCAGTTAGGTTATAAATGTACTCGAAGGACGCTGTTGCCCATCCTCCGGCTAATCCCGTAACCCACGGGATGAGATGGGGTGGTGTTATTCTTAACTGGCATCATCATTATAATCATCATATCCTTATCATGTTTATTAAAATAAATGTTGTTAATTTTGATTAAATATAAAAATTAAATAATTTACTTTTTTCTTGTTTTGAAAATGCTGAATATTCGGCATATAACTTATTTGATGTAGACAGCAATCACAAAAACTCATATTTCAAATTGATTCGTGGTTTCAATTTCACCGCAAACTAACTCTCCACTCGACTTACATTCATTAAATCAATAACAAAACAAAAACCCGATATTCCATCTAAACAACGTAAAAAGTTACAGTAACAGGATTCACATTTGATTTGTAATCTAATAATATTAAGTTATTTACGGGCCGTAGGGCAATAAGTTCTTGTTTCCGATGAAATGTTGCCTGAGGACTGAGTTTGTGTGTGGTACAAGTTCTAAATGATTCTGTTGCGACAATTTTTTGGGAGAATATTTTTGTTCTGTTGCATCTGGCTGGTCTTAATACGGAACCCAGTGTTGGCAGTAATATAATGGCAGCAGCATCATATATAGCGAGGACTAGCTGTGTAGCAGAGATGTAAACATTTGCATCATTTTAATCGTTCGCATGAACACTCAAATTCCCATTAAGTGTATGTTTTGCGAAGTATTGTGTTGGACGGATGTCGGGACTAGTAATTAAAGGGTGGGGGCGTGGTGAGCATATCAGGCCGCGTTCGACTCACATCATTTTTAGTTTAGACTATTTCTACGACTTTGAGTAGTTTCCGCTACTTTTAGTAACTTTATTAGTGGCAGTTGACTGGGAGCAAACAGTTTCAGGTCATCCATGTAAAATAGGTGGGATATTATCTACAGGCAGACATGATGGTATTTTTATCAATATGATCAGTAATGTGGTGTCGCGACGATTATTTTTGTTGAGTTTATACAGGTTTTTTGTACATAATAAATAATAAAAAATAACAATAATGAATCCTGACAGTGTTTCTGCACAAGTTCCGGATATTGCTGATGGAGTTAGGTAAGTAGAGATTTTATACAAACAATAATAAATGCTTTTGTATTTTTAGCAAGTACGCATTATAACCTCTCTTTACTATTGTGCTAACCAAGTCATACGCGTTATAATCTCTCCATTATTGTATGTTTAGCAAGTGTACGCGTTATAACTTTAATAAATTTAAAAGCAAATTATATTTTAATATTACAATATCAATGCGTATGTATTTAGCAAGCCGTGCGTGTTCTAACCTATATGCTGTTGTGTTTACGAAGTCGAGAGAGTATATATATATATACACTCTGTTGTGTTTACAAAGTCCCGCGCATCTATGACGTGTACGAAAGAATAGACAGACAGAGTGCATATATATGTATATGTACAATTGTATTGTTTTTTTCATTTCAATAGCGAAAAGGAACTTCGTTCCATCCGGGTGTCCCTTGACACCTCTCAAGTTGTTTTTTATCGTTCTCGGCTTTCACGAGATTATCATGCGGAATGGTAACATCAACAATCAACGTGCGGCGCTCTAATCGATCTATCACCACTATGTCAGGCTTATTGGTGACAATAGTCCTATCAGCGATGATAGATCGATCCCAGTACAACGTGACATAACCATTTTCAAGAACTGGGTCGGGCACATATCTGTAGTACGGTACCTCAGATTCCACAAGATTGTATTTAAGAGAAAGTTGCTGGTGGATTATTCTGGCTACTTGGTTAAGTCTGTGCAAGTATTCGCCGTTAGCCAGACGAGACCAGAACCAGAAATAATCATGTTGAAGGGATTCACCCGGACGGTGGCATGCCCGACATATGTCAACCGTACCACCCTAAACAACATATTTCCGGTAGTTGTTCGTCAAGGTAACTTCGTCCATAATTGCACAAGCAAAACCTTCGGTTTCCCCAAACAGGTCACCGAAACGTAGCCAGGCCACCGACGCCAGAAAATCTATATCAGGACCATGAAGTGCCCGATAGAAGCGTCCATGTAGCTCCTTGCTCTGCCATACATCCCTGCGGTCGTTGGTACTGAGTACTATAGGTTTGCGCCAGTTCTCCTTAGCCAAACCGAGCGGGGTTAGTCCTTTGTCAATTGCGACCACATCTCGGTGCATCTCGGTGCTGAGACTGCACACCTCACGGTTGTGGAGAGTTAGTAGAGACATTTAAAAAGCCTCGACCTCCACACTTGCGTGGGATGTACAGCCTCATCACCGAAGATATATATTATTATTATGTATTATATTATTTTATTATTAGCCTCTAACTGTCCCACTATCCTCACAGTGGGTCATACTGAGAAGGATACGTAGAAAAAGAAAAATTATACCATTTCAACCTTTTATTTGTTAAGATTTTCTTTCTTTCATTGAGTTCTTGAGACTATAACGGTACAATTTCTAACAAAACAGCTTTCAGCTCGTAACTTACGGCCCAATGTTGCACAGGGGGAAATTTATTCATGGAATTCAATTTACTCCAGGTGTGGCTTGACCCTTAACGGGGAATAAACGGGCCTTATTATGAGTGACTTTCGCTTTTGTTTCTTTTTTATACCCCTGGATTCCAGGGTAGGGATTTTTTGGTACAAGTGTTAGTGGTAAATTGCGCGGATGGATTTCAATTTGTGGAATTTTAAATGTTTGCCGTTATTTCACGGGTGCTATGCCAATTAAACACTGTTTATATGCATAAAATAATGCTTGTAGCAAAGGCTGATGCCTAAACTAAAATAAGAAATGAAAAACGAATAAAAAAATGGCGGAATCCTTATAGGATCACTCGTGTGTCTGTCCGTCTGTCACAGCCAATTTGCTCCAAATCTACTAGACTAATTCAGTTGAAATTTTGTACACATATCAACTTCTGCAACTCAAGCTCGGACGTGTAACTTAAATAAATGAATATTGAATATAAGGGTCACTCGGGGCAAATTTGAAAATGAAAGAAGTAGTTTGCAAACTGTTCCGTATAACATATCAAATGGAAGGGCTTATTGTGAGAGTCTAATTTTTACTTTTATTAAATCGTTTTAAATTAGTCTAATAAGATCGATGAAAATTTACCATATCACCCACCATCTTACCTCCGAAACTACGGAGCCTAAAATTTTTATAAAATACAGGCAATAGTTCTTTACCCATAGATTACAGGAAAACCTATAAGAAGTCTATGGTCTAAAAACAACATGGTAACTTAATTTAATGCCTCAACTTTCTTACCAGTCTATGCACAGAACGACTGCCATCTGACACCCCAACACTTTTGAAGAAAATTTCATTAGGCGCAACCTGAGTGTAACTGGATACTTTGGATGATGGAAGCGTAACGGAAGCGTGACGGTATCATGTTTATGTTTTACTATTTATTTATTTCTATTTTTATAAAATTGACCCAGGAATGTTAACTACTTTAATAACAATTATACGAATAGCAACCGAAATAGTTTCTATACAGTTTTCCTGGAACTGTGAAAGGTGTATCAGGTTCCTAGAAGAAACAACAAAAAAAAACAATCATATCTACAGTATATATTTTTTCTAGCAGTTTATACATATGAGGTTTCTATAAGTTACTATGAGCTTTCTAGAATGTTATATGAAGTTTCTAGAAAGTTCTATGAAGTTACTAGAAGGTTCCAGAACTTTTCCGATCATGTTTATCAATTTTGCATAATATAGCCAATACATCTGTACGTAAGTATGTATGATGGAAATAAGTGTGACACTAAGAAGGACAAAAATACAATTTCAATAAAAAGCATCTAAAAATAAAAGTAGTGGATTTTTTTACGGTATATTTTTTAATTACGACCTGTAGAACAAAATGCATCACATCACTAACAACTATCTGGATGTAGTTTTCATTCGCAGAATAAAATATATTTTATTGTTCACAAATAGCAACCGTCGAAAATATTGGCAGTTGCCGTCTTGAAATATTTCAGTTGCTATTGTAGTATTTGTTATCCCTGGAGTAAATCATATAATTTTAATGTAATATGTATCATTTAATACATTTTTTCCTAACAACAAAAACTACAATAACTGTGATAACATTGATGACATAAAGTTAATGTAAAAAAATCGGCGGTAATTCTACTTTTAAATATGAATATTTATTAAATTAAAAAGTTATTCTATAGATATGCAAAAACTTTTACTTCAACCGCGCGTAAAATTTACACGCACTCAATAACATTACGCCACCCTTTTTTTTATTGGTGTCCAGTGGTAATTCTACATGGAACTTCCTTCGCCCCGGGGAAGGGCGAAGGGGTATGCCGGTCTCCTACCGGCTAAAACCACTGGAGCGCTCATCTTCGATCACACTAGAGAACATTACGCCACCCTAGCACTGCAGTTTCTTTTCCGTGAAATCAGTTTACAGACAAAAAATGTAGTCGCTACAAATATCTGTTCCGTTTGGGTACCCTCGACTAACGCAGAGGACACAAATTGCTTAGACAAAAAGAAAGAAAAATGATTTATTTACCACAATACAGGGCACATTTTAACGAGTCAGCAAATATATTGACCTGCGAGCGCATGTGTCTCTGCATTCTACCAAATAGATCTTCAGCTCAGCATGTGCCGATTATAAACCTGGTGCTGATATTCTGCTGGATCACGGGCGTTAAGCAACAAGGCGGCGATGAGTGTAATATGTTTAAGGATTAATAAACAAATAAAAATGTTAACAAAATATATTAGTATAGTTACAAGTATATTGACTAGTGATTGAATGGAATGAAATTGAAGGGAATGTTGCCATAATCACCACACGTAGAACAGAGATTGGTGTGTGCAGTATGTTGTTTTTAGCATTTAGGAGGATGTTGCTGCCTATAGTCTTGATTTCAAACCTTAGTCACCTTTGCGACACCTATGGGTAGAGATGAATAGTCTATTCTTTGCTGGGAACTACACGGAATAATATGGGTATTCTATAATATGGGTTTCTATTCTAGTACCTTCTCGTATTTCACCGCCCAAAAACACACTTCCTATTTTTCACCGGTATACTGTAGCATGATATTTCCCTAGTCGAGCCCACCCACTATCGCGCACCAAACATAAACAAAATGATCATGTAAAATAATTATAACCTGATATTTCTAGAGTAACTCCGTAATTCGGCCCAATTCGCATCATATAAAACGTATTTCCTTCCTCTTAGCGGAAAAATGTCGTCTCCTGGTCTTAGGTCTCCCCAGAAGAACGCCACAATGACAGGTCTTGGTTTGCATTGTATATTCTTTGCGGGTTTTGCCATTATCGCCACGCCAGGGATGCCGGTTCCCCTGGGGGGGTGACCGCTTTACGGTCACCCTCTTCAAGATGAGTCTATAGGCGTGGCACCAGTGGGCGGCTCTAGTGTAATCATATAGGACCTGGAGCCTCCCTTAGGTGCCGAAGATGACCGTTTCAGTGGTTTTAGCCGGTGTAAGTCCGGTGATACCCCGGGGCGAAGGAGGTTCATGAAGAATTTCCAATGGGCACCAAAAAAGGCTTAGGCAATCGCAGTTCAGTTGTGACAAAAGTACTCGAAGGACACTGCTGCCCACTGCCTGGCTAATCCCATAATTACCTTTTTAGCCACCCGCGGAATCTAATGTGATAGTGCTATTATTAACCAGCACCACGTGGCCTGTAAAGTCTACGAAAATTAAATAATTCATCTCTTTTTCCGTCATTTAGTAAAACGTGCCAACTCAACTGTTTCCTCAGTGTCTAATTCCCCGAGTTTACCCATATATCTGTGTTTTTGTTCACACTTCGTCTACATTATGCTAATCTAGCTCGAATTACTAATTGCCACGCAAACTTTGAGCTGCTCGTGATGACGGCAAAAACGGAACTAACTGGCTTTCGCGTCATTATTACTTACATAAGCGAAAATATATCAGCTTTTAAATATCCTTCACCAAATATAAACTTCCTCAATGAATGCTGTCAGGAATGTTTGCGAATAGCAAATAGTGGTAGTAGAGCTTTTCTATGGGTCCGACTGTGTCGGTACTTCCTCCGTGGGAAAGAGCGAATGGGCATGCTGGACTCTTAATAGCTAAAACCACCGGAGTGGTCATCTTCAGGACCGAAAAGAGGCTCCAGGTCATCGTAAAATCACACTACAGCCACACATTATTTTCACGCCTTTAGGCACATCTTGAAGGGGATGACTGTAAAGCGGTCACTCTTTCTCGGCGAGGATTGTAAAGCATCCCCTCAAGTCTCGCAATGTACTCTGCTACACACAGGGCGGCACGTGATCACATGCACACCGCTGTCTTTCCGGGGTTCACTCAGTGTGAGCACCCAGACTTCCTAAAACGCCGTCGGTTCCTGCTATCATACGAGTTCTAATGACACTTATTATGGTCAGAAAGAAGCTCCTAAAGTGCGATTACCGGTTTTATCTCACCATTTCAGACCGCAAACATCTACTGTCTGTACATGGGCCTCCTAATCACCATCACAATGGACGGTCATAGGGGTATATTTGATTTTAGGACAGTACTGGGTCTATTCGCGTACAGATTAATATCAAAATAATATTTTAATAACCATATATCATAACCTCGACATTTCAGTCAAGTTGCATCGACCGTGATCACGAAAAGACTCGTCTTCTACTTGATTACAAATGTATTCAATTCTCAAAATTACTATAAGAGCATATTACCATAGCTACCAGGTTTGGCGAAGATAGCACTTCTCCACCCATGGACGGATGAGGAGCGGAGGCAGCAGCATCTTATCGTTTGCTAATAACGACACATTGCGATCACCAATCCGCCTGCCGAGCATGATGACAATAGCTATTATATATATAACTGACTGATAGGCTGAGATAGCGGACGTTATGGGCTGTTGTGTATGTGAGGCGTATGATAAGACCAAAACCGATCCTTAAATAATTGGTAACAGCCTACGTGCTCATACCGAGTGACCTCCGTGAAGACGGCAGTGCGCACGTGGTCACGTGCCACCGTGTCTGCGCACGGCATACAGTGAGGCTCCGGGGGATCCTTTATAATCCCCCAAGAAGTGCCTTGAGGGCGGCCAATTTACAGTCGCTCCCCTCTGCTGGAGGGGGTGACCACCTTACAGTCATCCCCTCCGAGATGTGCCTATAGGCGTTACACCAATAGGCAGCTCTAGGGTGATCGTACGAGGACCTGGAGCTTCCCTTCGGTGCTGAAGATGATCGTTCCGGTGGTTTTAGCCGGTAGGAGTCCTTCCTATACCTTCCCCGGAATGGAGGAAGTACATGATGTATTTCCATAGGAATTATTAGAAAAAGAGGGTTAATGATTACGTAGAAGCTGGAACATTTCAACCTACGCACCATACACGCAATATATTTCCGTTCAGTCAACATGAAAACGAATAATTTAAATATATAATAAAATTACCGTTTAAAATATAACAGCAATTACGTGGGCTGAAAATGGCCTTATAAATGTAAAATTACACTGGTCTTGATGACTTTATCATGCAATAGAATCAAATAAGTTTTATTCGTACGTCATCATCATTATCAATCATTGTATCGGTACATTTCGGCTAGAAATACTTATTTAAATTAAAATGATATTGTCAACATCAAACTTTTTATTTTTATTGGTGCCCAGTGGAAATTCTTCATGAACTTCCTTCACCCCGGGGAAGCATGTAGATTCCCAAATCTACGCACCCGCAAACCCAGAGGTCCCCCGCCTTATAGCAACGGCATGGGGTTTCAGGCGTATAGGAATTAGGTGCCAGGGTGGTTGTTACCCGGCGCCGTCTCTTCCTTCTTCGAGCGGGACCAGCCCTCTCCAGATCCCGCTCTGCGGTCTCCTTCTGGAGCATGATATGATGAGAAATTTAGGCCTTAGTCCACCGCGCTGGCCTAGTTGCGGGTTGGATCACACACCGTTTTCTCACGAAGTTTTCTTTCACCGTTAACGCAAGTGATAATCTAATTCTGATCCGCCCATAAATCCGAAGAGACAGGTGCGGGCCGGGATAGAACTCAGACCCTCCTGTAATAGCAGGTAAGCGTTCAACCACTGAGCCAACACTGCTTTATCCAAACATGGAAGTAAAAATTATAAATTTATAAAGACGAAACGCATATTTCACAACATACCTTATTCAAATGATATACAGCCCATTCAGTTAGCGTTGTTCTAAAATTCTTCCCGACAAGACACAAGAGCGCAGGTGCACATGTACCAAGTGAAATATTATGGGGAAAATTCCAAGTTTATGCAGAAAATAAAATATCACAGATAAATTGTGAGATACACGAATGTGTTCGTGGAATGTTCTAGACTTGTTGTTCTCGTATTTGTTTGGTTATGTCATTTGCATTGAGATTTATACTAAGAATAGTTGTCTTATTTTTCTTACTATTTCTTGGACGCTCACACTTAGTATAGTTGTAAGTGGTCAAGCAGTTAATCATATATGACTTTGCTGGATCAGGAATGACGTGGCCAACTTACTGAGGGCCACAGCTATGGTCAATCTTTAGCTACTGCGTCGTTTATCTGCTATACGCGTGGTGTCTGGATTAAGAATATAGCACCACTCCATCTCCTTCCGTGGCAGTCGTAAAAGGTGACTAAGGGATTCTAAGCCAGAGGGATGGGCAGCGTCTCTTCTGTACAACAGTAGCCGTACTGCGGTCAGCAACCCGCCTGCCGAGCATGGTAAGTACTAGCGAATTCCCCCCAAAGTGATGACATAATTGTGAAAATGTATGCGGGATGCTTTTGTTCAGCAGTGGACGTATAAATGGCTGATATGATGATGCGTCGTTTATTACTCAGGTATATATTTAAAAATATTGATATTTTTTTTGAGTTCCGAACGTCCAAAGGTAAAAACAGCGGAACCCTTATAGGAACACTCGTGTCTGTCTGTCCGTCTGTCACAGCCAATTTTCTCCGAATCTACTGGACCAATTAACTTGAAATTTGGTACATATATGGATTTCTGCGACCCCAAACACGTACGTGTAACGTCAATAAGTGAATTTTGAATATGGGGGTTACTTTTAGGGGGCAATAAATAAAAATTAAAGAATAAAGTTTTGTAAATTGTACCGTATAACATATGAAATGGAAGGGCTTGTTGTGACGGTATCAAATGTATTTATTTTATAATTTGTTAATAAATCGTTTTAAAGTTATTTAAGAAAGTAGACGAAAAGTTTTCATTGATTGACCCATGGGTTGCCTCATCTCCGAAACTACTGAGCCTATAAGAAGTCTATGGTCTTAAAATAACACGTTAAATCTTTCAATATTGTATGTACAAACTTACGTTTGCGGTTGGAATGTACTGTAAAACATGGTTTTCAACTAAGATGTTAAGTTTGTTCTTGGCATTCAAGTTATTAGTACAAGACCGAATTTAACAATAGAAAATATATCTAGCAATTTCAGAATCCTCTCCACGCGAGTTTAAGTCGCACTTGTCCGGTTTTATTTTAATTTAAGAACATAGCTTTTCATTGCTTTTTTGTTTGCAGAAAATGTGATGAAATAGAATTTTATTAAAACGCTGACGTGAATGTAAAAGTTTTCTTTTAACATAAAACAGATCCTAACTTTGGTTAAAAAAGACAAAAATTAGTCTTAGTAATAGAGCTGATAAGTATACGTCATTATGATGATACCAACAACAAGCATCTCTTTCTTCAATATTTCCTTTCAACAATCTAAGAAGTCCAACAATATTTTTAGTCTTGTAATGAGCAAAGAAATTGCTACCGCCAAACTATCCCGCGATTGCATAGAGATAAATATTAGCATTTTTTAAATGGCCAATTCAAGCTCGTATTAAAAAATAACAACAGAAACGAACTATAAAACGCCAGGAATAAAACAACTGTCGCGAGTTGAAACAGCTTTTTAAATACGAAAAAGTGACAAAGACATTTAAACTTTTTTTCTGTATCAGTGCTCAGGTTTTATTTGTTAGGTACTAATTCGGCCCTTCTTCGTTCAAAAAGTAGTAATAGGAAAAGTGAGCTTTGTAGAAGAAGACAGTTACCGTTTTCTTAAATAATTTTCGTTACACTACTGGTGGTAGGTCTCTTATTGCACTCGGGGGTCGCGTGTGCGCAGATTGGGGAGTCTGCATGCTCACACCGAGCCACCCCCGGGAAGACGGTGACGCGCACGTGGTCACGTGCCGCCGTGTGCGCAGCACAGCGCAAAGCGAGGCTTGGGGGGATCCTTTACAATCCTCCCCGGGAAGTGCCTGGCGACCTTTTTACAGTCGCCTTCCCTCCACTAGAGGGGGTGACCGCTTTACAGTCATCCCGTCCGTGATGTACCTAAAGGCGTGGCACCAATGGGCGGCTCTAATGTGATCTTATGAGGACCTGGTTCGGTGCCGAAGATGACCGCTCCAGTGGTTTTAGCCGGTAGGAGTCTGAGCCGGTATACCCCTTCGCCCTTCCCCAGGGCGAAGGAAGTTCCATGTAGAATTTACACTGGACATCAATAAAAAAAATGTAGCAACCAACGCAGATATTCGCCCCTAAGCAGTAGTGCTTAAACTTTAGACATTACTGTGCTCCGGCTTAAAGGACACTGTGGCTAGTGAAACTATTGGGAATAAGACACTAAATAACTTGTCGTATGTGTAGGTGACGAGTGCTGTGTTGCCACACAGGACTAATTCTGGGTAGCATTACAATTGTTATGAGCAGGCGTGACGTTTAAACGTTCATCAAGTGAAACTGTTGCAGGTCTCGTCACTGAGTATCGTATTAAAAAAACATATAACATTGTATCTGTAGTAGTTTTAGGACAGATCTGTTTATGAAAGTATGTACGTTTCCCGTAAAGTGTCGGCAATGCATCAGCGAGTCCTCTGGTGTTCCGGATGATTATAGATGGCAGTGATTGCTTATTTATAAGAGACTCGCATGCTTGTTTGGCCAACTAAGCCATTAAACGAGTATATGGCTTATAGCATATATTAAAATCTTACTCTTAATAAATTTAAATCCGTTATAAAAAAGAAACTATGTAAAAAGGGTTTCTGTACAGTTACAGATTATATGGACGATAAAATGCTTGGGATTGAGCTGCTCTAATCTAGCATACATTTTTTGTTGAATTTTGGACATTATTTTTATGACACTTGAATGCTAAATGCTTTTTTAATGACATTTATTGAATAGTTTATGACATTTTAATATTTTTGACATTGTTCTGATGATAAAATATTTATTGCCATATATTATTAATACCATATATTATTTCAAAAGAGTGGAGTGTCTTGCCAGTTCTTCTCTATAGGACCAACGACTTGGAACCGTGCAACTATTTAAATTCTGACTATTCGTAAGTGCCAGCAAATAGTTTACACGAATAAAAACAATTTGACTTTGACTTTGACTATAAGTGAACCATCCGTATAAAAATTCGAACTGCCTTTTTTTCAATCCACGGCTTCCTGTTACTACGTTCTAGACTCAAAGTGTCGAGCAACATGTGTTATCATTGGTGGCTAGATAGTGCTGTCATTCAAGTATTGTAAGCATGATTGATTTCTAAATTAATAATACAATACGTTTAGAACACTCCCAAATTTAAATCAAACACCGCGCCAACAAACCCCAACTTTGAATAACACAATTCGCATCCCTTACAATATTTTCCCGAAACTTCAGCTTCCATCGTAATCGTCGCTTGCTTTACTCCAAGCCACGATCAACGAAATTGAAAAATAACTGAGCGTCCTCACGATAAATTTCAGTCGGAAAACTTTGCTGTTCTAATCGTTAAAACGGAATTTCGGTCATTTAAAGTACTGTTATTAAACTCTGGGACGTAAATAAGTTGGGTGACTTAAAGGAGTCTTGCCAGCACATCTTAGGACGAGATTAAAATGAGAGGAATTTTCTTTTGTTTTAGAAGCTTAGGATTAAATTTATAAAAGATGCCTTTCGAAATTATTTCCAGTTATGAAGTGAACATGATTAGAAACAATCTAAAGTTATAATCGAATGTTCTAAGCTTAAAGTTATGACGAGTTCGAATAATGGGCGTTACTATCGCCACGAACAATGAAACTTTTCAAAAGATTTCTCAAGTAACTTACGACCGCAACTATTATACGACTGGTATTTCGAAGTTTATGTAAGTACTATATTTCTATAGTTATTTTTCAATATGTGGTATCCTATATTTATTTCTTACAACGTTTGTATTTGGTTTCAATCATGTATATTAAAGAGCTTAGAGCTTGTATAGTTTTTATGTAATTACAAGCGCGCCACCGTCTTCTCACGAGTTGCTCGGTGTAGGCACGCAGATTTCCCAATCTGTGCACCCGTGAATCTAGAGGCCCCCCGACATATATCGACGGCAGGGGGTTTCAGGTGTATGATAATTAGGCGCCAGAGCGGTTGTTACCCAGGCGCCGTCTCCTCCTACTTCTTCAGCCCTCTCCCGATTCCGCTCTACGGTCTCCTTCTGGAGCATGACGCTGTCATAGGAGGAGATCACTTCATTGCAGTATTCGTGCTCTGCCTACATAGCCGACACTACTGCCAGCAGAGAAAGATCTTGCCCGATCCAATCGACCAGGATTTGCCGCTTGGCCGCAGACGCAGTGCATGTCTCGAAAGTGTGCTATACGGTATCTTGGTCGCTATCACAATATACATTGTGCCGTGGCCTCACATCGTATCCTGTACAGGTACACACCGAAACAACCATGCCCGGTGAACACCTGCGTCAGGCGGTAGGTGACGCGCTCGCTCCTTCTGATTCAGGTTCTATAACCTATATTATTCAAACAAATATTATATACATCATAATTTTATGTTTCATATGTCAGATGAGAAGCTGAATGATTTAATTTTAAAACAAATGATTTGGCTTTTGCCCGATATTTCGGATAAATACCAACAAATTAATATGAACCAACACAAATGGAGGAATTAACAGCATGAAATTACCATGGAAAATTAGCAAACTGATAGCTGATTTAATAGTAAACTGGTGTTTAGTAAATTGACTAGTTAAATGTGTAGTGTAAATGGGGTGGTAATTTTCTGGGAATAGGAAATTATAATGGGTTAGAGTGATACAGTTTTAGTTAGTTAGGTTACTTATGTTCTTCGTTATACTTCTGGTTTTGACAGGGATTTTTGAGGAGTCTGTTGACTAGTAGATTCTGGATCAGGTCAGGACTCGGATGTCATAAACTACAGTAGCGAAAACAGATTATTTCCTATTAACTTTTTACGTAAAGGGGTTCATTTTTTTATCCGAATAGTGTCCGGATTTGATATTCCACCACTCCATCTCCTTCTGTGAATGTTGTAAGAGGTTACTAATGGACTTTAACTAGAAGGGTGGGCAGCTGCGACACTTATGTAGAACAGAGGCCGTACTGTACTCAGCAACCCACCCGCCGTGCGTGGTGAGCACTGCTAAACCTAATTTTAATAGAGAAGATGACTGGCAGGTACCACCAGTTTACAGTGGGCGGCTCTGGTGTGATCATACGTGCCGAAGATGATCGCTCCAGTGGTTTTAGCCGGTAGGAGTCCGGCATACCCCTTCGCCCTTCCCCGGGGCGAAGGAAGTTCATGAAGAATGTCCACTGGGCACCAATAAAAAAAAAATAAAAAAAAGTTACCAGTTTGGAATCCTGTTATTAAAATAATAAAATCCCAAACCAAATACCACACTAAAAACATCAAGGCACTGTGAGTGATTACTGCGTGCATCGAAGTAATTTTTGATTATAATTGTACGGTAGATAAAATAAAATAACTTTTTAAAACCTGTAACGACGCCTGTCACCTTAGTCATCCTGCGACCATGAACCCTGCAATGTGTTCGAAACGTCAGGCAAAACAAAAATCTAAAATATACGCGATAGAATCCGTTTAAAAGTGTTTTTTTATAATGTACTGCTGAACCTCTAAAATGATGACACAATTGTGTAAATGTATGGGGGAGGTCTTTGTTCAGCAGTGGACGTCCTTTGCCTGATATGCATATATTTATAGCCATAGACAACCATCCATGCATCGCAGTGGATAGATTTAATAATTAATTAAAGCTATAGCAAATAAAATGGCATTTTAAATGACATACTACCGTTTGCGAACGTTTGCTATAAAACATTTACACAATAACCCGCCAAAATGAGACGAGATAAAATTTCACCAATACTTTTGTAAAATAATTTCATATTATTGATACATCTTCGAGTATCGTTGAAACGTAATCCTCCCTTGACAATTGAAAATAACATTTTCATTACGCTGAGTGGTACAAAACCCAGTTCCAGTAAGAGGATATCAGTTCTGCGACGAATAATTCCTATTGGGAATTCTCATGAAATATTGACAGTATGTTATGATAATCCTGTTTTAATAACAGCCTATATGCTAAGTAAGGTGACACTCTGTTATGGCTCGCTCCTCTTCTCGATGGCCAATATATGTGCCAATTGTGGCCAGTGCTAATTAATGGCCATCGTATAGAGTGGGTGTCATAAAAGTCGACTAAGGGATTAGCCGGAGGACGGGCAGCAGCGTCCTTCGAGTGAATTAACAACTCAACTGCGATCGCCAACCCGTCTGCCAAGCGTGGCGATTACAGCAAAACCCCTCAATGAGCACACAACACACCCATATCGGTCGTTGTTGTGATCTTTGGGGGAGGCCTGTGTCCAGCAGTGGACTTCATTCAGCCGAAATGATGATATAGAGTTCTCACTCTCAATCCCCCTCCCGATTATTGGCACTTTGGTAGGTATTTTAGAGTTCCCGGGGGGGCGACCGCTTTACTGTCACCATTCACCAGGCGTGGCACCAGTGGGTGGCTCTAATGTGATCATACGAGGACCCGGAGCCGCCCTAAGGTGCCGAAGATGACCGCTCCAGTAGTTTTAGCCGGTAGGAGTCCGGCATACCCCTCCGTCCTTCCCCGCGGCGGAGGAAGTTCATGTAGAATTTCCACTGCGCCCAATAAAAAATAAATAAAGGTATTTTAGAGTTGGCTCATATGTTTACTTGTCAGTCCTGCTTAAATATCAACAACATGGAGATAAAAATTAGTTACAAGTATATTTAATCCTCAGACAAAATGGAACCTAACAGTGAGCAAGGAGAGAGATAAAATGATTTGATCAGTTGTGTTCAATATATTTATTGCAGATAACCACAATGTATTCATAGGTGGTAAACATAAATTATGAGATCTATCGTGGACCTTGTCGGGCACATACAAAATAGGAGGACATAAATCTGTACTAATATAACTATAAAATGCATATAAATTACAAAGATCTGTCGTTTAGATATTCATTGATACTATAGTAAGCTTTGTTGAGTAATAAATGTTTTTTTTTTAGTTTATTTGTGACTCACTGTATGCAGAAGGACATCCATTGCTAAACAAAGGTCTCCCCATAGATATGACGGGCTACATCCTATGTGTCGTCATTTTATTTTGGGGGGAATTTCCAGTACTCATCATGCTTAGCATGTTATGCTTAGTTGGTGACGCGGGGGTTGCGGGCGCGCAGACCTTTAATTTCTCAACACATAATTTATTTCCTCAATCTTGATGATTTGCGCTTCATTAATTTTCCTTGTACAATATGGACACGAGCTTCTTTTAGAGGTGTTGTCCAACACATGGGAAGGAAGGAAGGAATTAAGGAAGAATATTTTCCAAATGGGTTGGCAACATATTAACAATACAAACATTATACTGCAAGACTGTTCTGGTGACATGGCTGTTCATAGGCGGGGATCATCGCCTTCCAAGAGATAAAGATCAACTATAATTTACATCCCACATTTAAAAATCTATTCCCAATAATAAATTATTACATAATTATATCCACCAAGAACTTACAATAAAATTCAAATACAGAACAATAACGCTTTTAAGAAGACTTTGCTCAAAGAAAGACGGAGTACCATCGCAATAAAGTAAGTAGAGTAACTTTGACAACGACAGGATATTAAAGCATTAAAAATCTCGAGTTTAAGCGTCGGCCGAACTTATTTCATTATGTGCGACTTATGCTTGACTTGAGAACATGAATACCAACGTGAAGGAATTATGGCTTCAGATTATGGTGCACTAGTTGAGAAGCGCGATTTCTATGACGAAATGTAGCGCATTTTTATCGTGATAAGTATATATTTCGTGAGGTTATACGATATTGTTACACTCAGTAACACTTGGTCCAGCTCTGCAAGACCACAAATATACGTCATGTAGTTTCATTATGTCAACATGTCGACGACATTATTTTATGACATCAATTATTTTTTAAACACAACTTTAATTGGTATTTATTTATTGATATTTTTTTGTCATTTGCATAATTAGTATACGTTAAAGATAAATTTTGACATTTGTAACATTTGTATTGGTTTGACATTAATATTATTATTGATGATATCTGTGATTTATTACAATGTAACATCTATGATGTAGCTGTTTGAATCAGATTTGCGTCTATTTTGCAGTAGCCCATTAGTAATAGTTTGCTATTATTTACCTGTGTATGTGTACGTCTTATAAGGCGACTAAGGGACAGAGGCATGGACAGCAGCATCCGTTCTGTTGAACAGTAGCCATTCTGCGTTCACCAATCTGCCTGCCAAACGTGGTGAGTACTGGAAAATTCCCCAAAATGACGACACACAGCAAGAGACCGGTTATTTTATGGGGGAGGCTCTTGTTCAGTAGTGGACGTTTTTTGACTGTTATTATGAATTTATTTAATATTGAATTATACTTTACGATCGAGCTAAGCCCCACAAAATTGTGTATTCTGTTTGATTATGAGAAGTTGAGTATTTTTATACATACTGACGGTACTGCTGGCGCAGTGGCGACGGGTCGTGGGTTCGATCTCCGCACGGAATAAATATTTGAATGATATACAGATAGTTGTTTCGAGTCTGGGTGTTTGTTGTTGTTGTTGTGTACAGCGAAATTCTAGAGTGGGACCAGGTTACATCGTAAGTATTTGTATTTATTTTTTATAATGTTGTTTTTATAACGTTTTTATAATTCAGTTGTGTTTCATGCTAATCGACAGAATATTACATACCTTAAGCCATTTCTTGTAATCAATTTTTATTTTTTGCTCTTGTTTTCAGTGAGTAAAAAATGTATAACTAGTTTAATCATATTTAATTATACTAATACAATTGAGTTATTACTCAACACATATTTAGGTAATATTTTCTCAACTAATTTTTAAGTTTGACTTTATTTGAGTCACTTTGTATTTCTGCTGGCAGGCGGATTCCCGAGAGTTCTGTTCACTTTATAGATGACTAACGGTCGAATACTGAAACGCCAGTTTATTACTTCCACATTACGCTGTTACCCCAGCACCGTCTCCCCCTTCTTCGTCGCCAGCCTGTCTACCAAGCTTGGTGAGTACCGCCAAATTTCCCCCAATATGACGGTACACTTTTGGAAACCTATGGGAGAGACTTTGTTCAGCAGTGGACTGTGGCTGATTGATGCCTTCTTTTAAATTTTTTGTAATTTTAGTAACAAGTAGTTTTAAGAATCTTGTAATGTTTACAATTTATGTAATCAAGCTGAAATCCTTAGAGAATCTCGACGATTTACACATACATCTTAATGAACTAATAGGAACTTTCTGACTTTAACGATATAAGGACTGAAGTAGAGGTGGGAGTAAGCTTCCTTAGAAATTATTCTTATTACAATAAAAGTACCTACCCGTAAACTCTGTTCTCTACACTAAAATACATTTAATTTTTCTTTTATATCACACGATAAATCAAATATATTTGCAAGAATCACAAACACTATTCAATTCTACCTATAAATATCCAAGTGCCCGGTTCAAATTTTACAGCACGTAAAACTTTTACACCTTTTCAAAGCGGTAGAGCCGGTTATAAAATTTGTAATTTATGAGTTTGCATGGGACAGATACACGCTATCGTCAGATGGACCAAGCGGATTCACATAGTATAATTTACGTTTCATATACAATTTATGTAAGTTCTATAAAAGATGTAGTGAGCTAGTGTTGTTTTAATGTTGTGTATTAGGGAAATAACGTGGTTAAAATTTACGCTGTTTAACTATTTGGTGAACTCATCTTGAACGGAATCGGTTATAATACCTCACCATGCGATAAACGCAATCCCGGAGGGCAGATTAGATCAATTTCCTCACACATTTGATACAAAAAGGATATCGTATAGGAGATCGTATCGTATAAGAAATATAGAAACCGCAGGATAGCTCGTGGCGAGCTGTATGTGAGTGGTGACATTGCGTACCCGAATGTCCAGAGAGTTTATCAGGCACTCTAGCATTGGCCTCAGTCAACAAGTGCCCTCAGACTCAACTTTGGCCTTAATTGGCCGATCAGAGCAGATGTGCCAGAGCTATATTCTCGGGGCTGAAAGTGTTCAGCGGCGTAATAAGGGAAAACCCACTCCAATACTTCGAGACGTGCGATGGTGAAACCGATGGCGCACGTCTCGACACCCCGAGCCAGTAGCCTTTCAACGATTGGCTTCAAGTATCAGTTATAGATAGAATACACAGGGTTTTTTTTAACTTTGTCCCACATTAGAATTTCTCCTGTATCGTGTGTGTGCTTACAGACACAATTATAATTATCAGACTGATGGATTACTACTGTATGTTTATAAAAGTACACTCAAGATAATGTCTAAATCAGTCTTAACAATACCTGGGGTGGAGAATAGTTGGAATATTCTAGATTTTTCTAAATCTATCATCTCTTGGGAGTTAACGTCTTTAAACTTGGAGATTTTCCTTAACTGGACATATTGGTGTGGTCCAAAGACCCTCCAGCCGCACATTGTCAACTAAGCAACACTGCTAAGGGCGCTCCATAGTAGTAGTCCATAGTCGTAGGACTCAGACTTCGGCTTAGGGAGTTGGGGGAAGATCTTTACATAGCGTATTAATATACATATGCAGTGGCTGATACAGTCGGCTGCTGCGCTCCGGGTCGTGGGTTCGATTCCCGCACGGAGCAAATATTAGTATGATCTGCAGGTAGTTGTTCCAGGTCTGGGTGTATTGTACGTGGAATTCATGTCTGTAAACGCACCCGAGATACAGGAGAAATTCGAGTGTGGGGCAACATTTAAAAAAATAACCTCTAATTAACGGAATCTAGTTATGTGCTTCCCATAAAGCACTAGATTAGTGAAATAACTATAAACTTCATCGTTCTAAGTTGTAATAGCAATATGGCGTGATATATTGTAAAGGCAATATGGAGTAATATAAAATCAACCACAAAAATCAAAACACGTCCGACCAGCGTATAATCGAATAAATATAAATTCATGAATATTTACAGTACGGCCGCCAACATGGCGCAATTTCACCTTTAGATATGCACATTCATAAGTTTCAGTGGCAGTTTTTTAATTTTCCTGCTTCACTAATTGGTAAATGTTAAAAAATATATGAATAACTTTCCATATTGGTCTGCGAATAATAAAACAATATTACCCCCGATTTCCGTAAAATGAAGTGGTCTGTGATGTCACTGGTAAAAGATCATTTCATTTCTGTTCATCCAACAATGGGATAACCAATACAATAAAGAGTATTCTTTGTTTTACCCCAGATATAACAAAATAATACAGAAAATCACGGTATTGTCGCATACGGTGATTTCTGTCTAACAATCTTGGAATGGACAGATTTGCAATTAAAAGTAAATCGTGAATTTAGTAATACTTAGTTCGTATAAACTTCAATCAATCATTTTTTTTTTCCTCCACAATATAAAATACATTATTATAAATAAAGTGCTTACATAAGTACATAATTATATAGTGGGAGACTGGTGCCTAAAC
Source organism: Diloba caeruleocephala (assembly GCA_947459985.1). Lineage (NCBI taxonomy): Eukaryota > Metazoa > Arthropoda > Insecta > Lepidoptera > Noctuidae > Diloba > Diloba caeruleocephala. The sequence continues at coordinate 5,805,884 of OX381618.1, forward strand.
TAGGCAGAAACCTGTATTTCAGGTCACCAGGACTCCCCCTAATACAATAATTAGAATCAATAGCAAGCAGGGCTAAACAATTGCATTAATGGTAATTAAAAGAACATACAATAATTTGGAAATAAAATTAAAATTAGATTTTTCGCGTAAATAAGTGTGTTTATGTGTGTGCGAGTGTATATGCGTGGTGAGTGTGTATGAGGCTGCCTGTGGATGGGTGTGAATGCGTACGTGCGGAGTTTTATATGAGTACATGTGTGTATATGTGTGGATTGAATGTCTGTGTGCGAGGGTGTTAGGTCTTAGGCCTGAACGGTAAACAAGTTTTCAGTTTTATCGTAATCTAACAGTAAAAGCCACTTACCGACTTCCATATTGCAAGCATGTTTTGTAAGCGGATATATATTGTTTTTTTTTTGTTGTTAACTTGAACTATCAACACAACTATTGTTTGAATAACTTAATAATTATGTTTTTCCGAGACCTAAAAGTGCCTACGACACACTTACGCCTCATACTTCGAGGTAGAATGGACAAGACAAGACAAAAACGTAAAAGTTTTGGCTCATAACTTTTTTGATTGAAAACGTATAATAATATTGGGCGGGAATAGTAAACAATATTAGCATTTAAATATATTAATTTAATAATGAGAATGTAAACTTTGAGCGTACCTTATATTTAACAAATCTGGATTTGCGATATACGCAATAATAAAAATAAAATGGTACTTACACCCCTCTACAATCGATTACACCAATTTTGGGCATAAAAGCCAATACTATCATATTAATTAGTCGTAAAGACTGGTTATTACCTTAATTATGAATTTTCTGTGCACAATCAAATATTACAGTGTTTAAGTCAGTATAAATGTGATTTATATAACAATTGAAGTATAAGTATTAATAAAATATGGATTATTTATGAAATTTTGAAAATAGAATTTTAGTGGAGAGTATCATCATCATTTCGGCCGAATAAAGTCCACTGCTGGACACAGGCCTCCCTCAAAGATCACCACAACGACCGATATCGGTGTGTTGTGTGCTCATGCACCCCCCCAGGGTTTGCCATAATCGCCACGCATGGCAGGCGGGTTGGCGATCGCAGTTGAGTTGTTAATGTATTCGAAGGACGCTGCTTCTAATCCTCCATTTTTCCTTAGTCGGCTTTTACGACACCCACGGGAGAGATGGGTAGGTGCTATTCGTAGCCGGCACCACATGGCGTACTAGAGAGTATATAAAACTATTTATATGAGTAAGTCTTTAACGTTGTAATTTTTATTGCATTTCATAAGAAATAAAAAATACCTATTACCGTTTTTATAGTATGGTATTTGATATTTTAATCTCTTATTCTGTCTTCATTACATTTCATACATGCATAATCAGCCCAGTATCGTCTCACTACTGGGCATGGGCCATTTCCCTCGATGAGAAAAGTTAGGCCTTAGTCCACCATGCTGGCCTAGTGTGGGTTGGCAGACTACACACACCATTGAGAACATTTTGTAGCCTCTCAGGTATCCTCACGATGTTTTCCTCCAACATTACATTTCATATCAACGAGAATCAAATATGTAATACCGCTATTACTGTTTGGCCTTTGGTATTTCTACTAATCTAGATAAGATTGAGTAACTTGTGAAGGTCGCTGGGAGTCGCTGGATGAGAGCGGCATGTGACCGCTCGTTGTGGAAATCTAAGGGGGAGGCCTTTGTTCAGCAGTGGACGTCCTGTGGCTGATATGATGAGTAACTTCAAAACTTTTGTTTCAGATTAATATTTGGTTTGCGCAAATATGATCATGTCTCAGAATTTCACTCTACGCTCAAGTCCATTAGGACTTCGCCAGAAATTATTTTCTTTTACTACTTTACAGCATTTTATTAAATCCCACAACACCCCTTTATTTTAAAGAACGTTTTAATTTCCTGCATGAGACAGAGAAAAATCAGAGAACTTGAGACTTCAGATGCCAAAGGTTTCCACCAAAATCTTCGATAAGTCTTTTACAGTTCAGGCTGTACGGTTTTGGAATGCATTGTCATTGCCAGTGAGAGCTGCCAAATCATTATCGTTATAGAAAAATAGTAAAAGACAGACTGCCTCATAATTACTTCTATCTACAACTTTCAATCTTAAGGTTGTCTGAAAGAGATGGCGGATAAGGCCGCCTATGGTACTTTTTCTTAATTAAAAACTTCTGTGACAATTTTTTGTGTACAATATTTTTAGTAATACAAATAAATAAATCATTAAATAAAAGTACATTTTCTTTAATGAATTTTCAATCGTCAGTTAATAACTACCTACCGAATAAAGATCAATTATTAGCCTGTTTATCTGTCTGAGAACGAGTTGTCTATTTTTTTATTGCCATTTATCTCACGAAAAATCCGACCGATAATTTCGACTCGAGCAATGCTAACTCCAGGGAGATGAAACAAACATAGTGCATAAACAGATGTTAGAGCAGGACAGACTATTCCATGCTCTGTGACAAAATATTACACTGGTATTTATAATTTGAGGTTATGTTTGTTGATTGTGATTGTTTACTTTTAACTTGTATAGGGCTCCCGTTATTATGTACGTAAAGCAATTATATTTTATTTCCAATGGAATCGAATAAAAGAAAACGTTCGACAAATTTTCATACTACTGAGATTCAGTTAGTCGTGAGTTTAATCGACGACACACGTACAAACAAAATGGACGGACGCGTTAATGTATATAGGCGATTTAAATATTTGAATAAACTAAACTTTTTATTTTAAAAAACGTTGCCCCACACTAAGATTTCTCCTGTGTCGTGGGTGCGTTTACAGACATGAATTTCACACACAATACACCCAGACCCGGAACAACTACCTGCAGATCATACAAATATTTGTTCCGTGCGGGAATCGAACCCACGACCCGGAGCGCGGCAACTGTCAAAAAAGTCTGAATCGATGATGGAATTATTTTGAATCCCACATGGTGAAGTGATCGTGCCTGGACCTGCCAATTCTTATAATTCTTACTGATGGAGCAATGAATTCATATACTGTGTTCCTTCGTCAATTATTAAGTCATTAATGCTATCAAAAATATCCATAATAATAACACTTTCACTTGGTATTAAACGCAAAACCAAGATAACTAACCTAATAGTAAATGTATTGTTTACACCATCTGTCCCGCATCTGTTGAATGGTACTATCTCTCGAATATTGCTCTATCTGGCTGTCAAAGGGGCAGATAAATTTATCCTTCAGGTATTATTCGTCAAATAAATCCTATCTGAGTATTGAAAAATTAAATTGTGTGCTATCTATCGAATAAATGCTAGCTGTTTGTTTACTGACGATTGAAAAATCAGCCCTTAATTGATTAATTTGTCTGTGCTATTTAATTGTTACTACCTTGCGTTTTAGTTTACTTTATCACTTTTCTGTATTTATGTCAATTACATTGAGCTTTGTTTTAATTATATAGAACCATCATCTAATTATCCGTACCCAACGGACAACCCCAATATTCGTGACTTTCTTGTCCATCCTAAGGTTGTCTAGAAAAGATCGCTTTTAGCGATAATTCCGCTTATTGTAATAACATTAACATTTTCTTTTTTAATCCCAAATGGATTGTACACCATGGGTATTCTATCCCAGTCTATTTGAATTACAAGACCGCTACAACAAATGGTCCTGAGGAAATATAGCTATATAAACACCACGCCTTATATCATATCGGTCATTTATACGTCCACTGCTGAATAAAGGACTTCCTCATAGATTTCCACAACTGTGTCATCATTTTGGGGGGTATTTGCCAATACTCACCACGCTTGGCAGGCGGGTTAGTGAGCGCAGTATGGTTACCGTTAGCGCAGTTACCGTTTCACAGAAGGAACGCTGCTGCCCATCCCTTTGGCTTAGATTCCCTTAGTCGCCTTTTACGACTTCCACGGGATGAGATGGAGGATGGATATCCATGGTGCTATATTCTTAATCCGGACACCACACGGACTTACACCTTACAGGAGAACGGTAACCATAGAATATTGTTCCTAGGCTGAAGAACGATGCAAATGAACATCCGCTGAGATGACTCTCATATTTTACAAAACCCACACAAAGCCTAGGGATAGCCTCCTAAACGAAACGGTAATATTTGCTGGAATCCGCTTGGAGAACGATTATTTTTAAATAAAATTCCAGAAAGTGATACCTAATAATTCGCTGCATAATATCTTAACTCCAAAGCATTAATTCCGGGGATATTCATATGATATTCTCGTACTTGCACATAACACATAATATCCAAACCTTGACATTATGGAAGACATACATATATAAAGATACGTACAGATATATATGAGTCACGAATTCGGAAATGGGATGTCGCGACGAAATCCCGGAATGATTGAAGACAGCACTAGATTGGCGGCCATCTGTACTTTCATAACTTAGCTACCTATGTATAAAATAGGCAGGAAGATGAAGATGAGGTATAAATGTTTAGATTTATTCTAAAATACATTTTAGACTTTTTTGGATTTTGGATTGGTATTCAGCTAAGCATGCTTTACCTAATAAGCAGCTTTACTTAGTAGCTTTATAGCAACTTATTATCTAGCTTTTAGACATAGTCATTTACGTCGTGCAGCTACTCCCGTAGATGTACGTTCACGTTATTTCCACCAAGCACTGCTTGCGAATACCGAAGTAGGTAATGATCGGCAACATCCATCTTCACAAATTGACCTACATTTTTCTCCGTATATGTTTTACAATAATTTGTATCAACCAACATTGTAATTTCAATTATGTTAAAAGAGTGTCCATGGAGTTTCTTGCCAGCTCTTCTCCACGAGATCAACTATTTGGAACCGTGCAACTTATATTCTGACGTTTCAAATGTGCCAATATTTGGTTTATATGAAATAAAAAACTTTGACGTTAGCAGCGCGATGGCCCACGTAAGCATATAATTACGCATTTACGTATAAAGCTATGCCTGTGGTACCAAGCTTTTGTAGCACCACCACACAGCAACGTTTATGCCGTGCAGCTAGGCGGTCACAAATACCTACAATGCTTGCGAACACAAAACGCAGTATGACGTACTGCAAAAAATGCTTCTTTTGGAACTGCATTGATTCTGCGTTTATATCGGCCTTTTTTACGTGTTGCCACTGGAAATTCTTCAAGAACGTCCACCTCGGGGTGTTAAAAATAAAATCTTACACATTATTCCTGTTAATTATACTTGTATAACTAATGATTTTTTCTATTTCGTGTGGTGTCCGAATTAAGAATATAGGCCACTCCCCTCGTGGATGTCATAAAAGGTAACTAAGGGACTTTAAAGCAGAGGTATGGGCAACAGCGTCCCTTCTGTTGGATAGTAGCCGTAGTGCGCTCACCACCCCATCTGTCAAGTGTGGTAAATATTGAAAAATACCCCCCAAAATGACGACACAATGGTGGAAATCTGTGGGGGAGGCCTTTGTTCAGAAGTGTACGTATAAATGGCTGATATGGTGTATTTTATAATTGTACTTCTTTCGATCTATATATATTATATATACTATCTATACCGATGTTAATCAGAACAAGATTATGTTAGTATTTTATTTTCTACTAGATGGGAATGGCGGTTTCACCCGCCGTTTAATTTAAAAGAAATTGGATTATTCATAAATTATTTAGAGTACTCAGACATAGACACTTGACATAGAGTATACATATTGGATTTCATGGTGCTATTACCTAGTCTGTAATCATGCCAAAGACATATCATACGTATTTCCTTATTTAAAATATAAGAAAAATATTCAATTTAAAACTCTGTTCGTTAATTTCACGGACAATAGAACTTCTCATTCTTTCAATAACTGAAAGCTATTATCAAAAAGAGCAAAGCAACGACTTTATTAGTGGTCCTCTCCTGCCCTCAGTTGTAAGGCCCTTGCGTACCTTTTTTCCAGAAAGATCAATAACGCGACGTAATGGCTCATGAATCATCCAAATTACGTGAATATTACAATACTCTTTGCGCCATGCCGTGTAGATAGATTTAAAATACGTGTACCTAGTTTATTTTTCAATGTTAGTCGTTATTTATAACAGTATTAATTTGATTTATTTGCGGAAAAAGGTTTGCGCAAAAGAGGGCCAGAAATTATGTGGGAAATCAGGTTGCCCTGTAATGGAAGCACTATAGAGATTGATAAATATGCATTTTTGCACATACAAAACGAAGTGACTTATTTAGCTGCATTGAATAGATCAAAGGACCAAATCATCATCATCGTCAGCGCAATCACTGTACACAGATCTTATCTCAATATAGACCTTACCCAAATAGTTAGTAATTGAGTGCTGGTGCCTTGACCATGAACATGTCGCCCAGCGTGACAACTAGGTCTGTGAACAACACAATCACCCAAATATTCTATTTTCCTGATAGGTATTCCATATATTATAATACTTATGCGTTTATTCTATATTACGTTCCCATTCATCTTTGCATAGAAACTCTGCGGACCCAACTAAACAACGTACCTAATCAAACCGTCCGTGTTAAATAAATAGCAACCACAGCTTGTTATTTACGTTTTGTTTGCATTACGGATAATATAATAACTAAAATAAACCCCCGAAACTCAAATAATGGGCGCAAAGTTAGTCAGAATTAAATTTAATTAAATTGCAAACGTTTCTAAGGTAAGGAATACAACGATATTAAAACCCTTTGGCTAATTGTGAAGTAGATTGGCATTCATAATTATGGACCCTTTTATTTAATGTTGCCAGACCCACGACAAGTTATTAGCTTTGTTATATGTTACAACTTTTTGAGGATTTTTGTGTTGCCAAAGGGTGTATTTGTTTGAAATTTTAACTGTGAAATATCTGGGTACGCGGTTGGGGATGACGTTTCCTGCAGACGTTAAAAGAGGTCATGGTGAAAATGTCGCTATGTTTTTTTCAAATGGTGTTTCAACACTTAGAAGTGTAAAGTAACATTTGAATCAAATTATTCAAAATAAAAGCTTCTTAATACAACAAATGTATTCTGGCTATAATAACAAAATATGTGTCTATGTGGGGTCCAGAATATAGCACCACTCCATCTCCCCCGTGGATGTCGTAAAAGGCGACAAAGAGAACCTGTGGGATGAGAATCCTGCACTCACCAACCCGCCTTCCAAGCGTGGTGAGTACTGGAAAATTCCCCCAAAATGACGACACACAGCATCTAATCACAAATAAATAAATCTATGGGGGAGGCCTTTGTTCAACAGTGAACGTTCTTTGGTTGATATGATGATGATGATTATGATTATGTGTCAAGAATGTTACAATATCTTGAGCGACGTATAAATTTGTAACAATGGCAGTTGGATGAAAAAACGCTGTATGAAGAGCCAAGCAGCAAACACGGATGCCGGGTTGTTTGGTCGAGTCCTGAAAGAGATTTATCTTGTTTGGCTATTTTAGGCATTAAGTCATTTTTACGCTTTCATTGGGTCTACTGCGTCCTGCGTACTGAGCAGAGATTATCACAAATCTGGGGCTATGTGGGTTTATATTATATAACATAGACCGAGAAGTACATTTTCATCATTCGTTGAAGAGTATTTTAACGTAACTATACTATTAGTCCGTGTGGTGTCCGAGTCCATGTGTCCGGATTAAGAATATAGCACCACTCCAGCTCCTCCCGTGAATGTCGTAAAAGGTGACTAAGGGACTCTAAACCAGAGGGATGGGCAGCAACATCCCTTCTGTGGCACAGTAGCCATTCTGCGCTCACCAAGCCGCATGCCAAGCGTAGTGAGTACTGGAAAATTCCCCCCAATATGATGACACAATTGTGGAAATCTGTGGGGGAGGCTTTTGTTCAGCAGTGGACGTTGTATGGCCCATATGATGATGATGATGATGATCTATACTATCTCAATGTCTACATCTGAATAAAGGCTTCGGTTGTTAATCCACACAAAGATCATTCTCATGGTTACAGATTAATAAGTCATAACATTAACACAAACAGACAGTATATAATAGTCAGTTGACTAAAGCAAGTAACTAAGTAGTGTGTCTTATAGTCAGTTAAGTAAAGTTGGATCGCTGCCCCGCTATGTTTACTCCATTTTATGGCACCAAGCTGTTGCACTCACGACATTTTTATTGGACAACTGCGGTATTAAGTTTGAGATTGGATGATGTGGAAATATGTATTGGTATGTCGTTCGCTTTTATAAGAACTACGAGAAGACTCGTTCATAACAACAGTAATGTTGGTGGTGCAGGTGAGCAAATCTTGCAGTGAGTAAAGCAAGTCGAAGTCTCAGTAGAATATAGTTATATTTTTTAAAGCAGGTAGGTGTACGTGGGGCCCGTATTTCGACTAATTTTGTGATTTTGCTACAGCCGCAACGAGTGAGCGCCACTACCCCGCGCGCACTCGCGTCGCTTACAAGTAAAATAAACCTACTATAAAGAAAAGAAAAATACAACGATAAATTATTATCATCATCATCATTTCGGCCAAATAAAGTCCACTGCTGGACATAGACCTCCCCCCAAAGATCACTACAGCGACCGATATGGGTGTGTTGTGTGCTCAATGGGGGGTTTTGCCATAATCGACACGCTTGGCAGGCGGGTTGGCGATCGCAGTTGAGTTGTTAATGTACTCGAAGGACGCTGCTGCCCATCCTCCGGCTAATCCCAAAGTCGCCTTTTACGACACCCAAGGGATGAGATGGGTTGGTGCTATTCGTAGCCGGCACCACACAGCAAATTCGTAGCCGGCACCACACAGCAAATTCGTAGCCGGCACCACACAGCAAAGATTATTATAATGTCTGCGTATATAATAAGGACCTGTGTTCAACTCTCTTGCTTCGTGTATTATTTAATTTTTTTCAGTTTTCGCAGTATTCTTATATCACCATTACCTAAATTACCTAACCATTAGCACGTAACCATTATACCCACACATCAGCCCGCAAACGTCCACTACTGAACAAGGGCCTCCCCCACAGATTTCCACCATTGTGTCGTCATTTTGGGGGGTATAACGGTAACTAAATGAGTGGTGATGAGCCTCCTTCCGTCGCTTTATGGCAGGTGGCCTCGGAGGTTGCGGGTGCACAGATTGAGAAGTCTACGTGCTCAAGTGCACCAAGCGACGGCCAGGAAGACGGTGGCGTGCACGTGGTCACGTGCTACTGAGTGCGAGCTTTGGAGGAACTCTTTACAACCCTCCCCGAGAAGTGCCTGGGGGCAACCTTTTTACAGTCACCTTCCCAATGCTAAAAGGGGTGAACGTTTTACAGTCATCCCCTCCGAGAGATGGCACTAGTGGGTGGCTCTAGTGTGACCTTACGAAGACCTGGAGCCCCCATCGGTGCCGAAGATGATCACTCCAGTTGTTTTAGCTGGTAGGAGTCCAACACGCCCATTCACCCTTCCCGGAGCGAAGGCGGTTCATGATGAATGTCTACTGGGTACCAAAACAAAAAGAGGCTTTTGGCAGGCGGACTGGTAATATCAGTATGTTGTTATTAGCATACAGGAGGATACTGCTGCCTATCCTCTTGATATCAATTCTTAGTCACCTTTTACGACAACCATGACTGGACAGAGGTTTTCTATTCTTTGCCAGGAACCACACGGAACATTATACTTACAAGTCCAAATTTAGAATTAAGTCCCAAAAACTGACAATGGTCCTTTTATACACAATGACACCAACGCACAGCTTGTCCAGGTGAAACCAATAATTCGTAAAGGTTGATAAAATGTACAGCTGTATAATATTACACAAAGGGTAATTAAATGAACTGGTTCGCAAAGGAAGTAGAGCGCAATGGTGACATTTTGTAATTTAAATGTTTTAATAATTGGAGTTTTGTGTATTGAAACTGGTATTTTCTGTATATATATTTATTCAGCTGTTCATACATCTCCACTAGTTAATTCGTGTAATCACTGCAACAGGCAAGTGTGTTATTGTTTGAGAGTGAGGCAATGTAATTTGGCAACTCTTTGATCACTAGCCTGAAGTATTTGAACTTGCATTTTCGATGGTCATCCGGCCATCTAAGTAGTCGAATTTGAAATCGTTGTAGATCTTCCAAAAAATACTATTTGTTAACTATCTTGCTCTATAGCGCTCTAGCTAATTGCCTAAAACCAGGAAGCGGCGAAGAGCAGCCGTTTTGGAGGCCATATTTCATTGTTTGTCTTTGAAAAAGTATTTACTTACTGGTTTTGGTCTATCTTGAATTAATCGTGTTTTCATGTATATTTGCTGTAAGAATTTGGTAAATTAGACGTACAGTCCGTTTGGAAAAATCTTCACTTGTTGGGTTATGGTAATTTTGGTTATGCATTACTGGTATAAATATTACTGATTTAAATTTCTTATTAAACCATCAATATCATCGTCATATAGCCAGTTGCACTCATTAATCGGTAAATGATCAGCGAAGTTAAGCAACGCTTAAACCGTATAAAACACAGCAATACTGTTATGTTTTAAATTTTTGTAAGCATTAACATGAATCCTGTAAACTGTGATATTTGACAGGTAACACTGATCAACAAAAAAACTTTTTTTCTGTGTAACAAGAAAAATGTTGGCTGATCCTATTAGGAATAAGGTCAAGTAGAGTAGAATTAGTAGTCTAAAATTTCAGATACGAATAGTTTTATTGTAATATGATTTTCTTTACTTTTCTTAAATTACAAGTTATTTTAACAAAAATTAAATTATTATCAATGTTATAATATTAATATAAGTACATTTTTATGATTTTCTCCTGTATTTTGCGTTAGGAACGTCCCTCTGTAATTAAGATTATTGCCATTGTGTAACAAAACTGCCTTTAAGCTTGTTTTTGAAGCGGCAATAAATAAACGCCACTCTTTAATTTTGTATTGTATTCCCAAAATATTCATAACACCACAGACATTGTTACAAAATATTAAATCATTATCTTGTGAAAAAAAGCTTTTTAACTCTTCATCTCGATGCCGAAAAAAGTTATTTTTGTGTTTGGTTGCAATAAATTCCATCCTTTTAATCGAGATCCTAAAAGTTCTCCTTGTTGTTATAGACAAGTGTAAATCACGAACTAAGTCATTAAGATCTCCTTGAGATAGGAGGTGTGGCATTTCTTCCTTGAGACAGATAGATGAAGAAGCAATGTGAAAATCAGGATCAGTACTTGTATTATCCGTTCCTCTAATTCAGTTGAAAGATCAGAGCGCTGAGGTGGTTCTGGTATAGGTAATTCTTCACTGTGAGGAATCGGTTTTTTAACAGATGAAACATCAGGGTACTTAATTTGTTTTAATTGTAATGCCTTTTGAAGTAGTCAGACAAAAATAACAATTAGTTAAATGGTCTGTCGGTTCCATCCAAATCATCGGAATTCCAAAAGGCATTGATCGAGATCTTTTTTCCCATCCTGTAAGAAGTCCTACACATGTAACACAACAGATATGACGAACCCACACTTTATCTTGCTGGCCAACAGGAAAACCGAAATAACTTTCATACCATTTTTTTAATAGAGGTGTTAAATTTCTTTGTTGAGATACAAAAGTAATTTCACCACAAATGTAACAGAACTTGTCAGGATCATTTTTACACTTTCTTGACATTCTTTAAGAATCACTTCACTCAGCAAACACAAAACAAAGCCACTATTCTGAAAAATAAAACACTGAATTAAAAAATAATAAGAAAGAAACAATTAATATTGAACTATACTGATAAGTGCCGGAACACGGAAACTAGTCCTATTCAAATTAATATACATATGATTTTGTAGAGAGGTTAGGTAGATATTTCAAAATTACTGCTTACTTTTCTTGTTACAAAATTTTGTTGACCAGTGATAATTGTTGACTTAACTATTACCTCGGCTTCTAATTTTCAATCGGAGATTTATTCTTTAAACGATGTGATTTTCTTTTCATCATATCAGTCACAGGATGACCACTGCTGAACAAAGACCTCCCCCGTAGATTATTCATATCGAGTGGTCACATGCCACTCTCATCCAACGACTCCCAGTGACCTTCACCAGATAATCTGTCCACCTCGTTGGAGGTCGTCCCATGCTGCATTTTCCGGTGCGCGGTCTCCATTCGAGAATCTTTTTGCCCCAACAGCCATCAGTTCTCCGAGCAATGTGCCCCACCCATTGCCACTTCTGTTGACTAATCCTTTCAGCTATGTCGACAACTTTCGATCTCGTAGCGAAATACCAAGCACAACTCTCTCCATAGCTCGCTGACTGACCTTGAGCTTTCTTATAAGGCCCATAGTGAGTCACCATGTCTCTAATCCACATCACATCACGGGTACACTGGTTAAAGACTTAAAAAAAAAAAACAACTTCAACATACTATACTATGTTAAAATCACTAAAAAGAAAATAAAACCTTTATTTATGAAGACTAAGTATAGTATTTCGAAGTCAGTATTTTTTGTTAAAAATATCTATTTCCGTTTTTCTTTAAGTTTTCATTCCATGTAACACCCATTGCAATAGGCCTTATCATTAGAGTTTCCATCTCATATGATAGTCCTATACCGCGAGGGAAAATCCATTAAACATATAGTGCAGCCATGGAGAGGCCCCAGTTAGCGTTCCATTACATAAGATTAAAATTCTATAAAGTTCCTCAGACAATTAGACCCATAGCGATAGATAGGCTTGCAAAAGACTGGGTTCCGCTTTGCAGAGGATATTAACCTGGGAATGAGATACAAAATATTCTTTGTTGCAGTTTAACCTGGCACGAAGTTTAGAAACTGCGAGATTTATTTATTAGTATTCATTATTTGTACGTCAGCGGTTTTCAAGTCAGTTAAAAAATTTATTTAAGTTAATTTTACCATTTTACGAAAATACGATTGGGATTATAGTAAAATATAATGACAACAATGAGATTTCATTCGCCACTCTTCTACTTTCATCCGTCAAATTGTTCTACTTACCTATTTACTCATATTCACTTTTTTCATAACCCAGGAAAACAATTAACATTCATAATTTTTATAGTTCACTCAACCCCAAGAAAGGTGGCAGTGTCCAATTCTGAAACGTTTTATTAGATGAATAATATTAAACGACCCAATTTATATGAGTAAGTATACCCTTCTAAATAAAAAAGAAATGGTGTAATCCGTTCAGAACTGGCTCTAGCTCTTTTAAGTAATTCAAAAAGCACGTTTATTACCACTATGTTATCCCGCAATGAATCTATTCTATCAATTGGCTCAGTACTAAAACTATAATTGAGCTTTGCTCGAACCTTTAACATCCGGCTTGCTTACTAGTTAGGTAACACTTTCTCGGAAAATGGTTCTGCGAATGTGTGTCCTAATACAACTTGCACGGAAAATATCTACGAAACTAGACAAGTTCGTTTACAGCCAGGACAATTTCAAATTTACCACGAAGGGCATAACAAATATTCTAGGAATGAAATAGTTTCTCATCTCCCTAGAAAAGTCTGTCTTCGTTCAATACATAAATTTATTCATCCATAAATACGCTTCATCCTATATTCCAGAAGGTATAGGATGTCGTAAAGTGTTGCCACTACAATTGTGTTCCCACTGTTATACTAGAATGTGGATATTCCGGTGAAATTCAATATGGTGTATTGCTGTTTCCAAATTCGATGTTGGTATGGTAAATTTTGCTATCGACCTTGATCGAAAATGTCCCTTTTGTCATACTTTGGTTGTAAAAATAAATTGTGTTTGACATTAAATATCTGAGTTTTATTTCTCTATCTCTTTTACACGGGTTTATATCCCCTGTAAGGGGGAACCCGGTCTTTTGATAGGCTTACGCGGGGACATGGGTCCAACACGCAGAGGCCCTTTAGAGAATTTTAATCTAAAATGTAATGGGACACTAACCGGGAACTCTCCATGGCTACACTATAAAATGCAGTCTCGGATTGTCCCCGGAGCTGTAAAACTGTTGTATAAGATGGAAACTACAATTATAAGGTCTATTGTAATGGGTGCTAAATGGATTATATACTTCTAAAAACGGAAACAACGGCGTCTGCATTTCAACATTGAAAGTGAAATTCTGTGGCAGACGGTGACTCGCCAACTCACAAGATGGGCCCCCTAAATGGCCACCACTACAGGCGACAAGGAGCAATACCGGTGTGAGTGGCTAGGGGTGTAGAGAGGTGCGGCACCGGTTTCACCATCGCGCGTCTCGAAGACTCGGAGCGGGTTTCCCCGTTATTACGCCATTAGACACTTCCACCCCCGAGCATATAGCTCTGGCGGCAGATCAGAGAGGGTCTGATCGGCCAACTAAGGCAAGCCAGAGTTGAAAATCCTACGGGTACTCATGGGGTACCACTCCAACCAACCAATAAAGGCAAGCCGGAGACGAGGCCCTGACCGACTCTCTGGAGTATTCGGGTACGCAGTGTCGCCACTCACATTCACCTCGCCACAAACTGCCCTGCGTTCTGTAAGCTACTTAATATACTTTTTTTTTGTCTCTTAATCTACTTTTTTTTATATCAGAAGGTAGGAAGAAATCATGCAGCTACTTTAATTTGCCCTCCAGGATTACCTTATCCCATGGTGAGATAACGTTTGCCCAGAGGGGTTGAGTTTTATTTCCTTTATTAAATACAACACATATAAATTACATTTTTAAATACATAAAAAACATAATATATTTAAAAATATAAAAAATAGTAGCCGACCGGCGTCGGGAACAAGGTCCAAGTCACCGGTGGTTAGGGCTCCAGAGAGAGGAACCTCCTGACAATTCGAGCCGTGCCAAGGAGTACCGCTTTCTGTATCAAGCCCTTGACCCAACCGCCCAACGAGAGCCTCTTAAGGTGTTGGTCGAGGCTCTTGGGTATTAGACCATTGGCCGTAACGACTATCGGCACAATGATTGCAGAGTCTACCTCCCACATGTGGACAATCTCGTGGGCCAAGTCAAGATACTTAATTTGTTTATCTTTCTCGGCTTTCACGAGATTCTCGTCATGTGGAATAGTTATATCCACAATCATTGTACGTCGCTCTGTTCGATCTATCACCACTATATCAGGTTTATTGGCTACAATAGTCCTGTCAGTGATGATAGATCGATCCCAGTACAGTGTGACATGGTCATTTTCGAGAACTGGGTCGGGCACATACTTGTAATATGGTACTTCTGAAGTCACAAGGTTGTATTGCAGTGCAAGTTGCTGGTGGATAATCTTGGCCACTTGGTTATGCCTGTGCAAGTACTCGCCGTTAGCAAGACGAGAACAACCGGAAATAATGTGACGGATAGACTCGCCCGGACGGTGGCATGCCCGACAGATGTCCACCGTGCCGTCCTTCACAATATATTTCCGGTAGTTATTCGTCATGATAACTTCATCCATAATTGCACAGATAAAACCTTCGGTTTCCCCAAAGAGGTCACCGAAACGTAGCCAAGATACGGACGCTAGAAAGTTCACATCGGGGCCATGTAAGGCCCTGTAAAAGCGTCCGTGAAGCTCCTTGCTTTGCCATACCTCCTTACGATCATTAGTGTCCATTACTACAGGCATACGCCAGTTCTCTTTAGCCAAGGAGAGCGGGGTGAGTCTCTTGTCTATTGCAACCACATCTCGGTGCATCCCCACTTCAGCATGGAGAAAGTACTCCCTGAGGCTACACACCTCACGATTGTGGAGGGTCTTGGCATTTAAAAAGCCTCGACCCCCACACTTTCGTGGGATGTATAGCCTCATTACCGATGAACGTGGGTGATGGATCCGGTTTGTGGTTAGCAACGTACGAACTCTTCTATCCAGAGCGTCCAATTCAGTCTGAGTCCACTTGAGTATGCCGAAGGAGTACATTAAGACTGGCATGACCCAACTATTGAAGGCGCGCACCTTGTTACCGCCTGACAAAAGACTTTTCAGTACTTTTTTCAGGCGGCCAAAGAAGCGTTCCTTCAACATTTGTTTCATGTTAGTCTCGTTTATGCCTAACGCTTCTGACATACCCAAGTATTTGTAAGTTTCGGTTGAGGAGAGGGATCTGAAAGTTATGGAATCCGAAAGTTGTATTCACTCGGATTCCATAATCCCTCCTCGTCTGACATGCATGACTGCACATTTGTCCACACCAAATTGCATCCTGATAGAGTTACTGAAAGTTTCATTTTTCATTTCAGTTTTATTTATTATTATGCTCTAAAAGATGAGCTAAGACTTAGTAAGAACTACATAGTACATAGTGGGTGGATATTTATGAACATAAATTGGATTATAGGACCAACATTATTTATTAAATTACCTCTAAAATTCTATCTTAATTAACTCTACCAACATAGTAAAGGAATTACCACATATCTTAGCGCCGGTTATATCCTATTTATTGAATCAATGTATTGAACAGAGTATCTTCCCTGACTGTTTGAAAATGTCCGTGATTAAACCACTTTTTAAAAATAAGGATAAAGATAACATGCATTATTACAGACCAATGGCGCTGCTAACAGTGTTTTTAAAAGTTTTTTAATACTATATTCATGAAAATACATACAATTTTTTTGAGTCACATGAATTGTTTGCAAAACAACAAATGGGGTTTAGAAAAGGTAAAACAATTAACTTGCCAATTTATGATTTCTTAAACAACGTTTTGACATCTACGGATAACAGGACACCAGTAATAGCGACATTTATGGATATTTCGAAAGCTTTTGACTGTGTTGATCATTCTATACTATCAAATAAGTTATAGGCATATGGGGTGAGAGGTAATGTTAATAGTTTTATAGAACCATATCTGAAAAATCGCCAATATGTCACGAAAATTAGCAAGATTTGCCGTATATCAAAAATAGAATTTGCATACACGTCTAAGCCTGGAACACCACTTTATGGCGTACCTCAAGGCAGCGTGCTAGGTCCATTACTTTTTTTGGTTTACATAAATGACCTTCCCCAAATATGTAATCACAACATGACATTATTTGCAGATGACAGCATGGTGCTATTTACCAGTGAAAATAAAAATAAATTTGAAAGCGACATTAACAATTGAGAGTATAGTAAAATGGACGACATGCAATAATTTAAAAATAAATATTGATAAAACCAAATTAATA
Organism: Diloba caeruleocephala; assembly: GCA_947459985.1. Lineage (NCBI taxonomy): Eukaryota > Metazoa > Arthropoda > Insecta > Lepidoptera > Noctuidae > Diloba > Diloba caeruleocephala. Next base: position 5,823,068 of record OX381618.1, read on the forward strand.
AATTTTAATCAAAGACAAATTAATGACCTCAATCTAAATATTAATCATAGTGGACAATCAATATATCAAACTGACATGACAAAATTTTTAGGATTGGTAATAGATAATAAGTTGTCATGGAAATCTCATATAGAACAAGTGTGTAGTAAATTAAGTCAAAGCTGTTATGCATTATTTAAGCTCGGTACTATTGCAGATCGTAAGACCATTATCACTGCATATCGAAACTATTACTAGTAAGATGTCATCTAGATGAGCGCAGTCAAATAAACCTTTTTTCAATAAAAAGCTGGTTAAAAAACGACTTAATCAAATGTGATGAAATTTATATGAAACCAATTCGAAAGCATTCTGCATCAGTTAAAAAAAGAATTGCTCAAATCGGTCCACAAATCTCGGAGTAATCGGTGTACACACACACCTCTCACCTTTTTGAAGATGGTTAAAAATACAGTCCAATTAATTCAAGAGCATATAGTGCCAGTTTTTTGTCTTAACAAAAATAGCCAACAATGATCACAGTCATTAGCAAAAGTTTATTAGAGAGGCGTGAGATTTCCTACTATCTCCACAAACCTTGATAAATTGTTGTTGTGCAAAATTAACGGTTACAACATTAATTATTTCTCTTGTTATCTCTGTGTTACGTGGCATTAATTTCGTTGTTGCTTCAATGTTTAGTGGTTAAAGCAGATTTGTATGATTACCCGTCTTTATTGCTCGCTTGTATGATACACACGGTTTTGCTTCTAATATAAATTTTATTTGGACACTCTACCGTGCTCATATCTCATAGACCCACAAATTTCCGCTAACAGTTATAAGCCTCTCTCAATTTGCAATAAAATGAATGGTTCAAAGTTAATTCGGCTTCAATCATCACATTTGGCGAGTGGATTGAGAATAATAATTTATAATTCTATGGGGTACGCGATTCGTCTCTTAATAACAACAATTATTTACTAGAACGATAATTTATCAGGATATTTTTTTTATATATTGTCCCACACTAGGATTTCTCCTGTGTCGTGGGTACAATATAACTTACGGATATAAATCTCACATGCGAAAACACCTAGACTCAAAACAGCTATCTGTAGATCATACAAACATTTGTTTCGTGCGGGGATTGAACCCGCGACACGTTGTGCAGAAAGCAAATTGCTTAGCCACTGCACCAATCGTGCCGTCAATTTATAATAACAATAATTACATTGCTTCCAAAAAAGCAGTAAATTTATTTATTTATTTCTGTTAGGAAAACAAACAACTTTTACATTTACCAATAATAGTTTACAATAAACAAATCTTAAGCCTATATAGTCTCCGCAAATAAACATAAGAAAATGTAATTTTAACTATTTCAAATGTTAATGTTACAAATTAAATGTAGTTTAAGAGTTATACATTATTAAGTGTCACGGATTGAGATTGAGAGTGAAAAAAGTTATTCGATATGAGTCGTCGGAAATGGTGCGCCCTGGTTTGAAATATATCTATATGAGTCTTTGACATTTATGTTAATATTTTTTATTGTTCGAGGAAAATAAGAATTAGAACGATAGTTTGTATCAACTGTGGAAGTGGCTAAACAAGAATGGTTTCTGGATTATCTGTTAGGAACACATAATTTAATGTTGCATAGAAGGTCGGGTGAATCTTTATTGCTGTTGGCTATATCCAATTGTGATCAATATTATTTTGTCGAGCTAAGAAATAAAATGGATCAACTCAATAATTTTACACAAGGCACTTGTTTACTAATTCTTACATCTATCTAATATAATTTTCATGATATCTAAGAAAACTTTCAGCCAGCGTTAAAATTTTCACCGTTATAACGGCACGGTTGGTGCAGTGGCTGATACAGTCGGCTGCTGCGCTCTAGGTCGTGGGTTCGATTCCCACATGGAACAAATATTTGAATGATCTGCAGGTAATTGTTCCGGGTCTCGGTGTATTGTATGTGGAATTCATGCCTGTACCTACGACACAGGAGAAATAATAGTGGACAACGTTTAAAAAAAAAAACTTTGCGGGCCCATCTGCGACTTACGTGTAATTCTCGTGCTTTAATATTATCCTACTGTGCCCCATTATAATAATGATTAAAATCTTTTAACCCACCCAAATCATCATACAAGGCTGCCCGCTACTAAGGAGAAAAGCCATCAAGTTTCCAACTATCTACAAAGGACCAAGGACTTTTGCCCACTTAGGTAAAGGTGGTTCAAGTGTCAGGAATATATAGCGTCGTTTATGCCACATAGGTGAGGACTAGCAATATGCTTCGCTAAATAAAACCTAGTGTTCGTCGTATTTCCGGCAGTTCGCTTCCATTACGCCTGTTCTAAGTTATGAGAAATCAGAGATTTCAATATTTTAAATATACTTTGCCGTGTGGTGCCGGCTTTGCCGTGTGGTGCCGGCTCAGAATACCACCACCCCATTTCCTTCCGTGCGTGTCGTAAAAGTCGACCAAGGGATTAGCCGGGGGGTGGGCAGCAGCATACTTCGAGTACATTAACAACTCAACTGCGATCGCCAACCCGTCTGCCAAGCGTGGTGATTATGCATCTGATCATTTCTGATGTTCATGATATTCAATTATTTCATGCAGGAAAACGAAACTTTACCCTATAAAGTAAATCAGTAAGCAGACCAAAACGCTTCAGCTGCTTCTATTTCAACTCTAATGCCTCAAACTTGGCGTGAATTGTTAGTTCAGAAATCGTAGCTAACTCGTAGCAATAAGTCTGCGACCCGCAGTGACGGCCACTCCTTTAAACACACGCCACTTGACTCCTTAATGTATGGATTGTTTTGGCACAGTTTGGTGTTCTGGTAAATCGGACCCTTGTACCTTTGCGGTTCGGGTATAGTTTGGGTACAGGTGTTGCGGTGTTAGATGTGATTTTGTTATTTAGACTTTTTGGTGTGTAGAATAAGATGTATTGTTTTTAGATTTGTTTATGTAATGTGTATACAATTGTTACGATGAAGTTGGTGTCGATAATAATAATAGATTCAACTACCCAAATCAAACATAATTTATTAACAGAGTAGAAAAAATAGAAAAAGAAGGGCGTGGTCGTATGCCCGTCATAAATATTTTTTCGGTTCCAAAGGTAGGTAGGCGCAGGTAATCTCCTGGCTCAGCCTCCGATGTTGGTTAAGGTCGCGGTGATTATGACCGCGTGGTAATGGCGAACACAGTGGTGGTGACCCGAGGTGAAGGGCAGCAGGGACTCGCCGGACTGCAAAGCACTGGCCGGTACTCGATGGGCAGTACTTGTGGCGTGGGTGTTTATGCAACCGGTACATATCACTCTGGAAATTGACATCGATCGTGTCACAAAAGGTTCCATCTGTTGTTTAGTCTGACTGTGACCACCGGCTAGCACAAGCAAGCGAGATGTCTAAATACACTAATGACGGTGGTGTGTGTTCATCAGAATCAGATCGAAGTATACAACAGGTGAAAGTAAAATGCACTAATAGAAATACATTAAACAAGCAAAGGTAATAAATAAAAGTAGCTGAAGAATCAAATAAATAAAGAATATAAAAAAGATAAAATTATTATTGGTTTGAATACAATAAAACGGCTAGGTACAGGTAAATTTTAATTTAATATGGGATATATTATATGGAAAATGTGTTAGCGTGGTTGATTACCACATGAATCTGGGACATCTTTTAGCAAGGTGCAACCCATCAATCTCCAGAAGACTGTAGCTCAAGTGGGTGGGATTAATAAAGCTGAGAGATATCTGCCGATCAATAAAGCGCCATATTAGCCAGCTATGAATTTCTTTGTTAAGACATGCACACTCAAGGTTAGTGCAAGTGTACGACTAGCGCAAAAGGCCATGGAGTGAACCATGTGCAGTATAAAACTCCTCAACTGTGTCCGTGATACTAAAATCCACTGTCAGACGAAAGTCTATAACGACCGCGACAGGACGATTAATCTCAAGTGGAGTTGTGCAGAAGATCTGGCTTGACACGGTGATGGCCGAAAAGTTTTGACCGAGTAGTGTCCAAGGTTAGGTCGAAAAAACGCGTTTGGTTTGAAGGCATCGCAAAGCTTGCACAAGATGAGGAGGCTGTTAAAAACAAAAGGCTGTATCCAGCTGTGGGTCTTTCCAGGCAAGAATAATGATGATGATTTTATTTGCGTTCCGGTTTAAGACCATCAACGTATTACTTATTAATGATCTCATCATATCAGCCATTTATACGTCCACTGGTGAACAAAGGCCTCCCCGATAGATTTTCACATTTGTGTGACCGAGTTGTGAACCGGGTTGTGAATCGACCCTGCTGGTTTTGGTTGCTACTTGCATTACCTTTTTTTTATTGGGCCCAGTGGAAATTCTACATGAACTTCCTCCGCCCCAGGGAAGGACGGAGTGGCATGCCGGACTCTTACCGGCTAATACCACTGTGCGGTCACTCACGGCACCTAAGGCGGGCTCCAGGTCCTCGTATGATCACACTAGAGCTGCCCACTAGCGCCAAGCCTATAAGCACATCTCTGAGAGGGGGACTGTAAAGCGGTCACCCCCCGGGGGATTGTAAAGCGTCCCTTTGCACCGTGCTATACTTACGCACATGGCAGCGCGCGACCACATGCACGTCACCGTCTTCTCGTGGGTCGCTCGGTGTGGGCACACAGATTCCCCAATCTACACACCCGCAAACCCAGAGGCCCCCTGCTTTATAGCGACGTCAGGAGGTTCCAGGCGTATACGAATAAGGTGCCAGGGGGTACTTACTTTACCTACGATATTTAGATAAAGCAACGACATTATCATATCAGTTATAAGACGTCCACTGCTGAACAAAGGCCTTCCCCTTAGATTTCCACAATTGTGTCGTCAGGGGGAACTTGTCAGTACTAATTACACTTATCCTGTGTTGGTGGGCGCAGAATGACTGCTGTTCCACAGGATGGACACTGGTACCCAACCCTTCGGTTTGGAGCAGTCCTTTATGTTTACGACATCCATGGGAACAGATGGAGTCATGCTATATTCTTAATCAAGATCAGCATGTTTTCTTTTTTTCATTTAGCATCCATATACATATTGATAATACAAATGCATTACTGTAACCCTCTTCCTTTCTAGTTCCAGAATCCGATTATAATAGTAATTTTAACTATGTAGACGGTTTTTCAATTCAAAACATTCATCATTTCGGCCAAATGAAGTTCACTGCTGGACACAGGCCTCCCCCAAAAATCACCACAATGACCGATATGAGTGTGTTGTGGGCTCATTGGGGGGATTTTCCATAATCTCCACGCTGCGAAACATTAGTAAGTCATTATTTATTATCTACCCTGTACCCATGATTTCGTTAGCCATCTCATGGGCTGGCTTTGCCTATCAATGTGTATATTAATAGGCCATTAAACGGATATTAGCTCTCATTGAAACCGTGATCCAGGCCGGCATTGTGAAACATTATTATCTTGCTGGGGAATTGTGTTTCGAAAATAGCAGTAAGCTTATACGGTAAATACATTTGCATCACGACGGCGTTTTATTGGATTACATTATTTTTAATTTACATTCTTTACGTGTTAATTTGCGAAGCGGTCGTATTTCCGAATACGCTTTGCATTTATTTCTGAAGATATAGTATCATAGATATGACCATGTGGTTACCGTGATTAGTGTTATAATGACGTACGTAACGGGGTGAGTATTCCGGGATTATTAAAAAAAAAAGGAATTGACAATTAATACATATTTAAGAATCGTGTTCAAGATCGAACTCTTGGAAAAACCATGATATTGGGCTGAGCTAAGACCAAGTAACTATGTACCTATTAAGCATAAACAAAAATAAATGACTACCTTTTGCGACCACATGCGCAACGTCATATGAAAGAAAGAGATGTCTATAGAGCTTCGGTTACAGCAAAATAATTGAATGGCACCGTTTCGTACTAAAGTACCAATCCACTTTCTGTTAAAACTGTCAGCGTCGTGTGTTAACCAGGTGGTTTCAGGTAAATATAGCTGTAGGCGCGCAACGCTTCAAGACGTGCGCGAACGGTTAGTGCTTTCTCTTTTTATCACACGTATTACTCACATTAGGATGACAAGTAAATAATAATGGAAATTTGTTCAACTTAATAGACTCAATCTATGTACTTAGGTAATACTATATCTTTGGGGCTGAGTATCAATTTGGCAGTCTAAAAGATTTCAAAATACATATTTAATAAAATGTACTCTTATTCGTGTTAGCCAGTTTGTTTATTACAAATTCTTTATAAATGAGATAACAAACCTTCCTCTTCTTATTCTCTTAACAAGAGGATGGCTACCATTAACAACTGTATTGCGATCCCCAATCAGCCTGCCAAGCGTGGTAATTATGAAAATATCCCCCATGATCACTCATTGTCATGATCATTAGAGGGACTATGTACAGTAGAGGATGTTTTTAAATTAAATTAAATTTTGACTATTCGTAAGTGGATGAAAATGCTAAAACATGAACTAAAAAATGACTTGAGATTGACGTCTGGGAGATAACCAAGCTGTTATGTTAAGTAACAATAATCTGGAAACGACCAGTTTCAGAATGGGTATAATTTTTCTAAACCCAAAAATGGTCAAAAAGTTGCATAATGTAATGGAAGTTGACGACGTTTGTCAACGAACTTCGTAAATATTCCTTAGAAAGTATATAGATTATTTGAACAAACCCAATAAAAATAATACAGTTCTAAAACGGCTCTAGTCTGTTTCAATTATATTTAACACGTACAACTTGCAACAAATGTCTTCTCTACCACACTTTGAACATAAATATTCCAAAATCAACGCGGAAATAATTTTCCATAATCGTTTGATTTGAAGATAGACATCAAAAATAATAACAGCCTATAAATTTAAATGCCGCAAAAGTGGTCTGACCTGAAGGGTGGGTAGACAGTAATTATTAACAGTCCCTTGGGACCGGTGGACTTCTTAAGACTTGGTAAAGTCATTATAACTTGACTCGCTTGTTCAAAGTGATTAGCAGAGGTTTTGATAAAGATACCAAGTGACATTTACTAACCGAAACTCTACTATATATTTTGATGTGGAATTACAAGTATCTATTACAGGATACTTTGATGAGGTAACGCGTTCTAAAAGCTCTGACACGATACTCGAGATATTTTGCTATATTAAAACGATGTGTACGTTAGTATTGCTGAGTTAAAAAGTGTCAAGTGCCATTACACAATATATGCGACTTTAAATAAATAAATAAATAATTAAAGTATTTCAGTAACACTGCAAGAGTACCCACCCGCAGTGCCATCCTTACGCAGGACACCCAGTGGATATAAAGTGTTAAAAATTCCACGGCATAATGGACAGCTTCATCTTTATTTACAAAAAGCTACTTTCTACATTGGTGTGGACAGAATAGAATAGAATTGTTTATTTAATAATTAGGTCAAAACACACACACGTGCCGTGTGGTGCCGGCTTTGCCGTGTGGTGCCGGCTCAGAATGCCACCACCCCATTTCATCCCGTGGGTGTCGTAAAAGTCGACTAAGGGATTAACCGGAGGATGGGCAGCAGCGTCCTTCGAGTACATTAACAACTCAACTGCGATCGCCAACCCGTCTGCCAAGCGTGGCGATTATGCCAAGATCCCCCGATGAGCACACAACACACCATATCGGTCGTTGTGGTGATCTTTGGGGGAGGCCTGTGTCCAGCAGTGGATTTCATTCGGCCGAAATGATGATGACACACACGTCAGATTAAAACAACGGAGGGCATTTCAATGCATGACGAGAATAAATGCAATAAGAAAATCAGGGTCTGGTCTTTTTTTTAAATTTTGTATGTTTTAAAAATCAGAATGAATACATAGTTTGTTGTATTTATTTTGTGTGGATATAGGCAATCTATAACTAACAGACAAGTGCCAACTGGGTGTGTAGATGATTTATATAGCTACATCACATTCACAATTCTAATAAACAAAGTTATACAATAATACATAACAGATCTAATATCAATGTAAAAAACGAATACTGATAAAACAAATGACAAAAAAGAAATGTCTCTTATACAAATGTCAAAAAAATATCAACAATATTTATGTCAATTATTATTGTGTTTTATTAATGATTGATGTCATAAAATAATACCGGTAAGAGTAAATCAAATTACATCAAGTGTATTTTTTACATTTTTATCTATTAAATTACAATATTACAGAATTACAAGTATCTACTACTAGATAATAAGACTCAAAACGCAGTTCTAAAGGTTGATCCTTTACATCATCAATCTATGATAATCGAGTTTTTTTTGCTATAATTACCTATATTCAATGTGTGTTTAACCGTGTGGTGCCGGCTCAGAATGCCACCACCCCATCTCTTCCCATGGGTGTCGTAAAAGTCGACTAAGGGATTAGCCGGAGGCTGGGCAGCAGCGTCCTTCGAGTACATTAACAACTCAACTGCGATCGCCAACCCGCCTGCCAAGCGTGGCGATTATGGCAAAACCCCCCAATGAGCCCACAACACATCCATATCGGTGGTTGTGGTGATCCTTGAGGGAGGCCTGTGTCCAGCAGTGGACTTCATTCGGCCAAAATGATGAATGTGTGTTTACAGTCTGCCCGGCACTAGCTTAGCCACTAGCTATTGTCTATCTGCGCTACGTGACGTGGGTTCGATCCCCGCACGGAACTAATATCAGTATCATCATTCATTTCAGCCTAAAAAACGTACACTGCGCCTCACGCTCTGCGCGACAGAAGCCTCTCCCAAAGATTGCCAGAACGACCGGTATGGGTTAATGTTGTGTTCTCATTGGGGTTTTTTTGCCATAATCGCCACGCTTGGCAGACGGGTTGGCGATCGCAGTTGAGTTATAAATGTACTCGAAGGATGCTGCTGCCCTACCTCCGGTTAATTCCATAGTCGCATTTTACGACATCCACGGGTTTAGATGGGGTAGTAGTATTCTTAGCCGGCACCATGCGGCAATATCTGTATGATCTACAGAATATATGTTCTAGTTGTTTCGGGTCTGGGTGTTTGTGCATTTGAGATATATGTCTGTAAACCCTAAGTCCTAGAGAGAGCGTTTAAAAAGTAAAGTACTATAAGCACCTTAACCATAGTCCGTGTAATAAATGTCTAGTTGCAAAACTTTAATAACACTTTTCTATGACAAATAGTAGGAATAGTTTTGTATATTCAATGAAAGTATCTTGAATAAGGGAGTAGAAGGTTTATTTACTTACAAGACGTTCAATATATTGAAGTCCGAGAAGTTATTGATTATGCTAACAGTGTAGTTTGCCGAACTTATTTATCAAATATGTATGAATAGATAGACATTATAATGCTACTGCAAGCGATGATCTCATCCGTGAACTGTAGCAAAACAACAGCTGTTTAGATTTTATATACAATGCAGTTTTGTGTGACAATACATATTTTATTGTGTTATTATTCAAAATAGCGTTACGGTAGACGAAAACAATGATTTAATATTTCAATTCATTAAATAAACCGAAAATCAGATAATTCATGAAAAGATCGAAGAAAAATTCTAACGCCGACGGTTCCAGAATCATGTCCTGAATCCATTGGAACTAGTTTTCCATACAATGTCACCACACCCAATATATTTAAAGAAAAACTAAGAAAATTAAAAAGTATAATTGTGTGTGAACTTCGTGTTGATAACGTAATGTGAGGAAATAAATATTACATTTTTGTAAAATATCTTTTTTGTACCTCTTTTCAATGCATTTCCATTTAACTCAAAGGTTAACTGGTAGAGAATGCCATATGGCATTAAGTCCGCCTGTTGTACCATCATTGTGCATAAAAGTATAAATAACTAAATAAATAATAATCATATTTTTCTACCTATGTGTTGTCTTTATGGTGAAAATTACACAAAGGATTTTATGAGGCTTCCACTAAAGTAAGTTTGCCGCCATAAACTTTAATTGCCAGTTTATGAGGTGCCAAGCAGAGATCATAAAATTTTACACGTTACCACTGCATGCAATGCACTTTTACGACTGGGCCCAATAACATATTTATCGAGTTTGCCCTACCAAGGGTAGAAATCTGATATGTTTTGTGTTAGCAATGTCAAATTTCAATTTCTTGGAGAAAATGGAAGAAAATAAAGGAAAAATCCTTTTTCAACTATAATATAAATAAGTCTTCCTTTACATAATAATTTTGTCTGGTGAGTAATTTTCTAGGTGAATCTTCATCATCTTCATTTCAGCTGAGTAAAGTCCACTGCTGGACACAAGCCTCCCCCAGTAAAAGCCTCACGGTGCAGGACACCCGGTGTATTCAAAGTACTTAAAAATACCGGTGCATAATAAAAACATTAATATTTGTTTACCACCGACCATAATTATGGAATTGTACACCATTTCTTATCTCACCCCTCTTACCCCATTGAATTCTTAGTCTCAGCCAAAGGACGTCCACTGTTGAACAAAGTCTCTCCTGTAGAGTTACACTGTGAGCTGATTGTTTGTTTGTGATTGTATCCCAGGGTGCGTTCTAATGCTGAAAAGCCAACACCTTGCCTCGAGCCAGAGGTAAGTGGAAGGACACCGTGGGGTTTGGCCGGTAAGAGTCCGGCATGCCCTTCTCAAAGTGGAGGAAGACCACGAGGTTTTCCCCATAAAGGAGAGGGGGGGGGGCTTTGCCAGTGCTCACCATGTTTGATAGGTTGGTGAGAGTTAGTGAACGCAGTATGGTTACTGTTCCACATAAGGGGCATTGCTGCCCATCCCTCTGGTTGAGAGCTCCACAGTCGCCTTTTACGACGACATCCACGGACGGAGATGAAGTTCTTTATACTTAAATAAACAGTCAAATGTATATGTATATATATGATAATTTTTCATAGATCTAACTTCTAATTTAAGTCCCTAATAAACGTTGATGGCTTTAAAACACTGAAATACGCCTTGACCATTTTTTTACTGATAAAACGAATGCCATTTTTTCATAGATATTACTTCAAAAATAACGGATTTTCGTACAAAATTATGTGCCTATGTTACCCTGTTAAAGGTTGATTTTTCAAAAACGCTGAAATTCATCTTTCCTGATTTTTGACTAAGAATTCAAATACAATTAATTTAATAGATAAGACTTCTGACAAATACAACGGATTTTATTAAAATTAATAGATTCTCAATACAAACTTCAAACCGCTGTTTTACCCCCTTATGGGTTGATTTAACAAAACCACTAAAACATGTATTTCTTTATTTTCAACCAAACACCCAATCACTTTTCATCGAACTAACTTCAAACATGGCGGGTTTTCATACCTATTTTACCCGGTTAGATCTGGAATTTAAAAGAACTGCCGAAATTTCTAGTTTCTAGCCTGAGTGATTTAGCTTATGCGTTGATATATCAACGTCAATTACTCCTTTTTATAAATATCATCAATCATCATTATTACAGCTAAGGAACGACCATTTCTGTACGAAGGCCTCTCCTATAGATCTCCATTTTTATTTTATTTTACATTGAATAGGCTTGCGTTTGACGACTATCTCATCTCACCTGATGTTAAGCGACAATGCAGATGATGTCCACTATCGCACGTGATGTCAACGATGGTACACGCTTGCTAAGAAGAAACCTGTTCACTACTGACTTGAAGATTCTCAGATTATAACGGTCAGGAAACACAGACAGGCAATAAGTTCCACTCCTTAGCGGTACGTACGACAAACAATTGTGTTATCATTTTATTTTTGGGGGAATTTACAAGTATGCACCACAGTACACAGGATGTCCAGTAAATAGCACGACATACTACAGGGGGTGAGAGCTTGGGTCAATACCTACCAAAAAACAATATCTGTTCAGTAAAATCTTACGGATTTACAGTAGTACAAAAGAGCGATAAGAAAATTGTACTGTGAAAATTTAAATAAAAATTGTATTTCTTGATTTTTTTTTAGTTTTTAATAGAATAAAGGCTTATCAATTAGTAAAGTAACTATTCACAAATAATTTGAGGTAAAAAAAACTAGATAAGGTATTTTTCATTACGAGATGCTTAAAATCAGTGTCAATGTAGAGATGTTTCGATATTTCGGAAAATTTTGTACTACTGTAAATCCGTAAGATTTTGCTGAACATATATTGTGTTTTTTTGGTAGGTATTTACCTAAGCTCTCACCCCCTGCAGTATGTCGTGCTATTTACTGGACAACCTGTACATGCCGCTATTGTTCCACAGAAGAGTCACTGCTGCCAATCCCTCTCATCTAAAATCCTTTAATCGCCTTTTATGATATCTACGGTAGGAGATGGAGTGGTGCTGTATTCTTAATTCGGACACCACACGCCATACCAGTAAAGGTTAACACTGAAAAACAGCGCTGTGTAGCTAGCGTTACAACACAGTGTTATGCATTGTGTTCACCTCTTTGTGGAATTTGAGACGTGCAATCAGCAAACTGCTATTTTTAATTATTATTTTCTTTTTGTTTTATTTATCTATTCTACAGTGAATCTTTATATTATGTACTTTTTTATTACAAGTTTACTGTTGATGAAGTCTGATTAATTCAAATGAACCGATGCGCTTTTGATGTATTAATAACTTTTTATTTCTTCTTTCTGGTATATAATAATAATATTAGATACTTTTTATATATGCGGATTTATCATTGGACAATACTATAATAATTTTCGTTCAAGCTTGTATGTAAATTGTATAATTACAGTACATAATAAGGAGGTATTAATGAACACCAACATAAACATACTACATCGTACAAGCTCAATGCCTCGGCAGGCCGCAAAATATGGCGCTCATGCCAAATTACACGTAACACGCGAATCGTCACAGCCAGTATCACATGCGGCAGAGTTGTGTGACGAATGACATCATATCTCACACATACACTTACCCGTGAAGTGGATTAAGTGGTGCTTTCAACTCCTTGATGTATGGACGCGGATCTTGCCTGATTCATAAGGACTATTTTCGCGTAACGCGGTTGATACTATGAGCATCATTTTGCGGGGTGTCACTTCGTATTCACTCTTGTTTCGCGGCTAGAGATTACTGTTTTAGTGCTTAAGTGGTCCTTTCAACCGAGTGAGGCATCGATGTGGATTTAGCTGGATCCTTATGGACCACTTTTGGGAAGCGCGTTTGTGTTAAGGTAATCATTTGACGGTGCACCACTTTGTTTTCTCTCCTGTTTTGTTTTTAGTACTAAAACAGTAATGTTGATTTGTTCGTTCAACCACATGATGCTTGGTTTATAAGACTCATTACTACGGTAAGGTATGTCTCATATATATCTCACCTTTGTTGTTAGTGTTAGAAGAGTTTGGGATTGCGATTTGAATTTTTGCGGGTCTTAGTTAATTTTATATGACACAGTATAAATAGTTCAAAATACTGCATAAATTATATTTACCTATAGTCATCATATCAGCCACAGGACGTCCACTGCTGAACAAAGGCCTCCCCCTTAGATTTCCACAACGAGCGGTCACATGCCGCTCTCATCCAACGACTCCCAGCGACCTTCACCAGATCGTCTGTCCACCTCGTTGGAGGTCGTCCCACGCTGCGTTTTCCGGTGCGCGGTCTCCATTCGAGAACCTTTGTGCCCCAACGGCCATCAGTTCTACGAGCAATGTGCCCTGCCCATTGCCACTTCAGTTTACTAATCCTTTCAGCTATGTCGACAACTTTAGTTCTTCTACGGATCTCCTCATTTCTGATTCGATCTCGTAGAGAAATACCAAGCATAGCTCTCTCCATAGCTCGCTGAGTGACCTTGAGCTTTCTTATGAGGCCCATTGTGAGTGACCACGTCTCTGTTCCATATGTCATCACTGGTAACACACACTGGTTAAAGACTTGCGTCTTTATGCATTGCGGTATTGTTGACGAAAAGACGTTGCGAAGTTTCCCGAACGCTGCCCAGCCGAGTCGGATTCGACGATTGACCTCTTTCTCGAAGTTGGACCTACCTAACTGGACAGTTTGTCCTAGGTAGACATACTCGTCAACAACTTCGAGAACAGAGCTCCCAACGGATATTGGGGTGGGCACGACATGGACATTTGACATGACTTTTGTCTTGCCCATGTTCATTTTAAGGCCCACCTGTTGGGAAACTCTGTTGAGATCATCGAGCATTGTGCTGAGCTCTTGCAGCGATTCTGCCATGACTACGATGTCATCGGCAAATCGAAGGTGAGTGATATACTCGCCATTGATGTTAATGCCGAATCCTTTCCACTCCAGTAGCTTGAAGGCATCCTCCATTGCAGCGGTGAACAGTTTCCTATAGTTGACATCGAATAACTGTAAACTGTATTATTCTATTTGATACCATGTTAGTACTACTTATAAATTAGTGTTAATAAGTTAGATTTTAGATATCACATAATAATTTATAAATATTTATTTATATATAAAGTTCTCACCAAACGACAGAAAAATACTCAATTATAAAATCTGATTCATTTTATTGAGTATCTACTATTGGTATTTGTAGTATATTGAAAACTCTTTAGACAGCCGTCTGTATGTTAACTCGCTAGAGGCCATATATTATAAGATGTCAGGAATACTGTCTGTCATATTTAAATAAATGATTTTACGAATTAGCAAGACTTGTTATTGGCGACGAGAAAAAGCTAAATAAACGTTGTGTAAATAGAAATATGAAATGGACAAACTAAGAAAATATCGTGGCACCCTGCGCGGGATGCTCACGCGACTCGACACCTATATCGATCAGAGGGCAACGATGTCTGACGAAGACATTAATGCTCGCTTCCTGGGCCTGAAGGAGACGATCCTAGCTATACGGGAAGTACAAGAGAAAATCGAAAACAAGACCGTCGACGACAAGGACGATGACGCTTATGATCAAGAACAAGAATACAGGTACGAGTTCGAAGAACTTCATACAACGATAAAAATTAAACTTTTAACTAAACAGACACAGAATGGAGGTCAACAACAGAACCAGCAACAACAACAACACATAAGACAAAGTGAATCCAGGCATAAAAATACACCGAAGATACAATTTCAACCCTTACAACAATCAGAAACTTTCAACAATTTCAAAAAAAGACTGGAAGTATACTTTCGATTGAACGATATATCAGATGCACACATGAAATCAAATATCTTACTGTCAACATTATCACCAGAGCTCCATGAAAAACTTTGCGATTTATCCTCACCGGAAGAACCAATGAATATGTCATTTGCTGATATCACTGAAATACTTAACGACTACTTAGACCCAAAACCTAGCAAATGGGCGCTACAACATAAATTCATAACAAGAATGCAAAAAGTTGATGAAACTGTAGCGCAGTACGCCGCAGAGTTGAAGAAACTTACCACTAACTGTGATTTCAATTGCCAACACTGTCAGAAAGGAACATCAGAAAGCTTTTTATCCCTACAATTTATAAGGGGATTGAAAGATAGCGATGCACGTTTAAAAATCTTACAAGACCGAACAGTACATACATTCAAATCACTGACACAGATTGCGATATCTATTGAAACGGGTAAGGCAGAAAACGCATCAATGATTACTAATGAACAACCAAGTGCCAATGGTGACCACATCAACAAAATTACCCCCTATAAGCGACCGGCAGGACGAGGACAAAGTCCAAGACAAATTACACCTAAAGATCTAAAAGGGAAATGTTTCCGCTGTGGTGCTGCGAATCACGAATCCAACAAATGTGGCGCTATAAACGTTACATGCTATAAATGCAATAAAATAGGTCACCTAGCCCGTGTTTGCCTTCAGCGCCACTCTAATGCGAGTATTAAAAAGAATAAACCGAATACGAACCTATTAGAAGACTCAATGACAAGTGACCACGATGACTGGAATAATATTAATATCATATCTGGAGAATCATCTGAAAAATATATGATAACGGTACATATTGAACACGTTAAGATAAAGATGGAATTTGACACTGGAGCTACACTAAGTTCAATGTCATTACGAGACTATAAAAAACTAAACATTGGAAGAAGAATTTTTAAGACAAACCTAAAACTCAGAACTTATACTGGAGAAATAATTAAACCAACAGGCGTAGCATACGTTCAATGCAGATGCCAAGGAAAAGAATTCCACGGAAAACTGTACATTATCAACAGCAACGTTGATCCAATTTTTGGCCGCAGCTGGATGAAAGAACTCGATACACTTAACTTAGCAGACATAAAAGCTGTACCACTTACTGAAAACATAGAATTAGACCAACTTCTGGAGCTCTACAAGACATCAGTCTTCAGAAACGACCTTGGCGAAATACCTAATTTCAGAGGACACCTAAACCTGAAAGAGAACACTAAGCCAATTTTTATTAGACCACGTAGAATACCTTATGCTTTAAAAACCAAAGTGGATGAAGAAATAGAGCGACTATGCACACAAGGTGTAATCACGAAAGTTGACCACTCTGAGTGGGGTACTCCAGTAGTACCAGTTGTCAAACCAAATGGGGATATCCGATTATGCGCTGATTATAAGGTTACCCTAAACAAAATTATACAAGATGAACAATATCCAATACCTATGATTGAAGATATTTTCTCAGAGATGAATGGAGGTAAACTATTTTGTACACTCGACATAACTCAGGCGTACCTAAACATGGTAATGGATGAAGAGAGCGCAATGCTACAAACACTCAGTACACACAGAGGAACTTACAGAGTAAACAGGCTCATGTTTGGAGTTAAGGTAGCTCCGAGCCTATGGCAGAAATTCATGGACAAACTGTTACAAGGCCTAGAAGGAGTTAAATGTTTCTTTGACGATATAATAATACAAGGAGCTAACAAAGAACAACTACTACATAGGCTCAAACTCGTACTCAATAAACTAAAAGAAAGTAACCTTCGAGTAAACAGAGACAAGTGCCATTTTTTCCAAACAAGTATAAATTACCTTGGACACACTATTGACAAAGAAGGTCTACACAAAAACAGGGACAAGATAAATGCAATAGTTAAAACAGAACACCCAACCAATACAGCAGAATTAAGAACATTTCTTGGGATAGCAAATTTTTACAACAAATTCATACCAAACCTAGCATCGATCACGAACCCACTAAACAACTTACTAAAGAAAGAATCAAGCTTCCTCTGGTCTGCAGAGTGTGAACAAGCTTTTAAACAAATAAAGAAAGAAATTGTAAGTGAAAGAGTACTGATACACTTTGACTCGAAGAAGCCGTTAGTACTTTCAACAGACGCATCACCACTGGGAATCGGAGCAGTACTATCACATAGACTTCCAGATGGATCAGAAAGACCTATAGCATTCGCTTCGAGAACGCTGTCTAGTAGCGAGAAGAATTACAGTCAAATCGACAAGGAAGCCACAGCGATACACTGGGGATTGAAAAAGTTTTTCTACTATTGTTATGGTCGGAAATTCATCCTCGTCACAGACCATAAACCACTGACAGTAATTTTCCACCCACATCAAACGCTACCGGCAATGAGTACGATGAGGCTGTTTCACTACGCTCACTTCTTATCTGGATTTGACTATAACATCGAATACAGAACTTCGGCGAACAACTCAAATGCTGATTATTTATCCAGGTTCCCAGTAGAAAACACCAAGACCAACAGAATTGACCAGAATTACAGTTTTCAATTTCAGCAAATCCATACCATTGATATTAATCCAGATGTCATAGCGACAGAAACAAGAAAAGACGTCGACTGTACATCTTTGCTACAAGCATTGGAAACTGGCCAATCACTAAAAACACTCGGTTACAAGGACAATGAATTTACTTTGCATGATGGTTGTTTATTGAGAGGATCACGAGTCTTAATTCCAAAAGCACTACGCGAACAAGTGCTAGACGAACTACACCTCGGTCACCCAGGCATTGTAAAGATGAAGCTATTGGCTCGCAGTTTCGTATACTGGAAAGGAATTGACAACGAGATTGAGACCAAAGTCAAATCATGCAGAACCTGTAGATTGCAACAAAATGAACCAGAGAAAGCGCCACTGCACCATTGGGAACAGCCAAATGGCCCATGGCAAAGACTTCATATTGATTTCGCTGGACCTGTGCACGGACACCAACTTTTAGTTATTGTAGATGCATTCTCAAAATGGACTGAGATTATACCAACCAAGTCAACTACAAGCTCTTGGTGCATACAAAAACTGAAAGAACTATTTTGCACCTTTGGGACACCTCACATCTTGGTTTCAGACAATGGTCGACAGTTCGTTTCAGAAGAGTTCGAAAAATACTTAAAAGATTGTATGATCATTCATAAGACCTCCGCTCCATACCACCCTGCAACCAATGGGCAAGCCGAGCGTTTTGTGCAGACAATTAAGAGAATCTTACGAAGCATAGAGGGGGAAGGAGGTAACTTAGTAGAGAAGTTGGTGACAGTGAAAACTCGTCTCCGACGGACACCAAATGCTAATGGTCAAACTCCGTACCAGCTTATGTTTGGCAGAGAAATACGCACGGCACTACATTCTATGTTTTTAAGAAAAGAAAAGGAGACCGCACCAACGCTTCAGGAGGTCAATGTCAGAGAGTTCAACCCAGGCGATCGGGTACAGGCTCGTGACTACACGAGTGCCACGCAGCGGTGGCAGTTTGGCAGCATCATAAAACGTTTGGGCAGACTGCACTACGAGGTTCGCACCGATAATGGTGATGTCTGGCGCCGACACCTCGACCAGCTTTTGGGTGCACCCTTGATCCACAGCAGCTAGGAGGGGAGAGATGTAGTATATTGAAAACTCTTTAGACAGCCGTCTGTATGTTAACTCGCTAGAGGCCATATATTATAAGATGTCAGGAATACTGTCTGTCATATTTAAATAAATGATTTTACGAATTAGCAAGACTTGTTAGTATTGTTTTGTGAGTAAGCATTTATATATTATAACACTGAAAAAGCAAACATTGACGCAGTATTCCAAAGACTACTCACAATGTTACTCCACACATTTCACTAAGGACGTGTGGGTTTATATGCCTCATATCATATCATCATCACATCTTATCATGTAGCCAAATAAAGCCAACTGCTAAAAACAGGCCTCCTCCATAGATCGCTACCACGATCTGTCTGGATTTCTGTTGTGTACTCATTAGGAATTTTGCCATGATCGCCACACTAGGCAGGTGCGTTGGCGATCGCAGTTTAGTTGTAAATTTACTTGAAGGGCGCTGCTGCCCATCCTTCGGGTAGTCCCATAGTCATCTTTTACGATACGAGATAGGGTGATTCTATTCTTAGCTGGCACCACGCCCAATTAATTACATGTATTATAAATCGATATTTTTAAGGACAAATGCTTTTGTTACTTTGCTTTCAGTTGGAAGTGAAAAATTCGTTTCCGAAATATTCCTAAATATTTCTTAAGTTGTCGGTAATCCAAAGGTGAAATTGGTAGTTTTCAAAGTGTAATAAAATTATATTAACAGTAATTGTTTAAATATTTAGTTCGAAAACTGATCGATCCCAGCTACTTTTGAAATATTCGGGAATGTTTCCTTTAAAACGGAGACGGCCGTTAATTTTCAAAATTAATCTTAGCCTAATCGGTGTATGCAGATATAATCCTCATTTTTGCCCTATAGCTTTTATCACAATACTGTCTAATACTGCCTTTATAACAAAGTTGCGAGAATAAAGCGAGTACAGAAACCTTTAGTACCTCTCTCTTGCAATTTGATGTGGCAACTTATCATCTTTGGCGGAGCTATTTTTCGAATGTTTTACCTCGTTTAGCTGATGTTTGGTTCCTTTGATGACATCCTGTCTATTAAGAAGGCGATCAACCTTTTGTATTCAACGTTTTCTCTTTGTTCGTACATAAAACTTGGAAATATTTTTCAGGTATGAGGCAGAATATTTCCATGAATCACTTGTGTATTTTTCCTTTTGGCGCGAAAACATACCTGAAAGCTGCCTTAGTTTTACTTGGGGACGTGTGTAGTACATTATTTTTTGCGCTATGGCAACAAGATATGGAACATTCTGCGTTATTTTAACAGTTTCAAATCAGCGCAGATGGATAAGTAAAACCATTTTTGTTACTTTATTTATTTACTTTAATTCTTCGAATTATTTTAACATTTTATGTTGAGTTATTGAAAAGTATTAATGTGTGGACGATAATAAAAAAAAGGACTATTCACCTCAACAGTACAGAAGATGAGCATTTCGCGATCACCGATTCCACTCGTAAGGATGGATATTATATTCATAGTTCATGTGATTATTTGAACCCACCAAAAACTAAAAGTCATATTGTAGTATCAGTTCTAACGCAATAAGCGAAGGTCTTGAAGTTGTTTCGTTAGTTTCAGATGCTTACATTCGCGTCTTTAATAAACTATTGGAGCATATATTCCCAGTATTCGATTTCAAGGCAGGGTGTAAAGCGAATGATTAATGGATAAAGAAGAACACGACTATTTATGGAGAAGTGTCATATCATTGTGACCCCGAATTTATCTCGTTTCAAGTCTCACCTTAAATACTGACTTCTGGACTAAATATACATACAGTTATGACGTATTTTTGATTAAATTACTTCACTGACAAATAGTGTTTTAGTTACATTATTATTTTGTACATTGTGATTGAAATGTAAAAAAAATTGACAATATTTTTACTGACTTTATTGTTATAGAATGCTTATTATTATTAAACTTATACAAGACGTAAGGTAGCAACGTACTAAAACTTAAAAAACTTGTTACACTCAGGTCTATAATAAAAATAGAAAAAGCCATCTCGGAAATATATGGATTACAGTTTTTGTCATTTTTGAACACGCAATGTATCGTAAACAAATCGATCAAAACGCTACGTGATATATCATATATATCAGAATACAGTACTTATTGTACTGTATTATGATATATATGATATATACTGCGAGCGATGACCTCATCCGTGAACTGTTGCGAAAGAGCAGCCGTTTAGTTTTTATTTACCTTTCAATTTTATGTGAAAATAAATAGTATATATAACAGTATACTGTAAAGTAATTTTATTCAAAATAGAATTAGATATAGACGAAATTAATTACATTATACTGATAACAGCTGGACAAGAAACTGAAAATTCATGAATAGACCGACGCTGAGTGTTCCAGAAACAATGTACTGAATCCACGATGTCAGCTTTCGTTAGGATGTCACTTACACACGTTATTATTATTTCTTTCTTATCATTATTGATTATGTATTATGATTAACATATAAATTTGGTTTTCGAATTAATGAATATCAATATTGGCTCGTGAGTATGAGCCTCTTCATAAACTTGTACAATGCAAAATCGATAATTATCAAAATGCATTGTTGATCAGAGTACGTTGTTATTAGCGCATAAGAGATTACTGCTGCTAATTGCACTGAGCTTAATCCCTTAGTCATCTAATAAGCCAACGGAGAGAGATAGATAGGCCTATTCATTGCTGGTAGCTTATGATGCAACAGTACGCTATGTAACTTTTAGGCGGCGCGTTCCGCGCAGAGGCTGATCGCTTCGCTTTCTGCGTCGCGGGACAAATATTTGTATGACCTGCAGATACTCGTAGCTATTCTGAGTCTGGGTATTTGTGCATGTGGAGTTTATGTCTGTAAATTGTGCCCACGACACACGAGAAATGCTACTGCGTTCACTACTGCCTATCGTTCAAACAACAAAACTCAAAATTTTCCATGGACATTACTGCTACCCTAGATATTATTTGATTTCTTTTTCTTCCTCATATAAAGTATTAACCTATATCATATAATGTTGTAACAATTTAAGTGTTATCAGAAGTAGGCGCATGTAGGAACAACAGGACAAATAATAATATTTTATAGGAGACTGGTGCCTAAACTAAGCGAAGCCTTGGGTCTTAGGCAGGTTCCCTGCCCCACCGGTGGTCTGGGGCCATCTCGGCCTCTCTCCATCCCAACTCCCGTGGACTGGGCGCCATCCGGCGGAATGCCATCCCCATGGCATTCCGGGCTGTACGTGGGTGAATGCACCGCAGTCTCTAGGAGACTACTTGAGGAACCGCGTTCAGCCGCCCCCGTCGCAGCGTGTTTCCGTCCAGCTGGAAGGAAGTCAGATTGGCTCTCTTGAAGAAAGAAGGAAGAGCCGTGGAGTCTCCCTCTTCGTACTGTCCCATTTGCCTGCTTGACGAAGCTTCTAAGCTATTCGAAAGAATAATTACCAAAATATTCATTGATCTCCTATCGTGAGTAGGTCCCGACCTGGCCTATAGCCAGTATGAATTCCAGCAGCGGTTGCGCCCGCTCGCTGTCGGAGCAGACTTAGCCGCGGGGCAGGGCAAGATTGGCCGTCAATCTAGAAATTTTAGTCAACGTCTTTTTCACCGTCTCGTAGGGTGCAATTAGGGGGTCGCTAGTCCATCATCAGTGCTCCCTAACCTGCAGGGCATTATAGAGCCATATCTGCGCAATAGGTACGTTAACTCGTATACAGAGACGGTAGCGTAAAGTGGAGAAAGATAACGTGCAGGGTTTCACAGGAGTAAGTTCTTGGCCCCTTCTATGGAACCTCTTCTACGACTTGCGTATCATTCTCCTTTATGGTGTCCACTTAGTCTGATGATACTCTCGTATTGACCAATAGAGATTTCCTTCAGGGAACCATCCGGTTTGTTGCGCAAGCGATGGTAATTCTAGATCTGCAGATACCACTAGTAAATCCTGCCCCTGGCGCTACAAGCGCCCCGTTGAGGGCAACGGAACACATGACCAACACACTTCTTTGCTTGGTCCCCCGAAATTGGGCAGCAGCCGGTGGAATGCACCCACTACCCTCTCGACTCGGGGGACGAGGCACTGGAAGTGATTTTCGAAGCTCCAACGACTGTCCAGAGTGAGCCCCAGGTATTTCATGTACCGGCCCACCCCGATTCACGCGTCAACAACGCGTATCCACGAACTGGGTGGTTCTCTGCTCCTCGGGAGTTTGTGGAACCATAGCGCCTCGGCTTTTGAGGCGCTATCCGCAGACCCAGGGCGTGGATTTTCATCACGACGGTTGCCAACGCTTGCTCCGCAAGCTGGATGGTTCCCTCGAAGGACTCCTTCCTGGCCAACACCAGAGTTTCGTAAGCGTAACAGACTAAGCTGACACCAGCAGGGAGAATGACATGCAGGACCGCGTCATAGACAAGGTTCCATAAGAGGGAAACTAACCCCTGCGGAACCCCGCACGTAATCTCCCTCTGCTTTACCATATCGTCCTTGCCCTCGTAGCGAATGTGCCTTTCACGCAGATAGGCCCCTATGAAGCCCTACAGGTAGGGCGAACACCGATAGTGGATTAGTGCCAGGGTGATCTTTTACAATTCCCCCGGGACAGGTGACCGCTTTAGAGTCACCCCCTCCAATATGTGCCTATAAGTGTGGTACAAATAGGTGGCCCACGTGTGATCGTATAAGGACCTGGACCCTTTCTTCGGTGCGGAAGTGACCGCTCCAGTGGTTATAGCTGATAGGAGTCAGGTGTGCCCCTTCGCTCTTCCCCAGAGTGAAGAAAGTTCATGGCCAATTTCCACAGGGCAACCAACTAAAATAGGTCCTCCGCCTCAAAACACGATTAACTGTTCATTTCTTTGGCACTGATAGCTAGAATGTCTAACCCTTAAAAAGACAAACCTTAAAAACCAACGCTCTTCATTGGAACCCCTATTTTATTCCAACTTTTAACGAGCAGTAGTTCGTTCCGTTTCACGGGTTGTCCGTCACGGCCACCGACTTTGTTTCACTACGCTACATAAATCTTAGCTTTGGACGACTTGCGAGCTTTTAGTCTAACATTACTTTTGAGGTTGGGGTCTTTTTGTGTGTAAAGTATGGGCCCGGTATTGGAGTTCAAGGAAGAGTTGGGCTAAGATGGTTTAAAGTGTTATTCCAAGCGTTTTGTAGATTCACATTTTCTACAAACAGTTAGGAAGATATCGGAGTATAAATAGAATAGTGGTAGTAGTGTCGTCGTTTGGAGATTAGAAATAGTAAAGCGGAACCCAGAAACAATGGCTGGAAATACTGACGAAATCATTGGTTCCGTGCCCGGCACTCACCTGTCAAAGCCTAATAAGAAGTACCGTTTGCAGTGCGTTTACTGGTGGTAGGTCTTCTATTGTGTGTTGGCTAATTTGGCAGAGCACGAAAACTGAAATGCAGTGGTCTCCTTCTGGGAGAGCATCATGCTGCAGAAGGGGACCGCAGAGTGAGATCGGGAAAAGGCCGAGAGTGTGATCATACGAGGACCTGGAGCCCCCCTTAGGTACTGAAGACGACCGCCCCAGTGGTTTTAGCCGGTAGGAGTCCAGCATACCCCTCCGTCTTTCCCCGTGGCGGAGTAAGATTATGTAGTTATTCCGAGCGGCTAGAGGCGGCATGTTTGTACGTATATGTATATGGTCTACACGCGCAATCGTATCCCAAACGGATCATTAGCCTAAAGCGAAACAAACATTTGTATTAATAAACCAAGCACATAATATACACTTTCACTGTGGTAAATTAGTTCGCACCTACAATATTAGAATTAATATGTATGGTGCGGCTGCTTGTTTTGGTGTGTTTCATTTGTTTCTGTTATCAAATACTTTGATCTTAACGCAGTATTTAGTCGCGCGACCACACAGAACTCGTGCGCAGGCAGAATGAATGACACGCCATAATAAATACAAACGTGTGCAAGCGCGACCCGCGCTGTGGGAGCGGGAGCAAAGCAAGACATGGCTTGAGGCCTGCGAATACGTTTGATGCTTAGTGTTTGATAACTATTAGTTTATATGTATGTATAATGATAGTTTTCCACTTACCTTATATTGTTTTGTGTTTTTTATAGCTGTATTATTTAAATTATGTATGTTGGCTTAATATCCGTCCGTCACAGGTCAGGGTTAGCACTGAAAACCAGCTCTGTGTTGCGGCTAGCGTTGCAACGCGGTGTTATGCTGAGTGTTGACCTCTTTGCCACTGTTGGGACGTGCATCGGCAATCTGTTATTTTTGTTACGATTATTTTGTTTCTCATTTTATTTATTATTATTTTTATTTATTTATTTATTTATTTATTTATTTATGTACACACAGAAACATTTAAAATATAATTACATAGGAAAGAAAAGTACAAAGGCACTGCTTATTTCTTAAAGAAATCTCTTCCAGCAGACCTGCGAAAGGAGAATTTGAAGACAAGAAATGCAGACATGGTGTGACAGAATATACGATACATATAAATATACACACATACATAAAGAGTACATACCTACATACTATACATAGTATATACATCTACTTAGACATAAATATTAATACATACATAAACAATTAAGTGGATAGAGAGAGATAGTGCTCTTTAACTAGTTTTTTGAAACTATAAACTGTTTTGCAATATCTTATGTCAGGCGGTAACGAATTCCACAACCTAACCGCATGTACAGATAAGGAATAAGAGTAGAAATCAGTTTTGTGGGATGGGAATTTAAGTAGGGTTTTAAGATGCGACCTGCAGGGCGCATCAGGCAGGCGGGTGTAGGAAAAGCGTTCCCGCAGGTAGGATGGGGCCATAGGATTATGTAGGATATTAAAAAGGAGACACAATATCCGAGTATTCCTGCGAAGACGAATCGGGAGCCACTTGAGAATCTTTCGGAAATGGGAGACATGGTCATATTTTTTAAGATTGAAAATGAAACGGATACATAAATTCTGTAATCTCTCAAGTTTATTTAATAGCTCCTCTGTGGCATCCAGATAACAGGCGTCAGCGCAGTCTATAATGGGCTGAATGAGAGATTGAGCAAGGGAAATTTTGGTTTTCAAGGGCAAGAAGTTCTGGAGACATTTCAGTGAATGAAAGGTAAAATGCACCTTTCTACTAACATCAGCAACATGAGCACTCCACGACAAGTTACAGTCAATAATCACTCCCAGGTTTTTAACCGTATCCGTATATGCAATCTGAACACCATTGAGACTGAGTGGTGTTAAAGATGCTAAATTAAGTCTGTTACGCATGATTCTGCTACCTATGATAATGGCCTGAGACTTACTAGGGTTTATGTGTAGGCCATAAGACCTAGCCCATAAGTTGATACATTCTAAGTCACGATTCATGGCAGCAATAGCAAGTTCCACTTCAGAACCAAGGAATGGTCTATACAGCTGCAGGTCGTCTGCGTAGAGATGGAAGTGAGAAGAGATGACCCTGGTGACAGAGTTTATGAAAATAGAGAAAAGAAGAGGAGAAAGGACGCCACCCTGGGGTACACCCGCACAGAGATCACGCCGATCTGAGAATTTCTCATCAAGGCGCACACATTGCGAGCGTCCCCGAAGATAGGATTCGAACCATGTTACGGTGGAAGGAGAAACATTTATTGATTTGAGGGTCCCAAGAAGGATATCAAAGTCAACAGAGTTGAAAGCACTGCTGAAGTCCAGTAGCACAAGTATAGCGAGGGATTGATTTTCCATAGCCCAGCGAATATCATCAGTCACTTTCAAGAGAGCTGTTACTGTGCTATGACCGGGACGAAAACCGGACTGAAAGGGACTAAGAAGATTGTTTTTAGTAAGAAAAGCAGAAAGTTGCCGGTGAACGATGTGCTCGAGAATTTTTGAGATGAAAGGAAGAATAGAAATAGGTCGAAATTGAGAGAGTAATGAAGGATTGGAGACTTTAGGTACAGGAATAATGTAGGCCATCTTCCAAGACTCAGGAAAGGTACAGGTGTATAAGGAGAAATTGAAAATATGAGTCATAATGGGAAGCAGTATGGAGAGGATGGGAGTAACCATCTTTGAGCACAATTTGTCATCACCCGCAGCTGACGATGTGATAGCTAGG
The DNA here is from genome assembly GCA_947459985.1 of Diloba caeruleocephala. Taxonomy (NCBI): domain Eukaryota; kingdom Metazoa; phylum Arthropoda; class Insecta; order Lepidoptera; family Noctuidae; genus Diloba; species Diloba caeruleocephala. Next base: position 5,850,050 of record OX381618.1, read on the forward strand.
ACAGATTTTTTTACATCATCCTCTGTGACAACGCTAAATGAGAATGGAGAGAACTCCGATATCGGCAAACTCGACAGATCTAACAAAGTAGAAGCCTTGACAATGGGATCTAAGGAAACAGGGGGAGAAGAGAAATGATTGTTGAGAGAACACAGGTCAATATCATTAGTAGTGATCATAGGAGATTTGCCAATACCAACAGTCCTTAGGAATTTCCAGACTTCAGAGGAACTACGCTTATCTAGGGAATCGTGGAAATGGCGTCTCTTAGCATCTCGACACATACGACCGCAGCGATTACGAAGGGATTTGTATACATTAAGGTTGCGCTCCGTTGGACTTCGTTTGTACCTCCTCTTAGCTGTATCCCTTTGTGCCATGAGCTCTTTAATTTTAGATGTTAGCCAAGGAGCCGGGTTATTTTTGACTTTAACACGTCGGGTAGGAGCGTGGCGATCGAATAATTCAATTACGACATCCCTGAAATGGTTCACCTTATCATCAATGCCTGTGCTTTCGACTACACAACTCCAGTCGATATCACCAGCATCACGCCGCAATGCCTCCAGGTCCATGCCCTTGTAGTTCCGAAGGAAGAGATATTGCGACTTACGTTTAGGAGGACGGACACAATAAGAAAGATATAATAAGTCGTGATATGAAAAGGGAGCAGTTAGTTGCCCATGAGAGGACGCTTTTTTTATTTATATTCTACGATAAATCTTTTTGTTATGTGTTTTTTATTGCAAGTTTGGTGTAGATATAGGTTTAATTAGTATGAATGTACCAATGCGCGTTTTGTTGTGGCAATAAATAGCTTTTCTTTTCTTTCTTTCTTTCTTTTTCTAGTATATCCATTACGACCAATAAAAAAAAATGTCTCTTATTGTAAAAGTCCAGCTAGGTAGGTGTATCTGCAGCGCCAGATATTCACCGCCAAGCAGTGTTTCTTTTTTTTCTTTTCGAGTGCTTAGTGTCATAGTGATCAAGCCACCCAAAGGTCTCCAATTTGGCTTAGCAACTGCCGTCTAATGACAGCAACCGGTACCGATACTTTACGTATCCTATGAAGCACAATATGCGGTCGCCCATCTATAGACTGACCTTCCCGAGCGTTGCTTAACCTCGCCGATCTACGAGTGCAGCTGGCTATGATCACCTCGGCAGTCGTGTTTAAACTTTAAACATTACTGTGTTTTGGTTAGAAGGTCACTCTATAAGCTAGTGTAATTACTGCCCATTAAAAAAAAAGAGGCTTAAACAACTAGTCTTGAGGTGACGACCGCAGTGTAGTGCCACGCAGGACTATGCCTGGTTAGCACTACAATTGTTATGGGCAGGCATGATGCTTACCACCAGGCGAATGATTTGCCCATGGGTTTAAAAAAAATATCTTAAAAGTAGAGTTTGAACATAGAAAACATTCACATTTGAATACCATTACACTGTATGCTGAAAACGTAATCTAGAAACGAGGTCAAAAGCATTTTTAGATTGCAATTTCGTTTTTAATAATATTTCGTGGTGCATTTTATATTTTCATTTTCCACTATCTCGTGTGTTTCTAGCAAAAAAGAGACCACTTCTTTGTACTCATCGGTGTCAGAAAAAGGCGACTAATGGCCGAAATTAATAATTAATCTAATAAGAAATCTTTAGATTTAAGATTTTGAATATGATATGTTTTTGCGTTAGGATCACAATTAACACAAAATCAGACAAATCTGAAGTCCAAAGATTTTGGATTGGATTGATTATTAATTTCGGCCGTAAGTGATATCAAGGGGAAAGGCAGCAACAGCCTCCCATGTGCTATTAACAACATATTGCGATTACTGATCTCCCTGCCAAGTGTGGTGATTTTGGCAACATCGTATGACCGCTCAGTATAATGATCATTGGGAAGCCCACAAGTGGATATATACGGGCTAATTGATGAGTGTGATCGGTTAAACTATTGTTTTATTTTTTCAGCAAACTTCAATCACAATACACTAAATTCTCTTTTTTATTTTTCAAAAACAATAGAAGCGTTTGATCGTGTCATTCACTTCACTCACAATGAACCAAGAACTTGTGGATTTAACGGAGGGTTAAGAAACAGATTGTGTTCAAACTAAGTTGCATGGAACGGTTTCAACGGGAAATATGTTAATGGTAGTTTAAACTTGTTAAAATTAGTTTTCTTTTTGAATCACATCGTATTTGCTTTTTAAATGGCATCGATTCCGAATTTAGTTTGGGTAGTGGGGCGATTAATTCGTGTTACATTGTTAGTTTAGTTGATATGCAAGTTTTTGGTGGTAGGTTTTTATTGCAAGAGTTTAGCTAGGGCGTGCAGGGCATCTGTATGCTCATACCAGGCCACGCCCGGGAAGATTGCAGTGCGCACGTGGTAACGTGCTGCCGTGTGCGCAGCACAGCTCACGGTGACGTTTCGGGGGATGCCTTACAATCACCCTCGAGATGTGCGTATCGGAATTCAATGCTGGACATGACATACCAAGATACTCATTGGTGACATCACAACAGAAGAAAATGGAAAGATATTTTTTTTGCGGTAAACATCGATACAAAAATAAACAAATAGATTAAATACTACATCATCATCATCATATCAGCCAGAGGACGTCCACTGCTGAATAATGGCCTCCCCCTTAGATTTCCACAACGAGCGGTTACATGCCGCTTTCATCCAACGACTCCCAGTAACCTTCACCAGGTCGTCTGTCCACCTCGTTGGAGGTCGTCCCACGCTGCGTTCACCGGTCTCCATTTGACACTCTACACGGGGCATGCCTAAAGGCTTTATGCAAACACTTTAATAATTAAGGATTACATGATACTGATTGCGAATCCGTGTGGCGTCCGGATATTCCGTGTGGTGTCCGGATTAAGAATATAGCACCACTCCTTCTCCTCCCGTGGATGTCGTAACAGGCGATGAAGGGAATCTAAACCAGGGGGATGGGTACCAGCGTCCCTTCTGTGAAACGGTAGCCATACTGCGCTCACTGACTCGCTTTACTCGCTCACTGACTTAGCCGGTAGGAGTCCGGCATACCCCTTCGTCCTTCCCCGGGGCGAAGGAAGTTCATGAAGAATTTTCACTGGGCACCAATAAAAAAAAAGGTATATACACACACAGAAATTAGCCCATGACCGTCTATTGCTAAACATGTGCCCTTTAATGAACACTACAGTGAGCGGTCACCTGTGGGCATTACCATAATCACCACGCTTAGCAGGCGGATTGGTGGTCGCAGTATTTTGTTAACGCACACGGGAGGATGCTGCTGCCTATCCTTTTGACATCAGCCCTTAGTCGCCTTTTACGACACTCATGAGAGGAGAAACCTAGTTTATTCTTTGCTGGGAGCACACGAAACATATAATTTATATGATCATTTCAGTTGAAAAACTTCCACTGCTGGCCAGAAGCCTCTCCAAAGATTGCCACAATAACAGGTATTGGTTTGTGTTGGGCGCTCAAAGGGATATTTTCCATAATCGCCACACTTGACAAACTGGTTAGCGATCGCAATCGAGTTATAAATTTACTCGAAGGACGCTGCTGCCTATCCTCTGGCTAGTCCCATAGTCTCCTTTTACAACAACCACGGGATGAAATGGGGTGGTGAAATTCTTAGCCGGTACCATACTACATTATTTATATAAAAAAACAATATTACTATCTTCTGATAATTATATCAGAAGATAATAAAAGATTAGAATTAATGACGGTCTTATTTCTCAAAAGAAAGGGGAAAAGTCCGTGGTGTTACTGGTCCTCAACTCAATCAAGTCCAAAATATATTTGCTATTGAAGTGTCCTCGCTTACAAGTCGGACAGACAAGCTGCAATATCCGGCAACCGAACATTTCTACACTGATCAACTGCTTAACTGGGCAACATCCATGTCTTCGAAATATAGTAGTATAAAATTTTATACTTTAAATAATTGAGGTATTAAATAGTTATTGTATGTTTATGTCTAAGTAATATTGTGTGATACTTTGTCCACTTGACAACCCGATATCTATCTTCTTTCTTTTAGTCCATATAAATATATCAATATTCACAATCACGTAATTTAAGACATCAAAATAATCTGTCCCTTCCCATCTCAAGTCTAACAATATTCCACTCTGGCCCGTATTCAATGTCTATAAAAATATATAATAAAATAAAAGACACGTTAAATTACAACGTCTTTAAAGTAAAATTAAATAAATACTTAAAGCAAAAATCCTATTACACTTTGCAAGTGTTTTTTGAAGACAAGATAAAATTTGTATCTTGTGATTAAACAAATTTTATACGTACTAAGTAAATAATATTTATATAATATAATAAGAATGATCAGATTGCGCTTTATTAATAATATAATATTAAAATTTACAAGATGTATCAAAAATTTATAATTAATATAAATAACCGCTGAATAATCGCCTTAACCTTTAATAAGTATGTATTAATCTCTTCCTTTTAATATTTTAAGCAAACATAAATACTATTGTTATTGTATAGTAAATTTGCTGCGCCCTAACAGGGTTTCATATTGATACGCATCTAATTTTCTGTTAACTTATGAACATATGAATGCAATAAAGATTTGAGTTTGAGTTTGAGTTTTAAAGGTCGTCTGGAACAGATAGCCTTGTGCGATAAGACTGCCCAATCTACACTTATCTTTTTAAATATTTACCTTTTAAGCATTATGTGGTGTACAAAAAAGAGTGTATAAATAAATAAATACTAGGCATAATGTATACACTGTGAACTTTTAATTTTAGCATGAGAGAAGGTATATGTCAAGTTAAGATAAACAAAAAATAAATTTATGGTGGCAAACATGCATACGGCCGGTTTGCTCCTAAGTGGTTACCGTAACCTATGAACGCTTGCAACACCAGAGGTATGATTCGCGTGTTGCCAACTTTGTAAAAAAAATTACACACCCTGTTTAAAGATTCCAATGCTGTGCAAATGCAGCTCCCTTTTAAAAAGCATGGCGACCTGCGTGGGAGAAAGCTCTCTTTCCTCTGAAACCGTACGTGCCGTATATGCAAGTACTTATATTGTTTCTTCTCTCGTGTGGTTCCTGGTAAAAATGGACCATCTCTCTTTACCATGGGTGTCGTAAAAGGCTACTAAGAGGATGAGTAGCAGCATCTTCCTGCTAATAAAAATAAGGATCATGACCAAATCCCCCTCATTGCAGTGACTGATTATGGATATGTTCTCCTCATTATGACTCCTCACTGTAGTGAACATTAGGAGGTCCATTTTTAGCTGTAGATGTTAACGAGATGTATTCTTATTTTTATCAGGTTTATTAGAGCTTCAACTTAAGGTTGCGTTCGAAACAAACATGAAAAGTCTCCCTAAAGAAAAGTGCGCTTATTGCTTCGGTAGATGCTTTCATCGCATGCGACGGTGCTTAGAAAGGAACGAAGACTACTTCGAAAAACAATAAAAATATTAACAGGTCCTACATCATTCCGTTTTTGATTTCCTAAAATCTTTTAGTGTGGGTAGGGGTGTAGCCAGCCAGCCTTGTACCAGAGTTGTTCAAGCCACCCTAATGCAAGACTTGGCTTAACGACTGCCGTCTAATGACAACAACCAGGACCGTCGATTTTACGTTCCCTCCGAAGCACGGAGACGCTCAGTTAAAATTATTACCAAGCCACTTTGACAATCCTGATTTGATCAATGCTGCATTTTTGGATGTGCCAGGAAACTGCAATATAAATACACAACAACTTTTATACTTTGATGTCAACAGACATAGTACAGCCAATTTCACAATGACAGTAACTAATCAGGAGTCAATTATGAAAATCATTAGGAGTATAGGGACAAACGCGCAGGGTGTTGATTGTATCAGTTTGGACATGATATCTCTCACTTTACCAACTACATTGCAGGCCATAACAGATATCATAAACAGATCTATAGTCACTCACACGTTCCCTGAACTTTGGAGAAGTGCTATAGTACGGCCTATCCCTAAAAATAATAACCCTGGAAATTTGAAAGACTTGCGACCTATTAGTATTCTTCCTTGCTTGTCAAAGGTCTTGGAACGTGTGGTATATACACAGGTTATTGCATATTTGGAAGAAAATAACATTCTCCCTGATCATCAGTCTGGGTTCAGGAAGGGTAGGGGAACTGCAACGGCGCTTTGTGATGTTGTGGGTAATATCCTGGAGGCACGTGACCGGGGAGAGGGATCAATTCTTGCCCTGCTCGATTTTTCCCGCGCTTTTGATGCTATTAATTGCACTCTACTGCTTGCGAAGTTGGCCTATTATGGATTCGACAACGGCGCAGTGGAGTGGTTTAATAGTTATCTGATGAATAGGTCACAATATGTGGAAATTCGGAATGAAGACGGCACAACGGTCTCTTCCCTCCCCCGGCATGTGTCGAGGGGAATCCCACAGGGATCGATTTTGGGCCCATTGTTGTATATCCTATATAGTTCTGATATCATCGAGTCCTTCATAAACTGCAAATATCATATGTATGCAGATGATATTCAGTTATACATATCCTTCAAGGCTGATGAAACGTTAATGGCAGTGCAGATGATAAATGAAGATCTGCAGAGAGTGGTAGACTGGTCTAAGGAGAACTCGCTGGTACTGAACCCAGTTAAATCAAAATTTATGGTACTGGGCACTAAAAAGCAAGTTAGTGCAATAATGTTAGCTAAACCTGAGATAAATATTATGGGAAAGAAAATTGAAAGAGTGGAGGTTGCATGCAATCTAGGGCTGACACTAGATCCAGAGCTGCGTTTTGAGGCCCATGTCACCAACACACTAAGAAACTGTTTTTACTGGTTAAAAGTCTTATATGGAATACGTGACTACCTAAGTATACCCATTAGGAAACAACTCGTGGATAGTCTGGTACTCTCGAAATTAAATTACTGTGACATAGTCTACGGACCATGCCTGCTTTCGAGAACGGAACGCCTGTTACAACGTATACAGAATGCCTGTGCTCGTTTCTGTGTCAATATCCCAAGAAGGAGCCATATTACGCCATACTTGAACCAAAACAAAATAATGAAGATGGCTGCCAGGAGAAAGCTACATTTGGCTGTTCTGTTATTTGGTATTAACACTAACCAAAAGCCACAATATCTTTATCAGAAATTAACTTGGAAACAAGACCAGTACCAATATTGCATCCGCTCCACAGTTAATCCATTGTCAGTCCCAAAATACAAAACTGCAGCTTTCAGAGGAAGTTTCAGGTATGCTGCCACGCGCTGTTGGAATAATATTCCACCACCATTGCGAGGCCTGCAAACAATACAAAATTTTAAATACCATTTTAAGAATTTACTAATGAAAGAACAATTATCCATACCGCATTAATAACTTGTACTTATAATAGTTTTCAACTGTACCTTGTGGGTCATAGTCTGCAGTTCTAGGCTCGGAATTTTCCAACTGCACGGGGCAACGGTACGTCACCAGCTGGAGGCCGTCTGCAATCAATTTTCAATAAATTATAGCTAATCTTATTCAATTTTTTAATATAACTTAATAGTATTAGTATTATTATTCTTTAATCCTCAATTTATTTCACATTAATTTAGTATTAGCATAACATAACAATAATCGCATTAGAAAAGTTTACACATCTCGTACCTGGTCTGCTATTACATATTTCCAAGAACCTCTGTATTCTGCGCATCTCTGTTATACTTATCTTCGTAAGATGCGTGTTTTACAATTTACATACGGCGGGCAAACAACCACAAATATACGCACTGGAGTCTGGACATAACACTAAACAGAACTGAACTTTTACAAACTCAGATATTTATGTTTATAAAAACTGACATCAGTCATTAGATAACTACATTATTATTGGAATTCCTTTCGCAGACATAATTCAATTATGTAATCAATTCGACAAAGTGTCAACAGTATTGAGCTGCGCTAGCGCCTGGTCGACCAGCGGCGACTGGCGGCGACGCGGCCTAATGTTGCCAATAATTTATATTATATATTTTTTGTATTTGTTTGTATTCTTATTTTATTTTAACTGCTGTTTTCATATTGCTTTTTATATTTTATATACACTATACACTATTATATCATTAAACACAATAGATATATTATTCTTGAGTATCTTCATGTTATACGCACGTCTTGTTTTATATTGGATTGACTGCACCGAGTGACGTCACTATCGACGCAGGCTGTCGCAGAATATCAGCGCTGTGGGGATGCCTCTCCACAGTAGTATGCTGAGCGACAACCATTTTGCACGGATATGGCGCATATCTTCCCAACAGGATTTTTATTTCATTGTTTTAATCAAATTGTTTTTATTTTTGTCTTTGTTGTAGGTATGTGCCTTATAGTGCAAATAAAATACTTTTCTTTCTTTCTTTCTTTCTCTTTCTAAATACCACTGTGCGGTTATCCATCTATAGACTGACCGCGCTGAGCATTGCTCATCTTCGCCGATCCTTTACAAATCAGTAAGCACAATTGAGCTAATGTAGTTAATATACCTACACACACACACGTCAGTATCCATTTTATTCTTTATCTGTTTAATTTATCTCCCAAAACGTTTTCTGTTACTACATTCAATACGATGTGCATGATATTCTTTAAAATATTTTCATCAACACGTTTCTACTATAAACCGTAATGTACACTTTAATGTTCAAATATACGCTCTGAATATTAAAAAAATCATATAAGTGAGATATTAGAGTAGTATTTTGACACTATAAAACCAAACGGAAACAGCTAGCTGAGGTAAATTATTTTGCTGAATTTTTGCTCTTGATGTCAGCTCATGCTTAACGTAATATGTCAACCACAGGACGTCCACTACTGAACAAAGGTCTCCCCCAAATATTTCCACAACAAGCGGTTTCATGCCGCTCTCATTCAATGACTCCCAGCGACCCTCACCAGGTCGTCCGTCCACCTCGTTGGAGGTCGTCCCACGCTGCGTTTTCCGGTGCGCGGTCTCCACTCAAGTACCTTTTTGCCCCAGCAGCCATCAGTGTTACGAGCTCTGTGCCCCGCCCATTGCCACTTCAGTTTACTAATCCTTTCAGTTATGTCGGCAACTTTAGTTCTTCTATTCTTCCACTTAAATGAGGAGAATATTACTTACTCAAACGAAAATATTTCTATGCCACTTACCACGTTACGTTGTTGACCAACAACCTAAAGTAATAATGTGCGGTACTAACGGTGGTCCTCGGTTCTGTATCCAAGTCCTTTAAATAAATAGATTTTCATTTCAATTTTCGTTGTGTTTTATGTGAAGACAATTTTGAAAATGGAAAATCTGTCTTGTGCTAAGCAAACAGCTAGTTTATATGAATGGCTTTTAGAGGATTAGTTGAAATTGATGGAAAAGGTGGAGATCACCAGGTGTTGGGTTAAACCCCTGGGAAAAGGGTGGCTTGCACGCCGCCGTGTGCGTCATCAAGTGCACAGCGAGATTTCAGGGGATTTTTTTAAGTCAAGAGAAGTGGGAGAAATGGCTAAAGACGGCTTCGGTGCGATTAGTCTCGAGCTCCCTTCGGTGCTGAAGAGGTGCAAGCAATTAGTTTTAGGCGGTATGCGTCTGACATAGTCATCCTGCTGTGTGGCAGAGGGACCATGACGGATTTCTATAATGAATGGTAAGAACAGCCAGTGGCATGAAACAAAGCATTCCAACTTCAGGCTTACGTTAGCAATGCATCAACAATCACCATATTACTGATGTCTTGGGTGCAGTTGCTACAATAATATATCAAAATCCTTCATTGTAAATAATTGTATGGTGCCTTGGTTGGCTGGTTGGAAACCTGGAACTCCTTCGAAAATGATAACTAACCTACACTCATAACATTTGCCGTTGAACGTTTTCCGTTCGTATGACAACACTAAGAAAACTGTACTTACATTGTGTTCTTTTATGGAATTATAATATATTTGACGGGACGGTTGGCGCAGTGGCTAAGTGATTGGCCTTCCGCCCAATGTGTCGCAGGTTCAGTCCCCGCACGGATCAAATATTTGTATGATCTACAGATATTTGTTTCGAATCTGGGTGTATGTGCATGTGAAATGTATGTCTGTAAACTGTATCCGCGGTACAGGGGAAATATTAGTGCGGGACAATGTTTTTTTTGAATGAAGGCTTCCAGTTTATGAAAATTGCATAACTTTGATACAAAGATCCGATATGAGATTTTTGTAACATTGGCATATAAAATCGCAAAAAAGGTAAGAAATAATGTGTATTTTAAAGGTTTTTAAACTCTCACAATTAAAACCCACTTTAACTACACTGAGTTCTAGTACTATATACGTAACAATTATCGGGTAAGATACCATTTTCATAAGTAACAAGTTATGTTAACATGTCTACTATCGTGTTCAAATTTACGGGTTCACTATTAAATTGAAACGCAATGTCTTACTAAACAATGTACTCTTTGAATACGATAGTAACATATATACATCAATACTTATATGCGTATCTGTATATTACTATTCAAGTACGCGTTGCAGTGAAGTAACCTGTTATAAGGGTGTGCACAGACTTGTTACGATGTAATCATGCCATATGAAATCATATTTCAAAAATGATTGCTCAGCTATTTTAAATTGCTTCACATTTTGTGAGAAGATTAAGCATCTGAATCAGTTTATGACGTAGAAAGAAGCATAAAAAATTATTATCTATGTTTTTTATGTTTTGATTCGCGCAGGCGGGAACTGACGCATGCGAGAATTAAATGACGCTTAATTTCCTTCTGTAGAACCTTAAAGAAAATTGAAAAAGATTTCCACAAAGTTTGAGCTAAATCTAAAATATATAGCTTTTATCCATAATACGATTTCATATGAAATTACTGGATATTGTTTTTTTTTTGTTTGGCAATGTTTCTAAGTAATATAAATATCTGAATCTGTGTGAATAACAGTTAAATCTACAACTAGTTACATTTAGATGTAATCTTTTTGAGTTTAACGGTCTCTCCACTGGATACTATAAGTCCTGCTATTCAAGGCCCAGAAACATAGAGCCTATAGTTAAAAGTTAAAATAATAACTAGAAAAGTGGTCCACTCTATTCTCCAAAATTTTGTTGACGGGTATAGAGTATATAGACTATATAGAGTGTATAGAGAGGTATAGAGATAGACCTATCTCCTCCCATGGGTGTCGTAAAAGTCGACTAAGGGATTAGCCGGAGGATGGGCAGCAGCGTCCTTCGAGTACATTAACAACTCAACTGCGATCGCCAACCCGTCTGCCAAGCGTGGCGATTATGGCAAAACCCCCAATGAGCCCACAACACAACCATATCGGTCATTGTGAACGTCTTTGTGGGAGGCCTGTGTCCAGCAGTGGACTTCATTCGGCCGAAATGATGATGATGTATAGAGACAAAACTCGAGCACAGACACTGTAACTGGCGCCAAAAGTCATAAGGGCTTACGATAAACAAAAAAACTATGTAGTAATTACAGTCGCAAGACACACGCGTAAAAGACACTGTTCTAATGTGGTTTCGAAAACCAAATTAGGAGGAATCCGGAGGATACTAGAATAAATAAAATATGTAGCAGCTTCTATTGTGGAAGTACATGCGGCTACTGGGATACGCACCTGGGTCGCGAGTTACAACGGCTACGCTGCTTGCCAGTTTATACCAATGCAGATAATTCACGGTACTCTCTATTTAAACCATAAGAGCGATCTGTGCTGCTTAAATTCGCGAAAATGCGACATATGCATAGTATAATGATTAAGATTACGCTGTTGCATCGAGCGGCCAGGCCACTGCTTTAATTTTTTTTAACAATGCTCCACGCGCAATGTTCTCTTGCCCTCGAGTTTAGGCTCATTTGGTTTGTTTTAACGGGTCCTACACGTTGCACTTGGTGACAAAAGCCTGAAGATGGAGCCTGGAGATAGATAGTGGAAGTGGATAGATGGTGGGCTCATTTGGTTTGTTTTATCAAGTCCTGTACCATACATTTTGTGACAAGGGTCTGGTGAAGGAGCCAGAAAGAAGATAGCAGCGCTCCACAATTGCTACTAATAAACCCTTCGAGTTTGGTCTCACATGATTTTGTTTTGACGAGTCCCAGACATTAAAATTCACGAATTATATTCGCTTGACTTGTATGTATATATGTAACTTTGTGACTACATATGAATGTAATGGCCAAGAGGAAGCACGGGGGCTTCTTCAATTTTTGAATGATTTGAAATTTTGCAGACGTAAGAAAAAACGATGACACTACAATAGTTTTAAATAAAACAAACCATTTTTTTTCCCAGTGGAAATTCTTCGTGAACTTCCTCCGCCCTGGGGAAGGACGAAGGGGCATGCCGGTCTCCTACCGGCTAAAACCACTGAGGCGATCATTTTCGGCACCGAAGGGGGCTCCAGATCCTCGTATGATTACATCAGAGCCACCCACTGGTGCCAAGCCTATAGGCACATCTCGGAGAGGGTGATTGTAAACCAATCACCCCACCCGGGGATGGAAACAAACCTAATGAGAGGTTTTTATTATACGTTAGACGCGCGTTAATAATGAGTTTGAATCACGAGTTTACAGGTATACAGGGTTAAATTGGAAGTACTACAACAAAAAACTAATACTTATTGGTATTACAATATTTTTCATGAAAACAAAAATGAATTAACACGCTTTTAATGAAATATGAACTAAAACACAAAATAACGTTTTAATTCAAAATAGAAGCGTGGGATACTAAATATCATAAGTAGATTAATTATGAGAATATATGAGTAAGTAGAGAGCTGCGTCCTTCGCTTTTATTTTACATTTACACATTATGTTGTGCTTTTTAGTTAATATTTCATTAAAAGCGTGTTTTATTAGTTTTTTTTAAAAACAAATTAGTAAAACAAGCTGTCAATTTTCAGGATATTGGCAAGCAAATTTCAAGCTTAAGTCAGTACATTAACCTCTAGTGACAGCAGAACAAGCAAACACAAATTATTTTTCGAGTGTACCCAACAATAAAAATAAAACATTTTAACATTTCCGAAGTGCACGACTCCGAAACGAGTTGAGAATTTTTCATAATTGTTTTAATTTGTGCACAGTTTTTGTGCACCTTACTGTAGTGTAGTGTATGGTCGTCGTTTGTACATTTGCAAACACGTAGTTCATTTACAGAGTATTCAAAACTACGCAGTTCTGTTTCATTTTTAGGTATGACTTTTCGGCTGCTAGGATTTTGAATGGTCCCATTCGTCGGCCATTTACATTTGTTTTTAAATGAGCTATCAGTATAAATACATAATCAAATTTCTGAATCACATATGATAGTCGTTACCTGAAGTCTAAAATTCTAACACCCGGTATAAACCTAAGGATATCGGTCATTTTCGACTACCTATGCCCAAGGAAGCGTGGAGGGACATGCCAAATTTACTTGCCCAAAAAATACCCCATAGTGTTAAGGGGCGCGCGTTGAAGACTAATGCGTCGCCATTTCAGGCCCGTTTAGTGATGCCGTACGGTATTATCACTAATGGACGAGGTGGCTGTTTGGCTCTCTGCTGATGATTCAGCCGTACCTATTAATTCGTTTGTTACTTCATTAAGACATGAAAAACTGTCTGTTAGAACCTAGTTACTGAATAAATTATTATATTCTATTCTAGATCGGAAGCCGACCCAAATAAAAAGGCTAGGAAGAAAAAATATATTTTTATTTATTGAGTTAAAGGAAAATGCAATAAAATAATACATTATAAGACTTGACAACTAACATTAAAATACTATATATGGCATACTGGTGATAGATCTCTTATTGCAAAAGTCCAGCTAGGTAGGTATCACCGCAGTGCCAGATATTCTCCGCTAAGATGTAGCGTAACGGCCGAAATTAATAATCGATCTAATCCGAAATCCAAAGATTTCAGACTCCGGATATGTCAGTTTTTTGTGTTAAATGTAAACAACGGATGAACTTCGAAATCTGAAGATTTTGGTTTCATCATATCAGCCACAGGACGTCCACTGCTGAACAAAGGCCTCCCCCTTAGATTTCCACAATGAGCGGTCACATGCCGCTCTCATCCAACGACTCCCAGCGACCTTCACCAGATCGTCTGTCCACCTCGTTGGAGGTCGTCCCACGCTGCTTTCAGCTATGTCGACAACTTTAGTTCTTCTACGGATCTCCTCATTTCTGATTCGATCTCGTAGAGAAATACCAAGCATAGCTCTCTCTCCATAGCTCGCTGAGTGACCTTGAGCTTTCTTATGAGGCCCATTGTAAGTGACCACGTCTCTGTTCCATATGTCATCACTGGTATCACTGGTAAGATTTTGGTTAAGATGGATTATAAATTTCGGCCGTTAGACGTTAAAAATTACTGTGTTGCGGTTTAAAGGGTATTCACTAATACACAGCACTAATGCCTCGAAGTGTCCAGTGCAGTGTGGTTTCTACTTCTAGGTAGCATTAAAATTGTTACAGGTTACCACGAAGTGTGCCACTTGCTGGTCTCGTCAGTAGGTATGAAAAAAGTAAGCATTCGGTTTACCAGTTACGCAATTATTCCTTTTTAATGGCTACCTACAATTTCTATTGCAGATAACTGGTAAACTTATTCTTAACAACACTTTCAACTTTTACTAGGTAAAACTTCTCAAAAATAAATAATCTTTTGTCATAATTTCATATACGTAAGAGGTTGGCGACAGGCTTGATATTTTTAAAACTCGTCTACGTCGTAAGTATTGTAATTTATTTAACAAATTTAATCATTTACTTTGGTACCTGTCACAGCACGCCTACATGTGCTCAAATTTAATATACATACTTATCACTCTCGTGTTGCTCTTGACACTTCTACGTAACATCAACATAGGACAAGGTATGATCTTGTGTACTTCTAATGTTGAATATAATATATTACAGTAAAAGTAAATGGGGCTCAGTAAAGATTCGAAATAGTTGAACTTATAATTAAACTTAATACAAAAGTTGATTTGGACAATTCTCGTAATTTAAAAATGTTCAAAATATAGTCCGATCTAGTCTCAGTGTCAAAAATGTCACAAATGGTATTCTCCTAAACTAACAAACAACATTATAATAAAACACTTTTAAACGGATTCTATCGCGTGTATTTTAGATTTTTGTTTTTCCTGACGTTTCACACACTTTGCAGGGTTCGTGGTCGCAGGATGACTGAGGTGACAGGCGTCGTTACAGATTTTAAAAAAGTTATTTTCTTTTATCTACCGGACAATTATCATCAAAAGTTATTTCGATGCACGCAGTAATCACTCACAGTGTCTTGATGTTTTAGTGTGGTATTTGGTTTGGGACTTTATTATTTTAATAACAGGATTCCAAACTGGTGGTACCTGCCAGCCATCTTCTCTATTAAAATTAGGATGTTTTTTAATTTCAATAACCTCACGAAACATTCTTGGTACATATCGGTTCTCTTTCGCGAGGACATGAGGTTGATCGAAACGAAGAAAATAGTTGGGTTTATCTAAGGCATCTTGTAAAGGTATGTGACATTTCACTGGTTTGAGAAGTTGGCTGATCTTCTTATGCGGCTTGAAGTAGGTTTTAATAGAAGCACGCTTCAAGATATGACCAATTCTGTCCGTGACTAGGGAGGTAGGGACTAAATGATAAAATAGCGGGTCTGATCAACGACCGTGGTGGGTTTCGGGCGGCTTCTGCGACGGGGATGTGGTGCTCTCAGATTGTTACGCTGGAGAACTTCCTTCATATGGTGAAGTTCCCCTGCCAGATGGTCGGGGTCGCAGATGCCGTGTGCTCTCTGTAATAAAGATTTAGCCACGGTAGCTAACTGACAAGGATGGTGGTCAGATTCACCATTAAGGTCTGTCTGTATGGGTAGGCTTTCTATACACGGTGTGACTAACAGAATGATCAGGATTATGGATGAGAAGTATGTCAAGGAAGGCTAAGAATTTATTATCCTCCAATTCCATAGTAAACTGAATTTTACCATGTATTGAATTTAGGTGTTTTAAAAATGCAGTCACCCTATTGTGAGGCAAGATGGTAAAAGTGTCATCTACGTACCGTTTGAACATCTTCGGTATAGTCGGGGCTGTCATCAGTGCTCTCTCCTCAAAGTCCTCCATGAAAATATCGGCGACTACAGGAGAGACCGGTGAACCCTTGGCCACACCGTCAGTTTGCAGGTAAAACTCATTGTCCCACAAAAGGTAGCTATTGGTAAGGCAGTGTTCAAGTAACTCTGCATATTGAAGAGGCATGTCATGCTCACTTAACCGTTTCTTAACAACATCCATGCAGTCCTTTACTGGTAAGTTGGTGAATAAGGACTGCACATCAAAACTGACCATCACTACACTTTCAGCTAGTTCAAGGTCTTTTATATGGCTGACAAAGTGACGAAGTGATAGGTTTCCTGACGTTCAGGAAATACAAATATCTAAAATATACGCGATGGAATCCTAAAAGTGTTTTATTATAATGTTTTATTGTAATACTCGAGAAAACCTAAGACATTATTATCTAACAAACAACGTCAAACCTGAACTTACACTGTGATGAGATCGAAAATGGATCGAAAGTTGATCAAAGTGAAAACAGTATTCTGCTAACATTTCGAACTGTCACATGTACTAAATTGTCATTAAAGAAATGTCAAGATTGAGATTGAAATGAGACTAGATCAAGATTATGGCGAAACCCGACTGAACTTTAAGAGTAGCAGAATACCATTTTTTCAGTCAATTCATAATTTAATCTCAGTTCGGTCAAGTATCAGTCATAGTACAAATTAATTACGAGAATTGGCCCTCTGACTGTATTTTACTGTCCATTAAATTGATACAATCTGATTACCTACTAAATTTCCAAGGACTGGAAAAATAACCCCAGAGAAGTCGCTAGCACGCATGTGGTCACGCGTTGCCGTGGGACGCTTTGGGGCATCCTTTACAATCCCCCCGGGGGGTGACCGCTTTACAGTCACCCTCTCCGAAATGTGCCTATAAGAGTGGCACCAGTGGGCGGCTCTAGTGTGATTATACGACGACCTGGAGCCCCCTTAGGTACTGAAGATGACCGCTCCAGTGGTTTTAGCCGGTTCCTCAAGGCGAACGAAGGCGAAGTTCATGAAGAATTTCCACTGGGCACTAATAAAAAAAGGGTCTATTGCAGGAGTTGCTCACTAGGATCCACCCAGCTGCCGCGCATAGACGTTGTTGGAACCCCAGTTAAGAAGGAGCTGGCTATATACTCCAGCAGTCTGCATTTGGAGACGGGAATATTTTGAATTAGGTAGATAACATTACAAAACTTGGGTTTGAAGTTTTCAGCCGCAGTTAATAATTGCATAATAATATTTATTATTATATAAGGTATTATATTTACTTATTTAAGGTAACCAATGCCCATACATAAATACCTTATAGATGACCATACATATAACAACATACATTATAAAATAATTTATTTTATAAAGACAGTATATGTACATTTCGACCCTTGGACTAAAGAAGTTTCAGTCGTCACTTTCCTGCAACGGCACCGGCACGGCAGCTTTGATATCTTCACTTGAAAGAGCTGTACCGCTTTTGTTATATTAAAGCCGTTCTCATCCACTATATCAGGTTTGGGGGCGGGCGTCTTAGTCCTTGGGCAGTGGTGCAAAGTATTCTTCACATTACTCTCCTTCAGCAGCTGTGACGTGTGCGTTGTCTTCACTGTAACGTAATGAGGTCCCTCTCAGAGGACACGCCGCGTTTATTGTACCGAGCTCCCGGCTCGTCCATTTCATAGTAGCTCCATTTTCACTGACAGGCGAAAACTGAACCAGCTGCCTCGGTGCATATTTACGTTATGCAATGGCTGGAACTGCTACCATTGCGCAACGGTGAAACTTCTACGCTTAATTCGCCAGCGGCAGCTTATCAATCCTGCCGAAAGACGTCTCTGGAAAAACCCGCTTACGGGCCGACCCCACCACCAAGATTTCCGATGAGGTAGATGACGTCCCTCCTGGATAACCTGGTCCAACAGAGCCCTCGGAGTAACTTGCCGCATTCAACGGCACTGGCGTGCCCAAACCCAGACGAAACCGCCGCTTGGCGGCGCACCTGCACATTGGTGCGCGCCGCTCGACCCCGGCATGTCATGACGTAAGTCCCGACCCCATCTGGGTATTTGGTAGATCGCCTTCACCCTGCTCTACCACGATGTCCTTCTCTAATCTTCGCAAAAACCATAACGAATTTGGCTCCCCTTTCGGAAATCTCACATGGGTGCAAAAATCTTCATTTCGGCCGAATAAACTCCACTGCTGGACACAAGCCAAAACAAACAAAACAAAGATCACTACAACGACCGATATCGGTATGTTGTGTGCTCATTTTGCCATAATCGCCGCGCTTGGCAGGCGGGTTGGCGATCTCAGTTGAGTTGTTAATGTATTCGAAGGACGCTGCTGCTCATCCTCCGTCTAATCCCTTAGTCGGCTTTTACGACACCCCGGGATGAGATGGGTTGGTGCTTTTCGTAGGCACCACACGGCACAAATCTAAAGGTGGCAAATTATTATAATTTGGACCACTACCAATGAGATTTTTGAACGCTGCGACAACAATTGAATTTGCACTTTAATAAACTGAAAAATCACTCAGATTTTTATTTAAAACAAAATTTTCAAATAAATATTTTTATTGCTAATTAATATTTAGACTCTGGTTATTCAAATATTTGTCATAAAATTAAATTCTACGAAGTTTTAAACGAAAAACCTCTTGATTGGCAATTTAATTAACTAATTATAAATAATTTGTTAAATATAAAAGATTTTTATGATCATTAAGTAGATTTTAAGATGATTAATTAAACCTAAAACTTGACTTGTCTAGCTTTATTTAAGGCGTGTTTATATTATCTTAAGGCTTTTTTATGATTTAATTACAAACTTTCCAAAGACTGAGTAATCCTTATCCAAATATTTTATACATTAATATTCGTGAGTTAATTTGTTTGTACTAGTTTCATGACTTATTACTGGAACATTTTCCAGTAATAATATATAAAGGTTATGCTATAGAAAGGTTATAACATATGATGTTAGACCGAAATTATACCCGAGATAACCCAAGATAAACCAATGGTGTACAAAACAATATGTCAATATAAAATTCATCTTGATCATATCCTGTGCTATCTAGAATGAAGTGGAGCTGCATGTTTCCTATGTCTTTTTTTTGTTGGTCCGTTGGAAATACATCATATACTTCCTCCGCCCCGGGAATGGGCGGAGGGGTATGCCTGACTCCTACCATCTAAAACTACTGGAATGGTCATCTTCGACATGTTTTGCCTGTTTCTTGTCTTACCTGTGATGACCCATGCACGGAGCTCATAACAAAGCCCATTGATTATTATGCCTTTAATCGCAACAACTTCAGATATATGTACATAATTCTGGCCGCTCTTCTGTTTTCTCCTACAACTTTTATACTTTGTGCTCCTGGCCTTATCCTTTACTTCGGATCGACACACATGTCTTTTTTCTTCATTTCTTCTTTATCATTCGTCATCTCAGACTTTATGTCCTTCTTAGTTGTGTAATTTTATTCACGATCCATCGATCTTTTATTTGTGTCTTCCTCGCACAGTAAATTCTGAAAAAATGTACCTTATCTCCCTCGACAAATATTTGTTTTATAGTTACAGACGCTGTTTGCACAGTGGCTAAGCAATTCGTTTTCTGCACTAAAGGTCGCGGGTACGATACCCGCGTGGAATCAATATTTGAATGGCCTACATAAAAATATCACTATCTCTACCGGGACTTAGTGTTTATGCAAGTGAGATTTATGTACTAACGCACGTGTTGAGTGTGTCCTTGGAAAATAAAGTAGGGTCACTGTTTCAAATAATACGCGGCAGTACATAACGGCATTTTGAATAATATTCATGCCATAATTATTCAAAGTCAAAGTTTTTGATTTCAAGTAAACCAAATATTGGCACGTATGAAACGTCAGAATCTAAGTTGCACGATTCCAAATAGTTGATCTCGTGGAGAAGAGCTGGCAAGAAACTTCATTATGCATTCTTTGAAAATAATTGAGATTACAATGTTGATTGATACAAACTATTGTAAAACATATACCGAGAATAATGTAGGTCAATGTGTAAAGATGGAATATACCATGTTCAATCATATAATAATAATAATTGCCGTGGCAGTTTACGGCACGTTCACGAGCATGACGCATACATTAGCATCGCTTAGCTTAACCAAATTGAACGACCCGATACACAACGCCACCGCCAGCAAGACATTTTAGTGAGCATGACAGACTAATACAGCCAGGCAAAAGACAATCAAAATAAGTACTAAAAATAACGTTAATGGCTACATGCCTCATAGAGACACACTGGGTGGGAATTGTTACGCAGTAGTTATAAATTAGTGTTTTTCATATCAGCCAAAGGACGTCCACTGCTGAATAAGTCCTTTTCCATAAATTGCCAAAATTGCGTCATCATTTTGGGGGAATTTGTCACCACGGGTGAGTACACCACTCTTAGCAGGCGGGTTGGTGAGCCCAGTAGGCCTATTTTTCCATAAAAGGAACGCTGCTACCCACCCCTCTGGTATAAAACCCCTTAGTCGCCTTTTACGATATCCATTAGAGGAGATGCGAGTGGTGCTATATTCTTAAACTGACACCACAGGGACAAATTAATGATACCTTATATATTCCTACGCTGTGTTTTTGCCACTTGCTTTTTCTACGAGCAATGCGCCCTGCCCATTGCCACTTCAGCTTACTTATTCTTTTAGCTATGTCGGCAACTTTAGTTCCTCATTGCTGGTTCGACCTACAACGAGATGGACGGATGATCTGGTGAAGGTCGCTGAGAGCCGTTGGATGCGTGTAGCATGTAAGCGGACTTTATGGATGTAGTATATTGAAAACTCTTTAGACAGCCGTCTGTATGTTAACTCGCTAGAGGCCATATATTATAAGATGTCAGGAATACTGTCTGTCATATTTAAATAAATGATTTTACGAATTAGCAAGACTTGTTATTGGCGACGAGAAAAAGCTAAATAAACGTTGTGTAAATAGAAATATGAAATGGACAAACTAAGAAAATATCGTGGCACCCTGCGCGGGATGCTCACGCGACTCGACACCTATATCGATCAGAGGGCAACGATGTCTGACGAAGACATTAATGCTCGCTTCCTGGGCCTGAAGGAGACGATCCTAGCTATACGGGAAGTACAAGAGAAAATCGAAAACAAGACCGTCGATGACAAGGACGATGACGCTTATGATCAAGAACAAGAATACAGGTACGAGTTCGAAGAACTTCATACAACGATAAAAATTAAACTTTTAACTAAACAGACACAGAATGGAGGTCAACAACAGAACCAGCAACAACAACAACACATAAGACAAAGTGAATCCAGGCATAAAAATACACCGGAGATACAATTTCAACCCTTACAACAATCAGAAACTTTCAACAATTTCAAAAAAAGACTGGAAGTATACTTTCGATTGAACGATATATCAGATGCACACATGAAATCAAATATCTTACTGTCAACATTATCACCAGAGCTCCATGAAAAACTTTGCGATTTATCCTCACCGGAAGAACCAATGAATATGTCATTTGCTGATATCACTGAAATACTTAACGACTACTTAGACCCAAAACCTAGCAAATGGGCGCTACAACATAAATTCATAACAAGAATGCAAAAAGTTGATGAAACTGTAGCGCAGTACGCCGCAGAGTTGAAGAAACTTACCACTAACTGTGATTTCAATTGCCAACACTGTCAGAAAGGAACATCAGAAAGCTTTTTATCCCTACAATTTATAAGGGGATTGAAAGATAGCGATGCACGTTTAAAAATCTTACAAGACCGAACAGTACATACATTCAAATCACTGACACAGATTGCGATATCTATTGAAACGGGTAAGGCAGAAAACGCATCAATGACTACTAATGAACAACCAAGTGCCAATGGTGACCACATCAACAAAATTACCCCCTATAAGCGACCGGCAGGACGAGGACAAAGTCCAAGACAAATTACACCTAAAGATCTAAAAGGGAAATGTTTCCGCTGTGGTGCTGCGAATCACGAATCCAACAAATGTGGCGCTATAAACGTTACATGCTATAAATGCAATAAAATAGGTCACCTAGCCCGTGTTTGCCTTCAGCGCCACTCTAATGCGAGTATTAAAAAGAATAAACCGAATACGAACCTATTAGAAGACTCAATGACAAGTGACCACGATGACTGGAATAATATTAATATCATATCTGGAGAATCATCTGAAAAATATATGATAACGGTACATATTGAACACGTTAAGATAAAGATGGAATTTGACACTGGAGCTACACTAAGTTCAATGTCATTACGAGACTATAAAAAACTAAACATTGGAAGAAGAATTTTTAAGACAAACCTAAAACTCAGAACTTATACTGGAGAAATAATTAAACCAACAGGCGTAGCATACGTTCAATGCAGATGCCAAGGAAAAGAATTCCACGGAAAACTGTACATTATCAACAGCAACGTTGATCCAATTTTTGGTCGCAGCTGGATGAAAGAACTCGATACACTTAACTTAGCAGACATAAAAGCTGTACCACTTACTGAAAACATAGAATTAGACCAACTTTTGGAGCTCTACAAGACATCAGTCTTCAGAAACGACCTTGGCGAAATACCTAATTTCAGAGGACACCTAAACCTGAAAGAGAACACTAAGCCAATTTTTATTAGACCACGTAGAATACCTTATGCTTTAAAAACCAAAGTGGATGAAGAAATAGAGCGACTATGCACACAAGGTGTAATCACGAAAGTTGACCACTCTGAGTGGGGTACTCCAGTAGTACCAGTTGTCAAACCAAATGGGGATATCCGATTATGCGCTGATTATAAGGTTACCCTAAACAAAATTATACAAGATGAACAATATCCAATACCTATGATTGAAGATATTTTCTCAGAGATGAATGGAGGTAAACTATTTTGTACACTCGACATAACTCAGGCGTACCTAAACATGGTAATGGATGAAGAGAGCGCAATGCTACAAACACTCAGTACACACAGAGGAACTTACAGAGTAAACAGGCTCATGTTTGGAGTTAAGGTAGCTCCGAGCCTATGGCAGAAATTCATGGACAAACTGTTACAAGGCCTAGAAGGAGTTAAATGTTTCTTTGACGATATAATAATACAAGGAGCTAACAAAGAACAACTACTACATAGGCTCAAACTCGTACTCAATAAACTAAAAGAAAGTAACCTTCGAGTAAACAGAGACAAGTGCCATTTTTTCCAAACAAGTATAAATTACCTTGGACACACTATTGACAAAGAAGGTCTACACAAAAACAGGGACAAGATAAATGCAATAGTTAAAACAGAACACCCAACCAATACAGCAGAATTAAGAACATTTCTTGGGATAGCAAATTTTTACAACAAATTCATACCAAACCTAGCATCGATCACGAACCCACTAAACAACTTACTAAAGAAAGAATCAAGCTTCCTCTGGTCTGCAGAGTGTGAACAAGCTTTTAAACAAATAAAGAAAGAAATTGTAAGTGAAAGAGTACTGATACACTTTGACTCGAAGAAGCCGTTAGTACTTTCAACAGACGCATCACCACTGGGAATCGGAGCAGTACTATCACATAGACTTCCAGATGGATCAGAAAGACCTATAGCATTCGCTTCGAGAACGCTGTCTAGTAGCGAGAAGAATTACAGTCAAATCGACAAGGAAGCCACAGCGATACACTGGGGATTGAAAAAGTTTTTCTACTATTGTTATGGTCGGAAATTCATCCTCGTCACAGACCATAAACCACTGACAGTAATTTTCCACCCACATCAAACGCTACCGGCAATGAGTACGATGAGGCTGTTTCACTACGCTCACTTCTTATCTGGATTTGACTATAACATCGAATACAGAACTTCGGCGAACAACTCAAATGCTGATTATTTATCCAGGTTCCCAATAGAAAACACCAAGACCAACAGAATTGACCAGAATTACAGTTTTCAATTTCAGCAAATCCATACCATTGATATTAATCCAGATGTCATAGCGACAGAAACAAGAAAAGACGTCGACTGTACATCTTTGCTACAAGCATTGGAAACTGGCCAATCACTAAAAACACTCGGTTACAAGGACAATGAATTTACTTTGCATGATGGTTGTTTATTGAGAGGATCACGAGTCTTAATTCCAAAAGCACTACGCGAACAAGTGCTAGACGAACTACACCTCGGTCACCCAGGCATTGTAAAGATGAAGCTATTGGCTCGCAGTTTCGTATACTGGAAAGGAATTGACAACGAGATTGAGACCAAAGTCAAATCATGCAGAACCTGTAGATTGCAACAAAATGAACCAGAGAAAGCGCCACTGCACCATTGGGAACAGCCAAATGGCCCATGGCAAAGACTTCATATTGATTTCGCTGGACCTGTGCACGGACACCAACTTTTAGTTATTGTAGATGCATTCTCAAAATGGACTGAGATTATACCAACCAAGTCAACTACAAGCTCTTGGTGCATACAAAAACTGAAAGAACTATTTTGCACCTTTGGGACACCTCACATCTTGGTTTCAGACAATGGTCGACAGTTCGTTTCAGAAGAGTTCGAAAAATACTTAAAAGATTGTATGATCATTCATAAGACCTCCGCTCCATACCACCCTGCAACCAATGGGCAAGCCGAGCGTTTTGTGCAGACAATTAAGAGAATCTTACGAAGCATAGAGGGGGAAGGAGGTAACTTAGTAGAGAAGTTGGTGACAGTGAAAACTCGTCTCCGACGGACACCAAATGCTAATGGTCAAACTCCGTACCAGCTTATGTTTGGCAGAGAAATACGCACGGCACTACATTCTATGTTTTTAAGAAAAGAAAAGGAGACCGCACCAACGCTTCAGGAGGTCAATGTCAGAGAGTTCAACCCAGGCGATCGGGTACAGGCTCGTGACTACACGAGTGCCACGCAGCGGTGGCAGTTTGGCAGCATCATAAAACGTTTGGGCAGACTGCACTACGAGGTTCGCACCGATAATGGTGATGTCTGGCGCCGACACCTCGACCAGCTTTTGGGTGCACCCTTGATCCACAGCAGCTAGGAGGGGAGAGATGTAGTATATTGAAAACTCTTTAGACAGCCGTCTGTATGTTAACTCGCTAGAGGCCATATATTATAAGATGTCAGGAATACTGTCTGTCATATTTAAATAAATGATTTTACGAATTAGCAAGACTTGTTAATGGAAGTCTGTGGGTTCTGTGTATATTCTTTTACATTGTGCCAACATGCATTTTGAAGGCAATTCTTGATAACTGTAAACTGTATAAAGTAGTGCACTTTGAAAAAGTTGTTCGTCTTCTATTCTGCTGTTCCATACTCGTACTAAGCTCTTTTGTCGTTATTGTTGATAAAAAAACCACGATTAATACATGTTTGTACATAGGGACTTATAGCTAAATATTTTCCTGACAAGCTTTGTTTGCAATTTCGATTAGTAATCTCGTCGTAATCCTTTCAATCTGCCAGTACGGTAATAACACGAAAAAAATTTAAATCAATTTGCGTAACAAATTTTAAATCGTTGCTATGGGTTGGATAGTCTCTACACCAACAGCCTTTATTTTAAGATTGGAAATACTTTGGTAACCAACAACTCTTTGTATCCTTTTGGGGAATATACTCAGTAGATTAAGCAGCGGCAGTTATTATACAAATAGTAATCATTCCTCGAAAGCTACGCAAACAATCTTGCGGAGGTCAAATCCTCGATTTAGGTAATCCCTTACAAGTATTGGCCACTATTTCCTGTAAAAGCGAACTAGAGGGAAGTTATTATTTAAGCTGGCGCTTGGCGCTGACGGGTTTAGCGTGGTTGTAAGTTAAAAGCGCAGAGTTCAATATCTCACAGTTGAAAATGTAAGAAATTACTAATATAAAACCTTTTATTTGATACCCATATCATGAGGGTGCATAAAAAATAAGTGGTCCGCCATCTTTGGGAGTCCGCCATATTGGATTTAGATTTATGTCACTTAGCTATATTGTCATCCACACTAAATGTGCATGCAAAATTTCATTACAATCGGTTGGGGATAACTGTTCTACAATTCAGTTACAAGATTCGACCCGAGGCAATCTTTTTTTTTTTAAACTTTGCCCCACACTAGGATTTCTCCTGTGTGTCCTGACATGAATTCCACATACAATACACCCAGACCCGGAACAACTACCTGCAGATCATACAAATATTTGTTCCTTGCGGGAATCAAACCCGCGACCCGGAGCGCAGCATTCAACTGTATCAACCACTGCACCAACCATACCGTCAAAATTTACCAGTACTCAACACACTAGGCAGGTGGGTTGGTTGCAGAATGGTTGCTGTTTCTAGAAGAGACACTGCTGCCCATCCCTCTGGTTTAGAGCCCCTTGGTCACCTTTTACGTCAATCACAGAAACAGATGGGGTGGTGTTATATTTTAAATCTGAACACCACACAGAATTATTATAATTATGCAAACAAAATGAAAGTATTTGCATAATTTCTCAGCATACCTTCAATAAAGCTTCTCACTTGGGCCACTCAACAAAACTAGACGACAAATCCGTTCAAAAAGCTACACTATGATAAAATGCACTTTCCGCGCAATATGGCGTTGGAAATTACGGAATGTAAAGCTAATGTTTGACATTTTCTATACAATCTGTCAGGGGAGGTAATAAATTCTAAGTTAGAAATATGTTTTATAATATAAACGCCCAAGATGATACGAGCGGTTTGAATTTTGAAATAAAATGTTTATCTATTTGGTTTTACGTCGTATGTGATTATGTCTAAAATATTACATAATATCGTAAATACGATTTAGGGACTAAATCAAGCAAGTAAACATGATTTTCTTTTGTGATACACCACTAAGGTGGCATGTAAGTTTTTAAACTATCGCGAATTACTCTGATAATGGACTATGATTTCGGGACTTTTCGCGCACAGATAAAAAAGAACAATCTTCTCGTGACTACGGTCAATGCAACTTGGCCGAAACGTTGAGGTTCGTCAAAATATTGTTTTATTTATCTGTGCGCGAAAAGTCCCGAAATCAAAGTCTAACACTAAGGTGGCAAACAGCCATACGGCCCGCCTGGCGGTAACCGTAACCTATGAACGCTTACAACACCACACACACACGCATATAACTCGCGCGTTGCCGACCCTGTAAAAATCTTTTTTCCCTGTGTATACCACCATAATACTATTACCACTGCTTATGCTAAGTGTTGACATTATGGCAATATTCCATTATGGCCGTTTTTTGATGCGGTCTAAAGGCAGATGTTTAGCAGCGGAGATTTATGGACTGAAATGATGGTGACAAAGTTTTTATATAGGATCCCCCACATTTTTGGCCTGTGTCGTGGGTCCAATTTACAGACATAAGTTCCACATGCATAAATACCCAACATGGACTATCTACTTTTAAGCTATACAAATATTTATTCCGTGTGTGAATCGAACCCGCGACCGTAGCACAGAAAGCCAATCGCTTAGCTGCTGTGCCAACCATGCCGTCAAATTTAAATTAAAGTTAGCATACTTAAATGACTAGCAAACTGATCAGTAGGACTCTGGTGTAAAGTATACCATGGATTGGTTAAAATTAGACTCGAATTTATGCATTTGTTTTATATGAGTGTGTGTAAAAATATAAATGCAAATATTTTAAAAATAATTTTTATTTCGGACCTTGAATCCATATTATTGTTAGTGATACAGCAAAAACTTATCATTTCGGCCGAATGAAGTCCACTGTTGGACACAGGCCTCCCCCAAAGAGCACCACAATGACTGATATGGATGTGTTGTGTGCTCATTGGGGGGTTTTGCCATAATCGCCACGCTTGGCAGATGGACAGATGTACTCAAACGACGCTGATGCCCATCCTCCGGCTAATCCCTGAGTCGACTTTTACGACACTCACATGATGAGATGGGGTGGTGATATTCTCAGCTGGCACCACACGGAAGAAAACTTATAAACTACTGTTATTAAAAAAATACACCAAAAATGAAATAAAAATGTTCTAATCTGTAAATATTGTGTGCAATAAAGAATAAAAATGAAAGTAATTATAACTTAAGAGCAACTCAGGGTCAGGAAATCCGATACTAGGACGCATGGTTACTTAACTGCATGCAGTCTTATCCAGCGCTCAAACATCAGAGAATCCCACCGGTCCACCAATACGTTCAAGATGCTATTGGTACTACTACGGGAGCGTGTTACGATGGAGGCCCACGACTGACTATGACTGTAGCGAAGCTGTTAACATTAGCCACAGCAAACATGCTGGAAGCGCTACAATACCACGGCAGCCCCATCAGCACCCTGAATGCATTGTTGTACTGTACTGACGGCGCGGTTGGTGCAGTGGCTGATACAGTGGCCTGCTGCGCTCCGGGACGTGGGTTCGATTCCCGCACGGAACAAATATTTGTGTGATCTGCAGGTAGTTGTTCCGGGTCTGGATGTATTGTATGTGGAATTCATGTCTGGTGGGTGCGTTACCCACGACACAGGAGAAATGCTAGTGTGGGACAACATAAAAAAGAACTGTATAAATAATAAGTCTCTCTCTTTACGGGTTATATATGTATTATATATATTGCAAGGATGAACCGCTCAGATGAGGCCCAATACAAGCACGATGCACGAAGCAATACAGTCGATTCTCGGCGTTCGACTAAGAGATATTTGTTTATTAATTTAACAATAATCACCACCAACCACGGAGATTCTATCTGAGTATCGGGTCTATGTACGGGTATGGTATCTGAAGTAGGCACAATCATTGACGTCCTCTTGTTCTGTTTCTTTGAATCTTTTCAACAGTCTAGACGATTTCATTTCATTCACGCCAACAAATATTCAATCTTTGAAATATTGCGCGCGATTCCTGTAATATTTCTTCAAAAACACAATGTTTGTCGTTCGTTTTATATATTCAGTTGGCTGTGGCACGTTCACGCCAACATTAGGCTGCGGTCACATTGTGGTAGACTGAAACTGAGAACGCACAACAGCCGGTAAACGTTAACTACTGAACGACTCTCTTATCAAAGACACGCGCTATTTGCTGTCACCATCCCCATATCAGCCAATGGTAATTCATTCCTGAACAAAAGACTCCTCCTCCATGGATTTGTCATTTTTATGGGAATTTGCCAACACTCACCACACTTGACAGGCGGATTGATGAGCGCAGTAAGGCTACTGATCCACAGCAGGAGCGCTGCTGCCCATCTGTGGTTTAGAGTAATTTACTCACCCAGTCACATTTTACGGCATCCACGGAAGCAGATGGAGTGGTGCTATATTCTTAATCCGGACACTAAACTTCTTAGGGTAGGTGTTGTCTTTTTTTAGGTAGGTTTACGGCATTGAAGCAATGGCCTACCTGATAGCAAGTAGCACCTAAACCTATGGATATCTACAACCCAATGACTAATGATGCATTGCCAACCTAAGGCTAAAGTTCGGAAGCCTTGAGTTTCGGTAATTTCACTGTTTTGTGATAGAGAAGCAGCCCATGATTCGCTCACTGAATGTTGGCATCTGTTTGTTTATCATTAATCTCATACTAGTGACCGCATCTGTTGTCACCGAATTCAAGTATGTCAGATAGTCAGTCGAGTGTCCCCCGATCTGTCAGTTGTCAAATCCTCAATGCTAAGCATCAGAGAGCACCGCATACAAGTGGTTTTTATGTAAATACAGCCCACTGGAAGGGAAGGCACACACCTTCCGCCTTGAAGGTGTGTGCCTTCCTACCGGCTAAAGTTACCAAAGCGGTCATATTCGGTACCGGGGGCTACTGGCCACGAAAAGCTAGAGCCCCCCTCTGATCCACACCTTTAGGCACTTCTCGGAGCGGATGACTCTAAAGAGGCCACCCTCTGTAATGGCGGGATGGCAAATGTAAAAAGGTCGGGCGACCCGGGCACGTCTCGGGGAGGATTGTAAAGATGCCCCCAAGCCGCGCTTTGCGCTGTGCTGCGCAAACAGTGGCATGTAACCACATGTACGCCGCCATCTTTGGCGGTCACACGGAATGAACACGCAGATTCCACAATCCATATCCGTGATCCCCGAGGGCCCACCATATTCCGAAGTCACGGGGCTCAGGCGTGTTGGACTTGAGCATTGGGGTGGTTATTACCGCGGCTCCTACTTCTTTGAGTGGGATCGGCCCTTTCCCGATCCAGCTCTGCAGTCTACGGTGGTACCTACCTAGCTAACCTCATGCAATAAGAGATTACCACCGGTGGTGTTGTTTCGGGTCGTTCGGTTCCCTACAATATGGTTGAGCGAGCGATGCTGATGCATGCGTCATGCTCATGAACAGATGCCATCTGTTGGGCCTGGTCAGCCGTTAACTGCCACGGCAAATAAATTATTATTATCTTATTGTGGTATGTTCAATCTTCACACATTAACCTATTTTACTTGGTATATGTTTTACAAATATTTGTATCAATTAACATTGTAATCTCAATATTTTAGAAGAGTATCTATGGGGATTCTTCTCCACACTTCTGAATAGGGAATTCCTGGAATCGGGGAAATTTCCTCTAATTTGAAGATCATTTTTTCAAAATTTCTTAATTATTAATAGTTTTTGAATTATTAACGAATAATGAAATACCGTAATTTTTCATCTTAATTTGTTATTCAGACCTAAATATAAAAAGACGGTTACAGTACATCAAGATCCTATTTTTTTTTCACAAAAGAAGACCCATGGGTTTCTCTTCGGCTCTTCTCCATTGGACTGATAATTCAGAAACCTGCACCTTATTTTTTTGTCTTTTCTAAGAGCCTATTAGGGCCTATATAAAAAAAAACTTAAATTCGGGCTTCTAATTTTCCATAAAGATTGTCAAAGGCACATGACACATTAATTTCTGTATTCAGTGGTATTTAAAAACCAGCTACCCATCTAATGACGCGACCATGGCTAGTGTGGATTACTCTCGCAGATTACGATGCGCCGTGTATTGGAAGATTTCGCGATTTTTCTATTCAACCGGCATAGTAAATAAAATCAATGGAATAGAAAATTGAAAATAGTCAGCCATGAAATGTGTCTTTTATCTGTATGTAGCCTTATTTCATATATTCAAATAGTTTGCTATGACATGTATTACGAACTTATACTTTCATTTTGATGTGTGAATAAAAAGGGTTAAATAAAGCTTCGCAGATTGAATTTCGGTGAATTTTGTAAAGAATAATGTACATAAATGAATCCATACATTTAATATGGAGGATATTTATGCTGGCTGTACAATTGGATTTATTAAATAAATTTTTGTTTTGGGCTTAAAAACACATTCTCGATTAAGTTAACATCACGCCACTCATATCCGCTTACGGTTAGACATAGGTGGGGCCTTGGGGGTCGCGAACGCACCTATTGGGGAAACTGCGTGCTCATCATCGACCCCGGGAAGACGGCAGTGTGCATGTGGTCACGTGCCATCGTGTGCGCAGCACAGCGCATAGCGAGCCTTCAGGAGAATCCTTTACAATCCCCCCGAGACGTGCCTGGAGAGTGGCCTCTTTATACTCGCCTTTCCGACGCTGATGATGATGATGACGACATATATAACTACAAAATTATATTTCACCAATCAACTACCACAACCGACAGTAAAGCAATTTATTGGCTGACGTAATATGTAGCTAGACATATCAAAAGTTTTTTAAACACAAAAGCACTTCGTCATCTGTCCATAAACCTTCACTCCTGATCATAGGCCTCCTCTTAGACCGAAAAATTATGTTCAGCGTGAGCTATTGTGTAAACCAGCCACCTCTGTCCATTTAAAAACAGAGCACCCTCTTCGTCTCCGCCCCAAACAAAAGACGAATAATACATTTTTTTGCAGCCATTCGCCCATTCTTCGGTTGTTTTTTTTTTCCTGTCTTTGTTAGTGGAGATGAGAATTCCTAACTGTCATGATATTATTATAAATCTTGCAGATAAGTGGCTGTCGTGGCGTCTCCTTGGTTTACACTAGTCATTTTTGTAAAAAAGAAATAACCTAGAGATAAAGGATAGTGGAAGTTTTGACCGTCGCGTTTTTTCAAACTTTTATGGAGTTCTTTAAATGGTATTTTGGGTTGGCTGGGCTTTTATTTTTTTAGATTATTGGGATCAGTTTCCAGTAAAAAATATCATACGATAACTCAGTTTATTTACTACTTGGTGACAGATATACATAAACGGTGAGGATGGATGATCATCCATGGCTGACTAGCAAGCGTCACTAATCTCCTTAAAATGTAATCACAATTCAATGATAAAAACACTACTAAGCGTTTGAGACTCTATAATAGAAATGAATGGTCCAAAGTACATATCAGTGCCTAGATGGTTCCTATAATATGGAAAACTATTGTAGAGCCCAGTTATAGCTAGTAGTTGATTACAGCTCAAAAATGGACTGGCCCAAAGGGAAAGTAAGTGTACCGCCTGAGCGCATGCTCAAGTCAAGCGTTCAGCGGAGCTAGGCGTGCGGCGTTTGTGTCAAATGCATGGATAAGTAGGTATGCAATTGTCCTGGGTAACACTCAAGCAGCGTGGTAGGAACAGCGAGCTTGTTTGCTTTGACCGGGGCATCGTGTACAAGCTCAAACTGGTTTGCATTGCAGTGGTGATCAAAGCGCGCGCAGTACTGTTGTTCGAAGAAATAATCACAGAAATTTTAAATAAAACTGAAATATGGTTATTCTCTTAATCTTTGTACCAGAATAGAAAAGTAAAACTACGGTTTCATACATAATAGAAAGTTCTCAAAACCCACTTTTTTCGCTTAACTTCACTTGGCCGCCTTTAGTCAAATTTATAATAAATTCATATCAATTCGTATGTACGAATCCAATTATATGATGAAAATTTGTCTGCATGACACCTTTTGTGGCCTCCCCCTTAGATTTCCACAACGAGCGGTTACATGGCGCTCTCATCCAACAACTCCCAGCGATCTTCACCAGGAGGTCATGCCCACGCTGCGTTTTCCGGTGCGTGAACAACCTAGAGAAACACTAGAGAATCTTTTTGCCCCAACGGCTATCAGTTCTACGAGCATTGTGCCCCGCCCATTGCCACTTCAGTTTACTAATCAGCTATGGCGACAACTTTTAGCTCTTCTACGGACCTCGTCATTTCTGATTCGATCTCGTAGAGAAATACCAAGCATAGCTCTCTCCATAGCTCGCTAAATAATCTTGAGCTTTCTTATGAGGCCCATAGTGAGTGACCACGTCTCTGTTCCACACATCATCACTGGTAACATCATATGGTTAGCCACATGATAAAAAGAAGGACATTATAAAAACATACTCTTTTTTCATCTACAAAGCTAAGTAAATGGATGGCACGATTGGCGCATTGGCCAAACTTTCTGCGCTACAGGCCGCGAGTTCGATCCCGCATGGCACAAATATTGGTATGGCTTACGTGTAGTCATTCCGAGTTTTTTTTCTGTAGACTGTACCTACGACTCAGGAGATATCCTAGTGTGGGGCAGCATAAGGAAAAAATACAGACAAATAAACTGATTACTTTCTATGAAATATCCACACGACGAAAGATACTGATTTCTTTTTGACTGGAAACTCCACTGTATTATCCTTTTCAGCTACCTGAATTCAAAAGCACATACGCCATAAATGTATCAACAATATCATCAAAAATAATCAACCATTCATCCCCGTAATGATATCTAGCGCCTTCAATGCGATCTGTCACGGGCTAAGCATAAGATTGATGAAGACGCCCCAAGCAAACATGTTCCGAACAATTAACGTTCCTGGGAATTAGAGAATTCTGCTCCGTAATAAATGTATGAAGAAATTGAGTGATAGTCCAGAATTTCTTGATTTATTACAACAATATCGTTGTTCAGCAAATGATCTAATATGTTTTGATAGTTTAGATACACTTAAATATGAAAACATAGTTCGTAAATGTAGTTCGAGTGTCTTACAAATGGAACCATGCAATGTTTTTAATTAGACGTATAACTGTTGGCAACATTTTATGAGCAGCGCCATCTGTTAGCGACAGCGAAGAATCTGTTATTGACAGGATGCACTAGTATGCAAATTGCTGACGTTGCTGCAGTGGCGCTATCAGAAGAGATATAAAAGACTGTGCCCGAGTAGAGCGTCCTTTTGCACATTGGGAATTTGAAAAGGAAACCAATCCTACTGATATAACTATCACGAAAATAGTGATTTAAAAGCTGTTCTATTAGATTTAAAACATTCATTATCATGTAAAGTTCTCCAAATCTAAAAAAATAAGTATCTTTGACAGCTGTCATAGCCAGTCAAAAGCTGTCAAATCGATACCAGCTGGTTTTGACAATTGTTTAAAATTCAAATTTTAAATTAGTTTTTTGATTTGTAAAACGTCGTCATCATCATCATTATCATCATATCAGTCAAAGGACGTCCACTGCCGAACAATAGCCTCCCCCATAGATTTCCACAATTGTATCGTCATTTTAGGCCTGGCCACTTAGTACTCAACTCAACTAAGTAACTACCGGCGGAGGTAATCGATGGTACGTGTACATGGAGTCAACAAACCCCGCGGTGAAAACGGTAGCAATTAATAAAAGAACTAAAATATGATTCATATCAAATACTTGCTTTTGTTAAAATATTTATATAGTAAAAACATAGATTAAGGATTGATGAATTTCTAATCCAATAATGAATTAGAAGAAATATAAATTAAAATTAAAAAAATGTTAGGGTTACTAAAAATAACAATAAAATAATTTGTTTCAGATATACTGTCTTATCGTGTGGCCCCTCAAAACAGTATAGTCAGTTTATAGGTTGATAGGCTAAACCAGCGATGTTCGAATGTATTATTTCTATCAGTAAGGTAAGGATCCCCCCATCTTCATTTGTTGGTTCCGTAAAAGGAAACTAAACTAAAATTATTAGGATGGGCACCAGCGTCCTCTTGAGTTCTAAAATCAATATAATAAGATCACCAATCCGTTAGCTAACCCTAGTGACTATGGCAATGTGAATAACCGTTAGTTGAACGTTGATTGGCTATTGCTCGGAAAGCCCATATTCAACAGTAAACAATTTCGGGCTGCTGCTTTTATTTTTTTTATTTACATTAGTTTCAGAGTATAATGTTCTACGGAATCTATTATGGGGCAAAGCTGCAGACATTAAAAGTATATTAATTCTGCAAAAAGGCTGTGTTCGAGCCATACAAAAGATAAGCACAAGGGTTTCTCTTAGATGTTATTTTAAGGACATTGGTATTCTCACTGCTTCATTACAATCTATGTTTGCCAACATAATTAATATTAGTCACAATATAAATTCATACGCCAATAATAGTGACGTTCACAACGTCAGTACTCGAAATAGGCATAAATTATGAGTTCTCTAATACACACACAGGTTATACAAATTGCATGGTTAGCTCGTGGGGCTTGGTATTGACTTTTACAATAAACTACCACATCGTTTACTAGAGTTACAATTTAGTTCCTTTAAGGGCCGATTTTTCAATCTTCAGATAAGACGTCCATTATCTACCTAGAGAATAATATTATTTGACTGTTTATCTGTCTGATTACTGATTGTCTATTTTTCAAATGCCATTTAACTCATGAATAATCATCCGATCGATTATTTTGACTCGAACAACGCTAACTTCAGGGAGATGAAACAAATATAGTGCCTAAACAGATGTTAGAGCAGGACAGACTATTCCATGCTCTATATATCACTGTTATTTTAAATTCGAGGTTATGTTTGTTGTTTGTGATTGTTTACTTTTAGTTTGTGTAAGGCTCCCGTATTGTGTACGTAAAGTAATTATATTTTATTTCCAATGGAATCGAAGAAAAGAGAATTTTCGGCGAATTTTCATGCTGCTGAGATTCAGTTAGTCGTGAGTTTAATCGACAATTATAAACAAAATGAACTGACGCGGTAACGTATAAAGGCGATTTAAATAAAGAACTAAAAAAAATATAATAAAATACTGTCAAAAAAGTCTGAATCGACGATGGAATTACTTTGAATCCCACATGGTAAAGTGATCGGGCCTGGACCTTACAATTCGTATATTTCTTCTCGATGGATTAATGAATTAATTTATTGAGTCTCTTCGTCAATTGTTAAATCATCAATCAATGCTATCAAAAACATCCATAATAATAACACTTTTACTTTATATTAAACGCAAAACCAAGAAAAAACTAACCTAATAGTAAATGTATTGTTTACACCATCTGTCCCGCATCTGTCTAATGGTACTATCTCTCGCTAAGTTATGATGACGTTAGAAGGACGTTAGTTCTCGGGGGTCGCGGGCGTGCAGATTGGGGAGTCTGTATGCTCATACAGAGCGACCCCCGGGATGATAGCGCGCACGTGGTAACATGCTGCCATGTGCGCAGCACAGCGCAGAGTGAAGCTTCTGCCTTTACAATCTTCCCCGAGGAGTGCCTGGGGGGCGTGGCATCAATGGCGGGCCTCGTATGAGCCCCCCATTGATTCAGTGCCGATGATGACCGCTCCAGTGCTTTTGGGTGGTAGGAATCCAACATGCCCCTTCGCCTTTCCCCAGGGCGAAGGAAGTTCATATAGAATTTCCACTGGAAACCAATAAACAAAACGGAGGACGTTAGTTAGGAAAACAATATTGTTAAGCAAACTTTATTTACCCACATGTAGGTGTGTTCAAATCATTGCCCCTTCA
Source organism: Diloba caeruleocephala (assembly GCA_947459985.1). Classification (NCBI taxonomy): domain Eukaryota; kingdom Metazoa; phylum Arthropoda; class Insecta; order Lepidoptera; family Noctuidae; genus Diloba; species Diloba caeruleocephala. The sequence goes on from OX381618.1 coordinate 5,887,041, forward strand.
CCGTGTCGTAATGAGCAGAGATTAATTACCGGTGTACATTTGTATACCACGGTAATGCGGCAGTAATACTGCGGTAATATTTCATTCGTCGCCCATGGGAATATCCGGTGTATCGACGTATGTCAACTTGATTTACGTTAATAGCGCTGCATTTGATACTATTATTATATTTATTTATCGGTATCTATTGTACAATTGATTTAGTAGTATTAATAAGGTTGATATAGTGCTGGTGAATTGTCATTTAGATGTTATAAATATTAATTAGGTAACAAACTCTAAGTATTATGTACCAAAAGTGCTAAAGGAAACTTGGTGTCCCAAATACACTAACCAATTTATATAAATAAACGATGTCCCTCTTTAGTATTTCGCCATGCGTCGTAGGTGAAGTATATAGTCATAAATTTCATAGACACGTACACCTAGACCCGAAGTAACAATCTGTGAAACAAACAAATGTATTTTTTTGTGCGGGTGTCAAACCCACAGCAGTAGTGTAGAAAGCTTTTTCTGTAAGAAATTATGCCCCTGTCTACGATTACTCCTGTATCTTGGGTACAGTTCAAAAACATACATATTACATGCACAAAAATGCAGACCCGAAACAACTAATTATATATTTATATATTGTCTAATTACAGTATTATTCAAGTTTATTGTGGGAGACTGGTGCCTAAGCTAGGCCGAAGCCTGTGTTTCAGGTCACCAGGCCTCCACCACAGAAGTGTTTTTTTGCTCTTTCATAAACTGCCAAGTGAAATGTGTCCATTTTCTTCTTCTTCGTGTATCTGATTCTATAAGCTGGGTGCTTTTTTAGCTATCTGTGGATCACGCAAATGTGGTTACGAGCGACGTAGCGCAGAAAGCTAATCGGTAAGCGTGCCTTCGTATGCCTCGTAGTGACATACCCATAACAAATTTATTGCTACCCAGGACTATTCCTTCATGGCACTACATTGTAGTCGTCACATGGCAGCACCACATTCTTAGTTTCTTGAGCCCAGTTATTTAACAAGCTACAGTGCCCTTCAAACCGGAACACAGTAATGTTTAAACTTTAAGTTCAAGTTGCTTGGCAGCAGAATATCTGGCACTGAGAGACCTTATCATCATCATCATATCAGCCAAATAAACGTCCACTGCTGAACAAAGGCCTCCCCACTAACGACTGGTTATATCTCATGCGTCGTCATTTTGCGGGCAATATGCCAATACTGCCCACGCTTGGCCGGCGGGTTGGTGAGCGCAGAAAGGTTGCTGTTCCACAGAACGCTGCTGCATATTCCTCGGCTCAGAGTCCCTTAGTTGCCTTTTACAACATCCACGGGAGGAGACGGAATGGTGCTATATTCTTAATCCGTTCACATCACAGAAAACTGAGAATCTGCCTCCAGTCAAATCAAGAATAGCAGGGTTCTCAGCTGCTTACACGTTATGTCCCCCTATTTTAATTCCTATCTGTTTACTAGGTTCACCAAGCAAGATATATCTCACTGCCATTAAAAAGAATACATCAATACCTTACTTGAAAAGGTAAAGCGTTGAACTATTTTTACTTGAATGTTGTATGAACAACACACGTGTCCACAACGTTCTTGTCTCGACAGCGAATTATACACGCCCTTTTACTTCCGACTGGGGCTTTATTTGGGACGTATAATATGCTTTGTAGCTGAAGAGGACGGCGCACGTACATATGTTGTTGGACGTGTTTTGTGTATGTTTGGTTTTCATATCGTAATAGAAGGTAATAAGGTTAAGGCACTCCGTTACTTTCTGCTCCGTGCGAATCCCGGCAAAGAATAGACGACTCATTTCCACCCATGGGTATTGTAAAAGGTGCTTAAGAGGTGATATCAAAAGGATGGGTAGCAGAATGCTCCGTGTGTTAACAAGAACATACTGGGATTTCCAATCGTGGGCCAAATGTGGTAATTGTGGCAAGATTACCTATGATCGCTCATTGTAGTGATAATTGGAAAGCCCATGTTCAGCAGTGGACGTTTACTGGCTGATGTGAGTGTATATACATAATAGTTACAAGGTCAATAGAAAAGAAGGTAAAAATGGTATCAAATTACCGATAGTAATAATTGTCATCATTTAGGAGGCGAGTCACCGTCTGCTACAGAATTCCACTTAATAGGTTGAAAGGCAGACGCCATTGTCCCCGTTTTTCTTTGAGCTGTGACTTAATTTCATAGTGCAGCCATGGAGAGACCTTGATTTGTTTCCCATTAAATAAGATAAGATTCTCTAAAGGGCCTCTGCGTGTTGAACCCATGTCCCTGCGTAAGCCTATCAAAAGACGGGTTCCTCTTTGCAGAGGCAATTAACCCGTGAATAGAGAGACTGTATTTTTTTCCGAACTCTGAAGCTTTAGAGAAACTGCTGTTCAAATATGACAGGAACGATTACTGTATTTCTTAGTTACAGCACGAAAGTGGAAACAAATCAAATTACCTTTTAACTTAACTTTCAGTGCGTAAATCTAAAACAAAGAAATTATACAACACAAAGGCGTCTAAAGCAAATACAGCAACGGAACTACCTTGTCACAGCTGCATAGTTTTACAACGTAAGAGCTTGAAACAAAACTGTGCGACTGAATATTTTATCAAATAAATTGTGTTTTCTTCGTTTTGCAGCGACAGCGTCGCTAGCCACGACCATACTGTAAAAATGTTTCCATTTTTTAATAAAAAAAATATGATATATGGATGGAATGAATGCGCCGTTTTATTTGCCTTTTCATTATACTGCGATTTTATCCTGCATCTATGTACTTAAAAATGACTCGAATACAAATCGTTCAATTGAGCTAAGATTGAAGGTTTATGTTTGACACGTTACTGGAAATGTTTGGATACTAGTTTGAGCAAATTTCAATGCTGTGAAAAAAACGGATAATAATTTACGGTGAATAAATACATTAAAAAAAATACGGGTTGCACTACGGGAGTGCCGACTGAAGTGAAAACTTATTTTGGCGCGTTAGACATTTTTTAGATGGGTACTAGGATTAATGCGATCACGACAGCGAAACGCCAAACCAAACGTCTAGCGCCTCGTAACGGTGTCGTGAGTCCAGAGATTTTATCTCATCAAAAAATGTGCGTACCGCGCTGAAAGCAGTTTTCACTTCAAAATGTTATTTTGATTCACAAAAACATCCACTTCGAAGCGTTGCACGGATCAGCTGGTTAGTTATAATGTAAACGGTAATTAATACCATATTTTATGAACTAGCAGTATTTTAGATGATACACGTTCTTTGGTGACTATGCAGTGTGAAGCAATAAGCTCTCATCGTCATAAGTTAATACTGGAGTTAAAGTATGTGATGAAGTACTAAATAGTTCTCGAAATCGCGTCTGCTAATAAATTATTGGCGATGCAAATAGCACTCCTAGTGAAACACGTCATCATCATCACCATCAGTCACGGCTTGTATCAACCCACTGCTAGGACTAGGCCCTCTCTCCCTTGTGTTATTCTTCTGTTTTGTGCTAATCCAGGTCTGCAGAGAAACTGAAAAATATACTTACGAGGAGCTTCAATCTACTGCTGAAAAAGTGGAGACCCCGTGTGGCTTAGCCGGTAAAAGTCATTCTCCTTCCTCCTCCCCTTCCGGGGGCGGAAGAAGTCCATGACGATTTCCCCATGACTAAACAAATGCCGTGTGGTGCCGGCTCAGAAAACCACCACCCCATTTCCTCCCGTGGGTGTCGTAAAAGTCGACTAAGGGATTAGCCGGAGGATGGGCAGCAGCGTCCTTCGAGTACATTAATAACTCGACTGCCAAGCGTGGCGATTATGGCAAAACTCCCCAATGAGCCCACAACACAACCGTGTCGGTCGCTGTGGTGATCATTGGGGGAGACCTGTGTCCAGCAGTGCCCCTACGTGGGTTCGTTTCCTGCACGGAACAAATATTTGTATAGTTTAGAGGAAGTTCTTCCGGGCCCTTGTGACATTTGTGTCTGGAGACTGACCTCAAGACAGAAGCAATCCTTGCGCGAGGCGCAGTTTCTATCGATATAAATATTCGACTAAGTTATGCTGTACACACGGGTACACATCAAGCTGTAAAAAACCAGGTTAACCTGATCTCTCATCATACGGAAAGCCTTTACAATTTGAGGTCAGCTTATACTGGTTTTTTATAGCTTGATGTGTGGCAGTGTGTACAATATGTATCAATAATATATAGGGTCTTACTTTAATAATGGAAAATATTTTAAGTTTAGGCTCTATGAATGGTATAGAATTCATTACAAATATAAACGAAAAAAAACAAAAAAAATATACGCGATAGAATCCGTTTAAAAGTGTTTTATTATAATGTATAATACTCGCGAAAACCTAAGACATTATTATAAAGTATCGGTTTTACTTATAATTAATAAATTAATATTTAAATACTCGACTAGCGAAACATTTACTGACTCTGTATTATTTTTTGAAATAAAGGTTGTTGTTATGTTTTTTTTGCACAATACCTACAAACCTATAGATTTACCTCCTAAAATATTTTCCATTAATAAAGTAAGACCCTATATATGCTTTGTGGTACCAGCTACGAATATCACTTCCCGATCTCATTCCATAGGTGTCATAAAATGCAACTATATACACAGTAGCGTCCTCGAGTATTACAACTCAACTGAGATCGCCAATCCGCCTGCCAAGCGTGCTATTATGGCAAAACCCTTCCAATTAGCACACAACACATCCAGACCGGTCATTATGGCGATAATTGGGGGAGGCTTGTGTCCAGCAGTGGGCTTAATTTCGGCTGAAATGATGAAGACGTTTAATCGACATTTAATCTTTGTCTGAACCGTCATTTAATATAGAGAAAACACTTACGCGCATGCCTTAAAATTTGCAATTGCTCAAGCATACTCGTTCATCTCATGCTGAAACCGACCAAGAAGGTGTCGCGGCTCATACCTTTATATGAATGAAAATACGACAGTCCGTTTAATCCTTTTTATTTGTTGTAAACAGTCTTATAATCGAGCGATGAGTTTACATTTTATTTTATACGTAAACAATATTTCAATTTGGCTGGTTTGTCTAAGCGAATACACGATCTAATCTCACAATAATATTATCGTTGTCTTTACATTATTAAAGATACACCTTACAACAATATTTACAAGAATTGAAACAAAGTAATTGAATTACGTTTCCCCGTTTTGTTTTAAAGCGTGAGTCGTTTTGGTGTGACGTAATGATTAAGACAGATTTCACATTACGGCCGAAATTAATAAACAATCTAATTCAAAATTTATATGAGGATTTGTCTGTATTTATTTAGTTCAATACCTTAAATCCATAGTTTAGGATCATATTTAGGATTCGATTAATTTTAAATTTCGGCCGTCAGTAGTGTCTGTGGAAGTAAAAAATAAGGTAATTATTTAAAACTCTAGAAAATAATAACCGTGCACCGTCACAATAATCCTACTGTAGTATGTAGTAGATGGTAATCAGTAAAATGGATATTACGCATTTTTAATTATGTTTTAAAAGAGAATATTTATTCTACTGACTCATAATTAAATATAATTGACTTGTTTACAAGATAGTAAATATTTTAATATTTGTATAACTGTATAAAAATGAATATAATTATAAATAAATCAGCATTCTTCGATCATTTCATCGTTTTTGCTACATACGTCAATTATTGTTTTTAGTTATCCCAAACAAGTATAATTTCTCACACCGTTTTCTTTTATTACGAGTAGATATTTTTTTTATTCCAGGTAGTATATCGCTTAATATATAGTCAGGATATCGCAGAAAACCAATACATATTAAAGCCAAGCCAATAAAAATGGAAATATAACTACACTATGTAGCTCTTATTCGGAGTAGGAATCAATCGATATCTTAGGTTTAGATATCAATAAGCACCTGAACTGCAAGTACTGCTTCATAATAGTCTATTTCAAAAAAACTGTATCGTTAACTGATGTCTTGATCCATTTAAGCTAGCATTTTGAAGCGATCAAAGTCTACAGTGGTACAGCGGTATATGTCGTAGTATGAGATGCCACACTGAAAGCAGAGCAGCGGGGCTCTCATACTAGCCCATACCAATATAGCAGCAAAGAGTCCGAAACGCTGCTACATTCTATGCAGAGCGGAGCTTAACATTAAAGCGAAAGTGAAAATGGAATTTTGATACAAGTCCAGAGATTTTTGTTTCACTAGAAATTGGGATAATAAAAATTGTGAAATAAACAAGTGATGGAAGAAAAAACTGCAATAAAATCCTGCCTCGAAAAATTTATAAGTATAGGTGAAAAAGGAAATTGCATACGAAAAGAAAATGATTCGAGATTATTACAACTTACAGCGCTATGGAAGAAGGTAGTTCGTCTATAATTTTCTGGCGCGAGAGACACGATTCGCATTACAACGCGTCGTGTTTTAGTTTGAATGATGTGTTATTTAATGGATGGGTTATTTAGAAACTTAGCAAACAAACTCCCTTTACGTCACACCCAAAACGTATCCTAACAATATGTACAGAGTTACAATAACTACGTGAACATGTATACAAAGGTAATGTAACATAACATTAGACTTAGCAACGTCCTCTCCCGGTGGACTGGCCGGCCGCCGCCCTTCGCCGCCTCGGTTAGACCTGTTGGATAATGAGAAGGTTATGTTAGGTTGTATTTAGTTAAAATGCAATTTGGGAGAGAATTTTGGAGTTCAGGAAGATAGGAATTTATAAAAAAGTAAAGCATCATTATCATCATTTCGGCCGAATGAAGTCCACTGCTGGACACAGGCCTCCCCCAAAGATCAACACAACGACCGATATGGGTGTGTTGTGTGCACGTTGGGGAGCTTTGCCATAATCACCACGCTTGGCAGAGGGTTGGCGGTCGCAATTGAGCTGTTAATGTACTCGAAGGACGCTGCTGCCCATCCCCCGGCTAATCCCTTAGTTGACTTTTACGACACCCACGGGAGGAGATGGGGTGGTGGTATTCAGAGCCGGCACCACACGTATCATCATCGTATCACTCAAAACCCGCCCACTACTGAACAAAAGCCTTCCCTCACAAACGACCGGTTACATGCCGTGTGTTGCGTTTTGGGGGAAATTTTCCAGTACTCACAATGTTTGACAGACGGTTTGGTGAGTACCTTATTCGCCTTTACAACATCCACAGAGAATGAAGTGGAGCTACATTCTTAATCCGAACACCACACGGAAAAAAGTAAATAAAATGACACGCGACTGTGAGAAGTCATCAACTTTTTTAATTATCGTGGAGGTTTTGGGAGATGCTTGTAAGTAAGTAATAAGTGGTGAGTAATTTCTTTTTTAACTATACCGGATGCTACTGTTTGACATGTGTCGTGGATACAGTTTACAGACATACATTCACGTGAACAAACACCCAGACAAGTTGCTTAGCTACTGCACCAACCATGCCTATTATTATTAATTCACTATTACTCTATATGGTGGAATCTTATTTGATCACTGATTTGCATGTTTTATTGCGTGACACATTTCTATCTCTAAATTGATAGTTATTGGTAGATCACTAAAATGCACAATCAGCGAGGGAATATTGCCATGATCACAACACTACGGAAAAGCATTTTGTGATCATAGTTTGTTGTTATTATCGAGAATTTTCTGCTGCCTATAACTGCTGCAATCATCATCATCATCATATCAGCCGAAGGATGTACATTGCTGAACAAAGGCCTTCCCCCATAAATTTCTACAACCCGCACCCGATCACTCTCAGCTACATTCACCAGTTCGTGTGTCCATCTCGTTGGATGCCACCTTACGCTGCGTTTTCCGGTGCGTGGGCTCCTCTCGAGAACCTCTCTGCCTCATCGGCAATTAGTTCTACTAGCTATGTGCCCAATACCACTTCAACTAACTAAAGAGCTATGTCGACTTTAGTTTTTATACAGATCTATCTGCTTCTGGTAACTAAGGGATTATTTCAGCAGGGTCCTGAAATGAAGCCCAAGTATTTTTCAGAACACGACATACACAAAAATATATAGGTATCAACAAATATGACCCATAAAATATAAGTTAATTCAAGCAGTCGCAATGAACTCAAAGATGCTACATCGCGTTCATTCAAGTATGAAAAATACGAAAATTAGGCTTACACATTAATGTCGCAATTTACTTCGCAATCTTTACAAACAGTACATTTCGACATTTATAGATTTCATAAGTCACAAGTTTTCATTGATAAGATTCACTTACATGTCTTTCAATTTATATAAGTACACATAATCAAAGAAATTAAATAACAATTACATTATATGATTAGACAATATGCTATATACCTACTACTATACTACCCTGTTCGAGCCGGAAGGAGCGTCATCATATCATCATCATATCAGCCACAGGACGTCCACTGCTGAACAAAGGCCTCCCCCTTAGATTTCCACAACGATCGGTCACATGCCGCTCTCATCCAACGACTCCCAGCGACCTTCACTAGGTCGCCTGTCCACCTCGTTGGAGGTCGTCCCACGCTGCGTTTTCCGGTGCGCGGTCTCCATTCGGGAGGAGCGTGTATGTATATATTTCGATAATGATACTATTTTAAATTACAATAATAAAGAAGTTTGAAAATATCCAAAGTTATTAATTACAACAAGTAGCGAAAATTTAGGCCATTTTATATAGAATAAGTAATTCTGTATAAAATGGCCTAAATTCAATCAGATTTGTTTTAATAAGTTTGCACTCCAGTGGCGCAGTACATAGACGTTCGCGTGACGTGATCGGTGAAGTTGTGGTTATTTACAAATATAAGAACTAAAAAAAAAAAACGTTTTCTTTATTTCAGAAAATTATTACATAAATATGATCACTTAACGATGCTGAATATTACCTTCACTGATCGGACCACAGAACATTGCTTTTTTCTGTTCTATGGATTTGACAGGGCACAAATTGCATGCATAAGATTATAATATCAATCAATAATAATAAATATTACAATTTTAAAAGCAACAATTTCATACACCTTTGTGACGAAACGAGCACATCAATCGCCTGATGGTAAGCATCATGCCTACCCAAAATAATTGTAATGCTACCCAGGACCAGTCCTGCGTGGCACCACACTGCGCTTGTCACATTGAGATATTAGTTATTTAGTCTGTTATGCCCAGTAATTTCTTTTAAATTAAACGCGGGTGAAACCGCGGGTCCCAGCTAGTATGATATATGATAGTATGATAGTTGTTCCAAGTCTGGATGTTTGTGCGTGTGAGATTTGTTTGTAAACTGTACCCACGATACAGGAGAAATATATTTAATGTAGGCAACATTTAGAAAGCATTATTAAGAGTATATAGAATACCTAACTTTCCTGATCGATATTCTTGTTAACTTACCGCCAGCAACGCTGATTTGATTGCCAAAATCCTCCGAATATGAGTTGAGTTTTATTTCTGCAAACAAACAATAATATTAATTGACATTGAACTCTAGCTCCAGTTCCTCGTATGATCACACTAGAGCCTACCTAGTAGGTACTAGTGCTAGTGCTACCTAGCAGGTACCTAGCTCAGCTCTTGCGATATTGGTTGTCCGGTGGAAAATCATCATGTATGTGCATGGGCATACTGGACTTAATGTAGCCCCTATGTGTCCCCATAGACCTAAACACCAACGATACACTCATACACGCAGCCACACCCACACAGGGAGAGGTTCCATAGACACAAGGTAATGTATCCATTTTATATTTAGAACCATCTTCATCTGGACTTTTGGAGTCATTTTTAATTTACACTTTTGTTTAACTAAGTTAAAAATGGTAACTATGCTATGGAAGAGCGGAGTCCCCTAACACAGGCATCAATTGCTTAAAAGGAGACTCCAAGCACTAACTGAAGCCTTGAATTGTTAAAGCACAGTAAATTATTATTATTATTATACCGACTAACCGGAGCGGTCAGCACTGACAGGGGAACTCAAAAAATCTCCGTCTAGAGCCGCACATTAGTGTGGCACTAATGTGCGGCTCTAGACGGAGATTTTTTACTTACACACACATCTCGAAGAGAATGTCTGTAAAGCGGTCACCCTCTAACGGAGGGGAGGCGTAAAAAGGCCACCTCTTCAGGCACATCTCGGGGGATTGTAAAGGAGCCTCTCGAAGTCTCACTTTGTGCTGTGTTGTACACACGGTGGCACGTGACCACATGCGCACTGTCGTCTCTCCGGGGGTCACTTGGTATGAGCACATGGATACCCCAATCTGCACGCCCGCTGCCTTAAAAGACCTACCACCTGTATGACCACATACTTTTTGTATGTCAGATAAATCAGCAACCGATAGTGTCAGTCATGTCTCTTTATTTTGTGCCGCAGCTGTCAGTCAGCGGAACCATTACAAATTTTTAAACAACTTGATTTTGTAAATCGCTTTCATTAAAATACTAGATTAATTTAAAACTAAATTTTGACATTGAAAAAAAATCTACATTAAATTGCACATTCCATCGTCTGTGTTGTTTCTACCCCACTTCCAGCAGGCAGTTTAGCAGAACAAGCAAGATTTTTTTCATCGTGTTACATTCACCACTTTTATGAGAGGTTCAATAAATTTCAAGCTGTTCAGTTCTACTTACCATAAAGTCTGAGTGTCCCTTCACTCTTGCCAAGTGAGTTGGTGCTTACACAATTGTAGGTGCCAATGTCACTTCTTGAAAACTGTCTGATCGTCAGCCACATCGTTACTTGGTAGGACACCTTCTCTTCTGTTATAGTGTATTTAGGCCTGCAATTAAGAAAAATGATTAACACTAACATAGTATCGGAACAAATATCCCTATCAATACACAACGTATGCTGGGACTTTCGAACTACAGCATTTCTTATGTCAATTGAAGACGCCATCTTTGACTGTACTGTCAACTAATAATAATAGAGATGATAAACCCCTCTATTATTATTATTAGGGGAGGCTTCCATTGATAAACTTTTTTAACTACGTCTGAATGAACGGCTTTGTACATTTTTAAAACGACTGTTGCCCAAACTCAAGCTCATTGTCTTTATTGCAAGGCCTGGCGTGGCGTGGTCTTTTAAAGGCCTTAATCATTAAGAAAAGTCAACTATTTAGGAGCATGGTTCGGATATGTCGACCATTCTCGTTAAATAAAAATAATTTTGACAATTAAGGTATTTGAAATCAGAGACAGGATTTCACAAACTTTTTATAAAATGTAGAAGATGTTTAATTACATAAACAAAAGGCAATATAGCAACCAAAGGACGTGTCAAAAAATATGACATAAAAATACAATCTATAAGTGTTGTTGGCGCAGTGGCTAAGCTGTTAGCTTTCTGCGCTGGCGCAGGTTCAATTCTCGTATAGAATAATTATTTGTATGATCTACAAATAGTTGTTTCGGGTCTGGGTATAGTGTGTGTGTGAAATGTGCGGCTGTAAACTGTACCCACGATGGTGGTCAAATCATAGAATCCATTGTATTATATAATGAAAAAAGAGTAAAATTGTTATTCCATCCTAACAATAATGAATTCCACTTTCAGCGTGATTCAGAATAGTTATTTCATAATAGTGTATAAAGCAATTGACGGCCAAGTAATATTGGAGGGACGAGACGAAGCCGAGCATTTCCGAAGTGATTGGGAAACGACGAGGCGCTACTCTTATCCTTTTTTACCAATCGAGGCCATTCATTACTTTTTGGGCCGAGACTTGTATATTTATCTGATTAGAAAAAAAAACAGCATTCGAAAGAAAGATGTGTTATTTTGGACTCGTACACAATAACAATGAAAAAGTAATATTAATAAAATAATATATATATGACTACAGAATATAATATGTAATATACCGTATGTAATTAAACTATGAATTATGATTCATTAAACTTTTACATTTTTTGAATTTAACTCATACAATATAATATCTCATTTTCATTACCGCGCGAAAAGTCCTTATTTCCCTTCGGAAATAAATACGTATTCAGCCTTTAAAATTATAAATATTGTGTATCTAAAAACACCTGATTCATTTCAGTGTGTACTTAAAAAACCGTACTAGAACACCATAATAAAAAGTAAACACTTTCGCCATTCAATTACTGTCGTCTTATTTCGGTGCGTATCCTACCGAAAAAAGCCGATTGGGACGGATGATTAAAAAAAAACTGTGTGTGAGGGAGAAAACGCTTCATCATTTCGGCCAAATGAACTCCACTGCTGGACACGCACTCCCGCATAGATCACCACAACGACCGATATGGGTGTGTTGTGGGCTCATTGGGGGGTTTTCCATAATCGCCACGCTTGGTAGACGGGTTGGCGATCGCAGTTGAGTTGTTAAAGTACTCGAAGGACGCTGCTGCCCATCCTCCGGCTAATCCCTTAGTCGACTTTTACGACACCCACGGGAGGAGATAGGGTGGTAGTATTCTGAGCTGACAGCCCTTCGGCAGAAAACGCATAAGTTATCAATATTATTTTAGGAAAGTCTCATGCCGAAAGAATCTATGCCAAACATCCCTGTAGTTAATGTAATCTTTAGCTTTATATAAGCGTTTATTAAAACATTCCCTCGCTAAGATATGTAAAAGCATTGTTCGTCCAACTATGCAGCTGATTACTGGCAGGATAATGTCACTTTATAACTACTATAATTAACATCAACCGTAACATCGTAACACGCTAGACAATTAGTTACCGTTGCCTTTAAAAGATAAGAAGTTTTTCCATACAATTCCGACTGAACCGTCAAACAGATAGCCGTAATTAAATAATTATAAGTAAAATTATTTTGTTCGAATATTGGACATGAAACCAACGAGACTGAACCTAGCTTATTATTACTTATGTGGAGCCATTGTTTGTCGTAATAAAATGACAAGTAGTTATCCTATATTTTTCTATATATATATTTAATACAGTGATAGGGCACAAACAGCGACCTTTTTTTATTGGTTCATGTGGAAATTCCTCATGGACTTCCTACGTCCCGGGGAAGGGCGCAGAGGCTTGCCAGACTCCTACCGGCTAAAACCACTAAGGCTGTCATCTTCGGCACTAATGGATGGCGCCAGGATCTTGTATGATCACACTAGAGGCACCCAGAAGTACCACGCATATAGGCACATCTCGGAGAGGGTGAATGTAAAGCGGTCACCACCTCGGGAAGACTGTAAAGGACCCCCACGACTCACTGTGTGCTGTGCTATCCTGCGCACATGGTGGCGTGTGACCCCATGCACACCATAGTCTTCTCATGGGTCGCGAGTTGGTGTGGGCACGCAGATTCCCCAAACTGCGAACCTGAGGATACCCGCCATATAGTGTCGACAGGGGGCTCAGGCATGTTGGCCCTGGGTGCCAGGGTGGTCGTTAGCCCGGCGCCGTCTCATCTTTATCCGTGCCGGGTTGACCCCCTCCAGATCTCCTTTTGGATCATGACGCTCTCACAGAATGAGACTACGTCTGCCAGCATAGCCGACGCTGCTGCCGGCAGAGAGAGAGATCTTGCCCAAACCGATCGCCCACGACCCACCGCTCGGCAGCCCACGCTGGTCACGCCTCGAGCGTGTGCTGTGCGGTATCCTGGTCGCTATCACAGTAGTGACGCTATTCCGTGACCTCGCTGCCTATCCAACCATGCCCGGTGAATACCTGCATCAGGTGGAAGGTGACGGATTCGGTCCGTCTGAGTCAGGTGCCGAAGAGCAGTAGGGTGGCCTCGATGACACGCTTGGTCTCGAACTGCATCCTCAGCTATCTCAGCCTGTCAAACGCCCCTGGAGGCGCGCATTCACCGTTTGGGCAGAGGGAGCGTGTCGCCACTGCTATAGATAGATATCTATAGCAGTGGCGACACGCTCCCTAATTGCTGCATTAACAGAGGCATTTTTGGGGCGTGAAACGCCAATGTTTTTTCATCGCGGTGGTAATCCCCACGGGCTTCCTCCACATCGGAGAAAGGTGGAGGGCGTACCGAAATCTTACCAGATAACCACCCGGGAGGTCCTCTTAAAACCATATTTGAGGCACTCATTTGTTTAGGCAAATCTCATAGTGCAAACGGACCGCCTCCCAGTCACTTCTCGGGGGGTAATGTGCAGGATCCCCCGAAGCCTTGCTTTACGTTATGCTGCGAACATAGTGCCACGTAACCACGCGCCGTCGTCATTCCGGGGATCACTGGGTATGAGCACGCAGACTTCCTAATAATAATAAAGGCCAAGTCAGTGGCCTTAGGGCGGCTTGAACAACTCTGACATAATATTGCCACTAACCACACGAAAGAAGAAGCCAAACTCTTGCAATATACTTATTACCTCTAGTAAAACCTTGACTCATCCTCTCGACATCCTAAGTTAAGGTCGATCTGCTTGGCAGCCATGCAGCTATTGTTTTTTATATTACCACTAGCTGTGCCACGCGGTTTCAACCGCCATTAAATAACAAAGAAATCGGATTGTTTATAAATAATTAATATATATATTGGATTTTACGGGTTTAATTTTTTTGCGGAACCCTAATTATTTTTCTGAAATAAAAGTAGCCGTAGTTACTTTTTATAACATCAGCTATCTGCCAGTGAAAGCCCCATCAAAATAGGTCAAACCATTTCGGAGATTAGCCGGAACAACGGACAGACAGAAAATATTTAAAAATTGTTATATATTTATAAGTACCGTATATACTTTCATTTTCATTTAATTAAAAGCTATTATTTTGATATTATAAACAGACAATTCAATTTTATTTATGTGATACAGATATTTTAGTAGTAGTACATCTCTATTTGACGGACTTGGCTGGGCCGGAACTACAGCCCTACTACCTATATCAAGTGAAGGTTCGGAACAGCCAGTGAATTTACCGGAACAAAACTCAGATGAGTTACTACGATAATTGCTTTCACGGTAATCATACGATTGGTTCTTAAAGTAAATTGGAATCCAACCAAAGGACTGATAAAACATTAGTAAATAGAAATGTGTGTGAAATGTATACAACTTTAGCTAACAATTGGAATCAAAATAAATACAAAAAAAAACCTCATCATTTCGGCCGAATGAAGTCCACTGCTGGACACAGGCCTCCTCCAAAAATCACCACAGCTACCGATATGGATGTGTTGTGGGCTCATTGGGGGGTTTTGCCATAATCGCCACGCTTGGCAGACGGGTTGGCGATCGCAGTTGAGTTGTTAATGTACTCGAAGGACGCTGCTGCCCAACCTCCGGCTAATTCCTTAGTCGACTTTTACGACACCCATGGGAAGAGATATGGGGTTGGCATGGCATTCTGAACCGGCACCACACGGCACGGCACGGCAAAAAAAACCTAAATTCGTTAAATGTTGCTCGTGTAGTCTCTAGGTCAAGAATAGTTTCACTCCATTTCATCTCATGGACGTCTATAAAGGCGACTTATGGACCTTAAACCAGGGGGATGGGCAGCAGCATCCCTTTTGTGGAACAGCAACTATTCTGCGCCCACCAACCATGACTAATTCCCCCCAAAATGACAACACACGGAATTAAATAGGTCGGTAATGGTCTTTGAGTGAGGTCTTTGTTCAGCTGTGGACGTCTTTTGGCTGATATGATGATGAGTTAAGTTTTTCACTGACTACCGGAGCTACGCTTTGCTTTATAAATATTTATAAAAGGTAATTTGAAACCAGAGAATGAGTGAATGTCTAAACATGATACGTAAAATTGGAGAGTCGGTTGTGTAAACAGACCCTAGGGTGTATTTATACAACAAAACAAGAAACGAAATGAACAATATTTTCTTGTTTTAGGGAAGATTTATAATCAAATGTATTATTGGTGGAATAAGAATTAAAGATAAACCATTTAGAGCAATTTACACTTTTGCAGTTTAAAGCAAAAACAGAAAAAATATATGGATCAGCTAGAGTCCTGCGATCTGCTAGATTAGTTGAATAAAGACAGATTAATAGCAAACGCAACCGAAAGAATAACAATAATGTTACATTGTTTTAATGATGGCCGTGTAGCTCCGGTCGCGAATATGGCTACCCCATCTCATACTATGAGTGTCGTAGAAGGCGACTAAGGGCGGTTGTTTTTTTTGGCTTCTCGCCTTCATTTCTTGGAAATATGGTTCCTTAACCGGTCGCTTCTGGCGAAGCCAAAAGGCCTCCAGCCAGGCTTAAAATTAATATTTACAATCTAAGCAACTTGCCCTGCGATTCACGCACCTTGGTGTAGCGCGTTGCTGGGGATAACAAGCTGTTGTTTTGGGGACAACTGGATCGTATTATTTAAATTGTATTGGCACGAGCCGGTGCGAGTAAGAGACGGGGGGGGGGGGGAGAGAAGTTTCTTTATGAAACGTGATTTTGTCATCCGGGTCGATCAGTGCGTGCCTCGGGTGGCGAACGCTATTGATCTCTCGTATCATTAGTGTTCGCCACCGTTCGGTTCGGTTCAGTCGGTAATCGGCGGCCGACACCACAAGTGGGTTCGGGTGGAACAGGGCAGAATCGAAAAAGCATTTGGACGCTTGTTTCATGAATTTCCTGATAGTAGGCAATTTAAGATCGAGGTGGAGTTGATCGTTACGCATGTACCTAAGCGCTCCGGTGGCCTTGCGTATGAGAGGATTTTGAAGGACTTGGAATCTATGGAGTGGATAGGATTCAGCGTGTCCGAACACTACGCCCCACCCATGCCAATGGGTCATGATTTGCCGAATGCACGTGGTGTAAATTCTCACCTTATTACTAAGGGATAATTTACTAGGAGCATTTGGTGGAGATGACCCAGCGCAAAGTCAGCGCGGCTACGTACCGTCTTTGTATGCTCATGGAAGGATAGGTTTTGCTCAAGGGTGACTCCAAGAGATTTGGCATGCGGTTCCCAGGGAATCGATTGGCCTAACATCATGATCTGTCTGAAGCGAACATGCTCGTCTCCTGACTTGCAGTATAGGACTGCTTTGATTTTGGAGGGGTTACCTTCGGTACGCCATTTACAAGCGCCGTAGACGTTGGCTGTGGCTTGGAGGACATTGGCTATGTTATCGGGACTAGAGGAGTTTGAAATTCAGTGCGTATCATTAAATACTTTGGGTTACCCACAGGTAGTGGGTCAACCACCAACACTAACATACCCAAGGAAGTTGGTATCACGCAGATGTAAACCCCTTTTACTAAAACCTTTGCAATATGACTAACATATTGCACCGACCCCAAGTAACTTGGGACCAAAGCATCAAGAAAAAGACACTGTTTAAATGAGCTTCTAAAATGACTTACTTGAGAAGAATTCGATTTTTCTAAATTTATCTTAAATATTTTTTATACTATGCAAGTTAATTTCTTACCCGTCAAGCAACATCTCCCCACGGTTCTTTATCCAGTAGTTGATAGTGTTCGGATGAGCTTCCACGTAGCACTTTAATTTGACGTCAGTCCCAAGCGGAGCACCCAACAACTGATTTGGCACTTTCACTGTAGGCGCAACTGTTGAAAAATGTATTTAACGTTAATAGCGACATAAATTGTAAGTGCAGGAAGATGATGTTTATATTATTTATGTACACTAAAGTAAATAATTAAATAAGTTGTCGGCTACATCAGTTACAAGACTGTGACAATTAATGCCAAAAAGTGGTATTGTTATACAAAACAGTATAGATTTATGTTAATAAAGAAATGTCAAAATCAATCATTTGACTTCTTACGTGAAAATATATCTAGTGTGACCAATCTATTAGCCAAACATTACCATTTATGTAATGGTAAAAGGCTATTTTCAGTGGTCGACGCCAATGGGCTGGCAGAAGATGAGGAATTTCACCTCGTCTTTACCGCTACATACAGAATGTAAAGAACTTATACTGCAATAATATCTATACGGTCATCTCAAGTGACAAGACTGATGCTAATGTTAGCAAGTATGTCTGAACCTTCTGGAGTTTCAAGTAAGAATGGAAATAAATCGTTTATTTAGTAGTTAGGTCATAACACTGTTTACCTAAGGTGTTTTTATAAGTGTAGATGCAGTGCCCGCGGTTTATGATAGTCACATGAAAGCAAGGTAATTGCTCGGAGTTCACTTAGTCACGCAGCATAGACGTCAATCTTAAACGTAATTCTGGCAACAGATTGCGGAAAAAATGCCTTCTTGTGTTAAAGAACGTTCATGTGCGAATTATACTGCACCAGTGAGAAAAAAACATCATTACATGCGTAATACTATACTGTAAATAAAAATTACAGTATTTTTATTACACGGTCTAATGGCAGCCGGCGCTAGGAGGCGTTACGTCACATGCATTCAAGCCAACGAGCATGCGCTAAGCAGCTGCTCATGCCACGTAACTAACGGTGTATATTCATCTCTTTCTTACAACCGGTATGCTGCGTGGTGGCTTTTATTTTCTCTCAATTTCGCACTGTTTGAGAGATGTATATGTACTGGTAGTAGCTATAGTAAAATTTACGCTGTTTTATAGAATCATAACGTCTGTATGGCGCATCTATTTTTAAAATATCATTGCTTTTTAACGTTATATTAATGAAACAACGGAGGGCGTAGCGCATTTCGAAAAGTTGATGCAAAAATCCTTAGATCATAAATTTAATGACAGGATAAGGTCCCATGAGATGCAGGTCGGTGAACTACGGTTCATTACACCTATATATACTATGCCTCCACATGTGTAGATGTTTATTGTTCTATATATCTTTGAGATTAAAAGGTAGCACAGCCATCTCTAACGATACTCATGGGATCTGGGAAAAGGAAAGTTGCGGGTACACACATCTATGTATGTTTATTTAATGGCTCACCGTTATGTAAGCACGTGTTACTCTTTAGACTTCTAGAGAAGATAAATGAGTTAATTTATACTTATGTGAGTTTACTCAAAACATCAGTACATACAGTATATATCTTATAGTTGTAAAAATATGTTTAAATGTCTTCGTATTCAATCTGAATTTTATCATCTGAGTTTTATCATTGTTTGTGCAGGCTCGGCACGGGCCGGCGCGAGCAAGTGACGGAGGGGGGGAAGTGCTCACTTGAACGGGAAGGTGACGCGGCGATAGGCCTTCGCGACGTCGGTGAAATCAACGGTTGCTGTTGAGCTTCTGTATACATATGCAGCGTTATTGGAACTCTTTACATGCGCGATGCAGGATTCTTCGACGTCATCGGAAAGTTGTACTTAATGTTAAGTAGATGACGCTGTAGTTGTAACTATATGGTGACGATGTAGGTGTCGCCACATCGGTAAAGAATTATTAATTATATTATCACATTAGAATGTTGAAAGTGATTAAACTGCACCTGGATACCATATTCCTACTTTTTAAATTTGAATTTTTTACTACACAAATTGGAAAGATGAATTGACTACAAATAGAGAAATGATCACATTCATAGGCAAGCAGAAAATTAAATAAAGTAAAAAAGTATTCTTCTTAAAATCTTCTTCATTCTTTTTTATTTTTTTAGTAGCGAACACTTTCTCGGCAAGTGTCCTTGAGTTGTTCAAGCCGCCCAAAGGCTTTGGCTTAGGTTTACCACAGCCGTGACAACAACCGGCACCAACGATTTTGCGTGCGCCTCTAAAGTACGGAAACACTCAGTTAAAATACTGACCGCGCCTAGCGTTGCTTAACCTCACCGATCATTTACCAATCAGTGAGTGCAACTGGTCACGATCACCTTTTGAAATAACAATAACAGAACTAAAAAAAACCAGATGTTCGTAGAGTAAGCTCAAGCTTAGGTCGTTCCAAGCAGTATTCACTCAATTTTCTTTGTGACGCAAGCTAAAATGGTAGCAATAAAAATAACTAAAAACTTTATAATGTCTGAAACTAAGAGATAATTCTTAAAACTCTGTCTTTTCATTATGGCTCATTAAAATTCATAGAGTATGATTAAATCTCTAGTTTTATACTTGTTTGAAATTTCTGAAAAGTCTGCTGAGCCCGTGTTGACTGCATTTAATCTTATGTAGTTAAAAGTTCTTTCACTTTGCAGTTTAACGATTATGAAGAGAATTGTGTAGTAAACGGCTGACTTGGAATATACGGTGCAAAATTATAGTTTCATATCGCGAACTCGTTCCGTCTCTTCTCCTTACGATGAAATGTTAATCCACCCTGTCCCTTTTTACATTGGGGTCTCTGCGTGTAGATACTGAGTGACTCCCAAGAAGACAGCGGCAGACACGCAGTCACGTGCTGTCGTTTGCGCATCATATCGCACAGAGATGCTTCGGGAGAATGAAAATGGGCCCGCGATGTACCTGGGTTTCTTTGCAGTCAACTCCCCTCTGCTAAAGGAGACAACCGCTTTACATTCACCCCATCCACAATGTGCCTAAAGGCGTGGCACCATTAGGCGGATCTGGTGATTTCATTCACGAGAACCTGTAGCCCCCTTTGGTGCCGAAGATGACTGACAGCCCAGGTGGTTTTACTCCCTCCGCCGTTCCCCGAGCGTAGTAAGTACAAAAGTCTTTGCACCGGGTGAAAAAAAGGGTACCATCATCTCAGCTATAGGAAGTCCACTGCTGAACAAAGGCCTCCCCCATCGATTTTTCTAGTTGTGTCGTTATTTGGGGGGAATCTGCCAATACTCACCACGCTTGGCAGGTGGGTTGGTAAGCGCAGTACGGAAACTGCAGAAAAAACGCTGCTGCCTGTCCCTCTGGTTTAGAGTCACCTTTTACTACATCCACGGGTGGAGATGGAGTGGTGCTATAATCCGGATACCACATGGAAGAAAAAAGTTTAAGTAAATTATATTTATCCTACTGTAATTATTGTGACGACAAAAACAGTAAACAGCTGCAATTCTGGTTCTCTAAGTTTACATCAATATACACAGCGGATTTCTAGGCGATTGCAGACAGCATTCAAAGCTATTCAAACAAAAATCTCAAATGGAAAGATAAATCTTGCATCTAAACCGTTTGTTGCAAAGTCACGTAACCCGAGTAACTCCTACATGAAGATGAACTTGTATCATTTTGGATCGCATCCAAACTCGTGACGGCACCAACCCTGAGCGGATTATATTATTCAAAGTGACAAACAAAAGGATGGGGTGTATTTTATCGTGTTTTTATTTCGCAGACGCTGATAGTTGAGGCTTTTTGGTTAAGTAATTTTTACGATATAATTGCGTAAATTACAAAAGGTTTATAACACCTGGGTTCACACAAATAACAGCCCTAAACGTCCACTGCTGAACATAAGTTTCTTACTAATCACTACAGTGAGTGGTACTGCCCACTGCACTGCACATTGTTGTGATTAGCACACGAGAGAATGCTGCCTATTTTCTTAATATTAAGCTTTAGTCGCCTTTTACGATGCCCATAAATGGAGAAGGTGCACTTATCTCTGCTGGAAACCACATGGTACTTTCTAATTAGAACACGTTAAACAACCATGTGTTTAAATTGAACACGCTAAACCCAACCCATGTTTAGCGTGTTCAATTTAGAGTCAAAGCTCTTTATGATTGCTTTCAAATCATGTTTCGCTTATAAAGGTTAGATTGAAAGATTTTACTATCTATAAGGTTTCGTAAACACGGGATTGAGTAAATGCTATTGAATATCGAAAACACAAAATTAATATAGTAATCATCTACATCTCGACACCCAGAGCCGCTCATTCTGGTGTTGTTCCCTTTCGCTGGCAGTGGTGGCTTTTAAGGGAGGCCATATTTTGTGGTGTGGTGGTGGTAGTGGTGGATCGCTATGTGCTACAAAATTTGACCTTAAGGTTGAAAGACAGACGCCTTTGCCGTTTATCTTTAAGTTTTCATTACAATATAACACCCATTGTAATATACCTTGTTGTAATAGCTTCTATCGCATACAAAACTGCATTTTATAATGCCCGATTAGTGTACCACCAGTGAATTTTAACCAAGAAACTAAAGCGCTTCTGCGTGATACATCCTTGTCCACTCGTAAGCCTATCAAAAGACCGGGTTCCTTCAATGAAGAGGGTATTAGCCCATGAAGAGACACAATACTCATATAAATATGTGCAACATCGATCCGTTCGTCTGTCAAATTCACGATCACGAGAGCCAATTGCTAAACCGCTGGGCCTATTTGTCTGCTATTTAATGAAGTACGTTAAAAAATTTGATGGTTGAAAAGGCCATTTTGCTCTAATGTTGGACATATACCTTTTTGAGATTATGATGACGTGTCTGAACATCTCTAATTATCAGTTTAATCTTATCCCAGAAATAGAATTAGATAAGGCTGAATATCAAGTTTTTTACAAGAAGCTGCTGCCACCTGACCTGCACAACAGAATTATACACATAATACGTGTCGTTAGTGTATTCTGGTGGCTTGGAAGTTTACGGACTCGATTCTTATGCATTGAGTTGTGGATGTGCCAATACGACTTTTAATATCAAATGTACTTTCTTAGTTAATTTAAGATCAAATCTCATACCTACTCTGTTTAAGAATAGGCCCTTTTCTTTTTTTTTATACGTTGCCCCACACTAGGATGGCTCCTGTGTCCTGTGTCGTGGGTGCGTTTACAGACAAACGTTCCACACACAATACACCCAGACCCGGAACAACTACCTGCAGATTATACAAATATTTGTTCCGTGCGGGAATCGAACCCGCGACCCGGAGCGCAGCAGCCGACCGGGCCATCCGCCCTTGTCCTGCAGAAGGACAATTACAAGCTAATATTACTTTTGTTATTTATTTTACATACAGTTCACTTCAGTATTCCATAACATTTAGTAACAGGAGAGTTTATTACTATTTACTGGACACATTTCTAAATCTCGAACTTAAAAAAAAATACCAATATCACTACCCAACCTGCTAATCCATCCCAAAATCGCGACTACAAAGCTAATAAGGCGGTAAGACAGTAATAAACATAATGTTCTAATACTCACAGTTAACATTAAGTATGATCCGCTTACTGACAGCGGGAGGCACGTCGTTGGCCGCGATGCACAGGAACGCGCCCATCTGTCGGCGGTCCACGCGCCACAGCGGGAGAGAACTGCCTGTGTAGCTCTCCACTAAACAACAGAGAAGATATAGGTAAGATAATTACATAAAGTTTAAGCATATTATCGTTCATATCGCTGCTATAACCTGAAATTCGTTTTCTATATATTTAAATATCATTATTTTTCAAGATTACGTGAATGGCATCCGATTGATTCAAAATATATCGGGTTTTTAATTACATAACCGATTAAGAATTACGAATAGTATGAAGTATAACCATATCTCTTTATACCGTTCCCAGCTCAAATGGCTGCCTATCGGTCGGAGAAGATCACTGAGATCTCTTTGTCTCCTGTTCTCCATTATTAACGATCCTTGTGCTTCTGATTAGCTTTAAGATATTTTCTAGTGTTGGGTAGCTCTTATAGCCGTAACCTGCGTGCTGCCGAGAATTAGATTCTTCAGTTTCCTTCCCACCGTACAGGTTTTATTTCTAAATCCTTTGCTGTCTCAACCATCAAAATATGGAACAAGCTTCCCGTTGATATAAAGAAAGCGCCAAGTAAATTTTCTTTCAAACTCTTTCGCACATGGCAGCGCGTGACCACATGCGCGCCACCGTCTTCTCGTGGGTCGTTATGTGTGGGCATGCAGATTCCCCAATCTACGCACCCGCTGCTCAATCTATCCTATCTAACCATAATTTGTTTTAGTTCTACAGTTAAATGACTAGCAGTAGATATTAATTTGTTTATTACACCTGCTCAAATAATTATTCCATCGATAAAATTACTGAAGGCAATAGTTTTGCGGATCAAAATAATTATCACTACGATAGCGTTATTTATACTTATTAGTAATGTAGGTTACACGCAATCAAGTTGAAACGTCGACTTTGAAAGCTCATGAATACAAACGTCTTTTTATTTTAGAAGCAGTTGTAATGAAGTGAATGTCGACAGAAATGTTGCGAATTCTCTATTTTTATTTGTCATGTACTATTAAGCCTACACACAAGTAAAAATACTGTATCCATTGTGGCACATAATACAATAGTGTACTTTTTATTTGACATAAAAAGTTAGAAGAGTGCCCATTACGTATATAAGTATAATTTTTCTACAAGAGTCTGTCTACTGGTTATTCCAAGTTAAAATTTGATTGTAACTTAGATCTTCAAATCTACTGTTACACACCCCTCCACTCACCTTTCACTCACGCTACATACCCCTTCACTCACCGCACACAACACAAACACTCCACCCACCTAAAATACACATCACACAAACCACCAACAATATTGTCTTTTCTTAAGTTATTACTATTTTCTTTCTTAAAATTATATTGGATATCCAACAATAAATAAATCCAACTACGGCTAATTATTAACATGCCAATATTCTGTGGGGTTTGGCGCTGTATGCTGAGACACAGGCTTCCACCTAGTTCGACTGGAGATGCTCCCTTTTATTTTTATATCACTATAAATATTAGTAGTATATAGCACTATAGTTTTTTAAGTCTTACTAATTTTTGTTGTATCCATGCCACCGGTGGTTAAAGCTCCAAAGAGAGGAACCTCCTAACAATATGAGCCGTGTCCAGGAGTACCGCTTTCTGCATCAAGCCCTTGACCCAGCTGCCTAACGAGAGCGTCTTAAGGTGTTGGTCGAGGCTCTTGGCCGTAAGGCCATTGGCCGAAACAACTATCGGCACAATGATTGCAGAGTCTACCTTCCACATGTCGACAACCTCGTGCGCCAACTCAAGATACTTAAGTTGTTTATCTTTCTCGGCTTTCACGAGATTCTCGTCATGCGGGATAGTCCATCCACAATAATTGTTGATCTATCACCACTATATCAGGCTTATTGGCTACAATAGTCCTATCAGTGATGATAGATCGATCCCAGTATAATGTGACATGGTAACTCTATTAGTCGCAAATTGTTGGGGGCAAAGAGTTTCAGATCATCCATGTAAAGGGAGTGAGATATTACCTGACCACCTCTTCTCATCTGGTAGCCTAGCCTCGAACTCTCCAACAGTGTGCTTAGAGCGTTCAAGGCCAAACAGAACCACAGCGGACTCAGGCTATCGCCCTGGAATATACCACGCTCGATCCTGATCGGTTCAATGTTCCCTCGGATCTGCCGATATCCTGGATAGTTAAGGACCGTTCTTCATTGCCCCATACACGCAATCGGGAAGGTGCGTAGAGTTGTATTTATTTTATACAACTCTAGCACATTCATGAGCCATTTATGTTATTATTATGCCTCTCTTTTCACGGGTTTATCCAGGGGATCCTGTGAGAGGAAACCCGGTCTTTTGATAGGCTTACGCGGGGACATGGGCTAACACGCAGATGCCCTTTAGAGAATTTTAATCTAAAATTAAAATGGGACACTAACCGGGGACTCTCCATGGCTGCACTATAAAATGCAGTCTTGGATTGTCCCCGGAGGTATAAGATTATTGTATGAAATGGAAACTACAAGTATAAGGTCTATTGCAATGGGTGCTAAATGGATTTAAATACTTGTTAAAACGGAAAAAATGGCGTCTGCCTTTCAACCTTTAAAGTGAAATTCTGTGGCAGACGATGACTTGCCACTCACAAGATGGGCCCCCTAAATGGCCACCACTACAGGTGACAAGGAGCAACACCGGTGTGAGCGGCTAGGGGTGTCGAGAGGTGCGGCACCGGTTTCACCATCGTGCGGCTCGAAGACTCGGAGCGGGTTTCCCCGTTATTACGCCATTAGACACTTCCACCCACGAGATGATGACGAATGACTGCTGTTCCATAGAAGACTGCCCATGTCTCTGGTATAGTCTCCTAGTCACCTTTTACGACATCCACGGAGTGTTGCTAAATTTTTAATCCAGGAATCATACGGAAATAAACGTACACACTGTCCGAAATAAATTATTAATTATTATAATCGGCAACGAAAAAGGAATATTGTTGTATTCCAAACGTTATTTCAACGCTATGTATAATGCTTAATTTCAAGGGAGTCAAATAGTATTAGTCAAAGTCAAAGTTTTTTATTTCAAATAACCCAAATATTGGCACTTATGAAAAGTCTGAAAAGTATTTCAGTGTATCAAATATTTTTTATTCAGTATATAAACAATGTTCACTTTAGAGTCCGTTAAAGTAAACTCAAGGTAATGGGTTAATATACAGGTTGACAGCTTGCGTGACCGTAATACATCATTTACCAAAATGTACCGGTACCGTATCGAAATACAACCATTAGCTCAGCATAAATTAATAAAATTAATATTATATTCGTGAGAAGAAGGCTGTGAAATTAACGATCTGTTACAGTACTTTTAGGACTTCTCTATATAATTCCTGTATAAATCAATAAACATATAGAAACACTGTGTAGTCCTGGCTATGAATACCACCACCCCATCTCATCCCGTGAGTGTCCTAAGGGATTAGCCGGAAGATGGGCAGCAGCGTCCTTCGAGTACATTTATAACCTTACCGCGATCGCCAACCCGTCTGCCAAGCATGGCGATTATAGCAAAACCCCACCAATGAGCCCACAACACAAACCCATGCCGGCCGTTGTGGCAATCTTTGGGGGAGGCTTCTGTCCAGCAGTAGACGTTTTTCAGATGAAATACTTATGATATTGAATACAAACCATTTACAGTTTGTTGAAACTGGCAGTACTTGTCTTTCGACATGACGACGTAGCAAAATCGAATGACTTCTGTATATGCGGGTTGTTGTCGATTGGAAGTAAGAATCCTGCTTTGAGCTGAATAGCTTATGTCATCTAGAGATAAGGTAGCAGACCTGAAATCGTCCTATGACTGTATTAACTCATTATCTGTCACAAAGCCAAACATCATTAAAAATCTGTTGTGTCTCGCGGCTGCCGGCAATTAAGAGACTAGAGGTTATAAGGAAAGAATGAATATGGCCTTCTTTAAAAAAAGTATTTACTACCATACAGCCGCGTTCAAGCAATCTATTGTCTTAATTATTTCTTAAACTGCCCCCACTAGGATATTTCCTGTATCATGGGTACCGTTTACATACAGTTTTATTTTTATTTTTAATACTTTGCCCAACAATTGGTTTGCTCCTGTGTCGTGGGTGCGTTTACAGACATGAATTTACTATACACCCAGATCCGGTACAACTACCTGCAGATCATACAAATATTTGTTTCGTGTGGGAATCGAACCCACGACCCGGAGCGCAGCAACCAACTCTATCAGCCACTGCACCAACCGTGCCTTCAATAAATCACTCATGCACAAACACCCAGACCCGCACCGTAATTAGCTAAAAACAGCGATAGCAGACGCGACAGCAGCCATCGCGGATCTAAGGATCCACCAGTGGATACTCACCAAAATTTTTTAAGGCGAGAATGTAACTATTAGTTCATTGATCGTCCGACAAATTGTACGGCAGAGATCTTGGCCTGTTTAATCGCTATCGACAAACATGTAACACCAAAATGGTGTTTGACAGCGGCGTCTGCGCGATTTGCGCCTGTCGCAGACCGTCTGCGACGTACGTAATTAGCCCGCTGGAACAACTATCTGTTCCGTCCGGAGATCGAACCTGTGGCACTTAGTATGAAAACCAAGCGCTTAGCCAGTGCGATAAACATGCCGTGAAGATGCAAATTAGGCGCAATCAACTATTGATTAGTATTTGTGAACCATATGATCTAATTAAATAATCTAAGTCAAAAATGCTTAGCTGGTCATAGCAAGTCAGCTGGGGTAACTGTTGTTAAAAGAATCTAGACCTTATAAGCTAGTTAAACAATTCTTTAAATATTTCATCTTTTATTCATATATCCACCTAAACAAATTAAAATCCCTTGGGAAAAGTACAACACAGACAGTTTAAGGATTCATTTATGACTTTAAAATTGAGAACCAATGAAGCCCTAAGCAACTTTTTCGGTCCTTAGGGTACGGTAAGGTTAAATGATTACGTCAAACCCTTTAATTTGACATAATCTCTTCACCAACACCTTTAGGTCTTTTATCGCTGGCGACAATCATCCCAAAGGACCATAAATACTAAATTCTGCCCTTTATAAGTCACCTTTTATTTTCCTTAAAGTTTCTGTCACTGATCAGAGGTTTGGTCCTTGGGTACAAATAATCCACCTTATCTTTGTCTGGGGACTCGTAACAGGCAAGTGAAGGATAACTTTGAAGCGGATTCTTCTATCTGTTACTTTTTATGTGAACACTGACTACATTCTGCTGAAAGGAGCTTGAGTTTCTTTTATTTTCTTTCTCTAATTAATGGTGCATAAGATCACACTTTGGTGTGTTGACTTTTATGCACCATTCATCATCATCAGATTAGCCACAGAATGTCCACTGCTGAACAAAAGCCTCCCTCTTAGATTTCCACAACGAGCGGTCCCATGCCGCTCGCATCCAACGACTCGCAGCGACCTTCACCAGTCTGTCCACCTCGTTGGAGGTCGTCCCACGCTGCGTTTTCCAGTACGCGGTCTCCATTCGAGAACCTTTTTGTCCCAACAAAATGTGCCTCGCCCATTGCCACTTCAGTTTACTAATCCTTTCAGCTATGTCGACAACTTTAATTCTTCTACGGATCTCCTCATTTCTGATTCACTCTCGTAATAATACCGAACATAGCTTATGCACCATTCATTAGAATAAAAAGACGACTTTTCGTAAACTGCAGGTATAAGACTGGTTCCGACACAATCAATAAAAAAATTAAAAAGTAAAATGTGATTATTTCTCTGTAATATAACTATTGTGACGTCGATCTAATAAAATACTTTTTGGGTGTATTTTAATTATTTCAGCTAAAACCATCTAAACATCGGCGTTGTGTTTTAAATGTACACAATGCTTACTTTATGGTTACTACGAGTATAATACGACATTCCAACTGAAACTATCAAGTGACATAGCACTCACTTTTAACTTTTTTTCGATCTCGACATCAAATATCTGCCAAAGGGCGGCCGCAGCTGAATAAATACCTCCCCATAAATTTCCACAGTGACCATACCACCCGCGTCCAATGATTGCCAGCTATCTTCATGTCCACCTCGTTGGAGGCCGTCCCACGCAGTGTTTTCCGGTGCGTGGTTTTCACTTGAGAACCTTTCTGCCCCAACTGCCATAAGTTCAACGAGTAATGTGCCTCACCCGTTGCCACTTCAGCTTACAAATCCTTACAGTTATTTCGGCTCTTTATTTCTTTGACAGATCTCCTCATTTCTGATTCGATCTCGGAGAGAAATACTAAGCATAGCTCTCTTCATAGCTCACTGAGATAAGATGAGATGGGTGGTGCTATTCTTAGCCGGCACCACACTTCAATCCGTGTGGTGTCCGGATTGATCCGTCTGGTGTCCGA
Organism: Diloba caeruleocephala; assembly: GCA_947459985.1. Lineage (NCBI taxonomy): Eukaryota > Metazoa > Arthropoda > Insecta > Lepidoptera > Noctuidae > Diloba > Diloba caeruleocephala. Next base: position 5,916,497 of record OX381618.1, read on the forward strand.
ATTGAACCGTGTGGTGTCCGGATTAAAACCATAGCACCACTCCATCTCCTCCCGTGGATGTCGTAAAAGCCGACTAAGGGATTCTAAACTAGAGGGATGGGCAGGAGCGTCTTTTTTGTAGAAGAGTAACCATATTGCGCTCACCAACCCGCCTGCCAAGCGTGGTGAGTATTGGCAATTTCCCCCCTAAATGACGCCACAATTGTGCAAATCTATGGGGGAGGCCTTTGTAGTAGTGGACGTCCTATGGCTGTCATGATGATGATGATGATGACCACACGGCAAATAGGTAGACATCTGATTCTCAGTCATATATTTATGGCCGTGCTCATAATCATCGTCATATCAGCCAAAGAACGTCTACTGCTGAACAAAGTCCTTCCCCATAACGGGGGAAATTTTGTCAATACCCCATACACAGACAGAAGCGTCCCTGCTACGCATCTCTCGGGTTTCGAATCTCTTGGTACCTTTTACGGCATTCACGGGAGGAGATGGAGTGGTTTTACATTCTAAATCCGGACACCACACGGCCATGCTTGTGATATGCGTCAATTTATGGCCCACTTACAATCATCATCATCATTTCGGCCGAATGAATTCCACTGCTGGACACATGCCTCTCCCAAAGATCACCACAACCACCGATATGGGTGTGTTGTGAGCTCATTGGGGGGTTTTGCCATAATCGCCACGCTTGGCAGACGGGTTGGCGATCGCAGTTGAGTTTTTAATGTACTCGAAGGATGCTGCTGACCATCCTCTGGCTAATCCCTTAGTCAACTTTTACGATACCCACGGGAGGAGGTGGGGTGGTGATTTGCTGAGCTGGTACCACACGGCATTACAGTAGCCGATTGGTATTGATCCTGACTGAACCAATTTTGAAATTACCCCTCACCAGCTTGGTATTTGTACAAAACTCCTTACTACAGACTCACTTCAGTATTTTCTACACTTTTTGTTATTTACCGTCCTGGATTTTCTCCTAAAATAAAAAAGGTCAAAACAAATATTTGTCTGTAGGTTAGTTTCTTTATATGTTTCCAACAATAGTTGGTCTATTTCCAATTCCTTATCTTTTTGGATCAATAAATCTCATTGTCACACCTACGCGTTATTATTTGTACAAGACTTCATTATAATATTACGTTAAAAATGGGGTCATGTTTTCTGTAGTTATTTATAAGCATTGTTATAGTAATACGACGTGACCTGTGTCAAATGTAGACATATTTTCGGATACTATTGACATGTTTGCTTTACAAAATACCCAAATGACGTTTGAAGGATACTGCATTGCTTGATTTTAGGATATTTTTATTGAAGTGAAGCGTCTTATCCATGTGATGCCCGGACTAAGAATATAGCACCACTCCATCTCCTCTCGTGGATGTCGTAAAAGGCGACTAAGGGACTCTAAGCCTGAGGGATGGGCAGCAGCGTCCCTTCTTTAGAACAGCAGCTATACTGCGCTCACTAACCCGCCTGCCAAGCGTCGTCAGCACTAGAAAATTCCCCCCAAAATAACAACACAATTGTGGAATACTATGGGGGAGGCCTTTGTTCAGCAGTAGACGTCTTATGGCTGACATTATGATGATAAAGCTTCTGAATGAATTTGAAACAAGCGAACGCAGCGACGGCAACGTATCCAATTAGCTGGGCAGCGCATTTTCTTGCCGATGACTGCACTTAAATCTACTTTTTTCTAGGTATATTCGTTTTTTTTATATATGTGTAAAATAGTGTCACAAATATTTGTGTCATATTTTAAGTACCACAAACCGATTATTTATTTCTATGATAGAATGTTACATCTCGACCATCATAATGTAGGTACCTTTATTGAATATAAATATTAATTTAGTATTTGTAAGACCATAAATATTAATAAAATAAATTAGATTCCTATTCAAATATTTTCTTTGACAAAATTCTAGTTTTAATATCTTTGATTAATTCGAGTTTATATACAATACGTAGGAAGTTTCGCTTTTGTCGAGTGTCTCACGACACCTTGAGGTGTTTTTGTGTTTGATATCCAAATAAGTGACAACATAATTTATTTGACTTATCTTACAGTATAAACGTATATTACAGAGTCAATTAACAGCAACGTTACTTATCCTTATCCTTACTTATACTGGTAAGTTTTGTACAAGTAAGAGAGCAAATATTTTTATTGATACAGACTATCTAGTGCGGGGAACTAGGAGTTATCCTTTTTTAAATATAAAATCCAGTAACGAGAAAAACAAGTCATTGGCCTGGTGGTAAGCGTCACGCCTGCCCATTACAATTGTAATGCTAGCCAGAACTAGTCCTTTGGGCCACTACACTAAATTCAAATTCAAAAGATTTTTATTCATATAAACCATTTAGGGGCGCTTATGAATAGTCAGAATGTAGTTGCGCGGTCACTACGGTCGTCACCTCGAGATATTAGTTACTTAGTTTCGCTCAGTAATTTCACTGTACAGTGCCGGTCAAACCAAAACAGTTTAAAGTTTAAACACTACTGCTTGGCGGGGAATATCTGGCACTTCAGTGGTACCCACCTCGTCGGACTCTGCAAGAGTCTAAGTAATATAAGAGAATACAGTCTTTAGAATATAAATCTCACATGCAAATGCATGCATGCAATAAAATGAAAGTCGCGAGGTCAATATTAAAACACATTACTATCAATAATTGATTTGACTAGAATCTTAAACGCCTTTTCTTTTAAAGTAATTATTTGTAATGTAAATCTGATTTTATATATTATAATAAAATATATGTATTCGGATCTTTTTCACATCCATGCTTTATTTTATGTATATTGGTCCAGCTAAAAACCAGCGTTGTGAATCAGTCGTACCGACTTATGCTGAGCTTGTGACCTTCTTGCACACATGCTGTAACTCAAATGTTAGTTGGCGCAGTAGCTAAGGGATTGGCTTTCTGAGCTTCTTTATTTGAGGTAAAAAATAATCATTTCTTGTTTCTTTATTACAGCGAATGAAGTTACTTATCTGATAGTAGTTAAAGAATACGAGACCAGTTACGCTGACGGCACCGAGGATCCTTTACAATCATCCCCTCCGTGATGTGCCTAAATGCGTGGCACCAATGGGCGGCTCTATTGTGATCTTACGAGGACCTGGAACCACCCCTTCGGTGCCAAAGATGACCGCTCCAGTGGTTTTAGCCGGTAGGAGACCCCTTCGCCCTTCCCCGGGGTGAAGGAAGTTCCATGTAGAATTTCCACTGGACACCAATAAAAAAAAGGTGCATTGGATGATACAGGCGCTCCGGGTCGTGGATTCGATTCCCGCACGGAACAAATATTTGTATGGTCTGCAGGTAGTTGTTCCGGGTCTGGGTGATATTGTGTGTGGAATTTGTGTTTGTAAACGTACCCACAAGACAGGAGAAATGCTAGTGTAAGGCAATGATTAAAAAAAAACAGGCCCTTGACCTGAACTTTAAAATTATTAGGGAGGAAGAGATGACACAAAACACTTTGTTGTTGTTATGCTAGTATACAACTCACGAGAAGGTCATCTAATTGGATCAATCGATCGATAAGTGTCTATAAATAGACATTGTGCTTGTCCCTAACTTATTTGGTCTGTTTATTATATGCCGATTAATCAGAATTGAGTATACTGTATCTGTCTGGCGTGATAGTACGCCTTCCAGTACAGTATGGTTGTTTCTTGTGGCCAACCTTGTGTCAGAGTTGTTCAAGCCACCTTAAAGCCTCGTTGGCTAACTTGGGTTATCGACTGCCATCTAATGATAACTGTGAGCAACGATGTCAGGTGCATGGAAACGTTTAGCACAAATACCAGTATGCGGTCACCCATTCATAAACTGACCGCACCAAGCGTTGCTTAACCTCACCGATTGTTTACCGATCAGTGAGTGCTTAGTGACTGCTGAGTGAATTTGGTACTAAGCTGCGAAGACCTATACGTAGTGGCAGTCCTAAATTTTATAGGCGGCTATATCAGATTCACCACATTTTTGTCGTCGTTTATCAGCGTTTCAGCTGAACAAAGTCCGGTACTGCACACAAGCATACCCTAAAGATCGCCACAACTACCGATCCGGGCGTGCTGTGTGCTCATTGGGGGGTTTTTCCATAATCGCCACGCTTGGCTGGCTGGTTGGTCGCAATTGAGTTGTTCATCTATTCGAAGGGCGCTGCTGCCCCATCCTCCGGCTAATCCCATAGTCGTCTTTTACGAAACCCACGGGATAAGATGGGTTGGCGCTATTCGTAGCTGGCATCACATTTTACGTTCTGTTATTAGTCGATTGGATTATTCCTAAGGCGTAAACCTTTTTACGAAACGTTCCGCATTTGCTTTATATCTCTATTTAAGTTTCACCTGAGGTAGTACAAATCCACAAGTTCGTCGAATAAAATCAACGCACGTAACATAACAGATCAGAACTGTTACTGTAGTCTTTCATGCAGTCTATGTAGAGAAATACCACTAAATAAAGACGTATTCAGAAGAATTGGACGGCTTGTCACGTATTAATAGAGATGCTATGAGCTAAGTTGTCAATATATATCGATAGAGGCTTAATAAATTGGCCTCAATCAGGCCTAGATAAGTGTGATCCATATTTATATTATATTCATTTCATGACTTGTGCTGCACTAAACGTGTAAAATTTGGCTACAACACAAATATTTTCTCTGGATTTTCATCGGTGTGTTCCGAAATCCTGGAACTTGGACAGTAAACCACTTTATTTTAGATCGTATTTTGTATTTTTTTTTTGTATAACTTTACTGTTCTACTTGTTTTGTTTATGTGTTGGTGTTAGCTGGTTGGTGCAGAGATGAAAACTTGTACATTGCATTTGGCACTATTAGCACTTATTATATTTTGACCTATTTATTATGTTCATATTTATGATATCCGATAATGAATCTTTCCATTCTGCCAACGAATCTGGTATATCGTCTGACGATGAAAGTTTTTGTTCTGTAACTGACACCCTTGGTGACAATTTGCGTACATTTTTTAATGGACAACAAGGCGCCTCCCTAATGTTTAATGTTTGTCATTATTTGAAAAGTACCTATATGATAAGACGTTTTGGCAGATTCATCTCGGCTCTGATTTTGTTTCTTTTTGTCCTAGTTACACATATTTATTATATATGTCATATCGGCCATTTATACGTTCACTGCTGAACAAAGGCCTCCCCCATAGATTTTCACAACTGTGTCATCATTCTGGGGGGTATTTGCCAATACTCACCACGCTTGGCAGGCGGGTTGGTCAGTGCAGTATGGCTACCGTGTCATAGAAGGGACGCTGCTGCCCATCCCTCTGGTTTAGATTCCCTTAGTCGCCTTTTACGACATCCACGGGAGGAGATGGAGTGGTGCTATATTCTTAATCCGGACACCACACGGAATATTATATATGTTTATTTATTAATTGTAAATATATACATGTAATGTTTATGTAAGTTTACATATTAGTATTCTATGTATATTAAAGTCTCACTTTTATTTTGTTGGTGCATCTACCTTTTTGTCTCTTCTCTGCATCACCCAAAGATCGTCTGGCAGAAAATGCCTATGGCATTAAGACCGCCTTTGTACACTTTTGTACATCAAGAATAAATAAATGAATATCTTTGAAAGCCATTAGGACTAGAATTCCCAGTAAGAGGACCAAGATCTGACAACTAGTCTAAGTTCAAACAATATCGATACGTCAATAGTTACAAGGGTCAGATGATGAGATGATATTTAACGATTCCTGGGCTCCTGGGTATCTAAAAGAATGTTTCCAGGTTTTGGGTAGCTCTCACAGCCGTAACCTGCGTGCTGCCAAAAATTTAGTTCTCCAGATTCCTTCTTACCATACAGGTTTTATTTCTAACTCCTTCACTGTCTCAGCAATCAAACTCTAGAACGTGCTTCCTCTACACTTAAAAAAGCTACAAGAAAATCTTCATTCAAACGGAAAGTTCGGGAATACTATTTGAATTCGCAGCATTCCTAATCGACACTTATGGCATCGTTATAATGATTATTAGAATATAATAACGTATTATATGTACTATTTTTTAATTAATATATATAATGTATGTATTATGTATTGTACCGTACTTGAAGTATCTAATATCTATATGCATCTTATAATTATCATTCTTGAAGTGTTTGTTTTTTGTACCTCCTTCAATGCTTTTCTTTTTTAACCCAAAGGTTGACTGGTAGAAAATGCCATATGGCATTAAATCCACCTTGTGTATTATCGTCGTCCATGAAAGTATAAATAAATAAAATAAATAAATATTTTGGAAGTTATTACTATTAGTAATGTGGCCTCAATCAGGCCTAGATAGGTGTAATCCATATTTATATATTCGTTTCATGACTTCTGCACGTAAAGCTGTAAAATTTGGCTATAACACGAATATCCTTGAAAGCCATTAGGACTAAAATTCCCAGTAAGAGGTCCAAGATCTGACAACTAGTCTAAGCTACAATATTGATACTTCAATAGATGGGTTACAAGGGTCAGACGATGAGATGATATTTTGGAAGTCCAGAAGCCAGTACACACATTGATCCCGGCTATTGTCATCGGCTTCCATAATCTAGATTGGTGATGTATATAAATCAATCGCGGCGGTGACGTTCCAGTTTCCTCCAAGATTACTTTGTGTAGCGCCTGATCAGTTTGAAATTAAACTTCTGTTTTAATATTTAATGTAGATCGATCTGTTTGTTTATTGAATATTTCGCCGTAAATGTGGTTGCGAATGTAATGTCGTGAATAAGGTAAACGTTTCGATTTGTGCATCACTAACTACCTGGTAACGAGCGCGCGAACATTGAAAGTTACGAACTGTTGATAGTTGGACTAATTTAATTTGGGAGTTAGTTTACATTTACTCTCCGTAGGTAAATTTAGCATACATGTAGTGCTTATATGTAGCTACCATGTTTATAATTCAGTTATCAGTACAATTGACGGCACTGTTGGTGCAGTGGCTGAAACAGTCGGCTGCTGCGCTCCGGGTCCTGGGTTCGATTTCCGCACGGAACATAAACATTGTATGATCTGCAGGTAGTTGCTTCGGGTCTGGGTGTATTGTATGTGGAATTCATGTCTATGAACACACCCACGACACAGGAGAAATCCAAGTGCGGGGCAAAGTTCAAAATAAATAATTAGCCTAACGTGGGGATTTGTGCGTGTGAGATTTATGTGTGTATACTGTACAACGACAAAGGAGAAACTTCTAGCGTTTATACAGAACAAAATAAAACACGCATTCAAAGACATTGCACTAATCATCACTCCCCGTTGGAATATTCATCACTGTGAAATGGCAGTTATTAGTATTTACAAACATGCTGCCCATCCTCTTTACACAAATCCTATGATTAGGTAGTCGCTAAGTAACAAGTTAAATAATAAACCAAGCCAAATAGAACGCCTTGTTCTCACGGTCATGATGAATTGAAACAAATCAAACAGTACTTCTTAAACTTTCGAAAATTTAATAGACTATTTTAAGACAATATTGGGTCTATTCACGCACACATTAATATCAAATTAATAAAGGCTACTCCTGACTACGTGCAACTTTTTACTTGCAACACATTCTAGTTTCTTGAGATCATCAGAAAATCTAAAATTAAGTATACGTATGCATTCCACTTCCTTCTTCGATAATTCATTTACTATTCAAGCGGCTCGCTTGTGGAATGCATTACCTATTGAAGTAAGACGTGCTCAAACACTACCTATTTTTAAGAAAATGGTGAAGGAGCATTACCTTTCTCTCTAATTTTTCTTCTCCTATCCTAGTTATATTTGATGTTTATTAGTATATTTTATCATCGTTTTATATATATAATATTTATTGTATATATTGTTATGTATTTTATATTTTTATGTCTAAGTAATATTGTGTATTTGTACACTTGACAGCCCAATATCTCTCTCCTGTCTTCCTGTCCATCCAAAGGTTGTCTGGAAGAGATCGCCCTGTGCGATAAGACCGCCCATTGTACATGTATCTTTTTAAATTTTTATCTCTATGTATGTATTATGTGGTGTACAATAAAGAGTATATAAATAAATAAATAAACTTGATCGTAACGCAAAGGTAGGCGAATATTTTGATACAAATCAAATATTGTGTCAAGACACTGTTCTCATTTACAAAGGCACTAGAAAGAACCATTACATGTAAGGCCTGTGAAGAAATACTTTCAAATAATAAATGAATACGCAGTAACAAATGTATACCTGAAAATATTCCTGAAGCATCTTAACATTTACTTGCCGTGAAATTGTCAAAACAAACGAACCGAAACCACGGCAAGAAGCCAGCTTATTAAGCAAACGTACGTACATACATGAGAGATATTATAAATATGTGTTGTTTAGCCACCACCTCCGCTTATTTCCTGCTCTGAATTAAGCACAGAGGCAGATAACACAGAGTTGCGAATATTGTAAGTTGCATATCATTTAGACTACCTTTAGGGAATAGATACCGTTTTGGCTTTGTTTTGTGAGAGAGTAAAAGGCTTTAATAATGGGATTGAGACTCCTAGTCCGGTTTATCTACTTAAAGGTATTAAGAGTTTCCACTGTAAAACATATTCTGAATATAGAGACACTTATGTGGGGTAGATGGCTCGTAAATGGCTTGACCAGGGAAGAACGACACCATCACTAATGTGAAATAGCAACATTTACTGCAGCAACAGAGTCTTCTCTCTTCTCGTTCGGAATCCTAAACCATAAAAGAACATAGCATACTATTGTATACTAATTATTTTGGAGTACAGTCCGTGTGGTGTCCGGATTGAGAATTTATCACCACTTTGTCTCCTCCCATAGATGTCGTCAAAGGCTATTAAGGGATTCTAAGCCAGAGCGATGGGCAGCAGCATACCCTTTTGTGGAACACCAGCTATTCTGCACTCTCCCGCCTGCCAAGCGTAGCGTACTGACAAACTGCCCTCAAAATGACGACGCAATTCTGCAAATCTATAGAGGGGTCGTTTGTTCAGCAGCAGACGTCCTTCGGTTGATATTATTATGATGATGATGGATGATTTTGGACTGCAATATATTTATTTCAGTACTTATAGCCCCAAAGTTGATCAAAACCATCCTCTCGATTTTCTAGGTCTACATGTGCTGACAAAACAAGCTTCTTTTTAAAAGGAAACCCTCCCACGCTAATCCGGATCATTAGCGCAAAAATCCCTAAACTTAACAAAAACAGCAAAAAGACTCAAAGGACCAGATTTCTGTACCGTATCCAGCATTTTAGCCAGTCAACGGACCGAGTAATAGGAGCCACACGTTCCGTTACCTACCAATTTGTTCCGGCACCTGTGCCTGGTTATTCCATACATGTCGGCCATAATCTTAAGATTAAACTTTAAGATATATGTCAACAAAGACGTGCTATGCAAATGTTTTGTTCTTGACTTGTAATGTTTGGTACAGGATTAAAACAATGTTTTAGTAATGCCTTATTATTTTGACTTTAAATAAATAACTTCCTTTTTAAGTCTTGATTCATACAACGGATACTGACCCTAATGCTATCAATAATAATATCAGTTATTATTTAAGTTACACAGTTGATAAAATAAAACTTTAAGTTTTACACACTGCGTGATTAACGCACACTTACGCAAGTAATCATGCTTCCCATGAATATAAATGTAATGCTCATTATGACTACGCGGTACCAGCGGTTTTCTAAACGCTAAGCTGGTCTTCACTTACCTTTATCAAACTCCCTAGACTGTGGTTTCTTCAGCAACACAGGCTCGTGGTCTTCTCTTCTCCATGTGATCTTTGGGGGCGGATGGCCTGTGGCCTTGCAGGTCAGCGTTGCGTTCTCCAACTCTTGGACTGATACGTCGCCTGAAGTCTCATCACTCATGATGTCAGGCGGGACTGTAGGCAAATGCATAGTATATTAATTACAAACATAATTAACATTATAATTTACATGCTAATTACAGTTACTACTAGAGGGTGATCAAATTCTTCTTAAATAAAAAACATCATTTTTAATTCAACTATATAATAAAACACTTTTAAACGGATTCTATCGCGTATATACTTTGCAGGATTTGTGGTCGCAGGATGACTGAACCACCACTCTGAGCACAAACCCTGCAAAGTGTTCGAAACGTCAGAAAAAACAAAAATCAAAAATGTACGCGATAGAATCCGTTTAAAAGTGTTTTATTGTAATACTCGTGAAATCTTAAGACATTACTATAATTAAACTATATTCAAAGAAACAAAGATTAAACTAGAGACACTCATAGCCAGTTTCACTCACTGATCGGTAGATGACCGGGAAGGTCAGTCTAAAGATGGGTGACCGCATAGTGGTATTTGAACTAAGCATCTCCATGATTCACCAGGGCACGTAAAATTGTCGGTCCCGGTTGTTGTCATTAGACGGCAGTTGTTATGCTAAGTCGGAGGCCATTGGGCAGCTTGAACAACTCTGACACAAGGTTGGCCACTAACCACATAAAAAGAAGTAAGAGGAAAGAAACAAACAATACACACGTAACTTCATAAGTATAAAGGACCAAATAAAAACTAATATAGATGAGCAATTATATGAACAACATCGGAACTCCTAGACTAAGATATAAAAATTTTACAACATAACCTGAAAACAAAAACCCGACGATAAAAACGAGCGCACGACTCACCGCAAGGGGCTGCCAATTTTTAACGTGAAAACTTTTTGTACCACTGCCGAGGGGGGTGAAGGGAGGGGTGAAAAAAGGTGAATTTTCACAATATTGTTGTGATTTATCGTACCGCGCACGTTGTAGAAACTTTTGGGTGCTTTAAACGTTTTTGTTCGACGCCAACAACGATTTGAAGTCAACTAAGATTTGAATTTTGTTAGAATTTGCTTTGTTTATGCTCTCAATATTTGTCATAAATTCATTTGTATGTTTCGAATTCGCGACCAGCAACCAAAGCAATAATGCTGATACTTCAGAACAGGTGTGAAAGGCAAATAATGAGTGTAAAAATAGTTAAATTAACGTAATTTTTCTTAAAAAATGCTTGAAGACTGCCTAGAGACTTATGACGGATTCCATACTAGCCTTACAGCTACATAAATTAAGTATACTTACGGTCACTGCTTATATGGACTTCCTAATGTCATAATCAATACGTTTCGGAAACCTATTTGTGATAGCAGAATATAAGATATATTATATTGTGGCTCCGATGCTGATCAATGACTTCTACTTCCGTACTCCGCACTTCAATCCTATTGGGGCCGGTGTTTTTTTTTTGTTCCAGTGGAAATTCATTAGTAACTTCCATCGCCCTGGGGAAGGGCGAAGGGGCATGCTGGATGTCTACCGGCTAAAACTGCTGCGGCGGTCATTTCTCACGTAAGGGCTCCAGGACCTCATATGATCACACACGCCATGCCTATACGCACATTTCGTAGGGTGACTGTAAAGCGTTCACCAAATAGAGATGATAAAGTATCCCCCCGAAGCCTCTCGAAGTGCTGTAATATGTTGCACACACGGCAATCTAACTGACACCTATACGATACCCGACATGAAGAGAGGATGACGACAGTTTCTTCAGTATCGCCTAAAGCAACAAAATTAAAAGAAACCATAAATAAAGTCAAGTTTTCATTTTCGTAGAAGATATCAGCCATAGGACATCCACTGTTGGCCAAAGGCCTCCCCCATAGATTTGCACAATTGTGTAATTTTTGGGGAATTTTCCAGTACTCTCCACGCTTAGTAGGTGCGTTGGTGAGCACAGTATGGTTACTGTTCTACAAAGTGACGCTGCTGCCCATCCCTCTGCCTTAGAATCGCGTAGTCGGCTTTTACTACATACACCGGAGGAGATAGAATGGTGCTAAATGTTTATTCTGGACACCACATGGAATAAGAAGAACGGAAGTAGAAGTCATTTTAGCCAGCCATAAAAGAAGGTCATCCATAAAACTAAATGACACCGGCCATCGCCCACAGTAAGTCCGGCCCGCTTCGACATGTCGACGGATAAGAGCTATAAAAATAATTAAAATACGGCTAAAATACGCAAATAATTATAAACACTTCAAAATAAAAATTGACTGTGGGAATCCAAAAAGATATTTGAGTGTAAAAATACAGATTTTTAGGTTATATGTACTATGTTTTGCAAGACAATAATGCTAGTGAAAGCTGAGTACGACTAGATAGATAAATTTCATATTTCTCTTTACTGTCTAAGAAACTTTTTGCCTAAAAAGACAAAGGCGACGCTTATGCAGTTTTTAATATTCCCTTTAATCGACTATGGTGCCAAGTGCTACTTTGACTTGAACGCGGACTTGCTGAATAAGCTTGACAGAGTCTATAACAACTGTATCCGATTCATCTTTAAGCTGCGTAAATATGACCATGTGTCAAGGTATAGGTCTGAGCTTAAATGAATGCCCATTCGCCAGAGAAGCAATGTGCGTGCGTTGACCCCGCGTTTCTTCCTACTCAATTCTTCCATCCTTGTCTTATGCTTCACTTACAATTTCTTTGTTCTACTAGGAATCTACGTTCTTCGAACACTCTTCTCCTACACTGTCCCTCTCATACTTCTGGTTTTGTACACTCTTCCTTTCATATTCAATCCATACTCCTGTGGAATAAACTTCCTCCAAAAATCAGGATGACTACAGGTAGGTTTACTTTTTCAACAAAATGTTAGCAGAATCATTATAATATCTTTTCTAATACTTATGAATTGAATATGTATGTATTTATTTATTTATACTATTAGATATGTATGTAAGTTTAAATACTTATTTGGTAATTTACTGGTGTATCTATTGTTGGATTACTTTCGTTTTATGTTGTTTGAACATATTGCCGTTGCCATGTTGTCTCTTCATCACCCCGTGGTTGACTGGTAGAGAATGCCTACGGCATTAAGTCCGCCTATGTACTGTAATGCTGCATAAAGTTTAAATAAATAAATTTTAGAACTAAAACTGCTGTTTAAAAAGATATATTTCTTCTTCTTCTTCTGTTAGATAATGGCTGCTGTAGAGTATCTTCCACAATTTCGCCAATGTCAAGTATAAGGCAACGTCGTACGGTATTTAGATTAATAAATCTTCACATATCCATAAAATATTTAACAAAAAAAAAACAAAGAGATATTTAATAATCTTCATATTCATAATAATAGCCATATTGACGTGACGTTTGATTTGATATGGCATTTAGTCTTTTAGCCAAGGACAAAATATTTATACCAGTAGTCGAAAGGATATACTACACCACGGCCAAATTAAAGTGTCACTGGTGACTGTTTCACAGTAAAATGCCTCATCATATATAACGTAATTAAGAAAAAAATACATACAAAGGACTATTTAAAAACTGTAGACAAATAACATACCTATACATAAATAAAAAGTAATCTCTTTTCTCTCTTGCGACAAATAAGCATTATTATTTATGCAATGAAAAATAATGTGAAAAACAAAAAAGTGGCAAGAGAATGTATAAAACTAATTTTTTTTTTTTTTTTTTTAAACGTTGCCCCACACTAGGATTTCCCCTGTGTCGTGGGTGCGTTTACAGACATGAATTCCACATACAATACACCCAGGCCCGGAACAACTATCTGCAGATCATACAAATATTTGTTCCGTGTGGGAATCGAACCCACGACCCGGAGCGCAGCAGTCGACTGTATCAGCCACTGCACCAACCGTGCCGTCATATATCAATATATGATTAAATTTGAATAAAAACAGAAAACAGTGCTCCGAAGTGTGGAGAATTTGGTTGGCCCTCAGCATATTGTTAAGGTGTTGAGACAACGCCAACAGCACTGATTTTCAGTGTCAGCCTCCTCGGTGACGTAATGGCGTCTTCGGGTTGGGTAAAACCCATGTGAAAACGAATATCTATTCTAATCATAAAACATAATACAACACATTAACATCAGTACATATTAAATATGTTTGCAATATGAATGCGTAGCAATAAAATCAGTCGTTAGTTACCCACATTTCTGAACTATCTCATTGACAACATAATCATTATACAATGGCGGGTGGCATGTAATTTTACGGCACAGCAAAAAGGTAATGATTAAGTTCTCTGTGATCACAGCGCTGAGTGACATTTCGAATAGCTGATGTGATCTCTACTGTCCCGCAGTTTTGAGCTATTTACAAATTGTGGTAAATATACAAAAATATAAGCCATTTTTTCATATAAATTTCATTTTTGTCCGCTGGTGGGCCTATTTTTGCCGATGTCATTTCGACGTCGTAAAGTAGTATATTATGAATCAAAATTTCTTGCCTTTTTTGATAATTTGATATATGGTGCTAATTAGTAACTGGCATATAAATGACTAAAACGTGCAAAATGTCACGATATGGTCACGCTAGCCAGAATTGGGTCAGATTGATTAATGAAAAATATATTGCTTGAGGATTTTACCTTCATTTCTAATTAAAAATTAGAAGTACTTTTTGTACAAACTGATAAACGTGTATCATGGATTATTTTTTATTATCCTTGCTGTGATTTATTAAAATTATTTATTTAGTTTTATGGGCCAAGTGAAAACTAATTTAAGACCATTTTTATTAAGATTTCCGCATGCTGTTCTACGTCGACGTACGAGTCTGGAAAGCTATGGGTGAGGCCTTTGTTCAGCAGTGGACGTCCTTATACGTATAAAACCTCACATTAATAAATCTTTAAATTCTTAAGGTATCATGAATTTCACTTTTGCCGTTCAAAGTAGACTTGCTTGTCCATAGATAATCTATAAGTAATAGGGTTCCAGTCGGGTATCAAATATTTAGTGTGCTTCCAAATCAGGTGCAGATGTTTTTGTAATGGCACAATTACATCAGATTAATGCCGTTAAGCAATAAATAATAATTAATAATACCACCATCCTTGTCAGTTAGCTACCGTATCTTTGTTACAGAGAGCATACGGCATCCGCGATCCCGACCCTCTAGCACTGGCTGGCTTAACCATGTCAAGGGAGTTCTCCACCATTGCAATTTGAGAGCACCACATCCCCATCGCAGAAGCCTGAAGAGTAGTTTGGTGACCCGCTGTTTTACCATTTATTAAGGAAGTCGCCGACAGAAATGGTCATTTCTTGAAGCGTGCTTCCATTAAAACCTACTTCAAGCTGCATGAGAAGATCAGCCAACTTTTCAAACCGGTGAAGTGTAACATTCCTTTACAAGATTCAGGGGTCTACAAGATTTACTGTAAGTGTGGGTTGTCATAAATAGGGCACACAAAGCGTAGCCACCCAAATAAAAGAACATATAGCGTCGAGCATAGACGCTCCGCAATGTCTGCAGTGTATGAACATGCCTTAGGCAAGCCTAACCATTTTCTTTCTTTCTTCGTTTTGATCGGTTGAGGTTTCAAGTCCTCAAGAAAGAGAACCCATATGCACCTAGAATGTTTCGTGAGTATGCAGCACAGCGCACAGCGAGACCTGGGGGGGGGGTCCTTTACAATCCTCCCTGAGAAGTACCTGTTGGGCGGCCTTTTTACAGCCGCTTGCCCTTTACCGCTTTACAGTCATCCCCTCCGAGATGTGCCTAAAGGCGTGGCACCAAAAAAAAGAACTCTCATACATGGCCATACATTGTAATTAACTACCCGACGCGATGTTTAACACGACGCGCATCTCATAATTGAGCCCTTAGAATTAACTAAAGTTTGGTCTATTACCTATTCCAATCCCACCAACAATGCGTAGCTCATCTCGATTTACCCCCAAGTTTTGTATCACTGAGTGCTTAAACTGGTCGATCAATCATCATGGATTTAACAGTATAGAATACGGAATTAAGTCTTCATTGGCAGTCGACGGGACAGGACAATCTTTTATCTGAAATTTATTTAAAAATCCGTCTATTTCGGGTTAGCTTGAATTTTAATGTTTATTTATTATTCATTTATGTCGCATATGAAAATGGAAGTAAGTGATAAGTGAAGTGAATCGAAAGTTTATTTGGAAGTTGAATTAATATAGAGTGATTTTTTAGTATCGAGTGCCAGGTTGTTTGAATTTGGTTTTAATCTAAATATAAAAAAACGTTAGTCTGGATACGAAAGTCTGCTGGAAATAGTCCAAAATATATAGAAAAAGAAAATAAAGAAAGAAAAGCGATTTATTACCACATAAAAACGCGCATCGGTACATTCATATTAATTAAACTAAAATCTACACTAAACTTGCAATAAAAAACCACACAACAGAAAGATTCCTCATAGAATAGAAATTAAAAACCAGATACAAAAGAAAATAATCATAAAAAAATAACAGTTTGCTGATGCACGTCTTAAAAAGTAGCAAAGAGGTCAACACTCAGCATAATACTGTGTTGTGACGTTAGCCGCAACACAGAGCTGTTTTTCAGTGCTAACCCTATGTGACGGACAGATATTAAGCTAACATACATAATTTAAATATTAAAAAAACATAAAGCAATGTAGGGTAAGTGGAAAACTATCATTATTCATACATTTATACTATCAGTTATCAAATATCATATATTTTAATACACTACACTCTGTATCTTGTTGCTCGGTATCAATGTGTCAAATTATAGATGCACACTGCCAGCACAATACCAGCGGCCCAATGGCGATTCTTCATGAACTTCCTCCGCCCCGGGAAAGGACGAAGGGGCATGTCGGACTCCTACCAGCTAAAACCACTGGGCCGGTCATCTTCGGCACTTAAGGGGGGCTCCAGGTCCTCGTATGATCACACTAGAGCCGCCTTTTGGTGTCACGCCTATAGGCACATCTCGGAGAGGAAGACTGCAAAGCGGTCACCCCTACGGGGAGATTCTAAAGCATCCCCCAAAGCATCCCTGTGCGCTGTGCTGTGATGCGCACACGGCGGCGCGTGATCACCTGCACGCCACCGTCTCCTCGTGGGTCACTCAGTGTGGGTACGCAGATTCCTCATACTACGCACCCGCGAACCCAGGGGCCCCCGTCTTATAGCAACGATAGGGGGTTTCAGGCGTATAGGAATTAGACAAATAAATAATATATAAGAAGGTATTTGATCAATATCCAAGAGCAAATAATCAATAAAGATCTAATATAATTCAGTATAATATATTATCCAAGATATCAACGCATAAGATACAACCAAAACGGGTATACCAGTTAAAGTCCAATAAACGACACAAAAAATAGAACAAAAATAACTCAAACACGAAAATGCCAATACCCTGACAGCTACCACAAAACTAAGGACATCACAAATAAAAAAGGCAAAACTAATCGAACGACCCGAAGTGGCTCCAATATGGAACAAGTTGGAAATTGGAAATGCTGGCGACTTTCCTTTTGAGTTATGCAAAACGGAGGTGCGAATAAAAGTAAATTGCTAAACTTCAAGTATATCGCGGCCAGTACCGTAGAGCTGGGAATTCGAACGAGTGGTCTCCGATTGGACTCGGGTCCGGTCCGATTTGTGTTTTTTTTGTCATATTATTTAATAAAAAAATGTCTAGCTTGAGTAACATTCCTTAGTTTGAGTAAGGAAGTTAAGATATTAGTTTCTTAATCAGTAAAAGGAATAAATTACAGCAAGAAGTAATTATTTGATATTGGTTTTACTTATAACTATGAAAAATTTGACCTAACATTTCATAATTTAGCTATTTTTATAAATCGAAATAGCTAGAATACTAACATCGCGTATGCTTTATTCATGTTATATTTCCACGTGCAATGTCCATACACTCACATTTGTATGTTTTATTTCACTTTTCATACTTTTGTGCATTTATGATACAATATTTGTATATTATTGGTATATAATATATGTGATCTGTAAAATCATACATGCAATATCCAATCAAGCACACAAATATATGTATAACAGAACATAATCGCATGCAAGATACCTATATACAAAATAAAATACTAACGCTGCACGTATAGAATGAATGAAACAAACGCGATATATTTCCCTAAGCTACCTTGATTAAAAGAATGTCATTCTTGTAGCCTTGAGAACATTTTAACTATTTAAAAACGAGAAACAAATAAAAATACATTAAGGACGATTAATGTATAGAAATTCTGAAGAACAAAAAGAAATTAAAGGAGTTTTATATAACGGAAGATTACTCAAAAGAAACGTTAGAAATCAGAAAGTCACTGCAACCCAAACTAATAGAAGAAAGGAAAAAAGGAAACTTCGCATACATAAAATATAATAAACTCATTGTAAAGGAAAATTCAAGGCCCACAGATAAAAGGAAGAGAGAGGTATCCACCTCACCGCAGGCTGAGCTACAGCCAAAAAAACAACAAACGCTAAGTGCAACAAAGAACAACAGAATAAATGCGTTCGATATGATGAGGGGACGATCTCACTCTCTGTCAACAATTCCAATTACAACAAAGCAATAGCAACTAGCTGTCGGCAATCGGAAACAAAAACCTAATAAAAAACAAGAAACAAAAGAAAAGAAACACTCCCCCCCAAGCCGGCTGGTCCCCGTGGGGGAAAAAGACCACAACCTTCCAGTAAGCACGGAGAAAACAATTAGAGAAATTAAACAGCCACAACGAATACTCGAGATTGGAACATTTAATGTAAGATCTCTAGCAACAACAGAAAGATTTATAGAATTGACATATCTGCTACAAAAAATAAAAATTGATATACTTGGCCTGGCAGAAGTAAGAAGAATGGGCTGTGAAATTGAAGAACATGAAAATTACATATTCTGCTACAAGGGGGAAACACTCGGCCTATACGGAGTTGGTTTTTTAATAAAAAAAGAACATAAAAATAAAATACTTAGTTTCTCAGCGCTATCAGATCGGGTCGCTCTATTAAAAATGAAATACGACAGCAAAATACTTACAATAATACAAGTATACGCACCAACTGAAAAGGCCACAGATGAAGAAATCAACTCGTTCTATGAGAGTCTACAGGTAGCTCAAGACCAGGCAGGAGAAAATGTCCTCGTTATCGGTGATTTTAATGCAAAAATTGGCCAGTCGAAAACAGTAGACAGTGAAAGCTTTGTATTAGGTAAATTTGGATACGGAAACAGAAACGGAAGAGGAGAGAGACTAATCCAATATGCATTGGAACATAAACTGTCAATTATGAACTCTTTTTTTAAAGCTCGAACAAATCGAAAATGGACCTGGCTCTCCCCTTGTGGTAATATAAAAAACGAAATAGATTTTATTCTATCAAATAACCCAACGAAGATAAGAAACGTAGAAGTATTACATGGCTTTGGATTCAGATCTGACCATCGATTAGTTAAAGCCACCTACATACTAGACCATGTCAAAAAGAGTAGAAAATCGTTCAAAGTGCAACCCATGCCGTTAAGAACGGATGAGGAAAAGTCGCGATATTTAAAAAACCTTGCGGTCAACATACGTCAACTGGAAATGCAGCACGAAAAAGAAGACGTTCAAACTGTTTACAATAAACTAGCCAACATTATCAATACCAGCCTTGCAGACATACCAAAAAAGGAACTAAGAACAATCGACAAAATAATCAGTGAATCTACTCGAACTCTTCTTACAAGACGAAATGAACTTTTGAAAACTAAACACAAAACTAAAGAAACAAAGGAAGAATTAAGCAGATTATTTAAAGCTACAAGTAAGGCAATTGATAAAGACTACAAAGAGCATAGAAACAAAATAATACAGGCTAACCTAAAAGAATACAGAAGCACGAAAAAAGCCTACAAGAAATTATCCACGCACAAAAACTGGATTTGAAATTTAAAAACAAAATCAGAAGAAACTGACACCAGGCAAGACATCTTAATATGCGCCACAGATTTCTACAAGCAACTATTTAACAAAACACCGAACTCAAATTCTTGTACAACCAATAGAACAACAGGAATCTCTCAAGATATCGAAGATTTACTACCAGTGGACGAAATGGAAGTTACCAAACACATACAAAAACTAAAAGCAGATAAAAGCCCTGGTCCTGATGGCATACAAAATGAAGCTCTAAAAGCCGGCGCTGCCCTATTAGCCCGTCCACTTACGTACCTATTCAACAAGGTTCTCAACACAGGTCAGGTACCGGAACAGTGGAAAAGATCTGATATAATCCTGCTCTACAAGAAAGGAGACCCTCGAGACATCACTAATTACCGCCCTATTAGTCTTCTTTCAAGTGTGTACAAATTATTCACATCAACCCTACAAAACCGATTGAGCTCGAAGATCGATAAGTTCCAGCCGGTAGAACAAGCGGGGTTTCGCTCCGGATTCTCAACAACGGACCACATACAAGTAATGCAACAAGTTATAGAGAAATACAAGGAGTTCAATAGGCCACTATATATTGCTTTCGTCGATTACGCCAAAGCGTTTGACACGATTTCTCATGATACTATTTGGGAAGCACTGAATAAATGTCACATAAACGAAAAATACATAAGGGTGCTGAAAAACATCTACGAGGGTAGCGTAAGCCAAGTCAAACTAGAGACACGAGGTCCTGATATACCGATCTGTAGAGGTGTTAGACAAGGAGACCCCCTCTCACCCAAGCTATTCATAATAGTTCTACAACATATTTTTGACAATCTTAACTGGCAGTCGGAAGGGATTAGAGTCAACCGACACCAACTTACCCACCTCAGATTCGCGGACGATATTGTCCTATTCGCTGAAACGAGGAAAGAGCTAGAAAAAATGATAAACACCTTAAACAAAGAAAGCGAAAAAGTAGGCCTAATAATGAACGAAAACAAAACGAAAATACTGACAAACAGCCACGCTAAGGTCATAAACCTAAATGGGAAGCCGCTTGAATATGTGAAAAACTACATATACCTAGGTAAACAAATATCATTCGAAGATAAAAATGAGGAACAAGAGGTCGAGCGCCGTATTAACATGAGTTGGAAAAAGTTTTGGTCCCTGAAGGAAATCCTGAAAGGCGAATTTCCCCTCCACATGAAGAAAATAGTCCTAGATATCTGTGTTCTACCTACTCTCACATACGGATGCCAAACGTGGACGTATAGCACAAAAATTAAAACTAAACTTGTAACATGCCAGAAAGCAATGGAAAGGAGCGTACTAAAAATAAGAAAAATACAAAAAGTAAAAAGTACACAAGTAAGACGAAAAACGAAAGTTATAGATGCCTTAGACTATGCCCTAAAACAGAAGTGGCGGTGGGCAGGACATATAGGAAGATGCGCAGACAAAAGATGGACACTTCAGGCAACTACGTGGGAAGGACCATCGGGAAAAAGAAGAAGAGGGCGTCCCAGAAAAAGATGGTTAGAAGATATAAAAGCTATAGCAGGAAGTAAATGGAGAGAGATAGCGATGGACAGAGAGGTCTGGAAAAAGCTGGAAGAGGCCTATACCCGAGAAGGGGTTCCGATCAATCACAATGAAAATAGTAACGATAGCGTTTAAAGCAAACATATTTTAATTCATTCATTTGAATTATTACATAATATTAGCAACAATATCACTAAATGTAAACTTTTACATTTTATATTTTCTAAAACACATGTTAAAAATTTGTAGATTGGAAATAAATGGGCTTTATTATTATTATTAATGTATAGACGAATACAAAGTGGTAAACTGAAAGTACACGTAGGTTGGGAGTTTGACCGATTGAAACAGGTCCAATCGAGTTTGTGTTTGAAGTATTCTGTTGGATATAATTTTATATTCGAGAAGCTGGTAGGTGAAAGACTATTGTTGTGGCGTAACCCTTTGACAGGTCTATTTTTAGATGTGGGCTGCGATAGGTCGCTGTTACACAAAGTTTAAATTGCTAAATTTATCTCTCTCTATAATAAGTATCAATGTAGAATAGAATATAATGTATTGGTGTTATTTTGGGTACAAAAGATCTTAATTCTAATGTAAATATAGGCACATCATACAATCCACAAAATCTGCCAGTTGGCTTACACTCATGCATACATTTAAAATAGACAAAATTATCGATGTCAAGATATCAAAAAATAAATAGACAAAACTGCAATGTAATAAAATAAATGTAATGAATGGGTGTATTGTATGTTGAATTCATGTCTGTAAACGCATTCACGACACAGGAGAAATCCTAGTGTGGAGCAACGTTTAAAAAAACTGTATGTCAAAAATAATAATTTAAAATTAGAAGCAAAAGTTAAATATCACCCCAGCGCCAGATATTCACCGCGAAGCAGTGTTGTTTAACTTCAGACATTACTGTGGTCCGGTAAGAATGGCTCTTTAGTTAGTGGAATTACTGGGCATAAAAGACTATACACAACTTCAAGTCTGGAGATGACGAGCGCAGTGTAGTGCCACCTAGGACTACTCCTCGGAAGCATTACAATTGTTATAGGTAGGCATGACGTTTACCACATGGTGAATGTCTTACAATACAATACATCTCATCTACAATACATCTCATCCCGTGAGTGTCGTAAAAGTCGACTATGGGATTAGCTGGAGGATGGGCAGCAGCGTTCTTCGAGTATATTTATAACTCAACTGTGATTGCCAACCCGTCTGCCAAGCTTGGCGATTATGGCAATATCCCCCAATGAGCACACAACATTTGTGTTGTGTATGACCGATACAATGACTGGTATGGGTTTGCCGGTATTGCATTTACCGGTCTTCGGGCTTCTGTCCAGCAGTAAACGTTTTTACGCATGAAATGATAATGACGATGATGGTGAAAAGAGGCAGTTTCTAGCTAATAATTAATTAAACTATTATTTTAAGGTTTTCGATTTATGTGATGGAAAGCGGGAACGCAAATAAAATTCATTGCTCAACTTTAAGTAGGTACTGCAGCTTTACGGCTAAGAGTGTTGGGAAAACGACCAGGTGACTCAGCTCTCTGTTTAATGCGTTGTTCGATTTTATTTCACTGCACTACTTTTATATCCACCCTATAGCTCGGTGGTCGCAAGCATGGCGTAGTATGAAGCCAAAACGGGTAATGCATATGCATTCGGAAATTTGTTTCAGGAAATTCTAAGTAGCTTTCCGGAGTTGGTATATAAGTCCGATAACTAGCACTAGTAAAGTAATTATGATTGATAATAATGTACGCTATGTGGTGCCGGCTATGAATAGCACCAACCCATCTCATCCCTTGGATGTCGCAAAAGGCGACTATGGGATTAGCCGGAGGATGGGCAGCAGCGTCCTTCGAGTACATTAACAACTCAGCTGCGATCGTCAACCCGCCCGCCAAGCGAGGCGATTATGGCAAAACCCCCCAATGAACACAACACACCAATATCGGTCGTTGTAGTAATCTCTGGGGGCGGCTTATGTCCAGCAGTGGACTTTATTCGGCCGAAATGATGATGATGATGAGAATAATGAGCAATTATGTAGCTCTCTACGGTAGATCTTCTTGTTTTTTCGTGTAGTTAGTGGCCAACCTTGTGTCAAACTTGTTCTAGTCCAAACGCTTCTGAATTGGCTTAACTTACTGCCAACAAATGACAACAGGCGGGACCGATTTGACGTGCCATCCGAAGCACGGAGATACTACGGTCAAATACTACAGAACGCGCCGAGCGTTGCTTAACCTCACCGATGGCTTACCGACCAGCAAGTGCAACTAGCTATAAGCGCCTCTATACATATGTACATACGTATGAAACAATGTACTGCTATAAAAGAAAGATAAATTAATTTAGTTTCGGTTCATCACTAGAATTTATTATTAAAATGTGTATCAAACATTACAAAAATTTGCGAAACCACTAACTCGAAAACCATATAAGTTACTAATTACTTCAAAAATGGCAGCCCCATTCTCCGTCACCTAAAATAGAATGTACCCGAACTTTTTAATCGACTTCAAAAAGGATGCCTATTTTTTTTGTTTCATGTATGTACACCGATTACTCCGGGATTTGTAGACGGATTTGAGCAATTCTTTTTCTTCTACTGATGAAGTGAGAAGATGAGTTGGTTCCATATAATATTCATTATAATTGATTGAGTAGTTTGTTAACCATCTTCAATAAATAGGTAAATTTGACTGCGCTTAACTAGATTATGTCTTAATAGTTTCGATTCCTCTCACATCAGAGAACCGATTGACCGAACTGTGTTAAAATACTGATACCAAATTGAAAAAAGTTCTTACACTAAAAAGAAACAAATAAAACTTAAAAATATATATTACTATATATTAATTTTGTTGTAACACATATTCGAAATAAAAAGTTTTAACAAAAATAACACCGACTTCAAAAACCCAACACGATAAAAAAATATTAAAACAACTGAAAAGGAAAAAAAAACTTAGTTTATGAAGTCGGGTGGGGCCAGGTATAAAATATAACTTCTCGTTGGTCTGCATGAACCATGGTCGGGGCATACCTGGCCCTGTCTGCCTTCATAAATACAGTTTTTTGTTTCCTTTTCAGTGGTTTTAATATTTTTTTATCGTGTAGTTATTTTTGAAGTCGGTGTTTTTTTTTGTTAAAACGTTTTATTTCGAATATGTGTTACAACAAAAGTCGATAGTACTTTAGTCTGTAATCGTCTCTTCCAGTCCCGATTGCCACCGTAACCAGAAAAAAGCAGTAACACGGCTACTACTCAATATAGACCTAACTACCTTAATTCTGTTTTCATCGCAAGTATTCCGACAAGTTGTCCAGTGACTCGATTAACTCGAGTGTGACAAATTGATGTCCCACCACTACTACATCAAAGAAACTTTCAGTTCGGCCGCTTTTCCTTTGTGTAAACGTTTTTACATGGCAGTGATTGTGTTGTATGTAGAGTGCAAAACCACGATCTCTAAGAAATGTTATAAATGAACCGTACGACGTTGCCGACATATTTTTTACAATTATTTCCATTTTTGATAATATGTAAAGATTTATTCATCTAAACACCGTACGCCGTTGCCTTATACTTGACATTGGAAATTGTGGAAGATAATCTACAGAAGCCATAATCTAAGAGAAGAAGAAGAAGTGTTGTATGTAGGTAATCTTTGAAGTGGTAAGCAGATTAGTATGCACTACAATCCTATTTTACTGTTTCACTGTTCTCATAGAGCCTAAAAACCCGATTATATCTCTTTTGCGATCTTATTAAATCAAATCATTTGTTTTTATCATTTGTGTGAACCATTTACAGGTTGGAGTGTAAAGTTGGCCGTCATCTTTGACGGCCAACTTTACACTTGTCTTTACTTGACGGCACGGTTGGTGCAGTTGATACAGTCGGCTGCTGCGCTCCGGGTCGTGGGTTCGATTCCCGCACGGAACAAATATTTGTATGATCTGCAGGTAGTTGTTCCGGGTCTGGGTGTATGTATGTGGAATTCATGTATGTAAACGCACCCACGACACAGGAGAAATCCTAGTGTGGGGCAACGTTTTAAAAAAAAACGAAAAACGAAACGAAACGAAAGATAATTAAAAGTGTAAATTAATTTTACTGACAAATTTTACCATATATTAAATATATTTGACTCGTTTCATCATCATCATCATATCAGCCAAATGATGTCAACTGCTGAACAAATTCCTCCACCATAGATTTCCACTACTGGGATTTTCATCATTTTGGGAGGAACTTGTCAGTACTCACCACGCTTGACAGGCGGGTTGGTGAGCGCAGTATGGCTACAGTTGCACAGACGGGATACTGGTATGAGTACCTCTAGAAACATGTATCTACCGAGAATTTCACAAAAAACAAACTAATCACAAAAAATCTGTATGACGAAAGTTTCACCCGTCTGCAGATCACTGTAAAAAATCAAATCAAACAGTATAAAATCAGTGAACAAACATGTATTAATAACAAACGGCAGATACTAATGTCAATATATCACGTAAGTTCATGTGAGCTACGTTTATGGGTAGAATACTTGACCCCTTATGCTTCATTTGAATAAAGTGTATGTAGTATTGTGTCAATATTTACTTAAATTTAGTTTCTCAATCTGCATAAATAATCATTTTAATCGAGATATAAAGTTCATTGACTAACCAAGGGCTGTACTCTGATAGAGACGGGTTGCTTTCAGCCCAAGAATACAGCAACATTAAATGAGGCCGACTTCATATTGAGAGGTTGAGGTCGAACCTACCCATGAATAGTCCTACAAATTGCCTGTCAAATTGGAATTTCTGTACCCTAAGAAAACTGAAGAACAAACACCAAACCTTTACAAAACTCCTCTTTATCTAACACCAACGAAGTTTACCCTCTATCAAAAGCAGAAAACATTCGATTTTCATCGAATAAGAGTTCAGAACGAAAGCAATCTTAAACTTTTCACACTATTATGTTTCTATATATCACAGTTACGTCTGTGTCCCCACTTGAGACCTCACAGATGGAGTTCAGTACAAACTTTATTTATACCCAAGTTCCTCGGGAAATGTTTAATGTTGAATTTTTATTCCTTCCCTTTGAGACGGTCGCCCGCCGTTTTACTTAAGAATTTTTCATTTTAAAATGCAATATGTGTTGGTTGTTTGATGTGCCATTTAGGATATTACTATGTACATACGAGTCTAGGTCTGTGCACTGACATATTTTACGAAGGATGGAAAATACGGTAAGTAGGTCATTTCTTAGTCTCGAGATTAGCAATTTGTTTTCACTGTGGTAAAAAATATATCCGTTTATTTATTTTATACTTTTATAGAAGTAAATATGTGTTTATGTATTTCATTTATTTACTCTTGTACACACTGTGTCTACGTTTCTTGTTCGAATTCAAGTAGGTCTGCTGGAAGAGATTTGAAATAAGCAGTACCTTTGTATGTTTTATTCATACTTAATTTTTCTTTATATTTAAGTTTCTGTGTGTGGATAAATTATAAAATAAATAAACACAAATAATACAAATAATTTTTTCTTCATATCAGCCAAAAGTTGTCCACTGCTAAACATAGGCCTTTCCCATAATCTTTTACAACGACTGGGTACATGCCGTCCGCATCCAACGGTTCCCCAGCGACCTTTACCAGGTCGTCCGTCCATCCCGTTGGAGTCCGTTGAAGTTTTAAGTTTTATTTATTTATTTATTTCTTATTTATTTCTGTTAGGGAAACAAACAGCTTTTACATTTACCAATAATAGTTTACAATAAACAAATCTTAAGCCTATATAGTCTCCGCAGATAAACATAAGAATGTGTAATTTTAACTATTTCAAATGTTAATGAAATGTAGTTTAAGAGTTATACATTATTAAGTGTCACGGATTGAGATTGAGAGTGAAAAAAGTTATTCGATATGAGTCGTCGGAAATGGTGCGCCCTGGTTTGAAATATATCTATATGATGGTCTATGACATATTTGTTAACATTTTTTATTGTTCGAGGAAAATAAGAATTAGAACGATAGTTTGTATCAACTGTGGAAGTGGCTAAACAAGAATGGTTTCTGAGTAATCTGTTAGGAACACATAATTTAATGTTGCATAGAAGGTCGGGTGAATCTATATTGCTGTTGGCTATATCTAATAACAGGGTTATATCTGAAGTCATCCTCCGCATATAAAGAGGAAGAATATGATGTCTCTTGCAGCGATCAATATAACTGTTATCGTGTATCTTTGTCTTAAGCTCCAAATATCTTAAAAACCTTTTCTGTATGGTCTCTATTTTGGAGATGTATACGTTATATTGGGGATTCCACACCTGGCAAGCATGTTCTAGAATACTTCTGACAAAAGAACAATACAAAATTTTAAGAGTCTTTATGTTTTTGAAATGGGTACCAGACCTAATGATGAATCCGAGTGCTCTAGATGCCTTCTTTACAATGGATTCTATGTGATTGTCAAATAGTAATTTGGAATCGTGTATTACTCCAAGATCTCTGATATGATTGACTCTTGCCAAATTTTTACGTTTAAGCATATAATTAAAAATAATTGGATTACGTTTTCTGGTAAAAGTGATCGAGTAACACTTCGAAACATTTAGTTCCAAGTTATTAGCGGCACAATATTGTTCTAGTCGAGAGAGGTCCTCTTGTAATAATAGGCAGTCACTAAGATTATTTATTTGTTTTAATACTTTCATGTCATCGGCATATAAAAGAAATTTAGAATGTAGAAAGCACTTCCTAATATCATTTATAAAAATTGTGAATAAAAGGGGTCCGGTTAGAGAGCCTTGAGGCACCCCTGACGGAATGCGAACCCAGTCAGATTGAAATCCATTAACAGCAACAGCCTGTGTGCGATTGTCTAGGTATGACTCAAACCATTTAAGTAGGTTTCCATATACTCCTGCTAGTTGCAATTTGGAAAGAAGTATTATATGATGTATACGATTGAAGGCCTTGCTGTAATCAGTAAATATTACATCAACTTGCCCACCAGCATCCATACCCGAAGTAATAAAATCATTGGACAAAATAAGATTGGTAACTGTGGAGCGTTTCTTAAGAAATCCATGCTGTTCATTTATAAATGAATGTGAAAGGGCTGCATAAACTTGCCTGTGGATAATTTTTTCAAATATCGTTACAAAAATACATAACTTAGAGATAGGTCTGTGATTTGAGACATCATTTCGGTCACCCTTTTTAAATATTGGTGTTACAAAGGCTGACTTCCAAATATTCGGAAGTACTAGTCCCCTTTTTTAAGATTTTAGACGCCTATTTGGTCCAACTGGGAGACACATTAGATACATATTATTGTATAATTATTACGCCGTGAGATGCCAGCTAAGAATATCACTACCCCATCTCATCCCGTGAGTATCGTAAAAGGCGACTATGGGATTAGCCGAAGGATTACCAGGTCGTCCGTCCATCCCGTTGGAGTCCGTCGCACTACGTTTTTCGATGCGCGGTCTCTATTATTTCTCTGTTTTAATTGATATCTGTTGCCGTGAACTAACAATTATATGATTAAACAACTCATTAAAGGAAAATCCTTGTAAATTGGCTCATTTAATGTTCGTTCACAACTATTGTACGATTTTGATGGCATGGTTGGCGCAGCGGCTAAGGGATTGGCTTTTTGCGCTACGTGTCGCGGTTTAGATCCACGAACAAATATTTGTTTGACATACAGGTACGGGTCTAAGTATGTGTATGTGAGATATCTATCAGTAAACTGACCACACAGGAGACCTAATTGAAGGCAACGTATTAGAAAAAAATTGAGTTTTTAATATTATTTGCAATTTAATATATGAAATAGTCGGACTTATGAGGATTTCAAAATTAAAAACTCCTATGCCAACCGA
Organism: Diloba caeruleocephala; assembly: GCA_947459985.1. Taxonomy (NCBI): domain Eukaryota; kingdom Metazoa; phylum Arthropoda; class Insecta; order Lepidoptera; family Noctuidae; genus Diloba; species Diloba caeruleocephala. The sequence continues at coordinate 5,945,827 of OX381618.1, forward strand.
TGACTTGTCCATTTTATGTTTTCCTCCCAGTCGGCAATGCGGCATTTTAAGTTCATAGATCGTGTACGTGCTATAAGTTTTAACAAGTTTCAAACTTATTCATTGCCTTCAATAAATTCTTTGAACTTTATAGAAAAATTCTATTCCATTACGTGACGATTCAAAAATGCGGTTATCTGCTTGTTATTTGGGATTCATGGTCAGGTGACTAAGGCTTATAGATAAAAATGGACAAATACAGTGGGCTATTGTTTTTTTCGGTCCTGGTGGAAACTCCTCATGAACTTCCTCCGCCCCGAGAAAGGGCGAAGGTGCACACCGGACTACTACCAGCTAAAACCACTGGGGTGGTCGTTTTCGGCACCTAAGCCTAACCTAGCTAAGCCTTACCTTCGCCTACTGATGCCACGCCTATAGGCACATCTCGGTGAGGGTGTCTGTAAAGCGGTTACGACCCCGGGGATATTGTAAAAGATCCGCCCGAAGCATCAATGTGCGCTGAGCTATATTGCGCACATGGCGGTGCGTGACTACATAGGCACCTACGTCTTCTTGTGAGTTGCTCGGTGTGATCCTCGAGGCCTCTCGCCATATAGTGACGATAGAGGGATCAGGCACCGTCTCAACGGACTGGCCTTCTCCCCATTCCGCTCTGCAGTCTCCTTTTAAAGCATGACGCTCTTACAGAAGCTGACCTCAGCACTCCAATTTTCATGCTCTGCCAGATTAGCCGACACTACTGCTGGCAGAGAGAGATCTTCCCCGATCCGAACAACCAGGATCCGCCACCCGGGCTGCAGGGCACGCCTCAAGCATATACTTTGTGCGGCACACGCTATCACAGTGGTAGCACTGTGCCGTGACCTCGCCTTCTATCCTGTGCAAGTACAGACCGAAATTAACGTGCCTGGTGAATCAGGCATCAGGCAGAAGGTCTCGAACTGCATCCTCAGGCGGTGACGCCACTTTCTCAAGTGGGCGCCTTGACCTTGAAGTTTGGCTTGAAGGGGCTGGACCGCATGAACCCCCCGTAAACCTCCTACTGGCTAAAACCACTGGCGCGGACAGCTTCGGCACTGAAGAGTGGATCCAGGTCCTCGTCTTATCGGGGAGGATTGTAAAAGATCCTCCGAAGCCTCGCTGCACACACGTATGCACTACTGTCTACCCGGGGGTCGCTCGGTATGAGCACGCAGACCGAGCCCCCCAGGGGGATGGGCGGATAACCTAGCGAGGTCGCTGGGAGTCACTGGATGCGGGCGGCATGTAACCGGTCGTTATGCAAAGATAATATGGGGAGGTCTTCGTTCAGCAGTGGGTTTCCTTCGGTTGATATGATAAATAAAAATAAAAATATTGGCTATATGCTAAAATGTATATTTTTCAATTTTTATGAAAAGTCGCTAAAGAAATTCAAGAACTGTAGGGTAGTTATGAAAAAGAGGGGAGATTTCAGTGTGGTTTTACCATCACTACTACGACTTTGGCTACAAGGTAAAGACAGCTTAAATTTGATTACCTTTACCCAATGATGTATATGATCTTTGCTGATTAATTTTAACATTAAAACCAGCAATTGCGTTATCAAACATATTGATAATCTTGGTAAGATTATCAATAAGTAAGTAAGATAAGAGTAAGTCTTGATTTCAAAATTGAGTTTATAAGTAGTCAATTGTTTGAAAGTTTTTGTAAAAAATGTTAGTCAAAGGTAAGTTAAAGTATTTTATTTGAAATACACCTCTTACTGGCACTTATGAAACGTCAGAATTTAAGGTGCATGGTTAATTGGTTAATCCTATGGGGAAGACCCGGCAAGAAACTATGGAATTTGAGATTACATTGTTGTTTGATACAAATTATGGTAAAACATATAACGAGAAAGGTGTAGGTTAATGTGTAAACATGGAAAAACCCATTATGCCTATATTTCATTTTAATGCCATGGCAGATAATGGCTGACCAGTATATACGCCATCCTTTCATGAGCATGAGGCATGCATAAGAATCGAGTCCAAATCTTCTTTCTTTCTTCGTCTTCATTAGTAGTGAAAATTGTCTTATTTTCTAATCTTGACATACTCTATGAGTCATGGGCTTTTTAGCCTTGAACGTGTTTTTGAGGATTCAAAACTATCTAGTTAATGGTACATTTTGGGATAGGTGCCTAACTTAGGTCCAAAATAATTATGAATATATTCGTTCCAAAACATACCAAATGCCTTTATTCTCAATTATGAAAAAATCCTAAATAAATACAGAAACAACTTAAGTACGATGATCACACTGAATGATTTTAGAACGGTCCAATGCAAAATTTATTTAAATTTCGATTAAGGAGCTCTTTGGAAAGTTGTTAATGTACAATTAATTCATATGTCATTAGCTTTTTTACAAATTCGCGCTATTTTAAAACGTACGTGTCGTGCGTCAAAAAGTATTTAACCAGATAAAATCTTCGCTCCATGATTTGTTACGACTTTCGTAGCGGTCTTAATCAAGAACTATGCTATAGACTTCAATTGACATTTCTATGCACCATCTCGTGCCACTGTTTATAACTGGTTTAATGAGTTTAAGCGTTGTCGAGGCAATCTCACTGATGATTTGCGCGAAGGACGTCTTTCTCTGGCGACCACTGATCATAAAGTAAGTGGTGTGCGGCTAGTGATAGAAACTGATAAAAGAGTGAATTATATACAGATCCAGGCAAGTTTAGTCGTTATAGTAAAGAAAACTAAAGGAACACAATAGAGTAGTCAACATCTAATTATTGAAATAATCGAGTAAACGTGAATTAAAATATGATTGAGGGTTCATTCGATTTGGAATGATGTCGAGAAATTGTGCTAAAAATACACCCGCTGCCCGGCCAAGTCATATTATCAAAATTAAGTAGTTAAAAACAAAATACCAGTTACAATAGGTACTGTCTATGTAGGATACAATATGCAGGTGATTCTATTTCATGGTTACCAATCCACTACCATGGATATCGTATGCGTTATAATATATTAATTTATAAGTGTATTGACTGAATCTAGTTTGGCTGTTGGCTAATGTAAGGCGATGGTTAGCTGTGCCTACTTACATGAAAACTTTGCCCGTTAATATGAATCACCACTTCAGACTACCATTATATCAGACTAAGTATCCCAGTCCAGCAGGCAGCATCTAGAACTCGAGAGGGGTTGGTCAAAGCACTGGCCAAACGTTTTTATTACGCACTGTAAATATTGGTTCTTTGGAAAAGACAGGTACAGTACAGGATAGCAAAATTGTAGTATTTTAAAGATTATTTTACCAGAAACTATAAACAAGTTTCCGTTTTTGTTCTGCGACTTGTAATTAGTAACAGTGCGCTACTAAAAAGGCATCATTTTATACTGTAATGTAGAGAAAGTCGCAATGCGCAAAGCAATGATTTTCTAAGTGGTTAAAATGTTTTACTAACTAAGTATCGTTGCCACAACTTCATTTCCTTTAAAGTAGAATAATAAGAAACAGAAAAATGTATTTGATACCTCAAGACCGAGACTGAATGTGTATTTTACTATAAGTAAATTCTTCTTCTTTCTTTCTTTCTTTCTATTTTGATGATGATTAGAAACAAGCCATTGAAATGGAATACAACAAAATTGACACATCATACATCCATAATTTACCCTAGTTCAGGTGAGAATTTATTGTTATATACCTCTTTAGGTTAAGGCCCTATTGTAAAATGTATGTAAATTTATTATTTGCAATAAACAATTTCAATTACAATAACTAACTTTAGCGTAACGACGCCTTTATCACCATCATCATATTGGCCAACGGACGTCTACTGCTGAACAAAGGCCTCCCCCATAGATTTCCATAAGAACGGTTTACATACCGTGTGTTGTAATTTTGGGGGGAGTTTGCCAGAACTCACCACGCTTGGCAGGCGGGTTGATGAACGCATAATGGCTGCTATTCCACAGAAGGGACGCTGCTGCACTTCCCTGTGGTTCAAAGTCCCTAAGTCGCCTTCTATGACATCCATGGGAGGAGATGGAGTTGTGCCATATTCATCAATCAATTTACAATAAAATAAAAATATAACTTTGAAGACCATCAATGAATTAAAGCAATATATGTATAACAGAGTAATGAAAGAAATTTACTAACGAAGAAGATTTTGACATACGCACAAAATGACAGAACAAGAAAATTACATTAGGATTATGTTAAAGAAAATTGTTTGCACACAAGGCCAAAGCATTTTAACAATACTATCTGCGGAAGGGTCCTGGTGACCTGTGTCACAGGTTTAAATAAAAAACCTACTTCAGGCACCGGTCTCTTACAAATAGGTTTATATATTTGTGGCACGATAACTTAACCTAGCAGTGTAAGACGTATAGTGAAGAGAAAATATGGTTTTTATTATTATTGTTCTTAATCCAAATACCACAGGCACCTAATATATAAAATGCCACTATATTAAATGATTAAATGAGCCATAAACATTGTTCTATAAGCAAAACAAATATTTAATCTCCCGAAATTTTCTAACACGAATCAAACGTTTACCATTCGTTACCACGCCTTGTCGACCCAAGTGACACCGAGCTCCAATAAAGTCCCGAACAAGTACGAAATTGAAAAAGAAATCCCGGCCGAGCCATGCAAATATCGAGGAACACAAAATTGCTAAACTCGGGCTGGTCTACTTGGGAATTCCGCCATAAATTAGGCGGAACTCGTATAATGAAATATGATTCCAATAAGGTGCTTTGCGAATTTTGTTTTGATAATTAGTGTTTTTCTTAATTGTAAGAGAAAGTTGAAAAAGGCTGTGTATATTTTTTGTTAAAAATATAATTATTATGATCAATTCAATATCATCATCATATCAGCCATTTACACGTCCACTGCTGAACAATGGCCTCCCCTATAGACTTCCACAATTAGCAGGTGGTATAGGGAGCGCAGTATGGCTACTGTTCCAAAAAAAGGACGCTGTTGCCCATTCCTCTGGCTTAGAGTCCCTTAAGCGCCATCGTGGTGCTGAATTCTTAGTCCGGATACCACACGAAAAGACGGATGTGATCAACTGAATAAAACTAAAATAAAAGTAGAATGGCACCACCCCATCTCATGCTGTGGGTGTTGTAAACAGCGACTAAGCATCGGATAAGCTGGAAGATGTGCAGCAGCGTCCTTCAAGTACAGTAATTACAACTCAACTGCAATCGCCCCACATGCTAAGCGTGGAGATAGCAATTATGGAAAAACCGCCCATAGAGCACACAACATAAACCCACATCGGTCATTGTGGCGATTTTTGAAGGTGACCCGTGTCCAGGACGTGGCCGTTTTTTGGCTGAATTGATCAATCTATAAAATAGATTATTAGAAAAAAGAGCGTATAGATTTATGCAAGTTTCACGATCTCTGCTCTCTGCTGGCGCCCTGCCATCTTTGATTGTTGTTCTTGCTTAGTGTGAATATTTGTTTAATATTAAAATTAAAATATTGATGTCTAACTTATAATATTTAGTTAACATGAGGCAGTATAGTAATTCTATGACACGGCACACTGACAACATCATACGAATCTAATATATTACTCACTACAGGTACCTACATTTTCTTTCCAACATGTCACCGCACCCATTTTATTCTATTCCAGTTTCTGGGACATGTAAGACCAGGGTGATCGATCGGTGCCGAAGGGCGCACCACAAGGGTGGATTCCGATTTCCGGGCTCTATTATAATTTTAATGTGACCTCACTATAATATGTTGACCTACTGTCATGCTGGAAAAAGGTCGGATGTAATATTTTTGCTTTTGAATAGGAGTCGTAAATTGGACTGGACAAAATATAAATATATGTTTTTTTGAGATTTTATGTAGTGGCCATCATGATTGCATTATTTTCAGAGGCACATGCAAACAAACTCCTTACACGTCGTAGAAATAATAAAAATTTAGAACATAACTATGGTATTACTTAATATGGGTTTACTCGTATGTCCAAAATGATTTTCGATTATGTATAAATTATAATCACCATAACAGCCAAAGAATGCCCACTCTTCAACAAAAGCCTCCCCCGTAGATTTTCACAATTGTGTTGGTTTTTTGGGAGGAATTTACCAGTAATCACCACGCTTGACAGGCAGGTTGGTGAGCGCAGTATGGCTACTATTCCACAGAAGGGACGCTGCGGCCCATCCCTCTGGCTTAGAGTTCCTTAGTTGCCTTTTGCGACATCCAGGGAAGGAGATGGAGTGGTGCTATATTCTTAATCCGGACACTACACGGATAACGATTCTATATGTATGAAATGAATTTTGACTACGGATTTCTGATATATTTTGATAATACAAAAAAAAAAAATGACTCTGAGAAGATTTAAGTGACTTGACATGCGTAATTTTCAGAATTAAATAAAAGTTTTGAATTATGGATTGAACTTTTTTTCACTTGAACTTCAGATTAACTGCATGTACTATCGAATTTGAAAAAAGAAGTTTTGTAATTTATGTGAAATGTTGACACTCGACTGACTGTCGATGTGCACTATGTCCGTATAACTTTATCCCTGCATTGCTTCTTGTTGTGATAAGGATAATGTTACTTGTTATACCGTTTAATCCATAAGAGATTGAGGTAGAATCTATCTCTTTCAAAATGTGAAATCACTGTTATTATTCCAGTTTACCGGGAATAAACCAAAAGTGTGAGTAATAAAAATAATAACTTTATATGATATACTATAGCAAACGAGCGTTCAGATTTCCTAAGCGATCACCGCCTCCCATATACGTTTGAATATACATTCAAATAAAACACCACAGGAGTTGCTGATGTGTTGCCGACCTTTAGGGCAGGCATACATTTTTGATAAGAAATATCTAACGCGGTGGGTCAGACTTACTGTTGGCGTGGTGACGTCGCCACGTCACGCGTCGCCTCCCTATATGATGGTATGAAACATCTAATACGGTGTGGTGATGCATCGCCATGCGTAAATAACTGTGCGACCTTCAAAATTTTAGATTTTTTATTTTTGTATGTAAGTATTAAATAAACAATTTTTTTTCTTAAAAATCCTTTATATTTTACTTTTGATTGTGCGATATTTATTTTCTATCATAAATTATCCTATTATGCATATTATCTGTACAAAATAATTCCAACGTTTCACATGTGCTAGACGTCCTGCGACCGCTCACTTTTTGTTCTTGATGCATGTCTGATATATTTTTGGTGTTCTCGACTTTCGGTAATCACTCACCTTACGAAACGCAGCAACACTGTTGCTAGCAACTCCAGTACTTTATGACGGCGCGACGTGGTAGTTTCTAGTGGAATCAGTCCATTTACGAGCTCTAGTCAACTAATGACTACAACTAGGCTCTCCAACGCAAACGCGACGTAAACAAAACATAATATGCATAGCGGGTTGAATATCCTCTACGACTGCGTAGCTGCTGTAGCGGGTGAATCACACGTACGCTACGTCGTAGCAACTTTTCAATATGATCCTATAATCCTGTATTAACACTATTGTGTCGGATTCTAAGATTTTAATTGTATAGGTATTCCTTTCATCATTTTCATCATTTCGGCCGAATTAAGTCCACTGCTGGACACAGGCCTCCCCCAAAGATCACCACAACCACCGATATGGATGTGTTGTGAGCACATTGGGGGGTTTTGCCATAATCGCCACGCTTGGCAGGCGGGTTGGCGATCGCAGTTGAGTTGTTAATGTACTCGAAGGACGCTGCTGCCCATCCTCCAGCTAATCCCTTAGTCGACTTTTACGACACCCATGGGAGGAAATGGGGTGGTGGCATTCTGAGCCGGCACCACACGGCAAATTTCTTTTAAACCCATAAAAATGCGTCTAATCCCTTAAAAAACCACCCAGTATAGAAATGCAGTACACGCGATTCAAGAAGCCGCACCTATCACTTAAACTGAGTGACCCATATCTTGAAGACGTTTCTAATCTATTCGTAGTAGGATTAAGTAGGCTTAGTCACGGTCGACTATAGGGGTTGTGTACTGGATAAGCTGCCTATCTGTCACTTTGGATACATAAAAAGACGTTTAAGTATTTAACCTTGCCCTAATTGGTTGATCTATGACAGCATTAGGAACTAATTTAAGCAGCGTGTTTTTGATATCGCAGAGAAAATTACAACAAATCGGCTTGGCGTTTGAGAATTACGGCAATTGCAATGGTTGACTTAAAGGTTTCACATTGTTTTGGATTCCTGTTTTATAATGGTGCATTATTATAGCCCTTTTTATTGGTGTCCAATGGAAATTCTACATGGAACTTCCTTCACCCCGGGGAAGGGCGAAAGGGCATGCTGGACTCCTACCGGCTAAAACCACTGGAGCGGTCATCTTCAGCACCGAAGAGGAGGCTCCAGGTCCTCGTATGATTACACTAGAGCGCATTATTATAGCCTGGCAGAAAAAGAAGTTTTTTTACTTAACCTGGTGAAAAAAAAAAAAGAATAGTAAATAGATTGACAGTAAAATATATTTTGTACAAACAATACGATGTTTTCAAGTTACCGTAGCCAGCATTTAACACATTGCCAAGTAATAGAGTGGTCGTTAGTTACCGGTTGACTATCAAGTGATCGAGCTAAGCTATGAGCAAGCACCTGTCACGTTGACTGGATTAACAAGAGTTCAGCCGAGACTATATGAGAGCCCGTTCGATTTAGGTTTGCATCGTACAGGAATAATGACCGTGGCTCAAACTGAAGAGAGGTAGTAACCACCGTATAGTTTTGGCCTACTTGTAATTAGATCACATTTGTATTATTTTGCCACCATAGTCTACTTACCATAAACATCTATGCAGCCAATCTGCCACTTCATGTTAGGCTGCGTATTGATCTGACACATGTAGCAGCCACGATCTTCAGCGCGGAGCGGCCTGATCCTCAACTGCCAAGTTCTAGGAGAATCCATGTGCACGGAGTACCTCGCCCCGAGAACTGCTCTCTCGTGCATTGTGAGTACTGTTTGGTCTTCTGCTCTGAGCCAGCCTACCTGAGAAAGAAATAGGAGTTTAAACAAAGATAAACAATCTTAGTTCTCTCTAGTCCTGCGTTCCAGAATTTTACCTGAATCGTGAATGTGTTTACAGACACAAATCTCATATACGTGAACGTGTAAAAAATATTCGTCTCAGTGCGGTAATCGTACCTGCCATTGCGCCATTTAAGCCAAATCAATGGTAAGCATGAAAAACTGAATGGTTACCGTTTACGAAAAGAACAAATGGGCAAAGCGACGGGAATGCGCGGTGCTTTTAACGTAATCGGTTTTGATCCAAAACTGATCGCGGAAATATATATTTTATGGGGCACTGAATAAACTCTGTGTTTGATTGTTGCATGTTAAGTAAACGTTTGGGTGTGAAACCAGTCTAAACTGACCCTTACATACAACCACCATCACCAAGTTATCGAAATGTTCTACTCTTGTCGACGGTCTGACATTGGTCGTCGTTTTGATTCCATAATCACAGTTTATATTTAGAATAGAAAAGATCCACTGTTGAAATGTTTGTACCTAAAGCAACAACCACGTGGGTTTAAATTCGTTCGTAAAGTTTTCAAAGTGTGAAACACCTACCTAATGTAAGTTAGGATTAATGCCTCTCAATAAGATCCACGGCTAAACGGATCAAGTGAATAAACATAAATTTGGCAGAAAGGTATATTATGTCATATAATAAAAAAATGCGTTATCACGGTACCTTAAAAGCTTACATTAGTTCACTGGTAGATGAATTCTAGCTTATTCCAGATAGCCTAGTCGTTGAACAGCTGCTTCCATACAGAATGGTCGGAGTTCGACCCCGGCATGCACTTTCTGACTTTTAGAATCCAAGTGCGAATTAGAATTTGTTTATCACTGTGATGAAACCTGCACACCTGACTGTTCTCAGTGGTGTGTGTAGTACCAATTCACACTAGGCCAGCGTGGTCGACTAAGGCTTAATCTTCCTCATCGTGAGAAAAGGCCCGTTCCCAGCAGTGGGCCAGTAGTGGGGTGATTATAAAGACGAATTCACAGGTTAAAACTGGTTTTATATATGTATAATACACAATAACCGTCCCGACGGTGTTGTACTATGAGGTAAGTAAGTGTACCTTCCATTATTTACCCACAAATCGGGGTGATTCTCTGTAATTACAGAAGAGAAAATAACTTTTTAAACCCTAGGCAATATTATCGATATTCGGTGACGTTTTTAGATTATTTTTGAAAAAACTTTGTCCCTCACTAGGATTTCTCCTATGTCGTGGGTGCGTTTACAAACATAAATTTCACACACAATACACCCAGACCCGGAACAAATACCTGCAGAGCAATATTTATTCCATGCCTAGGTGTATTGTGTGTGAAATTTATGTCTGTAAACGCACCCACGACACAGGAGAAATCTTAGTGTGATCGAATCGAACCCGCGACCTGGAGCGCAGAAGCTGGCTGTATCAGCCACTGCACCAACTTCGATTTCCGAGCCCAAATTTTCGTTAAATATTGCCCGCTTACGTTTACGCGATAACCCAAATAATCGCTTAAGCCTAGTTATGTGTGGCTTATGAATTACACAAAATCTCTAGAATATACACACAAGAACTCTTTTAGATACATTCTATTCTATAGGTATTTTCCTTTCTTTTTCTCTTTTTCTGTAGCACTTCGACTTACCTTAAGTGTCTAAATCATCATCATCATATCAGCTAAAGTACGTCTCCTGTTGAACGGAGGCTTTCTCGATAGATTTCCACAATTGTGTCATTTTGGTGGGGTTGCCCTAACAGCTAACTCATCACGGTCGGCAGACGGGTTAATGACCGCAATATGCAACTGTTCCACGGAAGGGACGCTGCTGCACATCCTGGTTAAGAGTCCTTTAGTCGCCTTTTACAAAATGCATAGAAAGAGGACAAGTAGTGCTTTCTTCTTAATCTGGACATCACACGGACATCACATGAAGAATTACAATGCATGCCTATAGAACGTTTAATTTCAAATCCCAGCAGAAGTTTTCAGATAATACTCTTAAAAAAGGTTAAGGTTTCAGGTCACATTTGCTGCAAAATCTTATAACACTCGTGTGCTAATTACAAAACTGCTGGTGGTTAATAATGGTTTTACTTTACCTAGTTAATTGTTTCCATGGAATAGAGGTTAAATCTATATATTAATACGTGAAGAAACGCTTTGTACCCCTTTTTATGCACATTGCGTGCACGGAGGAGTGTTAGATTTGTTGATTTTGATTTGTTAATATTGTTATACTTCATATGAAAGACGAGTGCAGAAAGTTAAAATGTGTGTACAATATGTGTTACAAGTACATTACTTCAAATTTAAAAATTTAGTGATTAAAGGTCCATATTCGACCCCTGGGCGACCCCTGGGCAACCACTAGTCAAAGTGATAAGCTGATATAAAGAGAATTGCAGAAAACTTAAATGAAAACAGTTTATTTTCTAAATGCTTTGTGTGGAGCATTATTCTAACAAACAACGAAGTTTAGTTTACAATTTTTTTTTGCGAGCAGGTAATCGATTTTGGATTCGTTTTAAATCCAAGCACACGATTCACCATATCCAATTCGTATGATCTTGTCAGTGCACCTCTAGGTGACCAACTGAATACCAGCGCATTTAAAACAAATATGCCTGCACCAGAGCACGTACACGTGTGATGTATAGTATTCATTTGTCATTTTAGCCGATATATGTCCACTACTAGACATAGGCCTCCGCCAAAGATCGCCACAATGACCGGTCTGGGTTTTTGCTTTGTGATCATAATCGCCACGCCAGGCAGGTGGGTTGGCGATCGCAGTTGAATAAACATATTCGAAGGACGCTGTTGCCCTTCCTCCGGGTAATCCCATAGTCGCCTTTAAGGATAACCACAGGATGAGATGGTATAGTGCTATTCATAATCACCACACAGTAAAAATATTTATTCATATTATTTGAATTACCTGCTTTATATTTAAGACACTACAAGGTGTCTTTCCATGTTACAAAACCCATTAAAGGTACAAAATATACCGCAACATAATCTAACATCGAATTTTTATTTATAGACAGCAAACATTAGCCCTTTAGAAATGTTATATAAACCTTCAATTTTCCAGACATGTGTATCTTACAAACTTATGTATGTTACATATGTTATTATTATGTCTATATGGTGTACCTAAGAGGCGTTATAATAATTTGTGAAAGAACATTTGTTCCCTAGTTAAATATAAATAAAGTTCTATTTATGGAACCAAGTCTCCTTTTGTTATAATTTATAACGTGTGTAGCGAAATAAAAGGTCTATATCCATATCAACGTTACAGTAATAAAATTATAAAATGAAATATTTGAAGCGATTGAAAAAAATGGGCTTTAATCGCAAGACAGAATCATTGTTTTTGTCACCTAGTAACAGGAAAGGGTGTAGACAGAACCCTCTGGTTCACTTGCACCATACCACTGTATGGTGAAAATTGAGAGAAGTTATGTCAACGTTTTTCTGTTATAGAATGACTCGTTATTGACAGGAAATTCAGATGATTCATTTGAAACGCTACACTAATAAATGTCCAGTCTATCCGTGTGGTGCCCGGACTAAGAATATAGCACCACTCTATCTCCTTCCGTGAATGTCATAAAAGGCGACTAAGGAACCCAAAACCAGAGGGATGGGCAGCAGCGTCCCTTCTGTGAAACAGTAGCCATTCTGCGCTCACCAACCCGCTTGCCAAGCGTGATGAGTACTGGCAAATCCCCCCAAAATTACGACACATGGCATGATCATGGTCATCTTATGGGAGGCTCTTTTTCAGCAATGAACGTTTTTTTGGCTGATATGATGCCTAATAAAAGCCTTTTGAAGTACAAGACAAAAACAGAACCGCTTCGTTATCGCCATATCAGCAAGGATGTCCACTGCTGATCAACAGCCTACCTTCACTAGGTCGTCTATCAGAACTACTGCTTCTACTCCAAAATTCGAGATTACCTTTATTATTTAAATTGTTACAAATAATCTGTAATAATTATTCTTCGCTTCATCATTTCGGCCGAATGAAGTCCACTGCTGGACACAGGCCTCCCCCAAAGATCACCACAACGACCGATATGGGTGTGTTGTGGGTTCGTTGGGGGGTTTTGCCATAATCGCCACGCTTGGCAGACGGGTTGGCGATCGCAGTTGAGTTGTTAATGTACTAGAAGGACGCTGCTGCCCATCCTCCGGCTAATCCCTTAGTCGACTTTTACGACACCCACGGGAAGAGATGGGGTGGTGGCATTCTGAGCCGGCTCCACACGGTCTACGGTCACTACGGTTCTTCGCTTGCACTTACTATACTACTTATTCTCAAGGTTAAAACATTTTGTACAAAAAACTACTATAATATCGGTCAAAATTCGATATAACTGATGAAGATCCGTTTCTAGGTCAGAGACCCTGTTAAAGTCTTCAACCCGCAAAGGGTTCCCCCATCCCCTTGTGTTTAGCCCTTATCATTCATTCTGATACTTTTCTGGCTTGTCGAATTCTTCTTATCATTTTGAGTATCACTTATTGTTAATATTGTGGCATTTTCTGATGCGTGGGCAGAAATCGTAGGTCTATTGTAGTGAAATTATTTCCCATTTCCTTGTAGTGTCCGGATTAAGAATATAGCACCACTTTGTCTCCTCTCGTGGATGTCGTAAATTTTGATTTACTTGATTTTTGATTGAAATTCAATATATATATTCTATGTCAAGTGCCTATGTCAAAGTACTCTAAATGTATTTTAAATTAAACGCGGGTGAAACCGCGGGTCCTAGCTAGTTGTAAATAAAAGTTACAGTGTTTTATTTTATTGTGCGGTCTAATAGCGGCCGTCGCCAGGATTGTGATTGCTACGTCAGACGCGTTCAGGCCAACAAGCATGCAGCTGCTAATTATACGTAACTAAATGTAAAGGTATACTCATCTCTTTATAAAAACCGGTATGCGGCATGGTGGCTTTCATTTTCTCTCCTTTTTTGTAGTGCAATAAAATTCGTCTATGGCACGTCTATTTAAAGAAAATGCGTTACATTTTATTGTGGGCATCGTTTATCTTATCTTAGCCGTGTGGTGCCGGTTCAGAATACCACCACCCCATTTCCTCCCGTGGGTGTCGTAAAAGTCGACTATGGGATTAGCCGGAGGATGGGCAGCAGCTTCCTTCGATTACATTAACAAATCAACTGCGATCGCCAACCCGTCTGCCAAGCGTGGCGATTATGGCAAAACCCCCCAATGAGCCCACAACATACCCATATCGGTCGTTGTGGTGATCTTTGGGGGAGGCCTGTGTCCAGCAGTGGACTTCATTCGGCCGAAATGATGATCGTTTATCTATGGACCAACAACCATTTTGCGTCAAGTGTGGTGAATTCCCCCCAAAATAATGACACACGGCATTTAACCTATCGCTTTGGAAATCTATGGAGGAGACCATTGCTCAACTATTGACATTCTTTGGCTTATATGAATTCAATGATGAAATGAATTATTTGAAATTTCAAGTAAAATTAAATAAATCCTATCTTGTAAACATTATTCACTTCTAACAAATTAATGAGCATTAACACTATAATACAATGCACAAAAGTATTAAAAAAACTGCTTTTATTAAAACGCTACTGGTACAAGTGAAACTGCCGTTATTAGAGCTTCAGCCATCACACTACTATTTTTATTACTAATTTGTAACTAACTATTCAACACTTTCATAACCAAAGAACCAGATGTTATGGCAAACAATATGATAAAATCACGACAAAGCACTGAAAAGAAAACAACAAGCAAAGACAACAAAGAATACTAGCATTCAGCCACCGTATGTACCGATATTAAAATTCACGGCGTGGAAAGGTGCAGCACTATTTTCGTGCATTGTTATTCTAGGCATCGAGCCAGCCTGTGTAACAACTCTTAATGAAGGATAATCGGTAAATTTTTGCGGCTCTAATTGCTACAGACAAAGGCAGGAAGTTTTTGTTTCCAGTGCCCGTTTCCCGTAAAAAGACACAGCCATTTTGTCGTTGTTTTTTTCACCGGATTTCTTTTTTCGTGTTAGAAGATTGGCTTGGATATAAGGTGAAGCTTATTAGGATTTTTGTTTGAACGTTATTGTTGACTCGGTCTGTTATATGATATAATTTTTGTTATGTGATTCTTTAAGATACGACAAGTACTTATTTATAGCAAAATTCACTACTAACTCTTGTGTTAAGAGTTTCTGTGTATGCATATATTTTGTACCATGATTTAATTTAATTAAGTAGGTATTGTTGTATGTTACCTCAGCTTTTTGTTTATTACAACAGAGTTCTTAAAAAAATCCATTTTTTATCAGCTCCGAGATAGAAAACAGTTTCTTGTGCTAAAATCTGAACCCAGAGACGGTGATCATGCTCAGCTGTCTTGCAAGGTTGCAAAAGCTCCCACTCTTTGTGGCTTGTATTCGTATCGCCTTCTGAATTCCTTATTTCTATTGCTATGCAGCCACTCATTATTTCGTACAATTTCAACACTATTTTGGTGTATACATTTAACGTTATCTTCAATATGCCTAATTTTTTTTAAATTAGCATTAATTTCTAAAGTTCTAGAAACGTTAAGACTTAATAATATAACTTAAGTAAAGAATTATAAAATAGAGTAAGAAAACAGTAACAATTTGAATATTTTGAATACATACGCACAATAATATATCAGTTATGAGAAGTCAAAGTAATATAACAATTACAATAATGAAATGCAATTACAATGCATGTATGCAGAACTATAGAAAATCTAATAATAATTAACGATAATTGTCAACAAACAATTTAAAATAGTTTGACAAAACCGTCTATCTATTAACTTAAAGTTCACGCACTTCGGGACTTTTATAACGTCAGTATGGAAGTGTTCATAATACCAATATTGTAGTGTGTGGTCAGTACGCTCTCAGATGTTGAATTGTGAAGTATTAAAAACATAAGTGATTCATAGTAAAAGTGTTGCCCAAAAAATAGGTATTTTTCTTCGTTTACTTTAAAAAACATTACATCGACGTTCCTAAAATAAATGAACGAAACAACGCCATTAGTGGCAAATAAAAACAAAAACATATTTGCATGTTAAATATAAATAAGAATTGATGTTAATTTTATAGATGGTACAAGTTGGCCCATGTAAGTTGGTTATTGGTCGTATATCAAGCTAAGTGTAGAAGTTTCGAAACATGTTAGTAACTGGCTTACAAGTGGCTTTAAGTGTTGGGTGGTTTCGAAGGTGTTCTACTTGCTTGTAATGGTGGGGTGTTTCAGTTCGTCTTTATTGGGTAAGCTAGAGTCCAAGTTGTAACTAGAGTAAAACTAAACAAGGCAAATAATGCGATGAAACTGCGTGAAGTTCCAGATAAAAGTTTGTGCTGCAATCATATGCGATAACGGAGCTTTTAAACACTATTTCACTATCAGATATTGTTTTATTTTTAATTATGGCTTTACAGGTCATTTCTAATACTCTCACAAACCTGTGGTGAATATTTACAGTAGGTTATTAGTAGTTGCGGGATCGGGAGACAGCCGATCCCGCACGGAGAAGGCGAAGACGGCGCCGAGGTAACAACCGCCCCGGCGCCCAGGTCCAACACGCGTGAGCCCCCTGCCGTCAGTTCATTGTGGGGAGCCTCGGGGGTTACGGGTGCGCAAATTGGGGAGTCTGCGTGCTCATACCGAGTGACCCCCGGGAAGACGGTGACGCGCACGTGGTCACGTGCCACCGTGCCACAGTACAGCGCACAGCGAGACTTGCGGGGGATCCTTTACAATCCTCCCCGAGAAGTGCCTGAGGGGCGGCCTTTTTACAGCCGCCTGCCCTCCGCTAGTGGGGGTGACCACTTTACAGTCATCCCCTCTGAAATGTGACGCCTAAAGGCGTGGCACCAATGGGCGGCTCTGGTGTGATCTTACGAGGATCTGAAGCCCCCCTTAGGTGCCGAAGATGACCGCTCCTGTGGTTATAGCCGGTAGGAGTCCGGCAAACCCCTTCGCCCTTCCCCGGGGCGAGAGAAGTTTCATGTAGAAATTCCACTAGACACCAATAAAAAATATTAAAAAAACTTAAGTTACTACATTTAAAATAGCGTCGTTACTTACAACAAAAGAGTATTTACCACAGTAGCTAATAATTTAGTAATGAGTATCTTAAATTTATGTAACTAATAACAAAGTATTTTTTCAGTGTTCAAACATTGTTCTTGATGATGAACTACATGGAGAATAATATATTTGAAAAGTATTTTTCCACCTACATGTGAGTCTCATATGGTCAAGATCTGAAGAAGCACTTCGGAGATAGACAAATCCTTACCAATTTGAAATACATAAAGAATTATTAGTGTAACTATTCCAGATAAAGTTTAGCACCGGTAGGATCGGGATTTAGTGTAAATAACTCTTTCATAGGTGAGATCAGACGAGTGGCAATAAAAAGATTTTTTTATATAATATTGTCTTTTTGTATAGTCCAATAAAAAAACAAAAGAGTAAAGCCCTGTAGATATCACACCAATTTTTGACATTCTAAATGACCTTGAAATGATTGTTGAACTTATGTTCCCATTGGTATTTAAGAAATCGATTCGAATTGATATCTTAGAGTTCTGCGTTCAATTATAGTGCATATCTGACAACACACCTCGCATATTCACAACCTTACACAAGTGCAATCCCGACTGAAATATTAGCCAAAGAAGACTACCCTTGAGGGTATCAACAGAAAACCTTTTGTTTTTATTTCAGAGTCAGCTAACGTAATATAAGACTCCTGTGACCACCAATGAACAGGCGGATCTATGTACTGTACAATCTTCACAATAAGAGCTTCGAGTGTCATGGTGTGAGTGCACGTCCGCACGCGGTATTTGAACTGGTTTGTTACATGATTCGGATCCTTTGGATTTAAGCGCGCGGATTCTTATTAAACAAATACATAGCTCGTGTATCATTGTGAGAACTTTATACAGTTTATTATAAAGAATAAAAGAAAGCTCGTAAATATAATAACAAAAATGTATAACAAAATAAATTATTTAAGACTAATTTATGTGTTGTACGGGGTCAAAAAGCCCCTATCTCTATTATAAGCTGTATGTAGAAAACCATAAATGGTACCATGAGATTGTAGAAGAGCTTAATCGTTATTTATCAAGCGCAGTTCGAATTCCATACTGTAGCTGGCTTATTCCCAAACAGAAAACCTAATTATACTTTGTTCAACCGGGGAATCAAACTTAGAAACTCACGATTGGCAGCTTCACTCCTCATAAGATTTAGATTAGAGATATAGATATCTATACAATTATCTAATTTATTAATCACAATGATTTGAAGCTGTGTAATTTATAAAGTTCGAGTCTCAGCTCCATAGATGACGTTAGTGGTAAAAAATGGTTGCGCTATTGTTTTGTTACCGGCCATTATACGGCATCAGTTTTCTTTGTAAATTTTAATAATATCATAAGAAGTTTCTTGAATTCTGGATTTTTATTCCATACGCCCAGTTTTCTAGTAACGCGCTGTAGTAAGGTGTTGTACAACATGGCATAACGAGTGCGTCAAAATACTGATAAATGCCTTTTTGGCATTCTCAGCAGATTGCAATACTTCATGAATTATATTTACAAAAAGTAATACGTATAATTTCACTTTTTGCTTGCTTTTTGCACCTAGTGCAAGTTTCTTTCACACCCGAAACGAGTTTACCGTAGTTGGCGCTGCGATTCACCCACTCAATAGTCTTCAGCCTATTGGAGTACCGAACGCGGTAAACGCGTCGCACTCTTTTACATTTCAATGATTAAAAGAAGCTCACAGTCGGCCCTCTGGACTAATAAAATTGTACCTTATGTACTTATCAGTTCAAACAAATTTGTTTTGGTTTCAATCATCATCATATCAGCTAAAGGACATCTTTTTTTATTTGGCCCTGTGCAAATTCTTTATGAACTTCCTTCACCCTGAGGAAGGACAAAGGGGCATGCCGGACTCCTACCAGCTAAGTCATCTTCGGCACCTAAGGGTCTAAGGTCTTCGTATGATCACACTAGAGCAAAGAACATCTACCGCTTACCGTACAAATTTTTCCTGTCTGTATTTACTTCCATCACTATCAGATCCTCTCACGAATTGTAAAATAAAATATACTATAAAGTCACTGGCAAGTCACACAGGAAGAAAGTATTGGAATCGATAAGATATAGTTTAGGGGCTTGACATCAACTACGGAAACTGTGAGAATGATTTATTACACGCCATATACTAGCTTGACCTGTATGTATGTAACTATGTATGGATGTGCTGGAATCATGCAATTTAATTTTCACCCACGTCTAGATGTCTGATGGACTTGTGTAATCAAGAATCGATGACACTACAATCATTTCATGTATAACTATCAATTCGCTTAAAACTATCAATCCAATCAAACAAATTTTAGTTTTAATAGAGCTCCGATACAACCTCTTTGTACCTAATCCATCAGTAGATGATCACGCACACAACATAACAATCATTTTAAAACCAAAATCCATTAAATATGAAACTGATTACAGTTGGCTTGGTTAATGGCCGGTATCATGATGTACCCGCATTAAACTAACGCGCTCATATTGAAAACCATCTAACTTTAATCATTAACGTATATGGTTATGGAACTTAGTTACGGTTTTCAATTTTAGGGGAAAGTACGAACACCATAATGTGTGGGTTTCGGGTAGTAAATGTGCCGAGATATAGAGCAACGTCACTCTGAAAGTGGGCTCATGAATGTAACAACAGAGCACTAGATTACAAGACTTTAAAAGAAAAATTATCCTGTGGTTAAACATAATACACTTCCTCCACCCAGGGGGTATGCCGGCTAAAACCACTGGAATAGTCAGCTTCGGTTGGTGCCACGCTTTTAGGCACATCTCAGAAGGTGACTGTAAAGACGCCCCTCAGATACCTCTAAGGGGATTGGAATCAATTCCTCGAATGCTGCACACACGGCGCTAATTGACCACATGCACACTGCGAGCAGCACTAGTCTGCAGTGGTGTATTGGCGCTGTTAACTGCTGCAAGCCACTTAGGCCTCAGGTTTCACTGGTGGTAGGGGTCTTATTACAAGAGACCGGCTAGGTAGGAACCATCCCCGTTGAGGCTGTGGAGAGCATTTTGAGTGCCTTGTCCTCCTAATCGAGAGGGTAGTGTGTGCCTTGAACCAGGTGCTACCCAAAATCGGGGAACAGAGAAAATAATTTCGCCATCTCTACGGGGAAGTCGTGGGGTCTATGGCTGTCTACGGGATGCATGTATGGTCATCTCGACTGTAAGGAACCTAGCGCTGCAGAGCCAAACTTCATAGTCTGCAGCGTAAAGTGGCAATACGGATCGCACGATGGTACCGAACGGTATCTTATGAGGCGGCAACCCTCCTGGCGCACTTTGCGCCTTTGTACATCCTGGCCTAGGTTGCATCTCGCCATCAAGTGTGTCGTCGAGGCTGTCCAACTTGGGATTCAGGGCCTGGCTCAGAAGGAGAAAAAGCGTCACCTACCACCTGACACACGTATTCACTGGTCACGGTAGTTTCAGTGCGACCTGCAAAGAATAGGACACTAGGTCACGGCATAGTGCCATTACTGTGGAAGCGACCAAGATACCGCACAGCACACGCTCGAGGAGTTCTCTGCGTGGGCTACCGAGTGGCGAATCCTGGTTGATCGGATCGGGCAAGATCTCTCTCTGCTGGCAGTAGTGTTGACTATACTGGCAGAGCATGAAAATTTTAGTGCCGTGGTCCTTCTGTGAGAGTGTCATGCTGTAGAAGGAGACCGCAGAGCGGATTCGGTAGAGAGCCAATCCCGCACGGAGAAGGACTAGACAACGCCAGGGTGACAACCATGCCGATGCCCAGGTCCAACATGTCTAAGCCCCGCGCGATCGTTATATAGCGGGAGCCCTCAGGGGTCGCGGGCGAGCAGACTAAGGAGTCTGCGTGGTCATACCGAGTGACCTCTGGGATGACGGTGGTGCATGGCCACCTGCCACGGTGTACGCAGCACAACGCATAGTGTGACTTCTGGGGATAATTTACAATCCCGCCATGAAGTGCCTGGGGAGAGGCCTTTTTACAGTCTCTTTCATCCACTAGAGGCCCCTTTACAATCATCCCTTCCAAGATGTGCTTATAGGTGTGGCACCAGTGGGCGACTGTAGTGTGATCGTACGAGAACCTCGAGACCCGCTTCGGTTCCAAAGATGATCGCTCCTGTGGTTTTAACCGGTAGGAGTCTGGCCAGCCCTTGCGTCCTTACCCGCGACGGAGGAAGTACATAACGTACTTCCACAGGGATAATACAAAAAAAGAAGTGGTTGCAACCTTTCAATTGGCAGTCCAATGCCATATGTAGATATGTAGCCAATGCGAATGGCGGAGGCGGTCGATGACCGACGATGATGTTGCAGGTAGTTTTCAAAATTGTAAAGACCACTCCATCTTCCGTCTGAGGATATTGTAAAATCTGACTAAGAGATAGACTCTTAGTCAGATTTTGAAGAGGAATTTAATCGGAGGTTTCTGTGTGTGAAAACAAAATATGTTGAGAACCAATCCGCCTGCAAAGGATAGTGAATAAGCTTATATTATAATATAACATAACATAGGTTCAGCAGTGGACGTGCCATATTATATGATAATAATATGTCTCTTCGTGGAACGTAATACGTTTTGTATCATTTTGAATGACCCAATCATATACAAATCATTTCATCTAGAGCATAGAGCCAAGTTGCCAATACCCAAAAATATAGGCAAACACCTTAAGCTTTATGTATAAGGCACAATTTTTGCACACTGGCAATATTTATAATATAACAAACTTACTTTATGCTTCGCAAGGTTAGTGACAGCACATCCTAACACAGCCTCTCTTCCTAAAAAGAACGTGTGGTTTCCAATCGGCCGCTCGAACTCTGGTTCTTCAGAAAACTTCTTTGTCGTCATGTGGGAATCTGAAACAAAGCGACGGCATATGAATACTTAAATAGCTATACGTGTGGTTCCAGATTAAGCATACAGCACTCAATCTGCTTCCGTGGATGGCGTAAAAGGTGACTAAGGGACTTAAAACCAGAGAGATGGGCAGCAGCGTCCCTTCTGCGGAACAGCAGCATTCTGCGCTTAATTTTTATTTTTAACGCGTTTTTATTTTTGTCAAGTGGAAATTCTACATGAACTTCCTTTGCCCGGGGGAAGGGTTAAGGGGTATGCTAGACTCTTACCGGCTAAAACCACTGGAGCGGTCATCTTCGGCACCTAAGGGAGGCTCCAGGTCCTCGTATGATCACACTAGAGCCGATTTATCAATTGCCTATGAATATTTGAAATATTATTATATACATACGTAGTCAAATCATTACTGTCCAAATATATAGGTATGTCCTGTATATATGCAAGTTTGGGTTTATTTAGTAAACATATTTGAACATTAATTATATAACTTTGCTGTGCCAACAGCTGTTTAGATTCCACGTGAAAATTGAGAGGCCCCATAGTACCTACCAATTATTTACAAACTACAAGTATCTTCAAAAATAAAATCCACTTGTGATATTTTATTTATTTAGTTTCAAGTAAACAACAAGACAGGGTAACGAGACCCACATCACTCGAACCAAACCGTCGATGCATGTAAACTAACAGTGTAAATTTCACCTGGGATTACAGCTGCAAGGAATGCAAAAATTACTGGTTATGAATTAGGATCAATGTACTGTGGGAAAAAAGGTAGGGGTGGTTCATGTATTTATATATAAAAAGGAATTAAATTTAAAGAACTCAATATCATCAAAACCTTTGCCCGGGAAAATTTTTTGAATGTTGTGGAATCGAGTTACTGAATTTAAAAATAATTATAGTATGTCTGTATCGGACCCCTCAATCAAAGGTGGAGTTATTTCTAAAATATTTGGACACATTACTTCACAAATTAATGTTTGACAGTAAATATAATAAATACAAAATTATAATCTCAGGTGACATCAATATCAACACACTTAAAAACTGTAAAATAGTACAGGACTTAAATTACGTATTACAAAACTACAATTTGACATTGCATATTAATGAACCAACTAGATTGAATACAAAAAAAAAAACTTTCTTTTTTCTATATAAAACATGTAATTATGTCTCCAAGCCCACCCATATAACATGAAATGTGCGTATAGAATATCTCTAGCTACATTTATGTACTCAATTGCGTGTTATAATAGAGCCACGTAAAACTTGGCCCGAAAGCAAAAATTCTGAGTTAATTTGAAAGCTACTTTGTATAATTTTATTTCCTTGAAGTTGGTAAGTTTTTTGGAAAGATTGATTACTCCGCTGTATTCCACAAGGAATTTGTTAACAGGTCAGTAAGAAGGTCAGTTGAAATTCATTCACTACCTACCTATACAAGTGGCTACGTGTACATACGAGGAGTGGCCTCCCTTGTCTTGTAATCCTCCTGATCTAGTGCATCAACTGTCCCAATTAGCACGTGAGAGTTCATCCTACCATCTCCTCCTGAGCCCTCCATCTTCGCCCATCGTTCTCTCTGAACCAGTCCTACAACACAACTAGAACCTACCCTGGTGACTTTCTAATCAACGTCAGCAATTCCAGTTTTAGAGCGCAGTTTACTTACTGTTCCGCACCCATAGTTTTATTTCTCAAAACTCCATGGCTAACTGGCAAAACCCAAAAGTAGACCTTATAGAGATCGTTCAAAGACCATTTACAGTTTTTAAGTGTGTTGATATTGATGTCACCTGAGATTATAATTTTGTATTTATTATATTTACTGTCAAACATTAATTTGTGAAGTAATGTGTCCAAATATTTTAGAAATAACTCCACCTTTGATTGAGGGGTCCGATACAGACATACTATAATTATTTTTAAATTCAGTAACTCGATTCCACAACATTCAAAAATTTTTCCCTGGCAAAGGTTTTGATGATGTATAAGGATTGGGAGGATTTGCACACCCAGTAGCATCGTACTATCTAGATCGTTTGTCGGTTCTAAGAATACGCACATTATAACTAAGAATCATAAGTTTGTCTAAATCCATTTGACGCGCCATAGTTGCGATTGCAAGCAGCCTCATAGGTAATATAAATTATAGGGTACATAACCATCAGAGATCTAATATGCGTAAATTAACTAATATCAATCTGAAACCTTCCATATAGAAAAAAAAAGAATATTGATAAACGCACAAGCTCACTTTGTGTTGCCTATTTCAGAGCATTAGATCATTAGATGTAGGTGTATGACATTAAAGAAGTCACATTAGTACGTGTTAGGTATAAACTTAGAACCTTGTCTGTAAATCTCCGGACAACCACGGCATCCTTTTTTTACCCAGTGGAAGCACGTCCGGTAATTCTTCCACCTTGGGGAAGGGCGGAGAAGATGCTGGACTCCTACTGGCTAAAACCACCGGAGCAGTCATCGATGGCACTGGGAGGAAAAGGAGCTCCAGGTCCTAGATACAATCATACTAGAACCGTACCATGCCTTTAGGCTAAGATAGAGGGGTTAAGTCTAAATTGATCAACCTCTTCAGTGCTAGGGAGGTGAATCCCTCGGTATGAGCACGTAGATTCTCCAGTCTGCGCAATAACGACACCCAAGGCACCCCGTCATATAACGATCCGCTCTGCTGTCTCTTTCTGGAGCATGAAGCTCGCACAGAAGGAGACTATTATATCTCAATTTTCATGCCCTGCTAGCATTGCTGATGCTGATCGCCCGTAGAGAGATCTTGCCAGAATTGATCGACCAAAATTCACTACTATCGCACGCAGGGCACCGTTTCATGATTCAACGCCCTATCTGTGTAGGTACGCACTGAAATACAACCATAACCAATAAATAGTAAATACATTTTTATATATATAGCCATAGGGAAATCTTCATGGACTTCTTCCAACCTGGGGAGAGGTATACAGGTATCCTCCGGGCATACAGGTATCTTATCGGCTGAAACCCCACGGTTTCCCTTCTACTGGCTGGACGTCCGGTGTCCATCCGTTAGACATTGGGCCGCAACCCCGACAGGTATCTGCCCGTCACTTGGTCATTTGGGCCCCCTCTCTTTGGGACCTGGCTAGCCCTATATACCTATAGAGAGGCCTGGATGTCCAAAGCCGGAAAACGTACCAGGAGCGTTGTCGCTTCGTAGAATACTGTTCGGTACCTACATACGGTCCGGCTATACTGACTCTGATTCTGATTCAAACTAGAGAGTGAGAAAGATCTAGCATAAAAGCTAGATACCTTTGAACTCGTATGGAACAAAGAAAATTACATACACAACAACTTAAGGAATGGCAGAAGGTTTTAGCAATCTATCATACTCTTTTCCTCTACAACGCCAGCAACAAGCCATTAAACACTAAACCAAAAAAGCTTAGCAAAATACAACTAGTTAACACTTCAAAACTCGCTATCAGGTCTCAGAGACTCAATCAACGTTTTTTATACTTTTTCTAGTTCCAACACAGCGCTGACGTCATTCGATCGAGGTGTTAGTTATGCAAAAGGCTGCTTGCTGTGTACAATTTTATTAAAGCTCAAATATTTCCTCGCGCAAAATCTCGCACGATATAAAATGTTTAAGATATGTCAAGAGTATAATGTAACAAGTAGTACTATTCTGAATTACTAAGCAAATATAAATCAAATTGTAAGAAAATGTGGAAAGAATATTTTGACAAGAAGTCTCTAGAAAAAGGTATTTGGTACAGAACAATGCAGTGTGAACCTCCTCGTATTCCTTGGTTTGCCAATATTAGAATAAGTAGAAAATATATTAAAATAGCACATAGATTAAGATCAGGACATATGCCACTCAATAAGTTTGGCTTTTTAATGAAAAAAGTTAGTAATCCAAATTGTGAACACTGCGGGACTGTAGAAGATGTGCATCACTTGTTGGTAGAATGTGTCCGCAATAATAGGGAAAGAGAAACTTTACTAGCCGAATTAAATGTCAATAAGTTAGATTTGGGTGCTTTTCAAAGCATCCTATCAAAGCCATGTAGTGTTGGGCTTGTAAAATTTATAAGTTTGTGTGCAACCCTCTTACCTAACAAAGTGTATTTTATGTTTTATAGCTTAAGGATGTTACTCTGTGTATGAATTACGATGGAGCTGACATGGTTATGTTATGGCCAAAAGCCTCTAAATAAATAAAGAAAAAAAAAAAAAAAAACAAGTAGTACCTATCGTAAATGTTATGATGTGATGTCATGTGTGTGTGTGTGTGGCCTCCACGTTTGTTGTTGATTTCTAAAAGCAAATAGGAAACATCGATTTCAACCACGTAATATTTAATCTTCAGTCACTTTGGACCGTCTCCAGTTCTGATGTTGTCTGCTGCATACTCGCCTTTCTTTCTTTCTTCCTTTCTTTAACGTTGCGAATAATAACAGTGGGCCAATAAACCAATCAATCAATTCAGACGACCTTTGGACATAGATCGCTTAGATACTAAGGTATAACTGAGATTCTGTCATCCATGCACTTGCGTTTTTCTGTGAACGGACACCGAGCAAAACGTTAAATGTGTGTGATATTAAGGGTCGTTATTGTTGTTGTTTTTAGATTAATTATCAGCCTAACTTTTCCCCGACTTCAAAATTCAAGTTCATCATCATCATCATTTCGGCCAAATGAAGTCCACTGCTGGACACAGGCCTCCCGGAAAGATCACCACAATGACCGATATGGGTGTGTTGTGGGCTCATTGAGGAGTGTGAGATTTGGCGTAGTTGAAGTTCATATGGAGGAAAGAAAGTTAAAATGTATGTATAATATTTGGTACAAATACATTAATAAAATATTAAAATAAATATGAATCGCGGTCCAATATCGACCCCTGGGCGCCCTCTGAACGACGACTAGTATAGATAATCTCGATAATATCGAAATCAATTAGCCGATCGTAAGTATTACGTACTATTAAAATTAGAAATAGATTATAATAAAATGACGGCACGGTTGGTGCAGTGGCTGATGCAGTCGGCTGCTGCGCTCCGGGTCGTGGGTTCGATTCCCGCACGGAACAAATATTTGTATGATCTGCAGGTAGTTGTTCCGGGTCTGGATGTATTGTATGTGGAATTCATGTCTGTAAACGCACCCACGACACAGGAAAAATACTAGTGTGGGGCAACGTTTTAAAAAAAAAAAAAACGATTTTAAATAGATTACATTGCGTGTCTTACAGATTTTTACAGATTCCTACTGTCGTAAAAGGCGACAAAGGAAATCTAAACCAGAGTGATGGGCCACAGCGTCGTTTCTGAGAAAAGGTAGCCATACTGGGCTCACCAACCCGCCTGCCAAGAGTGGTGAGTATTGGCAAATACCCCTCAAAAAGATGACACAGTTGTGAAAATCCATGTGGGAGGCCTTTGTTCAGCAGTAGACGTATAAATGGCCGATATGATATGATGATCCTGCGACCAAAAATCTACAATATACGCAATGTAATAATTTTTATTACAATGTGTAAATATCGTTACAATAAAAAATGAAATTACGTCTTAGGCTATCTCCTAAGACGTAATTTAATTTTATATTGTTGTCGTGTGTTATTAGAAATAGATTCCAGTGTAGCTTCACAAAGACAGAGGACCTGGCGAAGGTCAGTGGGAATCGTGGATGCGGGTGGCATGTAGCCGGGCGTTGTGGAAATCTATGGAGGAGGAATTGTTTAGTAGCGGACGTCTTTTGGCTGATATGCTGATAGCTTCAAAAATATGTAAAAAATCTAGAATTGTTCTTGGTGCCAATTAGCGCCGTGGTTCCTAAATAGCCCTCTTACCGGGATTTACGTATATTATATTTACAATGTCATATGGTGCCGGCATAGAATACCGCCACCCCATCGCCCGTCGCCTTTTACAACACCCAGGAGTCACGTCGGTGTCGTAAAAGGCGACTAAGGGATTAGCCGGAAGATGGGCAGCAGCGTCTTTCGAGTACATTAACAACTCAACTGCGATCGCCGACCCGTCTGCCAAGCGTTGCGATTATGGCAAAACCCCCCAATGAACCCACAACGCATCGATATCAGTCGTTGTGGTAATCTTTGTGGGAGGCCTGTGTCCAGCAGTGGACTTCATTCGGCCGGAATGATATTTTACAAGGAGCATCTGTCATCTCCCATCACCCAATTACTATGAGATGCCGTTTCATCGGTTGCCACATTCTCAGGCTTCCGACTGCCCATAAAACTGCATGACAACTGGAACCGACGTTTTATCGGTTTTTCAAAGTATTGGGGACATGTGAATAATATTACTCATGACCGGAGCAAGCTTTTACCTGTCGTAGATCAATCGATCTATAGCCACCCTGGTAGCCATTTAACCTCGAGCACGAGTAATGATGAATCCAGAACAATAAATAACAAGGTCCTGAATATACATTTCCAGTACCACTTCCAGTCTCATTACAATTCTCCAAATACAAGCGGTTAACAGTTCAGTGTTTTGACAGCTTCACGAAGCATTCTCATTTGCATAGATCACTGCCAACTTTGATAGTACCTAAACTTACTGGCGTTGTATTTAGTTCATTATATCTGAATATCTGTGGCAGTAGAAATGTCTCCTAATGTATTTGTTGGCAAGTTTTGATGTGTTTTTCGTGTCGTATTTCAATAAAATTGAAATAAAACTAGCTGAATGTCTGAAAGAACAATTCTGGAAATCTATGAGGGAGGCCTTTTGTTTTCTTTTTCTTGTTTTCTTTTGGCTTTGTTCAGCAGTGAACTGGATTGCTTGTGCAGATTTTTATGAAAATACCCATACAAAACATGCGACATCATAGTATATGGCTCCTACTCCAGGAAGAGTATTAAAGTCGATTTTAGGATTACATATAGAAAAAAAATATTACAGGTTGCATGTTAGTTTACATGACAGAAGTGAATCTAGCCTGCGCATGAACCCACGCCTTTTATGCTCGTGCATGCGCCTGTACAATGTTACACATAAAACGTTGCACTCAAATTTGACAAGAATTTTTACATTATAAAAAAATACTTTTTAACGGATTCTATCGCGCATATTTTAGATTTTTATTTTTCTTGACGTTTCGAATAGTTCGCAGCATTCATGGTTGCAGTATGACTAAGGTGACGGGCGTCATTACCTCTCGTGGATATCGTGAGTGACTCAAATTAAAAACCAGAGGGATTGGCAGCAGCGTCCCTTCTGTGGAACAGTAGCCATACTGCATTCACCAACCCACCTGCCAAGCATGTAGAGTACTGGAAAATCCCCCCAAAATTATGACACAATTGTGAAAATCTATGGGGGAGGCCTTTGTATGGCGGCGGACGTCTTTCGGCTGATATAATGATGATGATGATTTCAAACATAATACTGTGTTCAATTTGCCCAAAATTATAATCCCAATAAAAATGTAGATTGCTCATATTCCCAATCAGATATACTCGTATATCATTAGCAGAAATACGAGACAATAAGCTGTTAAAATTGAACTCCAAGTTTTTTTTTTATATATCTTGGTTTATGAGAGTGTATCATTAGGCCGTGCACTGGGAGGTTCCTATTTTTTAAATGACCGATCGTTGAATAAAATTGTTTTTCAGAGAAGTCACAAACATTGTATATTTTTTATGACATTAGTTATTTGTTTATGTTGTTATTTTTGCACTCATTTTGTGCATAGACTTCATAGTGTATTAATACACTATACCATGTGGGTTATTCAAGTATTTTATTTTACTGACAGTTTAGTTATGTCATGTTCACTCAAGTGTCCTCCTTATATGGTGGTGTCGTGTATCCGGTTATTGAGTTTCGCTACAATATGGTTGAGCTAAGCGACGCTGATGCATGTGTCATGCTTGTGAACGAGTACCGTCTGTTGGGATTGGTCATCTTAATGCTGCCGTGACAATTGAATCATAAACTATGATAAATTTAGCAATCAGGCTTGTTTAGTGTGGACTTTTAAAAAGTTTAGGCTCTTTTCCACTGTGTTGTCCTCACATTACCGTCATTTCGAAAACAGAGTCAAAGAATATTGTACCATTATGATTTAAAAAGAGTAACCATGGAGTCTCTTGCCCATTATTCTCCGAAATTTTCTTTCGGAAATCTACACCTCGGAACGAGGTAACTAAAGTCTTGAGTATTCATAAATACTTGTAAATAGTTTATACGTGAATCATATTTTTTTAATCTTTTATAAATGAATGCTATTTTGATCATTAAATCTAAGGGGGAGGCCTTTGTTCAGCAGTGGATGTCCTGTGGCTGAAATGATGATGCTGATTGCAATGGCGATACACAATTACTATAATGAATCTTGAGTAGACAACGAGTGACCTTTCGGTTGATGGATAGTAACATAGTAATTAACAAAAACCCAAATACTAAAACCGATTTGATTCTAGTTTCCACTTATAAAGTCTTGACTATACACTGATAAATGCCTGTAAACAGTTTGACGTGAGTAAAAAAAATACTTATAACTTCATCTTTATTATTTGGAAATACATTGATACCAATGCAATCCTTTACATTTGCATATAAATTGTTTATCATCATCCCAGCCGAAAAATCATCGGACAGAAGCCTCCCACAAACATTTCCACAACGACTGCTATGGGTTTTTGTTGTATACTCATTGGGGGGTATTGCCATAATCACCACGCTTGGCAGGCAGATTGGCGACTACAGTTGAGTTATAACTGTACTCGAAGGACGCTGCTGCCTATCCTCCAGCTAATCCCATAGGCGCCTTTTACGACACCCACGGAATGAGATGGTGGTATTCTTAGACGGTACCACCATTTGTTTATACGGTTTCATAACAATGGTGAAACATTGTTTAGCTATTTCCATTAGGAAGCAAACTGTTTCAGCTCATTTTGATAAATTATGCAAAATGTATTAATTTTAGCTTTGATGTGCGCACAGCAATTCACCACAACAGATTTAGATTCCATGTGAAGTGTGCCAAACGTGAATGACAACAGTGCATTCCAAGGAGCTGCAGTTAAGTGCCCGTGGCCTCTTAAACTATTGAACTAGCACGCCCTCAACGAAAATTCACTTCTGTTACAACAAATGATAAGAAACAAAGATTTTTTTGTAAAGGGGTATCTATATATATTTCACAGTTTTCACAAGCCTCTTCTGGTCTTTCTCTTTTCCCTGTTAGAAGCAACAAAGGTTCGAGGGTGCTAAATCGGTTCGCACCTTCTGGTTACTCCGGCAATATAAAGAAAACCAGACAAGTGCGAGTTGAACTCGTGTGGAGATGGTTCCATACGATGAATATGTTATCTTTAGGTACGAGAAGTGACGGATGCCTGGCCTAGTTAAGGCGAACAAGTAGTGCCAATAGTTTATCCGAAGAACAAACTCAACATTGTAGTTGCAATACATGTTGTCCCATACATTCCAACTGCAAATGTAAGTTTGTACGCAAAATATTGAAAAATGGTAAATCCATGTTATTTTACGGCCATAGACTTCTTAAAGGTTTTCCTGTAATCTATAAGTAAAGAAGTATCACATGTATTTATTTAAAAATTATAGGCCTTGTAGTTTCGGAAATAAGTGGGGGGGTGGTCAATTTTCGCCCATTTTAGTAAATAACTTTAAAACCATATACTTTAAAATTATAAAATAAATATATTTGAGACCCTCACAACAAGCACTTCCATTTAATATGTTTTACGGTACAGTTTGCAAAACTTTATTCTTAAAATTTCTGAATTACTCCCCAAAAGTGACCCCCATATTCACAATTTATTTATTTACGTTACACGTCCGCGTTTGGATTGCAGAAATCCATATGTATCCATATGTGTTTCAACTTAATCGGTCCCGTAGATTCAGAGCAAATTGCCTGTGACAGATGGATACAGACAGGTACACTAGTGCACGATTCTATTAGGGTCCCGCCGTTTTTTCCTTCGGACGTTCGGAACCCTAAAAATAACATTATCACTGCTGGACTTGGAAATCGATACTACTTATATTATAGTACTTCATTTATAAAGCGTTGCTTGTAACAAGTTATTATTAATATTAGAAAAAGCCTAATTTCTTCTGTATAGCGACTACATAGAATTAGGTTCAGTACCGCAAAGGTAGAAAATGGGACCGCGACGAAGCGGCTGCATGTGTTTCGTTTACTATGGACTAGCGTTACAGTGAAAGCAGCGAGCCAGTACGAAGGCCGTGTGGCTGCCGCCGAGATTCAGCAGGACATCTATCTTAACCTTTTTACAACTAAAGTCAACTAAAGTGCCTATTCATGAGTGCCTGTAATTGGTTTCATATGAATAAAAATATTTTTATCTTATCTTTATCTTTACATACACCACCACTGGCCTACAACGCTCACATCCCACGTCCATTCTCTTGCTATATGTAGCGGAGCTGCTAATATATATAGTGCGAACATCGCTACATATCATGTAACTATTTGTGAGTTTATCACTTCACTTCACACTCAACTATTTCAGTCTACAGAGTTGAGTCCTAAACTCAACTTCAACAATCCTTTCACAAGCCATTATTATTCACAGCTCGAGAGGCATCAAGGTAATCAATTCCATTCAATAATTAACTCTACAGCAAATTCGTGAACAATACTAAACCTTAGCAACCGTGAAACAAAGTCAAAATTCGGCTGTCAATTACCTATCATTGACGGAGCGACTTAGTGCCAAGCTCGCTCTATTATTACTAACCTAGTTTTGAAGTTAGACATTTTACCGGCAGTTAACAAATAATCCCTTTCTTTTGGTATTGTTTTGCATCGAATCGAGCTCAAACAGAAAAGGAGTTTACACTATTTATCACCTAACTTTTTAACGTTTTCCGCCCTGGGGAACGCTCCCCAGCTGTACAATACTCTGCAAAGGTACACGTGGAATACTTCGTGGTACCGTCTCAGCCATGTATCTGATCGGGTGACAGACCCAACGTCTTTAACCATTTTCCAGGGCCAGGTTTTATAAAAGGCTAAGTCTATCCAATCGAGGTCGCGAACGTAAAGATTGGGGAATCTGAGCGCTCATACCGAGCCACCGAAAAGACGGTGACGGCGCGAACCTAGTCACGTGCCACCATGTGCGTAATATAGCACACGGTGAGCATTTGGAGAATCCTTAGAAAAGACACAAATAGGTGTCGAGCAGGTAACCAGTGACCCGGTAAGTATAAATGTTTTAATGGTACTGTTTTGCAGTTCTTTGACAGCAGGTTGGCACTCGCGTTGGTGTCATGGGTAGGGTCATCTCCTTCCCTCTAACATGGTGATGGAAAGTGATAGCTGATCCTTGCATTATACATGTGGTGAGGTCGTCTTGCTGAGTGTATGTAGTATTTATTTTTATAATAATGTTTCTCCGGGTTATGGCTAAATTTGCATAGCACGTTTGGCAGGCGGATTGGTGACCGCAGTTTAGCTACTGTTCTACAGAAGGGACGCTGCTGCCCTTCCCTCTGGCTTAGAGTCTATGTTAATGATATTACTTTAAAAATCTCTTAGATGAAATATCTCTAAATTCCGTTACGTAAATAAATACGTAGCTCCTCTAAATAACGATAAATAATAGCTCCTTTTTATTTCGGTATTTTCTCGAGCTTAGTTCCACTTTAGTTTTATGGAGTCCCTTGGTCGCCCTTTATACGGCAGTGGGATTTAGGGGGTTTATTTTATCTGAGAGAATAGTGCCCCAATTATCTAATGAAACCAATAGTCTCACTATCTTCTTCGTGAAGTGCACCTACCGTATCAGATTTGAGCTTAGTTGCAACATCAGCTTATTACGTAAACTTCTCCAATTGAATTCCATTTGAGCATTTTGGTTTTTCTTAACGATGCACCTATGGTGATTTACGTGTAAAAGTCTGAACACGGTAAATTAGTAATAAAATAGATAACAGTCACAAAATAGGCACTAATAAATAAACTCCACAAATATATGACCTAATCATACAGATATTTACGATACTCGAACATGGATATATAAATCTTAACGATAAAAATAACTCTAAAACAACAATAAAATAAGTTACATAAAAATGGGCAAGGCCGGGTGTGACGGAGCTTCGCGGCAGTTCGCACCTGTCACCGAATGCTAATGCATGGGCGTCACACAAAAACGCCTCGGTAAATGTTAGGAAGCATGTATATTGTACAAGATTTGAATCACGAGGTAACGACGGCGACGTAAAGGTGTGTTTGAGAATTTTTATGGACAGCTCAAAAAGTTTAAGAATTGATGCCGTGAAATACTTGAGCACTTTCATTTATTTGTGGACGTTCAAAAAGTAGATTTACTTAAATAAATAATTTTATCATTTACACTTTTGTTCGTTTAACTATGGTCTTAACCATGGTCTGATTGCAAAATCTGTTTCAGATCAAATATCGGTTTCTTTTTTATTCTGATATCTGTGAGAAGGCTTCAGTCGTTTTTAATATTACTTCTACTAAGTTGCTGTTGCGTTTATCCTAAATCATTCCACTGCTGTACAAAGGCCCATGATTTCTAAATTGTTCGTTTCAGCCAGTATGGACCATTTATAACTTAAATTTATCCAGCTTGTCACGCCACCTCTGTCGTGATCAACCATGACGCTGTCTTACTGTACCAGGGCTTCATTTAGTGGGTACTTTGTCCCCTAGCCTATCAGGGATCTGGAAATTGTGGCTAGCTTAATTCCACTTTAATTTGGCACCTTTATCATCATCGTCAGCAATATCAGTTTTAGAGATTTCACTATTTATTTATGTTTGATACTGTATGTGCGAGTACCATTCGGGGTAATTCATTCATTTTGTTTAATTGACGTGATAGTTGTTTGGCAGAGTAGGTATATCACCTCTCTCTGAAGTGCTTAAGCTTACGATATCTTCTTGTATCGGGTCACAAATTATGGTTCCCCTTCATCCCCTACAATATGGTTGAGCTAAGCAACGCTGATTCATGCATCAAGTTCATGAATGAGTACTGACAGTTAGGACTGGTCAGCTTTATACTGCTATATTTTAAAAGAGTAACTATGGAGTTTTTTAGCCGATCTTCTCCATAGAAAATCTACATCTTAGAACGCGGCAAATTATTAAAGTCTGACTATTCATAAATGCCTGTAAATGGTTTTGCATGAATAACAATATTTTTATTGTTCGCCACAGTGTAATGCTTAGAATACCGTCTATTAATTTAAAACCTACTATGCTCGATAGCAACACGTAGGCAGAGCTTGAATTGGACATTTAGACGAAAGTCAAAGACTGAGTCTGGGCTCCATAGGTCAGGATGGGAAGTATGCACATATCGATCATTGGAAGCTCTTCCTTCATGATGACGTTCATGGACTATTTTTGATGTAAGTAATTTCTTTGATGGAAGTTTCAAAGAATGAGCATAGAGGACATGAACAGATTTTGGTTGAATCTTAGAAGTTACTGGCATTGCAGAAGAAATTCTAGACCAAGCTAGCGAATAACAACCTTTTGCGATACAATATATTTTCTAAACGCCTTCCGCAATGTGTCAATAGATGTACACAATAAAACGATTAAGGAAAACACAGGCTCCCACACATTTATTCCAAGATCGAACGTGCGTATTGCTCCGAGTACGGCAATAAGTATCACTCCCTGTCACTTCGAATATGAAATATCGACGGAACGTGGATACACACCAAATGACAGCTCTACTACGATAACTGATACTATACTTTTAAGGAAATGTCGGCTTTTATTGTGGTTAGTGTCAACCCAAAAACGTCCACTGCTAAATGTTAGCCGCTCCATTAACAATACCCCGATCTTACGGTTAGCAGACTGATTGGTGAGCAAATTTTTTTTATAGCATACGTAGCCTCTTGACAATCCCTAGTCAGCTCTAACAGCACTCATAAATGGTGAGGTGAATATTCTTAATCAGGAACCAAATGACCTTCACTAAGACTGCCACTCACTCTTACGTTCCTTTCCACTCTCGCTTTACATAAATAGTCGGCAACGAATTAGTGTCTCCAATTGAAAGAGCTAGCTTACAAGTTACTTTCATCATCATATCAGCCAAAGCATGTCCACTGCTGAACAAAGGCCACCTAAAAGATTTCCACAGTTGTGTTATCATTTTGGGCGAAATTTGCCAGTACTCACCACGCTAGATAGGCGGGTTGGTGAACATAGTGTGGCTACTGTTCTACAGAAAGGATGCTGCTGTTTATCACAGGTTTAGACTCCCTTAGTCGGCTTTCACGACGGTCATGGTATGAGAAGGAGTGATGCTATATTCTTAGTCCGGACACCACACAGAAAAGACAAGTTACTTTACAGCTATGATACAAGTTACGGGTATGAACAGTGCAACAAAATAGATATAAAGTATAGCTTAAAATAAATTTTCAACCCCCACGAGGTGGATCGACGACCTGGTGAAGGTTGCAGGAACCCGCCAGATGCGAGTACCGCTGGACCGGTACGTTCATTGGGGAGTAGGGGCGATCATTGGGGGAGGAGGCCTAAGTTCAGCTGTGACGCTTTTGGCTGAGATGAGAAAATAATTGTTTTGTTGCTGAGTATTTGCACCTGTCAGATTTATTTCTATCTTCATCGTATTTATTCCCTTTTATTGAATTAATATGCGTAACAAGCATAGTTGATTAATGAAAAATATTATCAGACAACAGTTCAGTAAATGCTGTTTCCAATCCATCATTCAGATATTTTTATCACGTCTCGAGGCATCCATTAAAATTCCAGACAAATCTCAGA
Organism: Diloba caeruleocephala; assembly: GCA_947459985.1. NCBI lineage: Eukaryota > Metazoa > Arthropoda > Insecta > Lepidoptera > Noctuidae > Diloba > Diloba caeruleocephala. The sequence goes on from OX381618.1 coordinate 5,982,804, forward strand.
TCGTTCAGTGTTCGTTTTTATTGCCATTAATTATATCTTAGACCAGTTTTATTTCTTGTTTTCGCCAGGCCAGCGTGAGATCCTGGGTTTTATTCAGGTGGAGAATGAATGTGATATTAAGTTTTACTTAGCATATTCTCAGTAATAACCAGGTTCTTGTCCCCGATAAATCGCAATAAGTTTACACCTATTACATGAGACTTAATTCCGACATCGCGGAAGTGTGGCTAGCACACTTGTCTGCCCCTTCGAGGAATACGGGCATGATGATAAAGACTTTGAGTTTATAACTAACAGACCTTGGTTAGTATATATATGCGTTCATTTACTGAACGCCTTTACATTTCGCTATCGTTTGATTTATTCCCGCGTACTATTTGCTCGGTCGATTTTGTCAGGCGTTTTACCACCTAACTGAGAATTGAACCATTCATTGTTGTTTGGCACTCGTGCTTTTTACATTTATTGAGTAAACAGAAAATGAAGTGGGAAAAGTATTTTTTACGGCTTAAGAGGGTAAATATTTTGGAAACCTTTATATTTCTAAGCAATTCGTTACCGTTCCTGGTTGCTTGTATAGTAAAATAGCAGGAAATGTCTGCATGATTTAAATGATGGTCTGGTTACCGGCAAATATTTATTGATAACCACATCTCTACCTGTAGATGTAAAAGGTGATTTAAGGATTATTTCATAACAATCAGAAGCAAGGATCCAGGATTATAATCTGGAGGATGCCCTCGGTGTCTTATGTCAAGAATATCAGAGATTATTGTTGATTTTAGGTCTAGGGACAACTATAACCCACAGTTCTGGTGTGGGCTATGGTTGTGGAACTGGAACTGGAACTTTCGGGCTGATACGATCATAATAACTAAAGGTAAATGGAAGGATATCTTTTTCTTATTCTCCAATAAAAAATAATATTAGTGCTTAGTCGAAATAGCGCATGGGCATTCAAACTGATCATGTGATAAGCTCGAGTTCCATATTGGTACAAATTGCCGGGTAATGCCGGCTAAGAATAGCACCACTCCATCGTATTCTGTGAGTGATGCACACGGGTGACTATGGGATTAGCCAGAGGTTAGGCAGCAACATCCTTCACGTACATTAATAACGTAACTGCGATCACCAACCCGCCGCTGAGTGTAGCGATCCCCAAGGACACGGATGAGCGACGAATGTCACCCACCTTCAATTCCTCGGGCTGACAGCCGCCTGCCACCACGATGGTATCTGGCGCCTCCTCAGGCGTAATGGCATCGTCCAGGCCACGTATCCTCATCTCCACCGTCTTCATCAGCCACCCGATCCGCACGGCAATGACGGGGGAGCAACTTCTGCATGCGGTGTGCCAGGCTAATAGCCTTGGTGCTGCAGTCCTCACCAGCGACGGAGAGCTCCATTCTGCCACTAGCTGCCCTCTTGTTTCTTTTTGTTGTTTTTTTTTAAACTTTGCCCCACACTAGGATTTCTCCTGTGTCGCGGGTGCGTTTACAGACATGAATTCCACATACAATACACCCAGACCCGGAACAACTACCTGCAGATCATACAAATATTTGTTCCGTGCGGGAATCGAACCCACGACCCGGAACGCAGCAGTCGACTGTATCAGCCACTGCACCAACTCTTGATGGTCACTGTGTCGGAACTGATGCTGAGGTCAGTGAGCTTTATGCTTCTCCTGGCCTCAGCCATCACCTCACCCAGCCGACTATCAGTTCAGCCCTCCGGCACAGTGACCGTGATGGTGGTCATTACCGGAACCTTAGGGACGTTGACCTTTTGACCTTCCTCCTTTATTTGCCTCTTTTTTCCCCCTCCCTTACTTCGGAAAGGAAGATTTCGCGCCCTGTAGAGTGGCGGCCTCCTGGGCCTTAGGCGGTTGCGACAATTCACTGGTCTCCACTGTGGTTTCTTGGGTGCAGTGGGCACTGCAACTGCCGAAGGCACCACCGGCAAGTCATCACTGCAGTCACCTTCAACGCGTTGTAGCCCTTATTTTTCCCTAATTAAGAGTTATGCGCTTTTTGCGATACGCCGTATCGCGCCTTGATTATGGTCGCACCCGTCGTTATGCCAGATAGCTTTTGGCAGTGGCTGCATATGTGCCCGCCTGGGCAGCTTTCGCCGTTGGCAACGGCCTTTTATCAGCCGCAAGTGGCAGGCGTATGCACTGCTCTGGCAAGAGGCGAACCTCCAAGGCGGCAAGCCTAGCGTTCACTATGCCCCCGACCCGTCAAGGGCAATCAAACGCCGACGCTCAGTCACGTCTCGTGGCATGAATGCTACATTCTTGCTGCGGCACTCTCTTGCGTCCCCCTGACGACGGAGAAGACCTACCTCCATCATCAATTTCTCAATCTGCACCGAGAGGCTGCCGATATGGGAGCGAAACTCCGCGTCCTCCCTCTCCTGCCTATCGACGTTTTCATCCTTGCGGACTGACCTCTTGGCGTCGGGGGTTGACCCCTTCACCTTAGGGAGGGCCCGCTTCAGTTGCTCTCCCGCCAACATGATATTGAGTGTGATTTGTGAATTCCGCGTGTCCAAGGATTTCTCGGAGTCAGCTAGTGACTCCGAGAAATCCCAAACACCCAATAGCAGCGGCGTTTGTTTTTCATGTTATTCATTATTGTTCCGACGATTTTGGGGGATATATTGAGTCAACCGAGGCAGTGCCCCAATACTCGAGCAAGCATAACCCATGTACAGGTGCCGCCAGTCCTGGGGTTGACGCGCTCGCAATTGAACTTCCCATCAGCCATGCGCCCCTCGCAGCCGTTGGAATTGACCTGCATATCAATAAATACCAATATAATAAATATGAAGTGTCTATCTGTGATTTTAAATTAAATGGTAAAGTTTTCGTAATGACTGTTAATTATACAATTCCTAATTCGTAATGACCGTTTTTATAATTTTCGTCTATTAGTCTAAAAATGTGCCTCGAATAGGTTCCGTAATGGCTCAACGGATTTCAATGAAAATTTTTGGGATAAACAGGAATTATAACATTTTCATGTGTGTTCCATTTCGATTCGATATCTTTCTAGGTTCAGAAGATATGAAAAAAACTATAATTAACACCTAGCAAAGCGGGCGGGTAACGGCTACTATTAAATGTAATGGCAGCCATGACATCGGTGTAAAAAAGACCTTACACTTATTATAATTTAACCAAACATCCATTATAAATTTAAAATAATATTATCCTCTTACTCCGCAGCGGTTTATCTACTAATTAAGCTTTACTAAGTTATAAGTAAGTTCGTAAGTGGTGCTTAGCTAAGTTAATAAGATATGAATTTTAACTGCCCGCCCAAAAGCCTGGCGTTAATGAATAAGTTTAGTTTAGCATTATACAGAGCTTTTGCTGCGGTTTGGCTCGTGAACTAAAGGGAATATATTCTGTCACTTAAGTAAGGCAACTTAAGTGACTGAATATATTTCTTTTTTAGGTGTCTATAAGCCCAACTTTAGATATTAAGTGAAAATAATGAAAGGTGTATTCAGAGTTGTTTATTTGCAACTCACTATGGGCCTCATAAGAAAGCTCAAGGTCACTCAGTGAGCTATAGAGAGACCTATGCTTAGTACTACTCTACGTTATCAAATCAGAAATGAGGAGACCCGTAGAAGAACTAAAGTTGCCGACATAGCTGAAACGATTAGTAAACTAAACTGGCAATGAGCTGAGCACATTACTCGTAGAGCTGATGGCCGTTGGGACAAAAAGGTTCTCAAGTGCATACCGCGCACCAGAAAAAGCAGCATGGGACGAACTCCAACGAGGTGGACAGATGACCTGGTGAAGGTCACTGGGAGTCGTTGGATGTAGGTGGTATGTAGTTTCGGGAGAGGGCCGATCCCGCTCGAAGAAGAAGGAGACGGCGCCGGGGTAACAACCGCCCTGGCGCCTAATTCCGATACGCCTGAAAACCCCTGCCGTTGCTATAAGGTGGGGGACCTCTGGGTTTGCGGGTGCGTAGATTGGGGAATCTGCGTGCCCACACCAAGCGACCCAAGAGAAGACGGTAGCACGCATGTGGTCACGCGCTGCCGTGGGACGCTTTGGGGGATCCTTTACAATCCCCCTGGGGGGGTGACCGCTTTACAGTCACCCTCTTCGAGATGTGCCAATAGGCGTGGCACCAGTGGGTGGCTCTAGTGTGATCATACGAGGACCTGGAGCCTCCCTTACGTGCTGAAGATGACCGCTCCAGTGGTTTTAGCCGGTAGGAGTCCGGCATACCCCTTCGTCCTTCCCCGGGGCGCAGGAAGTTCATGATGAATTTCCACTGGGCACCAATAAAAAATAAAAAAACGGTGGTATGTAGTTGGCAATTGTGCAATACTATAGGGGAGGCCTTTGTTCAGCAGTGGACGTTCTTTGGCTGATATTATAATTTTTGACTAGTAGAAGGTAGTACTTACGCACGCGTATTGTTACTGTTATAAATGTGAAAGTCGGTATGTTTGAGGCTAGATCACGCTCAAATGGCTAAACGGATTCTAATGAAATTTGACGTAACCATAGATTATATTATGGCATAGGACATAGATTACGTTTTTTTTCGATAATAAAGTTACATTAACGGTTTAAATCAGTTCCCTCGCAGATGAAGTGGTGGTTACCAGCTAGTCAACCTATATACTAATATCAAGATTTTTCAGTATTTATGAGAAAAAGTATATATGTTTGCGAAAGGAAGTAATACTGTAAGAAGTTTGTAACTGTTACTACTACCGTCTTTAACTTTCGCCTTTCAAGTTGCTGAAACATTATTAAAATCACATGCGACTTTCTTTGCGCTAGTTATCCCTATGCAAATCTGAGTATTATTACAGTTCCATCTTTTATGCCTATATAAAATATATTTATTTACGCTCCTCGTCACTGACTCACTAACTTTATAACGCTGTAAGTATATATTTATATATGTACAATTAAATTATACCATAGGTATGTTACGTCCATATTAAATGGCGCGCAAAACTCAGTCTCGCTATATGTAGGTATAATGCTATAAAACTACACACCTATGCTGTAAGAAACAAATGACAACTCGTGTACTCGTTGCCTTTGTCGCACCTGTGATAGGATATATGTGTTGTCTCTTTTCATTGCTTGGCCTGTGTTATGTTCGAGAATATTATTCTAAAGATAATTTGAATAGTATTTTATTAAAATATTTTATATAGTTTGTTACTCACGTGTGGTATGAGATCCCTTGTTCTTTATTTATTTTTGCTTGATAGTTTGTGCATTTTCTATACGCACGATGGCATAGTTATAACTTAATTAATAGAACAATACAGTTTGTGACAGTGTGTACTCGTTGTCCTGTCTTGGGCGAACTGATTGTGAGGTACTACAATTGGGGGAGTTTTGGTTCTTACTTTCGGCGCGAATGTTACATACCTTCTTCTTTTAATATATAATATCATTGTATATGTATGTGTTTAATAAATCATAGCGTTTGCTATAACGGACGCGAGGCAGCTATGAGTATTTTGACTTTAACTGTCACGCTCCATGATAAGAGCTGGCAAGAATCTTTTTAAATCATAATATATTACAATTATAATAAAACAATTTTAAACGAATTAGATCTAGTATATTATAGATTTTTGTTTTTCCTGACGTTTCGAATAATTTGCAGCAGTCATCCTGCGACCACGAATTCTAAAACCAAATATAAAAGAAGTAAAATTATTATATTTTAATGTGTAATAATCGCGAAAACCTAAGACATTACTATATTTTTGACTACATTGTTATCTAAATAAAAACTATGTGAGGACGTTTTTACTTAACTTTTATAGTAGCCTTGAAGCTGAACAATCCCAACAAATGGCGACTACATTTTCGGACAATCTATCACTGAATCGTTTTTACTATTAACTAGATGTCACCTAATGGTCGAAACTCGACCTGTTTTTTTTTTTCATTCATATATTTTCACTTTCTGCACTGCTCCTCCATATGAACTTTAACTGTGCCAAATCTCACACTATTCCGTGCGCGCAATGTGTTTAAAAAGGGGTACAAAGGTTCCGCTTCGCGTATTTAATATATAGTTAAGCTAAAAACTTGCAAACGAAATAAGCCTTTTTATATATTACTGTTCTACAACGAATATCAAATTCCAGTATTTCTCTAGAAATCAGTTAAAATACTTTTGACAAGAAATGTAAAATATCAAATTGTAGTACACAAACACAGCTGGCGCTTTCGCTAGTTTTAATAACAGGAAACGATATATAAACATTATTTTGTAATAAAATTGTCTTATAACTATATTTCACATTGCAGGCTTCTTACAAAATGCCCTGAGGTTCAAATTTTCTTTAGCTGTAACAAAAATGTATGTGTCGTCATTTTGGGGGGAATTTGCCATACTCATCACGCTTGGCAAGTGGGTTGTTGAGCGCAGAATTGTTGTTGTAACACAGTAGGGACGCGGCTGCGCATCTCTTTGGTTTAGAGTCCCTTAATCGCCTTTTAGGACATCCACGGGAGGAGATGGAGTGGTGCTATATTTTATATCCGGCCACCACACAATGCTTATTTACCGTATCTTATTTATGTAGATAAACATTACAAGTTACGACCCAATGCGATAGTGCTGTCATATATAATATTATTATCTACACGTAAATGTAAATAGCATATTTTTGACCTATAAGTATCTTATTAAATAATATTCTAACTACACCACCAAAACATACAACGCAATAACATACAATACAATACACACAATACCACCCAAATTATTACATAAGATAAATAAAAGTACCCTTGCGAATTCATACAACTGGCCTGTTAATATATCACTTTTGTTATGAACTTCGGTAATGATACGAATTGCTCGTGTAAGAGGCGTTTTGGTTGGCTCTGGCTGTTGGCACGGCCAGACTAGATTTTTTCTCCCAAGAGTGTCATAAATAAAGTTGTTGCTAACAAAGAGCATACGAAAATGGTAGGCAGCGACATTCTGTAAGCAAACAGCAAACCGCTATCACCAATCTCTCAGCCATGCATAATGATTGAAGTAATGTCTCGTATATTGTGCATTAAAGCGGTCGATTTGTATACTGACATCACCAACCCACAGGGCATCAAATTAATTTACTGATAAACTTCACCGATACCTTTAAACTGACGACCAGGTCTATAATTTTAATATTAGCCTGTTGAATGAAACGTGGCCTTTTTAGAAGAGAACCTATAAAAATGAGGGTGATTTGATCAATTATTTTATCCTTAAGTCTCTATTAGCTCCTTGAGAAGTCAATAATTAAAATCACCGACTTAGTGAATTTATGCATTGCAATGCATGATATATTAATTGAAAGCTTACCTTTTAATGCCATAATGGGTAACAACGCTAAGGCCTGCAGCATCGACCAAAAGTATGTCTTGCCGTTCTTCATTCCGTTTTCATAAACTATTTACACTATCTCACCCAAAACAGTACATTTTACTCGTGAAGTCACCGCTGAACGGACTTCATTTAAATGTTCATTTATTACGGTCACGATTTATTTAATCTCTCCTCTTGTTTATTTTATTAAACAGGTGGTGCGGCCTGTTGACTTTTTTATGGAATCTGAAGCAATTCTGTGCTTTTAATTAATGTTGACTTTATAATTGGAGTGTACTGTTGCTCAAATTAAGTAAATTCTAGTAAACTGAAAATGAAACATTGGATTCAGCTTTTACAATAGTCATTATTTAATGAAAAGCTATATTTATATCTGAGACTATATTAATTAATTTTGTAGACCTTTTAGATTACAATTAAGAACTATTTATTAGATAGGTATTGTTCCTTATAAGTACGGCATTGATAAGTTATTTGTAAATTCAAAACAATATATTTTATATCTCTAAAAGGTTAAATTACTACAATATAACATTTTACAGTATTGGGTAAACAAAAGAATAACATTTCTGCGACTAAAGGTGAAGTGGACTCCTCCAATTAAAAGGGCTTAAATGATTAAAGTCTTCAGTCGATTCTTTTTGTTAGTATTAAATAGAAAAGCCAAATTTTCTTGTAGATGAACTACTGATAAAATATTTATTTTACAATATCGGTCTACCCTAATTGAGACTACAAGCAAACTGTAGACCAAGTATGAACTTCGAACAATGGAACCCGGAGTGCCCCCAAAAGTTAAATTGCGTCTGTACCCGCAAGCAACATAATCGAAAAGTAAGACCTATATATAGTTTCCTACTTTCGTCAGGGCAAAGTGGTTTCGCTGTTTTAGCAAAAAATATAGCCTTAACATACTTTTCTTTATGATCATTCAAGCTTTTTATCTTTGCTTCAGAAATATACCGATCGCAAATACGCTGAATAACTCACACCAAGTTCATGAACACAAAAATGTTAAGAGAATGTCCGAACAACACCGTTCACTTTCCACTTATTCGAAAAATCCATTTATTTGAATATTTTAACATTTATTTGACAAAGTCGATACAAGTTATTTAGACGCGGACATCGTAACGTAGCGCTACGAAATTCAAGCGCTATACGTCCGCCGCGCTCCGGTTCTCGTAGCAAACTGGAACGTAGCGCGTAACACACAGCTACATCGTAGTCTCACTACGTCATGAAAAGGTTATCGTTCAAACCCTTACACATTGCGCCTTTTGCATGAATAGGAATAGGAATGTGTCATTTTTGTCTCTATTCCGTTTTGTGTCACAAAGTATGTTTGGATTTCTTGCGTAAAGCTGAATGCGCTGCAGTAAAAGTGTCTTGTACAAAGGAATGACGAGTTTTAAATACGGCTGTGCAAGTATCCTGGCTTGTTGTTTTATGTCTGTAGTGAAATTACAAAGCGACTTACGTGTATATATTTTGATTGTATATGAATATGCCAATAGGGTGAGCAGAGTTAGTAAGATCGTCATGACTATATTTAGTAACATTGTGTTATATTCATATGTTTTGAATTTAAGTTATACAAACCTGTTCTGCGCTTGCTTTCTAAGGTTCCCGACATATTCTATCACCCCTCTATACCTATCATAAAAGGTGACTAAATGTTGATATTTAGATGATGAGCAGCAGCATCCTCCCGTATGCTAATAACATCATACTACGACCACCATTCCGTTGGACAAGCGTAGTGATTATGGCAATATTCCATATGACTACTTACTGTAGTGATCATTATGTCCATGTTCAGCATGGCTGGGCCGATGTATGTGTGCTTTTCGCAAAGCAGTATCTAGTTTGTCTGTAAGATATTGGGCTCGTGCGATAAGACCGCCCATTGTACACTTATGCCATTTATTGCCCATTGTACACACTAAACGTTTGTGCTTTATGTATTATGTGGTGTACAGTAAAATGTTAATAAATACACGATCGGTGCAGTGGCTGATACAGTCGACTGGTGCGCTCCGGGTCGCGGGTTCGATTCCCGCATGGGACAAATATTTGTATGATCTGCGTGTAGTTGTTCCGGGACTGGGTGTATTGTGCGTGAAATTTATGAAAACTGGAGAAAACACAGCGTGGGGCAACGTTTTAAAAAAAAATAGATGGATCGTATGCAAAACTGTACTTTACAAAAGATTTACAAGGGGTTACTAACGCCCATTTTTTACTGAGATCTTCATCAATTTGCGTCCATCAATTACACAAATCATAAGCATTAGGTTTAACGTCATAGACAAAGAAACAACTGCTTTTACTTTTTCAACTAGAACTTGGCTTATACTTTCAAAAAGATTATATAAAAATCACTCTCGGTTGTTAAAAATAAACATTACATTTGCTGTTATTTATTGGGTCTTCATTCATTTTATCATGTATCACCTCATATTGTTGTGCCTTAAAATACATATTTTTACTAAATCTGAACCTTGAATCTATTTGATAGGTTGATTTTGGAAGATCGATAATCGTTTTTTATTATTTCCAAGAAAAAAGTTCTGAATTCTGAACTACCTATATTATATATTCTAACATAACAATTACTTTTTTAGAATATCAAGTTTCTAATAGACGCTCAATTCTTTGCGTATCGGTTTTTGTAATCAGAAAAAATTACAATCCCTATGTACGTTGGAAAATAGACAACGTACGGAAATGATTTAGGGCCGACTTTTCAATCGTCAGATAAGACGTCTAATGAATACCCACCGAATATAGTTATTTGACTGTTTATCTGTCTGATAAACAGTTGTCTATTTTTCAATTGCAATTTATCTCTATAACTATCCGACCGATTATTTCGACTCAAACAATGCTAACTTCAGGGAGATGAAACAAACATAGTGCATAAACAGCTGTTAGAGCAGGACAGACTATTACTCTGACAAAATATAACACTGTTATTTTAAATTTGAGGTTATGTTTGTGATTTTTTACTTTTAGTTTATTTAAGGCACTCGTTATTATGTACGTAAAGTAATTATGTTTTATTTCCAATGGAATCGAAGAAAAGAGAACGTTCGGCAAATTTTCATACTGCTGAGATTCAGTTAGTCGTGAGTTTAATCAACGATTTGTATTTTAGTATAGTATAGTATCTTAGATATTTGAATAAAGAACTAAAATACTGTCAAGTCTGGATCGACGATGGAATTATTTTGAATCCCACATTGTAAAGAGATCGGGCCTGGACCTGCCAATGCTTATATTTCTTCCCGATGGATTAATGAATTCATTTATTGAGTCCCTTCTTCAATGGCCTAAGTCATTAATGTTATCAAAAATATTCATAATAATAACGCAAAACGAAGAAAATACTAACCTTTCACCATCTGTCCAATATCTGTCGAATGGTACTATCTCTCGAACATCGCTCTATCTTATCTAATTTATTATTCAGTTGGTCGCCTTAATCGTCAAACAAAGCCTATCTGACAATTGAAAAATTATTATTATTTGCTATCCGTCGAACAAATGCTGTATGTTTATCTGACGATTGAAAAATCGGCCTTAAAACAAATTGAATGTTTTTTATCTATCTGATTTCTGAGTGTTACGATATTTATGAATTTATCTTTCACAATGGTTATCTTGTACTTTTTTTTAAGTATGCATGTTCGTACAAATTTTTGAGCTTCTGGCAGCTTTAATTCAGAACAGAGAAAAGGTGTTTTTAAATTCTGATACTCTTGTCCGATCAAAAATGTAAGGTTTTATAATTAGCAATAATTCTGGAAAACTATAGGCAAAGGTTTTTTTTTAAGCATTAAACGTTTACTAATCTTTGTCATCATGACGAGTTTTTTTTAAACCCATAAAAAGTCTAATTCATCATTTCGGCCGAATGAAGTCCACTGCCGGACACAGGCCTCCCCCATACATCACCACAACGACCGATATGGCTGTGCTGTGGGCTCAATGGGGGGTTTTGCCATAATCGCCACGCCTGGCAGACGGGTTGGCGATCGCAGTTGACTTGTTAATATATTCGAAGGACGCTGCTGCCCATCCTCCGGCTAATCCCTTAGTCATCTTTTACGACACCCACGGGAGGAGATGGGGTGGTGGTATTCTGAGCCGGCACCACACGACAAGCAAAAAAGTCTAATTGCTTTGTATCAATTCTCGGTGCACAGGTGCATCCTGTTACTATATTCATTATTTTGATTATTTTTGGGTGATATATCATTCTAGGCATCGACAATTGTCCGAAATAGAGTTGTTTAGTGCCAGAATAACAATTTTCAATTAACATCAGTCAACTGGGTTGATATATAATAATAACCCAATGCTGGAGAAGCCTTACAGAAACTGCGAGCGGCGTTACATGGCCAAGTTACATTTAAAATCGTATTAAATATGTGGTAATGATAATTTACTCGTGGAAATCAACACTAAACTAGCTTTAAAAGCATAGAATATAATTATCATGTACAAATACCGATCACACCTTGACATTTTGATAATAGATCAGGAATATTTTAGAACGTAATAACATTAAAGGTAGACCTAAACGTCTTGACGCCAAGCTAATTTTAACTTGAACTTACTGCTATAAGACTGAAAATTAAGTGGCAAGGATTTGTGATTAGTTTAGGCCATCCCAATGTTTTACCGTCAATGAAAGTACTCGTTGTACATACGAGTATTGCTATGAATTTTTTATAAGAGTGCTATCATACCAGGTTTTTCTAGGGGTCAAAGATTATATTGTTGTTATAAGATATATCCGTGTGGTGTCCGGATTAAGAATACAGCACCACTCCGTCTCCTCCCGTGGAGGTCGTAAAAGTCGACTAAGGGACTCTTAACCAAAGGGATGGGCAGCAGCGTCCCTTTGCTGAACAGAAGCATTACTGCGCTCACCAACACGCCTGCCAAGCGTGGTGAGTATCGGCAAATTCCCCCCAAAATGACGACACGACTAATGCACCGGCCCCCAGTTCCCGGCAGCCCCGCTATTCCTGGTCATGGTAGCAGCCACGGTAACGGCGGGGCAGGGGGTGCTAAGAATCACCGGACGGGATCCGGCTACCACCCCAAACGAAAACTGGCCCTGGTAACGTATAACACACGCACACTGAGGGCAGACGAAAAGATTGTTGAGCTGGAAGAAGAAATAGATAAGTTGCACTGGGATATCATGGGTCTATCAGAAGTCCGAAGAGAGGGTGAGGACACGATAACCCTGAAATCTGGCAACTTATTCTACTACCGGGAAGGCGAACATCTGTCTCATGGTGGTGTCGGGTTTCTCGTCCGCAGGTCCCTCATTAACAGCATAGTGGCCATCGAAAGTGTGTCGAGCAGGGTAGCGTACCTTATACTCAGAATATCCAAGAGGTATTCGTTGAAGGTCATACAGGTCTACGCACCGACCTCGACACACCCAGATGATGAAGTAGAGAGTATGTATGAGGACGTAAGTAGGGCCATACATACCTCGAAGACACACTTCACTGTTGTGATGGGGGACTTCAACGCGAAGCTGGGCACTCGATGCGATGGTGAGTTGAGAGTGGGGCAATTTGGATATGGGCAACGGAACCCCAGGGGACAGAGGCTGGCCGACTTTTTGGAAAAGGAGGGACTCTTCGTGATGAACTCCTTTTTCCAAAAGCCGCCTCACAGGAAATGGACCTGGATGAGTCCCGATGGTTCCACGAGGAATGAGATTGACTTCATCATGACCAATAGGAGGCAAATATTCAATGATGTCTCTGTGATCCACAGGGTGAAAACCGGTAGTGATCACCGAATGGTAAGAGGCACATTGAATATTAATCTCAAAGTTGAGAGGTCTCGTCTGATGAGGTCTACGCTCCGGCCCTCTAGTGCTCATATCCAAAACCCCGAGAGCTTTCAACTCGAACTCCAAAACCGCTTCGAGTGCCTAGAACATTGCGTATCTGTGGACGATTTAAATGGTAGGTTTGTAGAAACTGTCCAAACGGTTGGGTCTAAGTTCTTTAAGGCCCACCGTAAAGGTAGACCAAAAAAGTTCTCCGATCACACTCTCGACCTCATGGCAGAAAGACGCGCCATGACGCTGCAGTCCTCCGGTGATGCTGAAGCATACCGACTGCTCAATAGACGGATATGGAAGTCCTTGCGTCACGATATCCGCACCTTTCACACCAATGGTGTTAAAGAGGCGATTGAGCGGAATCAAGGCTCCAAAGTGTTCGCAAGAGACAAGTCTATTGGGCAAAGTCGTATTATGAAGCTGTAGACCGAGGACGGCAGTGTAGCGTCGACTAAGCCAGAGGTTTTGAGAGAGATTGAAAAGTTCTACCGGCAGTTATACACCTCGGTAACTATACCTACCATTGGCTCTGACAAAGACCCGCGAGCCAAACTAACCCGACACTATACCGAGGATATCCCGGACATCAGCCTGTACGAGATTAGGATGGCCTTGAAACAGCTTAAAAATAACAAGGCGCCGGGTGGAGACGGAATTACGACAGAGCTTCTGAAAGCGGGTGGCACACCGGTACTTAAAGTCCTTCAGAAGCTATTCAATTCCGTCTTACTCGAGGGCACAACGCCGGAAGCGTGGAACAGAGGTGAGGTGGTGCTCTTCTTCAAAAAGGGTGATAACACCCTATTGAAGAATTACAGACCCATCTCACTTCTGAGCCATGTTTATAAGCTGTTTTCAAGGGTCATCACGAATCGTCTCGAGCGCAGGTTTGATGACTTCCAGCCTCCCGAACAAGCCGGTTTCCGAAAAGGTTGCAGTACCATAGACCACATCCATACGCTGCGGCAGGTTATACAGAAGACCGAGGAGTATAATCTGCCACTATGCTTGGCGTTTGTGGACTATGAGAAAGCCTTCGATTCGATCGAAACCTGGGCAGCGCTGCAATCTCTGCAGCGGTGCCACATTGACTATCGGTACATTGAAGTGTTGAAGTGCTTATACAGAAACGCCACCATGTCGGTCCGAGTACATGAACAGAGCACGGGGGCAATTCCATTGCAGAGAGGTGTGAGACAGGGGGACGTAATTTCCCCGAAACTGTTCACCGCGGCAATGGAGGATGCCTTCAAGCTGCTGGAGTGGAAAGGATTCGGCATTAACATCAATGGCGAGTATATCACTCACCTTCGATTTGCCGACGATATCGTAGTCATGGCAGAATCGCTGCAAGAGCTCAGCACAATGCTCGATGATGTGCTGATTACTTTACATCAAAAACTTAGCAATAATATACTTGGCACTTTTGACCGCTTCCGCCAGCAGTTGGCATGCCAGTAGTCATAGCATAGCATGCAATCACAGCGAGCCAGCCTTACTTGTCAAGTATTGTATTGGTTTAATATGCCATTTGTTGAATGCAAGCTACTAACGCTCTTATTCAACTAATATGACGTTTGTTGGCTATCTTATGGTGTGCAATAGTTTATTCAGTGCCTCGCATCAGTATGTTATGGTTTGGCATAATGAGCAAACCAGCGTTGTCCGTCTTCTGAATGTTGTTGATAGCAAATACTCCGATCTACTGCATGTGTTTTTTTTTAAACATCGCCCCACACTTGATTATCTCCTGTGTCGTGGGTGCGTTTACATACATAAATTCCACATAATAATACACCCAGACCCGGAACAACTACCTGCAGATCATACAAATATTTGTTCCGTGCGGTAATCGAACCCGCGACCCGGAGCGCAGCAGCCAACAGTGTCAGCCGACTGTGTCAGCCACTGCACCAACCGTGCCGCCGCCGCTTCGCTTGCTATCATCTCGATGTCTGTGGCAAACTGTCATTTTGAAAGCATTTCATCGTAGTGACGTTCCTCCCAATTTCGATCACAAGGATAGAGAATTTGGTGGCACTCTACATAATTTTTAAATGAAATGGCTATCTATTCAGCTAAACTTAGCTTAAACTATCGTGTACTTTGGAATTTCGCACACTTCTAGCCATCGATGTAGTTTATGGAAAAGGTGTATGCTAAACTCCTTATTAAACTATATATCTTCATCATCATATCAGCCACAGGTCGTCCACTGCTGAACAAAGGCCTCCCCCTTAGATCTCCACAACGAGCGGGCACATGCCGCTCTCATCCAACGACTCCCAGCGACCTTCACCAGGTCGTCTGTCCACCTCGTTGGAGGTCGTCCCACGCTGCGTTTTCCGGTGCGCGGTCTCCATTCGAGAACCTTTTTGCCCCAACGGCCATCAGTTCTACGAGCAATGTGCCCTGCCCATTGCCACTTCAGCTTACTAATCCTTGCAGCTATGTCGATAACTTTAGTTCTTCTACGGATCTCCTCATTTCTGATTCGATCTCGTAGAGAAATACCAAGCATAGCTCTCTCCATAGCTCGCTGAGTGACCTTGAGCTTTCTTATGAGGCCCATTGTGAGTGACCACGTCTCTGTTCCATATGTCATCACTGGTAACACACACTGGTTAAAGACTTTCGTCTTTAGGCATTGCGGTATTGTTGACGAAAAGACGTTGCGAAGTTTCCCGAACGCTGCCCAGCCGAGTCGGATTCGACGATTGACCTCTTTCTCGAAGTTGGACCTACCTAACTGGACAGTTTGTCCCAGGTAGACATACTCGTCAACAACTTCGAGAACAGAGCTCCCAACGGATATTGGGATGGGCACGACATGGGCATTTGACATGACTTTCGTCTTGCCCATGTTCATTTTAAGGCCCACCTGTTGGGAAACCCTGTTGAGATCATCGAGCATTGTGCTGAGCTCTTGCAGCGATTCTGCCATGACTACGATATCGTCGGCAAATCGAAGGTGAGTGATATACTCGCCATTGATGTTAATGCCGAATCCTTTCCACTCCAGCAGCTTGAAGGCATCCTCCATTGCAGAGAGGTGTGAGACAGGGGGACGTAATTTCCCCGAAACTGTTCACCGCTGCAATGGAGGATGCCTTCAAGCTGCTGGAGTGGAAAGGATTCGGCATTAACATCAATGGCGAGTATATCACTCACCTTCGATTTGCCGACGATATCGTAGTCATGGCAGAATCGCTGCAAGAGCTCAGCACAATGCTCGATGATCTCAACAGGGTTTCCCAACAGGTGGGCCTTAAAATGAACATGGGCAAGACGAAAGTCATGTCAAATGCCCATGTCGTGCCCATCCCAATATCCGTTGGGAGCTCTGTTCTCGAAGTTGTTGACGAGTATGTCTACCTGGGACAAACTGTCCAGTTAGGTAGGTCCAACTTCGAGAAAGAGGTCAATCGTCGAATCCGACTCGGCTGGGCAGCGTTCGGGAAACTTCGCAACGTCTTTTCGTCAACAATACCGCAATGCCTAAAGACGAAAGTCTTTAACCAGTGTGTGTTACCAGTGATGACATATGGAACAGAGACGTGGTCACTCACAATGGGCCTCATAAGAAAGCTCAAGGTCACTCAGCGAGCTATGGAGAGAGCTATGCTTGGTATTTCTCTACGAGATCGAATCAGAAATGAGGAGATCCGTAGAAGAACTAAAGTTATCGACATAGCTGCAAGGATTAGTAAGCTGAAGTGGCAATGGGCAGGGCACATTGCTCGTAGAACTGATGGCCGTTGGGGCAAAAAGGTTCTCGAATGGAGACCGCGCACCGGAAAACGCAGCGTGGGACGACCTCCAACGAGGTGGACAGACGACCTGGTGAAGGTCGCTGGGAGTCGTTGGATGAGAGCGGCATGTGCCCGCTCGTTGTGGAGATCTAAGGGGGAGGCCTTTGTTCAGCAGTGGACGACCTGTGGCTGATATGATGATGAAGATATATAGTTTAATAAGGAGTTTAGCATACACCTTTTCCATAAACTACATCGATGGCTAGAAGTGTGCGAAATTCCAAAGTACACGATAGTTTAAGCTAAGTTTAGCTGAATAGATAGCCATTTCATTTAAAAATTATGTAGAGTGCCACCAAATTCTCTATCCTTGTGATCGAAATTGGGAGGAACGTCACTACGATGAAATGCTTTCAAAATGACAGTTTGCCACAGACATCGAGATGATAGCAAGCGAAGCGGCGGCGGCACGGTTGGTGCAGTGGCTGACACAGTCGGCTGACACTGTTGGCTGCTGCGCTCCGGGTCGCGGGTTCGATTACCGCACGGAACAAATATTTGTATGATCTGCAGGTAGTTGTTCCGGGTCTGGGTGTATTATTGTGTGGAATTTATGTATGTAAACGCACCCACGACACAGGAGATAATCAAGTGTGGGGCGATGTTTAAAAAAAAACACATGCAGTAGATCGGAGTATTTGCTATCAACAACATTCAGAAGACGGACAACGCTGGTTTGCTCATTATGCCAAACCATAACATACTGATGCGAGGCACTGAATAAACTATTGCACACCATAAGATAGCCAACAAACGTCATATTAGTTGAATAAGAGCGTTAGTAGCTTGCATTCAACAAATGGCATATTAAACCAATACAATACTTGACAAGTAAGGCTGGCTCGCTGTGATTGCATGCTATGCTATGACTACTGGCATGCCAACTGCTGGCGGAAGCGGTCAAAAGTGCCAAGTATATTATTGCTAAGTTTTTGATGTAAAGTAATCAGCACATCACTTGAGTGCGAAGCTCTTGGACTGCGTAACGCATGCTGAGTCACGCTCGAACCTTCTTTTTCGTAATAATAATTTTGTAAGCATTGTTTTTCACACATTGCCCCTTACTGGGATTTCTACTGTGTCGTTGGTACAGTTTCAGACATAAATCGATCGGTATTGAACCTTTTTTTTTAATTGTTGCCCAGTGGAAATTCTTCATGAACTTCCTTCGCCCCGGGGAAGGGTGAAGGGGTATGCCGGGGCTCTTACCGGCTAAAACCACTGGAGCGGTCATCTTCGGCACCTAAGGGAGCCTCCAGGTCCTCGTATGATCACACTAGAGCCGCCCAATGGTGCTACACCTATAAGCACATCTCTGAGAGGGTGACTATAAAGCGGTCACCCCCTCAGGGGAATTGTACAGGACCGCGGGTATCGAACCTGTGACACGTAGTGCAGCTAGCCAATCGCTTAGCCTCTGCGCCAAGCCACTGCAGAGCTTATCTAAAATACTTGTGCTACTGGAATACAGCATGAGAAAAGTACTGAATGATCCTTAAGGGTATTATTTGGTGTGGCATTGCATACACATTTAATGGATTTGTGTTTCTTTTCCCTGATAAAATTAGTAAATATTAAAACAAGAATTAAGGGCAACATTTCTTATTTTCATGTGGTTTGAGAATAAACTTATATCAGAGCTGCTTGAGCCGCTCAAAGGCCTCCGACTTGGCTTAACGACTGCTGTCTAATGACAACAACCGGGACCGATGATTTAACGTGCCCTCCGAAGCACGGAGATGCTCAGTTAAAATATCATTATGCATTCACCCATCCACAGACTGACCGACTTTGCTGATCTTTTGTGCTACTGGCCACATGATCACCTCAAAACGGCAACACTGATCTACGACATAAAGTCTATTTGCTACAATCCGCGGGTGGTGTGTTGTCACCCTTAAGAAAATTTGCCGAATTGCAAATAGGCAAATTTCAAACTGTTAGTATAAATAAAATAAACCAATATTTTTTGTTTTTTATTCGTTTTACCTAGTATGTATAACAGTAACACAATTTTAGTGAATCGTTCAGGACTTTAAATGTTTTTTAATAATACTAATCTACACAATTAATACAACGACATTACATTGACGACACGGTTGGCGCAATGGGTAAGCAACTGGCTTCCCGGCGCTATGTTTCGCGTGATCGATTTCCGCACGGAACAAATATTTGTACGATCGGCAGATAGTTGTTTCGGTTCTGAGTGTTTATGCATGTAAAATTTATGTCTGTAATCTGACCTACACGGGAAAAATTCTACTGGAGGGCATCGTTTTAAAAACGAAACAGTAAACCACTCTGGTTTGTAGTAATTATGTGGATGGGATTCATACTCACAACCTTTAGAAGGCCACTTCTGAGTATAGTAAGCTTAGCAAAGAGTTGCTATCCTCATAGTAACATTACGCTTTATCTATCAGCCTGAGGATAGCTGCTGTAATTTCGTATAAATGTGAGTAATCATTTTCAATTCTATTAGAAGTTCAAATGTCAACTCAAATGTCAATGTCACACGGTTTGTATCAAACTATCAAGCAATTTATTATTCATTGTATTAATTAGAAGTCAATATTGATATACCTAAAGGCTCTGTGGACTAAGCTTGTGGTTCAGAACGGTTTCAAGATTATGAAAAACCTTAGTGGTTATGTACTTGCATACAATGTGCATCCCTAGTTGCTTGTTGCGTGTCGCTTCAGTTGAGGGCAATGATATTATACCATAGATATGTTCCGTCCATTTTAAATGACACGCAAAATTCAGTCTCGCTGTAGCTATAAACCTTTAAAACTACATACCTATGCTGTAAGAAAGAAGATACAAAAACAACGAAAGTAAAAGAGAAAGCTATCTAAAATGACAACACGTGTACTCGATGTCTTCGTCGCACCAGTGTTAGAATATATTATGTGTTGTCTCTTTTCTTTTCTTTGAATAATATTCTCGACGAAGAAACAGGTCTATCCTATGTTTTCTTCGAGAATATTCTTCTATAAATAATTTGAATAAACACATCAGCCATTTATATAATCCACTGCTGAACAAAGGCCTCCCCCATAGATTTCCACAACTATGTCATCATTTTGGGAGGTATTTGCCAATACTCACCACGCTTGGCAGGTGGGTTGGTGAGCGCAGTATGGCTACCGTTTCACAGAAGGGACGCTGCTGCCCATCCCTCTGGTTTAGATTCCCTTAGTTGCCATTTACGACATCGGGAGGAGATGGTGTTGTGCTATATTCTTAATCCGGTCACCACACGTACACAATAGTATTTTTACTCAAATATTTTATATAGTTTGTTGCTCACGTGTGGTATGAGATGTTCTTTATTGATTTTTGCTTGGTAGTTTGTGCATTTTCTATATACGCACGATCACATTATTATTACTTAATTTATAAAATAATACAGATTGTGACAGTATGTGCTCGTTGTCCTGTTTTAGGCGAACTGATTGCGAGGTGTTACAGTTGGGGGAGTTTTGGTTCTTACTTTTGGCGCGCATGTAACATATCTACTTCTTTTAATATATGATATTATTGGTTGAGGGATAAACGTTCTATAGTATAGACGTGTGTTTTTATTGTGATCTAACGAGAACCTGGTTTTAGCCAGTAGGAGTCCGGTATACCCCTTCGCCTTTCCCTGGGGTGAAAGAAGTCCTATGTAGAATGTCCACTGGACACAAAAAATAAGTATAGACGTGTGTTGCGCAACAATGTAGTTGACGGACTGTAGTTGAGGTGGATGCATCATTATTACATAATATGTACCAAAACCCTGTTCGATACGTGAAGACGATGTATCAATATGAGATCATATTTAGGTAATCTATTAAATTAGACTATAAAAGAACCGGACAAGTGCGACTTGAACTCGTGACAAGAGGGTTCTGAAATTGCTGAATAGCTTTATTGTCACCAGAACACATTAAACCTATACACGCTGCTTTTGGGTTGGACATGGTTTAACCCAGATGTTACTGAAAGGTTTTCCTCACGCAGATCGTTCTAAGTTTTTAATACATTAGTTCATGTAAAAAATATCAAAGTTAGTACGAGTATTGATATAAGTAGTGTGAGTATACTAATGTATTAAAACTGTTTCTCCCAGCACATAATATATATTCACGCCGTACTACGCCATAAACCAAGAAGACAAGAGAAACGTTAAATAACTTACAAGATTGTGACAAACATACTACGTTATTGTTAAGTGATTATAGGAACCCTTATCCACTCGTGTGTCTGTCTGTCTGTCCATCTGTCATAGCCGATTTGCTCCGAATCTATTGGACCGATTAAGTTGAAGTTTAGCACACATAGATTTCTGCGATCCAAAAATGTACGTGTAACGTAAATAAATTAATTTTGAATATAGGGGTCCTTTTCGGGGGGGGGCAATATAGAAAATTTTAGAATAAAGTTTTGCTAACTCTACCGTTATGTTATGGTTGTTCTTGGGATAAGTTATTGGTACAAGACCGAGTCCAACAATAGACAATATATTCAGTAATTTCGGAACCCTCTCCACGCGAGTTCAACTCGCACTTTACTATCAATTCAGTATCAGTTCAATCCGAGACAAACTGCTGACAAGCTGCGAAAATACACACTCATCAGCCTGTAGATATCCACTGCTCACCAAGCCATGCGGTAGAGTTGTACTCGAAGGGCGCTGCTGCTCATCCTACGGATAATCTCATAGTCGCCTTTTACAACACCCACGGGATGAGATGCGTTGGTGCTATTCGTAGCTGACACCACACTATATGGACAATATGGTTATATGTTTATGAATACTGGTTGCCAGACTTCCGGGGTTCTTCTCTTCTGATTCTCAATACTAGGTAAATAATGTGGAATAGTAGTCGTACTGCGCTCACCAACCCACTGGCCAAGCGTGGTGAGTACTGACAAAAGCCCCCAAAATGACGACACAAATTGTTTAAAACTGTGGGGGAAACCCTTGTTCACTAGTTGATGTCCTTTGGCTGATAAGCTACTGTGAACTCCTCTTCCTCACTCAATCCTTCTTCTCACTCCCATTAGTGGGCTTTTGCATGTACAGAAATAGGACGGACGCACGGAGTGGCCAGTTCATTCCGGAAAATACAAGGAGAACAACAACATACTTAAATATACAAAGATACAACATTGTAAATGATGAGGCTCTCAGTTGCACCCATTGATTTGGTAAACAATCGATGAGGTTAAGCAACGCTTGGTGCAGTCATTCTATGGATGGGTGACCGATTGTTGTTATTAGATGGCAGTCGTTTAGTCAGGCTGAGGCCTTTGGGCGGCTTGAACAACTCTGACACAAGGTTGGCTACTAACCAAACGAAAAGAAAGAAAATATGGTACAAAAAGCGAGGAAATGAGTAAATCCACGAGCATACAATAAATGTGAACCAGGTCATCATTTATGGACATGTTTCTACGTTAAGGAAAATACACCTGAAGATTTCGGAGCAATACAATGATGGATGAAAATGTCTGCTGGCATGAAAAATATTTATTCTGTACGCGATATTACCTCGCGTATATGTCAACGTAATAGTTTACGGGTTATGTATAGATTGCTTTATAAATATTTGTGTGTCTGCTGATTGTGTAACATATATTTTTTCGGTGAGGCATTTCCTGGTACGTCAAAGATATGCTTTTCTTATCATACTTGCCTTGAAACGGCATTTAGCGAAAATGTGGACTACATAAAATATTTACCTTTCTAATGTCGACATTACATACCTTATTGAATCGAATATTTGACGGTACCGTTGGTGCAGTGGCTGCTGCGCTCCGGGTCGTGGGTTCGATTCCCGCACGGAACAAATATTTGTATGATCTGCAGGTACTTGTTCCGGGTCTGGGTATTGTATGTGGAATTCATGTTTGTAAGCGCACCCACGACACAGGAAAAATCCAAGTGTAAAAATTATGGCAATATTTCCTCAAAACCGTTAATTCTAGCTCTTTCGGGGGGACAGTGTACGAGTCGTAGTTTAAACCAACAATGCTCGGTAAGAAATATAAACTTATACATGTAGACGTGACCAGCAAGTTTACAAGATCTGCCCATAACCATTGTAACACTACCCAGGAGTAGTCCTGCGTGGGAGACTTACATTCAGCTCGCCACAAACTGCCCTGCATTCTGTAAGCGTCTCAATATACTTTGTTTTTCTTATGATATACTTTTTTTATATCAATAGAGAGAGATCTTGCCCGATCCGATCGACCAGGAGCAGCGGATCCTGGTCGATCGATACGGGCAAGATCTCTCTCTGCCAGCAGTAGTGTCGGCTATGTTGGCAGAGCGCGAAAACTGGAATGCAGTGGTCTCCTTCTGTGAGAGCGTCATGCTCCAGAAGGAGACTGCAGAGCGGGATCGGGAGAGGCCCGATCCCGCTCAAAAAAGAAGGAGACGGCGCCGGGGTAACAACCGCCCTGGCACCTAATTCCGATACGCCTGAAAAACCCTGCCGTTGCTATAAGGTGGGGACCTCTGGGTTCGCGGGTGCGTAGATTGGGGAATCTGCGTGCCCACACCAAGCGACCCAAGAGAAGACGGTAGCACGTATGTGGTCACGCGCTGCCGTGGGACGCTTTGGGGGATGCGCTTTACAGTCACCCACTCCGAGATGTGCCTTTAGGGGTTGCACCAGTGGGCGGCTCTAGTGTGATCATACTAGGACCTGGAGCCTCCCTTACGTGCCGAAGATGACCGCTCCAGTGGTTTTAGCCGGTAGGAGTCCGGCATACCCTTTCGTCCTTCCCCGGGGCGAAGGAAGTTCATGAAGAATTTCCACTAGGCACTAATAAAATAAAAAAAAGGTAGGAAATCAAGCAGCTGCCCTCCAGGATTACCTCATTCCCTGGTGAGATAACGACTGCCCAAAGGGGTTTTATTATTATTCTACATGTTTCTCTATTACACGGGTTTATATTCCCTGTAAGAGGGAACCCGGTCTTTTGATAGGCTTACGCGGGGACGTGGATCCAACACGCAGAGGCCCTTTAAAGATCTTTAATCTAAAATGTAATGGGACTCTAACCGGGGACTCTCCATGGCTGCACTATAAAATGCAGTCTCGGATTGTCCCCGAAGGTATAAAACTATTGTATGAAATGGAAACTACAAGTATAAGGTCTATTGGGTATGACAGACAGACAGACACACCAGTGATCCCATAAGGGTCCCGCCGTTTTTTCCTATGGATACCCGTAGGTGGCGGGTAAACAACTAGCACACCCAAGGAGCGATGGTGTCAGGCAAGCACCGACTGTAAAACCCTTTTGTCTAAGCCTTTACAATATTGCGTAGACCCCAAATAGCTTGGGCCAGTGTAGGAAGAAGAAGATACCTAATTTGAACATACATGCAGCAAACCTATACGAGCACATGGTTTCAATACAAAACATAATTATTTCTTAATTCCCCGATTTTTCGAGCCCTTTACAGCGTCCATGGTCACGCCGTTAAGGGTCTATGTATGTCTGCCTGCGTTCAAATTAGGTGTGTGCATGATTCCCCCTACCGTCACTACACGGTGGGGGGCCTCGTGGTCGCGGGTGCGCAGATTGGGGAGTCTGCGTGCTCACACTGAGCGACCCCCGGGAAGACGGTGGCGCGCACGTGGTCAAGTGCCACCGTGTGCGCAGCACAGCGCAAAGCGAGGCTTGGGGGGATCCTTTACAATCCTCCCCGAGAAGTGCCTGGGGGGGCGACCTTTAGTAAATTTATTCCAGGTCTACACGTATTCGCGTAAATATTAACAAAGTAAACATACTTGCAGAGCAGTGATGGCCTAGTGGTTGAACGCTTACCTTCCACACGGTAGGGTCTGATTTTGATCTCGGCCCACACCTCAAATTTTTATCATTTTGGACTCATGTGCGGATCACAATTTTATTATAAATTGCGTTAACGGTGAAGGAAAACATCGTGAGGAAACCTGCACACCTGAGAGGGCTCTATAATGTTCTCAATATTGTGAGTAGTCCGCCATCCCGCAATAAGCCAGTGAGGTGGACTAAAGCCTAAACTTTTATATCGCAAGAAAAGACCCGTGCCCAGTAGTGGGAGAATAATGGACTGATTATTTAAACATACTTGTTTCTGCATACAAATATATTTCACTTTACTTAAGACTTTCCGTTTAAGCCGTACTAGTTTCAGATTCAACCAGTACTTCTAGTTCAAGAGCTGCTTACACGGTGAGTACACAAACCAAACTGGGAAACGGCTCCAGGCAAGTCCGTTATTAGTAGAGCATTACCTAAATATGCACTTGAGTAAACCCGTATATACTAAATATGAATATGATTCATATGAATATGATGAATATATAAAAATAACTATGTAACTGCATCTGTATCTTAAACCTTGTCCGATCCGAAAGGACTATTTACAGCTTTACTTATTTCGATAAAATCGGCTTAATTCAATCAATTTGTTTGAACATGTTTGCACCGGCGCCGTACAACTACGATCGCGTGACGCAATTCGTGAAGCCATGATAAGTTAGAGATATAAGCCCGTTTTTTATATTAAAATCAACAGTGTTTCGTGCCACGTGGTGCCGGCTAAGAATACCACCAGGCCATCTCATCTTGGGGTTTCGTAAAAGGCGACTATGAGATTAGCCGGAGGATGGGCAGCAGCGTCCTTCGAATATGTTTATTCAACTGCGATCACCAACCCGTCCACCAAGCGTGGTGATTATGGCCAAACACTCCAATGAACATACTACACAAACCATACCGGCCGTTTTGGCGATCTTTAGGGGAAGCTTCTGATCAGCAGTGGTCGTTTTCGGCTGAAATGATGGTGATAAACTGTTGTTTTAATAGTCTTACGGTTACAAAAATATGATCACATATTGATACTGATTCTCACCTTCACGTTTCGGAAAGGGTTTTTAGTATATTATAATATAAAACGCATCCAGCTTTCAACGGATAACAACTTTCTGCAATCACCACTGTCGACACATTTGGAACTAATCGCCTGGCTTACCGGTTCCAGCCCCGCACAAAACCAATTATTATATCATCATCATCATATCAGCCATTTATACGTCCACTTCCGAACAAAGGCCTCCCCCAAAGATTTCCACAATTGTGTTGTAATTTCGGGGGCTGTTTGCCAATACTCAGCACGCTTGGCAGACGGGTTGGGGAGTGCAGTATGGCTACAATTTCACAGAAGGAACGCTTCTGCCCATCCCTCTTGTTCAAAGTCCCTTAGTCACATTTTACAACATCCACGGGAGGAGATAGATTGGTGCTATAATATTAATCCGGACAGACTGACTATTGTATGACCTACAGTTTTTCTTTCTGGCCTGGATGTTTGTGCGTGTGAGATTTGTCTGTAAGCTGTTAGCGCGATACAGGAGGAATAGAAGTACGGGTATAATTTATTTTTCTAAGAAAATAACTTGGATTTGCTGCTTGTCAAAAAATCATATAGATTTTGGTTTCCTAGATCGGTGTGGAAATATTCAATTAACCTCACGATAAAAACGTATGAAATCCTCTTTACCTGACTTTCTAATTGTACCCCGCATAAGATTTACGTACACATGACAAAAGTGGAGTACACGAAGCCAGTAAGCCGTCACTTAATAGGACGAGTACACATTAGAGGGTCGGGACGACTAATGAGCAGGATTTGCTGGAGTTGCGGTGTGTTTGAGTTATAGCCGAAGACGCTAGAGGGGATCAGCGTTAAGAACAGTAATGACGTCACTTTGATTAAATGTGAGACGTTTTGTCTTTGGCTTGAGATGCATGCTAACCGTGTGTGTAACAATCCGATAAGGTAGTGCATTTTCTTGGGTTTTCATGACATACATTCTTTGGACATACTACTTATACTATGTCAATAGATGACATGGTGAAGGTATCTGGGTGTTGGATGCGGAAGACATGTAACCGGTCTTTGTGGACATCTATGGACGTCCTTCGGCTGATATGATGACGATACTAGATTTTGGGTTCCTAGGTATAACAAGTTTGCTATGCACCATATACTATAATATAATATAGTTATAGTAAATATGAAATTACATTACATTTTAAATATCCTATTAAACGATGGGATGCTTCAAAACAATCCGTGACACGCAACAATTTTTGATGTTTGACCGTAAATAGCTCTACCTATTCCAAACATTGGTTAATATACGAGTAATTACTCAGTATTTGACACGTGGTTTAAAATAGGCCACACGCTTTCCAAGTATCGTAAAAGGTGAAATAACTAGGCTTAGAAAAAGTAACCAATGTTTCGAGGTGGCAAGCGCAGTGTTGTGCCAGGCAAGACCAGTCTAATTAAAATTGATATGGACCGGCTTGACGCTTAACACCAGTCGAATGACTTGATCGCCTCGTCACTCGATTATATAAAAGGAACATACTGTGAACACCGACCCGTCTACCAACCGGCTATGGCTATTTGACCTATGAGATCAATTATTATGTTGATCATTTGAAGATTTATTTATAGTAGTTGAACTTTTTTTTTATTGGTGCCCAGTGTAAATTCTTCGTAAACTTTCTTGGCCCCGGGGAAGGGCGAATGAGTATGCCGGACTCTTACAGGCTAAAACCACTGGACCGATCATCTTCGGCACTCAAGGGAGGCTCCAGGTCCTCGAATGATCACACTAGAGCCACCCAATGGTG
Source organism: Diloba caeruleocephala (assembly GCA_947459985.1). Classification (NCBI taxonomy): domain Eukaryota; kingdom Metazoa; phylum Arthropoda; class Insecta; order Lepidoptera; family Noctuidae; genus Diloba; species Diloba caeruleocephala. The sequence goes on from OX381618.1 coordinate 6,010,595, forward strand.
CCACGCCTATAGGCACATCTCGGCGAGGGTGACTGTAAAGCAGTCTCCCCCTCGGGTGGGTTGTAAAGGATCCCCCAAAGCGTACCACGGCAGCGCGTGCATTTGCGTGCTTCCGTCTTCTCTTGGGTCGCTCGGTGTGGGCATACAGATTCCCTAATCTACGCACCCGCGAACCCAGAGGTCCCCCACCTTATAGCAACGGCAGGGGGTTTCAGGCGTATGGGAATTAGGCGCCAGGGCGGTTGTAACCCCGGCGCCGTCTCCTCCTTCGAGCGGGATCGGCCCTCTCCCGATCCCATTCTGCGGTCTCCTTCTGGAACATGACGCTCTCATAGAAGGGGACCACTGCATTCCAATTTTCGTGCTCTGCCAACATAGCCGACACTACTGCTGGCAGAGAGAGATCTTGCCCGATCCGATCGACCAGGATAGCAGTTGACCTTAGCGAGCTCAAATTATAACTTACTTCTTCCACATGTTACACTTGTTATAGGTTAGATCATCAGCGTTTAAAATAATCTTGTTAGCCCCTCCCAATGACCTATCTATGCTGGTGATAGAAATGGGTTCACGTAAATAACGTGGTTGGTGCAGTGGCTGATACAGTTGACAGCTGCGCTCCGGGTAGCGGGTTCGATTCCCGCACGGAACAAATATTTGTCCGATCTGCAGGTAGTTGTTCCGGGTCTGGGTGTATTGTGTGTGAAATTTGTGTCTGTAAACGCACCCATGACACAGGAGAAATCCTAGTGTGGAGCACCGTTTTTAAAAATAAAACAAACGTCTTACATTAGATGGGAACAAAGCAAAACGAAAGCACATTAAATCAATGTAATTTTCCATTCATTTAAAGCGAACAATTTCTTAATGATGGGGTCATTACTGACTTATTCATGGTCATGGCCGTTTTAGTATATAAATAGTTGGCCGTAAAACATTCGCGGAAATAAATATAGAAAGCTGTTCTGTCGCGTGTTTGACGTCTATTATGAATGTTGCTAAGTATTCTTTATTATTGTACTCAATTAATATAAATAGCCCTGCGGAAAATGGGTATGATAGATCTTGTTTATTTGTTTAGTCTTGACTACACTAATCAGCAAGCACTTTCTGTAGCTTTATAAAGCAATTTACACATTCGAATACGTATTCGGTTACTAAAATTGGTAAACTTAAACTGTTTAAATGAACATATTAGTCGTTAGGACTCTTTTTTAAGACGCTTTTACTAACTTCAATTGTAACTTACTTACTATGTCAACTATAATGTGGTGTCTGGATTAAGATTTCAGAAAAATATTTTTCTATTTTTTTTAAACATCATCATCTTCTCCTGTTAACGTCGCAAAAGGCATTAAGGGCGTCGAAACCAGAGGGATGGACAGCAGTGTTTCCTTTTTTTTATGTCGTGGGGTTAGTGAAGTACACGCGTTGTCTGCAGGTATCGGCCCGTTACTATTTGACGGGTCTTGTCTCTGTGCGACTTTGCTGGCCGCATTTATCTTCAGAGAGCCGCGCGCACACACGCGCCGCCGTCTCGGGCCTGATTCTGCTCGGGCGACGGACTGCCGTTCGTTCGTCATCCGAAGGCCGCTTCTCATAGTCGCCAGAGACTATTCAGCGCCCTCCTGCACCCGGTGCGTATTCTGTGGTAGAGATCAGAGATCTTCCGTCCCCACTCTGCCGCCTCCTTTGCTTCCATCACGTCCCCGCAAAAGGAAGCTACGGCATCCCACATTGTCTCGCTCTGGACGATGGACTGAACCATGGCCGGAAGCGAGTGGTTACCCCTTTCAACCGCCGCAATGAGATCACGGCGCTGCATTGCCTAAACTGGGCACTCCTCCAACGTTTGCTGCACAGTGTTCTTCGGGCAGTGTCTGTAGTGATGACATCCGGGCGTTCGTTCTCGGCTTATTCGATGCCGATATCTTCTGAAACACCCGTGGTTTGAGAGTGCCTGCGTTATCCGGAAGGTGAGGGCGCCATGCCACCTCTCCTTGACGGCTCTTACCGCCACTATTGCGGCAGGGAAGCAGCGTCCCTACTGTGGAACAGTATCCATAGTCAAAAACTCGGCCGCCAAGCTGGTAATTATTGGCAAATTCCCCTCCTAAAATGTCGACTTAGTAGTGCCAATCCTCTCCCAATTCCGATCTGGAGCTTGATGCTCTCACAGAAGGAGACCACTGCATATAAATTTGGATGCTCTGCCAACATAGCCGACAGTAATGCCGGCAGAGAGACATCCTGCCCGATCCGATCGACCAGGATACGCCGCTTGGCAGCCCATGCAGGCACGCCTCGAGCATAAAATATCAACAGCCTGCTGATGAATGAATGATGACTGACTCATTCGCTGTTAACTTAAGGCTTAAGTTGGATCGCCTTTTATCCTTGTAATATTACTGGCTCTTTCCATCCTTCAACCGGGACATTGTTAGGACTGCATTACCACCGATGTCGAGCCTTTTACATAGAACTCAACTACCACTTAACGATATCAAAAATGCGTCGATATTCCATAAGGCAATTTATTTCGAGTTCCAGTCGGGTTAGACTGGCATGGCGTTTTAGCCGGAGTTACACCTTGTTTTTTATTTTATTTTTTGGGCCCAGTGAACATTCTAAATGAACTTCCTCCGCCCGGGGAAGGATGGAGGGGCATGCCGGACTCCTACCGGACTCCTACCGGCTAAAACCACTGGGGTGGTCATCTTCGGCACCTAAGGAGGATTCCAGGTTCTCGTATGATCATACTAGAGCCACCCACTGGTGCCACACATCTCTGATAGCGTATCTGTAAATCGGTCACCCCCCCGGGGGGATTGTCACGGATCCCCCAAAGCGTCATTGTGCGCTGTGCTATGCGCAAATGGCAGCACGTCACCACATGCACGCCACTGTCTTCTCGTTGGTCACTCGGTGTGGGCACGCAGTTTCCCCAATCTACGCACCCGCAAACCCAGAGGCCTCCGCCTTATAGCGACGGCATGGGGTTTCAGGCATATGGGAATTAGGCGCCAAGGCAGTTGTTACTAATTGGAGTTACACCTACACTCTGGTATGGTTTAAATACTGTCATGTCACGTGTTGCGATAGGTGATTGGCTAATGATCCGTTTGATCAATGAAGCATACTGATAACTTATTAAAAATTACTATTTGCTAGCGCTAAAGATCAAACTCGCTCCTTAATAACGACTGGAGACGTGTAAACGACGCTTAAGCTGAAGACAGTCTGGAAATAGCCGAGACGCGCGTGGGAAGCCGGTGACATGCGCCAGACGACAGCTCTGCAAAGTTTAAAAAACATTGGTTCTGTATACCTTCCTACTTTCTTACCTTAAACTAACACTAACACTATTCGACATGTCTCTCATATATATACTATATACTATATATATACTAGCACCACGATTTTAGATACAACCTGATGACGAGACGAGTCATTCTACTGGTGGTGAGCCTCATGCCTGCCCAAAACAAATGTCATGCTACCCTGGAGTGGTCCTGCTTGACACCACACTGGTCTCGTCATCTCGAGACATTAATTTATTTAGTCTCTCTCCAGTAATTTCACTAGCTTTAGTGTTCTACTAACTGGAACACATCTTCTATACAAATAAATAAAATTGAAGTGTCTGTTTATAATGTCAAAATAACAGCTTTTTACTTAATGCATATTCAAGTATATACGGTACATATAACAAAAAAACAATTTTTAAAGTTTTTGTCTGTCTGTCTGTCGGTTTGTCTGTCTGTCTGTCTCCGAAACGGCTGGACCAATTTTGACGGGACTTTCACTGACAGATAGCTGATGTTATAAGGAATAACTTAGGCTACTTTTATTTTAGAAAAATGTTTAGGGTTCCGCGCAAAAAAAATAAAACCCTTGAAATCCAATATATACATTATATGTCAAGTGTCTATGTCAGAGTACTCCAAATTTGTTTTAAATTAAACGCGGGTGAAACCGCGGGTCCCAGCTAGTTAATGTATAAAGTTTAAACACTACTGCCTAAGGGCGAATATCTGGCACTAGGGTGGTACTTATCTAGCCGGCCTCTTGCATAAAGAGACTTACCACCAGCAGTAGTAGGTTTGCTCCGCAAGTTGTAAAAGACAAACGACGCGAGTTAGTTTAACTCGTAAACAATAAACTACCACCCTTTTGTTTATGAGCTTCAATTTCAACATGATATTGTCCTATATGAAAATTCATCGTCTATTCTCCATATGGAACATGCAGGAATCTTAAGCTTAAATTAAACAGTATACACGTTAAAGCTTAATTGGATTGAAATATACTTGTTTTTAATTATCTGTATATTTTGGTTCCGAGTGGAGTCCGGTTTAAGAACATAGCACCACTCCATCTCCTTCCGTGGATATCGTAAAAGGAGACTAAGGGAATCTAAACCAGAAAAAAAGGGCAGCAGCGTCTTTTCTGTGGGGCAGTAGTCATACTGCGCGCATCCCGCTTGCCAAGCGTGGTGAGTACTGGCAAATTCACCCTAAAACGATGACAATGTTGTGGAAACCTATTGCTTTTGTTCAGCAATGGCTGCCATTTAGAGTCCTTTAGTGCTATGATGATGCTATTTAAAAAATAAATTTCTTAGATAAAAATATAATTGTTGATAAAATGCCACTTACGGACATTCTCAATCATAATTCTTTCTATACATTTTTTTTGTGAAGGGTTAAAACTTATGGACACCTGGTCCACCAAGCAAAAATCCTATTACACTTTGCAAGAGTTTTTTGAAGACAAGATAAAATTTGTATCTTGTGATTAAACAAATTTTATACGTACTAAGTAAATAATATTTATATAATATAATAAGAATGATCAGATTTCGCTTTATTTATTTATTTATATACTCGTTATTGTACACCACATAATACATACATAGAGATAAATATTTAAAAAGATACATGTACAATGGGCGGTCTTATCGCACAGGGCGATCTCTTCCAGACAACCTTTGGATGGACAGGAAGAGATCGCCAAGTATGTATTAATCTCTTCCTTTTAATATTTTAAGCAAACATAAATACTATTGTTATTGTATAGTAAAATTGCTGCGCCCTAACAGGGTTTCATATTGATACGCATCTAATTTTCTGTTAACTTATGAACATATGAATGCAATAAAGATTTGAGTTTGAGTTTGAGTTTGAGAGGCAGAGGTACCTCATGGTATTCCTTTGAAGTGCGAATCACTCGCGCATTTGCTGCGCCTTATCCTCCGTATACTTACCAGTCTATAAACATATCTAGTTGCTTTTCCGTCGAATAGTATCTATAGCTTGCGCTTTGGAAAGAAGATATATTATACAGGAAAACAAAAATGTATAATATACGCGATACGTTTAAAATTGTTTTATTATGAGTATATTTCCAGCTATCGATATCACAAAATCATAGGCTAGGGATCAAGACGTTCATATGGCAGGTATAAAAAAAAAAACGATTTCAGGGTCGGCTATCAGTCTACACAGGGCAACTGTGATTTGACCGATCTGACAAATTCAGTGAACAATAACAGTCTCGTACGTTTCTTGTAACAACCTTTATAGTTCATGCCGTGGTAAAAATATTAGCCAGACAACAAAGTTGGTAACGGGACTGACAATCCAGGCTGTACTAAACATACTGTTTTGACATACTATTTTTTATGTGACATGCGTCCATGTGGTGTCCGGATTAAGAATATAGCACCACTCCATCTCCTCCCGTGGATGTCGTAAAAGGCGACTTAGGGAATCTAAACTAGAGGGATGGGCAGCAGCGTCCCTTCTGTGAAGCGGTGGCCATACTGCGCTCACCAACCCGCCTGCCAAGCGTAGTGAGTATTGGCAAATACCCCCCAAAATGATGACACAATTGTGGCATATATGGGGGAGGCCTTTGTTCAGCAGTGGACGTATAAATGGCCGATGTGATGATTTTTTTACGTACACATCTACTCGTATTTTGAGGTAAGCGAGGTATACAAGGTAACAAATTTACTGTTATTATTTTTAATACAAAAACTGAATTTGATTTGATTGAACTGACAAAGCCACAGTGATGGTGTGACAATCTAAAGGTGGACAGCCGGTGGTGCCCGAACACTGATAGCTGTCAAACTCACCCCAAGTTTGATAGGCATTCAGTTTTACTTAGGCATTCATTCGATGAGACGTTCTGAATAATACTGTGATATTTTCAACTGTGGTGCCAGCTCAGAATGTCACCACCCCATCTCCTCCCATGGGTGTCGTAAAAGTCAACTAAGGGATTAGCGTCCTTCGAGTACATTAACAACTCAACTGCGATCGCCAACCCACCTGCCAAGCGTGGCGATTATGGCAAAACCCCCCAATGAGCCCACAACATATCCATATCGGTGGTTGTCGGTGATCTTTGGGGGAGGCCTGAGTCCAGCAGTGGACTTCATTCGGCCGAAATAATGATGATGATTTTGAACTAATTATTTAAATTGAAATGAAGTGTTTGATTGCATCATGGGATGATTTGGTTTGTATCGTCACCCATGGAACTTCATTACATGATATCCCAATATCAGTTTACGATCATAAGGGTATTCCCTCATAATTATCTACGATTATAATATGATATACAAAACATCGATACAGATAAAATAAACCCGATAACACACACAGTCCAAATCGCTTACACACAACATTATATGTCTCAAAAGTCAATTTGATACTAATGTGCTTTTATCCAAGCACCATTAAACCACAATGTTATAGGTATGGTAATTTTGTATATATTAAGTTGGCAACACTGAAAACTTTGGTCATTAGAACAAGGCCAGTGTGTAAGTGCTCAGAGACTGTTATATCTACACACCGTGGCCAGGTGGGACCGCACGGGTCGATGTATGTTAGAAGAATAAGCGGGTAGTTTCTACCATTTTAGTAGGACTTGTAATGGCTACCGTGTAAAATGATCATAAATGTAATTTTACACCTGCCAATAGTCTAATTTGCAAAGCAAATTCAAACACAGAGGTGGTACGTTTTGTACATTTGGAAGTTGCAGTTCATATGATTTTTGTAGTCGTTCACCTCCTAGTATATTCGCAAATACTATGAACAGGTATTCATCATCATATTACCAGCCAAAAAAATGTCCACTGCTGAACAAACCCTTCCTCCATGGGAAGACCGGTTACATACCGTGTGTCGTCATTTTGGTGGAAATTTGTCAGTTCTTACCACGCGTGGCAGGCGCGATGGTGAGCTCATAATCGAAGCTGGTCCACAGAAAGGACGCTGCTGTCACATCCTCTAGTTTAGAGTCCCTTAGTTGGTTCGGTCATTACTCAGTAAATATAAATTGTTTCAAACTAATTTAACCTACTAGCCTGTTTGTTTAATCCCGAACGGGATTTCCTCGGTGTTACCACGAGGGATCTCTTCTTACCTATAAAATCATCAAATCGCTTGACGCTTATACAAAGTACCATACCATAAATGTCTAGGCGCGCTAACTACCAAACTTTCAGCTATTATATGTCAAAACAAGTTTCATTGGAACCTTTTGTATCATGTATGCCTTACTGTCTTTGTCAACTGAGTAGCAATGTTTCATAACAATGTAACATTTGAGATGTTACTTTGTTGAATATTAATTAGTACATTTCTGTTGATTACGACATTTGGGGTAATGAAAGCAGCCAAAGTTACAACCTTGAGATTTTAGTCCCACAAGACGCGTACCTTGGGTAAGATCTAATTGAAATAAAAAATTACCTACATCGTTCGGGTAAGAACGACGGAGTGAAGTAAAACAAAAAAAAATCTGTGATATAAAATAATCATAGATCTAAATAAACTGTAACTTGCCTAATAATTTAATTGTCATCATCATCATTTCGGCCGAATGCAGTCCACTGCTGGACACAGGCCTCCCCCAAAGATCACCACAACCACCGATATGGATGTGTTGTCGGCTCATTGGGGGGTTTTGCCATAATCACTACGCTTGGCAGGCGGGTTGGCGATCGCAGTTGAGTTGTTAATGTACTCGAAGGACGCTGCTGCCCATCCTCCGGGTAATCCCTTAGTCGACTTTTACGAAACCCATGGGAGGAGATGGGGTGGTGGTATTCTGAGCCGGCACCACACGACATTCTGAGCCGGCACCATACGACAACACAATTTAATTGTGTATACCTTAAATCTACATATTTTCATGGTGTGTCCCATGTCCGTATCAAATAGGTATCCAACTCAGCATAATGCCGGGCAGAGATTCCGGGTCCTGATTTTCAGCTGGATATCACACGGATGCCAATCAGTAAGAACTAATAAGAAGAAGCTAAATAAATTGACATAATCATTTTACATAAATATTGAGTTGTTTTTTTTCCTGATGAAGATTATACATATAAGTTATATTGGTTTATGTTTGTACAAGATTATAGTTGTTATTTGCATATTATAGTTGTTGTATTTTTATTAATAAAAAGATAATATATCTGTGCGTGTATTGACTCGGTCAAGAGTTTGTCGTACATTGGCACAATTTAATTACAGAACTCTGTCTTAAATGTCATTACTTACAAAATTAAATGTTTTACGAACTAAGAACACACGCTCTGTAGCATTATTGTGGTTTAGAACTACGAAGTGGCTCACTTCACTTGCTACAATGCTCATTGATCATGTATGTAATACGACGGAATATAGATACCTATCACAATGTACATGATAACGAAGTGCGAAAAAGACACTAAATATCATGAATTCATATGTCATTTCAAAGTCTTGCATAGGATAATAATATTGTTGGACTGTTCTAGGAGTGAAGGTTGTTTGAAAAGTGTTTGGTTTTTCTATTGTAATGATTCTCAAATAATATTGTAACTTGATTTATGATCCTATATAGCAATGAGATTGCTCGGAATATCTTCAAAGATATATCTTATAAGGAGTCTTAAAAACATATTTTTCTTGATCTATTTTTACAATCAGACCGTTACAGCATAATAATAATAGCCACAGCATTCTGAATACTATAGCGGCTAAGCACGACTGTCCACTGGTGTGGAAACTTATACAAAGGACCAAGTCGCTATTTACAATTAGATAAAACATTTTTATAACTGTATTACTACAAATCTGGATCTCTGTTGTCTGAATAAATAAATTATATTATTATTTTCATGTCTCTCTTTTCACGGGTTTATATCCCCAGTAAGGGGGAACCCGGTCTTTTGACAGGCTTACGTGGGGACATAGGTCCAACACGCAGAGGCCCTTTAGAGAATTTTAATCTAAAATGTAATGGGACACCAACCAGGGACTCTCCATAGCTGCACTATAAAATGAAGTCATGGATTGTCCCCGGTGGTGTAAGGCTATTGTATGAGATGGAAACTATAACGATAAGGTCTATTGCAATGGGTGTTACATGGAATAAAAAATAAAAAAACTAATAAATACGGGAACAACGGCGTCTGTCTTTCAACTTTGATCGTGAAATTCTGTGGCAGACGGTGACTCGCCACTCACAAGATGGGCCCCCTAAATGGCCACCACTACAGGCGACAAGGAGCAACACCGGTGTGAGCGGCTAGGGGTGTAGAGAGGTGCGGCACCGGTTTCACCATCGCGCGTCTCGAAGACTCGGAGCGGGTTTCCCCGTTATTACGCCATTAGACACTTCCACCCCCGAGCATATAGCTCTGGCAGCCCCCCTCTGATCGGCCAACTAAGGCAAGCCAGAGTTGAAATTCCTGCGGGCACTCATGGGGTTCCACTCCAACCAACCAATAAAGGCAAGTGGAGACGAGGCCCTGACCGACTCTCTGGAGCATTCGGGTACGCAGTGTCGCCACTCACATTCAGCTCGCCACAAACTGCCCTGCGTTCATATTATTATTATTATTATAATAAGAAGCATAACTAAAATCATTATAAATGTACTGTTTGCTAGAAAAATGTTGATGCTAAGATATGGACGACATTAAGAAGGCTTTATATGAATCCAACTACAAATTTCAACGGAATTCCAATAACAACAAACCCAACTACGCTACAACTGTCTTCAAATTCACTCTCTGATTGACAATAACCTTATTCACACCCAAATTGTGATACAAAGATAAAAATTGAAAGCGAGCGTCGAAAATATCCACCACATTTTTTATTTGATCAATTTTTGTAGCAACCAATTGATGGCTGGGAGGGAAGAGGAATTTTCGGAGGGAAACGATCTCATTTGTACGCGTTCTTTGATGAGATGACTGACTCAGTATCGATGTATAAGAGGATGGCGGGCGTATTCTGTGAGAAAGTTGGAGGTTTATTTATCACAACGAATGACGAATAAATACAGAATTATACCTCATCATTTCTTTTCAGTTTCAGTGCTAATATGAGTTTTGTTTTTCAATATATACTCCCCCGCCCTTTCCTTTGTTCTGTTTACGTTGGTATATTTTGCATACATACATCTTACATACACGGGCACCCAGATCCGAAACAACTATCTTTAGGACACAAAAATATCTGATCCGTGCGGGAATCTAAAAAGCCAATCTCTTCGCTACTGCGGCAAATGCGCCATCGTTCTAATCTTACGACCGGTTTTTCGTGTTGTTGCGTATTCAGAATATAGCACCACTTCATCTCTGAACGTAACTCTCGCGTCTTTCTCGTAATACGATGTCCTGTATTTTATTATAAAATTTAATACGGTAGCGCATGAAAGAAGTATGTTATTCTTTTTTTTTACACTTAGCCCAACACTAGGATTTCTCCTGTGTCGTGGGTGCGTTTACAAACATAAATTCCACACACAATACACGCAGAACCGGAACAACTACCTGCAGATCGTACAAATATTAATTCCGCGTGGGAATCGAACCCACAACCCGGTGCGAAGCAGCCGACTGCACCAACCATGCCGTCATGAACTTTATTTATATGAACTTTAGCTAAACGACATTTTGGCCGTACTAATTTAGTTATGTCTAGTATTATAGTTATGCCGATCACATTTTCTTGTAAACAGATGTGTTGTTTCTAATTTAGATAATACTTTCATAAATATATTGACAAGGTACTGTCATTATGTTGATGTTTTTGAAGAATTCTCTCAGGGAATCCCGACTACCAATGTTGTAAATGGCTTCAAAAGCTCTCTTCTGTGTTATAAAAAACTGATTCAATATCAGCAGCCAGCCCCACAGTAGGACATTATACTGTGAAAGTAATTATATACGTAACGCTTTTTGCTTAAGCAGTGTAATAGCTTTTAACAGTTTACCATCTGTCCAAATTGATTCGGAACACGCGCACCGCCATCTCAGGCCTGTTTCTGTTCGGGCGACGGACCGCCCCTGGTTCGTCGCCCGCAGGCCACTCCTCATGGTGGCCGGAGATCGTCCAGTGCCCTACCCCTGCGCCCCCGCCCAGTGTGTCTTCTGCGGAGAGGATCGGAGATCTTCCTCCGTCGCCGCTCTGCCGCCTCCTTTGCTTGCATCACTTCCTCGCAAAAGGGGGCGACGGCATCCCACGCATTCTTACTCCGGACGATCGACTGAACCAGAGGCCGGAAGCGAGAGGTCACCCCCTTCGACCGCCACGACGAGGTCACGGCGCTGCGCTGCCCAAGCTGGGCACTCCTCCAACGTGTGCTGCACCGTGTCCTCCGGGCAGTATCCGCAGTGATGACAACCAGGCGTCTCTTCTCGGCCTATACGACACAGGTACTTCCGGAAACACTCATGGTTCGAGAGTACCTGCGTCATCCGGTAGGTGAGGGTGCCATGCCGCCTCTCCAGCCATTCCTCCATTACCGGTCTTACCGCCGCTATCGAGGCGTGCCCTGCAGTGGGCCGCTCCAGTCGCCCTTTCCACGACTGCAATAAGTAGCTGCTGTTCTCTTAATTTTATTTTTGTGATTGATGCACGACTTTAAACAATTTACATCAGCTCTTTTTATATTTGTTTTTTTATGGTTCACTTTCAATCTTCTAAATACTCAAAACGTATGTGAATACACTATGGCAACTGGAACCGACGGCTTCACGTGTCTCCGGGGTACGGAGGGGTCTTGATCCAGAGGGAATTGGCATCCATCCAAGCTACGACATTACCAACTGGATAATGTATCCAGTTTCCATGTCATTTCACCTAACATGATACTAAAATATATATACTACCTGTTAGGCTCAAGTAATGAACACGCTTATTAAGCGAAAAAATCCACCACCGTCGAATCACCCACAACCCGAATCTGTGTCGTGGTTTATTCATTTATTCTTAATGTACAAAGGCAGTCTCAATGCCACAGGCATTTTCTGCCAGACGACCTATGGGTGATGCAGAGAAAACAAGGTAGATGTACTAACAAAATAAGAGTGAGAGGTATAGATGCGATGACATTTATTTACACAGAATAGAAAATTACAAATATATGTACAAACTTACGTAAACATTGCATATATAAATACACTTACATGTGTAAATAATAAATAAAATGTGGTCCCTATAATATTTGACCATTACGCGTCATGAGTTAAGCCAAACACTATCACAGCAGGTTAAGATGCATTTGGGGTAGCTCCTGGGCTACCGCAATACCGCGAAATAACGTTTATAGAGTCTAACCTCTTATTTAAGTATTTAAAAGTTCATTATTTAGTCAACTACGGTACAGAACGACGTTATAACGGTTCCTAATTGCCTAAATGATTTTATTTTTTCTCAATTAACTATGTGGCTTCGTGATCCTTTCATACTCAAGTGGAAATCTTAGTGGGCTTCCTCCGCTCAAGGTCATCTTCGGCACCTTGAGCCCCAGATTCTCGGGACCGAATGCACCGGAGCTGCAAATTTTTGCTATGCGTATAACCATATCATGAAGGTGATTAACTGTAAAACGGTCATCACCTCTAGCAGAAGAATGACGACTGTAAATGCCCCCTCAAACACAAACTAACATATGTTATGTCTCATAAGTCATCTACATTGTTTGGCCTTTTCCCCAGAATACACCCGCCTTCCCAAGTCATAACATCGATGGAATCTTTCATTAGGCTGCTGTAAAACTTACTTATATGTATAAAGAGAAAGCTTATCTTTATACGTACATTCATGAGATTATATACTGATCTGGGTTGAAAGAAAATGTTTAATGTAATCGGTAATCCGAAATAAACTTACATCTATTTAATTAGAAATCCTTAACGTTTACTTTTACCAACCGATTATCGATGGTCGACATACGGCCGAAATTAATAAAAAAAAAATCTAACCAGAAAAAGAAAAGAATGGATTTCAGATTACGGATATGTCTGTTATTTTGTGTTAAATGTGATCGTACCACAACAATGGATGAATTTCAAAGTCTTAAATCTGAAGATTTTGGATTAGATTGACTATTAATTTCGGCCGTAAGGCGCGACGTCGCATCGTCGGCGTCGTACAAAATAATTAAATGGATTTATACCATTAGGTATTGTTTTTTGTAGTTAATCACATTTAGCATTTAATAAGGCGCAATTAAAAATATCATGGACTAGCTGTACCCCAAGGTTTTACATTCACCCGCTGTTTAATATTTTAAAAACGGGTTATTTAATAAATAATTTTGAGTAAGTACTTTGGCAGAGACAGAAAGAAAGAAAGAAAACACATTCATTCAGCACAAACAAACTGATAGCACATAACAGAAAGAAAATATAAATATTATTAGATAAATAAAAACAAATATACCATTGGCATGATCATGCCGAAAGGGTTACCAACTCAGCATTTGCGGGGCATTAGGTACCCATTGCTGATTTTTTGTTGGCACTCCTGCAGTGACACACGGACGGAGGGAACGTAATATTAATATAAATAAAAATGTATAGGTACCTATAAGGCAGTGGCAAATAGCATGAAATAAATATAAGTACATATTAAAAGCAAAAAAAAAACAAAACTGTTATGCACGAACATACATAAAATGTACATTGTATATAGTATAGGTATATAGAGGAATTAAGAACCTCTCCTTTTTGAAAGACTGTTTAAAAGAAATCTAATAAGCAAAACCACAGAATGGAGCTATCTTCAATACGTTTATGGTTTTCGCGTGGACAGTCATAATGAGAAAATGAGTATTTTTATTTCGTAATATACTGGATTAAATGGATACGCATCGTTCCGTCGAGGCTTATAACTTTGTTAGTTAGAAAGAACTAGATTCAATCATGCTATATTACGAAGGTAAAATAATTAAGATTCGTTGAAGGTCTGTAATTTTTAGGGTTCCAAACGTTCGAAGGAAATACGACGGAACACTTATAGGATCACTCGTGTGTCTGTGTCTGTCTGTCTATTCGTCTGTCACATCCAATTTGCTCCGAATCTACAAGACCGATCAAGTTGAAATTTGGTACACATATGGATTTCTGCCACCCAAACACGTACGTGTAACGTAAATAAATGAATTTTGAATATGGGGTCACTTTTGAGGGGCAATATAGAAAATGAAAGAATAAAGTTTTGCAAACTGTACCGTGTAACATATGAAATGGAAGGGCCTGTTGTAAGGGTATCAAGTGTATTTCTCTTATAATTTGAAAATGTATAGTTTTAAAGTTATTTAGGAAAATAGACGAAGTTTGTACATTTTCATATTTTTTTCCGAAACTTTAGGCTCAGTAAGCCTAAAATTTTGGAAAAATACTGAGAAAGCTCTTTATCTATAGATTACAGGAAAACCTATAATAACATTATAAATCTTTCAATATTGTTGTTGGAATTTTTTAACTACGATCAATGATATTACACCATAGATATGTTACGTCCATATTAGATGGCGCGCAAAATACAGTCTCGCTTGCACAACCATGTCGTGAGAAAGAAAATACAAAAACAACAAGAGTAAAAGAGATAGCTATCTAGGCGAACCGATTGCGAAGTGCTACAATTGGGGGAGTTTTGGTTCTTACTTTTGGCACGCATGTAACATATCTACTTCTTTTTAATATATAATATCATTGACTACGATGTTAAATTTGTTCTTGGGATAAGTTATTGGTACAAGACCAAATTCAACAATAGACAACATATTCGGCAATTTCGAAACCCTGTTCACGCGACTTCAACTCGGACTTGTCCGGTTTTGACTTAACATCTTTTTTGTGCTAGCAGTTGATCGAACGCCTTCAATATTTGTTATCAATCACATTTATGCCAAACACGTGAAAACGTACAAAAATAAAAGTCAATCACCAATAAAGTGGTCTACGATTCCCATCAAAAGTATTCAAAGGAATGATTCAAATATGTAAAAGAAAAGTTTGTTTTAAAAACACATATAATGACTTCACGGCTGCTTCATTAATTTGCTAAAGTAAAAAAAGAATGTGTAGAAATGTATACACGGCTACACATCAAGCTAGACCCAAACAGTTTACGCTGATCTATTATCATACCAAAAGCCTATACAATACGAGATCAGCTTATACTGGTTTCGTATAGCTTGATATGTAGCCGGTGTACTACTATCAAATCGCATATATATTTACTGCTATTCTATAATATTTACAAGCAGATCATTAATTCTATCATGTTTGATCTCGTGCTGTATATAATAAAGCTAAAGAGTTTGTTTGTTTTTTGTTTAAACACGCTAATCTCTGTAACAGTGGGAATAGAAACATTTTTTTTTTAATTGGATAACCCAGTTCTCTAGGGATGTTACAGGTTTAACATCATGCTACGATCATTAGGAGCCGTGCAAAAAAAAAGTGAGAACGAAGTAATAACGCGGGCGGGCGATGTGACGCGATGGGTTGGGGGCTGATAGCGGCCATTCGACTACGACCACGTATTATGCTGGGGCTACACTAACGTTTAACGCTATTAATTATCGCGTTAGTGGACACTAAACATAGATGTAGCCATGGCGTTAGACGTTAGGTGATAGCTCGGGTGGCGGTCTTGTTAATGCGTCAAGTTGCCACACCTGCGTTTGACAGTACGCACCGAGAGTGTGATAGGATTGTACGTCTTTGTTTCCCACCCGAAGTAACTGTTGATTGATGATAACTATGGCCAGCAAGTCCGTCTGGTGTCCGGATTAAGAATAAAGCACCACTCCATCTCCTCCCATTGGATGTCGTAAAAGGTGGCTAAGGGATTCCATAAACCAGAGGGATGGTCAGCAGCATCCCTTCTGTGGAACAGTAGCTATACTGCGCTCACCAACCCGCCTTTCAAGCGTGGTGAGTATCGGCAAATACCCCCCAAAACGATGAAACAATTATGTTTGTAAATCTTTGATGGAGGCCTTTGTTCAGCAGTGGATGTATAAATGACTGAAATGATGAAAACATGCTGATGGCTAGCAATTAATATTAATTATCCTGTGACTATGGAGTGGACAAATGAAAACGTTGTAGAGGCACTCATCAAATAATACAATCTAGCTTCAACCGCCATCTTGAAAATAATGTATCGAATAACGCGATTTGTCGACATTAAGACGTTAAATGCAGGTGTAGCCAATCAATTTAACCCATTATTTTCTGGAATCTTTTTGCGCCTTTATTATTGGAATAATTAATTAGCATTACCGAGATGAGCCGAACTGTGCATGCCTGTGTCAAATGTCAATGCTGAAGTACTACAAATTATTTATAATTACTCCGATTTATTTTAAACCTTTTCAGTGGAACCGCGGGGCACAGCTAGTATTTTTTTCTTTCTGAAAAAAAAAAACAAGGTCTTACATCCCCTTTCCTTCATTTTTAGAAAGCCGCGACCCAAATATTTCCTATAAGCTAACAGGCGGAAACAAAACGTAAAAAATATATGTATCCATGCACTCCACATGGATTTAAAGCCATATTCCTGAAGGAAATATAAATATAGAATTGAAATATCGTATAATGTGTATCGGAATCCCTTCCCTTGGTGAAGAGCAGACGACCAAAATACCAAGATCTTCTCACCTCTCCTTCGTGAGAGACTTTTAAGTACTAAGGAGGAGTTTTCAATACCTAGTCGCGGCTCTCACTAGGTTGGCCACGTCGTAAACGTTCGATAGGTCGGGAGCTACTTATGACTATGAATATTTATAACGTATTAGCCGAACGTCGTTTGTGTTGCTACCGGTGAATATTAAGGGTGGGTTGCCAGAGTAAAATTATTTATTAAGGTAGATATATTTTTATATAAATATCTTGAAAATTCAGTTGAGAGGGAATAACAAACATATTTATGATGAATTAAGGGAAGACGATGTAAAAAGCGAATTTCTAAATGATCGCAGAGCAACTACCATCTCATCTCCACAGGGCCCATTGGAACCGAGTTTTATAATGTAATGTTATGAGTACCTATACCTGTCTTTTATGTAAAAGACGCTTCTATTATATTTCCTATTTACCTAAATTATCCCTAAGAGACCTTTTACGACGCTTACTGGATAGAATGCCTTTCTTAACACAGGAGATAACACGGCTGGATATAGAATGAAGCGTATATTTTCTTATTCTTGGAAATTATAATTTATAAAATGAAATGAATTTACATTATTTAGTTTTTTTTAGATTTGTATCTGTCAAGTTTGTGGTGATCTGTTTGTGTATAATGTTTTAACTATATTAGTTGGCACAGTTTTCAATCCAGTGCTGCCGTCTTAATTAAGCCATTTTATATTTAATTCCTATTCCGATTATTCTTATTTCTTTGTTTTTCGTTGTTAATATATTATTTGTCAAGCTGGTACCTACCTATCTAACGCGTCCTTGGTTGACAGAATCGTCAAGTGAGGGTTGCCAGATGAAATGTGTTATTTATAATCTCGTATTTATATTGCTTATTAAATTTGTGCGCCGTCATTTTGGAAGAGAATAAATATTTATTTATTTTTAAATATGGAATTCTTGCATTCTTCAAAGTAAATTCGAGAAATAAAACTCTAGTTTTCGGCCGCAGTACGCGGAGGACTGGCTTTTGTGGACAACTTGGAAAGGACCAGCCCTAGACGGCCATATCATCATTATCATCATCATATCAGCCAAAGGAGGTCGACTGCTGAACAAAGGGGGAGGCCCTTAGATTTCCACAGCGAGGGATTATATGCCGCTCTCATACTTCCATATGAGAGACAAGATTTCAAATGATAAAGCAGTGATACACATAAATGACTGATTACTCATTGCTCAATGCTGAGTGCTCATCGCTCAATGCAACGGCACGTTATGTCTGTAAATTGTACCCAACGTTTTCTTAAATAAAAATAAAATAAGGCTCCTTACTGCGGCAGGATGCAATCTGAAACACCCAAACATCAAAAACCTAACATTCTCGTCTTCACTTGAGCGCTCTGCGTGAGCCTTATATTCGATATCTTTACATTCAACCACCAACTATTACCCCGCCTCATAAACATCCCCTTAAATGCAAATTATAAATGTTTATATAAAGAGTTCAATTTATATTCTAATTCAATGGCTTGCCGCTAGAGGGCAAGGTGTCGCTGATGACGACACTTTTCAAACTAAATAAAGCTGTTACGACAAAACTGTGGCTTAAACTGCACTACAAAAGATTGTATCACATCCCTAGTTAAGATATTCAGTGAGATACAAGGCTTTTGGTAAATATTATGAAGTTATTTAGATGCTGAACTGGAAGAAATCTTGTTACAAGTATTTGTTTATATCGACGAGTTCCAAGCCGGATTGAGGGCTACTTTTAGTAAAAAATAACTTGCTATGGTAATACTTTTGAGTTTATCGACCTCTACTCGATTTTAAAATAATTGTAAACTATATACAATAAATACGTTTCTCCGTATGGCGTCCGGATTAAAAATGTAACACCCCATCTCCTCCAGTGGATGTCTTAAAAGGCTACTAAGGGACTCTAAGCCTGGCGTAAGCGTCGTACCGTCCCTTCTGTTGAACGGTAGCCATACTGTGCAAACCGACCCGAGTGGCGAGTATACGACACTATTGTGAAAATCTATGGGGGAGGCCTTTGTTCAGCAGTAGACGTCTCTTGACTAATAATCATTATAATAATGATGCAATGCGTAAACAATTATATCGATACCTATTTTCACAAATCTTATCGTTTTGCATAACGAATAATTATATTTGCAGTGAATTGTAATGCCAAACTTTTCGTATAAATAAATATAAATATGTATGACTCCTAAACTTACTTCTGCTGGACAAGATAAAAGATTATTCATTTAAACCATATACATGCACTTATGAGCAGTCGAGGCTTTAATTGCCGCGTTCCAAGATGCAGATTTCCTACGGAAAATCTATGGGCAAGAAACGCTATGGTTACTCTTTTTAAATCATATAATATTATTGGCGGATCTAGTACGCTAAAACTAAATCAATCGGTAAGATACAGGAACTAGGCATAAATAATCGTAATTCGGCGGCACGGTTGGTGCGGTGGCCAAGCGACTGGCTTCCTACGCTACGTACCGCGGGTTTAATCCCCGCACGGAACAAATATCTGTTTGATTTGCAGATAGTTGTCTCCAATCTCAGTCTATGTGCATGTGAGATTTATAACTGTAAACAATATCCACGAAACCAGAGAAGTCCTATGTGGGGCAACTTAATATTAAACTTAAATATACTTTTTTTAAAGAAGGAAAAGCATAGTAACTAATAGCAACGAGATTCCAAGAGATAATGTTTAAAGAGAGGTCACAGAAATTTATTATAATAAATTTTTCCATTAATCTCAGAATATGGCGGCCCCTACAGACATCCGCATAAAGAAGGTGAACAACAGGCGATTAGAAAATATTCGCTAAATAAAAATCCTAAATTAAGATGCTCTCACATCAAGTTGTCTCAAGATAAGGCTTTCTGAAAGCGATTTGAGAACCATGTAAAGTTTTCCTCTACAAATCAAACCTTAAGTGATTTAAAAAGAGATATACTGCAACTTTCAAGTCAGATGACGACACGGTCAGCGCTCACTGCGCTAAGCGAAGGGCTATCTGCCAAGTTGCGGGTGGGATTCCCGCACGGATCGTAATAAGTTTTGGGTGTTTGGACCGTTTTTAAATTAATAATTGGGTTACTCGCAGACATTCAGAGATGCGGCTGCTTAACTGGGCAAATATGCCGAAGGAAAAAGAGACCTCCAACCAAGCTTAAAATTATTTCTTACAAACTAAGCTAAGTACCGTGTGGTGCCGGCTCAGAATACCACCACCCCATCTCCTCCCGTGGGTGTCGTAAAAGTCGACTACGGGATTAGCCGGAAGATGGGCAGCAGCGTCCTTCGAGTACATTAACAACTCAACTGCGATCGCCAACCCGTCTGCCAAGCGTGGCGATTATGGCAAAACCCCCCAATGAGACCACAACACACCCATATCGGTCGTTGTGGTGTACTTTGGGGGAGGCCTGTGTCCAGCAGTGGACTTCATTCGGCCGAAATGATGATGATGATGATGAAGCTAAGTGCGCCCCCTGCGGGACTCAGACCTCGGCTTTGCTGTGGGGTACAAGCAATGGGGATAGCTGGATCGTTATTATTCAAATATTTTAGGCAATAATTAAAACTACATGCTCGGCTGGGACGGGAGGGAGGTGATTGAACGGGTTGGTGCAGCAGGTCGCAGCAACAGGCATCTGCGGCAGCGAAGGCCGTATGACGGTCTGTTTAGTGAACGAGACTGCATGAGTCTACGGTGAGTTCTACGGTGACTTCAACGTCCAGATCAATAAGTGCCTCGATATTGGGTGGCCGGTACCACGAGGGGAGTCCAGTGGAGCAGGGCAGAGTCAAAGTAGTATTAAGACGCTTTATTCATAAATTGCCTGATGTTCGGCAAGTTTAAATCGATATGGAGAGGTTAATTGCCCATGAACCAGGGCGCACCCGTGGCCTTGCTCATGATTTTTGAGGGTTTGGAGTTTATGGAGTGGATAAGATTCAGCTTTTGCGAAATAAACACTGGTATGGGCCACGATTGGCCGAATGTACATGTTGTAAATTCTCACCTCATATCATATATCATATCTCTTAGAAAGAGATAATTTACTAGAAAAATAAATAAATAAATATAATTTCTACGCTCCATTTAACGCACTACAGATATTATAAAATAAAAACAAACAGACGGCAGATATTTAAAACTAAGCAAAAGTAAAAACCATATATCGACCGGTAACCCTAAAAATACTGATTTGATTTAAAATAAATGTTCTCTATGGACATCGTATGATCCTGGTCTATGAACATATATAAATAATGTACGAACGACATCATAAAAAGAACATTGTAAAAGTAACATACGGAAAATACATAAAATTGAAGTGTCCGTTTGTAATGTCAATATAACAGCTTTTTACTAAATGCATATAAAAGTATATACGGTACCTATAACAAAATAAAACAAAAAAAACTGTCGCTGTGCGCTATGCTGCGGTGGCTTGTGACCACGTGCACGTCGCCATCTCCCTATATCAGTAGCAAGCTAGTGCCTCGTTTTTTTAATTAAAAAATAGAAGCAAACTATCATTTACGTAATAAAAATGCGCACCAAGTTGTCGACGTTGTTGCCAACATTGCCGTTGAGACCCATCGCCCTTTCAATCTCCCTCCCTCCCCTTACTCGTGCTAAGCCAGTTACTAGCTTTAAATATTCCCTAAAACATACTAAATAATACCGGTCCAGCTATCTAACAGTTTTGGTCCCCAACGACGCCCTAAGCTTAGGTTCGTGCTAATAAATAGCTGCAATTGTAATTTTTTAAGCAATGCATGGCCTTTTCGGCTTTGCTAGATTGCTTGCAGCCTAGCAGTGATATCTGATGATAATACAACCAATTTGAAAATATTGTATGTGCTTAAACCCATGCATCATCTAAATATACTTTTTAAACAACAAAAGTCTATAGAAAGAAAAAGTTATTATGATTTTTGGAACCCATTTATACTGTACTGTACTGTATTTATATCTATAATCAGACACACTACCATTTTCATTGTCCAATATTGGTTTTTATCCACAGATAGGTAGACTGATGACGCATATTGATAAGGTGTGATAAAAATGTTTATTATTTTAAACGATATAATCAACCAGGTTATTTTTCGTAATTGTTAGCACAAAAAAACCGGACAAGGGCGACTTGAACACGCGTGAAGAGGGTTTCGAAATTGCTGAATCGTCTATTCTTGAATTCTGTCATGTACCAATAATTTAGCCCAAGAACAAACTTGACATTGTAGTTGAAAAACATGTGCCACCATACATTCCAACTACAAATGTAAGTTTGTACGAACAATATTGAAAGATTTCCCATGTTATTTTAAGACCATAGACTTCTTAAGGGTTTTCCTTTAATCTTTAACTGAAGAACTATATTATCTATTTGTTTAAAAATTTTAGGCTCAGTAGTTTCGGATGTAAGAGGAGGGGGGGGGGGGCAAATTTCTCAATTATCCTCATAACTATATACCTATTTAAAAATTATAAAATAAATATATTTGAAACCTTCACAACAAGCCCTTCTATTTCATATATCGCACGGTACAGTTTGCAAAACTTTATTCTTTAATTTTGTATATTGACCCTCAAAAGTATTCGAAATAATATATTTACATTACACATTCGTGTTTGGGTCGCAGAAATCTACATGTGTACCTAATTTCAAATTAATCGGTTCAGTAGATTTGGAGCAAATTGGCTGTGACAGACGGACAGGCACACGAGTGGTCCTATAAGGGTTCCGCCGTTTTTTCCTTCAGACGTTCGGAATCCTAAAAAGGAATAGTCTAGAAGCTATTGATAAACAATATCAGCACATGCTAAGACGAAAGTTGCTAGGAAAACCATTATTACCTCCTTAGTAACCATTAACTTTATCCATAAAATCGTTAATTACCTATATCTCTGAACTGAAATGCGATAGCAGATATCTACTAAACAAAAAATCCAATCGATTACAAATGTATGTAATAAAAACACAAAAATCGGTCTTATCTTTTTATTTAGTTCGATTAATTTCAACAATTTGAACGTTCGTATACAATATTTGTGCCGTGTGGTGTCGGCTCAGAATGCCACCACCCCATCTCCTCCCATGGGTGTCGTAAAAGTCGACTAAGGGATTAGCCGGAGGATGGGCAGCAGCGTCCTACGAGTACATTAACAACTCAACTGCGATCGCCAACCCGTCTGCCAAGCGTGGCGATTATGGCAAAACCCCCCAATGAGCCCACAACACATCCATGTCGGTCGTTGTGGACATCTTTGGGGGAGGCCTGTGTCCAGCAGTGGACTTCATTATGAATATCCGAATTGATGATACAATATTTACAGAATTACAAATATATTATTTACATATAGAGACCCTTTAATAATATTGACTCTATGAGCTTCTCGATAAATAATAAAACTTTACAATGTAACAGTGCACAATAATTATACCTAATCTGTAAGACCAATGACGCAGATGATTAAGATCTATATAGTGAATGGTTTTAACCATCCTGCAGATTGATTATGAAAGTGGAGCATCTGTACGTACCACGGACCCTGAGATATTAAAGGTGCGTCAATATGTGCAAAATGTTTTGAAATCGGTGGTGACGTCATCAACATCATCGTCATCTTTGGCACATAGAATTCTCCTAGTTCGCACTACAACACGTCTCAGGTCCATTTGGCGTCTCACGCTCAATTTACCGAATATTAGTACGTCAAAACTGACAAGAACTCGCATTTCAATAAAATTCAAAAGATTATACTACTTCTAAATTGATATTTGCGTAATTTCTATACAAAATGCTTAACTTGAAATTGCTTTGCATTGCTTAAAATGCTTGATACTTGGTACAAAGTTCAGTTCTAATAATTATTTAAACTAACTTTTCGTTTCAATGATGAGAAGCCACAGTACAAATCTATTAGCGTTGTCTCTCTCATACATAAGAACATTAAATCTAAAGCCTGCCATATATCATCTAATCTATATAGATTCCTGTCATAAATATATATTTATGACAGGAAAATACTGAACACCAATGTGTGTACGTACAAGCTGTTCGAAATATTATTGGCGGTTCCAATTTGGAGAGACATGTAGGCAACAATTTTTCTAAACGTTTCTACATCAATAGATTAGAAAACATATAGCGGGCGTACACGTACTTTAGCTTAAATCCATATGAATTTATTAGGCTATACATTTATCACGTGAAAAACATAAAATAACTTCTTTACACTATAAAAAACCACATAAACACATTCACTTTTCGATAAATGTGATAACTATGCAGCACTCAATAACTTTAATAACCTGCTGCTGGTGCCGTTGGTTTCTTCACCTTCAGTTTTTAGTGTAGTACTGGAAAGAGTTGTTATTTCAGTGGATGCTTCTGTGACTTGAGTAGATTGTTCGGTATTTAAAGCTGTAGTTTCTAATGTGGTAGGAGTTGTTGTTTCTGTCGTAGTTGTTAAGCTGTTTCTCAAATATTGCAGCTCGTCATCCAGTCTGTTCCTCTGTCCAGCCATTGCTAACGTTGACACAAATAAGCAAAATGATAGCAGCGACAAAAACACTATGACCTTGTTGTTCACCATCCATCCCAGAGTCCTTTCTGTATAATATTTGCAAGCTGTGTTACTCATTTTATTAGAATTTAGCTTTGTTGTACACGAGTTTCACTATCCGTTCTGTTGCGATGAATACTTCACTTTCAATATTATATTTTATCGATACTTCAGTTATCTACTGATAAAAATGCGAGAAGTACTTGTAATACCAATGTAAAATTCAATCTCATAACTTCAACAAACAGTTGGGTTTCGCTTGAAAGGTTTTCGAGTTTTTCGAATTCGTCAGGATTAGATAAGGTATCTACTATTATTTGTTGGTCACAAACAATCTGGTATAATATTATAGTGTACATCATTATTGTATCATGATTTATTTTTAGGTTTAAATTTTTAAGACATAATCTTTTAATTATGCCTAGAAAGAATAAAATTACTGCTTGGGATACTGCACTGCATGTTTGACAGTCTATTCTTGCTTTTATAAATTGATTTTTAAACAAAGGAAGCAGGATGTGTACGTTTTGGCTATGAGTTATGATTAGAATATCAAAGTTAACAAAAACCTGTTTTGATATCGAAAGCCAATATTTTGCATTAATTTTTATAGCTGCAACCTAAATTATTGTTGTGATTTTAATAAACCTTTAATTTTAATTTAATTATTAATTATTATATAAATATATAAATATTAATTTAATTTAATAATTTAATTTTAATTTTAATAAATAGAAGGCCTCTTTCATGATAAATTACTACAAACGTATTTATAGGGTATGTTACGCTAAGTTACTAGCTTATTTCTAACGACTAGACAACCGACCGACGTCCCTAGATTAGTCCTGCGAGGCATCACACTGCACTCGTCACCTCGTGACCTAATGTTATTTAGTCTTTTATGCCCAGTACTTTCACTAACTAAATACCCTTCAAACCGGAGTACAGTAATATCTAAAGTTCAAACACCACTGCTTAGCGGCACCAGTGGCAGGTATCTTATTGCTCGACGAGTGCCCTGCGTGGACAGCCGATCGGCGGGTCCTGGTCGATCGGATTGGGCAAGATCTCTCTCTGCCGGCAGTAGTGTCGGCTATGTTGGCAGAGCATGAAAATTGGAGCGCAGTGGTCTCCTGCGAGAGGGTCATGCTCCAGAAGGAGACTGCAGAGCAGGATCGGGAGTGGGCTGATCCCACACGGAGAAGGACGAGACGGCGCCGGCGTAACAACCGTCCTGGCACTCAGATCCAACAGGCCTCATCCTACCGTTACTACAGTGGGGGCCTCGGGGATCGCGGGCGCGTTGATTGGGGAGTCTGGGTGCTCACACCGAGCGACCCCCGGGTGACGGCGGCGCGCACGTGGTCACGTGCCGCCCTGTGCGCACGCAGCGCACGGCGAGGCTTGGGGGGATCCTTTAGAAGCCTCCCCGAGAAGTTCTTGGAGGGCGATCTTTTTACAGTCGCCTTCCCTGCACTAGAGGGAATGACCGCTTTACAGTCATCGCCTCCGTAATGTGCCTATAGGCGTGACAGGGCGGCTCTTGTGTGATCTTACGAGGACCTAGAGCCCCCTTTTGGTACCGAAGATGAATGCTCCGGTGGTTTTAGCCGGTAGGAAGCCGGCATACCCCTTTGCCCTTCCCCGGGGCGAAGGAAGTTCAAGTAAAATTTCCACTGGACCCAAATAAAAAAGGTGTCATATTGCTATTTGATATTTTACAATATCCATAAAGAAAGAGATGTAGTTTTGGTCTACGAATACTCATGGTTATCCCATATTACTCGTACATTTGTTTTCTATTTTATCAAGTTATTACTAATTAACAATATCCCTGTACCAGGAATGTCATCTACATATAAAAACGACTACAGAAAATATAACACTCGAAATAAATGTTGATATATATCCGCATTTGCTCGTTATTGTTGTCTTCGTCTAGAACTTACTAGACTATAAACTTTTTTAATCAAGTAAGTACAAGTTGCAGGGAAAGATGGAAAAATACATACATACATACTGTTGAAATATTTTTAGCGTATTATTATGTTGCCACACTTTGTTGTCGTACTTATTTTAACACTTACCAACATAATATTTTCTGAAGTTTATGCGAATAGCATCCATTGAATCGAAGGCTTACGGAAATTTATCGCGTTCATTTCATTCATTCTTTATACCTACGTACAGCATCCATACGTGCCATATATATACGTGCAACCCTAGCACATGCAATTATTACATTATTAACGCACAAATATATGAATTATAATATAAACAATATTTTATGTTCTACCCTCTATACTCACATTTGTTCATAATAAATACCTGAAACATCATACGTGCAATATATAACTAAGCACACATAATATGTATAGTGGAACATAAATGCATGCACAACAAATATATTTAAAAAAATACTCCTCTAAGTTCGCTTCTATCAATATTTTATTAAATTTGATGCAATATTTATCCAGACAAATAAATAAAATTGAAGTATCTGTTTGTAACGTCAAAATAACAGCCTTTTACTAAATGCATATAAAAGTATATACGGTAATAATAACAAAATAACAAAGTTTAACTTTTTGTCTGTCTGTCTGTGTGTTCCTACTAATCTCCGAAACGGCCTGACGGATTTTGACGGGACTTTCACTGTCAGATAGCTGATGTTATAAGGAGTTTTGTATTAGGAAAGGGAAAAGAGTGTGTGTAGTGTTCCGCGATATAAAATTAAAACCCATGAAATCCAATATATATACTAATTATATAATAATTATCTATATATAATCCGATTTATTTTAAATTTAACGGCGAGTACCGCGGGGCACAGCTAGTCGACAATATAATTTCCTTCACTCATACTTCGGCTGTAAGTATAGAAAATTTGCTCCCCTCGCGTTTAAGGTTAATGACGTCATCCGTATAACAAATTGTACGAATTTATATGAAACCCTACGAACCTCCGCCCTATATCTTCAAATGAAGTAATTTCTAAGAATAATCTCATGGTTTGAGACGCAATAGACGCGAGCTTAGGTATTTCTATATCTTTAAGAATATCACATTTTCTTTGGTGTAGTTCAATTTTATAATTAGAGAAATTTAACCATAAGTCACCGTGTGGTGCCGCCTAAGAATAGCACCAACCCGTCTCATCCCGTAGGTGTCGTTAAAGGCAACTAGGGGATTAACTAAAAGATGGACAGCAGCGTCATTTGTGTGCATTTTCAATTCAACTGCGATCGCCAACCTGCCTGTCAAACGTGGCGATTATGGCAAAACTCCCCAACGAGCACACAACACAAGCCCCGACGGGTCGATGTTCGTTCTTCGGAGGAGGCTTATATCCAGTAGTGGACGTTTCAGCTCAAATGATGATGAGGGTCCGTATTATTGTTTATGTCATCATCATCACATCAGCCAAAAGACGTCCACTGCTGAACAAAGGCCTCCCCCAAAGATTTTCACCAAACCCGGTTGCATGCCGCTCACAACGAACGACTCCCAGCTACCTTCACCAGGTCGTTAATCTATGTTGTTGAAAGCGTGCGTTTTCCTGTGCGTGGTGTCCACTCGAGAATGTTTTTGGTCCAACGGTTATCAGTTTCACAAGCTATGTGCTGCAACTACTGCCACTTCAGCTTACCAATACGTTCAGTTATGTCGGCAACTTGACTTCTTCTCCTTATTTCTTAACAGACCTCGCAGAGAAATACCAAGCATAGCTTTTTCTAATAGCTCGGTAAAAGACTTTGACCGTTTTTTATGTACCTATATTTAAAATAACATACTTAACTAACGTAACGTTTTAAATTTTTCATGTGTGGAAACCGTAATGGCCATAGGATTTTGTGAGTGTTTGCTCAAATGCCCAGTAGATTTTTTGAATGCCAGTAATATCACATTGCGATATCTGTCATCACTGTGAAATTCCGTAAGAAATTCTAATTTAGTCTAGCAACACATGTTGGCAGTACCTGGTGATGATAATGATTAATAAGACATAATTAGCTAGAAGATCGATACTTTGCGAGATTTTAATCAGTAATATATTGCACATTCTTATCTAAGATAAGAATGTAGATTTATGTTAAAGTACGCATTACTTTGAATGCAAAACAAAATGTTATGTGATTGGTTATTAAATACGTTATTGTTTTTCTATGATTTGCAGTCTATTGTTTAAATTAATTCATCACACACAACTGTAGCTAGTGAAATAACGAGTGATAATCATCATCATCATCATCTAGCCAAAGGACGTCCGCTCCTGAACAAAGGCCTCCCCCATATATTTCCACAACGAGCGGTCACATGCCGCCTGCATCCAACGACGGAATATGTTGCCGAGATAGCTGAAATGATTGGTCAACTGAAGTGGCAATGGGTAGGGCACATTACTCGTAGAACTGATGGCCGCTGGGGTAAAAATGTTTTCGAGTGGAGACCACGCACCAAAACACAGCGTGGGTAGACCTCGAACGAGGTGGACAGACGACCTGGTGAAGGTCGCTGGGAATCGTTGCATAAACATAATTAGAAACGAATTATAACGAATACTTCGATGTGACGAGCGCGGTATGTTGTGCTGCAGAACTAGTCCTGCCTCACAATCGTTATGGGTAGGCGTTACGATCACCACCAGGTGAATGACAAACTAGTAATATCTCAGGAGAGTAAAAAAAAACATTGGAATGAGGATTAGATAGTAAAATGCTCATATCAAACGAAGTAATTTGAAAATTGACTGCGTCTAACTATAGCAGAAATCATCAGACATCTAATTAGGCATCAACGCACAAAAAGTATTGGCTAATAATGGGGGTACGGTGCAATATATAACGGACAGACACCGCACTCTCAGCCATAGGTGAGTAGAAGAAACACCCCCTGGATTTCCCCATGGCACAAAAATACTGTACTTAGATGAATCCTCGTGACAAAACTGTTGTACTGTCGAATTACTCAAGATTGTACGCGATCATCATCATAATCATCAGCCTATATCAGTCCATTGCTGGGCGTAGGCCTCTCCCAGCGTGTACCACAACATCTGTTCATCAGCATTCCGCATCTAGCCGGACCCAGCAACTTTCTTCGGGGCATCCGTCTATCTGGCCGGTGGACGTCCCACACTACTTTTACTCATACTCATCATACATACTCTAGGACTAGTCTGCTCCATCGGCCATCGTGATGAAGTTTGTAAAATGTGGCCCAGCCGATTAATGCAGCAGTGCTGCCGTGCGATGGAGCTTCCTTTTAAGTCTATACGATGTGTTTAAACGAACACATCGTATAGAATGTCGTATATGAATCAGTATTCAGTTAAAGCTAACGGGGCTCTTTAAATTTTACAAATAATACAGCGCCTTGGCCACTTTAAATGAACCCACGAGTGGCATGGCCGCGGCCGCTGTACTTTACGGTGCAGTATATCAGCCGCTAATTATGATTTGATACTTAAAGACGTTTAGTGCCAACTAAACGTCAGCATTAACCAGTAAATAAAAATAGTTTCTTAATTCAAGAGTCCAGCAAAGTACGTACCACCGCAGTCCCCTCTGGGTACATCTCAAGGTGGGGAACCAATGGGCCCTTTGCCTTTGTTCTCAAGAACCTAGAGTCCCTCTACGGTGCCGAAGACGATCGCCCAGATGGTTTTAGCTGATAAGAGTCCTTCTCATTCTTCCACTCTTTCCCAGGGCGAAGTAAGTCTATGTGTACCACCGCCATGCCCGCCATGTCCAGATTGACGGGTGCTGTAAGTAATAAGATTCTAAGTAAATAATGCCTCGAGGTGACGAGCGCGACGTATTGCCACGTCGGACTAGTCGTATTCCTGGGTAACTCACAACTGTTATGGGTAGGCTTGACGATTATCAAGCGCCGACATATATGAAAACAGTCTGTAAACCCAAACTGATCATCATCTATATGTATATCGAATCCAGCCTGTACTATGAATTAAATTGGGTTCCTGAACTTATAGCTTTGTTTGTTGGGTTTCCTACGTAATCCACATTTTACCAATCTTACTTTATCGGCAACATAACTATAACCAATAACACAGCGTATCGACGGGGAAGTGATTTTATCATAATGTTGAATATGTGTTCATTTTATCTATATTTCTTATTCAGATAAGTTAGGCATGCTTAAATAACTGTTGGCCTTTGGGCCATTATTACCAGCCAAACCTATGTTTTTTTACTTTATGAAATATGAAAGGAGAGGACAAAATGAAATAAGTCTGATTCATAACTACATACCAATTAGTCTTGTATCCAACTATACAAAACGGTCATTATGCTCAAAGGAAACTGCATAAGCCGCAAGCTTGATTCACATACCTCCCGAACAGGCCGGCTTCTCCATTCTGGACTTTCCACCACTGATCATCTCCAGATGGTCATTCAAATCGAATAGAAAAACCTCAGAAGTACAATTTGCCAATTTACATTGCAATCATGGACTGCAGCAAAGCGTTTGACAGTTTCTCAATTTCCATTTGTGATCTAAAAAAACTAATACATAGGACAGACTGTTATTGATATTATTTGGAACATCTATGTCACCAGCACCGCCACTATAAAATGCCGATCTAAGAGACTTATCCTTCATCATCATCATCATATCAGCAATACAACGTCCACTGCTGAACAAAGGCCTTACGTACGTACGTACATACGTTAAAAATGTTTACACTATAATAATAAAAGCCTAACTAAAATCAATACGTTGTTTTATCCCAATAGTTAAAATTGCTACATATTTTATTCCTTTCAACCATAAGCCTAATCTAATCGTTACTTGGCTCTATACCGCGAGTATGCAGCGCTCCATTCTCTTATCTAACGGTCCCCATTCCTTACATCGAACGAACGACAGTCGAGCATTTGTCTACGGAACCCTTTGTATTAGCACCAATGTGTAGGGTTCGCTCAACTTTTATTAGCTGGCTTGTTTGGGTCAGTTTCGGGTCTATAGGTGAGTAAATGGGAAAACATCTACAGCGGTTCTAATAACCATTTAATTTCAGAGTTTAAGTTATGAAACAGAACGAACATATAATAAATATAGTTAAAAAAGTTATAAAAACACGCTTTTAAATAAATATGGCATACAAATACAACAACATTTATAGATGTAAAATAAAAGCATGGAATGCTCTATACTCACAAGCACATAAATTTAATTAAATTTAAATTAAATTTAATTAAAATTAATCTACCTTTGATATCGAGTCCATGTCCATGTCGTGCCCACCCCAATATCCGTTGGGAGCTCTGTTCTCGAAGTTGTTGACGAGTATGTCTACCTAGGACAAACTGTCCAGTTAGGTAGGTCCAACTTCGAGAAAGAGGTCAATCGTCGAATCCGACTCGGCTGGGCAGCGTTCGGGAAACTTCGCAACGTCTTTTCGTCAACAATACCGCAATGCCTCAAGACGCAAGTCTTTAACCAGTGTGTGTTACCAGTGATGACATATGGAACAGAGACGTGGTCACTCACAATGGGCCTCATAAGAAAGCTCAAGGTCACTCAGCGAGCTATGGAGAGAGCTATGCTTGGTATTTCTCTACGGGATCGAATCAGAAATGAGGAGATCCGTAGAAGAACTAAAGTTGTCGACATAGCTGAAAGGATTAGTAAACTGAAGTGGCAATGGGCAGGGCACATTGCTCGTAGAACTGATGGCCGTTGGGGCACAAAGGTTCTCGAATGGAGACCGCGCACCGGAAAACGCAGCGTGGGACGACCTCCAACGAGGTGGACAGACGATCTGGTGAAGGTCGCTGGGAGTCGTTGGATGAGAGCGGCATGTGACCGCTCGTTGTGGAAATCTAAGGGGGAGGCCTTTGTTCAGCAGTGGACGTCCTGTGGCTGATATGATGATATCGAGCACCCCTTATTAGTTCATTCTTCTTCTTTTCTTAGATTACGGTTTTAGTTCATATTACATTTAAAGCGATATTTTGTTAGTTTTTGTATCTCTATTGTAGATGCAATACTCATAGTAGATTCAAATTTATTATATAGTGCAAGTGGCGACCGTGACATGACTCGTACGATATTCTCAGAACACACAGTCATGTCTAGTATATTATGATATTTAAAAACGTGATTTTGTTAGTTTTTTGTATCTCTATTGTAGATATTACTAATACCTACATTCTGAGCAAATGAAATTGATTGATTGATTGATTGATATAAATGCAATACTCATAGTAGATTCAAATTTATTATATAGTGCAAGTGGCGACCATGACATGACTCGTACGATATTCTCATAACACACAGTCATGTCTAGTATATAATGATATCCCGTTTATTAGGTGTTTTAATGAGCCCCCTTAGGTGCCGGAGATGACCGCACCCGTTTAGCCGGTAGGAGTCCGGATACGGAGGTCCTTCCCCGGGCGGATGAAGTTCATGAAGAAACTCCACTGGGCCCAATAAAAAAGGTACTTTAATGATGAGCTGATGATCCTGGGGACAGCATCAGGTCATTGTCAAGTTATTGCAGTGTCATCGATTCTTGATACGTCTCCAAAATTTCAAGTCAATCGGAATACTAGAAGTGGGTGAAAATTGGATTGCAATATTGCATTAAGCTCATACATAAATTTACATACATACAGGTTAAGATAATTTAATACATCTAAAAAAACAACTCTTTGTATTATAATATTGACCTTTTTCTATTTCAGCGTTATCCGTATGTTGCAAGGATTCGACTATGACAAATGCGAATATGGTTACATCGACGATCTTCTGTTAATCCTCTGATTTTTAATTGACTCTTTTTTTGTCTTATATCCGCTCACACTAGAAGATAACAAACAGAATAATTTAAAAAAACCAAGATACACAAACAAGCTCTTTGTTCTAAATCAAAACAGAACACATAAAATTGAAATCAAATTTCTATCGGTGCCTGTATCCCACGGGAAATCATTGACGTCACACATCAGACGGTTGATTTCGTGTTTCGCTTGCAAAATAAATATTTTATTGATGATCGCTCCCGCTTTGATCCCAGTAAAGTTTTAAATGCTGATTACTTTGGTAAAAAAATTACCTGTGACATACGGGTGGCAGGAGTGGTACGATTTTATTTGAAAACTAGCTGGGACCCACGGTCTCACCCGCTTTTAATTTAAAATAAATTAAGAGTACTTGGACATAGAATATGTATATTGGATTTCAAGGTTTCTTTTTTCCGCGAAACACAAATAATTTTTCTAAAATAAAGGTAGCCTAAGTTATTCCTTATAACATCAGCTATTTGCCAGGGAAAGTCCCGTGAAAATCGGTCCAGCCGTTTCGGAGAGTACCCGGAACAAACAGACAGACAGACAAAAAAAAAAAAAGGTTTTTTGTAATAGGTACCGTATATACTTTTATATATGCATTTAGTAAAAAGCTGTTATTTTGACATTACAAACAGACACTTAATTTTTTTATTTGTTTTCATGGAAATGCGTTGGAATATAAAGACGAAACGTCAGAAAACTTTGTATTGCCAAGCTTGTATTTTAAATCAAGCAAACTTCATCATATCAATCTAGGATATTGCAACAAAAACCAATGGGTAAATGTATATGGAAGCTTTTTTCAACTTTTATAAAACATGCAACAAGAGAAGGAGTAGGTACCTAACGAGATGTCTCGGCACCCAGGTCCAACACGCCTGAGCGCCCTGCCGTCGCCACATGGTGTCACATGCGCGCAGATTGGGGAGTTTGCGTGCTCACAAAGTGACCCCCGGGAAGAGTGGCGCGCACGTGGCCACGTGCCTAAAGGTGTGGCACGAATGGGTGGCTCTAGATAGAGATCTTTCGCGTTCCTGGAGCCTGCCTACGGTGCCGAAGATGACCACTCCAGTGGTTTTAGCTGCTAGGAATCCTGCATACCCCTCCGCCCTATCCCGGGGCGGAGGAAGTACATGATGTATTTCTACCAGATCAATAAAAAAGAACTGGGACAGCCTGCACTTAAGTGTGTGTGTACTAACATAACAAATAAGGTATCTTATACAAACAAACTCTTCTTTCTTTCAAATTTGTACCTGACTGGTGTGTAACCTTATGGACGTGAAGGTCTAAATTAAATGATTTATAATTATTATATTACATAAACGAGAACGTCATGCGCGCATATTAGGGGTCTACAGAGGGAGGAACCAATCACACTGAGTACCGTAGTAGAGTGCTTACCCTGTTCCAGGAACTTGAACCAGCCATCAACGTCTCAGCCCAACGACTATCGGATCGCAATAATAGGACGGATGATACCGCACTTGATCGGCTACGCTGCTTAATGCAGAATAATCCATAACCAACAGACAACATCAGTTCACGAGAATGATACGTGCATCAGCATCGCTTCATCATTTCGGCAGAATGGAGTCCCCTGCTGGACACATGTCTCCCCCAAAGATCACCACAACGACCGATATGGATGTGTTGTGTGCTCATTGGGGGGTTTGGCCATAATCGCCACGCATGGCAGGCGGGTTGGCGGATCGCAGTTGAGTTGTTAATGTACTCGAAGGATGCTGCTGCCCATCCTCTGGTTAATCCCTTAGTCGACTTTTACGACACCCACGGGATGAAATGGGGTGGTGGAATTCGGAGCACCACTTAGCTCAACCATTTTGTAGGGAACCGAATGACCCAATGCACAACGCCACCGCCAGCGAGATATTTTAGTGAGCATGACAGACCAAGTCCAGGCAAAAGACACAATCAATAAAAATACTAAACATATGTTATTAATGGTTACATGATTCTCACACATTTATAGTTTTAATACTTTAATACTTTTACATCAGAAATCATAATTTATTATTTAAGATATTCTAATTTAATGTCCCAAGAACAATATTAACAATTACAATAAATCAATTTCGTAATATGAAATATAAGTCAATATCATAAAAAATAAGCAAATTTAAACATTTAAGTATTTTTACATTATTAATATAATTCATTACAATTGCTAAACATTACATTTGATTGCAAGACTTTAATCATATCAATCACCAGAAATTATAAAACAAATTAGACAACGCCAGTAGGTCACAGTGTGCAGAAGGGAAACGTATGCCAGACATCTTTATAATCAATGTATTGATTTGTGCTATAGTAGCCTTCGACATTAAAACGCACTTAATCAAAGATTTGAACTTTATTTCTGGTAAATCGGTAATACAAGAAGAAATTTTGCTGTAGAACCTAACACTGTTTCCTATAAACGATTTGCTGGTTCTGCTTGTTTTGTATTGCGTCACTCTTTTATTGAAACTAACAATATTTTTGCGTATACACATTATACTCTGGTATTTATACAAATAAATAA
Organism: Diloba caeruleocephala; assembly: GCA_947459985.1. Lineage (NCBI taxonomy): Eukaryota > Metazoa > Arthropoda > Insecta > Lepidoptera > Noctuidae > Diloba > Diloba caeruleocephala. Next base: position 6,046,547 of record OX381618.1, read on the forward strand.
AATTAAAGTGTCTGCTTATAATGTCAAAATAACAGCTTTTTACTAAATGCATATTCAAGTATATACAGTACATATAACAAAAAAACTATTTTGAAATTTTTTGTTTGTCTGTCTGACAGTCTTCTGTCTTCTGTCTTTTTGTTCCAGGTAATCTCCAAACGGCTGGACCGATTTTGACGGGACTGGCAGATAGCTGACGTTATAAGGAATAACTATGGCTTCTTTTATTTTAGAAAAGTAATTAGGGTTCCGCGCAAAAACAATAAAACCGTTGAAATCCAATATATATATATATATATATATATATTCTATGTCAAGTTTCTATGTCGTAGTACTCCAAATTTGTTTCAAATTAAATGCGGGGAAACCGCGGGTCCCAGCTAGTATATAATAAGGATGATTAAAGTATCTCCATAAATAGTTCCCGGAGTGACTCACGAGAGCCCAGATTATGAATAGCTTGGACTGCTCTTATCTTATCTATCTATACAAATAAATAAAATTGAAGTGTCTGTTTGTAATGTCAAAATAACAGCTGTTTACTAAATGTAGGGAGTATATACGGTATTTACAAAAAACATATTTTTGTCTGTCAGTTTGTTTCCGCTAATCTCCAAAACGGCTCGACTGATTTCTGCGGGACTTTCACTGGCAGATAGCTTATGTTATAAGAATTAACTTAAGCTATTTTAATTATCGAAAAATATTAGGGTACCACGCAAATAAATGTAAAATCCATGAAATCCAATATATATATCTATATATACTCTATGTCAAGTGTCAATGAGGAAGTACTCTAAATTATATATAAATAATCCAATTTATTTTAAATTAAACGTCGGGTGAAACCGTGGATCCTAGCAAGTGTAATATAAGATTCAACATCAGCAGCCGATCATCACAGTAAAATGCCGTAAGACATAATACTAATATATTTTAAAACACCGCTACAACTTGGGTGGGGCCTAGCGACAGTGCTTGAAGATGAGAATCGTTGCTCAATGCTATCTATACAAATAAATAAAATGAAGTGTCTGTTTGTAATGTCAAAATAACAGCTTTTTACTAAATGCACATGAAAGTATATACGGTACCTATAGCAAAAAAAACAATTTTTACATTTTTTGTCTGTCTGTCTGTCTGTTTGTTCCGGGTAATCTCCGAAACGGCTGGACCGATTTTGACGGAACTTTCACTGGAAGGTAGCTGACGTTGTAAGAAATAACTTAGGCTACTTTTATTTTGGAAAAATAATTAGGGTTCCGCGCGAAAACAATAAAACCCTTGAAATCCAACATACATATTCTATGTCAAGTGTCTATGTCGAAGTACTCTAAATTTCTTTTAAATTAAACGCGGGTGAAACCGCGGGTCCCAGCTAGTTTAATATAAACCCTTTGATCTGTTAGTTCAGACACTTGGCGAGTCCTTTATTCAGATTATGTGATATCAATTCGTATCTTAATTTTACAGCAGGGATCAGTCGCCGGCTCTTCCAACGGCTTTATATCCACTCTATTAAAAAGTTTAAAGCGAAGTACGTGTGGATATATATTTCAACTACCACAATAACTCATTCATAATACCTGCCCGTTTTAACATTATCTGTAGATGATGTGTTTTGTAATAATGTAATAATTAATGTTGAATACCTACCATTGGCTCTGACAAAGACCCGCGAGCCAAACTAACCCGACACTATACCGAGGATATCCCGGACATCAGCCTGTACGAGATTAGGATGGCCTTGAAACAGCTTAAAAATAACAAGGCGCCGGGTGGAGACGGAATTACGACAGAGCTTCTGAAAGCGGGTGGAACACCGGTACTTAAAGTCCTTCAGAAGCTATTCAATTCCGTCTTACTCGAGGGCACAACGCCGGAAGCGTGGAACAGAGGTGAGGTGGTGCTCTTCTTCAAAAAGGGTGATAACACCCTATTGAAGAATTATAGACCCATCTCACTTCTGAGCCATGTTTATAAGCTGTTTTCAAGGGTCATCAAGAATCGTCTCGAGCGCAGGTTTGATGACTTCCAGCCTCCCGAACAAGCCGGTTTCCGAAAAGGTTTCAGTACCATAGACCACATCCATACGCTGCGGCAGGTTATACAGAAGACCGAGGAGTATAATCTGCCACTATGCTTGGCGTTTGTGGACTATGAGAAAGCCTTCGATTCGATCGAAACCTGGGCAGTGCTGCAATCTCTGCAGCGGTGCCAGATTGACTATCGGTACATTGAAGTGTTGAAGTGCTTATACAGAAACGCCACCATGTCGGTCCGAGTACATGAACAGAGCACGGGGGCAATTCCATTGCAGAGAGGTGTGAGACAGGGGGACGTCATTTCCCCGAAACTGTTCACCGCTGCAATGGAGGATGCCTTCAAGCTACTGGAGTGGAAAGGATTCGGCATTAACATCAATGGCGAGTATATCACTCACCTTCGATTTGCCGATGACATCGTAGTCATGGCAGAATCGCTGCAAGAGCTCAGCACAATGCTCGATGATCTCAACAGAGTTTCCCAACAGGTGGGCCTTAAAATGAACATGGGCAAGACAAAAGTCATGTCAAATGTCCATGTCGTGCCCACCCCAATATCCGTTGGGAGCTCTGTTCTCGAAGTTGTTGACGAGTATGTCTACCTAGGACAAACTGTCCAGTTAGGTAGGTCCAACTTCGAGAAAGAGGTCAATCGTCGAATCCGACTCGGCTGGGCAGCGTTCGGGAAACTTCGCAACGTCTTTTCGTCAACAATACCGCAATGCCTCAAGACGCAAGTCTTTAACCAGTGTGTGTTACCAGTGATGACATATGGAACAGAGACGTGGTCACTCACAATGGGCCTCATAAGAAAGCTCAAGGTCACTCAGCGAGCTATGGAGAGAGCTATGCTTGGTATTTCTCTACGGGATCGAATCAGAAATGAGGAGATCCGTAGAAGAACTAAAGTTGTCGACATAGCTGAAAGGATTAGTAAACTGAAGTGGCAATGGGCAGGGCACATTGCTCGTAGAACTGATGGCCGTTGGGGCACAAAGGTTCTCGAATGGAGACCGCGCACCGGAAAACGCAGCGTGGGACGACCTCCAACGAGGTGGACAGACGATCTGGTGAAGGTCGCTGGGAGTCGTTGGATGAGAGTGGCATGTGACCGCTCGTTGTGGAAATCTAAGGGGGAGGCCTTTGTTCAGCAGTGGACGTCCTGTGGCTGATATGATGATGATATGATGATGTGTTTTGTATTTTATTCGAAGTGTTTTATTTTTTATTATATTTACCATTCCGTGTGGTGTCCGGATTAAGAATATAGCCTATTCCATCTCCTCTCATGGGTATCGTAAAAGGCGACTAAGGGACTTAACCATATGGATGGGCACTGGCGTCCCTTTCATAGAGCAGTAGTAGTACTGCGATCACCAACTCGCCTGCCAAGCGTGGCGATTATGGCAAAATTCCCGAATGAGCACACAACACACCCATATTGGTTGTTGTAGTGGTCTTTGGAGGTTATATCTAACAGTGGACTTTATTTGGCCGAAATGATGATAAGTCAAGTTTTACCTAAGTTAACATAGAAGGCGCCTCCAAGGTGCCTCATGTAACCATTCTACGATGCTATTGCTACTGAATAAATAATAACGGCACGGTTGGTGCATTGGCTGATACAGTCGGCTGCTGCGCTCCGGCTCGTAGGTTCGATTCCCGCACGAACAAATATTTGTATGGTCTGCAGGTAGTTGTTCCGGCGAGGCTTGGGGGGATCCTTTACAATCCTCCCCGAGAAGTGCCTGAGGGGGCGACCTTTTTACAGTCGCCTTCCCTCCGCTAGAGGGAAGCTAGCTGACCGCTTTACAGTCATCCCTTCCGAGATGTGCCTAAAGGCGTGGCACCAATGGGCGGCTCTAGTGTGATCTTACGAGGACCTGGAGCCCCCCTTCGGTGCTTAAGATGACCGCTCCAGTGGTTTTAGCCGGTAGGAGTCCGGCATACCCCTTCGCCCTTCACCGGGGTGAAGGAAGTTCCATGTAGAATTTCCACTGGACATCAATAAAAAAAAAAAAGGAGTTGTTCCGGGTCTGTACAATACAATACAATACACTTGTATCTGTAAACGTACCCATGATACGGGAAATCCTAGCGTAAGGCAATATTTATTTTAAAAAAACACGAGCATCGCATTTAGGGACTTTTCAAATCGTTGGTGGTTGTACAGTGTTTTAACTGACTTAGATTCAGTATTTTCAGGGTTACGTACGTCCGAATAAAAAACAGATCATGTATAGGATCACTCGTGTGTGTGTCTGTCCGTCTGTCACAACCAATTTGTTCCGAATCTACTAGACCTTCAAATTTGGTACACGTATGAATTTCTGTAACCAAACACGGGGGTCATTTTCGGGGGGCAAATTGAAAACAAAGTTTTGCGAATGAAACGACTTGGTGTAAAAGTCAAATTTTTTTCATAATTTTAAAATAAACAGTTGTTTAGTTATTTAAGAAAATTGATGAAAATTTATAAAATAAATAGTTTTAAAGTTGTTTAAGAAGATAGATGCAAATTGACCATTCCCTCGTGTCCGAAACAAACAAGCTTAAAATTTTGAAATCTCAATACTGGAAACTGTTCTTTGGAAAACCTATAATAAGTCTATGCTCTTATGATAACACGGTAAATCTTTCAATGTTGTGCGTATAAACTTACATTTGTTGGAATATCTCACACATTGTCCCATCCCAGAACAATATTTGTTTTTCAACTAATAACAATATATTCAGCCATTTCCCTCTACAATCCGGTACTATGCAAATCTCTTTATTTCGTAAATACAAACAAATTTTTGTTCACCGCTGCAATGGAGGATGCCTTCAAGCTACTGGAGTGGAAAAGATTCGGCATTAACATCAATGGCGAGTATATCACTTACCTTCGATTTGCCGATGACATCGTAGTCATGGCAGAATCGCTGCAAGAGCTCAGCACAATGCTCAATGATCTCAACAGAGTTTCCCAACAGGTGGGCCTTAAAATGAACATCGGCAAGACAAAAGTCATGTCAAATGCCCATGTCGTGCCCATCCCAATATCCGTTGAGAGCTCTGTTCTCGAAGTTGTTGACGAGTATGTCTACCTGGGATAAACTGTCCAGTTAGGTAGGTCCAACTTCGAGAAAGAGATCAATCGGCGAATCCGACTCGGCTGGGCAGCGTTTGGGAAACTTCGCAACATCTTTTCGTCAACGATACCGCAGTGCCTCAAGACTCAAGTCTTTAACCAGTGTGTGTTACCAGTGATGACATATGGAACAGAGACGTGGTCACTCACAATAGGCCTCATAAGAAAGCTCAAGGTCACTCAGCGAGCTATGGATAGAGCTATGCGTGGTATTTCTCTACGTGATCGAATCAGAAATGAGGAGATCCGTAGAAGAACTAAAGTTATCGACATAGCTGAAAGGAGTAGTAAACTGAAGTGGCAATGGGCAGGGCACATTGCTCGTACAACTGATGGCCGCTGGGGCACAAAGGTTCTAGAATCGAGACCGCGCACCGGAAAACGCAGCGTGGGACGACCTCCAACGAGGTGGACAGATGACATGGTGAAGGTCGCTGGGAGTCGTTGACGCTGCTGCCCATTCCTCTGGTTTAGAGTCCCTTAGTCGCCTTTTACGACCTCCACGGGAGGAGATGGAGTGGTGCTATATTCTTAATCCGGACACCACACGGATGTTAAAACAATAATCTAAATCAAAACTCGTAACTGATCCGATACCATTCATATAATCCGATTTTAACAAGTTACCGCTACATTGTCCGCCTTAAACACATAGTTCCGGTTTATTGTAGGGCTGGCGCGAAAACAGAAAGAGGGGTCATGGAAAGGAATGTATTATTTATTAGAAATTATTGTAGAAAATATTATTTAACTATTGCTAAAAATGGACGTATGGTGTCCCGATTGAGAATATAGCACTACTCCATCTGCTCCCGTGGATTTCGTGAAAGGCAACTAAGGGACTCTAAACTAGACTAGACTCTAAAGGGGGGGGGGGGCCGCCTGCTAAGCATGGTGAGTATTGGCAAATTTCCCTCAAAATGATGTCATCCAGATAGTAGCAGCCTGAGAATGTTCTGGAACATCATTCCAACTTAAGCCTTAGGTTGATAACGCATCAGTATCCACTAAATTGGTGATCTCTACAGGTGCGGTTGCTGCTTAGTTAACCGCACGGTTGGCGCAGCAGCTAAGCAATTATTGGTGTTCTGCGCTACGTGTCGCGGGTTCGATCCCCGCATGGAGCAATTATTTTTATGATCTACATATAGTTTTTTTCGAGTCTTTTACCGAATTTTACCCATAACAAAGGAGAAGTCCTCGTTTAAAAAAAAACAGTACATATTAATATAATACACCATTAACTTCTGTAATAAGATAACTAAGGCAATTAACGACATCATGGTTTGGAATGGTTATAATGACAGGATAAATCAATCGAATTGAAAATAATTTACGGGAATATATCGCGTTTAATTAGTTCATTCTATATACTTACGTACAGCATCTATACGTGCAACGTGCAGCCCTGAAATAATCATACGTGCAATACACAATTAAGCAACACCTTTGCATAGTGGAACATAAATGCATGCACCATAAATATATAAAATGAAATACTAATGTCTGCTCGTGACCACGAACGCTGCAAAGTGTTCGAAACGTCGAGCATATCAACAATTCGATAGATACTATTCGCGTAAACTTCAGAAAATATTAGGATAAATCAACTCGCATAAAAAAACCTACTATAGGAGTAAAGACTATGTTGGCGACAGGGACTTAAAAAGCGTTAGTTCTTTTCCATACATGACGCTTCCCTTAGCTCGCCGCTTTCGCTTAGAAAACAATGTTATATTTGCAAAATGTTTTTCAATGGTATATAGAGAGATAAAACAATTTTCAACGGAATGAATCGCATATATTATAGATTTTTGATTTTCCTGACGTTTCTAATACTTTGTAGCATTCAGCAACCTTTCAGCAACGTCAGGAAAAAATCTACAATATACGCGATCTAATCCGTTTAAAATTGTTTTATTATAATGTGTAATACTCGCGAAAACCTAAGACATTAGTGTATAGAGAGCTGTTTAAAATAATTCGTCAACCCAGATTTGTAAAATATTGCATAAAAAAGAGAAAAATAATCAAAAGCCAAACCCAACCCTGACTTTCTTTCGGCATTTCTTCTTAGAGTTTGCCATGGAGCGAAATGCATCTGTTGTTTCAATGTAAAGTGTAAAAGTGTCTGTCAGGAACTGTTTACTGAATAAATTATTCTATTTGATTCAGTTTCAGGAAGGCTGCTCGTTTTCTGTACTTACCACATAATAACACAATCACGAGGGATGATACACTTACGACCTGAAGAAGGCAGATGGTAGTGACTGAACTTACTGTATGCTGAAGGCAGAAGACTAAGTGTTGTGGCGCAACTTGGGACAGGCCTTTGCCCAGAAGTGTACTTGATAGACTAAATTCATTGGTTGATTGATACACGCGCACCATGAGCATAGATTACGGTGGTAACAAACGGAAAAACGCAGCACGAATCGAGAGAGTATAGAGATATTCGTCGCGAAGTTTAAAACAAAAAAAATGTGCGGTCGGGGTCCTCCGTCAGGAACGAAGTACCCTATTTGCAATAATGACACAATATAAATCCCGTGCGAATTAAAACAATAACAAAAAATAACTTTAAATAATATTTACACGTGTTTAGAATTAAGGTTATATAGCTGACTGAGCATAATGCTTGCTGCTCGAATCTCGATAACCACACGCACACACACGCACATACAACTGTGTATAATAGAAAGAGACAAAGAGAAAGAGAGGGAAAAGCTTTATCCTTACGTGACGATTTCTACCAGTTCACTTTACTGTAAACCACATAAAATAACTTCGTTCCAAAAATACTTTAAGCATTACTGTGTTTCAGTCAGCTAGTAAAATGACTACATAACTTAATGTCTCCAGGTGATGGGCGTCGTGTGGTGCCACGCAGGACTAGTCCGGGCAGCATTACAATTGTTATGGGCAGGCGTGGTGGTTGCCACCAGGCGGATGACTTGCTTGCCTCGTCACCATGTTGAATTAAAAAACCGGACAAGTGCGGGTTGATGCATGGAGAGCGTTCTTACAATAAATATGCTACCTACCATGTATTGTAACCGTAAAGTGTCGTGTGGTGCCAGCTCAGAATGCCACCACCCCATTTCATCCCTTGGGTGTCGTAAAAGTCGACTAAGGGATTAACTGGAGGATGGGCAGCAGCGTCCTTTGAGTACATTAACAACTCAAGTGCGATCGCCAACCCGTCTGCCAAGCGTGGCGATTATGGTATGACCCCCCAATGAGCACACAACACACCATATCGGTCGTTGTGGTGATCTTTGGGGGAGGCCTGTGTCCAGCGATGGATTTAATTCGGCCAAAATGAAGATGTATTGTAAAAAAAGTTTTTTTTGTTTTTTTTTCATATATTCCTCATCCTCGTGTTTCTCCATGTTTAAAACTGGCAATAGAAGTTGCAAACAATTGCAGTTTAATTTGATATGACTGGGATGATTCTGGAAAAAGCACAAAATTTCAACTATAAAATAATTTTACAACCCTAGCTCGTATAGTGCAAAGCTTCTAACGCTTGCCTTTTCACTTGAGGAGTTAAGCCAGCGCGCTATCAGGGCCGGCAGACCGCGCGATTGTTGGCTCAAACGCTTAATTACTTGCAGCTCGATTGAGCAATACAGTTCAATTGAGTGTGCTAGATTTTTAGTTTCATACGTTAGTTTCATAAGTGGCGCTATTGGATTTTATATTGGAGAAAATTTGACTTTTGTAAATAGTTACGGTGGAATATACTCAGATTTGATTAGCCATGTAGTTTTGTTTATGCTTCTTTAAGAACTCTTTCTGTTAAGGCTTCTTAATTATTCTTTTTGGATGGAAGCCAACTTTATGTTAGAGTTGTTCATGCTGCAAAAACTCCTACAACTTGGTTTAACAACTGCCGTCTAATGACAACAACCAGGTCCGATGTTTATGTGCTTTCCGAAGCACGGAGACGATCAATTCCATTATACGTTCACCAATCCATAGGCTGACCACGCCAAGCACTGCTTAACCTCACCGCTCGTGTGCTGATCATTGAGTGCTTCTTAATTAAGAACTCGCTCTAAGCGGTAAAATATACGTACTATGTGAAATGTCATCGTCGCTGTCTGGATCTCGGCAAATTGCCCCTCTGTCCGTAAATGTAAGAGGTGACTAAAGGCAAGTTTCTTCTTATCCTCAAAAGCAGCATTATCCTCCAGTGTCCTGAATACATCATAGTTCACCAATCCATAGGCTGACCACGCCAAGCACTGCTTAACCTCACCGCTCGTGTGCTGATCATTGAGTGCTTCTTAATTAAGAACTCGCTCTAAGCGGTAAAATATACGTACTATGTGAAATGTCATCGTCGCTGTCTGGATCTCGGCAAATTGCCCCTCTGTCCGTAAATGTAAGAGGCGACTAAAGGCAAGTTTCTTCTTATCCTCAAAAGCAGCATTATCCTCCAGTGTCCTGAATACATCATAATTTGATCACCAATTCATTTTCCAGGCGTGGTGATTATGGCAGAAATGAGGAGATCAAGTGATCAATCAAAAGTGACGATGGGTAGAGCACATAGATCGTAGAACTGATAGCCGTTGTGGCAGAAAGGTTCTCGAGTGGAGACGGTGCACCAGAACGCAGCGTGGGACGACCTTCAACGAGGTGAAGAGACGACCTTCCGGTCGCTGAGAGTCGTTGGATGAGGGTGACATATAACCGCCCATTGTGGAAATCTAAGGGGGAGGCCTTCGTTCAGCAGTGGACGTCCTGTAGCTGATATGATGATGATTATGGCAGTGTCTCATGTCAATTACATTGATTATAAAATAATAGTATCGGCTTGTAACTATCCCACTGCCAAGCAAAGGCCACTTCTCATACACAGAAAGAACGAGCTTTAATTGCGCACGGCTGGCTGGCGATTTCTGAACATTAGTTCCTGGATAAAGCGGGTCCGGGTGACTAGGGCAGTAAACCAGTCTGTTTGAAATAGGGCAGAGTCGAAGTAGCGTTTTGACAATGTTTCATTAACTGCAAGTTTAAATCGATATGGAGTTGATCATTGCGTAGAAGGCAGGGTGCTACCGTGGCCCTGTGTATGAACCGATTACTCCGACACCCTGCTTGGACATCTGCATGAAGGAGATCTGACTTCGACAGTCAATACGTCGCCGTCACAACATACACTATAATGTTTAGTTTCTAATTTTATATTTGTATTTATTATATAAGATATTTTGATTTATTACATGTAACAGTAAACAGTATGTATGATTATCTATGGGTAGACGTTGGTTTTTATAAACAAAGCAATTAATAAAATCGCTCTATTTAAACTTTCACCATCATCATTTCGGCCGAATGAAGTCCACTGCTGGACACAGGCCTCCCCCAAAGATTACCACAACGACCGATATGGGTGTGCTGTGTGTTCATTGGGGGGTCTTGCCTTAATCGCCATGCTTGGCAGACGGGTTGGCGATTGCAGTTGAGTTGTCAATGTACTCGAAGGACGCTGCTGCCCATCCTCCGGTTAATCTCTTAGTCGAATTTTACGACACCCACGGCATGGATGGGGATTCTTTACAACCCTCCCCAAGGAGTTCCTGGGGGGCGGCCTTTTTACGGCCGCCTTCCCTCCACTAAGGGGGTGACCAATTTACAGTCATCCCCTGCGAGATGTACCTAAAGGCGTGGCACCAATGGGCGGCTCTAGTGTGATCCTTCGAGGACATGAAGCCTCCCTACGGTGCCAAAGATGACCACTCCAGTAGTTTTAGCTGGTAGGATCTTTTCGGCCTCCCCCGGGGTGAAGGAAGTTCATGTAGAATTTCCTCTGGATCCGAATAAAAAAAAGGATACACTTTAATCTCTATTTTTCTTTTAGTAATCACACCTCGGTATACTTAACATAGATAAAAAATTGCCATTGTCATAGATAGGAAAGCAGGAGAATAGCTGTTCTGACGTGAATAAGGTAATTAAGGTAGCGCCAGCAATTGCTGACTCATTAACTGTTTTATGATCGGTAGACTTCATACTAGCCGTTAGAAAAAAGTGTCTCGACTACTGTGATCTCATATATCTCACATGTAGTAAAATCAAAGTAAGTATAACTTTATATAAAATTAATATAAAGTTAGTATTATAAACTTTTTTTTTTTGACACTATTATGAATACTTTATCTAGTCTGACACTTCAGCCCTTTTTAATTAATTTACTACATTTCATATTAGCTGAGACGCAATTAATCAAAAGAAATGTTTCTTTTGATTAATTTTACTCTTTGATTATTATTGTTCCTGATCTGGCATTTATTTATAATTATCTAAATGTTCCTGAGTATGCAAGGGTGTAAATTTCCTGAATAAAGATGAGTATATTTATTTATACGATTCCAATCGATACATAATACATAAGTGTTTGAAAATAAGATAACATGCCTTCGAAACTCGATTTTCAGCCCTCAGTGTGCCCGTTAGAATATCGGTATCGCTAATAATTGAGGTGTAAAATTAAGTTGGCAGTCGCTCTTCTTATAATATTAAGGTTATTGTTAGATTAGGATAAAGTTGAAATACTATTATCTGATCCCCTTCGATAAAAAAGTACTGTACCCAAAAACATTGCAACAAATCCAATTACGTCAATATAAAGGTACAAAAACAAAAACGTTAGCAATATAAATCTTTGTTTTCTAGGTAGCAAAAGGTACAGAGGACCCATAAAAAGCCTTGAAGGAGTTGTGACAAATGCCGCTTCGTGGTTGCAGTGACGTGAAAAATGATCCTTTTAGATAAGGGGAGCGACCAATTGTTATGTATAACTTGACCAGAATCACTTGATCTACCACCCCCCTTCAAATATGAGTTGTTCAGGTGGACGAAGATGGCAAAAGAATGGTTCGAGAGATCAACGTATATGGCCGTTGTAGACCCAAGGGATGTCCCTTTAGATCGAGGCGTTCCTTAACTTTGGACTGTTTGAAATAATTTTCGAGCTATGATGCTGATGTAAAAGGTTTTTTGGTAGTTTTATGAGAGTTTATAGTGTTTGGAAAGTTGTTAATTTAGAAAGTTATGATGTTTGATCGAGTTTTTGCTTGGCGAATTATTATCGATTCATCATCATCATTATCATTTGTTTGTTTCTTTCACAGCAACCAGTCTAGTTGGCGTTGTATGCTCACTGGGGGGTAATGCCTTAATCGCCACGCTTGGCAGGCGGGTGGGCGATTACAATTGCGTTGTAAATATACTCGAAGGAAGCTGCTGTCCATCCTCCGACTTATTTCATAGTCGCATTTTACGATATCCATGGGCTGATATGGGATGGTGCTATTCTTATCGGCATCGCGCGGCATGATTATCGATTGTTGTTTTGGAATTCGGAATTTTAGGATAACCATCCAATGTGGATTTCTGTGGAAAGCTTTCGTTTGGTCTTAAGCTGAGAACGCTGGCTCAACAGATATTTTGTCATCACTGCGGCCAACTCCACGGTGACAAACAGTGGCTGGTACAGTTGACTGCGCTCCGGGTCATGGGTTCGATTCCCGCACGGAACAAATATTTGTATGATCTGCAGGTAGTTGTTCCGGGTCTGGGTGTATTGTATGTGTAATTCAGGTCTGTAAACGCACCCACGACACAGGAGAAATCCTAGAACGAGGCAGAGTTTAAAAAAAAAACATAAAATGAAAAAAAAAATTGACCTGCGTAGTGACTACAAGCAATCGCGTGACAGAACACTTTTGTAAGGGCTTAAATGATAACCCAAATGCTTTACTTGTTTCATCATCATCATCATCACCCTATCACCCAAACAACACCCGCTGCTGAACAAAGACAGAACATAGACATTCCTATAGATGTTCCTAATTTATTTGTTGTTCATTGTGACGGCACGGTTGGTGCAGTGGCCGATACAGTCGGCTGCTGCGCACCGGGTCGTGGGTTCGATTCCCACACGGAACAAATATTTGTATGACCTGCAGGTAGTTGTTCCGGGTCTGGGTGTTGTTATTGTATGTGGAGTTTATGTCTGTAAACGCACCCACGACACAGGAGAAATCCTAGTGTGGGGCCACGTTTAAAAAATAAAAATAAAAAATATAATTTTATTTTTCCAGCAGAGATAATCTGTGAACAGGCTAATCGGATGATGTTCCGTATCAAGGCGAAATATCATCCAACTAGCTTGTTCAAAACAAAATTGGCGTCGGTTTCCAGTGAAACAAGATGTTACAGTATATTACATAGAATTACTGGGGTAATTCTCAGTCGCCCTGACTTCGGACTGCATGACTGTCATTAGTATTTGTACGGTAACGGGGACTCTTTCTGAGATACGATGACGTCTCCAAGTATCCATCCTAAAAATATCCGCAGCAAATGTGACTTCATTGATTTCCGCAGTGATTATTTCGTAATGAAGTCTACTTTTGAAACAACTTCTTAAAACATCTGCTTGAGTATAAGTATACATCTTCTGCATTTTGAAATCTCTATCTCGACTTTTTTTCAATTATTTATAGATTATAATAAAATACTTTTAAATGTATTACATAGCGTATGCTATAGATTTTTGTTTTTTTGACGTTTCAAACATTGCAGGGTTCGTGGTCGCAGGATGACTAAGGTGACAAGGGTCGTTACAGATTTAAAAAGTTATTTCATCTCCGTAAAAACTAATCAAATATTGTTTCGATGCACGCAGTGATCACTCACAGTATCAAGATGTTTTTAGTATGGTGTGTTGTTTGGGCCTTATTATTGTAATAACTGGATGATGTGTAGTGCTGGCTACGAATAGCACAAACTCGTTTGGTAAACCCCCTCCCTGTGGTGTCGTAAAAGGCGACTAGACTTCTTAGCCGGAGGATGGGCAGCAGCGTCCTTCGAATACATTAACGACCCAATTGCGGTCGCCAACCCGCCTGCCAAACCTGGCGATCATGGCAAAACCCCCCAATGAGCAGACAACACTTATTGGGTTCTCTTTATACATTTATTAATTTACGTTTGCAATTGTAATAATATTAATGAATGTAATGATAACATTAATGTACATTTGATAAATACTATATTTATTAAGTCAGGTAAGTTTAAATATTAAGTATCATTCAGTATTGGTGGTGTCACAAACTACCGTTGTCTTTCCTCCTTCTGTTCTTGTGCATCCTTATGATGCATGGAAGAACTCGCCGACTGCAATAAGATGTCATCAGCATCTCGGCCGAATGAAGTCCACTGCTGGACACAGGCTTCCCCCAAAGATCACCACAACGACCGATATGGGTGTGTTGTGGGCTCATTGGGAGGTTTTGCCATAATCGCCACGCTTGGCAGACGGGTTGGCGATCGCAGTTAACTTGTTAATGTACTCGAAGGACGCTGCTGCCCATCCTCCAGCTAATAATAATATATTCATAAAATAGAATATAAATACATACATATAGTACAATAAGATGTATACTAATATATTCATAAAAAAACTTATTACAACAAATATTCTATTATATATATAACTAATAGATATTATTATTTATTCTATTCTAATAAATTCTATAAGGAACAAAACATTTAAATATATTTACACATTTTTTTCTCGTTACAAGTTGACAAAAACCCTTTCAATAAATTACCATAAACATTTCAGTGTTTCATAAAGTTAGTGTTCAGTGCACTGAGGAAGAATGAGCAATATATTCCCTAGCTGCCAAATTATGTCACATTACCGGATTGCATCTGAGATGGGTAATAAACAATTTTTTGTGATCTTGAAGGGGAGCTTGCTTCTGGGGTTCGGTGTTTTGATTAAAATGTAGCTACGACGATGTTAAATACGAAATCTTTACTTCGGAAAAGGTGTTTATGTTTTAGATTTTTAACACAGGTCAACTTTAGCCAAAACCATACACAGTTTTTAAAAGTAAACTATAGATCACCACATAAAAAGCCACAACGAGCGGTTACATGCCGTTCTCACCCAACGACTCCCAGCGACCTTCACCAGGTCGTCTGTCCACCTCGTTAGAGGTCATCCCACGCTGCGTTTTCCGTTGCGCGGTCTCCATTCGAGAACCTTTTTGCCCCAACGACCATCAGTTCTACGAGCAATGTGCCCCACCCACTGCCACTTCAGTTTACTAATCCTTTCAGCTATGTCGACAACTTTAGTTCTTCTACGGATCTCCTCATTTCTAATTCGATTTCGTAGAGAAATACTAAGCATAGCTCTCGCCATAGCTCGCTGAGTGACCTTGAGCTTTCTTATGGGGCCAATTGTGAGTAAATAGTTTATTGTGTTTTTATTCTAAATAGCATTAGGATAGACGAAAACAATTATTTTATACTGAAAGCAGTTAAATTAATGGGAAAAATCTGAAAATTCATGAAAAAGTCGACGCAAAATTGGGTTCTCGAATCCATGGTATCAGTATTAGTTACGGTGTCACTTACACTCCATGACAAATTATGAAATACAAGCTAACCTTTAACCCTTAACCAATAACTAAATATTTGCCGTGTGGTGCCGGCTCAGAATACCACCACCCCATCTCCTCCCATGGGTGTCGTAAAAGTCGACTAAGGGATTAGCTGGAGGATGGGCAGCAGCGTCCTTCAAGTACATTAACAACTCAACTGCGATCGCCAACCCGTCTGCCAAGCGAGGCGATTATGGCAAAACCCCCCAATGAGCCCACAACACACCCATATCGGTCGTTGTTGTGATCTTTGGGGGAGGCCTGTGTCCAGCAGTGGACTTCATTCGGCCGAAATGATGATGATGATGATGAAATATTTATGGAGTTACTATAATATTAATTGGGTTCTAACGTCATATATCAGGCGTGCTGTCTCTATCTGCATGAGCTAAGCATAAGCTAATGAACTAAAGGCAGTCCGTCGCCCGAACAGAAACACGCCCGAGACTGCGGCGGGTGTTATCTGCGCGCGTTTCTCTGAAGGTATGTGTAACTGTAACCTATCACACAGAGACGGGACCACCACTCTCCACTCATGAGAGTAGTGGTATATTCTTTACCGGAAACCTCACGGAACCGCCTATATTTCCAGGTTTTTATTATTTCATTTCTTTATATATATATTTTCATATTGTAGAAATCTTGACACACTCCATTTTTTCGATTCAAAACAAAGCTGCATTGTTTCAATATCGTCATGTTCGTAGTTTGTTCTTACAGTAACAGTTTGCTTAGTTTTAGAAGGAGCTACTACAAATTATTCATGTCACATTTAATATTGTATTTGACACACCACCCTTGGGTCCAAACTTGATAGCTCCTTGTTTGATTGTGAAGCTTATGTCTATCGTCGAAATTAAAAATGGTTGGTATAGGTTCTCGACAAGCCTAAATAATGTCATCGCAAAATTTGAAACACCAATTAAATTGAAATTGAGTTTTCAAATTAATTTATTTATAGGCTAACTCTAGGTAGTTTGGATTTCATAAGCTCAACTATATAAATGATTTATAGCAAATACGGCTACGGAGGTATTAAGATCAGGATCGAAGAAATGTTAATTTAAACTGATTCAGTTACTAAACTTGTTATTTAAAATGAAAGAGTGATGATCTTTAGAGGCTCTGGCCTCTCGCAGTGCTGACTAATTAAAGCGTATATACTATGCAAATCAGGGGAAAATTGGTACATTATAATTCTTCATGTCAATTCTGGGGTATTTTCCGTCATAAAAGTAATAATACAAATAATAATTGCTTTTGTCAAACATAAATACTAAGTCGTAAGAATACAAATATTATATAAGATTCCATAGCCTTCCTATAAGTCGAATGATGAGTTGGAAGAAGGTTTCACCAATATTGGTACATAAAACTCTGAAGTCAAATACAACGCACTACTCCGAAACTACTTACATGCCTTTCATTACACAAATATTTACCTTTCTGAACACGTAATACATAATATTGATGTCAAACGGATCAAAGACGGAGACCGAGCCCATCTGGGCCTTATTAAACTTAGAAACACAAACAACCCGTGTTTGTCTAATATGATGGCAAATATGGAAAACAAAAATATTTGCGGAATGTACGTAAATTGAACGCGCAAACTGGATAAGCAAAATTTCCAGCCGGATTCCATGAATATTTATTTACAGCAGTCCACGTAAAAGTTCTCGCCTTTCATGGACTTGCTTTTTTTACTATTGTCTGATACAGTCGACTGCTGTGCTCCGGGTCGCAGGTTCGATTCCCGCACGGTACAAATATTTGTATGATCTGCAGGTAGTTGTTCCGGGTCTGGGTGTAATGTATCTGTAAACCAAGATTCACGGACTGCAGCGTAGAGCGGCTATACGGATTACACGAGGATACCAAACAGTGTCTTTTTCGAAGGCACGCCTTCAAGGGCGCTCGAAAGTTTGAGACAACAAGTTCGGCTTGCACTCGAGCTGTGGCGCGAGCGGCTTATGCTGCCACAGTACGCGTAAAAGCGCGTCGTTGAGGCTATCTTACCGCTCTTCGGAGCCGTGTTACATCCCGCCTGACGCAGGTACTCACCGGACACGGTTGTTTCGGTGCGTACTTGCACATGATAGGACGCGAGGTCACGGCACAGTGCCACCACTTTGGAGACGATCAGGATACCGCACAGCACACGCTCGAAGAGTGCCCTGCGTGGATTGCCGAGCGGTGGATCCTGGTTGATCAGATCGGGTAAGATCTCTCTGTCAGCAGTAGTGTCGGCTATGCTGGCAGAGCATGAACATTGGAGTGCTGTGGTTTCCTTCTGTGAGAGCGTCATGCTCCAGAAGGAGGTCACAGAGCAGGAGAAAGAGGATACGGAGCCGGGGAACAACCACCGCGGCACCCGTGTCCAATACGCCTGAGCCCTCTGTCGTTTTTATATGGCGAGGGGCCCTGGGGATCACGAGTGCGCCTATTGCGAAACCTGCGCACTCATACCGAGCGACCTTCGGGAAAATGTGTGCATGCGGTCACGTGCCACCATGTGCGCAGCACAACGCATAGCGAGGCTTTGGGCTAATTCCTTTACAATCCCCCCGAGAGGTGCCTGTGGGGGTGGACTCTTTACAGTCGCCTTCCCCCACTAGAGGGGGTTGGTACCCCGGTGCCATCTCTTTCTTACCATGCGGGATCCAGCTGAGTATAACCTACAGTGACATGGGCCGCTAACATTCACATCATGTTGTCAGAATGAAACCAGGGCCGCAATTTACTTTTGCCTGAAAACTAAAGTTTTAAGCAAATGACAATTATACAACCGAGGGCCAATTATCGTAATTATAAATGTTCAAAATATAGTTCCAATCTAGTCTTTGTGTCGTAAATTTCACAAATGGTATTCCTTTAAAGTAACAAACAACGACAAACGTGAACATAAACTGTCATGAGATTGAAAATAGATTGAAAAGTGATCGAAGCCTAAATAGTATTAAGCTAACATTTTGAACTCACACAAGTACTAAAATTGTCATTAAATAAACGTCAAAGTTGAGATTGAAATGAGACTAGATTGAGATATTGTCATAATTTAATCTCAGTTCGGTCAACTTTCAGTCATAGTGTAAATTAGTATCGAAGAATTGGCCAAGTCTGTTATCAATTTTATCAAAGCTTAGTTTAGAACGTATTGTTGCAAACTAAGGCCCGTATTACAGATTGAGATTAAAAACTCAAGTAGAACTTGAGGACTCGGTTTGAACGTCGAGATTGCATCGATTGAATATAAATGCTGGGCCTGTTGCGTGTAGTTCATATTAGACTAACGCAATCTAGACTCGGGTTTGACTTAAGTTTTGATTCTCGCTCGATACGGGCCTAAGTAGACAGATTTTCTATAGTTAGTCATTAAGCAATCTCGTTTCATTTTTGATATCATCCTCAAAGGATGCAAGAAGCATCCAATTAAGCTTATTAAATCCCGCGAATGGCTGCATTAAGGATGCTCGACTCAACGATTTACACAGCGTTGCTACTGCACCTTGCATTTACTACGCCAAGTTGTGGTTAAGATGCTAGAAAAATTGTTGGTGTACCATAAGGATATGGCATACTTTTAAGGTAAACGGGAGATGTATGAAAGGTTTCAATTTTACAGAAGGACTACCTACTTCTGAATCTATACTTAATATAATAACAGTGAAGAGTATGTTTGTTTGTTTGAACGCGCTAATCCCTGAAACTACAAGTCAGATCTGAAAAAATCTTTTTTAATTTGATAACCCAATTATTGAGAAATGTTATAGGCTATTTAATATCACGCTACAGCTATTAGGAGCCGAACAAAAAGAAAAAAATCAGAAAGAACGCAGAAGTTAAAACGAAGTACGAACACGGGCGGGCTATGCGACGCAGTGGGTCACTGACGAGAACCGAGCATTATCAAGAAGAGCCTATGTCTACTGTCTATGCCGAAGCACTCTAAATCTATACAAATAAATAAAATTGAAGTATCTGTTTGTAATGTCAAAATAACAGTTTTTATCTAAATGTATATGAAAGTATATACGGTATCTACAACAAAAAACTTTTTTTTGTCTGTCTGTCGGTCTGTTAATCTCTGAAACAGCTGTACTGATTTCTACGGGTCTTTCACTGGCAGATAGATGATATTATAAGGAATAACTAAGGCAACTTTTATTTGAGAATAATAATTAGTTTTCCGCGCAAAAATATTGAAACCCATGAAATCCAAAATATATACATACTCTATGTCAAGTGTCTATGCCGAAGTACTTTAAATTATTTATAAATAATCCAACTTCTTTTAAATTAAACGGCGGGTGAAACCGCGGGTGGGACCCGCTAGTTATTTATAAATAATCCAATTTCTTTTAAGTTGAACGGCGGGTGAAATCGCCGTGCACTGCTAGTTAACTAATATTGACAAGAACAAAATTCCCGAGCGTAGACGTATTCGTTGTTGCGATATTTGGGAGAGGCCTGTGTCAAAATTGGGCCCAGCACCATTATTTGGTCAAAATGATAATGATAATGATGATGATAGTGACAATTCATGCAGGTCGTTGCATTCACCTTTTTTTTATTTGTGTCCAGTGGAAATTCTACATGGAAATTCCTTCGCCCCGGGGAAGGGCGAAGGGGTATGCCGGACTCCTACCGGCTAAAACCACTGGAGCGGTCATCTTCAGCACGTAAGGGAGGCTCCAGGTCCTCGTAAGATCACACTAGAGCCGCCCATTGGTGCCACGCCTTTAGGCACATCACGGAGGGGATGACTGTAAAGCGGTCACCCCCTCTAGTGGAGGGAAGGCGACTGTAAAAATATCACACCCCTCAGACACTTCTCGGGGAAGATTGTAAAGGATCCCCCCAAGCCTCGCTTTGCGCTGTGCTGCGCACACGGCAGCACGTGACCACGTGCGCACCGCCGTCTTCCCGGGGGTCGCTCGGTGTGAGCCTGCAGACTCCCCAATCTGCGCGCCGCAGGTCATTCACCTGTTGGTAAACATCACGCCTGCCCATAACAGTTGCAATTCTACCAAGAACTAGTTTATGTACTCAGTTTTCTGCTTAGTGGCATCACAACTCAAGACATATTAAGTTCTGTTCATGTTCTCTTCAAGTCTTTCAACCCAGTTATTCCACTAGCTACAGTGCCCTTGAAATCGGAACACAGTAATGTTTTAAGTTGAGGCCTTACTGATTGGCAGTGAAATATTTGGTACCTAACTAGTCGGACTCTTGCAATAAAAGACCAGTAAAATAAACCTGCAACAAATATTTGTACACAATACAAATTATTGGGTGCAGGGATTGTACTTGGTACCCATAATAAAGTCAAAGTCAAAGTTTTTTTGTCTATACAAATAAATAAAATTGAAGTGTCTGTTTGTAATGTCAAAATAACTTTTTACTAAATAATAAGATAATAATAAAATAAAAAGTATATAAGAAACCTATAACAAAAAAACCATTTTTAGTTTTTTTGTCTTTCTGTCTGTCTGTTTGTTCCGGGTAATCTCCGAAACGGCTGGAATGATTTTACGGGACTTTCACTGGCAGATAGCTGATGTGATAAGGAATAACTTAGGCTACTTTTATTTAAAAAAAATAATTAGGGTTCCGCGCAAAAAAATCCTTGACATCCAATATATATATTCTATGTCAAGTGTCTATGTCGAACGTTAAACGCGGGTGAAACCGCGGGTCCCAGCTAGTTACAAATAAAGCACTTGGCACTTATGAAACGTCAGAATTTTAGTTGCACGGTTACAAATAGTTGATCCATGGAGAAGAGCCGTTTTACAATTTTGATTGATACAAATGATTGTAAAACATATACAGAGAAAATGTAACAATAAAAATATACCAGAATAATATTATAATAATGAATTTGCCGTGGCAGTTAACGGCTGACCAGTCCAACAGACGGCACCCGTTCATGAGCATGACGCATGCATCAGCATTGCTCGCTCAACCATATTGTAGGGAACCAAACGACCCGATACACAACGCCACCGTTAACAAGACATTTTAGTGAGCATGACAGACCAATCCAGCTAGGCAAAAGACACAATCAAAATAAGTACTAAATATATAACATTAATGGCTACATGATGCTCACACATTTACAGTTTTGTATGAATATTGTAAGTTAATGTCACAAGAACAATATTAACAATAACTAATAGTCAATCAATGCCATAATATTAAATTGATGTTAATAACATAAAGTTTTATGATATTTTAATAAAGTTAAATGTCAATATAAGTAATGAACAAAAAAACTTTCAAATATATAGTTCAGAAGTGCCGGCTCAGTATACCACCACCCCATCTCCTCCCGTGGGTGTCGTAAAAGTCGACTAAGGGATTAGCCGGAGGATGGGCAGCAGCGTTCTTCGAGTACATTTACAACTCAACTGCGATCGCCAACCCGTCTGCCAAGCGTGGCGATTATGGCAAAACCCCCTAATGAGCACACAACACACCCATATCGGTCATTGTGGTGATCTTTGGGGGAGGCCTGTGTCCAGCAGTGGACTTCGTTCGGCCAAAATAATGATGATGATGATAGTTCAGAAAGCCAGAAGAGCTTAGCTACTACAACAATCAGGTCGTTACTCTAGGCTAAACAAGATACCCCACCCACTCGGGGGAATATTTTACAATCCCCCGAGAGATGCCTGGGGGGGTGGCCTCTTTACAGTCGCCTTCCCTCCACTAGAGGGGATGACCACTTTACAGTTATCCCCTCCGAGACGTGCCTAAAGGCGTGGCACCAATGGGTGGCTCTAGATGGAGATCTTTCGAGTTCCTGGAGCCTCCCTTCGGTGCCGACGATGATCACTCCGGTGAAAAGCCGGTAGGAGTCCGGCATGCCCCTTCGCCTTTTCCCGGGGCGAAGGAAGTACATGAGGTATTTCCACCGGATGAATAAAAAAAAAAAAAAAAAAAAAAAGGCTAAACAAGATAACGGGTATGAAGTCAGGGTCGCGTATGAGTCAGAGTACTGACGTTATCATAAGTAATATGTTGATTATCAGTGGGTACTAAATGAGTCACAGTTAGTGGCGACTATTTGCGATCCCATCCAATACTGTGGTGTGCAATTGCCTCGCTATAATGGCCAGCACGGATCTTGAGCGCTCAGTAAAATTTATAATATATAGGTTCGTGCGGTAGTTGAAGGGGCCAAGGTCGGCGCTTATAATGGGTGTCGGTTACTGTATATAGAAAAATGCCTATAACAGAGAGTCGGATCGACAGACGGATAGACATGGCGAAACTATACGGAGTCCTAAAACGGCTACGTCTCAGTCGTGATGCCCCAACCCATGTTCCAGGCAGTACATGGGCATGGAGTAAGATGATAATATATGTGCAGGTAGTAGGTATTATCCCAGTGTCAGATAATCGCCGCCAAGCGGTAGTGTTTAAACTTTAGACATCCGGTTTGAAAGGCACTTTAACTAAGTAGTGACAGTGAGTTTTTCGGAGAGGACCCCGAGAAGTACCTGGGGGCGGCCCTGCCTCCATTAGAGGGGTTGACTGCTTTACAGTCATCACCTCCAAGATGTCCTTAAAGGCGTGGCACCAATAGGTGGCTCTAGTGTGAACTAGGACCTGAAGCACCCTTTCGGTGCAGAAGATAACCGCTCCAGTGGTTTTAGCCGGTAGGAGTCTGGCATACCGCTTCGCCTTTCCCCAGGACGGAAGGAAGGTCATGGTGAATTTCCACTGGGACCAATAAAAAATATATTTAATAAAGGCATCGAAAGTACTGGGCATAAGAGGCTAAATAACTAGTATCTTTAGACGAAGAGCACCGTGTGGTACCATGTGGTACCGCGCAGGAGTAGTCCTGAGTAGCACTACAATTGTTATGGACAGGAGTGACAGTTACTTGCAGGTATCCAACCTACAAATCTAACTTACGTTAGGGCTTTTTTGTAACTATAAGTACCTGTTAAAAGCTTAACAAAATCACACACAGATTAAAATCATCATCATCATCATTTCGGCCAAATAAAGTCCACTGCTGGACACAGGCCTCCCCCAAAGATGAAAAAAAAAAATCCAAAGACTGATATGGGTGTGTTGTGTGCTCATTGGGGTTTTTTCCATAATCGCCACGCTTGGCAGACGGGTTGGCGATCGCAGTTGAGTTGTTAATGTACTCGAAGGACGCTACTACCCATCCTCCGGCTAATCCCATAGTCGCCTTTTCGACACCCAAAGGATGAGATGGGTTGGTGCTATTGGTAGCCGGCACCACACAGATTAAAATATTCAACTGTAATTTTATTCGGGAATCTTCGACTGTTTTCGTACATCTTCGTAACCAGGCTCTGTTATGAAAGCATAAATCGCTGCTGCTTATTAACTTGGCAATGCTGTATGCTCACTTTATTAACATTATCTTTTATTAATATGGCGCATTGAGAACTCACTCAATAGTGTATTAAATGTTTTTTTTGTATTTTCTTGGTTGCTATCTTCACAATATTATTTACCAGACTTATGCTAAGGTCTGCTTTGTTGTTAACTGGTCGGGCACTTTATTTTCTAATAGACATATCTTCCTCTCCTATAATCCGGTTTCAAAAAGAAGTTTAAGGGAAAACGTCCGTAATCGTCAATCGCATCTGAACGTTATGAACCCTGACCACTGACCGACCAAGTTCTTACGAAATATTTTTTTTACTTTTGTCCTCAATTATTTTTTTAAGATACGATCAATAACTAATAATAACGTAATAGACGGCACGGATGGTGCAGTGGGCGATACAGTCGGCTGCTGCGCACCGGGTTGTGGGTTCGATTCCCGCACGGTACAAATATTTGTACGATCTGCATGTAGTTGTTCCGGGTCTGGGTGTTACTGTGTGTGGAGTTTGTGTTTGTAAACGCACCCACGACACAGGAGACATCCTAGTGTGGCAAAGTTAAAAAAAGTGCTTAAGTGAAAGTATGCCATGATAAATTATTACATACATTTCATGAGAATCAACGGTGAACCTTCTATATGTGCTAACAAGGCCACAAGTAGGCACTCAGAAAATTACAGCAAAAAAAATCCAATAAACGTACACGACCTAAATCATATAAAGTGATGTACTGAATATCTAATTCCGAACTCAGCTCGTTACGGGTATCCGAAAAAGTCGATAATACCAGTTGATACCGGTTTAATCTAGTAACGGGTAAATTACGCGCCGTAATCCCCGTTCGGGGAAAGCAATCAGTATTAAATAGGAAGCAGGTACATTGCGTACGTAATAGGTACGTGAAAAGAGTACCTGCTCGTAATTTCTAAGACTTGGAATTAATATGTAGAGGGGAATTGTGGTGGCGAGTGATAAGGAGGAGCCCATTTTTATGAGCTTTTATTTAACTTGCCTTGTCAGTATGGGTGAAATCTTATAACTGAATTTTAATACAGTTATCCCCAACCGATTGAACTGAAATTTTGCATACACGTTTAGTTTGGATGACAATGCATAGTGACGTCATTCTTAATTCAATATGACTGACTCTCAATGATAGTGGGCCAGTTATTTTTTATGCACCTCCATGATATGAGTACCAAATGAAAGCTTTTGCTGAGAAAAATACGGTATATAAGTTACGATCGCCAGTTTTTCAGCCTGAACATTAATCAGTGTTACAAATTGCAATAGTTACATTGTCATACATATAATTTTATCATCAACATACCAACATAACAGAAGTGATTAGCAGAAGCAGTACTTAGTCTTTCAAGTGACTGCCAGTGAGTGTGGTACGGTTGGTGTGTGTGTAGGTTGTGGAAGTGGGAGCGTTGCATGTGAATGCGTTTATTCTAGACATATAATAGACATATTCAAATTGAGAGTTTAAATTAAGAAGAAATAAGAAGTATTGACTCAGTTGCGTCATTAATGTGACTTTTGTAGCCGATGCAATACTTTTCCTCTACAACGTTGTTTGGGGAGGAAGCAGGATAGCAACATTTCGTTAAACTGGTTTTAAAAATACTTACAAGGAAAAATATATGTAAAAGTACCTACTGCTTTCTAATGGTGAAATCGTGAAAAATACTGTAATAATCCCATAGTTCTCAGATTACTTCTAATATACTGGATAAAGACTGGTGTCGTGACGAGTAAGTCATTCGCCTGGTGGTAAGCATCAAATTTTTTAAATTTATTGTTAATTGGCCCAATGGAAATTATTCATGAACTTCCTCTGCCGATAACACTAGAGCAAGCGTCATGCCTGCCCATAACAATTGTAGTTATTCCTCCGTGGCACCACACTGCGCTCGTCACCTTTTTTTTTTTTTTTTTTTTTGTTGGGCTTCTCGCATACATTTCTGGGAAATGTGGTTGCTTAACCGGTCATTTGCTGGCGAAGCCAAAAGAGGCCTCCAGCCAGGCTTAAATTAAATATTAAAAACTAAGCAACTTTCGCTAAGGGCGCCCCCTGCGGGACACGGACCTCGGCTTAGGGCATTGCTGGGGATATCAAGCTATTGTTTTGGGGACAGCTGGATCGGTATTATTTAAATTGTATTAGGGGACATTTAAAGCTACAGGCTCGGCACGGGCCGGCGCGAGCAAGAGACGGGAGGGAGAAGTGCTAACTTGAACGGGAAGGTGACGCGGCGATAGGCCTCCGCGACGTCGGTGAGGCGGGCATCCTCGGCGGCGAGGGCGGTACAACGGTCGGGTGTTTAGTGAACGAGACAACGCGAGTCTCTTCATGTGATCTAACGTGATTTTATCGTCTGGATCGACCAGAACGTGCCTCGGGCGGCGTACTCTACTGATACGGGAGGGTTCGTAGTCGGCGGCTGATACCACAAGGGGATTTGGGTGGTACAGGGCAGAATCAAGATAGCGTTTAGACGCTTGTTTCATAAATTGCCTGATGGTCGGCAAGTTAAGATCGAAATGGAGTTGGTCGTTTCGCATGTACAGAGGCGCTCCGGTGGCCTTGCGCATGAAACGGGTTTGGAGGGTTTCTAATCTACGGAGTGGGTATGATTCAGCGTGTGCGAACACTGGGCTGGCATAGGTCATGATGGGTCGAATGCATGTGGTGTAAATTCTCACCTTATTTCTAAGGGATAATTTACTACGAGCGTTCAGAATATAGTGAAGGCGACCGAGCACAAAGGCAGCGCGGGCACGCACCATCTTTGTGTGGAGAATGAAGGTCAGTTTTTTGTCTAGGGTGACTCCAAGATACTTGGCGTGCGGTTCCCAAGGAACCGATTGGCTCAGCATCGAGATCTCCCTGAAGCGTGGGTGGTCGTCGCCTAATTTGCAAAATAGGACGGCTTTACTTTTGATAGGGTTAACTTCGATCCGCCATTTCCTAAACCATTTACCGTAGACGTTGGCTGTGGTTTGGAGGATCTTAGTTATATTATCGGGACTGCTACCAGAGTAGAATATGGCCGTGTCATCCGCGAACAGTGCTAATTGTATTAGCAGGTCTTTTGGGGAGGTCACTGGTGTACAGTGTGAACAATAATGGGGCTAGCACGGATCCTTGTGGGACTCCGGCTCTAATGGGGTGGGGGGAAGAGAGAGCGCCCGTGATTCGATATCGGAAACTGCGATTTGACAAGAAGTCTCGTATGATGAGAACGAGACGGTCAGGCACTCCGAGTTGGTACAACTTATATAATAAGCCATTGTGCCAGACTTTGTCAAATGCTTTCGCAACATCGAAAAAGAGGACTCCCGTCATCAGGCCGCGTGAGAATCCGAACGTGATGTGTTCAACTAGTCGGTGGACTTGTTGTACACACGAGTGTTTGGTTCTAAAACCAAACTGTTCGTCGGGAATGAGTTTCTTGGAATCGGCAAAATCCTTTAGTCGGGAATAGATAATCCGCTCATAAATCTTCGCAAGAGAATTGAGAAGGCTTATGGGGCGATAGCTGGAAGGCTCGCACTTGGGCTTACCGGGTTTTGGAATACCGATAACGGTGGCCTGTTTCCACGTATGCGGAAAGAGGTTATTGTTTAATGCCGCATTGAAGATGACGGTCATTAAGGCGATAAGACGTTCGGGGAAGAGTTTAATCACCTTGTTGGTGATACCGTCAGAGCCGGGGGCTTTGCGAGGGTGAATCTTTTTCACGAGATTTCTGACCTCGTCTGCCGTGACCGGAGGGAGGGGGTCGTCAGGGTCCTCGGCAGGCGGAATAGCTGCTCTACGTTCGACTTCAGCGTCAACCTTTTTGAGGTGAGCTTGGTCTACGGGTAGAGTGCTTGGGGAACATTGCGCTTCTAGACTGTCAGCTAGGCATTCGGATTTTTCGTCGTCATCAAAGGCCGGCCTTTGGTTGGGACGGTTGAGGGGGGGGACAGCATTGGATGTTTCGGATTTGAGTTTCCGTTGCAGATGCCAGAACGCAAGGTGGGTTGGCTCTAAGTCGCCCAACATCTTATCCCAGTTAGCCTCTCGGCACTCCTTAATACGTTCCTTGACAGCACGCTGCAGGTGGCGCATAAAGAGGCGATTGGGTTCGCTGGGAAAAGATGAGTACGCTCTAAGGGCTGCGTTCTTCTCCGTCATCAGTGCACGTACATCGTCAGGGAGTTTCATGCGATGGTCTTCCATCGCAGGAACTCGCCGTGAACACTCGTCCACGACGGACTGTACATGCCCGGTGAGGGAGTCGATCGCGCCTAGCGTGTCTGCGACTGACGTTATGCATTCGGGAATTCTATCTAACTGAGCGGACGAGGGGTCGTTGAGGCGTTGCCTAACTTTCCTCCAGTCCGTTGTCACAATGGTCTGAGGGGCGCTCGTCACCTCAAGCTATTTAGTCTCTTATACCCAGTAATTTCACTGGTTACAAACAACAGAATTTAGAATTTTTTAAACGTTGCCCCACACTAGGCTATATTGATTAGTCCTTATATTTAGATAAATACAGTGCCACTCGATTCATACCACTACATACACTCACACATTTATCAACTTTACACCATTATTCAAATGGGTAATTGACATGAATTCACAGTTACATACAGAAAACACAGAAAATAAGGAAACCAGCGTCAAGTACGTATCAAGTAAGCATCGGAACGGAACGGAAACTCAAGTCCAAAACAGACGCATCTATTGATTCTCGATTATTCCAACCAAATATTGATTGATTGACAGTCTTGGTGGACAAAGTTACGACCATAGTCAAGAATCTTTTCCCCACAAAAGCCCCTGGCGCAAACGAGATCACGAATTGGACAAATACTTCTCTACCCGCTTCATGATATTAATAACCGCCATCGTCAACCACATGGAATAGCAATCTCTTCCCACAAATGTGGAAAGAAGCTAACGTCATTGGTATTCCAAAACCCGGAAACCTCAAGTCATAGCCCTCCTCGTATCGTATATTTCCTTACCCTATAAGTCTTCTCAAAGATCTTGCAAAGATATATTACATAAACAGCATTAAATCTTCTATGCGGTGAGCAGTTTGGTTTTCGAGGTTCGAATCACTCTTGCGTCCAGTAAATGTTTCGTATAGTTGAACACATCAGTGGGATTCGAGCGCGGTCTGATGACGGTAGTTCTCTTCTTCGATGTGGTGAAAGCCTGTGACAAAGTCTGGCATAACAGCTTATTATATGAGCTGTACAAACTCTGCGTGCCCGACCATCTCATGCTTACCAGTCGAGACTATTTACTACTATTTACATAACTACTAAAGAGCGCACTTTCCTCTCATCCCATCAGTCTCTCACACGTATTCATGTTCTCGTATACACCACATTGCAAAACGACACTGTAGGTCGTCCCAATTGACTCTTTTGGCCAATGACACACGCCGTGTGGTGTCTGGACTCCGTGTGGTGTCTGGATTTAGAATCTACCACCACTCCATGTCCTCTCATGGATGTCGTTAAAGGCGAACTCAGATAAGCTTCACCAAAGGGGTAGGCAGCAGCACCTCTTTTGTGGAACACTAACTATACTGCGCTCACCAAGCGTGGAAGTATTTGCAAATTCCCCCTCAATGACCACACAATAACATAACTGACACCTGGTATAACTGGCTGTTGTGGAAGTCCATGGGGGATGCTTTTGTTCAGCAGTGGACGTCATTTGGCTGATATGATGCCGGTGACACGGCCGTCTACTACAACGGTTCTAGCCCTGGTAACATAACTAAGGTTCTCCCAACCCCGGCCAACGTCTATGGCACATGGTTCAGGAAATGGCGGACCAAAGTTAATCCCACTTAAATCAAAACCGCCCTCTAAACAGATCTCCGTGTTAGGGGATCCGATTTTTTAGAAACCGCACTCCAAATACCTACCCTTCTTTGCTCGTAATGCCCTTGCCCGTGCCGAGTTTTAAATATCCAAAAAAAATCTATTCCGTTCCAGCTGTCCCTAGTTTAGTCGCCCCAGCAATGCCCGAAGTCAAGGTTCCAGTCTCGCAGGAGGCGTCCTTAGTTGTAGTTAGTTAGTTTGTTAGTTTTAATTTACGCCTGGGTGCAGGCATTTTCGGCAATATCTGGTTAAGCAGATACATCCCCATGACAAGCCTGCGAAAAGCAAAAAAAATTACACGACATCAAGCTGAAAAATCTGATAACCTCTTATATCCAGTTCTGACACGCATACACAGGATTTCTTTTTAAAATGGCATCTCTCAAGTATTTCTCCTGTGTCGTGGGTACTGTTTACAGACATAAATCTCTTATGCACAAACACCCGAACCCAAAACAACAATCTGTAGATCATACCAATATTTGTTACGTGCCAAAATCGAACCTGCGACACGTAACACAGCACGCTAATCGCTTTGCGACTACGCCAACCATGCCTTCGTGTTATTATATTTTACTTTAATGCTATTCTTTCCTCTGTTGTTCTTTAATGTTTATTGTATATGTTGTGTCTAAAAAAACTTTCATGTCTTCATTCAACTATACTTCTTTGCAGTCCAACATTCACTTTAATTACTCATGTAGTCTTTAGCTTAGGAGCAAAATTGGTTTCCTACATTATCCGAAAATACTAAATCTCACAAATTAATGAATCGGTCGTGTAAATGTAGCATCCGCATCTCGTTATGTCGCACACCATTGATTTCCCCCGAGTTTCGCCACCTACACGTAGACAAAAATATCATTACTTGACTCCAAGTACCTCTTCATTTCCGAATTCACATTAATGGGTATTACTCGTTTAGAAGAACAAAGGGGTCTGATCAAGTTGAGGATCTCTTTAGTGTGTGAGATTGGAAACTGGTTTGACTGATTACTCTTTGCTTAGATAAGTGTAGAATTCAATTTAAAATGGAAAGGGAAATAGAAATATCAACTATTTATCATGGAAAAAAAATATGAAGATCATCCGTGAGGTAAGAAGAAAGAACTCTAAGAATAGAGACTCTCTCATAGGTGCCGTAAAAGGTGAAAAGGGGTTGGTATCAAGAGGACCAGCTGTAGCATCCTCCCATGTGCTACTATCATTATACTGCGACCACTAATCCGCAGGGCGTGGTGTTTATTTTTTAAACCTCGCCCTACACCATGATTTCTCCTGTTTCTTGGGTGCG
Source organism: Diloba caeruleocephala (assembly GCA_947459985.1). Taxonomy (NCBI): domain Eukaryota; kingdom Metazoa; phylum Arthropoda; class Insecta; order Lepidoptera; family Noctuidae; genus Diloba; species Diloba caeruleocephala. Next base: position 6,077,770 of record OX381618.1, read on the forward strand.
TTTACAGACACAAGTTCCAAACACAATATACCCAAACCCGGAAAACTACCTGCAGATCATAGAAATATTTTTTCCTTGCGGGAATCGAACTCGCGACCCAGAGCGCAGCAGCCAACTGTATCAGCCTCTGCACCAACAATGGCAATATGATGTCATTGTAGTGATCATTGGGGGACACCTGTTCTGGGGTGCAATTCCTGACATGATTGAAGCTATTGAAAATACGATGCAGACGGTACGCCATGAGGACCAGTCTTAGCGAATACCAAACTGGGTTATCACAGTTATTTCAATTCTGTATTCAAGGATGTATGGACGTTTAAGCTTAGAGAATTGCACCCCAGGAGTGAATGTTTACGGCCTGATGTGTGTGATAACCACATGACAGCATCCATATAAGTCCACCCTTCCATTCCGAGAGTAAATACTTTAATGTTGCGGTACTAATCATGAAGTCGTCACTGTTGAGAACGTCTCATAGAACCACGCTGTCTGTGGCATTCGTTATTCTACTGCGATCGACAGACATTACTTATAAGGCTTGGGGGGATCCTTTACAATCCTCCCCGAGAAGTGCCTGGGGGGGCGACCTTTTTACAGTCGCCTTCCGTGACCGCTTTACATTCAACCCCTCCGTGATGTGCCTAAAGGCGTGGCACCAATGGGCAGCTCTAGTGTGATCTTACGACGACCTGGAGCCCCCCTTCGGTGCCGAAGATGACCGCTCCAGGGGTTTTAGCCGGTAAGAGTCCGGCATACCCCTTAGCCCTTCCTCGGGGTGAAGAAACAGACCACTGGACAACAATAAAAAAAAGGGTATATACTGCACTTTACGACAATTTGTGGGACCGAGCTCTGCCAAAATGATCAAACCCACAAACTGACAAAAATTTCAAAAAAAATCGAATGTCACCTTTGTTCTTATGCGGCAGAGATTCATTTTGTTCTGTCAACTATGTATACATTTTTATGACAGCTGGTTGTACTAGAGTTTTCAATTTATTTTTTAATATCAATTACTTCTTAGGAAAAAGACTGTACATTCAAATATCTTTATAATTACACACATAAATAGCATGATGTTACAGGGTTACGGTAACAAAAAAAATGCATTTATCTTCCAATTTCAATGACTTAAAATGTTCTTGTGGATTAGAACATTTTGACACAACTCGGTCCAGTTTTTGTAAAGATTTAAAATTTTACACATATAACATAGTATATTTAAAGTTTTGGAGAGTCAGAGCGGCTGTAAAAAAGATATAAATAAATAGACTGATTTTCTTTGCAACTCAACGCTGACTCCACCCACTTTTTACCAGTGCGTAGTAATCCTAACCTCCGCCTTCTACAATTATACCACACACCTTAATCACAAACATTTTTCAACTTAAAGGACACAAAGGATTACTGTTTCAGACGCAGCAAATTTTTTCACTTAAACTCCTTAACACCTTTAACGAGGACAAACAGTTAACAACATCACAGAGCTTTGAATATGCAGAAATAATGCCTTTCATTATAAAAATCTAACTTTCTAATTAGCCCTTTACGGAGCGAGAGCGTAAAAACTGTGACCACAACGCTGTGCTTGGACAAAGTGCTCTTTTAACGGACACTGTAAGTGTGGCCTTCGTCAATTTTACGACAGTTAATCTATATAATATATTAAAAATCAATGTACGTATGTATGTTCCCCATGGACTCTAAACGGTGGGACCGATTTTGATTAAATTGTCAAGCAATCTTCAAATTAGCCCAGCGGGATCCTGTGAAGTTTGGAAGCGATTGGATTGGTTTTTGTAAATTTTCTATCATATAAGTCATCTAGCCGTGTGGTGCTGGCTCAGAATTTCACCACCCCATCTCCTCCCGTGGGTGTCGTAAAAGTCGACTAAGAGATTAGCCGGAGGATGGGCAGCAGCGTCCTTCGAGTACATTAACAACTCAACCGCGATCGCCAACCCGCCTGCCAAGCGTGGCGATTATGGCAAAACCCCCTAATGAGCCTACAACACAACACAACACACCCATATCGATCGTTGTGGTGATCTTTGGGGGAGGCCTATGTCCAGCAGTAGACTTCATTCGGCCGAAATGATGAAGTCATCTATATATTAGTGCTAGTTATGGGCCACTTTTATCAATATAACCATTCTCACAGCTCTTGGTAAACAGGTTGAGACACTTATAGACGTCGCACTCAGTGATCGGTGAGCTTAAGCAACACCCGGCTTTTTAACACGCTACTTTTATAATGATTTCATGTAAGAACGGTAGAATACCGTTGTTGTTTGGAATACATATGGCATCATAGATTATTTAAGTATTTATACAGATAAATACTACTCATATACATCCATGACATCCACAGATTACTATTAACTAGATGGTAGTTTACAGACATACTCGTAAATCTTACGTGCACATAGTTCTTTTCCATCCTAAGGGTCATCATCATGAACATTTAAGCCAAAGGACGTCCACGACTGAACAAAAGCCTCCCCCATAAATTAATAAAACCGTGTCATAATGTAGGGGGAATTTGTCAAAAAATACTCACCGCGCTTGGCAGGCGGGTTGGTGAGCGTAGTATATGTACACATCCTAATTGAATCCCTAAGTCTGCAGTGCGAAAACATGCCAAAAAGGCCTATCTTGAACCGAAACTCATAAAGACATCACTTTCCTTATACACGACGAATATAGCAATTCCTTTTTACGCATCGTTAAGTCCACATTCTAAGTGGTGGCAGTATTTACTAAGCATACATTCTCGTCGGCTCTCATTAAACGAAGCTGAGAAGAACTTTTTGCCAGTTTGCGACCATAAAAATGGCAGGAAAATATAGGGCTGAGCGAGTTTCTTTTTATTTAAAACCTTTGCTTTTAAAACCGGCTGTGTAAGACAATAAGTATTTAGGTGTGTTTTTTAATTATTTTGTTTTTGTTTTTAATGGAAACTGAAGTCTTTTCGGCAGCTGAGAGTCGTTAGATGTGGGTGGCACGTAACTGATTGTTGCGGAAATCTACAGAGGCCTCTGATTAGCAGTTGTCGTCCTTCAGTCTTCATTCGATATAATAATGATGATGATGATCAAGTCTTTTGAGGAGGAGTTTTAGTTAAGGATGTTTTACAGTGAATCGTTGAAAGCAGGCTTCTATAATCCTCTCGCGTGTCAATTACCGGCAGCCGTGTAGACGCAATAGATTTTTAATTGTGTCTAGTTTTGTGGCAGTTAATGAGATAATCAGGGAATAAAGCTTTCAGTTTCTGTTCTGTTAATTAATTATGATGAAACTAAACTACTGCTAGGTATAACGCTGGGTTCCTGGCGGAGATGGATGCGTGGGTCTACGATCAGACACGCTCCCTCCGCCAGAGCGGCGAAAACGCGCCTCCAGGGGCGTTGGAGAGGCTGAGGCGGCTGGCTCGGCGACGCGCACTTGTAAAGTGGCGTCACCGCCTGCGGATGCAATTTGCGACCAAGCGCGTCGTCGAGGCCGTCCTGCCGCTCTTCGGAGCCTGGCTCAGAAGGAGCGAGCGCGTCACCTATCGCCTGACGCAGGTGCTCACCGGGCATGGTTGTTTCGGTGCGTACCTGCACAGGATAGGCCGCGAGGCCACGGCACAATGCCACCATTGTGATAGCGACCAGGACACCGCACAGCACACGCTCGAGGCGTGCCCTGCGTGGGCCGCCGAGCGGCGGATCCTGGTCGATCGGATCGGGCAAGATCTCTCTCTGCCAGCTGTAGTGTCGGCTATGTTGGCAGAGCACGAAAACTGGAATGCAGTGGTCTCCTTCTGTGAGAGCGTCATGCTCCAGAAGGAGAACGCAGAGCGGGATCGGGAGAGGGCCGATCCCGCTCGAAGAAGAAGGAGACGGCGCCGGGGTAACAACCGCTCTGGCGCCTAATTCCGATACGCCTGAAAACCCCTGCCATTGCTATAAGGTGGGGGACCTCTGGGTTCGCGGGTGCGTAGATTGGGGAATCTGCGTGCCCACACCAAGCGACCCAAGAGAAGACGGTAGCACGCATGTGGTCACGCGCTGCCGTGGGACGCTTTGGGGGATCCTTTACAATCCCCCTGGGGGGGTGACCGCTTTACAGTCACCCTCTCCGAGATGTGCCAATAGGCGTGGCACCAGTGGGCGGCTCTAGTGTGATCATACGAGGACCTGGAGCCTCCCTTAGGTGCCGAAGATGACCGCCCCAGTGGTTTTAGCCGGTAGGAGTCCGGCATACCCCTTCGTCCTTCCCCGGGGCGAAGGAAGTTCATGAAGAATTTCCACTGGGCACCAAGAAAAAAAAAAAAAAAAAAAAAAAAAAAAAAAAAAAAAAAAAAGGTATAACGCTGGGTGCGGCCACGAAGTCGCTAAACAGCGCAATTCGCGAGGCGAAGGCTCGGTCCTGGAGCGAGCTCCTGGAGGGGCTGGACAGGAATGCGTGGGGGAGACCCTATCGTATGGTCATGGGCAAATTGCGCCCGTGGGTCCCCTTGGTGACCGAAACCATGGCCCCGGATTTGCTGGAGGGCGTACTTTCAACGCTCTTTCCGGCGGTCCGGGACCGTCCCGGTCCCTCTCCACCCCTGGCTGCCTCGGTCTGGGCCGAGGAGTTGGGGGTTTCGGAAGGGGAGTTGGGCCGAGCCATTGGCCGCCTGAAGAGCCGCAACACCGCACCGGGTCCGGATGGCATTCCGGGCCGCGCATGGGTGTATGCACTGCAGTCTCTTGGGGACCGCTTGAGGCGGCTGTTCACCAGCTGCCTCCGTCGAAGCGTGTTCCCGTCCAGCTGGAAGGAAGCCGGATTGGTTCTATTGAAGAAGGAAGGAAGGCCGGCGGAGTCTCCTTCTGCGTATCGTCCCATTTGCCTGCTCGACGAGGCTTCGAAGCTATTCGAGAGAATAATAACCCGAAGACTCGTTGAGCACCTGTCGCGAGTGGGTCCCGACCTGGCCGAAAGTCAGTATGGCTTCCGGCAGCGGCGGTCCACAATTGACGCGGTTCTTCGCGTCCGCTCGCTGTCGGAACAGGCAGTGTCCCAGCGGGGTGGGGTGGCGTTGGCTGTCAGTCTAGACATCGTCAACGCCTTCAACTCCATCCCATGGGGCGCGATTAGGGGGGCACTAGTCCATCATCGATGCCCCCCCTACCTGCAGGGTATCATCGGGGCATACCTGCGCGACAGGCATGTTCGCTACGTGGGCAGGGACGGTAGCGTAAAGCGGAGGGAGATCACGTGCGGGGTTCCGCAGGGGTCGGTCCTTGGTCCTCTTTTGTGGAACCTCGCTTACGATACGGTCCTGTGTGTCGTCCTCCCCGCTGGCGTCAGCTTAGTCTGTTACGCTGATGACACTCTTGTGTTGGCCAGCGGGGAGTCCTTCGAGGGAACCATCCGGCTTGCAAGCGGTGGCAATTGTCGTAGCCAAAATCCAGGCTCTGGGTCTGCAGATAGCGCCTCACAAAACCGAGGCGCTATGGTTCCACAAACTGCCGCGGAGCAGAGAACCACCCAGTTCGTGGATACGCGTTGGTGACGCGCAAATCAGGGTGGGCCAGTACATGAAGCACCTGGGGCTTACCCTGGACAGTCGTTGGGGCTTCGAAGAGCACTTCGCGCGCCTCGTCCCCCGAGTCGAGAGGGTAGTGGGTGCATTATACCGGGTGCTGCCCAATCTCGGGGGACCGAGTGAGGAAGTCCGCCGTCTCTACGGGGGCGTCGTGCGGTCCGTGGCTCTCTACGGGGCGCCTGTATGGTCATCCCGGCTGTCAGGCGTCCAGCGCTGCAGAAACAAACTTCACAGTCTGCAGCGCAGAGTGGCCATACCGATCGCACGGGGATACAGGACAGTGTCCTACGAGGCGGCAACTCTCCTGGCACGCTTTCCGCCTTTCGATATCCAGGCGGAGACGGATGCGTGGGTCTACGACCAGACACGCTCCCTCCGCCAAAGTGGGGAAGGCGTGCCTTCAGGGGCGTTCGATAGACTTAGGCGGCTGGCTCGACGGCGCGCACTCGAGATGTGGCGACATCGCCTACGGTCGCAGTTCGTGACCAAGCGCGTCGTCGAGGCCATCCTGCCGCTCTTCGGAGCCTGGCTCAGAAGGAGCGAGCGCGTCACCTACCGTCTGACGCAGGTATTCACCGGTCACGGTTGTTTCGGTGCATACCTGCACAGAATAGGACGCGAGGTTACGGCACAGTACCACCATTGTGATAGCGACCAGGACACCGCACAGCACACGCTCGAGGCGTGCCCTGCGTGGGCCGCCGAGCGGCGGATCCTGGTCGATCGGATCGGGCAAGATCTCTCTCTGCCAGCAGTAGTGTCGGCTATGTTGGCAGAGCACGAAAATTGGAGTGCAGTGGTCTCCTTCTGCGAGAGCGTCATGCTGCAGAAGGAGACTGCAGAGCGGGATCGGGAGAGGGCCGATCCCGCACGGAGAAGGACGAGACGGCGCCGGGGCAACAACCGTCCCGGCTCCCAAGTCCAACACGCCTGAGCCCCCTGCCGTCAATTCATGGTGGGGGGCCTCGGGGGTCGCGGGTGCGCAGATTGGGGAGTCTGCGTGCTCACACCGAGCGACCCCCGGGAAGACGGTGGCGCGCACGTGGCCACGTGCCGCCGTGTGCGCAGCACAGCGCAAAGCGAGGCTTGGGGGGATCCTTTACAATCCTCCCCGAGAGGTGCCTGGGGGGCGACCTTTTTACAGTCGCCTTCCCTCCGCTAGAGGGGGTGACCGCTTTACATTCACCCCTTCCAAGATGTGCCTAAAGGCGTGGCACCAATGGGCGGCTCTAGTGTGATCTTACGAGGACCTGGAGCCCCCCTTTGGTGCCGAAGATGACCGCTCCAGTGGTTTTAGCCGGTAGGAGTCCGGCACACCCCTTCGCCCTTCCCCGGGGTGAAGGAAGTTCCATGTAGAATTTCCACTGGACATCAATAAAAAAAAAAAAAAAAAAAAAGGTATAACGCTGGGTAAGCTTCAATTCCTGCATCTCATTCTTCCGCTGGGTCAGGGTATTCTATAATGCTGACGACCAGGGTACCATCCGGTTTGCCGAGAAAACGGTGTCATGTTTTGGCCCGAAATCCACGCTCGGAGTCTGCGGGTACTGCCTCACAAAACCTAGGCGCTGTGTTTTCACTTATTGCCATGAAGCAAAGAACCACCCGGTTCGTAGATATGCATTGAGATGCGCCAATTAGGGTAGGTTTCGGTTCGGTTCACGCAAAAAGCTTTATTACCCACTTCTAACAAGTAGAGCGGACCGAAGCACACAATTGGAAAGGTGGACAGAGTAAATCTTTAGTCGATCTTTACTAATGCCGACTACACTTAAACTTACTAAATTTGTAATTACACAAATATTCAGTTTTCTTTTCTCAACAACTATGTGTAAACATGTTAATAATATGACATAACTGCCCGTGGCAACTACATACAGGCCCTGTCAGAAAACCAGCGCTGCAGCAGAATTGGTTGCAGCTTAAGCTGAGATAGGGACCTTTTTTGGCCTCGTACAGCACTACTGTAGTCATAATTATTCTATTCTTAATAATAAGTATCATTATCAGTTTGTACGAGTCCAAAATAAAATATTTTCTTTCTTTCTTTCTTTCTTTACATAAAGTACCTTTTTTTTTTTTTTTTTTATTGGTGCCCAGTGGAAATTCATCATGAACTTCCTTCGCCCCGGGGAAGGGCGAAGGGGTATGCCGGACTCCTACCGGCTAAAACCACTGGAGCGGTCATCTTCGGCACGTAAGGGAGGCTCCAGGTCCTCGTATGATCACACTAGAGCCGCCCACTAGTGCCACGCCTATTGGCACATCTCGGAGAGGGTGACTGTAAAGCGGTCACCCCCCCAGGGGGATTGTAAAGGATCCCCCAAAGCGTCCCACGGCAGCGCGTGACCACATGCGTGCTACCGTCTTCTCTTGGGTCGCTTGGTGTGGGCACGCAGATTCCCCAATCTACGCACCCGCGAACCCAGAGGTCCCCCACCTTATAGCAACGGCAGGGGTTTTCAGGCGTATCGGAATTAGGCGCCAGGGCGGTTGTTACCCCGGCGCCGTCTCCTTCTTCTTCGAGCGGGATCGGCCCTCTCCCGATCCCGCTCTGCGGTCTCCTTCTGGAGCATGACGCTCTCACAGAAGGAGACCACTGCATTCCAGTTTTCGTGCTCTGCCAACATAGCCGACACTACTGCTGGCAGAGAGAGATCTTGCCCGATCCGATCGACCAGGATCCGCCGCTCGGCGGCCCACGCAGGGCACGCCTCGAGCGTGTGCTGTGCGGTGTCCTGGTCGCTATCACAATGGTGGCATTGTGCCGTGGCCTCGCGTCCTATCCTGTGCAGGTACGCACCGAAACAACCGTGCCCAGTGAGCACCTGCGTCAGGCGATAGGTGACGCGCTCGCTCCTTCTGAGCCAGGCTCCGAAGAGCGGCAGGACGGCCTCGACGACGCGCTTGGTCGCAAATTGCATCCGCAGGCGGTGACGCCACTTTACAAGTGTACATAAAGTACCTAGGGTTCGACCAGAGGAGTCGTTACGGCTTCAAATAGCACTTCGAGCGCCTTGTCACCGAATCGAGAGGGTGGTGCCGTGCACCGGTACTGCCAATCGCGGTTAACTGAGAGAGGAAGTTCACCACCTCTATAGAAGAGTCGTGCGATCCGTGACCTTTTACGGGGCTCCTGTGTGGTCATCTCAAATGCCAAACTTCACAGTCTACTGCGCAAAGTACTCGCAGCTGTATGGATCGCACGTCCGCTGGCCGGACGGTAGCGACGATACAAGGCGGCAAGTCTCCTGGCGTGCTTTCCGCCTTTCAATGTCCTGGGGGATATGGATGCCTAGTTCTACGATCAAACACGCTCTCTCCGCCAGAGCGGTGAAGAAATTACCCCATGGGCGTTCGATAGGCTGATCCGGTAAGCTCGACTAGCTGCAGCTCGTAGTCAAGGGCGTCAGGGTCAGATAGTGACGAGCTGACTCATATTGAACTTGTATCTGCCGCATTAATGGAGTTAAATCAGCAAGTAGCTTCTCTCTAAAGCCCCTACAACACTGTTGACTATTTTGTTTTAAATCCACAATGATTTTAGCAACACGAATACATTATGTATTTTACTTGGCATTTTATAACACAACACAAAAATGGAGGCGACGGCCTGTGAAATAAGAGGTTTTTAAATTCCAATTTTAATATGTTAATGTGAGATATTGTGTTGTGTTTTGTTATTTTAGCTCTAATTATAAGCGTAGTTTTGGTGCGAAAGAACAAAAACGCGTTACCGTTTCCTGATTATGGTTCAAGTAAAAATAATTAGAACGCTAATTTTGTAATTATGTCTGTCATAATGAACGACTGAATATTGCTGGGAAATTTGAGAGCATAATAGAATAAAAGGGAATAATTATTCAGTAAGTATATTCGAAGTATATTCGCGGCAGAGCTTTTTTTTTTTTTTTTTTTTATTGATGTCCAGTGGAAATTCTACATGGAACTTCCTTCACCCCGGGGAAGGGTGAAGGGGTATGCCGGACTCCTACCGGCTAAAACCACTGGAGCGGTCATCTTCGGCACCGAAGGGGGACTCCAGGTCCTCGTAAGATCACACTAGAGCCGCTTCGCGGCAGACCTAGACGGAAATGGCGGGATAAGCTGGACTCTTTTCAAAGAGACTCGGTTTGCTCTGCAGCAGGCTCTTAATGCCTTCAGGTAGTTGTTTCGGATCTGAGTGTTGCATGTTAGAAATTTGCCTGTAAACTGTACTCTAACTAAACTTCAGGCGCTCATACCTAGTTGCACTCATTGATCGGTAAACGATCGGTGAGGTTAATCAGCGCTTGGTGTGGTCAGTCCACAGATGGGTACCGCATAGTGGATTTGAACTGAACATCTCCGTGATTCGGAATTCACGTGAAATTGTCGGCCTCGGTTGTTGTCACTAGTAGTAGAGTCAAGTCGGGGAGGCCTTTGGGCGACTTGAAAAATTCTAACATAAGTTGCGCCACAAACCACGCGAAAAGAAACAATCAAATAAAGAAAGAAGACTATTTTTTTTTATTGGTGTCCAGTGTAAATTCTACATGAACTTCCTTTGCCCCGGGGAAGGGCAAAGGGGTATGCCGGGCCCTTACCGGCTAAAACCACTACAGCGGTCATCTTCGGCACCGAAGGTGGGTTCCAGGTCCTCGTAAGATCACACTAGAGCTTCCCATTGGTGCCACGCTTTAGGCCCTACACGGAAGGGATGACGACTGTAAAGCTGACCGCTTCTAGCGGAAGGACGGTGACTGTAAAAAGGTTACCCCACATGGCACTTCTCGGGGAGGATTGTAAAGGATCCCCCCAAGGACTGGACTTTGTTAGGCCGAAATGATGAATGAGAGAGCTCCTGATATGAAGCGCACGACTAGATTTATTAGTCAAATCTGACTTTAGTTCTTTGCAAATAAAAGCAGAGCTAGACGGTGCAACACAAACATGATACTCCATTGCTCTTATTTAATAGATTCAACTTTCTCAGAACAATAAACAGGAAAGAACTATATTTTTCATTCATTACCGGAACCGGAAAACATCCTAACAATTCGCTATAAAGTACATACGAAATGTAAGAGACAAATAATTTTATTACTTTTAAATCTCACGAACGCTGGTACAGCCGGCAAAACTAATTAAAACGGAGACGAAACAAAAACTCTGTGAAGCTTAAACAACTAAGATAAATTACTAAGTTTGTCTCTAAAAAGATTTTTTGCTACCAGTGTTTGTTGTTAAAAGTATTCTTTCGTTCTCTTTTATCTTGCCGCTATAGTGAGAACGTAAAGTTCAGAAAGTATGCAATACTAGTGATTTGTAAGGCCCCTAAGACGCTCCTTAAATAAGTAAAAGAATGAAACATTGAAATAATGAATCATCTTTTAGGTGTTTTAATACTCACTATGCAACAGTTTCATGAAGTACTATTCTTCTTGGGATCTATTTTCTAACTTTTTATGATTATCTCATGGCATCAGCCTGGAAACGTCCACTTTGGAACACGGGCCACCTAATTTCCGCTAATATGAATGTTCATTTGGACATGCCATAATTACCACGCTTGGCACATTCGTTATCGTAGTACGTTGTTGCCGTTGCTGCCCTTTCTCCATCTTTTAAGACACTCATGGGTGAAGACAGGTAGAGCTTTTATTGCCACAATCCATGCAGTACTATGATAAGGTTAAGCAAGCAGATTTGACTCTAACTGAAACCGGATGCAGTAATACTGACACGTATGTCATTCATATGCATGCACTTACTGATCGGTAAACGATCAGTGAGGTTAAGAACGCTTAGTGCGTTCATTCTATGGATGGGTGACCGCATAGTAGTGTTGAAACTGAGCGTCTCTGCGTTTTGGAGGGCATCTAAAATCGTCGGTCCTGGTTTTTATCCTAAATGGCAGTTGTAAAGCCAAGTTCTTTGGGCGGCTTAAACAACTCTGACACAAAGTTGGCCACCAATCAAACGAAAGAAAGAACGGCTATAATGTTAGATCTGGCGGCAGCCAGGATATTTGTAGTATTCTATACATTTCTTCATATCGGCCATACAACGACCACTACTGAATAAAGGCCCCCATAGATTTCCACAACTGTGTGATCATATTGAGGGGAATTTGCCAGTACTCACCACGCTTAGCAGGCGGGTTGGTGAACGTAGCATGACTAGGGTTCCACATAAAGGACGCTGATGCCTTTTACGACCTCCACAGGAGGAGTTGGAGTGGTGCTGTATTCTTAATCCGGACACCATACGATATGTATTTCTTATTAAATATATAATAATTGCTGGGACCCGCGGTTTCACCCGCGTTTAATTTAAAAGAAATTTAGAGTACTTCAACAAAGAATATATTTATTGGATTTCGAGAGTTTTATTTTTTGCGCCTAATTCTAATCATTTTTCTAAAATGAAAGTAGCTTAAGTTATTCCTTATAACATCAGCTATCTGCCAGTGGAAGTCCCATAAAAATCGGACGAGCCGTTTCGGATATAAGGTACCCGGAACAAATAGACAGACAGACAGACAAAAAAATTGTTATATATTACACCCGATCTGCGACTAACCCGCTGTCGATTCCACGATATAGGACTACAGCATTTAGGGGTTGTTTCAAATATGCTGCCACTCATTGCTGGAATAATATCCCACCGCCATGTCGATCTAGTAACAGTAAATTAAGTTTAAAACATAACCTCAAGAAGCATCTATTAGAAGATCAAAAATGTTTAAAATAACAAATGTTTAAAATAACAAATACAATTACAATCACCTTCTCATTACTGACCGAAAGGCAGCAGGGAGACGTATTACTGTGACCGGCAATCATGGCAGCATAATTACGAATATTCCCGGTGGGCTCCTGGAGACATCCTTTAGATGGATGCCTGATTGGTATTGCGTTCTTGTGCTTGAATTTTTATTTTTTTCTTATTTACTTCGACTTGATGTCCGTACGTTACCTGGGCCTCCTATCGAAAACCAGCGCTGGAATACTGCCTATGCAGTATTTTAGCATATAGCTGAATGGGAGACCCGTTGTTGGCACAATGTGTAATTTTGTTGTAAGAATGTGTGTAACCATGTATATTGTGTGCCAATAATAAAAATCTTTCTTTCTTTCTTTCTATATGTATCGTATATACTTTCATATGCATTCAATTAAAAGCTGTTATTTTGACAGACACTTCAATTTATTTATTTGTATAGAATGTCGCGCATCACTGACACACTGACTGACTTGCTAACTGAATGTGTCACGCTGTAAGATGATTCATTCCTTCCATGATTCATTATTTTACCTTTTCAATGGGCGCCTTAGATGCATCTCCACTCACTAGTTAATATACTTACACTCATAACTGACTCACTGATGGACTTACCAATGGCTTCACTTACGCTCTCACTTACTGACAGAGTCACGCTGTAAGATGATAATTTTACTTTACTTTCAACAGGTGTAAGGCACCATGGAATTCACTAGTATTTCCTATAATGATAGTGGTTTAAGACAACGATGCCCTGCACTAGGGTTTCTCCTGTATCTTCCCTGCCATAGCTTCCCACACCCGGAACAACTATAAATATTATACACTGTGCCAATTGTGACGTCACGAATAATAAGAGTATGTTGGACTTACGCAGAGTGGCAGTGTGTCCTGACTTTCATCTGTCCATGTCCCTGTGGTGTTCGGAATAAGAATTAAGCAACACTTCTTCTCCTCCCGTAGATGTCGTAAAAGGTGACTAAGGGACTATAAATCAGAGGGATTGGCAGAAGCGTCCCTCCTATGGAACAGCATCCATTCTGCGCACACCAGCAAATTCCTCCCAAAACTGTGACACATTTGTGGGCATCATTGGGGAAGGCATTTGTTCAGCAGTCCCTTTAGCTGTTATAATGATAATATTAAGTCGATTTTAAACACAAAACACCAAAGCATTTAAAATTAATGAACGGACATTTTTTACATGTCCAGTAAAAAGCAACGAACCAAGATGGAACCGGAATATAAGAACATGCAACCCGCTTTAAGAACATACAAAACACTTCCTTTATTACCATACATGTTTAACATCATACGGTCTGTTTGTCCGAGGTTTTGTACAAAAGAGGCTGGAATTATCCCGTCCGGCCGGAACTAGGGGTACGGAACTACCCCTTTAGAAAGACGGTTAAGAGCCGTTGCGCACTTTGTTTGGGGTAATTGAGATGGCCATATTGTCTTATAGTCGTCCACTCGTGTCGTATCTTGCATACGATAATATTTTGGTGTATATTATGGGCTTCGTACATATTAACATATATAGCCGTTCATAGCCAGTTCCTTTTACTGATCGGTAAACGATCGACGAGGTTAAGCAACGCTTGGTGTGGTCAGTCTATGAATGAGTGACCCCATAATGGTATTTCTACTGAGCGTCTCAAACCGTAAAAGCCTTGATCATTAGACGGCAGTCCTTAAGCCAAATTGAAGGCCTTTGGATGGTTTAAGCAACTCTGACACAAGGTTGGCCATTAAGAACATGAAAAAAGAAAGAAGAAAGATTGTCCAAGGCGTCGTGGTTCTCAGAAAAGAGTAGGCCTTTCAGCTCTTCCAAGACTGCGGCGATTGCGCTTGTGAACCCTCAGCAAAATGTTCAGTCGAAAAGACACCGTGGTGTTTTATCGGGTAAGAGCACAACACGCACCTACCTTTTCCCAGAGTGGAGGAAATCTATGAAGATTGCTCCAAGTCAAAAAAAATTCACTCGGACGACTGAAGGTTATTTTAGGAGGATACGCATTAGCGTCGTCCATTGTGCTGATAACAACATATTCGAAGATTTGCAGCTGCTAATGGTTAAAAATGATTATCACTTGCGTTAACTGTGAAAGAAAACATCGTGAGGAAACCTACACACCTGTGAGGGCTTCAAAGTGTTCTCAATGGTGTGTGCAGTTTTCGAACGCACACAACGCCAGCGTGGTGAACTAAGGCCTAACTTTTGTCATCGTAAGAAAAAGCCCGTACCCAGGAGTGGGACAGTAATGAGCTGACTATGTCATGTATATGGGGTGAAACATCAACAACGTGATCTAAAGCCTCTTGTAATACTCAGTGTTGCCAATCCAAGCTATTGCGCAGTGTTGAAAAGGTTTTTCTTTATGATTAGGCACATTAAATGTTGCTACAACGACGCTTTACTATTTTCCCGAAATTATTTTTATTTTACTTACCCGTTGCAATACATTCCAAATTACGGTACTGCGATCACCAAGTCACCTAGCAGGCATCAAGATAGTGGCAATATGTTCTGTAATCATTGAATTCAACTCAATTATATTTTCATTGAGTACATGATGTCTCAAAGACATGCGTTTTTTCGCTCACTATTCATTTGAGAACAGTATTACACTGTATATATGTATAAGATAGCATCTTTATATCTTCTATACATTTTGATAAGGTCTGCTAAGCTGGAAAAATCTGTTCGTTTAGTAATTAGCAGCACGTTATGGAGCTCCGTATGCGTAACTGAAATTACAACACAAATAGACTTTGCCTAAAAAAAGTGGTCATACGGGTTCCATTTTTCCATTTTAAGCTGCGAAACTCGACTCCTAAACAGTCGACAAAGCCCATCGATGCGTAAGTCCATCAATCTCACGTGATCGTGGCTCAATCCTCTCGTGCTACTAAATTTACGGAAGGACCACGTACCCCGGTCAGCACTTTACGTAAACCCTATCCTGGACACCCCACTCTCGTCATCCATTCAACTTATTTACCAAAGTCAATGACGGATTTCAGTTTGGAAAGGCTGGCTGTGTGTACACATACGAGTATTTAGGCGTGTGTGTTATTTGTTTGGTTGTGTGGTGTCAGTGTGTTTGAATGTAACCAACATGAAACGAAGTATTTCAGCGTAAAATCAAAAAATGTCTAGCAAAACTCATGTTAGTAATTTAAGTTCTTAGGTTTTCGCGATTATTACCGGGTATTCCGGGTCTGGGCGTATTGTATGTGGAATTCATGTCTGTAAACGCACCCACGACACAGGAGAAATCCTAGTGGGGGCAACGTTTTCAAAAAAAAACAAAAAAAAAAAAAAAAAAAAAAACTTTTAAACGGATTCTATTGCACATATTTTAGATTTTTGTTTTCCTGACGTTTCGTCGACGTTGGTCGCAGGATGATTAAGGTGACAGGCGTCGTTACAGAACACGCGATAGAAACCGTTTAAAAATATTTTATTATAATTCACCATATCGGTTGATTTCTTTTATATAAGAATATAACTTAGCACATCGCATACGTTGGTCTCAGTTAACAGAGTTTAGTTTGATCATAGGTAAAACAGGTGAGATAAAAGCAGCTATAACCTGCTATAAGGCTTATGACTGAGCGGACGTTACCTCAAACGCCATGTGTTGCATTATTGAATTGAGGGTACAAGTCTGGAGTACTAGCATTGCCAGTGATGATGATGATGATGTCCTTGTAGTGCCCGTCAGCGGTGACGCTTTTTTTTTATTGATGTCCAGTGGAAATTCTACATGGAACTTCCTTCACCCCGGGGAAGGGCGAAGGGTAATGCTGGGCTCCTACCGGCTAAAACCACTGGAGCGGTCATTTTCGGCACCGAAGGGGGGCTCCAGGTCCTCGTAAGATCACACTAGAGCCGCCCATTGGTGCCAAGCCTTTAGGCACATCTTGGAAGGGATGACTGTAAAGCGGTAAACCCCTCTAGCGGAGGGAAGGCGACTGTAAAAAGGTCGCCCCCCCCCCCCCTAGGCACCTCTCGGGGAGGATTGTAAAGGATCCCCCTAAGCCTCGCTTTGCGCTGTGCCGCGCACACGGCGGCACGTTACCACGTGCGCGCCACCGTCTTCCCGGGGGTCGCTTGATGTGAGCACGTAGACTCCCCAATGGACCAGACGCAGACCAGGATCCGCCGCTCAACAAGGATGACCATACAGGCACCCCGTAGCGGGCCACAGACCGCACGACGCCCTCGTAGAGACAGCGAACTTTCCCGGTGCAATGCACTCACTACCCTCTCGACTCGGGGTACGAGGCGCGTGAAGTGCTCTTCGAAGCCCCAACGACTGTCCAGGGTGAGCCCCAGGTGCTTCATGTACTGGCCCACCCTGATTTGCGCGTCACCAACGCGTATCCACGAACTGGGTGATTCTCTGCTCCGCGGCAGTTTGTGGAACCATAGCGCCTCGGTTTTGTGAGGCACTATGTGCAGACCCAGAGCGTGGATTTTGGCCACGACAATTGCCATCGCTTGCTTGGCAAGCCGGATGGTTCCCTCGAAGGACTCCCCGCTGGTTAACATAAGAGTGTCGTCAGCGTAACAGACCAAGCTGACGCCAGCGGGGAGAACGACACGCAGTGTCAGCGGTGACCCTATGGATAATTCTGGATTATTTCCTAGCGAATGCACGTATGTGACTGGGAAGCTTAACTTTGTCCTGAATAATTGGGTCACAGGTAGAAGTGATCTATTTAATAGCGTGTGGGATCTTGGTTTTATTGCAAGTAGCGTTTTACATCAAGGTTTCATTGATGCCTTCAATAATGTATTGAATCACTTGTAACAATCATACACATCAAACATTCAGTAATAATTACTGCAGGTAACAAGCACCCAAACTGCCAATCGGCTGATTGAAATATAAAGGCGCATACACAATATCACTAAACACAGTGTTCCCGGGGGAAATCACGGGACGACGACAAATCTTACCTGTGATCGCGAAAAAGTACAGGAGAACTGATAATAAATTCAGTTTATTGCGACCACCGGCTCGCCTCTGTGAATGTTGTACGCATTTTTTAAACAGAATAATGTGCACCCAGGTTTAGGATACAGATGGGTAAGGATTCATTGTCGTGTTGTAGTCTCCATTGCTGTTTTACTTGGGTATTGTTATTTTTGGATGCTTATGTCGAATGCGAGTTTTGTTGTGTTTAGTGCATAAACATAACAGACCGTACGGTTGGTGCAGATACAGTCGGCTGCTGCGTTCCGGGTCCTGGGTTCGATACCCGCACGGAATAAATATTTGTATGATCTGCAGGTAGTTGTTCCGGGTCTGAGTGTATGTAGGTTGTATGTGGAATTCATGTCTGTAAACACTCAGACTGACAACTTTTTGCACCCTTCTTATCAATCAAAGAATTTAGACCAAAAATAATTTCAGTGTAGTAGTAAGTAAGTGTATCCATAACCAATAAACTCGATATCGATGTTCAATGAGACACTGTCTTTATTAAATATAGAAGACTTTACTATTCTTATTCTTTTTCTTTATTGTACAATATAAAATAGAATATACAGATTGTTAAATAAAATAAAACATGATGTACAAAGGCGAGCTTAACTCAACATTGAGTTTTCTTCCAGCAAACCTTTGAATGATAAACAAACTGAGACGAATTTAATTTCGTGTGATATTTCGATTTCGACCGTGTGATTCGGTATGGTATCCGGATTAAGAATATAGCACCAATTCATCTACTCCCGTGGGTATCGTAAAAGGCGAATAAGGGACTCGAAACCAGAGGAAGGACAATGGCGTCCCTTCTGTGGCGTATGAGCCATTCTGCACTCACTAATCTGCCTGCCACACATGGGATGTAGCTGGTGTCTATGGGCAAGGCCTTAGTACAGCAGTGGACGTCTTTTGGTGGATATGATGTTGATATGATTAAGAATAGCGTCCTTCGAGTACATTAACAGCTCAACTGCGATCGCCAACCCGTCTGCCAAGCGATTATGGCAAAACCCCCCAGTGAGCCCACACCACACTCATATCGGTCATTGTGATGATCTTTGGGGGAGGCCTGGGTCTTCAAACTTCAAACTGTTTTATTGTGGATCATAGGGTACAAGGGATGTTTACAGTATAATATGATCAGCTATGTCCCGCCATTGGGCATACAATATTTTAAAACAATAAATTAAATCATAACTAAAAGCGTACAATCAAAAAAATTCAAACAAATTATACCATAATTAAATCGAAAATTATCATTAATCGTTTAATGGCAAAAAAATAGAAAACACATTATACCATAATTAAATTGGAAACTATTATTAAAAGCATGTAATGTCAAAAAAAAAAAAACACATTATACCACAGTCAAATTGGAGATCAGAGAATATGCAATTACAAATAAATCTTAACATACAATAATAATTACAAGCGTAGCTAAAGCTATAGTGTTATTTATAATCTGTATATTTAACTATAGCTTATCCTTTAAAAAATCTCTTACTGAGTAGTAGCACTTGTCCACCAACAATTTGTGGAGATTGTTTTAAAAATAATTATTTCTTCAGTGTTTCTAATTGCTGATGGAATATTATTATATATGCGTGGACCCAAACAAAAGACACTATCATGCAATAATTGTGTTTTACTGGCAACTATTGATAACTTGTCATTATTACGGGCTCGAGTCCGAAATTCAAATAGATCCAGGTTTGTTTTTAAAAATATCGCAGTTTCATAAATATAGAGTGAAGGAAATGATAAAATTTTTAATTTTATGAAATGGGGCTTACACGAATCAGTTTGTTGCAAATTGCACATACTCCTGATACAACGTTTTTGAGCAATAAATGCCCGTTCTTTTTCTGTTGTGTTCCCCCAAAAAATTACTCCATACCGTAACGTAGAGGCGACATAACCATAGTAGGCTGCTAAGAGAGCTGGTTGATTTACTATTTTACTTAATCTAAAGAGGGCATATGAGAATTGATTAATTTTTTTACACACATGATCTATATGAGATTTCCAGTTTATCTTACTATCAATGTAAAGACCTAAGAATTTTGCCAAATTTATTGATTTCTTTTTTCTGAACCCATACTGACATGGTGTAAATAAACAATTATATTCAAAAAAGTTATATAAACATTTATATATAACTTTTTCAAATATTTTGAAAAATATGGGAAATAGAGCAATAGGTCTATAATTAACAATTTCTGATTTACCATCTTTTTTATGAAGAGGTTTTATCACTGCTATTTTCAAGTTAACAGGATAGATACCATACTCTATGTAAAGATTCATGACATGGCATAAAGGGCAGGCAATCAGGGCTGCTGCGTGTTTTACGATTCGTGTGGTGATGCCATCATATCCACTGCTAGATGTATTTTTTAAGGAAGATATTACTTTAAAGATATCATGTGGTATGGTAGGAGGCATAAATACAGAGTTAGAGTTGCAATTAATTCTAGGAAAAAAATCAGTTGGTCTTGGTTTCAATTGTGTGTGTGTATTTCTGCTCTTTACTGTTGCAACAAAATGATCGTTAAAGGCATTTGCGATATCCTTTGGATTTGTAAGTAATTCATTATTGACAATAAGTTTCTCAACACCTTCGTTTGGATATTTATGTTTGATATTATTTATTACTTGCCAAGTCGCCTTGCATTTATTTGTAGATGAATTAATGAAATGGTTATTTTGGGATTTTTTCGTCAAAGTTATTATTTTTCTGTATCGTTTAGCATACATTTCAAATTTTCTCTTATTTCCATTATTAGAGTGTGTTCTATATTTCCATAAGAGATCACGTTTCCGTTTACTACAAGCTTGTACTCCCTTTGATAACCATTTGGGCTTCGTAATAGTGTTTATTCGGATCTTTTTCAGGGGAAATGCCAAGTTGTATATTAAGGTGAATAAATCTAGAAATGAATTGTACGCCCCATTAGGGTCTAATGATTCATAAACACTGTGGAAAGAAATTTGTTTTAAATATTTATTAAATATATGTAAATTATTTTTAGTGAAGCAGCGCTTAAAAATATACCAGTATTTTATTAGGCTGGTTATTTGTATCGGACACTTTAATATTTGGGCAGAATGATCTGAAAGTGCAAAATCTAAGATTTCGCCTTTGCACCATCTCACGTTGTGAGCAATGTTATCTATACACGTATTACTGATACTGCGCGTTGGTTGGTCAAATTGAAATACCAAATTGAAACCCAAAAGTAATTCTACGAAATCTTTACTTACTTCTGATTGACTTAATATATCTATGTTGAAATCGCCACATATAATTAGTTTTTTACCACTAGTACACAATTTACTCAGGATCTTACTCAAAATTAAAAAGAAAGTATTTATTGCGCTAACGATTCTACTTGCTGTCCTGTAAATACACAAGATATATGTTTGGTGATGTACTAATTCAACACCAGAACATTAAATTATGTTTGTAATAGACATTTTGTTTATTTCCTTTAAAGCTTTAAACCGATAGTTATTCCTAATCGAAATGCATGACCCTCCATGTCTGCTGGATCTCATAAAGAAAGATACTAGCCTATAATCTGGTAATATTAAATAGATTTCGTCGCCTTCTATCATGTTGTGTTCTGTTACGCAAATAATGTCCATTGGAGTTCCCTTTAAGGCTAATTCATTCAATGATACCGTTAGCATGTCTACCTTATTGAGTAATCAGTGGATTTCATTCGGCCGAAATGATGATTAAGAAATTATAATTCTATTCTATTCTATTGTGGCTCTTACGGGGTCAGCATCAGCCGAACGCACTTCGACCCTATTGGATCCATTGTGCTGCCCAAAGCCCTGCACTACTTCTCCGCTGGCAAATCAAGAAGTCCCTGTAGGTACTTCGTAATCATGCCTGCCTGAAGCCGTGCAAAATCATAAGGCAAAGGATAAGCCATTCCTAGATGTTTTGCCCTGCGTCTTCCCAGAGCGTCACAGCTGCACAAAATGTGCTGCATTAACTCTTGATTGTCCATACAGAATCTGCATGTATCCGTTGTGCTAAGCTTCATCCTATGGAGGTGCTCCTTGGTGCCAAAGTGTCCTGCGCCTATATAGTGCCTTAAATGGGTTTTGGTTAGATTTAATAATCTGTCTAAGAAATTCTAAAGACTAATCTCTAATCTAAAAAATTAGAAGGAAAATAAACGTAATTCAAATACAAAACAAGTACCGTTTTTGAAACGATCTTTCTTAGAAAAATATTTTGTTACGGAAAAAGAAAAAAAACTGCTTTCCAATCGCCAATTTTTAAGGGTAAAATAATTACAAGCCTTAACGAATCTAATCATAATTAAAAACTGAAACGACTTCATTTCGTTTATCTTCCTGATTAACATTAATATAATATAAAAGCTGCCAAATTGTTTCTTATTACGAGTTATCGTTATAGCCAAAATGGGCCGCCTCTAGGTACGATAGGGATTAATCATGTTTATTTTATAAGTTACGATAATTGGTACGGTTAGTACTTAGCTGCTTCCTTGCCGCTCTTTTGTGAAATGGGAATAGAGTCCATAATATTTTTCCAAAACATACACCTAAATTTTTATTCAGTCAAGCGAGGCAAATTTATTGTGGATTTTAAAGCATAGGACCAAAACCTCGTAAGTTGTAATAAAGGTTATTTTTGTTTTCTTTGGCTTCTGACAGGCATCTCACAGGTGGAGATGAGGATGAACATGTCGCTTCATAACTAAGCAGTCTGGCGAAGCTGAAAGTGCGTCCAGCCAGATGTAAAATTAACTTATAAACTAGGCAACAGCAGCTTACATAAGGATATCCCCTGCGGGACCCAAACTCCGACTTATGCTGGCATTCATGGTTGATCAAGCTAGGAACAGCGGGATCGGTATTATTTTTGATTTTCAAGGGGTATTAAAGAAGCTAGACATGAGCGGCAATCAAGGTGACTTCGTCTGTCAGTAAATAGTCACTAGTTTTTTTTTTTATCATTGAATATATTTAAGTCCGCATCTGTACAGTGTCCGGATTAAATATCGCGAAAGGAGATGGAGTGGTCTCCATCTCCTCTCGTGGTTGTCGTATAACTCGTCGACTCAGAGACTCTAGACCAGAGGTATGGGCAGCAGCATACCTTTTGTAAAACAGCAGCCATTCTGTGGTCACCAACCAGCCCGCCAATCGTGGTCGATACTGATAAATTCCTCCCTAAAATGGCGACAGACTTTATTTGTGGGGCTTTTGTTCAGCAGTGGATGACTTTTGACTGATACGATGATGATGATGATGATGAAGTACAAATGCATTTTGAAAACATTTTAATATATTTATTGTGTACGTAAGGATCTACTGGAATTCTGCAAATTAAATACAGGAAGATCATTAATTTTTAATCAAAAATAAGTGTAAACATACCTATTATATTATTATATATACATAATAGTCGTAGTAGTAGTATACATAATAGTCTTTACAACGTCATTTTTAGTCGTGGGTAAATCCTCATCTTTCTTCTGATCTTATTTCATCCTGGGAAATGACGTAGAAGTGTGAAACCCCCACGGTGTTCCTTCTACCTACCTATTGCTGGGTTGCGGAGTTCGGTCAAGTATTAGGCCCCACCTCCGACAGGTATCGGGCCGTCACTTATCTTACGGGGCCGTAACCGAAGAATGTATGGCTGTCCAAGCCCTTTTGGGCTTGCTTCTGAACGGGTGACATACTACCCGAAGTTAGTCACCCGCAGGCCGCAACTAATGAAGACCGGAGATCACCGAAGCCAGAGCTCTATGTCTATTGCATAACGTTCTGTTGTTTTGATCACGCTACCGGTATAACTAAAATAAAACCCTTGAAATCCAATATATATATATGTCAAGTATCTATATCGAAGTACTCTAAATTTCTTTTAAATTAAACGCGGGTGAAACCGCGGTTCCCAGCTAGTTAGAAATAAGTTTAAAAAAAATAGTAAGCCAAATAATTAAATATCAAAATATTACTTTATGAAGTGTTGTGAATATCAAGGTGCAGTATGTTCATGCTTAGAAACTTATATTTTCTGTTGTATTAGGTGATCAATAACATTGTTTCTACGCACCCCTTTATAGTTCCTAAGGAATCCTACTGAATAATGCGGCGCACATTCTCAAGTCAACAATACAAACATAAACATTCTACCACATGTAACGCCCTCACATATAGGCAGGTGTAATAAATATATTGAAATATGACAAGCCCGAAGCCAAACTATGAAGTACCTAGCTGAAAAACGAATAGCTCTCGAATATTTAAAGATAATTTTTTTTTTTAATTATGTTTAGGTTCGGTAGGATTTCGGACAAGTTAAATCTACGATTTCAGTGTCCCAACAAAAAAGCTTTTGAATTTAGATTTTTACTAGAACTTGGGGTTTATTTTAGTTATAATGAAACACTTTTAAACGTATTAGATCGCGTAAGCATAGATTTGGAGTAGGTCATCATAATTTCAGCGGACAAAACGTCCACTGCTGGACACAGACCTCCCCCAAAGATCGTCAGAACAACCAGGTGTGTTGTGTGCACGTTGGGGGATTTTGCCATAATCACCACGCTTGGCAGGCGGGTTGGCGATCGCTTTTGAGTTGTGAATGTACTCGAAGAACGCTGCTGCGCATCTTCCGGTCAATCCCATAGTCACCAATAATAAACTAATTATTATTCTTCATCATCATATCAGCCAAAGGACGTCCACTGCTGAACGAAGGCTTCCCCCATAGATTTTCACAATGAGTGGCATAGCAAGTGACCACGTCTCTGTCCCATATTTCATAACAGGTAACACTTGTTAAAGAGTTTCGTCTTGAGGCATTGCGGTATTATTGACGAAAAGACCTCTTTCTCGAAGTAAGCCCTACCCACGTGGTCGGTTTGTCCCAGGTAGACATACTAGTCAATTATTGTTCAATCAATATCAATTATTATTATACCGAATCAAATTAATCAAAACTAAATTTTTATTTTTTACCCATGTCATCAATAATATACATTATAATTTCACATTCCCGAAACCAATTTACGTCCACTTATCGGTATATAAAAAATCCCCAAAATGGCCACTGGAATAATATGTTGATTTTAATCCTCTTATACTGAGCAATGGAGACGGAGTAAAAATGTATTATACAATTGGTTAAATGTTTTCTGGTGAACCCTATTGCGATAAAAGGAGTAAATATTCTGGGAACTATGGCATTCCACCTTTTTTTAAATATAGTTAACAAGTCATTGATACAAAAAATGTATACACTAATAACCAGAAAATACAAACTGGAAGAGAGACTAAAACACGACCTTTTTACTCGTCATCGTATGACATAATCTAAAATCAGTTCACGATTTGTCTGCGAAGTAAGGTGTTTATAATATCAACCCTATGGACCGTTTTTTCTCACCACCTTGGAAGTCCTCGTGGACTTGACGTGTGCCGGCTACCACCTAAACCACCTGAGTGGTCATGGTCAGCATCAAAGGCAACACGATAACAAACTACGGAGTCGTCCTTCGCCTATCCCTAAGATCTGATCTTACCGATACACGTTTTATTTGATTTTGAATGAAATAAATAAATACAAGAAGAAAGACGCGCACAAGAAGATCTCCGATCTTCTTAGCTTAAAGAATGACAAAAACTGAATAAGGCCTACACACAACAATTGAACTAGACAAGCTAATTAGAAAACGGAGGTCCTGTTATAAATTAGAATCACATATCAAATTACGAAATGATATATTCATATAAATCAACAAAGACATCTTCGTAAACGACAAAATTCATCAAATATATATATAACGCAAAGCCACAGCAGAAACCTTGTATTTGGTACACAAATAGAGTCATAATGGCGCAAAATTGTACGTATATAGAGTATGAGATACGCGTTACGTTGCACGCTATCTGTATAAATCAACGTTGTGTAAATTGACGGTCCACCAAGCGAAATACGCAGCTGCCTCCGTCGGTTTACTGAGATGTGCACAGAAGAATGGATGCGGTTGTTTTTTTCAGTAGACTTGATTTAGAGGAGAAGAATATATTTCTTAGTGTACAACCCAATGATATAATTGCCGACATTCAAAATTATTCCAAACCTTAACGAATGTCAAAGTTACTCGTACATATTGTCGTGGTAAAATGAATGATTAAAAGAACCATTAATATAATTAATAATATATTGTGGAACTTTCCTAGACCTTTAGCAATTTATCGACACAAACTTTTTTATAATAATTAGAGAAGATGATTGAATGCCGTTAAATCCATAGGTTTAACGGCATTCATTCATCTTCTGGTTCACTGAATGCCGTTAAACCTATGGATTTCTGAATGTAGATAAAGCGAAGAAATGTGCAACTTAAAAAGCCATGTATTAAGAATGATGATCAGCAAAGAGTTACTGAAATACTATCATCTTCGATTATCCCAATGTATTTAATATTTTTACCACCAGCCAATTCATACCTTGCTTCAATAATCTCTGTTCCCTTATCCTTCTCCCTTCATCACTCCCAGCATTATATACTTGTATGTGTTGCGAACAAAATAGCATACGATGTTCGTTGGCACTACATTATTCAAGCAGTAAATTTGATTGTCCAACTCTAAATAGAAACTCTCATCATTTAGTTACGTTCCCACAAATGGTGCGTCTGGATGTGTTATAAATTTACTTTCAGACACTTGTTCTCATTCAAGGATCTTTATGGAGTTCAGTTCCTAAAATATCAAAAAACTAGATGATATTAGACAGATGCAAAACGATGATAAAATTATTGTTCACTACTGGATATTTATTTCTTGCTATCTAATAGGTGATACCGATCCCATACCATTTAGTTTGACCAGATTTTATATCAACAACACTCTGGGATTCAGTTCATTAGCCACAAACATTATTACCATTTTTTTTAAATATTTCACTCACACTATGGCTGATAAAGTCGGCAGCTACGGGGTTCTGTCGGGTCCTGGGTTCGATTCCCGCACGGAACAAATATTTGTATGATCTGCAGGTAGTTGTTCCGGGTCTGGGTGTATTGTGTGTAGAATTTTTGTGTGTACCCGCATTCACGACACAGGAGAAATCCTAGGGTGAGGCAACATTTTTATTAAAAAAGAAAAACTACCTTTATAAATAACACAACGTATTATTATTATTAACAATTGGAATTCGTTGAATACGCTGCAGGCTTATATAACAACACTATTGTATAATTATAATTACTTAGTTATTTTCCATTTTAATATTATGATTTTAGCGAATAGTGAAAATATGAGACAGGTACTTAAAATTTCTAGTTTAATATTTTATTTAAATTTCGGTGCTGATTTTGTAAATCTCCAAAACATTGAGCTGTTTGTATGTATTTGTGCTCAAACTGTAAAAGTGGACAAATGTAATTATTTTATTAAAAAATTGGTATTTATGTACCTCATTCGAACATAATTATGGCAATCGTAAAAAGTATTAGGTTTTACTATACATTTTTTAGGATATCAATTTATTTAGGTCGATCTTGCTGTTTCAATGGTTCCGAAATTTAAGGACATCCACGGAAAACGATGACTCTCAACTTTAGATTCCGTTCGCATTTCAGCCATCACGTATGCACCGTTGAATCTCAAAAGCTGCGAACATTGCTAGTTTTATAATGTCGATAAAAATTGCTATCGACTTGCACAATCTTATGTATAATGCTTCTCAAGATTTTTAACAGCGAAGATTATAAAACATAGATTTTCGGACTCAACAGAATAACAGATATGAGAATCAATAATCTAATTATAAAAGCATAATGCCGAGCAGATACTAAAGACACTATCAATGAAGGGGAAAAACAGTAGGACCAAAAAAAAGATGCCCATCACATTTTTTAATTTATATCATGCAAAAGACGTCCACTGTGTATCAAAGGCATCCCATAGATTTACACAATTTTGTCATAATTGGGGAAGAAATTGACAGTACGCACCATGCTAGGCAGGTGGATTGCTGAACGCAGTATAGCTGCTGTTCCAAAGAAGCGACGCTGCTGCCCATCTGTCTCGTTTAGAGTCCTGTATTCGCCTTTTATGACATCCACGGGAGAAGATGGAGTGGTGCCATATTCTTAATCCGGATTCCATACATAAATTACATGCTTTTTCATAATTGTAATCCCAACTCCGAACTAACCTATCAACAATTAAATCATTCGGAAGTATTAGTCGTAAAAGGCAACTAAGGAACTCTAAACCAGAGAGATGGGCAGTGGCGTCCCTCATCGTCATTCTGAGAATCCCAACCCGCCTTCCAAGAATGGTGGCAAATACCTCTTACAATTATGGAAATCTATGGGGAGGCTTTGTTCAGCCATGGACGTCTTTTGGTTGATACCATGATAATGCTTCCAAGCGTATCCTAAAATTTTTCACCTCAAACTTTCAAAAGCTACAATAAATACCAATTTCTAAAAGACAATATTTGGGACCACAATAATCTAGAATATACAACTATGTTCACAGTAAGCTTCTTACGTCGTTTTTGTGTACGACTTTTTCTCGCACTAAGCTAGGGAAGAGTGCACCAGAAATTTAATCCCAGCCCTCGATTATTTCTATCCAAGAAATTAATACTGGGTTTGATCTTATAGGGTAGAGTAGTGTTTTAATATTTTTTATTATTCTCAAATATATGCGCATACTTAGGTATTACACGACACTTTGTTAGTCACATCATTCATCATCATTTTCACACATATGTGATAAGTCCTTGTTTTCAACATTTTACTTTTAGTACTTATAATGGTAAGACCAAATCAAACGGCACTATACGACACGATGTTTACTGGATAAATATTACCGAACCGAGTGTCGCATGCATTGTGTAGCGGTCTGTGAATGCATCTTTCATATCACAAAAATGTCATGGTTAAAGATGCCAAGGCTGTATAAACAAAGTTTAACATTTTCCATTGATCTACGTTATAACTTGTGTGACGAACTACTTAGCTAGCATCTTATTTTTCTTACCGGTTCATGATGACACTTATAATATCAATTAACAGTATCGTCCATAAAGTAATTAAATGGAACAGAGCATTAAGGATTCCAGCTTAATACCTAGTCAAGACTATACGAGCAATGATGATATTCTAGCCATTCTAGTGATAACTGGCGTAGATAAACAGACTGACAGCTGGATTGCACGGTAGATAGACGACGACCTAATTGACGCTATAATCAAACACGGTTGATGCACCAACAATTTAGAATTTAAAGTAGCTACGAATGCCGCGTGAACGTGAAATTGGAAGAGAATCAAGAGGATTGCAAGTAAAGGAAAATGTTTTGGGATATACTATTGGTGGTTTTACAAAACGGTCCTCTTTGAAATGGGAGTTCGGGATTTAAGTTAGCAGTTTTGAGGATTACAGTTTTGGAAATGTTTACTTCACTTTCACGCTTTTCTTAAAAGGACTGCATCATTAATAACTTGAGAGAGAATCTTAGAAACTTAATGATTAAATAATACATGTCACCATGTGCTAGATCTTACGTTACCTTTTTTCCTACTGTAACGTCTTTAATTGATATGCTTCGCTTTACTCTAATAAATACATATAATAATAATTATTATTCAATCTGGGAACTGTTAATCGAAGAATGAACTTCCCAAAGTAAATAAGCAGCTACAATGTAAAAAAGATATTTAGCTATTTCATATATGAAAGTATTGCTAAAGAACGTGATATTTATAGCCCTTATCTTTATTTTCCTCTTAAAGTCGTGAAGATAAGTGTACACTTCAGAGAAAACCAAAACAGGGAAACGTATTCCCCTCTCAC
The DNA here is from genome assembly GCA_947459985.1 of Diloba caeruleocephala. Classification (NCBI taxonomy): domain Eukaryota; kingdom Metazoa; phylum Arthropoda; class Insecta; order Lepidoptera; family Noctuidae; genus Diloba; species Diloba caeruleocephala. Next base: position 6,106,992 of record OX381618.1, read on the forward strand.
AATTATTGTTGCCATAAACCAAGACCCATAACTCGAAGACTATCAATCCGCCATAAAATTAACTATAACACATATAGGTACGGAATCCTTTGCCACTGTTCTGTTTGTGTTAGTGACAAACGGCAGCCCTTATTTATTTTGGAGTTCGTCGACATTGCGAGCAAATTCTGTCGCGGAGTGCTTTGCTGAGAATTAGGGTCACCACGTTTATGGTAAAATCGTTTGCTGTTCGAGATGTATTTTTAATATTATTGTTGTTTGTTTTTCATTTTTCATACTGTGTTGGTACTAAAAATATGATTTTATTGTACTAATAATAATTGTTCTTGTTTGAAAGCATTCTAAAATAAATTGTATTCTATTTACCCTTTGTGATAAATTGATAATGCACCCAAAATATGATATTACTAATATTTTAAGCGATATTTTTGTTAAGTAGTAGTTGTATTTGTGGTTTCCCAGATATTATTTTTATATTAATCTGTAACATTATGTACATAACACATTCAGGTATGTGCCCTTTTATCAAGACTGATAGACATCTTAAGTTTTAATATTCTAGTATTAGTAAGAAATTAACTTTATTAAATATTATATCATTTAGTCTCATTATACCCATTATTTACTTTTATATCACTAAAGATTCAAAGCTGCACATAAAGTATCAGTATAGTCATTACAGTTATCATAAATATCCACTATCGATAAATTCAAATAAAATTTTATGACGTCATAATTTCAGTCCTATCTTAAAATCCAAGATGGTGACCTTAACGACGATAAATACAGACTGTTTGCCGACTAAGGAGATAGAGTACAGTAAGTTCGCAAAATACAATAGTTTGTGTTGCACTGTTTTACAGCCGATGGGGTGAAAACCCTAAGGAAAGGGTGAAATCGCATAGTGCTTTTAAACGGGATGTAAAATTATTTTATGTGAATATCGCCGTACTTGTATAAATCATAAAAATGGAAGCTTCAAAAGTGTGTGAAAAACATTGTTCTGGAAACTCGATCATACATAATATATTGTTATGAATTATTTTCCTCGTCATCCGAGAGTTTTATCTGCTGTCAATCTACGAGATCCAAGGAAAAGGCGTTACTTGACGGAATATTGAAGAATGAAACTGAATTTGTTTTATTGTCCAACATTTATGATTTTGTATAGTATATAAAACAGCCAAATAATATGCATGAATTCATCAGGTGACTTTTTAGTAGCTTATGTTGTGAATCCAATACACTCATCATCTCCTAGGGAGACGTTTAATAGTGTAATTATCAGAAAAGAAAACAGAGGACTACGAAAGAATTTACGTTCCACTTGCCTCCGTAGCAAGTAGGAGACAGAAAAATACTTATACACCAGAGGCACAATAATTGGGAGTGTACAACTAGAATAAGCCTTTTTTTTTATTGATCCGGTGGAAATACCTCATGTACTTCCTTCGCCCCGGGAAAGGGCGAAGGGGCATGCCGGACTCCTACCGGCTAAAACCACCGGAGTGATCATCGTCGGCACCGAAGGGAGGCTCCAGGAACTCGAATAATCTCCATCTAGAGCCACCCGTTGGTGCCACGCCTTTAGGCTCATCTCGGAGGGGATGACTGTAAAGTGGTCATCCCCTCTAGTGGAGGGAAGGCGACTGTAAAGAGGCCACCCCCCCAGGCATCTCTCGAGGGGATTGTAAAAGATTCCCCCGAGGCCTCACTATGCGCTGTGCTGCGCACACAGCGGTACCTGACCACATGCGCACCGCTGTCTTCCCGGTGGTCGCTCGGTATGAGCACGCAGATTTCCCAATAAGCGCGCTCGCGACCCCCAAGGCCCCCCGCCATATAAAGACGACAGGGGGCTCAGGCGTGTTGGACACGGGCGCCGCGGCGGTTGTTACCCCGGCCCCGTGTCCTCCTCCTCCGAGCGGGATCGGCCCTCTCCCGATCCCGCTCTGCGACCTCCTTCTGGAGCATTACGCTCTCACAGAAGGAACTAGAATAAGCCTGGTTGCCAAGCACCACGGGTACAAAAATGTTTATAAATATTTAATTACGGATTGTTATGAGCTATTCTGACTAATTTCAATAGTAGGCTACTAGGTAGGCAAAAATGCCTGAGCGCACGCAAATTTGTCCTAGTTGCAACAAGTATAATAAACAACTCCGGATGCAACTTGCAAGCTTTCAAACATAATATTGTGTTCATCTTGCCAAAGAATACACTCCCAGAGGATATGATTTGCAAATTGTTCATATACACAGTCCGGTGTTGAACATTTGCAGAATGGCGAGGCAACAAGCTTGAAGCCAAATAATTTACTCTTAAAGTTACAATGACCGGTGAGAAATTGAGCCACGCAATGATCAACTTCCAACCATGCACTTGCCAGCCGCTCACGAACGGATGGAAGGAACTGGTATATGTGACGGCCCTTCATAGACGTGCCCCACTTGCATTGCCATTCGGCCAAGAGTTCTTCCCAAACACCAGTCTGTGGTTTAAATAATCTGCAGATCCTAATACGATCGCGTTGAAGTAGAAATTCGGCATCCATGTCTTATCGCGTAGAGTAGTACATTGCAGCACCTCACTGTATCTCAAGTTCAACTGGCAAAATACCTGCTAGCACAGGCAGTACTTACTGTCCTATATACCTTGCACAAGAATATCAAAGATAAGCGCTGGCTTTGGAGCAGTTCACGTCGTGCTACGCGCTAATAGTATCTCCCTCCCTAGCCTGTTTCTAACTATGTATTGTTCTGTTGTCAGACATTTTGACTCTTTTTGAGACAAGCCCGCTATACTTTCCCATCCACTGCAACTCTGGTAAGCCAGGATCTACAATGGCTACCATCGGACAAAACGTTGATCTATGAATCTCAGTGTGTCCGAGGAAAATGAATAACTGTCTTGGAACCCGCAACAAATTAATCAGAAAATAAAATGGAGTAGTAAATTAAATAATTCTCTGAGTAGCAAGCCGAAGACAGGCCATAGGTGCAAAAGATGGAGGATGACAACTGCGATAAGCCCAGTTACCAAGGTAGAAGAATGTTATTTTTTATATATAACTATTTTATTTACGGGTCCTATAATGGTAGGTATTGTTTAGACTTTTGGACTACTGATTTATGAATGGAACTGACGCCATAATATTTCTGCTTGCTGATATAATGCAGTGATGTGCCGGATCGTTAAAAATGTATATACGTGGATACGGATACGGATCATTAGTGTCTAGATCCGCGAATACGGATACGGATAGGTGCATGTGACCTTGGATCTACAGTTGACCTTTTGCATTAGTAACGTGACTTGTTTTAACTTACATTGCGCGTGATTTTGTGTATAGTTTAGTGTGACACAGGATAGCATTGTTTTCGGTTGGGTTTTTGAAAAAGTTAATATAAAATTAAATACAATGTCTACAGTTTAGTATGGAAATATTCTACGATGGTAAATGACGAATGTGCCAAATGCAAAGTTTGTGAAAGAATGTATTCCCATAAGGGAAAAGGTACAAATTCGTCAAAAAGTCACTTCAATCCACAATAATATTTTAACTAATGTTAAGCCTGTTTACTGCTTACTGTAAGCCGGGTACAAACTTCGTTCCAAAAAAATTGTTAATTTTTTATGATTTTAGATTAATTTTTATTATTTTACCTTGTCTTCTGGTTTACATGCGCCTGTTGTGTGGGCAGAAATTAAAAATATTTTCTCTCTTTCTTTAACACATAGCTATACATTGATCATTATTTTAATAAGTATATCACATAGATTATAGTTTTGATTTCACTATAAAGATAGTTAAATTAGTACCTTATAACTTGTTATACGGGTAACATAGTTTAATAAATGTTTAAAAATTTAATTTTTCGATTATAAAACCGCAAATATATGATTTTTAGAAATACAAAGTAATTGTATAAGTATAATGAGTTGAAATAATAATATTTCATTGCTACGTATCTTTAAAATTTCATATACGGTATACAATTTATTAACATAAAAGATTCGTTCGAGATCCGCCAAAAAGTAACGGATTCGGATACAGATCTTGTTTCTCCATCGAATATCCACGGATACGGATATCCGGCACATCACTAATATAATGGTAACCCATCCAAGGAATCATTCGCGGCAAGTCGACTTGGCCTCGTAGACCAAATAATCTGCGCGGTATTTCATAACTACACAAGTAGGTAAGTGACAGTTGATGTAACTTAAGTAAATAAAAGAACAAACAGTACATATTTCTGTATAATCCATATTCGCGTCTAGTACAACGTATACTGGGCTATCTGTGTTCCAAATGACTAGTATGTACAATGCCCTAAGGACTGATATATATATACGTTACGTTGGACCACCTGTCACGTTCTGCATGAACTATCGGTGCAACGTGTGCGATTTGTATGCTGAGGGTTGCATTGCATGCTTTTAAGGTAAGTGACTTTATGATGCTTTTATGAAGTTACCCTTACTTACGAAGAAAATGAATAAATAATAAAATGTCGTTGACTCAGACTAGTTCACAGACAAGAATATAGTCAAGATTTAAAGGCTAATAGTAATTGAACACTAAAAAGGTAGCATCTGCAGTCAAACCAAGCACGAACCTGTATCTGCATGCATTCACTTGTAAAAGGATTATGCTATTAAGCTTAAAACACTTACCTATTTTTTTATGATCCTTTGGTAATACGGCATGTACTTCCTTCGCCCCGAGGAAGGGTGGACGGGTATCCTACCGGCTAAAATCCCTGGAGTGGTCATCTTCGGCACTGAAGGAGGCTTCTGTGACTCGAACAATCTCCACCTTGAGACACGTATTAGGGCCACGCCTTTAGATAAATCTCGGAGGGGATAATCATGCACCACGTCCGCCCATGCATCCACGCAGGGCATGCTACACTTTCAAATTGTTATAATTAGTGATTATTCTGAAGTAGAGTTCACTTTAAAATGACATGGAGCTAGAACAGGCCACCTAGGTAATAGTGTTATATTTGTTATTCAAATAGTTACGCATTCGGTGTACGGACTGTCCTTCTAGATGTCATTATTAATATTGTTTATTTTTTATATTATTCAAAGTAATCAAGATAATAAAAAATAAACCATCTTAAAACCGGCCCTTATCAGAACATTCACTTCTAAATATACGCCACCAAAAAAACTGTTTCAAATCTTCCCTCTAAGGGAACATCGCTATAATCACCACCCATTTTTATCGTGGGGAAATTCCTTTTGAACATCCTCCACCCTGGTGAAAGCGGAGGGGTGTGTCTGATTTTAACCGGCTAAAACCACCCCGTTGCTCCTTCGAGCTACCTTACGCGGGGTTGCGGGATTCGCTAGTGTATCCAGCGCATCTCCGGCAGGTCTCTGCCCACCATTTTTTCTGGCAGGCATAGTATCATATAACACCAACCAATACTTAAGACCCGCTAAACTATTTGAGAAGTTACTGTTAAGTGATCATACTGTAGGTGATTTGCTTCAAACTTATGGTACATATCACTTCAATCTGTATCTGTGTTCTCATTTAACGTAATTCCAATCATGATATAAAATTATCACCCCCTTTGCCCACATAATGATGACATAAATTTTTATATTCGAAAACTCATCTATTTAATTGTTATTAATGAGTATAACACAGTGGTAGGAGGTATTTCGTAACGAACGTTTGTGCTTGAAGTAGTTAAGGCCACTTCATTTGCTGTTTGTTTGTGCACGGTTGGTGGAGTGGCTGATACAGTCGGCTGCTGCGCTCCGGATCGTGGGTTCGATTCCCGCACGGAACAAATATTTGTATGATCTGCAGGTAGTTAGTCCGGGTCTGGGTGTATTGTCTGTAAACGCACCCACGACACAGGAGAAACCCTAGTGTAGGGCAACGTTTTAAACAAAAAAACAAACAAAGAAACCTTTTAACTAATAAAAATCATGGTATCCTATATCACCACTACAATTACAATGAAATACCTTAAATAGTAAACGTGCAGAAAAGGACTAAATCTATACAAATAAATAAAATTGAAGTGTCTGTTTGTAATATCAAAATAACAGCTTTTTACTAAATGCATATGAAAGTATGTACGGTACATATAACAAAAAACTATTTGTTTTGTCTGTCTGTCTGTTTGTAGCGGGTAATCTCCGAAACGGCTGAACCGATTTTGACGGGACCTTCACTAGTAGATAGCTGATGTTATAAGAAATAACTGAGGCTACTTTTATTTTAGAAAAATAATTAAGGTTCCGCGTAAAAAAACCCTTGAAATCCAATATATATATATTCTATGTCAAGTGTATATGTCGAAGTACTCTAAATTTCTTTTAAATTAAACGCGGGTGAATCCGCTGCTCACAGCTAGTTATAAATAAAAATCTATGCAATGACTGAAAAACTTTTCATACCAGACATGGCTTTAACAATAAAGCAAATAATAAATCTAAAGAAATTGAATTGCCCGTCAATTAAATTACCCACGAACTTTAAATATTAATTCTATTAGCGAAAACGCTTTTCGTTTGCATCTAAAAGTTCTATTTCCTTGTGAAAGTAAATTTCTCTTTTGTGAGAACATGTGCGGTTTAATTAGATGCCGACCGGCACGGAAGCTCAAAGCTTACTGCGCTTCGAAAAATTAAAAGCAAACGTTGTTTTAGTTTTGCATAAGTGTTAAGTATTAAAAACGAGTATGTTGCTTTACAATAATATTACGTATCAGGCTGTGAACATCCACAAAGAAAATCCACTGAACATTGGGTTCCCAATCCAATAAACTAAATAAACACAATATTAAAATTAAGTATTAGGTATTATATATATAAGTAGTATTGGGTGGTGTTATAGTATTCGGCCACGAATCACACTCATTCTACTTATACTATACTATACTTGTCTGTCCCAGCAACGTCATAAACGAGGCCCTAAACTACGCCCCGGGTACCCTTAGTTTTGTTGTTTAGTTTTTAAGTTAATTGCCAGGCCGAAAGTTCTAATGGCTTAGCCAATTTTGTCCGGCGGTAGCTACAGCTGCATGCTGTAGCTACCGCTGTTGTAAGTTCGCGAGAAGCCACATAGAAAAAAAGACTTGATCGTTAACAAAATGCATTTCATGTTTCTATTTCTTAACGTGTTTTTAAATTTGAATAACCTAAAAATTATTGGTGCATATCGGTTCTCCTTTGCAATGACTCCAATTCAATCAAAGCCAAGAAAATGGTAAGGTTTGCCTAGAACATCACACACTGCCGTCTTAGTGAAGCGTTTGTTCTTGACGTCAGTTATGTATTATTTTACCTAGCTATACTACGCTTTATTTGCCCTATGTATGACAACCCATAACACAGCCAGACTTGTAGATCCTGCATCTTGTCAAGGAAAGTGACACTTCACCGGTCTGAGAATTAGGCTGATCTTCTTATGCGGCTTGAAGTAGATTTTGATTGCAGCACACTTCAAGGTGCGACTAATTCTGTCAGTGACTCATTGAATGATAATGCATACAAGTCATCGATCAACCGTGGTGGGGAGCAGGCAGCGTTTGCGTCGGGGATGTGGCATTCCCAAATTGTTACGCACTTGCTTCACATGGTGATACCGCCTGTCAGATGGTCAGCGTCACAATGCCGTGCGCTGCCTGTAACAATGATTTCTCTACGGTAGCTAACTGACAAGGATAGTGATAAAAATCACCGTTAAGGCAACTGTATGTAAGAGTAGGTTTCGATACATAGTGTGACTAACAAAATGACCAGGGTTATGGATGAAAAATATGTCAGGAAAAGCCAAGGACTTGTTATTTCCTAATGAATCTTACATACAATACAAACTTACACTTACATTTACAAACAAATACAACTTTATTCTGAGGCAAGATGGCGAAGGTGTCATCTACGTACCGTGTGAACATCTTTGGTGTGGCCAGGGCTGTCATCAGTGCTGTCTCCTCAAAATCTTCCATCAAAATATCAGCGACTACAGGAGAGAATGGTGAATCCATAGCTACACCTTCAGTTTACAGGTTAAGCTCGTTTTCCCACAATAGATATTCGTTGTACGGTAGTGTTCAAGAACTACATATTGCAGAGGCAGGTTATGCTTACTCGTTTCTTAACAACACGCAAGCAATCCTCTACCGGTAAATTGGTGAATAGAGACTGCACATCAAAACTGACCATCACCTCGTCCTAAGCCAGTGCAAAGTCTTTTATTTTTATGACAAAGTGGTAGGAATCATTAACTTATGTGAAAGACGAAGTTGTAAGAGTATCTTTGCTAGATGTTGTGCTAGTTTGTAAGTTGGTGTATCAATCTGGCTGGTCGCAGTGGAGCATTGTTTTTATGAATTTTCGACAAAGCATACAGTTCTGGTAGTTTCGCGCTTATTAAGAATTTTGTTTGTTGGGCTGTTGTTAACATAGTCATTGCAAATGCTGCAAAGCATTCGAAACGTTAGGAAAAACAAAAAAAGAAAACTTATTTAGGCGATGTAATCCGCTTGAAAATGTTTAAGCGGATTACATCGCGTAAAGAATGATGCTATATCAAAGAATGATTTAGCATCATTCTTTCTTATCTCGTAGATGTTGTAAAAGGCGACTAAGGGACTGTAAATCAGGTTGGCAGCATCATTCCTTCTGTGGAACAGTAGCCGTACTGTGCTCACCAACCTGCCTGCCAAGCGTGGTGAGAAATGGCAAATTCCCTCCAAAATGGCGACACACTGGTCAAAATCGTTGGCCTTGGCCTGTTTTCAGCATTGAAATTTCTTTGGCTCTTAGTATGAATCATAAAAATGCTTGATTTGACTTGATTTCTCCTAGTGTGATTTTTCTATACCTAGAAGTCAAAATTTTGCCACAATACCTGGTTCTCCATATAACCTTTATTACTTGACTAACGACTTCCAAAACTGCAGATAAGATAGCGAATTTTTATTTGGTTACTACACGTACCTAGGATAGGTCCTTTATTTTGATTCGTTTGTGGCCAACTTCATGTCAAAGTAACTCAGGCCACCCGAAAGCCTCTGATTTAGCTTAACGACCAACGATTTAACACGCTCTCCGTAGAGTTTGGAGATACTCAGTTGAAATACCAGTACTTATCCATCCATAAGCTGATCGTGTTTAACCTCACCGATAGTTTACCAATCTGTGAGCGCAACTGGCCATGAGAATCTCCACTTTACCATAACTGCATTTTTCCGATTTCAATACTACTGTCGTGAAGTGCTTATTATTGATGTTCACAACGTCAGCACTTCATGGTGATGTTTATATTTTAAGTATATAATATATAATCAATCAATAAATATAATCTTACTATCACAATTTCAAGTATCACAATTTAAGCTAGTTAAAAATAAGTAATTGTACTCGTAATATTACAGGAGACAATTTGTCAGAGCGACAGCTGTGTGCCGAACCACTAGCGTTCAAGATCGAATGTGTAATGAGATAATGATCAAAATATGAAGAGCGACTCTACGTCACATAATAAATTCGAATTTGGATTTGAATAAAGAATGAATCGTTAGGTGGACAGTGATGGGAATAAAATGTATGAAGTCATGAAAGAGGTTGATTGAAATGAAGATGAAGGATGACTTCGTCACACTACATGTACTGAAATCCGCCGAAATTCCCATTCAATTCACCATTTTGTATGTCTAGACGGTGCGAGGGCTTATTTGTGCTGAATATTTTAGTGGAAGCTCGCTGAATGCAGCTCGTTTTAGTGCATAATATTACCTGGCTTAAGTAAGTGGCTTTCGTTGTAAGATAAGGCGGAAAAGTATTATGCCTATACAGAGTTATTTTAAACTAAAAGTTTAATTTAGCGCTTAAGGCGCGCGTTGAAATTATAACAAACAGTCATTTTTTTCTTACAGCGTTATAGATTCAGATGAGCGTAAATATAATATTAGTCATAGGAGTTGTAAGGCACCTTAGGCGCCTAATGAAAAATTAAAATAGCGAATCATCTTACAGCGTGAGTCAGTCAGTGAACAGTCAATGAGTCAGTGATCAGCGTTAGTATATAATTTAATCATATTTGGTACGAAAATTTTGTCTCCAGTCTTAGAATCTATTTAGCTAATCAAATTTTCTTGATAACTTCAAAACAAAATTTTGAATTTACGGTATTCGTTTTTGCAGCGTGGCTCAATATTTTGGAGACTACTGTCAAATAATATAAAGACATATACGTACATATTTATGCAATATAAAAAAGTAAACTGTAATCTTATTTTTAGCTAGCAATCTTATTTTCTCTTAACATGCTTTAACGATCGTCGACGAATTTATAAATGAAATATTTATAAACTACTACACAATATAGTAATTTTAAACTATTAAAAGCTAAAATATACGCCCACCTGATAATTTATCCCATATTATTGTCCATTGTCGTTCAATTGACGATACGGTTGGTGCAGTGGTTGATACAGTCGACTGCTGCGCTCCTGGTCGCGGGTTCGATAGCACGGAACAAACATTTGTATGATCCGCAGGTAGTTGTTCGGGGTCTGGGTGTGTTGTGTGTGAAATGTATGTCTGTAAACGCACCCACGACAGGAGAAATCCTAGTGTGGGGCAATGTTTTCAAAAAAAGAGAAAAAAAAAGAAAATTAAATACACAAAAATAACCCTTAATGGAGGCACCGTGTCCTCTGTCCATGCCAATATACTAGGTACTTCTTTATAGCACGCACGACAAGATACGTTTTTCGACTTGTTTTATATGGATTTTGCTATATCCTATTAAAAATTTTTATTCATTTCAGCCGCATGAAGGCCACTGCTGAACATAGAACACACAACGACCGATATCAGTGTTTGTGTGCTCATTGAGGGGTTTTGCCATAATCGCCACGCTCGGCAGGCGGGTTGGCGATCGCAGTTGAGTTGTTAATGTATTCGAAGGACGCTGCAGCCCATCCTCCGGCTAATCCCTTAGTCGCCTTTTACGACACCCACGGGATGAGATGGGTTGGTGCTATTCGTAGCCGTGACCACACGGCACATTTTTAAAATTATATAATAAAATGTAATAGTATGAAATTTTGCATCACCACGGACAGACGACACAGTTTCTACATTAAGGGTTGTTTTTGTGTGCATATAATCCAAATATTATTAATATGCGAACAATTATCAGTCGGGCGTGTAATTTTAGATTTCAATAGCTTTTAAATTTTTATATTGTGTAGTAATTTACAAATACTCAATTCAGAAATGCGTCGGGAATCGTTATGTCCTCTCCATACATTTACAAATCTGTGATAACTATTTCACAACTATTTATTTTTATTTCATTTATGTTACTAATATTCTGTAGGACTGTCAGACTCCTGGAGCCCCCCCTTCGGTGCCGAAGATGACCGCTCCAGTGGTTTTAGCCGGTAGGAGTCCGGCATACCCCTTCGCCCTTCCCCGGGGTGAAGGAAGTTTTATGTAGAATTTACACTGGACATCAATAAAAAAATAAAATAAAAAAATAGACTGTCAGACTATACGTATCCGTGTAATGATAAGAAACTCTTATAACACCTTATTTTGTGCCTAAAATCATCATACATGAACACCCAACTAGAGATCAACATACATAGACCACGCACGTGGAGATACATTAAAAACATGGGAAAAATACGAATACAAGGTTTTCTATATTCATTTTATAATTATATTCATTTCAAAATATCACACTGACCCCGCAAAAGGTCATAAAATGAACAGAATATCCTTACCAAAGTGAAAGTCTAGCTTTTTAGCACGGTAATTGGGTAATTGAATTTTCATGTCGCTTTCCACCTGGGCTGACGAAAATTCGCTGTATTTTTTTATCTTAGGACGCCATCCAGCTTTTAGGCATGTTCGGTTGAATTTTGCACTTAAAGCGTTTGATTCTGGTTTGGGTAGCTATTTGCTCATAGCACTGTAAGGTTGTAAGTTCAATGGCATGAATCATGTCCCTGAATCCTGATTAACAATATTGACAAAATTACTTGATTCAAGCACGTAAAAGCTGGTAACTTACGATGGTAAATAATATCAAGAAATTGGTGATCAGGTGCTGTGGTGGCCGGAATAAGAATATAGCACCACTCCATCTTGATGCCATGAAAGGCGACTAAGGGACTCCAAACCAGAGGGATGGGCAGCAGCTTCTCTTCTGTGTAATAGCTTCTCTTTGGTGTAACAATACCTATTCTCCTCTCACCAACCCACATGCCAAGCGTGGTGAGTACTGGCTGGTTATATCCATAAAAATCTGTCGCGGAGGAAGCTCGTTCGGGGTTACACAGCGGTCGGTTTTTGGCTCCTTTCTATGGAACCTCACCTATGACGCGCTCTTGCGTGTCATTTTCCTCGCTGGCGTCAGATTATTCTGTTACGCTGACGACACACTCGTGGAGTCCTTTGACGGAACCGTCCGGCTTGCCGAGTTAGCGGTGGCATGGATCGCTATCCAGCGTTTCACCAAAAAATCGAAGTGCTATGGTTCCACAGACTGCCAAGGAGCAGAGAACCACCCAGTAGTGGAGGCATTACACCGGCTGCTTCCCAAACTCAGGGGAGCAAGTGAGAAAGTTCGCTGCCTCTACGGGAGGTCGTGAGGTCCGTGGCCCTCTACGGGGATCCCTGGAAACATGGCGGCCCGTACGTGGTCTCACGCCCCCGTGTGCTCAGTAAAGCATACAGCGACACTTTGGGAGGATCCTTTACAATCCCCTCCGAAAAAAGCCTATGGACGTATCCTTTTTACAGTCGCCTCCTCGTCTCTCTGCTAGAGACGATTACCGCTGTCATCCCCTACGAGACGTGTCTATAGGCGAGGTACCAATGGCTGGCTGTAGTGTTTGCGTATAAGGACCTGGAGCTCTCCTTCGGTTCCGAAAATGACTGGCTACATTGGTATTAGCCGGTAGGAGTCCGGCACGCTCTTCCACCCTTCCTCGAGGCGGAGGAAGTACACGATGTATTAGAAACAGGCGATCAATAAAATAAAATAAATGTCTGGCACTTTTTTTCTCCTTACCCAGGGCGGAAGGTGTCCATGAGGATTTCTACCGCATTGAAATTGAAAAAGGCCTGGTACTTATCATCAACTGAATGACTTGCTAGTCTCGTCACTGGAATGTTTAAATTTACAATTTTAAATTTTTAAGTTTAATATTTAAACAAATTTTATATTGTGAAAACATAGAACGTATATTTTCTAGATATTGAGTACACTTGTCAAACAATCCAGTGTACCATCTGCAAACTATCTTACGCATGTTATTAAAGTCCATTTGGGTAGATGGGCATCTTAAATATTCTAGTGTTGGAACCACTTAAGTTATCGCACCAGGCAGACTAGTGAAGCTACTTATAACAATTTAGTTTTGGAGTAGAGAGTAATGGCATATACTCGGCAAGTGTTGGATAAAGGCTGAACATAATGTTATGTATATATAACTTTAGAATCACTTTTGTGACCTGGGGCCTTACGCCGTTATAAATATAATGAGTATGTCTGACCCTTCGAACAAAACAAGAATGTTGTTATGAATGTTAATTGTTTATATAAAACAGAGGACGGTATCGTATTAGCCAAAGGACGTCTGCTGTTGAACAAAGGCCTCACCCATAGATTCTCAAAATGTTATCATTTTAGGGGGAATTTGCCAGTACTCACCACAGGCGGCAGGTGAGTAGGCGGTAGGTGAGCGCAGAATGGTAAATGTTCTACAGAAAAGATGTTGCTGCCCATCCCTCTGGTTCATCATTTCGTACGAATGAAGTCCACTGCTGGACACATGCCTCCCACAAAGAGCACCACAACGACCGATATGTGTGTTGTGGGCTTATTGGGGGGTTTTGCCATAATCGCCATCGCTGTTCGATCGGGTTGGCGATCGCAGTTGCGTTGTTAATGTACTCGAAGGACGCTGCTGTCCATCCTCCGGCTAATCCCTTAGTCGACTTTTACGACACCCACGGGAGGTAATGGGGTGGTGTTATTCTGAGCCGGCACCACATGGCATAGCCGGCACCACACGGCTCACTCTGGTTAAGAGTCCCTCAGTCGCCTTTTCGGACAATCACGGGAGGAGATGTAAATATTCAGTTAGCTAGTACAGTGAAAATCAAATTTGTACTTTTTAATTATACTTTATAATGTTGAATTCAATATTACCGTTAACGTATAATATTGTCCTGTAATCCATTTGAAAGTATTTTATTATAATGTATAATAAAATACCCTCTGATATTATAAAAATAGACAACTTACACCTGTTTAAATGAAAGTTGAAATATTTTTTGATAGAAAAAGTGTGCTACTGTGTGAACGAATATCTCGAAGAGAAACCTTTAATTAAAAGAATCATAAATATACTGAAATAGTTATTAAATTATTCAAAACTTCTTGAAATTCCTTCTGTATTATTGATATTCGTTGACATTTCTATTTAATCTTGTGATATTCTTCGACATTATTATATGACAACTGTGGACATTTAATTTTTATTGTAATTTAAGTGTTGAAATTATGATCGCTAATGTATTCATTTCTTGACAATTTTATAAATAAGTATGTTGCATGTGATTTTATTATGTTCAAAACATTTGCATTTTTTATAGTAGAATATGGAGAATTTACGAAAATTTATGTCACATATGTACTACGAGTACCCATATTTGGAAAGTAATAAATTATTATTGATAATATTCGTTCTTATTTTTTTGACACCTGTTCGTTCGTATTTCTGTTTATTTTAAATCGGTATCTTTCAATATGGACTTCCAAGACATCGCCAATCATAGCAAGTGGCATAGCATACTCTTCCTGGCTGGAAAGCCACAGTAACATTAACGTTTAAGTTCATTGACCTCTTTCAGTTTGCTTAAATCGAATCCCCAAAGAGTGATAAGTTAGTAACTCACAGTAGAGAAACATTAATCAAAACGCAAAATTGCCAACAAATTAAATCCTCATTACTAAAATGTAATACATGCCAGTTGTGCCTGCCCATGAGCAATAAATTCTGGCTGAAAAACTACACGAAGCGATTCTCTCACGCTCTGTTTAACAAAGATATTTCGGCGTGGCCACCAGAATGATAAAATTTAATATCACGGCCGAAGGGAGAACATTGCGGCTGTAATTTTTGCTAGAAGAATTCCATCCCTAATAAACGTTATTGGTATTTTATTATTACGTTTTTTATTCATTTTTTTCGCCAGGAATTCGAATGTGATTGTCATTTTTATTAGAAATGCCTTTGGTATTTTTTCTAATGCGTTTCTGATGCTTCGTTTCCTTTTTCATTATTATTATTTTATAACGGTCGTCGAGGAAGATACAGAAATTAAATATTTTGTTATCTAAGCGTGCCATCATCAATTAGAAGAAAGAAAGAAAGAAAGAAAATAAATTTATTTGACACAGACAATGTGATACACATAAATTGAAAAAAAAAAAAATACAATAAAAACACAAGGAGAACATTGTTGTGTGCCCCACAGCTGCGCCAAACAGGCCCAGTTCAGCAAACACCTTTTCTTATTTATGTTGAGTTAGGGGTCGAGTATAGCTTGGCTTCCGATTGTTGAATCGGGATCTGCGGTCGGTGGTAGATAGGTCGTACCTATGGCAGATCGCCGGCGGGCGTTGGCACTGGTTGTACCGGCAGCAGAATATCAGGCAGACCGCGCGTAACCGCGTGATATCTTCTGGCCTATTGATACTCAGCTGCGCGCCGAACCCGGGACATCTAGGCATTGCAAATCGACGTCATCGTCTCCCGAAACCAGGACGCTTCCTCTTTTGGATCGGGTAAGATGCTGCTCTTGGCTGACCGCGACGTTGGCTGCGATTAACATTTCTGGATGGAGCTGTGTGAGGGCCCAATACTGCGACAGTGGGTCAGGACCTCGACTCGTCGCACAAAAAACCACAAAAGGACTCAAATAAAGTTAGTTATATACTTACTCGGTACTTAGCTTATTAAGTAAAGTAAGTACATATAAGTATGGCTCCTTGTATATATTATATCTGTAACAGAAACCCTTCTCCTGTGTCAAATTTACCAATATTGAATTCGGCATGAAAGCCGACTGATATATATATATATATATATATATATATATTGCTTTTTTATGTATTTTTTTTTAACTTTTCCCCACACTATGATCTCTCCTGTGTCGTGGTTGCGTTAACAGACATGAATTTCACACACAATACACCCAGACCCGGAAAAACTACCTGCAGATCATACAAATATTCAGTCCGTGCGGGAATCGAACCCACGACCCGCAACGCAGCAGCCGACTGTATCAGCCACTGCACCGAAGATGCCGTCAAATAGTTGAGTTTTTACAAAACATTTTAACCTATATAATTTTGATAACGCAACGCCTCGCAGTAAAAAAGTACATCTTAAGTCGTTTCTAAACATAAATTGTTTTCTCATCTGTTGTTTATTGTGTAGGGCAACGTTAAAAAAAAACTATCTTATAATTCTTCTTTAATAATCTACCACCTTACAACACATACTTAACCTTTTCCTCCATCACAGGTCTTATATACCCTTAGATTTATCACCGCATAATAACCGGTAATCATCGCTGATCGATCACGAGTGTCGGCTTCAGTCCTCAGTCAATCAATCAAGCTTTTTGTCAAGTTCTATCTATTGTTTCGCTGTTTATCTAACCCTAGGGACATCGTAATCTTTGACTCGTCATGTGAGGTTCGACGTTCAAGAATCGATTAACCCCGTTTCTTTTTAGTTGAGATAATGTGTTGATGTATTATTTTTTGGGCGAGATTGGCGTTTATTAGGACTTGAAGAGTTTATTTTTCTACCGCAAATAGTCGTTGATCTAACTTTGGTAGTATAGTAGATGGAAAGTTATATCAAAATACGGACTCAAAAAATTAGGATCTTAATGGCCGAATACTGAAATACTCATTAATATTTAAATACTAAGTAAGTAAATCATGTTGCCATGTGGTGCCGGCTACGAATAGCATCAACCCATCTCATCCCGTGGGCGTCGTAAAAGGTGACTATGGGATTAGCCGGAGGATGGGCAGCTGCGTCCTTCGAGTACATTAACAACTCTACTGCGAACGCCGACCCGCTTGCCAAGCGTGGTGATTATGGCAAGAACCCCTATGAGCACACAACACACCAGTGGTGGTGGCGATCTTTGGGCAGGCCTGTGTCCAACAGTGGGCTTTATTCGGCAGATATGATGAAGTAAATCATATGACGATGATGAAATGTCAATAAACACGAACTAAAATTCCCGATTCTTGGAGTAATATAACAGCTTGTAGAGTGCATATTAGTCATGCGTATGTAGTATGCGCGTGTTATTTTGGTATCTACCTTATTTTCTTGTGGGTACTTCGCGCAATACGCAGCAAAATAACATTCTTCTATACGGCGGTTTTCTGTGAGTACGGTACGCTTGGGTACATATCAAGCTATAATTTCCAGTATAAAATGATCTTGAATTGTAGAGGCTTTCCGTACCATGAGAGCTAAGCCTAAACTGGATATGTAGCCGTGTGTACTATCTCTGTTAGGCTATCGCATTTTCAACCTATAGTCACCAAATCTCAAGCTTAAAAACAAAACGAAACATCAAAAAGGTCTGACCTAAAAAAACATTCTCAAAATTACGAAAATCTCGTAATATTCCATTTTAGAGTTATTTGGTTTTAGTTTGTAGTATGCGACCTAAGCTTCACAAAATATAAGCCCTTACAGAATCCATAGGCTAAAAATTACTGCTAGGCTACAAAATTTTGAGTATCGTGAACTCCTGTTGTATCTTTTTTCCACCATGCAATGGCATGGTTGGAAGTCCGTCCTGCACTTCCTCCACCTCGGGGATTGGGAGACTCTTACCAGCTAAAACCACCTCAGGGATTATCTTTGGCACCAAAAGTGGTTCCAGGAGGATAATCGGACCAAATCCATTGGTTTAAGCTCATCTCGGAGGGGATGTGTGCAAAGCGGCTATCTCCTACTGAGATCGTAATTCCCTATCACAACATACACAGAATGGACTTGTACCTATTCTATTCCAACCAAGAACATCTCGTATGACTTAATTTTCCCAGAAACTAAAATAAAACGAACGGCAGGACCTCAACCGTAGCCATTATATTTCTAAAACACAATTACATAAGATCATTTGAAGACTCAGACCATAACTTTGGCGGGGTCGCAAGCACCGTACCAGTTGTAAAACCATCGTAAAGATTGCTCACCTGTTCTCCATAAGGTAAAGCTTGCTGGATAATGAACCATTAATTCGCTAGAAGAGTTAGTGCACTTACACGGAGCAATTGGAGATAAAGCTTGTCCGGAGTATTTCTCGCGTCGTTTGCTGAGGCAAGGGTTTAAAATGAGATAGGGAAAAATTAATTTGAAGTTCTTTTTGTACGTCTAGGTAAATTGAGGCAAAACAGAAGAAAATTGTGTACCGGTTCTCTAAAATATAAAATATATATTAATATTAACAAACGATCCAGAAAAAGTCTTCTGTGGTAGTAATAACATCAAAATTGTTGTCTTCAAATTTTCACATTTTTCTCGCTCGTCTGCTAGAAGTGATTTTTTTAAGAAGTTAGCAATGTATTTGTATTATTCTTTCCTGTATTATTAATCGTGATGTCATCATTTCGGCCAAATGAAGTCCACTGCTGGACACAGGCCTCCCCCAAAGATCACCACAACGACCGATATGGGTGTGTTGTGGGCTCATTGGGGGTTTTGCCATAATCGCTACGCTTGGTAGACGGGTCGGCGATCGCAGTTGAGTTGTTAATGTACTCGAAGGACTCTGCTGCCCATCCTCTAGCTAATCCCTTAGTCGACTTTTACGACACCCGTGGGAGGAGATGGGGTGGTGGAATTCTGAGCCAGCACCACACGGTTCTACATAATGTTTCATCATCATATTAACCAAAGGACATCCCTTAGCCGCCTTTTGCAACATTAACAGAAGGAAATTGAGTGGTGCTATATTGATCCAAACACGACACGGATATATAATTACATACTAATTATCTCCGTGCGCACATAAATAAATAAATAAAATAAAATAAAGAGCACCAAACTAACTCACCTAACCACTCAACCCAAATAAGCCATCATACTATTAGTTATGATGTATGGCTGAATGAAAGAAACCTTCCCGCAGCGCATCCTGGATAGCCAGCATAACGCAATATTTGGCTGACTAATTCACTCAACACAAACAAAATGGCCCAATGTAACTAAATATACATACACACACACATCAGCCTGAGGTCCACTTCTGGACATATACCGTCCAACAAACACTACATTGAGACTATAATCGGTACACCAAGTGTTAACATGCTTATACAGAAACGCCACCTTATTGGTCCGATTACATGAACAGAGCACGAGAGCAATTCCATTGCGGAGAGGCTTGAGACAGGATGCGTTATTTCCCCAAAACTATTCACCGGTGCAATGGAGGATGTCTTCAAGCTGCTAGAGTGGAAAGGATTCGGCATTAACGTTGTGGAAGTAATAAATTTCCTATTATTCAGCAAGAAGCTATTGTTCAGCAGTAGACTACCTTCAGATTTGACAAATACGATCGAATTCTCGGTGCTTGGAGCATTTCTAAACAGCTTGTAGAATGCTTATTAGTCGTCAGTAGCAGTACACGCGTGTTATTTTGATAGGTTTTACTTTCTTGTACGACATGCGATCCGCAGCAACACTATTTTCTACTATACGCCAGTATTCTGTACGGGGCAGTACTATCCCAGTTGAGTCGGTCTATTTTGCAAGGTTCAACAAAACGCATGCTTCAAAATAAAATGAAACATCTAACAAATCGTAACTTTTGTGAAATGATGATGATGAGATTTGCCTGACAAAGTGCGCGCTACTAGGTTGACGCTTGCTTTCTCAGCAAAGGAATATGCGTGCACATGTGAAGCCGCTTTTTCCATATAAAGCTAGTGGACATGAAACGTGACATGATAATCACTGGCTGTCTTAAACCAACCCCGTTACAAATGCTATATCCTCTGGCAGCAATAGCGCCACCAGAAGTCCGCAGAGCAGAAGCAAATTCTACCGGAAGGGCAAAAATGGAAGATGACATACGACAACTTCTGCACGACAAGTTACTTTAGCTATCCTGGAAAAGCCTAACAGGCTTCGGAATCAGGTGGTCAGATCGAAGCAATGAAACTTTGTTCGATTCATAGCTATACTACGAGTGTAGATGCTGTGCTGGAATAGCACACGCATTAGCAAACGATGAGAAACTTAAAATTTTTATTTTTTTAAGACATTGCCCCACACTAATATTTCTCCTGTGTCGTGGGTACGTTTACAGACATGAATTCATCATACAATACACCCAGACCCGGAACAACTTCAGCAGATCATACAAAAATTTGTTCCATGCGGGAATCGAACCCACGACCCGGAGCGCAGCAGTTGACTGTATCAGCCACTGCACCAACCGTGCCGTCAAACATTATTCCCTACGTCTCGTGACGTCTGCATGCTAGGGGGATTTATGGATGCTACTGGAAATGCAGTACTCATAGATGAGTCCTGTGCAGATGGAATTCAGATTGCCATCTAAACGCTACGAAGAATAAGTTAAGTTAAGAATAAGTTTACTAAAAATCTTTAGATTTAAGGTTCTGAACTTTATACGTTTTTGTGTTAGGATCACTATTAACATAAAAACAGACAAATTCTCAATCTCATATCCAAAGATTTTGGATAAGATTGATTATCAATTTCGGCCGTTAGTATATGTAAGGTGCGGCAAGTGTGGTGTCTCCTCTAGTACTTAGTACATAATAGCTGAATTTACCGTGACTAGGATTTATTCTATATCATGGGTACAGTTTTCAAACAACATAGTATAGTCGTTGTGAACGATACAAATGATTTTCCGGGCGAGAATAGAAACCGCACATGATACCATTGAATGCCAATTGGTTAACCACTGCGCCAACCTCATCATCAATTATGTATACGACAGATTAAGAAGGCCTATTTATAGTAAAATCATAGGTAACCTCTTTCAAGTAAAACGTGTAATACTTTTCTGAAAGAAATTCATAATAAAATAACTTTTCCGCGCTCGCTGTGGTAAAAGTTTTGAACAATTTAATTTATTAGAAAAGTTTTTATAATATGAAACCTTATGTACTACTGTTGTATAAACTATTAGAAAACTTTTCTCGATGGAACTTTGATTTACGGGATATCTGTCACCTTTTGTAACTTTCAAAATATATTTTTCTCGAACATAAATTAGATTTTGAAAGTTGGGCATGATTATTTAAAATTTAATGTGTATGTATAGACTCAAATGTCTAAGTAATGTTGTAATATTTTGCGAGAAATTATGATTAATTCTTTGTTTTTATGAGACAGTTCTTTAGTCGCAATGTGTAAATATTGGAGTCGTATTGAAAACTCGACCTTATGCATATACATGCAATAAATGCTTTTTGTAAGTTTAACTGACTATAAACAATTAAATCACATAGGTAAGTTTAAAAACTGGCCACATCCGGGATCCAATGATAGAAGAAAATTACTACTCTCTAATCAGAAATCTACATAAATCTTTTAACATTCGACACAGGGGGTGCACAGTGTATACATTTAGCAATTTTTAAAAGCGAACTATTTACACAGTTTTAACCAAAGATGTTTTTAAAAGCATAGATGTGTTACCCGCGCTCTATGATGGTCACATGAAAACAAGGTAATTATTAATTATTAACTTAGCGTCCTTCGAGTATATTAACAACTCAACTGCGATCGCCAACCCGTCTGCCAAACGTGGCGATTATGGCAAAACCCCCCAATGTGCCCACAACACACCCAAATCGGTCGTTGTGGTGATCTTTGGGGGAGGCCTGTGTCCAGCAGTGGACTTCATTCGGCCGACATGATGATGATGATGATAGCGGAAAGAAGCCTTCTTGTGTTTATAGAATGTTTATGCACGAATTATACTGCACCTGTGAGAAAAAACCTAATTCCGTGCGTAAATCTATCATCATTTCGGCCGAATGAAGTCCACTGCTGGACACAGGCCTCCCCAAAGATCACCACAGCCACCGATATGGATGTGTTGCGGGCTCATTGGGGGGTTTTGCCATAATCGCCACGCTTGGCAAGCGGGTTGGCGATCGCAGTTGAGTTGTTAATGTACTCGAAGGACGCCGCTGCCCATCCTCCGGCTAATCCCTTAGTCGACTTTTACGACACCCATGGGAGGAGATGGGGTGGTGGCATTCATTCTGGCCACCTATACGCTAAATAAAAATTACAAAATTTTGTTTTATTTCGCGGTATACTGGCGGCCGGCGCCAGGATTGTGATTGCTATGTCACACGCGTTCAGGTCAACGAGCATGCAGCTGCTAATGCCACGTAACTAAAGGTATATTGATCTCATATGCCGCATGGTGGCTTTAATTTTCTCCCCCTTCCGTCGCACACTGTTTGAGAGCTGTATATTTATATGTACTGGCAGTAGCTATAGTAAGATTTACGCCATTTTGTTGTGCAATAATTTTCGTGTATGGCGCGTCTATTAGTAAAATGTCATTGGTTTTAACACAGTGCAACATCTGGAATACGGTGAATTATAAAACGCTGTTTGCAAACCTTGGACCGTAGAACCGCAATGCGGTTAGAGCTCGGACGATGGTAATTACCGGCGCCGACTAATTCATTACGTGAGCGGTTTACGTTCACTGCAATTGATGAAATCAACGCACTGCAACTGATACTTTGAGGCGGGATTAAGTGTTTAGATACATCGCATTTGTTTAGTGATGTTAAAGATTTTAATGTTTCTGATAACTTTCTTTAACGAATTCACAACAGTAGAGAATTATGTCACTTTTTTCAATTCGAAATCTCTATAAACTACAGTTATTTCTCAGTAATATATCTATATAAATATCTTCTAAGAATATTTATTTACCGGTTCTTATAACAAAAAACCAATATTGAACAAAGATAGCGGCCGGCCACAGTTCGGTGTCATTTTATTTTTTAAAACCAAAAAACCTTTTATTCCATATGAGATCTATGGTCGAAATTTTGATGGGCAAAGTGAAGGAAGTGATCGACCTAGCCGAACTTAGTAATAGTGCTGCCAGCTCGAGAAGACCGTCTTTGCAGTCACCAACGAGGCTATGGCTTTCTAACACAATAGAACCGGTAAACTGTAATCATACTGGTAAATGTTACAAAGAAACATCAGTCTCCCGGCGAGATGCTTTGATATACGTAAGTTTCTTTTGACTTTGGTATTGCTCCTTGTTCGATTTGAAAGGAATCGATTCTCGTCTTGTGGCATGATTTGTTTACACTTTACAGGAATGATCAAGCCTAAGTGTTAATCGCATTGCATGCTCGCCATAGAAAGTTATTTTGCCGATATATTGATGACACAAGAGGAAGGTTAGGGGGTGAAATTGCAGCATAGCTTTCACTGGGGTGTTAAATGCTATTTTGAAAGAAGTTCGTGGCTATCACTGGAAATGGATATAATTTTTAACATATGAATGTCGTCACCTCTTTCTCCCCGTTTAATCACAGGAAGAAGCTGAAATTTAGCGCACAATTTTAAATATTATCGATTTTATACGTGTTTTTAGTACGATAGCATAAATATTTTATAAACCTTTTATGGATGTTCTCTAATCTGTCAACATATTTATCATATCTGATATTTTAAATCTGTGACCCGTACTCTAAAATGCTCCGAATGAATGTAAAGTAAAGTATTCTGAATGTTTTAGCTTCCTTAACAAGTAGAAATGCGCATCACAAACCCAAGAGCAGATGATGAAAAAGAAAAAAGAAGAAAAAGATTTCTTTACAATACTGACTATATGTTCATTAAACAGTAGCTCTGAGTCATAAGTTACACCAAGATCACGAATCTTACTCCTGCATTATGTGCAGTGCTGACGAATATCGGAAGCCATTGGCTAAGCAATTAGATTCCTACAAATCTGGTCATGGGTGCGAACCCCACACGGAACAAATAGATAGATTAGCCTCCATGGGTAACCCTGAGATAAAATAGTTGTATAAACTATGTTGCATATAGCGCATATCATCATTTCGGCCAAATGAAGTCCACTGTTGGTCACAGGCCTCCCCCAATGATCACCAGAACGACCGATATGGATGCGTTGTGGGCTCATTGGGGGGTTTTGCCATAATCGCCACGCTTTGCAGACGGGTTGGCGATCGCAGTTGAGTTGTTAATGTACTCGAAGGACGCTGCTGCCCATCCTCCGGCTAATCCCCTAGTCGACTTTTACGACACCCATGGGAGGAGATGGGGTGGTGGCATTCTGAGCCGGCACCACACGGCACACGACACGGCATAGAGCATATGTTGCTTTGTAAAAAATGCATTATATCTCTTACTAGAACAATAGATAACAATAAAATATCAAGCCAAAATTAAGTATGGTCACCGCTCGTTCAGTCAGAGTTAGTATTGTACAATCTCCCGCATTTCAGTCATTTAAAAATAAATTTGTTTGTGTATTTTTCTTTCTAGATAGTATTTCTAAACATGATGTATCAACTTGTAATGTTTCTGCCAGAAATCAACATGCTTGGTAATTGGAAAAGTATGTTGTAATTAACAGAAAAGAGGACACTACTAATGAGCAGCAGCGTAAGCCTCTAAGTCTTATTTTGCCTATTACGGAATCTACGAGTGTAAAAATGAAAGGGTAGCCTATTCTTTGTCGGGCACCACACACAGCCATGGCGTACCCTGGGTTTGAAAACACTGAATAAAACGTAAAAAGTTATTCGCAATTAAACAAATGTACAGATAGGTAAAAGAAGATAGAAGATATATTGCACGAATACTTCATTTAATTATTTTATTTTGGCGATAGTCTCCATGTTTTTGATAACGCATCACGCCTAAAGTATTCATTAGCACAAACAGTCTAAAGAAATAACGTTTGTATGAATTTAGGCACGCAATAGTGAGCGAGTGTTTCAAAATGCAATTAACAGTCGGTACACAATGAAAATAATTAGTTTACTTTAATTAATTGAGTACTACTTTGAGATAACGAGTAATGCTCTCTCAGAGACTAATTCTATCAAAAAAAGTAATTTATAAATGAATAACAAAACAAGTAACTAAGAGATATACATCGTTAATTAATGTAGCTTAAGAGAGAGACATCTAAACAAGCAAATTGAGGCAATTCCCTTCGGTTTTGAACTACACGATGCAACATCTATATCAACTATTGAATCTATCTAAAATGAAATCTATATCAAAGATTGGAGAGTCTACGTGCTCATACCGAGAGACCCCCGGGAAGATGGTAGCACGCACGTGGTCACTTGCCACCGTGTGCGCAGCACAGCGCACAGCGAGATTTGGGGGGATCCTTTACAATCCTCCCTGAGAAGTGCCTGGGGGGCGGCCTTTTTACAGCCACCTGCCCTCCGCTAGAGGAGGTGACCGCTTTACAGTTATCCCTCCGAGATGTGCCTAAAGGCATGGCACCACTGGGTGGCTCTAGTGTGATCTTACGAGGACCTGGAACCCCCCTTCGGTGCCTAAGATGACCGCTCCAGTGGTTTTAGCCGGTAGGAGTGCGGCATACCCCTTCGCCATTCCCTGGGGTGAAGAAAGTTCCATGTAGAATATCCACTGGACACCAATAAAAAAAAGACAGATTGATGATCAGCGGAAGAATGTTGTTACTACTAGCCGACGCGAGGATTCTGAAAGAAATAATAAAGTATGAAGCGTTTATGTTTGCGCCCAACTGATTCAACAAAACAAACAAAAACATAAATAAACTGGTAACCTTATAAAAATTTAAACTCCGATGTTTGTGGACACCATATGGTTCTGTTCCCATGGATTACTAAACAATAACAAAACAATTTTGTCATTCTCATTATCATATCGGCCAAAAGACGCCCACAGGTAGCGTATCATATGATATCATCATTTTGGGGTACTCAGAGAGCTGTTCTACAGAAGTGACGCTGCTGCCCATCCCTCTGGTTAAGAGTCCCTTTGTCAGTTCTCACGACATCCATGGGAGGACATGGAGTGATGCTATATTCTTAATCTGGTCACCAGATGGACACGTATATAGAAATTATTATGTCTCTAAAATAAAGTTAAATATGAATATGCGCAAAAACAGGAGCTACTACTAAGCTTTTTTTTAAAAGCCTTGTTGCGTACTAGGATTTTTCCTGTGTCGTGGGTTCGTTTACAGACATAAATTCCACACACATACAATAATTAGTTCGGTGCGGGAATCGAACCCGCGACCCGGAGCGCAGCAGCCGACTGTATCAGCCACTGCACCCACCATGCTGTCTTCCGCTGCCCTTTCCTTTGATTTCACCTTGAGTCGCCTTTTTTAAACTCATGAGTTGAGAGGATTGGCTTATAGTTTGATGATTAAAACCCACTGACTACTCGGACATTTGAATTGCAATTTTAGGCTGTAGCAAATATATTTAAGTATTCAGCCAGAATTAAAAAGCTCACCGTTGAATTCTTAATTAATGTTGGCTTTATGAATTAAATTCGCGGTGGTTTTTGCTTGTGACCCACCAGCTACTTTTTACAATACAAACTATGAAATTTTATAAAATATGAATGAATGAAAATTAAATTACAAGAATATGCTGGTTTTTCTTACTAATCCCGCTTGAGTAAGATCAGTTAAGAACATAAGTAACTAAATGATTGTCAATCTCATTATCTTCCCCTATAGAATAAAGGTTTTCGCTTCATGCGCCCTTGCCAATATTTTTCCTTCATCTACTTAATAAAACTCTAACACTGACTGACTGACAGACAACGCACGGCTTAAAACAGTGGGTTCTAGCAACAAGAAAGTTTGTGCATGAGTTCCTTAAATAGCACAGGTAAGCACAAATTATCCCCAAGGGGGTTACTATCTATTGGTTAAATCGGGCACATATAGTCTTTCATATATAATTTCTATTTAATTTTACTCTTCATACATTTTTATTTCTGTTTTAAAAGTTCAGTTATCTTGCATGAACAGACCAAAAATTGCAACATTACCTACCTATCCAAATTAATTCCATTAGTCTTTGGTATTAGTGCAATCCTCCGGGTCATGTCCATTCATCTAGATATCATAATAACAAAGAAATTTGGGGCTGCAAATCCAGGGAAAACGCGGGAGTATTCAGACACTCCCATCATGAGACTTAACGCCCAGCGCCGCGTGATCCCTGATTTCCCCCGGGGTAACGATACTGCGCCAGTATTAGAGCTAGTAGCATTTGGATATGCTATTCTTTCATATTTGCTTTAATATTAAACCTCTCGAATCGTCAGCCATAACCGACTAACTTAAGATGACAATCAACATGTTCCGGACTACTGAAATTTATTGCATTATTGGAAGCGCAGTTTCCCAGTAACAGTTTAATCATAGGATTTTTTTAGATATATTAACATACTTAAAAAGATGTGTCGTGCGTGGGCATCGCGTTCCATGTAAGAGGCAAGATCATACACGACATGAGCCGTGCGGTCCATGATTGAGTGGACCCATTTAGTCATTTTTTTTTTTTTTTCGCATTGACGGTGTGTTCTCCCGATTAAGAATATAGCACCATTCAATCTCCTCTCGTAGATGTAAAATGTGACTCTTAATCAGAGGGTTGGGCAGCAGCATTTCTTCTATGGAACACCTGCCATACTGGGCTCATCGAACCGCCTGCCAAGCGTAGTGAGTACTGGAAAATTCCCCCCAAAAGGATGACACGAGCCATGTAACCGGTTATTTATGGGGAAACCTTTCTTCAGCAGTGGACATCGTTTGGCTGGTGTGATGATGCATTTTTAAAAGGATAACTCGAATTATTTGTAGACTTGTAAAATCAGTGGTTCATATATTTAATTACCTAGCTTAGTTTTTGGATTAACGAGCATAACTCTTAATGAAAGTCCTACTCTCTGTGGACGTCGTAAAAGGCGACTAAGGGACTCTAAACCAGAGGTATGGGCAGCAGCAACTTCTATGGAACATTATCAATAGGTACTGCGTTCACCTACCTTCCTGTCCAAACGTGGGAAGAAAAGTTAGAAATATGTCACAATTGTAGAAATCTATGAGGGAGGACTTTGTTCACCAGTGGACATATTTTGGCTGATATGATGACAATGGTGATAATTTCTTAAAAAATTCTGAATGTTTATTTTAATACTTGAAGGAAGTCATGGGCTGTTGACATAAAAACTATGGCAATACAGAAAATAGGATATAAACTGGAATACTACTAAAAGTATGAAACACTAAAGTGATGTCGTATTAAGGTTCAGTTATGTTATGTAGACTTTAATTGGCACCTCTCTCTCTCTCTCTTAGTACTCCATGTAATCATGAAATATTTAATTCCGTCGCGCATGACGTGGGCTCTCCTTATTGCGTTTATACTTGACAAATTATATTAGAGTTGATTTTTTCAAATCACCTGTAGAAGTTAAATCAGTTTTGTTTGAGTTTAAATTAAACTTCAGAATATCAGATTCGACTTTATTTGATCGATACTAATGTGCAAGTTTTTTATTAACCCGGTGAAAATACATCATTTTCTTGCTCCGCCCCGGGAAAGGACGGAAGGGCATGCCGTGCTTCTATCAGCTAAAACTACCGGAACGGTCATTTTCGGCATCAAAGGGGTTAGGTCGTCGATATAATCATTCTAGAGCCACTTGACTGTAAAGTGGTCAACCCCTCTAGCGGTGGGGTGAGAGTCACATCACGGAGTGTATTTTAAAGGATCCCCGAAGCGTCGCTGTTAGATATACTGTGCACACGGCGTTTCGTAACCACATGCGCACCGCCGACTTCCCAGGGGTCAATATGACTAATGTGCACCTAATATTGACTTTGTTTAAAGAACATAAGTGACTGCTTTATAGTTTGTTACGATCAGTATCATCATTATTTTGATGTTGGTTATTTTAGGGAATCCAGAATACCTTTAATTGTGATTGTTATGTTATAATTAATGACATCACAATTAATTGAGTTCAATAAATTAAGAATTATCATCATCAACATTTTAGCCGAAAGACGTTTACTACTCGACATAAGTCTCTCTAAAAAACGAGCAACGCCCGGTCTCGGTTTGTGTTGTGTGCTTGATGGGGGGGGGTGTTGCCATAATCGCCAGGTGGGTTGGCGATCGCAGTTGATATTTAAATGTACTCAGAAGATGCTGTTCACTCATCCTTCGGTTAATCCCTTAGTCACATTTTACGACCCCAACGGCATGAGATCGGTTGGTGCTATTCTTAGCCGGCCACAGACGGCAATAATTGAGAATACATTTATCATTTTCATAGAATAGTCAATTGCAATATCAGTTTCGTTCCTGTTTATGTAATAGAAGCACTGTAATGCATTTTCTGTGTGATATCCAGATTAACAATATGGCACCACTCCCTGTACTCCCGTGGATGTTGTAAAAGGCTACTAAAGGACTCTAAACTACAGGGATGGGCAGCGGTATTTCTTCTGTTGACTACGGTCGTCTTACTGCGCTCCCCATCCTGCCTGCCAACCGTGGTGACTACTGGAAAACTCCCCCCTAAAAGGACGACGCCAATGTAGCAATCTAGGGAGGAGGCACTTGTTCAGCAGTGGAGATCCTTTGGCTGATCCTTTCACCTACAGAAAGATACATTATCAGCGAGTAGGCATTAATAGTATATCTCTTAGTATACTAAGTGTTAAAAATGCTGTCGGAGTACACGAACGCGGAATACTATGACATGATGTTATGTGTAGGCAAATGAGATGGAAGCAAAGAATAGCATCTCCGTTTGAGAGCATCAGGAACTCTAAGCAGATGTTACGCAACGCGATTAGATCTGTTCATCGAGGCGCTTCTCTGTGTACCGAGCGACAAGGGTGGCATTTTGAGCCCTTCCTTTAGTGACCCCGTAGACATAAGATGTAAATAACAACCTACCACCTATCCTTAATTAGGTACCTACCTACTAGTGGCCTGAGTGACTGACTTAATAAGCGCTCATACATATCGAGAGTCATATTACAGTTTTGATGTAGTAGTAGGTACTTACTTAAAATAATACCTTAGCAATTAAGTGCTCCTAGTGTTTCAATGTTGTGGCGCACGCTGGGAGAGGCTTAAATCCAGCAGTGGACCGATACAGTCTGATAATGATGATGATGATGAGTGTTTCAATCTAAAGTGGAGGACTACATAAGTGATGTGTCTGTTGATACTTGGAAGAGACGAACATCGTTTAGTCATCACCAGAAATGGGTAAGTTTCTAGATCAGTCTTTCCCAACGTGGGCGATAACGCCCCCTTGTGGGCGATGCAGGCCTAAAGGGGGGCGGTAAGAGACCCAGAAAAAAAGGGAGCATTGTGTAGGGCTTTGGGGTCGATTTATAATTTCATCTACCTAGCTAGGAAGACTCTTAGACACCGACTGAGCTCTCGACTCTCGACTACATCTTGTGAACATCAACTAATATTAATTAAGATATAGCTCAAACTCGGTTCGATATAAAAGACCGCGGGCAATCATGTTTTAACAAGTTTTTGTTAAATAATCCGAATTGTACATTCCTATACCAATCGGCTGGTTCTATAATACTTGTTCTTGCTTGTCGAGTACGATTGGGCGTCGAATGAGATAAACGAGTTTATGCACGTTTGTCTTATTCCTGTTGGTGCGTGCTGCTTATGCAATCCTATATAAACGACGTAAATTTATTTTATTTTCATTTGCGGTTTCGCGCATAATAGATAAGCAGTACATGATTTCAACACTTACGTATTTCTTAAAACAAAACAATGTCGGAAGTAAAAAAGAAGAGACGGCAATACTCTGCGGAATATATTAAATTCGGATTTATTGAAAATCCCACAAACCCGTCGTCGCCTTTGTGTCTTCTATGTCTAAAAACATTTTCGAACGAAGCAATGAAGCCTTCAAGACTGCAAGATCATTTGAATAAAATGCATCCAGATAAGACAGAAAAGAATGTAGCATATTTTCAAGACCTAGAGAAGAAGTATAATACTAACCAAGTGTATCAAAACTATTTTCGGCGGCTGCTAAGCAAGATGACGACGGACTTCGAGCTTCGTACAATATCTCTTTGTTAATTGCTCAAAAAGGCAAACCACACAACATCGGAGAAGAGTTAATTTTGCCAGCAATAAAGGAAGTAATAACTACTGTGCTTCATAAACCGGCCGCAGATATTATCCGAAAAATTCCTTTGAGTAATAATTCTGTGCAAAGACGAATTGATGAAATGGCTGAAAACATTGAAGAATCATTGTGCAATCATCTGAGGACTAGTCAATTCTCAATTCAGCTCGATGAGTCCACTTTACCAACTAATGAAGCGTTGTTGCTATCTTACGTGAGGTTTATTAAAGATGAGAAAATACGTGAAGAACTATTGTTTGCCAGAAATTTGGAGACAGATACAAAAGGCGAAACCATATTCAATACATTGGAAAAGTTTTGTGAAGAGAAAGAGATTCCTTGAAAAATATTATATCAGTTGCTACGGATGGCGCTCCGGCTATGACAGGGCGCCACAAAGGCTTCATAGCATACTTAAAGAATAAAATTCCAGATGTCCTTGCTATACATTGCGTTATTCATAGACAACATTTGGTTGCTAGAAACTTAAGTGAACGACTATTTCAATCACTGCAATATGTCATCAAAGCAGTCAATAAAATCCGTAGCAGCTCTTTGAATGATAGATTATTTCATCAGCCTTGTGTTACTAATGACGAAGATTTCAACCGTTTGTTGCTTCATACTGAAGTTCGTTGGCTGTCAAGAGGCAATTGTCTGATTCGATTTTACAACCTGTTTGACTCTATGATAGAGTTCTTGGAAACTAAAGATACAGAACAGCGCAACAAGCTCATAACATCAAAGAATGATATAGCTTACATGACAGACCTGTCTAAAATGTTCAACGACATGAACCTCCAACTGCAAGGCGATGAACTAAATTTAATTAAAACAAAAAATGTAGTTGCTGCTTTCGCAGCCAAACTGCTTCTGCACAAAAAGAATATGGGCAGACGTGAGTTTCACAATTTTCCGAATTTATCAGTATACTGCAGTAACGACGACTTGTTTGCCTACTGCCAACATTTGGAAAACCTCCACATTGACTTCACCGAACGATACCAGGACATTTTAAACTTGGAAATACCAGACTGGGTGTTGGATCCGTTTTCAAATGTCAACACAGCAATGTCACCTCAGCTGGAAGAAGAACTTATAGAATTGACAACAAACGAAGAAATAAAAATCAAGTTCAAAAATGGATATCAAGAATTTTGGCTACAAAAACCGATCCCGGAATTGTACCCTGGATTGTGGTCAATTGTTCAACGATTTTTGATAGCATTCCCATCGTCATATTTGTGTGAACGTGGATTTAGTGCTGTGGCAACGCTGCTTACTAAAAAGAGAAATCGTTTGCGTGTTACCGAACGTGGCGACTTGCGGCTGTTTTTGAGTAAATTGGAACCTGATATCAACAAACTTATTGAACAGCATCAGATTCAACCTTCACATTAGTTTTTATATAAGAATTGATTATGTTTGTTTTATTTTCAATAAAAGATACTCTGTCCGAATACTATAAATTTGCGTTTCAATAATCAGTTATAAGTACTTAGCGGTTTTTAAGTATGTTTAAAAAGGGGGGCGTTAAAAAATAATTTATTCTTAAAGTGGGCAGTAGACAAAAAAAGGTTGGGAACCCCTGTTCTAGATGATAATCAAAACACAGATAAATAGGTATAGTTGTTCATGTCACGAGCGTGAATCATTGCAATGTAAACCTTAAACTATTGACATAAGAGTAATTCGACGTGAAGTTGCGAATTAAAACAGGTATAGTCATAGTTAGGTAGACTTCTGGCAGTGCATGCATCGGCCGCTTTGTATTTTTTAGCGCCTATGCTTTAGGTAACTACATTCTCGAGCGACGCCATTTTCAGAATTGTTGTATAAACAGAGCTGCGCATTTTATTAAACAACTAAATATTATTCACTTTTGTATGAAAATAAAAATATGAGTTTTATAAGATGAGGCATTTACAGTGAAACAGTAATCAGTGACACTTTAAATTGACCGTGGCTTAGTACACTTTCAGACTATCCCACATTAAAATGAAATATGACAAATAATATTGTCTATGCTGAAGTACTCTAAATTGTTTAAAAATAATAATCCAATTTCTCTTAAATTAAATGGCGGGTGGAACCGCGGTGTTTCATCTGTCTTGTCATTTGCATTACCACTCATCTTTCTGACACGTAATGCTACTCAAATCTTTATAATTCCATTACTTTTGCCTGCGAAACTTAATCAATAATAACGCAAAGGGCATTTAAATAATGCATCTGGGTTAACGATTTTTTAAATTAAGTCTGAAAATAGGAATTACTCTATCCTTTTTCCACTTGCGATAGTTCAGTCTTTTAAACATAGCACTGTCTCGCTCACCGTAATCGCATTTAAATTTGCATATTTAAAAAGCTGCCAGGGAAAGCTGCAATATCCTCTCATTTTGTATGCGTTTCCTATTTTAGATGGGGAAATATTTTTTGCTGCAAAACGAGGGGTGACGTTTGATCTCGGTGTAGAGAAAAGCGGGTGTTGAAGACCTTGTTTTGTGTTTTGCTATATTTTACTATGCCAAGTTATGATTGCGGAAACGTGAGTTTCGAAAAAGTAATGTATTAGATGCAGGATATCTTTGCGTTTTACCTACAATGTTGTTTTTATTTCGTCCGACATGACAGATATAATTTCAGTCTTACAAACTTTATAAAATTTAAGCAATATGTGGGAAAGTCAATTGGCTTCTTGAATGCTTTTTCAGCTTGCACTCCAAAAGAGAATTTACTATCAAAAGTAAAATTATGCTTGACAACTTGAACATTATTGAAAATTATAGCCATAATTTAAAAAAAATTGAGATCGTGTATTTAAATTATGTTACACAATACAATTTGGTTTTTTAGTTGGAATAAAAATGTACTTCAATTACATGTTTCATTTCATATAAATTTAAAGTTTTGATGTTACAAGAGGTTTAAATGCATCGCGTTGTCGGCTACATAAATGTGTGCGACCGCGAGTCGCTACAGCAATATAAAACAAAACCTTTGATTGACAAATTCCTTTTTTTGCTATTTAATTAGAAAACAGTCTATGCCACTAAATAAAGTTTTCTGGAACAATCCAAACATTTACCGTTTCCGTACAATACACTCCGGCTTGAATTTCAACGACTACGCTTAGTTTTGTTTAGCTATTATAGGAATGAGTAAAAAATTTCACAGTCCCTAGAAAACAGTTAATCTATAACAACAGAAAAGTATTTTTTCATCGTTTTAGTATGGCAATTAATGTGCTACCCTACCCAATTATATGCTAACAGGTCCATATTACTCGACTCAGGGAACGAAAACCAAAAGCAGCAACGATCCAAAGCAACATACTGAAAGAAAAAAGAAAGAAAGAAAAGTATTTTATTTCTGAACACCATAGAAACGCGCATAACAATAAACACCAAAGTATTAAAAAACCCCTTGCAACACTCGCGCAATTTAATACAGCACCTGGCCAAAGGACTTGGAATCCAGACTATCATTATTAAAAAACAAAAAAGTAATATAGTACTGCTCTGTTTAGTGCAGCACAGTTATCACTTTGCGAAGGAGACAACCTAAAGATTCATGGCGATTCATAAACCTGACACCTTAAATATGAAAGGAAAGTAAAATATAAAAATTTGAATGGAGGAAACATCAAAGTTATCAACGTTGCATTTTTTTCTCCCAACGAATCAGTACTACACAAGACATTTTTTGAGTCTCACAGAAAATCCCAAAGCTCTTTTATCTCTCTACAGAAATTATGGAGCGTCATTCAAATTATGGAATGCTTGCGGGAGAAAGTAAAAAGGAAAATTTAGCGTCTTGCGTTGAATTTTACCTTGATCCGTATTTATGCTGGTAGATATCCGTTTTCATCTGTTTGATATATAAAATACATGTAAACTTACAATTTTCAATTAGTAAAAATGTATGGGGCCTGTACTTTTACCCATTAATGAAACCATTAGTGTCAAGGAGGAATCTGATGTTGTTTTAGGAATGGACATAAAACTGTCACCTTTGATCAAAGATTTTCAAGACTGTTATAGTCTTGAAAATCTTTGATGAAGGAAAGATTTTTTAATAGTCGTATTAAAACTAAATAGAAGCATTAAAGAACGTGCTCTTGCTTGGCATTATCAATCTTGACACCAAATCCAATGTGGCAAAGAGAACTAGATTAATTTACAAGTATTGATTATTTAATAGTGGTAAGGTCTTAAACAAAGACACAAAAATAAAAAAATATGACTGAAGACTAGTTTAAAAGCCTTCACTGGTAGCACTCTACTAAAGTTGGTATGCCGCTCGTTGAATTTCTTTTATCATATTACGTACTTTGGTCAACGAAATTTGACGATTTCATCATTTTTATAATTCCGAACGTCCGAATGAACAAATACTTTTTACTTATTACTTCTCGTTGGTCTGCATGAATCATGGTTGGGGCACACCTGGCCTTCTTTTTATTGTAAATAAATGTAAGAACTTTTTCCGATTTGGTATCAGTAATTAACACTAAAAATAAGAATGACTCAAATCGGTTCTCTGATCTGAGAGGAATCGAAACTATTAAGATATCATCTAGATAAGCGTAGTAAAATGTACTTGTCTATTCAAGCAGGTTGAAAATCTACACAATCAAATTTGTATGGGACTAATTCAAAAGCATTCTGTACCAGTTACAAAAGAATTGCTCAAATAGGTCTACAAATCTCGGAGTAATCGGTGTACATACATAAAAAAAAGAAAAAACGCATAGAATTGAGAACCTCCTCCTTTTTGAAGTCTATAAAAACGGCAGATCCCGTATGGGATCACTCCGGTGTCTGTCTGTCTGTCCGTCTGTCACAGCCAATTTGATCCCAACTTACAGGACTGATAAAAATGAAATTTGGAAAACATGGATTTTTGCGACCCAAATACTATGTAATGCAAATAAGGATCAAGGATAATATTTTACAAACTGTACCGTGTAATATATGAAATGACTGACTACTGGCTTATTGTGAGGTTGTCAAATATCTGTTATTTATAATTTTAAAATATATAGTTTTAAAGTAATTTAAGAAAATAGACGAAAATTGACAATTCACACCTTATCTCCGAAACTACTAATCCTAAAATGATTAAAGAATACGGATAATAGGTCTTTACCTATATATTACATGAAAACCTATAATAAGTCGATGGTCTTAAAATAACAAGAAATCTTATATTGAGCGTACAAACTTAAGTTTGCATTTGGAATGTATTGGAGAACATATTTTTCAACTACGATGTTACGTTTGGTCTTGGAATAATTTATTGTTGCAACACCGTATTCAACAGTAGACAATAACTATACTTTAGTTACGACAAACAAATTTGTGTCAGATTTAAAAAGAAAAACATCTGCATGCGAGTTCAACCCGCACTTGTCTGGTTTGTTTAATTGTTGGTATTTTTTATAAGATTTGGTATTTTAATACTTTCAATCAACCACAACTAAATATGTGTGAATATATGTATGAATGTATGTATGAATATATGAAAGCAACTAATGTCTTTATAATACAAGTCACCGAGATTATAAAAGACATCAACACTAACAAATCATCACAATATTGAACAAAGATATTGGATGATGGCATGACGCAGATCGTGTGGTGGTGGCTCAGAATACCACCACCCCATCTCCTCCCGTGGGATTAGCCGGAGGATGGGCAGAAGCGTTCTTCGAGTGTATTAACAACTAAACTGCGATCGCCAACCCGTCTGCCAAGCGTGGCGATTATGGCAAAACCCCCCAATAAGCCCACAACACACTCATATCGGTCATTGTGGTGATCTTTGGGGGAGGCCTGTGTCCAGCAGTGGACTTTATTCAGTCGAAATGATGATGACGCTGACGTCAAAGAGACTTGATCAAATCTTGGACAAATAAATACGATGAATGGCATTCTACCAACACAGTGAAGTTTAAAATTTAAACTTTGTGAGCATTCAGTTTATATTAGTATGTCTTTTTGGGGATAAATTCTTACTTATAATATTCCTGCTTCTTGGAATAGGTATTTTAATTGGCTAGTTCAAAGTCTTGCTTTCCCATTAAACTTATAGTAGCTGGGACCCGCGGTTTCACCCGCCGTTTAATTTGAAATAAATTAGTATTATATATAAATAATTTATAGTAAGTAGGTAACTTCGGTATAGACATTTGACAGGTATGTATTGAATTTCATGGGGTTTATTTTTTTGCGCGGAACCCTAATTATTTTTCTAATATTAAAGTAGCTTAAGTTATTCCTTATAACATCAGCTATCTGCCAATGAAAGTCCCGTCAAAATCTGTCCAGCCGTTTCGGAGATTAGTGGGAACAAACAAACAGACAGACAAAATCAAAAATTGTTTTTTTTGTTGTTTATTTTATTTATTTGCATAGATTTCAGTGTGAGAAGATATCATGTCGTTAGTAAAAATTCAACAGTATATAACAACACTAACTGACTGCTAAGTTTCTAAGCTGAAGCATTTCACGACGGCATGGTTGCTGCAGTGGCTGATATAGTCGGCTGCAGCGTTCCGGGTCGCGGTTTCGATTCCCGCACGGAACAAATATTTATATGATCTGCAGGTAGTTATTCCGGGTCTAGCTGTATTGTGTGTGGAATTTGTGTCTGTAAATGCACCCACGATATAGGAGAAATCCTAGTGTGGGACAGCGTAAAAATGAAAAAAGCTTACACACACGCACGAACGCACCCACATACTACGCAGCCCTTAAACCACAAAGTCCACTGCTGAACATAGGTCCCCCAATGATCACTATAATGAGTGGTCATGGGATACCCCATACCACCACCACCCACTGCCAATAATGATTATGGCAAGCGTCAAGTGAAAATAAGTAAATAATTATAGTACTTATAACTTATTACCAGCATAAGATCACAATTCACAAGACAAATCACTCAATACAAAATGAATAAAAACAATTCAACATCTCGTAAGATACCTTGCACGCACATACCCAATAAGTCCGAAAATGTCTATATATTACTGACACTAAATGTGAAGGTTCAAAGACTAAGACAAAGGAAATTCTATTTAGACATCCGTTAACTCGGAAACATGCCAAAAATCCTCCGGCAATAGTTACAAGTTTATTAGAATTCGTCAGAAGAACTGGTACAATGCCCGACCGACCGTGTAATGGAGACAAAATGAAAACGACCTTGTAATCTCACAAATTGGGTACTCCGGTCCTTCGAATGTATTATCTACTCAACTTATACTTCACTCATTCCTCAGTAATGAGTTCACCACAGAATTAGGAGAGAAACTGCAAAAAACGTAATGAGAAAATGTATTAAATTCTTTCTGATCTTCTCAAATTTGGAGAGTACAATTTTGAGCGGTCTTCCACGAAATTAAAGAGGGAGATGGAATGTTTAAGCTAACATTGTTCTTAACATTGGATACTTATTTATTTGACGATCGTTTTGCTAGTTTAGAAGTGGAAGACAAACATAATGCGTTAGCTAATTATTAGAATAGAATAGAATATACTTTATTGTACACCATTTGGATCTTAAAAATAAAACTTAAAATATTAATATAATGTACAATGGGCGGTCTTATCGCTAAAAGCGATCTTTTCTAGACAACCTTAGGATGGACAAGAAAGTCACGAAAAATAATATTGGGGTAGTCCGTGGTGTACGGATAAGTAGATGATAGTACTAAATATTTAAAACAAATCTCATAATAATATAAGATAATAATAGATACATATATAAATACATACATTTTAGGTAATTATGAACACAGAAAAGTGATATAGTCAAATAAAACGCAATGTGATAACAATGAAATAGCATAGACAAATTACACGTTTAAGAGGACAGATAATGTTCTTTTATTAATTTTTTAAAGGAGGGTAATGATTTAGCAGTTCTCACTGATACTGGCAATGCATTCCACAACCGTATAGCCTGGACTGTAAAAGATTTATCGAAGAATTTGGTGGAATGAATTGGCATCTGAAGTCTCAAGTTCTCCGATGATCTTAAGTATCTCGTGTGTGTGACATGAAGGAACTTAAAACGTTCTTTAAGATAAAGGGGTGTTGTGGGATTAAATAAAATGCTGTAAAGCAAAAATAGAATATGAGTATTCCGGCGAAGTCGTATTGGAAGCCACTTGAACTTATTGCGAAAATCTGAGACATGATCATATTTGCGCAAACCAAATATGAATCTGATACAAAAGTTTTGAAGTCGCTCAAGCTTATCCAGTTGTGCCTCAGTCAAATCAAGATAACTGGCATCAGCATAGTCAAGGATGGGTAGAAGAAGGGACTGAACAAGCGCAGTTTTGGTGGCAGTTGGAAGAAAATTGCGTAACCTCCTCAAGGATCCTGCCGATGAAAATATTTTTCGACTTAATTCTTGGAGCTGTGGACCCCAAGAAAGGTTTTTGTCAATATTTATCCCCAGGTTCTTCACCGTGTCACTTATGGGTATTGTAGTACCGTCAAATGTAATCCTGGGGACTTGCGACCAATCAATTTTGGTACTTAGCCTGGGGCTACCAACAACAATTACTTGGGTTTTTGATGGGTTCACTTGCAGTCCATAGGCTGTACTCCACTCGGAAATCCGTGCTAAATCATGGTTAACCATTTTAACAGCCTCCGGCAGCTCTTCTGGGGGAGCTTGTGAGTAGATTTGCAAGTCATCTGCATAAAGGTGGTAGGATGAAAGAAGTTGGTTAGAAATGGAGTTAATAAATATTGCGAAAAGTAGAGGAGAGAGAACGCCACCCTGTGGTACGCCGGCAGAAGTGTAACACCAAGAAGAGAAAGTGTTTTCAATACAAATTCGCTGTCGGCGGCCACACAGGTAACTACGAAACCAATCAATCACCGTTGGAGATATGTTAAGGGAGCAGAGTATACTAAGCAGGATATCGATATCGACGGTATTAAAAGCGTTGCTGAAGTCAAGTAAGGAAAGTACCGTCAGATTTCCGTTCTCCATACCTGACCTTATGTCATCCGTAATATGGACTAAGGCCGTGACTGTGCTATGACCAGGACGAAACCCAGATTGGAAAGGATTGAGGAGACTATTCTTGGAAAGGAAAGCACTAAGCTGGTTGTGGATAAGACGTTCAAGGACTTTGGAAAGGAATGGTAATATGGATATAGGGCGATATTCAGAAAAAGATATTGGATTTGTTTTTTTAGGTAAGGGAGTGACTTGAGCGTCTTTCCATGATGATGGAAAGATGCCATAAGATATGGAGTAATTAAGGATGTGGCTGATAACTGGAAGGATTTCGTCAAGGACTGGGAGTATCATCTTACGACTAACACAGTCACATCCAACTGCGTTGGATGAGATTGATACTACGCTCTTCTTAACATCACAAGCAGAGAATTGATTAAAGACAAACGGTGAATAATTAGGAGTTGGAAGAGATGAAAGGTAATTTATTGTATTTACTTTGATAGTCCTGTTGCAATTGGACGAAGAGGAGAAATGTTGACTAAGTAACTCAATGTTTAAGTGTTTGGGGATATAATCTTGATGTGATTTTCCAACTCCCATTGATTTAAGAAACTTCCAGACTTTAGCTGGATCTCCGTTATTAACAGAGTTATGGATATAGCGGCGTTGAGCATCTCTACACACCTTATTGCAGTGATTGCGGATCGTAACATATTTTTCCCGATTGAGTAGAGTAGGGCGACATTTAAATTTGGATCTAGCTGCTGCTTTTTTGTGCATAATTGCTTTTATATCGTCTGTCAGCCAAGGTGCAGAGACGTGTTTTATTTTCACTGGACGAACGGGAGCGTGGATGTCGTAAAGCCAGATTAAATTACCAGTCAGAAGACTGACCTTCTCATCCATCGACTCACAAGTCAAAAGAGGTTCCCAATCAATGTTGTTAGCATCCTCACGCAGGTTATCAAGGTTCATACCACCAAAATTGCGCTGTAGGAGAATCTTAGGTTTTGCCTTAGGTGGGCGGATTTTATAAGAAAGGAAGACTAAATCATGATAGGAAAAAACGTCAGCTGAGCATTGACCATGCTTAGCGACGTGTTGAGTTGAAGAAACGAAAATGAGATCTAAAAGAGAAGGAGTAGAATTTGGAAAATGGTGAGTGGCACATAAAGTAAGAAGAGATAAATTACAAGATTGTACAATTGAACGAAGGGATGAACAACGAGAATCTTGTTTGAGAAGACAGGTATTGAAGTCCCCCATTATAATTGTGTGACTGTAAGAAGGAGTTAAGTTTTCAAGGATATTTTCAAA
This sequence comes from Diloba caeruleocephala, assembly GCA_947459985.1. Taxonomy (NCBI): domain Eukaryota; kingdom Metazoa; phylum Arthropoda; class Insecta; order Lepidoptera; family Noctuidae; genus Diloba; species Diloba caeruleocephala. The sequence continues at coordinate 6,148,626 of OX381618.1, forward strand.
AGAGGAAAAGAAGTCGATGCGTGAGGAAGGACAATAGTAAACACCAAGTAGTATCTTCGTGTGACAAAGATTAACTTCTAAAAAGAGATGCTCGCCGGCATTCTGCGGTGGTGGCTGTGAAGACATATCAATAATAGAAAAAGGGATATTGGCCCGAAGGTATATAGCAACACCGCCACCAACGCTACCCGTGCGATCATTTCTTACCAGTTGGTATCCAGGTAGGGAATAGGAAGTAGAAGGAAGGCATGGTTTCAGCCATGATTCAGAGACAAGGATTGCATGAACGTTCTTACAGTCAAAATTTGCCAGCATATCAGAAAAATGAGCCGGAATACTTTGTGCATTTACATGGACTACATTGAAATTCTTCGGAACATCGGAAAACTGAGACTCCAGGGTATCGGCTAATGTCGGAATGCTACTAAAGCTGTCGTCACTACATACTGATAAAAAGCTTTCAGTATCACTATTGGATTCAGTATCAGTCATTGTTAATATATATATAAATAAATTGAAAAAATATATAAATTAAATATACAATACAATAAAAAAGAAAATTTAAATTGTCCACCCGCTAGTCGCGTGTTAAAAAATATATCACGCTAATTGAATAAGTTGATCAGGCATTACTATTGTATCTACTACAAGATGCAACATGGACTCATATTGTGTGCCTACAACGTGTAGTTTATAAGCACTTCTCAAATTATCATTTTCTTTGATCTGAGTTAAGTGTTGTAAGTATGTAAGTTTGAATATCAGCGACTCGCTTGTATTCACGTGCCATCATGTGCGCAGCACAGCGCACAGCGATCCTTTATGAAGGAGTGTCTTGAGGAGCAGGTAAAGCTGGTCCCGGGTACCATATGAATACTTATTGCAGTAGTTTCGGGTACACAGAAGCCCGAGTCTGACAATCGGTCTAACATAGTAATGTCTTAGGTTTTCGCGATTATTACTCATTATAATAAAAGACTTTTAAGCGAATTAAATGATGAGATGTGGTACATGGTGCAAACAAAGCATAGCATACCCACTAGAATAAAAAAACATATAGCTGTCGTCAAGCATATATGCTCCACACAGCCTGCAGTGTGAGAACATGCCTTAGACTATTTTCTTCTTTTTGGTCAACTTCAAGTCATTGCGAAAGAGAACCGATATTTACAAAGAATTATTTTTGAAGCTATCGAAATTGAAAAACATCCTATCTTAAATAGAGAATATGGTTGGCAGGTACGACCAGTTTGAAATTCTGTTATTAAAATAATAAAATCACAAACAACGTACCAAAAACACCGTGAGTGATTACTAAGTGCATCGAAACAATGTTTGATTACAATATAATAGTAAATAAACTAACTTTTAAAATTTGTATCATCGGCTAACACCTTTGTCATCTCACGACCACTGACGATGCTAAGTGTACGAAAAGTCAGAGAAAACAGAAATCGATTATATGTATAATGTATTCCGTTTAAAAATGTTTTTCGCCGCTGAGGATGCCCGGCTCACCGACGTCGCGGAGGCCTATTGCCGCGTCACCTTCCCGTTCAAGTTAGCACTTCTCCCTCCCGTCTCTTGCTCGCGCCGGCCCGTGCCGAGCCTATAGTTTTAAATGTCCCCTAATACATTATAAATAATACCGATCCAGCTGTCCCCAAAATAATAGCTTGATATCCCCAGCAACGCCCTAAGCCGAGGTCCATGTCCCGCAGGGGGCGCCCTTAGCGAAAGTTGCTTAGTTTTTAATATTATTTTAAGCCTGGCTGGAGGCCTCTTTTGGATTCGCCAGAAATGACCGGTTAAGCAACCACATTTCCCAGAAATGTATGCGAGAAGCCCTTACTCCTATTAAAAAAAAAGTGTTTTATTATAATCGGTCCAACCTTTATTACTACTACTACCACTACTGGTGGTAGGTGCCTTATTGCAGCCAGCAGTAGTGTCAGCTATGTTGGCAGAGCACTAAAACTGGAATGCAGTGGTCTCCTTCTGTGAGAGCGTCATGCTCCAGAAGGAGACCGCAGACCTAAGAAGAAGGAGACGGCGCCGGGGTAACAACCGCCCTGGCGCCTAATTCCGATACACCTGAAAACCCCTGCCGTTGCTATAAGGTGGGGGACCTCTGGGTTCGCGGGTGCGTAGATTGGAGAATCTGCGTGCCCACACCAAGCGACCCAAGAGAAGACGGTAGCACGCATGTGGTCACGCGCTGTGTGTAGGTGTAGGTGCCGAAGATGACCGCTCCAGTGGTTTTAGCCGGTAGGAGTCCGGCATACCCCTTCGTCCTTCCCCGGGGCGAAGGAAGTTCATGAAGAATTTCCACTGGGTACCAATAAAAAAAATAAAAAAAAGGTGCCTTATTGCAAGAGCCCAGCAGTTAAATACCTGCAAAAGTGAGGCCAAGTCTGTGTCACCACTGTGGAACCAACCAGGATTCCGCTCAGCGCACGCTAAAGGTGTGCCTCGCGAGGGCTGCTGGCCAGGGAATCCTGGTAGATCCGATGGGGCAAGATCTCTCTCTGCTAGCAGTAGCGTTGGCTATGCTAGCAACGCCGAAAAGTTTTAGTGCAGTAAAAGGCAGTCTGCTTGTGTAAAAGCGTCAGGTTCCAGTAAGAGACTACAGAGCGGGATTGATAGAGGGCCAATCCCGTACGGAGAAAGGGCCTCACCACCGCCACTTTAACAGAGGCCATTTGAAGTACCGAGTATGCAGACAGTGGGGAAACACTCATATCAATTGACCCCCGAGAAGGCATGCTGCACTGTGGTCACGTGCCGTCATGTGACTTCGGGGGAATCAGTTTGCAAGCACTGTAGCTAGTAAAATGACTAGGCATAAGATACTAAATACTAAAATCTCGAGGTGACCAGCACAGTTTTGGTGCCACGTACGACTAGTTCTGGGTAGTATTACAACTATGATGGGCAAGCGTGACACTTACCATCAGAAAGAAAAATCTAAAAGAATCATCGGTCGGACATCGGTCTATTTCCCAATAATTATACTTCGGAGGTCAGATGGTAATACGGTCTAATGCTGACAATGCGTGCACCTTACCCCCAGCAGAGGTAAGTGAAAGGATGCCATGGTGTTTTATCCGGTAAAAGACAATAACAATCCGATAATACCCCTCCGCCCTCCCCAAGACAGAGGAAGTCCATGAGGCTTTCCCCACGACAAAAAATAGTTCTGATGGTAGTTACGTAAAATACTAATATTTTACCGTGTTTATCCCCGGACCCTAACATAGTTGAGAAAATGTTAATACCAGAAACACTTTATTTAGATATTCATCACAGCGAAAGACGTTGACTGCTGAAGAAAGACCTCTCCCATAGATGCCCAAATCGACCGATCGCATTCGCAGTCTTGTCATCTGGGGTAGGTTTGCTAATACTTACCACACTTTGCAGGCGGGTTGGTAACCGCAGTATAGCTACAGTTACACAGAAAGGACGCTGCTCCCCGTCCTTCTGGCTTAGAGCCCCTTAATCGCGTTTATAAACATCCACGGATGGAAATGGAGTGGTGCTGTATTCTAAATCCGGACACCAAATGGACAATTTCAGTTCTTAGATAAGGGAGAGAAATCCGTATCTACTGTTCTTGTTCAGACCAAACATTTAAATGGGGACGGGAGAAAAGCAAAATCTTACAGAAACTCCAATTGCCACATTGATTTCGTATTATTCTGAATGGACCAAAAAAGGACACAATATCCAATATGAAGTACCCTAAAACATCTGCAGAGGTCTGATCGACCCTTGATGATGTCTTTTAACGCCCAAAACCACTTAGTAACTTACCAATATTATAGCAACCTTCATAGTTAACGCGGACCCAAGGCTAATCTCTTATTAATTCTGACAAACTTACACAACCTCTAATCAAGCGAAAATAAACCTTATATCTACAGCTTAAGATGGTCGAGGACTGTTTGTAAAAGTTTGCACAAAAGTCACGAACTATAGAACTCTCATTGTTTTACCAGTCCCTTGAAAGCGGAAAGTTATGGATGAACGCATCATGGGAATGATTGAACTCAATACTTTGGCAATGGTTTTTTAGAGTTAACAGACTGTTAAGATTTACCGAGACATTCCCCGGTAATTTTTCTAGCGGTTTTAATACAGATGAGAAAATATATATTTCCAGTTTATACATTGTAGTCATATAGCAGTGATAGTCTAGTGGTTAAACGCTTGCTTTTTATACACGAGTGTCTAAGTTTGATCCCAGCCCGCACCGCTGACTTTTTGGATTCATGTGCGGATCAGAATTGGATTATCAGTTACATTAACGGTGAAGGAAAACAAACCTACACACCTGAGAGGGCCCCAAAATGTTTTCAATGGTGTGTGTAGTCCGCCAACCTGCACTAGGCCAACGTGTCGGACTAAGTTCTAACCTTTATCATGGTGAGAAAAGGACCAAGCCCAGCAGTGGGGCAGCAATGGGCTGATTATGTATGATGTAAATATATAACATGATACAAAGGAAAATAACAGTAGGCAGTTAGACGAACTACATGCTTTTCACACTATTCATCACATCAGCCCGCAAACGTGCACTTCCGAACGTGGCCTTCATTAAGAAGGCACTCACTACAATGAGCGGTCATAGGGGATATTGCCATAAACACCACGTTTGGTAGGCGCATTGGTGATCGCAGCACAGTTGTTATTGAGTCACGGAAGGACACTGCTGCCCATCTTCCTTTTGCCTTACCCTTAGTCGCCTTCTACGACACCCATATATAGTGGTGTGAACCGTTTAGTCCTATACCAGGAACTACATGGGCAACACACACTATTCATCATCATCATCATCATCATATCACCCAAAAGACGTTCACTGAACTGAACTGAACTGAACAAAGGCCTCTCCGATAGATTTCCACAACGAGCGGTCACATGCCGCCCCCATCTAACGACTCCTAGCGACCTTTACTAGGTCATCTGTCCACCTCGTTGGAGGTCGCCCCCACGCTGCGTTTTCCGGTGCGCGGTCTCCACTCGAGAACCTTTTTACCCCAACGGCCATCAGTTCTATGAGCAATGTGCCCCGCCCATTGCCACTTCAGTTTACTAATCCTTTAAGCTATCCTTTCGGCAACTTTAGTTATTTTACGTATCTCCTCATTTCTGATTCGATTTCGTAGGGATTACAGATAGTCGCAGTAATATAATTAATAAAAATAGTCAAGTCTTATGTAATGGTTTTATTAGTGCCTAAATAAAAACATGTATAAAACTAAAATAAATTAACTACGGGTAAAAAAATGTTAATGGTTAATTAGAACGATATTTAGCGACCTATCCAAACTAGGTTTACTGAAACCTGTGTTTCCGACCAGAATTGTATTTCAGAACCGTCTACCTTTTTTTGCAGTTCCACTGAAGAATGGATAACGGTAGGTACTCTAGCTTCTTTATTTATAGCCAACGCAAAAGCCATAAGTTCAAACCAGTAACGATTGGTAAAATAAAGAAACATGGCATAATAAATCCGTTACTTTGAAAAATAATGCTTTTGTTTCGATTAGATTCGCTGTCTCCCAAAACACAGGCATTAGCTTAGCTTGGAAGTCAGTATCAGTACTCTTAGCGTAATACATCAATCTATTCTTGAGTGTAACCTCTAACAGCATTAATTGTGAATGTATTTTTTTAGCGACAATAAAGATTTATTTATTTATTATTTAAAGATAGATTATTTAAAACTGAGCTCTTCTCATCAGTCCGTTAAATCTCTTCAGAACTTCCCTATAACGTATGAGATAGGTACGATTTTATTATGCTAGTGTGTCTAGTAGATATCAGTTTCGCTGTTGTATAAACGACACATATGTATAGTTACACATACTTCCCTTAACAACGAATTTTCTCACACAATGCAATCCTCAAACCACCTGATTAGACCATCTTCAATCCAGGTCTCAACCAATTACGTCACCAATACTCGATCAAATAGCACGTCAACGGTACTATTCGGATTTCACTGGAGTAAGCTCGGCAATATGTCGTCACCGAGGCCCTTATTCGTCGGAATGACGTTTTCGACGCCCGACATCGAGCGACGAGCGTTCGAGTGTAAATGATGTGCCAACGTTGGAATAAACGTCAGTCGTCCGCGATCCGGCCAATGGTTGTAGGAGTTACGAAAACAACTGTTTTTGTTCCTGGAATGGTTTTTGTTAGGATAAGGTATTACATTGGATTTTATTTAAATTTTGACGTTGATTTGGTGATAACATAATGGAAAACAGCTTTTTGAAGCTCCAGAAAAATGTATGTGGGCGAATTCCCGGCATTATGCTGACTTGGATACCTATTTGATACGGACATGGGACACACCATGAAAATACGTAGATTTAAGGTATACACAATAATATTATAAGGCAAGTTACCGTTTATTTAGATTTATTATTATTTTAAATAACATCATTGTGTCACATGTTTCTGTGGTCAAATAAATGTCTTTTAGCTTTATCTTTATCTTGGTAAATTGGTCACAATATTTGTTTATGAGGGATTACCAAAATAGGAATTTAATTTATCCAATAATTATCGCATTCTACTGAAGGATTCAAACCACTTCGCTCCCAAGACATACTACACATTCCTTTTTCTTCAATATTCAGGAAGTATTCCTCTTTGAGCCCCAGTGGTTTGAGCACCTAAGGTACATATTCCTGTTTGAAACCCAATCGGTGTATTAGCTTAGCGCTCAGTGTGTGCTAAAATTGAAATATTTTCCGTAGTTTCACTGAATGTGGAGTATACTACTTAGAGCACCTGTGGTTTAGCACCTAAGGTACCTATTCCTCTTTGAACACCAATCAGTGAATTAATGTTTTTTTTATTCCTAATTGAGTGCCATACAATATACCGATTGGTGCGTAAAAACGAATACCTTAGGTGTCTTATCTTTATGAACTTGCTAAATAGCAAATGACTTTCGGAAGATCACGTAACAGCATAATGCAGATTATGTGAACTGATGCCATATAAAAATTCCTTGTGATGTCAAAATTAAGAATATAGCACATCTCCTCCTGTGGATGTTGTAAAAGGCAACTAGGGACCTTAAAGCAGAGGGACAGGCAGTAGCGTCCATTCTGTGAAACAGCAGCCATACTGCTTTCACCAACCAGTGTGCCAAGTCTGGTGAGTGCAATTTCCACCCAAAACTACCACATAATCGTGGAAATCTATGAGGAAGACCTTTGTTTAACAGTGGACGTGCTTTGGCAGATAAGATGATATAAAGAGAAAACGGGATAATGTTAAGAAGGTTGTCGAAAAACTAATTACAAATTGAATACTCAAAGTACAAATTGAGTACACAAAGTGGGTCGATGGTCGGTCGGGTAATCTATACAACGATGGACGCATTTCATGTATTCTATGATCACAGCACAAATACATACAAACGCAAATAACACTATTACCTAATACTTTTTTCGAATATATCTCTAGAATGTTCGCAGTTTCTCTGTCTTTAGTAGCTCTATGGTTCAAAGCACACTCAATTTAAATTGTGGGCTCGATTTAGATCCAACTTCAATCACCGATCATATGCTACGTGCCTTGCGACTCACCAAGTATTGTTTGAATTTTAATAATGGAAAATAATATTCACTGTTAAACTAAAATCTTTTTGATTTGTATTCTATAAAATACCAATATTATTATATTTGCCTTTTGAAACAAGAAACAATTGTGGCAGTGCCTAAGAGGCTATATTTTTGCGCTACGAGTTGCGGTTTCGATTCCCGTATGGAGCAAATATTTTGTTTAATCTACGATGTTTTGGGACCGCATGTGTGCATGTGTAAAGTAGTTTTTTATAAAAACAAAGAAATAATAACAAAATTATATAAGGCAATTAATTTGTCATTTTGAAACAGGCATTCCAAAAACATGATTTATGCTTGGCTGGTCCTTGAGTAGAACTTCCAAATTCACAGATTCTGCTATACCGTATACTGGCTTTGCATTTAAGGTTTCATCACCTGAAAACTAGATTTGGGAGCAGGATTCAATTGTTGGTCATACGTTGACCGCGGACAGCACACATATTGCAATAGCTGCAAAATTGAAATCAAATTGACTGACTATCCTATTTGGATTTAAGATTCAAGGTGTTGTCATCTTCATCGTTTCAGCCGAATAAAGTCCACTGCTGGACACAGGCCTCCTCCAAAGATCACCACAACGGCTAGTTTCGGTAGTATACTCATTGGAGGGTTTTGCGATAATCGCCACGCTTGACAGGTGCGTTGGCGTCGCAGTTGAGTTGAAAAAAAGGTAGTTATAGCCGGTAAAAGTCTTGCAGAATCCTCCGAACTTCTCCAGGGTGGAGGAAGGCCATGAAGATAACCACCACTTTTATTACTAATAAAAGTATTATTTAATCCGTCTTAAAAGAAGTCCTTTAGAAATTTTTACAACTATACAGTTGTAAAAGGTAAAGGCTCTAATAATCTTATAATCACTAGACAATTCGTTTAAATACCTCTTAGTGAAGTTCTAAGTCCGTTTCATGACTCAGTCCTGTCTTTTAAGCAATCGTTTTGTGCTGAAGTTGTCTAGACGTAAAGAAAATTAGTAAAATTTTCAAAATTTTAAGTTTCTTTTAATTGGTATCTGTACTAATTTTTTGAAACACAAGTGTTTTTCTTGATAGTCTTCTTTTTTGGATTTCCTTCTTTCAATATATTGTATACCAAACTTTGAAATGAAACTGTGATTACTCTTCTACTATGAGTACGTTTATAGGTACAAATAGTGATATACGTGAAATACACTGAGGCGGAACAATTTTCGGTAGGCCATGCAAACATTGGTTCTACTGGGTTTGATCTAGCGGTGGTGTGCGATGATCAATAGTGCAGAAAGCCTGCCGCTGCCGCATCTGCACCGATCAGGGGTGCAATTCCTTTTCCTCGTACAGAATCGAAATAATGGTGTAAAACCAATTTCGGTATTCGCTAAGACACGGTTGAAGCTATTCAAGGACACGTTGCAGAAGGTAAGCCATGAGGACCAGTCTTAGCGAATACCAAATTGGGATATCACTGTTATTTCAATTCTGTATTTAAGGATGTATGGATGTTTGTGTTTAGAGAATTGCACCCCAGGTCATCTCATTGAGTATATGCATTTTTTTTGTAACAGATAACTGGTCCCTGTTTAATGGCACAAAATGCGCTTAGCCCAAAATTGCAGTTTATTTCCACACTCAACGATGTAAAATAAACATCGTAAGCCGGGTTTGGGTCGGCAAGTAAAATAATAATTTTATTTTTTATTAGTTCAGATGCTTCAAAGGAGCGTAATTTAAAACACACTGATTATTGTGACAAAAAAAAATTTTTTTTGATAGACTAACGGCCGAATACTCTAACGCCATTTAACGTTAACTCCCCGCTCTAACTTTTCGAGAAAACGGTTTTTGCTACAAAACCGGGCGGCTCAAATTGTATAAGCGGCGACTTAACGTTAAATGGCGTTTGAGTATTCGGCCGTAAGGCCCGTATTACAGATCGAGAATCAAAACTCAAGTAGAACTTGAGTTCATATTGCGTTAATCAAATATTAACCCTACGTAATAGCTGCAGCATTTATATTAAATTGATTTACACCTCACAGATCAATCGGTCTACGTCGTAGCACTATGCTACGAGCCGTTTTTTGACGGCATGGTTGGTACAGTGGTTAATACAGTCGGCTGCTGCGCTCCGGGTCGCGGGTTCGAGTCTTGCACGGAACAAATTAACCTATGAGGGCGGCCTCTTTGCAGTCGCCTCCCAGCCTCTAGACGGGATGACCCGTGCGTATGTATTTGTATGATCTGCAGGTAGTTTTTCCGGGTATATGTGTATTGTGTGTGGAATTTGTATCTGTAAACACACCCACTAAACAGTAGAAACCTAGTGTGGGGAAACGTTTAAAAAGAAACGAAAATGAAAGCTTTTCAACTTTGTGTAAAAAAGATAATCAGTTCAAGATTTAACACTCACAAACCCGCAACAGACTAATGTATAGTACGATATATGTTCTCACGTGATCACGTACAGAACTCACTTAAAATGGTACGTGGCTACAAGACGGCGTTAACTCTAAGTACTCTACTTATTGCGCGTTTTGACATTTGATAATGTTCTTTAAAGATTAATAAAATGTGGTTAAGCGTATAGTAAAGTATGTAATAAAGAAAGAAAAGAACATCATTTTGCTCGCTGTTTCTCATATACCGTATTCAAGATTACATCTCAAAATATTTGGCTTAATATTGAAAGGATCATAGGATTGGGTTAGCTACTACCTATTCGTTTTATTTTCTTTCATAATTTTATGTATATGTATCATATCAGCCAGAACAGAACATGGCCCTCCGATATAATCCAACCGTAATCAGTCTAGAAAATATTGTCATATCATAACGGTTAAATGATGATGGCTGTGCTTACATGTGTTGATTAAGATGAAAATGTTTAATCCTACCGTAAACTCATATATGATACAGACTTAAATTCTTGGTAAATTTTTACTTATATGCCAATGAATGGAGAGGCAGGTTCCGTTAGGCCCCAGCAGGCCCCGGCAGGCCCGCGCCTTGGCTTTTCCTGAGAATACACGGCCTTTCACCATCACTCAATCCATAGACTTGAACAATTGTCTCGTCATTTTGGGGGGCATATACCATTATGTACCACGCTTGGCAGGCGGGTTGATGAACACTGAATGGCTATTATTTCATGGAAGGGATGCGGCTGCCCATTCTTCTGGTAAGAAGTATTTTATTCGCCTTTTACGACATCCACGGAAGGAGTTGGAGTGGTGTTATGTTCTTAATGCGGTCACCATATGGAAAACGGGAATGAAAATTAATTTTTAGAAAGTGCATTTTGTATTTTTAATTATTAGTATTCCTCTAATAATTGCAAATACATCAAAAATACTTTCTAACACGCTCAGAGTCAGACACAATCCTCAGATTCTCGCAACTCAATGGACCGTTCATCATCATCATATCGGCCATTTATACGTCCACTGCTGAACAAAGGCCTCCCCCATAGATTTTCACATTTCATTCATTTTGAGGGGTATTTGCCAGTACTCACCACGCTTGGCAGGCGGGTTGGTGAGCGCAGTATGGCTACGGTTTCAAAGAAGGGACGCTGCTGCCCATCCCTCTGGTTTAGTCCCTTAGTCGCCTTTTACGACATCCACGGGAGGAGATGGAGTGGTGCTATATTCTTAATCCGGACACCACACGGACCGTTAATAGACATTAAACCATATGTACTGTCACATAAGTACATGTGATCGATGCAGTTCTCAGTATAATAGGTGCATTGTTTTGCTACGTGACCGCACCGAGAGCTTTCAAGTAATCAGCTGCTAAATGGAAAATGTACTTAAGTCTCATAGTTCGGTCCCTCAGTGAATAGAACTTCAGGGAGTGTGAATGTATCTTTGTTGAAATAACAAACCTTAATTCAGCAATAACCAGTCTTTGTGATTTCATTTGATTATGTCGCAATATGTGTGGGAATACGCTCGAGTAAAAACTCTAATCTCGGGACAAGCGTATATTCGTAGGCTGAGCAGATTGATCAAACGGGTGATTGTAGTTGATGGATAATTAAAATGCAGGAAGAGGATTAAGGCATGGCTATAAGAAGCTAGGTGTGAAGTGTGGAGATGTTTTAATACCCAGGAAGATTTTTCACCGCAATTAACGATTCAAAAAGCATTACAGGAAAAGATTAATTGCCTGTTGTAATTATTATGGTACCGTGTGCCAGCTATGAATAACACCTGTGTTGTAAAAGGTGACTATGGGATAATCTGGAGGTATGGTGCTTAGAAAGGAACGGAGACTACCTCGGAAAACAATAAAAATATTTACAGGTTCCTACATCATTCCGTTTTTGATTTTCTATAAACTTTTAGTGAAATGTATGAGGTAATTTTTTTGGTGTTCGTTATTGTGAAAAGTGTCTATGGTCTCAATATTAATTTTAGCAAGGCATTATATTTCATCCCTTTTTTAATGCATCACGTCACACAAACGTACAATTGTCATTACAAGTTCATCTCAGCTGAAATATAAGACATAAGTAAAAGTAACATACATTTTCATTTATCAGTAACAAATAAAGAAGTCACCAGACATACAATTCAACCGTCAATCGAGATAAATTGTTTTGTCTATATTCGTTGTCTTGACATCGTTTACCTTTTTTTGTGAACTAAACCAGATTGCTGTATAACAGACGTGTAAGGCAGTATTCGTGTTTCACGATTTTGTTCAAAAGCTTTGACAAAATATAATAATAATCATGTCAGCCATAGGACGTCCACTACTGAACAAAAGCCTCCCCATAAATTAACACAACTTGTGTCATAATTTTGGGGGGAATTTGCCAACAGTGAGCCACGCTTGGCTGACGGGTTGGTGAGCGCAGTATGCTTACTGTTGCACAGAAGGGATGCTGCTGCCCATCCCTCGGGTTTAGTCCCATAGTCGCCTACGACATCCACGGGAGGAGATGGAGTGGTGCTATATTCTTAGTCCGGACACCACACGGAACCCGGACACCACACGGAACCCGGACACCACACGGAACCCGGACACCACACGGAACCCGGACACCACATGGAACCCGGACACTACACGGAACATATAATAATAACAAAACCCCTCTGGGCAGTCGTTATCTCACCATGGGATCAGGTATGCCTGGAGGGCAGATTAAAGCAGCTGCTTGATTTCTTCCTACCTTTTGATATAAAAAAAGTATATCATAAAAAAAATAAGTTTATTAAGAAGCTTACAGAACGCAGGGCACTTTGTGGCGAGCTGAATGTGAGTGGTGACACTGGGTACCCGAATGCTCCAGACTCCAGAGAGTCGGTCAGGGCCTCGTCACCGGCTTGCCTTTATTGGTCGGTTGGAGTGGTACCCAAGAGTGCCCGCAGGATTTTCGACTCCGGCTTGCCTTGGTTGGCCGATCAGAGGGGGGCCGCCAGAGTTATATGCTCGGGGGTGGAAATGTCTAATGGCGTAATAACGGGGAAACCCGCTCCGAGTCTTCGAGATGCACGTTGGTGAAACCGGTGCCGCACCTCTCGACACCCCTAGTCGCTTACACCAGTGTTGCTACTTGTCGCCTGTAGTGGTGGCCATTTAGGGGTCCTATCTTGTGAGTGGCAAGTCACCGTCTGCCACAGAGTTTCACTTTAAAGGTTGAAAGGCAGACGCCGCTTTTTTCCGTTTTTCTTATTATTAAATCCATTTAGCACCCATTGCAATAGACCTTATACTTGTAGTTTCCATTTCATACAATAGTTTTATACCTCCGGGGACAATCCGAGACTGCATTTTATAGTGAAGCCATGGGGAGTCCTCGGTTAGTGTCCCATTACATTTTAGATTAAAATTCTCTAAAGGGCATCTGCGTGTTGGACCTATGTCCCCGCGTAAGCCTATTAAAAGACCAGTTTCCCTCTTACAGGACTATGGATGTTTCTTTAAAAGGAAGAAAATTTTGAATTTGTTTCAGCATTTCTTCTCAGTGGCAGTCAGTAGGAAATACGGGCTTCATCTAAATTAAAGAGACGGGGTTTTTGAAAACTTACTTGCTAAATAGAGATTATTTTTCATACATCCAGACTCTGAACAATTATAACTTAGGCCATACAAATAATCCGTGTACCCTTTTCTATTTGGGTGTCGTAAAAAGCTACTATGGGTTGATGTAAAGAGGATGGGCAGCAGCATCCTACCATGTGCTAATATCAACATACTGCAACTACAAATCCGCCTGCCAAGCGTGGGGATAATGGCACTAAACCCTATAATAATGTGTGCACAAATATTCGTGACCTGAAAGCTTAGCAACTGCGCAATTCCAGCCAGACTCAAGTATTAATCTACATTAAAAGTACTTGGAATTGTTGGAAATTAATCCAGTTGCTGTAAAGTAAAAAAAAAAAACGCAGATACTAAGTTTCTGTTCTTTATAAATAATACACTCTCTTTTTTTTATTGTAAAACCTTTTACGTATAAATAAAAGTAAAGTGGATCGGCCCAAAACATAAAATGATTTTCTTTCATAATGTTCTATTAAATTCTTACTTATTCAGTAGGTACGGTAGGTCTTTCTCCCCGCTGGCGTCAGCTTAGTCTGTTACGCTGATGACACTCTTGTGTTGGCCAGCGGGGAGTCCTTCGAGGGAACCATCCGGCTTGCCAAGCAAGCGGTGGCAATTGTCGTAGCCAAAATCCACGCTCTGGGTCTGCAGATAGCGCCTCACAAAACCGAGGCGCTATGGTTCCACAAACTGCCGCGGAGCAGAGAACCACCCAGTTCGTGGATACGCGTTGGTGACGCCCAAATCAGGGTGGGCCAGTACATGAAGTACCTGGGCCTCACCCTGGACAGTCGTTGGGGCTTCGAAGAGCACTTCGCGCGCCTCGTCCCCCGAGTCGAGAGGGTAGTGGGTGCATTACACCGGGTGCTGCCCAATCTCGGGGGACCGAGCGAGGAAGTTCGCCGTCTCTACGGGAGCATTGTGCGGTCCGTGGCCCTCTACGGCGCGCTGTATGATCATCCCGGCTGTCAGGCGTCCAGCGCTGCAGAAACAAACTTCACAGTCTGCAGCGCAGAGTGGCTATACGGATCGCACGGGGATACAGGACAGTGCCCTACGAGGCGGCAACTCTCCTGGCACGCTTTCCGCCTTTCGATATCCAGGCGGAGATGGATGCGTGGGTCTACGACCAGACACGCTCCCTCCGCCAAAGTGGGAAAGGCGTGCCTTCAGGGGCGTTCGACAGACTGAAGCGGCTGGCTCGACGGCGCGCACTCGAGATGTGGCGACATCGCCTACGGTCGCAGTTTGCGACCAAGCGCGTCGTCGAGGCCATCCTGCCGCTCTTGGGAGCCTGGCTCAGAAGCAGCGAGTGCGTCACCTACCGTTTGACGCAGGTATTCACCGGTCACGGTTGTTTCGGTGCGTACCTGCACAGAATAGGACCCGAGGTTACGGCACAGTGCCACTATTGTGGAAGCGACCAGGATACCGCACAGCACACGCTCGAGGAGTGCCCTGCGTGGGCTGCCGAGAGGCGGATCCTGGCCGATCAGATCGGGCAAGATCTCTCTCTGCCGGCAGTAGTGTCGGCTATGTTAGCAAAGCATGAAAATTGGAGTGCAGTGGTTTCCTTCTGCGAGAGTGTCATGCTGCAGAAGGAGACTGCAGAGCGGGATCGGGAAAGGGCCGAACCCGCACGGAGAAGGACGAGACGGCGCTGGGGCAACAACCGTCCCGGCTCCCAAGTCCAACACGCCTGACCCTTGCCGTCACTTAATGGTGGGGGCCTCGGGGGTCGCGGGTGCGCAGATTGGGGAGTCTGTGTGCTCACACTGAGCGACCCCCGGGAAGACGGTGGCGCGCACGTGGTCACGTGCCGCCGTGTGCGTAGCACAGCGCACGGCGAGGCTTGCGGGGATCCTTTACAATCCTCCCCGAGAAGTGCCTGGGGGGCGGCCTTTACAGCCGCCTGCCCTCCGCTAAGGGGGTAACCGCTTTACAGTCATCCCTTCCAAGATGTGCCTAAAGGCCTGGCACCAATGGGCGGCTCTAGTGTGGTCTTACGAGGACCTGGAGCTCCTCTTCGGTGCCGAAGATGACCTCTCCAGTGGTTTTAGCCAGTAGAATTCTATAGAGAAGAGAAGAAGAGAACGAAGAAGAATTCTACATGAACTCTCTTCGCCCTTCCCCGGGGCGAAGGAAGTTCATGTAGAATTTGGTCATCAATTGGACATCAATAAAAAAGAAAGGGTCTGCAGCGCAGAATGGCTATATGGATCTGAAGAAGATACTGGACAGTATCCTATAAGTTGGCAACTCTCCTGGCACGCATTCTGCCTTTAGATATACTCGCGGAGATGGATGCGTAGGATTGCGATCAGATACGCTCTCTCTACCAAAGCGCATATCTGAATAGGATAGGACGCGACTTCACGGCACAGTGAAGGCAATCAGGATACCTCACAACACACGTTTGACGAGTGCCCTGCGTGGACTGCTGAGCAACGGATCCTTGCCTATTGGATCGAGCAGAATATCTCTATACTGGCAGCTATACTAGCTGAAGTTGGAGTACAGTAGTCTTCTTCTGTGAGGGCTTTATGCTCATACTGAGCGACATCCGGGAAGACGGCAGCGTGCACGTGATTACGTGCACCGTTTCCGCAGCACAGCGTACAGCGAGACTTTGGGAGAATCCCATACAATCTCTTATGCCGATATAGCCCCGATATACCTAGGGGCGTAGGGCATATCTTTACAGTACTTTATCTCCCCTTTGCTGGAGAGGGTCACAGCTGTTACAAGTTTGGCACTACTTTTGGAAATGTATGACATGCATGCATGACAGCCTCCAAGAAGTCTGTGATTGTTCTCGAGATTTTGGACCCTCCCCATCGGCGCCGAAGATGACCACTCAGGTGATTTTACATGGCAAGAGTCCTAATCTAATCAATCTAAATCTCTTCAAAGAATACCGGCGTGAAGTAGCAACAATGATGCGTTTCGTACGGTGAGTTACGAATATCGGGAGCCCAACCAATATTATGACAGACATGTGATATGGCCAACAAGGGAAAAGTGTGTGTCTGCACTAAAGGCGAAGATCGCTTAGGCGACTCGCATGCTTATTTCATCATCATCAATATTTCGGCTGAATCAAGTTCACTGCTGGACACAGGTCTCCCCCAAACATAGCCACAATGGCCAGTCTTGGTGTGTTGTGTGCTCATTGGGGGGTTTTTCCATAACCGCCACGCTTGGCAGGCGGGTTGGCGATCGCAGTAGAGTTGGTAATGTACGCGAAGGACGCTGCTGCCCATCAATCATCAGCCTATATTAGTCCACTGCTGAACGTAGGCCTCTTCCAACGTGCGCCACAACACCTGGTCATCAGCATTTCGCATCCAGGAGGACCCAGCAACGTTCATTAGTTTCTCCATCCATCTGGCCGGTGGGCGTCCCACGATACGTTTGCCCATACGCAGTCTCCACTCTAGGACATCGTCTGCTCCATCGGTAATCGGTATTTCGACAGATCTGACCAGCCCACTGCCACATAAGCTTGCTAATTCGGTGTGCTATGTCAATCACTTTGGGTCTCTTCTGGATATGTTAGGAAACTCCAAGCATAGCACGTTCCATAGCCCGCTAAGCGATGTGAAACTTGTGGATTAGTCCCACTGTTAGTGTCCAGGTTTCGTCTCTGTAGGTCATAACAGGTAGGACGCACTAGTTGGAAAGTTTTGTTTAGTTTTTTTGTCACTCATGGGTTTATTACACAAAGAATTTGCGTGTTAAAATAACTTCATAGATACCATTTATATAACATGAATTTATCACGTTACAAATTATTTAAATGGCCACCCAAACATACACTACCTAAACTACAACACCGATAAATATAGCCGAAATTCAAAGGAATATAGAGGCCACGGTCGGTTTCCCAAGTTTTAGCAAATTTCGACAGATTTCAATGTCAGAAGCCAGACAAACAAATCACTAACTTATAAAAATATTTCAAATATCAGGAAGCCTGGAAAATCTCTGTAACTTTATTTTTAATTCTGCGGTAATTTATGGTAATCGCTTTACCACAAGGGACATGACATTTTAAGTAATGTTTAGGTAAATGAAAAAGTCTTGACAAGATTAGAAAAGAAAATATAATATACTCTAATATTTCTGAGTCCTCTGCAGTTTTTTTTATTGTATACTAGCTGGGATACGTGGTTTCACCCGCCGTTTAATTTAAAATAAATTGTATTATTTAGAAATAATTTAGAGTACTTCTACTAATTTAGAGTAATAGACACTTGACATACAGTATATATATTGGATTTCATGAGTTTAATTTTTATTGCGCGGTACCCTGATTATTAAAAGTAGCTTAAGTTATTCCTCATAATATCTGATATCTGCCAGTGAAAGTCCCGTAGAAATCAGTCCAGCCATTTTGGAGATTAGCGGGAACAAACAGACAGTCATACCGGATAGGCAGACAGACAGACAAAAATATTAAAAATAGTTTTATTGTTGTAGGTACCGTATATACTTTCATATGCATTTAGTAAAATCTGTTATTTTGACATTACAAACAGACACTTCAATTTTATTTATTTGTATAGATATAGATTTACAGCTCTTTACAAAGAGATAAGCTCTATGTAAATACTGTCTAACCTGGTAAAGATGGCTGTGAGTCGTTGGATGCGGGCGTTATGTAACCGGTCATTGTGGAAATCTATGGAAGAGCCTTTCTTCAGCGGTGTACGTTCTTCGGCTGATATGATGATGACGATAGTGATGAAATACTGTCAATTATGTTACCTTTGTACTTGACCTACCTGAACTTGTAACCTTGTACCGTTTAACGCACCATTGTAACAATCGATTTTTTAATCAATAAAGTTATTATTACTTCCTGTATTCTCTTATCTAACATGTACATTACATTTTTAAATATTTATATCAAGCAAAAAACAAAAACACATACATTTAAAATATAAAAAATAGTGACCATGCGGCAACGGGCACAAGGTCCAAGCTACCGGTGGTTAGGGCTCCAGAGAAAGGAATCTCCTCACTATGCGTACCGTGTCGAGAATTATACGACCTTCTGTAGCAGGCCCTTGATCCAGCCACCTATCCGACCGATCCTACGTGCATCGAAACTAGTTTTTGATTATCATCATATCGGCCATTTATACGTCCACTGCGGAACAAAGGTCTCCCCCATAGATTTTGACAACTGTGTCATCATTCTGGGGGGTATTTGCCAATACTCGCCACGCTTGGCAGGCGGGTTGGTGAGCGCAGTATGGCTACCGTTTCACAGAAGGGTCGCTGCTGCCCATCCCTCTGGTTTAGATTCCCTTAGTCGTCTTTTACGACATCCACGGCAGGAGTTGGGGTGGTGCTATATTCTTAATCCGGACACCACACGGTTTTTGATTAAAGTGGTATATAAGTCATCATGCGACCACGAACCCTGCAAAGTGTTCGAAACGTCAGGGAAAACAAAAGACTATAATATACTCGATGCTATAGTCGTCACGCTTGGCAGACGATTAGACAATTGCAGTTGAGTTTTTAATGTACTCGAAGGATGCTGCTACCCATCCTTCGGCTAGTCCCATAGTCACCTTTGACGACATCTAGGGGATGAGATGGGTTGCCGCCGGCGGTAGGCAGTAGGTGGCACCACACGGACCGATTTCCCGTCGATTACAAAAACTAAGTCAACACGTTTTTTTAAAACTTAGCCCCGCTCTACCTTTTCTCCTGTGTCGTGGGTTCGTTTACAGACACAAATTCCACACACAACATACCCAGACCTGGAAAAATTACTTGCAGAGCATACAAATATTTGTTCCGTGCGAAAATCGAACCCACGACCCAGAGCGCAGCAGCTGACTGTATCAGCCACTGCACCAACCGTCGGTCCTTACTCACATAAATCTGTTGATAGATACGTTATTAAAAACGGCCGACCTTTTAAATTAAAAATGAAACTTACATTATCCAACAGTATTAATTTGGCAATCAAATAGGGCCGATAAATCAAGAAGCTTTTAATCGATCGAGACCGGATGTACCTACAACAAAACTTCATAGTCATATGAAATGAAATGAAATGAAATAATTTATTTGCATGAATTGTAGTACATTATAGATGTTACATTTTAAATAAAATCTTACAATTCGCTTAAGAATAGCATGCAAAATTATAATTGTGTTTAAAGTCACAATAAAACTTTCAAATTTATAAATTTAATATTTTGTAGGTTTCAGCACAAATATTTAACAATAATAAATTACAAAGCATGTCCATTTTAAATTAATGGTCATTTGTTTTTAAATATTCGTCTACAGAATAAAAGCATTTATCAATTAGCCATTTAAATAGTACATTTTTAAATCGGTTAAATGGAAGGTCCTTAAATCTCATAGGTAGCTTATTATATATTCTTATAACCATCGGGAAACAACTCCTATGATATAAGTGACTTTTAATTTTTGGTAGGATCAGTTTATCTGGGTATCGTGTGTTGAATGTAACATTATCACCAAGTCGTTTAAATAAATGGTAGTATGTTTTAACAAATTTACAACACTCGAGTATATATAAACCTGGAACAGTTAAAACTTTCAACTTAATAAAAAGAGGCCTACAAGATGTCAGTGATGACACATTACATAGAGCACGAACACACTGTTTTTGGGCAATAAATACTATATTTATTAAGACCGTGTTACCCCACAAGACAATGCCATATATAAGATTAGAGGCCACGTATCCATGATAGGCTAGGAGGGCTGTTTTAAGATTAGCAATTTTGCTAAGACGCCATAGAGCAAAAACGAAGCGATTTATTTTTTATAGCAGCTATGTGTTTGAATGAATCTTTATCATCATCATTTCGGCCAAATGAAGTCCACTGCTGGACACAGGCCTCCCCGAAAGATCACCACAACAACCGATATGGGTGTGTTGTGGGCTCATTGGGGGGGTTTGCCATAATCGCCACGCTTGGCAGACGGGTTGGCGATCGCAGTTGAGTTGTTATTGTACTCGAAGGACGCTGCTGCCCATCCTCCATCTTTATACTATATACCAAAATAACGACACCAAAAATACCTGCAGAGCATTTCCCGGCAAATCTCTAACTGAACTAAACCGGTTTTGTCCCGTCACGCCCACCAAAAGCGGGACACAAAGGGGCACTCCGCAATCACGCTGTTTGTAAATCTTTCACGTACACACGTGAGCCAGAATATTGAGTATTGACTCACACGGCTGAATACAAAATAATAATCTTGTAGCCTACTAAATATTGTAGTATTGCTGGAATTAACGTTGTAGCATTATGTTGTGGTTAATGTTTTCTATCAGGTCCACAGTTTTGCCAAACTCGAATATCAATCAAAGAGGAGAAGCCATATAAAAATTACTTCACTTGCAAATTTTCAAAAAGTAAAGTTTCGATCAATTAAAATAACTTGGCTCCAGATTTATTTTTCTTTTTAAAGATTACGGAGTATGGCTACGCTTCGAAGAACTCTCTCGACATTTTATCTCTACACCTCGGCCTATGAATGTCTCGATACTACTTTTCTATCTCTGGGGGCCGAGCACCGCTTGCAGACGATATGCATGGGGATCATACGATCCTATATGGGGCTCAGTGTAAACGGATAACCTGGTCACTGGTTGGTGGCAACATCGTCGTATACCAAAGGAGCGGCGATGGACATAAGGATCATGATGGGGTATTGCAAGATTTCTCATGAGGTGGCCTGTGCCCTGGCTGGATCAACACTCTAGTATCTAGAGGCGTAAGCCCTCACGTCAGTGCACGCTGGCTGTCGTGAAAATGAGTCTACTGACCGGTATCGGGTGAGATTGAATAGTGAAAGTAGTAGCTCCACTAAACCCCTTTTTTTTCTATTGATACGGTGGAAATACATCATGTACTTCCTACGCCCTGGGAAAGGGCGGAGGGGCATGCCGGACTCCTACCGGCTAAAACCACCGGAGCGGTCATCTTCGGCACCGTAGTGAGGCTCCAGGAACTCGAAAGATCTCCATCTAGAGCCACCCATTGGCGCCACGCCTTTAGGCACATCTCGGAGCTCACCGCTTTACAGTCATCCCCTCTAGCGGAGGAAGGGCGACTGTAAAGATGCCACCCTCCCAGGCACTTCTCGGGGGAATTGTAAAGGATTCCCCCGAAGCCTCGCTATGCGCTGTACTGCGCACACGGCGGTACGTGACCACATACACACCGCTGTCTTCCCGGGGGTCGCTCGGTATGAGCACGCAAATTTCCCAATAGACGCGCTCGCGACCCCCAGGCTCCACCAAACCCTAGTGGTGAAGTGGAGGGCCAGGCTGCTGAAACCCAGCGCTAGCTTGGCCACCATTGACTTGGTCCATCCAGTTTTCCGGGAGTGGTTGAAGAGGAAGCATGGTTCCCTGACGTTCCGCGTGTCACGGGTGAGGCCTGGGCACAGCTGCTTTGGCAGTTTCCAGTGTTGCATTGGCAAGGCAAGGACAAGCCATCCCACCACTGCACCATATGCGACGACGACACAGTACAATATACAGCACTGGTGTGAACGGGGTGGGTGGAGCCGCGACGTGCCTTCACCGATGTCGTTGCGAGAACCATTTCACTGCGGGCTCAGTTCAGAAATCAGTGGTAGTGACAGCTGCTAGAGTGCGGTGCTCTTTTTGCGAAGCAATAGCTTGCAGTAGGCTGCAAAGAGATAGCGGGAAACGACGTCAGCTTTCCCGAACCAGAGGAATCGGCAGCAGCGTCCCTTCTGTGGAACAGCAGGCATTCCACGCCTGCCAAGCGTGGTGAGTGCTAAAAGGTTCTCCCTGAAATAACGACATACGGCATGTCACCTGTTGTCATGGAATGTCAAAATAACATTTGACTATTCTCCAGGTTACGATCAAATAGTATTGAACGTGGTCAATTGGTAGACCGACATTGTCTTCAAATACTGATTATAATTAAATTATATCGTCTCGAGCGCAGGTTTGATGACTTCCAGCCTCCCGAACAAGCCGGTTTCCGAAAAGGTTTCAGTACCATAGACCACATCCATACGCTGCGGCAGGTTATACAGAAGACCGAGGAGTATAATCTGCCACTATGCTTGGCGTTTGTGGACTATGAGAAAGCCTTCGATTCGATCGAAACCTGGGCAGTGCTGCAATCTCTGCAGCGGTGCCAGATTGAATATCGGTACATTGAAGTGTTGAAGTGCTTATACAGAAACGCCACCATGTCGGTCCGAGTACAAGAACAGAGCACGGGGGCAATTCCATTGCAGAGAGGTGTGAGACAGGGGGACGTCATTTCCCCGAAACTGTTCACCGCTGCAATGGAGGATGCCTTCAAGCTACTGGAGTGGAAAGGATTCGGCATTAACATCAATGGCGAGTATATCACTCACCTTCGATTTGCCGATGACATCGTAGTCATGGCAGAATCGCTGCAAGAGCTCAGCACATTGCTCGATGATCTCAACAGAGTTTCCCAACAGGTGGGCCTTAAGATGAACATGGGCAAGACAAAAGTCATGTCAAATGCCCATGTCGTGCCCATCCCAATATCCGTTGGGAGCTCTGTTCTCGAAGTTGTTGACGAGTATGTCTACCTAGGACAAACTGTCCAGTTAGGTAGGTCCAACTTCGAGAAAGAGGTCAATCGTCGAATCCGACTCGGCTGGGCAGCGTTCGGGAAACTTCGCAACGTCTTTTCGTCAACAATACCGCAATGCCTCAAGACGCAAGTCTTTAACCAGTGTGTGTTACCAGTGATGACATATGGAACAGAGACGTGGTCACTCACAATGGGCCTCATAAGAAAGCTCAAGGTCACTCAGCGAGCTATGGAGAGAGCTATGTTTGGTATTTCTCTACGAGATCGAATCAGAAATGAGGAGATCCGTAGAAGAACTAAAGTTGTCGACATAGCTGAAAGGATTAGTAAACTGAAGTGGCAATGGGCAGGGCACATTGCTCGTAGAACTGATGGCCGTTGGGGCACAAAGGTTCTCGAATGGAGACCGTGCACCGGAAAACGCAGCGTGGGACGACCTCCAACGAGGTGGACAGACGACCTGGTGAAGGTCGCTGGGAGTCGTTGGATGAGAGCGGCATGTGACCGCTCGTTGTGGAAATCTAAGGGGGAGGCCTTTGTTCAGCAGTGGACGTCCTGTGGCTGATATGATGACTGATTATAATATTACCACCATTATGTGAAATTCAAGGAAACAGCCTTTGATGCTTACGGGTGTTACATAAAACTGTCAGTAGTTTTACTCAAAACCTGAATTTGGTCATATCATGGATAAAATGAACATGGGCAAGACGAAAGTCATGTCAAATGCCCATGTCGTGCCCATTCCAATATGCATTAGCTCTGTTCTCGAAGTTGTTGACGAGTATAGTATATACGAGTTTACCTGGGACAAACTGTCCAGTGTCCGGTCCAACTTCAAGAAAGAGGTCAATCGTCGAATCCGACTCAGCTGGGCAGCCTTACGGAAACTTCGCAACGTCTTTTCGTCAACAATACCACAATGCCTCAAGATGAAAGTCTTTAACCAGGGTGTGTTACCAGTGATGACATATGGAACAGAGACGTGGTTATTCACCATGGGCCTCATAATAAAGCTTAAGGTCACTCAGTGAGCTATGGTGAGAGCTATACTTATTTTTCTACGATATTGAATCAGAAATGAGGAGATTCGTAGAAGAACTATAGTTGTCGAAAGAGCTGAAAGATTAGTAAACTGAAGTGGCAATGGGCGGGGCACATTGCTCGTAAATCTATTTATTTATTTATTTATTTATTTATTTATGTACACACAGAAATATTATTACATAATTAAATAGGAAAGCAGAGTACAAAGGCACAGCTTATTTCTACAAGAAATCTCTTCCAGCAGACCTGCGAGAGGAGAGTTTGAAGAAAAGATGTAGGCACGGTGTGTAGAGGTAATACAATACATATAAATATAGACACAATATATATATAATCATATACCTACATACTATATATATTATATATATACCTACATACTAATATATACATTAATATAATATATATAAATACATACATAGCTAATTAAGTGGATACAGAGAGATAGTGCTCTTTAACACGTTTTTTAAAAATACAAATGTTTTTACATTCACGTATATCAGGCGGTAGCGAATTCCATAACCTAACTGCATGCACAGATAGGGAATAGGAGTAGAAATCGGTTTTGTGGGATGGGAATTTGAGAAGGGTTTTTAGATGTGATCTGCAGGGTGCATACGGCGGACGGGTGTAAGAAAAGCGTTCCCGCAGGTAGGATGGAGATGTGGGGTTATGTAGGATATTAAAAAGGAGACACAATATCCGAGTATTCCTGCGAAGACGAATTGGGAGCCACTTGAGAATCTTGCGAAAATTAGAGACATGGTCGTATTTTTTAAGGTTGAAAATGAAACGAATACATAAATTTTGCAGTCTCTCAAGTTTGTTTAGTAGCTCCTCTGTGGCATCCAAATAACAGGCGTCAGCGTAGTCTATGATGGGTAGAATGAGAGTTTGAGCGAGAGAGATTTTGGTTTTCAAGGGCAAAAAGTTCTGGAGACATTTCAGTGAGTGAAAGGTGAAATGCACCTTCCTACTAACGTCAGCAACATGAGCACTCCACGACAAGTTACTGTCTATAATAACTCCTAGGTTTTTAGTGGTTTCCGCGTAAGCAATTTGAACACCATCGAGACAGAGTGGTGTTAAAGATGCAACATCAACTCTACTCCGCATGTTTCTGCTGCCGATGATCATGGCCTGAGATTTACTAGGATTGATGTGTAGGCCAAAAGACCTAGCCCATATAGCGATACAATCCAGATCACGATTCATGGCAGCAATAGCGAGTTCCACTTCAGACCCAACAAATGATCGGTACAGCTGCAGGTCGTCTGCGTAGAGATGGAAGTTAGAAGATATAACCCTGGTGACAGAATTTATGAAAATAGAAAAAAGAA
Source organism: Diloba caeruleocephala (assembly GCA_947459985.1). Classification (NCBI taxonomy): domain Eukaryota; kingdom Metazoa; phylum Arthropoda; class Insecta; order Lepidoptera; family Noctuidae; genus Diloba; species Diloba caeruleocephala. The sequence continues at coordinate 6,174,311 of OX381618.1, forward strand.
GAGGGGAGAGGACGCCACCCTGAGGCACACCCACACTGAGATCACGCCGATCTGAGAAGGTCTCATCAAGGCGGACACACTGCGAGCGTCCCCGAAGATAGGATTCGAACCAAGTTATGGTAGAAGGAGAAATATTTATGGAGTTGAGGCACCCGAGAAGGATATCAAAGTCAACCGAGTTAAAAGCGCTGCTAAAGTCAAGCAACACGAGTATAGTCAGATATTTATTTTCCATAGCCCAGCGAATGTCATCAGTGACTTTCAAAAGTGCTGTTACTGTGCTATGGCCGGGACGAAAACCTGATTGGAAGGGACTCAAAAGATTATTTTTCAATAAAAAAGTAGACAGTTGCCGATGAACGATATGTTCAATAACTTTTGAAATATAGGGAAGGATAGAAATAGGTCGAAAGTGAGACAGTGATGCAGGATTGGAGACTTTAGGTAGAGGAATGACGTGTGCCATCTTCCAAGACTCAGGAAAGGTACAGGAGTATAAGGAGTAATTGTAAATATGGGTCATAATGGGAAGCAGTATGGATAGAATGGGAGTGATCATCCTTGAACACAATTTGTCATCACCCACAGCTGACGAATTAATGGCTAGGATAGATTTTTTAACATCATCCTCTGTAACAGCACTGAATGTAAAGGGAGAAAACTGTGGCATTGGCAAACTCGAGAGATATGTTAACGTGGAAGTTTTGACGCTGGGGTCTAAGGAGACTGGGGGAGAAGAGAAATGTTTGTTTAGAGCACACAGGTCAATATCCTCGGAAGCGATCAGAGGAGATTTGCCAATACCAACAGTTCGAAGAAATTTCCAAACTTCAGAAGAACTACGGTTATCTAGAGAACTGTGAAAATAGCGTCTCTTAGCATCTCGACACATACGACCACAGCGATTACGAAGGGTTTTATATAGATTCAAGTTACGCTCCGTGGGACTTCGTTTATACCTTTTTTTGGCTTTATCCCTTTGTACCATAAGCTCTTTTATCTTAGGAGTGAGCCAGGGAGCAGGATTATTTTTAAGCTTGACGCGTCGGGTCGGAGCGTGGCGATCGATTAACCTAATAACAATATCTTTGAAATTAGTCACCATATCATCGATGCTAGTGCTTTCGAGTACACAACTCCAATTGATAACACCAGCATCACATAGCAATGCCTCCAGGTCCATGCCCTTGTAATTCCGAAGGAAGAGATACTGCGACTTACGTTTAGGAGGACGAACACTGTAGGACAGATAAATTAAGTCGTGGTAGGAAAAAGGAGCAGTAAGTTGCCCATGAGAGGTCACTTTACTGGGAGACGAGACTATAATAAGGTCTAGAAGAGAAGGTGTGCAGTTAGGGAAATGGTGAGTGGCAGAAAGAGGTAAAGTGTCGAGATTAAAAGCAGATAATATAGATAAAAGTTTATGAGCGCGAGAGTCATTTTTCAATAGACATGTATTGAAATCACCCATCAAGACTACGTGATTATATAAGGGACAGAAATCATTTAAAAGTGTATCGAGAGAGTCGAAGTAGTTGATATTAAGATTAGGACTGTAAAATACGCCTAGAAGCATTTTGGAGTGATGAATTGTTATCTCAAGGAAAAGATGTTCTGCCGATTCTGAATAAGGAGATGGTGACGCGCTGATAATCTTGTGAGGAATACCAGCTCTCAAATAGATGGCAACACCACCACCACCTTTTTCAGTTCTATCGTTACGTATGAGCACGAAACCTGGTAGTGCATACTGGGTAGAAAGAAGAGATGGTTTAAGAAACGATTCAGAAATCAATAGCGCATCAAAACAAGCACTGCTAATGGAAGCCAGAAGGTCGGTGTAGTGACCAGGAATACTCTGGGCATTGATGTGAGCAATATTCAGGTTAAGTGGGAAATCTGAAAAAAGAGAGGAGATCTGGTCATGCAAAGTTAAAGAAGCAGAAGATTCGGTATCCGCACTGACAAAACTGTTTACTGAGGAAGAGCACGAGAAGAAACTGTCATCAAAATCAATAAATTCATCCATACAATACAATATAAATAATAAAAATATATAGATATAAAAGTAATAATAAAATACAATAACTGATAGATAAAAAAAATAAAAAATAAAATTACAACTAGCTGCTGAACTATTAAGCTCACCAACTCGCTGATGATAGTAGAAGGATTTATACAAATTTTAATTAAACTTATACGAAAATGTAGATATAGAGAATATAAAATATGCTGTACTATCTATCAATAGCACAATTTTCTGAGGCACAATTTTTCTGAGCACAATTTTATGAGCAATGCAAAAACGAAACGTTAAATAAACGTCGTGTCGCATACGTCAGTTGTCAATGTCATTGTTGTCAAAAGAAACAAATTATGCCAACCGGGAAATCAAATAACAAATAATGAAATGATAAAAGAAACAGCTATGGGTACTCCTAAATGGGTGAAGCCAAAGAGAGTGAATTAAAAGTTTTAGTTTGCCAAAAGTTACCATAGGTGTTCAATTTGAATACGACTCGACTAAAGATAAATCAAAGGGGCAAACGGCACCATACGGCTAATTACAACGACGGGCCTTTCTTGGAACCTTTGCTGTGGTTTTCAATGTTGCAGCTTTGGGCGAAATTAATTCCACGGACGACGCGCTACTGTCGACGACTGGTTCACTAGATGGAAATCGGGCCATTAGGTCTTCAAGTTCGCTCATGGATTCTATTTTCCAGCGTGTTTTGTCGGGCGTGATAATGACAATCTTGCCCTCAGCTGACCAACAGCTCTTTACACCAAAGTGCTTTCTTGCAGATATGAATACCCCATGCCTAATCTTCGTCAAAAATTCGGAAATGGTGATGCCGGTGTCTTTCAAAGATTTTTTGCTGTCCCATACCAGACGCCGATGTTCCATATCATGGAATCTAACTAATACTGGGCGAGTCTTGCCTGGAGTGGCACCAAGGCGATGACAAACATAAAAGTTGTGTATACTTACATCGGGCAACTTCATTTTCTGAGTGACTATATTATGCACAGACTCACACAACTTTTCATTAGGGTTCTCCGGAATACCGTGAATCAACAACACCTTGTTCCTCATTTTAGTTTCATGCCTGTCCAGGCCCAGTGAAAGTAATTCAATCTGAGTTTTAAACTTGCTCAATGTATGCATCACAAATGACTTAAACTCAGTGAAGTCAGTTGACAAGGAAATAATGTCCGGGTGGGCAGGACCTCCTCCAGATGTGGCCTTCAGCAGCTTCTGCTCATAATCACGCATGCGAGAACCAAAGAAATGCTCCAGATCTTCTAGACTGTTCACCAATTTACCATCCATTTCTAGTGTGTTTGAAGAGTCAGTGGAAGATTGTTTGTGATAGTACAGTGAAAGTTCAATAAACAGCGAGTGTCAGGTGGGTTTAGCTAGCAGCTAATACATTAATAAAATAAAATGAACTGAGATTTCTATTTTAAATAATTAATAAATAACTATAAGAGATATAAACGTGTATGTTTCACAGCTACCCACAAGCAAAAATGGCCGTTAGGGCAAAAAGGTTCTCGAATGGAGACCGCACACCGGAAGGCGCAGCGTGGGACAACCTCGTGGACGTCCTGTGACTGATATGATGATGGATAAAGGACATAGGTAAAATATGTAAAATAAAATAACGAAAGGCGCAGTTTTGAATTCAAAGTCAAATTTGTTCTATCTTCCACCCCAAATTCCAAGCTATCAAGTTCACAGAAATAAATTGTTGCAAACGTATTTCTATCAAATAAATAAACTTGGCTCCAGCTTAACTTTTCAGAGTAATTTCAGTACCTACGAGCGTCCTCGAATCGTCCAACTTTTAATTATTAATGAGTAACCCTCATTAAATAAGTTTTCGGTGAGAGATTCCTTCATACTTTCCACGTTGCTGTATATAATCTTTGAAAAATATACATAATATAAGAAAAACCTGTGAAACGTTTGGGAACAATTTTGAAATGATAGTGAGGTGATTAAATTAGAATAAAATGGAAGATACGAAATACACGCTTATATACTACGACATTTGTATTATTTTAATTCTCCCGAGTCGTGAGTACAGTTTACAGGCATAAATCTCATTTGCACAAACACTCAGACCCGGAACAAATATCTGGAGATCATACAAATATTTGTACCGTGCGGGGATCGAACCCGCGACACGTAGCACAGAAAACCAAACACTTAGCCACTGCGCCAACGGTGCCCACACTTCAAATTATTATACCACGGGGCAAACGTGCGTGTGGATCACCTAATCATTATATTATTATAAACATCCGCACCATTAGCGCAGACAAACACTTTTTCCTGGAAGGATCCCATGTCGTATGTCTGCCATATTTTTGGGGGTTGGGGTTTCGATTTTCGCTACTCACCGTATAAAACGCAGCAATGTTGTTGCTACCAATGATATTTTACTTACAAATGGATGCGCCATACACGAACACTATGACACTACAGCACGACGTAAATTTGACTATAGCTACTACCAGTACATAGAACTGTACAGCTCTCAATCAGTGCACGAAGGAACGGAGAGAAAATAGAAGCCACCATGCGGCATATCAGTTGTTAGAAAGAGATGAATATACACCGTTAGTGACATGGCATTAGCAGCTGCATAGCGCATGCTCGTTGGCTCGAACGCGTGTGACGTAACGTGTCTCCTGGCGCCGGCCACCATTGTACTGCGTAATACAACAAAACACTGTAATTTTTATTTACAATAGATATCGATTTATGCATGAAATGATGTTTTTTCTCACAAGTGCAGTATAATTCGTGCATAAAGGTTCTATAAACACAAGAAAGCATCATTTTCTGTAATATGTTGCAATAATTACGTTTAAGATTAACGTCTACCGGCGACACTGGTCAGTAAGTGACTTCGTGAACTCCGGGCAATTACCTTGCTTTCGTGCGAACATCATAGAGTGCGAGCAACGCATCTACACTTATAAAAAAAACATCTTAGGTTGCTACCAGCAACATTGCTACTTCACGTTGATATTCTGTGACGGCGTACTTCCCTGGTCGAGCCAGCGCATTTACAAGCTCTAGTCAACTAATTACTACGGCTAGGCTCTCCCACACATTTATCGTTTACGTATGTAAATAAATTATACATACATAGAGGGCACTTCTCCACTTCCATTTTTATTGTTACGTCGTACAAGGTTATGAAGAATTAAAACATACCTAGGAATGTATGAATCATCGTTAGACTAATCCCCTAAGTCAGATGGTCGCACTTCATGAAAATAAGTAATGAATAAAAGATGCAACAGGAGATATGACTTCAGTTTCTATAATTTTGTATGATATACAATTGTTGATATAGTATTCATGATATCTTTTTCTTTATAGTAATAAAGAGAGTACAGTTAAGACAGATGTGACGTTTACGTGGTTGGAGGGACATACCCGGCTCTTACTAGCTCAAACCGTCTCATTACAAGCTTCAGCACACACGGAGGGGTACTGGGATCTCCAAGGAACGTACCGGTGCTCCCCTTTTCTATTTATGTCCAGTGGAAGTTCTACATGAACTTCTTTCGCCCCGGGGAAAGGCGAAGGGGTATGCCAGACTTCTACCAGCTAAAACCACTGGAGCAGTCATCTTTGGCACCGAAAGGGGGCTCCAGGTCCTCGTAAGATCACACTAGATTCGCCCATTGATGCCACGCCTTTAGGCACATCACGGAGGGGATGACTGTAAAGCGGTCACCCCCTCTGGCGGAGGGAAGGCGACTGTAAGAAGGTAGCCCCCCAGGCACTTCTCGAGGAGGATTGTCCTTTACAATCCCCCCCAAGCCTTGCTGTGCACTGAGCTGCGCACACAGCGGCACGTGACAACGTGCGCGCCACCGTCTTCTCGGAGGTCACTCGGTGTGAGAACACAGACTCCCCAATCTGCGCGCCCGCGACCCTCGGGACCGGTGCTCCCCTACGGCGATTACGACGATCATAGAAGCACCTCAGTGGTCCCTTGGTGGATGCCTCATGTCAATACTGTTAGCGCTTGTGAGCAGAGATAATAAGACCACGCAGCCAACAGAGACCGCAATAATAAACAAACTTTCTAGTAATGTCTTAGGGTTTCGCGATTATTACTCATTATAATAAAATACTTTTACATCGCGTATATTATAGATTTTTGTCGTTTCAAACATTTTGCAGCATTGGTTGTCGTAGGATAACTAAGGTGACAGGCATAATGTACTATTCTATCGGTGACTCCCTTAGTAAATGATAAAACTTTCTATTAGACAACTTCAGAATAAATTAAACACAAATACAACAACACCCTTTCAACAAAACTAAGCTTACCGCTAACATACATCACAACCCAACGATTAATCAATTACCCATCGACTTAACGAAAACCCTTGTTTATTTCGAAGCGACATTTTAGTGCCATGCGGTATTTGGATTGAGAAATTTGAGGGTCTGTTTACTCAACCTAGATATGGCAATGCCCTCTAGTGTCACGTTTGGCGCTATTACTCATATATTATGCAAGATTACATTATTTTAACATATTAATTGATAAATGATATATATACACATTAAAACTAAACATACCTAGTCTACTACTATGGCAATAGTAAAAATTTAAGAAATGAATATATAAATAAAAACTAAAAGAAAAGGGGGCGGTTAGGCGTCAAAGTACTCCTCCTTATCGCTGTCAACCGGTAAATGTCCCAGAAGACTGGCAGCATTGCCACGTTGAATGGCAACGCTAATTCTTTTTCCAAAAACTAGGCCAGCCCTCTGGTCACGCGAAGAGTCAACCAAACGTCTGGAAATATCTTTAAAAAGCAGATGTGCACTCGGACCCCATGACCCGAGCGTTTCGACCCCAAATGGCTCGAATACATAACTTCCAACGAGGTTATTATATTTGCGCCGTTTGAGAGTCTCTGCACCGGCAGCGGCAGCACCGGCACAGCCCGCTGAACATGAAAGATGGGAAGGAGCAAGAGTGTCGACATAAGTTGCATCCCACACCAGAGGCCTTCCCAACTTCCATGGCAATAGCGACATACCGTCTGTTCTCTTCCCACCATCACGTGCCAAGCCAGTGGGTTCTAATACAGCTGGCACACCGGAGGTGACAAGAGCTCGACGAATTATGTCATTAATATTTGCATGTCGTGCTATGCGGTCAGTACTCCTACTACAAGATAGGCCATGATGTCCGAGGCAGTCGACAGCTTCACCACAAATAATTTTTAATGCTTTACATTTAAATAATCTTTCAATGTAAACCATTAAAAATCTCATCCCAGGGATACTATCTACACAATAAGTAAAAGAATGATGGGGTGGGGGTTCACAAAGCTAGGAAAGAAGAAATAAAAGGAGGAAAATATGTGCTATCTGATTAAAGATATTCAGCTAAAATGGGCAGCAGTATTACAATAGTTTAATACGGTTATCGATGACAATCAGCGGCGTGGGTGGAGTTTCGTCACAATACCACAGCATAATGCTGACCGACGACCTATTTTTGCACAGCATGCGACGCACAAATCTCCGTATATTTTTTAAATAATTTTTTTGTGCCCAGATGATAGTGTCGAATCAGTGTTGATTTACGGCACAGAGCCGTGATCACTCACTATAGGCCTCATGAGAAAGCTCAAAGTCACTGAGCGAGCTATGGAGAGAAATATGCTTGGTATTTCTGTACGATATTAAATCGAATGACCGACGGCACGGTTGGTGCAGTGGCTGATACAGTTAGCTGCTGCACTCTAGATCGTGGGTTCGATTCCCGCACGGACCAAATATTTATATGATCTGCAGGTAGTGGTTCCGGGTCTGGGTGTATTGTGTGTCTGTAAACGCACCCACGATACAGGAGACATCCAACTGTAGGGCAAGGTACAAAAAAAAATACGTTAAAAGATACGAAAAAGACCTAAAGTTGACGATATAGCTGAAAAGATTAGTAAGCTAAAAAAAATGTAGAATCTATTTGAGATGCCATTGTTCAGCATTTAACGTCCTTCGTTTGACATCATGATTCGTTTTAAGTATACGTACCAAGAAAATTTGCTGTGATGGATAAACATAAGGTCAGTATAAGGTTCCAGTTTGATAATTCTGAAACGGACCCCAAAACTGAAACGTAAATCATTCGAAGCAAAAAACAACAACTACAATCCCAATGTATCAAATATTCCTGATTATTTCTATTCAAGATCTAAAGAAAAACGGTGCAAAAGACAACACCGTTGGAAATTGTTGATTTCGCCCGTTTAGAGCCTTTATTTTGTGTTTTTGTAACTGTCGAGTCCATTGGAATGCCGCGACAACGCCGGACGCGTGCGATTGGTCGAAATGAAATTTGTTCATGACCATCGTGATCAGCACTGTGCTTCTATTAATGTATCAATGGTGATGTTATTTTTCATGTTATTATTGTGTTTCCGTGTGGTTCCTGACAAAGAATAGGCCACCACTCTCCCCACCCATGGGTATCGTAAAAGGTGACTACGGGGGTTGATGTCAAGAGGATGGTCAGCAGCATCATCTAATGACTACATACTGTGATACGCCTGCCAAGCGTGGTGATTATGACTCCATGATCACTCATTGTGACGCCCATGCTCAGCAGTGGAGGTTTACAGGCTGATGTGTGTGTGTTCGAGTTCAGATATTAAGTAATTCATGCTTATATTTCTCTTTGTATATTTGGGAATATTTTTAGTTTAGTGGCTAAATATAAAAAAAAACAGTAACTGTTCAGTTTCGTCGTATCAATCTGTATATAGATTTTCCCCTAAATTTCAACTATTAATCTAAAAAGTAATATTAAAACTAGATACAATAGAGGATGGCAAACAAGTATGCGGGTCGCCTAACCAATCAACGCCGTCTCTAAACATTCGCAACCCCAGAAATTTTTTCAATTAAATTTTTCTGGTTGGCTTTCTGGCTGGTTTTTCGGTTTTTTTTCTTTAGGACAGACACTGTTTTTCTTGAAGGCTCCAATGACGTATGTCTGCTATTTTTTGGGGTTGGGGCTTCCGAAATGCGTCACCGTACAAAATGCACCAATGTCACCGTCGCGTGGTACTTCCCCGGTAGAGCCAGCCCATTTACGAGCTCTAGCTAACCGATGACTAAAGCTGCCACCCAAAAAGTATGTGATTACTACTATTGTAACAAAGGTCATATAATCGCCTATGTAAATTAACAAAGAAAAAAACGTAACATTTCACGTTCCGGGTCAAAATCTCATGGGCAGCCTAAGTTATAAGTCGTCGCTGTCAGAAAGCTGAGCTGATCATGCCATCAGATGAAAACAATGCATAATGTAATTGCATTGTTTATACGGTGCGGTAGCGCGTGAAAATTCACCTATTACTTGGGTCCGCAGTGCATTCAACGCTCTCTTGGATGCCTCTTGAACCCATATTGTGATATGTTTGCGGAAGGATGGAAGACATTTTATCAGCACGTTTCGAATACTGTGAGGCGTCTGTGTATTATTTGTGGTTCACTAACGTTTCACCAAAACACCGTTGACTTTTTTTTTTGTTTACAACCAACATTTCATTTACCATTTAATTCACAAACAACTTATTCCGCAAATGTTATATTTTATAAACAGTCGCTTTACAAACATTAATTTTGCAATGCTTCTCTTTCCAAATATTCCGCATGATATTAAATCATTCATACGTTTTTCATTCAATATTTGGATTCTTTTGGCAAAGTCCCGTTTATACTAAACTAGCTAGTACCCGCGGTTTCACCCGCGTTTAATTTAAACTAAATTTAGAGTACTTCGACATAGACACTTGACATAGAATATATATATTGGATTTCAAGGGTTTAATTTTTATTGCCCGGATCCCTAATTATTTTTCTAAATTAAAAGCTATTCCTTATAACATCATCTGCCAGTGAAAGTCCCGTCAAATTCGGCCAGCCGTTTCGGAAATTACCCAGAACAAACAGACCGACAGACAGACAGTCAAAAAAATAAAAAATAGTTTTTGTTATATGTACCGTATATACTTTCATATGCATTTAGTAAAAGTTTTTATTTTGACATTACAAACAAACACTTCAATTTTATTTATTTGTATAGATGCATAGATATTACAGTCGTTTTAGGCACTCGCCGGCCGCTGCCGCGGCGAGTCCGCTTCGTTCGCTCGGCTCGTGCGTTGTAGTCGCATGCATGCATGCATTAAGTAAAACGTTTTTAATCCAAAAGGTGTTTTAGGAGATAACATGAATAAAAAATGATTTTTGGTCAAGTAATACGTTATAAAAACAGTTTATTGGGGTAATTATTTTCTTAAGTGAATTAACCGGCAAACTTGTTGTGATGAAATGACAAATAAAGATTTGCCAATCGTTACTTATCAAGTGAAAATTTGTAAATTAACTGTCGTTGAAATGATAGGACTCCATTATTTGTATTTTAGATTAATCTTTAAGTCTTTTACTAGTAGTGTAAGTGGCTGACAGCAGTTCTAATTATAATACAAGCTATATATATATACTAGCTGATCGCCCCAGCTTCGCATAGGCTAGGTACATGCAAACCCCTCTAGTGTGATCTCACAAGGACCTGGAGCCCCCTTTCGTGCCTAATATGACCGCTCCAGTGGTTTTTGCCGGTAGGAGTCCGGCATACCCCTTCACCCTTCCCCGGGGCGAAGGAAGTTCCATGTAGAATTTCCACTGGACAACAATAAAAAATAGATTTAAAGGTACATGCAAACCGAATTGCAGTGCCATCTACCAAATGTGATTCTAAACCATAAACCATCCAGGGACCCCTCAAACATACACAAAAGGATCATCAAAATCGGTCTAGCCATTTAGGAGGAGTTCAGTGACATACACACGTACAGAAGAATTATATATACAAGATATATAATAAATGTTTATATGCTAGTTTGTCCCGTATACGTTCCTATACTATTCAATTATTGTTGGCTAATGCCAACAACAACTGTACAAAGTATCAAACATAGAAAGCGTTAAAGTTCCTGGTTGAGAAAAATAACAGTAACAACAAGTAATCTGCTAGTAAATAAATACTTAATGTATGTATTTAACTATGGAAACCTCGAAGCGTGTCCGACAAGCACTCGCTCGGATTTAAAATAAATAAATATTGCAATTTGCAACGTCTCATATATATTATTATTACACTTCCCACTATAAGATCATCAAATAAAAGTGAAATGAAATCATAATTTACTAGCTACTCGTACTCGAAATTGGAAATACTTACGGTATTTCCAATTTCCCGAAACGACATCGAATAAGTCTTCGAAACTGAATCTAAAATAATTGAAATAAAACAACAATGTAACAGAAATCTCTACAAAACTATTTTTCCCGTTCGTTATACTCGGCGTACTGCCAAATGCAACTAGCTTCAACTTGAACCGACTTCAACAACTTCAACTCCAAGGGGTTGTTTATCTGCACGCCCATGTAGAGTATAATGAAGCGAGTTAATATCGCATGCAGTTCTCACAAAGTTTTCATTTTTATATATTGATATGTGAGTCCTTAATATCGAGATTCAATGATGAATGTAGGTTCAAGACGTCTGACATCGGGTCAAATTTGGCAGGATATTTGCCAAGACGAGGTGATGGAAGATGGAGCCTAGCCTTAACATAGTGGACATCGAGAAAGTGAAAACGGAACGTTGACGTTCCAAAGCACGATGAGCCGACGATATAAGGAGGATCGCAAGATTGATGTGGCTGCGATTTAGTACTTAAATTAACAATTCTAAAATGGTTATTGGAAAAAGTCTGTTAATAGAGAATTACGGACCCATTGCGTGATTACCAATATCTTCAACAATATTTTTACGGTTCAATTAATCCCCAATGGAGTATGGAATGGGGATCAGAGGGATGGGCAGTAGCGTCTCGTCTGTAGAACATCAGCCTTACTACGCTCACCAACTCTCCTGTCAAGCGTGGTCAGTACTGGCAAATTCCCCCAAAAATTACTACACAATTGAGGAAATCTGTAGGGGAGGTATTTTTTCAGCAGTGGACGTCCTTTGGTTGATGTGAGGATTATGATGAATAAAAAGTCATTCGACAAAATAAAACTGTAAATATGGCCAATTATAAATTCATTGAAAATGATATATCCCTTGTTGCCAAAACATCTCCCGTTTGTGCTATTGATTATGTAGACCATAGTATACTTCTCTAGTGTGATCTTACGTGGCAAGGGGGGCTTTGCCGAAGTGCCGAAGACCGTTCCAGTGGTTTTAGCCGATAGGAATAGGATACGGGGAAGGGCCCGGGGCGCAGGAAGTTCCATGTAAAATGTCTACTGGACACCAACCAAAAAACCACCATAATATACTAATCAATAAACTTGAAGCATACGGATTACTACGGATATTAGGAACAATGTTTTAGATTTAATTTGATCCTATTTAACGAATCGACAACGGATAACATAACTAACTAGAATTAATCTTAAAACATAAAATGAGGGAAAATATACCTCTATGAAGTGCTATATATCATAATGGTGTTCCTTGAGGCTGTCTACGACTTGCATAATGCATTGACCGAGCCTATGACAGCACAGTTAAAATTACATGCCAGGACATTATTCTACGAGCAGTGTGCAATGTGTCAGATATGACATAATTTTTGGGGTACTTCAAGTAATAAAGATATGAAATTTAAAATGCAAAAGCGATGCTTCCATGTCAGTTTCTATTACTAAACTACTGAGAGTTGTAAGCCACTATTTACAAACATAAAATTCTCATACTTGCAGTCCAGTCCAAAGTGACGGCACTTTATTTATTGTTTTTTTATCGTAGCCACCCTCATTTTTTCCCTCACCTATCTGATAATGTATATAGATTATACACAAATATTGTAAATAGATGTGCAACTCTGAGAAAATACATTTAAGTCATATTTACGTAAAAAATAGATGGCGCTGATACAAACTAGATAATCCGTTCTATTTGCCACTAGATGGCAGTATACGTTGTTTAAAATCTATATAGGTAGGTATATATACTGTAATAAAATATTATTTATATATGAAAGGGAATAATAGAAATTAAAAAGCATAATATTATAGACATACAAATTTATTTCTATTTTCAATGAAAATGTATCTTAAAATACCTTCTTCTTCTTCTTCTCTTAGGTTATGGCTTCTGTAGAGTATCTTCCACAATTTCGCCAATGTCAAGTATAAGGCAACGTTGTACGGTGTTTAGATCAATAAATCTTTAAATATTCAACAAAATATTTCACAAAAATGACAAAAAATATGTCGGCAACGTCGTACGGTTCAATTGTTTTTTCAATAAGTTTTGAAAAGTGAGCTATAGATGTCGTTACCTTCCACACATTAATTTTTTACTGTCACATATATGAAGGTTTCACCCCCCTGTAATGTATCACCGCGATATCAGTAGACTTTGTGTTAATCATGCTAGAACAGCGCTGCTGTATTTAAGTGTATTAAGCAAGGCTCCATCAATTTATAACAAATTACATATGATGTTAAGCAATTGAATAAAGGCCTATTTAAGAAAATAGTAAATACAATTTTGAATGATAAAGTTATTATCATGTTAGTGATTTCCTGAAAGATAAAACTCTGTAAATGTAAATTCGTGTAGTATGGCGTTTATGGAAACTGGTCGTAAATAATGTTGTCTGTTTTCCTTTTGTACACCAGTCATGGTGAAACATGTTCATCCAAACTATTATTTTACAACCAGATTAAGCATATCAAACATGTATATTGCAAATAAATATATTTTTATCTCTAGTAAAGCAGACCTTGAGAGAAAGCTGGCTGTTGCACCGCAACTGAAAGATCTCCAATAGTCAATTTTATACGTAAGCAAATACTATTTTCAGTTCTTAACTTCTAAGAAACAACAACTTATGACATTCCTTTGCAGTATATCCACAGCGTTTTGCCAGACCAGAACTTTAGAGTTGTTTGCGAGCCAATGTTCCGTATAACGAACCGTCTTCGAATGCTGCCAGTTTGTCAAAAAGTTTGCACTTTTACAAGTCGAGAAGTTCTGCGGCTTGCGGGAGACGGTATTGTTTTTCTGGCGGTGATTTATGGTTATGTAGCTTGCTTTCTTGTGACAAAACAGCGTTTTACTGAATATATTATAGCGTTGGGCTGAGTTATTACGTCAGTCCATAAGCCTTCCATTGTAGTCATCATCCATCGCTTTCCATTAAACGAGATTGAGGTCAAGAGTGAAGCCATTCATTAATGCATTGAGATCCAACCCAGTTGTGCTCACAGATTGTTTACCAACCAGTGAAGTTAAGCAACGCTTGGCGCGGTCAGCAGGTAGCAACTGCATCCTTTAATATCAGCAACCTTTTTATTATTATTTTTATTCACCCATTCATACATTATATACTTCCTCCACCGTGGGGAACAGTGGAGGGGCCATGCTGGACTCGTTAAACAGTGGAGAGGCATGGACTAAAACCACTGTAGTGGTCTTCTTCAGCACCATAGGACTCCAGGTCCTTTGTTCTATCACACGAAACTCACCCATTGATGCCACGCCTTTTAGGCACAACTCAGAGATGAATGTAAACCGGCCACCCGGGGTAAAAAAGCCGCTCCCTCAGGCACATTACTGGGGAGATTGTAAAGGATTCTTCCGAAGTCCTACTGTGCGCTGTGGTACGTATACAATGGCACGTGACCACCGTGACCCCATGAGCAAGCAAATTTCTGATGGTATAATTCTCATAGAGATCAGAAGAGGCATTTGCCCTGCAGTGACAGATTTACAGTATTAGTAGTATGTAGTGGGACAGGGACAAATAAGTGAGTTCAATAGTTATTTAATCTTATGTATCTATCACACATAAGATTAAATAAGAAAGTACAAATTAGGTACATTGCTTAAAACAGTGGTTCATACCAAATTTTAACGCGCAACCTTACTTACTTTGTACTTAGAAGCAGGTCCATGAACCTCCTGGCCCCCGGGACCTATTGGCTAATCACTTGCCCACATGCACTGTGGCGAATATAGTTTTGCGGTTTTGTGAAAAGTGGCCTTATTCAATTATCAATTGTGCATCTGTGGGCTCGAATAGGTGAGGTTTAATGGTCGTTAAAACCAAGCAATTCTGCTTTCCCGCCAAAGGCGGTATTTAACGGCATGGTTGGCGCAGTGGCTAAGCAATTGACTTTCCGCACTACGTGTCACTGGTTCGATTCCCGCACAGAAAAAATATTTATATGATCTACCGATAGTTCTTTCGGGTCTGGGTAGTTGTGCATGTATGATTTATGTCTGTAAACTGTACCTATGACACAGAAATCCTAGTGTAGGACGTCGTTATCTTATTTTAAAAAGGCGGCTACCAACCCATTGTAAGCGCCTAGTCGTTTGATGACTACAATTTACGAACGAATTACGAAAGTGAACCTATCATTTCGGCTATAAATTATAGTCGATCGTCTCACCGAGCCTGGTGTTAACTCTGTCAGGTGGCAGCCGACTCCCTATAACCAGCAATTTGACTGCATTGCCTTTGGCAAACCGATGTCTCTCGCCGTTGGAGGCGGCAATCGACTTGGTGTAAACAGCGTATCGACTGCGCCACCTTCGGCAAGCCGAAGTCGCTCACCGACGGCGGCAGATAACCTAGTGCAAATGAGCAATTACTAATTAACTATTCTAAACTGCGAAAAAGAACACTTTTGCCTAAACCTTACCCTGGTAAGGCTAACAACAAATGTTTCATACAGTGGTAGGTATCCTACCAGTCGTGCGATCCGTGGCCCCGTACGGGGCACCTGTATGGTCATCTCGGCTGTCAGGTGTCCAGCATTGTAGAGCTAAGCTTAGACTATACAGATCGCACGGGGGTACAGGACACTGTCCTACGAGGCGGCAACTTTGCTGGCGCACTTTCCGCCTTTCGACATCCTGGCGGAGACGGATGCGTGGGTCTATGGTCCATCCGTCAGAGCCAGAGCAGCGAAAGCGTGCCTCAAGGGGCGTTCGACAGGCAAAGGCAGCTGGCTCGACAGCGCGCACTCCAGACGTGGCGAAATCGCCTTCGGCGAACTGCAACCTAAGGCGCTCTCGCCACTTCTCGAGTGCGCGCCGCCGGACCAGCCATTTCAACTTATCGAATGCCACTGGAGGCACGCTACTCCTGAGCCGCCTGCCGTCAGTTCATGGTGGGGAGCCTCGGGGGTAGCGGCCGCGCAGAGTGGGGAGTCTGCACTCCAATACTGAGCGACCCCCAGGAAGACGGTGTCACGCACGTGGTCATGGTATCAATATTGAGATATTGATACTACATATGCATGAGTTTTTTGGGTAAATTCTACAGAAAGAGAGACGGTCTTTTAATTCCAAAAGAAATGTATTAGGGCAGCCTGTAAAATTAAGGTAACTGAAAGTTGTAAGCCATGCTTTAAGACCTTAGATATTGCCATTTGATTAGACATTGCCATACTTGTATATATATGAATGTGTTGTTTTTGTACGAAGTAATATTCACCTATTATGAAAGATATCGCAGCATTCGCTACAGTAGGGGACCCCCAAGTAAAACTCCTCTCTTAAGTAAAAGTGTATTTATTCTGCATGACTCCTAATTTGTATAATAAATTGCCTAAGTGACCTTGACATACAAAGCATCCCTTTATTTAAACGTAAGGTAAAATAATATTAGATACAGAAGACCTTTTATAGTTTAAAGGAATATCTAGAAGAGAGAATTTACTGTATGACAATCTAACCTATTATTTAATATGACATTGGTGAACTGACATTTATATTGTAACATTATATTTTAATGACATAACTAATGGTGTGTCCGGATTAAGAATATAGCACCACTCAATTTCCTCCCGTGGATGTCGTAAAAGGCGACTAAGGGAAGCTAAACCAGAGGGATAGGCAGCAGCGTCCCTTCTATGAAGCGGTAGCCATACTTCGCTCACCAACCCGCCTGCCAAGCATGGAGAGTATTGGTAAATACCCCCCAAAATTGTGACACCGTTGTGTAATCTATGGGGGAGGCCTTTGTTCAGCAGTGGACGTATAAATGGCCGATATGGTGGTGGTGGACATAACTAATCCTATAATATGTATTCCAGTAGTATTGAGTGATTCTACATCTTCCAGTGTTGCATGCATACTCAATAATAATTGCCATCAAATTGTGTACCCATATTCGCAAAATAAACGATTGATTGAATGAATAACAACATACTTTTTTTGTCGTAGGGAAATCCTCTTAGACTTCCTCCTCCACTTCCATACCGGCTAAAACCTCAGGTTGTCCTTCCGCTTACCTGTCGCTGGGGGCGAGGTGTTCGCTTTGTCAGCATTAGAATAATAACAGCACGCTACGATCACCAACCTATAACGATGATATTACAATAATGACCATGAATAACATGGGATATTACAATAATGACGTTATCATTTTTATTGATGCAGTCATTCGGGAGACCAATATCCAGCAGTGGAAGTTAACGGACTGATGAGCCATTGTCACCTAAGCTTTACATATCTAATTTAAAAGGACGGGATTTGGCGCACATAAAATTGTTTTAAACCTAATTATTTCCCGACGCTCCTCTTCGCAATTAAGATAATCCGAAACCATTTGTTTACATGAATAGGTAATAAGTACCTTTGCGACCTTTTAGGACGAAATAAATTAATAACATCGATAACCACTTATCGCCCGTCGGTAAATTATTAAAGGTAATATATGGAGCCATGGGAAATGCTCCGAAAATTACAAAAGAAAATAATAACTGCCGCCACACAAAAGCAATCGTATTTATTCCGGTATTACGTCTAAATAAATATATACTGATGTTGCTGTGTGTAGAGGATGTGTAGTTTTTAAGAAATAACTATAATAGCAGAATATTGTCGGAATATAACCTAAAAATGAACTCTACTCAGAGTTAAATCGAAATAACGTACAGAAATATATCCTGTTTATTTCATTAATTATATATACCTACGTACAGTATATATGCGTAGAGTCTGTGCGTGACCACGGACGCTGCAGTGTTCGAAACGTTGAACGAATTTAGACTAGTATTTTATTTTATCATATTTATCGTGCGTGCGTTTAGGTTCCACTATAGGTACATATGTTTGCTTGATTGTATATTGCACGTATGATTATCAGGTATTATTTATTATTATTATAAAACCTTACATATTCATACCAGCCAGTCATTTCACTAATGGTCTGGAATCACACCGATACCACAACGCGTACCTAATAACATTGGCTGAAGCAATAATAATGTCCAATAACGCCCTTTTATGATTTACTTTTGTGGGCGAACATACAAATAAAATTGTATGTGATATTTCCATGGTATTACATAAAGTATGATGATAGAAAGCCGTTATAACCCTTACTGGTAATGGTGTGTTTATTTGTGTATCTTTTGTGTACATGGGATTTTGTATTCGATAGCTAAATTTGGGATCCATTGGTATAGTAAATTACTTTGATGAGAATGTAATTGTTATGATAATATTTACTGCGATAGGTAGATACATAATTCAATAGAGAAAATTTAAGGACCGGCTTGGAAACATGTTATTTTGATCTTATTCATCTTAAATATGTAAGTTATATTCATTTTGCGTTCAAGCACAAAGGTGTTCTTATTATTTATATACGACAGGTAGCCACCTGTGCCCTGAGGCTTCAGCTGAAAATCAGCGCTGCAGTTACATGTATCATTCCCTGAGCTGTGACATTTTAAACACACGACTCCACACCAGTATAGCAATATTACATTTACGTGTACTTACGAGTGTGCTGGTTTTTGTTGTTTAATGAATGTATTCATTTATTTCTTTCTAAGAAACCTTATTGATTACTTTATTTTATTTTTTTCTCCTCTGTTGGGACTGGTCTTAATAAGGTCTCAATATTATTATAAGGCAATCAATTATCATTGTGCATAAATATGCGTGTATTTATCCCACACATTGTCATGCATTATCCTTGCGTAATTTATCACGATTATATTGTATTATGTAACAAAGCTTTAATACTTTCATATATTTTAAAGGAGTATATCCATGGAGTTTCTTGTCAATACTTCTCCATAGAAACAACGACTTGGAATAATAATAAAAAATAGACCTGTGTAAATATTTTTAAAGATGAATTTATAGGTTTTTCGGGTTAATCTTACTTTAAAACTAAGAAAAGAATAATACTTATAGTTTAAAACACAAATCACGTGTTTTATGAAGTATGAGTCAAAAAGTAACCAATTATGCTTAAATTTAAAATTAAAGCCTGGGGTGCTCGATATCAAAGGTAATTATGAGAAAATAGGTTGTGTATAATCTAAATACATGTTATGTATTAGATATTTTCCAGATACTTTCATACTAGATTGAGACTACGGATTTAAATTTCACAGCAAAAACTTAAGAACCTGTGTAACAAAATCAATCCCAGCTTTTCCAATTGATTTATCATGGGATGATCGCCTCATTAAACTCCTGTTAGTTGCCACGGTTTATTGTGTAATTATATTTTTCCAGTTGGTTTAGTTTTATTTGGATTTGTTATTTTTTTGTGTTTATATACAGGATGCCTGTGTCTCTGTTTTGTGATCTAATAAATCTTTCTTTCTTTCTTTCTGTTTGAAAATTTTCGATTCCCATGACGAAGGTCATACTAAATATTTTTAGAATTGACCAGTAAGAAAAGCTGCCCATGAAAAATTTATTTAAATTTCGAATAAATATCTCTTTGGGAAGCTGTAGATGTACCTTGAATTCATATGTCATTTGTTTTTACGAATTGGCGACAGTTTAAGAAGTGCGTCTCGTGTGTCGATATAAATTTGACTGGAGAAAATGTTCGCTCCATGATTTATTACGACTTTCGTTGCGATCTTAATCAACAACTATTTTATGATAGAATTCGAATGGCAGTTCATAGTGGAGCCTATCTCTACCCCTATTTATAACTGGTTGAATGAGTTACTACTAGTTAAACATGGTCACTGCAGCAATCTCACTGATGACTTGCGCGACGGACGTCCTTCTACGGCGACCACTGAGGATAACATGAGTGCTGTGTGGCTAATGATGGAAGCTGATAAAATAGTATCTGATGATAGAAGCTAATAGAATGGTGACATATCAACTGATCCGGGCAAGCTTATAAGCATTGATATGAGTCAAGTGCATAAATTCTTGGATGAAGATTTAGGCGTCAGAAAGCTTTGTACCAGATGGATACTTTATAATTTGACAGAAGATCAAAAACTTCTCGTTTAGATTGGTGCCGCGAAATCCTTGCAAAGTACAACTAATATTATCATTAGAAACTATGGGATCTGACATTTTGAAAATTATCATCTTACATCGTATATTATACCCATCCATAGATTGACCGTGCCAAGCGTTGCTTAAAAGTGACTGTGACAGTGACAGTGACTGCAACTGGCTTTGAGCGCTTTGAGCAACGTTGCAGTGTAGAATTAAAATAAAAAGTTCTCACCCAGCGCTAACATTGTATATATATAAGAACATCAGTTATACGAGCAATGTGCCCTGCCCATTGCCACTTCAGTTTACTAATCATTTCAGCTATGTCGACAACTTTAGTTCTCCTACGGATCTCCTCGTTTCTGTTTCGATCACGTAGAGAAATACCAAGCATAGCTCTTTCCATAGCTCGCTGAGTGACCTTGAGCTTTCTTATGAGGCCTATTGTGAGTGACCACGTCTCTGTTCCACATAATTGCTAGTAGAACTGATGGCCGCTGGGGCACTAAGGTTCTAGAATGGAGACCGCGCACCGGAAAACGCAGCGTGGGTAGACCTCCAACGAGGTGGACAGACGACCTGGTGAAGGTCACTGGGAGTCGTTGGATGAGGGCGGCATGTAACCGCTCGTTGTGGAAATCTAAGGGGGAGGCCTTTGCTCAGCAGTGGACGTCCTGGTGCTGATATGATTGATTGATATAAGAACAAGAGAAAAAGGGCGTTTTCGGATGCCCGTCACTGCGGCCAGTGCTAGATGGAAGATACTTCTAGCTGGTGTGGTGTGGTGTACCCGGTACATCGCACCCCAGTTATGTTATGGAGTTTATACTTATGAAAATGGTATTAAAAACTGGAAGCCACGGCTTAAGAATTTAGATTAAAGTGTGCGCTTCCGTTACGTATTCTGGTAAATTCTTGAGGTTGTGTCCTATATTTGACCCAGCCGTTGTTTTTATAACATCGGCGGTTGGTGGGAGACGCTCCGGTAGCCCTTGACCGCTAGCTAGTGAAGGTCCAGCGCATACCGCCTAAGTTTTGAATATTGTTAACCAATTTAAAACTATACCCTCATTATTTACTTTAAAACAAAACTACGTTACAAACAATGAATGAGAAATATTAAATCCCACAATTTATAATGATAATATTAGTTTTATGCCTTATCACAGTGATCACTGCCGTATACTGGTATTTGAACTGGGCGTATCCATGCGTCGAAGAGCACGATAAATCTTCGGTCACAGTTGTTGTGATTAGAGTCACAATAATCTAGACCCCAAACAACTATCTATAGATCAAACAAATATTGTTCCGGGCGGGGATAAGAAAGGCCCCACCACGAAAGAATTTAATACGTATACCGCCTATTATAATCACGTTTCTCGACTTAAACAATACTTGCTTAGAAAATATTCCTATCTTTGGAATATTCACATCACAAAGAAGATTTTGTGCCAAAGATTTCAACATTGTTTTACTAAACCATTTTGTGCCCAGCCTTTGATCATGGTGTTATAAATTTTTTACGAAGGACTGATCCGTAATCGTAATCAGCGGATGCAGGGTTTAATCTGTCCAATGTTCTTTCCAAATAATTATTCTTACGGCGTGATCTATGCATATACTGTTACTATAACTACATTATTATGAATGTAAAAGTTTTAATCTCTGAGGTTCCATCACGTTCAACTGGGTTAATTGTTTCTAAGGGAATTTGGCAGAGAGGTAGATTATGTCGCAGAACAAGACATAAGTGTCGAGTTTCCTTATGATGGACGAGGGCGAAGTCGCGGGTACCGCTAATTAATTTATATATGCCTCACACTCTATCGTGTTCTGTAACAATGAGCTTTTTCTTTTATATCTGTTCGTTTTATGTTCTGTGTGAATTTATTCTGTATCGCGAGGAATTTGCAAGACGAATTTTACACTAAGACCCTGAAAAACTATCTCCATACAAGCACAGCGGTTCGTGAGCACGTACAGCAGAAAGTGCTTCGCCACTGTGTCAATCGAGAAGTCAAATACGGTTCTCGATTTGCTTGTTTTTTTGTATATGCGACCTTATTTGTCCAGCCTTTATGAAACGATTTGAAAGACTATTTCAATTCAATTTTTAAAGAAACATACATTTATTTTCGACAAAGCGACATACATAGCGTCAATACTAGAAATAAGGAAAACCTCATAATGCCAATGTCCAGGCTCCAAAAAATTTGTAATTCATTTAGGTGCCAACGTATACGTTTCTACAATAAGATCCCAAGTAGTATTAAAAATCTTAGTCTTAACAAATTTAAATCCGTTATAAAAAAGAAACTATGTAAAAAGGGTTTCTATACAGTTACAGATTACATGGACAACAAAAATGCTTGGGATTGAGCTGCTCTAATCTTACATACTTATTATTTGTTGTTGAATTTAAAGTGTTTCTTGAAACCTAATTACTAAATAAAGATCATTTAATTTAATTTCATTGACATTCTTGGTATTGATGTATCAAATACCATTACTTATATTTTGACATAAAAACTGCATTTTTTTTTCTTGAAATGGATTATATTAATTCATATAATGACATTTCACTATACTATATTTGTTATGACATTAATTATTTGCTTTTAATTGTTAGTTTTACATTATAGGTACATTATATTTGATACTGTTTAATAATTTTAGTATACCTGATATTAATTTTATATTGCATGTATAAAAATTTACTCTTTTATTATCGTGAATGTGAGCATTATGTAGCCACTAATGTAATAACATATACACCAGCTTGTTGCCTGGCAGTATGAGTCTGTCATGCTCACTAAAATGTCTTGTTGAAGTTAGCGTTATGTGTTAGGTGGCTAAGTTCCCTGCATTATGGTTGAGCGTTATGCCCGTGAACGGGTGCCCTCTGTCGGGACTGGTCAGCTTATAACTGTTATAGTAATCTAATTGTAACGCATTTGATTATCATTGTGCATAAATATGTGTGTATTTATCCCACACATTGGCATGCATTATCCTCACATAGTTTTTACGATTATATTGAAGACTGTAATACTTTCAAATATTATTTCAAAAGAGTATGTCCATGGAGTTTCTTGCCGGTTCATCTCCATAGGATCAACGACTTGGAACCGTGCAACTATTTAAATTCTGACTATTCGTAAGTGCCAGCAAATGGTTTACATGAATAAAAACAATTTGACTTTGACTTTGACTTTGAATTATTTGAAAGGGATCATCTGTAAAGTGGTCATGTATAAATTTGGTCAAGATCTGATGAAGCACTTGGTCTAGCGTTCGAGCTCAACTCTATAACAACTTCAATTTTAGGTGTCTACTATTTTCTTATTAGAGTAATATATTCGTTAGAACTGGTATCTATTTGTTTTATTTTGTCCACTCAACATTGATAATACATAAAAAGGTACAACTTGCTATAAAATCCCAGAAACGAATAAAACTAGAAGTATACAAATAAATTCACTCTGCAGACAGAAGAGAGAAGAAGAATCGAAAACGATTAGGTCAGTGGCGTGACACCGACTACAAAAATGTGAATTTATTTATGTTCGATACTTACTACATTTCAATATTTCCCAAATGAAATGAACCCGTGTTGGTTTTCTTATTTTTTTTTATTTTTTTTTCTTAAAGTTGTAAGCTGGAATTTCTTTGAGATTTAAAATTATCACCTGTTCACCCCCAAAAGAAATTATCGAATTCCTCCTATTTTACTAAGTTTTATTAACTCGCTTTCTTGTCTGTTTACACAAATTTTACCATCGATTTAAACTAACTTCCCGAAGTGCTAGAGACTTAAAACTTTAAAAGATAGCTCAGAACTATATGACTATGCAATATTACCTAATAGTTGGAAAATCCAAAAGTGCACGCCTCATAATCTTTAATTGATTAAATAATAATTAAACTACATCGAATTATACCGTGAAAAGTAATAGGCTTCTATTCCTCAAAATACTGAAGCCTATAAAAAAAAACCAACTCGATAAGTGAAGTATTTCGCTCGTTATCGTGACCACAAGATACGGGATCCGCACAAACAGACACACGGACGTCCAAGACAGAACTATTTTAAACAATTTTTTAATTAGTTTAAATAATAAAAAGAGATTTAAAAATATCATGAATGTTAAAAATAGTGTTTTTTCTCAACATTTGTCTATTTATATTCACTTATAAAAGCAATAAAGAATAAAAAAAGTGACATTTTAAGTTGGAGAATCACTCGGTGTGCGTAAACGGACAGTAATACGCACCTCAACGCTTCGCTTATGAGGCGTGCAAAAGTAGTTTTTATATATCCCACGTTTATAAAACGTACTAAGAAGTATAAAATAATTTCTGCCAGCCTCATAAGATTTAAAACCAAAAATATTTATCGGAAAGCTCGAGCTTAAGTAGAAAGAACTTTATATATACCTGAAATAAAAGATTAATTATATTTTCACTTTACAAAATATTAAACGATGATCATAAACACTCCATTATTAAAATCTAATCTTTAAAAACTGAGGTTATTTATATGGCAACCTTCGCTAACAAAGAACCTCATTACGATTATTTAAACTTACGTGATAATGTCTTAGTTAATACAACAAGTTACTTAATGACTAAAGGCCTGTCACCTTAGTCATCCTGCGACCACGAACCCTGCAAAGTGTTCGAAACGTCAGGAAAAACAAAAATCTAAAATATACGCGATAGAATCCGTTTAAAAGTGTTTTATTATAAACTTACGTGATTTCATCAACGAATAAAACCTTAACAACTTATGGAGCACATAATTTATGGTTTAGTAAAAAAAAGGATTAAGAACAAAAAACTCGGTCACTGTCACTCGGCTAGACAACCGAGAGCTGAAAAGTCTCAGTAGCGATATTATATATGAGAAAACAATTCCGGGTCTCTCGCGCCCCTCACTTTCTCCAGTCAACATTTATTTATTTATTAAACAACAGAGCTCTGTGCACTTACAGTTTCCTAATGCGTGCACAGATTAGTTAATAAGGATTCATCATTTCGGCCGAGTGAAGTCCACTGCTGGACAAGGCCTCCCCCAAAGATCACCACAACCACCAATATGGATGTGTTGTGGGCTCATTGGGGGGTTTTGCCAAATAATCGCCACGCTTGGCAGGCGGGTTGGCGATCGCAGTTGAGTTGTTAATGTGCTTGAAGGACGCTGCTGCCCATCCTCCGGCTAATCCCTTAGTCGACTTTTACGACACCCATGGGAAGAGATGGGGTGGTGGCATTCTGAGCCGGCACCACACGGCATAATAAGGATTATACTATTTAATTATTATTTTATCACAAATTGCATAAATAGCTATAACATTGTCTGATAAACTGAAGTTTGTTTCTTGGACTTTCAAATATGTTTATGTCTTGGTGTCGTGCAACCATAGTATTGGCCAGAGCAAGTGCACTGTACGTGGGAGCATGTCGTGACGCATTGATCTTGAACATAATGGAGTGCTGTCTGCAGCTTTGACCCAGTCACTTTTTTGACTGCATCTGTACGGCACAGATCTGTTCGTCCCTCTACTTCTTTTTCATTCCACACCGCCAGTTATGGTCAGCTTTTCTAATATGTCTGGTCCATTTCTAACAGTGTGGCCTCTACCTACTACCTCGTTTAAAGCTATTGCCCAGTGAAGGGTTTTAAACCTCCACCAGAAGCACACTGAGTGGTTAACATAGCCTCAGACTCCAAAAATATATACAAAAACAGCATCATGGTTTTCCAAATTATTATAAATCCACGTTTGAACTGTTATTTAAACAAAACACGTTGTCTAGCGTATAATACGACTCAAATACGAGAGCCCAATAAAATCCTAACCCAATAAAAATACATTTAAAACAAACAACCATAAAAAATCCAATAACGGATATAACATAAAACTTAAATCGGCCTCACCTACACCAATAAAACGAATCGGCCTCTAGCAAATCGACTTAATTCCACCTTTTATCGGATTAGACGCCGATATCTGCCGATTACAAAACGAAAGGCTCCCGGGGTTTTGTCTTTGCCTCGCTCTGAGCCGTAATTCTTCGCATAGCATCGTTAATTTAAAACTAAATGCTGCGAGCTCGAAACAATAGATTGTCGCATAAATAACTTTAGAGGAAAAAAGGGGGAACTCAAGAGGGGGCGAAGAAATTTATACTCTACGTAACTTTGCCAGAAATTTCGAGGCCAAAAACTCGAAATTCGAATGGAGTAGGTACTCGTCCCGATTGGTAATTCATGAGGATTATACAGCTCTCTCGTAATTCCGGACTTTATACGTTGATTAGTTCGAAAGATCTACATGAAAAAAACTTGAATAATTCATTACGGTTGAGAATAGATTTGGGTACGAGTAATCTCGAAATTGAATGTAACTTAATAAATGTTCGAATTACATAGAGTGACCTGTATTTGTGAAAACGTAGCGTCTTGTGTACCTATTGCCAGTAGCCTAAAGATTTACTCGTACTGATTTGATTAGATTTTGATTTTCTTAAGAAATTGCTTTCGGTCGAGAACATTCGTTTATACTTTATTTCGTTATATCTTACTCTTGCCATTTGGAAGATCTCATAAGTCTACTATTTATTAAGAAATTACATGAAGGGATGGCTGCAGCATCTTAATGTTCACTGTTATACTTAATGAGACAATAGATCTGTCAGTCTTTTAATACTACAAACTTATTATTTATAGTAGATGCAGTTCCAAAGACAAAGTTATAAATAATTAATAGAAAATTTACGTTTATTTCAGACATTTACGGTCTTACTACATAAAAGATAAAACGTGGCTAGAACCCAGTTGAGTAAAAAATGGGTTTTGTACCTCTCTTTCATTGCGACGTTTGGTATTAAAAGATAAGGTCAAAACATATTTTAAGTATGGATGTTTTAGGTTTATGTATTTTCGACGAATTCTAACAGTAAATGATGATTGATAGGGTTTCGGAGTACTCGTATGTGTATTTTGGTCGTTGTTTCCAAATAATTTCCAACAAGGAAATGATTTGTGTTTGTGCTCCCATGGCCTCTTCCGTATCTCCACGCGTTTGTTTTTGCACCCTTGTGGGGTTTCCCATAGGGGTGCAACCACAAATAAGGATCATCTAGGTAGACGAAAAGTATTCTATTCCTACTTTTTACCACGTTTTTATTGAACGACAGTGCAGGAAAGTAAAATAAAAGCGTGGGATGCTCTCTACAAATTTTTCTGACGGAAAATTTCTTACAATATGCGCCCGGCGTTATCCCTCCGTTTCGGATACCATGTTACATGTTTTGTTAGAAAAACATATTTCGAACCATTTCTAACAAAACGATGGCCGCAACAGACCTGGCTTTAGGTGGGAGTACAGTAACATTCCGTATACACTCCTTTAATGTATACCACTTCACAGACCGCCTACCATTTGCAAGAGAAATTTGAAAACCTTATTAATAATAGAACACAATGAGATGTAACCTGAATATAAGGCGTTAGGGGTGCTTGCACACGATAGTGCTGCTCATAAAACTCATTCCAAAAACAACATTACAATATATCGTTTGCAGTGTGCCCATTTTTTGGGTTCCTTACTCAAAGATTCCAACGAAAATTCTACTTATGTTATTATTAATTAATTATGTGTATACCTAATCTGACCATACGTGGCAAATCAATCAAATAATGCATGGTGTATTAATAAAAAGTAAAAGGTGACTATGGGATCAGCCGGAGCGGCAGCAGCGTCCTTCGAGTACTCTACTGCCAACCCGCTTGCCAAGCGTGGCGATTATGGCAAAAAACCCCCCTATCAGCACACAACACACGCTGGTCGGTTGTGGTGGCGATCTTTGTAGGAGGCCTGTGTCCAAATGTGGACTTTATTCGGCTGAAGTGATGATGTATTCATAACGCAAAAAAAGTTCATTTTAGTTTTATGTGTAATTAACGTAAATATCAACAAATTAATATTTCACTTCATCATAATATCATCACTTATACAGTTATTATAACATGGTCCTCCCAATATCTAAATTAAAGAAAGAAACCAAAATATTTTGAACTCGCACAAAGACCGTAACTCGGATATCTATGCCAAAAACTAAAAGAAAAAATTACTAACCATGTAATGCAACAGCATGCCAAAGCGCCGCAACAGTAGAACCAGCGCTGCAATATTCAAAAGACGCTGCAGCCCAGCTCCTGGATTAAAAGTAACTACTTAACATTTTCTCAACCATTAAGCTCTTGGAAGAGGCAGTGGTTTTGCTTTAAGGATGTCACACATCAAAGTTTTTATCAAATTCTCCAATCACTTGATGTGTGTTCGGAATGATCTAGAATAAATGGTCCATACGTTCTGCGTGAAGTTTAAAATAGGAATATTTTGTGTGTCGTCATCATCAACACATCAGCCAAAGCAAGTCCACTGCGAACGAAGGCGTCCCTCATAATTTTCCACAGGGGTTGTGGCATTTTAAGGGGTACCTGCCAATAGTCGTCACGCTTGGCCGGTGTGTTGGTGAGCGCCTGGCTGCTGTCCCACAAAAGGGACGCTACTACCCATGCCTCTGGCTTAGAGTCCTCTAGTCGCCTTTTACGACATCCACGGGAGGAAAGGAAGGAGATGGAGTGGTGCTATATTCTCAACAACCCATAAACGCCCACTGCTGCACACGGGCAATCACTACAATGAGCAGGGGGTGACAGGGGATGCTTTTATAAACACCACGCCTTGGCGCCTTGGTGTTACCAGTGCTGTTATTAGCACACAGGAGGATGCTGCTGCCGTCGACGTCCTTAGTGGCTTTGCACTATAACCCATGGGTAGAGATAGGTTGCCAATTCTTTGCCGAACGAAGACACTGAATAAAAACCGAAGCATACCGAACCCCTACCTAAAAACCTATCCCTCTTTTCTCCCAACAGACGGTAATAAGTATTTATGGGCCACACACAATAACCCATTAGTTGCCCATGTTAGCACGGGCCATAGCCCCTAATGGCCTTACTTACTTACTAATTACACTTAGCTATACGTCTGCTAGTCTTCTATTGTAATTATAGGATTTATGGATGTTTGAGATTAAAGAATGTGTTTTGGTTATTTGGAGATCAGCCAATTCTCGAGCTTTCTTTGCAGTGCAATCTTTGTACTATTATTTGTAAATATAAAAATTTCATCGGTATGATTCCGTTCTTGTACGCACACGTATCCTCTTTAAACGAATACGACTATGTGGCATCTTAAATTGTGTAGTATTCGATATTTTATATTCAAGATGGATAAAATTTTACTTGTATGAAATAAAAGCATGAAATCTAAACGCTCCAAAATTTTTCATCTAATGTTTTCTTTAAACAAAACAAACCTTTCGTTTTCCTTGACATACTGGCCACCAAAAAAGACAACAAAAACTCTAAATTCAAAAATGGAACACATCAAAAACGCGGGAAACAATCGCTCAGTTTTTGTTTCTTTCAACAGACAAAGGAGGTTTGTCGGCCCCGGGCGATACATGTCTTCAAGCCTCAGCCGACCAAGTTTATCCGACCTTCTTTATAAAGCACTTTTATTTTAACATGTTTCTACTTAAAATGGTCGCTTAACACTGCTTCAGACATGAAATGCTGAGTGTTTTCGTATGAAGCGTGTGTCATGTATGCGTCCGCAGTTGTCAGACTGATATCTTTTGATCGTTGTTCACTCCTTAGTATATTAAGATTTTCCTACGCGTAAAATTTTCAACTGGATTAATGTTGTTGTATTTTCTAGATGCGTCATTCAAGCTTTAGACTAACCATCTTATAAACGTGATAAGCCTAAAGAGATAACATTAAACCTGTTTAGATATTTCTGACATTGTTAAATATAATAACCACACCAAGACACAAAATAAAAAAAGAGATTATGTGAGTACAACTCCTCAAATATTACCGTAATTAATTTAAAGCTAATGTGTAAATCTTGAATTACATCCTATCAGTGCTTTGACTTATTATTGTAAGTTCATGATTAATACATAACAGGTCAGCAACAACGTTTACTGGTGGTAGTAGGGTTGCCAAGTCTCTCGGAATTCCGGGATTCTCCCAGAAATAGGCTCTTGATTTTTAAGCCTCCCGGCTCCAGGATCGTAGCCAAAATCTACCGGATTTCACCCGCATCCGTCAACGCATCACACGCTAACTACTACTCAACAGTGCAATTTCCTAGGCTCAAACATCCATACAGAATTGCAATAACAGTAAAAACCAATTTGATATTAATTAAGACATGATTGAAGCTATTCAAGGACATGTTGCAGATGGTAAGCCATGAGGACGAGTCTTAGCGAATACTAGGTTGGATTGTTACCGTTATTTCAATTCTGTGTTCAAGGATGTATGGATAATTGAGCTTAGGGAATCTGACTGCTGTAGTCAAGCTCGGCAAGCGTCGTCGTCATCGCACGCGACATTCGCTCGCCAGGCTGACAGCGGAGTGCATGTGCTCACGTACCGCTGTGTACGCAGCACAGCGCATAGAGGCCTCGGGGGAATCTTTTACAATCCCCTCGAGAGATGATTAGCTTCCAAGCAGCAAACATATAAAATAATAAATGAATTAACTAAATAGATATCCTGAAGTTTGTATGCAGGAAGATCTCTCACCTACTCTATCATCGTACATCTCGCCCACCCAAACACATTCAACAGTACCATCCCAATATCAGATATTCACCGCTAAGCAGTAGTATTGGAACTTCAGACATTACTATGTTCCGGTTAGAAGGACACTGTTGCTAGTGCAATTAGAATTAAATGAAGAGCGCAGTGTAGTGCTACGCAGGACTAGTCCTGGGTAGCATTACAATTGTTATGGACAGGCGTGGCGGTTGCCACCAGACGAATGATTTGCTCGTCTAGTCACACCGTTGCATAAAAAAGTCCCAAATGTTTCTTAAACAGTAATTCACTTATAATTTGAAAAGTAAAGAAGTTGTACACAATTCAATAGTTTGTATATTCAGACATATCCCAGTGAAAGTAAAAATAGCAGCTGAATTCAACATCTCACCAAAATGTATGTGTTCCGTGTGGTCCCTGCCAAAGAACAGACCACAACTATTACATATAGATGCGCCATACACAAACATTATGACACTACAGAACGGCCTAAATTTTACTATACCTACTACCAGTATAGCTCTCAACATGCGCGAAGGAACGGAGAGAAAATGAAAGCCACCATGCGGCATACCAGTTGTTAGAAAGAGATGAATATACACCTTTAGTTACGTCGGGTAGCAGCTATGCGCATGCTCCTTGATGTCGTCCTGGTGCCGGCCGCCATTAGACCGCGTAATAAAACAAAATACTGTAATTTTATTTACAGTATAGATTCTACGCATGGAATGACTTGCTAGTCTCATCACAACGTTGTATAAAAAATAGTCCCAAATGTTTCTTAAATTTCTACAAACACATTAATTCACTTATAATTTGAAAAGTTGTACACATAATTCAATAGTTTGTATTTTCAACCATATCCCATTAAAACTAAAAATAGCAGCTAAATTCAACATCTCACCAAACTACTTAGAACAAACCACCACTTCAAAGTTGTTTCTTTTCCGCAAGTCATTCCCACTCTAGAACCGTCACTTTCTAACCAACGTCTAATTAGTTTCAAAGTACCGTAGAAATATTTTTGAGACCACTAATGAGTAACACATTAACTTCGAAGTACTATTAGTAGAAAATCCACGGAACTAAAGCGACTACTAAAAACTTGTGAACTGCAAAGTAGAGAGAGTCAAAACTTACGCCATCTGTACGAGGCGATAGTTGGCGACCATTTCTCACGTTTGATTTATAAACGCACTGCAAGAAGCTGGGGCTATAAAAACAGCGATGAAAACCGAACTGAGCACTTAATTCTCATGTTTACAGAGCTCTAAATTAATCGTAACTTATTTTCAGTACGGATAGTATTGAAAATAAGTTCTCGGTCGAAACATCAAGCTATTCAAAGGTAATTTCGCGTTAAATCCCGTTTCTTAATATAAAGATCTATGGTGTGTAGATTAAGAATATAGCACCACTCTATCTCTTCCCATGGATGTCGTAAAATGTGACTAAGGGACTCTAAACCAGAGGAATGGGCGCCAGCGTCCCTTCTGTAGAACAGAAGCCATTTAGCGCTCACCAACCCGCCTATCAAGCGTGGTATGGGCAAAATATAGCACACGGCATCAAACGCTCATTTATAGAAGAGGTCTTTGTTCAGCAGTGGACAATTTTAGACTGATGTGATTAAATTAACAATATTATATTGTAGCATCACAGATAGTCAATTAAACAGCGCTATGTACACACGGCTACACATCAAGCTATAATCTAAAAAATACATCTAGTTAAAGCTGAATTCTCATAGTTAGAAAAGGTTATAGGTACGATGCAAGATTAGCTTATACTGGAAATGTTTAGCTTGGTTTGTAGTCGTGCGTACATATATGTGTATGTATGTGTTCGGTGTGGTCCCTGCCAAAGAATAGACCACAACCAATGACATTTTACAAATAGATTAGAATACACGAACATTATGATACTAGAGAATGGCGTGAATTTGACTATACCTACTACCAATAATACACGCACCAATAATACATGCACGGTTGGTGCACAGTCGGCTGCTGCGCACTGGGTTGTGGGTTCGATTCCCGCACGGAACAAATATTTGTATGATCTGCAGGTAGTTGTTCCTGGTCTGGGTGTATTGTGTGTGGAATTTGTGTTTATAAACGCACCCACGACACAGGAGAAATCCTAGTGTGGGGCAACGTTTTTAAAAAAGACAAAGACAACTGTGTTTTGTAGCAAAAGCAATCATCATCATATCAGCCACAGGACGTCCACTGCTCGGCTCGATCGGCTTTCTCATAGTCCACAAACACCAAGCATAGTGGCAGATTATACTCCTCGGTCTGCCGCAGCATATGGATGTGGTCTATGGTACTGAAACCTTTTCGGAAACCGGCTTGTTCGGGAGGCTGGAAGTCATCAAACCTGCGCGCGAGACGATTCGTGATGACCCTTGAAAACAGCTTATTAACATGGCTCAGAACTGAGATGGGTCTATAATTCTTCAATGGGGTGTTATTACCCTTTTTGAAGAAGATCACCACCTCACCTCTGGTCCTCGCTTCCGGCATTGTGCTCTCGAGTAAGACGGAATTAAATAGCTTCTGAAGGACTTTAAGTACCGGTGTGCCACCCGCTTTCAGAAGCTCTGTCGTAATTCTGTCCCCACCCAACGCCTTGTTATTTTTAAGCTGTTTCAAGGCCATCCTAATCTCGTACAGGCTGATGTCTGGGATATCCTCGGTAAAGTGTCAGGTTAGTTTGGCTCGCGGGTCTTTGTGTGGTAATGGTAGGTATAGTAACCGAGGTGTATAACTACCGGTAGAAGTTCTCAATCTCTCTGAAAACCTGTGGCTTAGTCGACGCTACACTGCCGTCCTCGGTCTTCAGCTTCAAAATACGACTTTTCCCAATAGACTTGTCGCTTGCGAACACTTTGGAGCCTTGATTCCGCTCAATCGCCTCTTTAACACCGTTAGTGTTAAAGGTGCGGATATCGTGGTGCAAGGACTTCCATATCCGTCTATTGAGCAGTCGGTATGCTTCAGCATCACCGGAGGACTGCAGCGTCATGGTACGTCTTTCTGCCATGAGGTCGAGAGTGTGATCGGAGAACTTTTTTGGTCTACCTTTACGGTGGGTTTTAAAGAAATTGCGTATCTGTAGACAAAACCTGAAGGTTTTGGAGTTCGAGCTGAAAACTCTCGGGGTTTTGGATATGAGCACTAGAGGGCCGGAGCGTAGACCTCTCAACTTTGAGATTAATGTTCAATGTGCCTCTGACCATTCGGTGATCACTACCGGTTTTCACCCTGTGGATCACAGAGACATCATTGAATATTTGTCTTTTGTTGGTCATGATGAAGTCAATCTCATTCCTCGTGGAACCATTGGGACTCATCCAGGTCCATTTCCTGTGAGGCGGCTTTTGGAAAAAGGAGTTCATTACGAAGAGTCCCTCCTTTTCCAAAAAGTCGGCCAGCCTCTGTCCCCTGGGGTTCCGTTACGCCCCACTTGCCCCACTCTCAACTCACCATCGCATCGAGTGCCCAGCTTTGCGTTGAAGTCCCCCATCACAACAGTGAAGTGTGTCTTCGAGGTATGTATGGCCCTACTTACGTCCTCATACATACTCTCTACTTCATCATCTGGGTGTGTCGAGGTCGGTGCGTAGACCTGTATGACCTTCAACGAATACCTCTTGGATACTCTGAGTATAAGGTACGCTACCCTGCTCGACACACTTTCGATGGCCACTATGCTGTTAATGAGGGACCTGCGGACGAGAAACCCGACACCACCTTGAGACAGATGTTCGCCATCCCGGTAGTAGAATAAGTTGCCGGATTTCAGGGTTATCGTGTCCTCCCCCTCTCTTTGGACTTCTGATAGACCCATGATATCCCAGTGCAACTTATCTATTTCTTCTTCCAGCTCAACAATCTTTTCGTCTGCCCTCAGTGTGCGTGTGTTATACGTCACCAGGGCCAGTTTCCGTTTAGGGTGGTAGCCGGATCCCATCCGGAGATTCTTAGCACCTCCTGCCCCGCCGTTACCATGACCAGGAATAGCGGGGCTGCCGGGAACTGGGGAATGCAAGCGCGCCACCTTGTGATTTCCTTCACAACTGCAGTTTGACGTGCTGTGACAGAATCGTGATATTGACACTCATTGAGACGCATTGAGTGTCTCATCGTAAAATAGCGAAGACCTCGTACCCAAACATACACAAAAAAGTTCATCAAAATCCCGTTTAGGAAGAGTTCAGTGACATACACACGTACAGATGAATTATATAATTATATAAGACTAGCTGCCTGCCTCAGCTTAGCATAGGCAGGTACATGCAGACTCGACTGCAGCACCACCTACCGGGTCCAATTGTAAATCTAAATTATCTAGAGACCCGCTCACACATACACAAAAATATTCATCAAAATTGGCCCTGCTGTTTAGGAGGAGTTCAGTGACATAAACACGTACAGAAGAATTATATATATAACAGTAGTCAAACTGCCGTCACCAACCCGCCTGCCAGGCGTAGCGAGTAAATTCCCTCCAAAATGACAACATAAATGTGAAAATTTATTGGGTGTCCTTTGTTCAGTAGTCGAGTTCCTTTGGCTTACATGATTAAAGAGTAAGAGATAAATGTTATGTTTGTTAAATCATCGCAGTTTTCATAGCCATCACATATTAACACTTCAAGCAATGCTCGGGGCTATTCGAGTATGCGAGGGCTATTTGCCACAGTTATGTTTGCAAAGTTTGCATCCCCTCATATCGGTCCTTTATCACAAGGTTTTGCTGAATCATTTCGATCACAAATTAATGTTTTTGCTAGGTTATCTCATTTGAAATCTGAAGTGGGAGCCATCATATAAATGTTTGGAATAATAGTCACTTGAGTATGAAAGTGCTTGGTGAGAACAAAAAGCATACAATTGGACATAGAATCTATTTCTAGTAAATAATATCGAATTTATGCAGAAGTTAAACGTATTTTAAGCGATAAAACCTCTTCAAGATCCACTGCTGAATATGCTCCACTTCACTGATAGCTATCAAGAACAGTAACGAATAGATATAGGTAGGTAATCACAATGTTCAGAGCTTATGTGGCCACTCATCAATTGTTGATCATGGAACTGACTAGATTTATAACTATTTCAAAATTTTACGCGTTGATTCAATTACCCATTGAAACCTACTGGGTTAAACTACCAGTATTCATCATGAAAGTAGTATATATGCGCAGTATCGTGTGGTGTCCGGATTAAGATTATACATAGCACCATTCCATCTCCTGCCGTGCGTCTCGTAAAAGGCGACTCTGAGACCACTAAGCCACAGGGATATCCGGAGCAGAATCCTTTCTGGCGTGGTTCAAGTATGGTGAGTACTAAATTCCACCCTAAATGACGACACAGTTGTATAAATCTGTGGGAGAAGCCTTTTTCAGCAGTGTACTTCCTTTGGCTGATATTATGATGATGATGATTCGCACCAAATTTGGGTTTCTTATTTGTGAGTGAGTAGCTTTTTAGGCCATGTTTTTTTGTTGTGGCCCTCATTATCTTCTCTGTCCTGAGAAAGGAGGAGGAGCGTCATGCGAGAACTCCCACCGATTAAAACCGCCAATGTCCCTTAAACACGCCGGAGGGCCCTGGATTCTCCCGCACATTCACAGCATCCCCGGAAATTCTGTGTCCACTCCTGTGTCTGGCGAGCCCCTGAGCGGCCTGACTAGCCCCACAATTTTCTAAAGAGCCTCTAAGCCTGCTTAGCAGCCAACGTTTGATGCATGCCAAATGTTGCGACAAACACCTACATACAATGATAATATACTATAGATGTATTACGTCCAAATTAAATGGCGCGCAAAATTTAGTCTCGCTGTAGCTATGTATAAACCTATAAAACTGCACACCTATGCTGTAAGAAAGAAGATACAAAAACTACGAGAGTAAAAGAGATAGAGCTATCTAAAATGACAAAACCTGGGGTGCATTTCCTTAAGGTGAAACATCCATACATCCTTCAATACAGAATTAAAATGATGGTGAAAAACCAATTTGGTATACGTTTAGACATGATTGAAGGTATTCAAGGACACGTTGCAGACAGAGAGCCATGGGGCCGAGTCTTAGGAAATACCAAATTGAACTGATCACCGTTATTTCAATTCTGTATTCAAGGACAATTAAGGAATTACACCCCTGGGGTGCAATTCTCTAAGCTCAAACATCCATACATCCTTAAATACAGAATTGAAATAACGGTATAAAACAATTTCGCTAATCGCTAAGTCCGGTCCTCATGGCTTACCTTTTGCAACGTGTCCTTAAATAGCTTCAATCATGTCTTAGCGAATACCGAATTGGTTTTACACTGTTAATTCGATTCCGTATTCAAGGTTGTATGGATGTTTGAGCTTAAGGAATTGTACCCCTGTACTCGATGTCTTAGTCACATCTGTGATAGAATTTATGTATCTCTTTTTTTGCTTGGCCTGTGTTTTCTTCGAGAATATTATTCTATAGATTATTTGAATAGTGTTTACTTAGTGTATAGTCTATGGCTACAACGGAAAGCTCTATTGCAGACAATGGGTATTATAAAGAATGAAAGTTAAAGTAAAAACGGAAACAACGGCGTCTGCCTTCAACCTATAAAGTCAAATTATTTGGCGGACGATGACTGGTCATTCATAAGATAGCCTCATATGGAAAACTGCTAAAGGCTGAGTCAATCGACAAATTATTGGACTTTCGACTCCCCATCCTCGTGACTATGTCCGAGTATACCTACTTGGATAGATATATCAGTGACCTCTAGTGTGATCAGACGCGGACCAGGAGCCCCCGTCCAGGGCCGACCGGTCCAGTGTTTTTAGCCGGTATACCCGCTCGCACTTCCCCGGGGCGAAGGAAGTTCATGCAGAATTTTCACAGGACACCAATAAAAATAAAGAACAAAATCGTATATCCGTGATTGTACAATCACGTGATTTTGTATCATCCTAATGTATGGATATTTGTATGTCAACGCAACATAATTCATAAACGAAACTACTATTTCTATTTGAATGTTAACTAAAGTAAACACGAGCGATGGGAGAAAAAGCTTTTTAATGTAAGGTACTTGGCAAACTTTTAATATACGCGCTGTAAGAGGACACGCGCCAACTTCTACACAGTTAACCTTCATACATACGGGTATGTAGGGTGACGCGCATGAGGACACCATTCGTCAGTCAAAGCGAATTTTGTCAGAATCGCCACGCTTTGCAGGCGGAAACAACATCACTAACAGTGTATTTATTATTACTGTTTTTCTTTTCAAATTTATTTTTATTGTACGAACCCCTTCGTTCGATGGTCTATCATAGTACACACGGCTTCATATTATAAGCTATAAATACCATTATAAACTCATCTCTCACTGCACTGAAAGTCCAACATAACGGACCAGCTTATACTGGCACCTGTGGTGTCTGCTAGTGATATTCGAACTCAGCGTCTCCGTCTTTTGAAGGGTACGTAAAATCGTTGATGCTGGTTGTTGTCATTAGACTGCAGTCATTAAGTCAAGTCAGAGGCCTTTGGGCGGCTTGAATAACTGTGGAACAACGTTAGCACCATAAATAAAGAAAGATCTAATTTTAGTTAGGGCCTCGCCGTAGAAATTCATTTTCAATTTATTTTATTTGCATTATATGGGTAGGTACAAAAGTTGATACAAATAAATAAAATTGAAGTGTCTGTTTGTAATGTCTAAATAACAGGTTTTTACTAAATGCATATGAAAGTTTAACGGTACATATAACAAAAAAACAATTTTTGAATTTTTTGTCTGTCTGTCTGTATGTTTGTTCCGGGTAATCTCCGAAACGGCTGGACCGATTTTGACGGGACTTTCACTGGCAGTTAGCGGATGTTATAAGGAATAACTTAGGCTACTTTACTTACTTTTTATATAAGAAAAATAAAAATACTAAAATCCAGTATACCTGCCTATATGCTTAAATAATCAAATATCCTATTTTTTTATATTAAACACCGGGTGAAAATGCGGGTCTCAGCTAGTATAAAATAATAAGAAACTTGAGTCTGTAAATTTATAGTCTAGCCGTGAACGTTATGAGCTCAACTCCCGTTTGATTTGATAAAAAATCCCTCTAGCTATTAGACTACACCAACAGTATGTATAATCTGTAAGAAAAGTATCCCGACTTTGCCACGTGCTCACTCGATTGGAAATTAAAAACATGGCTTTTCAAGTTCTAAAGAGGAAAGTTAACTGCTTACGACTGTACCTACATCTAAGGGTTAGGGCATATCCCTGAAAAGTTATTGCCCTATTGTATAAAGCACGAAAGGTTTTTTCAAGTTTTACTGTCTTAAACGCAGGAGAGAGGAGAGTTTTTCTTAGTTCGTGTTATCGCCCAATAATTGTGAAAATCGAGTAAAAGCCGATAGGCAGTGTTATTCGTTGATAACCTCGCAAATCGTACTCTGCTTTAGTGAGCTATTTCATCTTTCTGAAGATTTACAGATCTTGACGTGGATTGGTGTCCACTTCTCACAAATAGGGTATCTTGCCTCTAAAAGGACATTTCATTAACACATACTATCGCAATTCAATCCTAGATATGGCCTTCCCTCGAGCAGTATGACAGCACACAGCCCAGCGCCTTTCGGAATATATCTGCTTCAGGTTTTTATTATATATTAAGTTGTAGCAGTAATACAAGGAAAATGGGGAAAGCGAGAAGGATAATAACACAAGCGCCATCTTAAATACCTGCCTATTGGGTCGTGTTCCCCAAGTCAAAACTCGACGTAGCAATAAAGTCAAAAACATGAATGACACATGGCACATGAATTGAAAATCTAAAGGGAAGATAAAACCACTTGGCAAGGCGAGATAAAACCACGTGGAGAAAGGCAGTCACCATGTGGTATCCGAGATATGCGTAGATACTTCTAGGCAGACCACCAGCCCGATGGATAGACGACGTTGTCAG
This sequence comes from Diloba caeruleocephala, assembly GCA_947459985.1. NCBI lineage: Eukaryota > Metazoa > Arthropoda > Insecta > Lepidoptera > Noctuidae > Diloba > Diloba caeruleocephala. The sequence goes on from OX381618.1 coordinate 6,214,359, forward strand.
CCATGTAGGGTGGAAATGGATAAGCATGCACACGACCTGAAAAAGTGGCGTGAACAAGAGGAGGCCTATACCCATTAACGGGTGCATTGCTGATTAGATAGACAGAAGACAACACAAAAACAAAACGTTAGATGTAATACATTTCGTGGTACAGACCAGGTTTCAATAATAGTGGTGGCGTAGTACTTGGCCCGCTTTCGAAATGCGTATATTGACACAAATTTTAGAGACAAACATGATTGTAGAAACGGATAAAGAACGGAAATAAGGGTAATAAAATAGAATCAAGAAATGTACAATAGTCTCGATAGAATTATATTGCCAAAAAGGAGAACGACAAGAAAAACTAAATTTAAAAATCACCCATCATGTTTAGAACTTTTATAGCTCTTGGTCGTGTGGTTCCCGACAAAGAACAAGTCACCTCCTTTCCACCCATAGGTCTTTAAAAGGCTACTTATATTTAGGGTATTAATAAACCAAGTGGTGTCCGGATTAAGAATATAGCACCACTCCATCTCCTTCCGTGGATGTCGTAAAAAGCGTCTATGAGAATAAACCAGATGAACGGGCAGCGTCCCTTTTATGGAATAGAATCCATACTGCGATACCTGCCGAGCGTGGTTACTACTGACAAAGTCCCCCAAAATGATGACACAAGTGTGAAAATCAATGGGGAGGGTATTGTTTAGCAGTTAACGTCCTTTCGCTGATATGATGATGATGATATACAGAATGGGCAGCAACACCATTCTGTGTGATAAATACAATACACTACGAACGCCAGTCGGCCTGCTTAGCGTAGTAATTATGGCAATGTTCCTGATAATCCTGCATTTTATAAGTAATTGAGAGGCCTATGTCATGCAGCAGGCGATCTAGGTTTTCTGTTGATCTAGCCAGATTAAGACTGATATTCATTCATAACTGTGTAGATTCGAAACTGATCCTACAGTTAACATAAAAAAGCGTGATATTTTCTTCTTATCTTGTCAGTTTATAATATACAAATATTATGACTATTTGGCTGTTAGATTTGTTTGCTAATAAACGCATAAATAAAGCTTACTAAGCGTACATTGCAGTTTCACGTTACATAATTTAAAAGAGTTGCTACTTATTCAACTCACGTTCGTAAACCTTGGGCTGTGGCTGGTTCGCTCCTGTGACGGCCATTTTTTATTTGGTATGCAACGAAAATAGCTTTTCAATAAAAATCTTATGCGTCTGATAAAGAATAGGTCAGTAATCTTTCCGTGGGTATCATAAAAGGCAACTGAATCATGTATTAAATAGAATTACTTCAGACTCTACCATTGTCGAGAAAATCGTACCGTGATCGCTTATTCTTTTATCTAGCCTGGGGAAATCCTTCTAGACTTTTTTCGCCTATGGCAAAGCACAGCGGTGTGCTGGACTCTTACCATGATTCATGTGTTCTTTCGATTTTTCTATAGTCTTTCTTGCCGATAACGATTAAACAGGTGGAGATCTCCAACTCACACTCTACCAGATGATCAATGTACTAAGAATAGTTTTATCATGTCATCATGTTATCAAAAATTTATTTGCCATCGGTGGATCATTGGCTGCGCGATAGCTGTTGTCACGTCTGCTGTCGCTGTTCTTAGCTGATCTGCCTTCTGATCGGATCGTGTCTGATATGGGTGTCCTAAATTTTCACGTTAAACTGTGGCCTATTCATCCTGCTAAGCTAAGCAACTTATGAAACTAAGAACAATTAAAATTAAGTAACGAACAGATGAAAGCAATAAAAATAAATAATTTTCAAAAGATATTAACCTGACATACAAAAAGTCTACTTTCCCAAATGAAATATTCCCTATTCAGTCCCCTTCCTATAACATTGAGCGTCATTCATCAACCTGTTCGGGAGCAAATCTCCAGACGTGTCCCTCGGCTGATCCCGCCGGACTGAGTCTACGGACGCTCGGTTTTTACAGAAATTACCGGTCCGCTGAAATCCGCGTTGAAATGTGGCCGCTATGTCCTAATAAGCTGGGTGGCTCCGGTTTTTGTGAGATGTTGCTGTGATTTTAAGGAATTAAGGCTGCTTTTTTCCGGCGTTACCTACGTCGAAAGCTTTTACTTTGAGGCTAAGACTTTGAGTCATAAATTCTAATATTATTATAAAATCTCGTACTTGCAACGATCGTGCAAATTTTAAAAGATGTCGGAATGTGTAAGAAGCAAAGGGATCATATAGTAGCACGTGGGTGTCTGTTTCTGCCTACCCCCATGAGAAAAAGGCGTGTTGATACCTATTCGTCACAGTTTCTAACTAGGGCGTGACCCAAAACCTGTATATAAATAGAAATTAAAATATCACGTTCCTTGCGTGGAATTATTTCACATCGTATGCCATGTGTGTGACAAAGCGTAAGGACCATAGCAATAAAATGCAATAATAAGCAAGAAAATGGTAACTCGAAAGCGTATAATAAACTTGAGTACCTATGTAATATCTAGGAGTTACGGGTAACAGCCGCATTGAAGAGCTTCTAGATGAGAAGTGACAGGCAGATGTTCTCAAAACTAATAGTTCTCATAACGAATCTTTACTACTGTGTTTTCCTTGTATGAACTATTTAATTTAGTGGCAATAGCCTAATCGAAAGGTTTTGAGTTTGACGTGAACCCACTCCTTTCAAAAGTATATAAGTATGCTAAATTGAACCTGTTCACACGAATCTGGTATTCGTTAGGTTTACGACTTAATAATTTTATGATAAATTTTATATACTGGCAACACCAAACGTTCAATTTATTTGACAAAATTACAGAAAGAAAACTGGAATTGGAACTGGAAAATTATGAAAAGCTGACTAGGAGTAAGACAGGCTTCCGGGTCTGGATGTTTGTGCACGTGGCATTTATGTCTGTAAACTATACACACGAAACAGGAGAAATCCTAGTGTAGGATATCGTTTCTATAATAGCTACACGCAGCCGTGTGGTGCCGGCTCAGAATGCCACCACCCCATCTCCTCCCATGGGTGTCGTAAAAGTCGACTAAGGGATTAGCCGGAGGATGGGCAGCAGCGTCCTTCGAGTATATTAACAACTCAACTGCGATTGCCAACCCGCCTGCTAAGCGTGGCGATTATGGCAAAACCCCCCAATGAGCCCACAACACATCCATATCGGTGGTTGTGGTAATCTTTGGGGGAGGCCTGTGTCCAGCAGTAGACTTCATTCGGCCGAAATTATTACACGCTAAAGAAGAAATTCTACTACGCGAAATCATTTAAACAAAAGGAACGTTCAATTTGAATCTTATTACAATTGACAATAAAAAGTCATCTTACAATCAAGTTCCCTTAAAGGTTTAAATTGGTTCCAATGCGGACGCAGTTCTTTGTAAGGTATGTACATACATATATAAGGTCTTAGTTTAATAATCCATGACATTTTGTATGGCGCCTTAGTAAATGCCAATAAACAGATGGTATAAATCCGTTTCTTTCTTTCGTGCAACGCTGACGACGCCAGCTCCGTGCTCTATTTCTATATCTATTTCCTTTGACATGCCGAGTACCTAAATCGGTCAGCCGGCCGCGTCAACCATTTCCTTACTAGGTAAATGCGGATATTATTACAACTACGAGAACCAGCAAGTGGTGAAAATATTGTCTTATAAAAAAGATGATAAAAAATATATACAACAAAAATACCCTATATTGTTTTCAGCATTCACTTTAGTGTCATGCAAAATATCGTGGAATGTTAAAGTTATATAACCTTATATAAGTCCATTACATGATTCCAATGGCAATATTAGTTTATGGGTCTGGATCTGGGTGAAATTCTGCCAATTTCATGGTTGGATAAAAAAAAGTCTAATTGAAAGCCAAAATATTAAATAGACCTTGAAAGCAAACCGAAACTGATCTGGTTGAATTACTATAAATAGTAGAATTAAATCTTTTTTTTGTAATTTCAATTCAAATCACAATGTTGATTAATAGAACATAATTTGGTAAATGTTCCCCCCGAACTATAAAATAATTATAGAACAGAATACTTTTACTGGACACCATTTTAAAAACAACTACCTACTAGGAATCATTATATGAACAGTATTTGAACAAGGGGCGTTTTTGGATGGACATGAAAAAGATGGAAAAAGACAAAGGTAGTCCGTGGTGTACGTATCATATTAATATGATAAAAAATAGCGTATCTAGACAATTAAATATAATACGATTAGGTATATATTCCATAAATATAAATGATAAATAAACACTGTAAAATTAAAGTTTAATGTTGTTCTTTTAAATAAATTTACTTTATCCATCACATCAGTTTACGACAACGTAAGAATATCAACATCATTATCATTAATTTAATAACTTCCGGATTTTTTTTTTTAAACATTGCCCCACACTAGGATTTCTCCTGTGTCGTAGGTGCGTTTACAGGCATGAATTCCACATACAATACACCCAGACCCGGAACAACTACCTGCAGGTCATACAAATATTTGTTCCGTGTGGGAATCGAACCCACGACCCGGAGCGCAGCAGCCGACTGTATCAGCCACTGCACTAACCGTGCCGTCATAAACTTCTTATCTGTTATGCCAACCGTACTCCAACTACACTATAAACAATAAAATATAACTAATTCGCGCTATCCCAAATTAATATAATTTGGTGTGTACGCGGCAATTTGTTACCCCATAAACATAGAACGTGATGAGAAAACTTTATTATTTATTTACCTGATAAGCTCGGTACATAAAAGCAAATATATAAAGCTAATAGTCATTCCTGGGAATTTTTTGGCTAAGTTATAGTTATGTAATTTTACGGTTTCTAGATATTATTTCGGAAAACGGATTCTGAAACGTTTCATGTAACTTTTTAAAATCATGTTTGCTTTTAGCACAGGCAATGGGTACGTTATTTTAGGTAACCAGCAAACTGTTTTATTTAAAATAAAAACTAAACTCGTGTAATGTATTTTTAGTTGGTAACAAAGTTAATCTAGAATAACTTGATTTACGAAAATCAGATTTTGTTTTACAATTTTTATGTAATACTTAGCTGGGACCCGCGGTTTCACCCGTCGTTTAATTTAAAAGAAATTGGATTATTAATAAATAATTTCGGTACTTCGGCATAGACACCTTGTCGAGTTTATATACTAGGTTTCATGGTTATTAATGTTTTTGCGCGAAACCCTAATATTTTTTCTATCTGCCAGTGAAAGTCCCGTCGAAATCTATCCAGCCGTTTCGGAGAATAGCGGGAACAAACAGACAGACAGACAAAAAAAATTGATTTTTTGTTGTAGGTACCGTATATACTTTCATATGCATTTAGTAAAAAGCTGTTATTTTGACATTACAAATAGACACTTCAATTTTATTTATTTGTATAGAGACATGGTGACACCATTCTTCTTTTCTTAATTATCTGTATATCGTGCGGTGTCCGCATTGAGAATACAGCTCCACCCCACCTGCTGCTGTGGATTTAGTAGCAGCGTCTTTTCTGTGGAACAGCAGCCATTTTGCAACCTGCCTGCTAAATGTCGTGAGTACTGGCAACTTCCACTCAAAATTACAATCTAACCGGCCGTTGTAGAAAACTATAAAGGCCTTTGTTCAGCAGTGTGGAGGAGGTCCCTTGGCTGATATTGTAATGATTATTTTACCCTTTTACCTGTTACTAGTGATGACATATGGAACAGAGACGTGGTCACTCACAATAGGCCTCATAAGAAAGCTTAAGGTCACTCAGCGAGCTATGGAAAGAGCTATGCTTGGTATTTCTTTACGAGATCGAATCAGAAATGAAGAGATTCGTAGAAGCACTAAAGTTGTCGACATAGCCGAAAGTATTAGTAAACTGAAGTGGCAATGGGCGGGGCACATTGCTCGTAGAACTGATGGCCGTTGGGGCAAAAAGGTTCTCGAATTGAAACCGCGCACCGGAAAACGCAGCGTGGGATGAACTTCAACGAGGTGGACAAGCGACCTGGTGAAGGTCACTGGGAGTCGTTAGATGAGAGCGGCATGTGACAGCTCGTTGTGGAAATCTAAGGGGGAGGCCTTTGTTCAGCAGTGGACGACCTGTGGCTCAGCCACATGATGATCATGATGATGATGATTTTACCCTTCTGCATTATCAACAGAAGCTTAAAAGTTAAGTCGAGTAAGGGACTAAGCTACAGGAGGACGGCGCCACGCCCACCAGATCAAGACCTGCTGGCCGTATGGTGAATGCTCGAGCGAACTACAAGGCCCAGTACCAGGTAGATCAAAGGAAAACCAAGGTAGGTTTAGTCTTTACCCAGGCGGAGGAATGTATGAGCATTTAGTGTTAGTAGAGTTCTATGTGAAGGCATCAAATGCGACGGTACTTCCTAGGTACTTGTAGTCCCACCTATTTCACCCGCCAATACAGCTATGTGTAAGCATAATTGTGTTTCGGGTGAAGGGTAGGAACAGCTATAGAGTTCACGGGAACAGAAGTCCTTCTGTCTTAAGCTTTAAGTCGGTAACGCGTGAATAATCATTAGACTGCTTGCATGCTCATAGATACGGTTGCTATCAGTAGATAGATTGGCTGTAGGTTGTTGGCTCTTGTGTTATCATACGAGGTCCTGGAGCCCTTAAGTGCCGAAGATGACCCCAGTGGTTTTAGCCGGTAGGAATCCGGCATGAATCTTCACCCTTCTCTAGGGCGTAGGAATGTAGAATGTCCACAGGGTCAAAAGGGTCGTAACTCAGTAATTACGACCTAATACACTGATTGATATAACTTGGCTTGGCATAACATGTCTTGGCTTAGCATAGCATGTCTTGGCATAGCATGGCTTGACTTGCTACTGGAGGTAGGCGGTATGAAGTGACATAGCGGTTAAGCATGGTTCAGTTGGTAGGCTGGATGGCTCGGTAGAGACATCAAGCCTTTTTTTTTTTTTTATTGATGTCCAGTGGAAATTCTACATGGAACTTCCTTCACCCCGGGGAAGGGCGAAGGGGTATGCGGACTCCTACCGGCTAAAACCACTGGAGCGGTCATCTTCGGCACCGAAGGGGGGCTCCAGGTCCTCGTAAGATCACATTAGAGCCGCCCATTGGCGCCACGCCTTTAGGCACATCACGGAGGGGATGACTGTAAAGCGGTCACCCCCTCTAGTGGAGGGAAGGCGACTGTAAAAAGGTCGCCCCCCCAGGCACTTCTTGGGGAGGATTGTAAAGGATCCCCCCAAGCCTCGCTTTGCGCTGTGCTGCGCACACGGCGGCACGTGACCACGTGCGCGCCACCGTCTTCCCGGGGGTCGCTCCGTGTGAGCACGCAGACTCCCCAATCTGCGCGCCCGCGACCCCCGAGAGAGACATCAAGCCTAACTACTAACTTTAAATGTTTGGTTTTTTATGGCCAAATTTGACAGCAAAATGATTGTTCAGCTTTTAAAATGTTATGAGCAACCCTGTTACCTAAAGTATGTACATTGTAGGTACGATCATTTTATTATTAACGTGTGGCCTTTTGGCCGGAGGCTTACGACTCATACATTTTATATTTGGAACAAACAAACCGACAACTCAGGATATTTGACTAAATAGCGGTTTTCAGTATAATTCAATATTCTTGGTCTAGCTTTGAGGTTCAGTAATAACATTTATTATATATTCCGTGTGTGTCCGTATTTAGAATATAGCACCACTCCATCTGCTCCCGTGGATATCGTTAAGGGGTCTAAGAGGCTCGTAACCAGAGGGATGGGCCGCAGCGCCCATTCAGTGGGACGCTAACCCTATGGCAAATTTCCCCCCAATGACGACACAAATAAATAACCCCAGTGTAAGCAGTCTGAGTGGAAATCTGTAGGGAGGCTTTCATTTACCTGTGGACGACCTTCGGCTTGTATGCTAACGATGATATCATTTAGGTCTTAATTTCAGTCGAAAAAGTCTATTGCTGGACAGAAGCCACGAAGAGGATGTGTTAAGATGGAACATAGTACAGTAATATAATAATAATTTATTTGCCGTGGCAGCTAACGTATAACCAGTTTCAACAGACGGCACCCGTTCCTGAGCTTAGCTTAGCTCAACCATGTTGTAGGGAACCGAACGACCCGATACACAACGCCACCGCCAGCAAGACGTTTTAGGTAGCATGACAGACCACACCAGGCAAAAGACACAATCAATATAAGTACTAAACATATAACATTAATGGCTACATGATGCTCACACATGTACAGTTTATATGAATCTTATAATCTAATATGACATGAACAATATTAACAATAAATAATAGTAAATCAATATGACCCACCACCCCCATCTCCTCCCGTGGGTGTCGTAAAAGTCGACTAAGGAGGATGGGCGTCCTTCGATTACATTAACAACTCAACTGCGATCGCCAATCCGTCTGCCAAGCGTGGCGATTATGGCAAAACCCCCAATGAGCACACAACACACCAATATCGGTCATTGCGGTGATCTTTGGGGGAGGCCTGTGTCCAGCAGTGGACTTCATTCGGCTGTAATGATGATGATGATGATGAAATCAGTATGTAAATAACATAAAAAAACATGTTTTGTCATTATGTGTCTATCCTCGAGACGGTTGCGCGTCGTGATTCCTCGTGGACTGTCTAGAGAATTGTGCAGCTAGCCAGGCCACACATAGAAAAAATAATCCCTCCAAAAAAACGATGTCCGCAGATATGATTGGTGGCCAATACGGACGGCATGATTGCCACAGTGGCTAAGCGATTGGCTTCTGTACAATGTATCGTGGGTTGGATCCTCGCACCGAACATATTTTTGTATCATCTACAGATAGTTGTTTCGGGTCTGGGTGTCTGTGCGTGTGAGATTTATGTCTATAAATTGACCCCAGGATACAGGAGAAGTTGAAATGTGAATCATCGTTTAAAAAAGGCCTAACAATACAAAAACTAATAATTTCTGCCAGGGTCACGGTGAATGTGCGAGCAAATCCCGATGCCCGGCACAAGGTAACTCGATGGAATACGGTGGTGGCTTTAGGTGATATGAGACCCTTCCGCGTTACTTAGGGCGGAAAATGTAGATGGAGAAATCCACATGAAACATGTTTTCATAACAAAATATTCTACTGTTTTATTTTTACAATTTAAATTATTTTGCCGTTCTAAATTCTTAGAACCCCAAAGTAGAATTCAGAGCCTAGCAATAAAATTCTCTAATGGAATTTTCCCTAACACTATACGTTCCTAGGTATACAAATAGGGGTGGTTAGAAATAATAAAATCGCGGCTAGGTAGCCCCATAGGGATTGTTTCGCCAAATTTGGACTAAGGAATTTAATATAAATCCGGGGTGAAAAGGGGTTGGACCTTGCCCCATGATTATTAGTCTTGGGCGCCTAAAATTTCGCTTTAGTTATATTTATAGCCTAAAAGAATTACTATCAAGAATTATATGTGTGTCGGGTCATTTAGGGAACCCAATATAATTGAGCTAATTTGTGTTAACTGATAAGTTGCCGTGTGGTGCCGGCTTAGAATACCACCACCCCATCTCATCCCGTGGGTGTCGTAAAAGGTACTAGAGGATTAGCCGGAGGATGGGCAGCAGAATCCTTCGAGTACATTTATAACTCAACTGCGATCGCCAACCCATCTGCCAAGCGTGGCGATTATGGTAAAAATCATGCGCACACAACACAAACCCATACTGGTCGTTGTGGCAATCTTTGGGGGAGGCTTCTGTCCAGCAGTGGACGTTTTTAGGCTGGAATAGAACTGATAATCATGCATGTGTCATGCTCGTAAACAATGCTGTCTTTCAGAACCGGCGGGCTGATTAGCTAAAAACAGCAACAGCAGATGCGATAGCAGCTACTCGTATACGCAGCCAAGGATCCACCGGTGGCAAAGCATCAAAAAAATTGGTATTACGTAAGGAATCGCCCGCCTGTCGCTACTTGTGGAGGGTGCATAGTAGCACCAGTAGCGATAAAGTAGCCACCAGCGGAACTAAAAGAATGATCGGTTTTAGTTCATTGATTGTCCGACAGAGGCGCGTCAGAGATCTTCGCCTGTTTAGTCGCTATCGGCAAATAGGTAATACCAAATTAACGTTTAACATCGGCGTTGGAGCAATTTACGCCTGTTCCGAAGCGTCTGCGACTTAGATAATCAGCCTGCCGATAGCCGTTAACTATCATAGCAAATAAATTCACTATCATTATATCAGCAAAGGACGTCCACTGGTAAGCAAAAGCGTCCCCCGAAGATTTCCATAACGCGTCGTCATTTTAGGGTTCATTCATTTGCCAGTACTCCCCACGTTTGGCAGGCGGGTTTGTGAGCGCAGTACGACTACCGATCCACAAAAGGTATGCTTCTGTACATCCTGAACATCCCTCTAGTTTAGAGTACATATGTTTATATATTTTTCTCACTATACCATCATTTGTATTAATCGATATTGTAATTTCAATTATTTTAAAAGAGTGTCCATAGAATGTTTTGCTGACTTTTCTCCAAAGCACTAACAAATAGGAACCATGCAACTTTTTTCTGGTGGTAGGGCTTTTATTGTAAGAGGCCGGCTAGGTAGATACCACCCCGGTGCCAAATACTCGCCGCAAAGATACTTCTTTTAAGTGTGTAATTAAGTGAAAACACTACTGTGTTTAAACTTCAAATATTGCTCTTGCTCCGGTGTCCTTGTACACGTGATGCTTCGAAGGACAAGTCCTGGGTAGTATTCTAATTATTATGGACAGGTATGTCGCTTACCACCAGGCGAATGACTTGCTGGTCTCATCACCAAGGTGTATAAAAAAATGAAGAATATTATTTCTGACGTTTTATAAAGATATTGGTTTGTCTATTCGTATATGAGTGTTTGTTTGTCAAATATGTGCAAGGTACACCGTTCATGTGATTGAGTCGAAACTTTGCACAGTTGTTATTGGCACTCGGGTAAAGGTTTCCAAGAAAAAATAACAAGCATTGCAGCGGCTTTAGCCAGTTTGATATAAAAATTGACTTTTGACTAAAAAAGAAACCGCCTCGTTGAAACAGCCGATCTGTTCTCTAACTAAGTTCTTGCTGTCTTGGTCCGCCTCACCACCCACCACTGCGCCGCGCCGCACGCCAACAATATTACTCCCCCCCCCCCCCCCCCATTGAGGTTAGAGCCCCGCAGAGGCGACCTTAGCTGCAATTGCTTGGTAATTTTCAAAAGCCTGGTAGAAGGCATTTTCGGCTTCGCCAAGATCACCTGATTCAGAAGCGACAGTTCCCTAGACTGGAAAACTATGTTTCCATGTCTGGGTAAACACGAACGGGCATGTGAGATGTATGTCCCTAAAATGTACGCACGTTACCTACATGAAAAAATCAGGTAACGGTATCCGGGGCAACGTTAAAATATACAACAGCACTATAGGTAATCAGTTCCAAGTGTGTGTACCGGAAAAAAACAAATAATTGTTTCACGGCTCAATCTTACACATTTTAGGCCCACTCAAAATAAGTACCTACTAAATGTAGAAAATTACAGAGCAATTTCTAGCAAAGACTTCAGGAGCAATTCGTTTTATCTGAAACATTATCTGCAAAACATCTACGCTTTCAGTGTTATACCCACTCAATAAAGAAATTATTTTGTTTTATAAAAAGTAGAGTTTATAGAGTTTTTTTTTACTGTTTTATAGAATTCGATAGGTATTCCGATAATGGATGGATGAAAAGGGTTCATTAAGTGAAAATAATTTAATTTAGAGGTAAATCCTGATATCTTAGATTATATATAAACCTATGTACAGCTGAGACCACTCAAATAGTAGAAATAAACCTATTTTATAAGTTTTAGATATACAGATACCACGTTGGCTTCAAAAACGCACGTGAATATTAAAGCCTAGAATAAGGGGAAAAATTCTAACACATAATAATAAGGTTAATGTGTATTTATTTGACTTTATACTTTTTTTTACCGCTTTTATTAGTTTCATTCGTGACTACCGTATTAAAGCAGCTTCTTGAACTCTTCGGGATTACTTTATCCTATGGTGAGATAATGACTGCCCAGAAGGGTTAAAATAATTATTATTATTAAAGTCCGTGCCGAAGGCCTTAGAGAACCCAGTAATGAAAATAGAACAAAAAGCCCCCAATTCAGGTTTATACTACTACTAATACTGCAAGCGTGAGATTGAGCCTTGCTTGCCTTATTTTATTGATTCAAGTGCACTTCAAACAGCAATAACACATTAAAATCGTGATATATAAACAACAACATAAACACATTAAACTTCAAATGGTATGGTTGTAACTAATAATGATTTTATTACAAGATAAGGGTGCATTTTCTTCATCGCGATTAACGATACTTCGTAAAGGTTAATCTTAAAACGAGTTCCAACTTTCTTTGCACTGTGTGCTGAATGGGCGATAAAAATGGTTTATTACGAATAACAATGTTGAAACCGTGTTGATGAAACTTTTACCTTAGTTGCATGAGTGAATTGTTTATTCTGTATACAAATCAGGCGCTCATAGCCAGTTGCACTCACTAATCGGTAAACGATTGGCGAGTTTAAGCAAAGCTTGGCGCGGTCAGTCACTGGATGGGTGACCGCATAGTGGTATTTCAACCTACAACCTAAGCGTCTCCGTGCTTCGGAGGGCACGTTAAATCGTCGGTCCCGGTTGTTGTCATTAGACAGCAGTCGTTAAGCCAAGTCGGAGGCCTTTGGGCGGCTAGAACAACTCTGACACAAGGGTGGCCACTAACCATACGAAATATATATATATATATATATATATATATATATGCATTTAAGCGGAAAGTTCGTGAATGCCTTTTTAACATAACGTTAGCAGAATTTTCTTAGCATCTGTTCAAAGACTCAAAATATAATTATGTATATATTTATTTATTCCTTATATATATTCATAAATATACAGGCAGAGGATGCCTATAGCATTAAGTCCGCCTGTGTACGCACGGCTACATGTCAAGCTATTATTTCCAGTATAAGCTGATCTCGCATTGTATTAACTTTCCATTCAATGAGAGGTCAAGCTAAACTGGAATTATATAGCTTGATGTGTAGCTGAGTGTACTATAGCTGCATAAAGTTTAAATAAATAAATAAAACAAATATTTGTATGACCTACAGATAGTTGTTTCAGGTCTCTTGGTATTTGTACATGTTAGATTTTAGTCTGTGTACGAGATAAATATTAAAAAGATTTATACTAATTTAAAACATTTACAGCAACTTATGAATAGTCAAGACTTAAGTTGCCGCGTTCCAAAATGTAGATTTCCAATGGAAGAACGGGCAACTCACTACACTTTTTTACATCATTATAAGATACAACATTTTTGAGTACTTGCTTTGTTTGTACTGTACTGTACCCACAACACAGTCCTAGTTTAAACGCATCAAACTAATAAAAATGAGGAAGAAGGACACAACGCTTTGTCTTAACTCAAAACTTTCTACCATCCCAAGCTTTAACTACTACAGGTGTTGTTACCACAAAATTGAATTTCCGTCTTAAAGTAACAAAACAAACTATTACTCCATTTCCAAAACAATAAGGTAGCTTGAATATTCTTAAATTCTTAAATTCTTTATTGTACTAACGGAAAATACGAATCAGACAGTCAATATAAATGTTATGTACAAAGGCGAGCTTAACTCAGACTGAGTTTTCTACCAGCAAAACCTTTGAGTGAATAGAGAGTGATGGTAAAAAGAGGGCAAAGTCACGTGTACAATAATATTAAAACAATCATTTAATAAAAACTGAACGAAATAATAATAATATATATAATAAATAATATATGTGCGCATATAAACAAATATATATAAATAAATATATATATATATATATATATACATATTCTATACAAATATATTACATATTGACATATAACGAATTTAAAAAGTCACATAGCAAGGAAATGCTTCTTAATTCTAGTCTTAAAAGCGTCCAGAGTACGGCTATCGCGTAGGGCATGTGGTAAGGAATTCCATAGACGTACGGCACGAATAGTAAAGGAACCGTCATAACGGCTAGAAGTGTGAAGAGGAGTCCGGAGAAGGAGAGAAGAAGCCGATCGACAGGGTTTTCCCCTGGGAACAAGATACTCAAATCGCTCACGAAGATAGATAGGAGAATTTGGGTTATGAAGAATAGAGTACAGTAGGGAAAGAATATGAGAATCACGGCGTTGCCGAATAGGTAGCCACCTCAATCTGGTTCGAAATTCAGACACATGGTCATATTTTCGAAGACCGAAAATGAAGCGGATACACAAATTCTGCAGACGTTCGAGTTTGTTTAGTAGTTCCTCTGATGCATCAAGAAAACAGACATCGGCATAATCTAAGAGAGGAAGAAGGAGAGATTGTGCAAGAATTATCTTAGTATGAAGAGGCAGGAATTTTTGAAGACGTTTGAGGGAATGAAACGAGCAGAATACCCTCCTGCTGACTTCTGCAATGTGAACATCCCAGGAGAGATTGGAATCTAAGAGAACACCCAAGTTTTTAGCGCTTTTTGAAGTGGCTATAGTAACGCAGTTGTACACGATAGGCGGGATACACTGAAGATTCAAAAGGTTGGACATGTATCTACCACCAATAACGAGAGCTTTAGATTTTGTGGGGTTGACTAAAAGGCCAAAAGACTTAGCCCACTTGCTAATATTCTCAAGATCATTATTGATGGCACTAATAGCTTTCGCGTACTCTCCAACTTTAAAATGACAATATAACTGCAGGTCGTCTGCATAGAGATGATAATGAGAAGCTAGGACCTTTGTGATGGCGTTTATAAAAACGGAGAAGAGAAGAGGTGAGAGGACGCCACCTTGTGGAACACCCGCAGCCAATTCACACCACTCGGAGGAGGCATCATCGAAACGAACTGACTGCGAGCGACCCCGAAGATATGAGTTAAACCATGCAATCGCAGAAGATGAGATATTAAGAGACGATAGGATTCCTAAGAGGATGTCAAAATCAACAGAATTAAAAGCATTGCTAAAGTCCAATAAAACCAGTAATGTTAGCATTTTATTTTCCATGGCCAGTCGGATGTCGTCAGTTATTTTAACTAGTGCCGTTACAGTGCTATGGCCAGGACGAAAACCAGATTGGTAAGGACTTAACAAGCTATTAGAAGAGAGATATGAAGACAGTTGATTTTGGACAACACTCTCAAGGACTTTGGATAGGATAGGAAGAATGGATATGGGACGGAGCTGGGATACTGAAGAGGGATTCGGAACTTTGGGAAGTGGTAGGACATGAGCCCTCTTCCATACTGTGGGAAATGAGCTTACCTCAAGGGAATAGTTTATAATGTGGGAAATGACGGATACAAGTTCATTCAGGATGGGAAGGAGCATTTGGATTTGCAGGCCATCATCACCCACCGCTTTCGTGGATATGGAATGGATAATTCTTTTAATATCTCGTTCTGTAATTGGGTGAAAAGAGAAAGAAGTACATGCTGGCAGAGGAAGATTAGAGAGATAATTTAATGTAGAAGATTTTATGTAGTCATCTAGAATGACAGGAGATTTTGAGAAATGTGCATTAAGTGCATTAAGGTCCATGACAATATTACTGTCATTCGTGGCTTTGCCGATACCAAGGGACTTAAGAAAATGCCATACTTGTGTTGTTTTGAGATTCTGAATCGAATTATGGATGTGGCGCCTTTTAGCATCTCTACACATACGACTGCAACGATTACGTAGCTTTTTGTACATAGTCCAGTTTTCATCAGTGGGGTACTTTTTATACTTTCGCTTAGCCTTATCCCGCTTAGACATGAGTGTTTTAATGTCATTCGATAGCCACGGTGCGGGATGGTGTTTAACTTTCACCTTTTTTACAGGTGCATGCGCGTCGTAAAGATCTAACACAGTCCTGTTAAACATAGATACCTTAGAGTCCAAGTCATTACAGTCGTAAACAGAGGACCAGTCGATACTACTCGCTTCATCCCTCAGACGCTCAGAATCAATGTTTTTAAAACTACGAAGTAACAGAAAAGTTGTCTTGCGTTTTGGAGGGTGAATTTTATAGGAGAGAAATATAAGATCGTGATAAGAAAAAGAAGCAGAAAGCTGTCCATGTACGGCTACTTTACTAGGGTCAGAAACAAGAATAAGATCTAATAATGAGGGAGTACAGTGAGGAGACCGATGAGTAGCGTTTAATGAAAGGATTTGCATGTTGACAGAAGAGACAAGTGATAGGAGTTTACGGCTCCGCAAGTCATCTCTAAGTAGGCAAGTGTTGAAGTCACCGAGGATTATTGTATGATCATATACTGAAGAGAGATATTCTAGTTTGGATTCAAGAGAGGAGAAATAGTCTATGTGACAGGAAGGGCTATAGTAAACGCCTAAAAGAAGTTTAGTGTGTTGGAAATTGATTTCAATGAAAAGGTGTTCTGCAAATTTGGAATAATCACTCGGAGACTGTTCTACTATTTTGTAAGTGATATCTCCACGAAGATATATAGCAACCCCTCCACATCCCTTGCCTGTTCTGTCATTACGCACAAGTTTATAGCCAGGAAGAGAATACTGCGTAGAAGGAAGTGCAGGTTTAAGAAAAGTTTCAGAGACAAGGACAGCATGAATAATATCGGAGTCAAAAGATGACAGCAAATCGGTATAGTGAGCGGGAATACTTTGAGCATTAATGTGTACAGTGTTAAAAAAATTGCGAACACAGCAAAATGTGGTGAGAAGTTTATCACGTAGGTGCACGGAATCATCGCTAAACGCACTGGCGTAGCTCTCATCGGACGTGCAGGAAGAAGAACAAGAAGCAAAGCTATCATCCGTATCATGCAACATAATAATAAATATACAACTATAATAAATACAATAAACTATAAGTATATAAGTAATAAGGCTATTTTAAACTAAATCTAATGTGAAATAAAATGAATCAATAATTTCACATTAGAACACCTCGATGCACTCGCCAGCTACACCAACCAATAATGGATGAATATCCAAGAGGCCAAACATGATATAAAAAAAGAAAAACTGGTATTGTGATGTCTTGCACTGTTTCCGAACGATAATGTTAACGTTAAACAAAAACGAAGTAATTAACGTAGATGGAGTATTGTAAATATCAAGTGACCGACAACAATAACGCGAATTTTAACAAAAATAGAGTGAGGATAAAATTAATAACAAGTATTTAAAGTTTTGGATGTACCGTATAGTATCTGCTACTATTTTGCTGGTTTACGCTGCCTTTTATCAGGAACCGTGTTCGCCAATTTGCCAGCTTGCGGTGATGTTACCTCCTTGGAGGGTCCAACACTGGTGTTACCTGATGTCGGCACAGCCACTGGGAATTCCACTAAAAGCTTCCGTAAATCAGATGCTGTCTCAATCTTCCGGCGTAGCTTATTTGTCCCTGGAAGCTGAATGATTACCTTGCCCTCAGAAGTCCAACACTGGCTGGTGCCGTAGTGCTTTCGGGCATCCATGAACACCTCATGTCGAGGCTTGGTCAAAAATTCTGTTAAAGTCAGACCAGAACCCTTTAGGAAAGACTTTTGGCGCCACACTTCACTTCGCAACATGTAGCTCTGGAACCGGATCAAGACAGGACGAGGCTTGCTTTTATTCACGCCCAGACGATGGCAGGCAATTATGTCAACTGGCAAGATGTTGCTCACATTCATTTGATCAGTAAAAATTGTGATCAAACCAGACATCAAATCCCCATCTTTCTCTTCAGACAGGCCATGAAGGAGTAGGACCTGCCGACGGGATGCCATCTCATGCCTATCCAAACCAACTACCAGCAGCTCCATCTGTGTTTTCAGTGTACCCAATGTCTTCCAAATAAGGCACTTAAAGTCGGTGAAGTCTTTTGAAAGGCTGGCGACGGTCTTGTGGGCTGTCTCTGTACCACTGGCACTTTTCAAATCCTCTTCATATTGAGTCATGCGCGAGTGAAAGGAAGATGACAGCTCCTCCATGCAGTTTGACAGCTGTGAATACAGGTCCATAGTGGTAAAGTGATAGTGAAGGTGAAGGTGATACTTAAAGGAAATGTAATAGGCTTGGTGAGTGCACCAGAGGTTAATGTAAACTTTTACAATAGATTTAACATTAAATATTACTTATAAGTATTTTTTTTGGTCAAAATATATATGAGCTTGTAACTATGTTGTTCAATAGGCGACTACCCTCAACCAAAAAAATATTCCGTTGTATCGTCAGAAGTTGGTATCGTTTTGTCGAGAACTCAAGGGAATGACCATTTCAACACCCCATAATGTCTTAAGTTGGCCGAAGTCCCGAGGAGAAATAAGTGATGATAAAACATTTCGAATTCTCTGTAAGGAAAGATTATTAAATATTTTCGCCAGATATAGTCTTATTTGGCCTTATACATAGGCTGCACTAAAAGTATCGGGAATGGAATATTTCCACTGTTCCTGTCATATTAAAATCTTTTTAATTGAAAACTCCTTGGTTTTACAAATCGAATACCATTTATTTATTTAAAAAAAGATTCACGGTCTTGTCACAAGGTTTTGTCAAACTTGTTTAGTAGTTGAGAAAATGGAATTGACTCGAGAAAATTCAAGAGCGATGATTTATTATGACTTTCGAAGTGGTTTAACACAAAAACAGTGTGTTGACCGGATGATTTCTGCATTTGGTGATGAAGCCCCATCCAAAACCACAATTTATCGCTGGTTTGCTGAATTTCAACGTGGACGTGTCAAGCTCAGTGATGATCCTCGTCAAGGTCGTCCAAAAACTGCAGTCACCCAAGAAAACGCTGATGCTGTGCGTAAGCTGATTGAGGAAGATCGACATGTGACATACCGCGAAATTCAGGCAACTTTATACATCGGCATGAGTCAAATACAAATAATCTTGCATGAACAATTAGGTGTAAAAAAGTTGTTTTCTCGATGGATACCGCATTTGCTATGTGAAGAGCAAAAAGCGGCTCGCGTTACTTGGTGCGTCAGAACTCTCGAAAGATTCCACGCAGGATCCTCAAATGCTGTATACAACATCGTATCAGGTGACGAATCCTGGATATATGCGTACGAACCCGAAACAAAAAACCAGTCACGAGTTTGTTGTGACTGTTGTTGTTCGAAAATGAGTTAAAGCCAACAAAAATTGTTCGTTCACGGAGTGTTGCAAAAAAAATGGTGGCCACGTTTGTCTCCAAAACCGGCCATGTTACGACTATTCCTCTTGAGGGACAAAGAACGGTTAATGCAGAATGGTATGCTAGCATTTGTTTGCCACAGGTCGTTTCTGAACTCCGTAGAGAGAACTGCAACCGCCGCATCATCCTCCATCACGACAATGCGAGTTCTCACACCGCGCACAGAACAAAAGAGTTTTTAGAGCAAGAAAACATAGAATTATTAGACCATCCGCTGTACAGCCCCGACCTAAGCCCTAATGATTTCTATACTTTCCCTAAAATAAAGAATAAATTACGTGGACAGAGATTTTCATCACCTAAAGAAGCTGTGGACGCCTACAAAACGGCCATTTTGGAGACCCCAACTTCCGAATGGAATGGTTGCTTCAATGATTGGTTCCATCGTATGGAAAAATGTGTCAAATTTCGCGGAGAATACTTCGAAAAGCAATAAATACATTTTTAAATAGTAATGTTGTGTCACTTCCTTGATTCCCGAAATTTTCAGTGCCGCTTCGTATTAAACCCGATTTAGGTTTATGATTCTCAAAAGGGCGAGTTGGGTTATATTATAAAATAAAACCCAACTCGCCCCTTCATCATCGTTTGCATCGGTTTCAATCGAATCGAAGGCTTTCTCATAGTCCACAAACACCAAGCATAGTGGCAGATTACAACCCTTGATAACCAGCCGCAGCGTATGAATGTGGTCTATGGTACTGAAACCTTTTCGGGAGGCTGGAAGGCCAATGATAGGTAGAGTTACCGAGGTATATAGCTGCCGGTAGAA
Organism: Diloba caeruleocephala; assembly: GCA_947459985.1. Classification (NCBI taxonomy): domain Eukaryota; kingdom Metazoa; phylum Arthropoda; class Insecta; order Lepidoptera; family Noctuidae; genus Diloba; species Diloba caeruleocephala. The sequence continues at coordinate 6,234,381 of OX381618.1, forward strand.
GTTCTCAATCTCTCTCAAAACCTCTGGCTTCGTGCGATTCGTCTACTCTCTACTCTACTCTGCACACCGTGAATCTTGGTTCTGCAGCGTTGGACGCCCGAGAGTCGATATGACCAAACAGGTGCCCCGTAGAGGGCCACGGACCGCACGACTCCCCTAAAGGGGTGGCAAACTTCTTCCTTTGGTCCCCCCGTCCTTTGGGCAGTAGACGGTGCAAGACACCCACTATCCTTTCGACCCCGGGGACAAGACGCTCGACCAATAGGTCATGATGAAGTCCACCCAAATTGCCCCACACTCAACTCACCATCGCCTCGAGTGCCCAGTTTTGCATTAAAGTGCATTACAACAGTTAGATGTCTCTTCGAGGAATGTATGGCCCTACTCACGTCCTCATACATACTCTCTACTTCATCATCTGGGTGTGTTGAAGTCGGTGTGTAAACTGTATGACCTTCAACGCATACCTTTGGATATTCTGAGTAAAAGGTACGCTACCCTACGTTCTACAACCCTGCTTCAACATTTCGGCCGAATGAAGTCCACTGCTGGACACAGGCCTCCCGCAAAGATCACCACAACGACCGATATGGGTGTGTTGTGGGCTCATTGGGGGGTTTTGCCATAATCGCCACGCTTGGCAGACGGGTTGGCCATCGCAGTTGAGCCCATCCTCCGGCTAATCCCTTAGTCGACTTTTACGACACCCACGGGAGGAGATGGGGTGGTGGTATTCTGAGCCGGCACCACACGGCATACTACCCTGCTACCCTGCTTGGCTGAGCGTACAAATAAAAATGTGGATATCTAATTGATTATTTTTATACCTAATTCACATAACAGGTTTTCGTAATATTAATGGGTATTTATCGTAGAAGCTATGATTTGCTTTCTGATAAAATATATTTATTTACTGTTTTCCCTACAGTGAAATAGTTTGTATGAATGTTAATGTAATGACATTTGTAGTATTATTATTCCTTGTATTTTACTTTATAAATTGACATTTTTAAACATCCAACCGCCCGTGATTACTTCCTTGGTTTTTCTGCGTGTTGTTCGTTTACATAAACATACTTATTTTATAACATAACAGACAAGGAAGTGTAGCTAAGGGATCTGTAGGATTCTTCTTCACCGCCGAAATACTTAGAAAGCGGTCAACGGCGGAAGAACGAACATATCGTAAGCATTTAAAAAAAATCGTTTACCTTAGTCTAATCTGAATAAATAACATTTGTACTTTTACTTTAACTGACTACAGTTCCTATGTCTGATAACATTATCTAGGTTCATATTTTTTTATCTTATTTATTGTACACTTGTTGTACTATTAGTGAAACCCCACCTGTCGATTTCTGGTTATCGAAATGGATAAACTTCATATTCGACAATATTAATTTACTGTTCATTTTCGCTTTATGGATATAGAGCATACCGACCTCGTGGTCTGTGATCCCTGAAGGTCTTTAGGTAAAACAAAAGTGTGCTGTTTTACCCACAGACGTCGTAGTTTATTGGCACGAAGTGGTGTAATATAATCAGTAGTGCTGTTTTGGATAGAAAAACACAACAGATTATTTTCTGTCGATATATCGATATAAAAAACTAGGGTTATCTTTCCCCTTACAAACCACAAAGGTAAAACAGCGAGACATAACTAGTATCTTGATAAATTTTAATCAAAATCTTTCGGTCGTATTTGCATAGCCCTCTAAATATCATGAAACCCTTGAATTTGCATCGAAATGAGCGTAAAATGACCAAAACCCTCATTAAAGGGACGCGAGGAGAATCAGGCCTTTATTCTTTTGTCTATGCTTTTGTTAGGCCGCCATTTTGAGCCTCCGCCATTTTGTGATGCCCAGATTGTTTTATGAAAAAACTTCTATTGTATTACGCTATTGTTGTTTTATTATGAAAATGTGTTTATGTAGATTTAGCGACAGTATTATTAACCTATTGGAGCCAAATTTGGTGTTTGTTTTTTATTTCATTAGCTTACGATAATGTTACTGAAAAAAAATATCTTTTTTGGGGACATAACTTTAAATGCTTGAACGGTTTTATAAGGCTAACATATTTTCAAAAAAGAGTCGTTTGTAGTAGCCTCTACGAGCAGTTGAAGTAACATTTTGATAAACGCAGAATGATTAAAAATAACACTTCTAGTGTGTGTTACAATTGAATTACGTTAATTAGTTCTATAACCTTAAACATTACATAGAAGTCTAAGTAAAAAAGGTCACATTGTCTAAATTTCTGAAAAGATAATTGTATTATCTAAATTTTAATTCATTGTTTTTTTTTGTTTCAGTTAAAATTTAAAAAGGATATTAACTTGGTAAATTACGATTGCGAAAATAAATCTTTATCAGACTAATTAATTTGAACATAGACAAATTATACTAATTTACCTACAGTTGAGATAAATATTTTAAACTAAATCTTTATCTTACTAATTAATTTATTTTTTTATGAATTCCGGTGCGGACTTATTAGTCTTTATAATAAAATACTTTTAAGCGGACTACATCGCGTATATTATAGATTTTTGTTTTTCCTGACGTTTCAAAAACTTTGCAGGGTTCATTGGCTATAATATACGCGATGTAATCCGTTTGAAAGTGTTTTATTATAATGTGTAATAATCGCGAAAACCTAAGACATTAAAATTCTTTGTTTCAATACCAAGAAAAACAAATATTACTGATCGGTAATCACCTTTTTTATGAAGCTTCTCACATACACCTCGAGGGAGATGTAGTTGCTGCTGTGGAAAATCACACTAAAAGGAGGCGATATATACATCCCACTGTGAGACGATCGCGATATTACATCAGATCATAAATTAATTGTGTAAATCTAGGTCACAATAACATTAATTGGACAGCAAAATGCAATTTGCTTTGCAGTCATAAATACGCCCAACACTACGTTTGTAAACTGAAGTGAAAAACGACTAATTTCCACGCCACACTGCATTTTAAAAACTGTTTGTAAGGACTCCAAATAGTTTGGAAATTTTCTCTTGTTAGTGGGTCATGCAAGCTAAGACGTTTGCCACAAGTTATACGAAATGGCGATGTTTAAATACCTAAGGCTATAGAGAGTAGACAGTAGACGAGTCCTGCTGTTGGACAATTTAAGCTTAGGCATTATGGTGTTCGTCACCATCCCCATAACCGTGGCAACGACTGTAGTGAGGACAAACATGTGAAATATCCTATTTGACGAGTTGAGTTTCAAGCGAATCCATCCTACGCTGCAACTTTTTTTTATGGCAATGGAAATGCTGACACTTAGTCCAACGTCAATAGTATGCTGGAATATTACTAGCTAAACCATCTAGGTAGTTATTTGTCATACCGAAGCCCCCTCCGGGATCTCGAGAACGTTTGCTTTGGAGCCGCCCATTGTTTCCACCCCTATAGACACATCGCGAGCAAGATGACTGTATAGAGATCACCCCCTCAAGTGGAGAGGAGGTGACTGTACTAACTGACTGGCCCCCTAGGCTCATCTGGGGGAAATTGGAACCTGTGACCCTCAAAGCCATTTCAAGGCTATTTGCCACGTAGCGCTGGCAGGGGGCTCAGGCATGTGGGTAATAAACGCTGAGGTGGTTGCTACCTCAGCACCTTCTCCTTCTCCAAGTCGAATCAGTCCTCTCCCGATCGTTCTGAGGTCTCCTGTCACTACACTCCAATTTTCATGCTCTGCCAGTATAGCTAACACTTACTACCCTACACTTAATAAACGCAATATTGGAAGTGACGCTGTAATTCATTGATATTTGCAAGAACTTCGTATGTCAGATTACACTAAGTGAAACCTTATGATGCAAACATTAAATAAAGTAAAACTAATAACGAGGAAACATCTTGTAGTTGCCAAAGACTTCAGTGTGTATGCAGAACAAAAAGTGTGTTCTAATTGTTCATAAACAAGGTACCACGTTATCATCACATTAACCTTTTGACGTCTACGACATGACAAAAGCCTCCCCTGAGGATGTCAGCACTGGACGTTTCTGAGCCGCTCCCATCCGACTCCCCGCATGAGGATTTCATCATATCATTTTTCCATCTATTATTTTTTACGCTCTGCTAGTCGATTCTTGGTTGCCTTCATGAATTTTATCCTGCCAAAGTTGACGATCCTGTGAATTTGAATTTGCCCTTGTCCTGCCTGCCTTTTGCTACTTCCACTTGTTAATCCTAAGAGCTATGTCAGTGAGTTCTATTCTACAGTAGGCACCACAACCGCGTCAAATTTTATATAATCTGTGTCTGTTCATATATTGTTTACAGTTTTTTATTGTGAATGTTAAAGGGATGCTTATGCCACTTGTAAGAACAGCTCAAAGCATTGTATATTCTCCTTGGTCTTATCTGTCTGACCTTGAAATATTTTATACGTTTTCGACTTTTACAGTCTATTTCTAAAGTGGATATTCTCTGCGGCTTATGTTTTAGGATAGAAGGCAATAAAGCACGCAGTGGGACATCGTTCCACATTCCAATGTCTCCTTCCAGTTTACTTTCAGAAAATAAACAGCGGAGAAATGCGGTAAAAATGCGACCACTTTGGTATTTGACACACTGTGTAAGATCACATTGAATGAGTTTTAACGAAAGTTAAAGGGTTACATTTTTTTAAATAGAATATAATTTATTTTTCTAGTCATAACATCACAACTGCTGATCTTACAGCCAGCGTGCGGTTGTGTCAACTAAAGTGGAACTCCTTCTTTATGTTTTTTTTATTTCTCCCTGTTGAAATTTTTCATGAATTTCCACTTCCCTGGGGAAGAGCGAATCGATGCGGGACTCCTACCGGCTAAAACCACTGGGGTGGTCATCTTCGGCACTTAAGGCACGGAACTTTTACTATAGAACCTCGTATGATTACAGTAGACTAGTTAGTCTAGTGTAATAATAATAAGAACTAGGCATTCTAGTGGACTCAAGCAGCTGGGAGTTGTGATGCACTTGTTTCCATACTACATCCGAACTGCACGTTGACAGTCGTGATTAATTCAGAATGCAGACTTTGTTTAAATTCTCTTTTGTTCACTATCAAAGTTCAGCTAACAAATCGCACTCTCATGTATGAAGTCGAATAAAAATGTAAGAAAACTAATTGAAAACTCTTATGATGCTTATTTGCGATAAACTTATCTTGAGTTGACATTTCCGGTTCAGAATACCACCACCCCATTTCCTCCCGTGGGTGTCGTAAAAGTCGACTATGCGATTAGCCGGAGGATGGGCAGCAGCTTCCTTCGATTACATTAACAAATCAACTGCGATCGCCAACCCGTCTGCCAAGCGTGGCGATTATGGCAAAACCCCCCAATGAGCCCACAACACACCCATATCGGTCGTTGTGGTGATCTTTGGGGGAGGCCTGTGTCCAGCAGTGGACTTCATTCGGCCGAAATGATGAGTTGACATTTAAATGAGGTTTACTTTTCGACATCGACTTTTGAATTTTGCTAACAAATGTCATGTTAAAATCGGTTTCGTAATATGGGACATAAGTACGTAGCTATTGTGATTATTCTGCTATAAGATGATAAGTCAAGTGTTTCTGGATAAGTCCCACAACATAAAACAGACTATAAAAGATGAATAAAATTCTCTTTATTTCATTTAGATACTTAAAAACCTATAATAATCTGTGGCTGTGTAATTTCGTTTTACGGAACATCTTAAAACGCTATCTAACGTTAAAAATATATTCATTTATCATTTATAATTGGTTCATTATTAACTGTAATGCCCATTTTGCGTGCCAGATGTTACAATAATTTTTTTAAGCGTAGTTTCACCTAAGCTGTACATTTTTATCATTATGTAATGTTGTAACTGTCAATTTGTGTAAATCATTCTGTAATGTTGTAACAGTCAATTATGTAATTAACTTTTTCTATCTGTGAAACATAACTGTAAAATTTAAGTACGTAATTTCATTTCTATTACGTTGCAATAGATTACATTGGTAATTTACCCCTAGTAACATAAAATAGCATTAGGGTGTTATCGTTATGAACCATTCAAGGTTATTCGGAGATTTTCGGGTACCTAACAGATTCAATATCGAATGCGAATCGAGTGAAAAGTCTGTCGGATACTTTACTTTTTTCGAGTGCAACGGGTGAACTTATGAGTGTCTGTCGAATCTCGTCACTCAACTCTTGGGACATAGGATTTTAGTTTATTTAATTCCCAAAACATAGGTTTTCCACCTAGTTTGGGGGTCAGCAGTCAGCAGACCCTTATTCATGTACCACGTATCATGTACATATGTTAATACCAAAAAGCCTTGTACCTTTTTAAATAGTTTTTATATGTAAACATGCATGTTTTTGTTTTGTTAATAAATTTATTATTATTTACATGTCTCTCTATTCACGGGTTAATAACCTCTGCAAAGAGGAACCCGGTCTTTTGATAGGCTTACGCGGGGACAAGAGTCCAATACGCAGAGGCTCCTTAGAGATTTTTTATCTGAAATGTATTTTTTTTTTTTTTTTTTTTTTTTAAACATTGCCCCACACTAGGGTTTCTCCTGTGTCGTGGGTGCGTTTACAAACACAAATTCCACACACAATACACCCAGACCCGGAACAACTACCTGCAGATCGTACAAATATTTGTTCCGTGCGGGAATCGAACCCACGACCCGGTGCGCAGCAGCCGACTGTATCAGCCACTGCACCAACCGTATGTAATGACAATAACTGGGAACTCTCCAGGGCTGTACTTTAAAATGAAGTCATGGGTAGCCCCGGTTGTATGAGACTATTGTATGAGATGGAAACTATAACCTACCTTTACCTATATAACATTTACGACATCCACGGTAGGTGATGGAGTTGCTGAGATATATTCTTAATCCAGACATCACACGGAGGACCGGACCGGACCAGACGAAACCATTGCCATTAATAAAAATTTACAACATCCAGAGATTTCAAATCCAGATCGGTCTTAAAGGCGTATTAATTATATGTTATAACTAGCTGGGACCCGCGGTTTCACCCGCGTTTAATTTAAAAGAAATTTAGAGTACTTCGACATAGAATATATATATTGGATTTCAAGGGTTTTATTTTTTTACGCGGAACCCCAATTATTTTTCTAAATTAAAAGTAGCCTAAGTTATTCCTTATAACATTAGCTATCTGTCAGTGAAGTTCCCGTCAAAATCGGTCCAGCCGTTTCGGAGATTACGCGGAACAAACAGACAGACAGACAGACAGACAAAGAAAATTAAAAACTAGCGTTTTTGTTATATGTAACGTACATACTTTCATATGCATTTAGTGAAAAGCTGTTATTTTGACATTACAAACAGATACTTCAATTTTATTTATTTGTATAGATTACAAAAAAATAATGGATATAATTCACTGATTAATTGATTACATGTCAAGATTCAAGCCGTGTGGTGCCGGCTAGCCGTGTGGTGCCGGCTCAGAATGCCACCACCCCATTTCATCCCGTGGGTGTCGTAAAAGTCGACTAAGGGATTAACTGGAGGATGGGCAGCAGCGTCCTTCGAGTACATTAACAACTCAACTGCGATCGCCAACCCGCCTGCCAAGCGTGGCGATTATGGCAAAACCCCCCAATGAGCCCACAACACATCCATATCGGTCATTGTGGTGATCTTTGGGAGAGGCCTGTGTCCAGCAGTGGACTTCACTCGGCCGAAATAATAAAAAATGTCAAGATTAGGATACAAATACACAAAAATTCAACTAATACAGATTATGGAACAAATTCGATATAAACTATTTAAATAAAACCTCTACTTATTATTAATTAAAGTGCATAATAGACCATACTTTTGACGGCACGGTTGGTGCAGTGGCTGATACAGTCGGCTGCTGCGCACCGGGTCGTGGGTTCGATTCCCACACGGAACAAATATTTGTATGATCTGCAGGTAGTTGTTCCGGGTCTGGGCGTATTGTGTGTGGAAAAGTTATATATTAATGTATCGTGGGTACAGTTTACAGATATAAATCTCTCACTCATAAATACCCAGACCCGAAATAACTAACCGTGCGGGTTTGGGGATGTATTTTCATAATTACCTCAGCTATCGAATGGATTGATGATTTCTCTTGCTATTAAATAAAACTTGGTTTAATACGATACTATCTTTTCACAGTCTTCTTCCCTATACCCATACTTAAGTCCAATTTAAAGTGCAAGCCGGTAGCTGTCTGTTCTGGCTTTATAATTGCGGTAACTCAACAGTCTATTCAACGTAGATTCCGTTTGGATATCGACATTCACTTGTCAATAGTATATTCGTCAGGTCAGCGGATTCACTTCAGCAAAAATTTACCAGATTTTAGATAGAACATAGTAGGGTTAGCTGCAAATTGAACTTTGAACATGTTGTAAATGCCAGACAATTCATTTTATAAATTTTAGTCACCACACACGAGAAATAACACTGTTTTCAATTTGTTTATACGCTCTAACTACACGTTAGTGTGTATTTGTTTGAGATGACAAAGTGAGTTAATAATGTGACAGTGAAATTGCTATCAATACCTAAGTACATGACTTTTCATTTCATAGTTAGCTTAAGATTTCACAGGAAAACAAACAGATCTTGGTTCAATAGCACACCTTCAACTGAATCATTTTCTTACCAACCAATAAATAAAAAATCCAAATACAAAATCTAAAACTACAGAGCTATCAATAAAATATTAAAGTAAGAGCTCCGAAACCGAACCCGATGTGGCATAAAATATAGATTATGTGTTCAACCCCCACACTTTAGCCTGATCCTGGCTTTATCACACCATGAATTCTTATTGGAGATATTAATGTTTGAATTATATCTTGGGATATTGAAAAGCAATTTTTATAGCAGTACTTTTTTGTACGACTATTTATTGCGCACGTGAGCTGTTGTGAGGGTTAATGTATGTGAGTATTGTAGTGTGAACATGGGACTTCAATATTCAAATTACAATTCAACTTGACAGTCATATTAAAATTAGCAGACTACAAAAATCGACAGGTCCGTGTATGTGTTACCTGTGACTTCATAGCGTATGCTTTATTATACACCATTTGGAAACACAATATACTAACGTATGTAAAAATATAATGTACAACGGGTGGTCTTATCGCTAATAGTGATCTTTTCTGGACAACGTTCAGTAATAATAGTTCATCCACGAGTGAACTATTTAAACCCCTTGAAGGAACTTGATAAAGCGATAAAATCTTTACTAATATGATAAAGCTGAAGGGTTTGTTTGTATGAACGCGCTAATCCCTGGAACTACCAATCAGATCTGGAAAATTATGTTTGCCTTTGATAGCCCAATTTTTGAGAAAGGTTATAGGCTAACTAACTTAACATCACGCTACGACCCTTAGGAGCCGAACAAAAAGAAAAATGTCCGAAAGAACGCTAACTGAAGATGAAGTACTAGCACGGGCGGGCGATGCGACGCAGTGAGTCACCGATGAGAACCGAGTATTACCAAGAAGAGCCGAATTGTGCATGCCTATGTCAACTGTCTATAGCCGAAGTTCTTTAAATTGTTTATAAATAATACGATGTCTTTTAAATCGAACGGTGGGTGAAACCGCGGGGCACTACTAGTCTTATATCTTCTTATATATAATGTATCTCATTCAAAGACAGCGTTTTATTCTAAAGATAATAAATCTCTCTGCTCTTCATTAAATTCCTTTTCCTTTCATTTCATCATGATTGAGCAACAGACATGATACGAACTGTAACATTTTTAATAGTAGTAAGATTAGATATTCCCAGAACGGTATCAATAACAAATTAATTAAATCAAATTAGTCTCTGGTAAGTATTCTGCAAGAATTTAGAAATAGGTGATGTATTAATTTCAGCTTAGATAACGCTGTATGGTATACTTTATTAGATAAGCGCACAGACGGACAATATCACAGTTAAATACATCGTACATTTTAATACCAAGTAATTAACAACGGTATCTTATTTTTTAACCTAGGCCCTATGGTGGCGCAAATTTGAATTGGCGAATTTTGGTGGGCGTATAAAGTGCCAGGGCCCATCCTGGACAGTCGTTGTGGCTTCGAAGACCATTTCGTGCACCTCGCCTATGACTCGAGTAGGTAGTGGGTGCATTACACCGGCTCTTTCCCAATCTCAGGAGACCAAGTGAGTGAGGAAGTTCACCGCCGCTACGGGGAGATCGAAAAGAAAGTTGTCGACACAAGTTGCATCCCATACCAGAGGCCGTACCACCCTTCATGGCAGAAGCAATCAGGAATATTCCTATCGTCACATACCAAGCGGTTAGGTTCTAAATTAGTTGACATCATCATCATCATATCAGCCAAGGGACGTCCACTGTTAAACAAAGGCCTCCCCACTAGATTTACATAATTGTATCAGGATTTTTGGAAGAACTTGCTAGTACTTACCGCGCTTGGCAGACGGGTTGGTGAGCGCAGTATAGCTACTGTTCTACAGATGGACCGCTGTTGCTTACCGCTCTGGTTTAGAGTCGCTTGTTACGACTTCCACGGGAGAAGATGGTGGTGCTATATTCTTGAACTGGACACCATACGGAATCATCATTTCGGTCGAGTGAAGTCCACTGCTGGACACAGGCCTCCCCCAAAGATCACCACAACCAGCGATATGGATGTGTTCTGGGCTCATTGGGGGGTTTTGCCATAATCGCCACGCTTGGCAGGCGGGTTGGCGATTGCAGTTGAGTTGTTAATGTACTCGAAGGACGCTGCTGCCCATCCTCTGGCTAATCCCTTAGTCGACTTTTACAACACCCATGGGAGGAGATGGGGTGGTGGCATTCTGAGCCGACACCACACGGAATGTAGTTGGTATACTTCAGAAGATTGGGAATGAAGCCAGCATATACAAGTAAAGAAACGGAATTCGTCAATTCGAATAAAAAAATACCAAAGTACACACATCAAAATCAAAACTCACATAGATAATTATTTGCAATTAACTGCATACGATCACCTTGTTAGCATTCGTCTTCTACTTAAAGTTGTAATTACAAGAATAACAGTCTGAGTATGGGTTCATCAAAATTCTGTGTTCGTTAACTTTTGCCGCGAAACAATTCCGCTCCAACGCGAGTCTGCTTAAAATACACACTCCCAGTAAGAACTATAAGTTCAATACTGTTTTAAACATTCGATGTTTGTGAGGTGCCAGTAGTCAGAACTGGTCAGCTCTTATCTGTGATGGGAATCTAGTGAAACGCAAATGAGTTATTACTTGGATGCATTCTTTTCATATTTTGGCGTTACATTGTTCCCGCATAAATATACTCACGGTTTTATTTTAACTTGTTAGATTGTTCAACCATTTATTTTGGGACACTATCTGTGGTGTTTCATGCCAACTCTGATCTATAGAACCAACAACTTGGAAGCATACAATTATGTAAATAATTATGTAAACAAAAATCAATAATACACGCGATTTAATCCGTTTAAAATTGTTTTATTATAATATGTAAATAAGTTTAAGATATGTTAATGGCTGCTAAAACTTTCGCAAATTATAAACATTATTTAAAGATAATATCGGTCTGCCTGACTGTTGTCTACTCGTGACCACAGTTAGTGCGACTTGATCAAAACGTCGAGGTTAGTCAAATGGACTTAAACTGAGGAATACAACGCGATCAAATGAACATGGCGTAATCCCTGCGCATGAAACGAAAATTGAGAAATGCATTTTGATATTATGACTTACGAGCGAATGCGATAGTCAAACCTTTTTAATTAAAGAACATTCTCAAAAATTCCTTTCTTTGAATTCTATAACATGATGAACTTAGCAAAAATAAGTGCTTCATAGGCTTCTTTTGAGTTTTATATGTTATTTTCGTTAAGTAAGATTATTTACGTGGCACCACTTTTACGTACAACCTAATATAAATAAATAATCAACAATTTGACTGAACTTTGACAGCTAGCAAATTATTCATCATCATCATATTAGCCAAAGGACGTCCACTGCTGAACAAAAGCCTCCTCAAAGATATCCACGATTGTGTTGTCCCTTAGTCACCTTTTACGACATCCACGGGAGGAGATGTAGTGGTGCTATATTCTTAATCCGGACACCACACAAATTACTGACTAAAAATTATTGAAAATAAAAATGAATACAAGAAAGGTAAGTACCGCTCATAGTTTTTATATGAAACTCATGAACACCAGTCAACGTCAAGTGTCAAAGTAAAACAAAGATATGAAAAATTGTAAATGTATTTTAAGAAATCGTCAATATTGGGTGTATCAAAGCCATAATAATATACACATTTTATTAGAACAGCGAGCTTATTGTTATATCAAGATGTTGTCTGCAGCGAAAGCGCGCATTCATGGGGTGGAAGATGATAACTGGGCTATAAATGACAAAATCAACCAGTATCGGGGCCTGATAAAGTTAAATCAAAGTATTGGAGAGTATTCATCAAGAGAACTTTAACAAGAGGAAACAACTTGATAGAATCAGATACACGAAGAAGAAGAAAATGAAAAAAAATCACTTGGCACAGCTTATGTAAAAGCAAAATTGGACTTGGGTGGAGACCTGGTGACCTGAAACACAGGCTTCAGCCTAGCTTAGGCACCAGTTTCCCACAGTAAAATTGAATAATAATATCATTTTCGGCCGAATGAAGTCCACTGCTGGACACAAGCCTCCCCCAAAGATCACGACAACGACCGATATGGGTGTGTTGTGGGATCATTGGGGGGTTTTGCCATAATCGCCACGCTTGGCAGACGGGTTGGCGATCGCAGTTGAGTTGTTAATGAAATCGAAGGACGCTGCTGCCCATCCTCCGGCTTATCCCTTAGTCGACTTTTACGACACCCATGGGAGGAGATGGGGTGGTGGTATTCTGAGCCGGCACCACACGGCATAATAATAATAATATAACTAGGCAATATTCTATTTAGTTGCAACTTTTTCATTATTGTGGTGTGAAATAAAATAAATTATAATAACATATAAATAGGACCCAAGATCTCATGGATTAAAACTACAATGAAAATTTGTATCAAAAAGTCATGCGTACTTCAGAGAATACGGTTGTAACAAAACACAATAAAATAATTGCATCCAATAGCTTCCATAAATCTAAAAACCATGCGTAATTTTCATCCTCCAAACGCATAGACAACAACATCAAATGCATAGACCTTAACCAGCGTACGCAAAAGGAAACTGTGAACCGAGACTTTCCGAATGTTAACAAAGGAAGCGACAAAACGCGAGGTCCCAAACTTCCACAGTTATATTGCTCCATCACGTAATTAAAACACCACTTATTTATGTGAACGTAATTGGTGGCACCCGGTTTGCATGGAATGATTCAACGAGCTTCTTATAAACGAATAAAACCTAAAGAAACTTTTAGAATGTTCCACGAAAATATTGATGTCATCATATCGGCCATTTATATGTCCAATGCTGAACAGAGGCCTCCCCCATAGATTTCCACAACAGTGTCATCATCATTGGGGGGTATTTGCCAATACTCACCACGCTTAGCAGGCGGGTTGGTGAGCGCAGGATGGCTACCGTTTCTCAGAACGGACCCTGCTGCCCTTCCCACTGATTTAGATTCCCTTAGTCGCCTTTTACGACATCCGTGGGAGGAGATGGAGTGGTGCTATATTCTTAATCTGGACACCACGCGAATATTGATGTGCATAACCAAATTTTAAATCCATACTCACATGAAAAGTCTGGCAAAATAATACCATGATACCGTACTTAGTAAGCAAGTGAGCTTACCCGAGGCTGTATTATATTTTATGTTTTTATTAATGTGTGCGTACAATTTTGACCTAAATTTTGCCTGAAACGAGCAATGGAAGAGGCTACAATAGAACAAGCACGCTTAAAAGATGCCTTTTAAAAAAAAAGATGTCCAGTGGAAATTCTACATGGAACTTCCTTCACCCCGGAGAAGGGCGAAGGGGTATGCCGGACTCCTACTGGCTAAAACCACTGGAGCGGTCATCTTCGGCACCGAAGGGGGGCTCCAGGTCCTCGTAAGATCACACTAGAGCCACCCATTGGTGCAACGCCTTTAGGCACATCACGGAGAGGATGATTGTAAAGCGGTCACTCCCTCTAGCGGAGGGAGGGCAACTGTAAAAAGGTCGCCCCCCAGGCACTTCTCGGGGAGGATTGTAGAGGATCCTCCCAAGCCTCGCTTTGCGCTGTGCTGCGCACACGGTGACACGTGACACCACGTGCGCGCCGCCGTCATCCCAGAGGTGCTTAAAAGATGCCTATTGACTCTTGTTTCAAAAGTTAATGAGTAATGGTACTAGGGAACACAGACGCTGACAGGGAGCTCCATACTCAAGCACAATTAAAAAATAGGGATAGCGCTGAGTACAACATATCGGAGTTGCAGATGGTAGCCTGCAATGCCTATAGAAATCAGATAGAGTTGCAGATGGTGGGTTAATTGCTATACCTCATACGAACACTCCCCGAAGTACAGTATGTAGGAGATCGACAGGCAAGCAACGGTTCGCCGATGTACAAGGCTATGGAGCTTGAAGCAATACTTATGATCAGTCAGGTGTCGAAACTGCATTATCATTAACATAATGCTCATCCATCGCTTTTTATCAGGCGAGATTGAGGCCAAAAGCGGACGCTAAAAGTAAATACAAGTAAGTTAAATGTAAATACAAGAAAAGTCCGTATCTTATTTAATACCAACAGACCAATATCTTCTTCAACAGCTAACTGCAAACCACTGCTGAATATGGGCCTCCATGGAAAGTGTGTGTTATTCCGTAAACTCCAGATATTTTAATCAATGTTTTGATGACGTCACAGCCAACCCTTACACGTGAACGCCGCTGCTACACGACACTGTCCTTAGTTATTTATTTAAACTAGCAGGTTGGATAGTTATCTCGTCATCTGCAGGTCTTTCTAGCCCCGTTAATCATGGGCCGTCATAAAATAATTAACTAGCACATCCCAACTTATTAAAATCAATCCACGTTTAGCGCAGTAGCTAGCCGTGGTGGTGTCGCGGGTTCAATCGCTGCACGAAACAGATATTTGTATGGTGTACATATAGTTAACTGAGTCTAAAACCACGGGTCATCTTCGGCACCTATGGGGGGCTCCAGGCCCTCGTATGATCAAACTAAAGCCACCCACTGGTGCTACGCGTATAGAGCTCAATCATCACATTACTCGGAGAGAGTGGCTGTAAAGCACCCTCCCCGGGGAGATTTTAAAGAATCCCCGCGAAGCAGTACTGTGCGCTGTGCTATGCTGCACAGTGTGAACTGTACCTTACAGTACCTTGTTATCTCCACGCACTCCCAATTCGGCATAGTCATAGTTTATAGGAACTTGTTCTTCTGTAGCTGTATAAGCTTTACATTCATTCATTAATATCAGCCAAAAAACGTCCACTGCTGGACAAAGGCTTCCCTTATAGATTTCCACAATAGTTTCGTCACTTTGGGGGAAATTTGCCAGTAGTCGCCACGCTTGGTGGGCAGATTGGTCAGCGCAGTATGGCTTCTGTTTCACAAAAGGGACGCTGCTGCGCATACCTCTAGATTAGATTCTCTTATGGCCGAATACTCAAACGCCATTTAACTTTAAGTCCCCGCTTTAACTATTCGAGAAACCGGTTTTGGTACAAAACCGGGCGCCTCAAATTGTTTAAGCGGGGACTTAACGTTAAATGGCGTTCGAGTTTTCGGCCGTTAGTCACCTTTTATTACATCTACGAGAGCACATTGACTGGTGCTATATAATTACTTTGGACACCATACGTATAAGCTTGTATGTGATATAATTCTATAAACCACGAGAATATTTTCCTAATTCTACTCGCGAATATCAAAATACTATGTAGAGATTCCAGTCATAAAAACAAAATCTCCCCTATCCCATTAAAATCTTCGCAACTCAACCCTCGTTATGAGTATGAATGTTCCATTCCTTTTCATAAAACTATCCCCTATGCTTTAATTACGACACCATCATTAACCATAGGGTTATTACAGTTCGGTTTCCCAACACTAATTGCACAAAGTTTCCTCGGATATTCTCGTTGAAAGTCGTCAAATTTGTCGAGACGTCCGCGTCAGCCCTTTCTGAACTAGTTGAACTTTCCCCGTGTGGTTTTTGACTTGAAATGTGTTACGTGTCTTTTTGAAAGTTGGGGTGGTAAAATATAAAGGTTTATTTTGTGGTGTCGGGTGGCTTTGTGCCGCTTAGAACTCCTGCTTCCTAGCTTTTTCCAACTTCATTATGGTAGGCTTCCAGTCTAATGGTATCTATTTCGTAGATGCGTATTGATCAAGAGGTTTTTACACGAACAGATTTAATATCTTGGTGACCTGTAAGGTTTACGAACTAGCTTCTTAAGCACTGTGTTGTGGGTTCAAAATCTTGCATGTACCGATGTGACTTTTTCAGTGTCATAAGTTAGTTACTCTCTTAGTTCACCATTATCATCGTCATTTCAGCCGAAAATCGTCCACCGCTGAACGTAGCCTCCCCCAAAGATCTCCAGAATGACAGGTCTGGATCTTGTTACCCATCCTCCGGCTAATCCCATAGTCGCCTTTTATGACACCTATGGGATTAGATGAGGTGATTCTATTCTTAGCTGGCACTAAACGGTTCACTTTCTTTGTTAATCTTACATATATAATTCTTCCGTACGTATGTATGTTACTGAACTCCTACCAAATGGCTTAACCGATATTGATGAATTTTTTGGTGTATGTTAGAGTCCCTGGATGGTTGAGATTCACGATTAGACCTGGTAGTTGGCACCTGTGACCTGTGCGAAGCTGGGGCGAGCAGCTAGTGATTTATGAAAAGTGAAAAGTACCTTCCTTCCCTCAAAGAATAAAATTCGAAACTTTTTACAAAATACGTGAACGTTACAACTAGGTATAGTACTAGATATAAAACTAAATAAGTACAGCCAAATTTCATTTAAAATTTAATTATAAAATACTGGAGATCGTGTTACAAATACCACAAAATAAATTAAAAGTATTTGTAAAACATACTCTATGTCTGTATTATAAATTATAGGATTATCTTATAGATAAAACCATATGGCTCCAGTTCCGTAAGACTAATACAGAAGAACCAAGAATACATATGATTCTCATTTCATCCTGTTGACATATCGACAGCATTGTTTTATGACATTAATATTACTTTCTTGGCATTAATATTCTTGATAATTGTTTTGGCATTAATGTTATTAATTATTTTATGTTCATGAACTACATTTTCTTTATAACGTACATATATACCATTCCGTATGGTGTCCGGATTAAGAATAGCCCCACACCATCTCCACCCGCGGATGTCGTAAAAGGCGACTAAGGGAATCTAAATCAGAGGGATGGGCAGCAGCATCCCTTCTGAGAAACAGTAGCCATACTGCGCTCACCAACCCGCCTGCCAAGCGTGGTGAGTATTGGCAAATACCCCCCAAAATGATGACATAGTTGTGGAAACCTATGGGGGAGGCCTTTGTTCAGCAGAGGACGTATAAATGGCTGATATGATGATACCATTTCGACTGAATGATTGGCGCAGTTCGACTCCCGCACGGATTATTTGTATTACTTCTTCTACAGATAGTTGCTTCAAGTTTGGCCCTTTAGGTGTTTGTGCCTTGTGAGATTTACATCTGTAAACTGTATCTACTACAAAGGAAATCCTAGTGTGTGGCAAAACTTCGTAGAATAAATTACTTATATATGGGTTCTATTTATAAATAAAAGCATTAGCTAAATATTTATCCAAGGAAGTTAATTGTCCCTGAATAGGTGACGTAAATGACTCATTATTATAAAGAGCAAAATAAAGTATTTCGTAAGCCGTTTATTGACCTCAGATGTACTGTGAATATCGAACCCGCGCCGCCGAAATTCGAAACTCCCTATTTCCAAAAATAGATAGAAATTCATTACAAAAGCCTTAAAAGATATTTTTAACAAAGGTCAAGTTTGTTTTTTCTTATAAAATTACTTTTGAAAGAGTAAAGGTAATGGTTATTTTAAGGATATCTAACCTCTTTTGATCTCTAGTCCAAAGAAATTATAAAACATGTTTTCGGTGCTATAGCAAAAGCTAGGAACCCTTATTTCTTCATAATTTGTCAGTCACAATATCATCATCATCATATGAGCCACAGGATTTTGGGGGGAATTCGCCAGTAGTCACCATCCATTGACAGACGGTTGGTGAGCGCAGTATGGGTACTTTTGCACAGAAGGTATGCTGCTGCCCATCTCTCTGGTTTAGTGCCTTGGTCGCCGTTTACAATATACACGAGAAGAGTGAGTGGTGCCTATATTCTTAATTCGGAAACCACACAGACTACATACATAATTTAACCTCTAACTTTCCACGGGTATGTATCACTAAATATGACATTTCTTATTTGATTTAAACAATAAAAAAACGCTGTTAAATTATACCCAACCATTCACTCCTATATTGTTTTTTGGTGCATAATAAGTTAGTAACTTAAATAATAATAAGTGGATTTTAACTATAGTTAGTGCAGGAAGACAATTGCTTTGCCACTGCAGCAACAGTGCTGTCAACCATGTTTCTAAAAAAACGTTATAATATTTTTATTAATTGCAGTTTCACTTTAAATAGCCTGTAATATATACGCTTCAGCGTTATAAATGGATATAACTATGATGCTTTTTTATTTCTAAACTACAAGTAGACACTAGCGCTCACTATTTTGTAATAAACTGACTAGGAACACATTTTTTTTCAATATTTAATTTTATTTTGGTGTGTTCGCTGACATAGGTTTCCTATATTGGTTTCCAGTGTTGTCTGTCGATCGTCTCTCTTCCAATTTGGACGTAACATTCAGCTTGCATTCCTCCTTCTATCTCATGAGTTCTCCACCCTGATTCCTTTTGCCACCCTCACCATTCGATCACTGCCTTGTTCCTTTTTCATTGGTTTGGTGTGATGAATATATTATTATGAAGAGTGCAAAGGTTAAAGTATGTATGGCATAAATGTGTATTTTTTTATACCTATCCCCACACTAAGATTTCTCCTTGTAACGTGGGTAGAGTTTTATCACATGCACAAATACCCAGACCCAAAACAACTATCCATAATATCATAGTCGGTTTTGTATCAAAATCATTTTATAGCATTAGATTGAAACTGAGCCCTTACAAAAAGAATGAACTACTAATTTAAAAACAAAAATTGAAATTGTTAAAGTTTGATTGACTGATTCGATTTGATTTTTAAAAATAAATATAATTTAATACGTAATAAAATATAATTCTTTTCCACCAACAATCCAGTACTGAAATCTTCTAAGTAAAAATTTTACTTTAAACATTTTTATAATAACATAGTCAGGATCAAAACTGCTAAAATTGTTAGTTAGTGTTATAATCATCATTAATAAAAACAGCGTTCTGATTCAAATAACTATTTAATCGGAGAATGTGAGTGATGTTATTAAGGAGCTTCCGAGTGAAAGTACAAAAATTAAAGAAAACTAAAAAACATAGCCAATAAAATACAAATTCAATCCACCAAGTAAACAGTACCGAAATCTCCGATAAAGATTTAAGGAGGAACGTCGTCGCAACGTTTATCGAAGGAGGCATTATCATGCATTAAAATTCGGCTTCGCAGCAAATTGTTATCGTCGAAAGCCTAATGACATATTTGCATGGGAAAAGAGTTCCACTCGGCGACGGAAAGTTGTTACGAAAATACTGAAACGTACAGTATCGGGAGTTCTATTTTGATTTTATGGTTGTTTTAAATTTGGTTTACATATTGTATATAAAGTTTGTTGTTTATTTTAAAACGATCATCCCTTGTATCTATTTTTATTTCGGTATTATTTATTTCTGTGTTCTGAAGTTTATTCGTTAACGTGCTCTTCTTTTTTAATTGTTTTTATGTTAGTTTATATTAATTGCTTGTAAATTCAAAGGTCTTGAAGCAAGTTTGAACAGTAAAATCGTGGTCGAAGAGGGTAACAGCGATATGGGCCCACGATAGCCATTACCATCATTTCAGCCGAAAAACGGCCGAAACTGGACACATGCCTTCCCCGAAAATCACCACAAGGTTCGGTGTCGGTTTGAATTGTATGTTCATTGGAGGGTTTTGCCATAATCGTCACACTCGGCAGGCGAGTAGGCGATCACAGTTGAGATTTAATGAATGTACTCGGAGCCACTGCTGCTCAGTCTCCGGCTAATCACATAGTCGCATTTTACGATAGCCTTTTTTTGTCATGGTGAAATCGTCGTTGCTCATTGTTCGTAGAACTGATGACCGCTGGGGCACAAAGGTTCTCGAATGGAGACCGCACACCGGAAAACGCAGCGTGGGACGACCTCCAACGAGGTGTACAGACGACCTGGTAAAGGTCGCTGGGAGTCGTTGGATGAGGGCGGCATGTAACCGCTCGTTGTGGAAATCTAAGGGCCTCCCCCTTTGTTCAGCTTTTTTCAGCAGTGGACGTTCTGATTTGATGATGATGATGATGAAATCGTCGTGGAATTCCTCCGCCCTTGACGAATGTGCATGGTAGAACTATTACGGCTAAAACCCCACGGTGTTCCTTCTAGAAACTTATGGAAGTGCGGAATCCGCTAGGCATTGGGCCGCACCCACCTTTTACGACGTTTACGGGATGAGAAGGGGTGGTGCTATTCTTAGCGAGCAGTACCCTGGCGGTTATTTAAGGGCAAGTATTAACGACGCAGTGCTGCCATTTAACCGCTATGTGGTCTAAATCTAGTGCAATTAAAATAATTCAATCAACTGCCATTACTTTGTATTGGTTGCTAGAGAAAAATCTGCCAGTTTATCAAGAAATTAGTAGCATAAAGGTTGATCTATTATATACTACATACTAGTCTAGACTCCAGTCTAGTCTACAGTTTAGTCTCTAGTCTAATCTCCAATCCAGTGTCCAGTCTAGTCTTTAGTCTCCAGTCTAGTTTCTAGTCTAGTCTGTTTTCGAGTCTATAGCCCGTAGTCTAGTCACTAGTCTAGTCTCTAGTCTAGTCTCTAGTCTAGTCTCAAGTATAATCTCGTCTAGTCTCCAGCTAATATTCAACATAGTCACAAGAATAGTATTCAGTCTAGTCTCCAGTCTAGTCTTTAGTCTCTAGTCTAGTCTCTAGCCTAGCCTCTAGCCTAGTCTCTAGCCTAGTCTCTAGTCTAGTCTCTAGTCTAGTCTCTAGTCTGGTCTCTAGTCTAGTCTCTAGTCTAGTCTCTAGTCTAGTCTCTAGTCTAGTATCTAGTCTAGTCTCTAGTCTAGTCTCTAGTCCAGTCTCTAGCCTAGTCTCTAGCCTAGTCTCTAGCCTAGTCTCTAGCCTAGTCTCTAGCCTAGTCTCTAGCCTAGTCTCTAGCCTAGTCTCTAGCCTAGTCTCTAGCCTAGTCTCTAGCCTAGTCTCTAGCCTTCTATCTGAATTCTTCTGGTGGACTTTAAGTACCGGCTACCGCCCGCTTTCAGAAGCTTTGTCGTAATTCCGTCACTACCGACCTTATTTTTAAGCTGTTTCAAGGCCATCCTAATCTCGTACAGGCTGATATCCGGGATGTATGGTATAGTGTCGGGTTGTTTTGGCTCGCGTATTCTTATTAATAATATTAAATATTTGTATTTTATTGGTTTGAATAGACGACAATAGCGTTATGGCATGACATTCTAATAGTGTCAGCCAGTGAGTAAGCCAGCAGTTAGTGTTCCGACTGTTCGGGCAGTTAGTTCCTGTTGAGAGTTCTAGGCTTAATTTATATTATACTAGCTGGGACCCGCGGTTTCACCCACCGTTTTAATTTTATGTATATAGAAATGAAATTCATTGGAATGATAGTGGCGCCATCTGTCAAAGATTGGTCGTACCAACTCAGAAACCTTTGCGGGCTCATGCACAATACTTTGCTGAAGATCATGACATGATCAAATGCATAGTTTACGATTCTATAAAGGACATACACACAAACATTCATTTTTAGATACATAGATGATTTAATTTAATACATTATTGTGGTTTTAATTTTTAAATAAAGTCTATTTAACTGAGATTTACTGTCATTTTTTAAAGCAAATACGGAAAAAATGTCGTGAAATTCTTGTTTTTTTCCCTATTTTTCAAACACAAATCTCAATACTCCTCAGTAAAGCTAAAATATGATAGTGATGGGAGTTAAACGAGACGGTTGCTAGGGGTGCCACAGGGTGAATAAATCAGCATAAATGTCACGTCGAGATAGGCGTGTAAATCAACATTGTCTTTAGATTTATTTCTTTTACTATTTTTGC
The DNA here is from genome assembly GCA_947459985.1 of Diloba caeruleocephala. Classification (NCBI taxonomy): domain Eukaryota; kingdom Metazoa; phylum Arthropoda; class Insecta; order Lepidoptera; family Noctuidae; genus Diloba; species Diloba caeruleocephala. The sequence goes on from OX381618.1 coordinate 6,256,795, forward strand.
ATCGAACATTTAACCAAAAAGTTATCGTCAAAATATTTTAATCTATCTCGTATCGAAGCGACATCGTAGTGTAAAAAACATAAACAAACGTAACTAGATAAAAGGCCGCCAGTTTTCCAGCCTCTTTGTCCGACAACAGCAACAGTACAGAAACCTAATCACCAATCTTCATATGAAGCCTTAAGAATTGATAGAACTCCCAGAAAACACAATCAATTTACTGCACAATTTTTTTAAGGCACTGTGTGACCTTTGACCCTTACCTAAGTAACGCTTATCCGTGACATAAGTAGTCCATTTTTACATTGTGTAAAATTTATCTACCTATGGCACAATACATCTTATTAACCGAGAGAAGGTACATTTGGACGTACTTTGAAATTTAATAAATCATCAGAAGTGAAACGTCAAAAGAGGGGTAGCATTTCGCATATATATATATGTATATATATTGGATTTCATGAGTTTTAATGTTTTTGCGCGGAACCCAATTATTTTTTATAACATCAGCTATCGGCCAGCGAAAGTCCCGTAGAAATCGGTCCAGCCATTTTGAAGATTAGGGGGAACTAACGACGACGGACAGACAGACAAAAAATTAAAAATCTTTTTTTGTTGTAGTTACCGTATATACTACCAAATGCATTTAGTATAAACCTGTTATTTTGACATTACAAACAGACACTTCCGTTTTTTTTTAATACTTAATCCCAAATCCACATATGTTGGATTAGATTGATTGTTATTTTCGGCCTATAGGCACTACATATGTTTGCTGCCCGAAATTACTAACAGTTTCAGAATACTTTACATAACTTCGTCTCCAAGTCCATATCCCCATGTGGGGATATAAAATCAATGATATAAACTGAACTGCTTGTTTAGAACGCAATGTAACCTGTCATTTATTTAGTCCTCCACAGTTCGTATTCGTTATGGTGATTCTTAATTAATGGTAAAATTAATTTTGACTAGTTCTAGACCACGTCGACGTCTTTAAATGGCCTCGCACAGACCATACGTGCAGGTGTTGACATAGCGAACATTACATTAAGTCTCTGGTGTGACGTCATAATCAAATTATGTCCCTTCAGAGAGTCCTTTTTTGGGTAACTGCACCCACAGCACACCTGGCTGTGCCAGTTCAGAAATAGCTTCGAACGAAGCTCGTTATATTTACAGATGTTTTGGAATTACCCAACCGTACGTCATCAGTCGCCTCGCAGTACAGATAGCGCTTTCTTTATAAATTAATTTACTCCCGGTAAGGATGAAAGAGCACCTTTTTATTGAAGTCGACTTCCAACACACTAAGCTGCTTTTAGGTGTTTACTATAGCCCTTCATGTCATATTGATTATTTCTCCACCTTTGAACACAAATTAGAATATCTCTCCTCAGTATATGACCATTTAATTATCCTCGGAGACTTCAACACTTGCCTACTTAGAGATGATTTGCGCAGCCGTAAACTACTCTCACTTGTCTCATCTGTCAACATGCAAATCCTTCCCTTAAATGCAACTCATCGGGCTCCTCACTGTACTCCTTCACTCTTAGACCTAATTATTGTTTCTGACCCTAACAGAGTAGCTTTACATGGACAGCTCCCTGCTTCTTTTTCCTATCATGATCTTATATTTCTCTCCTACAAAATTCGCTCTCCAAAACGCAAGGCAAAATTTCTGTTGCTTCGTAGTTTCAAAAACATTGATTCTGAGCGTCTGAGGACTGAAGTGGGTAGAATTGACTGGTCTTCTATTTACAGTTGTAATCAATTGGACTCTAAGGTCTACCTTTAACAAGATTGTGTTGGCTATTTACGATGCGCATGCTCCTTTAAAAAAAGTGAAAGTGAAACACCACCCAGCACCATGGTTATCTGAGGATATTAAAATACTTATGTCTAAGCGTGATAAGATCAAGAGAAAGTACAGAAAATACCCTACGGATGAAAACTGGACTCAGTACAAACAGCTGCGAAATCGCTGCAGTCGTATGTGTAGGGATGCTAAAAGGCGCCACATCCATAACTCAATTCAAAATTTCAACACATCACAAGTATGGCAATTTCTGAAGTCTTTTGGTATCGGAAAATCTTCCGATGACAGCACCACCGTAATGGACCTAAATGCACTTAACGCACATTTCTCCAAATCTCCGGTTACTCTAGATGACAATATTAAATCTTCTACACTAAATTATCTTTCTAATCTTTCTCTGCCAGTATGTACTTCTTTCTCTTTTCAACCAATTTCAGAACGAGATATAAAACAATACATCCTTTCCATTTCCACGAAAGCAGTAGGTGATGATGGCATTCAGCTGCAAATGCTTCTCCCCGTCCTAAATGAACTCGTACCCGTCATTGCCCATATTATTAACTACTCTCTCGAGACAAGCTCCTTTCCCATAGCATGGAAAAGGGCTCACGTCCTGTCAATTCCCAAAGTTCCTAATCCCTCTTCGGTATCCCAGCTCCGACCCATATCCATTCTTCCTATCCTGTCTAAGGTCCTTGAGAGCGTTGTTCAAAATCAACTGTCATCTTATCTCTCTTCTAATAGCCTGTTAAGTCCTTATCAATCTGGATTTCGACCTGGCCACAGTACTGCAACGGCACTAGTTAAAATAACTGACGACATCCGACTGGCCATGGAAAACAAAATGCTAACGGTACTAGTCCTGTTGGACTTTAGCAGTGCTTTTAATTCAGTTGATTTTGACATCCTCTTAGGTATTCTATCCTCTCTCAATATCTCGTCTTCTGCAATTGCATGGTTTAACTCTTATCTTCGGGGTCGCTCGCAGTCGGTTCGCTCTCATGAGGCCTCCTCTGAGTGGTATGATTTGGCTGTGGGTGTTCCACAAGGTGGCGTCCTCTCACCTCTTCTCTTCTCTGTTTTTATAAATGCCATCACAAAGGTCCTAACTTCTCATTATCATCTCTATGCAGACGATTTGCAGTTATACCGACATTTTAAAGTTGAGGAGTACGCTACAACTATTAATGCCATCAATAATGACCTTGAGAATATTAACAAGTGGGCTAAATCTTTTGGCCTTTTAGTCAATCCCACAAAATCGCAAGCTCTCATTATTGGTGGTAGATACATGTCTAACCTCTTGAATTCTCAGTGTCTCCCGCCTATCGTGTATGATAGCGTTTCTATAGCCATTTCGATAAGCGCAAAAAACTTGGGTGTCCTCTTTGATTCCAACCTCTCCTGGAATGTTCACGTTGCAGAAGTTAGTAGGAGGGTTTTCTGCTCATTTCAGTCCCTCAAACGTCTTCAGAAGTTCCTCCCATTTCAAACTAAAGTAATTCTTGCACAATCTCTTCTTCTGCCTCACTTAGACTACGCTGATGTATGTTTTTTGGACGCGTCGGAGGAACTCCTAAACAAACTAGAACGTCTCCAGAATTTGTGTATTCGCTTCATTTTCAGTCTCCGTAAATATGACCATGTGTCAGAATTTCGAACCAGATTGAAGTGGCTACCTATTCGGAGGCGCCGTGATTGTCATATACTTTCTCTTCTCTACTCTATTCTCCATAATCCAAATTCTCCTGTCTATCTTCGTGAGCGCTTTGAGTATCTTGTGCCTAGAGGCAAACCCTGTCGCTCAGCTTCTTCTCTACTCCTTAGAACTCCTCGCCACACTTCCAGTCGTTATGACAATTCTTTCACCATACGTGCAGTACGTCTATGGAATTCGCTACCTCATTCTTTGCGTGACACCCGTACTCTGAACACCTTTAAGACAAAAGTCAAGAAGCATTTCCTTTCTATATGACTTTTAAGTATATTATGTATGTATTACAGTCTATATATACATATATATATATGTATATTTATATATCATAGTTGGACATATTTATAATATATTTATATATCATATTTATAAATTTGAATTTATTTATGTACTTATAAGCATATTATATGGTATCATATTTGTATGATATAAGGCTTTTTTCATTTTTTTTATTTTTTTATTTGGTTTTTGTATAACTGTCACTTTAATTTCTTACTACGTACACGTGTCTTGGCCCTCATAAACGACACAATCTCTCTAAAAATCAAAGGGTTTGCTGGTAGAAAACTCAATTCTGAGTTAAGCTCGCCTTTGTACATAAAAGTTTGTATTTATTGTTTAAATTAAAATACTTGTGTACAATAAAGAATAAATTAAATTAAATTAAATGAAATGGGCCTCATAAGAAGGCTCCATGTCACCTAAAGGACAATGGATAGGGCTATGCACGGAGTTTCCCTGCGATATCGAATCAAAAATGACGAGATCCGCAAAAGAACTAAGGTACCCGATACCGAAGAATTGCTAAACTTAAGTGACAGTGGTTGGGGCACATTCCTCGTAGAAGAAATTGAGAGTATTGTACAGGTTGAACAAACTACATTTCTTGGCTTCGAGATAGACAGGTGCCTGAAGTGGTAAAGCCATATAAATAAAATATGTGGAAAATTAGGCAGTGCGTGTTTTGCTCTTGGCCGGATCACTAGAGTGGTTCCCGTGAGAGAAGCCCGAGCATGCTACTATGCGACTGTGCACTCGTTGCTTCAATATGGTGCAGAGCTATGGGGCCGTGCTGCCGATTGGGAACGCGCGTTCCGAATGCAAAAGCGCGCCGTCCGAGCCATCGTCCAAATACCTCAGCATGTGTCCGCTAGGACATATTTCAAGGAACTAGGTATCCTTACATTACCTGCTATAGTCATATATCAGGTTGCAGTGAATGTAAGGATGAACCTGGGACTATATACGACGCTTAGCAGCGTACACTCCTATTGCACCCGGAACAAGGAAAAGCTTTCAGCTGTACCGAGGACACTCACAAAGTCATCCAAGACAACTCATGTTATGGGCCCGGCGGTATATAACAAACTGCCACGGAGTGTATTGAGTACCCCAAGCCTTAACTCCTTTAAAACAAGCTTAAAACGCTGGCTCATTGAACAAGCGTTTTATACATATGACGAATTTATTGATTTTAATTGGAATAATTGACATTTTAAGTGTATAATTTATATTTTTTAATTATGTTTCTTTATTATTATTTTGTTGACATTGAAATTCATCTTCTATTTTAATAATGCAATTTTTTGTTTGTATTTAGTATTATTTATTGATTTGAATGTTGATTATCTGGTATAATAATATATTGTAAAATGAAAGACATGTAAGCGAACCTTACCAATAAAAACTTATGACTTATGAAGAAAAGGCCGAAAAGGTGCGGAAAAGTTCTCGAGTGGCGACCGCGTACCGGAAGATGCAAATTGGGCAGAAAAGATCGACCGACGACCTGGTGAAGGTTCCGAAAATCCGCTGGATGCGAGTAGCGCAGAAATGGTCGTTGTGGCGATCTTTGGGGGACACCTATGTTCGGCAGTGAACGTCTTTCGGCTGAAACGATGAAGGAGTATCTTCCGTCTGGATTAAGAATATAGCAAAAGTAAGTCACCTCACGTGGATGTCGTAAACGGTGGCTAAGGGACACTAAACCAGATAAATGGGCAGTAGCGTCCTTTCTGAGGGACAAGAGCCATACTGTGCATATTAACCTACCTGCCAAACCTGGTGAGTACTGGTAAATTCCCCCCAAAATGACGACTTAATTGAGGAAATCTTTGGGGATACCTCTGTTCAGCAAGGGGGCGTCCTTTAGCTGAACGAGTTACTCCTTAACCATAACAAGTAAGTACACATATAGAAAGTGCTATCTAAATAGTCTGTTACGACCCCCACGGGAACACTTCGTTACTAGGTGGCGTGCTAGTAGCAGAATAGCAATCGACAATTACTCGCGGGTTAAATATATTTCTTAGCTCACCTTACAACCACCACAAAATCTCATAGATTTAATAAATTGTCTGTAGTCTTGCCTTAATTCCAAATCAAAACATATTCTAGAAACATACATCGAATAAAACATCAGATTTAGTTAAACAAATATCCTAATTAGGGCCGATTTTTCAATCGTCAGATAAGACGTCTAATAGCTACCTACCGAATAAATTAACTTAATTATCTATCTGATAACTGGCTGTCTATTTTTCAATTGCCATTTAACTCACGAATAACTATCTGACCGATTATTTCGCCTCGAACGACGTTAACTTCAGGGAGGTGAAACAAACATACTGCATATACAGATGTTAGAGCAGGACAGACTATGCCATGCTCTATGACAAAATATATCACTCTTATACGTAGATTGATGTACGCTGTTATATGAAATTCGAGGCAATGTTTGTTGTTTGTGTTGTAATTGTTTACTTTTAGTTTGTTTAAGGCTCCCGTTATTGTGTACGTAAAGTAATTATAGCTAGAAGCTATCGCTAGAAGGGGTGACCGCTTTACAATCATCCCCTCCGTTATGTGCCTAAATGCGTGGCATCAATTGGCGGCTCTAGTGTGATCTTACGAGGACCTGGAGCCCCCCATTCGGTGCCGAAGATGACCGCTCCAGTGGTTTTAGCCGGTAGGAGTCCGGCATTCCCCGGGGTGAAGGAAGTTCCATGTAGAATTTCCACTGAACATCAATAGGAACGAAGTTCCTTCGGCTAATGTAGAATCGACACTTATACACTACTGGCTTGTGTATGCGACTGTCGTGCCTGCGCACGTCTCATTTAACGGTTTTATTCCACGCACTTTTTTCCACGGATTTTTTCTTACGGTTTTACTATCACATTTATTTCAGTTCGGTCGCGCAGCAAAATCCGTATCCCCTCCAAGCCTGCCGTAAGGAACTTCGTTCCAATAAAAAATGAAAAAAGGGCAAAGCTGTGGGCATGTACTAATTATACTTAAATCAGAACTAATTTGTTAATGAAAAGTTTGTTTTCGTGAATCGAAAATGGGAAGAAAGGTACCCATGGTGCTAGTTTTGATGTTTGATGACGAATATTGGTATTTCAATCGGTTTTAATTAGGTCTTATTGTTTTCTAACCTCGCTATCCCTCAGCTAAACAAAGGTCACCCCGCATTCACATAAATACGACGACACCTCAGTGTCTGATCGTTCTCGAAGCATCTAGATTATCATCCAGAGTCCATTCCACAAACACGGTTTACATAATATACCAATATAATTATACTCATGTACCATTCCATCTTTCTTCTCATATCACCCCTAAGCTTTCACTGCTTGGCCTTTGCCTGCCAATGACACTTACAATAAATAAAGGGGAGACTGTAACACCGCATTATATGCTAAGGCCGTAGAGGGGTGAAATGTAGAGGACGAAGCTCTGATGAGTTTCTTTTGCCATATATTCTCAGTGGTTGTATTTAGCAAAATGTCTGTACGTGTAAAGTGTAAAAGTGTTTGTTAGACTTTTTTTTCTAGACTTTCATTTTATTCCAGTCTTTCATTTTATTCTAGTCTTTCATTTTCTTCTACAGATGATGGACTTTGCTATCATCCCGAGCGCTATAACAACTTACTGCGATTAATTATGTAGCTACTTTGATGATAATGATAATATAAACCCTCAATATCAATTTGAATGATATAATATGGGAAAGCCCGTTCTCAGCCGTATGACACTTATGGGCTGGCATTAATATTAATAGTAATGTCTACAAGCACCGAGCAGAACATATTGTGGTGGCCCAGTGTGGGGCAACGTTATTAAAAAAAATATTGAGCACATTAAACAGTTGTATGATAATAACATAACATTAAACGTGTGGTGCCCGGATTAAGAATATAGCATCACTCCATCTCCTCCAATGGATGTCATAAAAAGCGACTAAGGGCCACTAAACCAGAGGGATAGGTAGCAGCGTCCCTTCTGTGGAACAATAGCCATACTTACTGCACCTGCCAACCCGCCTACCAAGCGTGGTGAGTACTCGCAATTTCCCCCCAAAATGACGACCATGCAAGCGGTCGTTTATGAGGAGGCCTTTGTTCAGCAGTGGACGTCTTTTGGCTGATATGATGATGAACTGCAAAAGTGTTACACTGTCTCGCAGTTCTAATAATATATACTAGCTATTACCCGCCCGCTTCGGTAGGCACAAGTTATATTTATATTCATACCTTCTGAACCCTGCAACGGAACATGCACGAGAATATAAGATAAAATTCTCGTTTTAATCCCAATTTTTCATTAAAATCCGTTGTGCCATTTCGGAGCCTATTCAAGACAAGATTTCTGACAGAGAGACAAAAATTCTAAAAGCTATCATTAGGTACGCATCATATAAACAGTAGTTTTCACTAATATGTTTGCCATTTGTTTTGAAATAACAGTGTCTGTCTATTATTTCAAAATAAATATTTATTATATTGATATAGACTTCATATATACCTTCGAACATTTTTTTTATCCCCAAGTGATTCTCCAGAAAGTCTTTACAAAAAATAAGCAAAACATTATACTCACGACAAGTTTGAAAATGCAAACGTCCAAATCCAAAAATTTTAGTGAGCTAAAGTGATATATTTTATGTGTATAATTTAGTATTTCCAGAAAATTCACAACTTTATCCGTGCTTTTTAAGAAAGTCTTAATTCATAAATAGAAAAATGAAGAGCTTTAATTGAAATTCGAGTGCTTTGAGATTTGAGAAATCCACTCCGCTAACTTCAATATTAAAACACTGTTTTAAACAAGAAAAGCTTTCTATATAATTTTCTCACTTCTTGCTCAATTACTCATATCATCGTGTAAACTAAGGTCGTGTTAAATTTACTACATCTTATTTAAACTAAATATATATTTAAACCCGGGCAAAGGAACTCACTTGAGCACTTAATACATTTTTAAAGTAAGGTTGGGATACCTGAAGTTCCAATCGAGAATTAAATTGAGTCACGATTGGCTAGAATCGATTTTTACTTGCATTTTTTATATGTAACAAAAGTTGTAATGTTAGGTAGGTATTAAAATCTCATGTATCAATATTATTTATTCATTTCCGCGTATAACAGAATATTTTTCCCCGAAATAGAAGCGATAATAACAAGCTCTGTCTTCACACTTCATACTACGACTTTGCACTTATGCGCAAAAGCATTATTTGCATGGTTCCAAAAAATATATTATACAAATTTGTATAATTTTAATTTTTGATTTGACATTTCTTTTTTCCATCAACATTTGAAAATGTTTTTTTTTGTATTGTTGTTTTTGTTATTAATGTTTTCTAATTGTAGGTACTCACATAACATTTGTACGCCATAGCACGTGGCAAACATGTTTTGAACGTTTATTAAATCCCTTTGCAAGATTCGTGGTCACAGGATAACTAAAGCGACAGGCGTCGTTCCAGATTTTAAAAAGGCATTTTATTTTATCTATATATATCTACATAAAATAAATAACTTTAAAAGTTATTTCATGTTATCTTCAAAACGTCAAAAATCTATAATATTTTCCTATTACAATAAGTTCTTAAGGGCGGGTCCTTTCACCGCTACATAACGCACGAGTAAACGGTAAAATGGCGCTAACCATCGTGAAACCGGAAAAAGCGTTGTTTCACACAATGTTAGTCTTAACGTACGTTAAAAAATAACCATTACGGTAACCGGTGCTGTAGCCACTGGTTAACGTCATTTTGTTCTCAAACAGAACGTAAACATTATGGACTCTCTTTTATATTTGTCTTTATTCAATGATAGTTTATCTGATGATGACACAAATAGTCTAGAAAGAAAGAAAAGAGTATTTAAAACACGTGTTAATAACCTAAAACTATAGGATGAACGGGAATTTATTGTAAGATACTGTAAAATGAAATCATTTCAGCCGCATAAAGTCAAGGTTGTATACAGGCCACCCCCAAAGATCACCACAACCACCAGTCAGTCACCAGTCAATTATAAATGCATTAAAATTATTAATTGAATAATTATGTATTGAAATTAACTAATTGAATAATTAGCATGTTACTTTAGTGAAAAAATATCCATAAAAATACAGTAATTAAATACTACAAATGTCAATTGCATAAAAATACAGTAAATTTAATGTACGTATTTTACGTTAACCTGTCATTTAAAACGACCCGCCCTAAATGTTTTAAAACAAGGAATCTTCCTCGTTTGCTTTTGATACCTTAATATTATTGAGGGATTTTCTAAATTTATTAGGTAATTTTAATGACAACAGACGAATAATTAACAGACAATAAATTATAACCAAAAATCCTGTAAAAGTGTGCAATCATATTTACAGATATAAATTAAGTCATCCCGAACAAACCAAATCAATGCATAATCGAAGCTTATTCTGTTCATTTGCCTTGACTGTCAATTGTAAATGAATATTAATCGACTAGAACTGAACACTTGATTAAATGATTAGGAATCCTTTCTTCCCAACACTAGTTATTCATTTGCCCCCAAGGGGACTAAAAGCGACACTACATGTGAGCTGCCTTATTTCCCACTCGCGTTTGTTAACGTTAACGTTAGTATGCATTGACCCGCTTGTATACTGCTGCACTCGGATATCGTTACGTAAACAGGTGTAATCTATAGGGAAATAATTCGGTTGTCAGAGAATCGATTATTGAATTGAGGCACTTACAATTAAGCACTCAATCAATTTTATAACCGTTTTTTTGTTACAATGGCGTCTCTTCCTGTTTATTATATTTCATTTATCAGTGTATTATTTTTTGCTGGTTTCAACTTCCAGTCTCCTGTTTGTTGAAAGCAGAGCAAAGTCAGCTTGCAAGCAAATTGGTTCAAACAGACAGACACACAAACTCACTCTCACATTCATCAATACAGATACCGGTGATATTGGATATTTGTCGTGTTCTATATCAAGTACCTAAGGATTCAGACTACGTAGTATGGTTTTTGGTAAAATATATGCCACCCTATATTTGTCGTAGAAAGCAACTTAAAGGCTTCGCATTGAATGGGTATTTCAATTCTGTATGCTTGAAACAATACACTACGATCAGCGATACGTCTGCCAGGCATGTGAATAGTAGTGAAGTCCTCCATAGCCGATTATGTTGTGGTCATTGAGAGGCAATTGTCAGTATTAGTGTATAGTTTATGGAGGAAATGGTCTATACTGGGCGTTTACTGATACGATGATGATAAATATAAAAACCACGGGTCCGATAATATACTCTGAACCAGTATAGAATAGAATACAATTTTTTGGTGTGATTTTGGGTACAAAAGATCTTAATTCTAATGTAAACATATATACATCATACGATCTACAAAATCTGCCAGTTGGCTTACACTCATGCATACATTTAAAATAGACAGAACTATCTAAATTAATTACGTAAATAATTTTGTTAAGGTTAAAAAAATGTTAAAAGATCAAGTCATAATCAATTTCAATATTTAGTAGTTTTACGTTCAACAATTAACGTAACTTGGATAAAATTATTATATTTATTTACACTAAAAAGAAACAAATAACACTTTTTAAACAATAAAATACTGACCTAAAATACCTACCCGATGTATATAATAAAAACACTAAAACGAAAAAATAAAACAGGCGGGGCCAGGTATAAAATATAACTTCTCTTTGGTCTGCGTGTTACATTTATTTAAAAAGTTTTTTTTACATAACAATGTTATGTAAAAATACTAACTTTTTTGTCTACCCTCAAGAACTCCGTCCCTTCTCGGGCGTAATTTAGATTTTATTGACAAATAGTTTTTGAATTCTTCAAAGTTTGTTATTGCGATATGCTTAAAACTCAGCTGGTTCACAGACAATTTCAATTTGAAGGCCCGTTGGACTGGATTACCCATTTTTTATCGTGGAAATATCCTCATAGCCATCTTATATCCTGGGGAAGGTAAAGAAACCGCAATGATGTTACTTCAACTTACCTTGCACCGAGAGTACGCCCTTTCTCGATTCACTTGCTTATTCGGGACCAAGCAAGCAGGCCTTCACAAAATAGTTCGACAGTGAGTGATAGAAACTGTGATCGAAATGTACCTACGTAAATTGCACGCACTTATTATAAACACTCTAGTCAGACAGTGTAAGTATATGAAAAACTATAAAATTAAATACAAGATAAAATACAATGTAACATCAACATGAAACTGCAGTGGAAAAGTTGTCATTAACATATTCATTGGCAAACAAAGAATAAATAAAGTATGACAACAATAATCCTGAAAGCTTAAGAAAAACAGTGCGGTTACAGTGTTGACAAGTTTACGATGAGCATAGATATAAGGATGAGCTAGATATGACCTCAAATATTTAAAGGGTTTTGTAGCGAAACTAGATGCAGTTATAGATTCATGTGTCGGTATGTCACCGATGTTTTTTTTTTCAATCAGTAACTCTATATCTCATTATCTGTTACAAAGCCAGACACAATTAAAAATCTATTGTTTCTCGCCGGCTGCCGGCAATAGACAGGCTAGAGCATCTGTCTCAATAATCAGGAAAAGTATTTATATTTATATAATCAGTGGCGTGTCTATCAGTGATCGTGTAACTTTTGAACGACTTGACCGATTGAGGTTTTTTTTAACCAATTTTACGCTATAGCTAGGATCCGACATCCGACAAGTCTCTAGTGTAATCTTACGAGGACCTGCAATCTTCGCAATCCCATTACAGGTAGACGCTTATTGTCTAAGTTTCCGATTGTTAGACTAGAGATATCTAACAGGCCGTAAAGACTACCATCGATATTTTATGGCCAGGACCAAATGTTTATTGCACACGAAGCGGTCTAAGTGTGGAAAAAACCCATCCAATCCATGGCAAAAGCTTTTTGCCGTGCAGACCAGTCCATCTGTGCACTGAACGACCAGAATGCTATAGATTGGCAAGTAGTTTACCCCTTTGTTAGAGGGAATTAAAAATTATACAGACAACCTGACAGTTGTATCATTAATGTCTATGTGCCGTATGCATGTCGCCGGCCAGAGATTCTGTAGTGATCAACCCTGTGTCAGTGCTGTTCAAGCCACACAGACGCCTCCAACCCGGCAGTCGTTAGACTGCTGTCTAATGATAACAACCAGGAACTATGATTTCACTTGCCCTCCGATGCATGCCCTTAGTTCAAATACCAATATGCAGTCACCCATCCATAGAAGCTTAACCTCACTGATCGTTTACCAATCAGTGAGTGCAACTGGCTATGCACACCTCTAGCCATTTAAATATCGCTGTCCAGCGGGGATTATGGAGTGTAAACGTATGCTTTTCCGAAATCCTAAATTATACCTTAAACTACAAATAGGTAATATCTGACAGGGTAACTGTAAAACAGTCACCCCCGGGGGGATTGTAAAGGATCCCCCGAAGCGTCCCTGTGCACTGTGCTATGCGCACCGTCTTCTCGTGGGTCGCTTGGTGTGGGCACGCAGATTCTTCAATCTGCGCAACCCCGAGGTCTTCCGTCTTATAGCAGAGTGTCTCGGGCGTATAATAATTAGGTGCCAGTGCAGTTGTTACCCCGGTGCTCTTCAAGCAGGATCGGCCCTCTCCCGATCCCGCTTTGCGGTCTCCTTCTGGAGCATGACGCTCTCACAGAAGGAGACCACTGCATTCCAGTTTTCATGTTCTGCCAACATAGCCACACTACTGCTGGCAGAGAGAGATCTTGCCCGATCCGATCGACCAGGACCCGCCGCTCAGATACGCAGGGCAAACCTCGAGTGTGTGCTGTGCGGTATTCTGGTCGCTTAAACAAAAGTGGCACTATTCTATGCAGGTACGCACCGAAACAACCGTGACCAGTGAACACCTGCATCAGGCGGTAGGTAACGCGCTCGCTCCTTTTGAGCCAGGCTCCAAAAAGCGGCAGGACAGCCTCCACGACGCACATGGTCGAAAACTGCATTCCCAGGCGGTTACGCCACTTTCATTGGGCGCGCCGCCGAGCTGGCTGCCAAGCTAGCCCCCTCAGCCTGTCTAGCGCCCCTGGAGGCGCGCCTTCTCTGCTCTGGCGAAGGGAGCGTGTCTGACCGTAGATCCACGCATCCATCTCCATCAGGATGTCGAAAGGTGGAAAACGCGCCAGGAGAGTTGTCGCCTCGTAGGACACTGTTCAGTATCCTCGTGCGATCAGGATAGCTACTCTGCGCTGCAGACCATGAAATTTGGTTTAGCAGCGCTGGGCGTCTAACAGCTGAGCTGACCATACAGGTGCCTCGTATGGGGCGTATAGGGCCACGGACCGCACAACACCCACAATAGAGACGGCGAACTTCCTTACATGGTCCCCCGAGATTGGGCAGCAGCCGGTGTAATGTAACCGCTTGAATCAGGGGGACGAGGCGCTGGAAGTGCTCTTTGAAACCCCAATGACTGTCCAGGGTGAGCCCCAGGTATTTAATGTACTGGCCCATCCCGATTCGCGCGTCACCAACGCGTATCCACGAACTGGGTGGTTCTTTGCTTCAACGCGGAAGACCTAGATGAAATGTCAGGATGAGCTGGCCTCCTTTCAAAGAGTCCTTTGCAGCTATAGATAAGGAGAACTGGAATAAAGGTAGCCTTTACCCTGCAGTGAAGCACCTCAGGCTTTTAGTGATAATAATAATAACAGGAATCGAACTCGTGACCCGTAGCGCTGGCAGCCGATCGCTTAGTTACTATGGCAACTGTGCCATCAATTATTATATCAGTGCGTAGACGTTTACTGCTTAACATTCAAGTAATACTATTTGAGTTTTATATTCCGCGACGCCTTCATCATCATCGTCATATCAGCCGAAGGTCCTTCACTGCTAAACAAAGACATCCTCCATAGACTTCCACAATGACCGGTTACACGCTGCCTTCACCAGTTTGTCTATTCATCTTGTTTAAGGCCGTCACATGCCACGTATTCCGGTGCGTGGTCTCCACTTGAGAAGCTTTCTGCCCAAATGTTAACTAGTTTTACGAGTTATGTACCCCTTTCATTGCCACTTCAGCTTACTAACACTTGGAGCTATGTCGGCAACTTCAGTTCTTCTACGAATCTTCTTAGTTCTAATTCGTTCTCGTAGAGAAATACTAAGCATTTCTCTCCGTAACTCGCAGAGTGACCTTGAGTTTCCTTTGAGACCCGTAGTGAGCGATCTCGCCTCTGCACCATAACGTTATCGCTTTTAAAGGCTTTCAGTTTGATGGACTGCAGTGTTGTTGACGAAAAGACGTTACGAAGTTTCAAGTCACGCCTTGACCGTTTATATTCATAGAACCAGATTATCGTAACAGTTGTATAATCTTAAGAAACATAATAATTTGGTATATCTGTTCTTTTTTGTTTCCTTCTTATACATTTTTATTTGAAAATGATTTTCTTTTGTTACATCTAGTATTGTTATAAATCTGTTGTCTTTTGCCGGTCCGTACAGGACATTGTTGTTTATGCTGTTCATTTCAGTTTTTATCGCCTAAGGCCACGAAATGTGCTGCCCAGTTCAATACCAACGTTTATATTTGTATATGTATTTGTCAATTGTTTGTTGGCTTTGCCGAAAGGACATTGTTGTGTTTGTTTGATTAAAAACGCGGAGATTTTTGCAAAATGGACAATACAATGTCCACTGCGTTTTTTATTTATTGAACAGCGCGCGGTGAACTCTTTTTGATAGCTTCATTGCTACTGTGGAACTTCAACAACAATACTACACAACTAACTTCTACTGACCCATTAAATGCAATTCTACGATAATGTCAAGACTCCTGAATTTTGGTTGGATCTCACACTCATAACCATCGTACTTCTGAAAATTTAATCCCTAATATACTTTCCCACCATTCAGGGTTTATGTCCAATTGCTTCGCTGTCTCAACAATAAAACTTTGGAACGAGCTTCCCCTTGAAATTAAGAAAGCTCCGAGTAAATTCGCGTTCTAACGCAAAGTGCGTGAACAGTATTTATAATCGCCGTAAACCTAATCATACAGAACTGTCTTCGTCATTAATGTTAATATGTATATTAGATAATTATATATTTATGTGTTTTATTTTATTGTATGTAATATAATTGTATAGTATTTATTTTTATATTGTTAATATAAGTTATCGACTCTGTTTCACATAATTTGTGATTTATTATGAAATCAATTAATATTATCTGTAATACTATGCTTTGTTTTTGTACCTCTTTAGATGTGCTTACTTTAACCCACAGGTTGATTGGTAGAGAATGCCTCACGGCATTAAGTCCGCCTTGTGTACCATCAATGTACATAGAAGTTTCAATAAATAAATAAAAGCACGGATTTAAAATGCACACAACAATACTGGATATAATGAAGTATCCAACTGTGTGTCGACTAGAGGTGGCCATTATTTCAATGTTCACTTTTATTTTTATCGTTGTCTGTTAATGTCGTGAGTCACATGTTTTATTTTACGATTTTATGCTTTATTCAATTGGAATAATGTCGATTTTAATATTTAACTGAGGCAATTACTAAATAACGGATAACGAAAATTTGACAACAGTAAGACAATAATTTTAGTTTAATTTTTTTTAATTTACTTCGCAACGTCTTTTCGTCAAAAATACCGCAATGCCTCAAGACGCAAGTCTTTAACCAGTGTGTGTTACCAGTGATGACATATCAGAGACAGAGAAACAGAGAGGTGGTAACTCACAATGGGCCTCATAAGGAAGCTCAAGGTCACTCAGCGAGCTATGGAGAGAGCTATGCTTGGTATTTCTCTACGAGATAGAATCAGAAAGAATGAGGAGATCCGTAGAACTAAAGTTGTCGACATAGCTGAAAGGATTAGTAAACTGAAGTGGCAATGAGTGGGGCACATTGTTTGTAGAACTGATGGCCGCTGGGGCACAACGTTTCTAGAATGGAGACCGCGCACCGGAAAACGCAGCGTGGGACGACCCCCAATGAGGTTGACAGACGACCTGGTGAAGGTTGCTGAGAGTCGTTGGATGAGGGTGGCATGTAACTGACACACATGACTGGTTAAAGACGCAAGTCTTTAACCAGTGTGTGTTACCAGTGATGACATATCAGAGACAGAGAAACAGAGAGGTGGTAACTCACAATGGGCCTCATAAGGAAGCTCAAGGTCACTCAGCGAGCTATGGAGAGAGCTATGCTTGGTATTTCTCTACAGGATCGGATCGTGAGTTCGGAATATTTAAAACACGCGTAATTAAATTAAATATTATGCGCGTGGTGCCATATTTTGGTAATAGGCAGAGTGAAAATATTCCTTAGAGCAGACTTGACACTATCGAGATGTAATGTAAAATAATTTCATACAATGAAATTAATATGAACATGATAAAAAATGTTATTGCATTAAAATTGAAGACGTCAGTTTATAGAGGCACTATGTTAAATTTTGTTTAAATCGTAATTTGAAATGAAGTGAAATTCTGTGGCATACGGTGACTCGCTACTCACAAGATGGACCCTCTAAATGGCCACCATTACAGCCGACAAGGAGCAACACCAGTGTGAGTGGTTATTACTATTACCAAAGACATACTGAATATTACTATTTTGACTGTTGTATTTATATTATTATAAACTTGCTAAGGAGTGACACAGTTGTGGAATCTATGGGAGAGGCCTTTGTTCAGCAGTGGACGTATAAATGGCCGATATGATGAATGAGTGACTTTCTGATTCAGAAACAATGATTTGCAATATGTTAGTAAAACGTAAGCATACATTTTGTATCGGTATTTTTTTTCATTTCCAGCCACTAACTACTATTTACCCCATCAGTCGCTCTTTTAATAGCCACAGGCTTAAAACTAAAAAATGTGACAGCAGTATCAGAACGAACGAGCAGGTTTTTGTTGCAATTGTACGCAACGAAGGTTTTAGAACGTTCATATTGGCAACTGTTACCGTCGCCTATTTTATGCAGTTTCACACTTTGTTTTCAAAATGTAAGGTGAGGTTTCACTATAGTTCATGTCGATACTGTTGTTTTGGGATAGGTTAAGTCATATTTTTCCATACTTTTTTCGCCAAGCATACGAGGGCGGCACTGAAAATTTCGGGAATCAAGGAAGTGACACAACAACTATTTAAAAATGTATTTATTGCTTTTCGAAGTATTCTCCGCGAAATTTGACACATTTTTCCAAACGATGGAACCAATCATTGAAGCAACCATTCCATTCGGAAGTTGGGGTCTCCAAAATGGCCGTTTTGTAGGCGTCCACAGCTTCTTTAGGTGATGAAAATCTCTGTCCACGCAATTTATTCTTTATTTTAGGGAAAGTATAGAAATCATTAGGGCTTCGGTCGGGGCTGTACGGCGGATGGTCTAATAATTCTATGTTTTCTTGCTCTAAAAACTCTTTTGTTCTGTGCGCGGTGTGAGAACTCGCATTGTCGTGATGGAGGATGATGCGGCGGTTGCAGTTCTCTCTACGGCGTTCAGAAACGACCTGTGGCAAACAAATGCTAGCATACCATTCTGCATTAACCGTTCTTTGTCCCTCAAGAGGAATAGTCGTAACATGGCCGGTTTTGGAGACAAACGTGGCCACCATTTTTTTTGCAACACTCCGTGAACGAACAATTTTTGTTGGCTTTAACTCATTTTCGGACACCCAAACTCGTGACTGGTTTTTTTGTTTCGGGTTCGTACGCATATATCCAGGATTCGTCACCTGATACGATGTTGTATACAGCATTGGAGGATCCTGCGTGGAATCTTTCGAGAGTTCTGACGCACCAAGTAAGCTTTTTGCTCTTCACATAGCAAATGCGGTATCCATCGGGAAAACACCTTTTTTACACCTAATTGTTTATGCAAGATTATTTGTATTTGACTCATGCCAATGTCTAAAGTTGCCTGAATTTCGCGGTATGTCACATGTCGATCTTCCTCAATCAGCTTACGCACAGCATCAACGTTTTCTTGGGTGACTGCAGTTTTTGGACGACCTTGACGAGGATCATCACTGAGCTTGACACGTCCACGTTGAAATTCAGCAAACCAGCGATAAATTGTGGTTTTGGATGGGGCTTCATCACCAAATGCAGAAATCATCCGGTCAACACACTGTTTTTGTGTTAAACCACTTCGAAAGTTCGGGAAACTTCGCAACGTCTTTTCGTCAACAATACCGCAATGCCTCAAGACGCAAGTCTTTAACCAGTGTGTGTTACCAGTGATGACATATGGAACAGAGACGTGGTCACTCACAATGGGCCTCATAAGAAAGCTCAAGGTCACTCAGCGAGCTATGGAGAGAGCTATGCTTGGTATTTCTCTACGAGATCGAATCAGAAATGAGGAGATCCGTAGAAGAACTAAAGTTGTCGACATAGCTGAAAGGATTAGTAAACTGAAGTGGCAATGGGCAGGGCACATTGCTCGTAGAACTGATGGCCGTTGGAGCACAAAGGTTCTCGAATGGAGACCGCGCACCGGAAAACGCAGCGTGGGACGACCTCCAACGAGGTGGACAGACGATCTGGTGAAGGTCGCGGGGAGTCGTTGGATGAGAGCGGCATGTGACCGCTCGTTGTGGAAATCTAAGGGGGAGGCCTTTGTTCAGCAGTGGACGTCCTGCGGCTGATATGATGATGATGATGACTTCGAAAGTCATAATAAATCATCGCTCTTGAATTTTCTCGAGTCAATTCCATTTTCTCAACGACTAAACAAGTTTGACAAAACCTTGTGACAAGACCGTGAATCTTTTTTTAAATAAATAAATAGTATTCGATTTGTAAAACCAAGGAGTTTTCAATTAAAAAGATTTAATATGACAGGAACAGTGGAAATATTCCATTCCCGATACTTTTAGTGCAGCCTATGTATACACCATAATCCGTGTGGTGTCCGAATTAAGAATATAGCACCACTCCATTTCCTCGCGTGGATGTCGTAAAAGGCGACTAAAGGAATCTAAACCAGAGGGGTGGGCAGCAGCGTCCCTTCTGTGAAACGGTAGCCATACTGCGCTCACCAACCCGCCTGCCAAGCGTGGTGACTATTGGCAAATACCCCCCAAAATGATGAAACAGTTATGAAAATCTATGGGGGAGGCCTTTGTTCCGCAGTGGACGTATGAATGGCCGATATGATGATACACCATATATCGCGTATGTGAAGAAAAGACTAACAAATACAAAGTTCCGAGAAAATCGGGTTTTGCTGTTATTTTACATATATTTTATTACACTATACAGCCGTGTGGTGTCGGCTACGAATAGCACAAACCCATCTCATCCCGTGGGTGTCGTAAAAGGTGACTAAAGGATTAGCCGGAGGATGGGCAGCAGCGTCCTTCGAATAAATTAACAACTCAACTGCGATCGCCAACCCGCCTGCCAAGCGTGGCGATTATGGCAAAACCCCCCAATGAGCACACAACACGCCCATATCGGCCGTTGTGGTGATCTTTGGGGGTGGCCTGTGTCCAGCAGTGGACTTCATTCGGCCGAAATGATGTGTAGTATAAAATATGTACAACATTCTACATATGTACATCTAGACTTCCCATTATAGGCCACAAGAAAATGTAAAAAAAAAATCGTTGAAAGTGTTTGTTATTTAGTTCTCCACATATGGACTGTCCTCTTTGAGGCACATCAGAAAAGCGATCGCGATAGAATCCGTTTAAAAGTGTTTTATTATAATGTGTAATACTCGCGAAAACCTAAGACATTATCACATAAAAAAAATTAAAAAAAATAGAATATAAAATATTCGGACGCCTAGGTAGGACACCTCAGGCCGTCCTGCCGCTCTTTGGAGCCTGGCTCAAAAGGAGCGAGCGCGTCACCTACCGCCTGACGCAGGTGCTCACCGGGCACGGTTGTTTCGGCGCGTACCTGCACAGGATAGGACGCGAGGCCACGGCACAATGCCACCATTGTGATAGCGACCAGGACACCGCACAGCACACGCTCGAGGCGTGCCCTGCGTGGGCCGCTGAGCGGCGGATCCTGGTCGATCGGATCGGGCAAGATCTCTCTCTGCCAGCAGTAGTGTCGGCTATGTTGGCAGAGCACGAAAACTGGAATGCAGTGGTCTCCTTCTGTGAGAGCGTCATGCTCCAGAAGGAGACCGCAGAGCGGGATCGGGAGAGGGCCGATCCCGCTCGAAGAAGAAGGAGACGGCGCCGGGGTAACAACCGCCCTGGCGCCTAATTCCGATACGCCTGAAAACCCCTGCCGTTGCTATAAGGTGGGGGACCTCTGGGTTCGCGGGTGCGTAGATTGGGGAATCTGCGTGCCCACACCAAGCGACCCAAGAGAAGACGGTAGCACGCATGTGGTCACGCGCTGCCGTGAGACGCTTTGGGGGATCCTTTACAATCCCCCTGGGGGGGTGACCGCTTTACAGTCACCCTCTCCGAGATGTGCCAATAGGCGTGGCACCAGTGGGTGGCTCTAGTGTGATCATACGAGGACCTGGAGCCTCCCTTAGGTGCCGAAGATGACCGCTCTAGTGGTTTTAGCCGGTAGGAGTCCGGCATACCCCTTCGTCCTTCCCCGGGGCGAAGGAAGTTCATGATGAATTTCCACTGGGCATCAATAAAAAAAAAAAAAAAAAAAAAAAAAAAAGGTAGGACACCTCACATTTTATTTCCTGCGCTCCCTCACAAGAAACATCATCCATATCTCCTAAACATTATGTAAATCAAAATCCGTCAGTGGAAATTAATATCATACATTGACAAAAAGATTGACTGACTGACAGGCAGATTGATTGCATTTTAGCCACCAACCCTTTCATTTCGCGTCACAGCCATGGCTTGGGGTTGCGTTTTGAGAAATATGTGTTGGATTCTGCTGAAATAGATCAGGTGTTACAAGTACGAGTATTCGGAATACTATTCTATTGTATTAATAACCATGGATACAGTGAATGCGCCAAAAAAGCCCGCGCCCCCAGCACAAGATAGGTTAACGCAGTCTTTCCCAACGTGGGCGATAACGCCCCCTTGTGGGCGCTGCAGGCCTAAAGGGGGGCGGTAAGAGACCCAGAAAAAAAAGGGGGCATTGTCTAGGGCTTTGGGGTCGATTTATAATTTCATCTACCTAGCTAGGAAGACTCTTAGACACCGACTGAGCTCTCGACTCTCGACTACATCTTGTGAACATCAACTAATATTAATTAAGATATAGCTCAAACTCGGTTCGATATAAAAGACCGCAGGCAATCATGTTTTAACAAGTTTTTGTTAAATAATCCGAATTGTACATTCCTATACCAATCGGCTGGTTCTATAATACTTGTTCTTGCTTGTCGAGTACGATTGGGCGTCGAATGAGATAAACGAGTTTATGCTCGTTTGTCTTATTCCTGTTGGTGCGTGTTGCTTATGCAATCCTATATAAACGACGTAAATTTATTTTATTTTCATTTGCGGTTTCGCGCATAATAGATAAGCAGTACTTGATTTCAACACTTACGTATTTCTTAAAACAAAACAATGTCGGAAGTAAAAAAGTAGAGACGGCAATACTCTGCGGAATATATTAAATTCGGATTTATTGAAAATCCCACAAACCCGTCGTCGCCTTTGTGTCTTCTATGTCTAAAAACATTTTCGAACGAAGCAATGAAGCCTTCAAGACTGCAAGATCATTTGAATAAAATGCATCCAGATAAGACAGAAAAGAATGTAGCATATTTTCAAGACCTAGAGAAGAAGCATAATACTCAGCCAAGTGTATCAAAACTATTTTCGGCGGCTGCTAAGCAAGATGACGACGGACTTCGAGCTTCGTACAATATCTCTTTGTTAATTGCTCAAAAAGGCAAACCACACAACATCGGAGAAGAGTTAATTTTACCAGCAATAAAGGAAGTAATAACTACTGTGCTTCATAAACCGGCCGCAGATATTATCTGAAAAATTCCTTTGAGTAATAATTCTGTGCAAAGACGAATTGATGAAATGGCTGAAAACATTGAAGAATCATTGTGCAATCATCTGAGGACTAGTCAATTCTCAATTCAGCTCGATGAGTCCACTTTACCAACTAATGAAGCGTTGTTGCTATCTTACGTGAGGTTTATTAAAGATGAGAAAATACGTGAAGAACTATTGTTTGCCAGAAATTTGGAGACAGATACAAAAGGCGAAACCATATTCAATACATTGGAAAAGTTTTGTGAAGAGAAAGAGATTCCTTTGAAAAATATTATATCAGTTGCTACGGATGGCACTCCGGCTATGACAGGGCGCCATAAAGGCTTCATAGCATACTTTAAGAATAAAATTCCAGATGTCCTTGCTATACATTGCGTTATTCATAGACAACATTTGGTTGCTAGAAACTTAAGTGAACGACTATTTCAATCACTACAATATGTCATCAAAGCAGTCAATAAAATCCGTAGCAGCTCTTTGAATGATAGATTATTTCATACGCTTTGTGTTACTAATGACGAAGATTTCAACCGTTTGTTGCTTCATACTGAAGTTCGTTGGCTGTCAAGAGGCAATTGTCTGATTCGATTTTACAACCTGTTTGACTCTATGATAGAGTTCTTGGAAACTAAAGATACAGAACTGCGCAACAAGCTCATAATATCAAAGAATGATATAGCTTACATGACAGACCTGTATAAAATGTTCAACGACATGAACCTCCAACTTCAAGGCGATGAACAAAATTTAATTAAAACAAAAAATGTCGTTGCTGCTTTCGCAGCCAAACTGCTTCTGCACAAAAAGAATATGGGCAGACGTGAGTTTCACAATTTTCCGAATTTATCAGTATACTGCAGTAACGACGACTTGTTTGCCTACTGCCAACATTTGGAAAACCTCCACATTGACTTCACCGAACGATACCAGGACATTTTAAACTTGGAAATACCAGACTGGGTGTTGGATCCGTTTTCAAATGTCAACACAGCAATGTCACCTCAGCTGGAAGAAGAACTTATAGAATTGACAACAAACGAAGAAATAAAAATCAACTTCAAAAATGGATATCAAGAATTTTGGCTACAAAAACCGATCCCGCAATTGTACCCTGGATTGTGGTCAATTGTTCAACGATTTTTGATAGCATTCCCATCGTCATATTTGTGTGAACGTGGATTTAGTGCTGTGGCAACGCTGCTTACTAAAAAGAGAAATCGTTTGCGTGTTACCGAACGTGGCGACTTGCGGCTGTTTTTGAGTAAATTGGAACCTGATATCAACAAACTTATTGAACAGCATCAGATTCAACCTTCACATTAGTTTTTATATAAGAATTGATTATGTTTGTTTTATTTTCAATAAAAGATACTCTGTCCGAATACTATAAATTTGCGTTTCAATAATCAGTTATAAGTACTAAGCGGTTTTTAAGTATGTTTAAAAAGGGGGGCGTTAAAAAATAATTTATTCTTAAAGTGGGCAGTAGACAAAAAAAGGTTGGGAACCCCTGGGTTAACGGCTGAAATTAATAATCAATCTAATCCAGAATCTTCAGATTTAAGGTTCTGAAATTCATCCATTGTTGTGCTACGATCACATTTAATACAAAAAACAGACATATCCGTAATCTGAAATCCAGAGATTTTAGACTAGATCGATTATTGATTTCGGCCGCAAAGGAACACCGTGATGGTTCGGCGATAGAGCTCCTCCGTTTTCTCCCGGGTGACGAATATTCGTTTTGGCTCCGGTTTGGAGGTGCGTTTAGGATTTCTACACATAAAATTGTGTAACTAAATGTGGTAATGAATACGCACTAATGATTGACACCTTGATTCTAATCATGTCTATGAAGTAAACATACAGTATGTTTACTACTGAGATCAGTCATCATTTCAGCTGAAAAACGTCCACTGTTGGACATAAGCCTCCTCCAAAGGTTTCCGTAATCATCAGTATGGGTTTGTGTTTTTGGATATTGCCCCATCCCTCTGGTTTAAAGTCTCTTAGTAGCTTTTTAAGTCATCGACGGGAGGAGTTGAAGCGGTGCTATATTCTTAATCCGGACACCACTCGGAATGTATGCATAAAGGACATTGTTCTGCGGCCATAGATTGTTCGCCTAAGAACCAACGAGCACGTCATAGATCAATCGCTGAAAGCGCGAGTTATTGTATTCGTCCAAATATGGCGCCGGGGATATGATTGAAAGAATATAAAATCGTGATACCGATTTTTAAAATCACAATGAGATTGTGAGATGTCCGTTTGATTGTAATAATTAATATTTATAGTATTGAAAAAACTAGAAATTATTGCATAGGTTGTGTATGTGTTGATCCATATGCCGTTTTGAACGATTTCCTTTGAAATGTAGTAAACAATGTTCCTAACAAAAACTTGTTTCTGGATTACCAAACCAGTGTTCACCCATACGCGTCCGGGAAGCGCACACGTCATCAATCACAGCGTGTCTGTAAGCGTCTTGGCTGGGGTAAATCTCTCTTTTTACCCCCTGACATCATTTGAGCCATACCCTCCTACATCACATATACCAGCATTATCGGGAGCCTGTTTGTGTTTTGAGCTTTTTTATTATTTACTCTTCAACTTAGGTCTCTGTCTAGGATAAAATTTGGGTTTGGGAATATTGCTTGACGGATTTTGGTTATGTGATGGATTTTTCGTTTTACAAGATATAAAGGTTGTATATTTACTAAATAAAGGGTTTTTATAGATTGCAAGGGAAAAAAAATGTCCGGGTTCCGAACATCCGAAGGAATCAACGGTGGTACCCTTATATATTTATAAAGGTACCACCGTTGATTCAATACCCTTAAATGCTGAACACAGGCCTCCCCACAAGATCGCCACAACAACCATTCGTGGTGTGTAGTGTGCTCACTGGGAGATTTTGCCATAATCGCCACAATTAGCAGGCGAGTTTGCGATTGGAGTTGACTTGTTAATGTACTCGAAGGACGCTGCTGCCCATCCTCCGGCTAAAACAATAGTCACCTTTTATGACACCTAAGGGATAAGATGGGTTGTTGCTATTCGTAGCCGGCACCAGACGGCACACAATAATTTGTTACATTAATATATTAATATCATTTAATAGTAAAATTATTAAGTTCTTAATATATATATATATATAATACTAGCTGCCCACCCCAGCTTCGCACGGGCAAGTACATGCAAATCCGATTGCAGGCACCTACCGGGTCCAATCAATCCAGTCAACTAATTACCTTATACCGCTATCTGTTAGAATCTTACCGAACTAACAGATAATTATGACTCTTTGTCAGATAATAAACAAATAATTCGCAATAAAATAATAATGCGACTATAAATTCAGATATAAACTATCCTATCTTTTAAATTGGATAAAACTGCACATAGTGTGCAATATTTTATTAAAATTGGTTCAGTAGTTTATGCGGACAAACAACGTGACACGTAATTTATATATATTAAGTTATTTACTCAATTTTGTTGTTAATTGCATTAAGCTTTCCACTCTTTTCTCAAAGCTACCTTGAATAATAATTAAAAATGTATATAAATTCCTATCAATTATAATAAAATAATAGTTTAAAAACTAAAAAAGACACGTGTAGATAACCGAACTAAAAAGTAGAAAATTATTTTCATTAAATTTAAAATAACAATAGAGTAATTAACTAAACAGAAATTGTAAAAAAGCTGTCTCCCTCTGGTTTTAAGTCCCTTAGTCGCCTTTTACGACATCCACGGGAGGAGATGGAGTGGTGCTATATTCTTAATCCGGACACCACACGGATGGACGGATGGACGTCTATAGGCCGATATGATGATCGTTATTTTAAACTTACAGAAAATTATTTTCTATTTTTTAGTGTGGCTATCTACAAGAACGTTTAATTTTATTTTGCACGTGGCTAAATGCCCATGTTGCCTGTCCATATTCTCGATAACTCCGGGTGGTAATTATTTACCCAAGCAAATTTTTCGACGTTTTAGTAAATAAATTCTCCCTCCATTACGGATAAAATCATCATTATCAATTGATCATTTTTTCCGGGTATCAGAGATAAAAAAATCGCTAATCCTGAGGATCCTTGCAAGGCTAATAATGGGACAAACTTTAAACAATTTAAATTATTGCATTATTATCGGTTGATAAGTGTGCGAAGTTTCAAATCAATCCGACGTTTTGAAGGGGGAAATTCTGTTACATAGATACATACCATGCTAATAAAAGCGTGTTAAAAAAACCGTGTGGTGCCGGCTCAGAATACCACCACTCCATCTCCTCCCGTGGGTGTCGTAAAAGTCGACTAAGGGATTAGCCGGAGGATGGGCAGCAGTTTCCTTTGAGTACATTAACAACTCAACTGCGATCGCCAACCCGTCTGCCAAGCGTGGCGATTATGGCAAAACCCCCAATGAGCCCACAACACATCCACATCGGTCGTTGTGGTGATCTTTGCGGGAGGCCTGTGTCCAGCAGTGGAGTCCAGTATTCGGCTGAAATGATGAAAAAGAATTAAGTTAAATTTTGTTACTTTACATACCTACATAATTTGTTTGAATTTCAACCACTGGCGATACTAGTACCTATATTATTATGTCGTAGCTGGCCATGAGTACGGAAATCAAATGAATCGCAAACGCATCATTTCGCGGTATTCCATCGCATCTACGGTTTGGCAGGCTATGACATGCTTGATGTTAACACTTGACATGATCGGGACATATTCAGTACAGAGTACATTTGTATAGAGAACATTGGACACTGACATTGGTCTCATCGCCACACAGTGAAAACCCGCGGAACTGTCCTCACGTTTCGTAATTATATTAACTATTTAGTGAAATGATCATTAGGATTTACCTATAGTGTGACTTACTTCAAACTTAAAGTAAACATTGTGTCAATCTGTGTGTGTTCTCATTCTACGCAATTCTCATTTTCAGCACGGGTACTGTCTGGTTCTGGTGGCAAAAATATATTTTCTTTTTAACGTTGCGTTTTACAGTTTCCAGAAATTTCACATGCGCAAACACCTGGACCCAAAAAGACTATTTGTAAATCATACAAATATTTGTTCCGTGCGGAGATCGAACCCGCGACACGTTGCGCAGAAAGAGAATTGCCTAGCCAGTGTACCAACTATGCCGTCAATCAGGACATTTTAAGTAGTACTTGTTTAAGTTTTCTCTTGACTTGGATCCAAAAATATTCCACAATAATATCGTATACGTCCTCTTCCAATATGCCACACTCGGAAATAGTCACATATTTGATAGAATCATTTAATCCTACAAGTTCATAATTTTGAAAACAACCAAGCTTTTTGAAATATACATCACCTCCACAACACAAATGCGGAGCAATTTCACACAGAGAGATTCAAAATTATGTATTACTCGAGTTTACAGTTCTATTCAGAGAGAAATGAATGAATCTCCCAAATCAAGCTGAGACAGTAATCAAAAGCAGTGAATTCCCTCTGTTAGTTTAAAATAGAAAAAAATAAGAGATTCCTCATTTAGCTTCACACAGAGTGAAAGGAAAATTAATTTGCTGGGAACAGCTGTTAGCAAAATAAAACAGAAAGTGATTGAATAGCTTCTTCTGCCAGTAATAATACATTTTAGAGGCAAATAGACAACTATATAATGAAGACCAAAAGTGTATTAATATTTAAGTACGTATTTGCTCTGAAGTGTATGTAATTGGTGTATATTAAGCTCGGTAAGGTTGAGAGTGCGATCGGCGAACTTTTTACCTACCTTTTCGTCAACATTTATGGTGGGTTTAAAGTACTTATACAAAATATTTGGAGTGTTTCTACTTACCTACCATTTATATCCTCCACAGACACTCAATGTTCTAGGCACTAGAAGCGGGTTTTGAGTTCAAGTTTTGAGGCTTTGAATTGAGTGCCAGGCGGCCGGAACGAAGACTTGATAAGATGAGATTTCTGAAATTTGAGATTAATATTAAATGTGCCTCTTACCTGTACGACGCGCGTGGCGGTTTTCGCCCTATAGACCACTGACATAATGATGACTTTTATGAAGATCTTAAAGCTACGAACGATATTTGTTTTCTTTTGTTTATAAGGCACTCATACCCAGTTGCACTCTCTGACCGGTATACGATCGGCGAGGTTAAGCAACGCTCGGCGCGGTCAGTCTTTAGATGGGTGACCGCTTCTTGGTATTTAAACTGAGCGTCTCCGTGCTTCGAAGGGCACTTATAGTCGTCGGTCTCGGTTATTGTCATTAGACGGCAGTCGTTAAGCCAAGTCCCTTTGGGCGCAGCTTTCGGGTGGTTTGAATAACTCTGACACAAGGTTAGCCACTAACCACACGAAAAAAGAAATAAAATATTTTTAATAAGAAAAAAATCACAATGTACTAGTGATGTCATGTTGTATAATCCATACAAATAAATAAAATTGAAGTGTCTGTTTGTAATGTCAAAATAACAGCTTTTTACTAAATTCATATGAAAGTATATACGGAACATGTAACAAAATGGCTGGACCGATTTTGACGGGACTTTCGCTGGCAGATAGCTGATGTTATAAGGAATAACTTAGGCTACTTTTATTTTAGAAAAAAATTAGGGATCCGCGCAAAAAATATAAAACCCTTGAAATTCAATATATATATTCTATCTCAAGTGCCTATGTCGAAGTGCTCTAAATGTATTTTAAATAAAAAAAATAAAAAAAAAGGTAATCAGCCCGCGGGACCCATATCGTCCCGAAATAACAAGCACGTGTCATCATTTCGGCCGAATGAAGTCCACTGCTGGACACATGCCTCCCCCGAAGATCACCACGACGACCGACATGGGTGTGTTGTGGGCTCATTGTGGGGTTTTGCCATAATCGCCATGCTTGGCAAACGGGTTGGCGATCGCAGTTGAGTTGTTAATGTACTCTAAGGACGCTGCTGCCCATCCTCCGGCTAATCCCATAGTCACCTTTTACGACACCCACGGGATGATATGGGTTGGTGCTATTCGTAGCCGGCACCACACTGTAATAAACGGCTAGACTTTAGGGAGGTGCCATTTCTTTGTATGGATTGGGTATGGTCATGGCACAACGCCATCTAGTTCTAAATGGTGGAACTATTGCATGAACTTGAATGCTAATTACCAGGAAGTTTGCGGATTATTTTCAAAACGAATTGTACACCATGAAACCACATTATGGACAAGGCTGTCGCTAATCCAGCACCGTATTGAGGCATATTGCAAAATAAATTGCGCACATAAGAGTATCTCGTAATGCAATCAAAGGAAATCCTCATTAAACGAAGCGCCGCGAGTTCAAATAAAGACACAGTTAATGAAATAATTTCATATGTATCTAATGAACTTTATTTATTTCTCTGCCTAGCCTGATGTTTATTATGAAAACCCCTCTCCTCGTACCAAGGTATTGTAGCAAGCAGTTAGCAAATCACATGCTTCGTGTTTTTGTACGAAGTAATATTACTTTACGATTGTTTCGGTATTACCTGCATAGGAAGCGAGGTCTCGGCACAGGGCCACCACTGTGGAGACTACCAGGATAGTAGATAGTACACGCTTAGAGAGTATCTGGCGTGAGCTGCCGAGCAGCGGATCTTGGTCGATCGGATAGGAGAATATTTGCCTCTGCCAGCATTAGTGTTGGCGATGCTGGTAGAGAATGAAAATTTGAGAGCTATGGTCTGCTTCTGTGAGATCGTCATGTTTGCCATCGTCTTGTCAGGGGGCCTCGGGGCTCACGAGTGCGCTTATTGGGAAATCTGTGTGTTATAAAGACTACCGTGCTATAAAGATTTCCGATATTTTCTTTTTAAATAAATTAAACATGACAAATCCGCAGGCATAATTCATGTACTTTAAATTATTTTTATGTAACAAACAAGCCCGAGTAAAATTACAATATTTGGCACCGACAGCCGCTTCCATTCGACTTAACATGCGGCATGTCTATCTCGAGTGCCTACAACCTCTCGTTGCATGTTGAGCACTGGAGTTAGAGATATCTCTAACGTGACATCATGAGAATACAAAAAACCGTCTGCGATCATCCGCCATGTTTCTTTGCAAATCTCCCTTCCGACTTAATCTCGCAACGCGCGAGAATACCCCCCCTGGTCAATAATTCATCATTCCGTTGGTACCGACCGGTGCTTAAACAACGACGAAATATCTCTTTTACCAGAAATAACCTTAGCCGATGAAATTCAGTCGTATATTGCGTATCTATCGTTTCACAACGTAGTAGTGAGGCCTGAACCTAATTATGGCGACGCTCATTTCGGCGCGAAAATGTGACAGTTCGTTAGGTGCCGGCCGCATCTTGGTGGGAAATGGAATTGTTAGGTTATGAGCGAAATAAGTTTATACTCACAGCTGATGTTTTAGCTGATCCTTGTTATTTCATGTTTTCGTAATGCTTAAATAGCTTCTGTGGCAGAAAATATGCAATTAATGAAACAGCCTAGTTAAAGTATTCGGTACATTTCTTATTGTTATCTACATAGATGGTTTATCCACCGGCAAGGCGAGGATTGAATGAGAGAGAATTGTAAATTGTATAGCAAAATTTCAATTCTCTCCTCGCGTATCTGCGGTGGAAATGGTCTAGATTGGCGAAGGTGTGCGAGACTAGAATCTAAATATTTGTCCATATAATATTGAACCGTATTGCTGAGGACATATATTGATTATTTATTAACTCAGCAACGGAAACACGATTCTCGCGATGGCCATCGAGACCTCGCGCGTGCTCTCGATGACTCTCGATAGCCATCGCGGGAGGGCATCGTTTATAATTATCATGTTACGAAACTTGAAAGTACGTGTAGGGATGTACCTTTTTTTTATTGGTGTCCAGTGAAAATTCTACATGAACTTCCTTCACTCCGGGGAAGGGAGAAGGAGTATGCCGGACTCCTACCGGCTAAAACCACTGCAGCGGTCATCTTCGGCACCGATGGGGGCTCCAGGTCCTCGTAAGATAGTGTGATCTTACGAGAGCCGCCCATAGGTGCCACGCCTTTAGGCACATCACAGAGGGGATGACTGTAAAGCAGTCACCCCCACATCCCCACAAGCCTTGCTGTGCGCTGTGCTTCGCACACGGCGGCATGTGACTACGTTTGCACCACCGTCTTCCTGGGGGTTGCCCGGTGTATGCACGCAGACTCCCCAATATGCGCGCCCGCGACCCCCGACCCTGTAGTGACGGCACGGGGCTCAGGCGTGTTGAACCTGGGTGCTGGGACGGTTGTTACCGGCGCCGCCTCTTCCTTCTCCGTGCGGGATCGGCTCTCTCCCGATCCCGCTCTGCAGTCTCCTTCTGGAGCATGACGCTCTCGCAGAAGGAGACCACTGCACTCGGCCGCCCACGCAGGGTACTCCTCGAGCGAATAGGTATGTAACTACTAGGAACTTTGTTACTTTCAAAGTTTGATATATTAAGTAAATTTATCTAAATATGTAATTTAAATAATAATAATAAAACACATCACGTGCCGTTGGGGCACAAAGGTTCTCGAATGGAGACCGCGCACCGGAAAACGCAGCGTGGGACGACCTCCAACGAGGTGGACAGATGACCTGGTGAAGGTCGCTGGGAGCCGTTGGATGAGGGCGGCATGTAACCGCTCGTTGTGGAAATCTAAGGGCCTTTGTTCAGCAGTGGACGTCCTGTGGCTGATATGATGATGATGATCTAAATTGATGGATAGCCAAAAAATTATCATAATTATTTACAGTATCCAACAATCCCACGATTGATCTTAATAGCTACCAGCGATGGCTTGCGCGACCTATTAATGTAATTTTTGGTGGACATGGGCTGGCGAGACTTTAATTCTCTCTCACTTAATCCTTGCTTCGCCTCGCCGGTGGCCCTTACACGCTATACATTTATGTAGACATTAAGTAAAGTCGTTTGCCAATATGACTTTAATAACACAAAAGGTTTTTCGTGTGGTGTCCGGATCAAGAATAAAGCACCACTCCATCTCCTCCCGTGGATCTCGTAACAGGCGACTAAGGGAAGCTAAACCAGAGGGATGAGCAGCACCCTACCTACTCAGCTACCCTTCTGAGAAACGGTAGCCATACTGCA
The DNA here is from genome assembly GCA_947459985.1 of Diloba caeruleocephala. Taxonomy (NCBI): domain Eukaryota; kingdom Metazoa; phylum Arthropoda; class Insecta; order Lepidoptera; family Noctuidae; genus Diloba; species Diloba caeruleocephala. Next base: position 6,289,768 of record OX381618.1, read on the forward strand.
CTCACCAACCCGCCTGCCAAGTGTGATGAGTAGTGGCAAATACCCCCCGAAATGATGACACAGTTGTGAAAATCAATGGGGGAGGCCTTTGTTCAGCAGGGGACGTATAAATGGCCGATATGATTAATACAAAAGTTACGCATAAACAACGAGAGTTCATTTTAATTGACATGACTTAAAGGCACAACATTTCATCAAACCACCATGCTCTTAGGGTTCCGAACGTTCGAAGGAAAAAACGGCGGTCGCTTATAGGATCACTCGTGTGTCTGTCTGTCCGTCTGTCACATCCAATTTGCTCCGAATCTACTGCACCAATTAAAGTGAAATTTGGTACACATAACGTAAATAAATGAATTTTGAATATGGATCACTTTTGGGGGGCAATATAGAAAATTATGTCAATATAGAAATGAAAGGGCTTGTTGTGAGGGTTTCAAATATATTTATTTATAATTTTGAAACATATAGTTTTAAAGTTATTGAAAAAATAGACCAAATTTACCATCCCTCATTACCCTCCCCCCACTTATCTCCGAAACTACTAAGCCTAAAATTTTGAAATCATGTTTTTCAACTACGATGTTAAGTTTGTTCTGGGGATAAGTTATTAGTACAAGACCGAATTCAACAATAGACAATATATTCAGCAACTTCAAGACCCTCTCCACGCGAGTTCAACTCGCACTTGTCCGGGTTTTTTTAAAGACAGTCACAGAACGAAAATCGAACAGATGGCAAAGGTAGGTAGCGACACGCCAATATTTTGAAATTAAAACGAGATTAAACCAGGAATAAAATATTTCGCTGTGAAATAAGTAATCTCAGAACAGACAAAGATATTTTGATGAAAAACCTAAGGAGATGAAAAGAAACATTGAAAATTAATTTCGCCGCTTTGAAGTTAGTTCGTCATAATAACAATTTTGTCAAAGTATCGCGTTACAAGTGTGAGGGTGTGCGGGTGTAAAAATGTTAGATTACTTCAATTAAAATATATTAAAATATTTTCGATGATATTTTGTTCACAGAATTGATATCAACTGTGACATCGAGATATATCAGTTATGTCAGAGTATAAATATACTCCGCGGTGGAATAGATCGATTTTCCAATAGCTAAATATTTGATAAGAAGTTAATTATAAAAACCGTTAAGTTCGTCAACATCCGTGTGCACAGCATAGCACAGCACGCAGGGACGCCTCGGGGGATCCTTTACAATGGGGCCCCCCCACCGCTTTACACAGTTTACAGTCACCCTGTCCGAGATGTGCCTATAGGCGTTGCACCAGTGGGCGGCTCTAGTGTGATCATACTAGGACCTGGAGACCCCCTTAGGTGCCGATGATGGCCATGGCATGCTTCTTCGTCCTTCCCCGAGGTGGAAGAAGTTCCTGATGAATTTATATTGGGAACAATACAAGATAAATAAAAAAACATCGTGTGAGTTCACACAGTGAAACTTTTGTATTTTGGTTAGTTTCTAAGAGAATGAGATGAATACATTATGAAGGTAGTAAACAGAGAGAGAAAGAGAGAGCGATTGATTGACAATAGGAAAACTATATAGAAACGTTTTTATCTTATTTTCTCACAGCCTAAACCCTATCGATTTTTAGTTGTCTCCCCGTTTATAGCTGTCTCCCTTTCGTTACACGTTTTCGTTCCATATAATCCAATTCACACCGTCCCAAAAGAAGTTTCACTTCATAATATTAATCCGCTTATCATTCACACGAGTAACGGCCGAATACTGAAACGCCACTTAATATTAAGTCCCGCTTCATTTTTGAATCGCTTGGTTTCCTACCGAAACGGGTTTCTCGAATAGTTAAAGCGGGACTTAATATTAAGTGGCTTTTCAGTATTCGGCCGTATATGGGTTAAGTGCATGTTTAGGACCTGCCTGCAAAGCGCTGCAATTAGCGCTAACAAAGCGATTAAATAACACGTTTGGCTCTGTGGCTAGTATCATGGCCTTCTGCGCTATGGGCCGGAGTTCGCTCCTCATACGGTGCAAATATTTATGTGATCTACAGAAAGTACCTTTCGATCTGGGTGTTTGCGCATCTAAGATTAATTTCTGTAAAAGGTACCCCACGATACAGGTGAAATCCTAGAGTAGGTCAAAGTTTTAATAAAAATTAAAAATTAAATATTTTTTTCTGTAATGCATATATCGGATTTGTTCATATTTAATTGTTAAAACATGTTATTGTTTTATTAATGTGTACTGTTATTATAGACGTAAACAATAGGACGGTCTTATTCTGCAAGTATCATCATCATTTCGGCCGAATGAAGTCCACTGCTGGACACAGGCCTCCCTCAAAGATCGCCACAACGATCGATATGCGTGTGTTGTAGGCTCAAAGTTTCATAATGTGCATTAATTAGACATTAGTTATTGAACATCCCAATACATATTTCTCATTATAAACCTGTACGTAGTACCTTTAACGAAAAAATCTCTACCTGCACCTAAGATTAAGATGTGTCAAACTGATGTAGGCACATAAATAACATAATAAAAGTATATACAGAAATACCTCACCTGTAAACCTCAAGGAAATTACGTGGAAAATAATCACGTTGACAATAATTTGACGCTGCCAGGATGTGTTGACGGACCCATGTCACACCCTTTTTATAAAAACCCCATGACAGTTGAACGAGATTCGCTTATCCGGGCTGTAAATATAAACACTCGGATACAACACGGAGGTATACAATACAATTTTGGTAGAATATGTTTGTGAATATTTAACGGGTTTTACGACAAAAATCTACATAACGTCAATCGGCATGTGGAGCCCTAGCTGGGAAAACAATTCATTCTAGAAGAAAATATTACTAACAAACATTACGACAAAATATTTTTTTGCGATTATGAAACATACTAAAACATATTTAAGAAATACAAACAGAAAACTTTCATTGTTTTTAGATTTCAGAACCTAAACGTAAATTAATCTAAAATACGACTCCGACTATGACAAATATATGAAACTTAAACATTTATTTAGGCTTTAAATTTACAAAAGCTTGTAAATAATATCTTGTACATGCAAAATATGTATTTTATTCACGTTCAGAACTGTCACATAAGTTTGAGACGGCACCTGTGTTTGAATAGATTTGAAAGGATTTGAAATTATTTTCTTATAATATCGTCTTTAAAAATATTTTTGAATAAAGAGAGTGCGCAATCGTCGTCAGGCTTAAAGCTAAATGGAACAGTCGATCTGCGAAGTTAATCTTTGCTTGCCATGGCTAGGCTTTGGATGGGTGACCATGATTTCCTCATCAAAACCCTTCTAAGAGCCCACGTTAAAGTATATGTGCTCGGACCTGGGAGTGCATTTTGGGTCAACTCATGAAAAATGTAGATAGGCAACGTTTTTTGGACTTTTCGCAGACATTTCGTAGAACCGGGTGAATTCTGGCGAAGCCAATAGAGGCATCCAGCCGGGCTTAAAATTAATTTTATAAACTAAGCAACTACAGCTAAGGCGAGACTCAAACCTCGGGTTAGGGCGTTGCTGGAGGATACAAGTTATGTAGGTATAGCTGAATCCGAACGTGATCATCATTTCGGCCACATGAAGTCCACTGCTGGACACAGGCCTCCCCCAAAGATCACCACAATGACCGATATGGGTGTGTTGTGGGCTCGTTGGGGGGTTTTGCCATAATCGCCACGCTTGGCAGACGGGTTGGCGATCGCAGTTGTTGAGTTGTTAATGTACTCGAAGGACGCTGCTGCCCATCCTCCGGTATAGGCCCTTAGTCGACTTTTACGACACACACGGGAGGAGATGGGGTGGTGGCATTCTGAGCCGGCACCACACGGCAATCATCATCATCGGCGGTAATCCGAACGGGATAGGTTCAACTAATCGGTGGGTATATTGTACATAGGAGTGTCTGGCTCGAAAGCCAAACTGGGAATCGGTTTTTTTTGGATTTGGCATAATCTTTTAAACGGGATCAAATGAGCCGCTCATATATCTTCACACGGGCATTGAAAAGACTTATGTGGTAGTAACTGGTGGGCTCACACTCTGTTTTGCCGGGTTTGTGGATACCAATAACTTGAGGATAGAGTTTGTTTTTCAATACTGTATTAAAAATGGCGGTCATTAAAATGATAAGGTGGTTTGGGAAAAGTTTAACCATCTTGATGGTGATACTCAATGGATTGCGTATAAAATATTTCTGTAATATTAATTTGCATGTTTGTATTTTGCTGGTATGAACGTCGCATGTTGTTATGTATAAAAAGGCAGAAGAATGATAAATATTTTTTATTTTGAAATCGTAAAAATTGACAATTTTTAACTATCAAATAAAATATAATATGACTACAGTACGAGGCCAAAACAGGTTAATCTACAAGGTAAAATACGATGAATTTCTTACAATGCTGCAGAATAAAATCCTCAATGTTTACTTTACCGTGTTGATTTAACAGTTCACTTGAATCCTTGAAGAATTTTAGCGTATTTTTAAACTTTGTAGAAACAGGTTTATCAGAATCACTGACTGCTATATAGCAGAATAAATGTAATTTCAGTAAATTTATAAAACCTCATTAAATCACAAGCAAGCTTCTTTTGATCTCAAGTATATTTAACTCTATAATTAACTGGATTATGTCTTCATCGGAGACGAACGAGCGGAGCAGAGCGCAGTGAAGCGAAACGAAACGAAAAAAAGAAAAAGAGCATTTTTAAGCTAAATAAAGTGTATGGTAGAAAAAATAACTTTCAAAAATCTGTAACAACGCCTGTTACCTTAGCTATCCTACGACCACGAATACAGTGTTCCAAATGTTGGAAAAACAAAAATGTAAAAAAAAACACTATGTAATCCTATTAAAAGTTAATTGTACGAAGTAACCCGTCATTCGTTGTCCGTGTGGTGTCCGGATCAACAATATAGCACCACGCCATTGCCTCCCGTGGATGTCGTAAAAGGTGACTAAGGGAATGCTCGTATTCTTTCACTACTTTACAGTATTCTGTTCAATCCAGCTTCCCCCTCTTATCTTAAAGAACGTTTTGAGTTCACCCGTGATACGCGCTTACTATTATCCTCAATTTATTATTACCTTAAGATCATCAGAAACTTTAAAACTGAAAATGCCTGTGCACAAAACAAGGTTCTTTGACGATTCCTTTACTGTTCAGGCTACACGTTTGTGGAATGCACTACCAGTGTTTATTAGACGTGCTTAATCGATGGTGACTTTCAAACGAATGGTAAAGGAAAATTACTTGACTTTGTAATAGTTACTGTTCTATTTATATATTTATACTAGCTGGGACCCACGGTTTCACCCGCGTTTATTTAAAATAAATTTAGAGTACTTCAACATAGGCACTTGACTTAGAATCAATATATGGAATTTCAAGGGTTGTTTTTTTTAATTTTTGCGCGGAACCCTAATTATTTTTCTAAAATAAAAGTAGCCTAAGTTATTCCTTATAACGTCAGCTATCTGCCAGTGAAAGTCCCGTCAAAATCGGTCCAGCTGTTTCGGAGATTACCCGGAACAAACAGACAGACAGACAGACAGACAAAAATGTTTAAAATACATTTTTTGTTATATGTTCCGTATATACTTTCATATGCATTTTGAAAAAAGTTGTTATTTTGACATTACAAACAGACACTTCAATTTTATTTATTTGTATAGATATATATAGCTATGTGAAGGAGTATGTATTTATATTTAGTTATATTTGTCTGTTGAATGTATGTGTGATATTCCTAATGCGTTTTCGTTTTGTATTACATTTAAGAATTTGTTAATACAGTAGTACACGACCAATTACCCTTTATCACTCTTATTTCATGATTTTTGTCCATCGAATGGTTGTCTGGAAGAAATCGCCTTTAGCGATAAGACTACCAATTGTACTGTTATTTTGTTTTATAACTTTGTATTTGGTGTACAATAAAGTATACTCTACTCTAATCTAAGATCACCAATCTGCCTGCCAAACGATACTATGATAATGACCGCTTATTATAGTGGTCATTGGGAGGCCCATCGGTGGAAGTTTGCGGGCATAACCCTTGCGTAAGACCGCTAGTGACCGTCTTCGGGAGGGGGGCTCCGGGAACACCGGTGGAACGTGCCAGTGCACCTCCAGTCATTTCAGCCAATTAAAATCCAAAAATCCACTGATGGACACAAGCCCCAAAGATCGCCACAACGACCGGTTTGGGATGTTGGGTGCTTATTAGGGGTTTTGCCATAATCACCACGCTTGGCAGACGGGTTAACGATCGCAGTTGAGTTGTTAATTTACTCGAAGGACAATGCTGCCCTGCTGCCACCTCCAGTACCTGCGATAATTAAACTATTAATCAAAAACATCAATCGCCAACCTCTTATATCTCAGAACCTATCGAAAGAATATCAGTGAGATTAAAAGCGAGTGTTCTCTGTAAATTTATGAAGCATTTCTGTGGTACTATGAAAGCGTCCGTCTGTCCGATAACGTTAGCTTGTTAATAATTTCGCTGTTAATTATAGAATGTTAATAATTTGTCTTTGCTTTACTGTGATGAGATTAATTAATTGATGTTGCTGCTTCGTTGAAAGCAAAGGGGAATATAACTCTGCAGGGTTTTCGAATAGAAATGTTTGTTGATGAAAATACTAATATAGTTCGTATTTAGATAGATATTGTTATTATTACCATTTGATTAATTTGATTCCCAATATCCGCTGGAAGCTCTGTTATCGAAGTTGTTGACGAGTATGTCTACCTGGTCTAGTCCGTGTGGTGTCCGGATTAAGAATATAGCACCACTCCATCTCTTCCCGTGGATTTCGTAAAAGGGAATCTAAAACAGAAGGATGGGCAGCAGCGTCCTTTCTGTGAAGCGGTACCCAAACTGCGCTCACCAACCCGCCTGCCAAGCGTGGTGAGTATTGGCAAGTGCCCCCCAAAATGATAACGCAGTTGTGGAATCTGTGGGGGAGGCCTTTGTTCAGCAGTGGACGTATAAATGGCCGATATGATGTCTACCTGGAACAAACTGTCCAGTTAGGTAGGTCCAACTTCGAGAAAGAGGTCAATCGTCGAATCCGACTCGGCTGGGCAGCGTTTGGAAAACTTCGCAACGTCTATTCGTCAACAATACCGCAATGCCTAAAGACGAAAGTCTTTAACCAGTGTGTGTTACCAGTGATGACATATGGAACAGAGACGTGGTCACTCACAATGGGCCTCATAAGAAAGCTCAAGGTCACTCAGCGAGCTATGGAGAGAGCTATGCTTGGTATTACTCTACGAGATCGAATCAGAAATGCGGAGATCCGTAGAAGAACTAAAGTTGTCGACGTAGCTGAAAGGATTAGTAAACTGAAGTGGCAATGGGCGGGGCACATTGCTCGTAGAACTGATGGCCGTTGGGGCAAAAAGGTTCTCGAATGGAGACCGCGCACCGGAAAACGCAGCGTGGGACGACCTCCAATGAGGTGAACAGACGACCTGGTGAGGGTCACTGGTAGTCGTTGGATGAGAGCGGCATGTGACCGCTCGTTGTGGAAATTTAAGGGGGAGGCCTTTGTTCACCAGTGGACAACCTGTGGCTGATATGATGAATTTGATTACAATTAATTAGGATTTGTGTGGCTTTATTATTAACAATATCTTAGACCCGTATTACACAACTAAAATCAAAGTCTGTGGCGACACTTTAACCAAATTTAAGTAAAACTCGAGTCTAGATTGCGTTAATCCAAAATGAACCCTACGTAATAGATACAGCATTTATATTCAATTGATGCAATCTCGGCTCAAGTTCTATTTGAGCTTTGATTCTCGATCAGTAAATATTACGTGCCCAAGTCATTGAGATAAGCTGCTACGTCTGCTACGCCGTCGTAGCAGATAACCGATACTACAGAAGTGGAGTTTTTACTCTTTTACTGTGTTCGAATAATTGTTCTTTTACGGCCGAAATTCATAACTAATCTAATCCAAAATCTTCAGATTTTGGATTATGAAATTCATTCGTTGTTGTGTTACGATCACATTTAACATAAAAAACAGACAATCCGTAATCCGAAATCCAAAGATTTAGGATAAAATTGATTATTAACTTTGGCCGTTAGAAGAGTTAGATACTCATACTAAGGTTTATCGCAAATGTCCCTTCAAAGCTTTTTTCCCTGAAACGGTAGCCAGAATTGAACGGTTGTACACTCAGTGAAATAACTAACACCGCATAGAGCTCGAGTCTATCGTTGTCTACGGAATAGGACAGGAGGGTTGTTATGTGTATATTATCGTTTTGCAATGAAAATAATAATAATCAAATATTCAAAAAATACCCAAGGTATATAAGTGAATAAGTGTGTATAAAAGTGTTTCATATTGTTTACTCGAAAAAGGCAGTACTACTGAGATAATGACGTCACTTACTTTTTATGCAAGTACATAAATGTATATTATAAAAAGAAGCATCACAAAAAGTTACTAAGCACACATAAAAATACACAAAACACCTCGAAATTGCCCAGAATATCCAAAACACTGGTTGTTACGATTGGGTAGTGTTGTAGTTAGCGACTCGACAGAATGGCCGACGATAGGATTCACTCAATTGATTGGCTGCCGCACTCTCAGGGTTGACAACTTCCGTTCTACGAAATGAAAAAAACGAACTGTATTTTTATTGAAAAATAAGTGCTTTATATTTTCGGACTTGTCTCAGAAACGACAGAGTCGATTTTAATTATGTTGTATCCGCAAAAACTAAACTAACCACTGAAAATAAACATGATATAGCAAAAATGTTAACCTACCCTACACGGTATAATAAATACTAAAATAATAATTCATTTTATTTCAGAACCAGTCCATATACATACATGTTTTATGCTAAAATATTAGATACATTACGAATCAATTAAATTAATACAAAAAGATTACCATTATTAAAAAATCAATAACCATATTTTAAATTACAATAACAAAAAGATTAAAATACACTACATGCTTCATTTAAATCTATATTTAGGTTTGGATCCGGAGTGCTCATAATGCAACCTGGTCTAGTACTGCATTATTGGGCAGTCTAGATCCAGATCTATCCTCCATGCGAACACCTGAAGGAAGCTGTTGGATAAAAAAACTAAAATAAATCGCCGACTTCATAAATGAAGTTTATTTTTATTTTTAGTGGCTTTAGTAATTTTATAGGTATCGTGTAGGGTTTTTGAAGTCGGAATATTTTTTGGTTCAATTAATTTTATTGATATAATAAAACTTTAAAGAAAAATTACTGTTATGTAACAAAAAAATAACTTGATTTCAAAAATCAAGACACAAATTCTTAGTTAAGGCAACAACCCTGTAACCTTACGATGAATTAGGCAAAGAAAGCAAATAACGTCTCCATATAATATTACGGGCCATGATTCAGACGGTATATACGCAATATTAATGTTTACTATGTACAGGAACTGTCTACGCATTTTTACGTATGTTTGGGGACATGTATTTTTTCGTAAGTAATGTAGCCTTATTATTAAACGTTGCGGTTCGTTTATGTCATGAATTATTTACAAAGATACGCTGGTACATATGTATGTTCAGCTTTTACGTGGTTGGGGAATGAAGAAATATTCAGATGTTTGTTTACAAAATAAATGTACAATGTGTTCAAGAAAATTCCTATGATCTAATTAGCCAAAGCTTAGCTTAAGTTATTTTATTATTACTGTTAGGCCCATGCCTGCCGCTGCTGCTGACACACAACCTCATTTCGTTTGGTGCCCTAAAGGTGGAACAAATAAAGATCTAGATTAAAAAACTAATAAAAACGGCCTAATAAAACTAAGAAATTCCTCTAGAATAAATCTATCTTTTGTTTGTGTCTATATTTTGGAGGCTATGGGATTCATGATGTCAGACAACTGCTCTTGGAATTTTTACATTACCCGGTGACAAGGCCAGCAAGTCATTTCAGTCAGTCATGCCTGCCCATAAGAACTGTAATCATCATATCGGCCATTTATACGTCCACTGCTGAACAAAGGCCTCCCCCATAGATTTTCACAACTGTGTCATCATTTTGGGGGGTATTTGCCAATACTCACCACGCTTGGCAGGCGGGTTGCTGAGCGCAGTATGGCTACAGTTTCACAGAAGGGACGCTGCTGCCCATCCCTCTGGTTTAGATTCCCTTAGTCACTTTTTACGACATTCACGGGAGGAGATAGAGTGGTGCTATATTCTTAATCCGGACACCACACGGAACTGTAATGCTATATAATAATAATATTATAATTAATACATTGCAATTGCAATAGACCTTATAAGTGTAGTTTCCATCTTATACAATAGTTTTACACCTCCAGGGACAATCCGAGACTGCATTTATATAGTGCAGCCATGGAGAGTCCCCGGTTAGTGCCCCATTACATTTTAGATTAAAATTATCTAAAAGGCCTCTGCGTATGGGACCCATGTCCCTAAGCCTATCAAAAAACCGGGTTCCCCCTTACAGAGGATATATACCCGTGAAGAGAGAGACATGTATATGATAATAATAAATTATGTACCTTCAGACTACTTTGGCCCATAGATCTACCATCTATCATCTACCTTACAAACTAACATAGATATTATAATAGTATAAAGAAACTTAAATATATGTTAGTAAAAACTTCACTTTGCATTACGTCACTGTGCGTTCTAGAGGCACTTTTCTGTGGAAGTGACAGAAGACGTTTTTTATCTTGGAGCCAAAAGTCCTCTTCCATGACAAGGTGCAGATAACATGTTGATATTCGCACCACGAAAGCCTTGAAGTAGACGTTGCGGCGTGACTCCAGCAGTTGCACTCTCGGCGTGTACTTGGTCCTTTAACGCAGGTACTCTACGACACCCTTCGCCTTAGTGGTGTAGTGTAGGCGAGAGATATACACAGGAGTATTCAACTTCGTGGCACGTGTTGTTATTTTGGACTCCGCAGGAGCGGTACCGCAGTGTTTCTTATTCGTTCGCTGACGGCGCTTCCTCCTTTGCACCATCACATAACTATCATCATCAAGATGCTGAAAAGGCGGCAAATAAGAATTTGGTGCCTTTTCAGGCATGGGCTTCTGGCACTGGCGAGATTTCCCATTTTGGTGGTACAGAAAAGAGCCGTAGAGCGGGAGCAGAGTTGGGGGGTGCGCAACACACTGCAGTCTCAGCAAATGACAGTGACAACGGCGATGACAAATCTTCTGACGCGAAACTTGCCACCGATATATTGAGGCCAGCTCCACGCCGCATCTTTACGTTCGATGTAACCGATGTTGACCCAGTTACAGTTACCGTTTTACGCAACTCGATAACTTCTTTCGCACATCCGCTAAACTTGTCTTTAAAAAACCGGCGTCTTTTAGAAGGCTCGTGACGTCGACATGGCCGAAGGTGACGGGAGGGAGCTTATGTAAGTTCTTCATCACAAACGTAGGCACGTCGTCCAGATCGGTCACCTTCAGCACCGTGATAATGACTTGTAGGCTTTGCTTAGTCCCGTCACATCGGCGCGAAACCATCTGGTCGCGCTTGTTCAGCACGTTAAAGAATAACAGCTTGGCAGTCATCCATCACATCCAGCTTCTGCCACTAGAATGTCAGCAGCTCATTCACCACAAGCTCATTACTCATAGCGAGTAATTACGAGAGAAAATTGCTCCGCGCTAATCAACAAAAATAAAAATAAATATCACGTCCACACCGGAACGTGGCACAAGCGAGCACTATCCAGGACTAGTTTTGCGTGGCAGCACACTACGCTCTTCACTACGAGATATTTGGTCTCTTGTGCCCAGCAACTTCACTAGCTGTAGTGCCCTTTTAACCGGAACGAACCCGCCTGTCCAGCGTAGTGCATATTGGCAAAGTCCCCCCAAAATTAAGGCAAAATTGTGGAAATCAATGAGGGAGGCCTTTGTACTTATTATGAACTACCCATAAAACTATCATAGATAGGTATTCGTATGATAGCTGGAATCGACAATGTAAGGTTTTCAGTAAAAAATATAATTTGTAAATCGTAATGTTATTACTCAACATAAGGTTATCCAACCACGACGGTTAAATGATTTAAAACTTTCAATGCGCGGCTTATTTGGTCACAAATTTCTACAACGAGCGGTTACATGCCACCTGCATCCGACGACTTCCAGTGACCTTGACCGGATTGTCTGTCCACCTGGTGCATCCCACGCTGCGTTTTCCAGTGCACGGTCCCCACTCTAGAACCTTTTTAGTCCAATTAAACCAAAAGACCCAACCAAAAGTCTTCTGCCCAGCTGTGGACGTTTTTCGGCTGAAATGATGATTGATGATGACATAAAACCGTAAATATAAATAGTGAAGAGGAATGAGCACGGACTAGCAAATTAATGTTACCATTAATGTTCATTCGCTTTTAAGGGTTCCGAACATCCGCAGGAACAAACGGCTGGAACCCTTTTATTATCACTCGTTTGTCTGTTTGTCTATCCGTCTGTCACAGCCAAGACAGATAGTTAATACGGGTATGGGTGTCTGTGTATGTTAGATGACTGTAAACTGTACTCTAGATACAGAATAAATCCTAATATCGGGTTCTAAACCTTAAAGTATGAGAAATGCACACGCCGAGCTAGGTGCCCGGAACACTGAACATATCATCATCATCATCATCAAATTAGCCAAAGGACGTCCACTGCTGAACAAAGACCTCCCCTATTGATTTTTACAACAACCGGTTAAATGCCGCCCGCATCTAATGACTTCCAGCAACCTTCACCAGGTCATCTGTCCACCTCGTTGAACGTCGTCCCACGTTGCGTTTTCCAGTGCGCGCTCTCAACTCGAGTTCCTTTTCGCCTCAACGGCCATCAGTTCTACAAGCAACGTGCCCCGCACTTACACATACGTGCTGCTCTATGGCACAATACAAAACACTGATAATAAGGCAATAATGACAACTAACCATTCAATTTGCCAGCTACTGTTTGGCACATTACGTATACCGATAGACCACATGCCTCCTAATTTGGAACTCAAATTGTCGCAAATACACAAAGAGCATTCACTCCCTTCCCAATCACTTCATTTTGATCCTACATTACTTTTGACATCGTATGGACATTACGAAATTATTGCCCATATATCGATTCAAAGACATTAAAAAAGTCGATTACATACATGGCTCCAATAAACATTGTTTTTGTTCATTTTCGATAAACGGGCAACACTAAAGCAGCCGGTCAGTCACTAAATCAGTCATAATTACTGCAATAAATGTCGCGAGCCGTGCGCTTTGTGTAGCTAAGCCTGGGTTGCCAGATTATCTACAAGTTCCACCTGAAAAATGAACGCTATGGAATATGTCCTGTCTTTTAAGCTTAGTAGTTCTAAGTAATCTCGGAATTGATAACCAAACTGGTTTAAGGATACTTGCATGGAAAAAAACTTGTGGAGTTCCTAATTCCATGAACAGTTTTCGAGTTCGTTTAGTTTAAGCGTGACCAGTCCGGTCATATTTCATATATTATTTAATGTAAATAATGGCAAAAAATCTTCCCACGATAATTTCCCGAATCATGGGTAAGGCTAAGAATAGCAACCCACCGCTAACAAACCGAATATTAGCGTCAAATAAAACGTACGATATTGGTGCGATAAAACATATTTTATTGTTGCTGTTAGCAATACTGTACGGGTGTTTGGTATTAAGTGTTTTTTGTTTAGTGACATTTTGACCTTCATAAAGTTATTAAGGCTATGGATGATTTATTTCAATAATTATTTTTTAAGGTAGCTGGGAGTCGTTTTTTGCCAACGGTATATACCCGGCCGTTTTGGAAATCTACGGGGAAGGCATTTGTTCAACAATGGACGTCTTTCGACTGATATGTTACCGTATTTCCTTTTTCGATATATGTACACACAGAAAGAAAGATGAAATAGGAGTAAAAGGTACAAAGGTACTGCTTATTTCTTAAGAAATTTCTTCCAGCAGACCCGCGAGAGGAGAGTTTGAGTAAGAAAATATGTAGACAGTGTGTAAAGGATTGAATGGATGAAATATATAATAATAATATATAGATATAAATAGAATACACACATAAATACGAATGATTAGCGCCGTAGAAGAGAGTAGTGTTGTCTTTGGTCATGTGCGAAGCCAAACTATTATATAATACTTACTTAACTTATTCCTGTTTCCAGTGCTTTAGTGCTTCGATCATAATTAACACTCAGAAATAAAAACAAAAAAAATAAGTTATCTTTCTTCCAAAATGTACACATAGATCGACATACTAGGACTACGGCAACTTCCAGTACATCTAATATATATAATTCTTCTGTACGTGTGTATGTCACGGAACTCCTCCTAAACGGCTGGACCGATTTTGATGATTTTTTTGTGTATGTTTGAGTAGGTCCCGGGATGGTTTAGATTCACAATAGGACCCGGTAGGTGGGGCTGGAATCGGGTTTGCATGTACCTGCCTGTGCGAATTTGGGGTGGGCAGCTAGTATTGTATATTGTGTATTGTATATGAAAAGATTATATTGCCCCTTAAAGAGTTTTAAACTAAACAATAAATAAAGAACCATAAGAATCATGAATGTGAATCATTTCAAAATCGGACTTGATAAATATATTCTCAACTGCAAAAAATATTTGGGAGAAATTTCCCTCCGCGCACCCACATTTTCCTCTCCCACCTGGCCGTTGTTTCTGGTTGTATACTATTGTGTATAGTGCCCATTGCATAAGTTTTTAATGTACCAATATCATTTTATGAAATTAAAGAATTGAATTTATCTTTATCGGTAAGTACATTTTCGTGTGGTGCCGGCTCAGAATGCCACCACCCCATCTCCTCCCATGGGTGTCGTAAAAGTCGACTAAGGGATTAGCCGGAGGATGGGCAGGAGCGTCCTTCGAGTACATTAACAACTTAACTGCGATCGCCAACCCGCCTGCCAAGCGTGGCGATTATGGCAAAACCCCCCAATGAGCCCACAACACATCCATATCGGTGGTTGTGGTGATCTTTGGGGAGGCCTGTGTCCAGCAGTGGACTTGATTCGGCCGAAATGATGACATTTTCTCGTACTAAGGATACCGCTAAATAATTTATGCGTCCGTTAACTGGCGCTCGTCCTTTGTCACGTTATTTACTTTGTCATTAATTAAAACCAGCTTTTGTCATCATAAATACATATTTGTCGACGAATAATGATGACCTATAATATAATATAAGAATATAGACGGCACGGTTGGTGCAGTAGCTGATACAGTCGGCTGCTGCGCTCCGGGTCGTGGGTTCGATTCCCACACGGAACAAATATTTGTATGATCTGCAGGTAGTTGTCCGGGTCTAGGTGTATTGTATGTGTAATTCATGTCTGTAAACGCACCCACGATACAGGAGAAACCCTGGAGTGTGGCAAAGTAAAAAAAAAAACCTATGGCTCGAGGGCCACTTCTCGTAATTAATTTACACTATGACTGAAACTTGACCGAACTGAGATTAAATTAAGAATTGTACGAAAAAATAGTATTCTGCTATTCTTAAAGTTCAGTCGGATTTCAGTATAATCTCGATCTAGTCTCATTTCAATCTCAATTTTGACGTTTATTTAATGAAAATTCAGTATATGTGACAGTTCGAAATGTTAGCAGAATACCATTTTGACTTCGGTCAACTTTCGATCCATTTTCGACCTCATCACAGTGTAAGTTCACGTTTGACGTTGTTGGTAAGTTTACCAGAATACCATTTGTGATATTTATGACACTAAGACTAAGACGTATTGGGTCAGAATTCGCCAATTTCTCGAATGTCTAAACTATATGTTGAGTGCAGTGAGTTAGTAGACATACACAGTCTATCACTATCAAAATTTCGTAAAGCTCTTGCTCAAATATATCTGAAAAGGATCCAGCACAGTGAACCTTAGAACATTAGTCCCTGTTAAACAATATCCATCTTGTTTGTAAAAGAAGTTTGAAAAAAAAATTGTCTAGTTAGTCACAATATAATATTGAGCATAATTCTTATGCAATTCATTATAATTGATATGTAACAGTATATTGCATGTGGTGTTTGCCTATAATTGGCCATGCATTAAGCTCGTAAGTCGTGCCATGTAAACCTAATTGTTAAGAACAATGTAATAGCTGTTGGCAATCCTACGAGAATAAGCCTTCTGATCGTGGTAGGGATATATTTCGTAGAAGTAATCTTACTGACATGTCTCCAATACAAAACAGTTATTTAGCGTATGTGTCCATCGTACATTTCACCTAAAGGGGTGGGGGTCCAAGAAAGGTCCAAGCGGCAGCAAAAGTTGCAATCTATTGGAAATACCCCTCAAATTTAAATGTAAGCGACGCGAGCGAACTAATGGCCATTGGAGCAAAAAGGTTCTCAAATGGAGACCGTGAACCAGAAAACGCAGCGTGGGACGACCTCCAGCGAGGTGGACAGATGATCTGGTGAAGGTCGCTGGGAGTCGTTGGATGAAAGCGGCATTTAACCGCTCGTTATGGAAATTTAAGGGGGAGTCCTTTGTTCTGCAGTGGACGTTCTCTGGCTGATTTAATGATGATAATGATGCGAGTTTCATGAAGAAAACAATGAGTGTTATAAGTGTAATTGAAACATATACAGTCTTATTACAAAAATCTTGTTAGACTCAGGTTTAAACCAGAACTATGAAGTCTGGACTTAGTACGGAACTAACGTTAGTACCGTGGTTTAAACCCGTCCGTATTACGAATATCAAAATAAGTCAGGACTAGATAGTACCTGACTTTAGTTCTGGCTTAAATTATTTCCACAGATTATACACGGAATTCCTTGGAAACATTCATTCAATCAGATAGCATTCGGTTACATCGTTCCGTTTACCCCAATGCTGAATATTTATGTAATTTTTTTTATAATAATGGTATTGATATTTTAACATATATAATAGGGTATTTAATGACGATAACTATTAGAAACGAATGGTTGTTCTTGTTTCAATAAATGCCATTTATTTTCTTTCTGAGGAATACTTTTATGACATTTATTTCATGTCCGAAATATGTACTTTCAAACAACACTAATGCGTAACGGAATGTCTATATCGCGCGGAAATCTTTAAACATAGGTACAACTATTCTGAGATTTGGACGTTACTTCGTACTTATTATTGATAAGAAGTTAGGGCAAAATGTTAATAAAATAGAACAACAGAAAAAACGAAGAAGTGAAAACTGGAATTCTGTAGAAAAACTTAGTACTAGCCTACAATTATTGTAATTGCGGCACATTACTATCTTTAGGACAACGCAAATTTAAACTATTTCAGGAAATATTACAATATAACACAAAAAGAAACCAAATCTAACCTCAAAACAATGAATTTGACGGATATTTGTGACTTAGACCAAAGGTTTATAGAGTTAAACTAGGTCCCCATCTGGTTTATCTTTAGTACCATAGATAGTCAAAGACTAAGAGTTAAACCACTTTTTGTAATAAGAACTTTTATTAAACCACACTTTTAGTCCGAGACTATCGATAAACCATGTTTTGTAATAAGACGGATAGTGTCAGTGTCGCCACATCATAGTTATTGTGCTGTTATTATCAGTAATATATATATGCCGTGTGGTGCCGGCTTAGAATACCACCACCCCGTCTCCTCCCGTGGGTGTCGTAAAAGTCAACTAAGGGATCAGCCAGAGGATGGGCAGCAGCGTCCTTCGAGTACATTAACAACTCAACTGCGATCGCCAACCCGTCTGCCAAGCGTGGCGATTATAGCAAAACCCCCCAATGAGCCCACAACACACCCATATCGGTCGTTGTGGTGACCTTTGGGAGAGGCCTGTGTCCAGCAGTGGTCTTCATTCGGCCGAAATGATGTATAAGTCCCTTCATTGAAAGAAAAGTTTTGTAAAAAGCCCGATTGTTACCCAGAAGAGATAAGACAATCCAGTATCAAAGATTTTGTAATTTAGCGAAGATCTCGGAAAATCCTTTCTTTTCCAATAACTTCGGTACAAGATGCTAAGAGTTATATTGCCAACCCTTCGCTGACGTAGAGGCATAAGCTCGACGCAGCGCCTCTTTATCTGGCAGTACCGAACATGTATGTTAAGTCTATAAGAGAGTAATAAGTAGTATCCTATTCTAATTTTAGGATTAATATTAAAGTATTTTAGTCAACATCCAACTTTGTAAGCTTATACCTTATTAATATAATGTCATTTTGAACTCTCAAATATTAATTATATTTTAGTTTGAAAAAGCCGTTTATCCGCTCCCGATATCTAATTACTTACTTGAACTACGTACTTCGCATATTCTAAACAACTGTTCATTTTTTTATACATTTAAAGCAGGGGTATATATACTTCGCCATATCCTAACGTAAATCATATTTTAAAGTACGAGTTTTAGTCTAACACCTGAACACTTGGGATAGTTCATTCCCCGACCAGAGACAGTCATCGGGATGGCAGCATCGAATGCGCGCGCGGCTGTCTAGGGAATTGTACTACACATCAAGCTATACAAATCCAGTTTACCCTGATCTCTCATCATACCGAAAGCCTATACAATGCGAGATCAGCTTATACTGGTTTTTTCTAGCTTGATGTGTAGCCTACCTTCGGTTCGGTAAATGGGAAATGCAAGTGGTCAAGGGTCATTGTGGTGATTTTAGTCACAACAACGAGCAATTTTTTTTTAATAATTTCCAAATGTTATTTCCTTGCATATGAAACTGGCGTATCATATGAAAAAAGAAAACAAAAACTATGAAATCACTAATATATTTCTTTCTCCTTTGCTGAAGAAAGCGTGTGTGCGAGAATCAATAAAATCTTTGAAGGTGGTTTAGAATCCCTCATTGGAATTTTTTCCTTGCAGAAAGATGTCTAAATTCCGGAAAAAGGAATCTGTTAGAGCAAGGTCCGGGGAGTATAGTGGGTGTCGAAGATATTTTTATCTTAATTTTAACTCTTCTAATTTAGCGACCGTCTGTCGTGCAGTGTGTGGTCTAGCGTTGTACTTTGGGCTAGAGTAATAAACCAGCCTCGGTTTTTTATCGGCTATTCTATTCTATTCTATTGTTGGCTCTCACAGGCTCAGCATCAGCCGAACGCACTTCGACCCTATTGGGTCCATTGTACTGCCCAAAGCCAAACCGCAAACCGCGATCGAAGATGACCGCTCCAGTGGTTTTAGCCGGTAGGAGTTAACCCTTCGCCGTTCCCCGGGGCGAACGAAGTCCAAGTAGAATTTCCACTGGACATCAATAAAAAAAGTTAAATATTTCCATAACGAAAACGTTGGAACCAAAAACGTTCCGTATTTTCTTTTGCAGTGGCTGCCCCATCATCATATCAGCCACAGGATGTTCAGTGTTGAACAAAGGTCTCCCTCATCATCATCATGCCGCTCTCATCCAACGACTCCCAGCGAGCTTCACCAGATCGTCGGTCCACCTCGTTGGAGGTCGTCCCACGCTGCGTTTTCCGGTGCGTGGTCTCTATTACCCCTCCCCCCCATACACATAATTAATCCTTCGAGCTGTTTCTGCAGCGCTGGTGCCACAGTGGAACTCGTATTCATAAAAAGCACGATGTTTTAAGTTTTCTATTTTGTGAACAGGACCAAAGTCGAAGAAAAACCAAATGAAGCTAAAACAAATTAATAACTAAATTCAAAACATAAATACACGAGCTTAAATTTGAATTTGAAATTCCTAACCAAACGCCAGATATTTGAGACAAAAGACAAAGTAGCCAGTTCGACAAAACGTCAATTTCATACAAGTATGTTTAATGTGTTCCTTTGATTACTGGTGTCAAAATGATTAATTATTTAAGTATACTTATATTAGGATATACACAACGTTGACAAAAATAATATTTTTCTCAATTTCCACACCATAATATCCAACTATATATTTTTATCCACAATTTTCACACACAAAATACACAAACATAGCAATAAAATAAAGATTTAAAAGTTAATAAATCACAAAAGGGCCAATCTAATAACATATAGAATGTCATACTGAAATAAATTTTACTCTGTCATTTGTATAGTATGTTTTCGTTTGCAGTTATAATTTCAGAGACGTGATTTGTAAGCGATGTGTGACTTGAAATTGGATTAAACCGTACGTATAAATTAATGTTTGCACTCATAAGTATAGTGTTATTATATTTAGTCCCCGTTCTCCCAATTTTGAGCAAAGGCAGTGAGCTTATAGCATTCATCATATATCATCATATCGGCCATTTATACATCCACTGCTGCCTTTGGCCCCCCTACAGATTTTCACAACTGTGTCATCAGATTGGGAGGTATTTGCCAATACTCACCACGCTTGACAGGCGGGTTGGTGAACGCAGTATGGCTACCGTTTCACAGAAGGGACGCTGCTGCCTCTGGTTTAGATTACCTTAGTCGCTTTAAAGACATCCACGGGAGGAGATGGAGTGGTGGTATATTCTTAATCTGGACACCACATGGATATCCGGACACCACACGGTTTAATTTAATTTTTTAATTAATTAACATTAACAACATTTCACTACTTAAAAATGTTCTCCGATGAAAATGACACAGTCTTTTTAAGCTTCTATACATAAAAACTTTTAGAGCTTCGTTTGATAAAACAAAGGAAATCCAGAAAACCGTTAGCTTAAAAAACTAAGCACTAAGCGTTATAATTATCTACAAACAAAGGACAAATATTTCCGCGACGTAGAATGGAAACGCTGCAATAGTACTTAGCTAATCTGAGGAGATACTGTCACAAAGAGCCAATTTGGTCTCATTTAGTGTTAAAAATCCAAAAGAGAAAAACAAAGTTAGCCATAATAGAAAGAGAAAGGTCCCCGTGAAGCAATAACAGTTTTAATTACGTAAAAAATTATGTTGGAAGCAACTTTTCCGGTTGGTATCTTCACAAGTCCGTTTCATTTTACGGTAATGTTTATTCCTGAACGAAATGACACCCGCATTTTTGCTCTAATATTGAAAATGGAGTTAAAAATACATTTTTATACGTCTGTAACTGTACTTCTATATTCTTGGCAATTCGTTTTAAATCCCTACTTCCCTAAAAGTATAAATAAGATTTTTATTTAGAAATGTATATACAGGATCTATGTTTATAAGTTGCGCTGAAGTTAGCAAAGCCCAACCAAAGCTCTCGTGAACGTGCATCCTTCGCGCCATTCAGTTTTACACTGAAGTGTTATGGTACATCGAATTCAGTTATTTGTTTTAAAATGCAAGGGTTAATTATCAAACTATTTGCTTTAAATCTTCTTAAAGATAAACAATGCATACTCGTAATTCGTATGGAGGAACTGAAGCATTACCAAAGCCATAAGATTCGGTTTGTTTAAACACTTATCAGACAGACAGAGAGTATTTATATACGCTGCTGAGATGTGGACGCTGTGACACATGGAGGAGTCTTCTCCTTGTTTTGTACAGAGGAGAATTCTTGGGGTATCATAGGCCAAGTATGTAGCAGTTTCAATGCGGGGTCTACATATTCCAAGAACTCGGCATCAAGAAACCTTCATCAACCCATAGTCCAAACTCGCATTCTGAAATTATTTGGGCATGTTTCAAGGCGACTCGATACAACGTCTTTTCGTACGTGGTAAAATGGAAGCACCAGACCGGGCGGAAGATGGCCCCTGCGATTGACCAATCAGAGAAAAAAGTCTTGCGTTGGCGGCCTCTTGAATGAATAAACCAGAATTTGTACTTACAGAGAGAGATATTGAGATATTGTGAGGCGAGTGACATGTACGCCTGACGGTATGCCCTTGGCCAATGGACTTCCATTAAAGAGTGTGTTTTGTTTTAAATACCTAGGGCATATTTTAATTCTGAACTCAAGGACAATGATGACGTTGTTTTACACAGCCAATAAGAATCGCCCAGACATTAAGTTTAGTATATATTATTCAAGTTATTTGTAGCAGGCAATAAAATCTAGCAACTGAAATGAAACTTAAACTCCGAAATAAACTCGAAAACGAGTTGCCATCCCTCAACAATCAACATTGTAAACTCTTCGCCAGTTATCTGCAATTAACAGACCTTAAGCAAAAGTTAGCTACATGATAATCGTTTGAAGAAAATTAACACAACTTCAAAATCAGTCTTCTCGCCCGTTCGCAACTTTAGGACCACTCCTTTCATCGATTTTAATATTAACAGCTCAAATCTAATTTCTTTCAAAGTTTCGGTCAACTTTCTTGCTTGAAATTCAAACTTTTATAACTTTGATTTAGATGAGTATTATGATTTTCTCGGTTCCATTATGCCCGTCACTCTCAGCTACTCTTACCGGGTCATCTGTCCATCCCGTTGGAGTGGAGTGCGTGGTCTCCAATCGAGAATCTTTCTGCCCCAACGGCTATCAGTCCCGGGCGGCATGAAACCAATCGTTGAATAAATCTATAGAGGAGGGCATTGTTCAGCTGTGGCTGTCAGTTTAGTTTGGTTGATACTATGATGATGATGGTGTTATCGGTACTTGCTTGATGATCAATTATTATGAGCTGTCATTACTCAGCAAGATGACTATTGAGGCAAATTATCACCCTTAGATCTTTCATTGTGGTTTAAGCAATTTAAAAATGTTGCCTGGATATAATTCCATATGGTGTGTCGACTGACTAAGAATATAGCACCACTCCATCTCCTGCCGTGGATGTCGTAGAAGGCGACTGAGGGAATCTAACTGAGGGATGGGCTGCAGCGTCTCTTCTGTGGAATAGTAGCTTTACTGCGCTCACCATCTCGCCTGCCAAGCGCGGTGGGTATTGGCAAGTTCTCCCTATTATGGCGACACAATTAATTAAGGAAATCTCTGGTCGAGGCCGTTGTTTAACCGTGGACGTTCTTTGGCTGATATAATGATGATGATGCCTGAATATAAAGTTTAATTAATTCATCGATTTGTCCGTAAAACCTTGTACTCCTGAGTATCTAAAAAAATATTTCCTAGTTTTGGGTAGCTCTCATAGCCGTAACTTGCGTGCGGCTGATAATTTGATTCTTCAGATTCCTTCTCACCGTACAGGTTATATTTCCAATTCCTTCTCGGTCTCAACAATCAAACTATGGAATGTGCTTCCCCTTGATTTCAAAAAAGCTTCTAGTAAATTTGCATTCAAGCGAAAAGTTCAGGAATACTATTTGAAATCGCTGCACTCCTGCAATTGACAATTTCGTGCATCGTTATTATGATTAATAAGATATAATACGTACTGTATGTAGTATCTTTTATTTGATGTATTTAGCTTTTGTATATATTTTACCGTATTTATAGTATGTACATTTGTATGTATGTATTGTTATTATTGAAATGTTAGTTTTTTGTACCTCTTTCAATGTATTTCTTTTTAACCCAAAGGTTGACTGGTAGAGAATGCCACATGGCATTAAGTCCGCCTTGTGTACCACCATTGTACATGAAAGTGTAAATAAATAAATAATTATAGTAGGACACCATCAAACGTGGTATCTTTCATAATCCATGGGCAAGCTGATAGCAGTGAAACAATTCACTTTAATTATTTATTTAGTTGTAATATACATACATTATACAAAATTAACAGATCTTTTCGTAGAATTATAATAGGTTGACAAGTACATGTATCCTGCACTTACGTAGACTACAACCCCCTAATGAGCACACAACACAAACCCATACCAGTTGTTGTGGCAATCTTTGGGGGAGGCTTCTTTCCAGCAGTGGTTTTTAGGCTGAAATGATAAATAAAGCGTAGGCTTTATAGAAAAACATCCTTAACTAGGGGCCCTCTATTAGTTAAAGCATCCACAACTCAACACAAACGGTTTACAACCGCAATCGAAACGATTCGTCTCCGTCAACTATGTACCACATAGGATACAGGCAACTAACAATTATTCAAGTCAACGATAGAACAATGTTTGTTCCGCACAATATCGAACTTTGACTAAGGCGGTCGTAAAGGTTGGTCAGACACTGAAGAATCTATATGTACAGTTTATTATATGAAAATATTCTATGAATTATAAAATTTATCATAAGTATCACTCTACAAAAGCCTAAAGCCTAAACCCGGGGTGTACCTATACCCAGGGTGCCCCCCCACGGGACCACGGGACATCGGACTGGTCTGCCACTTTTTCTGCTATATAGCCCCGTCCACGTCTAGCCAGCCTGCACATGGGGTCCGAAGGATGGGAGCCGCAAAGTATATAATTTTTTAATAACTAAACTTAACAGCTACTCTTTGGAGTATTGCTACAATAAAATTCAATCAACTCAGCCAATCGCAGTCTACTGCCGGCTAGGCCTCTCCTAAACTGCACCATAACACCTGGTCCTCCACCTTTCGCATTCAACCTCCCCAAGCCGACTTTTTCAGGTTGTTGGTCCAT
Organism: Diloba caeruleocephala; assembly: GCA_947459985.1. Lineage (NCBI taxonomy): Eukaryota > Metazoa > Arthropoda > Insecta > Lepidoptera > Noctuidae > Diloba > Diloba caeruleocephala. Next base: position 6,314,272 of record OX381618.1, read on the forward strand.
CTGGCTGGCGAGCACTCCACAATATGTTTATCGATTCGCGGTCTTAACTCAACTCAAATCAGCTGCTCCAATGGCCATTAGTCCTTCGACAGACATGTCCAGCCCTCTGCCACTTCAACTTGCTAATACTGCTCTGCATACAGTATATTATTAAAAAATAATACTCATAACATGGGAGATCCCTTACAATCAGCAAGAGAGATGTGCTTACACTCACCTAGGCCCCTCTTTTGTAGATGTGATGCGTTTATTCTCGAGAACCTGAAGACCCCTCAGTGCCTATGTGGTTTTACCCGGTAAGAGTTCGGCACACCCCTCAGCCCTTCCCCTCTCTTCCTGGGAGGAGGAAGAGAATTTTCACCGCGGTGAAAAAACGGATTCAACTGGGGTGATACTACCACCCCAGTTGAATCCTTCGCTTAGAACTCTCCTACAAGAAAATTATGAAACGAACAGTTTCGGCAAAAAATATTTCCAGTGCGCCTTTATCCTTACAGCGCCATCTTGCGATGGCGCTAATAATTGTAACATTATCTTAGATATGTGCTTATGCTATAAAAATAGAAAAGCTTTCTGAACATTGACTTTGATTAGATCTACCTATAATATTTCCAAACATTAGGATTCCCTCCATTTAGTCTTTCCATTTGATAATAAGCCAGCATGACTTTTTCAAGCAAAAAATTATCGTCATGCCAGACAAAACTACGTCCACTCCTGAACAAAGGCCTCTCACATAGACTACCACAATGAACGGTTAAATATAGCAACAAATCACTAGGTATTATTTCCATTCTGATGAAAACACAGCTAAACGTTATCACATGACGGTTCACCTTTAGCCCGCGTAGTGATAGCGGAGTCAATTTAAGTTGGCAACTTAATTTATACAAGTTGGGCCATACCTGTTTGAGACTTGTGGCCATTGTTGAATATTACCCGTCTAACCTAAGCGAACAAATTGAGCAATCAAACACTTCTTATACATTGTTGAAGATAAAATAAAGTTTTTTTATCGCGTTTTCAATAACTATGTGTGTGTTAAAGTGAGTTTGCCGTGTGGTACCGGTTGCCGTGTGGTGCCGGCTCAGAATGCTACCACCCCATTTCATCCCGTGGGTGTCGTAAAAGTCGACTAAGGGATTAACCGGAGGATGGGCAGCAGCGTCCTTCGCGTACATTAACAACTCAACTGCGATCGCCAACCCGTCTGCCAAGCGTGGCGATTATGGCAAGACCCCCCGATGAGCACACAACACACCATATCGGTCGTTGTGGTGATCTTTGGGGGAGGCCTGTGTCCAGCAGTGGATTTCAATCGGCCGAAATGATGAAATGATGAAAGTGAGTTTTTGTGTTATTAATGCAAATGGAGCGATTTGGTATTTAATTTAGCAGGAAAACACGAATCCCTTATTAAAAAACTACCCACCATTCCCTGGCAGCCCCGTTCTTCCTAGTTATGGTAGCAGCCATGGCAATAGCAAGAATTGGTAAAAAGATTCTTCAGACCTCATGTCTCAGAGATCTGAAAGAGATAGAGATACCTAGCTACAAAGTAAACTGGCTCTGGTAACCTACAACGCACGCTCGCTGGGGTCAGACAAAAAGATCATTGGGCTGGAAGAAGAAATAGATAAGTTTAACTGTGATTTCATGGGTTTATAGAAGTCCGTAGAGAGGGCGAGGACATGGTAACCCTGAAACCGACAATCTATTCGATTATCGGGAAGGATTCCATCTATCTCAAGATGGTGTTCCTCATCCGCAGGTGAGGGACCATTAACAACATCATCACCATAGAAAGCGTGTCGAGCAGGGTAATGTTCCTTATAATCAGAAAACCTAAATCTTAAAGGTTATACAAGTCTACGCACTGGACTCTGTACACACACACGATGAAGTAGAGAGTATGATGAGGACGTAAGTAAGCCCACCCCCAAGGTGACCGCTCCGGTGGTTTTAGCCGGTCTTTTCTGATGGAGCCAAGACGTGGATAGTGGAACTGTTCAATGGCTAGTACTAAACCCACCGAGTTTGGGCTCACTTCGTTTATTTTAACAGGTAACGAGAATCTGATCTCATGGACCCTGGTGGTGGATAGTGGAACTAAGCGTGATTTTCACTTCTTAAATCTAAAAAACTTGTGAAAGTAATAACAGTATATGGCTAAACTGAACAATGATTTTGAACTTGATATTAGGTCTGATCTGGAGCGCCATTGACCAAAATAATCTTTACAGAAACTTGACAACTAAATAAAGAAGCAGTTCAGAGTAATTTAACAACCTGTGTAATGTGGTCAACGCTGGGATGAAAGAACAATAATAACAAGTAAACATTATTTCAATAAATTCACTAATATTTTCCCAAAAAACAGCGCTATAACATGGTAAAAAAAAATATCCAGTGGAAATTCTGCATGAACTTCCTTCGCCCCAGGGAAAGGCGAAGGGCTATGCCGGACTCCTACCGGCTAAGACCACTGGAGAGGTCATCTTCGGCAGCAAAGGGGGCTCCAGGTCCTCGTCAGATCACGGTGGGTAAGCGAGAAAACATATAAAATGGTACCCAGGAGAGAGGAGGAGCGCACCACACTGCGCTCGTCACCTCGAAACGTATTTGATTATAATAAGACTTTATTATAATAAGGGCAAAATCTTCTTCGCATACAAAGAGGGAATGAGCATTGATTACCACGCTTGCTTACTGCGTGTTGGAATTTCACAGCAGTAGATGCAGATCTCCTTACGACATTTTCCTTCTCCTAAATTTGGTGGTGTCTCAGATTGACTAAGAAAGTATATATGACATCAAAAAAGTCACAGCAGTATTAGAATCCGAAACCCGCAATCTTGTACATCATTTCGGCTGAATAAAGTCCACCGATGGATACATGCCTCCCGCAAAATCCCCACATCGATCGGTATGGGTGTGTTGTGTGCTCATTGGGGGGTTTTGCCATAATCACCACACTTTGTAGGCGGGTTACCAATCACAGTTGAGGGATGTACGCAAGAGACGGTGCTGCCTTACTCCGGCTTGGTCGCCTTTTACGACAGCTACGGGAAGAGATGGGTTGGTGCTATTCGTAGCTGGTACTAGAAGACCTTGTACCGGATTAAAACATCAGATTATCCTAAAAATAAAATAGACTAGCAATGATTTATCCCGCAACGAATAACTTCGCTAAGCAAAAATTAGAAACTTTAAACATATTAATTAAATGACTTCGTGAGTGCATATTTGTGTCTCAAACAAATTCTGAAATTATAAAAATCCTAACCTAAAACATGCTTTACCGTTCGTCTAAATGCATATAATGTTTTTTTTTTCATTTTCTTCCTAAATACTGCCGTTATTATAGGTCACCGTTCAAACTGAGATATCGCATTGTGTAAAGCCAAATATTTTGATACCTCCCGGCAAACGAGTCCGTGAGGATTTTTCCACAAAACGACGGGCTACCTATCACACCGTAGTGTAAACACTGTAACACATTTGCAGATGGGCAGTCTTGCCGCTCTTCGGAGTCTGGCACTAAAGGAGCGAGCGTGCCACATTTCACCTGACGCAGGTATTCACCGGTCACGGTTGTTTCGGTGCGTACTTGCGCATGATAGGATACGAGGTCGTGGCACTGTGGAGACGATCAAGATACCGCACAACACACGCTCGAAGAGTGCCATGCATGGGCACCCGAGCGGCAGGTCCTGGTAGGTCGAATCGGGCAAGATCTCTCTCTGCCATAAAGATTCCCTATGCCACGCCACAATGACCGGTCTGGAACTTGGTCCTTGGTCTGGTCTGAAACGATTTTAATTGTTATTGTAAATTTCTAATGGTAACCAGCATTTTATGACAAGGTGACTGTATTTTAGGCGATTGATTTTATGCCTGTTTCAGTGTTTTTGATTTTTTACTAAGTTTAATCATAAATAGTGTGTACATATTTAGTTTTATGGTGTTACATATTTAAATAATTATTTGATTCGATTTTTTTAAGAGAAGATCAATAAAAATCCTTAAATAATCAGGTTAATACTTTTTACTTCACTTCCTTCAGTTTTATTTTAATTCTTATGTTATCAACGAAAAAAATTGAGTCTAACGCTAAGAACTATTAAATCACCCCATACCTGTACCCAATAGAAGACAAAGTTCTTTTGTTATACAATTGTCCCTTGAACGAATACACTTAAAAATTAACTAATTTCATAATAAACAGTAGTTTTTATTTACACTCAAAAAATAAGTGTTAATGAAAACGTCTAAATGTAAATATTTTAACATAGGAACATACACGTTTGTGTTGTAAACTGTAAATATTTTAACATATTTATAGATTAAAATTAAAATAATGTAATATTGATTACACTTCTGTGTAAGTGAGGTCACAGCGCGTCGCGTCTGTCGATCTGTCACACGCTATCAGGTAAAGTCAGTTTTTACCATTTGGTTATTTCCAGGCCAATCCGTACCGCAGAGATTCCTAACCGAACTTCGTGTGCGGTGAAGCTTAACTGACGGGGCATCGGATTTTATTTTTTGTGTATTTTCACTATTATCTGTACATAACGCATTCCGGTGACAATTGGTGCAATATAGATATTTTTTAAATAATTTGTCTAACAAAATAATTCCAAGTCATGACATCGTGCGGGATGGCTGATATTTAACAAGGATATATTGTAGGTACGTACTAACTCTTTTTTACCGTTTAAACGGAACAAATATGTAAGTTTAATTATTGACTAGGTGGAGAGATTTCATTTCCTGTGATGTGCAGGGATGTTACAGATAAATAAAGTATTATTAATCGATTCTTAATTTTTTTGTATCTATCTCAATCAGCACATACAAACTAATTTGGTATTCAGCTTCAGTGCTATCTAAGCAAGACTTAAACCTTGTTAACGATTACACCATTTCTTATTACTGCGAGTTCAAATTTTACAATTATAGATGTGGTTTGGATAACAAAACTACAGCATTATCAATCCGATCTGACGACGGACTTAAAAAGTTCTGGTTCTGGAACTTCTGGACGGATAATAGTGGGCATGACAAAGTTGGTAATATAACATTAATATCTTACCTGAATAGCTCTTCCAACATCGGAGGGCAAAACAGGCATGGAGAAGTACAGGTTCTCTACCCTCTTCCTAAAAAATCTTGGAACTGTACTGAACATCATGATGATACACCAGAGGGCGCAAAACACTCGTACCAATGAAGGTATGCCCACACTCTACGAATACTACAGCTGCCAACAAGAATACTAGGGTATATATCTTCATTGTAACTTGTGACACTACAAAATAATTGTAATCAGGTCTTCGCGATGGACTGTACAATATGCGAATAGTGTTGTGAAACGTTAACAATAATTATGATGTTCCATTTTATCGAACCCAGATGAACTACGTGTCATCTAAAATAATTTACTCTTGTTTATTTTTTGGACCGTTACTCATATCTAGCGTCATCGCGTTATCTAGATGTTTGTAGAATATAAGCAATGCTTGTTGTGTTACCGCAAGTTAGGCAACTGATTGTGAGGTTTTGAATTTGATCACCAGGTTCGGGAAGGTGTCAATTGCTACCAAGGATTGCTATTCCAAAATAAATGTATAATATGTGTTACAGGTAATATTTTCTCATAGATAAAAATATTTGGCAAAACTTCTCTGTCATACGCATGCACGTTGATATAATTAATAATAAACCCCTCTGGGCAATCGTTATCTCACCATGGGATAAGTTAATCCTGGAGGGCAGATTAAAGTAGCTGCTTGATTTCATCCTACCTTCAGATATAAAAAAAAAAGTATATCATAAGAAAAAAATTAGTATATTAAGTAGCTTACAGAACGCAGGGCAGTTTGTGGCGAGTTGTTTTGAGTGGCGACACTGCGTACCCGAATGCTCCAGAGAGTCGGTAAGGGCCTCGTCTCCGGCTTGCCTTTATTGGTTGGTTGGTGTGGGTACTGGGGTATTTTTGTTAGTTGACCGATCAAAGGGGGGCCGCCAGAGCTATATGCTCGGGGGTAGAAGTGTCTAATGGCGTAATAACGTGGAAATTATTCGGCTCGTTCCCGACTGAAAAGTGTAAAATAGTACAGTAAAAATAAAGGAATAGAGGAGAGGGATCTTGCTGATATAGTTAATCACAACCTAATATCATTCCTGTATTTGCCATGAGGCAATTAGACATTTTACTTCCAATGGCGTTAAACATCTAGATTACAACTTTTAAAGGATCTGCTCATAATGCAAACGGAACTTAAAAGAAGAAAGAAGAAGAAGAAATCGCTCTTAGCGATAAGACCGCCAATTGTACTATTATTATGTACGTAAAATTACTTTGTATTTTCTTTTGGTGTACAATAAAGTATACTCTACTCTACTCTAACTCCACCTACGCTATTAACGGTGGTAAGTTGGATCAACTACAAAATGAGATTTGATATGGTAAAATTGAGTTCATTTTATCTTATCTGCAAATAACATCAATATGCCACGAGGTGCATATATAGACAGTTCCCCAATAGGAGATTTAAATCGCCAATCACATGCCAGTGAGACATACATTCCATCGTAAATAACGGATGGCGAAAAACAGCTGCCTCAATATCGAGATATAGTGTGGGTATAATGGCTAAACAACCCGAAAATAATAACCAACTGCAGTAGGTGTCGGCTGATAGTGAAAAGAATCACGCGGCGAGTGCATGCGGGAGCTGGTTTGTCGTAAAAGTACAGTTACACAGATGGGACGCTGCTACCCATTGCCCTGGTTTGGAGTCCCTGAGTCGCCTTCACTACTTCCAACGGGAGGAGATAAGTGGGGCTGTATTATTAATCCGGACACCACACGGACTTTATAGCATTTAATGTTATATATTTAGTACTCATATTGTCAGTGTCTTTTGCCTGGCAGTATTGGTCTGTCCTAAGGGCCTAAGTTATGCTAAGATGTTTTGCAGTTGGCGCCGTTGTGTATTGGGTCGTGTACAATACGGTTGAGTCAAGCGATGCTGACGCATGCATCAGGCTCGTGAATAGGTGTCGTCTAATTAAACTAAACTTCGTGTTATTATAATAATTGTTGGTGGTTGTGGGTGCAGTGGCTGATACAGTCGGCTGCTGCGCTCCGGGTCGTGGGTGCGATTCCCGCACGGAACAAATATTTGTATGATGTTCCGGGTCTGGGTGTATTGTACGTGGAATTCATGTCTGTAAACGCACCCATGACACAGGAGAAATCCTAGTGGGGGACAACGTTTTTTTAAAAAGAAAAATAATAACATGTTATTATTATAATATGTTTTACCATAATTTATATCAATCAAAATTGTAATTTTAAAAGAGATACCTATATTCCCTTGAATAAACTGCATAGTTTCATCTCCATAAAATCAAACTATTGAAACCGTGCAACATAAATTCTACCGTTTCATAAGTGCCAGTAATTGCTTTATTCCATATTCTATGAAGCTCCAGCGTATTCACTCCACTCGGAATTTAGAACTACAAAAATACACAGTATATTTTGACGTAAAACATTTAATTAAGCGTAAATACAAACGTGATAATGCAACTTCTTAGCGCGATCACTCTTCATCCGAAGATTCACGAAGTTGTAGCCGACACCACCCCGGGTAATGTTAGCAGATGCCCCTGAGTGCGTCAAGTCGAAGGCCAGGATACCCTGAAATAATAGAACATTAATATTAATGAGTTGGCGTCCCTGATATTTGATGGAAAACTGGGTTTATGTAATTTCTGCAGTCTATATATTTTCAGCAGTGATTGAACGCTTGCCTTCCATTCAGAAGGGTCTGAGTTCGATCCCGGCTCTGTATTTTCAGATTCATGTACGGATCAGAATTTGATTATCACTTGCGTTACGGTGAAGGAAATTATCGTGAAGAGACCTGCACAATTGAGAGGCTCCAAAATGTTCTCAAAGGCGTGTGTAGTCCGCCAACCCGTACTAGGCCAGCGTGGTGGACTAAAACCTAACCTTTCCCAAGGTGAGAAAAGGCCTATACCCAGCAGTGGGACAGTAATGGGCTGATTATAATGATGACATAATTTCTTGCCTTGCATTCACAAATTATATCTAATATCATCTAGTATGGCACCTTTGTGATGGAAATGATTGGATGCAAAAGAACAAGTGTCAACACGTATCGTTAGAGACCCTTAACTCTGCAATCTACTATGATAAGTTGACTTGATTGTTGAATTGAATTAGACCGTCAGCCTAGTTTAGGCACCAGTTTCCCACAGTAAATTTGAATAATATCTACTGTAACTTTTATTGAGGTGAGAAATAAACAAAATAAACAAACAAATTATACAGCCATGTATTTAAAACGGTATGTATATGGCCGCATCTGGTTCCTTGGCCATAGCGCTATGAGTTCGATCCCAGAACGGCACCAATGTTTGTATGGCCTAAAGATAGTCGTTATGGGTCAGGGTGTTTGTGCGTATGAGATTAATCTGTAAACTGTACCCACGATACAGGAGAAATTCTAGACTGGAGGATCGTTCTTGCAATAAAAACAGAGCATTCTGCTACAAGGAATAGCCATCCCAAGGGGGTCGGAAGGTATCCAGCCATCTCAATCTTAATACGATATGGCACTGGTACTATCTATATCTTAAACATGGATGGAGAAATAGATTCTGCGACGAGTAACGCTCACAGTCATGTTCAGACCATTAAACACAGTCGCATAGCTTGTTACATTTTCACTCGAGAGGTAAAACATGGTGACTTATGCTCAAAGCAAATGAAAAGCACATCCAGACCGAGCGAATTCGTGCCTCGCAAGTTCCGTTAGGCTTTATAAAAGCAAGCACAATTCCCACCCCTGTACATAATGTTCTTTAAAGTAAAACAAACTGGTGATAGGCTGAGAAATGCGCAAGAAAATCGCGACCAAATACCTGAATAAACCTCGGAAAGCCAGGATGAGCAGGCAGCGTATAGTTCAAGTACTCAATCCTCTTCTGGAACATTTTAGACGAATATACCACATGACGATGGTAAATTTCAGGCCGTAAGAAGTTGGTACCCATAAAGGTGTGACCACACTCCACCAAGACCACAGCAGCTACCAACAGGATTACAGAGCACACTTTCATTTTGTTGAAGTTCTATAGGAGACTTGGTATTCCTTTACACTGTAAGGTGAATTTCTCAACTGTCCGTCGGAAAATGTGCGTTCATGTTATATATATTTGCCTGTTATCGCCTAATTTCGCGTCATTAGTAACTATAATTTACGGATGTATTCGAACGATTCATATTTGAAAGAAAGAACGCTATTCTTGGTTTAATGGCGTGTTACAAAAAATAAAATAAACTTACAGAACTAAATAGTAGATGTTATTTCATCCAATAATTTGGGAGCTTTATGTGATGCATAAATTCTAAGTGTCGTCATTGTCTTTAACGGTGACGAAACCAGCATGTCATTCGCTTGGTGGTAAGCGACACGCCTGCCCGTAACAATTAGAATGCTATCCAGGACTAGTGCTGCGAGGTACCACACTGCCATTTATATCTATGTATATCATTTGTACTTTCTTAGATAATCTAAGACGACGGCTTTAATGGTGATGGAAAACATCGGGGGGTTTGCCCATAACTGCCACGCTTGGCAGACGGGTTGGCGAACGCAGTTGAGTTGTTAATGTACTCGAAGGACGCTGCTGCTCATCCTCCAGCTAATCTCTGAACTGACTTTTATGACACCCACGGGAGGAGATGGGGTGGTGGTATTCTGAACCGGCAAATTGTGCAGCAGGGTGCTATTATTATTAGTAATTCTTAAGGTTTCGTGAATTGAATACATGATTCTAAGATGATAAAATCGGCAATCAAACAAATCTTCGATTGCTAAGCACTTCCTTGTATCAGGGCCAAATCACTGGATTGAGCTTCATGATCCAGGAATTCTCTCCACCGATCGGCATTACTATTCGAGAATTGTTCGAGAAGCGATTGAGATTAAAAACATCCAAATTTAAATCGGGAAGATGGATTTAGGTTGTCCGCGTCATGGAATAAAGAAGTGTTCGCTTCGCGATTTATCTTTGTGTATACCTTCCGATACTGTCTGTAGTGTGTTTCGTGACGGTGCACTGCAAGACCATGTACGGGAGTTGGTAACAACTCCCGTCCATTTTGACACTAACACCCGCTACTCCACTCTATCCAGTCCAGTCTACTCGTGACCAAGGTCAATGCAACTTGCTCGAAACGTCGAGATTAGTCAAAATATTATTTTGATATTAAATCTGTGCGCGAATAGATGCGATACTATATTAAAATCATGATATTATTATTATTCCATGTGGTGTCCGGCCTAAGAATGTAGCACCACTCCATCTCCTCCCGTGGATGTCGATAAAGGCGACTCGGACTCTAAATCAGAATCAGAAGGATGGAGAGCAGCGTCCTTGTTTGAACAGTAGCCATACTGCGCTCAGCAATCCGCCAGCCAAGTTTGATGAGCACTGCAACTATTTAATGACGACTCAACTAAGCAACCGGCACCCACTCCCCGATGGCTCTCCTATTACTGGTTAGGTAGCAGCCTCAGTAACGGTGGGGTATTGGGGTATGGGATTGCTAAGAATCTCCAGCAGATATCCAGCTACCACCCCAAATAACAACTGGTCCTGGTAACCTACAACGTACGCGAACTGAGGCCAGACGAAAAGATCGTTGAACTGGGAGAAGAAATAAAAAAGTTACATTGAGATGTCATGGGGAAGTTCGAAGAGTTCCAAAGACACGGTAACCCTGAAATCCAGCAACATTTTCTATTATCGGTTGTGCGACTATCTGAGTCAGGGTGGTCTGGTTCCATGTCGGCAGGTCCCTCATTAATAACACATTTCCATTGAAAGTGTGTCGAGCAGGGTACTGTACATTATACTGTGAATATACAAAAGGTCATAGAGGTCGACGCATGATACACCCAGATGATGTAGTAAAGAGTATATATGATGACGTGCGTAGGGATGTTTTATGCGCTACGTGTCGCGGATTCGATCCCCGCACGGAACAACTTATTTTTATGATCTGCAGATAATTGTTTTGGGTCTGGGGGTTTGTGCATGTGAGATTTATGTCTGTAAACTGTTCCCACGATATAGGAGAAATCCTAGTGTGATACAAGGTATTTTTTTAAAGAAAAAATAACTGCGTTTAAAATGTACCGAACATTTTGACGCCTGAAGGTCGACCTTATCCATTATTGTGTTAACGTCAGTTATAACAACAAATGCATTAGTTTTCATAATTGGCAGTCAGTTATAACAACAAATGCATTAGTTTTCGTAATAGGCATGTTATCGGCTAGTGGTGATTACGTTCTGTATTGATGTACCTAGTTCTCTAATTTACTATTTATTGTTTTGGAAATTATCTCGTGGTTGGGTTTATACGTTCAAGGGGGATTGCCTGCCTTTGTCAGCAGTACGAGGGCAGCACTGAAAATTTCGGGAATCAAGGAAGTGACACAACATTACTATTTAAAAATGTATTTATTGCTTTTCGAAGTATTCTCCGCGAAATTTGACACATTTTTCCATACGATGGAACCAATCATTGAAGCAACCATTCCATTCGGAAGTTGGGGTCTCCAAAATGGCCGTTTTGTAGGCGTCCACAGCTTCTTTAGGTGATGAAAATCTCTGTCCACGCAATTTATTCTTTATTTTAGGGAAAGTATAGAAATCATTAGGGCTTAGGTCGGGGCTGTACGGCGGATGGTCCAATAATTCTATGTTTTCTTGCTCTAAAAACTCTTTTGTTCTGTGCGCGGTGTGAGAACTCGCATTGTCGTGATGGAGGATGATGCGGCGGTTGCAGTTCTCTCTACGGAGTTCAGAAACGACCTGTGGCAAACAAATGCTAGCATACCATTCTGCATTAACCGTTCTTTGTCCCTCAAGAGGAATAGTCGGTTTTGGAGACAAACGTGGCCACCATTTTTTTTGCAACACTCCGTGAACGAACAATTTTTGTTGGCTTTAACTCATTTTCGAACACCCAAACTCGTGACTGGTTTTTTGTTTCGGGTTCGTACGCATATATCCAGGATTCGTCACCTGATACGATGTTGTATACAACATTTGAGGATCCTGCGTGGAATCTTTCGAGAGTTCTGACGCACCAAGTAACGCGAGTCGCTTTTTGCTCTTCACATAGCAAATGCGGTATCCATCGGGAAAACAACTTTTTTACACCTAATTGTTCGTGCAAGATTATTTGTATTTGACTCATGCCAATGTCTAAAGTTGCCTGAATTTCGCGGTATGTCACATGTCGATCTTCCTCAATCAGCTTACGCACAGCATCAACGTTTTCTTGGGTGACTGCAGTTTTTGGACGACCTTGACGAGGATCATTACTGAGCTTGACACGTCCACGTTGAAATTCAGCAAACCAGCGATAAATTGTGGTTTTGGATGGGGCTTCATCACCAAATGCAGAAATCATCCGGTCAACACACTGTTTTTGTGTTAAACCACTTCGAAAGTCATAATAAATCATCGCTCTTGAATTTTCTCGAGTCAATTCCATTTTCTTCTTCTTCTTCTCTTAGATTATGGCTTCTGTAGGTTATCTTCCACAATTTCGCCAATGTCAAGTTTAAGGCAACGTCGTACGGTATTTAGATGAATAAATCTTTACATATTCATAAAATATTTCTCAAAAATGAAAAAAAATCTAAAAAATATGTCGGCAACGTCGTACGGTTCAATTGTTTTTTTCAACGACTAAACAAGTTTGACAAAACCTTGTCACAAGACCGTGAATCTTTTTTTAAATAAATAAATGGTATTCGATTTGTAAAACCAAGGAGTTTACAATTAAAAAGATTTTAATATGACAGGAACAGTGGAAATATTCCATTCCCGATACTTTTAGTGGAGCCTATGTATATACATCTGTCATAACTGTATGTGGGTTTTTTAAATTCGTGGTTTTTGCTACCTGGGGTTCTCATCTCATCTTATCTATTCTCATTCAAGTTTTCAAATCACGCCTAACATGGTATCAGTGTCACGAACTACAAATCAAAACGGATTCTGGATCTGCCGATATTCTAATGAAAGATTGCAGTGCATTTTTGAAAAATACCAATAAACCGAACTACATGTAACGGCTCCCCGCGAGCGTCAGCGGTATTACTAACCTTAGAGAGAATGCTGACCTCTTCAAGGATCAGTTTTATGTCAAGTCACTATTAGGGCTGTCCTGGAGGACGTCTGATATGGTGGCTGACGTGGAACCGGGGATAAACGTTTAAGGTCAAAGAAATTGCCCATACCATAAAATATATGACTAAGGGTAAATCTATGGGTCACGACGGTCTCAGTATTGAGCATCTTCGGTATGCGGGACCTCATTTACCTAGTCTTAGCATTGCTGGATTTTTTCTGTGCGACTCATAGCTATATAGGCATGGCTGCCTACGGATATGTTAGAAAAAAATTATACTACAGCAAACAAAAACATAATATTAAAACAAAAGTGCCAAAAGGGCCAACAGCTCAGCATGATGTCAGGTGGTAGTGTAACAAGTACCACTACCTAACCCTGATTTTCAGCTGCAACCCACGAGTGCCATACGCACGAAACAAATAGAATAAATTTTAATAATTCTGTATGTATATATTGTAGGTACATACAGTACGTGATATAATAATTAGGTAGGTACATAATGTTTAGTTTAATTTGTTTAGTATACAGTAAAAATAAATACATGTAACGATGTATTAAATAGGCGTAGAAAAGATAGAAGGAGCAAACAGTCCATTAGTTATTTTCCCCAATAATTACTGATTCACCATCAGCTATTGTGTATGTAGTAAATGAATGTAATTATGTAATTAGTAGGTATGTACTATAATAATTCATTCAGTCAAAAAAAGTATCGGGAATGGATGATTTGTTTATGGTTCCAAATTCAAATTTTTGTTTTTATTGTTGTTGTTAGATTGGCACTGGAACTGTTTTCCATTTTGGCGCGGAGTTTGAGTTGCATCTGTTATTTATATTAAATACAGTGCTGTTTTTAGTTATATCATATCTAGTGTGTATAGCGCATTTCATTATGGACAAAAACACCAAACAAAATGTTTGTCTTAAATTTTGCATCGCCAAGCGGAATTTCGTGTTCGGAGGCACTGAAAATGTTACAGAAGGCTTACGGTGAATCGACTTGACTTGTGACTAAAAACACGTGCTTATGCACTCATAAGCACGTGTTTTTAGTTACCAGTGTACCACTGTACAAAGCGTTCAAAAGCGGTCGAGATGTGGTGGAAGATTTGCCTCGCTCTGGTAGGCCATCAACGTCTGCAACTGAAGTTAACATCACAAAAGTGAAGGAAATAGTGACTGAAAATCCTCATTCACCTTTGAGAAAGATAGCCGCCGAACTTTCTGTATCTCACGAGTCGATCCGTACCATTTTAACTAATCATTTGGGTATGAAACATGTTACCGCTCGGCAAGTCCCAAAAGATCAGAATTTTCTTCAAAACCTCAATCGCATGAGAGTCGCTGAGGACATGCTAGAACGAGTCAATTCCGACCCAACATTCATGAAACGCATTGTTACTGGTGACGAGACGTGGGTTTACGAGTTTGACATGCAAACTAGGCAACAAGCTTCGGAGTGGCGCCTTCCAACTGAACCGAAACCGAAAAATCCACGCCAAAGTCGATCAAAAGTCAAAGTCGTGTTGACTGTTTTCTTTGACTATCGCGGTGTTGTGCACTCGGAATTCTTGCCGAAAGGTCAAACGGTAAATGAAGAATATTATTTGAGCGTTATGCGGCATTTAAGACAGCAAATTCGAAGAAAACGGCCAGATTTGTGGAAAGAAAATTCTTGGATTTTCCACCACGATAATGCGCCTTCACACACGGCCATCATTGTGAACGAATTTTTGACCAAATACCCAACAAATACCATCGAGCAACTACCATATTCACCAGATATGGCTCCAGATGACTTCTTTCTTTTTCCTAAACTCAAATTAACACTTCGTGGCACCCGTTTTCATTCGGTAGAAGACATAAAGGAGAATTCGCGGCGAGAACTGAACTCAATTCCGGAAACAGCGTTTAAAAAATGTTTTGATGATTTGATTATTCGTTGGCGTAAGTGTATCGTTTCTGAAGGAGCATACTTTGAAGGCGATAAAATAAATTTGGATGAATAACAAACATTTTGTGTATTATTGATCTTTTCCCGTTTCTTTCTTGACAGAGCAGCAAGTGTATGGTATAAAATATAGTTATAATAAATCAATGTTGCGATGCATAAAATGTGTGTAGAAAAGAAAAATAAAGCAAACAAACCATTTTAATAAAAATAATAATTGATCGGACGACCAAATTAATAAAACAAGATCAAAAAAGTAGGCAGTGTCACAATAATGAATTATCAAATTCTGTATTTCTGTATTTAATGTCCACGACATGATTTTCACCAACGACCCATACAGTATACCTACATATTCTAATAAATGATCCGGCAGTTGGGTCTCGAGGTGGCTCTCACCAAGTCGGAGGCCGTGTGTTTTCATGGGCCTCGGCGCGCGCCACCCTCGGGATCCCACATCGTGGTTGGAGGCGTTCTCATCGGCGTCGAGTCGACGATGAAGTATCTAGGACTCGTCCTCGACAGCCGGTGGAACTTCCTGCCGCACTTCAGGCGGCTGGCCCCCAAGTTGACGGCGGCCGCGTCTGCACTTTCGCGGCTGCTGCCCAATTTCAGGGGCGGAAATGAGGAGGCTCTACATGGGGGTCGTGCGGTCCATGGCCTTTTACGGGGCCCCAGTGTGGGCGAAATCCCTGAGGATAGCCAACGTCGCCGTGCTGCAAAGGCCGCAGTGAACGGTGGTCCTCAGGGTAATAAGGGAATACCGCACGGTCTCCTACGAGGCGGGGAGCCTCCTTGCCGGATCTTCGCCCTGGGATCTAGAAGCGAGAGCCCTCGCGTTGCTGTATCAGTGGTGCGGGGAGGCGCTAAGTCGGGGCGAACCGCCAGTACCTCGTGTGATCGAGGTGCGACGGTTCGAGCTCCGGTGGTGGTGGAGTGGAAAGGACGACTGAAGTGGCCCACTGCAGGGTACGCCGCGATAGCGGTGGTAAAACCGGTAATGGAGAAATGGCTGGAGAGGGGGCATGGCGCCCTCACTTACCGGATGATGCAGATACTCTCGAACCATAGGTGTTTCGGGAAGTACCTGTGTCGGATAGGCCAAAAAGAGACGCCAGGTTGTCATCACTGCGGAGACTGCCCGGAGGACACGGCGCAGCACACGATGGAGGAGTGCCCAGCTTGGGCAGTGCAGCGCTGTGACCTCGTCGTGGCGGTCGAAGGGGGTGACCTCTCGCTTCCGGCCGTGGTTCGGTCGATCGTTCGGAGCGAGAGCGCGTGGGATGCCGTCGCCTTTTTTTGCGAGGAAGTGATGTAAGCAAAGGAGGCGGCAGGGCGGGGACAGAAGGAGATCTCCGACCCCCTCCGCAAAAGACACACCGGGCGTGGGCGCCGGGGTAGGGAGTTGGACGATCTCCGGCCACCATGAGGAGCGGCCTGCGGGTGACGAACCAGGGGCGGTCCGTCGCCGGAACAGAAACAGGCCCGAGATGGCGGTGCGCGTGTTGCGTGCGCGCCTCTCCGAAGGAAAGGTGCGGCCGATAAGGCCGCACACAGAAGGGGCCGAATCATTGTCGGGCCGATACCTGCCGGGGGAGCGGTCTAATGCAGAAAAGCGTACAACTCACCCCCGGCTAGAGGTAGGAAGAAGGACACCGTAGGGTTTTAGCCGGTTTGATCCCGGCATGCCCCTCCGCCCTTCCCAAGGCGGTGGAAGTACAAGAGGAATTCCCCGGGTAAAAAAAAAAAGTTCTGCGACAGTGTTTACATCATGAGTAACCCTACTAGTGTTGTGTGCCTGTGTTGCACCTCTATCTCGCTCACGGCGGCGCCTGCGTGTCGCACATCTCCATCACAACATGCAACCGCACGCCACCGCGCGCCGCAGTCCTTATCGGGTGCGCACTAAGTATGTTACTTACTGGGGCAGTGCCTAGAGTAAAAATAAAACCGGGACGGGAAAAATCCGACTATAGGCCCATATGATTAGCCACTGTAATTTCGAAGGTAATAGAAGGTATGCTTAATACACAGTTGAATAAATATGTCCAACTCCATGATAACCAATTCGGTTCTCTCGCCCTGGACTGTTAACGGAGAGCACTATAATCTGTCTTAAGCATGCTGTGAACTAACTTCTAACGCAAAACTTCTGTTTATTGCTGCTTTTTCAACCTTTACAAACATTTTGACCTAGTTTCCTACGATATCCTATAGAGAAAATTGGAAAAATCTTATAAAAATCTTAATCTTAATCAAAGAAAACAGTCAACATGACTTTGACTTTTGATCGACTTTGGTGTGGTTTTTTCGGTTTCGGTTCAGTTAGAAGGCGCCACTCCGAAGCTTGTTGCCTAGTTTGCATGTCAAACTCGTAAACCCACGTCTCGTCACCAGTAACAATGCGTTTCATGAATGTTGAGTCGGAATTGACTCGTTCTAGCATGTCCTCAGCGACTCTCATGCGATTGAGTTTTTGAAGAAAATTCTGGTCTTTTGGGACTAGCCGAGCAGTAACATGTTTCATACCGAAATGATTAATTAAAATGGTATGGATCGACTCGTGAGATACAGAAAGTCCGGCTATCTCTCTCAAAGTTGAATGAGGATTTTCAGTCACTATTTCCTTTACTTTTGCGATGTTAACTTCAGTTACCAGACGTTGATGGCCTACCAGAGCGAGGCAAATCTTCCATCACATCTCGACCGTTTTTGAACGTTTTGTATCACTCATAAGCATGTGTTTTTGATAAAGTCGATTCACCGTAAGCCTTCTGTAACATTTTCAGTGACTGCGAACACGAAATTCCATTGGCGATGCAAAATTTAAGACAAACTATTTGTTCGGTGTTTTTGTCCATAATGAAATTCGCTATACACACTAGATATGATATAACTAAAATAGCACTGTATTTAATATAAATAATAGATGCAACTCAAACTCCGCGCCAAAATGGAAAACAGTTCCAGTGCCAATCTAACAACAACAATAAAAACAAAAATTTGAATTTGGAACCATGTACAAATTATCCATTCCCGATACTTTTTTGACTGAATATATGTATTTGTATGGCCTACAGGTTGTTTCTCCCGGTCTGGCCTTTTGTGCCTGTGAAATTTAGGAGAAATCCGTGAGAGAAGTATAGTTTAAAACAAATATCGAATCGGCGTTGACAGCAAATTGCAGAAATTCAACATTCGATTTAATTCAATGAGTATATACTGACTTGATAAAACGTGTGACAAATAAGGAGTTCAAATATATCATTGCGTGTTTACATCGGGAATCCCACTGTCTCAATCATACTCACGTCAGAATATCAACATCCTTGGGGATCTCCCATGTGATTATAATATGATATTTTAATTATTTTACGGTCTACTGAAATGTCCACGTGTGAAGAACGAAAATGCTTCCGAGAAGTGATGGCGACAAAGTTGCTTTACTTCTTAGATCGATCGATCCATATAAGCCCATCAAAGTCATCCTAGAACATACCGACAAAGGCAAACCTAATCAGTCTTATTACAAAAATCTTGTTAGACTCAGGTTTAAACCAGAACTATGAAGTCTGGACTTAGTACGGAACTAACGTTAGTACCGTGTTTTAAACCCGTTCGTATTACAAATATCAAAATAAGTTAGGACTAGATAGTACCTGACTTTAGTTCTGGCTTAAACTATTTCCACAGATTATACACGGAATTCCTTGGAAACATTAATTCAATCAGATAGCATTCGGATACATTACGTTCCGTTTACCCAAATGCTGAATATTTCTGTAATTTTTTTATATTAATGGTATTGTATTTTAACATATATAATAGGGTATTTAATGACGATAACTATTAGAAACGAATGGTTGTTCTTGTTTCAATAAATGCCATTTATTTTCTTTCTGAGGAATACTTTTATGACATTTATTTCATGTCCGAAATATGTACTTTCAAACAACACTAATGCGTAACGGAATGTCTATATCGCGCGGAAATCTTTAAACATAGGTAAAACTATTCTGAGATTTGGACGTTTCTTCGTACTTATTATTGATAAGAAGTTAGGGAATAATATTAATAAAATAGAACAACAGAAAAAACGAAGAAGTGAAAACTGGAATTCTGAAGAAAAAGTTAGTACTTGCCTACAATTATTGTAATTACGGCACATTACTATCTTTAGGACGACGCAAATTTAAACTATTTCAGGAAATATTACAATACAACATACAAAAATAAACCAAATCTAACCTCAAAACAATGAATTTGACGTATATTTGTGACTTAGACCAAAGGTTTTAGAGTTAAACTAGGTCCCCATCAGGTTTATCTTTAGTACCATAGATAGTCCAAGACTAAGAGTTAAACCACTTTTTGTAATAAGAAATTTGATTAAACCACACTTTTAGTCCGAGACTATCGATAAACCATGTTTTGTAATAAGACGGCTGAGGTCCATTGCGGACACTTTGTCATGTGACCATTTTGGACGGAGTATCATTTACTCATCGGCAGCCTTACATGTCACGAAGAGTACGCACAACAGTCTGATGCTTATCATAGAACATCAATGACAACTTGCCAAAAAGTTATTAGTTAAATTCTGAATTAGAGAAAATACATTTTAATAGTTTACTCCTGTTGAGGCATTTTTAAAATAATCGATTTTTTAGAACTATATTTAACTAAATGTTCGTGTATCGTCTAAGATCCTTGCAATACAACTCAAATCACTCTGTGAATAAATAATCTGTGTGGCATAGTTGATGATGTCCATAATGACAACAACCGGGACCATCGGTTTGACGTGCCCTCCGGAGCACGCTCAAGAGGCCAGTTCTCGTAATAAAAAATGTTCAAAATATAGTTCTGTATGTCTCAATGTCGTAAATATCACGAATGGAATTCTCCAAAACTAACGAACAAAGTAAACCGTATATTGTGAAGAGATCTAAAATGGATTGAAAGTTGATCGAAGCCAAAGCGGTGTTCTGCTAACATTTTGAACTGACACAGAAACCTTTTTTATTGGTGTCCAGTGGAAATTCTACATGAACTTCCTTCGCCCCGGGAAAGGGCGAAGGGGTATGCCCGACTCCTACCGGCTAAAACCACTGGAGCGATCATCTTCGGCACCGAAGAGGAGCTCCAGGTCCTCGTAAGATCACACTAGAGCCGGAGGGAAAACCTGTAAAGCGGTCACCCCGTCTAGCGGAGGGCAGGCGGCTGTAAAAAGGCCACCTCCCAGGCACTTCTAGGGGAGGATTGTAAAAGATCTCCCACGCCTCGCTGTGCGCTGTGCTACACACACGGCGGCACGTGACCCCCGTGACACAGGTACCTACTAGAATTTTCACAAAAATGACATTGAAATGAGACTGAATTGAGATCATACTGAAATCAGGCTGAAGTTTAAGAGGAGCAGAATGCAAATTTTTTGTCAATTCATAATTTAATCTTAGTTCGGTCAACTTTTAGCCATGGTGTATTTAAATTACAAGAATTGCCCCTCAGTTCAAATACTAATATGCGGTTACACATCCATAGATTTACCGCATCGAGCGTTCTATAACCTTACTGATTATCTGGCTATGAGAGCCTAATTAATAAGCGGGATAAATAATAATTTGTATTTACAAAATCATGCAATTAAAATTTAAATACATTGGAAGCATAACTCATTATGCAAATATAGGACCTAATACATATTAATCTAGCATAGATATATAATAGATACCTATCTTTTATTTATACATCATCATCGTATCAGTTTAAAGGACGCCACTGCTGAGCAAAGGCCTCACCCCAAAGATTCCACATTTCGGTGGGAATTTTTCAGTACCTATCTACTCAACCACGCTTGGCAAGCGGATTGGTGAGCGCACAATGGCAGATTTTTCACAAAATAGTTGCTACTGCAGAAGGTACGGCCCTTAGTCACCTTTTACGACATCCACGGTAGATGGGGTGGTGCTATATTCTTAATTCGTCTGGAGACACCACATAAAAGAAGATTTAGACATACTTATCGCGTTGTCGCCCAAATAAAATATTTCGGATTCAAATCTACGGTAGAAAGTAATATAACACTTATATCTTACCTGGATAGCTCGTCCAACATTCGAGGGCAAAACAGGCGTGGAGAAGTACAGGTTCTCTACCCTCTTCCTAAAAATCTTGGAACTGTATTGAACATCGTGATGATACACCAGAGGGCGTAAAACACTCGTACCAATGAAGGTATGCCCACACTCTACGAATACTACAGCTGCCAACAAGAATACTAGGGTATATATCTTCATTGTGACTTGTGACACTACAAAAGAATTGTAATAAGGTCTTCGCGATGGAACGTACAATGTGCGAAATAGTGTTGTGAAACGTTAACAATAATTATAATGTTCCATTTTATCGAAGCCAGATGAACTTCGTGTCATCTAAAATAATTTATTAATGTTTATTTTTTCTTAATACGTTGGACCTTTACTCATATCTAGCGTCATCGCGTTATGTAGATGTTTGAAGAATATAAGCAATGCTCGTTGTGTTATCGCAAGTTAGGCAACTGATCGTGAGGTTTTGAATTCGATCACCAGGTTCGGGAAGGTCCTACCTTAGGTGCCGAAGATGACCGCCCCAGTGGTTTTAGCCGGTAGGAGTCCGGCATACCCCTTCGCCCTTCCCCGAGGCGAAGGAAGTTCATGAAGAATTTCCACTGGGCACCAATAAAAAAAAGGTTCGGGAAGGTGTTAATCGCTACCAAGGATTGCTATTCCAAAATAAATTTATAATATGTGTTACAGGTAATATTTTCTCATAGATAAAAATGTTTGACAAAACTTCTCTGTCATACGCATTTGATATAATTAAAGTAGACGGGCAGCTTACATTTGGTTACAACTTATTCCATGTCGTGAAAAGGACGTGGCGAGCTTTCTAAAATTCAAATCATAGAATATAGTCATCGACAAACTGTTGGCCTATATTCAAACTAAAGTGTCAGTAATAGATGCAGAGACTTTGGTGAGGATATGTAAAGCAATGTTTACTAGTGATGAAATAAAAACATCGAAAGGGTTGTTATTCGGCTCGTTCCCGACTGAAAAGTGTAAAATTGTACGTAAAAATAAAAGGAATAGAGGAGAGGGATCTTGCTGATATAGTTAATCACAACCTAATATCATTCCTGTATTTGCCATGAGGCAATTAGAAATATGACTTCCAATGGCGTTATACATCTAGATTTCAACTTTTAAAGGATCTGCTCATAATGCAAACGGAACTTAAAAGAAGTTAACTCCACCTACGCTATTAACGGTGGTAAGTTGGATCAACTACAAAATGAGATTTGATATGGTAAAATTGAGTTTATTTTATCTTCTCTGCAAATAACATCAATATGCCACGAGGTGCATATATAGACAGTTCACCAATAGGAGATTTAAATCGCCAATCACATGCCAGTGAGACATACATTGCATTGAAAATAACGGATGGCGAAAAACAGCTGCCTCAATATCGAGATATAGTGTGGGTATAATGGCTAAACAACCCGAAAATAATAACCAACTGCAGTAGGTGTCGGCTGAGAGTGAAAAGAATCACGGGGCGAGCGCATGCGGAAGCCGGTTTGTCGTAAAAGTACAGTTACACACATGGGACGCTGCTACCCATTCCCCTGGTTCCCTGAGTCGCCTTCACTACTTCCAACGGGAGGAGATAAGTGGGGCTGTACTCTTAATCCGGACACCACACGGACTTTATAACATTTAATGTTATATATTTAGTACTCATATTCTCAGTGTCTTTTGCCTGGCAGTATTGGTCTGTCCTAAGGGCCTTTTCTATTCTTTTGTTGGCTCTCACGGGCTCAGCATCAGCCGAACGCACTTCGACCCTATTGGTCGGTTCGGTCCATTGTGCTGCCCAAAGCCCTGCACTACTCCTCCGCTGGCAAATCAAGAAGCCCTGTAGGTACTTCGCAATCATACCTGCCTGGAGCCGTGCAAAATCATCAGGCAATGGATAAGCCATTCCTAGATGTTTTGCCCTACGTCTTCCCAGAGCGTCACAGCTGCACAAAATGTGCTGCATAGACTCTTGATTGTCCATACAGAATCTGCATGTATCCGTTGTGCTAAGCTTCATCCTATGGAGGTGCTCCTTGGTGCCGAAGTGGCCTGTCATTGCGCCTATATAGTGCCTTAAATGGGTTTTGGTAAGATTTAATAGTCTCTTAAACCTAAGGACTAAGGGCCTAAGTTATGCTAACTAAGATGTTTTGCAGTTGGCGCCGTTGTGTATTGGGTCGTGTACAATACGGTTGAGTCAAGCGATGCTGACGCATGCATCAGGCTCGTGAATAGGTGTCGTCTAATTAAACTAAACGTCGTGTTATTATAATAATAAATTGTTATTATTTTATTATTATTATGTATTTCACCATAATTTGTATCAATCAACATTGTAATTTTAAAAGAGATACCTATTCCCTTGAATAAACTGCATAGTTTCGTCTTCATAAATCAAACTATTGAAACCGTGCAACATAAATTCTACCGTTTCATAAGTGCCAGTAATTGGTTTATTCCATGTTCTATGAAGCTCCAGCGTATTCACTCCACTCCGAATTTAGAACTACAAAAATACACAGTATGTTTTGACGTAAAACATTTAATTAAGCGTAAATATAAACGTCATAATGCAACTTCTTGGCGCGATCACTCTTCATCCGAAGATTCACGAAGTTGTAGCCGACACCACCCCGGGTAATGTTAGCAGATGCCCCTGAGTGCGTCAAGTCGAAGGCCAGGATACCCTGAAATAATAGAACATTAATATTAATGAGTTGGCGTCCCTGATATTTGATGGAAAACTGGGTTTACATAAACCCAGTTTTAGTACATTAGTTTATTTCTGCAGTGTATATATTTTTCAGCAGTGGTTGAACGCTTGCCTTCGATTCAGAAGGGTCTGAGATCGATCCCGGCCCGCACCTCTGTATTTTCAAATTCATGTACGGATCAGAATTTGATTATCACTTGCGTTACGGTGAAGGAAATTATCGTGAAGAGACCTGCACAATTGAGAGGCTCCAAAATGTTCTCAAAGGTGTGTGTAGTCCGCCAACCCGTACTAGGCCAGCGTGGTGGACTAAAACCTAACCTTTCCCAAGGTGAGAAAAGGCCTATACCCAGCAGTGGGACAGTCATGGGCTGATTATAATGATGACATAATTCCTTGCCTTGCATTCACAAATTATATCTAATATCATCTAGTATTGCACCTTTTTGATGGAAATGATTGGATGCAAAAGAACAAGTGTCAACACGTATCGTTAGAGACCCTTAACTCTGCAATCTACTATGATAAGTTGACTTGATTGTTGAATTATACAGCCATGTATTTAAAACGGTATATTTGGGGCCGCGTCTACTTCCTTGGCCATAGCGCTATGAGTTCGATCCCAGCACGGCACCAATATTTGTATGGCCTACAGATAGTTGTTATGGGTCAGGGTGTTTGTGCGTATGAGATTTATCTGTAAACTGTACCCACGATAAAGGAGAAATTCTAGACCGGAGGATCGTTCTTGCAATAAAAACAGAGCATTCTGCTACAAGGAATAGCCAACCCAAGGGGGTCGGAAGGTATCCAGCCGTCTTAACCTTAATATGATACGGCACTATCTATATCTTAAACATGAATGGAGAAATAGATTCTGCGACGTGCGACGCAGTGAGTGTTCACTCGAGAGGTAAAACATGGTGACTTATGCTCAAAGCAAATGAAAAGCACATCCAGACCGAGCGAATTCGTGCCTCGCAAGCTCCGTTAGGCTTTATAAAAGCAAGCCCAATTCTCACCCCTGTACATAATGTTCTTTAAAGTAAAACAAACTGGTGATAGGCTGAGAAATGCGCAAGAAAATCACGACCAAATACCTGAATAAACCTCGGAAAGCCAGGATGAGCAGGCAGCGTATAGTTCAAGTACTCAATCCTCTTCTGGAACATTTTAGACGAATATATCACATCACGATGGTAAATTTCAGGCCGTAAGAAGTTGGTACCCATAAAGGTGTGACCACACTCCACCAAGACCACAGCAGCTACCAACAGGATTACAGAGCACACTTTCATTTTGTTGAAGTTCTATAGGAGACTTGGTATTCCTTTACACTGTAAGGTGAACTTCTCAACTGTCCGTCGGAAAATGTGCGTTCATGTTATATATATTTGCCTGTTATCGCCTAATTTCGCGTCATTAGTAACTATAATTTACGGATCGATTCGAACGATTCATATTTGAAAGAAAGAACGCTATTCTTGGTTTAATGGCGTGTTACAAAAAATAAAAAAAACTTACAGAACTAAATAGTAGATGTTATTTCATCCAATAATTTGGGAGCTTTATGTGATGCATAAATTCTAAGTGTCGTCATTGTCTTTAACGGTGACAAAACCAGCATGTCATTCGCTTGGTGGTCAGCGACACGCCTGCCCGTAACAATTAGAATGCTATCCAGGACTAGTGCTGCGAGGTACCACACTGCCATTTATGTCTATGTATATAATTTGTACTTTCTTAGATCATCTAAGACAACGGCTTTAATGGTGATGGAAAACATCGTGGGGCCACCTGGGTCGAATGGTCTAATATCGCTAACACACAGTGAGTTAGCGTTGTTGGACAATTACGGGGTGATATTCATCATTTCAGCCGAATAAAGTCCACCGCTGGACACAGATCAATAGAACGACCGATATGGGTGTGTTGTGGGCTCATTGGGGGGTTTGCCCATAATGGCCACGCTTGGCAGACGGGTTGGCGAACGCAGTTGAGTTGTTAATGTACTCGAAGGACGCTGCTGCTCATCCTCCAGCGAATCTCTGAACTGACTTTTATGACACCCACGGGAGGAGGCGGGGGTGGTGGTATTCTGAACCGGCAAATTGTGCAGCAGGGTGCTATTATTATTAGTAATTCTTAAGGTTTTGTGAATTGAATACATGATTTTAAGATGATAAAATCGGCAATCAAACAAATCTTCGATTGCTAAGCACTTGCTTGAATCAGGGCCAAATCACTGGATTGAGCTTCATGATCCAGGAATTCTCTCCACCAATCGGCAGTACTATCCGAGAATTGTTCGAGAAGCGATTGAGATTAAAAACATCCAAATTTAAATCGGGAACATGGATTTAGGTTGTCCGCGTCATGAATAAACAAGTGTTCGCGTTGCGATTTATCTTTGTGTATACCTTCCGATACTGTCTGTAGTGTGTGTCGTGACGGTGCACTGCAAGACCATGTACGGGTAGTTGGTAACAACTCCCGTCCATTTCGACACTAACACCCGCTACTCCACTCTATCCGGTCCAGTCTACTCGTGACCACGGTCAGTGCAACTTGCTCGAAACGTCGAGATTAGTCAAAATATTATTTTGATATTAAATCTGTGCGCGAATAGATGCGATACTATCTTAAAATCATGATATTATTATTCCATGTGGTGTCCGGCCTAAGAATGTAGCACCACTCCATCTCCTCCCGTGGATGTCGATAAAGGTGACTCGGACTCTAAATCAGAAGGATGGAGAGCAGCGTCCTTGTTGGAACAGTAGCCATACTGCGCTCAGCAATCCGCCAGCCAAGTTTGATGAGCACTGCAACTATAGATAGTTCTAGTCCTATTCCGGGTTAGGTAGCGGCGACAGTAATGGTGGGGTATTGGGGTATGGGATTGCTAAGAATCCAGATATCCAGCTACCACCCCAAACAACAACTGGTCCTGGTAACCTGCAACGTACGCGAACTGAGGCCAGACGAAAAGATCGTTGAACTGGGAGAAGAAATAAAGAAGTTACATTGAGATGTCATGGGGAAGTTCAAAGAGTTTCAAAGACACGGTAACCCTGAAATCCAGCAACATTTTCTATTATGGGTAGGGCGACTATCTGAGTCAGGGTGGTCTGGTTCCATGTCCACAGGTCCCTCATTAGTAACACATTTCCATTGAAAGTGTGTCGAGCAGGGTACTGTACATTATACTGTGAATATACAAAAGGTCATAGAGGTCGACGCATGATACACCCAGATGATGTAGTAGAGAGTATGTATGATGACGTGCGTTGGGATGTTTTATGCACTACGTGTCGCGGATTCGATTCCCGCACGGAACAACTTATTTTTATGATCTGCAGATAATTGTTTTGGGTCTGGGGGTTTGTGCATGTGAGATTTATGTCTGTAAACTGTTCCCACGATATAGGAGAAATTCTAGTGTGATACAAGGAATTTTTTTAAAGAAAAAATGACTGCGTTTAAAATGTACCGAACCATTTTGACGCCTGAAGGTCGACCTTATCCAT
Source organism: Diloba caeruleocephala (assembly GCA_947459985.1). Classification (NCBI taxonomy): domain Eukaryota; kingdom Metazoa; phylum Arthropoda; class Insecta; order Lepidoptera; family Noctuidae; genus Diloba; species Diloba caeruleocephala. The sequence continues at coordinate 6,341,855 of OX381618.1, forward strand.
TATTAATTGTGTCAACGTCAGTTATAACAACAAATGCATTAGTTTTCGTAATAGGCAGTCAGTTATAACAACAAATGCATTAGTTTTCGTAATAGGCATGTTATCGGCTAGCGGTGATTACGTTCTGTATTGATGTACCTAGTTCTCTGATTTACTATTTATTGTTTTGGAAATTATCTCGTGGTTGGGTTTATACGTTCAAGGGAGATTGCCTGCCTTTGTCAGCAGTATATACGTCTGTCATAACTGTATGTGGGTTTTTTAAACTCGTGGGTTTTGCTACCTGGGGTTCTCATCTCATCTTATCTTTTCTCATTCAAGTTTTCAAATCACGCCTAACATGGTATCAGTGTCGAGGACTACAAATCAAAACGGATTCTGGATCTGCCGATATTCTAATGAAAGATTGCAGTGCATTTTTGAAAAATACCAATAAACCGAACTACATGTCACGGCTCCCCGCGAGCGTCAGCGGTATTACTGACCTTAGAGAGAATGCTGACCTCTTCAAGGATCAGTTTTATGTAAAGTCACTATTAGGGCTGTCCTGGAGGACGTCTGATATGGTGGCTGACGTGGAACCGGGGATAAACGTTTAAGGTCAAAGAAATTGCCCATACCATAAAATATATGACTAAGGATAAATCTATGGGTCACGACGGTCTCAGTATTGAGCATCTTCGGTATGCGGGACCTCATTTACCTAGTCTTAGCATTGCTGGATTTTTTCTGTGCGACTCATAGCTATACAGGCATGGCTGCCTACGGATATGTTAGAAAGAAAGATATAGATAGAAAGATAAGTATTTATTTGGCACAAAAAATTATACTACAGCAAACAAAAACATAATATTAAAACAAAAGTGCCGAAAGGGCCAACAGCTCAGCATGATGTCAGGTGGTAGTGTACCAAGTACCACTACCTAACCCTGATTTTCAGCTGCAACCCACGAGTGCCATACGCACGAAACAAATAGAATAAATTTTAATAATTCTGTATGTATATATTATAGGTACATACAGTACGTGATATAATAATTAGGTAGGTACATAATGTTTAGTTTAATTTGTTTAGTATACAGTAAAAATAAATACATGTAACGATGTATTAAATAGGCGTAGAAAAGATACAAGGAGCAAACAGTCCATTAGTTATTTTCCCCAATAATTACTGATTCACCATCAGCTATTGTGTATGTAGTAAATGAATGTAATTATGTAATTAGTAGGTATGTACTATAATAATTCATTCGGTCAAAAAAAGTATCGGGAATGGATGATTTGTTTATGGTTCCAAATTCAAATTTTTGTTTTTATTGTTGTTGTTAGATTGGCACTGGAACTGTTTTCCATTTTGGCGCGGAGTTTGAGTTGCATCTGTTATTTATATTAAATACAGTGCTGTTTTTAGTTATATCATATCTAGTGTGTATACCGCATTTCATTATGGACAAAAACACCAAACAAAATGTTTGTCTTAAATTTTGCATCGCCAAGCGGAATTTCGTGTTCGGAGGCACTGAAAATGTTACAGAAGGCTTACGGTGAATCGACTTGACTTGTGACTAAAAACACGTGCTTATGCACTCATAAGCACGTGTTTTAGTCACCAGTGTACCACTGTACAAAGCGTTCAAAAGCGGTCGAGATGTGATGGAAGATTTGCCTCGCTCTGGTAGGCCATCAACGTCTGCAACTGAAGTTAACATCACAAAAGTGAAGGAAATAGTGACTGAAAATCCTCATTCAACTTTGAGAAAGATAGCCGCCGAACTTTCTGTATCTCACGAGTCGATCCGTACCATTTTAACTAATCATTTGAGTATGAAACATGTTACCGCTCGGCAAGTCCCAAAAGATCAGAATTTTCTTCAAAACCTCAATCGCATGAGAGTCGCTGAGGACATGCTAGAACGAGTCAATTCCGACCCAACATTCATGAAACGCATTGTTACTGGTGACGAGACGTGGGTTTACGAGTTTGACATGCAAACTAGGCAAGAAGCTTCGGAGTGGCGCCTTCCAACTGAACCGAAACCGAAAAAACCACGCCAAAGTCGATCAAAAGTCAAAGTCGTGTTGACTGTTTTCTTTGACTATCGCGGTGTTGTGCACTCGAAATTCTTGCCGAAAGGTCAAACGGTAAATGAAGAATATTATTTGAGCGTTATGCGGCATTTAAGACAGCAAATTCGAAGAAAACGGCCAGATTAGTGGAAAGAAAATTCTTGGATTTTGCACCACGATAATGCGCCTTCACACACGGCCATCATTGTGAACGAATTTTTGACCAAATACCCAACAAATACCATCGAGCAACTACCATATTCACCAGATATGGCTCCAGATGACTTCTTTCTTTTTCCTAAACTCAAATTACCACTTCGTGGCACCCGTTTTCATTCGGTAGAAGACATAAAGGAGAATTCGTGGCGAGAACTGAACTCAATTCCGGAAACAGCGTTTAAAAAATGTTTTCATGATTGGATTATTCGTTGGCGCAAGTGTATCGTTTCAGAAGGAGCATACTTTGAAGGCGATAAAATAAATTTGGATAAATGACAAACATTTTGTGTATTATTGATCTTTTCCCGTTTCTTTCTTGACAGAGCAGCAAGTGTATGGTATAAAATATAGTTATAATAAATCAATGTTGCGATGCATAAAATGTCTGTAGAAAAGAAAAATAAAGCAAGCAATCCATTTTAATCAAAATAATAATTGATCGGACGACCAAATTAATAATACAAGATGAAAAAAGTAGTACCTGCTCAGAATGCCACCACCCCATCTCCTCCCATGGGTGTCGTAAAAGTCGACTAAGGGATTAGCCGGAGGATGGGCAGCAGTGCCCTTCGAGTACATTAACAACTCAACTGCGATCGCCAACCCGCCTGCCAAGCGTGGCGATTATGGCAAAACCCCCCAATGAGCCCACAACACATCCATATCGGTGGTTCTGGTGATCTTTGGGGGAGGCCTGTGTCCAGCAGTGGACTTCATTCGGCCGAAATGATGATGATGAAAAAAGTAGGCAGTGTCACAATAATGAATTATCAAATTCTGTGTTTCTGTATTTAATGTCCACAACATGATTTTCACCAACGACCCGACCGTACAGTATACCTACATATTCTAATAAATGATCCGGCAGTTGGGTCTCGAGGTGGCTCTCACCAAGACGGAGGCCGTGTGTTTTCATGGGCCTCGGCGCGCGCCACCTTCAGGATCCCACATCGTGGTTGGAGGCGTTCTCATCGGCGTCGAGTCGACGATGAAGTACCTAGGACTCGTCCTCGACAGCCGGTGGAACTTCCTGCCGCAGTTCAGGCGGCTGGCCCCCAAGTTAACGGCGGCCGCGTCTGCACTTTCGCGGCTGCTGCCCAATTTCAGGGGCGGAAATGAGGAGGCTCTACATGGGGGTTGTGCGGTCCATGGCCTTTTACGGGGCCCCAGTGTGGGCGAAATCCCTGAGGATAGCCAACGTCGCCGTGCTGCGAAGGCCGCAGTGAACGGTGATTCTCGGGGTAATAAGGGGATACCGCACGGTCTCCTACGAGGCGGGGAGCCTCCTTGCCGGATCACCGCCCTGGGATCTAGAAGCGAGAGCCCTCGCGTCGCTGTATCAGCGGCGCGGGGAGGCGCTAAGTCGGGGCGAACCACCAGTACCTCGTGTGATCGAGGTGCGACGGTTCGAGCTCCGGTGGTGGTGGAGTGGAAAGGACGACTGGATCGGCCCACTGCAGGGTACGCCGCGATAGCGGTGGTAAGACCGGTAATAGAGGAATGGCTGGAGAGGGGGCATGGCGCCCTCACCTACCGGATGATGCAGATGCTCTCGAACCATAGGTGTTTCGGGAAGTACCTGTGTCGGATAGGCCGAGAAGAGATGCTAGGTTGTCATCACTGCGGAGACTGCCCGGAGGACACGGCGCAGCACACGTTGGAGGAGTGCCCAGCTTGGGCAGTGCAGCGCCGTGACCTCGTCGTGGCGGTCGAAGGGGGTGACCTCTCGCTTCTGGCCGTGGTTCGGTCCATCGTCCGGAGCGAGAGCGCGTGGGATGCCGTCGCCTCCTTTTGCGAGGAACTGATGCAAGCAAAGAAGGCGGCAGGGCGGGGACAGAAGGAGATCTCCGACCCCCTCCGCAAAAGACACACCGGGCGTGGGCGCCGGGGTAGGGAGTTGGACGATCTCCGGCCACCATGAGGAGCGGCCTGCGGGTGACGAACCAGGGGCGGTCCGTCGCCGGAACAGAAACAGGCCCGAGATGGCGGTGCGCGTATTCCGCGCGCGCCTCTCCGAAGGAAAGGTGCGGCCAACAGGGCCGCACACAGAAGGGGCCCGACAATCATTGTCGGGCCGATACCTACCGAGGGAGCGGCCTAATGCAGAAAAGCGTACAACTCACCCCCGGCTAGAGGTAGGAAGAAGGACACCGTGGGGTTTTAGCCGGTTTGATCCCGGCATGCCCCTCCGCCCTTCCCAAGGCGGTGGAAGTACAAGAGGAATTCCCCGGGTAAAAAAATAAAGTTCAGCGACAGTTTACATCATGAGTAACCCTACTAGTGTTGTGTGCCTGTGTTGCACCTCTATCTCGCTCACGGCGGCGCCTGCGTGTCGCAGTCCTTATCGGGTGCGCACTAAGTATGTTACTTAATAAAACCGGGACGGGAAAAATCCGACTATAGGCCCATATCATTAGCCACTGTAATTTCAAAGGTAATAGAAGGTATGCTTAATTCACAGTTGAATAAATATGTCCAACTCCATGATAACCAATTCGGTTCTCTCGCCCTGGACTGTTAACGGAGAGCACTATAATCTGTCTTAAGCATGCTGTGAACTAACTTCTAACGCAAAACTTCTGTTTATTGCTTTTTCGACCTTTCCAAACCTTTTGACCTGGTTTCCTACGATATCCCATAGAGAAAATTGGAAAAATCTTACCAACTGCATTTATTAATATTCTTCTATTCTATATATGGGGTATATATATATGTGGCTTTCGTATAGGTTGGAAAATGGGGTAAAACAAGGTGGTCTGATTTCGCCAACGCTTTTCAACTTTACGTGAATGAGCTGATCGTTGAGCTCAGCGGTACGAGACTCGGTTGTCATATTGTTGGTGTATATTTAGTTAATATCAGTTACGCAGATGATATGGTGCTACTCAGCGCATCGCCATGCGGTCTGCGTCGTTTTTGTTTTTGAGTCGGGGGGTAAAAACCCTAAAACAAAGCCACCCCATGGCCAATGGACTTCCATTAAAGAGTGTGTTTAGTTTTAAATATAGCAGGCAATAAAATCTACCAACTTGCACTACCAATGAAACTTAAACTCCGAAATAAACTCGATAACGAGTTGCCATCCCTCAACAATCAATATTGTAAACTCTTCGCCAGTTATCTGTAGTTAACAGACCTTAAGCAAAAGTTAGCAACTTGATAATCGTTTCAAGAAAATTAACACAACTGCAAAATCATTCTTCTCGCCCGTTCGCAACTTTTACACCACTCCTTTTATCGATTTTCATATTAACAGCTCAAATCTAATTTCTTTCAAAGTTTCAGCCAGTTTCCTTATTTAATTTTCTTATCCCAATTCTGGAAAAAGTAGACGTCGGTAAGCCCAAGGTCTGGTGAGTACGGCGGATGACGGATGACTTCCAACCCCAGCTCTTGTAGCTTGGAGACCGGTTGTTGTGCAGTATAGGGTCGCGCGTTGTCATGCAGGAGCAGCGGGGACGAGCGATTGATCAAAGCTGGTTGCAGATGTGCGAGATTTTCATGATCTGCAAATAGCTGTTTCGGGCCTGGTTGTTTGTGTATATGGAATTAGTATCTGTAAACTGTACCCACGAGTAGTTATAATAACAGCGTCATAGTGTAGCGCATTGTTTAAAAATATTGTTATGATAAGTCTTTTCAGAAAAGCCTCAATAGAACCTGTAGGTTTTGTTTATGTTAACGTCGTTATTGGTAAATATAGCCGGGAAACTTAAACTATTTGTGATAAAAATGGTGTGCACCCACTTTTAGGCAGGATTAATTATGTGTAAGAAGCATTTCTTACAAGTGCCCGTTTTCTGAGCCGGGCCCCGAAGAGCGGCAGGACGGCCTCGACGACGCGCTTGGTCGCAAATTGCATCCGCAGGCGGTGACGCCACTTTCCAAGTGCGCGTTGCCGAGCTAGCCGCCTCAGCATGTCTAACGCCCCTGGAGGCGCGTTTCCGCCGCTCTGGCTCTGGCTCTGGATGTCGAAAGGCGGAAAACCCGCCAGGATAGTTGCCGCCTCGTAGGACACTGTTCGGTATCCTCGTGCGATTCTGATAGCCACTCTGTGCTGCAGACCGTGAATTTTGGTTCTGCAGCGCTAGGCATCTGATAGTCGAGCTGACCATACATGCGCCCCGTATAGGGCCACGGACCGCAAGATCCCCCCGTAGAGACGGCGAACTTCCTCACATGGTCCCCCGAGATTGGGCACTTCTGTATAACTTGCCGCAGCGTATGGATGTGGTCTATAGTACTGAAACCTTTTCGGAAACCGGCTTGTTCAAGAGGCTGGAAGTCATCAAACCTGCGCTCGAGACGATTCGTGATGACCCTTGAAAAACAGCTTATAAACATGGCTCAAAAGCGAGATGGCTCTGTAATTATTCAATAGAGTGTTATCACCCTATTGAAGAAATAAGTATAAAAATAAATAAATCGGTAAATACAAAAAATAAACTTTAAATATCGTAATTAAATGCCCTGGTGAGCGTATATTTGTGTCCAAAAATATCACATATCACATGGTGCAAAGCCCACAAATCTATTTTTGGCAAAATATTTTGATACCTCCCGGCAAACGAGTCCGTGGGGTTTTCCACAAAACGATGAGTTACCTATCATACCGTGCTGTAACACATTTTTATGTAGGCCATCTTGCCGCTCTTCGGAGCCTGGCTTAAGGCGCGTCACATTCCGCCTGTGGCAGGTAGTCACCGGACACCGTTGTTTCGGTGCGTAGATACTTGCACAGGATAGGAGGCGAGGTCACGGCACAGTGCCACCCACTGTGGAGACGATCAGAATACCGCACAACACACGCTCGGAGAGTGCCCTGCGTGGACTGCCGAGCGGCGGATCCTGGTCGATCCTCAGGAACACGGCGGTGGGCATGTGCTCACGTGCCGCCGTATGCGCATAGCGTACAGCGTATAGCGAGGCTTCGAGGGAATCCTTTTTACATTCGCCTCTCCTCTACTAGAGGGGGTTCCCGATTCACAGTTATCCCCTCCGAGTTGTGCCAAGACTTGGCACCAATGATCGGCTCTAGTGTGATTGTATTGAGGACCTGGAACCCCCTTCAGTGCCGAAGATGACTAGCCGATGATTAGCCGGCAGGAGTCCGCCATACCCCTTCACCCTTCCCCAGGGCGAAGAAAGTTCCTGAAGAATTTCCATTGGGCACCAATAAAAAAAAACGGAGTTGTGTCGCGTCGCCCATCCACTGGACGGAGGAAGTACAAGATGTATTTTCAACGGATTACATAAATTAAAAAAGATAGCAGTCAAAAATCTCACAGTTTCTTCTTCATCACCTTTTTGATCATCATCATCATTTCAACCGAAAAAACATCCATTGATAGATATAGGTCTCCCCCAAAGATCGCCACAATGACCGGTCTGGCTTTGTTGTTTTTTTTGTCTTTGTTTTTGTGTGCTCATTAGGTTATAGGTATAGGTTTTGCCATAAGCGCCACATACGGCGGCGGATTGACGATCGCAGGTGAGTCGTAAATGTATTCGCAGGCCGCTGCTGTCCATCTTCTGGTTAATCCCACAGACGGCTTTTACTGGGCTGGTGCTATTCGTAGCTGGCACCACAGGGTTCAATATTTGATATAATATGATTAAACAATTAGCTTTATTTTTTAATACTACAAAAGAGACAATATTGATCACAGATCATAATGATCATTTAAATGCCAGTCATTAGACATTTCTAATGATAACCAGTATTTTATGACAAGGTAACTGTATTTTGTTACGGGATCGATTTATGTAGAATTTTTTAGTTTTTACAAATGTTCAATCGTAAATGTGGTGTACATATTTAGTTTTAAAGAATATTGTTAATTTATATAATAGTGTATTATATTACAAAATTGTTTACGAAAATAACAACAAACAACCTTTAATATTCAGGTTAATACTTATTTCTTCACTTCCTTTAGAGTTTTAATTTAACATTTGAGTTATCAACGCATAAACATTGTAGAGTCTAACGCTAAGAGCTATTAAACCAAATCAACCCACACCTTTACCCAATAGAAGCTATATAAAAGGGCGATTTATTTCTGTATATGACGTAGTTTTTATGTCACACAATTGTCCCTTGAACGAATATACTTAATAACGCCAAATAAATAATAATAAACAGTTAGACGTTTATATTTACACTCCATTTCGTATGTTAAAATCTGTATGGATTAACATTATGTTGTCTTTATAATCCGTGTGGTGTCCGGATAATCCGTGTGGTGTCCGGATTAAGAATATAGCACCACTCCATCTCCTCCCGTGGATGTCGTAAAAGGCGACTAAGGGAATCTAAACCAGAGGGATGGGCAGCAGCATCCCTTCTGTGAAACGGTAGCCATACTGCGCTCACCAACCCGCCTGCCAAGCGTGGTGAGTATTGGCAAATACCCCCCAAAATGATGACACAGTTTGTTTGTTTCTGAAAATCTATGGGGGAGGTCTTTGTTCAGCAGTGGACGTATAAATGGCCGATATGATGATGATGTCTTTATAATGTTTGTTTCTTTTAAGAGGTGCCCCGCAGTTTTATGTTACCTTCCCACAGAAATATATAAACATTTATAAAAAAAATAAAAAATAATAATAAACAGTTAGACGTTTATATTTACACTCCATTTTGTATGTTAAAATATGTATGGATTAACATTATGTTGTCTTTATAATGTCTGTTTCTTTTGAGAGGTGCCCCGCAGTTTTATGTTACCTTCCCACATAAATATATAAACATTCAAATGTGGTCCTTTCCTTTAGTGTTGGTCTTATCATTTTTATACAACAGATAGGTCGATGTATGTGTAGATGGTCTACTTATCACATAAATTCAGAAACTTTCACGACTGGTCCAGAGAGAATACTGCCACAGTCAATAATTTATTGTACTTTTATAATTGTGCAGAGTATCATTTAGATGTGGCAAAGGTTTATGAAAGTATTAAGGATTATAAGTATTTATAAAATTGCAACGCATAGATGACAAAAGTTATACTTCTGTGTAAGAGAGGTCACAGCGCGTCGCGTATGTCGGTCTGTCACACGCTATCAGGTGAAGTCAGTTTTTTAGCATTTTGTTATTTCCAAGCCAATCCGTACCGCAGAGATTCCTAACCGAACTCCGTGTGCGGTGAAACTTAACTGATGGGAGATTTTATTTTTTAAGTGCTTTCCGTTATCTGTACATAACGCATTCCAGTGACAATTGGTGCAATAAAGATATTTTTTAAATAATTAGTCTAACAAAATAATGCCTAGCTATGTCATTGTGCAGGATATTAAACATGGCTGTATTATGGGCAGGTACATACTCTTTTTTACCGTTTTGCTCTTTTTTCTTAACGGAACAAATATGTAAATGTAATTATTAACTATTGTGGATAGATTTCATTTCCCAAGGAAAACCCCAATACCATTAATCGGTTTCTAATTTGCTCATGAATCATGTTACAGAGAAATAAACAAAAGTACTTTAAATCGATTCTTGAAATTTTTGTATTTATCTCAATCAGCATATACAAACTACTCTGGCATAAGTAAATTACAGTGTCATTCATCCGATTTGACGACGGACTTAAATTTTTAAACTTCGAACGGATAATAGAGGGCATGTTCGGTATCCTTATATTGATTTAACAAGCATAATTTATGCACATGGTGACCATTGTCTCGAAGATACTGTCGGAATGTTTGTGGTTGTGTTAGACGCGTGACTAATTGTTCATGTTGGAGGTTATAGTAAAAATTTCCGTCAGTCGAAATCTTGTTTCTGAGATGTACTTCAGTGTTTTTCTTGACGCAGAATATTTTCTGATGTTCGTGAATATTTGGTTAATCTCCTTGAAACAGGCTTCTTGACTTCTTATGACTTCATAAATTTCCTGTATCTTCCTGGATCTTACTGCCCCTATAACCCTAACTAACTATAATACATATGAGACAACAATTAAAGAAACTTAGTTGCGCTCTAAATCATCGATACGGTATATGCGACTTCTAAAATACCGGGGCGACCCGCTTGTGGGAGACCGGTACCCGATTCGCTACCGCACGAAAAGCAAACTAAGTTGGTCAGTCTTTTAACATATAACAACACTAGCGCTTGTTGGATGCGCTAGCCTGATGTACGTCAAAGTGTCAGTCAGTCATACCCTTTTTTTTATTTCTTTTTTATTGATCCGGTGGAAATACCTCATGTACTTCCTTCGCACCGGGAAAGGGCGAAGGAGCATGCCGGACTCCTACCGGCTAAAACCACCGGAGTGATCATCGTCGGCACCGAAGGGAGGTTCCAGGAACTCGAATAATCTCCATCTAGAGCCACCCGTTGGTGCCACGCCTTTAGGCACATCTCGGAGGGGATGACTGTAAAGTTGTCATCCCCTCTAGTGGAGGGAAAGCGACTGTAAAGAGGCCACCCCCCCAGGCCTCTCTCGGGGGATTGTAAAATATTCCCCCGAGGCCTCACTATGCGCTATGCTGCGCACACAGCGGTACGTGACCACATGCGCACCGTTGTCTTCCCGGGGGTCGCTCGGTATGAGCACGCATATTTCCCAATAAGCGCGCTCGCGACCCCCAAGGCCCACCGCCATATAAAGACGACAGGGGGCTCAGGCGTGTTGGACACGGGCGCCGCGGCGGTTGTTACCCCGGCCCAGTGTCCTCCTCCTCCGAGCGGGATCGGCCCTATCCCGATCCCTCTCTGCGACCTCCTTCTGGAGCATTACGCTCTCACGGAAGGAGACCACAGCACTCCAATTTTCCTGCTATGCCAGCATAGCCGACACTACTGCTGGCAAAGAGAGATCTTGCCCGATCCGATCGACCAGGATCCGCCGCTCGGCAGTCCACGCAGGGCACTCTCCGAGTGTGTGCTGTGCGGTATCCTGCTCGTCTCCACAGTGGTGGCACTGTGCTGTGACCTCGCATCCTATCCTGTGCAAGTACGCACCGAAACAACCGTGTCCGGTGAATACCTGCGTCAGGCGGAATGTGACGCGCTCGCTCCTTTGGAGCCAGGATCCGAAGAGCGGCAAGACAGCCTCAACGACGCGCTTTGTCGCGTACTGTGGCAGCATGAGCCGCTCGCGCCACAGCTCGAGTGCACGCCGCCGACCCTAACGCTTCAAACTTTCGAGCGCCCCTGAAAGCACGCCTTCAACGCACTGGCGGAGGGAGCGTGTTTGGTGATACACCCACGCATCCATCTCCGCTAAGATATCAAAAGGCGGAAAGCGCCAACAGAGTTGTCGCCTCAAAGGACACCGTTCGGTATCCTCGTGCGATCCGTATAGCCGCTCTACGCTGCAGACCGTGAATCTTGGTTCTGCAGCGCTGGACGCTCGAGAGTCGAGATGACCAAACAGGCGCCCCGTAGAGGGCCACAGACCGCACGACTCCCCCGTAGAGGCGGCGAACTTCCTCGCTCGGTCCCCCGAGATTGGGTTCATGAGTTCACAAGGGAAGGAGGTGACCTGCCTATGATGCCACCGCAAGCAGTGACATCTCACTAGTACTAGACTATTTATTAAGTAAAGTTTCATAGCAATCAGATAATCCCACTTTCCCATGACAACCCTAAAATAAAACAAAATGACAATTGGCAACTTTCGTTTATATGATAAATAATTATTGTGAACAAAACTTATTAGGCGTAGATATATACGTCAAAGTGTAAGTGATTTCCGGGACTGCTTATCATTTGAATATTCACGAAGTCGAAGCCGACGCCGCCTTGCGTCACATAAGCGGATGCGTATGCGGAGTGCGTATGGTCGAACGCCAGAATACCCTGCAAGTAGCATACATGTTCTTTTAAGTGGATGCATGATAATTATGGTTGTGTTGTGGGTTTTGGTTGTGAGCGAGGTTATATTGCCAGTTTATTATAAAGTTGATCTAGGCAAGGTTATTCTAAATAATTGCGAAAGCGAGCGGTACACCTATAACCTATTCGATTATGTACTCAGATATTTGGTACCTAACACAAAATATTAATTTAACTAAAATTGCCAGTGAAACTAAATCAAACAGATTTTATGTCGTGTTTTATTTGAACGTCCTTAATGAAAAACATAAAAGTCAATTTGACAAAACAAGGCATGTAAAACAAGTTAAAAATCTATTTTGTAATTTAGTTATTAAATTAACCATCATAATCAAGGTTAAGAATCAACCTCATCAACAGATGAGAATAGCAATTGATATCAGAATTTGAACAGAAACTTGATAATTATAATAACTGAATCAGTAATTTCAAAAACTACATAAGTCTAGTTTTTTTTTATTTTCCACACACTTCCTTATAGGTAAACCCATAACCTAAGTGAAAACAACGCATATCGTTCATTTCTTCCTTCTCAAACAGTACTGCGTCGATCATCGTTCATTGCATAAACGACATGTCATTGACTTAAGTGGTACTTGCTTGCATTACCAGATGGCGGTTGTAGTAGTCGTGGCTGAGTAAGTGTATATTTAATGTATGTCTATATTATGTAATTTTAATGTTCTGAGTGGTTGAAAGATTTTAATTAAATAGTTTGAAGACATTGATCTCGGTTCGTTACTTTCTTCAAAATTTATTAACACTGAGTAGGACAGGTATTCTTAGCGCGCTTATTGGGAAATATGCGTGCTCATACCGAGCGACCTCCGGGAAGACAGCGGTGCGCATGTGGTCACGTGCCGCTGTGTGCGCAGCACAGCGCATAGTGAGGCCTCGGGGGAATCTTTTACAATCCCCTCGATAGATGCCTGGGGGGGTGGCCTCTTTACAGTCGCCTTCCCTCCACTAGAGGGGATGACCACTTTACAGTCATCCCCTTCGAGATGTGCCAAAAGGCGTGGCACCAACGGGTGGCTCTAGATGGAGATCTTTGGAGTTCCTGGAGCCTCCCTTCGGTGCCGACGATGATCACTCCGGTGGTTTTAGCCGGTAGGAGTCCGGCATGCCCCTTCGCCCTTTCCCGGGGCGAAGGAAGTACATGAGGTATTTCCACCGGATCAATAAAAAAAAAATTAAAAAAAAAAAAGGGCAGGTATTCTTGCTTTTGAAAAATGTCTTCAAGTGAAACAGCGAATGAAAGTGAGCCAAAAAAGAAGAGAATGCGTAATCTATCAACATACAAAAAAATTATTATAAAAAACCGGACAACTGCGAGTTGCACTTGCCTGGAGAGGGTTCCGTACCATGAATATTTGTTATCTAACATGTCTTTCATAATCCATCACAAATTTGTTTGTGGTAACTAAAAACAGTATGTATGGAGTCAGGTTGTAGAGGGAAATTGCTGAATATATTGTCTATTGTTGTGGTAATAACTTATCCCTTAACTCTCACTTAAAATCCCTTAACTTATTATTATCCCAGGATAGAGATAAATACATACATTCCAACTGCAAATGTAAGTGTGTACGTACAATATTGCAAGATTGACATGTGATTTTAAGACCATATACTTCTTATAGGTTTTCCTGTACGAGTAATATATAAGTACAGAACTACTTTCTGTATTGTTTTCAATATTTTAGGCTGTGTAATTTCGCAGATATTCGCTGGGAATGGTCAATTTTTATCTATTTACTTTTAAAAAAAACTATATTGAGTCCCTCAAAACAAGAACTTTCTATTTGATATGCTACATGGTACAGATTGCAAAAGCTTTCTTTAATTTCCTAATTTGCCCCCCAAAAGTGACCGCCAATTCAAAATTCGCATTTGGGCCGCAGAAACTCATATGTGCACCAAATGTCAACTTAATCGATCCAGTATATTAGGAGCAATATAATTATCTGAATCTTACCTTGATTGATCGTCTACCATAAGAGGACGCAACAGGTAACGTGAAGTAAAGATTTTCTACCCTCTGCCTGTAAGTATAGGCATTGTACTGGACATCATGATGATACACCAGAGGCCACTGAATACTCGTACCAATGAAGGTATGCCGACACTCTACGAATACTACAGCTGCCAACAAGAATACTAGGGTATATAACTTCATTGTCACTTTTTGTGATATTGCCTAAGAATTGTCACGTGGTCTTCGCGACGGGAAGCTCAATATGCGAATGGTGTAGTGAAACGTTAAAATTTATATCAATACACTTTATCGAAGCCAGATGAACTTTGTATCATCAGAAATAATTTATATACTATAATTGTTCATTAATTTATTGGACTATTACTCATGCCTAGCGTTATCTATATTTTAGCAATACTTGTTAGCTTATTGCAAGCTTGGCAAAGTATTCATGGGTTCAGAATTCCGTCCCTAGATTCAATAAACAATAGTCAAAATTTTTACTTCTAATAAGCTGACAAATTACTGGCACGTCAGAATTTAAATTGCACAATTCCATTTAGTTAATCCATGGTTCTTTTCGTGTGTTGTCCGGATTAAGAATATAGAACTACACCATCTCCTACCGTGGGTGCCGGCCGCTTTAACTATTTGAACCGCCTTATAGTTAAACCCGGACTTAATAATCACTAGCGTTTCAGTATTCGGCCGTAAGGGACTCTAACCGAGCAGCATCGCTTCTGTGAAACAGTACTCTAGTACGCTCACCAACCCGTCTGCCAAGCCAATTATTGCCAAATTCCCACAAAAATGAACACACTATTGTTGTGGTTTGTTCAACATTGGATGTTTTTTGACTGATATGATGGTGATGATGGAGATCCATGGTTTATCCTATTGAGAAGAGGTAGAAAGAAACTCCATGGGCACTTTTAAAATTACTCAGATTACAATTTTGATTGATGCAAATTGTGATAAAATATATAACATTAATGGCTACATGATGCTCACATATTCACAGTTTTGTAAGCATATAATTATAAATTAATGTCCCAAGATTGAAATATTAAGAACAAAAATAGCAGTGAATCACTGTCATAATATTAATATAAGCATATACTTCATAATATTAGATAAGGACGTCTGAACAAAGGTCTTCCCAACAGATTTCCACAATGAGCCGCCGCCCATATCCAATGACTTTTAGGAACCTTCACCAGGTCATCCGTCCATCTCGTTGGAAGCCATCCCTCGCTGCGTTTTCCAGTGCGTGGTTTCCAGTCGAGAACTGTTCTGCCTCAACGGCCATTAGTTCTACGACGTAACGACTGAAATTAATAATCCATCTAATCTAAAATCTTGGGATTTGGGATAGAGTATTAATGTTAACACAAATACAGAACAAGTTCGAAATCTTAAATGTAAAGATTTTAGAAAGACTTTTAGTTCTTCTACAGGTCTCGTCATTTCTGATTCGATCTTGTTGACAAATACACGATATCAAGCGTAGCTCTCTGTATAGCTCGCTCATTTACCTTGACCTTTCATATAAAGCCGACGATGTATGACCAATAAGTACTAAGTACCAATAAATCATTCTTGTTTACGTCGGGAGTCCCACAATTCTTATTAAAGTACTTTACTTTTTAGGAGATAATAATTACGCATTGCGCATTGATGCATTTAACTAGCTGTTGCCCACGGTTTCACCCGCAAGTTTTTTATCAATATAGATATAAATATAGCCTATATCACTCAGGCATAATGTAGCTTTATATAAGTGAAATAAATATTAGAATCGTTTTAGTAGTTCCAAAGATTATCCTAAAGATATACCCTACACACAAACAAAACCTCTTCTTTTTTCTTTCTTTTCGTGTGTGTTAACGGGCAGCGGGGGACCTTGTGTCAGAGTTGTTCAAGCACCCAAAGGACTCCAACTTGGCTTAACTACTATCGTCCAATGACAACAACCGGGGCTGATAATTTAACGTACCCTCCGAAGCACGGAGACGCTCAGCACAAATACTACTATGCGGTTTCCCATCCATAGACTGACCGTGCTAAGCGTTGCTTGACCTCGCCGATCGTTTACCGATCAATAAGTGCCACTGCTTAAAATAATAGTTTAGATTATCAAATTCAATGATACAGCACAACTACTCAACGTGAGCACCGGGGTTCGATTTACTGGTCGGGCAGCCATAAGACGGTTTCCTGTAAGAAAAGATCATTAACAGCCCGGAATCTGGAAGTGTCCTTTAGATTGCATAAGTATGCTCCCTATTTTTTATTTTTTTATTTTTTCTATTTAAAAAAAACGTTGCCCCACACTAGGATTTCTCCTGTGTCGTGGGTGCGTTTACAGACATGAATTCCACACATAATACACCCAGACCCGGAACAACTACCTGCAGATCATACAAATATTTGTTCCGTGCGGGAATCGAACCCACGACCCGGAGCGCAGCAGTCGACTGTGTCAGCCACTGCACCAACCGTGCCATCAAAAATCAAAATAATACTATATAAATTATTATTCAGTGTTTGTGTGTAACGTAAGATAGCAAAAAACATAAAAATCTCATCATAATAACTATATCGAACTAAATCTACCCTATACTTATACAAAGTGATTTGATTTTCTTAAATTAACTTACACTACAGTGATCTATCCACAGTGTGTGCGTGTTTTGAGCCCGAGCTGATGTGCTGTCCTATGGTGTTTAATACACCGTGAAAACTGCCATCAACGCGATTTTACTAAACAGCGCCATCTAGTGACGCGTGTGCTGACTAACTTGTGATCTATCGTATATTAATCGCAAACTCACTACTATGGCCAAGTGTGGGGGCTGTGGTAAATTCTTATCGCCGACAGATTCCACTAAATGCGATAAATGCAGTGCAGTTTATCATCGGGCATGTGTGAGTGTTCCTACTAAAGGCGCTAATAACTCTACCTGGCACTGCCCCGAGTGCAAAAAAAACCTGAAGAGAGACAACCAGGCCGAAACGCCGGTAAGAGGGTCATTGCAAGCTGCGCAGAAAGAAAGCAACAGTGAGCCGGCACAAACCAGCCCACTGAATAGTAAAGCACTGGACGCCGCTCAGGAACTCGCCATCGACATCAAGGCTGAGTTAAGGCTGTTCAAGGAGGAGTTCATGAATACAATACGGGACGAATTCCAACTGCTGCGAGACGATATGGCAGATTTGAGATCGTCGGTAAACGCCTGCAACGATCGTATGAGCAATCTGGAGGAGAGGGTTTCTACGATAGAAAAACAACAGGTCCAGCCCGCACCCACGTCAGAAATAGAAGAGATAATCTCTCAATTGAGGTGCGACATTAATAATCGGGAGCAGGAGTTACTAGCGAATGACATCGAGATCGCAAATCTGCCAGAGGTCAGTGGAGAAAATCCCATACATGTAGCGTTGTTGATAGCATCGAAAATTGGGGTAAATATTGAGGTACGCGATATAGTAAGCGCCGAGCGTGTCGGAGCTCGACGCATAAATTCAACTGAGCCAGTCCCTGAAGCACCCTACACGCCTCGCCCGCGCCACCTTGTCGTTCGTCTCACACGGCGTGACTTGCGCGATGAGATGTTGCAGTGCGCGCGAGTGCGTCGCGGCGCTACCTCTGCTGACCTCGATATGCCCGGGCCGCCAACACGCTTCTATGTGAATGAACGTCTCACGAAGCAGAACAGGCAGTTGTTTCGCAGAGCACGGGAGAACGGCAGTCGACTTGGCTGGAAGTTTATCTGGTCAAAGCGTGGTCACATTCTTGCCCGGCATAAACCAGGAGACTCTGCTTGCCCTATCCGCTGTGAGGCAGACATTCAGCGTGTCTTTGGACCTGAACCGGACACAGGAATTAGTAATTAAATATTTTAGATGCCTGTTCACAACAAATGTAAGATCAGTAGTACCAGGCATTTTATACTTCAGTTTTAAGGCTTGTATATCGCATTTATTCTGTTTTCACATTTTTATTTCTTTAAGCTACAATGTTATAGATAATAGAAAAATCGGGAATAAGGTATTTCACAAGAGTAAAGGTGGGATTGGGATAACAAATTACACTTATATTTACAATTACAAACTATACAAACTATTTACATTTATCAGTATATCTTTTCTACATAGTATAATGACTCACATATGTTCTTACCGACTCCCCCAGATAACCAGCTATTCACCTTGGTACTATCTCAATCATTACAATATATTTATATATACAACTAAAATAGACACAAACAAAAATGGTTCATAGTAAATTCTTAAAGTTAGGTTTTTTTAATGCAGGTTCACTGGGGACAAACCATGACGAATTTTTGGTGGCCATGGACCGTCACTCGGTGGACATAATGGCTATCAACGAAACATGGCTGCGGTTAGGGGAAGAAGGTCGAGCGCCCAGTATACCAGGATACAAATTAAAGCACATACCACGACCCGATAATATACGCGGAGGGCGAGGAGGTGGGGTAGCCTTTTACATCAAGACCTCTGTAAAGGCACGCTTCAGAACTCACCCCTTACAACCTAATGTCGAACAACTCTGGCTTAATTTAAACATCAATGGAACGAAACTGCTCGTAGGAACAGCTTACCGGCCACCATGGTCCATTTTAACAAGTTTTTTGGAGGGAATAATTGGCTCCATATGACCATGTAGTGTTACTAGGAGATTTTAATGTAAACATGCTAGACGAGAACAACACAAAAACGAAACAGCTTACAGAGTTTTTACATTATACTAATTTGAACCAGATTGTCAGTGTACCGACACACTTTACAGAATATAGTAGCACACTAATAGACATCATATGCACTGATACTGGAGTACGGAATGTGGTTGTAGACCATATTACTGAACTAGGCCATCACTCATTTTTGACTTGTGATATGATGTTCAAAAAGAAAAAGTCTAGGCCTAGGGTTATCACTTATCGTCCAATGAAGGACATTCTAGTAGATTACTTCTCTGCTGATCTTGGGATCATTCCATGGCCAGTAATAATGGATCAATCAGACGTTAATTCAATGGTCAACACTTTTAACTCATACGTCATTCAGTTATTCGATCTGCACGCTCCCCTTAAGAGTAGAAAATTTAATAATCGAACAACACCATGGATAACTGATAACATACGCTTGATGACTGACATGACTTAGAGATTCAGCAAGGAAAAAATATCATAAACTCAAATCAGACAGTAGCAAAACATATTACTTAAGCCTTAAAAATCAAGCAATTACAGCCTTACACAGTGAAAAAAAGGTGTACTTTGATAAATATATAAATAAAAATATTAATAATCCAAAGCTGTTGTGGTGGAATCTCAAATCAGAGGTTATTCCTGCACACAATGATGGTACACTTCCTGGCCACTTTTGTGATCATGATGAGATTAATAAGTCTTTTCTTGACATACCTGGCCAGTGCCAACAAAATATATCACAGTTGACATTTTTTGAATTTAATAGGCACTGTCAGTCCTGTTTTAAATTAAAGACGGTCAGTCAGGAAGAAATATTAAAGATTGTCAAGAGTCTTGAGTCAAATACACAAGGAGTCGATCAGATTACACTGGAAATGCTGACTTTAACCCTACCGTATTCTTTGCAAGCCATAACTAGCATTGTTAATAAATCAATAGACACTCACACATTTCCTGATTTATGGAGGTGTGCGATTGTAAGGCCTATTCCTAAAAACAGTACTCCAGTTAGTGTCAAGGACCTGCGTCCCATAAGTATACTGCCCTGTCTGTCTAAAGTCTTGGAAAGAGTGGTATACATTCAAGTGGTGGATTATTTGGAAAGGAACAATATTCTTCCAGATCTTCAGTCTGGATTTAGGAAAGGTAGAGGCACAGCAACAGCTCTCTCCGATGTCATAGGTAACATCCTTGAGGCACGTGACCAGGGGGAGGGCTCTATACTGGTCTTGTTGGACTTCTCCCGGGCCTTCGACGCTATAAATACGAGTCTATTGATGTCTAAGCTAGCATATTATGGATTTACTGCGGAAACAATAAAATGGTTTAATAGCTACCTGTTTGATAGAACACAATATGTTGAAATCCGTAGGCAGGATGGCTCTATAGCATCATCTCCCCCACGACATGTGTCAAGAGGATGTCCCCAGGGATCAATTTTAGCACCACTGCTGTTCATCCTATACAGTGCTGACATAATCAATACATTCCAGAGCTGCAAGTACCACATGTATGCTGATGATATACAGGTGTACATGTCATTTAAACCTTGTGATACATTATCAGCAGTACAGAAAATAAATGAAGATCTACAAAGAGTGGTCGCCTGGTCTGAAAATAACTCACTGGTTCTAAAACCCTTGAAATCCAAATTTATGATACTCGGAAGTAAGAATCAGGTTAACACAATACGATCTGTGAGGCCCGATATTACTGTAAAAGGAGAAAAAATTGAAGGGGTAGATACGGCATGCAACTTAGGACTGACAATTGATTCGGAATTACGCTTTGAAAAGCACATCTCAAATGCCATGCGAAACTGTTTCTATAGACTAAAAATTCTATATAACATCAGAGACTACCTGAGTGTGGCCCTGAGGAAATGTCTAGTTGATAGCTTAGTTCTCTCTAAACTTAATTATTGTGACACCGTGTACGGTCCATGCCTGCTGTCTAGAACGGCTCAGTTGATCCAACGCATACAAAATGCATGCATACGATTTTGCATCAATATACCACGGCGGAGCCATATTACACCTTATATGAACACCAATAAAATTTTGAAGATGGATGCAAGGAGGAAGATTCACCTTGCAAGTATGTTATTCGGTATAGTAAAAACCCAAAAACCAGGTTATCTGTTTACCAAATTATGCTGGAGACAGAGTAAAATCTCATATCCAGTTCGTTATACAACAAATCCCCTGTCAGTGAAGAAGCACAAGACCACTGCTTTCAGAGGCAGCTTCAAGTATGCTGCGACGCGCTGCTGGAACGATCTGCCACCACCAATTCGAGACCTGAAGTCAAAGCAAAGTTTTATAAGCAGGTTGAAAAGACACTACATGGACATTCAATAACACCCACATAAAATTAAATAGTTAAATCAAATCGATATCTAGTTATGCATATGTGTTTGTGTGTGTACGTGTGTTTATTGTTAATTTATTATATAATTTTTTTTTTTTTTTTTTTTTTTCCTGTTGAACTTGCCTAGTTACTGATTACATGTACACAAACAAAATATAAGCTTATTCCTAATAAATGGCCTATAGGCAACACGCGCGGCATCGGAGGTTTTCTGTGTAAACCCATCAGGTATTATATAATATCCTGTTTGATTTGACGCTGGTAACGATAATATTGCATAACGCACAATCATGGCTGCCCGCTACGACAAAAATTAATGTTTTTGTAGTTTATTTCCGGCGAAAGATATAGCAATTAGCAGCTGAGTCCTTTTTGTTTTTTCTCGCACTGATAATTGATTAGAATTTTGTTTTTACACAAACAAGATTTGATGCCATGACATCAGATAGGTTAAGAGGCTGATACTGAAAACCAGCGCTGCTGATGTTGATTTTATCTCAACGCTGCAGCATAATGCTGAGTGTCAGCCATTTTCTGCACACTAGCGGCGCACAATTATTTTAATTTAATCATAGTTTTATTTAGTATAAATTAATATTAAGTTCTTTAGTAGAAATTTAAATCTCTTGCCAACATTCACGCACTAAACAGGCAGCAAATTGGCAATGGCCAATGCTGATGATTACTCTTCTTTTTTGGTTTGTGAATTATGATAGCCTGGACTCCAAATCCTTTGGCGAGGTACTTTATTAAATGGCGTGAGTGTTGCAAGGAAAACAAAAATATGTTTAATACTTTGGTGTTCATGTTATGCGCGTCTCTATGGTGTTCAGAAATAAATACTTTTTCTTTCTTTCTTTCTTTCTTTTCTTTCTAAATAATGACTGCTACAATTTTTAAGGGGGAATAAATGGTGTACAATTTCATAGACTTATTGGTAAACTAGCTGGGACCCGCGGTTTCACCCGCGTTTAATTTAAAAGAAATTTAGAGTACTTCGACAACTTTCAAGGGTTTTATTTTTTTGCACGGAACCTAATTATTTTACTAAAATAAAAGTAAGTAAGCCTAAGTTATTCCTTACAACATCAGCTATCTGCCAGTGAAAGACCCGTCAGAATCGGTCCAGCCGTTTCGAAGATTACCCGGAACAAACAGACAGACAAAAAGAAAAAATTAATTATAGTGTTTTTTTGTTATATGTACCGTATATACTTTCATGTGCATTTAGTAAAAAGCTGTTATTTTGACATTACAAACAGACACTTCAATTTTATTTATTTGTATAGACAAAGATGAAGCTGTTCAACAATTACTAATTGATGAAGTTATGGTGATGTTCATATTTATTTGTATTAGTATCACATTTTTTATCAATTAGCACCAGAATAATCTGATGACGGAGTGAGCTAACACGTGATCACGCCACATAAAACTGACAATGGGAAACAGTCTTCTCTCAAGTCAACTCCCACGAACTTTAAGATACAGATAAAATAAAAATGTTTTTATTCCTGTAAAACCAATGACAGGCACTTCATCATTTCGGCCGAACGAAGTCCACTGCTGGACACAGGCCTCCCCCAAAGATGTCCACAACGACCGATATGGATGTGTTGTGGGCTCATTGGGGGGTTTTGCCATAATCGCCACGCTTGGCAGACGGGTTGGCGATCGCAGTTGAGTTGTTAATGTACTCGAAGGACGCTGCTGCCCATCCTCCGGCTAATCCCTTAGTCGACTTTTACGACACCCATGGGAGGAGATGGGGTGGTGGCATTCTGAGCCGGCACCACACGGCACTTATTAATAGTCATCGCGAAACTCATTTTGATAGAGAATTGCAGTCTCTTAAAATCATACTGGAGGTCATTAGAAATACACGGGATTAAGACTGTTTGCGCGCGGGAGGCCCGGTGGATTTAAAAAATCCCAGTGGATAACAAACAGCTTCATCTTTATTCACCAATAAGTCTATAAAATTGTACACCATTTATTCCCCCCTCAAATTACATTACATTCGTTATCGATACATAAAAAAATAACAGGTTTCTTCTACAAATATTCTCTCCCTATTATACCCCCTTAAGGATTGATTTCCAAAAACACGGATACATATTTCTTATTTCTCAATCATAAAGCAAATATCAGTTTTCATTGATCAAAATTAACGGATTACAATTCAAACTATGATCCCCTATTTTGCCATCTATAAGGTTGATTTTTCTAAACCACTGATATACGTCTTTCTTTATTTTAACTGAGAGGGTGAATAATTGTTTATAGATCTAACTTTAACACTGACCGATTTTAATACAAACTTTCATCCCCTATTTTACCCCTTTAAAGGTTGTTTAGGTTGACAAAACGCTGATGAATGACTGTTCAATCTTGAACATCTGTGCCGTGGCACAAATAAACAACCACGACCCAAAATCACTATTACAACATACCTTTTTTTTTATTGATGTCCAGTGGAAATTCTACATGGAACTTCCTTCACCCCGGGGAAGGGCGAAGGGGTCACCCCACCTGCGATCGTCAATCCGCCTGCGTGTGTGGCGCTTATGGCAAAACCTATACCTATAACCTAATGAGCACACAACACAAAGCCAGACCGGTCATTGTGGCGATCTTTGGGGAGACCTATATCTATCAATGGATGTTTTTTCGGTTGAAATGATGATGATGATCAAAAAGGTGATGAGGAAGAAACTGTGAGATTTTTGACTGCTACCTTTTTTAATTTATGCAATCCGTTGAAAATACGTCTTGTACTTCCTCCGTCCTGTGGATGGGCGACGCGACGCAACTCCGTTATTTTTATTGGTGCCCAAAGGAAATTCTTCATGAACTTTCTTCGCCCTAGGGAAGGGTGAAGGGGTATGGCGGACTAGGAGATCCGGCTAATCATCGGCTAGTCATCTTTGGCACTGAAGGGGGTTCCAGGTCCTCAATACAATCATACTAGAGCCGATCATTGGTGCCAAGTCTTGGCACAACTCGGAGGGGATAACTGTCAATCGGAAACCCCCTCTAGTAGAGGGGAGGCGAATGTAAAAAGGATTCCCTCGAAGCCTCGCTATACGCTGTACGCTATGCGCATACGGCGGCACGTGAGCACATGCCCACCGCCGTGTTCCTGAGGGTCGCTAGGTGTGAGCACGCAGATACCCCAATAGGTGCGCTCGTGACCTCCAAGGCCATATAAAGATGACACGAGGCTCAGGCATGTTGGACACGGATGCAGCGGTGATTGTTACCCCAACTCCGTATCCTCCTTCTGAAGCATGACGCTTTCACAAAAGTAGACCACAGCACTACTATTTTCATGCTCTGCCAGTATAGCCAACACTACTGCTGGCAGAGAGAAATCTTGCCTGATCCGATCGACCAGGATCTGCCGCTCGGCCGCCCACGCAGGGCACTCTCTGAGCGTGTGCTGTGCGGTATTCTGATCGTCTCCACAGTGGGTGGCACTGTGCCGTGACCTCGCCTCCAATCCTGTACAAGTATCTACGCACCGAAACAACGGTGTCCGGTGAATACCTGCCACAGGCGGAATGTGACGTGCTTTAAGCCAGGCTCCGAAGAGCGGCAAGACGGCCTACATAAAAATGTGTTACAGCACGGTGTGATAGGTAACTCGTCGTTTTGTGGAAAACCGCACGGACTCGCTTGCCGGGAGGTATCAAAATATATTGCCAAAAATAGATTTGTGGGCTTTGCAAAATGTGATATGTGATATTTTTGGACACAAATATACGCTCACAAGGTCATTTAATTACGATATTTAAAGTTAATTTTTTGTATTCGATTTATTTCTTTTTATATTTATTTCTTCAATAGGGTGATAACACTCTATTGAAGAATTACAGAGCCATCTCGCTTCTGAGCCATGTTTATAAGTTGTTTTTCAAGGGTCATCACGAATCGTCTCGAGCGCAGATTTGATGACTTCCAGCCTCTCGAACAAGCCGGTTTCCGAAAAGGTTTCAGTACTATAGACCACATCTATACGCTGCGGCAAGTTATACAGAAGTGTCCAATCTCGGGGGACCATGTGTGGAAGTTCGCCGTCTCTACGGGGGGGTCTTGCGGTCCGCGGCCCTATACGGAGCGCCTGTATGGTCAGCTCAACTATCAGATGCCTAGCGCTGCAGAACCAAAATTCACGGTCTGCAGCACAGAGTGGCTATCAGAATCGCACTAGGATACCGAACAGTGTCCTACGAGGCGGCAACTATCCTGGCGGGTTTTCCGCCTTTCGACATCCAGAGCCAGAGCCAGAGCGGCGGAAACGCGCCTCCAGGGGCGTTAGACAGGCTGAGGTGGCTAGCTCGGCAACGCGCACTTGGAAAGTGGCGGGACCGCCTGCGGATGCAATTTGCGACCAAGCGCGTCGTCGAGGCCGTCCTGCCGCTATTCGGAGCCTGGCTCAGAAAACGGGCACTTGTAGGGAATGCTTCTTACACATAATTAATCCTGCCTAAAAGTGGGTGCACACCATTTTTATCACAAATAGTTTAAGTTTCCCGGCTATATTTACCAATAACGACGTTAACATAAACAAAACCTACAGGTTCTATTGAGGCTTTTCTGAAAAGACTTATCATAACAATATTTTTAAACAATGCGCTACACTATGACGCTGTTACTATAACTACTCGTGGGTACAGTTTACAGATACTAATTCCATATACACAAACAACCAGGCCCGAAACAGCTATTTGCAGATCATGAAAATCTCGCACATCTGCAACCAGCTTTGATCAATCGCTCGTCCCCGCTGCTCCTGCATGACAACGCGCGACCCTATACTGCACAACAGCCGGTCTCCAAGCTACAAGAGCTGGGGTTGGAAGTCATCCGTCATCCGCCGTACTCCCCAGACCTTGGGCTTACCGACGTCTACTTTTTCCAGAATTGGGATAAGAAAATTAAATAAGGAAACTGGCTGAAACTTTGAAAGATTAGATTTGAGCTGTTAATATGAAAATCGATAAAAGGGGTGGTGTAAAAGTTGCGAACGGGCGAGAAGAATGATTTTGCAGTTGTGTTAATTTTCTTGAAACGATTATCAAGTTGCTAACTTTTGCTTAAGGTCTGTTAACTACAGATAACTGGCGAAGAGTTTACAATATTGATTGTTGAGGGATGGCAACTCGTTATCGAGTTTATTTCGGAGTTTAAGTTTCATTGGTAGTGCAAGTTGCTAGATTTTATTGCCTGCTATATTTAAAACTAAACACACTCTTTAATGGAAGTCCATTGGCCATGGGGTGGCATTGTTTTAGGGTTTTTACCCCCCGACTCAAAAACAAAAACACCGTAGACCGCATGGCGATGCGCTGAGTAGCACCATATCATCTGCGTAACTGATATTAACTAAATATACACCAACAATATGACAACCGACTCTCGTACCGCTGAGCTCAACGATCAGCTCATTTTGGTGAGGTTGAAAAGCGTTGGCGAAATCAGACCACCTTGTTTTACCCCATTTTCCAACCTATACGAAAGCCACATATATACCCCATAAATAGAATAGAAGAATATTAATAAATGCAGTTGGTAAGATTTTTCCAATTTTCTCTATAGGATATCGTAGGAAACCAGGTCAAAAGTTTTGGAAAGGTCTAAAAAGCAGCAATAAACAGAAGTTTTGGGTTAGAAGTTAGTTCACAGCATGCTTAAGACAGATTATAGTGCTCTCCGTTAACAGTCCAGGGCGAGAGAACCGAATTGGTTATCATGGAGTTGGACATATTTATTCAACTGCGTATTAAGCATACCTTCTATTACCTTCGAAATTACAGTGGCTAATGATATGGGCCTGTAGTCGGATTTTTCCTGTCCCGGTTTTATTTTTACTCTAGTCACTGCCCCAGTAAGTAACATACTTAGTGCGCACCCGATAAGGACTGCGGCGCGTGGTGGCGTGCGGTTGCAAGTTGTGATGGAGATGTGCGACACGCAGGCGCCGCCGTGAGCGAGATAGACGTGCAACACAGGCACACAACACTAGTAGGGTTACTCATGATGTAAACACTGTCACCTGAACTTTTTTTTTTTAACCTGGTGAATTTCTCTTGGACTTCCACCGCCTTGGGAAGGGCGGCGGGTCATGCCGGGATCAAACCGGCTAAAACCCCACAGTGTCCTTCTTCCTACCTCTAGCCGGGGGTGAGTTGTACGCTTTTCTGCATTAGACCACTCTCCCGGCAGGTATCGGCCCGACAATGATTGTCGGGCCCCTTCTGTGTGCGGCCTTGTTGGCCGCACCTTTCCTTCGGAGAGGCGCGCGCGGAACATGCGCACCGCCATCTCGGGCCTGTTTCTGTTCGGGCGACGGACCGCCCCTGGTTCGTCGCCCGCAGGCCGCTCCTCATGGTGGCCGGAGATCGTCCAACGCCCTAACCCGGCGCCCATGCCCGGTGTGTCTTTTGCGGAGGGGGTCGGAGATCTCCTTCCGTCCCCGCTCTGCCGCCTCCTTTGCTTGCATCACTTCCTCGCAAAAGGAGACGACGGCATCCCACGCGCTCTCACTCCGGCCGATGGACCGAACCACGGCCGGAAGCGAGAGGTCAACCCCTTCAACCGCCACGACGAGGTCACGGCGCTGCACTGCCCAAGCTGGGCACTCCTCCAACGTGTGCTGCGCCGTGTCCTCCGGGCAGTCTCCACAGTGATGACAACCGGGCGTCTCTTCTCGGCCTATTCGACACAGTTACTTCCCGAAACACCTATGGTTCGAGAGTATCTGCATCATCCGGTAGGTGAGGGCGCCATGCCCCCTCTCCAGCCATTCCTCCATTACCGGTATTACCGCCGCTATCGCGGCGTACCCTGCAATGGGCCGCTCCAGTCGTCCTTTCCACTCCGCCACCAGGATCCGCCGGAGCTCGAACCGTCGCACCTCGATCTCACGAGGTACTGGCGGTTCGCCCCGACTTAGCCCCCCGCGACACTGACACAGCGACGCGAGGGGTCTCGCTTCTAGATCCCAGGGCGGTGATCCGGCAAGGAGGCTCCCCGCCTCGTAGGAGACCGTGCGGTATCCCCTTATTACCCTGAGGACCACCGTTCGCTGCGGCCTTCGCAGCACGGCGACGTTGGCTATCCTCAGGGATTTCGCCCACACTGGGGCCCCGTAAAGAGCCATGGACCGCACGACCCCCATGTAGAGCCTCCTCATTTCCGCCCCTAAAATTGGGCAGCAGCCGCGAAAGTACAGACGCGGCCGCCGTTAACTTGGGGCCCAGCCGCCTGAAGTGCGGCAGGAAGTTCCACCGGCTGTCGAGGACGAGTCCTAGGTACTTCATCGTCGACTCGACGCCGATGCGAACGCCTCCAACCACGATGTGGGATCCCGAAGGTGGCGCGCGTCGAGGCCCATGAAAACACACGGCCTCCGACTTGGTGGGAGCCACCTTGAGACCCAATTGCCGGATCATTTTTTTTTTTTTCTTCTTCTTTTAAAGAACGTTGCCCCACACTAGGATTTCTCCTGTGTCGTGGGTGCGTTTACAAACACAAATTCCACACACAATACACCCAGACCCGGAACAACTACCTGCAGATCGTACAAATATTTGTTCCGTGCGGGAATCGAACCCACGACCCGGACAGAATACAGAATACAGAATTTGATAATTCATTATTGTGACACCGCCTACTTTTTTGATCTTATTTTATTAATTTGGTCGTTAGGTAGTGGTACTTGGTACTTGGTACTTGGTACTACCACCTGGCATCATGCTGAGCTGTTGGCCCTTTTGGCACTTTTGTTTTAATGTTATGTTTTTGTTTGAGGTATAATTGTTTGTGCCAAATAAATACTTATCTTTCTATCTATATCTTTCTTTCTAACATATCCGTAGGCAGCCATGCCGATATAGCTATGAGTCACACATAAAAAATCTAGCAATGCTAAGACTAGGTAAATGAGGTCCCGCATACCGAAGATGCTCAATACTGAGACCGTCGTGACCCATAGATTTAGTTATATTAGTTTATTTAAATTGCTCTTTTTAATGTATTTTTATATTCAACACAAATGTATTTTGCTTAGAATAAATGACTTACTTACTTACCCTTAGTCATATATTCTATGGTATGGGCAATTTCTTTGACCTTAAACGTTTATCCCCGGTTCCACGTGAGCCACCGTATCAGAGGTCCTCCAGGACAGCCCTAATAGTGACTTTACATAGAACTGATCCTTGAAGAGGTCAGCATTCTCTCTAGGGTCAGTAATACCGCTCGCGGGCAGCCATGACCTGCAATTCGGTTTATTGGTATTTTTCAAAAATGCACTGCAATCTTTCATTAGAATATCCGTTTTGATTTGTAGTCCGTGACACTGATACCATGTTAGGCGTGATTTGAAAACTTGAATGAGAAAAGATAAGATGAGATGAGAACCCCAGGTAGCAAAACCCACGAGTTTAAAAAACCCACATACAGTTATGACAGATGTATATACTGCTGACAAAGGCAGGCAATCTCCCTTGAACGTATAAACCCAACCACGAGATAATTTCCAAAACAATAAATAGTAAATCAGAGAACTAGGTACATCAATACAGAACGTAATCACCGCTAACCGATAACATGCCTATTACGAAAACTAATGCATTTGTTATTATGACTGACGTTAACACAATTAATAATGGATAAGGTCGACCTTCAGGCGTCAAAATGGTTCGGTACATTTTAAACGCATTAATTTTTTTCTTTAAAAAATACCTTGTATCACACTAGGATTTCTCCTATATCGTGGGAACAGTTTACAGACAAAATCTCACATGCACAAACCCCCAGACCCAAAACAATTATCTGCAGATCATAAAAATAAGTTGTTCCGTGCGGGGATCGAATCCGCGACACGTAGCGCATAAAACATCCCTGCGCACGTCATTAAACATACTCTTTACTACATCATCTGGGTGTATCATGCGTCGACCTCTATGACCTTTTGTATATTCACAGTATAATGTACAGTACCCTGCTCGACACACTTTCAATGGAAATGTGTTATTAATGAGGGACCTGCGGACATGGCACCAGACCACCCTGACTCAGATAGTCGCCCAACCGATAATAGAAAATGTTGCTGGATTTCAGGGTTACCGTGTCTTTGAAACTCTTCGAACTTCCCCATGATATCTCAATGTAACTTCTTTATTTCTTCTCCCAGTTCAACGATCTTTTCGTCTGGCCTCAGATCGCGTGCGTTGTAGGTTACCAGGACCAGTGGTTGTTTGGGGTGGTAGCTGGATATCTGCTGCGGATTCTTAGCAATCCCAAACCCCAATACCCCACCATTACTGTGGCTGCTACCTAACTAGGAATAGGAGAGCCATCGGGGAGTGGGTGCCGGTTGCTTAGTTGTGTCGTCATTGGATAGAAATTTGCAGTGCTCATCAAACTTGGCAGGCGGATTGGTGAGCGCAGTATGGCTACTGTTCCAACAAGGACGCTGCTCTCCATCCTTCTGGTTTAGAGTCCGAGTCGCCTTTATCGACATCCACGGGAGGAGATGGAGTGGTGCTACATTCTTAGGCCGGACACCACATGGAATAATAATAATATCATGATTTTAAGATCGTAGTATCGTATTGATAGTATCGCATCTATTTCCGCACAGATTTAATATCAAAATAATATTTTGACTAATCTCGACGTTTCGAGCAAGTTGCATTGACCGTGGTCACGAGTAGACTGGACTGGATAGAGTGGAGTAGCGGGTGTTAGTGTCGAAATGGACGGGAGTTGTTACCAGCTACCCGTACATGGTCTTGCAGTGCACCGTCACGACACACACTACAGACAGTATCGGAAGGTATACACAAAGATAAATCGCGACGCGAACACTTGTTTATTCCATGACGCGGACAACCTAAATCCATCTTCCCGATTTAAATTTGGATGTGTTTAATCTCAATCGCTTCTCGAACAATTCTCGGATAGTACTGCCGATCGGTGGAGAGAATTCCTGGATCATGAAGCTCAATCCAGTGATTTGGCCCTGATTCAAGCAAGTGCTCAGCAATCGACGATTTGTTTGATTGCCGATTTTAACATCTTAAAATCATGTATTCAATTCACGAAAGCTTAAGAATTACTAATAATAATATAACCCTGCCGCACAATTTTCCGGCTCAGAATACCACCATCTCCTCCCGTGGGCGTCGTAAAAGTCATTTCAGAGATTAGCTGGAGGATGGGCAGCAGCGTCCTTCGAGTACATTAACAACTCAACTGTGATCGCCATTATGGGCAGACCCCCCAATGAGCCCATAACATACCCATACCGGTCGATGTAGTGATCTGTGTCCAGCAGTGGACTTAATTCGGCTGAAATGATGAATATCACCCAGTAATTGTCCAACAACGCTAACTCACTGTGTGTTAGCGATTTTAGACCATTCGACCCAGGTGGCCCAATGATGTTTTCCATCACCGTTAAAGCCAATGACGTCTTAGATTATCTAAGAAAGTGCAAATGATATACATAGACATAAATGGCAGTGTGGTACCTCGCAGAACTAGTCCTGGATAGCGATCTAATTGTTACGGGCAGGCGTGACGCTTACCACCAAGCGAATGACACGCTGGTCTCGTCACCACGTTGAACAAAGACAATGATGACATATATATGATGATGATGAAATAACATATACTATTCAGTTTTGTAAGTTTTTTAAATTTTTTTATAACACGCCATTAAACGAAGAATAGCGTACTTTCTTTCAAATATGAATCGTTTTGATTCATACAATTACGGATCCGTAAATTATAGTTACTAATGACGCGAAATTAGGCGATAACAGGTAAATATATAAAATATGAACGCACATTTTCCGACAGACAGTTGAGAAATTCACCTTACAGTGTAAAGGAATACCAAGTCTCCTATAGAACTTCAACAAAATGAAAGTGTGCTCTGTAATCCTGTTGGTAGCTGCTGTGGTCTTGGTGGAGTGTGGTCACACCTTTATGGGTACCAACTTCTTAAGGCCTGAAATTTACCATCGTGATGTGGTATATTCGTCTAAAATGTTCCAGAAGAGGATTGAGTACTTGAACTATACGCTGCCTGCTCATCCTGGCTTTCCGAGGTTGATTCAGGTATTTGGTCGCGATTTTCTTGCGCATTTCTCAGCCTATCACCAGTTTGTTTTACTATAAAGAACATTATGTACAGTGGTGGGAATTGTGCTTGCTTTTATAAAGCCTAACGGAGCTTGCGAGGCACGAATTCGCTCGGTCTGGATGTGCTTTTCATTTGCTTTGAGCATAAGTCACCATGTTTTACCTCTCGAGTGAAAATGTAACAAGCTATGCGACTGTGTTTAATGGTCTGAACATGACTGTGAGCGTTACTCGTCGCAGAATCTATTTCTCCATCCATGTTTAAGATATAGATAGTACCAGTGCCGTGTCATATTAAGATTAAGACGGCTGGATACTTTCTGACCCCCTTGGATTGGCTATTCCTTGTAGCAGTATGCTCTGTTTTTATTGCAAGAACGATCCTCCAGTCTAGAATTTCTCCTGTATCGTGGGTACAGTTTACAGATAAATCTCATACGCACAAACACCCTGACCCATAACAACTATCTGTAGGCCATACAAATATTGGTGCCGTGCTCGGATCGAACTCATAGCGCTGATAGCCAAGGAACTAGACGTGGCCCCAAATATACCGTTTTAAATACACGGCTGTATAATTCAACAATCAAGTCAGCTTATCATAGTACATTGCATAGCTAAGGCCTCTAGCGATACGTGTTAACACTTGTTCTTTTGCATCCAATCATTTCCATCACTAAGGTGCAATACTAGGTGATATTAGATGCAATTTTTGAATGCAAGGCAAGAAATTATATCATCGTCATAATCAGCCCATTACTGTCCCATTGCTGGGTATAGGCCTTTTCTCAAGATGAGAAAGGTTAGGTTTTAGTCCACCACGCTGGCTTAGTACGGGTTGGTGGACTATACACACCTTTGAGAACATTTTGGAGCCTCTCAATTGTGCAGGTCTCTTCACGATAATTTCCTTCACCGTAACGCAAGTGATAATCAAATCCGTACATGAATCTGAAAATACAGAGCCGGGATCGAACTCAGACCCTTTTGAATGAAAGGCAAGCGTTCAACCACTGCTGCAAAATATATAAACTGCAGAAATTACATAAACCCAGTTTTCCAACAAATATCAGGGACACCAACTCATTAATATTAATGTTCTATTATTTCAGGGTATCCTGGCCTACGACTTGACGCACTCAGCGGCATCTGCTAACATTACCCAGGGTGGTATCGGCTACAACTTCGTGAGTCTTCGGATGAAGAGTGATCGCGCCAAGGAGTTGCATTATGACGTTTATATTTACGCTTAATTAAATGTTTTACGTTAAAATATAATAGTTTGTATTTTTGTAGTTCTAAATTTCGAGTGGAGTGAATACGCTGGAGCTTCATAGAATATGGAATAAACCAACTACTGGCACTTATCAAACGGTAGAATTTAAGTTGCACGGACTCAATAGTTTGATTTTATGGAGACGAAACTACGAGTATGGAGTTTATCCAAGGGAATAGGTAGCTCTTTTAAAATAATTAAAACTATAATGTTGATTGATACAAATTATGGTAAAACATACTATAGTTATACAATAATAATAATTTATTATTATAATATAATATAATTCCGTGTGGTGTCCGGATATTCCATGTTGTGTCCGGATTAAGAATATAGCACCACTCCATCTCCTCCCGCGGATGTCGTAAAAGGCGACTAAGAGAATCTCAACCAGAGGGATGGGCAGCAGCGTCTCTTCTGTGAAACGGTAGCCATACTGCGCTCACCAACCCGCCTGCCAAGCGTGGTGAGTATTGGCAAATACCCCCCAACATGATGATACAGTTGTGGAAATCTATGGGGGAGGCCTTCAGCAGTGGACATACTACTAGTAAACATTGCTTTACATATCCTCACTAAAGTGTCTGCATCTATTACTGACACTTTAGTTTAAATATAGGCCAACAGTTTATCGATGACTATATTCTATGATTTGCATTATAGAAAGCTCGCCACGTCCTTTTTACTACATGAAATAAGTCGTAACCAATTGTAACCTGCCCGTCTACTTTATATATATTATCAATGTGCATGCGTATGACTGAAAAGCTTTGCCAAACATTTTTATCTATGAGATAATATTACCTGTAACAAATATTATAAATTTATTTTGGAATAGCAATAGCAATCCTTGGTAGCACCCTTGACACCTTCCCGAACCTGGTGATCGAATTCAAAACCTCACAATCAGTTGCCTAACTTGCGATAACACAACAAGCATTGCTTATATTCTACAAACATATAGATAACACGATGACGCTAGATATGAGTAATGGTCCAACGTATTAAGAAAAAATAAACATAAATAAATTATTTTAGATGACACGAAGTTCATCTGGCTTCGATAAAATGGAACATTATAATTATTGTTAACGTTTCACAACACTATTCGCACATTGTACGTTCCATCGCGAAGACCTGATTACAATTATTTTGTAGTGTCACAAGTCACAATGAAGATATATACCCTAGTATTCTTGTTGGCAGCTGTAGTATTTGTAGAGTGTGGGCATACCTTCATTGGTACGAGTGTTTTGCGCCCCCTGGTGTATCATCATGATGTTCAGTACAGTTCCAAGATTTTTAGGAAGAGGGTAGAGAACCTGTACTTCTCCATGCCTGTTTTGCCCTCCAATGTTGGAAGAGCTATCCAGGTAAGATATTAATGTTGTATTACTTTCTAACGTAGATTTGAATCCGAAATATTTTATTTAGGCGACAACGCGATAAGTATGTCTAAATCTACTTCTGTGTGGTGTCTCCAGACGAATTAAGAATATAGCACCACCCCATCTACCGTGGATGTCGTAAAAGGTGACTAAGGGCCGTACCTTCTGCAGTAGCAACCATTTTATGAAAAATCTGCCATTGTTTGCCAAGCGTGGTCGAGTAGATAGGTACTGAAAAATTCCCACCGAAATGACGACAAAATTGTGGAATCATTGAGGGGAGGCCTTTGCTCAGCAGTGGGCGTCCTTTAAACTGATACGATGATGATGTATAAATAAAATAGATATAAATAGAATAGATTAATTTGTTTAGGTCTTATTTTTGCATAATGAGTTATGCTTCCAATGTATTTAAGTTTTGGTTTTTTAATTGCATGATTTTGTAAATACCAATTATTATTTTTCCCGCTTACTAATTAGGCTCTCGTAGCCAGTTATACAGTAAGGTTATACAACGCTCGATGCGGTAAATCTGTAATGAGTAACCGCATATTGGATGTCATAAAGAAAATAGGGCACCTTAATGCACCTGTGAGTGCATCGGCTGATTTATTGAAGATATGTAGTGTACAATCTTCTTCAGTAAACTTTGTCAACAACTATTTTGCCAATGTTAGAAATAACTTGGCCTCAGTAATTCGCAAGGGTCAACAATTTACTCACACTTCTCAACCTGATAGTACTACTAACCCGAGGGGTAATTCAATAGTTTTACTCGACACTGATGATGCAGAAATAAGCACTATTATTATGGGATTAAAAAATAACTGTGCCGTTGGTTATGACGGCATTCCTGTGTCGGTCATTAAAGAGGCTCGGTATGTCTTGATTCCATTAATTAGCCATATTAGTAATCTGTGTCTCTCCAAAGGGGTTTTCCCAAGTGATTTAAAAAAAGCACTAGTGCTTCCCGTTTTTGAAGGTGGAGATAGAGACCGTATCGAAAACTATAGGCAAATATCAGTGCTCACCACGCTAACAAAAAATTTAGAAAAGCTTTTAAACAAAAGGTTACTTAACTATTTAGAACATAACAATGTTATTGCAACAAATCAGTATGGATTTTGTAAAAATAATTCCATAGAAGATGCCATACTTGAATTAACTGATACAATAGTAAAAAACCGGGATACCAAAATCAAAACTATAGTTATTTTTTTACATATTGCCAAAGCTTTTGACACGGTTTCTACTTCCATCCTTCTATACAGAATGGAGGCTGTCGGAGTAAGAGATGTTGCTCTAAACATCTTTCGAGACTATCTTACGAACCGAAGTCAATGTGTCAAAGTTAAAAACTACCTTAGCGATGATAAAAGCCTCACTTTTGGCATACCACAAGTTAGCGTACTTGGCCCCACTCTATTTCTCTTGTACGTCAATAGCCTCTGCCAATTCCAAATCGCAAAATAATGTAATATGCAGATGACACTGCACTAATTATTAGTGGACAAACGTGGGGCACTACATGCTTGTCTGCTGAAAACGCTCTTCATGTTGTAATGCTCTCCGCTAATTTACTTACGCTTAACGTATCTAGAACTCGCTATATTGCATTTTCAGCAAACTCCAAAACACAGCCGTGTTTACCTAATATAATAGCTCATTGCTGTTCTATTACCAATCATAAAAATTGCACTTGTGAAATAATTCAGAGAGCCTCTGATATTAGATACCTGGGGCTATATATAGACTGTACTCGTAGTTGGCGCAAGCACATAGACAACACTGTGTGCCGAGTACGAAAGCTAATGTTTCCTTTAATAAAGCTAAGAGTAGAATTTCCAATGGACACCAATAAAAAAAGGTACCTGCGTCAGTTCAAAATGTTAGCAGAATACCGTTTTGGCTTCGATCAACTTTCAATCCATTTTCGATCTCATCACAATATAGTTCACGATTTACTTTGTTCGTTAGTTTTGGAGAATCCCATTCGTGATATTTACGACACTGAGTCATACACAACTATATTTTGAACATTTTGAATTACGAGAACTGGCCTTCTGAGCGTCTCCGTGCTCCGGAGGGCACGTTAA
Source organism: Diloba caeruleocephala (assembly GCA_947459985.1). NCBI lineage: Eukaryota > Metazoa > Arthropoda > Insecta > Lepidoptera > Noctuidae > Diloba > Diloba caeruleocephala. The sequence goes on from OX381618.1 coordinate 6,378,992, forward strand.
ATCGATGGTCCCGGTTTTTGTCATTATAGACATCATCAACTATGCCACAAAGATAATTTATTCACAGAGTGATTTGAGTTGTATTGCAAAGATCTTAGACGATACACGAACATTTTGTTAAATATGGTTCTAAAAAATCGATCCACCTCGCTCGCCTCACCAGGAATAAACAATTGAAATGTTTTTTTCTCTAATTCAGAATTTAATTTATAACTTTTTGGCAAGTTGTTATTGATGTTCTATGATAGCAACAGACTGTTGTGCGTACTCTTCGTGACATGTAAGGCTGTCGATGAGAAAATGATAGTCCGTCCAAGATGGTCACATGACAAAGTGTCCTCAATTGACCTATTACGATATATATAAGATCAGCACACGCTCGAGGCGTGCCCTGCGCGGACCGCCGAGTGGCGGATCCTGGTCGATCGGATCGGGCAAGATCTCTCTCTGCCAGCAGTAGTGTCAGCTATGTTGGCAGAGCACGAAAACTGGAATGCAGTAGTCTCCTTCTGTGAGAGCGTCATGCTCCAGAAGGAGACCGCAGAGCGGGATCGGGAGAGGGCCGATCCCGCTCGAATAAGGAGGAGATGGCGCCGGGGTAACAACCGCCCTGGCGCCTAATTCGCATACGTCTGAAAACCCCTGGCCGTAGCTATAAGGCGGGGGACCTCTGGGTTCGCGGCTGCATAGATTGGGGAATCTGCGTGCTCACACCAAGCGACCCAAGAGAAGACGGTAGCACGCATGTGGTCACGCGCTGCCGTGGGACGCTTTACAATCCCCCCGGGGGGTGACCGCTTCACAGTCACCCCCTCCGAGATGTACCTATAGGCGTGGCACCAGTGGGCGGCTCTAGTGTGATCAAACGAGGACCTGGAGCCTCCCTTAGGTGCCGAAGATGACCGCCGGCATACCCCTTCGCCCTTCCCCGGGGCGAAGGAAGTGCATGTACAATTTCCACTGGGCAACAATATAAAAATAAATTTAATATATGATATTAGAAGTGTAAAGCAACTTTGTCGCCATCAAGTCTCGGAAGCATTTTCGTTCTTCACACATGGACATTTCAGTAGTCCGTAAAATGATTAAAACATCATACATACATACGGCCGAATGAAGTCCACTGTATCCAGACACAGGCCTCCCCAAAAGACCACCACAACGACTGATATGGGTGTGTTGTGTGCTCGTTGGGGGGTTTTGCCATAATCGCCACGCTTGGCAGACGGGTTGGCGATCGCAGTTGAGTTGTTAATGTACTCGAAGGACGCTGCTGCTCATCCTCCGGCTAATCCCTTAGTTGACTTTTACGACACCCACGGGAGGAGATGGAGGGGTGGTATTCTGAGCCGGCACCACGCAAGCAATAAGCCAATAAAATATCATATCATATTATAATCACCTGGGAGATCCCCAAGGACGTTGATATTCTGACGTGAGTACGATTGAGACAGTGGGATTCCCGATGTAAACACGCAATGATATATTTGAACTCCTTACTTGTCACATGTGTTATCAAGTCAGTATACAGCTTTCCTCGAATTCAATCGAATGTTGATATTCTCCAATTACCTGTCAATGCCGATTAGATATTTGTTTTAAACTAAGGATTTCGCGGATTTCTCCTAAATTTCACAGGCACAAAAGCCCAGACCGGGAGAAACTACCTGTAGGCCATACAAATACATATTCAACGTTCCGTGCGGTGATCGAACCCGCGGCCCGTAGAGTAAAGCCAGTGCGCTAGCTGTACCGTTAAAATTGACATTAAAGCGCGTATGCGCTGTTCAGATCTGATCAATTAACACATTTTTTTTAACTTATAGTTGTTCGAAATTGCCACAACTAATTGGACACAACACATAAATATCAACTCACGTATTCTCTAATCGTTAATAAATATAAAAAAATATGATTAGATATATTTATAACATAGTATAATCATAATATCAGCAAAAGAACATCTACTGCCAAACGAAGGACTCTCCCACAGATGACCACAACGACCAGGTTTTTGCCGTGTGATCATTTTGGGGAGAAATTACCAGTACTCACCACACTTGGCAGGCGGGTTAGTGAGCGTAGGATGGCTGCTGATCCCTCTGGTTTATAATATCTTGACCTCTTACGATCTTACAGACGATGCAGATATAGAGAGGGAAAGAAGGGCGCTCTCGATTCGATTTAATATACTTGCACGTAGATATTCTCTCTGCAATTCAAGTGTTAAAAATACCCTATGTCGTCTAAGATGTTTTTATAAGTGTAGATGCGTTGCCCGCGCTCGACGATGGTCACAAGAAAGCAAGGTAATTGCCCGGAGTTCACTTAGTCGCGCACCGAGCTGTGTCGCGGTTCGACGTGAATCATAAACGTAATTCAGCAACATATTGCGAAAAATAATGCCATCCTGTGTTTTAGACGATGCACGAAAATCACTGCAACTGTGAGAGAAGAAACCCTTAGAGATCACTCGTGTGTCTGTCCGTCTGTCACAGCCAATTTTCTCCGAAATGACAAGACCGATTAAGTTTAAATTTGGTACACATGTGGATTTCTGCGACTCCAACACGTACAACGTAAATAAATAAATTTTGAATACAGGGGTCCTTTAAGGGGGCAATATAGAAAATTTAAGAATAAAGTTTTGAGAACTGTACCGTGTAACAAATTAAATGGAAAGGGTTGTTGTGAGGGTCTCAAATGTATTTATTTTATTATTTTAAATTTTATAATTTTAATGTTATTTAAGAAAATATACGAATATTGACCATTACCCCCTTATCTCCAAAACTACTGATTCTGAATAAAATATAGGTAATAGCTCTTTACCTATAGATTACAGGAAAACCGATGAGAAGTCTATGGTCTTGAAATAACATGGTAAATCCTACATTTTTTTTTTTGAAACATTGCCCAGCTCTACGATTTCTCCTGTGTCGTGGGTGCGTTTACAGACATAAACTCCACACAAAATACAAGCAGATCCGGAGCAACTACCTGTAGATCATACAAATATTTGTTCAGTGGGGGAATCGAACCCGCGACCCGGAGCGCAGCAGCCGACTGTATCAGCCACTGCACCAAACGTGCCTTTTATTGTGCGTACAAACTTAGTTTGCGGTTGGAATGTATGGGGAAACATGTTTTTCAACTACGATGTTAAGTTTGTTCTAAGGATAAGTAATTGGTACAAGACCGAATCCAACAATAGACAATTCATTTATTTCGACTAACATTAGATCATAAATTCATAATACATGAAAGTTGCAGTTATATAAAATCACTATTGTAGTGAAAGTTCATGTCATAATATGCAATTAAATTAATCACAAAACAAAATAATCAACACAATTATCTCTGCTAGTCAGTACATGAACCAATGCTGTATGGTTCATGTACAGACAGACGAATCTGTCCGAAAATACTTTCAGGATACTGCTAGGGCTGGCGCGGACCCTGCGCACCAGGGATGTGTACCGCTTCCGCATGGTTGTGTAACTAGAGTCCACGCAGTATTCGCCAAACATCCCTGATGCGCTGCAGAACCGAGGCAACCCCAGCAGCACCCTAAACGCATTATTGCTCTGAACGCGCAAGGCACTGTACGGTTTTTTTTGTATAATCCGCCCACAGGCTACTCGTATAGAAGGCCGTAAAAATGCTTTGAAAAGAGTTATTTTGACATCCTCCTAACAACGACCGAGCCTTTTTTTTTATTGGTGCCCAGTGGAAATTCTTCATGAACTTCCTTCGCCCCGGGGAAGGGCGAAGGGGTATGCCGGACTCCTACCGGCTAAAACCACTGGAGCGGTCATCTTCGGCACGTAAGGGAGGCTCCAGGTCCTCGTATGATCACACTAGAGCTGCCCACTGGTGCCACGCCTGTTGGCACATCTCGGAGAGGGTGACTGTAAAGCGGTCACCCTCCCAGGGGGATTGTAAAGGATCCCCCAAAGCGTCCCACGGCAGCGCGTGACCACATGCGTGCTACCGTCTTCTCTTGGGTCGCTTGGTGTGGGCACGCAGATTCCCCAATCTACGCACCCGCGAACCCAGAGGTCCCCCACCTTATAGCAACGGCAGGGGGTTTAAGGCGTATGGGAATTAGGCGCCAGGGCGATTGTTACCCCGGCGCCGTCTCCTCCTTCTTCGAGCGGGATCGGCCCTCTCCCAACAACGACCGAACCTACCAGCAATCATATTCGACCTAACAGACAGCGCCCTGCGTTCCCTTCCAATGTCTGCATCGTCCTTAAGGTCAGCGGTAACTAAGTGTCCGAGATATTTGAAATGTTCAACCCTTTTAAGTGGTGAACCGTACAGTTTAATATGTGGGTTACTATCTGGACACCTGACTTTGGCCTTGAAAATAATAATAGTTTATCATAATCATGGAAGTTCCATGAGGTTCCCAGCAAAGAATAGACCACCCCTCTCCACCCGCAGGTGTCCTAAAAGGCTACTTACGAGTTGATACCAAAATCCTTTCGTGTGCCACATAGTGTGATTAGCAATCCACCTTTCAAGCGTGGTGATAATGGTAATATATGTCATCATTTTAGTGATCAGTGGGCCTAATTTCAGCAGTGGATGTTTAAGGACTAATGTGTGTGTATCAAAAGGCAACGAATGCAATTATTCACAACGCTTTCATCATCTCTGCAAATAACTAGCAATATAACCTCGCTCACAACCAAAAACCAACAATATTTTAACATTTACACTACTTGCAGGGTATTCTAGCGTTCGACCATACACACTCCGGCGCATCCGCTAATGTAACTCAAGGCGGCGTCGGCTTCAACTTCGTGAATCTTCGGATGAAAAGCGATCGCGGCGAGAAAATACACTTTGACGTTTATATCTACGCCTAATGAATATTGTTTACAATACTTTTGACTAATATACAAAAATGCAAGTTGCAAATTGTCATTTTGTTTTATTTTAGGGCCGGCATGGGAATGTGGTTATCATTCGTCATTGGTTATCAGATTATCAAATTAATATTTTATTCATTATTTACCATTGAGGAAATAGATATACATATAATGAAATCGTATTTAATTGGGGTTATTAATATTAAATCTGAGTCTGAACCGAACATTAGATACGTTGGTAATTTATAAGTTTTTTTTATTGGTATCTATAATATTATTATGTAGGTAAATACACTACAACCCTACGAAAGAGGACCGATGATCAAATTGTAGAGGTATACTTGTTTATTTGAGGAACTATTATAATTAGAATCATTTTTTCCTAACATAATAAATAGATAAATAAAATTAGATAAGCTAGTATGACTGGTTATTATTACTTGGAGGTACTTATTGCAAGAGTCTGACTAGGTAATTATACCACGGCTCTAGTGTGATCATACAAGGACCTGGGGGGCTCCCTTAGGTGTCGGAGATGACCGCCCCAGTGGTTTTAGCCGGTAGGTGTCCGGCATGCCCCTTCATCCTTCCCCGGGGCGGAGGAAGTTTATGTAGAATTTCCACTGGGTCCAGTAAAAAAAGGTAAGTATACCATCGCAGTGCCAAATTTGGTTCGTTTGGTGCAGTGGCTGATACAGTCGGCTGCTGCGCTCCGGGTCGCGGGTTCGATTCCCGTACGGATGGCAACGTTTTAAAAAACCGCCACTAAGCAATATATATAGTGAATATATATAGAATTAGTGTGTTCAAGTTTTAAAGGCACTGTAGCTAGTGACATCACTGGCCATAAGAGACTAAATAACTAAAGTGTCGAGGTGACGAGGGCAGTGTGGCACCACGCAGGACTATTCTGGCTAGCATGATAATTATTATGGATAATCGTTAAAAGTCGGAGGACAGATTAAAGCGACTGTCTTACTTTTTTCTTCCCTTTTGATACAAAATAGTATATCATAAGATCTATTACTAGTAGCTTACAGAACGTAGGGCAGCTTGTGGCGAGTTGAATGTGAGTGGCGACACTGTGTACCCCAATGCTCAAGAGTCGGTCAGAGCCTCGTCTCCGGCTTGCCTTTGGCTATATGCTCGGGGGTGGAAGTGTGTCTAATGGCGTAATAACGGGGAAACCCGCTCCGAGTCTTCGCGACGTGCGTTGGTGAAACCAGTGCCGCATCTCTCGACACCCCGAGCTGCTCCCACCGGTGCTCCATGTCGCTTCGCTTGTAGTGGTGGCCGTTTTGGGGGCCCATCTTGTGAGTGGTGAGTCACCGTCTGCCACAGAATTTCTCTTTAAGGTTGAAAGGCAGACGCCGTTGCTTCCGTATTCCTTAAACATTTAATTTCATGTAACACCCATTTCAATAAACCTTATCGTTATAGTTTCCATCTCATTCAATAGCTTTACACCAGCGTGGCCAATCTGTGACTTATTTTTATTGTGCAGCTATGGAGGACTACGTGTACGTAACATTTTAGATTAAAATTATTTAAAGGGCCTCTGCGTGTTGGCCCCATATCCCCGCGTAAGCCGGACCGGGACCGGGTTCCCCGTTACAGGGGATATAATCCCCTGTAACGGGGATAAGATAGTATACAATTGGTCGTTACCTATGGAACTGCCGTTCTGCAGTACTGGCCATTTCAAATAAAAATATTTTTGATTGGCTATGAATTCTAATTTCAAATTTATTTTATTTTATAAACATTGTTTTCTTTGTTCAAAATCAGTCTTAAGTGTATTGATTAGTATTGTTGTGAAACCCGTGGTCGTCCGAACACTTTGGTTGACAATGACGAATTAATGGCGATTGTGGAAGCTGATGATACTCATTCTACGGCTGAATTAGCAGCAGCTTTCGACGCTAGCATCAAAACAATATTGGTCAATTTGGCAAGGTAGAAAAAGGCTTTTCCACGATCTTAACTATCATCAGCGCAACGTGCGCGTCGAGTCCTGCCTTCTTCCTCCCGCTTCTGAACAGGCACAGAAAAAAGATTCAGCACCTAATTAATGCCCTAAACGAAAAATTACCCCTAGAAAGGTCACTGTTTGGTGGTCTCTTGTGTGAGTCGTCACAGCTCTTACCAAACGGGATGAGCATTACAGCAGATGTGTACTTTGAAGAATTGAACACTATGATGAAAAATCTCGCACATCTACAACCAGCTTTGATCAATCGCTCGTCCCCGCTGCTCCTGCACGACCACGCGCGACTCCAAACTGCGCAACAGACGGTCTCCAAGCTACAAGAGCTGGGGTTGGAAGCTCTCCATCATTCGCCGTACTCGACAGACCTTGCACTTACAGACTTCAACTTTTTCCAGAATTTGGATAACTTAATTGCTGGAAAAGAAATCAATACCCGAGAAGCAGTTCAATATGCCTTTAAAGACTCCCGACCATCTGGTTTCTTCAAGAAGGGCACCGATAAACTGCCTCTGCGAAAAGAAATACTATACTTTTTTCAATTCCATAGGTAAAGACCTAATAATAATATCAAAACTCATTAATTGCTACAGATCTACGTTTGACCTTACCGAAAAATGTTTTGATATTCTTATCTCGGTGTATTGTTTATAATTAGGCGTTCAGTATAATACAGATAATAGTAACGAACCTCGCTACAAACGAGACGGATCTATGAGTGCAAAAGGTCAACATTCTTTCTTTTAAGTTATGTGAGCAATAAGTCAACGAAATCACTAAAAAGCTAGTCACTATCTAGTTCCTTCTGCCCCCTCCGGGCCCATTTATGTAGACATTATATAGACAAACCAAACATACGGTGGGAGGGCCTTTTATAGATTTTAAAATAATGAGTTTAAATATAGTTAAGGTCAAATATATAAATTCCGCTACTACCTACTGGCATTTATGAAACGTCAGAATTGAACACAGGGGACGGCAAGAAAAGCCATTATATTCTTTTAAACTAATAGTTATTACAATTTTTTTTATTGATACAAATTCTGGTAAAATATAATACCATGAGAAAAATGTAGGTTAATGTGTCAAGAACGCACACAATGCGATGGTGTATTGCGAATGGGGGAAAATTTCGTAGTTTAGTATGGGCAACGAACACCCAGGGGACAGATGCTGGCCAACTTTTTGAAAAGAGTCCTCCTGTTCCAAAAGTTTGTAATTATCTCCTGTTTTCTAAAGCCACCTCATTATAAATGGGCCTGGATGTATCCCAATGGTTCCACAAATAATGAGATCAACTTAATCATTCAATGATATATAGAGACAAATGGTGAAAACCGGTAGTCAAGTCAAAGTCAAATATTTTTATTTCAAATAAACCAATTACTGGCATTGACGAAGTCTACGCTTCGGCCCTCTAGCGCTCATATCGAAAACCCTGAGAGCTTTCAACTCCAAAAAAGCTTTGAATATAGATATTGCGTATCTGTGGACGATTTAATGGTAGGTTTGTTGAAACTGAATAAATGGGTTGGGTCTAAGTACTTCAAAATATTCCTGCAAAAGTAGACCAAAAAGCTTCATATACTCCACTTCATGGCAGAAAAACGCGCCATAACGCTCCGTAGTCCTCCGGTGATGGTCAAGCATACTATAGAGGTTCAATGGCACTCAGAATAGAGAAAATATTATATCATTTTTAAAACAGTAATATGTATCAGACCATGAAGTCTGCACAGAGTGTGAAATTCGTAAGCATCACTTGGACTTTCCGTGTTAACGTCAGACTTTCATTATAGCAATTATAATAAACGAAGTCTCTGAAAGTAGTAATATTTAATTTTTACGGTACAGCTAACATTCCCTGTTCCCGGTACTAACAATACCGATTGCTCAATACACAGATATGGAAGTCCTTGCGTCACGGTATATGTACCTTTAACACCAACGGTGTTAAAGAGATGATTCAGCGGAACCAAGGCTCCAAAGTATTCGCATGAGACTATAGTCTATTCGCGTTAAGAAAATAGTGAATCATCCGTGCAACTGCAAAATAAAAAAGAATTTGCATAAAATGAAGGTTACATAAAAGATGACATTTATATTGTACAGTGCCAGATACATTTTGCCACAATGCAGCGTGCAAATATTAAAATCAACAAAATAATAATGTTTCAGAATGAACATACTAAGTAATATAATATACATTTTAAATAATATTGTAGAAATAATAGTCATTTATAAATTAGGAAAATTCATAACAATAAGTAATAATAAATGCAATTAACAATCAATAGTTAAGTTTAAAATTTCATTTTTATTTGAACAGTTCTTGTACTGAGTAAAACGATTTTTCTAGAAGCCACAATTTTAGTTTTCTACTGAATTGACTTATAGGTAAATTCTTAATGTCACTAGGCATAGCATTGTATATGCGTCCACACATAGCATAACAATTTTTAACATTAGTGTTGCCTTTGGGTTCTTTGACAAGACAATTCGGTCTGGATGCCTTGTATTTCTAGGAAAGATTTACTTATCAATTTGAAATAAGTTCGGATGGAGTTTAACAAACTTGGCTGCTTCCAAAATGTACATATAAGGCAATGTTAATATACGATATTTTTTAAATAGTAACTTAGATGATTCCCATCGTGGTTTACCCCCAATCGTGGTTTACCCCCAAAGCTCTGAGGCACTTTTTATGCGCAAGAAACGCTCGTTGCACTTCTGTGGAATTACCCCAAAGTATAAGACCGTAATTTAAAACCGAGGATATATAGCCGTGATACGCCACTAATACAGTTTTATGTGTAGATTGCTTCCGTAGTTTGTAAAGTACGTACACAAACTTATTAATTTTACTACTTACTTTATTGACCTGAGCTTTCCAGTTAAGGTATCTATCTAAAGTAAATCCCAACGTTGATTCTTCCACCTCCGATATCTGGTAGTCATTGTAATAAATTTTCAATTCTTTATGTACTCTACCATATGTACTGAATTGAATAAAATTTGTTTTACCTAAATTTACCTCAAGATTGTTATTATTTAGCCAATTTATTATAGATTCTATAGACTTGTTTATGTCAATAGTATAATTATTAATGTCAATATTATTTTTACATGTCATTATAAGAGATATATCATCAGCAAATAGAATACATGAGTTCAAGATTATGTCAGGAAAGTCTAAATATATATAGCATATATATAATATAGCAAGAATAAAAGAGGCCCCAAGATACTGCCCTGTGGAACGCCAAACTTATTAAATAGAAATGTGGACCTATATGCCTGGAGCTCTTTGTCTTTGTTAATGCTGGTAATCTCGACACATTGCTCTCTGCCTTTTAGGTATGATTGCAAGGCATACAACTGGTCAAAGTGACGGCTTTCTAATTAACTATGATCAAATTAGTCAAGAGGCGTGGCTAAGCTGAGTGACAACGATGAGTCACTATTTTCTTAACGTGAATAGACTACATTATAAAAAGCCGGTTTCTGAAAAGGTTTTAGCACTATAGACCACATTCGTACGTTACGGCAACGTACACAGAAGAATGAGAAGTATAATCTGCCCCTATGATTAGAGTTTATGGTCTATGAGAAAGCCTTCAATTCGCTTAATACCTGGTCGGTGCTCCAATCACTGCAGCGCTGCCACATTGACTATCGGTACATCTAAGTGTTAAAGAACTTATACAGAAACCATGTTTTTTAATCTGACGTAAATTTGGTTATGGAAATTAAATAATTTATCCCTCAGAACAAACTTAACTTTGCAGTTTAAAAACATGTTCTCCCATACACTCCACCTGCAAATTTAAATTTGTACGCACAATGTTGATAGACTTCTTATATATTTTCCTATAATCTATGAGTAAAAAACTATGTAGTTTTGGTATTTTTAAAGGCTCGTGTTAAAGAACGACAATCAAAACTTGAATAGGACTTGAGCCTAAATGACATCAATTGAATATAAATGCTGGACGGAGGGTTCATGTGATTAAAGCAATCTAGATGCGAGTTCTACATAAGTTTTTATTACAGTTTGAGGGCAAACCTGAGTCCGTCGCCCTAACAGTCGGAAGCATCGGAGGCATGTAGGAAGTTCATGAGGATTTCCCACGATATAAAAAGGGCAACCTTAACTGTCAGTGTCTACGTCTCAGTACCGTTTATTTGTTTATTTATTCATACTTTTATTCACAGTGGATCATCACTGACTAGCCTCATGGCATTACGCGTGTTGGCCTACACAAAGCATACCTAAAGCCTTGTGGCATTCATATGACGCAGGCATTCATCCTTAGGGATCTATATCATGGTGGGCAGGAAGTATTGATTAGACGTTGGTTTCCACGTGCCATAATGAACGAGAAAGATTTTATCTTTGGAGTATCGCAGCTCATCGATATAGAAAATCGACTCCCAAGAAGGTAAGCAGATATTGCGTATTACCCATAGTCGTAGTGACTACCACGCTGAGCAAGGAGTTTGAGAAAAGTAATACAACACTGAATATAAAATCAGTGTAATACAAAACAATTCTTCGCGCTCACGAGAAACCAATACTTCAGGTCATAACCAAAAGATTCCCACGTAGCACAGATATTTTTAAACTGGCCAACCATGGGAGCTATTGGAGCTGATACAAAATTCTTCACGAATCACGCAACAATATTTCATTTTAGTGAAATATGCCGCAAATGTGCTTGAATTTCGTATTGAACTATTTCAGTACTAACATTTATATTGCAAGGTTTTTGTTTCAAAAGGTTACATTTAAATTTATAAAGATAGTTCATAGTATGCTTATTAAAGTGGAATTGGGTAAACCATATCAACTAATTTAGGGGGCTGTTCAGGGTGCTTATATTTAGTTATCTATCCCTACTCATGCATTTACTGGATCAATTGTCGAAGTATTCTTTGCTTATATGAAACACAAATCTTGTTATGAACTTGCAACTTATAGAAAACTGTACGTACCAACCGTGCCGCCATATATAGCTTGATATGTAACCGTGCGTACGTATGTAACAAGCATAGGACAGAGAACCCCTCTCCACTGATGGGTGTCGTAAAAGGCGACTAAGGTTTGGTATCGTATAAAAGTATGGGCAGTGGCATCCTCCTGTGTGCTAATAACAACATACTGCGATAACCAATCTGCCTGACAAGTGTGGTGATTATGGCAACATTCCCTAAGACCGCTCACTGTAATGATCATTGGGACCACCTTGTTCAGCAATGGATGTTTTTCGGGCGTGTTTAGATAGATAGATGATAGATGTTTAGATAGTTCTATAATACGTCCCCTGCCTAACATATATGACTCTTGGATATATGCATACGTTCCAACCTCACGAGTTCTTACCGGTTTACCGGACCTGGTACATGCTAACACGGCCCGTCCGCCTTAGCCATTGCTATTCCCACTTGTAACATTTGAAAAGTAGCAAGTGAACTCAAAGTATGCAGACGTACCTTTGCCTTACGCTGATACAAAATTATTGGACAATATTGTATTTAAGTAGGTATTTAGTACCGCTACCTTCTCACGACTTCCCACAACACTTTATGAAGGCAGATATTATTTTATAATTTAATGTTATGTTGCGCCATATTTTCAGGCTTCTTACCCATGATACCAAGCTCATAACCGCCTTAAACCATCGTTCAATAAAGACAAGGTGAATTCCCATAGATAACAATATTTATACACTAGCTGGGACCCGCGGTTTCAAACTTAGTGGCAAACTTAGATCGCTTCTGGGTAAATTCTTTCATCTCAGTAAAGTTGTTAGTAAGAAGATTTTATATGTACTTTATCACGCACTTGCTGACTCATTAATCAGCTATGGTTTAAGTAGCTACGGCCTCACATTTAGGACACAGCTGGATTTTATAAAAAAGTTGCAAATCAGACTCATGAAGTATTTGGTGAGTAATAAACTAAGGCTTCAAGTTAATTCCAATTATGAAAAGTTGTTTTCTATATGTAAAATATTTCCTGTTCATCTTAAAGTAGAATACCTCATAGCCATTGAGCAATTCCGAAAATTAGAATACAAAAAACACAGAACGCATAAATACTATACTAGGCAAGTCAAAGAGGGAAAATTTGTAATACCGTCAGTAAACAATTATTATGGAAAAAGAACTAGACAATACTTGATACCCGCGATATTTAATAAGATAGACTTGTTAAGAAACTTAAAGTCTGATATATGTACAGCAACCCTAAAAAAAAGACTTAGGAATAATATGCTATTAAGAAACATAACAAATTAATAAAAACTACCTAACTGTGCCAGTATTGATATGTGTAGAAGTATTTACGTATAGACTAAATTGTAATAATGTAGACTAACCGAGCGCCTCCTTCGCCAACAAACTGTTCTACGCAGTTTGGCGAATTTGTACTTATTGTAAATGTGTGTATGTTTTAGAAGAAAATAAAGTAAAAAAAAAAAAAAAAAAAAAAAAAAACCCACGCGGATTAATTTAAAAGAAATTGGATTATTTACAAATAATTTAGAGTACTCACTTCGGCATAGACACTTGAAATAAAGTCAATATATTGAATTTCATGGGTTTCATGGGCTATCTACCAGTGAAAGTCCCATAGAAATCGGTCCAGCCGTTTCGGAGATTAGACAGAGAGACCGACAGACAGACAGACAAAAAAATAAAAATCATCTTTTGTTATAGATACCGTGTATCATGTTCATATGCATTTAGTAAAAAGCTTTTATTTTGACATTACAAAGAGACACTTCAATTTGATTTATTTATATGTATAGATTAAAAGGCAATTAACGGCCGAATAGTGAAACGCCAGTTAATATTAAGACCCGCTTTAAATAACTCGAGAAATCTATTTTCGGTAACCGGAAACCGTGTGGCTCTAATAGTTAAACTCTAAACCAGAGGGATGGGCAGCAACGTTCTGTCTTTGGACAGTAGCCATAATGCGCTCACCAACCGGCCTGCCAAGCGTGGCAAATTGCCCCGAAAATGACGACACAATTGAGAAAATCTATGGGGGAGGCCTTTCTTCAGCAGTGGACGTCATTTGGCTGATATGATCACAGAAATATAATTAGCGCAAATGTGTAAAACCATAAAAACTTAATAATGTTATCTTTGCAGGTACATACAGGCTCTTGATAGAAACACCCATTAGCCCTTAATGTTAATGCATATCAAACCATTAACCTGCACTTCTGCTTAGGTATGAGTCTCCATAACCACTACAAAGAACGATAATAAAGGCCAAAGGTATGTAGTGACATCACTATTTTTTTAGAGGCGCTGGTAGCCAGTTGCACTCATCATCATCATCATTTCGGCCGAATTAAGTCCACTACTGGACACAGGCCGCCCCTAAAGACAATGAAGAAGATGCAAGTGTGCTTTTATGAAGAATGGTAGTGGGAAAATGGATTTCTAGGCTCGCATACATTTTGATCTACATGGCATATCTCCTTCCTTCCAATATCTTTGGTTGGCCCGCACGAAAAGAAGAAGACCATTTTTAATGGCAGACAGGCCGCAGTGGTTGCTTCGGCCCATGATCATTACATCGATAGATACCTTATCACATACAGTGTGGATACTGGATGGGATGACCACACGGCACCAGAAGAACACTAATACGGTTGTGGCAATAGAAGACAACAATTCAAAAACACCGTCATGTTGGTAAAATAAGACTTTTCATTCAATAAATACAAAATAATAATTTATACTAATACTAGCTTTTGCCCGCGGCTTCGCACGGGTGTAATTCGTAAATCTACATCATGTTGTCAAAATCTTCCAAAAATTCACTGCACTTTGATTAGGAACGTGCAATAGGTGTAGTCTAAGAGGGATCGTGCTATATCTCCAAATGACACAACCTATATGCCTGCCGCATATTGTATCCAGCCCGGCCCGCCATTCTTTTGTTTGCAAGCACTACCGGTATAGCACTGGGTGCCGTCGCATGGGCATCGCATGCGACGGTGCTTAGAAAGGAACGGAGACGGAGACTACTTCGAAAAACACTAAAAACGTTAACAAGATCCTACATAACTCCGTTTTTGATTTTCTAAAAACTATTAGGGGTCACACCCCGTACGACATTGACCATTAACAAAGGTGTGGGTCCAGCTAGTAGATATATATGTAGTACATACGTAGCTAGCAATTAGCAGTTACCCGTAACTTAGTCCACGCCAGTGATAGCCTATTGGTTCTTCTTCTTCTTCTTCTCTTAAATTATGGCTTCTGTAGAGTATCTTCCACAATTTCGCCAATGTCATGTATAAGGCAATATTGTACGGTGTTCAGATTAATCAATCTTTACATATTCATAAAAGATTTCTCAAAAATGACAAAAATCTACAAAAATATGTCGGCAATGTAGCCTATTGCTTTAACGCTTGCCTTCCGTACAAAGGGTCTGAATTCGATCCCGACCCGCACCTCTGACTTTTCGGATACATGTGCGGATCAGAATTTGCTTATCACTTACATTAACAGTGAAGGAAAACAAACCTACAGACCTGAGAGGGCTCCAAAATGTTCTCAATGGTGTGTGTAGTCCGCCAACCCGCACTATGCCAGCGTGGTGGACTAAGGCCTAACCTTTCCCATCGTGAGAAAAGGCCCGTGCCCAGCAGTGGGACAGTAATGGGTTAGTATCTATATATTTGCGAGTGATCTCATTAAATTCTTATGGGAACTGATAATGGAATAAAACGTATCCCATGTTGTATAATCCTACTCCATGGCATAATCTACTCGTCGTAGCTCTCTGCCAAATTTTACTTGAAACCGTTCAACTGTTTGAACATAACTTGAAAGTTTGTTGTTGTTTGTCGACAGGCAAACATAAAAATATACAACTTTTACATTCGTAAGATAACATATTGAACGTTTATTTACCTACAGAAACAAAACCTTTTTAACGCCTGAGAATATTTCACAAGCAATCACCCGCGTTTCATGTTACCTGATTACAGGTATTAGTGTATTACCACCAGGCGTCGACTCGCCGATGCAGATTTTAACACAGAAATAATATACGAAACGTGTAAATAACAAAGTAAATAAATACGATTTTTCATAATGATGCATGCTGCTATATATTATCTGTTTCGTATATCCAACGTAAACTTAGTACAAGATATTCATTTACGAAACATAAAAAACAAACATAAAACTAATAATTATACTACCTAACACCACACTTTTATGAATGCTGTAACTTCTGGAACTTACCTGCCTACACATATTTAACAAGGCTATATTTTAAAAAATTACAATTTAGTACAAAGAACTGATTATAAAGTTGCCACCAAAACTATATTTTATTTTTCTACTAATACGATTGCTCTGTACCGTGTATAACGTTTAACAGACATTTGTTTTGCATACATAAACATCTGTTTTCACCGCTGTGGAAATGCTCGTGCATTGGCCCACGGTCCCAGGGAGAAAAGAGTATATTCTCATATATTCTTCGCCTTTTATTCTTACCGGTTAAAACCATGGTCATCTTCAGCACCGAGGACCCCGCTCCGGAAATGCACAGATGCATAAACCTAGACCCAGAACAACTATCTGTAGGCCATAGAAATATTAGTCCCGTGCAGTAATCCAACCCGCGATCTGTAGCACAGATAGCCAATCGCACAGCCATTGCGGCAACCGCGCCGCCATATAATAATCTCTGTTCAGTTTCTATCCTAGAACAGGCTATGTCATGTCATGCAACATAAACAAGATTCTCATTCTTTCAACCCTCCGTCCAAAAAAGTTTCATAAATGGCCTCGTAACTAAGGACTCAAAAAATCAGTTCTCACTTACAAAGATCGACACACAAGTTGTCAGAGGGATACACTTTAGCAGGAAGAAAGTCCTCAGTGAAGTGGATATCAGGAGGCTGTAAGTGTACTTCCGGCGAGGGCCCGCGTTAAAGCACCCACCGGATGTGTCAATTTGAAGCCGGCGCCATTTTGGAATCTCGTTGACTCCGGGATGTGTGGGATTTCGAATCTACTTTTAGGGAACTTGACCTAGATGTTTTATTTTTTGCATAAAATATTTTATTATTTTAATAGTTGTTCTCTAGTTAGTTTCTAGATATTGTCTGTGTGGCGTCTAGATTAAGAACATAGCACCACTTCATCTCTCCCCTGGTTGATGTCGTAAAAGGCGACTAAGAGACCAAACTTGCAAAATATCATAAGATATTTAGAGTTATTTATTTTATTTATTTCTTCGTGTGGTGCCGGCTCAGAATACCACCACCCCATCTCCTCCCGTGGGTGTAGTAAAAGTCGACTAAGGGATTAGCCGGAGAATGGGCAGCAGCGTCCTTCGACTACATTCATGTAACTTTAACTAAATTTATAATAGTTTTGATACAGACCACAGAACAGACAGAGGCAGAAGAAAGTAAGTATTATTTGGAACTTACCAAGTAGCCATATAGACTCATTAATATTTTCGAAATACAATTTCAGTGGGTGCGTATTCCATATGAACGAGTCATGTGTGGCACCCCCATAGCTAGCATTATAGCTATATACAGTTGGTTGGATTGTTAAAATATATATACCTACATATAGATAGTTACTCGACATAAGATAAATTCTCAGAAAATTATTTACTTTATGATGACAACTTCATCCTCATCCTTTGGTAATTTTGATTACTTACATATTTTAGGGCATTTAATGTATGCAACCTTCGACCAATATAAAATAATTGTTCGAAGTATACAACAAGTGAATTAAGAGGGTGTTTAATGACAATGAGGAATGTTTTACCTTTGTTTGAATGGATAGACTGGTAATTTTTACAGGCTGCCTAAACAGTGGTGTTAACTCTTCGCACAAATCTAAAACTAATTGTTTAGAAAGCCGGTATCTTTTAATGAATTCAATTTCTTCCAATTCAATAAAACGATCCGACTGTTCCCTTGTTATTCGCCTTCGTTTTGGACGTAAAATATTCTCATCATTATCGCACTCAAAAAATTCAAATAAAATTAAAACGTTCGACATCTAAGAACACAATTTTTGCATCAAACAATAAAAAAAAATCGCATTATTTTACAATTAAATTGTTAGTATTAAGCACTTATTACCTATAATACACTTTATTTTCACTGAAATGAGATATTAAATCAATAGTATCTAAAACGATACAGTTTATGCTAGTAAAATAGCAACTTTTAATATTTCGCTAAATTTGACACCTAAGCTCGTAAATTGGTTCGCTTAAATGAGGTCATGGTACGCATCACATATGAATTGAATGAACGAAAACAAGGGACTGCGATTAAGATAAGTTTTGTTTATATAATTAGACGCCAACGTCAACAGTATCGCATTAGCTATTGTCAGAGTACGAATAATCAAAACAAATCAGTAGAGGTCTTCAATTGACTCGTATTAAGAGTTCATGGTAGGCCTCCAGACCTTGTTGCGACTAGGACGAATTTCCGCGCGTTCAAGCGTTTTTGCCATACCTACCATTGGAATCAGTCACAATAGCTTGGACCCGTAAATAAATAAAATAAAAATATAAACATTCTTGTACCCGTGGTGCTTAGCAACTGGTCTTAACCCTGCTCCCATTACTCCCATTTATTGTACCTATGGCCTAAAGATTTTCTCTGTCTCCTGCTTGCTACGGAGGAACGTATATTCTTTCCTACTCCTCCTTTTTCTTATCTGATTAATTTTGTTGCAGGTTCCAAGACAGTTATTCATTTCTCTGCGACACACTTCATTGATCGGTGTTTTTTTCGGTGGTCGCCATTATAGATTCTGGCTTACAGGGAGTTGCAGTGGTTGGGAATGTGTGCCATTTGGGCTTGCACAAAAAAGCTTAAACTCAGATCAGTTCAGTTTTTGCATTAAGACTTCGTAAATCTTAGAATTTACAGTAGTTTGAGCTTTTACAGTAACATATATATACCTACGTCAGTAATGCGCCGTCACTAGCCTTTATGCAATAACATTATATATTCGTTACATAATTGAATGTTCGATTATTTTATAGTTTGTGGACACTGAGTTATCGCTATTAAACCCCATTCACTAATGAAGTGTGCGACCATTTATCACGCACGGCGCGGCGGCCGCTCGCACTGAATTTGTTGGTTCACGGGTATTTGTCCTCCAAATATTGTAACAGGGGTATGACAGGCAAACCAATTACTTATCTAAATCTTAAATCCAGGGTCCATTGTGAATTTTAATTTTATTATACTTATACTCAGGTAGAGCAATTTGGGAGAAAATAATGTCTAGAAATAAACTCCGATAGGAATCAGGTGGTGTTTAAAGTTTTTATAACATGAAAACAGACCTTGATTTTTATAAGAGATAAGTAATGGTTCGAGGTAACGAGCGCAGTGTGGTGCCACGCAGGATTTATAAGTCCGTGTAGCATTACAATTGTTATGGGCAGGCGTGGCGGTTACCACCAGGCCCTTCCGTGCTCTTCTCATAATTAGGTTGCATAAAAAAAACATAACTTAAAAGAATTCCAAAATACAAATAAAATAAGTCAAAGTTAAAGATTTTATTTCATATAGGCACTTAACAAAAGTCAAAAGCTAAGGTGCACGGTTCGGAAAATTTGATCTTATGGAGAAAAGCCGGCAAGAAACTCCATAGACACTCTTTTAAAAAAGTGATTGTACAATTTAACACGTCAGGTATGTGGAAACAAAGTGGACTATACGTGAAATACATACAGACAATAATAAACACAATATTGACTCTGTAACACACAATCAGAAATTGATAATTATTAACGCACAGGTAGCACTGGTATGTATGAGTCAACGTGGTTCTCACATTTACAAAATGTAGAAGCTAAATTATATTAAAATAAAGGGCAATATAGCCATCAAAGCTGTAAACAATGTCATATTGTATTCATTAGCATGTCAAAAACGACTTAAATAATATGTCGTGTATACATAAAAGGTAAGAATTCTAACAAGAATTATATCCACATTCATCGCAATTCAGAATAATTAATAGATAAACACATATTTTGTCAATAAGGTACCTGTACGTCTACCATGAGTTGTGATAGAAAACTTACTCGCCACCTTTAACTTCGCTAGCGTATTAACGCAGATCAAATAGATATCGATAATGCTTGCACCGTGAGTTTCATAGTCTTACGTGGACGCTAAGGTAAGCTCGATAAATTGTGTCGTCTTTGAAATGTTATGTTGGCATAACGTATTAATTAGCTAGCTAACTTCACTCCTTTGTTTTGTTTCTTTCTTTCTTTCTCAACATTAAAAAGGGAGAACGGGTCATATACTTAAAATATGGTGGTATCGCTATGCTAAAAATGTTATGACAGTCAATATCACGAAATAATCCACTAAACAGAAAGGTCGGCGGTTAGCGGACTATTTATGATATTTAGTGGTTCTAGAATTTTTATTCCTTATAGTATGTCACTCTCGTTTCAGCAAAAAATAAAACCTATATATAGACATCTATAAACTAGAATTTAAGTTAATATCTATCCCAGAAATCCTCCTAGCTAGCTGATACCGTAATCCCTGCCCATTAGTAAATCGTTAGAAGTTTCATTTCCCTGTAATAGGTACTTCCATTTGCTCATCATCATCATCATCATCATCATTTCAGCCGTCCACAGCTAGACCAAGGCCTCCCCAATGATCGCCACAACGCTCGTGTTGTGTGCTCATCGGGGGGTTTTCCCATAATCACCACGCCTGCCAGGCGGGTTGGCGATAGCAGTTTAATTGTAAATGTACTCGAAGAACGCTGCTGCCTATCCCCGGCTAATCCCACAGTCGCTTTTTACGACACCCACGGGATGAGATGGGTTGGTGCTATTCGTAGGTAACCTTATTAAAATTATCCTTTACAGAATTGAGCACTGGATCTGAGCGTGGTGTCATCAACCAGGCCCTCTGTGGGTCACCGGAATGACCTTAAAGTTTAATTTACTTTCTTTCACTTATATTTTCCAACTGGTATTCAACATCAATTCTTATTTTGGCTTGAAATTCATGTTATTCACGTCGTTGGTCATTAAATTTAAAAAATTAAAGTCTAAATAAGCTCTTCCAGACCTTAATAGACTAAAAACGTATTTAATTATAATGTTATCAAATGTTTCACACCTGTAAATGCTAGTGAGCTACGTAACTACTATCGCAATCGTATATATCTATCGCTTCTGTCGAATTAGTGACTCATGGTGCCGTTTTATATAGTGACAGTTGAAAACGTTAGTGACTATGGCGTAGATTACGTTAGGTTTCTTACCTATCGAAATCTATGTTGCTCGTGGTATGAATTTTAATTCTTTCGGCACTTTACAATCTTTCATATAACTATTTACGGAGACGCTAGCGAGTGTTGACCGCGTAAACTCATGGTAGGGCTACTGGTCGATCCAGACGACAAAATCACGTTAGATCACATAAAGAGACTCGCGTTGTCTTATTCACTTAACCACCGACCGTTTTATCGCTCTCGCCGCCGAGGATGCCCGCCTCACCGTCGTCGCGAAGGCTTATCGCCGCGTCACCTTCCCGTTCAAGTTAGCACTTTTCCCTCCCGTCTCTTACTCGCACCGGCCCGTGCCAAGCCTGTAGTTTTAAAATGTCCCCTAATACTTTATAAATAATACCGATCCAGCTGTCCACAAAACAATAGCTTGTTATCCCCAGCAACGCTCTAAGCCGAGGTCCGTGTCCCGCAGGGGGCGCCCTTAGCGAAAGTTGCTTAGTTTTTAATATTAATTTTTAGCCTGGCTGGAGGCCTCTTTTGTCTTCACCAGAAATTACCGGTTAAGTACCAACATAAATAACATAAAAAGCTGTTATTTAATTATTTTGACATTACAACGAGACATTTCAATTTTATTTATAGGTATAGATAACGAGTGGATAGGCTGTAGTTACCGACAGTCAGAAACTAAATTTATCAAATGTGAGAAGTAATAAAAAAATACGCAAATAAAAACACCCCGACTAAAGTTTGAAGTAGGTAATCTTATTCTGCACGTACTAATATTCAGTAGAGCGAAGTTTTATTTAATTTTTTACGTGACTTCCTACAGCTCCTAGCCCACTTTAATCTCTGGAATAAACTTACTTACGAATGAATGTGAAGCAAATGGTTTTAAACCGACTTGCAGTTAATTCTGTCAGTTACTAATGTTATATATAAATTTGATGTGTTGGGTTTATTAGTAATAGTGTTTTATCTATATTTGTAAGGATTTTATTAAGAAATAAAAACAACATTTTTTTTTTTATATTTCTCTCTATTACACGGGTTTATATACCCTGTAAGGGGGAACCCGGTCCTTTGATAGGCTTACGCGGAGACATGGGTCCAACACGCCGAGGCCCTTTAGAGAATTTTAATCTAAAATGTAATGGGACACTAACCGGGAACTCTCCATGGCTACACTATAAAATGTAGTCTCGGATTGTCCCCGGAGGTGTAAAACTATTGTATAAGATGGAAACTACAATTATAAGGTCTATTGTAATGGGTGCTAAATGGATTATATACTTCTAAAAACGGAAACAACGGCGTCTGCCTTTCAACCTTTAAAGTGAAATTCTGTGGCAGACGGTGACGGTGACGGTCGCCACTCACAAGATGGGCCCCCATATTGACCACCACTACAGGCGACAAGGAGCAACACCGGTGTGAGCGGCTAGGGGTGTAGAGATGTGCGGCACCGGTTTCACCATCGCGAGTCTCGAATACTCGGAGCGGGTTTCCCCGTTATTACGCCATTAGACACTTCCACCCCCGAGCATATAGCTCTGGCGGCCCCTCTCTGATCGGCCAACTAAGGCAAGCCAGAGTTGAAACTCCTACGGGCACTCATGGGGTACCACTCCAACCAACGAATAAAGGCAAGCCGGAGACGAGGCCCTGACCGACTCTCTGGAGCATTCGGGTACGCAGTGTCGTCACTCACATTCAGCTCGCCACAAACTGCCCTGCGTTCTGTAAGCTTCTTAATATACTTCTTTTTTCTTATGATATACTTTTTAGGAAGGATACTTTCTACCCACTAAGGTAGGAAGAAATCAATCAGCTACTTTAATCTCCCTCCAGGATTACCTTAGCCCATGGTGAGATAACGTTTGCCCAAAGGGGTTTATTTTTTTCTCTCTATTACACGGGTTTATATCCCCTGTAAGGGGGAACCCGGTCTTTTGATAGGCTTACGCGGGGACATGGGTCCAACACGCAGAGGCCCTTTAGAGAATTTTAATCTAAAATGTAATGGGACAATAACCGGGAACTCTCCATGGCTACACTATAAAATGCAGTCTCGGATTGTCCCCGGAGGTGTAAAACTATTGTATAAGATGGAAACTACAATTATAAGGTCTATTGTAATGTGTGCTAAATGTATTATATACTTCTAAAAACGGAAACAACGGCGTCTGCCTTTCAACCTTTAAAGTAATTATATGTATAAAATATTTTTTTTTATTATTACAATACCAAATTTAAAACATCAACTTGCCTAACTTCTAGAATACGAATCAGTTTTTTTTTCTAATACTATCTGCTCTTAATACATAAGTTACCTCATAATGTAGATAATGTAATATAAAAAATTAAAAAAAAACATTTATTTCAGGTACCACGTAACCCATATTAGAAAAAATCTTCAAAATTATTCAATAATAAATAGTTAAATAAAACAATCAATACACAAATTCGATACATCAAATTCAAATCCATATTCAATCATAATAAACTCATATTCATTACAGTAGCCTCTTACGTGCGATACTATAAATGTAACATGTCTGTCACAGCAGTGTCGCACATAAGGACAGTCCAGCCTATTTGCTATCATACTCAGAACGGTATTGGAGCTGTCCCGCACTCTGCGCACAAGAGACGCGCAGTGCTTCCGCATGGTCGCATGAAAACAGTCCGTGAGCGCCCATGCAAACATACCCGAAGAGAGGCAGACCCAAAATCGCACTGAATGCAGAGGGTGCTATAACTTTTCTGCGTGGAATTAGCCCACAGGCTGCAGGTGTACATGGACGTGTAATATGCTCGGCAGAGAGTTATTTTCACGCCATCCGAGCAACGTGCGAACCTGCGTGCCAGCGTATTAGCACTATTAGATAACGCCCTCCGCTCCCGTTCCAAGTCAGCAAGGTCCCTGAGGTCAGTCGTGACTATATGGCCTAGGTATTTAATCTGGTACACCCTGTCTAAGAGTACACTATTTAGACGTGTAGGTGGTATATATCATATATATCCAATGTCAGGTATATGTTTAGTAGTTTTTTAGTAATCAGTTCCACATCATGTAATTAGCTTGATTAAAATAAAACCTCTTTAGAGTTAGCCAAATTACCGAAACGTTCTTATTGTTACACGCAAGTTTTCAAAAAAGTCATGGCTACCAATAAAGTATTTTGATGTAAATTTTGGTATATTTCCACACCATGTAATGTGCGTGGAAACGCAAGCGTCGCCTACACTCGTATATCACGTCGGTGTCGGGTCGGTTCACACATGAAATGTTTTACAATTTACTCCCTACGATAATGTATGAATCCTACGGTCGATGTATGTATAGTGGGGCACAGTTGATATAGTTCGTCTCTTAGCTAAAAGGTCACAATTCAAACTCTAAGAAGAATAATTCAAATTTTGTATTTTTACATTTTGGATGATGTCTTTTTAATTTTAGAATAGTAAGACCTAGAAGAATAATCCACACAGACAATGCGTAAACATTTTAACAGTGTTAGATATGACACGATTCACTGCGCGGCCCCTTACTGATCTGTCATTTCGTTGTGAAGAACATTCGCACTCATGAATAGTGTTTACGTCACGTGCTTGCGACAGGAGTCTGCAAGAGAATGTCCTTAAAGGTGTTATTATTGACTAAATTTAATATCTCGCTTCTTATTAAAATAGTTTAGATTTAACATTTGTCATGTCTTGAATTCAGTATAATTTGAATCTCTTTGTGTACACAACAAAATCTTCTCCACCACGTTTGGATTTCAAAATTGTTTTGTCTGTTGAACATACTGAAAGAAAAACATTCATCATCTGAAAAGGTGATTAACTCCTTTGGTCTACAATGGTAAATTCCAGCGCTCAACGACGGACTCCGACATCAAATATGGCATACCGGCGACATTTTGGGGCCATTACATAAAATATGAACTAAGCTAAAAGTAATGGATATATTATTTTATCATAGCGAAAAATATATATTACCCGTAGTTTTGGCACGTGGCAAATAATTCTTCCCTTTTTCCTTACTCAATTTTCTCTTATTTTTCCTGTAGAACTTCGCTAAGCTTGCAGAGCCGAGTTTAATTGCCAGTTCAAATTTGTTGAGTCGATTTTTTAGTTTCCTGTTCGTTAAAATAATATGCGCCCATGTATTGTGCGTGCGCGTAGCAATTTGTAGGGACGTATCGTCTAAATAACTGATATAAAAAAGTTGAATACTACCGAAAATGAAGTTCACAGTACCTACTTCACCACCATAATACAAATGCATACCTGTCTGTTAAATTAATAAAAATCGCTTAAAATAGTGTGTCAGGTTTTCGCGATTATTACTTATTAAGTATAATAAAACACTTTGAGGGTACGGTTGGTGCAGTGGCTGATACAGTCGGCTGCTGCGCTCCGGGTCGTGGGTTCGTTTCCCGCACGGAATAAATATTTGTATGATCTACAGGTAGTTGTTCCGGGTCTGGGTGTATTGTATGTGGAATTCATGTCAGTAAACCTAGTGTGGAGAAATCCTAGTGTGGGGCAAAAAAAAAGAAAAAACTTTTAAATGGATTAAATCGCGTATCCGATTTTTGATTTCCCTAATGTTTCGTATGAAACGGGTTGTATCTACCAAACATATCCCCCGTTTGGAATCCTGTTCTTAAAGTAACAATATAAATAATTCCCAAACTTCACACCACACTGAACAGTCACCTTAGTCATTCTGCGATCATTGACGCTGCAGTTTCCGTAACGTCGAATAAACCAAAAATCTACAATATATATACTTTCATGATCAGAACGCGCCTGCCTGAATGGTGTCTCCCGTACTGTGATAAGCCTACTCAGGACAGCTTACTGATTGAGAGCATAGACATCACCTTTTCATCCACAAAAAATTATGTTGGTCCAAAGTAGACTGAATATTATACCAACTTTTTAAAACGTTGGTTTATTACTTAAAGAAAGTAGATCGTAATCGAAAGTAGGTCCTAACACCCAAAAGTTGAGGAGGCTGAACTGAGTTATCACAATATATTTTTATAAGAAAATAGATGAAAAATGACATATTCTACCACTTTTATGTTAATTTATTACTAATATACTTAAGTATTATCGCTTGCAACTCGCAAATTTCACTGCTCGACATAAACCTCTTCCAAGTGGCACCACAACACGTGGTTCTCTGCCTTCTGCATCCAACCTCCATCCAACACCAGCTACCGTCTTTAGGTCGTCAGTTTATCTGACTCCAACCCTTCTTACGACATAATAACTCGTTCATAAACCGGCGGGCTGATTACCTAAGTCGCAGACGCTTTGCAAAAGGTGTAAATTGCTCCAACGCCAACGACTAAACAGGCGAAGATCTCTGACGCGCCTCTGTCGGACAATCAATAAACTAAAAACGTTCATTCTTTTTCGAGTTCCACTGGTGGCTACTTTATCGCTACTGGCGCTAGTAACTATGCATCCTCCACAAGTAGCGACAGCCGGGCGAATACCATACGTAATACCAGTTTTTTTGACGCTTTGCCATCAGTGGATCCTTGGCTGCGCGACAGCTGCTATCGCGTCTACTGTTGCTGTTTTTAGCTAATCAGCCCACGGGCTTCCCATGACGTGACACGAATTGTTAACTCGTACATACAAACGCCGCGCTCCGCGTGCACTACACCGCTTTATTTATTTTATTTTTTAAGAAAATATTGTTTGTGTATAATATAAACAACAGAAAATTCCGCGTCAAACCAAAAATGACAATATACCTGAACAATATACAACACAAGGCTCAGGCATTACACATGCTATAGTTACATTTTGAATGTTACACCTCGAATGATTGCAGAAGAACGATAATGAGACTGTAAGGTAAACTATGCCCATGAATGCAAAAATCTTTAACACAGAATGTTTTTTAGTTGCATCTCATCATCTCTTGTTATAAAATATTAAACACTAAAATAATGCGCTCGTAAACTATGTTATATCTCCAATTCCCTGCAATAAAATACAAGAATAAACGCGGTAACTTAAAATTAAGGTTGTGACTTGTGAGAAACTCACGAAAATATTTTCCAAGATATCTCCAACGGCAAAGAAGATATGGCATCTCGCTTCGTTTCTTTGTGAAATGTTTTAGCGCCGAACACGAAAATGCCACTGTTGTACATTGTCAACAAGTTACGAGTAAACACGAAAATAATGCGGGTAATTTTGAAAATTAGGACAGGAAGCGGGTACTTCAATTAAAATCTTGCTGTTTTTGTGTTCAGAACTTAGGATAATAACATCCAGAATCCGCATACGCAATACGCACCATATAAACCATTGGTGTAATGTAGTACGTAGTACATTATACTTCAATGATTTAAACGGTTACTTTTACGGCACCATTCATTGGGCTGCCGGTTAGTAGGTACTCAAAGTGTTAATAAGTCGGCATATTACTAAATTTTGTCAATTACTGAATTAGACAATTGCGGCAAAAAATGTATTAGAAGTAATTAGTTATTAAATTTATTGTATGCATTATGTTTTAAATATATAATATCATAATATACACATTTTATTAGAACAACGAGTTTATTGTTATCAAGATGGTGTCTGCAGCGAAAATGCGCATTTATGGGATGCAAGCCAAGAGATTTAAATCTTTGGATGCAAGATGATAACTGGATTATAAAGGACAAAATCAACAGTATCGGGGCCTGATAAAGTTATATCAACCTATTGGAGAGTATTCAACAGAACTTTAACAAGAGGAAACAACTTGATGGAATCAGATACACGAAGTACAAGCAAATGAAAAAAATCGTTCATTGAAGAGCAAAATTGAACTTCGGGGGTGGAAGGCCTGGTGACCTAAGATACAGGCTTCAGCCTAGTTTAGGCACCAGTCTCCCACAGTAAATTTGAATCATACCTACTGTAACTTTTATTGTGGTGAGAAATAAACAAATAAGTAATATAGGTTATTATTCTTCGATTCACAATGGATCACTTGGACTAGAGTTTAATGTTTTTATCCAAATATCAATTTAGGCTGGGCACATAGTTCTGATTTCCACTCTGATAGACTTATCCGAGATTTTTCTAGTGCGCATCACAAACTTCCTATAAATTTGCTTCCGACTAAAGTCCAGTATTTCCTTCAGATCTGATCAGGGAATCAAAATCTAAAACCTAGCTTAAATCAACAGTCCATTACCTACTGAACATGTCCGTTCATGAACGGGTGCCGGCTGTCGGAACAGGTCAACCATTAACTGCTATGGCAAATTAATTATATGTTATACTACTCTGTCAAGAAAGTAACGAGAAAAGATCAATAATACACAAAATGTTTGTTATACATCCTAATTTATTTTATCACCTTCAAAGTATGCTCCTTCAGAAACGATACACTTACGCCAACGAATAATCCAATCAACAAAACATTTTTTAAACGCTGTTTCCGGAATTGAGTTCAGTTCTCGCCGCGAATTCCCCTTTTTATTTTCTACCGAACCTTCTTGAAAACGGGTGCCACGAAATGGTAATTTGAGTTTAGGAAAAAGAAAGAAGTCGGCTGGACCCATATCTGGTGAATATGGTGGTTGCTAGATGGTATTTGTTGAGTATTTGGTCAAAAATTCGTTCACAATGATGGCCGTGTGTGAAGGCGCATTATCGTGGTGCAAAATCCAAGAATTTTCTTTCCTCAAATCTGGCCTTTTTCTTCGAATTTGCTCTCTTAAATGCCGCATAACGCTCAAATAATATTCTTTATTTACCGTTTGACCTTCCGGCAAGAATTCCGAGTGCACAACACCGCGATAGTCAAAGAAAACAGTCAACATGATTTTGACTTTTGATCGACTTTGGCGCGGTTTTTTCGGTTTCGGTTCAGTTGTAAGGCGCCACTCCGAAGCTTGTTGACTAGTTTGCATGTCAAACTCGTAAACCCACGTCTCGTCACCAGTAACAATACGTTTCATGAATTTTGGGTCGGAATTGACTCGTTCTAGCATGTCCTCAGCGACTCTCATGCGATTGAGTTTTTGAAGAAAATTCAGGTCGTTTGGGACTAGCCGAGCGGTAACATGTTTCATACCCAAATGATTAGTTAAAATGGTACGGATCGACTCGTGAGATACAGAAAGTTCGGCGGCTATCTCTCTCAAAGTTGAATGAGGATTTTCAGTCACTATTTACTTCAGAACTACTAAGAACTTCAGTTGCAGACGTTGATGGCCTACCAGAGCGAGGCAAATCTTCCATCACATCTCGACCGCTTTGTACCACTCGTAAGCGCGTGTTTTTGATGAAGTCGTTTCACCGTAAGCCTTCTGTAACATTTTCAGTGACTCCGAACACGAAATTCCATTGGCGATGCAAAATTTAAGACAAACTCTTTGTTCGGTGTTTTTGTCCATAGTGAAATTCGCTATACACACTAGATATTATATAACTGAAAACAGTACTGTATTTAATATAAATAACAGATGCAACTCAAACTCCGCGCCGAAATGGAAAACAGTTGTGCCAATCTAACAATAACAATAAAAACAAAAAGTTTAATTTGGAACCATAAACAAATCGTCCATTCCCGATACTTTTTTGACTGAATGTATAGTTCCGATTTCCACTCTGATAGACTTATCCGAGATTTTTCTAGTGCGCATCACAAACTTCCTATAAATTTGCTTCCGACTAAAGTCCAGTATTTCCTTCAGATCTGATCAGAAAATAAAAATAAAATACCTAGCTTAAATCAACAGTCTACCTACTGAACATGTCCGTTCATGAACAGGTGCCGTCTGTCGGAACTGGTCAACCATTAACTGCCATGGCAAATTAATTATATGTTTTACCATCATTTGTATCAATCAACATTTTAATCTCAATTATTTTTAAAAGAGTATCCATGGAGTTTCTTGCCTGCTCTCCATAGGATCAACCAATTTGAACCGTACAACTTAAATCCTGACGTTTCATAAGTACCAGTAATTGGTTTATTTGAAATAAAAAGCTCCGACTTTGAACAAAGATATAATTTAAAAACTTTTCACCAGCACAAGTTTTATGTCTTCCGTAAACAGCATGTGCTTGCGTGCGACTTTTTGAAATGACAACACGACGTTATTTAATAAATATCACGGTACAGTTGTTTTTATTTAACTGTCATAAACGTCAAAATCTATACATTCTTTAATTATTTTCTGATATTTTTCGCCAGCGGCCCGGAACGAAGTTGTGCCCTTTGCCAAAAGGTTTCCTTTTTCATTATGGAGATATGTTTCCACAATTGAATAACTGCCGCTTTTCACCGATTTAGTTTCCAAGTTTACTTTTTCACCTTTATTAGCAGATCCAATGTAGCTGTTGACAATAGTTAAATTATAGTATATTATATTATTATCAGGCTGGCAGTTGGCAGTTGAACAACTGACAGGTGCCTGTATCCTCGCTCAGAAGGAGCGAGCGTGTCACCTACCGCCTGACGCAGGTGCTCACCGGGCACGGTTGTTTCGGTGCGTACCTGCACAAGATAGGCCGCGAGGCCACGGCATAATGCCACCATTGTGATAGCGACCAGGACACCGTACAGCACACGCTCGAGGCATACCCTGCGTGGGCCGCCGAGCGGCGGATCGGATCGGACAAGACCTCTCTCTGTCAGCTGTAGTGTAGGCTGTAGTAGGCTATGTTGGTAGAGCACGAAAACTGGAATGCAGTTGTCTCCTTCTGTGAGAGCGAGATGGTGGATCGAGAGAAGGCCGATCCCGCTCGAAGAAGGAGAAGACGGCGCCGGGATAACAACCACCCTGGTGCCTAATTCCCATACGCCTGAAACCCCCTGCCATTGCTATAAGGCGGGGGACATCTGGGTTCATGGGTGCGTAGATTGGGGATCTGCGTGCCTACACCAAGCGACCCAAGAGAAGAGGGTAGTACGCATGTGGTCATGCGCCTACCCTGGGACGCTTTGGGGTATCCTTTACAATCCCGCCCCCCGGAGGGGGATGACCACTTTACAGTTACCCTCTCCAAGATGTGCCTATAGCCGTGGAACCAGTGGGCGGCTCTAGTGTGATCATACGAGGAACTAGAGCCTACCTTAGGTGCCGAAGATGACCGCTCCAGGGGTTTTAGCCGGTAGGAGTCGGCATACCATTAATAAATACCATACCATAATTTCCACTGGGCACCAATAAAAAAAGGTGCCTGTATCCTGCTAAACGCCGCTAAATTCTATTCTTTGCAGTTGAGAAGATATTTGTCAAATCGGTTTTTGAATTGCTTAAAATACACGTTAGAATACATATTGTATATGTATATAAACTAGAAGCTACTCATACTCTTTAAATATAAGTACCTAAATAGTTTTAAACCTTTTAAAAATATCAGCCTGTACGGAGTTGCCCTACTTCTGGGCAAAGGGACGAGCATTTATTACTACGCTTGCTTACTGCGCGTTGGCGATACTAGACCATTAAGATCCAGATTTGTTTCAGGATGTTTTCCCTCACCTTAATGTCAGTGGTGTCTTAGTTCAACCAAAAATAAACATAATATAACATTGAAAATGTCACATTGGTTAACTGATATGACCATACCAAGTATTAGAACCAGGACCTTAAAGTGCTTGAGAAGCGTCTCCGTAATTTAAAAAGCATTGAAATATAATACATGTTTTATTATTTTCACAAACTTTAATTCAAATGTGTCCAGCTAGCTACCTATTTTATTATTTTATGTTTATGAGATCGTAAAAAGAACTCACAATATCAACAACTTTACTAAGATTATTATGCAAACATTACATAAAATCGGTAGCGATAAGATTAACATCAGTGCAGTACTATCATCTGTTGATCGACGAACTAGCCTTGGGTTAATGTGTATTAAGAATCATGACTATTTGAATTTGAGTTTATTTTCTAACAAGAAAGCCACGCGATGCAGTAGTGGTATATTGGAAAATGTCCCATATGACATAATAAACCATCATATTATGAGCCAACGGACGTTCACTACCGAACGAAGGCCTGCCCCATTGATTAGACTTACAAGTGAGTCTCAGTGCTTACCAGGCTGCAGTGCAGAATGGCTGCTGTTCCACAGAAGGGTCGCTGCTGCCCATCCCTCTCTAGTTTAGAGTTGTTTGGTCACTTTTTACGACATACACGGGAGGAGATGGAGTGGAGGTATATTCTTTATCCGGACACCACACGTACTAACATAAAAATAACAATATTATAAAACCCCTCTGGGCAAACGTTATCTCACCATGGGATAAGGTAATCCTGGAGGGCAGATTAAAGTAGCTGCTTGATTTCCTTATGATAAAAAAAGTATATCATAAGAAAAAAAAAAAGTATATTAAGTAGCTTACAGAACGCAGGGCAGTTTGTGGCGAGCTGAATGTGAGTGGCGACACTGCGTACCCGAATGCTCCAGAGAGTCGGTCAGGGCCTCGTCTCCGCTTGCCTTTATTGGTTGGTTGGAGTGGAACCCCATGAGTGCCCACAGGATTTTCAACTCTGGCTTGCCTTAGTTGGCCGATCAGAGGGGGGCCGCCAGAGCTATATGCTCGGGGGTGGAAGTGTCTAATGGCGTAATAACGGGGAAACCCGCTCCGAGTCTTCGAGACGCGCGATGGTGAAACCGGTGCCGCACCTCTCTACACCCCCAGCCGCTCACACCGGTGTTGCTCCTTGTCGCCTGTAGTGGTGGCCATTTAGGGGGCCCATCTTGTGAGTGGCGAGTCACCGTCTGCCACAGAATTTCACTATAAACGTTGAAAGGCAGACGCCGTTTTTTCACGTTTAGAAGTATATTATCCATTTAGCACCCATTACAATAGACCTAATAATTGTAGTTTCCATCTTATACAATAGTTTTACACCTCCGGGGACAATCCGAGACTGCATTTCATAGTGTAGCCATGGAGAGTCCCCGGTTAGTGTCCCATTACATTTTAGATTAAATTCTCTAAAGGGCCTCTGCGTGTTGGACCCATGTCCCCGCGTAAGCCTATCAAAAGACCGGGTTCCCCCTTACAGGGGATATAAACCCGTGTAATAGAGAGACATAATTATAAATAACACATACTTGACGTTCATACTCGTAGTCCACGATACCCTCCCATCGGGGTTGCTGAGCTGTGTGTAAAACGATAGAACGTCGATCACAGACGCAATGTAGCCTCCATGCAGTGATCCTCCAATGTTGCACATAGATGTGTCCACAGTAAACGAGCCCTTTATTGTCCCATTCGCTGCCGATTGCAACTTAATCTGAAATAATTAAGTATTTGTTAGCACACTTTAGTTGATTATGGCTTAGCAGAACATTTTATTTTTGTAGCGAATTCTACAGAATTAAATAGGTAGGAAAACTGCAACGCGGCTGAACGAGGAGAAAATATCTTTCCATTCGGAGATTTGAGACTCTACTCTCTAGTCTTCTAGTCTACGTAAAAAGGTGTAAATGCATCATTTAAAGACTTAAATCAATGCCGGTCACAGTCATAGATCAGGGGTCTCCCATTTTTTTAGCCATTGGGCTACACTGACTACTGTTTTAGGACCAATCGCAACATCTGCAATTCGTTTGTCACCTTACGGGAAAGGGTTTGTAAATTGGTCGTTAAATAAAAATATCGGATTATTATTATTTATTAATATGTATATATTTATTTACATTATAAATTTTGCAATGTAATCAAAATGATTCGGCGGGCTGAATACCAGGCATGTCCGGTTCGCTACAGCGGTGTTCTACTGAACCAGCCGTAGTTTGGAGACCCGCGGGCTGATTACGTATGTCGCAGATGGTTTGCGACAGGCGTAGATCGTGCAGACGCCGCTGTAAATGTCATTTTGGTATTACGTATTTGCCGATAGCGATTACAGACAAATATCTCTGACGCACACTATCGGACGATCAAATAACAAAAAATTGCATCCTCGGCTTTCAGTTTCAGGCGATTTGCCACCGGTGGATCCTTGGCTGCGCGATAGCTGCTGTCGCATCTGCTGTCGCTTATTTTAGCTAATCAGGGTGAGATATTAGTGAAACACAACTTGCGAAAAGCTACTATGACAATATATGGTTCAAAGAGATAACAAAGTTCATTAGCATAACATATATGCACTTAATAGAACAACCTACTGAAGCTTGGTCATAATGTTAATGTTTAAGGTTTGCGGTTTCTACGTGTGGGGTCCAGATTAAAAATATAACACCACTCCATCTCTTCCCGTGGATGTCGTAGAAGGCGACTAAGGATTCTAAACCAAAAGGATCGGCATTGATTGGATTGGCAGCATCGAACACAGACTTTCTGTAAAACAGTAACAATTCTGCACTCACCAACCCGCCTGGAATGGAGACCGCGCACCGGAAAACGCAGCGTGGGACGACCTCCAACGAGGTGGACAGACGATCTGGTGAAGGTCGCTGGGAGTCGTTGGATGAGAGCGGCATGTGACCGCTCGTTGTGGAAATCTAAGGGGGAGGCCTTTGTTCAGCAGTGGACGTCCTGTGGCTGATATGATGATGATGATGATGATGATGATGATGATGATGATGATGATGATGATGATGATGATGCAACCCGCCTGCCAAGTGCCAAGCGTGGTGAGTATGGCAGATTCCCCCCAAAATAACTACGTGCGGCATGTAGCCGTTCGTTTGTGGCGTTCGCCTTTGTTCAGCAGTGGATGTCTTTTCGCTATTATGGTATTTCTACAATTGTATATTCTGAATCAAATGCCTGTCAGTCAAGTCAAATCAGTGAGAGTTATCCCTAAAAATCATGGCACGCCTTCAGTTAATCCGGACGGTTGGTGCAGTGGCTGATACAGTCGGCTGCTGCGCACCGGGTCGCGGGTTCGATTCCCGCACGGAACAAATATTTGTATGATCTGCAAGTAGTTGTTTCGGGTCTGGGTGTATTGTGTGTGGAATTTGTGTCTGTAAACGCACCGGAGAAATCCTAGTGTGGGGCAACGTTTCTTAAAAGAAAAAAAATAAAAGAATAAATTCATACAAACGTACAATCTGATTTATCATTCCAAATTGCATCATTTAAAGATTTAAATATAGTGCCCGACACCCTCATCAGTGAAGTAAAAAAACTTAATAGCACAAAAATACTGCGATAAAACTGTGTGGTTGTTGGAGTTTTCGGAAATTCCACTATCTACATCTGGGTATCGTCATTATTCTAAATACCTGATTTATTATGTTTGATAGATCGGATGGAAATGTGCTTGTCTGATTCATTGCCCTATAGCAACCAGGCAAGGGAAATAGAAATTGTCCAATCGTTTACCCATAGGTATTATACTACGACGATCGTCAACACAATTACTTTAATACGATGGTGGTTGATGAGACTGCATTACCCCATCTCTTATATTCTTTGCATATGCATACTTTTTTTGTGATTCCGGTTTATATGCATCATGCATATCCTCCGCCCCGGGAAAAAGGAACGGACTCCTATCGGCTAAAACCACCGGAGTGGTAATCTCCGGCACCGAAGGGAGGCTCCAGGTACTCGAATAATCTCCATCCAGAGCCACCCAATGGTGCCACGCCTTTAGGCACATCTCGGAGGGGATGACTGTAAAGCGGTCACCCTCACTAGCGAAGGGTATCCGACTGTAAAGAGGCCATCTCCCCAGGCACCTCTCGGGGGGATTGTAAAGGATTTACCCGAAGTCTTGCTATGCCCTGTGCTGAGCACACGGCGGCCGTGACCACATGCACACCACCGTCTTCCCGGGGGTCACTTGTTATGAGCACGCAGATTCCCCAACAGGCGCACTCGCGCCCCCCAAGGGGTCGTGATCATAGCCACTTACGTTCTACAACGCTGGGCGCCTGACAGACGAGCTGACCATACAGGTGCCCCGTAGAGGGCAACGGACCGCACGACCCCCCGTAGAGACAGCAAACTTCCTCGCATGGTCCCCCCTTTTTTTTAACGTGGGGAAATCCTCTTGGAGTCCTCCGCCTTGTGAAGGGCGGAGGGGCATGCCAGGCTCAAACCGGATAAAACCCTACGGTGTCCTTCTTCTTACCTCTAGCCGAGGGTGAGTTGTGCGCTTTATCTGGATTAGACCACGCCCCCGGATTGTTGTTTGTTGTTGACCCTTGTTTTTTTGAGGCACTGTACGCAGACCCAAGGCGTGGATTTAGGCCACGACAATTGCCACCGCTGGTTCGGCAAGCAGGATGGTTTCTCCGAAGGACTCCCCGCTGGCCAACACCAGTGTCGTCGGCGTAACAGACTAAGCTGACGCCAGCAGAGATATCGACACGCAGGACCGCTTCATAGGCGAGGTTCCATAAGAGGGAGCCGAGAGCTAACCTCTGCGCAACCCCGCATGTAATTTCCCTCCGCCTTACGCTACCGCTCCTGCTCACGTAGCGAATGTGCCTATCGCGCAGATAAGCCCATATGGTACGCTGCAGGTAGAGGGGGCACCGATGATGGACTAGTGCCACCTTAATAGCGCCCCACGGGATGGAGTTCAAGGCGTTGACGATGTCCAGTCTGACCGCCAACGCCACCCTTCCCCGCCGAAATACTGCCTGTTCCGACAGCGAGCGGACGCGAAGAATCGCGTCGCTGCTGGACCGCCGCTGCCGGAAGCCATACTGACTTTCGTCCAAGTCGGGGCCAACTCGCGACAGGTGCTCAATGATTCTTCGGATAATTATTCTTTCGAATAGCTTCGAAGCCTCGTCGAGCAGGCAAATGGGACGGTATGCAGAGGGAGACTCTGCAGCCCTTCCTTCCTTCTTCTAGAGAACCGTTCCGGCTTCCTTCCAGCCGGACGGGAACATATTACGACGGAGGCAACTGGTGAACAGCAGCCTCAAGCGGTCCCCAAGAGAACATATTGCACCTGCCATGTTGTCTTTTAATCACCCTATGGTTGACTGGTAGATAATGGCTACGGAATTAAGTCCACCTATGTACTGTAGTTGCTGCTTTAAATAAATAAATGAGTGGATTATCCATTCATCCATATCCATTAAATAAAATGGCTGCTACTTTGAACATTTACTTAAAAATAAAACAGTAAGATTTATTCCTTACCAGTTTCTATTAAATACCGTAATGAAACAAACGTTACTTTTTAAGGAAAATTAACGGATTTGATTTCCGTGTCGCATATGAGGGTCATGGAAACTTTGAATGCTGCTTTTACCTTCCTAATTCGATACCGTGGTCCCTTAGAACTTGAAAGTTTCGGATTTTCTCGTACCGACCCATATAAACTAATGACAGCTCAGTACTAAAATGAAAAGTGCATTTAAATTTCGTTGCATAAAATAAATTTTAGTAAAATATAACATGTATAGAGGTGAATGTACACATTAACTAAATACTCTTTCGGTGGGAACCCAAAAAAATCTTACTACATGCACACATATATTAGGAATGACAGGGCTGCTTACATGTTATATGTGTCAATATTCGCGTTTTAAAGCCGACGCGGTATCTGGACACAATAAATTTATAATCTAAGTTTGCGGGTCCTTATTGTAACTACTGTATACCTGCTAGTAAATATGTACAGGACTATAGCATGCACTTTTTTAGATTTCTTGCATTAGAAACAAAGAAAATATTATATTTTATTCCTTTCACCAATAAACAGACAGCAGTGCTAGTTAAAAAATATTTGAAAACGCAAAAGTAGGACAGTATAAAACAAAGAAACAACGAATTATACAATAAAACCGACTAGATAATTAGTAAAAGATTGAAGAAAGAAGTGGAACTATAAAAAAAGTGCAACCTTCAATCCAACATGGTTTGTCACACAACAAATATATATACAAGTTGGCTACTCTGCAACAGAGCGGCTCACAAAGGCCAAAATCAGTGAGCGTAGAAATCATATAAGTAATCACTCTATTTAAACAGATAACACACTCATAGAACAACCGTCTACACACATCACTATAGAAACAAAAGATATGTTTATAAAGATATACCTACCTTGTTAAGCACAGTCGCATTATCAAAAGTAGGCGTTGTCGTAAGAAGATCCATTGCTTTTAGAAGTCGAACACCTCTTGGGCTTGATGATGCCATTTTTACAAATTATATAAACAGTATACACTGTGTTTATGTGTTATTCACTTCATCATAGTGGAAAGATTTTGTTTTCGCGCGCTTTTATATTTCTTGTTGTTTTTTTTCATACCTGGCTACCTGCTTCTGGCCTAAATTCAAAGTCCTTTCAGCCAGTCCTTTTTCTTTACTTCAAGTATTTACTATCTTGGTTGTTTTTATTTTATTTTTGGCCTGGATTCTGAGCCCATTGGCCATTTTTTGTTTGTGGAAAATCTTGTGTTGCCATTGTTCTTTGTAGAAACTGCTCTACAACTTGGCAAAGAAGTGTAAAAAAAGATACAAAAATTAAAAAAGTACATTGTTTCGTTTTACTTTCCGCATTACGCTAATATTTGATAAAACCAACAAGAGTACCTGAAATTCTACTACAGGGGTCATTTTTAAAGTTTGTAGGCTATATCTTGCAGAATATGAAGCGGGAAACATTTTGTCGGATCCCAATTATGTTTACCGAAGAACCACCGATATAACAGATGTGTTACTTAGATTATTCAACTTTATGAGTTAAATAATATGTCTGGTGATTATCGTAAGTTAATATTAAATTTTTGTTTGCATTATTTAAGTCATATTTTTGTTGTTGTTCGATTCTTTTGACAGCATGAATTTAGCGAACTTACAATCAATTTGATACTTGTGAAAGGAAACTAGTTGGATGGCTTGCTAAACAGTGTTTTTACGACTTAAAAGGGAACAAATCTGGAAAATGAGGAACAAATTCTTTGAAATAGAAATTATAAAATTTGTGAGTAAATCGACTGTAAGAAAATTTAAAGTTTTAGCACTGACATGCAAATTGGTTTTTGTCATTATTTGTATGATAACTTATATGTGATGTAGTTCATCGTTTCAATGATTTAGGATTTATGTTATTTGATAATTGCAAACAATTGATATGGTACGGTGTACCGCCAAATGAGTTAAAAGTTTACAGAGGAATTTAAACCCTAAGACAGGGAATTTCCCATACAAACTTCAACACCCCATTTAACTTTTTTAGGGGATGATTATTATGCCAATCTCCTTCCCGGAGGTCCTTCCCTTCCGGGGTTCAAGCTATCTCATACAAAATGCATCAAAATTGGTTCAGGGCTTTAGCCGTGACAACGTAACAAACAGACAGACAGAAACACTTTCGCATTTATAATATTTAGCAGTGATAGCCTAGTATAGTAGTTGAACGCTTGCCTTCCACAGACGAGACCGGAGGGTCTGAGTTCGATTCCCGCCCTTACTTCTGACTTTTCGGATTCATGTACGGATCAGAATTTGATTATCACATGAGTTAACGGTAGAGGAAAACATTGTGAGGAAACCTCTACTCCTGAGAGGGCTCGAATAATGTTCTCGATGGTGTATGTAGTCCAACCCGCACTAGGCCAGCGTGGTGGACTATGGCATAACCTTTCTCATCCTGAGAAAAGGCCCGTGCCCAGAAGTGGGACAGTAATAGGCTGTTTTTTTTAAATTAAATTCTAAATCCTTTACATCTACCTTTACTCCTCCAGACTTAAGCGACATTTCCCTAATAGTCATCGTTGTAATTCTATAAATTTATAATCATTCATACCCATTAACTTTTACAAAGCCAGACATAATTAAAAATCTATTGTGTCTCGCGGCTGTCGGCATTAAACAGGCTAGAGGTATAATAACAGATGCATAGGCGCTGAGGCACAGCGCAAATCAAAAACAATGTATTATGATTTATGAGACTAGCTAAACTTGCTCACAAAATATACACGTATATGATACGTATGTATATGTATATTATGGATAGAGCACTGTATGGTGGTGTCAGCCGCGTGCTCAAACTAAACAGGTTTTGTCTAGGTTGATGTGTACCCGAATTTCGAGTATTTAAAAGAGTGCGACGGAACGACAAAAAGTACTACACCCGCTCGCACGATTCGCAGCGTTCAACTTCCAATAGTTCAAAGTCCAAACAGTCTAAGTTGATGCGTAGCCGTGTGTACGTAGCCTTGATTAAAAAACTTCGGACACCCAATTCCTTGGAAAATCC
Source organism: Diloba caeruleocephala (assembly GCA_947459985.1). Lineage (NCBI taxonomy): Eukaryota > Metazoa > Arthropoda > Insecta > Lepidoptera > Noctuidae > Diloba > Diloba caeruleocephala. The sequence goes on from OX381618.1 coordinate 6,419,356, forward strand.
GTAAGATTTATAGTCTGACCGAACATTCGGCTTCAGCCACCTTCAGTAAATACTTCGGCTTCGGTCAAACTGGGCCGAAGTTTTTGCCGAAACCGAATGTTGTTAGCTAGCGCCGACACTTAACCAACTTATACGTATGCGTGGGAGCGCAATGGAAGAGAAGCCGCGCGGGGGACCGGGGGTTACACTGCGTTGCACCATCGAGCCGTTTAAAACGAAGTATTTGATTGGCAATGAAACTGAAAATATTATCATTTCTACAACAGAATGATGTTGATGAGCCTAAACCTTCGTGTTCTACACAAATAATGTTGATTTATAGGATTTATATGATAAACTTGCATTACCTACTGACATAAGTGGTAAAGAGTTGGATTTGTAACATGACTATACTCCTTTTACAGCACATCTAACCGGTTTTGTAAAATAACCTTTGCTCTGGATGAATGCTTACATTTATGAATATTAAGCTTCCAGTCGATATGCTAATCTACGGCACTTAAATATTTATCTACTCCTTCCGCTAGTGTTCCTAGTGAACAATTACCTTCAGCACTGAGGGACAAATATGTGACAGGAAAGGTATGTTGATTGGTGCAAATGTAGATAAATTATTATTTTTAGCTTACAACATAAAACTGTTTAGCGTTGATTACTAATTATTTTTAATTTAATTAACAAATATAAAAACACTATTAAGAATTCAAGACTCCTTTGGATAGCCAAATGAGTCTTGAATTCTTATGAGTAAATATTAATAGTATTATATGGTCTTTTCCAACAACAATAATGTAGCTTTAATTAAGTTCTTCAGAAGGTTAAGCATAAATATTCTGCAGCGAACTTCACTTAATGTGCGATCTAATCATGAGTTAAATTATTGTAACTAGTTGTTGGTAATAAAACCTGATTATTTATAAAATTATGTATCAAATATCATAAGTAATTGGTTATTGTTATTATTTTTGACAAATTGTAAGGTAATTTTAATCATCTTAACGAGATGATTTAAGTTGCTTATATACAGTCACCACATACATTTAAAAATCATTATTTAAATCTCTTTTAGCCAATCTTGTAATGAATTTCTTTAGCTTCGCTTGAAGCTTGTAGCGATAACCGATTAATCGGCCTCGGCTTCAGGCAGAAATCGACCTTCTATTACTGACAAATACATTTGTAATAATTTTTTTGTGTCCAACCAAGTCTAGAAACGTAAACATATTTTATCAAATAAAGAAAGAAAGAAATAGTTATTTGCTAGAAAGAAGTTTGAAATTTTTTACAATATTTAAAGGTACTTCGTGTTTTGACAGTAAACCCCAAATGTATTTTAATTTTTTAAGAATTATAAGTACCCGTGATTGAGATACACTTTCATACATTTTCACAACTTATAACATTGTATTTTAATTGTTAATAGATTAATTAATATAAATTCCATGCTAGAAATCAATTACCAGTTAATTAGGGAAAAATATTTTTCCTTCGCTGGTATTCCTATAACTCGGCCAAATTAAATGTATGTCAGTTCTTATAAATCTAAAATTATGAGGAATTAGACGCCAAAATGTCAGTTTTAGCTTAGACTATTATAATACATTTGTAAAAAATTCCATAGCACACTATTATTAGTATGGACCAACTAAATGACAAAATATGCATCTTAACGATGAAAGGTTATGCTTTCCTCTTTTCGTCCAATGTCGTTTTACAGCCTAAAATAGCGCAGTGCATCATGCTTTAAGGGTTAAATAATATTCACAACATGCACACAGCTAAACAATTCCCATAACTAAAATAAAGGTGTACGCTGAAAGAGATAAAACATAATGATCTTGTTCCCCTTACTCCTACAACTATTTGTATAGAAGCATCTCTTTTCTTCGTAATTTCTGGATTTTATGTGTCATCTATACAATACTCCATCTACGGTTTAAAATATTGCGTGGAAACTGATGAAACATCACATCTTTATTTTTATACTATGTGGACATACATCCATCAATAGCACAACTTGTAAAAACCATTTTTCCAGTCTCACGTGAAATTGCGCTGAGCGAAACGTGTATATATATTGGATTTCAAGGGTTTTAGTTTTTGCGCGGAACCCTAATTATTTTTCTAAAATAAAAGTAGCCTAAGTTATTTCTTATAACATCAGCTATCTGCCAGTGAAAGTCCCGTCAAAATCGGTCCAGCCGTTTCGGAGATTACCCGGAACAAACAGACATACAAAAAAATTTAAAATAGTTTTTTTTTGTTATAGGTACCGTTTAAACTTTCATATGCACTAAGTAAAAAGCTGTTATTTTGACATTACAAACAGACACTTCAATTTTATTTATTTGTATAGATATGTAGGCTGCGCTATGGTCATTTGGTAAGCGGCTGCCAGTTTCTTTCAGTATATTAAAAAGTACTCTGTGGCGGCTGCGACTCATCCCACTCCGCATCCCACGATTGACCCATTATGAGCGCCGAGTCGAACCACTGTTAGACAAATAGACATATTTCCACTATGGTAAAACAATGATCGAATTTTTTAAGATAATAAGCTTAAAGGAGACAAGACAACTATCATATTTTTCCATTTTATACAATATCCAGCATGACGCGATAAAAACGCGGTCATGGGGCATAGTGTACAGTGCTTTCTCTTTTAGTAGAATTATGAAAAGTCCTACACTACACACTAACAACTTGACTTATGTTATATCTATGCTAGCAACTTTGGCCGGATCAACAAGCGAGTGTTCTACTTTATGTGATAGGTCGGTTTCTTCGCAAAATTTACTGAAAACGTAATTTACTACGTAGTTTCTCGCGTTCGGGTATAATCTAAACGTGCATTAGTGTCGGATTATCAATTGTTATTACTTTTATTATTAATGTACTTAGAAATGTTTGGAAATTCAACGTAATCTAAGTGACAGATGTTACGGTGTTAAATCGCGCCACTTTCAACACATTATTTCATTTTCACTAAAATAAATATGGAAGAAAGCAAGGAGAACTTAGTTGAAATGGAGCCTAACCAACCAGAGCCAGGTAACGGTTGTATAGTTTGAGAATTTTGCTGCTATGTCCACGCTTATGTTTGACGTACATTTGTATAACCCAGGTAAATTAAAAATGCTGTCATGTAATTATCAATCTTATAAATACTGGAATGTAATAGCTATTGCTGAGACTTTAGACTAAATTTGGGTAATATTATTAAGGTTTTGGCAGTATATTGATATCTTCACCAAAGAAAATTCATTGTTTAGGTAAAGCAGATTGAAAACTATTCATATTTCTTAGTACATAATCGTACTATTTCACTTAGTCGGGTTATAATCCAAACATCAATAATAAGGTTTTGTATCTATTTTGAGTCACCAATACATTTCTGTTTATCATCCTTTTCGTTGTTTCTTCTGACAAATAGCTTTTGAATATCTGACTCGAGTATATGTGACTCGAGTTATTATAAGTATATAAAATTGGAATTGTTGGAATTTGAGGTTATAATGAAAGTAGTACTTGATGACCCATCACTGGGTACTATATGTACCAAAGATTAGGTTTTATATTTATGAAATTGTTCACCTTTCTGATTGCCTAATCATAACAATATAACATTTTTGCTGTAGTATATATTATTGTATTTCACATAAATAACAAACACAGGTCCCTGTGGTTTTTACACAGCCCCATAGTTTAATTGATAAAATACATAATAGCATTTAGACATAGGTACAGAAATTCAGAGGTCTATGAAAAATAAGGGCTACTCCACTTTTGGGTATTCATAAAAATGTAAAAGTTAAAAAATATTGTTTCTATGGGTTTTAATAAAACACTTTTTGCATTTGCAATTCGAATGTTGCAAAGTCAGGTCTTCAGGTCAGTTGAAACGTCTGGAACAACAAAAAACCTAAAATATACACGATAGAATCCGTTTAAAAGTGTTTTATTATAATGTGAATAATTGCGTAAACCTAAGACATTTCTAAGGGTTTTTTGCAATAGTTATGAATTTGTCTTCCTCTGACTTAGTGCTACTTCAGCAATGCCTGGATCTATGGATATCATTACCAAATCTTCAGATATTCATATGATTTTAATTTCACAATTATTTAATTAACATCACAAGAAATACTCTGGAACTTCTTATGTTGTTGAATAGAATATATTATACTTATTATAGTAACTATAAAAACAACTATTATGTTATTTTTTTGTTTAAAGTTGGCGAATCACAGTTGCAGTATTAAATAAAACTAATTAACTTTCTCATAAAGCATTATTTACTACTACATATAGCTGGCTATTGACAATGTTTAGTACATCTGCTTGTGTAGATGACAAAATAGCTGCAAAATCTTCTAAAAAGGCCAAAGCACATGCTATTATTGTTATCTGTCATGGTACAAGAAGGTCAGAATTAGGTATGAGGTACAATGAGGCACACAAATTATTACTTTGCCTCTGTGAAGTTCACCATACCTGCATGAATCTCTCTCTCTCTCTTTATTTCGACTCGGCAAGTCGTAATTCTTGAGACATTATAAAATTTGTGTCTTTATATTTTATCATCATCATCATTTCGGCCGAATGAAGTCCACTGCTGGACACAGGCCTCCCCCAAAGATCACCACAACCACCGATATGGATGTGTTGTGGGCTCATTGGGGGGTTTTGCCATAATCGCCACGCTTGGCAGGCGGGTTGGCGATCGCAGTTGAGTTGTTAATGTACTCGAAGGACGCTGCTGCCCATCCTCCGGCTAATCCCTTAGTCGACTTTTACGACACCCATGGGAGGACATGGGGTGGTGGCATTCTGAGCCGGCACCACACGGCAAAGGCAATATTTTATATATATATAAATTTTATAAAACTGTGCCCCACACTAGGATTTCTCCTGTGTCGTGGGTGCGTTTACAGACACAAATTCCACACACAATACACCCAGACCCGGAACAACTACCACCCGGTGCGCAGCAGCCGACTATCAGTCACTGCACTAACCGTGCCATCAAACGTATTAGACCTCTGTGCTTTGTGAACGAATGTTTTCAAATGCAGGTGATAGTTTAAGAGCCCTCTGTACATTATTGAAGCCTAAAAAGGTATTACATGCTTTTTTTACACAGGAACATATAAATTGATGATGATTAAATATAGTCTGATAAATGAAAAAAGAAAACAGTGTCTCCTAAAAATCTATCTAATAAAATGAAGGTTAAACTACCTTGATTTCTTAATACTTTTTTTATTTTAAGAAATTATTCTAAATAATATAGATTTTTTAAAATGCCTTCTGAAATGAAATTTATTTATTATTTCAAATGTCAGTCCTAAGCCTGAAAAAAGTATGAAGGGAACTTGATTTTATATAAAAGCCATAATTAACCATACTCGTTTTAGCTCCAGAGCTCACAAGTTATAACACATGAGTTAACTCATGAACTCTGAGGGAGAACGAGTAACATGATTTATGAATCGCTCTTACTGAGTGATTCAAAACTGACCCAATTGGTACTCGTACTGATTCAGTTTCATGGAGTCAAATGAACTGCTGAAAGATTTTGAGGAACTAGCTCACTGTATGGAACGAGAGTTGGTGAGTGAGTTCACCGAAGTAAATAATTATGCCCAAGCCTACTGCCAGCCAATTTCTAAGTAATTTCTTTTTTCTATAGTAAATACAGATACATCTCCAAATCTTTAGTTATACAATGTCTTATTGGCAATATGCAACTGGGGTTTTCAGGCTCACCCAACGGTTTTCCAAAATCTAATCTACTAACACTGTAATTTAAAGAAAAATACTTTGTAGATGTAAGGATTAACATCTCCAAGCTACTGCTGCTCTTGTATGTGGTTTATTAAAAAACACATTTATACATTTCCATTAAATAATAATTATCACCTAAAAATAGAACACCTTTCATAACCAGTCTGTTTGATCTATGCCTAGACAAGTTGCAACTTGTTGTTGTGGTATATGAGCAGTAAGTTTTTATGTTGATATGTATCATATCATGTCTTGTATCTTAGATAACTAGCAAGTCAGTAAAAAATATTCATAGCTTTCTTCAGACTTTGAACAAATTAAGAAATGTTAGGAATACACACAGTATTGACTTGGTTTATTAAAATAAAATACTTTTTAATGGGTTACATTGCATATATTATAGAGCTTTTGTTTTATTATTTATATTATTTGTTTATTTATGTACACACAGAAATATTTAAAATACAATTACATAGGACAAAAAAGGACAAAGGCATTGCTTATTTCATTAAGAAATCTCTTCCAGCAGAACTACGAGAGAAGAATTCAAAGACAAGAAATGTAGACATGCTGTGTAGAGTATATACGATACATATAAATCTACAACAGTACCTACATAGAATACATATCTACATACTAATATATATACATAAATATAAATACAAAAATAAACAATCTTTAAGTGGATAGAGAGAGATAGTGCTCTTTAAACATTGTAAAAAAGTGTGGTGTCTCCTCTAGTACATAATAGCTCAATGAAGTTAAGTAGATTATACTCCTTTTGGCCGGAATGTTTCTGCAACAGAGAACCTGAGTCCAGATGTTGCATCCGGGAAGTAGCTAGAACTAGAGCTCAAACGTATTTAGGGGTTTTAAACCCCTCTAATAAATAAAAAAAAATGTTTTTTATCGAAATGTATTATTTATTTCAGAACCATTCCCTGAAGTTCATCTAATGGATGCTGCAGGAGAGAGTCTGGAAACGAAATCTTATAAGGATGATTCTCAAAATCTCTTCCCAGATAGTCCTGTGTATGAGCCTGAAGAGGAAATTGAGGTTGGTTATTGATTATGCTTTAAATAACAGTAATACTAAAGTCAAAGTCTGTAAAACTGTAATATAGTATCATATCATTATAAATACAAATAGTAGTAGGATCTCAATTTAATTAATATCTTACTGCCCCACTTTTGTAGTATCCTTGTATCTGTAAGTATGTATATTTAAGCAAATACACTATATTTACTGGATTTAATTATTGTTTGTTTTTAGATTGTAAACTATTCAAGTATCTTAAAACAAATGTATATTTTTATTTGAGTTAAAGCATTTGAATGTTTTCAGAATGTCGCCAATGCAATTGATGAAACTAATATTAAGATGTCAGTGTCAGATACAAAAGGTATGTTCACACTTAATATTGAATATCAATTATATAAAATATATTATATAAAATATACATGCATATTCTTTTAAAAATAACCATACAAATTACAGATGAGCCAATTCCCCAACCAAAAAGGAAACTCTCAGATGAACCATCTGACAGCAATGCAAAGATCCAAAAGCTTGAACTCACTGATGACGAATTTGCTGTCTCCTCCCAGTCGTTGGACAATGAAGTATCTGAAATCACAAATGCAGCTAAACGGAAACTCGAAGATTTTGAGGTTCCATCCACCTCCCGCATCCGAACCCCTATCCGGTTCAGCCCTAGGATACTCAAAAGGAGCAACAGCGCTGACATATCCAAAATCAAAACACCGAATACCCCAAAATTATCATCACGACCAGCCAGTGTTGACATCACCAAATTCCAAAAAACTCCACGCAAAGTACAAACTGAACTCGCCAAAGATGAGATGGGAGAAGAGGGACAAGTTATCTCTGATAGTTCTAGTTCACGTCCTAGCATAGAATTTGTGAAAGAAATAATTCTACCAAAACTGCCAGAAACTATTGCTGAAGATACTTCAGAGGTGGATGACTCGCAAGGATTCCATTTGGAACTTTCGCCGACCCCTGAAGATAACAGCGATAAAGCAAAAACTCCAAGCAACAGTGATCCTGTTTTTGTAAGGAATAGGAAGGAAGAACTTAATCCTGGTAAACTAAATGATACAAGAAGTGAAGGCTACAACTACTCTGATCAAGGTAACTTCTCTCAACCAAGATCAAAAGAATACAATACAGGGAAGACTACAGACCAAGAAAGCACTGACAGTGTTGGTTCCATTAATTTGGAGAGCCCAGAACATGTTCCCAGCGTTGCTTCGAAATTGTCTCGTGTAATCTCGAAACTTTCCAATGGAAACTCATCTACCCCTACTGAGATCTCAGAAGGAAAGATTGGTACTGAGGACAGTGACAGTACTCCTGATATGACGAAACTTACCGCAAGCAAAACTAAGAGAGGGAAGAACGAGTCGTTCAGATCTAGCAATAATGCTACGCCTTCGACTATATCGCCGCTGCCGAACGGCCATTCCTTACCAATCAATACTCCTCATATACCGGTTTTCGAGGTGCATATTAGTCATAACGAAGATAACGAGTTCTTATCTCTCTATGTTGTTCGAACTGATAATGATCTAGGCATGGATATGTGTAAGGAATACCAGAGGATTTCCAAAAGGTTTACGATTGACCCTTATTTAGGCGATGTTTCTGTGAGCAATTCCCCTTCCAGCGTTACTAGCGGTGGCATGATCAACTTGCCGAATAGAACCTCTTTCGCATCTACAGTGAGCTCGACATCGACTTCAAGCAACCGAACTAGCGATGGCGCGTTCGTTGTACCGCAACCACCACGCAAATCTATTGTGAACCCAACAACATCAGTTAAGGGATATGAAGCCTTGATGAAAAAGATACACGATATATTTTCGCATATCCGAGAATCTTCAGTTGACGAAGGGATGAGTGATGAGAAAGTCTCGGTCGGTATCCAGACGTCTGTATCCAACGATAGTACTGTGAGTAATGGTAATGCTAGTCCTGAGGAAGTGAATAAGTGCGATAAGGCGACGCCGAAGAGTTCCTTGAAGAAGAGTCGGGTTCGAGGACGACGGCATATAGCCGGGAAAACTAAACGAGCTCTACTACCAACCCAGTCTGAAGAACCGGAGTACATGCACGGAATGAACTCGCCAGAAATGATACCAAGTAATGGTGTGCATGGGAAAGAATCGCCGGTGAAATCTCCGAAAGATGAGAAACCACTTTCATCTTTGGTAGTTACACCAAAATCTGTAAGTAAATTAAAGACGAAACGTCGACCAACATCTCCAAGACCGGCTACTCCTGTAGAAAAGGCATTGGTGAAGACCGAATACCCCGGTTACGCACCTGATACTGTGGTGTTGGCCAAATGGGTGGACAAACGTTATTATTCAGGCAAAGTCTTGGAGATAACAGAGCCCAACAAATATTTGATAAAATTTGATGATGGCCAAAGCAAAATTTTGCTGGATGATTTTATAATATTTGGCGATATGAAGACCTTACCATTGGAAGGTCAGTCTGTGTATGCTATGGTTGATGAGGAGCAGAATTATGAGCCAGGGTTGGTGCTTGGTGTGGAAGAGAATGATAGTGGAACTATAACCTACAAATGTACCACTGATGGGTGAGTTATTTGTTAGATTTTACTCACCCATAGTTATTTTATATTTACTAGTAAACATAGGCATAACATATCTACACTCCACTCCACCTCCTGTGGATGCTGTAAAAGGCGACTCTTGGACTCTAAACCAGAGAGATGGGCAGCAGCGTCCCTTCTGTAGAACAGTAGCCATACTGCGCTCACCAATCCGCCTGCCATGTGTGGTGAGTACTGGCAAATTCCTCCAAACTGACGACACGCTTATCGAAATCTAAGGGGGAGGCCTTTGTTTAGCAGTGGACGTCCTGTGGCTGATATTTCTCTTGACCATTACAAGTTAAAATTAATACAGCTTATTCAACAAATACAACAAAAACAAAAACAACAGCAATAATGTAGTAAATTTTCTTTCAGTGATACTCTGGTGATGGTAACAGCTAGCGAGCTTTACCTTACAGAAGACCAGGCCAGGTCTCTGAAAGAATCTGCGCGCACCAGATCACCGTCTGGTCCCTCCACGCCGCGCCGTAGACATAATAGGGAACTTGACCTTGATAATATCATACAGGTGCAGTAATATCAAATATATTCTAATCTACTTATAAAGGAGCCCGGCAGTTACTAACTTTTACCAACCACATTTTTTTTAATGACCTCTTATATTTTAAAGAATGATGCCCCACACTATGATTTCTCCTGTGTCATGGGTACAGTATACAGACAAATCTCACAGGCACAACCAGACCCGAAACAAGTATTTGTAGATCATACAAATATTTGTTCCATGCGGCGATCGAACCCGCGACACCTACCGCAGAAAATCAATCGCTTAGCCACTGCACCGACCGTTCCGACGTCTTATCTCGATTCGAACAATACCATACGGATGCAGGGACTGGGAATCATTACTAGTAACGTCCGGTTTTCCAACTCATGTTTACTCAGATATTAGACGCTTGTGTAATTGGGGCTGGTTTTTTCAAGAGGATAGACATGGCCCTTTTGACGTTCTCAACTTATTTTCTACTGCTTTTTAGGAATCCATAGTAAAACAGTTCGTAAAGTCTGAACATCCATGTCCAACAAATGTATTTTAAATAATTCTACATATTACACTCTGAAAATGGATTTGATAGAAATATTTCTTAAATAAATATTTTAACCAACTTTATCATCAGTTAACGACATACAATACTTTCCTTGTCAACTGCACAAATTACTTACACAAATTAGTAAGTATAAACTTGGTTCTTGATTTCAACTACAAAAACCGCAAATTAAATTTGCAATTTATTACTTTTGACATGCTTTAATAATGTATATTTACATAGAAGAGAAAGCTTGGAATTTCTATACTGTAATTAATATTTGCAAGCCTATATTTTATGGTTAAATAATGTCTTTGAACAGTCTATGTATATAAAAATGAATGTTTGTCTGTATGTCCTTTATAGAATCGTAAACTATGCATTTGATCATGTCATGATCTTCATCAAAGTGCATGAGCCCACAAAGGTTTCTGAGTTGGTACGACCAATCTTTGACAGATGGCGCCACTATCATTCCAATGAATTTCATTTATTACATCAATAAAATGACTCGAAATAAATTCAATATTTGTGTAATGTCTTTCCTTCAAACTTATTTTAGTAAGTAGCGTAGCAACGCGCGCTGGGTACAGCTAGTCTATAATAAATCATCAAATTTATGTGATGATGTATGTTTCGAGCAAATTAATGAAATAAGGTTTGCGTGGCCAGGCACCCACTTGACCGATTGATTCTCGGGGCCGAATACCAAAACACCATTGAATATGTAAATCCCCCATAAATTTGAGATGCCCAACTTCCTACCGAAACCGGGCGTTTAAATTTTTTGAACGGGATTTCTATATTTAATGGCGTTTCAGTATTCGACAGTCTGTCTGCATCTCAGGGGTCAAGTCAGAGCTGAAATGAATAATTGAATCAGCAGTTTCTCTTCTCATATCAGAGTAAGGAATCGAGTTTATTTATTTATAACTAGCTGTGCCCCGCGGTTTCACCTGCCGTTTAATTTAAAAGAAATAGGTTTATTTATATATAATTGGTGTATATAAGTATTGGATTTCATGGGTTCAAATTTTTTCGAGTAACCCTAAATCATTTTGTAATAAAATGTAGCCTGTGGTGCTCCTTATAACATTAGCTATCTGCCAGTGAAAGTCCCGTCATAATCGGTCCTGCAGTTTTTTAATACAAAAAAAAATGGTATTTTGTTATAAGGACTGGATTTACTTTTATATGCATTTAGTAAAAAGCTGTTATTTTGACATTAGAAACAGACGCTTAAATTTTATTTCGGACGGCACGGTTGGTGCAGTGGCTGATACAGCTGCTGCTGCGCACTGGGTCGTGGGTTCGATTCCCGCACGGAACAAATATTTGTACGATCTGCAGGTCGTAAACGCACTCACGACACCGGAGAAATCCTAGTGTGGGGCAACGTTTTTTATACAATAAATAAATTTATTTGTATAGATAAAGTAATTTGATTGCAGGGTCCACGAAGTGCCCGGAGCAGAGACAAAGGCAGTTCTAGCGCGCGGAAACGTGTGATCTCACCAAAGAGCCCCAAAGCATCTACGTCTGGCATATCAGGTAAAGTTTGACACTTTTGGTGTGTTACCAACACACAAAACAGTGCCCACACCAAGTGTGCTTGCAAGCTATCAGAAACAACTATGCTATGTCATAAAGATTTAAAAGACGCTGTCAGTAATGATTTTCGAACCAACATCATTTAACCAGTGTTCACACAGCTTATTAGATCTGAAAGTCATGCAGGAAAATTTATCGATACTGGATATTATATGAATGTTTGAACTATTTAAAAAATGTACAATGATTTAAATTATCACTTAAGGGATATCCTCCGTGGTTATTTATTAATTTTGAGCACCAGATATTTGCCGTAAATAATTTCCGTAAGTGATAATTACCAAAATGTCATGAAAACCCGTCAAAGTTACAGTATAATTATATTTATCCTGCTCTATATTTGGACGCAGAAGACTTGTGTATTAGAACTACAAGCCACTGTGTCTTTCCATAAGTGTCGTAAAGCGGGATCCACATGAACGAACAAATTAAAACAATCTAGTCGAACTCACCTGCGCAGCTCGTGTTCGGAACTACGAAATATAAATTCATCATAAAATGTAGAAATTATCTTTTTCTTTTTTTTTTCTTTTTAAAAAAAAAAACTTTGCCCCACACTAGGATTTCTCCTGTGTCGTGGGTGCGTTTACAGACACAAATTCCACACACAATACACCCAGACCCGGAACAACTAATTGCAGATCGTACAAATATTTGTTCCGTGTGGGAATCGAACCCACGACCCGGTGGTATCAGCCACTGCACCAACCGTGCCGTGCTTAACTTTACTTTTGGTTGGTAATTTTACACAGCATATTCCAACCTGTTTATCTGTTATCAAATTACAGCACATTACCGATATTCATGAATGTTATTTTCAGATTATTGAGCGATACTTTTGGCGATAGGGTCGGGGACAGAAGAAATTATAATTTTTATTTTAAGAGTCAAGGTCGTCGTGTGGTTATTAATAAAGAACCATTTGAAAGTACTATGGTCTATAATTAATCCTTTATAATAACTATAATATTAATAAAACTGCCATGTCATAATCGGTAAGAGAGACATTATGCTAATTGACAACGATTTGCTCTGCATTTTTCGCTAGGCGTCGTGTGTTTGAGTTTAGATCAACAAACAAAATTTTGTCTGGATACCCCACACGATGACCTTGAAATATGTATGTATTTGTGGCTTAAGTTTTAAGTACATATTATGTACCACGAAACATTTAACTCTCGAACTCATACAGTACGCGTATTATCTGTGCATCACTGAAGTACCTAGAAAAAAATTTATACTACTAATGTGCTAAACAAGCATATGGCCGCAAGGGGTTACTGTAACGCTTGCAACATCAGAGAACTCACGCGCGCGTTGCCGACCCAGTTAAAATCTTTTTACACCCTTTTAAAGATCCCCATGCTGTCATCATCATCATCATTTCAGCCGAATAAAGTCCACTGCTGAACACGAGACTCCCCCAAAAATTTCCACAACGGCTGCTGTATGCTCATTGGGGGGATTTGCCATAATCGCCACGCTTGGCAGTCGGGATGGCGATCGCAGTTGAGTTGTTAATGTATGCGAAGGATGCTGCTGCCCATCCTTCGGCTAATCTCATAGTTGCCTTTTACAACACCCAGGGGATGAGATGGGCTGGTGCTTATCATAGCCGGCATCACACGACACATGCCTCATGCTGTAGGCTCTTGGAAAAACCTCGGCGCTGATTCCACAATCTGAGTGTGTGCGGGAGGAAGTTCCTCTGAAACCGTATGGTATAAGACTATTTTGGCTCTAGGGTATGTGGGTGAGACGCCTGTATGGTCTGTATGGTGGTATGGCTGCATCGCAGAGTGGCTATCCGGATCGCATGAGGATACCGAACAGTGTCCTATGAGGCGGCAACTCTTCTGGCGCGTTTTCCGCCTTTCGACATCCTGGCGGAAATGAATGCGTGGATCTACGGTCAGACCCGCTCCCTCCGCCAGAGCGCGCCTCCAGGGGCGTTGGACAGGCTGAGGCGGCTAGCTCGGCGGCGCGCACTTGGAAAGTGGCGTCACCGCCTGCGGATGCAGTTCGCTACCAAGCGCGTCGTGGAGGCCGTCCTGCCGTTCTTTGGAGCCTGGCTCAGAAGGAGTGAGCGCGTCACCTACCGCCTGACGCAGGTGCTCACCGGGCACGATTGTTTCGGTGCGTACCTGCACAGGATAGGACGCGAGGCCACGGCACAATGCCACCATTGTGATAGCGACCAGGACACCGCACAGCACACGCTCGAGGCGTGCCCTGCGTGGGCCGCCGAGCGGCGGATCCTGGTCGATCGGATCGGGCAAGATCTCTCTCTGCCACCAGTAGTGTCGGCTATGTTGGCAGAGCACGAATACTGGAATGCAATAGTCTCCTTTTGTGAGAGCGTCATGCTCCAGAAGGAGACCGCAGAGCGGGATCGGGAGAGGGCCGATCCCGCTCGAAGAAGGAGGAGACGGCGCCGGGGTAACAACCGCCCTGGCGTCTAATTCCTATATGCCTGAAACCCCCTGCCGTTGCTTTAAGGCAGGGGGACCTCTGGGTTCGCGGGTGCGTAGATTGGGGAATCTGCGTGCCCACACCGAGTGACCTAAGAGACGACGGTAGCACGCATGTGGTCACGTGCTGCCGTGGGATGCTTTGGGGGATCCTTTACAATCCCCCGGGGGGTGACCGCTTTTCAGTCACCCTCTCCGAGATGTGCCTATAAGCGGGGCACCGGTTGGTGGGTCTAGTGTGATCATACGAGGACCTGGAGCCTCCCTTAGGTGCCGAAAATGAACGTTCCAGTGGTTTTAGCTGGTAGGAGTCCGGCATACCCCTTCGCCCTTCCCCGGGGTGAAGGAAGTTCATGAAGTTTTTCCACTGGGCATAAAAAAAAAAGAGTATCTGGGTGAACTTCCCGCCCATAGTGAGAGGTGCGATGGTAGAAAGTAAGCTGTTGGCGTCATATCGAACAATTTCTTAGAACATTGTAAGGTACAAGCGGTTGAACACACAAGGAGGCAAAGTCTCTCCTCAGACTTACGGGTGTTAGACCGCTTGTGAGCTTCGAATCATCGGCAATCCTGGGTGGTATCCAGGTGCACCCGCCCCTAAATGGTAGCAATACTCCATATAGGGTCAGACTTGCAATTTATAACACCGCTAGTGTTAAAGATATGTATATCCTGACGCAAGGACTTCCATATTCGTCTATTGAGCACTCGGTATGCTTCAGCTTCACCGGAGGACTTAAACGTTATGGGACGACTTTCTGCCATGAGGTCGAGAGTGTGATCGAAGAACTTTTTGGTCTACCTTTACGGTGGATTTGAAACGACCTAGACCTGTACGACCTTCAACGAATACCTCTTGGATCGGATTTTGTCTTTGGCACAGTGGCTGATACAGTCGGCTGCTGCGCTCCAGGTCGCAGGTTCGATTCCCGAACGAACAAATATTTGTATGATCTGCAGGTAGTTGTTCCGGGTATTGAGTGTGAACACAGGAGAAATCCTAGTGTGGGGCAACGTTTAATTTTTTTTATTAACCTTACCTAATAATCAAATACCAAAAAAGACAATATAATTACGTACATAAATGTATGTTATAAGTTTTTCCTGACATTTCGAATACTTCGCAACATTTGCGGTCGCAGGATGTCATGTTACAAAAATCTCTGATATACGCGACGTATTCCGTTGAAAAGTGTTTTATTATATATAATACATAAAATGTAATTGTATTATTATATACACAATCTCGCCCTATAATAACTCAATGTAGAGCTTAATTGGAGGCCATGTTCAGCCGCGGAATTGTATTCATTTAACGCCTAAAATAAAAATGAAAGTAATCGATGTATTCCACCTTAAAAACAGAAAATCAACATTCGCAGACTTCTAACTTCAACCAAAATTTACCATCTTTTAACACTAGGTGTTAAAACCAAGAGTACGCCGCTGGGTCGCAAGCGCGTGCCGAGCGAAAGCAGCGAAATTAGCGAGAGCAGCAACTCTGCGCCGCCCGTCAGACTGGAGGAGGTCGCGGGGGTGGAGCCCGAAGTGCAACGCACCCCCAGAAAGATCGACGGCGTTAAAGGTAATCAAGAATAATAGGCCAAAAATCCCCCATTTCATTCCATGGATGTCTAAAAAGGCGAGTATGAGGTTAGCTGGAGAATGGGCAGCAGTGTCTTTCGAGTTATCGATTCAATTGCAATCGCCAACCAGCTTGCCAATCGCGGTGATTATGGCGCACAACACATACCCAGACCGGTCGTTGTGGTGATTTTTTAGGAAGCCTGTGTCCAGCAATGGACGTTTTTCGGCTGTAATCATGGTGGAGACCAATCACTATTATTTTCTATCGTAGTTGAAATAATCAGGCATTATCAAATGCCCCTAGGGAGAACGGTGAAAGGTCTACCGGAGGTGCGCGTATCTGAACGAACGCGTAACTTCAATAAGACTATTTTGACGCCTGCGCGATGCAAGCACAGGCCGCCAACGCGACATCACGCAGCACGTGAGATACTCGGAGGAAACTTAACGCTCGATCACATGCAGCTGCCGATTGTGAGCTAGCCATATGCGGTTTGCTGATTTCAACATAACGTTCACACTGAATACACAATAAGCCAGTGCAGTTGGAAATGCCGTGTGGTACCGGCTCAGAATACCACCACCCCATCTCCTCCCGTTGGTGTCGTAGAAGTCGACTAAGGGATTAGCCGGAGGATGGGCAGCAGCGTCCTTCAAGTATATTAACAACTCAACTGCGATCGCCAGCCCGCCTGCCAAGCGTGGCGATTATGGCAAAACCCCCCAATGTGCCCACAGTACACCCATATCGGTCGTTGTGGTGGTCTTTAGGGAGGCCTGTGTCCAGCAGTGGACTTCATTCTGCCGAAATGAGTTGGAAAATGTAGTCCGGCTTTACGTTCACACTAGGACTCGCAGTGTCCCTCTATGGACCATCCCTAACTCTATAATGTGCATGTATATAAGCGGAATTAAAATGTTGCTCATCGGTAACATAATTACTTGTAAATATTCAAATTTTAAGTATTTATTATATTTGAATCGAAATAGCTTACGGAAATATATCGCGTTTATTTCATTCATTCTATATGCTTGCGTACAGCATCTATACGTGCCGTATACATACGTGTAACGCAACTACAGTACATACAATTCGTCATCATCATCATCATCGTATCGGCTATTTATACGTCCACTGCTGAACAAAGGCCTCCCCTATAGATTTCCACAGCTGTATCATCATTTTGGGGGGAATTTGCCAATACTCACTTGGCAGGTGGACTGGTGAGCGCAGTATGGCCACCATTTCACAGAAGGGACGCTGCTGCCCATGCCTCTGGTTTAAATTCCCTTAGTCGCCTTATACGACATCCATGGGATGAGATGCAGCGATGCTATATTCTTAATCCACCACACGGACTACATACAATTATTATATTATTAATGCGCAAATAGGTATTTGAACTACAAACTAAAACAATATTTTATGTTCTACCCTATATACTCACATTTGTTAATAATAAATTCCTGAAGCGTCATATATTGAACACAAAATTAAGCACACGTTTGTTTAGTGGAACATACACGCATGCACGATAAGTATATAAAATAAAATACTTCTTCTTATATCGCTCGACGTTTCGTACACTGAAACTTGGTCACCAGATGATATTTCGATTCAATGCAGCATGCAAGTTTACGCGAATACTTCAGAAAATATTATATTTATTTTAAGTATAAGTTTAATTTCGAAAGCCAGAGTGACCATCTTAATCCATATAATCTTCGTCATTTCACATCTAAGTCTTAAGTTAATATTTATTTTAATTACAGCCGGCCCACTCCAACTGAAAGGCGCAGCCAAACAGAACATTGGCAAGAAGAATTCAAAACTGACAAAATTCGAGAACGATGAAGACACTGTATCTAAACTAGGTCCGATACCGGGGCCAGATAGCAAGCTGTTTTCGGGGCTGCATTTCTTACTGACTTGCACTGAAACACCCAGGCGACCGCGCACCACAAATGACAAGGTAAAATGATCATATCGAGGTCAACGTGAAAGGGGAAAGTGCTGACCATGGCCTAGGAAGAATTGCAGGTCCAATCTCTAACACCAATGATATAGACTGGCGTAGGTAGTTCATACTGCACCTGCCGGGGGAGCGGCCTAATGCAGAAAAGCGTACAACTCACCCCCGGCAAGAGGTGAGAAGAAGGACACCGTGGGGTTTTAGCCAGTTTGAACCATGCGGTTTGAGGCATGCCCTCTGCCCTTCCCAAGGCGGAGGAAGTCCAAGAGGATTTACCCACGATAAATTCATACTGTGCAGGTCTTTAGCAGCTGCAATGCTGCCTCGATCGATGGATCCTCGACTTGTTTTCGTCGAGCGTCCTTATGACTGGCACCGTCACGATTGTTCGGACCAATATGTAAATCTCTTGTTATTATATACTTCGAGGACCGACAGATGGCGGAATAACCATCCAACTTTCCAGCCCAAATACCCCAAGACCGTGACTGGCAGCAGAGCGAGGGTACTGGCTAGCCACCAGCCTGCTTGCCCACCCTGGTGAACTGGTGACTACGGGCATTGCCTCCCATTATGGGAATAGCCTCTTCCCAGCGGCGAAAACTGTTGATGACAATGAGGATGAATGTGGTACTTGTATATTGTTTTTTTTTAAGATTACTAGAAATGCGGGTGGCTCATTACTAATACTCCTGTTAACTTCTTCATTACGCTAAATATGTTTGTAGAAGGAGTGGGTACACGTCTATGTAATGGACGGAGTTCAAACCCAACACTTCTCGATCAACAGTCCGCTTGGCTATTTAATGTTATATTCCGACTTTTTTGTGCCCCTCACTACCATTTCATCCACATTACATTTTCTAGTGTCGTGGGTACAGTTTAACTACGCAAATATCTCATACACAAACACTTAGGTCAGGAACGACTGACCCGTGATTCGTAGCCAAAGCCAAGCGTAGTCATTTCGCCAAACGTCGTCATATGACAGTTATTAGCAGCAAGGGCGGATCCGGGGGGGGCAGGGGGCCATGACCAGCTGTGAGATGTAGTGAACTAGTAGCAACTGATCTCCCCCAGTTGAAAATCCTGGATCCGCCCCTGATTAGCAGTCTTATCTCTAAGAGCTATATAGTACAATCGTTTCTATACTTTTCTAGGCCACCCAAAGCCAAGAAACCAAACACTACTCGTCGGAGGAGGACGGTGAGACGACATCTGTAGCAGGCACCGACACTGAGGACCTGGAATTCTGCGACCGACCATTCAACAAGGAGCGGCTGAAGGAACAGCTGGAAGCCGGCGGCGGGATTGTTTACAGGTGAACCTTCACAGTCTTCTTTCTTGTCGAGTGATTAGTGGCCAACCTTGTACGTGCCCTCCGAAGCACGGAAACGATCAGTTCAAATACCACTATGCGTTCACCCATCTATATTCTGACCGCGGCGAGCGTTGCTGAACCTCGCCGATCATTTACTGGTCAGTGAGTGCAACATGCCATGAGCGCCTCAAATGAGCTCAACTTTCGCAGTGAAGTGCCGTTTGATTAAAAATTATTTATTTATTTTTACTTATTTATATTAAATTTTTTACCGTCATCGGTTACAGTAGGGGCCCATCTCATCCAGGGGCTGTCGTAGAAGGCGACTTAGGTATTTTGGAACCCGGTGTACCATTAAGCACTGGGTTACCCGCAGGTGGCGGGTAAACCATCAACACTAGCATACCCAAGAAGGTTGGTGTCAGCAAGGCTGACTTCAAGTAACTTGTAAAAAGTATATAATATAAATTGTCATAATTCATCATCATCGTCATTTCGGCCGAATGAGGTTCACTGCTGGACACAGGCCTCCTCCAAAGATCACCACAATGACCGATATGGGTGTGTTGTGGGCTCATTGGGGGGTTTTGCCATAATCGCCACGCTTGGCAGACGGGTTGGCGATCGCAGTTGAGTTGTTAATGTACTCGAAGGACGCTGCTGCCCATCCTCCGGCTAATCCCTTAGTCGACTTTTACGACACCCATGGGAGGAGATGGGGTGGTGGCATTCTGAACCGGCACCACACGGCGCAATTTTTCAATCACTTACCTTTTTATTGTTTTTCCAGCCACTTCGACGACGTCCCCAAAAACAAATACATCGTATGCAAACTGATCGCGCCGCGTCCATGTTTAACGGCCAAGTACATTCAATGTTTAGCGGCCGACATCCGCTCGGTATCCCACGGGTGGGTCATCATGAGCTGCATCGACGGCGCGCTGCATGATATTGACTCTTTCGCGCTACCAGCGGGCTGGTCCATACTCAAGCAGAGGTTCATTAACTGGGTAAGTTATGTGACGAGCTGTAACCGTAACACGTCATACAGCACGCTGCACTACATCGACATACATTACATACACTACATTTTAGATGAGATAAAATCTCTGGACTCGCGACACCGTTACGAGACGCAGCTATAGTGTGTGCATATATGCATGTACATATAGCAGACCGCCAACGCGTCTAGATAAATAAAATAAAATAAGTTTTCACTTCTGTCGGTACGACACAACCCGTATTTTTTTTAACGTTGCCCTACACTAGTATTTCTCCTGTCGTGGGTGCGTTTACATAAACAAATTTCAAACACAATACACCCGGACCCGGAACAACTAACTGTATATCATACAAATATTTGCTCCGTGCGGGAATCGAACCCACGACCCGGAGCGCCGACTGTATCAACCACTGCACCAACCGTGCCGTCGTCGTAGTAATGTTACAAGTCGTAACAGTTACTTGTCAACCAACACAACTCAATCGTGTTACCGTCGGGCTGGTCTTTACTTGAGCAGAGCTTTATTATCTGATAAAGTAATGTTCATGGGCGCTGGCAGGATTTTGTTCAGGGAGGTGCAGCTGCATCTATTATTGAATTAAATAATAAGATATAATTTGTACAGACCATAGGTAGGTACTATACGACCGGGACCTGGAGAGGGCCGATCCCGCTCGAAGAAGGAGACGGCGCCGGCGTAACAACCGTCCTGGCGCCTAATTCCCATACGCCTAAAACCCTCTGCCGTTGCTATAAGGCGGGGGACCTCTGGGTTTGCGGGTGCGTAGATTGGGGAATCTACCTGCCCACACCGAGCGACCCAAGAGAAGACGGTAGCACGCATGTGGTCACGCACTGCCGTGGGACGCTTTGGGGGATCCTTTACAATCCCCCGGGGGGGTGACCGTTTTACAGTCACCCTCTCCGAGATGTGCCTATAGGCGTCGCACCAGTGGGCGGCTCCAGTGTGATCGTACGAGGACCTAGAGCCTCCCTTAGGTGCCGAAGATGACCGCCTCAGTGGTTTTAGCCGGTAGGAGTCTGGCATACCCCTTCGCTCTTCCCCGGGGCGAAGGAAGTTCATGAAGAATTTCCACTGGACACCAATAAAAAAAAAAGGTAGGTACTATATGCTGTATCCAAATAAAAGTTTCATTCATTCATATATGTCCATTTATTTATTTATATTTGTTTTATGTATTGTAATTAGAATGGTATTTTCTTCTATGACCCCCTGGGTGCAAGTGCACTCCCTTGCACACTCCTACCGGTGCCCATGGTCATGTTACAAGTCGAAGGAGTGTAGCATTATACAACAGGCAGACAGACTCGTTCGCGCTACCGGTAGGTTGGTCTACACTCAAGCAGGGGGTTTTAATTCGGTCCTGAGTCGACCCATGTCATTTTGCCGAAGATCTAGCAACGGTCGTCTTATTTTTCACACTATTTCAAATGATTAAATCACTATTTAAAAACTAGTCAATAGTATAACAATTATGGCAAATATTGTGTATTGACATTAAACTATCTGGAATCATTATTTTCTAACAAGTCTTTTGTGATGTGGTTCCTTAAGGGGCCTGCTCATGACCCTGCCTACAGGGCCCTACATGCAGTATCTCTACCGGATGGTATAGTGTGAATGTTTGCAGAGCCGATATTTATCAGCTCTGCAAACAATCCCGCAGAGATACTCCATGCAGGGCCCTACAAGCAGGGCTTTGCGTGGGCCGTTTAAACCGGACAATTGGCGAAGCTTTAATAGCCTTCAGCCAGGCTTAAACATATATACCAAGTAACTTATGGGCATCTCCTGCAGGACACGGACCTCGGCTTAGGGCGTTACTGGGATAATAACAAACACAAACTACTACTACTGGAGCGATATTATTTGAGATTTAAATTGGGTCTTTTATTACTACCGAGTCCTGTGTGGTGTCCGGATTAAGAATATAGCACCACTCCATCTTCTCCCGTGGATGTCGTAATAGGCGACTAAGGGAATCTAAACCAGAGGGCTGGGCAGCAGCGTCCCTTCTGTGAAACGGTAGCCATACTGTGCTTACCAACCCGCCTGCCAAGCGTGGTGAGTATTGGCAAATACCCCCCAAAATGATGACACAGTTGTGAAAATCTATGGGGGAGGCCTTTGTTCAGCAGTGGACGTATGAATGGCCGATATAATGAGTCCCGACGCGGGCCGGCGCGAGCAAGGGTCGGGGCGCGGAGTATTTCCTAACAAGGTTACCTTTTATAGACAAAAATATTGATTGATACAATTTTAACCAGGTGCCGCCCTCTGGCAAACGCAACGCGACGTTCTTCAAAGACAAGATCATCCTCCTATGCGGTGACCAGGACACATTCGTCAAATTCTGGGAGAGAGTGTGCACTCTAGCAGGCGCCACCACTCGCGTGGTTAACGAGGAAGACCTCAACATGTCGGGGGCCTTAGCCCTGGTCACCGAGTGGGATTGCCCGCACGAAGTTCAAAACAAGGCAAACCAAGATAACATACCACTGGTTTCAACCACGTGGGTCGTACAGTGCCTAATAGAAGCCCGAGTCATTGTCCCCACCAGCCACGAAAAGTTTTCGTTTATGTTCGCTGAGCCAGAATGATCCTGGGACTTCAGAAAGATCCTCATTATACGTGATAATTGACACTTGAGGTGACGCGACAGTGACGCTTTAGTCATAATGAAGTGAAGTGTATCAGAGCCATCTTGCTTAGTGGTGTGAGCTGATGGTTGTTAAAGTACAAACTATTAAATATCGGCTACGTAAGGCATATATAACAGAGTTATATTGTCAAATATATTATTGTGATTAACTGCTTATAGTGCTTGGAGGCAAAGGAAACAGGACTAAAATGCTTAGCTTCAAATGTAAAAAGGCGATGTGTTGCTATTTTTATGAGCAAAAGTTAATCAAAGAAATATTATACAATCTATTCTGCAGCCTATACCACTAATAAGAAGGTTTCAAAAGTTTAAATACAAATGTTTCTGTGTAGACAATTACTGAAAACAAGTGCAGGTCAAGCGGACTTGAGAATTGTTTTTAAAAATGAGTCTTGGTGTTAATAGAATATAAGGAATGAATTGTGTGGAGTTAGTATTCGTAAATGGATTTATTATATTGTTATACCACAGTTGGGCGCCATACAGCTGTGGATATGCGGTGAGGTTAGCGAGGGTAATGTCCCGAGCCGGCTTTGAAAGCCGTCAATGTTAAAGTTATCCCTCTGAATCTGTATGGAGTAGATAATTAAGGTTAAATGGTGGTGTCGCGATAATCTCGTCTCGTGTGCTACCGAAAACTACTTCAATACTATGGGCGAGATAAAATGTGTCCTAAGTCGCGTAGCTAGTACGACAAGCTCATATACACGCATATCTAATTTGTCTGACGCTGCACCGACCAACCATCTATTGCCTCGCTGATACCGACATTTGGCCGACAGCTTTCGCTGACTACCAAATACCAAGCAGATCGCCTTGCCACCTAGTCGCGTGCTGTCCTGCAGCTATTTATAAAGTTATATGGATCACAGTGTCGAATCATCATACTGTGAAGCCATGTGTACAAAATCGATTTGCGCATAATTAAGTAGATCCCATAATCCCACTTGTAACGTATTTGTTGGATTATCGCGACTATGCTGGTACCAGATGTTCTAAAGTCATATACTATTAAGAAATTGATTCTTTACATCTGCAATTAAATGTTCATGCTGCGACTGAATAATTAACTCTATGACAAAAATATACTTATTTCTACTCTAGGCAATGTCTAATTGTCTATAAAAAAATTCATTGCAGGAATCTTATAGTAAGTGACACATTAAAGTTCAAAGACTTTCTGAATAATAGAATTATAATATAGGTAGCTAAGTATAATCTAATAGAAGTAAATTGGTATTCAATTGTATATGGTCTCATTTAGATGTAAGAGTTTATATAAAACTGTCATTTTTGTGAATTATTGATAAGTCACCAGTTAAATTTGTATCGATTTAAAATCGATGTTTAGCCAAAGCGAGCTAATGATACGTTTAAATTGCGACATGAACAATATGCTAAGGAACATGTCTTTGTTATTTATTTATAATTTTGATTGTTTTAACTCAGGGTTATTTACATTGAGTGTGAGGATGAGCATTTTACTCAAAATCCTGAGGTTATTATAAGTTCTTCATCTAGGCGAGTCATGACGTTTATTTCGCTATTGTCGTGAGTTAGATCAATAAAATCAGGTTATTTTTCTTTATTTTTGATAAAAGTATGACTTTCGTTTCTTATAATATGATTGAATCTTCAATCGTCGACAGTATTTTCTATAAAATTTGACATATATTATGTAATAGCGTGAATGTCACAACATTAGAATGAATATAGTCCGATATTATTCGTTTATTATCAATTCATTGTGATGTTTTATAGTATTTAAATTTGCGTATTTCTGATGTAATTGTTTTGGAGGCCTGTTTACACTTTGATTTAGCGCAAGTGACGTGATTAACTTCCTGAAACTACTTTTGATAGTGGTAATTTGACTCAGTAGTAATTTAGGTACTAACCATTGTAGCCAAATATTCCAGATTACACGACTTTTCTGCAGTCACCAATTCGCTCACCCAGTGATTCCTCTTTTGAGAACCATATGCAGCAACAAGCAGTGGACTTAGATAAGCTAATAAGACATAAATTCATTGATTGTTATAACTGATTAGCAATGTTCCATTAACCAGTCCTCGCGCTAATTAAAGTTTAAATGTACCTGACTTATTTCAATATTAAATTAAGATTGTAAGATATGAATGAGATAATATAAAAAGAGGGTAGTAATCAAAAGTTAGGCAATGCTAGGGTATACATGATGTACTATTAAATTTAATAAAATCTGTGTATGAGTATGCGTATGAATTAATTATTAACAGAAACTGTGAAAGATCACGTAATGATCTCTGTGAGACCGATCGAACGAAATAATCATATACAGGGAGTATATGATTATTTCGTTCGATCGTTTCGTTCGGTCGGTTTAAAATAAAGGAGAATACTGGAATCGTGTACAAGTAGGTGGATGTTGTAATTAAACATAATACATTCGATCTGATAGTGTACATAGTAAAACTAATGATGGTTTTTATTAAAGTATAGCACACACTAGTTCGGTCGTAAATGTTTGACAGCTATTTTGTATTATAATGTCTAGTGTATGGATGTGGTAATCTGAAGTTACTTCAGATTGGTTGATGATTAAGAAGCAAATTATTATCCCATACAGACCTTATTAACGACGTATTTTCGCTATGGATATAGCTTGAATTAAATAAATTACGTGGCGCGGTGGACTTACGCCCGAAATCAATAATCAATTTAACCCAATATCTTTGGATTTGGGATTGAGGAATTGTCAGATTTCTGAAATCAAGCTTTTAATAATGAGTCAAAGATTTGAAAATCTATTTATTATAATCAGCCGTTATTGTCTAAGCGATTGATTCTGTGCTTCGGGACCGAACAAGTATTTGCTACAGGCAGTTCCGGGTCTGGGTGTTCGTGGATGATAGATTTGTCTGTAAGCTGTTCCCACTATACACGAGTACTCATAGTGTGGTACACAGTATAAAAAATACAGCTATTTCATTAAAGACAGTAAAGTAAACCATCGGCTAGAGCTGGAGCCTGTCACTACACATTTCCGACGGCTATCAAATTTTATTATTTCATTAAAACATAAATCCCAAAGATCTGGAAGTCATTCTATGATTTCCAGCCATATCTTAACTGTTATCTTGTCTTGGTTGATATGTGAAATGATGTAGGTTAACTATAACTACGTTGCTGGATTACTTGCATTAAAAATAGGAAGGGAAAATCGGATTGCGTCCTGCCCCAGTGTTTAATTATGGTATGTAATAAACTGCACAGAACAATGTATTGATTTACGAAGTCTAATATTCTATGTAAGTTGCCAGAGATCCAATATAAATATCCTACTAGGATGCCTAAAATTTGCAGTAGAAATGGCTCTATGATAGAAATAGCAGCTAATATAATTAAATCGTGTAAGTGAAATGTATTTGGTATTTCGATAGTTTTTGATGTTTTAGTGTTACTTATAAAGTATAAAATATAAAACTATGCTAATGTGCTTGGCTATCAATTTAGGTTTTATATGTATAGAAGTCAAATCTTGTAGGACTAGTGTGTGCAAATCAAAGTTCTTGTAAAATTTCTTGAAGTGACCTTTAGCGTAGTGCATTTTTTTTTAGTCTGTAACATTTTTTTACCATGTACATTGTGTCGTAATTGTGTTGCATTTTCTTTTTGATGTTTGTTTTTTGTTATTCTATCATTGTATCTTCGTTGTTAAGAAGTCAGATAGTAATGTGTAAACTATGAATAAAATGATAGAAATAAATCTTATTTTGTTCTGTTAGTGTCGAATTAGGTAGATTGTCTGCCGATCCAGGGAGACGGGTCCTGCCAGTGTGAGTTGCAAATCAAGGAATGCCTGGGCTTGATGAGCACGCGAGTTAATCTCGTACCCCAGGGGCATGATAGGTCGGAAGAACAAGGTGGTGGTATCAGCCGGCAACACCGGCCCCTCCGTCTTCGCCGGAGCAAATAAGTCCATGAGGATATGAGGATATCCCCCTCCCAGCGTCTTGTGAGCATACTATTATAGTCCTAATAGAATGCACTAAGTATGTAGTCGTGCAGGGTCTAGTGGGTTGAATTAGGCCAAGGTTATTGATAGATTGATGCAGCGTAGCCAAAAAGAGGTTTAGCTGGCGAGTAGTTACGAGATTTTAACGGCATTGTTGGTGCAGTGGCTACTGGCTAGTGGCCTATACATTCGACTGCTGCGCTCCGGGTCGCGGGTTCGATTCCCACACGGATCAAATAATAGGTCTTTAGCTATGAAATTGCCATTCTGCAGTACTGGCAATTTTAAATAAAAAAAATTTTTGTTTGGTTATGAATTCTAATTTCAACGTAATATATATATATATATATATTACGTTTGCCCGCTTCGGTTGTGGAAATTTCGATCTGAGAAATGAACTCGTGGTCGTCCGAAAACTTTCGTTGACAATGACGAAATATAGACGATTGTGGAAGCTGATGATATTCAATCTATGGCTGAATTAGCAGCAGCTTTCGACGTTAGTATCAAAACAATATTGGTCCATTTCCGTCAAATTGGCAAGGTAAAAAATCTTGATAAATGGCCCCACGAGCCTAACGATCATCAGCGCAACGTGGGCCTCGAGGCCTGCCTTCCGCTTCGCAACAGGCATTTGATGGTAATTGTTTTGGTTAAAATAAATAAAAAATTTGGAAAAAAATTACTATACTTTATTTCGTACAAAACGGCAATTTCATAGATAAAGACCTAATATTTGTATGATCTGCAGGTAGTTGTTCCGGGTCTGGGTGTATTGTGTGTGAAATTTATATCTGTAAACGCACCCATGACACTGGAAATAAAAACGAAAGAATACCGAAACCATCACGTTGATCGAGTGCATAGTCCCTTACGCGTTTTTTAATTTGAAATAGCGTCAAGATCTATACTTTGTAATCAGTGACATCTAGCGGATTTTCTCTTACCAATTGGAAATGGTAGGTCTCACTCATGCAACTAATCGTCCCGCTAAGTAAGTACTACCACTGCAGATATTCTGGTGCCAAGCAGTAGTCTGTAGTAGTGTTTAAACATTACTGTTCAGGTTATGTACTCTGTGACTGTGTTTCAGTTTGAAGGGCACTATAAGTGAAATAGAGATGACGAGCGTTGTGTGCCGTGCCACACAGAACAAATTTTTGGTAGTATTACAATTTGTTATGGGCAGGCGCGACGCTTACCACCAAACGAATGAATTGATCGTCTCAACACTAATTAGTATATATTTTTTATTAATCACTTTATTATTATTATATTATTACTTTATTTACATCGTGATTTGTATTTCAAACCTACGATTATACGCTAGTCACTAAGAACCACTTAAACTATGAGCTAATAGATGGCGTTGGCAATCTGGATTGGCAAATTGATTTTATAATTCAGCCTTTGTTCTCCGGTGATCTCTTTCGTGTATTCGAATCCTGTACTCGAATACACAGTATTCGAACCAGCTGTACACTTGTCGGAACAACGTACTTTTAAGTAGTAGCTACGTCTATCCACTGGTCGCTTAGCCATAGAAGTCATCCATCCCATCCTCTAATAACGAAGTCCGATCCAACACCTGGTTTATTTGCATCATAAGTATCCATTTTATATTTAGATCGGTAAATACATTGCATGAAACACAATAATGTATTATAATTTATTGGCCTTCATTGTAATTACAGGCAAGACGTTATTGTATTCGTAAGTAGATACTATTGAAACTGTCGCATATACGTACTAAGTTAGCAGCTACCACATTTACTTTAGGTACATAACTATAGATGTAATTTCCCGTGTGATGTCCGGATTAAGAATATAGCACCAGTCTAACTTCTCCCGTGGATGTCGTAAAAGGCGATTAAGGGACTAACCAGAGGTATGTGTAGCAACGTCCCTTTTGTGGAACAGTAGCCGTACTGCGCGCACCAAGTCGCCTGCCAAGCGTGGTGAGAACTGGCATATTACTTCCAAAGTGACGACACAATTGCGGAAATCTATGGGGGAGGCCTTTGTGCAGCCGTGACCGGCCGTTAACTGATATGATGATGATCATGATAGATTTAATTTTCTAGGTAAGATACCTAACGCCCGAGTACCCTGCCGTCGCTACATGGTGGAGGGCCTCGGTGGTCGCAGGCGCGCAGATTGGGGAGTCTACGTGCTCACACCGAGTGACCCCCGGGAAGACGGCGGCGCGCACGTGGTCACGTGCCACCGTGTGCGCGGCAAAGCGCACAGCGAGGCTTGGGGGGGATCCTTTAAAATCCTCCCCGAGAAGTGCCTGGGTACCTTTTTACAGTCGCCTTTCCTCTGCTAGGGGGTTGACCCCTTTACAGTCACTCCGTGATGTGCCTAAAGGCGTGGCAACAATGGACGGCTCTAGTGTGATCTTACGAGGACCTGGAGCTCCCTTTCGGTGCGGAAGATGACCGCTTCAGTGCTTTTAGCCGGTAGGAGTCCGGCATCCCCCTTCACCCTTCCTCGGGGCGAAGGAAGTTCCTATAGAATTTCCACTGGAGACCAATAAAAAAAAGGTAAGATATCTATCTAGAGATGTTGTACGTGATTTGAGGGATACCAGATGGAATGAAATTTTCTCACATTTTTTAATAATAACTTTCATCAAAGATAAGATAAATATGGAAATATTATTTCTGTAGATTGAATTTTGCTTTCTCTGTGTGAAAAGAGGCCTTTGGTGAGCACTGGGACAGTGAGAGGCTGATATGATATTTTATGTTTATAAAGAAGAAAATTCGAGTATGAGTTCACACGCGGTAATGGTAAAAAATTGTATTTTGGTTAATTTGTAAGAGAATGAGATGAATACATTATGGAGGTGGTAAACAGTCTAGTTCAGTCTTATTCAGTCTAGTTTGTGGGGCGACAACAAAAGCCCGAACAAAGAGGAGACTAAGATTATAGGAAACACTCTATACTTGTATTCGCAGACTAAATCCTATTTATGAATATGTTTGTATCTTCTTGGTGTCGCTTTTTCGTTTCATCGAATTTTCAAACCCTTGTTATTTGAAAAGTTGTGCTAAAGAAGTTTCGCTGCAATAAAAAACATATTACCAATTTTTTCGGGAAAATTACCCAATTATTTTCCAACAACACAGGCACGTGTAGTTGAGGTTTTATGTTCCAAATAGTAACGATAATTTAAATCTCAAAAATATTAAAACATTGTGTATAAATATATAAATAAGTAATTCCTGAATTTTTTTGGGATGTAGAGTTATTTTTACACCATTTCACGACACAAAACGGCATTATCAGTTTTTTGTTTCAATTCACGTAAATAGTAATTACACGGGCGCTGTCGTGCCGCGTAATGGTGGTCGACCGGCATACTATGATGCATGTGTGTGCGTAAGGCACGTATGGACAAGCGAATCGGCATACTTAGGGTGCTTCAGTTTCGATATGAGTGGCGCGGAGTCCTTCTTTTTTTTCTAGTCTGTGCATGGAACATAGGACATAAGACATAATATATGTTTTTTTGCGTTCTCAGGTCCGTTAAAGGTTTAAATTCGTTTCCTCGCAGACGAAGACGCGGGTTGCAGGTCTGCCCAACTCCACATAAATATAACGCAGTAATTGCAAAATCTAGGTTTGTATTGTAGGCGGATCCAGTTTTGTTAAACATAGATATAACATGACAGATCTGTGTAGGTAACCTAATTCAAAATCTTTGGATTAGGGATTGAGGATTAGTCGGATCATGTTCAAAATCTTATATCAAAAGATTTTGTATTAGATTGATTATTAGTTTCGGCCGTAAGAAAATATATCTGTTAAGTGACCCGAACCGACCCATCTCATCCCGTGGATGTCGTAAAAAGCGACTAGCCTAGTTTTAGCCGGAGGATGGGCAGCAGCGTTCTTCGAGTACGTTATCAACTGCGATCGCCAACCCAGGCCAAGTGTGCAATTATAGCAGAACCCCCCAATGATCCCACAACGCACCCAGACCGTTGTGGCCATCTTTGGGGGATGCTTATATCCAGCAGTGGATTTTATTTCGCAGAAGTGATGATGATGAAGTGACCCATCCGTACAAATGTGAGTTGCTTTCTTCTCCAATCTTCTGTTACTTATTATTGCGTTTTAAGTTGAGCATTACTTATTATTGCATTTAAAGTTGAGCAGTAGAGATCTAGTATTACCATCGAGCAGTAGAGATCTAGTATTACTATCACGCTTGAAAATTGCTTACCTCCTTCCTTTAATAATTACTTGGAAAGGTTTGGAGCGAAGTCACCACGGCTAGGCAGCTATGAACTGTTTATGGAATATAAACTATCAGGAGTAGGTAAAATAAAATAACTTTTAAAACATCTGCAACGACGCCTGTCACCTTAGTCATCCTGCGACCATGAATGCTGCAAAGTATTCGAAACGTCAGGAAAATCAAAAAGCTAAAATATACGCGATATAATCCATTTAAAAGTGTTTTGTTATATTGTGTAATAATCGCGAAAATCTAAGACATTACTAAGAGTAGTTAAGTATAGGTACATACAATTTAGTTTCACAGATGGGTGTTTCTTAACAGATTGGTTATTTTTGTTTTTTCATTATTTCGGCCGAATGAAGTCCACTGCTGGACACAGGCCTTCCCCAAAGATCACCACAACGACGTCTTGCCATAATCGCTACGCTTGAGGTAAGAAGAAGGACACCTTGGGGTATTAGTCGGTTTGCGCCCGGCATGCCCCTCCGCCCTTCCCATGGTGGAGGAAGGAGGTATAATGCCAACAAAGTTAACACCTCACCCCCGCCGAGAAGTAAATGGAAAGACGGAGGAAGTCCATGAGAATTTTTCACACAAAATAAAGGGCAAAGGCCTCTTCACATACAGAACTCCTCGTTCCCCCTAGGTTTGATCACAGCGCTTGCTCACTGCGTGGTGGCGATTTCAAACCATTAGATCTTGGTTTCCTCACGACCTAGTTAGTGGTGTCTTAGATAACCTAAGGAAATAGATGTGGCATTGCAAAAGTCACATTGGGCCATGCCAGGTATCGAATCCGCAACCAAGTGCTTAAGAAGCGAGACGGTAGCCTCAGAGCCACCACGACATTAGGTATATAGATTCCATATTTGACGGATATATCTCATAATATCAGTAGTTTTCTGTAGAGCTATCAAGAACATAAAATATGTATCATGTGAACAAAGATGTTCTTATGCAAGTCAATGACACTAGATACGGGGCGATGAACTGCTAAACAATGTACCTACCCATGTACCTATCACAAGACTAGGTACTTGTTTGAATATAAATTTTATGAATAGAACGCTATGCCTGTCTTTATAACTTCCATTATGACACATAAAAATAATAAAAAGAGCCGGATATTGTGCAGGAATCCTTAAATGATTAGGAACTTTCACCAGCAAATGATGGCCACAAAAACATGATATGCCTTTCGAAAACAAACTCGACCTCGTTGGTAGATAATATAAAAAGCAAAGCATATTTATCATGAAACAATACATTCAGTGTGCCTGACCTGGGGTTGATACCAGTGATCCCACAGCAAAAGTGTATCATTTAACCCTAGGCGACATTAGGGCCAAGCTTAAGGTTACCTATATAAAGCAACTCTATAACGTTTTGTGAATCCATTTAAGTTGAAACACACGTTATTGGTGGTCGTTTAAGGGTTGGGAACGAAGATTTTTGAAAGTTTTGTGATGTATCTGAAGACGATAATTGACATATTATTCTATCAGAAGTAGTTACAATGGTATTAAGTTACACAATAGAGAGTGACTTTGATTTTAAGTTCATAATTATGGTATTGGAAGCAAGATGTCCATCCCTCAATCAGTGGGTTAAGGAGTTAAGATGTGCAGTGACTTGATTACTGAACTAATCAATTTGTGAAGTGAAACCTATTTTCGATGAAAAGGATTGCAGTGCGTTACCTAAAGTTATTCTTATGAAGACACTTTGGAAGTTAAAATTACTACATGTTGGATTTAGCTGGAGTGAAAAATCATGAGGGACGTGAGGGTCGGTTGCTCCGCCTCCCATACTAAGATGTAAGCAGCTTTTGAATCATTTTCTTATACGAAACTACGGTAACTTGTGCTTCTTTAATAAGAGAAAATGAGAATGACGATAATGAATTAGATACCAAATTTCGTTAACCATCCAACAATTAGAAGCCTGGATCTTTGGCATATTTTCAATAATGCAAAAAATGTATAATTTGTGGAAAAAGCTTTAATCAACTTACTCACAATGTGAGAGCATTGTGTTAGCTTAAAAAACATGCAGCACAATTTTGTGGTTGCTAGTGTATGGAAACGAAAAGAGGTGCTTATCCTTATCACACCGGATCACGTCCAAAGTAAACTGCTGGAGCATGGTTGCCTTATGTAGATGGGCCGACGAACGAAGCAAGAAGGGGCATATTAGTGATTTGTGACAAATACCTAACACGCGGGCCGAACGAGCGGGCGGGCCGGGGCAGCGCCCGGCGACCACCAGTTCTGCTATTCTCTAAGCAACACTACCGCCAATCCAACTCAACGCTGCGGCAGCGGCGAGTGATTTTCATAATCACTTACTACTTTGCTCACACAATCCGACAGCAAAAACTATCAAAATATTCCAGCTTGAGTAGTTACACCAAAATCCATAAATTCTCGTGGTTGCGGGGGCAAAGTGACTACGAAAATGTAACTCACCGCTGCCGCGGCGTCGAGTTGCTTAGAGCACTAAGATCCGAATATGTTCGGCGTGCTAGTCGCTACCATAAAAAACAATCAAATAGATGACAATATCGTTATCAACTTTGTTTTAAGTAATGTACGATATGTTAATATATGTATATATACACTAATGACCTAAGTATATGAAACATGTTTATATAATGTAAGAAAAACGCCATATTTATTTCTGGATAATGGTCGGTAACAAAAACAACATGAAAAAGCTTATGTAAACTTACGTGAAATTATCAAAAATGTGAAAGTAATTTTTGCGAGCCCGACCCGACGCTATTGCAACTTATGCCTATTGGGCAACTTATGGTAAACACGGCGACGGTAGTCGAGTCGATTGTGTAGGTACTAGGTACCGTGAACATCTCTATAGTACTTACCTGAAAGTGAGACACTCCCCACTTTTTTTTTTTTTTTTCATGGCAATTGTAACACTCCCCACTTAGATTGTTAGAAATTAGTAATAGTAGTTTACCTGTATAATCATAGAGTTCATAAGTAGTTTTAATATTTTAAGTCGTCAAGTTTTAGTGCGTGTGGTGCCGGCTCAGAATGCCACCACCCCATCTCTTCCCATGGGTGTCGTAAAAGTCGACTAAGGGATTAGCCGGAGGATGGACAGCAGCGTCCTTCGAGTACATTAACAACTCAACTGCGATCGCCAACCCGCCTGCCAAGCGTGGCGATTATGGCAAAACCCCCCAATGAGCCCACAACACATCAATATCAGTGGTTGTGGTGATCTTTGGGGGAGGCCTGTGTCCAGCAGTGGACTTCATTCGGCCGAAATGATGATGATGATGAAGTTTTAGTGTATTTCCTACATGATAGATGACATTACAGCGTGATTTGTCTTCGTACTTTATTACTGTAGAATATTGATTTTATTCCAGAAATGTTTTTTTTATTTTTATGTTGGGCTTCTCGCACTCATCCCAAGGGGGATATAGCTGCTTAACCGGGCAAACTTCCAGAAATGTTCGAACTAAACCTATGTATATTGTATTCAATACATAGACATCCACATAAAGTGACTTTTTGTTTCTTTGTATGATAAAATTACATTTGAGTTAATTAATTTAATAGCTATGGTCTAAATAAATGCTTACGCATAATTATTATGTATTTACATCATTTACATGTACGTCCCGTCCCGCTATCAGCCTCTTGTCAAAGTTTATCATACTGGTATATGTCAACAGCACTTCTTATGACATCACTTTTGCCTTTATAATTGGGACATAAAATACCTACGTTTAATAAATTGAAGGAAAAAAAAAGATTAAAAAGTTGAAAATGGGTTTCCCTCGCATATTGGTATTTCCATAAAACTTACTAAGACCAAACTTCGAATTTTAAAATATCGCGCAAACTAAACTATTTAAGTTTATTGTGTGTTTACGTTACTACATTAAAATCATATTATATATGAAATTTTATCTTTGATATAATTGTCCGGAATGCGGACTCTCGGCGGCCGCACTTTTGTTGGTGAAGGTATCTAGATAGGGTAAAGCCAATGGTTACGGCTCCCGAAAAATATATCTATATCTAGGTATAAATTTTCTTTCATACGCAAAGTTAGGAAATACTTTTTGAATTCGCTGGAATCCTAATTGACAATTACGGGCATGGTTAAATTGATAAGTAGTACGTATTGTATGTAGTATATTTTAAACCTATGTATTTGACCGTATCTATAGTATGTATTTTTATGTATGTAGGTAAATATTCTTATGATGTTTTGTCTTTTTAACACGCTTTTATTAGCTTGGTATGTATCTTTGTATCTATGTAACAGATTTTTTTAACTCGATTTTCATCCCCTTCAACACGTCGGATCGATTTGAACCTTCGCACACTTATCAAGGACCGATGACAATGCAATAATTTATATAGTTTGTCCCATTATCCTCGCCAGGAACCTCAGGATTAGCAATTTTTTCATCTCTGATACCCGGAAAAATTATAATTTCATCGACATACAAAACTTGCACACCTACACACACACACACACTTACCTCCTTATGATGTCGATTCAATTTTCCACGGCAAGACTTCGATGAGACTCGTATAGTGTCTCATTCTTCAGATGATTTTATCCGTAATGGAGGGAGAATTTGTTAACTTAAACGTGGAAAGGAAGATGCTTGGGTAAATAATTACCACCCGGAGTTATTGAAACCTGGACAGGCAGCATGGACATTCAGCCATGCGCAAAATTATAAAAAACGTTGTGTTATTAGCCGCACTAAAAATAGAAAATAATTTTCAATAAGTTTTAAAATAACAATAGAGTGATTAACAAAAGCTAAAATTATTGTTAAAAAGCGTGGGGTGCTTTATCAGATATTTTCATGATGACGCTACTTGTACAATTATTCACAAAAATATTTACCAATATTGACATCAAGCACCCCACGCTACATTACTTTTTTTTTGTCAATCACTATTCCATGGAGTCTGTGTGCTCATACTAAGCGATCCTTGGAACATCGCGGCCCGCACCTGGTCACGTGGTGCCATGTGCGCAGCACAGCGCACAGCGAGGCTTTGGGGGATCCTTCATCCTATACAATCCTCTTTTAAGTCGCTAGTGGGGGTGACCGCTGATTTACAGTGATTGAGATGTGCCTAAAGGCGCGGCACTAATGGTTACGGCTCTAGATGGAATTATTCAATTTTCTAGAGCCTCTCTTCAGTGCCGACGATGACCAGTCCATTGGTTACAGTCGCTAGGAGGCCCCTCCCCTCAACCTTCCCCGGGGCGGAGGAAGTTCATGAAGAATTTCCACTTTCAGGAGCCGGCGAAAAATACAGGCACGATTAGATACAATCACTTCCATCGTACTGACTGCTCCTTACCTACAAATTAACTCATAACTGACATGAGAAAATAACTCTGCTTGATTAGTGCCCCAAAACCTTGTACTGGTAAATAGCTTCGTAATACTTCAGGCGGTGTCACGGGACTACGCCTTGCTACCGATAAGCACAAGACATGTCAGTAAAGTAAGATAAAGCTTTTATGTGCGTTATAAATGGACGCCTGTTTACGTCCCCAGTTATCGCCCACGATAAGACGCGTTGAGATCATACGTTTATTATAAAATAA
Source organism: Diloba caeruleocephala (assembly GCA_947459985.1). NCBI lineage: Eukaryota > Metazoa > Arthropoda > Insecta > Lepidoptera > Noctuidae > Diloba > Diloba caeruleocephala. The sequence goes on from OX381618.1 coordinate 6,456,357, forward strand.
CTATTGAAACGTAGAATTATGTCAAGAATGGCTGCCTCCTCTAAGCCTGTTTCTTATCACCATATCGATCCCCAACCCGTTTCATGGTGATTAAAGCAATTTTCTGATTATTTATCATCATCATCCGAGCCGAAAAACATTGCATGCTGGACGTAGGCCTATAAGATGGGCACAACGAGCGGTCTGGGTGAGTTGTGGGATCATTAGAGATTCATCCATAATCGCCACGTTTGCCAGGTGGGTTAGCGAGCAGAGTCGTAAATATACTCGAAGGACGCTACTGCCCATCCTCCGGCTAACTCGTCCATAGTCGCCTTTTCGACACCCACGGGATGAGATGGGTGGTTTTATTCTTAGCCAACAAACAAATATTGTTTATTAATCGGTGTCGTATAAACCGCTACAAAGAATGATTGACAGCCTTGGACATAGCTACAGTTTTAATAAGGTATAATGATACTGCAATTCCAAGGCAATAAGTTTAATAAAAGATAGTCACTTTTGTCGCCAAGAATGTATGAAAGGGTTATTTTGGTTCTTACAATATTGACAGCATATTTTATTAAATCTGCTGAGGCCGCAATTGTAGATCTTGTAGTTGTTTGAGAAATGTTTGAGTGATTGTGTTGTTCCTGGCTTGAGATAGAACAGTCAGTTTCTTGTATAAAGATTTTCGCTTTGCGGCACTGCGGTATAGATGACGAAAAGACGTTACATAGTTTCCAGAACGCTGCCCAGCCGAGTTGAATTTGCCGACTGACCTCTGTCTCGAAGTTGGATCTACTTAACTGGTCAGTTTGTCCCAGGTAAACATACTCGTACAAGGCTATAGCGTGTAGAGAGAGGTCGAGACTCTCTTTACTAAATCTCTACTTGCACTCATAACTAAAACCTTATATGATAGCACCCAAATTTCTAAGCTCAAAAAGGGTACCAAAATGCAGACGTCTGTTGAAATATATACTTAAAACAATAATAATGTTTATGGCTTTATGGTGCAGGGTTTTATATTGAATAGGCTTGCTTTTGACCACTATTTCACCTAATGTTAAGCCATGATTCATTCGACGATAGCTCACGCTTGTCTACAGGAAACCTATTCACTCGCAATTTGAATATTCCCAGGTATATTCGCAGTCCCTCGGGAAAACCGCGTACCGTTCGAATGGTTGTTCGATGATGGAATGGACTTAGGGGAATTAAATCAAGCAATAGCCACGCACACTCGCTTAAATGTATCCGATAAAAAATTACATAACTTCATTTTTCCGTTGGCCAGAATAAAAGCGTCAAAATACATACAAATCACAAAATATACGTCGTCAAGCACCAAAGATAAGAATAATATGGTGTTAAAAGACCCCCTAAAAATCATATTCTGAGGGAAAGAGTCCCTGGAGGACTGTCTTCTGTCTCTTATCATTTGGAGTAGCGAAATATATAGCGGTTTAGATAATAAACGTTTTTTTTGTTGATATAGAGATGAGATACTTTACTGATTGGGTTAAAATAAAGTTTTGTCTGCAGAAACAGTATAAGATAGATAAAACGTATTTACTTGCAATTTATTATGGAAATGTATTTTTTATATGGGTACAGTACCTTTTTAACCTTCTTCTACTTCCTTGTTTCTTCTACAATAAAATAATTATTTTACATGTATTAAATAATTAATTTAAAACGGTAATAGGTATTTAAATGAAGCAGATGGCTGGAATAGAGCAATAAAATACCCGCAATGATTTGTGTAACGGCTTCCTAAGGCGTAACATGAAATTTCGTGGTGTTTTTGCACAATTTACTCGGAATTTACAGTAGTGATTTCATTCGACTTGGCGAATTAGCATGATGTCTTATCCAATGTGGCAACCAAAAAAAGAGAAAAAACCTCCTTTTAAAAAAATTCTAAATTATTACTATATGTTGCCTTCATGAAGCTAATGACAGTATTTTATTTATTTATACTTAATGTACACTAGTGTACAAAGGCGGTCTTAATGCCGTAGGCATTTTCTGCCAGACGACCTTTGGGTGATGCAGAGGACAATAAGGTAGATGCACCAACAAAATATGAAAGAAAGTTACAGATGCGAAAACATATTATACAAATACATAGACGTACATAAACATTAGGTACATGTATAAAAATATATTTATATATACGAAATAAACACATACATACATACTATATAATAAATATACACAGATGAGAAAAAAGAAAAAAGAAATAAAATCAGAGTTGAGATGAATCTGTTGACGTATTTTGTTATTAAACAAACTGAAATGTCATACATACTTAAAATATGTATTAGTATCTTATGTACAGGTATCTGAATTGTACCTGGAACTCCAAACGTCTTGAAAGTCCATCAAATTCGTAGCCTTTGTGTGGGTGTCGTACCAACCAATAGTGTCACCGCGCGTGTCGTGACCCCGCCAATGACGCGGGGTCACGCCTTGCGTAATTACTTACAATGAAAGCGTTCAATAGTCTATAGGATTGAGTTTACGCGAAGTATTTATAGTATACCATATAAGTGGTATGAGAAGGTTATCATATAATTACCGCATTTTCTGGAAGTTTAGAGCCAAAAAGTATACAAATCAAAAACATAACGACATATAGTGTGAAGTAATCATTGCCAAGGTGTTAACAATTACAAAATATTTTGCTGGACACTGGCCTCCCCCAAAGATCACCACAACGACCGATATGGATGTGTTGTGGCCTCATTGGGGGGTTTTGCCATAATCGCCATGCTTGGCAGATGGGTTGGCCATCGCAGTTGAGCTGTTAATGTACTCGAAGGACGCTGCTGCCCATCCTCCGGCATATTTTCGGCGGTATTTTCACTTACCATATTATAATTTCCGTTTTTTTTAAAACTGCGGGTTCTTCAAAGGGATTTTTCAACAACGCGAATATATTCTAGCAAATAAAAATACCATTAATTAATTTATTCAATGTACGTCAATTAAGGGTTGAAGCGCTTATAGACAGTTGCACTAACTGATGGATAAACAATCGGTGAGGTTAAGCAACACTCGGCACGATCAGTCTATGGTATTGCGTAGTGGTATTTTACTGAGCGTCTCAGTTCTTTTGAGGGCACGTAAATCGACGGTTGTTGTCATTACACGCAGTCGTTAAGCCAAGTGGAAGGCCTTTGTGCGGGTTGAACTACTCTTAGACAGGGTTGGCCACCAACCAAATAAAAAAGAAAAGATAGATTGAACGGATTGATACGTTCATCATCATCATATCGGCCATTTATACGTCCACTGCTGAACAAAGGCCTCCCCCATAGATTTTTACAACCGTGTCATCATTTTGAGGGGTATTTGCCGATACTCACCACGCTTGGCAGGCGGGTTGGTAAGCGCAGTATGGCTACCGTTTCACAGAAGGGACGCTGCTGCCCATCCCTCTGGTTTAGATTCCCTTAGTCGCCTTTTACGACATCCACGGGAGGAGATGGAGTGGTGCTATATTCTTAATCCGGACACCACACGGAATACGTTCATAGAATATTGTTATTACCGCAAAGGAGGATGCTGCTACCCATCCTCTTAAGATACCCCCTTAAAGTAACATTTTATATTTTATGACGCCCATGGATGGGGCAGGGGATGGTCCACTGTTATCCTGAAACTGTACAGTCCCAGTTATGTTGGCTATTAATTCATGGCGTTTTGGACTTTGCAGTAAAAATAATGGTATAAGATTTGTATACATGTTAACCGTTTTCAGGCACTTATGAATAATCAGACTTTAGTCTCCACGTTCCACGATGTAAATGTCTTATGGAGAAGAATGGGCAGGAAACATCTGGGTTACTATTTTTATATTATAATACTTCTGACTACCCTGTTCTCGAAGTGTAGATTAAGTAAGGACAATGTAGGAGAAAAGTCTAAAGGAGACTGGCAATCACCCACACAACGCTATGCCCCTGATTGAGTTGGTCGTCACATTTATGAAATTGGTATGGTATTTCATGAGTATTTAATTTCAAATTTTATATTTCAAATTTAAGTAAAATCCTTGTTTACGTTACAGTGAGGGTATGGCAGTATGATCCAATAGCTACTATCGTTTATTTTATTACATAAATAATAACTATACGTATTATATCGATATATGTTCTTAAGGAATGTTTGAAATATTCCAGACAAATCTGTATCCAAGAGAAGGTTTTTGACATTTACATATACGGTTCATTGTAATGTACTGGTTTATTCAAGATGTCTTCTTATTCTTTGCACTTTTTATTTTAATTGTAAATCTCAAAGATAAATTTAACAACGAAACTTAATATAAAATATACACTTATTTATGGTGAAGTTTTCATTTCTGTAATAGCTCAGGCCCAAAACCGCCCATGTCCTTTCTTAATAAGTCTACATGAAACAAGGATTGGTTGTTATATTTAGTATCAATTTTGATTGAATTGTCATGACAGTATTAGGCTGCATGACCGCTACTTACCCTAATGGCATAGGCTTTTTTTAATGTTTCAAATATATTTCGGATCTAGTCTCAATAACGTAAATGTCACAGATGGTATCCCCCTAAACTATCAAAGAACGTTACACATGAACTTATACTGTGATGAGATCGAAAGATGATCAAAGGCAGAACGGTATTCTGCTAACATTTTAAAGTGACACAAAAAAAGGTACTTTTTTTTTCTGGCCTTATTCCATTGAGTCTAGGCCCAATACGATTCTGCCAAAAGGTACTTAGGTACTAAAATATCATCAAATAAACGTCATATTGACATTGATGTGCGACTAGATTGAGATGAATTTGGACTAAACTTTAAGAAATTTTCTCGCAAGACAAGTCTACTTTTTAAGAACTCCCAAGCAAGATTTAAAATAGGCTCGATATTTTCAATTTAGTTCCTCACGATTATCAAAAAGCATGTTAGATATTTAGTCATGTTCAAAAACCTACGTTTGTCATCTAGAAGGCAATGTCAAGGTACGCAAAAACTGACCGCGTCGGAGCGCGGGGCGGGGTCGCCACCCTCGCACTATTGATTTCCACCGCGAAGACGCCGTTTCTTGCTACTTGTCCTGAAAACCCGGTGAAAATTTACCACCTCATAAACGGACGGAGGCTAGGGAGACGGTACCGTACTTTTTTGTTACTAAGTAAATGTTTTGTATATTATGCCTTATTTAATAGGTACCTAATATCTGTTATGAGACTCCACCCCGTTGTTTAAGTGAGTATCATAGCAACGCATTTGTATTAAAAAATTGAAGCTTAAATATTGATATCGATATTCTAACGGTGAGACATTGGAGTAGGCGACTGCATGAGGAACGGAAATGTCTGTCATGTTTTTTTTTTTTTTTTTTTTACATAAACGTTGCCCCACACCACATAGGATTTCTCCTGTGTCGTGGGTGCGTTTACAGACATGAATTCCACATACAATACACCCAGACCCGGAACAACTACCTGCAAATCATACAAATATTTGTTCCGTGCGGGAATCGAACCCACGACCCGGAGCGCAGCAGTCGACTGTATCAGCCACTGCACCAACCGTGCCGTCGAAATTGATAAGTAAGGTAAGTCCCCCAAATGGGCGAATCTTGAAAAGAGAATAAGGTGGCCTTTGCGCTTTGAGATAGCAACACTGCCACCGGATTTTCTAAGAACGGTAACATTGTGATGATTTACTTAATAATGAATTGTCATTCATGAAAAATACGTCGAGGACATAAAACACACAATGATGTGATTTGTTACAATGACATGCCTGCCTTTTAAAGTTAATTTTACTTATTTGGTTTTACGAATATTTTATTTATATTATACTTAATGCCGTGTGGTGCCGGCTCAGAATGCCACCACCCCATTTCATCCCGTGGGTGTCGTAAAAGTCGACTAAGGGATTAACCGGAGGATGGGCAGCAGCGTTCTTCAAGTACATTAACAACTCAACTGCGATCGCCAACCCGTCTGCCAAGCGTGGCGATTATGGCAAGACCCCCAATGAGCACACAACACACCATATCGGTCGTTGTGGTGATCTTTGGGGGAGGCCTGTGTCCAGCAGTGGAGTTCATACAGCCGAAATGATACTTAATGCAAAGATTAGTTCCTCTTTCTTGTAGTACACCGCAACACTTATTGATTATGACTATGTATTTTGTTACCATATATTATGTATATTTCGTTACTTATTTACCATACACTTATTATTATATTATGTACCTACATAATGTATTATGTACTCACTTATTACAATTATTATGTACTAACTTTTACCTTTAATTATATACATAATAATAATATATCTTACTAGTTTCGAGCGTATGGTACTCGTGGGTTGCAGCTGAAAATCAGCGTTAGGTAGTGGTACCTGGTACTGCTACCTGACATCATGCTGAGCTGATGGCCCTTTTGGCACATCCATTTTATTGTTATGTTTTTGTTTGCCTATTTAGTTATTTGTGCCAATAAATACATTTCCTTTCTTTCTTTACACTGCCGCGTAGGCAACCATTTCAGAAGTTTCTGTAAATGGTTCTGTAAAGGGTTCTGTAAACCGAGACCTGATCATACTTACGAAGATTGAAAACCCAAGGAATGCAATTATTCAGAAGGCGGTCGAGTTTGTTGAGCAATATAATAACTGTTAGTAATATAAACTAAACATTATTATCATTTATTAAGTAGTGATACCCTAGTGGTTGAACGCTTGCTTTAATATGAGGGTCTGAGTTCGATCCCGGCCCGCACCTCTGACTCTTCGGATTCATGTGCGGATCAGAATTTGATTAGCACTTGCATGAAGAAAAGCATTGTGAGAAAACCTGCACACCTGAGTTGGCTCCAAAAATGTTCTCAATGGTGTGTTTAGTCTACCAACCCGCACTAGGCCAGCGTGGTAGACTAAGGCCTAACCATTCTCATCGTGAGAAAAGGCCCGTGCCCACCAGTGGGACGGCAATGGGCTGATTGACGGCACGGTTGGTGCAGTGGCTGATACAGTCGGCTGCTGCACTCCGGGTCTTGGGTTCGATTCCCGCACGGAACAAATATTTGTATGATCTGCAGTTGTTCCGGGTCTGGGTGAATTGTATGTTGAGTTCATGTCTGTAAACGCACCCAAGATACAGGATAAATACTAGTGTGGGGCAATGTTTAAAAAAATAAGATTTTGTATCATTTATTTAATCAAAAGTTCCCAAACAGTCGCAGTCTAAACAACCGCATAATAGCAGCTCATATACAAACGAGTCTCTACTAAACATCAAACGTAGAGAACACCCCCCGCCCTCATTAGACCTTCTCTTTGATCTCGACCTGCTGAATGTAAGCACAACATACGTACAGTTTGTGTACAGTAAGCCTATGTGGTTAGTATTTACTTTGTAAAACCCCAGTTTTAGTAGGTAGAGACATCAGTTGACTTGCTCCTAAGTACAACGACATGTGAAAATTGTCTGGAGTTCTAATTGTGATGTTATATGTAGGTATGGTTTCAGGTGGATGTATCCGATACTTGGTACGGTACCGGATTAAGAATATAACACCACTCCAACTCCTCCGAAATTAATAATAAATCTTACATATATGCAATCTATACATTTGATTGAAGATTTTGAACTTGATCTGTTTTTGTGTTAGGGTCACACAACACAAAAACAAAAACACATAGGAACACGGTTAAGACAAGTTAAGAAGCATTTTCTTTCTATATGATTTTTAAGTATATTAGATATTATGTGTAATAATGTATGTATTACAGTCTATGTACATATATACAACACGCAGAGGCCCAACACGCAGAGGCCCTTTAGAGAATTTTAATCTATAATGTAATGGGATACTATCCGGGGACTCTCCATGGCTACACTATAAAATGCAGTCTCGGATTGTCCCCGGAGGTGTAAAACTATTGTATAAAATGGAAACTACAAGTATAAGGTCTATTGTAATGGGTGCTAAATGGATTAGGTATATACTTCTAAAAACGGAAACAACGGCGTCTGCCTTTCAACCTCTAAAGTGAAATTCTGTGGCAGATGGTGACTTGCCACTCCCAAGATGGGCCCCCTAAATGGCCACCACTACAGGCGACAAGGAGCAACACCGGTGTAAGCGGCTAGAGATGTAGAGAGGTGCGGCACCGGTTTCACCATCGGGCGTCTCGAAGACTCGGAGTGGGTTTCCCCGTTATTACGCCATTAGACACTTCCACCCCCGAGCATATGGCTCCGGAGGCGCCCCTCTGATCGGCCAACTAAGGCAAGCCAGAGTTGAAAATCCTACGAGCACTCATGGGGATTATTTATTATTATTATAAAGGTATTTTTCCTGTAGGGGTATAGAATCCGGGAACCAGTAGCGCAAAAAGCGAATTGCTGACCCTCTGCGCTATCCGCGCTGCATCTCAATACGACCTTAACACTATAAATATCACGGTAAATATAAAGCATATCAAATTAAAACTCTAACATTACTTAGTTTAAGTCACGTTATTGAAAGCAAATTTTCATTAAAAAGAATACACCTAGTAATTATAAATGTGTATATTTTAATCACCTCAATCTGTTCCGATCCGGTAACAGGCAGGCTAAGGTTGTAAGAGGATGATCCGGTTTCATCCCTTTCGTACCGCGTCCCGTCCTTTGATCCGATCAGACTGCTCAACTATTGACGTAATTTGTAAGCTAGTGGGCTTATTGGAAAATATTGAAGGATTACGTTATTCACAAAGTGTACCACAGAGTTACCTGCTAATATTTATTGCTACTTATTGCTTTTTGTAACTTTTATGGAATTTGACTCTAAACGGCCAAAGCCTTTTTTTTTTTTTTTAATGATGTCCAGTGGAAATTCTACGTGGAACTTCCTTCACCCCGGGGAAGGGCGAAGGGGTATGCCGGACTCCTACCGGCTAAAACCACTGGAGCGGTCATCTTCGGCACCGAAGGGGGGCTCCAGGTCCTCGTAAGATCACACTAGAGCCAAACGGCCAAAGCCTAAGCATACAAGCACGCATAGAGCAAACAGAGCTCCAAAAAATTATGTAATTGTGTAATAAGTGGTGCCGGCAACCCATCTCATTCTGTGGGTGTCGTAAAAGGCGACTATGGGATTAGCCGGAGGATGGGCAGCAGCGTCCTTTGAGTACATTTATAATAAAACTGCGATCGCCAACCCGTTTGCCAAGCGTGGCGATTATGGCCCTCAATGAGCACTACAACGTAAAACCATACCGGTAGTTACGGAAATCTTTGGGAGAGGCTTCTGTCCTGTAGTGGACGTTTTTAGGCTTTCTTTTCTTTTTAAACAAACCTTGCCCCACACCAGGATTTCTCTTGTGTCGTGGGTGCGTTTACAGAAATTCCACACACAATACACTCAGACCCGGAACAACTACCTGCAGATCGTACAAATATTTGTTGCGTGTGGGAATCGAACCCACGACCCGGTGCGTAGCAGCCGACTGTATCAGCCACTGCACCAAAAAAGGAATATTGTATTTTAAAAAAACGTTGCCCCACACTCGGATTTCTCTTGTGTCGTGGGTGCGTTTACAGACATGAATTCCACATACAATACACCCAGACCCGGACAACTACCTGCAGATCGTACAAATATTTGTTCCGTGCGGGAATCGGACCCACGACCCGGAACGCAGCAGTCGACTGTATCAACCACTGCACCAACCGTGCCGTCGAATGAATGAATGTGAATTTCTTATTGATAAATTTTAATCCGAATTAGAATATTTGTCTCTATTATTTGATTGTAACTCTTCTGCTTCTTAGTCTTTTCCCAACTATGTTTGGGACGGCTTCCGGTATACCCAAATACGGATACATAAAATATAGGTATAGGTACTTATATAATACAAAGAACACTGCCTTTTTTAATGATCCGGTGGAAATACGTCATGTACTTTCTCCGCCCTGGGAAAGGATGGAGAGGTATCCAGACTCCTACCGGTTAAAACCACCGGAGTGGTCATCTTCGGAACCCAAGGGAGGGTCCAGGAACTCGAATAATATAGCTACCCATTGGTGCCACGCCTTTAGGCACATCTCGGAGGGGATGACTTTAAAGCGGTCACCCCTCTAGGAAGCGGAGGGAATACGACTGCAAAAAGGCCACCCCCTAGGCTCCTCTCGGGGGGATTGTGAAGGATTCCCCCGAATCCTCGCTATGCGCTGTGCTGCGCACACGGTGTCACGTGACAGAACGCTACCTTTTTTTAAAATTAATTTCCAGTTAACATAATTGATGATGGTTGTTTCAATAAGTTTATTTTAATTTATTTTCAATACATAAATAACTAAGATATCCTTAGACTGTGTTGATGTGTTTATTGAAATATTTAATAGTTAGTAAACCAAATAATTACTTCTACTTATAAAGCTTAAAATTAAAATTCCAAAAGATCAGCAGTAGGCTCTGTAAGTTCCATGATACTTGTATGATACATCACACTTGCATGAATGTGTGATTATTCTTGTTATTTGCTTTTTTTCTTTTAGTTGATAACTTTTGTTTCTATTTACCTTTCATTTTGCTTCATAAAGTAAAATTACTGTGACAACAGCTAACTTCTGCTAACAGCTTAAATTCTATAAAATAATCTGTAGAAAATGTAGTGGGTAGTATATTTATTTAGTCTAGTTTTAAAACCATTGTATAAGACTTAATATACTAATGTTTGTTTTCCCTTAAAATAAAATAAATAAAAAATAAAGAAATAAATAAAAAGCTGTTGCTTTTCGCATTGTTACTCTTCTCATCCAAAATCACTGAATGCATTCGAATGTGGCTTTCACTGTTTGATCGCATGGTTCCACGGGAAAGTGCTAGGCTATATTTTACCTTCAAATTAGCGAATGTCAAAACATACAACACCATAGAATCTTCTTTTCACAAGCCTACAAAACGTCCTCAATTTGAAATTGAGTGCACTTAATTATAAATACCACTATTATTCTAGCTTTAACAATATTTAGACTGGTAAGTCCACTGTTTGCGCGGCGTCAACCTGTCTCACTAATTACGAGGACTGCGGTTCACTCCCCGTAATGAACTGCATACCAAGCAGTGATTTCAAATCATATTGTGTGAAGAGTAGATATTGTACTGTAAATGACATAATTATAAAGTTTTGGAAAGGTAGCGTTGAATGCTGGTCAACACGTCGATTGCCAGTGATAGAGTAATCTATCCCGAAAGGGCAAAACTAAATCTGTGAAAAAGTAAATCAGCAATTTATTACATGAAAATCTTGAAAATTACAAATAGATTTACTTTGACAGACCATCACACCGAAGCCTCTTTAAGGCTGCCATTATTTAATTAGAAACTAGATTTTATTAATTAGATTGATGAAATCAGAATACGTACCACTCTCCACCGACGCGAGCTAAATAACTACCTAACACAACCATCGACATGGAATGCTAAAATATTTTTCAAATCAATTCAATTAAATCATCGATCCCAAAATTCGATTAGTAAACTGAAGTGGCAATAGGCAGGGCACATTGCTCGTAGAACTGATGGCCGTTGGGGCACAAAGGTTCTCGAATGGAGACCGCGCACCGGAAAACGCAGCGTAGGACGACCTCCAACGAGGTGGACAGACGATCTGGTGAAGGTCGCTGGGAGTCGTTGGATGAGAGCGGCATGTGACCGCTCGTTGTGGAAATCTAAGGGGGAGGCCTTTGTTCAGCAGTGGACGTCCTGTGGCTGATATGATGATCCCAAAATGTGTTTAAGTACACCCCTACATTAGTTGGCAACCTGCTCCACCTGTCAAAACTGCTGTTCAGTGTTGGCTTTAGACTTTTATAATAACACGAGTTATCTATCCGCACAATCCGGCAGATGAGTGCACATGGAACAAGGCGCAGTTCACCTTATCCATCTAAGTTTTTGCGTCCGCTTATTTATTATGGTAATCTGTCATCATCATCATATCAGTCAAAAGACGTCCACTGCTGAACAAAGGCGTCCCCATAGACTTCCACAACGTGTGGTGCGTGGTCTCCACTGTAAAACCTTATTACCCCAACGGCCTTCGATTCTACGAGCAACATGCCTCGCCCATTGCCATTTCAGTTTACTAATCCTTCCAGCTATGTCGGCAACTTTAGTTCTTCTACGGATCTCCTTATGTACATAATCTGTAGGGTAGGTTCAATCAGCAGTGGAGGTATTCGAGTTGTAATTTATGTTTAAGCTGTCCTCTGTAAACCCTTTATCAACAGACCTAATTAAGTGATTGTAAAATTACCTATACTATTCGTATCAAAGTCTATGTACACACACTACACATCAAGCTACACAAAACCAGTTTACTCTGATCTCTCATCATACTGAAAGCCTATACAATGCGATATCAGCTTATCCTGGGTTTTTATAGCTTGATGTGTAGCCGTGTGTACCAGTCAAATATTTGTAACATCACCTAAACATTCGCGCAGTTTATTATTGGGATTGGACTACGATACCAGAGTTATATAACTAACACAACTTATCGGCATGAGCTAACAACGGTACTGGAAAAACGCAAACTGAAACGTAGAACAGAATAGATTCATTCATTCAGTAAATAAGTCCTAACAGACACTTTTACACGTCATATTGAAACAACGGAGGGCTTTTTCAAATGGTAACCCAGTACGGTTTTATAAATTTTTATTTTGTTCTTCTTCGTATAAGTTGTGGTGGTCCAAAGGTTTACAGGCTCGGTTTTTAATAGTAAGTTGCTGGTTTAACTCCTCGCATATACAATCAACAAATTTAACCATTCAATGTCGTAATGTACTTTTGTGTATATGAGATTTACATCCACGATACAGGAGACTTAAAGGAGGGGCCATCGCTTAAAAAAAAAAACTAAGGTCATCGTATTAGTCAAAGGACGGCCACTGCTAAACAACATCCTCCGCTATAGTTTTTTGCACTTGTGTAATTTGGGTGAACCACACCACACTTAGCAGGCGGGTTGATGAGCGCAGAATGGCTGTGGTTCCAGAGAAGAGAAGCTACTGCCCAACCCTCTGGTTCAATTGCCTTTTATAACATCCATGGAAGGAGATGGAGTAGTACTATATTCTTAATGCGGATACCACACGAATACTTATTAAAAAAAACTAATTTGCTTAGTTAATATTAGACATCACTAACATCAGGTAAAGGCAGATATCGTGAGGAGACTTTAGACTTCAGATCCATTTGAACATTGATTAGAACGCATGGTAAACAATGCTCGTTCTATCCAATAGTTTCCGTTATTCCCCGAACAAATGAACATCGCATCTATACCTCTCACTCATATTTTGTTGGTACATCTGCCTTGTTGTTTCTGCATCACCCAAAGGTCGTCTGGCAGAAAATGCCTGTAGCATTAAGACCTTTATATACTGTTGTATATTAAGCATAAATAAATAAACAAACAAGCGGATTAACTCACTATTTCGCATTTTGATTTTAGTATATATTTATTTAAACAATCATGTAAGTACATAACAAATCATTCCTAATTTACAAAATATAATAATGTATACAAATCCTTTCCTGGTATGTACATTTGATTAAGCCAATTCATCAATTCATTCAATCATTGCCAAACGTGTCTGAGTTGTTGGAGCCGTCAAAAGGCCTCCGACTTGGCTTACCCACTGCGTGAGCTGTCTTATTATGGCGAAGTTTGTCCCGGTTGTTGTTCTAATAACAAAACTTCGCCAGCTCAATGCAAATTTAGCTGACTGATTGCAAACTTCGTCTCCGGTTCTTTTTCGGATAATCTCTTTGCGGGTTTTACCGTTTAAAGAGATATCCGAGCATAGCCAACTCCATAGCTCACTGATTGAATATGAAATTGTGAACCTCCATTGTAAATTATGGGCGGTATTGACGATTAAGGAACACATTTTATCGTATTTTATAAGTAACATTGTATACTCTCTTCGCATAAACAGTTTAAACGTAAAAACCCCAAACAGTAATCACACATCACTCGAATTAAAAGCAAACATTTTAAACACAAATAAAGATCGGATAACAAATCGGAACGGGGTGTCGATAAGTGGTGTAAAACCCGTATTATAGCACTACCATAGTAACGTGACCTCAACCAACCCACGATGTTACTTCTTTGGTTCCTTAAAACTAAACGTTTAGTAGGGGGGAAGGTAGGTCTTTGTAAAATGGTAGCCGATTACGCCTCGGATTGTCAAGTCTTCGAGTGGCAGAAAATCGCATCAGTAATCGAATAGGGATGGGACTCAAGCGATTTTTTCGGTTCTCGTTTGCATTTCGATAGTGAGAGGATTATGTATAATGCGATCAGATTGCGCAGGATGTTGTGTTTGTGCATTTATGCTTGTGTGTGTATTAATCTCATGCGGATTGATACGATGTTGTTTGTAAGCTGTGTTTTGAGGAAGATTTCCTTAGATAATGTCGGTAAAACAGCAACCAAAGTGAGCGCTAATTTCAGCATGCAGTCACGTTTCTCTCCATACTAACTAAGGACAGAATGAAAATCCAAACTTGACTAAAACTCAAGTCTAGATTTGGTTAATCAAATATGAAACATACTCAATTGATGCGAGTTTCACTTAAGTTATGATTCTCGTTCAGCGTTCAGTTATGCCTGGAAAGGAATAGGCAGACTTCTAAACGGGACCTACGTATGTACGTGCTACTACTTGGCAATTTTCAAGTTTCAGAGAATATAATTTTGGCTAGCAAATTATCATTGTCGTTCCCAGCAAAGAATATACCACCCCACCATGAGTGTTGTAATACGCGACTAAGGGTTGATATGAAGAGGATGAGCAACCTTCCGCGCGCTAATAACAATATACTGTCACCAATCCCCCCTATTAAGCGTGGTGATTATGGCAATATCCCCTATGACCACCCAGTATAGTGCTCATTGGGAGGCCCACGTTCAGCAGCGGACGTTAACTGGGTGATGAGGTTTCAGGTTCCCTACAATAGCGATGCTGATGGATGCGTCATGCTTGTGAACGGGCGTTGTCTGTCGGGACTGGGAGCCGTTAACTGCCATGGCAAGTAATTTTTTTCTGATTCTATCTTGTGGAGAAATACCAAGCATAATATTTGTAAATGGTCTCCATTGCTCGCTGAGTGACCTTGAGCTTCCTTATGAGGCCCACAGTGAGTGACCACGTCTCCGTTCCATATATCATCACACTGGTTAAAAACGATCGTCTTGAGGCATTGCAGTACTGTTGTAGCAGAAAAAAAATACACAATAACCCAGACCCAGAAAACCGCCCACAGGCATGCTTTTTTTATTAGTCACCCGCCGGAAATTCATCATGAACTTCTTCCGCCCAGGGGAAGGACGAAGGTGCATGCCGGATTCCTGCCGGCTAAAACCACTGGAGCGGTCATCTTCGACACCGAATGATCTCTCGCTTCCGGCTGTGGTTCAGTCCATCGTCCGGAGGGAGAGCGCGTGGGATGCAGTCGCCTCGTGTGCGAATCGAACCCGCGACCTGAGTAGGGCAGAAAGCCAATCCTCCCTCGTCGGGCCTCTGACACGGCTGTTCGACGACTTTAAAAATTAAGCTATCAAAACTTTCCGTGTGAAGTTATTTACACGAAATAGTCGTCAACTATGTGCCTTTACCAATCACGCATTCTCATCTGAACAGCTTTCCCCGCAATGTTAACCGGCGTGATAGTGTAAGTCTTGGTAATCTGTAGATTATTAACGCCTGTTCAACAAACGTATCAAGGGGCGCCCTTAAGCCCTTCTTATCTTAACCCTTCGTGGTGTTGACAACGTTTATCGCTGTTTACCTCTCACAGACATTAGTTAAATTTGAGTTTGGGTAGTTGGGATAGTTCAATTTCATTTCGTCTACAATACCGCAGTGTCTCAAGACGAAAATCTATAACCAGTGTGTGTTACCAGCGATGACACACGGCACGGGGACGTGGTCAGTCTCAGTCATACTTGGTATTTCTCTGCGAGATCGATTCAGAAATGAGATATTCCGTAAAACAACAGTTGCCGACATAGCTATAAGGATTAGTAAACTGAAGTGGCAATGGGTGGGGCACATATCTCGTAGAACTAATGGCCGCGGGGGCAAATGGGTTCTCGAGTGGCGACCAAGCACTGGAAAAATCTGCGTGGGACCAGCTGCGATAGACGGACGATCTGGTGGAGGACGCTGGGAGTCGTTGGATGGGGGCGGCATATAACCAGCCGTTGTGGAAATTTTTGGGGGAGGCCTTTGTAGGGGACGTCCTGTGACAGATGTGATGAGTTTGGATCCAGTTAGTTTGTACTTTTTATTGATCATTTATACGTTATTAATCTGTGTGGTGACCGGATTAAGAATATAGCACCACTCCATCGCCTGCCTTGGATGTCGTTAAAGACGAATAAGGAAATGTAAACCTGCATGGGTATCGCAACAGCCTCCATTCTCTGGAACAGAAGTCATTTTGCACTTACCAACCCGCCTGCCACGCGTGGTGAGTACTGGAAATTTCTCCCCAAATTGACGGCACACGGTCTTTTCTGCTGTCTCCGGTTTTGTCTGGTCGTTGTGGAAATCTACGGAGTAGGCCTTTGTTCACCAGTGGACGTACTTGTACTGGTGGTAGGTCAGTTATTGCAGCGCACAGCGAGGCTTGGGGGATCCTTTACAATCCTCCCCGAGAAGTGCCTGGGGGCCGACCTTTTTACAGTCGCCTTTCCTCCACTAGAGGGGTTGACCGCTTTTCAGTCATTCCTTCCGTGATGTGCCTAAAGGCGTGGCACCAATGGGCGGCTCTAGTGTGATTTTACGAGGGCAAGGAGCCTCCCCCCTTCTGTGCCAAGTGCAGTGGTTTTAGCCGGAAAAAAGGTCTGTTAATGCAAGAGGCTGGCTAGGTAGGTACCACCCCAGTACCAGATATTCGCCGCTAAGCAGTAGTGTTTAAACTTTAGACATTACTGTGCTCTGGTTAGAAGTGTACAGTAGCAAGTGAAATTACTGAGCATAAGAAAGAGACTGTGGTGCCGGCTCAGAATGCCACCACCCCATTTCTTCCCGTGGGTGTCTTAAAAGTCGATTATGGGATTGACTGGATTGCCTCCCCCAAAGATCACTACAACGACCGAGATGGGTGTGTTGTGGGCTCATTGGGGGGGTTTGCCATAATCGCCACGCTTGGCAGACGGGTTGGCGATCGCAGTTGTTATAATTGTACTCAAAGGACGCTGCTGACCATCCTTCGGCTAATCCCATAGTCGCCTTTTACGACACCCACTGGATGAGATGGGGTGGTGGTATTCTTACCCGGCTATGGCTATCCCCAATTTGAATATCATGCATACACGGTAAGTACCATATGGAGAAATACTACTATTTGACTATGACCCATTAGCGTACAATGGTACAGTATAAACTTTCTAGTTTCATTCCTATTTGATCTTTAAAACGTTAATGATAGACCGGAAAATAGCATGCGCAATTTCAAGAACCCCTCGAACTGCAATTAGTACAACACTCGCGCTAGAACCAAATGGTCGCAAAATTAAAGAAAGTTATTTTCGATTCGGAAATCCTTACACGGGACGACTCGGCGGAATTCTCAACAAAAAGTACGGAATTCCGAGGGGCGGAACCACCTGTGTATAATCTGCATACTTTCGTAGCTCTAAACGTGATACAGGCCGTTGTGAAATTACAAACGTGGTTTCATTTTTATATTTTAAATTTGGAGTTGTCTTATCAAGTACGTCATTATTGTAGTTTAGTGATCGAAGTATTTCGAAATAAGAACAGTGTTTGTAATTCAAATTAAACCAACCTACTTCTTTGAAATTCTAAATAGAAATAGAGTAGTGTAGTTGATTGTAAAACAGACAACTAATAGAAAGTCAGTTTTTAATTCCTATAAGAATAATATCACCGATTACAACTGAAATGACATTTAAAATAGTATTAAATTGTTATGGACCTACTACAGCGTCAATGAAAGCATGTCATTTTATATGGTGGCTCTTCAATTGTTCTCTATATTTGCTTCTCACTCACAGAAGCAGCATTCCGGACATCTTTATTTGATACTAGCTGGGACCCGTGGTTTCACCAGCCGTTTAATATAAAATAAATTGGATTATTATAAATAATTTAGAGTACTTCGGCATAGAAATTTAACATAGAATATAAATGTTGGATATCATGGGTTTTAATTATTTTGCGCGGTACCTTAACTATTTTTCTGAAATAAATGGAGCCTTAGTTGATCCTTATAACATCAGCTATCTGCCAATGAAAGTCCCGTAGAAATCGGTCCAGCCGTTTCGGAGATTAGCGGGAACAAACAGACAGACAGAGAGACCAAGAGACAGACACAAAAAAAAGCTTTTTGTTGTTGGTGCCATATTTATGTTATTTTGATATTACAAACAGACACTTAAATTTTATTTATTTGTATAGATTAGATATACGGTATGTACATACAGGCTAATTAACAATTAATTCCTAATACAGTTTATCTATTATTTAACTGAGGGTAAATTTTAGAGACATATTAGTTCAGAATAAAGTATTTTAAAATCGCCCTGTACATAGCAATACGATCCCGTGGGAGCGGTAGAAACGCATGATTTCTACTAATATACCTCAACCAGGAAATACTGTTTTTGTATGCAGTCAAACTGGGCAGAAAATAAATCATACAAGTTTACCTTTGTGTGTCTTTCCATTAGTTTACTTATAATAACATTATCCTTAAATATAATTATATTGCAGTATGACGTGTGTCTTCCTCGCAAAACATGAAATTACAAATCTAAAACCAAGCAATTAGTAGCATGAATTATTTAATTAGTACCTACGGGTAAATTTATTATCATTTATTTAATTATTAGGCACACAAAATAAAATTGTTGGTTGGTAATTGCTTACAGCGATGTCGTACCGATTACTATTAATATAACCGATAATCGCCGTTATTAAATCCTGATAAAATATAAAAGTTATTTGTTATTAACCGTTAATAAGCACATCATTATAGTCTGTATACGTTCACTGCTGAACACCTCAACACAAATGTCCAATAGAATGATGGATCATAAATGCCATTGCCATAATCATCACAATGCTTGACAGGCGGATTGGTGATCACAGCATGCCGTATTATCAGTTATCACGGGACGTTGCTGTTCATCGTAAAGATGGACCTGGGTCACGTCCAACGGCCATGGTAGTAGGAATAGGTTTGCCATTTCGAAATTTGAAAGTCAAAATATGTCCAGACAAGTAATTTAAAGTGACACATTCATTCCAAATGTTTCCATGTAAAAATAGAATCTTATCACTGTGTGTTGCCTGCCAGTGACGTCTTATGATATTAAGACGTGGTCGCTCACCTTGGGCCTATTTTTAAGGCTCCAGGTCACCCAAAGGTGTATGGAGAGGGCTATGCTCGAAGTTTCCTTGCGAGACCAAATCAAAACTGAGGAGATCCGCAAAAGAACCAATTTAACCGAAATAGCCCAAAGAATTGCTAAACTTAAGTTGCCATTGGATAGAGATAATGCTCGTAGAACGGATGGTAGGACTGATAAGTTTTCGACTGGCGACCGCGTGCCGGAAGACAAAGTGGACTGACGACCTGGTGAAGGTGGCGGAATCTGCTGGATGCTAGTAGCGCTGGACCAGCCGTTGTGGTGATCTTTGGTCTTATGTCCAGCAATGGGTGTCTTTCGACTGAGATGATAAATATAAAATCCGGCCAAACCAAAAAGCCATATAAAGTCCGGACGGAAGGCTGAAGTCCAGACAATATGCGGACATATCCGGACGGATGGTAACCCTAAGTAGCGATAACTTATTCTTTGGGAACGGTACGGCTAACAATAACATCATAATAAACAAATAAATAACTAAAAAATATGCTTTTGTTTAACCGCATGCTCCACGTCTCAACTTCTTCGTCGTTTCTAACACTTACGTTACACACTTACTTACACGTTAACTAAACTTCGGATAGTAAATATTTGCAAAAAGTCTATACTTAGATTATTCTAATAGTCTATAACAAAATCTTATTCACTCAAATAAGACTATCCACAGAGAAGTAAGATTTTATAAATAATTTTCATTACTTGATTTACCGTCACCCATAATTACTAGTCTGATAATACTGGCCACCCCACTTATTAGCCACCGCTAGTCTATGGGAATGTTGTCCAATTTTTTTTCGTTTCCTGACGCGTGATTTGTACGCTGTCAGCGAAAACATTTGGTTTTAGAAAGGCACCTGTTCGCCGGTTCCCACGATTTGGGTCGCATGTGTTCCAATTACGAAATCTGCATAGAATTTGATTATTGAATGCCCTTACATTGTTCTTTGAATCGATTTGTATTTCGGATTTCGAATTGGGGTCATCGGAATTTTTTTTTCCGTACGAGGATATGACTTGGCTTACTTATTTTAAGTATCTACTGACATTTTTTGTATGATTAAACGCAGTATTTACAGTCCTGCTTCAGGTCTCGCGTACGCGTTG
This sequence comes from Diloba caeruleocephala, assembly GCA_947459985.1. Classification (NCBI taxonomy): domain Eukaryota; kingdom Metazoa; phylum Arthropoda; class Insecta; order Lepidoptera; family Noctuidae; genus Diloba; species Diloba caeruleocephala. The sequence goes on from OX381618.1 coordinate 6,476,915, forward strand.
TAAAAGACTAAGAGTAGACCGGTTTAAACATAAGTTATCCTGAAATATCAAAATAAAAGTCGATACTTGGTACGAGTAAATAATAGTAATATTTTTATTTTATTTCAGATGTAAATAATCCATAATTTTTTATTAAAATTTAACCTGTGTTAGTAATCTAAAATAATCTATAATAACCTAAGTATTTAATATTAAACAATCTATAACATATATAATAATCTATAATAACCTATTTAATATTAAACATAAGTGTCCTTGACGCCATATGCACGGCTTTCCAATGGCACACCACAGGACAATCAGTTCTGCACAGTATGGTAAAAACCTTATCCTTAATTTACCATAATTCTGTCTCTCTCTCTTGAACTATAGTTTAAGTATGTAGAATTAGAATATCATTAAGTACGTCACAATAAACTTATGTAAGGCATTATAGAAATAAAAACCTTTTTTATTATTTGCCTACAAGCAATGAAGATTTTGTTCCACTTTAAGTTAAAACATACTTCATAAGTTCTCAACTTTATCTCAACCCACATCAATTCGTTACGTAGTTTTTGCCTGTAAATGTTTTGCCCACAAATGGCTGGTTGGTTGACTGGAATGTTTTTTCAATATTATAATAAAATAGTTCATAAAACTTTGTTTGTTGCCGATAACGTGTCATCATCATCATCATATCAGCCACAGGACGTCCACTGCTGAACAAAGGCCTCCCCCTTAGATTTCCACAACGAGCGGTCACATGCCGCTCTCATCCAACGACTCCCAGCGACCTTCACCAGGTCGTCTGTCCACCTCGTTGGAGGTCGTCCCACGCTGCGTTTTCCGGTGCGCGGTCTCCATTCGAGAACCTTTGTGCCCCAACGGCCATCAGTTCTACGAGCAATGTGCCCTGCCCATTGCCACTTCAGTTTACTAATCCTTTCAGCTATGTCGACAACTTTAGTTCTTCTACGGATCTCCTCATTTCTGATTCGATCTCGTAGAGAAATACCAAGCATAGCTCTCTCCATAGCTCGCTGAGTGACCTTGAGCTTTCTTATGAGGCCCATTGTGAGTGACCACGTCTCTGTTCCATATGTCATCACTGGTAACACACACTGGTTAAAGACTTTCGTCTTTAGGCATAGCGGTATTGTTGACGAAAAGACGTTGCGAAGTCTCCCGAACGCTGCCCAGCCGAGTCGGATTCGACGATTGACCTCTTTCTCGAAGTTGGACCTACCTAACTGGACAGTTTGTCCTAGGTAGACATACTCGTCAACAACTTCGAGAACAGAGCTCCCAACGGATATTGGGATGGGCACGACATGGGCATTTGACATGACTTTTGTCTTGCCCATGTTCATCTTAAGGCCCACCTGTTGGGAAACTCTGTTGAGATCATCGAGGGATTAATTTATTGCGATGATTTCTAAGAAGTCAGCTATAAGTTTAATCTCTGGGATGACTGAGAACAGTATAAGTAATCTACCAACGACACTATTTTGTGGTACACATCGGTAATAACAATGAATTTAAATTATAGTATACGGCAATAAATTAACAATTAATTTATACTATCTGTACCCATGTTAAAGGAGGATGTTAGTTCAGAGCATCGTTTAAAAAAAACAGATTTATTTATTACATTATTTTCCTATTTTGAAACTCGCTCATGTACATCGCAAATTTTTATTGACAATAGAAAATTGTCGGAAGACAAAAAACTTTCATAAGTAACATCGATAGCCAATTTATTTATTTGTGAGAAAGACAGTTTAAGAGAAGATTGTTGGAAGAACGTAAATTCCTACCGTGAGTAGAGCATAAATATTGAAAGTGGGAAATGAGATAAGAAGGGGGAGTGGGTGGGTTGAGTAGGGAGAAAAGCGTAGTCAAAGCCCGCGAACTCCTTCGCTGCCGAATGGGCAACCATTTGAGTTACGAGAACGATTTACAGGTCTCACCTGTAAATCGAAACGTGATCATACTTTCGTAGGTTGAAAACAAAACGAATGCAATTGTTGAGAATTTTTTTTTTTTTTTTTTTTTTTTTTTTTTTTTTTTTTTTTTTTTTTTTTTTGTTGGGCTTCTCGCATACATTTCTGGGAAATGTGGTTGCTTAACCGGTCATTTGCTGGCGAAGCCAAAAGAGGCCTCCAGCCAGGCTTAAATTAAATATTAAAAACTAAGCAACTTTCGCTAAGGGCGCCCCCTGCGGGACACGGACCTCGGCTTAGGGCGTTGCTGGGGATATCAAGCTATTGTTTTTGGGGACAGCTGGATCGGTATTATTTAAATTGTATTAGGGGACATTTAAAGCTACTGGCTCGGCACGGGCCGGCGCGAGCAAGAGACGGGAGGGAGAAGTGCTAACTTGAACGGGAAGGTGACGCGGCGATAGGCCTCCGCGACGTCGGTGAGGCGGGCATCCTCGGCGGCGAGGGCGGTACAACGGTCGGGTGTTTAGTGAACGAGATAACGCGAGTCTCTTCATGTGATCTAACGTGATTTTATCGTCTGGATCGACCAGAACGTGCCTCGGGCGGCGTACTCTACTGATACGGGAGGGTTCGTAGTCGGCGGCTGATACCACAAGGGGATTTGGGTGGGACAGGGCAGAATCGAGATAGCGTTTAGACGCTTGTTTCATAAATTGCCTGATGGTCGGCAAGTTAAGGTCGAAATGGAGTTGGTCGTTTCGCATGTACAGAGGCGCTCCGGTGGCCTTGCGAATGAAACGGGTTTGGAGGGTTTCTAATCTACGGAGTGGGTATGATTCAGCGTGTGCGAACACTGGGCTGGCATAGGTCATGATGGGTCGAATGCATGTGGTGTAAATTCTCACCTTATTTCTAAGGGATAATTTACTACGAGCGTTCAGAATATAGTGAAGGCGACCGAGCACAAAGGCAGCGCGGGCACGCACCATCTTTGTGTGGGGAATGAAGGTCAGTTTTTTGTCTAGGGTGACTCCAAGATACTTGGCGTGCGGTTCCCAAGGAACCGATTGGCCCAGCATCGAGATCTCCCTGAAGCGTGGGTGGTCGTCGCCTAATTTGCAAAATAGGACGGCTTTACTTTTGATAGGGTTAACTTCGATCCGCCATTTCCTAAACCATTTACCGTAGACGTTGGCTGTGGTTTGGAGGATCTTAGTTATATTATCGGGACTGCTACCAGAGTAGAATATGGCCGTGTCATCCGCGAACAGTGCTAATTGGGTCGTATTAGCAGGTCTTTTGGGGAGGTCACTGGTGTACAGTGTGAACAATAATGGGGCTAGCACGGATCCTTGTGGGACTCCGGCTCTAATGGGGTGGGGGGAAGAGAGAGCGCCCGTGATTCGATATCGGAAACTGCGATTTGACAAGAAGTCTCGTATGATGAGAACGAGACGGTCAGGCACTCCGAGTTGGTACAACTTATATAATAAGCCATTGTGCCAGACTTTGTCAAATGCTTTCGCAACATCGAAAAAGAGGACTCCCGTCATCAGGCCGCGTGAGAATCCGAACGTGATGTGTTCAACTAGTCGGTGGACTTGTTGTACACACGAGTGTTTGGTTCTAAAACCAAACTGTTCGTCGGAAATGAGTTTCTTGGAATCGGCAAAATCCTTTAATCGGGAATAGATAATCCGCTCATAAATCTTCGCAAGAGAATTGAGAAGGCTTATGGGGCGATAGCTGGAAGGCTCGCACTTGGGCTTACCGGGTTTGGGAATACCGATAACGGTGGCCTGTTTCCACGTATGCGGAAAGAGGTTATTGTTTAATGCCGCATTGAAGATGACGGTCATTAAGGCGATAAGACGTTCGGGGAAGAGTTTAATCACCTTGTTGGTGATGCCGTCAGAGCCGGGGGCTTTGCGAGGGTGAATCTTTTTCACGAGATTTCTGACCTCGTCTGCCGTGACCGGAGGGAGGGGGTCGTCAGGGTCCTCGGCAGGCGGAATAGCTGCTCTACGTTCGACTTCAGCGTCAACCTTTTTGAGGTGAGCTTGGTCTACAGGTAGAGTGCTTGGGGAACATTGCGCTTCTAGACTGTCAGCTAGGCATTCGGATTTTTCGTCGTCATCAAAGGCCGGCCTTTGGTTGGGACGGTTGAGGGGGGGGACAGCATTGGGTGTTTCGGATTTGAGTTTCCGTTGCAGATGCCAGAACGCAAGGTGGGTTGGCTCTAAGTCGCCCAACATCTTATCCCAGTTAGCCTCTCGGCACTCCTTAATACGTTCCTTGACAGCACGCTGCAGGTGGCGCGTAAAGAGGCGATTGGGTTCGCTGGGAAAAGATGAGTACGCTCTAAGGGCTGCGTTCTTCTCCGTCATCAGTGCACGTACATCGTCAGGGAGTTTCATGCGATGGTCTTCCATCGCAGGAACTCGCCGTGAATTGTTGAGAAGCCTGTCGAACTTATTAAGTAAGTTTGCGTTCAAGTCATATTAGCACATGTCACTATAGTCGACCATGTGGTGCCGGCTTAGAATACCAGCACCCCGTCTCATCCGATGGGAGTCATAAAAGGCGACTATGGGATTAGCCGGAGAATGGGCAGCAGTGTCCTTCGAGTATATTTATTACTCAATTGCGATCGCCAACCCGTCTGCCAAGCGTGTCAATATCCCCCAATGAGCACACAACATAAATCCATGACGGTCGTTGTGTCAATCTTTTGGGGAGGCTTCTGTCCAGCAATGGACGTTTTTACGGCTGAAATGTACGGGGATGAAAGCAATATTTAATGAGTATGAAATCAACCAATGTACTTGTAATACAAGGCATCGAGATTATAAAAATGAAGTAATGCGATTGTAATTGAATATGCCACTTGTCAACACATCTTGGCTCAAGATATTGGACGAGGGCATGACGCAGTCATCAAATAAATTTGATCAAATATTGGACAAAGATATAGGAGTAGCAAAAGGGTAGTCCTTAGAACCGTTCACTAATAGGCGTTTACTGACTAATGAGATGAGATGACAATATAGGAGAAGCGTTGCGGCTAACGCTAACGATGCATCTTAAAAAAAACATTTTGGCCGTAAAATTTGGATCTTCTGCAATCAACTTGACCGTGGAAAATATAACCATTTCCTCGCACAAAGATATTCAAAGAAAGCTCAGGTGCTGTAACGGCACATTTAAGTGCAATAAATCATCAGTTGGTGGGTAACGTTTCCGGATTAATTTCACAGCGCGCTGTCAACTTTGTCTTACTAATTTTAATGGTTACTACAGCCCACGCGTCGTAATGTAGATATTTCGTGAAGTGAGAACATTTCGAATTGTTGTCTTTCAAATTTCTACTAACATGCCAACACGTCATTTCGGACTGGGTACATACTAAATAAATAAAAAAATCCTGCCCATTGTATGAGCCGTAGATATCATGAGAGATGGCTAAGGATAACATCCAGTGCCTTCGCCGGTATTGGTGACGTCATCCCGTTGTTTATGGACCCGGTTTGTAATAGCATCTAGAGAAGAGTACCATGTAAAGAAAGAAAGAAACATTTATTTGTTGCAAAACATGAGACACAATAGATTAGGTAGGTAGTAAGTATTAGTGAAGCTATACAATATTATGTATCTCACGATTGCACCAAATAGGTGTCCAGTTCAGCATGTGCCATGGTTTTCAAATGGAACCCGCTTTGAAGATAACACACGGACGCCAAACAGAGTTATGGAATAGTTATGGAATCATTTATACGCTGTTGTGTATGTTTTCCGCATTTGAGGTGAGTAGTATAATAGTGAGTGATGAGATCGAACATGGATTGAAAGTTGATCAAACTCAAAACGGTATTCTGCTAACATTTCGAACTGTCACTTGTACAAAATTTTCATTAAATAAACGTCAAAATTGAGATCGAAACGAGACTAGACCGAGATTATACTGAAATTCGACTGAACTTTAAGAGTAACAGTATACCATTTTTTCGGTCAATTCATAATTTAATCTCAGTTCGGTCAAGTTTCAGTCATAGTGTCAAATAATAACGAGAATTGGCCCTCAGAGTGCTTTTTATAGTTTTCTTGATTAACAATGCTTATAATCTCCGAGGTGAGTACACAATCTCATCAAACTACCACGAAATGCTGTTACCATGGTCGAAAATATAGAATTGCTTTAATAAAACCATAATCACATCATGATACCGTGCCGGGCCCTTAACGAATCATAGTATTATTATTTATCTATTTTATTTATACTGGGTTCGCTCTTGACCTCGGTCTCCCCTGATGTTAAGCGGTAGATGAGGTTTACAATAGAACGAGCACACCCAGAAGATGCCTATTCACTATTACTTAATAGGGTTTTTAGGCAGCGGTAAAACCAGACGCATTGCGCACAGCCAAGGAGTAGAACTCTTTTCCATTCCTTGGCTGTGTGCATGAAAAATCTGAGGAGAAGCGCTGAGTAACCCGTAGTGTGTCTAGAAGTCCAATGGTAGAAGGAGGATTTTGGGATCAGGTCGTTTTGGTCCCACACTCCCGAAGTACAATCTGTAGTAAGTTGAAGCGTATTAACTTTTCAGTGACAATGAATAGGTACTGTATTCATAAAAAACAAGTGAGAACTGAACTTGTATACTAGATACACGGACACTAGAAATGTGGTCGTTTGTGATCAAAAAATCAAAAACTGAAAATAGTTGTGCTGAATAAATTGATTGTGGACTTTATTAGCATGTATTTTTTTTAAAGGTATTTTTGTGTGATTATAGCTCGTCATTGCATCCGAAAATCGTCCAATGGGCCAGTATGGGTTTGTGTTGTGTGCTCATTGGAAGGTTTTGCCATAATCGCCAAGCTTGGCAACGTTGTTTCTAATCGAGGTTAAGAAGATCTTAAGAAAGAAAAAAGGCGCGTTCATATGGCAATAAATCGTTTTTCTTATACATCTCTACCCTACAACTTGTAATAATAGGTGTACAGTCAGCGACTAAGAGGCTGAACTATAAAAAAAAAAAACCATCAGTAATACTCTTTATTTTAGAAACTTTGGCGATCAGTGTCAATACCAGATAATGGAAACATAGTTAAATATTGTTTTCATTAAGAAAAAATTATGGATATGATATAAAATAACAAGAGGGCGATATGCAAAATTGAAAATGTTCAGCGACTCTCAACAGAATGATTGAGTGTACAATAAAAACATTTTTATTGTTTCTGATGCACGTCGTAACTGTGACACAGAGCTCAATACTCAGTTAAATACTTTTTTAACGTGAGCCTCAACGCAGTGCTGTTTTTGCTGTTAGCCCCTCCATCATCATTCAGGGATGTTGACAACAGGATAGGCACAGCAGCAGCACCTCACCAATACTCAACTGCGTTGCTAAATGTGGTTATTCTGGAATAATCCTTCACGGCCGCTTATTGTAGCAGTGGACGTCAAAAAAGTAAGACCATTTTTTTGAAGGTCCTCTCGGTTTGTTACAGCTCTCAAGCAGGTTCCCGAGACTTTAGGCATTCTACGATTGGGGGCCGCCATGCCCTAAAAAAGTATGTAATATCCTTCTCCGACCTGGCCAGGGTCTTATTAGTGGCTGAACCCCTAGGCCTTCTCGACCTAGGCAGAACTTTGGGCCTGTTCTCAAGGTAGGTTATTTGGACGAAATGGCCATTCCAAAATGGGGTATTTTGCTGTGCAGCTGTGCATGCAAAATACTAAAACTAAGCAACATAGCTAAGAGCACGCCATAGTGACATTCGGGTTTACAAGTTGATGCCGAATCTGTTCTTGAATATTTGGGACACGTTTAAACGGCTGGCACGGGACTTGCTCTAGCTTTGGGAGCGGATTATTTTAATTTGAAACCATCTGACGCGTATATTATATGTTAGGAGTCAAAAAATACTCTAAAGGTATGTCTCAACTACGATTCCAAATTTCAAACTACAAGCCCGCTTGTTCTTTGAAATACATAAAGATACAGAAGCAAGACAGCTGCCCATCATTCATTGCAGAGTTACTTCCGTGCCAAGACATAAAAAAACGGCGCATCATCCCGCCCACATGTCCAGTTTTTCCACGACAATTACACCTAAATATCCATAAAATTAATTATTACAAATGTAACTACTTTCACACGAGACACCGCCTGAAATGACCGTGACACTGCCCGTAATGACCAGTCTCTTTTATCTTAAATTACCAACTTATTTATGCAAATGAAATACAAAAAAATATTGTAATAACAACCTTATTCTGTTTTGTATACAGATACATTTAAAATATTTGGACAGTGATTCAAAAGTTGTCCATATTTGACATCTCAATACTCATCGACAGCTGCGGTCAGCCATATTGTTTTTTTTGACAGATTTACGATTTCCACCCACAATTGGCATGCGACCAACTTTTTATGGGCATATTACATGGTCATTAATGTGTTCCTATTGTAGATCATATTGAAATGTCATCATTTTATTGTCGATGAATGTTGTGCAAAGTGTGATTGGCGTTTAATGTCGAATAACGGTTTTCTTTAATGTCATATTGTCTTGGATTTGGATGTGATTTATAAATTAAACTGCACAGGTTTAGGGTTTTTAATCGGCTCGCGCCGGCTGTTCTAGTCCAACCTTTTCTTCATACAGCAGAGTTCTATCAAAACTATAGTGTAAGTAAGCGATTTGTGGACTATCTGTCGACAAAAATTATGGATTTTATAGTTTTTTGTTTTGATGATGTTGTTGTTGAGATGACACGATTGACGCAATAACTAAGATAGTCTAAATCTAATATGTTTTTGTCAAACAAGTATTTAAAAAAAAACTGAGTCAGTGTTCCAGATTAAACATTAAATTATTGCGGACATGTTAATACCGGACAATCTACTTTAATTTAACAAACGTATCTCAAGGTCGTAAGTCAAAAGCGATGCAATCAAAACAAAACATACATAGTGCTATAATAAGCATTATATTATAAGCATTTTGCGTAAGTTAGTATTATAATCCGAATCTAATTATGGGAAGCCTTAGTAACAATTACAAGGGCACGGTAGAACTATCACTACAATAGAAAAAGTACAATTTCGGTTTCCGTCTTTGGTGACTTAACTTCCGTTTGCTTCGTGGCTTCTTAGTAGGGTAGCCAGTAATTATGTATCGGTTTAACTAATAACTGCAAAATATTATATTATTGGCATTTAACATCCCGACAGTCATGGATGGGTAAAGGAGCCTTTGAACCCTAATACATTCGCTACAAATAAGCAGGTTGGTAGCAGCGCTGCTTGTCTATGGACTAATATGAGTAATGTCACATCAAAACTAATTTAGGCTATCACAGGCCCCTTCCTAGTTACTCAGAGCCAAATTTTAAGCTTGAGCTGCCCCTCAACCGGGTCACTAAGAAATAACTTCTGACATCATTATCGCTAGCTAAAAGCAAAACAGATTGAAATATCTAATTACACCATTGAAGATTTTGATTTGGGGAACTTCTCAACACTGCAGCTCGTCTCGGACGTCTGGCACGTCTGTTAACTTGGAATGATGATTCGGTTTCCGTTGCCTCTTCAATACCTCGCGCTTCCAGGCTATTTACCCTATATGGTAAATCAACTTATGCCAACATAACTTGATTACCTATATCCTTCAGCGTCTAGACTATCCTATGTGCCTTTTCAAGGTCGTTGGTCTATCTACCTCACGCTACGTTTGCATTGGCAAAAATATTGATATACGCTCTCCACTCAGCATCTTCTCCAACGGCAATCTCCTTCTAATAATCATGGCACTCCGAACTCTGTTAATGTGCTTCAAATATTGTTGACTCCATTATTCAACTCCAACTCCACCTACATCGTTACGTCGATGATTCTACCAAAGCCAAGGTTTTGTACAGCATTGTAAAATGTATTTTAAGTAAGACTAAAATTAAGTTTTCGAAAATTACATAGCCCTTGAGAGTATAATGATCTGGTTCATCATCATCATCATTTCAGCCAAAGGAAAAGGAATCCGTGTGGTATCCGGATTATACATGATATAGTACCACTCCATCCCATGGCCGTGGATGTCGTAAAGGCTACTAAGCGACTCTGAACCAGAAGGATGGGCAGCAGTATCCCTTCTATCGAACAGTAGCGATACTGCGCTCACCAACCCGCCTGCAATTGATGAGTATTGGCAAATTACCCCCAAAATTATGACACAATTGTGAAAATCTATGGGGGAGGCCTTTGTTAATTAGTGGATCTAGTTGAATCAAATAAAAATAAATAAGAAAAACATTTTTCATTGTTATTATAATCTGTACCTACTCGAAGAAAGTAAATGTTACCTGCTCGCGATCTATAAGAAAAAATAAGGTAAACTGAAATTGTAGTTTGCTTTATGGTCATGTCTTCAGCAGTTCGAAAGTTTTTGAAAGCGTGGTCACCTTACAATCCGTAGAGTAGGCACCGCAATAGTATTACATGTCAAACGCAATCCTCTTACCCCCGTCCCCGCCTTACGTTTGCCCGTCTTTAACCGCCATTTGTGTGGCTTCACGCAAAACTTGAGTGAGTAGTGATGTCCCGAATTTTTCAAGATTTCATATAGGTACTACCGTGTGGGGGTAGGGCTTATTTTGACAAGGATATCAAAAGGTTATTATTTTAGTCTTTAAATAGGGGCAGAAGTTAGTAGGAATATGGGAAGTAAACATCAATCTCATCACCATCTGTAATATTAATACGTGAAGAAAAAGCTTTGTACCCCTTTTTAAGCACATTGCGTGCACGGAGGAGTGTGAGATTTGCGATAGTTAATTTATATGGAGTAGAAGTGCAGAAACTTAAAATTAATGAATTATGAAGTAAAAAATTAATGAATTACGGTCGAATTCAGATGCCAATGATAAAAAAGTAATAATTAAATCTGACATAATCGCATTTGATTATAGAACTTTTTTTTTATTGATCCGGTCGAAATACCTCGTGTAGTTCCTTCGCCCCGGGAAAGGGCGAAGGGGTATGCCAGACTCCTACCGGCTAAAACCACCGGAGAGATCATCGTCGGCACCGAAGGGAGGCTCCAGGAACTCGATAGATCTCCATCTAGAGCCACCCATTTGTGCCACGCCCTTAGGCACATCTCGGTGGGGATGACTGTGGAAATTCTACATGGAACTTCCTTCACCCCGGGGAAGGGCGAAGGGGTATGCCGGACTCCTACCGGCTAAAACCACTGGAGCGGTCATCTTCGGCACCGAAGGGGGGGCTCCAGGTCCTCGTAAGATCACACTAGAGCCGCCCATTGGTGCCACGCCTTTAAGCACATCTCGGAAGGGATGACTGTAAAGCGGTCACCCCCTGTGATTACAGACCTAGAATCACAGAAAATCTTAAGAATATCTCTCTTCTTACCAGTGTCGTTGAAATTGACTGAGCGATTATGTCATGAGGATAGGTAGGATGGTTAGCAGCATCCTTCTTCGGTAAGGATAACAACATAATTCAATCGCCAATCCATTCAAAAAACTTGGTGAATATGCAAATAGTTCTTCATAAGCATCATTTTTAGTTTTCCTCCTTAACACCGCTTACTCGCGGCGCACAATTGTCGAAACCATAGTTTAGAATACCTTTTTTTTTTATTGGTGCCGAGTGGAAATTCTTCATGAACTTCCTCCGCCCCGGGGAAGGGCGAAGGGGTATGCTGATCTCCTACCGGCCAAAACCACTGGAGCGGTCATCTTCAGCACCTAAGAGAGGCTCCAGGTCCTTGTATGATCACACTAGAGCAGTTTAGAATACCTAGATTTAAAAGTTAACGTTTAAAATGTATAATTATTTAGCTTCAAATTATATCTTGCCTGTTTTGCCAATATGCATCAAAGCAATACGGTTTGTGTGTTTCAAGAGGACAAAAAGTAGACATTAGAGTTTTATTGTAATAATGAGACTTTAAAAAATATCTTCATCGGTGTGGTGCACAGAAACAGAAATATTTTCATCTTTTTTCTTTCTGACCGTTCGCTTACAGGTAGCGCCATGAAGCGAGTTGCTGCCTGTAATGTTACAATGCCTTTTGGCTACGCTAGGTTTGCCGTAGACTACTTTTTGTTGGGCTTCTTGTGGTCATTTTCGAGAAATGTGGTTGCTTAACCGGTCGTTTCTGGCGAAGCCAAAAGAGGCCTCCAGCCAAAATATTAAAGGGCGCCCCCTGCGGGACACGGATCTAGGGCGTTGCTGGGGATAACAAGCTATTGTTTTGGAGACAGCTGGATCGGGATTTTGCCGTAGACTGTAATACGCTGTGTAGAGATACAAAAACTGTACATTTACCTATATATATTTCAATTTCTCTCCTTGTTCATCTCTGGTAGCTTTATCTAATCCTCCTGAAATTGATGTATTAGTAACATAATATTATTTAATTACCTACTTTGTTTTGATAATCTTATCATCATTGCCGTCTTCAAAACAGATGTGTTTTTACAGACCACTTGCCCAAAAAGTACTGCAAATTTTATACCTTATGGTTCTACAAATAAAATTCAAAGTCCTTTGATAGAGCCACCGCTACAAATCTCTGCACTATGAACGAATTTAGGTCTTATTATAAAGTTGTTAAGTTGCACTTTATAGTTAAAAATGTTTTTAACAAATTCCAAACATTATTCAGCTCTACTCTGCCCAATCTAAAGTTGATTTTTAAACAAAATTACTTTTACAATGATTTATGAAGAAAATGAACTAAAATATATTAATAAACCACAAGAATGTGAGGGTGGAAGTGAGGTCGGGGGTGAGTTCCGCCATTAGAGTGTTTGAACATGTCTAATGGTTCCTGAAAAATATGCTATGGGGTAAAGGTGACGTCACATTACGTATGGAGGAAACCCATATGCTGACAGATAAATTCTAAAAGTTATGAGAATCGGAAATGCAGATTCTCACAATGTGAATGCAATCAATGAAATAATGAATTATTGTCCATCTAGTAACAGTTTATAAAAAGAAAGTTCTGTCTCTAAATATTTTGTACATCTCAGGTAGGTATGGGTCCGGATTTCAGCTCAGCCAAGGGACGTCCACTGCTGAACAAAGGCTTCCTCCATAGATTTCCACAATATTTGATCATAAAATTGGGGGGAAACTGACACCACGCTTGGCAGACGGGATGGTGAGCGCACACCACACACAGAAGGGACGCTACTGCCCATCCCTCTGGTTTCGAGTACCTTAGTCGCCTTTTACGACCTCCACGGGAGGAGATGGAGTGGTGCTATATTCTTAATCCGGACACCACATGGACAAAAAGGTTCCCGAGTGGAGACCGCACAATGAATCAATGAATGGAAAACGCGGCGTGGGACGACCTTCATCGGGGTGGACAGACGACCTGGTGAAAGTAGCTGGGAGTCGTTAGATGAGAGCGGCATGTAACCGCTCGCTGTGGAAATCTAAGGCCTTTGTTCAGCAGTGGACGTCCTTTGGCTGATATGATGGTGATGATTATTGTAGAGGCATATCATGCTCACTTAACCGCTGCTTGACAACATCCAGGTAGTTCTTTATTTTCCCCTATTTTGTTTTTTTTAACTGGTATCCCACAGTTACTCACGAAGTTCTTACGGATATTCCGCTTAAACACATAACAGAAAAACCGGACAAGAGCGAGTTGAACTCGCGTGGAGAGGGTTCCGTACGATGAACATGTTACACACCATGTTTTGTTTTTAATCTGATCAAAATTTGTTTATCGTAACAAAATATAGGTGTTGTCTATTGTTGAATTCGGTCTTGTACAATAACTTATCCCAAGAACAAACTTGACATCGTAGTTGAAAAACATGTTCTCCCATACACTCCAACTGCAAACCTAAGTTTGTGCGCACAATGTTGAAAGATTTACCATGTTATTTTAAGACCATAGACTTCTTATAGGGTTTCCTGTAATATATACCTAGATATATATTACAGGAAACCCTATAAGAAGTGTGGTGCCGGTTCAGAATACCACCACCCCATTTCCTCCCGTGGGTGTCGTAAAAGTCGACTATGGGATTAGCCGGAGGATGGGCAGCAGCTTCCTTCGATTACATTAACAAATCAACTGCGATCGCCAACCCGTCTGCCAAGCGTGGCGATTATGGCAAAACCCCCCAATGAGTCCACAACACACCCATATCGGTCGTTGTGGTGATCTTTGAGGGAGGCCTGTGTCCAGCAGTGGACTTCATTCGGCCGAAATGATGATGATACCTAGATAAAGAGTTACACTTTTTTCAAAATTTTAGGCTCAGTAGTCGGAGATAACGGCGCATGGTCAATTTTCGTCTATTTTCTAAAATAACTTTGAAAATATTTATTTTAATATTATTATATTTGAGACCCGCACTACAAGCCCTTCCATTAAATATCTTACACGGTACAGTTTGCAAAGCTTTATTCTTTCATTTTCTATATGGCCCCCAAAAGTGACCCCCATATTAAAAATTAATTTATTTACGTTACATGTCCGTGTCCGGGTCGCAGAAATCTATATATGTACCAAATTTAAACTTAATCGGTTAAGTATATTCGGAGCAAATTGGTTGTGACAGACCGACAAACAGACAGACAGACACACGAGTGATGCAATAAGGGTTTCGCCGTTTTTTCCTTCGGACGTTCGGATCCCTAAAAAGGTAACGGTGTTTATAGTTATCCTCCGGTCCCCAGCTCCCCGGTTAGTCGGGATCATGAAGCAAATACAAAGCATTATGGTCGGGATCTTACCGTATTTAGACCACGAACCAAAAAAATATTAAACGTAAGGAACACATAACAGAAAGACACTCGTCCGGAAGTTCAGTGGTAATATAACACTGTAGGGACCACGTGCCACTTCCTACAGGACACTTGAGACCACTTCCAGTGGACACTCTGCCAGGGTATAGGGTAGCAGTTTAAGTATCTGGTCCACTAATTGTGTCAAAGTAAATAGTTTAATGATATAAATAGATCTAGTACACAATTAATGTTGTGGTGGCCCGCGTCCTGGTTAGCTAAAAACAGCGACATCTATCACGCAGCCAAGGTTCCACCGGTGACAAATCGCCTGAAATTGAAAGGCGAGGATGCAATTTTTTTTTTGTCGGAAACCATCTGCGACTTTCGTCATCAGCCCGCCGGAGATTTACGGACTCGCTTCTTAAGCACAAGGTTGCGGGTTCCAAAACCTTGTATCTATGTGACTGGTGTCAATGTCATTTGTACTTATATATTTTATATCTTTATTATATCTTTTCTACGCCTATTTAATACGTCGTTACATGTTCTTATTACTGTATACTAAACAAATATCATTACATTATGTACCTAATTTTTATATCACATACTGTTACCTACATTATATACATACAGAATTATTAAAATTTATTTGACTAGTTTCATGCGTATGGCACTCGTGGGTTGCAGCTGGAAATCAGCGTTAGGTAGTGGTACTTGGTACTACCACCTGACATCATGCTGAACTGTTGGCCCTTGTGGCACTTTTGTTTTAATGTTATGTTTTTGTTTGCTGTATATTTGTTTGTGCCAATAAATACTTTTCTTTCTTTCTTTGTTTATTTATATACACTTTATTGTACAACAACAAGGAAACAAGAAGAAAAAAACAATGTACAATGGGCGGTCTTATCGCATATAGCGATCAAGCTGAGCCATCACTGACAGAAACCTGGATCGATTGGTCTTAAATCGTCAACACACTATGACCAAGCGTGGTGATAAATGCTCATTCATTCTTCATACAAGAAGAGGCCTTTGTCCTGCTATAAATGATTTAATTGTATTTCTAATAGATCGAGTACGTAATGACGTCATCAGCCTATATGTCCAATGTTAAACATGGACCATATAACCTGATACAATAACCGGTCATGGGAGAATATTTTTATAATCAGCAGGATTGGCAAATTGATAAATGGTTGCAGTTTGATTACATTAAAGCGCAGAAGAAAGATGTCGAGCTTCCTCTTGGCACTTCCACTGCGCACTGCTAGCTTTGCTGAATCCGTTTCTTTTATCATATTACACAATATATTTGTACCCACTACCTGCCTACGGGTGTATTATGTGTGAACTTTGTGTCTGTAAACGCACCCACGACACAGGAGTACTCCTAGTGTGGGGCAAAGTTATTTAAAAAAGAAAAATAAATAAAAGTGTACACAATAGGGAAATTAGGGAGTATAATATTCAGATCCCAGTACCTAAATTTACCCCTGAGCTACGTCGGATGCTACAATATATATAACACTAAACAGAATCTTTCCTTTTATGTTCTGTGATATATAACTGCCTATCAATTACTCTGAATGCCTATTATTTTAAAAACCACATAATAGCTATAAAACTCTCATAAAATCACCGGGAATAAAAAAGAATTCAACAAAGAAATAGCATAACGCACTCGTAATAAATGTTGTCTTAAAAGCCACCATTAAAATTCATTGCCTCTAAACATATTTTCCTTTTACTGGATTACCAGTTACGAAATTTCAAAAGGCCCCGTAAAAGATATTTTACTCGTGATGTGGCTACCTTGATAACGTTGACGATGATTTTTTTTACACGTAAACTGAATCGTCTGGGTTCTTCGGAATGCAATTTCTCGCCGGACAAATGAGAATTTATGAAACAATAGTCTTTCAAAAATCACTTGTATCTACTTTCCAATCCTGAATTTGGGCAAAACATTCCAAAATTGGCAACACCTGTTTTTGTAACAAGACAATTCGTAGTCTTCCCGCCATATTATTTCCATACTTACAGACACAACGACAAACTTGTAACTGCCTTTCGCAAATATAATATCCATTCAAAATGTATCTTATTCCCTTGATAACAAGGTTGGTTCTGGCGTTTTTTTAAAGTAAAATATTATTTTGTAATACTGTTGCGATATCAAATCGCAAAGACAGGGGCGTAGACGAAATGTGTCAGTTTTATAACCACATTTAAGGGAAGTTGGAATAATGCTGGCTGGATCGGGATTTTTATTCATGATGCTGAAACCTAGTGCCGTTTTAAAATTCGAATAGGACTATTGACGATAAATTTATTCAAGGACGTCTTGTTTTTTATTATTCAAATAAATTAACTCTCTTGACTATCAATATTGACCTGGCTCATAAAGGTGACACGAAGTTCGGACTAAGACACAACCCAACAAAAACTCAGGGAAGGCAGAGACAGTTCGAGAACCACCGACAACAGTCCATCAGAACTATGTTCCGATTACACCAACTGGAGTCCTGTCGAAATTACTTTAGGGATCTAAGAATTCTTACAGTGCCAAGTCTTTACATTCTTATCGTTCTTACTAGACTCGCAAAGTATATTCACGAATACGAAACAGAAGAGGAAAGACTGCGACGTGAGGACACAAGAACACAAGACTTACAGGGTAGATTGGCGCCTCATCTCAACATTACAAAACACTGCTCTCACTACATGGCAATAAAACTTTTTAACAAACTACCCATCGAACTTAAGAGTATTGTGTATAAAAGTGAATTTAAATCTAAACTTAAGGCATTTCTTTTGAAGGGTTGCTATTATTCAATCGATGACTTGTAGGGATTAATATTGTAAAACTGTTGTCAGTATTAAGTGTATAGTCTATGAAACTGTGTACCATTAATTTTATTGAACAAGTATTTCTAATTTGCGTAATATTATGATTAGTAATGAATAATTAACGTAGTGGATTATGTTATTTTGATGCTTTAATTATCTAATTGTAAATCTTCTGTTGCTAGTGTATTTTAATTGTAATATTACCTATATTTCTGACACAATGTTACATTGTTCAAGAATAAATAAATAAAAAAAATAAAATAAAAAAAAACAAGTCAAAATCAAATCATGTTATAATGTCGATAGTACTCGCTAACAAGTCTCTTTACTTAACAAGTCTACAATATATGTTGTCGTTCGAAGCTTTTTATGTGTAAAATATTGTCGGGTAGAGTAATTAAATCTCCAGGCATTAAGTCTGCTGTGCACGTAGATAAAAGGCTAAAGTAAGGAAAGCCATAATGGCCTTAAAATAATAAGGGAAAATAGGGACTGAAGGAGTTTTTCGTTTGTTTAGTGGCCAGCATTGTGTCAGAGTTGTTCAAGCAACAGAACATTAAACTAAGTTTTAGTTCAAGCCTGCAGTCTAATGACAAAAGGACCGACGATTTTACGTGCTTTCCGAAGCTCGGAGATGCTCAGTTCAAATACAACTATGCGGTCACCCATCCATAAACTGACCACGTTGAGTGTTGCTTAACTTCATCTATCGTTTACCTATCAGTGAGTGTAACTGGGTATGCGCGTCTAGAAGGATGGAAAAGCTACGTATATTATGACTTAGTATTTTAACATAAACCACTTTTAAAAGGTTTAAGTACCTGTTATTAATATTATCCACTTAAAACTGTTTTATTAAAATGAGTAAATCGCTAAAAACTAAGAAATAACTATTAAAATAGTTCGTTTTTTGATAATACATGTATGTATATTTGATGAGAGAACTCCAAGGGCGAGAAATAAAAGCGTGGTCATCCTCTTCTTTAAAAATCGTAAAAAGATTCTTAGAAAGAATTCTCGGATCGTCATTTCTCGCCTAAGCCACGTCTACAAGTTTTCCAAGGGTCATTACAAATCGTCTTACGCGGCGACTTGACGAATTTTAACCCCCGAAGCAGGCCGGATTTTGCGGAGGCACTATAGACCACATTTATGAAGTGCGGCAGATTATACAGAAAACTGAAGGGAATAGGCCTCCGTGCATAGCATATATGGACTATCAGAAGCACTTTGACTCTATGGAGACCTGGAAGTTCAGGAAACCTTTGCAGCGATGCCAACTCGACTGGCGTTATGGCTGAGTACTGATATGTCTCGACAATGCTGAAACTATGACCGTCCAAGTACCGAACCAGCAGTCTGCATAAAGCAAATAAAATTCGCCATCTTGAAATCTGCGCCTAGCAAAACGTCTGCATTAAATCGAGTTACATGCGCAATATATCGCGTTCCCCGCTCAATGTAGCGGAACGCATCAAATCCATACTTGTAACGGTGCTGCGTTCCATTTTTAAACTTATTGTAATTTATTGCTCTGTATTTGCACGGTTTCTGAATGAGTATTTTTGTCCCCCACCGTGGAGAATTGGTGCGATTTTAACAGATTTATTTGAAAAAAATGTCATCATTTTTGCTAAGTTCACCATGTCCGTTGAACGGTATTCTACTTTTTCTTATGTGTATTGTGATTGGTAGTGTCAGATTAGAATCAAGATCAATAGTCTACCTCAGTAGATTTTTTAGGTATTTTCTAATGAGAGGGGCCTGTTTTTGAATGGCTATTGTGCAGAACGATTAATCAGCGAGACTAAGCTGCCTTTTTTGGTGAAGTAATCCTTATGGACCTCCTCTGCCCTGGGGAAGACGAAGGGGTGTACTGTTTTTTTTTTCATATCAGCCGAAGAACGTGGACTAGAAGTGGTTCTGGTCAAAGGCCTTTTATATTTCCACAACAACCGGTTACATGGCGCACGTATCCAACGTCTTCCGGCTACCTATTGCAGGCTAAAATCACCTCGGTCTCACGGTCTTCAGCCTACCTTGTGCCGGTGTGGGATGCGCTCGCGAATTCCCCCCTCTCTCTTGGATGGCTTCAGCCACTTGTTTATGGATGAATGGCCGAAAAGCCATGAAAGCGATGCATAATGCTGTGTGATTGAGTTGTTTCTGTAATCATCATCATTGCAGCCAAAGGCTTCCACTACTGAACAAAAGCCTCTCCCATAGTTAACACAATTGTGTCACCATTTTGGGGGAAATACGCACCACGCTTGGTACTGGGTTGGTGGGCGCAGGATAAATACTGTTCCTCAGAATGGATGCTAATGCCCATCCCTCTGGTTTAGTCCCTTGGTCGTCTTTTACGACATCCATGGGAGGGGATGAAGTGTTACTTTATTCTTAATCCGGACACCACACGGACGGCCGTTATTTATATGTTAGTCTTTAATTATGCACATATATTTTAAATAAATAATCACAGTAATTAAGTTTCGGGCTCAGCCATCATTTCTGGTGAAACCCTATACCAACATAGTTGCCAAAGGCTACGAAAATTATTAACAGTGTTATCAAATTGCTACCATGTTTAACTTTTAAACATAAGCCAGCTAAATTCATAAACTTTGCGAAGTACTTATATTTATCCAAATTTAATACCATAAATGACTCTTTGTTGAGGTTAAAACCTGAGAACATACCTACAGATCTTATTAACCGTTCTTATAACAACACTAATCCAATAATTTAATTATTAGTTTTTACAGGAATCCCCAACAACAACAACAACAGAAATTACAGTTAATGGCCTATCGCTTATTACCGGTCACAGTTCAATTCTTTTTATTTGCCCAATTTCAGAACCTTCCTTACAAAAAGCTTAACGTGTTAATATTACAGTGTCTTCCAGTCGTGTTTAGATTGTTCCAACGCTCTAGATGTAAGCCAACCTCACCAAAATTCAGTTAACTGAATAATGAGTCAGCCAGACGCGGCAGAAACTGGTTTATATCGCTTCTGAGAAACGAAACACATCACAAACAGCAGTAGCCGAAAACTGCCAGATAAGATTACTCCTATCTTATACATGGACTAAGAAAATAGCACTAAAGTTTGTATTTCAAACAGTTGATATCAGTATTAATGCATTAATTCATGTCAAAGGCCATGGACGAGAGATCTGGCATGCTGGGTTTATTTTTAAAAATTGTAATCAATGAAAAGTATTCGTATAGTGTCCGGATTAATAATATAGAACCACTCCATCTTCTCCCGTGGATGTCGTATAGGCGAGTAAGGGACTCTCAACCAGAGGGATGGGCAGCAGCGTCTCTTTTGTAGAACAGTAGCCATACTGCGCTCACCAATTCGTTTGCCAAGCGTAGTGAGTACTGGCAAATTCCACTCCAAAATGACGACACAATTGTGGAAATCTATGGCGGAAACCTTCGGTCAGCAGTGAACTTCCGGTGGCTGATATGATGATGATGATGTATAATGAACGATGAATTTGTAAATGCGAGCATATTGAAGACTGTAATACTTTCATATATTATTTCAAAAGAGTATATCCATGGAGTTTCTTGCCGGTTCTTCTCCATAGGACCAACGACTTGGAACCGTGCAACTATTTAAATTTCGACTATTCGTAAGTGCCAGCAAATGGTTGATATGAATAAAAACAATTTGACTTTGACTTTGAACGGTGTTTTTACCAGGGCCGTTTATGAATGGTCTGATATTGGGTTATGTCCGGGATCGCACGACATGCTTCGCCTAAGGCTAAGGCTTCTTTATATTTTCGAGGTAGGTACACACACATCAACCCTTAAAAGTCCACATGGATGCACACACGTGCTAAACATGGGCCTCCCAATGATCACTGCAATGAGCGGATATTGTAATTATCACCACGTTTGACTGGCGGATTGGTGATTGCAGTAAGTTGTTATAATAAACGATAGGAGATTGCTGCCCATCCCCTTGATAGCCATCTTACAACACCAATAGCTCGAGGAGGGTCTTGTCTTGCCGGGAACAACAAGGAACTTGAAGTAAGTAATGAATTCTAAGGTGTTTCAAACACTCTACTTTTTTGTACTAGCAACCCTAGGAGGGTTCAGAGGGTTCCCTAGGAGGGTAAAACTTCCTTGCGGTAAAAGAATTTTCAGAATTTGTGCAGTAATCACCAAAATATCTCCCACATATAAAAGTCATTGTGAACGTTCCAGTATCTTGTGGATTGTCCTGTGTGTCGTAAAGGAACTGCTTTATTTTTTTCCTGACCTTAAAAAGTCATTACTAATCTACCAAGTGCTATGTATTGCGGCAGAACCCCCCAATGAGCACACAACACACCCAGACCGGTCGGTATGGCGATCTTTGGGGGTTGCATGTGTCCAGCAGTGCACTTTATTCGGCTGAAACCAAGATGAAGTGTGTGTGTGTGTGTCTCCAAGCTCATTAAGTCAGTGAGATGCAGTATTTTTAGCTACAGTTCGTGCTGTATTACAAATGAACTGAACATCACTATTCCTCCCATATTTACTGCCCCAAATCTCATACCCAGTCAAATCATTTCACACTCCATAAATTTTAGTTCCAAATACGAACGTATGTATAAAGTCACGGATAGCACATTATCCGGTCCGATTCCGAACCGAAAGTTTATTTTTCTCGTAAGATAAGACGGACCATTAATGGCACTTCGGTCGCCTATCTGAAGCTGAAAGATCTTTTACAGTTTAATGGGAGATATTTTTTGTTCATGGGAGGGGTTAAAGGTGACGGACCAATGGCGGCTCATGACGTCATGCAGATAAAGAAACGAGATAGAGTGGGATGAGAGATTTCTATTCTTGGAGCGACTGTACGGTGTACAGACGTGAAGAAATATTTGAAAAGAAGAATTATTAGAGTTACTTTTATTTATTTATTTAAATTTTATAAAACAGGTGTACAGGTGTACAGGCATTTAATACCTTAGGCATTCTCTACCAGTCAACCTTAGAGTGAAGCAGAGATGGCAGGTGCAATAATGTGTAATTAAAAGAATACAATAATCCAATAGACCTGTTGGGAATCCCTGTTGAGATCATCGAGCATTGTGCTGAGCTCTTGCAGCGATTCTGCCATGACTACGATGTCGTCGGCAAATCGAAGGTGAGTGATATACTCGCCATGGATGTTAATGCCGATTCCTTTCCATTCCAGCAGCTTGAAGGCATCCTCCATTGCAGCGCTGAACAGTTTCGGGGAAATGACGTCCCCCTGTTTCACACCTCTCTGCCATGGAATTGAACGTTCGAATCTGTCGTTTGCTCATCAATGAACTTCCTTGGCGAGATGATGTGTTTTTAGGAACAGTACAGCAATAGGACTTGAAACAATTTAAAAATAATTAGAAAGTGGATTGCATTTTTAATGGTGTGATTTCTGCAGTAGACTCGGCTTTTTGTCCTGGTCACGGGTTTCTACAGATTTACAGATAACGCCCGGTCTAGATATTTGTTTATATGAAACAATATATAACTATGTTTGTTTATATATAAAAAAGGATCAACTATGTAAATTGTAACCGTCATGCAGGAGAAATCCTAGTAAGGGAGGTACGTTTAAATATAGTCGATTTTTGTTCACGTAATGTCGCATTTGCAAGCGACTGTACTTCTTCGGTTTATTCTTGTCGACTGCACGTGAAATAAGCCCGCGTCGGGATTACTGTGCGTCTTCAAGTTTTATTAGCGCTTTAGACGAAAAAAGGCAGGTCGTTGGTATAAAGAGTACATGTACACGTGCCGTCGCGCTATCCTGACATGGAGTCGGTAGGAACTATGAAGTAACATGTTATCATCAATTCAGAAAAATGTCCACTGCTGGACATAGGCCTCCCCCAAAGGTGGCGATCTTGATGTCAACAACCAGTCAGTTGTAGCTACAAATACTGCATCCCATGGATTTCCATAGTCTATGGAGTGCGGTATTTTTAGCTACAGTTCCTGCCATATTGCAAAATTGAACATTAGGTACTATTTCTCCCGGCTCTAGTGTGATCATCGTGGACCTGGAGCCTTAGGTGCCGAAGATGACCGCTCCAGTGGTTTGAGCCGGTAGGAGTCTGGCGTACAAGGGGTACGCCAGTACGCCCTTCCCCGGGGCGAAAGAAGTTCATGTAGAATTTCCACTGGGCACCAATAAAAAAAGGTACTATTTCTGCCATATAAGCTGCCCCAAATCTCAAACCCAGCCAAAACATCTTATACTCCATTTTTTTTCTAAATACATATGTATAGATAAAACAAAAAAACACTTCAACCCGTATTAAACAACGGCTAGTCGCAAAACAGCGCTGTTTTGCAAACCGACTATTATACCGTATGGCTACGCGAAGCGAAACACGCAGTAATGGCCCTTTTCAATAATAAAAGTTATGACGATTATTGTATACGACCACGAGAAAGACAATACGCTTTTATTATATCTTTTGAATCACTCTGAAATGCGATTCTGTATCTTCTCCAAACGTCATATATCGCTCATATTTCATTTTAAATATCTTTATTTATCGGCAAAAACAAACAAAACGAATGCTCTTAATTCTAAGCTACAATGACATCCCGGATAAAAACACTTTATGCGGCTAACAATGCACCTTTAAAAGCTTATAAAATATATACACATGGACTTATTGCAACGTAAACTCAAAACATATTTAGATGCAAATAAGGTAGCTAAATGCAAATTATTTAGACATATAAGAATAATAATATATATTTGCCTCTGGGCAAACTTTATCTCACCATGGGAACCCCTCTGGGCAAACGTTATCTCACCATGGGAACCCCTCTGGGCAAACGTTATCTCACCATGGGATAAGGTAATCCTGGAGGGCAGATTAAAGTAGCTGCTTGATTTCTTCCTACCTTCTGATATAAAAAAAAAGTATATCATAAGAAAAAAAAAAAAAAAAAAAGTATATTAAGTAGCTTACAGAACGCAGGGCAGTTTGTGGCGAGCTGAATGTGAGTGGCGACACTGCGTACCCGAATGCTCCAGAGAGTCGGTCAGGGCCTCGTCTCCGCTTGCCTTTATTGGTTGGTTGGAGTGGAACCCCATGAGTGCCCGCAGGATTTTCAACTCTGGCTTGCCTTAGTTGGCCGATCAGAGGGGGGCCGCCAGAGCTATATGCTCGGGGGTGGAAGTGTCTAATGGCGTAATAACGGGGAAACCCGCTCCGAGTCTTCGAGACGCGCGATGGTGAAACCGGTGCCGCACCTCTCTACACCCCTAGCCGCTCACACCGGTGTTGCTCCTTGTCGCCTGTAGTGGTGGCCATTTAGGGGGCCCATCTTGTGAGTGGCGAGTCACCGTCTGCCACAGAATTTCACGATCAAAGTTGAAAGGCAGACGCCGTTGTTCCCGTATTTATTAGTCTTTTTATTCCATGTAACACCCATTGCAATAGACCTTATCGTTATAGTTCCCATCTCATACAATAGCCTTACACCACCGGGGACAATCCATGACTTCATTTTATAGTGCAACTATGGAGAGTCCCCGGTTGGTGTCCCATTACATTTTAGATTAAAATTCTCTAAAGGGCCTCTGCGTGTTGGACCTATGTCCCCGCGTAAGCCTGTCAAAAGACCGGGTTCCCCCTTACAGGGGATATAAACCCGTGAAAAGAGAGACATGTATATAATATATAATAATAAGAAGCATACAGGACCGATCAATTCATCATCATCATCATCTCAGCCATTTATACGTCTACTGCTGAACAAAGCCTTCCCCATAGATTTCCACAATCGTGTCGTCATTTTGGGGGGTATTTGCCAATACTCACCACCCTTGGCAGGCGGGTTAGTGAACGTAGTCTGGCTACCATTTTACAGAAAGGACGCTGCTGCCCATCCATCTGGTTTAGAGTCCCTTGGTCACCTTTTACGATATCCACGGGAGGAGATGCAGTGGTGTTATATTCTTAATCTGAACACCACACGGAAAATCAATCACTCGGACCGATCAATTCATGAGAGAAAATAAAATAGCATTCATAAGAAAATTTATTTGAGGAATTTATTTACGACTAGCTGAGACCCACGGTTTCACCCGCCGTTTAATTTAAAATACAGTGGATTATTTTTAATAAAACCCATGAAATCCAATATATATTGAATTTCATGGGTTTTATTTTTTTGGACGGAACCCTAATTATTTTTCTAAAATAAAAGTAGCCTAAGTTATTTCTTATAACGTCAGCTATCTTCCAGTGAAAGTCCTGTAGAAATCGGTCCAGCCTTTTCGGAGATTAGCGGGAACAAACAGACATACAAAAAAACTTAAAAATAGATTTTTTCTTGTAGGTACCGTATAGACTTTCAGATGCATCTAGTAAAAAGCTGTTATTTTGACATTACAAACAGACACTTCAATTTTATTTATTTGTATAGAAGAAGAGCGAACAAAATGCGTCACCAATTTTGTTATCATTTATTGGCGGGTATTAATGTATTTTTTGTAGTTTTTGATGAACGTTGATGACAATACCCCAGTACACACTAGTTCTGAACTCTGATCCGCAGAAGCAGAGCGAGATCGAGTGTATATTACATTTAGTTTTACAATATATTTTCGCGTCCACAATTTATAACACGTCCCTTGCAGAAGACGAGGAGGCAATGATCCGTCGTCAAACCTCAATAATAAAACGAATAACTTACTATTGTTTTTTTTCCAAATTCTAAATCGGGTAACACTCAAATCGAATATTTCACCAAAAAATCTGTCCCCAGCGGGCCATATTTAGTAGTTCAAACGTTTATAAGTGACACTTCATTTACACATCACAGTCACCATGAGACGCTCCATGCAATATTTACTGCCGAACAAATCACTGGAGCCACCAAAATAAATAAAATACACATTGAAAAAACTCATTCCGTACTATTAAAAAAAGCTCTGCGTTATTTAGATTTCCATAAATACTCTATGCTCTGAATGGTTTTTTGAGTGTCTGCCGGGGTTTGTCGCGTCGAAAACTTGTCGAAAGTCACAGCAATAATGATTGTCGATTGTGATTTTTTGTGGCGAAAATTAAATTAGTTTTTATAAAACGCTTATGCCCGCTGATTTATTGTAAAATTTGAGAAGCGTTGAATACAGAAACATATAATGATAAGAAACATTAATTGGTGTGTTAATAATAAGTAGATACTGACGCTACTGATATCATATTTGCACTAATGTTGTTTAAAACAATAGTTTTCCTTGATAAGTTAATATTAACTATGTGGATATCAATCGTATTTTTAGAAACGTATTGAAGGTTTTAGTTTTAATCATATCATCTATTTATAAAGAAATTACAATACAAAAATTCTTTCCAGAATTTTCGCTATCGAAAATGCTTGGCTCTCTCTACATTTCTAACTCATTGTATTTATTTGGGTTTCAAATCCTCGCCTCAGTTTCTGTCGACATAAATCGTGCGCCCGCGACGTTTCCGACAAATACGCGCTTTGCTACGCTAACGACGTTTTGTTCACGATTGTGTTTAATTCTTTAGCTAGATAATTAAATTTTAAAATACTTCTGAGCGTGATTGTACTTTTTTGGGGCATTTTTTTAAAAGAACATTGTTTTTGTACTCGATATGATTCTCGTGAGTGATAATCGATGGAAAATATATACATAGAATAAAATTTGCCATGAAGAGACCAAAATGTCCGTAAAGTAGATTCCGAAATAGTCACGATCTAGTCTCAAAAGATTGGAACTTGTATGAAAGCTCAAGATAGGGTTGCCTATCGCCATGTCAATAGCTTGGTTGGACTTAATAACCAAGCAATATGCACAAAATTGAACGGCAAGCAAGCTGAAACTTAGAGAACGAACAGTATCCAATATAGAATGAGATCAAGAGTATCGAACGAGTGAATTTTTCAAAGAAGAGACAAAAAACATGTTGAGCATTTCATTTGCTGTGTGACGTCTGCAACATGCTTATGTCATCTTCGTTCATACTTTGCGTGTGATTTTATGACTCGGGGTCAGGGTAACAATAAGAAAATTCTATTCAAATCTATAACGGACTTATAGGCAATTAATCATTTCCACTATATTCTAAGCAAAAAACAGTACAAACCGGAAGGTCGACTTCACAATGCACAACAAGTGGACACTGGACAGTTCTCAAGGGCCCCTTATCAATATGCAAGAAACGCAACTTCAAATTCTTTAGTGAATAGTCACTAGCACGCATAAATTGTATCGCCGCGGCCATTATCCGCGAATTCGGACAATTGAGAACATTAATTATAGAATCCTGCGCGAATTTAGTCTAGAGGTCAGCGAATGCGTGAGAATACATTTGACAAAAAGCCCCTATTTGAATATGCCCTTCGGTGAAAGAAAACATGGCTTTGTGAGCCATCGGTCAACCATTGTTACGATACGCACTGTCACCGTATTATTATTCAAATTTCGAGCAGGTGATACAAACAGAACTGACCTATGACGATTATTTTATTGCAGTAAAATTTTGTTTACAAAACGCAATTATTGATTTGAGTAAATGTAGCTTCGGTTTTATTGAAATTTTGAAATTGGAATATTGTATTCCAAAGTTTACGTCATACAAACACTTCTAGAGACTAATTAGGCAATGTTTACTTATACATACTTATGTACTTCTATAAATTTAAATATAAAATACAAGTACGCAAACCGACAACTGCCGTAAAAAAGCTGGGCATTCTTAAATAAAGCGAAGTGATACTTCATAGCTTTGCAGCTTCTTAACCTAAACAAAGCACAGGTCCGATCTTGTAGACATGGGACGACTCAGCAACGTATCAGCTTGCACTCGATTCGCTAGAATGTAGAGCCAAAAGACTCATAGTCAACGAGGCGCTGGTGGCTAAGCTCTGCAGCCTGGCATATCGGCGAAACGTTGCTAGCCTGTCAGTCTCCTATAGATTGTACTTCGTGGAATATTTACGCGGGGGCTACACGAACTGATCCTACTATCGCCCTCCTTCTACCATTGCACTTTCAGACACACTGCTGGTTACCATCCGCACTTAGATAATATCCCGATAAGTCGTACTCAGCGCTTTTCCTCAACTCACATTATGCGCACAGCCAAATTGTGGAACTACTTGCCAGTGTCTGCTTCCCTGCTACTTATGACCCTCTAAAGTAAGAGTAAATACTCATCTCCTGGGAGCGTTCGTTCCATTGTAGATTTCACCTAACGGTTTCCATCAGGCGAAGACGAGGTCAAAAGCGGACCCATTTTTGAATTGATAAAAAAGTCTACTAAACAAAGAATGAAAGGTAATAACTCTATAACCTAAGTATTTTGACACGTAAGTGTCGTATTCTTTTGTACAGTTATATTTTATCGTTAATTACCCCAGCTAGCCGTTGTGGCGCCGGCTAAGAATATCACCACCCCATCTCATCCCGTGGGTGCCGTAAAAGGCGACTATGGGATAAGCTGGAGGATGGGCAGCAACGTCCTTCAAGTACATCAATAATAACTCATCTACGATCACCGACCTTAAAACAGCCAGATCGGCTGTTGAGGCGGTTTTTGGGGATACCTATATCCAGCTGTGGACGTTTTTCACCTGCAATGATGTTGAATAATTAATGAATATCGTTTTTATTTAAATTACACACTGGTAATGGATTATGAATAATGATATTATGAATATGGCCTACGCAACTAAATGCTTGTCAAAAGATTCGGCACTACATTCGACTTCTAATAATATTATTAATTTAAAATATTCGATAACTGTAGAAATTTTGTTGTATAAGTAAGTATGTAGGTACACCTAATACCTACATACTTACTTATACAACAAAATTTCATATCGCAAACCTAATTCATCAAACCTCCCGAATTTATCCATACTTATAATGCCCGCTGTGTTTAACAAAGATATCCGCAAAATGGAAAATATCCCGGCTATCGGGCCGCTGGTCATCAATCAATACGGATTACTGGACGATCTCTATTTTAATCATTATACCCTTGAGGATAGGAGTGACTATCGAGTTAAGAAGCAGCAACTGAATGTGAAATTATAATAAAGAATTGCGTTTTTGTATATACATGTGAAGGTCGCTGGGAGCCATTGGATGGGAGCAGCATGTAACCGCTCGTGGAAATCTATGGGGGTGGCCTTTGTTCAGCAGTGCACTTCTTTTAGCTGATATGATGATGATGATGATATACATTTTCTACTTTCTGCTCGTCTGTATTATTTATAGGACTGCATAGAGTAATTAAATAAAAGAAAACTACGAGTACTTGCGTAGGTCTGACAAAATTTTTACACCGATAAGTGTGCGACGCGATGCGATGGGCGACTGTTACAAAAAACAATTGGACAATACGATTATTCCGTTTACTCCATTACAATCGAATAACAAGAAAGAAAGAAAAACATTTATTAAACAACACAAACTCTACACACTGTATGTACACATTAATAATAATATTGATGGGCTGGTGTGGAGTCTATTTAAAAGACCAGCCATGTAATGCTGCAGGCAACTGCAGCGCTGATTTTCAGCTGAAGCCCCAACAACGGTGTTATTTGATTGTTGGTGAAAAGTCATTCGATTGTTCGCCGATTGTCATGCCTTGTTGTGCGCGGCTTACAATTGGCGACGCGATGTTATTTCGCCTTCTACTTTAGTACCCTGCCCGGTAGTGATGAAATAGTCCGCAAACATTTCGACGATTGTCGATTTGTTCAATTGTTATTTTCTTAACAATCGCCTATCACTACTGTGTATTTCAGTTATTTTATAAAGTAGTTTTAAATTTCTTCCTCGCCTATGTATATTTATTTTCATCATCATCATGCTAACGAAGGACGTCGACTGCTGAACAGACGCCTCCCCATAGATTTCCGCAACTGTGTCCTCATTTTGGGGGGAATTTGCCAGTTCTCACCACGCTTGGCAGGAAAGTTGGTGAGCGCAGTATGGTTACTGTTTCACAGAAGGGACGCTGCTTCCTATCCCTTTGGTTTAGATTCCCTTAGTCATCTTTTACGACATCCATGGGAGGAGATGGAGTGGTGCTATTCAGATCCCTCGGAAATCTAGTGTATTTATCAGAGCTAGTCTTGTCGCATCGGTGACGGTGCCAATGGTAACCAGCCCAACATTTTTTTCATCGCGGCGGAAATGCTCGTCAGTCCTCCTACGTCCCTAGGAAGAGTGGTGAAGGGTACACCCATACCATACGTTAACAACCCGAAATCTACGTTGTATGTCAAAATATGTTTTAATGAGCACTGTTTATACAGCAATTATTTAAAAATAAAATGCTGGTAAATTATGCAATTTTTTTTACAATATTATAATTTTGTTTGACATACTTACGTATGTTTCGTGGTAAATGTTGTCTACACGGCTACATATGTATATTCATACTGCACTAATTGAATCTAATTTTATAAATAATATTACTGACTATGGTGTATTCAAATTCAATTTATATTTTGTTGCATATGTTTGTATTCATTACGAGGTACAGTAATAATAACAATAATAATTATATATAACAATAAAAATAAATAATTTTTGCATTGCGATTGTACGGCGAGACGTGCTGCACTATACCAATTGATGTTTCATCCCTGAAACCATGTTTCTAGCACATAAATGTTCTATGTTCTAAACAACGGCAGTTTTTATTGTAGAGCGTACTGTAATCCGTACAGCCGACTGTATTGTACGGAGCGGGGAACGTGGAGTGTGTTATTGTTTATTGGGAAGAAAGATTTTCATTAATAAAAAAATATTGAGCTTCAATGTCTTCAGAGGTCTGGTCAGGTCAGGGTATGAACTGGTACAAGAAAATCATCGCAATTATTGGTAGAATGTGTGGCTTTCGTTTTTGTTAACGGTTTTTTACACCGATTAACCTCCTGAATCCGAGCAGATAAAATGCGTTACTAATGTTATTTACTGATTTACTTGCTATTTTTTTGTTGTGCTACATTAAGGACCTTACTGAGGTCCTTAATATCTCAGGAAGTTATAAGCGCCAAATTTACCCCCGCATTTATACACACTGGTTACTCATTTCAATCTTATTACTAAAGCCCGAAGCCAGTTTATTTTCAAAGAGCAAAGCTTTTCCTCAAGAACTAAGGCGCGATACACACCACACTATCGTGAATAGCTACTCTATTTCTGATTTTTGAAAGGAACGACGTCACTATTTTCTAGGGGAGTGTTTAGCTTTGGTTTAGGACCAACAGTGATCAAATTTTACGAGCTCGACTGAGGGAAAGGGATCAGTCAAGCGCAGGATTGAGTACATTATAGAGATTGGATGGACGGTATTTTTGGCACTAAGGATGACGTTTTAGCATACCTTATTTTAACTTGATAATGTTCCTGGTTTAGAATAATGACACCCGGAAGGGTAGTCAGCACACGCAATGCGTAGACATTAGAATAGTGACGTATATGACACCATTCACAGCGCTCTGTGGTTTCCTTGTGAATACTGTTACCGATAAATAATTAATTGTGATATGACGAATCAAAGTAGTACTTCTATACACTTAGGATTTGCCCATTGCAGTTTTAGGTCCTGGTTTCAAAGTTGAGGAACATGACTCTTGATCTCTTGATCTTTACTATTAACATGCCAATAATCTCAATTAATCATCATCATCACCATATCAGTCAAAGGACGTCCATTACTGAACAAAAGCATAATATAACATATGTATATCGATGATTGGATAAAATAAAGTCTCAGAACAATCCGCAACCGTTTTTGTGTCCACTGCACTGTATGTAAAGTATTTTATTCAAACAATACCTAGCTATTAAAAAGATATATTTGTATAATTATAATAATTACCCAAATAAAAAAGCCGCATTCATAATATTTTTTACGTTTACATTCAATACGGTCCTTGTGTCCAAACAGTCGTACCCATTTAAACAATGGACCCATACCCCATTCTTTTTACCCATCAAAGGGTTGTCCGTTGATCCGTTGAGCCGGCCTCCTATCGCGATGGCGTGAAGATAAATATGCCATATTTACGTCACTTACCGTGCGTGCAGTATCTTTTGCCAGTTGGTAGGAGTCATAAGTTTTTATGGCTA
The DNA here is from genome assembly GCA_947459985.1 of Diloba caeruleocephala. Classification (NCBI taxonomy): domain Eukaryota; kingdom Metazoa; phylum Arthropoda; class Insecta; order Lepidoptera; family Noctuidae; genus Diloba; species Diloba caeruleocephala. Next base: position 6,509,643 of record OX381618.1, read on the forward strand.
GGATCAGCTTGACATTTTCATTCATTATTTATCATATATTTTGAATACATCCATAAATGGACAGCAGTGTTAAAGTTTCTACTAGCATTTGAGTAGAAAATAAATCTTAAAGAATCTAAAAAAGTTAATATATCATATACTCATATCTCGAGAATCATAAATTAAAAGAACAAAAAAATAAATCGCTTGTTAGCAGCCTGGCCGACAACCAGACAGACCCCTTGTGCTAATTTTTAAATAAAAAGAAAAAAAAAAAGAATTAATAACTTGGATATTTACTTAACTTACACTCGGGCCTCTGAAGCTCTAGTTTATGTGATTTACGCTGACTGTGCTTTAGTTATTGTCGATATAAAAAAACAAACACACTTGTATCGTTAGCGACCTAAAATAATATTTTGATCATCGGTTACAGATGACCTTTAGTCACGTCGAGTGTACCTAGATTGCTTTCATATTTTGAAATGACCCTCAGTAATATATAGCAATTTAAAATCACAACTATTTTAATAAACATATAACTTGCTCATTCGTGTGGAAATGAAACGCAATTGTATAAATTGCTTAAACAGGAAGCGGTATTCGATGGGTGTATCTATGGGATTTATATTTTGATACAGAGTCCCTAGCTGAGGGCTTGATACCGAGCGGTGACTATCCGAACGGACCTGAGAAATAGATGCTATGGAATGGACTTTATTTTCTTTATTTATTGTTTTTACCTTCCAAAAAGATTAGACTATATACATACTGACAATGTTTTACCTAAAATAATTAACTGAGACAAATAACCAGGCATGTCAATTGTAAAGTACAGATTTCAGTTCGTAAAAACAAGTTTTATAATCACTATTTGAACTAAATATCAAGAAGAGATGTACATGTAAATGAAACATTGCCATCAGAGAAAAAAACGAAAGAATCCATCGCCATCTTAACCCTCCACAGCAGTCCGTGTGTCCAAGAAATTTTACAGTGCAATTTTATTTATAGCGAAATTATACGGTGGTCGCTATGTCCGTGAGAAACGTTCAGCGGGAACCTTGGGGAAGCCGGACCAGAGCTTATTCTTATAAATTTTAGGACATTTGAATAATGCACCCAATAGTTTGCAAAAAGGGACATTCAAGGGGGAAAAAACATTTTAGTTATATTGCATTTTAGGGAGAGAAAATGTATTATTGTTTCTCCATAATTATTTTTGAATGAATTATGTAATTTACCACCTAAAAATACGACTTGCTCCTGTCTAGCTATTAATAAATCAGAAACTGTAAAATATTTAGGAGTTGTACTAGATCAAAGACTAAGCTGGCGCCAGCACATAGACCTCACTACCGCACGTATTAGAAAATTAATTTGGATATTTAAAAAACTAAGAGATGTTGCTGATTTTGAAATATTACGCACGGTGTACTACGCGCTTGCACAATCGGTACTTGGATATTGTATTAGGGTTTGGGGCGGTGCGTGTAAGACTCTCATGATTCGCCTCGAAAGGGCTCAAAGATCTGTCCTTAAAGTAATGACTTTCAGGCCTTTCAAATTCCCCACCAAAAAATTATACGAGGAGTGTAAAGTACTAACAGTAAGACAGATATACATTTTACATACTGTCACCAAGCAGCACCTTATTTCACCATACAATAAAGATATAATAAGTAAACGAACCACATGAAATGTTTACCCATTTTTTAAATGTCACACTGCATCTGCTAGAAGGCAACACAAGTACTTGTCCATCTATTTATATAATAAAATTAACATAACACTTAAAATAAATCCTCTTTCAATCCAAGAAATAAAAATTAAGGTTAAATCATGGCTTCTGACGCAGGACTACTATGAAACCGAATACTTACTAATATAGATATTACAAAAAACCACAAGCATTATACACAAGCACAAACACCCTCATATACACTTAACCACAGTCATAAATCATCACACATATTTTCTTCACAATATTCATATTTTATATTATATTTCAATATTTCATGATAAGCTTTGTTAATTTAATTAAAAACTTATTGCATAATAATTTGCTCACACAACAATTGGGAAATGACACTGACTCCTGTAACACAGTTATTGTACCTAGCACGGGAGTCAGGGCCTCACTACTTTGTAATCAATTTTTATGCCAATAAAGAATTACTATTACTATTACTATTAATGGGAGGAAATGGACCACGATTAACATAATATGACTAGACCGAGTAAATTTATAAAAATCATAAGTTTTATATTACTTCGGCGCTTGTGGTTGCCCATGACCTTCTTCACGGATTTAAAAGATTACCACAATCACAAAATTTATATAAGATTGACTTTGTGCATCCACGAAACGAAATGAGGTAGCATTTTCTAGCTATTACAAGAATATATTATCACACAACTTTGGCTGCCAATAACAACAATTAGAAACGCGGACCTCGGTGCATTTTCTAAAAAAAACTCAAAAATTACGCAAGATGTATATCTTTACATCTATATACAGACTGAGAGGGTCGTCTTTGTAAATATTAATCTCGTAAATTTTATGTCAATAGTTTCCCTCCTACCCCAGTTTGATGGATAGGGGTACGATATTGATGTAATATATAATAATATTTGCACTAAAGTGCCTCATTCCAGGGTTAATATATTCATCGTTACACTTTAGGAATTTTGGACGTAGTCAACGGTCAAATTATTTTGGACACAATATTTTCAGTGTTATCACGGGCGGCATGAAAAGAATAATATAAAGTGGATAAAAGCAGTAGCATATATGCACTTACATAAGGTTCAGCTAAAGATATAGGCCATCGCAGTCGTTCGGCATATGCTAAACTGGTTTTGGCGCAAACATGTATTTACAGTTATCCAAATCTAAAAAGAATCTTTAAATCATAGTCTTTTTTGATTTGGGGAACTTTAGTCAAAACCGAATTAAGGCACTATATAGGCATAATGACAGGCCACTTCGGCACCAAGGAGCACCTCCATAGGATGAAGCTTAGTACGACTGATACATACAGGTTCTGTATGGACAATCAAGACTCAATCCTGCCAATTTTGTGCAGCTGTGACGCTCTGGGAAGACGTAGGGCAAATCATCTAGAAATGGCTTATCCATCACCTGATGATTTTGCACGGCTCCTGGCAGGTATGATTGCGAAGTACCTACAGGGACTTCTTGATTTACCAGCGGAGGAGTAATGCAGCGCTTTGGGCAGTACAATGGACCCAATGGGGTTGAAGTGCGTTCGGCTGATGCTGCTGAGCCCGTGAGAGCCACAACAGGATAGATAGATAGTCATTTTTGTTTAATATAATAATTTTATTACTGTTATGCTTTATCTCGCTATATAAACATATTATATTTACAAGGTCACGCATCGGAAAACGCAGCATAAGATGGGCTCCAAGAAGATGCACGGACAACCTAGCTAGCTGGGAATCGCTGGATGTGGGCGACATGAACCAGTCGTTGGGGTAATATATGGGTGCGGCCTTTGTTCGGTACTGGTAGTTCTTCGGCTGATATGATGATGGATTTAGCAGCGTAAGCAAAGCAAAGAGCGATTGATGTTTTATAACCAGAATGATCGGATATACAACCTCTATTTAAACGGCACTGTTGGTGCAGTGGCTGATACAGTCGGCTGCTGCGCTCCGGGTCGTGGGTTCGATCCCCGCACGGAACAAATATTTGTATGATCTGGAGATAGTTGTTCCGGGTCTGGGTGTATTGTATGTGGAATTCATGTCTGTAAACGCACCCACGACACAGGAGAAATCCTAGAGTGGGGCAACGTTAGTTGTTTAGTTTTAGGAACACTATTTTGTAGGCTTCCGTCTGATTACATGACCATGAGATTAACGAAATTGGTGTGATACGTTTTAATATAAACAAAACGCACGTATTTATTGGTTAAAAAAAACTAAAGAAAAAGACGACATTCAAAAAACTGTTTTTGATAAACAACAGCTGATATTATTAACTTCAAATTGGCCAAAATTTGACTCGTAGCGGATCTACCCCAATTTAAACTAACAGAACTACGTTTTTTTTACAAATATGGCCATAAATATTTAATCCATGGCCGCACATCTGAGAAAGAAGAAAAAAGATACAAAAAAATGTTTTTACAGCCACTCGCGGCGAACGGTCTACAAATTTGCCTACCTATTGAAATCTTTTGTCATCTTTGAAAAAATGGAGTGACCACTAACAAGCTTCATTTGAAAGTGAACATGAGGAGCGAGAGTGAGCGTGAGGCCCAGGGAATTTTGAAACACATTGGCAATTTTTTTTTTGTGAAATTAAAGCGTTCGGTACCTTGACAGCTGTGTCTGGCAAATCTTGCGCAGCTTCGATGGCTAGCTCTGATAGCGGTCTGAATTTGTGTAATATAGTACCTATGTACAAACTTGTGTAACATGTAATCACCGGTGTAATGCAACATAATTAGCAAATTATGTAAATTGTAAATTTTTAAGAGGCACTCATAGTCAGTTGCACTTACTAATCGGTTAAAGATCAGCGAGGTTAAGCAACACTTGGCACGGTGAGTCTTTGGATGGGTGGCCGTATAGTAGCAGGTATTTGAACATGCCCGTGTTGGGGCATCGGAGGGCACGTAAAATTGTTGATCTTGGTTGATTTCATTAGACGGCGGTCGTTAAGCCAAGTTAAGGAGGCCTTTGGGCGGCTTGAAAGAAGGAGAAGAAAGATAAACAATTTACTAACACATCCATTCAGAGAGAGAGATATTCCCACCCAAATATATACTAGTCACTGTCATTCTGGTTTGTGTTAGGTAACTTAATGTCCATGATAAATACAAGTTAGATAACAACACTGACATTACACAAGACTGCACCTAACTAAATTTAAGTAAACGGATAGTAAATGGATTCAAATATCTTTAGTTAAATGTAAATACCAAAAGATATTCATACCTATATCTATCAAATGTCCAATTTTAAAAGATTACGATCTTTATTTCCAAATTCGAAAGCAAAACATATCGACATAATAAGGACGGCACAGACGACCGCACAAAAGTGCAGGAATGTATTGTCCGAACTCCTTGCGTAAACTTGGCTCAAAATATAATTGCCTTGGCCCCCTCGTCAATTCACGCATTACGGGATTTAAAAAAAAAAGCTAATACAAAAAAATTGATGACATTTGGTATTCAAAACATATGTCATTTTCTGTATCGATATGTCCATTGTTGCATCTGGACGGTCCTTATTAGCGAAACCGTGAAGTTGCCGACGTTTCCCATGACGGCAAAATTTATATCCGAATTATTTTTACGATTTACTGGATGACATATCTTTATTGTTGTAAATTCGGAAGCGAAGCGGATTAGTGCCTTGAACGCATCGATACATGTTTATTATTTGGAAAAATATATTCTTGCATCAAAGTCAGTGAGAATTTTAGAATTTGCGTATTTGACCATTTATGTCACATATACGTAAAATTTCTTTTGTTGGTGTAGACTGAATACTCGGATATCTATACATAGATATAGTGTATATAGTGTAGACAGTTGCGGGGGCATATTTTTTCATATGGAGATTTAATTGATTTGAATAAGATACTAAACATGAGATTAGAATTTCATTCCATTTTCAAATACAAACAATGTTACTAAGCGCTATGGACTTTAGGGCTGCATCGGGTGCTGTAGCAAATATGATCTATTGTAAAAATACTTCGCCCTACAGAAATTCGTGTTAACACATTCTTAAACCGCTTGTGGGTAAAAACTACCCCATTAGCTAATAATCCTTATCGATATGGCTCTGATTACGTCCTCAACAAAAGTCTAGATGAGGCAGATAACCCTGTATTGGGGTATGTTACAACCCTCCGGGTAACGTAGGGTTGAGCCATAGATATCTGAGCGAAGTGGCATTTGTAGTGTAATTCTATTTCTAAATGCAAATTAATGACTAAAAATGCTTTAGGAAAATAGCGCTTCGCGTATAAACTCATGGTCAAACGTATTTTGGACGTGCAAAGTTTCTAAATATTGCAATTAGACATTTATTTTTATTTTTAAGGGTTTGCATATTGACTCAAGCAGGGTTTGAGCTCTAACACGCGGAGATAATGCTTATGTATTTTAATCCACATAAGCAAAATGGCAACCGATCATGCGTTGATTAATGACCCTCATATAATTATTGTTATTTTAATTATAATATTCATCATATCATATCGGCCATTTATACGTCCACTGCTGAACAAAGGCCTCCCCCATACATTTTCGCAACTGTGTCATCATTTTGGGGGGTGTTTGCCAATACTCACCACGCTTGGCAGGCGGGTTGGTGAGCGCAGTATGGCTACCGTTTCACAGAAGGGACGCTGCTGCCCATCCGTCTGGTTTAGATTCCCTTAGTCGCCTTTTACGACATCCACGGGAGGAGATGGAGTGGTGCTATATTCTTAATCCGGACACCACACGGAAATTATATTAATTATAATATTGTTGACATCTAAAATAAATTAAATTATTTTGACAGAATTAAAATTGGTATTGTTATTTGAGTTGAGTATTTATTTATTTATGAGTAGTTTATGCACAAACATGTACAGAGACGGATTTAATGTCTTGGGTATTTTCTACCAGTCCACCTTAGGGCGATGCAGACAGAAAACCTCGTAGGTGATCGTAGGTGCATTAACAAATAGATAATGAATTCAATTTATGTGACATTTTGAATATACAATCAAATCTATGCCATAATAATAATATACCCCTTCTAGGCTAGGCTCTAGTTATCTCACCATGGATAAACCTCCCACCCTTTTGATACAAAAAAGTATATAATTATAAGGAGATCTATTAAGAAGCTTACAGAATGCAGGACAGTTTGTAGCGAGCAGTATGTGAGTGGCGACACAGCGTATCCGAATGCTCGATCAGAGCCTCGTCTCCGGCTTGCCTTTATTGGTCGGCTGGAGTGGAACCTCCTGAGTGCCCGCAGTACTTTCAACTCTGGCTTATTTTAGTTGGCCGATCAGAGGGGGCCGCCAGAGCTATATGCTCGAAGGTGGAAGTATCTAATACCGTAATAACGGGGAAACCCGCTCGAGTCATCGAGACGCGCGATGGTGAAACCGGTGCAGCATCTCTAGACACCCCGAGCCGCTCACGCATGTGTTGCTCCCTGTCGTCTGTAGTGGTATTTAGGGTCATTTAGGGACTTCTCGTGAGTGGCAAGTCATCGTCCGCCACAGAATTTTATTTATTTATTGATTTTTTCCGTCTTTCATAGTATCTATTGAATCCATTTAGTACCCATTGTAATAGACCCTATAATTGTAGTTTCAATTTCATACAATCGTTTTACACCTTCGAGGACAATCCCAGACTGTATTTTATATCGCAGCTATGGAGAGGCCCCGGTTAGTGTACATTTAAGATTAAAATTCTCTAAATACCTTCTATTTGTTGGACCCATGTCCCCGCGTAAGCCTGTCAAAAGACCGGTTCCCTCTTACAGGGGACATAAAACCGTGAATAGTGAGACTAAATAAGTTTAGTAAATATTATTATTATTTTAATATATTTAAACAGTCAAGTACATTTATAATTAGACTACTATTGTTTCTGGCTGTACGTATGAGTCTGTCATGCTCACTAAAATGTCTTACTGGTGGTGGCGTCGTGCATTGGTTCGTTAAGTTCCCTGCAATGTGGAGCTAAGCGACATGCTGGTGCCGTTATCTGTACAGCCATGCAATCTTATTAAACGGCGCATTTATTATTATTGTACTTCATCCATTTCACACTTTGGTAGTACAATAACCCACATAGCTTAGTTTTATTGTTGTAGTTGTTATCTAACAAGAATGTAACATTTTTTTTCTTATTTCTAAAGAGTTCTTAAGGCTGTTTTTCATAGGACCAACTACTTGGAAATAAAAACATTCAATTTTAATAATTATTTGATATGCCAGCCCTACTACCACAAACTGCCACAGCCCTATGACTACACTGGAAGCCCACGCAATGAGTGACATAATAACCAAACTACAGATCACAGATAAGCTATTAATTTAGCTCAAGTATCCTTTTCTATATCGAAATTATGCCCCCAGCCCCCAATTTATACGTCCTGATACGTCCCCTGTTATACCCCTTACTCCATCTAAATAAGGTCTTCATTAGTGTGACTTTTTTGTTTTACTAGAAGTTTTAACGTGGTTTTTTAATAACCAAGAAATTGATACGAAGCTCTTTTATGCAGCAACACAATAGCTATATTGTTTTCCCAACGTTTGAACCGCGAATATGTTACCCTTGATTGGGGCGAGATTATTTTATCTAGCAACCCTCGGGTGATTGATTAATAGGGAGATCTGGGTGGACTTTTATTGAGGTAAAATGAAAGAATTTTAATAACGCATGGTTTTATTTTATTATTCTAGCATGGTTTGACAATCTTAAAGCAATCTCGTCAAACCTATTATTGAGGCCTGAATAGGGTCTGAATATATTAAAAGCTTAGAGCATTTAACCTAAATGCTCTAAGATTAAAAGTGATGTGAATTCCACTTGAAGTTGGCCTGAGGAATCACTCGAACGAGGGTGAGTGACTGGAACAGGATCGATAAAGCTGGAAAAGTCAAGTAAATTAATAGAAATTCTATTCAGTATGTCAGGCCATGTGCGAAGTTAAAGGAAACACACACAGAAGTTATTCTGGGCTTCTAGAAAAATCTGTAGATCATACAAATATTTGTTCTGTGCAAGGATCGAATCCACGACACGTAACGCAGAAAGCCAACTGAAATCCAATCCAATGCACCAACCGTGCCGCCAAACCGTAGGTATTGATTTTGTTTATAACAGAAACTTTAAAAAAATGCGTTTGGGTTATGTCCGTCAGGAACGAAGTTCTTTACTTGCAATAATAACGCAATATAAATCCCGTGTGAATTAAAACAATAACAAAAAATAAGTTTAAGTAATATTTACACGTGTTTAGAATTGAGGTAAAACAGCTGACCGAGCTTGCTTGCTTGCGCGTGCTTGCTACTCGAATCTCGATAATGGCACGCACACACACACAACCGTATATAATAGAAAGAGAAAAAGAGGGAAAGGTCGCCTGGAGGGCATAACGATTTTTCCTTACGTGACGATTTCTGCCAGTTCACTCTACTGTATAAACCGTGTAAAAGAACATAGTTAAATAATATGCTAGCTAATTATTTTTACTAAGGTATAAGCAATAGCCATGTATAACATTGCTCGTTACACGAGAGAGAAGAAGTGTTATTAGGTAGTTTAAGTATTTCGATTCACATCTACGGCTGAAGTCAGAACTTGTGAACTCGATCATGGCTCAACCCTCAAGCGCCGGGCCCCTGTTGGGTCACATACGAAATTGGTTAACCCACCACGACCTTGCAAACCAGGTTTCAGTAATTAAAACTCTTTTTGTCACAGTGATAATATGCATGATATTATTCACAATGTTACTAGAAGGGTCAGCTGATTGTCAGCCAGTTCAGCGTTATAAACACGCGTTTATTGCGTCTAATTGTGTGCAAAGGTCTTGCTATATGTTTTGATAGCGGAACGAGGCCGTTACTCTGATTAAGTAATGGGGACTGTCGCAAATAGAACTGTTAGGATTATCTGCACTGTAGAAACATCAAGATTTTACTATATAGCCAGTCAAAAAAGTGTCATACGCTACATAGAACGCGGATAGCGAGGTGGCCATAGGCGTGACTTTGAAAGAACTGCATAATATATGAGTGACGTCACACTGAAAGCGGGCATTGGAGCCTTTAATAAACGGGCTCTACCATAAGCATTTCAAAAAGTTTGTTTAGAAATTACGATAAGAGGGTTAAGAATATACGGGGCTAACCATGTTAATAATAATGGTTTTATTAGATGAATTTTATATTCTACGTAAGTTGCAACATTTGAAAATATAGCGTAGCCCTTTGACGTCGGATCAATGATCGAATGGAGTTGCTATCATTTTAGAAATACACCTTAAAATAAAAAAATATATGCCCTCATCACATCGGCCATTTATACGTCCACTGCTGAACAAATGCCTCCCTCATAGATTTCCACAACAGTATCATCATTTTGGGAGGAATTTGCCAATACTCACCACGCTTGGCAGGCGGGTTGGTGAGCGCAGTATGGCTACTGTTTCACAGAAGGGACGCTGCTGCACATCCACGGGATGAGATGGAGTGGTGCTATATTCTTAACCCGGACACCACGCGGATATATGCCCTAACTATAACTAAACCAATTTGCATTATGCAGTACCTACCAAATAAAAAATTTATACTTTTAAAAAGATGTACTTAGGCGGCAAAAAACGGCGCTGTTAGCTGATAACGCTCCTCGAATACAGGCAGCATTGCCACCTCGAATGGCAATGTTTTTTTTCTTTGGCCTTTTGGCCTCTTTCGCCAAAAAATGTCAGCCGTCTAGTCACGCGACGTGTTGACCAACCTTCCGGCACTATCAATAAATTTACTCATTGACAATTATATACCTATATATTAATTATTTATTATATATATTAATGAGCCAAAGTTTTTGGTATTAATCTCTCAAATACGTGATGTCGCTCATATTTAAACTAACGGAAAAAGCCCTCTTGATACCGCGGCAGAGTCATGTGACAAATTTACGACAGTTTTTGCTAATATATCTCAAATTTTTTTTGTTAAGTTTTATGGTTCCCGTAAGTGGCGAATGGTTTTGCGGCCTTTTTAGTTTTTGAGAGATTATCAACTTGACTTGAGGTGTGAAGTCAATCTTATCTGAAGTTCGGTTCGGACTTGACAGGTTTTTGTGATAAATAACATAATTTTTCTTTGAGTGTAAACAAAATTGATGGGTTTCGTTTATTTTTGGAACAGCCGTGTTTTTGTTGATCTTGGCTTTGTGATAAATAGAGCAAATTGTGAAACGTATGAAACTATTTATTTTCGGTATTAATAATTAAAATTTCGTTATTTGTTTTGTTTTTGAGTGTCCTTGTTCAACAGCAAACCTACATAAGTACCAGTCTTTGTGTGATACATAGTAAAGGACTAATAAAGTCGCAGTAATCATATAGGTGCTGTACCGTTTATCCGCAAAATATTTGGATTTAGGACCAAGGATTTGTTTGTTTTTTGTGTTAAATATGATCTTAACACAAAGCCATTGAATTTTAAAAATCAATCTATTCCAAAATATTTAGACTTTAATTTTATATTCATAAAATATTAATTATTAACTCTGGCCGTATGAGATGTCATACTACCAGCAACCTGGCTTGTAAATTCAGAGGCGGTAAAATTTTGTGTGTAACCAATGTTTTTTTACCATTTTAAACATAACTAGTCTCAATTTGAAGGCACAAACCGAAAAAAATACATATTTTCACAATATTATTACAGCGTCGCGTGTTCTTAGTACCTACATGTACGTATTCCTAACATAATGGGGAAAAAGAAAAAAAATGTTCAAAAAGCAGCTTTATTAATTAATTATTATTCAATATAATAGCAAAAATTAAAATCAAAGGTTACATTTTCCACTTTTACTTATGTACCAAAGTAATTAGTATTACCCATGCAATCGATGCATCTTTGCCAAAGCAGGGGCAGATTATCGATGCCCTTCATGAAGAAACCAGATGGACGGGAGGCGCCAAACTCTTCAATGGAATTCTGTACTGCCTCTCGGGTATTGAATAATTGCCCGCCAAAAAGTTATACACATTCTGTAGTATTTTATTTTACATATTTATCGTGCATACATTTATGTTCCACTTTACAAAGGTGTGCTTAATTAGGGATTGCATGTATGTATGTTTCAGGTATTTATGATGAACAAATGTGAGTATACAGGGTAGATATTTATAAAATATTGTTTTATTTTATACTTCATATACTTGTGCATTTGTATGTGCTAGGGTTGCGTTGGACGTATGTATACGGCACGTATGGATGCTATACGTGTATACAGAATGATTAAAATAAATGCGATATATTTCCGTAAGCTATTTCGATTCAGTGAGATGACCGTATATAATTATTTCCGTTCTCGCCGTAGTAATTGGAGGCAATAGATTACACAATATTAATATAGCGGCAGAACAAAAAAAATGTCTATAATCGCTCAGAACAGATGCCAACTCTTTTGGGATCCTATTCATGTATATATGACCCCATGAATTTACTTCTGTTAAAGTTAATTAGTGACCTCAAACACCGTCATGTGGATAACGTTAAGGTCACATGAAAGACATAAAATTGTCAAAATTGGGCGATAGTTATTAAAATTTACGACTGTTTTGGTAACGTGGAATTTCCTTTTAATTTTGGATAAATCGATTTTTGTTGGCCATTTGTTGCTTCGTAAAATGACACATTACCTAAACCAACGGTTTCTTGTTTTTATTTGCTGTCTGTTTACTGGCATTTAGATTAATGCGATTTTTTTTAAACATTTCCTCACACTAGCATTTCTCCTGTGGCGTGGGTGCGAAATGCTTGCTGCTGAAATGCTTGCTTGCAATGGAATTTTTTATTAATTGGAATATAATTTATAGACATAAATTAAATTCCACACACAATGCTGAAAGACGGCACGGTTGGTGCAGTGGCTGATACAGTCGGCTGCTGCGCTCCGGGTCACGGGTTCTATTCCCGCACGAAACAAATATTTGTATGATCTGCAGGTAGTTGTTCCGGGTCTGGGTGTATTGTGTGTGGAATTTAATTTATGTCTATAAACGCACCCACGACACAGGCAAATTCCTATTGTGGGGCAAAGTTTAAAAAAAACTCTACAAATAAATAAAATTGAAGTGTCTGTTTGTACTGTCAAAATAACAGCTTTTTACTAAATGCATATGAAAGTATATACAGTACCTATAACAAAAAAAACAAGTTTTAATTTTTTTGTCTGTCTGTCTGTCTGTCTGTTTGTTCGGGTAATCTCTGAAACGGCTGGGCCGATTTTGACGGGACTTTCACTGGCAGTTAGCTGATGTTATAAGGAATAACTTAGGCTACTTTTATTTTAGAAAAATAAATTAGGGTTCCGCGCAAAAAAATAAAACCTTGATATACAATATATGTATTCTATTCGTATATCAAGTGTCTATGTCGAAGTACTCTAAATTTCTTTTAAATTAAAAGCGGGTGAAACCGCGGGTCCCAGCTAGTATAAAATAAAAAGTGTCAGAGGTACCGTTAAAAAACATAAACAAAATATTAAAAAAGAACCTAATATTCCTGCCAAATTCGATGGTACCCAATTCTAAGATTAAGTGTAGATGCGTTTCCCGCGATCTATGATAGTCACATGAAAGAAAGTGAATCACAATTTAAGGGCCAGCCAAGTAAATCGATTATCTTATCAAGTAAGTACTTCATTTCTCACGGCTAGCGACTGGTTAAAGCTGTTTATTTCAAATAAACCAATGACTGACACTTATGAAACGTCAGAATTTAAAGTGCACGGTTGCAATTAGTTCATCCCATGGATAAGAGCCGGCAAGAAACTCTACGGATACTGTTGATTGGACTGGATTAGACAATGGATGGCAAAATATACAACGAGAAAAATAATGTGTAAAGATTGAACATACTGCAATAATATAATAACAATTTAGTCACCATGGCAGTTAACGGCCGACCAGTCCCGACAGACAGCACCCGTTCACGAGCATGACGCATGCATCAGCATCGCTTAGCTCAACCGTATTGTAGGGAACCGAACACAACGCCGCCACCAGCGAGACATTTTAGTGAGCATGACAGACCAATAATGCCATGCTAGACGCAAACGATATAAGTACTAAATATTAATGGCTAGATAAATGCTCACACATTTACATTTTTGTATATTAATAATATTATATTATACTAAAAACGTTGATGCAATCTGCAATGTAGCTGCATAAACAAATATAATAATACTCGCGGTTACACGCGGCTTCATCCGCGACGGAACTAATTGAAACTTAAACTAATAATCTACCTCTATGCTAAATTTTATTAAAATCCGATCAGCCCTTTGATTGTGATGAATCCTCAAAATTTTCCAAAAGTAAGTGGTAAGCTTAAAAAGAAATACACAATACTATACAACCCGTTTACATAATTCTACAAAAGGAGTGAAGTGTGACACCAAAATAAACAAATTTTTAAATACACATAAACCCGTCGGCTCGTGCCTTTGCGCAGCATCCCAACCCTACCGCTGCCACTGTTAACCCTGTAACGCGTGCCGGGATCAATACGACCCACCTCCAAGATACCTCAACCCCTATTGTACCCGTTTATCTCAGGCACAATCCCTCTTTATCCTTTTTACAGGGCTAAAGGGTACATGAATCGTGCGCAAGGATTCTGTAGCTATCGCGTGCGTATTGTTAAGATGGAAACGAGATGGTAACCCTTATATTTTGAATTGAGTTCGTCCCTTTATGTACAAGTTAGTTTTTATCTTTTGTTCGTTACAGTTTAGAGCTTTTTACGCTTTGACTTATCTGCTCACTAGCCTTAAGATAGTTAAAAAAGTTTTATCAACTGTCATCTTTAAAGCGTTTGTTAATAATACTAATTAAGTTCTCAGTCCAAATAAGAACTTCGGACTTCGTCCAACTTCTCAATAAAATTCCAGTTTATAAAGAAGTTTCAGTCGCACCAAATCAAGTTTCAACGCTATCCGCGTTTCTAAGAACATATTTGGAACACGTGAACTCACCCCGTGGGACCACACATGCGCTCTGAATAAAACTTCTACGATCGGCGATTTCCAAAACCAGATTTCTTTCTTCATCAATATTCACAATATTAGAAGAAGCCCCTTTTTTACTTATCTTTTTTTTCTTTAAGGGTGTCGTAACGACTTTTTTCTTTGGACGAAAAATACGATGGTGACCCATGACCTCAGGACCCTTTGAATGTTTGAAATCTAGTTTCTATGAAAAAAGCGTGTCTGTTTTGTTGGCTGTTCACAATGAAGTGAATACATGTCCGAGACTGATTGTATGTGGTCGGGGCAGTTTGCATCGTCCTGTGTGTCTAACAGACGTTAGATTACATGTAAAGTACATAGGCATAAATCCTGCAACGTCCTTGTCCATATGTATTATCTTGAATAGAACGAATGGAACTTGTAGATAACTTTAGATAGAGGTTCAAACATTAAAGTCGACTATTTGTATTACCAGATTTGTTTTGACTACCTAATGCTACATTAATTACTCACAAAGAGAAGAAACAAGTGAATTAAACCTTAAAACCTAGGTATAAAGACAACCGAAGAAGTGATAACCATGAGCACGCTCTATGATGTCTTCTTCATTAATAACTGCCAATTTATCTAAGATCTATTAATAATTCCTAATCGCAATATACTCGTGCCTACCACCTCTTTGTATCACATGCGCTGTAAACTAAAAAAAACGCAAAACATTTTTGTTAAAACATTTTTTGCTAAAATCCCCCACCGTACACAATAGACTTTGCGCTCCCGTTAAGTAACCCAATTTTTACACCATAAATAAAAAGGAAAAAAACGTAAAAGGTAACGGTCTTCCGTGTTACCATTTTTAAAAAAAAGATTCGAATATGTATGAATTAATTTATGTAACGCCTCAATGCTTACATAGAAAGTGGGTATTGAGAGCGAAAATTAGGCCACATTCATAGTTTTTTTCTTGATCTTTTTTTACCTTTTCATAATGTTTTGTGACAATATTGACAGATCAGGCCCCGTCGAAGCTTTGACGTTAAGTTCGAGGATTTGTAAATAATCTCATTGAAAATTAATACCGTTTTGAGATACTTTCTTAGAGGCTGATTGGCTTCATTGTTAAATGTTTTTTGTTGAAGTTTCGAGTTTTCAGTGGCTATGAATTTTGATGAGTCTGTTTTTTATTAGTTTTTTATGTGTTGCACAAATAATTAATATTCTGAAGTAGGTACCTATAATAATGTGGGTGCACAGAGATCTTATATTTTTGCCGTGCCAAGATAAATATTGTGTGCTAAATATGTACCTTGTACTTAGTGCCGGATACGAATAGCACCAACCCACCTCATCTCGTGGGTGTCGTAAAATGCGACTGTGGGATTAGCTAGAGGATGGACAGCAGCGTCCTTCGAGTACATTAACAACTCAACTGCGATCGCCAATCCGCTTGCCAAGTGTGGCAAATATGGCAAAAGCCTCCAATGACACAACACACCCAGACCGGGAGACCTTTGTCCAATAGTAGATTTTATTCGGCTGAAATAATGAAGCTAAATACAGTATTAAGCTAACATATTAAATCGAGACGTTATATATATTAAGGTGACCGATACCTGAAATGTCAAAAAATCTTCTAAACTAATTTTTATAACCTGCATTTATATTTTTATATAGTCTTAACCCCGCCCTAATTTTTAACAAAAAAACGAGTTCTTAACAAAAAAGTAGCAGCATCCGTAACCGTTTAAGGGTTAATAATGGTAATGATAACCATAACCCTTAACCACGTGCCGAGATGAGGGTTAAGTTAAATATGTGAAGATGACAGAAAGGGTGACTTTATGTAATTATTACTTAAACTCATTCTATATTTTATGGGTTTTCTTTTTTAATAATCCATTTATTTCATACAAAAAGTTACGTCTTAAAGTAAAGTTGTATTTCACTTCGTACTTAATCTTATATTATGATACTTGTGTTTGAATTAGATAAAGAATCTGTGTATTTTAGACAAAAACGCTCTTCTCTAAGTACGATGTATGACACTTTATGCTATAAGCTGTGATCTCTATACAGAGCTGAGTCCTCTCTGCGTGAAGAATAATAATGAGTGAGT
Source organism: Diloba caeruleocephala (assembly GCA_947459985.1). NCBI lineage: Eukaryota > Metazoa > Arthropoda > Insecta > Lepidoptera > Noctuidae > Diloba > Diloba caeruleocephala. The sequence continues at coordinate 6,526,521 of OX381618.1, forward strand.
GCGTGTGAGAAGGTGAGTATGAAAGCTAGTGCACTATACAAAGAACTTCTAATTAAATGATTCTGATGATTGCGAGCAGCATTTAATTAAGATAACTTAGGGAGATGTGGCCGAATCGGTCTCCGCATAACATATTAAGTTGCTGACCTGGCCTACAATCTTCGTTCAATTTTCTCTCATTTAAGAGATATAGGTATATAAGGTTGCCAGATAGTCGGGATTCGTCTGGATCTCCCGATGTTTCAAACAATACAAAATCTCCCGACAAACAGCTTATGTATATACTATTCTATGACTTCATCATTTCGGCCGAATGAAGTCCACTGCTGGACACAGGCCTCACCAAAAGATCACCACAACGACCGATATGGGTGTTTTGTGGGCTCATTGGGGGGATTTGCCATAATAGCCACGCTTGGAAGACTGGTTGGCGATCGCAGTTGAGTCGTCAATGTACTCGAAGGGCACTGCTACCCACGGGAGGAGATGGGGTGGTGGTATTCTGAGCCTGCACTACACGGCAAATTCTATGACTTGTCGTCAGCCAAAGCCGAAACCAAATGTACCAAATTCTCCCTGCCAAATGTAACCCAAATAAATGCAAATGTTAGTTTTGGGCGGAAAGTCGTTAGATCTGGTCTGCTTCAACTGTATTCCTGGGCATAACAGTAAACTCTAAACTGCAATGGGGGCCTCATATAAAGGCGATTGCAGGCAAACTGAGCTTTGCTGCTTTTGCCATTAGGAAAATAGGACGCATCACTGACGTGGATACAGCTACGTTGGTATATTTTGCGTAATATCACAGTAATAAATAATTCCTATGGTATTTTAAAAGAGCAGTACGAACGACTTATAATCTACTACTACTGACTATTTGTGCAGATGAAAATAATAATTTTATCATCTCTGTATATTTATCTATATATCAAAACATTGTGTATGTCATCATCATATCAGCCATAGGATGTCCACTGCTGAACCCAGGCCTCCCCCTTAGATTTCCACAACAAGGGGCCACATGCCGCTCTCATCCAACGGCTCCTAGCGACCTTCACCAGGTCGTCTGTCCACCTCGTTGGAGGTCGTCCCACACTGCGTTTTCCGGTGCGCAGTCTCCATTCGAGAACCTTTGTGCCCCAGCGGCCATCAGTTCTACAAGCAATGTGCCCTGCCCATTGCCACTTCAGTTTACTAATCCTTTCAGCTATGTCGACAACTTCAGTTCTTCTACGGATCTCTTCATTTCTGATTCGATCTCGTAGAGAAATGCCAAGCATAGCTCTCTCCATATCTCGTTGAGTGACCTTGAGCTTTCTTATGAGGCCTATTGCGAGTGACCACGTCTCTGTTCCATATGTCATCACTGGTAATACACACTGGTTTAGACTTTCGTCTTGAGGCATTGTATTTATGTATGGACGTCCGCAAAAACATTGCAACTTTCAGGTAAAATTGTGAATTTACACACATTGCTTAAATACCAAAATAAAGTCCTTCTTGGAAAACAGTGTTAGGTTCTATAGTACAATTCCAACTAGTTTAACTGACTTACCTTGTATTAAATTTCAGTTTAAAGTCAGATATAAAGCATATCTTAACGTTAAGAGCATATTATAGTACTTATCAATCAGTACATTGAGGACAAATATGTTTGGCGTACGATTCCTTAGACTACAATGTACTTATTTAGTCTAAACTAAAATGACCAGAAATAATTTAATATTATACATACTGCATCCACTCTAACAACTCATACTATTTTAACATGTTTAACGATCATATCGGATCATAATTTGTAACATCAGAATCATAATTGTAATATATATGATATTAGTTTGAAATTGAATATATACCAATTTGTTTTTTTATCAATCCCTCTGGGCAGTCGTTATCTCACCATGGGATAAGGTGATCCTGGAAGGTAGATTAAAGTAGCTGCTTGATTTCTTCCTACCGTCTGATATATAAAACAAATATAATATGTAGCTTTTCTGTAAGCTACATATTATACTTGTTTTATATATTGGGCAGTTTGGACTGAATCATAATTGTAATATATATGATATTTGTTTGAAATTGAATATATAATAATTTGCTCTTTTCTTATTATTATTATTTTATTGAATATACCTTTCTCCTTCTCTTAGATTATGGCTTTTGTAGAGTATCTTCCACAATTTCGCCAATGTCAAGTATAAGGCAACGTCGTACGGTGTTTAGATTAATGAATCTTTACATATTCATAAAATATTTCTCAAAAATGAAAAAAAATCTATAAAATATGTCGGCAGCGTTGTACGGTTCAATTGTTTTTTCTGAATATAGGTATTCTTTTGTATTAATTATGACATCAATCATGCTTACATTATTGTCAATGTGAGCATTATGTAGCCACTAATGTAATATTTTATTTTTAACATATACACCGGCCTTTTGCTTGTCAGTATGGGTCTGACATGCTCACTAAAATGTCTTGTTGAGGGTAGCGTTGTGTGTTGGGTGGTTAAGTTGCCTGCATTATGGTTGACTTGAGCCATGCTGATGCATACGTTATGCCCATGAACGGGTGCCCTCTGTCGGGATTGGTCTGCTTTTACTGCTATAGCAATCTTATTGTAAGGCATTTAATTATCATTGTGCATAATGTGTGTGTATTCATCCTACACATTGGCATGCATTATCCTCGCATAACTTGTTCACGATTCTATTGTATTGATAAGACTGTAGTATTGTCACATATTTTAAACAAGTATATCCAACGACTTGGAACTTTGCAATTTAAATTCCGACTATTCGTAAGCGCCTACAAATAGTTTCAATGAATTAAAAAAAGAACTTTAATTCTGACTGTGCATGCTTTCTTTAGAACACTATCTCATTTTAATGTCAAGAGACGAAGAAGTCTTAAGTACTTCGTCATGCTTGAAGATACTTACATATTTAGTCCTCCATGAAGTCTTTTATCATAGGGTTTGGCTACAGAAAGTAAAACAGCTATATTAACTGAGGGCCTGTGTATGATTCGTAGATCGAGCGAAATAAGGGTATATCTATTACGACCTCATTATAAAATTAAGTCATAAGACAGAATTTTAGTTTTGTGCGGATGTATTTCACTAGTTAATTTGATGTGAAATCATATAATCACAACTCAATCGATTTCAACTTGAGTTTAATATCCGAACCATGACAAGGTCGGAATAAAAATACGCAACGGTCAAGTTAAATAACTGCTACCCTGATTAATCCTGTCTCAAGGGAAATATGACGTTGTCAAGGGTGATTTGTACCTTTGACGTTCGGAGCACAACCTGAATAACCTCTCTGATATCTGTATGTGTATCAGTACATATAAATCTAAAAATAAGATCATGAGGATAACTCACTTCCATCTGCTAACGCTGAAAGCAGACTGTAACGTACTTGAGAAAAGTCTAGATTTTCATTTGATGCCCTATCGCTATGGTAAGACCCGTCATGGAGGAGTGGCTGGAGAAGCAGCAACGCACCCTCATCTTACGGAGATACTCTCTCGACATGGGTGCTTCAGAAGACATCAGGCGTCTGTTCCCGGTCTAAACGACACAGATAACTTCTGAAGCACCCATGTCGGGAAAGTATCTCACCTCATCATCACCTGCCAGGAAGACACGTTGCAGCACATACGGGAGGAGAGCGCAGCTTGGGCGACGCAGCGCTGTGACCTCATGGTGGCGGTTGAAGAAAGTCAACCTTCGCTAGGCCATGGTTCATCGAACGGTTCGTGGACGAAAGGGCGTGGGATGCCGTCACCGCCTGTTTCGAGGACGTGAAATACGCACAGGAGCCGGCGGAGTCTTCAGCAAGAAGTTACCTCAAAAAAAGGTTTTCATTTGAGGACCTATCTTCATCGCTATCTCAAAGACCATAAACTCTTTTGGCGAACGGTCATGAGTCTTACCCATATAAGGCCAATTCACGAGTTTAATAGGGTTTCTATCAAAATTCGTTTCTTTTTCACTCTTCATCAGTGGCATTGCCAATTAAATACATCGGTGTGAAATTATTGCTGATAATCTAAAAATCTACATGACTCTAACATAAAAAAATGATACCATCTTTATTTAACACGATTTAGGTAGTATTGAACGCTTTTGCTGGCTGAGAATAGCATCACGCCGTTAGTGAAGTTCGAGATCTTGGTGTAATGATTGTCAGAAAGATTAACTTCAATAGTTGTCACAAAAGCCTACACATTTGCGTCGGGCCTGCACTGCACTTGGGCGTTTTCTCAAAAGATAACCTTTGGTCCCGGTTGTCCCGGTCAGTAAGTAAGTTCACCTGGTTTGTGAATTATAGTTAGATTTAGTTGGCAGACATGCGCGATTCGTAACTACTAGATGAATTACTTTGAACATTAAACCCCTTCATATTCACATACAAACAGAGGCAAGAAAATCTCACTACAGACTTTCAAAGGCAGGAGCATGGAATCGATACAAGCCCTGCACAAAACATACATCAATGGATCCTGTAAGAGAACTGGATGACTTAATGGACATGACATGGGATGCTGACAATCCAGTCTATATGTTCAATAGGAGATTCAGTGTACATATACCCTCAAGGGAAGAGTGGCAAAGAGGACTCAAGCCCATAAATGATACGGCTCATCTCATTTGGTATACTGATTGATCTAAAATGAAGTCAGGTACGGGAGCAGGAATTTGGTCCAATGACTGTAATATCAGTCAATCCATGGGGCACTATACATCGGTTTTCCAGTCGGAGTCCTATGCAATAATTGCCAGCATAAGAGAAACTACTAAGGAGAAATATGAAGGATAAAACCGTATATATACTCAGCGACAGTCAAGCAGCTTTGAAGGCATTAATCTCCTTCAAAGTAAAGTCGAAACTAGTCAAGGAAGGTGTTATCCTATTAAACAAACTAGGAAAACACAATAACGTAAAACATATCTGGGTACCTGGACACGAAGGTATTGAAGGTAACGAGAAGGCAGATCAACTAGCAAGGGCGGGCTCGAATGAGCAGTTCATCGGCCCTGAGCCATTTGTAGGAATACCTAATGGTACCTACCAACAGGCATTACATGCATTTGCTGATAAAGAGCATGTCAGAGAACGGAAGCAAGCGAGAGGCCTAAACCATTCTAAGACTTTCTGCAGCACAAAACTAGACGGGTTTAAGAGATTATTAAATCTAACCAAACCCCATTTAAGGCACTATGTAGGCGCAATGACAGGACACTTTGGCACCAAGGAGCAACTCCATAGGACGAAGCTTAGCACAACGGAAACATGCAGATTCTGTATGGACAATCAAGAGTCGATCGATCGATAGAATAGAACTACTAGACGATAAAACTTTGACGGCATGGTTGGTGCAGTGGCTGATACAGTCGGCTGCTGCGCACCGGGTCGCGGGTTAGATTCCCGTACGGAACAAATATTTGTATGATCTGCAGGTAGTTGTTCCGGGTCTGGGTGTATTGTGTGTGGAATTTGTGTTTGTAACCGCACCGGAGGTATCAAAGTGTAGGGCAACGTTTAAAAAAAAACTGAGAACACTATCTCATTTTAATGTTAAGAGACGAAGGAGTCGATGATGAAGCATGCTTGAAGATACTTACATGTTAGTCCTCCATGAAGTCTTTTATCAACTGTAAATAATATAATAAACAGAAAAGACATACATATAATTTTATTGTTATGTTAAAGGTAAAAGTAAATAGGAACTTAAAATTTTATTGGTGCTCAGTGTAAATTCTACATGAACTTCCTTCGCCCGCTTACTCCTACCGTCTAAAATCACTGGATCATCTTCTGCACCGAAGGGAGGCTCCAGGTACTCGTATGATCACACTAGAGCTGCCCACTGGTGCGACGCCTATAGGCACATCCTGAAGAGGGTGACTGTAAAGCGGTCACCCTCCCGGGGGGATTGCAAAGGATCCCCCAAAACGTCCCACGGCAGCGCGTGACCACATGCGCGCTACCGTCTTCTCTTGGGTCGCTCGGTGTGGGCATGATTTGAAGATTTCCCAAGCTGAAGTGAGTTTATACCTAGATAGAATACGCCAGTGGGATCATCATCATATCAGCCAATGGACGCCCACTGCTGAACAATGGCCTCTCCCATAAACAACTGGTTACATGCCGCGTGTCGTCATATTTGGGAGATTTACCAATACTCACTACGTGGTATACATACATCATATTATGCAGTACGCTCACAAAGGGTTGAAAACATGACAGGTATAGGACCTGATGTCCCTTTATACAGTAATTAATTACCGTAACGATCTCGTTAGATCGCTCGTCGATCTCGTGCAGATGAATTCACTGTGTACATGTGAATAAAAGGATCTCCTTTTATTCACATGTACACAGTGAATTCATCTGCACTTCAAATGAGTTTGATCACTTAACAAAAACCAAAATTGCACTCCTACAAGATGCTGTTCGCGACTGTTTCCTGTTTCAAACGACATTGCATTCACAACTTTTAATTATTTTGGTTAATAAAAGAATGTTAAATAAAGTTCTCTTCAATGACTCTCCTTTACAGGCAAATCATTAGTAGACCCGGTACCTATTCTAAAATTCTGTATGCTTTATTCTCTAATACCCAATCTCAAGGAGCTTCCAGTACAAAATCCAATAACTAGCACCTCTCGATGCACCCGGCTGCCTCTCTTTGTGCTCCGACGCGAATCAACATCCATCGGTTAATCGCTCAGATTAAGTGGCATTAAACGCTTCCACACAATCCTATCACTTGCCAACAAATCTCATTTCCACTGCACTTTAATCCTATACCACAACCAGTACTATGAAACATTTGTAATTTAGATTGCTCTTTCCATTACCACCTTTAAACTATAAATCATAAAACATGGTTTTGTTAAAGCGGTAATGTATGAGGGATATAACGAAGTTGTAGTTGATGGGTGTCGTTTCCCCCAAAAGCTCTCGCTCGCTAGTCAATTAAGTGATCAGCCAGGGGTTCTGCACAATTGGTCGCCTCCGCACAATGCGACGGTGGCGCCGCGCTACGATATTGTGTACAACTCGCAACGGTTTTATTAGACGGATTGTGAGGGATGGCGCTTTTTTGAAGGATTATAACTGAAGCATATTTGAGGTATTAATATTGAGGGTATTATAAAGCTAATAATGCACGAACTGAATAGCTGCAAATAACCGACTACACATTAATAAATTGCTGTGTTCATTATGTTACACTTCTCAAATTCTTTATAATGATTTTACAGCCCTCCTTTATATTTAGCGGTTAAGAGTCAATAAACTTACAGTTTCTAGGAAAAACGTCAATGTCCAGAATTGTACAATTTACCTCAACCCGCCCATTTTTCAGAAGAACTAAAACAAAAAAGCCAAACCGGATCTATTTTTACCGCAATTTTTTTCGCATTGCAGACGGGGCGAGTCGTCAGGCCTCGGGCGTCCGTGCGTAAAATCGGATCATGAACGAGTTACTCGAGCGCGACCAATAGTTACGAGCCTCTGACCGAACGACAGATTTTTTGAAAACTGAGTTAAATGCTTTGAGGGATTAAATGTAGGCGCCGATTTTTGTGTGGGCATTTAGGCTTTAAACTTACGTAGAGACCTGTGTATGGCTTATTATAACTTACCTAATTTGACAGATGTTTGCTAATGGAAAAGTTGTGAACAAATGTTAAACATACATACAAACAAACCTGCATATTTCTAGGTAAATTAAGTTGACCGTTCTCTAGTGTGGTTGTCGTAATAGGTATAGGATTATGTCCGAAGGGCAGCAGCATCTTCCTGCAACCGTTTGGGAAAAAAATAATAATAAAATGAAATGTTTATTTAAATTGCATACGAATGTGATGCGTTCCAAATTTTTAAACCGGTTACCGGAGACTGTCATTTCGTGCCTGACAAGATCAGAGTTTAAATCTAAACTGAAATGCTAGCTCAAAGAGCATTCTACAAAGTAGACGACTTTAAAAAAATCTATGTTTGTCTAATTTCAATTCTTTAAGTTTTAATAATTATTTATTTTCGTACAGATTGTATAAATAATGTTAATTTTCAATTATCTTTGTATATTATCAGTATTATTTTGTTTTTCTATTATTTTATTTCAACTACCTATTTTCCTACCGACTATGTATTTTCCTCACTGGAAATCAGTAATTTTATTATATTTTTCAAAGCAAATATTTTGAGAGCAATATTATATTAATAGCCACGTTATATTATGAATAAAGTATTTATCTGTTTATCATTACAATGCACGATTTGGATTTTTAACATTTTTGAGCGAGGAATTGCTTGTGTTTAATTTTTGTTTTTGTTAGGACAGGAGACATAGTGATTAGGGTAGCTGTCTTGTTGGGTCAGATGCAGCAGTGGCTTATAAGGCTTTATTATCCTCATAAATTCTCCAAAAATCAATCCCTCTAATATCCATAACCACTGCCAGAATCTGCTTACACTCATATAGCTCTGCACTTGGTAAAGGTAAATTTTCCAGTACTCACCAGGCTCGGCAGGCAGGTTGATGAGCGCATGATGGCAGCTGTTCTTCAGAAGGGACTCTGCTGCACATCTCTCTGGTTTAGTCCCTTAACAGCACCCATGGGTGGAAAGAGGTGATGTGAGGAGATTTACTGCCTGGAATACAGAAAATAAATAATACAATTGGACAATATAATTCCAGTAACAACTGTTGCATTTAATTATGCAAAACAAAAATCGTTAGTAAAAAGGTGATTGTAGATGTGGGACATATTATTATTGCATTACACTGATCAAATAGAGTATAAAAGTTTATATTGCATTTAAATGAAAAGCCTAAGTAATTAGATTTCGGAAATATGGAGTAAATGGAAGCCCCGTTATGTAGCTCAGGCATCAGTCATGACATTTACGTGGAAGACTTTCCAACGCAATATATGTACAACACATTTTTCCTTATTATTGAATCCAAACAATTACAATTATTTGTATATATATACTGTATATGAAGACATAGGGAAGCATGTACAATAACATATGATAACGCTTGCACAGACGTACCACGTGAGGTCAGCAGATAACCTTACACCGATGTCTTATCATTGAAGAAAAATGACCGACTGAGCTCGACTTGCAGACTTGTAGTTGTTTTAGTATCAACATGCTACCGAAATAAATATATAATTGAAAAAAGTGGAAAATACTAAACCGAAGACTATTGGCAACGATCCCAGAACTGGATACTCTACATATGCGCTCACGATATCCTGAAAAAAGGACGTTTTTCTAATCCTCCCTTTTTATAAAATACTTCTCTCTGAAACGGTACGTATAACTTTAGAAATTAATCGAAAACAAATGTAATTAAAATCGTATAAACGGGTCTGAATGTATGCAATGAGAACTCTATAAAACGTTAAAACATTTGATCACAGACAATCTATGTCTGTTCATTTGATGTTGATACAGACGTCAGGTTCGTTCGTGAACGGTAGTAATCGGGAATGCAATGATTAATTTAGAATTTAGTCTAACAATCCACAATTTAACTACACGTCAAACAATGTATTCAACAAGTTTGTAATCTAAACTAAGATTTGTATTTTTGTATCTTTGTAACGAAAAAACTACTGGTCCGATTTCAAAACTTCTTTCGCTATTAGAATGCTACATTATCTTTGAGTGACATAGGCTACATTTATTACTAGAAAAATTTAGGGATCCCTACTAAAACATCAATAATGGAACCCAAGGGGTAAAAAAATGACTTTCATCGCATGAGCTGCGGAAACTATTCATGACATAACAAAAAAATGTTCAACAATATTAAAGAACATCAATATCTAAAACAAAACAAAACAAAATCAAAACAAACTTCGCAAGACCACTTGTCCAACTATTGTAGTTATGTAACTATAACTTCTTTTTCACATTTTAAAAGTTGATAAAAATGCCGATCAAAAACTGTCATCATGTTTACATTTCATTCATCACCATCATCATCATTTCGGCCGAATGAAGTCCACTGCTGAACACAGGCCTCCGCTAAACATCACTACAACGACCGATATGAGTATGTTGTGGGCTCATTGGGGGTTTTGCCATAATCGCCACGCTTGGCAGACGGGTTGGCGATCGCAGTTGAGTTGTTAATGTACTCGAAGGACGCTGTTGCCCATCCTCCGGCTAATCCCTTAGTCGACTTTTACGACACCCACGGGAGGAGATGGGGTGGTGGTATTCTGAGCCGGCACCACACGGCAGTCTACATTTATCACAAAAAGATTATAAAATAAATGTTCACCCGTGCGAAGCCGGGACGGGCTGCTACTACTTACCAAATAAAAAGATGTAATCCACTCAGGTTACATCTTCCTGCCTTTTTTTAACCGACTTCAAAAAGGAGGAGGTTCTCAATTCAATGCGTATTTTTTTTTCAGAGGTCATGTACTGAAATTCTCCTGTCGTCGTTTCAATATCACCTTTTGTAAAAACTGAAGTCAAATATAACTTTTACGGAGATTTAAATGCAGTCAACTTAAATGTGTCCAATACCTAAACAAGAAATACATGACAATCGCAATAACGGATGCGGCTCCCAAAATACGAAAAAGGTCATAAATACATCATTTTTACAAACAAGACCCGACAAGACACATTGGCAGACGTTCTTAATTTATCCTGTACGACATAAACAAAGAAGCAAGCAAACAGACAAACAAAAGAACAAACGCGTGATTTAACGCTGACATACTCGATTCTTGTCCGTCTTTTTAACGTATCGATCTTAGTGCAAATTGTAATGGCGACTGATTGATTTATTCAGCGCTTTACGGAGAATATTTTGAATTGTTTCAGATATATATAGTTGAGTTAAGATGTGGCTTCGTGGTTTTAAGTTATTTAGTGGTGAAGACGTTATTATTTGTTATTTTGCTATTCGTTTTTATAAACATAGTATTTACATCAGCCCTTAGATACCTGCTGCTGAATTCTGCGTAGGTCATATACACCGCCAAAGTGTGCAGTAATGAGGAGTTATTTATTTATTCCTTATTACCATACGACACCCATAGGATAAGAGGGTGAACTCCTTTACCACGAACCATACGAGCAGAGACTAGGCCGCCAAATTAGACTTTTATTTCTACAGCTGAAATTCAGCGTCGGGTAATCATCCGGATAAGCTGATCACCGCAAACATTGACCACTCAGTATTTACTAAGTAGTTTTGTTTTTAGTATTATATTATATATATACAGTGGCAGTGGATGTCGATGTTAAGGAGCGACTGGAGCTGTACTCCAGTCATAGCAATTTCACCTACCATAATAACTATGTGTAAGCGTAGTTGTATTTCGAGTGAAGGGAAGGAACAGCCAGTGAATTTACTGAAATTCCAACTGAAGCCTTAGGTCAGAAACGCTTCAGTAGGCCAATTCTCTTAATAAATGCTTTAAAAGTAGTTGCAATCCGATTCGATAGATCTGATGTAATAAATGGAATTCCCCTATACTAACAAACAACGTCAATCGTGAACTTATATTGTGATGAGATCGAAAATGGATCGAAACTTGATCAAAGCCAAAACGGTATTCTACCAAAAATTTTGAAATGACGCAGGTACCAAAATTGACATTAAATTTAAATTGAAATGAGACTAGATTGGGATCATACTGAAATTGGACTGAATTTTAAGCAAATCAGAATACCAATTTTATGTAATTCATAATTTAAATCTCAGTACGGTCATGTTTCAGTCAGAGTGTAAATTTATTACGAGAATTGACTCTCAGTAATCAACTTAGTTGCTGACGAGTCTACGGGTGCGGTGGGTACCATCCCCTAGGCTGTTGCTCGTTTGATGTACCTATCATATAAAAACAGCTATTGTTCTTTAGACCACCCAATTTCCTCCAGTGGATATCGTAAAACGGACTGTAAACCTGAGGTATGGGCAGCAGCGTCCCTTTCCGTATGTGGAACAGCAGTCATTCTAAGCTCACTAACCCACCTGCCAAGCGTGGTGAGGACTGGCAAATTCTCCCCGAAATGATGATACAATTATGGAAATCTGTGGAGTCAAAGGACTGATATGAATCAAAAACTCTAGTAAATGTTAGTCAGGCTTGTTTAGTGTAGACTTTTTAAGAAGTTTAGACTCTTTTCTCCTGCATTGTCCTCACATTACCTTCATTTCGAGAACATTGTAGGTAAAAAAAACACTGTAATAATATGATTTAAAAAGAGAAACCATGAAGTTTCTTGCCCGTTCTTCTTCATAGGAAATCTACACCTTGGAACACGGCAACTAAAGTCTCGACTATTCGTAATGGTTTTAAATGTTTTTTTTTTATGACATGTTTTTTAAATCTTTTTTTAGTCATCATATCAGTCAAAGGACTGATAAAATGATATTATTCTAAACGTCTATATCTGTGCGTCTGCATTGTTGCCATTCTCTCTGACTTTACAAAGCACGATTTACTGAAAATGAGAGTGTACAGGTATTATTTAGAAAAAGCACGACTAGTTAATTCCCCTACTAACTCAGCATAACATATCGGCTCGGCGCACTTATGAAAACATGGGCCTTATAATGACCGGTCCGGTAATCTGTGTGGTGTCCGGTAAAGAATATAGCACCTCTCCATCTCCGTCTCGCCCGTCGTCCACGAGAGGAGATGCTGCTATATTATAATCCAGGTTAAGCGGGTTGAAGTCCCTTATTCGCCTCTTCCACTTCCATGTCGTAAGAGGCGAACCCGGTCCCCAAGCGTGCCATACTGCGCTCACTAACCCGCCCGCCAAGCGTGGTGAGTACCGGCAAATTCCTATCAGTTTTTTTATACAATATAGTAGCGAGACGCTGGAGTCATTCGTCTCCTGGTAAGCGTCAGGCCCGCCCATAACAATCATAACACTACCCATGGCTAGTCCTGCACGATACTGCGTTCGTCACCTCGAGACGTTAATTAATTATTCTCTTGTACCAAGTAATTTCACTAGCTACAGTGCCCTTCACATCAGCACACAATAATGTCTATTGCTTAAAACTATACAGCAAAGCAGCATGGGAGCAGAATATCTGCCACTGCGGTGGTACCTACTCGGACCCTTGTATCATGAGATCTCAGTCGAAAATTACAGAGCCCTAACAGGCCGCCATGCCTGATGTAGTATCCGTCACCATTCAAAGTCAAAGTATTTTATTTCAAATAAACCAAATATTAGCACTTATGAAACGTCAGAATCTAAGTTGCACGGTTCCAAATAGTTGAGCTCATGGAGAAGAGCGGGCAAGAAACTCCATGGATACTCTTTTAAAATAATTGAGAATACAATGTTGATTAATACAAAATATTGTAAAACATATACCGAGAAAAATATAGTTCAATGTGTTAGAATAGAATAGAATAGAATCATTTATTCAGTAAATAGGTCCTAACAGACACTTTTACACGTCATATTGAAACAACGGAGGGCATTTCGCTACATGACAACCTCTGAGAAGAAATGCTGAAAGAAACTCAGGGTTAGGTCTTTTTTGTCATTTTTTTTACGTCTTTTACAAATCTGTTCGTTACAAAGTATTTAAATTAGTCATCTATATATAAAAGATAAATATGGCAGTTATACAATGCAAATATCACTTCAGATATATTAGGTTTCCAGGGAAGCCACATGTGCAGAAAAGGGCTAACGCCATATGTCCCTATCGTCAACATAGTCTTTAATCCTATAATATGCTTTTTTTATAAGAATTGATTTGACGTGCGATTTAAACTTCCCGATTGTCAGATCAGTAATTTCTTTTGGTATCTTATTATAAAACCGAACGCAGTTACCTAAGAACGATTTGTTGGTTTTGGACAATCTAAATTTAGGTACTACTATTTTATGTCTATTTCTGGTATTTATACAATGAATGTCACTTTTTACTTTAAACATTAGCAAGTTTTTACGGACAAACATAATATTTTCAAAAATGTAAAGAGAAGGCATTGTTAGTACATTGCTATCTTTAAAGAGGTCTCTAAGTGATTCGCGAGGGCTCATATTATATATTGCGCGGATGGCTCTCTTCTGTAATATAAATATTGAATCTACACCAGCTGCTGCTCCCCACAGCATAATGCCATATGACATTATACTGTGGAAATACGCAAAATATACAAGTCTGGCCGTAGCTACGTCAGTTAGATGCCTAATTTTCCTAACTGCAAATGCAGCAGAACTTAACTTACTTGATAAAGCCTTTATATGAGCACCCCATTGTAGTTTATAATCAATGGTTATACCTAGAAATACGGTTTCATGTACAATCTCAAGATTGTTGCCTTCGAAAATTATTTCCAATCCGACTTGAGGTACATTTGGCAACGAAAATTTTAAACATTTTGTTTTATTTGCATTTAATAAGAGATTATTTGCAGTAAACCATTTAGACAGAGAGATTAAACTCTCATTGACATGAACAACTTCATTGTCTTTCCTGTTTATGTTAAAAATAAGCGAAGTGTCATCAGCAAATAAAATTGTATTACATAATGCTGACATCATATAAGGCAGATCATTAATATAGGCTAAGAACAGAAAGGGGCCCAAAATTGAGCCCTGTGGCACGCCCATTTTTATTAGAGACCCTGATGATGTTATACCATTTATACCTACTTTTAGCTGTCGTTTGGAAAGGTATGATAATACAAGGTCGAGAGCTGGTCCACGAATTCCGTAGTGACCCAATTTACAAACGAGCGTATTGTGATCAACGCAATCAAAAGCCTTGGAAAGATCACAGAAGATACCAAGGGCATCCTGTGAGCCCTCCCAGGCTTCTAGTATATGAGTGATTAGTTTGGCGCCCGCGTCCGTAGTCGATCGACCCTTCGTGAAGCCAAACTGTCCATCATGCAAAATCTCGTTTTTATTAAAATGAACCATCATCTGATCAAGCATAACTTTTTCAAAAACTTTACTCAATGTTGGAAGCACAGAAACAGGTCTATAGTTAGAGGGATTATGCTTACATCCTGATTTAAAAATTGGGATAACTTTACTATGTTTCATTAAATCAGGGAATGTTCCACTATCGATACAATCATTGAAAAGTTTTGTAAGAAATGGGGCGATGTTATCGATGATAGACCCTACCACTTTAACGGATATACCCCATAAGTCTTCAGTACTTTTCATATTTAAACTCTTAAAAGATTTAATAACTGTAAATATATTGACATGTCGGAATTTAAAAGTTGGAATGTATTTAGTAAAATATTGTTTAAGCAATGACTCTGCTAAAGAAGGGGACGAATCAAGTGAACTAGTTACTTCGATCGGGATATTGTTGAAAAAATTTTTAAATGCGTTGGCTACTTCTACTTTGCCCGATATGGTTTTATCTTTGATTTTTAAAGATAATTCGGGATCCCGTCGATTTATTTGTGTTAAGACAATAATATAATAATAATAGTTTATTTGCCGTGGCAGTTAACGGCTGACCAGTCCAAACAGACGGCACCCGTTCACGAGCATGACGCATGCATCAGCATCGCTTAGCTCAACCATATTGTAGGGAACCGAACGACCCGATACACAACGCCACCGCCAGCAAGACATTTTAGTGAGCATGACAGACCAATACAGCCAGGCAAAAGATAATCAATATAAGTACTCGAAATAACATTGATGGCTACATGATGCTCACACATTTACAGTTTTGTATGAATAACGCTTTGCGTATGCTTACTATCATTTTTTTTTGTTGGGCTTCTCGCATACATTTCTGGGAAATGTGGTTGCTTAACCGGTCATTTCTAGCGAAGCCAAAAGAAGCCTCCAGCCAGGCTTAAAATTATCTTACTATCCTTCTAGCCTAGCCTAGCCGTGTGGTGCCGGTTCAGAATACCACCACCCCATTTCCTCCCGTGGGTGTCGTAAAAGTCGACTATGGGATTAGCCGGAGGATGGGCAGCAGCTTCCTTCGATTACATTAACAAATCAACTGCGATCGCCAACCCGTCTGCCAAGCGTGGCGATTATGGCAAAACCCCCCAATGAGCCCACAACACACCCATATTGGTCATTGTGGTGATCTTTGGGGGAGGCCTGTGTCCAGCAGTGGACTTAATTCGGCCGAAATGATGATCCTTCTAGTTATTAGATTAAACTCCCACAAAAATAATGATATTCGTTTCCGAACAAAATGTCGGTGCTACCACTACATTCCGGTGAGAGCAGCCGTTGAACGGCGCGAGCGGTCTCGTCTGACGATTGATACATGTGACATACACGACAAACCTTCCGTGCCTTTTATTTGACAATTTATGTGTCTCACAAAACGCAAAGTACTTTTCAAGTAATGTGACCGTTCCTGTTTTTATTTCGTACGGTAATTTTAAGTGTCGTTACAGTATGACGAAGCTTCACTTTTGATTCGTTGTCGCTTTGAATCAATTTGAAAATCGGAACAAATGAATTGAGTTTTGTATCATAAATTTACGCTATGACTGAAAGTAGACTGAACAGAGATTAAATTATGAATTGACAAAAAACATGTAATATTATATTATAATCTGCTCCTCTATAAAACTAATACAGTCTTATTACAAAAATCTTGTTAGACTCAGGTTTAAACCAGAACTATGAAGTGCCGTGGTTTAAACCCGTCCGTATTACAAATATCAAAATAAGTCAGGACTAGATAGTACCTGACTTTAGTTCTGGCTTAAACTATTTCCACAGATTATACACGGAATTCCTTGGAAACATTCATTCAATCTGATAGCATTCGGTTACATCGTTCCGTTTACCCAAATGCTGAATATTTCTGTAATTTTTTTATATTAATGGTATTGATATTTTAACATATATAATAGGGTATTTAATGACGATAACTATTAGAAACTAATGGTTGTTCTTGTTTCAATAAATGCCATTTATTTTCTTTCTGAGGAATACTTTTATGACATTTATTTCATGTCCGAAATATGTACTTTCAAACAACACTAATGCGTAACGGAATGTCTATATCGCGCGGAAATCTTTAAACATAGGTAAAACTGTTCTGAGATTTGGACATTTCTTCGTACTTATTATTGATAAGAAGTTAGGGAATAATATTAATAAAATAGAACAACAGAAAAAACGAAGAAGTGAAAACTGGAATTCTGAAGAAAAAGTTAGTACTTGCCTACAATTATTGTAATTACGGCACATTACTATCTTTAGGACGACGCAAATTTAAACTATTTCATGAAATATTACCATACAACACACAAAAATAAACCAAATCTAACCTCAAAACAATGAATTTGACGTATATTTGTGACTTAGACCAAAGGTTTTAGAGTTAAACTAGGTCCCCATCAGGTTTATCTTTAGTACCATAGATAGTCCAAGACTAAGAGTTAAACCACTTTTTGTAATAAGAAATTTGATTAAACCACACTTTTAGTCCGAGACTATCGATAAACCATGTTTTGTAATAAGACGGAAGAAGTTCAGTCGGATTTTCAGTATAATGTCAATCTAGTCTCATTGCAATCTCAATTTTGACGTTTATTCGATAACAATTTTTGTACCTGTGACAGTTCGAAATATTAGCAGAATACCGTTTTAACTTCGATCAGCTTTCGATTCATTTTCGATCTCATTACAGATCTCATCACGTTTGACATTGTTTGTTAGCTTAGGAGAATACCATTTGTGACATTTACGACACTAAGACTAGATCGGAACTATATTTTGAACGTTTTTAAATTACGAGAATTGGGTATCTGGCCGTAAACATCCACTGCTGAACATAACCCTTCCAATGATCACATTTCCAGAATCATCACATTTCGCAGGCGGAGTGGTGATCGCAGTATCTTGTTATTATAGCACACGAGTGCTGCTGCCCATCTTCTGGATATCAACTCTTAGTTGCCGATTTCAAAATTTACAGAAGGAGCAACACCGATACCGCTTTACATTCATCCCCTCCTAGATGTGCTTAAGGCGTGCGAAGATGACCGCTCCAGTGGTTTTAGCCGGTAGGAGTCCGGCATACCCCTCGCCCATCCCCGGGGTGAAGGAAGTTCATGTAGAATTTTCACTGGACATCAATAAAAAAAAGGAGCAGCACCGATAAAATATGTGTAGTTTTTTATCCTTACATACCCATTTTTCTAAGAACTTACGTGTGAAGATATTTGAGTACTTCTTCTTCTTTTTTTAAAACGATGCCCCACACTAGGATTCCTCCTGTGTCTTGGGTGCGTTTACAGACATGAATTCCACATACAAATACACCCAGACCTGGAACAAATACCTGCAGATCATAGAAATATTTGTTCCGTGCGGGAATCGAACCCACGACCCGGAGCGCAGCAGCCGACTGTATCAGCCACTGCACCTATCGTGTCGTGCCGTCTGGCGCACTATAGTCAACTCCGTTACCAGCTGATTGCCAATTTTACTGCAGCATGAGCTATTTCCTTGTTAACGATAAAATATATGTTTTTGTGAAGAGTAAGTAGTTTTTATTTAATCGTTTTGAATTCGGAATACAGAATTAGACAAGAACTATTATCAACATCAACATTTCGTAGTCCACTACTGGATACGGCCATCAACTAATAAAGAGGCAATCCGTGGACTCCACGCTGAGCAGTTTTGTGGCCTCAATATTATCGACTATTCCAACTTGCTTGTCTCAAATATACAACCTAGGTATTTAAATAACTTATAACCATTTCTTCAAATGAACTCAATATAAATCTACATTATCTTCACAGTTCCCTCACAGCGATCAGCGTGTACTCCAAATTCTACAAACACTACGACAGCATCAAAAACGCCTTACAAAAAAGTAAAAAAGAACAACGCTCAGTAAACGGACGTCTCGGGTACCCGGGTACCTGCACCCAATTACTCAGTCACCCAGATGGGGGTGGAGGGGGTGACATACAGACACCGCTGTCACGATCGATGATAGCTCCCGAGATAAGTTTACGAGGACTTCGCTAAACGTCTTGCCAAGAGAATCGTGGAATATAGCAAGGAATATAGAATATTTTTAACTGCCTAGAATAGAATCGAATATTTATAAGGGTGCCATGCCAATCATCCATTTTTTGTCCTATGTGCATTTGATCAAACATATTGGTTGACTTCATCAAAGGACAAGGGTGGTTTAGGGCCTGATCTGTTACAGAAATGAAAACTAAACCAAAAATAAGTGTCTTTTTATATTATGTATCCCTACTACATATTTTTACGAAGAATTAAAATTAAAAGTGCAATAAAAGAAAACAAAACAAACAACACGAATAAACCAGTGCCATTTAAATGGAACGCATACTATTTTCTATGACATTGTGCCTTTGTATAGTTGTCCGAAGTACATTCTATGTTTGGCAAAAACTTAGAATGTACTAACAGGTAACAACGCCTAACTTATTCGTCGCTGGTTTAAAATTGCCGATAGCTGTGGCGTTCGAACAGGACGCAGTAGATTATTTATATATGCTATAGCTAATGAGCAGTCGTCGAAGGATTCGGTAAAGCTAAAGCCAAAGGACTCGCCAAGATTTTTCGGCCGCTTACGATGTAGTTGGTTACTGTGATCAAGCCCAGACCTGTGATTGTGATCCTAGTGATGAACTTCACGGATGGATATAAAATACTGAACTTAAGTTATTATTTGCGGAAATGGTTGATGGTTAAGAAAAAGAATATAAAGCTGGCCCCTGCCAAATTCTGTGATCGCTCATCAGGGACACAGAGCTTGCAGAAGGAATTCCCGCTTTTTACGATCTTCTAGCCGAGACCGGCTTAATGCTGTCTCTTTTCTATACTTCCATTATTGTCAATAATATTGCGAGTAGCAGGAGATATTTCATTATATAAGATACAATTAAGAATACAATTAAGATACAGTCTACAATTTTTCTTCGATGATAGGTTAACTTAGACATATTAACGTGGTGTATCGGTTATCGGTTATTCGTGTGGTGTCCGGATTAAGAATATAGCTCCGCTCCATCTCGTCTCTTGGATGTCGTAAAAGGTGACTAAGGGAATCTAAACCAGAAGGATAGGCAACAGCATCCCTTCTGCGCTCACCAACCCGCCTGCCAAGCGTGGCGAGTACTGGCAAATTCCCCCAATATGATAACACAATTGTGGAAATTTATGGGGGAGGCGTTTGTTTAGCAGTGGACGTGCATGGCCAATATGATGATGATGATGTATCGGTTATATAGTTATTAGTATTTGACGGTACGGTTGGTGCAGTGGCTGATACAGTCGGCTGCTGCGCTCCGGGTCTTGGATTCGATTCCCGCACGGAACAAATATTTGTATGATCTGCAGGTAGTTGTTCCGGGTTTGGGTGTATTTGTATGTGGAATTCATGTCTGTAAACGCACCCAAGACACAGAAGGAATCCTAGTGTGGGGCACCGTTTTTAAAAAAGTACTTCTTGTACTCAAATATCTGCACACGTAAGTTCTTAGAAAAATGGGTATGTAAGGATAGGAACGTTTTTTTAAAAACAAATCAAATCAAAATCAAATCAAATCAAAATCAGTGACTATGAAATGAATTATAAAATTACTGGGCACTAAATAACGTACGCCTTGAGCTGAGGAGAGCAGTGTGATGCCACGCAGGACGGCACATGGGTCGCATCACTATTGTTATGGGTAGAAGTGACGCTTACCACCAGGTGAATATGACTTGCACATCTCATCACCTACTTGCATAAACAAACCTATGGAAATTATGATGAAGAAAATCATATTGAGGCTTCAATAGATCTGTTGCTACAGCGACATTTTGGTTAACTGTTTGGGGATGTGCTTCTAGACGACAATCTGAAATTTAGTTATAAAGGAAACATGAGGAAATTTGTATGAAGAAAATGTTCGTAAAGATTTTATTCAGAGACGGAATATGTAAACCGAGTAGATGATGGGATTAGGAATATTCCTGCTAACATATCTAAGTAACTAACTAGGTACGTATAGACGCTTATATCTACTAGTGGTGGGTTGATTACAGTGAGAAGGATTTGAATGCAGGATTTCTTGATCGCCGGCCGACGCATTAGACTTTGAGCTATAGTTTGTTGGCACGTAGGGAAAAAGTAACACCATAGGTACATAAGATAAGGGACGCAGACACATTTGTTCTTCTCTAATACATTTCAAGACATAATTCTCTCACACATAGCCAATTATCTGTACGTTACAACAATACGTAGCACACTATGAAACGCGTAGGTGTATTGGGCGGGGTCGACCTTTGACCCGCCCTCACCAACCCCCTCACCTCGCCCACTTCACCCCCGCTCTTTCACCTCAGGGGTGAAATCCCAAGCTTTCTTGTTATTTATTTTTAACGGGAAATTTACTTCAGGCTTTTACAGTAAATAGTAGAAGTATGAATGTATATAACAAGTAAGTATAAACCTTGAGCCATGATCTAAGGTAAGAGGATGGATTATAAAGATGCAGTTTCAAGTCAACTGTCATACGGCCGAAATTAATAATCAATCTAATCCAAAATCTTTAGATTTAAGACTTCATTCGTTTTTGTGTTAAGATCACAGATCCGAAATCCAAACATTTTAGATTAGATTGATCATTAATTACGGCCGTAAATAGATTTATGTACCTATCCACGTTATGCCTTCAAATCAAAAAGGTATTATATCAATTTTTATTCGTTTTGTTTCTGGTGTGACCAGAATTACTTAATAGAATGTTATGGAACTTTGAAGAATATAGGTTTTCCTGCAATCTGTTTAACCAAATTACTAGCTCATGCTTATTGTACGGTGTGATTTGTCTGCCTGATGATCAAGTTGTCGCCTGCAAGTTATTTAAACACTTTGAAACCATACCTTTTTTTACTGGTCCCAGTGGAAATTCATCACGATCTTCCTTCGCTCTAGGGAAAGTCTAAGGGGCGTGCCGGAATCCTACCAGCAGAGGTCAACTGGGACGGCTGGCAATAGTTGGCGCACACAAATCGTAGAAATGATGAACAGTACGGCTGAAAGGTTCTCGAGTGAAGAGTATAGGCCGGTAAACGCAGCGTAAGATGGCCTCCAACGAGATGGACAGACGACCTGGGGAAGGTAACTGGCAGTAGCTGTTACTAGTGACCACTCGTTGTGGAAACTTACACTATGACGAAAAGTTGACCGAACTGAGACTAAATTATGAATTGACAACAATGGTATTGTAACTCACTCATCATAATGGTACTCGTAACACCCAGTCCAGTTTCAGTATGATCTCAATCTATTCTCATTTCATTCTTAGTTTTAACGTTTATTGAAGGACCAGTATACGTATTTTACTACCCGTGTCAGTTCAGAATGTTAGCAGAATACCGTTTTGGGTTCGATCAACTTTTGATCCATTTTCAATCTCATCACAATATAAGATTTCGTTGGTATTGTTTGTTAGTTTAGCTTAAATAGTAGGTACTATTTGTGACATTTACTACCATATTTTAAACATTTATAAGTACGAGAAGAGGCTCTCTTAAAACTGAATAGAATCTATCTAGATTCTAATTCTAGTTTTAATGAGATTATCAAGACTATCCTGGAAGACAGTTAGTCGATGTCGATTGTCCATCTCAAGGTTAATTTAAACATACTCAACGAGTATAAGGCTTATCTTTATAATTAGAAGTAAAACTTTTTACCTTATTTATGAGTAAAGCTAAACTGTAACATAAAAATATGTTATACTTTAGCTACGAGATCTCGAGACCTAGAGGAGCACCCTCATTTCGGCCGAATGAAGTCCACTGCTAGACACAGGCCTCCCACAAAGATCACCACAACGATCGATATGGGTGTGTTGTGGGCACATTGGGGGGTTTTGCCATAATCGCCACGCTTGGCAGGCGGGTTGGCGATCGCAGTTGAGTTGTTAATATACTCGAAGGATATATGCTGGTACTATTATAGACGCTAAGTTGACGACCCATTGTAGTTCATTAGTCCTTTCACGTTGATTGTTACGTATTTATACCACCGTCGCATCAATTCAATTTGCTTAACATCATGAATTATAAACACGATAAATATACTTAGAAGTAAAAATCAAAAGCGGCATCCATATTGGCGCGTCACGTCTGGCTCGGTGGCTAGTTGCTTGGCTTTCATGCTAAAACTTTACACTGTATTGAGAGGAACAAGGAACAACCCTGTGCTTCTGTCAACAACTGAATTTAAAACCACGTCACTGACAATAAAGACTGCTAGTACAGCAGGAGTAAAAACGTTTAATAGCATCCCTGACGAAAACCTTTTTATATTCAGTGACAGCCCTAAGCCTCTTTCACGTAGCCACAGCGTGTCGTGTCTCGAACGGGACTACTGAACGTATCATGGTCAGCTATTGTGACTAAATATGCGGAATTCTTCATTGGGGCTTACTATAGGCCGAATGCTGAAACTCCACTTAATATTTAAATACCCTGACGACCTTTTTACCAAAGTCGGGCGTCTCAAGTAGTTAAGTGGGATTTAAATATTAAGTGGCTTTTCAGTATTCGGCCATAATGATAACTATTCACTTTTTTTAATACAGCATTACCGTTAATATATAGATATTTTAATGTTACGCTTATCCTAGAGGATAGGTAAGTTTACGGTTACGATTTTTATCCTCTACACGGTAATCAGAAGTCCAAGCACTATGTGCGTTAGCGTCTTGTTAGTCTTATTAGATAGATAAATAGGAAGTTAATTCTATTTATAAATACTCTAATGGCCCGAGCCAACGATTGAATAATATAGGTATAAGTACTAGATATTCATGTTAATAACGCAATTGTCACTTCTATATATAAAATTGGTAAACATGTCTCAGTTTCACCTCCAATGTGACATCTAGTGTTCTTTAAATAATATACCTATATATCCGATATAAACTTGCACGTTATTCGTATTTTTGTCATCATACTTATATTATAAATGTCAAAGTTCAATTCAGTTCAGTTCAACAAATATCCGAACATGTTCACAATGTTCGGATATTTGTTACTCAATTACATTGCAAGGGCTGAACGGATTTGGATGAAATTTGGTACACAGACCATACCAGTCTCCAGACCCGGATTTAAACTAGGCTACTTTTTATTTAAATATAAGCTAATTTTGATTTAAATATATTCTACTTTTTAGTTAAACATATAGACTACTTTTCGGCGAAACCACGATCAAAGTCTCGTTTGTAATACATTAATAGGATTATATTTGTGCTCTCTGATAATTTGCATTTGATACAATGTTTTAATTGTATTGCGCAGTAAATGTTCTACGTACCTACTGTTCTGTAATGAACATAAAAACGTTATAGGTAAACTGTATCACGTACCAATTGATAATACAATACCAATATAATACCAATTTAATACTCTAAATGTCGTATTAAATGTTATATGCTGGAAACTGCAAAATATCTGAAAATTCCACATAAACTGTAAAATCTCTTATACCATATTAGATACAATGAACGTTTGATGATTATAAATCAGCCAATCATGTGAATAGGTACCTATCTACTGTATTGAAGACTAGGTATCTACATTTTAAATTGTTACTGTCAATCAATAATGATGTGGCAAATACGTCACGTGTTCAAGATGAAGCTACTTCTCACATTGTCTGAATAATCAAGGTTAAGATATGAGGAATAATTGTAATAATTTTTTGAAGAACTTAATATTTAACTGACGGCCGATAAGCTGAGACTACCGGTAGGATAACGGGTGTCTCAAATAGTTGAGAGGGTGTTAAATATTGAGTAGTGCTTCCTTATTCGGCCGTAACTTACCTAAAACTCTACCTAGGTACTTGGCACCTACTCAACAAGAGATGTAGCCGGGAATTAGGTACCTACTTCGATTGACTGTACTCAAACTAAGTACCTAAGTTGCATTGACGGTTTTGCGCAGATTGAAATAAATTGAGGAGGGACCTAGATTCTTAATTAAATAGGTACCTGCCTGCTTAGTTAATATATGTACTGAAGAGGAAAAGTTTTACATATTTGAAGGAAACATGATTGCAATTTGGTTGTATGCTACATAAATATTTTAATGTATCAATAAAAACGTAAATTCGTATTAGAATTAAGAATAGTTTAGTAGACGTTATTCTTAATTCATTAAATGAAAATAAAGGCATTTATGTTTAAATAACCTCAATTAAACATTCTACTTTGTATCTAATTTGTATCTGTAAGAACTTGTGCATAAATAAATTATAGAACCAACTTGATGTAAATATCATTATTTTAGTGATTGCCAGGTAGCAGTTTACTGAGAAAATAAAATCAGTACCTATATTGACTTCGTTGTGTTTAAACTAAAAACAATTACATCAGAATAATGACTATAAATTCAGCATGATTCGTGCCACCAAAATCATTAAAAAAATACACAGTGATCGACCAAACACAACGCCCGACAACAAGCGGCATATCTAGCAAAATGAACAAAATGTTGTCGAATCATAGTGTCGCGTCGGTGATGCGTCAAACTGAGTCGACGTCACGCTGACAAGTGCGCGGGAGTTCCGCCCCCCCTCCAGCGCCAGGCCACGCCCCCGGCGCACGCGCCGCCTACCGGCCATCTAGATTGATCTAGATCTAAATAACGTAACTTGCGACTCAACGCGAGGTATTGTGCTTTGTACATATTGCTGTGAAAATAATATAAATTCATTCAGCAGTAACTGAATATTTATTAAGTTTTTGCTTATGTTTTTTGTATATTTTTATATAGGTATTGTGTATTTATACAGTTCATTGACACTCTAAACACTTAAAACGTTATTCAAAATTTTTATTACAACTAATATAGGAGTAGGAATAGGTACCTACTACTTTTTAAAAATATTAATATACGTTTATATCCCGATAGAATATCTAAAAGCACTCATACAGTATGCAATCTTTAAATAACCGTCATAATAATACATACATTACAGTTATAAGGAGAGAGCCACTTGATCACCTGTATGTGGATAGTTAAGTATACGGAGTGCCTATCAGCCCGCAGAAATATGGAGGCAGCGGGAAAGTTGATACAAAGTAGGATTTTCAGGTACCGTCCGACACGAAAGCTCTGAAATGTGGGCGAAATATTTTTTCAGTTTGTTATGTATGTTTTGCTGAGTAAATGTGTGTGTTCTGGGTGTTAGATATCAAAACAATCAATCATTTTGTATAATACAAAATAATAGATAATAAATTAAATGATTACTAAGTAATTTATGCATACACACAAATAAAATTAATATAAAGCGGTATACCTACGAACCAAAAAATAATACCAAGTGAACTACAAAACGTTTTTCTAGCATCTTGGGTTCTATCCTATTAGAAACCAGTTTCATATACTCAGCTAGAAAGAGATAGCATAATAAACCAGTACTCTAATAAAACTTTACACAAATAAAGTCAAACAATAAATCCCCAAACCGCCCAACGAATTTTCTTACCGACGGTACTCGGCTGAAAGATTTCCACCCCGAGAGCGGGGAGGGGGGCCGCGGTCGAGGTGGCGGGGCCTTCGCTCCCTGCCCCTGCAGGCCACCGGGCCAATGGCGGAGCGGCGCGCCCTGGCCCGACCCGGCTCAGTCGCGACTGAACCGCGACCCTTGACACACAAGCGCGTCGCGCGGTCTCTTGCCCTGTGACGGCAACCGGCATCATCACGCACGGAGCGCTAGTTTACGGCGGGGTCGGAGGCCCGGGGCTTTGCCCTCCGAGAGCCCCTGACCTCCCGCCTCTCGAGCTTGGCTTTCGCGGTAGCTGGCGGGATGACGAGCTTCTGCCATCTACGCCTGCAAGTCAGGCCGCGTCGACGCAGAGCGGCTCCTCCGCGACGGATAAAGGCCAGAATGTGGAGTGCGTGGTCTGCGGGGACAAGTCGTCGGGGAAACACTACGGCCAGTTCACTTGTGAGGGTACGTAATCTTGTGTGAAGTGAAAGTGAACTAGTGTACTAGCGACGGAAATTAGCCGTGTGTTTAGTGCGGTATCCGCTTACTTTTTGTGCGATCAGGAACTTTAGTTCTAAGTTCTTGGTGCGTGATAAATACTTTTTGCACAACAACTAAACATGTTTAAGTCATATTTAGTTTGAATAACATGCAAAGTAGTAAACTTTACCAAATCGCTGTCAAATAACAATAACGAAGATTGAAAACTTAATAAAAAGAAAAAAGTTTTAAGTCACATTGCTGATTAAAAACTATGAACTAAAACATTAAAAGCTGATACTAGATTAATAACTTGATACTAAAAACTGAACATGTAACGATACGAGACTATTAGTTAACATGATTAATGATCGAACGAAACGGCAATTATCGAATCAATCGGAGTTATAACTAAAATTCTGGCTGTTTTCATCGTGGTTACAAATTGTAGGCTACGCAATGTACCCAATTTGTAAGCTGTGAATTATTAACTCCGACTTACTTAAACATAGTTATAGTTATAAAGAAATGTTTGCTAAAAATATTCTTTCTTTTCTAGATACTTATGTGGTTTAAAAAATATGTACTGTCCCTTTGTTTATTTAAAATATAAATAGACAATAAAAGAAATAATATTTAATAAAGTAAAAACAATTTCTCGTCCCCAATTGACCTTAAACCTCAATTACTCGACTCCCGACATTTCTAATCAGAATGCAATAAGACAGTCTTTCCAAACTGTCTGTCCCTAAAGATAAGGGTTCCTCACTTTTATGCAAATTAGACAAAATTGTTTTTTAACTTATGCCGTTATGATTTTGTGGAAAAATTGCGCGGTAAAGACTTTTATTGCAAACTGTGTTTTATGCATTTAAAATTGCGATGCCTATTTCAGAAATAGAAACAAAATTAATTATGTACTGCAAATTAAATTAATGAGCGCTATTACTTTGTATACTTGGAAGTTTAGGATTAAGTCGAATCATTTCAAGAATTAGATTGCCATAAAAACGACGAATTCAAATCGATAAAGCGAACTTGTGAAAACAAGTATTTTTCAAAACTAATTTATGAATACGGCTTCTTAATACTCGGTACCATAAGAATACTAAAATTATCGTAATACCAAGTGAAACGTAGTGCCGTAAACCGCAATTACGGGTGCATGTCACCAAATAATTATGTTCAAGTGGTGTAGATGACCGCAAGTGATGTGCCTTGGGAACTACGTCTTTACACCACATTGTTTGAAGAAGTGCTTTCTATCAAGTGATCTGATTTCTTTGCTACCCATTTGAAGGCCGTTAATCGTACTAGAATTAAAAAGTTGAAAGTTATTTGTTAGGGTATCGTACAAAGCTTTTGATTTGGTTAGTATACACATTTAGTAAAAGAGCTTGCATTAGCAATTACTGTACTTACGTCACAACTTTACTTTCGTTTGGTTAAAGTTATTGTGGTATGGCTCAAATCATTTAAAATTAAAGCAGACGTATATTTGAACAAAAATGACATACCTATAGGTAGGTGTAAAAAGATTAATGTTCTTAAGTTACAAGCTAGTCATGAACAATTATATATTGGATTAATTGATATTATTGCAATTTATTATTAGAATTTTTATTATTATGTGAATAGTAAAATGTATAGGGCTTCATTTGATTTATTTACAAATATAATTAAAATGAAAGTGACGGTTTTTGCTTCAAACAATTAAGACCAACTAAAATCCAACTTAATATGTATAATAATGATTTTCAAAAAAGTTTACACAAAAATAATCCAAATCCTTATCTCCAAGACAAGAACGAAACAATACGGTGGAAATACATAAATCCTTTTTAACCTGTTAAATCCGCAAAGAAATTCACATTTAGGAAAATAAAAAAGCGCTAAAACCACTATAGTAACAGAACCCGTTGATGATATAATAGTTGGCATCAAGTGCAGTCATTAAATTGGATTCTCAGCCTTGACCCTCGGGTGAGCTAACCTGCATGAACCACACTTTCGTGATATGCGTTTGTAAACAAAACGCTTCCTAAAGGGAGCGACGCTTTTGAATTGAATGCTGTCTTTGTGACTTTTTTGTGTTTTAGATAACTTGTTTTTAATAAATAAAACGTTTATTTTTGCGTTAACAAACCATTGAAAACTAGTCGCAATTTTTTAGGTATGCACTTCTAACATAATTCTGGTTTTGTGTGTCATGTTTGTAACATGATTCTATAGAAAATATTATATTGGTTGCATAGTATGACCGAAATTGTTATCTCATTACTTAAGCATTCAGAATAACATTCATATGGTACAGATGAGATTTTTTTAAATATGACTTATTTTGAACTGGACAAAGATGCGTTCAAACGTTGTGAATTTTATATCAAAGAAAGCTATGTTGTTCAGCTTTGTATATATTCATATTATTAAAACAATGAACATGCATTACAGCTTAAAGCTCTTAAAGTTTGTATATCTTCCCTTAAATTATTATTTTTCTTTATTCTGTCATTTGTCTGGTATCTACTGTCCAGTTTGCTTAGAAGAAGTGCTCATATGTTCGATTGCAGCAAGCGCACGAAATCCTTTATCTCTATTTTCACATGAAATATCTGATTTTA
The DNA here is from genome assembly GCA_947459985.1 of Diloba caeruleocephala. NCBI lineage: Eukaryota > Metazoa > Arthropoda > Insecta > Lepidoptera > Noctuidae > Diloba > Diloba caeruleocephala. The sequence continues at coordinate 6,556,164 of OX381618.1, forward strand.
TTACGAGTGGATTTTCCGTGGCCTTTTGAGTATTCTCGTTGTCCGAATGATTATTTCCCGGGAAATAATAGACCATCCCTGGGTGTCGTAAAACGTGAGTAAATGTTAATATTAAGAGGATGGGCAGCAGCATCTTCTCGTTGTGTTAATAACACTATTCTGCGATCGCTAATCCGCCTGGCAAACGCAGTGTTTTTATTTTTTAATGAATGCTCTTTGTATTGATCATTGGAAGGCTCATGTTTAGCAGTGGGCGTTTTCAGGCCTTTGTGCAGATGTTGTTTATTATCTTTTCTTTTCTTCAATGACCTCTTCATATTATGTGATTCTTTGAACGTTATAAGTCGTAAATTTTTCTTTACTTCATGATTAGTAACTTTATAGAACTTTTATTCTGAACAGTAATAATAATTGCAGTTGAAATCCGAAATTCAGCATAGCATTATATATATTATACATAACTCGTATACTATTGAAATACTAGTAGACTAGCTATTTATAGTTACTACGAATGTACATATTTCGTACAACCGTAGCATTGTCTTCCTGACGTGTCAGAATTAAAATTGTTAATTCACACAATAGTGACCGTTGGTATCTGCCTTTGTTGGTTGCATGATAGCAAGCTCTTACAGGTTGTCAGTCAACTTTCAAAGGAGGTTATGAAACAAGTAAGGGATTTTGAAACTAAGTATGTTGACGATAAAAGTAAATGTCTGTTATATCTTGTAAGCTTTCGAAGTGTTCATTCTGTTCGTGTTTGTCAATTGTTACTGTAAAAGTTTCTAAGTAATATTTGTTTTTTGTCTAGTGTGTTTCAGAGACTAGGTATTTGCAGTTAGGTTCGATTTTGCCTGAAAATATGCTGATAATTCGGTTAAGTATTAGTTCCTTGAGCAACTGCTTACCATATTAAATATCATGATTTCAAGAGTAACTTCTAGATTATCTTTAATACTGTTGAAAGATATAATGATTAACAAAAGCCAAACTGCTAGTATTGATAATCTGAATTTATAACAGTAAATACTTTTGAAAAATACGACGTCTAAATTTTTTAACTTTACTCATTCATTCATTCAACGCTTTTATCGTTTGCGACAACAGACTTCAAACATAAATTATTCAGAAGTATTCCAAAATAAAGCCAAGTATCCGGTGTGTTTTTTACAAACTAATTGGTCGCAAACTATTTTCGTAGCGTTATCGATGTAGGCAGAGTTGGCGCCAGTGAGGTCCTGACCTTGCTATCAAACGCCTCGGACCCGATAAATGTAATTTAAGCTAGAAAATTCACTACGCTTTGTCTGTGATGGCGGGGTATGATTATGTAATTGTGAAAAAATATCATGCGGTCTATGAATGAAACTGTTATAAATCCAGTTCAGAGTATTTGTTTTGTATTGCCTTGACTATGATACTTGTCGTTCCCGGTTCTCGTACATATTTACCGTTTATTGAGGCCGGAGTTATGATTTCGGCTCTAAAGTTTTGTGGAACTTGAACCGAACGGGTGAGTATAGTCCGTTAGGAACCGGCTGCATGCACTTTAGCAAACGTGTGGCGAGTTTTTCGTACAAGATGCTGAGAGTTTCTGGTGTCACTAGGAACGATTTTGTCACAACCCTTTCAGGGTCTTTTACACAGAACTTAATGGACATCCGAATGAAGGGATTGCCTATAATTTGCGTTTTTTTATAAACCAACATTAAAGACATAAGAAAAATTCCGTAGGAATCTGATTCAGAAATTCTTATTGGAACATCTATAAAGTAATAAGGCTAAGCTTACTTGCACGGTATTTAAATATAGATAATCACATCACGTATGTGTACAAATTTAAAGTCCTCAGAGTCACTAATACTTAAGTGTTATTGTAGAGAGCTGTATTTCTATTCCTAAAGCCATTCGGTGGTTGTTTTTATTGATTTTTAATCATTATCCTTGGACATTCTTTTCTTAAAATATTTGCATGAAATACTTAGCAGATGCTTACATTATTATTCTGCGTTCCTGATTTAATATTGCCTGCGTCTTACACATTTGTCTTCGCAAAAGATCTATTTAAGTAAAAATATGTGCATTATTATAAATAATTAAATTATTGTCGTAGCCGCTACCAAAGTAATAATAAAAAAAACCCACTAAATATGTAAAAATCCAACTAAATGCGTACGTTAATATACCACAAATCTCCTTAAGTTGTACAATATTTCAGTTGTGCTATCACATGATAACTCCTTAAGAGTGTATCGATAAAGCGCATTAGTGTTGTGCTCATAAAGTGTTATTTTGATGTCGACAAATCCACTTTATTAGCGCTTGGACCCCCCACTATTGGAATTAGAACCCTGTCGAACTGAGACCGTGCAGTCTCTGAGGTCAACTTGCACTAAAAGTGTTTATAGGCGTTATAACGACAAAGTCCCTGGGCGATGCGCTTCTTTTGACTTAAATGCTCGCGTCCGTGAGCGACACTAGTGATCGCAATTGACACCTGTGTGTAGGGAAGGCTGGTGTCGATTAATGTTGTCGACTAACTTCTGTGTTTGTAATTTTTTAGTAATACAGTTTATGTTTAATTAAAGTAAAGAATACTAGTAAACTATTTTACTATGGCACCCATGATCGATGGCCCTGGGACTGCCCTGTTCTATTTTAAGCGTCAATCGGTCCTAACTATCCTGAATAAATAGATTTTCATCATATTAGTTTAGTATAAACGTAATATTAGGCATTCATACTGTCGTGCAGATAGGTCGCATGCGGCAGAAACAAACTCTTATAATAAACGAAAGAAATTCGATTACAATATTTGGTATACTTCAAATTATAAAACTGTTACTATATCAATACCTTTATTGCGACAACACATCTCATAGATCTTATTTCGAAAACTTTGCTTTTGTACTGGCGCAAAACATCCAATAAATTATTATTATACAAAATAAATAGGTATCGTAGCAATGAATTATGCTGCGTAGCGCTATCGACAAGCGGTGGCATCCCTATCGACCACTATAACCGGTCAGTTTATGGTATGTTTTGTCCAGCGATACCGTGGCAGTTAACCCTATCTTTACGAGCGACTCTAAACATAAGTGTCTTTCCGAACTTATTTATTTTTATCTCATTCCACTTTTTAAATTGAATCCAAGTTCGGCGCGTGTGTGGTTCTCCACTTTCCACTAAAACTGTCAATAAAACGCTCGAACGCTTTGAATCATGTCGCCTTTTAACGAAAATTTGACTCTCTTTAATATATTATTTATGTGAATTAAACAAGTACCAGCTACGCCTTAATAAGGTAAACATTCACCCGTGTGACGTTAACGACCATTTTTGAAATTTAAAAGCTGACATTTTGTTAAAGAGTATGCATGTTTGTCACGTCGTAAATCGATTTTTTTTTTTCTCGCGGTAAACGTGGCTAGTTTTATTGGACCTTTATTGTGAAATAATTTTATTGTTGATTTAAAAAGAAAACTGATGCAGACTGTTGACTGATTAAGAAAATTATGTATTCAAGTTTTACGATTAAATGGATGTTGGTGTCCGTTCGTCGATACATTAATATGCAAATCGTCAGCCCTTTGCGTTGCATTTTAAATGTTTTATTGTTAAAGTGTATTAATATTCATTATTTAGTTCACTAAGCGCCAGAGGGCAACAAATAAATTTAAACAGATATACTTTTGTAAAGGAAACGGTAAGCTATGAAACTTTTAATCAACTAAAACGGTATAGTAATCTGTATTCGATCAATTGTAAAAACCAATACTGTCATGTAACAAAGACAATAAAAAAACATTTGTAAATTTATTAACACCGAGTTTGTTAAATACAAAACGATAACTATGATATGTATTGTGTGTGTCTCAGTGTGGTGTCCGGATTAAGAATATAGCTATAGCTATATATAAAATAGAATATAGCACCACGCCATCTCCTCCCCCGGATGTTGTAAAAGGGGACTAAGGAGCTCTATACTAAAGGAATCGGCAACAGCGTCCCTTCTGTGCAACAGTAGCCATTCTGCGCTGACTAACCCGCCAGGCGGACATTTTTAGTACTGGCTAGCTACCCCCAAGATAACGACACAATTGTGGAAATTTATGGGAATGCATTGTTCAGCAATATCGAATGAATGAACGTCCTTTGGTTGCTATGATGATGATGAACTTATATGATATTTACCGAAACAGCATCATCTTTATGATTCATATACTTTGGCTTAAACAAGGCTTAAATTACAGATGTCAACTTAATTTGAAACAGCACAGCAGTTCAATAAAATAAATTATATTATTTCCCTGGTTTTTTATATTTATGCTTCTGTTTAAGTCACATTTGTTATTCTAATAGCTGTCACCCGCGGCTTCATCCGCAAGGGAACCAATTAAATAACATACCATATATGTTATATCATGACTTAAACCTCTATGCCATATTTTATAATGAATTCGTTCAGCAGTTTCAGCGTGATAGAGCCTCAAACATACAAACGTTCACATTTATATTCTTATATATATAATTCTTATGTACGCGTGTATGTCACTGAACGTATTCTAAACGGCAGGACCGATTTTGATATATTTTTTGTGTATGTTTGAGTGGGTAGTTCAGATTTACAGTTGGACCCAGTAGGTGGCACTGCAATCGCGTTTGCATTAACCTGTGCGAAGCTGGGGCGGGCAGGTAATAGTATATAAAGATTAAAATTCAAATGTTCATCTACATACATTAGTATCGATAGTTTCACTAACACATGCACATATACATGTGTGTGCCAATACATTCCCAAGAACAGGACCTAGATCATTAAGGCGATCCGACGGGTCATTAAAGCGAGTAATTTTTCATTAGACTCCTTCTTTTGTGCAGTCGTGTCTTAATGAAATGATTAAGGGAAGTTAACTATCGATGTGTATCTCGATATGTATGGGTGTACGTGCGCATCACTATTTTAAATACCAGATTGGAACTCGTTGCAAATATTTTGGGTTTTATTGCAATTCGTTGATGATGATGATGATAAACACTCTACATTCTAGCTACTTATCTGAGTATTAAACCCCGGACTTTATACTTCTGCAAATAACTCTATATTAGCTTGCATCTCTATTCATGTCAAGGGCATTATACCTCAATCGAGAACTTGGCCTTATAACTAATCGAAGGCCTAAACGACCTGAGTCCTAACTCAATGATTGATGGACATCATTAATGATCTCAAATAATTGATATACGTCTAATTCAATTTTAAGGATCGTTACGATTTCAATTCACTTTTGTGCAGCTTAATTAAGTGTAGGTAAGTCATTGAACTTAAATTACATTGAAGAAATTTAATAACAACTAGCTGGGCCCCGCGGTTTCACCCGAAAATTTACAAGAAATTGGATTATTTATAAATAATTTAGAATACTTCGGCGTAGACAGTTGACATAGGGAACATATATATTAATATATATTGGATTTCATGATTTTTAGAGAGATATTTGGATTTTTTGTGCGGCACCAAAATCCTTTAAAAAGAATAAAAGTAGCTTAAGTTACTCCTTATAATATGAGCAGATATGCCAGTGAAAGTCTCGTCAAAATCGGTCCAGCCGTTTCGGAGATTAGCTAGAACAGTTTTTTTTGTAATATGTACTGTTTAAATTGTACATATGCATGTAGTAAAAAGCCGTTATTTTGAGATTACAAACAGACACTTCAATTTTATTTATTTGTATAAAATGCTCATGATTCACATCTGGTTTAACTTATTGTAAGCAGCTAGGTAGAGTTAATACCAGCGCAGAGTGGCTATCCGGTTCGTACGAGGATACCGGACAGTGTCCTACGAGGCGGCAACTCTCCCGCGCGGTGTCCGCCTTTCGGCCTCCTGGCGAAGATGGATGCATGGGTCTACGATGAGACACGCTCCCTCCGCCAGAGCGGCGAAGGCGTGCCTGGAGGGGCGTTGGACAGGCTGACGCGGCTAGCTCGGCGGCGCGCACTTGGAAAGTGGCGTCACCGCCTGCGGATGCAGTTTGCGGCCAAGCGCATCGTCGAGGCCGTCCTGCCGCTCTTTGGAGCCTGATTCAGACAGAGTGAGCCCGTCACCTACCGCTTGACGCAGGTGTTCACTGGGCACGGTTGTTTCGGTACGTACCTGCACAGGATAGGACGCGAGGCCACGGCACAATGCCACCATTGTGATCGCGACCAGGGCACCGCACAGCACACGCTTGAGGCGTGCCCTGCGTGGGCCGCCGAGCGGCGGATCCTGGTCGATCGGATCGGGCAAGATCTCTCTGCCAGCAGTAGTGTCGGCTATGTTGGCAGAGCACGAAAACTGGAATGCAGTGGTCTCCTTCTGTGAGAGCATCATGCTCCAGAAGGAGACCGCAGAGCGGGACCGGGAGCGGGCCGATCCTGCTTGAAGAAGGCAGAGACGGTGCCGGGGTAACAACCGCCCTGGCGCCTAATTCCCATACGCAAAAAGAAAGCGCTTAGCACAGCGCACATGAACGCTTCGGGGGATTTTCACAATGCCCCCTCCCCCCTTCTCAGAGATGTGCCTACAGGCATGGCACCAGTGGGCGGCTCTAGTGTGCTCATACGCGTAGTAAATTCATACCACTTTATTGAAAAATGGACGGGGAAGAACAGTTTTAGGCCCCGTATTAAACAACGATAGTCAAAACTTAAGTAGAACTCGAGTCGAGATTGCATCAATTGAATGTAAATGCTGGATCTATTACGTAGGGTTTATATTTGATTAACGCAATCTTGACTTGAGTTCTCCATAAGCTTTGATTCTCGTTCTGTAATATGGACCAGTATTCTGATTTCCTGTAGGTTGTTTAGGGATTCCGTAAAATGACGAGTATTTGTGATTTTAATCGCGTAAGATGGCGCGACTTTACTTAACAATCGTAACATCAATAAAGTTGCTGTGTTTAATTTATATTTACATTAGGTTAAAAAGGAAATTGACCGATCAATACATTTAAAGCATATCTTTATTCTCGAGCACAAGTGAGCCACCATATAAAGTGGCGCCCTACCTAGCGGACTTTATCAAGTTTCTTCATATTGTGCTCATTAACGACAGCAAAAACATTAATATCTCACTTTTACCCCTCATACAAAACAAAAACATGTGAGATATCTACATTCATTATCTCCACACAACACTACTGCCACAAATCCATAAATCTGAAAGAAAAGCGGAAACTCTTGTCTTACACGACACAGCAGTGACCACTAAATGAAGATTTAACGGCGTTTAGCTATCTTTATTTATTACTGTAGTAACACCAACAGATACTATAGATACCTATTATATCAAATTAAGCTTCCATTCTTTTTTATATCGTTTGTTTTCAAATAATGAAGTTACATTTGAGGTCGCCAGTCGCTTTAAAATTCTAAATTTAAATAATGGTTTTGAGTTTTTCTAATACAGTAAAGTACATTCAATTGAAATCAGAGTTGAATGTTTCTATTGCATGATTAAACAAAACCAAGACCTGATAATGATAATATAACATCTGAATAATTAGGTATGTGTTAAAAAATGGATTTAAGTATTTTATTTAGTTCCTTATGTTAGCAAAATATGACTACGTCAAACACATTTACTTTGACATCATTAAAACAGCGATGGCTGTGTATAACATGAATGTTGCCTGTTACAAAATTGCCAGTAATGCATTACGAGGTCACGTTCTCAATACAGGCATTTGAGTAGATGACTGATATTTATTAGTAATCATTTTGATGGGATTTTTATAGCATACAACAAAATACTTTGCATGCCTATAAATGTCAAATTCCACCTGACGTAAAGAACTTTTATAAAAGAACACGCGTATTCTTTATTTAAACTTTATTTGATTTTTTGTTTATCACTTGAAGTACAATGGGTCTTATTATATGAAACTTTTTCTCAGCATTTCTCGAAGTCGCATACCGTGTCGTGTGGATTCTGATTATTCCTGTGTTCCCCGTCTTCATTGGTTTCATCATTTCAGCCGAATAAAGTCCACTGCTGGATACAGGCCTCCCTCAGAGATCGCCACAACGACCGGCCTGGGTATCTCGTGGGTATGGGGGGATTTTGCCATAATCGCGCTTGGCAGGCGAGTTGGTCATCGCAGTTGAGTTTTTAATGTACTCGAAGATCGCTGCGGCCCGTCCTCTGGCTAATAATTATAAATAAATCATTGGTTTAGTAGATGTTAATAGCTAGTATTTTGAGGTTCTAGGATCCTCCCCGAGAAGTGCGTGGGGAGGCGACCTTTTTATAGTCGCCTTCCCTCCGCTAGAGGGGGTGACCGCTTTACAGTCATCCCCTGTGGTGTGCCTAAAGGCACCAATGGGCGCGTCTAGTGTAATCTTACGAGGACCTGGAGCCCCCCTTCGGTGCCGTTGATGACCGCTCCAGTGGTTTTAGCCGGTAGGAGTCCGGCATACCCCTTCGCCCTTCCCCGGGGCGAAGGAAGTTCATGAAGAATTTCCTCTGGACATCAATAAAAAAAAGAGCTGAATGTCTCTGTTGAATGATTACACAAAACCTGAACTTGTCTATAATGTTAATATCTGAATAATATGGCTACTTAGGTACTCTAAGTACTAAGTAAGTTGACGGTACGGTTGGTGCAGTGGCTGATACAGTCGGCTGCTGCGCTCCGGGTCGCGAGCTCGATTCCCGCATGGAACAAATATTTGTATGATGTACAGGTCGTTAATTTGGGGGTGTATAGTATGTGAAATTTGTGTCTGTAAATGCACCCACGACACATGAGAAATAGCAGTGTATACAATAAATAATTGACTGAAATACGAGGTTTTCATTGTAATTTGTACGTTCTTAGTTAGTCTAAGAAACCACTAACTTTAACGGTGAGTAACATCGTGAGGAAACCTAGATTTAATGATCTGAAATCGGCGACACGCTTTTAACAATGGTGATAACAATTCTCTGTTTAAGAAGTGGCGAGAGCTTATGCCCTACACTGGGACAGTTACAGTATGATATTATTTATTATTTTCCTAAGTGGCCTGCATGTTAAGAAGCCATGACTGTTGCCTACTTCTCGTACGTATCTTTTCTAAAATAACTACAAATCCGACGTTGTGACAGGCAGTAAATAATAAAACGTCCCGAACAAAACTGTCCGTTATCTCCATTTCTCTCACACTACCTCCATTCATAAATCACGTGCAACATGCGCATAATTGAAACTATAATGAACCTAAATTCTTCAATGAATTTATTATAAATATAACTCTTAAGAAAACGCAGTGACAGCAATATTCAATTGTAACCTTAAACAATAATGTCGCACGTATGCCCGGTCAGTCGCAAGTCGCATTGCGCAACAGCCCCGCGACTTTTATGGCGGTGATAACTCATTGCGGCTATAATATTCGCTAGTGGAGTCGTAAATGTGATGCATGGTACGGGACACCAAACTGTCACTTGTACTTTTAAGAACTTTGAACTGTACGGATTATTAATACGTAGCGTACACACGTTTCAACCCTGTGTAGCGTTTGTATATTGAAATGAATATCAAATATCTGTCTATGTTACGTAAACGCTAAAAAAACATATTCAATTGCATTCAAATTAAAAAAAAATACACAAAAAACCTAATTCAATCCATGTATTATTATGTTAAGAAGCTAAGAAACTAAGGAAAAGCGCTCTCGAATATCGATATTGAAAAATTCAAAGTCAAAATGACTTTGAATTTTGAGTAAAGATAATTTAAAACAGACTTAACTACTTGTATGCTGACACTAGGATTCCGCATGACTCATTTCCCATAATCACGGCCGATTACTGAAACGCCACTAAATATTAAGTCTCGCTTTAACTATTCCAGAAACCCGATTTCGGTAGGAATCCGGGCGGCTCAAACAGTAAAAGTGGGACTTAATATTAATTGGCGTTTCAGTATTCAGCCCTTAGTCTCATAGTTTAGGTAGTCTTCAGTCAAAAGCACACGAGTCAATTCATGCTATAGAACTCACTGTCACACCAATACAATTATTAGATTTGATCAACTGGAGCTTTCGAATTTTCTGGAATTATTCTGTTACCTTTTCAAATCTGGAATAATACGGTAAATGTTCTTTACGCTAATCTTTTGGCAATATTCTATTGAAATGTAAACGTGTCAGTATGACTTCCTATCCTATTTACTTCTTGTTTAGCCCAACAAAAATTTGCCTTGTCTCCGTCTTCTAAACCACCATTACGGTCAAGCTTGCACTGTTACGTCACATCTCGTGGTCTATGTAGGTCAACAACAACCTGCAATCTAGGCGTCATTAGCTCGCCAATAATTGTGGCCACTACATCTTACCGGCGATAGAGTTCCGCATCTATCGCTGTGATACTTCACACCTTTATCATTTACTGATATTTATTATACTTGCTGTTTTCTCAATATATTCGTTCATTTCCTTATATTATTGATCTTCTTTTTCTTTATACTGGCTTAGTGTCAGATTTTAATCAGACTTTGGTCTTTTAATTATCTATATAGTAGATGTTCTTGCATTCACTGTAACTGATACTTTTCTGTAGTTCTTTTTTTAGTGATGCCCAGCTTTGATTGCGTTAAGTGGAATTTATTTTAAGCTTCTTACGTCTATAGCAACTGCAGCATTGTTTAAAATATATATGTGGTTCAGATACACTGAAAACTAAGTTCCGTTTTTATCTTCATGTAGATTCCTAAATACATCAATCCATTTAAAAATATCAACATGTTTCGTTTGCGTACAGAACCCAATGTTACATCAGTAATTGCTTGTCGTGTTTATTTCTTTATAATGCGTCAACCATTGCCAAGTTGACATTCAAGCAACCTGTCGGTTTATTCACATTTCGACTTTATTTAATGATATCATACCTAGTTCGTTACCATACCTACTATAACTGAACTGGTCACTATTTGACAAACATATTTCTTTTATCTTGTTTGATAAATAAGCCAACTTATCTATCATTATTATGATATTAAGCATTCGATAACATGTTTAGGCAGGTACTGCTGAAAATGTGACTATCGCAATGAACAACCCTTTTCTCACGGAGTATCCATATTGCACAAAATCTTCCTAAGTGCGCCCTTAATACGTATCCTTCGAAATAACAAGCCAGTACCAGTGATGTAGAACGTAGAAAGATGTTGACCCAAGGAGGGAAGGCGACAATAGTCGCCTCGCTTAAAGCTAGGAACTCACGCATATTTTCTATTTATACAAGTTGATGATGAGACTACCAAGTTATTCGTAGAGTATGAGAGTACCAAGCATCGCGCCTGCTCATAACATTGTAATGCTCATAAGGGCTAGTCTTGCGTGGCACACTACGTTTATCTCGAAACATTGTAGTTATTTAGGCTCTGTGCCCAGTAATTTCACTAGCTACAGTGCCCTTCTAACCGGAGCACAGTAATATCTAAAGTTTAAACACTGCTACTTGGTGGTGAATATCGGGCACTGTGGTGGAAGCGTTTTTTTTATTGTTTCCCAGTGGAAATTCATCCCGGCAGCCCCGGGGAATGGCGAAGAGGTATGCCGGACTCCTACCGGCTAAAACCACTGGAGCGATCATCTTCGGCACCCAAGGGGGGCTCCAAGTCCTCGTAAGATCACACTAGAGCCACCCATGATGCCATGCCTTTAGTCACATGCCTGACTGTACAGCGGTCACCCCCTCTAGCATAGGGAAGGAGACTGTAAAAAGGACGCCCCCCAGGCAGTTCTCGGGGAGGATTATAAAGGAAGTTTTTTTTTTTTTTTAAAACGTTGCCCCACATTAGGATTTCTCCTGTGTCGTGGGTGCGTTTACATACATGAATTCCACACACAATACACCCAGACCCGGAACAACTACCTGCACATCGTACAAATATTTGTTCCGTGCGGGAATCGAACCCACGACCCGGAGCGCAGCAGTCGACTATATCAACCACTGCACCAACCATGCCGCCTATTGCGCACACGGCGGCACGTGACCACGTGCACGCCACCGTCTTCCCGGGGTCGCTTGGTATAAGCATGTAGCTGTAGTAGTACCTACCTAGCCGGACTCTTGCATTACCTAACCTAACACCAGCAAATACATCTTAAATGAAAGAGCGTGTTGGTACCATGAACGCTAATAGGCCCGCTTATATACAGGATGTCCAGTAAATAGCATGACATACTGCAGGAGGTGAGAGCTTGGGTCAATACCTACCAAAAAAACATAATATATGTTCAGCAAAATCTTACGGATTTACAGTAGTAAAGTAAAAGGTAAAGTTAAGCGATAAAAAAATTGTACTGTGAAAATTTAAATAATTGATATTCTACTGTATATTCGAAAGCTGGCAGTAGGCACGCGTGTTGGATCGTTCAGCTCCCAAAAATAGGAACGCTCAGCCACTGGCACTTTCTTTAAAAAACCTTTCTTACATACTAAGATTAGTAAGACCTATAAGAATGAGAACAAAAGTGTAACTAAACTATATTTCAAAAGAATAACCGTACAGTTTCTTTGTCGGTTCTCCTCCATGAAATCTCAAATCTATATAAATGGCTCATATATATAAACAAGTAAAACGGTGATTAAAAAATTGTAAAAATCCCAACTGCGTAAAAAATAACATGCACCATATTCAAATATTAAACCCTATGTCACTCCTACAATTATGACGAATCTAACGACACATCATATGTTAAAATCCATCACCGTTAAGACTACAGAGTACAGCCGACAGCAGCCGACTGTGTCAGCCACTGCACCAACCGTATCGTCAATGTCAAACGCCGTCTTTGTTCAGCAGTGGACATCCTTCGGTTGATACGACGATGACTGTGAACTATTTATTATTTCAAGTTCATTGCTACAGAAACTATTATGAAAGCACGGTGCCAACATAAAATATCGCAGCTTGAAACGGCCTTTTACAACTCTAGCTTAAAAGTTATTTATTGCCAGTATTTAAATTATTTTAAAGACTGTTATTTATTCCTTTCTATTGGCGAATACAATTAATTTATAGACGGTATTCAATTTGTATTAGCTTGCCAATTGTGTGAAACGAAACAGAATATATAATTACTTGCTATTTAGTTTTGAATAATGATTCGAGAGTACCTTTTGGTCACATGGAACCTCCCAAAATAGGTTCATACGACTATTATGTACGTATCTTTTAATTTAAATTGTTACCAGCTCATTGTTTGTTTTGTGTTTTGAATTTAAAAAGTTAATTTACGAATTTGATATCGTATTTCACGCGTAATATATCTAAGTACCTAATAGTAAATCTATACATACTGTACAAGTTTTAAAATAACTTTACTTCAAATAAATAAAACAACTGGATATCTAGTATCCTAAAGTCAATTCTATAAATTCTAGAGAAATAAATATCTTAAAGCATTCTCTGGTTTGAAAACGATGCACAATCTTTGTTCTTCCAGTTGACTTTCACAACAATTCTCGGGATTTATGTCAAAGAATCTAAACCTGCTCTATTGTTTTTATTTTCACTTCAAATCTGTGTGTCGATGCACTCTTTATCATCTCGCGTGGAATACAATTTGCAACTGCAGATGTTCCCAACGATACGTGGTAATTGGGAGGCAGTGTTCCCGAAGAGGTGGCATACGGATAAAGCGGGACAATGCCGCGTTTTGAACGTTCATGGATTTTATAAAACTGGTTTTAAATTGTAGCACGTAAATAACCATACAGTGTCTAATTGTGTTGAGGCTCTTATGAATTTAATGAATTTGCCCATTCGCTTGGATGGCTTTGTTGTCCGCAAAATTTCTAGTATAAGTTTGCCGGCATTCCTGTCCTCGGTCTACAGTATTGAGAAATGAACCAGGAAAGTATTACAATCCACACTGGTTGATTTTGAGGTACCGTGCTTGACCGATGCTGTGAGCGCTTGGAAAATGACTTGCCCGAATACTTATTTGCCCGTCAATCCTTCTTACCAGAGACAATGGGCCGAGCCGCTCTGCACTTTAGTACGGAATGAATGAATTAGTAAGTCCACTGATGACTGATGCTGTAGAGCGTGCTCATCTACTTGCTGTGGGTTGAATGGGAGTCGGAGCTCTGGCTTCAGGCGCTCCCGTCGTCTCACGTAGGCTGCAAGTCTACTAGGAACATTATCAGCTGGCAGCGATGAGGAGGAATACTTTGACGCCTAAGTACATGTGCCACTTATATATATTATTACCGTGATTAAATTACTTTAAATCTAGTTTAATAATACTGTGTTAAATAATAAGCAATATAATACAAATATTAAAAACACAATATAATTGCAGACAAATCTTCTATAGATCCGAAAAATAAACTACCCAACAAAACACAACTATCAACTCAAGACAAAAACACGATATCTTCTAACGAGCGTCTTACCCGCTGCACGTAGTCCCAGCCTACGGTAACCGCACAGCGGCTTATCTTCACATTGGCTACGTGAGCAAACCTCTAACGGTATCGCAACTAGCAAGAAACTTAGCTGGAAACCTGGGCTTTGTTGCCGAAACGACAGAATTTTCAGCTGCATGGTTATTCTTTTACAACGTAGGCATTTTAGAAGGTACTTCAATAAGGTGTATAGTTATTCTTAGTTGTAAGTGCAGTTCTAGGGTTTTAATGCTAACTGTAGAGTATGCAAAAGTTTGCTCGTGCCCTTAAGTCTCTTAGACATCTTCGAATCTATCGTCACGGTTTCGAAATACTAAAACAATTGTAATTGCTTCTCGTGAGTGCACTTTCCGTACTGTATTCATTTTGTTTTGTCAACATCATTTCGGCCGAATTAAGTCCACAGCTGGACTTAATTTTTGATATCGTATATATTTTATTGTACACTATGTCATCATCATCATATCAGCCAAAGGACGTCCACTGCTGAACAAAGGCCTCCCTATAGATTTTCACTCATTGTGTCCTCATTTTGGGGGGAATTTGCCAGTTGCCACACTTGGCAGGTGGTTTGGTAACCATTCTGGATGACTAGTGTTCCACAGAAGGGGCGCTGCTGCCCATCTCTTTGGTTTAGAGACCCTTGGTCGCCTTACGACATCCACGGAAGGAGTTAGAGTGATGCTATATTCTAAATTCGGACACCACAGAGAGTAAATTTATGTATCTTAAGATATTATTCACGGTAGCGTCGTCATCTCATGTTCATACAGTTGCTAAGAATATAGCACCACTCCATCTCCTCCCGTGGATGTCGTAAAAGGCGACTAAGGGAATCTAAACCCGTGGGATGGGCAGCAGCGTCCCTTTTGTGAAACGGTAGCCATACTGCGCTCACCAACCCGCATGCCAAGCGTGGTGAGTATTGGCAAATACCTCCCAAATTGATGACACAGTTGTGGAAATCTATGGGGGAGGCCTTTGTTCAGCAGTGGACGTATAAATGGCCGATATGATGATGATGAAGACTTGGTCCATCTCCTTCCGTAGATGTCGTAAAAGGCGATTAAGGCTCTAAACCAGAGGGACCAGTAGCAGCATCCCTTCTGTCAAACAGTAGCCATGCCGCGTTTACGAACCCACCTGCCAAGTGTGGTAAGAACTGGCAAATTTGCCCCAAAATGATGACACATTTGAGGTTCAGTTAGGTTAGGAGAATCTACGGGAGGCCTTTGTTTAGCAATGGACATTCTTTGGATGATGATGATGATAAAGACTTGGTCTTGTAAACTACGTTTTAGTTATTATTCGTTAAGATTAACAACAATTGCCTTGCCAGCGTAAACAATATAAAATACGCAGTTAAAAGTTGCGCAAGAGTACCTAGAAAAAGAACCACAACATATACAATACATATACTGTTTTAAACATTTAATAGTAACTTGTTCTATAAGGAACAATGTTAACTACTGATTCATGAACAATTTACGAGAGGTTTTATTATTCTTGTTGTATGTTTTTACTGTGTATGTGTGAACATACGTTACTGGTACGTTTTTGTCTTAAGATACCATTACTCAACAATTATTATTGCTATTAGCTTGGCATGAGAGTGAAACGGGTGTTGTATAAAGTATATTTTAATCATCACTGTACGAGATTACACGTCGTGTGGTATCCGGATTAAAATTATAGATCTACACGGCGACAGCGTCCCTTTTGTGAAACAGCAGCCATCAACCCGCCTGTAAAGCGTTGTGAGTACTGGCAAATTCCTCACCCTTTCTATTCTATTGTGAAAACTGTATCAAAATCCGTAGTGAGGTTAAGAAGAAGTAAGCGGAGAAACAGACAGAGGCAGTAAGCGACTTTGTTTTAGGGTACCTATAATAAAAACAAAACATGATGGCCATAAATTATATGGATATTAATTAACCTGAGGAAGTTTATTTTACTTAAATTTGAACGAGACCTTTTATTAGCGTGAGTTTATTTCGGAAGTCAAAATGTTTAAGATGTCTTGTCGTAAGATGATAATCTTCTAATCATTGATTCAAATCGATGGATGGAAGAGTACGTGCGACTCGTAGAAGAATCGGCTTTCCGTGCAAATTTAAGAATGTGAGAAAACATGGGTAATGTTACTCGAAGCGAACTTATGTTCACCCGGCTACGGTGTTGACTGTCAATTGAGAGAGGCTCAACCGAAAATGGGTACACATAAAGTGCAAATTTCCTTGTTAGCATAGTATATCGACAGTGAAGTGATAATAGCTTCGAACTTTGTAATTTTGTAATTCTTAATTTGAATTTTGAATGTCAGAAAACATTTCAAAATACGCTTGAAAAGATAAAATTACTAAAACCTTTAAAAGTATTGTAAATTAAAAAACTATAGGTCAGTACAGACACTTATCTGAAGTAAATAAGATACTAAATAACTTTAAATCTCGAGGTGACGAGCGCAGTGTGTTGCCTCACAGGACTAATCCTGGATAGCATTCTTATGGTTTTTAAATATAACTATCAGGCGAATGATTTGCCAGTCGCGTCACCGAGTTGTATAAATTAAAACAAAAAAACATTTTTGCACACACCTAATAGCTATTGCAACTTCACCTTACTGAACTCACTGCTACTATAAGAAGCTTTAGATAGAATTATATTACCATCATGTTACACAAATGGAGTTGGAGTTTTGGAGTTTGGAGTTTTAAAAAAAACGTTGCCCCACACTAGGATTTCTCCTGTGTCGTGGGTGCGTTTACAGACATGAATTCCACATACAATACACCCAGACCCGGAACAACTACCTGCAGATCATACAAATATTTGTTCCGTGCGGGAATCGAACCCACGACCCGGAGCGTAGCAGTCGACTGTGTTGATCTAATTAGTACTTTGAGTCCAGAAGGACTGTGTCATTTGCTGTGCCTTTCAAACCACTACGTAGTGTAGAAATAAGTTCCTAACTCGGGTAGCTCCAACAGCGTAGTGGGATAATAAGTAACCGATACTGCTACCTTAATTTGAGATAAACATGGATAAATGTCTTTGATATTTAAATTTTCTAATACATAATTTACTAGATGTTTGCATAACTTCCTTACAGACGCACAGAGCAGTCCAAGCACAGTATTTTATTGGATTATTTAATAGCCGGTAAACATGCGCCTTCTACTCTGAATTCCTATAAAAGCATATATAATATATATTCAATTAAATTGGTAACACACCTCCCACTGGCTTTAAACTGGAAATTGGCTCAATAGGCTTAGTCTAACGATCGCTAAAACGAATATATTAAACGCATACTGCGACATTTTCTTAAAAAAAATACCTTCTTATGATATCAGAGATATTTTTCTAAATAATTTATTGCGATTCGGTGACTATATTTCGTTATTGAAAATTCGATTTATAATATTAGACGAAAAATTGTTTTGTAATCTCCTTGCGGAACACCAAACGATTCTCAACCTTATTAACCCGACAATTCTTGTATATTTCATTGTATTTCGTATAAAGGCGCCACTTAGAGCGTTTTTAAACAAATTGTTTCTTATTCCAATATTTGCGCATAATATATTCATGAGATTGATCTGAACTGTCTTTAGATCGTTAAGTTGGTATTTTAGCTGTATATAAATTCGTATACATTTGACGCATCCATACAAATCACCGTATTTCGATATCGGGTAGCGATTGATATATGGTATTATGATAATAGCTTTAAGCATATTAACAAAATAGGCTAACAAGTAATTACTGCCGACAATCATATAGTGTAGTAAAATATTGGGATACCCCAATGTTTGCATACGGTTAAAAATATATAGTTTTGTTGACAGAATCGAATATTTTACTCACTGATTATGATATACGAACAGACTACCGAATTATAAACCAGCTGTCGGCTTTAATCCAGATTTATGAAGTGATTATACCATAAATAGTAATGGAACCCAAAACCTCTTAATCAAAGCATCTTTATAAACTATACACGAATATGATTTCTGATAAATTGATGACAGCTGAAATCAAAATACAATTAACAAAATTACAGATATAAAATTTCTCCCGCAGGTTGCAAATCCTTTTTCAAGAGGTCGGTGAGGAGGAATCTAACCTACTCCTGCAGAGGAAATAGGAACTGTCCAATCGACCAGCACCATAGAAACCAATGCCAGTACTGCAGGCTCAGAAAATGTCTCAAAATGGGCATGAGGAGAGAAGGTGAGTCAAATGAATTATGAAGAAATCAATTTTGAAAGAAATCAGCATGAAATTTTCAAATTGTTTACCAGGTCTAAATTTTGGTAAATACATACTAACAAAATTGGCAACGTAGATAGTTGAGCAACTAACATCCATGCCTGTATTGAGACATTTCATACGCGTTCTAAACTGAAATTTTCTTTTGTTCACCGGTACTTTTTGTCAGTATGTAAGTATTAGGTGATAAGATATTATTAAATTCGCAATTATTATTTTTTGCTTTAGTATGGTGACAATATGAATGTTCTCACACCAACCCTTTACTTTTAATTATTTCGATAGTAACTGATATGATTTGTTATATTTTGCCTTTCCTTTAGATTTGAATCCTATTGGACTATTTATCTACATTTTCTTTTATAGCATTTAGTATCCATGTAGTGTCTAAACGCTTCATCTCTTAAATATTGTATCTTACTATATATTATATTTTAATAATACACGGAATGTATTTGCGTCACCTTAAATTCCGTTACAATTACAACAAAATTATTAAATTAAATTACATAATACATCAATAATACTAGAGTATGCGGTAACTAACACAAAAACCTCGCTTTAAAGATACATTGATTGTCACAAGTGTAATTAGTGAAATCATTAATCTTGCCGAGTCATTAGTCGAGAGACTGCCCAAGGGCACTGCTCTAAGTAACTGTTGACTATCAATGTTAATATAAAGTTATGGGCTATAATAGGTTATTATTATGATAGAATTAATATGCCCGGTTATTGTTTTAAAGACAGCCCGATGATTGATGGTATGCAGGAATTCATGTGACCTCAAATATTTTAAGAAACAGTGATAACAATTATT
The DNA here is from genome assembly GCA_947459985.1 of Diloba caeruleocephala. NCBI lineage: Eukaryota > Metazoa > Arthropoda > Insecta > Lepidoptera > Noctuidae > Diloba > Diloba caeruleocephala. Next base: position 6,575,714 of record OX381618.1, read on the forward strand.
TTTAAAAGAAAACCAAATTTAATGATTCTTAGTGTGTAACTTGATGGAAAAAAGGTTTTCTTTTGTTTACACAAATGCGTAATATTTGCACGTATTAATAGGTTTGTGTCAAGGTTGGCCTGAAAGAATGGGCCTTGACAAGCTGTCAACTTTATGATGTGCGACAATATTGCTTTTAATAGCCCATTGAATACAACATTGTGAAAAGATTACTTTATGGCGTTCCTATGATTTTGAACTAACAAAGAACACAATAAATTTCTACGACAGCGAATTTTTCTTCAATTTGCAAATCCGTGTTATATCATACTCTACATTACCATCATTACGTACGCTTATTACATATATAAAAAATCATGCATGAATACAAGTTGTAAACTAAAAAGATATTACACATTTAATCATTTGAAACATTGGAGTACCGACATTTCGCATTTGGCTAAAATTATTTACCCGAAACATGGAACGATGCAGGTGTACATTATAAAAGATAACACGCGACCGATGTAATTTCCTCATGTCATAAAGGAAACGGTCTTGACGGAGGGCACCGAGGTTGAAGAGTTCATAATATGGCCGGAACACCCGCTGAGGCGCTTATATTATCCATGTAGATCCCCAATGGCACCCGTTTGACGACCTTGCATGTTGACATTTTTTTTTCTATATACATATATACTTCGTAAATTATTTTGATAACTTTAACGTTAAAGTTTAAAATTTTATAACCTTTATTATTTCCATGTATGGTCGCCGACTTCATTAGCGTTTTGTGTATCTGTGAAACCCACAAAACTTTTTACGAGTCCCACCTTTACGTCGTTAGGGTTGTTCCTTTGATAATGCAGAGGCCAGACCGTACCGGAAAGGACACGGTAACCCGCTGCTCTCATTCAACCCTTGAGTACGACATTAGGTCTCTCGACCCCGTCATATTTTGGACAACAAACGATTTGTTTGCACTGGGAACAAAAGAAAGGTGCGAACTCCAGTCTCCTTTTTATACGAGATTAACTGTTAAGCGAAAAAAATAAGTGTGCCCCTTTTGTCGCTTTGTAATCGTCTTAGATATCAAGCTGGTAGATGCGGAGATTAGAGGATTTCTTTTGTATTTTTTATAATATTGTTACATAGTTGGTGGATGTTTTGTAAAACGTTTTAGCTTTGAAAAGTTCCATTGATGATGAAGCTACCACCTAATACATTTAATTGTTATAGAACTTGATGTAAGAGATATGTTTTTATGTGGTCCGCTCTTTGGTTTATGTAACTATTGTAAATGAGTGGTCAGTTTTGCTTTTAACCTTTTAAGAATGCTTGGTATTCGTTTGAGTTTAAAATGTAGAGAGAGTTTTTATCTTTGACTATGATATCAGCATTTTGTTTGTCTAATATTTTTTACTATACCTTTGCTGTTTTTTAGTATTAATATCATTCCTACTTTCTTTATTTTGCAATAGTGCAAGGCATTCTGTTCTCAGTACTAGTGCTTACTATTCTCTAACGGTTCAATATATTACTACTTTTCATTTCCATTCAGTTCTCTGTCATTAATTCTGGGACATAAATAATCTATCACTGAATAATGGGGCATAAATATTCTATGATTTCAGTACAGTTATCAACTCTATGCAAATGCAAATTTATGAAACAAAGCTTACATATGGATTGATTAATTATCCGCATTAGTACATACCGGTTTATTAAAAGTGCATAAAAGGTACATGTAGCCTGCCTCGGGTTTGTCCGTCACTTGAACAATGGCGAAGCACCTTTTGTTACGGGCGCATCAATCACCTCTCATTGTTTGCTATATCTTAATAAGTTTTTGTGTTAGGCCGGTCATTTAGAAAGATTCCGGGTCCCCCAGGCTTGAATTTTAATGGGGAACGATTTTTGGCGGGATATTGAAAAGTATCTTCCGTGTTGTTTATGAAAATGATAGGTGTCGTGATTTCGGAATAAATTTAATTAATATGCAAGGTTTGAACAGTGATGGGCCCAGATGACTACGTTTTTCCAAATGTTCTACTGTACGTATTTGATCAAATAATTCTGATGCTTTCGTGAGTTTAGATTCCGCATATATATTACCACTCCTTCCCCTCAAATGGGTGTCGGCAAAGACGACTGAGAGACTAAGCTCAGAGGATGTGCAGAAGGTCCTTTTTGTGGAACAGCAGCCATTCTGCGCTCACCAACCCACTTGCCAACCATGGTGAGCACTGGTATCATGAGGGGTATGATGACATCCGGTATGTAACCGATCGTCTATGGGGGAGGCTTTTGTCCAGCAGTAGATGACTTTTGGCTGATATGATGATGAATTTCGTAAGATCACCCATTAACTGCAGAATTTTCAATGTCTTTAAAAAACTAGTTTCTTAACACAACATTTCTGGAACCAAATATTTCTGTTCAGTTAGCAACAAACAATATATTTCTTTAAGCTTTTTCGACCTTTCGCTTGGAATACCATCATAAATGAAACCATGCACAAATGACCGCTGACCATGCACAATGTGCATTGTCCTGAACATGTCAAACACATCATCTTTACGTTCCCATGACTCAAAAACATGATCGAAGGGGCAAATTACTGCAATATTTGTCCCTTACGCCTTAAACACGCCTATACGTAACAAAGAAGCCGAAAAGGCCATAAAGTCTTGCACAGAGGGTGTTAATTCTTCGGACACCTGGTTCTTGTTGGTCAACTGACCGTAAGGGTTTGTTTGCATTAGTCCAGTCCTAGTTTTGCAAATATTGAACCGTGAGAATTGTAACGTTTTTGGAAGGACTAATGGATTGTGGTTATGATTTATGAATGAGGATTATAGGTTTGAAAACTGGAACCGATTCTGTTAACAATAGTTAACGCAAAAATTGTAAGGGGAAGGAAACAACAGTAAATCGTAATTAAAAGAAAAGGAATTTAAAATAATGGTAGCAACACATGCACTTCTAGTAATTTACTAAATAACAGCATTTCATGACATTACATTAAAATAAATATTATAGATTATTCTAGAAATATTGATAACTTCAATTCAAAAGAAATACATTTTAATACCCTGCCGCTAACAACACATTGTTATACCAAATAGACTGACCGTAATCAAGATAACACATAGCACTTACAAATAACGTTTCATACGGTTTTACCCACAGATTGATCCAACTTAATCGTGTCAACAATCACTACGGACGCTTTAGACGACGAGAATAACTCGGCAGATACATACCGACTTTGTGTGCGTCATAGCCGAAAGATATTATCGTTTCTAGTGAGCATAATAACTGTGACATGTCTTACGACGCTCTTGTACTCCGTATAATGGCCTCTTTCTCGGAAAAACAGTCTTACCGTCGGACATAAAGATACAATCATAACACACGCTTTCCCACGGAGCATCGCGAAAACTCCCCTAGACCTAGCTGGACACTGGTCAAAAGTTACAGCCCAAGCAAAACATTAATTAAAAGGTGAAGATATACCGGTTTATGGCAAGGTGCACCACCCTTCGATACCGGCTAAGCTAATTATATTTCCGCACGTTTTATCACGAATTTGCATTTGAATCGGGGTACAACTACAATAGAAAACGCCACGCTAATCTCTTATAGTAAAGGTTTTTGTACGCAAGCAAACGGACGGGTCGCTCAATAGTTGTTAGAAACTTGATAGGTTTTCACTATAAACATTGGCTTTACAGTGTACGGTAGTGAATATTAAATTTCACATTGCGATGAAAGGAGATTTCATCGAGTTATTGTGCCCTTAAAATATATAGGCACTTAAATAACAATCTTTATTTCAAGTTGTGATCTTTTCCATTTAGTGTACACAAAGTAGATAGGTATCGTTCAGAAAGTGGTGCCGCTTGAGGTCACGTACGAAGATATTGAATTTAAAGGTGGCAATTCATAGTACACAAACACTGTCAGGTCAGCGTTCACAATCGATGAAACGATTTCCTATAGACGAGAATTATAAAATCGGCGTAGAATTACACATTGAATTTGTTAACAGTATTAAAATTACATTTACAATATAAAGGCTGGCTTCAAACGGCATGCTTGCATACAACCTTTATTAAATCTAAACCCATTCAATATCATCAAAAGGCTCTTTTAACATAAAAAGGTGGTCAAGTCCCAACAAATTCAGGTGTACAAAATCCATTTCGAACAAATCGTAAACTCCGAAGCGAAATGGCGTCACAAAAAGGAATCAAAGTGTAAAATCATTTGTGTCGGATTAAAAAAGGAGCTAGCGAACGAGCGTGAGATGTATACCACTATCAATCAACTGGTGATTTATATTCCTCGTATGATGTATCGCCGAGCCTCGCCACACGAAATGGTAAAAGTATCCGATAATTAACTTTTTAAAATTTGATGGACGCCTTCATCTCGGCCAGGGAAATAAACCTCATTTTATTTTCGTGTAAAAAGACTAACATGTCGCCGAATGTGACCGATTGTGAAATTCCTTTGCTTTTGTTGATACTCAAAAAACCTGTCGCTTACGACAGTCGCACTGGTATGCGGAACGAGTTACTTCATATGGTATCATTCCTAGTGATACTAAAAATAGAATTTGTTATTTAAACGTTATTTTAGCATTATATAAATTAATGTCCACATTTTTGTGTTTCGTTTCATCGAAAATAGTGTGAAAGGTTACATTAATTGTATCAATTATTATGTGATCGAAAGCGATTGAATAACAACCAAATTTTCATTGTTACTTATGCAGTTATGTAATCTTCAAAAGTAGATATTAGGTTGTTATTCGTATTCGTGGATAAGTATTATCTTATATATATCATTCTTCAGTACGAGTGTGTCACTGAACTCCTCCTAAACGGCTCCTAACTGTTTTGTGTATGTTTGAATGAGTTCCTGAATGGTTTAGATTCACAATTAGACTAGGTGGCGCTCCAATCGAGTTTGTACCTGCCTGTGCGAAACCGGGGCGGAAATGTATATGATTGCATTCATTAAAAAAACTAATTAGACCATACTCCTATCACTGAGCCCTTGCTTAGTGTGGTTCTTGTGGCAATAATGTCTAAACAAAATTATAACGAAGTTAATTATGATGTGCTGAACTGTATAAATTAACATTTAATTAACTACAGTGGTTTATAAATTAAAACTAAAGAAACCAACTTACTACGGAGAAGTTCCAACACTGATAAAAGAGCGACGAATCGTAAATTCACCATTCATCAACTCACACGAACATGGCACTGTATAGCCCATCAAAATATTCTACAGGGGGTTACCTCAATAGCTCCACTTGCCGGCACGGGATCGAACGTGGACCCCTGCGGCGCGCAGCCCGTTCCTAACGAACTATGTAGGTGATTTATCTGAATGTACTCTCACACTCTCGATACTAATTCCTTTACGATGTGTGATGTTGGCTCATGAAATATCACTGCGACGGATTTAATATCTAATTTAAGTTTATCGGTATGTATTTTGGTCGTTACAGGTATTTGTACTTAATTTTATTTAATAAAACAACACTTTATCAAGAGGTAGGAGGAGGACTTCTGTGTGGTATCTGGATTAATAATATACCAATACCTCTATCTCCTCCCGTGGATTTATTTAAAGACCACTAAGGTACTCTAAACTAAAGGAATTGGCAGCGGCGTCACTTCTGTGGAACAGCAGTCATTCTGCGCTCACCAACCTGCCTGCCTAGCATGGTATTGGCAAATTCCCCCCAAAATGATTACTCAATTGTGGAAATCGTTGGGGGAGGGCTTTGTGCAGCAGTGCACGTCGTTTGGATAATGATCAAGAGAAAAATTAAATGCAAATAAAGTAAACACAGGAGTCCGGTTCTATTCTATTGAAATGCTTAACACACAGCATTGTACTAATCCAAATTTCCTGTATCAGGATTCCCTCCTGCCTGAAGATTTGTCTTTGCAAATTATTTCAATATTCCACAAGCAATTCTTCCAAACATTGATATCTATTCAAAAATCTTCCTCCAACTAAAGCGTAGTTGCAGTAAGTTTACAGAAAATAGCGTAAATATTTTGCTCATAAAAGGCACGTGAAAGGTCGTCTAAATCAACATTGATAGGGCTTCTACAGGTGAAATTTTCTCACAGCCAACTCGTTCCGTTCTAACGTCTTATAATCTTGAATACTTGAGAGTAATGCACGGTCTGCATGTATATTGGTTACTACGTTAGTAGTCTCAGGAAACCTGTTCTGCCTGGTCGTGCCCTCTGTACCGTATCCAGCTATAGTACATCTGCATCCAATATTATAGTTTCACTTTATATTTAAACATCACTGTAAGTATGAACTGCACATTCAGCACAATCTTTGTCGGAATTCTAAATTTAAATTTTTCGCGATCAGGCATTGAGATGCCAAAGAATGCCAACAATGTTGATTTTTTTAAGTGATAAATCGTTAACAGCTTTGGAACTGTGAAGCTCTCATCAAAATCATAGATTACCAGCAAATGAACACAACAGATCGCGATATCTAAAAACAAAAACGAATTTAATATGTTAATGTCAGTGATGGCTCAATAAAATTAACGATAACAGTCCATAATAATCATGACCGTATTTAAAATTGAAACAACTTTTTCTCCCAACCTGTCGTTTGGAATTCATCTAGCGTCCGCATCTCTATATGTCAGTCCGTCTGTTCGTCCGTCATTACACGTGAATCATCCTCGGTATCGTGCGCTGAGAATTTCGTGAGGTCACAGTTTACTATAGCGGTTTAGGCGCCCTGCGGTCGTTTGCCTGATAGAGACGGTGCCATCTACATTTCCGTGTACTAGAAAAGGATACCATGTGTCTTCTCTGTCTAACGCCGACCGTTTCGTGACCCCACAGCTAATCACATATCTGCAAGCGTATTATGATTATCGCAAGGCTTCGTTTCGTCTTCGTCGCTCGTATGTACGTTGTTGTGGTCAGTGACTCTGTGCATGGTGATTTCATTTTATTACTCTCTAACATTAGTTTATTTGCACAGGTTGCTTTGGATACCTTAAAAATCATCATCAGACATCTTAAAAGCTTCTTGTAGGTTTATTTATGGCCTCTTATTGTCCAGTCATAAGTATTTGGATAAAATAGCGTCATTTGTAACGTATTAATATGTGCATTAATGTCATCGTCACTTACCGATACATTTGCTCGTTAATTTATCAGGGAATGAGTGTAACGTAAAGTTTTACCTGTTGCCAGCCTTACATAAATCTCTCTCGGCATTTAATAAGTCGATAATTACAAAAACCCGACGCAAGCTAATGGGGTTGTGGAGTGCTCAACAGGAATGCATTTAATTCTCAGCACGTGCCTCCCAATAGCTTTATTATACAAATCTTTAGAGTTTCCCAACCAAATTTATCTTACGATAACTTTAATTATTTGATGTGGTACTGTTTTGATGTCTTCCGTGTCCGGTTTTTAGTGTTCATTTAGATATGCAGTTCTTGGTGGGCGGCTTTGTTTACATTCCTTAAAGTTAATGACTTTCTACCGAACTTCGATATCGTCTTTGACATTCCATTTCACTTTATAGAATCTATATCTACCGCTGGGTGCAACAAATCAAAACCGTACGTTTATCGTTCCATGTCGCACTAATCGAGGCTCTAATCGTGTGTACCATCCGTCACTGACTTTCCGTCTACTACTTTCTACATTAGTAACAGACAAATCTCTAATCTGTATATTAGAAACAATATTTCTCACTGTCGTAAAAGCCGAGAATTTCCTAATGATATCAAAACACAACCGTTAGATCAACAAAAGGTGGATGGTCGACCATTTGTCGGTGTTCAAGAGTCGGGCGACAAGTCGCGTGCTAGGCTCTTGTTGAAAAATGTACGACATAAATAACGGATTATCAACTTGTATCGAGTCGTAACGAGATAGTGGCTAACAACTAAAATAAATAGGCGAACGGTAAATGAAGTTGTGTACCAAACTTTACAATTTAAAACGTACGTATGATGTATATAATATGTATCTTTTAAAGTAAGTAATGACTGCGAGTTGCCTTCGTTAATGTTACAATTTATTGCTGGTTATTTATTTAGTCATTTTATGAATCATTAGCCGTGAAATGTAATCTTGATTACTATTTATGTATTGATGGACGCGATAACGTATTTGGATGACGTTATTTTCTTTGATATGGTCTGTTTCATTTTATTTTTCTTTCTATATGTTTTATATTTCTCGTCACTGTTCTTCTTTCTTTCATGTGGTTAGCAGCCAACCTTGTGTCAGAGTTGTTTAAGCTGCTCAAAGGCCTACAACGGCTACTGGTCTAATGACAACTGACGACTTTACATACCCTCCGTACATCGAGACGCTCAGTTCAAATACCACTATGCGATCACTCATTCATTAACTGACCACGCCAAGCGTTGCTTTACCTCACCGATCGTTTACCTATCAGTGAATGCAACTGACTGTAAGCGCTTAAAAGCTATGTATAAATAATAGAATCTTTAATTTCCATATATTCTCCTTATATCCGTATCAAATGAAGTTATGAATTGGTCATTCTGCCTACTTGCCCAAATGTTTTCCAAACTGAATTACTTCACAATCTTAATAACTAGTCCTTGGTCAGTTTTTTGCTCTCCTATATATTTCTACAACGCGTCTAGTAGGTAAATAATAATTACGAAGTAAATACATATCCTTAATTATAACTTGGTGCGGCATAGAATAGAAAGAATAGATGCAAGTTTCATGCGATAGCTACAGCACAGTAGGTTTTATTGTAAGTACGAATTTAAAATTGAAGTGTCTGTTTGTAATGTCAAAATAACAGCTTTTTACTAAATGCATATGGAAGTATGTACGTTACAAATAACAAAAACACTATTTTAAAATTTTTTGTCTGTCTGTCTGTCCGTCTGTCTGTCTGTTTGTTCCGGGTAATCTCCGAAACGGCTGGACCGATTTTGACGGGATCTTCACTGGCAGATAGCTGATGTCATAAGGAATAACTTAGACTACTTTTATTTTAGAAAAATAATTAGGGTTCCGCGTAAAAAAATAAAACCCTTGAATTCCAATATATATTCTATGTCAAGTGTCTATCGAAGTACTCTAAATTTCTTTTAAATTAAACGCGGGTGTAACCGCGGGTCTCAGCTAAAATTATAATGTTGTCATTGCATTTCTCGGAAGCAATTCCCATGCTTCTGTAACGAGCATAATATAATTGATTCATTGCCACTCCGCTTCGTAATATAGTGTGTGTTACGTATGCTTATAATCTTCAGGGATAAACAAAGATATAGGATACTTTGGCCGCTTGTCACCATAAATTCCATAGCGTTAGAAGAAAAAAAATATTATTACAAATATTGGCGAGCATATGTTTTTTAACATAAACCAATTTTTACTCACATATTTCTTTCTTTCTATGCAGTCAATCTAAATGCTAAGTTAATATGAATTGTTGATAAATTAGAGTACTGTAGTAACAGTCTCATAATTGAGCAAAGGTCTCTATGATTATGAGACCAGATATTCAGTCTTTCCTTGGTGTAAAGCCAGCGTTATGGTTAATAAAGAATATTATATATCCATATGGTCTCGTTCTCTTTTATGGGCGACTGCAACACCGGCTGCAGGTCACTTAATGGCATGGTAATCATATTTGTGGCATGCTTTGAAGAATGTGTGTTCTAGCCGTCTCTGGAGGAGATCCGTCCAGCAAACTACGGGCTACTTTGCGCAGATAATCAGCATTAAAGCCTTTTGTTTTTAGGACTTCTTACAAGCAGTTCAATTTTATTTATTTCAATCACACGGAAATCTTTTGGTTTTGGAGCAACTACTCTCTGTCCTACAAAATCCTTAAAGCCATACTTACACAGCGCAGCATTCTCAGCAGTGGACTTCCTAAAACTTATTCGTAGTTTTAATCCATCTTTAATGTTTTATGTAATGGCGATCCAATCGGAAATAAATTTAATTCAGAATAGAATTTCGCTATAATTAAATAAACATATCTCTTATTTAATATTTTCGCTGAAGCTGATTTTATAAACAGCTTAAACGGTAACACGCCTATAAATCCAATTATAATAACAAACTGTCGTAACTTAATAAAAGCATGATTTTAGGAATCAACTCTAAACTTACGATTCTAATGCATTTTCTTACAAATTCCACGTATTGAAATGTGGACTTATGTCTTTTTATTTCCGAGAGTACGATTTTACCGTGGTATCAAAATGTTTGAATCTAAATTGGGTACCAGTTATATTAATATTTGATATGCAAATACAAATTTATTGAGAATCAATTTATTCTTCTAGGCATCCATCAGCTCGGTGGAACAAATTGGCACAGGGCCGTTAATTTAGGGTTGTGCCGACAGCGAAATGTATTTTGCCAGTTATTTTGTTGTGACAGTATATTAGACATTCACTGGTACTTAACATTCAACTCCGCATTTTGTAGCAGCTGACCTGCCTCAGTTGAGTTTCCTCTATTAGTTCTTCGCCACCTCTCTCTCCATTTATAGTATATTCCACAAGCGCCTCTCTCCCCATTTGTAGGGTGTATTCCAATCTAATCTGACGGCACGGTTGGTGCAGTGGCTGATACAGTCGGCTGCTGCGCCCCGGGTCGTGGGTTCGATTCCCGCACGAAACAAATATTTGTATGATCTGCAGGTAGTTGTTTCGGGTCTGGGTCTATTGAGTGTGGAATTTGTGTCTGTAAACGCACCCACGACACAGGAGAAATTCTAGGGTGGGGCAACTTTTTCAAAAAGCCAAACAGGCATATAGCCGCTCGGCTATATGCCTGTTTTTTTTATATACTCATATATTTTTGCCGTGTGGTGCCGGCATAGAATACCACCACCCCATCTCCTCCCATGGGTGTCGTAAAAGTCGACTAAGGGATTAGCCGGAGGATGGGCAGCAGCGTCCTTCGAGTACATTAACAACTCAATTGCGATCGCCAACCCGTCTGCCAAGCGTGGCGATTATGGCAAAACCCCCCAATGAGCCCACAACACACCCATATCGGTCATTGTGTGTGTCGGTGTTCTTTGGGGGAGGCCTGTGTCCATCAGTGGACTTCATTTGGACGAAGTGATATTTTTGTATATACTCATATCCATGAATTTGGTTGCAAATTATGGGGGCTTTGCATATTCAAAAGCTCGTTGGTAAATTTTTCTTGGTGTTCACGTCGGCACTCCTTTGCGCCTTAAAGAGTGAGTAAACTAAAAGTGCTCAAATTGTATTCGTTTTTTTACTAAGAATAGGTTCGCTGTCGAAACCGATTGATGAGTTTGACAATTGGTCAAACTCTAACTTATCCGTGGTTTGCTGAGGTCGATATATATATCCATTTGGTTCGAAAGAAGGTCCTTATCAAGTAGAGAAGCCTGGGCTGAAGGTTGGTAAGTTTACCATAGAGAATTCCAAATAACACAGATATTTTCTATAGAAACCATAAGTGATGCTGAAAATCGTAATAAAATCTACCAAGTGTTTATTGTAATAAACTCAAACATACAGAAAGACGATTTCAGAATCACCATTATACTCGTTAATACAGAGTAATGATAACAAAACGTAGTATCAAAGGTAACGCTTTTAAGAGGAAAATGGTAACGAAACTAAACAAATAGAAGTATTTTACCGTAACTCCAGCATTTTTTTACATTCCAACATGAAATGAAGCCACGGACTCATAGGTTTTGTTAAAACTTGATTAGTTGATATTCTACCCTGTAAGTCAATCGTCAGACCGGCTCGTACATTGCTAGTATGTTCATAGCAAGGGTCCACCTGAAACATTCTCATTTAGAGAAATTCTGTAAAAATCATATCCTTGATATCATATCCTTCGGCGACAATACTCTGTCACTATTTCTCATGCGCTCGGGCAGGATTTAAAAGCTAAACTTGCTATTTATCTTAAACGTCAGTACTGAATAGATGTGTGGTGACTTTGGGCGGAACTTATGTTTTGTGTCAAGGACCTTGAGGTGAGCGTCCGTAACGCTAGGCACCTTTACTGACAGTTGAATACCGTTCCGTCCACCGCGTTGCCATGTCGTGCTGGTCATTAACGAATTTTTTGCAATACGTTTACTTTTTCATCTGCAATCGGGAAGTGCAAAATTGAAAGACAGCATTTATAAAAGAATTATTTAGAGCGCCTTCATGGCTTGCGTAAAATTGTGTAGTACCAGATCTGTCCGGTGTGATTACCGACTTTGAAAATGAGGAGGTTCTCAATTCGATGCGTATTTTTTGTTTTATGTATGTACACCGATTTCTCTGAGATTAGTAGACCGATTGGAGCAATTCATATTTTAACTGATGCAGAATGCTTTCGAATTAGTCCCATATAAATTTCATTACAAGTGATTGCGTAGTTTTTAAACCAGCTTCAATAAACAGGTTAATTTGAATGCGCTTATCTAGATGATGTCTTAATAGTTTCGATTCCTCTCAGATCAGAAAACGGATTTGAGTCATTCTTATTTTTAGTGTTAAATGCTGATATCAAATTGGAAAAAGTTCTGAATTTTATTTACGCCAAAAAGAAATAAATATAACTTTTTAACAAAAAAAAAGTGTAGGGTTTTTGAAGTCGGTATTTTTTTTTGTTAAAAAGTTTTATTTTACCATTAATGTTATTAGCACAGTTAAAATTAATGGTGTCTTAGGTTAATTAAGAATATCACCACCATCATCATCATCATCATTTTAACCGAATAAAGTCCACTGCATGACAAAGGCCTCCCACAAAGATGGCCGCCGCCAACCGGTGTGTTGTGTGCTCATTAAAGGTTTTGCTATAATCACCACTCTTGGCTGGTGGGTTCGCGATCGCAGTTGAGTTATTAATGCACTTGAAGGACGCTGCTGCCCATCTTCCGTCTAATCCCATAGTCACCCACGAGATGAGATGCGTTGGTGCTATTCTTGCTGGCACCACATGGTCATACATGTAAGTACACATGACATTAAAATTCACATGCGTGCATGCCAGATTTTGAATTCCCAACATTATTAGCGAGTCCGTAAACCTTTGAACCACCATGACAGTCAGTCAGTTAAAATCGACTAAGCCAAAAAGACCAGCAGCCTCTTCCTGTCTTTTTAAAACAACATTCGATTACCAATCTACAATATCCTCTTTGCCGTTCATTATAGCGGCCACAGACCGACTCGTCTACAGCGGCAATGTTCAAACTGTTATGATGAAGAAAAGAAAGGGTGAAGGGTCAGTAATTGAAGGCAAGGTTAGCGCAGTGGATAAGCGATTGACTTTCTGCGCTACGGGACACGGGTTCGAATCCCACACGGAATGTAAATGTTCTGTAGATATTTGTTCTCAATCTCTCATGCACAAACACCCAGAGGTGTTTGTGCATGAGAGATTGATGTCTTAAACTATAGGACAGAAGTAATCCTAGCACGGGCATGAGGCCTTCAACCCTCAGACCAGGCCCGCTCGTCTCGTTATTGGTAGTATAAAAATAAATTAACGATATCTGGGGCATTTATGTTCGATTATGTACTAAATAAATAAATAATATACTTTAACGTAACTCCATTAGTATGGTTTCATGGCGTTGGTTTGCTTATACAGAAAAAGGAGTAAAATTTTCCTCCTAATATAAATTTTCGACCGTTCATTGTACTGATCCCCTATGATTAGTAGTTCTATGTTTAGCAGTGGACGTTTAAGAACTGTATAGTGTGGTGTCCGGATTAATGAGGCAGATGCCGAAATTGAACGTAGAGCCGCTATTTTGCCTGCCGAGGACCCTGACGACCCATTCCCTCCGGTCATGGCCAATGAAGTCATGACTAATGAAAAATCACCCCGTAAAGCCCCCGGCTCAGACGGTATCACCAATAAGGTGGTTAACCTCTTCCCAAACCTTCTTCTAATTTTAATGGCCGCTATAAGTGTGAGCCCACGAGTTTGCGCCCGATAAGTCTTCTCAATGCCCTTGCGAAGAGATATGAACGCTTTATCTGTTCACATTTAAAGGATTATGCCGAATCCAAAAAACTCATTTCCAACGTACAGTTTGGCTTTCGAGCCAAACACTCATATATCATGTTCAGATTCCAACGTGACATGACTACGGGAGCGTGGCAAGCGTGGCGATTATGGCAAAACCCCCCAATGAGCCCACAACACACGCATATCGGTCGTTGTGGTGATCTTTAAGCCACATTTCTCGAAAAGGTCGGCGAGAAGAGCAACACAAAAAAAGTGTCCAGATTATGAATATAGCATCATTCTATCTCCTCCGTGGATGTCATAACAAGTGGCTAAGGGACTCTAAGAGGGATGGGTCGCGGGGTCGCTTCTGTGAAACAATGGCCATTCTGTGCTCATCAACTTTGTTTAGCAGTAGACGTCCTTCGGCTGATATGAGATTGAGATGAGTCTAGGAACTTGTGTGATGATGGTGACAGCAATAAGGATCCTACAGTGCACTTAAAAAACTGCAATATCAAAACCGGTGGTATGGATGAGAACTGCACGCAACAGGAAATAATGCATATCAAAATTTTGTAGTTAGTTGACGGCACGGTTGGTGCAGTGGCTGATACAAGATGCTGCGCTTCGGGTCGCGGGTTCGATTCCCGCACGGAACAAATATTTGTATGATCTGCAGGTAGTTGTTCCGGGTCTGGGTGTATTGTGTGTGTATTTTGTGTCTGTAAACGAACCCACGACACAGGAGACCATCTCTCTCCATACGGGCAGTTGTGCAGGTACCGAAACGGCGAATAAGAGTTGATATATCTAGAGGATGGGCAGCAGCATCATCCTCCCGTGTGCAAATAACAATATACTGGGATCGCCCATTCATCTTTTTCAAATTTATTTTTTTATTGGTCACCAGTGGAACTTCATCATGAACTTCCTCCACCCTGGGGAAGGGCGAAGGGCCTTGTCGGTCTGCTACCGGCTTAAACTACTGAAGCGGTCATCTTCGGCACCGAAGGGTGGTTATCGTAAGATCACAAGAGCCGCCCATTGGTACCACGCCTTTAGGCTCATCACGGAAGGGATAACTGTAAAGCGGTCGCTCCCTCTAGCGGAGGTAAGGCGACTGTAAAAACCCGCCCCCCAGGCACTTCTCGAGAAGGATTATATAGGATCCCCAAACCTCGCTGTGCCCTATGCTGCGCACACGGATGCATGTGACCACGAGCGCGCCGTCTTCCTGGGGGCCGCTCGTTATGAGCACGCAGACTCCCTAATCTCCGCGCCCGCGACCCAGAAACCGCCAAGCGTATTGATTAAAGCAATATCCCCTATGACCGCCCGTTAAGAGATTTCCATTGCCCATATTCAGCATTGGACATTTACAGGCTTATATGGCGACACGTAGCTAAACAAACTAAGATTAAACTCAATTTATTGACCGTGAACGAGTTTTGACAGCCCTGAGGTAATTGTCGGCCATTTAAATAGTTATAAACGATACACTAACTACAGTTACTTTATCCTTATGACAATCGTTAATTGTAGCAAATTATACTTTAGTTGCGTGCTTGAAAATGTTGTCGAACGCGATCGAGTCAATAATACTAAATAGATATAGGAGTAAACAGTGACAAGAACGTATTTACATTTTCCATATGCTTTTTTTAAGAGCTTTCGTCGTCGTCATATCACATGAGCCCGTCAACTTCCACTCCTGAGACTTCGAATGATCACTATAATGAGCGGTCACAGAGTATATTAACATAAGCACCACGCTTGGCAGGATTGGTGATCGCTAAATGTTGTTATTAGCGCCCGGGAGGATGCTGCTGCCTATCCTCCTGATATCAACACTTAATCTCTTTTTACGGCACCCATCGGTGGGGTTGAGAGGCCTATTCTCTGGCGGGAACCACTCGGAACACAGTTTTTTTATTCAATATTTATGGTCGCGTAGCAGTCGTTCGATTTGCAGAGCTGCAAACGTACTGTATTTGTGAATTGACACATGCGGCAATATGGAGCTTTTACAATACTGCTGTCACTTTTTCATACCACTAAGGTGGCAAACAAGCATACAGCTCGTCTGATGGTAAGCGGTTCGCGTAACCTATGAACGCTTGCAACACCAGTGATTTCACTAGCGCGTTTCCGACTCTATAGAAATCTTTTCAAGCCCTTTCCGAAGACCCCTATGCTGTAGTATTTCGGGAAGTCCTTGGAAGGGAGCTGATTCCACAACCTAAGCATGCGTGGGACAAAGTACCTCTGGAACCGTACGGTGCGAGACCATTTTGGCTCTAGTGTATGCGGGTGAACACCCCGCCGATGGCGAGAGGTGTGATGGTAGAAACTAGCCGTTGGCATCATTGTCATTTCACATTTATTCATCATCCATTGTACAAGCGGCAGAACACACAGAGGGAGGCAAAACTTCTCATTACTTACGAATTCTAGACCGCTTGTGATCTTGGTATCGTCGACAATCCTAACTGCATGTTTCTGTAACGAGTCACCATGGAATAACTCACCCATATTCAATGACTCTAAGCTTTAAAAAGAGAACATTCATCACCCGGTGGCCTCTTACTACATCGTGGTCCACGTGAGTTGTTTTGCTTAGCAGTGCCTGGCCAGTAGCAGTCACGGCGCAAGAGGACTGGCTCTGTTGACTGGCTCGCTCGAACCCGGGAAGGGCTTATTCCCGAAAGGTAAAGGTTTAAAAAAAAATTAAGGATCTTTTCTACTTTAAATAGTAAAGTTCTTCTTCTCTTAGATTATGGCTTCTGTAGAGTATCTTCCAATCTTTGGCCAATGTCAAGTATAAGGCAACGTCCTACGGTGTTTAAAGTAATGAATCTTTACATATTCATAAAACATTTCTCAAAAATGAAAAAATCTATAAAATATGTGGGCAACGTCGCACGGTTGTCAATTGTTTTTCTGGAATAGTAAACAAAAAGAAATGTGTAAAGTAGGAGCTGTTTTGACAAATGCCATTTTTTTCTTTTTATATTCATAATACCTCAAACAAATAACACTTAAAGAGGTCGTTTTGTAAAAAGAAAAAGAAAATTGCTTGCAGTGTGTGCAAATTGACTGTTTTTAGTGTACATGGATGATTTATTTGCTTTTCTCATAGTAGCAAAAATGATTTACTTTTTTTTTTTTAATTAATTAACATCATGTTGCTGACGCCAAATTGAAGTGATTCGAATTGCTGGTTTTTTTTATTACAGGTCATAGATTGTTATCCTTAGGCAATCAGCAGTTTTCATACCTACATCAGATTGAAATGTTTGCTTACATTCTTAAAATAAATAACAGATGTTTTTAATTATTCCATACTTTAAGCTATAATAAAATTCTTTTAAACAGATTTGGACATTGCATTATAGAATATTTTTTTTCCTGAGGTTTCGAACACCTTGCAGGGTGCGTGGTCGCAGGATGGCTAATGGCCGAAATTAATAATCAATCTAATCCAAAATCTTTGGATTTAGGATTACGGATATATCTGTTTTTTTGTGTTAAATGTGATCGTAACACATAAACGGATGAATTTCTAAATCTTAAATCTGATGATTTTGGATTAGATTGATTATATTTTATCTACCGTATAATTTTGGTCAACAATTTGTTTCGATGCACGCAGTAATCACTCACAGTGTCTTGATGTTTTTTAGCGTAGTGTGTTGTTTGGGACTTTATTATTTTAATAACTCGATTCCAAACAGGTAGTATTGTTTTTATTGTTGTCCAGTGTAAATTCTACATGGAACTTCCTTCGCCCCGGGGAGGGGCGAAGGGGTATGCCAGACTCCTACCGGCTAATACCACTGAAACGGTCATCTTCCGCACCGAAGGGGGGCTCCAGGTCCTCGTAAAATCACACCAGAGCCGCCCATTGGTGCCACGCCTTTAGACACATCTCGGAGGGGTTGACTGTAAAGCGGTCACCCCCTCTAGTGGAGGGTAGGCGGCTGTAAAAAGGCCGCCCCCCAGGCACTTGTCGGGGAGGAATGTAAAGGATCCCCCCAAGTCTCGCTGTGCGCTGTGCAGCGCACACGGCGGCACTCACGTACGTAGTACTACCAAAGTTGAGCATGTACCAATATTGAATACATCTTCATAATATTACTCAATGCTTTTTGTTGAGTATTATCCGAGTTTTCGCTATTGAGGTGTCAAGCTGTCAGTCAAACAGACGTGCTTTTTTGTATGAAAAATGTATGTTGTATTTTTTATTAAACTTTAATCGGTTAATATTGATTTCGATGTAAGCAGTTTTTTTTTTACCATAAATTTAATTATAAGTACGTAAGAAATAACCATGTGGTACCGGCTACGAAATACGAATAGCACCAACCCAACTCGTCCCTTGGGTGTCGTAAAAGGTGACTATGGAATTAACCGGAGGATAGGCAGCAGCAGGTCCTTCGAGTACAGCACCAACTCAACTATTATTGCTAAACCGCCTGCTAAGCGTGGCGATTATGGCAAAACCCCCCAATGAGCACACAACACACCCAGACCAGTGGTTGTGGCGATCTTTCGGGGAGGCCTGTGTCTAGCAGTGGACTTTATTCGGCTGAAATTGAATTTTTTATAACAAATGTTTTCTAAAATCTCTCATGAATTTATAATAAATTGTATTTCTTAAATAATCATTAATATAATTATCATAGAGACGGACATGCATTAAAGACGGCACGGTTGGCGCAGTGACTAACCAAATGGCTTTCTGTACTACGTGTCACGGGTTCGATCCCCGCATAGAACAAATATTTATATGATCTACAGATAGTTGTCACGGGCCTGGGCAATGATATTATATATTAAAAAGAAGTAGATATGTTACATGCGCGCCAAAAGTAAGAACCAAAACTCCCCCAATTGTAGCACCTCGCAATCGGTTCACCTAGATAGCTATCTCTTTTACTCTTGTTGTTTTTGTATCTTCTTTCTCACGACATGGTTGTGCAAGCGAGACTGTATTTTGCGCGCCATTTAATATGGACGTAACGTATCTATAGTATAATATCATTGGGCCTGGGTGTTTCTGTTTCTGCATGAGAGATTTACGTCTGTAAACTACACCCACGACACAGGAGAAATCCCAGTGTGGAACATGTTAACTTAGAACAAAAAGTACTTGAAGAATGCTGCCGCCTATCCTTCCGCTAATCCCATATCGTATTTTACTACACCCACGGGATGAGATGGGTTACCATTCTTAGCCAGCACACGAACAGCTGGCACCACACAGACAAATGTAACCATTATTTAATTATAAAAACCATTATTTATAAAATATATAAATTAATGTAATATTCGCTTTAATTTGCGACTTCTATGACTGCTCGTACATACGTCACCGTCGTCGGATCTTCGAAATGACATGACATAATTATTGTTTCCTCAACGCAATCTGTGTCAAGATCACACTTGACCACGTCCATCAATCCTTTATCAGTCTTATCTTAAGGACATAAGGTCGTAAACGCTTCATATCAAAAGAAAATAATAACTTTGTGGCGAACTGTGTACGGATCTCGAATGAAACAAAGTAAAGAGATCGTTTAGTGTTGACTCCACGTAAATAGGTTGAACGTGTTAAGATTTCTGAATCTTGTGTCGCAATTTTCTAAGATATTTTTACATTTTTCCCTAATATTAAAGCTTCAAAACAATAACAAGCTTTTCTTTCTACATAGATTAGTTTAATACAAGTAGGTATATTTTCATAAACAAGGAAGATTGCGATTGTGGTTTTGCAATTCCATTTAAATTCTTGGCTATGACTGGCCTGTTCTTTCCTTCCATATTAATAAAAGTAATTTCCTTTACCAATGTGATGCATATTGGCCAAATCGTTATCAAGTAGCCATATAATTTATAATATAAACATTGCTAATTTTCACATAATCCGATGAAGTATGCGCCGTGGGTGCCGAACGATTTAATTAAAGTTATTTATACAAGAGAAATTGGAAATGAGACGTAGTCGTATGCAAATCACAACTAATGGACCTAGTTGTATTAACCTTACGGGAAGCCCACTCTTAATAACACTAATTTACATTAATTACCATTCATAAACTTCCATCTGTCAATGGCTGGAATTGATTATCTATACTTAAAACAAATTAAGAAAATAAGCGAGCTACCAAATGACCAAATGACGTTTTCGCACGTTTGAAATCCGAATCGTAATTAGTGTTGAACGCGATTGAACAATTGCTTTGTTGAAACTCGAGCCGAGTGGTCATCGATTATACGAGCAGATAGTGATGTTCCGTCGATGTCGAGACGTACCGGAGATGTATCGGCTGATAGTGTAATGACGCGCTATTAGGCTAGGTGTCGACGCAGCGTGGGAGAGCACGCGGCCTACATTTCCTTCTGAAACCGGCTAATCACGCGCGCAATTACTCTAATTCAAACGGAATTATTCCGGCGATGTAACACTTTAATTGAATTGTTGATGCGAGCTGTAATTCGTGAATGCGTGTTATTTTGATGATTGATATCGTGATATTTGGTGGGTAAATATCGATATTGAACGTAGGTATGAATCCATATGTAATCGATGTAATAAAACGCGAAACTACGAAATCAAATGTCATAACAATTTATAAGATGATGATTTAAAAAGTTTTACTGTGGGAAGCGTTCGTTACGAAACAACCGAGAGGGACGAATTCCAGTAATCTTGTCACTCAAAGAAAAAAAATACAACCTGTTTACGTGTTCATTTTTTCTTGTTCCACTGACAAGAAATAAAAAGGCAGAACGCGCGTGCGCAGGCATTCGCGCCGGCGCGAGATGCGTTCCTGCTAAAAAAACGCGGCGCGCTCCGAATACTTGGCGCGTTATACATTTTTGTTCCCCTGTGAGTGAACATTTCCGAATGAACGATTAGAAGCGACGATTCCGCGTTTTCACGTCGATTCGTCTCGGATCGTATCGATGATTTGTGGCGTCACGATCTTCGAAATGCCTTGTTGTACTGAGAAACAACAGGTTAATTCTTTAACGTCTTTGAAGCTGACTTGTAATTTCGAATCGAATAGAACAAATGTTGGCCATTATACTTCTAAATACTCGGTTTTGGGATAGAGATTCTAGCATTTTTATATAGCAATCAATTTATGAATGTTCAGTTCAAAATAAGAACCGTTACGGACCGATTATTTATTAAGTTTTAATTTGCATGCTATTCACTTGTTCGGCGAAATAATGGTCGTGACATTTAAAAAACTAACCAATTGCATTGACATTTTTCTAATAAAATTTTTTCTTATTCTTGCCACTCGAATTTAGAAATGTTAAGGAAATTAAGAATTAAAAATTCTTGTCGAATCAAAACTGTGTTAGGTATTTATGGTTTAACCTTATTCCTAATTACCATATTTATTAATTGTGATACGAACGGTACGGTTTGGTTACCCATCTTCTGTCTAGATTTCTACTTCTGCAAGAGTTCACTTTTCAGCCTAATCACTTCTCAATCTGACATCTTGGCTTTGACATTCTTATTAAACCACTGGCTGTTCTATTTAATATACTTATTTGATTGCAGTGATAACCTAGTATTTGATCGCTTGCCTTTGATAAATAAGGGTCTGACTTGAATCCCGGCCCGCACCTCGTATTTTTCGGATTCATGTGCGGATCAGAATTAGATTATTACTTGCGTTAATGGTGAAGGAAAACATCGTGAGGAAACCCGCACAATTGAGAGGACTCCAAAAAAAACGAAATAGTGTGTGTGTAGTCCGCCAACCCGTACTAGGCCAGCTGGTGGACTAAGGCCTAACCTTTCCCATAGTGAGAAAAGGTCCCTACCCAGCATTGGGACAGTAATGGGCTGATTATGTATACTTATTTAAACTAATTAATGACTTATCCAATAAATGTTATCATTTTTATGTTATTCTTTATCTAGTGTTTTAGTGTTCATCGACTTTATGCGTCCTTATCTAACGCATTAAGATTTTATACTTAACACAATATATTATACATTTGGTATCATGTTAAGAATATTAAAATATCAATTCAATTAAGATCGTTTAACTAGTTGACATTTAACATAAAGCCTCACAGATATACATAAAATCTACATCGCACTACTAAGCAACTTGCGCTAAGGCACCTCGGCTTAGGGTGTTGCTGTTGTTGGTGTGCATGTGGTCACGTACCGCTGTGTGCGCAGCACAGCGCATAGTGAGGCTTCGGGGGAATTTTTTACAATCCCCCCGAGAGATGCCTGGGGGGGTGGCCTCTTTACAGTCGCCTTCCCTCAGCTAGAGGGGATGGCCGCTTTACAGTCATCCCCTCCGAGATCTGCCTAAAGGCGTGGCACCAATGGGTGGCTCTAGATGGAGATTATTCGAGTTCCTGGGGCCTCCCTTCGGTGCCAAAGATGACCACTCCGGTAGTTTTAGCCGGTAGGAGTCCATGCCGAACTCCCTTCACCCTTTCCCGGGGTGAAGGAAGTACATGAAGTATTTCCACCGGATCAATAAAAAAAAAGAAAGAAAAGGTTGTTGCTGGGGATAACACGTGTGTTATAGGTATATATAAATGTATATATAGTGCAGCCTTGGAGAGCACCGGTTAGTGTCCTATAATGTCCCGTAATTGTCTAAATGGCCTCTGCATGTTGGACCCATATCCCCCACGTAAGCCTATCAAAATACCGAATCTCGGAGGATATTGACTCGTGAAGAGAGACTAAAGTAATACTTAAAAACTCTGAATAAATCCCCGACCGTTTTACCGCCCTCGCCACCGAGGATGCCCGCCTCAACGACGTCGCGGAGGCCTATCACCGCGTCAGCTTCCCGTTCAAGTTAGTATTACTCCCCCTCGTCTCTTACTCGCGCCGGCGCGTGCCGAGCTTGTAGTTTTAAATGTCCCATAATACATTTTAAATCATACCGATCCAGCTGTCCCCAAAACAATAGTTTGTTATCCCCAGCAACGCTCTAAGCCGAGGTCCGTGTCCCGCATGGGGCGCCCTTAGCGCAAGTTGCTTAGTTTTTAATATCAATTTTAAGGCTGGCTTCTATCTATATCATATATTCTACCTTCGGCACCTAAGGGGGGCTCCAGGTACTCGCATGATCACACTAGAACCGCCAACTGGTGCCACGCCTATAGGCACATCTCTGAGAGGGTGTGCTAATAACCTATACAACGATTGAGATTGCAATATTTTCAAGTGATCAATCTTTGTGAGGACGGATTTAGAATATATATAGATTGACCTCTGTTCGAATATTGGAGATCGCGCGTGTTAATAACTTATCCGTATCTTTTGACAATTGCTTCGATATGTATAAACAATATATGGCGGAATTAGGTTCGAAATCTTCCAATTTAATTTTATTTTGTGGTTTGCTCAAATTAAGTGGTAGTAATGGTAACGCATGTTATGCTCAGTATTCGATAAATGTAATATATTTATTTATTTATTTACATGTGTTATTTATCTTAAATATTATTTTATGTCTCTCTCTTCACGGGTTTATATCCCCTTAAGAGGGAACCCGGTCTTTTGATAGGCTAACGCAGGGACATGACTCCAACACGCAGTGGCCCTTTAGATAATTTTGGATTTGGGACACTAACCGGGGACTCTCCTTAGCTGCATTATAAAATGAAGTCACGGATTATCTCCGGTGGTGTAAAGCTATTGTATGATATGAAAACTATAACGATAAGGTCTATTGCAACGCGTGTTACATGAAATGAAAGTTTAAGATATACGGGAACTACGGCGTCTGCCTTTCAACCTTTAAAGTGAAATTCTGTGGCAGACGGCGAATTGCCACTCACAATATGGGCCCCATAAATGGCCACCACTATAGGCGATAGGGAGCAAACCGGTGTGAGCGGCTCGAGGTGTCGAGAGGTGCGGCACTGGTTTCACCATCGTGCGTCTCGAAGACTCGTCGCGGGTTTCCCCGTTACTACGCCATTAGACACTTCCACCCCCAAGCATATAGGTCTGGCGGCCAGACCCTGATCAGCAAACTAAGGCAAGACAGAGTTGAAAATCTAGCGGGCACTCATGGGGAAGTCAGTTGGAGTTTCCACCAATGAAGGTAAACCGAAGACGAGGCCTTGCCCGACTCTCTGGAGCATTCGGGTACGCAGTCTCAACACTCACATTCAGCTCGCCACAAGCTGATTCGGGATTATTACATATAATAACGCAGGAAACCTAGGACATTACTATTAAGTAGTTATTTTTCTTATGCGTTTAAACTAATTGAAACCACATCGAAAGACATACAAAGACGACAATTAACCACCTTCAAGAGGAAACTGCCTGAAACACATTCTAATTAAGAATTAGCGTGCCACGGCCAAAAGTTAACAGCCCATGACAGGAACGCGTTTATGTACCTTTCACAAAAAGAAGGCACGAATGGTGGTACTACATATAATTTATGTACATATTTACCCGCTTTATAAAACTTTTAACTCTATAGCCACAAGAAACAAAGAAACAGTGATTATTATAAAATCGAAATAAATACATACAAATACGTTCAATGCAATAACCTCATTCCTTGCTTCTTATTGTGGTACGTAAACGCTTTCCTGAACAACAAACATTACGTAATAGATAAGAAAGAAAGATAAGAAATGTGTTTATTGGCACACACAAAAAAACACAACAACTTCAAAACTGAGTATAATGTGACATAAAAATGTTTAAACTGTGGAATAGAATAGAATATTCCTTATTGTACACCGTTAGCATTACAACTATTAGGACAATTTTAAATTCTAAAAGCTGTAATTGTATAATACAATGGGTGGTCTTATCGCTATTAGCGATTTCTCACAGACAACCTTTGGATGGACAAGAAAAAGATGGAACAGCAAAAGGGGTAGTCCACGGTTTACTTACACGTACACAGATTTGAGATATAGAGTCAAAAGGGGCAATAGAATTACCCTACACTAATGTGAGGCGGCAGTAATACTGGTCAGTAGGTATTCCTGCAGAAAATCTAAAACACGCTTTGTATACAAACGACGGTATGGCCATGGTGGTGGTTACTTATATATTTAATCATTAAACCAAATTATAACACAATTACAGTTCTAACCAAGGCAATGCTATTTGTATGTAAGTATGTCAACTAACATGAGTAAGATGTACTTTGTAATCAAGGTACTTAAGGTATAACATAATCTTCTAGATATTTCTATGCTGCTTCTGTGAATTTCAACTTTATATTTATATATTAGGTTCATCATCTCGGCCGAATAAAGTCCATTGCTGGACACAGGCCTCTCCCAAAGATCAACAACGACCGATATGGGTGTGTTGTGGGCTGATTGGGGGGGGATTGCCATAATCGCCACGCTTGGCAGACGGATTGGCGATCGCAGTTGAGTTGTTAATGTACTCGAAGGACGCTGCTGCCCAACCTCCGGCTAATCCCTTAGTCGACACCCACGGGAAGAGATGGGGTGGTGGTATTCTTAACCGGCACCACACGGCATATTAGGCTAGGTTATAATATACGTAGGTTATATATGGCTTTATCCGTGTGGTGTCCGGATTAAGAATATAGCACCACTCCATCTCCTCCCGTGGAGGTCGTAAAAGCCGACTAAGGGACTAACCCAGTGGGATGGGCAGCAGCGTCCTTTCTGTGGAACAGTAGCCATTCTGCGCCTTACCAACACGCTTGCCAAGCGTGGTGAGTACTGGCAAATTCCCCCCAATAAGATGACACAGTTGTGGAAATCTATGGGGGAGGCCTTGGTTCAGTAGTGGACGTTGTATGGCCGATATGATGATATATGGCTTTGTGGTCATCGAAATATTAGAGTCACCGAGTAACTGAATGTAGACTGATTTATTAAGCAACATACTTAGGTAAGCGCGTCCCCCGCGCGTGCTGGGTCAAGCTTGGGAACTGGATCTGAATGATTACTTTGATTTAGGGCATATTTAAAGCTACTGACTCGGCACGGACTGACTTGGGAAGGTTCGGCGTGGGGATGAAATAAGTTTTAGCGACAGGCCTCCCCGGTATAAACGGGGTAGAGGTCCGTTTGCGTTAGATTTTTAAAGTCTCATTTTGCATTATTTCTGGAGAAAGATAATTTCATCGTCCGGGTCAATGAAGACTTGCTTCGGATGACGACAATCGTTGATGTGGGAGGGTGTGTATTGGGCGGCTGAAACCACTTGATTGAAACTAGCGTTTCAACACTAGTTTTATGAACTGCTTGATGGGCGGTAGTTTTAGGTCGATATGAAGTTGTTTATTGCTAAGATATAGACACTAATATAGACACTAGTATTAAAGTCTGACACAGGCATTAGCTATAAGTGTAGTAGATATTCAATGATAAATAGCAAAACGCTGTGATGCAAAATATAATTCCTGTCCTCAAAGATTACTTGGCTCTCAAATACAAACTTCGTTTCAAAATCTGCCAGAAGGTAGCGTTCGTAGTGTAGTGACAGTATTCATTGGATATCGATTAAAATACACGCTATTACATGAGTACACACCTAAGTAAATATTTAAGAGTAATTCAAAGCTAATCATAGACTCGGAACGTTTCAATCATGATTGTCATGTTATTATTGTTTTAGACATTAATTTGTTTGCTTGAACAGTATTTCCTTCTTTTAGTAACGTTATTCTAGCGCTTCTCCTGTGTCTTACGTTTTATTGTAATTTTAGTCGTGTTTTCTCTATCTTATCTATTTGTCGCCTATATGCCGGGCTCAACTGTCGCCGAAAAGCACCTCGAACCTTGTGATTTTTTTGTGCTGACCCTAGTCCTCTACTCCATTGCCTATTACCTATTAACCTGCGATTGTGCCAGCATGAAACTGCGCGTGATCATCTGGCACAGGATAAGCTCTCCCAGGTGATCACCTTACGCCTAGTAAGCACGTCGCAGTCACACAATATGTGAAACATTGACTCTTTTTCGTCCTGCAGAATCTACATGTATTTACCGTGCTCAGTTTCGTTCTGTGGAGGTGCTCGTTGGTACCGAAGTGTCTCAGATGTGATCTGTTTTAGTTTAACCATTTCACTGCACAGTCTTTTCTCGTGCTAGAAAAGGTCTTGATTAAGTGGTTTAGGCCTACTGTCTCCCTCCATTCTTTTGCTTGTTCTTTTCTACCATGTGTGATGATAGGTTCCGCGAGGACTACCTATAAAAGCCAACTAACCGCGTTCGTGACCCAGTCTTTACTAATTCGTTTGCCTTATCATTACTCTCAACGTCGTCCAGATATCCCGATAACGCTGACATTGTTGTGTCTTCCCGGCTATTTAGGCCTGATACGCCTTCTTTGACCAATTTTGAGCTAACTTTAAAGGAATTAAACGCTTCCAGGGCCGCTTGAGTTATCATTATTTAGTGTATTACCAATCTCGTCATCGATATAATAAAAAGTTTCTGGTGCAATCCCATATCTTCTAATTAACGTCTTTGTTTTCAGTAAACGAGTGTATCCATCAGACCATCTCCTGATATGACCCAAGCCTGTATTAATAGCTCATCTCAATTTGATACATGTGTCAACCTATCAAGGTTTTTTATTAAAAGTTCAAGCTCATTGTCCCACATGAGGGCAATTAATTAATACTGGCAACCCTTTCAATACTTACGGGTAGGGATGAGACGCTATTCACTAAAGAATACAAAACTAGTGTAGCTCATTGACAAAAGTCAGTTTAATTTTATGTAAGCTTTTACAGGCACGAAATGTTATGAATTTAGATGCACGGGATAACATTTCCTGTATTATGGAGAAGAGACGGATTCTTGGATTCTGTTTTAAAAACGTTTAATACTAGTAGCCCTTCCATAGTAAATGCTTTATTTTGTAAGCTATCAATAGGGTGCGGTCCAGCTACTGTTACACCAACTATAATTTTTTACATTACTTGCATGTTGCTGCGAAACTCACAACTGCCAATGCTACCAATATTATGAACGCAAATTGACGATTTTTATATGAGGTTAATACGTCATCTGTATTCAGACTCTTGAATATTAATTGAAATTCTTTATTATAATGGATTTTGTTGTATTATGGCTGAATTCTATTGGCTTTGCATTGAACATGCAGTAAGATCATAAAAGACAGCGACGAGACAACTTCCCGCTGTTTTAGTGCATATTACGTATTGACGGCTTCGACTGTGCTAATTGCTAACATGAGATAGTGCGGTAACTAACATTAAGTATATCGTAATGATTGTGAAGGAAATTAGTCGAGACGTTATATTATATCGAACCTTACCTCTTGAGTTGGGTAGGTTGCGAAAAATGCATTTGATTTTCTCAGAACCTAATGCAGTATTTTGCATTATTTAGATGTTGGTGCGAAATCAAAACTATCAATTAATTTAAAGTTTTTTTTTATATCGAACACTGTGTTTTCGTACTAAGGAATTAAATCCTTAACGTAACTTTTTCTTTTGTTCTAGCGGTCCAAAGAGGTCGAGTACCCCCAACGCAGCCGACGGGACTGGCCCTGCCCGGCCAGTACGCGCTGGCCAACGGCGACCCGTCTGCCGGCCTCAACAGCCACCCCTACCTCTCCTCATACATCTCGCTGCTCCTCAGAGCAGAACCTTACCCCACCTCAAGATACGGCCAGTGCGTCCAGCCAGCCAACGTCATGGGAATAGACAATATCTGCGAACTAGCCGCGAGGCTACTCTTCTCCGCTGTAGAATGGGCACGGAACATCCCGTTCTTTCCGGAACTCCAAGTAACCGACCAGGTCGCGTTACTAAGACTCGTCTGGTCGGAACTTTTCGTCCTAAATGCGTCTCAGTGTTCCATGCCCCTCCATGTAGCGCCGTTATTAGCGGCAGCCGGGCTCCACGCGTCGCCTATGGCGGCCGACCGAGTCGTGGCGTTCATGGACCACATCAGGATCTTCCAAGAGCAAGTGGAGAAGCTGAAAGCACTCCACGTCGACTCAGCGGAGTATTCCTGTCTGAAAGCCATCGTCCTCTTCACGACAGGTAAAATTTTAGACAGTCTTTTTGGGGAGGCGCGGTTGTTGCTTTACAGAGTGGCGGGGGCTGGTGGCTCTGTTACTAATTACGAGGAGCTGCTCGTTTTGGTGAGGACGCATTTAGATGCGTACGCCGAAGCGTCGCGGGTGCAGGTACAGCAGCCGCCAGCTCCTCCGCCGTCTGCTACTTCATCCGGGTACTATTCCACTTTGGACACGTCTCTCGGTGTCAACTCTTCGCTGTCTTACGGAAGTTTCCTATCTACACCGTCCAGATTGCCACCTAATTATACAAGTAGCCCTAGAATGCCTGAGGCTAGTACTTCATCTTTCAAACTATGGGAAGGAAGTGGGAAACTTCCCAAGACGGAGCAAGGACGATGACATTGTACCGTATTGGTTACGGGTTTGAACTGTGGTGTCGGGTTATGACAGAACGCTTGGCGTATGTTTGGAGTCACTCGCGTATTTAACCGTTTACGTACTGCTAGAATATATTTGTATACGGGGATAATAACTCTCGCTTCCCGAAGCGGTCGGCTGAATTCGTCCGGGGAGTACGCGACTTATTGTTCTCGAAGATTTCGTCGCGTATCTCGCATTCATGTACCTAAATATTACGTATAAATATAAAATATATTAGATATAACTTCGTTGAAAACGATTTTTAATAACGTCGAGATGTGTTAGCGTACTAAGTTAAATTAATTTTCATGTAGATAACATTTTATAAATTAATACAGGCGCGTAATTTATTGACAAATATTTTCGTTTTATTTTTATTTTTATGTCTTTAACCCTTTTCATTTATTTAATTAAGCTTTCGATGATAAATTAGGATTAACCATGTTTTATAAATATGTTAAATTTAGCAAAAACATTCGTAATTAACATTAATTTATTGGATAGGTGAATATTATAAATCAAATGACTTTATTGTTTGTAGTGAGACTGTTACCAACAGATTTATGGAGTCCATAGACCGTTTAGGGGATTATCTGACTACTGAAGTTACAATTCATATGTATTATTAGAAATATGTCTCTTTCTGGCAGTGTTTGAGAAATTAATGGCTTTAATCTAATCTAATGAATAAAAAGGAAGTTGATTAAGAAGTTTCTTGCGTGGAATGTGGTTTAAAAGGATTGCGTAAATGTTGCGCAATCAATGTTTAGATCGGAGATTTAAGAGTTTTGGCGTCATTAAAATAAAGATAACTTTTTAAATACTGCTACTAAATTAGGTATTATGTGAATAATAGTATAGGTACTTATCTGTCCATAATATAATGCATACCATGTGATAATCCAAATCGATAGTTATGTAAACAATCAAGATTTTTTAATAACAATCAAATGAGGAATATGTTTTTAGAAGAAAAAAAATACAAACGAAATATTTGATTTAAACAATACCATAACTTTTTTAGTTGTTTTTTAAAAGGGCACCTCTATTATAAAATACCTTGACATAGTAATAATACAGTGTAGGCGAATATGAATCTCGTTTATTAAAAAAATAAGTTGTAATTTTCATGATTTGGCCATTATTAATAAATAAAGTAGGTAGATCGAGTATATTTTCGCCGTTCATTGCCGTGGCTCTTGTTCTCTAATATTTTTTTAGTTCTCGAATAAGAACTTCATTAATTAATTATATTATTAAATATAATTAATTAATGAACCACCATGCCACCACCCCATCTCTTCCCATGGGTGTCGTAAAAGTCGACTCAGGGATTAGCCGGAGGACGGGCAGCAGCGTCCTTCGAGTACATTAACAACTCAACTGCGATCGCCAACCCGCTTGCCAAGCGTGGCGATTATGGCAAAACCCCCCAATGAGCCCACAACACATCCATATCGGTCGTTGTAGACATATTTGGGGGAGGCCTGTGTCCAGCAGTGGACTTCATTCGGCCGAAATGATGATGATGATTATTAAATATGATTGCAAAAAACATGGCGACAATTTTTTTAATCGACGTTTTTCTATTAGCTGTTGATTTCTACCTTGAAATAAAGTTTACTGTTTTCGTAGGACCCTAAGGACCACGAAATATCATAACACAAACAAATGAAAACCATAATTTTGAAAATAGATTCATATGTTGATCAGTTTACGACAATTATGGTATAGGTACTAAAAGATATTGAGAAAGGAAAAAATATTTTTATGTATAAGTAATTCTCATGAGCACTATTAAACTATAATCACGGTAAAATCCAAGTGCATATTATTAAACGAGTACTGTACAGTAACTTATCCGGACAGAAATTAATACAGAAATAGGTAATAAACTTTCGCTTTCTCAAGCTTACGATCGTAGTCCCGCGAAATTTCCTGTTTTACAACATATTAAAAGACTTTGACAAATTTTAATGCTCACTTGTATAATTTATCGGCATTAAGTTTTAAGGGCTATACTTTTACGCGTTACGCGGTAATTCTAAGCGA
Source organism: Diloba caeruleocephala (assembly GCA_947459985.1). Taxonomy (NCBI): domain Eukaryota; kingdom Metazoa; phylum Arthropoda; class Insecta; order Lepidoptera; family Noctuidae; genus Diloba; species Diloba caeruleocephala. Next base: position 6,607,226 of record OX381618.1, read on the forward strand.
ATTGCGCATACTTTAATTTATTTTTGATTTGCAAAGATTATTTTCATATAAATTACAAATTATAGTAGTATTCAAAAAGAGAGAAAATATCAAATAAATTTGCATGTTATTTAATATTTATTTGGCATTTTACTTTTTTATACTTTGAAATGTACGGTAATTAGTAAATTATCTTTGCAATAAATACTTTCTACGCACAAGTGATACATTTATGGATGTAGGTATATTTATGTAAGCATATTAACATAATTCACGTTATATTTAGGAATTGCGCTTTAAATTATTTCTTTCAGGTTATTATACGCTGTACACTAAAGAACAGTACTGTTATCTTTATCAAATTAAAACATCATAATTAAATCCTCGAATAAGATGTTAACGAATTCGTAAAACAAGATGTTACGAATAATTATTAAGTTTATATTTATTAACAAACCGCTAAATGATACAAGCTCACATTTCATGCTGTTAATACATCGGGTATAGCCAACTGCATAATATACGAGCAATCTGCATATTATTCGAGTATTGTATGGTTTTTTAAAATATCATAGATTAGTGCTTGGTAAATATATTAGCATAAACATACATACATATATTACATAAGATATGTCAATATAAGCATCACATTTTAAATACTATTTCCCGCATTAAAACATACAAATAGATTTTTATTCAATTTCCTATAAAGATACCGTATTTTACCTTCACTCAACACTAGTCATCCCCTACGATTGTTCGCACAAACTCGTAGCATTCTCGTCGGGTAGTCGTCCGATAATCTCCAAGCCCGTGACGAGACACTTCCGACGTGTAGACGACACTTTCGCCACATATAGACACTAGGACTGTAGCGTGTTTGTAGACTTTTGTTAGCAGACTAGTTATAGCAGATAACATTTTTGATGTTTATATCTTGGTGTTCTGATGGTCAACTGTACTGGTAGGTTTGCAAAATAAATAGTCTGCGTTGAATATCGACTTTGAAAAAAAGCTAATAGCTATTAATAAAAAAAAAGTTTGTGCAAAGTTATTGCAGCATTTCTTTGCAGAGGTCGTTATTTAGCGAAATACATATATTGAGATTTGATAATAATTTGACTTTTGAGATTTGACTTTTTTGACGAGTAATATTTTATATTCAGTATACAAAAAAAAATCATGATGAAAAAATTAAATTACGTTGGATGTTAAGATAATCTTGTGCGTCTAAATAGTAATTTGAACACCAAACGATTATTGATTTCAATTACTGGGCTGCATAGCTAACTGTTAAACTCTACTTTCATACTTTAATATTCTCTATAATTTAGTAGTACCTCAGTTACAGTGGTCGTTCGGTACTTGCAGTGTAGACAACGGTAGTAAACAGTTGAATGCGTAAAGTTGGTAGACAGGCCGTGATTGAGGGATATTACAAGGATATCTCGGCTGTCAAGTAGTAATCGCATTGAAAGGGTTGTGTTTCGGATTCTAAATGTGAATTTGAAAACTTCGTGTGTTGCGTTTTCTATTTCTAAATCTAATGTCTGTTAGTAGTATACGATAATTCTATACTGTTATTAGTAAGCAAGATGGTGTGTGCCTTAGTAAAGTTGGTTTCTGCTCATATAATTTGTAAAATTGCCGTGTGGTGCCGGCTCAGAATCCCACTACTCCATCTCCTCCCGTGGGTGTCGTAAAAGTTGACTAAGGGATTAGCCGGAGGATGGGCAGCCGCGTCCTTCGAGTACATTAATAACTCAACTGCGATCGCTAACCCGTCTGCCAAGCGTGGCGATTATGGCAATACGGGGGGTATGAGCCCACAACACACCCATATCGGTCGTTGTGGTGATCTTTGCGGGGGGCCTGTGTCCAGCAGTGGATTTCATTCGGCCGAAATGATGAATTTGTAAAAATAGACTAAGATGAATTGCAACTTACAGTTTCAATTCAGTAGAGGAATCGAAACTAAAATTGTCACTTGCCATAATGAATACTTAGAGCATGTAATGTCTTGCATTGATGGATTACTAAATTCTTTGAAATACCTTTTGTAGACGAACGAAGAAATCGAGGTAAATGTGTCCAGCATCACCATTGTGTACTAAGTTTAATTTAAGCTCAGCGTGACAGGTATCGTGGCTTAGACTTTTTTGATAATTTGATTGTCATCTTCATTTAAGATTTCTTTAGAGCTTGATTTCTATAGTTTACTTTTTGTCAATCTAAGCGAATACGATCGACTGAATTATGATGTACTGCCAATAAATGACAGTAGCGTTTAGCAGTAGAGTCGATCATGTGAGAAGGTGGCAAGTCACAAATAAAAACAAAACCTTTCGTAATGTTCTTAAAAAATTACGCTATCATAATAAGAGTATGGAAACATTGTTTGTAAGTATGAGTAAAATATACCGATACACATGCAATATACATACTCAAATTTTTTCTTCTGCATAGAGAAACTTACTCAGTAAAATATAGATATTTTCGATTCTTATCGGGCAATACGAGTACTCGATGTATATACGATTACTCAACAAACATAAGTACGACACCTAGCATAACACTGTCACTAAACTAAACTGAATATAAAACTAGTTACAAGTAGGTACTGAACGACCAATCCAGCTTCATCTCCCTCGCTTCCCGCTTCCCAACCAGGATGTGTCTACGGAGTCACTTGAGTAGGTTCATAGAGGGGTCTTGTATGAGTGGTGCGGTATTACGCCCAGGGGTTCGATGAATATGCAACACCAATAAATGTAGTTTTATCCACGCCGGCTAACTTTCTCCGTCCACGCGCCCAACTCGACTCGGTAGGGTAATAGTTGTACGAACTAACTTTGCAATGTAGTTGGGTGATCGCAAATTGATTTTTTAATTTTAATCGTGTAGGTGATTATGTTTTCGTGTTTGATCTTGATTAAAATAATGAATGTTTTAAAAGCGGCACAGACGGTAAGAAAATCGGTACGTGTTTTTGTACTCGTACGTGTCATTTATTGGGGCCATGAATTTACTTATACGAAAAACAACGTACCTAGTTTAAGTTTTAGATGCTTTCGATTCTGAATACGAAAAATAATGTTGTCACAGAAAACTATTCGTAAACAAGGCATGTTTCTTAAACGAAACAAGTTTTAATGCTTTTGTTATCTTTTAGTAAATTACTTGACTAATTCTTTTTATGTAAGATATCGTCTTAGCTCAATAATTTTTTCACTTCCATTGTTTTATTTGTACAGTAATTAACTTCGTTGTAAATGCGCCAATTTGATCATTATGCAGTATCATAATTCAGATAGGTAGGTATATAGGTATATATTATTGCATGCTACAATAATTTATGTTTTGAAAGAGAATGAACCGTGTTTTTATTGCATGACTTAAGTTTATTACAACAGGAAAACCAACTAATTATGAGATACGACATTATAACAAACTGCACAACGCTTAACAAGCTTATCAATTAATTTTTCGCAGAAAAATAAATAAATGCTGTTTATATTAAATGTACATAAACGTCAGAATCCGTTACGAAGGTGGTCTTTTACTTTTAAGATTAATTAGAGATGGACCAAATGTGAGTTCAGCTGACAATTCGGTTTTCAATATACCAAATCATTTGTTCAACCTGCAAATCACGTATATGGAATAATAACTAGAATAATAATTTGGAATAATAATTTATTAATCAACTTTTACAAAAAATATTGACATAAATGTTCATAATCAAAAAATATCTTACACAATTATTTAATTAATGCTTAATTAAAATTTATTTATGACTAAAATATAATCTATCGGTACATGCATGAAAATATAAGTCAGCTCGATTTAACATATCTATTATCGGCCTGCCTTGTATAAAGGATATGATGTCATCATTGTCGTCATAATATCAACAAATCGGCGTCCACTGCTGAACAAAGGCCTCCCCCATAGATTTCCACAATCGTGTTTGTCGTCATTATAGGTGAAATTGGCCACCCTAGGTGCCTCGGGTTGGCGAGCGCTGTAACGCTACTGTTGTACAGAAGTAACGCTGTTGCCCATCCCTTTGATTTAGAATCCCTTAGTCACCTTTTACGACATCCACGGGAGGAGATGGAGTGGTGCTATATTCTTAAGCCGGTCACCACATGGACTAGGTTACAATGTGCTTTTCCTACATTAAGCATAGGGTTTGATAAATTCCATTAATAATTGTAACGTTTAAAAAAAATTGTCGTCGAAATAAGTAGTTCTAAATATCAATAATCATGCCGTGTGGTGCCGGCTAAGAATACCGCCACCCCATCTCATTCCGTGGGTGTCGTAAAAGGCGACTTAGGTATTAGCGGGAGGATGGGCAGCAGCATTCTTTGAGTATATTTATAACTTAACTGCGATCGCCAACCCGTCTGCCAAGCGTGGCGATTATGACAAAACCCCCAATGAGCACACAAAACAAACCCATACCGGTCGTTGTGGTGATCTTCGGGGAGGCCTCTGTCCAGCAGTGGACGATTTTCAGCTGAAATGATGATGAAATATCAATCTACTTATACATCGAATATTCGGCCCAAAGGTTTGAACCTAATACCGAATGCGCACTGAAATCGGCTCACCTCTATTAGTAAAGCTTTATAGCTTCTTTAGTAATTATTCATTTTGTCTGATAATAAAACAGTTACGATATTCAAACACCATAAAATATTATGTCGGGCAGTATTTTAATGCGCGTTTTAGTGACAGTATTTAATACGTTTTTATTTTTATACTTTGACCTTGTAATTTATTGCTTATTTGATTAAATAAATCTAAATCGATCTGGTTGGTTATTAATACTTAGCAATAGATAAAATGTAAGATGAAAAATTTACTTTTACAAACTATTTTATATTTGATACTCTATTTTTATTTTGGTTGAACTTATATTTGATTTTTTGTTATTCAAACATATTGAGTGTGCTGAAAATGGTATCATCAAATGTTTCTTGGGGGAAAAGTCTCTGCTTCGGCCCCTGCATGTTCTCTTTAGAGCAGGGGTTGCCAACCTTTTTTCAGGGCGGACCCGAAGCGCAAAATTAAAACAAAAACCGCTTTTGATAATTTATTTTCTTGACTTACACATAGGTATATCCACGTTTATTTATTTTTAATATAATCATAATTATTATTTACCCTTTTTTTCATTTTTATTTATTATTATTATTTTATTTATGAACCCAGGTTGGGAAATCCTGCTGTAGAGTGTAGAGTCATCAAGTACATAATGACAGGTTGACTAAGTTGACTTGTAGAGAACGCCCGATGGTATTAGGTCCGACTTTGTTTACTACCATTATCATCATCATATCAGCCTAAAAACGTCCACTGCTGAACAAAAGCTTTTAGCTTTCCACAACGACCTGTTACATGCCGTGTATGGTCATTTTGGGGAGAAGTTGCCAATACTCACCACGCTTGGCAGGCGGGTTGGGAAGCGCAGAATGGCTGTTGTTCCACAAAAGGGACGCTGCTGCCCAACCCTCTGGCTTAGATTCCCTTAGTCACCCTTTCTGATATCCACGGGAGGAGATGGAGTGGTGCATATTCTTAATCGGGACACCACACAGATACATGAAAGTAAAAACAATAATTAATAGTTACAGTCAACATCAAAAGTATATGCTTATAAGTTTTGAAACTGACATGGTCACTGAGACAATAATTAGAACTGGAAACGGGATATTTACCATGTTTTTTATTTCTTTTGGGTTCCCAATATTTCGGCGCTGTTGCAAAAGCCATGTTCACGAATAAACTCTAAATATCGGGAACTCAAAAGAAATAAAAAACATGGTAAATATCCCGTTTCCAGTTCTAATAATAATCAAAAGTATATATCTAATGATCATAGAAAAAAAAATTGCCAATTTTAATTTTTTTTAACCTAATATTAACACTTAATATATTGTTTGCCGTGTGGTGCCGGCTCAGAATGCCACCACCCCATCTCCTCCCATGGGTGTCGTAAAAGTCGACTAAGGGATCAGCCGGAAGATGGGCAGCAGCGTCCTTCGGGTACATTAACAACTCAACTGCGATCGCCAACCCGCCTGCCAAGCGTGGCGATTATGGCAAAACCCCCCAATGAACGCACAACACATCCATATCGGTGGTTGTGGTGATCTTTGGGGGAGGCCTGTGTCCAGCAGTGGACTTCATTCGGCCGAAATGATGATATTGTAATAAACTGAGATTAATAATTCGCTTGGACAACTTATTTTAAAATATTCATTGCCCTATAATGTAGGTAGTGTCAGTTTTGCAGACCAGATGGTTCCGCACATTACAGTACCAGAAAGTTTGTAAAATTGTAAAGAACAATAGACGTATACAATCAAACAAAATATATCACTTAACGCATCGTCACCATGACAACGCAAAGTTTACCAAAAATCACAACTTTTGTTCTTCGAACCATCATACATTCCCATGCATAAAGAGTTACGTAATTTCTAAGTACCTTACGTACGTAATAAACGGATATCGACGTCAGCCCATTGAATCGCCAAATTTAAAGAGGTACAACTTACTAGGTACTACTGTAAATCCGTAAGATTTTGCTGAACATATATTGTGTTTTTTGGTAGGTATCGACCCAAGCTCTCACCCCCTGCAGTATGTCGTGCTATTTACTGGACACCTGTATATGTGGAAATTTGTATGTATGAATGCTTTTGAGGCCCCGTCACGCCAAAATGGCTGAACGGTTTCTAATAAAATTAGGCATAGAGGTAGATAATTTCGTGGAATTGGATATGGGGCACTGTATATACATTCATATAGCCCAGCGCGCGGCGAACCCGGCGGGTATCGGCTAGTCATTTATAAATCGCATATGTCTATACTTTAACGATCGCATAAACTCACCGGGTCTAGACGGAACGTTGGCCATGTCTCTGGCAACACATTGCCCAACATTTGTCGCGTAATGAATACGCAGCTTTAGTTTACGGATTACGCACAGTCACGTTTTACGTGTGTGGCTATTTATTTATATTTGCATATGAATTTAGTAAAGAATTTGGGTTACGATTGTCGCTTACCGTCCTTTTGTATCGTTTCTATTAATAAATATTTTACTGCGTGAAGGTTTTAAGCTCTTAGTCTTAAGACTTCATTGATGACAAGATTGCAAAGGAAAGTTTAGAGAAACCGAATTGGATTATGGGAGCTTAAGACTGGTATAGTCCGTACTGCGTAGATCTCTTGTTGTTTTGATCTTGTTTCTCTGTTTCTGTATAAAAAAGATAACTTGGGGGTAATTTTGCCAGCACTCGCCACATTTGGCAGGTGGGTAGGCGAGCTCAGAATGGCTGCTGTTACATAGAAGGGACTTAGCTGCCCATCCCTCTAGTTTAGAGTCCTTAATCACCTTATACGACATCGACGAAAGGAGATGGAGTGGTGCTATATTTTTACACCACACCGACCCCGGAAATAACACGAAATCTGCAATAAGAACTTATAAACTGAAAAGACAGCAGTTCGGTCTATTGTTCTTGTAACTGGTACAACAATAAGAAAACTATTTTCGGCAACTCTGTATAAAACTTATTTCGAGGGGTATTCATTAGTTTCCTTTTTCAAATGTATTCTATTTTTAATCCAGTTCTAAATCAAATAGAGAGAATTTTTATACTTTAACTAACCTATCAAAAACAATGTCTGTTCACTCAAGCGTATCCTTCAGGCTTACAGAAAGTGGTGACAAAATATATCTATCCCTTTCTAGCTTTTGTACAGCAGGTAGTGTGAGTAGTGTATATTTCTGGATAACGGTACACAGTTCGTGACGGCGAGGCCGCGGGACGAGTCACGATTTGAAAAAGTGTCGGGCCTGCGGGACGTAGTCCCTGAGTTCCGAGATGATATAGCTTGGTCTAAGACATAAGCTAAATACGGGAACGTAAAAAATACAGGCATGTCAAAGTCCTTATGTGTTTTCCGAGACATGCAGTCTTGGTAGAGAAAGAACATAAATAAAACTTTTTAACAAATATAAATATAACTCGTTGGTCTGCATGAACCATGGTTGGGACCTGGCCCCGCCCGACTTCATAAATAAAGTATATTTTTTTCTTTTTAGTGGTTTTAATATCGTATTGAATTTTGAAGTCGGTATTTTTTTTTTGTTCAAAAGTTTTATTTTTTTCTTTTTCGTGTAAATAAATGTAAGAACTTTTCCCAATTTGGTATCCGTATCTAACACTAAAAATAATTCTAAGAATCGAAACTATTAAGACGTCATCTAGGTAAGCGCAGTCAAATCAAACCTGTTTATTGAAGCTGGTTAAAAAACTACTCACTCAAATTTAAATTCATATGGGACCAATTCGAAAGCATTCTGCACCTATTAAAAAAAGAATCGCTCAAATCGGTCTACAAATCTCGGAGTAATCGGTGTACATACATGAAAAAAAAAATACGCATCGAATTGAGAACCTCCTCCTTTTTGAAGTCGGTAAAAAGAGCTACGCCAGTAGCCTAAAACACCTTAGATTAATTATTGGTCTCCGCTGTGCTCCAACTAGATACCGCTGGCGTACCAGGAAAATCCGGCGACAGATACTACGCGGTACGCTGAAGTACGTACTCGAGGTCTCAAGTCAGTCCCGATGTTCATAGCTAATAGTCATAATCCAAATAAAATGCCAAATAAGATGAGAGATCAGTGTAAACTGGTTTTTTATAGCTTGCAATGTAGCCGTGCGTACTTTATTTTTTATTGGTGCCCAGTGGAATTTCTACATGAAATTCCTTCGTACTGGGGAAGGGCGAAGAGGTATGCTGACCTCCTACCGGCTAAAACCACCGGAGCGGTCATCTTCAGCAACGAAGAGGGGCTCCAGGTCCTCGTAAGATCACATTACGGACCAGTAAAAAAGTTACCAGAAAACTCGGGGCGTCAGATTCAAGGCGTATATATTGCTAGATTTTGATTTGGGTAATTCTCGTCTTATAGAGATCGTCCGCGATCCCTCCTCATCTTACACTTGGACCAGCGTGTTGCAGCTGCATACGGCAACAGTATAAAATCTCAGCGAAACTTTAATACTTACATGAGATGCACACTTTGTATACTTATTACTTAGGATAATGTACCAGCTTACATATTGTTCCTGTGGTGTCCAGATTAAGAATATAGCACCACTCCATCTCCGTGAATGTCGTAAAAGTGGACGAAGGGTCTAGAGTAGACCAGAGGGATGGGCAGCAGCGTCCCTTCTGTGAAAAAACAGCCATTCTGCGTACGTGCTAATTATTTGTATGTACACTCCGTGTTCAATACCTAAACGTCCACGTAAAGTGCAAAACAAACGCTGGGGAGCGGGCACCTCTCCACCGACTTGTAGAAACATATAACACACACTTTATCGATGTTGACCTTGTAACGGTTTATTTAATTTTAAACGTCACATGTAACTAATACTATTAAAATCTAACGAATACAATCATAAATAACTAACACTATAAAATAATAAGTAAAGTTTAAGTTAAATATTTACAAACAATCAGACAGCGCAACTAACAAACTCGTATATGCATTTTGTGTGAATGACGTAGCAACGGAATGCGTGACGAGGGCGCAGCGAGCGCCGCCGCGATGGCTAGCGAGCCGGCCTTCAATCGTCCTTGGTGCTTCTCTCGATACGAACAAATTATAATTACACAGTTACCTGCGTGTCTTGTATTATAAATTTTAATATTACTTTATGTACAAAGTAGTACATCATTTATAGTGCTATTCTATTCCCATACTGGGAACTACCTTGGGGGTCCGTGCTCGGACTTTGAAGAGTGACGGTGTGTCTGATTTTCCTCCTCCACGGGCTACTTCTACTCATACCTCATTGATGGGCTGGAAGACGTCGCCACGGCATCATAATCAGGAGAGTGCGGTATCTATCCTACCCACGATTACCGCGCCTTTGTCCGGCCAAGAACCTACCCTTCATTTTCATCTTGCATTATATTTTATTTAACTTTATTTGGCGTTTTATTTAATACTATAAAAAGTAAAACGTGACAGTGGCGCCCAATAACGTGGTTTTATTCTCGTGTGGACAAGGGTCGGTTACCGTGATTGGATTTTTAAGCTATTTGGCTTTCTTTGGTTATGGTTTATGTGTATTTTATGTATAGTTAGCAGAACTAGTACTTTCCAACTGCTTTGCTTGTAAGATTTTTGTGTACATATATTTCTTTTTGTTGTTTAAATTGTGTAATTCTTATTGTTGTTTTAATTATTTATCTTTTCTGTTTTATTACGTGCTGTATATTGTTGTATTGACATTTTTATATTTTGTTTTTGTACAACATACCCAGCATAACCAAAATGAATTACCCTATAAAGTTTTTACTTTTACAAAAATCAGAACTCACTTATGAAGTTACGGTTAGAGGAGAGGTGCCAGCCGATAATGTATTGGAATTACGGCGGCAGATAACTAGGCTTACGCAAAAATATCCCTCTGAGGATATTTTTGAATCTTGTTTAGAGTTCCAAGACGACTGTAATGGTGTCATTGAAAGTCTACAAAAAGTCAAGACCAATTTGGAAACTGCTAAAGTCGAACCACAAAAATCACTGGTGGATAGAACTCAAACACTACTGAATCATTTACATTACAGACTCCAACGTATTGTTTTACCGCAGTCTGCCGATGAGAAAAAATCACTGACCTATTTAAAAAAAACTTTTGATGTTTATTCGTCACAATTTGCAGATATATTAAATTTAGCGTCATCAACCAATGAAGGCTCTTCATCCGCAAAATCCGATAACCTTACTGAGGGAATAACTAAAATATCTGTAACTTGTGATCGCGGCATATCCTCTGATTTATCTAAGTTAAAATACGATGGCAAAACATGTGTGCGTTCTTTTATTCAGCGCTTGGAGGAATTTCGATTGTCGAAAGATATCTCTGATACCAAAATGCTTAACGGAGCAACTGAAATTTTTACTGGTGATGCCCTACATTGGTATCGTAGTGTGAAGCCACGCTTAGATACCTGGGGTAGCTTGTTACTTCTGCTCAAGGATGACTTTGATGTTGTGGATTATGACTACCGCATGTTGTCAGAAATACGTAGTCGATCGCAAGGTAACACCGAAAATATAACTATATATTTAGCGGTTATTGACGGTATGTTTTCTCGCTTAAATCAGCCTATGAGTGAAAATGACAAGCTTGAAATCATTTTACACAATATTCGGCCTTGCTACGCAAACATACTGGCTACTTGTCCTGATATTAGTACCATCAGTCAACTAAGGACACTTTGTCGTAACTATGAAAGGGTTAAAGTACGATGTGATAATTTTAAAGAGCCTAATAGTGCTAGCTGTAGTACACTGGCTCCCGAATTTGCATTTCAAGTTACTAAAGAAGTAAGCAAGACTAACCTAAAAAATTATTCTAATTTCTATTATTCATCACATTCGAATACTAAACCATCTAATAATAATTTTAATACACCTTATAGACCAGACTTTACAAGAAGTGAAGATAAGAATAATAATAAAACTTATACTTTAACACAAAATGATAAAAAAATTTGCTACCGTTGCCGTGTAAATACACATACTATGAAGGAATGCGATGCAGAACGCACAATATTTTGTTTTAAGTGCGGCATGAAAGATGTACGCGTACCTGATTGTCCTAATTGTAACCCTAAACAATGCTCTGAGACAAAAAACTGAGTACTGAAAATTGTAGCAACGCAGTAGCTCAATATTTTGATCGCTCGGATTGGAATAATTGGCTATTGACTATTAAAAATTTCTTTAATTCATACAAAGTTGCCTCGATTTTCAATACTAAGCCGAGTAATGATCCACGCCCTTATGTTAGAATTAATATAAATGGTAAAGAACCGTTGCATATGTTTGGTCTGCTGGACTCTGGTTCTGTCGTTAGCATATTAGGTAAAGATTCACACATACCTTTATTAAGGAATAAACTACCTCTTGTTACTGATCATATAATTACGGTTACCGCTGCTGGTGGTCAGGAAATTACATCAATGGGTTATATTCAGCTACCAATTGTTTTTGAAAATATTTCAAATACTATAAAAGTTCATGTAATTCCTGAAATCGATACCCCTTTAATATTAGGCATAGATTTTTGGTGCAAATTTAAAATATGTCCAAAATTTTTGAAAGAAGTTGATTATTTCTGTAATATTGATTCAGCTTTCATTAACTCCTCGATTTCAACCAATGCGTTCTTAAATTCTTATGCAAATTTGAACCAGATACAAAAATTGGCTGCTGATGAAATTGTTAATGAATTTAAAGATATTTCTTTTGAATATAAGGGACTAGGCAGAACCTTGCTTATTGCTCACCGTATCGACACATCTGACGCTGAACCTATAAAACAGCGTAGTTACCGTTTATCCCCAGATAAACAAAAAATCATTGCTCAAGAGGTTGATGAAATGCTTTCTCTCGATGTTATTGAACCTTGTGAGAGTCCATGGTTGTCTCCCGTATTAATTGTTCGAAAAAAGGACGGCAAACCACGTTTCTGTTTGGATAGTCGGAAACTTAATTCGGTAACAAAAAAGGATGCCTACAGTCTCCCTTATATTTCTGAGATACTTGACAATTTAAGAGATGCAAAATTTATCTCAAGCATTGATCTTTCTAAATCTTTTTGGCAAATACCTATTAATGAGGTGGACAGGGACAAGACTGCATTTTACGTTTCTGGTAGAGGCATGTTTCGGTTCAAAGTTATGGCATTTGGTCTTACTAATGCTCCAGCAACTCAACAACGATTAGTTGATGCGTTGTTTGGTCCTGAATTTGAATTAAAAGTGTTTGCATACCTTGATGACGTCATAATAATAAGTAACTCTTTCTCTGAACATGTTTCTCTACTTAACAGAGTATTAAAAAAGTTAAAAACTGCAAATCTTACTATAAACCTTGAAAAAAGTAAATTTTTTAGAAGTGAACTTTGTTACCTTGGTTATTTAGTGGATGCTAATGGTCTGCGTACTGACCCAACAAAAGTAGAATCGGTACTAAATTATCCGACTCCAACCACCAGAAAAGAGGTAAAAAGATTTCTTGGCACTGCCTCCTGGTATAGGCGGTTTATAAATAATTTTAGTACTATAGCTGGTCCCCTCAATAAATTGACTTCAACTAAAAAACACTCACCACCTTTTGTTTGGTCAATAGAAGCTGATACTGCTTTCCGTGAATTGAAGTGCCGTCTTGTTAATGCACCTGTATTAGCTTGTCCCAATTTTCATCTTCCTTTTGAAGTGCACACAGATGCCAGCAATTACGGTGTGGGTGCTATGCTAGCTCAAACAATAAAAGGAGAAGAACACCCAATTGCTTATATGAGTAAGTCACTCTCTGGACCTGAGCGGAACTACAGTGTAACAGAAAGAGAGGCTCTTGCTGTATTAACAGCTCTCGAACACTGGCGTTGTTACCTTGAAAATGGACAAACATTCACCGTGTATACTGATCACGCAGCATTAAAATGGTTTCTCTCTCTTACCAACCCAACAGGGCGTCTAGCTAGATGGGGTGTTAGACTTTCATCTTTTAATTTCGTTATGAAGCATAGACGTGGAAAAGATAATGTAATTCCTGATTCCTTATCCAGAACAGTTCCACTAGCTGAAATTTCATCAAATTCTTGTTCAGCAGCCGACACTAGCGACGAGTGGTATCTTAACATTTATAACGGATGCATTCAAAATGCCACCAGTTTTCCTAACTATTACATTAAGAATAACACGTTGTACAGATTTATGAAAAGTAATAACACCCTTCTCTCCGAATTCGATTGGAAAACGGTAGTTCCACTTGAAGCAAGAAATGACATATTGACTAAAAACCATTCTGAACCCATATCAGGTCATTTCGGCGTGTTCAAGACACATAAACGACTTGCACTTCGATATTATTGGCCGGGTATGCGTAAGGATGTTTTAAAGTTCATTGCAAATTGTGAGACTTGCTTAGCATACAAACTACCAACACATGGAACTTTTGGGAAAATGGGTAGACCAAAGGACTGTTCTAGGCCATTTCAAACATTGTCCATAGATCTAGTAGGTCCCTTGCCGAACACTAGAAAGCAACATTCTTACATATTCGTCGTTACATGTTGTTTCTCAAAATATTGCCTTTTATTTCCTCTTCGCAGAGCTACTGCTGATGTAGTATCAAAACATCTAGAGGATAATGTTTTCCTAGTCCATGGAATACCACAGACTATTATACTTGACAATGGATGTCAATTTATAAGTCGCGAGCTTGACAGACTCTTTGTCAGGTATAAAGTTCCTAGTGTACATTTTACACCCAAATATACGCCACAAATAAATACCGTTGAAAGATACAATAAAACGGTTGTTACGGCAATATCTACATTTGTAAATGAAGATCACAGAGCTTGGGATGTACATTTACCTAAAATTCAATTCGCAATGAACAATTCTGTGAATGAGACTACAGGTTACACTGCTGCGTTTTTGGTACATGGTAGGGAGTTAGTGAATTGTGGTTCTCATTATGTAGAAAATGATATCTCTAAAGATGTTATTTTCACACCTCGTGATAAGTATGCTAGTAATTTAGGTCACCTTTCCAAAATATTTGACACTGTCCAAGCTGCGTTGTGGCGCAGTCACTTAAAAAATACGCAACGTTATAACTTAAGACGTAAGGACGCAGAATTTAACGTTGAGGACATTGTTTGGAAAAGATGCTACTTCCAAAGTGATAAAGATGCTCATTTTAGTAAAAAGCTCGCACCGAAATATCAGAAATGTCGAGTAAAAGAAAAACGTTCACCTTTGGTTTACATATTAGAGGATATGTCGGGTCGAGATATAGGTGCATGGCATATTAAGGATTTGAAGTCATAGGCGGGAGTTATAAAATATTACGTATTTTACAATAGGTAAAATCCTTATCTAGGAAGAGGGGTACTGTAACGGTTTATTTAATTTTAAACGTCACATGTAACTAATACTATTAAAATCTAACGAATACAATCATAAATAACTAACACTATAAAATAATAAGTAAAGTTTAAGTTAAATATTTACAAACAATCAGACAGCGCAACTAACAAACTCGTATATGCATTTTGTGTGAATGACGTAGCAACGGAATGCGTGACGAGGGCGCAGCGAGCGCCGCCGCGATGGCTAGCGAGCCGGCCTTCAATCGTCCTTGGTGCTTCTCTCGATACGAACAAATTATAATTACACAGTTACCTGCGTGTCTTGTATTATAAATTTTAATATTACTTTATGTACAAAGTAGTACATCATTTATAGTGCTATTCTATTCCCATACTGGGAACTACCTTGGGGGTCCGTGCTCGGACTTTGAAGAGTGACGGTGTGTCTGATTTTCCTCCTCCACGGGCTACTTCTACTCATACCTCATTGATGGGCTGGAAGACGTCGCCACGGCATCATAATCAGGAGAGTGCGGTATCTATCCTACCCACGATTACCGCGCCTTTGTCCGGCCAAGAACCTACCCTTCATTTTCATCTTGCATTATATTTTATTTAACTTTATTTGGCGTTTTATTTAATACTATAAAAAGTAAAACGTGACAACCTTTTCGCATTTACACAATCAAAATTCAAAAGCCTAACCATAGCAGCTTTACTTGCCACTCACTCTTAACTTAGTTTTTTTTTTTGTATAAATATTAATGCCCGCAGCTTGTAAATTAAGGGTATTACGTCCGTAACTTTTCTCCTAAATTCACGTTCGAAATCCGTGGACAATGGTGTGGGTTATACGTTTATTTATTTGAGTATGTGGAACTATCATTTAACTTGTAAAGTGTAACTGTTTTTTGTCCCAAATAAATAAAATAAAAATAAATACCTTACCATAAAAAATAATCTACAACAAAAACTCACTTATAATTTTGCTACATGTAGATATATATTCCGAGTAGTGTCCGGATTCAGAATAGAGCACCACTCCATTTCGCGAGGGACTCTAAACTAGAGGGATGGGCAGCAGCGTCCCTTCTGTGGAACAGCAGCCATACTGCGCTCACCAACTCGCCTGCCAAGCATGGTGAGTAGGTACTGGCAAGATCCTTCCAAAATGATGACACAATTGTGGAAGACTCTGGGTGAGGCCTTCGTTCAGTAGTGGTTATCCGTTGCCTGATATGATGATGATGATGATGAAAATATATGTTCATGTTAATGAACACCTAATGACTTTATTGTTATAAAGTCACATTTATTTAAAATGTTTTAATAGATTATACATGCAGTTTTTTGCCTGATCTCGATAGGACCAACATTATTAACTGCCTGAAAATAGTTTAGCAAAACCCGCAATGAGCTCACAACATACCCATATCGGTTGTTGTGGTGATCTTTGGGGGAGGCCTGTGTGCAGCAGTGGACTTCATTCGGCCGAAATTATGAAATAGTTTACGTGTATAAAACTTTTTTCTTTGATTCTATTTTGTTTCGAACTGTGTAATAAGCAGAACATATTTATTCTCTCTAACACAGAAATTGTATATTACACTGAAGCCTAATGCTCTATAACACTGCTACATAACTCGTGTTCCACCAAATTGTGAATGACAAATCAAAAACTTTTAAAATCTCTACAATAACTTTACCAAGTCCAAATTTGCCTTATTGTTAAACAGACCGAGGTGGTAACCATCCAGCTTTCCGAACACTTCCTGACCGCGCCAATCACCGACCTATTGTGGCCGGATTACTTGCAAATTCTATTAAAATACACCCACGAAATCTTCGCGTAACCAAATTTTTTACATCCATTGTACCTTTAACACCAGTCATTGTAAAATACAAACGAAATAAGAGAGTAATGTATACGGTAGTTGCGAATAATTGGATAACGGCAGCCCAACATGTGGTTTTGTGGTCAAGATATATGGATATAGTGTGACTATCGAGATTTTGATTGAAATGTCAGTTACATGCGATGTATTGTGGGAAATTGTTGAGAAATCGATTGTAAGACTATTATCCTTGGTTGGTATTAAAATAGAGCCGCTCAATACATATATGCAGACGTCCTAATAAATATTCATGTGCTGGAAGGAATGACAGAAATATTGTTAATACCTATTGCGAAAGATCTTTGGCACATTGCAAGCAAATCATACCCACAGCGGACACATTCAAAATGCAGGTAAATGTACTGATAAATGGCTCTGGTCCACCATGGTAAGACGCGTATTACTGTGGGTCACGAAAATCTGGAGAATATAAGTGCAATATTGATGTATTTTTACGTGACAGTCGGGGTGTAATTAAAGAAAATTAAGGGTGGTTACGCAACACAACTTTTTGCAGCGATACAAACGCGCGTTTGTAGAAAGGCGTGACTACACCGTTACATTAGCCTGTTTAGGTAGACGGTCTATGATCGTGTCGCTACTGCATCGATGCAGAAGCGCTGCAAAAGGTCGCAGTATATAACCACTCTAAGGTATAACAAACGGTGTGTGTACGCTACGTACGGCTTCATATCAAGCTGTACATTTCCATATAAGCTGATCTCAGAGATCGATCGAGATTAGCTTAAGCTAGATTTTAATAGCTTGATGTGTACCCGTGTTTACTATGTATGCACGTTAGAAATTGGTTATACTTCTTTGGGGTACCTAACTAATACTGCTTCTGTTCCGCATTCCAATAATTTACGTTAGGACGAAAAAAGATAAAACGATTTAATTAATAAAAGTTGGATACAAGAACATATTTATTTTTAAACATTTTTCTACTGTCAAAACCATATCATAATATTTACTGTTATAAAGAAGACCGTGTGGTGTCCGGATTAAGAATATAGCACCACTCCATCTCCTACAGTGGATGTCGTTAAAGGCGACTGAGGGACTCAGTAAGGGTTGGGCAGTAGCGTCCCTTCTTGGGAACAACAAACATTCTGCGCTCACCAACCCGCCTGCCAAGCTTGGTGAGTACTGGAAAACTCTCGAACCATGGGTCTTTCAGGACGTGCCTGTGTGAAATAGGCCGAGAACGGACTATACACTATATAGATTGTTTAGGTGTTTGTCTGCAACACCTCCGCTTGCCCGGGTCGGAATATGCCTGACTGCTTTTATTGTGTCAGTACACACTATTGGTAAGGAGGTATTGATACTGCTATACTTTAATCTGCCAAATTTAGAAATGTTTATTTTTCTCAAAATCCAGCATGCGTACTATTTTCTATTGACATATCAAACCGAAGGGTAACCGAAGGGTAGTTATAAAGATCGCTCTTTGATTTCATAATAAAGTGTGTTATTTTGATTGTAACCCCCTGATTTGTAACTTTTACCGGATTCCCATAATCTTTCCATAAATCCTTTCGGCTTGATTTAGCCCTTCTAGGACACCATTTATTCTTATTTTTTCGTCTTTTCAAAATGAAAATGCTATAACAATCTCTCTTTTTCGTATTTCGATACAAGGTTTACTTACAATATGTCCCCAAACAAAAACAATTTTCGCGCGTAACACATAAACAATACAGAGACTCAAAAGGGAGACACGCAATAAAACATACACAGATGCGTACCGAATTCTGAGGTCACACTCATTGCATAATATTAATATACGAAAAAACGCAACAAATATAGGAAAAATTTATATTCGCCTGTCCCTGGCTGTACCCTCGTCATGACGTGTCAAAGGAGCGAATATGGAATCATAGCAAATTCTCTCAATAGAAAATGCACTCTATCTCTAAACAACATGAACCGATGTACTCTGTACTGAATTTTTTTAAAGAAATCAATTTCAATCAATCAATAGAATAAAGTCATAACTGTCAATCAGACGATTAGTTAAATACTTTATTTTTAAGGGAATAGAACCGTAATTTGAGTGATAGATGATTTTTAACCCTAAAAAGATGTACGCAAATATTAATCAGGTTGGTATGTGTAGGGTGTTACACTCTTGTTCGGATTGCGTTTGTCTGTCTGTTTATCTGATGACATCGTGACGGGATGGTAAGGGTTGTAACAATAACACGTGCGATACTATATCAATGACCAGAGATAATTCGCATCAACGCCTAAATTAAAAGACTTTGTATTGTGCATTCATTCATATTATACACTTGCTAAATCAAGGATTTTCCTAGCATTGTCATCTTTAAGTACCTACTTGTTATGAGATTTGGTATTTTTTTCCTTTGAAGATTAAGACTAGAAGTAACGAATTTATACATTTAGTTATTCATGACCTCAGTATATGGAATCATTGGCAATATTATATCAGATAGCATGCAAATAAATGCGGAGTTGTATATTATCCGAATCTAGCTGCAACAAGGAAAAAAATCCGTTCGTTCAAGCGTTTTTGCCATACTAGGTATCAGATATAACTTATAAATTTAGCTTCTTGGTACCCGTGGTGCTAGATATTGGCTTATTCCAGTTATAAACCTATTCTACTTCCTCTGGCCTATGGTTCTCCTGTTTGTTACTGAATAATGCTGAACGTATCTTCTTTCCTACTTTATCTTTTGTCGTTTATTCACTTCCATAGGCCACACCAGCACATTTTCTCTGTACCTAAAGATTTTTTCGGTGTTTTTTTCCAGTGATCGCCACTGTAGAGTCTGATTTTGGAGTTGCAGTCGTTGGGACTATGTGGTGAGCTTCTCATTAGGAATTATTTTGACTATCTAAATACAAAAATCCCGATTATCTTTCACCGAAACCCATCAGAATCTCATTGAAATCCACACAGGATCTTCTATAGATAACGAAATCGGTTCCCCAACAAAACTTACACGAACACTCGAAACCTTATAAAGCAGAACATTAGATCGTGCAACCAATATTAATTAGCAGATGTTTATCTCGTCTTATTTAAAGCCTGCCGTGTGCATGTCCGCCTGACCCTGCTTAGGTCGTCATACATATACCGCTAGAGGTACAAATCACAGAATAAACATAGAAGGCCCACACAGTCTTACAAGCTTCCAGCAACATTGGCGCGTAGACAAGCACAGACAAAACCAAGCCAATGCATCTACCTAGAGATGCGTGTGACAGCGTCTTGCTTGCTTCAAATGGCCCTTTTGCTTCTTATTATTTTGTGGTGTAATGGCCATTTTGCTGAACCACTAATGTTCTGTTAAGGACGAAAATAAGGTCCGTATCGACCCTATAATGGCGCATTAGTGAGGCTTTACTTTGTACTGTTGCTTGTTTTATGAAAGTATGCGAATTTGTCGGAATCTGCCTAATGTAGTTTATGGTACATCGAAAAGGGCACGGTTACTTTAGTCATATAAAGGTACCATATCTTAATGTCGCTCTTAAATGTCATATTTATAGATAGGGTCACGTGCCCCAAGAGCGCGCGGTCCCTAAGAGTACGCAGCATTCGTATTTCCCGCAAATGTAGACGTTTAACTTCAATGAAATGCTGTACAAACATGATCATTTGGTTTACTGTACACTCACTCAACATGATGCAGACATTTTGTCAAGTAAGAGTACTTTTACCGAAAGTAAAACTGACGTACACATTCTGAAATGCCAAGGACACCTCAACTATAACTTTAAATAAATAAAATTTTCGATTCAGCATCGGATACCGAATTATTTTTATAAAATATAACTTAAATGCAAGCCGACTGGATACGGCAAGGTGTTCGTAAACTAAAATAATTATGTTGAATATCTTATCGACCATTGTTTCCAGGTCAGAAATATTATGGACAATTTATTGTTATTTTATATATTAAATTTCATTTTAATAAAACTGCCAGCGAATTTTATTACTGGAATTTTATTTTCGGAAAACTCGTTTATTTCAATGTCAACCCTTAAACAGGTGCAAATAAAACCTTGAATTTATTTAACCGCAATACAACCCATAAGTAGTAATAGTTGACCAAAGTATAATCACTGCTAAGTATCGCTTAATCATACTTGTACTGCGGGATAGGTTGGCCGGTAGATATCTTATTCTGTTTTTACCCTAAAAAATCTTGTTGTTATCCATTATGGTAACGAGGCATTTTTCACAATACACGACGAAGAATTAATATTTAGTTACAAACATCTTGTGTAATTTTTATAACTAGCGAAAGTCAAAATTTAAGAAACAGCAAATATGGTTACTGTTTTAAAAAAACATGCGGATTAGTCAAGAAAGCGCTATCTTCTCTGAAATGTTAAATGTAAAACTGAAAACTTCTGCAGCGTGTTTTCGCTCAGAATAATACGCGGCGCTCATTTTATTACTTCTAGTTTTACTTAACACACAAGCAAAAAGCATATACAAAATTAGCATAATTATCCATAACCCATCAACAGCGATCGATAAACGAGAAGCTAAAAACAGTGAGTCAAGGGGTGCTTGGGACCGAGACAATGGCGTAGGGTTGCGGTCACAGATGTCGTTTATCGGACGCTCGTCTAATCTTTAACCCTCCTCGCATTTACAGGGTTGTGTTTAGGAAAACGGTAAATGAATTTGATTGCTGTATAGCAGTCAAAGTAAATACATATTTGAACTCAGCTTGAAGCTTGTTGCGGACTGCAGTCCTCTGGTGTGAATATCTTGAATTTTGGACCTGTCGTATGTAATACGGTATCTTAGCATATTGGGTCAGTTAGTAGCTACGACTATTTTATTAATTTTTTAAATGTCAAACAGTTACACACTAAGCATAGGTTACAAAGTATACAAAATAAAGTGTTAACTAATGCATAACCAGTAGTATCATCCACAGATTACTAAAATAAACGTTTACAATTCAAGTTCATATTTGCCACAGAATTTCCCTACGAATATGAATATGCATGCAAAAAAGTGCAAACTTAATCAATAAAAAATGATGATCAATAATTACTGTTGTACAGTCTGATTCCGTGTGGTGTCCGAATTAAAACCACCCCTCCATCTCTTCCTGTGGATATTGTAAAAGGCGAATAAGGTACTCTAACCAGAGGGATGGGTAGCAGCGTCTCTTCTATGGAACATTAGCTATACTGCACTCATCAACCCACATGCCAAGCGTGGGGACTACTGGCAAATTTCCCCCCAAAATGATGGCATAATTTGTGGTAATCTATGTCGTTTATGGCTGATATGATGATTAAAAAAATATATACTTTATATTAAAATACCAACTTATAAAAAAAAAAAAACAATTTTACTATTGAATTCCACATGTATTAAACATTTGTACATGACATTCACGTGTTTAGAAAAAAAGTTTAAGTACATTTCTAAATAATTCAGTTACCCCTTCATCCAAACATCCAGCGTAGGATATGTAAATACCCCGGCCCAATGATAGCGGTATAACTTTTTAGACGTTGTTTGTTCAAATCACTCTGCTGTGGGGGTGACCACATTAATTGAATTACGTGTCGCTTCACATTATGGCTGCGTTGGTATACTATTTGAGTTTGTTTTATGACTACTCACATAAATTAGGAGAATAACTTCCTACAGGCTATGCTTGAATATAGGCATATTTAGAGTAATTTATTTATAGTTTTAGTCTTCATTGTACATCATAACATATTAGACAGGTACATAAGTTTATATAAAGAACAGTACAATAGGCGGCAGTACAATTAAGATTATAATTGTCAAAAAAAATGAGTTGCAGATTATTGATTATAGTTCTGAAACTTTATTTTCATTTTGAAATAGAGCTCGTCAGTAAAGCTTACAGCCTTTCTCTTTTATTATAAATAGAGGACTGTTTTTATGAAAGCCAGCATGAATTAATTCCGTCGCTTTCGGACAACGAATTCCCTTTTAATTCACACCGATTAGATGATTGTACGTGCTTACCACCCCACTAGTTCCGCGCCAAACAATCCGAACGGAATGATTCCACCCAAAGTAAGGACAGACGTCACCAACTACTTGTATCTTGCTATTGTCTTCGACCGCCGAAGTTCGGGTCTGATAAGGAGATGGGCCCACAATGTATAGGTCCCAAGTTTGTTAACATGGGGATTTGAAAAGCCGTGGAAACCGTTTAGACGTTGCAAAACAGACAGGTGAAATGCTTTTCTTTGCTTATCTGTTATTTACACCTTTAAGTTTGGTGTTATATAATACTTAATGTTATTTTCAGTTATTACGTTCCATTCCACACTTCATTTAACAAAAAATTGTTTGGAACATATTTTTGTTCAAAAAAGAATAAGTGAGAATGAGCAGAGAGAGATGCATTACTTTGACAGAATCTTAAATATCAAACTGTCTCCGTGAAATATAAGCTTTTTTACGACACCTAATTTCATTTTCCACGTCGAAAACGACAAATTTAAAACGCAATTGACACTTGTCGCGTTAAAATAAATTAGAAAAGTAATTGGATTCAGTGTACACACATGAAAAAAATAATAGAAATAGTTTCAACTGCCTTGTGAACTCGTAATATTCTCGTAAAATATCTGTGTAACAACAGTTTTGAGTCGTAAAACGGCATAAAGTGAAGAGTGGATACTTTACGAATGCGCTCGTTGACGGCACCCCGGGGCTCGCATTAACACCAATATTACTATTATCGCCGTGTATATTCGTATTAATGCCTCGAGATTACACTATCCAAACTACCGGCCGTTGACGGGTTAACACTGTGCTTGAATTTGTGAGGACCGCATTTGTTTTACGCGGTGGGCATGCAATAATTTTTACCTCATTTAAAATTTTTGATTGAAATCAAGTTAAAGGAATTTGTATATGTTGTATAAAATAGTATAAATATCATTACTAAAATAAATTCCACCATCGTATAATTTACTTTACCCCATATTGAAAGGTGATGACACTGCGCTTATAAATTATAGGCTGCTTAAGCTGTGCCTTCATCTGTTAAATAGTAATACTTTCGTCATCGACTTCTAAAAAGTAAAAAAAAGTAAAAAATAAAAAAATAAATTTCATAGGCAGGTGTTTACCTCCTCACATTAGTACCCTTTTAACTGATAATATCAGCTTGTACTGCCCCACCGTAGGCCAAAGACATCTTCTCACATAGGCAAGGAACGAAATTGCTTACTAAGTTTAAACCATTACGTCCAGGTTTCCTTTGCCTAAAGTCAACGGTTTCTAAGATTACCTAAGAAAGTACACATGATATTGAAAAGATCAAATTAGTTCATTATCATATCAGCCAAACGACATCCACTACCAATTTTTGTTTTTGTCTTTTTGGGGGGAATTTTCCAGTACCCACCACGTTTGGCAAGCGGGTTGGTGAGCGCAGAATGGCTGCTGTTCCACAGAAGGTATGCCGCTGCCCATCTCTCTGGTTTGAAGTCCCTACGTCATCTTTTACGACATCCACGGGAGGGGATGGAGTTGTCCTCTATTCTTAATCCGGACAATACACGAAAAATCTGAAAGAACTGTCCGTGAGACACGAACAAATATTATATTTATCTGTAAATACACGTCACGTTACGCGCAAATGAAACCCGCTCGTAACATAAGTTTAGAACACTCACTGGTTGCACAACGCAGCATTGTTTGCAGGGGTCGAGGTCTGATGTTTAGCTGACCCTTAATTGATTTGTGTCGGGCTTAAACACAGCTTAGCGTCATTACGAGCTAATGAAATGATAGTTAAGCCGATCGCTTTAATGATGTTTATTACAAATTAGGGTTAGGTTTATGTTACGATTTGGCTATAGGAAATCTTGGTTGAGCGAAATTTACTTTGTGCTAAATGTGTATAAGGAACTTTGAGGTGAATTTTCATACGAAACTCCTCTATTCCGTGTGGTGTTCGGATTATGAATCTAGCACCACTCGATCTCTCTTCGTGGATGTTGCAAAAGGTGACTAACTAACTAAACTAGAGAAATGGGCCACAGCATCCCTTCTGCGGAATAGTAGCCATACTGCGCTCATTAACCCGCCTGCCAAGCGTTGCAAGTACTGGTAAATTCCTAAAAATTCCTAAATTAAAATCGAGGGTTGAGGGAGAGCTATGTGATGATACGAGATTCCTGAATCAAAATATATCGAAGTTTTTAACTAAAGAATTTATGAAATGAATTAGTATTTTACGACTCAGGTACGTAATGTAACTTGAAATGGATTTTTTATAGATACCTAATGCACACTATAAGATTAGTCCCCAAAAGAAAACATTTGTACTAAAATGAGAGAACTCTTTTCAATAACCACTGAACCCACAATATTTGGCTACCTGGCCACATTGACCACGTAAACGGCCATTAAAGGGTTAACAGCGCTTGTACGAAACAAGAATAGCCACAAATCAGTGAGATATTCAATCTCGGGTACAATAACATTAGAATATCAGCTAAACTAAGGGGATTTGGCGACATTACGATAGCTAAGGGTTCGCCTAAGTGTGTACGAGATGCTAGATATGACTTAGAGAATATATTTTTTTTATATTTCTTTGTGGAAACATCGTTGTAAAAGAGTAAAAAAAGTAATCCGTACTAAAGGTAAAAATTGTTTCGTCCAAGATTTGACAAATATGAGGTGTCTTTAGTAGAGTAATTTCAAGCCTGAGTTTATGTACTAAAGATGGATATTCTGTGATTAAAATCCAAAAATCTGCGTTCCATTTACCATAAATACAATCAATTTACCGTGTGGTGCCGGCTCAGAATTCCACCACCCCATCTCCTCCCATGGGTGTCGTAAAAGTCGACTAAGGGATTAGCCGGTGGATGGGCAGCAGCGTCCTTCGAGTACATTAACAACTCAACTGCGATCGCCAACCCGCCTGCCAAGCGTGGCGTTTATGGCAAAACCCCCCAATGAGCCCACAACACATCCATATCGGTCGTTGTGGTGATCTTTGGGGGAGGCCTGTATCCAGCAGTGGACTTCATTCGGCCGAAATGATGATGATGACAGTCAATATTTCTTTTTATTTAGTTAAAAGCATCATCTTACTAAAATTTTACTCAATTTAACCTGACACTCACAGCCAGTTGCACTCGCTGATCGGTAAACGATCGGCCGAGGTTAAGTAAAGCTCAGCACGGTCAGCATGTGGATAGGCGACCGCATAGTGGTAATTGAACTACGCGTCTCCATGCTTCGGAAGGCACATAAATGGTCCGTCCCGGTTGTTATCATTAGACGGTAATCGTTAAGCCAAGTTGAAGTCTTTTGGGCGACTTATCACAACTATGACACAAGTATGGCCACTGACCACACGAAAAGAAAGTAAGAACAAGTTAGAGTAACTTCTAGCCTGAATTTATCTAATGGACATTCTGTGTAATAGAATCCAAAAATCATCGTTTCATTTACAATGAAACATTGATAACACCGTTTATTTTTTATAATATTTAATTTATTTTATAATTTTTATTTTTTGTGCGTGGGCTACACAACAAGTTATAAAATTCCAGTATAAATGATAGCGCTTTGTTTAGGCTTTACTTACGATGAGAGATCAGCTTAAACTAGATCTGATTTACCAACTTCAATATTCATGAAATTTATTTATAAATTTAATATGCAAGACTTTTATTTTAGATTGGTAACGCCAATGCACAATATTTATCATATATTATTTAAACACCAAGCTCGTACTTGTGAACGATACGTCCCGTTTCGTATTTGTATACCAACCTAATATGTTTGTTGCTCATCCAGTACAACTAATTCCTAACTTAACGATCTGTAAAGGGAGACGGAAGGGATAGGTGAAGGGCTTCGAACA
The DNA here is from genome assembly GCA_947459985.1 of Diloba caeruleocephala. Classification (NCBI taxonomy): domain Eukaryota; kingdom Metazoa; phylum Arthropoda; class Insecta; order Lepidoptera; family Noctuidae; genus Diloba; species Diloba caeruleocephala. Next base: position 6,633,980 of record OX381618.1, read on the forward strand.
AATTAAGGGATCCTAATGGTTATCGGTGGGATCTGAGTTAGGCAATGTTTAAACTGGCCCTTACACGGCGCGGGATGAATTTTAATGTCCTCAAGTGTTAGATGTTGGTGTATTTCAAGATGGCTGAATAGGGTTATTTGTTATGAGGTAGTTAAATATGTTTTAGAGGATTATGTTATTGTTTATTAGCTGTTTTATATTTAGTACGTAATTGAAATTTCTGTTAGTAAAACGTTTTGATATCACTTTTTGCACTATCATGGAAACCGTTTTGTTAATATTTCTCAGACATTTTGAAGATTGGTAACATCAGCATCTTAGTCACAGAGCAACTTTATATTCTGTGATATTAGCTATGGTTTCTAGCTGGCTATACGCGATTTACGGCTGATATTAACAGTCTTTCACGTCACCCATGGGATGAGATGGCATGGTAGTATTCTTAGCCGTCACCACACGGTAAAGTACTATATATATAGTATTATTTAGAATCTATTTTTATATTAGTATATGTATGTATTTTTATTTTTAATTCTGTCCATTTCAACATTATCTACAGCTTTGTTTTTGTACCTCTATCGAAGTTTTTTTTAACCCAAAGGTAGAGACTGGTAGAGAATGCCTCATGGCATTAACTTCACCTTGTATGTAAATAAATCTAATCAAAAATCTTTAGATTTAAGATTTTGAAGAAGTTACGGCCGAAATTAATAATCGATCTAATCCAACCTTTGGATTTCGGATTACGGATATGTTTGTTTTTTGTGTTAAATGTGATCGTAACACACCAACGGATGAATTTCAAAATCTTAAATCTGAAGATTTTTGATTGGATTCATTATTAATTTCAGTCGTTAGTCTGTCAAATCTGACAGATGCTCGATCCCAAATCCAAAGATTTTGCATTCGATTGATTGTTAATTTCAGCCGTAAGTATATCTACCTTTATCCATACCAAAGCGTCGTAACTAAACCAGCACATGTCGAGTAATTTCATCTACTGACTGTTACGTGAAAGAGCATAAAACAGGTTGATTTCAGAGCTTAGTTAATCATTATATCGTTTGTTTTTGGGATAAGCCCGCCACACATTCCTTAGTGCTGTGACTCCTGTACCTAAGCCAGGTGCTACAATGGCGACCACTGAAAAAAACACCGATCTATGAAGCTCGGTGTGTGTCACAGAGAAAAGAAATGAAATGATTCGGAAACCCCGACGAACTTAATCAGAAATTAAAATGGAGGTGTAGAAAAGAAGCTACGCTCTACTTCCCTCCGTATCAAACAGGAGACGGAGAAAAACCTTTGGGCTATATGCACAAGAAATTGAGGTTTACAACTGGGATAAAGACAACTGTTTTTAATTATAATTATATCTATTTGTTTACGTGTGAGCTATTGTGTCTGATTCCAATAGTAGCTATGGCAAAACCGGTTCAAAACACAGAAATCGCTTATTATATTCGTCATTATTAGATTCGATTGTAATAGTTTCCCGCCTCAAGTATTGTGGGAACATACATAACACACTAAATACTGAAATGGTTGTTTACACATTCGTTAAAAGCCATGCAAGCGACGACACCCTAAGACTGGAGAAGTGTTAAAGAGCCACAAAACATGGTCTAAAAACATCATAATTCTGAATGACACAATCCTAACCAGTTTAATTTACAATTACCATTTTTTTCTTCCAGACTCCCCGCCATCTTTACCTGACTTATCACCAGCCATAAATAATAAGCAGCCGTATTAATTACAATGTTGTCTCTAAATTTTAAGACGTACGCGCCATTCATCTTCGGAGTCTTACTCTCGTATGCCGTAATTATTCAAATTATGTTCTTATCAGGTCAGAACAGTTTTCCAACACCCTCCTGAAATGAACATATCTTTTGCAATTGATTAAGCTGTTACAGTTGAGAACTTAAGGTCCATAATTCTTTGGCATGGCGCAGGATTTTTGTTTTTCGATGTCTCCTTTATCAGTTGCGCTTTGATATTTTAATTTACAGTTTTGTTTTAATTAATCTTTGTTTTGCTAGTGTTATGGTTTTGGTTATGGCAGTGCCAGGCATGACTGACGTTTAACTGTTTATTATTTGGCTGGTTGGAAAAGTAAAGTAAAAAATAATCAGACTTTACTGTACAACTCTATAAAAAAAGAATAGCTCTATGTTCTGTAGGTTTTAATCTATCAAGACAACGTCACTACAACTGCTTTTCATAAAGAAGCGTTTCATATAATTCTCCTAAATCTCACAAATGCTAAAATGTGTCCATGTTAGCTTCAGAAAAGTAAAATCCCTGCTACGTATAATTCTAAGAATCTTTTCCGAGCCGGCAACATACTTGCGAATTTAACACCACTTAAACTTAATCTCATTTGTACTTTGAATGTAAGTAGCCTCGACATCGAGTATCTTAGGCCATAAGTTACACCCTGCAGATACCGAGATATCGATCTAATCTATCGATGCACGTTTATCGAGTCGGTTGAATCGATACAAACTTATCGATACCGCATTTGTCACGAACACTCAGTGCGTCGCGACAAATCTTGTTAAGGGGAGGTAATTCGGTTAAGTTTAATTGGTCTGACTTCTGATATGCGAAGTTTTGGAGCGGGCTTGCATGTTAATGCAGTAGTAATGGCCACACAAAAGAATTGTTTTAATAACGATACAGTTTGTACTAAGTTGGAGTAAGTGCTAATAATTTACAACATAAATGATCTTAATAAACTCAAAACTTATTGGTATTTTGAGGAAGAATTTTTGACCGCATTAAACATAATAAAACCAAACAGGCAATTTAACTATAAACAAATTAAACCTTTTAAGCTTCAAATATCAATCAATTAAGATTTTTCTTTGTCATTAATTATCTCTTTTTGTTAGTTATTTCTAATCACTTAGTAAAACTTACCAATGAAGTTTATAGCATATTAATACATGGGTAAACTAAGTAAATATTTCTTTCGTCCAACGTCGGCTTTTTTTATAACATATTAATGACAGTATTAATGCCGGCTCAGAATGCCACCACCCCATCTCCTCCCATGGGTGTCGTAAAAGTCGACTATGGGATTATCTGGAGGATGGGCAGCAGCGTCCTTCGAGTACATTAACAACTCAACTGCGATCGCCAACCCGCCTGCCAAGCGTGGCGATTATGGCAAAACCCCCCAATGAGCCCACAACACACCCATATCGGTCGTTGTGGTGATCTTTGGGGGAGGCCTGTGTCCAGCAGTGGACTTCATTCGGCCGAAATGATGAATGACAGTATATTAAAAAATATGACCTCATAAGAAGTTCATCTTAAATTGACACAATGAAAGAATCCTTAGGTTTATTTAAAGACACCGCTACGACGTAGATTGAATCGATCGACCCATTGTTTCAATTTATTCGATTTACCGATCGATATAATATGAACATCTATAGGTATGATCTAGCGTGGGAAAGTCAAAATAGAAATGTGGTAATACCAATAGAAACTAGTAATAAACTGCAAGACTGTCCATTTTATTATCAAAATACCGTAATTTTTCCAAATTAACTACACCTCACAACTACACTACAATTCACACCTTTTTATCTTTAAAAAACAACCTCATCATCACAATAATTTCAGCTGAATTAAATCCACTGCTGGACACAGGTCTCCCCCAACGATCGCCACAACGAGCAGTCTGGGTGGGTGGTGGGTTGTGGGTGCTGGGGTTCTGCCACAATCGCCATCCTTGGCAGGCGGGTTGGTTATCGCAGTTGAGTTGTTACTGTACTCGAAGGATGCTGCTACCCATCTTCCAACTAATACTAAAGTCGACTTTTACGACACCCACGGTGTGAGATGGGTTGGTGCTATTTGTACTGGCACCACACTGTAAATAACCTAATTGCGTACATTATTTTATGCTGTTAAAGTTATCAAATTTAACTAATATTATAAATGTGAATTGTGTGTTTGTGTCTCAATTATGCTCAAAAGGATGAACATATTAAAAATACATTTGGCAAAGAGTTGACTAGATTATGTAATGAATTGACATAACTTAATCAGTCAATTACTGTCTCACTGCTGGGCACGGGTCTTTTCTCACGATGAGAAAGGTTAGGCCTTAGTCCACCACGCTGGCCTAGTGCGGGTTGGCGGACTACACACCACAGAACATTCTGGAGCCCCCTCAGGTGTGCTGCTTTCCTCACGATGTTTTCTTTCACCGTCAACGCAAGTGATAATCAAATTCTGATCCGCACAATCCGAAAAGTTGAGGTGCGGGCCGGGGTTGAACTCGGACCCTCCTTAATGGAAGGCAAGCATTCAACCACTAGACAATCACTGCTATTTTCATGTAATGGATAATGACATAATATTAGAATATATTTATTCTGTTATCAATGGGACAGGTTACGGGATATTTAGTTAGTTCGCGAGTTACAGCTTGTTATCAATAATTATTCGGGCACTAAACGTCCTACATACTCCATTATAATATTTGAACTAAATCTATTCATTTCCCAAAACCTATCCAACAGTTCCATCAAGATCTTTGTATACAAACATCTGACAAACGAACATATCGGAACAAATTTCTAAGATAACTTCGAGTTAATTACTCAAAAAAACAACGTTATCTTATAGATCAGCGCATAGTGCCCATGTTTTATAGTTTCGGTTTGGTGCGGGGTCCAAGTCACGAGCGAAAGCTATTTATGCGGGAATGTACACGTATTATTGTTTTTTTTTGGTACAATTGAAACTGAAACATTTTTATTCATATTCTAGGATTACATTTATGTGAAAAGAAAATTGGCACATATACATATATTTTTATAACATATATTTTTGTAAGATAAAAAATATAATACATTTAATAACCCGATATAAACGTTGTGCAACTTCTATAATAGTCTGGCGTAATAATCACGATATCGAGACGATTTTGTACTCGTCAGATAAATTTCTACGTGTGTGTGCATATCCATGAAAGTTATCGTTTACGATAGATTGGAAGTTTTAAGAATGCATCTATAAAGTATTTGTTCTAGTAGATGTTACATCAATCTAGTGTTTGATACTAGTGATCATCCATAAGTCGAAAGCGTATTTTATTATTTGTTTTTTTTATACAAAACTAACTAACTATGCCAAATCGCACACACCTCCGTGTGCATAATGTGCTTAAAAGGGGGTATTAATATATATAAATATATATATATATATCTGCAATTTCTAGCATATTTTCTATAAATATAGACTATTTTTGCATATATTCTAGCATAATAATAGTTAAAAGTTAATAGATTTTCTCATTTATTTATCCTTACTTGAAAGCAGCTCAGGGAGCTATTGCTGCTTAACCGCATAAATTGGCACCGCAGTAAGTCCTTCTGTCAGCAACACAGCTAAGTGCGCACCCGTATTGGGACTCTTGTCTCAACTTGAGGCGTTACTGGTGGAAGATCAGCTAGGGAACTGGATCAAGAATGATTTAGGAAATTGTTATCGTTTATATTATGATCATAAAAATAGTGAATGCTCTACCCTTGTACTGGACGCACCACACGCCGCGTCTGTCCGTCTGTCAGAGCAACGTTGACAGGTGTTAAATCGTACGCAGAGCGGTGCGCGTACGTATCGTAATTAGTTGAGTCATGGCTATTAAGTAATACCTGTTTGTCTCTCGACTATAGTTATAGTTCAGATTATACATAGGAAAAGATACGTAAATATTAAAATAATTTTCTTAGGATTCTTTGCTTGAAGGCTGAATTTATGAAAACGTGGCTTAAGTTTATCCAAAACGTGAAACTATAACATGACGATCCTTCCACTACTCTTATAAATCTTCGGCAAGATCCATAGATGAACCAAACACTACTAAACCATACTACATTTCGGTTTTTAATTGACTGCAATATCAATGTAACTTCAATAAATTGTATTATGTGTAATAAAACACTTTTAAACGGATTCTATCGCGTATATTTTGATTTTTCCTGACGTTTCGAATACTTTGCAGCATGCGTGGTCATCCTGCGACCACGAATGCTGCAAAGTATTCGAAACGTCAGGAAATATAAAAAAAATCAAAATATACGCGATAGAATCCGTTTAAAAGTGTTTTATTATAATGTGTAATAATCGCGAAAATCTAAGACATTACTATGTATTATGTGTAGTTTTTAGTTAGATGCAAATACTTTTAAATTAGATTAATTTGGATAATAACCTTTCAGCTTCGCTTGCAAAGTTTCCGTAACTCACGATGAAACCAATATCTTCACAGTTCCATATATAAACAGCATAAGATTTTCACCCGTCTAACGGCTTATACCAATAAAGCGTAGATCAAATGAGCATATCTGAGCGTAGGGCATCCATTCACGCTGGTTGCGTATTAAATCAATGTCCACCGTATATGTATTACAGTATAGTCTGTCAGTCTGTCACGCGATACGAAGAAACATAGGCGCTGCACGAGCCGGTGACTCGTACAGATGTTTTGACTTTGTATTTATGTTTTACTAAAGAATTTAAAGAATGATTGCTGTGAAATAGCGATAAGACAAGCTACCAAATGTAGAAATATTATGGATCTTTATGGACGAAAGAAGCCTGAAGAGCTATCACGAGAACTGATTTATGGCTCCCAAATAGCCGTGAAACCCGTTAAACCGATGATACACTACAATTTAAACAATAATATAACATCTTCTAACCCGTAGAACAAAAGGCGTGACCCAATATGAATAATCATAAAACCACATTAAGGAATTAGACGTTGCACGCCCAATAACTCTATCTTAACATCTACAACACAACCAATTGAAATAGTCATCAACAAACAAACAATACAGTACACCTGACACAGCAACATAACATAGCAGGTTAATGTAAGTTCACACGTGAACCTAAGGTGAGAGCGATCCACCGGCGGCAAGGCCGAGAAAACCGATCAATTTAAAATGAAACTTACCTGACACGTAATAAGGTCAACATTCCCACGGCCGATGTTTAAAACACAATTAAGAAAGTATCCAATAAGGCTCGGAATGTGTAGTTCAATTGTGGACTGTATTAGAAGGTGGCAAGGTTGGTATTGTGAAGGTCCTTGTTCGCGAACCGGTTAGATCGGTCGCGAACTTTTACCTATAAATTTGTGTCGGCTAGCCGGCATGCTGCGGGCGTGCTCCGTGTCTAGAAGCTCTCGGGTAGTTGTGTCGTATGTTATAGGAAATAAGAGGAAAATAGTTGAAAGCAAACGTAGTGGTATTGTATGATAGCAAAACAAGTTATTATTGTAGAGCAGTGTTCAAATGAAATAGGCAAATTTTGTAAATTCGTCACAAGATAAAGCATGCTTTGACAAAAAATGTCGACTCCAACTACATCTTTACTTTTGATTTATATTCTCGAAGTTTTGTTGGCAAAATTTTTATTACCTGAATCATTGTCGCCCGAATTTTAATTCAATTTCTGAAATAGTTTTTAAATTGTCTGCTGCACAATAATTTCACATTTTAAAAACAATCCAAAATAATTTTATTTCGAGAGCATTTTATACATAAACGGCACCCGCTAACACTCCCGCCGCATCCTATACTAAGGGCCTAACGCATTTCACAACGAGTCAATTAAAGGCAGCATCATTACCGCAATCTGTTTTTACTGAGCACGGCTAAATGCTAATCCTGTTGCACTTTCATGTGTCTCAGAGATTTGCGACTCTTCCGATGCGGCTAACATAACTAAAGCTTTATCGTAAGGTTCCCAAATCCATTGTTATCCGTAGTTACTGTGCATTTGATCATAATTGGTGTCCGGATAAAAAATACAGCACCACGCCGTCTCCTCCCGTGGATGTCGTAAAAGGTGACTAACAGCCGAAATTAATAATCGATCTAATCCAAAATCTTTGAATTTCAGATTACGGATATGTCTTATATTTATGATTTTCAAAATCATAAATCTGAAGATTTTGAATTAGATCGATTATTAATTTCGGCCGTAAGGGACTCTAAACCAGATGGATGGCCAGCAGCGTCCCTTCTCTGATACAGCCGCTATTGTGCACTCATAAACCCGCCTGCCAAGGTTGGTGAGTACTGGCAAATTCCCCCCATAAATACGACACAATTGCGTCGGGAGAGGTCTGTGTTCTGCAGTAAATGTCCTTTGGCTGATATGATGACTGTGCATTATAACAGTCAGTCGTCAGTCCACTTGTCACTTGTCGGTAAGATCAATATCTCTGCCCAGCGGTTTCACCCGCCGTTAAATTTAAAAGAAACTGGATTATTTATTAATAAATTAGTAAAAGTATTCGGACCAGACAGTTGACATACATAGGGTATATATATTGGTTTTCATGGGTTTTAATTTTTTGCGCGGTTCCCTATTGCTGATTCTTTTTCTAAAATAAAGCTAGCCTAAGTTACTCCTTATAACATCAGCTATCTGCCAGTGAAAGTCCCGTCACGATCGGTCCAGCCGGCCATTTCAGAGATTAGCTGTAACAAACAGACAGACAAAAATTAAAAAAGTGTTATTTTATTAGAAGTAACGTACATACTTTTTTAAGCAATCAGTAAAAAGCTTTTGACATTACAAACAGACACTTCAATATTATTTATTTGTATAGATATGACACCATTCGCCGGACGGCTCTTAGCCAGTTCCTTGTGAACGTTGCTTCCGAAGATTATTAATTTTGACGATAAAATAGCTAACTACCTATAAACACTGCGTTTGCTTACGCACACATTAATAATATTAGGTTACGCGTTTGCGACGACAGTTCGCAACAAAGTACTATCCTACTACGTATAATTATTCAAATTTTGTAACATTCACGCCACCCAGGGAACTCATTGTCCAATAGACGAAATCTGGCTATATGCAAAGAAACGTGGCCAATGAACACACGTTATTTGCGTAACAGAACATGATCTGATACTAGTATGTTCCTAACTTTATGTCCGCTGTGAACTGGCAGACGCAGCAAGCCTTATTATAAGTCCACACTATGACCCGGTTACGGTCTTAGATTATTATAGCCAATAATTGTCTATTATTATAAGGTTATAAATCCAGCTGTAAATGGCACAGTTTAGTTCGCTATAAGTAGTACGGTAATAATAAATGATGGCTGTGTATAGAAGAAAAGGGAGATTTTCGATTTGTAAATTCTGTTTAATTTTTTGTTGTACTCGTAAGACAGTATGGAAGACAGCGATATAAAGAGCGATAAAAAGGGTATAGTCATGACACTATAAAGTTATATTCTGTACTAGCTGGTACCCGCGGTTTCACCCGCGCTTAATTTAAAAGAAATTTAGAGTATTTCGACATAGACACTTGACATAGAATATATATATATATATATTGGATTTCAAGGGTTTTATTTTTTTGCGCGGATCCCTAATGATTTTTCTAAAATAAAAGTAGCCTAAGTTATTCCTTATAACATCAGCTATCTGCCAATGAAAGTCCCGTCAAAATCCGTCCAGCCGTTTCGGAGATTACCCGGAACAGACAGACAGGCAGACAGACAGACAGACAAAAAATGTAAAAATTTCTTTTTTGTTATAGGTATATACTTTCATATGCATTTAGTAAAAAGCAGTTATTTTGACATTACAAACAGACACTTCTATTTTATTTATTTGTATAGATATTTATTCTAAACTTTACCTAGGTACCTATATTTCAAACTACGTTAGGTGCTTCCAAAGTTCTATTTAGTTCCCAACACAACGACATTGAACTCGCTTTTCTTCACTTCTGGATTCACCCGTAAAGCTAATCCATATTTATATTTTGTGAAGTCTAACATCGCATAATTTTAGAGAAAATCACCACACAGGGAAGCACGAATTCGTTGTTCGAATTTTAGTACAGAACACTAAAACGCTGTGAAAGATGGTGAAATCCGTACAGTAAAGCATTCAAATTTCTTAATCGACACCGTCACACGGTTAGACGGATAACTATTTATCATATTAAATAGTTATACTGGTAAATATAAATATATTGGTGACTAAGACTCAAAGATTTTCCTGTAATTAAATGCAATACATTGGCTACTTGATACGCTCTTAATCCATAGCTTGAAAACATAGGTGAAATACGGCGTAGCATCTTCATAAAATATTCTCTGGAACTAACAGAAAGATTAAGTGTTAAAAGATGTACTAGATATGGTTGTCACTTTGTCCGCTGTTCAGAACACACACACTACATTCCAGTATTTAAATACTTACATGAATTGGGATTTAAATAAAAAGAAATTGCGTTTTGCGCTCTGTATTCAGCTCTCTTGCAAATCGGAATGATCGATATTTATTTCTCTATTATTAATGATTTTTTTATCGTTGCAACCAATTGCCATAACAGGCGAATAATTTAAACTATTTATATTGATTTTGAAGCTGTTATAGCCTTGTGGTTGAACGCTGGCCTTCCATACATGAGGGCCAGAATTCAATCCCGCCCCACACCTCTGACTTTTCGGAATCATGTTCCGATCAGAATTTGATTATCACTTGTGTTAACGGTGAAAAAAACGTCGTGCGGAAACCTGTACACCGGCGAGGCCTAACCTTTCTCATCGTGAGAAAGGCTCGTACCCAGCAGTGGGACAATAATGGGCTAATTATGCTATGTTTATGTTTTTTTAATTCAGTACTAAGTATACGAACTCTTAGTTTATAGCTAGTATTTTTTTATTATTATTTGTATCTACGTAAACTCTCTAGCAAACTCAATTCTGAATCCACATTGAAAACTCTATTATCACATTGTTTTTATTTCGTTTCACTGCGGATTCTTGAGTGAGTTTGGTTCACTAGTAAATCCACCTCAGAATCCGCAGTGAAATGACTAATTTCGTATTGTTTTACTACTTTTAACTGCGGATTCAGAAGTGAGTTGGCTAGTGAGTTCTTACAAAATAGCACTGCAGTATAGGTTATATATTTTCCATGACAACGATAGATTCGTTCAGGTGTAAGTAATACTTTTATCAGTTACCTATATTTATAATTGCAGACACTTTAGAAGTTATTCTGAAATTAGGTAACGAGCGAAAAAGAAATATTTTTTTATTCATGTAAAACCATATAAGTACGGGCACTTATGAATAGTCAAGGCTTTAGTTGCGGCGTTATAAATTATAAAATGACTATAAAAATGATGTTTGTTCTCTGTACAAAGTATAACATCATATATAGCCATTTTAATACAATTTTAGAAAGAGCCTTTTATAATATGAAGTGTGAACGCACTTAGGACTAAAAGCCTAATTCTTTATGCACCCTTACGGCTTTTTAGTTCGTGGCGCCATTTTACTTTGTCCAAATGTTCATGTTATTTATAGTAAAGTATTAGCTTTCTAAAAGATTGTCACGGAATAGTGTTGTGATTTTTTAGATTGAGTATATCGTCTTATTTTCAAACTGTGTTCCATCAATTTGATTGCAAGATATTTTATCATGTAGTATTTATGCTATCTTTATATTTAAATACATTCCTGATTTAATTTCACATATTAAATTATTATTTGTCTTGAAATGTTTTATGGTCGCAAGTTCACAGCTAACTGATAAATCAGTTTTTATTTAAGTTCAATGAACTCATAAGTTTATTTAAATTTAACGAATAATTAGTTGAATAATTCAAAATGTGGTCTTCGTGTATTTGTCTATGAAATTAAATACGAAAAGAATTGGTCCATGAATTATCCCCGTGAAATTTAAACCTCACATTACAAATTAATGAGGTGTCAAACGACATAGCACCTATTTACATAAAACTGTATACAATTAGCTTATTCATTCATAACATTGATCAAACCACATACATTATTAAGCTATCATTCAAATTATAGGAGATTCACTTAATAGTTAGTTTTTCAATATTAACATGCGACCAAGACGACATTAAGTCTTATACCCTGTGGTATAAGACGTAATGTCGGCTATGATCTGTATCATATCCGATTTTCAAGTGTTGAAAGCTAGATTTCATGTAAGCGTGATATCTTTTTCACAGATAATAATAATATCATCATCAGTTCGGCCGGCAATGAAGTCCACTGCTGGACACAGGCCTCCCCTTAAAGATTCTCACAACGACCGATATGGATGTGTTGTGGGCTCATTGGGGGGTATTGCCATAATCGCCACGCTTGGCAGACTGGTTGGCGATCGCAGTTGAGTAGTTAATGTACTCGAACGACGCTGCTGCCCATCCTCCGGCTGATCCCTTAGTCGACACACCCATGGGAGGAGATAGGGTGGTGGCATACTGAGTCGGCACCACACCGCATAATAATATATACACAGACAATTTAATTTGAATGACCAATTGGATGCAATCTTGCTATTAGTCATTTGTATTTATCACGTCCGCTACTAGGAATGAAGTATATCTATGTAGATACCCACAGTATACAGTGTTTTAGTTCATAGGTAGGTGTGTTAACTTGTTGCTTGCCCAGGCGCAGTTTATATAGTACTAGCTCTCCGCCCCGGCTTTACATGTATATAGCTTATTGTCATTTATCACAATATTTGCCTCTGGTAAAACATAGCCAAACAACTTCCAACCCCATTCGAATCCATTCATTGGTTATGGAGATTAATAAAAAAAGAAATGTTAAAGGCGTATAGTGTCGGGATTAAGAATATAGCAAGGGCGACTAACGTCCGAATACTGAAACACCACTTAATATTTAAATACCGCTTAGTTATTTGAGGCACCCGGTTTCGGTAGGAAGGCGGGTGTCTCAAATTGTTATGCGGGATTTAAATATTAAGTGGCCTTCAGTATTCGGCCGTATTGGACTCTAAACCAGAGGAATGGGTAGCATTCTGCGCTTACCAACCCGCCTGCCAAGCGTGGTAAGTAGTACCCCCCATAATGATGACACAATTGTTGTGGAAATTTATGGGGAGGCCTTTGTTCAGCAGTGGACGTACTGTGGTTGACATAACGATGTTAAAGAAATGGATTTTATAAAGTATGGCTACTGAACTCCTTGCTTGACGTACCTTTACATTTCAATATTAAAACGAAGCAAAGTTTCTAGTCACATAGATTTCAGTTGACTATATCACAGTTAGTGCTGATGAGCATAATATCATAACCAAGATCCCATACGAAAACTAAAATCTTTCATCCACCGGAGGTAAGCTTTAGCTGTATTATCTGTGTAGGTGTGGGTTTCTCATTACATTTTAAATTCAGATTTTTGAAAGGCCTTTTCCATATTTGGTCTATGTCCCCACGTATTACGTGTGTGCCTACGAAGATCAATTCTCACTCTCATCTCGTCATCATCAATATTTTGACATTGGAGGATTATTCCATGAGTAAAATTATGACTACGTTTATTACGCATACAAAGATGACAAAACAAGAACACCACATTCCGTATCTTAAAAACAGCACTATTTACAAAGTTGGTTCTTAGTCCACTAGCGCCAATGCTATTGACGCGCAGCCATTGATTTATACGCGCCAACCCCCGGAATGAATAAAGAACTAACGGCCCCGGGCGGCCATTTGTCTCTATCCTTTATGGTAAATGCGAGATTTAGGAGTTTTTATTTACCACTAAGAAAACTCTTTAAACCAATGGACACAATATTGGAAAACAAAAGTACATGGATATATTTTTATTTTATTTTTCATAACTAATGTGTAATATAAAATTTTAACGTATATCTTGGTTATGCATTAATGCAGCACACATAAAAATAACATTTAAAATGTCACACACGAAAACTACAACAGATTTTTATGAAATAAAATGACAAATGGCTTTGGCAAATCGCCTATATTTCATCAAAAAAACATTTTTAAAACTGCAATACCGAAAAACATTAATAACTAAGTGAAAATATAATGTCCCCTCGCATTCCGTGACTCCCCCAAACTATATCCCGAAAAACAAGAGGAAACTATTTTCGTCGAACAAAAAAATGTTTCCGGCAGAAGATTTATAGGCCACCTTACTCACAGCATAGGCCCTCTTCGTATAAAACGCGTGAAATGAAGTGTTTCCCTCCCCCTTTGGTTTTTTACTCACTTTTTCCTTTGCCACAGATTTTTTATTGCTCAATTAATCCAATAAATTCGCGTTGATGCGCGTTTTGACTCGTGTAACTGGGCTTTTAAATTTTATTTCTCCTATTTGGTTTGAAAATAGAACAGTGTTTAAACAGAACATTAACAGCTGTCAAATTTAAACATGGAATTAACTACAGCGTTTAATAATTGACTTTTTAATACACGGCTTAGACTTTGCATAGCCTGCATTATTCTCACATAACTTTAGTAATAATACCAGATATATTTACAAATATTTAGTAAAATATCAATGGAGTTTCTTCTCGGCTCTTACCCGTAGGACCAACTACTTTGAACCATGCAACTATACATTATATGTGCCTGCAAATGGTGTATTTGAGTAAAAAATCTTTGACTTTTTTTTATAGCCGCTTAGGCGTTTATTAGCCAGTAAAAATGCAATAAAACGTATACAGTATCGCTTCAAAACTGCTGTGCAAATCTATAAATGAGGAACTAATGGTTTTATTTGTTCATATAAGTAACGCAGACACCCGAATACGCACTTCCCTCTCAAAAAGTGGTAATCGTACACGGGTAGAAGTATCAAAAATTCGAACATCATATGGTCAGTCAATAAAAGGTCCACCAATGAACATTCTTGTCACGTGCGCCCTTGTCGCTATGCCCATTGCTGAAATTGATATACATCACTCGGCAATATCAAAAAAATTATGTTTTTTTATATTGCCGAGTGATGTAGCTCTTAATTCAATGGAATAAAGCCCAGTTCATAAAATTTACACGCAAAAATACATTTGTTGCATATCCGATATCCAAAATTGGTTGAACTCTCTTTTTCGGTTTCAATTATTAAACGAAGAATGTCTGGAACAATGAGAAAGGTCTTGTCGAAATGGTGTTCTCAAGGCTTGACCGCGCACTTACTTCGATTCGGTGGACGCCTGGTACCAATTGCTTGAGAAATATTATTAGTATGAAGGTGGGGCCCGTCATTGCTGATAAATAAAAAAGCTAGAATTGAATTGTCCTTTCTTCGGTCAGTAAGAGGGTGCGTATTTTTAAAATGAAATGCAATTTTTATTTACCCACACACTTGTTACTAATCTATTCGTATTACTGATCTACTTGCTTTGAGCTTTGATTTACTTTAGTAATAACCAGGAAACATTTAAAGGATTCTAGAAAAGTACAGATTGATCATAGTCTTTAATAATCAGCCTACGCCTCGAGACTTCGAGAGTGATACAAATGAGCCATTCGTAAACATTTGACGTACGAATCAACCCGTTCGCTGCGACGATAAAAGTCGCAACTTTACATTAACAGATTTCGTCTAAAGATAAACATTATGGACACGACGTAGGCGGCGCCGGGGGCGTCTCCGAGTGATATACGATACCCGACTACGATTGTATCGATTCAATTAATTAACATATCTATATGTAACATATTTGTATTACAAATAAGCGTATTAGCTTTTGTATTTTAACTTTCCATAATTTACATTCCACCATTTCAGATAACGAAATGTTCGTTTGTTTGTATTTTGTTAACTAAAACGAGACTTTAACTCGCAAATTATGTGAAATGATAAAAGCATGGACTTTCCAACATAATTAAAAGAAATGATATTAATGTCAGAATAGCCAAAGAATTGTAAGGAACTGCTGTTTAAATTATCCATTTAATAAGATTTACATCGAAACGATTTCATTAAATCTCTTTTTGTGCAAATATTCCTTAACGATTTATATACATTTCTAATTATTAATTTACATCAATATTAAATATGTAGGATACCATAATATTGATGTTAATGAATAAATTATAAACAAAATTAAATATACAAATAATAATTGCAGTGTGGTTTAGATTAAAATCCATACGTTTTGTTATCTACGCTTCAGTATCAGAAATACGAGGTTTTCGATTTATTTTTAGTCATTAAATTATCTTGAAAGCGTATGTCAAGTAGATATTACTTACATAATAATTATTTATGCGTAATGTTTTAAAACATTACATAAGTACATCGGCTCTAAAAACCACGTTCAATAACCAGAGCTAACCTCTAAATATCAATGATCTTCCTTACATAATTCAGTACAGAAATGCGTGTCCATTCGCGGAAATAGATCGCTCATATCGAATCGCTTTTCAGAACTGTGACGAGTAAAACTATTAGGCAAAGCTTCTGTACCGGTCACGATAAGTTACACGGACGAATTTTAAGGTTGACGTAAGCTGGTCAACTGCATGATTAGCAATCGACTTTACAATGTTTGGCTCATAATTGATTATGAACAGTGTTCTGAGAAAAATATTAGGTAACTGAAGTAACTGTTACTTGCGTGACATAAACGCTGTTAATTTTTGGCGCTCTCGGTGACTGCAACAGATATTTGTTTCATTTTTAGTACCTATACGTATTGCAAAGATATGAAACTGTTTTATTATAAGATAACTGGTATTAGGTTCTTTCTAATGTATCAAAAACATTTAGTGGGTATATGGTTTTTTGTACTGGATTTAAAATTAGTCCAATATGGCTAACAAATAATTAGGTTGGTTAGGTTATTTATCACGTTGATACAAAAGTTTAATTATTTAATTTTTAATTTTGCATGATTGTTAAATAGATATTTTCTTTTGTAAATATGTTTTGATTCTCGCTTTGCATGCATCTGTGGTGGAGGTTACTCTTGGTGGTGGTAAACTGTTATGGTGTTGTCTTTCATCTTCGCGCCATACACATTAAATCCTGTAATCTCAATATGTACATAGGGAAAACTGTTTTAACATTAAACATTATTTCTAATAAATAAATAAATATTTATATCTAAATATCATTGCTGCTAGCATAAAATAATTAATTATGATTTAAAAATCTGCAGCGTGATTATTATTGAAATTTTATTAATGCAGGATAATAACCATTACGACTTTAAATAAATGGAGACGGACTGCAAACTAGCGGTAACCAGCGCGTGGTTTAATCACTGCACACTGCCACCGTTGTCGAGTTATTTCACCATTTTCCCGAGTACCTATTTGTTTTGTTTTTTGGTAACCCACTTATGTATGTTTGACAATAAACTATTTTCATCTTTATATATCTTATTAATTCCGGAATAGGAAAATTAAAAAGTAAAACAAAAAGTGTAGCTATATACTGAGATTTACGGAATATTATTTTGTATGACGCAGAGATGAAACTTCGCCTTAAAATATCATTATAACACTATTCTAACCACTTTTTTTCTGTTCTGAGCAATGTTCACCTAAAGTAACCAGGCCACTAACTAGCACTGTCACTAACATTACGAGAATCGGAGCGCGGGGTACATCCGACCAACATCACCATTGTAAGTATTAAGTTTTGTTTTGGTATAACAGAGTTCGATGAATCGAATCATTAAAAAAAAGAACAGTTTTAACAACGAGTTGATAAATCCACGTAATTCGCACCGGTGTGATAATATGATTCGTTTCAATGAACTTTAGGCCTATATCTAATGATTATGTCACTGTGAAATTATAAGAGCAATCTGCTATAGTTACTGATCTATTTTATGAATACCTTAACGATGACGACTTATGAGTTTCTTCATCATTTCGGCCGAATAACTGCTGGACAGGCCTCCCCCAAAGATCACCAAAACAACCGATATGGGTATGTAGTGTGCTTAGTGGGGGGTCTTGCCATAATCGCCACGCTTGGCAGACGGGTTGGCGATCGCAGTTGAGTTGTTGTGTGCTCGCAGGACGCTGCTGCCCATCCTCCGGTTAATCCCTTAGTCGACTTTTACGACACCCACGCGATGAAATGGGGTGGTGGCATTCTGAGCCGGCACCACACGGCAAATGAGTTTCTTACTTTAAAAAAGCTTTTGGAATCTTTTCATCTACTTTTTATTATTTGGGTACCTACAATTGTAGCCAAATTAAAATGCGCTTCAGTAATGATTTATGCAGATTGTGCTTATAAAAAATGTACTAACTTACTCTTTCATGCAAGATTGTCTTTTCATTTTTGTTGCTATTTTCTTTATACTTTTGTTTTGATCTCTACTCAGGTAAGTTATTATTTGATCGCATAAAATAACACAGGAAAATATAACACTATTATTTTAATTACTTAGGTAGCTGCTAAAAATAATCAACATTTCATTTATATTTGAATTTTACTAAAAATACTAACACGGCCAACTAACCCTATTTTGCAGCGGTGGGTCCAACCGACCCCGGTAGGGCGACGCAGCTAATAAGTGAAACAGAGATTTATGAGTGCACAGATATGCAAATAGAAATTTGCGGTCCCCCGCCGATAAAAAGACGCCTGGCCCCGCGGGGCACTGTTTGTCCAAATGTCGGGGGATGACGGGTTTCTAATTATTTGACTTATACATGATGATGTGCGCATAGCTTTTTATGTTTTGAATGTGTGTATGCCAGGTTATTACATATTGTAAAAACTTTTTTTTTGTTAAAATATTACCGTGATAATTAAATGAAATAAAAACATTTTAATAAAACACTTCTAAACAGTTTTTTACGGGCAATCCGTTTTCGGGTAATTGCGTACTCTATACATTTTTGTTTTTTTTTTGACGTTTCGAACAGCATTTGCGGTCGCAGGATGACATTTATTTGGTTACTTTCTATTATTATGAGTAATAATCGCGAAATAAAACACTATGAAATAAAACATTTCAAAATATACTAAAGTACCCTATTATCTCCGCCCATAAGTTCACTCATAGATTATTTACTATTTTAGCCTTACCACTGACTCTCGTTGCAAGGTGTTAACTTCGGTTTATCTTTCCAACATATCAACGATCCTTGTATTTAATGGTTTTTATCAAACATGGCGTTATCTTCCCACTGGGGTTATCGTGTAATTCGTGAAACTTGTTAAGCCTAGATTCAGTTATCTCGCTCAACGCTCTTACTTTGTAAGGGAATTGCTAATTATTCGCACCGGCGCGGGCGGCGGTGGAAGGTGACGGCACGCCTAATAAGATTATGTTATTTCATTCGTTCGCGCTAATCTCGTTCCTGTTTTGAAGTATGGAAGTTTTAGTGTTAGATTAGATGTGTTTGGAGTGTTTTAAGCGGAGTCATTTTAGTCTCGAGGAAAGTGAAGATAATTGGTACTTATCTTTATCTTAGTACATAATAAAGACGAAGGAGAGATTTTTATAGATTTATGCTAATGTACACAAACAAAATTTAAACTTTTTGGACGGCATGGTTGGTGCAGCGGCTGATACAGTAGGCAGCTGCGCACCGGGTCGTGGGTTCGATTCCCACACGGAGCAAATATTTGTATGATCTGCAGATAGTTGTTCCGGGTCTGGGTGTATTGTATGTGGAATTCATGTCTGTAAACGCACCCACGACACAGGAGAAATCCCAGTGTGGAGCAACGATAAAAAAAAGAAGTATTGTATCGTTATGTATAATATTGCACAAGAAGTGATCAGAAGGCCAATTATCTAATTAAAAATGTTCAAAATATAGTTCCGATCTAATCTCAGTGTCGTAAATGTCACAAACGGTATTCTCCTAAACTAACAAACAACGACAAACGTGAACTTATACTGTGACGAGGTCGAAAATGGATCGAAACTTAATCGAAGCCAAAACGGTATTCTGCTAACAGTTTGAGCTGACACATGTACTAACATTTTCATTGAACAAACGTCAAAATTTACATTGAAATGAGTCAGAATTGAGATCATACTGAAATCAAACTAAACTTTAAGGGGAGCAGAATTTCTATTTTTAGTCAATTATTTAAATCTCAGTTCGGTCAACTTTCAGTCATAGTGTAAATTAATTACGAGAATTGGCCCCCTGATCAAACCTTGAAGAAAAAAATAGTCGCAAACAAAATTAATCGAATCTATATAAACTCAGAAATAAATGCAAAACCACCAAATGAAATAAAAACAAACTTCGCAATTTTAGAGAATCAAAGCGAATCCCGGCAAAGCAAACACTATGAGTGCGGTAGACCATGCGATGTATGTCCCATGTCCGGGCATGTTAGAGCTTGTTTGCTCATTAGAGGCACACGAAGGGAGCATCGGCCTGTCACTTCATGTCACTTGGAGACTGTCACCTACTGAAATGGATGTTTGAATTGTTAATTGATATGTGAAATTATCGTAGATGCTATTTCAGTGTAGGATGTGGTTAAAAATGATGAACTTTAAAGAAACATTATTTTTGCTGAACTAGTGGTAATAGATGTCCATATAGAAGTTGTTGGGATTTGGGATATACCTATAAGGGCATTTATTAACATTTTTCTATTTATCCGAAATGTTAGTCCAATATATTTCAAATGTGCCTACGAAGTTATGAACCGTATAAGGGCTTGGTGATTTTCTTTATCATCATTATCATATTAGCCCGTAATTGTCCACTGCTAAACATGAGCCTCCCAATTACTGCTAGTTACAATAAGTAGCCGTAAAAAATGTTGCCATAACAACGCCATCTTTACATTTGTTTACAAATAAACCAACATATTTCCTCTCTCAACTTATAGAAACGTATGTATAATTCGCAAAAAATAATTAAGTTCAAAATTTAAGAAATTTCAGCTTCCATATAGGTTACAACGCGAGATAAAACTTTAGTAACAAATAAATCTCGAAATTCTGGACCCTCGACGACAGATTGTTAATACTGACCGTCGACGACCTAACGAGCTGTGACCGCATGAATATGCAGCGGCCAAGCGCTACAAGGACGAATTAATTAAATTTGTCCACACCTAGTGTTGTATCGTACTAAAAAAGGACTATGTTTTAAAAAAAATGGTAACCATATTATATGGCAGATTCAAAGTGAAATGGGCATCAATTTTCGATGTATTGGAAATAAGCAAGTAGGCAATCTAATCATCGCTGCAGCAACGGAAATGCAAAACTGTTAAAAAGCCTTTACTGCGGCTTATTGCTTTCTATAAATCAGGTTTAACGTTAAATTTATATTTATCTACTTTTACTTTCTATTTTCAAGAAGTCTCGATTGAGATTATCTGTTACATGAGTTGCTACTTAAAAGATGTTCTGGATCGCAAACAGTTGAATAAAGTATTGTTGTTCTTTAGGTTTCGGAGTCAGTATATCCTTTCTTAAATTTTCCACCGATAATTTTATCTTACAAGTTGTGAAAGTTATTTGCCTATAATAATCTTAACGTTCATAAATATAGAAAGTTTCTGAGATAACGATAATTGTCGTCGTGGTTTGTGGATAATCATCATGAATATATACTAAATTTTCTAATAATAACAGTGCATTATTGATTTAATATTGCAATTACTGATAGATATATAGGCCTGATATCAATCAATCCATCATTTCGGCCGAATGAAGTCCACTGTTGGACACAGGCCTCCCCCAAAGATCACCACAATAACCGATATCGGTGTGTTGTGGGCTCATTGGGGGGTTTTGCCATAATCGCCACGCTTGGCAGACGGGTTGGCGATCGCAGTTAAGTTGTTAATGTACTCGAAGGATACTGCTGCCCATCCTCCGGCTAATCCCTTAGTCTGCGTTTACGACACCCACGGGAGGAGATGGGGTGGTGGTATTCTGAGCTGGCACCACACGGAAAGGCCTGATATAGGATGAGATATAGGCCTTGTTCTTAAATAAAAGTGACAAGTTTTATATTGACTAAAACAATATGAAATGTTACAAAAACTATATGTATGTACCTATAGGTTACTGTAATATATTTCGGTCGTAAGATGTGTGTTACAATAATAAACAATCGCAAACGTAGGCGGTGCTCTTTGTACGAACAAAAACATAATAAAGCATGCACCCGCGCAATTCCAGTGGCGGCGCCGCCAGCGACATCTGTCGGTACCCGCAATTATGGCGGATTTATAAGTTAATCGTACGTTTGACGCGTGAGATTAATACCTTGTGAAAATAATCACATGGTTTTTTGTCTTATGTGTAATCAACAATAAATGGGAAGCTATAATTTTATTTTTTCGCGCGGTCGTTTTGGCGCGTGCCTTGCAGCGTAGGGTTGCTTGATCACTGGTTACGAAGTTTTTGTTGTGGTTATAAGTTACATTTCCCCTCCAGAATTCTCAGTTTAATTCTACCGTTCGCAATGTTCAATTTTACACGTAATAATAGTTATCTGAAATCGCGCTTTTAGAAACCTTTTTTGATCATTGATTAGTGGTCAGAGAATATAGGGGTGTCAACTCGACGTGTCGCGACTCAAGTGACGTGTGTGCAGATATGATTATCCGTAGGGGTGGCGAATAAAAAACTGCATACGAGCATGCACAGGTCGTGGATAAATCTGATGAAATCAGTCACTTTTATTAAATGTAGGACATTTTTGTTTACCCATTATCATTTTGTGGTAGTGACGTACTATAATTTTCTTTAAAATAGTATGTTTTAAACGTTTAAATATACAAATAATAAAATATATAAACGTGTCAAAACTCGAAATTTTTGTCAGTGATGATTACCTATAATGTTTTAATGTCTTAATAATTTGGTTAAATTTGCTAACAGGTTTTAGTACTATAGACCACAGCCATACGCTGCTGTAGGTTATACAGAAGACCAAGGAATATAATCTGCCAATATGCTCAGCGTTTGTGGACTA
The DNA here is from genome assembly GCA_947459985.1 of Diloba caeruleocephala. Taxonomy (NCBI): domain Eukaryota; kingdom Metazoa; phylum Arthropoda; class Insecta; order Lepidoptera; family Noctuidae; genus Diloba; species Diloba caeruleocephala. The sequence continues at coordinate 6,656,756 of OX381618.1, forward strand.
TGAGAAAGCCTTTGACTCGATCAAACCTGGGTGGTACTGTAATCTCTGCAGCGGTACCATATTGATTACCGGTACATAGAAGTGTTTATAGAGAAACGCCACCATGTCGGTCCGAGTACATGAACAGAGCACCGGGGCAATTCCACTGCAGAGAGGTATGATACAGGGTTACGTCATTTCCCCGAAACTGTTCACCGCTGCAATGGAGGATGCCTTCTAGCTACAAGATTGTAAAGGGTTCGGCATTAACATCAATGACGAGTGCCTGTATCATTCGCCGTCCGAATTGCCAACGACATCGTAGCCATTGCAGAATCGCTCCAAGAGCTCATCATTACGATGATTTTAACAGAGTTTCCAAACATCATTTCAAATGTTAAAAATACTGCAATGTAGGTCTCTATGTTCCTATAAAATGAAATAATAATATTACATATCCGTCAAAGCAATATTGTATATGATAAATAATTAATTGTGACAATTCTTAAACTCTTTTTGACTTGATATGTGGCTTCTTAACACTGTAAATTTCATCTTTGTGTACCCATATTTTTGCGAATAAGTTTCTGATTTCTGAAGGCCTCCGTCGGGAAGATGTGCAAGACGAAAGTCATGTTAAACATGGGCTGTATCCAATATCCGTTGAGAACTCTGTTCTCGAAGTCGTCGACGACTATGTCTACCTGGAACAAATTGTCCAGTTGGATAGGTCCAACTTCGAGAAAGAGATCTATAGTCGAATCCGACTCGGCTGGGCAGCGTTAGGGAAACTTAGCAATGTATTTTCGTCAACAATACCACGGTGCCTTAAGTCGCAAGTCTATAACTAGTGTGTGTTACCACAAATTACATACGGTGCAGTACATGGTCACTCACTATGGGCGTCATAAGAGATCTCTAAATCAATCACGGAGCTATGGAAAAGGAAAGGGAGATTTATTCAGAAATAACGAGATCCGTAGAAAAACTAAAGTTGCTGACATAGCTAAAAGGATTAGAAAGCTGAAGTGGCAATGGGCGGAGCACATTGCTCGTAAAAATGATGGCCGTCGGGGCATTAAATTTCTCGAATGAAGACCGCGCACCGGAAAACGCAACGTGGGACCGCCTTCGACGAGTTGGACGGATTACGTGGTGAAGATCGCTGGGAGTCATTGGATGCTGGCGGAATGTAACCGGTCCCTATCGAAATGTAAGTGGAGGTCTTTGTTCAGCAGTGGATGTCGATGGACGTGGATCGATAATGATGAATATTTGTAAATCTTGAAAAAATTAAAAATCCGCACGCACTCAAAGCCCTATGACGAAATACGTGATTATTCCTATGTTATTCGTTACAGCACAAAAAGAGTATTTCTAAAAATAATTTTATTCAAGTGATCATCAGACTTATCCCACATGTAACATGCATGTGTCTACCCACAGGATTGTAGAGGCAAAAGTCGCGGTTGATACGAGATTGCGGCGCGTTCACCGAGGCCGGAGGGTCGCACCCCGCGTGTTAGGGTTACAAGTTTTGTGGCTTGTCACACTTTGGCATTCGGTGGGTTATCCTATTGAGGAATGAGGTTCACGGCTATTCCCATAAGGGGTTAACAGAGATGTTTAATAGAGTGTGTTTCTTAGTACAACCTAAAGTTATGTATTCTTATAGGTTTTATTAATTCCGGACAACGTTTTGCATTTCTTACTGTTATTCAATCGTTTTTTTTATACAGCGCGAGAGATACGTTCGGTTCGCCTGATGTTAAGCGTCATGCTTGCATATAACATTGCAATGCTACCCAGGGCTAGTTCTGCGTGGCACTGCGCTCCTCACCTCGAGACAATTTATTTAATCTTTTATGCCTAGTAATTTCACTAGCTAACGGGCACAAAGTCAAAGTCAAAGTATTTTATTTCAAATAAACCAAATATTGGCAATTTTGAAACGTCAGAATCTAAGTTGCACACATTAATCTCTAAAGTTAAAACACTATCTACTGCTTTGCGACGTATATCTGGCACTGGGATGGCACCCTTTTTTTATTGGTGTCCAGTGGAAATTCTACATGGAACTTCCTTCACCCCAAGGAAGGGCGAAGGGGTATACCGGACTCCTACCGGCTAAAACCACTGGAACGGTTATCTTCGGCACCGAAGGGTGGCTCCAGGTCCTCGTAAGATCACACTAGAGACTGGGATGGTACCTAGGTGGCCGGCCTCTTGCAACAAGAGACACACCACCATTTCAGCGTTATATTACATTTAATTTATATAGGCACCTATGTACCACTTTCATAGGATTCTTTCTGTAAATGTATCGTGTAAAATTAAAACCAAAAGCAGAGTAAATACAAAACAAAATTGAATGCCAGCCCGCAAATAAAAAAATCACATCTCAAACACGTCCAGAAATATCAGAAATCACAATCTTCCATTAAAGTTTAAGAATCCGGAGCAAGTCATCTTAATACAAGCTTCTAACCACACTTCTTCATATTCCTTAAAACATCAAACTTTTATCATTATACGCTTAAATGTTTCCCCGTTAAATTCAAAGATAAAAATGCCTAAAACTCTCATTAAAAGTATCATCAATGTAATATCGAGTCGTGATTTCCGTTGTCGTCCAACTTCTCGTTTTGTGCTGTTTAATTGAGGAGCTACACACTGCGGATTAACCAAATGAGGGCGATACACTGGGCTGGTACTTTCCTTGCGATTTAGTACAATCGAAGGGAACCTGGTTAGCAGAGAATGGAAATATTTATCTGAAATAGGTTTAAAGTGATTTTGTCTCATCGTTATTATGTTTATTTAAGACGATGAAGGTCTCCACATAATTCGTAAAATAATCAAATACTCACCAAATTAATGACGGCATGTAAATTTTAGTAATCATTCGATCATTTTCTTCTTTCTGTCTTCTTTTCTATGTCAGTACCTCATGCTTGAACGCGGATAAATTCGGGGTGAGGGCCTGGTGATCCGTCACACAGGGAATCCTAGTATGGACTCCAGTCTCTCACAAAGGATTGTTATCTAATATTTTTAGACTAATGTAACAATTATGAACCTTTGTGAAGAGAGAATAAATAAATATTATAATTATTATTATTTTAGAAAATATTAAATTACAATATGTTCATAAAATAAGACGCTAAGTTTTGAACAAACATTTACATTCACCTCTACAAAACGAACAAAATAAACATTTCTCATTTTATTGACTAAATGGAACATGATCTCATATGACATTAAATCACCTTATAAAACCCATAATTAGTACTAAAAACTAATGCGTTTGGCCCACACAGGGGCTTATCCAAAGCCCATCTCGGTAGAACTGTACAATTAAACAAAAGGACTTTCGTGATCGGCGCAGGCGCTCACGAAGCCGCCATTAGCGCTGAACCGTGGGCGTAATTAAAAGAGTTACAATACAGTACTGGCGAATTAAAAACAATTAACTGGGACCCGAATTGAGCACAATGGTCGTCCTGTGCACGACTTACACAGAATGTTCAGCTGTGCGGCTGGCGAACACGGGCCGGGCCGTGTTACCGCGTGAAATGCGAGCCGTCGAACGCGGAAGACGCGTTTGTTGGCAAAATTAATTTTCCAATATGCGAACTTTTTCACGCTAACATTCGCTGGTTAATTAAATTAATTTTGTTTAGAGGCGTTATAGTAATCCTTGAAATCGTACTTTACTTTTCCTATTGAATAAAGTATAAACTATTTTTACACTGCCACGCGTTGCTGTGGCTAAATGCAATGCGAATTTGATTCTGATTTTTAAAACAACAATTATGGCTCTCCTGGTTTGATGAAAACATTTGCGTATATGCAGATACCGATCGTTTGGAAATTTTTACACATCGTTGTATACGATTTCAAAAAATTGCAAAACGATCGGTAAAGAACTTTAGGAGATTTGTGATTTTGAACAATCGAATATAATAATTGTTCGTAGGTAGATTCTATTTTTGTTTTGATTTCCGGATTTTTTTTTATTTCATTTTCCGTTGATCATACGACTTCATTTTTTATATAACATGGTGACGATACAAGCGAGTCATTCGCATGGTGGTAAGCGTCATGTCTACCCATAACATTGTTATAATATTCAGGTTATATTATCTTTTGCCCAGTAATTTTACAAGCTACAGTGCCTTTCTAACTGGAGCACAGTAATGTTTAAACACTTCCTAATGCTTGGTGGCAGATTCTGGCACAGGGTACCTACCTAGGCTGTGTGTATTTTTATTTATTTAATTTCCAGTAACTACCAATAAAAAAAATCTGTGTTTCAATTTTTCATCGATTTGTGTATCACGAAAATCAATCATGTCACGCGAATAGAAATTTGGCTGTGCTAATCGAGCCGTCAAATTGGGTTTTCAACGTTTAAGCTTATTCTGCGAAAGTGCTGAATCGCACTGACACCCCACGCCACGGGGCGAGGGTGTGACGTCACTAGCGTTTTTTGTCTTTTTTCACGGTACTGCAATTCTATTACCGCCTCGTAATCTACGAACCCGCATTGGTACTGACGTCATTATTGGACACGCTCGACATTTTTATTAATTTTCAAAATTCGAACTGTGTCACGGTTGGAAATTTTATTTTTTATTTAATTAAGTGGCAACTATAATGATGGTAGCTGCAGTGTCGTATTTCGTTGTATAGAACTCGATGTTTGAGGGTGCCTTAGGGCAAGTCTTATTGTTAGTGTCCCTCGTTTTAAATTATCGGTTATCAGCGCTGTATCGTTTTACAGTCAGTAAAGTATGTTCTTTGTTGTGAAGCAGTCTTTTTGTGTATAGAGTACACATAGAAATGTATTATTTTGAGTTACACAACTAGCTTTCAAATATCTGTTTATGCCTTCAACGATATAGATAGGGATATTAGTCCATTTCTCATTGCTATTAACGCGCTGCCACAGGTCCCTTCTATGCTAGACAGACTATCAGAAAGGGAACAAAAACAACTCTGTAGTCTCGCAAAAAATCGGGCATATACTCGTATAAGTACATGATGTAGTTCGAGTTACGACATACTACGACAATACGACTTGTTGTCGGCCGGCCCGTGGCTTTTTGAACTGGATTTTTTTCACTCCATTCGGTCGACGTGCAGGAGAGCTTTATTTCACCCCGTCAGCGGTTAGGGTTGATAGGATTTCGTTTTTTACTTGTTGGGAGTAAGATTCGGTGCTAATTTTGTATAATCTGATTTCTGTATTATTTTGAATGCGTTCCTTTTGCTAAGTAGCTTATTTCAATGAAACATTTAACTTACTTAATGATTTTCTGATAACTGATTCTTCAGTCTTTACCTTGCTTGCTAAGTTGGTATTTTAAAGTAGTTTGCAAAAGTTCATGCATGCATTTTGTTTACGACATTTTAATGGTAATAAACTTACCAAAATGGCATCATTAACGCAGACAGAAATCCAAAGTTAAAGTAGAGTGCCGTCTAATATATGGCGCCTCGTAAAGTCATTGCATCAAAACCAAACCAATGAAATAATGTGACTTAAAAGTTAAAATAGACTACATCAATATCAAAAATTACATTGAGAATTAATTAATATTAAAAAAATAGAATACCAACCCTGGGTGTGCATTAGTTTCCAACTCGGACAGTAGCCGTCCTCCCGTTCCGTGTAGGTACAGTCGTGTCCAGCTAAATCCCTAAGTGTTGGCAGCCGTGTCACAAATGAAACTGTGCGCGACTATACTTTTCAAATGTGAACATTTTTGTTTTCCAATGCGTTTGTAGTTGTTTTTTTATGATTTCGTATGAAGCGAAATTTATAATGATCGTGTTTTTCTTGAGAGATGATATTTATTTATGATCATACTATACGCTCACTCATTTCGGTTTTTAATGCAATCAATTAATTCTAAATGGCGCTGATTAGTGTTAATATTTTTACGTTCTTAATTCGCAACTAGTCCAAACAGGATCGGTTGTAAAGGAGATTCACGCACGAAATCTAATCAGTCCAAGTTATATCATATAAAAATGATAGTTGTTAATTTTAAAAAAAAACGCAATCGGTAGATAATGCTCGACGACCAATAATCAAGTTTAATCTTTAAATCAAGCGACAATCTCGTTACTCAACCGATTTAATCCGTGCTCTCAAACAATACCCATAGCATTATTGTTGGTAAATTAACAGTTTAATGACATAATAGACGGCTCTTTTATTCCCGATAAAGATCGAAGCACGTGTTATACGTTTTAGACAATACCTTATACAGAGTACTTTCTGATCTGTTCGAAGTGACTTTGTCAAGAGGCATCGTCGGTGTCAAGTGCGCACTGATCTTCGTCGATCGCCACTACAAAGCTTGTAGTACGTGATTAAACCGCGAATGTCAAAGTGCAAAGATCGGCCCTTTGTTACGCACCCATCAGTCAATGCTTCCCGAACTGATGCGTTCATTCATCAAAAATGGCCCTCGGCAAGTAATATGTGTGTGTTTTATGGTGGTTTAATAAAAAACTTATGACTTTTTATGATGGAGAACGATTTGCGTTTTAATATGAGCGATATATCATGGAGATGTAGACAAAATCCCACGAAGAAACGCTGAGCATGGGGTACTTTCACCCGACTGCCCCAGAAGGACCGTAATTCTTTCGAGTGCATTTATGTATGTCTATTTCTTTGGCACGCTCTCTTAGCTTAAACGGTGTGATTGATTTTACCATATGAGGTGTCGTAAGATACGTCTTAGCTGTGGAAGTGACATTAGGTATAATATTTAAATATGGCGTGTGTAAGGTTTTACTCAGAGAGGATTTTTATTTTTTTCATCTCAATCAATCGTGATTTGCTTGATTTTATTTACAGTTACGTTCTCATTTAAAAGTAAGGAAGTTGCCGTGTGGTGCCAGCTAACGAATAGCACTAACCCATCTCATCCCGTGGGTGTCGTAAAAGGCGGCTATGGGATTCACCGGAGATGGGCTGCAGTTTCTTTCTACCTTTATCCCCCCACACAACTGAACTGCAATCGCGAACACGCCTTCCAAGCGTGGCGATTATAACAAACCCCCCAATGAGCACACAAAACACCCAGACCGGTCGTTGTGGCGGTCTTTGGGGGAGGCTTTGTGTCCGGTGGACTTTATTCGGCTGAAACGAATGAAAAGTATGGATACGCAACCATCCCTAATCACAAAATAGAGCTGAGCTGGTCGTTGTTGTCGTTTCATCATTCATGCGTGTTATCCCACTGCTGACCATAGGCCTCCCTTCGTTTGTGCCATCCATTCCTGTGTTATGTCAATTTGACCCATGCACGATGTTCTTGCTTTTTAGTTTTAAGAGAAGTTTCTACAATTTTGAGTACAACCTAGTTTCTGTGTTCTCGATGCCATAAGTAGATATTAACAATTCTTAGATTAAAATAAATGTTCTTCTGTCTACAGTACAAATAAGGAGTAATTCCAAAAATCTATTCATTTTGTGCTCATAAACAATGGCTTTATTATTCTTATTTTCAACATATCATAATCGGTGGCTCGCCCCCGAACACGAGTGTGTCAATCTTTCGTTTTTCCGCCACAAGCGTGCGGTCAGACCTCTTTGTTATTCAAATTAAACACGCCCAGATGGATGGACGCGCACTGGGGAATAATTAACTTATGTATTTTTTAAATACCTTTTTATGACGGCAACGGAAACAATTTTGCATCGAAATTTTGAATCAAAGAGTTTTATTCAGTATTAAATATAGCTTTAATCATCGTTATTATACATTAAAAAATTAACACCGCTGTACAGCTCAACGGCATAAAACAAGTTTCCTATACGTCGTGTGATTTAAGCTTACTTTAAATTTAATCTCACTACTAAAGCTAGGATTCAGCCTAACAGGTGATTTACTCCATCGTTAGTGAGAGCTAATTCTTCCGCGTTCTCGCGTATCTGCGTTGTTTCTATCTCGCTCTGGCGATGCAGGGCAGGTTTACGACGTCATTAATGTTATCACAACGATGCGATGAGACGCCGTACCGCGCCGCTACAAACTCACGGCATACGGAACTTGCGTTAGTTGGTGTCCGACTATGAAATAATGTTATGATACTTATTTCGATTTTCTCTTACATTGCTTCATTTTTTGGTGGTATCAAAATGTACGTTATTGGAATCAATGTTGTGCTGGAAATGGAATTTGCAGTGAAATTTTATCCGTATTTTGCTTATTGGTTCGCGTGTAAGATATAGGGCTGTGACACGCTTGTTGAAAGTTTATGCGAAAACGATAGTTCGGTTTATAGTCTTAGCAAAGTGTTGTTTGATTATGTGCTATTTGTATTCGTTCCTATCATTATAGATAAAAGTTATACGTTTTAATGTAATGAAAGTTGGAATTAAATATAAATATGTGATTTAATGTTTATTATTAAATTGATTAGAGTGATTTAAATGTATATGAGGTATTTACAACTTCCTTTTAAGTAAAATAAAAAAGCAAAATAACCGTTGTATTGGTCATCATAAAACTAGAAGTAGGTTATCTTAAATACGTTGATTATTACTATCGTGGTAATAATATATATATAAATAAATAAATAAATTTTCTATACCAAAGCACCGTTGCAAAATAATAATTACGAAGACGTAAAATAGTATAGTAGTAAATTTGATATAAGGGGTTCGTTCTTCGTGGGAGATCCTCATGATTGTCCTCCGACTAGGCAGAGCGGCATTCTGGACTCTTCTCGGCCTATGCGACACAGATACTACCCGAAACAACCATGGTCCGACAGTATCTGCGTCAGCCGGAAGGTGAAGGCGCCATGCCGCCCATCCAGCCATTCCTCCATCACGGGTCTAACCGTCACTATTGCGGCGTGCCCTGCACTGGGCTGCACAAGTCGTTCCAAAGCTCGGACCGTTGTACTTCGATCTCAAACGCCGGCTTAATGCCCCGACTTAGCGCCTCCCCATCATCATCATCATCAGCCTATCGCAGTCCACTGCTGGACATAGGCCTCTTCAAGTGCATGCCACTGATCGCGATCCTCGGCTACTCTCATCCAGCTACTGCCAGCCACCTTGCGCAGGTCATCACTCCACCGAGCTTTAGGGCGTCCTACACTACGTTTACCAAGACGCGGTCTCCACTCAAGAACACGTTTTCCCCAACGGTTGTCAGTTCTACGACTAATATGGCCAGCCCACTGCCACTTCAGCTTACTAATCCTATGAGCTATGTCGATAACTTTGGTTTCGGATCACTTCATTTCTGATTTTATCCTTCAGAGAGACTCCGAGCATAGCCCTCTCCATTGCTAGCTGAGCGACTTTAAATTTGTGGACCAGCCCTACCGTGAGTGTCCACGTCTCGGCACCGTATGTTATGACGGGTAGAACGCACTGATTGAAGACTTTAGTCTTTAGGCTCTGTGGAATAGATGACGAGAATACTCGACGTAATTTCCCAAATGCCGCCCAGCCCAGCTGTATTCTTCTATTGGCCTCCCTCTCAAAGCGCCTCCCCGCGCCACTGATATACCAAAACCTGTTGAAATCGATTTGAAATGTATAACATAAAGTAGTCATAAGCTATGACTATGGTCTTCAAACATATGACAACCACTTTTATTATTGACCATAAATTTGGCGATATATTTGATAACCTCTGAATTTCTTTTCGATATTTATAATCATCATAAAAATCAAATCAATCTGATCCAATCAACGATAACTACTTAAGCCATCTATTTATAAATAGCATAATTAGTTATTCAAATAAAATAGCCTGACTAATTAATACCCAATCAATAAATATTTATTTATTAGATTTCACTCGGCTGCGGCAGAGTAGGCAAAATTTCAACTTATGGATTTGACAGCCCATGTTTATTGAATGTTACTTTATACTAACTCCGTGTATCTGGACAATGCTCCGTGATGAACATTTCTGAAATCGTGGTTTATTCTATTAATGGAAAATTAACTTACTAATGACCTGAATACCTGAGAGCTTAGCACGAATATTTTGACGTATCGTAACGTAATCATAACGCTAATGTGAGTGAATTTTGAATTGAAAATACTTTATTCGCACATATTTCTTATTTAAACTAAAGGCTTTATTCATATCTATTTAGAATACGAATTGTGTTTGTCGTATAAATTGTAACGAAAATGCTATCATCAATCATCAATTCGGCCAGATGAAGTCCACTGCTGGACACAGGCCTCCCGCAAAGATCACCACAACGACCGATATGGGTATTTATGGTATCGTAACGTAATCATAATGCTAATGTGAGTGAATTTTGAATTTAAAATAATTTATTCGTACATATTTCTTATTTAAACTAAAGACTTTATTCATATCTGTTTAGGATACGAATTGTGTTTGACGTATAAATTTAACCGAAAATGCTACAGGATAGTTGTATTTTCGAATCAAAATTCATTCACATTAAGGTTCAATTACGATAATAAACGTCAAAATATTCAGGCTAGGCCTTCAGATACATAAATTTAACTCAAACTATCACTAGCTCCTGAAGGATTGGATACGTTTCTTTTTTGTATAGGTACGTATAGGTAGTGTTTCTGAAATTAGGGTTCAAAATACATAACCGGTCGGCCGGACATTTAGCCCTAAAAGCCGGATTGTTTATTAAGCACAAAATAACCACAGTTTTGTTACAAAATTAACCAGTTATAACTATCAGCTGCGTGCGGCTCTGTTACCAGACAAAAAGCATAACTAAAGCCGGTGTGGCTGGACTTGGAATATTTGGCCGGCCACGACCGTAAATTCCCAAACATGTCCGGTTAAAGCCTGGCAACCTCATCTGCAGTTATCCTCAAGCATCAATAGATTTTATGCCGGGACCTGGATATAACGATCACAGCTTTAATTTTTAAAAGGAATTGACTCTAATGCTGAATACACACTGACCGCATTCTGTCTGGCGCAGTGTCAGCGTGCCATTATGAGAGACGAACTCGGGACCTCACTATCAGTGACATGACACCGAGCTGCGTTGTGAGCGCGACTCTCTGACCCACTTGTGAACTGTATTGTTCTTTTGTCAGTCAACTGATTGTGTTCGGGAGGATGTGCTTTGCGCGGTGACGTCGAGTATGACCTGTCAGGTCGCTCTTTACCCTTTTGGAAAATAGCTAAGTGTTAAGGGAAATGAGTACCTATTATTCTATACATTTTGGTTAAAAATTGGTTTTTATAACAGAAGTAGCCATGAACTTTATTTGACTGACAGGTCATATCGAAGTACCGCAAGTAACAGTAGGTATAGACAAGTTGAACACAAAATTTCTTGACTACATAAATTATATGACCAACCCCGCACAACCAGTTTTTTCGTTGAATTACTAAATTATGCATGTAGAAGTTAAATTCAACAGTTATGTAAGAAATATTATGTTGCGCTTTATCTGGCACTGTACGTCGTTACTCTTTAAACTTTACAGAACAAAACTTGGGTTTCTACCAACATTATCAGATCCCGTTACGATATGACTCTATTAAAAAGTCAGTTTCACGATAACTACGACGCATTCTCTGCATATAATCTTAAAATTATGTTGGTATGTCATTCAAGATGCCGTTACAATATCATTATGTTTAAAGAATTTACATAAAAGCGGAAATATATTCGTCAACAATTTTTATAATTTCTTCATCGAATAATTTTAGTTTTTGGCTGATAATATTATGTTGGTACCGTAACTGAGCTCGGTACGGTAGCAGGCAAGTATTTTTGTGACGCCGTAAAGTGTGGTTGGAACCTCACCGCATCGGTAGCGCCACCCGCCGCGTTGTTTATGCCGCGTGATCGTGCGATATCGCGGCAATGTTATGTGCACGCACCTTTATGGTATTATGTTTCGTCCCTAAGAAGTTATATGCGATTTGCCTACAGTTATTCATCCATATTAGGTAAATCTAATTTTCAGATTTAATTTATTGTAGCTACAACGTGATTCTCGTTTATGACGTGGTTGGATAAAATATTATACAATATGACGGTAATGCCTTATTAATACTTATTTTATTAGTAATATAGACGTTGGACTTCCAAGATAGGGAAGAGTTAATTTTTATCAAAAAATGCGATATTTATATAAGGGTTTTTTTTAGTTTTTACTTGATTCATGGAGAGATCTTATAGCTTATACCTATGGTACTAATATATTATGGATACTACTCGTTTATTTACTTTAAATAAAAAGATATCAAATGTAGAAAATTGAGAATAGCGCTCAATCATTCTAACCAAGTACCTACATAGTCGCTTTCCCTACGAATAGTAGTCTAACCAATGGTCGGCCCTGCAGTACTATTTTTTTGTCGTACAATGCAAATGCCAATATATATTAAAGGCACGTGGCAACATTACGAGATTGTCGAACAACACCCCGCAGGGAACCGTTGTTAAAAATACCATTGTAATATCAACAAAAACCTATTTACAAATACTCCGCTAACGCCCACTCTAAAGGTGTTTATTTAAAATTTTATTTTACAATGCTTAAATGTCACATTTTTTCTTTTTTCCCGCCATTTGTTGCTGTTTCCTATTACCAACATAATTTTGCAGTACTCTAAAATAAACTGTTATACGAATGCCGCCATCCTTTTCTTGGCCATAGAAAGTTCAGTTTGCAATTTTTGCAACTGTAAATACAAACTTGGTCAGAAGTCGGGCCGTCTCTTTTTTTAATTTCGGACACGTGTCTATGGTACCTTTGGACGTCCAATTTGTGTCTATTGATCCATTGTATGTTCTTTTGAATTTAATACATTTCAATGTCATTATCTATCATAAAAGCTTGATATATTTTTCTTTTATAATTCATGTAATAATTTTACCGACGTACCTATGTGTCGAATGTCCGATGTGATAAAGGAATATTACTTAGCAATATTGCATTATCGGATCGCTTATGGCTTTTGCCAGTAACATTTTGGGTACTGACTAAATTATCATAGTATCTACGCATTGAATGGTGCGATATTTCCATTGGAGTGATTGAGCAATACGTTTGATGCTATGAGGCACACATCAGCACTTAAGCGTCCACTGCTGAACATGGGCCTCCTACTTGATATCAACCCTTATTAGCCTATTACAATACCCATGGGTGGAGAGGGGTGATACATTTTGCCGGGTACTACATGACATATTTCGATAGAAATGATAGTCTAGTGGTTGGAAGCTTGCCTTCGATTCAGGAGGTTCTGAGTTCTATCCCGGGCCGCACCTCTTAACTTTTAGGATTCATGTGCAGATCAGAATTTGATTATGACTAGCGGTGAAGAAAATCATCGTGACGAAACCTGCACACCTGAGAAGGCTCCAAGGTGTTCTCAATGGTGTGTGTAGTCCGCCAACCCGCGTTAAGCCAGCGTGGTGGACTAAGGCCTAATCTTTCTCATCGTGAGAAAAGGCCCGTGCTCAGCAGTGGGACAGTAATGGGCTCATTATGTAACCACATGGATCGGCTATGAGCACAGTAGACATATTAGAGGCTGGTTTTGACATAAGCGGATCATGCATTTCTCAATGGTCGTTCCATTAAATACTTCTACAAAGCAAAGTACACACAGGGAAACAAGAAGGATTGGACTGGAAAGAATACTAGACTGGTAATTTTATTAAGCCGTGTGGTGCCGGCTTAGAATACCACCACCCCATCTCCGCCCGTGGGTGTCGTAAAAGTCGACTAAGGGATTAGCCGGAGGATGGGCAGCAGCGTCCTTCGAGTACATTAACAACTCAACTACGATCGCGAACCCGTTTACCAAGCGTGGCGATTATGGCAAAACCGTGAGCCCACAACACATCCATGTCGGTCGTTGTGGTGATCTTTGGGGAAGGCCTGTGTCCAGCAGTGGACTTCATTCGGCCGAAATGATGAATTTTGTTTACCTATTAATTCAAAATGTCATACATTGGAGAAGTGTATGACCATATCCAAACTTCGTCTCCGGACCGAACTCTTCCCACTCTCTCGTCTTCTTTTGCCAGACCATAAAAAATCGCACAGTATAAAAAAAACCGTGTGTGTACTTATACTCGTAGTACGTGTGTTAGAACTTTAGAAGTAATACTTCCTTTGGGTAATTTTTTAAATTCCGCTTCCCAAACTTTTATGTAAATAGATTGACGTAAAATATCAAATACATTTAATAAAGGTATGATGATAAAACAGATTAAAATTAAAATGATATTAGTTTTTATACAGTAAAAATAAATTTACAGTCGTAACGAATTAAATATATTTAAAATAAATTAAAGTCAGTAAAATAAATACGCACCTTTTACATCTTTGACAGCCGTTTGACAGCCAACGTCATAGTGGCGGTGCCGAATTTTTGGCGGTATGCGCGCGCAAGTCCCAATTTTACTCTCATCAAACGCGCCAAATGAAATTAATTATATCTTCAAAAATAACATCGCTGAATATAATACACAACATACCTACCGATACCAACAACGCATAAGTAAACATCTTGTATCAGATAAGGGGTAGGGTGTTATTCTCAAGATCAGAATCTTGGTGACAAACACCGTGGTTCTATTGTGGTAGCTAAATTTGCTTCGCTATTTCCGATCTACTTACAAGATTATTTTATTATTGTAAAGCCGTTCGAGATTACATCGGGTATAGCGTGCCCTTAAATTGAGAGTGTTGTCTTCAATGGGTTATGTTACATTAGGTGTTTACCGTGTTTTTAGCTCTTTAACCGTATTATTGAGACGAACATTGATATTTATGGGATTCTCTATCATAAAATAAATAAAAATCTCTAGCGGTATTTTGGTTCTTGCGTTTGTTATAAAGTGGATTATTCCAAATTCTTTTCTTAATCCAAATTCAAAAGTGCATTAGTATAGTGCATAGAATACATCTATAAAATTGTTATAACAAGAAATAATACAGAACACTACTATGAATACAGAAATGAATCCATATTATTACTTCGCTTATTTTTCCATATTTCATCGAGCATCTCAGTACATCAGGTACTTCGGCAACATTCGTCCATTCTTCGGCTATTGTCGGACATTCTTCGGCTATCCTCAATCCTTGTGAGCTGAATAAACATCTGCCTTTGACCAAAGTTTGCTGTTACGCCTCCTTGCATCAAAAGATTATAAATTTCTAAAGACGGCTGTTTGCTCTTTCATTTTATGGTCCTTTTATTATATTTACGGTATGTTTAGATTTAATTGCAGATTTTTGTTATGAAATTGTACTTAAGCTTTGGTAGGTTTTTAAACGGATTATGGCTGTCATTTCATTTTGCTATTTATTCCATCGTTGTTAATGCTTAAAATACATTCAACACGAGTAAAGTAAATAACAAATGTTTAAAATTCCTACCGCAAGCATCTCTTACTACTTAAAATTTATGTTTACGAGCGTAAAGTTCCTTTAGTAACGGTCAATAGGAATACTAGAATCATTTTACGGCCAATTACAATCACTATAAAACTTCCCAATGTAAAAAATGCTCCAATCACTCTCAGCTCCAACCAAAAAGAAAACACAACAGACAAATTAAATCCAATCAACGAAGCGATGAAAGTTAAAACCCATTGATATAAAAAGCGTGTCACTATAAACACCCGCATAACCCGTAAATCGACTAATGAGCGATGATTATTTTATTTTCATAGACGATATACTCGCCGTCGATGCGGGCCATCGATTTAATTCTCGATTATCACCCTTTAGTCGAGTATTTAATGAGAGTCAATGGGATTCGTCACACTAAAATCTGAAGGGCAATAGGTTCATGAAATAAAAATGTTTATTCAAATTATATTAGCAACAACTGGTTTAATAATGATACAATTACTTGACTATCTGGCTCTCGCAAACAAACAAATTGTAACGACCTCTGTGCTCTATTGTAATTGCATCTCGCTTTTTTTTATTATGTATACAACAACAATCATGTATTTCTATTTTGCGAGTCAATTTTTTAGTTTATTTTACATAGTATTGATAATAATCATATGAAATCGACTAAATAAGAATCATTCGGTATTGCCACAACACGATTGTGAATAAAAGAATCGATCCAACAAAACAAGACCTATGTAAAATATTTTTAAACTTGACATCGATACCTAAAGCAATCACGCTCTCGACTTTAAGGCGCGCGGCGCCAGCAGACAAACTTATAAGTTATAAGTATTCATTGGTCATGATGATAGAACATTGATTCACTGGGTCAAATCTGTTGACTCTACCATCAATACTGTTTAAGAGCGGGCTTCGAACCATTGTAGGGTTTATTAGTGTGCGTTGTCTGTACCTACTGGGATGGTATTAAGTCATGGGGGATTCGGGAATTTAAAGTCTTACGCATAGCGAAATAACTCTTTTAATTTTAAACTTGAACTGGTTTTGTTTATTTTTCGATATACTTGAGGATATACATATGACAGCGATCTCGTTATATTGATAATGCGGTTCACTCTGTATTCTTATTTTTCATCGTTGCCTCAACGCTAAGGATCGCGACCACATACAACGCGTTTCCAAACTATACGGTCCTTCCTGGTATAGACCGCTTTTTATGCTGCTACAGACAGCTTTCTTCACTGCGTTTGTCCATCTTATTGTTGCTATGCCTTTAGCAAGAGCAATTCTCTTCGGCGCTGTATAGATAGTCCTAATTACTTTCAGTAGAATATAGTAGCATATACAACTAAACTTTACTGCAAGTACAAAAATACAAGTTACATTTCAAATAACAAAACAAACTCCTTACAAATATCAACGAAAAACAACAATTGAAATGACGTCATTCATTCAAAACCTACTTAAAAATTTAACACGATACTCCTTCATCCATTCAATTAGGTTCATTCGTTCATTCCGACCAATATTTACTGCAACTACGGCGGGGTCGTTTCAATTAAAATATATTACATTGTTACGATGTCCGGCGGGCGCAGGGTTAATTGCTATTGCACCGTCTTTGCCTGATCTTTGGTCTTTTGGATCATTGTCGTACACCTTTCGATTTGGTAGCCTAGGGTTGAGATTCCTGCCCTTGGATATATGGTCAAATAAAATTTTCCGTGTATTTTCTTTCATGTTTTTAAGTTTAGCATAGGTTTCTATCTGCTCATCGTGATGCCTTCGCAAATCATAATATGTAGTGTAGAAGTAACTGTTTCTACTACATCTACATTAACAATCTTTTGATAGGTTGTTGAAGCAGATTACACCTACTAATTATGATATGGGCTCAACAACTAATTATACAATTGACACTACTTAAACAACAACTTTGTGTATAGCCCAGTATCCAACTGAGGAAATCTTGCAGCTAATACAATGAAGACAAACGAATGTTTACAATTAATTACAATCCAAAAGTTCATAACTAAGCGTTAGTTCATATCTAGAAACTCAAAACGATATCTCATTGATGCTTACCGACATCGGGAACAATATGAAGATCACTCTATTAGAGCTATTAAGCATCAGTTAAACTCAGCTGCCACCTGCTACGCCTGTCTAGTGTTGACCTCTTTCGTGTACGATGTTATCTCGTCATTTTTAACAGTAAAGATCGTTATAATAAGATTTTGCAATAGAAACGGGTATTTTGAATGTTTACCTAATATATGAAAATATCACATCGATACAGGCACATCGTATAAAATATATTAATGATATCTTTGCACTTTTAAAATAATTTTAAATCCTCTAATTGGAAATAACAACTATCTTTGACGGCACGATTCATCATTTAAGCCAAATGAAGTCCACTGCTGGACACAGGCCTCCCCCAAAGATCACCACAACGACCGATATGGGTGTGTTGTCGGCTCATTGGGGAGTTTTGCCATAACCGCCGGGGGGTTTTGCCATAATCGCCACGCTTGGCAGACGGGTTGACGATCGCAGTTGAGTTCTTAATGTTCTCGAAGGACGCTGCTGCCCATCCTCCGGCTAATCCCTTAGTCGACTTTTACAACACCCACGGGAGGAAATGGAGTGGTGGTATTCTGAGCCGGCGGCACCACGGATTGGCGTAGAACAAATATTTTTATGATCTACACACTGTTGTTTTGGGTGTTTGTGTTTGTGAGATTTAGGTCTGTAAACTGTACCTAAAATACAGGGAAAATCCTCGTATTCAACACCCTTAAAAAGAGTAAAAATAAAACGTACGTTTCTGATAGTTCTATGAATGAATCCTTTAAAAAAGACAAAATACTGACGTGAATTCAATACGATTTGCCATATTATACAGCTTTAGTAATAAAGTAAAGTCTCCAGAGATGTTCAAGTTATAAGTAATAAATAAGTACGTTATCATCGTAACTTTCTTTACTCTTATGAGATGAAGATAATCTGTTACTTAACCCCCCTTTTTCGACTACATCATCATCATCATATCAGCCATAAGACATCCACTGCCTAAACAAAGGCCTCCCCCATAGATTGCAACAATTGTGGCATCATTTTGGGCGGAATTTGTCAGTACTCACCACGCTTGGTAGACGGGTTGGTGTCCCCTCGGCTAGAGGGGGTGACCGCTTTACAGTCATCCCCTCCGAGATGTGCCTAAAGGCGTGGCACCAATGGGCGGCTCTAGTGTGATCTTACGAGGACCTGGAGCCCCCCTTCGGTGCCGAAGATGACCGCTCCAGTGGTTTTAGCCGGTAGGAGTCCGGCATACCCTTTCGCCCTTCCCCGGGGTGAAGGAAGTTCCATGTAGAATTTTGACTGGACATCAATAATAAAAATAAAAAAGGCGGGTTGGTGAGCGCAGTATGGCTAATGATCCAAAGAAGGGACCCTGCTGCCCATCCCTCTGGTTTAGATTCCCTTAGTCGCCTTTTACGACATCTACGGGAGGAGATGGAGTGGTGCTATATTCTTAATCCGGACACGACACGGATGGAACTAGTAGTGATCGCAATTTTCTCAACATAGTTAGCGTTAACCGGACGGGTTGCGTCAGAAACGACCCTGATAACAAAAATAGCAGATATAGGAAAAACAGCCAGCCTGAAATGGGAGTCGGTCGGCCATTATGTCGACGGTTGGTGCAGTGGCTGATACAGTCGGCTGCTGCGCTCCGGGTCGTGGGTTCGATTCCCACACGGAACAAATATTTGTATGATCTGCAGGTAGTTGTTCCGGGTCTGGGTGTATTGTGTGTGAAATTCATGTCTGTAAACGCACCCACGACACAGGAGAAATCCTAGAGCGGGGCAACGTTTTTAAAAAAACTAAAACTAAACTAAACATGCGGACAGATGGGCTTATGTTATCAGTTTATCACTTATCTATCACTTACTGGTCGCTTTTGAAGGATATCGTTGGCGGAGTCGTGGCGTGACAATGTGGACGTGTATGTGGGGCATACATGGCAGAAGTTGCTCAACATAGAGAGACGTGAAAGAGAAAAGGGGAGGACTTTGCCCAGCTGTGGGAAACAAACCAGGCTAAGGAGCTTAGATCCATCTTTCTATCTTTGCAGAATGTTGTTCCTATTCTGTCAGTCGCTCGTAGGCTTGATCAATTTCGATGTCAGTACATAGATTAATACGTAGGTAATTCAACCTTTACATTCCATCACAACTTTATTAGCCCTCTTTTTTTTTTTTTTTTTGGTGCCCAGTGTAAATTCTTCATGAACTTCCTTCGCCCCGGGGAAGGGCGAAGGGGTATGCCGGACTCCTACCGGCTAAAACCACTGGGGCGGTCATCTTCGGCATCTTTCGGCCTAAGGGAGGCTCCAGGTCCTCGTATGATCACACTAGAGCCGCCCGCTTGTGCCACGCCTATAGGCACATCTCGGGAACTTTATTAGCCCTACCAACTACAAAAATATATGTGTAAATAGCAATACACACCCATATTTGTTACTGTGCGTACGTCTTCAATGTTATGCTATCTTTCTCCGTCGTTTTGCGCGGAAATGCTAATTACATAACATATTGTCCAGCTTACAAACAACGCCTCACAACATCCTTCAATATTCTTAAAACACCCCATTCAAATTTCAACTCTAAAGCTGAAACAAAAATCTCAAAATCGTGGCCATGGATTTTTACGTTCTTATCTTAAGGCGAATCCATACGAAAGTAATCTTTGAGTATACAGAGATAAAGTGGAATTTATTTTGTTTGTACCAAGTGTATCAATTATCAAGCAGCTGTCACCATTTAGTGGCATCGCTGGAACAATTAGGACAAGTGACCACAATTATGGTCCAAGGATTGCGTCATCGTGTCCCAAGACGCTGCGAAGCGTAGACACGAATTAGAATTAATAGTTGGCGTTTTATTGAATGAAAATGTAGGTTGTTCGTAACTTCGGGCCTCCAATGACGTCATTTTATTTGATAAAATGATACAGCAGGTTTATGTTTTGTTTTGAATAGTGGTTTGGTCATAAACAAGTGCATTCCCAGATCCTTGGCAGCTAAACATCGAAACGTCTCCTCAGACCATCAATTTACTGCATTGCCGGCATGTTTGGCGCGGTAATTAAGCGATTGGCTTCCTATGCTACACGTTACGGGTTCGATCCATGCACGTAACAAATATTTGTATGATCTACAGATAGGGTTTTTTTATGTGGTTTAAAAAACGTTGCCCCACACTAGGATTTCTCCTGTGTCGTGGATGCGTTTACAAACACAAATTCCACACACAATACGCCCAGACCCGGAACAACTACCTGCAAATCATACAAATATTTGTTCCGTGCGGGAATTGAACCCATGACCCGGAGCGCAGCAGTCGACTGTATCAGCCACTGCACCAACCGTGCCGTCGAATTATAACTAGGATAAAACGCAATCTTGTACTTTTATCAATATTAGCCACTGTTTAGGTAATAAGGCAACCACAAAGGTGGGGCAAAGTTAAAAAAATTATATCTAACCGTAATGAATAATATGGCGAAGATTGTCTTGACCCCTAAATCACCTCAAGTACAAGCAAACTTTACTCCAACGTAAAGCTGAATTAACAAACAGCAAATTGTCTTACCCACTTGAGGCACTCTCATCGCACAACTAGGTTAATTTTTAATTACCCGAACGCAATACATGTCAGTTTTAATGTAAGTTGAACATACAACATGTTCCATTAAACGTACGGTTGATTAGTGTTTTTATAACCTAGTTATTGTAAAGATAAACAGCCTTCTAACATTGCCAGAGATATCGTGAGTTGCATTGCCACTACATCAGAATGTCTATAGATCACAATTACGAACAAAACATGTTAGTAGCGGGCCGGACATAGAATGATTTTGAAATATTTTATAGTTTTGACGATAGCTTTTGACCACTTACTGCAGGACATAAGCACCTCCCTTGCCACCTTGTATCACCGATCCATCTTGCGTTGGTCTTTCGGCGTTTCGCTTGTTCAATCTCGGCTACCATAACACCAACCAGCTATCAACCACATCTAGTCGAATGTCCTGCCTAACACCACTTGTTTGTTTTTGTTATACCGATACCGATATCCTCATCAACGTTGGTCTTTCCTCGAATATCCGTATTTTGAACTAAATCGTTCAAGGTAATGCCTATTATGACGCGGTCCATGGCCCGTTGTGCAGCCTACATTTTGTGCATAGTTGCCATTTTGTGTACATTGCAGACTAGACACCTTGGTATAAGAGATCCGTCTTCAGACATTGCAGCATATTTCGATCCGGAAACACGTAACTCAGTTTGTCGAACACAGCGCACCCTAGCTGACGTTTTCTTTTTTATAGTATCCAACGGAGTACATTTGTAAAGGACGATTGTAGTAGTAGACCAAAGAGCATAGGAACAATTTTTTTATTAGTTAATAGATCTGTAATTTGTTTTTCAATAATGCAGAAAATCTGTATTGTCTTTAAGAAATAGCTTACACCTTTCCACAGTTTCCTGTAAAACCCTCATCACAATACACATTCATAACACTTACAAACCCAGTGAGGCAGACATCTGGTCGAGATCATAACGACGTTCTTGTTTACCGAGCCATATCTTAGTATATAACAATAAAAATATTAATGTTTCGCGCAAATGTGCCGGGGGCCTAATCGCATTACGACCAACAACCGTCCCTGCAACCATTCACGGGTTATTATGCTTATTCGTTTTTATTTCGAGGGTTGCAAGGATTAATCTCGGCATTGTTTTGGGTTACTTCCTTGGTTCCTTTAAGACTTCCAAGGCAAAACGGTTACTTTTGATCGAAGGGTTGAAAGGAATAATCCTTTAACTATAAAGCTCGGATATGCAAAATAGAAATGTATTCCTGTAAAAATGGTTTTATTTTGAACAGTAAAATCTTTAATAACTAATGGATTTTGAGTCAGTTTCTCCTCAAGAAGTTCTTCCTATTAACAGTTCTGTCCTAGAGAAACTCTCTTGTATATATGTTTTCTTTAAATTGTACTGTCCAAAATTCAAACAAATACGAGCTAAAACAATATTGCTTAATCTTTTATATTTTATATACTACATTTACTTGTAAATTTAACAGTGCGTCATATGTCACTGTCTTATCTCTTCTGTGAATACCAAATCTCGGTACAATGACCTAAAAGCTTAATTTATTCACCTTTTCTATTAAATACAACAATAAATCACAAATTACTGTTTGTTTATTTTTATCTTAGGAATATCGCACACTGGTCTAGACGCGGCAAGCAAAACGCGCGTTTAATAATACGCCCTTACACGCTGTGCCATGTGAAATAATTCCACTTCCGGAACGCGATCGTGACGCTATACCTAGCTGTTTATAAAAAATGCAGATATCGAGTTTCTTCCGTGGAATTATTTCTCATGACTTAGAGAGTATTGGCACAGATTGAATAAAAAATGGATATAGAATAAATCACCAGCCACATCAAGACTGTATTCGACTTAAATAAAAACAATAGTGATTACTGTTTACATAGACCTGCATGTAAATATCTATTGCGTATTTAACATTTTATTGATCAAGATAATTCTTACAGTGTTATGCGATTTCCGTGACAGTCGCAATGTCATAAACCGCTTTATATCGCGTAGTGCTAAGAATTTCTTTGTTAAGAAATAATATAATACCTTTAACGCCTTACTTGGTGCAACAATATAACATATAGGTGCTAATAGACGAAACATAAAGCTTTTGCAGCCATATTATGAAACTAGCTGTTAATGCAGACTTAAACTTCAACTAAGAGTTAATTAGGAATATTTAGGAGTTATTACATCACATAAAATAATAATGAATAGACGTGTGAAATGTAGGTTATTGCGAAAATATGCAAGTGTGATATGTCTAAGATAGGACAGTATGTTTAAGTGTCATCGTAGTTTATCGTATTTTACAGAAAATTTGCATTTGATTTTCCTTGGAGACAGCTAGAAAGGCTCTATGCAGATAGACGCGATATAAAATACAAATCCAGGCAACCGAGAAATACCCTAAGACTTTATTATTATTGACAAACATAATAATGAACGAAACAACCGAGTTAAATGTAGCAAATGTTTTTCTATTACATTAAACATTTTTTGGCGACTCCATTAGTGGTAGGTAAGCACAGGTATTTTCAGCGATAGGGGAAAATAAAATAGATTTATGACGCATTAAAAACAATAATAGGAGATTATGGCGACAATTTGGAGTAACAAAGGTATTTTGGACTATAGAATAGAAGAAAAAACTAGGTTTCTAAATAATTGTCAAAGAAAATGTCTTCTATATTTAAAATTAAGAATTACGTCTCCGTACATCGACGATACAAGACCAGTGTGTGTTACCAGTGATGATATATGAGACAGAGACGTGGTCACTCACTATGGACCTCATAAAAAAGCCCAATGTCACTCAGCGAGCTATGGAGCGAACTATGCTTGGTATTTCTCTACGAGATCGAATCATAAATGAGGAGATCCGTAGAAGAACTAAAATTGACGACATAGCTGCAAGGATTAGTAAACTGAAGTGACAATGGGCTCGTAGAACTGATAGTTGTTGGGGTAAATATGTTCTCGAGTGGACACCGCGCACCGGAAAACGCAGCGTGAGACGATTTCCAACGAGGTGGATAAACGACCTGGTGAAGGTCGCTGAGAGTCGTTGGATGCGGGCGGCATGTGACCTTCGTTGTGGAAATCTATGGAGGAGGCCTTTGTTCGGTAGTGTACGTCCTTTGGCTGATATGATGATGATGATGATGACATCGACGGTTCCGAATGGTTCCCGGCAAAGAATAAACAACCCTTCACCGCCCATGGCCGATGACGTAAAAGGCATCTAAGGGTCATATCAAGTATGGGCAGCAGCATCCTTCTGTTTTTTAATAAGTACATACTGCGATCACAAATCCGCCTGCCAAACATGGCCATTATGGCAATATTCCCTCTAATCGCTCATAGTAGTGATCATTGAGAGGCCCATGTTCAGCAGCGGGCGTATACGGACTGACTGAACCCTATTGACACAACTGCGACGACTGCCAACAAGTGCAGCTTGACTAATCTGTCGCTGTTCATTATAATTCGCTATTCACCAGGTAACGAGACGGGGGGGTCGCTCTTCGCTGTTGCATCGAGTGACTCGATCTTTTGATATTATTAACTCCTCATAAAATTATCAACATAGTAGTTAGGTACACTAAATTTGTAAACATAATTGTACGTCTTTTGTTGTAGATCAATAAATGAGTTTTTCTTTCTTTCTTTTCATATGTGTCTGTACATTGATGACGTTATTATGACTTTTTAATTCAATTAACATTAATGTTCTATAAACTGATTTTGATTTATAAGGTTTTGAACCAAAAATAAGGCCTAGAAATAAGGAAACCAAAAATCTGAAGCAGCAATATGATTTTTATATTTCTTTCTTCCAGACGCGTGCGGCCTTTCAGACGTGCCACACATAGAAAGTCTACAGGAGAAGTCCCAGTGCGCCCTAGAAGAGTACTGCAGAAGTCAGTACCCGAACCAACCAACGAGGTTCGGCAAACTCCTCCTCCGACTGCCCTCGTTACGGACAGTCAGCTCACAAGTCATAGAACAACTGTTCTTCGTGCGGTTAGTCGGCAAAACACCCATAGAGACCCTCATCAGGGACATGCTGCTCTCCGGCAGCTCGTTCTCATGGCCTTACATGGCGACCATGTGACATACGATGTGGAGGCAGCTGGCAGCGGCATGATCCACGCCCTACGGCTTCCCGCCTTACCTGCCTAGCCAGCGGTTCGACCCTTTCCAAAGGTACCAGCGCGAAGCCCAGCCTGAAGATGTCGTCACATCCTCAAGCGAATTTCATGAAAATACAGAAGCAAGCGACGAGTACTTCGGGTCAAGAACCAGCAGGGAGAGCGAGAGAGCCGATCCGACTTTTGATCCCATATCAGCTTTCTACGCTCCGAAATCGAATGAAGAGTTCGAGACGACTTCGGAGACTCAAAAGAACGCGCAAAAATCACTGATGATAGACAATCTGTTAAACATAAGACAAGAGTGTAATATACCAGATATGAAATAACATTGTTCAGTGGGGTCCGTAGTGTATTAGTTCAAGTTATTTTGTTCCTCTGTAAAAATAGTTTACTATTTAATATTGTAAATAAATAATGATTTTATTGTTGTACATTGATAGTTAAGAGTTTTCTACGATGATGGATGGATTCTTTTATTATTTTATATAAAAATATCCGATTTTTTATTTTTTCTTAAAAACTGTAATGGTAACAATTTTAAATTGATAACGCAATAAAATGTACAACGGTCGTGCAATGTTGGTGTGTAGTTATATGTATAGATATAAATAAATAAAGTTTTTCGAAGATCTCGAAATCTTTTTATACGGCTAAATAGGTACGAATCTATTGCGTGCGGTCGATTTCAAACTGGGAGTGAAAATCGATGTCATATTAGATAAAAGGAAGACTTTTAAATTTCGATTGTTATAATGTAATATTTCTTAGACTTCTTGAATATAAATTCTGATTATGGCGGAAGTGAAGTTATTAGAAATATTATAAACGAGTTTTTTCTTTGTAAAACATTCCCAGTTTAAATCTATTTTCTAGGTTTTTTTTTTGACTGGTGCTGTTTCCACTCAAATATTTACGTACGTACGTATACGTAGTTTTTCGTCTTATTTACTGATTCCGTAAAGCATTTATAGGTATGTATCGTTCCTTAAAAAAACACATTTAAATATAATATTCTTTGTAGAAAATATAAAACATATTTGAGTAAAATTGTTTTTGTTTATTTACTTATATGTGTTCTGTATAAACAATAGTGAGAAATACAAATTATGTAAGAATTGTAACCATAAATGTTTTATTTATAATAATAAACTCTAGCGCAACGACTTTTTATTAAAATATATCTATTTGAATTTTTCTTAATGACCATAGTCACTTTAGATTTGAATTTGTAATTATAATAAAATTATGGAATTGACACGGTAAATCCTAATTAGTTAGTAAATTGGAACATTTGCTTGTTACGTAAAATTTAACTATTTCAGAATCTATCGTTATTTAATGTAAATAACCAATTTCTTAAAGTGGAAGAATAAAACCTTAATATTTTAATAACGGTCACAATAAAGTTGTTATTTTGTTGTGACTACTGGGTCAATTTTGGTAGTTAGAAAGCTAGAATTTTGTGGCTAGCAATTCAAGCAACACCAAATTTTACATTACAAGCAAATGTTACGTCTCCAGCTGTTTTTTATTTTATTTTTGCCAAATTAATTAGAAAATGTGAACACTTTGTAAAAGGGAAGCAATGTATTTATTCGCAATAAACTTGTACAGTGGACGGTGTAAAATAATGTCGGTGTGTGTATGAGAATGTATGGAGTTGTATAAAAAAAAATTAACGAGAAATAAAAGATGTCTCTCTGGATTTTGATTTGTTTTGTTTTATTGTCCCGTTTTGAAAGCTTTACACAAAAGTTTTAAAAGTCGGTTTTGCATCGAATTAGAGATTGACGATGTGCAACAGGTTATTTTCGCTCGTTATTCTTTTTCTTATTCTAGATGATCTTCATAATCTATAGTATCTTTCTTTCTTATTCTATCAACCTCAACCTTGTGTCAGATTATGCAAGTCACCCGAAATGGCTTAAATGTTGGCTTAACGACTGCCTTCTGAGGACTACAACCGAGACCGACGATTGTACGTACCCTCCGAAGCACGGAAAATATTCGTTCTAATATCACAATGTGGCCACCCATCCATAGACTGAACGCGCCAAGCGTTGCTTAACCTCACCGATCAGTGAGTACAATGTGCGGCTGTAAGCTCCTCACAAATATCGAATCAAAATCAATTTATCAGTAGCTACCAAATCACCTAACATCAATCTTAACACCAGCAAACATCCCTCACCCCTACAAAAATCAAAAGTCAAAATCAAATCGCCACACACGGAAGCGGCCATTTACACTAATCACCCAATTATAATCACAAACAGGAGTCTATCCGGTGCCACCGTGTGAAACCACCAAATAAAAATGTACAGAAAATCCACTCGTAACAAAACGTGACATGGAAGTGTCATCGCACCGTCCAGTAGACATATTAGATATTATATCTACTGTGGCACAGACTTTGCGCCGTACATAATCATATACCTCTTATCACTACGACACGTTATTTATTTAATTCACTATTAACAAATTCATCGTGTCAGCTCAGACTATTGTCGAACACAATATTTCATGCACTAGGTATTTTTTTTTTGTTCTGGGCTATTTGTGCTTGAGCTAAACATTACAAGTAAGCTAAGTACATACCCATTTCTGATGGACACTGACGCTGAATGTACAAACAAATTCCGCAGATCCAGTACAGAGCAGATTGAAGGAACGTCATGGGAATTTCAAAAAGATATTTCCACCTTAAAAACAGGTATGGTCTATCCAAAAAAGTATTCATTTATGTAATATACTAAATCATTTGTACTACAAATATGAGACCGACCTTGTGTTTTTGTTTTTCGTATTTCTCTTGAACGTCTAGTAACCCAGAAGTCACTTGCTCTGGTCGGGCCAGCCTAACCATGAACTGCAAAAATGTATTATATAGTAGGTCAGCGGCTAAATCACATATCGCAATTAATATTCGTGCTGAACCGTATGACAGACTGCAGCAAATTATTTCGTTCGTCATCAATATGCGTTTGTAATCGTGTATTGTACGCACCTAATCTTCTGTACTATGTATGTTGTGGTGTCCGCTGTCGCCGTGTGAAACTATACCTGCGCGTGAGACTGCCGTCCGCAACTCATGCGCAGGTGGCGAGCGCACGCGATCCCTGATTTGTTTACGTGGGAATGTACACTTGTTTGTAAGGCAATTAGTTTGAGTCCGATTGTTATAATTAAAAGAAGAAAGTGAATTGAGGTTTGTATACCATTTATGGAAGACAGTTGCATTCAGTGATCGGTAAACGATCGATGAGATTAAGTAACATTCGGCGCGGTCATTTTATGGATAGGTGTGATGCATAGTGGTGTTTGCACAGAACGTCTACGTGCTTCGGAGTTCGGAGGGCACGTAGAATCGTTAGTCCTGGCTGTTTTCATTAGACGGCAGTTGTCTTTAAGCCTTTGGGCTGTTGTAGCTTTAACAACACTGATGTCAAAAACTTTGGTTGGCTACTAACCCAACGAAGAAGAAGGAAAGAGATGTCGCTTTTTCGTAGTGATAAAATCCTAAAACAGTGGTATTAAAAATTGCGAGCGAATAGACTTCTATGGCGGAACCTTTTTATTTTATTTTTTGTATGCCGGACTCCTACCGGCTAAAACCGCCGGAGTGGTCATTTTCGGCACCGAAGAGCGGCTTCTAACTCGAATGATCTCCATCTAGAGCCACCCATTGGTGCCACGCCTTTAGGCACATCTCGGAGGGGATGACTATAAAGCGGTCACCCCTTCTAGTGGAGGGAAGGCGACTGTAAAGAGGCCACCCTCCCAGGCATCTCTCGAGGGGATTGTAAAAGATGGGGAATCTTTACTATGCGCTTCTATGGCGGAACCTAAGTGAAGCAGTAGTACCCCCACGAGACAATGATATGATCATTTAGATTGGGAGAAGCATAAAAAGTTCATGGCTGATAGGCTATGAAGGTACAGTTTAATAAACTGAAAGAAGCCTTACCTGTCGCGGTCATACTTTGGAAGAATGACCGTTCCTCACCTCCATTTCTTGGAGAGCACGACACGTCGTCGGCCTGCAGCATGCGTAATTGTGTAACACACTCTTAATTCCTGGTATTGTGATAATTCAAAAGTATTAATGCGCCATATCTTCTAAAAATATCATCTCTCGGTAACTGGGTGAAACGAGATTTCTTCAATTATATCGTAATCTTGGGGGAAATTTGACGATAATCACCACGCTTGGCAGGCGGGTAGGTGATGGGGGGATCCTTTAAAATCCTCTCCGAGAAGTGCCTGGGGGCGTCTTAGCTATTAGGAGCCCGGCATGCCCCTTCGCCCTTCCCCGGGGTGGAGGAAGTTCATGATGAACTTCCACTGGGGACCACAAACAATAAATAAAAGTCGGGTAGATGAGCGTAGTATGGCTACTGTTTCACTGAAGGGACGCTGCTGCCTATCCCTCTGGTTTGACTCCCTTAGTCGCCTTTTACGACATCCATGGCAGGAGATGGAGCTATATTCTTAATCTAAATCTATCCTCCCGTGTTATTATTCTAAGCAACGAAACCTACCATAGAATGTCGATAACCCCGATAATTGAGTAATTACCGGATGTACATAGCAGTCACTACGTGAAAAAATACTGATGTGGCGCATCTGGTCAGCCTGGAAACCTTAGCATAGTTGGGCTGAGCATTAAAAAACAGCAAAGAAGATGGGTGATGGCCAGAAGTCGCTACCTGTTCACTTCTAATAACCTTTGTGTATACCTGCTTGGAGGAAGTGGTTCTGTTAAGTGGAACATGCTTTTGTAAATCTAGTAATTTGCGAGACGACTAAAACCATCCCCTTCCATTTCAAATATACTACAGATAGTTGTATCCGTATGTTGTTGTCCGTGTATGTTGTTCCGTGTGCAGAATAAAGCATGTTCTTTATTTTCTTTTTTAACGTTGCCTAGACTAAGGTTTCTCCTGTCTCGTGGGTGCGTTTTACAGACACAAATTTCACACACAATACACCAGAACTGGAACAACTGCCTGCAGATCATACAAATATTTGTTCTGTGCAGGAATTAAACCCGCCACAGTACCAACCGTGCCGTTTTTCTCAATGTGCAGCGAGGGATTTAGGTTTAAACCCAACGGGCCTAGGATGACGGCGGCAAAAATTGGGAGGCGATCAATTTAGAAACGACTAAATTTTAAGTCTGATCAAATTTCGAAGGTGCAATAGATACATTTATTATTTTTCCGGCGACTCTGAGAATGAATTCTATTGCTTTATCTCTCACTGTCACAATTCAGAAATGAATATGGTTAGTATATTATGCAAATTACGCATGCATCATAAAGAGGAAAACGTTATATCAGACCAGACGAAGAGCGCTATCAAATAAGATAAACATATCAAATCCATGTGTCCATGTGGGTGTAAAATGTTCTTGAGCGCTTATTCCAATACTGGCTATGCCCAAAACAACCTTTCATATATTTTGCATCTCCATACGGGTTGATTACTGCAAATACCTACCTTTGTAAGTGGATGCTTTAAACGCAAAAGTTATTTTCTGCTGCCATTTATCAATTACATGGGCTTTTCCTGCACTGTTCTCGCATATACTACACACTGCTTCCTTTCTTTTTATATAGCCTGTCGTAAAAACTATGTATTCAACAATATTGCTAATATGTATACCAAATTTAACAAAAACCTAACCCTGACATTCTTCGGGAATTTCTTCTCATGAAATGCCCTTGCTCGTTGCAATATTACATGTGAAAGTATCTGTTAATATCTAATTACTGAGTGAACAATTGTATTCTGTTTTATTTCTGTTACTGTCAGCCTATATCATCCCTTCATGCCAGCCTTCTGATTCCCCCATGATTTCCAAACGTTTTAGAGCCTGTGTTCTTCGTGGTCTACTGCGACGCCGCCATCCAACTGTGTCAGTTCAAAACTGATAATTTCGGCCCACGCCTCGTCAGGCATCGGCAAACGGAGGCTGATTGAGGACCGTCGGTGATTTGTATTGTGGAGCGCAGCATAGTGCAAATACGGTCTGTTAACATCCAAAATACTGCGTTCCATCGCACGTTGGCAAACCCCGAGTTTGGACTTCTTATAAATCAGAGGTCCGATTATTTTAATAAAATATGGTTCCGATCTAATCGTAATATCGTAAATGTCACAAATAGTATACTCCTACTAACAAACAACATCAAACATGAACTCTGATGAGATCGAAAATGGACCAAATTCAGATCATACTGAAACAGGACTGAACTTTAAACAGACCAGAATACATTTATTTTATCAATTCCAAGTTTAATCAAATTTTGGTCAAGTTAGATTAAACTTGAACAGGAATATGAGTATTCCTTCGTCGGAATACTCATATTCTTCAGCTTCTATACAGTATCCTGTACCTACTATCCCTCTAGCCCCTGATATCTTAAATTACGTTTCGAGTTCCTTCATGACACACATTCGAGATCCTTAAGGTTATCAGAGAATCTGACATTGAAAATTCCAACACATTCCACTAATTTCGTTGGCTCTGATAAAAAAATTTAACAGTAATTTCTAATTAGCTGCGTCTTACTATGGTAAGTAGCAACCGCACCAATGGAAATAGGCAATCCAGATATTACTACTGGTACGTTGGAGTCGGAATACCTTCTGTTCCGATAACTTCGCTGGCTGTTCCTACCCTTCACTCGGAACGCACCTACGCTCGCACATAGTTAGCTAGATAGCAGGTGAAATAAGTAGTTCTGTGGTACCAACCTAATTGAGCCCTTCGCATAGAACTCCATCATAAACACATTGTAGACATTTATTATGATTTTTTTTTCCCATAACAATTAATTACTAATTACATAAATATCAGATTCTCATAAACTACAAAATCACAAAAGCCACGGAACTACGGAAGTTAATAAATATGTAATATTACACAGCCCTTTAGCTTCCCCACACCTGTTAGGGTTGTTACTGCGGGAATGTTACGCGTAATCACTGCGAGGGAACTCCCACGCTTTTATGTAAGTATGTCATGTATGCCGATCCGTTCGTGGCGAAAAGACAGCTCAGGAGTATAGGTAACAAAGCATTCCCGTGTGGTGTCCGGATTTAGGATATAGCACCAATCTGTCTACTCTCGTGGATGTCCTAAAAGGTGCCTTTTTTTTATTGGTGCCCAGTGGAAATTCTTCATGAACTTCCTTCGCCCCGGGGAAGGGCGAAGGGGTATCGGACTCCTACCGGCTAAAACCACTGGAGCGGTCATCTTCGGCACCTAAGGGAGGCTCCAGGTCCTCGTATGATCACACCAGAGCCGCCCACTGGTGCCACGCCTATAGGCACATCTCGGAGAGGGTTACTGTAAAGTGGGCACGCAGATTCCCACACCAAGCGACCCAAGAGAAGACGGTAGCACGCATGTGGTCACGCGCTGCCGTGGGACGCTTTGGGGGATCCTTTACAATCCCCCCGGGGGGGTGTGGTGGCCGTGGTGCCTAAGGAACTTTAAACCAAAGGGATGGGCAGCAGCGTCCCTTCTGTGAAACAGCAGCCCTTCTGCGCTCACTAACCCGCCTGCCAAGCGTGGTAGGTACTGGCAAATTCCACCAAAATGACGATACAATTGTGGAAATCTATAGGGAGAAGGACTTATTCACCAGAGGACGGCTTTTGGCTTATATAATAAAATAAATAGGCAGCAGCTTTCCGTGAGCTAATATATACTTTTGTGTTAATCGTAAAGACTGGCAATATTCTCTTTCGTGAGGGAATATTGCCGAAGTCTTTTCACGTTTCAATGTTTTAGTGAACGTTTCGGAACATATCGAAATGATGATGATGAGTGAAGTCGAAGAGATTTCGGTATGTAAAGTATTTTTGAAGACATTTGAACTCAATGTTAAATAAAATTAATCGTCTCTTTCCTACAACCGTACTAGTGGTTTTACTGTCAGAAGGTTTCGTTGTACAGGGGTGCAATTCTCTAAGCTCAAACATCACATACATGCTTCAATACAGAATTGAAATGACGATGATATCCCAATTTGGTATTCGCTGGACCTCATGGTGTACCTTCTGCAACGTGTCCTTGAATAGCTTCAATCATTACACCGTTATTTCGATTCTGTATTCAAGGATGTATGGATGTTTGAGCTTAAGGATTTCACCCCAGAACGGAGATACTCCCAAGATTGCGGTTAAGTAAGTATATTGTGGTATTTAAGATTTTGACTATATATAGAGCATCAAGTATTTTGATTTTTATTTACAAGTATAAGCAGTATTTGGCAAGAAAAAAGTAATACAGTACTGGTTTTATAGAGTTCGTGAATCTAGGGGCAAATATATCGGGTCACTCGTCGGCGCGCAGATTAGTGAATCTGCGTGGTCATACCGAGCGACCTCCGGGAATAGTCATGTGCCGCCGTTTGCGCACCAAAGCGCACATCAAGGTTTCTGTGGGATCTTGTATAATACTCCCCGAGATGTGCCTGGGGGGCAGCCTCTTTACAGTAACCTCCCCTCCGGTAAAGAGAGTGATCGGTTGACACATATCCCCTCCGAGATGTGCCTAAAGGCATAGCACTAACGGGCGGCTCCAGTGTTATTGTGCTAGAGATCCTTGAGCCCCCTTAGTGCCAAAGATGACCACTCAGGTGGTTTGAACCAATAAGAGGCTAGCATATTATCCCTCCCTGCATTTCGACGGGTCGAAGGAAGTCCACGATGGGTCTAGCGGGTAATTTTTTTTTGCTTCCAAAACAAAACGTTTTAGTTCACCTTTTGATTAAGGTTTCATATTAGATTTTGTTTATTGCACTGTTTCTCATTAGACTAGAAGCCGATTCCAATCTAATAATAACAGCTGGGAGGATTTATAGTTTCTTACCAGCTTGTCCTATAAATTGACTAAGATCTTCCTAAAACTCACTATACACTCGCTTATCGAACGTATGGCCATTGTAATAGAAATGTTCTCGACTGGAGATCAGGCACCGCTAAAATGCAGCGTGGGATGGCCTCCAACGAGATGGACAGACGACCTGGTGAAGGCTGGGAGTCGTTGGTTGCGGGCGGCATATAACCAGTCGTTGTGGAAACCTATGGGAGAGGTCTTTGGCCCTTGATGATGATGATGACTAAAGCTAACTGGCTATCTATCCACCACGGCTTCGCAAGGGTAGTTACATGCATACAGCTCATTCAATTTTTCGTCATTTATTACAACATTTTCTCGACGTAAAATATGGTCTAAAACCTTGCTGCAGAATGGTTCCTCAACGAAGTGTTAGGCTCTCCTATCCTATTCAAATCCATTTAGTTGTATCGGAGAAGACAATATGCGTTCCACGGCGGGCAATTTTCCAAAGTTACCAAAAAACGAGTGGCCTGCAATGTTGCAATCACAATAAAACATCTTCTCGACGTTTCACATTAACATAATCACATAAACACAATTCTACGTAATATTTTTTTCATGCTATACTATTTTCCTAACTGACACCTGTTCTACGTCACGACGGGTTGCCTGTTCAATCACGACACTGACACCTGCGGCCCACACATGTTATGACGTGTTCAACTTTTTAATATCAGAGGTGCGATACAAATCACTAAAGGTGAGCCCTACAATTTTGTTATGTACATGTTTCTGTAAATTAAATGCTTTGGTGATTTGTAAAATAGCGTTATTTATAATGTGTTAGAGGAATTATGATCGCCCCAGGAGGTTTTAACTTTGTTGAAATTATGAAGGAGTAAGTGGTGATGTGTAGAAAAGAGAACATAATTCGTTAAACAAATTAGGCGAGCTCTGTTGTCGATAAAACGAATTAATTATTAACGATTCTAGTAATTGGATTACCATATTCTTTTTCTTCGTGGAACTTCCTTCTCTCCGGAGAAGGGTGAAGGGGTATGCCGGACTCATACCGGCTAAAACCACTCGAGCGGTCATCTTCGGCACCGAAGGGGGGCTCCAGGTCCTCGTAAGATCACACTAGAGCCGCCCATTGGTGCCACGCCTTTAGGCACATCTCGGAGGAGATGACTGTAAAGCGGTCATACCCTCTAGCGGAGGGCAGGTGGCTGTAAAAAGGCCGCCCCGCAGGCACTTCTTTGGGAGGATTGTAAAGGATCCCCCCAAGTCTCGCTATTCGCGTGACCACGTGCGCGCCACCGTCTTCCCGGGGGTCACTCGGTATGATCACGTAGACTCCTCAATCTGCGCGCCCGTGACCCCCGAGAGTAATTGGATTACCTACTTAAACTGTAGCCCAGTGGCAGCGTTTCAGACTTCTGTGATCCAGCGGGCTGATTACGTATGTCGCAGACGGTTTGCGACAGGCGCAAATCGCGCAAACGCCGCTGTGAAACGTTATTACTGACTTCAAAAAGGAGGAGGTTCTCAATTCGATGCGTTTTTTTTTTGCTATTACGTATTTGCACACACTTATAATCAGTGAACTAAAAACTGCATGTTTCGACTTCAGGCGGCTTGCACTCGTGGATCCTTGGCTGCGAAAGCTACTTTCGCGTGCCAGTCGCAGGATAAACCTCTTTATACCGTTATACCTCTTTTCGATTTAATCTCTGGATGCATGCATAGATTCGCGGGATATAATTGTACAGTTGTATTATAAAGATAGAGTCAAAAATACTCCACGGACCTGGTAAATACTATAGGCATAGCACTACACTGAAATTTCACGCACAGTGGGAAAGTGACCCGACATTGTTGAACCAAAAAACAAGTTCAACAAAAAATATAAAGATATCGAAGACTCGGGCGGGGCAGGTGCTTAAAATCAGTGCGTCGGAGGTCAGACGTCCCCAACTGTCGGTCACGCATGGCTAGAGCGAACAGCAGAGCCGGATTCAGGGAAACCAGGGCCACAGCCCCGGGGCCTCAATTAACGAACCCTCTAGAAGTCACAAGGTAAGATTTTCAAATGAGTTGGGTACTCTATTACTAATATGAAAATTATATATGAAAAACAAAACTATCTTTTAGCACCGAAAGAGCAGTTCTCACACATCATGAGTCACTTTTTATTTTACACATTCCAAACCGAATTTCGTATTTGCCTCAAAATTAATGGTTAAAATCATTCTTCGATGTGATCATTTTAATATGTGTGCGGGTAACAATCACAAAGTACAGCAATATTGAAGGAATTTGATTTGGCTCGAAATGCATTACCTATTGAAAACCTTGAACGAAAAAAATGTTTAACTTATTTGAAAAATAACTAGTGGATGCCTGCCATCATGCGTTGCCCTTTTTTTTTATTGATCCGGTGGAATTACCTCATGTACTTCCTTCGCCCCGGGAAATGGCGAAGGGGCATGCCGGACTCCTACCGGCTAAAACCACCGGAGTGATCATCGTCGGGAGGCTCCAGGAACTCGAAAGATCTCCATCTAGAGCCACCCATTGTCCTGTGTTGCCCTAGGGGCATCACACCCCTAAATCCGGTCCTGGCGATCAGCGGCTCCAAAAAAGTTAAAACCTGCATGCCGTTTTTCAGGGATCATTTTTTTGGGTTCGTATACTGCAGGTTGTGGAGAACATGATGTGTGTTCAACATGGGATTGGAAGAGCATATGCCCACCTGATAGCACGGTTATTCCAGTGGCTAAGAAATTGACTTATTTGCACTACGAGTCGCGGGTTCGATTCCCCCACGGATAAATATTTAGTGCCTAAGATATGTAACAAGTATACGGCTTTAAGGGAAGACTGAAAAATTCAATGTAAAATGAGGCTTAGAGGGGTTATTAAAGGATTGTTTGGATATTCTAGAAAAGCAAATAGTACCTAGTAGTAGTTAAGTTAGAATCATAAGTTAAATTTAAAAGTAAAATCTGTATAATAGAGCAAAACGCCTACAAATTGCATGAGCAGTTTGGCGAGTAAAATGTATGTATGCAACTTTGAAAGCACTGCATGATGAATTTATATAAATATTTGAAATATATATACGAGTATATATATATATATATATATATATAGGCCTGCAACTATTTGTTCCGGGTATAAGTTATTGCGCATGTTATATTGACCTTAGTAAAAACTGAAAGTATAATAAAAAAAACGGGCATGCCACATAGTTAAAAAAACGGACGATTACGATAATATGCTGTTTTCTGCACATAAAATCAGATGCATGTTAATTATGGTTCAATATAACAAAGTCTTCCAAAACGCCTGAAAGAAGCAGGTCCTCAGCAATCTCTGCTTCGCACGTCATACCTATGCCGCCGAATACAGTCCACGCACGTGGCGCCATCATCATATCAGCCACAGGACGTCCACTGCTGAACAAAGGCCTCCTCCTTAGATTTCCACAACCAGCGGTCACATGCCGCTCTCATCCAACGACTCCCAGCGACCTTCACCTGGTCGTCTGTCCACCTCGTTGGAGGTCGTCCCACGCTGCGTTTTCCGGTGCGCGGTCTCCATTCGAGAACCTTTGTGCCCCAACGGCCATCAGTTCTACGAGCAATCTGCCCTGCCCATTACCACTTCAGTTTACTAATCCTTTCAGCTATGTCGACAACTTTAGTTCTTCTACGGATCTCCTCATTTCTGATTCGATCTCGTAGAGAAATACCAAGCATAGCTCTCTCCATAGCTCGCTGAGTGACCTTGACGCTTTCTTATGAGGCCCATTGTGAGTGACCTCGTCTCTGTTCCATATGTTATCACTGATAACACACACTGGTTAAAGACTTGCGTCTTGAGGCGCCATCACTCGTTACAAAATTTGTGATTTGAGTAAAGACCCTTAATATTTCAATCAAGTTAGTTTGTAATTTTAAAGGATTGTTCTACATCATCAAAAATCTTTCTAAACAGCCCGTTAACGTCCACTACTGGACAAATGCCTCTTGATCCAGCCTAAAAGAAAGCAGTATTACTTGCCATTTCATACATAAAATGTATTTGATTGACAATTAATTACACCATATCGCCAGGGTTATTATAATAAAACAATTTTGATTATTTAATCGTCATCATCATCATATCAGCCATTTATCTGTCCACTGCTGAATAGATTTGCATAAGTGCGTCGTCATTTGGGGGAGAATTTCAATTTCACTACGCTTGGCAAGCGGGTTGGTCAACGCAGTATAGCTACTGTTCCGTAGAAGGGAAGCTGCTGCCCATCCCTCTGATTTAGAGTCCTTTAGTTGCCTTTACGACATCCACGGGAGGAGACAGAGTGGTGCTATATTCTTAATCCGGACCCCACACGGTCCCCCGTTTGATAATATAGCTCTTACATATTGCAACTCTTTAACTCAAAATAGTTTAACATGAAAATGAGACCAGCTATGTTTTACTTGAGAGTATTATTATTACAAATCTGCCTACAGCTAAAAACTAACCAATAACAAGCAAAACTGAAGCAATCGTAGCAGGAAAAATGTTGTTAATTTGATTGTGTGGTACGGTACCTACAACTTGTTATCAATCTTTGTTAGTACATAATATATTATTTAAGTTCTGATATCATACATGAAACGATTTAGGAGAAAAAAAATAATGAAAATCTTTGCCGTTTTAAGTGTCTCCAATAACGACCATCTTCCATTCATATTCAACATGAGTTACAAACAGATTCCTACAGAGTATTAACTAATCATTTACCTGTAGCCTACTTTAAACATACATATACTTTAAATGTCCTCATGCTATCCTTTTTCAGTGCTTGCCAGTATATTTCAGCGAGTTTCAGTGAAGTTTAGGGCGGGGGGCGTGCCGGGGTCGCCCAATAAGGTCGGAGGTCGCGACCCTCCCGACCTCTCGTGCGACCTGCGAGTTCGCGCATACTCCTCCGCGGAGAACGATTGATTCGTGGCTGACTTGACGCCCTGTTCTATATAGGGATGTTTAGAGCTAAGCTAGAATATTACTGCGCATAATACTGTAGAGCTCGTGCATAATGAGGCTTGTAACCGATGAAGATGGCCGCGGTAACCAGATCCAATGAGTAACAAATACACAAACTTTTAAAAATTATGGAATAATATGGTTTGTAGTTCAGATTATAGAAAGAAATAATTTATTTGGGAGCAAACCGAGACATAAAAACAATTGATAACCAAAATACGAACTAAAACAAAACATAATAATAAGTTTACCCATAAACTTATAGTAATACTAGCTGTGTCCCGCGGTTTAACTCACCGTTTAATTTAAAAGAAAACGAATTATTTATACATCATTAGTATATATATTGGGTTTTGATGGGTTTACTTTTTTCGTGGTACCTTATTCTTTTTTCTAAAATAAAAGTAGCCTAAGTTATTCCTTATAAAATCAGCTATCTGCCACTGCAAGTCCCGTTGAAATCGATCTAGTCGTTTCGGAGATTAGCGGGAACAAACAGACAGCCACACAGATCCAAAAAAATTAAATATAGTTTCATTGTTGTAGGTACCGTACGTACTTTCATATGCATTCAGTAAAAAACTGGTATTTTGACATTACAAACAGACACTTAAGTTTTATTTATTTGTATAGATTACATTACCAGTTATTCTGACACTGTGTCGTATAGGGCTCTTACTCTACTAGTCTAGTAGTCTACTAGTTAGTACTCTAAGAGTTAAATATTGATACGTAGTGAAAAGGCCCACAGCCATATATTTAATTCAGCCTTGAAACCAGGGACTCATAAAATCTCACTTATTGATTCGGGCCTGGTTTGACGCGTCTCAATATAGATGGGTAATAGGTATAATATTTCATACAGAAGCGAAGTGCGTACCTACATAAGTATTGATCGCTATTCTCCTTCGTTAAGAAACGTTTTTATTGCTTGTATAATATCAAATACAGTTCTACTTTTAGGGTTACGTACGCCCGAATGAAAAAACTACGGAACCCTTAAAGGATCACTCGTGTCTGTCTGTCCGTCTGTAACAGCTCATTTGCTCCGAATCTACTGGACCGATTAAGTTGAAATTTGGTATCCATATGAATTTCTGCGACCCAAATACGGAGAAATGCCCCCAAAATGACGACACAGTTGTGGAGGTCTATGAGGGAGGCCGATGTTCAGCAGTGGACATATAAATGGCTGATATGATGAAATACGGACGTATAACGTAATTAAATGAATTTAGAATAAGGGGGTCGTTTTCAGGTTTTTTTTATCTGCAGAATATATTTCTTTACTTATAAAATTAAGAAAAACCTATTAGAATGGTCTTAAAATAACATAGTAAATCTATCAACGATGCGCGTAGTAACTTTAACTTGCAGTTGGAATTTGTTGTTTGTTGTTGGGATAAATTATTGGTACATAGAAGACAGAATTCAACAATAGACAGTATGTTATTCAGCAATTTCCCTCTACAGTCCGTTACCATACATACTTTTTTTAGTTACCACAAACAAATTTAGGTCAGATTAAAAAAACATGGTAGATAACATATTCATCGTCCGTCCGGAAACCTCTCCACGCGAGTTCAACTCACACTTCGGACAAGTATGGGTGTGTGTGTTTTGAATTTCGACCGACTAACCGCAATCAGAATAGGTATGTCGTCTTATGCCGAAATAAATAATCAATCTAATCCGAAATCTTCAGATTTCAGATTTTTGAATACATCCGTTGTTGTGTTACGATCACATTTAACACAAAAACAGATATATCTGTAATCCGAAATCCAAAGATTTTGGATTAGATCGATTATTAATTTCGGTGCTTGGCAATACCCGTCTATCTTTTTTGCGTGGGCCGTCCCGCTGCCTGTGGTCTTAGTTGACTAGAGCTCAGCACCTAGAGCACCAGGGAAGTACTACGTCGTCTCAGAATACCGGTATGAAGTAGCAACACGTGGGTTATGTACGCTGAAGCCCAAGCCCCAAAAATATGACAGACATAGGGTATGGGGGGCCTTCAAAGAAAAAGTATATGCTTGCCCCAAAAGGTCGGCGACATATCAGTTACTCCTCTGGGGCTGCTGTGGTTCATGGGCGCCGGTGATTGCTTCGACAAAACGCATACTCGTATGCCCTCCAATACCTATCAATACAAATAAAAAATACGGGTTGCACTCCGGGAGTGACGAAAGAAGTGAAAACTTATTTTAGACATTTTTTAGATGAGTACTAGGGTTAATGCGATGCCGACGGCAAAACGCGAAACTAAACGTCTATACTCGGTATATGTTACAGTGATATCGTAACATTAGATTTATTAAAAAAAATATTTCTTAATCGGGAGTTAACAATTATTGTATTATCGGTTGTTTAAACACCAGGCAAAACAGTTGTTATAAATTTTATAGCAATGAATGTTTTTTTATTTATTTATCTAGACGTGTTCGCGGTCTGCTCGTATGCACACACTACAGCTGCGTCTCGTAACGGTGTCGCGAGTCCAGAGATTTTATTTCATCTAAAAATATGCGTACCGCGCTAAAAGTAGTTTTCACTTGAAATGTCTGTTTGTAATGTCAAAATAACATATTTTTACTAAATATGAAAGTTGGTCCAGGTCGTGGGTGCGATTCCCGCACGGAACAACTATTTGTATGATCTGCAGGTAGTTGTTCCGGGTCTGGGTGTATTGTATGTGGAATCCATGTTTGTAAAGGCACCCACGACACAGGAGAAATCCTAGTGTGGGGCAACGTTTTTACTAAACAAAAAAAACAAAATATATATACGGTACTTATAACAAAAACGCAGTTTCTAAAGTTGTTGTCTGTCTGTTTGTTATAGCTAATCTCCTAAACACCTGGACCTATTTTGACGGGACTTTCACTTGCAGATAGCTGATGTTATAAGTAGTAACTTAGGCTACTTATATTTTAGAAAAATAATTAGGGTACCGCGCAAAAAAATTACGTCCCATGTAATTTAATTCATATACTCTATATGTCAATTGTCTATGCCAAAGTACTCTAAATGATTTATCAATAATCGGAAGTTTTTTAAATTAAACGGCGGGTGAAACCGCGGGGTCTAGCTAGTAGTAAATAAATAAACTATCATCATTGTCTAGATGGATTTTTACCGACTAAATTAGTATTGGCCTCCAGTTATGTATAATAACAAATACGTCCCACTGCTGAGCGATGATTGATTGATTAGCGTATATTCGCGTGAAAACCATTCTGTCTCAACAACATCCTGAAAGCATTGTTGTACTGGACACGTAGGACATCCAGCGATCTTTTGGTGCAATTAACCCATAGATTGCCTGTGTACATGCTCTGGCAGTAAGCTTTGAAAAGTGAAATCTTTACAAGGTCAGTACACCGCGCAAATCTACGGGCCAACATATTGCTCCGTACCGCTAGAGCCCTACGCTCCCTCTCAATGTCTACATCGTCCTTAAGGTTGTCGAAAAGAAAAGTGGACACCCTGCTAATTGTTGATCCATTCAGAAATAACTCGACTCCATCTCCACGGAGTATGCCGCCAACCTCAAAGACCATGTAGTAACTTTTTTTATGATAAATTAATCCGTGTGCGGCAGCGTAGGCTTCACATGTTTTAAGTAGTTCTCTGATTGCTCCCGCAATGCTGCCAGTCTTCTTGGAACGTTGTCAGCTGACAGTGACGAGGAGGACATAAATGTCCCCTTTTTTCTATTTTGTTTTACCTTAAGCATAGATATAGATAGCGTGTATACTTTTAGTTATAAAGAAACCATTGTACACTATCAAGATAAATAAACTCTTTAAAGTAGTTAACGTTATCGATTCTACGGTATGCATCGCCGAAGTAAGCACTAAGATATTTAAGTTTACAGAGTACCAATATGGCACACGTCTCGGCTCCATCACACGTCACATCCAGTTGTCCCTCGGAGCTGTAGCACGGTACAGGACAGCCAACTGATTCGACACTGTGATCCGAAGTGACAGGAAGATTCTGTTGCTAGTAACTGTTGTTACGACTTTTGATGTATTGCAAATGTGGTACGACAAATAAATGCACACACACAGCCCGTAGACGCCCACAGCTGAAGATTGGTCTCTCAATGATCACTACAATTAATGGTCACAGGGGATATTGCAATCATCACCACGCTTGACAGGCGGATTGGTGATTGCAATATGTTGTTATTTGCACACGGAAGGATGCTGCTGTCTATCCTCTTGATATAACCCTAAGCCGCCTTTAACGACACCCAAGGGTGGCGAGACGTATTTATTATTTTCCAGAAAACTCACGGAATATAAATTAAAGATCTTTAAAGCGTTGCTTGAGACGACAAGTAACTAATATTTTACATACCATTTGACACGACGTGTAAATCACTTCAATTTGAACCTTATAATATTGACATAAAATTTACATAATAATCATTCTATCGCACCTAGCTTCTATGGTCAAAATAGAATCGATCTTCGATAGTCGAGTTAGCGACACTTACTAAGGCTTTCATCTACTGTCCCAATTTGCACAAAACAGTGTGCACCTCACCTCATTTACCTTCCCCGGTTCAGCAGATAATAGTAAACATTACCTTACTAAGTTCAAATCTATGTCTAACGGTTACCAACTACCTCCAAACAAACAGTATAATGTGAAAATCAAAAATATTGTTTTCTCCATCCATTGTGAGGTGTGGAGATAGGAGCGATAAGACGGACAGACGGACAGATATCTGGTAAACGTGGTGCTTGTACACCTAGATGATTGGGAATTCGGGAGGCATGGAGACGCTAGACCTAATTTGTTTTGTTTTTTGAATTGTAGAAATAATTCGATAAAAGGCCATTGGAGGGCAATGAAAATATAAAGTGAATTGGTATAAACAAAAGGCAAGTAAGAGTCGCAGATTAGCACTTGTATGATAAATGACAGCTCACAACTGGCAACTGCATGGCAAAGAGATCTCTTTTTAAGGCTCCAATTATTATTTTTTGCACTTGAGTAAACTCTCCTGAACATCCTCCGCCTTTAAAAAGGTTGAGATGCATCCTGAACTCTTACTGGCTAAAAACCCACCGTCCTTCAGTATACCTCTGTAAGTGCAGTATTCGCTCGAGCATTCGCCGCACCGCACCAATCTATTGATGCTATAAACATGTCAACTATTGCAAGTAAAACTACTGGTTATGATAATTTGTTTTGTAGCTGCAAGGAACACACATCGATTAGACACCAGTTGTATGAAGAATAACAATTCTACTAGTTGTTTCTGAGTTTCATTTAAGTTAGTACCTAGTGTTACAGTTTAAATCCTTTATTTTCAAATTCCGATACCATAAAAAATAATTATTTTAAACTCAACTCCACACACGTCGAATTCACTATCCCGCGCCTAATCGTGCGGGTGGTCGAGCTTGATTGTGATTGACAGCACAACGTCACAGATCCACATTTGCTCCAACACAATTCCACCAAACTATATTATACAGCATACATTTCTACTCCACCAAAAAACACCGGCTTTATACTTCATGCTTAGGCGGT
Organism: Diloba caeruleocephala; assembly: GCA_947459985.1. Classification (NCBI taxonomy): domain Eukaryota; kingdom Metazoa; phylum Arthropoda; class Insecta; order Lepidoptera; family Noctuidae; genus Diloba; species Diloba caeruleocephala. The sequence goes on from OX381618.1 coordinate 6,701,431, forward strand.
AATGTATGTTGAGTAAAAAGTTTTGGTAGGTTAATAAATGGGTGTTTGGAAGTTTCGTAAGCTTTTAAATGTTGGTTTCTTGAAAGTGTCGGTGCCCGTAATGTATGAGCCTGACAGGTCAGTGAGAGACTCAAGAGTTCCCAAGTAAGTGCCACACTTAGGTACGCTTTAGTAGAAGATAGATAGAAGATATGTACTAGGTTAGTCAGAAGGAGAGTACTAAACCATGGCGGCATTAAAAGGATTCTAGATCTACAGCATTGCAGCGGCAGAAGGGTTCTTTGCGAAGGTCTTGCGATACTACTGTCCTACCTATTTCACCCGCTATAATAACTTTGTGTAAGCATGGTTGTGTTCTGGGTGAATGGCAGGAGCAATCAGATAAGTTACCGGAACCAAAGGTATCCCAACATCAGCCTTGTATTCGATTCGCCTTGAACTTTTTTTAAAACTTCGTCCGCTCCGGAGAAAGACGGAGGGGCATTGAGACTCTTATCGGCTAAACCCACTGTGACCGTCATAAGGGGGGCGCCAGGTCCTCGTATGATCACACTAGAGCCGCCCACTGGTGTCACGCCTATAGGAACATCTCTGAGATGGTGACTGTAAACTACAATGTGTACGTTTTTACAATAAAAACCTTCGAACGCGGCAACTAAAGTCTGACTATTCATGAGTGCCTGTAATTGGTTTTATATGAATAAACATATTTTTATCTTTTATGTCATCTTAAAAGCGGTCACAGCCACCAATATCTGGCACTGCACTATTTTTTTCTGTTTATCCCGGTAGCTATTCATCATGTACTATCTTCAACCTGGAGAAGATCGAACGGGCATGCCGGACTCCTACCTGCTATAATCACTGGAGTTGTCATCTTCGGCACCAAAGGGGGGTTCCGGGAACTCGAAATATCTCCATCCAGAGCCACCCATTGATGCCACACCTTTAGGCACATCTGGGAAGGTATGGCGGTAAAGCGGTCACCCCGTCTAGTGGAGGGGAGGTGAAGGTAGAGAGAGAGTAGAAAGAGGCTGCCCCCAGGCGTATCTCGAGAGGGATTGTGAAGGATCCCCTCGAAACCTCTCTGTGTATTCTGCCGACACACGGCGGAACACGACGTGCGGACCGCCGTTTTTCCACGGTTGTATCTAGCCGGTCTCTTGCAATCTAAACAAATAAATAAAATTGAAGTGTCTATTTGTAATGTCAAAATAACAGCTTTTTACTTAATGCATATGAAAGTATATACGGCGCCTATAAGAAAAAAACAATTTTTAAATTTTTTGTCTGTCTGTCTGTTTGTTGCGGGTAATCTCCGAAACGGCTGGACTGATTTTGACGGGATTTTCTCTGGCAGATAGCTGACATTATAAGGAATAACTTAGGCTACTTTTATTTTAGAAAAATAATTAGGATTCCGCGCAAAAAAATAAAACCCTTGAAATCCAATAAATATTCTATGTCAAGTGTCTATGTCGAAGTAATCTAAATTTCTTTTAAATTAAACGCGGGTGAAACCGCGTGTCCTAGCTAGTACTAGAATATTTATTTTCACCCGGTTGAAGCACACCATGTGCTTCCTTCGCTCTGGGGAATCGTAGGAATCCAGAAGATAAGAGTCCCCTCCAGTCCCTTCGCAAGGCGGAGTAACTCCATGAGGATTTCGCCACGGAAACAACTATAGTATTCTTTTTAAATAGATTTGTAGCAAATGTTAACATGATTAAGTTGTAGCACTTTTCCGTATCACGTGGTTCCTAGCAAAGAATAAGCCCACCCTCTCCATCCGTAGGTATCGTAGAAGTTGACTAAGTGTTGACATCAAGAGAATGAGCAGCAGCATCCTCCTGTGTGCTAATGACAACATACCGCGATCACCAATCCACCTGTCAAACGTGGTGATTATAGCATTATAACAATATCCCCTATGACCGTTCATTGTTGCGGTCTTTGGGATCGGGGTCATGTTCAGCAGTGGAAGTTTACAGGCTGATGAGAGAGAAACACTTTTCCATTTCATATTTAAATAACAGAAACCTTTCACCACATTACAGCCTTTGAACAATAATGTCGAAAGAAGGAGGATCCATATAAGCCAAAATACGGCCACTGCTGAACAAAGGCCTCCCCCATAAACGAACGGTTACATGACGTGTATGGTCATTTTGGAGGGAATTTTCCGGTACCCACCACGCTTGGTATGCAGGTTAGTGAGCGCAGTATGCCTGCTTTCCACAGAAGGGACGCTGCTGCCCATCTGTCTGGTTTACAGTCCCTTACGGCTTACCTTACTCAAACGCCATTTAACGTTAAGTCCACGCTTTAACTATTCGAGAAAATGTTTTTGGTACAAAACCGGGCGGCTAAAATTGTTTAAGCGGGGACATAGCGTTTGAGTATTCGGCCGTTAGTCACCTTTTACGACATCCACGGAGGAGATGGAGTGGTGCTATATTCTTAATCCGGACAACACACGAAAAATTTAAGTTTATTTGAAATTGATTACAAGTAATGTGCAATTGTGCAACCCTACATTGCTAGTGATCATCAAAAAACTCATAATTTATCCCAAGAAACCCAACGAAAACAATAAATACTTAAGAAAAACAATAAAACAGTTAATCCGGCGAACACTATCGACGGTGACAATTTATAGAGCTGCTCTACCGCCCTACCGCCCTGCCGCCCTACGACACCCGCCCTGGACGGTTTACTGCGGACGCGCGACCCTAATGAAATTGACGAGTCGCGGTGTACACTGGGAAAAGATACGGAGATGTATCTGAAGATGAACAGGAAACGTAAGTGCTGAGGGATACGTGGTATTCAGTGTCGGATATACCTCGATAGAACATCAAATGGTTTTGAGTCGTTTGCAACCAAGACGGTTCCTTTGACATCGATACCTAAGTACAGTACAGTTGAGACCCTAATAGCTAGTTGCACTCACTGATCGGTAAACGATCGGTCAGGTTAAGCAACACTCGACGCGGTCAGTCTATGGATGGGTGGCCACATAGTGGTATATGAACTAAGCGGCTCCGTGCTTCGAGGCTAAGTTATCGTGAAGGTTTAACGTGCATTACATAACAGTAATTTTCCATTAACATATATGACATTTAACAGCTGACATTGACAAGGAAGCGAAATGAAATCTTTTTTCAAAATAGTAAGTGAACATGTTAGAAGTAAATGTACGGTTCTACTTCTTCTTCTCTTAGATTTATGGCTTCTGTTCTCTAACATACTCTTATCATCCAAAATTTCGCCAATGTCATGTATAAAGCAACTTTGTACGGTGTTCAGATTAATCAATGTTTACGTAGGATTGATAAGATATTTCTCAAAACGGAAAATATTCTACAAAAATGAACAAAGGCCTCTCCCATAGATTTCAATTCAGATCAGACAATTGCGTCATCATATTGGGAGGAATTTGCCAATACTCACCACGCTTGGCAGGCGGGTTGGTGAGCGCAGAATGACCACTATTCCACATAAGGGATGCTGCTGCCCATCTCTCTGGTTTAGAGTCCCTTAGTCGTCTTTTACGATATCCATGGGAGGAGATGGAGTGGTGCTATATTCTTAATCCGGACACCACACGGATGTCGTATGTCGTATGGTTTTCAATTATTCATGGTTGGTATCTATAAAATTGAAAATAAATGTGTCTAATTTCCAACCTCATGTATAGCTGGCCACATATACTAGAATTGGCGCGGACGTGTAAAAACAAACGTCTCGTCCCTTGTCCGCTTATCCGCACTTTTTGCGGACATCCGTGACGTCATCCACTTAACGTTAAAATATATCCGCACTTCTTTAGGGCGGTAATAAGGAAAACCTGTTGGCTTGCTCGTGTTACCACTTAGTATAATGTTTGGAAAGTATAGATGTTTATATTCTTACTTTTCGTCCTATTTTCGATTTTGCTTGCGAATTTTAGACTGGCGGGAGAATAAAAAGGATTGTTATGGAAGTTGATATTCACTTTATTTATTAAATTAAAATCCCTTATCTGTCTGACTAATCCTTGATTTTGGTTTTAGAAATGAATGCCTTTTACTATGGATCAACTTCATATCAGCGAAAAGACTCCCACAGCTCAACAAATGCCTTCTCCATAAACGACCGGTTACATGCCATGAGACGTCATTTTGGGGGGAATCTGCCAGTACCAGCACAAAATGGATGCTGTTACGCAGAAAGGACGCTGTTGCCAGGCCCTCTGGTTTAGAGTCCCGAGTTATGATAGCCACGAGACGAGACAGTCTGGTGCTAAATTTTCATTTATTACAGACGGGGCTCTAGATAGGGTAAATAAAAATTCCGAAACGACCGACCAACATACGTAAATCCAAACATTTCTGATTTACTATGTCCCATCATTACGCACCAATACACAGACAATTTCCGATGTTATCGTTTCATTCCACGTCTCTCCGCACCTTAATAAAGTGAAAATCGAGACGTAAAAAAAACAATATGATAACAAGCAAAATCAAAAGCGTCCCTACTCAAAGACATCTGGCGCGAAAAAATAAATGTTACCCAAACTTAGCCTACCTTTTAGCCAAATTTCAAATTCTGCTGTGAATTGGTCCAATTTACATAGTCATAAATATATTTGATACCCGACATTGCATTGTCTTGAGGTTTTCCGTGGGGTGGGAGGCACCCCTGGGGTTTTTTTACCCTTAAGATAAGACATGTCAAGGCTTGACAGATGTCGCGATGTTCGCTGAGTAAAACAAGAGATTGTCAGTTGTAGAGTTGTTGGTATCGCACTGTCTTCTCGGTGATAAAAAGTAATGTTAAGAAAATTTCTGTACGGTTTACATTATTTGAGATTTGTAAAATCTGTAACATTCGGCGTGATAGTCGGATTAAGAATATAGTCCACTATATCTCTTCTCGTGGATGTCGTAAAAGGTGACTAAAGGCCGAAATTAAGATAAGTGTTAAGATCACACATAAAACAAAGCAGATTAAGTTCAAAATCTGAAATCTAAAGATTTTGGATTAGATAGATTATTAATTTCGGCCGTTAGGGACTCAAAACCGTGAATCCGAACGGATGGGCAGCAGCGCCTTCTGTGGAACAATAGCCATACTGTGCTCACCAACCCGCCTGCTAAGCGTGATAAATACTGGCTGAATACGCAACTACTATGTCTATCAAACCAAAAATAAATTCCTAGACACAATGGAATAAATGACAATACCCATCCTCTGAACTATATATTATAGCCCGACTGCTAAAGCTATAAGGTTTTAAATCCTATAAAACATATAATCTGAAGGTATTTCTCGTTGACACATTCCCATATTTGCTTAAAGATCAAAAAAACTTTTGTCAAGATACCGTCCGAAATCTTTTGATTAATGAATTGAACCCGCCATCCTCCGCGGCGGGGTCCAAACGACCCAAACTCTAAGAAAACAAACGACAAATAAAACGCATACACTAATGACACGAGTAATGGCGCGAAGTAATTGTTGTTGAAACCATTAGCGAAATAAACGGTTCCCTTTAAGAATGACCTGTTTGCTCTGGGATGGCCAGTCGGACAAATATCGCTGTCGTGACATCATTAATTACTAGCTTTGTTAACCAATATTCGCATGGATTTAAGTAGGCGACTGTGTAAAATCCGTTAGCAGTTAGCACCCTTGCTTCGGATAGTATTAAAAGCTCTTACGGAAACATACATTGTAAAAGTTACTCGAGTTTAAAATCTTTACTCCAGCGATTCCCTTTTAAAGGGGTTTTAAAATCAAACATGCATATAAGATGAAACTACGAAAGTAAATCATTAAGTAATGTCGATTAGGTTCTTATGAAAAACTTAACTAAAAAAACGCAGGGTGCGTTTACAAATTTACAAACCACATGTCTTATGCTTTCAGGTCTCAGTATCAAACAGATGACTTATTGCAAAGGACGGTATACATCTATTCTCCCACACTCTCACTTTTAAACCTGTTAGCACAGCCAGAAAGGGATTACGAACACAATATTCTGGACTGAAGACCGACACGTGTCTGCAAGTTGCGCAGTCCTTGTTCAAAACCGCCAAAACGACGAGAGTTGTCATCAAATACGCATCCTTGGAGGGCGGGAATCAGTTTTAAAAGCCATTAGAGGACGAAGGGGACGGGGATTGTAATTAGACTGCGTTAATATTTAACAAGTGCGACGCCACACAGATTAGCGTAATGCCGTCCCAGCTGCGTCCGGACACCTCCTGTGACTCCGCGAGCTTTTAAAAAAGCCACTCAGTCAACGGGATCGTCAAAAATTAATTACGTTATGTCCTGCTCTGTAAAAAGGAGATTTAGAGCTAATGGTTTTATAATAACCTCGACTAAAGCAAACACTGAAAGAATATAAATTTCCATTTGATACATAAGCTAGACTCAATCAATGTTGTCCTTTAATTACAAAAGATTCAAATTCACACCTTTGCGAAAATATAGAAGCTAATTAATTCCCAAAAAGTAAGGTACGAAGTTAAAACAGATTCGGGTAAAATCGGGCAAGTGTAATCCTTTCACCCTTTCTGTGCAATTAGAATTAGAGGCAAGACGGGCTCGGCATCTGCGGGTTAACTAATGGTGAATGCATTATTAAAGCCGTCCGCAGCGCGCAAAGGGTTGGGGACAGATTATGTTATTATAGATTTAGGTTTCTGTTTAATATGCTGATGTGTTGATGATAGATATATGCGCGTATATTCAAATGTATATTCACACTGCTCATAAATTCTAATTGGTCAGATAGTGTTATATTTATTAATAACCGCTTTTATGCATACAACATACACAGAGTCACCGTAAAGTTTCGAGTTATCCAATTTCTAAATAATTCACTGAAATTAATATAGTGTGAAAAAAGGAAACACAGTTTTTTTTTACATTTAAAAATTTATAACATTGCCCCCTACCTGCAGATCATACAAATAATTGTTTCGTGCGGCAATCGAACCCGCGACCCGGAGCGCAGCAGTCGACCGTGTCAGCCACTGCACCAACCGTGCCCTCAATAATAAGTATATTTTTGCCCGTATTCAATAACAGTCCGTGTGGTGTCCGGATTAAGAATATAGCACCACTCCATCTCCTCCCGTGGATGTCGTAAAAGGCGACTAAGGGAATCTAAACCTGATGGGCAGCAGTGTCCCTTCTGTGAAACGGTAGCCATACTGCGCTCATCAACCCGCCTGCCAAGCGTGGTGAGTATTGGCAACTACCCCCCAAAATGTCTATATATAATCTATGGGGGAGGCCTTTGTTCAGCAGTGGACGTATAAATGGCCGATATGATGAATAACAGGGCAGCGTTTTACTTATTTTTCATTTTTAATTATTATACCATTGCCACACTAAAACAACTGTAACATAATAACATATAATGATTTTAGTACAATCTTTTATATACATACATTGCCGTGTGGTGCCGGCTCAGAATACCACCACCCCATCTCCTCCCCTGGGTGTCGTTAAAGCCTACTAAGGGATTAGCCGGAGGATGGGCAGCAGCGTCCTCCAAGTAGATTAACAACTCAACTACGATCGCCAACCCGCCTGCCAAGCGTGGCGATTATGGCAAAACCCCCCAATGTGCCCACAACACACCCATATCGGTCATTGTAGTGATCTTTGGGGAGGCCTGTGTCCAGCACTGGATTTCATTTGGCCGAAATGATGATACCTATATATACTGCCTACATCGAAACAGGTTTTACTAGACATGTTTTACCAGACATGTTATACGAAAATTTGTCAAGTCATACACCGGGAGTTTCTCATCATTACTGACCGTCACCCTGCCATGAGAAACTGGGCTCCAATCAGTCATAGTTCCACCCGGAACAAAGATTAGCATAAGCAAAAATCACAATGGCCACCTCAAGAAGTTAATGGGATGTCCCTTGAATAATTTTCGCTTGAGCACAAAAGGGTTAAACAAAGGGAAATATATAAAAAGGTATATTAATATGATAGATGAATCATGCGAGGTCCGTTAGACCGGTCGTGGACGTTCTAGTGTTAAGTCCATTAAGGTAACTTTTATAGTTGTTTGTTTAAAGTATTATTTCATTCTTTGGTTTCGCGTTGAAGATATATTCGGTTACGCTAATTTGGATTGTTTTGAGGTGAGACATTTATCGTTATTTAAAAAAGTAAAGCTGTCCATGTATAGACTGAATGCAATAAATTACTTCTGATATGTATTAAAGGTCTAGCATCTAAATCCTTCAGGTAACTAAAATTAATTCTCATCGAAATTAGACGTAAGAGCTAACATATTTACTGTAATATAATAAATACAGTACAGCCAGCCGCTCTGTGCCAGTACCTAGTTGTTGAGAGACGATACAAAACAGCACTAGATAAAGGAACAGAAATATCTACGATTGTAATGGTAAAATATAATATATGTATTTATATAGTAATGTCTTAGGTTTTCGCGATTATTACACATTATAATGAAACAATTTTAAAAGGATTAAATCGCGTGTATTATTGATTTTTGTTTTTCCAATGCTTCGCTTTGTTTGCCCTATGTATGACAACCCACAATCACAGTCAATCTTGTAGACCCCCCCTGCATCTTGTAGAGAATGTGACACTTCACGGGTTTGAGAAGTTGGCTGATCTTTTTATGAGGCCTGAAGTAGGTTTTAGTATCTCACTCTTGAAATAAATTCCCAAACAACACACCACACTAAAAAACATCAAGACACTGTGAGCGATTACTGCGTGCATCGAAACAATTTTTGATTATTTTTGTACGGTAGATAAAATAACTTTTTAAATCTGTAACTACGCTTGTCACCTTAGTCATCCTGCGACTACGAACCCTGCAAAGTGTTCGAAACGTCAGGAAAAACAAAAATCAGTAATACACGCGATTTAATCCGTTTAAAATTGTTTTATTGTAATATGTATATATATATATATATATATATATATATATATATATCGGACATTTATATGTCCACTGCTGAACAAAGGCCTCCCCCATAGATTTTCACAACTGTGTCATCATTTAGGGGGGTATTTGCCACGCTTGGCAGGCGGGTTGGTGAACGCAGTATGGCTACTGTTTCCCAGAAGGGACGCTGCTGGCCATCCCTCTGGTTTAGATTCCCTTAGTCGCCTTTTACGACATCCACGGGAGCCGATGAATTGGTGCTATATTCTTAATACGGACACCACATAGAATCGAAAAAATGTAATATAAAAAGCTTAGAAACAGAAATACTAGATTCCAGTACTAACACAAAACAAAAGTAACTATACCCAATACAATAGTTACTAATCACTAACTTCTAGAACATCTAACAAGTCGAGACGTATCAAGTATCATTATAATGGGCAATTAGAACTGTGAAAAACAACATTATCTACCATCTATTAACGATCTCCTTGACGTACTAAACTCCGAACAAAGTAAAGATCAAGGCACACTGGACGAAACAACCAACATAGGAGGACCCGTGAAATCAATAAAAAGTAGAACAGATGGAGCTATAATTATAATGGATAGTACGAAGATGGGGTTGCTACTTATTTTAAAAAGGGCTATTTGTTTTCATCCGTCACTTCTTAGTAAAACAAACAATGAATAAATACGAAGGACTTTTGTACTGTTTCCCATAGCTTCTATTGTCTGCATTGTCACCTTTTGTGCCCTTTTGTAGACATTTTTTGTAACCTTTTGTGTGGTATTAGACAACTGAAATTGTACGGCTGTTTGAAGCTACTGATGGTTAATTTGGAAACCCATAACAGTCCGTTAACGTCCACACGAGTCTCCCAAAGACCAAAATTGGGATCATATTTATTAAATCATTAAGTACTTTTGACCACTCGGGCAGTCACAAACCTAGTCTGTCAACTGATTTAATCCAATGAAAGAATATCGCTCCTCGGGAAGAAGAGATCCCAGGTAAAGATGATCAAGCCACAGATATGCCATGAAACACACTGCAATGAATATGAGAGACTGAGAAAGGCAATCTAAACTATAACAGAAATAATCGAAAATAGGCTCGCGATTTTTTATACTCTGGAATAGATAATTTTCTAAATAAGTTTGGTACATAATATTATTATATACATAAAATGACGCATACGGTATAATAAGGGTGGGAATTTAAAAAAAGCATTGCACTATCCTACTAATATTATAAATGTGAAACATTGTTAAGATATTTAGATGTTTGTTACTCAATCAACGCAAATACTGAAACGGCTGAACGGATTTAGATAAAATTTGGCACATAGATACGATATCAGCCAAAGGACTGCTAAACAAAGTCCTCCCTTATAGATTATCACAATTGTGTTGTGATTTTGGGGGGAATTTACCAGTACTCACCACGCTTGGCACGCGGGTTGGTGTCCGTGATGTGCCTATAGGCGTGGCACCAGTGGACGGCTCTAGTGTGATCATACGAGGACCTGGAGTCTCCCTTAGGTGCTGAAGATAACCGCTCCAGTGGTTTTAGCCGGTAGGAGTCGGCATACCCCTTCGCCCTTCCCCGGGGCGAAGGAAGTTCATGAAGAATTTCTACTGGGCAACAATAAATAATAAATTTTAAAAAAGGCGGGTTGATGAGCGCAGTATGGCTACTGTTCCACAAAAGGGACGCTGCAGGTTATCCCGAGTCCTTTAGTCCCTTTTTATGACATCCACGGCAGAAGATGGAATAGTGATATATTGTTAATCCGGACACCACACGGAATACACAGATTACCCAAATTGAAATATAGGCTAATATTTATCCCGGGTAAATCACAGTTCCCGAGGGAGGCGAAGAAAATCTAATTCATATAATATATAGATATATAAGCCAAATAAGGTATAAGCAAGCGAAGATAGATAAGCCACATTAGGTATAAGCAGGCGAAGCCGAAGGCAAAGTCTAGCAACATATGTAAAATTCACGCATTTTAAATGCACAACAACAATTTGCATATTAAAATGTATTGTAATCCTCTTTAGTTTCGAATAAAACATTCATTAGATATTCGAAAAAAATCAGTAGTTTAGTAAACTTCCATAACAATTAGAAAACATATTCGAAATTCTCCAAATTTCTCTGACTGCGTGCGTCAAACAAACGTCAATCATGAACCACACTGGGTGGCAGAGGTCACCGATCATCGTCTTCTACAAATATACCACCATTGTACAGCTGTCTACAAACTTTTATACCATACAAAACTGGTCCTTGTGTTGTTGCATCAATATGAAATTTAACCTTGGCAAGCTGCAGGCATTATTTTGTATACTCACTATGCTACATCTCCCTTTTTTGCTTCCAAACATTCATGTCATTCTGTAGAATAAACAAGTCCATACAAAAGGCTTAGTCACTATCCCTTTTTATTAATATCGGTGGCTGAATGAATACAAAGGGTTTTGTACTCATTATACGTAATCGGAGCAACTCAGGTGTTATATTATAGCAATAATGGGCTTATAGATAATAGACCGCAAATGAAGGGATAAAATTACATGGATGGTTTTTCACTTTATAGTTTGACGGAGTGGTCAGTTTGGAAAATTAATTACTTGTCGCACTGATTTTTGAACCAACCAGTTTAGGCCATAGCTTGTATATTCATGAATAAGTAGTGCTAGGTTGATATATATTCCATGTGATTCCCGGCAGTTCTATGTGATTCATGGCAGTTCCATGTGATTTTTGATAAAGAATATACCACCCTTCTCTGTCCATGGGTTGCGTCGGAAGCAGTATCCTCCTGTGTACTAATTAAAACATACTCCTGTCACCAGTCCACTTGCAAAGTGTGGTGATTATAGCAATATACATGTCCGTGTAGTGTCCGGATTAAGAATATAGCACCACTCCATCTCCTCCCGTGAAGGTCCTTACCGCTTATTGTAGTGATCATTCGGCATCTAAAAGGCAAAAGACTTAGAGTACTGTCAATTTGTCTAGAAATGACAGTTACACCGTCGACAGCTGTAAGTTCCAGCGATCATCGAGGCAAGATATTATATATTACTGGCAGGTACGTTTTTTATTGCTGAAGGTAGTTTGCAGTGACAGTAGTGTAGCACCTGGAATATAAATATATGCCCTTAACTGCGTAACAACACCCTTTTTTTATTGATGTCCAGTGGAAAATCTACATGGAACTTCCTTCACCCCGGAGAAGGGCCAAGGGGTATGCCGCACTCCTACCGGCGAAAACCACTGGAGCGGTCATCTTCGGCACCGAAGGGGGGCTCCAGGTTCTCGTAAGATCACACTAGAGCCGCGCATTGGTGCCCACGCCTTTAGGCACATCACGGAGGGGCGTAACAACATCCTAGCGATGAATAAAGTGAATGATATGAGAAAAAAGTTGATTGAAGGCAATGAACTAACAGTCGACAATGTATTTTGTCAGCATTACATCATTTAGACACAAAATCCATCTGATTGCATTTAGTAGGTTTCTTCCTTCCTTCTCTTTACACAGATATCGTTAAACGTGACTTAGAGATTAATTCAAGAAGATAGGAAATATCCTTCTATTGGCTAACAATCACTTAAGATCAACAATCGGTTCGCTTAAATATTATTATTCCGCGTTATTCCCTTTTCGATCGTTTATGATAGCGTTCTAAATATAGATTGATATAGGCAGTCGCGCAGTTTGGTGCCTACTAGAAATATCCCGCCCCCCATCTCAGCCCGTGGTTGTCGTAATAGTTAACTATGGGATCAGCATGAGCAGCAGCGTCACAACATTTACAACTCAACTGCGATCGCCAACCCGCCTGCCAAGCGTAGCGATTATGGCAAAATATTCCAATGAGCACACAACACAAACTCAGAGTGGTCATTGTAGCGATCTTTGGGGGAGACATATGCAGGGGATGTTTACGGCTGAAATGATGATGATAATGGGAAGCCAGCCATGTACAGCAGTGAACGGCATGGGCTATCATTTCGGCCGAATGAAGTCCACTGCTGGCACAGGCCTCCCCCAAAGATCACCACAACGACCGTTATGGCTGTGCTGTGGGCCCAATGGGGTGTATTGCCATAATCGCCACGCTTGGCAGACGGGTTGGCGATCGCAATTGAGTTTTTAATGTATTCGAAGGACGCTGCTGCCCATCCTCCGGCTAATCCCTTAGTCGACTTTAACGACACCCACGGGAGGAGATAGGGTGGTGGTGGCATGGGCTATAAAAGCATAATTACAGCCTGTTTTCTTCGTTAGAAAAAATAAAGAAGAAGAAATATTTATTAGTCACAAACAGAGACACATAAACATTAAACAAAACAAATATTAATTAATTAAAAAACTAATAACACTCAACCTTATAAATACGAGATATTCAGACATATGTCTCGATTTTGCGCAACAAACACTGGAACGGGCTAGCGTTCTCGACAATATACAGATACATAGGTAGGTATCTATGTATCTGTATATTGTTGTTTTATTTTCAAAAAATATTTATTTGGTCGATAAGGCAACCACGGGTACTACGTTTAGGTTCTATGAAAAACCGTGTGACGCAAAAAAAAAAACATACAAATTTCATTAAACTCAATAGTTAAATTTTATTTAAAAATAATTGAACCACTCAAACATTAACTCGAAAACACTAAAAAAGTAATATCACCAATTTAAATCGTGTTAATATGGAATAAAGGTAATTTACAATGTATTTTTATATCAAAATCCATAAATAATTCTTATATAACTTAAGCTTACATTATGTTTGCAATTTCGTCCACTTGTCAGTTATCCCACTGTGCTTAAGTAGCTTATATCATGCTTATAAATTCCTTCCTGTGTACAAACAACTTTCATCAGCGATTAGCCTTCTTAAAACAAAAAACATCAAAGTCACGACTGTAAAACTTTTCCAATTTCTATCCAAAAAGAAGCCCTACAAGAGATTTGCATGAGGTCCACACAATGAACGGTGTATTTTGCAATATTTTCAATACCCCAGCATGGGTCCAAACTACTCGGGGGTCCTTCTTTTGTCCTCCACTTTAATATCTGTGGGAATGGACATACCGACTCCATTTAGGTAATTTATCATTCTTAAACGAGTGAGGAGACTATCCACTATTATCCTTCGCCGTGTAGTCTTTCTAGTCTTGAAAGGGCGCAGTCTTCGCCCTTTGTCCGGACATGTTCAAATTAATGACGTATTTGGCCCCAACGGGTTTTGGTATTAGCGATTTTGAGCACCGGACACAGGAGTCTGGTGTCCGATATTTATGAATTATTAGTTATTTCGGGTTCCCATAAAATCTATGTGCTGGAATTTACGTGGCTGGACAGGGGTCAAGTCTTGGAGTTATTATTAGTTTGATTTATATTTAGGCCTTCAAAAATATATTTGACAATTTGCATAATTATAAAACTGAAGTTCCGATATCATCTCGAAATGAGTCAACAATTATGTCATAAAAGAAGAATTTATTTAAATAGGCAAATTTAGTATAAAATTATCAAATAAATGTAAATAACGACTACAAATTTGACAGTCAACATATCCCATTCAAGAGTTAAACCGCGTAAAAACGCGAAGATCATCAAAATTAACATATCAATATAAGGTCACTATAAAAAGACGAGCTGACCACAGCATCCCTGGGTCAAAGGCCAGTTGTACAAGTGCCACGAGCCCAACACGCTTTCTTTACAAATTCCCAATAAAGTTGGGGATGACATAGAAATTAAGATGTTTTTTAATGTCCAGTAGTGACAGTGGACACGAGCAAAGTAAAAAATGGGGAGAGGAACGTATTTAAAGAATTTGTAAATAAAATTCCGATATCTGATGTGGGAATTATAACAGATTGATATGAGCATAACTTGAACGCTGTATATCACCATTTGTAAAATGGTTATGGAAGTCGAGCTAACTGAAAATTTGTGGTTGCGACATTTTTCCCGATAAGTACATTTCTTTATAGAACCTGTTTAAATATGAAATGAATTAGAGAAGGTATTCGAATGTTGACAATAATAGAAATTTTATGAGCCGCAGTCATAAAATTTCGCATAAATAATGCGTCGCATTCCCAAGCATAAAACCGCTCTAAAGAAAATTAATGAATATACTAGAGACGGTAATGAGAAAGCAAATTTAGCGTACATTTAATGCTTCACAGACATTCCCCAAAGAATTCAATGTCGCATGGAAATTAATGATTATCCACGGCAAGCCGACCGGTCGGATTGTCCGTTCGTTAATTTATTATACGTAAACATTTCCCAATGACCGTTATGCGGTGACGGATAGTAAAATTTAAATAGAAAGTACAACACTGGATAAATATTCACGTTTTATAAAAATGTCTAAGCTTATATTACTGGTATAAAATTATATATGAAACTAAAACGATGAAAAGATTTTGTGTGATGTCGATTCTATGGAATGTTTACAGATGAGTGTTTTATTTATAGAATTTTACTCAATTAGTCTGGAATATTATGGCCACTATACTTTATTTGGAAGTACCTAGTTAGAAGTTAAATGAATTATAATCCACACATTTTAAAGCCCCCATTTGTCAGTATTGGCTGAATGATAATTTAAAATCTTATCAATTTTTTTTAACTCTTTAGCTACTACTTTTATAATGAATTTGGCTAAATCTGAAATAACTCTAAACCACTCTGTGACTCTAAGGATCATTCCTGAAGTAACCCATGTTGTTCATTATTTTGAAAGACATATTACTGCATTTAAAGAAAAAATATAAAAGAGATTTTGATTGTTACGGAGTTTATGCTCAGAGATCAGTATGCTAGGCAACGTTCGCGCCAACGTTTTAAATTATTTCATATTTGAGATGTAGTATTTCACCTTTGTGGTTTACGGCATAGTTCGGGGCATCTTCTAATTTCTCTTCCGCCCGAGGATGTCTAAAAAAGCCAGCTAAAGAATTATCCCAATAGAATGGACTGCAGCGTTCTCCTTTGTACCAATAACAATAATTGCAATCAATAATACGCCTGCAGTACGTGATGATTAAGGCAATTTCTCTATCGACTTATAGCTGTTTATCATTCCGAAACCAATGAACAGGAGCGGACGTTAAAGGGCTGATGATACTATAAAATTCGATATTATCTCAAAAAGCTAACTTTCACAAGCTGCCATGAAGACGTCCATCAATAAAATCTCATCATATCCAAACGGATATAGACAGTGTTTCTTTCATTTCTAAATCAAACCAACTACCATCTTTCTTCGCATATTTAGCATCACAAAGCGTATAGCTAGATATTCATCAACATGTTACTGTATAATACTTTCATTAGCGTGTCATGAGTTGTGTCATTTGTCACGCAATTGATAGTTGCTGCTGTCACAGCTTTTGGCTTGATTGGACCTTTGATGCTTGGAGGGAAATCCTATTTATTTATTTACCTTGATTTAGTGTCGGTTGAATTTTGTGATCCATGATCAGTTTGTATTCGTCTTGCCTCAATGTTATCGTGGGTGACTCTAGATTATAAAGTGAATGTAGAAGTGCACTAGTACTAAGCTAGTACACGTAAGGCGTATAGCCTTGCCTGTGGATAATTGATTGTATCCCATTCCCTTGAGATAATTCCTTAGTTGGCTTTATGGACATCCACGGGTAATGGAGATATGGTGAAGATGGGCAAATCTCTGCCAGAAACTATTAACTACTAACGACACAGATAAAAAACTAGATATCAATTATTTAATTATTCATAAAAAGAACGTTGGCGCCAGCGTTGTAGGTATGTACGTACTGACCTCTGAGCATAAACCCACAAACTATAAAAGTCTCTTTTAATAATTTGTCTGTCGCGTCAGTCTGTTTTTTTTTTTTCAATATAATGTACTTTGCTTAATTCAGAAATTATCCTTTGACTTATTCTAAATTCAGCCAAATTCATTATGAAACTAGTTTAGAGATTAAAAAACATTTAATAAAGTTTTAAATTATCATCTTGCAAATACGGAAAAATGTGGGCTTTATTTTTAATATTAAATATACAACTGATATGGTACTGCATAATAAAACACATCTTATTAAAATACATAGGTACTAATACATTTATACAAATAAAGCACCGCCTTGTAAATATTCCAGATAATTGTTATCCCATGAAAACTTTTCAAGGTCATTGTTTTATCTTCGTATATAATTTTATACCAGTAATAAAAGTAACAGAAAACAATACGTAAACTATGTTTGTCCAGACGATCCTATCTTTGCAACAACTCAACCGTCATTTCTAATTGCAATTCAAAGTGACATTACCTGTATGCTTCATAAGCCCCGAACAAAGCGCAGATGTTACGTAAAACCTATCAAATATCAATCCGCGAGCCCTACTTACGCGACCGAATTGACTCGGCCGGACTTTAGACAGACAATTCACTACCGTGCGCTAAGGCAAATCGTATAAGATTTTATCGCAGGATTATCTCGGGTTATCGCACATCTGTCCCTTACCAACTAACATTGCTTTACTTTCAATGACCGTTACTATAATCCGATAGTGCATTGCTGCATAACCACGAGAAACTAATTTAGGTCCTAAATCAAGTGCTGCAATGTATAGCAACGTATAGAATTTTATCACTGGCGATATTATGGAACCGCTTGCAAAAGATTAGGGTGGTGGAAGCGTGATCTTAGTTACATAAGGTATTTATGTAAAGCTGTATCGTCCCGACAGATCGAACGGTTCGATAGTAACATTGTCTGAAGGAACTATTGGTATTGTTCGATATACTTAGAGCAGATGGGAAGTGATCGAGGACATTCTACTAATGCAGGAAGTTTTGAAAGATGGCTATCTTTATATCTGCAAAGTCTCTTTATGCATAGAATTTTGAAATGTCTGGCATTTTAATTTTTGAATATCGTATCAATTAAGTTTTAAGAATTTCACAAAAAAGTGTTTCGTAAAGATCATGATCCTCGGTATTAATGATAACGACCCAAAATGTTACTATAAATATTATCTAGGGAGGCCGATGCCTGTTGTTCTAAATATATATCGCATATTTCCAGGACAATGGAACGGTAAACTTAGTATTATCATCAAATTGTATCTTTAATCTTATAATCTTAAACTATGAAAAAAGATTTCCACTATAACATTGACTTTTCCGTTTATCATCATCATTACGAAAGACGTCCACTGCTGAACGTAGGCCTCCCCAAAAAATCGCCACAACGACCGGTACTGCGCTACTCTCATCACCGCAACCTTCACCAGGTCGTCGGTCCATCCCGTGGGGGATCTGCCCACACTGCGTCTTCCGATACAAACCACCATAGAAAAACAAAACATTAACCATCTTACCGACAATCGTAAAACCACTCAAGAAGTTAAAATCAATTAGCTCACTAACCGGTTGGTTACAAACCACCCTTTTTCAACAAAAAGATTAAAAAACAATACAGGGGAGGGACATAAAGACAAAAAAGTAAAAAGTTGTCGCTGAATTTGTTCGCTGACAACATCCATCTCAATCAATTGTAGCTACCTCCCTGAGGAATAACCCTTCTCTCCCCTAAGGTATAACCCTCCGTAACCCAATTAATGGAGGGTTTCATGTGACCGCATTTTTTAAATTGAAATGTTAATTTGATATGTGAGGCAAAGATTCGGTGTCGTTGATTAGGGAAAAGTTTGCGTTCAAAATCAAAGACTTAATTCCGTCGAAGCTTCTAACGTTGACCGAAGCTTCTAATTTTCGGTAAACTATAGGCTCAAAGCGCATATGCAAATAGGCTTGCTAAGGATGAAACCTTAACATTTTTGCCGTACTATTATATCCTACGATGTTTACGTAACATTTTGTTATTCATGTGTCTCTCGCATAATACTAATTAATAATCATAATTTAAGTATAACTTATCTACATTGTCTACGTTGTCATCTTAGGAGAAAGTGATAATGATTTGTTTTGTATTGTTTGGTATATACCGTATTCTTGGACTGAATTTTAATCTAATGTGATCTACTTTTTTACATATCTTTGCGATTGCTGGGATTATCAGCTGCTAAACATAAAAAACCATGGTGATTACCGATCATGGACTTTCTCCGCCCTGGGGAATGCAGTGGGCGGTAGCGCTCCTACCGTACCGTAATTGTACTCACCATATACGCCGAAGAACGTTCACTGCAAACAACGGCCTTCCCATAGATTTCCACAATAGTGTCGTTATCTTTAAGATTCTGGCAAGCCGGTTGGTGAGCGCATAACGGCTGCTGTTCCACAGTAGGAATGCTGCAGCCCATCCCTCCGGTTTAGATTCCCTTAGTCGCTTTTAAAGACATCCACGGCAGGACACGGAGTTGTGCTACATTCTAAATCCGAACACCACAAGGAATGTGGTGCGGAACATGCTTTAGAGCACAACATAATGCATTATTATTAGACCATAGAATGTTGTAATAATAGATTGAAGTCTTCATATCAATCAAAGGCCTAGGAGTGATTATTTATTTACATTAATGCACTACAACCCAGTTATCTGAGAACCCTTCAATTTTGGCAGATGACGGAGATCGTTAGCAAGAGTCCACTGTTTACCAACAAAAATGACACTAATCTTCTTACTAGCTGGTCGATAGGAAGCTATAAAGTTCCAGCCCAGCAGTTAGCTAGAAGAACTGTTATTAATAGCATCCATTAGTTCTTTCTGCATGTAGGTTAGTTCTTTCTACAATCCTCCCGAGAAATCGCGTCAGTCACGTTTTTACAGTCGACTGTAAAAAGGTGACCGCTTTACTGTCATCCCCTCCGAGATATGTATAAATACATGGCATCAATGGGCGGTTCTAGTGTGATGTTACGAGGACCTGGAGCCCCCTACGGTGCCGAAGATAACCAGTCCCCCCTCACCCTTCCCTGAAGTTCATGATAAATTGCCACTCGAGACCAATAAAAAAAGGTGTCAGAGTTCGCCTCAAAAAGAGCGAGCGCGTCACCTACTGCCTGATGCAGGTTTTCATTGGACACGGCTGTTTTGGTGCGTACCTGCAAAAGATAGGGTGCGATATCACGGTACGATGCCTGTGTACTGTAACACTGTCTCGCTAGAGACCGATCTGATCGGGCAAGATATTTCTCTGCCGGCAGAGTGTCAGCTATGTTGGCAGAGTTAGAAAATTGGAGGTCTCGTTCTGTGAAAGCGTAGAGTGGGATCGAGAGGCCCGATGCAGCATGGAAAAGGATGAGACGCTGAGTTAAAAACCGCTGAGGTGAAACTTGACCACGATCATGTTACCATAATCGCCGTCATGGTCAAATTTGGAGAGCAATGGTCACTCATTGTGACAACCCACGAAAAACGTTATTATTTCAATTTAAAAACACGACGTCCATTACACTAAAACATATAAATAAAGTGAATAATCCATGTACGAAATTAAAATTGTGTTCGGAATACACTATTGTGTGAAGAAGCCACAATAAAACACGTTCAATTTGCATAAACATAGAAAAAAGAAACATAAAATCCAAAAGCCGGCAACGTTTGTCTTATTTTTGTATATATTTATGTTATCTTACGTATAACACCTCGTTTATCAAAACTGGATGAAGGCTTTATGTGATAATGATGAAGAGACACTTAAATATATTATATAGTATGCGTTTTAGTTTTTTGGAGATATATTGTAGTTCTAGTTTGCTTTATGAGACAAATAGAGTTATTAGCGGGGTTGAGGTAGATATGGAGGATGGTGATATCTGTCCACCTGATATCATTGATTCATTCCAGGACACCGTCGGTAAGTACCACTTACCTATAAGTAACTTAGGATTAATTACATGAAAATTTAAGTTATGTTGTAGTATTGTACATTGCCGTGCGGTGCCGGCTCTGCCGTGTGGTGCCGGCTCTGCCGAGTGGTGCCGGCTACAAATAGCACCAACCCATCTCATCCCGTGGGTATCGTAAAAGGCGACTAAGGGATTAGCCGGAGGATGGGCAGCAGCGTCCTTCGAATACATTAACAACTCAACTGCGGTCGCCAACCCGCCTCCCAAGCGTGGCGATTATGGCAAAACCCCCCAATGAGCACACAATACACCGATGTCGGTCGTTGTGGTGATCTTTGAGGGAGGCTTGTGTCCAGCAGTGGACTTTATTAGGCCGAAATGATGAATGATGATTGTACAAGCTTTGCTGTAAATACTACAAATGCACACAAAGAAATGCTTACTAATTAATTACTTACATTCAAGTTCCTCGTAACTACCTAAATCTTAAGCTGCTGTGGTTATTGAACTCTTTAGTCATAGTACCTAAGCTACTTCATATGTAATACCTTAGGTTTCGTTATATTAACCAGGATATTAAATAATCGTTTAGCTAAACGATTTGTTTTTACTGTGAATGCAATACTGTCCGATTTCTGCAGTATATTTGGGATATCTTAATCTATAGTTTGGGCCAGAAAACCAATTGTCTTAAAACAGTATTATCAGCAATCTTGAGCTATGTTCCACCTAACATAAAAATTCATAACCTTATACTGCTAACAACCAAAGGTATCCTATCACTATATCAATTCCACTTCAATGTAAGCGAGCGTGAAGCATTTATAAAAAGGGCCAGCACAATAGCGTTTGATTAGCGATGATTGGGCTTCGAGTCCGGGAGGGGTACTGACCCGATAGAATTAATTATTCAAAGTATGTCCCGGCTAAGAAACTCTTGTTATAAGATATTGTTTGTTCGACTTTCTTAAATTTTGGTGTGACCGCAATGCTGATGTTTGCAATTAACGGTTTTGTTTTGTAAGACACTGGCGATGTGAATAATACAGAAGCTTCTGTACTGTTTACTGGTCTCGTACTGCTAGAGCCCGGCTAGGTAGGTACCACCGCAGTGTACCTAAGGCTCAACCTGAACAGTCGTTGGGACTTCGAAAAGCACTTCGGTTGCCTTATCCCCGGGTAGAGAGGGTAGTAGTTTTACACTGGCTGGTGCCAAATCTCGGGGAAACGGGTGAGGAAATTGACCTGACCTTAACCTAGTAACCTTCTAGTGGGCGTCTTTATGGTCAACCCGACTGTCAGGTGTTCAGTGCCCCCTTCCAGCGCTCATGTGGACACGTGCTCCCATGTGCGCAGCACAGCGCACAGGGAGGCTTTGGGGGATCCTGTACAATCCTGCCTGATGATTTTCCTGGGGGTGCGGCCTTTATACAGTCTCCTCGCCTCCGCTAGAGGGAATGACCGCTTTAAAGTCATCCAGTCGGAGATGTGTCTTAAGGCGTGGCACCAATGGGCGGCTCTAGATGGAGACTTTTCGAGTTCCTTCGGTGCTGAAGATGAGCGATCCGGTTGGATTAAGCTGGTTGGAGTCTAGCATCCCCTCCGCCATTTCCCGGCCGGTGGAAGTAAATGAAGTATTGCCATAGCGCAACCAAAAATAAGGTAGGAAGGGCACTATAGCTAGTGTAATTACTGAGCATCATCATTTCGGCCGAATGAAGTCCACTGCTGGACACAGGCCTCCCCCAAAGATCACCACAACCACCTATATGGATGTGTTGCGGGCTCATTGGGGGTTTTTGCCATAATCGCCACGCTTGGCAGGCGGGTTGGCGATCGCAGTTGAGTTGTTAATGTACTCGAAGGCCGCTGCTGCCCATCCTCCGGCTAATTCCTTAGTCGACTTTTACGACACCCATGGGAAGAGATAGGGTGGGTGGGGTGGTCTTGAGGTGAGTGTAGTGTGATGCCAAGTAGACGTCCTGGTTGACATTACCATTGTTATGGGCAGACATGACACTTACTGTCAGGTAAATTACTGTATATACAACAAAAAAGAATCAAATGTCTTCTTCTCTATTCTTGCATTTTCTGGTCCATTTGCCTCTCTGTGCTGTGCAAATGACCAGTCATATTTCAAATGAGTAACTATCTTTATTCATGATGTTATGCAACAGTATTTAACTTTTAGTGGTGAAATCATGTTTTAGCAGTAGTTCCATCCTCCTATAGTCTCTTAATCTCACTTACACAACTCTCGTTTCTTATTTAAGTAGTATATTACTAACCGAAGTCACACATTTCGTAAAAGTCTTCATAGATGACATACACGTCTTATTTTAATTGACAATAAGCGATAAATAAAACATTTGATTGAATGTAATTTCAATGATTATTTTCCTGCATACATTAAAACTCCAACCATCCAATACAGCTTATATTCTTAACCAGTACATAAAAAACACGTACCCGAAGTACCTCTTACCTTTTTCACCCACCTTTAGTAATACCTCTAAACAAGTACAAACAGAGAGGCCTCCCTAGGCCACAAAGGACTCAAAGAGCGAGGCCCATATTAAAATTTCCTTCAGAATAATCCGTACACAACACAATATCAAAATTTAATATCATTTTAATCTTAATTCTCCTTATTAATGTTGGCCAAGGAGGGTTCTGAGTAGGGCTGCGAGGAAGGTGTTTTACCTGGCTAAGATTTACAAGGCTTTACGAAGTAAGACCGAGGATAAATATTTTTATTTTGGTAAAATACAAATCCGTGGTGTGCTTTTCCGGAAATGTTAATGGCTATCACCGAAATTCTATTTACTATTAACAGACTTTTACTAAAGATTTAATTTTAATAACTAAGTAAACAATTATTCTATTTACTCTTTTCTTTATAAAGTCGAGGAAAACTGTAACGAATGATTTTTATATTCACTTTGCTATAAAATATTCAGTTGGCCATTTTGTGTTCTTAGTAGCATTCTTTATTTAAAATTTTCTTTTCATATTTATACTAAAGGTAACCCTATTTTACCACTACAATCTTCGGTTTTCAAACCTCCATACAGAGAATCGACTCTATTGCTTTCATCATAAAGTTAGATATCGCAACTAAGTCCAGATGATTTTCAACCACAAGGTAGAAAGCATTCAAAACCAGGTAAGTTCAAAGATAACGCTTGTCTTTGGCGAATAAGGCTTAATTAGGTCGAATTACTTCCATCGAAATCTTTGAAATTAACATTTTATGATTCTGTATAATGTGAAAGCGGTTCAAATAGACAATGGAAAGATTAGCGAAGCTTGAATTAGACACATCTGAAGGAATTTTCTTCTTCTCATTCTAACTTTTTGCGGTAGTCCGTTGCAGTTGGAACTTGTCATTTAAAGTCGTGCCTATACAATCGCAAAAGTTGCAAGCGCAAAAACTTTTTTTTACTCAATAGGCTTGCGGTTGATCACTATCTAACCTGATGGTAAGCGACGATGCGGTCGGTCACGCTTGCCAAGAAGAAACCTGTTTATTCGCAACTTTAAGATTCCTAAGTTATAATGGTCGTGAAACACAGAATCAAGGTGTTCTACTCCTTAGCGGTAGGTACTCACGAAAAACGTTGAAGCAAAACCCCCCAATGATGATATAAACTTGTGACCAGATGATTGTAAGCTGTAAAATCCTTAAAGGAAGGATCGATGCCACTGATCTTCACAACAAAGTGTGCCAGTTATTCGTTCCTAACAATTACCGTCGCAGTAGGAGCCATCAGTTATTAGCAGTCCCTGCATGACGTAATGTTGCACACTCCAAATCTCCCATACCCCGGACAATGACTGCGCTTAACGCTCTCTTGGATTCTAACCCCAACTAATTCTAGATTTTGTCTTTTTACCTTATACTTAGTTGTGATAATTTTATTGATAATTGTCTTTAAGTAGTGTAGTGTAGCTTTGGCCGTTCTATTTAAAGTGAATAAATAAATAAATGATGATTACATTTTTTTTTTAAAAACGTTGCCCTACACTAGGATTTTTCCTGTGTCGTGGGTGCGTTTACAGACATGAATTCCACACACAATACACCCAGACCCGGAACAACTACCTGCAGATCGTACAAATATTTGTTCCGTGCGGGAATCGAACCCACGACCCGGAGCGCAGCAGTCGACTGTATCAACCACTGCACCAACCGTGCCGTCAATAATGAGGCGGTCATAGGTGATATTGCCATAATCACCACGCTTGGCTGGCGGATTGGTGATCATATGTTGTTATTAGCACTCAAGAGGATGCTGCTGCCTATACTCTTAATATCAACCTTTAGTCGCCTTTTACAACACCCATGAGTGGAGAACATGTTCCATTCAGCAAGGAACTGAACAGAATGGAACGTTTCCAACTAATATAATTAATATACAACATTCTATACAACGTCTCTCGCCGCGGCTTTGCTGAGGTTTGTCAAGAATGGCCTACATCTACTTCATCATCATCATGTCTGCCAACGGATGTCCACTGCTGAACAAAGGCCTTCCCCATAGATTTCCACAACGACCGGTTACGTTCCGCCCGCATCCAACTACTCTTAGCCACATGTATAATTTTGAAAAACATAATGTCGTTTTGCATTTAAAACAAAAGAACAGTATTAATAAAACGTGTCAATTGATAGACAATATTAAGGTATCCATTGGTGTATATGTCGGTATTCATGGCTCATAAAAAGGGTGGATTTTGTCACCAAATCAGGGTGGATTCTTTAATTAAAACATTGATACCGCCAAACCCCCCACTGATGGATCACTGGACGCTCGCTAATTGATGGGCTTTGTGTGTACCGGGTTCGAGTCCCAGCAGTATTTAATTATATTAACTTTTTACACCTCTTCGTAGAGTAATTGATATATGATCGCTATCCATAGGCATGCCTCGTTTATCGTGTCGTTTTGCTTGTAGAAAATATTTATGCAAATTTTTACTGTTCTATTTGATTTCTTTATAATACTATAATTATTGATATATTTTTTCATACATACATTATTTCGTTCTCTTTATCAACACGTCTATAAGAGGTACATGAAGTAATACCTGGGGCTCACCCTGGATAGTTGTTGGGACTTCCCAGAGCACAAGGGTAAGTGCACAAGATCTCTCTCTGCCAGCAGTAGTATCGGCTATGTTGGCAGAGCATGAAAACTAGAATGCAGTGGCAACGCTCTCACAGAAGGAGACTTCTGTGATAGCGTCATGCTCCAGAAGAAAACCGCAGAGCGGGATCGGGAGAGGGCCCATCCTGCTCGAAGAAGGAGATCGATCAATCAATCCTTGCTGTGCGCTGTGCCGCGCACATGTCACGCCGCCGTCTTCCCGGGGGTCACTCGCTATGAGCATGCAGAATCCCCAATCTGCGTACCTGCAACCCCCGAGACCCCCACCATATAGCGACGGTAGGGGGCTCGACCTACCCGCACCTACAGTCATTAATGCTGCCTTAAATACTTCTACCAGTTGTGTTTCTTCAGCGAGTTAGAACCAAATTCGTGCTCGATATTAGAACTCCGACCAAGCCCTTCAGAAATAAATTTAATTTACCACCTGCCTACATTTAAAAATAAATTCTTTATAATTGTAACGAAACGTTTTATTCATTAATATTGTAGTCTTTGTTGTACACTAGTGTAGTTCTTCTACACTTAATACCTATAACCCGAACGGAACGCAATTAGGTAGTTTTTTTGGCTACTGTATAGCCAAAAAAAACTACCTAATTGCGTTCCGTTTTATGCAAGTTGCGATTTAATATGAAGACGAAGTTACGACCAAAGTAACCCTGCGAACCAAAGTAACCCCAATCTATCGGTATTGATGTTCATGGCAAAATATTTTGATTTGCATAAAACGCAACACACAAAGATGGCCACAGAATCAAATGTAAAAGTTAATCAACTCGAAAAAGTCACCCTGTTGAAAACATAAGGTACTTTCCACATTATTGCTGGCTGAATAGCGCGGCGACACAAAACGCGCGTTATTAAAGAACCCATCATCGCACAATGCGCCGATGACAAAACTCTTACTTTGAACTCCTTCCTAATCGCAGGGAAAACTTTATTTTGTAGGTGGGTGCGCCCGTGAAGGCTGGTGCAGCCGATACTTTTATTTTTATTCCCTTTTTCTGATAAACGTAATTCTCTCGTCTGTCTTTTGGAAAGGAACAACAGCTTTATTGCAGCGCTATGTGCATTATTGCCCACCCACTGTACACATTCTGCCATTTATGGCGTAAAATTCCAACCTCGATTTTTTCATTAAAAACAGTAAGTAAGTCTACATGTGCTTAGTTCGAAAAAAAGCGGTGATAGTGGTTGAACAGTTGCCTTTCAAACAGGAGTTGATCCCAGCCCGCATTTCTGACTTTTCCGATTCATGTGCGGATTAGAATTTGATTATGACTTGCCTGAACGATGAAGGAAAACATCGTGAGGAAACCTGCAGACCTGAGAGAGCTCCAGAATGTTATCAATGGTGTGTAGTCCGTCAACCCACACTAGGCCACCGTGGTGGTACCTTTCTCATCGTGGGAAAAGGCTCGTGTCCTTCAATGGGACAGCAATGAGCTAATTATGTATGTATGTATGTTTGCCTAGTTCGAGCGTCAGTCCCAGAAGTTATACAACCGTCGATACTTGCTATCAATAGATCAATGAGACATATTTCATACGACAAAAAATCTTATCATGGACATATACGAAAAACTATCTACCTTCTGAACCTCAGCTTAATAACCAAAGAATATTACTCAGAGCTTTAATACACGTTTTAAAACACCTATGTAAACAAAATGATAAGCAATATATTAGAAATCACTTTTATGATAAGTAAATTGTACCTAGACAGCCGATTATAAATCAATCACAGTTAATGGACGCAAAAAGTGCTATAAACTGGTGAACGTCATCGTATAATATTGAGGAGACACTTCGATGAAGTCAGACCACTTTATTGATGTGACATCGTAAAATTATCACAACAATATACGCTTTTACTGTTCTTTGTAATGTGGGAGACAATAACTGTACAATGTGACGTCTTCATTCCTCTGAGATGATCAATACCAACAGCCAAGATTCATGTTCCGGCTCAGTCTTCATATATTTTTAGGGTTCCGAATGTCCGAAGAAAAAACGGCGGATCCCTTATAGGATCACTCGTGTGTCTGTCTGTCGTTCTGTCCGTCTGTCACAGCCAATTTGCTTCGCATCTACTGGACCGATTAAGTTGAAATTTGGTATTATTGGTTTGGTATATATTGGTTAGTATGGATTTCTGCGACCCAAACACGGACGTGTAACGCAAATAAATGAATTTTGGGGGGCAATATAGAAAATTAAAGAATAAAGCTTTGCAAACTGTGTCGGTTAACAAATACAATGGAAGTGCTTGTTGTGAGGGTCTCAAATATACTTATTTTATAATTTTAAAATACATAGCTTTAAAGTTATTTAAGAAAATAGTCGATAATTGACCATCCCAAACTAATGAGCATAACATAAAAAAATCATAACTTAATTCTTTACTAATAGATTACAGGAAAAGCTATAAAAAGTCTATGGTCTTAAAATAATCTTCCAATATTGTGCGTAAAAACTTACAATTGCAGTTGGTGTGTATGGAAAGAACATGTTTTCCAACTACAATATTTATTCTTGAGATAAATTATTTCTCAAGACTGAATTCAACACTATTAATAATTACATATATTCAGTAATTACCCTCCACACAACCACAAACAAATTTGTGTCAGATTAAAAAACCATGGTCGATAGCATATTCATCATCATCATTAATCGTACGGAACCCTCTCTGTCGGTACTGGTAAGTACATCAGATAATATTGCAGACCGACTATAAGTAGTCAGCGCTGGACGTTTTGACTACTGGCAAATTCACCCCAAAATAACGGCCTTTGTTCAGCAGTGGACGTCCTTTAGCTGATATGATGATGAAGAAGCGTACGTTTACATCTAGTTTATATACAGTAACATTGACGGGAGTGCGACAACCGCAATGGTTAGAAGACAATGGCAGTATGGTTTTGTTCGACATCGGAAAGGGGCGACAGTAATGAAAAACATGGGAGCGACCGACTCCCGCGCCCCATGTCCCGATTGACTCGCATATCGATTCGCTAGTCGATTGAGTGATTTTAATTAGAATGAAAAAGATATGTTTTGTATTAAAGATTAATACTCCACGCTCATTTGGATGACGTCATTAGAAGTCCGGGTCACACTGAATGTGTTCAGAATAGGCCAGTAAGAAAAGATGCCGCAGAAAAAATATTTAGAATTCGAATAAAGAATTAACTCTTTGTAAATATCGTAGACTGAGTATTAACTAGACGGAGCCTTAGCGTATACCTTATGAGATAGAGATAGTTTAGCAGGGTTACCAACCTTTCAACCCATTTCCCTAAATTTTATTAGTGTTCTTAATTTATTGATTTGGTATATAAATTGCCGAAAACAGTAAATAAAACAAAATAATTACGTCCTGTCTTTCAAACCATTTATTATCATTTATATATATATTACCGATATTTTGAATAAGATGCAATGGTAACGTTCAACGTTACACTGCGTTGTACCAGCCAGTCGTTTAAAACGAAGTATTTGACTAGCGATGAAGCCTAGCTCATCAACGCCATTCCGATTCATCACACCCTCGTGTTCAACACAAATGATGATGATTTTGCATGATAAACTTGCATTATCTGTCACAAATGGTAATGAGTTGGATTTGTAACATTATACTCCTTTTGAAGAACATTTAACATGATTTTTAAAAGAACCTACCCTTCTGAGGTATGCTGACATTTATGAATATTAAGCTTCTGTCCATACTTACAAGAGTACAAATATTTAAGTGCCGTAGATAAGCTCCTCCCGCTAGTGTTAGTAGTGAACAATTATTCAGCACTGCGGGACAAATATATGCGACAAGAAATCTAACTTGATTGGTGAAGACCCAGATAAATTATTATTTTTATCTTATAACAAAAGACTATTTAGTGTTGATTTTTAATTATATTTAATTTAATTGACAAATATCAAAACGTTAATATGAATTCAAGACTCCTTTGTCTATTAGTAACAACAATTATGTAGCTTCAATTAAGTTCTTGAGAAGGCTAAGTATAAATATTCTGCAGCGAACTTATACTTACTTATTAAGACTTAATGTGATCTAATGATAAGTTAAATGATTGTAACTTGTTTTTAGTAAAATGGAATGGAAACTTATTACTTATAAAATTATGCATTTAATATTATAATTGGTATTATTTCGAAGTGTTATTCTTTTTGACAAGTTGTAAGGTCATTTTAGTCATCTTAACGAGATGATTAAAGTTGCTTATATACAGTCACCATTAACATTTAAAAAAACATTATTTTAATCACTTTTAGCCAATCTTGAAGTGAATTTTAAGGCTTTTAGGGTATAATTAGTTGTAGTTGTAGAACTTTTTAGGGTTATTAAACCTTTGGCTTCGGTTGAAGCTTGTGGCTATTAGGTTGGCTACGGCCAGGAATCGACCTTCTGTTACTAACAAATACTTTTGATATACATTTTTTGTGTCCAGCTGAGCCCAGAAACGTCAAAATATAAAGACGTTTGAAAGTTTTTACAATATTGAAAGGTACGTCGTGTTTTGCCAGTAAAGCGGTATGCCCAAATGTATTTCTGTTTTTTATTAATTATGAGTACTCGAGATTGAGATACACATTCATACATTTTCACAAATTACAACATTATATTGTAATCGTTACTCATAATATATTCAATTCCATACTAAGTATAAATTACCACTGAATTAGGGAAAAATATTTTTCCTTTGCTAGTATTCCTATAACTCGGCCAAATTAAATGCACGTCAGTTAAGTTTATCTGCAAACATTCGTGTGACCTCTAAATTTAAAGGGGTTATAGTGACAAAACTCTTATAAATCTAAAATTAGGAGGATGTAGACTCTAAAATCAGTTATAGCATAAAATATTTCTACACATTTGTAAAAGTTTCCATAGCACACTGTAGTTGATCATTTAATTGACAAAATATGCAACTTACCGATGAGAGGTTATGTTTTCCTCTTTTCGTCCATTGCCACTCTTACAAAAATAAAATAGCTAAAATAGCGCAGTGCACCATGCTCTAAGGGTTCAATAAAATTCACAACGTGCCCAATCACACAAGTTCCCAAAAAATATCACTTATTAGGCTTAAATACAATTCACCAAGATTGTTTCGCACCAGTTCGCAGGAGCTAAACAATCCCCACTACTAAAGTGAAGGTATACGCCGAAAGAGATAAAACATCATGACGTTGTCCCACTTAATTCCTACATCTATTTGTATAGAAGCATCTCTTTCCTCGTAATTTCTGGATTTTATGTGTCATCTATTACAATACTCTATCTACGGTAAATATACATTGTATTCCTATGTCATTTGTTTTTACAAATAGGTTGCAATTTTAAAAGTGCGTATCGTCGTAATGAATTTGACCAGGTTCCTAAAAATTTCCGTTTTTGATTTTCAAAAACAAAATTGTGTTGACCTTCGTGGAAACGCTCAGTCTATGGATAGGTGACAGCATAGTAGTACTTCAAATCATTCGTCCCCGTTGTTGTTATTAGACGGCAGTCGTAAAGTCAAGTCGGAGGCCTTTGCGTTGCTTGGACAAGCATGACACAAGGTGGGCCACGAGTGCCAGCTGTTGGGACTGGTCAGCCAAATGCTGCCACGACAACTGAATCAAATCACTTCTCTTCTAAATAAAAAAGAGATATTCCTTAAAGGTAATTCATATTCATTGCTATATACATACCTGTTATACTCGTATTTGGGTTTGTATATAACAGGCAATACACTAATCATTGTCAAAAATCATTAGCCAAAACCATAGATACTAGTACTGCTACTTAAATATTATTTCTAAAGCAACCATATACCCAACTCTGTATAAACGCTACAACACTACACACACAGGTGACGCTGTTGCCTATTTAAGTAACACATTCATTAATTTGTCTCCCCCTCTGGCTGAAGGCCTCTTTTGGCTTCGCCAGAAATGACTGGTTAAGCAACCACATTTCCCAGAAATATATGAGAAGCCCAAAAAAATAATTTCCTCCTAGACCACCAACCAGGCAATACCTAACAATACAAATAACCTAATTAAACTAATGACATTAACCTCAAAAAGCAAAAGACCGAAACCAAATAGGTGTTGGTCTTTTTTCAGCGTAAAAGGACCAACTAAAACAAATTCCACTTTTACAAAAACAACTTTTTCTTACATGCCAACATCACTCGTACTCGAGTATCGAGTGTATCGAGTATGGAACAATACTCGTACTATGAATGTTTGTGGCCGTATATCATCGTGGCTCGTCCGAACAATGGCGCCCGCGCAGCCGGCGCTTGCGCATGCCTGTAGGATCTTATGGTTTCGATACTTGAATACTTATTTAATTTGAAACTTTAGTATCTCAGAAAAGAATGTGTCAGAAAAAATTATGTATTATCTATATTTATAAATAACTTCGTAATAACTAATTTGACACTAAATGTAATATAGGAACAGTCTGTTACATAATTTGTTTCGACATAGTTGATATTTAATATGTTTACTCATTACTATTGATTTTCTTTGCAATCAGATATATATTTAATGGGAGATCAGAGATTTCATAATCTTATTAGGAATCTGCGTAAAACTTTAACAGGTAACCAACTAGACAACTGATAAAAACAGATAACTTGTTGAAATCATTATTAAGGGCTCACAGCATAGTTCTTTATCCACATCTCAGTGTAACATCGTCTAATTAATCAAAAATAAATAAAAACAAAGTGTCAAAACCTGTTCATCCTCCTACAACCGCTAAATACCGCATTATAAACTAACCGCCAATGTCCGGCGGTCAATATTATACATTCAAACTTAAATACTGAAAACACCCTCACTTCCCATGACCCACGACATTGTCCCGCGAAACAATCGAAACTGTCTCAAAAATATACCACTAAGATCACCCACGAGCTTATGTTCCTAAGAAAATTCTCATACACCCTTATAGCAACCACATTAAGCTTAAATTCACATGAATTTTATCTATTTAATTGCAAAGTTATCTTTGGGAACTACAAAGGTCCTTTGTCCGTATCGTGTAGCAGTCTAAACACATGGTTAGAAGACTTTTGTTCCAAGGGTC
Organism: Diloba caeruleocephala; assembly: GCA_947459985.1. Taxonomy (NCBI): domain Eukaryota; kingdom Metazoa; phylum Arthropoda; class Insecta; order Lepidoptera; family Noctuidae; genus Diloba; species Diloba caeruleocephala. The sequence continues at coordinate 6,734,516 of OX381618.1, forward strand.
CGTCTTTGGTTAGCCGCGATTTATTGGATGTCGTAGGCGACAGGATTAGTGTTGTGAGGCTTCTTAAATATTATATAAGTATCGTGGGAACACAGGATTTGCAATAGTATAGTGATCTTTTGACATTTAAGACGCTAAATGGGCCGGAATGTTTGCATTGTTGCTTTGCAATTGATACAGCTGTCCGTTTTGATATTCAAAATTCAGGAATTGTAGCGATGAACTGACCGTTAGATGTTGTGTTGTTGTGTGTTTTTCTGACTACAACACTTACGCACATGAACTGTATTACACTGTTATTAAATGTTAGTTTAACATTTATGTTTTAATTAACTAAGTTATCATTATCGTCAATTTAAATGGATGTTGAGAATGTTTACCTATTATATTTTATTTAGCGTAAAATACGGTACCTACTTCGTAATACGGGATATATGAAGAGAAGCTAAGAAAAAAATATCATCATTAGTGAGAAGGTTTCTTTCACCTCCTTCATAAACATTCATGGTTTCACGGATACGTTTTCGTAAAACTTCCAATAAGATAAGATGAACTAAAAAAACAAATTTTTTGATTAAAATTGTACAGTAGAAAAAATAAAGTAACTTTTAAAATTTGTAACGACGCCTGTCACCTTTGTCATCCTGCGACCACGAATGCTGCAAAGTATTCGGAACGTCAGGAAAATCAAAAATAGACGCGATAGAATCTGTTTAAAAGTGTTTTATTATAATCTAACCTGGTAACTTATCCTAAAGTACAGGGACATCCGCATGTGCATATTTCCAGATAATAATTATACGTTGTATGTATAACTAATAAATGATATTGCACCCTCACATAATAAAGCACTTGCAATTATTTAGCGGGATCACTTGCTGGGCATTGCGGGGTGCACTTTAAACATCTGTTGCATGTTGATGACCAGACTGGGCATAAAATGATTGGGTACTTTGAATGTAGTACTATATTTTATGCATAACAGAACTAAACGCATGGCTGTAATTTATATCATAAAGGCGGTTGATGATGATTTATATTCACATCTTCACTCCGAATCTTTGACCCTATACAACACAATTAAACTTCATATCCAGCTCTATCCCCAATTTCCTCCACACCCTCAATATGTAAATCGTATAATTCGTCAATAGCTCGCGGCTCGCGCTAATTGATTTCTATTTGCCCCTCTTTAATTGTGGCGTGTGATTCGCTGCTCTCTGAATTATTCATTTGGCTGCACTGTTATGCATACCAGTAGGTGAACAGTGCATGTTATAGTGTCCAGCTTTTGGGCGATGGTTGATTTGTCAATAGTCTACTTTTGATGGACAATTTTTTTGTGGCCCTTCATGATTGCCCCTTCCTAACCTTTTCCCAACTTTTATTGGGGTCTAATACGAATTTAACCAGATTCTTTGCTTCCTGCCCTGATCCCAACCTACTTGGGGTCGGTGCAATATGTTGCATACTGCAAAGGATTTGGGAAAAAGGTTTTACAGTCGGCCTGTACCTGTGTTTTATGTTATGTATACAGGGTGTCCAGTAAATAGCACGACATACTGCAGGGGGTGAGAGCTTGGGTCAATACCTACCAAAAAAACACAGTATATGTTCAGCAAAATCATACGGATTTACAGTAGTACAAAATATTCCGAAATATCGAAAAATCTCTACTTTGACACAGATTTTTAAGCATATCGTAATGAAAAATTCCTTTTCTAGTTTTTTTTTACCTCAAATTATTTGTGAATAGTTACTTTACTCATTGATAAGTCTTTATTCTATTAAAAACTAAACTGTCTTCAAGAAATACAATTTTTACTTAAATTTTCACAGTACAAATTTCTTATCGCAAAATTTTGTACTACTGTAAATCCGTAAGATTTTGCTGAACATATACAGTCTTATTACAAAAATCTTGTTAGACTCAGGTTTAAACCAGAACTATGAAGTCTGGACTTAGTGCGGAACTAACGTTAGTACCGTGGTTTAAACCCGTCCGTATTATAAATATCAAAATAAGTCAGGACTAGATAGTACCTGACTTTAGTTCTGGCTTAAATTATTTCCACAGATTATACACGGAATTCCTTGGAAACATTCATTCAATCAGATAGCATTCGGATACATTACGTTCCGTTTACCCAAATGCTGAATATTTCTGTAAATTTTTTATATTCATGGTATTGATATAATATATATAATAGGGTATTTAATGACGATAACTATTAGAAACGAATGGTTGTTCTTGTTTCAATAAATGCCATTTATTTTCTTTCTGAGGAATACTTTTATGACATTTATTTCATGTCCGAAATATGTACTTTCAAACAACACTAATGCGTAACGGAATGTCTATATCGCGCGGAAATCTTTAAACATAGGTAAAACTATTCTGAGATTTGGACGTTTCTTCGTACTTATTATTGATAAGAAGTTAGGGAATAATATTAATAAAATAGAACAACAGAAAAAACGAAGAAGTGAAAACTGGAATTCTGAAGAAAAAGTTAGTACTTGCCTACAATTATTGTAATTACGGCACATTACTATCTTTAGGACGACGCAAATTTAAACTATTTCAGGAAATATTACAATACAACATACAAAAATAAACCAAATCTAACCTCAACACAATGAATTTGACGTATATTTGTGACTTAGACCAAAGGTTTTAGAGTTAAACTAGGTCCCCATCAGGTTTATCTTTAGTACCATAATAGTCCAAGACTAAGAGTTAAACCACTTTTTGTAATAAGAAATTTGATTAAACCTCACTTTTAGTCCGAGACTATCGATAAACCATGTTTTGTAATAAGACGGATATTGTGTTTTTTTGGTAGGTATTGACCCAAGCTCTCACCCCCTGCAGTATGTCGTGCTATTTACTGGACATAATTTATACGTTGCCATTTATTCACATCATCACCATTTCGGCCGACTAAAATCCACTGCTAGACACAGGCCTCCCCCAAAGATCACTACACCGACCGATATGAGTGTGTTGTGTGCTCATTGGGAGGTTTGTCATAATCGCCACGCTTGGCAGGCGGGTTGGCGATCTCAGCTGAGTTGTTAATGTACTCGAAGGACGCTGTTGCCCATCCTCCGGCTAATCCCATAGTCGCCTTTTACGACACCCACGGGGTGAGATGGGATGGCGGTATTCTTGAAGACTGTTTTCGGTGAATATGAATATCCATATTCGTTGCATCACTAGCTAATGTCGGTAGCTTTATCGTTTTAGTCTACATTTTATTGTTTACTAGCTGGGACCCGTGGTTTCACCCGCGTTTAATTTAAAAGAAATTTAGAGTACTTCGACATAGACACTTGACATAGAATAAATATATTGGATTTCAAGGGTTTTATTTTTTTACGCGGAACCCTAATAATTTTTCTAAAATAAAAGTAGCCTAAGTTATTCCTCATAACATCAGCTATCTGCCAGTGAAGGTCCCGTCAAAATCGGTTCAGTCGTTTCGGAACAAACAGACAGACAGACGGACAAAAAAAATTAAAATAGTTTTTTTGTTATATGTAACGTACATACTTTCATATGCATTTAGTAAAAAGCTGTTATTTTGACATTACAAACAGACACTTCAATTTTATTTATTTGTATAGATAAAACAATATCGGTGTGGTGTTGATTGTTAAGTAGAATAAATGTAGTAGGTACTTTCTTTAACTTCTGATTTGAATTATCATTCACTATAAGATTTTAACATGATTTAGTTCTAATTAGACTTTGACTGGTTCTTCCATTTCAGCACAGGTCGCAATATTTTTCTATTAAATACAATAAGTTGAGTAAATTTAAAGATAAATAAATAAACCTTTGTCGTCGTCCTCCAACGTGAAATCCCCTCAAGAACTAAGACCATCTAAAATTACTTACTCAAAGTGAAAGTATTCGAAAAACTAAAACTATGCCTGAGGGGCGGACAGAAAAATTGTTATTTTATTGCATCCAGGGGCACACATGTCATATTTTATTCTCCACTCGGCATTTTGTGGCTTTGCAACCTCTATATAATTTACCGTCACGGACTTCCATGTTTCTAACCCCTAAGTCCTTACTGCTTTGGAATAGAGGCTTTAAATGTTGCCACATTTTTTTTTGTGGGACTCGAAAGTTTTTAGATTGCGTGCGTGTCGTCATACGCACGGATGAGTAGTATATCATTTTCTTTGTACAAATGGCTGAAAGAATTCTGTGAGGCGTCCTAATCTAGTAGAATATAAACAATAGCATTGTCTGTCTGCCATTTTGTCTCTTTGGGGGAATGAGGTGAGATTTACATTCGAGAAAGTCTTTTGTGAAATTTCAATGATATGTCGCGAATTTAGCTTCTAAAGGAAATTGTGCGTATTGAATGTTCAACACGGGGAAATACTCTCGTGAGTTACGCAAAGAAAGTCAGAACTTAAGGTTCGCGAATTCACGATCATTCGTTTCCGAATAAAGTCCACTGCTGGACACAAGCCTCTCCCAAAGGTCCCCACGATGACCGGTCTGAGTATGAAGTGTGCTCATTGGTGGGTTTTCCATAATCGCCACGCTTAACAGGGTGGCGATCGCAGTAGAGTTGTTAATGTACTCGAATGACGCTGCTGCCCTTCCTTCGGTTAATCTCATAATCACCTTTTAGGACACCCACGGGATGAGATGGGTTGTTGGTATTCGTAGCCCGCACCACACGGCAATTACCGCGATCTTAGCAAACTCAAAACACATTTCGTATCAAGAATCGATTCATTCTTCCATTCACATAGATATCTATGTGAAAGGAAGAAAACATGGGTTTACAAGGTGGCACACACAAAAATATAACGACTATAAAACTAAATAAAAGTTGACAAAAACGTTTACATCGTAAAAAGATACAAAATTATATTGCTAAATAAGCAACAGCTCAGCATAATGTGCATAATAATGTAACTAGGATATTCTAGTTCCTAACAGAAAAATATCATAAATCTAATTTGACAGTTGTACAACTGATTCTTATAGTTAGCAAATGGCTGCAACATCGATAGGTATGTACCTGAGCGAAACAATCTATTTTAACAATAGATATATATAGAATAGACTACTCGTACAAAACAATCTTAACGAAAGCGTAGAATGAAGCTGCCTATATGTACCTACAATAATGAAATAAATTTCCGACATCCAGTCATCAGGCTATTTTTACATTGGCAGGGAATTGAAGCCGCGACACCGCTCGTAAATCACCAAAGGTAATAAGCACTAATGTCGTGGAACTAACACTGCATTTCACGCACCGTCACAACCGGTAATGTGGCCCAAATAATGTTTTGGTCTCGAAGCGAAAGCTATAACCTTTCTTATTCAAATCAAATTATTTATTTCGCAAAACAAAAATATTTATGGCAAGTTGACAAGGGAGCCTTAGCTGGTTCAAAGGGAAGGTTAAACATAAATGCTTTCCCATAGCAATAAAATATTAAATATCGAACCTCTTTTCGGAGAGGCCTATTACAGATAATATTAAGTGGTGCAAAATATGTAGTTTTTGTTGGAATATTAACAGCAGTCCAACCTTCTTATATGTGCCTTCGCCTTCCGATGACGATGGGCAACGAGGAGAACCAGTTTACTTGGCCCGACGACCTGACGAAGCTCTTACAGGTCATCGGTCAAGTAAACTGGATTATTGGTCCTTTTAGACAGAAAATATTCCTGGTCTTAAGGTTTATGGAATTTACTTTTAGCACCTCCAAATATATGTACTGATATTACTACGTAAGCACATTTCTGAAAACCCTAATTTATTATTATCTTACATGCACATTCAATATACACACTGAGTAATATCTTCTTAGATACAAAAACCATTATGTACATCATTGCATGGCATTGCATTCATGGTCGTACCTAAACCACAAATGTTATTACTTCATAGATTTCACAATTTACCTAAATAGACAAATATCCTTCCGAATTGCCATAACAGATCCCCAAAAACCACCATAGCTGATAGCCCATAGCCTACAGCCAAAGGCAAAGTCGCTGTGAACCCATAACATCTCACCCGAGAGCGTTCACCCCTGACCCCTAACTGCCTCTGGTCATCTCGAGACGTGTGTTACCTCTCTCTCACTCGGTAAACTACGTGTATGGCCGTCCTTGTCCCGCCGTGCACGATCCGATCCGAGTGGATCCGGGTATCCTCAGAATTGCAGTTGGTTACTCGGTACAAAAATAGAGGATGCTATGGGTTCATACGTTTAACTGATATCATCATCGTTCGTTATTTAGTGGCAGTTAACGATTTTCACGTATTTATTTAAGACAGCTTGACAGTCAGGCCTTTTTATCATTGTCAATAGACATTAAATTTTCTTAACACCTTTTGAATATGCTGTCTATATTGTATAAGAAATAGTAACCATTTTAATTAGCTTTTGTTATATTAATAAAGCTTACATTTCACTTTATTTCATAGCCGAACTCGAATGCAGGCTGATCATTCGTTGATTGCGATACCATTCACCAATATCTCATCTTTATACTCCTGTCAAATTACAGCGGCGCATCTTACACTGTATGGTTTTTACTCCGTGTACAAGACGTCAAACAACATAGACACAGGTCATCGACATGACACTGTAAATAAGTAGATACATAGGTCAACATGTACTACAGTTCATCGTTATCATTATCATATCAGGCAAAGGATGTCCAGCGCTGAGAAAAGGCCCTCATAGGTTTCAACGATTGTGTCATCATTATGGAGGAAATTTGTGGTTGGTGAGCACAGAATGGCTGCTATTCCACAGAGAAACGCTACTGCCCATCCATCTGGTTTAAAGTCCCTTAGCCTTTTAAGATATCTACCTTAGATAGGGGTAGAGTGGTGCTATATTTTTCATCCGGGCACCAAGGCAAAAGCGCCACCTTTCGAACGCAATCTGTACGTAGTTTACCTTTTATCAAAGTTTGAGCCGCGCTACAATCAAAACTGAAGACGCGCTCGCTTACCGCTCGGCGCTCACACATACATATTAACTGTACACTGAGTTTACACATACCTGAACGCTTAGTAAACTATAATATAAAAGCAGCCAAAAGACGTCCACTGCTGAACAAAGGCCTTCCCATAGATTTCCACAATTGTGTCGTAATTTTGGGGGGAACTTGACAGTATTCACCACGCTTCGCAGGCAGGTTGGTGAGCGCAGTATGGGTACTGTTCTACAGAAGGGATGCTGCTGCCCATACCTCTGATAATTCTCTAGTCACCTTTTACGACATCCACGGGAGAATATGGAATGGTGTTATATTCTTAATCTGAACACCAAACGCAATACTATAATACAGTACATAAGCTTAAAGTCATTTCCCCAGTAAAACATGAAATAATTCTCACATACACATACCTGGATATTAAGTCTATTGGCCATTTTGTTAAAATATAATAATAAAAATATCATCTGATTACAATGAAACACATTAACATACTAACTACTAATATTACGTTTTAACGTAACTAAACAACATAAAGTTACAATCACGAGCAGGTCTAGTATAGGGAGACTTGCCATGAATAGTTAACTTATTTTTTACCTTTCCACCTGAAAACCCAGACTCTGACTTTACTGGTATACGCAGCATTTCGGCCCATTTGTTTGCGCTTGGCTTGCGCATTTCCTGCTCTTGTCCTTCCTCATTCTCCTGCTCAACACATTCCCTGACCTCATTCTTAGCTGGTTCCTGAGCGTTCTTCTCTGTAACTGTGTCAGGTGTCTGTGTTTGTATCTTAATTAACTAGTCTATGTGCCTACTTAGTACGGTTCCATCTTCTGTTTCAATCTGATAGTTTGACGGACCTTCTCCGTTAACTACTTTCCCCGGCAACCAACGTGGTCCACTACTATAGTTTCTGTACATGACATCTTGTCCTACGTCAGTCAGTCTATCCTTTTTTTTATTATTCCTATATACTTGGTCTTCCTCATTATTACGCTTCTGATCATGCGGATTAATTGTATTTAGTAATGTACACACACGCCTGTCAAAGAAGAGTTCCGATGGACATTTATTGGTAGCAGCACATGGCGTAGCACGTAGTCCTAAAAGCATGTTAGGAGTTTTGACATCCGAGGACATGCCGTCCATTTTGCGAAGCTTGTCTTTTACAGTTTGCACCATACATTCTGCCAATCCATTAGTAGATGGGTGAAAGGGTGCACTCCTAACATGTTTTATTTTGTTAGCATCTAAGAATCGTTTCATTTCAGATGAAGTGAATGACGTGCCACTGTCTGAAACCAAGGTCTCACACAGTCCATGTATAGCAAAAATCACTCTTTGCATTTTGCTTTTTTCATTCATCCGGATCACTGTTGCTGATGTTATATTATTGACAATGAACACCTCAGGCCACTTAGAATATGCATCGAAAATAAAGAAAAAGATTTTATTTAGATACGGCCCCGTGAAATCAATATTTAACCGAGACCGAGGTTTCGCGGGCCGAGGTGGCATATGGCGGTTTTTCAAACATTTATTACAACTCTTTACACACGTATCAATGTCATAATTTAATAGTGGCCTCCAAACCTAACTTCTGGCCAGCGCTTTTGTTTGCACAATGCCGCTCTGTGCTTTATGTAAAGCGCGCAAAACAGCTTCACGCAGCGATGGCGGCACCACCACGCGACAGCCCAAAACGATGCACTCCTCGTGCAACGACAGCTCAGCACGGTGCAACCAGTATGGACGTAGTTGATCGTCCAATTCTTTAGCAGGCCAACCGCATAATATGTGATGACTTACCCGGTTAAGAACCTTGTCTCGTTTTGTAGCCGATGCGATTTGGTCTACATCCGAAATCCTCAGGCGCCTCGGCCATGTTATACGAGGGCGGTTTGATAAGTCCATGACTTTGGAAAGAAGAAACACTCTTTTTGCATATACATTTTTTTATTTTTCTACATAATCTCCTTTCAACTCTATGCACTTAGTCCAACCTCTTCAACCTATCAAATTTTTTTTTTGTCAACCTGAAACCCTGAAAAGTGGGCCTCAGTTTCGGCTACCACCTCTTCGTTTGACGAAAATCTTTGCCCGCCAAGCCATTTCTTCATGTTTGGGAAGAGGAAAAAGTCACAGGGGTGTGAAGATACGCGAAGTAAGTGATGCTGGTCTCGACTGAACGAGTTTTTTTATATTTTGCATGATATTCTGGGCATGAAAAAGCTTTCTGCAAGATGGGTGCCGCGTTTACTAACAGTCGACCAGAAACTAAATCGTGTAACAGCTTCTGAGGAATGCCTAGCCATGTATAATCGCAATCCGAGTGAGTTTATGCGTCGGTACATAACAGTTGACGAAACGTGGGTCCATCATTATACTCCAGAGACTAAGCAACAGTCGAGGCAATGGAAAAACTACATTATTATTACAAAAAGGGGTGATATTTGGCGACTGTACCCTAAGTACTAACGCTATTCTGGTAAGACGAGGTGACAAAACATTCAGTATAGGCCTTTTTGGATCAAAAATTCCCAATAACGGCTTTGATCTGTGACAATCATAAAAAACCTGACCATCAAATAGCTGTGAAATTTACTTACTCCAAACATGATTGCAGTCGCTTCCTTGTCTAGCTGAGAGTAGCGCCCCTCGTGCGAATTCAGAGCCCATGGCAATAGGACGCTCTTGTCCATCGTCCATAATATGACAAGACGATTCCCGCTCCGTACTCTGAACCATCACAGATGAGTATCAGCTGCTTGTTCAGGTCGTAATTAACGAGTGTCAGATCAGAAGACAATAGGCGCTTTGCAGTATTGAAACTGATCTGCTCCTGATCAGTCCACAACCTATAATAGAAGGTTGGACAAGTACCCACGTTTAGATACAACAGTTTTGAAAAGCATTTCTGTGGCAATCGAACTTATTTTCACAATGCGAAAGCGTAAAGTAAGTAAATTAATTAAAGTACGCAACGTAAAACCAACACTCCAAAGCAAAAAAGCCAAAGCATCATAAATTCTAGGTTAACTATACCTACTGACTTACGGTCGAAATTAATAAACAATCTAATCCAAAATGTTTGGATTTGGGATTTGTCTCTGTTTTCACAAAACCAGATCTAGTTCAAAATATAAAATGTAAAGATTTGGGATTAGACTGATTATTAATTCATTTCGGCTGCTAGCCTACTAAGTAAACGTGTATTAAGTGCACGACTAACATCATAGGAAAGAGTAACAGCAACGTACAACAGTACGTACTTACCTATATTTCTAGTAACTTAATAAAAAAGAATATTCCTATTATAACCACATAATTATTACGGGAACATAATAATGAGACAGTTATGGCGCACAACAGTATAATTACGCCACAACGATTGACGTAAGGGTTGAAGGGGGATGCTAACAAAAGAGGCGCGCAATGATTTTTATGTGATTTTCACGCAACGCCGCGCAGGCACAGGAAATGGTATAAAGCCAATGTTTTTACATTTATGAATATGTTTAATATGAATTTTTCCAGCTATAAATATTATCTAAGTATTATTAGGAGCCTGATATTTTATACGTGGTTAATTTGTAATTTTGGGAGCATCATAATTAATACTAAAGATTAGGCTTCTTAAATAGGTAAATTGGTGAAAACAAAGAAAACTTAGAGCTCTTCATAAAATGGCTCATTTTTTAAGCGATGGTCTTGGGTTTTGCTATTACCAACTTCCAACTTTTTTTTAATTGTAGACATACCTATTTTAAATTGTAAATTTTATTGGCGAAGTTAGCCTCTAGTCCTAAACCTTTACTTAAAAATATAAAAGAACAAGCTAAATGGTTACGCTATCCTTAAATTGTCACTACGTTACATTACGACTTATAAAACTCTGACCTCACCTCACCCTGTAAAGTAAAACTGCGTCAGGGTATTCACGTTTACTTACTATAAATTCAATACAACCTTCATAAAATATTCCCGCATCGGGAAACTGCATAGTAGTGTTTATATTGTGATAATAAATAATTGCACCCCGCATATTTAATAATTCCGCTAGTTAATTAAAAGGGAACTGTAAAAACATTGCTCGCTTGATAATATTGGAAGCGGGAAAGCAGGGCGCTTGTTTAAATGGCGACTCGGTTCGATTGAGAACAGCGCCATCTATTAGAGTATGTGGAACTAAGGTTGGCCATGACCATGAATCATGATTAAACATAAAAAGTATTTAAATTGCACTTTTTTATCTGCGGTTAGGTGACGAAAATATTTAGTACGTACGGTAGTAAAAACTAAAACACCACGTTTACGCGTTACGTTTGGTTGTGGACGTATCAATGTGATGATACTGTATGAGTATACCTATGTATGTATCTATGCATACATAATTAGTCATGTTGAAGTCTAAAGTTGTATGAATGCACAATTGCAGCAGCAAATATATTTATTTAGTTATGTACATTTTTTATGAATAATTAAAAAACATTCAATAACTATTGGTGAAATAAAATTCAATGATATATAACCTGAAGAAGCTTCACTTCTTACGCATGTACACTATATCCGCACAATAGCCACTAATGAACGGATCTAAAACCACCAAAAACCTAAACTGGCTGAACATGAAGTGAAAACACCATACCACTCATGACAGTTATGAAAATCTTCACTTAAATCCTTGGTAGAGGTACTGATTGATAATTTCAACAAATTTCATATCGGGGATGTAACTCAGTGGTAGAGTGTCTGCTTCGCATGCTGAAAGTCCTGGGTTCAAATCCCAGCATCTCCACATGCTCTTTTTGCGTTTTAATTTGTTTTATCGACACACTAGATTTCATTAAAATTGCACGCCAGCCCACTCGCATTATACCTACCACAGAAAACTTAACTTTATTTACTTTTATGATTTAAACGGCCTACCAAAGCACTCCATATAGGGCCCTGCAAGCAGTGGCCGTTTTAGTCTCATTGACTTGCTATAAATAAAACCGTATACTTTTTCGTTCCGATTTTTATTTGCTGACTTACTAGCTTTCATTTATAACGCCAACCAATTCGCATTATAAGCAAAGAAAAGTTTAATTCCTTTGTTTTTATGAGTAAGAGTCATTTACATGCCTGAAGTAAAACAGTAAAAATAAAATCTCATATTTAATTTATCACGTTGCGCCTTAAAACTCAATAAATATTACAATCCCAACTGTCCGTCAGTCTGTCTGTCCAATGATTTAACGCGCCAATAGAGCGAACAACCACGACACGTGGACATATAGACCGCATGATTTTATTATTAGAAAATCTCAATGATTGTGGCACACACCTGGACAAAGGACAATCAAAAATATATTTTTGTGATACTTCCTTACTAAGCATTTTATTTGAATGTTATACTCCGTATAGTGGCGCGGAGTTGACGGCCTCGCTTCATATACCTACACGGCTACTTTTGAAGCTAATTTTCCAGTATAAGCTGATCTCGGATTGTATAAGCTTTACCTACAATGAGAGATCAGTGTAAACTGGATATATATAGTTTGATATATTGATATGTAGCCGTGTACCTACTCTTGGGGATATCCTTTACAATTCTATCCGAGAACTGCCTGGGGGGTTGACCTTTTTACAGTCGCCTCCCCTCTGCTAGATAACGTGACCGCTTTACAGTCATCTCCTCCGAGATGTGCTTAAAGGCGTACCTAGCATCAATGGGTAGCTCTAGTGCAATCTCACGAGGTCCCAGTGCCGAAGATGACCGCTCCAGTGGTTTTAGGCTTTAGCCGCCAGTAGATCGCAGGCATGCCTCTTCGCCCTTCCCCGGGGCGGAGGAAGTTCATGAGGAATTTCCACTGGGGATCAATAAAAAAAACGTTGTGGGTTAAAAATCTGGTATGTACACACGGCTATATATTAAGCTATACATATCTGGTTTACGGTGATCTCTCATCTGACGGAAAGCCTATACAATGCGAGACCAGCTTATACTGGAAATTTAAAGTTTGATATGTAGCCTATTGCTCGCACCTATTGCTACTTTATTAATATCATAATCTATTTGCTTAGGTTATCTAAGACATGAAGTAAATAAAAACAGTGTTAGGAAATCTTGATCACACACACACGCACACATATCAGCACCATAACTACACTGAGCGGTCATAAAGGATATTCCCAGTGGTATCTAGACTAAGAATATAGAACCACTCCATCTCCTCCTGTAGGTGTCGTAAAAGAAAACTAAGAGACTCCAAATCCAGCAGTATGGGCCCCTAAGGATCCCTTCTGTGGAATAGGAGCCTTACTACGCTCACCAACTACTACTATTACTACGTTGTTTAACTAAATCTCCTCGGAACTTGAACTACTATCAATATCTATCTCGTTACGAGTTTCACATCTACAAGCCCTTTTTTTAAGTAATGAATAATCTATCACTTCACGTTGAGAGTCAGTGAAGCGTACAACTATTTCTATGCGTACAACCGTGACACGCGCACACGCGCCCACACGCACAAATTGTATTATTAGAGAATCTCAGTGATTGGCACGCACCTGGTGCAATTGAATCAAATTTAAATAAATGACGATTTGTTTTGTATTTATAATAATTTTATTGTAACACGAGTTATATTTAATCCGGTGAAAATACGTTATGTATTTCCTGCACCCGGGGAAGGCCGGAGGAGCACGCCGGACTCATACATACATACATATAATCACGCCTCTCTCCCGTAGGGGTAGGCAGAGACCACTTCTTTCCACTTGCTACGATCCTTACATACTTGTTTCGCTTCGTCCACTTTCATAATTCCCTTCATACATGCTCTTCGGTTTAGGGTACTCTTGACCTGGCCTTTTTCCAAGACGTCCCTGATTTGGTCTTGAAACGTCCGCCTAGGTCTACCCCTTCCAGCACTTTCATTCACACTCGCCTTATACACTTTTTTCGTCAATCGTTCTTCATTCATTCTCTCAACATGGCCAAACCATCTCAGCATACCTTTCTCAATTTTTGTCACTACATCTTCTTTCAGACCACAACGTTTTCTTATCTCACTATTCCTTATCCTGTCACTCAGTTTAACTCCTATCATACTTCTTAACGCTCTCATCTCAACTGCATTTATTCTGCTTTCATGTTTCTTCTGCCATACCCAACTTTCACTTCCGTACATGAGTGTCGGAACCAACACCCCCTCATGCACAGCCAAACGAGCCTTGTAAGACACCTTCCGACTGTTCATAAAGGAGTGCAAAGCTCCATTCACCATGTTTCCTGCATTCACTCTTCTTTCAATATCACTCTCACACTTTCCATCTCTTGTAAACTTTGAACCCAGATACACAAACTCATTCACCTGTTCAATTTGTTCATCTCCAATCACGATATTGCAGTCTGTCACTGCCTCATCTCTTTCAAACACCATCACTTTCGTCTTCTTTACATTTATCTTCATTCCCTTTCTAACAAGAGCTCCACTCATAGCAGTTACCATCTCCTGCAACTCCTCTGCCGAGGACGCAAGTAATACTTGGTCATCAGCATAGAGAAAACATTTGAAGAGTAACTCATTCATTCTCAACCCACTTTCATTCTCTTTTAAATCTGTCAAGAAATTGTTCATGAACAGATTAAACAGCCACGGTGACGCTACACATCCCTGTCTAACACCTTTTTCGATACTAAACCATTCAGTGTACGCCCCGTTTATCCTTACACAAGCACTAGAATCCCTATAAAGAGATTGCAGTGCTCGTATGAGGATACTGCTCACACCGTTCACGGACAATGCTGACCACAATTCATTTCTCACCACTCTATCATAGGCCTTTTCTAGATCAACGAAGGTGCAATAGCTTTTCTTGTTTTTAGCCAAACACTTTTCGGCTATACACCGCAGGGAAAAGACCTGATCCGTACATCCCATTCCCTTTCTAAATCCCGCTTGTGCATCCCATACTTTTTCGTCTGTTTCATTCACAACCCTTTCAATCAACACTTTCGCATACAATTTACCGACAACGCTGAGAAGGCTTATACCGCGGTAATTTATGCAGTCCTGCCGTGACCCTTTTCCCTTATACAATGGCACGATTACGGCTTTGCACCAGTCTCCCGGTACTTGCCCATTTCGCCAGCATAAATTGAAAAGGTGGTACAGCTGGCTAGCCACTATGCCCTGTCCAGCCCTCAGCATCTCGACGGTAATCCTGTCATACCCTGCAGCCTTACCTAATCTCATTCTTTCCAACGCTTTCACTATTTCATCCATGCTTATCTCACTTTCATCATCATTTATATCAGTTTCCATGGAAGGTGTCGGACGTTGTACCTGCTCTTCCTCTCTTTCAAACAAACTTTCAAAATACTCTTTCCATCTCTTTAACACACATTCTTCTCCTTTTATAATGCTCCCATCTTGACTCCTGATTGTACTCAGCTCCGAGGTAGAAGTTTTTCCTCTGGCTGTTTTGATCGATTTCCAGAAAAACTTGATGTTTGACTGGAAATCTTCAGTGAGCCTCCTATCAAAATCATCCTTTCGTTCTTCTTTCTTTCTAGACACAACTTCTTTCGCTGCTGATTTCAATCTCTTATACTTCGTTCTTGCTTCCTTTATGTCGTTATCCGTTGCCTTCCAAACTTTTTGGTTAGCTTTTGTTGCTAACCAATCCAACCACGCTTTCTTCTTTTCTTGCACAGCCCTTTGTACATCTTTATCCATCCACACATTATAGTTCTTTCTTCCTTTCCTTCTTTTAGCTACCCCGCATACCTCAATAGCAACATTAACGACCCCTTTCTTAAATGTCTCCCACAAATCCTCAATCACACCTAACTCTTCCATGCCTTTAAAACTTTCTTTCAGTTTCTCTATATACGGACGCACGCCGGACTCCTACCGGCAAAAACCACCGAAATGGTTATTTTCAGCACCAAGGTTCTGAAAACTCGAAAACTCTCCATCTAGAGCGGAGGGGAGTAGGAGGGGATGACTGTGAAGCGGTCAAACCCTTTATAGCACGCGGTCATACCCTGGCTCGAGACAACCAGATTTCACAGACACTAGAGTATAATTACAACGACAATCCACTGGGCTGTAATAGCAAGTTAACAAGTAATGGGGATGACCTGAGTAGGCGGAAGGAAGGCGGTAGAGAAGACAATATATTCAGCTGCAATATACCGGTGCAGATAGAACGCCCACCTGG
The DNA here is from genome assembly GCA_947459985.1 of Diloba caeruleocephala. Lineage (NCBI taxonomy): Eukaryota > Metazoa > Arthropoda > Insecta > Lepidoptera > Noctuidae > Diloba > Diloba caeruleocephala. Next base: position 6,750,738 of record OX381618.1, read on the forward strand.
TCTCTTAATATGAGCCCTAATTGCTATTCAGCTACTAGTGATAAACTGCCATTTTCGTACAAAAAGACGATTTGCAACTGGTCAGATATTATACATTTTAAGCCCCCTGTACATCGCTGGATAGAGACTATAATTACTATGCTAACACTGTCAATAACTTATCGATAGACATCGAAGTCGACTTGAAAGAAAATACAAAAACTAATTCAAATCAATTCAATTAGCTGTTGAAACTCACCATGGGTCTCAAGAGCTCAAGGCTATCCAAAGGGCTAGGGGCTACGCTCGGCGTTTTCGGCGAGATCAAATCAAAAATGAGGAGATCTTCAAAAGAACCAAGGTAACCGACATACCCCTAACATTAGCTAAACATAAGTGGCAGTGCCGTGTGGTGCCGGCTCCGAATACCACCACCCCATTTCCTCCCGTGGGTGTCATAAAAGTTGACTAAGGGATTAGCCGGAGGATGGGCAGCAGCGTCCTTCACTAAATTTACAACTCAACTGCGATCGCCAACCCGTCTACCAAACGTGGCGATTATGGCAAAACCCCCCAATGAGCCCTCAACACACCCATATCGGTCGTTGTGGTGATCTTTGGGGGAGGCCTGTGTCCAGCAGTGGACTTCATACTGCCGAAATGATGAAGTGGCAGTGTGCGAGGCACATAGCTCGCGAATGGATGGTCGAAATGTTTGCCGACCGCGTAAAAGGTGGATCGATGACTTGGTGATGGTTGCAAGAATCTCCTGATGCGAGCGACATAGGACCGGTCATTGTGCCGATCTTTGGGGCTGGCCTATGTCCAGCAGTGGACACGTTTCAGCTGAAATGATGACGAGCAGTTAAAACAAACAATAAATCTTGTAAATTCTATGAAAACCTATTAAGAAAGCAATCTTAAAACACACGAGCTCCATTGTCAAAAGGTCAAGCATTCATCCTGTCACGTGTCTATCTTTAAAGGTAAACTCCATTAGGTACAGTCGGACAAAATGAATAGTTGATGGCTACCAAAATGTCAGGCCAAATGGAATAACATATGAGCAACGGCTTCATCAGTTGCCGAAATGATGATCAATATTTTAGTGATGGATTTCCTGTTTACTTACGAGCATGTGTGGTATAGGTTGTGTTGTGGGGAATGAAGATATGAGCTGTTTATAATACCCATGGCACAATAGGTCAGTAGAGCAAAAGTGAAAAAATTTACCTTACCCACGGCACTACTGGTAGGCTTACTTGGTAGTGCCGTGGGTAAGGTAATGGATTTTTACAGGGTCGGCATTGAGCGATCGACACCTCTGGTGCTGCAAGCTGGTGCTGGTTACGACAATCGTTTGGGTACTATTAGGCAGGCTATACGCTTGTTCACCACCTAAGTGAAAAACAATTGTATAACATACTAGCTGGGACCCGCTGCTTCACCCGCGTTTAATTTAAAAGAAATTTAGAGTACTTCGACATAGACACTTGACATAGAATATATATATTGGATTACAAGGGTTTTTATTTATTTTTGCGCGGAACCTTAATTTCTAACATAAAAGTCCTTATAACATCAGCTATATTCCGGTGAAAGTCCCGTCAAAATCGGTCCAGCCGTTTCGGAGATTACCCGGAACAAAATGACAGATAGACAAACAAAAAATTTTGAATTTGTTTTTTTTGTTATATGTACCGTATATACTTTCCTATGCATTAAGTAAAAAGCTGTTATTTTGACATTACAAACAGACACTTCAATTTTATTTATTTGTATAGATAAGTTTTGAGTAGGTAAACAACTTGAGAGATGTCCTGCTTGACTAAAAAGTGCTTAGGAGATTAATTGATGGATGCTTCAAATTCCATTGTGCTCATCACATCAGCCCCCAAACGCTGCTGAACATGAGCCTCCAAAAGATCACTACAATGAACAATCACAGAGGATATTGCCATAATCACCACGCTCGGCAGCCGGATTGGTGATTGCAGTATGTTATTAGCACACGGAACGATGCTGTTGCTCGATTCCCGACATTAAAAAAATAGAAATTGGTGACGAGACGAGTAAGTCATTCCCCTGGTGGTAAGCGTCATGCCAGCCCATAACAATTGTAATGCTACACTAACAATTGTAATGGACTACTCCTGCGTGGTACCACACTGCGCTCGTCACCTTGAGATATTAGTTATTTAGTATCTTATGCCCAGTAATTTAATTAACTACATTGCCCTTTAAACTGTCACCCTGATTAGCTAAAACCAGTGACATCAGACGCGACAGCACCTATCGCGCAGCCAAGGATCTACCCGTGGATAACCACCAAAAAATTGGTATTACGAAAGGCATTCGCCCGACTGTCGACTTGCGGATGGATCCATACTTACGGTGTAAGTGTAATTTATAGTTCATTGATCGTCCGACAGAGGGTGAAGACCTAGAAAAAATACTTAACCTTCTTTCACCAAAAACACCTTAACGCAAAAATAATTGCTACAACTGTGCCTAGGTTTTATTTTCTAGTCGATAGATAAGCACTACTTACAAATGACTAAAATAAAAAAGTCGGATAGACAGAATGCAAATGTGATGATCACAAAAGTTTCTTAATTAACTTCTTTTTTTTAAATCCCTAAATAGAACAAAGTTTTCACTGTAATGAATTTCGAAAAATAGTTTACTATGAAATACTACTTCTTCTACTGACCCTATAAATAAATATTTACGCAAAGATATCCAAAACTGTCGTTTAAAATACTCCACAAATTAGCGACGACATAAAAATATGGAAACCTGAACGCACGGCAAGTGAAACTTTGCTCAGGAAATGAAGTGGCGACTCAATTTCCACGGCGCGGCGCCGTAATCCGTTCGGAAATCTAATGCGACAATATCATACCTTTTGCCTTTTTATTTTTTATAGGTTTTTTAGAATATACATGTAGAAAAATGTGGAGAGTAGGTATGTGGTAATCAAAACTGCTGCTGTTGAGAATGAAAACGAAAGTACTACTTCAAACTTTGCTGCAGTTGAGAATGAAAATGAAAGAACAACTTCAAACTCTGCTGTAGTTGAGAATGAAAACGAAAGAACTACTTCAAACTCTGCTGCAGTTGAGAATGACTTTGAAAGCACAACATCAAACTCTGCTGCAGTTGAGAATGAAATTGTAAGTAGTGTGATACTGTAGTACTTATGGATTCAGATGCAGATGAAGAGCTGCTGCAAGTAAGCTTGCCAGATGGTCAGGATTCGTCTGGATTGTCCCGATATTTTATATAATTTCTAGAATCCCGACCAAATACAAAATGTCCCAACAAACCGCTTCTGGTAATCATATCGGCCATTTATACGTCCACTGCTGAACAAAGGCCTCCCCCATAGATTTTCACAACTGTGTCATCATTTTGGGGGGTATTTGCCAATACTCACCACGCTTGGCAGGCGGATTGGTGAGCGCAGTATGGCTACCGTTTCACAGAAGGGACGCTGCTGCTCATCCCTCTGGTTTAGATTCCCTTAGTCGCCTTTTACGACATCCATCCATTCTTAATCCGAACACCGCACGGACCTCTGGTAAAGTTTTTAACAAAACAGAAATTTTAAATTACTGCGTGCTTTAACGGTCACTTCACTTCGACTGAACGGAACGCCATCACTTTAGTGTATTTGTTGTAATTGTCACCAAAAACAAAGTGAGCACGGCACAGAGTCACAGCAGTTTGTTCATAAGAAATTTTCCAACAGAGTCCCCAAATCACAGCACAGTAGCAGAAGAAGATTTGTTTTAGTATATGATGTATATGTGATTTGCTTTTGTATTAAGATCGCATTTAAAACAGACATATGCTCAATGTCAAATCCAAAGATTTCGGATTAGAGTGATTATTAACTTATGCTCTTTTTTCGTTACGATAAAAACAATTTAGTCAAATATGGTTTCAGCAAGTGTTTTCAGACTGATACCGGAAATTGCACGGTAATCGTGTTCACAAAAAAAAACTCATTTTTACAATTTCAAACTTATCCGCAATAATGGAATCCTTTTAATTCCCAATATAGTTGGTCGGGTTGCAAAGTTGTCAGTTTCTTAATTATATATTTCATCATATCGGCCATACAACGTCCACTATTGAACATAGGCCTCCCCCATAGACTTCCACAGTTGTGTTATTATATTGGGGGGAATTTACTGCCAGTACTCACCATGCTTGGCAGGCGGGTTGGTGAGCGCAGAATGGCTACTGTTCCACAGAAAGGACGCTGCTGCCCATCCCTCTGGTTTAGCCCTTTTACGACATCCACGGGAGGAGATGGAGTGGTGCTATATTCTTAATCCAGACACCACACGGTGGATAAAATATATTTAACCGATCATTATTATTTTGCGAAAGCTACTGCAACCTTCCAAATAAACTCCAAATAGCGAACAAATAATAAAAATCTTTCAAAGAAATCTCAGCGTGACGTTTGAACATTACCAACACAGGGGCGCCACCGTCGCTATGATTGACAGCTAATAACCACAGATTTCCCATGGGGGCCCACAATTTGTCCCCTACGCCCCATGGGTTTTCCACGGAGTCATAGAAACGTCTATGGCATTCGAACCTGTAATAAAAAATATAGATTTTGTGTTATGATGATGTTTAAAAATATTTTTAAATTACATACTGTATTCGAAACTCGTCATGACGGATAAGTCAAACTTATACTTTATATATCATACTAGTAAGTTTATGAGTGAACCTTAGTATTTGTACAGTGACTTGAGAATGAAATCGAACCATTTCATTACATATCGACTGGCATCACATCATCTGTGTTTGACAGATTCATTAAAATAGTTTTTATTCTACCAAAACGCGACTAATTATTATTTAATAGAATATCAAGGGACCTGCTAGATGCCTACCATGAAGAAAGCAATCTGCGAAGTTAAGCTACACCCGCTGCGATCGTGCTTTGGATGGGTGGCCGTTCTTTCCACATATAAGACTCATCATGCCTCATAGAGCACGTCAAATTGTCAGTCCCAGTTTTCATACGAATGTAACATTTATACATACATAGTAACATATATGTGTCGTGTGGTGTCGGCTACGAATAGCACCAACCCATCTCATCCCGTGGGTGTCGTAAAAGGTGGCTAAGGTATTAGCCTGAGGATGGGCAGCAGCGTCCTTCGAATACATTAACAACTCAACTGCGATCGCCAACCCGCCTGCCAAGCGGCATTATAGCAAAACCCCTCAATGAGCACACAACACACCGATATCGGTCGTTGTGGTGATCTTTGAGGCAGACCTGTGTTCAGCAGTGGACTTCATTCGGCCGAAATGATGAATGATGAACATACATCAATGATAATTTTCTTGTGGCCAAAGGACTTGGAATCCAAAGATAATAACCACTATCATTTTCTTGTATGACTGACGACCAGAAATTACCAATGCCTACGAATTAAATAATGTTTGCCAGAATAAAAGCAAGGCATGGTTTTGTTATGACTGGAAAACTGGGAATTGTACGTCGCATCTGCGCAAAACTTAGGTCGTTGCTCACCGAAACTGTGGCATCAGAGCAAACCAACAGCGCTGATTTTCAGCCAACAGCCTCGGTGAGTGACGTAGTGGCGATTAGTAGTACGAAGTGTGTAAATAATAGTATTTGGTAGGGTTCCTCCGAGTCTACTACCTACGTCCCTCGGCGGAATAAACCAAGCCCAAAAGTTTATCATAGTATGATTGTAGGTATGTTCAATTTGTGTAATCTGATAAAAATATTGTGGAACATATAAATACCTACATTTCCAACTCTGTCGGTCTTGCTTATAAATATTGCAACTTGCTTATAATAAACTCGATTTCATTTTAATACAACGTCAGGATATCAGTATAGACTTTTTGTTGTGGGGAAGTCACGATGGACTTCCTCCGCCCTGGGTAGGGGCGAAGGGGCATGCCGGAATCATAGCGACTTAGGCCCCACGATAATCGTTCTACTTACCTATGACTCGGGGTGCGGGATGTCCGTTAGTCATTGGGCCGTGCCCCCGGCAGGTATCGGCCCGTCACTTGGTCTGATGAGCATCGTTTTGACAATACCTACACTGCAGCTACATAATAAATTGAAGAGATCCTACAGGATCATGTTTTACCTTATGCGGGGTTCATTGGAGACGACGAATATCTCCTAATGCAGGACAATGCATGTGCGTGCTCGCCGTACACGTAGCGCATTGCATGAATGAATACCTTTAAGAGGTCATCATATCATCATCATATCGGCCATTTATACGTCCACTGCTGAACAAAGGCCTCCCCCATAGATTTTCACAACTGAGTCATCATTCTGGAGGGTATTTGCCAATACTCACCACACTTGGCAGGCGGGTTGGTGAGCGCAGTATGGCTACCGTTTCACAGAAGGGACGCTGCTGCCCATCCCGCTGGTTTAGATTCCCTTAGTCGCCTTTTACGACATCCACGGGAGGAGATGGAGTGGTGCTATATTCTTAATCCGGACACCACACGGAATATCCGGACACCACACGGAATTAAGAATTAAGAGGTCGGTATTCAAAAATTGGAATGGCCAGCTCGTAGTACAGATATAAATCCAATCGAGTAAATCTGAGACATGCTTAAAAGTAAGATAAAAACCGCTTTTAACCCACCACCGACCCAGAATCATCCCTAAAATGCAGCACTGGCAGCAATCTTAGAATCATGACATGCCAGACCGAATGCAAACTGTTACCACGGCTAGGAGATAACACCCGGAACTAGCGTGTAAGAAAATAATAAAAAATTACTTACCCTTAATTTTCTGGTGTGTTAAAATTGAGTGTTGAAAATGCAGTTCTTCTGTAAAAGTGTGTTTGTCAGTCAACTTAAGTTTTGGTGTAACAATCTTTTAATTATCATGAAATAGTTATAGAATTTGCCGTGTGGTGCCGGCTAAGAATATCACGACCCCATCTCATCCTGTGGGTTCGTAAAAGATGACTATGGAATTAGTCAGAGGATATGCTGCAGCGTCCTTTAAGTACATTTATAACCTAACTGCGATCGCCAACCCATCTGTCAAGCGTGGCGATTATGGCAAAACCCCCAACACGACACAAACTCATACCGGGCGTTGTGGCAATCTTTGGGGGAGGCTTGTGTCCAGCAATGCACGTTTTTCAGCTGAAATGACGATGACGAGTACTAGAAACAAGTTCTTTTTGAACACACCTACAGTGTTTTTACTGATGTTAAATTATTTAAAAGCAAGCTGTCAAATAAATCGTTAATTTAATGGCTATAGCTAAGCTAATGTAAGGTCGCATTTTACGAAACCAATGGGGTAGGGGGCGATCTATTCTTTGGCAGGAACCACACGGTTTGTTAAGCGCCTTATTATAAATGAATAGCAAATATTTTCAATTCCTCAATTAAATAATTACATTTTGTTTCAGTTGTCATCATCATATCGGCCATTTATACGTCCACTGCTGAACAAAGGCCTCCCCGTAGATTTTTACAACTGTGTTATCATTTTGGGGGGTATTTGCCAATACTCACTACGCTTGGCAGGCGGGTTGGTGAGCGCAGTATGGCTACCGTTTCACAGAATGGACATTGCTGCTCATCCCTCTGGTTTAGATTCCCTTAGTCGCCTTCTACGACACCCACGGGAGGAGATGGAGTGGTGCTATATTCTTAATTCGGAGGACGCTGCTGCCCATCCTTCGGCCAATCCCAGCCCGACGGAATTCAACGTATGTCTGAAGTATTAAAATAACGATTCATTTTTTTATACCTTTTGGTGACGATACGAGTCCGCGTGGTGTACGGATTAAGAATATAGCACCACTCCATCTCCTACTGTGCATGTCATAAAAGGCGACTAAGGTACTCTAAACGCCCGGTATGGGTTTGTGTCGTGTTGGGGGTTTTGCCATAATCGCCACGCTTGGCAGATGGGTTGGCGATCGCAGTTAGGTTATAAATGTACTTAAAGGACGCTGCAGCATATCCTCTGACTAATCCCATAGTACGAACTCATCATCTTTTACGAACCCACGGGATGAGATTGGGTGGTGATATTCTTAGCCGGCACCACACGGCAAATGAGTGGTTTTGATATTTATGTATTTTAATAATTTGTGTTAGTCGGAGGATACATAGCAATTTTTTTTTACTGTACTGCTTGTCATTGAGTATAGTAACTCCTAAGTTCCACTAACCGAATTATTATATTTAATTAAATTATGATTAGAACTAAAAACCGGAACCCAAAACAGCACCACTACAAGATTACATGACAGGTAATTATTTTTACCACTACCGTAATTAGGGGTAGCTCTCGGTGTGAGTTATAGTGAAGGCACTTGGATTTATCGCCTTTGCCCAATGAGTGGCTTATGATTAGTACGAATGTTAATGGATAATAAAAATATGGAAACGTCCAAATGAGGAGGAGGAGAGCGTAGTTTGAAGCAACGTAGCTGTGATTTTAAAATGGCGAATGACGACTACGATGACGATGAAATTAGCATAGGATGTGTAAACGTCTTCCTTTCTGTGATAATCGTGGGCTTCAACTTATTATATGTCCGTTTATCTATGGGCTACGGAATATATGATTTTAATTTGTGCGATGGTGTGGACAATTGTATGCGGGGATGCGAATTTGGAAAGAAGGCTTCAAATAGTCAAATGGTCAAGGTCAAGCTTATTCTTATTTGTCGCTTATTGTAGCGCTGTTAACTGTTAACGCAAGCTGAAGGCGCTGGTGTGGATCAGGCTTCTTTTGAAAATATTAGCCCTTGTAAACGCCATTAAAACCATGCATACCTGTTCCAATGATGTATTAGATCGATGTCAGAACTATTTAGTAATGCCCCAATGCATTACTGACTCAATAATATTTGTGTTGTGCTTCGTTTTTGCTTAGTCAATTTATTATATTGTATTATTTATTAAAAATATTAATCATATGTTAAATAGTTATTTCATTAATGTAGCTTATTATTTGGAAATGCAAATGTTCATCTTATTTCTGACATCAAATAAATAAATAATTAATTTAAGCAAATTTAGCTGTTTTATTTGCATGTTACCGTATTTTATTTTGATTTAGCTAACTACCTATAATTTATAAGCTATTATTATTGGAGATGAAGTCGGCCAAATAAATTCAGTTTCTTCTAAAAAGTGCTTTCATTTCATACAACAATTTTTAATTTATTTGACATAATATCATAACTTTACAGTCTATGGTTTAAATGACTCGTGACACCGGGTTCTATAATTATGGATCCACAAAAATAAATTAAGATATTTGTTTCGCATACTTATTTAGTACTCTACTGTAAAAAAATAAGGTCATATATAGAAAAAGACGTTAAAAAATGGACGCGGTAGTATTTACAGTATTAGTATTTTATTTATAGTACCTACAACAGAGGAAAAACGTGGCACTTCCAGTTAGTCTTACATCTACGATTTCTAACAGATTATCCACAGGTCGGTCTGTTTGTTCGCGTAGAAGCTCTTCAAGTAATGGCATGATGTTAATATTGTATGCCGCGTGCCGCTGATAACGACTGGACATCTATTTGTGAACACCGCTCGCAAAGTATCGAGCGCATTAAGCGAAAGAGCAGCTGGTAGTAAACTAGCAATCTTTATGGTAAGAATAGGTAGCTGAATTTATTTTTAGAACCTAAAATCGGTTATCTCGTTCAAGATTATTTGTAAGTAGTAGCGTTTGTTTAGTTAAAAACAGTACCAGTTTGTTATAAGTTGTCATCATCATCATCATTTCGGCCGAATGAAGTCCACTGCTGGACACATGCCTCCCCAAAGATCGTTTCGTAAAAGTCGACTAAGGGATTAACCGCAGGATGGGCAGCAGCGTCCTTTGAGTACATTAACAATTCAACTGCGATCGCCAACCCGTCTGCCAAGCGTGGCAATTATGGCAAGACCCCCCAATGAGCACACAACACACCCATATCGTGCGTTGTGGTGATCTTTGGGGAGGCCTGTGTCCAGCAGTGGACTCCATTCGGCCAAAATGATGAAAACCACTTATCATAATCAGCCCATTACTGTCCCACTTCTGGGCACGGGTCTTTTCTCACGATGCGAAAGGTTAGGCCTTGTCCACCACGCTGGCCCGGTTGGCGGACAACACACACCATTGAGAACATTTTGGACCCCTTTCAGATGTGCAAGTTTCCTCACGATGTTTTTCTAACGAAAGTGATGAACCAATTTCTGATCTGCACATGAATTCGAAAAGTCAAAGGTGCAAGCCGGGTACGAACTTAGACGCTCTTGTGTGGAAGGTTAACGTACAACCGCTTGACTAGCACCGCATTTTATTTTTAAACCACTATTTTGTCGTAACTATTCAACCCAAAATGCTGTATTAATTAGTAACTAATAAACCCGACCCGCTTTGTGTCATAAAAATAACGTTATTGGCTAATATACAGCTTAATTAAATATCTAAACATCCCACATATAAAACATTTAAAAGAACCTACTGGTACTGACATAACAATATCATTGGTAGCATCTATCCCGCCAACCCTTTGCACGCGGTGTATCAATTACTGGCTCAATAAACATGAGTTTTATACGCTATCAAAAGTTTAAGAAGCAATATACTAAGAAATTCGAGTCATAACATTTATAATTAGTTGGGATATAACATATGAACACATATACTCGTATGTACACGGAAAAAACGTGCTATGTCAGTAGAGTAAATATTTCACAGTTGCATTTTTGACAATTAAAGATAACAGCTGTGAATGGCTGACAATGATGGGAAGATTGCCAGGCTAAAAGTTACCATATTTTTGTTTTGAAAATATTGCATGTTTCTTTACTGGAGCTAGTTGATATGGCAGGTCTTTATCCTTTCTACAAAATCTTTACATAGATATGACAAGCCACGATATTTCCCAAAATTCCGAAGCTATACCACACTTCAACGCAAACTGGACAACTTGGCATTAAAAACTTAAAAAACAAAAATATTTATATCGCACGTTATTCCCTGTACAGATGTAAGTAACATCGCAATGAAAACTGATACCATGGATTGTAGAACCCTCAGCGGTAGAAATTTTCGTCGGTCTTTTCATCAATTTCCTGTTTAGTTAACTGATTTCAGTAACAAATAATTATTTTCGTATAAACTATTTATTGTCACATAAAACTGCAATGTAAATAAAAACCAAACAGCTGTTGTTTCGCCACAGTTCACGGATGCGATCATCGCTCGCAGTAGAATAATAATATCATATTGTAGTACAATAATCACGTAGTGTTTTGATCGCGTTGTTTACGATACATTGCGTGCTCAAAAATTACGAAATCCATTATATAGTAATCTATTATTTCCGAGATAAATGTCTTTCCTATTTTTTATAGGCCAAAGTGTAACCTCTTCCCGAAGTTTTCGGTACGATGTCACTTACACTCTGTATAGAAATTAGGAGAATAGAAATAATATTTTTAACATAACATAACGGTAACATAATAAAGAGGTTCGCCTTGAACACAATTTAATTTTAAATTAAACTATTGCCAGCATTGCTAATCAGTTATATAGCAACGATCCAGCAGTACAATTCTCTAAGCTGAAATCCCTACATCCTTGAAAACATAATTGAAATAACAAGATCAACCCAATTTGGTATTCGCTAAGAGATGTCAATCTATTCAAGGAAACATTGCAAACGGTAAGCCGGCCGGTAAGAGGACGAGTGCTAACACTTTTATCGGCGTAACTAACTGTTGGTTCAATATAGCTTCAGCTTCAATCACAAAATAAATTTTGCAGTGGTATAGTCCCACATTTTTAAAGTGACAAACAATTATATAAACGCTACAACTTCCGCGTGGTGCCCGGCGGGCTTATCACGTATGTCACGTAAATCGCGCAGATCTCAAACGTCATTTTGGTATTACGTATTTGCCGATAGCGATTACAGGCAAAGATCTCTGACGCACACACTGTCGGACGACCAAGAAACAAAAAATTTCACCCTTACCTTTCAGTTTCATGCGATTTGCGCCGGTCGATCCTTGGCTGCGCGATAGCTGCTGTCGCACCTGCGGTCGCTGTTTTTAGCTGAACAAGGTGCCGATTAAGAATAGCACTCCAATAATAATTATTATAGTCGGTCGTCAGTGGGGGAGACCTTCGTTCAGCAGTGCTCGTCTGTTGGCTGATATGATGATGCTTATGAAATCCAAATCACAATGCATGAAAAATGCAGATTTACAAATCAACATAGAAACTTAACTTAGAAACAACATTGTTATATTTATTTAAAGTTTTATGCACAATAATAGTACACAAGGCGGACTTAATGCCGCATGGCATTCTCCACCAGTCAACCTTTGGGTTAAAAAGAAATGCATCGAAAAGAGGTATAAAAAAAGATATATTGCAAAAATTTCATAATATTTTTATTTTTAAGAAACGTTGCCCCACACTAGGGTTTCTCCTGTGTTGTGGGTGCGTTTACAGACATGAATTACACATACAATACACCCAGACCCGGAACAACTACCTACAGATCATACAAATATGTTCCATGCGGGTCTCGAACCCACGACCCGGAGCGCAGCAGCCGACTGTATCGGCCACTACACCAACCGTGCCGTCAATATGCATACAAAAAAATCTACGTACTATAGATACGGTCAAATACATAGGGTATCTATAGTACGTAGATTAATATACTATATACTAAATTTAAATTATACTCGTACTACATATAATACGTACTATTTATCTTTTTAACTATGCCCGTAATTGTCAATTAGGATTCCAGCGAATTAAAAAAGTATTCTCGACCTTTATTATTATTAATTTTATAACTAAGTAACTCAGTATTTAAAAGTATTGTGTTGAAGAAAATTAAAAATAGCCGCATCCTCATCTGGTTACCCTGTGACCCAATCCCAACGTTATTAGAGTACGCTGCTGCCGATGACTATAACTATTAATTACTATTCTACATTTCAATCTCAAATGCTTTGCATATAAGACATTAACACAATTAAAATCAACTTAATACCAACATTGGTTTCCAACATAATATCAGTTATTTGTACCAACTATCCAACCCTTCGCTGCGGCGTATTAATTGGTGGCTCTCTAGACAGCAGTGTGTGCGATAATGTTTGATTGATACCGCTGATACCAGCCGTAAGGGGACGTACATACTTATAGGAAATATTTATGAGATATGATAGTGCGTCTGATGGATTTTTCGAAAATAAGTCTATTGAATGGTTCTGAGGGCCAATTCTCGTAATTAATTGCCACTATAACTGAAACTTGACCGAACTGAGATTAAATTATGATTTGACCGAAAAATGGTATTCTGCTACTCTTAAAGTTTAGTCGGATTTCAGTATAATCTCGGTCTAGTCTCATTTCGAACTCAATTTTGACGTTTATTTAATGAAAATTTTGTACATGTGACAGTTCTAAATGTTAGCAGAATACCGTTTTGAATTCGATCAAGTGTCGATCCATTTTCGATCTCATCACAGTGTAAGTTCCCGTTTGACGTTGTTTGTTAGTTTAGGAGAATACCATTTGAGACATTTTTGACACTGAGACTAGATTGAAACTATATTTTGAACATTTTTAAATTACGAGAATTGGCCCTCTGAGCTGCTTACGCTTTTTATTAAATATTTACGAAATAACTTTGACTTTTTATTAACCTTGATTATAACCAGCCCATATGCCCCACTGCTGGGCACGGGCCTCTTTCCACGACGAGGAGATTAGGTTTGATGATACTCAAACGTGCTCTTAGGATTCATCGTTGTATGCAAAGAAATAATATAATGCTGTTTACGTATAAAAAAACATTTTGTACGAGACCCTACTGTATTAGTTGAAGTCATCATTTCGGCCGAATGAAATCCACTGCTGGACACAGGCCTCCCCCAAAGATCACCACAACGACCGATATGGTGTGTTTTGGCTCATTGGGGGGTCTTACCATAATCGCCACGCTTGGCAGACGGGTTGGCGATCGCAGTTGAGTTGTTAATGTACTCGAAGGACGCTACTGCCCATCCTCCGGTTACTCCCTTAGTCGACTTTTACGACACCAACGGGATGAAATGGGGTGGTGGTATTCTGAGCCGGCACCACACGGCACAGCCGGCACCACACGGCAGTTGAAGTAATATTTTCTGATTGTTTTCAACGTTGCATCACTTTCTCCATTTCAATGCAGTCTTTCGCCTTACGAATTACAAACGCCCTGGCCTACACGAAACTTCTCACTGAAATAAGTTTTTAACAAATAGGTAATCGAAACACTGCGACTTTTTGTCGCAACAAAAACTGTGCAGCATACACGTGCCTTGACATTACATATCCACAACGATATTCCGTTACACGCGTCATTAAGGGATGTTACGCGTTAGTGAGAACAACGGAGGGTTATCGCTTCGATAGACTCTTTGATTAATCAACTATTATTCTGAAATAATGTATTTTGTTTAGTTATCGATGTATAGCCGTTGGTAATAATGATTACAGCGGCTATGAATATTGCGACCCATATACAAGATCCGAGAACTTTATGGAAATTAAGGTACAGGTTTACTAAACATACTGTTAACTTTATTGCATTTCGATTCAAGCGGTTTTTTTTTCTCCTTTAATTTAGAGGCTTTTACCTTACAAAGGTATGTCAGACTCATCATACCCTAAACTACTACTATTTACACCAATTACCCGGTTACTTTATAAGTTATTGTGACGGAGAGAGAGATAGTGCTACAGCAACCATCTCATATACCAATTTGGCAGCTTCAGACTTATGTTTAATCAATATGGTTCTAAAAGCTCCGACATCATATCTGTTAATTTTAAATAACCATCTCTCTCTGGTTCCTTTCATCACACAATTTTTTTCACATTCCATTAGCAAGTGTTGGACATCATCTAACTTGCCACATACTTCACAATCTGGTGAATCAAGCTTTTTCATGAGATGTCCAAACTTGCCAGATGGAAAGTGACCAGAACGTAATCTATGAGCCATTTATTTATTTATTTATTCAAATACAATTAATTACACGGCCGTGGCCAATTACAATAATTAATTTCTAAGTATGTACAATAACAGCAATGAAATACAATTATACATAGTAGATTGCATATTATTATAAAGTGATGTCAAAAAATAAATAAATATAGGCGCGATAATAAAAAATAAATAAGGTTTAGTAAACAGAAAAATACTGAATTACATAATATAATATCGGACATATAATATATGCCATAACAACACAAAATCTGCTTATTTTACTTCCAGCAAACCAAGGAATCCGAAAAGGCTCATATTGGACGGTCCTATACCATATGCCTTTTTCTTTACTCTTCTCGTCAAAGTATTCCTTAAAATTATTATAACATATATTTTTGTAACGATTTAGGACCTCTGAATATAACGGAGCGATATCGACTTCCAAGCCTTCTAAAATAGCCATCTTTGTTAACTTGTCAGCTTCTTCGTTTCCTTTTACACCTATGTGCGATGGAATCCATTGGAACCTCAAGTTAATGTTACCTAATTCAAAAATTTGTAATTGTCTTTGACATAAATAGTATAAGGTTTACTTTAGTACTAAATATTTATTAAATGGCTGGACTGGCAGGTTAATTTTTTAAAATATAGAAAAGAGAAGATTAGGCGCGAAAACCAGCGACAAGATGGAAGATCTGACATGGAAATTAGAGGAACTTTAATATCGATAATAATAAATGTAATGTGATATCGGCAGAATAGAATGTAAAAATTTCAATTAGAATGGCTGTTTTATTATATTACCTCAGTTAAGAAAAGCAGTCACAAAATAATATAATAGTGTCAGGATAGTATACTACCTACTACTATTATAGCCAGTATCATAAGATATCTGTGCACAAAGCTTCAAAAAATATTATTTTGCGGTGGTGGTAAATCTAAACGCAAATAAAACATCTGATTTACATTTATTCGAACAGAGCTGAACAGAACAAATCTATAAATTTAAAATTAATTTCAATACTAATATAAATATGCAGGTACATTAGGAACTATACAATTAAAATTTTGAAATATATATGATAGTTAATTAAATTAACATTAATATAAATATTTAAATAATTTAAGAACATTACATTTTTAAATGTAATGTTCAATCAACCCGTCTCATCCCGTGGGTGTCGTCAAAGCCGACTAAGGGATTACACGGAGGATGAGCAGCAGCGTCCTTCGAATACATTAACAACTTAACTGCGATCACCAACCCGCCTGCCAAGCGTGGCGATTATGACAAACCCCCCCAATGAGCATACAACACACCGATATCGGTCTTTGTGGCGATCTTTGAGGGAGGCCTCTGTCTAGCAGAGGACTTTGTTCGGCCGAAATGATGATGACATTTTTAAATAATACATCCTAAAATTTCATTTTTTTGTCGGTCATTACATTTAATATTAATATAAGCAGGAGTTCCCATATCCAGAAACAAGTAGTTAGGCTTTTCAATTACTTTAGTTTGTCCAAGACAATTCTACAGACTGATTTTATTAATGAAGGATAGGACCAACCACGCAGCTACGTTACGGCAAGGAAACTTCGCATAATTGAATTCAACATATCAAGCAATGAAGATCAGCAAGATATTTAAACAGGACATATAAAGGAACCTCCAAAATCTTCATTGCCTTTCTTTTCAAGACTCGACTAGTCAATATCCTTGAAAAGGTATGCTTAATAATTGTAAAGAGATGACGGCTACACACTGCGACTTTTTGCAGCGATTCAGTCGCGATGCAGTATAACGATACAGACGGTAACCGTCTACCCAGCAAGTATAGTGTCGCGATACAATCAAACGTTTCACAACCGCGCGTTTGTTTATCTCCAAAAAGGCACTGTATGTAACCGCCCTAAGGCTAGGCTAGAGATAACGCTACAGCTAACACAGAATAAACAAAGATAAAGTATTACCTAATAAATAATATATACTCTGTGACTAGTGTCTATGATAATAGACAAGGGCGTACCCAGAATATGAACTAAGGAAGGCAGATCCAAAGAGTATAATAACTTTTTATAAGAATGGGCAGATCATAATAATCAGTTTCGACGAAGGGGGCGGGAACAAATAGCACCTCTTATAAAATAAAATGAGAACAATTTTTTTTATATATATAAACAATACCGAATATGATAATATATAACTATTCACTCTGAAACCCTAACCGTAACCCTGCGAATAATTTCGAAATAACTGAGTAATATATATTTATATAGTTCCGTGTGGTTACATGGAACTATAAACTACATACTATATCATCATCATAACCAAAAGACGTCCACTGCTGACCAAAGCCTCCCCTATAAATGACCGGGTACCGGCATTTGCCACTGGCAACGGAGTACGGAGTAGCGACTCACCACGCTTGGCAAGCGGGTTGGTGAGCGCAGAATTGCTACTGTTCAGCCAAAGGGACGCTGCTGCCCATGCTTCTGTTTAAGAGACCCTTAGTCGTCGTTTACGAAATCCACGGGAGAAGGTGAAGTGGTGCTATTTTCTTAATCCGGACACCTCACGGATTCATATATATATAATACTACCTATACTTTACCTGAACTAGCTTTTTAGTTAAACCCCGGCAAATAATACACCTGCCATCTCCTCCTCCTCCGACATAGGTAATGTAAAAGATGACTAAGGGTTGATTTCAAGAGCTGGCCTGCAGCATCCTCCGTCCATCCATCCATCCATCTTCATCACCCGTGTTCTAATAACAACATATTACGATCACCAATTCGCCTGGCAACCGTGGTGAGTATGGCTATTACCTATGACCGCTCATTGTAGTGATCAAACACGTCCCCCGCATTTAGCAGTGGACGTTTATGCACCGATTATGTATCTGTATATTTATGTAGTTTATAAGTATATTAGGTAAATAAAATTAGTGAAGATTTTTTATAGTTGCCAAGACATTATTTTTCTAGGGGACAGCTGAACCTCCTGCCCTCTAGATGGGTAGCTAAAGCGGCCTACTCAAAGCACTGCCTGGCAGGGCCCTACATGCAGTATTTCTGCCGGATTGTATAGTGTAAATGTTTGAAGCCCCTTTACTTTTTATTTTTTTATTTTTCGTTTAATGTCAGGCGACTAAAGCCCATAGTAAAAATACACAAATACAGTTAATATCTTATAAACTAATACATAACCATATAGAAATACAATTAAAAACTATACAATATAAAATCTTATAACTAACATAAAAATACTATATAAACAATAAAACATAAACACTTCACTAGTTCACAGTCCGCGTCGTGTGTCGCTTGGTGTCCGGTAGCCGCCCTCTGAATCGCCGGAACTGTCACACTGGTCTCTTTCCTGACCCCGCTGTTGCAGATCTCTATGGCGGGATTCACAGCGCTCTAGCTTTCCCCTATTTTGCTGCTTAGCTTGCGATGCCGCGGGTTTTGTGGTGACGGCAACAGCAGCGTAAGCACGTTTAGGAGTCGATGTACTTACACGTGTCGTAATCTCTACCGGAGTCGAGGGGTGAACGTCAGCAGAACACGGTATGTTGCTTGCAATATCAACAGTAGGTGACGCAACTAAATTCGCCGACTCAAAACTGCTGATGGAAGTATTTTGCGCCCCGCGACGTTTGTTCACCTTAGAGTCGTCAGGTGACCTACTTACTAAAACAGCATTGCGTAACAACACTACCTCGGCACTTAGTTCACCTATGGTCTTATTTGACACCTTCAACTTGGACTGCATTTCGGCCAGGCTTGATTTCAGCAAACTGATGTCCTTCAGCAGCCTGGTGACATCAACGTGGTCAAAAGTGACGGGGGCAGCCGATGCAGCTGCTTTGCCACGAAAGCGGGCACGTCATCTGAATCGGTCACTTTCAACAAGGTGATGATGTCCTGGACACTCTTTTCGGTACCATCTCTCCTGCGTGACGGCATCTGGTCCACCTTTCCAATTGTTTGGCATAGCAGCATCTTGCCACTGCTTATTTCGTCTTCTTTGAAGTTAGATTTGCAGATCTGCAAAATGCTGACTTCGTCCATAGTATCTATGGCATGTGGAATAAATGGCAACAGCTCGTTGGATATAAGTTGCTGTGAACTCATAGCGGGAATGACGGGCAGCGGCTAGAGCTGCGCAATACGCGCACTAAATGTTCGTACTATGAAAACACATTCGTATCCAAGCGCGCATCGTACTGGCCCTTTAGCCCTTGATGATAGACAACTTTGTCTAGCCTAGTCTTAAGACGATCTTTTCGAAGCTGTAGGTACAGTCCAATGCGAGAACGGCACAATTGAATTTTCAGCATAGGAACTGTATGACGGTAGATTATAGTCGGTTAGTTAATCAACCTTTAACTGCCGATTTAATTATAAACTTAGTATTTATTATTAATTAGGAGGTTATCCATAGTATCAGGCTTCAAACGTGATTATTACGTCACAAATGGAATTACTCCAACGTTTTGTCGCATTCAACAAGAAGGTAATTTGTCACAATAACGCCAATTAACGTGAATGACACGAGCATGAAGGCCTGTGGTCACGCCATCTTTGACAATCAGTCTTAATATGTTAATTTGTCTAATAATTAAAATATTTTTTGTTGATGAATGCCCCACACAAATTCGTAATTGGTATAATATGTATTGTGGTCATTTCTGGTCATGATTTGCATCGGATGAGGCAGCTTATAAGCTTACGCAGCAGCTATCCAGGCAGGCCTGTCCGTTAGCAGCACGCTCCAAAATCCTGCTCTGATCAGAAGACTATAACGGCCCTAAAGCCGTTAAATCAGGACCTGGTATATACCACAAATGAAGATGCCCCTCGACCAGTCAAGTAAAAATAAACTGTAGTATATTGAAAACTCTTTAGACAGCCGTCTGTATGTTAACTCGCTAGAGGCCATATATTATAAGATGTCAGGAATACTGTCTGTCATATTTAAATAAATGATTTTACGAATTAGCAAGACTTGTTATTGGCGACGAGAAAAAGCTAAATAAACGTTGTGTAAATAGAAATATGAAATGGACAAACTAAGAAAATATCGTGGCACCCTGCGCGGGATGCTCACGCGACTCGACACCTATATCGATCAGAGGGCAACGATGTCTGACGAAGACATTAATGCTCGCTTCCTGGGCCTGAAGGAGACGATCCTAGCTATACGGGAAGTACAAGAGAAAATCGAAAACAAGACCGTCGACGACAAGGACGATGACGCTTATGATCAAGAACAAGAATACAGGTACGAGTTCGAAGAACTTCATACAACGATAAAAATTAAACTTTTAACTAAACAGACACAGAATGGAGGTCAACAACAGAACCAGCAACAACAACAACACATAAGACAAAGTGAATCCAGGCATAAAAATACACCGAAGATACAATTTCAACCCTTACAACAATCAGAAACTTTCAACAATTTCAAAAAAAGACTGGAAGTATACTTTCGATTGAACGATATATCAGATGCACACATGAAATCAAATATCTTACTGTCAACATTATCACCAGAGCTCCATGAAAAACTTTGCGATTTATCCTCACCGGAAGAACCAATGAATATGTCATTTGCTGATATCACTGAAATACTTAACGACTACTTAGACCCAAAACCTAGCAAATGGGCGCTACAACATAAATTCATAACAAGAATGCAAAAAGTTGATGAAACTGTAGCGCAGTACGCCGCAGAGTTGAAGAAACTTACCACTAACTGTGATTTCAATTGCCAACACTGTCAGAAAGGAACATCAGAAAGCTTTTTATCCCTACAATTTATAAGGGGATTGAAAGATAGCGATGCACGTTTAAAAATCTTACAAGACCGAACAGTACATACATTCAAATCACTGACACAGATTGCGATATCTATTGAAACGGGTAAGGCAGAAAACGCATCAATGATTACTAATGAACAACCAAGTGCCAATGGTGACCACATCAACAAAATTACCCCCTATAAGCGACCGGCAGGACGAGGACAAAGTCCAAGACAAATTACACCTAAAGATCTAAAAGGGAAATGTTTCCGCTGTGGTGCTGCGAATCACGAATCCAACAAATGTGGCGCTATAAACGTTACATGCTATAAATGCAATAAAATAGGTCACCTAGCCCGTGTTTGCCTTCAGCGCCACTCTAATGCGAGTATTAAAAAGAATAAACCGAATACGAACCTATTAGAAGACTCAATGACAAGTGACCACGATGACTGGAATAATATTAATATCATATCTGGAGAATCATCTGAAAAATATATGATAACGGTACACATTGAACACGTTAAGATAAAGATGGAATTTGACACTGGAGCTACACTAAGTTCAATGTCATTACGAGACTATAAAAAACTAAACATTGGAAGAAGAATTTTTAAGGCAAACCTAAAACTCAGAAATAATTAAACCAACAGGCGTAGCATACGTTCAATGCAGATGCCAAGGAAAAGAATTCCACGGAAAACTGTACATTATCAACAGCAACGTTGATCCAATTTTTGGCCGCAGCTGGATGAAAGAACTCGGTACACTTAACTTAGCAGACATAAAAGCTGTACCACTTACTGAAAACATAGAATTAGACCAACTTCTGGAGCTCTACAAGACATCAGTCTTCAGAAACGACCTTGGCGAAATACCTAATTTCAGAGGACACCTAAACCTGAAAGAGAACACTAAGCCAATTTTTACTAGACCACGTAGAATACCTTATGCTTTAAAAACCAAAGTGGATGAAGAAATAGAGCGACTATGCACACAAGGTGTAATCACGAAAGTTGACCACTCTGAGTGGGGTACTCCAGTAGTACCAGTTGTCAAACCAAATGGGGATATCCGATTATGCGCTGATTATAAGGTTACCCTAAACAAAATTATACAAGATGAACAATATCCAATACCTATGATTGAAGATATTTTCTCAGAGATGAATGGAGGTAAACTATTTTGTACACTCGACATAACTCAGGCGTACCTAAACATGGTAATGGATGAAGAGAGCGCAATGCTACAAACACTCAGTACACACAGAGGAACTTACAGAGTAAACAGGCTCATGTTTGGAGTTAAGGTAGCTCCGAGCCTATGGCAGAAATTCATGGACAAACTGTTACAAGGCCTAGAAGGAGTTAAATGTTTCTTTGACGATATAATAATACAAGGAGCTAACAAAGAACAACTACTACATAGGCTCAAACTCGTACTCAATAAACTAAAAGAAAGTAACCTTCGAGTAAACAGAGACAAGTGCCATTTTTTCCAAACAAGTATAAATTACCTTGGACACACTATTGACAAAGAAGGTCTACACAAAAACAGGGACAAGATAAATGCAATAGTTAAAACAGAACACCCAACCAATACAGCAGAATTAAGAACATTTCTTGGGATAGCAAATTTTTACAACAAATTCATACCAAACCTAGCATCGATCACGAACCCACTAAACAACTTACTAAAGAAAGAATCAAGCTTCCTCTGGTCTGCAGAGTGTGAACAAGCTTTTAAACAAATAAAGAAAGAAATTGTAAGTGAAAGAGTACTGATACACTTTGACTCGAAGAAGCCGTTAGTACTTTCAACAGACGCATCACCACTGGGAATCGGAGCAGTACTATCACATAGACTTCCAGATGGATCAGAAAGACCTATAGCATTCGCTTCGAGAACGCTGTCTAGTAGCGAGAAGAATTACAGTCAAATCGACAAGGAAGCCACAGCGATACACTGGGGATTGAAAAAGTTTTTCTACTATTGTTATGGTCGGAAATTCATCCTCGTCACAGACCATAAACCACTGACAGTAATTTTCCACCCACATCAAACGCTACCGGCAATGAGTACGATGAGGCTGTTTCACTACGCTCACTTCTTATCTGGATTTGACTATAACATCGAATACAGAACTTCGGCGAACAACTCAAATGCTGATTATTTATCCAGGTTCCCAGTAGAAAACACCAAGACCAACAGAATTGACCAGAATTACAGTTTTCAATTTCAGCAAATCCATACCATTGATATTAATCCAGATGTCATAGCGACAGAAACAAGAAAAGACGTCGACTGTACATCTTTGCTACAAGCATTGGAAACTGACCAATCACTAAAAACACTCGGTTACAAGGACAATGAATTTACTTTGCATGATGGTTGTTTATTGAGAGGATCACGAGTCTTAATTCCAAAAGCACTACGCGAACAAGTGCTAGACGAACTACACCTCGGTCACCCAGGCAGTGTAAAGATGAAGCTATTGGCTCGCAGTTTCGTATACTGGAAAGGAATTGACAACGAGATTGAGACCAAAGTCAAATCATGCAGAACCTGTAGATTGCAACAAAATGAACCAGAGAAAGCGCCACTGCACCATTGGGAACAGCCAAATGGCCCATGGCAAAGACTTCATATTGATTTCGCTGGACCTGTGCACGGACACCAACTTTTAGTTATTGTAGATGCATTCTCAAAATGGACTGAGATTATACCAACCAAGTCAACTACAAGCTCTTGGTGCATACAAAAACTGAAAGAACTATTTTGCACCTTTGGGACACCTCACATCTTGGTTTCAGACAATGGTCGACAGTTCGTTTCAGAAGAGTTCGAAAAATACTTAAAAGATTGTATGATCATTCATAAGACCTCCGCTCCATACCACCCTGCAACCAATGGGCAAGCCGAGCGTTTTGTGCAGACAATTAAGAGAATCTTACGAAGCATAGAGGGGGAAGGAGGTAACTTAGTAGAGAAGTTGGTGACAGTGAAAACTCGTCTCCGACGGACACCAAATGCTAATGGTCAAACTCCGTACCAGCTTATGTTTGGCAGAGAAATACGCACGGCACTACATTCTATGTTTTTAAGAAAAGAAAAGGAGACCGCACCAACGCTTCAGGAGGTCAATGTCAGAGAGTTCAACCCAGGCGATCGGGTACAGGCTCGTGACTACACGAGTGCCACGCAGCGGTGGCAGTTTGGCAGCATCATAAAACGTTTGGGCAGACTGCACTACGAGGTTCGCACCGATAATGGTGATGTCTGGCGCCGACACCTCGACCAGCTTTTGGGTGCACCCTTGATCCACAGCAGCTAGGAGGGGAGAGATGTAGTATATTGAAAACTCTTTAGACAGCCGTCTGTATGTTAACTCGCTAGAGGCCATATATTATAAGATGTCAGGAATACTGTCTGTCATATTTAAATAAATGATTTTACGAATTAGCAAGACTTGTTATAAACCATTTTTGTCTAATTCTACACTGTAATCATTTTAAAAATTAAATAATTGCGCCAGGAGACACGTGCTCCTGCTACATGGGACAATCATATTCTATGAAATGACAATTGTAATAAAGCTATATATAGCGTTATCTTTTAAGAACTTCAAATCCTACAACTCAAATCTGCACCAATGTCATTCATTACCCTCAAAGACATGCCGTACCCCACATATGTGTAATCCCCTAATTTGATACTGGTTTTAATTAAATAATTTAACGTCCCGACAGCGTAGTCTCCTAGTCACCTCTCCCCCACGGTATCACGCCTTTGATTTATAGAGCAGACACTTTTGACGTCCTACAGATCAATAGACAGATATATATATGTCCTACAAATATATATATATATATGTGTATGATTACCATTAAAAAAATGAGGGATTATATGGTCAAGGGGAAAGAGTTCACGATCTTAGTTTATGACAAAATAATAACTAAGTACTGACGTTGACAGAAGTCACATATTATGAATGGCATTTTGTGTCGCGTGTATTTTTTAATTATTTATTTTGTAATTGATTTACAAACATGATGTTAATAAACGCGTGCACTGTAATACTTACAATTATATGCGAAAGCCTTGCATTTTACGAAAAAGATTATACACCTAATGTTGGCACGGTTTTGTTTAGTTTAAATGATATACGAAAGAAACAATGGTCTAAAACAGACATAGGGCTTCTTCGGGCTAGAAGGTATTTTCAAACACTACTCCCTCCACCAATATTCGTAAACTCTTTCAATGAAGAGTATATCAACATCCTACTTAGATACTTCAGAGACGCTTATTCTGGCATTAAAAGAGAAGCAGCAGATTCTGAATCAGACACAATCATGACTACAGCACTCTCAGACGCTATAGGAGGCTACTTAAAAGTATGGGTCTTACCCGTCGCTAAATTAGATTACTATGGAGGCACGATTTCTGAAGACAATATGGTTAAATTATTCCAATTCTACAACGAAATCAAAAGATATCTACATACTGATGGTCATGGATGGCATAACCCTGATCAAAAGCTTCTAAATTCTATAACAATCAACGTTGCACCTTTAAAATTGGTATCAAATACCAGAAGCATGAAAGACCCTTGCGACCATTTAGCTTACTTTGAAAAGACACCTACTGGCTTAGGTATACCACTTCCATACGTGAATTGGAATGATAAGGCGAGCACAATGTTTATACCACTTAAAAATTCGTCTTTGATCCAGATGACTGCTCCTGATTCATCACATTATTTGTTAAAATACTACGATACAGCAAAAAGTTGTATTCAATCAAGTAATCCAAGGGAAAAAGATAGATTTGATGAAAAGTTCCAAACTTGGCTCACTAACGAAGTCGTACCTCACCTAAAAGATGAATATTTGTATCTCGCATTGGGAAGATGACTCCGTGTGGTGTCCGGATTAAGAATATAGCACCACTCCGTCTCCTCCCGTGGAGGTCGTAAAAGTCGACTAAGGGACTCTTAACCAAAGGGATGGGCAGCAGCGTCCCTTTGCTGAACAGAAGCATTACTGCGCTCACCAACACGCCTGCCAAGCGTGGTGAGTATCGGCAAATTCCCCCCAAAAATGACGACACGACTAATGCACCGGCCCCCAGTTCCCGGCAGCCCCGCTATTCCTGGTCATGGTAGCGGCCACGGTAACGGCGGGGCAGGGGGTGCTAAGAATCACCGGACGGGATCCGGCTACCACCCCAAACGAAAACTGGCCCTGGTAACGTATAACACACGCACACTGAGGGCAGACGAAAAGATTGTTGAGCTGGAAGAAGAAATAGATAAGTTGCACTGGGATATCATGGGTCTATCAGAAGTCCGAAGAGAGGGTGAGGACACGATAACCCTGAAATCTGGCAACTTATTCTACTACCGGGAAGGCGAACATCTGTCTCAAGGTGGTGTCGGGTTTCTCGTCCGCAGGTCCCTCATTAACAGCATAGTAACCATCGAAAGTGTGTCGAGCAGGGTAGCGTACCTTATACTCAGAATATCCAAGAGGTATTCGTTGAAGGTCATACAGGTCTACGCACCGACCTCGACACACCCAGATGATGAAGTAGAGAGTATGTATGAGGACGTAAGTAGGGCCATACATACCTCGAAGACACACTTCACTGTTGTGATGGGGGACTTCAACGCGAAGCTGGGCACTCGATGCGATGGTGAGTTGAGAGTGGGGCAATTTGGATATGGGCAACGGAACCCCAGGGGACAGAGGCTGGCCGACTTTTTGGAAAAGGAGGGACTCTTCGTGATGAACTCCTTTTTCCAAAAGCCGCCTCACAGGAAATGGACCTGGATGAGTCCCGATGGTTCCACGAGGAATGAGATTGACTTCATCATGACCAATAGGAGGCAAATATTCAATGATGTCTCTGTGATCCACAGGGTGAAAACCGGTAGTGATCACCGAATGGTAAGAGGCACATTGAATATTAATCTCAAAGTTGAGAGGTCTCGTCTGATGAGGTCTACGCTCCGGCCCTCTAGTGCTTATATCCAAAACCCCGAGAGCTTTCAACTCGAACTCCAAAACCGCTTCGAGTGCCTAGAACATTGCGTATCTGTGGACGATTTAAATGGTAGGTTTGTAGAAACTGTCCAAACGGTTGGGTCTAAGTTCTTTAAGTCCCACCGTAAAGGTAGACCAAAAAAGTTCTCCGATCACACTCTCGACCTCATGGCAGAAAGACGCGCCATGACGCTGCAGTCCTCCGGTGATGCTGAAGCATACCGACTGCTCAATAGACGGATATGGAAGTCCTTGCGTCACGATATCCGCACCTTTAACACCAACGGTGTTAAAGAGGCGATTGAGCGGAACCAAGGCTCCAAAGTGTTCGCAAGAGACAAGTCTATTGGGCAAAGTCGTATTATGAAGCTGAAGACCGAGGACGGCAGTGTAGCGTCGACTAAGCCAGAGGTTTTGAGAGAGATTGAGAAGTTCTACCGGCAGTTATACACCTCGGTAACTATACCTACCATTGGCTCTGACAAAGACCCGCGAGCCAAACTAACCCGACACTATACCGAGGATATCCCGGACATCAGCCTGTACGAGATTAGGATGGCCTTGAAACAGCTTAAAAATAACAAGGCGCCGGGTGGGGACGGAATTACGACAGAGCTTCTGAAAGCGGGTGGCACACCGGTACTTAAAGTCCTTCAGAAGCTATTCAATTCCGTCTTACTCGAGGGCATAACGCCGGAAGCGTGGAACAGAGGTGAGGTGGTGCTCTTCTTCAAAAAGGGTGATAACACCCTATTGAAGAATTACAGACCCATCTCACTTCTGAGCCATGTTTATAAGCTGTTTTCAAGGGTCATCACGAATCGTCTCGAGCGCAGGTTTGATGACTTCCAGCCTCCCGAACAAGCCGGTTTCCGAAAAGGTTTCAGTACCATAGACCACATCCATACGCTGCGGCAGGTTATACAGAAGACCGAGGAGTATAATCTGCCACTATGCTTGGCGTTTGTGGACTATGAGAAAGCCTTCGATTCGATCGAAACCTGGGCAGTGCTGCAATCTCTGCAGCGGTGCCACATTGACTATCGGTACATTGAAGTGTTGAAGTGCTTATACAGAAACGCCACCATGTCGGTCCGAGTACATGAACAGAGCACGGGGGCAATTCCATTGCAGAGAGGTGTGAGACAGGGGGACGTAATTTCCCCGAAACTGTTCACCGCTGCAATGGAGGATGCCTTCAAGTTGCTGGAGTGGAAAGGATTCGGCATTAACATCAATGGCGAGTATATCACTCACCTTCGATTTGCCGACGATATCGTAGTCATGGCAGAATCGCTGCAAGAGCTCAGCACAATGCTCGATGATCTCAACAGGGTTTCCCAACAGGTGGGCCTTAAAATGAACATGGGCAAGACGAAAGTCATGTCAAATGCCCATGTCGTGCCCATCCCAATATCCGTTGGGAGCTCTGTTCTCGAAGTTGTTGACGAGTATGTCTACCTGGGACAAACTGTCCAGTTAGGTAGGTCCAACTTCGAGAAAGAGGTCAATCGTCGAATCCGACTCGGCTGGGCAGCGTTCGGGAAACTTCGCAACGTCTTTTCGTCAACAATACCGCAATGCCTAAAGACGAAAGTCTTTAACCAGTGTGTGTTACCAGTGATGACATATGGAACAGAGACGTGGTCACTCACAATGGGCCTCATAAGAAAGCTCAAGGTCACTCAGCGAGCTATGGAGAGAGCTATGCTTGGTATTTCTCTACGAGATCGAATCAGAAATGAGGAGATCCGTAGAAGAACTAAAGTTATCGACATAGCTGCAAGGATTAGTAAGCTGAAGTGGCAATGGGCAGGGCACATTGCTCGTAGAACTGATGGCCGTTGGGGCAAAAAGGTTCTCGAATGGAGACCGCGCACCGGAAAACGCAGCGTGGGACGACCTCCAACGAGGTGGACAGACGACCTGGTGAAGGTCGCTGGGAGTCGTTGGATGAGAGCGGCATGTGACCGCTCGTTGTGGAGATCTAAGGGGGAGGCCTTTGTTCAGCAGTGGACGACCTGTGGCTGATATGATGATGATGATGATTGGGAAGTGTACTTAGTTTGGTTAACAGAACACGAGTCCTTTGCAGCAGCGTTATAGATGTATACAATAGTCGATTTAACACGATTAATCAACCAAATCGAATACTAGTTGACTTCTCATCTAAAAAGATGTGGATTATATGTATTATACTTCTAATTGAAGTAGTCTGGTGTATTCCGGCATTAATTTATTTATTATGCTCGAAAAAGGTACACAAAAAAAATTGTAGTAGTAATGTTTATCTTTTTATAGACAATAACAAGCCGGAAATAAAAGATAAAGGCGGTTATTTTAAAAGGAAACCCAGTGTTATTAAAGAGGAAGCTTATTCGACGCTTCTTAAGAATGTGCCACTAACAGAAGGTCATGGTTGTGGACTTAGTATTAAAAGTGCAATAAAGTTATACCATAGAACACAGTTATCAAGTAATATGGAATTTGAGGCTCAATATCCCTCACCTACGGTCACAAATACCGTTCCAACTGGAACAAGAACGGTTTTCAGCTCCAAGGATCAGTCAGCCAACGCAACCATAGGTGGACCTAGTGCTCTAACAAATTGTGAATGTTTTCCAGCTAAAAAATCTTCCTTCAAAATATTGTCTTCACATAATTTCCTATCAGATCAGACGAATTCTACACAATTACTGACCCTTCCAAGTCAAGAAACACTGAATTGCGCTCAACAAAGAACGGCCAATAGCTACATAACTATTCAAGATTCGTCAAAAAGTGCTACTCCTCCACCCTTAGAGACACTCCTTAGATGCTGCCAAAGAAGTAAAAGAGAAAAATTGGTAAAACGTAAATCAGATGAATCCAAAAAACTGGCAGAACGTAAATATTTAGACGCATGTAACAAAATTGCAGAACATAAAAAAGCTGATGAATGTAGAAAATACGAAGAACGTAAAAAAGCTAATGAGTGTAGGAAACACGAAGAACGCAAAAAATCTGACGAATACGGAATACTTGAAGAACGTAAAAAAGTTAAATGCAAAAAACAAGAAGAACGTAAAAAGGCTGATGAGTTCATAAAACAAGAAGAACGTAAAAAGGCTGAGGAATGCAGTAGATTCGAAGAACAAAAAAAACCTGTATGCAGAAAACAAGAAGAACATAAAAAATGTGATGAAATCAGAAAACAAGAAGCACATAAAAAATCTGAAGAATGCAGTAGACTCGAAGAACGTTTAAAAAATGATAAATGCAGAAAACAAGAAGAATATAAAAAAATGATAGTATGCATAAAACAAGAAGAAAATGAAAAAGCTAGTAAATGCAGGAGACTTGAAGAAAATGAAAAATCTGATAAATGCATAAGACTAGAAGAAAATGAAAAAGCTGATAAATGCAGGAGACTCGGAGAACGAAAAAAAACTGATGAATGCAGAAAATGCGATGAATGTAAAAAAGCTGAGTGCAAAAAACAAGAAAAATATAAAAAATCTGATGAATTCAGGAAAGACGAAGCACCTAAAAAAGCTTCGGAATGCCGTAGACTCGAAGAAAGTTTAAAAGCTGATGAATGCAGAGAACAAGAAAATCGTATAATAACGGATGTATGCAGAAAACAAGAAGTAAATGAAAAAGTAGATGTTTGCAAAATTCTTGAACAACATAAAAATGCTGATGAATCAAGTAAACAACTAAAACCTGAATTAGCTGAGGAATGTAGAAAACAAAAGGAATGGAAAACACCAGAAGAATGCAGAAAACAAGAGGAACCTAAGAAGTCTAGTACAAGTACAAAACTTGAGGAACGCAAAGAAACAAATGAATATATTATAAAACTGGAAGAACCTCAACTCAAAGAATTTGAAGTAAAAGAAACTAAATGCATCGAAGTAGACACAAATGAGATTGAAGAATTGGAAGTGAGAAAACATGAGTTAGGAAATTTGGAAACTAAAATCGAATTGGACGAGTCTCTACATACACGAGTGCCTTCTTCGTGCGAAGTACCTGTTCGTTCTTGCACCGGCTGCTTACAAAACTCCAAGGATATAAAATCAAAGACAAATTCAAGTTTTCATAAAATCCCTTCGGAAAGTTTTACTGGATCAAAAGTCGGAGTGGACACACAAATTGAAACAAAAACCACTCGTTTCCAAATTACAAAAGAATTTAAGACAACAAGGGGTAAAGGTATTAAACTCAGTGCCGGTCAACCTTACTTAGAGATCACGATTGAGAGACCTGCTACAGAAGTTTATGTAGATGTATGTAGTAGAGGTCCAATGATGCACCACTTGCCTCAATTCAGGGCAAGTAAGCCACGCAGTTTTAATGTCGTGCAACCAATAACATTCCCTCCAGGTCAACCAGGTCAGACCAGGTCATTAAATCCGATGGAAAAACGTAAAGGCTTAATTTCACAAATTCAAAAAATAACTGTTGATGACATAGCTATTACACATTGTCATCGAATAAGATCTAAAGACAGGTTGAATGATACTTTTTAATAAGAAAACATTTCGCTGATTTGTTTAGTAATGATAAATTATATTCTTTCTACATCTCACGGTCACGGTTCAGAATTAAGTTAATTTTATTCTAGCGTAATTTAATATTATATATACTTGTAATGATTAATTTTATACTGCTTTACTTTAATATTGTTTTTTCAAGGACAAAAATTCGATAAATTTAAATACTAGAAATAAACAACAAAACAAGAATTTACCGCTTTTATAATTCCTGCCTGTATGTCAGTCAGTCCGTTTAATACCACACCGCATGAAAACGGCTGAACGTATTTCAATAGAAATTCCAATGTTTATAGTTAATAGCCTAACTGAACGAATGTATTTTTTATTCTAATTAGTAAAATCTTCCTACTTCATAAGATTACCCTAAAATGATGACACAGTTGTGTTAATCTATAGCTTTTGTTCAGTAGTGGACGCCCTTTAGCTGAAAGGATGATAATGAGTAAAATCTAAGATACTGCTAGATTTCTATTTAGTATGCATAGACAAAACCTTGTCCTGGGGACCTCAAATACAGGAAGTCAGTTAAACTATTTGCATCATTTTTTTTTTTTTGTTGATGTCCAGTGGAAATTCTACATGAACTTCCTTCACCCCGGGGAAGGGCGAAGGGGTATGACGGACTCCTACCAGCTAAAACCACTGGAGCGGTCATCTTTGGCACCGAAGAGGGGCTCCAGGTCCTCGTAAGATCACACTAGAGCCCCCCCAGTGATGCCTTAAGCACATCTCGGAGGGGATGAATGTAAAGCGGTCACTCCCTCTAGCGGAGAAAAGGCGACTGTAAAAAGGTCGCCCCCCAGGTACCTCTCGGGGAGGATTGTAAAGGATCCCCCCAAGCCTCGCTGAGCGCTGTGCTACGGCGGCACGTGACCACGTGCGCGCCACCGTCTTCCCGAGGGTCGCTCGGTGTGAGCACACAGACTCCCCAATCTGTGCGCCCACAACCCCCGAGGCCCCCTACCATGTAACGACGGCAGAGGGCTCAGGCGTGATGGACTCGGGAGCCGGGGCGGTTGTTACCCCGGCGCCGTTCTCCGTGCGGGATCGGCCCTCTCTCGATCCCGCTCTGCAGTCTCCTTCTGGAGCATGACGATCGTTGATGCGTGCGTTGATGATCACTACACTCCAATTTTCATGCTTTGCCAACATAGCCGACACTACTGCCGGCAGAGAGAGATCTTGCCCGATCTGATCGACCAGGATCCGACGCTCGGTAACCCACGCAGGGCCCTCTTCGAGCGTGTGCTGTGCGGTATCTTAGTCGCTTCCACAATGGCGGCACTGTGCCGTGGCCTCGCGTGTTATCCTGTGCAGGTACGCACAGAAACAACCGTGATCGGTGAACCCCTGCGTCAGGCGGTAGGTAACGCGCTCGCTCCTTTTGAGCCACGCTCCAAAGAGAGGCAGGATGGCCTCGTTTGGTCGCGAACTGCAACTGAAGGCGATGTCGCCATATGTCGAGAGCGCGCCGTCGAGCCAGCCGCCTTATCCTGTCGAACGCCCCTGGAGGCACGCTTTCGCCACTCTGGCGGGGGGAGCGTGACTGATCATTGACCCACGCATCCGTCTCCGCCAGGATGTCAAAAGGCGGAAAACGCGCCAGGAGAGTTGCCGCCTCGTAGGACACTTTCCTATATGCCCGTGCGATCCGTATAGCTTCTCTGCTGCACTGCAGACCGTGAAGTTTGGTTCTGCAGCGCCGGGCACCTGACAGTCGAGTCGACCATACAGGCGCCCCGTAGAGGGCCACAGACCGCACAACCCCCGCGTAGAGGCGGCAAACTTCCTCACTCAGTCCCCCGAGATTGGGTAGCACCCGGTGTAATACACCCACTACCCTCTCGACTCGGGGGACGAGGCGTGCGAAGTGCTCTTCGAAGCCCCAACGACTGTCCAGGGTGAGCCCCAGGTACTTCATGTACTGGCCCACCCTGATTTGCGCGTCACCACGCGTATCCAACGCAACTGGGTGGTTCTCTGCTCCGCGGTAGTTTGTGGAACCATAGCGCCTCGGTTTTATGAGGCGCTATCTGCAGACCCAGAGCGTGGATTTTGGCCACGACAATTGCCACCGCTTGCTCGGCAAGCCGGATGATTCCCTCGAAGGACTCCACACTGGCCAACACAAGAGTGTCGTCAGCGTAACAGACCAAGCTGACGCCAGCGGGAAGAACGACACGCAGGACCGCGTCATAGGCGAGGTTCCATAAAAAGGGGCCGAGAACCAACTCCTGCGGAACCCCGCACGTAATCTCCCTTCGCTTTACGCTACCGTCCCTGCCCACGTAGCGAATGTGCCTATCGCGCAGATAGGCCCCTATTATGCCCTGCAGGTAGGGGGGCATCGATGATGGACTAGTGCCCCCCTAATCGCGCTCCACGCGATGGAGTACAACAACAACTCCTCGGCCCATTCCGAGGCATCGGGGGTGGAGACCAAGACGGTCCCGAACCGCCGGAAAGAGCGTTGAAAGTACCCTCTCCAGCAAATCCGGGGCCAAGGTTTCGGTCACCGGGGGGGACCCACTGGCGCAATTTGCCCACGACCATACGATAGGGTCTCCCCCACGGATTCCTGTCCAGTCCAGGAGCTCACTCCAGGACCGAGCCTTCGCCTCACGAATTGCGCTGTGCAGTGACTTCGTGGCCGCCGGGTAGGCCAGATAGGCCTCCGCAGTCTCTCCGGCTGTAGCACTACGCCGGCGTCGGGTATTAATTTCCTAATTCGCGATGTAAGAAGATTAATGTGCTCATGAAAATTGATATTTTTTATCAATTAAAACGCCCAAATATTTGATTTTATCGATGCAGCATACACGGCAACATGCATAAGCAAATTTTTGATGAGCCATTCCAGTACAATATTAAATCCTTGCTGTGCAAATTGACACACCTCCGGTCACGAGTCCCCAGTGAAGACAAGCGCTGTATCATCAGCGAAGGTAACAACTTTTCCACTGGTTAATTAGATTTCGCGTAGATCATTAATAAAAGCTAAGAATAATGTAGGACCTAAAATACTTTCCTGTGGAACTCCGTGAGTGACTTTGAGGTCTTTACTTATCCAGTCATCTATTTTGACGAATTGAGAACGATCTTTTAAGTAACTATTAAATAAATTTAGTTGTGGGCCCCTTATACCTAGACTTTGCAACTTAGGTAGCAAAAAAGGTGCAGAGACTGTGTCGAATGCTTTGGCTAGGTCTAAAAAGATAGCAACGACTTTCTTCTTTTCGTCCATCTTCGTTACTATGTGATCAATGAGTTCGTGGACAACATCACTAATGGATTTGCCTGCACGAAAACCGAATTGATTATTTGAGAGAAGGTTTTTAGTCTCTAAGTAATTGATGAGCCTCTTGTTAACAATTTTTTCTAGTATTTTAGATAGTGTGGGTAGTATGGAAATTGGTCGGTAGTTGTTGACACAGTCCCTGGCACCACCCTTATGTATTGGGTAAATTAGTGATCGTTTAAATTTATGGGGAAATTCACCAGTAGATAGCGATAAATTACAAATGTGAGTAAGAGGACCCTACACTTACCAATTTATCGTTTTATAAATTAACCCAAAAGCTTGTCAATTCCTACAGCACAATCATATTTTAAATATAAGATAGTACATTTTATTTCTTTATCATCTGTCAGAAGAAAAGAGAAAGGGATAGATAGCTATTGGTAGCATAGTAGAAATAGCTGTAGTGTTTTTATTGATTGCTTCTGCTACTATTTTGCCTACGTTCACAAAGAAGTTATTCACTTTAACAATTGACTGCAGGGGATTATTGTACCTAAACCTATAAACCAATGGACCTACCATTGCTGAAGTTTTATGTTTTATGGTACCAGTTATATTTTTGATCAATTCCCATAGCTTTTTAGTATTAATTTGTGCTTTGCTGAATTCTACTCTTTCGTATTCTCTTTTAAATTTTTTTTAACAATGAATTACATAATTTTATGTATCTTAGTATTGTCTTAGGTTTTCGCGATTATTACACATTATAATAAAACAATTTTGAACGGATTAAATCGCGTGTATCATTGATTTCCTGACGTTTAGAACACTTTGCAGGGTTCGTGGTCGCAGGATGACTAAGGTGACAAGCGTCGTTACAGATTTAAAAAGCTATTTTTATCTACCGTACAAAACTAATCAAAAATTGTTTCGATGCACGCAGTAATCACTCACAGTGTCTTGATGTTTTTTAGTGTGGTGTGTTGTTTGGGATTTTATTAATTTAATAACCGGATTCCAAACAGGTGGTACCTGCCAACCATCTTCTCTATTAAAATTAGAATGTTTTTTAATTTCAATAGCCTCTCGAAACATTCTTGGTACATAACGGTTCTCTTTCGCGAGGACTTGAGGATGATCAAATCGAAGAAAATGGGTGGGTTTGCCTAAGGCATGTTCACACACTGCGGACTTTGTGGTGCGTCTATGCTTGACGTCAGCTATGTGTTCTTTAATTCTGGTGGCTATACTACGCTTTGTTTGCCCTATGTATGACAACCCTCAATCACAGTCAATCTTGTAGACCCCTGCATCTTGTAGAGGAATGTGACACTTTAGTTTACTTTTAAGCTCCCTGCCAAGTGGTCGGTGTCGCAGATGCCGTGTGCTTTCTGTAACAAAGATTTAGCCACGGTAGCTAACTGACAAGGGTGGTGGTGAGATTCACCGTTAAAGTACCTGTCTTTATGGGTAGGCTTTCTATACACAGTGTGACTAACTGAATGATCAGGATTACCTTAGTCATCCTGCGACCACGAACCCTGCAAAGTGTTCGAAACGTCAGGAAAAACAAAAATCAATAATTCACGCGATTTAATCCGTTTAAAATTGTTTTATTATTTCTGTATCTTTTATACGTTATTTTAAAGGTATTATTGTTCGGTTGCTTTTTTGTTTTGAGGTGCAGTTTATCTAAATTTTCATGCATTATAGCAATCTAGGTGTTATCCAGGGCTTTAGTATTCTTTTACGCCTTGGAACTGGCTTAGTTTTTGTGTGTCGATCTTTAAGATTATAAAGGGACCTTAGAAGAAAGGCTAAAGCATCGTTTGCATGACTTAACAAATATATGGGTTTTAGGTGTAAACCTTTTATGGCTACATCTAACCTATCATAGTTTATAATTTTAATTGTTTTAAACTGCCGCTTTAAGTTTTTTTTAAGTTGAGACTTGCTTTTAAGTGCTCCTAGTGTTTCAATCT
This sequence comes from Diloba caeruleocephala, assembly GCA_947459985.1. NCBI lineage: Eukaryota > Metazoa > Arthropoda > Insecta > Lepidoptera > Noctuidae > Diloba > Diloba caeruleocephala. Next base: position 6,787,427 of record OX381618.1, read on the forward strand.
AAACTGGAGGACCACATAAGTGATGTGACTGTTGTTACTTGGAATAGACGAACATCGTTTAGTAATCACCAGAAATGGGTAAGTTCCTAGTACCAATAATCAAATACGGATAAATAGGTACCTATAGTTGTTCGTGTCACGAGCGTGAATCATTGCAATGTAAACCTTAAACGATTGCCATAAGAGTTATTCGACGTGAAGTCACGAATTAAAACGGGTATTTTGTCATAGTTAGGTAAAAGCGTTTTGTATTTTTACCGCCTATGCGCTAGGTACACTACACAATACAGGTAGGTAACTACAATCGCAAGCGACGCCATTTTCAGAATTGTTGTATAAACAAGGGTGCGCATTTTTTTCAAAACCAGATTCTATTTTGCTTTTGTATGAAAATAAAAATATAGATTTTATAAGATGAGGCAAGTACTGTGAAACAGTCATCAGTACACTTTAAATTGTCCGCGGCTTACTACACGCTTTCTGACTAACCCAGTATACATAAGTAATATCAAATTGTGAAGTTATGATCATGTTTATATTTCTTATACACTTACTTATACAGTAGGTACCACATTTGATACCATTTTTAGGTGGCACCAGAATAATCAGATAACGGAGTAAGCTAACTCTTGACCACGCCACATAAAACTGACCATAGGATAAACAATCGTGTCTCAAGTTAACTCCCGCGATCTTGAAAGTTTGACTTTGTTATTTATTAATAGTCATCGTGAAACTCACTTTCATAGGGAATTGCAGTCTCTTAAATTCAAACGGGAGGTCATTGGAGATACGCGGCATAAAGACCGTGGCCCCTAGGCTGGTACAGTTAAAATCATGGCGATGCAAACCTTTGACTTGGAGCCTAGTGCCATTACACAATTTGGGCAGCTTCTGATTTCTCAATAGCATAGAGTACCCACCCACAATACAATCCTATGGCGCAGGAGACCCGGTGGATTTAATGTGTTTAAAAATTCCATTGGATAATGAACAGCTGAGACTGTGAATGTGTACACCATTTCTTCTTCCTTAAATAACTGCAGCCACATGTAGAGTTTTAAAAAAAAAAATATAAATTAATTAATACATATGTTATGGACTTATTTAAAAAAATAACTGATTTCTAATATTGTGCCCCCTTAAGGATTGATTTCCAAAATCACTGAAACCTATTTTTTTAATTATAATCGAAAAGCCACATATCAGTTTTCATAGATCTAACATCAAAACTGACGGATTTTAAAAACTGTGATCCCCTATATTACCCTCTTAAAATACGCCTTCCCTTATTTTTTACTGAGAAGGTAAATACTACTTTTGTTCTAGATCATACTTCAAAAGTGGTGGATTTTAATACAAACTTTCATCCCCTGTCTTACAACGACAAATTTTCCAAAAACACTGAAACATGTATTTCTTTATTTTCTATTATAAAGCCTGATAACATTTTTCATAGAACTAATTTCAAAACTTTTTTTAAATAAAAACTTTCACCACTTGTTTCATGGGTCGAATTTACAAAAACACTAAAACATGTTATTCTATATTTTCAACCGAAAGTCCAAATACAAATGTTCATAGATCTGGCATCAAAACTAACGGTTTGTCCATACAAACTTTCACCCCCTGTTTTAGCCCTTAAGGGTTGAATTTACAAAAAACACTGAAACACTTGTTTCTTTATTTGGAACCAAAAAGCGCAGCACCCATTTTCATTATGGGTTTTTGGCGTCTTGGTTACAAATTATTAACTTCATAAATGACGGCTTATCATACTAGCTTTCAACCCCTATTTTTCCACTCTAGGGATGGAATTTCCAAAAATCCTTCCTCAATGGAGACCTCTGTTATAAAATCCATCTACTATCAAATTATAAATTTCAATTTAATATCATATATTTGAAGTTTCAAGCCTCAGTGGTTTAGGCTGTGCGTTGGTATGTCATCCAGTTAGTCAGTTTCTTCTTATATATATATATAGATTGCTGTAGTAGCATAATTTTTCCAAAAACGTTTTAAGAGTAGTCAAATTACCTATATGAAATGTCTATTGCCACAACTTTATAATAAAACTTCTTATCCAGAAAAATAAAAGTGCTCCTGCCAAAGTCACTTATTATGAATATCGATTATTGTCATTTTGTCTCGCGTGTATTTTATATTAATTTATTTTGTAATCTATTTACAAATACGATGTTAATAAACGCGTGCACAGTAATTCTTACAATTATATGCGAAAGCCTTGCATTTTACGAAAAAGAATATACACCTAATGTTGGCACGGTGTTGTTTAATTTAAATGATATGCGAAAGAAACAATGGGCTAAGACAGATATAGGACTTCTTCGTGCTAGAAGATATTTTCAAACAATACTCCCGCCACCGATCTTCATAAACTCTTTTAATGAAGACTATGTCAATATCCTACTTGGATACTTTAAAGATGCTTATTCTGGGATCAAAAGAGAAGCAGCAGATGCTGAAACAGACAAAATCATGACTACAGCGCTCTCAGACGCAATAGGAGGCTACCTAAAAGTATGGGTCTTACCCGTCGCTAAATTAGATTACTATGGCGGTACGGTCTCTCAAGACAACGTGGTTAAACTATTCCAATTCTACAACGAAATCAAAAGATACCTACACACTGATGGTGATGGATGGAGGAACCCTGATCAAAAGGTTCTAAATTCTATAACAATCAATGTTGCACCTCTAAACTTGGTATCAAATACCAGAAGCATGAAAGACCCTTGCGACCATTTAGCTTACTTTGAAAAGACACCCACTGGTTTAGGTATACCGATCCCATATGTGAATTGGAATGATAAGGCGAGCACAATGTTTATACCACTTAAAAATGTGTCCTTGATCCCGATGTATGCTCCTGATTCATCGCATCATTTGATCAAATACTACGATGCAGCAAAAAATTGTATTCAATCAAGTAATCCTAAGGAGAAGGATATATTTGACGAAAAGTTTCAAACTTGGCTTACAAACGACGTTGTGCCTCACTTAAAAGATGAACATTTGTATCTCGCATTGGGAAGTGTACTTACTTTGGTTAATAGGACGCGAGACCTTTGCAACAGCGTTATAGACGTATACAGTAACCGACTTAACAAAATAAATAAACCAGCTCATATGTCAGTCGATTTAACATCTAAAAAGATGTGGATTATATCTATTATACTTCTAATTGAAGTAGCCTGGTGTATTCTGGCATTAATTTATGTATTATGCTCGAAAAAGCTACACAAGAAAGATTGTAGTAGTAACGTTTATCTTTTTATAGACAATAACAAGCTGGAAAAGAAAGATCAAGGTGGAAGTTTAAAAAATAAACCATGTAGTATTAAAGAAAATGGTTGTTCATCGCTCCTTGAGAATGTTACAGAAAGGCATGGATGTGGACCTAGTCTTAAAGGTGGAATCAAATTATTCCATAGAGCGCACCTTTCCAGTAATATGGAGTTTGAAGCTCAATTTCCCTCAACTGTGGTCACAAATACTCTTGGAACTGGCACAAGATCAAACTTTTACACTAAAGACCAGTCAGTCAGTGCAATTAAAGTTGCATCTACTACTTCTAAAATTGTTGAATGTTGTATTGCAAAGAAATCTTCCTTAAGAAAAACATCTTCACATAATTTCTCATCAGATCAGACTAATTCCACACGAAAATTGACACTTCCAAGTCAAGAAGCATTCATTTGCACTGCCGAACAAAATATGACCGATAGCTTTGCAACTATTCAGGATTCTTCAAAAACTGCTACTCCATCCACAGAGGTACTCCCCACATGCTACCAAAGAAGTAAAAGAGAGAGAATGATAAAACGTGAAACAGATGAACATAAAAAAGCTGAAGAATATAAATATCTAGTTGAATGCAACAAACTTGAAGAACATAAAAAAGCTGATAAAAGTAGAAAATATGAAGAACGTAAAAAATGTAATGAGTACAGAAAATTTGAAGAAAGTAAATATTCTGAGGAGTGCCTCTGCAAAAAGTCTGAAAGTGTTCTTCTCGAAGAACGCAAAAAGGCTAAGCAATGCAGAAAACAAGAGGAACGTACAAAAGTTGATGAATGCGAAAGACTTGAAGAACGTAAAAAAGCTGATGAATGTAAAAAACTTGAGGAGCGCAGAAAAGCTAATGAATATTTTGAAAAACCGGAAGAACTTCAATGTAGAGAGTGTATAATAAAAGAAACTAAATATGTCGAAATAAAAACATGTGAAGTCGAACAACCAGAAGTGGGAAAATGTGAAACGGAAAATATTGAATCTGAAAACGAATTGGAGGAGTCTCAACATATAGGAGTGTCTAATTCGTGCCAAGGACCTCTTTGTTCCTGCACTGGCTGCTTACAAAAATGCAGAGAAATAATGTCAAACACTAATTCAAGTGTCAATGAAATCTCTTCAGAAAGTATTACTGAATCAAAAATCGTAATGGACAAACAAATTGAGACAAAAACCACACGATTTCTAGTTACAAAAGAAATTAAAACAGCTAGGAGTAAAGATACTAAACTCAGTTCCGGGAAGCCTTACTTAGAGATTACAATTGACAGACCCACTGCAGAAATTTGTGGAGATGCGAATAGAGGAGGTCAGATGAAACACCATTTGCCTCAAATCAAACCAAGTAAGATACCTAAGCCTACCGGCTCTAGTTTGTTACAATCAGTGACATTCGCTCCGTGTCAAGCAGGTTATACCAAGTCTTTAAATCCGATGGAAAAACGAAAAAGCTTAATTCCACAACTTAAAAAAAAAACTCTCGATGACATTGCTCTCACACATTGTCATTGTTTACGATCCGAAGAAAGTAAATTAAATGATACGTTTTAATACGAGAAAATTCGCCTATGTTTTTAGTTCCAATTCCAACACATTATTTTTTTCTACATTTTCAGGGTCACCATTAAGGATGAAGTTAGTTTTATTTTACCATAATTTTAATTGAAATGTATTTGTTATGTTTAATTTTATACCGGTATGAATATTACGTGTATAAGGTATATATTCGAGTTTTATTTTTAGCGCATTCTCTTACAAGAACCGTATAACAGATTCCAATAGATTGCAATAGTAACCTAATAATAGGTATTTTACCTATGAAATTGCCGTTCTGCAGTTAGTACCGTCTTTCGCATAAGGGCACGTGGGGCCCGGGCCCAGGGCCTGATGGGGGCCCCTAAATGCCGAAAGCCAGTGCCTATGCATTTTCATCGAATAAATCAATTTAAAAAATACGTCGGTTTCTTAGTTCAACGCATCATTAACAAAGTACCCAGATAGCTAGAGTTGTTCAAAAAAAGCTTGCTCAGCAGAAGTTTTCTTTAATCTAAATGAAACTGCTGCCAACTTCAGACTTGATTTTTCCTTACAATATGAATTCAACTTGAACTAGGTATACAGAGCTTCTAAGGAAAAATGCATGGTTGCTTCGAATAGGTAAATATCTTCTGCTAAGCACGCGAAAACAATTTAGCTTTACGTTGATTTTAGCATTCTATTTTTTTTAATAAGTACAACTCAAATTTATGTTATAAACGTTACTTAAGAATTGAAGCTGCGGCTATCGTAGATATACAGAGGTCACCACGGAATTAGCCAAGTTGACTTGCTTTAGTAAAACGGGTACAAATCATAAATATTATATTTTTCTCAGTCTCTTGTGATTATTAGTTCCTATGTTTCTCACAAGAGACTGAGAAAAACTTAAGTCATAATAAAATTAAATAAGTATTTATTGGTATTTAATTACTCAAATGTCTTTGTCATGAAGTTATTGGGTTGACCTTACAAGTTGGCGTCAACCTACCGCCGCGCGCCGCGATCTGAAGGCAAGACTGCACATGAATTTGCCATCAAGATGCTTGCAAATTTTCTTTAGAAAAAAAAGGCTCAATAAGAGGGCCCCATCTCTCGTGTGCCCAAGGTCCCTTGCATGACCTAAGACGGCCTTGTCTGCAGTAGGTACTGGCTATTTCAAATAAAAATATGTTTTGTTTGACTATGAATTCTAACTTCAAATTAATTTTTATTTTAAAAATATGGTTTTCATTATCCAAAATCAGTCGTATGTGTACTGTATTAGTGTTATGTTTTCATAACGTTTAAATCTTTTTCGTCGTCATGGATACGTTGAAAATTCAAGTATTTATGGAATACCGTAGTACCGTCGTAGCAGTACAAGTGGCATGCAACAACAACGACGTTTACGGAGCGAACAGTACAAACGAACGCACAACCCGTTACTGGTTTGCCCCGCTTCCGTTCTGGAAACTTTAACCTGAATAAAGAACCCCGTGGTCGTCCGAAAACTTTCCTTGACAATGACGAATTAAAGGTGATTGTAGAAGCTAATGATACTGATAATCTACGGCTGAATTAGCAGTAGCTTTCGACGTTAGCATAAAACAATATTGGTCCATTTGCGTCAAATTGGCAAGGTAAAAAAGCTTGACAAATGGGTGCTCCACGAACTCAACGATCATCAGCGCAACGTGCACGTCGAAGCCGGCCTTGCGCGTCTCAACAGGCACAGAAACAAAGGAATTTTAAACCGCATTGCTACCTTTTTTTTGTGTCCTGTGGAAATTCTACATGGAATTGAACTTCCTTCGCCCCGGGGAAGGGCGAAGGGGTATGCTGGACTCCTACCGGCTAAAACCACTGGAGTGGTCATTTTCGGCACCGCTCCAGGTCCTCGTAAGATCACACTAGAGAACCGCATTGTTACGTGCGACGAAAAAAAAAGAGGTAATAACAGGTAATAACATGCACAATTGCACACACCTGTATTATAGGTCGAGATCAAAAATAATACTCATATCTAGATTGTTAGTCAAATATGAACCCTAAAAATTAGGTCCAGGATTTATATTGAATTGACGCAATCTCGAATTCTCAATTCCATATTCTATATATATATATATATACAATTTTGCCTGAGTATTTTGGAGGATAGCTGGCTGTTGTTTCCCGTAAGCAAAACTAGCATGACCCAAAGCAAACTCTCCTTTATAAAACACTAGTTAATGCCATACATTGCAACGCCTTTATTGTCGTGGAGAAATCCTCTTGTATTTCCCCCGCTTTAGGAAGGGCGGACGGGCACGGGACTCTTACCGGCTAAAACCCCACGGTATCCTTCCACTTACCTCTAGCCGGGGGTGAGGTGCACGTTTTGTAGGCATTAGACCTAGGGCCCGGCCGGTATTGGCCCGTCACTGTTTGACGGGCCTCGTGTCTGTGCGACCTTGCTGGCCGCACCTTTCCTACAGAGAGCGCATACACACAACACACGGAACACACACGCTGCCATCTCGGGCCTGTTTCTGTTCGGATGACGGACCGCCCCTAGTTCGTCGCCCGTAGACCCACTCTACCGCCTCCTTTTCTTCCATCATGTCCTCGCAAAAGGAGGCGACGGCATCCCACGCGCTCTTGCTCCGGACGGTGGACTGAACCACGGCCGGAAGCGAGAGGTCACCCCCCTTGACCGCCGCGACGAGATCACGTTGCTGCGTTGCCCAAGCTGGGCACTCCTCCAACTTATGCTGCGCCATGTCCTCCGGGCAGTCTCCACAGTGATGGCAACCGGGCGTCCTTTCTCGGCCTATCCGACGCAGATACTTCTCGAAACACCCATGGTTTGAGACAATTTATTTTTCTATGTAGCTTTCATGCTAGAGCCAACAACAACTACACAAAATTCCAACTATGAATGGATAGGACCAAGGATGAATGGAATACGAGCGCATAGAGAAAAAAAAAACATTCATTTTTAATACTTACTATGCCTATGGCGCTGCCTTCGTGTAAAGCTTGGAATAAATGTACCTTAAGTTCTTCGGGTGTCAAGTAACCTCTGTGCCACATAGTAATCAGTTCGTCGGGTTTCCGTAAATACCTAAAAGACTGACAGAAATACTTTTTTTATAAACATGCGATGCGTCGTTTCTGCCTATAACCTAACAAAGAGAATCCCACTCCACACAATTCCACTGAGTACTACACTAATCACAGTGACGAATTTATTGGCTCGATCCGGGTGAATTAGAGGGGATCCTGAGTTATTGCATATTTTGGCCAGCTCAGGTGGCCGGCGCTGCCGCTAATCTGTCATTACACCGGCCACTTGGCACTTTGCGAATTGAGCGCCGAACTTTTGCACTGTATGTACATACATAGATGGGAGCATATCTGCTTTTTAATTATAAGAATAATGCGAGGCAGTGTGTTTAATGTATTTGATCATAACCACAAAATGAAAGGTTGATCACATGTTTGTTGATTCAGTTTTTATTACAGCATATTGCTTTCCTCTAAAAATTGCGACCAGCGGGCCTGGCCCAACCATATAAGACATTACCACATAATATCACCTTACGCGACAAATACGTGATTAGCTGTCCCATAATGTTATTTCACTCGTTTTTCTTATCAGCTCGCGCAAAGATCTCTAAAAACTTCACTTTATATTATTTGCTACATAACATTCAACAAATTCGTAACACATTTATCAGTACCTGCTAGGCTTGCAGGTCTTAAAACTGCTAAGGAAGTTGCCTTACAAGTTAATCTCGATTTTGTTTATCAATATAGCATAGATAAGTCCAGCCCCTTTTTCTTAGGTACACTCCATATTTGCAAGTGCTTCAAGATTCAATCATGATCAGTGTATAAAAGATGCTTCCTATCCTAAGATATATACTGTTAAAAAGTCAAACCATGCATCAAAATGAATACAAACACAAAACATACAAGTATGCAACCATTTGTTTATTTTCTTTTCTTTTATGTAACATAGTGTGCGTAGTGTAGTAAATAAAATAGTGATGAGACCAATGATATTTTACTAATAGATGCGCAATACTGAAACGTTATAATACTACAAAAGGTAGTAAATTTTACTATACCTACTACCAGTACAGCTCTCAAACATGCGCGAAGGAACGGAGAGAAAATGAAAGCCACCATGCGGCATACCGGTTGTTAGAAAGAGATGAATATAACCTTTAGTTACGTCAGGTAGCAGCTATGCGCATGCTCGTTCGATGTCGGTCTGGCGCCGGCCGCCATTAGACCGCGTAATAAAACAAAATACTGTAATTTTATTTACAGTATAGATTCTACGCATGGAATGACTTTTTTTCTCAAAGTTGTACCCTAATTCGAGCATAAACCTTATATAAACACACGAATGCATTTTTTCCGCAATACGTTGCAAGAATTACATATAAGAATGACGTGTAGTTGCGATCAGCCGCGACACTGGCCGGTGCGCGAATAAGTGAACTCCGGGCCAATTACCTTGCTTTCATGTGATCATTGTAGAGCACGGGCAACGCATCTATGAGACGAGCAAGGCATTCGCATGGTGGTAAGTGCCTGCCCATAATAATTTTAATGTTACCCAGGACTAGTCCTGCGTGGCACTACACTGCGCTTTAACGAACGAACAAAATAAAATAAATTCTAACGTCTCGACGTTACAATTTATTTTATTTTACACATTTTATGTCCTGTCTATTGTATAGCACAGGGATTCACTCTCAAGTCTTTGATTTTAATGACTACTATTCAATTCTATGATTAATTGGCATAATAAACCCATCCCAAGTATATCCATACAGCTAAATCAGTTACAACTACAAGTAATCACTCCAGAAGACCAATGGAATGGGGTGACCTGCCCCCAATAAATACCGGACTCCGTAGATTGGTGCAGTGTTGTGGGATTACAACCAATTGTAAGGATAATCCCCGATTGACAGGGATTATCGGCTTAATTATCCTCGTTCTTGTTTAATTTATGACCAACGAGAAAATGCTGATGACGTACATCTGTGTGAAAAATAAAACAATGCCACCGAGAGCGATTTCCCCGTGTTTTTTAACATATGCTCTCTATTGCTGGGCATGATTTTTATTGTCCCCATAAACTGCTATACTTCTTTGTAATTTTTGGGCCAATGCCCTGGACATAACATGCAGTTATTTTTGATTCGAAATAAAAGACCTGGTCATTAATTGCTCTATTCACATAAAAGAGATTCATCGAATTATTTAGTTATATAGCCAAATGACCAACAACCAACACATAACATGTAGTTATTTTTTATTCGAAATAAAAGACCTGGTCATTAATTGCTCTATTCACATAAAAGAGATTCATCGAATTATTTAGTTATATAGCCAAATGACCAACAACCAACACTGAATAAAAGGCATAGATATAAAGGTATGTCAGCTAACAAAAAAATATAGGCAGAAAATGTAAACAAATCCACACATTAATTCAACATAAATTGAAACACCCAACACTAAGAGATTAATACGTCTAAATGAATAAACGTAATACTTCAGGACTGGTCGAAATTCAGCTCTGATTTATAGCTGGTCCTCGCGTACACATGGACTACGGACTGTGGACCCAAGGATTATAATGTCCAACACTAATCCCGCTGATAAAGTACCTCCTGTATGTTTCGTTAAACATGGATGACAAACATACTTTTCCAAAATAACGATTCTAATAAATGTTGTAGTAAAAACAGATTTAAAACTTCTCTAAATTTGTTGTGGAGCAAGGTAAAGGTACCTATTTCCTTCCTATTTTCACCAAAACTGGAAAGGACATCGAAAACTAAACATTTACCTACAATAACATTTAAAAACATCTTAGTTTGCCTACGAGTTAGTTCTGAAGTTATTTTCTATAAGCTATTTTCAACATTAACTTTATTGTTTTTACTCTTGGAATATGAATTTAATAGACTAAATAGTACTAAGTAACTATCCGATCTTGATTTTGATTCAGAATAAAATAAAATATGTAATAAGTCCAAGGCACCATAGTCGATATCAAAATCTTTAAGGCAGAATCGATGTGCTTGGTTCCCTAGTTCCTTGTATAGAAAACTCAAAGGGAAAAAGGTAGGAAGAGTTATACATCGTGTTCAAAATACAACTCTATTCACTTTGGGTTTCATCGTGCGAAATAAATATCTTATCTTATCGTTCTTCAATCTCAGTCTTCTTAGATGAGGTTTTAATGATCTCTGAATACTTATTAAAACGTCATAAAGTGCCCATTTCAATGGTCAAATCCAATCACACGACCGTACAAATATTATAAGTATGCTAAATTAGAGCAGCTCAATCCCAAGCATTTAGTCACCAGCAATAGGACACCATTCTTAAAGAACCCTAAACAGAAATATTTAAATTTATATTATTAACAGCAAAGTCAAAAATAATTTGCCCTTTCATTACGGTAAAATCGAGAGCAAAGTACTTACCTCACTTTAAGTTCAACAAAAAATACAATGAATTTATGAACTCTACAGCTCCTTATCCTACTCAAGTAAAAGAAAAATATCTTAAATTAACCCGTTGACAACGCAATTGCCTCCCCCTGTCGGCGACTTGTACAGCTATAACTTAAACAATCTACCCCTTGTTCCCTGAAACCCGAGATTTTACACTGATACCCATTCGTAACCCCTTATCGCACTGATGGAGTACCACCAGGAATGGAACAGAAAGGATAAGAAAAATGTTTTGTATTTCGCTATCTAGTTTTGCTGTTGCGCAACTTGTAGATTTGTATAAAGATTTTGATAACGCGATGAAGATCTTTGGACCTTGCCTTGACTCCAAATTGGCCCCGTCTCTGAAGCAAAGTCAATAATTCTTCTTCGTGCTACCGTTTTTCACGATTAAATCCACATTGACTTATCGCAATTGAAAAATGGTCTTATGATTTAGGTTTTGGCTAGACTAAGAATACCTAGCCCAGTTATTACTGTTAATATTAATTAATGTTGACGGCATGGTTGGTGCAGTGGCTGATACAGTCGGCTGCTGCGCACCGGGTCGCGGGTTCGATTCCCGCACGGAACAAGTATTTGTACGTTCTGCAGGTAGTTGTTCCGGGTCTGGCTGTATTGTGTGTTTGTAAACGCACCCACGACACAGGAGAGATCCTTGTGTGGGGCAACGTTTAAAAAAAAAGAAAAATATATATTTTATTGCATCATGGATTTCCTTATCCTAATGTCAAGATACATTTTGCTGGAATAAAATGTCGCGTGACAACCGCAACTATTATATAAACTAGATAATTATAGTATGATAGGTAGGTACCCATAATTGATATAGTGGTAAAATAGTAATAAAAAATGTAACCAGTAATTTTATTAATCAAAGCAAAAATGATGCATTATTGTTGTGTTCTTCTCTCTCTTCTTCCTTTTGTTATTCTTCTTTCTGTCACTAGTGTCTTCTTATCTTGCATTACCATAATCATTGTAAGCCACAAACCAACTAAACCGCCATTCACACCGACGACGCCGGCGATTCCGGGTAAGCAAATAATTCCTCGTTTCTAATTGAAGCAGATAGGTGTTCCAGTAATTACGGCGGTGTAACAAGCTCCCTGGGGACCGCCGAGATACCGTCAAGATGATACCCGGCTCGCGCCAGATGGCCGGATGAAAAACGAACCTTTAGATAAAACCGAGTCACGTTTTTGGTACCTTGGATTTGTTTTAGACGAATACGTAATGTGGGGTAGCAAGGATGGTAAATTCACTTGTTTTAGAATCTACAAACTTTCATATTGGCCTAATGGGAAAAACGGCAACTCCTTACTTTAACCACAGTTTATTTTACTGTGACGCTAATAAAATCGTACTTAAACGTTAAAAATTAGATAATTTAATCTTAGCTGTACTGTACATACTCGTAGATCCATTTCAAAAAGCATCAAGACTTGGCGGAAGTCATAAATACTGTAAACAAAGACTTAGCGCGTATATGCGAGTGGAGTAAGGCATATGGATTAAAAGCCCTTTGACGACCCAAGTATTAGTTGTAGGCAGTCCTAGACTTATCTCTAGAATTAATTGGTCGCAGCTTCCACAGGTAATTTTCGGCTCTCCCCGCTGGCATCAGCTGAGTCTGTTACGCTGATGACACTCTTGTGTTGGCCAGCGGGGAGTCCTTCGAACTATCCGGCTTGCCGAGCAAGCGGTGGCAATTGTCGTGGCCGAAATCCACGCTCTGGGTTTGCGGATAGCGTCTCATAAAACCGAGGCGCTATGGTTCCACAAACTGCCGCGGAACAGGGAGCCTCCCAGTTCATGGATACGCGTTGGTGACGCGCAAATCAGGTTGGGCCGGTACATGAAGTACCTGGGGCTCACCCTGGACAGTCGTTGGGGCTTCGAGAAGCACTTCGAGCGTCTTGCCCCCCGGGTCGAAAGGATAGTGGGTGCCTTGCACCGGCTGCTAATCAATCTCGGGAGACCGGGGGAAGAAGTTCGCCGCCTCTACGGGGAGTCGTGCGGTCCGTGGCCCTCTACGGGGCGCCCGTTTGGTCATCTCGACTCTCGGGCGTCCAGCGCTGTAGAACCAAGATTCACGGTATGCAGCGTAGAGCGGCTATACGGATCGCACGAGGATACCGAACAGTGTCTTTTTAGGCGGCAACTCTGTTGGCGCGCTTTCCGCCTTTTGATATCTTGGCGGAGATGGATGTGCTCATGTTGCCACAGTACGCGCAAAATTGCGTCGTCGAGGCTGTCTTGCCGCTCTTCGGAGCCTGGCTCCAAAGGAGCGAGCGCGTCACATTCCCCTAACGCAGGTACTCACCGGATACGGTTGTTTCGGTGCGTACTTGCACAGGATAGGACGCGAGGTCACGGCACAGTGCCACCATTGTGGAGACGATCAGGATACCGCACAGCACACACTCGGAGAGTGCCCTGCGTGGACTGCCGAGCGGCGGATCCTGGTCGATCGGATTGGGCAAGATCTCTCTTTGCCAGTCGGCTATGCTGGCAGAGCATGAAAATTGGAGTGCTGTGGTCTCCTTCTGTGAGAGCGTAATGCTCCAGAAGGAGGTCGCAGAGCGGGATCGGGAGAAGGCCGATCCCGCTCGGAGAAGGAGGACACGGAGCCGGTGGTAACAACCGCCGCGGCGCCCATGTCCAACACGCCTGAGCACCCTGGCGTTTTCATATGGCCCCCTACCTTGGGGGTCACGAGCGCACATACTGGGAAATCTGCGTGCTCATACCGAGTGACCCCCGGGAAGACAGCGGTGTGCATGTGGCCACATACCGCTGTGTGCGCAGCACAGCGCATAGTGAGGCCTCGGGGGAATCTTTTACAATCCCCTCGAGAGATGCCTGGGGGGGTGGCTTCTTAACAGTCGCCTTCCCTCCGCTAAAAGGCGATGACCACTTTACAGTCATCCCCTCCGAGATGTGCCTAAAGGCGTGGCACCAACGGGTGGCTCTAGATGGAGATTATTCGAGTTCCTGGAGCCTCCCTTCAGTGCTGACGATGATCACTCCGGTGGTTTTAGCTGGTAGGAGTCCAGCATGCCCCTTCGCCCTTTCCCGGGGCGAAGGAAGTACATGAGGTATTCCAAGCGGATCAATAAAAAAATAAAAAAAAGTTTTAATTTATAATTTTATAATTTTCGGCGGCACTATGGTATCTCTAAGTGATACGGTTAAGAACCTGGGGATATATTTTGATAGAAATCTTTCTTGGAGTCCACAGTTACAAGAAGTAAGTCGAAAATTATTTGCATCAGCAAGCTCCCTGACGAGAATATGCAATTTTCTCCCAACTGCTATTAAAACTGCGCTCGCTCAATCCCTTCTCCTTCCTATACTTAATTATGCTGCTGTCAGTTATCTCGATCTTACTGAGGCACAATTAGATAAACTTGGGTGTCTCCAAAACTTTTGTATTCGATTTATATTTGGTTTACGCAAATATGATCGTGTTTCAGAATTTCGTACAAAACTCAAGTGGCTTCCAATACGTCTTCACCGGAATTCTCATGTACATTCCTTGCTTTACAGTATTTTGATTAATCCTACAACCCCTTTTACCTTAAAAATGTTTTAAGTTCCTTAATGACGCACATTCGAGATTCTTGAGATCGTTGGAGAATCTGAGACTTGAGATGCACGCAAATACATTCTACCAAATTTTGTGATAAATCCAAAGGTTGTCTGAAAAAAATTGCTAATAGCGATAAGACTGCCCATTGTACAATTACTGCCCATAGAATTATTCCTAATAGTTGTTTTTAAAATGGTGTACAATTATGAATATTCTATTATATGATATTCAAGACTGCTCATGACATTACTGCTTCGTAAGCTGAGAACGGAAATCCGGAAACCACAGCGCGGGACGGCTTCCAACGAGATTAACGGATGATCTGGTGTAGGTAGTTGGGAGTCGTTGGATGTAACCGATCGTCGTAGAAATCTAAAGGAGAGGTTTTTGTTCAGTAGTGTTATGTTGATGATGATAATGCTGAGAACTGAGTGTTTAACTTGGGGAAGACCAGAATTTCAGCAGTGCGATGTGATAGGATTGGTTGATTGATCGTTTAACAACAATTTTCTATAACAATTCACTATTACTAACATTACAGGAAGCTGAGTTCCTCTAACTAACCTCTTTTCCTTGAAAATATACCGTTGAAAATGACATCATATTCCTTCAAGAAACTGACTTCAGAATCATCCAAGCCAAAGAGACAAACACGTATAATTACATCTCGGCAAACATCTCGTGAATTTCACTATTTATTGAGCTCCCAATGTCAACTAACCAAATAAGCAAGGAATTTTAGGTGCACACCAACCATTTTACCAAGACCTCTCGTTTACTACACCTTAACCATTTTTCCCTAGTATTTGTGAGGGTTGAAGGGGGCAGGAGGGATCGGGAAATAGTTGTTGATGACAAATTACACGGTAGGGGAGTTAAACAAATTAATCACAGAGTCCAATTTAGCGGAAAACAATGTGGGGCGATGGTGTGGTCGGATTTTGTCATGATACACCATGTCGAGTGTGCGGTACTTGTGGGCTTGAAGATAAATGGAAATCAGTCTTCGGGGTACTGTTTTTGGTGTTATCGAGTAGAGGAAATGCTATAAGAAAAAAATATTCTATGATCGTTTGTACGGTTCTGGTATAAGTGGTCGGTTACATAAGTAATGGTGTCGTCACAGTGTTAAACTTAGTAAATATTAAAAAAGTTTTTCTTTGTATATTATCAGATACATAATCTGTTGCGACGTGGGATGGGTTATTGCCAGCTGTGAACTGCGATAGGTTGGGTTGACGGTACATCAGCATTATCATAATGACCAACCTCGACCAAGATAAGAGACAACAATCCAAACCATGGATGCCATACACAAAAGACAGGTATTTACATTAACGTGGGTGGAAATTCAATGTTGTTCAATGATGTTCAATAAAACATAACTGTGAAAGAAAGCCAAGTTCGTCCAAAAAAGTGCAAGATAGACGGATATCGGCTTTACTAATAAAATAAGTGAAATCTAACTGGCTACCAAGTTCTTTAGAAGTTCCTGCATGCATGCACGAACAGATGCCCTCTGTCAGGGCTGGTCAGGTTTTAACAGCTATGATAATCTTATTGTAAGGCAAATTAATAATTATTGTATTTGTGTATTTATTTCACACATTGGCCTACATTATCCTCACATGACTCTTTTCACAATTATTCTATTATAAGAATAAGACTGGAATCCATGGAGTTTCTTGCCGGTTCTTCACATCATCATTTCCATTTACACACCCTAGATTGTGAAAAGTTCAGTTGAAACTAGTACACTTTTTATCTCAATTGCCAGCTATATAATAAATTCAGCTGTCAACATTAACATTGTTGCTAGTAAAGGCTTTAAAACTATTATACAATTGATGTATAAGTTTTAATATTTTATGTTTTTTTTTAATTTATTCAATTAAAACAAACATAACTTAATTACAAAAACATCACAAAAACCTATCAGGTTTGTTCGGATGTTGAGACACTTTTGAGTTTACAAAAAATAAGTTAATCTAATTACATCATAACACTTTGAGAACCGCAATAATGCGTACACATATGTAAGAACACAGTAACGAAGATTAATTATTATGTATATATAAATATGTATTAGATGTTTTATATAGAGCATATAAGTAAAATAGTGTAAATCTGACCCATTCACGACTTCCGATTTTGACTATGTCATCGACCCATCTCGCCAGCGGACGACCCACACTCCTTTTTCCGTCTCGAGGCTACCAGCTGGTTACTACCCGGTTCCACATATCATCAATTCCTCTATTCTTCTCCATAGGACCTACGACTTGGAACTGGGCAACTATTAAAATTCTGACTATACCTATGTTTTATACGAAGGGATTAATAAAGGGACGCTATTGTATTTTCAAGTCAAGTCAAAGAACTTTATTCGTGTAAACCAATTGCAGGCACTGATATAAAATACAACTACGAACTGGGTAACATCCAGATCGTTGGTCCTATGAAAAAGAATAGAGGATGTGACGATATATGGAGTGTCGGGTAGTAACCAACTTGTAGCCTCCACTTATATGAAACAAGTGCCTGCAAATGGATTATATGAATAAGATTCTTTGATTTGACTTAAAAATACTAGACAATAGCGTCAGTTTGTTTATCCCTTCGTATCAAACATAAGTATGTGTTGCTCTGCTCCGCTTAAAACACTACTCTATCATTGTCTAACAAGACTAACAAATTCGTATTCCAACTATTTGACAAGATGCCTACCGGTAATAAAGCCCGTCCTGTTTCTTCCCGCGATACAATAAAACTTACGCATTCGTTGGAGACCATCTTAATTTGTATTTCCTGCTTAAACGCTTTTACAAAGATATAGTCACCACTCCATGAATAAGTCAAGCTTATTTCTATTAGTAATCACCGGCAACAGCGCAATGCAAACTTTTTGCGCAATACTAACTTTTTCAACTATGTTGGAACCGTTTGTTTTGCCTGCTTGAAAAGTGTTTATTTTTGCGTTATGAGAACCACCTTACCATCTGTTTAATGAAAATTAGAGCTATGCAGCATTTTTGAAATTCAACTTATTTTTTTCTTAAATTGGACCTATCGGGCTACGCTTGCTGCAGGGCAAGGCATGTCTTTTTCCGGGTTTCAAGCTACTTCTCTGCCTACTTTAGTCAAAATCGGTTAAACAGTTTGACCGTGAAAAAATAACAACGACATCGAAAAATGGCCCACTTTCGCATTTACTAAGCATGATTTGCCGTGTGGTGCCGGAAATCCACCACCCCATCTCCTCCCGTGGGTGGCGTAAAAGTCGACTAAGGGATTGGCAGACCGGAGGATGGGCAGCAGCGTCCTTCGAGTACATTAACAACTCAACTGCGATCGCCAACCCGTCTGCCAAGCGTGGCGATTATGGCAAATCCGCCCAATGAGCCCACAACACACCCATATCGGTCGTTGTGGTGATCTTTGGGGGAGGCCTGTGTCCAGCAGTCGACTTCATTCGGCCAAAATGATTTTAAAAAGGTGTGCCTGTAAATGTTAGGAAAAAATCCGTATCGAAGCGCCCATCCAAGACTTCATGATAATTATATAGATTATTTTATTTCCGCTTCATAAGCATAAACTTTAAGATCTTTAGGTCTCTTATTGAAAGAGGCTACGGCCACGTAGCCGTACCTACCTTAGGTGTCACCCCAATGGTAGATATATTTGTTCCATGCGGGAATCGAACCCACGACCCGGAACTACGGTACGAGACCATTTTGGCCCTAGAGTATGCGGATGGACACCCCGCAGATGGTAAGAGGTGCAATGGTAGAAAGTTGGCGTTGGCATCATATCATTCTTGGATCACTATCCATTGTACAAGCGGTAGAACACACATAAGGAGGCAAAGTCTCTCCTCATATTTAAATCCTGACTACACGTTCCTGACCCGTGTCAAATGCCCTTTCTTTACCATTATTTTCCTCATAGCGTTCGAATAAAAAATTACCAATCAAAATCTAATTAATTATATAAAAACCAGCAGCTGAATTATGTTACTTTACAAACACAGTTAGTCGAATTTCGACCATAGGTGATACTGTAGTAGATGCGTTACAAAATTCCGTATCTCTCCCAACGACACGAGCCACGTCTTAACATTTTTTTTATGGTGGCATCATATTGTTTTACATGTGATCATCATCATCATCATTTCGGCCGAGTGAAGTCCACTGCTGGACACAGGCCTCCCCCAAAGATCACCACAACCACCGATATGGATGTGTTCTCGCTCATTGGGGGGTTTTGCCATAATCGCCACGCTTGGCAGGCGGGTTGGCGATCGCAGTTGAGTTGTTAATGTACTCGAAGGACGCTGCTGGCCACCCTCCGGCTAATCCCTTAGTCGACTTTTACGACACCCATGGGAGGAGATGGGGTGGTGGCATTCTGAGCCGGCACCACACGGCACAGCCGGCACCACACGGCACCATACATGTGATGACTCGCAATAAATATAATAAAATAAACAAATAAAATATGTATTTTATTTACCACACCTGGCGGAAACAACATTGCCTCAACCAATGCAATAATTAAAAAAATATTGGCCGGAAGTTATTTCCGCTCCGGTAGCCGCTTCCGCCTGCCATTGGCCTACACCTTTGACCCCACCCCCCGTGAGGGTAGGGTGTACCTATAGCGACCGCTCACGTGTTATATGACGTCACCATGTAATCCTTATTTTAAGGGAACTTATGGTAGTTACCTACTTTTGTTTTAGTTGTGTGGTTTAAATAGTAGAGATGACTTGTAATCGATGTTAACTCTTTTTCTTGTGCTCGAGGAGTGTCACCACTTTAGCTAAACATAAAGCATTGATCTCCTCCGCCATTAAAATTAAACAACAAGATGTGATCAAGTGGTTTAATGAAAACAACGAAATGGAGCCCAGATTGCATTATGAATGTTTGCAATGTATTTACTTCAGCAACAATAAAAATTAAAACTAAAAATATACACCCTATACAATAACGAAACTAACACATACTAACATACACACAATATTTATATCTATATATTCAAGAAAAAACGATGTACCCCTTTTCAAGCACATTGCGCGCACGTAGGAGTGTGAGTTTTGGCATAGTTAAAGTTCATATGGAGAAGGAGGAGAAGGAGAAGTGCAGAAAGTTAAAATGTGTGTGCAATATGTGTTACACACATTTTAAATTAAATTTTAAAAATATATGGACAATGGTCCAATGTCGATCCCTGGGTGACAACTAGTATAAATAAAACTAGAAGAGACATAGAGATATTTAGGCGTCAAAGTACTCCTCCCCATCACTCTCAGCTGGTAACGTTTTCAGAAGACTAAGCAGTATTCAGAATATGCAAGCCACGTTGAATGGCAATGCTTATTCTTTATCCTAAAAATATGCCATTGACAAACGTCTGCCAATATCTTTAAATGATATTACATGCACGGACCAAATATTTGTATGATCTACAAATAATTGTTTCGGGTCTGCGTGTTTGTGTATGTGAAATATTTCTCTGTAAACTGTACCCACGACACGGGTGAAATCCTAGTGTGGGGCAACGATTTTATCAAAACGAAAAAAAACAAGCTGCTACTTCAAAATCTAATAATAGATTCAAAACACATTTAAAAACGATTGAAAGTGTGCGTCCAAAACTGCACGAGATAAAACTTCAAACATAGTGATAATCCGAGAGTGGTCGTAAATCTAACTATTACTGATAAACAAATTAATAGCGATAGTACAGCTTCATAACTCACTGTGAGATAAAGAAACTGGAAACTGTAAGAGCGGTTTATTGGGTTTGTTTTTTAGTCCATAATGAGCTGTCCGTGTCTATTTTGAGCCGGAACTCAGACAAAATTATATATTTGAGATAAACGCTGCATATAACCAACCAGTTTCTAACGTTTAAGTAGCGATCGAATTCATTTATGTATTGAACGACAATATGGAAAAATCTAGAAGACTGTCGCATATTAACGAGGACGGTGCGGTCAGCTGATCCATTGTGCAGCAAAATGTCGGGTTCAATAAGTTTCAAAATTTCAAGAGCACACAAAAAAATCGCCGTGGTAATCATTTTCTATACGATTCAGATATTTAATATCTCGTTTTATTAACTGCTGAAATTAATAATCAATGACTATAGATTTCGATTAAAAACTTGATCTATTGTTGTGATCACACTTAAGGCAAAAAGAGACATCCTCAATCACAAAGAATTTGGATTAGATTGATTATTTATTTTGGCCGTCGGTAGATAAGTTGATAGGTAAAAACAATCCTTTACTGGGCAGTAGAAAACAATGAATGCTCTCTTTTGTTTAACGTTAAGACAAGTAAGGAAATAAAGTGATGATTAGCAGTTCATATTAGCCATTTATACCCCCACTGCCGAACAAAGGCCTCCCCCATAGATTTCCACAACCGTGTCATCATTTTGGTGGGTATTTGCCAGTACTTACCACGCTTGGCAGGCGGGTTGGTGAGCGCAGTATGGCTACCGTTTCACGGAATCGCCGCTGCCCGTCCCTCTGGTTTAGATTCCCTTAGCCGCCTTTTACGAGGAGGAGACGGAGTGGTGCTATATTCTTAATCTAAACACCACACGGATTAGGATTAGCTGTTGAATGAATAAAAACAAGCAATTAGCACCAGTGCTAGCTGCTAATAATCTGCGAAATATGGTCAGTTTTATACCAGTGTGAAATGGACGAACACGCGGGGACTATTAAACTATTCCTTATGGCAGCGAGCGCATATTTCAAACAATTAGACGGTCCAATCGCGGCCAATTTGAGCCTCCAACGACCGCCATCATGTCGCATGTCATGGTACATAGTCAGGCGGTATGAAAATAGGCTAGAAAATAAAAAGTTTGTATGCTAACATCATATCGTATACGTTCAAGTACCGTACGGTCGAAGAGAGAGAGCAACAGGGAACTTCATGAATGCTCTTTTTCAAATAATTGAAAATAATACACTACAATCACAATAAAAATACAATTATTTATTCGTGAAAAGAAAAATTGTTAAATGATAAATATACACAAATTGTACAATTATGATTAATATTCCTTAGAATAAGATTGACATAGAAGTTATTTTTTAAACGATATTCAACACTAGGATTTCCCCATTATCGGGGGTACAGTTACAGATACAAATCTGACATGCACTAACACCCATACCCAAAACTACTATCTGTAGATCCTATAAATATTCATTCCGTGCGGGGATCGAACCCGCGACAATCGTGCCGTCTTAAACCCTAGTCAAAAGTCAGTATATTGATACATGGCTCAGCTCAATCATATTGAAAAACCATAACCGCCCAACATGCAACGCTACAATAAGCCTAATAATAATTTACTACAAATGAAACTTTGCTATACCTACTTAGGGCTTACGATAATACAGCTTAAAACATGCAAACAAAAT
Source organism: Diloba caeruleocephala (assembly GCA_947459985.1). Classification (NCBI taxonomy): domain Eukaryota; kingdom Metazoa; phylum Arthropoda; class Insecta; order Lepidoptera; family Noctuidae; genus Diloba; species Diloba caeruleocephala. The sequence goes on from OX381618.1 coordinate 6,809,832, forward strand.
AAAAATCCAGATATTTCCCAAACATCCTTTCCCCAACATCACCGCAGCATCTATTACGTTCACATCGTACACCCAGCGCGGCTATAATTCAATGAACAATGGCCGGCATTCTAATCCAGCTAGCCATGGCCTGCTGGCGGCGTAATGAAATTCCCGGGTTATACTGCCCGGGGCCAGCCACTGTCATCATAACAATTAGCCGGATTACTCTCCACCGGACGGTCGTAGTGATACAACTATTTTACATATCAGTACTGACCGAGGATAGTTTAAAAATAGAAGACAATATTTCGAATACTTTTTCATTCAGAGAAAACTATTTGGTCACAGGAATTATAGTCTACATACCGTTGCCGTCCGACGCGGAAAAAAATGATAGTCAGCTTTTTTTTACTAATACCTACCATGACATGTATATTATGTGCCTATACATACCAGATACACACAGGGTAAAATTTGTGTAGCTGTACTCCGATGCAATATATTATTAAACCTGGAACTCGCATGACTTGAGATTCACCCGATAACCTGTCATTGACTATCGATTGAATAGATTGGATATACTGATACCAATTACGATACTCCAAGCCTTATATAAAAACTAATTTCCATGTCAATTAACTTAGCATTATTATAAATGTATGATGTATTGTATGAACCAACTGTTCCATTCAAGACATCTTCATTCACTACGTGGCCCATCGCCTTCCGTTATAATGTATTCCTTCAATTGATGCCTCACTGTATATTAAATATGAATAATGATCGCACAATCGTCCGAAGAATACTAAACACATTGTGAGGCCCGTGTCATCATCTCACGTAATCACTAGCAATGTGACCTCATAAATTTCGATGAACACTTATAATTTTTATAAGGACGAGTCCCACTGTTACAAAAATTTTAAATTCATATGACACAAACACAAAAACAGTTGACATGTTAAATCTGATAGTTTTATTATTTCGGCCGAATGAAGTCCACTGCTGGACACAGGCCTCCACCAAAGTTCACCACAACGACCGATATGGGTATGTTGTGGGTTCATTGGGAGGTTTTGCCATAATCGCCTCGCTTGGCAGACGGGTTGGCGATCGCAGTTCAGTTGTTAATGTACTCGAAGGGACGCCGCTGCCCATCCTCCGGCTAATCCCTTAGTCCACTTGTACGACACCCACGGGAGGAGATGGGGTGGTGGTATTCTGAGCCGGCACCACACGGCAATGAGCCGGCACCATACGGCAAATATGGATAGTTTTATATTTCAACGAAATATAAAAGTTACTAAATAATTAATCATCCCCTTCATCGCTGCGGTCTCTTATACTGTTAAAACGTGTGCTTTGCTTGAAAGAAACTCTTCAGTGGTATAACCAAGAACACGATCAGTTCTTTATCCAAGATATTATGGCGAGAATTTGCGTTTCATGTTAATCAATGAGTAGTATCCGCAAAAGAAGTACCCACCTCTCTTCTCGGCTTCAGCGTCAACGTCTACCATACAATTTTTTTATCAAGGTGAAACCTGTCTGCCCGGGCATTTGCCTAACTAACACGTACACAGGAAATACCTATTTAACAACTAAATTCATTATCTGGAGATACCTATGTAAATCAAATGTCGAAAAATAATTTAGATGCATTATGCAAAAAAATGTCCATCGCTGTCTACAGCAATCGGGCCTTGTCTCAACTTATTTGTTCTGTCTGTTAATTTTCGAAGACTACATCTCTTTCTCACAGACATGCATACATTAAAGCGAGAAAAAGATAACAATACTTGTAATTTGTGCGACAATAAAACTGGATAGTTCACGAGAGATTTATACGCTCATTTGTAAATAATGAAGGCGCCACTCATTGTGATTGAAGTCCCATTGATGGCGACCTAACCACACCCCTACACTGTAGGGCTGTCAGAAATCATAATGCAAAATTCGAATGCCATGGTAACACTGAGATTGATCACGTGCAGAGAAGTAAGTTCCTCGAGCTGTCAGTGGTATATTGAACTCACTTTAATGTATGTTGACGAATAATTAGCTCCTCACTGGTTGTACTGTTACTGTAAAAGTTCGGCTAGGTGAGTACCAACGCAGTGCTAGATATTCTGGAAGTATTTAAACGTTAGGTAGACATTACTGGGTGAGGGCCGATGCTGCTCGAAGAAGGAGGAGACGGCGCAGGGGTAACAACCGCCCTGGCGCCTAATTCCTATACGCTTGAAACTCCCTGCCATCGCTATAAGGGGGGCCTCTGGGTTCGCGGGTGCGTAGTTTAGGGAATCTGCGTGCCCACACCAAGCGACCCACGAGAAGATAGTGGCGCGCATGTAGTCACGCGCCGCCGTCTGCGCAGCACAACAAAGCGCACAGGCACAGGTGGGGGTGACCGCTTTACAGTCACCCTCTCCGAGATGTGCCTATTGGCGTGGCACTAGTGGGTGGCTCTAGTGTGATCATACGTGGAACTGGAGCTCCCAGTAAAATAAAATAAAAAGTTGGATGTTACTTTGTTGCGGTTTGAAGGGCAATCATCATCATCTCTGCCATTTATATGTCCACTGCTGAACAAAGGCCTCCCCCATAGATAGCGTGACACTTACCACCAGGAGAATGACTTGAAAGTCTCGACACTAAGTTGATAAAGAAACTTCGATGGAGTTCTTGTATAATTGAAGACAGGTGGACCTTAATCTACGTAAATAGTATGAGTTTATAAAAATAGGTATCCACCTGTGCCTAGGTGCTCTAAAAACTAAAAGATCATATAAAGCGAAGTGAGATTTGTGTGTGTAAACTGTAGGACACAGGAGAAATCCAAGTGTCGGACATGGGTTAAAAAACAACGAAAATACAGGAAGGGACAAAGGGACAACCGTATCCTCCTCTCCTGTGCTTATTATATTACTATACTGCGATCACTAATCCGTCTGTCAAATGTGGTATTTATGGCAATATCCCCTGCGAACTAGCTTTGATTCTAAATATCCTTAAGAAACCCATGTTAAACAGTTTACGGACTGAAACGATTGATTACACAGAATCCTATAAGCGAAATCGCCAGTTCGAATCAACATCATAATTTATGGGCACTATTTCGGATTGCTACTTATCAGGATATGTGTCTGTTTGTAATGTCAAAATAACAGCTTTTTACTAAATGTTTATGAAGGTATATACGGTGAAATCTTTGCCTGTCTGTCTGTCTGTTCCGGGTAATCTCCGAAACGGCTGGACCGATTTTGACGGGACTTTCACTGGCAGATAGCTGATGTTATAAGGAATAATTTAGGAATAACTACGTTTATTCTAGAAAAATTATTAGGGTTTCACGCAAAAATCCCTTGAAATCCAATATATATATATGTTCTATCTCAAATGTCTATGTCGAAGTACTCTAAATTTCTTTTCAATTAAACGCGGGTGAAACCGCGGGTCCCAGCTAGTTACATAATAAGTGTTGTTATAAAGCTCGAAATCAAATTCGTAACACGACGATACTGCGATTCCTATCTATACCATCACATCTTTATCCCGTCAACAGAAAAGACAGTTGCACTGCTCTCGTCTCCATTTCTGTCTAATCCAGAATGAAATTACTCGCGCAGAAAACATAACATTCGCGGGCTAACCCTACCGTTAGGCCAATTACTTAAAGTCAGTATGCATAACGGCCTCAACAGCTACACCTGCTATTGTCTGTCGCTTAATGTGTGGCGCCCTCTACCAGACTAGTCGTACACTTGTGACTCTTGCAAGCACTTTGTACTATTAGCAAGCAATTTTGTAAACACTGATGCTCTCAAAGGAACCTAATTTGAGAGTAATTTACCGTTCCTTCTTAGACCGAAACCTTTTCAGTCAAGAAATACAACAATTTCGCGGCATCAGAATTTATTATGTTTGTACATACTTTTAATGAAAATGAGTTTTCAATTTGCTGGGATCAATCGATGTAAGTAAGACTTGGGCGTCTGCTTGTCGGATCAGAACTCAGGAACGCTGCTTTGTGTGATACCTAAAATCTTTTAGTAAGAATTAATTCTTAGTTGAATTCCAATGTGAAATTAAACATTTTTTTTTTATGGACTACGATGGAAACACGTGTATTAGTAATCAAAATCCAAAGAAGATGGTTTCAAACATATGGACTTGCTTAGAGATGATTTTGAAAACAATGTTATTCCCCACCAAGCGTATTACCACAACCTGTGAAGAACTCGAATAAAAAATACGCACCGATATTTTTCCTGTTAGCTATGGATATTGAGGAATATGCTGCTAAACTGTACTTTTTAACTGAGCTAAGTAAAGCTAGAAGGAAGTATTTATTTAGTTATGTCTTAGGTTTTCGCGATTATTACACATTATAATAAAACACTTTTAAACGGATTGTATCGGGTATATTTTAGATTTTTGTTTTTCCTGACGTTTCGAATACTTTGCAGCATTCGTGGTCGCAGGATGACTAAGGTGACAGGCGTTACATATTTTAATCAAATCACATAAATGTCACATGCACAAACACCCAGACCCAGAACAACCATCTGTAGATCTAACAAATATTTGTTTTGTGCGGGGAACGAACCCGCGACACGTACCGCTGCAAGCCAATCGCTTAGCTGCTACGCCAACCGTGCTGACTTTTTGTACACAAAGTTCGCCATTTTGGTTTGAGTTTTGCGGCACAGATAGCCTCATTATAACAGTAGTCGATCAGCTGCAGTCGGACTATCGCCTAAGATTCTGCCCTTCCACCTTTACACTGAGAAGCAATTTCTCAGTTAAGAACTTGTGTTCTGGCACTGAGCTCAAAGAAATTGAGCATCCTGTGGTGACAAGTGGGGGATACTCATTCGTACTTTTAAAATCTTAGAATTTTGATGACTATGGTTCGATATGCTATCTGTGGGATTCGGACCATCTTCACTACCACATCTCGAATGCAACGATGAGATTGCAATCCATCTTCTTCTGGCCGGCTCCAGAAGGGCTAAATTTAAGCTTCTAAATCGTAAGCTATCATTTTCTGGTGGTTTCTAACACCAGTTTCCCACTGGCAATTAGAACACATATTATAGCAACCATACTGTAATATGCGAGTCTATGGAATAAGCAAGTGGCAAAAAAGAACTACACTAAAACTGAATTCTATCTGGAAAACTCCAGCTCGAAACTTTATTTAAAACCAAACTTTATATCTATGATTATGGCATGACGTCTTCATAATAGATTAATTCACAGATAAAAAGTACCCTCTTAAAAAAATACCAACAACCAAGGAGGTGCGTATTCTCGAGTCAACAACGTCTTAAAGCGATTACCGACAGTCTTCAAGGTGTGAAGGGGGAGTGCGACACGTAAATCGCATTAGATATGTTAAATCCCGGCCCTCAGGGGGCTGGCAGGCGGTTGAGATGATATTTTTATTCGTATCGCTTACTTTCGTGATTATTGTTCGGCGGCCATTTGCATTACATGCGGTAGTGTAGAAGGAGTAAAGGGTTTTGATATTTTTAGGACTTATATTTTCAAACTGATAGTTTAACATAACTTTTAGATTGCCGTTGTGCTTGTAGGTTAACAAAACTCTATCGCGGGCGCGTAGATTTGTGAATCTGCGTGCTCACACCGAGCGACCCCCGGGAAGACGGTGGCGCGCACGTGGTCACGTGCCGCCGTGTGCGCAGCACAGCGCAAAGCGAGGCTTGGGGGGATCCTTTACAATGCTCCCCGAGAAGTGCCTAGGGGCGACCTTTTTACAGTCGCCTTCCCTCCACTAGAGGGGGTGACCGCTTTACAGTCATCCCTTCCGAGATGTGCCTAAAGGCGTGGCACCAATGGGTGGCTCTAGTATGATCTTACGAGGACCTGGAGCCCCTCTTCGGTGCCGAAGATGACCGCTCCAGTGGTTTTAGCCGGTAGGAGTCCGGCATACCCCTTCGCCCTTCCCCGGGGTGAAAGAAGTTCCATGTAGAATTTCCACTGGACATCAATAAAAAAAAAAGGTTAACAAAACTCTAAACAAACTAAGTAGTTTCGGATATGAGATGGGGGAATGGTCAATTTTCTTAAATAATTTTAAAAATATATTTAAAATTACTAAATAAATCTATTTGAGACTTTCACATCAAGCCCACGGAACAGTTTGCAAAACTTTATTCTTGAATTTTCTATATTGCCCTCCAAAAGTGACTCCCATATTCGAAATTCATTAATTTACTTTGCACTTCCGTGCTTGGGTTGCAGAAATTCATATGTGTACCGAATTTCACCTTAATCGGTTCAGTAGATTCGGAGTAAATTGGCTGTGACAGACAGACAGACACACAAGTGATCCTTTACGGGCTCCCCGCTTTTTCCTTTGTGATTTGCAGCCTTTCTTTAGTATTTTGGATGATTAATCAATTATGTGATGATAATAAATATCGAGACAATAACTATCAAGTCATGTAATTATTCTTTCATCGACAATTCTGCTAATAAAATAACCAATTAATAGCAAGTATCAAACCATCACTGCACCGCGACACAAGTGACATTTCCATGATTTTCCCGCGAAAAGCATGACACAAAAAATCCCACGACGCAAAGCAAAGTCAACGACGGCGAGCAACACCGCAGAATGTCGGAGTAAGGATTTCTATTCAGTTTTATATTTATATACAGTCGCTCCTTGTCTATCTTGTCAATTGACGTAAGTAAAAGAACTGTGACATTCTCAAGAATGTCACAGTTCTTTTACTTACGTCTATTGACTACTCTTTGTTGCGAGCGTGAGTTTTGCTTTAGCTACGTTTATAGGCGTTTGAGTGTTTTGAAATTCGGGATATGTTATATTTTCATGATTTTGTCCGAACTAGTTCTGTGGTAAACTAAACCGTATTAAGAATCGTGTTAAGAATAAAAAATATTTGTTTATTTAGCTATGTTTTTCATACAACCTAGTGTCTACGCCTAGACGAGCATTACATTCGCCTAGCGGCAAGCATCACGCCTGCCCATATTGTTATAATATTCTAATGCTACCCAGGCAGGCAGCGTCCTTCGACTACATTACCAACTCAACTGCGATCGCCAACCTGCCTGCCAAGCGTGGCGATTATTGCAAAACCCCTCAATGAGTACACAACACACCGATAAGGGGTCGTTGTGGTGATCTTTGTCTAGCAGCGGATTTTATTCGGCTGAAATGATGATGATTATGAATACTACCCAGGACAAGTCCTACGTGGCATCGTACTGCGCTCTTCACCTCAAGACATTAATTATTTAGTATCCTATGCCAGACGACGACGTAACTAAGATGTATAAAAAAAGTAGCGGTCACTGGTACTTAAGGACTAGTAGTAAAATAAATCCGAAATTATGTATTTTGTATCGCCATCGTTTCTCTGGTCTATCTTTAACGATTCTGAAAGTAAAAAAATAGTATAAGTCACTTTATTACTACTTACGTCAAATACTAGAATTAACGAGTAACAAACCGTCCATAGATATTTAAAAAAATACTTAATCACATTTTCTCGTATCTCCCCTCCAAGTGAGTGTTATTTCGTGTTTTTATAAGTCGTCGTCGCTCAGATATTTACAGTCGAGTAGCCGATTTGTTCACAACCCCCTTACCCCTTTGTGTGCAATCGGATAAATGGAGCCCCGTTTCGATTTGACTGACTGTTAATTTTTCTTCGCAGTGCATTGTAGATTAATCGAGCAAAAACACAGTCTAGCTGCTTAACGATATTGTACGTGTTGAAATTCGTACCTGGAACCGTCAAATTTTAAAATTGGCATTAAAAGCAAAAGAAATTAATACAAAACTTTCTAACAAAAAAGAACCGACTTCAAAAACCCTAGCCCCGGGCGGGGCCAGGTATAAAATATAACTTGTCGTTGGTCTGCATGAACCATGGTTGGGGCATACCTGGCCCCGACTTAATAAATAAAGTTTGTTTCCCTTTTCAGTGGTTTTAATATTTTGAAATCGTGTAGTGTTTTTGAAGTCGGTATTTTTTTTATAAAAAATATTTCTTTGTTTCTTTTTAGTGTAAATAAATATATGAACTTTTACCAATTTGGTATCAGTATTTAACACTAAAAATAAGAATGACTCAAATCGGTTGTCTGATCTGAGAGGAATCGAAACTATTAAGACATCATCTAGATAAGCGCAGTCAAATTAACCTGTTATTGAAGCTGTTTAAAAAACTACTCAATCGAATGTAATGATATTTATATGGAACCAAATCGAAAACATTCAGCAGCAATAAAAAAAATTGCTCAAATCCGTCTACAAATCTCGGAGTTATCGGTGTAAATAAATAATTTAAAAAAATATGCGTCGTATTGAGAACCTCCTCCTCCTTTTTGAAGTCGGTTAAAAATATACACATTACTGACAATGCTACTTGCGGTCGAAGCTACGACTGTGTTAAGAAAGCAACGACCGGTGCTGTGAACGATAGCGTCTTGGTTCCGCGTCATTCCCGCATTAGGCACGTCTAGCTAGCTATAGCCTGACCAATACCGCTGTACCGCGCCTTAGGTATGCGAGCCGCGAGGTGGGGGAGGAGGGGGGAGTAGCCGCTCCATTTTCTCTCTTTCCTTGACTCTCTCTATCATCATCAGCCAAAATCGTCCACAGTCGGGTATGCAGTGTCGCCACTTACATACAGCTCACCAAAAGCTGCCCTGCGTTCTGTAAGCTTCTAAGATCTATACTTTTTTTTGGATCAAAGGGGAGGAAATTGCTTTAACCTGCCCTCTGGGATTGTGTTATCCCATGGTGAGATGAGTGGTTATTTTTAGGCCCAGAGGGGTTACTTTTATTATTATTTTGAATAAATACAAAACAAGTGATTTCTTTAATGTTAAAAATGATTTTAAAGATATGTCACAGATTTAATAAAATCCGTTATAAAAAAGACATCAACAGGCATAAGACTGCACTCTAGTGTGATATTACGAGAACCTGGAGCCCCCTTCGGTGCCGAAGATGACCGCTCCAGTGGTTTTAGCCGGTAGGAGTCCGGCATACCCCTTCGCCCTTCCCCGGGGCGAAGGAAGTTCCATGTAGAATTTCCATTGGGAGCCAATCTTTTTTTTTAATTTTCATAAGAATGCACATGCTCAAAGAATCAGTAGCGAAACGGCAACTGCTTGATAAATATACATTATTACAAGGTCAATAAATGCATTTCATACAAAACTTGTTTTAATAATACAATGCAGCGGGTGGTCAAGTATGTACAAGCGCTGTGCCGTTCTAACCTTTAGTTTTCTGTTATGTGATTAGCCATGTACGTCATAAATCAGTTATCACAGATGTGATGCTGACCCGCAAACAATGATGCACCGAACTTCATGCTCTGTGTGTCCAGACACCTTTACCCAGGAAGAACAGGATGCTATTCGTAATGGAGATAATATAGAGTAAATCGACTGGCTACACGAAGAACTCACAATTAAATTTCTATTAACAAACGGGAACGCCTAGTTAATGCCTGAAATAAAAAAAAATTACCAATAGTTCTAAATTCTATTTAGAATAGAATATGAATAATTAATTGTTATTCTCAAGTTTGTTTAATTAGGGTAAAATATAACTATTACTATAGTATTTATTGCGATTGTCGTCTAATGGGAGATCAAGGGTCTTGAATGATTGATATATAATAAATGAATCATTCATATTTGATACTAGTTAGGACTCGCGGTTTCGCCCGCCGTTTAATTTAAAAGAAATTTCATTATTTATAAATAATTTAAAGTACTTCGGTATAGACACTTGACATAGAGTATACATATATATTGGATTTCATGGGTTTTAATTCTTTTGCGCGGCACTCTAATTATTTTTCTCTAATAAAAGCCTAAGTTTTTCCTTATAACATCAGCTATCTGGCAGTGAAAGTCTCGTAGAAATCGGTCCAGCCGTTTCTGAGATTAGCGAGAATATGCAGACAGACCGACAGACAGACACAGACCAAATAACGAAAATTTTTTTTGTTGTTGTAGGTACCGTATATAATTTCATATGCATTTAGAAAAAAGCTGTTATTTTGACATTACAAACAGACACTTAAATTTTATTTATTTGTATACATGACTTCCTGGCCTGGCTTTTGTAATTCTGATCATCTAAACATGCCAAATAAGTACTATATAATTCAATATTGTAACCTCAATTATTTTAAAAGAGTATTCATGGAGTTTCTTGCCGGTTCTGCATAGGATCAACTAATTGGAACCGAGCAATTTTAATTCTGACGTTTCATAAGTGCCAGTAATTGGTTTATTTGAAATAAAAAATATTTGACTTTATGTAAAATTCTAAATATATTTAAAAACTACAATAGATATATCATATCTCAGGCTGTATGAATCGCATGTATTTGCCTTACTTATAATTTGGCATTACCGTATAACATTTCATTTTTTCATTCGTTCACTTCATTTAATTCATTGTTTGCGACTTGAATTTCATTTCAGCAAAGGCAGTACGGACTGCCTTTGCTGAATGTATTTTTGTTGTTTAATTAATGCTTAAAGCTTGAAAGATGTATGCGTCAGTACCCTAACCTTGACATAAACTACTTTCACTTTTTTTATGTTTAAACTGGCTTCTCCTTAGTTTTTAGATAGTTTCTGAAATTCTAATGGGTTTTTTTCCATTGGAAGTACAAATTATTTTGGTGTATAATTCATTTTTGTCCATGGTAAGCATTTTTTTTGTATAGCAGATGGGCATTCCCCTTTACAGTAAATTCTGAAGCTTGCGATTAACCGGAGCTGATGACTCTGATTTATCTGTACGTGTAGAATAGAATAACATTTTACCACAAAGGACCCCCAGTACGAGGTAAGAATAAGTTATAATAAAAGGAACAACTACAGTAAAACAAAGTCCCGTATTTTCCCATTTCATTACTTGACTTAGCCACAGGTGTCCGTAATTATCTGGAAAAGAAAGGGTTCTTTCATGATCCCTACAATCTCATCCATTCATTTCTATTATAACCACCCTTATTCTTAAGGGTATTGAGGTTTTATTCCTTTGATCAAAGTGTCGCCAATACATTCGCTGATAGCAGACATAACCAACATTAAAAGATCTATCATATTACGCTTAAATTCCCTTATGACATCTTCCTTGTTAATTTAAAGTGGGGAAGGGGAAGATCATTATGAAATGGTACTGATTTTATAGCGATGTTAGTACAAATTTCTATTTAATGGCACAGAGTGACGGTGTTCGCAATAATACCATCGCGATTTATGAACATAATCTCCGTTAACGGTTTTGTGTTAAAATGGGATACGAGAGCGAGAGAGAGAAAGGACAAAGCTTTTGACTCAACAAGAATAGGTACGTTTTATATTTTTACTGCACAATTGATGCACATTAAATAGTTAAATACGCAAAATACACGGCGTCAAGAAAAGAAATACTGGAGTAATCTGTCAATAATTCACAAATGTAGCTACTGTTTATTATTATTATTTTGGACACAGCTTTAAGTAATATTTATAGTGATTACGTCTCGTATTGCAAGTACCAGTTGTTCTTCCTTCATCTTCCGCCGTGTGGTGTACGAATTAAGAATATACCACCACTTAATTTCCTCCGTGGATGTCGTGAGATGCCACTAAGGGTTTCTAGGCCAAAGGGATGGGCAGCAGCGTCCCTTCTATGGAATAGTAGCCATATTGCGCTCACCAACCCGCTTGCCAAGCGTGGTGAGTATTGGCAAATACCCCCCAAAATGATGACACAGTTGTGGAATCTATGGGGGAGGCCTTTGTTCAGCAGTGGACGTATAAATGGCCGATATGAACCCCCCGGCCAAACGTGTCAAATCGTGTGAAATTTGGCAATATTCATATTGGAAAATTCCCCCCAAAATGATGACATAATGCACGTCAGAGAGGCTCACCGGGAGGCTAGGCTGAAATTTACGGAGTGGGTATCGTGTGGTAGGCCTAGGTCTGGTTTTATGTACCATGAAATGTGTGAAAGTAGAAGAGTCTTCAAGTCACGATTGAAGGGATGCCAAGATCGTGAGGATCAGATATCTATGGATATCCTTGCTGAGAAGCATTCCAAAGGTGACTTTCGTGGTTTCTGGCAAGGCACAAGTAAAGTTAACGTTAGAGCTAGTCTTCCTGTGAGCATCGATGGAGTGAGTAACCACAAGGACATTGCAGATGTCTTTCGGAACCATTTCTCTATTCAATCCCCCCTTGGGCCAGCGGGTGGGGTCTTCAGAGCTGTAATACCAAGTGAGACAGTTGGGGTAAGGTTTATTGCAAAAGATGTGGCTAAAATTATTATGAACATGACGAGAGGCAAATCTCCTGGGCATGATGGCCTCAGCGTTGAGCACCTGCAACATGCTGGCCCGCATATCTCTAGAGTCCTAGCAATGTTCTACTCACTATGCGTGAGCCACTCTTACCTGCCGTCGGATTTTATGAAGTCTGTGGTTGTGCCTGTAGTGAAAAATAAAACAGGTGACCTTGCCGATAAAAACAACTATAGGCCTATTTCACTAGCCACAATCGTAGCAAAGGTGTTTGACGGTTTGCTTAAAATACAGCTAGATAAGTATGTAAACCTGCACGATAACCAGTTTGGTTTTAGACCTCAACTGTCTACAGAAACTGCAATACTGTGTCTTAAGCATACCGTCAGATACTACACGGATCGTAAAACGCCCGTATACGCGTGTTTCCTTGACTTGTCTAGGGCCTTTGACCTGGTTGCGTATGATATTCTGTGGGAAAAGCTGAAGAGCATTAACTTGCCACGAGAAATTTTAAGCATCTTCAAGTATTGGTATGCGCATCAGGTCAACAGCGTTAGATGGGCGGGTGCAGTGTCGGAGCCTTATCGGCTGGAGTGCGGCGTAAGGCAGGGCGGACTGACCTCACCAACCCTTTTCAACCTCTACATAGACGCGCTGATCGTCGCGCTCAGCAACCGGCATGTTGGCTGCCACGTTGATGGTGTTTGCGTAAACAACCTTAGTTATGCAGATGACATGGTACTGCTGAGCGCGTCGGTCTGCGGGTTGAGGAATCTGATACAGGTCTGTGAGGAATACGCAGGTAAGCACGGGCTAAAATACAATGTGACCAAAAGTCAATGTATGATCTTCGAGGCCAGGGGTGCAAAATGCCCGGAAACTGTGCCACCTGTTTCTCTTAATAATGTGCCCCTAGACAGAGTAGATACCTTTAAGTACTTAGGGCATATAGTCACGGCTGACCTCAAGGATCATGCTGACATCGAACGGGAGCGGAGGGCCCTATCTAAAAGAGCAAATATGTTGGCTCGCAGGTTTGCACGTTGTTCTGATCAAGTTAAGATCACGCTTTTCAAAGCATATTGTACCTCTTTGTACACGTGCAGCCTGTGGGTTAACTACACACAAGTTCGTTACAGTGCCCTCCGTGTCCAGTATAACAACGCGTTCAGGGCAGTATTGGGATTGTCCCGCTTCTGCAGTGCCTCGGGTATGTTTGCGGAAGCGCGCACCGACTGTTTTCACACCACCATGCGCAAGCGGTGCGCGTCCTTGGTGCGCAGGGTGCGGGCCAGCTCCAATGCTGTCCTGGCGATGATTGCTGAGCGTCTAGAGTGCCCTAGCGCGTCTAGTTATTTGATTTTGTTGAAATTTTATATTATTATTTTGACATAAACGTGTACTAAATTTTTCTGTGATTTTAAATGAATAGCGATGTTGATTAATGATATCAGATGTTAATTGCAAATTTTAATTTACATTAATTTTTATGTATTTTTACGATGTAATATGGGTTTATCCTGAAATAAATCAATTTTAATTTAATTTAATAATTGTGGAAATCTATAGAGGAGGCCTTTGATTAGCAGTTAAATTACTGTCCTGCCTTGAAGAGTACTGTAGCTAGTGAAATTGCAGTGTAGTACCACACAAGACCTAGGTAGCATGAGCAGAATGTATAGAAAAAAGAATTTAATCATTATTTCAGTTTACTTAATTAAGATTTACATATTGTTAATCAATTGTAGAGGTGAATTTATTCGAAAATAATTGTTGATATGTGGGCTCCACTGTAGCTTGGAATATAAAGTAATGCCCAAAAACATAGTGGTGTCTACAAGGCTCATTGAAACAATTCTCATAAAATAAGCGTAAATAGCCGTGTGGCACCGGCTACGAATAGCACCAACCCATCACATCCCGTGGATGTCGTAAAAGCCGACTAAGGGATTAGACGGAGGATGGGCAGCAGCGTCATTCGAATACATTAACAACTCAACTGCGATCGCCAACCCACCTGCCAAGCGTGGCGATTATGGCAAAACCCCCCAATGAGCACACAACACACCGATATCGGTCGTTGTAGTGACTTTTGAGGGAGGCGTGTGTCCAGAAGTGGACTTTATTCGGCCGAAATGATGATGACATTTTAATATTCTTTTGACGTTGTTTTGATGATGATAAAATATTGGTGAATGCGAGTACTAAGTAGGCTAATTTTACACACTTACACTAATAATTGTCTGGTGGTTTGGGTATTCATGTGGCCTACACAAATATGCTAATGGTATTGTTGTGCGACGGGTCGTTGAGCTCCCTAGGGTTGAGCTACACGATGACGGATTCATGTTTTCCGTCAGTCAGGAGTAGGACAGTATATCCCAAAATGGCTATGGATCTTTCGTCAAAATATCATTCCAGGCATTGCCCTACATTTTATTACGTAATTTATTTTTTTGTTGCTCCATGCTAGGATTTCTCCTATCTCGCGGGTGCGTTTACAGACATAAATTCCACACACAATACATACAGACCCGGAACAACTACCTGCAGATCATACAAATATTTTTTCCATGTGGGAATCGAACCCACGACCCGGGGCGCAGCAGCCGAATGTATCAGCCATTGGACCAACCGTGCCGTCTAAATATTATAAGGGGTAGCTTATTTTAAAATTATGCTTCGTATAGTATTAACAGCTGACGAAGAAATTCATCAATCCAATAATAAATAAAATATGCTTCATGGTAGTGGCTTTGGTCCTTTACAATTTTTTGTAAGCTCCCACTAAGATAGTTTTAGATACTCGACTACAATTAAATCAAACAAATTTTCCTTTCCATGGACCGCAATCCAATGCATAAAAAGAATTCAGCATCACGACTATAGGCCTTATCAGTAGGTTTTACCAATTCATTCTAGTTTTGTACAGTCAGGATTCCAGATTACCCGCTAGGCGCTACTGAAAATTGTGCGCCTCTAACGCCTAAACTGTGTGGAGTTCACAATAAGCATGCTGACATATTTATAAACATGACCTATACAACGAGGCTTAATCCGTTAAGACAATCGCAATTTTCTTCATAATTTGCCAAAAATGTCACCACTATAAAAGCAACCGCATAGATTTTATGTAGTTTTCGCCCTTTGCGGAATCATCACCATATCGTTTGTAAAGGTTACGACCCCATAGCCAAATGTCGCGCCCTTTGCGCTTTGGCCCCATAGGAATACCATAAATACTGCCGCTAAACACAATTGCGTGAATGTAATGGTTGTGTTTCTGAATGTTTATCTGATCTGAACAAATGTGTCGTCGACGAGTGACGATTTTGATACTTCAAACATGAGATAGAAATATGACTATTATTGTTACGTCTCTCTTTTGACGGGTTTATATCCCCTGTAAGGGGGAACCCGGTGTTTTCTTAGAAAATTTTAATCTAAAATGTAATGGGACACCAACCGGGGACTCTCCATAGCTGCGCTATAAAATGAAATCATGGATTGTCCCCGGTGGTGTAAGGCTATTTATTGTATGAGATGGAAACTGTAACGACAAGGTCTATTGCAATGGGTGTTACGTGGAATAATGAGACTAATAAATACCGAAACAAGGCGTCTGCCTTTATTATTATTTATATTTTATGTAGAGGCTGCTTAACAGGCAAAATATTTCTCACCACATTTTTTCAAATATGTTAAGTAGCTTTCAACGGTAGGGAGTCGTTAGTGAATTAGAGCATAAGTGTAGCATGCATGTACCATGCATCACCAGCCGAGCTATTACAGCCGAAGGCCTAGATAAGATGCAATATCATCATCACCATCAATTTATGACCAATTTTATGACCACTGCTGAACAAAGGCGTCCCCTATAGAGTTCACAATTGTGTCGTCATTTTAGCATTAGAATTTTAAGCACAGTATGTAAATGTACAGTACCACAGAAGAGACGCTGCTGCCCATCCCTCTGGTTTGTCCCTTCATCGTCACTAACGACATCCAGGGAAGGAGATGGAGTTGTGCTATATTCTTAATCCGGACACCACACGGATTGCAAGATATAATCTACAAGCGTTAATTAGAAAAATCTCAAAATGTACGGAATTTACAAATTGAGCTAGTGAAAAGGCTCGGTGTCAAGCTTCAGCCACTTACTTCGAATATCCGCTTTTAATTTTTACGTAAGGTTAGTCCATTCAATGTTTATCATTGACGGCACGGTTGGCACAGTATCTTAGCGGTTGGCTTTCCGTGCTATATATCGCGGGTTAAATCCGCGCACGGAACAAATATTTGTTTGATCTACAGATAGCTGTTTTTTACATAGTTGATAGTGATTTTTAAACTTTTCTGTAAACTGTAACCACGGTAAAGGAGAATTAATAGAAATCTTTAAAAAAGTTACTTGTAGGTCAGATAAATTCTTCCCAAAAGCCTTTTTGTTAAAAACCACGAATCTCTTTATTTCAATTCTTCTCGTTAGACAAAATCTTGTGAGTATTTCACTATAAATTACTATTACACAAAATGTACAAAAGTCGCACAATTTCGAAAATGGATTGCGTGTATTTCGAAATTTAAACTGTCCAATGTCGTCCCTAGCTCTGATGACGTATAGTACCCGCGGGGGTGATCAACTCCGCTCTAGATTCCCAACTTAAAATTACAGTCAATAAAGTTAAAATAGACCTTACACACTTAATATAAGGCTTGTTTGATTGCATTTATTATTTGCAAGTTAGTTGTTGTATGACGAATCTGTACTGTCAAGGAGCTATGCAATTATTAATGTGGTGTACGTTAGGTGGGTGAGAAAGTCACGTGTAGGGATTAGTGAACACGTGTTGTGGACTTAGAACATTAATCTCTTGTTTTGTTTGTTTGGAGACAACGATTTTGCACTATTGCGAAGTTTGACAGGAGTACTTAGGGAGGAGAGCGCTCAGCTACTCTACGCGCTACGTTTGTCTGTGGAAGCCTCCGCACAATATCATTTCACTATTATAAACTGATGGTAATTAAACGAATTACGAACCACCTACACAATAGTGGGTCGAAAACGGGCTCCTTATTTCTTAACTGTAAGTTTTAAATGTAGTAATCATTAACTCGATAAACGTTCGATTTGATCTGCAACTAAACGCAAATTAAAAATACCCTTCAACGGGAATAAAAAAATAGCATAATAACCATATGATAGACAACAGAAAACAATATCGAGTGCAATAATTATAATTAGTGTGGCAATAATTGGATGGGTCGCGAAGGGCCGTCCTCCATCAGAGGGTCGTAATTCAATAAAACGTTATGATGGATCGCACCCGCACACTAGTTATCAAGAGACAAGAATGAAAGGTTATTAAGTATGAAATATATGACTTACAATGGCTAGAATTATGTAAATTAGGTATTCCAGTTTAAAACTAGAATACAAAAAAGGTATATTTTCAGATCATATCATATCAACTAAAGGACGCCCACTGCTGAACAAAGGCCTCCGCATATTTTCGAATAAAACTGTTTACTAAAACTAGACTTCCAGACTCCGCAGAGTCGTGTCAGTCCGCGACATAAATATTTGAAATTCGAATATTTTCATTCATATTAGACTATGATTTCAGGACTTATCGCGCACAGATAAATTAAAACAACATCTTGACTAACGTCGATGTTTCGGCCAAGTAGTGCGCGAAAAGTCTCGAAATCATAACCTAATGTAATATGTTTAAGAAAAACTGTTCGTGCTTGTTTGTTGCACATTTTAACACATTAAGTAACAGTAATAATTTTGTGTTCCGTTTATGGAAAGGTGATTCTTGAAGCAGTTGAGTACTGCATCAAAAATCACCTTTCTCGCCTTCTTAATATAGCGATAATTTAATAATACCTACTGGTATTTTAAAGGCGATAAAACGCGTTCAGATTCACTGTTCGCGCGAGGGTGGTATGTGTTCTATTGTGCAGCCTTCACATGACACTAAAGGGGTTTTCGAGTGTGCTTTTCAATTTGCCTCAGCCGAGTTGGACAACAAAATCCGTTGAGTTTCATACCATAAAATAATTGTATTTACAATCAATTTATTTAAATAGCCTTTATGGTTTGGGATGTGGAGTGATGGCATCATATGATCATTATAAATCAGTAAAAGTAGTTAACAATTTTGCTAGGAAATGTACCTTACCATGAATTTAAACCAGTCTACAAAATTCAATCTTTACTTTCTTGGATCAAATTATCTTTTTCCACACATTTGACTTCAAATGCATATTAGCTAACACGGTCTAAATTTCACCGAGCCCATAGCTATGAAGCTAGTTAAGTCGTGGTGGGCTACAAAATAAAGTTTATCGAATCGTACTCGATAAAATCTCAGAAAGCAGTAGATTAGGTGTACAATAATGACTTCCGTGCTTGCACTCTGAATTAAATTCAACCGAAGCTGGAATATGCTCGTGTGTACGAGCTTGCTCATTACCCTAAAATAAAAACTATTAACCACGAGCTCTTTGAACTAGATTTAGGAACAGATCTATCTATTACCAACGAAAAACCACAAAATCAATTTTTCAATATGGCAATCGGCATCAAAATCGAGCCATTTCTGCCAATGTCAAGTACGTTTGGAATAATTGAAAACCGTACGACGTTGCCCACATAATTTATTCATTTTTGAGAAATATTTTATGAATATGTAAAGATTAATTATTTTAAACACCGTACGACGTTGCTTTTTACTTGAAATTGGCGAAATTGTGGAAGATACTCTACAGAAGCCATAATCTAAGAGAAGAAGAAGGAAATTACATTTGATATATTTACATGGCGATTTATAGTAGTTTGGGAGGTTGGATATGGATTCTGGAGGCGGATTTATACGGAGTAAAGTAACAAATACATAAAAATAATTTAATAAATCTATATAAGTCAGTACGTACAATATTTTATGGAAACATTATGGAATGAAATAAACTTACCTAGAGATTTATTAGTTAAGGATAGGATGATGTAAGGTCACAAGGAACAGGAGCATTATATTTAATAAGGAAGTCAGTATGAGGAAATGCTCTAGGGCAATTAAAAAATATATGCAAATAATTCGTCTATGGCTAGCTTGTAATATTATAACATGCCGTTCAGAAATATGACTGAATACTTATCGGTCAGTTACGGTTTTATTTTTATTACATACACTATGTAACAAATAATAGAAATTTATTAATTATGTACAAATGTAACGTGAAAATATTAAAACAATGTCTTTTGCTACAACATTTATTAATATATGAATTATCGGCCTTAGTGAATGATGGTTTCACGAGATTAAGTTTCCGAACGAAGGCAACCCTCTTGTTTAGCGGAGAATTCATCCACTTGCGTTTGTAATGTAAACATTTAAGTTGGGTACAAAACTATTACAACTATTAGTATTTATTGTCCGTTATGTTTACGGTTCACGTCGTACTCACGCACTATAACATAAAAATAGTTTTTCGTTAAGTATGTACCTAGTTTGTATATTGATTCGATAGTCACACTTACACTAGTCTAAATAAATAATTAGTTAGAAATATTTACTATACCTGTTTTAAGCCCAATTTTTCTTCTTCACACCAAATCGGCTGAACGAGTTTTGAATGAAATTTGGTATAGAGATTTCTTTGATCCTGAAATGACATATAAAATATTTTTATCCCAAAAATGCATGGTTCCTGTGGGATATATGTTCCTATACCTATTATAACTATCTAAACCTATCTAACTATACAGACTCTCTACAGTTTTCACTGTTCTTGGTCAAATCAAGTTCGTGTAATAGTGAAACTTTTTTTACAATAGCAGCGTTAAAAAATCTCTCCCATCGCGAACAGAGTGCAACGGAAATGAAATGGAGCATGTGTCGATGAAATCGGCCAGCGAACTATTGTCACGTGCCCACGTTCCCGAACGAAGCGACACTTGTCAAACGTGGCGGGAATTTAGAAAAAAATATCAATGTAAACGAAAAAAGGAAACCCACCTGCGGGTGGTGTTTTAAAACTGAACGCGAAAAAACTGGTTTTTCGTATGAAACAAATTAAAATGGAAATAATGAACTCTTTGCATCGAGAATAATTATGATAATATTTTTAGTTTCATCATCATCATATCAGCCACAGGACGTCCACTGCTGAACAAAGGCCTCCCCCTTAGATTTCCACAACGAGCGGTCACATGCCGCTCTCATCCAACGACTCCCAGCGACCTTCACCAGGTCGTCTGTCCACCTCGTTGGAGGTCGTCCCACGCTGCGTTTTCCGGTGCGCGGTCTCCATTCGAGAACCTTTGTGCCCCAACGGCCATCAGTTCTACGAGCAATGTGCCCTGCCCATTGCCACTTCAGTTTACTAATCCTTTCAGCTATGTCGACAACTTTAGTTCTTCTACGGATCTCCTCATTTCTGATTCGATCTCGTAGAGAAATACCAAGCATAGCTCTCTCCATAGCTCGCTGAGTGACCTTGAGCTTTCTTATGAGGCCTATTGTGAGTGACCACGTCTCTGTTCCATATGTCATCACTGGTAACACACACTGGTTAAAGACTTGCGTCTTGAGGCATTGCGGTATTGTTGACGAAAAGACGTTGCGAAGTTTCCCGAACGCTGCCCAGCCGAGTCGGATTCGACGATTGACCTCTTTCTCGAAGTTGGACCTACCTAACTGGACAGTTTGTCCTAGGTAGACATACTCGTCAACAACTTCGAGAACAGAGCTCCCAACGGATATTGGGATGGGCACGACATGGGCATTTGACATGACTTTTGTCTTTTTTAGTTTAATAAATACATATTTATCTATAAAAACAGGTTGCTATGCCTCTTCGAACGGTGATTAGTCAAATCGTTGGTAAGAAATATACCAATCCTTACAAAGTATGCAGTAGTTGACATTATGTAACTCCCTAGAAACAACGAGGCCATTACCATTTTACCATTCTAATCTTAACTACCTTATTCAATAACATTGATATAACCACTTACATTTATTTTAAAATAAATCAAACAAACTAAAACTAATATAATTATTCACATTTAATTGTATTTCAAGACCACAATGGATAAATAGTATCTACATTTTTCTTGTAAGAATTGATCCCAAAACCGTTTGATAATATACATCATAACATCTCACAATACTAAGAAGGCTTTGATTATATGTAACAATGTCATACTGTATAGGCCAACAGGTAGGGAAATAATTGAACATAACTAGAAATGTAACCATATGCTTCTGGGTGTTATTATTCTAAGATTAAAATAAGTATTTTCTTTTATGACGTCGTATGCAGACAATAATAAAATGCCGATTTCATAGACAGTGATAAACACAGAAGCCTCTTTGTGAATTTCGTTTTTCATAGATACGCTCTATGAATAAAATATGCGAGCATTGAGGCAAAACAAATTGTTTGGTAAAGAAAATAAATCATTTTTAAGCAAGACCAAGCCGATGGTGTTCTAAGTCTAAATCATTATATTAATACGTGGAACATCTAAACTTTGAGTATCATAAATGGAGGGATTTAAATTATATTTAATTCAACAGCTACTGTGGCAAAGATGTGGACATATAATCATGTGTGTATGTTGCTGTTAAGGCAGGTAAAATTTAAGTTTATTTATTGCATTTAAAACACTTAAATCAATTAACTAAAAGCAATAGAAGCGAGGTTTCTTACCCATTTTATGTAAAATGAAAATCAAATGTATCTATAAAATAATTTAATGAATTTTAATAGATTGTTGATCATTTATATAATTTAATATCGATTAAGTAAGGAAATAATTATTCAGACGTTTTTACAAGTATAATAATTAAAAATAGAAAAGGATGATAGAAAAAATATGAAAGATTTAAAGGGTGTAATGATGTAAAAGATAAAAACGCTTAGAAACTTGTGAGGTACTAAATGAAAAAGTTTAATCAAGTTTTCTCGTGGTTAGAAAACAAAATATAGTTTTAGAAATCAATAGTGATCTATGATTTCTACACAAATTAATCGTTCTTTTTACTCAGTCGAATGTTTTGTGATACATCGTATTTAGTCATCATTTCGGCCGAATGAAGTCCACTGCTGAACACAGGCCTCCCCCAAAGATCAACACAACGACTATGGCTGTGCTGTGGGCTCAATGGGGGGTTTTGCCATAATCGCCACGCTTGGCAGACGGGTTGGCGATCGCAGTTGAGTTGTTAATGTATTCGAAGGACGCTGCTGCCCAATCCGGCTAATCCCTTAGTCGACTTTTACGAGACCCACGGGAGGAGATGGGGTGGTGGTATTCTGAGCCGGCACCATACGACATACGTTTAATACGTATTTACAAATCAATCAACGTCCATTTTTTTTTTGCCAATAACATTTTTATGAAAACTAATTTAAATTTTAAAATCACATCGTTACCTCGTTGATAAAGGAAGTCCATATTGCACCCGTCCTTAGCTATTTGTCTAATTAACAAGGATCTCCTCATAAACTAAAACAGACTATCATTAAACATATTTATAAAAAGGGTGTTAGTCTAAATATTGAAAGCTTTAGACCTGTAGCATTAATACCGATATTCGCCAAAATATTGGAAAAGGTTATCGACAATAATTTGTATTCCTTCTTTAAAAATAAATCTAAACTCGTCCTACTACGGGTCGTCCAGTAATTGATCTATTTATGGACATGACCAAAGCGTTTGACCATGTTAGGCACGATATTATTTTAAACAAATGGAACTATGGAATAAGGGGTAATGTTCATAAACTTGTAGAATTTTATATATTTCGAACTGAGCAGGTTAAAGAAATAAAAAATCTATTAAAACAGAACAACTGTATCAATCCAATATCAGAAATATGGGGGCCACAAGACAGTGTGTTGGGACCGTTACTATTTCTTTTATACATTAATGACTTGCATATAATATAGATGACAAAATTACACTTTTTACCGACGACTGCTCTATACTTTGTTCCGGCACCAATTTGACATCAGTAGAATCAGACATCAATAACTCTTTGACATCTATTATTCGCGAGCTGACATTAAATAACCTTAAACTTAATTTTGGTAACACGCAAAGTTGAAATTTTTTAACAGCGAGCTTTAGCTAATCCTGACACTGCTGTCAATATTAACAATATGGGTGCAACAATTGAACAGGACGAAGATACAAGTTTTTTACGTTGACATTTAGATCAGAGAATGAACTGGAAAATACATAGTGAACATGTCTGGTAAATAATTAGCCAGTCTTCATATTTGTTATAAAAGTTTTAGAAAAACATTACAAATAGAGATGTGTGTTATAAAAATAGCATATCATGGTTGTGTTTTTTCCTCACGCAGTGACGTCATGTTCATATGGCGTCATGTTCTGTAATGTTTAATATTCAAACAAGAGAATTGTGCAGGCCTTATTTAAAGAGCATGATTTAATGACTATACCTAGCCTATATATGTTTACTAAGAAAACCCTGGAAATATTTAACAAAAGGCAAAACTTCACTCATGCAAAAGAGAATATACTACAGAATATACATAAACTTCCAAAAACCATCAGAAATGCAAATAATATTACAATATTTATAAGAATTCTCGGCTTGTGAATATTTTGATGCTAAATTAACTTGACATTAATTAGTTTGTTATACTGATGTCACATAACTATGATTAATATCAAAGTTATGACATTTTAACACATTATTTTAATTTAATTTGACATTCTATAACTATAATATTATTTTATAACACGTATACACCTTGCATGGTAAAATATGGAATAAGAACAAAATAGTAATAGGATGACATCTAATAGATACCCATATTTAGGAAATCTATAAATAGAATTTTAATTGAATTGTCCTTATGCTATTTTTATTAGTTTTTTTGCTTTGTGAGCAGAGGAAATCGGACAATTTCCTCTTTGAGGTGCGCGAAATAGACGAAGAGGCGTGTATCATCGGTTTCGTCTAAAATATATTATTTTAATTTCAAAGTTTTAGTTCACATAGGAGCACTAATAGGCTCTTAAGAGAAAAGGCAACATTTAAGGTACGTACTTAACAAAAAACTTAAAGACTTAACACTACCTACTTCAGGATTTTATATTCAGTTATGTCAGCTATATATGTATTTGTGTTGTCGATAAATATATATATATATATATTATAGTCAACTCCAATTTAAATTCAAACTTACTAATTAACGAAAGAAAACAAATCACCACATTAATTATCTGCAGGCCTAATTTACATTTTTTAAATAAACCCCCGGGCCAAACGTGCACCTAAGTTTAATGAGAAATTAGAGGAAAAATTGAAACAACCAGTCGTAAATGAAAAATTAAAAAAGTCTCGCCGGAAACGGAACCGCGGCCATGTTTCACGAGGAACGCAACGGCCTTAATTACGAGCGGCGACAAACAAACCGACGAAACATTTATTGCTTTTGATCGAATTAAAAATGGCTTTGCCTTTATATTGTTTCTTTTTTTGTATTTTATTTCCAATTATAAAAATTCTGGAATATGTAGTAGGTACCAAGAAATGGGCGATCAATACTTACTGAAAAATCGAATCAATCCAGAATTACAGAATCGCGTATTCGATTGTCAATTTATTCGTTGTAGCCGAAAAACAATCGATTGAAAATTAACAATCGAATACAATTGTGCTCAGCGAGACTATATAGAGTGTCTAGCGAGTTTACTGATATCCCAAGTGACTGAATAATTTAGTCATAGAAATTATTACTATTAGGCATATAAAAAGCATTTTTTTTAATATTACAAAATAAGAACTGTGCTCCTGGCATACATCATGTACAACATCACCCCGTTTTTCCCCGAACCTTTGTTGGGTATTCAGAGGTGTATTTTCCTTACAAATTAAAAAAATTACAGTAAGACATCCCCCATACGGGAAACCTTTTACTTGGTGGTGTCCGGATTAAGAATGCAGCACCAGTCCGTCTCCTCCCGTGGATGTCGTAAAAGGCGACTAAGGGATGGGCAGCAGCATCCCTTCTGTGGAACAGCGGCCATTATGCGCTCACCAACGTTTGTGTCACCAACCCGCGTCGCCAAGCGTGGTGAGTACTGGCATATGTCCTGAAAAATGACAACACACGGCACGTTACCGGTCACGGTGGAAATCTATGGGTGAAGCCTTGTTCCACAGAAGACATCCTTTTCCTGATATGATTTACTGGACAGTTTTCAAATTCCCGGGCAGTCAATGTGAATTTGAATAGAAATTGAACTACATCCAACCCAGATGTCGAGGCCAGCCTTTACAAACGGCAGCCACACTCGTACTTATAGAAACTAGTACAGCATATTTTATTGCACTTCAAGAGAAAAACAGATACAATATATATTACCAAAAATTCAAACGGTCTGAGCGTTAACAGATATTTCTAATCAGGTAAGATAATATAAGGGGGGAAATATAAATTACTTCGTATCTAAGTATCGTAGTTTTTTAAAACACAGTTACCGTTTGTATACGTGTCATCATCATCATCATATCAGCCACAGGACGTCCACTGCTGAACAAAGGCCTCCCCTTAGATTTCCACAACGAGCGGTTACATGCCGCCCTCATCCAACGACTCCCGGCGACCTTCACCAGGTCGTCTGTCCACCTCGTTGGAGGTCGTCCCACGCTGCGTCTTCCGGTGCGCGGTCTACATTCTAGAACCTTTGTGCCCCAGCGGCCATCAGTTCTACGAGCAATGTGCCCTGCCCATTGCCACTTCAGTTTACTAATCCTTTCAGCTATGTCGACAACTTTAGTTCTTCTACGGATCTCCTCATTTCTGATTCGATAGTAGAGAAATACCAAGCATAGCTCTCTCCATAGCTCGTATACGTGTGTTTCACATATAATCACATAGACTTGTAACAATTATAATAAAACACTTTTAAACGGATTCTATCGCGTATATTTTGATTTTTGATTTTCCTGACGTTTCGAATACTTTGCAGCATTCGTGGTCGCAGGATGACTAAGGTGACAGGCGTCGTTACAGATTTTAAAAAGTTATTTTATTTTATCTACCGTACAATTTTAATCAAAAAATTAGTTTCGATGCACGCAGTAATCACTCACAGTGTCTTGATGTTTCTTAGTGCGGTATCTTGTTTGGGACTTTATTATTTTAATGACTGGATTCCAAACAGGTGGTACCTGCCAACCATCTTCTCTATTAAAATTAGGATGTTTTTTAATTTCAATAGCCTCACGAAACATTCTAGGTACATATCGGTTCTCTTTCGCGAGTACTTGAGGTTGATCAAAACGAAGATAATGGTTTGGTTTGCCTAAGGCATGTTCACACACTGCAGACTTTGTGGAGCGTCTATAATAAAAATAAAAAATATACGCGATAGAATCCGTTTAAAAGTGTTTTATTATAATGTGTAATAATCGCGAAAATCTAAGACATTACTACTTGTAACAATTTTCTGCAGTCTATACAAATATGTACGCCCGGGGAACAAACTGTACAGTGTGAGTGACCACGTCTCTGTTTCATATGTCATCACCGGTAACACCCACTTAAAGACGTTCGTCTTGAGGCATTGCGGTATTGTTGACGAAGAGACGTTGTGAAGTTTCCCGAAGGCTGCCCACCCGATATTATAAATAGTAACAAAATTATATATCAGATTGATATAAACCAAGCAAGAGTTAATTGTTGCCGCTAAAGGATATTGCCATATTAAGCAAGTTCCTAATAATAGGTCAGTTGGCATGGCTGGCTCACCCGTCTACTTGTCAGTGTTGTCACAAGCGCTATGATCGTGAGGTAGATATGTAGTAGATGTAGAGATATGTATTCGATCCCAAGGACGAGCCATATGTTATTATTTACCCAATCAATGGCCATAATTACCACCTATAACACAGAACCCACCATCGTTATCAGCAAACCTTGTACGTCAATAATATCTCTGTGTAACCCTTGTCGGATGATGCCGTGACGAATAAACAGTAACAATATAAAACAATTTGGAGGGTAGGTGTAAATAAAAGTGCACTTTATGTGCATGTCGGTATGTCGCGAACGCTCCTGTGACTTCCGCCGAGACCGTGATGACACTACACGCAACCCAGTTACGAAGTAGGGGTGGCAAGGAAGAAATGTAACTAAAATAATGGGGAATACAATTTCAAATTTTTACCGGGAGGTTGTTAAGCGTGGCCTGGGAAAAGATAACATAACAATTATACATGCCATTTATTTTGTTCCTTTGTAGATACGTCTATGTAGATTACAAAAATAAAACTATCATATAAATATTGAGAAATTGATTGCCATTAACTGCAAATATGCCATTTCTCAATTAGACAACAACTACTTTTTAGAAAAGTTTGAGTTTTGAGTTTTTAGAAAAAGATCTTTTCCGGTGTTCTTCATATATAAGACCAACGCACGCACCTCATCCACCGCGGAAAAACCTAAGCTTCCGATCAAATATCAGTTATAAAAGTTGCGGAAACGGAGGCAGTAACGGATGTGAAAAAGCGCGCGGAAGCAGAGGTTTGTTGCATCACTAGTGGTGAGTATTGGCAAATTACCCCCGCCCCCAAATTGTTGACACAGTTGTGTAAATCTATGGGGGAGGTGTTTGTTCTGCAGTGGACGTCCTTTAGCTAATATGATGATGATGATTGACATAGTTCTCAAAATCACCATTCAATATATAGTAAAATGTTAAATAGATAGATGTGTTGTTTTCTCATAACTGCTATTGCCGCCAACCCTATCACAAAGACATCATTATTGTAATGGATGTCACGGGCTGCAACTCTACAAGTGCTCTAGAAAGTAGTGGTTTAACAAATTTACTGTTCACGCAATACACGCGAACACCAACTTTATTTCATACAAAATAAACAACAAACAACTTGCGCCATAAAGTTTGCAGTTTCGAAGACTAGATGGTGCGACCATCGCGAGAGCAACACATTAGCGGCATCTCTCGGCGAGTGAGAAAATTACAGAGGAATTACGATGTTGGCGAGTGTCGGAGCTTTCAGCTCGAGACGTGTACGTACTTCACTGTTTTTTAAGTGGCACGCTAGTAGAAACTTGAGAAGCGTATGGCTCTGTTTCAGTCAGACTGACTACTATTGTTCTATTTCATAGTATATGGAAAGTCATCAAAGGTCTATCAATGTATCTTATAATGTGCCAAGATTGACCATAGACCAGGAGAAACAGATGGAAAAAAAACTTATAAAACAGATTATTCTAGCAGATTTCTTTCCCTCATAAAATATACAATAAAAATCCCCCATCGGATATCTTCGGTATATCTACAGAGTGAATTCAAGGCCAATTCTCGTAATTTAAAAATGTTCAAAATATAGTTCCGATCTAGCCTCAATGTCAAAATGTCACAAATGGTATCCTCCTAAATTATCAAACGTGAATTTACACTGTGATGAGATTGAAAATGGATCGAAAGTTGATCGAAGTCAAAACGGCATTCTGCTAACATTTCGAAATGTCACATGTACTAAATTTTCATTGAATAAACGTCAAAATTGAGATCGAAATGAGACTAGATCGAGATTATACTGAAATCCGACTGAACTTTAAGAGTAAGAGAATACAATTTTTTCGGTCAATTCATAATTGAATCTCAGTTCGGTCAAGTTACAGTCATAGTGTAAATTAATTACGAGAAAAATATCTCATTCGGATGACATTTAAATATGTATTTATTAATGCGCGTAGAATACTGTAAGTATTACTCTGATAAACACTTGCCTAAGTCGCCCTTCAACTAACGTCTGACAAATAAGGCATGCGTCCCACATAAAGTGGACCTTTCAAGACTACTAATACACCGGTACTTACCTATCGAACCGCTGATTAAAATTCATCAATTATGCTTGATAAATGTACATTAAACTGCGCAGATCTAAATGAACTATAAGGTAATAACTAGTTGTTGTTTATTACAAGTATCAATTAGAGATTTCCATATTGTATATTTTTGTACTTCAGAGGTAAAGTATGTTATGTTAGGTCACTCCAGACACTGACCACAAAAAAATCTATTAAAAAAATGGACAGATTTGAAAATTTCGTATTCCAGAGCAACTAATAGCGCTCGATTTTCACAATAATATAGTGTTTAAATTCCAAATGACAAATGCTACCGGATCACCGGTCATTGGTGTACTTCAAAGTTACGCTTAAACTTACTTCGTAGAGAAAATGAGAACTCTAACGGCCGAACGCCAGTTTATATTAACTCCCGCTTTAACACTTTTGAGCCGCCCGGTTTTGTAGCGAAAACAGGTTTATCGAATGGTTAAAGAGGTATTTAATATTAACTGGCGTTTCAGTATTCGGCCGTAAGCCGGTCAATAGCCTGTCGCAAATCGTCATTTCGTATACAATATTAGCTCACAACTGACAATTGTCTCATTAGCACGAGCTATATTTCACATGGAAACAGCTCATGCCGTATTGACAAGATAAGCCAGTCAGCAGCTGACTGCCCAGGGTGCGCAAGATATACTTTAGTATCGTCATTCGTTGAGGTTCTTTTCATGCGCACGACTAACAATTGATAATCAGTATTGTTGTTGTATCTTTTTTTTTATTGGTGCCCAGTGGAAATTCTTCATGAACTTCCTTCGCCCCGTGGAAGAGCGAAGGGGTACGCCGGACTCCTACCGGCTAAAACCACTGGAGCGGTCATCTTCCGCACCAAAGGGAGGCTCCAGGTCCTCGTATGATCACACTAGAGCGGGGGGGGTTGTATCCTAATGAAGCACATTTTCATCATTCACATCAAGTTATAATTATATTAGCTCCACGTCATGAGAAGCTATCCTTTAATAGAAGTTTAATACTTCTCAATTAAGTATCGTTTTTTTTCAAAACCAAATACGAATACACATAATTTTTTTCATATATTAGTAGAATGATGGCTGCCTGCATACCGTGTGCATACTATAGAAATTACCCTAATAAGATTATTTCAGATAATTAATGTATAAGTTAATGAGTAGCGGAGATAGGATTCTCATTAAGAGCTTCCCTAATGAAGCAATTATGCTAATATCGAGAGATATTAAAATAGAACTATTTCGATAAGAGTGTATCATCAATTTCTGATCGGCTGTGTGTGTGGGATTGTTTATGATGGCTAAATTCAAGACTTGGGCCGTGGTATTACTAGACATTAGAAAATATCATATTTGTATAACAGTTAGCAACTAAAAAAGTGTGTTAACTGACAATACAAGTGTACAGTATTGCCTTAAAACATTTTCGACCATGCTTCTTTATCTTTATTGTACCTAGGGCAGATCTCAGCGCCCAAAACTGTGGGACGTAGTAACTAAGGTCAGGTCAGGTCAAGTAGTAGAGACCTTGTAGCAACAATCTCTGAAGATCTCGAAAGGAGACCCGAGCCAAGCCGAGACATGCCAGCAAGTGAGACATCGTCATTAAGTTTTTATTATTATTGACAATAAACTACGTACCTTCCTACGATCTATGAAAAATAGTGAGGAACAAGCACTCAGTTCAACACGAATACGAAAATGAGTAGTATGTGTATAAGCAGTCTGTTTAATGTTTACTTCCAAATTTAATCACATAGGCATGTTATGAATAATTAATTATCTCTGGTAGTTAAAAATCAACGAATACTTATGTTTATAAACATTTCATTGTGTAAGATGATAATGATAATTAAAAACCACGAAAATTGTTTAATACGTATTTATTTGACATTGATCCCATATATTTGTTTATCGCCGGTTTTTAAATGATTGCTTCACTTCTCGTTCTCATGAACTACTTGTGGCTTATAATCTAACTCGAGCACCTTGCTTAGACTGTTGACATACATGTCCAACCGCTGTGTCATGTAATAACAACGCCTGTCCTTAATCTGCCTGTTCTTGTTCAAATCCATAACACTGATCAGCAAACCATCTCTCGTGCGTGAAAGACCTGGACACCTGACGCCGTCCGGCCCTGAGAAGTAACTAGACCCATAGAAGAGTCCCAAATCTTTGTGTGCCGGTTTCCCATCAGCTGATGTGAACTCATTAGGGAATTCCTCATACCCAACTCTGTTAATAGCCGCTGTGAAATAGCAGTTTGTAATCGCAGCGTTCCTAGCCTCGATGTTCCACATGTATTCACTGCCAGCTTCAGCAGCTATGGTGGCTGATGGATTGAAGACGATCTCCGCCCCATTGAGCCCGAACATCATCCAGTTCAGTACGTGATGACGACCGAAGCAAATGTTCACCGCAATCTTACCGTACCGGGTCGCAAACACAGGGTGACCGGTGTTACCTTCCATGTAGTAATTGGATTCGTTGAAATCTCCTACCCTTGGAATGTGGTTCTTGCGGTGTTTGCCGATAACGCTGCCAGTATCGCTGATGATCACAGTGGTGTTCCATAGAATATCTGAGTGGTTCTCGTCCCTTTCAAGAATAGAGGAAACGATAACCATTGCGTATTTCATGGCTAACTCACTCAGGAACCTTGTGGTAGGGCCGTCTTCCGCAGACTCGGCAAACTCGCACCACGGCTGCTTCTCTCTCGTACAGAAGGCGAAAGGCATGTTCCACAATTCTTGGAAGCAAAGGATGTTGACTCCTTCTTGACCGGCTACATCGATAATCTTCTTTACTTTTTCGAATATGGCTTTCTTTTGCTCGTTGACAGGACGGTCAGTGGGCGCGGCAATGGAATGTTGGATGACCCCCACCTTCACAATCCTGGGGGGCCTAGTCTGTTCTTCCTTGGCAGGGAATGCATAAGCAGCGATTTCGAAATCCGCCTCCTTTGCCGCAGCAATTGATGATTCCTTGAGTTTAACTTCGTGATTATCTTTTCTTCCATAGTGGATTCTGTTGAACTCTTCAAGGTCACGGCCGCTGAGGTTGTTGTTAATAATAGCTTCTAAGCTCAGAGTTTCTTTCTCCATGTTTGCGATATGGGTGTCGATATGTCCGTAGCCTTTGATAAACCGTCAGCGACTGCGGTATGTAGTCTGCTCCGCTGTTTAAATACCTTTCGAGATTGTTGGTGATGCATTGACCGTAGGTTTCTTTTATCTGTGTGGTCTGTTTGTTTGTGAGTGACCTTCGACCCTTCGCGATAAGTTGAGTACTCTGTGTATGTAAAATATTCGGTTATCTTCTCGCTGACTACGTGACCGGAGAAATGAGTGCAAAGCTATGTGTTGTACGATAATAATGGGATGTGAAATAATCATATCAAAATATTATTTATTGAATTCTTAATAGGTATTTTATTTTCAGTTTAATTATATTACTTACTTAGTTATAGTATTTTATGAGCTTTTAATAGTATGCAAACATTTATATTTCGCTTTCCGCACAACGTTTGCTGATGGGTCAACCCAAGGTTTTTTTAAAACATTGCCCCACACTTGGATTTCTGCTGTATCGTAGGTGCGTTTACAGACATGAATTCCACATACAATACGCCTAGACCCGGAACACCTGCAGATCATACAAATATTTTATCCGTACGGGAATCGAACCCGAGACCCGGAGTGCAGCAGCTGACTGTATCAGCCACTGCATCAAACGTGCCCTCTTTGTCACCTCCAATAATCGTCTGAACTTTACTTCACTACTACTACAAGCAAATAAAATTCTTGCCCTCTAGCCAGAAGTATAGACGACCTAAAAAAGAAAAACTGGATGCTGAAGGCAGGGGATCAGGTGCTATGATGCTATTTAAAAATTGAGTTAAGCTGACTGTTAATAATTATTCTAACACGAATTTAAAGTGATTGAATGGAATGTTTTTAATATCACGTATATACATCATGTATATACAAGGTGGCGATGACGATGCGACAATAAATGAACCCATGTAGAGTACATTACGTTATCATTCATCATGGTATGAGCCAAATACGTCCACTGCTGAACAAAGTCCTCCCTCATAGATTTTCACAATTCTGTTGTCATTTTGGAGGGCATTAGCCAGTACTCACCACGCTTGGCAAGTGGGTTGATGAGCGCAATATCGCCACTGTTCCACAGAAAGGACGCTACTGTCCATCACTTTGATTAAGAGTCCCTTAGGGACTAAGGCTAAAATTACGACATCCGCGCGAGGAGATGGAGTGGTGCTATATTCTTAATCCGGACACCAGACGGAACTAGTTAGACTCAAGTTAGACTATAACAAAAAATCAATCTGATCTGATCAAACTGACGGCATGGTTGGCGCAGTGGGCAAGCGATTGGCTTTCTGCCCTACGTGTCGCGGGTTCGATCACCGCACGGAACAAATATTTATATAATTTACAGATAGTTGTTTCGTGTGATTTGTCTGTAAAATGTATTCACGACACATAAATCCTAGCGTGGGACAAAGTATTTTGGAAAATAAAAACATATCCATTCAATAGATTAGTCACAGTTCATTCATTTTAACGCGTTCTCACCATAGACTATACACTTAATACTGACCATAGATGCGCAACTCCAAGACCACAATAAACAAATATGCGACCTTGACTACCAGATGGCGCTAAGTTTTCATTTAGTACCGAAACAATCCTGCAGGTGGCGTGTCTCTCCAGAAGTATTTTTAATAAAATTTGTTCATTGTATGAAAAAATCGACCAGTTCTCACATAACATGGTCTCTTGGTAAACTAGGTTCGAGGCTGTTCTGCCACTCTTCGAAGCCTGGCTGAAGAAGATTAAGTGCGACACCTATCGCCTGGCGCTTACGCTCAGAAGTGCCATGCGTGGACTGCCAAGCGGCGGATCCTGGTCGATCGAATCGGACAAGATCTCTACTGACAGTAGTGTCAGCTATGCGGAATCTGCGAGCTCATACCGAGCGACCCCCGGCAAGATAGTGGCGCACATGTGGTCACGCCGCCGTGTGCACAGCACAGCGAAGCTTCGGGGATCCTTTACAATCCCCCCGAAATGTGTCTGCGGGTGGCCTTTTCACAGTGACCTCCCCTCTTCTAGATGGCTGACGGCCTCCCCGCAATCCGGCTCAAGTATGATTGTTTGCGAGGTGGGTGCGAATGGCGGTAGTTTTAACCGGGAACAGTGCGGCATGCCACTCCATCCATCCTCGAGGTGGAGGAAGTTCATGTTGTAATACCACCACCCCATCTCACCCGTGGGTGTCGTAAAAGGAGTTGCCTTTTTTACGGGATTAGCCGAAGGATGGGCAGCAGCGTCCTTCAAGTATATTTATAACTCAACTGCGATCGCCAACCCATCTGCCAAGTGTGGCGATTATGGTAATATCCCCCAATGAGCAACACAAACCCATACTAGTCGTTGTGGCAATCTTTTGGGGAGGCATCGTTCCAGCAGTGGACGTTTTTACAATTTTAGAATGACGATGATGATGATGAAATAAATGAAATAAAAGAAAGATGTAATTAGGTAGGCCGAGTGCCTGTTCATACCAAAATGATCTTCAAAGATGTAGAACATAGAAAGCACATACATTGCTCCTTTCTCGTCGAAAAAATTGGGACTGCAAAAGATGCGAGCGAAAATAATGTTTGGCAAATTCATTGATTTTTGGGTACCGGTAGATACGGGTTACCCATTCGCGGGGAGACTTTGGATAAACTTCATTTTCATATTAAATCGCTAATCGCGTAAAATGAAACGAATTGCGTTTCATTGTGTAGTTTTTTTTCATGTATAGCTGCACTCTAACTTTAAAATCCTGCTCTGTAGATGCAACTACGCAATTCGCGATTTATTATGAAACTACCTGGTACCCGCGGTTCCACCCGCGTTTAATTTAAAAGAAATTTAGAGTACTTCGAGATAGACACTTCACATAGAATAAATATATTGAATTTCAAGGGGTTTTTTTTGCGCGGAACCCTAATTATTTTTCTAAAATAAAAGTAGCCTAAGTTATGTCTTATAACATCAGCTATCTGCCAGTGAAGGTCCCGTCAAAATCGGTCCAGCCGTTTTGGAGATTACCCGGAACAAACAGACCAAACAAAAAATTTAAAAATTGTTTTTTTGTTATATGTAACGTATATACTTTCATATGCATTTATTAAAAAGCTGTTATTTTGACATTACAAACAGACACTTCAATTTTATTTATTTGTATAGATGAAGTTCCGACCATAGTCACCCCGCGAATCAAACTAATCCCAATATTTCCAATCTTCGGTGCAGTAAAAGAGTGTGCGTAAAACCACTTGGACTGCAACTTGCGATAATCTAAGCTGCTTAACAGATGTTCTAGAGAAGCGCTTCATAAAGTCAAATGCCTTTTGCTCGAATTTTATTACATCGAAATTTTATTAATCTACGTCTTCCTATTTTGAATTATTTTGAATTAGGTTTGAAGATATATTCTTATGGTATGTACTCCTAGCTTTATCCAAGCATTTTGAAATCGTCTAAGTATCAGATATTGCGGTTAAAGCAACATATTCTGCCGTATGTGTTACAGAAACCACAGGTCGCCCCGGTTTGAAAGATGACTTTTATTCCTGATAAATCGAATTCCAAAACAAAACAAAAGAATATTTTGCGACTGTCATAGCGAAGTTAGTTCCGGGGGACCGAGTGCTATGTCGCAACTTGAACGCGGTCTATGTCCAGCCGTGGACAACAACAAGCTAAGTTTAGTTAACGATTTCACTTGCGATATTATTATTTATAATATAGGTATATAATTATAATTAAACACTTTTAAACGGATTCTATCGCATATATATTAGATTTTTGTTTTTCCTGACGTATAACCGAAGATGTTCAAAAGGTACGTAGATGACACTTTTACCATCTTGCCTCACAATAGGGTCTCTGCATTATAAAAACATCTAAATTCAATACGGAGTGAAATTCAATTTACTATGGAATTGGAGGATAACAAGTCGTTGGCCTTTCTTGACATACTTCTCATCCATAATCCAGATAATTCTGTTAGTTACACTGTGTATAGAAAGCCTAGCCATACAGATAGGTACCTTAACGCTGAATCTCACCACCATCCTTGTCAGTTAGCTACCGTGGCCAAATCTTTGTTATAGAGAGCACACGGCATCTGCGACGCTGACCATTTGGCAGGTGAGCTTAACCATGTGAAGCAAGATCTTCAAAATTACAATTTGAAAGCTCCACATCTCCGTCGCAGAAGCTGCCCGAAACCCACCACGGTTGATCGACGACCCGCTCGTGAGTCACAGGCTGAATTGGTCATATTCATATCTTGAAACACGCTTCTATTAAAACCTACTTCAAGCCGCATAAGAAGATCAGCCAACTTCTCAAACCAGTGAAATGTCACATACCTTTACAAGATGCAGGGGTCTACAAGATTGACTGTGATTGTGGTTTGTCATACATAGGGCAAACAAAGCGTAGCATAGCCACCCGAATAAAATAACATATAGCTGACGTCAAGCATAGACGCTCCACAAATTCTGCAGTGTGTGAACATGCCTTAGGCAAACCTAACCATTATCTTCGTTTTGATCAACCTCAAGTCCTCGCGAAAGAGAACCGATATGTACCTAAAATGTTTCATGAGGCTATTGAAATTAAAAAACATCCTAATTTTAATAGAGATGGTTGGCAGTTCCCACCTGTTTGGAATCCAGTTATTAAAATAATAATGTCCCAAACAACATACCGCACTAAAAAACATCAAGTCACTGTGAGTGATTACTGCGTGCACGAAACTAATTTTTTGATTAAAATTGTACGGTAGCTAAAATAAAATAACTTTTTAAAATCTGAAACGACGCCTGTCACCCTTGTCATCCTGCGACCACGAATGCTGCAAAGCATTCGAAACGTCAGGAAAAACAAAAATCTAAAATATACGCGATAGAATCCGTTTAAGTGTTTTATTATAATGTGTAATAATCGCGAAAATCTAAGACATTACAATAGGTTTATCAGTATTATGTAAAAGGTTTGGTGGCTAGTCACTTGCCTTTCTGCTATCTATATGTCGCGGGTTCGATTCCCGCACAGAACAAATAGTTTTTCGGCCTACAAGTAGTTGTTCCGGGTTTATCAAAAGCAACTAACAGGAATTACCAAGTTACCATCGTAAAGCATCGTAAGCCCAATCTTTCTCATCGTGAGAAAAGGCACTTGCCCAGCAATGGGACAGTAATGGGCTGATTATGTATGTATGTAACATCGATATTACAATACACTAGTATGTAACAATCGTAAACTAGACTAGCATTCATTTAGCACAAAAAAATACCTACATAGTACCTTTTTTTTAACGGTCCGATGGAAATGCTTCATGTACTTCATCTGCCCCGTGAAAGGGCGGAGGGGTATGCTGGACTTCCACAGGCTAAAACCACTGGAGTGGTCATCTTCGGAACCGAAGGGAGGCTCCAAGAACTCAAATAATCTCCATCTAGAGCCACCCATTTGTGCCACGCCTTTAGGCACATCTCGCCGAGGATGACTGTAAAGCGATCACCCTAGTAGCGGAGGAAAAGCGACCGTAAAAATGTCGCCCCCAGGCACTTTCTCGGGAGGATTGTAAAGGATCCCGCCAAGCCTCGCTGTGCGCTGTGCTGCGCTCACGGCGGCAAGTGATCACGTGCGTGCCGCCATCTTTCCGGGGGTCGGTCGGTATGCGCACGCAGACTCCTCAAACTGCGCGCTCGCGACCCCCGAGACCCACATGATACCTATCTACTTAGGCACAGTCAGCATCTTAAGTTGATGGTTATATCGGAATTTTAAAATTATCATCATATCAGCCCAAGGACGTCCACTGCGATATAAAGGGGTGAATTTGCCTGTACTTACCACTCTTGATATGCGGGTTGATGATTGCAGAAAGGCTCCTGTTTCACAGAACAGACGTTGCTGCCCATCCTTCTGATTTAGAGTCCCTTAATCGCCTTTTACGACATCCATGAGAAGAGATTAAGTGGTGCTGTATTCTTAAGTTCGAACACCACAAGGACTTTAAAATGACAGTGCATCTTTAACTGTTGACTTTTATTATGAGTCTATTAGGGCCTGTAAGAAATAAAAACTTTGATTTGAATTTAAATTAGGCAATAATTATCGTTGAAGTAAAAAAATATTATATTATTCTAATAAGAAATAATTTGAAACATAATAATAATAACAGTCCACTTCACAACGGCCATCACGTACATTTACTCTTGACTAAGGTACCCCAGGCAATTAACGCCCATCTAACTTTAAATATTCCCTGAAGTACTCATAATCATCATGTCAGCCAAAGAACGTCCACTGCTAAACAAGGTCCTCCCCCTTAGATTTCCACAACGGGCGGTTACCTGCCTCCAATAATATTATATATTAAAAAGAAGTAGATATGTTACATGCGCGCCAAAAGTGAGAACCAAAACTCCCCCAATTGTAGCACCTCGCAATAGGTTCGCCTAGATACTCGCCTAGAGACTCTTATTATTATTTTTTTGTATCTTCTTTCTCACGACATGGTTGTGCAAGCGAGACTGTATTTTGCGCGCCATTTAATATGGACATAACATATCTATGGTATAATATGTCGGCGCTGACAAAATTGTTTACGAACGCGCGCACGTGCAAGTGACGACATCGTACCACTCTATGAGTCAGGCGAGGTGGGGATGGAGCGGAGGCGTATTATATGCAGCGCGCTGTGCGGGCGCGGGGCACTTCGATCGCGATACTCGTTCTGTCAACATCTCTTAACTGTGATATGGATCACTCCTGAATCATTATATAATCAGTGTAGTATTTGTGTAACTAATTTAAATACTTGATTCATTTATTAAATTAATATTGTGACATAATATTGAAGTTTTCATAAACAATGTCTGGAAGATCAGTCATAGAATGATTTACACCGCCAGGATGATGGCTGTGGTGAAAAACGAATTAACGATAATTCACAACTACGGAACACAAAACTGGAAGAAAGGTTTGGAAGGGCTGCCGTTAGCAAATCGAAGTCAAATTTAATGTCCAGTACCACCGGAATTTGTATCATTGACTGAGTGGCAGAGAGGACTCAAGCCCATAAATGACACGGCTCATCTCATTTGGTATACTGATGGGTCTAAAATGAAATCAGGTACGGGAGCAGGAATTTGGTCCAATGACTGCAATATCAGTCAATCCATGGGGCAATATACATCGGTTTTCCAGTCGGAGTCCTATGCCATAATTGCCAGCATTAGAGAAATGCTAACGAGGAATGTGAAGGATAAAACCGTATACATACTCAGTGACAGTCAAGCAGCTCTAAAGGCATTAATCTCCTTTAAAGTAAAGTCGAAACTAGTCAAGGAAGGTGTTATCTTACTAAACAAACTAGGAAAACACAATAACGTGAAGCTTATCTGGGTACCTGGACACGAAGGTGTTGAAGGTAACGAGAAGGCAGATCAACTAGCAAGGGCTGGCTCAAATAAGCAGCTCATCGGCCCTGATCCATTCGTAGGAATACCTCATGGTACCTACCAACAGGCAATACATGCATTTGCTGACAAAGAACATGTCAGAGAATGGAGGCAATCGAGAGGTCTAAACCATTCCAAGACCTTCTGCAGCACAAGACTAGACGGGTTTAAGAGACTAATAAATCTTACCAAAACCCAATTAAGGCACTACATAGGTGCAATGACAGGCCACTTCGGCACCAAGGAGCACCTACATAGGATGAAGCTTAGCACAACGGTTACATGCAGATTCTGTATGGATTATCAATGTCAATGCAGCACATTCTGTGCAGCTGTGACGCTCTGGGAAGACGTAGGGCAAAACATCTAGGAATAGCTTATCCATTGCCTGATGATTTTGCACGGCTCCAGGCAGGTATGATTGCGAAGTACCTACAGGGACTTCTTGATTTGCCAGCGGAGGAGTAGTGCAGGGCTTTGGGCAGCACAATGGACCCAATAGGGTCGAAGTGCGTTCAGCTGATGCTGAGCCCGTTGTAGCCACAATAGAATAGAATAGAATAGAATCATTAACTGACGAGCACGAAAGGCTAATAAATAGACAAACTCGACGGCTACATGCAAAAGAAAATTGGGACACTGGAACAAAAAAAGGCAAGATTCGACATAGATAAAGCCAAAGTGAAGAAGTTTCAAAAGGGAGGCGTTGTTTTGTTTAAGATTAACCCTAGGTCTCAAATTGGACTTGACCTGAAATACCCGGATGCTGACGTAATTTTGAAGATACTACCAAATGATCGTTATCAAGTAAGAATGACTGTGGCTTGCACCCAAGCCAAACGGAATGTTTAGTGAAGATTCCGTGTCGGCGCAAGCGGAGCCTGTGACACCAGAATCACATGAGAAACAACGCGAATTTGACTTTGATAATTTAGATAACTTGGGGAGATTTCGATTGTAAAACAATGAAGTGATTGTTTCAATTCCCAATTAAGTCGAGGACAGGCTCTCATTACTTTTAGTATCGTAAGTTGAGGACAGAGGCCTCCTTACTTTGAGTGACGCGAGTTGAGGACAGGGGCCTCCTTGCTTTTGTATCATTTGATGTAAGTTGAGGACAGGGGCCTCCTTACTTTGAGTGACGCGAGTTGAGGACAGGGGCCTCCTTGCTTTTGTATCATTTGATGTAAGTTGAGGACAGGGGCCTCCTTACTTTGAGTGACGCGAGTTGAGGACAGGGGCCTCCTTGCTTTTGTATCATTTGATGTAAGTTGAGGACAGGGGCCTCCTTACTTTGAGTGACGCGAGTTGAGGACAGGGGCCTCCTTGCTTTATATCATTTGATGTAAGTTGAGGACAGGGGCCTCCTTACTTTGAGTGACGCGAGTTGAGGACAGGGGCCTCCTTGCTTTTGTATCATTTGATGTAAGTTGAGGACAGGGGCCTCCTTACTTTGAGTGACGCGGAGGACAGGGGCCTCCTTGCTTTATATCATTTGATGTAAGTTGAGGACAGGGGCCTCCTTACTTTTATGTGATGTAAGTCGAGGATAGTGGCCTCCTTTCCATTGTTGACCAGTATACTGCTTATTTTATGTTTTTACAGGTCGAGGGCGACCTTTACGCAGAATGGCCGTGTCGGCGCTGACAAAATTGTTTACGAACGCGCGCACGTGCAAGTGACGACATCGTACCACTCTATGAGTCAGGCGAGGTGGGGATGGAGCGGAGGCGTATTATATGCAGCGCGCTGTGCGGGCGCGGGGCTTTGCCCGGTTAAGCAGATATATCCCCCTTGGGATTACTGCGAGAAGCCCTACATAAAAAAAAAAAAAAAAAAATGCGGGCGCGGGGCACTTCGATCGCGATACTCGTTCTGTCAACATCTCTTAACTGTGATATGGATCACTCCTGAATCATTATATAATCAGTGTAGTATTTGTGTAACTAATTTAAATACTTGATTCATTTATTAAATTAATATTGTGACATAATATTGAAGTTTTCATAAACAATGTCTGGAAGATCAGTCATAGAATGATTTACACCGTCAGGATGGTTGCTAACCTTTACCAATTCGCACCAAATACCAATTCCATCCGAAAAATATCATTGCCTGCCTCTCATTCAACGATTCGCAGTGACTTTCACCAGGTCGTCTGTCCACCTCGTTGGAGTTTGTCCCACGCTGCGTTTTCCAGTGCGCGGTATCCATTTGAGAATCTTTTTGCCCCAACGGCCATCTGTTCTACTGATGAAACCGGCAATTTTACTAGATTTTTGCATTAATACTTGTTTGGTGCGCAATAAAGTGGATTGATTATTAGGTATTAAAACACATTCACATTTTTTTGTCCTTGGATGAAAGATGAGGACTGAACACATTGTATTACAACAACTCATGCTTAACTTAGATCGAACCTAAAACCAGAGAAGAGTTAGCGTAATACGAT
Organism: Diloba caeruleocephala; assembly: GCA_947459985.1. Taxonomy (NCBI): domain Eukaryota; kingdom Metazoa; phylum Arthropoda; class Insecta; order Lepidoptera; family Noctuidae; genus Diloba; species Diloba caeruleocephala. Next base: position 6,852,078 of record OX381618.1, read on the forward strand.
GGTCTGCGCCATGCTTAGAGCATTTCTAAGGTTCCATATGGCATGACAGTATCTTGCCAGAGATAAGTATAGCATAAAAATCACTTCTAATGAATCCTTATTTTAACTACTAAATATTAAAGCGAAGTACGTAATAGCTATCAACTATTTATTTTATTTCCTAAAGAGTCGTCGTTATAATTAGTATCTACTTAGCTTTAAGCTTTTGAGTTATGTAGACGAGCCCTAAATCAAACAATTTACCTATCTTGAATAATACGTTAGTGTTAATTCATAACGACTCGCGAGCCGATATGTTAAACATCGATTAGTTACGCAAGCCACGCTCATTTACATCGCACGTAACTTTACCCAACTTATCTCTTGTTTATATATACCAGTGCTATTTATATCTGTTCACTTTAAACATGGACTCCCAACCTTTGCTAAATATTGACGAAATTATCAAAAATAATTTAACCGAAGAACAGTTAAAAGAGTTTAATAGAATACATTATGGAAGAACCAATCACTGTGAATTATTACTTAAAGAATCCACATTGGCAGCAAGAAAAGAATATGATTTTGAAGTGGCAGCTTTTTGTTTCAATGCTGCGAAAGAGGTTAGAAAACCAAGGATCGTGAAAGTGGGTTTAATTCAACATTCTGTTATTTTACCAACTAATGAACGAGTAAACAAACAGAGGGATGCTATATTTTATAAAGTCGGAAAGATAATCGCAACTGCAGCTTCTGAAGGTGTCCAAATACTTTGTTTACAAGAGGCGTGGAGTATGCCATTTTTCTTGTGTACGCAAGAGAAAGAAAAATGGGAAGAATTTGCAGAGTCGGCAATGGATGGTCCAAGTTTTCAATTTCTAAGCAAACTAGCCAAAAAACACAATATCGTTATAGTGTCGCCAGTTTTGGAAATAGATGACGACGGTGTATGGTGGAATACTGCAGTTGTTATAGGTGAAACTGGAAATTACATCGGGAAACACCGCAAAAACCATTTACCCAGTGTAGGAAGTTTCAGTGAAACTTTTTATTATGTTCCTGGAAACACTGGTCACCCAGTGTTTGAGACGAAATATGCTAAGATCGCTATTAATATTTGCTACGGGCGTCATCATGTATTAAACTGGTTGATGTTTGGACTCAATGGAGCAGAAATAGTATTCAATCCTGCTGCAACAATTTCTGAATTTGGAGAATCATTTTGGGCCATAGAAGCGCGTAACGCAGCGATAGCCAATAGCTATTTTACTTGTAGCCTCAATAGAGTAGGAACAGAACATTTCACCACAAAAAGCAATCATAAACATATAACGAGGAGTTATTATGGATCTAGCTACGTCTCAGCTCCTAATGGATGCAAAACTCCTAGTCTATCAAGAGACAAGGATGGTCTACTTATTGTTGAAATGGATTTAAATTTATGCCGCCAAGTAAAAGACCATTGGGGATTTAATATGACAGCTCGACTGGATGTTTATGCTAAAGAATTAAAAGAAAAACTGTCTTGCAAATAATCTTGCAACTATATTAAACTATGATATCGGAACTTTTCGCGCACATATAAATCAAAACAAAAAATAGAAGAGAATATTCTTCTCGTGACCATGGTCAAAGCATCTTGGCCGAAACGTCGACGTTAGTCAAAATACAGTTTTGATTAATCTGTGCGCGAAAAGTCTCGAAATCATAATCTAATATGAGTGAAATTCGCGATAGTTTAAAACTTATCTTGTAGGTAACTATGTTTTGCATGATTTTATAATTAATGTTACGATTTTTTATACTAACAAATTATAATGTAGATATACCTCTGTACCTTTTTTTTATGGGTGTCCAGTGGAAATTCTACATGGAACTTCCTTCGCCCCGGGGAAGGGCGAAGGGGTATGCCGAACTCCTACCGGCTACAACCACTGGAGCGGTCATCTTCGGCACCGAAGGGGGGGCTCCAGGTCCTCGTAAGATCACACTGGAGCCGCCCATTGCTGCCACGCCTTTAGGCACATCTCGGAGGGGATGACTGTAAAGCGGTCACCCTCTCTAGCGGAGGGCAGGTGGCTGTAAAAAGGCCGCCCCCCAGGCACCTCTCGGGGAGGACTGTAAAGGATCCCCCCAAGTCTCGCTGTACGCTGTGCTGCGCACACGGCGGCACGTAACCACGTGCGCGCCACCGTCTTCCCGGGGGTCACTCGGTATGAGCACGCACACGCCCCAATCTGCGCGCCCGTGACCCCCGAGATACCTCTGTACCTAGTATAATCCCGCAATTTTCTAAACTGATACAATACAATGAACGAACGCGGTGAAATGTTGCCATAATCCCCATTTTGGACAAACGAGTACGTTTGTTATTAGTGTATTAAAACTATTATGTAATAACTTCTTTAGTCAATCTCCTGTATGATCAAATTTATGTGATCTCGTACTATATATATCCTTCTTAATCTTGTATCCATTTTCTTTTGTTGCTAAACTTTATAGTTTTGTTATTTGTGGAGACTTGTTATCGGCATTTTACTACCATTTTTATTTCGATTATTACACTGTATTAGCTGGAGGTTTCCCTAAGAGAATAAAATAAAATAAAATTTGGTGATTGATTGGTGTCGTAAAAGTCGACTAAGGGATTAGTCGGAGGATGGGCAGCAGCGTCCTTCGAGTACATTAACAACTCAACTGCGATCGCCAACCCGCCTGCCAAGCGTGGCGATTATGGCAAAACCCCCAATGAGCTCAAAACACATCCATATCGGTGGTTGTGATGATCTTTGGGGGAGGCCTGTGTCCAACAGTGGACTCCATTAGGCCGAAATGATGATGATAAACATTTCGAATTGATGTTAGCAGACAGATTTATTTTCAATTAAAATAGTAATCCTACAGCATTTGCCAAAATGCTTAGTTACTTACTATTTTTGAAACAGAGCGATGGGACGGATGGGATGGAGTTTAAACTCTGACTGCCTATGACATTTTACATATAGACGCGCCATACACGAATATTATGGCATTACAAAACGACGCGCCGGCCGCCATTAGACCGCGTAATAAAAAATAAAACAAAATGCATTTTTTTATTTATATTATCGTTTTACGTTACACATTTATTTATTTATGAAATAAAACGCAGTATACTTCGTGCATCGTCTATAAACACAGGATGCCATTATTTTTTCCCAATATGTTACTGAATTACGCTTATGATTCACGTCGAGCCACAACACTGGTCTATGCACTGGTCGGTGCGCGACTAAGTGAACTCCGGGCAACTACCTTGCTTTCATGTGACCATCGTAGAGAGCGGGCAACACATCTACAATTTTCTTTTTAATAAATCGTTGCCCCACACTAGGATTTCTCCTGTGTCGTGGGTGCGTTTACAGACATGAATTCCACATAAAATACACCCAGAGCCGGAACAACTACCTGCAGATCATACAAATATTTTTTCCGTGCGGGAATTGAACCCACGACCCGGAGCGCAGCAGCCGACTGTATCAGCCACTGCACCAACCGTGCCGTCAATGCCTCACTGTACCTACTGCACAATATGTTTTTTTACAGTTTATGCAATTGGTTGTGTTCCCAATATATATACCTGCATGAACACTTTTTGAACTCTGCAACCGTCATCTCTTTTACAAAAATCTCTCACTCTACACTCTTTTTACCGCCAGAGGCAATAGTGATTGTTTATAATAATCAAAACTTTCTATTGGGACGGACGGCTATCTCATAATAAAAATAATGTAAATAAACAGAAACTGCGAGACATTCGAGTCAGCGAGCTGCATTGAATCGAGCGAGTCATGTGATGGGTCGCAATCGATCGAGTCAATTCAAGCACACGAATCACTGCGATTTTTCTCATATTTCGCGACTCCGCACGACGAATACGTAAAACGAATCAACTCGGATTTGAAGAAACGCGATTCGAACCAACGAGAAATTATTAGAATCGGTCGTCAGTATGAGCAATAGAACTGGTATAATCAATGATCATTGAAAATGTCGACATGTTGGAAGACGTAGACAAATGCATTAAAAAATAGAGTGCCCTCAACGTCGTCGGCACGTTGCGCATGTGGTGAATTCGCATACAAACAGCCGATGCCATCGACGATTGTCGTGGTATAACCGTCCGTCCCTTTGCTACACGAATAACCTGGAATGGCATATTCTTCCCCGGGACCCAAAACACAACATGAAATTCTCATATCAAAGATATATATACAATATAAGATCTATACATTTTAGACCGAGCATGTAAACCAGACGGGTGGGCTAGGTCATGAAGGTAGAGTCAAAAGACTACGGTTTAATTAGCTCAGCTAATATGGTAGTAAATTAAATTTGTGCTCACATCACAGAGACCACAGACCATAGATACAGATACATACCTACCACAGACATAGTTTACCTAATTTTTATTCTGTGATTCAAATTGTCGCCGATGAATTGTCACTTTTTCGGTTTCTCGTATTTCGTTTATTGCTGTATTTTTACAAAATAATAGCTGAATATATTTACATAAAGCATAATGGTGAGTATATTTCACGAAATTTAATCCAAAATTACTATGGGAAAGAAAACTAGAATGTTATGAATATTGGTTATGATAGCGTCACGAACATTACGAAGCATAATTTCTGTTTTGGCGTAAAAAAACTAAATTAAACTGATACCTGATCATCAGACCTTCGTCGTTCCGCAGTAATTTATTTATTTTTGATCGTTCAAAAGGTTTATGTGTAGTATTTTGAAAAATTATACAGATGTCCGTTCTTACGCGCCTCGTATTTAACGATGCAATTTTTTTAGTCCATTTTAGCGTACAACGGAGGCGCAGTGGTGGCGATGAAGGGAAAGGACTGCGTGGCGATAGCTACAGACAAACGTTTCGGGATTCAAGCCCAGACTGTGTCAACCAACTTTCCCAAGGTGTATCAAATGGGCCCAACACTGTATGTCGGCCTGCCCGGTTTAGCTACTGATACACAGACCGTATTCCAGAGGTTAAAATTTAGGTAAGGAGGATCCTAGTTAGTGTCATTCCCAGCAAAGAATAGACCACAATAGGTTGGTATCAAGAAGATGCTTTCATGTGCTAATGAAAACATACCGCGACCATAGAACTGGCTGCCAAGCACGGTGATTATGGCAATATCTCCTATGACTATTAATTTCAGTGATAATTGGAAGGCCCGTGTCTAGCATTTGTGGGTGTGTGTATTAGCTATTGATAACTATATCTTTATTAGAATTCACATGTTGTATGCCTAAACATGGATTCACATGAGACAATGGAATTTAAATTGTGTGGAATTGTGGAATACAGGAGGTTAATATTTCTTTCATTGTCAATAACATAATGTTGGCTTAAAGAGTAAAAGTGCTAAGTCTGTTTTTTTGTCTCATTGTTAATTTTTACTAGCTGGGACCCGCGGTTTCACCCGCGTTTAATTTAAAAGAAATTTAGAGTACTTCGACATAGACACTTGATATAGAATATATATATTGGATTTCAAGGGATTTTTTTCACGCAGTGAAGGTCCCGTCAAACTTGGTCCAGCCGTTTCGGAGATTACCCGGAACAAACAGACAGACAGACGGACAAAAAAATTAAAAATAGTGTTTTTGTTATATGTAACGTACATACTTTCATAAGCATTTAGTAAAAAGCTGTTATTTTGACATTACAAACAGACACTTCAATTTTATTTATTTGTATAGAATAATGCCTGTGCAATCAATAGAAACAATACAAAATACACTATATTTTTTTGATTTAACTACAACTAATTCTTAAAATAATCAACCCATTTTCAATTTCTTGAAATTTATTTATAAATAATGAGATCATATATATTTGCTCTCCTGTAATATATAATGTTTTGGAGTTAGCACAATTGCACTTTATGCCGTTGATAATGCATTGCCTAACTCAATTCCACACTGTTCCTTTATGTTAAAAAGCCCAAAGTACAAAACAACACTATCATTTTTTTGATGAAGACGCATATCGACTCTGTTTGAGTATATATACTGCAACATTTATTTTAGATGCTTTTCACTTTTTTATGCCAACCACCTTAGAAAATAGTTTTATATACATATAACTTAAACCGAGAAAGATGCAAACTTTCCTAAATATTTATATATAGGTTGATGTGTATCCCACTATAATAAGCCTCCTATAAAGTTGCGTTTTTGGTGTGTAATATGTTACTTTTCCAGGATGAACTTGTATGAGTTAAAAGAGAACAGAATCATGAGACCAAAGACATTCTCAGCGATGCTTTCCAACCTGCTGTATGAGAAGCGCTTTGGACCCTACTTCATTGAGCCAGTGATTGCTGGACTTGACCCATATGATAACCAGCCCTATGTATGCAATATGGATCTGGTAAGTTTCCCTATTTATCACAGTTTTATTGTGATAGTTCATTGGGCTAGAAGTATAGATTGATGCTTGAAAGGCAAAAGGGGATAAGTGACAAGCATGTAAAATTGATTTTTGTATCTATCTAAAATCTTGTTACCTTTAAAGTGTTTAAATATCTCAAACAGTCATACCACATTAGTCACACAGAACTGGGAAATGAGTGGTACATGGCAAATTTTGAATTAGACACATGTGTTACTTTATTAGTCAAACTTGGGCCCATACTATAGACTGAGAATCAAAAGTCAAGTAAAACTTGTTTAAAGATTGCATGAATTAAATATAAACACTGAACCTATTATGTAGGGCTCATATTTGATACACACAATGTATACTTGTTTATATAACTTCTGATTTTGTCTTGAGCTCTTAAACAAGGAAGTCTTCTAAAAATTAAAAAAAAAATACCTGGTCATGCTTCATATTTGTAAATAGTATCTAAATAACATTTTATTATTACCTTCCCTACAATCTATCTTCAGATTGGCTGCCCCAATGAGCCAGAAGACTTTGTGGTGTCTGGAACATGTTCAGAACAACTGTATGGTATGTGTGAAGCTCTGTGGGAGCCTAATCTACAGCCTGATGAATTGTTTGAAACCATCTCACAGGTAAGATTCCTTTGGTGATATAAATTGCATATATGTAAATTCAATGCACATTAGCACAACAGCTAAGCTGCTAAGACATCAATTGAAACCATAATTTATTGTTGTGATCTACCTTTGTTGAGGCTCACCGCCAGTTGCACTCACTGATTGTTAAACAAGAAATTTTAACCTGGCAACCCTGGCACAGTTTACATCACCGTTCATATTTTATTTTGCTAACAGTGATAAATTAATCTAAATTGTTTAATAAACTACCGAAAAGTGTTTGTCAACGACCCCAGAAGCCGGACAATTGTTATCTAGGAGAAATAAGACCATTGTGAAGAGATATAAAACCGCAAGTAATCGTATTTATATACCCGAAACTTAAAAAGTTATGATTCTGTCAAAATACGCTTCCATCTACCTACTACAATCGTAATATTTTGCCTTCAATATCAAATGTCAGATACTTTTTGACGTAAACGACACTGACACATGACACATAAATACTAAAAGGGTAACCAGCACATAAAAATTAACCAATAATATTGGAGAATCACTTGGGGAAGAAATATTAAACTCGTTCTTAACATGTATCAAGAAAATATCACAATAAGGAAACACAGGGTAAATCTGAGTTTAGAAGACTCACAAGATGACTTATGCATATCGTCACATTCAGATGTAAGATCTAAAAGTCTTCCAGATCTGTCTACATGCTGTAATGAAATGGAAGAAATGCAAGAAGAAATAAAAATGTTTAAAAATTTATTAGAGAGTGCCAATCAAGAAATAGATAGATTAATTCTAGAAAATGATTTCATGAAAAAAAGAATAACGGAATTAGAAGACAAAATTAGGAAGTTCAATAAAATTTACTATTCTCCCATAAGTAATCAAAAAATCTCAAGCACGTCTACTATAAAAAAAGGTGCTAGGAAAAACACTAAATGCTTGTTTACTTCGGAACTGGAACTAGCAAACTCAAGTATTACAGAACTAGTAGTAGACTCAAATCCTCGCACAGTAGAACTGAAAAACAATATCACAGATACTATTCCACCAAGCGTCGAGGAAAACTGCTCTAACAAACGTAACATATATATATTAGGTGGACAGCAATGTGTGAAGTTGGCTTCTTATCTCATAAGATCAAGATTCGGCACTAAATTTGAGAAGTTTAATATAACCTCCTGGACAAAACCATTTGCAAAAACGGAAGATATCTTAAAGAAATGTTACAGTATTGACGACCTAGAATCAAATTTGTTTATTCTATGTGTTGGAGAAAATGATTCCAATCCTACCAGAATATTTGCTGAAACAGCGGCTGTCTTGAAACATTTTAAACAATCTAAGGTATTGATATTGAACGTAAATTACAATAGATATTTAAATGAAAAAATGTTAAATTCTATGGTTAAACAATTATGCAATAACATAGAAAATTGTAACTTTATAGAAACTTTGGGTAGATCGCGGGAAAAGTATCTCATAAATACATGTTATAAAATAAATTCGCTCCTTGATAGTCAATTTTATGAAAATGAGTACATTAAAAACATAAAACACTTAGTCCGAGATCGCTGTAAAGTACGTCTGTGTACATCATACTCACAAGAAAAAATTGGTACGATTCCTTATTATTTTTCGAAAATGAAAAATAATAATTATCAACTTCATAATGAAACTACACAAAACGAAGTTCCATCTCCATCAACGTTTTTTCGACCTCAGCAGCACTAAATACCACAAAACAGTAACTTTGCTCCACCAAAATATAGCAGGCTTTCTAAACAAAATTGATAACGTAGAAATATGTATTGATGATTTAAAAGAAAAAGGCATTCACATAGTTTTCATATGCCTCAGTGAAACATTTGTTAAGAGAGGAGATGAATTAAATATTAGGTTAAAAAATTATAATGTAGCATCTGCATTCTGCCGTACAAAAGAACGACGAGGAGGAGTTTGCATCCTTACAGAAAAAACTGTGGATTTTAAAATAATAGAATTGTGTAACGACATGTCTGTAGAAAGGGTGTTTGAATGCTGTGGAGTTGAAGTACCAGGCTACAAATGCATAATCATTTGTGTATATAGGGTACCGGATTTAAACATACCTACATTTTTTTATAGATTAGATGGACTTCTTCACAAGCTATTGCCTAAACGTAATGGATGGAAAATTATTTTATGCGGTGACTTAAACATAGACATACTTAAGAATAATAATATAACAAATGATTTAAAACATCTTTTGCACAACTATAACCTCGAACTCCATATTAAACAACCAACACGGCAGCGTGCTTGTATTGATCACATAGCAAGCAATATTAAAGGTGCAAGCGGTTCTTTACACCGATATCACTTATCCGACCATGACACTTGTCAGGCTCTTAGCTTTCCTGTGAATAATAGTCTAAAAATAATAACAAAACACTGGTATATCTTAAAAAGAAATTACTGCACTGATAATATTAAAAAGTTTGAGGAATGTTTGAGGAGTGTTCCATGGGAAAATGAAGTTGATGACGTCGATTTTAATACTACTTTCAGCAATTATCATGACCTATTTAGCATATTTTATAATATCTGCTTTCCACTTCAAAAAACTAAAGTTAAATTAAATACTATGGCCCCAAAATGGATAACTAAGGGTATTAAAATAGCGAGTAAAAATAAAAGAATATTGAGGTATAAATATTATCATAATAAAAATGTAAAAAATAAAACAAACTATACAAAATATTCAAAACTATTAAAATCTTGTATAATATGGTCTAAAAAGAATGTAAATATTAAGCTTTTAAATAAATCCAGTAATATATGTAAAACAACGTGGGAAATAATTAAAAACAATGATTGTACTAACACTCAACCGAAAAGTATTGATTGGATAAATTTTATGGGAACCAAAATCACCAAACCCTTTGACATTGCTACCAAATTTAATGATTTCTTCATAAAGACAGCTGATATGACTAAGCAATTTGACCAAAAACCAAATATTGACCATATAGAACAAAGCCTTTTTCTAAGACCGTGTTCTGAAAGTGAAGTCACAAAACATATAATGTCGCTAAATAACACAAAATCAGTGGGTTATGATTCCATTTCTACACATGTGTTAAAAAGTTGCGTTAAAGTTGTTGCACCTACTATAACCTATCTCATAAATCTGTCATTTGAAAAGGGTGTGTTTCCTGAAACATTAAAAACTTCAATACTGAAGCCGTTGCACAAGGCAGATGATACACATGATCTCAATAATTATAGACCTATAACTTTGATTCCCATTTTTTCCAAGATCTTTGAGAAAGCAATACATAGTCGAATAAGCAGTTTCTTAACTAAACACAGTATACTCAGAAAGGAACAAAATGGTTTTCAGAAGGATAAGTCCACCACACTTGCCGCTTTCTCTCTAATACATCGAGTAACTGAGTTTATTAATAAGAAAGTACCCGTGGCTGCTGTGTTTTTTGATATGTCTAAGGCGTTTGATTGTGTAGATCATGCTATTTTATTAAACAAATGCGAAAGATATGGAATTCGAGGTCCAGCACTTGAATGGATCACAAGCTATTTGACAAATCGCCAGCAATGTGTTGAAATAACTAGAATAGATGATAACTTAGATTTGACATCATACAGGTCTCCTTTTGTTAAAAATTTGTTTGGTGTTCCTCAGGGTAGCGTGCTGGGCCCCCTTTTATTTTTATTATATATAAACGATTTACCTAATGTAACAACACATCAGTCTATCTTATTTGCCGATGACTTGTCAATAATAATACCTGACTTAGAGAATAATTTGTATGCATATGAAAACACAGTAAATAGAACTGTACAATCAGTAATGTCCTGGTTAGCAGCAAATAACCTCCGTGCAAATATATCGAAAACAAAATTTATACAATTTTCTAATTATATGGCGCATCGTCCAATATTAAACATCTCCTATAATGGAGAAAGTCTCGAAGAAGCCACAGATACAAAATTTCTAGGTATTATAATAGACCAGCACTGTAATTGGAAGCTGCAAATAGAAAAAGTGTCTACTAAATTAAATAGATTTGTTTACGCGATTCGTAGACTTCAACGTATAGCCGGCCAAAGAGCAGCGCTTACTGCTTATTATGGATATGTTGAATCTGTTTTAAGGTATGGATTGTTACTGTGGGGAAACTCCACAGATATAAATAGAGCCTTCATAAGCCAAAAAAAAAGTGTAAGGGCTTTATGTGATGTAGGACCACTTCAGACATGCAAACCATTGTTCAGAAATAATAGGCTTTTAACTTTGGTTGGATTATATATAATGGAGGTCTGCATGTTTATTAAAAAGAATCCCAACCAATTTATAAGCGCTTATAATAATTCTATTATTGGTAAAAGAGATCCAACACGCTTACTGATGCCAGCCTGTAAAACAACCATGTTCCAAAAAAATACATTTGTAATGTGCATTAAGGTATTTAATAAAGTGCCCAAAGTGATTAGAGAATTACCGCTAATACAAATGAAGAGACAATTAAAAAAATGGCTGACAGACTGTTCTTTCTATACGATTGAAGACTTTTTTAGACACAAATCTTAATGGTTTAATAATATTATGATGATAGTTTAATATAATGTGATTATGACATGGCAATGATAAATAATAATAATAATATTTAATAAAATGTAATCAATATTTGTGTACTTAATAATTCGTAATTGTAAATTATATAAAAACTGTGACATAATTTTCGCATGCCTACTAAAAGGCAAGATATGACGGACTTGTATAAAATTATAATGTAATATCTTTGTATACGATATCTTTTGGCGAATAAAAATATTTGTATTTGTATTTGTATATAACAATTGGTGAGGTTAAGAAATGCTTGTGGTGGTCAGTCTATGGATTGGTGATTGCATAGTGGTATTTGAACTGGGCAATTTGAAGGCCTTTGAATGGCTTGAACAACTGACACAAGCTTTGGCCAACCTTCTAAATCAGAAGCGAAAGAATGATTAGCATACTTTTTCGTTCACATATGGTCAATGTGAACTTACTTCTTCTGCTTTCGTGTGGTTAATGGCCAACCTTGTGTCAGAGTTATTCAAGCTACTCAAAGGCCTCCAACTTCACTTAACGACTGCCGTCTAATACAACCTACTGGGACCAACACTTTTACATGTACTTCGAATCACAGGGACGCTCAGTTCAAATACCACTATGCAATCACCCATCCATAGACTGACCGCGCCAAGCGTGCTTAACCTCGCCGGTCATTTGTCGGTCAGTAAGTACAACTGGCTGTAATTTCATTATCAAGAACCTTAGTAAAATCCCCAAGTTGGCATCATCTAGTGGGGAACTAGAAAGTCACCTTATCCCAACTTATTATTTTCTAGGCTCTGGTGAACGCCGCGGATCGGGACGCGATATCTGGTTGGGGCGCCGTCGTGTACATCATCGAGAAAGACCAGATCACGGAAAAACACGTCAAGACGAGGATGGATTAGATAGTTGTAAGATATGTCGGTCGGTCTGGGAGCTTTTACTAATAAAATATTCTAAAACGATGTCGTGTTTATCTATTAGTTGTTGATTATCATCCACACACACACATCAAATTGTAAACGTTCACTGCAGAACATGGCTTGCCCCAAAGATCACCACAGCGATCTATATGGGTGTGTTATGTGCTCATTGGGGCGTTTTGCCATAATCGCCACGCTTGACAGGTGGGCTGGTGATCGCAATTTGAGTTGTTAATGTACTCGAAGGACGCTGCTGCGCATCCTTTGGCTAATATCATGGTCGCCTTTTACGGCATGATGGGTTGGTGGTCGTAGCCGGCACCACACGGCACAAGATTGTGGATTGCAGTATGTTATTATTAGCACATCGCAGGATCATGCTGCCTATTGTCTTGATACCCTTAGTCGCTTTTTGCGACACCTATTGGTAAAGAGGGATACTTCTTTTCTTTGCTGGTAAAGAAAGAAAAAAGTGTTATTAAGGTCTCGCACAGGAAGTTAGGAGTTAGTTAGTAGTTAGGAAGGAAAAATATTATAATTAAATTGAGGCAACCTGGACGAGGCCAAAAAAGGCCCCTATCTCAGCATAATGCTGTTAGATTATAAATATACCACCACTGCATCTCCCGTGGATGTCGTAAAATTAATGGACTCCGTAAACTATCCATCCCTCGATGGGCAGCAGCGTCCCTTCTGTAGAACATTAGCCATACTGCGCTCACCAACCCGTCTGCCAAGCGTGGACTTACCACGCGGTTTGTATAATAAATAATTAAGCGTCCTGTCAGTGAGGCGACGTTAATTTCAATATGCCGCATTGCACCATATTGAAATTAACGGTAAAGAGGGATACTTCTTTTCTTTGCTGGTAAAGAAAGAAAGAAAGAAAAAAGTGTTATTAAGGTCTCGCACAGGAAGTTACAAATAACATAAAGTAAAAATAAAAATATTATAATTAAATTGAGGCAACCTGGACGAGGCCAAAAAAGGCCCCTATCTCAGCATAATGCTGTGGACATTTAAATAAAAAAATGCCACTGCGCTGGTTTTCAGATAGGACCAAGGCAGTTGTGAACACACGGATTCCGTGTTATCCGGATTATAAATATACCACCACTGCATCTCCCGTGGATGTCGTAAAATTAATGGACTCCGTAAACTATCCATCCCTCGATGGGCAGCAGCGTCCCTTCTGTAGAACATTAGCCATACTGCGCTCACCAACCCGTCTGCCAAGCGTGGACTTACCACGCGGTTTGTATAATAAATAATTAAGCGTCCTGTCAGTGAGGCGACGTTAATTTCAATATGCCGCATTGCATTGTACTTGACCGTAAATACGCGAGATGTGGATGTACAACGAAGTTCAGAATGCATATCTTCAAAATGCCCAACAGTTTCAAAATTAACAAATATTTTCACATCAGAAACTGTTTTGTTTTTAGCTTTGTCCCACTCACAGATTTCTCCTGTCCCTTGTTCCGACATCAAAATCACACGTGCACAAACACCGAACCAACTAACTGTAGATCATACTACGTACGTGAAGCGTGCAGTCATAATATAAGAAGTAACTACTTGAGCACAAATTCACACTTTACTTGAGGTCTAAAATGTATGAAATATCAGAAAACCTCATAACGCTGGCTCTCATTAACAGCCGACTAAAAGCCAGTGTTGTTTGATGTGAAGTCTTTAAAACTTTCACTAGGTATTAACCATGTTCTCCACCCCTCCTCCATTTTTACTAATAAAATGTCGGTATGTAGAACTGACCACTACATTAGTGTGGCTGCATGCATATTCACATATGTACATATTTTTTTCTTCGAATTCAAAATTAGGAGATCCGTAGAACTAAAGTTGTCGACATCGCTGAAAGGATTAGTAACTGAAGTGGCAATGGGCGGGGCACATTGCTTGTAGAACTGATGGCCGGGCAAAAAGGAGAACTGAAACGGAGTCTCGAATGGAGACCACGCACCGGAAAACGCAGCGTGGGTCCCCCCTCCAACGTGGTGGACAGACGACCTGGTAGTGGCAATGGGCGGGGCACATTGCTCGCAGAACTGATAGCTGTTGGGGCAAATAGGAGAACTGAAACGGAGTCTCGAATGGAGACCGCGCACCGGGAAACGCAGCGTGGGTCCCCCCTCCAACGTGGTGGACAGACGACCTGGTAAAGGCCGCTGGGAGTCGTTGGATGAGAGCGGTATGTGACCGATCGTTGTGGAAATCTTAGGGGAGGCCTTTGTTCAGCAGAGGAAGTCCTGTGGCTGATATGAGATGATGATATTTTTTTCGCAAAGAACATCGATTTTGGAAAGTTTGTTTACAGCTATCGCATTGCGTAGTTTCTGTACCAAACACCTTGCTACCTACTGAATATCGCTTTGGACCAGATCACTCACAGCTGTTTGCGCTTTGGGCCTAAAACTGTCCATCCAATGAGAGGTACGCTTATTAGGATATTATAATAAATAAAACTCTAATATTGCAGAAACTTTATAAACCGAATATTTTTTAAATTAAGTTTTTAATTTTTCATACATATTTTTTGTCTTTACAAGAGTAGTAGACTAGAGTATTAACATTTCAACCGTGTTGCTTACATGCCGAATATGTTTGTATGTAGCGAAGCTATCCTTTAATAAATATGTCGTACACTGCGGGCTCGTGGCTTCAACCGTCACCGATAACAAGATAAAACCTATTCGAAATAACAAAACTACAAATTAAAATACAATTACCGACCTAAACAATGGCAACACATATGACATAATTTGAATCATTTCATGACTAACACATTGTTCAGGAATATGTAGACAGGAGTTTGGATAAAATTAAAAATAAATCCTCTTCACTGAGAGGGTAACAAAAATTTCTAACACTACCCAAAGTCGATCACTCCGTAACAAAACAGTACTTGACTTCATTTGTTTTTAATTTAGAAACATGAAGAAGTGAACAACTCGAAATCTAATACAAAATTAATATCTAAAAGTAAACAATATCTATCACAAAAGAAAACTATCGTTTGACAAAATTATTTTAATTTAAAGGCGTACCCAATGGAGCCCTGAATACTGATTTAAATTGATAGACCTTGCAATATTTCTCCGATTAACAGTCAAAAGTTAAACAGAGATACGTGAAGTGCGATATAATTATTCAGAGGTTAGCTAAACATGATATCGATATGGCGTATTTCACGCTAGCCGAGTGCTATAGAAACAACGCCTAAAGTATAAAATTTACCAATACTATTAGTACACCGTAAACGGCACATGAATTTTTTCACAGAATAAATCACAAAGACTTCGTAACAATCCAAGTCTTATTCGAAATATAGAATAATAAATAACAAAATCTTACATAATACTATTAAAAACACTACACTAGACAGAAACTAAGCGAACTAGTATGGGTTTAATTGGCAAAATGACGTTATGTATATGTAAAACACCGACTCAATTTTGGACTTTACTGTCCGTGTAATAGAATACAAAGTTAAATGTTATTTAACGATTACAATAGCGTGAAAACTGACAACACAGTCATCCCTGGGAATACATTAATGAGGTACATTCTGCTCCACTTTATTTTACAAACATTTTTAAAGTTATTTAAGATAAATTACAATAAGGTTGGATTTAGCTTCATTATTAACAATTACAACTTGTAATGCTTTTAGACATTATGTTTTAGTCAACATACACCTCAATAACTCGATCAGAGTATGGAATGAAACATATCTTTTTTCAAAAAATAACTATTAAACCTTAAACTCGCTATTATATAAAATCATAATGCTTAAAATCGTTTATTGACACTTTCATAAGTTTGTTTTGAACCAATCCATACTCCCCAGGGGATGTATTCACAAATGTTATTATGACCAAACAATGTCATAATATGTACTTTGAACAATATACAATATAAATCCAAGGCATTACAATAAGATATAATACAACGGCCAATAGTATACATGTAATTTATTGATAAAGTTAAATTAGCCAACCGTAACACGTCAACATCCTAATTCAATGATATTTAACATTTTTATTTATTCATTACATTTATTTTTTCATTTCTAAACTACGCGTTAGCGGAACATTATAAAAAGCTAATAACGAGTTATGAACATTATTGCTTACGTGCTTTATGGTTTCAACATTAGTGTACACAGACGGACTGCATGCGCATTGCAGTTAGACCATTCATTTATTCATGTGCGATGTCTCTCTGCGACTGATTGTTCAGCCAAAATGATACGTTAGTCCAACACGTAAGGTGTTGAAGTCGATTATTCCGCGCATATCAGAGGGCCAATTTTCGTAATTTAAAAATGTTCAAAAGATAGTTCCGACCTAGTCTAAACTAACCAACAACGTCAAACGTGAACTTATTCCGTGATGAGATCGAAAATTGATCGAAGTCAAAACGGTATGTATTGTATTCTACTTACATTTCGAACTGTCACAAGTACTTCTTCTTCTTCTTCTCTTAGATTATGGCTTCTGTAGGTTATCTTCCACAATTTCGCCAATGTCACGTTTAAGGCAACGTCGTACGGTATTTAGATGAATAAATCTTTACATATTCATAAAATATTTCTCAAAAATGAAAAAAAATCTAAAAAATATGTCGGCAACGTCGTACGGTTCAATTGTTTTTTCGTCACAAGTACTTAAATTGACGTTAAATAAACGTCAAAATTTTGATTGAAACGAGACTAGATTGAAATTAGACTGAAATCCGACTGAACTTTGAGCAGACTACCAAATATATTTTTTTTCAAGTCTTAACTTCATCTCAGTTCGGTCAACTTTCAGTCAGTGTACATTAATTACGAAAGCCATGCCCTCCCCCCTGGATGCGCTTGCAGTGAGTGGCCCTGGCTATGAGCCCTTCCGTATGAATGCAGTACCGACTACAAAGTAAACCCTCACCGACGTCGCGGAGGCCTATCGCCGCGACACCACTATCTCGTTGGAGTAACTATCCCCCCTCCCCCATGACTTCGCCAGAAATTGTCTGATTAAGCCCTCCAAATTAAATAAACGCAACTGTACCGTCGCTAAGTATCTAATGTTGATGCAGTCAACGTGCAGTCCGTTTGTATACACTGGTACGTATACATCGGCGAACGAACCCGTTTTCGACTATTGTCGCATAGAGTAGTCAATAAATGGAGAGTTAACCTAACATTGCGTATCTCGCCGTGCCAGTCGCCAATCGGAACTACGCTTGATCATAATGTCCTCGATGCAACTCATTGGGTTCATCGCAAAATTGGGTTGACTGTGAAGATCATGTAAGAACATAATTTGCTTACTACTCTATAGTGTCGGGTTTATATGCCCGATGTATGGGCTTACCGTGCGCGTCGTGTGCATGTTCGCCGATGTGCACGCAGGCATACGGCCGAAATGAATAGACAGACAAGATATACAAATACATAGACAACATATAAATACATAGACAGTCTAAACCAAAATCTTTGTATTTATGATTTTGAAATACATCCGTTTTTATGTTAGGATCACATTTAACAGCAAAAACAGACAAATCATTAATCCCAAATCCAAAGATTTCGTATTAAGCTGATTATTCATTTCGGCCGTTAGAAGATCAATTTTTAAATCGCTCGCACCTGTCACTGTCAGTAGTAAATTATGCGCGAGATTAAAAAGAGGATCAATTGAAAAATTGAGCTTCTGTAAGTTGTAAAAGGTGACATTTTGTCGGGTGAAGACAGTGCGCAGATACATTACCCTGCCGGAGGCTGCCTCGATAAAGGCAACGCCTTGATACTGTCTTGTATGTACTGAACCAGATTTATAATAAATACTTATTATGATTAAGCGTGGAGATTATGGCAAAACCCCCCAATGAGCCCACAACACATCCATATCGGTGGTTGTGGTGATCTTTGGGGGAGGCCTGTGTCCAGCAGTGGCCTTAATTCGGCCGAAATGATGATGATTAATGAAATACTTCATCAATAGTATATGGTTTTTTTCAAGTACTCTTTAACCCCGCGCATTGAACCTGACTGCGACCACGACCAAGATCACAGCGACCAATGTTTTACATTAAGTTGTATTAAATCATCCCGCAAGCAATCAACTTATTGAAAAATGGACGTAGATACCTACACCTTACGACTTAAAAATTTCAATATTTAAAATACCTTCAGATTTTCACGTTACATTGAATTTACAAGAGGTACGCTGTGTTTACACAGATGAAAATCTGTGATGGGACCAAAAATTGCTTGTAATTGCATTCACCTATTGCGCGGGGTTTTAGAATTTCCTTCGACATAATGAAACAATTTAAATTCATTTTGTTATAAAGAGTAACGAAATATCATAAAATCATAATCTTTCCTTTTAAAATATTTTATGCGAGACGAAGCTCTATACTTCTCAAATATACGACTACCAAGGCAACCTCAAACAAAGCAATGTGTCACAAAACAGGGACTTAAGTAATATGAGGAAAACGTGAAATATTGTCATAAAAGGGTCCGCTTATTATTATTGCAAATATTAAGACAAAGTGTAGAACAATATTATTATAAAAAATGGGTCCCGAACACCCCGTATCTGTCCCTGTTTCGGACAATACCGATCCGGAATTTAACTGGATTTACGTTAGATCGTAGCGAGCCCAAACTGAGGTACGAACAGCATTACGAAGAACATTTTAAATCAAATGAAATTCGAAATGACCTCGATTAGAGACCGCCACGAGTTACCATAAATCAGCCTTTTATCGTGTCTATTGCACAACTGTGTTAAAATTCGCACGCAAAGCGAATAAATACGATAATAACTTGAAAGAACGACAAACTATTTTCGTCAACTGTACGAACGTTTTGCATAATCACTAATATCAATTACAATGCCTGCCTCCTCGTGACATTTTTTTACATATCCTCCACGTTTTTTTTTTTTTTTCTACAAGAATCGACGTTATTACACTTACTGTATCGGACTTGTCTTGGACAAGATATAACAACATAAAGCGGTGCTTCTTTCAGTACGTAACTACGTGAAAACAGGTGACAGCTGGGTCTAAGGGAACTTGTAAACATTACGAAGTAATATGACCATATTTGTTGATACTGATATTAGCTGGGAAAGGCAGATAATGTTTAATTAACACACTTATGTCACAACACATCTAAATAAACTACCAGCCCTTTATAAACTACATCACCCTGTAAACTCCAATTTATTTACTAACAAAGGATCATGAGCGAACTTAATTAAGTCTAATAAATGAGCTAGCGGAAACTAAGAAATGAATGTGGCTAACACATTTCAAACTTACTGCAATTACCGTTCATACATTACCTACTTTTCGTTATGAAGATATCAGTTGTACTATTATTCATGTTACAGTGAAAACTCGACTTTTTACTGCTACTCAAAAACAAATATCAGTTAAAACTAAGGTAGTAACGAAATGACTCAGTTAAAACGGGATTGCAATCATTTGATAAGAAGCCCTCGTGGATATCGTAAAAGGCGACTAAGGGACTCTAAATTAGAGCGATGGGCAGCAGCGTTCCTATAGGACAGCAGCCGGTCTGCACTCACCCACCCGCCTGCCAAGCGTAGTGAGTATTGGCAAGTACCCCACAAAATGGAATGATGAATATTTAGAGGCCTTTGTTCATCAGTGGGCTTCATTTGGCTTATATGATTATAGTAAAAACCACGAAGATTATAGGTATTTGACCGTGGGTAATATAATAACTATTGAGTAGTATTATTTACTCGCGTCACATGTACTTACATAGAAGGATAAATTATACGAAGGCATTAGTATTAAACTAGTTTTCACGTAGGGAAACCGAGTTCCTGATAAAAACGGGGTTTCACTGCAACATTCACACCAATAAAAAACATCGAAATTGAAACTTGAAAACTTGTTAGTGTTCAGTCCAAAATACTTGTCAGTGAGGCTACCGTATCTTGAAGTAACATTTTGGAAACAATACCAGGCAAAAAATCTAGCATTCTTCTGCATTTAGTCAATCAGGGATTTAGTAAATCCCTGTCACGTAGATTTCAAAGGTCATGTGATTTTTCAGTTACCTAATTTTGTCTACACTTCAAGGCATAGTAGCGCCATCTATCAGTAACACAGATTAAATAAATGGAGTGTTAAATGTGCAGGCGAATGTATAAAAATTGAAAAGTGTCGACGCTACAGTTCATGTTACGGTATGCATTAGTGCTGTATGACTAAAGGCAGACACGTCTCCCGCCCACCTACAAACCTGTATAAATTTAAGAAGATACATGCAAGCGGACTTGTTAGCATCTCTCTCTTACTCTATACCATAGACCCGCATTTCATAAGTCCGCATGTCCAAGTCAGCATGTAGTATATCAACACTCCATTTGCTTACCAATCTGTGATAGGTAAGTACTAAAAGAAGCACCGGTGCGCACGGCCCGCCTAATTGCCCTCAATGGCTTTAGCTACGAACTCTATGAACCTCTTCCCGTACTGCTCGGGGTCGCAGGTCGATATGCCATCGACGTTGCTGCCGTATTTTACAGTCTTCGCTGCCTTCGCCGCCTGGAAGAAGTGAATTTTGTATAGATATACAACTGTAAGAGGAGAACTGAGGTATTCAGTGTGGTTTCCGGACTAAGAATATAGCAGCACTCCATCTCATCCCGTGGATGTCGTCAAAGCCGACTAATAGACTCCAAACCCGAGGAATGGACAGCAGCGTCTCTTCTGTGGACATGCTATGGCTGATATGATGAAGAGGAGAGCTCCTAAGAACATGTTTCCTCATACATCCTAACGTGGGGATACCAGCATAACCATTCAACTGGCTAACCAAAAGGTTTTAAAATAAACTCAAATGAGGCACGCTGTGTACAGCGAAGACAAAATCTGACGGCACGGTTGGTGCAGTGGCCGATACAGTCGGCTGCTGCGCTCCGGGTCGTGGGTTCGATTCCCGCACGGAACAAATATTTGTATCATCTACAGGTATTTGTTCCGGGTCTGGGTGTATTGTATGTGGAATTTATGTCTGTAAACGCACCCACGACACAGGAGAAATCCTAGTGAGGGGGCAATGTTTTTTCAAAGAAAAAAAAAACAGCAGAGATGAGTATTATTTTATATTTATTTAGTCAGTGACCTTTTTAATTGTTCAAGCCTCCCAAAGGCCTCCCTCCTACACGATTGCGGTCTGATGACAGCCGGAATCGACGATTTTAAATGCTCTCCAAAGTTCGGAGACGCTCAGTTCAAATACCACTCTGCGGTCACCCAGCCATACTGGCCGTGCCAAGCGTTGCTTAACGTCACGATCTTTTTTTTGTATCGCCGCTGCAAATCCTCTGAATGTAGTTTCACCCTAAATAGTTAAATTCTGTCGGACAGCAGGACTACCTATGGCCACTGACCTATGGCCACTGGCCTATGACACTGCAGTCACCAAATCGCTTACCCAGAGTGATTACTGTATGAGAATTGTTTCTTTTAATAAACCCTTTTAAATTTGTATTATCTGTACGTATATTCACCTGTTTCTTCACACCGTAGTGCGTCAGTACATCAATCAGAGCGACGAAGTATATCTCCTTCTTGGGAGCAGCTGAAATGATTATAAAATACAATAAAAGATAACGATATATGTGAGTCAGTAGAAAAGGATTTTTCGCTGTAATAACATTGTATCGAGGGGTGAAAGGATATTTTTTCAAGCGATTTTTTTCGATATCCACGTATTGGCTAGGCAGACGATGCTCTGCGCTTTCCGGAAGGTAGCGCCACCTATCGTATCCTAGGTTGAACTATCGTCTCGACAAAACAAATATACTGTGTGAATCGGACCTCAATCGGTCAAGTCATTCAGAAGTTACACAATCAGTAACAGATTATACAACGATAAACAACGATTATATAATATATAGATCTGGAAACTCCCCGTTTTAATTTGAAATTTTTTAAACTACCTCGTTTCTTTTTTTTCGAAAGAGTCGCTTATTATTTGCCTTCACCCCTCGAAATTTATTAAAAAAAGTCTAGAAATATTGTAAGACAATATTAAACTTAAAAAAAAACAACCGGAGTAAGTTGCTCGACTCAACGCTGCATTCGGCTTTTTAAATCAAGCCCTTTCAGACTAATAAATTTAGTTTACCGCGGCTTACCTTCCTGGCTAGGTATAGCGTATATATCGAGCTCGGGTATGATGCCCTCATACCGCAGTGACGATTGCCGAGCGAACCCGCGCGGGCTGTCCGGCGGAGTGTTGTAGCCCCACCTGTGGGATTTAATATCTCATGGTACTCACAATACACATAGTCAGGGTCAGGGGACTAAACTGTTAGACTCATGATTCACTGCTTATTTGAAGTTTGTAATTGCTGCCACACATTTACACTCACAGTTTAATTACTTTGACGGCACAGTTCCAACAAAGAACAAATATTTGTATGGTCTACAGAAAGTTGTTTCTGGTCTGAGTGTTTGTGCATGTGAGATTTCTGTCTGTAAACTGTTTCCACGACACAGGAGAACTCCTACTGATAAATGATGTCTTCTGTAATAGGAATGTTGATCAGTGTGGTATCCGGATTACGAATATAGCACCACTCCATCTCCTCCCGAGGATGTCGGTAAAAGGCGACTCCGGACTCTTAACCAGAAGGATGGGCAGCAGCATCACATCTGTGGAACACCAGCCATTCTCTACTATTGGCAAATTCCCCCAAAATGACGACACACAGCATTCATGCACGGTCTTCTTTAGTTCAGTAGTGGCCGTTTTTTGCCTGATATGATGAATAGGAATTTTGAACCACATACATGAGTTTTCTTTAAGGAGTTAGAATGTTTGTTAGTCAATCAAGCTGCACCGGCTGAACCAATTATGTGTTTCTTTTTACAGAAATAGAATGTATTGATACTGAGACCATAGGATTATATGAGGACCGCGAGGATGTGAGAACTTTTCACACAGGAAAGCCGAAAAAGAAGTCAAAGTAACGCTAGTTGCATTTTAACACATTGGGATTTTACCGGTCGCCATGATGCCTGTTGTCTGTGTCGCTGTCGGTGTCAGTGTCCCCGTTGTCGCTGTCGTTCTCGGCGTCGCGCTGGCGAGCAGCCTCGGCCTCGGCCTCTCCGCGCCCGCACTCGTGCACGCCCAGCAGTAGCGAATAGTCCATCAGGTGCAGTTTTGTAAGGAACTGGAATTAAAACATTTTTTTTAAAACGTTGCCCCACACTAGGAAAGCTTTGTGGTGCCGGCTACGAATACCACCACTCTATCTTATCCCGTGAGTGTCGTAAAAGGCGATTATGGGATTACCTGGAGGATGGACAACAGCATCCTTCGAGTACATGTATAACTCAACTGCGATCGCCAACCCGTCTGCCAAGCGTGGCAATTATGGCGTATATATATTAGAAAATATAGTAAATAATCAAAATAAATGCTTGTGAATTCAGAAGATTATCACAAATCTACTACAGAGCACTGGCAGTAGCTAAATTGAATCACGTTTATGGACATCCACTGATGTCCTGGGCTTTCCAATTACTGCTACAAAGGTCTATTGCTATATAATCATGATATCACCATAGTAAATAGACCAATCATCATTTTCATCATCATATATAATGATAATTTTCCTTCAAATGCAATTTGAAGTTCTTAGCCACGTTTTATGAAGCCCATGAGATGCGATATCACGTAGAATAAGATGCTTGGACTGTTTGCCCTCCCTGCGAAAGAAGCTGAGCGTCATAGAATGTCTACTATGTTTAATTACTCCCAGCATCGGGTCAGGGGAAAAGGTCTTACGTCAACATCAGCAGTCAGGGTCTCCAACAGCTTTTCTTTAGCTGCATCGCCAATGTCGATGCGGACTCCTTGCTTAATAAAGTCGTTGTCCTTGAGTGTGGGCAGCTCCTTTTCCAGCTCTTTCTCCGACGCCTCGCGATCCACCGTCGAGCCTTTTAAGTCGTATTTCCTGAAAAGGATGAACAGAGTTGATAAGCAATTTCTATTATAAGCATATTTTATTATAATGTGTAATAATCGCGAAAATCTAAGACATTACTAAGCATGTCTAACTCGTCTTTTTGGTTACGTTCTATCTGAGGTTTCTATATATGTGCTATGAGTCAATTTGGGCAATAGATTACAACATCCATTAAATTGTCAATTGCCTACATTTTGCAGGACATTTGCAACACTGTGGTCGCGTAACAACTTTTTTTTTGTTAAGCTTCTCGCATACCTTTCTGGGAAATGTGGTTGCTTAACCGGTCATTTCCGGCGAAGCCAAAAGAGGCCTCCAGCCAGGCGTAACAACTCTGTATAGTTAGGTTAATATGGTCCATCGATGTACCTGCGCAGTTGACACAATTTTAATACGTGCGAAATTGTTCATCAGCCAACCATTGCGCGCCAAAAGTTCTAAAACCCAGAATAGTATACAGAAACGTAACAGCGAAATAGAAAAAGATGGTACGGCCGTTGATTATTAATATTAAACCTTAACTGCATTGCATAACGTTTGTTATAACGTTTCGTGTCTGCGCGAACGAATAATGACGATTTATAATTTATTACGATTACATTTTGTGTCGTTCTGAAACTTTGTATGAATGTATGAGCGAATTTACACTTATGCTTACATGAATTCATAAAGCATAATGATAGTCATTCGATTAAGAATCAGCTTGATGTAAATATTAATAACGGACGGTCGAAGAGCTAGATTCCTTGGATTTGCCAAACCTTTGTTTGATGCTGGTGCTTTAATTCTGGGGAAGGGGGAGAATGTACGTTTCCCTAAGTAGTGCCATTGTTTAACTGTCTACAATCTCGGAGGGGATGACTGCAAAGCGGTCAACCCCCCTAGAGGTGGGGAGGCTACTGTAAAAACGCCACCCGCAAGGCACATCTCAGGGGGATTATAAAGGTTCCCCCGAAGCCTCACTGTGCGCTGTGTTGCACACACGGCGGCATGTGACCACGTGCTCGTCGCCGTCTTCCCGGAAGTCACTCTATATGAGCATGCAGACTCCCCAATCTGCGCACCCGTGACCCCTGAGATCCCTAATTCCTAATGACAGTGACCACAAAAAATGATAGTTCAAATGATGTCAGCTCTGATCGCCGTTTAATGATGGCCTTAATATCCCTAGCCACCATCACCAACTTTTAACGGCCATTACCAGAGATCGGGATAGGTAGAGTATATTTACCTAAACTTCGAAAAAGTAGGTACGTAACATTGAGCGGTTAATACCGCCCTCTAAAAATCATCAGAAAGCCAATTATTTAAGATTTCAATTGCCTATATGTAAAACAAAGCACTTTCTTTTAACAGTTTTAGTACGGAACCCTAAACCCATATAAAATTCTTAGAGTTAATAATTTGAAACGAATGTATTCGAATGTAATTTCTTGAATCCCGGGATGAAAAGGTCACAATTATCATTCGGAGATTTCAGAGGGAGGTTATAAATCCACTCTATGTTACTTACTTCTTTGCAGTTTAGGTAAATATACTCTACCTATTCCGATCCCTGCTTATTACAAACGAATTCTTATTTCATACTAGGTTTATAGCACAATACCTGTGTATATTTAGATGGTTAGAGAACACATTTCTTGTCGCAACGAGGTAGTGTTCGATGCCGTCCACGGTGAGCCGGTACATGCCCAGATATTGAGGAAGCAGGGTCTTGCCGTGTCGTTCCACTATGTACTGAAATTATTTACACTATTGTTAACCTAATTGCTGGTGTCCGGATTAAGAATATAGGACCACACTCCATCTCCTGTAGATGTCGTAAAAGGCGACTAAGGGGCTCTTAATCAGAAGGTTAGGCAGCAGCATCCCTTTTGTAGAACAGCAGTTATTCTGCGCTCACCAACACGCCTGTCAAGCGTGGTGATTACAGGCAAATCCCCCTAAATGACGACCCACGGCATGTAACCGATCCTTTATTCGGGAGGCCTTTGCTCAGCAGTGGACTTCTGTTGGCTGATAAAATGGTGACGGTGATGACCCAATTGCAGGGGTGCAATTCCCTAAGCTCAAACATCCATACATCCTTGAATACAGAATCAAAGTAACTGTGTAAAACCAATTCGATATTCGCTAAGACATGGTTGAAGCTATTCAACGACACGTTGCAGAAGGTACGCCATGAGGACCTGTCTTGGCGAATACCAAATTGGGTTATCACTGTTATTTCAATTCTGTATTCAGGGATGTATGGATTTGCTTATTATATTCTTTATTGTACACCAATTATTAAAAATACAATAAAAGGTATCACTTAGATTATAGAGTACAATGGGCGGCCTTATCACACACGGCAATTTCTTCCAGTTTGCATGTTTCAGTTTAGAGAATTGCACCCCTGTATCGTAGGATCCGTATAGCATGTTACCGATCGCTGTGGCAATCTATTGGAGAGGCATTTGGTCAACAGTGGACGTTCTCTGGCCGATATGATGTTAATCAATGATGTTATATATTAAAAGAGTGTGTTACATACGCGCCAAAATTAAAAAGGAAAACTCCCCCAATTGTAGCAATTTGCAATCAGTTCGCCCAAAACAGAACAACGAGCACACGCTGTCATAATCTCTATTTTTTTAAAATAAATGATAACAACGCCGTCGTGCGTATATAGAAAATGCACAAACTATAGAGCAAACATGAATAAAGAACTAGGGATATCATACCACACGTGGGTAACAAATAAAATAAAATATTTGAATTAAAATACTATTCAAATTACTTATAGAATAATATTCTCGAAGGAAAACCCAGGTCAAGCAAAGAAAAGAGACAACACATATACATGATAAAATACAGGTGCGACAAAGATATCGAGTACACGTGTTGTCACTTCAGATAGCTGTCTCTTTTATTCTCGTAGTTTTTGTATCGTCTTTCTTACAACATAGGTAGATGTGCAGTTTTGTAGGTTTATACATACAGCGAGACTGAATTTTGCGCGCCATTTAATATGGATGTAACATATCTATGGTATAATATCATTGATGTAATGAACCCAATTTCTTAGCTACTTTTACTTTACATCTGCTATACAATAACCGGTCATAAGGAATATTGCCATAATCCTGCTTGAAAGACAACGTATTACAGTTTTACATTTTAGGTGATTACTCAATTTGATGTCACTTGTATTTATTAGACTAAAGAGCAATATTTCAGCTCTATCGGTTGGGAATAACTGTTTTGAAATTTAGTTACAAGATTTGACCCATACTAACAAACCAAGTTAAATAAAAGCTTGTAAAAATAACACAAAACAAACGCCGTATATTTTGTGATTATCTAAGCCGATTTGTGTTAGACACACCAGATAACCTGCTTTACAACACACATTTGTATTAAATTACTCAATCAAACGACAATGAAGATATTATTTACATATATCGGAAGTTACAACATAATGTGTTTTCTACTCTGATTAGATACCGGGGATATGAAAACTATCGTTTGTTCACATGAATATTGATAACTTGTCAATGATATTGCTATCTACATTTTGGTAGAATTTGAATGATTGTTATTTCTCGGGACGGCTTGTGGCGATATGTCTTAATTGCACTTGGGACACAACTCCAAACTGTGGGATGTAGTTGACCCTAGACCTAATACCACCAATGATCTCTGAAATTATTGACCTGAAACACCGAAGTCCCCCCAGATTAAAATGGTAAATGGTTACCTGGTACCACCCCTGCAAGAATCTCATGGTTTTTATGTGGGATACAGCTAAGCTTAAAATGTATGTGCAACTGTGTCACAACGGTAAGCTTTAAACTAAAAAAAACATGCAGTACTATAGGGTCTTTTGAATGTAACGTGTTTATGGTCTTGCATAGCACATTTGCGGTATCAAAACTACGTCAAACCTTGTGAACACGAAGTAGGTTAGGTCATAGTTTGCTAATATCGCAATGACTCACATGCCTTAGTCGTTGACTGACTTTTACGACTTTCTTTATGATAAGCGTGTATATAATCAGCAAGAATGAGTAGTGGATACGGCAGCGACCGCAATGGTTAGGTGGCGCGAATGACATGTACGATTTTAATATTTTTTCTTGTTCCTATAGCATTTCTTATGTGTCACTAGCACGCAGTGAGCAAGTCTGGTGATCAATACTCCTTCCTTCCCTGTTTGAGGAGATACATTTGCCCTGCAATGGGATAGTTACAGGCGGATATCATATACTGCCACAAGCCGAGAGATTTTTTAACTGTTTTATCATCGCCATAACTTTATAGTTATGGTGACAGAGAGCTGCTTCTTCTTTAGTGATAATGAAGCTCTCTACGATTAAAGCACATCGTCCCAAAAATATTTTTGCTAACAAACTATAACTAGCTTCTCGCTACCGAATCTTGAGTGTGATATACGGGCACTTTTATTTTATTTTATTCTGTATCATTCACATGTTATGATTTACTATTATTAATATAAATAATATGATTTTAGTTGTTTGAATTGACAACACCGGCGTGACTTTCAAGTGGTGGGAAGATAATGGTGTGGGGAGCCAGAGGTGATGCGAGGCTGTGGTTGGCAACAGCTGATCAACTCAACTTGTTGTTCGGCTCTCAGATCCTGGAAAGCATTCGGTCGGGAAGACCGCGTTCTCAAATTTGAGGCATTGTTATTGTTATTATTGTTATTTGCTTAAGGTCCGTTTAACTGAGTCACGAGCTGATTTTTACTATACTATTTTCTTCACCACTTTTCAAATCCAAAACCAATTATCCTCTGACCTTCCAACACTGCGATTATTATCGACGATTGTTGTATCAAACCTCTACTATACCAGGCCGGGCGGACTGTCCCGCTAAACGCTCTAAACTATAGAAAGAACTTGTAATATGTAAAAGTAAAAACTCACAGGATGGTACTGTTTAAGAAACGAGTGCATCCTCTCGACCTCCTCGGAGGTCAGGGTTTTGAGGATGAACAGGCGGTCGTAGCTTTGGTAGAACTTCGCCCCCGACTTGCCTGATGAGTCGTCCGGGATCGGCTGAGATCTGTCGACAACAAACAGTTACTGTTTAAGAGTTTTACCATGTTGGGTGGCTTGGCCTGAAAATGTGTTTAAGATATTTAAAATTATGATGAAATTTCAAAATGCTAATATCTAAAAATAAACTTTGTAATCCATTTAAGTGTTTTATTATAATGAATCATATCGGCCATTTATACGTCCACCGCTGAACAAAGGCCTCCCCCACAGATTTTCACAACTGTGTCATCATTCTGGGGGGTATTTGCCAATACTCACCACGCTTGGCAGGCGGGTTGGTGAGCGCAGTATGGCTACCGTGTCATAGAAGGGACGCTGCTGCCCATCCCTCTGGTTTAGATTCCCTTAGTCGCCTTTTACGACATTCCACGGGAGGAGATGGAGTGGTGCTATATTCTTATTCCGGACACCACACGGAATGGACACCACACGGAATTTAATTATAATGAATAATAATCGCGAAAACATAAGACATTATTTTTCAAAATAGATTTCTGTGCTTGTCAATCATTTAGTTTCAAGGGTATAATGATAACCGCCTCCAATTTAAGGGCTGACCAACGCTCAACGGTAATCTAGTTCCGGTTCATATGAGTAGTAATGATTGTTTAATTTTCTTTGTTTAATTAATAAATCAGTAAAATAAGTAAATAGTAATAAGTAAATAGGTAGTCGTTATAGCCTATTTTATGATAGACACAATCTCTAAATCGATAGAAACGTGGAATGGTAGTGTCGCCATTGTTTCTACGTCCACATGGTCCTTACTCTATTAAAAGTGGATGATAGATTCTTATCTATACCAATATAATAAAACTGAAGTATCTGTCCGGGATTTAAAAATAAATTACCAAAATTGGAGTTAAAACTGCTATGTATACGACGCCTAACCATAAATGACCGTTTTTAGAATTTTTGTCTGTCTGTCTGCAAGTTTGTCTGAAGTAGGTCCAAAACAGCTCAACGAATTTCAATGAAAATTTTAAGGAATGAAAAAGGAATTTTAACTTATATTTTCGTGTCTGTTCCATGTCTATATAGCAGGGTTCAAAAGATATGAATATAAATTACGAAGGGGCGGGTAACAGCTAATAGGTATTGAATACAATCTTTTTGGTCTCCTAATCCTGGCCTAATTGCGTTTTATACATACATACGCAAACGTCTCATCATTTCGGCCCAATGGAGTCCACTGCTGGACACAGGCCTCCCCCGAAGGTCACCACAACGACCGATATGGATGTGTTGTGTGCTCGTTGGGAGGTCTGGCCATAATCGCCACGCTTGGCAGGCGGGTGGGCGATCGCACTTGAGTTGTTAATGTACTCGAAGGACGCTGCTGCCCATCCTCCGGCTAATCCCTTAGTTTTTACGACACCCACGGGATGAAATGGGGTGGTGGCATTCTGAGCCGGCACCACACGGCAAACGTCTACTGATTTGAAAATAATGGCAGATGATTGTTATAGATTAATTATCAAAGCCTTAATGTAGGTAGCAGTGTTATTTTTAATGCGTTTCTAATGGTCAAACTATATTTTCTGTTCTTTTACATTCAAAGGTCAAAGTATCGATATCATTTAAATGATAAATTTATTTTTATGACAAAGCTTTTTCACTTTGCGTACATAGATGTTAAATGACCATAAAAAAGCATAGAATATTTGACGAGAGCTGTATAACTTTTGTTCGCAAACAATGAACACTTATCAATGATTCAGATTTGTGCAAACATTGAAATCGCACTAATCTAGAGAAATTACATTACTCACATTTTATTGTTTTATATCAAGAAAGAGTATTTTCCTTGCATTAATACGAGTATAAAGGTATTGATAAAACCTAAAACACGTCTTCAGAAGATAAACCGATAATGCATACAAAACAAAAGATAACATCATGTCACGTCAAAAGAACATAATATGAAACAGTCGCATTTCAGATTTCGATGCCGAGAGAATGCGTTCCTGAATTCTGTTAATTGGTCTAGTTTCTTTTATATTAAAGACTATCTGTGTCCCGCGGTTTCACCCACCGAATAATTTAAAAGAAATCGTATTATTTATAACTAATTATTATATTAATTATATAATTGGTTTCATGGGTTTTAATTTTTTTTCGCGGAACCCTAATGCTTTTCCTAAAATAAAAGTAGCTTAAGTTACTCCTTATAACATCAGCTATCTGCCAGTGAAAGTCCTGTTGAAATCGCTACAGCCCTTTCGGAGATTAGCCGAAACAAACACAGATAGACAAAAAAAATACATATTTTGTTATAAGTACCGTATATACTTTTACATGGATTTACAATTAAATGAATAGGATATTGATAATTAAATACTTAAAAAACCTTATTAGCGTATCAAGATCCAGTCATACAAAATCGAGACTAGCCCCAACATACAGTCAGACTAATGAAATCAGGAACATTTAAAGCCAGCCAAAACCGGCACATTGCGTAAACAAACCGAATTACTTGACAAATTATATGATAGTGAATTTGTGGGGTCAAGTGCGTGTGATTACAATCAACGGTGACTTGTGAGTGAATTTGTAGCATCCTATTTTCAGTAGGTATAGCGGACAAGTAGAAATTTCACGACATTCAAAAGAAGATTATAGTCACATGTATAAGGATAACAACATAAATCCCACACAGGAAAACCAAAAGAATTTTACTCGCAATTTTTTTCGCATTTTGCCACTGACCTTGAAGCTCCCTTTATTTATAGTTTCTTTTATTGAGACATCTTTTTAATTGTTCGTTTTTTGTGTGAAGTGCGAAAGAGATGCAATTATTAATATATTACTTACCAGTCGGTGAGAGTGCACATGAATGTGATTTGAGCAAAAGTGCACATGTCGCGTTAATGTTAAAGAAAAAATATATACGACATATTAAGTAACCGAGATATATTGGACAATTGCGAGGGGTTAAGGAACATGAATGGAGGTCACGGACAATCAAGGATTGAGTAGGCACTCTTGACACCCGTTTAACCTAATCTGGAATGGAAAACGGGGCAACGGGCATACAAAAACCAAAATCCAACAAAAATCCAATTCCATATTAAAACTTTTGAAACCATCTCTCATAGTGGTCCCTTGCAAGCGGTTAGACAGGGGAAATGACTTCACAATACAGCCAGTGAACGTGGTATATGCTTATGCTCGCCGTGTCAGTTCAAAAGGCACACTACATACTGTTACTTGAGAAAAAAACTGAAACAATCGTACAGCTGCTTATTAAAACTCCGCTGACCTCAGGCGTTTTATCGTCAAGCCTCGTTTGACGAACGCGCTCGCATCGTGGAATATGCTCTCTTGGTGTGTTTCATTTTTCATGTTGGCAACCCCGCTAGGCGCTGTCGCCGACCGCCGCAGCATGCAGCTAGGCCTCTTCTGGGCCCTCGAGCACAGGTAGTTATCTGGCTTTCTAAACCTAGGGACCACAGGACGGGATGTGGGATCGAGGATGCCAGATAATACAATATGGGATAAAAATAAACATAAATAAATACATAATCAATAAAGAAGTAATATTATCTTTAGCGTATCACTCGTGCCAGTACAGCTTGACTTCACTATTGGCTAATGTTGGGTTTTAAAGTTAGCATTATACCTTGTCAGAGACTCCTTGTAGTCAATGTCGTCGATTCCAAATCTCTCTCTCAGGTTCCGGAACACAAGTGGACAATACTCCTTGACCTTGAAGTGGGATGGCATATTTTCTCTGGAACAATTGATTATATTGTATTAATAGTAAAAAGAGGCTACTAGTAATATGGCTGCTTGAGTTTTGTTCTTAAGTTTCGAATGAACTGATGAAAATGAACAAAAATGTTTGGCGTGAATAATGAGAAAAGGCATAAAACGTAATTATAACAACCACGTGGAGAACTTAGAAGAGACAAATAAAAGATTGCATTTTCAATTCATGTTTGAGAAATCCCCGTAACCCCCTTTGAATATTAATTTCAATACAACGATTAGTTGCACAGTAAATTAAAAAAATCTTAAAATAAGAAAAGATAAAAGCTTTTATTATACCATTAAACAAATCGATTAACTCTACATATTAATAGCATTGACGCACAGTAGACCATGCGTTCATTACCGACAAGATTATAAATGGTATAATAGATCTTAATACCCACAGATTAGTGGCTGTATGACTATGCGTTGTTGCTATTTTAGAACAAGTTATCAAGGCAATATACTTGTTCTGATGATTTAATAGAAATGCCGTGTGGTGCCGACTACGAATAGCACCAACCCATCGCATGCGGCGACGGCACCTCGGTGATTATGGGATTAGCCGGAGGATGGGCAGCAGCGTCCTTCGAGTACATTAACAACTCCACTGCGATCGCGAACCCGCTTGCCAATTGTGGCGATTATGGCAAATCCTCCTATGAGCACACAACACATCCAGTCCGGCCGTTGTGGCCATCTTTGGGGGAGGCCTGCGTCCAGCAGTGGTCTTTATTCGGCTGATTTAATTTTTAATTGTTCACCAGATCAGGTAGTGAAATCTTCTTCGAAGGGAAATCTTCACGGACATCCTCTGCCCTGGGGAAGGCGGAGGGGCGTGCCGAAACCATACCGGCTAAAACCACCACGGTTTTTCTATGATCTACCTTACGTTAGACGTGCAAGAATCTCTCGTACACTCCTCGCACCACCGATACTAGAACCCTAATTACGTGACGCATTCAGTCAGTCAGTAACATGGAGTCGTCGACAGAAGACATTTTTAGATATCACTGCTCATTGATGCCGTTGAACTGTCTGTTACGCAATCGGGCTATCGGATGCAAGCGCGGCTGCGAATTCTGAGATCCTACACTTAAAACCCAACCCCAAATTGTGTTCTACACACATGTACGGTTAGGCATTGTATGTTGAACCACAAAACCGTTGAAAGAAAACCTTTAGCGGTTATGCCGCCCTGAATATATATTTGCTTTTTATTTCTTATTAATGAATGCGGCTGCTCTTGGCTTCGATCTAGCCTGATGGTAAACGTTCTATGAAATCTTTAAAGGTTAACGGGTTATGGGCAGTAGGGAACTCAGACGCTGGCAGAGCTGCACACTGGCCACTGGCTGTGCGCATAGTGAAGGCTAAGGAGTAGCGCCGAGTACAAGCCATCGAAACACGAACCAAGTGCGGATGATAAGTCTGATGTAGAAGAGAGATAGTGGGGCCAGTTCGTGGAGCTCCCTCAAACACTTCCCGAAGAAAAAGTCTGTAGAAGACCGACAGCACGCAACGTTATCTGTATCACTCGTAATCGCTAACATTTTGACAACTTATCTAAGCTTTTATATTATAAAAATCTCTCTCCATGACAATTGACGAAATCAACAATGAATAGTTTTGAACTCCCAAAGTAAATCGCTTATGATTGCTATAGCGACAGCTACAGCAGGTCAGGTAGTGTTATAGAAATAAAGAAAGAAAAAAATATTTCTACGCACCAGACAACACACTACAGACATCATAAAATCATTAAAACAGGCGAGACATGAACTAAATAAAAGCAAAATGTTACTATTACACAAACAAAAAATAATGTAAAAATAAAAACATAAATAGGCAGGCCTGAAATAAAGACAGCCTTAATTTATTTTTTCGATTAGACTGATTGTTCTCTATGGACTTTGTATGATCCTGTTCTTATGAACATAATATAAATTAACTATGACCGATATCATCATTTTCATCACAACAGCACTATAACGAGTTACCCACGTCATTTTAACAGTACAATAGAAGACAAGTTACAAAATAAATTAAATCCTGTTAAACATGTCTGTGCTGTGCGTCGTATGTGTGCAGACACAGGTGATTGTTCAGCATAATACTGTGACATCGGACGGACCTAATGCCACCAGCGCTGGTTTTCAAGTCCGCCGTCTACCCGGGGGTCACTCGGTATGAGCACGCAGACTCCCCAATCTACGCGCCCACGACCCCCGATGCCCCTCGCCATGTAGCGACGGCAGGGGTCTCAGGCGTGTTGGACCTGGGAGCCGGGGCGGTTGTTACCCCGGCGCCGTCTCGTCCTTCTCCGTGCGGGATCGGCCCTCTCCCGATCTCACTCTGCCGTCTCCTTCTGGAGCATGACGCTCTCGCAGACCGCTGCACTCCAATTTCCATGCTCTGCCAACATAGCCGACGCTATTTTCGCGTTATTTACGCTATCCTGGTCGCTTCCACAATGGTGGCACTGTGCCGTAACTTCGCGTCCTGTTCTGTGCAGGTACGCACCGAAACAACCGTGACCGCTGAATACCTGCGTCAGGCGGTAGGTGACGCACTCGCTCTTTCTGAGCCGGGCTCCGAAGAGCGGCAGGACGACCTCAACGACGCGTTTAGTCGCGAACTGCAACCGAAGACGATGTCGCCACATCTCGAGTGCGCGGCGTCGAACCAGCCGCCTTGAGTCTGTCGAACGCCCCTTGAGCCACGCTTTCGCCGCTCTGTCGGAGGCAGGGTGTGGCTTTAGACCTAGTAGCAAGAATGATCTCTGAAAATCTTGACTCCTTAAAATCTTGAAACCGCCCCTGGCATGGCACGAAACTGCGCTCGTCAGATCGTGACATTAAGTTATTTGCCTCTTATCTCACCCAGTAAGTTTACTAGCTACAGCGCCCTTCGTGCATTTATAATTCAACGGCGATGGTCAACCCGTCTGCCAAGCGTGGCGATTATGGCAATACCCCCAATGAGCATACAACTCAAATCCATAGCGGTCGTTATGACAATCTTTGGGGGAGGCTTCTGTCCAGCAGTTGACGTTTTTCGGCTGAGATGATGATGACAGCGCTCTTCTAATCTGAACATTTGTCTAAAGTAAAAACACTTTTACTTAGCGCCAATATCTGGCACTGGGGTAGTACCTAGCCAGCTTCTTGCAATAACATACCTATCACCGTAGTTGTTTCACTCTGCGCAAGAGCGGAACAAGCATCATCTATAACGACCTTGGTAATGCTACGGTTATAATGGACACGTCAGATTACAAACAGAAAATTCAAGAGCTTGTTCAAATTTAACAATCAGCGTGAGCGCGTGCTGCTACCCCGCCTGCTCTCCCCCTCACTTTAGCTCTCCCCGGCCTATGCAGCATCACTAGAATCTAAAAACACGCGATTTTGATAACACGCCGAAACGCAATCTAGTATCGAAGTAGCCGCAAAATCGCTAATAGCCAATACTAAAAGTATCGAGTTTGCTTTGGCTCTTACAGCCGCAATAGCTAGTCCGCGAAAATAAGCCTGATACAAAAAAAAAAAACATCGGGGTTAGTTTTGGAGAGTAAAATAGGGAAGTCTATATACCTTTATTTATTATTTAACGTAACGCTATTCGACTGCTCCCTTCAAAATCTATACTTCTATAATAAAGCTGAACAGTTTATTGGTTTTGTTTGAACGTGCTTATCTATGGAACTAAAAGCCGATCCAAAAAATCTTTTTGCATTTGATAGCCCAATTCTTGAGGAAGGTTATGAGCTATTTATTATCACGCTACGACCCTTAAGAGCAGAGCAAAAAGAAAAAAGAAAGAACGCTGAGTGAAAACGAACTAAGCCCGCGCTGGGCGGGCGATGCGACGCTATGTCTCAGGGGCCGAGGGCAGCCGCCCGACTAGTACCGAGCATTACAGAGAAGAGCTAGGCGAACTGTGCATGTCTGTGTCTGTGCATATCAACTGTCTATGCCTAAGTACTCCAAGTTATTTATAAATAATCCGATTTCTTCTAAAATTAAACAGCGGGTGAAGCCGCGGTGCACAGCTAGTATTTAAATATAAAAAGTTTTATCATTTGCAGCTCACTAAAGTCATACTAGTTTATTTAGTGTATTTCCACAGCACAATGTCACTGCACATGGCATTTTTTTTATACAACATGGTGATGATATGACCCAGTCATTCACCTGGTGGTAAGGGTCATTGCCTGCCCATAGAATTTGTAATATTACCCAGGACTTATCCTGCGTTGCACCACAGAGCACTAAATAATTGTCTTATGATCTAAGTTTATATAATATAGTAAAAGAGTCATGGGATATGAAGATATACCTAAAATATTAGACTTAAAAATAGGGATAAAAATATATTTAACTAATTATTTATTTAATAAGTGTAAGTGTCACTATTAAATAAATATATAAACTAGGTACTTAATAAGAACCTATTTATGTAGTGTAATGTGCGAGTATGACTTGAAACGTAAACATATGAAGGTTAATAAATAGTTCTTACCAATGTATAGTTCTGTTCACAGCTTAAAAAGTATGTACGTACATATAAGCTCAAGTGGATGTATTCCCGCTAAACATAAGGATTGCTTTTGTTCGGAAACTTTATCTCTTGTAACCATCATCACAAAGCAGAAAAATTAAAATATGAATTAATTATGTAGCAAAATACATTGTTTTAATATTTTACCGTTACTTTTGTACGTGGTACATAATTATATACTATTTTTCGCATAATCTATGAAATAAAAATAAAACTGTAACTGATTGATAAGTATTTAGTCATAGTACTGAATGGTACTACACAAAATTACAAGCCAGCCATAGACAAATTATCCAGCAAGAAGTCAGTCAGCACTATGCATATCATAGTACGAAATAGAAGCTGTCAGTTTGAGCCCATAAATTGAACTGCCTGGAACGTGCATGGTTTTTTAAAAGTTCATAGTGTTCATGTGTACAGTAAACCCTACTGTTATATCACATCCTACAGATAATTCAATAACATTAATTTTAATATTAGACTACTAGATATCCATCGGCCTGTGTTATTATTGAACATATTAAATGATATTATATAACAAGTTTAGGGTGTGAAATTAGTTTTCAAATTAGAACTAAGAACTACAGAATGTTGATTTACTATTAATCTTACTTGTTAAATAAATGGTTGTCAACTTTGAGCTTGGAGTAAGCTCGGAAGTCATCCGGGAGAAGCATGACTGGTATTGTGACATGACTTAGCTCGTTTATCTGAAAAGGAACAATTTAACATATATATATTTATTTTTTTTAATTTTGCCCCACACTAGTATTTCTCCTGTCGTGGGTGTGATTACAAGCACAAATTCTAAACTATTCTAAATTCGTACAAATATTTATTCCGTGCGGGAATCGAACCCGCGACCCGGAGCGCAGCAGCCGACTGTATCAGCCACTGCACCAACCGTGCCGTCTATATATCAGCACAACACTTCATATGCAAATTAATGTTTCTATATGAACTACTGAATCGTATTGGAGGTATATCAACACAAAGAAGCTATAAAATAGTCTATTTATATTCAATGGCAATGCGACAGATAAAAACATTATGTATTGACTAAGTGCCAGAATTTACAATACTAAACGTGTATACACAAAAAAAAAATTGTAAATTTCAAATGTAAACATTTTTAACCACAACAAACCAGTTGCGGAGGAAATGACATAATAAAGAATGCCTAACTCGCCGAGATCGCTTCAAATATGATTACACACCCGTATACAATTGCAATTAATGCATAATTAAAATAAGTAATTACCGTATGATTCACACCCCACATAAACACAGACAGTAATGGTTCATTTGCACGAAATAATTTCACTTTTTGATGTTTAACACGAATATGTTTCTTTTTCAATTTACTCAATCCAGTGGTAGGAACGGACATTTTGGATTTGTTTACAACTTTTACCAGAGTCAGAGAAAAACACTTTATAATTTACAGCGCGAAGAAATAATTAAACCATTTTTAGTTGACGGGGTATATGAATATTGAACTACAAAGAAAGACGATTAAATTGGGAAATTTACAGAAACTCGACACCCATCAACAGCAGCAAACGGCTTTTTGACAGATATAGGCACACCACCACAGACACAGACAAAGACAAAGATTACAGAATAAAAAATGAAAAATATGATAAGCAAGCAATCCTTACGAGTTACGGCTTTAGTCGATTAAATAGAGTATTATTAAATTTTGTGCAGTTTGGAATAATATACACCACTGCATCTATCTCCTCATGTGGAAAGGAGATGATTCCAAGATTTTTACGACTTGTGAAAGGGACTCCAAAATAGTGTTGGGCTGGTTATAGCAAAACCTTAAAAATGCTCTTTTTAAATACCAATAACTCGGCCTTTTTACGGTTTTATTTAAAAATACCGTTTACTTTTGCAGAAAATGCTCAAATTATAAAGTCCATGTCAGGAGTAGATAACATGTATGCGAATGTTTTTCTTTGTTCGTAAATCCCACGTGTATTATCTTTGGTCGAGGAATCGCCGTTTAGATATTTTACAGTAATGTGCACCGGAACCCAGAAGTAAGATCAAGTTCCGAGAATTTTCTTACTAAAACCGGAGCATCATCATCATCATCATATCAGCCACAGGACGTCCACTGGTGAACAAAGGCCTCCCCCTTAGATTTCCACAACGAGCGGTCACATGCCGCTCTCATCCAACGACTCCCAGCGACCTTCACCAGGTCGTCTGTCCACCTCGTTGGAGGTCGTCCCACGCTGCGTTTTCCGGTGCGCGGTCTCCATTCGAGAACCTTTGTGCCCCAACGGCCATCAGTTCTACGAGCAATGTGCCCTGCCCATTGCCACTTCAGTTTACTAATCCTTTCAGCTATGTCGACAACTTTAGTTCTTCTACGGATCTCCTCATTTCTGATTCGATCTCGTAGAGAAATACCAAGCATAGCTCGCTGAGTGACCTTGAGCTTTCTTATGAGGCCCATTGTGAGTGACCACGTCTCTGTTCCATATGTCATCACTGGTAATACACACTGGTTAAAGATTTGCGTCTTGAGGCATTGCGGTATTGTTGACGAAAAGACGTTGCGAAGTTTCCCGAACGCTGCCCAGCCGAGTCGGATTCGACGATTGACCTCTTTCTCGAAGTTGGACCTACCTAACTGGACAGTTTGTCCTAGGTAGACATACTCGTCAACAACTTCGAGAACAGAGCTCCCAACGGATATTGGGATGAGCACGACATGGGCATTTGACATGACTTTTGTCTTGTCCATGTTCATTTTAAGGCCTACCTGTTGGGAAACTCTGTTGAGATCATCGAGCATTGTGCTAAGCTCTTGCAGCGATTCTGCCATGACTACGATGTCATCGGCAAATCGAAGGTGAGTGATATACTCGCCATTGATGTTAATGCCGAATCCTTTCCACTCCAGTAGCTTGAAGGCATCCTCCATTGCAGCGGTGAACAGTTTCGGGGAAATGACGTCCCCCTGTCTCACACCTCTCTGTAATGGAATTGCCCCCATGCTCTGCTCATGTACTCGGACCGACATGGTGGCGTTTCTGTATAAGCACTTCAACATTTCAATGTACCGATAGTCAATCTGGCACCGCTGCAGAGATTGCAGCACTGCCCAGGTTTCAATCGAATCGAAGGCTTTCTCATAGTCCACAAACGCCAAGCATAGTGGCAGATTATACTCCTCGGTCTTCTGTATAACCTGCCGCAGCGTATGGATGTGGTCTATGGTACTGAAACCTTTTCGGAA
This sequence comes from Diloba caeruleocephala, assembly GCA_947459985.1. NCBI lineage: Eukaryota > Metazoa > Arthropoda > Insecta > Lepidoptera > Noctuidae > Diloba > Diloba caeruleocephala. The sequence continues at coordinate 6,893,336 of OX381618.1, forward strand.
ACCGGCTTGTTCGGGAGCATCTCCAAGGAAAAAACTTTTCGGTGAGGGCTTTAATAGATACCTAAATAATAAATACCTTTATCATTCATTTTATTTTAATTAACTAAATTAAAATAAAATGAATGATAAAGGTATTTATTAAGTAATCAAACAATGACGTCATAAAGATAATCAACTTGTAGAAGGTCTATATTTATTTTTATGTGATAGAAACACAAAATACGTTTGAAATCAAAGATTTTGAAGTTTCTTTATAAACATAAAATATGCATACATGTTTTAAGTTAATTTCAACATTGTAATTATCAGCATTTTTTACAGACTAAAATAAAAATTACGTTGTCACAAACTATGAGACAGAAATAAAACCTTTATATTTACAATTTTGTATCATCATTTCAGCCGAATTAAGTCCACTGCTGGACACAAATAATTAAAAAAATAAATTCCCTCAAAAATCACCACAACGCCCGATATGGGTGTGTTGTGGGCTCATTGGGGGGTTTTGCCTTAATCGCCACTCTTAATAGACGAGTTGGCGATCGCAGTTGAGTTGTTAATGTACTCGAAGGACGCTGCTGCCCATCCTCCAGCTAATCCCTTAGTCGACTTTTACGACACTCACGGCAGGAGATGGGGTGGTGGTATTCTGAGCCGGTACCACACGGCATTTGCTGTATGCTAATTTAATATTATTTTAACACTACCATTAGACTTTCACTATGTCAATATATGATAATCAGCGTTAAAGGTATATGGTGGAAAAACAATTTAAAACCGTACGACGTTGCCGAAATATTTTTGTAGAATTTTTTCATTTTTGAGAAATATTTTATGGATATGTATATGTAAGATTGATTAATCTAAACAACGTACAACGTTGCCTTTTACATGACATTTGTGAAATTATGGAAGATACTCTACAGAAGCCATAACATAAGAGAAGAAGAAGAAAGGTATATGGGAGGATAACAAGTACGACATGCCTGCCTATAACAATAAGAATATTATCCAGGATTAGTCCTGTTAGACATCACATTGCACTCGTCACCTCGTGAAGTAAAGTTATGTAGTCTCTTGTGACCAGTAATCTCACTAACTCTAGGGCGCTGCAGTGCCCTTCTAACCGGAGCACAGTAATGTCTAAAGTTTATTCACTACTGCTTAGCGCCAAATATCTGGCACTGCGGTCGTACCTACCTAGTCATCCTATTGCAATTCTTTCTTTGTTATAAATTCAAGTAATGCTCAGTAAGTTTTTTATGCGTTCTTTACGAACTGAAGATTATTTACTTTTAAACAGACTGCTTAAAAAGGCCAATAATGTCATACTTTGTGATATTTCAAACGCTTCTAAATCACGCCTTATTAACTAATGTTGAGTTAGGTAACAAAACTAATCATGGGGCCTGGAGCCACGGGTGCTCGCCGAAATTTTCTGGAGAAGAGCGAGTGTTCGAGTCGAGAGTGGCAGTTATCCTCCTTCTGAAACTGTCACTGGTGGCTCAAGGAGGCCCATAGTGCCATCATGGGCCAATGGAAGGCGAGGCTATCCAACCAATCCCGGAGAAGTGGGTGCGGAGGCGTCATGGGACTTTATCTTTTTGTCTGGTGCAGGTATTGTCAGGCATGGCTGCTTTGGCAGATACCTGCACATACTGGCGAGAAGGGAGGCGTATCCCGTGTGCCATCCGTGCAGCTGCAGTGAGGACAGGGTGCAACACTCTCGAGTACTGTACAGGGGTGCAATTCTTTAAGTTCAAACATCCGTACATCTTTAAATACAGAATTGAAATAACAGTGATAACCTATTTTGGTATTCGCTAAGACTATTACTGGAGTGGGTCAGGGAGTAAGATGCATGTTGGAATTAACCCCCCTGAATTATTTTTCACCAGGTGTAGATTAAGTAGCAGCCTCTAGCGGATCTTTACGGAACCTTTATTTTCGACATTTTATTTTATGGAACGGCAACACTAGCACTAATTTGCACTATGAGATTTAACAAAGATTTGACACTATGACAATTAACAATGACCTAACACCGTTCATAAGTATTTTAGTTATTTATAAAATAAATACTCTGATTCCTTGAATAATAAACTGTTATGAGTTTGTAAATCTTTTGTTGGGTTAATGGTTCGTCCAATGCCCATAATAAATGAAAAAAAAATTAACTATGACAGTTGATGTCATTGAGTACATTTTATGATTTTAATGTTTAACTTTAAACTGTAGTCTGTGATTTATACAGAGTAAAGTAAATATATTTATATGTTGACGGACGTCTTGATTGGTCTTGATGATAGATTGATAGTTTAAGGGGGATTTATTTTATCATAATTCCATAATTTTATCAAACTCACAGGACGCTATTACTTCTGGCGGAGATATAGTCGCTACGCTTTAATAATTGATAAAATAGTTATATTGGAATTGAATAGATAGTGTACAGTTAATATCTTATCAACAATTCTAATTGTTGAAATAAGTTAATTTCACATATGCCCGTAGTGGTTCGACCAAGGAACAATACTCTCCACCGAGGGGATTACTCTTTGCTTAGACCCTTTGATTTTTATACACTCGTGTTGTGATTGTGACTATAGGTAAAAGGCGAAATAATGATCATCCCAAGCCCATTTGTTTATTGGGCACAAACCGAGAGCACAGTCTCGTTGAAGATAGATTTGAAAAATGTTGTTAAACCTGAAGTAAAAATTCTCGAAAATAACATAAAATTTTCGGCACAAGGAATCGGAGCCCGCGGCGAAAATCGTTATGAATTTAGTTTGGACTTATTTTCCCCTGTAAAAACAGTAAGTCTGTTAAAACAGAAATTAATTCAAATTAAGTTCATTTATATCAAACACCTATGTACATAATAATATCATTTTAAATTATTTAGTACTGATGGCACCAATCATTTTTGTATAAACGATAATAAAGGCTCTACAGTGCAGCCACCTAGAGAATGCATTCCTGTTATCTGTTAATTGGGCTAGTTTCTGTTATACTAAAGGTTAATTTTTCTTATGTAATATGATTTTAATGTTGAAACATCAACACACAATTAACTTAAATAGTTTGGTGCTAAATTAAATCTTTAATACAAAATGCATTTTCTCAGCAGCCACACTTTAAAAGGATATTTTATTAATAAATTACACTAATTTGAATAAGAAGGACGAAATATGTTATAAATTACATGTGTATGTATAATACTACACAACTAGCTGTACCATCATCTTTGGCCTCATGAACATTTAGAATAGAATAGAATATTCTTTATTGTACACCATTTTAAAAACAACTACTAGGAATAATATAATGAACAGTAATTGTACAATGGGCGGTCTTATCGCTAATAGCGATTTCTTACAGACAACCTTTGGATGGATAAGAAAAATGGTGGTGTACTTATTATATTAATATAATCAAATAGTGAATCTATTAAATATAATACAACTAGGTATTTATTCCATAAATTACTCAAATAATATGCACACATATACAACAATATAAAATACTTTATACAATACATTATAAATAATCCATATATACATATATACAACCATATACTATACTTTATCCCATACAATATAAATTTATTTCATGTCTAACCAAATGACACTGTGTCATGACCACAGAACAAATATTACACCAGGTACATTTGGTTAAAATTAACTTGTAAAGTCTAAGGAGTTATACTACATCCAAGTAGGATGTTATTGACTTGTGGGCTCGAGTTGTTCATGCTTCAGATAGGTTTTACACACCAAGACACCTCCATGCTTCAGAGAGTATTTTCACAATTTTATATAAATTCCAGTTGCTACTCACTATCAGAAGTCAAAAAATCTGCTGCTGCTGTAGCAAAGCAGTTTTAGACTCGAAATTCACACTGATCATGTTTTTTATTAATCTGTAAAAGAAACATCTAGTCCAGGCTGAACTAACATTGAATTATTGGTAAAGTAAACTTTCACAATAAGCTGCCAACATTAATCCCCATACATTCTTCAAAAATAAAACATTTTACCATTGTAATAAAATTTATTTATTTACTAGCTGGAACCCGCTTTAGCCCGCCGTTTATTAAAATAAATTGGATTTTCTATACAAATAACTAAAATTGAATTTATAAATAATTTAGAGTACTTTGACGGCTTAGACACTTGACATAGAGTATATATATTGGAGTAGCCTAAGTTATTCCTTATAATATCAGCTATATGCCAGTGAAATTCCCGTAGAAATCAGTCTAGCCATTTCGGAGATTAGCGGGAACAAACAGACAGACAGACAAAAAGTTTAAAATTGCTTTTTGTTGTAGGTACCATATATACTTTCATATGCATTTAGTAAAAGCTGTTATTTTGACATTACAAACAGACACTTCAATTTTATTTATTTGTAGATTTAAACTTTTATGTACACTGAGGGTGAGATTCAGAAACGAGCCTAAGCGTGAACTTAATCTTCCATATGTCAAAATGCACTACTTATGCCCCTAATTTTGACAGATGGAAGCGTGAACTTAGCTTAGACTCGTTTTTGAATCTCACCCTCAGTCTGCACAAGGTGGACTTCATACCATGCATGAGGCATTCTCTACCAGTCAACCTTTGGGTTAAAAAAGCACTTTGATAGACATATTAAAACAAAGCTATAGATAATGTTTACAATGCTTTTGTTACTTTTCAGGCAGAAGCAGAAAAAGACCATGCCACACTAGTCCGTGTATTTGAAAACAGAGTGGAACTTATCTTGCAGAAGGATAAACCATCATGGTGGCCCCGACTAACTGCTCAGCCTCAAAAGCCTGCATGGCTTAAGGTAAAATTATACTAGAAAAATGTATGTGTTAACTTAACTCTGTACTGTTATTTTTAATGTACTTATGTGTTGTTGGTGCCGTGGCTAAGCGATTAACATGCTGCGCTACATGCCGTGCATTCAATCAAATATTTGTGTGATCTACAGAGTCTTGTTGTTGAGTTGTTATGGGTCTGGGTGTTCGTGCATGTGATATTAATGTGTGTAAACTGTACCCATGACACAGGAGAAACCGTAGTGTGGGGATAGCCATGGGTGGAGAGGGTTGGTCTACTATTTGCCATAAAACACATAGAATATTCATTTGTAGGTCTCTTATTGTAAGAGGCCGCCTAGGTAGGTTTACCACCTGTGCCAGATATTCTCCGCTAAGCAGAAGTGTTTCAACTTTAGACATTACTGGGCTCCGGTTTTAAAGGGCACTGTAGCTAGTGCAATGACTGAGGGCATAAAAGACTAAATGACTACGTCTCGAGGTGGCGAGCGCAGTGTGATGCCTCGCAGGACTAGTCCTGGGTAGCATTCTTATTTTGATGGGCAGGCATGTCGCTTACCACCTGGCGAGTGACTTGCTCATCTCATTACCAAGTTTTATAAAAAGAACATGTATAAATAACTAAAATTAAATAATTGTTTGGACAAAATTTATTAGTGACTAGCTGGGACCCGCGGTTTCACCCGCGTTTAAATTAAAAGAAATTAAGAATACTTCGACATAGACAGTTGACATACAATATATATATATATATATAAATTGGATTTCAAGGGTTTTCGTTTTTTACGCGGAACCCTAATTATTTTTCGAAAATAAAAGAAGCCTAAGTTATTCCTTATAACATCAGCTATCTGATAGTGAAAGAGTGGAGATTACCCGGAGCAAACAGACAAACAAAAAATTTAACAATTGTAATTTGTTTTATGTACCGTATATACTTTCATATGCATTTAGTAAACAGACACTTCAATTTTATTTATTTGTATAGATTGGCTTACTGTGATATGGGCCACGGTTTCAACTACCATACAGAACTAATATTTTTAAGGTCTGTAAACTGCTGCTGTTTTTTAAAAAAAACACACTGATTTCTTGCATAAATATACACCTGAAACAACTATCTGTAGATCACACAAATATTTGTACCGTGCGCGATCGATCCCGCGACACTTAGCGCAGAAAGCCAATGGCTTAGCCGCTGCGCCAACCGTGCTGTCAAACAACAGCTGTTGTTGAACAAATATATTGTGTCAAGCAGGCTACCTTTAAACCCTGGTTTTAACAATGGGTACATTAATTATACTGCTAATTTATGCTATTTCAGATAATTAACTAACATTTAAATGCATGAGTATAATAACCCCTATCAAGTTTTTGTCTGGATATGCATTATTTTAAGAGAACTGTTTTCATATAATATTGCCTGCTTCCATGTAATAACTAATGGTATCATATCATCAAAGATTTCACCACTAAATGGTAGATATATAAAATTTAATAGTAAATATAATTTTTTCCCCAGATTAACTTTGACTTGTGGAAGTCTGAGGACTGCCAGGACAGTGACGAAGAAAAACGTGACATCATGAAAGACTACCCTGGCATGTACGACAGACTTCACAAGGAAGAAATGGGATATAGAAGAGGTACATATTATGCTCTTAAGTTGACATAGCGTCAGTACCATTCAATAGTATCTCCATAAAGCCAGCCTATGGAATTCATTTAAATAGAATCGAGTTCTGCGCTTTTTGAAAAACGCATGACTAAGTACTTCTCTACACAATTTAAAATGAATAGTAAAATCCTTTTAATACCCATGTGCATAAACAATTTCGTTTTAAGATTTTGAACCCAAAGGGTTCATTTTTCAAACACAGCTTCAATTGATATCCGTTTCGAGGAATAGAGTTGCTAGGTAAGATCTTAATATATACGAATTACGTGCCACGTTGTTTGTCCGCTATGGACTCCTAAACTACTGAACCGATTTTAATAAAATTATGCACACTGATGGCAGCTTTATCCAACTTAATATACAGTATAGTTTATATCTCAATTTATAATCGCAATATTATTTTATTGTGAATTATTTGTTTATTATCTGACAAAGAGTCATAATTATCTGTTAGTTCGACAAGATTGCAACAGATGGCGGTATAAGGTTATTAGTTGACTGGATTGAGTAAGTATCCAATAGATGGCGCTATTTTAAAAGTACAAACGTTTTATTTAAGCTACAATTTATTAGTATAACCGGCCACGTGTTGCTGAGGCCAAAGTATAAGTTAAATTTATATTATAGTAAATGCAATACAGTGAAATTATTCTTGCTTTTTCAATTACATGGCAAAAAAACGTTTGACGGGTCAGCTAGTGTTTATATAAGTGTAGATGCGTTGCCCGCACTCACGATCGTCACATGAAAGCGAGGTAATTGCCCGGAGTTCACTTAGTCACAAACCGACCAATGTCGCGGTTTGACGTAAATCATAAGCGTAATTCAGCAACATATTGCGAAAAAATAATGCCATCCTGTGTTTATAGACGATGCACGGAGTATATTGCACCAGTGAGAGAAAAAAACGTTTTATTACTTAAATTCTTAGTAAATAAAAAATAGTGTTTTGTTCTATTTTTTATTACGCGATCTAGCCGCATTTGTCGCCTGTCTCGGAGTCTGCGCAGATTTGCGTGAAACTACATTTTCATTTCCCATGTCAGGATCAATTGTTTAATATTTGTTTTTTGAGAATAAATTAAAATTACACCACCTTGTGTTTCAGAGGACATCCAGAAAGTATACCTGATAATCTACAACCTGCTTCAGTTCGTGGGCTACATGTACGTGCTCACGGTGATTAGCGTTAGATACGCAAAACTCGAGTACAGCTCAGTGGCTGATACTTATGAGCATGTCGGATCCGCTATGAAGTTTCTACAGCTGTTGCAGTATCTTGAAGTTATGCATCCGCTGTTCGGGTATACTAGAGTGAGTAAACATAAACGTAGTAAGAATGACACGCTATTAAACTTTGCTTTTGCTGTAAATTCTAGTTAAGAGTTCGAAACAACCGTGCCCGGTGAACACCTGCGTCAGGCGGTAGGTGACGCGCTCGCTCCTTCTGAGCCAGGCTCCAAAGAGAGGCCTAATTACTATACGCCTGAAACCCCCTGCCGTCGATATAAGGTGGGGGGGGGTTTGCGGGTGCGTAGATTGGGGAAGCTGCGTGTCCATACCAAGCGACGAAAGAAGACGGTGTCGCGCATAGGGTCACGCGTAGCACGTCCGTACGTAGCACAGCGCACAGGGACGCTTCTGAGGACGCTCCCCCCTGGGGCGGTGACCGCTTTACAGTCACCCTCTCCGAGATGTGCCTATAGGCGTAGCCCCAGTGGGTGGCTCTAGTGTGATCATACGAGGACCTGGAGCACCCCTTAGGTGCCAAAGATGACCGCCCCAGTGCTTTTAGCCGGTAGGAGATCGGCATGCCCCTTCTTCCTTCCCCGAGGCGGAGGAAGTTCATGACGAATTTCCACTAGGACCAATAAAAAAAAAGTAAGGTGTTAAAGCCAAACCTAAGCTCATCACGTAGTCGAAGCAACCGAAGCCCAAACCGGAATAGAATTATTATTCCTAATAATTGAGTTACAGAGGCAGTCAGTTAAATACTGACTCAGCTGGATTGGGTCTGGTTACTTTTTCTGATTCAAAATTTTCTGTATTCAAATTCATTGCGACACACAGACGCGAATTTTTTAAATTGCATATTAAATACATTTTTCATAGGGAGTTTTCTTACTGGCCAATACAAAAAAAAAATGAGTGACTCGTACGCTTACGCATAGTTCTTATGGTGGGTGAAATAAGTAGGACTGTATAATAATAGAACTCTTGTAGTCGCGTCCTTCACAAAGGACTAAAATACAATAATTCAATGACGGAGCCTAAACCAATATTGTTCGGAAAATGCTAGGAAGGAGATGACGACTCCATGGTATAACAGTGGCTTTGGGCGTTTAGTGCAGCTTGATGTGTATATAGCACTGTTCCATCTCCCGCGGATGTCTTAAAAGGCGGCTAAGGGACTCTAAACCAGAGGAATGGGCAGCAGGGTCCCATCTGTGGAACAATAGCCATACTGCGCTCACCAACCCGCCTGCCAAGCGAGATGCGTAATGGTAAATTCTGACCAAAATGACAACACAGGGCATGTGGCCGGTCGTTGTGGAAATCTATGGGGGAGCCTTTGTTTAGTAGCAGACGTACTTCGGCTGATATTATAGTAGGTGATAAAGTGCCCATATTACTATGTTATTCTTCTTAAATAACTATTTAAGGCGCGCATGTGCACGATTGCACTCAATAATCAGTAAACTATCGGTGAGGTTCTAGAGGAAGTATTGTAAGTAGACGACAATCGTTAACACCCCCACCTCGCATCGCTTTGCTGCATCGAAGGTGATGCGTCCGCGCCGCGGCAGAAGCGCCAACATAATATTATTCTTTAAAGGTAGTCTTACTACATGATTTCCTGAGACTACCCCCCATGGTATTACGATTATTGTTCGCCAATATTAGAATATTATTTTTAGTAGATCCTTACTACGATCATTACTAATTAACATTAAGGTATAATGATAGTAAATGCAACTATAAACAATTAATAGTGCATAGTATGTTTGTATCTTTTAATTATAAATATATGTAACACAAAATTATTGTACATGCTTCACTTATAGTTAATTAAGTTTTTGAAGGTGTATTAGCCTGGCAAAATATATATATTTTATTGTGTTGTTTGCGTAGCCGGTTACTTGTAAGCTATTCAAACTCTTGTGCTTTCCTTGTAAATAAATGAATTTATAAAACAACAAAATCGTTAACAAAGTCGGAGGCCTTTGGGTGGCTTGATTCTAAAACTTACACACATTAACAACAAATACAAATTCGCCGAACTGCGTAGAACAGTTTGTTGGCTAAGGAGGCGCTCGGCTTGTCTTGTCTTGTCTAACACAATGTTCGCCACTAACCTAATAAAGAGAAAGTAAGATTAACTCAGCATTGTTTTTTTTTTTAATTTTTAATTTATACAAAAACTGACATCTATTATTTTATACACTTTTTATTGACATTGAATTCAAACAGATTTTTGACATGTGTTTTATATTAGAATTTTTACGTTTTATTTATATTTAATTTACATAAATTTTTGACATACAAGTAGATTTTAGTACTGTTGTAATTTTTTATTTTTTGTGTACATGTATGTATAAATATTGTATATGACAGACTAACGTGTTGCTGGGGAGTTTGTTGCGCCGTTTCTTCTCCCCAGCTTAAACACTAGGAAGCGGCGAAGGGTGGGCTTAATGGGTGCTGTCTAATGTTGACGTTCAAAAGAACTAATAATTTAGTCTATTTGAATAAATGATTATTTCATTTCATAACTACTTTCCGTTTGTGCACGACAGGGTGGTGTTCTCGTTCCGTTCCTGCAAGTGAGCGGGCGAGCGTTTGTTTTGTTCCTGATGATTGACGCCGAGCCGCGCATGCACACGAAACCTGTCGTGTTCTACCTGTTCGTCATGTGGAGCATGATCGAGGTTGTCAGGTAAGACTATTAAGGCTTTCAAGTATGTGGACAGTTGAGGCGAGTGTTATGGCGAAACTTGGGAGAAGCCTCAGTCCCACAACGCAGTCCGTGTTGAGCAGAGGTGATAGATTGATCTAGCCGTCAGCGTGCCAAGTTATACTGTGATTTTCATAGTAAAATTGCCAAGCTATTTTACTATGAAAATCTATACAAATAAATAAAATTGAAGTGTCTGTTTGTAATGTCAAAATAACAGCTTTTTACTAAATGCATATGAAAGTATATACCGGTACGATATAACAAAAAAAAACAAATTTTAAATGTTTTGTCTGTCTGTTTGTTCCGGGTTATCTGCGAAACGGCTGGACCGATTTGGACGGGACTTTCACTGGCAGATAACTGATGTTCTAAGGAATAACTTAGGCTACTTTTATTTTAGAAAAATAATTAGGATATCGCGCAAAAAATAAAGCCTTGAAATCCAATATATATATTCTACGAGTATGTCAAGTGTCTATGTCTAAGTACTCTAAATTTCTTTTAAATTAAACGCGGGTGAAACCCCGGATCCCAGCTAGTCTATAATATATTTCACACTATACAAAGTGGCGCTTAGGTTATCACATTAAATGGTACAGCTACAGCAATACTGTTTGATATATGTCTGTAAATCAAATAAACAATCATAATAAAAGTTTCAAACTAAATAGCGCAGAAATAGTCACGAAATCTATCGAATCTATACTAATAAATAAAATTTAAATGTCTGTTTGTAATGTCAAAATAACAGATTTTTACTTGTCTGTCTGTTTGTTCCCGCTAATCTCCGAAACGGCTAGACCGATTTCTACGGGACTTTCATTGACGGATAGCAGATGTTATAAACATAACTTAGGCTACTTTAATTTGAGAAAAATAATTAGGGTTCCGCGCAAAAAAATTGAATCCGATGAAATCCAATATATATACTCTTATGTCAGGTGTCTATGCCGAAGTACTCTAAACTATTTAAAAAGAATCCAATTTCTGTGAAATTAAACTGCGGGTGAAACGGCGGGTCCCACCTAGTAAAAAATAAAACCAGCATAATGCCTAGAGAAGCGGGCGGTTAGCGGCTAGTATATCAATAAAAACTTATTCTTATAGATGCTTTATGATCGTTTTTGTTTTCAATGACAGGTACCCATACTACATATCGCAGCTATACAAAAAAGAATTCTACATTCTGACATGGTTGCGGTACACAATGTGGATACCTCTCTACCCTATTGGCATTATATGCGAAGCCATCGTCATTATCCGCAACATTCCGTACCTTGAGGAAACCCAACGGTTTACGGTCTCGCTGCCAAACGAGTGGAACTTCGCCTTCGATATGCCGACATTCCTGAGGATTTACTTGCTGGTCCTCGCGTTCCCTGGGATGTATTTCGTTATGAGCCACATGCACAGACTGAGGAATATCAAACTCAAGCCGAAGATTATTATAAAGAAGTCGAAATAAGTGAAATAGCACTATTTCTCTCCATTATATTGTTAAAAGAATGCGAAAAAAGGTCTTGATGGCATTTTAAGTGAAAGCTTTAAATTCAATATGAAGACCTGCCTTGATACAGGATTATGAACCTTATACAAACCAAGTGTTTATGCTTACCAAATAAATGTAATATGATTTATTCCTTACATGCAATTAAAGGCATCTGCCCATTACACCGTACCGTATTCGCGAGTCCCCTCCCCCTCCCGTGTGGTGCCGGCTCAGAATACGACCACCCCATCTCCTCCCTTGGGTGTCGTAAAAGTCGACTAAAGGATTAGCCGGAGGATGAGCAGCAGCGCCCTCCGAGTACATTAACAACTCAACTGCGATCGCCAACCCGTCTGCAAAGCGTAGCGATAGTGGCAAAACCCCCCAATGAGCCCACAACATATCCATATCGGTCGTTGTGGTGATCTTTGGGGGAGGCCTGTGTCCAGCAGTGGACTTCGTGGATACAGCAGTGGATGTATTCGCGAGTAGGTGCCAGTACGCTTAGTGCATTGCGTGATACGTTTAGTGTGCGTAGTCGTCTCCGTCAATTTCTTTCCGTGCCTGATACCTTCATACTTCGGCCATTGTACGGTACGGGGTATGGGCAGATGCCTTTAGTATTAAACCATTTGAGAAGCAAAGAGCCATTATTTTGTTTCCAGTCTTTTCTTCCGAAAAATGACCAATCAGCTGGCGTGTTGTGGTAAGTTGCGGTTCCGGAAATATGCAAATGGCTCTTTAGGACTTTAAATAAACAATAGTACATAAGTGACCAAAGACGATTTAAATCTAACTTATAAATTTTATGTTTTAAAACTTTACCTCACACATGGTATACGCTTCGCCTGCCATTAGCAGCAATCATAGTACAATATTACCCTAGCTTTGTAAACTATAGCGAAAACTGCCTTTTATTGGCATTTGCTTATGTTGTACGTTTTGGTGCTTTGTATCCCATCAGCGTTTATTGAATCGATCAGAAAATAATACTCTACGAGGTAGTAGTAGTAGCAACAATGTTCTCTGAAAATCTGGACAAGAGACCCGAGCACCCCTTGATTAAAATCCTGGATCCGCGCCTGTTTAAAGCGTTGTTACACGCTGTTCAATTCCAAAAAAGTACGATTAGGCTAAATGCAGACCACTTGCGTCCAAGTGCTGACTTGAGTGGGTGAAAAAAGTGACTGATTATATCTTATATATAATTATAATCTGGCAGAAAATAGGAGACATTTAGTTTTTATTAGTAAATTTTATGATTTATATGAGGTGTTCAAGATCCGGTGCGTAATCATTTGAGATGCTCTAATTTAATAACAGGCCCAGTTGATAAACGATGGTAAAAATCATTTGTTATGCAGACTCTAGAAACAAATATCGTCTCGCGAACGTTTGTATAATGTTTTAATTTTTTAGCTAAGCTGAAGTGGCAATGGGTTGGGCACATAACACTGATAGCCGTTGGAGACGCTCAGGAAAATGCAGCGTGAGATGGCCTCCAATTAGATGGACAGACGACCTGGTGACGGTAGTTAGGACTTAGGAGTCGTTGGATGGGAATGGCATGTAACCGGCCGTTGTGGAAATCACCAGGGGAGGCCTTTGTTCAGCATTGGACGTACTTCAACTGATATGATGATGATGATGATCTAGAAATTGTTAGTGATACCGGGCATAAGACACAGGCAATAGGTAGGCAGTTATTTTAATACTTCCAAGTTTGAGCAAGCCATCGTTTCTAGACTATTATTTGTTACCTTATTATAAGTCACGTTATTTGTAAATGATTATGGCATTATGAAGTCTTATTATGTGGTACTTGTATATTATAAACTTAATCTAATATTTTTATCTACAATATCATAGGGATTGGATATGGGAAAGAACGAGGTTACGCATATGATTTGCCAACGTTGTTGTTATTTTTTTACATTTACAGTGAGGTGATGTGTTTGTTCTACTTTTCATGTTGATTTATTGACAAGGAAGTTTCAAAACGAAAAATCTTGTGTCATTAAATTAATAACGATGTTGCACGAAGTTATTAATTATAAGAATTATGTTTACATTTTTTATACTGAAGGGTTAAGGTAATAAATGTTGTTTTGTTTATTAAATGGAAAATTAATTTTATTGCAATGATCCCTCCCTCCCCCTCCCTCTATTACTTTTTGTATATTTTTCTCTTTTTATAGCAACGAAGATGTGTTGTCAAAATTCTTCTTTTTAGGTTACTCTCACTTCCGAGTCTTGACGTACCGTCTGATAACGTTTACCTTTTTTTATAAGTCAGATTATCGGTACGACGTTGCCGACATATTTTTTCGAATTTTTTCATTTTTGTGAAATATTTTATTGAATATGTAAAGATTTATTAATCTAAATACCGTACAACGTTGCCTTATATTTGACATTGGCGAAATTGTGGAAGATACTCTACAGAAGCCATAGTTTAAGAGAAGAAGAAGTCAGATTATCCCGTGTGTTCCCGTGGTTCTTGTTTACGAAGCGTCGAGTTGCGGAAACTTACTGTAATAGGCATTTATTTAACGGTAGGAGTACACAATAAATCGTTCAAAAGAACTTTTGGCACCGAAGTCAATAGTTTTTCACTAATAAATAGACACAAGCACTCGTCAACAAACAAATACTTTATTAAACTACGTCTGTTTCATGATGGCAATTTATGGAAGGAAAGAAGGAACCAGGAGGAAACCAAAGGTAAGAACTCCTAGTGACATTTGCTGCTGCTTGTAAATGCCGTGAACCCGTGATGCCGTTACTCATTGTTTGCTCCCGTCTCTTAATACACAATAACATATTAAAAATCAATAGTAAAATATCAACTACAGACCAGACAGCATATTTAATATAGAAATTCCTTTTCAAGAGAATAAAATTAATAGACAATTATAATAAAACACTTTTAATACACAACATAATCCAAAAACTAGGGTTTAGGATGGATTCGATCCCGAGAACAAAACAAAAGAATGTATTCACTTGTGTGTGAATTTTTGATAATATTCGCTGTAAAACAACACTTTGTAGACATATCGTTATACTACTCATCTTCCATGTACAAAAGCGTGATGATGTGTATTCTAGAGCCTGACTCTGACTGTAACGGGCATTATGCCACATCCCAACTAATTATATAGTGTAATTTTAGCGTTCTCATCAAACATAGAATCAGACAAATTCTAAAAATTGCAGTTGTAGCACCAGTCTCACGCTGCAGTCGTTTTTTTTCCAAAATATTCAATGTACAGGCTTTGTCTCTCTACGATTGTATTATAGTATACAGATATAGATTAGCTATTACAAATTTAATCGAAAAAGTTTCATATTGTTTTATATGCACAATTTTTCTTTCCTTATGTCATGTTGACTGACCTTGACTTATCTGACTTAGGTCCTAAAATTGATATAGCCTACGTAACGTATTTTTATAATTTCCATTTTAATAGAACTAAGCCGCTATAAACAATGAATACAGAAAACCGATATCCTGTGACGGCATCTCTCTTCATGTTGAAAGAAATAAAACATAGACAAGAGCAAGTGAATCGCGGGTACCAACTTCTCAGGCGAAAGGCTGAGGCACTACGCATAAGAGGTAGGCAGGCGGCTTTAGAACTGTCCTCAACTCAAGCTATTCTCGGCCATACTCTCAGAGAAGCATATATATCGCTGGCAGCTATTAAGTTCACTAATGGGGAGTCCAATGCATTGGTGCTAGAGAATGTAGGTCAAGTAAGTTTCTTTGAAGTTTATTTAGTTAGCAATGTTGTGCTCTTGGTACTGTGCGCCTGATCTGTTTCTGGTTTTCGCAACACCTTTTGCTGTATAGTTTTATTAATGGAAACAGGTATCTAGTTCTCTTGCCTCTAGCTACACTGTATGTATGCAATTAAAGTAGGTATTGACCGCGATCATGCGCGTGTAATGTAACGGCTAGAATTCGAGCATTACATCAGTGTATATTACGGAGCTGAACATTTACAATGTGGACCACTCGTAATGATGACAGTTTGTATCAAGCGCATTGCTTGATGTCTATCGTTTACAAAAGCAAATACTTCACGGTCAGTAGGTACGTTGCGCTTTTTGCGCACTATTCTAATGTCATGCTCAAAATTGAACACCGAATCGGATAATTCGTTTATATTTGCGTTTGCGTTACATTACGCGCAAACGCTCTCGTTCAATACACAGCCCTAGGTCCGGTGTTTATACCGAGAATACAACGACTAACATCCCACACAATACGTACTTTATAATGACTAACAGGCCCAAGTCCGAGTTCAACGAATACCTGAAAACATATCAGGAGTACCAACAGTATCTCTTCAAGCTCTTGAAGAGGCAGGTATTGGAGATTCACTGCGTTACGCTGGGCTAGGCGCTGGCGGTCACCGCACCGGCGAAGCCAAGAAAGCGTTTAGAGATGCAGTGCGAATACTCATCAAGTTTGCTTCATTAAGGAATACTTGTATACTGTTGGATAAATCTATTAGGTCTACACTGAGGTAGAATACATTTATTTATATATATTAAGTTTAATTTACATAGTGAAAAAAATTCAACACAAATAAGTTTTCTCTATATCTTCACAGGAAGGTAAACGGTATTGAAAAAGTTATAATGCCGAAATTACGTAATACCGAAAGTTATATTATGATGGAAATGGATGAACGGGTAAATTAATGTTGAAATTATATTTTTTATAGTTTGCTACGTTGGACTTAACTTTCTGTGGACACTTAACTCAATAAATCATATAAAATGTTGCTATTGGTTCTAAGATAGTTCCCTAAGATAATTATGAAGAATATGTTTGGTACTTTGCAGTTTGAATGGTTAATTTAGGATAGAAAGCATAAAAAACGTTGATTAGACAGTATCTGCATACTACATAGTACATAATTCCTAAATAATGTAATTGACCATACTTTTATCCAATCAGGAGAGGGAAGATTTCCATCGCCTGAAAATGGTGAAAGCAAAGAAGATTAGAAGTCAAGCTCGCGCCGTCTTACGCCAAGAAAAAAGCGATGACGGTGTAGGGGAGTCCACCGGCACGTACCATTTCAACATGGGCGTAGCCAGGGTATGGCATATGGGGCTCTTGCTTCCTACGTCACGGGCAAGTACCAATTTCTGGACTTATTTCATAAGACACTCGATGTTGTTGTTGTTACATGCCTTGGTTACGTTTTGCCCCTTGGAATAATCCTGGTTACGCCCATATATTACATAGGTATTTAACGATGAAAAACAATATCTCTATTTGTAGTCAGATAGTTGAAAGGCCATTTTCAGCATAGAAGATTAAAGTTGAACTAGCCATCAACCTGAAAGACTTCCGAAAAATGATAATCTAAATACTTAAAATAAAAATGACGTTAGTTGTAATGTACTAGAGAAACGATTTTTTTTTATAATGCCCAAAAGCAACAACCTGTTCTTCGGTTATACTTATTACATTTTCTAGAAAAATCATATCCTCTTTTTAAGCCAATAATTAAAATTGATATCTATGTATTTCGTCCTATATTACACTGTACATAATGTAATGTGTCGACTGTTTTCAGAAAATAATAGTAACTTTCGTTTTTCAGACTTTATCTTCGCCTGCTGCCCTGTTGCGGTATCCTATCGCCACAATTCTATAGAATGTCTCACCAGCGTTCTGACGTGCAACTCTTCTATCACCACGGATTCTGGAGACTTAAAGCCTATTTGTTATCCCCATAATTGGGATGATGACGACCTATTATTTTGAGGCTATGTTGTGTGGCTTGTTATGTTTGGGAATGATTCCTTTGGTAGTACGTGATGTTTTACATCGTAATATATTTATGATAAAAAATCAAAAGATGGTGTTTGACTTCGTAAAACACCGCATACACGGCATACTATCGATGATGATGATTCTTATACCCGCCACGAAGTATACATATACTCTATAGCGCCGCCAGCGGGTGCAGTGGGCTGAAATCCGAATTTCATAGATATATAATCCTTTTTCACAAACTGACTTTTATACTTGAAAATCTATCGGAAGGCTAACTATATGCCTAAAATATCAACGCTATGGAATAGCATTGCAAACAGCGCATACAAAATGTTTTCTTAAAATATTGTATACAACAACATATATGGGACTCCTTGCCTAGGCAACCATAGGACCACATAGTTAATAGACATGAAGGGAACTCAACACTGGTTGGGTGTGACTAACACACTACATCCCATCAAAACGTCTGCTGATGGTCAACAGACCGATTGCAAGACGGTAAAATACCGCACAGCACACGCTCGAGGAGTGCCCTGCGTAGGCTGCCAAGCTGCGGATCCTGGTCGATCGGATGAGCAAGATCTCTCTCTGCCGACAATAGTGTCAATGTTATATGGCTATGTAGGCAGAGCATGAAAATTGGAGTGCAGTGTAGAGCATGAAAATTGGTCTCCTGCGAGAGCGTCATGCTCCAGGAGACTGCAGAGCAGGATCGGGACACACACCGAGCTTCCCTCGGAAAAGCGGCGGTGCGCACGTGAAAACGAGCCGCCGTGTGCGCAGCACAGCGCACAGCGAGGCCTGGGGATTCATTTTCAATCCTCCACTAGAAATGCCCTGGCGGCCTTTTACAGTCGCCTTCCCTCTGCTAGAGAGGGTGACCGCTTTACAGTCATCCCCTCCATGTATCTAAAGGCGTGTCACCAGTGGGCGGCTCTAGTGTGATCTTACGAGGACATGGAACCCCCCTCCGGTGCCGTAGATGATCGCTCCAGTGGTATTAGTTGGTGGGAGTCCGGCATGCCCCTTCGCCCTTCCCCGAGGCGGAGAAAGTTATCAATAAACCAAGATAGGTACCAACCTAATGCCAGATATTCGCCGCTAAGCAGTAGTGTTTTAACTTAGACATTAGGTAGTGTTCCGGTTAGAAGGCCACTGTAGGTAACTAGTGAAATTACTGGGTGTAAGCGACTAAATATCGAAAATGACTATAAATGAGTGGATGAGCGCAGTTTAATGCAGGACAAGTCCTGGGTAGCATTAGAATTGTCATGGGCAGGCATGACGCTTACCACTAGGCGAATGTGTAGATCATCTTATCGCCATATTGTATTAAAATATAAAACATCGAATGTAATTACTTGAAGACTTTATTGAAATAAATAATATTAAATATAAGAATCTACAACACCCAGCCATCATCCAACCTCTCTTCCATAGGCTTGGTAAAGTATTGGCATCTTCGGAACTTCTCCAAAATCTCTCCCTGTAATAAAGCAATATGTCTTATTATAGACTTGCATAATTGGGTCACAGGTTACCACACAGCTGACTCCAAACCCGAGCTATGCGGCAGCCGGTACTGATCCAGTTTCGATTATTTGTGAGCCGACTTCATGATTCCGGCTCCAAATGAATTGTACGATAGCTTAGCCAGTGAATCATAGGCATACTTGTAGCTTAGTATTTAGGCGGCTTCGTTGCAACGACGCCGACGGTGTTTTTTACCGATCGTGATAGTAACTACTCGCCACTTTCTGTTAGCGCCACGCTGCACGCACTACGCTGGCATCAGCCTGGGATTTAGCTTGGAAACAAAAGCAGGTGGAATATGCAACGAGACCGAATTCACCGGTACGGTTGGCGCAGTATCTGACTAAGCGATTGGCATTCTGCGCTACGTGTTCGATACCCGCACGCCACAATGTACGTAACGCCTAGTGCCCATTTCTGTATCGATTTCTGTTATGGTATGGTATGTGTGCAATGATATTATACCATAGATATGTTACGTCCATTTTAAATGGCACGCAAAATACAGTCTCGCTTGCACAACCATGTCGTGAGAAAGAAGATACAAAAACAACAAGAGTAAAAGAGATAGCTATCTAGGCGAACCGATTGCGAGGTGCTACAATTGGGGGAGTTTTGGTTGTTACTTTTGGCACGCATGTAACATATCTACTTCTTTTTAATATATAATATCATTGTATGTGTGATATTGAAGGATTTGCGAAGTAATCGTGATGAAGGAAATCCCATGGAAGGTGCGTAGGCTAAATGTAATAAAAAGTTGCATATGTTGAGGCAATCTATATGACGCAAGTTACCGTTACTTACAGGACCCGTTTTTTTAATAGTCTCGCTGTAGAAAGTGATGGCACTAGAACCGGTGCCATACAATGGATACATCAGGTGCATCTGTAACCAGAAATAAATTAGGTAGATTCGTTTATAAAGCATCTCTTTAATCAATACAGAGAAAAGTCGAGTGTGCCTAATTATGGGTTTACACGTGTGCTGGTGCAGTACGCAATCTTATATCTAATCAGTATGCGAAAGTAACGATAAATATGTAAATTGGTGCTAAATCAATAGACTAGAGGTAGTTACGTGACGTGGGAGGCAAACAGCACATACATTTTTGTCAGCAGTGATTTCCAGATTCCGTGGTTCAAAATTGTCTTTAATGTAATTTGCATCATATTCCGTGCAATACTCCGAGACCGGACGTGACATCGCCAACTCCTCTATCACCTCGTCCAACATTTGTTCCCAAAAGAAATCTGTTAGCATTCGCTTGCGAATACCTAGAAATAATATATTATTTTATTAAGTAAAAATTCTAATTACACAGAGGAGACTGTTTTTCAGACCACTGTCGCCAGCTTTTTAGTCACTGGTCTCTCGCAACCCAATTTATTGCAGTTTAGTATTGCTGATGCAACCGCGTATTAGCCAAATACAGCTCCTTCTATCAATAAATCATCATTCAATGCCTTTTGCAATCACTGCTGGACATAGTACTCTCCCGAGTTGCCATTCACACATTCCATACAGCTCCTTGATTGTATTTACATCATACCTTAGATAACCTAAAATATAAGATAATAAAGTCTCGTCTACCTTCCGCAACATAAGACTTTTTGGGAATTTTATAGCTACGGCGCATCTCGCTCCCTTTTTCAGGGGCTTCGCGCCCGTCCTGTAGAATCCATGGCCGGCTAAAGTTCTTTCCTTTACCATACGCAGACGGTTCAATAGGAACTTTAGGATGGAGTTTAATTCGTTCAAGAGGTCTTATTTTCAATTCTTCTTCTTCATTTTCTGGTTCAGGTATATCGGCTTGAATACCGGCATCGTGAGCTCCAGTATCCATCATTTTGTTAATTATTCTACACTAAAATATTACCCAAAAATATTTGAAGGTGTCTGTTACTCTGTTACAACAGAGTACATTTGTATATAGGGTTGTCATGGAGACCAAATATTTTTGATGAATGATGAATGTTGAGTAACATATATACATCAATGCTTTGAACTGTGCTTACAACGCCTAGATGGAGTATGTCTATGGCTTACAACCTTATTACCGACATTACAAAATCCGTGCACTTGAGTGAATTGTAATTGTTTAAGTTAAGTTAGAACGTCAGCATAGAGTAGGTACCTAACTTAACGTCAGTCAGCTAAAGATAGGTTCATAGATGATACACAGGTTGTATTAGATTGAGGAGTCTGCGAGCTCACAACAAGTGACTTCCGGGAAGACGGCGGTGCGCACGAGGTCACGTGCCGACGTATTCGCAGCACAGCGCAAAGTGAGGCTTGGGGGGATCCTTTACAATCCTCCCCAAGAAGTGCCTGGGGGGGCGACCTATTTTACACTCACCTTCCCTCCGCTAGAGGGGGTGACCGCTTTACAGTCATCCCCTCCATGATGCGCCAATGGGCGGCTCTAGTGTGATCATACGAGGACCTACCCTTAGGTGCCGAAGATGACCGCCCAGTGGTTTTAGCCAGTAGAAGTCCGGCTTGTCCCTTTGCCCTTCCCCGGGGCGGAGGAAGTTCCATGTACTACATGTACATCCACTGGACATCAATAAAAAAACGTAATTTTGTGAATAGGTGCACCTATTTCTAATTTATACAACCAAATACGTGATTCTACTGACTAAAATCAATAGAGCGGTCATCTTCGGCACCAAATGGGGCTCCAGGTCCTCGTAAGATCACACTAGACTGTATTAGGGCCCTACGTGCAGTAGGTTTATCGATATTAATCGGATCTGCAAACATTCACACTATACAATTCGGCAGAGATACTGCATGCAGGGCTTTGAGTAGGCGATTTTAATTTCGTACGGTATCTTGGTACGTACTTATAGTACGTACTCGTACGGTGGTTCACTTCTGCTGTGAGATAGTGAAATACGTCTTAGGTTGGACGGTTAACGCATAGATGGTTAACGTTCCATATGACATAGGTTCTGGAACTTTTTGGATCTACTCATCTCTAGTTGTGAGTGTGTCTAGGTATGCATGCAAAAAGTACTATTACGTACTAAATTGAATTAATCCAACAGGTTTTGTTAGATTAGATTAGAATCGTGAAAATTGAAATAGGTGTCACTTTACACCTAGTCTCATAAAATATTTATTCTTCAGGGACATGGTCTAATAAATCGACCCACCTCTACAGTCAGCCACAGAGTACATTTGTATATATACAGTCAGCTGCTGGTCGATCGTATTATTCATAGATGAATATACCTCGTATTATTGTTCTGTGTGGTCGATCACTTGATGTGTCAAAGTCAAACGCAAATCAAAAGATGGCTAGTTCGATAGCTCGTACACAAGATTTGCCCCCTCCGGGGGGCTATAGACCTATCCCTTACAAAAGAATTCCCGCAAAAACATTGTTTAGTGGTAAGTGTTATATTTATTTTACAAATTTCAAGATGAGAACTGAACTAACACTGGATTATGTAACTTATGTTTATAGGTTAGATTGTTTTGTTTCTTAGAGTTTGAATAATACTATTGCACTATGTCTTGTTACTAGAGTATTCATAAAATATGTCAGGAATAAATATCAATCTTATCCTCCTGGCTTCTTATTGATCTTGTTGGGTTCATGACCTTCCTATTTTTTTTTTTGAATAAACAATAAATGCAACAATATTACTAGTACATATTACACAGTAAACATATTTACTTGAAAATGTAAATTTCAAGTCCTTGCCGACTTTGTTATCTACAAGGAATAAGACTCAAACTTAATAATTAGATACTATTAGACCAGATTAATATAATTGGGCCAGCTTTCTTATTGATTTGACTTAAATAATTATTTTCAGGGTATACTATGTTTGCTGGCTATATTGGCATAACAGCTGCTGCAATGTATCTTTATAGTATAAACTATAAACAAATTGTCAAAGATCAGATTGAGATGCGCTCAGCCAAGATGGCAATATTCCCGATGTTACTTGCGGAACGAGATAGGGCATTCTTGAAGCAGCTCCGCAAAAACCGTGATGCTGAGGAAGAGCTCATGCGTGATGTGCCTGGATGGGAGGTAAAGCACTTATTTTTAGGACTAGAAACCATATGTGAGAAGCATAATCTGGTATAATAAATATTAAGTAACTTAATATAAAAAAAAACTGTCTTACATGTTTGTTGTAAGCAGACATCTTTATATCATATACCAGCTTGTACACATATCCACTAATAAACTGGGGCCTCCTGATTAACCATCCTAGGGGAGAATAGCAAATTGTCATAATTGACATGTCATATGTGTACCATGTGGCCTCTTAATGAAATGGGTATATACATACTCTACTACTATTGGAGAACTTCTGAGAATCACAAACCGTGTTTTAGGTACTGGTGTTTTCAATGCCCTCTGAGACATGACAATATTTTATGGAATGAAATTGACATGGTATTTATTTCTGGAGTCTATTTCCAGTAGTGAACTGCAAGGCTAAGTATAAATAACAGATAGATGTATCATACATGTAAAAAAGCAAGCCAATTTCGAACAGGTCCATGTGTTATCTTCAAAAATTACAGAAATCTACCTGCCTACACTTATTTCCATTGTTTTAATAAGAATCAGTCCTATGAGCAAAGTGCCACGCCCATTGCAACTTCAGTTTACTAATACTGAAAATATGCTATGTTGGCAACTTTAGTTCTTCTATGGATCTGCTCATTTCTGATTCAATCTTGTAGAGAAATACCAAGCATAGCTCGCTGAGTGACCTTGAGCTTTCTTATGAGGCCCGTAATGAGTGACCACATCTCTGTTCCATATGTCATCACTAGGCTCATAGAACAATTTCCGAAGGGATAAAAAGGTTCTCGAGTGGAGACCACGCACTGAAAAATGCAGCATGGGATTACTTCGAAAGAGGTAAACTGACAACTTGGTGAAGGTAGCTCAGCATAATTAGATGAAGGCAGCATGTGACA
The DNA here is from genome assembly GCA_947459985.1 of Diloba caeruleocephala. NCBI lineage: Eukaryota > Metazoa > Arthropoda > Insecta > Lepidoptera > Noctuidae > Diloba > Diloba caeruleocephala. Next base: position 6,917,590 of record OX381618.1, read on the forward strand.
GCGCATTGTGGAAAACTATGGGGGAGGCGTTTGTTCAGTGGTGGATGTTCTTTGGCTAATATGATGATGATGATGAATGTTTTCAAGGGTTCATAAATTAAACGGCGGGTAACACCGGGGGCACAGCTATTCACTAAATATAATTGTTATCTTCTCCAACGAAACCCACAGTGGGTTTATTTATTTAGCTAGGAGGAGCCAGTGGGTTCACGTCAGTAGTGCAAAACGTTGGGTTCGAACTCACGACTTCTCGATCGGCAGCCCGACGCCTTACCCGTTCGATATTGGGCCATCGCCACTTCAAGCTACATGACAAACAAAAGCCGAAAACACTAATGAAAATATTTTTTCAACGCCCTGCATCAACTGATATTACCGTTTGTCATTTTCCAGGTCGGCACCTACTATGGCGAGAAGGTGTATAAACTTCTCCCGGAAGACACGCTGGTAGAACCCATCTTCCATGAATACTATGCACACTCAACACCCCACGCCTGGTTCCAGCGCGCCTACCTCGCACTGCGCTCTTAAATATATAAAGCCTCGTTCGTACTAGGGCTGCACATGTTTGCGATTTGTATCAGGCACGTGTAACTAAAACATTTTATGTTGTGAAATTCGTATATGAGTTTCTAAATAAATAATTCTACGAAATACTATTTAGGTACAAGTTACGAAACTTGTTCATGAGTCCAAAACAAAACCTAGCCTGAGTTTCTTTTGGAATTTGTTCTCTGTGATGGTCATGTAGCGAAATGGCCTGTTGTTTCAATATGACGTGTAAAAGACCTAATTACTGAATAAATGTTTCTATTCTATAGCCTTGTTTTGGTACATTGTTTCGTGACTTGTGTGGCTCCACCGCCGCGTGTTGCACTTTGCGCCAGTCTCAAACAAGATATCGGAAGAGACCGTACTCCTCACTTGCTAAGGGCGGATCCAGAGGGGGCAGGGGCCACGCTATTTGTGCCAGAACCATGATGCGTAGAATTGCGCCCTGGTGCGGACGATGCGGTGAGGTAAAGACGTGGTGCCCTAAATCCAACAATAGTGACTATTTCAACCACTTGTGAACTCATGAATTATTTTAGCTTGTGAATAAAGTGCGGTTACTTTTTATTTAAGTAAAATAAACTCAATAAAGCGTAGTAAATTATTGGTTTTTCATTTGGATAGAAGTTAAATACCTACGGTTTCTTTTTTAAATATCTTACTTTAGGTTATTCATCATGTGTCAGCTATGTTGGCAGAGAATGAAAGTTGGAGTGCAGTGTTCTGTAGCATGATGCTCTCGCAGGAAACCCAGAAGCAGAAGAAGAGCAGGATCGAGAGGGCCGATCCCGTTCAGAGAAAGAGGACACGGCGCTAGGGTAATAACCGCCCATGTCCAACACGCCTGAGCCTCCTGTCTTCGTTATATGATGGGGGGTGGTTTTAGCCGGTACCTAGGAGTCCGGCATGCCCTTTCGCACTTCCCCGGGGCGGAGGAAGTACATGATGTATTTCCACCGGATTAATAAATAAAAAAAGACCATAGATTATCCCCGCGAGATGTGCTTGCGTAGGCGGCTTTTTTGGGCTCAAATGCTCAATACACAAGATGGCATCGAAACGACGAGCGGTTTAACGCAGCATTGTAAGCTATCTTCATTATCTACTAAAACACATAGAATAGCTTAAAAGGCACGAGGGACCGTGTGGCTACTAGTCAAAGTGGCGGCACACGTCGGCCAGCCGCCTCTGCCCACTCCAACAGAGTCGCCTTTTACGACACCCACGGGATGAGATGGGATGGTGGTATTCTTAGCCACCACAAGGGCCAGTATAAGCTGGTCTCGCCTTGTATAGACTTTCCGTGCAGTGAGAGATCAGCTTATAATGTTTAGCCGTGTGTACGTGACGGCACGGATTGTGCAGTGGCTGATACAGTCGGCTGCAGCGCTCCGGGTCTTGGGTTCGATTCCCGCACGGAACAAATATTTGTATGATCTGCAGGTAGTTGTTCCGGGTCTGGGTGTATTGTATGTGAAATTTATGTCTGTAAACGCACCCACGACATAGGAGAGATCCTAGTGTGGGGCAACGTTATAAAAAAAACATAAAATCAAGTTATAAAAACCAGTATAAGCTGATCTCGCATTGTATAGGCTTTCGGTATGATCAGAGATCAGCGTAAACTAGATTTCTATAGCTTGATGTGTAGCCGTGTGTACCATCATAGACCATCAAACGAAGGGGTTTGTACTATATAAATAAATTTGGACGACGAAGAAAACAGAAATAATAAATAAACTGATACTTTTTTCGTATTTCTACGCAGAAGTATTCCGATTTTAAACAACCGGGTTGCCTGTCTTTTGATAACCTAACTTGCCAAAATAAGGCATTCTAATTTCTAGGTTTGCTGAACGAAAGAGACAACTATATGTGCTGGACAATAACAAAAGAATAATTTCCCGAACAACACGCGAAAACTTGCGTTCCAGAAACCCGCAGATTGTGACGGACTGTTACGGCGGGTAATTGTGACAGCTTGCTAGCTTCTTCTTCTTCTTCTCTTAGATTATGGCTTCTGTAGAATATCTTCCACAATTTCGCCAATGTCAAGTATAAGACTTCACTCGCGATGGGTTGTCAGCAGAAGAAAGTGCTAAAATCATGTCAGACACATTTACATACTGTGCTGATGTTGCTGTAGGTCGCGGATCAATAACCAACACTCGTAGATGTGATTGGTGGAATAGCTATTTAACTGAACAACGTAAACGTTTTCGCAGAGCGCGCAAAAAACTAAACAAGCTTAAAAAACAGCAAATCACGGGAGACATATTTATTGATACATTAAATAGATTCAGAATTGCCAGATCTAGTTATAGAGCCGCGGTGGCAAAATCGAAGGGAAATCTGTTACAGAAGGTAGTGCAAACACTAGATAGGGAGGGTCCGTGGTCTCCTCTGTACCACGAGTTTAAAGCCAATAGATCAGTCGATCTTGCTTATATCCAAAATATTAAAATTAATAACATGCATACCACTGGTATTGAGGAGACCACGGAGGCTCTTCTCAATACTCTTATACCTGATGATCTACCTGGAAATGATAACGAGTATCATCAACAGATTAGATCATGGGCTGCTGAACCGCCGGAATCCCCAGCGTCTGACTTACCATCCACTGACGAATTCATAAACGTTGTCAATAAACTACCACTTAATAAAGCATCTGGAGAAGATAAAATATCGAATAGAATGATTAAAGAAGCTTGTAAAATATCGGGTGACTCTATACTGACCGTTTTTAATCGTTGCATTGCTGAAGGCATTTTCCCTCGTATATGGCGTTCCGGTTTTATACGCATAATACCAAAAAGTGGTGACAACCCCCCGGATGATCCTAAATCATACCGGCCTATAACTTTACTACCATCTTTAGGGAAACTTCTCGAGCGCCTTATAGTTCCACGTTTGCTGCCAGATGGACCGAAATTTCATAATAACCAATTCGGCTTCACAATAGGAAAATCTACTATTGACGCGGCAATCTCTGTCAGGAAAGTAGTAAATTCATCTGAACATAAGTACGTGATAGGCATCTTCCTTGATATCTCTGGTGCCTTCGACAACGCGTGGTGGCCAATGCTACTACTTAAAATGAAAGTCCGCGGTTGCTTCAGAAACATCTACACTCTCGTTTACTCATATTTTGCACACGGATCTGCAAAACTTAAACTTGGTCATCACGCTGTGTCGAAGGAACTCACGATGGGATGTCCTCAAGGATCCGTTATTAGTCCTTATCTATGGAACATGGGTTTCGATGATTTTCTAGCGATTCCATTACCATCCGGCTGTTCATTGACTGGTTACGCAGACGACGGCCTTCTGCTTATTCAGTCAAGTACAAGGGCGAGCCTTGAAAAATTGGCGGATACTTGTTTACGTTTAATCTCTAGTTGGGGCGAACGAAACCGCTTAATGTTTGCACCACAAAAAACCTTTCAACTAATTTTAAAAGGCAATCTTAAGACATCACCGAGCATTAAATTCAATAATGTTACCGTAAAAAGAAAGGAGTCCGTGTGCTACCTTGGTCTTGTATTGGAGAGAAATTTTTCATTCGTTGAACACATAAAATCTGTAGGTGAAAAAGCTAAAAGGAACTTTTATGCCCTGACAAGGATATCAACAGCTACATGGGGTCTTTCATTTTATACTTTGAAAACTATTTACGGCGCTACCTACTTAGGTTGTATTTGCTATGGTTCACCTGTATGGGCCGATAGGGCTACTATCGGCGCGGCAAGACGTAAACTGCTCCAAAGCCAGCGCTTAGCGTTGATATTCTTGTGCAAGGCATATAGGACAGTAAGTACTGAAGCTCTGCCTGTGCTAGCAGGTGTTTTGCCAGTCGATCTTGAGATACAGCGACGTGCTGCAATGTACTACTCAACTAGAGAAAACATGGACGCGGAATTTCTGCTACAACGCGATCGTGTTAGGATCTGCAGATTGTTTAGACCACAGACTGGTGTTTGGGAGGAACTCTTGGCCGAATGGCAATGCAGGTGGGACACGTCTATTAAGGGCCGTCACCTATACCAGTACTTTCCATCCATTCGTGAGCGGTTGGCAAGTGCATGGTTGGAAGTTGATCATTGCGTGGCTCAATTTCTCACCGGCCATGGTAACTTTAAGAGTAAATTGTTTAGCTTCAAGCTTGTCACCTCACCATTCTGCAAATGTTCAACACCGGACTGTGAATATGAACAGTCTGCACATCATATCCTGTGGGAGTGTATTCTTTGGCAAGATGAACGCAATATTATGTTTGACAGCATGCAAGTTACATCCGGGGTTGTTTACTATACAGATCTTGTTGCGACTAGGACGAATTTCCGTGCGTTCAAGTGTTTTTGCCATACCTACTATTGGAATCAGTCACAATAGCTCACAACATAGGACCCGTAAATAAAAAAATTGTACCCGTGGTGCTTGGCAACTGGGCTTAACCCTGTTGTAAACTCCCATTTATTGTGCCTATGGCCTATCGTTTTTCTCTGTCTCCTGCTTGCAACGGAGGGAAGTGGAACGTATATTCTTTCATACTCCTCCTTTATCTTTTCTGATTAATTTCGGTGCGGGTTCCAAGACAGTTATTCATTTCTCTGGGACACACCGAGCTTCATTGATCGGTGTTCTTTTCGGTGGTCGCCATTGTAGATCCTGGCTTACAGGAGTTGCAGTGGTTGGGAATGTGTGGCGGGCTTGTCCCATAAAAAAAAAAAAAAAAAAAAAAAGTATAAGGCAACGTCGTACGGTGTTTAGATTAATAAATCTCTACATATTCATAAAATAATTCACAAAAATGAAAAAATTCTAAAAAATATGTCGGCAACGTCGTACGGTTCCAAGCTTGCTAGCTAATTCGGCGCCATATTTTGACACGCCTTTCAGAAACCAGCTGTAAGACATAGTCAAATAGTCGTTCGCATAAAGGAATACTAAAGAGGTCACCGTTTAACCCAGTTACGACAGATTGCATGCTACGCTAGTCAGTATAGACATCCTAAGATGCGCAACATTACTACCGCGTTATACAAAAAAGTATATGGATTTACTAGTTAAATCATTAGATGACTATTATATTACGATTGAAAGCACATTTTTATTGAAGGAAATTACGTAGGGCGTAGTTAAAAAATAAAATGCGCACTGTAGCTAAGGATGGAGGATGGCGATGGAGTTTCTGCTACGGGTTACGAGTTCGATTCGCACGCGGAGCCAGCTTTTGTATAGCCAGTTGCTAATCTGGGTCCGGGTGATTGTGATTTGTCTATAAACTGTAGCCACGGTACAGGAGAAAGAATAGTGGGGAAATTTATAAATATTTTTTCTATTAATACTACAATAATAATAAAAAATAGAAGTATGTAATATTTTATTACATTTAAGTTCTATATATTTCTTAACATTTCATAAATGTATCTTTTAATAAAGCAGTCTCTCTTATTAAACTAATATATTCTACAATTATCACTGGTCCAATTCTGTCCCAATAATACTTTCTAGGTCTCAGCTGTCTGGCCAATAGTTATAGTTTCCAGAGGGAGGCGGGACTGGCATGGGAGGTCCATTCGGAGGGGGTCCTGTGCCGGAGCTATATGGCGATCCTTGCGGGGATCCGTACCTTGGTCTGAACCACGGTCTACTTGTATACTGATACTGATTACTCGCGTAAGCTGCCAAGTTCTGTCCAGTAGCATTTGGGTATGGGTTTTGTTGGTTCTGATTGGGTGGAAATGAGACGTTCGGCATGTTCGGAAGGCTTTGTGAAGGGTACGCCTGTGGGGCTGGCGTTGTCGACGGAGAGAAGTTAGTCTGCGAGTTCTGCGAGGTCGGCGTCGTCGCTGATGCGTAATTCTGATTATTATTTTGGTTCGACCCATTTGTTGGGTTGTAGGTTGGCGGTGGTTGTGATGTGGTTGTTTGGTTGACGGTGTAAGCTGCGTTTTGGTTTCCATTAGACGAACCGTAAGGCGGTGTGACAGTCTGGTTGGCGGATGTGAATCCCGTCGACTGCGTTGTTTGGCCGTCTGACGTGAAGGTCGGCTGATTTTGCACTGTACCTGGCATTGAATATCCATTTTCTTGCGACGGGGACGTAATATAATTGGTTTGATTGTTAGTTCCATTCGTTTCCGTTTCTGTGGAAGAAGATTGTCCGTTACCATTGTTCGTGGTGTTCTGGCTCGATGGTATACTATACTGGACGTTAGGATTATTACTTGATACAGTCATAGCACCGGAGCTTCCTTGCATCATATACTGTTGTGGCATCCCTCCATACTGTGACGTCGGTGTCAGAAAGGAATTTGGTATCATTTGGTGGACAGGCGGCGGTTGGGACACGGGGATATTCTGGGGAGTATTTCCTAAAGGGGAGGATGGGGGAGCTTGGACTATAGGTATTGCCCCTAGGTTAGGGTTCAGTTGATGTCCAGCGAGAGCTGCATTTAGTTGCTGTGCAGATAGCTGCGCATTTAAATTGATTCCAGCGGGCATATATTGCGAAGTAGCCGGCATATTCATTGGCATTAGCGGCATATTGTACTGGACTCCGCCCTGCATGCCCAACTGGTTCGGTTGCATTACAGTGACGTTTTGCCCGGGCTGGAGGACTTGTTGGAAACCCGAAGGCAATGCGCTTTGCATAAGGCTTGGGTGATTCGCTGGTATCATGTAGACTTGGCTGTTTGGCTGCCCAAGAACTGTTGGAACTTGGCTTATATTTAGAGGGTTTTGCAATACAGTCATGCCTTGCGGCACTGTGATCATTTGAACGTTATGCGCGGCGTTCTGAACTTTGCCGAGGTCTTGCTTCTGTCCATCTTTGCTACTTTGAATCTGTATGGCATTTCGGTCAATCTGGCGAATGTACATGCTCGTCCCATCTTGTCCCATCCCAGGTGACGAGACACTGCGAAGTAATACTTATTATTATAAAACATAAACATTAAAGTACTAAATTATTATAAAATTTTATAGTTTCATACTTCGTCTGCTGTCCAGAAGAGACTTGGATGATAGTGCCGTGTGCTGGGTTTATTTTCATCCCCATACTGGCTTCCTTAGCTGTGGAATGAATGAAGTTTTAATACAAATTCCAGAAGTTTCTATAACGCTTTGCTTTCTACGCGTAATGCAAGACTGTTTAAGTAATATTCGGTTCGTCAATAACTGCCCAGGTTAAACGCAATGCAAAGATCCAAAACGCCAATATCGAAATCTGTAAAGAATTATTAGTTTACTATTTACTACAAAATATGGTCCTCAATACCATTTACCCTCGTTGACAGCTACAATTAATAACAGATTGTAAAGTGCCTACCCTTAGACTGATTTACTAACTTACAGTATAAAAGAAGAGAAACATTAGAATCAAAGTAAAAAGATATTAAACAAAAACATAACATAACTAGTTTTTTATCAATTGTGACGCTATGGCGGGTGAATAAGCAAGTCGAGGCGCTCATAGCTAGCTGCACTCACTGATCGGTAAACCTCAATCATGACCCATGCCATCGCAGCTTTTGCACACGCTGAATCCGCCCCACTCCGTAGATTCATGAGTGAGGCCACTGGAGCGCCCTGGTACATGCGCAATGGCCAACTTCATTTCGATTTAAACCTGCCGGCCATGAAGCAAGCGTCTAAACGCTACTTCGATTCGACCTTGTCCTACTCAATTCCCCTTGTGGAATCGACCGCCGATTACCAACCCTCCCGTATTAGCAGAGTACGCAGCCCGAGGCACGCTCTGGTTAACCCGGACGACAAAATCACGATAGATCACATGAAGACACTCGCGCTGTCTCATTGACTCAACACCCGACCGTTTTTCCGCCCTCGCCGAAGAGGATGCCCGCCTCACCGACGTCACGGTGGCCTATCGCCGTGACACCAACCCGTTCAAGTTATTACTTCTCCCCCCCGTCTCTTGCTCGCGCCGGCCCGTGCCGAGCCTGTAGTATTAAATGTCCCCTAAAACATATTAAATAATACCGATCCAGCTGTCCCCAAAACAATAGCAAGCCAAAAAAAAATATCAATAAACGATTGGTGAGGTTAAGCAACGCTTGGCGTGGTCAGTCTTTGGATGGGTGACCGCACAGTGGTATTTCAACTGGGCGTCTCCGTATTTCGGAGGGCACGTAAATTCCTCGTTAACAGCTGTTGTCATTGGACGGTCAAGTAAAGTTGGAGAACTCTTGGCGGCTTGAAGAATTCTGACACACAGTTGGCCACAACGGTGGTGGCCACACGAAATATAGATGCAAGTACGCTTTAGCAAAGTAGAAATAATAATAAAAATACGGAAGACGATATCTTCAATTTCTTACACTGGTTAAACATTTCACTGGCTCCAGTATATTTTGCTGTTGTTAGACGTTGGAGAAATTCTGCAAAGAATAATTATCTTAGGTTTTAATGTAGATAAGGAGCAATGTTTTTAATGAAGGAATGGCTTCGATGGTAATTATTACTTTGATTTTCACTGCAAAGTAGGCTTATACGAGTGTTATTTTAGTGGTGGCACTTATTAGGATTAAGCAGTTACAGTTTAAGCAGAATAATGAACAAATACGGTATTTTTCTGTTTTCACAAGTTATTGGTTGCAAAGATAAGATCATCTTTAATTATATTTATTTTCTTGATTATCTCATGCTTGTGTCCGCATTCTTATGTTTGCATAATTATAATTAGATAGTGAATTACATTTCTTCTGTCTGCGCTTAACACTAAATATGTAAACTACGTAGTACTAATGCGTATCAATGGCCATCGAGAAAAGAGCCACCTGTGAATGGTGACCATAATACTTGATAACCGAAACAAACAACAATTATTAAAATTTCTAGCATTAGAACCCAAATACATGACACCGCTGTCCGTTTGGGGCTCGGATTAAGAATATAGCACCACTCCATCTCCTCTCGTGGATGTCGTAAAAGGCGACTAAGGGAATCTAAACCACAGGGATGGGCACCAGCGTCCCTTCTGTGAAACTGCGCAAACTTCCTCCCTAAAATGATGACACGGTTCATCAGTGGACGTCCTTTGGCTAAAATGATGATGATATGACACTAGATATAACCAAATTTGTTAAAGATAAGCTATGTTATTCGGGATTCCCAAGTCCAGTATTCCCTAAAAATAATTATTTCCATTTCTTTACGCAACGAAATACGACGGGCGTTGAGCTCTATAATTAATTGGAAAAATTACAAATATAAACTTAAGACGATCTGCGACAACGTTGTACAACTCGAACATTAATATCCTCACGTAATGGTGTCTAGATGATATTGGGGCTTTCACACATGCTGGCACCCAGCTGTGAACGAAGTATCAAAGTAAATAGCCCCACCGTCGAGAATACACAAGACCAGCCAAAGCGGTGAAGAACATTCATCAATCGCGACGGTGCTGTGCTTCTAGAGAGAGTATTACATATAAAAACATTAGTATATAAAAATTACGCAGTCGCTTGCTTTATCATGCGATGCTATATTCATATTGGCTGAATAGTCCCTGATAAATAACAGACCGCCACTTTTCCGTTGTTGTAGTAAAAATCGCCTAAAGGATTATCTCAGGCAGAAGCGTAGATACTCTTTGTTGCTATTAAAAACTATTTCTTTATTTTTTATTATACTGCAATCGCTAATCCGCTGATGATGGCAATATTCCCTTAGGCCGATTATTGTCGAGTTCAGCAGTGGACGTTTTCGGGCTCATATGCATGCTTGTGTTGATACGAAAAAATTGTTATGGTAAAATGTATTTTAAAGATGAAATCTCGCGGCTTTGTGATGCGTCGCCTCGTCGTTGCAGTCTCAGCGGATGTCAGCTGCACACGTTCGAAAACTGATAGGAAAATGCTACAAATATTGGTTAGTCGCCAAATACCTCCTTTACCTTGAGTGCTAAATTATAATAAAACCGCCGATGCCTTAAAACTATATAACATATAAAAACGCTACTTAAGCCATAAATTAACTAACGAAAGCGGGTTGGTTATGTTATTAAAATATTAAATAACTTATACACGAGATGACATGAACAACTAATTTCCTTTCGTGTATATTAGAGCAAGCAAATACTTAGTGGCAATAGTTTGCGTATCAACTGGAGTTATTTTGCACGATCGCCTTGGAATTTCAAAGCGCAGTGTAAGATGGGAGCCAAATATGCTAACACTAACGAAAAAGCAGTCACAAGGTGTTTTCTGTCCCGTTTCGACCTCTTCCACGACAACAGAGATGAAATTTTGCACCAGATTTGGCTGGAAAAAAGTTTTTGGAAGCAAAGAGTATTTTGCTTTTTAGAGCACTTTTAGCTTGCACTAGAAAAAAATCTGTCAATAACTAAAGACTATACGCTACCCTATTGGAGCATTTTAAGGAAGCTAGGATGTCGTGCTATTCTTGCGATATAATGCACCCGATCACAGAGCAGTGTTGCCATTGGTGCCCTTCAAATATGTGTCATTGAAATCATGGGAAACTTACTGTTCAGTTCCAGACTTCGGCCCCACATGATATTTATATGTTTTTAAGAAGAGCTTCGGGTCAAGATATTGTTCGACGATGGCAGCAAAATTTGACTAGATTCGAAAAGATAAAACATTTTTTTTAATTATTGAAAGATCTAAAGAATAGTGTGGTCGGGTCACATTCTTTATAATTATATTTACCGCCATTCTGCGAACTTTTTTTCGTACTTGTTAGTATGATGGATTTTTAGTTACGAAGCTAGTAAAGTTCAGTTTGCCTAATTTATGCCGTTATCAATTTAGGAGTTCGTCTATCGCCGCCGCGCGTTACTAATCAATGCTGTTACGGGATTGCTCTAACACACAGTTATATTCAAATCATCTCGCATATCAAGCAACAATTACAATCTATATCTTCAATGTACCTGGTGCCGCGGTCCAGGATCGCGATTCTCTCGTGGAGCTCTTGTCATGGCTCACATGCGACCTGCGGCATCACATCATTTCAATATACGCACACAATATCGATATCACATGACAATTGTAAACCCAAAGAACAGAAGCTTCGTCGTACTTCAGAAATAGGTGGGAGGTGCCAGTTCCAGATACAATTCCAAGTTGTTCTATCCTTGTTGGAGACAAAGGTATCTTCTGAGAATCTTCTGTGGTTGGATCTAGTAGAACTGGCTGCTTTGATGGAATTATAAGAGCATATTTCATTATTATTCTGACCTTATGAAGTTTCTATGACTATATTATAACTGTATTTCTATTAAAATAACAATTATTTCGTAAGTATATGTGTTTTGCGTTCAAGTCGTAGTCGAAATAGTAATGAAACATAAAAAAATAACTAATAAAAAAGCTTCAGAAATCAAACTTAGTTTTCTTCTAGCATTTTCGTCATAATTATTGTAGTCTCTTTTAACTTCATCCTAGGGCCGGATTCATATTGCAGATTTGAATTATTGCATAAATATTAGACAATAACTTTGTAACGTCAATTGCATGACAATCTGAGTTTAATTTTTAATCGCGATGAAATAAGATAATTTCCCGCATATTCCATTTCTGCAAATATTAAAATCTAGTAGAAAAGATATTTAGATCATAAAAAATATTTGAAACAAAATATCTTTTCTAATAGTGAAGGAAATCCTGAAAGAAACTCAACATTGGTCTTCAACAAAACTAAATACTTACCCTCTTATTCATAAAAAGATAAAACATTGATCAAACCATATTAGTTAAAATTTGGTGTTGTGTCTAGTATCTTAGGTTTTCGCGATTATTACACATTACAATAGATAACTTATACACGGATTACATCGCGTATATTATAATTTTTGTTTTTACTGACGTTTTAAATGCTTTGCAGCATCCGTGGTCGCAGGATGATTAAGGTGAGAGTTGTCGTTTCAGATTTAAAAAAGTTACATTATCTACTGTACTCAAAAATTGTTTCGATGTAATCTGGTTTAACAGTATTTTTTTTATATTATACATTGACCATAGTGTATTTTGTCGTTATCTTGCAACACCAACTGTCGTAATGAAAGATAGAGACAAAAAATATTTTAACTAAAAAGGATTTGAATGTTTTATTTTTTTAAGATTAAGAGGGTTTTTCTATTCTGACTTACCCAGCGGGAGCTATGGGTCTAAGCTGCAATTGGCTTGGCGTTCCATCTGATAATCTTTTCTGACCTCGAGTCTCTTGTCCGACATTTTTTGTAGGAGTGTTATTCTGCAAACATAACTACCTCTTAGCCATACTCATTGTCGAGGCATTTCAAAGAATGGACACTAATAACAGTAGCAATAGTTATTTGTTCAATTATTTGATTAAAATAATTGGGCAAGGCAGAATCATAAAATTTACAGAAGCAAACAATTTTTTCAGTAGCATAGCTAGATAGCCAAAGTTAGATATCATTTCTCTAGTTCTTTTGAAAAAATGTGACAATTCATTTTGAAGGCCTTAGGGGTCAATATACTGCACCGAATTGCCTATCATTGCTATGCCACTGGAATATGTTAAAATGTTAATTGAAGAAATGGCGCTAGTAAAATAGCCTGCAAAATTAAATGTTGATAATATTGTATGAAATATGAAAATAGCAGACTCCACAAGTATATAAACAAAAGAAATGGCAAACAATCTGAAAAATAAACCCTGAAACCAAAACACCGAAGGCTTGTGAGGTTAAGCATCATATTAGCACAGTCTATCTATGACTAACCACATACAGTGGTTCAACGAGAGTGTTCTGTCAGAGCAATCTTTTTAAGGTAAATGTGCAGGTCTAATGTCTCGAGCTGCAGTATGGTAATACAGGACATTGGACCCAACATTTGTTTGTCACTATCAAGGACGATAGACCACTGTATGGAGTAAGTAGTTACACTGTGATATTAGTATGTGCTAGTATTAAAACCTAATGCTCACAGAGATAATTTGTGGTGCAGACGCTTGTCCTGTTGATATTATGTTTATCAAAGAACCACTGCTGACTATAGGCTGTTGGGAAAATTTTAATCAGTATAAATATGTATGTCTTAGCCACAAACTCTACATTTTCTATTAATATTGCTATGCATATTATTTTATTGTATGGTATGTTTATTTTTGGTTACAACAACTTTTGGGACTTAAAACTTGAATCTCATTTTTAGCTTCTTCTTCGTTTTAGACAAGCTTAAATATTAATACATTTTTTTAAACGAACAAATGTATGTCGGTCGCTCTGTAAGTCCTGTCATTCCACTGTTTGTTGTTAGTGTCCTTGAAATAATTTCTGTCAATATTTATGCACTGGTTAATATGGTCAAACCAATAGTCAAACCGGTCCTTATATTTTTCTTCTGGAGTGGAAGCGCAACAACAATCCTTCTCTTGGCCGGCCCAAACATGAAATATGCTCTAGCTTTCTCTAGTTTGAGCGTCACACTATAGTTCTAAGAGAATGCTCAATATTGCCTTATGTATGTGCCATTTCTTTCTGGCACTGGTGAGTGATGAGAGAGATCATGATGAAAGTTGTATAAAAATATCTCAAATTCATACGACATGCTACAGACAAGAGTTGGCTTGTGTTCCCTCACCAGTTTCTACATAGTTACATCAGAATTTTTGCATCCACTCATATATATGCAACGCGTCTGCTTTTCTATAGGTATTTGACCATATTAATGTGCGTTTATTTCTTGCTGAACTATATGACTTATTCATATTAAAATGGTTTATATAATTTCATACAACCTTGTTTAGCCAAAACAATTTAAGCAAAAACAATGTGCAATCTGAGTAAAAGTAAAATAAAATAATATGTTTAGAGTACCTGAGTAATTGGCTAATTACTGATCTAACAAATAAATAAATACTCAACTCCTTTGCAAAAAAAATTGTAATATTAGGATACCTTTTGATTCAGCTGCATGAAAGTGCCTGTAGCTTGCAGTTGCTGTAAATGAGCTGCCGATAGAGGTAGGGATGTTTGCTGAAGACCGCCTGCTGGTGCTATCTGAAGTAAAACATGCTTTCTTAAAGTTTATTATATAGCAATAATCTGAAATAAGAACCAAAATAATAATGTAAAACTTATGTATATAAGTATTATAAAATCAGAATTTCTAAATTAGGCATGCATGGTATTAGTGCATTATGGTTTGTGATGAATTTTAAATGAACATATTTCACACTTGAGATTTATGACACACTTAGACAAATTTTACTCACTGATACAAATTGTTGGTGTTGCAAATTAGACAATCCTTGCTGATTTGCTGTTAAGTCTTGCAGCTGTTGATAAGGAATTAGCATTGTCTGAGACCCAGGGATAGTCCATTGTACCATATCAGACCCTTGTATATGATATTTTATTTCTTTGTCTCCCTTGTCTGTACTGTACAGGAGCTTTTGACATGAATTTGTACTCTGAGCTGCACACACCACTGGTGTAGAAGTTGCTTGGCTAACAGTAGTACTGTCTGAAGTTGAAAGACTAGCTTGAGGAAATGACAGGCCATTCGGCAAAATCATTGACATTGAAGATGGCACGCCACTTAGTCGTAGCTGAGTCACATTCACTGGTTGCATACCAGATATATCTACTAACTGTGTTCCAAAATTTGGTTGCTGCAAACTCAATGTTTGACCAAGAGGAAGAGATGAGAAATTAGTATTAGAAACTTGAACTCCAGGTTGTACAATAGGTATTAGCTGCCCATTTTCTTGATTTAAAACATACTGCTGCTGAGGAAGGAGTTGAAACATAGTGGGTTGGCGTACACTCATAAGGGGACTTGGTGCAGAAGGACCACTTACAACAGGGGGGATCACGGTAGGGTGTGCGGTGGATGTTAATGTTGGAGGAGTAGACAGTGCCGATGTAACAACTGGTGGCGGCACTGGAGGAGGCGCCGTGGTCGTGGTCAGTGTTGGAGGGGGCACATTTAACGCTGGTGGTGGCCCTCCAGCCTGGGCAGCACTCCATTGCGCCAACTCAGCCCTTATAGTCTCAATTAAGTTTTGTGCTAGCGACCTCGCGGCCGATAAAGCCTCAGACCTCGTATGATGCAGAGCCAGATGCAATGGCTCGATTTTTTCACCTTTTAATACAGCTATCACTCCAGTCTCTGACCGAATATATTCTAAGTTAGTGCCATTCTGAAACATAATTGATTATATTGTTTTCCATCCGGTCCACAATGCATTATTTAATCCAAAATTAGTAACGTACTGGTCCTAGAATACGTCCTTTTATATCAAATGCGGCCGGTGCATTATCTAACCCGATATATACTTTATCTATAAGACCACCAGACATCATTTATAATAGTTAATAAATGTATTTTACTTCATTTGTGTTATTTTGACGAAAAGCATCTTTCTTTCACGGGAGAGAAGCGCTTTTGTTTGACATTTATGGTTTTCGTTCTAAACCGTCATACACATTACGTCTAGAAAGAAGCACAGATTATTTATTACTAGCTCCATAGGCTCTCTAAACATTGGCAAAGAAGTTGAAATTGTAGGAAAATCTTGCAGAATTTTAAGTTAGACTTAGGTTGAACTAACTTTAAGATTTACAATCCATTTGAGATATACTTGTTCACCATTCATAAATTGAAACGAAGTAATTAGTCGATATTTTCGTTACGATATCAAGTAACTTTGGCATCGAAACTTTATGACTGAGTCATCGTTTCAGTCGAATAAAGTCCACTACTGGACATAAGCCTCCCCCAAAGATCGCTAGAACGACCGGTCTGGGTGTTTTGTGTGCTCATTGGGGGTTTTGCCATAATCACCACGCTTGCCAGGTGGGTTGGCAATCGCAGTTGAGTTGTTAATGTACTCGACCGACGCTGCCGCCTATACTTCGGTTAATCCCATAGTCGCCTTTTACGATACCCATGGGATGAGATGGATTGGTGGTATTCGTAGCACACTGAGTACCACATAGGTTAATTTTAATGTAAGGTATCGAATTAGTACTTATTACTCAATACTGAAGTTGTTAACCGACGGACACCATAGTGCTTCTGCATTCATTTGACACTTGACTTAACTTGTAGTATTTATTTATAAAATATTTGGGGAGGAATATGATTTTAAATCAATATAAATAAAAATCGATTGGGTGAAAAGCATAAAAATATTAATAACTATCACTTTATCGCAACCATTATTTTACCTAAATCATATGCGTTGGAAGAACTTAAAACTAGGTCTCCTTTCATATAGGTAGAAGTAGGCAAGGATTTTGGTAATGTGCTACTTCGGCCGTTATGACTTTGCGAGAGATTATTCTCTAAGGATATTGCATTTTGGGTAGAAACTCACTAGAGTGTTTTTTTATAAGTAGCATTATATACTAGAATTAAATGACGTGTTTCTCAATTAAACTGACACCTTGGTTCCATCAATAACTGGTCAGTACAAGTAGGTATCGATACTTTTTTTATCCAGAAATGAGTAATATATCACGCTGTTCTATGATATGAGGGTAAAATGAAAGTACATCGTTTATCTAATAAATAATAAAAGATGCGAAGAACCGTGCATCAAAAGAAATATAAGAAACTTAAGAAATATAAATTATATATATGTGTTTGAGAAAATAACTTCGATACCGAAAGTGGGCCCTAGGTACTCGCGATCAATCAACTGGAGCCAACCATATGTACCACGCCTTTAGGAGCATTTAGGAAGGGTTGACTTTAAAGCGGTCACCTTATCTAGTAGAGGAGAGGCGACTGTAAAAAGGCCGCCTCCAGGCATATCTCGTGGGGTTTGTAAAGATTTCCCGTGAAGCTTCACTATACGCTGTGGTGCGCATACGGGGGCACGTGGCAACGAGCGCGCCGGCTTCTTACCGTGGTCGTTCTGTATGAGCTCTAAAATTCCCCAATCCGCGCGAACTGTACCTCTGAGGAATGCCATACAACGCTGAAAGAGTCACACCTCAGCGTCCTCCCCTCCTTCTCCGTGTGGGGTTAGCCCTCCCCCGCTCCCGCTCTGTGTTTCATGCTCTCTGTTTTTGGAACATTAATATCTCAAAGGAGACTTTGAGATATTAATCACTTCAATTTTCATGCTCTGCCAGAATAGCCGATACCACTGCCAGCAGAGATAGACCTTACCCGATCCTATCGACTTGACTCAGCCGCTTGGCGTCAGGATATGTAAAGTCGGAAAGCCCGCCAGGAGAGTTGCCGCCTCGTAGGACACAGTCCTCGCGCGTTCCGTATAGCCACTCTGTACTGCAAACCTTGGAAGATTCTGCAGCGCCAGATGCCTGACAGCCGAGAAGGTCTACAGGGCGCCTGTTTGGTCAGCCTAGCCCTCAATCAAGCCCCATAGTATGGAGTTGAAGGCGTTGACAATGTTAAAGGTGATGACCACCGCCACACCACCCCGCCGGGTCTGACAGCGAGCGGCCGCGAAGAGTCACGTCGATAGTGCACCGCCGCTGCCGGAAGCCATATTAGCTATCGGCCAGGTCTGGACCATTTCTTGACAGGTAATAAACGAGTCTTCGGGCAATTATGCTCTCGAATTGCTATGAAGCTTCGTCAAGCAGGGAAATGGTACAGTGCGCAGAGGGAGATTCCGTGGCCCTTTCTTCCATCCTCAGAAGAGCGATCGGCTTCCTTCCAGCCAGCCAACAAACCGCCGTGATAGACACTGCTGGTGAACAGCCGCCTCAAGTGGCCCCCAACAGACTGCAGTGCATACACTCACGCACGAAATACGCACTGGAATACCACCGGGACGGGTGCCGTGTCGCAAGTCTTCAGGTGGCTCAGTCCAACTCCCCTTCCGAAAACCCCATCTCCTCAGCCCAGTCCGAGGCGGTCGGTGTGGAGGGACTAAGATGGTCACGGATCTGCAGAAATATTGTAGATAGCACTGGTGCACCGGCGCGCCAGTGGTGGGATGCCAGGCAGATCGTGTGCAGCTGCGCGATCTTCTCCTACAACCATTTCCACAAGACACTACATTCTATGGATTGAGCAAGATTTCTTGGTCGACCTGTAATCTTCACGTCGCGATGAAGTCTCATACCTACTTATGAATTAGGCTATATGGTGATGAGTTCGTTGGTTAATAGGTCTAAGGTGAACTGCATCCCACAGCATTAAGTGGCCATGGTCCCCTGGATCCACCCTTGTTATTTAATAGGGAAACAATAATTTAAAGCTTTCATTCAAATATATTAATTCTAAATCTTTTCGTAATACTATCTATACTATAAGAAAATTGTAGAGAGACAAAAACAGTAATTTATTTTTTTAAAGAAATAAAGTCACTGGCGCGTGCTCTAGGAACGAGATTGATGCAATTACTGCAATTTTTTGAATTTCTGTCTGTTTCTATGTTATATGAGAACGCTAAAATTACAGTATAGAATTAGTTGAAATTTGGCAAAAATATCCGTTCCTGGGTCTAGAAGGTGTCTAAAATACAAATCATAATGCTTTTTCATGGGAGGTGAGTAGTATAACAATATGTCTACAAAGTGTTGTTTTACAGCGTTTTATAATGAAAAAATCACACAACTGAATACATTTGTTATCATCAGTGTGTAATAAGAATTATTAAAAAAAGTCCTATAGGGAGCTAAAGACAGATTTTAAGATTAAGAAATCTTATTTCGTATACTTTCGAAATTGGTAATGTAGGCTGCTAAACTGACACGCGGGTTGTCATTATTTTGTTCTCGGGATCAAACCTACCTCTGAATCTTACTTTTTGCATTAATTTTATTCTCTTGAAAAGTAATTTCTATATTCAATATTCTGTCTGGTCTGTAGTTGATATTTTATTAATTAAACAATATGTTATTGTGATACACAATAAGTCGTCACGGGTTCAAGGCAACAGATGTCGCTAGCAGTTCTTTCCTTTGGACTAAGTCATAAGTTTTAATTTGTATTTCGCATAAATTGTCATCATGAATAAGACGTAGTTTAATAAAAATTAAAAGTAAAAAAACAAGGTTTTATTTAAATGCGCTAAAAAGAATAAAATAAACTTTTATTTTTAACTTTTACTATCAACATAAGTATGACGACACTACACAATTTATATAATAGTACCTGGATGACCGAGCTTTGCTCGGTATTTTCGTGTTACTTAACAACGCCATCTGCTGTTGTGTCGTTAAAGCAATCAGTTGCTCACAAAAAATAGTATTATTATTCGCCAATAGATGTCAGGAAGAGTCATATTTTTCAGTTGAGACTACTCAAACGCCTATAAAATGACATTTTCTATAAATGATTCCTAGCTAGATCGATTTATCGCCCCCGAAACCCCCTATATACTAAATTTTATGAAAATCGTTGGAGCCGATTCCGAGATTCCAATTATATATATACAAGAATTGCTCATTTAAAGATATAAGATAAAAGCTTGTTGCGAGATCAAAGTATTACTATTTACTTAGTTTATTTTTTTTATTTTTTATTAAATCAATCAGATTAAGTTATTTAATTTCCTTGTATATCTGCACAGGTAACTCTCACTGATCATCTCGTCATCGCTTTCGGTGGCAGGTTTTTCTTGCCGTTGTAATTCCTTTTTCTCTAGCCTTCTCTTCCTTTGTGTTGATGTTTCTGTATTTTCCATGTTGTTCCCACGAGTACCGAAGAAATATTAGTCGACCCTTTTTTTTCAGTAAAACTATCCTATGTCTCTTCTAATACCTCCAAGAATATGTGTACAAAGTTTCATGATGTACGGTTAAGTAGTTTTCGCGTGAAAGCGTAACAAACAAACTTACATTCACATTTTTAATATAGCGGACACGTTTACACCTTTACGACGTTCGATGTATATTGACTTGCAGGGTCATGTGGGGCAAATCACCCTGCGGCAGGAGCTACGTGCAGGGCTTTGAGTAGGCCCCTTTATCCTTCTCCTAGACAGGTTGCAAGCTAATGCTGTTGAAGTTGTTGTTGTTGTTGCCTATCTCGCCAAATTACACAAGTCAAAGTTAACCAACCGATGCTACAGACTCGAACAATTCGACCTCAATATCATTCAAGGACTCCAAAAACCCCAGTACACCAAATTTCAAAGGGGTTGGAGCAACGGAGTTTATGATCATAGATCACGGTCTTATTTAACTGTTAAAAAATAACTAGTCCGCATCTTGGGTGTTCCGCCATGTTGGATTTAGAATAACTTCACACAGATAACCATGCATTGTCATGCAAACTAAACGCGTATACAAAATTTCAGCTCAATCGGTTGAAGATATCTGCTTCAAAATTGAGTTGCAAGATTCCACCCGAACAAACATAGTTACATACATTGCAAGTTAAATAAAAGTTTTTAAAAATCACTTTGAATTTTCGAGGTACAATTAAACTATAGGATATGCGAGGATTTAAAGAAAACTCAGTGAAATTTGCATATGTAATATCGATTTATATTTCTACAAAACATGATATGCTGTCGCTACCTATATTGTTAAATCTTTATGAAAAAATATAACATTACCTTTGATTTCATCATGAACTATAATCGTGTAGGTATACTTTTTTGAATTGTAAAAAAAATATAATGTCATGACTTTTCACAACTTTGATAACTATTTCACAGATCTATAAAGCTATACAAAGGGTATATTTAGGTACTAATTTCAGTAAACTACAGTCAGTACAGAACTTTCAAAAATTAACAATAAAAGGGAAAACAAACAATGATCAGGGTCACACTATGCAACTATTGAAAAAAAACTGTGATTGATCAATCACTGCCCTTATAGCTACAACTTTTATGACAAAATATTTTAACATACGAGACTAGAAGATCAAAATTATTATAATTAAGGCTGGATTTGACCACTACCAAAACGTACCGATGACTTCTTGCGACTTTTATAACTACAGAAATATATTATAATGAAACAATTTTAAACGGATTAGATCGCGTATATTATACATTTTTGTTTCAGTCATCCTGCGACCACGAATGCTGCAAAGTATTCGAAACGTCAGGAAAAACAAAAATCTATAATATATCCATCCATCATATATATATACGCTATCTAATCCGCTAAAATTGTTTTATTATAATATGTCGCGAAAACCTGAGACATTACACAGAAATATATCTTGATGTATTTTTCTGCGTTTCTAACTCTCACTTTAGGTTCAAATTAGAATTAATGATACATGCGCGGTCGTAACTTGAACAACTTTACTTAGTTAAACGATTCCAAGAGGTTAGCAGTGGTAAAATAAAGCCTAATACATTATTTTTCTAAAACAAGCAAATTAAGGACGGAGATGGTCTCCAAGCTAGTTTTATTTCTATCATATTGGTTGGATGCGATAACTAGGTAATATCTTAGGAATTTAGTGCATCCACATTTTACCCTGAGTCCAAACTATATGAAAAAGCCATCACTGATCGAGGTGCGGTCGTAGTCAAGGTTCTACAATATGTACTAAATACTATATCATCATCAGCCTATATCAGTCCACTGCTGGACTTAGGCTACACCCGGTCATCAGCATTCCGCATCCAGCCGGACTTAGCAGTCTTCTGCAGGTCGTCCGTCCATCTGGCCGGTGCGCGTCCCACACGTGTTCTCCACTCTAGGGCTCGTCTACTTCATCGGCCAGCAGTCCTTCGACAGACGTGACCAGCCCAATGCCACTTCAGCTTGCTAATTCAGTGTATTCCATAGCCCGCTGAGCTACTTTTAACTTGTGGACTAGTCCGACTGTTAGTGTCCAAGTCTGCTGCTTAGGTCATAAAATGCCACACTGGTTGAAAACTCTCGTTTTGAGACATTGCGGAATGCAAGACGACGAGAAGATAAATACTGTACACAAATACATAATTAAATAGATCACAACTGAAGACTATAGAAGAAAGGGTAAACACCATCAGTTTTTAACGTTGCCAGGTGTCCCGATTTACGCGGGACGTCCCGATTTTCATAGACCTGTGGTCACGTCCCGATTTTCATAGATCTGTGGACACGTCCCGATGTTTTTCGTTAGTTCAATTGTTGTATTCTAAGACAATACTTTAACTTACACATTTAATTGTCAATGTTACTGAAGACATACTAACACTAGTACAGAGACGGGACAATTTACCTGAAAAGTCTTCTAAATCTCTTCTTTATTATTAAAATATTAAATACTGCCCATATTTTCTTAATAAAATATGCTCTAGGTTCACAATAAAGTGTACTTTTTTAACCGTCCTGATTTTAAAGCAATAGACCGGTTTTTTACACTTTGGCAACACTGGCAACAATCCATAGTTAAACAAAAAACTAAAAAAATACACATTTTTAGGTACCACACACAGGCTTCATCTTGTAAGTATCTTACCTAAACATTAAACTGGAAGCTCTATCTATCACCAAACTACTTCGATCAGTCATAGTTTTTTCTGTTTTTAACACTATATTGCTGCTATAATGAGGTAGTCGGAAGATTTAAATGAAAAAATATACATCTGTATTTATATCTTTGTACATAACCTCTAAATCACAATTCCACAAGGCTATGGTCAGGATTTATGCTGCAAATTCCTACTTAAAGTAGGTACATTACTAAATATAGTTATAAACTCTTTCTTAACATTTATTTGGTATAGACGATAATATACCTAATTCATAACATTGTCTCTAGTGATGTACCGAGTCGGCTATTTTGGGTATACGAGTATTTTAGTACTAGTGTCCTAGTTTACTCACATCCTATAATGACAAACATTTTAGGTAAATGGCAATTTTTGACTTCACAAACTATCTTGGAAACTAATGAACTAAATATGCAAAATCGGTAAGGTCCGATTTGCTTGTTCAAAAGAAACTACTGGATCAGTATTCAGGTACCGCTAGTACTCGAGATCTGTGTATCCAAGTACTATATTTATCATTGTTGAGTATCAGTGTTCTTCTAAGTCTTCGAGTCGGTACTCGAGACGACCTGAATCGGCACATCACGTTATTGTTGTTGTCATAATACATCCTTTTCATTCCATTAAATAAGTCCGAAAAAGTTTAGCCGCCAATATATTCAACTGTTTATTACTATCACACCCTATATTATATACTATTCAATTAAAATATAATAAAAATACTCATGGTACTAACATTTTTCAATGCGAAAAGACACTATTATAAAGGCAACATAATTTTAAGGTACATTAGGCGTCTAAACACCGTTATATGCACCGACAATTGTAAAATACATTCACAAGAATTCACATAATAAACAAATGTATGAAACACATAGTAATAGTCATATTTTTCAAAATTTACTTTCCATTTTCAACCTGGCACTGAGTTTTGAACACATTTGTTACGCTAAACACTCATAAACATTACCTCCTTTGAATACTTTTTTAAAACACGTTTAGAAGCCACTTTTTGGCACTTCATATTATACTAGCAGTCGCATAGACCGTTAACACCACCGGCGTGGCGGGGTTTGTAATGAATTCCTTTTAAAATGTTATTACAGTTAGTTTGCGCAATAGTAGATTATCTTGCCATCATTCGATATGAAAGAACGTAAAGAGAAATCACAAATAAGCAATATCATTGGTATTATCCTTTAGTTTTATAACATTGATGCTACACTTCATTGTGAATAAACCTTTATATGCCTATGGTTGCTATTCTGATAATGACGTAATGTAATATATTTAATCGCAGATATCATTTGCGCTTACTTATATATTATGCATATTATAAAATGGTGGGGCAAACACAAGGTGACTTAAAATCTAAGTAACAATAAAAAATATCACCCACTCAACCAATAAAATTAACTTTTACTAATTATTAAAGTAAGCCTAACTCGAACGATGTTAACGCTTAATACTATCTAGTACTTTACATGTTAGTAAGAAAGAGGAAAATTAGTCAGGCACAAAATATCGTATTAACAAAAAATAATTTTAAGTTCAATAATTCAAAATTCGAAACACTCAGTACAGATAATATTAAAGATCATTTTTTTTAAGTAAAATAATACATAGCTTCACATGCTTGGCTGCTAACCGAACTAACCTAAGAGTTTATCACACATTCTAAGAGTAAAGGCGGTCACTGGAGACGAGCGCAACGGGAGCAGTAATCTCCGTTGGCGGGGCTGCCGTAGTACATGCACAGGGGGGCTCTGCAGGGCTTGGGCGAGGGGGGGCGGTCGTCGTAGAAGGTGGAGCGACTCAAGTAAAGTGTTCTGTCGGCAGGCGCTCGCGCTGATTTGTTAGATGTGCTGGTAGCTGCTCGGGCCGCATCGTGTGCCGGCCTTTCAGCTTCGGCATAGAACTGGGAGCGGCCCGTGCCGTATCGAGGTTGGCTTGGCGCGTTCGATTCCTTACGGTTCTTTTCAGCTGTGTATCTGGAAATTAATTAAGTCAAATATTATTATGAAAATGTCGCTCATCCAAAGAAACAAAAAAATTGGTTGCCTGTAAAGTCGGTATACGGGCGAAAGTTTTACGTGACAACGACTTTGAGTGGTAAAATAATTTTAATGTGAATATTCATTCGTATAGTAGGAAGAAGGATGAAATTAGGCGGGCTAACTGTGCTCGAGTGGAAGGGACGCGTGCCTTTCACTTTTTATGTCTGTCTCTCTCGCTCTTAGGCGGGCTAACCATGCCCGAGTGGAAGGGACGCGTGCCTCTCACTCGCTCTCATTGTGAGCGCGTCCTGCCTTTCACTTTTTATGTCTGTCTCTCTCGCTCTTAGGCGGGCTAACCATGCCCGAGTGGAAGGGACGCGTGCCTCTCACTCGCTCTCATTGTGAGCGCATAACGTGAGCGGAGCGTAACGCAGTTTCTTGAAGTGTCACCCGGCAAACCAATTTATAAGACGTTGTCACGTCAATAAACCATAGTATTTGAAGCAACGACGGATCCAGGGGGTCTCTGGGGGCCCATCCCGAACTGTGGGATGCAGTTGACCTTAGACCTAGTAGCAACAATGATATCTGCAAATCTTGAAATGAGACCCGAGCCATGATTACAATTCTGGATCCGCCCCTATCTGAAGCGTTAAGTATTGAGTCCCCTCTTCACTCAACCACTTGCCCTCTTATTCATAAAAAGATAAAACATTGTATAAAGTATAAGTTAAAATATTTTGTCTTTATCTTTCACAATATTAAAGATCTATTATTTATTTATTATTCATTTTAAGTTATGGTTGCAGTATGGGTGCAGTGGCTGATACAGTCGACTGCTGCGCTCTGGGTTGTGGGTTCGATTTCAAATATTTGTATAATCTGCAGGCAGTTGTTTCGGGTCTAGCTGTAGTGCGTGTGGAGTTTGTCTGTAAACGCACCCATGACAGGAGAAACCTTAGTGTGGGATAAGGTTGACAAAAACTGATTTCGTAAACTCGATATGGATTTTTGTCGGTAAAAAAAGCACTAAACTGACCCGATCCACGCCTCATTGAGGTAATTCTTGACCATCTCCTCTTGCACAGGCGCCCTAGCAGCCAGAACTCGGCAGCACAGCACCTCACACGTCGACTGCCTCTGCATCAAAGTTTCTTCAGGATTACTATGACTCCCGCTGCTCTTTCCAGCTAACTTAGCCATAGACCCGAAATTCTTCTTTATTTTACTGCTCATCGACCTTCCAATGCTTCCGAACTGTTTGGCCACTGAGTTTAGCTGCTTCGAACTTTTGGTGGATAGTGCGTCTAACGATCTTCGTAGTTCCTCGGGGGGTTGGTTAAGTGAGATGCATTCAATTCGCTCGAGGTCCAAGTAAGCGGCGAGCATAGAAGAGCGTTGGTACTCGTCGGGCAGGAGGTTGTTAATTGTCTTCTGGTCTGGCTCCACATCCCAGCGGAAATCCTCGCCGGGGTCCACATTGAATCTGAAAAAGCAGGAAATTAATTACCTTTCGTCCTATAAGTGAACGAGTTATATTGTTACAAACAACAAAATTAATTGTCCTGCATTGTGCAAGAAAACACCTTGGTTGAAAGTATTTTAGACGGCACGGTTGGTGCAGTGGCTGACACAGTCGGCTGCTATGCTCTGGGTCACGGGTTAGATTCCCGCACGCAA
Organism: Diloba caeruleocephala; assembly: GCA_947459985.1. Taxonomy (NCBI): domain Eukaryota; kingdom Metazoa; phylum Arthropoda; class Insecta; order Lepidoptera; family Noctuidae; genus Diloba; species Diloba caeruleocephala. The sequence continues at coordinate 6,944,226 of OX381618.1, forward strand.
CAAATATTTGTATAATCTGCAGATCCGGGTCTGGGTGAATATTGTGTGTGGAGTTTGTGTCTGTAAACGCACCCACGACACAGGAGAAATCCTAGTGTGGGGCAAAGTTTACTAAAAGAAGAAAATAAATCGGTACCTATTACTTGCACTGGGGTTTCAACGGAACTCCAGTAGGCACTTGTAGGTATGATGTTTTCATTAGTCGATAAATCGGTCGGGGTAACGATTAATGAACTCTCTCTTACCCTCAGCCACATTAATTTTTCATAGACAACAGTTGCTGCTCAGAAGCAAAGAAAATCATATACAACAAGAAACAAACATTTAAAACTGCTTGTCACAACCATAATTGTTGATCCACGGCAAGGCTTGCCGTACCGCATACTTAGTCAAAGTCGAAGCCACTGACAAACGTGCTTAGCGGGATCTCGCACAATTCGCAGTCGTTCCCTATTAACTAACAGAAAGCTATTTTTTTTTGTATCTTTTTTTTTTAAAAACGTTGCCCCATACTAGGATTTCTCCTGTGTCGTGGGTGCGTTTACAGACATGAATTCCACATACAATACACCCAGACCCGGAACAACTACCTGCAGATCGTACAAATATTTGTTCCGTGCGGGAATCGAACCCACGACCCGGAGCGCAGCAGTCGACTGTATCAACCACTGCACCAACCGTGCCGTCAATGAAGGAGTCCCATGTTGTGCGCCAATATTATAATGTAACATCGACGTTCAAATAACACTGACCTGATTGGCATGGGATTCCCAGCATGATCCTCTAGCGGTACTCTAGCCCCGTCGGTGGGCAGGGGCTCGCAAGGCACGAGCGCTGAGAAGTGTCCCGCGTCGTACGCCAACAAGATCGGCGTCTTACTGCATGCGTCAGGTGTGAGTTCCAACGGTAAGTACACGCCACCGAAAGGAATGGGCGCTATTGGGTCGCCGCGGAAGTCCTGAAGTGATAAATTATATTATGATCCGTGTGGTGTTTGGATGAAGAATACAGCACAACTCTCATCTTCCCGTGGATGTCGTAAAGGCCGACTTAGGGACTCTTAACGAGAGCGATGGGCAGCTTAGGAACAGTAACCGACCGGGGGTCCTACCGAAGGGGGGCTCCAGGTCCTCGTAAGATCAAACTAGACCCGCCCATGATGCCTTTAGGCACATCTCGGCGGGGATGACTGAAAAGCGGTCACCCCCTCTAGCATAGGGAAGACGACTGTAAAAAGGTCTCCCCCGCAGGCACTTCTTAGTGAGGATTGTAAAAGATCCCCTCAAGCCTTACAGTGCGCTGAGCTGCGCACTTGGCGGGGCGTGACCACACGCACATTTTGGTACAGAAAATAGGCCCTAACAGACACTTTTACACGTCATATGCATATATGGGTGGAGGCCCTTGTTCAGCAGTAAACGTCCTTTTTTTATGGGTACACAGAAATCGTAATTTAACACACAGATACCAACCCTCAGCGCAACGTCAGCGAAAACGATGACTGGTCGCCGCATAACGTGCGCGAGCGCAAACACGTGCAGGTGCTCCAGCGCGGAGTAGTGCGGCGCGGCGGCGGGCGTGGCCCGCGCGGGCTCGGGCGAGGCCGCGGCCACGCTCTGCGCCCACTCGCGCTCCCACTCCGCCTCCGACGGCGTCAGCCCCGCCGAGCGCAGGGACGTGCTCTCTGACCACCGCCAGCGACGTTTTATCGCGTCTAGAAACGATAGATCGTTCTAGATCACATTCGGGTTAACAGGCAAGGCCTTACTAAGCGTGATATAATCTTGCACGTTTTTTGATTCCGCGTGGTGTCCGGATTAAGAATACCACCACCCCTCCTTATCCCGTGGGTGTCGTAAAATCGTAAAATGCGACTATGGGATTAGCCGGAAGATGGGCAGCAGCGTCCTTCGGGTACATTTATAACCTAACTGCGATCGTAAACCAGCTGCCAAGCGTGGCGCTTTTGGCAAACCCAAATGAGCACACAACACAACCAAAATACTGGTCGTTATGGCAATCTTCAGGGGAGGCTTCCGTCCAGCAGTGGACGTTTTTCGGCTGAAAGGATGGTGATGATTTATTATTACGACCCACTTTACCTATTCTAGAAACCGGGTTTCGGTCGGAAACCGGGCGAAAGCGGGGTCTTAATGTTAACTGGCGTTTCAGTATTAAGCCGTAAGATCTAAATCAGAGTGATGGGCAGTAGCGTACTTTCTGTGGAAACGTATGGCTATATACTGCGCTCACCAACCCACCTGCTAAGCGTGGTGAGTACTGAAAAATTCCCCCCAAAATGACGACACAATAACCGTACTATGTAACCAGGGGCGGATGCAGGATTTTAATTTTTGGGTGGTCATGTCCAATGTCAAGATTTCCAGAGGTCATTGTTTGCTACTAGGTCTAAGGTCAACTGCATCCAAGTTTTGGGGGTCATGCGCCCAGAATCTTCTAGCAACCATTTTTAGGCAAACTTTGATAGAACACTCACTTGTAAGCACTTCACCGCCTTCTCCGGACAGCAAAGCCTGAATTTTGGTCCTTAGAGCTAACAGTCTATCATGGAAACCATAAGCCGCCAACGAAGCTGCGTGTGGCAGACAGTTGCCATCCCCTGACGTGGCCAGCGGCAGGAGCCGCGGCGCACCCGGTACTCGCCCGTGGCGCCACCAGTTCAGGATACTAGCTGACTCTAGAGTTACTAGTGTCGCAGTCTCTAGAAGGTCCTTCTCTAGGAACGTTCTGGAAACAGAAGGTGGAATGAGTAAAATTTTCAACATAATGTGCGGTAAAGTTTGGATATTCTAAATCTCCTTTTTTAATACCTAGACAAAATGTACGATAAGAGTAAGTTCCGTGTGATTCCCGGCAAAGAATAGACCAACCCTATCTATGGAGCGGTCATCTTTGGCACCTAAGGGGGGCTCCAGGTCCTCGTATGATCACACTAGAACCCTTCTCTACTCATAGGTAGATCTCTACCCTGAGACGCAGGGTTGATATTAAGTGGATGGACAGCAGCTGCCGTGTGGTACCGGCTACGAATAGCACCAACCCATCTCACCCCGTGGGTGTCGTAAAAGGTGACTATGGGATAACTGGAGGATGAGCAGCATTATCCTTCGAGTACATTAACAACTCAACTGCGATCGCCAACCCGCCTGCCAAGCGTGGCGATTATGGCAGAACCCCCCAATGCATACAAACACACCCATATCGGTCGTTGTGGCCTTTGGGGGAGGCCTGTGTCCAGCAGTGGACTCTATTCGGCCGAAATGATGGACAGCAGCATCCTACTGTATGCTGATAAGATCATACTGCGATCACCAATCTAGCTGTCCAGTGTGATGATTATAGTAATATCCACTATGACCACTCATTATTGTGATTTTTGGGAGGCCCGTGTTCAACAGTGGACGTTTACGAAGGAGCTGATGTTTGATGAGTGTTTAAGACACAGCAGCGTCGCTAGAAGTGAAGGTTTAAACATACTTAATAGCAAATGTTGAAATGACACTAGCAATTTAAATACAAACATGTAAACAGTCCAGTCCATACATGAAATTGTTATCAACGTTTAAAATAGATATTTTCTTGTTTTTATTTTTAGCTTTACTTATGTCGCGTTATCGTCAACAAATTTAAACTGAAAGGCGCCTTGTCATACCACAGTCTACAAACACAAAGTTGAGACAGGTGATCACGTATCGTTGTTTTGTCTCACTCATATCAGCCGCAGGACGTCCACTGCTAAACAAAGGCCTCCCCTATAGATTTCTACAATGAACTATTACACGCCTCCTGCATTCAACGACTCCCAAAAGGATAACTGAGATTAAATTATATATCGACAAAAAAATTGCACCTCTTAAAGTTCAGTCCGATTTCAGTATAATCTCTTCTTCTTTTCTTAGATTATGGCTTCTGTAGAGTATCTTCCACAATTTCGCCAATGTCAAGTATAAGGCAACGTTGTACGGTGTTTAGATTAATTAATCAACCTTTACATATTCAATGAAAATTTTGACAAAAATAAAAAGAATCTAAAATATATGTCGGCAACGTCGTACGGTTCAATTGGTTTTTTTTTTTCTAAAAATCTAGTATGATCTCAATTTAGTTCTCATTTCAATGTCAATTTTGAAGTTTATTTGATGACAATTTTAGTACCTGTGTCAGTTCAAAATGTTAGCATAATACCGGGTTGGCTTCGATCAACAGTCGATCCATTTTCGATCTCATCACCGTATTATGTTCACGTTTGACATTGTTTATTAGATTAGGAGAATACCATTTGTGACATTTATGACATTGTTGAGCTAGTCTCTCGTAAATGTCGGATCGGCCCTTAGGTCGTCTATCCATCTCTTTTGAAGCTGTACCAAGCTGCCGTTTCCGACACGCGGTCTCCGCTCGAGAATCTTTTTGCCCTAACGGCCATCAATTGTACGAGAAAACTCCCTCCCCTCGCCACATCTGTTTATTAATACTTTCAGCCATGTAGGCAACTTTAGTTCTTCGACGGATCTCCTCACTGCCGCAGAAAAATAGCAAACATAGCTTTCTCTATAGCTCGCCGAGTGACCGTGTGCTTTCGCATATATTTTATTAATCAATAAATATTTTTAACGCAATCATCATCATACCGTCTTACTACTATTATAAATGTGAAAGTTTTTATGTTTGAATGTTAGAGGTTCCACCACGCTTAACGGATATTAATTAAATTTGGTATAGAGATAGATAATGTCGTGGTATAGTAGACAGTAAACTTTATATTCAGGTCCGTCGCCCGAACAGAGACGACCGCGCGCTATGTTCTGCGCGTCTCTCTCTGGAGAAATGTGCGGATCCGGCCGGCTAGATCGCACAGAGGCGGGGCTCGGCAGACCAAGTGACGGGCTAAAAAAATGTTTGCGTCCCTAGTGGAAATTCACCGTGAACTTCCTCCGGGGAAGGGCGAAAGGGCATGCCGGACTCCTACCGGCTAAAACCACTGGGGCGGTCAGCTTCGGCACCGAAGGCGGGCTCGAGGTCCTCGTAAGATCACACTAGAGCCGCACATGGTGCCATGCCTTTAGGCACTTTGCTTAACGTAAAAAGGTCACCCCCAGGCACTTCTCGGGGAGGATCGTAAAGGATCCCCCCAGCCTCGCTGTGCATTGTGTTGCGCACACGGCAGACCACCGTTTTTCCGGGGGTCGCTTGGTATGAGCAAGCAGATTCCATAATCTGTGTACCCGCAACCCCCCTCGGGCGGGGCGGTTGTTACCCCGGCGCCGTCTCGTCCTTCTCCGTGCAAGATCGGCACTCACCAGATCGCGCTCTGCTAAAACGGCTAATACCTGCCGGGGGCGCGGCCCAATGCCACTGAATAGCCATAGTGTATAGGTATATGGAAGGAACACCGTGGGGTTGTACCCGGTAAGAGTCCGGCATGCAACTTCGCGGCGGACGGAGGAAGTCCATGAGGATATTCCCTCAACAAGAAAAGGATATTTTATATTTGAAATATAAAAATCTCAAAATTGTAGTAGGTAGGCAACAGCTAGTATATAATTAAATTGTTATCTCATGCTGTCATCCGAAGCATATTACTATAGGTGCGACCGTAATTAATTGACCTTTGAGTATCGAGAGCGTTGATAGCATAATAATTATAAATAAACGTTGCATTACAGTAAGTTATGATTTTGCGAACAGAATGATTAAATTTATTTATCATTGCAATTCATAGCCACCAAATATTATAACGGAATTCGACTCCATTTTTATTCCACATGAACCTACATTAATTATTCCATTGGGGGAACACGACGCTAACGTTTTGTGTTTACTAAACCGTAACTATTAGAAACGCGGTATTTTATTTCATACATTGCCGGGATGTCTACTTTCGCCAAAATCAATGTGCCCAAAACGGTGGTGTTGCTCACACTGCACCACAATATAATGCTGAGAGAACCTTAAGACGCTGCTGCGATGCGCCACACTAATGATGAAGCTGTAGACGTTTTAATTTTTATTTGCAAGTTTATGTATGCACGTCACGTTGATGCGTGTCAATAAATTCATTTATTTATTTCCTTTAACGTCGAATACATGTCTCCGAAACACGTAAAGGTTAAAGAACGGTAAACAATAACAGAAAGTTCAACGGCAGCTACAAACAGCCCCGTTGCGTGTGCATAACACACGAACATTGGCTAACTGCCGACAGTACGTATACACGGCCGACATATAATATGCAAATGGTCAAACACTAAATTCATTTGTGACTAATTCAAAGGTCGTCAATCCAAAAAAGCTTGCAAAAGTTTAATAAGGTTTCATGCTTGGAGCAGACATCCATCATCATCATCATCATATCGGCCATTTATACGTCCACTGCTGAACAAAGGCCTCCCCATAGATTAGTGGGGTATTTGCCAATATTCACCACGCTTGGCAGGCGGGTTGGTGAGCGCAGTATGGCTACTGGTTCACAAAAGAGACGCTGCTGCCCATCCCTCTGGTTTAGATTCCCTTAGTCGCCTTTTACGACATCCACGGGAGGAGATGGAGTGGTGCTATATTCTTAATCCGGACACCACACGGACAAGCAGACATCCGCCATCGTTTTATTTTTCCGTCGAGCAAGTCATGTCCCTGTTTATGCGTTTTATGTTTTGTAAATAACCCTGACTGAATGCCTCAGGGGGCAATTTATCAAATCGAACGATGATTTGCGGAAAACCATTGGTATAATCAAAACAATGGCATGGGGAGTGGTTCAATAGACTGTCACTGATAGCTTTGTCACAACATGTTTTCTAAACGAAACCTCGTTCCAGTTTTGTTTTCGTATCCGCGTAGTTCCGAAAAAAAAATTATACCGCTCCTCTACCTCATGGGTGTTATAAAAGGCAACCCTGTACTAATAACGATATATTGCGATCACCAATCTGACTTTTTTTATTTTCTTTTATTGGTGACCAGTGGTAATTCTTCATGAACTTCCTTCGCCCCGGGGAAGGGCGAAGGGGTATGCCGGACTCCTACCGGCTAAAACCACTGGGGCGGTCATCTTCGGCACCTAAGGGAGGCTCCAGGTCCTCGTATGATCACACTGGAGCTCACCAATCTGCCTACCAAGCTTGGTGATTATGGCAATATTCCTATGACCGCTCACTGTAGTAATTGTTGGGAGGCCGTTGGACGTTTAGGGACTGATGCGTGTGTGTTTTAGTATCATGTAATCATTTCAGCTGAAATACGTACACTGCTGGACAGAAGCGGTATGAGTTTGTGTTGTGTGCTCGTTGTGGGTTTTACCATAATCGCCACGCTTCGCAGACGGGTTGGCGATCGCAGTTGCGTTATTAATATACTCAAAAGACGTTGCTGCCCACCGTCCTGCTAATTCCGTAGTCACCTTTTACGACACCCACGGGTTGAGGGTGGTGGTATTCTTAGCCGGCACCACACGGAATGTATCATATACATATTAATAATGTCAAAAGACTAACGGCCAATAACTGACGCAACTCAATATTTAAGACCTAAACTATTGGAGATGCCCGTTTTCGGTACGCCGAAAGATATTCTTACCTAAAATCGGGTGGGTAGACAGAAATATCTGGAAGCAACAGTATGTGATCTGAATTGATTGTGTTTGGATCTGGTTCCGTGTTATTTCGCAACGCCCAAACGAGACCTTCGTTGTCTGTCGCTCGGGAAATGCCTCGGGAAAGCTTCCGACCTGTCAGGGAAAAATACATTAGTTCAGCAGAAAACAGCAAACTTGTTTACACATTATTTACTTCGATATCATGGCGGCTTTATGTTAATAAACAGGTACATTTTGTTTATCATTCAAGACAACAACACGTCTTTGAAGCATTGAGGTATAATGTACTACGTACTAGAGAGACGCTACAACTAGATCCTTTGTCGCGAGAGTTAGAGCGCATACACTCTATGTATGTCATGTCTGTGTCAGGCCGCTTGCAGCAAGGTGACGTGTTTGAGTGCTAAGTTGTATTACTTAAATATGCCTTCATGTGCAATGAGATATTGTTGTTAACTCGAGAAACATATGTAAAAGTCAAGGAGTAGCGTGCGCCGCGGTCGCAATTTCGTGACCATATCATTTGTTTGTAATAGCTACTCTAGTACGTAGTACATTATACCTCAATGTTTTGAAGTTGGATGGAAGTTACAGTACTATTTACTTTATAAGGAGTATCAAACTATACGTGATTGTGTCTTGCAGGGGATCATTTCGTCCGAATGAAGTCCACTGCTGGACACAGGCCTCCCCCAAAGATCACCACAGCGGGTGTGTTCATTGGGGGGCTTTGCCATAATCGCCACGCTTGGCAGACGGGTTGGCGATCGCAGTTGAGTTGTTAATGTACTCAAAGGACGCTGCTGCCCATTCTCCGGCTAATCCCTTAGTCAACTTTTACGACACCCACGGGAGGAGATGGGGTGGTGGTATTCTGAGCCGGCACCACACGGCAAGGAGATATCACATCATTATCTCTTATCCCTGGTCTCTGAATAATAATTAGTCTGTAAAGCTTACATTCGGGTGCAGGTGTGAGCACCAGGTTGGAAGGAGCTGTGAACGACATGTTGAGGTCGAGGGTGCCTACGGAGCGCTCCGGAGTTATGACGTCACCGCCAGCCCGCGCCTTGAGCGATGCGGCATGCACTCTCTCTGAAAGAGACAATCCGAGGTAAAATTACGCATCGCTGCACTACGTAGGTTATTTATAACAAACACACTGATTCACATTATACATTTTAGGTCATGCGTATAGATGGGTCTATTTTGAGAATATCCGAGTTTCGATATTATATACATGAGCTGAAATAGTCGAAGCTTATGCAATTATATTTACAGCTTACTTGTCCCGTTTAGACAATTTCATTTCCATGTTAATGATCTCCCTTATTTTGTTGTTAGTTACTTAGCTTTTTTATCTAGCATTGGTAATACAATATCAGCACCGATATACTACCACACCGTTCGGGAACGTTCTCTACGAGTTTTCAAACGCAAAATGTTGTGACACAGACAAAACACGCATCAAATATTTATTAAACCTCAAATAGGGACGGAAAGCATCAAATACCATCTCTGAATCATAGAACCATAGAAACAATAAAGCTTTTTAAGAAAAAAAATACCGACGTCAAAAATAAAAATATTAAAACCACTAAAAAGAAAAAAAAAAACCTTTATGAAGTTGGGCGGGTATAAAATATAACTTCTCGTTGGTCTGCAAGAACCAAGGTTGGGGCATACATGATCTCGCCAGACTTCATAAATAAACCTTTTTTTTCTTTTTAGTGGTTTTAACATTTTTATATCGTGCAGGATTTTTGAAGTCAGTATTTCTTTTTGTTAAAAAGATTTATTTGTTTCTTTTTAGTGTAAATAAATGTAGAAAATTTTCCTATTTAGTATCAGTATTTAACACTAAAAATAAGAATGACTCAAATCGGTTCTCTAATCTCGGAGGAATCGAAACTATTAAGACATCATCTAGATAAGCGCAGTCAAATTAAACCTGTTTATTGAAGCTGGTTAAAAAACTACTCAATCGTATGTAATGAAATTTATATGGGACCAATTCGAAAGCATTTTTCACCTATTAGAAAAAGAATCGCTCAAATCGGTCTACAAATCTCGGAGTAATCGGTGTACATACACAAAAAAAATACGAATCGAATTGAGAACCTCCTCCCTTTTGAAGTCTGTTAATAAAATAGTAAATTCCATGGTTTACGTGTTAAGGAAAATTACATCACAATATGTTAATACCTAGATAGGGCACGAAAAACATTTTGTGTAATCTTTGCATATACATTCAGTCAGTATTCATTTCCTGAGGAGAAGTGTGTCACGAACAATGGCTTGGATACGGCGTTATACGCTTGATTGAGGACAGTTTTTCTTATGGAGACACCAAGGACAACAGAATTTGGGAACATTTTATAGAAGATTTTAATAACAACATAAGTAGTTGATAAAAAGTGTGGGTCGTAGTAAAGGAACATACAATACAATTTTTTTGCCGTGTGGTGCCGGCTCAGTATACCACCACCCCATCTCCTCCCGTGGGTGTCGTAAAAGTCAACTAAGGGCTTAGCCGGAGGATGGGCAGCAGCGTCCTTCGAGTACATAAACAACTCAACTGCGATCGCCAACCCGTCTGCCCAGCGTGGCGATTATGGCAAATTTCCCCAATGAGCCCACAACACACCCATATCGGTCGTAGTGGTGATCTTTGGGGGAGGCCTGTGTCCTGCAGTGGACTTCATTCTGCCGCATAGTTCCATTACATTTTAGATTAAAATTCTCTAGAGTGCCTTTGCGCGTTGGACCCATGTCCCCGCGTAAGCCTATAAAAACCGGGTTCCCTCTTACATGAGATATAAACTCGTGAATAGAGAGACAAAATAATAATATATGGGATGGATAAATTATATTGAATAAGATTTGAATGAGAATATTAAGCCCTTGATAAGAAAGTGTATCGCAGTATACAGAATGGAAATAATTAACGTCAACTGTAGGAAAGATAGTAAATATTCCTCGAAAGGAAACTTTCCATTATTTTAAACTTTAAATTGCCCCTATTGATTGGAGCCACAAATTAATTCAGAAAATTATATTTCCGTTTTCAATTAAAGTTAATGTCAGATTTTATGGTTTTCTTATAAAACACAATGGCTATTCAAGAAGAGATTCGTCATGCATATAATGGCCCCAACAGACAATTGTTTTTCGCTTTTGTATTTAAGGGCCAGGTAAGTGACGTACATCGATATCCATGGCAGAAGGTAGCATATATGACCTTTAAAGCAATTATAATATCCTATGAGTACACGGAAAAAAACAAAGCACTAGCAAAGCACCAAACTGGCTTGGTTAAAAATTAGTCGGCTACATACAATCAAGACTTGTTTAATGGTGACGGAATTACGATAGAGATTCTGAAAGCGGGTGGAACACCGGCACGTAAAGTCCTTCAGAAGCTATTTAATTCCGTCTTACTCGTGGGCACTACGCCTGAAGCGTGGAACAAAGGCGAGGTGGTGCTCTTCTTCACAAAGGGCGACAACACCCTGTTGAAGAATTAAACTTAGACCCATCTCGCTTTTGAGCAATGTTTATAAGCTGTTTTCAAGGTTCATCACAAATCGTCCCGAGCTCGGATTTGATGACTTCCAGCCTCACGAACAAGCCAGTTCTCGAAAAAGTTTTAGTACCATATACCACATCCATACGCTGCGGCAGGTTGTACAGAAGACCAAGGAGTATGCTTAGCGTTTGTGGACTGTGAGAAAGCCTTCGATTCGATCGAAACCTGGGCAGTGCTGCAGTCTCTGCAGCGGTAAATGCATGCACGATAAATATATAAAATAAAATACTAATGTTGATTCGCTTGACGTTTCGAACACTACAGCAACCGTGGTCACGGGAAGACTATATGAATTAATTAAACGTGATATATTTCCGTAAGCTATTTCAATTCAATGGATGCTGTTCGCGTAAACTTCAGAAAACATTACATTTCGATTTGATTAAAAAACTACCCCACACTAGGATTTCTCCTATATCGTCGGTACAGTTTACAAAAATAGATCTCCCTAACATGCGCTAACATTCAGACCAGATTCAGACAGAAACAACCATCTGCAGATCATACAAATATTTACGACACGACACGTGGTGCAGATAGCCAATCGCTTAGCCACTGCGATGACTGTGCTGACAGGTATTTTACATATAATTATTGAAATTAAATCAAGTATTTCACTGAAATAATATATAATGTAGAAAATGAACGAGAATTCAGGAGCTAATCTGTATAGAGCTCGACGTGAAAAGAAATTATTCGATTTATTTTATATACAAGTTCCCCGGATTCATTTCATCAACTGAATAAATCATATTGCCAGTGAAGCAAGAGTGCTCCGGTCGCCTATCTAAACAGGCCCTCCAAGAGAGAAAATGCAGCATGCAAACGGCAGTATATAACAAAACCAAAATTGATTTATCAGCGGCGCCACACCGCGAAGTTTCCGATGTGCAAATAAAACCAAACACAATGAAAGCGACGGAGCAAGACCGTTCGCGATTGACAACATCAATGGCCAATCTGTATAATGCCTGCCATTCAAAGTCATTGGTTCGATTTACGCTACATTGAATCTTTGTAAATCGTTCTTTCAATTTAAAATGCAATTTACACATTTGGCTCTCGTGTTTTGTATATAAATCACAGTGTTATTGCTGCATGCATGTCAATTAAAGATTGGACCTAGTTATACAGAAGTGATCCAGCCCGCCTTAGTTACAAGCTTACGGCTAATATAAACTACACATATCTTTATAAATTGTACAATAATTAAATCTTCGATTTGTAAGACAGCCGCAGTGGGAGACATCGTTCTATAAGTACCCCAGTAGTGGCACTGATACTTAGTGATGTCACACACGATGAAATTGAAAATACATTTTTATTTCATTTCTGTTACGAAAACATCCATATACTAACTCAAAAAAAATTATGTCTGGCTACCACTTTGTTGTGCCAAATTGCTGCATTCATCATCATTTCAGCCGAAAAAAAAGCACTACTGGACATAAGCCTCCCCAAAAATCGCCATAATTACTGTTCTGGGTTTGCGTTGTGTGCTCATTAGTAGGATTTTGCCATAATCGCTTGGCGATCGCTGTAGAGTTGTAACGTAGCAACTACTTAGATCATAAAAAAAATGCATTAAGAGTAAATTGAAAATTCCACTTGTCAAACATCAGATCTTGCACATAGAAATTGGATGACTTAAAAATATGTATTGCTACAATTTATAAAAATAAAAATAAAACAGTAAATGATTTATCAGCACGTTCCATACTCGAAAAATACCAGTAACCAATAAAGTTTCAATTTAATAATCAAGGAAATGCGTATTACGCAAATCACTTCGTAATTGAAAGATAACAATCGAACAGACGACCAATAAGCCGTGATGCTGATACTGTACGATATGAGTCATTTATGTGTCTAAACCGTTTGACTATAAACCAGGTATCGAGATAAAGCAGACACCCCCAGAAGAGTATTTATAGTATGGCATCAAAGAAACAAAATTTGGGCCAACGACTTTGTGGGCGAAAGTAGAATATGGAATGGGGAGACAAGCAAATAGACTTATGGGACATAACATAACGTGTCTAATACAAGGTTTTTCAGCATAAATATAGCAACCCGAGATTATCAAATTTGCTATAACACAGCACGATTATGGTCATAAATTCGCATATCGGAAATGGTTGTCTGTAGCTTCTTATCATTGTAAATTTCATCTTTGTATATCTATTTATTCATCATGAACTTCCTTCGCTCCGGGGTAGGGCGAGGGAAGGGGCATGCCGGACTCCTACCGGCTAAAACCACTAGAGCAGCGGTCATCTTTGGCACCGAAAGGGGGCTCCAGGTCCCTGAGATATATTTGTATACCCATATTTTATTTCTGTTTTTACCAAGTATTTAAATATAGTATATTGACTGATGAAAAGTGTTCCCGTTAGCCTGTGATGTCCTTTATTATTAACACTTAACACACACACTCGCACAGCCCGTAGACGTCCACTGTTGAACATGGGCCTCCCAATGTTCACTACAATGAGCGGTCATATTGCAATAATCACCACACGTAGTAGGCGGATTGGTGATTACTGCAATCACAGTTACTCGCACACGGGAAAATGCTGCTGCCCATCCTCTTGATATCAAGTCTTTTATGAACCAATGGGTGGAGTGTAGGTGGACAGACGACCTGGTGAAGCTGGGAGTCGTTGGATGAGAGCGGCATGTGACCGCTCGTTGTGGAAATCTAAGGGGGAGGCCTTTGTTCAGCAGTGGACGTCCTGTGGCTGATATGATGGGTGGAGACGGGTGATCTATTCTTTGGCGGAAACCACAGGGTACTATAATTAATAGATTAAAATAACAAAATAAGCATGAAAATCCTATTCATAAAAATATCAAAACTGCTAATAAAGTTATTTAATTTAATATCTAGAGTCGGTCACCTATAAAGGTGTCGTACAAGGCGTATATGGGAGTTTGGAACCCGGTGTTTATCATTAAGCACGTTGGGTTACCCACGGGTGACGGGTTAACAACCAGCACTAGAATACCCAAGGAGGATTGATCTCAGGCGGGCCGACTGTAAAACCTTTATGCCATAACCTTTACAACATGATTAGAAACATATTGCACCGAACCCAATTAACTTCGGACTAGAGCAGGAAGGAGAAGAAGATCTAGAGACAATGGTTGCAGGGCAGAACCTTATTTACGAAACATAATGTTGCTTTTTCGATTTTCTGTTGTGTGAAAGAAAGTACAGCCGCAGTTAGATTCTTAAGTCTGTATTTACGAAAAAAAACCTTCAGACACGTCAAACTTTTTTCTAGAAGAAAACTCATTTTCAATTTTGTAGCAAAATTATGTAAATGAACGCGCCTCCATGAGAAGTAGGCATACCGCATAGCGCTACGAATTCTGAATAGTTGCAGCGTTATCGACTGATCGATAATTTATTTTCTAACAGACATAATAAGAACTCTGCGTCATTCAATGACAAACCTCTGATTGTTATACGTTTACAATTCAATGAAGCTTTTCATTAATTTGACGATTTTAATACTTTGTTACATTTACCATCGGTATGTTTGCCAGCAATCGGGTCGGCTTCCATCACCATCCCGGCTTAGCTCCCTGTAACAAAAATCATTTTCATTTATCATTTGCTTTAAGAACTGTTACTACAGCAGAACATGGAGATTTATTTTTCTAGCCGTTACAATTAATAATCTGTAAACTCATCGCTGGGGTTAGGATTTCAATCGATAGTATCTCACTTTTGCAATCCAGCCAACTGCGCCAGCGACATGTACACAAACACAAGCGTCAAATAATATTTTGTTATTAATTGGACAAAAATTTGTGTTTACAGCGAGACTTGCCAGCATCTAAAATGACGAATTAAGGCCAGAAATATAACATGAGCAATAATGACACGTACCGCCACCCACACTGAGTTTAAAATAGATTTAGATTGTCCGCTCTGAACGTCCAGTTAATTGTACACTTGGACACACACTTGATCCCTCTTACGACGCTTTGTTTAGAAGTCAACGAGACGGGGGAAGGAGGTCTTTGTGAACTGGTGTCCTTCATGTTTACATCTGAGTGACGATATCGAACACCTAATTATAATACCCAATCAAACAGGTAAATGCTTGTTGGTTTATCGCATCGTTGATCAAAACGTGACACAGCAAGTACTACGGTGTGTAGGCGAACTACATGTGCGGTGTATTTTATGTTATAGTTTGTACTGTAACAAATTGTATACGTACACACAATATTTGGTATTCGATTACGTATTAAATATGGAGGTAATACAATTAGCATCTTTTCCTTTTGCAAGTAATAACGGCGTCATCGCCGTATATAATGATATTACGACAAAACGTACCTATATACAAAGAAGGCCACTTGCCACAGTCAAATAGAGGACAGTAGAGTAAACGCGAGCTAGACATAAGCATGTGTGCGATTTACTTCCTACACGACACCTACATCATAGCAGTTAGATGTGGCTATGATTAGCCATAGTAGGGGATCTCGACTAAATCTTAATATCGAACCTTGGTTTCTGTATACGATTTCGAAATGTTGATGCCTGACAATGAGCAAATTGGTTTCAGTTCTTATAGTAATCCGTGACAACGGTTTTCACAAGTTCTATCCGCGATTATACTATTGATTTATCAAACTCTATTGCCAGATTCCGTCGTAGATAAGATAGAAACAGAAGTACTGCCAGACATTTTTTCTGTGACATGGAAGTTTGTATTCGTTTCGACGTATCAAAGCATAAGGAAATCAAACGGCACAGACTTCCTTGAAAAAAAAACAATAACGAAGCAATAAAGGAGGAAATGGAAGCCAGTTTACTAATTACTCCCACTAAAAACGATATATTTCCTAAGCTGAGCAATATGGCAATACCTGCTACGCTTTTGTTTACTAATTAACACTTAAGCGTTAAGAATGTAGCTGTATTAGCTACCATTATCGCATTTGACATAACTTATGTAAGCAGTATATATTTCATGGTTACTTTTATCAATGTAAGACACAAATGTCGTTTATAAAAAGGTATTTGTTGGGCTTAATATTTCATATATTGCAATGAGTGGTTTTGTTGCTACAGCAAATTGGTAGAGAACTAACAGGTCTTGCAGCAAGGTTACCTTTGTTTTTAATTATTCAGTTGACTTTGTGATATTTATATCTCGAATCTCGACCTAGTTCCGTCCGCGACTTTGGATGCGTGATTTTTCATTTTCTGGTTTGTCGTGTGTCGTTGTCTGGGTCAATCGGTCTTATAAACTTCATCAAAATCGGTATATTTGTGTGCCCATGGCGACGTATCAAAGAGACAGACAAATTCAGTTTCGTTTTTTTTTTTAAACGTTGCCCCAGATTAGTATTTCTCCTGTGTCGTGGGTGCGTTTACAGACATGAATTCAACAATATCTATACAAATAAATAAAATTGAAGTGTCTGTTTGTAATGTCAAAATAACAGCTTTTTACTAAATGCATATGAAAGTATATACGGGACATAGAACAAAAAAACAATTTTTAAATTTTTTGTTTGTCTGTCTGTCTGTTTGTTCCGGGTAATCTCCGAAACGGCTGGACCGATTTTGACGGGACTTTCACTGGCAGATAGCTGATGTTCTAAGGAATAACTTAGGCTACTTCAATATTACAAAAATAATTAGGGTTCCGCGCAAAAAAAAACCCTTGAAATCCAATATATATATTCTATGTCAAGTGTCTATGTCGAAATACTCTAAATTCCTTTTAAATTAAACGCGGGTGAAACCGCGGGTCCCAGCTAGTAGGTACATATAATGGGATTTATACGTTCTCAATGGTTATTTGAATTTATTTAAATTGTTTTTAGACTATGAGAGGCGAAATTACGTAATTAAACCAAACAATTACGGTTATTTGAAGTCACTCGGTTTAACACTACACTCTCGGTCTTGAACTAAATACGTGTAAGTGCATATATCTATACGTTTATATGTGACTTTATTACACCTAGGTTATTGTGAAGAGCCACAACATGGTGTCTTATTAAAATTCTACATACACCTTCAGGCAATATGTCTTATTAAGATGCTATACTTTTAAGTTCGATGAGATTCTACGAGAAACAGAAAGAAAGGAGTCGAGTCGAATCAAGGGGCAAAAGGCAGGCAGAGTAGAGAGAGCAATAATTCTCCACAGACGAAACTTAGATCTTAAATAAAGAACAGGTGCTTGGAGAGACTTGATTCGATTCGTTTTACCAGAAAGCGGATGGGTCCCGAGCATCTCTGAATAACCTTAAATATATTGCTCGATGACATATGCATCGCCGGATACGTCACAGCACGGACTGATTAATAAACGGCTAACTCATGAATGGGGATGACATTGAATTCACGATGCGCGACACTGAGACCGGGATATTACTTTTTATGGAAATGCGGCAGCTTGAATATTAATGCAGTGCAGATGATATTGATGACGTGGTTGTAGTGACGCCACCCAGATATGTGGGAACGGAAAGGTTTCTTCAGTATCGGCACGTGGGGGGACAAGATTTTTATCCTTTTTGATTTGATGAGTGTATAACGAGGATGTTTTTACGTCTGCGTACAGTTTTTGTGTTATATTTTTAGAGCGCTCAGTTGTTTGACCCGAATAAATTTAATCTCCATGCTTTCTGACTGTTTTTTAGGCAAAGCGTCGATATATTTACGTGTTTATAAACTTCTAGGCTTCTATATCGGCCACTTATACGTCCACTTCTGAACAAATCTCTCCATAGATTTACACAACTGTGACATCATTTTGGGAGGTATTTGCCAATACTCACCACGCTTGGCAGGCGGGTTGGTGAGCGCAGCATGGCTACCGTTTCAGAGAAGGGGTGCTGCTGCCCATTCCTCTGGTTTAGAATCCTTTAGTTGCCTTTTACGACATCTACGGGAGGAGATGGAGTGGTGCTGTATTCTTAATCCGGACACCACACGGATTTTCTAGGTTTATCAACATGTAAAAAAATATTGAAATACGATTTAGGGTTTCTATAAAAATAATAAGTTTTAATGCTTTAATACACTTATGTTGAAGTGAACCGGAGGCTTACAGACTTGCTTAAGTAGCAGGTTGCGAGTCAAAGCCTGAACTACCAAAGTAACTTCTTCAATGTTTATGTGCTTTCTTATTTAATCTAAGATTCCACTGACTTTAATGGTAAAGGAAAACGCAAGGAGACCTGGGTTCAATGGTCTGAAGTCACCAAGACACACTAAGCAAGCGCGGTGTACGCGTCTTCTCTGTACGAGTTCAGAGGGCCAATTCTCGTAAATCATTTATACTTGACTAAAAATAAGTATTCTGCTCTTCTTAAAGTTCAGTCTGATATAACTATGATCTTAATCCAGTCTCATTTCAATGTCAATTTTGACGGTTATTTAATGAAAATTTAAGTAGCTGTTTCAGTTCAAAATGTTAGCAGAATACCGTTTTGGCTTCGATCAACTTTCGATCCCTTTTCGATCTCATCACAATATAAGCTAACGTTTGACGTTGTTTGTTAGTTTAGGAGAATACCATTTCTGACATTTACGACACTCGGACTAGATCCAAACTATATTTTGAAGATTTTAACAGACTGTTTTTACAAAGACTTTACATACAGAATTTATGCCAATGTCCGTAAAATCTATTAGCCTAAATGTTAACACGTAATAGTAACTTGAAACCTAGTGTAAGACTAAAACCTTACGATATGTTTAATTAACTTAGCTGTAAATATTGATTTTTGGCCTACGTAAGCCTACTTACATACAACCTTGCTTAATAAGTGCTTGAGGGTCGCCGATTTTGGCCGTGAACGCAACTAATAATGACAAGAGAATGCTTCTACAAAATAGCTAAAAGCATTATCGAAATTATGCACTAGTTTAGTTGGATTGTCGTCATACTTGGAGTCATATTAGCCAAAAAACGTCCATCCCTCTGGTTTAGAGTCCCTTAGTTTTCTTTTAGTAGTGTAGTGAGTGAGTTTAGAGTAGTGCTATTATTCTTACACCACACGGATATTAGTCGGATATGCCGAATTAATTTTATCGATAAAGATACGAAATCTACGCCATCCAAGTAGTTTAAACTAGTTTTAAATTAGGCTAGATAAAGCTCTAAGAGTATCGGCGGTACTTCGCTAGGAAGTATTTCTAAACCCTGGCGATGTGCCAATCATCCATCACCAATTTTATGTCGATAGGCGTGACTTTCAGATGTTTCGATGTCATCGAGTTATTTGATCAACTTGTGTTTGATTGAATTTGGTATTTTTAGGTACACCAGCGTCAATACTGTCTCGTTTCTTGACATCACTTTTAATATACCAACATTAAAAGTAGACTGTTTTTTTTTGTCTGGAAGTTAGGTCTCTTATTCCAGAGGCTGCAGAGCGGGATCGGGAGAGGGCCGATCCCGCACGGAGAAGGACGAGACGGTGCCGGGGCAACAACCGTCCCGGCACCCAAGTCCAACACACCTGAGCTCCCTTCTATCACTACTTTGAGGGGGGGCTTCGGGGGTCGCGGGCGCGCAGATTGGGGAGTCTGCGTGCTCACACCGAGCGACCCTCGGGGAGACGGCGGTGCGCTCGTGGTCACGTGCCGCCGCGTGCGCAGCACAGCGCAAAGCGAGCCTTGGGGGGATCCTTTACAATCCTCTCCGAGGAGTGCCTGGGGGGGCGACCTTTTTACAGTCGCCTTCCGTCCGTTAGAGGGGGTGACCGCTTTACAGTCATCCCCTCCGTTATGTGCCTAAAGGCGTGGCACCAATGGGTGGCTCTAATGTGATCTTACGAGGACCTAGAGCTCCCCTTCAGTGCCGAAGATGACCGCTCCAGTGGTTGTAGCCGGTAGGACGCCGGCATACCCCTTCGCCCTTCCCCGGGGCTAAGGAAGTTCCATGTAGAATTTTCACTGGACATCAATAAAAAAAGGTCTCTTATTCCAAGAGTCTGCCAAGCAGTATTGCTTAATCTTTAAACATTACTGTGTTCCGGTTTGAAGGGCACTATGGCTAGTGAAATTACTACTAGGCATAAGAGACTAAATAACTAATGTGTCGAGGCGACGAGCGTAGTGCGGTCCACGCAGGATTAATCCTGGCTAGCATTACAAATTACAATTGTTATGGATAGGCATGAAGACTGGCAAAAAATAAATAATTCATTCAGTATTCAAGTCGTGTGGTGCCAGCTTAGAATACCACCAACCCATCCCTTCCCGACTAAGGGATTACCCGGACGATGGGCAGCAGCGTCCATCGAATACATTAACAACTCAACTGCGATCGCTAACCCGTCTGCCAAGCGTGGCGATTATGGCAAAACCCAAAAATGAGCCAACAACACATCCATATCGGTCGTTATGTTGAACTTTTTTTTTCTTTTTTTTTAAAGAGTTTGGTTTACAGACATGAATTCCACATACAATACACCCAGACCCGGAACAACTACCTGCAGATCATACAAATATTTGTTCCGTGCGGGAATCGAACCCACGACCCGGAGCGCAGCAGCCGACTGTATCAGCCACTGCACCAACCGTGCCGTCTTTGGGGGAGGCTGCATCCAGCAGTGGACTTCATTCGGCCGAAATGATGATTCAAAATTTACAGTCACGAAGGAAACGATGCCGTTTTGACATCTTATGACTGACTTTGGTAAATATCAAAAAGTATTTTTTAGATTTGGAGATCTGTTATACATAATACTTTTTTAGTACAAGTATAATAAGCTAAGGTGTTTAATAAATACGTAAATACCCTGAATTCTATAATAAACGTGAAAACATACAAACCAAAATTATACTTCGACACAAAAATAGATTAAATCTACCAATTTCTCGACTAGCTATGCATTTAGTATTGTCTTAGGTTTTCGCGATTATTACACATTATAATAAAACAATTTTAAACGGATTAAATCGCGTGTATTATTGATTTTTGTTTTTTTTTTGTTTTTCCTGACGTTTCGAACACTTCGCAGGGTTCGTGGTCGCAGGATGACGCTATGCTAGCTATGCATTCTTCGGGTCCCTTGGTGATGTCTATAAAAATATATAATTTGGTAGCTCCAAATGTCATAAAAACTGAAAACAAATTTAATATTTATGTATTTAAATTAAAAAAATATTTGCTTAGCAAAATCTACTATAGCGTAAAAGAATTCATTGACGATACATTTTAATTACGATTTATTATTAATACTCTTCCTATCTCCTAATTAACTATGCTGTGCCCAAAAGGGTCCATAATTGGTCTATAGATATAAACCTACCATCTGTTTTTTTAAACAATATACTTATGGAATGCAATAAAGAATTGAATTGAATTAATACAGACCGTTGACTTTATCATTTCTATCTAGCTCAGGAAACCTGGTTTTTAGAGTAACTGGGAATAAAATGGGAGCAAACAATAAGGCCTTTGTTAATCAGTGCACGTACCTTTGCCGATATGACATATATGAAACAATAAGAGTTACACTAGGACAATTTAAAATTATAATATACGGACAATCACTTTGCATCTATAACCCGGACTTCTTGGCATTTGCATGAAGCTATTGATATTCGTTCTCCACGATATTTATCTAGTTCTTCTTCTAGGCTACAGATGAACAAAGACATCTCGCATCAATTTCCATAGTTGTGTCGTCATTTTGGGGGCATTTTGCCAATACTCACCACGCTTGGCAGGCGGGTCGGTGAGCGCAGTATGGCTATTGTTCCACAAAAGGTACTCTGCTGCCCATTCCTCTGGTTCAGTCCCTTAGTCGCCTTTTACGATATCCACGGGAGGAAATGAAGTACTGCTATATTCTTAATGCGGACACTAAACTAGTTTTTCTTAGTTAGTATTTATTTTTGAGTACGAATTTCTAAGAATCTAAAGAATTAGTAAACTAAAGTGGCAATGGACGGGACACATTGCTCTTAGAACCGATGGCCGATGGGGCAAAAAGGCTCTCAAGTTTCCGCGCACCGGAAAAAGTAGCGTGGGATGACCTCCAACGAGATGATCAGACGCCCTGGTAAAAGTCGCTGGGAGTTGTTGGATGCGGGCAGCATGTAACCGGTCGTAGTGGAAATCTATAGGGGAAGCCTTTATTCAGTAGTGGACGTTCTTTGGCTGATAATGATGATGACGTATTTCTACATAAGATGCACCACACGCACTCAATAGTAGTAAAAGACTGTCCTAAAATCTCAATTCAAAACTACACCAAATATAAAGCTATAAAATGTAAGATTTCTTAGACTGGTTGGCCATCATGACATTACTTCAACTCATATTGAAGCTTCAACTTTAACGTGTTATTAACACCAGCAACGACTTTCGCATCCACTTTTTGTGAGCTATGCGATGATTATTGCGAACCGAATCGTATTTCTACACGTGTCATTGCATGAGAGAAAGTTGTATTGTTTAGACATTGGCATGCGGTAGGTGTATCGTTGAACCTTATTGCATTCGTATTGGAGCACCTCAAATTACAAGGCCTTATATTAATTAATATAAAATGATTTATTGTGAACTGACCGAGATGTTACTCATTATAATATTTATATACAGTATCTACTATGGTAGGCGATCCGTAGTTAAGAAGGGCTACTTACATCTCGAAAGAATAGAAATGACACGCTGGAATCGTAATAATTAGCATTTTGATGGTTCCACAATGTAACAGTTACATTGTGATTGCGAGTAGAGACGTTAAAGACATTCGGCGTAATTAACTGGAGGAATGCAAGCGATTAAGGCTGCCGAATAACTTGTGGTGATGGTTTGAGATATGGTCAGAATCAAACCCGTCTTCATAAACAGCTCTGAGGGCCAATTCTCGTAATTTAAAAATGTTCAAAATATAGTTCCGATCTAGTCTCAGTGTTATAAATGTCCCAAATGGTATTCTCGTAAAGTAACAAACAATGTCAAGCGTGAACTTACACTGTGATGAGATCGAAAATGGATCGAAAGTCAAAACGGTATTCTGCTAACATGTCCAACTGTAACATGTACTGAATTGTCGTTAAATAAACGTCAAAACTGAGATTAAAATGAGACTAGATCGAGATTAGGTATGCTGAAATCCGACTGAACTTTAAGAGTAGCAGAATACTATTTTCTTGGGCAATTCATAATTTAATCTCAGTTCAGTCGAGTTTCAGTCATAGTGTAAATTAATTACGAGAATTGGCCCTCTGATATTGGAGAACATTAAGGTAAGTTTAGATTTCGTTATTCAAAAATGAACTATACATCGGTCCAGAATTTATGTTTAATTAATACAATCGCAACTCGAGTGAGATCTTGAGTTTTGATTCTCGTTCTATACGGGCCTAACTGAAACACGCCCGTTTTCGGTAGGATAGCGGGTGTCTCAAATCTTAAATATTGAGCGGCGTTTCAGTTTTAGACCGATAGTCCTCTTGTGACAACTTAGATGCAGATCTAAAGTTGACAAATGTATGAAGTGCTGTACACACGCGTTTACGACTACTACAGTCATATCGCTCAAAATAGTAATTATGTGAACAGTTTATACATTTGTGCTGTGAAGTACATCATTATTTTATTTTACAATAAGTAGATAATCACCCTACGGTTAAGTTTCTAGAGCTTCGTGAGAACAGGGTCGTCTTAGTTTTCTATCAAGTATAGCAAGATCGTATTACTCTGTCCACTTCATCCTATTCGATGGTAAGGTTGCATATCTATCGATGAAATAAGAGTCGCGGCAGTCAGGGACTGCCTGCGAAGCGTAACTTCTAGCGTTATCCTATACACTATTGATGCTATATGATCCGTTCCAATATAACGGGAATGAGACCGTTATCGAGCCCTGAGTCCCGACACAACCTATGTTTGTCCCGATTGAAAACTACACAATCGATACAAATAAATAAAATTGAAATGTGACAAAATAACAGCTTTGTACTAATCGCATATGAAAGTATATACGGCAACTACAACAAAATGTCGATTTTTTATTTTTTTGTCTGTCTGTTCCCGCTAATCTTCGAAACGGCTGAACCGATTTCTACGGGACTTTCACTGGCAGACTTTTCATAGCTGATGTTAGAAGGAATAACTTAGGCTACTTTTACTTGAGAAAAGTAATTAGGGTTAAAATTACAACTCATGTAATCCAATATATATACTTTATACCAAGTGTCTACTACTAGTACTCTAAATTATTTATAAATAATCTCATCATTTTCATCAATTCGGCCTAATAAAGTCCACTGCTGGACACAAGCCTCCCTCAAAGTTCACCACAACGACAGATATCGGTGTGTTGTGTGCTCATAGGGGGGTTTTGCCATAATCGCTACGCTTGTCAGGCGGGTTGGCGATCGCAGTTGAGTTGTTAATGTATTCGAAGGACGCTGCTGCCCATCCTCCGTCTAATCCCTAAGTCGGCTTTTACGATACCCACGGGATGAGATGAGTTGGTATTTCTTTTAAGTTAAACGGTGGGTGAAACCGCGGGAACCCAGCTAGTACAGCACTAATAATTCGCCCGTAATACTTTATGCTGGCAGTAGTACCCGGCTACTACTACCACCCTCTTCCGTGCTTAAGCCTAGTTTACTATTAACGGAATGATTTTGGAGTAAGGGAGAGGAGAACTATTCCGACGAGATCCTAGGCAAATATGCCAACCCTACTTGTGAAGGAATCAACCCGTGAGGAAAAACGTGACTAAAGATAATACAGTTGTATAAAATTAATAGTAACATCAAATAATAATCTAATCAACTGCATTTTATTATTAAGGGCTAATGCCATTTTCAATTCTTATCTTTGTAGATAAAATATATTATACAAGGACGGGATGCCACAGCGACGATAAAAATGACATTACTTGGTCATTTCAACAAATTGCCTAACGACATATGAACACATTTAAGCAAATATAAAACCAACTTCAAATAAATCCTATTATTAATATTATTACATCTATAAGTCTGTATATAAAAACGTTAGATTAATATTTTATATCGTAGAACTACAGATACTTGAACCTTCCTATAAGTATATAGGCCTAGATTAAGCCAGTGAATGAGGTCGTGAAGTTTCTGAAAAAATCACGCGGTACTAACATACACATGAATGATATGAAACAGTAAACCTTCGTTTTTTTATGTCGGGTAATGAACCCAGTCATCGGAGAATGCGTTATTAGAACATTTCAAAAATCAATCATTTTCATCGAATGCTTTGCGACGGCACGTTTGGCGCAGTTGCTAAGTGATTTGCATGCTACCAATGATGTTATATATTAAAAGAAGTAGATATGACATGCGCGCCAAAAGTTAGAACCAAAACTCGCCCAATTGTAGCACCTCGTAATCAGTTCGCCTAAGACAGGACAACGAGCACACAGTATCACAATCTGTATTAATTATGTAATAACAATGCCGTCGTGCGTATAGAAAATGCACAAACTATCAAGCAAAAACAATAAAGAACAAGGGATCTCATACCACAGGTGAGCAAACTATATAAAATATTATAATCAAAATACTATACAAATCATTCATAGAATAATATTCTCGAACAAAATACAGGCCAAGCAAAGAAAAGAGACAACACATTTATTCTATCACAGGTACGACAAAGAAATCGAGTAAATGATATTAGATAGCCATCTCTTTTACTCTCGTAGTTTTTGTATCTTCTTTCTTACAGCATGTGTAGTTTTATAGCTTTATAACTACATACAGCGAAACTGAGTTTTGCGCGCCATTTATGGACGTAACATAATTATGGTATAATATCATTGTATGTACCTAACAATGTGACTTTTCAATGTTATCAAAGTACTTCCTTAGTCAATATAAGACACCGCTGACCAACTGTGAAGTAAACAACGTGAGGAAAAGTGGATCGAATGGTCTGATATCGGTAATACACAGTGAGCAAGCGTGGTGATCGATGCTCGTACATTTTCTGTATGGGAAAAAGCCCTTGCCCTACATGGGACAGTCACAGGTTGATTTTACTCCCCCGGGAAGACGGCGGTGTGCCACGTGCCGCTGTGTGCGCAGCACAGCGCATAGCAAGGCTTCGCGGGAATCCTTTAAAATCCCCCGAGAGGTGCCTGGGGGGTGGCCTTTTTTCAGTCGCCTTCCCTACGCTAGAGGGGGTGACCGCTTTACAGTCATGATGACCACCTAGATGTGCCTGAAGGCGTGGCACCAATGGGTGGCTCTATATTGAGATTATTCGAGTCCCTGGAGCCTCCCTTCGGTGCCGAAGATGATCACTGCGGTGGTTTTAGCCGGTAGGAGACCGGTATACTCCCCCACCCTTTTCCGAGGCGGAGGAAGTATATGATGTATTTCCACCGGATCAGTAAAAAGACGACAAAAAACCGGTTGATTTTACTTTTATCACTATATTTAAAACGAAATCTACAGTTACACCGTGTGCAGTTACCGCCTTTAATGCGACATAATAGCAAGGTTCAAAGTATTTGGCGAACACTTCACTCCCAGCCAAGGGTACGTGGAAGGCACACCGTGGGGTTTTTTAGCCGGTAAGCATGCATAAGCATAGCATAAGGCGGAGCAAGTCCATGAGGACTTACCGACAAATAAAATAATGTTCTAAGTGTTTACTTTTTAAAATAATTAATAAAAAGTGTGTGTGCTTAAATGTTTGTTCGTTGGAGTGTTTATTTGCGTTAGTGGGTTTTTTTTTCGTTTCTGGACGGAACGGTTCTTGCAGTGGCTGATACAGTCTACTGTTGCGCTCCGGGTCGCGGGTGCGCACGGAACAAATATTTGTATGATCTGCAGTAGTTGTTCCGGGTCTGGGTGTATTGTGTGTGGAATTTGTGTCTGTAAACGCACCCACGACACAGGAGAACTAGTGAGTGGCAACGTTTTTTTAAAATAAATAAATAAAAATCTCTTGTCGATATTAATATAATTCTCTAATAACATTATCAGTCCATACATACATTTTATTTCGTGAGATGTAAATGAATTATCTTTTTACATAATACGAACAAGCCGGTTTCCGAAAAGGTTTCAGTACCATAGACCACATCCATACGCTGCGGCAGGTTATACAGAAGACCGAGGAGTATAATCTGCCACTATGCTTGGCGTTTGTGGACTATGAGAAAGCCTTCGATTCGATCGAAACCTGGGCAGTGCTGCAGTCTCTGCAGCGGTGCCAGATTGACTATCGGTACATTGAAGTGTTGAAGTGCTTATACAGAAACGCCACCATGTCGGTCCGAGTACATGAACAGAGCACGGGGGCAATTCCATTGCAGAGAGGTGTGAGACAGGGGGACGTCATTTCCCCGAAACTGTTCACCGCTGCAATGGAGGATGCCTTCAAGCTACTGGAGTGGAAAGGATTCGGCATTAACATCAATGGCGAGTATATCACTCACCTTCGATTTGCCGATGACATCGTAGTCATGGCAGAATCGCTGCAAGAGCTCAGCACAATGCTCGATGATCTCAACAGAGTTTCCCAACAGGTGGGCCTTAAGATGAACATGGGCAAGACAAAAGTCATGTCAAATGCCCATGTCGTGCCCATCCCAATATCCGTTGGGAGCTCTGTTCTCGAAGTTGTTGACGAGTATGTCTACCTAGGACAAACTGTCCAGTTAGGTAGGTCCAACTTCGAGAAAGAGGTCAATCGTCGAATCCGACTCGGCTGGGCAGCGTTCGGGAAACTTCGCAACGTCTTTTCGTCAACAATACCGCAATGCCTCAAGACGCAAGTCTTTAACCAGTGTGTGTTACCAGTGATGACATATGGAACAGAGACGTGGTCACTCACAATGGGCCTCATAAGAAAGCTCAAGGTCACTCAGCGAGCTATGGAGAGAGCTATGCTTGGTATTTCTCTACGAGATCGAATCAGAAATGAGGAGATCCGTAGAAGAACTAAAGTTGTCGACATAGCTGAAAGGATTAGTAAACTGAAGTGGCAATGGGCAGGGCACATTGCTCGT
Source organism: Diloba caeruleocephala (assembly GCA_947459985.1). NCBI lineage: Eukaryota > Metazoa > Arthropoda > Insecta > Lepidoptera > Noctuidae > Diloba > Diloba caeruleocephala. The sequence goes on from OX381618.1 coordinate 6,972,449, forward strand.
AGAACTGATGGCCGTTGGGGCACAAAGGTTCTCGAATGGAGACCGCGCACCGGAAAACGCAGCGTGGGACGACCTCCAACGAGGTGGACAGACGACCTGGTGAAGGTCGCTGGGAGTCGTTGGATGAGAGCGGCATGTGACCGCTCGTTGTGGAAATCTAAGGGGGAGGCCTTTGTTCAGCAGTGGACGTCCTGTGGCTGATATGATGATGATGATGATCACATTTATGAAATATTAGTTTAAATAAACGTATTATTGGACACAACTTTGTTTTATCAATTAAGTTACAAAACTTGGATACAAATTCACAATAACTATGTGTAATTATCATTACAAGTACGTGTACCACAACTATTAATTGATGAATATGTGAATAAAATAGCTTTTTATTTTAATTACTGTGTGTGTTCATATTTGAGCAATATTATTATGCAAACGACTCATCTAGAAGAAGCTCATCATTTTAAGTGTTCAGCCCACGGCTTGCTTCTATCGCCGATTGCAACACTATATTTCGTGTACAAACCAACGAGCTAAGTTTTTTTTTTTTTTTACCAGGTACTCGTATTCATTTAAAAGTAAATTCTTCTTATTCGATTGACATGAATTCTTGACCATTTGATAGTTTAATAGTCCAAACGTGGTTTTTAAGAAATTTCCCCTTTACTTGCATATGTAGTCGGTGCACAAAAATAATTACAAATATGGTAATAATAATAGCGGAAATGTTAAGTGATATTGACACACATTTACACATTATGGTATGGTGATTAGTGATTACTGATTACCCATTATGGTAATGACAAAAACGGGAATATTTACAATCATATAAAATTTCCACCTGCACCATACATTCTGACAGTTTTGTTGCCGCCATACATTTTTATGATTGGTTAATGACGTCATTTGACGTGTAAGATCGTGTATCTACAAATAAAGATTATGAAGAAAGAACCGGCTGTTCTTTTTTTATACAGATGTTTCTTTGTTTGTCGTGATGTACCTTCTAATTTGTTTTGTTAGTAGTAATATTATGTAGAAACGAATTTTAGTGATGCCTGTTGCTTCTTTGATAAAAACTACATTACATTGTACGAGTGAATCGGTACTAGACATGAAGGCAGCCTTTGATTGATTGGCAATGCTATAAAGACTTCCCCAAAATTTGTTTACAAGGACAAGCTTTTGTATTCCGCCGGTTGCAGGGTTTCCAACAAGGAGGCGAAGGCGGTCGGCAATTCTTCTGGTTTACGTATTCATCCTATTATTTGACAGCTAAATTCCACATTAACGAATGGCGCTTACCTATCTTCTTCCTTATCATAGGAGCGAATGTGAACAATACAAAATTTATTTGTAACTTACAAACGATTTACAATTTCATAACGATACATTTTATTAACATTCGCTTGGACCTTTTGGTTTGAAGTTAAAAGCCACAAAGTTGCAAGAAGTTCTCTGCGTGTCCTAGGAACACCAAACTAGTGGAATCGTATTCTTAGTTTTCTAAGATACATAAACAATATAATTTATCAGTGATATTGTCGAAATCCTTCTTTTATATGCATTCTGCTTACTTCAGAGAAAGTTGTTTTTTTTTAATCTGAAACGTTATATACATGCCTTTGGACGACCAATGATCCACTCTTGACTCTATCCATTCGGTTGGATAGACTCAGTGTTCGCAAAACACACAGTAAGTATAAGTTTACCTTAATTTATCACTAAAATACTAAAATTTTATTAGGTTCACTTGTAAACAAATCTTGGATGTCAATTTTAACCTACTTCTAATTGTCTTATTGATTAGAAACTTAGCAAGTATATGTAATCCGGATTACAATAATTTGGTACCATCAAACTGATCTGATGATGGAGCCGGGAGGTGGATAGTGGAATTCTACAGTGGCTTTGGATTGGGTTGGCTACTTTGGGCTTCTTTGGTTTGTTTTAACAAGTCCTCATTACACTCGGTGACGCGAGTCTGATGCAGAAAGAACATAGTGGCACTCCTCAATTGCTATTAATAAATCCTTCGAGTTTGGGCTTATTTGATTAGTTTTGACGAGTCGCATACAGTACAATTCACGCATTATTGCTTGACCTGTGTGTATATAATGATGTAACTATATGAATGTAATGGAATCTTTATTTTAGATCTTAAAAGAAAGGTGGGCCGATTTTATTGCTTGCAAGTGTATAATTTTATTTTTTGACATGCGAGTCAATCTATCACATCACATTATCACGTGTATTTTAATTTGAAATTTTCAAAAAAAAAAAAAAATTTACCCATTATCAGTGCTATACCGCATTGGAGTGTTGAACGTGATGAAGGGCAGATTTCACCATTGCAACTAAACGCAATCAGTTCAAGCTAAACTCAGTTTATGCGCTAAACTAAGTTTAGAGTTCCAATATGCATTTCACCAACATCAACTGAACGCAGTTAAAGCTAAGCTAAACTCAGGTAATATCTGAACATCCGCTTTTCAACGTTTAGCTCGTTTAAACGCGTTTCCAGGGCTGTGAGTATTGTTATTGTCTATATTTTGACATTTCGGAGCTTTATGTTTGTTTATGAGCGTTGGCACTAGCCCTTACCAAATGTGATGATGAGGATGAATTTTAAGCAATCAGTAGGAAAAATTGTAAACGATGCTCTTTGCTTTTTGGATTGTTATCTCCAGGAAAGTGTAAGCATGCCAGCTTTGACTATATACATTGGCGGACTACCAACTACCCGCTATCGCACAGAAACTGTATTTTCTTCAGATATAGAAAGTATTCTATGTCACTCTACGGCGCAGCTTGTAAACTATCTCGCAGTGGGTCGCTGTAACTAGCATACAATGCAGACGCATTGCGTTTTTGTCTGAGATTGTGGCGACATTTACACTCTGGGACGTTTAAACTTCGTTTTCGTGAACGCGATCAAAATGTACCTGTGGAAATCAGTTTGACATAAACCAAGATCAAACTCAAAACTTAGTTTTATTAAATTCGGTTGTTAATGCTGACGGTGAAATCAGCATCAGTGTACTCCCAAATGCTATCACAACAAACAAAAAATAGGCTCATTTATATTTAACTTACCTTATCACTGCTAATATTTGTGTACTACTTTTTTGCATTATTTGTAAGATATGTGAGTAATGGTTCAATATGACGCATCAAAACATTGCCTGATTACAAGTCTTATCACTACAACTGTGTGCAGATAAAATACCCGTTAGTTGTTATTGTTGAAACATTTTATTTTTAACCACAGATGTCTAATGAGTGCTGACACTTATTCTGGAATTAGTTAAACTATTTTCATTCAAATTTGGTGCTTATATTGCAGTAGTAAAAGAAGCGATAAAGTTAAAAATAAAAACAAACCCACAATTTATTGTTACAGGGTAGAAATTGGAGTCAAATTATAATTCCTGTGATAATTAGAATAAGGTACTATATGAGTTTTTTTATGTTGCCCCACACTAGGATTGCTCCGTGTTGTGGGTGAGTTTACAGACACAAATTTCACACACAATACACCCAGACCCGGAACAACTACCTGCAGATCATACAAATATAATTGTTCCGTACGGGATTCGAACCGACGACCCGGAGCGCAGCAGTCGACTGTATCAGCCACTGCACCAACCGTGCCGTCGTTTGTCATTGTCATTCATATGTACAAAAATCGTTTGCAATGTTTTTTTTTTATTAATGTAATAATAATAACTAGTGGTCGCCCACAGGTCCGACATTCACCTCATAATTAAACATAAATTAATTTAACTTTCTGTTCTCCTACATATAAACTTTAACTATGCCAAATCTCACACTGCTCCATATGCGCATTGTGCTTAAAAAGCGGTACTAAGTATTCTCTTCACATATTAAGTTATAGACTAGTGGCCGTAAAATGGTTGAAATTTTACTGGTTTTTTTTACATACATATATTTTAACTTTCTGCACTCCTTCATATGAACTTAAACTATGCCAAATCTCACGCTCTTCCATGAGCGCAATGTGCTTAAAAATCTTCTCATTGTTTGAGTTAGAAACAATAAAGTTAAATTTTTCTTCTCATTGTTTGAGTTAGAAACAATAAAGTTAAATTTTGCAAGTAACATAAAGGGGCTTGACATGATAATTCCAGTATTAAACAATCTAAAGCCTAAAGTACTAATATCATGTATTATGTTACCGGCCAATGAGAAACTGTGAAGGGCCTACATGTGGAAACTTGATATGGCAGTTTCATTTGGATAAATAAACAACTAAATGGTGAACAGCCTACATGTGGAAACTTGATATGGCAGTTTCATTTGGATAAATAAACAACTAAATTACAGTTAATCTAAGTCTATCTAGACTTGTTTCTAATATTGGTCATACATGTTATAAATAAATTCTAACTACAGGTGGATAATTCAAATTGTCAGTCCACAAACATGAAAACCTATGTTATGTCTATACCTCAGAAGTATGTGCCAATAAAATTCTCAGGATGGTGGCAAAATCATGCAATAATGTGTAGCATATTGAAGGTAACTAAACAGTCCATTTCAGCTTAAAATCATCCACTACTGAACAGAACCCTCCCCAAAGATTGCTACAACAACCAGTATGGGTTTGTTGTGGGCTCATTGGGGGGTTTTGCAATAATTGCCACGCTTGGCAGATGGGTTGGCAATCGCAGTTGAGTTATAAATGTACTTAAAGGATACTGCTGCCTATCCTCCAGCTTATTCCATAGTCGTCTTTTACGACACTCATGGGATGAGATGGGGTGGTGGTATTCTAAGCCAGCCTGCCAGCCTGTGGATGGGTACCACTTAGTGGTATTTGACATGAGCACATTTGTGCTTCAGAGGGTACATACAATCGCCTACCTCTCCCCCCCTCCCCTGCCTGTACGTGACTATGCCTATGTCCTAAGGTAAATCATGTAACAAATAAAAGAAGACAAACTATCATCAGTTACTCAACTAGATTACAAGAGACCCATTAAATTAATTAATTTTTGGTAATACAGAATCCATAACATAGCTAGTTAAAAAACGTAATTAGTATATTCATACTCAAATTTGAATTAACCAACAAAATTATACAGTAATGTATATTTTTCATTCAGATTAGTAAGTGGTAAAGAGGGGAACTAAAGTACCTCTACTTATGTACTTGTTTATTAGACTATGAACTACAGTGTATATTTGTAAGCTGCTTATTGGGGATTTATGTGCGACAGTATTAAATACAAATGAATTAGCAATAATTTATTTGAAATGGTTGCGATTGTTTTTGCATGATAGGAACTTTTGGCAGCATATTTTAATTTATTTAAGTTTGTTGACAACATAAATTAATACCTACGTATTATGCGTTAGCTGTACGACTTTTATTTTTTTACTAGATGTATATTTAGGCAAAATAAATCAATGACACGTACGCGCTTCGAATTGCTTATTTTCTCTATGAGTATCCGAAGTATATAAGTTACCATGTATTGGTAAAGCATAAGGCCGAATTAGACGATGACACTCCGCTTCGCTAACCCAAGGTTACATTACAAGAAACATCGTAATTGGCCAACGTTTCAGACAAAACAACAAATTTAAACTTATTATGAATTTTAAATGATCCTACATTATGTGAAATTGAATTGGACTGGCACAAAAAACATGTACGAAACGGCAGGTGTTTGATCCTCGTACATAAATAACCAACCTTTTAGAACGCAAAAAGTCCTTATAAAGATTTTTGCATCCATAAACCACTTTCACTTCAAATAAAATCACAAATCCGACTAAAAACACAAATTTTGATGATTATTTACAATTTTACAATATTTACAAATAAACACCACTTTCTACAGTTTCTACTGCGCGAAGCACTTGTAAATACCAAAAATTACAGATTTGACGGTATTGACAGTACTGACAGCTGGTTCTCTAGTGACGTCATTTGGTATCCAAAATTGTTTTGTTTATAAATCGATTTATTCATATCATCCTAACTGCACAAAGGCATATAGTTACTTTATAAACAGAAATATGTAAGTATATTAAAATAATTAAATGGTAAGTCTCCTACATTATTCTATTTGTATTTAGCCTTTTTCAACAATTTTGGCACATCGTTAAAGTAAGAAACCGATTATCGATTAACATTGCTACCTTTAAGTGAAGTCTATATCACCGCCCGTTGTCTATGAAAAAATGTTGCTAGAATAAAGTATTTTCCCTAGTTCTTAGGTTTTTGAAATCGCTGAAACGTAAGTTATCTACAAATTACAGATTTTATTCAACAATGAATAGCTTCTGGCGAGAGCAGAATGTAATGCTAAAATCTGAAATAAATTCACTATGTTCAGATACAAACGACTAAGATGTTGCCTTTAAAGTCTCATTTGCTGAATTAGATTTAGTATGTTCCATTATCCCGAAAAAGTGAAAGTAAAACTTTGTATTTTGGTTCATTTCTAAGATAATGAGATGAATACACTATAGAGGTGGTAAACAGAAAGAGAGGGAGTTGTCTCGTTTTCGTTTCATAAAATCCAATTCACACCGTCCCAATAGAAGTTTCACTGCAAAATACAGCTACTTTCCATTTTATATTCAGAAATGCTTTTCATTTTTGACGTTTCAAAGTATCTTTGGGGAGAATTGGACGTAATACATTGCAACACTGCACTTAATTTCCGGGTTCCTGTCGGGTGGGCCGATATGGCTCGAAGGTCCAATCACATCATTCAGCTTGCCGACGTGTGAGTGGTGCTTATCAAAACAGCATTTTATGCTAAACTCGCGCGTGTTATTTACAAATAAATAAAATTAAACCATTGACTGAAAACATTCCGCTCTAAATGTTTGTGGCAATGCAGTGAAATATTTGTGTTATTTGTCATAAGTTTTGACTTCTGTTTCATTGACTGTAAGCGAGTATTGTTATTGTGACGAAATGACCGCTTCAACAATGATTGAATTGGAATCCTGGATAATCTACCAATGTGTGCTGAATGAATGCCATGTGTCCAGCAGTTGTAAGTAGTAATTGTATCAATTATTATGATAATTAATCCAATAATTACCGCACGACACGCGCGTGTTTCGTGCGGTACTTTAAATATTTAGTACATAATTATTTGTTTATGTAAATAATAAAAAAATGTCAATTCATTTACTTTCACACTGTTCCTTTTTCCGATCAAAGATGTTTTATCTAGTAGGTCAACTAACACGAACACTGTAGGATATCTATAATAATTTTAAAAGAGTTATGTGAATTCGGACATTTACATTAATACAAGAACTAAAATACCTAAAATAAAGTACACGCTTGGTGTGTTTTTTTACCTCTATACAAATAAATAAAATTGAAATGTCCGTTTGTAATGTCAAAATAACAGCTTTTTACTAAATGCATGTGAAAGTATATACGGTACATATAACAAAAAAACCATAATTAATTTTTTTGTCTGTCTTTCTGTCGGTCTCTCTGTCTGTCTGTTTGTTCCGGGTAATCTCCGAAACGGTTGGACCGATTTTGACGGGACTTTTACTGGCAGATAGCTGATGTTATAAGGAATAACTTAGGCTACTTTTATGTTAGAAAAATAATTAGGGTGCCGCGCAAAAAAATAAAACCCTTAAAATCCAATATATATATCCTATGTCAAGTGTCTATGTCGAAGTAGTCTTCTTTTAAATAAAACGCGGGTGAAACCGCGGGTCCCAGCTAGTACAAAATATATTTTATAGCTTCGTACCTATTTTAGAATTTTATTGTACCGGTTGGCAGTATAGTAGGTACCTACCTACCGGTTGTAAATTTCATCCGATGACACACATAGAATCAATTAATAGTTTTTTCCAATTAGGTAATTTATTTTCGTATAGGTACATACTTTTTTCTGGTGTTACATACTTAAAACATATCGAGTCATTAAGAGCCAATTAAGCCTAAGAAGATAAGATTATGGTTGTATACTAGCGTTTTTACGAAAAGAAAACAAGATCAGATTTCCGGCGAAAATTTTGTATTGAATTAAACTAGGTTTAATAAAACAATTTTAAACGGATTAGATCGCGTATATTATAGGTTTTTGTTTTTCCTGACGCTTCGAATGCTTTGCAGCATTCGTGGTCGCAGGATGACTAAGGTGACAGGGGTCGTTACAGATTTTAAAAAGTTATTTTATTTTATCTACCGTACAATTTTAATCAAGAAATTAGTTTCGATGCACGCAGAAATCACTCACAGTGTCTTGATGTTCAGGAAAAACAAAAATCTATAATATACGCGATCTAATCCGTTTAAAATTGTTTTATTATAATGTGTAATAATCGCTAAAACCTAAGACACTACTAGGTTTAATGAGATGAGTTTAATTTAATAGTCGCGGTGTTTATAAAGGCTTAAGTGTTCGTGCCTACGTATGATCTCAGCATTTTCCCGGCTTATTGCCAGACCGGCTAGAGCTATCGTTATTAAAAAGGCCACGATTTCTCACCTATGATTACTCACTATCCAGTTAACAAAATTGCGCTACACTACACACTACAGCGCTGTCCAATCTCCGCAACATTTGGAGAAACACGTGTCCATATTCAAAAATGTTTTTTTAAAAGGCAACTCAAAATGTTATCTCCGTTGATCTAGAGGTTTGAGAGAATTCCTACATTCCCAACACACTACTAACCAATGTATTATATTGCTTTGTGACACTAACCCATACGGCCGAAATTATTATCCAATATTATCCAGAACCATTCGGATTATTTTTTGGAAGATTTTGGATTAGATTGAGTATTACTTTTAGCTTTTATCGGATGTCTATTGCTGAACTTGGGACTCTTAATAGACAGCTTCAGTGAAAGGTCGTGAGATAGTATTTCAATACGGATTGGAAATCGTAGTCTGAATTAATGAAACGAAATATCATTTATTCAAAACATTAGACATTCTAAATTCAAATTCGCTTTATGAACGTCAATATCAAAGAGTATAAAATCAATACGTTTAACATTACCCATACTCGTATAATTCTACCCTTCAGTGTGATGTTTCGTCGCTCAGGTCAGTAGGCACAAAAGGCGGCTTTTACTTATACTGTCAGTATCTACTATACTATTTAAAATAGCAAGTTAAAAAAAATCATCATTCTAACAATAAACAAATTAATTACGATTCGTTAAATTAAAAAACGAAGTAAACATGTCTTTTTTATGCGACAGATAAAGGCGTCCCTTAGAATACAAGAAACGATCTTTGCTTATCGTGAACGCTCGAACGGATCGCCTAATTAACTTTAATTGCGTAGGTACCATCTTCGTATAAGAACACATGCCTCGTCCGACTCGATGTCTGTTAGTCCTCAATGGAGCATGAGAGCATTCAGAAGCGTGCTGCTAATTAAATACTCGAACAAATGATCCGTTACTGTCTATTTTGTTGACCGTTTCAAAGTTATGATTCAGAATTTGTTTTTCAAAGTAAAATAATCCAAGTGTTGGGTCTCCATACATAGGACTAACTATACCAAGTAGAAAAACTTTATCGTTCTACCCGGAAGAGGCGTTTTCTCGGCACCAATAACATTGATCCCAATCGGAAACACGCTTTCAATATCTGTAAAGTATTGCGTTTTTCTAGGGCACACGTAATCCTCATGCACATAATATAAAGTCGCAAATCAAGACAAAGTGGCTCTTAAAAAAAACTTGATGTGTCGTGGAACACCCGACAGAATCTTACGCATTGTATATACAATCGATTTTATGAAAGCTGTAAATAAACTATTAAAAGTGTAACTTGTGTGTACTTTGATAAGTGTTAGTTAAATAATAGTTTAAAATAAAATATAAATAATATTCACTCTCTTGTACTTGCTCCATCTCGCTGGATGCACTTGGGCAACAATATACGCTGCCCAGCCAATGAGGTGCGTTGCACCCTTGCATCGCCGCGTTCGCGTTGCTCGTTACACAACCGCCATCAAAAACGTGCGTAAAGAAACACCATTAAAAAAAAAAATCATAGCAAAGGATTTCCTCGTTTAGGAAATCATTCAGACTATTACTATAACTTGGCCTTAGAGTTCAAAAATTAGTTCGTTTACAAGTCGGATACAATGTTTACAACTGGTTCTGCAGAGTAGATTCGGTTGATATGATTGGAATCATTTTCGCATAAAGTAAACGCAAACATACACATATACTACATATTTGTACTTGTGGCACTGTTGTCGCGTAAGACGTGAAATTTCAGTACTTTGGAGGTAAATTGTTGATCGATAGAGTCTACATGACACAGGAGCTCCCCGCAGGACGCGGCCTTGGCGGCGTCGACCAGCTCTTTACGATCCTAACAACATGAAACGTGTGTTTATAGTTTATAGCGCTTTATGTTTACCGTGGCGTAATCAATAAATACGCCAAAGTTAAACTACAGCGAAGTTCAGGTTATTAGTTCGTGCCACCAACGCACACCCCTTTGTCCACAGTATTTTATCACTTATAACTGAACTTCAAAATATAAATTAACATATGAAACGACCTATTGTCGAAGTTTCTGCGGTTAGTAGGAGAAATTTCCAACATCAATCAAGCTACGCCGCCCGATAATTGCGCTACTTAAACCTAATGAACAACTTAACTATCCTGCAAAATTATAAATTAAAGACATTTACGGAAGGAATTTTGGAATAAATCCAGGCTGTTGCGTAACACAGCGGATTTATAGTCAAGATGTAGCTATGTTACAAGATTCATACCGAAAACTAGTAACACCATTCAATTTTGTAACAAAATATAGGCCATCTAGAAATATTACAAGTTGTTAAAAGGTAGGAAATAATTCGATTTACAGTTTTAATATTTCTGAATATACGTAAGCGTAGACAGCAGCTGAGTTGAGCTTTTTTATAGAAGAAGTAAACTCAAAATGTAATTGGCAATTTAGTATTCTTTTATAAAAATCGCGAACATGATAGTTATTCCTGCCTTTTTAATAGGTACGGAAACCAATAAGAACGATGAATGCAAGTCGGTTTGTTGGTCAAGTCAGAGATGATGAATAATTAAAGATATTCTAGCAATTTCAATTTCAATTTACATTGGGTATATCGAAATTTTAAATTGCTGTGAAATCGTCTTTACTTCATTTTAATATGAACTGTTATTTAATTATACAATTTTATACAGTAACTGTTTAATATCTAGGGATATCATCGAAAACTTGAAATAAATACTTTTAGTGCTCCTTAAGTTAATTCCTGTCTGTATTACGATTTCCAAATATTTTAATTGTAATAGTTTTGGCGTCTGATAGTGTTATAACATTTTTCTGGGTATTACATTCTTGCTCTAAGAAATAATCAAGTAAGCATAATCACCATTAAGTCCTTAATTATGATTATACATAGATACCTATAATTAAATTCATCATCAGCAACGGTGTTTATATAAAAATGAGATAAGGTAAGGGAAAGATTTAGAGGTCACTTACAATTTCGATCATAGTATAAAATCTATTTAGTTAAAGCAGTGGATAAACATTGTGGCATGGCATACAAAATGGGTTGATTTTGGAGAAGTTGAACACCAAAGAACGAATACCAGCCACTGTCAGACTGCCCAAGCACGTGCTTAGAAGCGTGACTCGTAGAAAACCCGGTTCCATCAAGAAGATCATTCTGTGCGATAAAATTAAGAGCAACAGATCACGTGGCCTTAATCCAGAGACTGAGCCTTCATTTAAGGCCTTAAACTGACCATAAAAATGAGCAATGAGAGTACCGATAAATCGGGACACCTCGTGGCGCAAGTCAATCCGAGCAAAGACAAAACGAAGGAGCACGATACTCGGTAATCTAAAGATTATATGATGACATAAATATATCCTTTTGATAGCCTAGAGTGTATTAAAGCCAACTCTATAACTCTCTTCACTTTTTACATAATGCTAGCTGTGCGGTAATATGTTTTAAGTAATTTTAATATTAATTCCAGCTGGTAATGAGTTCCAACAGTCTGATATTGGTTCATTAAAATTAATTAACATAACAGGTTGTAATTGGTACTTATAAAAGCAACAGAACACTAACAATTGTATATACCAGTTTTGAACATGTGTCGATTTTGGAAATTACTTGTATATCATAAAGTATTTCTTCTGGATTGTGATCGGTTAGTTGCAGAGCTTCTTTTTACTTTTGGAAGTCCCCTGTCGACACAAATGTTTATGAGAACCGAATGAGAACTATATGAATATGAAAAATAAAGACTTCGCTGAATGAATATCGCAATTCAGTGGCTTGACCGCAATTTGCCAAAGTGTTCTCGGACAGGGATTATTCTGAAATTCCACGTGTGGAATGCTGAAGGTCGTGAGCTTTTGTCAAGTATTCGCACTTCGGAATATCGCCACGTATGGCCGGTCTACATTCTCCAACGGTGGGTTTTATATACCATTTCAAATATTTTCATGTTTGTTTAGGTATAAAAGATCCGAGAATGTCTTTACTTCAGTAAGTTTAGACCCTTTCCAACAACTGTTTGCGTAAACAGATAAAATGTATCATATATGTTGTCCAAGTTTGATTTGTACAAGATAAGTTTTCATCTCAATAACGTTCTTAATTAAGGAGGCAAAGTTGAAAGTTTCATAATGACTTAGAAACGTGGGGCAACATTATTTCTTATTAGGAGTTCCCCTTCGTCTGAGTGCGTATCGGGACTAAATAATACGTCGTCTCCTTAACGTTCAGCTGCCGGGCAGGTGTAAGCCCAGCTGCTCCTTTCATCGTTGTAACGGTCGCCGGAGTGTGCGGGGTCGCACACTCCGCCATTCTCAACTTATGCTACATGTTAAATTAGAAACTGTTTGTCTTTTAAAATTCCATACATTTGTACTTAGGTCAAAAGTTCTTATAGATAGTCTTAGAATGTTGATTAGAATAGTAAAGATATACATTAAATAATTTTTAAAATCTGCAATGACGCGTCACCTTAGTCGTCCTTGGGACCACGAACGAAACGTTAGGAAAAACTAAAAGCTGTAATATACGCGATGTAATACGTTAAAAGTTGTTTTATTAGAAAGGTTTTTCTATTATCATGATGTCAGAGATTCGGTCGATGAGGTCGATTTTTTCCGTTTGTTACTGCGACCGTACTGTGACTAATCGGGTATGAATTTTAATTGGAATATGGCTGCCTCGCAAGCCATGTTCGGTAAACTGTGGATTGTATACATTTCGAGCTGATTTCTGCTTAATTTTAAAATACTTGAACAAATGTCTTACTTGATGTTTGTTTACTGCGTTAATGTAAGATTCTAAATTGAAGTTACTTTTAATGTGCCCTGTGTAATGTATTATGGAGTTATTTCAATTATCTTAAATAACCGTTTACCTTCACTGTTGAATATTTAACATTAAATATGTCCCCAATATAAATAACATCTAAAGGCTCTTCGTTTTCCTCATTAACTTAAATCACGTGTTTATTGTTTTTGTTCAATATTTTCCTATTAATTACAAGTAAGTCAGCTGCGTTTATGTTCGTTTCGTTTCTGACTTGGCGTCATCACTACTTACCCGCTTCTCATAAGTTTAATTGTAATGTGTCCGCCTCACTCGGCCCAACTCGTAAGTTCTCATTTCAATTTAACTGTTACTGCTAGTACCCTTTTAACTAAATATAGTATGCCCCCGACGGCAGTTAAGAACAAATTTCCTCTGAGTGTCATTTTGAAATATTCTCTATTGTTATAAACGTTTGTTGTCAGGTTCAACATTGGAAATAGTTCGTTTGTCTTACAGATAGCTAGGATTTAACATTATCTCGAAATTACTAGACTTTTAGACTGAAATCCAATAATATCTATATTCGTGCTGTAATCCCAACCATGTCAGGTTGAACCCTTAATTAAATTACTGAAATTTCATACAGATGCCTGGCTCGGCCATTAATTCAGGGTTCCAACAGGAACGCTCCAAATTGATCGCGGACATCAACCCCAAATACACTAAGATTGATCTTTCAACCCTCTAACGCTGTAGAAACTTTAAAGATTCTCATCAACATATCTGCAGTGAATTAGTAAGTCATATCGCTCATAGGAGTGACATTCGCAGCAACAAAAGAGTTCTGGGGTACAATAACTTAAGCTTAAACATCCATACATCCTTAAATACAGAATCGAAATAACGATGTAAAACCAATTCGGTATTCGCTAAGACATGATTGAAGCTATTCAAGGACACGTTGCAGAAGGTAAGCCATGAGGACCAGTCTTAGCGAATACCAAATCGGGTTATCACCATTATTTCAATTTTGTGTTCAAGGATGTATGGATGTTTGAGCTTAGAGAATTGCTACCCTGTTGTACGATTCGATATCGAAAAACTAAACGTGGGAAGGTTCGCTACATGGGTTCAAAGTCAAAGTCAAATTGTTTTTATTCATGTGAACCATTTGCTGGCACTTACGAATAGTCAGAATTTAAATCATTGCACGGTTCCAAGTCGTTGATCCTATGGAGAAGAACCGGGAAGAAACTCCATGGATATACTCTTTTGAAATAATATATGAAAGTATTACAGTCAGCTGTGTGGTGCCGGCTACGAATAGCACCAACCCATCTCATCCCTTGGGTGTCGTAAAAGCCGACCATGGGATTAGCCGGAGGATGGGCAGCAGCCTCCTTCGAGTACATTAACAACTCAACTGCGATCGCCAACCCGCCTGCCAAGCGTGGCGATTATGGCAAAACCCCCCAATGAGCACACAACACACCCATATCGGTGGTTGTAGTGATCTTTGAGGGAGGCCTGTGTCCAGTAGTGGACTTTATTCGGCCGAAATGATGATGATTACAGTCTTCAAATAATCATAAAAACCATGTGAGGATAATGCATGTCAATGTGTGGGATAAACACACACATATTTATGCACAATGATAATCAAATGCGTTAGAATTAGATTGCTATAACAGTTATAAGCTGACCAGTCCCGATAGAGGGCACCCGTTCACGGGCATAACGCATGCATCAGCTCAGCTCAACCATAATGCAGGAAACTTAGCCACCTAACACATAACGCTACCTTCAACAAAACATTTTAGTGAGCACGATAGACATACTGCCAGGCGACAAGCTGGGGTATATGTATGTTAAAGGCCGATTAATGGTTGCAAGCAGTTTCAAGTTAGGATCGCCTTAAAAGGTTTGCTATGAGGTTATGACAGTCAATATGCTGGTAACATACTAATCACAAACAATTCCCAAGTATTTAGCTGCTACTGATGCCTTAAACGGAGGCCATTGTGGTGCCGGCAAAAAATAGCATAGGGTGGCTATCTCATCCCGCAATTATATCAGCCAAAGGATATCCACTGCTAAACGAAGGCCTCCCCATAGATTTCCACAAAAATAATTGTATCGTCATTATGAGGAGAATTGCCAATTCTCACCACGCTTGGCAGGCGGGTGGGTATATATATATATAGGGTCCCGTGGATGTCGTAAAAGGTGACCATGGGATTATCCGGAGGATGAGCAGCAGCGTCCTTCGAGAACATTAACAACTCAACTACGATCACCAACCCGCTTGTCAAGAGCGGTGATTATGGCCAAATCCCCAATGTGCTCATTCACATCACACCCAGACCCGTATTGTGGTGATCTTAAACACTGGAAACTGAAATGATGATGCCTTCAATCGCTACATAAAGCTATTGACTTCGGTACCAAAAATATAAGTCACATTTGAAATTACAACAAATCCTCAAGGGAATGGCTCGTCGTCTATCAATATTAATAAAATGAGTGTGTCTGTCTGTATCCGAACATAATAAATTCATTGTCACGTGCCCGCGTGTGGAATATTTTGTAATGAATGATTAATAACGAACTTACTGTGCGTACTAGCCAATATTGTACACATTGACGTAGTTTATATAATACGGCTTATATTACTGCGTAATTAGTTTTACAAAGCATCACTTGGATAATCTTTTCGTGCTTATTAAAATAGCCAATAAGGTTTCATTAAAAATAACTGTAAAGTAAGGTTCTTGATGTTTAAAAAACTATAGTTGAATCTATGATATGTTTTTTTAACACACACTAGGGTTTCCTGTGTCGTGGGTACAGTTTACACATAAATCTCACATGCACAAACACCCAGACCCGAAACAGCTATTTGAAGATCTTACAAATATTTGTTCCGTGCGGGGATAGACCCCGCTACACGAAGCGCAGGAAGCCAAACGCTGATCCACTGCGCTAACAGTACCGTCTGCATTTTGGAGTAATGAACCAATTCTAGAAGGCCCAGCGCGGCGCTGGTGCAGACCACAGCCATAACATTTGTGTTTGATTTGTTAGGTGGATCACAATAAAGCAACAGACCGCAGTCATGGTTCAGTAGTGGTTGAACGCTTGCCTTCTATACAGGAGGATCTGAGTTCGATCCCGGGCCGCACCTCTGACTTTTCGGATTCATGTGCGGATCAGAATTTGATAATAACTTTCGTTAACGGTAAAGGAATAAACCTTGTACACCTCATAGGGATCCAAAATGTTCTCAATGGTGCGTGTAGTCCGCCAACCCGCACTAGGCCAGCGTGGTGGACAAGGCCTAACCTTGCTCATCGTGAAAAAGACCCGTGCCCAGCTGTGAAACAACGGGCTGATTATGTATGTGTGTCCGTGTGGTGTACGGATTAAGAATATGGCACCACTCGATCTACTCCCGTGGATGTCAACTTAACTTCTTTTTTATACAATTTAGTGACAATACCGGCATGTCATCCACCTGGTGGTAAGCCTACGGCCTGCCTATAACAATTGCAATGCTACCCAGGACTAGACCTGCGTGACAACATATTGCGATATTAGTTATTTAGTCTCTTATGCTCAATAGTTTCACTAGCTGTAGCCTTTCAATCTGGAACACAATAATGTTTAAAGTTTAAACACGAATGTTGTTTGAAGCAGAATATCTGACTTCAGTGAAAGTCTACATTCAAACTTTTTTTGTTGCACTATCTACATCTTGCCAATGTTTCGGTATATTGATAGTCTGCTCGAGGAACCCCTGATGACTTAAAAAACAGGATTCAAACCAGGTAAAATAACTGGCTGGAGGCGTCTTTTGGCTTCGCCAGAAATCGCCCGGTGAGGCAGCCATGTTTCTCGGAAAGGTCTGCGAGAAGCACTACAAAACAGGAGAAACTATGACGACTCCTTCACCTAGTTTGAGAGTCGGAGGCTAATCAATATTTCCTACTATTTCACCTAGTTTGAGAGTCAGATGTAAATCAATATTTCCTACTTCGTAAAGCAGACTCTGGCATAAACTAATCATATCAATTCTCAGACAGAATAAGGATCTTAAGATAAAATACTTCAAAGCTCAATCGTAGTTGGCAAACAAAAGTTTGATTGGTTTTACAAGTTCATAACTTCAGCAATCAGATATTATGGCTTCCCGCGCTTAGGACGTTATTGAACTAATGTTAAGGCTTTATGGGATAACTAATGTTCTACTAAAATATATTTTTTAACAAGGGTAGGTACACTGGTAACTTGCAAATTCATAAACATCTAAATATTTGTGGGTATGTGGAGTACAAGAAGGTGCAGTAGCTCATGCTGGTTACGATACTATTCATTGTTCGCGCGAAATTTTAGTCTCGATGGTAAAATAAATTATAAATAAATAATAGCTAGACGATAATATGTGTGGTGTTCGGATTAAGAATATAGCACTATCCTTTCACCACAATTTCCTCCCGTGGACGTCGTAAAAGGCGACTGAGGGACTCTAAACCAGAGGGATGGGCAGCAGCATCCCATCTGTGAAACACTAGCCATTCTGCGCTTACCAATCCGCCCGCCGGCATGTAGCCGATCGTTTTCCGGGGGAGGCTTTAGTTCAGCAGTGGACCTTTTTTTGGCTCATATGATGATAATGATTAACATATAACCGTCCTACAAATATAGTGATTTCATGGAGACAATTGGTTAGTTTTTTATTATTCCCATTTTTTTATTGCAATAAATATTTTATTCTGGTGTTCTTTATTAGTGTACGCTGCAAAATGATGAAAACTATTATTTTTAGTGCTCGAATAGCAACTTTATTTAATATTTATTTTTAAGAATAAAATGGGACTTCCAATTTGTTTTCTTAATAAACGCAGTCACTATAACATACTCATACTCATTGAAATAAAGTTCACAATTTTTGTAGGACACTATATTTATTTATCGAGACACTACTTACCGATCGCCTGTACGAAGATAATAATACGTTTTCATATTATTCATTAGGTGAAGTAATTTAGGACACATGACATATAATTTTTACTGTTTGCCTTTACAGGTAACTGTTTATGTGGATTTGTTTTCCAAAACATGCCAAATGTCAGTATATTCCTCACGAATGAGAGGATGGTGGTAACTGGATATTGTCAAGACTATTGTCACTAATAAGAAATACAAGAATTATATAGTTCTATTGGTACAAATGATCTGTACTTTCGCGAGATTTTGAAAAATTGATTCAGGATAGTGAGGAATAGGGCTAGTCCACACATTCACAAGGTACAGTTTTTAATTTTTATCCTTATTAAATTTATTTTTACCAGCTTTATCTTATATGTAGTCTATAATAGGGTATTTTAAAGAAAATGGTTGTTACAGACGGTTAGACGCCGAGTGTTGAGACGAGAGCCGAGACTTTTGTTCGATGTTAAAAATGTATGTTTTTTAAATAGTATGTAGATTTTTACTCTTCGATATTTCATAAATATTTTCTTAAAAGTTTTAATCTTTATAGTTTAAAAGATACCTGCTAGTCAATTCAGGAATCAAATAAAATAAAATGAATCCAGCTCAGGAATGGGGATTATTGCAGTAAATATATTTTTTCCGAAAACGATTCGAACGACAAAGTAGTAAAAAAACATTTATATAATCTACTTAAGTACATCCTTGTGTTACGTAATACTTGTTATGCAAGTTTAATTATAAACGGTAGTGGTTTTAAAATTCGAAATGTAATTTAATCTTTAAAAGGAGAATATCAAATTTAATGTAAACGTTCGAAGTTGTAATAGTCATAAACTTTGCATTATTGTTTACTTCTGTACTCAATTACAACCCTATTGTAGGCTCAAAATAAAACACTTTTAGACACCTGTGGGTGCAATTTTGCTCAAATACTGGATAGAAAAAGATTAAAATCGGATCCTCTTTGTATCTTTTAACTTTGATACAAATTTACTTCAACGTAGGTATCTGGAATTGTCCGTGTGGGTCCGGATTAAGAATATAGCACTACTCCATCTCTTCCCGTGGATGTCGTAAAAGGCGACTAAGGGAAACTAAACCAGAGGGATGGGCAGCAGCGTCCCTTATGTGGAACAGTTCCCATACTGCGCTTACCAACCCGCCTGCCAAGCGTGGGAATCACTGGCAAATACCCCCCCCCCCCCCAAATGCCTTTTCAAATGAAGACACTTGTGAAAATCTATGGGGCAGGTCTATGTTCAGCTCTAGTGTCGTGATCATACGAGGACCTGGAGCCTCCCTTAGGTGCCGAAGATGACCGCTCCAGTGGTTTTAGCCGGTAGGAGTCCGGCATAGCCCTTCGCCCTTCCCCGGGGTGAAGGAAGTTCATGAAGAATTTCAACAGGGCATCAATAAAAAAATAAAATAAAAAAAAAGGTCTATGTTCAGCAGTGGACGTATAAACAATGGCTGATATGATATCCGGAAATGGAGAACGGATTAAATAAAATCGGAGTTAGTTCCAAGAATTGTATTTCAGCTTAACCGATACATGCTCACACCTAAATACAATCGAACGTGCTGTCTCATTCAAATACCATGTAGTGTTATCTACATTACTCATTATACCCACCAACTGTTTTGCAATCATGTTTAATTTACACGCTTATCTCGGAGCAAAAGAAAAAAGCAAATGCATGGACTCTGTTTAAAATTGCGAAGCGAACGTAGCGAACTAACGTCATATCTACGGTTGCCAGATGGGAAGGCTACAATATCTGGGCAGTATTTCAAAATGGCGGGATTTTGGGATCGTTGTTGGGACTAATTATTGATCAGAAATCAAATCTTACTTTTTATTAGTAAAATTAACATCATGACAAAAAAAATACGGGTTACACTCCGGGAGTGCCGACAGAAGTGAAAACTTATTTTGGCGCGTTAGACACTTTTTAGATGGGTACTAGGGTTAATGCGATCCCGACGGTGAAACGCCAAACTATACGTCTAGCGTCTCGTAATGGTGTCGCGAGTCCACAGATTTTATCTCATCTAAAAATATGCGTACCGCGCTAAAAGAAGTTTTCACTTCAAAAAGACATTTTTAGCTCATTATGAGTATCATGATAATGACACGACGTTAATAATAATAATAATTTTGGTTGGTTGGTGTCCCATTACATTTTAGATTAAAATTCTCTAAAGGGCCTCTGCGTGTTGGACCTATGTCCCCGCGTAAGCCTGTCAAAAGACCGGGTTCCCCCTTACAGGGGATATAAACCCGTGAAAAGAGAGACATGTAGATAATAATTTGATACATAACAGAAAGCCGTATGTTTACCTCGACGCAAAGTGCCTGTCGTTCGCTGCGCTACCGCTTTCGTTATCTTTCATATGCTTTGCCTAAAAAATATTCTTCTGCTACTGTACTGTAATTTATCAAGTCTGTTGTGAACTTTCTTCTTATGAATAAGCTGCAGTGACTCTGTGCCGTGCTTACTTTGTTTTTGGCGACAATTACAACAAATACACTGAAATGGTGGCGTTCCGTTCAGTCGGAGTGAAGAAATCGTGAAAGCGCGCGGTAATTTTGAAGCTGTTTGTCGGGACATTTTGTATTTTGTATATATGAGATGTCGGGACAATCCAGACGAATCCCGACTATCTGGCAATTCTAGTCATACCACAGAACATAATTTGGTATACTCAGTCAGTTCTTACTTATATATCTTGTGTATAGGGTCGTTCTGTGTCCAAATTCTCAGAGCACAGATGCTTCAGGCGTTATTGCAAACTTCCAAGCCGAGACGTTATTGTAGTAACTTTACTGTTAGTTTTAGATTGTTCTGTAATCCAGCGAGACGACAAACAAAGGCAATTCAAAATTAATATCCCGACAAGGATTTTTTGTTCTCCAAGCAAATTCGTCATACAAATACGGAGGATTGTTTTCGACTTCAAATTAATCTGCCAAAGCTTGCGACCGAACCAGTCTGGTTTGAAACCGTTAACCGATGTCTGCTTTTTTATTAATACTCCTCACTCATACACGCTAAGTCTAAGCTTTGTAGAACAGATCGATTTCATACGTCGACTACCGTTGATAACCTTTATGCTTACAATTAAATTCTATTTTGGTTTTGAATGACTTTCACATTTAGGTCGTTCTGGATCTCTGAAGATTTTAAAAGAGTTTTGTATTTTAGAGCATTGATGTGTATCGACACTGTCGACATATCTGTCACACATCGAAATATAATTACTTTTAAATCCACAAAGTTAATTGGAAACGTATGTCATTCATCATCATTTCGGCCGAATGAAGTCCACTGCTGGACACAGGCCTCCCGCAAAGATCACCACAACGACCGATATGGGTGTGTTGTGGGCTGGGATTTTGCCATAATCGCCACGCTTGGCAGACGGGTTGGCGATCGCAGTTGAGTTGTTAATGTACTCAAAGGACGCTGCTGCCCATTCTCCGGCTAATCCCTTAGTCGACTTTTACGACACCCACGGAAGGAGATGGGGTGGTGGTATTCTGAGCCGGCACCACACGGCAAACGTATGTATGTATATATATTTATCTGTATCATTCATGGCTTACGATGTAAGTCAAAGCTATGAGAAACAATTCTTCAATACGAGGTATTGTTTGGACCATGGTTCGTTTACAAATATTCTTACCTGCGCGTCATTATACTATGTGACGATTAATCACTGCAATTAATTCCACAAAGGGAAATTATATATGCAGCATTCTTTTAATGTTGCTAGTTGCAGACAAAACCAGATGAGCGCCACATACTACAGCTACTTCTTCATGCATATCATGTTATATCGAAATATATGAGCAATGTTCAACATGTGTTATATGTTACAATGTTATGTTTACAAACAGTGACTAGATATTCGAGGAAGCTAGCCTTGTCTTAATAATCGCATCAGCTATACGTAAGTTCCTGTTTACGTGTCCATAACTGCCTGACTAAATGTTCATAAATGATTTTCAATTATCATTGCAACATTTAACATCGCATTTTCAGTCTCTCTAGAATATATTTTACAGTCGTTGATCTTTTTATTTTAAGTACTTCGTAACAAAAACTATAATGGCTTGTCAATTATAGAAATGATAAATAGGCCTTACTCCATACAATACAGGTATTATTTTGTAATCATTTTGACTATCTCTTGTGAAATTGTAGTCCTTATTACTTACCGGTGAGACGCCATTATTGCAAATACGTAGGCTGAGATGAGGCTAGGCTAACAAGGTCGTTGTGTCTAGCCTCCAGACAGCCTGTTAAACTAGCATAAATGACATGTGTGCTTGAGTTTTAATATTGGTAGATTTCTTTGCGGCCAGACAAGTTGGGAGAAGCATAATCATTATTACTTCACAAATGTTTGAAAAGAGGTTTATATTGAATATTAATTTTATCACACTGGTTTTCGAAATGCGAATACAACGAACAAGATTCTGTAACAGTAATGGTAACGGTAGGTAAATTTTGGGCTGCGTCCGAGCCCGCGCCCGCGCCGGTCTGCTTAATTGGTTATTCCGCTTCAGTATGCACGACATGGATGGTTCTGTGAAATTGACCGCTGAATTGGAGTGTCATGTGTTATTTATATACTTGTCTTGCACTTGTTGTTTGTTCGGGATTAATTTGCTTTTACGTATGGTCGTGAGGCATGCTTGCCAGCTTTTTACCTTCGGGTGAGGACTAATAATAACTCAATACTTGCCTTGCGGTTGAATTATTCTTTCATGATTAATTTATTCTGACTACAGTTTTGAGTATATGCTTTTGTTTTTATTGGCTAAAACAAGTCCATCATTATAAGAAATAAAGCGTGACGTGAGTAGTAGGCTAATTGGGAGTTGTTAAAAACGTATTTTGGCTGGCTTTTGAAGCAAATATATTCGTATTACATTTAAAACCAACTTAAAAAAGTGCCATTATACAAATTGTGGCTCTATTTTTAAGTAAAACAAAGATTTATTTTCACGTAAGTCATTAACAGGCGTTTATGAATTTTGTCAGTCAGATTGCCTATGGAGAAGAAGGGGTAAGAAACTCATTGGATACTCTTTTTCAATCCCAACTTGTTACAATATTTATGACTGCCTTGTTCTTGTAATGAAGGCTACATAAGGACAATGTAGAAGAAAAGAGCCAAATCTCCAAATAAGTCTGCTATACAAGCCGGTTTGCAATATTTATTAAGTTTTTCGATTAAATTGGCAGTATTATCCCAACATAACGAGTATGACGTATGCATTAACAGCGCTTAGCTCAACCATATAATGGGACTGTTGATTATGGTTAATTCAATGTCAAGCAAGCTACCATTAATTTCCCAATACAATTGGTCAGTTTTAAAATTAATTTTGCAGCCTAACCGCCCCCTTTCTTATAGTTTTTATTTACATATTCGTTTTAAAATGAATTTGGTGAGTATTTACCATAATGATGAGAAGCAAATGCTTCGGCGCGTATTTGTTGCTAAAGCTTTATCGTAAAAAGCTAACGAACAGTAGCATAGGTGAGATTTGAGATAACAGTATCAGTTTCAGTTGGTGAATTGAAGTCGTTTTGGGTGACAAACATGCAATAGCAAACATTCTTTTGCGCTAGCTTTATCCAAAACTGCCTATTGTCTCCGACTTTGAACTAATCCTGTATCTGTATTACATAACACACTATGATACTTAATAGCTCCATTGTCACCACAATGTTGGCCTTTATTATGTGAAAGATTGTATTACAATACTGTAAGACTATCCGAGTTGTTCCGGGTTGCCGATCCATGACACACTTCCGAAACAAAAGATTAATCGTTCTTGAACGACGATTAACATTTAACAACCCGTTACTTTAACTATGTTTGGAGCTATGTTTATATCTTCATCATCCTTTTACCTTTTCTTTGTATTTATCACAAGTTTTACTGCAAATTGTTCAGTATAGTAGGGTTACATTTTATAGACGTTAATAATGTTCCACCACAGTTTTATAGGTGGTCCAAGCTTTAGGCCAGCCAAATAAATAAATAAATTCGATTTTGTCCTTCCATTATTGCAAAATGTCTTCCACTCCATTTTAATTTCAGATATTTTCAGTTTGTTATTCATAAAAATTAAAAATCTTTAACATAAATAAGACTATTAAATGTCAAAGTTTAATTTCCACAAAAGAAAACGTTTCTGTTATTTGCTTCTAAACAAATTGGGGGCTAAATTGGTTCGCTCTGTTTTTTATTTAACTGCTTACTTTATTTTCTCCTCCCTTGTAATCCCTGTGATCTTTATAAGTTTATATTCTTATTTCATTTTGATTAAAAGAGAAATCGTTTCCTAGAGAAATAAAATGCGATCCAACTTCCGAAATTTGTCGACCAAAAACTTACAGATTTTAAATATTATATAGGCATGTTAGCACATTTTGCTCCTGGCATTAAACTATGTACTGAGAAAAGCAATATTACGGTGTGATATTCAATAAAGTATCGGCGCAATCTAGCTTTGTATGTAATAACCCTCCCTGTATTAGAGGCGTATAGAGAGCGTAACTTCATTTTATTTGCCGGTAGACTGGCTTTCATACGCTTTTAAGTCAGTGACAGGATGTCAAGGGACATGTTTGCGTCGGTGTCACGGTTCTGAGAATCACTAAAGAGATTTACTCAAGAAATACGTATTTGACTTTTGTCGGTATTTGACACGTATATACATAAGTGTAACTTGTCAGTTCACCTGTTTTGTTCCGAGAAACCGTGATGCATGTTTGAGTTATTATGTAGGTTTATCTATGTCGATTTTGATCTCAATCCTCATTTACTCGTATACGTACTACAGTGTTCCTCTAATCTTATTTTTGACAAGGCAATTCGAAAATTATCAGTTAAAGTCCACAATACTTAATTAATTTAAGCCAATGATCCTCGATTTTGTCTTGATAAATTGCCTCATTCTATGTACGTGAGGTTTGCAACAAGTGTGTAAGCAAATAAAAAGCGGAGGAGATACTGTCTCGTTCTATTAAACATATGTAAGCAAGAACCATATTAATGTGTGGTATAATTGCAAGCGCGTTGCTCTTATGAGACGTAATATGAGCGCCGTCGACTACTTATTGTTCAACAGCTCTCACGATTTTACTTGTTTCTCGAAAGTCAGGGGAAATGATTCATTTATTTTGTTTGTACTCACCAGTGTTTCCGCTGTTATTTAATTGACAGACTGCGTCTTCGCTTTCGATACAAATTCCTTGTTACCGAATAGTTAATTGACTAGATTCAGATTTAGTGTTCTATTTATTTTGCTTGGATTGGAATAAAATTGGTATTGCGGGGTACTGAATTACGTAAATAGTTTCAGGTTATTTGTTGATCAGAAAGCGATAATGCGCAACAGAAAACGAAAGAACCATAAAATATTACAACGCACTTTAATATTCAAATTTGCAAATGTTATCCCATTTGCTAATAACCGGATACAAGAAACTTGACAATATGCGTACATTCAGTGGAACGAGTTTTTGCCCCAAATGGCAATGACCGCGCGAACGATAAAGTCGTAATTAAATATGCAGGCTAATCTTAAGGATACAGCATCTATATTTGCCGTTGGAAGAAACCGGAACATTCTGAGATGAGCATTGAATATCGAATAATTTCACGCACCGCATTCTCCCACTGGTGCTTTTTACACAGATATAAAATCAATATTATTATTGGCAAATAATGGACCAAATGTAAATCTGTAGTAAGTAGTATCTGTGTAAGTATTGAAGTTCGAGCGGCAAGTAAGTGTAAGATTTCTATATTCGTTTTATGAAGATTTTTTTATTGGGCCCATGGAAATTCTGTGTGAACTCCCTCCGCCCCGAGGAAGAACGGAGGGGCATGCCGGACTCCCACCGGCTTACCACTGGGGCGTTCATCTTCGGCACCTAAGGGGGGCTCCAGGTCCTCGTATGATCACACTAGAGCCGCCCACTGGTGCCACGCCTATAGGCACATCTCTGAGACAACTGTAAAGCGGTCACCCCCCTGGGGTTATGATGATTATTCCGGCTTTCATCAGGTCGGACTTCCATCTCAATCTTGCTTGTTGTTGATTTTCACCGATGGCTCATGCTTTACTGTAAAACAATCAAGTTAGTTTCAATCCAAATGAGTTTCTAATTTTATCCTTCTTCTTTACTGGAATATTAAATTTCGTAGATTCACCCTAATCTTAAACAATCCTGACACTAACTAACCAAGATTAGTAGTAAACATGGTCAGTACAAGTAGTTCAGCTCAGTGTGAATACTCGATCATTGTACATGATGTGTGAAACGGGGGCGCTATCAAAGGAATAGGAATGCCACTGTAATTGGATGGGGCCCCCATTTGACCATGCCGTTCGGTCTGTATTATGTGTCTATAGCCGGAGGGAGTTTCTCAGGTGTCTTATATTGAACCTTATCGTTCTAGGCTTGCTCGTATTGATCGTTTTGAATGTTATATTGGGATTAATCTGACATTTTCGTTAATTATTAAGCTTCTTGTTTTGGTAATTATACATTCAAAAATGCTTCCTCGCTGGTTTCGAGTAGAATAATATGAATTTTTCTATTAATCGATGTCGTAAATACTTATATAAATTCTTCTACATCTGAGATTTTCTTTACTGCATCGACCATGGGTTCATAAAGCAAGCGCGGCACCAGTTTTTTTAATCGTTAATGTGTCCGATTTTGCTTCAATTACGACTGTTCTGTGCTCTGAAATGAAATCATTGTAGAATACAAAATTTTACAAATACGTGTTTATAAATAGCCTATCATAATTTTTCCTAAAGATGAACGTCGCATAAAAACAGCATGTAACCGCCTCGGTTACGTGAAAATGATACTGAAGCTAGATTTTAAGAGTCGACGTCTTATTTTCAAACATTTATAATTACCATAATTCATCATTCGTCTTTTGAGAAGGCAATCGGAACTGAATTTACTGCCGCCGTGTGGTGTCGGCTCAGATTGCCACCACCCCATCTCCTCCCGTGGGTGTCGTAAAAGTCGACTAAGGGATTAGGATGGGCAGCAGCGTCCTTCGAGTACATTAACAACACAACTGCGATCGCCAACCCGCCTGCCAAGCGTGGCGATTATGGCAAAACCCCCAATGAGTCCACAACACATCCATATCGGTGGTTGTAGTGATCTTTGGGGGAGGCCTGTGTCCAGCAGTGGACTTCATTTGGCCGATATGATGATGATGATCATTCATCATTCAGCTTTAATTACGTGCAATAACATTAATTGGAAATCGATTGGAGTCTTCATTATACGTTTCTTTTCAAGCCCAATTGAAGGTAGTGACAACGTTTTTGAGTGCCAATTATAGTAATATGGTTTTCTTGGTAATCGCATCATATTGCATGCGAAACCAGTTGACTTGATTAAATCAATGTAAATTTGTTTGTGGGTTTTTACGATGTATATTGTTAGGTTGGTTACAAAAGGACATATAAAATCAGCAATTAGAAACATTATCTTCTGCTCTTAAGTCTTACAAGACTTAGGTATATGTTATGGCGTTCTGTGACAGAGTCATCCATGGACACAGGAGAGTTATTTTTATTTGTTTATGTATACACACAGAAATAATAAATAAATAATTAGATAAAAAAGAAATGTACATAGGCACTGAATATTTCTTTCAAAAATCTCTTCCTGTAGACCTGCGACTGAGTTAGGGGACAAGAAATACACAGCTTACGCTCCTCTCTTATTGTCTTTGGACAGGTCTTACAATTGCGTCTCTCTTGACGAGTTCATCCTCTGCAAGGAGGAACACAGTCTTCTCTTTTGATAGGCTTACGCATAGAAATGGGTCCAACACTAACCTGGCACGCTCCATAGCTGCACTATAAAAATGCAGTGTCGGATTGTAGAATGGCTACTGTTCCACAGAAGGGATGCTGCTGCCCATCCCTCTGGTTTAGAGTCCCCTTGTCGCCTTTAACGACATCCACATGAGGAGATGGAGTGGTGCTAGATTCTTAATCCGGACATCACACGGATAACTTACCCATCATTGATTACATAACACATTTACAATACCGAAACCAATTTTTTTTTTAAACTCCCCATTCTACTTTTTCTCCTGTGTCGTGGGTGCGTTTACAGACATGAATTCCACACGCAATACACCTAAATCCGGAACAACTATCTGCAGATCATACAAATATTTGTTCCGTGCGGGAATCGAATCCACGACCCGGTGCACAGCAGCCGACTGTATCAGCCACTGCACCAACCATGCCGTCACTATTGTGTATTGTACAAGTCGGTATTGTAAACGTAAGTTTCCAATCGTTCTTCAAATGAACCGGTACTAAAATAGTAACAAACATACCGTGGATCACAATAATGCCAGATATCCTCAATTCAAGGATGGAATAAACAATGATTACGTCATTCGGTACCCGTTGTCTGTTCAACCGTGACTCAGTGCATTGTGTGTTCGTATGACTGTTATCGTGTTTGAGGAGGTTGTTCCGTAGCATGTGGTCACGCGCTGCCGTGGGACGCTTTGGGGGATCCTTTACAATCCCCCGGGGGTGTGACCACTTTACAGTCACCCTCTCCGAGATGTGCCTATAGGCGTGGCACCAGTGGGCGGCTCTAGTGTGATCATACGAGGACCTGGAGCCTCCCTTAGGTGCCGAAGATGACCGCCCCAGTGGTTTTAGCCGGTAGGAGTCCGGCATACACCTTTGCTCTTCCCCGGGGCGAAGGAAGTTCATGAAGAATTTCCACTGGGCACCAATAAAAAAAAAATTAAGGTTGTGGCTGAAAGTTTTGACACGCGTGGAATTGTTGAGGATTTGGACAACATAAGTGACTCTTCAAATCGGTATCGCGTGACTCTGGGATGTGTGTGACCTAGTACTAAAACAAATTACAAAGCAACGTTCGCACGTATCTACGGTATGACTGTATGCTCTGTTTGACGTCCATGTGTCATCTTCAAAGTGGGTTCCAGTTGAAAACCAGCGCCTGGCATCAGCTGCCTGGCACATGCTGAACTGTGGTACGATTTGAATTAATGATTTAGAGGTGACGACACCAAAACTGCTAAGAAAATGACATTGTTTAAAACTAATGGGTAACCTATTAACCTATGGGTCAAGCATACGAAAAAATCATACGACAACCTGCGTGTTCTCTACAATAATGCCTTTAAGGCGCTGATGAAGCTGCCTCGCTATTGTAGCGCGTCTGGTATGTTTGTGGGCGCAAATATAGATGGATTTGCGGCGATTATGCGCAAAAGAGTTGTGTCTCTGATGTGCCGCATACGAGGCAGTTCCAACAGCTACCTTCAGCTGTTCGCATGGAGGATGGATATGGATCTAGACTGCCCAATAATGCGATACTGGACCAGGTTGCACGTTGAGCACTCCGGATCCAAACCTAAATATAGACTAAGATGAAGTATATAGTGTTTTTATCTTTTTGTTATTGTAGAATTGTAAATTAATTTGTTTTTATTGATGATTTTTTGTAATGTTAGTCTTTTTGTAATTATTTTATTTACTCATAATGTATCTAATATTTTCAATTTCTCATGTATGCATATGGACTGGTTCTGAAATAAAAATTATTATTATTATTATTATAAAACAAGCAATTAAGCTTGTTTTATGGACGTTGTGGTACGAAAAGACAAAGTAAGTAAGCCTTCTGGACACATATTTGGTGGAACTGTCAGATACATAATATAGTATAACTTTAGTATTACTACCTGCCTAATCTATTGTCTCATGTTTTGCAACAAATAAATGTTTCTTTATGTCTTTCTTACTGGTAGTCTTCTGTTACCTTCTGAGTAAAATGGCGTCAGCCTTTTTTACGGCTTAACTTGACTTAATCATGAATTAGTTTACGAACATAGCTGTCCAGTCATATAGTCAAGTGATTCATTGACGGTGTCTCAATGTATTACTACTATGAGTAAATAGAAAAATAAAAGTAAAAGTAGTTCATAATTTTTTGTTATTCAAATATGAACCGTAGAACTGATGGCCGTTGGGGCACAAAGGTTCTCGAATGGAGACCGCGCACCGGAAAACGCAGCGTGGGACGACCTCCAACGAGGTGGACAGACGACCTGGTGAAGGTCGGTGGGAGTCGTTGGATGAGAGCGGCATGTGACCGCTCGTTGTGGAAATCTAAGGGGGAGGCCTTTGTTCAGCAGTGGGCGTCCTGTGGCTGTTATGATGATGATGAAATATGAACCGACGATATACGATGGTATGATGATGTTCTAAGTAATAAAATGATTTTTTGTTAATAGGAGTGTCAATATATTGCTCTTTATCACTGCTTAAAGCCTATTTAATAGCTGTATGTTGTTTGTACAACAATATAATTTAATTATTTCAATATGATTACCCAAATTAAAAACCTTAACAAAAATTCATAACAGAAAATATCTGTCTTCAAAATGAATATATTATGGTGCCATGTAATATTATAATTTATGTGTATGGTAATCTGTGGAAACTGTGGTAAGGATTGTTGTAATTATCTATATGGGTAAATGCATGTTTTTGTTTCCCAAATAAAATAAATAAATATTCACTTTTATAAGGAAGTGGCTTTACGAAACTACGATAATTTTATGGGATCTTCATCCAACTTCACACTTCCAGATCTAAAAATATATGAGAAAAAGCATTTAGGTATATGGCTACAATTAAAAATAAACGTCTTGCACAATTCTCACTCCTATTCCCTCCTTATAACATGTATAATCCCTTGAATATCGGTGTTTAAAGACTTAAGTCATACGGATAACGAGCATAAATCTATCAAAAGTTTGCTCTAATAGATTTCAATAATAACCGTGGAGAAAATTTGATGTCGGCTTCTGATAAAATTTCGTATAGTGTCGTATTTTCATATCGAAATAGCAGGAAAGAAAGAAGAAAGCGAATAAATAGGCTTGCTTTTCATAGATTTTATAACTTCTGGGGAATTCGGAAGTTTATGTCTATGTTCCGTGAGGTTCCCGGCAAATAATAGAACACGTCTCTACACCTGTGGGTTTCGTAAAAGGCGACGGATGGCCAACAGCATCCTCAAGTAAATACTAATAACAACATACTTTGATCACCAATCTACCTGCCTGCCGTGGCAAAATGGTCCAAGTTCAATATAACCACTCATTGTAGTAGGGCTACGGACTACTTTACGGGCTAATGATGTAAGTATAATGATTTTATATGACGTTGAATTATTATTTAGCCAAATTGCAGGCAAGCGTGCGGTACATTACTGATCTCTTACAACCTGTTTTCTATCAAGGTCTTACTAAGACGTAAAATATTCAAATTCAAGTCAAACCGTATTCGTTTTCCTAAACGTGATCCTTTAACCAAGCAGGTATTAACAGGCAGGCACGGATGTATGTAAACACAAAACAAAAATAGGTCTTAGTTACCATACCGTATTTCACAGAGTTTGAACTTTGCACACGCTCCGTGTCAAATGAAAAAGCGTTTCATCTATTTACTCTGTTAACAGAGCTGAAAACCAGTCAAGTGTGACCCCGTACCTCCTATATCGAAAGGCAAACCAAAGACTGACATGTGTTTGCCAATTGAAGAGAAGGTGCTGGTGTTCGTCAATTGAGAGCTTGACATTAATAGTTTTATCTATAAGAATTATGTAACACAGCGATATAAATTTTTGGATGTCCAGATATTATTTAAAGCTCCAACGAATTTGTGCCCTTAACTGAAATGATACAAGTTTCAAGTTGAGGATACATAATAATACATTCTCAACAAATGAGAATAAAATAACCTAGCGAACATTCGATATTATGGTACCGGAAGCTGACAACTTTCCGCTGAAAAATCGCTACATATTTCTTGAACGCGTTTACATGATAAAGCGTTTTTGCGGCTCTAGGCGTTTCACACTAACTGCGTGGCATGTGGCATCGACCGCAGGGTGCATTTTTTTTATTCCGTGACCACGGCATCCGGACGCAACTGGCGACGCGACGTTCGAGATAAAAGGATTTTAAATATAGAACGGGGAAAACGTACAGTGTAACGGTTATTTTGTTACTCGTGTGGTCTGTTACTTAAAAAGGTTGGATTACCGCAATGTGCTCTTTGAAGTGCTGCAAACGAGACTTATACTTTGTATATTGTATAATTTTGTATTTTAATTATGTTTACTTTCATTAGTGGCTCCATGAAAGTCGTTATGAATCATATTTGTTGTTTGTTTATTTTCATTTAACTTGTTTATGTTTCAACTCTGCGTTTAAATAGATTGTGGTTCATTATACATTTTGCAATTGAATGCATAGCTGTAATTTAGTTCCAAACTAATTTATTGCGTCTTTTAATTAGTTTCCTTTTTAACAATTTATATTGTGTTCCCTTCGGTTACAATCATTATGAAACACTGAAAAATAAAAATAGACAACTTCAGGAAGAAATTTTTTAAAACATTTTCAGTACCGTAATATGATTTTTCTTTTTTGTTAATATTTTTCTTTTTATTTACAGGAGCTGGATGTGTAGCAGATTTTATTTTTTTGACACACGTTTCTTTACATTCTCTTCATGGTATCATGTAAGTTTTGTTTTATTTTTATTTTACTTTACGTTATAATTTTACTTTTTTATGTTCTGTAACTAACACATTATTCTTACAGAAGAAGTCTTACAATGAAGAGTTTATAATCCCATTATTTAATTGAACGTGTTGTATTGTTCTAATAATAGCGTAAATCAGAAAATATTTTATTTTATAAACCAAATATAAACATCGTACATCTCCCTATTCCGAATTCTGAGACCAGAATTTTTCCATTTTCGATGATGGACACGTACGTTCGCCTTGTACAGGACGGCCGGGACAATTCAATTTGACGCTATTTTCCGGATGCTCGACGTCGAGCCCACCCTGATGAAAGATGCCGTAAAAATAATCCGGGTTACCCGGATCAGAATCTCAGCCATTTGAATTTATATACAGGATTGAGATAAGGTTTATGGGAAGACTAGATGAAGGATTGTTTTAGAATTTTCTGTGGAATGTTGAGTTTGTAAATGCGTCTGAGTTTGCTTATTAAATGATTTACTCAGCCGATTTATAAGGAATCCAAATTGATTTAATGAAATAATTGCTAGCTTTCGGGAGGCAAGGGCTGACTATATGGCTTGGAAAAGTTGTATTACTTGAAACTTTTATTATTCTACAAAAAATAATAATTATACTACGCCCAGGATCCTTATACGGATAAGGATAAAACAAAAGAGATACATCACCCAAGTCCTTTATATGTGTAAAGTAATAAGGGAGCGTTTAGTGATTTATGCACATTTATGGCGTTCATAAACCTCCCCAACATCAATGTGTCTCCTTGGCCGGGGGCGTACCCGAGGCAACCGACTCCACACGGAAGCTTCAAGGTCATTGCAATATACTGATGCATTTAATCGTATAAGGGCATATAGTTGTATACAATAATTAATTATACACATATTATACAATAATTAATCATTAATTAATACTTGGATATAAATTACGTTTGAGCAATGCTAGGTTGTAGCGATTAAAGAGCGGAAGCTAATCTTTTTATAAGAGAGCTTTTGATGGGAGCTGAATTTAATCTATACAAATAAATAAAATTGAAGTGTCTGTTTGTAATGTCAAAATAACAGTTTTTTACTAAATGCATATGAAAGTATATAACAAAAAACCAATTTTTAAATTTTAGCCGGAGGATGGCCAGCAGCGTTTTTCGAGTACATTTACAATTAGACTGCGATCGCCAACCCGCCTGCCAAGCGTGGCGATTATGGCAAAACCCTCCATTGAGCACAGAACACAAACCCATACCGGTCGTTGTGGCAATCTTTGAGGGAAGCTTCTGTCCAGCAGTGGACGTTTCTCGGCTGAAATGATGTGATTAAATAAGAACAACCTTTTAAGTCACATACTTTGGTGTGACGGTATCCTTAGCAAAAACCTATTTCACTATCATCATGGACTGCAGCCCGTCTCATCACACTGCTGGGAATAGGCTTCCTTTCGTGTGTGCCATCCATCCCTATTTTTTGCCGGTCTGACCCATTTACGCCCTGCGATTTTGACTGTCGTCGACCCATCTCGCCAGCGGACAATCTGCGCTCTTTTTTCCGTCTCGGCTGGCCCACTCGGTTACTACCCAGCTCCACCTATTATCACCTAGCATAGCCATGTTTCCTGCCCAACTCCACTATATACCATTATAATTTCTTTATAGAGTGACAGCAAGAATGTGCAGAATCTCCAACTAAGTTTTTAACGTAGTATTGTCTTCTGTCAACAGTATCAAAACATTCGATATTCAAAGAGCTCTTTCTCGAAACTTCATAGCATTAATTGAGAACGTTCGTTTGTCTGGATAGTTGCCTTAATTAAGGGAAACACTCTCATAATATTGCTATGTTAAGTTACGATATTATGTCCTTGTTTGTCGGCACATATTGTTGTAATATCGCTTACAACCTTGGCTACCTCATAAGGAATAATATGTGTCAGTTAACAGCATAGTTATAATGGGTTATGCTCCCTTCTATATCATCTTGTAAAGCAGATATTACTGGTAGGCTTTAATAATTAAAAGGTCTTGCTTGACTAAATTGACAAAGGGAAAAAATCGAGCAAGGGTTTGAAACGTCAGGAAAATAAGAAATTACATAAGGTATTTATTACATAAAATAGGTGCGCGTCTGTTCAGTTCTTATTTCAGTTTTATATAGCTTTGCAAAATGTGATGCTTGAGATAATAGTGCATACAAACAGATCATGCTGCTCCGATCATTATCAAGTCCACTGCTGAACAAAGGCCCCCCATAGATGTTCACAATTGTGTCGTCATTTTGGGGCAATCTGCTTACTCCGATCCTGACATTATTGTTTGGTTGCGAGGAAATTGTATCAGAGTAACAACATGTAAGCGTAGACACTGAGCACCACTAAGCAAAACTCTTGAACCCCCGGGTTGTCAATTAAAATAAATGTAGTATTAAGTGGACTTAGTTAAACGAAAAGGATCCAACCCAAAAAAAACTGCTTTGAGATAAGACGTTTCTAGGCACCTAAGAGACGTAGTTAAACGAAAAGGATCCAACCCAAAAAAAACTGCTTTGAGATAAGACGTTTGTAGGCACCTAAGAGACGTATTTAAACGAAAAGGATCCAACCCAAAAAAACTGCTTTGAGATAAGACGTTTGTAGGCACCTAAGAGACGTAGTTGAACGAAAAGGATCCAACCCAATAAAAACTGCTTTGAGATAAGACGTTTGTAGGCACCTAAGAGACGTATTTAAACGAAAAGGATCCAACCCAAAAAAACTGCTGCTTCGAAGAGCACTTCGAGCATCTTGTCCCCCGGGTCGAAAGGATAGTGGGTGCCTTGCACGGGCTGCTACCCAATCTCGGGGGACCGAGGGAAGAAGTTCGCCGCCTCTACGGGGGAGTCGTGCGGTCCGTGGCCCTCTACGGGGCGCCTGTTTGGTCATCTCGACTTTCAGGCGTCCAGCGCTGCAGAACCAAGATCCACGGTCTGCAGCGTAGAGCGGCTATACGGATCGCACGAGGATACCGAACGGTGTCCTTTAAGGCGGCAACTCTGATGGCGCGCTTTCCGCCTTTTGATATCTTGGCGGAGATGGATGCGTGGGTGTATCACCAAACACGCTCCCTCCGCCAGAGCGGGGAAGGCGTGCCTTCAGGGGCGCTCGAACGTTTGAGGCAGCAGGCTCGGCGGCGTGCCCTCGAGCTATGGCGCGAGCGGCTTATGCTGCCACAGTACGCGCAAAAGCGCGTCGTCGAGGCTGTCTTGCCGCTCTTCGGAGCCTGGCTCCAAAGGAGCGAGCGCGTCACATTCCGCCTGACGCAGGTATTCACCGGACACGGTTGTTTCGGTGCGTACTTGCACAGGATAGGACGCGAGGTCACGGCACAGTGCCACCACTGTGGAGACGAACAGGATACCGCACAGCACACGCTCGGAGAGTGCCCTGCGTGGACTGCCGAGCGGCGGATCCTGGTCGATCGGATCGGGCAAGATCTCTCTTTGCCAGCAGTAGTGTCGGCTATGCTGGCAGAGCATGAAAATTGGAGTGCTGTGGTCTCCTTCTGTGAGAGCGTAATGCTCCAGAAGGAGGTCGCAGAGCGGGATCGGGAGAGGGCCGATCCCGCTCGGAGGAGGAGGACACGGGGCCGGGGTAACAACCGCCGCGGCGCCCGTGTCCAACACGCCTGAGCCCCCTGTCGACTTTATATGGCGGGGGGCCTTGGGGGTCGCGAGCGCGCTTATTGGGAAATATGCGTGCTCATACCGAGCGACCCCCGGGAAGACAGCGGTGCGCATGTGGTCACGTACCGCTGTGTGCGCAGCTCAGCGCATAGTGAGGCCTCGGGGGAATCTTTTACAATCCCCTCGAGAGATGCCTGGGGGGGTGGTCTCTTTACAGTCGCCTTCCCTCCACTAGAGGGGATGACCACTTTACAGTCATCCCCTCCGAGACGTGCCTAAAGGCGTGGCACCAATGGGTGGCTCTAGATGGAGATCTTTCGAGTTCCTGGAGCCTCCCTTCGGTGCCGACGATGATCACTCCGGTGGTTTTAGCCGGTAGGAGTCCGGCATGCCCCTTCGCCTTTTCCCGGGGCGAAGGAAGTACATGAGGTATTTCCACCGGATCAATAAAAAAAAAATAAAAAAAAAAAAAAAGGGCACCTTAGAGACGTAGTTAAACGAAAAGGATCCAACCCAAAAAAAACTGCTTTGAGATAAGACGTTTGTAGGCGCCTAAGAGACGTATTTAAACGAAAAGGATCCAACCCAAAAAAACTGCTTTGAGATAAGACGTTTGTAGGCACCTAAGAGACGTATTTAAACGAAAAGGATCCAACCCAAAAAAACTGCTTTGAAATAAGACGTTTGTAGGCACCTAAGAGGGAGCTGCAGGATCTCGAGAACAATCGTACTGGAGCCGCCCGTTGGTGACATGCCTTTAGGTACATCTGTGTAGAGGGGGTACCTGTATAGCGGTTACCCCCTCTAGAAGAGGGTATAATAATGATACCTTGCTTCTTATAAACACCATATCGGCCATTTATATGTCCACTGCTGAACCAAGGCCTCCCCAAAATATCGCCACAATGACCGGTATGGGTTTGTATTGTGTGCTCATTGGGGGATATTACCATAATCGCGACGCTTGGCAGACGGGTTGGCGATCGCAGTTGAGTTATAAATATACTCGAAGGACGCTGCTGCCCATCCTGCGGCTAATCCCATAGTCGCCGCTTACGTAACCCACGGGAGGAGATGGGGTGGTGGTATTCTTAGCCGGCATCACACGGCAAATCAATCTTACAACCAACAAACTTGACGAAATGTCTTGATATAAAAATTGATAACGAATTAAATTGCAAAGAACACGTTAACAAGGTTCGTACCAAATTAGATAAATTTGTGTTTGCTTTAATGAAACTTTATTTAATATTTTCTAAAGAAACAGCCCCCTCTCTGCCTATCACGGCTATATTTCATCTGTGTTACGCTATGGAATAGTTATATGGGGAAACTCTGTTGAAGTAAACAGAGTTTTTGTAGTACAAAAAAAGCGTATCCGTGCACTGTATGGACTTGAACATCTAGACCAATATATACTACTTTGGCACGAATAAAAAATTGCTCCAGTTCCGTGCCTCTACATAAACGTAATTTATGTATTTGTAAAAAAATATCCGCACATGTTTAATCTTACACGATGACACCCTAAAAAAGGAAACTGCAGAGCTCCATATAAACTGTTAGTACCACGTCAAAGGTTACTTAATAATATAATAATTTGAGAAATGCCTATTGAATAGCAATAAAAATATATAAAAAACTACCCCTCCAGGTGATGTCATTAACTATAAATGGATTCAAACGTGAAATCTTCAATTGGCTGTTGGACAAATGTTTTTATTCTCTGAATGAATTCGTAAATTCTATATTATGACCAAACAATTAATAAGATTGACAGTATAAAAATGAGCTGATTAATTTAATAACTTTTCGTATTAATCACAAAATATTATGTTTCGATTTTGATAATTAATTTGGCCGTACAGCTAATTACATATTAGTTTAACATGAGTAGTAGCTATAAATAAATATTTACACACCGATTGGCGGTAGAATGTGTGTGACGAATTAAATGTAGGAACTTTAAGATCTCGATATTCGTGTAAACAAAACTATAATTATTATAATCATTATTAAATACTAGTGACCCGCTCTAGCTTCGTACCGGGTAGCACTAATTATCTAACACAATTTCGAAACAACAAAACAAAATAAAACTGGTGATCCGATCGCTACCAAACTTCACTGGATCACCCGCTGGGCTAATTTGAAGATTGCCTGATAATGTCATCACAATCGGTCCAGCCGTTTTTGAACCCATAGGGAACATACATACACACATCTATTTTATACATTACTATGCATGTGTGTGTTCCGTGTGGTGTCCGGATTAAAAATATAGCACCATTCCATCTCCTCCAGTGACTGTCGTAAAAGGCGACTAAGACACTCTTAACCAGAGGGATGGACAGCAGCGTCCCTTTGAAACAGCAGCCATAATGCGCTCACCAACCCGCCTGTCAAGCGTGGTACTGTACTGGCTAATTCCCCCAAAATGACAACACAATTGTGGAAATCTATGGGGGAGACCTTTGTTCAGCAGTGGACGGCTTATGGCTGATATGATGATACACTTGTACTACAGATAGTTTATAATTCGTTTTCTCCATAAAGTTCCACATAGCTTGGATTGTTCCGCTATACATGTGGGTTGATATCATATAAGTGACTTATGCTGGTATCGTTTTCACTGTATAAAAGTAGACTGTAGACGCAGCGTGAGCAGAACCCCACATGGTGGACCGATTGCCTGGTGAAGGTTACGGGAATCCATTTGATGCGAGTAGAAAAGGACCGGTCGTTGTGGTGGTATTTGGGGAAGGCTATGTCTAGCAGTAAACGTCACTCGTCTGACATGATGATGATGACGATGACGGTGTATAAAAGTATAGATTGAAATACGTTAACAGTTTTCGTATTGAGCTACCGTCGTGTATACTATGATTTTAGAAGAGATGAGAATCTATACAAATAAATAAAATTGAAGTGTCTGTTTGTAATGTCAAAATAACAGCTTTTTACTAAATGCATATGAAAGTATATACGGAACATAGAACAAAAAATGCATTTTAATTTTTTTTGTCTGTCTGTCTGTCTGTTTGTTCCGGGTAATCTCCGAAACAGCTGGTCCGATTTTGACGGGACATTCACTGGTAGATAGCTGATGTTATAAGGAATAACTTAGGCTACTTTTATTTTAGAAAAATAATTAGGGTTCCGCGCAAAAATAATAAAACCCTTGAAATCCAATATGTATATTCTATGTCATGTGTCTATGTCGAAGTACTCTAAATTTATTTTAAATTAAACGCGGGTGAAACCGCGGGTCCCAGCTAGTTTTATAATAAACTAGCTAGCTCGGCTGACGTTGTTCTCATGCCCTTTTTCGACAGGTGGCGCCACCTATCGGATCCTAGCATAGCTATGAACCATTGTCTTGAGAAAACAAATACATTATATGAATATGACCTCAATCGGTCAGAAAATATACTCGTAGACGGTACATCATAAAATATATCTGTAGGTAAATCTTAATGGGTTGTATACTTGCCTGTTAAATGACACTTACTTAACACACAGTCCATCCATCCGAAGGCTATCTGAAAAAGAAATAACTGGAGCGAGATCCTTGACACGGCACGAGTGACGGCATCAAATGTGCCATGTGGAGGAAATACAGTATGACAAATATTGATAAGGTAATGGTTTATTAAATATGCATCAGGGTTCTCATGTTATTTGAACTGTATTTTATTTAAGCGTTTTGCCACCCAAATCCTTGCCGGTCATACCCGTGTTATTATTTTCATATTAAACTAATGTAAACGTACTGGAGTCGTACTCATTTTCGAAAGACAATTTGCATTTCTACAATGCCAAATATCATCGAAGGGATCAAAATTAACCGATGGAATATTTGATCGATGGGCCATTTCAACGAATAGCCTCATGTACTCTCATGTCAGCGATAGTACTTTGGTGCTTGTTAAGCTATTGCGTCATACGGGAATTCACTTCGCGTGTGTGTACATGTTCGCATCCGCCCCGGGAAAGGGCAGAGGGGTATGCCGGACTCCTACCGGCTAAAACCACCGGAGTGGTCATCTTCGGCACCGAAGGGAGACTCCAGGAACTT
This sequence comes from Diloba caeruleocephala, assembly GCA_947459985.1. Taxonomy (NCBI): domain Eukaryota; kingdom Metazoa; phylum Arthropoda; class Insecta; order Lepidoptera; family Noctuidae; genus Diloba; species Diloba caeruleocephala. The sequence goes on from OX381618.1 coordinate 7,013,169, forward strand.
GAATAATCTCCATCTAGAGCCACCCATTGGTGCCACGCCTTTAGGCACATCTCGGAGGGGATGACTGTAAAGCGGTCACCCCCTCTAGCGGAGGGAAGGTGACTGTAAAAAGGCCACCTCCCCAGGCACTTCGCGGGGGGATTGTAAAGGAGTACCGCGAAGCCGCGGTAAGCGGTACGTGACCACATGTCCATGAAATGGCCTATCGATTTATTAGCTCTTCGACGATTAAGCGTTTTAGATACGGGCTTCAAAAAAATGTCTTTCGAAGATGAGTAAGGCTACGAACCATATCGATTATTTTCTAAAAAGAAGCTGCATTCGAGTGAGGTTTAGATAAAATACATTGCAAAACACGAACATCTATCAAATTAATTTGCAAGGTCATAGATTATTGGTCATACCTTCTTGTCCAGCCCTGGTCCTAACATATTCCAGCTACCAATGATAGACATATTCTCCCCAGTGCCACACCCTGCACAGTTTGGGATGGACTTTTCTTATAAGATGTCGAAACTAGCAGTGACAGCCTAATGGTTGGACGCGTGCCTCATACTGGAGGGTCTGAGTTCCATCCTGGCCCGCACCTCTGACTTTTCGGATTCATATGCGAATAAGAATTAGACTATCACTTGCGTTAACGGCGAAGGAAAACATCGTGAGTCAGCGAGTTGCGCTGGACGTACTTAAGTGTCGTCACTCATGGAGGCTCTCCATGTATGGACCTAATAGGTCCATGTTTAGCTGATATCATCTACCTCTATAGAAGAATTGCAGGGTGGCCATAACAGCATAAAGAAAGCATCTGGAGTATATACTTACGTAGTTTCCAGCAGTGATTGCCATGGTCTGAATTGATTAACTTAAGATTTTGATTTTGAAGCAGGTTCTTCAATAGTTTTGTGCCTAAATATATAGGGTCTTACTTTAATAATGGAAAATATTTTAAGGCTAGGCTGTATGAATGGTATAGAATTCATTTCAAATATCAAGTATCGGTTTTACTGATAATAAATAATTAAATACTCGACTAGCGAAAGGTTTACTGACTGTATTATTTTATAAACTAAAGGTTGATGTTATGTGTATTGTTTTTTTTGCACAACGCATCATTGCAACCTATAGATTTATCTCCTAAAGTAGTTTCCATCATTAAAGTAAGACCTAATATATAAGGTATACCTACTTAGAGGTTAACAATACTGAATTGTTTTCTAAGGGTTAAATCATTGAGTTGTGGTGATCTAATTTATTTAAGATACATGTAATTACCATTTTGGTTTAACAATAACTAATTTAATTTCACAATTTTTGTAGGGAATTAGATATATAGTTCATTTCCGCGTCTAATATCGGTTAATGGCAGGTTAATATTATGTAAATTACAGCTAAGCAGGATGTTACCTTGACTACATGCATTAGTAAATTGAAAGCAATGTAAAATTGAAGGTTTCTTATATACATTATTCAATTTCCCTTTCATTTGTAAGGTAACTGGTACATCAAGGTTAGAAAAATACTGTATATAAAATGCAAGAATATGAAGAGAATGACATTTTATATCTGTGGAGGACCCTAGCTGTGCTCCTCAGTACGCTGAATTAAAGTTGGGTAGTGCGGTAGAGTTCGTGCGGAAATCCTTAAGGATTTCGTCCATTACGGGGTGGGTGGAGAGGCATACTCTGGACTCTTACCGGCTAAAAGCCCAAGGTGTTCCTCCGTGCACATCGCGCTCTCTCCACAGCCTCGCAGGCAAGCGAGGCTGCACATCGCGCTCTCTCCACAGCCTCGCAGGCAAGCGAGGCAGTAATCTCGCAAAAGGAGATCACCACACTCCAGCAGGTATCACCTTATGACCGCCTTACAGTCATCCCCTCCGAGATGTGCCTAAAGGCGTGGCACCAATGGGTGGCTCTAGATGGAGATCTTTCGAGTTCCTGGAGTCTCCCTTCGGTGCCGACGATGATCACTCCGGTGGTTTTAGCTGGTAGGAGTCCGGCTGGCATGCCCCTTCGCCCTTTCCCGGGGCGAAGGAATTACATGAGGTATTAACACCGGATCGACAAAAAAAAAGGTCGCTGCGAGTCGTAGAAAGCCAATTGTTTGGCCACTGCGCCGACCATGCCGTCCGTTTTTCTGTTGGGCCTCTTGCAGAAAGCTCTTGGGCACTACAGTTGCTTAACCGAACAATAAATTACGAATGCAAGTGTGTTTGTACGCTGTATGCTGCAAGGGATTGCATCAATTTCTTTCAATCAACGTCAATATCAATTTTTTGATGGGACATGATGATGACATATTCCTCCAGTGGTTTTAGCCGCTAGGAGTGCGGCATACACCTTCGCCCTTTCCCGGGGCGAAGGAAGTTTATGTAGAATTTCCACTGGAGACCAATAAAACAAAAACAAAAAGGCTTTTGTGGTTCATTCTGACTATCAAGAGCAAAAGCAATGTGGAGCGATAGTGTTTCCTTCGGATACACTTTAGGTTACTTGTTGCTCGGACACTGTTGCCCATCCTTCTGGTTAAGAGTCCCTTAGTCGTCTTTAACAACATCCATGGGTGTTGGTTGAGTGGTGCTATATTCCCAAACCGAACACCACGCGAAATTTAATTACGTAAATTCTTGGTACAAAAAAAGACCGTAGCTATCGCTATCGCTTACTGTTCCTTTTTAACAACAAAGTACTAAGCTAAGTATTCGTTTTACACTTAACTGCCACCCCCACTCCGAGGCCGCATTTACCAATTTAATTTACCATTTACTGTAGTGAAATTTCACAGACAGATGATTTTAATATCGCGTCCCGCGTAGAATAATGTGCCCAATTTTTTATCCAAGAGGGAAAATAGAGACAGCGTCTCTCTTTTATGTAGAACATAATCCGAAAAAATTAAGTGTACATATAATATTCCCTCGGTATAATATCGTCGGTAACATGATAAGGATTTGTTTTCAGGTCGTTAGGAATCCTCAGAGATTCAGCTCGTGTACCCAGCTCGTGAAGAGTACCTACGGTTTTATGGCTGTAGATACTAACAGATTCAATTAAAAGTAGCAGTTTTAGGATTTAGAAGCTGCTTATTTTCTTCAATGAATCTTTAAGTTAAAGAATGTTTGTTGAATAAACTGTCTGCTTTACTAATTGATCTCGTTACATTTTGTTTCAGTTGTATTTTCATTTGTAAGATTTAAGCAGATATTATTTTGCAAGCATTTTAAAGAGTAACGTGTTATTTCCCTACTGTCGCCTAATATTCACTAATATAAATATAATAGCCGTTATCACAGACTATATCTTAGCGTCATTACATTTGTTGAGCGTATTATATTTTATTATTATATTTGCGCCACTCATGATGATCTGCCCAAAAACCCAAAATGCTTGTTTTAGGTCTGAAGCAGATTAAGCTTTCACTAGATTATTCCGTATTACACCGTACGTGATTTATCTGCGATCAGGGCAGGTACGGAACCCCTGACTTAAAACGTACACCCCTACATACTTACTATTGACATATATGCTGTTATAACGATGGACTCTCACACAGTAGGAAAATCAATCTTTGAGAGATTAACTTTTCTTGAGTCTGTTTTTAATGGAAAACGCGCTAATGAAGTTGGTCTCGCTTTCGAAATATCCAATGAGATAAGCCTAAATATTTAGTGCATTAAAAGGTAGGTTTGGTATTGATTTGTACACACGGCTATATATCAAGCTTAACTATCCAGTATAAGCTAATCTCTCATTGTACAGGAAGACTACAGTGTGAGATCAGCCTATACTGGAAATTCATTGATTGATATGTAGCCATGAGAACTGCGTAGTGCCGGTAACGAATAGCACCAACACATCTCACCCCTTGGGTGTCGTAGAAGGCGTCTATGGGATTAGCCGAAGGGCGGGCCGCAGCATCCAAGCGTGGCGAATATGGCAAACTCCCCAATGAGCACACAAAATACCCATACCCGTCGTTGTGGAGATCTTAGGGGGAGGCCTGTGTCCAACAGTAGACTTTATTCGGCCAAAATGTGGAACTGAATGAGAAAATAAGGGTTTTATAAACTTTTACAGAATTTTATAAAAAACTGTAAACCACAATAGTGTCTCTATTGTAGTTTACAGTTTTTTATTTTATATCGTGATATGGCGCCTATACGTTTGCACTTATTACTGAATTGCGTAAATATTGACAGCTAATTGTGACTGTGTGTACTTCAATGTTGTAGGCGCCGCAATAGTTAGGTATTGCTGGAGGTATAATTTATAATAATTTGTAATTTATAAAGATACTATTGTAAGCTAACATACATGCCATCATACAGTGCCACAAGTTTAGTGTATTATACCAATCCGTCCATTTATGTTCTGCGATCATAGCACAACAACAAGACATCGCTCGGCACGTGGATCTTCATGTAGCTTAAAATGACATATTTCAAATGATTTATACCATCGCTCTGTGGTTCTAAGAGAAGGCGCAGTATAGCTTATGTATGTGCCATATCTCCGTGGCACTGCTGACAAGACAGATCACGACGAAAGTTGTTAAAATGTTATCGCACTAATTTGAGAATTCGTGAGAGGTGCCATTGTCAAGAATTACTGGCGTATTGTGTGTGTGTGCACTCTCCAGTTCTTAAGTAGTTACTGATGAAGAGATGACTTTTTGTGTACAGATAATTTATACCCATGTGCTTTTTATACGTATGAGCAAATTGATTTGCCTTTCATTTCTTACCGAACGATTAGACTTACCAAGATACGTACGTAAGTATTCTATGATAAACATAAAAAATGGATAGACAGCAGTTTAAGTAACGAATGAAATATCGATTTCCAGGTCATTACGTTACGAAAACACTTTTCAAATATGTTACACTTGAAGAAAGGAGCTCGACAAAATAACATCTGAAGCAAAGTAGAGAACAGTTGCAACAACATTTTCTTAATCCCTAGTCGTTGAAGTGTGATGTAATTAAATAATACGGGTGGTTCCTTGAACATTAAAAAAGGCAGTCTATGTAGTAGAATGAAGAAACTTAAGGGTATGTGGATACACTGGACAAGGTGTCATAATATGATTCATCGTAGAATTTTGATAGCATATTTCCATAAAATTATTTGTCAAGAAACAGAAGTTGATATTCTTCTGTTATTGGCACTGTTTCCTTTTTTAAATGGGTACCTACCGTCAGCACAATCCTCTAGAGAGGCGCGCCACTGCTGTCTCGTGCCTGTTTGTCTGTTTGTGGCCGGATGGATCAAGTCCGTGCCCTGAGACCTCAACTGATGGAGGTATCTTTATTGCCTTGGAGTAGAACGATGGATAGACACATTAACAATGTTTGATTTATTATCGATACAAGGGTTCTAGCACTTTAAAATAGCGAAAAAAAGACAAAGACTAGTAATAAAATCTAGTTGCGCCAGGAGTAATATTTTGCGGTTTTAATCACTTTGGGTAAGTATTGACAGAAGAACGGACATGTCAATGTGATCTACTTAGATTTAATTGTCATTATGTATGAAAACTAAAACGTGGACATAATAACAGTCTTAAAAAAAATCACTACGTTATAATGACAGACTAGCAGATTTGGCGATTAATAAAATAAAATACGTACTTGAATACTAGCAAAGATACATTTCAGGCACTTTCCAGAAACAATTTGATTTAAAAAAGTTAGCAGCTAGTTGGATCCTAAGTTACGTCACGGCAAGGTAAAATTCAATTGGCCTAAGACAGGTAGCATTAACCTGCCTCTACTACGCCGTAGGAGAAATACAGCATTCTGGATTCTTGTGTAAATACAATGGATACAAATTGAATTACAGTTCTCTTAACACCATTGTTTAAGAAAATATCTTCTCAGTAGGTATATGAAAAGAATTCGATATTCTGATAGGTTGGCTGGCTGTGTAGCTCCCGGAACAAATCTAAATCTACATCTTGGAACGTGGCAACTAAAGTCCAACAATATATACGTGTCTGTTACATGAATAAAAATCTTGTATATCTTTGAATTTTTTATCGGGTGCTGCCTGCCGTGCGTGGTGATTATAGCAATATCAACTGACTGTTTATTGGAACGATCAATTGGATGTCCATATTCAGTGACATCGACGTTTTAAAGGTAAAACATAAGGCGACAATATTTGTTCCATTGAGTTTGACCATTCGATGCAGAAAAATCAAAATGAGACCAACGATAATTCAGTTTCGCAATCTTGTCGCTTATTCTGCTTCTTTTCAGTAGTTGAGATAATGATTCGCTAAGGAAAGTGTCGATAGTAATAACCTTTTGCATAAATATTTCGAGTCAAGACACCGAAATCAAAGTACATAATTTCATGATTAAGTTTCCTTATCCGGCAGACTACATTATACTTGGATAAAATGGTTTATGGTACGGCGACGGAGTCTACCTATTTATTGGGGTAAATCAGGGAAGGGAGTACGGAGGTCGTTGACTTCAAGTTACTCCCTATTCCCGCATTCCCGAGTTTTCTTATGTACTTACAAAATAAATTCGATGAGAGAGTTAGAAATTCTATTACGCCTTTTTCTTTGCTTACTTAGTTGTATTTGAAAGTTTGCTTTCCAGTATAATCGCGAGCAATAAATATGTGACTGGTGGTATGTGACGGATTTAAAAATAATAGCTATCTCTGCGGATATCCGAATATTCATCTGTATCCGTATCAGCTTTCACATTAAAGCGGTTTAAAATCCTACCGCAGTCACTGCTGAACAGAGGCCTTCACAATGGACTTCCACAATTGTGTCGCCATTTAGGGGAGAATTTGCTACTACCCACCACGTTTGGCATGTGGGTTGGTGAGCGCAGTATGGGTACTGTTCCACAGAAAGGATGCCGCTGCCCGTCCCTCTGATTTAGAGTCCCTTAATCGTCTTTTACGACATCCACGGGAGGAGATGGAGCGGTGCTGTATTTTAATCCGGAACTCCACGAGATATAAGTTTGTATCGTAATAAATCCAAACGAGATTTGAAGTTAGTGATTTCAGAATTCTAGGTCAACTATTTGACATACATCTTAATAGTTTGTTGGGCTCTTAACAGCGGATACACAGTCAGACGCACACCAAAGTGATCCCATATATATATCGTCACATACACAAACAGACATAGACAAAGATGGAACACCCTCAAGCACTTACCATAGACAAGAACGGAAAATATAGTGAAGGTAAACAGCACAGATAATGTAGAGAATTAAGTTATAGACGTTATAGTCGATTATCACTAACATTTTATTTTGTTCACATTACCCAGTAAAGCAGATAACTAAGTTACTTTACATTACAAACGTGTTTTTTTTAACTGATTTAATTGTTTTGTTCTATTGATATTTTTGTCCTAGGGCGACGTGACTATCCGTGTCCTTACTGACCAGATTCCTTCTGAGAAACTGCACTAGAGTGACGTATTGCTGCAGTTTATGCTTAGATAGGAGCCCTTTTTTCGTCTCGTACGGCTAGTACAAATCGGAGTTGTTATATTCAAGTATTTTAAGATTATTATGTATGTGCGAGTCAAAAATAAATCTCTTTCTTTCTATATGCATTCCGTATTAGTATAATAGGATGTGTGTTTACATCATGACGGCCTTTAGCTGTATTACGGTCAGTATTTCTACAGTGTGGCACAGTAATTTTTCCTTTAGACCCAAGGGTCACCGGATAAAGAGCACCTATAATCTGATGTAAGGGTGATTGACATAGAGGCAACGCAAAAGCTTTATCGTACGCCCATAAAAGTAATGAGTTTGGCTCCAACAAACATTTACGAAAGCAATTCTATTATAAATTTACTGGGATAACCTTTTTTAATATTTTTTGATTGACGTCCAGTGGAAATTCTACATGAACTTTCTTCACTCCACTCCGGGGAAGGGCGAACTCCTACCGGCTAAAACCATTGGAGCGATCATCTTCGGCACCGAAGGGGGGCTCCAGGTCCTAATAAGATCACACTATAGACGCCCTTTGATGCCACGCCTGTAGGCACATCTCGGATGGGATGCCTGTAAAGCGGTCATCCCCTCTAGCGGAGGGCATCATATCGGCCATTTATACGTCCACTGCTGAACAAAGGCCTCCCCCATAGATTTTCGCAACTGTGTCATCATTCTGGGGGGTATTTGCCAATACTCACCACGCTTGACAGGCGGGTTGGTGAGCGCAGTATGGCTACCGTGTCATAGAAGGGACGCGTGTCCCTCTGGTTTAGATTCCCTTAGTCGCCTTTTACGACATCCACGGGAGGAGATGGAGTGGTGCTATATTCTTAATCCGGACACCACACGGAAGCGGCTGTAAAAAGGCCGCCCCCCAGGCATTTCTCGGGGAGGTTTGTAAAGGATCCCCCCATGTCCCGCTGTGCGCTGTGCGGTGAGGGAAAAACATCGTGACCTGCACACCTGAGAGGGCTCAGAAAAGTTCTCGATGTTGTGTAGTCGCACTAGGCTAGCGTGGTGGACAAGGCCTAACTTTTCTCAGCGTCAGAAAAAGTCCCATCATCATTGTGGATTATATCATATATTTTAAAAGAGTATATCCATGGAGTTTCTTGCCGGTTCTTCTCCATAGGACCAACGACTTGGAACCGTACAAGTATTTATATTCTGACTATTCGTAAGTGCCAGCAAATGGTTTCAATGAATAAAAAGCTTTTGACTTTGCTCTTGAATAAATCAGCGTTCCATAAATTGCTACACCCAAAGATATTTTTACCACACTTGACATACAAATAGGTAGATACCATACCTGGCCTCTTGATATACCTTAGTTGTTTTTTACGACACCCACGGGAAATTATGTGTAGTCTTTTTTCGGCCAAAATCACACGACACAATACAAAAACGTAATACTCGTGGGCAGTAAATCTCATTCCGGAGCAAATTGTATTGGATTTAAGTATTACCCAAGTCTTAAGGAAGTGACAGTTTGTTTGTTTATCAACCTTGGGTAACGTTTAAGTATATATTGGATTATTAAAAAAGTGAAGCTGCTACAACAGTTTTTTGTTTTTCGGGCACCAGCAATACCCAATCTTCGTCGACCGACTTATTCAAATTGACGACACGATTGGCGCAGTGGTTAAGCAATTGGCTTCCTGTACTACGTGTCGCGGGTCAATCCCCGCACGGAACAAATGTTAAACCCCAGCGACTGCCCAGGGTGTACAGTACTTCATGTACCGGCCCACCCTGATTTACGCGTCACCAACATGTGTCCACGAACTGGGTGGTTCTCTGATACGCAGCAGTGTGTGGAACCATAGTGCCTCGGTCTTGTATGGCGCTATCCGCTGACCCAGAGCGTGGATTTCGGCCATGACAATTGCAACCCCTTGCTCGGCAATCCGAATGTGTTTTTTCTTTTTGTTGAAGGCTATGTCGAGAGTAAATAGGATAAATGCACCTAGGACAACTACAGATAGTTGTAATACGTACTGCAGAAAACTAACCGACTAGCCACAGTTCCAAATGTGCCGAAAAAATGTCTTTACATAGTTTTAATCATCGGTTTTAATAGTAAATATACAGAATAGAACTAACGAAACTAAAAAAAAAACTATAAGAAAGGGGGCGCATTTGGGCGTCATAGTACTCCTGATCGCTGTCAACTGATAATGTTCCTAAAAGACTGGCAGCATTGCCACGTTGAATGGCAACGGCCGGATGCCGTATCTATCACATAAAACTAATTAAATAAGATTTTTTTAAGTTTATTGGAAGTTTACTCCTTAAGATTCGATTTATATATACGGTCATGAAATATTTATGAGGAGTGAAATAAATTTTGTCGAGCGTTAACTAAAATGCGTTACGTTGTACTGCGCACTCACCTTGCGCACCTTCTGCGTTAAAGTCGTGTATGTGTCAAATGTCGTTTGATGTCAAAGTTTTATATAATATCATTTAATATATGGAATGTAAGTGGAAGAATTGAAAACCGTACGACGCTGCCGACATATTTTTTAGATTTTTTCATTGAGAAACATTTTATGAATATGTTAAGATTTATTCATCTAAACACCGTACGACGTTGCCTTATGCTTGACATTGGCGAAATTGTGGAACATACTCTACAGAAGCCATAATACAAGAGAAGAAGAAGACATTTAATATATATAAATATTGATCTTTGATATCATTATTATTAATCATTAATACGCAGTAGAGTGATGAAATAAAAAATATGGAAAAATCTAGTTTAAGTGAGGTTGGAAGAAAATCCGACGAACACGTGGATGCAGTTACTAGGCAGGTTATAATTCCTTTTTAAATATGATATACGAGTATGTCGTACATATAAACATCCGTGTTTTGTATTTTTTAACTCTCACTGCCTATTAATTACTGAGACAATAATTGTACTTACGGAGTAAATTCGAGTCGTGCGTCGGAGCTGACACACACTTTTTTTACCTGTACAAAGAAGTGTCGCGACGCATCTACGGTGAATACACCCCGTGTTTTCTAGTCAGCAAGTGTGCAAAATGTCAACTTGCTCGTTATATACAGACCGCTGCGATGCTAGTAATGAGCCCGGGTTCTGCTTGTTTACCTTGCTTTTTGCTTGAATGGAGCGTCCTAATGAATGCTTCTGTATTATTGCAGGCTTGTTTCAGTAATGGAAATGTTGATTGAGGGATAGGTTGAAGGTAGAATTGAGACCAATTGTAGTATATTAATTTACCGATTTTTCTTTTCTCGTGTCGGCACGAACAATATTTCCCATGGAAATGGCTCGTATAGTAGTGAAAAGAGGAATGGTTGGAAACGGGGTTGACTACTCAGGGTTCTCCAAACGTACGTAAGTATCGCCACTTGTGGAGGCTCTTTTCTTGCACCCCATATTAATAAATAACCGTATATTCTATTATATCAATAAATAACTGTATGAAAGCTCCACCAAAGTGTTCATACAATTAGAATTAGAATAGAAGGCATGCAGCGCCTTCGTAACGTAAGAACAGCCATCTATGATTAGTAAGAAGGCAGGAAAGAGGGCCTCTCTGTTACTGTAACATTGTTGTCGTTTAAGTAGAACCTGTGTCATAAACTTAGCGTTAGAAATATACATTAGCAACTTGTTACGATGCATTCGTTGTTTCAACTTGGTCTATGTCACAATCTACCTTTGTACCAAATTTCATAGTAATGTCTTAGGTTTTCGCGATTATTACATATTATGATTAACCTCAAGTCCTCGCGAAAGAGAACCGATATGTACCAAGAATGTTTCGGGAGGCTATTGAAATTAAAAAACATCCTAATTTTAATAGAGATGATGGTTGGCAGGTACCACCTGTTTGGAATTCAGTTATTAAAATAATAAAGTCCTAAACAACATACCGCACTAAAAAACATCAAGACACTGTGAGTGATTACTGCGTGCATCGAAACTAATTTTTTGATTAAAATTGTACGGTAGATAAAATAAAATAACTTTTTAAAAATCTGTAACGACGCCTGTCACCTTAGTCATCCTGCGACCACGAATGCTGCAAAGTATTCGAAACGTCAGGAAAAACAAACATGTGTAATATACGCGATCTAATCCGTTTAAAATTGTTTTATTATAATACCAAATTTCACTTGAACCCGTTCAGCCATTTGTTCGTGATTAAGAAACAAACATAGAACATTCACTTTTATAATATTAGTAAGATTTGAGTTCCATTTACATTCCATTATCCGAAACGAAATTTTCGAAATTTTGGGTCATATCTACAAAGGAACTTTCGCCAATGTAAATCTTTAATCTTTAACTTGAGAAATAGATCTCAATGGAATAGCACACTGTTTTCTTTTCCTTGAACAAATAAAGAGTTCTGAAAGAGCTATAAACGAAGGTGTCGCGTCTATCACGCAGACTGCTTGGCGCCAAATGGGCTCAGACTAACAAATGAGCAGACGGGATCTACCTGAATATTTAACTTGTTCGAGCACACAAACATGTTCGTGTGTGATTTAAGAGTTTGCTGTTTAGAAATACTTTTTGCAAGATTTGGGAGACTTTGAAATAACCTATCCTTCGCAGTGCTGATGATGATGAAGTTTTCAGTAATTATTACTATTGGTGCGTAAGTTTGACTAAATTGGAACATTAGACGTGAAATCAGACCACTGAAAGTAGGGACACCTGGCAATGCTACTTTTATCACAACCTCAGAATAAAATTCGTAGTGTCCGCTTTTTCAAAAACTCGTCTACATAGGACAGATAATACCGAACCGTGTACCGAATTTGTGAGAATTCATAAGTCTTTTTTTAAAATATGTAATGTCGGCAAAGGGTATACGGATTGCCTGATGTTAAGCGATCACCACCGCCCCTAACACCAGAGGAGTCGCTTATGTATTGCCGACCTGGCCAGGCGCAACCAGTTCGTGTTGCCAACAAAATGTACACACATCTAGGGAAGGAACTCCCAGCCGGAGAAACCGCCGAGGCCTATAAGGCCTACCGGGTCACTACGCTGGCGCTACATGTCGCTATCAGGGAAGCGAAGGTGCGGTCCTGGAGTGAGCTTGCACCCGTGGGGTTTTGGAAGGGGAGTTGGGCCGAGTTGTCGGCCGCCTGAAGGCTCGCAGAACGGCACCGGGTCCGTACGGCATTCCAGGCCGCTCGTGGGCGTACGCATTGCAGTAGCACCAGCTGCCTATGTCGCAGCGTGTTCCCATCCGGCAGGAAGGAAGCCGGATTGATTCTCTTGAAGAAGGAAGGAAGAGCCGTGGAATCGACTCCGACTTAGAGACACACACATTTTCCTGAAATCCCCATATGTCCTAGGTCTATCAAAAAATACATGAAATAAAATCTGAAAACGTTGTCTTGTTTCTGTTTTTGGCGTATGTCAAGTCCATTAAACGTGCGTGTGTCAGACTTAGCAAACCAGTCAAAGTGTAAATATTGGAATGGCAAACAGGTGCAGTTGATTTATGTTTACGGCTATTGTGCGATTTTACGATTCTTTACCATACAAAGTACGGAAGGGGAGGCTACTCGGATATTTTTATCATCTGTGCCTGCCTGTAACGGTTTTCATATTCATGACTTTATCCGACTTGAAGATTGATTGATTTCGTTTATAACTTTACGAGCGTTACTTTTGAAATAAGTTAGATTGGCCAATTTATAATGGCCGTTATGAAGATTTTTTTTATCATTTTCTTATTCTTCTCTAGTCCCAAGGTACTTGGGTTCGTTGCAATATATTTTTGTTATATTGTAAAGGTTTTACAGTCTACCGTCTACCTGACACCAACCGTTCTTGGTTATGCTAGTGTTGGTGCTCTCCCCTCTCTCTCCCTCAGTCTCCATTTACAACACCCACAGGATGAGATGGGGTGGTGCTATTCTTAGTCGGCACCACACGGTTGATTGAATCATTTTTATATAAATTAAATCAATTTATATAATAGACACAGTATAATAAATCTTTATTATACTTAAACATTCGAGTTAGTTAATTTATTAACACAAAAAGGCTCGGTAATGGTTCAACACGGTCTTTCTTTACTTACCGAATATAATCGGAAAATACTTCTTCGGTTCACAAACTGTAACTAATGATTTCTTACCTCAAAGGCCACATGAAAGACTTCCACGGTCATGGCTAAAGGTCAACAATTACCATGAAAGCAAAAGCGTTCTTTTGAAGCCAAGACACCGTGCTACGATCGATATTGGACCGACATCAAAGAAAAGCTCCTCAATTTGATGCGAATATTTGTATGTGTGTATTGTTGAGTATAAGTGGTAAGTGGTGATGTTTAATTAGCGGGATACACTGAGCGTACCAACCAATCTCATTTAATTAGAATTGCGTGTGTTTGAGCCTATTTATGTATATGTATATAGGGTCTTACTTTAATAATGGAAAATATTTTAAAGCTAGGCTCTATGAATGGTCTTAGGTGCCGAAGATGACCGCTCCAGTGGTTTTAGCCGGTAGGAGTCCGGCATATCCCTTCGCCCTTCCCCGGGGCGAAGGAAGTTCATGAAGAATTCCTACTGGGCACCAAAAAAAAGCCTCTATGAATGGTATAGAATTCATTTCAACTGTCGGTTTTACTGATATTAAATAAATAAATATTTAAATACTGACTAGCGAGAGATTTACTGACTCTGTATTATGTATACGACACCCACGGGCAGAGATGGGGTGGTGCTATTCTTAGCACCACACTACAATTACGACAAGACAAGAATTTTAGGTTAAACGAAAACAATTATTTTATACTGAATTCAGTTGAAGAAACTGGAATAAACTGTTATTTCATAAAAAACGCAATGATGTAACGCTCAGGGTTTCAGAACCGTGTACTGAATCCACGGTATCAGTTTTCATTACGATGTCACTTACACCCTTATCTGGGAGGGGGAGTGGGGGATTCTCTAAATGAGTATGTATGAAACATTGTCCGAAAGAGCGACCACTGGTCAAGGGCTTCCCCATAGATTTCCACAAGGACCGATAATATGGGAATCTTTGGGAATCGTACAATACCGCGTCACTAGCATTAGTAAATACCTGCCTATATACCAATACCCATATGACGTTTTCATTTCGTACCTTTTTTCTTCATCATATCGGCCATTTATACGTCCACTGCAGAATAAAGGCCTCCCCCATAGATTTTCACAACTGTGTCATCATTTTGGGGGGTATTTGCCAATACTCACCACGCTTGGCAGGTGAGTGCAGTATGACTACCGTTTCACAGAAGGGACGCTGCTGCCCATCCCTCTGGTTTAGATTCCTTTAGTCGCCTTTTACGACATCCACTGAAGGAGATGGAGTGGTGCTATATTCTTAATTAATGTTAAACCAACCGAACCACTGATTGCGAGGTGGGAACCTATGTATCTAATGGTCTAGTCTATAATCCCAAGCAGTGAGCAGGCGTGGTGATTAACGCTTGTTGCTTCTCTCTATGAGAAGTAGCCTTACGCTTGATATCATTATATTATACTAGCTGTAGCCTTTTTTTTTTTTTTTTTTTAACGTGGGGAAATCCTCTTGGACTTCCTCCGTCTTGGGAAGGGCGGAGGGGCATGCCGGGATCAAACCGGCTAAAACCCCACGGTGTCCTTCTTCTTACCTCTAGCCGGGGGTGAGTTGTACGCTTTTCTGCATTGGACCGCTCCCCCGGCAGGTGCCGCTCCCCCGGCAGGTATACTAGCTGTACCCTGCGAGCGTTGCTACGCTACTTACTAAAATTGAAGGAAAGAAATCATTGGAATGATAGTGGCGCCATCTGTCAAAGATTGGTCGTACCAACTCAGAAACCTTTGTGAGCTCATGCACAACAATTTGCTGAAGATCATGACATGATTAAATGCATAGCTTACAGACATTCAGACAAACGTTCATTTTTAAATATATAGAAGAAGACTAGCTATGCCCCGCGGTCTCAGCCACCGTTAAATTTAAAAGAAATCGAATTATTTATAAATCATTCAGAGTACTACGGCAGAAATAGTTGACGTAGAGTACATATATTGGTGTTCATGGGTAGTTCTAATTTTTAAGTGCAGAACCCCAATTCGTTTTCTATAATCAAAGTAGCCTTAGTTACTCCTTATAACATCAGATATCTGTGAAAGTCCCGTCGAAATCGGTCCAGTCGTTCTGGAGATTAGCTGGAACAAACAGACAGGCAGACTGACAGATAGACAAAACATTTTAAAATTGTCTTTTGTATAGGTGCTGTATATCATTTCATATGCATTAAGTAAAAAGCTGTTATTTTGACAATACAAATAGACACTTCAATTTTATTCATTTGTATAGATTGGATTACGTATAACTAAGCCGGTTTATCTGACTTCATTATCTTTCCAAAAAATAATTTCAGGGCTGAGTGGAATCAACAAAGCAGATGTTATTAATCATACTATAGATGCCTGCTAATATAGAAGAAAGAAAGAAAAGCGATTTATTACCACATCAAACGCACATCGGTACATTCACATTAATCAGACTAAAATTTACACTAAACTTGCATTCAAAAAGTACATAATAGAACGACTGACCGTAGAATATAAATAAAAAAGAATATAAGAGGATCATCATGCGTTGTACACGATGTTATAACGTTAGCCACAATTCCACAACAGCGCTGTTTTTCAGTGCAAACCCTTATATAGTCCTTGTCGCATAGCTAACTTTACAAATTAAATCTATTTTATACGCAGTGTTGTTCTGGGGGTACGAGGATCGATATGCTAGCGTGTGACACGCAACTAGTGATGCATCGAGTATCCGTTTTCATATCCGCATCAAAGAATATCTAATGAAAAATGTATCCGTGCCCGATTCTGTTTAAGCCATTTTTTTATACAGCTTGGTGACGAAACGAATCATTCGTGGTAACCGTCATGCCCATAACAATAATGTAATGCTACCTGGAACTAGTCCTGCTGTCCTGCATGTTTTAGTTATTTAGTCTCATAAGCCCAGTAATTTCGCTGGGTACCGTGCCCTATTTTTTTTAATAACGTTGCCCCACACTAGGATTTCTCCTGTGTCGTGGGTGCATTTACAGACATGAATTCCACATACAAAACACCCAGACCCGGAACAACTACCTGCAGATCATACAAAACCCACGACCCGGAGCGCAGCGGTTGACTGTATCAGCCACTGCACCAACCGTGCCGTTACCTTTCTAACTGGAACACAGTGATGTCTAAAGTTTAAACACTAATGCTTAGCGGCGAATATCTGTCACTGGGGTGGTACCTACCTAGCCGACCTCTTGCAATAAGAGACTAACCACCAGTGACATTTTCATTATTTATTCTTCTGTAGAACATAGACGTAGTCACTCAATGTGGGCTTCATAAGAAAGGTCACTCAGCGAGCTATGGAGAGAGCTATGCTTGGTATTTCTCTACGAGATCGAATTAGAAATGAGGAGATCCGTAGAAGAACAAAAGTTGCCGACTTAGTACACGAATTAGTAAACTGAAGTTGCAATGGGCGGAGCACATAGCTCTTGTTTTTGGTTGGGTTTCTGACATACATTTCTGGGAAATGTGGTTGCTTAACCGGTCATTTTCTGGCGAAGCCAAAGGAGGCCTCCAGCCAGACTTAAATTTAATATTAAAATCTAAGCAACTTTCGCTAAGGGCGCCCCCTGCGGGACACGGACCTCGGCTTAGGGCGTTGCTGGGGATAACAAGCTATTGTTTTGGGGACAGCTGGATCGGTTATATTTAAATTGTATTAGGGGACATTTAAAGCTACTGGCTCGGCACGGGCCGGCGCGAGCAAGAGACGGGAGGGAGAAGTGTTAACTTGAACGGGAAGGTGACGCGGCGATAGGCCTCCGCGACGTCGGTGAGGCGGGCATCCTCGGCGGCGAGGGCGGTAAAGTGGTCGGGTGAAGTGAACGAGACAACGCGAGTCTCTTTATGTGATCTAACGTGATTTTATCGTCTGGATCGACTAGAATGTGCCTCTGGCGGCGTACACTACTGATACGAGAGGGTTGGTAATCGACGGATGATACCACAAGGGGATTAGGGTGGGACAGGGCAGAAACGAGATAGCGTTTGAACGCTTGTTTCATAAATTGCCTGATGGTCGGCAAGTTAAGATCGAAATGGAGTTGATCATTACGCATGTACCAAGGCGCTCCGGTGGCCTTGCGCATGAAACGGGTTTGGAGGGTTTCGAATCTACGGAGTGGGCGTGATTCAGCGTGTGCGAACACTGGGCTGGCATAGGTCATGATAGGTCGAATGCATGTGGTGTAAATTATCACCTTATTTCTAAGGGACAATTTACTGCGAGCGTTCAGGACACAGTGAAGGCGACTGAGCACAAAGACGGCGCGGGCACGCACCGTCTTTGTGTGGGGTGGTGAATGTCAGTTTTTTGTCTAGGGTGACTCTAATATACTTGGCGTGCGGTTCCCAAGGAACCGATTGGCCTAGCATCGAGATCTCACTGAAACGTGGGTGGTCGTTGCCTAATTTGCAAAAGAGGACGGCTTTAATTTTGATGGGGTTAACTTCGATCCGCCATTTCCTAAACCATTGCTCGTAGGCGTTGGCTGTGGCTTGGAAGATCTTAGTTTTGCAATCGGAAACGTAACCGGAGTAGAAAATGGCCGTGTCATCGGCGAAGAGCGCTAACTGGGTCATATTAGCAGGTCGTTTGGGGATGTCACTGGTGTACAGTATCAACAGTAATGGGGCTAGCACGGATCCTTGTGGGACTCCGGCTCTAATGGGGTGGGAGGACGAGAGAGCGCCCGTGATTCGATATCGGAAACTGCGATTTGACAAGAAGTCTCGAATGATGAGAACGACACGATCGGGCACACCGAGTTGATACAACTTATATAATAAGCCGTTGTGCCAGACTTTGTCAAATGCTTTCGCAACATTGAAAAAGAGGACTCCCGTCATCATGCCGCGTGAGAATCCGAACGTGATGTGTTCAACTAGTCGATGGACTTATTGTACACACGAGTGTTTGGTTCTAAAACCAAACTGTTCGTCGGGAATGAGTTTATTGGATTCGGCAAAATCCTTTAGTCGGGAATAAAGGCACATAGCTCGTAGAACTGATGGCTATTGGGGCAAAAAGGTTCTCGTGTGGAGACCGCGCACCGGAAAACGCAGCATGTGACGACCTTCAACAAGGTGGAAAGATGACCTGGTGAAGGTCGCTGGGGTTGTTGGGTGACGGTGGCATGTAAAAGCTCGTTGTGGAAATCTAAGGGGGAGGCCTCTGTTCAGCAGTCGACGTCCTGTGGCTGATATGATGATGATGATGACACCTTCTGTTATTGTTATGTGCAGAGCTATAGTTCAAAGTATGGTAGGGTTGATATTCCTCGATAAATATTAATAATGATACTCATCTAATCCAAGTTTAAGAGACTGACTACTAATTCATAATAACACACACAGTCACATTAAAATATCACATCAAGCATCACATTAAATTAAATATCACATAACATAAAATTAGTCCTTAGAATCAAATATTAAAAACATGGTATGTTCCTTCACACGGAATAAAGAATTCTATATTCCGTGATCGTTCATTCCCAGCGTGCAACCAGCGTGTAGCCTACAACAGTGAGTAATGTAGGAACAGTCGAGCCGTTCCGCGAGCGCGGCCAGCATGCTGTTGGTGCTCCCCCGCACTCGCCGCACCAGCGTGCTTTTCTTTCGCATTGCATTTGCATTTGTGAAGAAGCATTCTACGCACGCTTCCGCAAACATTGTCGATGCGCTGCAATAGTTTTTTTACTTTAGAACGCGTTCAAGGCTCCCTTTAACGCGTTCTAAAGTAAAAAACTTATGAGCTTTCAGTTAGCCAGTCATTATTTCTAAAAATGGTGGATTCTGCTTCTGTGTCGATAGCATCAAGTATTTCAACTTCTATTTTGGAAATAAATTTATTCAATTTAAACTTTTATGTACATGAATTTTCACAAAAGCCCAACTTAATGGCATTCTCTACCAGTCAACTTTTGGGTTAAAAAAGCACTTAGATTGAGGTACAAAAATAAAGCTATAGATAATGTTGAAATGAATATAGGAATTAAATATAGGAATACATATACTAATATAAAAATAGATACTATATTATATTCTATAATTATAAATAGGTAATATTAACTCAAATGTCGTCATTTGAGTTAATATTAAGACCGTTTTGAATGATCAGGGTTGTAACAATTTCGAGAAGTGTTGACGAACTTTACGTTTAAACGTGAATTTACTTCTTCCTATCAAAGCCTTCTTTATATCAAAGTAAAGCGCATTCCATAGTTTTATTGTTGAAACAGCGAAGGAATTGGACACAAACCATATTCAATGAAGAATATAGTCTCCTATAACAATATGTTACAGTATCGAAGATAAAATAGGAGAAACTACTAAGTATACGTATATGCAGCTAAAATATTCGTTTAATACGAAAATATAAATCATATTCCATGAATAATAATAAAGAAACGAGGGCCCTGATGTACCCAGACATAAAGACGTACAAGACCACGAAATAATATCTTTATGCTACGAACTGTAATGGAATACAAAACGAGTACAAAATAATACGACTATATTTGTTTGATATTATTCATGAGGAAAGTTATTAATGTAACAGGACAACTTCTTCCCTATATCGTCCCTTACACTGTAAAAATAAGAACTGTAGAAACTTAAGGGACTGTAAAGGACAGTCGACACGGCAATACAAAATAATAAATATCCAAGTACTCCGACTGTCACGGACATTGCCTCTGAATCATTCATGCCCCAAGAGCTCCTGCCGGCTTCTAGCTTTTTTCTCGTTTCAATATATTGAGAAAATATAAATTTTGTTGCGAAAGCCGTGTTACGTATACAGATTTCAAACAATGTGGATTAAGTTCCGTGTGGTTCCCGCCAAAAGGTAGACCAAACTTTCCATCCATGGGTGACGTAAAAGGCCCCTTAGGTTTTTTTTTATAAAACGTTGCCCCACACTGGATTTGTCCTATAACGTAGGTAAAGTTGATACACATACACAAGGGGGATCGAACCCGCGATACGTAGTGTATCAAACCAATCGCTTAGCTGCTGCGCTAACAGTGCCGTCGAAGGGTTGATATCAAGAGGATAGGCAGCAGCCCCTAGTGTATTAATAACCACATACTGCGATCACGAATCCAATGCCAAGCGTTGTGATTGATTCTGTGATTGAACGCTCATCTAAGTCATAATTGCGAGGCGCATGTTCTGCGGTGGATAGTTACGGGGTTAAATTATTTGAGTTACTTAATAAGCATATATATTGATTTGATGGTTCCACGTGCATTTATTATTCTGGCTTCAAGTACGTCAATACCTCTATATTATTTACCCAGTCATGGTGTGTTATCATAGACTACAGTAATGAGCTGTTTATCAAGCGTCATGAATAGAAGGAAACTAGGTCATGTCATTAACTAGACTTGACCATTCACGGCAACTCGTCTGGCAAGGCGAGATATGAACGCAGACATTTTCTATGTTTACATATTTACGTTGGGAACTTGATGTATAAAACCTCACCAATTAACTAAACTAAAAGTCAAAACTTATTGGATTTACTGTAGCAGGGATGGAAAATCAAATATAAAATTCAGTCAGGCTTTTCAGGAGTCGTAAAATACAAAAGGCACAATGAACTTGGAGCTGCTTGAAATTTCATTGTATTGCTTGTCCTACATTTGGAATACTGCCTACAAATCCTAAATCTAAATTACCCTAAACACTTTTTAGGATCCCAGACTCAGCGTGAATTCAGAACAGGTTCTCTACAAAAAGTTTTTAATATCCGCAGACATGGCATCTCAGACTTTTCTCTCTCAGATATATAAAGCAAAACTTACAAACTGGTTTACCACTTAGTCAACAAGTTAATTGGTACAAGGCAAGTGAATAGATTTTCTTGATTAAACACGTTATCAGTGAAGTTCTAGATCTCAAAAGGTACTAACAACGAAGGTGGAATTAATTTCAATTACAGTGTAGCTGATTTGGTTCTGTGGGTGTTCGGCTAAGAATAGACAGACTACTCCACTGATGGGTGTCGTAAACGGCGAGGAAGGGTGGATATCAAGAGGATGGGTAACAGCATCCTCATGTTTGCTAATAATAACATACTCTTCATCATCATATCAGCCAAAATACGTCCACTGTTGAACAAAGGCCTATGACCGATATATATGACCGGCTACATATCGTGTGTCGTAATTTTTGGGAGAAATTGCCAGTACTCGCCACGCTTGGCAGGTGGGCTGGTAAGCTGGTGTCCCACAGAAGTGACCCTGCTGCTCATCCATCTGATTTTATTTATTTATACATTTTTATTTATTTAATGTTGAAAGTCAACAGCGTTTAACAATTACGCTAGTTATTTTACATTCGGCCAATAACAGGTCTTCACGTGTAGTAATTGGTTACAATAAAGTGAGTGGATACAAAAGTAAAAACTTATTAAATATGATAATAAGCATCACATAGCTAAAAACTTGAAAAGAACTCTAGACTAAACTATTGTAGACTTGTTCCAAATATATCAAAATTGAAATGCAATTGAAATTTAGTCTCTTAGTCGCCTTGTACGACAACCACGGGAGGAGATGGAGTGGTACTATATTCTTAATCCGAACACCACACGGATACAACAATATGCTGCGATCACCAATCCGTCTGCCAAGAGTGGGGATTATGGCAATAACTATGACTGTACATTGGGCTGATGTGTGTAGGTGTGTGTGTAGCTGATATTATATACGAAAACTAACTAATATTATTTTTCTCAATACTGAAAGTATTGTTAAATAAAAGTTTTAAACAACTGTCGGTGAAGCTGGAATAGAGTTTATCAAGCACAGAAATGTGGACCGCTTTTTTCGAAGTTATGGCGCAAAATTAAGTCACTTATGAAAGTAAGTATGTTAAATAATCATTGACATTGGTCGACTTTTTAAAGGTTTATAATAATGAGCTTTATCTGTAATCATCATTTCAGCTAAAAAACCTCCGCTGCAGAAGGCATCCCCTTCTGTCCAGCAGCGGAGCCACAAAGATTGCCACAAAGACCGGTATGGCTTTCTGTTGTGTGCTCATTGGGGGGTATTTGCCATAATCGCCTTGGTAGGTAGGGTTGGCGATCGCGTAATTCGCGTAAATCGCATAGTTATAAATTTACTCGAAGGATTCTGCTGCACATCCTCCGGCAAATCCCATAGTCACCTCTTACAAAACCCACGGGATCCCGGGACACGGCTATCTGTAAGGTCTTGTTATAAATTCCGTGTGGTATCCAGATTAAGAATATAGCACCTCTCCGTCTCCTCGTCGTGTAGTGAAAGGTGACCAAGGGACTCTAAACCAGAGGGATGGGTAGCAGCGTCCCTTCCGTGGAACAGTAGTCATACTGCGCTCACTATCCCGCCTGCCAAAGGTAGTGAGTACTGGCAAATCCCCCGGTCAAAATGGCGACACGTCGCATATAAACGGTCGTCTATTGGGAGGCCTTTTTAGCAGTAGAAGTCTTTGGCTGACGCGATGATGATAGAATCAATACCTAAACCATAGTTTGATGTTAGTTCCTAAAACATGTTAACTTTGACCAACATTTTAACTTAATTCATTCAACAATTCTGCGTTCCGAATCACTCGTGAACATGCCCATCTCAATCTTCCAGAACTTGACATTTGTCTTAGGTCCGTATAGAACGAGAATCAAAACTTAAGTAAAACGGAAGTCTAGATTGCGTTAATCAAATATGAACCCTACGTAATAGGTGCAGAATGTATATCCAACTGATACAATTTCGACGTAAGTCCTTAATTTTAGATTCATGTTCTGTAACACGGACCTTAGCGAAGTATCAACGCCAGCCCCAAAGTCTCACTTACTCCAATTAACAAAAGATTGTTCTTAATTGTCTTCTACGAGCGAGGTCGTTGAACCCAAGCCCACTTCATAACTTCCTAGGGCTGTATCGTAATGATCCATTGTTCGGAGTTGTTCCCGGTTGAGTGTACACTTGAATATCTTTGTGCGTATCCCGATAACGATTGTTTATCAATAACAACTTGAGCTTCAAGTGTATGAACTCGTAAAATTTCAAGTGGGTGATTAAGTAGTTTTAAACTTTCTAATTACATAGATAAGGGATTTCAGTCGAAAATAATTGGACATAGATCAGAGGTTCCTTAAAACTACTATTAAGTTCAGTGACTGAAATAAATTGATTCTCAGTTTTAAGCTTTTGAATGAATCTTATATATATAATTATTCTGTACGTGTGTATGTTACTGAACTCTTCCTAAACGGCTGGACCGATATCGACGATTTTTTGTATATGTTTGAGTGGGTCCCTGGATGGTTTAGATTCACAATTTGACCGGTAGGTGGCGCTGCCATCGGGTTTGTATGTACCTGCTTGTGCGAAGCTGGGGCGGGCAGCTAATAGTTCTATAAAATATCTAAAGTATTACTATATCTTATAGAAGGTCTTTATTTATTTATTTCATTATAAGGCTTATTATAAGGCACATCTACAATATAAACACAAACATTGAGAAAAGTAATGACTATGGCTAAATACTAGTGTTTGCATAAATTACAGACATGCACAACATTTGTATTATATATATCACTGTGTCCACAATTTTATATTAGACAAGTATGAGACACAAATATAAGAACAATATCTATTAAGATATAACAATGTGTAAGTAGATTATGGTGTACATTTGTTCTTTCCAATAATTTTTCTTCTAAATTGTATGGGGTGGTCATGGATAGGTCAAGCAGTTTCCACCAGCTATTGTATGTAGAGGTCATTCTTGTTAATGGAGAGTCCATGTCTTAAATCATCATCATCGTCACTGCTGAACAAAGGCTCCCCCTTTAGATTTCAACAAGGACCGGTTATATACCGCCCGCATCTAACGACCCCCAGCTTCATTTACCATTTCATCACCATCACCATCGTAATACTACTAATACTACTAATACTTAGTATTACAGTCAACATGATGGATGATGATAACTTTTTTTAAACGTTGCTCCACACTAGTATTTCTCCTATGTCGTGGGTTACAGACATCAATTTCACACACAATACATTTAGAACCATAACTACCTGCAGATCATACAAATATTTGTTTCGTGCAGGAATCGAACCCGTAACCTGGAGCGCAGCAGCCGACTGTATCAGGCACTGCACCAAGCGTACCGCCTATAGTATAATATCCTCTAGGGCCAAGGCCTTTTACACACAGAGAAGAAATGAGCATTGATAACCACGCTTGCTCATTACGTGTTAGCGATTTCAGGCAGTTACATTGAGATTTCCTCAGGGTCGGTATCCTGCTAGATACCTTTGGTGCTGCAAGCGTTCATAGGTTAGGGTTGACGGCACGGTTGGTGCAGTGGCTGATACAGTCGGCTGCTGCGCACCGGGTCGTGGGTTCAATTCCCGCACGGAACAAATATTTGTACGAACTGCAGGTAGTTGTTCCGGGTCTGGGTGTATTGTGTGTGGAATTTGTGTTTGTAAACGCACCCACGACACAGGAGAAATCCTAGTGTGGGGCAACGTTTTGAAAAAAAAGAAAAATAAAACCGCTTACCATCACGCGGGCAGTATTCTTGTTTGCCTGCAACTAAAGTGACGTTTTAGATTAACTAAGTGACATTGAATCAGTCACATTGAAACATGCCAGGTTTTTGTACACTACAGACAATATCATCATCATCATCACCATATCAGCCAAAAGACATTCACTGCTGAACAAAGGCCTCCCCCCATAGATTGTCACAATACTGTCATCATTTTGGTGGGAATTTGCCAATACTCACCACGTTTTGAAGGCGGGTTGGTGAGCTCAGTATGGCTACTATTCCACAGAAGTGACGCTGCTGCCCTCTGGTTTAGAGTGCCTCAGTCGCCTTTTACGACATCCACGGGAGGAGATGAAGTGGTGATATCGATTCTTAGTCTAGACACTACACTGTTATTAATATATCATTTCAACATTTCATTCGAATTAAGTCCACTGCTGGACACAAGCCTCCCCCAAAGATCGCAACAATGACCCGTCTGGGTGAGTTGTGTGCTTATTGGGTGGTTTTGCCATAATCGCCACGCTTGGCCGGTGGTTTGGCGATCGTAGTTGAGTTGTTAATGTACTCGAAAGACGCTGCTCATACCGGCGCCCAGATTCCCTAATCTGTGCGCCTCCAACGCCAACCAATTGGATTCCTGTGCTACATGACGCCAGTTGGAACCCCGCATGAAACAAATATATTTATGATCTACTTACAGATACTCATTTCGGGTGTGTATGTGTGTTTGTGCACGTAGGATTTAAGTGTGTACAGGGGAAATCAAAGTGTTTGGCTTGGTTAAAAACAATATTAAATACATAAGCGTTTCGGCTACTGGCATCCCATTTTATTGTCAATCGTCAATATATTTTATCTAATAAAGTAATTAGCCAATCTTATCCATAAAACATTTTTAATATCGGAATATTCTCTAGGTAACAAGGTACCTTAATGCTTCGATGAATAACGTAAAAAGAAGTATTCGCCTTCAGGCAGTTGTAAATTATAACGATAAATCCCTACTTTATCGTTTTTCTTTTGAAGCTAAAATGTTAAAAAGTTCCCGGCCATACCAGGAGATCCCGTTTTTTCCTAGAGCGGTCCCCTTTTTAAGGACGTAGAAGTACACGTCTTTTATGTGAAAACTTTTATAGACTACATAGTAGGGGCATTGTTTAGGACTTTAGGCAATCAGTAAAATTCATAACAATTTATTTCTACAAAAAACAGGTATACAATTAAAAAAAAAAACACGAATTAAAGTACAAATGGCGAATACAAAAAAGGCATTTCGGAGCAATCGAGCAGATAGTGGTATTATAAAGGGGTTAACGACTACCCAGGGGAACAATTTCCTGGGCGAGCCGCGAAGGTCGAATGCTTTTAATGGTGAAGTTAATGTACTACCCGTGTTACACATTAATATTGACAAAGCTGTGGCTACACCCCATGTTTGCTAAAATGTAGACGCGTAAAAGTAATAAATGGTAAACGTACATGTGAAAAAAATACTAGATAAACACATCGTTAATATTTGATCTACCGGTTTCCATCACATTCACACACGCACATATTAGGCCGTAACGTCCACTGCTGAACATGGGCCTCTCAATAATTTTTACTACAATGAGCGGTCATATTGGCATAATTACGGCGGGTGGATCAGGAAATATATTGTGTATGCACACGGAAGGCTGAAAAAAAGAAAGAAAATTGGTTTATTTTGAATCCTCATTCACACGCACGTTGCACATTTTATATACAGTAAATGAAATACGACAGCACGTGTAATAATTGTGAATAGATGAGGCCAAAATTGGTACCTATCTTAGCTAGTGCTACAAGCAAAAACATATTTCTTTTGTCCGTCTGTTTGTTCCGGGTAATCTCCGAAACGGCTGGACCGATTTTGTCGGGACTTTCACTGGCAGATAGCTGATGTTATAAGCAATAACTTAGGCTAAATTTATTTTTAGTGAAACAAAGGCATAGTTTATTATAAAATCGCGTATTAAATTATACTAGAATTCGTTGAGCCGTTTGAGTGTGATTGAGTGACAAACATCCAAACATATTAGTAAGTTTTTTATACTATTTATGTGGCGAGCTACCATACGGCCCGCCTGATGTACCCGTAACCTGAAGTTACAGTAACCTATGAACGCTTGCAACACCACAGGTATCACTTGCACGTTGCCGACTTTGTAGCGATCTTTTCACGCCCTTTTTGAAGAGCCCATGCTGCAGTCTATCGGGATAATCTTGGTAAGGAGTTGATTCCACAACCTGGGCGTACGCGGGAGGAAGTTTCTCTGAAACCGTACGGTACGAGACCATTTTGACTCCTCGCCGATGGCGAGAGGTACGATGGTAGATAGTAGCCGTTGGCATCATATTGAACAATTCCTTAGAACACTGTCTGTTGTACAAGCAGTAGAACACACACAGGGAGGCAGTCTCTTCTCAGACTTAGGGCTTCTGGGTCACTGGTGAGCTTGGAATCATCAACAATCCTCACTGCACGTTTTTGTACCAAGTCAATAGGTCCAAGCTGGTGGCCCATACATGGCAGCAGTACTCCATATGGGGCCAGACTTGCGACTTATAAAGTGATAGTATTTGCCTCGATGAGAAAAACCGCCTTGGTCTGTTGAGTACACCCAAGTTTTTTGACGCCGGCTTGACTTTATCATCTGATTAACTGGATGCTGCTTGAAATGTGGACAGCAAGGATCCCAAAACTGTTGCCATGGTTAAGGGACGTGTTCTGGAATTATGGAGCTACAGCAAAAGGGGTTTATGTAGGTTTTTGTTTATGGTTTATGTTTATTTTGTTATTCTCTTATTTTTCTTTAAATATTACTGAGATTATACGTTGTTAATCTTGTTGGCATAATCTAAATTGCCTGACACATGTTTGCGAGATATAAAGGCTTTAAGAGCTTGCTAGGGTGCTTCAAAGAGCCTTGAAATGTTGGCACGCGAGGTGTCGACTTAGGGATTATGTTAGGTGCCAACGCTCGTCACGAAATATAAATAACGAAGAGCATTCGTAAGTAAAGGTTTTACGTATCATTTAGCTAATGGAAAAACAATCAAATTATTTGTGGGCCATTAGTTTCTGTAAAATACCTATATTTTTATAGTCTTTAAATCATTTTCATAATAGCACGAAGCTAACCTGAAATGTGATATATATGAATGAATAGAAATAGTTTGTATGTTTAAATGTTCGAGGCTCTATCACGCTCAAACAGCTGATCAGGTTCTAATGAAATTTGCCACAATCATCATCAGCCAAAAAACGTCCACTGCTGAACAAAAGCCTCCCCCATAAGACGACCTGTTATTTGCCGTGTATCGTCATTTTGAGGGGAATTTGCCAGAACTCACCAAGATTGGCGTGTTCATCATTTCAGCCGCATAAAGTGCTGGAGACACAAGCCTCCCCCAAAGATCGCCAGAACGATCGGTCCGGGTGTGTTGTGTGCTCAGTGGGGGGACGCCATATTGTTAATGTACTCGAAGTACACTAACATCCTCCGGCTAATCCCATAGTCGCCTTTTACGAAACCCAAGGGATGATATGGGTTGGTTCTATTTGTAGCCGGCTCCACACGGCCCAGGCGGTTTGGTGACTGTAGACTATTTTAGATTATGTAAATCGCCTTTTACTAAATCCACAAGAGATGGAGTGGTCCTATATTTTTTATCCGGGCACCACACAGGATAGAGGTAGATTATGTCGTGAATATTTTTATATAGGTAGTGATTGGGGGGGGGTGACCGCTTTACAGTCACCCTCTCCGAGATGTGCCTATAGGCGTGGCACCAGTGGGCGGCTCTAGTGTGATCATACGAGAACCTAGAGCCTCCCTTAGGTGCCGAAGATGATGCGTCAATTTCTTGATGGGACATGATGATGACATATTCCTCCAGTGGTTTTAGCCGGTAGGAGTCCGGCATACCCCTTCGTCCTTCCCCGGGGCGAAGGAAGTTCATGAAGAATTTCCACTGGCACCAATAAAAAAAAAGAAGGTAGTGATAGGATATATACACTGCCTTATCAAGTTTCTTAAGGGTATTGATTGGTTCCCTATCAGACGAAATCGCAGTTGATTGTTAGATCCTATATAAGCGCTAGTTTAAAGCTTTATCTAGCAGAAAGGGGCTAGAATTGTTTGGACTTTGAACACTACCCTATTGTTGTTGCCTATTATAATAATAGACTTACAAATAAACTTGATCGTTTCTACTTAATTGAGTTTTATATACAGTGCGGAATAAAGCAACTGGGATCAGTCTCGGAATCCCTAGTGAGTTTGCTTGTATGATATGTTATTTTTACCTGTTTATTATGGAAGCGCTGGTAGTATTTTCAACGCTGGACTTGTGCTTTCATACATGATTTAGTAATCGACATATATCTTGAGCACTGTTCCTGGTCCCATTCTCTTGCGCAGAAGTATTTTCTGGGTCTGTTTGACGGTATGCAACTGCACAAACCGATCCCCACTTTCACTGAGAGCTTAAGATCTGTGCTGGCCACTGTACGAAGAGTTTATTTGTATCGCATATAGGCAGAACATTCAGGTACTTAAAACCATGTAATTATAATGGACCCGACCTACACTTAACAAAATAAAAAAAACTGTATGGCGACTGCCAAGCTCACTGTTCCACAAAGTATGTTTTATCTATATTTATTTATTCAATTAATACTTTATGCACTTTAAACTGTACAGAGGTGGACTTAATGCAACTAGGCATTTTCTACCAGTCGACCTTAGGATGATGCAGATACTAAACATTGTATGTGCAAAAACAGTGCAACTTTGAGCAATCAAATAACGAAAGGCAATTTACGCAAGACGATTTAAATAGTAATTATATACATACATTTATATAATACTAAACCCATGTTATTCATAATATATACATACATATGTATTAATAATTTATTAGAAAGGGTTGACATAGAGATGATTCTGCTAAAGAATTAAGGAGGTAAGTATTAACGTAGTTTACTTTTAAAAGAGTAGCGACTGGAAGCCATCCTGATTTCAAGAGGTAGCGCATTCCACAGAAGAATACATTTCATAAAGAAAACGGAATGCATAAAGTCAGTAAGGTGAACTCACCGTTTTAACCTCACATAATCGTCTCTTGCAATGTCCAGATGGACATTGATATCAGACTAAAGCTTTTCGAAAGAAGTAAAAAAAGTAATTTCTTGGTCATGTGTGTTGACCTCTCGGAGATATACTTATGTTCGCTTTCTTCAAAGAAAATCCGTATTGCCTATGATTTACAAAGAATTCTTAATCAACGTGTTTAGACATTATCAATTCGGTGGCACGGCAAATTGACGGCACGTTTGACGTAGTGGCTTAAGCACTTAGCTTTTAGTGCTACGGGATACGGCTGCAAATATTATAGTCCATAGATGTTCGGCGATCTTAAACCGCAACGGTTTGCGACAGGCGTAAATCTCGCAGATGCCCCTGTGAGCCTGTAAAATATCATTTTGTTATTACATATTTGCCGATAGCCATTAAACAGGCAAACATCTCTGACGCGCACTCTATCGGACGATCAATGAACTCCTTCCTGCAAGAAAAATCTTCCAATTTCTGGCGATTTACCACCGTTGGACCCTGGGCTGCCCGATGGCTGCTGTTTTTAATGCGGTTAATTCATAGTCAACTTCACATTATAGTAATATAATTAGTACAGTCGATTATTGATATACTTCCGTAAAAAAACGTGTAACTATTATGTTCTTAACTTATCCATTTATGACTCGACACGAAAAGATATGCAACACGAAAACCTCAATTGGTAGCCAATATTAAATGTCTGAAATTATAAAAACTTTTCTTGGAACAATAATGTTTAACTTCTCCCCACAATAATATCCTTTCGCATAAATACTTTCACATAATATTGGCGGTGAAATGTCAATAGCTGTTATGTTCAAAAATCTGGTTTTACTTCAGATTTGTACTTTAGATAATGTTGTTGAAAATTATTTAAATATTTTGTTGATAGTTCTAGTAATTATATGTTTACAAGCGTATTCTGAACGGTATTTTTACATCAAAAAAGGAGACTGGCAATCGTCCATACAATGCATGGCCCCGAATTTTATTAGTCGTTACATTTAAGAAATTGGTATGGTGTGATATAGGGTATTTCATGAGTATTTACATACAAGTTTTTTTTTCTTTCTCAATTGCGTTTGAGTAATATCATCGTTTTTGTGACAGCGAGATTAAGTATAGCGGTATATACAATAGCTTCTATCGTTTATTTTATCACATAATTAATACCTATACGTAATTAAGGAATTATACGCAATATTCCAGACAACTTTTAACTTTTTTACATATTTGGCACAAGGCCATAGACAATAGTATGCGTTTCATAGAAATGTCACTGGTTTATTCATGTTATTTTCTTATTCTTTTGCACTTTTAATTTTAATTGTAAATCTCAAAGATAAACAGTGAAACAAAATATAAAAATAAACACTTATTTTTAGTTAAGCTTTCATTACCAGAACCATGCATGTCCTCTGATGTTCAAAATTATCTCAGTGACACTTCATCGTCAATATGCAACTCTAAAACCACATTAGTTCGCATATAAACGGATCTCCGATGCTTTTGTACGTATCTGTACTTTCCTGTGTGTGCCCATTCGTGCGTAACTTGCGCGATTGTTATTCAAATATGTGTGTCTTCACAATACGAGGTGTCCAATCCGGGGAGCGTTGCGATTGTATCACTTGGCAAGGGCTTAACTACAATTACGATATACTTACCTATATGTTCAGGAAAGACATTTCATTACATCGGCCAGACGTCCACTGCTGATCAAGACAACGCTTCAACCATAGGTCGGTATGGAATGTTTCCACTGTCACCACGCTTCGTATGGGTGATTGTAATCACAGTATACGAGTATTGTTATTAATGAATAGGAGGATGGTACTGACCTTAAAGCAATGCGTAGGTAAGTCGTTCTGAAATCCGAAGTTAGAATTTTCCCTATAGTGTCCGGATTAAGAATATAATAATAATAAATCCACTTTATTGCACAACAAAACAGGATAATATATAGCACCCCTCCACTCTTTATCCTCCCATAAATGTCGTAAAAGGCGACTTAGAGGCTCCAAACCTGAGAGGCGGCAGCAACGTCCCTTTCTGTAGGACAGCATATTTTGCGACCGACCCGCCTGCCCAGCGTAGGTATTGGCAAATTCCTCGCAAAATTACATATATCTTGTGGAAATCTATGAGGGGCAGTGGACGTCCTTGGGCAAATATGACTTTGATGATGATAATGCGAAACATTTTGACGGTGACGGATATGATACCATTCAGTTGGCAGCAATTAGTACATCGTCATTTACGTGTAAAGGCTCCTGAAAAATAATTTACACACACGCATCAGCGTGTAAAAGTCAACTACTGGAACATATGCGTCCCAATAATGACTACAATGAGCAGTTATAAGGGGACATTGCAATGAGCAGCTATAAGGGGATATTGCAATGAGCAGTTATAAGGGGATATTGCAATGAGCAGTTATAAGGGGATATTGCAATGAGCAGTTATAAGGGGATATTGCAATGAGCAGTTATAAGGGGATATTGCAATGAGGAGTTATAAGGGGATATTGCAATGAGCAGTTATAAGGGGATATTGCAATGAGGAGTTATAAGGGGATATTGCAATGAGCAGCACGCCTATCAGGCGGATTGATGATTGTAGTCTGTTGCTACTAGAAAATTGGAGAAAGCGGCTGCCTATCCTCTTTATATAAACCCTGAGTCGCCTTTTAAGACACCCAACCGAGAAGGGTGGTTTATTCTAAGCCGGGAACAACATGAAACGTAAAATAATTAATTATGACGATTTGTGATGCAACTAAATTGGCTACTTATATGTAAATAGCAAAGGTGGGAAACTTCTTCTTGAACTCCTCACGGTCTACTTGCATCTTGCAACCTTCCAAGCTGGCAGGTGATAGTCAATCTCGTCTCGCCATTTCCTCCTGGGCCTTCAACATTGCCATCCTGCGTTAGGTAAACTCTACTACTCCGTAGAGGTATTTGCTTGCAGTGTCCTGAGTACTGCAGATGTGTCCGCCTACCACGTTTTGGAACGCGGTATACCATTCCACACGTAGTCTAACAGTTCACCTCTGTGTGGCATATTGGAGTCAACACTTCATACGCATGCATCGCTATGCTTCGTTCGTGTCAGTGTGTCGCACTACTAATAGGCACTACATATCGGCACGGCACGACCGGCGAGTTATGCGGCATCCTAGTCCGGCAAGATTACGCGATTGTCTGCCACTGGACTATAAATTTTAACTCCCGGGAAACGAGACACAAACTAAACTCAACTAATGCCGCCGCTCGTGCTGTCGCCGTGTTTTATGTATTCCAGAGTCTGTGTTCTGTGTTCCCGTAACTCATTCTATAAGGACAGCAATAATACGTTCTCAGTGTTTTTACTTTGTCTTTCTTTAAAAGAAAAGACTATTCCCCACTATAGTGTAATATAGTGCAATAATATGTCGATGATAGAAAAACAGCTCTCAGGACAATGGTGGAAGTTCTCCGAAAAATTAAGCTATTCTCATATGTTAAAAAACCCAAGCGATTCCTAATTAATAAATGTTTCTACTCAACAATTCGAATTCAAAACAAAGCTTTTTGAACGTCATCATAATATGCGACAGCCCCCAAAACGCCCACCCTTCACTAGTTCCTAGTGTTTAAGCTGAGGAGAAGAAACGGCGCATTAAACTCTCTGGATGCATATCTCTATCTTTGGTTATGTTACTGAATACTGAATACTGAATACTGAATACTGAATACATATTTATGGTCTATATAAAATCACAACAAATGCAACGAAAAGAACAACAAAAGCGGTATACCTACATTTGAATAATAATTTGATAAAAACTCAAGTTCTACAAATTAAATTAGGAAATAATTGTTGAATGTAGGCATCTACATAAATCGGTCATTGAAGGGCGCACCCGCCTACACATGCGGCATGGCCAGCAGCACGTCATCTGCCTGGATGGTTTAGAAGTCATGCAACTAGGAATTTAAGCTTCATCGCTCCAAATAAAGTAAATTAAGTGCAATTTTATTTAAATAGTAGGTTTGTAGGAACTGTCCAAACGGTTGGGTCTAAGGTTTTTAAAACCCACCGTAAAGGTAGACCAATAAAGTTCTCCGATCACACTCTCGACCTCATGGCAGAAAGACGTGGCATGACGCTGCAGTCCTCCAGTGATGCTGATTCATACCGACTGCTCAATAGACGGATATGGAATTCCTTCCGTCACGATATCCGCACCTTTAACACCAACGGTGTTAAAGAGGCGATTGAGCGGAATCAAGGCTCCAAAATGTTCGCAAGACACAAGTCTATTGGGCAAAGTCGTATTATGAAGCTGAAGACCGAGGACGGCAGTGTAGCGTCGACTAAGCCAGAGGTTTTGAGAGAGATTGAGAATTTCTACCGGCAGTTATACACCTCGGTTACTATACCTACCATTGGCTCTGACAAAGACCCGCAAGCCAAACTAACCCGACACTATACCGAGGATATCCCGGACATCAGCCTGTACGAGATTAGGATGGCCTTGAAACAGCTTAAAAATAACAAGGCGCCGGGTGGGGACGGAATTACGACAGAGCTTCTGAAAGCGGGTGGCACACCGGTACCTAAAGTACTTCAGAAGCTATTCAATTCCGTCTTACTCGAGGGTACAACGCCAGAAGCGTGGAACAGAGGTGAGGTGGTGCTCTTCTTCAAAAAGGGTGTTAACACCCTATTGAAGAATTATAGACCCATCTCACTTGGTCTTGTTGTCTTGTGGTTGGAGCCATGTTTATAAGCTGTTTTCAAGGGTCATCACGAATCGTCTCGAGCGCAGGTTTGATGACTTCCAGCCTCCCGAACAAGCCGGTTTCCGAAAAGGTTTCAGTACCATAGACCACATCCATACGCTGCGGCAGGTTATACAGAAGACCGAGGAGTATAATCTGTCACTATGCTTGGCGTTTGTGGACTATGAGAAAGCCTTCGATTCGATCGAAACCTGGGCAGTGCTGCAATCTCTGCAGCGGTGCCAGATTGACTATCGGTACATTGAAGTGTTGAAGTGCTTATACAGAAACGCCACCATGTCGGTCCGAGCACATGAACAGAGCACGGGGGCATTCCATTGCAGAGAGGTGTGAGACAGGGGGACGTCATTTCCCCGAAACTGTTCACCGCTGCAATGGAGGATGCCTTCAAGCTACTGGAGTGGAAAGGATTCGGCATTAACATCAATGGCGAGTATATCACTCACCTTCGATTTGCCGATGACATCGTAGTCATGGCAGAATCGCTGCAAGAGCTCAGCACAATGCTCGATGATCTCAACAGTTTCCCAACAGGTGGGCCTTAAAATGAACATGGGTAAGACAAAAGTCATGTCAAAT
This sequence comes from Diloba caeruleocephala, assembly GCA_947459985.1. NCBI lineage: Eukaryota > Metazoa > Arthropoda > Insecta > Lepidoptera > Noctuidae > Diloba > Diloba caeruleocephala. Next base: position 7,048,866 of record OX381618.1, read on the forward strand.
GTCCATGTCGTGCCTATCCCAATATCCGTTGGGAGCTCTGTTCTCGAAGTTGTTGACGAGTATGTCTACCTGGGACAAACTGTCCAGTTAGGTAGGTCCAACTTCGAGAAAAAGATCAATTGTCGAATCCGACTCGGCTGGGCAGCGTTTGGGAAACTTCGCAACGTCTTTTCGTCAACAATACCGCAATGCCTCAAGACGAAAGTCTTTAACCAGTGTGTGTTACCAGTGATGACATATGGAACAGAGAAGTGGTCACTCACAATGAGCCTCATAAGAAAGCTCAAGGTCACTCAGCGAGCTATGGAGAGAACTATGCTTTGTATTTCTCTACGAGATCGAATCAGAAATGAGGAGATCCGTAAAAGAACTAAAGTTGTCGACATAGCTGAAAGGATTAGTAAACTGAAGTGGCAATGGGCAGGGCACATTGCTCGTAGAACTGATGGCCGTTGGGGCACAAAGGTTCTCGAATGGAGACCGCGCACAGGAAAACGCAGCGTGGGACGACCTCCAACGAGGTGGACAGACGACCTGCTGAAGGTCGCTGGGAGTCGTTGGCAGTCGGCAGTCGGCATGTGACCGCTCGTTGTGGAAATCTAAGGGGGAGGCCTTTGTTCAGCAGTGGACGTCCTGTGGCTGATATGATGAAGTGCAATTAATAAATCATGGCCAGCCGGACGACCCATCCGCAAGCAGCACCCGTTCACGAGCATACGAAAAGAGTAGCCATCATATTCCTTGCAATTTTAAAGCGACCCATGATTAGCCACCGCAAACAGTTATATCTGAGGGGGCATGATATAAAGCAGGTCTGCTTTCAAAGACTTCCAAACCAATTACCGAGGTCTTTAGTTAATCGCACGACACCTATTCAAACCGTATTCGTAATAAAAAGAAAATATAATATTTAAATAATCACACGCATGTCCACAATTAACTATAGTAGTCATAATAAAAACGACGGTAATGTCAAAATTATATTATTATATTTTATAAAAAAAAATCAAAATTGTTAATAATATAGAAAGTTATATAATATTTACTCGATTCAACTCATTCCATACATGTTATGTAAGATTGTCTTGAGCTGAACCCAACGACTAGCAATTTTTATCATACAAGATATCATTAATAGCGTATTGAGTAAGTATGAATTTAATATTAGATTTATAAGAACCAAATGCTAATTCTAGTAAACTATGTGGTGGTTTATTATTAATGCCAGTAGCAAGCCCCACAAACGAACCATGCACTCTGGGTAACCCGTGGTAGGGAACGCATAATTTATGCCTATTTTTTGTATTGACGTTGTGGACGTCACTATTTTTAGCGTGTGCACTTATATTTTTCCTAATATAAATTATGTTGGCAAAAATAAATTGTGATGCAAGTGAAGTGAGAATACCAATGTCTTTGAAATAATCTCTAAGAGAAACCTGTCTGCAGAATGATTATACTTATGTCTGCAGCTTTGCCCCATGTTCCGTGCAGGGATCGAACCGCTACCGCTGAAAGTTAATCGCTAATAAGCCACTGCGTTAACCGTGCCGTTAATTAACTTTTGTCTATCTTCCTGGACGATCAACAGTTGATAAGTGTTCGATTGTATGATTTATACGCAGGAATTATTGTAATACAACGCGAGAACTCATTTTCGTAAATTCATTATATCTACAATCTAGACCAAAATGTCCAGAGATTTGGGTCCTGATAGGCACGTTGTTACTCAGAGAGGTCTGTAAACAAACTTATAACTTTAGTAATTAGTGACGGTTGTTGTTAATGAAGTATAAAAGGTTTGCGGTTTATTTATTACACGTGGCCAATCTGACCTCGTATTACGAACTGTTTGATGAATCCTTACATTCTATGTATTCACTAATAATGTGTCTGTAAATCGTAGGGATTCAAAGATTAAGTTGCCTTGATATCTGAAAGGAAATGAGAAAATTAAGCTACGTGTCAAGGATAGGTTATTATATACGAACTGTTTGCTGAATCTTTACATTCTATATATATGCACTGATAATGTGTCTGTAAATCGTAGGGATTTAAAGATTAAGTTGCCCTGATATCTGAAAGGAAATGAGAAAATTAAGCTACTTGTCAAGGATAGGTTATTGTGTTAATTATTATATTTAGTTACGTATTGACAATCTGTATGTATTGTAATCTATTGTACAAAATTTACTCTTTACCGTCCAAATAATATGAAATTTCAGTAGGGATTGTTTTGGAATTTCATATCGGCCAATAGCAAGTCTACTGCTGAACAAAGGCCTCCCTATAGATTTCCACAATTGTGTGTTGTGTCGTAATTTTGAGGGAAGTTTACTAATACTCATCACGCTTGGCAGGCGGATTGGTGAGCGCCGAAGGGCTGCTGTTCCACAGAAGGGACGCTGTTGCCTATCCCTATACTTTGGAGTCCCACGGTCGCCTTTTACGATATCGGATATAATCCGGACACCAAGGAAAATATAATATTTGTAATTTTCCAAGGAGGTTTAGTGTTTTATTATTATTTCATGTAATAAATAAACCCGTGCCGAGGGCTTGTGGCGGCTACGAATAGCACCAACCCATCTCATGGCGTGGGTGTAGTAAAAGGCGACTTTGGGATTAGCCAGAGGATTAGCAGTAGCGTCCTTCGAGTACATTAACAACTTAACTGTGACCTCCAACTCACCTCGGCGCTAAGCGTCGCGTTTATGGTAAAACGCAATGAGCACAACACTAACCCAGACCGGTCGTTGTGGCGATATTTGAGAGTGGCCTGTGTCCAACAATGCATTTTATTCGGCTGAAATGATGACGATGACTCTTGATTAACATACTGCCACTTCACCAGTGCAAAGAAAGAAATGAAAACAGAATTTAGGCAACTATGCAGTTTTCTTGTTGCCTCTTCATAAGGAAACGTACACGTATGCTACCAGCAGGTTGTCGGATCCGGGATGGTAAGCTCAGGATGACTACTAGGTGGACGAGTGACTTGGAGAGATGCAGGAAGCGTCCAACTAGTGGGGGGTGGTTGATAGTGGATTTTAACTGTATGATCGGAAATCTTTGCGAGAAGACGTCCTTTAATGGATGTAATCAGATTCATGTTATGGTCAAGTATTGCATTACTTACATGTTAAGAGACACCGAATACTTCGTCTTTCTAATTCATTCTTACAATTCATATACATTTTTTCCTCATGTACTTCCTCTGCCTCCTCCTCTCCTTGGGAGGGGCGGAGGGGCAGACTCTTACCAGCTAAATTCCCATGGTGTTCCTTCCAATAACTTATGGCTAGGGGTGAGGAGTATGCCGTTTAGGCATTGGACCACACCCCGGGCTGGTATCGGCCTGTCACTTGGTACTAGTGAAAAAATTTGTTCTCTATCTCCGTCACGTGTTGCAATCTGCGGCAGATGCAGGTATATCTTTTGCATTTCCCTTGTCAAGTATACTCGCAAACGTTTTTTACAGGGAAGCAGAAGCTCGCCTGTAGGACATTAAACATGAAAATAAATTATACAAGAGATATAAAAGACAAAATTCCTAACGAAACATACACGGTGCATACCTTAAAATTAACAACTAACAAGAAAACTTTTGTACTTATTTTCATATGTTCAAGTTTGACAGTTAAAGTAAGCTCATCCCAAGAAATGAGCTTACAACGTAGCTTATAAGCCGCGGAAGTATAGCTCCTATATGTTGTTCCCAATAACCCTAGTTTCCTATAAAAAAATGTGCTAAGAACCTTAATACTAATCTAAACATATTTTACCAAAAAAGCTCAATTTTCCGTCACATACTCAGGTAATCTAGCCGAGCCGATACCCATTTCGGAAAGGAAGGGTATGTTACGCAAAGCCGTAATCAAAATGACCGTAACAAGGTCTCGGTCGGTAAAATCAGAACATTGACATTGTGGGGGGCGCGGTTAGAACTTGACATTGAGGCCAAAAAAACCCATGCATTGAATAGGTAGAGGACAGAGGGTTAAGTTTATTTGGTTCATGAAGTATCGACTTCTGGCAGTTGTGGTCGTCATCATCACATAATGTACTTTGACGCGAAAGACGAATGTGTAATTTATTGTGTAACTTGTATAGGTATTTAAGTTGTGGTGCGTTGAAACGGACTTATTACGAGCTAGGTTGTGGTTTTAAAATTTGACGTGGGTCAGTGTCATATGTATTTATTTAGGTAATCTTAGACACCACTGGCTTTTTATTTTTAATAATTCATCATCATCATCATATCAGTCAAAGGACGTCCACTGCTAACAAATGTCTCCCATAGATTTCTACAACCACCGGTTACTCGCCACCTGCATCCAACGACTCCCAACGACCTTCACCAAGACGTCTCACTTTGCGTTTTACGGTGCGTAGTCTCCACTGGAGAACCTTTTTTCCCAATGGCCATCTGTTCTTCGAGCAATGTGTACTGCCCATTGCCACTTCAGCTTACTAATCCTTTCAGCTGTGACGGCAACTTTAGTTCTTCTACGGAGCTCCTAATTTCTGATTCAATCTTGTAGAGAAATACCAAGCAATGAGATTGCTTCCTTTCTTGCTCACTTAAATCTCCAAGGACTGCGATACACGAGTGATCAATGTAAATCGAGAAAATATGTAGGACAACGACAAATCTTTTTCATACGCCTAACTAGAGCTGTCTAGCTTGATTGTCGATAATTTATTTTAATCCTCAAACTTGGTCATCAAAATCTAAATATTATGTAAGCATCATTTCGTTTCCATGCTCCCAAAACTCTCACCCAGTCATCGGCACATCTAAGTTTACTGCAGCTAAACGTTCCTTCGCATTCATACACTTTATGAGCGTCTTAAACTACTGAAAACTGACTCTACTTTGGTATAGGTACGAAACTTTTGGCACCCCTCCAATCTTCAAGGCTGGTGAAACACGCGATATGGTAATATTCCCTTATCTGGTTCCGCCGGAAAGTGCTATGTGGGTGCGCCATTTTTATACATAATATACTGAGAAAATTACACCCTGAGTCATCAGTTTTACTAAAGCACTTTAAGTTCAAGTCTTTCGTATGGTGCTAACTTGTTTTTGAACCTTATTTAGTTCCAATAGGTTTCTAAATTGTGTTTTTTCAGTTGTACAATAAGTAGATATTTAGTCAATGTTGCCATGGTTAGTCATTGTTTGATTACCTATATAGAATGTTAATTTAGTCTACTGAGTCATGAAGTTAACAAGCTGCTGTTAAGTTCGTTCTCAAAAGTATACGTAGACAAAAACTATATTTCAAGTCGCCGACTGCCATTTTAACTCATTGCGTGTCGTAAAACGAGACACAATTAAAAATCTATTGAGTCTACACGGCTGCCGGCAATTAACATAGACCAACGTATCAGATTTAGTGGTTAAATAGAGTTTCCTAAGGATTTCTGGAAGTTAGATACCAGTAACTCAAGGCCAGACCCTAGCTAAATCTATGATAATTAGGCTAATCTCTAAGAAAATGGGTGTTCCAATGAGCACTACAAAGAGTGGTTAGAAGGGATATTGCTATTATCACCACGCTTGGCAGGCGGATTGGTGATCGCAGCAATTCTGTTGTTATTAGCTTAAGAGAGGATTCTGCTGATCACCTTACTGATATCAACCCTTAGTCACTTTTTACAACAGCCATTAGTGGAGAGGGGTAGTTATTATTTGCCGGGAGTCACGGAACAGGGTATGATTTTTCGATAAGTCAACGATCACTTGTTTAAAACTATGCAAACTCTGCTTAAAAATCAGCTCCCGCATTGAGAAGGATTTATAATGATATTCAACAATCATTAGGTAGCCATTTCTGCTTTTTGTTCCCAGCGTTTTCTCGGCATGCAGGTGTTAGGATCCGCATTTGGCTGAGTCTTCTCCACTTCACTTGGTATTAGCATCATCAGGGGATACATTCAACTCGTACCAAAAAACCAATTAAAATTGTGCCTTTATCATAAGCATTTTTACTGTCGAGACTAAGCTTCCAATGTTAACCGGTACATTGAACATTCAGCTGGGAAACTCTAAAACGAAATCATTTTAATCAGGTGGATGCTTTTCTCGCCTCAGATTTGATCCAATAATTGAGATTCGATTCAATTTAACAGAAAGGTATCTTTTACGTGGCGATAGTCGAACGGGTTCCTTTAATCAGGCTTTTACAAGATAAAAATGATAAAGAATAATAGCGTAGCGTTTACAGGGGTTGTTAATCGTGATTGTTTCAATGTTTAATTTAATTTTCAGTTTTTAAGAGTCCTGGTGATCCTGAGGTTTACGAATTCGTAAAAGTACTGAGTTGTAGGTTCTCATCATCATATCGGCCATTTATACGTCCACTGCTGAACAAAGGCCTCCCCCATAGATTTTCACAACTGTGTCATCATTCTGGGGGGTATTTGCCGATACTCACCACGCTTGGCAGGCGGGTTGGTGAGTGCAGTATGGCTACCGTTTCACAGACGGGACGCTGCTGCCCATCCCTCTGGTTTAGATTTCCTTAGTCGCCTTTTACGACATCCACGGGAGGAGATGGAGTGGTGCTATAATTCTTAATCCGGGCACCACACGGAACAGACGGACATACGACTTCGAAAAGTCACACAGATGCATGCTAGGTTTTGAACCTACAACTCATTTCGGCCGAATAAAGTCCACCACTGGACACAAGCCACCTCCAAAGATCGCTACAACGACTAGTCATGTCCGAGTGTGGTGTGTGCTCATTGGGGGGTTTTGCCATAATCGCCACGCTTGGCAGGCGGGTTGGCGATCGCAGTTGAGTTGTTACTGTACTCGAAGGATGCTGCTGCCCATCCTCCGATTAATCTCATAGTCGCCTTTTATGACACCCAAGGGATGAGATGGGTTGGTGCTATTCGTAGCCGGCACCACACGGTTAACGGATTAGATACGGATTATTATTACATTTATGTAAGTTATGTAATTACCTAGGAGTCATGTCCGGATCATCTACATTCCGCTAACATGGTGAGGTATGACATATTTGAGATATGGCAGATCTTTCCGATATACTCGTGATCGGGTGCTGTTTGGTGGGGTCGTCTTCCTGACTATGATTACTTTAACTTAATTGCTTAATATTTTTGTGTTGATTGATGGGGCCCTAATCTATCTACATCTAGCTTACATAGAGCAAAGACATAAATAAACAAACTTTTTGACTGACAAACATTTGTGTTGTTGTACAGTTTATTTTGTGTCACTTTTCTGCATCAACACCAGGAATCGGTGAAGAGTCGAGAGAGAGGCGAATAGGTGTGCTTTCTTTTTCATATTTTCCCGTTCAAATAGTTCTGTTTTTAGAAACGTGTTTTATCTCATTCTCTCACAGCCTATAAATAAATCCCTATAAATATATTTGTAGTTGTCTCTCTTTCGTTACAAGTTTTCGTTTCATAAAATCCAATTCACACCGTCAAAAAAGAAACTTCACTTCAAAAAGCTAAAAATTTGATCAGACAAACCTATTATCGACATGCCAACTATTGCTAAAAGTGGAACAGACCTACGGAACATGTACACGCTTCCAGTCACCGGTAAAATACTAGCAGATTGGTTCTTGACTAGATTCTCAACGATTAGATGTTGTCAAGAATAGGAACTATCTTCACGGATGATTGAATTGTGTTGATAAATCACCAGCCATTCAGTTAAACAGATAATAAATAAAAGTTATCGTTTATTTATTCATTCATTCATTAAATTCAACAGTGACATTGGGACAGTTTGACGTTATTTTGACAAAATCATCCTGATTTTGCGCCAGTGTAAGCGACCCTTAGTTATGCCGACCAAGTAGTTAAGTACGTAATTTCTACTAACTGCGTATACAACTTTTATTAACCCGTTAAAATTATTTTATTGTTTCGTTTCAGTATATATCATAAAGCTCGTATGTCAAAATGTTCTTTTATTTGAAGCGTGTCCCACACAAGTATTTCTACTGTGTCGTGGGTACAGTTTACTGGCATAAATCTCATATACACAAACACCCAGACCAGAAACAACTATCTGAAGATCATACAAATATTTGCTCCGTGCGGGAATTGAACCCGAGACACGTAGCGCAGAACTTCAATTGCTTACCCGCTGCGCCAACTGGGCCAACTGCAATTTTTTTTGGTACATGACACCTAATTTGGTCCTGATTGGGTGTGAGATTAAATATCCTTGTAGAGCATCTTTAAAGAATACAGACGTGAACGATACGCAATGTTTTGTAAGAATATGTAAGGAAGTAAGCGTGTAATGAGCATCTGAAAGCGATTTAGCGATTTGGATGGATGGAGCGATTGGCTGATACAGTCGACTGCTGCGCTCCGGGTTGCGGGTTAGATTCCCACACGGAACTAATATTTGTATGATTTGCAGTTGTCAGGTAGTTGTTCCGGGTCTGGGTGTATCGTGTGTGAAATTTGTGTCTGTAAATGCACCCACGACATAGGGAGCAATCAAAGGGTGGAGCAACGTTTTTAAAAAGAAAAAAAAAGTAAAGGAAATCGCAAAATTTGATTCCAGTAAGTTATATGGTTAACTCGTGGAAGCTAGCCTATTTGGTCTATAATTTACTATAAATCTTATATTCATTATATGTACGATATCATCTTTATTAATTGCCCAGTGGAAATTCTTCATGAACTTCCTTCGCCCCGGGAAAGGGCGGACTCCTACCGGCTAAAACCACTGGAGCGGTCATCTTCGGCATCTATGGGAGGCTCCAGGTCCTCGTATGATCACACTAGAGTCGCCCACTGGGGCCACGCCTAAAGGCACATCTCGGAGAGAGTGACTGTAAAGCGGTCACCTCCGGGATATGTAAGATATCCTAATATAATAAGAATTTATATTGTATTGTATAAAGTATTATGATATATATGGTTGTATGTGTATATCATTGAAGTATTTCCTCTTCTCCCCGGACCTCTAAGGAGATCAGACGTTTTTAAAGACACCCATTTACATAATTTAAAAACGTATAAAATTATTAAGTGATTTAATTTAAATCTAAACGAAATAATAGGAGTGCATAAAACCGAGAAGGTTAACGTTTGCCACGATACTGTCACCACCGCTGTGCTCCTAACAAGCAAAAATGTCGTATAATTCCAGTCTTATACGACTTCAGGTTAACTAGTGGTTATTATGAACTGTTTTTTAATAAAAACGAACTTTCTTGTAGTTAGAATACAGGTGACTAAGTCGTGGTTGGAATACTCGCTTATAACAATTACTGTACTCAATAATAAAGTTACTAGAAATCGATTGGGGATTACCCAATGGCCCTAATGGTTGAGAGAGAATAAAAATTAGACTGCTATCTAAACAAGCCACTGGTGTTATACATGTGGATTAGTCAACGCCTTCTATAAACTGGTGGTAGATAAGAAAGGATAACAAAAGAACATTAGTATTATCAAACATTGGTTATGTCCAAACTTTTAACTATGATAAATATAACTCTTATCTACAGTCTATCTACATAATGGTCGGTATCTAAATACTGGATGTTGCACCCACAGAACATAACAAGTTTTCTGTTCTGTGGTTGCACCTATTTATTACTGACCTTTTCGTTTGAGTACAATTAAGAGCAATTTACACGTTTATAGTCTTTGTCGAAAAACTAAAACTCGGCCAATCAGCTAGTGTATTGTTTTTTTAGTTTTGTTGTTGCCTACGTGATATTTTAGAATTTATTGTGAATCAATTATTATAAAGTTACTTTGCGTATCCCATCATATCCGGCAAAAGACGTCAACTGCTGAACAAAGGAAATTGCTCACCACGCTTGGCAGGTGGGTTGATAGAATTGCTCCTATTCCACAGAATGGACGCTGCCGCCCATCCCAGTGATTGAGAGTCCCTTAGTCGCCTTTTACAACATCCAGGGGAAGAGATAGAGTGGTCTTAAATTCTTAATACGGACCCTCCGCGGAAACTTCTCGCCCCCTTCTCATGCCCGTGACGAGCCTGTATTTTTAAATGTCCCTTAATACATATTAAATAATATTGATCCAGCTGTCCCCAAACCAATAGCTTGTTATCCCCAGCAACGCCGAGCCGAGGTCCATGTCCCGCAGGGGGCGCCCTTAGCGTAAGTTGCTTAGTATGTATTAGTAACTGGGATGTTAGTGGACTGTAAACGCAAGTTTTATATGTAAAAATATATTAAAATTTAAGGAAACAAACAAGAAACCATTACAAGGAAAAAGCTGAAGTCGGAGACGAAAAGCTGACAGACAATTCTTTTTAAACATGTGTCAAAATATAAAAAAATATAAAACTTTAGCTGCCAGTTCGCAACACTATGTAATATTAATTTTAAGCCTGGCTGGAGGCCTCTTCTGGCATCGCCCGAAACGACCAGTTAAGCAACAACATTTCAATGAAATGGATGCGAGAAGCCCCATAAAAATAAAGTCCCTTCTGTGGAACGGTAGTCATTCTGCGCTCACAAACCTACCTGCCAAGCATGGTGAGTACTGGCAAATTTGGCAAATGACGACATACGACATGTAATCGGTAGTCTTACGGGGAAGACTCTTGTTCAGTAGCGGACTGTTTTTGGCTGAAGTGATGTAAATTCCCTTAAAAAAATCGTTGAAATGTGATCTCTTCTGCTTTATTTATCTCCTATCATAAAAACGACAAAATATTTTTCAATAGCATTAATATTTATGTTAAAAATAATTGACATTAAAAAGCAAAAGTTTCTGAACTGATAACAAATTAAAACGTACTGTCAAAATGACCAATTTACGTTACAACTTTCAAGACTTTTTTTCGCTCGGTTACCCCGCTACATTTTTCCGTTGCTCAATTTGTTGAGAATCATTGGCTTCTTTGTTTACATTGTTTTATCCTCTTATTTATCAAAATATAAAACGTTGTACTAACATATCTATACAAACAAATAAAATTGAAGTGTCTGTTTGTAATGTCAAAATAACAGCTTTTTACTAAATACATATGAAAGTATATACGGTACATATATAACAAAAATAAAACATTGTCTGTCTGTTTGTTTGTTCCGGGTAAACTCCAAAACGGCTGGACCGATTTTGACGGGACTTTCACTGGCAGATAGCTGATGTTATAAGGAATAACTTAGGTTACTATTATTTTAGAAAAAGAATTAGGGTTCTGCGCAAAAAAAAAAACCTTGAAATCCAATATGTATATTCTATGTCAGGTGTCTATGTCGAAGTACTCTAAATTTCTTTTAAATTAAACGCGGGTGAAACCGCGGTACCCAGCTAGTTACAACGAAAATAGGTTAGTACAACGTTTTATATTTTAATGAAGAATAAAGTTTGTTTTTTGCCGCCCTGAATACGGTATATATTACATTACGCAAGTATCGGATTTCATATAACTCCAATAAACTAAACTACTGAAACAGAGATTCCGTTCAAACGAACTGGTTGAACATTCAGCCGGCATACTGCACTGTAAGGGTGACTAGTATTGCCATATCTGAAATATTACATCGGTTTTGGCAACATTTCAAATGGATACCCATTTGGTCGCTTAGATTTTTGAGTACGTGATTTACCTACTGTTGGTACCGTTTAAGAATTAGTTTCCACGACACGCACTCATCATCGCATCATTTAGAGTTTAGAACTATTGTCATATAATTAATTATTCGAATACTCAATCACACTTAATAATATTATATTCTAGTTTGCTTGAGTTTAAAAACACCGGTATATTCTGCGTAAAATTTGTTTTGCGTTTTGAGGTCAGAAACTACGCTCTGAATATAATGTTATGAATGGCATATTGTCATGAAAGTCCTACCTTTGCAGCGGCCATTTACCTTGCCAACATACGATAATTGTAAGAATTAACAGCTATATATATATATTTCGTATGGTTAGTGGCCACCCTTGTGTCAGAGTTGTTCATGCCGCCCAAAGGCCTCCGACTTGGCTTAACGACTGCTGTCTAATGACAACAACCGGGACCGACGATTTAACGTGCCCTCCGAAGCACGGAGACGCTCAGTTGAAATACCACTATGTGGTCACCCATCCAGAGAATGACCGCGCCAAGCGTTGCTTAACCTCGCCAATCGTTTACCGATCAGTGAGTGCAACTGGCTATGAGCGCCTGGATTAACAGCTGGAAGCTACCGAGACCAGCTGTGCCATCAGCAGGCTTCATTACTGTTAATAACTTTTAATTGACGACGGCACGGTTGGTGCAGTGGCTGATACAGTCGGCTGCTGCACTCCGGGTCGTGGGTTCGATTCCCACACGGAACAAATATTTGTATGATCTGCAGATAGTTGTTTCGGGTCTGGGTGTATTGTGTGTGGAATTTGTGTATGTAAACGACACAGGAGAAGTCCTAGTGTGGGGCAAAGTTAAAAAAAAAAGGTTTTCTGTTTGTATGAGAATAACAATTCATATATATTATCGTTATCACATAGATACCATCAATGTTTCCTTATTCCTTTGCTCTAACAAAAATACTTATTTTCCTCTGAATTGATAAAATAAGCATTTTGAATACACACAATTTAATTAATCTAAATCAAATAAAAACTATTGAGATCGAATAGATATTCATGTAAATATATGGCATACATATAGTTTTTTCCAACACCCAGAGATTTTGTGCATTTGATAATGTATGCTTGTGAACTGTAGCTGAGATATAGGAGAAATCCGAGACTGCCATAGTTTTATAAAGAAAATATATGATTCAAATAAGAGAACTATCTTCGAAGCTATGTCGATAAACAAGTAACAAAGCATTTACCTCTGTTCAAATAGGACGGTGTGCGGCACAAGGCACGTTTTCGATCTTTCTACAAAAACGCAATTTCCGACGACCAGTTGTCTAGCGTCTGTCTGTCTTGGTTACCAACGATAAAGGGATAAGACTTTAAGTTTACAGACACCTATGTTTGGACCACAGTTGTAAGAGGTATAGATAAAGCGATGGAAAAAGGTACGACTGCAATCGATAAAATAAAAATATCCCATTTATTTTATTTCAGTGATAATGAGGCTCTAAAAATTGATTTTGTATAAAGTCTTTTTCGTTTATTCTTTTGTTTAGTGGCCAACTTTATGTCAAAGTTGTTCAAGCCGCCGAAAGGCTTCAGGTTTGGCTTAACGACTGCTGTCGAATGACAACAACCGGCACCAACGATTTTACGTGCCCTTGAAACAAGGACACGTTCAGTTCAAACACCACTATGTCATCCATCCATATTTTTTCCGCGCCGAGCGTTGCTCAACCTCACCGACCATTTACTGATCAGTGAGTGCAGCAGTGCAAATCAGTCGAAATAGATTATATTCGTGTAACTTGTTTACATATATTCGTAGTCAATTATAAAATATATTAAAAGAAGTTGATATGTTACATGCGTGCCAAAAGTAAGAACCAAAACTACCCCAATTGTAGCACCTCGCAATCAGTTCGCCCAAGACAGGACAACGAGCACACACTGTCACAATCTGTGTTGTTTTATTAATTAAGCAATAATTATTAATATAGAAAATGCACAAACTATCACGCAAAAATAAATAAAAAACAAGGGATCTCATACCACACGTGAGTAACAAACTATATAAAATATTTTAATAAAAATACTATTCAAATAATCTATAGAATAATATTCTCGAACAAAACACAGGCCAAGCAAAGAAAAGAGACAACACATATCAATACAACTCCTGCTGATTTTGGCATTTTTGGCCTTTACTTAACTTTACGTGATTTTTGGGGGGAATTTTGCCAGTTTACTACAAAACCACCATGTTTGGCAGGCGGGTTGGTGAGCGCAGTATGGCTACTGTTCCACAGAAGGGTAGCTGCCGCCCAACCTTCTTGTGTAAACTCCCAAAGGAGCCTTTTATGACATGAGATGAGAAGATGGATCTTGCGTGGTGCTACATTCTTAATCCGGACACCACACGTTAATATTGAATTAAGTCCATGCGAGGACCGAAACCACGACAAGAAATTGATAAACAAAATTTTATGTAGATTTTATTACTTTTACCCGTAATTACAATTCGCTATAATGACAATAATTCAAAAAGAGCAAAATTTAAAAAACCTATGTGTGTACGAAGGTTCAATATCATCATATCAGCCATAAGACTAGTCTAGTCCACTACTGAACTAAGGCCTCCCTCGTAGGTTTCCACAATTGTGTCGTCATTTTGGGGGGAATTGACCAGTAATCACCACGCTTGGCAGGCGGATGGGTGAGCGCAGAATGGCCACTGTTCCGCAGAAGGGGCGCTGCTGCCCATCCCTCTGGTTAAGAGTCCTTTAGTCACCTTCTACGACATCCGAGTGAGGCGATGGAGTAGTGCTATATTCTTAATCCGCACACCACACTGTCAACGATCAATATTAATTTAGCGTTGGGACGAAATCCATAACCTCCAAACCCCTCATCTCAGTGCCATAGGCTTTTGAACAATGTCTATATCCGAAAAACGATTTCATTTGATTTCATTCCACATGAGCCATTTCACACTTGTACATGCGAGTGATACTAGTATCTGCTGCAATGAAAACTATACCTCAACAATACAATGTGCCATTTAGTAAATAGAGTCTCAATTGAAAGTGCAATTATTCATTGTCCAGAATTGAAATAAACTCCTCTTAGGAAATTGTAAACACTCGAGATGACAGATATGGGCTGATACAATATTGCACAGATAAACAACGCAAATATTTAAAAAAAACCATGGATTTATTGACACTATTAAATTGTTTAATGTATACCTATCGTCGTGTCGTCATTATTAAGGTCATTTTAATTTAGGTCGCAATTTAATTTTAGAACTACGAGCTCGTAACTGTACGCGCCGCTTTGCCTACATGAATTTTTATTCAATGCATATTATAGTGACATTTGGTAACAGTAAAAATTGTAGTAAACCATTATCTGAGGGGCTTGTGAATTATGAATTGTATTGTATGCCGCACAAATTGATCAAGCTGCGAGGTTAAGCTAGGTTTGCCGCGGGCATGTTTTGGGTGGGTGACCATTCTCTTTACATCGAGGGCCCCTTCGTGCCTCGGATATTATTCTCATAAAAATACCTACGGCAGTTGGAAGTTAAGTCTAACAACCTTAGGACAAGTATCGATATTCCCCATTTTCAGGTTGCAGAGGTCAAATTGCTGTCGCTCATTGTAAATGTCAGACAGACAGATAAATCAACAACCAGAAAAAAACTGTTCTGTTTTGCTATCATTTTCGTTACTTGTATCATCATCATCTGACGGCACGGTTGGTGCAGTGGCTGACAGAGTCGGCTGCTGCGCTCTGGGTCGATTCCCGCACGGAACAAATATTTGTATGATCTGCAGGTAGTTGTTCCGGGTTTGGGTGTTTGTGTGTGGAATTTATGTATGTAAACGCACCCTCGACACACGAGAAATCCTAGAGTGGGGCAATGTTTATATATATAAAAAAACTGACAAAAGACGTCCACTGCTGAGCAAAGGCCTTCCCCATACACGAACTGTCTGTTACATGCCCTGTATGTCATTTTGGGGGGAATACTAGTACTCACGTAGCTTGCCAGGCAGGTTAGTAAGCAGAATGGCTACTGCTCCATAGAAGGGACACTGCTGCCATCCTTCTAGTTTAGATACCCTGACGAGTGAAATTAATAACCTATCTAATCTTTAATCTTTGGGTTTGGGATTGAGGATGTCTGTTGTTGTGTTATCTGATCTGAACTTGATCTGATTGATCAAGTTCAGAATCTTAAATCTAAAGAT
Source organism: Diloba caeruleocephala (assembly GCA_947459985.1). Classification (NCBI taxonomy): domain Eukaryota; kingdom Metazoa; phylum Arthropoda; class Insecta; order Lepidoptera; family Noctuidae; genus Diloba; species Diloba caeruleocephala. The sequence continues at coordinate 7,064,693 of OX381618.1, forward strand.
TTTGAATCGGATTGATTATTAATTTCGGTCGTAAGTCTCTTTTTACGAGATCCACGAGAGGAAATGGAGTGGTACTATATTCTTAATCCAGATACCACAAGGATTAAATTGCTCGTAAACGCAACAATTACTTTTTCAAAAGACATAATGTACAGTTAATATATTGATTTTCTGTTACTGGAATTTTGAATTCAACGAATGCTTCTGATTTATAAAGTAGCTAATTAGATGTAATCATGAACTTTTACCGGCGGAATTGCAATAACGTTTATTCTTATGAGTCCGAAATGTTGGAATACTGTAGTAATGGCGTAGCATTGCTTATCTTTAAATCGTTTACATTTAATTCTTGTTCTTATAACTTTTTAGTTACAAATTATGTTTATTATTTCTGTTCATTGTTTCTTTCTTCTGTTACATTCTTGTATAACGTTTTAAAGTACGTCACAAAGACAACAAAAATTAAACAACTCTGTATCTGGTTATAGCTGTAACAGGCTTTGATTATTCTTAAGCATTGCGATATTTGTGACCAAATCTTTGAAAGCTAACCTGCTCGTGACGTGAATTCCACTTGATGTATATTTTGTCTGTGTATATGTATCTTAGCTTAGTTTTAACAGTATGGTATTTTATGCGTGTTTGTCTTGTCGACAGCAATGGAGGGCGGCGCGTGGTGCGCTCGCGACATCTCTCTTCGTGCGCAAAAGAAGTTTTTATCACGCGTTGGCGGTGCCGCAAGCGCGCGCTCTCTCGTGCTCGATGAGCATGCTGCCAAGCTTCTGGACCAGGTATACACAATTGTTCCGTACTGGTTTAGCTTAGTGATAATGTATATTGTACAACAATCAAAAACAAAGATATGAAAATTGAAAATGCATTTTGATAAATCGTCTATATTGGGTGTATTAAAGTCATAATATACACATTTTATTAGAACATAGTTTTTCGAGTTTATTGTTATGTGAAGATGTTGTCTGCAGCAAAAGTGCGCATTTATGGGATACAAGATGATAACTGGGTTATAAAGGACAAACTTAACCAGTATCGGGGCCTGATAAAATTATATTAAAGTATTCATCAAGAGAACTTTAACAAGAGGAAACAACTTGATAGAATCAGATACACGAAGAAGAAGAAAATGGAAAAAAAATCGCTTGGCACAGTTTATGAAAGAGCAAAATTAGACTTCTGGGGTGGAAGCCTGGTGACCAGAAAGACAGGCTTCAGCCTAGCTTAGGCACCAGTCTCCTACAATAAATTTGAATAATACTATAACTAGGCAATATTGTATTTTGTAGCAACTTTTTCATTGTTGTGGTGAGAAAATAAATTAGTTACTTATTACTATTATTTATTAGTCTTATTACCTAATGACAATGTTATGTGTTTAACGATGTATACGGACTCGTTTGTCAGCGGCAAGGTGCACCCCGTGCAAATGAGATTGACATTTAGAAAAGCTCAACTGCTTGGATTCCAGGGCCATTATACGACAACGTATAATGTCAAATTACAGATAAATCAAGCACTTGAGTAATACGTGGGAGGAATAACAGCTTATTGTGTCCTTATAAAGTGGGTGGCAGTTTATTAAATCCACAATATTTATGTATAGTTTGGTATTTATAACAATCACAGTTTTGTGGAGGTTTTAAATTACAGTTAAATCAGAAAAAACCAATATATGGCTTCAATAGCGTCCTAATTGTATCCTTCTTTCAATTCCAGTTTCTGACAGTACTCCGTGAGCGCATAGAAAAGCGCGAAGCAGAGAAGCTGGTGAAGCACGTGATCAAGTCAGCGGTTAAAATCGGCGTGCTCCGCCGCCACGGTCAGCTGTCGGCAGCTGACGAGCGAGCACTGGCCGCATTCCGCTCTAAGTTCCATGTAAGTGGTGACAATAGTAGTGAAGTACGTGATCAATGAATATACCTATATACCACTATATATATACCACTTCCACGATCACGTGTTTTAAATCAGCAAGGATTATCTCAATAACGATTTCGCGTGTTTAAAAAGGTCCTTTGAATTATCAACTTCAACGGCCTATATCTAAATACAAGTCGACACACATATAAGGGTCGACTTGCAGTTGGCAGCTGCAGTTTAAATAAACAAGTTGACCTGACGTTAAAACTATGGAGGTATGTCGCTGCTGTAGAAAGATTTGCGGCTCTTTTTATTATGATTTCTTCAGTTACAATAATCTTTCCTGTGTTCAATTTTCTAGACTGTGCTGATGGCTGTAGTGTCATTCTGCGAGGTGGATTTCTCATATGACCGCGGATTCTTGCAGGACGCGCTACGCGATTCGCACCAGTCACTGAAGTGAGTTTACTAACTACACTTTGATTATTTATTTACACTTTTATGCACAATGATGATACACAAGTCGGACTTAATGCCATACGGTATTCACTACCAGTCAACATTTGGGTTAAAAAGAAATGCATCGAAAAGAGGCACAAAAAAGATATATTACAGCTTTTAATAATAAGATATACATACATCAAATTCTGCATACTATAGATTAAAAAGTGATAGGCTTGTGCAGAGTTAGTTAGGATTGTTTGCGTTCCTCTTTTAGTTTACCTATGTGTTAAAAATCGAATTATAATATACATAATATGTATATGTTTAAGGAAATCGTATAATATTATTTTTATAAACACTAGGCAATTATGTTCTATGATCGACAATTTTTAATAATATTTCGTGTCTTAAAAATTATTACCACCAATTCAAAAAGACCGACGAAATTGTAGTTGCTTAGTTAAAATGTACTTCTTCCCACTTTTCAGATCAGTAGTGGAGCGACACCTCTCAGACAAATCAGTGTCTCGTCTTGCCGGTGTTTTTGCCATCGCATCTAGAGGTGAGCTTCTCGACTCGCTATTCTCGGGCCAAGTTGACGACGACGTGCTCAAACTAACCAGGATGCTACGTAAGGAACTAGACAGAGGTCTTCTATAATCGCACACTACTTCGCATCATGTGCCGTCCTTAACCAAAGTTAAACGTACCAACTTATTGGGACGATTATCCTCTGACGAGACTTTACGTCGTCGGGACACAAGTCTCTACAACTCCGACTATGGGAACACTTATAATATCGTTATCTCCACAAATGGAGATTTGATTTGTTTATTAGTAACATAATTTCCATTTGGATTGAATGTAGCTACACAAATATTGCACAGTCAGGGGTTTATTTATACCGTCAAGTTAGAATTTGACTCGTCAACATATGTCGAAAATTCGATGGAAAATTGCAATATGTAATAAGTTTTATTTTATAGAATCAATTTATATTACTAAGTACTACATAAATTGGCGTATGAAATGTTTTATGGACTGAGTTCAATTTAATAATTTTACAGTTTTAACTATAAAACATTGTTTGATAAGATATGACAAAAATAGCACCAGTCAAATCAAAGCTGGCACTGCAATCTATTTTCATTAGCCATTATCGCTTCAGCATTCGGTTCACTAACTGCATATGAAAGGATTTATTAGAACGTCATTGGAAAGCTCTCTAAGTCTACATTGTCTGTGATTCCGAATATTCGGCATTAGTTAAAATTAACAAGACTACTACGAATACTCAGTGAGTTTATGTTAAATTAGGTATGCTTTGACATTCAATTATGATTATGATATGTGTATTATGTCCGTTGTTATGCGTTTAACTTAGTTGTACATTGGCATTACTTTTGGATATGGCTTTGAACTATCATCAAGATGATTTGCCATTATTTATTCGAATACAATACTATCCATGATAATAATTTACCCCTAAAATATTAATAATGCATCAGAATATAAAATAACCAATACTGCTTGTAGTTAAATAACGATGATTCATTATTACGGTATTTAAAAGGATGACTGATATATTACATTGATGACTTCATAATAGATGGTCCAAAACCAATTAAATCACTCCTATCTTTTATGATTCATGCAACTTTTGTTTAATGTGTGTATTGTTTAATCTCATGATAAATTTTCCATCCACTGTATGTAACCAATGTCTTAAAATTCTAAGAAGTATTTCAATACAATGCCAATCATTTGTCTATTTGACTGCTTATATTTGTTAAACTTTCTTCCCAAATGTAAACTTGCCAGCCGTATGTCTGCCAATATTACTTATTTATTTGAAATTATGATAATCTATACTATAATATAGTATAATAAAATAAGGATCGACTATGTCGGATCTTAATAACTTGCCTTGTTTTATGGATTATTAGTTATTAGGTCAACTCTCCGGATTCGCCACTTACTTCAGGGTCCTTGTGTTAAAATATTATATTGGTAATAATCTGCTTGATTTAAGATATGATATTCCGGAGAATTGCTCGTTAGACAGCATTATTATTTTAGAATGCATTTAATAGTTTGTATATAATACATATTTTAAGGTATAATCTAATAATTTAATTTTATAATTATTTTAGTTTTACTCAATAGATGTAAAGAGGTCAGTTACCAGTTAGGTAAGTCGTTCATGCAAAATTGTATTCACTACGTTTGAAAATATCTTACATTATATTCTTAAACTAGAATTATTTTGTCAAGTCATTACTGTGTTGTAAGAATTATGCCTCGTTTAAGGAAAATACTTGTACTGGCTCTAGCTTTAAGTTCTTCATATTATGTTTTCTACCAGTGACTCACGTGGTAGCGAAGAAAACATTTTTTAAACTTAAACAAGCCTTTGCTGCCTACATGACTATGATAATACCTTGCTAAGGCCCTATTGCATTATGGAATAAAAACCTGCGGGTCGTGAATATTCATCTTTATCAATTAGAATATCGTTCGTCTTAGCATGATTATATATAATACAAGCTTTTCCCGCGGCTTCGCACGCGTGGAATTTGGAACCTCTTCATCATGGATATTGTTCATACAAAACTACTATAATCGCGATAAAAAATGGAGGGTGGGGGTAGGAGGGTAAAAAATACTTTACGACCTATTCTCATACCGACCAAATATACAAAAAAAGAAAACATTAAAATCGGTCGAGCCGTTTCGGAGGAGCATGACCGCAAACACCGCGACACGAGATATTTAAATATTAGATTTACGATACCGAATGGACGATTTTCTACCGTTTACGTCTATGATAGATGTTTTCTATGTTCCAATGAATAATTTAAATATGGATTTACTTATATATTATAGCTGTAACTTAATGTATTCTTGGTAACCGCGTATGAAAGTTTCAATAATGTAATGGGATTTAAAATAAAATTATATGAATTAACATTTGTCGTACGAAAGGTCAGGGTATTTGAAATATCTGAAGGAACTACTCACATATTTGATTAAATACAAATCATACAAACTTATAATAATCTTTATAATAATTGGCGTCTTGCAAATTTTATAAAATACTTCGGACCAAAAACTTTAATATCTATACAGTTCAAACATATCTGAACTAGAATTCATATCTTAATTATTTTATTAGCAATAAACTAAATCGGATAGTCATAGTTTGTAACTATATTGTTTTGTATAACTATTTGTAGTAGTAGTGCGGTAATCTCACTGTAGAGCGCACATTTCTAATTGTCTTGCCTAATTGTGTCACTGTTTAGTGTTTTATAATATTTGTGTTGGTGTTATGGCGTTTTCCACTTAGAGATTTCACATATGAAATATAAAAAATGGTCGCATGGTTGTTTAACTGCAAAGATAGGAAGAGCACAAATTTAAAGAATAAAAAATTCCAATGATGTAATTTCTGGTGTATTCTAAAGTGTTACGACTCATTATTGAATGGAAATACTTTTTTCTGTTTGTATCTAGTCTATTCGCTTAGCAGGCACTAAGTTGCTGTTAGAAGATTCTCGAATGTGTCTTTCCGGTGTCGTACGCATGTGCATCTCTAAATGGAAACCACGCAATACCATAGCTAGATGAAATCAAAGAGACGTCCAAGTAGGGATTGTATTAAAAAAGACAATATCAATGTGTAATATAGTAAATGTTGATTCCTAGACGACTCTGTACGAGATGTTACTGGATTGATGTGAAATGAATGTCCAAGGCTAGTTGTTTATACAAAAACATGGTGTGATTATATGTTAGTATTTGTTAGGAGTCAGTATCTCAACTTAAAATGTTGCGTTGTACAAGAGGATAGCGGTCACCATATTTAACATCTTTGCTAAATTCTCTGTCCACTAACCAAACGATAATCATATTTTCGTCTGAAAAGGATTAATACCTAGCGCTGCCGTCAATGGATGAAACTTCTTTACTGTCATCTAAGGTTGATCAAAACAGTCTACTGATCGCACAACGCAGTTTTTATGTGTTTTATTATGTGAAACTAAACAACTATGTTAAGCTTTAAAAAAACGTTGCAACTTTTTTATCACAATTAAGCAAATATGACAGAAGCGTATTGTGACACAATTATGCGGTATTGAAATTGGACTGAGAATTGGATTCGATATTTTGATATTTATTAAATTATAATTAGCCTCTTTTCACCTTTGCAAGGAGGAGCCCGGTCTTTAATAGGTTACGCGGGAACCTGGGCCCAATACGGAGAGGCCCTTTAAGGAAAATTCCTTCCAATTAATCTAACATGTAACGGGACATTAACTGCACACTCTCCATGGTTTCCCTATAAACATGCAATTACGGATTTTATCCGGGGAGTCTTCGCCATAGTAAAACAATTTTCTAACGGATAACATCGCGAATATTATAGATTTTGTTTTTCTAACATTTCGAACACTGCACCGTTTGTGGCAGGTCATCCTGATGAGTAATAATCGCGAAAACTTAAGGCTTCACTACTATTTCTTTATTCAAACATACTATTACGTTCTTCTCTTTAAAGCGTTTTCAAAAAGGGGGTAATTAACTCTTTTATTTTAGTTATTTGTTGATTCTATAAAAATAATTTAGTGGGATTTTTAAAGAATAAGGTTTCTAAAGTTCCAAGCTGATTTCAATACCGTAAATAATTATAATTCTAAAATACTGAGCACAATAAGGCACGTACATGACATTTTAATGTTCGTAGGTCTATTTCACTTAATTTCTCAAGTAAATGTCAATATGCTTGAGACGGGTGAAACTGAGAAACATGTATGTAATATTTTTTGTTAAGCTGTGTTGTATGTAATAAGATTTGATATCAAATATACTATTTATAAGAGCTTTTGAGTAATTATTTAAGTTTTCCCTTATGTCGACGTCATGTTTTCAATGTTTTCATGGACAACTCGTAACCCACCCTTTTTTAGCGTGGGACTCATGGCCTTCCTCCGCTTTGGGAAGGGCGGATGGGCATGCCGGACTCAAACCGGCTAAAACCCCACGGTGTTCTTACCTCTAGCCGTGGTTGGAAGTACGCTTTGTCTGCATTAGACCGTGCCCTCGACAGGTATCGGCCCGTCACTGTCTGACGGGCCCCTTCTCTGTGCGACCTTGTTGGCTGCACCTATCCTACTGAGAGGCGCGCGCGGAACACAAACGCCGCCATCTCGGGCCTGTTTCTGTGTGACGGACCACCCCTAGTTCGTCACCTGCAGGCGTGCGTCTTTTGCGGCGGGGATCAGAGGTGATCTCCTCCCGTCCCCATTCTGCCGCCTACTTTGCTTGCATCATGTCCTCGCAAAAAGAGGCGACTGCATACCACGCGCTCCGGACGATGGACTGAACCACGGCCGGAAGCGAGAGGTCAACCCCTTCGACCGCCGAAACGAGATCACGGCACTGCGTTGCCCAAGCTGGGCACTCCTCCAACGTGTGCTGCGCCGTGTCCTCCGGGCAGTCTCCGCAGTGATGACAACCGGGCGTTCTTTCTCGGCCTACTCGACGGACATACTTCCTGAAACACACATGGTTCGAGAGTACCTGCGTCATCCGGAAGGTGAGGGCGCCATGCCGCCTCCAGCCATTCCTCCATGACGGGTGTTACCGAACTCGTAACCCATCTATATATGTTGGGGTTTTTGTTCTCAGCAGCAATCCTCGATTTTCGCCAACTTTTCGCAACGGTTATCGCATTTTGTCAGTTTAGCAATGTTCATTGTTACCTTAATTTTTAAATTCTCTCGTTGAGTTTGTGTTCGTGTCAAAGTCAAGTCAAGTCAAAGTCAAAGTTTTTTATTTCAAATAAACCAAATATTGGCACTTATGAAACGTCAGAATCTAAGTTGCACGGTTCCAAATAGTTGATCTCGTGGAGAAGAGCCGGCAGGAAACTCCATGGATACTCTTTTAAAATAATTGAGATTACAATGTTGATTGATACAAATTATTGTAATATATATACCGAGAAAAATGTAGGACAATGTGTAAACATGGAACATACCACATTAATATAATAATAATAATTTCTTTTTTTTTTTTTTAAAAACGTTGCCCCACATTAGGATTTCTCCTGTGTCGTGGGTGCGTTTACAAACACAAATTACACACACAATACACCCAGACCCGGAACAACTACCTGCAGATCGTACAAATATATGTTCCGTGTGGGAATCGAACCCACGACCCGGAGCGCAGCAGCCGACTGTATCAGCCACTGCACCAACCGTGCCGTATTTGCCGTGGCAGTTAATGGTGGTGGTGGTGGCGTGTGGTGTTCGAATCAAGAATATAGCGCCACTCCGTCTCCTCCCGTGGACGTCGTAAAAGGCGAACTTATGGACATTAAACCAGAAGGATGGGCCGAAGCGACCCTTCTGTGGAAGTGAAACCGTAGCCAAACTGCGCTCACCAACCCGCTCGCCAATCGTGGTGAGTACTGAAAATGCCCCCTAAAATTACCACACACTTGTGGAAATCTATGAGATATGCTTTTGTCCAACTGTGGGCATCCATTGGCTGATATGATGATGATAATGAATGTGTGGATCAACACAGTAAACATTGTTTGAATTGACAAAATGAAAGCAACCATGATAGAGGCTGCAGGGCGTGGAATTGCTATAACCCAGAGTTATATAATATAATATTTTTCTTAAGCACAAGATTACAAGTAAACGTACCAGTGTAAAATTTTCAATAGCATATGTACTTTCTCAGTTGATCTAGGATCCCACTAACTTTAGGAGAAGGAAAACATCGTGAGGAACCCTGGATCTAATGGTCTGAAACCGCCAACACCCAGTAAGCAGGTGTGGTAATGAGAGTTCGTTCCTTCACTGTAAAGACCTTTCTTTGCCCTGAAGTAAAACAGTTGCAGGCTGATATTATAATTTCTCGTAGAACTGATGGCCGTTGCGGCAAAAAGTTTCTACAGTAGAGACCGCGCACCGAAAATGGGACGACCTCCAACGAGGTGGACAGACGACCTGGTGAAGGTCGCTGGGAGCCGTTGTATGCGGGCGACATTCAACCGGCCGTTGTCGAAAATCTATGGGGGAGGCCTTTGTTTAGCAGTGGACTTCCTTTGACTGATATGATGGTGATTATAATTTACGATCCTGATTTCGGGTGTTTGCATCAAGAAGCCTACGCACGGGCCGGAATTTTCTGCAATGCATTTCTGTAGTACTAAGTATAGTTATTTGGCAAGTGCATTAGCGACTGCAGAGCCAGCCCACTGACGTTGGCAATACTGCTGTTCGTTACTAGCTTGTGATACCTGCGCAGCCTAGTGATTGTCAGTGCGATCCGATTAAGTTGAATATCAACGTGGGATCTGGTTGTTATTGTCTATAGAATAGAATACTTATACTTACGCAGGTCCTGGGCACTTTAGGATAATGAGGCTGCTATGACTATGTTATGACAGAGGACTATTTTATTAACAACATACAAAAGAAGTAGGTAAACACGTTCAAAATTTATTCAACTGTAATTTTCTTTTGTTAAATGGATAGGTAATTATAATATAATCCGAAAAGTAGCTCTTCTTACTTTTAGCAAATATCGGTTATCAGGTAGTGATCTGGCAGGAACTAGCGGGCCTCATGGATCGCGGGGCCCTGGGCACTTGCCCAGAGTGGCCAGTGGGAAAGAGGAGCCTGTATCTACAATAGAGCTATCCTTACTGACATAATTCATTAGGCAGCAGCAGCGAGGCAGAAATCTGAAGTCAAGTAGTTTAGATCGACGTGGTTTCTATGCGAAAAATATATTCAACTGAAATACTCATTTAAGGTCCAATTAATGTTTGCTTTCACATTATGGTTGAAATTACATGATCTAATAAAATGTAAAACAGCAACTTAGGATAGGAGCTATCTGACTTGGAAAAGGTTATAAAAAAAATAAAGCGTGTAGTTATTAAATAATAGTTTTAATAACATAGTACTAAAATCCTCGTCTTAAAAAGTCTACAGTTGCAATGCAATGTTTTCATTCACTGCAATTTTTGTACATTATTAACAACTTTAATAGATTATGTTTTGTTTTCATTTAATTAAATCTAGTTTTTAGGGTTGCAAAGTTTCAAAATGTATCAAGGATTTAATACATCGTCATCAAGCAGTGCCAATCAAAGAGTAAATATATGGAATTATGTTAATCGAGTTCGTAATAAATACGATAATTCAAGAAGTAGGAAAGTGCTTCCCTTTGATTGAACTTGTTGTCGTTGATCGAAATAACGATGTAGTTAAATCTGAAGAGTAAAAATATCACAAAATGATACAGATAGAAGACATATTTATTCATCCTCAATTGTATTGGTAAATTCGTATTCACATTTAACTGGATGTGGTACTATTCGAGACATATTATTAATTGAATCACTCGTAAATCCTTCGGCTTGTAATTCGTAACGAGAAAACAAAGTTGCTATTTCTAATTTTAACATAATTTGCATTCTATTTGGCAACTTTTTGAAAGATTGGGCATAGCTTAAAAAGAAATGATCAACTCCGTCTAATTTGGATTTATGTTCGTTACTATTTGATCTATGGTATTCCGTCACTTCAGCAATCGGTTCAATTCTAGTTTTCATCTTTCTCTTTTTAGTTTCCGAAGTATAATTTTCTGAGCCTTCCGGTACAGGATCCTGTGATTCATCAAGTGAGGAATTCACGTTAGCGTCTGGGATGAATAATTGAACATTACAATATTTTGTGTCTTGGGTCTGATCAGTACTACTAAGTAAGTTATTGGTATTATCACAATGACTACCGTGACTTCTCCTACTACCGAAACTGTTACAGTCATCTAAAAACTTCATTAGTTCAGCCCAGGGCCAATTTTTATACTTTTTATAAGCTAGGCCGGAAAAAGGATCACTGGTTTTCTTGTACTTGGCGTAATTGTCCCTTAAACCCTTCCACTTGTTACTCCAAATATTTCCTGGAAATAAAAAGTATAATTTAAGTTAATAATGTGATGAGTCATATTTCATACATAACGTATATGGATTCGTAAGTGATAACATTGCTATTTCGGGAACGTTTCATCTTTAATATTTGTTCTCTCTAATCTGAGAACTTTGTATGAAATTTCACCCAACGTTTGGCGAAATTTCCTGCGGGATTACATTACCGATAGTATGTTGGCTTTGGCACAAAGAGGATAAAGGACATCGCACACTGTAACGACTCAACGTCAATTCGACTATCGTATCGTAAAGGGCATTTTCCTAAATTGAACTGTAAATAGGTACTCCAGACAAACTATAGTGTGTTGACAGATTGCTCGCCATTCGTTAGGGCCGCGTCTCCCACTCATCGGCCACGCGTCGATTAGGCACTTATGACTCGCGGTCAACACATTGACCGTGCGCCACCGCACCGCCGCCTACCTTGCCTATTACCTCGCTAATTACAATACTTATCTCTTCTCAGCCAAACTATAGCCTAGCCGATAACACGTTGTCCACTCGTTGATGCCGCATCGTCGACTAGTGGACGCCGAGCTGGACCGAAAGTTGATGTTAAGACAGTGCACGGTGTTGGTCTGGTGTTGAGTCTTGATAGTGAGCAACGGCCTTAATAATTTTTCGTTTTATTCTTTAGGTACAAGTAGTTTCAGTTTTTCTGTTTGCGTTTACCGATAACTATTTTTGTGGATTTGTTTTCCATAACCTTGTTGCCGTGTGGTGCCGGCTCAGAATACCACCACCCCATCTCCTCCTGTGGGTGTCGTAAAAGTCGACTAAGGGATTAATCAGAGGATGGGCAGCAGCGTCCTTCGAGTACATTAACAACACAACTGCGATCGCCAACCCGTCTGCCAAGCGTGGCGATTATGGCAAAACCCCCTAACGAGCCCCAACACACCCATATCGGTCGTTGTGGTGTACTTTCGGGGAGGCATGTGTCTAGCAGTGGATTTCATTCGGCCGAAATGATGATGATGATGAACCTGTTTAATGTCAGTATATTCCACGGGAATGAGAGGATGGTAATGCATATTAGGAAGATTGCTCTGTGATCCCTATGGAATTAATGGGTTTGTAATACAAGAATTGTAGCGTCTACTTTGCACAAATGAACTGTACTTTCTCCATAAAGACAACTATTTTTGTTAAATTAGCTAGAGGGTACATTTATATCGTGTAGCATCTAATAATGAAAAAAATACAACCCTGACTGAAATTGAGTACAAACCAACAATTATATCGTATACAGGCGAGTTACTCCACGTATCCACAAAGTTTCAGATTATATTTGATTCACGTGTCGCCATAAGATGTCCTCGGACATTTTATGTTATATTAAATTTGATTTAATGTAGAGCATTTTGTCCCTAAGTTTTATTGTCATCTATACTAATAAATGTCCGTTTGTAATGTGTCAAAATAACAGCTTCTTACTAAACGCATATAAAAGTATATAGGGTACTTATAACAATTTTTTTGTCTGTCTGTCTGTTTGTTCCTGCTAATCTCCGAAAGGGCTATATCGATTTTGAGGGGACTTTCACTGGCAGATATTATAAGGAGTAACTTAGGCTACTTTTTATTAAAGATGTTTTCTAAATAAAAATTAGGGTTTCGTGAAAAGAAAAACATACCAATGAAATCTAATGTAATTCGATTTCTTTTAAATAAAACGGTGGGTGAAACCGCGGGACTCAGCTAGTAATACATACAAATGGACAATAAGGATTATATGTTATAATAAAACACTTTTAAACGGATTCTATCGCGTATATTTTAGGTTTTTGTTTTTCCTGACGTTTCGAACACTTCTCAAACCAGTGAAATGTCACATACCTTTACAAGATGCAGGGGTCTACAAGATTGACTGTGAGTGCGGGTTGTTATACATAGGGCAAACAAAGCGTAGTATAGCCACCAGGTTAAAAGAACACATAGCTGACGTCAAGCATAGACGCTCCACAAAGTCTGCAGTGTGCGAACATGCCTTAGATAAACCCAACCATTTTCTTCGTTTCGATCAACCTCATGTCCTCGCGAAAGAGAACCGATATGTACCAAGAATGTTTCGTGAGGCTATTGAAATTAAAAAACATCCTAATTTTAATAGAGAAGATGGCTGGCAGTTACCACCAGTTTGGAATCCTGTTATTAAAATAATAAAGTCCCAAACTAAATACCACACTGAAAAACATCAAGACACTGAGTGATTACTGCGTGCATCGAAATAATTTTTGATTATAATTGTACGGTAGATAAAATAAAATAACTTTTTAAAATCTGTAACGACGCCTGTCACCTTAGTCATCCTGCGACCACGAACCCTGCAAAGTGTTCGAAACGTCAGGAAAAACAAAAACCTAAAATATACGCGATAGAATCCGTTTAAAAGTGTTTTATTATAATGTGTAATACTCGCGAAAACCTAAGACATTATTAAGGATTATATGATTACCTATTACGGTAATTATAACCACGAGGTCAATCAGGCGCGGATCGAGCGAGCTCTCGGGTCTTATGTCAAGATTTTCAGAGATCATTGTTACTACTAGGTCTAACGTCAACTGCATCCCACAGTTTGGGAGATCAGTCTGGATCCACCCTTGAGATATTTGTTCCTACTAACGTACGTATCTACGTTTCCACGACCTACTGTGGTGTGTGGAGTAAATAGTTTAATTACGAATACACTGCTGCTTCGCGTATATGACACACTGTAAAAATAGCAGTATCTATAACAATGTTATTATTATGGTTAAAGAAATTTATTTCTCAGAAGAATATACATTCAATTATTGAGAAAACAAATGCTATATATAAATTACTAAAATGAGAGCATTCATTATAAAACCCACGCAGTTTAGTATTTGAATTGATTAGTAAAATTAAATATAGGTTACTTGATAAAAATATATGCCCTTGGTAATGTATTATATAGTTGTGTTCCTGCATATTGAGTTTTTGCCGTGGATTGTTTTAGGTGCTCGTAGCAATATTTGAGTTGCTTGTATTATTTATAAAACACTGATAAATAATTACGTTTGTGAGGTGCACTCGTAATGTGTGACATGCACGAGCATAAAGATATTTTGTTAGAAACCAACAGCGCGTTCCGCACCAAGTTTGTACCTAGTACCTACGTAGCATACATAGATGTCGTTGCAATTAAAATTACGCTTCACTTACCATCACCCTCTCCCATTATTGTTGCAATTTCTTGCCATGTCTTCGTTCTCTTTAAACGATTTTTGTAATTACGGTCATTTAAATCGTATAAATAACGTTTTTCTTTAACTAGTGCTATTAACTTTTCTGTTTCGGACATGGTGGCGTGGTTGTTAATGTTGGCGGGAGTGGAACGTTAGAACGCGTGCGTACACTCCTATTGACCGCCGCGGTCGAACTGGCTTGCTGTTTGCTCGCGCATTGTATGTTTCAAGAAAATGCCTAACCGACAGAGAGCGCTGAACTCTGAACGCGGAACGCGTGACCGCTTTCTCTCTCACACCCAGGCAGAGGTGTTATCTATCTGTAGAAGGAAACTCTGTAGGTCATAATAAATATTGTGGGTTTTATTGCATTACAATAAAGTATTTCATGCCTAAAACTTATTCCTATGCTAAATATAACTCATGTCACTCATGACAACTCCAGAGAACAAAAACTAATGGGTGAAGTAAACATCAAATTAACGCCGAAAAACTTTTTATCTTCCATACTTAGGCTCGTATTACAGATCGAGAACGAGAATCAAATGATGTTATTCAAGAATTTCAACACTCTAATACTCTACGCAGATGATAAAAAAATATTGAAAGTGACTGTGTACTAATACAGAATGACCTGGGGACAGATTACAGGCCTATTGTCGTAATAATTTCATACAACTCAACTCTAAGTGTGCAGTAATATCGTTTACTCGCAAAAATAAACTTATCAAATACAATTATTGTCTTCATAACTATGTGTTAAATCGAGTGACCGAGCTGAGAGACAACTGGGTGTGCAACTAGATGAAAAGTTGTTATTTAAATCTCATACTATATAACCAAAATTACAGAAAAGGTGCTGCGAGTCTGTCGTGATTTTAAAGATTCAAATGCATTTCTTCTCCTTTACAATTCTCTGATACGATCAGTTCTGGGATATTGCTCAACAGTGTGGAACCCACAGTACTCTGTCTACATTGACGCTACAGAAATAGTCCAAAATAAATTTATAAACTATCTTAAATATAGACCAAGTTCAGCATTTTAATTAAAAAGTTTCCTAGTCTTGAACAACGCCGCAAAGAGAGAGACCAACTACTCTTATATAAGATTCTACATAATCAAATTGATTCCCCTTATTTATTAAGCAAAATTCAGTTTAGATGTCAACGTACACATATAAGAAAGAGATTTACTTTCTACTTTCCCTTTACAAATTCTAGGTATTGTTCTAACTTGTTCATAAATATATCTTGTAAAATTTATGATAGAGACTATAGTCATATTGATATTTTTCATGAAAGTTTAACAAAGGTCAGGAGTAGCCTGTCGAAATAGAGAGTTTTATAATATGTATCTCCAGTCTTTGTTATTTATTCTTAATGATTTATGTTCCCATGTTTTCCTCCTGTTTTAACAAGCTTATTTTGGTGGTATTGGCATATTATTGTTTTATGCTTGACGCTAAATGTTTCGTTACGCGTAATTTCAAACTTTGGACTTTGGAGTCTTAGCAGGTTCCTTTATAGTGTCTACTATTGGTGATATCGCTTATATTATATTGTAAATTTGTGGAAACTTTTTTGGTTTAAGTATTGTATGTATGCATTTCAAATTCATATTGTAAAACTGTGTGTTTCCCTCAAAAATAAATAAATAAAACTTAAGTAGAACTTGAGTCGAGATTGCATCAATCTATACAAATAAATAAAATTGAAGTGTCTGTTTGTAATGTCAACTGCTTCTTACTAAATGCATATGAAAGTATATACGATACTTACAACAAATAACTTTTTTTTGTCTGTCTGACTGTTTGTTCCCGCTAATCTCCGAAACGGCTCGACTGATTTCTACGGGACTTTCACTGGCAGATAGCTGAAGTCATAAGGAATAACTTAGGCTACTTTTATTTTGGAAAAACGATTAGCAATAATAGCATTAAATTAGAAAAAAAAATTAACCCCACGAAATCCAATATATATACTATAACAACTGTCTATGCTGAAATACTCTAAATTAATTAAAAATAATTCAATTTCTATTAAATTGAACGGCGGGTGAAACCGCCAGTCCCAGCTAGGTGAATATAAATGCTGGACCTTTTATATATGATGATATGATTAATGCAATCTAGACTTGGGTTTTACTTTCTCGTTCGTGCCTTAAACTTAACGTAGGATTTTTTTTTCATATGTATCAGCGGGGCATATTGGCGTGACAGGTACATTCGCTATGTGGGCAGGGATGGTAGCCTAAAGCGGAGAGGGGTCACGTGCGGGGTCCCACAGGGGTCGGTTCTCGGCACCCTCTTATGGAACCTCGCGTACGATACGGTCCTTCATGTCGTCAGCTTAGTCTGTTACGCCGATGACACTCTTGTGTTGGCCGGCGGGGAGTCCTTCGAGGAAACCATCCGGCTTGCCGAGCAAGTGGTGGCAATTATCGTGGTCGAAATCCACGCTCTGGGTTTGTGAATAGCAACTCACAGAGCCTCCCAGTTCTTGGATACGCGTTGGTGACTCGCAAATAAGGCTTGGCCAGTACATGAAGTACCTAGATCTCAACCTGGACAGTCGCTGGGGCTTCAAAGAGCACTTCAAGCGTCGTGTGCCCGGGCCGAAAAATTAGTGGGTGCATGGCACCGGCTACTGCCCAATCTCGGGGGCCCGAGGGAAGAAGTTCGCCGCCTCAATGAGGGAGTCGTGTGGTCCATGGCCCTCTATGTGACTGTTTGGTCAACTCGACTCTCGGGCGTCCAGTGCGTGGGCTGCCGAGCAGCGGACGCCTCCCGAACAAACTGATATTGTGTGTGCATATATGCATGTACATATAGCAGACCGCGAACGCGTCTAGAAAAATAAATATAAATACATTTATTATACCGATTAATACTTTTCAGTCTAATGTTACCATATCACAGTAACATATACCGAGTATAGACGTTTAGTTTGGCGTTTCGCCGTCGGGATCGCATTAACCCTAGTACTCATCTAAAAAATGTCTAACGCGCCAAAATAAGTTTTCACTTCTGTCGGCACTCCCGGAGTGCAACCCGTATTTTTTTGACACACTTTCACTTTTACAAGTCAAACTTCATAAATCAACGATGCCCGATAGGGTTTCGAGCATATAGATCTAGACATCCAACTTTGTTACAAATTACGTCAAAGACAAGGAAAATAAAACGAACAATTATTGTGAAAGCACCAGTCAATAAATTTTATTCACTAAAAATCTCTTAGTATACAAATCTGATATTGGTAATGTGGATGACGTGGTCTATGACTACAAGTGCTGGTACATTTTCTGGTTATCTGTAGCCTTTTTAACAAGACATTAATAATACAACAACTGGACTTGGCCGTCTTCCGAGTGGATTTTCAGAAGCTGTTTGATTTGTACATCTGCTGTCAAATCTCATGTTAAATGATATGATTGGTTATTCTGAATTGCTTGATTCTGATCAACAAATAATAACATCCTGCGATTTCACAGTAGATTAGGTACTGATCAGAGAATTGTATAGCATCATTTAGGTTTTAGTGATCAGACTAGAGCCCTATATTTATATCTTATGAAATACTTGAAATTGAATGTTTGTTAATGACTTGGCTAAAATGGCTCCATAATTATATTAATCAAACTTATGGTCTGTTTCATCACTCTCAGAAAATCAAGCAAAAATTATACTCCATCAATCACTTTGAAATTACTTACAGCATATCCTAGTTATAAAACAGACCTTAAATCGTTAGCGATGAGAACCATTTGGGCATGAGTTTCATCTACTACACATGAACAATAAATATTATGAAAATTAAACAAAGGAAAACACATGAGATCATTAAAACGTAAACATTAAGTGTTAGTAAAGTACTTATATCTAATTATAATTTCTTACTTTAACAATTAGAATGAGAAAGCCATTTACCGATGATCAAAGCGATGACTATTTACAACTTTACTTATTTTGGAATGTTGAAGTACGGATTTAGTTATAAACAAAGGTAAAGTGACATTAATTGATGATATCATCTAGATAGGTACGCTTAAATTTCCACGATTATCACTACTACAACGAAGTTTTCAGCTAATTTAACAGCGTTGACGATAATATATGGAAATTATGCTTAAAAATATATGTAATTCGTATATTGTCACTACAATTTTCGAGACATAAATACATATCCAGTACATTATCGATGAAAAAATAATAAATTCCCTACAATATCCCACGATTAAAAGTATTGATAATGAAATGAGTTCACTAGTGGAAGCGTCATCTATGGTGACACAGCGACACTATTAGAGTACATTACATGACAAAAAGCTCGAAGCTTAGTCCTGAGCTTCCACATACCTAAACAACTATCAAAGTAATATTAGGTATAAAATAGATTTATTTCTCTAACCTATGAACTATACATATTATATTCTAGTCGATGAGTATTGTGTCATGTTAGTTAAAACATGCACATGAAATTCAGGATAACTATGGATCGATTTCAGTTGAAAGCATGAGCAATATTGAATTTACTGACAATAGTAAATATATGAATACTGAAACCTCGGCTATCGGTTATATAACTTTCAGTGTTTATGGCTGGTGTAGGTTAAAGCTAGACAATGACGTTTTCTATAATGATTGGTATACTATTTATATTTATAACCAAGTTAATGTGTGGTTTTAAACATTACATGTCATAATCAAATAAACTGAAAAGGATCATTTTTGAATCTATTCATGTAGCCATCATTAGAGTTGTTTAGTAACTCACTCATTTTGGAAACGATCATTTGGGGAACACATGCGTTACACGATTCAGCAAAATAATATACAAGTATTTTGAAGATCTAACGTCAAATTATATTTATAAATCAGACTATTAGGTACTTTTTCTGCATTATTATGATCAGAATAGATTATTGGAGACAAATCAATGGAACGCTAATCGTTAGCATAAACTTTCACAGTGAAGATATGGAATGCTTATCTGAGTTTAATGAGAGTTAGCTGGAAGTAAAGACATGTATGAGTGAATTTGTTAGACATAAAATATATCCATAACTAACGAGTGAATTCCATTACATCAAGTGTTTTTACATTTAGATATGTAGAGTAATTAGAAGACATTGAAATGGGAGAGATTGTTCGGTTTCATTCGCCATCGACTGTCAAGTTATCCCCTAATCGTGTATAGTTTTGAGCATTCTGCTGTAATTGTATTTTACAGCAGACTATTGTTAAAGTTTCGAAGAAATTCTTGTAGAAATTTTCTAAATTTCTTTGTTCTTGACTACAGTTTAAGCTGTACGCAATTTTTCTTTCTTTCAACTGTTAGTTAGTTCACTCCCATTTCAAAACATTAAGTTAATCTACATTTGGATAAACACGAGATTTCACAGTGTTTAATATGACTATATATGCAATAAATGTGTATTTTTAACGCATCGTTCAGGAAGGGGACTTCAGGGAGGCTGTACGTTTTCGAGGAATTCAAAATATTTCCCGCGAGTAAGTTCCAAATAATTTCGTCTATCTAAAATACAATATCATTTTAGTTTACAAATAAACGCTAAAACATATGTTTCGTAACTTCCTCTGGACTTTGGCTTTGCCATTCTACTTCTTACCCATACTCTGTGCAATAATAATAAGTGAAGAGTCAAATGAATCAAATAATATATCTGACAGATTGTTGAATACAAAATTAACCTTGAGTTTAGGCACACAGCCCTTGCTTTTGAGATACTTTCAGCTAAATGGTTGAATGATTGCTACACCAAATTAGATGGAATGCTAATGAGCTAAGGATAAGAGACACTCCATTAATACTTTTGAGTTCAGCAAGTTGAATGAACTTGTATGAGAATTGAGTCGTAATTCTGTAAAATAATATATTTATATGTGGTTGTACTCATTCATGTGTCATAGTCAAACTCGACTTGCTGAACTGAGAAAGAAATTCACACATCTTTTCATAAATCATAAATTTAGAAAAATTTCAAGAAAATACGCTTAATCCTGATTAATACCGCAATTTTTATGTGATTCTTATCTGTGACATCCTCGTCTTCCCTAAGTATATTAGTGTCGGCATTTAGTTCTTCCGGAAGCATCTGGAATTTGGTGCGTTTAAACAAAGTGGGGGCTATTGATCATTGCAATTAAAGATTCCAGTACCCTCAGCGCGCCAAAGCACCTAAATGTGGCACTGTTTGTAATTTTATAGATAGGATAAATCACGCAATCAACAAGAATATGACAAGATTATGCTGTTTAATTTTTTTGTATTCTAGGCTCAGTAGGTACTGAAACTTTCGCTTAAACTTCAAAGGAACCATTTTTCATTCTAATATAATTATCTGGATTTGTGTCTCTCTTCGAAACCCGGTCTTTTCATACGCTTACGCGGGTACTTGGATTCAAAATGCAGGGGCTTTTAGGGAATTAAATTTGGGTTCATGATGATGGATCACAAGGGGAAGGAGAATTTCCTAAGTGGTACAGCTGCAGTCGGTATTGCAGTATTAGTCAGGATTAAGGGGCTGATCCGGCCGGGCGGCTCACTCCTTGAGCTTGTGCCAGTCGGCGATCTGGCGGCGCGGCGCGGCCTGCACCTCGCGCCAGTGGTGGCGCGCGCTGCCCGCACCCACGGCGCCCAGCTCCAGCCGACCGATCACCTGCGTCACAACTAACACTTTAACAATACTTCTTTTATGTGTTACGAACAACTTTATTTAAACGATTGTAAGTCATACAATTCGTGGTGCGTCGATTGGGGAATCTGCGTGCAGTGGCGCGCCGCCGCGTACGCAGCATAGCATAGCATACAGGGATGCTTCGGGGATCCTTTACAATCGCAAACCGCTTTACAGTCACCGTCAGTCAGTCAGTCTCCGAGATGTGCGTATAGGCGTAGCACAAGTGGGCGGCGGTATGATCATACGAAGACCGAGGCCCCCACTTAGGTGCCGAAGATGACCCGGGGCGGCGGAAGCTCATGACGAATTTGCATTGAGTCCAATAAAAAACAAAAAAGAAACATCATACATTCTGTCTCCTCCAGTGGATGTTATAAAAGGCGACTAAGAGACTCTTAACCAGAGTGATAGGCAGCAGCGTCCCTTCTGTGGAACAGCAATCACTCAGCGCTCAACACCCCACCTGCCAAGCGTGGTGAGTACTGGCAAACTTCCCCCACAATAAAGACAATAACTTTAATACAAAAATAATGTATACTCCAAACTTTCACCCCCTCTTTTACCACCTTAAGGGTACTATTTATAAAAACACTGAAACGGTATATTTCTTTATTTTAAGCCAAATAACAATTTTCATAGACCTAACTTATAAAATGACGGAATTTTACCTATTTTACCACCTTAGGGGTATAATTTCTTCCTTAGTGGATGCCTACGTTATTAAAGACATCACCTGCCAAAATTTCAAGTTTCTAGCCCCAGCGGTTAAGGCTCTAACATATATTGTGTTTTTTTGGTAGGTATTGACCCAAGCTCTCACCCCCTGCAGTATGTCGTGCTATTTACTGGACAACCTGTATGTTTATACTTAGACTGGCTGATGACAAAACAAAGCAGTACGTTTAATAATCTGTCGAAAAATTTGCTACCCACCTCATTCTTGGTTACTCGATCCCAGTCTAACACAAGCAGCTCCAGTGAGACATGATCGAGAGTAGCGTTAGGCGCGGCGGGCACTTCGAACACGAATGACTCGTTGAACACCGGGTTCAGGGTACGCTTCTTCACGTGCGTCTTCTTCTTCGCAATGCGCTGCCCGTTGTACAACAGGTACATCTTCACGTAACTGTGGAAATAGCAAACATTATTTATGTGTGAGTACTGAAATTCGGCCGAAATGATGATGACTCAAATTCTTTAGAGTGAATACTTATGACTATTACGGCCGAATACTCGAACGCCATTTAACGTTAAGTCCCCGCTTAAACAATTTGAGGCGCCTGGTTTTGTACCAAAAACAGGTTTCTCGAATAGTTTAAGCGGGGACTTAACGTTAAATGGCGTTTGAGTATTCGGCCGTTAGACGTTTTAATAATATGACTTTTACATTAATGTTTGTTATTATATTAGACCTGCACAAAGGATATACACAAGAAATCACACATCAAGACTACAAAGTTTTAGAGACGTATACTCCCTAAATTGACGGCATGGTTGGTGCAATGGCTAAGCGATTGGCTTTCTGCGCAATATGTCACGGGTTCGATCCCCGCACGGAACAAATATTTGCACAGATAGTTCTCTACAAATCTACAAATAGTTGTTTCGGGTCTGGGTGTTTTGTATGTAAGAATTGTCTGTAAGCTACGATACAGGAACAATAGCAGTGTAGATCTTTAATATATACAAAAATTAGGCCACAGCATGCACTGACTAAAGTTATGCCGAACAAAAATATCGAAGTTGTAATTTATAACAATGAAAACAATATTACTACAAACTACTATGCCTATAAACTATTGTGCGAAAAAACTTTATGCCAAACATTTTATTATATTGAATCACCACGCTTGGCAGGCGGATTAGTGATCACACTATGGACACGAGAGGATCCTGCAGCCCATTCTCTTGATATCAACCCTTAGTCGCCCTAAATGACACCCATGGGTGGAGAGGGGTGGTGTTCTTTGCTGGAGTCCAAACGGAGCGGAGAAGACTTTGTCTTCGTGTTCATTTATCCAACATATTTCAAGTTGAATGTATTCTAATAACAGTCCGTTGTCATATCAGTCACTGCTGAAGAAAAGCCTCCCCTGAAGATTTGCACAATTGTGTCGGCATTTTAGGGTAAACTTGCCAGTATTGTGGGTGAGCGAGTAATGGCTGCTATTCCACAGAACTGACGCTGCTGCCCATCCCTCTGGTTTAGAGTCATCTCAGCCATTTATACGTCCACTGCTGAGCTAAGGATAACCATAGACTTCCACAATCGTGTCGTCATTTTGGGGGGTATTTACCACGCTTGGCAGGCAGGTTGGTGAGCGCAGTATGGCTACTATTTTACAGAAAGGACGCTGCTGCCCATCCCTCCAGAGAGTCACTTAGTCGGCTTTTACGGGAGGAGCTGGAGTGGTGCTATATTTTGAATCCGGACACCACACGGACATGTTGTTGTTGGACGGATGGTTTGGAGTGATAATGAATAAATGGTAAATACTAACGGGTCAGCTAGTCCAGTGACGTCCATCTTGGGTAGGTTGCGAGCTTTCAGCAGCACAACTGTAAGACGAGCAGCGGCCGGCTGCCAGCACAACGACACCAGCACCTCGCCACGCCCCACGCTACGCATCTGAGTGACAATCAAGACAGTTCTAAGACTGATGATTAAGAAACCCTCCTCTCTTGACTTGTTATGATAGTGTCATCATCACTTATTGTCGAGTTGGTTCAAAACGTAGCATTAACTCTAACTTTGCGTTAGCTTTACTCTCTCTTTATTTATGTACCTACCTTGAGACTGCGCGGCTGTATCTCGCGGCAAAGCGCCATAGCCTCGCCGCTTTGCAGCTGAAGGTTTAAAAGCGGGGACACCACCTCGCCAATTATCTCATCACGGGAATATCTGTAACAAAAACGGGAATAATGTATTTATAATTTAGAGCCATTTTTTGTGCTTTTCCCAGCAAGGTTTACATACAGATGGCATTTAACCAAACGTAACTAACCTTTGACCCATTTAAAGCCCATGGGACTATTTAAAAACCAGGTCATTACTTTTATGTCTTTACCAGAAGAGCAACAGCAAACACGTTAGCGACAGTCCATTAATGACTTCAAACCAAGATGCCTGTGAGTCCCTAGTTATACTTTTAGACAATCAATCAGTATCTAGTCTCCGTATGGCCTACCGGTTGCATGAGGTGTAATACGGAGATTTCGTCACCTGTCGAAACTGAGCACAACGAAGTGTAGGGTGATAGCCGTAATCTGGTGCGGGGCGATGCCGTAGAACGTGAAGTCCTCGTCGTACACCGGGCAGCGGGTCTTGCGGACCACCCTGCAATACACAACATTTTCGTTTAAAACATTTATCGTGAAAGCAGAAGTTTTGGCTCTGAAGTCTGCTTTTATCTCTGCTTTCGACTTTTATAGTTTCAATAGTACCAAAGTTAGATTGAATTGTAATGGCCGCCCGCGACCTGGTCTGATATGCCTTTTCTTACGGGCTTTGTAATTTGATAAGGGTATCAAAGTAGACGAGTAACATATTGATGACCTTTTCTTTGCCCTCCTCTGGGTCATAATACCCGTTTGAAGTGTTTTCTAACGTTTCTACAAAATTCTGAATGGTAATAGTATTAAATAAAATACACAGTCTCATGAACCTTGTATGACACTAGCATTGTATTTGATGCTTGTCGATCAGTATTATTCTGATCTTGATATCACTACCGGTCCCTGTAACGATTACTGACCTTGTCTTAACTTTGTGTTGTTTGTCGGGCAGGAGTTGCAGCTTGACGTATGGGTCGGGTCCAGCTGGCTCACGGCCTGGCAGACCTTGACACGATACCACAGACACCACCAAAGCATTCTTCTCATTCTCATAGCTGTGGGCAAGACGAAAAAACATATAATTACTGCAGGTAATCGTAACAAAACCAGAAAACCTATTACGGCTCAATAAGAGATTATCTCATGCAGGACTGAAAGAAATTACTGGCGGGCGCCTGTCGTTTGCTATATTTTTGACGCTAATTTTGGAAACACTTCGGCCAAATTCGGAGATCAAAGATGGTACGGTTGACGCAGTGGCTAAGCCGGTGGCTTACTGCACTACGTGTCGCGGGTTCGATCCCCGCACGGAACAAATATATGCATGGTCTATAGATATTTGTGTCGGGTCTGGGTGTTTGTGTATGTGAGTTTTATGTCTGTAAACTGTACCCACGATACATGAGAAAACCTATTGTGGGACAACATAAAACGAACCGTTGCTAAAGGTAAATAAATAAATATATCAAACCGGTCCAGTTCCAATCTGTGGCACACGGCGTGTCAGTGAGTACCAGTAGTGAGTGCAAGTATTGCTACTAAGTATGTTATGTTCACAGTAGGATACTGACGCGTTTACCCAGCGTGTTTGAGTGAGCCTCTCACAATGTTGTTAACCGTACCATTGTGTTACGAAAAAGTATCTCATAATTATTGGTAGTAATAGAAACAATTACATAGTATTATATATTTTTTAATCCAACTTTCTGCAAAGAAGCTCCTTTTAGACTTTAGAAAATGAGTTTCTTAATCATCTGACCCACAAAATGCCTCAATATTGCAGAGTACAACTGTTTTTGGGATGCTATTATTACTGACCAGTATTCTTAAAGATGTGATTTCTGTTCGCAAGATTTTAGACTAAAAATGTTATTATATTTAACGAGTAAGACATCTAATAATCTTGCCGTAGCTGATCCATAGCCTTTACTTAAAATATCAAAGCCAACTTCAGCTTTGCTAAAATCCGAACTAATCGTGTGAACCGTGTGGTACCGCCTAAGAATATACCACCACCCCATTTCTGCCCATGGGTGTGGTAAAAGGCGACTATGGGATTAGCCGGAGGGTGGGCAGCAAGTCCTTCGAGTACATTTACAACTCCACAGCATTCGCCTGCCAGTGGTGGCGATCATGGCAAAACTTCTCAATGAGCACACAATTCAAACCCAAACCGGTCGTTGTGGCGATCTTTGGGAGAGGCCTTGTCCAGCTGTAGAGTTATCCAGCTGAAATGATGACGCGGACGAAGTTTTAATTAAACAAGGATTAATATAATTATTACAAAGTTGTAACTTTCGACGGTTGTATTGTACGCATCGAGTCGCGTATTATATAACTGCCTATAAATAGAATCTCGGTTCTTATCATTTTCCAATGCGACATATTTGCCAACCGATTCGCTATAGGATAAATATTCAGAACTTTCCGAGTATTTTGGTCCTCCAATCGATTATACCCCGTCGTGAACAAAGGCAATAAACCCGTATAGATATTCGTTTGTCTCACAGATATAAAGTATGTCACATCTATCGATACAGCGTAGGCTGTAAGCCAAAATATGTACAGGCAAGAGTGTAGATACCTTTTTCATTTGTCCCAGTGTAAATTCTTCATGAACTTCCCTGGGGCGGTCATCTTCGGCACCTGAGGAGGGCTCCATGACCTCGTATGATCACACTAGAGCCGCCTACTGGTGCTACTCCTATAGGCATCTCGGAGAGGGTGACTGCAAAGCGGCCACCCTCCTGGGGAGATTGTAAAGGATCTCCCCGAAGCCTCATTATGAGCTACGGGATTTGTAGCAAACCAAGCTACGAAGAAGCTACATTTATTCTTGCAAATACTGTAACTGTTTTCTTTGCTTTCATTGGTTCATTTAATCCTTTTAATTTGATTGGTGAATATGATGGATATATCGGTTATCTAACAGGACATAGGCGTAATTGTAAAAGAAACTAAATCGACATTTTAATGTTTTGGTCGAGCCATTTATTTATTATAGACTTCCGTTTCGATAAAACTTCTTCGCTACATTGTATATATTACCCTACCCAGGAACAGGTTAAATGCCACTTCAAAAACTAATAAACTCTCTATTTGGACCCTGATCGAGGGGTACGTGAGTGAACAGGGGTCGATAGAAGCATGTTACTTGCGTGTTTATTGCGTGGAGAGTGGATGCGGGTACTCTTCCCCGATATTTTACGGTTAATTCAGAAGATACGGTGTGGTGTTTATTATATGCGAGTAGAGGTCTTTATGCACGGTATTTTGATATTAGTTAACGCTTAAATGGATATAGTGCTTTCTCAAACCTTGTAACGCATGTCCGAGTTGTTGATTGGACACAGTATGACTTCGCAAAGATGACGTCGTTATTTTAGATAATCTTTTGTGCAATTTTAATGACCTGTAAAGTCATCACCCTCTCTAGAGGAGGGGAGGTGACTGTAAAGGGCTGCCCCCCTAGACAGTGGGAAAGCCTAGCTTTAGTCATCGGTTGACAAGAGCTTGAGAGCGTTTCGTATGGTAAGTGACGAATACCGGAAGCCGAATCCTTGGGGATTGCCTGGCATACGCAGACATGTGACATAGGGGGGCCATTAGGGTATAGTGTATTTCTGCCTTAAAGGCAAAACAAAGGCACACATTACACATCGGCAACTCCTCTGGTGTTCCGGATCTTTATGGGCGGCACTAATCGCTTAGCCAACCTGAAAGGTTGTTCGCCCTCCAATATAATAAAACAGTCATTCGATTACCTATATTCCGAATCTGTGAATCCAGAAAAATTTCAGCGGTTTCAAAACCCTGGCTTATAACCAGTTGATTTGATCGGTAAACGATCTGTGAGGTTAAGCAACGCTTGGCGCGGTCAGTATCTGAATGGGCGACCGCATAGTGGTATTTCAACGGAGCGTCTCTTTGCTTCGGAGGGTACGTTAAATCGTCGGTACCAGTTGTTGGCATTAGACAGCAGTGGTTAAGCCATGGAGGCCTTCAGGCGGCTTGAACAACTCTATCACATGATGGCCATAAAAAAAAACAAGAAAAATAATGTTTCCAATGTGACATTTCTGATGTTATATGTACTTTCTTACTTAACCTAAGGCACTACTTTACGGCAAGTTGGAGGAACTTTGGATGTAGGAAAGCATCGTGAGGAAAACTGAATCGAATGGTCATGTACAGCCAACACGCAGTAAGCATGCTTGGTGACTATTCCTCGCTTCTCTGTATGAGAAGTGGCCTTTAACCCAACGGCTATTGGCCAACGGGAGGATGTCCGCTGCGAGAACAAACAGCCTTACTTACCTAAAGAACACTTAGAACGGGAAACTGTCAATGGTAAAAAACGGAGCCGTTGCCGTCTACAAGAGCCCTTAGCCTGTTATTTATTTATAACCTACTACATAGACCGTATATTGAAACTTGCAACTAAAAACTTTGGGTAGAACCAGACAGAACTACATATAAAAATAGCCTTCATAACTAAACAGTTCCGTGCGGTCCAGACACCGCATTAAGAATATAGCACCACTCCATATCCTCCCGTGAATGTCGTAAAAGGCGGCTAAAGGTCTCTAAACCAAAGGGATATATAGTAGAGTCCCTTCTGTGGAACAGTAGTCATACTGCGCTCATGAACTCACCTGCCAAGCTTGGTAAATACTGGAAAATTCCCCCATATGACGACATTATGGAGCAAATCTACTGAGTATGATGAAATAACGAAAATAATGGAATCATCATATCAGCCACAGGACGTCCACTGCTGAACAAAGGCCTCCCCCTTGGATTTCCACAACGAGCTGTCACATGCCGCTCTCATCCAACGACTCCCAGCGACCTTCACCAGGTCGTCTGTCCACCTCGTTGGAGGTCGTCCCGCGCTGCATTTTCCGGTGCGCGGTCTCCATTCGAGAACCTTTGTGTCCCAACGGCCATCAGTTCTACGAGCAATGTGCCCTGCCCATTGCCACTTCAGTTTACTAATCCTTTCAGCTATGTCGACAACTTTAGTTCTTCTACGGATCTCCTCATTTCTGATTCGATCTCGTAGAGAAATCGAGATCGAATAATTGAATAATTACATCCAATACCGTTGCGACACAGTATACTAAGTCAGCAGTATTTTTTTACCTTATAAGTCATTTTACTCAAGACTGAATGTCGTAAAACAAATGTACCAGTTTAAGTCTTGTGCCAGACGAAATACGACCGTTTATTATTAAAACGCAATAAAAAGGCTTAGATACCATTAAACGCTTTTACGTCTCGTGTAACAAAACACTCCCTAGGGTTCACAAATGGATTAGTTTTCACTAGTGTGGGTGATATGACGGTTTTGGCAGGAAGGAAAGTTTTATGAAATGTAGACGTTCAATTACGATAATGTAAAGCCATAATGGCTGTAAACAAATTGTATATATTTATTTTATATGTCAAAGCTCAATTCTTTTTAGGCAAAACATCGAACAGGTATTAAATTTCTAGGTTTCATTCATTGTATAAAAAAATCGTCAACAGCTGAAGAAAGGCCTAACGAGCGGTTACATGTCGTGTGTCATCATTTTGGGGGGAATTTGCAAGTACTCACCACGCTTGGCAGGTGGGTTGGTGAGCGCAAAATGGGTGCTGTTCCACAGAGGGGACGCTGCTGGCCATCCCTCTTGTTTAGAGTATTTTAGTCATCTTTTACAACATCTACGTGACGAGATAGACTGGTAATATATTTCTAATCTGGATACAACACGCCTCAGATGTGTTTCACTAGTCATCAATAAATAACGTCGAAAGCCCTACATTGACTACGGCAAATCCTCGTATCTTTAGACCTTTTTTTATTTATCCGGTGCAAGTACCTCGTGTACTGCCTTCGCCCCGGGAAAGGGCGAAGGGGCATTCCGGTTTCCTACCGGCTAAAACCACCGGAGTGATCATCGTCGGCACCGAAGGGAGAAAAAAATCATCTTATATAAATAAATAAAATTGAAGTGTCTGTTTCTGTTCTGTCAAAATAACAGCTTTTTACTCAAGTCACATGAAAGTATATACAGTATCTCCAGCAAAAAAACTGATATTTTTTTGTCTGTCTGTCTGTTTGTTCCCGCTAATCTCCAAAACGGCTGGACCGGCTGGACCGACCGGACTGTCACTGGCAGATAGCTGAAGTTATAGGGAATAACTTAGACTGCTTTTATTTTAGAAAAATAATTAGAGTACCGCGCAAAGAATTTAAAACCCATGAAATCCAATATATATATATATATATATATACTCTATCTCAAGTGTCTATAACGAAGTACTCTAAATTATTTATAAATAATCCAATTTCTTTTAAATTAACCGGTGGGTAGAACCGCGGGTCCCAGTTAGTACTAAATGCAATTATAAGACTATCTTTGAATACAATGCTCCCCTACTTCAATTAATTTATTACAATGTATTTAAATTTATACTTTTATGAACATGTCGTAGCTTTCAATCAGCAAATCTTATTGAGAGAACAGCTAAGATGTTAATAGTACTGGTACTATTATAATCTGGGTTGGCCCATAGACTCATTATAATATCAGGTATCAATAAAGCATTATGCTCTAAAAACAAAAACCCCCACCAAGAATACTTTTAACTCATGCTCACCACAAAATCTCAGTAAAGAATTAAACCTAGTCTTGTTTAAAAGTTTCGTTTATTATCACTTTACTAATAATCACAATTTAGTTTATTATTCATATAAAATTAAGAAACAATCTAAACTTAACCTGCGAACTCAATTTCCCCGCAGTGTAAAATGTCTCATAACAATAGCGGGGCGCCCGCAGCAACACCCCAGACAAACATTGTTATAACTTCGGAAATTGCCGACCAAACAGAACGCTACGTCAGCACCCAACTATTTAATGAGACAATTTAACTTTGTGGGAAAAAACCTTATGGGATTACTCGGACGAACGGTTGCAGTGTGTTTTACCCTGCTCACTCAATTAAAAAGTAATTTGTTTTTGCACACACATTAGCCCGTCATCGTCTACTGCAGAAAATGGGTCTCCTCACTACAATGAGGGATTATAGGGGGGATATTGTCATAATCACCACGCTTGGCAGGCGGATTGGTGTTCGCAGTATGTTGTTAATAGCACTGAACGATGCTGTTGCCCATCCTCTTGATGTCAACTCTTAGTCGCCTTTTGCGACACCCATGGGTAGAGGGGTAGCCTATTCTTTGCCGGGAACTACACGGACTTTATTACTGTGTAGGACAAAAAATTTACGAAAAGTACCAAAGACTCTTCTATTTATCACTTAGACTTCTTTCGATTTATCATATCAAAAATGTCGACATGAGGAAAATACTGAAGTTAATCTGAAATTAACAGTAACATATTTTATCGACATTGTTTACAGTTTTAAGTTGATTATAAAGTAGTCTTTAAAAAGGGTTTCAAGACCACAAACATTATATTCAGGATTAAAGCAGAGCCCTGCAAATGTGAAAAAAATCTTACCCATTTTAAACCCTATACGTGGTGATATACATTCATGTAGAGATATATATTACAGGAGTTGGAGCTGTTACAGGAGAATAAAGAACTATTCATATAAAAAACTAATATTCTATCCTAGCTTTATTCCGCCCACGACGAGTGATATTCTGCTTTCATTATCTCGTCGCCTACAATTATCTTACAGATTATGCGGATCCCACTTTGAACCCCCCAGCGTTAATGAGAACGGACATCGTCCGGATTTTTCCTAAGGAAAAGGAAAATTATCGACATCATATACCATATATTTGACATATACATAGTTACTTTATTCTGATTACCAATGGGTCTGGCCGTGGCCTTAGTTTGCGCATGTCTGACCTAAGACCTTAAACGCTAACGATATACGAGTAGGTAATATATTAAAAGTGCAACGGTTTCCGCTTGCATTTTAAATGTGTTAATCACACTGAAAGTCATTGTTGCGCGTGTAATATTGTGAATTACGGAACATTATTGTTACAAAACGCATGAAATGAATCACAGCATTGTTTTCTGGACGACACCGCAAAAAGCCTCGTAAGACTTTTTCTGCTTCCCCGGATTATAGTTTAGTAAATTGATTTATAGCAGAAGAAGGCTTTCTACAACAAAGGCGAACAAAATGACAGTACACGGAGTAAATGTGCCCCGTAATTGTTGTGACTAACGGACGAGGGTAGTTATTGATTTCGAGACTTGCCTATTACGCGGGGAGTTGACGTGTCGATGTATCAGCTTTAGAATGTTGTGACAGTCTGCCAACATGAAATACTGCGTATATAGGCTGTTTGGCATATGAACTGAAACAATTTTTTGAGGGATGAGGGAGTCATTGCTATTGCTAGTTTTAACTCGTTGACCAACAACCCATCTCGATCTACTTGTTCTTAAATCATTGGTACAGTTATAAAAAACTTGTCTTAATTGCAATTGTATTATGTAATGATGATGATGATAATGATGCCAATGGCTGCTTAAATAAATTTTATTCTACTGAAAACTTTGTAGTTTACACAGTCTATAATGACGTCGGAAAACGAGTGATGAAACTTATTGAGATGGACAGGACACCTGACAAGGCGTGATGATGACGGGTGGAGTAAGAGTGACTGAGTGGTGACCAGGACTGGAAGAATGTCGGTCGTCCGGCAGCAAGATGGGTGGAGGACATTGTTGTTATTGCGGGCTGAACCTGGATGAGACTAGCACAGGAGCGTGAAGGCACATGGCACATTGACACATGCAATGAGAGGCCTATACTCAGCTGTGGGTGAAGTCAGGCTGTGGATAATGATGATGATACATTTATAGATTTGCAAATTATAAAGGATTATATTATATTATGTGAAGATACTGGATCAAGAATTCACTACGTGTTATCTTCCACATTACTCTATTTAAGGGCAATCCGTGCCCAACCTTCTTGCAATGATTTGCGGGTAGCTGTTGAAACTATCACACTCCCGGCGCATCAAAAACGCTGTTCTTTTGCGTGGTGTAGCTGCAAATCTGTTAACCCTTGCTTCAGTAAATATTTCCGATGCGCTCCAAAACCGTACTGACCCAATGCGTTAATATATTGAACAAGACATTACAAGCCTTCTGCGAATTTTTAACCAGTATACGTATGAAAAGATACGCCCTACGCAAAGTCGTTTTTAACTTATTACTTGATGTACGCTTTGACAAAAATCTACGATTGAGAGCTAATATAATAAATAGAATAAGTAACCTACTAACTTTATTATTATTAATAGACATCACATTCGTATGAAAATATGGTGTGATATTCGGGGGCAACTCTACCGAAAAAGAGGCTGCATTCAAGGCGCAAAAAAAATGTGTTAGAGTTATAGGTAGACCAAAACCAAAGGACAGCTGTAGACCCCTCTTTATAGAATTAAATAATATTAGTCTTCCTTGCATTTACATTTATGAATTAATATTGTATGTAGGAAATAGTATGAATCTTTTGTGTAGCTATCATCTAGATGACAAAATAGTTATTTTAAATAACTATTCCGTCAAACAGAACGGCTCTACTAAACAAGAGTTTTTTTTTGGCCATACAACTCGACTATATTACCTACACCTAATACATGATATCGGAAATACTAATATGTTTAAAAATATAATAAGATCTATACTTTTAACAAAGCTTGTACTACAGCATCAGCGAATACATATATGACAAATTATAAATACATATTTAGCATTTTGCGATTATGATTAATTTAATATGAACAACTTTATTGTAACTACTGTAATGACCAAGGATGGACAATTTAATATTTACAAATTTTGGATTTGCTATGTCCAAGTAAGTGATAACATTGTATAATTATTGACATTATTATTTGATGATTGGACTATTGTACCATTTTACATGCCATAAGGTGGAATATGGCAATACTGTAAATAATTTTAACATCTAACGTAATATTACCCATATTTCACAAATAAATTGAATTGAATTGAGGATCTATAAATAATCTTTGTACTAAAACCAGTTTTATTCTTAATTCAAATTTATATGCTAAAATAATCTGACCATCTGCTTTTGCAATAAAACCA
This sequence comes from Diloba caeruleocephala, assembly GCA_947459985.1. Classification (NCBI taxonomy): domain Eukaryota; kingdom Metazoa; phylum Arthropoda; class Insecta; order Lepidoptera; family Noctuidae; genus Diloba; species Diloba caeruleocephala. The sequence continues at coordinate 7,098,895 of OX381618.1, forward strand.
GCATGCGGTAAATTCATATGAGTGTTACATATACGTGCTTTACGTGACTCTCGTACATAATTACAATTCGCAATCACTACTCTGAAGTTTTATTTCTCGAACGTAGTAATTAAGTATGGCCGAGGAATAACTATGTGGCGCCTAGAGCTGACGTGGAGTAATTCATTAGAAATTTCTTTATAATTACGTCGTGACCTCTAGTTAGTCTTGCTGAGGTAACCGGCTCTGCTAATTAAGTACTAGCCACTAATCCTATAAAATACGTAGGTAATGTCTATGATTAGATTTAGTCTGTAGCATATTTTAAAGTGATAGATATTACGAAAAAAATACGTTTGCCCATGATATTACCATCTACATTCCTGCCGTATTGGATTAGGGCTGTGCGTTGATAATAATATACAAATACTATTACAGGAAAACGATACACAATACAACGATTCGATTCTACCTGAACATACACATACACACATCAACCCGTAAACATCTACTGCTGAACATAGGGCTCCCAATGATCACTACAATGACCGGTTATTATATCTATATATATATATCCGGCAGGCGGATTAGTGTTCACAGTGTGGTATTATTAGCACCATGGAGGATGCATGTCCGTAGCGGACAAACAACGTGACACGTAATTTGTATATATTAAGACTAGCTGACCCGGCAAACGTTGTTTTGCCATATACATTAATTCTAGGAAATATTTTTGTAGTTAAATAAAAATTAACTAACTCACTATAAGTGTGTGGGGGATGTACTTTATGATTGAAAGTGGAATGAAGCGTTGTAGATTTAATTGTCCATCCTCTTGATATCAACCCTAAGCCGCCTTTTATTACCCTTATGGGTGTAGAAAGGTGGTCTATTCTTAATTGCGAACCATTCGGCCATGTACACATTATTTAAATATAGAGTTTTTTAAATAGGTCATAGAGCATATACAACTGCAGGAAAAATCGAAAAATATTAACTCTTGGGTGGTTGATTAAAATTTGACGTAGGTAAAATACATTTTACAAGTCCCTTGCATCCAGACAAATTGAATATTCAGTTACTATTTCTTCATAGAATGAACAGTTTAGTCAAGCCAAACCTAAATATTTCAAAAATATAAGATAAATGTCAAATGCTGGTTTTGTAGTGTTGCGATGTTGACGGGAGTAAAATCGGCTGAATACTGCTCTTTTTGATATTGGAAGTTTCGTTCTGTGCGGTTTAACTGGATTATAAACTGGTGCCCTACTACTAAGTGGTAACTACTCGTATATTACCGTTTGTATCGTACGCAACGGGATAGGCGGCCCGGCGACACAAATCCTACAGATTCTGTAACGATAGCTTACGTAAAACTTACCAGCGCAACGTCCGGGTGCAGATTTAGGGCGAGGGTCATATGTAAGTCTGTCAAGGTCAGGTATAGGTAGGGATTTGAGGTTCCCCTGAGTGGACTGATACGTACATAGATAGAGCCTATTAAGTTGAACAAATTTCCATTACTAAATACTTGTCATCCTAATGTGAGTAATACGTGTGATAAAAAGAGAAAGCACTAAACCGTTCGCGCATGTCTTGAAGCGTTGCGCGCTATATTTAGCTAAAACCATCTGGTTAACACACGGCGCTAACAGTTTTAACAGAAAGTGGATTGTTACTTTAGTACGTAACCGTGCCATTGGATTCTTTTTCTGTAACCAAAGCTCTTTAGTCATCTCTTTCTTTCATATGACGTTGCGCATGTGCTCGTAAGAGGTAGTAATAGATTTTTGTTTATGCTTAGTGCTATATGTGTATAGTTACTTCGTCTTAGGATATGATAATGATGAATTTTATCAGACGAATAAAACCTAACGATACTTCACAATATTTGACGCAATACTGTGATGGCAATTTGTTTTTATTTAATAGGTATTATTCGGAGGGAAGTGGAAGGAAGAAAAAGCAGATAGATGGAGAACTCCAATTAAGACAATTCAGAAATTTACTTTCAGCGATAAACCATTTGTATAGGATACTTAGCTTATGTATATAGGTTACTTCAACACAAAACTTAATGTTTTTTTTTTCCTAGTTAACGTAAACACTACACCCTCATTAAAAAGGATTTACATAAGTTCTTCGGTCTTTAAAAACTAATATTTAAAAAGAGAACCCATGTTCCATCCGTCATATTACGCAAGTTCACTTACCGCAACTTAAAGTGCAGGTCTCCTAAACGCCCGTCAGTGTTTTCTGGCTCGACAGTCTTGGTCTTTTCGGTAGCATTGGCATCGGCCAGCTCCTTGCTGAGCGGGGCCGGCTCAAGCGGTGCGGTGGGCGTATGTGGGCTGTTGCCTCCAGACGGCTGCATAAAAAGTGAAATTAGCGCTTATTAAGGGCAAGGTTCTGTTTCACATATTAGCCTTAAGATATTGTAGGAAATTAAGTATTTTCTGATTTTCCAGAAATTATCTTTCTACGCAAATTTTGAAAAGTTGAAGACTGGAAATACGATAATATTTACATACCGTAGTTGCAGGGTTTATCTGCGGTGGCTGTGGCGCCGGTTGTGGTGGGGAGGCTGCGGGTGGCGCTGGAGCAGTTGGTGATGGTGATTTGCGCAAATAGTGGGTAGCAGAACCCGGAGAGCGCACAGCTGTCGCGCGACGTGGAGGCTGGAACACCAGCGCCTTGTCCGGACCGCGCTTTCCGCCTGTGTGATAAGAATGGCTATAATTTGTTCCAAAGTCAATAAATAACACACGCCATGATCGCCAGGCTACTTTAAAATGAGGGATGGGTAGAAAATGCAGCAATTAGTACGACTGGCAACCCTTCCACGCTGAGGTTACAGCATGGGTCGTGTACATTGGATACATGTAGAAATAATCACTCATCAGCAGCATAAATGACAGCTTTGCGCTGTGGGGCTTGTAATAGGCATGTGCCGTAGAATTTTATGCGTGACCGACCTCAGTGTGGCGTAGGTATATTTCCTACCTACGCGTCGAAAGTTCGCAACTCGCAACTCGCGTCATTCAGACGGCGAAAGGACGATACAACTAGCTTGATTTATCCACGTTTGCGTGCCAGTCACAACAGGTCTACAGGTCCCAGAGGAATGGTTCTGCGGCCAGCACTCTGTCTCCCTTGCGCTGTCTATGGGCGTTATCCTTTTTGAGAAGTGCAATGAGCAGGTGAACGAGTTCCAGGGATGTGCGCCAGCATGTGGCTATAAGTCTAGTGGTACTGCATATCTTAGCGTCACCCCGTGCTGTTGTATTTTTTTATACGTACCTAATTTGTGGGCGAGCGAGTTTCTACGGCGCGCGATCCAGCATGCGAGCGCGGCGAGTGCGACGGCCACCAGCGCTGCAGCGATGCACAGCACCAGCCATAGTGTTGCGCCATGCAAATCGCCAGCTGGATAAAAAAGGACATCATAATACAAAGGCCATATTCAGTTATGAGAGCTATGTGCAAGCTAGAATTAATAATAGAGATTCCTGCGTGCCCATCGCATAATATGAAGTGAATACCTCAGTATTCATAAATTGCTGTTGAGAAGTCTCGACGGCTCTATAGGTTCGGAGAAACTCAAACTCATCTTGGAATTTGAAATTTGAAAATTAAGATCTTAGATCTTAATTTTCTCCCATTTGTCATCTTAGACCTAGTGAGCTAATCGTTCCCTAAAACAACAAGTCACTGTCTTCAGTACAACAGTCTCTACACGTCCACGCGTGGAATACAAAGGTTTAGCACTTCTTAAATACATTTTGACGACACGGTTGATGCAGTGGTTGATACAGTCGACTGCCGCGCTCCGGGTCGCGGGTTAGATTCCCGCACGGAACAAATATTTGTCTGATCTGCAGGTAGTTGTTCCAGGTCTTATGTCGGTAAACGCACTCACGCCACAGAAGAAATACTAGCGTGGGGCAAAGTTTAAAAAAACCTATGATTTGTAATAATTTGTTAACAAATATCAAAACTGTGTGGAATTGTGATGCTATGACTTTTTTTTTGTCGCCAGTGGAAATTCGTCATCGTTTTCGTCCTCCCCATGGTAGGGTGAAGGGGCATGCCGCACTCCTACCAGCTAAAACCACTGGAGTAATCATCTTCAGCAGCTAAGGGGGGCTCCAGGTCCTCGTAAGATAACACTTAGCCACCCATTGGTGCCTGTGATATTACGACCTATGACCTCCATATCTCCATATGACGCGTTGTGCTGTATGATGTTGGTCAGTCGTAAAATAGTAAATAGTTCTGTGCCAGCGAAAATTTACCCTAAGGTCCTACGAACACTCGCGTAACGAAAGACCTTAAGGTCAATTTTCTATGACCTTCATATTAAATCATATTGTGTAAATATACCGTATAGAGCCGGTTCAAAGTCAAAGTCAAAGTCAAATATTTTTATTTCAAATAAACCAAATATTGGCACTTATGAAACGTCAGAATCTAAGTTGCACGGTTCCAAATAGTTGATCTATGGAGAAGAACCGGCAAGAAACTACATAGATACAACGTTAAGAATAGCACCACCCTATCTCATCCCATGGGTGTCGTAAAAGGCGACTATAGGATTCGCTGGCGAATTGGCAGCAGCGTCCTTCGAGTATATTTACAACTCAACTGCGATCGCGAACCCGCCTGCCAAGGGTGGTGATTATGGCAAAACCCCCCAATAAGCACTACTAGACCGGTTGTTGTGGCGCTGTTTGCGGGAGGCCTTTGGACCAGCAGTCAGTCAGACGTCTTTTGGCTAAAATAATTTTAAATTATGACCATGTATTCAGAATGTAGTTCAACTAGTGTTTTTGATGGATCGTTTGCATAATGTATACACCCAATAACCAATCAATACCCGTTATAATATTGCCATCATCGGGCATTATGTGAAGGAGCTGTTGCATAAGTGTACCTATTAATAGGTTAGGTAGTCGCCGTCATTACTTATGTAATTTAAACTTTCTGTTTCTATAAATAAAACAACCTTCAATTGATTTTCTTTTCTCTTTACATATTTTACGGAAAAAGATATTCTCCTTTTTCCTAGAGTCGAAGGGCTGCTTCCAGCAGGTCATAAATTCTGGCACTTTTCTCTCTCTCTCTACTCTCATGATTGCGAGGAATTTTACTGGCAAATTCTTCGCAATCATGGCACAAATAATATTCGCCCCCAGTGTAAAAGGTTGTTGTGGAAATCTATGGGAGAGGCCTTTGTTCTACAGTGGGCCTCTTTGGCTGATCATCATCATCACATCAGCCAAAGGACCCCCACTGATGTACATAGGCCTCCCCCATAGATTTCCACAACGACCGGTTACATGCAACCCGCATCCAACGTCAACAATACCATGATGCCTCAAGACAAAAGTCTTAACCAGTGTGTGTTACCAGTGATGATATATGGGACAGATACGTGTTCACTCACTGGCCTCATAAGACAGCTCAAGGTCACTCAACGAGCTATGGAGAGAGCTATGCTTGTTATTTCTCTACGAGATCGAATCAGAAATGAGGAGATAGAATATAGATAGAAGAACTAAAGTTACCGACATAGCTGAAAGAATTGGTAATCTGAAGTGGCAATGGGCGAGGCACATTGCTCGTAGAACTGATGGCCGTTGGGCTTCTTTAAAATGGCCCTCGAGTGGAGACCGCGCACTGGAAAACGCAACGAGGACTACCTGGTGAAGGTCGCTGGCAGTCATTGGATCCGGGCGGCATATAACCGGTCAATACGCAAACATTCAAAATATACTAACCTAGTTGTAGCCACCTTAAGCTGTTTAATTTTCCTAACGGCAAGCAGCAGAGCTAACTCAGCCTGTAAGTGCCTTTATATGGGAGTCCCCATTGCAATTTGGAGTCTAGTCTTATGCCTAAAACACGGCTTAGGGAACCAGATGTAATGTTTTTCTGTCAAGTTTTACTCGAATCCCTACATGAATCAGATTTTCCGTTTAAAAGAAATACATATAAAACCTAATTATGCCTGTGATTTTCGAAAGGCAGAATTAGGGAATGTAGTACAACTGTACAGCTGTTCTATTATTGTGTGCATTTTTTTCACGTATGGTCCACTTTGTTTTCACAAACCTAACGGAATAATCAAAAGTGATTTTGCAATTTTTAAGTGTGTCATGCTATTCTCTATATAACCGACTTTTTCTAAACATGCACCTTAACTATTGACTTTTCTGTAGTGCCATATTGGGGCCTCATCATTCATCATTTCGGCCGAATGAAATCCACTGCTGGACACAGGCCTCCCCCAAAGATCACCACAACGACCGATATGGTGTGTTGTGTGCTCATTGGGGGGTCTTGCCACGCTTGGCAGACGGGTTGGCGATCGCAGTTGAGTTGTTAATGTACTCGAAGGACGCTGCTGGGGCCTATATGAAATAAAAACTTTCGAGTTTAAGTTTGAGTTTGAACTAATTTGTCAGCTGCGATACCAAGCTATCCTTTTTCGATATTTATTGGATATAGAACACCAGCTCGTAGACATTCATTGTTTAAAATTGGCCTCCTATTGACCGTAACAATGAGTCTCAGGTCATATTGCCATAATCGACTCTCTTGGCCTACGGGTGATCGCGGCATGTTGTTATATTATGGAAAATGCTGCCATAATTCCTTTTATGACACCCATATCAAGAGAAAAGGTAGCCTATTCTATATCGGACACCACATTGCTTAGATCTTGTTACGTTCTTTAGGCGGATCCGTTACTATCCCCCATGAGATCTACCTAAAGGTGTGGTTAGAATGGGCGGCTCTATTGTGATTGTAGGCGAGTTCCTGGAGCAACCCTTCGGTGCCGAAGATGACCGCTCTAGTGGTAATAACCTGCAGGAGTCATGCCCTCGGCCCTTCCTTGGGGTGCAGGAATTACATGAGATAATTCCACTGGGAGAAAAAAAAAAAAACAAGGCCCATTTACGGTGTGTCACAACAACACATGCCGTGAGGTGAGGCTACGAATAGCACCAACCCATCTCCTCCCATGGGTGTCGTAAAAGACGACTAAGGAATTATCCGAAGGATGGGCAGCAGCGTCTTCGAGTACATTAACAACTCAACTGCCATCGCCAACCCATCTTCCAAGTGTGGTGATTCTGGCAAAACCCCCCAATGAGAGCACACAGTACTCACACTGGTCGTTGTTGCTTTTTTGGGGGAGGTCTGTGTCTGCTGGCAGTGGACTTTATTTGGCTGAAATGATGATGATGATAATGAAAACAACACAGCATTTCATCATTATCTTTAGTCTCAATATACAACAGCTACTTATTACAAATTAAGTAAATACTACCCTGAAACTCAAGCCAGATCTCTGCTTCCCATTGCTTCTATAAATTTTACTTAAAGTTAACAGATCCCAAAAAAATACGACCACATAAATATATAAACTATATTGGTTCTCTACATAGAGTCCGCAGTGCTTTCAGAAAAAAGAAATACTTTTATAGAGAAAAGCCGAGACGTCGACGCCCTACTTCCAAACTATACATTTTTTATACGGACTCCACGTAGCGTCTAGATCTATGTGGAGTCGAGTAATAAAATGTTCTCCGGGCGTTCGGTAAGGGGAGGCAAGACAATCGGTGACCCAAGTTCTATGTCAATTGAGGTTAAATAAACAAGAAGATTAAATGTTTAAAGTTACTAGACTCTACTTTTAGAGTTCTAGATTGGTTTATGGTCTGTTTGTTTATTTGTTTTATTTTCTTGAAAGCTTTAGACAAGCTCAAGCTGAGAGTGCTTGAAAATTGTTAAGAGGTTTTAGATAGCGCTTAGTAACCAGTCTGAGACGAACAAAATCATACAGCGGGAGTTTTCCTGTAATTCTCAATTTATCTGTTAAACAAAGGACAACTAGAAGTTGTAACATGATTCAAAATTTTTGTCTCTTTCTATTACCTATATAATAATGATGGCCTGTCAATAATCTCTAACATTTTGGGGATTTCGAGCATACTTTGATGCACATAATACATTTAGAGTATGCCGTCTAGCCATTACACAGAATTACTAAAAGGAATTAATTCATATATGTACATATATTGTAAGAAATATGAAAAAGAAATTATAGTCACGAGCACTAATATTTGACTGCTAACGGAGTTACAACCGGTAATAACAATTTGACTCAAATCTCCGTGTGGTGTCCGGATTAAGAATACAGCGACACCCGCATCTCCGCCCGTGGATATCGTAAAAGGCGACTAAGGAAAGAATGGGCAGCATCGTCCCTTCTGTGGAACAGCAGCCATTCTGCTGTCACCAACCCACCTGCCAATCGTGGTGATTACTGCCAAATACCCCCAAATGCCGAAACATGGCATGTACCCGCTCGTTGTGCAAATCTTTGGCCTTTGTTCAGCAGTGGACGTTGTTTGGCTGATATGACGATAGCTCAAATCTCGATATGTAACTATAGATCATAATGGTCGACCTCTCAATAACTGCATTCGACTTTTCAATAACTGCATTCGCTACATTTTGGGCTTCGGAAATATGGCTGCTTCAGTCAGAGAAGATCCCTCAGATCTCTTTGTCTCGCCGTTGTGGTTTTATTGTTGTATAAATAATATGGCAAATTCGTTTTGTCTACAGACTAATATTGATCCGGTCTATCCGTACTCTGATCACAATTCTTGGCAGTTTCAAATCAATCGATAGAGGGAATAGGAATAGAATTTCCTAGGAATAGGCTGTACGAGTAAATAAAAAACCCGTTTATTTGTCACATAGTCGTGATGATGAAGGATCATCATTTATATTACTTACATCTCGTTTAAACCCTGCTGGTAAAATAAATTCTACAGTTTACTTTCACTACATTAAAAAAAACCATATACCGCGAAGGTACTACTTTTTTTATTTTATTGATGTCCAGTGGAAATTCTTCATGGCACTTCCTTCACCCCGGGGAAGGGCGAAGGGGTACGCCGGACTCCTACCGGCTAAAACCACTGGAGCGGTCATCTTCGGCACCGAAGGGGGGCTCCAGGTCCTCGTAAGATCACACTAGAGCCGCCCATTGGTACCACGCCTTTAGGCACATCACGGAGGGGATGACTGTAAAGCGGTCACCCCCTCTAGCGGAGGGAAAGCGACTGTAAAAAGGTCGCCCCCCTAGGCACTTCTCGGGGAGGATTGTAAAGGATCCCTCCAAGCCTCTCTTTGCGCTGTGCTGCGCACACGGCGGCACGTGACCACGTGCGCGCCACCGTCTTCCCGGGGGTCGCTCGGTGTGAGAACGCAGACTCCCCAATCTGCGCGCCCGCGACCCCCGAGCGAAGGTACTACCTACTACACTATACATGTATGTATGTTGCTAATACATATTGGGCTCAGCTGTCACCGAAAAGTTTCTCGGCCCTTGTGGATCTTTTGTGCTCATACATACAACTATCTAAAATTGGTATAACTGTAGTGTAGATTATTCTTACATTAATATTGAAAACTTTTATTATTTTATTTTATTATTCTCCCGGTGGAAGTTGGGGTAAACTTCTTCCGCCAGGCATGCTGGCCTTTTACTGGCTAAAACCACCGAAGCGGTCAACTTGAGATGACTGTCAAGCGGGAATGATCGCTCTGGATGATTCCTTGGAATTAACCATTGGTATGTGTCGCAAGTTGCAGGTTGCAGTTGTAAGTGCGTGAACCCTTTGTTTGCCAATGGGTAGGTAAAACCCATCCAAAACCAAAAGCCCAATTGACAACAACTGTAAACCACATCCTGCACGTGCGAATGTTATGACTGGTAAAAGATAAAGCAAAATAGACCTTATTTAGCAAATAGATTTCAAGAAGCACTTTCATTCGTCATAAAATTTAAATAAAAAAGGCATTTCCTACTGCCAGTCTCAAAGAAAAAGTATTAAAATAAGTCAATATTTAAAAATACTGACATATTTTACTATAAAATATGATGTCAAAAAAATGTAGGGCATCGTCTAGAGAAGCTTTTGAAGAAAGATCCACTGTCGTTTTGGAAGTGACCTGACAGTGAGCAGGAATCAGTAATTGTGTAGCTCAACTCTATTTATAGGAGCTCAACGACCCGTCGCACTACATTGCCATCAGCAGTCCATTTTTGTAGGCCACATGTATCCCCTAAACCGCCAGACAAATATGAGGTCTAAGTGGGTGTAAATAGTCCTTAAGTAGTACTCACATTCACAATCTGTAATTACCATCAGATAAATGTCATATAATATAAGAAAATGGCTATTTTCGAAAACATCGTAAAAAGATATAAATTGAAATGTAATTAAAAATTTCATTTAAATATCCAGGTTCAAATAAAAAGACCATGTTTTTAATGTAAGTATGATAAGTCGTTAGAGATTAAAACAGCTCAATTCCAAGCATTTTTGTCTTCCATGATCTTTATTTGTACAGAAACCCTTTTACATTGTTTCTGCTTAATATAAGACTTGTTTTTATATAACTTGGTACCTTGTTTTACATACGTATATTTTTGCACCTAAATTAGTTACTAACTTTACGAGATAGAGCCTAGTCATTGGCATTATTAAATTTTCTTTATTTCTAATATTTCCGGCAGTTTCCTTGGAAAATAAATTCATATATTTTTTTCATAATTATGTTAGATTTCCATACATATATTGACAAGCGACTGTCATTATATTGATTTCCTTAAATTTATCCTTAATGAAGAATGTCGGAAACTTAGATTAAAAATTGCTCTTTTGCAGCCCAAATAAAATAAAATACCATAAGACGATACACTATAAAATAACTGAAATATACTAATCTCGCTACACTACTACTACGCTATTACGCTTCTACATCAGTATCACTAGCGTATTTCAAGACTGCGTAAGCTGCATATCCGAGTCTATTCGACAATTTATGTTTATGGGGGCCCCACTGCAGTTTTGTATACAATTTAATACCCAAAAAAATAGTGGTGTCTACAAGGGTCAATTCATATGTCTTAGTACACTGGTTTTCACCTGCGTAACATTATGTGATAAGAATCTAATACAATTGCTCTTTTACTCGTTTAAAAGTTTATCTTTAAATCAGTGCAGTAGGTACTTTAGAGAAAGTGCTACTCACATTATCAACAATCGGCTGCTGCGATATTTACGTAAATAAAAGGGATGTGTCATCTGCTAACGAAGCTATCTTGTGAGTATCTTTTATAACATAAGGTAGGTCATTAACATAAACGAGGCAAAGGAACGGGCCTAGAATTGAGTACAGATTCCATCGAGATTTGATTCCAGTTCTCTCCACTTGATACTTATAGTAACAGTCAATTGAGCCTATAAAAAGATCTAGGTCATATTTCGTAGTGTCTGGTCGAGATATAAATATCGATGAGGAAATGCATATAACACTAACATCGTGGAATCGTTTTGTAGAAACAGTGACGACGTTCAGCTTGTTGTGTATGAAGCCACGGTTTTCATTCTAGCTAGTTTCTCCTTGCCTCAGATTAAATCGGTTTGTTCAGATTATTATCTGATCTCCAAGAGCTTAACAAATCACGATTTCTTGGTGTTCCCATATAATAAAAGTGTATAAAGTAAGGTAACCTCTTCTAAACCACGAAAGGATTAAATATTACCGTGCAAGTTGCAACGACAGAACAGAATAAGATCGTCATTCAAGTGTTCAGAACACAGAACAAAATGTGTGTACGAGTAATTCGTGTTTGTAAAACGCACCCACGACACAGGAGAAATCCTAGTGTTGCACGTTGCCCACGTTTTAAAAAACAAAGAAAAAGACGGAACAAAATAAAAGGAACAATTAATTCAACATAATTTCCATACCAATTACAAGCCAGATACGTTAGTGACATTGAGTTAATTCAAGGATCAAATTGCATTACCGGTGACGCACGTAACACGCATAACTCCCCTCAGCCTAATGTCACAACCCTGAAACGAGGAGATTTCCAATAAGCCCCGGTCGACCCCGTTCTGTAAACATTGTTCGTGACGGTGCCAAATATGCTATTTTACTGTCAAACGAGATAACTAGATAAGAATGGGGTAATCACGATCATGTGTTTGAAGATAGTGAACCGTGTGTGTGAACAGTTATACTAACAGATGAAGAAGAGAATCGTGTTTGTTAAGAACAGTATATTTTATTGATTTGGAAACTACATATTTATTAAGTGTTTTAAGCTATTAGTATATACATTCTATACTAGTAACTAAACGATTACAATAAAATAAGATAAATAAAACTATAAGACAGAGACATTTAGGCGTCAATTTACTCCTCCTCGTCGCTGTCAACTGATAACGTTCCCAGAAGACTGGCAGCATTGCCACGTTGAATGGCAATGCTAATTTTTTTATCAAAAAATAGTCCAGCTCTCGGGTCACGCGAAGAGTGGACCAAATGTCTAGCGATATCTTTAAAAAGTAGTCGTGCACTCGAACCCCATGACCCAAGCGTTTCGACCCCAAACGGCTCAAACACATAACTTCCAATGAGATTATAATATTTGCGCCGTTTGAGTCTCTGCAGCGGTAGCGCTAGCGAAGCCCGCTGAGCTTGAAAGATGGGATGGAGCAAGGGTGTCGACACAAGCTGCATCCCACACCATAGACCCACCCAACTTCCATAGCGACATACCGTCTGGTCTCTTCCTATTATCACGTGCCAACCTACTGGGTCCTAGCTATTTAGCTGGCACGCCGGAGGACGAATGACTCAAATCATTTTAGTGATTTGAGTTCATTCGCTCGGTGTTCAGTCAAAGTCAATGTAGGGGAGAGTCTTTTACCCTTTCCGACGTTATAATTTCAATGTAAAATATCGAGTTTAAAAAAAAACAATGCCAGCTAGCTGGCCAGCTAATTTTAAAATATTTTCTATGTTGATTTCAGTCTAGTATAAAACACACATTGCGTTATTTTTTTAAACAACATAACATTTCGAGACTGACAGTAAATCCATTTCCTAAGAAATTTCATCAATAAAACGCCAGTTATCACATTTACAACAGATTCAACGCATCGCAGATTGCGTGTACGAAACATATTACATATAAGATGCTTACGCAGAAAGCTATTTCAAGCGTGTTGTATGGGTGTAGTTTTCACGTCACACATACATATACCATCGTCCTTCAACGTCTACTCAGCGGAAACATTTCTTAAGGAAATTGTTATTATATCGCCAAGGAACGACGTGCGGGAATTACAGGAAAAAGCTCCATTACGCTACATTTTAGATGTGAATAGGTGTTTTGTTTTCAATGAGCTTTGAATATGTTTTTTGAACGGTAATATTTAATGAAAGTTATTTCATCATTTCGGCCGAATAAAGTCCACTGCTGGACACAGGCCTCCCTCAAAGATCACCACAACGACAGATATCGGTGTGTTATGTGCTCATTGGGGGGTTTTGCCATAATCGCCACGTTTGGTAGGCGGGTTAGCGATCGCAGTTGAGTTGTTAATGTATTCGAAGGACGCTGCTGCCCATCATACGGTTTATCCCTTAGTCGCCTTTTACGACACCCACGGGATGAGATGGGTTGGTGCTATTCGTAGCCGGCACCACACGGCGAGGTTACGATTATGTTGTGAGTATTCTCTTTAGTCTCAAGGCAAACTTTCCGAATATTAGACACGAGATTTCATACAGTATACGCTTGATGGTTCTCTTTTAGCAGTAGATCCTAGTCAATGAAATCGGGCAAGATTATTGTCTGCCACCTGTAGCTTTGGCTATAATTGCAGATTAGTCATCTTCAGAGAGACCATTATGTTTCTGAAGGAGATTGTCAAGCGGGATCGAGAGAGCCGATCCTATGCTCAGTGACGCAGGCAAGCGCCTCGGCACCTAGGCTAGTTTAAAGATTGGGGTTATACGACTCTCCTTTCTTTCTGTGATGATCCCAGAAATTTCGGCAGTTTATAGATGAAACGTGCTGCTATGACACCCTAATGACCACGGCAAAGCGTTAAATGTCGCGGAAGACGAATATGTATTCCCCGAGACGTGCGCGAAAGTCCTTCGTATTTTTTGACGACGGCCATCACGTAGTTTTAGTCGGTAAGAGACTGACACAACCCTGTGTCCTCCGAAATGTACCCATGTAGGATTTTCACATGATAAAAATGTGTGAAAATATTTAATAGTGTCGGAAAAATTACAGACACTAAACGCGACGGTTTTGTTTTAAGTTTTTAAGAAGTAAGAAAAGTAATACATAGAGTTATTACATTTAAAGTTCTTTTTTATACCTCCAGAGTAATAGTTACTCTGGAGGTATAAAAAAGAACTTTTAAAATAACAAAACCTTCGTCCTGAAGTTTTAGAAAGACAATAAAGTAACCTGAACGTGATCCCGATAAGAGAGCAGACTATAAGGCTGTGTTAAAAAAGTAAATAGTGACAGACACCATGAAGCTATACATCTCGGGAAGCACTTATTATGTGTGCCCTTGCCCTTATCAAGAGCCCTCGCTGCCCTAGCTATGAGTAATGAAACAACGCTACTAATTTTCAAACTTAAGTGTACTTTCTCGTAATTCATATTTAATTGTTGTTTAAAAGCTATTTATAAATAATTTTTGAATACCTATATAAATATATATTCTATGGTTTAAAAATACAATTGTACTAAATGATACCATTCATAAGGAAAAGTGCTTTGTATTGTTATTGCTACACAACCAAAATGTTTCCTTTGTTCTCTCCACCATAATATGCTTTACCCGGAATTTAACAGCTAGGTACATTTTCTTAACAAACAACTTTATTAAAAACAAATTTCCTTCTAATACGGGGTCTTTGTGCCATCGCGTTAATTAATGAAACTGAAACCTTCTAATTCTGCGAAAGGACGATATAAGTTTCTTCGATTGGAAGCACTTTAACGACATTTCCTGTTAAATACAGGATGGGGAGATGTGGTCCGATAAACCCCGACCCACTGATTTTAGTATCCTACGAAATATTGTCTATTTCTATTTTTGCAAACTTCAAATCATGAAATGGTAGTAATTAAGAAAATAACGGGCTGCGAACGCTGTTGTGTTGATTTAATTAACTTGTGGTTTTTTACTCGAAGAAAGTAGCTTACAGCTTTTCATTTATTTTTACAGGACATATTGCAGTTTTTCCTCTCCAAGTAAGCTATTCAATATTCGTGTATTAAAAATGGATGCACCAAAAAGTAGGTGTACAATTTCTAAATAATATCACGGAAAGATTAAGTAAATTTATAGACGTGCAAACCATTATCTATCATTATTTCTCAGCCCAGATATGAAGGAAAGCATCCCAAAATCATGTATTGTATGTACATAGCTCGTAGAACTGATGGTCGTTGGGGTAAAAAGTTTCTCGAGTAGAGACCGCCCACTGGAAAGCGCTGTGTGGGACGACCTCCAACGAGGTGGACAGATGACCAGGCGAAGGTTGCAGGGAGTCGTTGGATGCCAGTGGCATGTTGTAGAAATCTACGGGGGGAGGCCTTTATAGTAGACAGAAGACCTTGACGAATACGTCCTTTGGCTCATATGATGATAGTATCCAAATAGTTTCATAATACATTTTAATTATTGAATAATCTAATAAGGTTATTAATATCTAATAAGGTTGTTAATACAGGTGTATTAAGTATCCGAAAACCCGTCTCTACAACCAATGTGTCATGCTGACTATTACGTACGTGCCTAGACGCTCGCTTAAGAGACTGCGAACCGAGCACGAGTTGCACAACGGGCCATGGAGCCGGTCATGCACGGTACCAACCTTCTCGATCGACTCCGCAACACTGAATTCCATTGCTGGACAAAAGTTTACGACTTCACTGACACGGCGATAAATAGATATCTGGCTGGAATGGTGACATAAATGTGAAACCTACCTAAGCAGCGTATGTGTGTGTACTTATGTGTTACTAATAGGTAAATTCTAAAAATTGAAATTGATTCCGATACGTCACTAATTGATGGCGCACTAGATGATGGCATCAATACTTTAATAGCCTTTTACTACTTACAATATATTTTTCACTCCTCTTGCTCAAAAAGACCGTCATTGTGGCATATCAGAGCGAAGAAAAAATAGCATTTCTTCCTCTAGGGGAAAGTTTCTTTTTAGTAATGGTATATATAAATGGTACGAATAGTACGAATTGAGTACTATTTCAGTCATATGTGTACTTGCGTACTCTGGGCGTTGTTTGTGTACTCAAAATAACGTTTCAAGATTTCAGTTTTTTTATGGCTCTTATAAACGCAACCAACATTGACTGTAAGAATAGTTTAAAATAAAACAGTGTAAGTGTAACACATGCATACCAGTACACTGCTAACACTAATTGACATCCTTATTTTCGGGAAAAACGTACTTTTGTTGTTGACTTTTGTCGCGGTTTCCTCGGATTTCTGAAGCTCAGTTTACTGAAGACTTATTTATGTACCTACCTACGAGTATGTAGTCTGTGTTATGTACCTTCTATATTAAATTATGAAAATATATACATTTGTGTGTACTATTTCGGAGACTCGTATGTACCATAGACGTAGTATCGTCAGGCTACACTGGCTGCGGCTACAGACGAAATAATAAAACACATTGGCGCGAAATCTTTAGAATTTTTCAATTGCAAATTGAATTGGTAGTGACCGTAATTCATTTTACAATAGTGAAAATCTCGTGAGAATGGAGACCATAATTTGCAAATAGAAGAGAAAGTAAATGAAATAATTTTCAATCTGTTGGTCATAAAGCATTTATTTAAATACTTAGTTGGAGATTTTATTACGTATTTTGATGAAATTTCCAAAAAAAATCCACGCTCTGGTGCACATATTCAATGTTACGAACTACTATACAGATAAGACATAATGTAAATATAAAGAAACAGACAACTCTATATTCATCTTCACAGAGGGCTGAAATTAACTTACCGGGAAAAAACATCTCGTTAAATATCCAGAATTGTACAAATTGTACATTTAATTTTTAATAAAATAAACTACTTCATATTGTAGTAAAAGTAGAATGCTAAAACCCATTAAAACTCTCTCTCTCTATTTACTCGTAAAACTACCTCGTATGTAATGGGTCATTTTAGCCCCTTGTATAACAATCTACTTATTTTGAGCTTTTTGCCTATCATAAAGAATATAGGTAAGTTTTAATCTTTTTAATTCTACACTAGTGTTTTAGAGGGTCTTTTGCTTTAAGTTGCTTTATCTGTGATATAAAAAGTTATTTTTACATTATATATTCCGACTACTACCAAAATGGCTACGAGTGAGTCAATCAACCGCTATTATTTATTTTTACCGTACGTGCACATCTGTTATAGGTAATATAAGAAGTAATTTATAAATGCACCATTTATATAAAGTGCTGCCACTGCCACTGCTGGACACAGGCCTCCCCCAAAGATCGCCAAAATGAACGATATGTGTGTGTTGTGTGCTCATTGGAGCGGTGGCGATTTTTACCCTAATCGCCACGTTTGACAGGCGGGTTGGCAATCGCAGTTGAGTTGTAAATGTATTCGAAGGATGCTGTTGCCCGTCCTCCGGTTAATCCCATAGCCGCCTTTTGTCGTAAACGGCTGGGTTTCGTACCCATGGGATGAGATTGGTTGGTATTATTCGTAGCCGCCACCACGCGGTATTATGTATATACAGGACTTCCCAGAAATTAAGGTCAAGCCGGAAACGGGCAATAGGCCAAGTCGTGACAACTATTAGAAAAATATGAAAAAAAAATCTTGGTAATGTATTTTTCAAATTAAAGGTTTAAAATTTTTTCTAAAAAACCAACAGCCTGTGATGATCTTTCAAGTCTCGTGACTACAAATACTAGTCGTAGTTTTCGTCATTCGTAATGAATAAAACGATCAGACATTTTTATTTAAATGTGTGGACCAGCAACTTAATAGGCCTACTTGTTTTACTTCACCTATTAGAAAAGATACTACCGTCCTTGTCAATAGTCTATACCAAAATGAACAGAGCAAGAAATACGAGCAAACATTTTCTACATAGACATTATTCTACAATATTTATTTGAAAAACAACATCACCAACTTTACAGGCGTACCCAATGCGTTAGCGTGGTCCGTATATCTTCTATAGCCATTATATATTATATATATAAAGGGTATTCTATAGTTTGACAGTAACATATTATTTCTAAAGTTATCTTTGTAAATTCACTCCTAGAGCAAGAAATCGCACTCGTATCGCTAACAGAGGCGGACGACGTTCTAGAATGCCTTTTGGACAGGTACAAGAGTTTACATACCTAATCATAGCTGAATATGTATATGCATTTCTGAATTCTTATTCATAGTTTTGGCAATAAGATTCCAGCAAGTGGAGTCCTTTGCTACGACCCTTGCATGTATAAATGGATGACATTTAGGATTCATGGTAATCTTTGTGCCTTTTGTAGAAACACTGCCATAAATATAAGTTAGCCTCGCTGACCTGTGAACTTATGAATATTTTATAAAGCGAACCCGTAAAATGAGGCCTAGAAGAAAAACGGAATGCCCAAAAGTTTTACTATTTTGAATGGATTAAATAAATTAGTTAGACTGGAAAACTTGCTAATATTATCTCATAATAACAAATAATTTATGTGAATCCCCTCTGGGGAGTCGTCATCTCACCACGGGATAAGGTAATCCAGGAGGGTAGATTAAAGCAGCTGCTTGATTTCTTCCTACCTTTTGATAAAAAAAATTATATCATACGAAGAAAAAAGTATATTAAGAAGCTTACAGAACGTAGGGCAGTTTGTGGCGAGCTATGAGTGGCGATACTACGTACCCGAATGAAATGAAATGAAATAAACGTAATAATAGGGAAACCCACTCCGAGTCTTGAGACGCGCGATGGTGAAACCGGTGCCGCACCTCTCGACACCCCTTTTTTATTGATGTCCAGTGGAAATTCTACATGGAACTTCCTTCACCCCGGGGAAGGGCGAAGGGGTATGCCGGACTCCTACCGGCTAAAACCACTGGAGCAGTCATCTTCGGCACCTAAGGGAGGCTCCAGGTCCTCGTATGATCACACTAGAGCCGCCCACTGGTGCCACGCCTATAGGCACATCCCGGAAAGGGTGCCGGACTTCTACCGGCTAAAACCACTGGAGCGGTCATCTTCGGCACCGAAGGGAGGCTCCAGGTCCTCGTAAGATCACACTAGAGCCGCCCATTGGTGCCACGCCTTTAGGCACATCACGGAGGGGATGACTGTAAAGCGGTCACCCCCTCTAGTGGAGGGAAGGTGACTGTAAAAAGGTCGCCCCCTCAGGCACTTCTCGGGGAGGATTGTAAAGGATCCCCCCAAGCCTCGCTTTGCGCTGTACTGCGCACACGGCGGCACGTGACCACGTGCGCGCCACCGTCTTCCTGGGGGTCGCTCGGTGTGAGCACGCAGACTCCCCAATCTGCGCACCCGCGACCCCCGAGGCCCCACACCATGAATTGACGGCAGGGGGCTCAGGCGTGTTGGACTTGGGAGCCGGGACGGTTGTTGCCCCGGCGCCGTCTCGTCCTTCTCCGTGCGGGATCGGCGCTCTCCCGATCCCGCTCTGCAGTCTCCTCCTGCAGCATGACGCTCTCGCAGAAGGAGACCACTGCACTCCAATTTTCATGCTCTGCCAACATAGCCGAGATCTTGCCCGATCTGGTCGACCAGGATCCGCCGCTCGGCCGCCCACGCAGGGCACTCCTCGAGCGTGTGCTGTGCGATATCTTGGTCGCTTCCACAATGGTGGGACTGTGCCGTAACCTCGCGTCCTGTTCTGTGCAGGTATGCACCGAAACAACCGTGACCGGTGAACACCTGCTTCAGACTGTAGGTGACGCGCTCGCTCCTTTTGAGCCAGGCTCCGAAGAACGGCAGGATGGCCTCGACTACGCGCTTGGTCGCGAACTGCGACCGTAGGCAATGTCGCCACATCTCGAGTGCGCGCCGTCGAGCCAGCCGCCTCAGTCTGTCGAACGCCCCTGAAGGCACGCCTTCCCCACTTTGGCGGAGAGAGCGTGTCTGGTCGTAGACCCATGCATCCATCTCCGCCTGGATGTCGAAAGGCGGAAAGCGCGCCAGGAGAGTTGCCGCCTCGTAGGACACTGTCCTGTATCCCCGTGCGATCCGTATAGCCACTCTGCGCTGCAGACTGTGAAGTTTGTTTCTGCAGCGCTGGACGCCTGACCGATGGTGGACCGGTGGGATGACCATACAGGCGCCCCGTAGAGGGCCACAGACCGCACGACGCCCCCGTAGAGACGGCGAACTTCCTCGCTCGGTCCCCCGAGATTGGGCAGTACCCGGTGTAATGCACCCACTACCCTCTCGACTCGGGGGACGAGGCGCGCGAAGTGCTCTTCGAAGCCCCAACCTCTCAACACCCCTAGCCGCTCACACCGGTGTTGTTCTCTGTCACCTGTAGTGGTGGCCATTTAGGGGGCTCATCTTGTGAGTGACGAGTCACCGTCTGCCATAGAATTTCACATTAAAAGTTGAAAGGCAGACGCCGTTTTTTCCGTTTTTAATAGCATTAAATCCATTAAGAACCCATTGCAATAGACATTGTAATTGTAGTTTCCATTTCATACAACAGTTTTAAAGCTCCGGGGACAATCCGAGACTGCATTTTATTGCAGCCATGGAGAGTGGTTAGTGGCTAGAGGAGGTTAGTGTCCCATTACATTTTAAATTAAAATTCTCTAATAGGCCTCTGCGTGTTGTACCCATGTCCCCGCGCAAGCCTATCTAAAGACCGAGTTCCCCCTTACAGGGGATATAAGCCCGTTTATAGAGAAACATTATTTATGTAAAAAATTAGCTTTTCATGGAAAAGTTACAACTTCAATAGTCCCTTGGTTTGTACTAGACCTAATGTAGATTAAATTGCGGGATTTTATGCAAGGTCTTATTAATCCTAATTCTCAAAATAAAATGTTTTCTTGACATAGACATCTTGTTTACAAGATATTTCCTCACTGAAATAACCATCATCCCTTTTTGGAGACCGCCCGCAACGGTCTCCAAAAAGGGATTCAAGGGTCATTCAAACATCAGGAATAAAATAATAAGCTTACTTTCGGAAAACGTGTTAAACACCGGAAGTGCCTGTGGCCTTGTACTAAACATATTCTTTTAACAGTCGTATCCCCACCTATTTAGGTGGGATTATCAATAGAATTTTAAGGTCAAATGGACATATTCAATGTTTATTACGAATTTATCTATGGAATACTTGAATAAACTATGCATATTTCATAACGTCGATATATCTTTGACGGCAGAACAGAAAAGAAAACCAAGAGAATTAATTAAGTTGTGGGCATGACATCTCAATCCTAGATTTTTATAATTGAAGTTGTTTACAATTGGATCCCATATATAAAAAAATTAAGAAGGCAAAAGATAATTATTATATTTCTATTAGAATTATAATTAGAGATCTGTTTCAGTTGGATCTGGCAGTCAGTTTTATTTACATTATACTAACAGTCTATTAAATTCAATGTCAGGACCGCACTCAAAGGCATCAGCAACCTACAGGTTACTGATGCTTTGCGGACCGAAGGCTTAAGTTGGAATGCTTTAGTTCCGGCTTCTCTGTATGGTTCGTTTTTTCTATGAACTGCCTTAATATTGCTTTTTAAATCTTGTATCAGTTTGTATAATTGGTTGCCAATCAGTAAATAAAATTACACACATACTGGATATACAAACCAATATCAATCATTGAAATATGTACAGAAAATACAGTCGGTCTCACTTTTTGAAAGTCAACTTCTAAATGTTTATTATTTTGGGTACGAAACAAAATAATAAGGTGACACTGAAATAATAAGGCACGTGATATCATCATACCACCGAACCTTGAATTTATAGAGACCTGAAAAGTTACTAGCAAGAATAACCTGCTCACAAACAATATGAAATGATCTCATTTACATACAGTAACTGTGTTGTTTGTACAAACGACCGGAGGTTTGAGACCACAACATTTTGTGGTCACGTCACGAAAGGTCCCTGTCCGACCACGGTAGGCAATGAAATTAGGTTTGTTTGTAAGCGTGTGGGATGGCCGATGTCGAGTTGGCAACAGGCTTCTTCAGTTTGCTTATCTTATAGGTTCAATTAGGAAAATTTATGAATGTCACATAAAGGGTATGTTCAAATATTTTTTGCGTATGTATTTCTAGTCTTTAATCATGAGTAAAAACTTAGAAAGCTTTTTGAATAAGTGCGTTTTCGATGTTCTGAATCATAATGTAGAGAGTACTACCGTACTGTACCGTTACGAAAGATAAAGATAAGAAAACCAGGTCATAGTTACGAAGAGAGTACGGTAGTACTCTCTTCGTAACTATGACCTGGTTTTCTTATCTCTTAGGTCTTCTGAATGAAAGCTTCATCCAGCTCCAAATTCGTTGAAGCATGTGCCACATATATAATGAGTACAAAATCCATTAAGCGGTTTTTTATTCATAGGTTTACCGAACAACTGTATATATAATATATATGTGGTTTGGGTTAATGTTGTGTGCTCCTTAGATAGTTTTGCCATAACCCCTACATTTGACAGACGAGTTGGCGATCGCAGTTGATTCGTTAATGAATTCGAATGACGCTGGTGCCTATCTTCGGGCAATCCCATAGTTGCTTCTTATGACACCAACATGATGAGAAACTTAGCGGGTCTTACACAGTCAATCTAGTAATAAAATCTAACATTATAAAGTTATATATAACAGATAATATCAATGTAGTCAAATATTACTTCTTTAACTACTGGATAATTATTCGAATCACCAAAATACACTTTGCTAGTGTCGGCTTGTAGCCATACGGTCAGTCCCTCGCATAATCAAATTATGTCCGTTTCTGTGAGCGGTAATAGACATGTGGACCGTGTTCGTAAATTCTTGCTGTTTGTAAGCTAGTGAAATTTGGTGGATTCAATGATTCTAGGAAATGTGCTGACGTAATGTTATGAAGTAGTACATGTTTATATGAATACAAAGGCATCTATATGCAAGTTTAGGTTAAGATTTTCAAATGATAAAAAGGTGTAACAATACTTAATACTGTCGGAAAATCTTCGAATTTGTTTTAAGCATAAGTTTTTAAGTAGTAGGAAAAGTAGTTGCAATACTGTAAATTACTCTGGAGGTATAAAAAGAACTTTAAAAACAAAAAACTTTGCTCTAAAATTTTAGAAAGACTATAAAGTTACCTGAACGTGATCTCGACATAAGAGAACAGACTTTAAGGCTGTGTAAATAAAAGTAAATTGTTACAGACATCTTGAAGCAATAAATCCCGGGAAGCACTTATTTTAAGTGTGCCCTTGCCCTTATCAAGAGCTCTAGCCGCCCCCGTGCACTTAACGCTGAAAGTCAATACAGTTTAGCTATGAGTAATGAAACAACGACACTGATTTTCAAACTTACGTGTATAATATTAATAATATTTTCGGCCGAATAAAGTCCACTGCTGGACACAGGCCTCCCCCAATGATCACTACAATGACCGATATGGGTGTGTTGTGTGCTCATTGGAGGGTTACGTGTAGTTTCTCGTAATTCATATTTCATTGTAGTTTTAAGGCTATTTATGAAGAATTCTTGAATAAGGCTGAGTTTAAAGGCTATTATAAAGAATTCTTGAGTATATATTAGTAAATATTCTGTGGTTTAAATAAACTGTTTAATTGTATAAAATGATACCGTTCATAAGGAAAAGTGCTTTATTTTGTTATTGCTACATAATTTATAATCAAAGAACAATCAAAATATTTCCTTTGTTCCCGCCACCAAAATATGTTTACCCAGAATTTAACAGCTAGGTAAATTTTTGTAACAAAACAACTTTACAAACAAATTTCCTTCTAATACTCCTGCCCCTGCTTGTGCCGTTGCGTTAATTAATGAAACTGAAACCTTCCAGTTCTGCGAAATGACGATATAAGTTTCTCGATTGGAAGCACTTTATAGACATTTTCTGTTAAATACAGGATGGGGAGATGTGGTCCAATATATCCCGACCCACTGATTTTAGTATCTAATTAAATATGGTTTATTTTTAATTTTGCAAGCTTTTGAAATCATGAAATGGTAGTAATTAAGAAAATAACGGGCTGCGAACGCTTATGTTGATTTAATTAACTTGTGGGTTTTTTACCCGGGGAGAGTAGCTTACAGCTTTACATAATATTCACAGGACGTATTGCGGTTTTCCATCTCCAAGTAAGCTAATAAATATTCCTGTATTAAAAATGGATGCACCATAAAAGTAGGTACAATTGATGAGGCTCTCAATAATCTCTCGGAAAGATTAAGCAAATTTATAGATGTGCAAATCATTATCTTTCGCGATCTCATTAATGTTTACAGAGAACTTAACCGTCGCAAGGGCAAGGATAAACTGTTCTGGGCCCACAAGTCTCTAATGACTGGTTAAGGTTCTGTGTGATACCCGCAAGCTCATCACACGAGGTCTCGTTATGTAATTATTGCTCAGCCCAGATTTAAAGGAAACCTTCCTAAAAAACATGTATTGTATGTATGTACAAGATCATATTTACAAACAGTTTCACAATAAATATGAGTTATTATTAAATAATATATTAAGCTATCTTTAATATCCGAAATCCCATCTCTGCAACCTGTGTGTCCTGCCAGCTATTACGTACGGTACCTGAGGTACGCTTACTAAGGAGACTGGGCGCCGAGCACGAGTTGCACAACGGGCCATGGAGCCGGTCATGCTCGGTACCAACCTTCTCGATCGACTCCGCACTACCGAATTCCATCGCTGGACGAAGGATTACGACTTCAGTGACAAGGATATCTGGCTGGAATGATGAAGTAATCCCATAATTGTGAAACCTACCTTAGCAGCGTATGTGTGTGTACCTACGTGTTCTAATAGTAAATTCGAAAAGACAGAAATTGATTCCGATACGTCACTAATTTATGGCGCATTAGTTAATGGCATAAATACTTTAATAGCATTTTAGTACTTACAAACTAGTGAACTTTTTGGCTATAATAAAGAATATAGGTAAGTTTTAGTCTTTTTAATCCTACACTAGTTTTACAGGATGTCTTTTGCTTTAAGTAAGTACATCTGTGATATGAAAAGTTATTTTTACATTATATAATCCGACTACTACCAAAATGGCTACGAGTGAGTCAATCAACCACTATTATTTATTTTTTCCGTACGTGCACATCTGTTATAGGTAATATAAGAGGTAATTTATAAATGCACCATTTATATCAAGTCCACTGCTGGACACAAGCCTCCCACAAAGATCGCCACAATGACCGATGAGTGTGTTGTGTGCTCATTGGGGCGGTGGCGATTTTTACCCTAATCGCCACGTTTGGCAGGCGGCTGTCAATCGCAGTTGAGTTGTAAATGTATTCGAAGGATGCTGTTGCCCGTCCTCCGGTTAATCCCATAGCCGCCTGTTGTCGTAAAAGGCTGGGTGGGATGAGATGGGATGGTACTATGGTGCCGGCTACGAATAGCACCAACCCATCTCATCCCTTGGGTGTCGTAAAAGGCGACTTTGGGATTAGCCGGAGGATGGGCAGCAGCGTCCTTCGAGTACACTAACAACTCAACTGCGATCGCCAACCCGCCTGCCAAGCGTGTCGATTATGGCAAAACCCCCCAAAGAGCCCACAACACACGGTCGTTGTGGTGATCTTTAGGGGGAGGCCTGTGTCTAGCAGTGGACTTTATTTGGCCGAAATGATGATGAATGATGACCACACGGTATTATGTATATACAGGGTTTCCCAGAAATCAATGTCAAGCCGGAAACGGGCAAAAGGCCAAGTCGTGACAGCTATTTGAAAAATATGAAAAAAAAACTTGGTTATGTACTTTTCAAATTATAAGGATTCAAAAATAAATCTTATAAACCGACTCTCTGTGATGATCTTTCAAGTCTTGTGACTACAAATACTAATCGTAGTTTTCGTAATTCGTAATGAATAAAATGATCACAAAATTTCATTTAAATGTGTGGCCCAGCAACCTATTTGGCCTACTTGTTTAACTTCACCTATTAGAAAAGATACCGTCCTTGTCAATAGTCTATACCACAATGATCAGAGCAAGACGCAATACGAAAAAGTATTTTCTACATAAACATTATTCTTGCAGCCAACAGAGAAATATAATCTAGAATGCCTTTTGGACAGGTAAAAGAGTTTACATACCTAATCATAGCTATTCAGCTATTCAGCTATATGCATTTCTGAATTCTTATTCATAGTTTGGGCAATAAGATTCCTTATTCAGCAAGCGGAGTCCTTTGCAACGACCCTTGCATGTATAATTGATGGTTGACATTTAGGATTTCTTTTGTAGAAGCACTGCCTTAAATATAAGTTAGCCTCGCTGACCTATGAACGTATGAATATTTTATAAAGCGAAGCCGTAAAACGAGGCCTAGAAGAAAAACGGTATGCCCAAAAGTTTTACTATTTTGAATGGATTAAATAAATAAGTTAGACAGGGCAACTTGCTAATATTATAATATAATAATATTATTATAACAATAATAATGTTATAATAATATTATTATAAAAATAATATTATTATAACAATAATAAAGCCGCTCTGGTGGAGGGAGCGTGTCTGATCGTAGACCCACGCATCCATCTCCGCCAGGATGTCGAAAGACGGAAAACGCGCCAGGACAGTTGCCGCCTCGTAGGATACTGTTCTGTGTCCACGTGCGATCCGGATAGTGATATTTATATGAAAAACTTAGGTTATTATAGAAAAATTACAACTTTAATAGTCTCTTGGTTCGTACTCGTACATAATGTAGATTAAATTGTGGGCTTATGCAAGGTCTTATTAATCCTAATTCTCAAAATAAAATCTTTTCTTGGCATAATTGTTTCGGGTAAAGGGTAGGGTCAGCCAGTATTAGGGGTCGCGAGCGCGCTTATTAGGAAATATGCGTGCTCATACACGGTGTGCATGCGGTCACGTACCACTGTGTGCGCAGCATAGCGTATAGCCGGGCTTCGGGGATGCCTTTACAATCCCCCGGAGAAGTGCCTGGGGGGAGGTGGCCTCTTTACAGTCACCTTTCCTCCGCTAGAGGGGGTGACCGCTTTACAGTCAGCCCCTCCGAGATGTGCCCAAAGGCGTGGCACCAATGGGTGGCTCTAGATGGAGATTATTCGAGTTCCTGGAGCCTCCCTTCGGTGCCGAAGATGACCACTTCGGTGGTTTTAGCCGGTAGGAGTAGGTAGGAGGAGGAGGGCATACCCCTCTGCCCTTTCCCGGGGTGGAGGAGTACATGATGAATTTCCACCGGATCAATAATAAAAAAAGTGTCAGCCAGTAAAATTACCAGATCAAAAGGCATTCCAACCAGGCCGCAAAGCATCAGTAATCAGTAGTTTGCTCATGTACTTGGGTGCGGTCCTGACATTGAATGTAATTTACTGTTAGTATGATGTACCGCCGTATGGTGCCTGTGATGGCTATGAATATCACCAACCCACCTCATCCATCCCATGGGTGTCGTAAAAGGCGACTATGGGATTAACCGGAGGATGGGCAGCAGGGTTCTTCAAGTTCATTAACCCCCGATGAGCACACAACAAACCCAGACCGATCGGTGTGGTGATCTTTGGGGGAGGCCTGTGTCCAGCAGTGAAATCGGCTGAAACGAAACTGTCTGCTATTCCGGTATGTCATACTGTAGGTCATTCAAGGTCCCCGCGAACACTCGCGCTCAATTATCTGCTGGACGCTAGACCAGATTTGTTTGTGGATAAATTAATGGTGTTCTTGGCAGAATGCTCGGAGTACTGCGAGAGGAACTTGATAGCTTCTCTACGTAGTTATTTCTATTTTTATGAACCGACGTGATTTTGTTTTTTGTATTTAGTATCAGTTTGTGTAATTGTTTGTTAACCAGTAAATAAAAGTTGCCGTGTGGTGCCGGCTCAGAATGCCACCACCCCATTTCATCCCGTGGGTGTCGTAAAAGTCGACTAAGGGATTAAACCGGAGGATGGGCAGCAGCGTCCTTCGAGTACATTAACAACTCAACTGCGATCGCCAACCCGTCTGCCAAGCGTGGCGATTATAGATTTAGAACGTTAGGATTAACTAGGATTTCTCCTGTGTCGTGTGTGCGTTTACAAACACAAATTCCACACATAATACACCCAGACCCGGATCAACTCCCTGCAGATCGTACAAATATTTGTTCTGTGCGGGAATCGAACCCACGACTCGGTGCGCGGCAGCCGACTGTATCAGCCAGTGCACCAACCATGCCGTCATTATGGCATGACCCCCCAATGAGCACAGAACACACTATATCAGTCGTTGTGGTGATCTTTGGGGGAGGCCTGTGTCCAGCAGTGGATTTCATTCGGCCGAAATGATGAAATAAAAGTACACAAATTCTGGGTATACAAACCAATATCAAGTGAAATATGTACAGAACATTTAATCGGAATCACTTTCTGAAAGTCAACTTCAAAATGTTTATTATTTTGAGTTCGAAACAAAATAATAAGGTGACACTGAAATAATAAGGCACGTGATATCATCATACCACCGAACCTTGAATTTATAGAGACCTGAAAAGTTACTAGCAAGAATAACCTGCTCACAAACCATATGAAATGATCTCATTTACATACAGTAACTGTGTTGTTTGTACAAACGACCGGAGGTTTGAGACCACAACATTTCGTGGTCACGTCACGAATGGTCCCTGTCCGACCAGGGTAGGCAATAAAATGAGGTTTGTTTGTAAGCGTGTGGGATGTCGAGTTGGCAACAGACTTGTTCAGTTTGCTTATCTTATAGGTTCAATTAGGAAAATTTATGAATATCACATATAGGGTATGATCAAATGTTTTTTGTGCGTCTGAATTACTAGACTTTAATTTTGAGTAAAAACTTGGAAGACCTTTTGAATAAATTCGTAATCGATGTTCTGAATCGTTATGTAAACAGTACACTAGATCTGAGTTTCTCATATCTCAACTCTCCGGAAGAGCTTCAAATTTGTCGAAGGATGTGCAGCATATGTAATGTGTACACAATCCAATATGGCGGATTTCTTAAATTTCAGCTGGAATGCATCTTCTGCTGTAAATAGGCCTCCCCCGAAGATTGCCACAACAAGTGGTTTAGGTCGTGTCTCATACCGAGTGACCCCCGGAAAGACGGCGGCCGCCGTGTGTGCAGCACAGCACACAGCGAGGCTTGGGTCCCTACAATCCTCCCCAAGAGGTGCTTGGGGGGCGGCTTTTTTACAGTCCGCTTTCCCTCTATATAGTACACTCTCGTTTACTCATATTTTGCACACGGATCTGCAAAACTTAAACTTGGTCATCACGCTGTGTCAAAGGAACTCACGATGGGATGTCCTCAAGGATCCGTTATTAGTCCTTATCTATGGAACATGGGTTTCGATGATTTTCTAGCGATTCCACTACCGTCCGGCTGTTCATTGACTGGTTACGCAGACGACGGCCTTCTGCTTATTCAGTCAAGTACAAGGGCGAGCCTTGAAAAATTGGCGGATACTTGTTTACGTTTAATCTCTAGTTGGGGCGAACGAAACCGCTTAATGTTTGCACCACAAAAAACCTTTCAACTAATTTTAAAAGGCAATCTTTATTTATTTATTTATATAAGGTTTACCAACAGTTGTTACAGCAATGCTTAGTTAATTTTAACGCATACAATAAGGTTTTAATATTACTGCACAACCAATTACGGGTAAACACAGCATGCTATGTATTAACTAGTTACAAAAAGAGACAGTCATGTCTCCTACGCTGATCGTCAAATCAGCTCACCATCCTATATAGGCTTAAGGCAAATATGCTGTGGTCAAATTTATTATTTTCGAGATTAAAATACAAAGAGACTTGCACAACAATAGTCACGACAAACATTATTAAAATAAACAATCAAAACCAAATTAAAATTAAGCATGCAAAGGAGAGACATCAAGCATGGGCACGCATAATTCACAGCTTAGTATTACGGATAAATGATACTAGACTATCTCCGTGGATGTCGTTCAGGTCGCTGTTTTCGTTAAGAAGACATCACCGAGCATTAAATTCAATAATGTTACCGTAAAAAGAAAGGAGTCCGTGTGCTACCTTGGTCTTGTATTGGAGAGAAATTTTTCATTCGTTGAACACATAAAATCTGTAGGTGAAAAAGCTAAAAGGAACTTTTATGCCCTGACAGGGATATCAACAGCTACATAGGGTCTTTCATTTTATACTTTGAAAACTATTTACGGCGCTACCTACTTAGGTTGTATTTGCTATGGTTCACCTGTGTGGGCCGATAGGGCTACTATCGGCGCGGCAAGGCGTAAACTGCTCCAAAGCCAGCGCTTAGCGTTGATATTCTTGTGCAAGGCATATAGGACAGTAAGTACTGAAGCTCTGCCTGTGCTAGCAGGTGTTTTGCCAGTCGATCTTGAGATACAGCGACGTGCTGCAATGTACTACTCAACTGGAGGAAACATGGACGCGGAATTTCTGCTACAACGCGATCGTGTTAGGATCTGCAGATTATTTAAACCACAGACTGGTGTTTGGGAGGAACTCTTGGCCGAATGGCAATGCAGGTGGGACACGTCTATTAAGGGCCGTCACCTATACCAGTACTTTCCATCCATTCGTGAGCGGCTGGCAAGTGCATGGTTGGAAGTTGATCATTGCGTGGCTCAATTTCTCACCGGTCATGGTAACTTTAAGAGTAAATTATTTAGCTTCAAGCTTGTTACCTCACCATTCTGCAAATGTTCAACACCGGACTGTGAATATGAACAGTCTGCACATCATATCCTGTGGGAGTATATTCTTTGGCAAGATGAACGCTATATTATGTTTGACAGCATGCAAGTTACATCCGGGGTTGTTTACTATACAGACCTTGTTGCGACTAGGACGAATTTCCGTGCGTTCAAGTGTTTTTGCCATACCTACTATTGGAATCAGTCACAATAGCTCACAACATAGGACCCGTAAATAAAAAAAATTGTACCCGTGGTGCTTGGCAACTGGGCTTAACCCTGTTGTAAACTCCCATTTATTGTGCCTATGGCCTATCGTTTTTCTCTGTCTCCTGCTTGCTACGGAGGGAAGTGGAATGTATATTCTTTCCTACTCCTCCTTTTTCTTTTCTGATTAATTTCGGTGCGGGTTCCAAGACAGTTATTCATTTCTCGGGGACACACCGAGCTTGATTGATCGGTGTTCTTTTCGGTGGTCGCCATTGTAGATCCTGGCTTACAGGAGTTGCAGTGGTTGGGAATGAGTGGCGTGCATGTCTCAAACAAAAAAAAAAAGTCCGCCTTCCCTCCGCTCGAGGGGGTGACCGCTTTACAGTCATCTCCTCCGAGACGTGCCTAAAGTTGTGGCACCAATGGGCGGCTCTAGTATGATCTTACGAGGACCAAGTGCCCCCCTTCGGTGCCGAAGGTTACCGCTGCAACAGTTTTAGCCAGTAAGAGTCCGGCATGCCCTTCACCTTTCCCCAGGGCGGAGGAAGTACATGGTGAATTTCCACTAGGGATCTAGAAAAAAGAAATTTAAAAAAGTTTTTGTTGTGTGCTAGTTAGATAGTTTTGCCATTAATACCTACGCTTGGCAGATGGGTTGGTAAGGATTTGTGAATTCAAAATACGCTGGTAATCTTCCAGTAATCCCATAGGTGTGTTTTACTACACCTACAGGATGAGATAAGGTGGTGCTATTCTTAGCGGGTCTCACACGGTAAATCTAACAATTAAATTTTACATTATAAAGTCGTACATAATAGATAATGTCAATGTAGTCAAATATTAACTTATTTTACTACTACATAATTATTTAAATCGTTAAAATACACTTTGCGATGGTTGGTTTTAGCCCTGCGGTCTGTCCCTCGCTGCGGGTACAGTCAGAGTAATAAAATTATATCCGTTTCTGAGAGCCGTGTTCGTAAACTCCTGCTGTTAGCAAGCTAGTGACATTTGGTAGATTCAATGTTACTAGGAAATGTTCTGACGTAATTTTATTTTACGGGATTCAAATCTAGATTGTGATAGGTTTTAGAATGATAGGGGATACTTTTTGTCAAAACGTAAGCTTGTAGTTTCAATCTTTTTTATTGGCTTAGTAGATCATATTTCTTTTTAAAATTACTTTTCCTAAATGTGGGATATACAATACATATTAACATTTTTCGTTGATAACTAATGATGAATATTTTATCTACTAAATAGGTTTATTTTCAGCGCGCAAACATCCATTTCAGAATAGGCCTCCCAATTAACGTTCAAACAGGATATTGCCCCACTATCACCGTGCTTGGCAGGAAGATTGGTGATCGTAGTAAGTACCTACTTTGTGACGCGGCTGCCCATTCTTTTAACATAATCTGTAATCGTCTTTACGATACCTACTGTCGAAAAGGGGAGGTTCAGTCTTAGCCTTTGTAGGCATATATCAGTCATAGCTACGAGTATAACAAAAAAGCCTAATATCAAATCCCAAATACACATTACATCGACAGTCACGCGTAGTTGCTACGTCGTAACTCCCGCTACGACCGAACCACTTAATAACGCGGCTTGTTATTAAGTCGTATGAACGTAGCAGCTACGAGTCGACGCTCACATCGTATTCACCTGTATAATTTATATTATCAATATATAAAATATGTATACTTCGTAAGCTACTATATCCATATTCTTTTTGTTTTACTACGAATCATGTTTTTATGGAAAGTTTCGTGTAGCAAAATATTCAAATAAATATACTAGTGTGATGAGGACAATTTAAGGATGCTCATGTATGAGCAAAGAAAAAAAGACCGAATAGTGAAGTAAACCCTGGCTGAAGTGATTACTTAAATATTTATATCTTTTCTTTCATTTTTGGTCTCCAGTGGAAATTCTATATGAACTTCCTCCGCCCCGGGGAAGGGTGAAGAGCATGCCGGACTCCTTTTTTTACAGGGCCCGTTGGTAATTCTCCATGAACATCCTCCGCCCTGGGGAAGGACGAAGGGCATGCCGGACTTCTACCAGCTAAAACTACTGGAGCGGTCAGCTTTGGCATCGAAAGTGGGCTCCAGGTCCTCGTAAGATCTGGAGAAAAAGAATTGGGGTACTCTCCAGTACATACGTAACCAAATAAATAAAAGAGACATCATTTTGTTAGCCTGTTCGGCAGCCAGGCCAAGACCTTTTTTTTTTAATTATCTGTTGTTACTTTTCGGCCATCAAAATGTTCGTATTATTTTGTCAAATATTGCCCTAACCATAGTATGTCGATAAGTTATTTCTGCAGTTAATTAAATACACATTAATGTGACTTGACGGCACGGTTGGTGCAGTGGCTGATACAGTCGGCTGCTGCGCTCCGGGTCGCGGGTTCGATTCCGGCACGGACCAAATATTTGTATGATCTGCAGGTAGTTGTTCCTATTGTGTGTGGAATTTATGTATGTAAACGCACCCACGATACAGGAGTAATCCTAGTGTGGGCAAAGGATAAAAAAAACGAAAAAATAATGTTTTACACTCGTAACAACAGCGTAAACTTGGAATAAAACACGCGCCACTATATTTTTGTAAATTACGCACGCGGTGACAGCTCAGACTTAAACTTTTTCAATTCAAGGATAACAATTCAAAAATATCACTTGTAGAGATTATTCGTTCAAAAACTATTATTACTAGCTAGATATCATGCAACTATTTTTGAATGTATCAAACATAATTTTGTACAACAAACAGTCATGCAATCGATATTACCTCAATTGTAATGTGCGTAAATTGTGCGTTCGCCAAAAGACCGAAAATCAAAGCCGGCCAGATAACCTGCGCAATGACCCTATGCTTCGCGATTACGTAACAATGAACATACTTGAACAACGAAATGGGTTGTGGATCGTTTTAATTTATGAATATTATACTAGCCGTGCCTCGTAGTTTCCCTCGCTATCCCAGAGGAACTGTACTTTTTTTAGAACTAAAAAGTAGCCTATATTGCCTCTTGCCCATTAATTATCTCTATGCAACATCACAGCGATCCGTTGTTCCGTGAAGAAAGGATAAACCAACTAACACTTTCGCATTTATAATATTAATTAGGAATGATCACTTTATTAACATATTGATTGAGTTCCAGCGTACAATGGCTCATAAAAATCCTAACCGACCTTGAAACCTACCAGACACATAAAACCTACCCATCAATATTCGAATACCTACATAAATTCAGGTACGTACGTATATCTCTACTTAACCTTTGAAAAGACATACGTTCTAATTCTATTGTGCGATAAGTGGTCATCTCTTTTCGGATCGCGTTACTAAGTTACGTAAAAAGCTATGCGTAAGATCTTTCTAATTCTAGCTCATTCTATTACCGCCGTAATCAATTTTGTTAGTAGGGAGAAAGAACATTGAGGATAATCTGTATGTGCTAATTAAGGTTAGAGCAAAATCACTTACCTGGATTTTCTACTTGTTACTTTAGGAAATTGATTTACGGTCAAAATTAATATTAATATATCTAATCCAAAATCTTTAGAGATAAGATTTTGAACAATTTTTTTGTGTGTTAATATCACACTTAACACAAAAACAAGATAAATCCTTAATCCCAAATCCTAAGATTTTGGATCAGATTGATTATTAATTTTGGCGGAACCCGAAACAGTGCGGTTTCCAGTAAAGAATAGGCCTTTTTTTTTGTGCCCAGTGGAAATTCTTCATGAACTTCCTTCGCCCCGGGGAAGGGCGAAGGGGTATGCCGGACTCCTACCGGCTAAAACCACTGGAGCGGTCATCTTCGGCACCTAAGGGAGGCTCCAGGTCCTCGTATGATCACACTAGAGCCGCCCACTGGTGCCACGCCTATAGGCACATCTCGGAGAGGGTGACTGTAAAGTGGTCACTCCCCCGGGGGATTGTAAAGGATCCCCCAAAGCGTCCAACGGCAGCGCGTGACCACATGCATGCTACTTGCTTGCTTGCTCTTCTCTTGGGTCGCTTGGTGAGCACGCAGATTCCCCAATCTACGCACCCGCGAACCCAGAGGCCTTATAGCAACGGCAGGGAGTTCCGGGCGTATGGGAATTAGGTGCCAGGGCGGTTGTTACCCCGGCGCCGTTTCCTCCTTCTTCTAGCGGGATCGGCCCTCTCCCGATCCCGCTCTGCGGTCTCCTTCTGGAGCATGACGCTTTCACACAGGGAGATCACTGCATTCCAATTTTCGTGCTCTGCCAACATAGCCAACACTACTGCTGGCAGAGAGAGATCTTGCCCGATCCAAACGGCCAGGATCCGCCGCTCGGCGTCATACGCCTCGAGCGTGAGCTGTGTCCTGGTCGCTATCACAATGGTGGCATTATACCGTGGCCTCGCATCCTATCCTGTGCAGGTACGCGCCGAAACAACCGTGCCCGGTGAGCACCTGCGTCAGGCGGTAGGTGACGCGCTCGGTCCTTCTGAGCCAGGCTCCAAAGAGCGGCAGGACGGCCTCGACGACGCGCTTGGTTGCATACTGCATCCGCAGGCGATGACGCCACTTTCCAAGTGCGCGCCTCCGAGAAAGAATAGGCCTAGAAGACGGAATCGAGCGGTGCGCGGCGTCGCGACAACGTGAGCATGCAGATTTAGATGGATACTCTTTTGTACGATCATTGCCTTATCGTGGCAACTATCACATCATGTGTGGCATCTGTTGTATAGGTCAGGTGGCATGTCCACAAAGTGGTAGCAAACTAAACCCGCTCGAGCACACAGTTGCAGCGAGATTCTGTGTTTTAATTCATTTTAAGGGAATACATCAAGAAGATGATTAGCAGCTATCTCTTGTCTGGTAATATTAACATACTGCAATCTCCAATCTGCGCGACCACGGAAATTTCTTTCCGATATACCGGCCATTGGGAGACGCATATCCAGCAACGATGTTGAGCTGACATGATGACAGAAAATCTGGCTTCCTAAAACGTTTGCCTCACTTGCAGGTGATGCACCCTACTGAACATGATGAGGAACTGATTACTCACCGACGGTGGTGGGATAAGAACATACCCACAACTAATGACGTGACGGAAATCAGCGTGGTCGGTGAGAAAAGACCAGCGTGTTGAATATGTTGTACACAAGCAATGAGAATAGAATAACATAATTATTTTATTTGCATAATTATGTATACAGTTACACTATGTTAATTTTGTGCATTGATTGTGTTTTAAATAACAACACCTTTTTACGAGAGGCGTTTGTCCAGTAGTGAATAGAAATACGGAATTACCTAATTGATTGATCAGAAGGACATCAGTACCTTCTAATCTTATGCTAAGATTCCTTCTTGGAAGTTACCTTCGCGCATAGCGAGGCTTTGTAGGGATCTATACAATCCCCCACATGGCTGGGGGACAGCTTCTTTACAGTAGCCTCCCCTTCGCTAGAGGGTGTGACGTCTCAATTCCCGGAAATCTTTTTAATGGTAACAAAACTAGTACGGAGTTTGGTACTGTGCCCGATAAATGTAGAGGTACCGATATGCCCTCTATAACTTGAAACTTAATACCAGCTAAGCCAAATGTTAGCGCATAGTATACCTCTGCATTTCACTTAGGGGAATAAAGCAGTATAATAGTAGAGAATACTGCATCAGTTCCATGAAGGCCACTTGTTCCTTTGAAATTTTATTACGCTTGCGACTTTTCGTCTCTACATTTGTTACTATATTACTACTTCATAGTTTAACTAGATAGAACTACAAACAAAAAATCACGTGCTGCGAACACGTGCCTACTAGAAACAATATTATGTAATCAATTAGTTACTTGATGAGGTAGTGTTTGTAACTTAGTCAGGCAACACGCTCGAGTAGGGACTTTGACGTCATGAGTTTAGTTCAAGTCGCGTACAGATGGAATAGTAGATATAACTAATGAAAAAGACAATTATTTTTGTGTTAGATAAATTCCTTATTTGTTTGTAGAAGATATATTTCTTGTTTAACATAAATAATAACAGGATCATAGGGATCGAACCCGTGACACGTAGCGCGGAAAGCCAAGGTAGCCCAGTTAGCTACTGTACTAAACGCGCAGTCATAATCAGAATTAGATGCGGCTAAATATCGGTGACTTACACAAAGTAACCCAATTACTGGGGGTGTGGGCATAATGATAGCCTCCTATAGTTAGTTCGGTTGCCAGACTCTCGGGCTTGTGAATGCCCGTCGACTGTCAGTGATATTGACAACCAGAGCCCACAGCTTTATAGCAACTAAGTCATGGGAGACTCTATGACTGAAGTATGGTCACCTATTTGAGGCATGACCGCGCGCAATCACAGCTTAACCTTAATCAATCGATCTATAAAGTGATCATAAGTAGCTAGTGAATATAATTCTAACTTTTAAATTGTCGTGTTGCGTGAAAGAAAATAAACGGGTATTAACGCGAAACTACCATAGAATAGGTTCGTTTCAACCAGGTTGCACTTGGACATATGCCACCGTGTGCGCAGCACAGTGCACAGCGAGGCTTGGGGGGATACCTTTACAATCCTCGAGAGGGTTACCGCCTGACAGTCATCCCCACCGAGATGTGCCTAAAGGCGTGGCATCAATGGGGTGTTCTAGTGTGATCTTACGTGGACCTGGAGCCCCCCTTCGGTACCGAAGATGATGGATGATGATGGTTATAGCTGGTAGGAGCCCAGAATAAGCTTTCACCCTTCCCCGGGGCGGAGGAAGTTCATGTAGAATTCTGATCGTGGTCACAAGTAGACTCGACTAGTGAATATAATTGTTAAAATTCGTTTCATTTCAATTATTATAATTAAAATTCTGTTTTCTAACAAACACGAAAATATCGAATTCCATTGGGGAAACCAACACGTATCTACCAAAAATACAATATACACCTGTATAGGACAATGAATCCGGATAATTAAATTGGTTAGACATTTAAATGGGAAAATGTCAAACCAAACCATTTGCAATCAAGTTTGAATTCAATCACGTGGAGTTAAGTGCATTCATTGTTAGCATAAAAGGAAGTCCATGAAGACTACCCCACGTACAAAAAAAGCTCACCCGATTACTCGTGCGTCTCATTACATTGTGAGGACAATAAAAATAGCTGTGTAGTGCCGCCTAAGAATAGCACCATCCCATATAATTCCGCGGGTGTCGTAAAAAGTGACTATGGGATTAGCCGGAGGAAGGGCAGCAGCGTCCTTCAAGTAAATTCATTATAATGCAACTGCCAACACCAACCCGCCTGCCAAGCGTGGTAATTATGGCAAAACCCCCCAATGACCACACAACACGTACCCGTACCGTACGTACGGAACTCCCCCAAAGACCGACGGAGGCTGTCTGTTTGGGAGGCTGTATCCAGCAGTGGATTTATTTGGCTGAAATGATGAATATACATCCAGGTAAAAAGGAGTGACTCGTGAGCTGCATGGTTCTACCAAGCTTGTCGCAGTCGATGCGGATGGATAATTAAACTCTACACATTGAGAATTTTGTGTTCGCCGAACACATTCCGCCCATTCATTTGTCCCGGATGACACACGATTACTTACGATGGTCGTTCCGGAAAAGCAGCAGCTGAAAAAGCTTCACAGTCCGCCTTCCGAGCAATAATTATGACCAGATTATGACAGTATGAACGTTCAGACGATTTCTCATCACTATGTTGTCGTCTAGTACAGTTTCCAAACATAAATTTCACTCACAAATACCCGAAACAACTAACTGTAGATAGAAAGAAAGAAAGAAAATTATTTTGAGTCCTCATTCATACACACGTTGCAAATGTTATATAAACAGTAAATAAAATAAAATAGCACGTGAATGCGTGAGGCCAAAATTGGTACCTATCTCAGCTAGTGCTACACCAAACAAAATGCTCTAGTGCTGATATTCTGATAGGCCCGTGTGACGATGTCACGAATATCAACTATGATAATAAAGAAAAAGAAAGATATATATATACGTAATATGTTTGTATATGTATGATTCAATTCATTAATATGTAAATAGGTGTATCTAATAAATAAAGATTTTAATACTGGTTTTTGCATCAGAATGTAAAAAGACATTAAAGGTAAAAACAATTATAGAACTGTCGATGGTGCGTTTCATTCTACGGGTATATATCTAGATCACACAAATCTGACGTGCAGGGATCGAATAAGGGACTCACAGCTAAGAAAGCTTATCGCTTAGCCAATGCGCATCGTTATTAGGAAGTTCATGTTCAACAGTAGACGGTTATGAGCTCGGCTCATGTGGTCGGATGGCTGTCACTCCAAGTAAATGATATTCAGCGGAGTTTATTCAGACTGAACAGAAAGTTGAAAAATGACTGCGCTAATTATATTGTCGTACAGCACTAAATACTTACAATACACATCATCAACATCATCATCAGCCGAAGGGCTTCCACTGCTAAACAAAGTCTTCCCGATAGATTTCCACAGCACACAGTACTACAAAATATTACAATAGCAAAAAACTGGTTTCAAAGTTTAGATTGACCGATAGACATTTCTTCATATCAATCATCATATCAGCCACAGGACGTCCACTGCTGAACAAAGGCATCCCCCTTAGATTTCCACAATGAGCAATCACATGCCACTCTCATCCAACGACTCCCAGCGACCTGCACTAGGTCGTCTGTCCACCTCGTTCGAGGTCGTCCCACGCTGCGTTTTCCGGTGCGCGGTCTCCATTCTAGAACCTTTGTGCCCCAACGGCCATCAGTTCTACGAGCAATGTGCCCTGCCCATTGCCACTTCAGTTTACTAATCCTTTCAGCTATGTCGACAACTTTAGTTCTTCTACGGATCTCCTCATTTCTGATTCGATCTCGTAGAGAAATACCAAGCATAGCTCTCTCCACAGCTCGCTGAGTGACCTTGAGCTTTCTTATGAGGCCCGTTGTGAGTGACCACGTCTCTGTTCCATATGTCATCACTAGTAACACACACTGGTTAAATACTTTCGTCTTGAGGCATTGCGGTATTGATGACGAACAGACGTAGCGAAGTTGCGATAGACATTTACTCCCTTAAAAATACGAAGAAACTTTTGTTATTAAAACTGAAAGTCCTTACATTTTCTTCTTAATTTGTTACGGTTATATGACTGCTTCGCAAACAAGCTTTGTAAACAAAAATACTAATATAAATTTAGAGAACTTGTACATTTCAAAACATATCGTTTAATTAATTATAAGTTAGTATTCAGGTTGGAGTCCACAGCTTGTTTAGCTCTGAATGGAAGGACCTAAATTTAAATAAAAAAATAAAAAATTGCGCGTCGTGTTATTTGATACGCGCAAATAATGATTCGGCAAAAAAATTAAGAGCTACAGTTATCCATTGAGACTATTTATACAGTTATGATCAATATTATTCTCGCTAAGGAATACTTATTTCGCACATTAAATGGTGTTATTTAGTGTCTTAGCTAGAATAGTAAATACATTGATTCCTAAACATGACCAGTTCTATATACGACTTCCTTAAACAGTTGTTAGTCAAATTCATGTGAACTTTAAAACACTTTTTTCCGAAAACAAGTGAAATTTTATTTAAACGATTAATATGTCATCATTTATAAACTGAAAACTTAGAAATTATACTCGACTGAAGACATCACAATGTAAGTATGTCCAGGTATTTCTGCTAAATATTAATCTGTAATTTCCCGATATTCCGACTGTCCCATTACATAAAAAATAATTTAAGCACCTGACAACCTTTAATATTCATACAAATTCCCAGGGCAAACACAGATAATATAATCTATACGTACCTAATCAACGCGTCAGAAATTCAAAACAGGGCCATTAGCCGATTGCCGTCGGCGTCACATCCACTCGAGCTTTCAGATTATGTGTTAATTGGGTAATTAACTGGTCAGTTAAGAAATAAATATGGAGTGGTTCAGAAACGCTAAAGTTTAGTTTCTTTCTTAAAATATTCAGCAAATGTGACCAAAAAGAAAAGTTCCCCGTGGTGTCCGGATTAAGAATATAATCCCTCCCGTGGATGTCGTAAAAGATGATAATGGCACTCTAAGCCGGAGGTATGTATGGTATGTATGTATGGATATGGTTAATTCCCCCCAGACACCATTGAGAAAATCTAATAACCCTTTTTTTAGCAAGAAGATACAGAAATACGGATATTCAGATGTTAATAAAATATGATATCCCTAACAATTTGTATAACCTGTCAATAATAAAAAAATCTTTGAATTTTCGCTTCTAAATTATAAACATTTTTCATTTTGGGTATATCATCCTCGATGCCCCAGATAGACTTTGTTAGGTTGACTTTGGTAGGTACTCATCCTGGAATCAACAACTAATTACACGTCAAATACCGATTACAATTTTAGTAAACATACTGATAAATACTATCTGTCAGATAAGACTTTCCCCGTGATTAAGGCCACTGAGAGGAAAAATATCCTCACTAACCGATTGCTGATGGACCATTCGAGCTTCCTGTGTATTCCTGTTATATATATACATATATATATACGACTGTGCGTAAGCGTAGTTGTGTTCCGACAGAACGGTAAGAAGAGCCAGAGATTTTTCTAGAACACAAGACATTTCATCTTAAGCCTTAGGTGGGCAGCGCATTTGTAATCATCAGATTTTTATGTCTATAGTTATGATACCACTCATCCATACCAATCATCAGCCATCAAGGCTGCG
The DNA here is from genome assembly GCA_947459985.1 of Diloba caeruleocephala. Classification (NCBI taxonomy): domain Eukaryota; kingdom Metazoa; phylum Arthropoda; class Insecta; order Lepidoptera; family Noctuidae; genus Diloba; species Diloba caeruleocephala. Next base: position 7,140,717 of record OX381618.1, read on the forward strand.
GTCCGTTTGCCGTACTTGTCACAATAACAAACGCGAGTTCTTATTTTGAAGTAATTACTTTTGATGGTGACAAAATGTTTAAAAGCGAGGGTATAATTTCGTTTGTTTAGTCGAGTTAAGAAATTTATTTTATGTACCTACTCCTCAACGCAGTCGCCCTTTCATTATTGAGAAGTGATTCTCCTAAAACACTTAAATCGCTATATTTTCAGTTTCCAAATCTGAACAATTCATAATAGTGACAGAACCTACTGAAAGGAGCAAACATAAATAAATGGCGGAGCTATTAACAGCCATCTTTTGTGTCGTGGCGAATCCTCGTGGTCTTCCTCCGCCTTAGGAAGGGTGGATGGCCATGCCAGTCTTACCAGCTAAAACCCCACGGTGTTCTTGCACTTACCCCTAGCTGGGGGCGAGGTGAACACTTTTCAGCGTTAGAGCGCGCCACAGCTATTAAGATTAAGACCCCTGTAAATTTAAGCTGTCTACATTTCTAATCACTGTACGAACCGAACGGGATTATTTTTTATCTGTCAGCTGCAAGCTTTGCAATAACTCTCAGGGTTTTATTTTATTCCGCGTTCCGTGTGGTTTCGGTATAGAATAGACCACCCATCTCCATCACCACCATGAGTGTCATAAAGTGGGATGATGCAGCAGCAATGCAGCAGCAGTGTATCAAATCCCGCGTTCACCAATCCGCCTGCTAAGGTCCGTATTACAGAACGAGAATCAAAGCTTAAGTAAATCTCGAGTCTAAATTGCATTAATGAAATGTGAAACGGGCCTGTGAGTGGTGATTAGGGCAACATCATTATTCAGTTTATTGTAGCGGCCATTGGAAGGCATATGTTCTGGCTATGTTCAGCACTGTTTACGGGCTGATGAGATGAGAGTAAAGAGAATTCTATTTCAAAAAGTCTTGTTCCATTTTAGGGCTTTTGGTCTCAATAAGACCAGCCAGCATATAATCTAATCACGTTCCTATCTTACCTGGATAAAACCTCTTAGTATGAGTGCTTCAAACAACGGATCTGATAAAATACCCTAAGGAACACCAACATTATATTTGACGGCACGGTTGGTGCAGCGGCTGATACAGTCGGCTGGGTTCGATTCCCGCACGGAACAAATATTTGTATGATCTGCAGGTAGTTCTTCCGGGTCTGGGTGTATTGTATGTGGAATTCAGGTCTGTAAACGCGCTCACGACACAGGAGACATCCTAGTGTGGGGCAAAGTTAAAAAAAAAAACAGTGCTTTTTCCTTGTTGTGTTCTACTTGTGTGCTAGCTCTCTCTAGTAAATGATTAATGTTATTCGGATGCTACACCGTCACTGCCAAATATGAATACAAAACAGACGCTGACAGTATGCAAACTCATCGCCTTTAAAATTCAATAGCCACCGTTCCCCAGTATTGTTTGTTCTCATATTATTCTCTATTGTGGTTAACACAAACTATACCGAACGTTAGTAAAATATGCTTTCGTTTCTTTCGTTAAAATAACGAAAATAGAAATTAAGAAATTTGTCACCCTATATTTTTGCCTGATTATCATTTCGGCCGAATGAAGTCCACTGCTGGACACAGGCCTCCCCCAAATATCACCACAACGTTTTGCCATAATCGCCACGCTTGGCAGACGGGTTGGCGATCGCAGTTGAGTTGTTAATGTACTCGAAGGATGCTGCTGCCCATCCTCCGGCTAATCCCATAGTCGACTTTTACGGCACCCACGGGAGGTGATGGGGTGGTGGTATTCTGAGCCAGCCCCACACGGCGAGTTACACGTTAATATAATCTAAATGTCCTAAACAAAAATCTATTTACACTTTCATAATACTCGTATAAATTGGCCTCAGAGAGGCGGCCACAGAATAGTAGGCAAATAAATAACAATTAACTAATTATATTATTTAATTAGAACCCTCACTACCTACGGCTAGCCCCTAAGGGTACCTGCCACACTGAACATACTTGTGTTACAAGAAAATGTTCACGTTGTTTATGATATTGTTTGTTTAGTAATGTCTTAAGTTTTCGCGATTATTACACATTATAATAAAACACTTTTAAACGGATTCTATCGCGTATATTTTAGATTTTTGTTTTTCCTGATGTTTCGAATACTTTGCAGCACCACGAATGCGAAAAACAAAAACCTAAAATATACGCGATAGAATCCGTTTAAAAGTGTTTCATTGTTTGTTATCGAAAATCATAAAAATATTTATTTCCCAAATTAAATCATTCATTTTATATACATGGAAATATAGCTCCAGAACTTTTTAAATAACTGAAAATATAATTAGATTCGATATTAGACTCCGAATCAGATGAATGTAGGACCTACGTGGGCAGATTATAAAATAACATATCTATGTTATCTTTGCCCGAGTGGGTTGAACCTAATGATGGCTTGTTAAACCGAAAATAATATAGGTCAAATAAAAAAAACCGCCTGTAGTGTTTCAGTTTAAATCATTTATTAAGTAATTAGGTCCAACTGACACTTTTACACGTCATATTGAAACAACAGAGGGTTTATAACGTTATCTTCAGAGACAGCAGGACGCTGCATTCACTCTTATATTGCAGTTTATTTATGTTGAGGTATTAGGCATTTAATTGGTTCTTAGGTTCCTTTACGTAGTCCCCAGTATGGGCGAACTCGCTGAGGACCCTAAAACTGCAGCGAGCTATGGCCCTCAAGGTGATAAAGGGATACCGTACAGTATCCTATGAGGCGGGGACCTGCTTGCCGGATCACCGCCCAGGGATCTAAAAACGAGAGCTCTCACGTCCCTATATCAGTGGAGCGGGGAGGCGCTAAGTTGCGGCGAACGGCTGATACCTCATGAGATCGAGGTACGACGGTCCGAGCTGCCGTGGATCCTGGTATCCTGAACAACTGGTGCTGCTCAGTGTCATGGCACCCTCACCTTCTGGATGATGTAGATACTCTCGGACCATGGGTATTTCGGGTAATATCTGTGTCACATGGGCCGACAAGAGATATTCGGTTACATCACTGTGGAGTCTGCCTAAGGGACACAGCGTAGCACACGTTGGAGGAGTGCTCAGCTTGTGCAACGCAACGCGTCTGCGATCTCATCTCGGTGGTAGAAGAGGGTGACCTCTCGCTTCCGGCCGAGGTTCAGTCCATCACCCAGAGCGAGAGCGCTAGGGATTCCGTCGCCTTCTTTTGCGAGGACGTGATGCAAGTAAAGAAGGCGGCAGAGCGGGTACGGGAGGAGACCACCTCTGATCCCCGCCGCAGAAAACGATCTTCGACCTCCATGCGTTGCGGCTTGCAGGACTAGTTCTGATTAGCATTACAATTTTATGGCCAGGCGTGATGTAGCACCAGGCGAATGACTTGTTCGTCCGTCAATGGATAAAAAAACAAAAGTGTTCGACCCGTTTCTTCGTTCCATTTATCGAACTCTTGAATTTTGAACAATGAAAAGTTGTACCAATGTAGTTTTATTTTGTTATGGTATTTTGATGTAACTTACAACTCATACGTACCCTATTTTGGTAACAACTAAAACGTTTTCAAAATCGTTTCCTCTATGCTAGACATACCTAACACAGTTTGGAGAGTGTCAGAATTTGATTTATATCAATATCGCAAATTTATAAAGAAAATAGTTTTTATCTTTCCCCAAAATAGATTTTATTTTACTCTACTTATTCAAAACGTGAATATATCATTATTAATTTGTATGATATTAAGTAAACTGATCTAACTAATCCATGTGGTGTCCGGATTAAGAATATAGCAACACTCCATCATCTCCCGTGGATGTCGTAAAAGGTGATAAAAGGACTCTAAACCAGAGGTATGGGCCGCAGTGTACCTTCTGGGAAACTGCAGCCATTCGGCGATCACCAGCCCGCCTGCCAAGCGTGGTGAGATGGGGGAGGCCTTTGTTCAGCAGTGGATGTCCTTTGGCTGATATAATGATGACGATAATGAAAAGAAACTAATAAAAACACAAATTTTACTAACGACTCTTCCTATTACTAAATAAGTTAGACTAAAATTGTAGCAAGGGTATAATATAAGGCTTTTGTTTGTCGCTGGTAAAGTGTCGTAAAATAAAACAGCGAGGGCAGTACAATAATATTACGAGACAATAATATTTTTATATGTGTAATAACTTTGACATACCGACTGTAGAGTTTATTTTTACTGCCATTTGAAGAGTATAAGGCCATGCCATGAGGATAAACCAGTTCATGACACCATGTACGTATATCGATCATAAGCACGTGATTTATAATAATTAGTATAAATATAGGACTTTATAGTTAACAAGAAAGTTGCGTAAGGTATATACCTACGACATAATGGCTGATAAAAAAACATTCTGTGACGAAGACGATACAGGATACCTTGCTTATTTATTTTTAATTGCTTAAATTTGATCACACATCTTAATAACACGACTGTCAATAAAAACTCTGAAATACACCCCAAAATATCTTTGCTTATTTATTTATAGGTGTCGACATAACATCGCTCATTTTCTATACGTTATATGTGGCACATTAAGTTTATTCTGATTCAGTCAAATTCAGTCAGTAAAACTTTCTCATGACCCAATGGTTTTTCAATTCAAATGTTATTGGATATATATTTAAAATATTGTGCGGTTTTAATTATTGTTTTACTGACCTGAGTCGACTGGTGCTATGTCGGGTCCATCGTGAGCCGCTAGCATCTTTATTGTGATGGCTCCGGGTATCACGCTACTTGAAACCGACACCGTGGCGAATTACTTCACAATTTCACCCGAATACGAAGATGTATCGCGAAAATAAGGGAAAATAACTAGCGCCCAACAGGCTGTTTCTACACTGCACTATCGATTATTGTGAGGGTAGTCACGCATGCGTGGGTTCCTCCCCCTCGCGCATGCGTATTCACATCTTCATGTCAGGCCGGAAAGACGTCATTTGACAGTTTAAGTCACGCTTCCGCTGTTAATAATTGACGTGTATTCTAATTTTCCGATGACTAATGTGTTAGTCCGCCTTTCAGTTAGTAAAAAGGGTTGATAGAATTTGTAATGGAAAGTTTGCATCGCAACTTTTAAGTGAAGGACGGTCGTAATATCAAAAACCGTTAGGGTTGAAGATATCGTACTTGGAACGACAATATTCCGGATCCAAGCATGAAAAACATTTCTTCCCAGTATACTAAGATGATGTTACTGTTAAATTTTTAGACGGGTTTAGTTTTTTATTTCTATTCACAAACATACGAATGTAGGTTTATTCAGTTGGCATTTTTTAAGCTTTAATATCACCTAATCAACAAAAGTCAACACTGCCTTCAGTAATTAAGACTGAATTACATTTATTTAATTAACTTAAATTGGATTCGAGAAATTAATCTCTATGTTTGTGTTTACTGGAAATATTTAGAACGAAAGAAACATTTATTCCTATATATAGTAAAAAACAAACAGCATGATAAAGAAACATAGTACGAGGCCAGAATTTTAGGTTCTGTCAAACATGCGGAAGGCGGAGGACCGAGTGGCCAGTGTAGTGGCGTCACTTGCGAGAGGCTGCCCAGCGATGGACTGCGATAGGATGAGTTATTTTAACGATTATGATAACTCCAGGTCATCTCTTGTCTCAGGCTTAGTTTAAAGATATAAATCTTATACGCAGGAACACCCAGGCCTAAAATAACCATCTATAGATCGTACAATTATATATTCCGCGCGGGGAACGACGCCTCGCCATCCGTGACGCCGAATTTGTTGAAGTTAATTTTATTGATTGCTTTAAGTATGTACAAGATCTCAACGTTCGACAGCTATGAGTCTAACAACAGTCAATTTCTACTTAGAAAGAAACTGAAAAACAAAAATAACTTGTTATAAATTATTTTTATTGAAAATCGTAAATAAATTTACATAAAATATTAATAAATATTACATCACGTGTACAAACGTATTTGTTTTCTTGTATAGTGTGTATGTGTCGGTGGCAGCGGGCTGCGTGTATGTACGTGTGTTGTTGGTGTGTGTGAATGTGTGGAGTGGAGTGGGTGTCTAGTAACCAGCCAGTTCGGCGAAGGTGGAGTCCATCTCGTCCGCCAAGCTCTTGTATCTGTCCTTGTTGATGCCGAGCTCATCTGTTAACAGAATAACACTATTAGAACACAACCTCATTCTCCATGGCATGCGGAATTAAGATTTCTACAATGAACTCTTATGCTCGTTTGCACTAAACTATGACAGCTCGTAAGTCATTTCGGCCGAATGAAGTCCACTGCTGGACACAGGCTTCCCCCAAAGATTATCACAACGACTGATATGGCTGGTTGTGGGCTCATTGGGGGGTTTTGCCATAATCGCCACGCTTGGCAGACGGGTTGGCGATCGCAGTTGAGTTGTTAATGTAATCGAAGGACGCTGCTGCCCATCCTCCGGGTAATCCCTTAGTCGACTTTTACGACACCCATGGGAGGAGATGGGGTGGTGGTATTCTGAGCCGGCACCACACATGCAACAGACAGCGACAGCTCGTAAGTAATTCTGAAAAACAATTTTGAACCGCTAAGTTTCCTAGTCAGGCTAAGGTAAGTTGATACTTATAGTTTAGTGCAAATAGGAATTAATCCTATTCAGAAGCCCTGCTAAAACTTCGTCATATTAACAATTAACAAGATATAATCTCTAGGTAGTTAACTGTGTGCGTCGTGGTAGGATTTAACATTTTATAGATACCGGTCTAAAATGTTCGATCCTACCACGATTTCAAGTTTCAGTACCACGATAACATGTTTTCTCCCACCTCTATAAAATTCTGCAGTAGTTGTATCATTTCTTATCCCGATATTACCCTTTTTACTGATTATTTATCTTTAGTTAAAGTTTATGGCGTAAGCGGATAGCTTTATACATCATTTTAAGTAGAAAACTATTAAGAGATTAAAGTAGAACCAACAGTACCTTGGAAGCATTGGTCCGCGTCGGTAGCAGCAAAGCGAAAGACATGTTAATCACAAAACAAAAAAAGCAGGGCTCAATACTACAATTTCTAAAGGATTGCCGCAAATGCTCAGCATCTACTCTAAACAATACATTGACAATCCTCTAAACATCGAGCAAGACGTTAGGCGTTTGAAGAAATAGTTATAGAGACTGAAAAGAATGGAACTCGTTCTCGGCAACAAATCTACAGTCGAGCTAAACTATGAACTTTAATAAGGAACGAAGGCGATGCAAGGTGGCGTATCAAAATGGACATTAAGGCAATGTGGTACGGACGGTATTGTCTTAAACTATGTGCTGTAAGGGCTGGTTAGTATCCTGTCAGCTCAGCGAATGTGCCGTCCAAGTCATCGCATATGGCCTTGTATTTCTCCTTCTCGGCGAATAATGTGTCTGCAAAATTTAGTCATTTGATAATAACTTACGCTACCAACCAACTTTATTCCAGGCCTCTGAACTTAAAGATAAATAATAAAATGAGTTTTTATTAGAAAAGTTTTGATTAAAAAGCTTTTGCCACATTGAGAGATGCCATAGTATTCTCTTTTTGTTAGAATAGTTATCCTTTTAGAAGATTAAGTTACATAATGTTTAGTTCTTTTTAGTTGAAACTTAAAAAAATCTTTTTTAGTTTTGTTTCTTAGTGATCGATTTATTTTGATCTTATTTGTTATTAGATTAAAGAACGTTTTGGTTAGAGTCGTACCTTCGAGCCTGTCGACTTCCTTCTGCAGTTTCTTGACAGTCTTCTCAGCGAACTCAGCACGGGCCTCGGCCTCCTTCAATTTGGTGGTGAGGGTCTTCAGCTGTTTCTTGAACTCTTCGACACGCTGGTTTGCCTTCTCTTCAGATACTTCCAAAGATTTAAGGGAGTTACCGACGACCTGTACACCAAGATAAATTTAATATACAACAATTCTTTCAAATCATTATTTTATAAAAGAATACAGTCTGAATATATAGAATAGAACAATATTAAGTGGTACGATTGTTTTAAAAATCACTTCAACTAATGAAGCGTCTCCAGAACTGAAGGCTTCCAAAGCATTTATCAAACATCTTGTATTCTAAACTTATTATTGAAGTAGTCTGGGATCTGCAGCAACTCTAATTAAGTAATTAGAGACGGCGGGATTAGCACATGCGTCTATAATAATCTTCTAAATAATGTTTACCTTCAATTCCTCCTCAAGTTCAGAGATCTTGGCATCTCCAGACTTGACACGGTCTTCAGCTACTTCGAGCTCGTCTTCAACGAACGCCAGCTTGCGGGAAACCTGTACATCATAATTAATTATATAGTATTTGTATAATCGTTATCATATAAGGCTTAAATTATTGAAGGTATTAATATTACTACTGGTCGCCCAATGGGCGAAATTCATGTTTCAATACATAAATTTTAATTTTCTGCATTCCTCAACCATATGACCTTTAACTATGCCAAATGCCACAGTGCGCGCAATTTGCTTAAAAAGGGTTACAAAGTTATTTCTTCACGTATTAGTATATAGATTATATTTTTTATCATATATATATATATATAAAAATACAAAGATACAAAGTCAAATATGAATTTACGTACTGATCTTATCACATAACACCATTCCATAATTGAGTACCTCTAGCAGAAATTGTTCAATAGCAATTATCTATACAGAATGAAATTTTCGTTCTAGTATTAAATAATTTAAAGAGTGCATACAAAAAAGGAAATTTAGCATTATTACTTATGCTTATAACTTATAACTGTTAGCAATAACTTAAAAAATTCTTAGCAACTAATTCAAGCCAAGAAATTTCCCTAGAGATATAGGTACAAACGTTTATATTCTTATTGAAATGACCGTCAGCGTCCATTGCTCATAACCGAAGAAAAAACTTTGCTAGCTGGGAGTTTTAAGGAACTTTATCTAAATGAGCTTTGCAAGGCAAGAAAAATGTTATTCTCACCTCATCGGACTTGCCGTCAGCGTCCTCAGCGAGCAGACGGGCCTCCTTCAGCTGGTTGGTGAGCTGGTCCATACGCTCCTCGTCTTGCTGTGCCCTGTTCTCCAACACTTTGCACATACTGGAACAAACAACACGTTGTTATTTATCATCAAAACAATATGCTTAAGCAGTAGTTAGTCGTCCGTGTGATATCCGGATAAATAAATACCACCACTCTATCTCCTCCCGTGGATGTCGTAAAAGGCTGCTAAGGGACTCTAAACCAGAGGGATGGACAGCAGCATCCCTTTTTTTGAACAGTAACCATACTGCCTCCACCAACCCGCCTGCCAAGCGTGTTGAGTACTGGCAAATTCCCCCCAAAATGACGTCGCAGTTGCGAAAATCTATAGGGGAGGCCTTTGTTCAGCAGTGGATATATTATGGCTGATATGATGAAAGAGTAGTGTTACAGCTACAACATCGTTTTTATGTAATTCTGATATAACCGTAATCCTTCCTATGGCATAATTTTAATAAGATTTTAAGTTTTTGATTAAACAAATATGATGATAAAATGGATATGTCTGCATCTATAAAATCGCTAATGGTCGATCGCAACATAAACCAAAACTAAGTGCCTAGCACGAATATTTTGACGTATAGTATCGTAATCGTAACGTTAATGTGAGTGAATTTTGAATTGAAAAATACTTGATTTGCATATACCTTTTATTTAAACTATACAAATAAATACAATTGAAGTGTCTGTTTGTAATGGAAAAATAACAGATTTTTACTAATTGCATATGAAAGTATATACGGTACCTACAGCAAAAAAGCTATTTGTAATTTTTTTATTTGTCTGTCTGTCTGTTTGTTCCCGCTAATCTCCAAAACGGCTGGACCGATTTCTACGGGAGTTTCATGGCAAGATAGCAGATGTTATAAGGAATAACTTAGGCTACTTTTATTTTAGAAAAATAATTAGGGTTCTGTGCAAAAAACTGAAACCCATGAAATCCAATATATATATACATACTCTATGTCAAGTGTCTATGCCGAAGTACTCATAATTATATATAAATAGTCCACTTTCTTTTAAATTAAACGGTGGGTGAATCCGCGGGTCCCAGCTAGTATATGATATGTATTGTGTTTGTCGTATAAATTTAAACGAAAATGCTATAGGATGGTTGTATTGTCGATTCAAAATTCCCTCACTTTAAAGTAACGATTACGATACTATACGTCAAAATATTCGTGCTAGGCCCTCTGTTCGCGTTACGTGTATTATGAAAATTAAAATATATCAAAGCAATATTAATCTCCAAATTTACAACATGTTACTAATTATAGTGCGGCAAGTAATCCACTGTTGCTTCAACAATAAATCAAATGCGGCCGGGAAAATACATCCAATCAGTAGATTACGAAAATAGACACTGATTTATAATAGCCCTTAATATGATCATAACTGAGACTTAATTTGGCAAAGGGGGGATATATTTCAAAGTAGCATATGCATTTCATCATTTCGGCCGAATGAAGTCCACTGCTGGACACAGGCCTCCCCCAAATATCACCACAACGACCCATATGGGTGTGTTGTTGGCTCATTAGGGGGTTTTGCCATAATCACCACACTTGGCAGACGGGTTGGCGATTGCAGTTGAGTTGTTAATGTACTCAAAGGACGCTGCTGCCCATCCTCCGGCTAATCCGTTAGTCGACTTTTACGACACGCACGGGAGGAGATGGCGTGGTGGTATTCTGAGCCGGCACCACACATTTAGTAAATCTTTATGTATTATTTTCTTGTGGTTGGTGGCCAACCTTGTGTCAGAATTATTCAAGCCACCCAAAGGCTTCCAAATTGCCGTAACAACTGCCATCTAAGTTATTACACATTTGTGATTAATGTGTACTTTTTTCGTTGAATGAAATGAAACTCATGACAACTACCGGGGCGAAGATTTTACGTGATCTCCGAAGCGTGGAGCCGCATAGTTCAAATACCACTGTGCGGTCACCCATCTATAGTCTGACCGCTGCGAGCGTTGCTTAACCACGCCGATCGTTTACCGATCAGTAAATGCTATGAGTGCCTCTTGATATTTATTGTAATATACTGGATAACAGGTAACACTTTTTTATATCCAGTCTAGTTATCTGTCAAAAGTCGTAAGAAAGACTCTGTTAACACAATTCTCTTAAGAAATAAGCTGTAGAAAAGCGTCACAAACGTTGTGCTGATCCCAACGGATAAATATAGATGTTATGTTGTAAAATCACCATCTTACCGGTTGTTCTCGTCAGCAGACTGCTGGGCTTCAAGCAGCTTCTGCTGGGCGGTGCCGGATCTCTCCTCGGACTTCTCGAGGTCCTCCTCAATCTGCTGCACCTTCCTGTTTTGGGCGGCGACCTCAGCTTCAGTGGCAGCCAATGTCTTCTCCTTCTCTTCCAAGTCCTTGTTGGCCTGTTCCAACTTGTTCTTGTTCAGGATAAGGTCCTCCTCCACCTGGGCGAGCTTCTTCTGGAGCTCACGGACTTCCTCGTTGACCTGAAAGGGACGAACATTGGAATTAGAATTGGCCAGCATGAGGCTTAGGATATTCCTTTAGTGGGTCTCCAAGGGACTAACTTAGGCCTATATAGAAGTCCCCAATGCAATTTTTACTCTTAAGTTAATAAAATTATGATCATACCCAGGTTATACGAGTCTGCCGTTAGAAATAGACTTGGTCAAGGGAATACCATCGGACTACCAGAGTCTTATACACCCACATCGGCCCGTAGACGTCCACTGCTGTCCATTGGCCCCCCAATGATCACTATAATGAGCAGTCATTTGGGTGGGTATTGCCATAATCACCACGTATAGCATGCGGATTGGTGATCGCTGGATGCAGCTGCCCATTCTCTTGATATCAACCCTTCGTCGCCTTTTACGATACCCATGGGTGAATGAGAGAGGCGTGTTTTATTCATTGTCAGGAACCACACGGAATATACAGATATTGTAATTCAGTTCACAAAAAAAAAACATTTAAGAACGGTCTAAATTTCTTCAACATATTTACCTATATTATGCGTGAGTCTGGTACAACTTTTTAATGTATTTATTGAACCTACCATTACCATTGAATATACCATTCGATTCAATTCAATTTCACCAGAGTATATAATGAAAAAAATAGTCAATATTTAAAAAAAAGGGATGTTTTTGCTGGTTTCATCTGAATATTCTTGTAGAATGCCTTCATTAGGTTTTGAACAATATCCGTCCATAGCAGAAAAATACAAATAAATACTTTAATTGAAATTATTGTATAATATGTTCTTAATATAAACATTACTAGGAATAGAAGAGTCTACAGTATGAATGAAATAATTTGAATGTTATCCGTACCTTTTCGGCGCGGAGGTTGGCATCCCTGGCCTGCTGTTCGCAGGTGTCAGCCTTGTCCATGGCATTGTCCTTCTCCAGCTTCATCGCCTGCATCTTCTTCTTAATCGCGTCCATGGTGGCGGCTTTGTGTTGTTACGGTCCGGTCAAAAAATACGCCAGTTACGGCCTGAAAGAATAAATTGTTTTTGAGTTAGAAATTTTTAGTCATAAACTGTATTCTAAATTGCTTAGCTCAGTTTTTGAAGCCGTAGTAAATATGTTTACAGCTAACTAACTAATTAAACGGTTGCAAACGGTTATGTATTGAGAATATCACTTTCAAGCTATTTTCTCTCAACACGTTAATAATATGTGCGATGGTCACACTGATTGTTTTTAGAATTGGCCAGTAAGAAAAGTTGCCGTAGAAAATATTTGATTAATTAACCCTTGATGCAGCCGTAGATATACATTGAGTCCATATGTCATTTTTTACGAATTGGTGGCAATTTAAAAAGAGCGTGTCGTGCCTCGAAATGAATTTACCTAGAATTTTTAACGCTCCTAGATTTATTACGTCTTTTGCTGCGGTCTTTATCAACAACTATGTTATGATAGACTTCGATTAGCATGATTTCATGATGAAGCCCTATCTCGTGCCACTGTTTGTAACTGGTTTAATTAGTTTAAACGTGGTCGAAGCAATCTTACTGATGATTTACGCGAAGGAAGTCCTTCTACAGCGGTCACTGAAGATAACGTGAGTGACGTGCTGTGCGGTAGAAGCTGATAAAAGAGTGACGGATCAACAGATCCGGGCATGTTTAGGCATTGGTATGCGTTAAGTGCCAAAAGTCTTACGCAAACATTTAGGCGTCAGAAAGCTTTCCACCAGATGGATACCTCGTAATTTGACGGAAGATCAAAAACGCCGTCGTTAGAATTGGTGCCACGAAATACTTGAAAAGTTTAACGGAGGTGACTCGTATGCCGTGTCTGACATCGTCACAGGTGATGAAAGCTGCATATATTGTTACGAGCCCGAAACCAAAAGACAATCCTCCCAATGGATATTTCCCTTTGAAGATTTCGTCATTTCGGCCGGATGAAGTCCTCTGCTGGACACAGGCCTCCCCCAAAGATCACCACAACGACCCATATGGGTGTGTCGTGTGCTCATTGGGGGGGTCTTGCCATAATCGCCACGCTTGGGAGACGGGTTGGCGATCGCAGTTGAGTTGTCAATGTACTCGAAGGACGCTGCTGCCCATCCTCCGGTTAATCTCTTAGTCGACTTTTACGATACCCACGGGATGAAATGGGATGGTGGCATTCTGAGCCGGCACAAAAGATTTGCCACAAAAGTAAAAAAGGGCAGAAGTCAAGGGAAAAACATGATTGAATCATTCTTTGAACGGACGGGTCATTTCGCAACAATGGTGCTAGAGGATAAAAGGACTGTTACTGCAGATTGGTGTTTTAGTCATTGTTTACCGGCTGTCTCAGAAAATGTTCGACAATAACGACGCCCAAGAAGCAGGATCCTTCTCCATCACGACAAAGCCCCAGCTCACTCCTCCAGACGGACAATCGAATACTTGTCTATGAAAGGACGGACGTGAGTCATCCCCCTTACAAACCAACCTGGCACCTGGCGACTTTAATTTATTCCCCAAACAACACAAAAAAACAAACTCAGAGGATTTCGTTTTGTGAACGCCGAAGATGCTATGGCTCCATTTGAAAAAAAAATGGTTATAGGTCCCTAAACAAGAGTAGGCTCACTGCTTCAGTCAGGGGGTCCATAGCATGCGACGGTGCTAGTAAATGAACGAGGACTACTTCAAAAAACCAGAAGGATATTAAAAGGTTCCTGCATCATTCCGTTTTTTTATTGTCTACACTCTTTTAATTTGACCCTTGCACATCTTGCAATTTCACATATTTACCTAAGCAAAATTACCTTGTTTTACGGAACAATACACATGTATCTTTTCCTTCGACTTTATACTTAAACACAAACTATACTAAAGTAGATATTTATTACAACTACGTGCACTAGTGCATCGTTTAGATATGTTAAGATAAATGAAATCCTGACACTGCAGATTCAGCCCTATAGCGCAGCGTCTGTGGAAAACTTGTTCATACTACTAAGATTTCACTTTTAGAAATTATCAACTGCATGTTTAGGACACACAAATCACCTGTCAAAAGGATAGTAAATAAGCCTCAAAATGATATTATTTCTGTTGTTTTGTTTTATAATATAATACAATATCTTTATTTGACTGTATACGGTTGTTACAGCTCTTAAAATTAGGGGTTACAGTTTCATCATTTTCTGCCATTTGTGGCATGCAAATTGGGACACACATTGCAATAAAACATTATTAACATACCTACTATAAAATAATTGAGATGTCTGAAATAGTTATTGTGTTATTAATTATTAGAATATAACCATGTTTTATATTTATTATGACTATTAGATTAGGTATAGATAGATATAGATAGAGTTTCATATAAAATACTTTTAAATAAACTAAATGGTATAGGGATAAGAGGTATAGCCCACAAATGGTTTGTTTCCTATCTCAATAATTGTAGTCAATATGTAGAAATTGAACACCATCATGTAGAAACTGGTGAAATAACTCATATTAGATCTCAAGAAGCGAAAATAAATAATTCTATCCCACAAGGAAGTGTGCTTGGATGCCTGTTGTTCATAATATATATTAACGACCTTCCCAAAATAATAAATGCTGTAAGTATACTTTTTGCTGATGACATTTCAGTTGTTTTCCCATGCGAAAGTGAACTAAACTTAAATAATATCATACAAAACCATTTAACAGAAGTGTTAGTTTAGCTACAAGAACACAACCTCGAGATAAATTTTTCAAAAACAAAAATTATGCAATTTCGGCCTTACCAAAAACGTCCACTAACAATTAGTTACATACACAACAACGTTAATCTAGAATGCATTAACACATTTAAACTACTAGGGTTAAATATTGACACTTATTTAAACTGGAAATCTCACATACAATATTTATAAATATCTAAAATCTATCTAAAAATATCGACAGATATAAAATCAGCCACTATTGCATATTACGCCTACGCACATTCTTGGCTTAGATATGGCATAGTATTATGGGGAAACAGTACAGACAATGAAGTGCTTTTTAAATTACAAAAAAAATGTGTACGAATTCTTGCTAATATAGGAGGAATGGATAATTGCAGGCCATACTTTCGTAATTTAGGCATCCTTACTCTAACATCACTGTACATTCTCGAAATCTGTTTATTTGTCAAAAAACACAAACATCTGTACTCCCAGAGAAAAGATCAATATTCACAATCACGTAATTTAAGACATCAAAATAATCTGTCCCTTCCCATCTCAAGTCTAACAATATTCCACTCTGGCCCGTATTCAATGTCTATAAAAATATATAATAAAATACCCCAGGAAATAAAAGACACGTTAAATTACAACGTCTTTAAAGTAAAATTAAATAAATACTTAAAGCAAAAATCCTATTACACTTTACAAGAGTTTTTTGAAGACAAGATAAAATTTGTATCTTGTGATTAAACAAATTTTATACGTACTAAGTAAATAATATTTATATAATATAATAAGAATGATCAGATTTCGCTTTATTAATAATATAATATTAAAATGTACAAGATGTATCAAAAATTTATAATTAATATAAATAACCGCTGAATAATCGCCTTAACCTTTAATAAGTATGTATTAATCTCTTCCTTTTAATATTTTAAGCAAACATAAATACTATTGTTATTGTATAGTAAAATTGCTGCGCCCTAACAGGGTTTCATATTGATACGCATCTAATTTTCTGTTAACTTATGAACATATGAATGCAATAAAGATTTGAGTTTGAGTTTGAGTTTGAGTATGTTTTATTGCTATTATAGGTTGTCCTAGTGATGGAGAAACTCTAAAAAACAGTTTTACTGGAATAAATTGATGTTACAGAAATAACCAGTTTATTCTCCCAAAAAGTTACAATACAAAAAGGTTTAATTATTTTTAATTTCATTTAATCTCAAAAATACGAACTACTCCAGTTTCGTATGTGAAGTCGATATGGCACCCTGCCAAGTCGCCAGATGTGGTAATGCACAATTATTAGGTATATGCTCCTGATACTAAATTATACTTCAACCTAATTACGAAGGGGCCACGGTACGAGCTTGCTAAATTATTAGTGTTTTGATCCACCCTCGTTCTGTGAGCTTATAATTATTATAACCCTTACTTATTGGACTAGTTAATATTGGTTTATGTTGGCATAAGAATTATTAGACTTTGATTTGTATTTAGACTTTGTTGTGTCTTAAAACATAAAGTTGGGGCTCTAGAAGTAAATAGGGCCATATCTCAGCTGAAGCTAAATAATTATATTTTCTTCTAAGTGTTGCTAAAACTATGTTGCATGTTTTACTTCGTTTATGCCTACTTCATGTTTAAATAAGCAAGGACCACGGCTCCGACTGCATTAAAAATATTTTAATTTTCCGTTTAAAATATTATGCCGTTTAAAATATTATGCTCTAATCTCGGATACACTCCAATCATCGTAACTTACGCATTTATAACGATAGTGAGTACTAAATTAACAAACGTAGTCACAAATACGAACTTCGCAAAATAAACTTTGTGTCAAAAGCATTTCGATATCAACTAATAAAATTTTATTATGTATGATACAACCCTTCCTTACGATTTTTTGCCGACTGTTATTCAGCCTAATGTAATTCTATACTTCGTTTTGGGGCCGAATTGTGTTACAGGTAATAGATACTTTTTCTTGCTTGTTCAACTTGATGTGCCAACTAGTCTAATTAAATCATGACTGCGAAGAACTTTGGCGTGGCAAAAAAATATTTTCCTTTTATATGGATATGTGCGAAGAGTGGAGTGGGTTGTTTAAGTTATGGTGTGATGTCTACCTGCGTCTGTGTTTGCATATTTTTTGTGTTAATGTATTAGGTTGGATAGGGCAATCTTTTTGAATATAGTGCCATAGTGCCAATTTGTCTAAGAAACCTCATGTAGTCATTTTATAATCCCCCTAAAAGCAAATGGTGTACTTCGTGCTTCGATAGGTTTGCAGTAATTATGATGGTATAAGATATCATTTGACAGGGCAAAACACATTATAATAAATAGCTCATAACAATTTTACTTACATTCTCTAAGCCAATGTACCTACATTAAAACTTTGATTCGATGTATTTTCAACTCCTACGTCATACATAATCGTATCTGATGAATCAGAACTTATAAACATTAAACATTTACAAGAATGAAAAGAAAATATACCTTCAATCTTCTGTAATGCCATTATACATTATGTGTTATACATTTTTATTTATATCTTCAACGCCATATTTGTATTGACTAGTTTATGAGATGATGATGAAGATTGACGAATTGGTTTGTTTACAATATGGAAAGAAATAGCGCTTAGTGAATGCGCGGACAGAATTAACGATACTGGAGACTTTTAAGGACAGTTTATACGCCTATATTACGTAAAAGGGGAATGTGTTTTTAGATATAGGTTGGCTAGCTAAAACTATGTGATGTGGATTAAAATAGATAATAAAGTGGTTTCTTGTTACATACATCAATGCAATGCTTGACAGATTATTATAACATTTTGTATGTTTATAAATGTACGTATGCGCGTGTATCTAATGATTTTGTGACAGTACTCTCAATGTTTATTTCGGTCATCTTTTTAATAATTTTTTTTATTTGAATAAACTATCCTATCTCTAAAAAGTATCCTGACAGCAGAATATATTTTATTAAACACCTAGCAACTAGGATATACATCAATATTTTACAACCATTGCCGGCCGCTATAAAACTTGAGTAAAACGAAACTCAACAAACTCAGCATGCGATGGCGTAGTTGCGAAAATAACGTCCGGAGCCACCCGGTGACGTGGTTCTGGCGATCTGACAACTCCACCGACATATTGTTCACAGAAATAACCGTGTTTTCACATTTACTACAGCTGTTGCAGTGGGCTTTGACTAAATATAAGTTCGGAATTTTAGAACGAACGTTAATTTATGTATCGCTTACGCTATTTCCTAACTTGGTTAGCTGATCTTTTCAGTGGATTAGAACCGAGTAGTATACCTATACTTGTCTATCTACTTAATAACATGATAGAAGCTACTCACTTCTGCTACTGCTTTCTTCTACTCACACTCTGTTTGTGTGCTTTTTACCTCATTTGTCACTTAATTCGCTAACAAACTGTCCAAGGTTTTCTTACCCATCTTAAATTTTACTTGTGTGCAATTTGAATCCTCATACTTCGTCACTATTTAATCCTATACTCTCTAACTCAGTAAGTATTAACATTTTATACCCTTTTAGTTAAAAAAACGCTCTACAACACACTGAAGAGTGGGACTCTATCGCCCGAATACTGAAACGACACGCAATATATCATAATCAGCCCATTACTGTCCCACTGCTGGGCACGGGCCTTTTCTCACACAATGAGAAAGGTTAGGCCTTAGTCCACCACGCTGGCCTAGTGCGAGTTGGCAGACTACACACATCATTGAGTACATTTTGGAGCCCTTTCAAGTGTGCAGGTTTCCTCACGATAGTTTCCTTTGCCGTTAAAGCAAATGGTAGTTAAATTCTGATCCGCAGATGAAACCGAAAGATCAGAGGTGCGGGCTGGGATTGAACTCAGACCCTCCTGTGTGGAAGGCAACTATTTGAGAGGTACGTTTTCAGTAGTAAAGCGGGTGTCTCAACTAGTTCAGTGGGTCTCTCAAATAGTTCAGCGGGTATTAAATATTGAGTGCCATTTCAGTATTCGGCCGTATTATGTATTTTATGTACCGGTTGTACTGCTTCGCAGTATAAATTATCCTGACGGATTATTTTTCTTACATATGGGTTACTTTTAACCTCTTCTCTGTTTGTATGATCCTAAATTGACTATGGTATTTTTAAATGCTTTCATCAAATTGGTATTTGCGTATAGTTTGGTTAATAATTCTAAATAACGCTAAGAGAACTGCGATTAAAACTCTTCAACGATAAAGGCTTTGCTAAAATAATTTAATTTGAATTAAGTTTAATTATATTCAGTATTTTTTTTTCCTAACACAGGCTAAAATAAGGTATACATTTTGTTAAATACTGCCTGTAAGTGGCAATGAAAATTATTTAAATGAAACAAAAACCCTTAAAAAGCATGGCAATTGAAACTTCTTAGCAGATCTTGGTATAGAAATTTCATTCACAACATAATTTGAATTGTAACTAGGTATATAAAAAGAATAAAGTGTTCTACAATGTAATATAATTGAATGAAGTCCAAAGAATGCGGTGTCTAAGTGTCAATATCAACCCTTAATTCAAGGCCAGTGTAAACAATGCGTCATTACATACGTCACTTAATTTACCGATGACCTGGGTTGTTGTAAAAATACCATATAATACAACCTGTAGGTATTAATTATACATTTTTATATACTCGTAATATCTATATATGTGAGAAACCTTTATTTCTTTCATTTTTATTCCACCTAAATACTCTATTAATATTTAGTCTACTGTAGCTTTCGTAAAAGAACGACTTTCGACTTTCTCGAAATTTAGTCAAACAACACTTTATTTTCATAAACATTACTTCAAATAACTTCAAGTCAAAACTGAGACTGTTTGCCCGGACGGACATCGTGTTTACGATTATTGCTATGCTTTTCCAATCTTTTTATACTTGGGGATTTTATCGCTTAATAGTAATTAGTACAAAGCATCTAAAACCTCAATACATTTTTGTGCCAAGGAATGTAGCAAATGATGGAATTGTTCAACTGAAATTAGACCGATTGAATTCGAGAAAAATAAGATATCAAGTATATGAAGGAATTGTTTGAAATTCTCAAAATTACAAAATTAGTAATCGGTTGAATTACTCGGCCAGATGTAACATAACAAATGACGTCAGATCCTGAGAGACATTAATTATCGGCTCAGGGTGGATAAATGGACAGTCTAGCATAATATACGACCAGGATGTATGAATATCATCAGAGAAAGATTGAAGAGAAGGTTGTTCTTATTTTTTTATAGCTATGTAGGAGTGAAAAGTCTGGATTAGAAAATATTATTGTCTAAATGTCATCGCCATTAACATTCAACTGGCCTTAAAACCGTTTTAAAATTGTAAATTTATCAAAAGATTATCTCAGGACCGATGCCTTGTGGGACCGAAACAAAAGTTTAAAAGCTGTAACAAAACTTTGGGAGATAGCTATATCTCCCGAAATTCAGAGCTAGTTCAACTTATATGTAAGAGTAGCTTTTGTGATGAGGAGCCAACATTCTGAGTTCCAGACATGCCGTTATAAATGACGTGATCAAATGACAAAGGTATGTTTCATAATCTACTCCATAGATAATTGATAACTTCAGGTGACAGAGCGTTCATTAATGCACCTATTATGGTAATCTTAATTGTGATAGCTATATCAATAAGTATATTTCGGGCAGTACATAAAGCTATGTCACTACATGAAACTTTATAAAACTGGAGAATGTTTTTTATCTATTACGATTTCTTTTGTTTCGTGATGGTGTATTCTGTTTATAAGTATTAAAATTGACCCCCGTCTAATACCCTTATTTAGGTGTGTATGTTATAAGTAATATATCTACATAATACGTATAGGTATTATTTTAGATGTGGCAGCTATCAAGCCATCTTATCAACTAACAGTCAGTGACTTAATAATATTGTCTCAATAGCTGGTCAGTCCGAGCTGTAATCGGAAACCGAACATCAGTAAACAGCAGAGTTATAGAACGAACGTCCTAATTACACGATATATGGGACACGACTGAAGTTAAATAAAATTTAAGACAAATTTCCTCATCTCGCTAAATAAATACTGATGTTCGGGCATGCCGCAAATAGGTTACAAGCGGTGTGAGCGCGCGCAGCGTGGGCGGCGCGCGGGGATCTCACTATTTTCAGCGAGGACGCGCGAACGTTGAAACCCGAGTCATATCCATGGAAAACTCTAGCCGCGCGCGCGCACTACCCAACTTTACTCGCTACAACACTTAATAAACACACTACTACTAACACGAGATATGCCAACCCGAGCCAAAAAATACAGATCAACGTTTCACAGAACGAAAGCACCGAAACCAAATCCAGGAGCTTGGATACTCCACTCGTCATGCCACTTAAGTGTCACACTTTGGAACAGTCCTGGGCCGCAGCTGGGTGTGGTCGGTGGTCAGGTCCAGGTGTGAAGTATCCAAGCTGCTGGCGTGGCGAAGCGCCCGCTGCACTCACCTCACGAGCGGGCTGTTCAAACGGCGGAGCGACACGCACTGCGCCGCGCCCGCCCTCGCGGTTTCGCCGCGCTCCCACCCGACTATTTTCGGTGCCAAAAATCCAGGATTCCAATCCAGCATCGCAATCGCAACGAACATACCGACGGTCACCCGTCACGCTCCCACACATAGCTTCACCGTTATTCTTGCTACATTTGCTTACAGACGAACCTGTGACAACGTCAGCGGATGTGACTATCGATGGAACTGATAGATCGATGATATAAAAACACTTCTCGCTGTCAATGCCGGCTAAATCGATCAGGTGGCACTGTCCTGCTTGCGCTACGCCAACATTCGTGTTGCAGATTTCCCAAATTCCGAAAGCTATCCGGCTAGTCGACCCTTCTATATTTAGTGTAATAACGAACTTCAGTAAGATAGACACGCGGTTTTGAACTGGACATAACTAAAAAGATAACTATTTGCATATTGAACTACTGATGGACGTTTTTAGCTATTAAGTGCTGAATATTTCATTCATAAGAAGCTTGTAATTGCCTGATATCTGAGACAGAATAAATAAATGGACCAACAGTCCATTCTTTAGTTTCCCATTCCTTATCTTTATAATATTGGTTTCGTGCGCTTCCTACAAACTTAAAGAGGTTTATAGGAAGCGCACAATACCCAGCTATCCCAAGTCTATCCTCACCTACACGTGGTACATCCTGACATGGGTTGGCTGGGCTTTTACGTTTGGCAGGTGGATAAACATCCAAATTACTGGCCTAAATACCGTAGACCGTTCAAGGTCAACGGTTGTCAGTGCCACCGAGCTGGATCATTACTTTTTTGTAGCGTGCGAGAGGATCTTTACTATAAACAAAATAAAATGATGTCTTTAGTGAAAGCAAATGATTGAAATCAATATTCTTGGGCATTCAGATTTCATCTCGTAATAGCTACTGTGTATGCTTTAGTTTGACTAGTAGGCATCTAGAATTTCGTAGTAGTAGGTGGACTGATAAAATTACCACCTGATTTCATTCTGTAGCTTGCAGTAGATTCTACAGGATTTCTTCTTTGTCCCGGAGAAAGGCAGCGTCTTTCTTTACACTCAAACAATATATTGCCGAAATCAAGTTATGTTATGTTATGGCAATATTATTGGGACCGTTTATTACAGTGTACTATGTGGACTCCCATATTCAGCGGTGGTAAGCAAAGCTTATCCTATTATATTATATGAGAAGATAAGCCCAGGAATCCGACCAACGATCTGACGAAGGAACCCGATAACCAGTAGAAGGCAGGCAACTAGTACCTAAACCGTCGCTGTATTGAATTAATGCCTGTAGGCTTTCATATACCAAAAGGCAGCGACTTTTATCTCTTTTCAAACGACGACATGGTACCGCTGTCTTATGTTCTGTAAGAACATAAATACAGCCCCTATTTCCATTTATATCCTAGTGTTCACAGGTATAATGTGGAATAATAACGACATGCAAGGTCACTTAAAGTTGATAATAATAACCTTACATGTCCGCCACAGGCCGGCAGGCTCATCTGAAACTTTGATATCCGGAGATCCATCGTAAAATATTCTTTAGGGGGTATAAATAGTATCTACGTCAGCGATATATGTAACCTAGGATTGACATGATATCCAGGAGCCAGTCAAGTCAAGGAAGGTCAATAGTGATGGTGTAAACGAGAGGGCCAATTGTCGTATTGGTTTCATACTAGTTATAACCGAATTTAGATTAAATTAGGACTTGTCAAAAATATTGTATTCGCTTCCCGTAATCCCAGCGCAATGTGCACGGAGGAACACCGTGAAACGACTTTCGCGGGTGAGACTGACATGCCTCTGCATCTTCCCTAAGGCGGAGGAAGTCAATGACAATTAATCTAGGCGCAAAACAATATAGACTAGATAGTATCTATGCTCTAAGCTCGATGTGAGTGTGTAGGTACAGAATTAGATGGATAATCCGAAAAAGAAATGGAGAAGAATGTACTAATATAGCTCGCATAACCAGCAAGCCATGTGGTGCCGGATAAGAATACCACCACCCCATCTTATCCCGTGGGTTTCGACGGGCGTGGGCGACTATGGGATTAGCCGGGGGATGGGCAGCAGCGTCGCCAACCTTTCTGCCAAGCGTGGCGATTATGCCAAAGCCCCCCAATAAGTACGTAACCCAAACCCATAACGGTCGTTGTGGCAATTTTTGGGGGTGGGTTCTGTCCAGCTGTGGATGATTTTCGGCTGAAATGATGAATCAGCAAGCTAATATGAGCCGATCATGTCTATCGAAGGACCGATGGCAGATACAGCGGGTAAGTCTTTGAGTGAAAACCGCGGATCGATAAACGTAGTGCCGCGTCTGCGTAGCTATTTCGGTCCTGTTAGAAGTGAGCAACCCTTCAGGCCGAATTTAAAAAAATCAAGTAGTTTAATTCAATTTTGTTCCGATATTATTGATACTTTTCTAGTTGGAAGACAATTTCAGAAATTATTTCACCTTTCGAAATAGATAGTGGAAATTCTAATCGGTTTAATGAAATTAAACGAGAAAATAATAATGTAAATCGTTTTTCCGTAAGCAAAGGGAAAAGAAATTGTTAAGTCTGAAGAATCGGAGGCTGATAAATAACACTCCTCAACAGGAGGAACGAGTAGACATGTGGCAATTTTATATTTCACCGATATAACAGAGTATATTATGAAGGCTGACTGATATGTTTAAGTACAAAAAAAACATATACAATACAATAAATATATATAATAAAATTAAAATTACAGCGCATTTTACAAAGCACTGAAAAATGTTAAAATAATCTGTATTTTTTGAGTTCCTTTTTTAAGGTAATGAAGTAGCTCATAGCATTTACAGTAAATCATTGCTAAAGCGTGGGTCGCTCAATACATAATATAGGTACATTTGAACTAGCTATTAATATCTTTATTAAAGTATGCCCCAAGATTTTACTTTCATTCAACTAAGAATTATTAAATAACTTTTGCTGTTGTTGTGTTGTGTTCAAAGTTCAAAAAAACCTTTAAATAATTTGCAATCACTTGAAGGTAAGACCCGTCATGGAGGAATGATGGGGAGGCGGCATGGCGCTCTCACCGTCCGGATGTTGCAGGTACTCTCGAACCATGTTCAATCCAATCGTGTTTCGGGAAGTACATAATATGTCGTATAGGCCGAAAAAGGACGCCCGGTTGTCATCACTGCGGAGACTGCCTGGAGGACACGGCGCAGCACACGTTGGAGGAGTGCCCAGCTTGGACATGACAGCGCAGTGATCTCACCGCGGCGGTAGAAGGGGAGACCTCTCGGTTCCGGCCGTGATTCAGTCCATCATCCGGAGTGAGAGTGCGTGGGATGCCGTCCTTTTGTGAGGACGTGATAGAGCAAAGGAGGCGGCAGAGCGGGGACATGAGGAGACCACCTCTGATCCCATCGCTGAAAATTCGCGGTGGCGGTGCGTGTGTTCTGCGCACACCTCTCTGTATATATGTGCAGCCAATCAGGTCGCACAGAGACGGGGCCCGTCAGACTGTGACGGGCCGATACCTTCCAGGGATGCTGTCTAATGCTGACAAAGCGGACACCTCACCCCCGGCTAGAGGTAAGTGGAAGGATAACGTGGGCTTTAAGCTGGAAACAATCCGGCATGCACCACCACTCTTCCCGGGGCGGAAGAAGTTTACGAGGATTTCCCTACGACAATAAAGGCACTTAAGAAGAGTCAGAGTTTAAGTCGTTAGTCCTATTGAGAAAAACCGGCAAGAAACTCCATGGCTATACCACCATGGGTTCTGAGCAGCTTGTGGTGAATCAACTTTTCTTCAACATTGGTTGGACGTCATTTTAATGATGTGGCTAAAGAGACCCGCTTCTTTGTAGGGTTCTAGGATACTTATTATTTGGTTGGCCAGCATCGGCTATTTGTGATGAAGAGAAGGTTTTTTGCTCGTAGAGACTTATTTACTGATCGCGGATGTATTATTTATAAATATAGAGTGGTAATTCCACTAAAGTTACAACCAGATTAAAAAAAAAAAAAAAACATGGTTGCCATTTAGGCATGAATAAAAGATAAACATGTTGAGGGCACTTGTCGTGCGTGCGACGCGTGCAGGTCGGTGCGGGACGCGCCCGCGCGCGCTCTTCTGCACCCGTGGGAGTACCCGCCACACCACTGGCAGCGTGCGCAGCGATTTTTTTATTGTGCTGGTAATCGATTTTTTGTAATAGTGGACGCACACTAAAAATGGATTGAGACAGTGGTCATGCCAGATACTTCAGCTAGTGCGATCTATTTTTGCACGGTTCGGTATTCCATCGCAACTAGTAATCGATAAAGGCCCACCTTCTAAGAAGAATTTAAACAATATTGTAAAAAAATAGAATAAGGCATTCTACATGGGCGCCGTATAGACTCCAAGGTAACGGCAAGGCGGAGAATACCGTAAAGACAGTAAAGAAAGGTATTAAACGGGCAATTTTTCAAAAAGAGGACATTCTATCTGCCTTGTATCAATTTTTATTTCAATATAGAAACTGTGAGCACGCAACGACTGGTGTGTTACCCGCGGTCGCGCTTTTCGGACGTCGCCTGCGCGGACGCCTCGACGCGCGGCATCCGGACGACACACCCGTCTCGCTGTAGGCGACCACGTGCTAGCTCGTAATTATTCCAGGAAGGGGGACAAGTGGGCAAAAGGTTACGTTTCAGAAGTTACTGGTCCAGTTCTTGTAAAATTAAGTTGAGAGAAGGGATTGAGTGGCGCAGACATCATGACGAACTTGTCCCGTTTCGTGGTCAAAGCTACTATTCGCTATCGCGTACTAGCACACACCCGATAGTAGAAGAGACCGAGGGGTCTGACGGTCACGATACACAGCCCAAGGCGGAGTGGGCAGGTGCGAGTTGCAATGGCACAGAGCAGTCTGAACAAGAAGTCATAATGATTGATTCGAGAGATGAGTTTAAGGATGCGTTTGATCATGAGTTACTGGTTATGCCTGAGCTGGAATTTCACCGCCACCGCGGACGCCACGCCTCGGTAGAGCAAAGAGGGCTCTCGTTAGATCTCCATAAATGTTATATAAACTCGTCATGTTTGAATAAGTTTCTACTATTTTTATTTTTAAGTTGATATCGTCAATTTGGTAAGGAGATATGTAATGAAAGTACTACATCAATTACTACTGATGTGTTGGTAGATTAAAATAAAGTTAGTTAGACTCCCACCGTTTTTCATTTCGTAGCAGTGGCAAAGGAGCTGTCGAAGCTACCACCTGTCACATTCAACCACGTCGATTTCACCAGACTACTGAAGGATATCACTACCCTGAAAGCAAGCCTGGCTGGAATGGAAAGGATGTTCAAGATGGAAGATACTCAAGGAAGAGTTCAAGATATAACACTCGCAATATGTAGGTCACCTGAGTTCGCGTCTAATGTGAACAAGTGTCATGGGGCGTCAGATACATCACATAGTTTCGAGTCAGCAAAATCGGACTCGTCGCCGGCCGCCAAAAGTGCGGGCGATGCACTACCTCAACTCGCCCGAACCGCGTCACCCGTAGTAGATACAACGTCACGAGTAAATACGTCGACACCTCGCCGTGATTACGCAGCTGCCATCGGGCAACCTCAATTACAACAAGTTCCACAGCAATAACAGCAAAAGCCCGAGAAGGCATCAAAGAGCCGTACTGATCTGGTTCCCACCAAGATGACTCAAGGCCCTAGCAAAGATAAAGTTAGAACACAAACGATGGAAGTCCACTTGCGGCACTTTAAACTATTAACATTAAGGCATGCTTTATAACTGACTTAAATTTAATATAAGGTAATTCGGTTAAACTAGTTGGAATTGCATTTTTTTTATCGTCCCATTCGTAATTTATAATGAAATTCTTTGGCCATGATGCCGGACTCCTACAGGCTAAAACCACTGGGGTGGTCATCTTCGGCACCTAACCTAACATGTTTCCCAAGAAGGACTTGCAGGTTCTCTAACACCCGGTAACGTGAGTTTGTGCCTATTCCGAGTATTAAAGCTATGTGTATCACAATATTACTGAAAGTTGCAATATTTTTGCGAACGTACATAATGCTTTGGTATATGGACATGGATGGTAAGTTAATATTTATCTGCTTAAATAGTTCACGAAGCGACTCACGAGAGCCTAGATTATAAACAGACCGTACTCCTCTTTTTTTGTATCAGCAGCAGACCCCCACAGTAAAATACTATAGGACATAATAATGTGAAAGTACGTAACATATACCAACCTAGCGGTATCCACGTCAGTGAAGTGTCTTATTTTTCCAATGGCATAATCAGCATTTATATGGGGCCCCCATTGCAGTGTAGAGTTTAATGTCATACCCAGGAAGACAGTTGAAGCGACCAGATTTAACTTTCCATCCAGACTAACATTTGCATTTATTTGGGTTATCATTTGGTAGAGATAATTTGATACATTTGATTTTCCCTGCATTTAAAAAAAGATTATTGAACGAAAATCAATTGGATATTAAACTTTGTGTAGTTTTAGATTCTACAAGATCCCTGTATACTTTGAATTTTGTAACTATGTTTGACGTATATAACATAACATATATGGAAGATCGTGATGTAAACTAGAAACAGGAATGGGCCCAGAATCAAGAGTTCCCCATTTTTACAAGGGAGCTTCCAGAAGTTACATTTACAATAGCCACCTTTTGTTCACGATTTGAAAGATAGGAAGTCTCAAGATCGATAGCTCTACCTCGAATTCCATGTTTGTTGTTAGAGTTTCACAATGAGTCTGATGATCCGAGCAGTCCAATGTCTGTCTCAAATCACAGAATACTCCTAAAGCATCCTGTTCTACCTCCCAGGCCCCCAATATATTTTTAATTATCGATCTGGGTTTATTATTATTATATCGTTTGAAAATGGTGGTTAGAAGTATGTCCCAGTAAATTGCAAAAGGACCGCCTCATGTTACATAGAAACGTAGGCGGTTAAAATCGCAAACACCTGGAACGATTCCATAGGCTCTTATATAAATAGAAAGCGAAACTAATCTGCATTATGCAGCATAGTACACGTCATGTATTTTCTGAAAAATCATACAACATAATATTTTCCCCCACGTACATAGTTAAGTATTTATCATCACTCTAATGATTACCGACAAGCATGTCTTGGTTTCTTACTGATGGTGCCAAAGCACTGCATGAAAGAACGTCTGGCACCACTATAGTAAGATGCAAGGATGGGCGAATGCCTATCGTCTCTCGTTTAGTTTTGACGTTTAAAATTTACTAGAATTAGTGAATTTTAAACGCCAAAACTAAACATCTTCTTTATGTAAGAGTTAAGTTAATCTTGTCGGTGGAGCATTTTCCACTGCTTGTTCCAGATTATATTTATGACTAGAGCGAGAGTGTCTATGAGTGTTTATGCAGTGTGGTACCGACTCAGAATACCACCACCCAATTTCCTCTCGTGGGTGTCGTAAAAGTCGACTAAGGGATTAGCCGGAGGAGAGCAGCAGCGTCCTTCGAGTACATTAACAACTCAACTGCGATCGCCAACCCATACTCCCTAATGAGTCCATAACATAAGTTGTGGTGATCTTTGGGGGAGGCCTGTGTCCAGCAGTGGACTTCATTCGGCCAAAATGATGAGAGTGTCTACCGAAGTAGATCATTTAAATAATAAAATGTTCTTCTTTCCATGTGGTGTCCGGACTTAGAATATAGGATCACTGCATCTCCTAGCGTGGGGTAAATGTCGACTAAGGGACTCTTAACCAGAGAGATGAGAGAGACCAAGCTGAAGACGGAGGACGGCAGTGTAGCGTCGACTAAGCCAGAGGTTTTGAGTGAGATTGAGAACTTCTACCGGCAGCTAAACAACTCGGTAACTATACCTACCATTGGTACTGACGAAGACCCGCGAGCCAAACTAACCCGACACTATACCAAAGATAGCCCGGACATCAGCCTGTACGAGATTGGGATGGCCTCAAAATAGCTTAAAAATAACAAGGTAGTGACGGAATTACGACAGAGCTTCTTGAAAGTGGGAAGCATGGAACAGAGGTGAGGTGGTGCTCTTCTTCAAAAAGGGCGACAACACCCTGTTTAAGAATTATAGAACCATCTCGCTTCTGAGCCATGTTTATAAGCTGTTTTCGAGGATCATCACTAATCGACTTCCAGCCTCCCGAACAAGCCGGTTTCCGAAAAAGTTTTAGTAACATAGACCACATCCATACGCTGCGGCAGGTTATACTAAAGACCGAGGAGTACAATCTGCCACTGTGCGTAGCGTTTGTGGACTAGAAAGCCTTCGATTCGATCGCAACCTGGCCAGTGCAGAATTCTCTGCAGCGGTGCCACATTGACTTACGGTACATAGAAGTGTTGAAGTGCTTATACAGAAGCGCCATCATCACCATCCATCCATTTAGCCATCGCCACCACCGTCGGTCCGATTACACGAAGAGAGCAATTCCATTGCGAAGATGTGTGAGACAGGGGGACGTCATTTCACCGAAACTGTTCACCCCTGCAATGGACCTGGCCTTCTGGCCTTCAAGCTACTAGAGTAGAAATAATTCGGCATTAACATCAATGGCGAGTAGGTACATAGGTATCACTCACCTTCGATTTGCTGATCACATCGTAGTCATGACAGAATCGCTGCAAGAGCTCAGCACAATGCTCGATGATCTCAACAGAGTCTCAAAGAGGTCAATTGACGAATCCGACTCGGCTTGGCAGCGTTCTGGAAACTTCGCTACGTCTTTTCGTCAACATTACCGCAATGCCTCAAGACGTAAATCTTACCAGTGTGTTACCAGTGATGATATATGAACAGAGACGGTTACTCACTGTGGGCCGCATAAGAAAGCTCATGGTCACTCAGCGAGCTATAGAGAGACAGCTATGCTTGATATTACTCTACGAGATCGAATCAGAAATGAGGTGATCCGTAGAAGAACTAAAGTTACCGACATAACCGTTCGTTGTTAAAATCTAAGGGGGAGGCCTTTGCTCAGCAGTGGACCTCCTGTGGCTGATATGATGATGATGATGAATATTCTTTTAGTTTCATAGATTTTCACTATATCTAAATCATGTTTATTGTAGGTGCCCCACAATAATGGGCGAGACCGAAAATAAATAAAACACTGGATAGTATTTAATACAAATTTACTTTAATTTACAAGAGTGAACAGTTTAAAGCGCTGATAGGCACACTTTTTGGGAAGCTATGATATAGAAACACTTACTGGAATCAAGAAGATTAGGGAATTACTGGAAGTATGAAGCATACATAGAAGGTAGGTACAATAATAACTGAAGGTACAATCGTTTTGCCGTACAAAATCTATAAGCTAATGTACAAAACTTCTCAAACCTATAAATATTTAGTAATAATTATGATTAATTAATTGATTGTCTCAGTGACACTTTGAATGTGGATGAAAGATACCTTGAAGTAGATGAAACAATAATATGCTTTTAACATTAATCTCTTCAATGTATGTAAAAAAATGTTTTGAATTGTGATATTTATTGTAAGATGAGTCATTATTATTACTTCCTTAATGTAGTTCAAAGTGTTACCAAGACGTAAAATAGTGCCTTAAACTCGAAATAAAAAATCGTTACACATTTTCATAAGATTGTTTTACACATCATTAAAACCTATTCTCGTAAAAATTCGCGGCGTAGGTACAGAAAAATCCGGCAGTTTGTAAGGCGCATTCATTGCTTCATAAAAATGAGCTTTGGGAGTCGTAAAATAGCGGTAATCATTATTAATTTCTTTGCACAATATCAGTTACGGCATACGGATTATTCTTGAGGTGTCTACTATGAAAGAATAGCAGTTTCAGGTTTCATGATATTGTTTTGTTCTATCTATATAAACCTTTATCATGTGATAACTAAAAACTGTCTTTATTCTTGGATCTGGCCACGATACCAAAGGTAACTAAGCTAGGAGACCTAATAGGACAGCGCGTAAGCACGGATGTGTTATTTACAATAACATATTCATCATTACTGTTGATATCCTTACAGCCTACAACATGCAGCGAAGCAGGATTCTTCAAGATACACTATAATGCAACTACTGTAACGTAGGTACTTCCATAGAGAACGTCTAGAAAACTCCCGTCTTATTGGACCTATTGACTATTCTATGAATAGGGTCTCAATATAATATCGATTACATCGCATTTTAGGTAGAGACAAATACATACTATGAAATTATTAACGTGTTGTATCAATAAGACAAGTTCAAACACTTGAGTATGTGACCTCCTACGAAGATAATTTGTGTAACAGGGTTCTTTTAGTCGATGCTACATTACACATTGTACAAGTCTCAAAAATATTTCTCATCTACACATTTTGATAATAACGATAATTCTGGACATATTTTCAATTTTGTAGCGTTATCTAAACCACTTTAACAAAAAAGTAGTGCTCTTAAAACCTGAACTTTTTACTCGTTTTCTTATGCTAACTTTACATCAAATGATTTTAATTGGAAATGGGACTAACTTTTTTGGAAAATCACGTTTACAACACTGCAATTTTATTTGCTATGTTAAATAACAATTGACCAATGCTATTATTCGACAGTTCACATATACTATTTATTGTAGGTACTTCATCATTTTACATTTTGTCAATAAATTATTCTCACATAGTTAACTCTTCTCAGACCTCTATTCTAACGATGAATGTTACTTTAGTAAAAATTTATTTGGATTTTTTTACCAGCTCATCTCTATAGGACCGACAAATTGGAATCTTGCATATACTTAAATTACATTCTTACATTTTACCACAAAGGCCCACTACAACGTTGTCATGGGGGACTTTAACGCTAAAGTGGGAGTACAGAATTGCAGCGAGTCGGTAGTAGGATCCCACGGTTTTGGCAGCAGGAATCATAGGGGGCAAATGCTTGTCAACTTCCTCGAGAAAGAGGGGCTTTTCCTAATGAATTCGTTCTTTAAGAAACAGCCCCAAAGGAAGTGGACATGGCAAAGCCCCGACACTATGACCAAAAATGAGATCGACTTCATCATAACGGACAAGAAGCATATATTCAGAGATGTCTCCGTGATCAACCGATTTAACACTGGAAGTGATCACCGACTGGTCCGAGGCACTCTGAATATCGACTATAAGCTTGAACGTGTCCGTTTGATGAAGTCCAGGCTCCGACCCAACTTGCTCCAAACCATGATGGGATCTGAAACATTCCAGTCAAAACTGGAAGACCGATTCGCTGCCGTGGAAACCACAGAAGACGTTGACCAGACCCTCGAGCATGTGGTAGGAATCCTCAGGGAGGAAGGTACGAGATTTTGCAGAATGCAGCGTAAAGGCAAGAAGTCGAAACTTTTGGAGGAGACTATAAAGCTTATGAAGGAACGACGTGAAAACCCACCAGTCACTTCGTCAGAATACCGGGCACTCAATAGAAAAATTAATAAACTGGTACGACGTGACCTCAGGCGCTCCAACACCCTTTCTATAGAAAGGGCGATTGAGCAGAACCGGGGGTCGAAAGTGTTCGTCCAGAGTCTTGGGAGAAGCCACCTGACGAAGTTGACTACAACAGGAGGGGACGTCGTTGTTTCAAGGCCGGAGGTCCTTTCGGAAGTTGTAGACTTCTACAGCCAGCTATACGCTTCGCATGCTTCTCAACCTGACCCCGAAAATGAGGATTCCAGGGCCACATCGATCCGCCACTTCACTGAGGACCTGCCAGAGATCAGCCTAGACGAAATTGTGCTGGCTCTTAAACAGCTTAAAAATGGAAAAGCCCCTGGGGAGGACGGAGTTACAACGGAGCTCCTAAAATCAGGTGGTAAACCTGTACTAAAGGAGCTCCAGAAAATTTTCAACTCTGTTCTCTTTAATGGGAGAACTCCAGAGGCGTGGAGTAGAAGCGTCGTCGTTTTGTTCTTCAAAAAGGGTGACAAGACCCTTTTGAAGAACTATCGACCTATTTCGCTCCTAAGCCACGTCTACAAGCTGTTTTCAAGAGTCATCACAAATCGTCTTGCGCGACGACTCGACGAATATCAACCGCCGGAACAGGCCGGGTTTCGAGGAGGGTATGGCACCATAGACCACATTCACACAGTGCGGCAAATTATACAGAAGTCTGAAGAGTATAATCAGCCTCTGTGCTTAGCGTTTGTGGACTATGAGAAGGCCTTTGACTCTATCGAAACCTGGTCCGTTCTGGAATCCCTGCAACGATGCCAAGTCGATTGGCGATATATCCAAGTGTTGAGATGTCTGTACGATACCGCCACTATGGCCGTCCAAGTACAGAACCAGCTGTCTGAGCATATCCCCCTGCATCGAGGTGTGAGACAAGGGGACGTTATTTCCCCCAAATTGTTCTCAAATGCATTGGAGGATATGTTTAAGACGCTGGACTGGAAAGGACGTGGAATAAACATAAACGGCGAGTACATCTCCCACTTGAGATTTGCAGACGACATCGTCATAATGGCCGAATCGTTGCAGGATCTAAACCAGATGCTAAACAGTCTAGCTGATTCTTCTCAACGCATCGGTCTCCGGATGAACTTGGATAAAACCAAGGTCATGTTTAACCAACATGTGGTTCCGGAGCCGATTGCGGTACACGACAACACTCTCGAAGTTGTTCAGGAATATGTTTACCTCGGGCAAACCCTGCAGTTGGGTAGAAACAGCTTCGAGAGGGAGGCCAATAGAAGAATACAGCTGGGCTGGGCGGCATTTGGGAAATTACGTCGAGTATTCTCGTCAGCTATTCCACAGAGCCTAAAGACTAAAGTCTTCAATCAGTGCGTTCTACCCGTCATAACATACGGTGCCGAGACGTGGACACTCACGGTAGGGCTGGTCCACAAGTTTAAAGTCGCTCAGCGAGCAATGGAGAGGGCTATGCTCGGAGTCTCTCTGAAGGATAAAATCAGAAATGAAGTGATCCGACAGAGAACCAAAGTTATCGACATAGCTCATAGGATTAGTAAGCTGAAGTGGCAGTGGGCTGGCCATATTAGTCGTAGAACCGACAACCGTTGGGGAAAACGTGTTCTTGAGTGGAGACCGCGTCTTGGTAAACGTAGGGTGGGACGCCCCCAAGCTCGGTGGAGTGATGACCTGCGCAAGGTGGCTGGCAGTAGCTGGATGAGAGTAGCCGAGGATCGCGATCAGTGGCATGCACTTGAAGAGGCCTATGTCCAGCAGTGGACTGCGATAGGCTGATGATGATGATGATGATGATATACTTAAATGCTGATTATATATGGTTTACATAAATAACCTTTTGTTTTGATTAGATACAGAAATGTTAAAACCTATAACAATGATCAGTAGCAAAACATGTTAGCTCAAAATGGTGTGCCACTAGCTTAGATGTAAAGGTATCATTAGGATAATAATTTGGGTGGATTTAACTAGTAAATCAATGAGTCACCTGAATAAGAAAGTAGTACTTTAGTTCATCCAAGAAATAGTATTGCTCAGAAATTCATGTAAGGCATTAATAAAACGAGCCCATTACGCGAAAATATCGTAAATAATCGTGTCTCTGCATCAGCAAGACAATCATAAATGCCCCACATTATTTACTCTGTAGGTTTACCTCACGTCGACCTCGTGCTTTAGATACAAGTCCGCCTATCTGCTGTTACATTGAGAGTATGCATTCCTAAAGACGTCATTTTCTACTAAAGAAATCCACATAAATCTCATAGCATCGAAACAGAAGTTATTTTTAAAGTCCAACGCATTCGATTTCTTGATCCAGTATACCTAATAAAAATTCATCGGTTGCAGCCATATAGTAAACAAAACATCATAACGTAAACTGTCGTTGAACTAAGAATAATATGGGTTCTATAAAGAATAATACATTAAAACTTATGTTTTTCACAATTACTATATCGCATTATTCGTGAGCTGTACAAGCAATTTCTAGAAATCGTTACCATACATTCAATCGTAGTTTGACATACAATTTTCATTACAAAGTAACATTGCAAATAGAAATTTGCAAATTTATTTATCCAAGAAATAGCATTGTCCAGAAATTAAAGTTGGGCATTAAAACTATCCGAAATCGCGAAAATCTCTTAGTTAAAAAGACAATCATAACTAGACCACATGTCTAACTCTGTAGCTTTAACACTTGTTGTAACTATACCACATTATTGGCTCTGTAGCTTACCTCATATCGAGTCGACCTCGGGCTTTCAATGCAAATCTGCCTATCTTGTTACATTTATAGTTAAATACCTAATGACGTCATCTTCTACTAAGGAAACTCACATAAATCTCATAGCATCAAAAGATAAGTTATCTATAGAGGAGTCATTTTCTTTGCAGAACCAGTATTGGTACGTAATAAAGCATTCATAAATTCACCAAATGCATCTGCCGTGCCGCTAAACAACACAAGTGAACTGTCATTGAAGTAGGTATTTAGTCAATTTCTTAGCGTGAGCTCTGTGTAAAGAATATGGAGTCCATTATAAAGTACAATACATAAAAACTGATTGGTTTTTCATAATTACTACCTACTATATCGCATTACACGTTAGCTGTTCAAGCAATTTTTGGGAATCGTCAATCGTATTTTGGCATAAATTTGATTAATAGACAATTTTCATTAAATATAGTCGACAACTTTCTTGTTTTCTTTTACTGTCATTCCCACTCATTTCCCAAAATTAAAATTACCAGCTCACACGGCCAGTTCTAAACATCCTATTTCGTTGTGATAGATCAATGCCCTAGATATAAAGCACGGACGTCATAGTTGATGTTAACAATGTCCTATATGTAGGGCATGGAACGCTAACGTGTAAGGCTTTGTGTTGTTCTTTCATAATAGGCACAATTTAGAAGCAACATCCATCGCGTGCGCCCGCACTCATTTCCCGCCTTTGCTCCGGAAGATGGCGGCCGCTCCCATAATGGCCGCTTTGAATTTAGTATCCTGATAGATCAGCAAACGTCTGGTCTACTTCCTCCGCTATAGCCTTGTATTTACTGCGCTCTTCTACCACCTCGTCTGTTAGTAATATTAGTAAGTTAGTAACACATTAGGAACAAAGTTAGTTATTGATAGATTATCAAAACAATAACACAGAAAATTCTTTGATAGACTCTATTTTTAAGTTCCCCAAGTTCCCTAAGTTCATTGCTACTTTACCTACCTAGTTCACATCATTAATGAAGATTTATAGTGCATGCAATTCATTTAAATAGGTACTACAGCTAATGCAGCCCACTTACCCAATAAAATCAACCAAATTTACGAGCTCTCTATAAAAATTAGAGAAGAAGCGGATAGAAACTATTAAATAGTAAAATATATATTATTGATAGTTGCAATAGACATAAAATCTAATCGGAAAACTTGTCGTTTGTAGGCGTGCTCATCACGACTAGTTTATACCTACTTATGTTCTATTGACTACTACCAATACATATTCGGAATACCTGTTTACTGTGTTACGGTATCTACACTGCGTGATACCAGGTACCGTAACTAATTGGAGCCGTGCAATAATTTTGACGTTTCATAAGTGCAAGTAATAAATTTGTTTGCAACTAGCTTAAATCCATGCGTAGCAATGCCTTCTATTTTTCTATTTGAAACCCTTGCCCAATTGCCGAAAACAACTGTATAAGGAACGCATAAGGACAAACAAAAGAAACGTTCAGTTTTATATATATGCCTCAATTTTTATTTGACGGTTACAATATTTTCGACCTGATACAATATTCTTTTAATAATTGTGTAGCATCATTCATCATTATGCTATTTACATCAATTTCATATTATGACATTAATTGACTATTAGTTATTATTAATATTGTTCTTGTGACATTAACTTATAATAATTATACAAAACTGTAAATGTGTGATCATGTAGTTTAGTACATAATTTGATTGTCTTTTGCCTAGCTGTCATGCTCACTAAAATGTCTTGCTAACGGTGGCGTTGTGTATCGGGTCGTTCGGTTCCCTACAATATGGTTGAGCTAAGCGTTGCTTATGCATGCGTCATGCTCGTGAACGGGTGCCGTCTGTTGGGACTGGGCAGCCGTTAACTGCCACGGCAAATATATTATTATAATATTATTGTGGTATGTTCCATCTTTACACATTAACCTACATCTGTCTCTGTTTAAGTTTTGCAATCATTTATATCAATCAACATTGTAATCCCCAACTATTTTAAAAGAGTTTCCATGGAGTATCTTGCCGGCTCTTCTCTATGCCATCAACTATTTGGAACCGTGCAACGACTATTTGGAAAGTGCCAATATTTGGTTTATTTGAAATAAAAAACTTTGATTTTTGACTTTATTTTTGACATCTCTAGTCTGTTTTGTTCATAGATATTTTATTCACAGTGTACCTATGTAAGCGGATGTGGTGCTAAAATACAGTTTTTTAAGCGAAAGCTGTCAGCGCATTACTTGAGATATTTGAGAAACCCTGATTTAGGCAAAAGAAAATGTAAAGAGGTAATAAGTATCTACAGGTGGTAAAAAACAAAACAAGTATAAGTAATAAATTAGTTTATTATATTACTCGAAAATAAATACCGCCATAAACCTATGGATTTTAATACTTTAAATCAGGAGTATAAAATATAAAGTAAAATATGTTTGTTCGGATATTTGAATCGCAGGAGCTGGTAGACGCCGCGTGGTGGACGGAACCGAACCAATACCGAATCATGCTGCAGGTGCCAGTTTATTCCTTGAGGATGAGCTCCACGAAAGCGGTGTCCAGATCGTCTCCGATGTCCTTGTACTTCTCCTTCTCAGCGACAAGTTCGTCTGCGTATTGGACACAAAATTATATAATTTGCCCAAACATTACAATACAAACAATAATATTAATATTCTGTATTTTTTTTTATTCTATTACATCCGTTATCTCGTTTCGAAGTCAAGTTCTAGGAAAAATTAGTTTGAGCATAGTAGCGGTTACAGACGGTGAGACGTGTGGTATGGTCGCGACTGTGACGATGCTTTGCGCAAGCGCATTTGCATTTTTGATCTGCAAGCTTAATGATCACAAGATAATTATGTTACCATAAATTCCATTCTGATAATAAAGCGAATGCCAAAAATATGTTGTATTGTATACGGTTTTTATATTTAGAATTAATATTGTCTGCCGTCTGTAAGCGAAATCTTTCAATAGCGGTAGTAATAAAAATTGTAATGCTTACATGTTTAGATCCTTGTTATTCTGAAGCCATGCCTCGGTGTCGCCGGGTTACTATAAGCTTGTTTTATTTTTTGCGTAGGAAATGTGGTTTCGGTATGTCGAAGTTTAACATGCAAACTCAGTTAGATAGCATTTAGATCTTAGTTTTTGTTATAGTTTAATGATTGACTAGATTATCAAGGCGCGTTGGAGGCGTAACATAAATGCATATGAGTGTAGCAGCCAGGCGCGTTGGTCAGTGGCAGCACGTGCAGCGCTCGCAGACGCGCGTGGGCTGCACTGCGGGCGTGCGCATCCCCAGATCATCGAACGCACAGTCCAGCTCGCCGCCGATCTCGTGGAACAACTCCTTGCTGGCGATCAGATCGTCTGCGGACACCGGCGCGGTCACTCTTAGAGAAGCTTGACATCCGTTAGTCACCAAACTCACACGCATGCAGACGCGAGGCCCAACGGGGACCAGAACGGCGGACAGAAATTCCATCAGCTATAATTTCAAACGTTTATTGGCATAAAAAATATCTCCGGGTGTTTTCGCACTAGAATTCCACCGGGACTCGATCTGGGACGCGGTGATAGAATAAGAGTCCGAGAGCAACGAGCAGGAGCGAGGAACGTCGTTATCTAAGATGGAGGTGCGGCTTCGGTAGGGGTCGCCTCCGCTGGAGGCGCGGCCGGAGTGGGCTCAGCCGGCGGGGCGGCAGGGGCAGTTGCGGGTGCAGGTGCCGCTTCTGCTGCGGCGGGAGCAGCTTCGGCGGCCGGCGCAGGTGCAGGTGCGGCTCCGGCTTCAGCCGCTGGCACTGCTGCCGGGGCAGCTGCGGTCGCGGGCGCAGCGGGAGCTCCTTCCGCGGGAGGTGCGGCCACCGGCGTGCCTTCTACGGGAGGAGCTGGCGTGCCCTCTGCAGGAGGGGCCGGCGTACCCTCTGCGGGCGGAGCGGGCGCAGCACCTTCCGCGGATGGTGCAATGGGAGCCGCCCCCTCTGCGGGCGGTGCAACTGGAGCTGCACCGCCTGCAGGCGGAGCAGCTCCCTCCGCTGGAGGAGCGGCACCTTCAGCGGGGGGAGCGACGGGCGGCGCTCCTTCTGCAGGCGGGGCAGCTCCCTCAGCGGGTGGGGATACGCCTTGAGCCGGTGGAGCTGCACCCTCAGTCGGTGGAGCTGCACCCTCAGCCGGTGGAGCTGCACCCTCAGCCGGTGGAGCTGCACCCTCAGCCGGTGGAGCTGAACCCTCAGCTGGAGGAGCCACGCCCTCTGCTGGAGGAGCAGCAGGCGCTCCCTCGGCGGGTGGTGCAGCAGCATCGGCAGGTGGGGCTGTGCCCTCCGGCGGCGGGGCAGCCGCATCAGGTGCTGGCGCGGGCACGTCTGCGGGGGCCGCGGGTTCGGGTTCCTTGGGTGGCGTGGGTTCCTTTGGCGGCGCTGGTGGGTGTAGCCTCTCGTACTCCTTGCGTGCGGCCTCGCGGATGGCGGCTATCTGCCGGTCAGTGGGGTCCACGCCGGGAATGAGCTCCACGAACGAGTCGTCGATGTCGTCGCTGATATCGTTGTACTTCTCGAACTCAGCGATGAGGTCATCTGCAGCAGTCAGCGCCGGTGAGAGAAGTCAGTGTGGCATGCGTTCGTTAGCACGACGCTACACTACGGGAACGTGCAGGAGTCCTCTCATGCCCCGTGCCTCGGACGATGATATGTACAATGCTTCGCGTGACCCCGCTCTCGACCGAGCTATTCTTCGTTTCGTGCGATAAATTTTGGTTCACCCCGAACTTCCCGAAATGGTTATCGGATTCAAATTCGATGTTGATGAAGATGAATCAATGTTACATTAATGATTGCCGGTATAGCTGATAGAATCCTCGGTGCGTTAGTTGTGGAGGGAAAAAACCAAAGGAGCATTCGTATTAGTAAAAAATACAACGACGTAAAAATAATAATATATATTCATAAACACTTTTATTAGAATACTCTTAAAAATCATTAAATTATTTTTCACGAACTTATCTATCAATTCATTAATCGATAACATTAAAAAAGACGGACTCCCTACGTTATTTGTATCGTTCGTACGGACGTATTAGTGTTACCAATGAGTGAGCACACGCCATTCGTCACACGCATGAGGCATGCTGTTATACACATCGCGATCGGTATTGCCAGTTCGTATAACTCGACGATACGCGCCGAACATTTACAACTTGGAATAGTCGCCATTTATTCATCGATTAATTTAAATAAATAACAACAAACTCAATTATGACACGAGAAAAATCATACTCCAAACATAATAGTATATCAATTATTTCCAATTTAGCAAGAATATTCCTATAAATATCATTATTTATCGTATTACCGTCACTCTTGAATAAAAATATCTAATCTCTTCACTAACATTAAGTAAATCAAGTTCATAATAAATTGCAAACAGTGCATATGAAAAATATAGCATACGGCGATTTGTATGCACTAATCCCCTTGAGTGAAATATAAAAATTATCGAAATCGATTACAGCGACTAATTTGTTCTACAAATACATTGAAAATTTTAATATTGTACAAAAACTATGTGCATATGTTTATAAATAATGCGTAGTGTCTTTTAAGTTGAGTGTAAAATGTATAACATTTTGGACCCCGTTTGGAATGTCGATATAACATTTTTATACCTAACGCTAAGAGTGCTAGAGAAGCGATTACTGCATTACGTCATATAAATATCGATCATAGACATAACAGGCACGCTCGTAAAGTAATGACTATAAAACAAATTACGCGTTTAACTATACGGACATACATATTAGTAATTTGTGGATGAAATAAAAAAATTGCACATGGCAGTGCTATTCGTAGCTAACACTCGATTTTTGAAGTTACATTAAAAAGCGGCTGGCAATTATTCTATAACTAATAACATCTAGACTCCCGCTCCGCTCATTCTATATAGTCTTAGCAAAAAAAGAAGTTAGGAAATATGTCAATTAAATAAAAACTTCTTTCGTTTTTTAAATCACTGTGCACAACATTTATTTTGGCACCGACTTAATATTTCCGCGGTGGAAACTTTTATTTGCCATGTCAGTGTTCTAACTGTGCACTAGTGATGGGAAAGTGTGGTGCAATGAGTGGAGCGGGCGTGTGGGAGGGCGAGATGTTCACATGTTCTGTATGTCGTGCAGCGTGGCCTCCATCTCCTCCTGCAGGAGTTTGCTCTTTTCACGTTCAGCCACCAGATCGTCTGCAAGGTCCACGTGGCCACGGTCAGTGGGACACACAACAAACAACCGTTTGGTCCAAACGTTTAAAATATCAGGGATCACATTACTACAGTTGATCACTTCTTATTTTGATAGCAAATCGAAAAAAGGATCACCGATTTAATCATTTGAACCAAACAGCACAGGCAAGAACAACATCAATATAAAACCATGCCAAAATTACAAAAATAAAAACAATGGTTCGAGCAGTCTAGTGGGAGACACAAAGTCATGCTAACAACAAAAATCACACACAGAATTGGATTTGGATCACGAGCACCAAAATAATGGTGATTTAGAAAAATATGACATTTTAAAGTTCGATGCATTGATCGTGAATTGGACAAAAACAATTCTGTGGTTAATAAAAAAATAAACTAACACTGTTACTATGAAATTAAGATAAAAATAAGCTTAAAATTGTAGCAGAAATGACAGAAAAAGCTTTCAAATCTATTGTACAGCATTATAACTCGTTAAGCCAGATCTAATGACGGCTGAGATGGTATCATATAAGTGCGTAATGTCCAAAGCTTTTGTTATTTCAAAACATGTTATTTTGACTTGACTTTGAGAGATATTTAAATTTAAACTTAACCAAACTGCTGTACGTTGTATATTCTGTAATGTATATCTGGAGAACCTTAAAAACTTTAAACTAGCATCAATAAAATAATAAATACAAATATCTAGATTGACTTTTGTGTCGTATACTCGAATGATATTTTTATTTAACGAATTGTAATATTATTATTATCTCTTATTTTTCTTCTAATATATTTCGAATAGAATTCTTTGTCGATAAAACATAGTATTTGATTGTATATCTTTGTTAATATACGAAATGACAGATTACCTTCAAGCCTGTCGACCTCCTTCTGGAGTTTCTGCACGGAGCGCTCGGCAAATTCAGCGCGCGCCTCAGCCTGTAATCATTTGATATCTATTTTAAACTTATGTTCTTTGAGTAAACAGCCTATTTTCTGAGTTTAGCAACATTTTATCTTTTATCTTTCACAGCTGTTTCTACAAAACATTTGAATTTTATATCCATGTGAGTACTTACAACTCAATAAAATTCAACAATTAAATTAAAGTAAAATAGCAAAATTACGAATTTCAGAAAATAGACCGTTTCATTACATGTTCAGGCATGCAGTGAATTAACATAATATAAAAAAATCCAGTTCAGTTACAATTTATTTAATGATTAGTTATCTTTAATTCAATAAAACAAAAATAATATAATTATTTATTCATAATTTGGTAGTACAAAAAAAAACAAACTATGTTACAGACAATAACAAGCTTCACAATCACCATGCATTTACCTTTACCGAAAGCGGCTAAGTGCTGAGTGGTGTAACTACAACACTATAATAGACACCAATACCATTACCCAAAAGATAGAAAATATGATCGTGAACATATATATATATGTAATACATAATCAACAAGTTGCCCTGGTCGTCCATAAATGAGTATTTCAATAAATCTACGTCAGCATTGTATCGGAATGCATACCTACTTTGACACGATTAAAAATGGCATATAATAGAATAATGACTAATATTAATCTGAATTCAGAACTGATAAAATTGTGCCCTCGCATGAGCGATACCAACACAATCATCTTTATTTTAAACATTACGATCCCGTCGAAATTATTTATCAATAGCCATGGAAACATTTATTTTTAACGTGCTCCTTAATTTTTTACAAAATTATTTTGTAATTTATTAAGTTTTCCCTTCTTTTTAGGCACAGTATAACCTAAAATCTGTATAGGTATGTCTTAATGTCGACGATAAAAATGCATGTAAGACGACCAGAACCCCTGTAGTGAGCACAACTTACTTGCGATAGTTTCTGCGAGAGGCTGTGGATCTTATCCTCGACGTGATCGCGAGACGCC
The DNA here is from genome assembly GCA_947459985.1 of Diloba caeruleocephala. NCBI lineage: Eukaryota > Metazoa > Arthropoda > Insecta > Lepidoptera > Noctuidae > Diloba > Diloba caeruleocephala. The sequence goes on from OX381618.1 coordinate 7,184,933, forward strand.
ATTGCCTAGCCACACAGGACGGATTACTAACGGCAAGCCACCGACATGCCGCCGCCATGTTGTGACTGTACACTTTTTACGAATATGGACATAGAATATAATCGCAAGATAGAAGTTAGATATTGCTATTACTGCATTTGGTAAGTCAGGAAGCTGATACCAATGTACTTGGGACAAGGCTAGTAGGAGCTTGGGGTATACACAGTACCAAAAAAAGTTTTGTTAAGATTTCGCTACCAAAAAAAAGAAGTTTAAATTGAAATGTAAAGGACCATGAGCAAACGTTTTATATACAACCTTTAAATATGATGTGCTTGATCATATTATTAGGAATAAGTAAAAACAAAAAATTACAGCGATATAAATATTCCCTTCACGACTTACAATAATCCGAAACTAATAAACCGTACAATCACAACACAGGCAAGGTACATATAGCTTAATATAGAAGTAATTAATATACATGTACAGAAAGAGGAGAGTCTCGTAAATAGATATACAGATGAAGCACCAACCGCCGCCAGCCACTCGACACTAGAGCCTACACCAACGATACGTAGTCTTTACGAGCCGATCCCCGAACATACAAAAATGTCAACAAATAATTTGCCAATGAAAAAATATTCGCGTAAATAAATAGAGTCTATTAAATTGACATTTAGGTAGCTCAAGGCACAGTAATCTCTTACTATCCCAAAACATGAATGCAATGAACATGAGACGAAACTACAACCGAAACCAAGTCTATCTACGTATATCCTCCGGTCCGGCAGTCCTTTTACCTCTTTCAGTTGAGCGTCCAGCACTTTAACTTGACCCTCGTATGTCTCTTCCCGTTGCGTAGCCTGCGAGTATTATTTGTTAACGAAAAACACAAAACAGCGAAAACTGAGTCATGCGGCATCGCGCAGTGTTGCAGTGTAGATCCACAACTCTGCGCGATACTAAAGTAAACGTATATAAATTTCGCTAAAACTATATTACAGCGACATAACTGTTAAAGAAATAAAACATTCACAACAGCAAAAAAGAAGGAAGTATCAGTATGGATAAAAACTGAACACGAGTTACAGACGCACTACTCTCTTGGTCCTATTTACCATCACCAAAGTCTGTAGACTGGTAAACTGAGTGGTAAATCAGACGGAGAGGCTACACTAGTGGTGTGCGGCAGAATGCAGTTAGGCAAGCTAACGTAAACTCGCGTATATGAATCAATCTCGTTCGCATTCACACCTCCTTTAGGCGGGTGGTGAGGGTTTTGATCTGATTTTTGTACTCCTCTTCGCGTTGGTTGGCCTGTATAGAACGTCATTTGGTTACTCTTCGCTTATATTATAGCAGATAGAACACTCAATATTTCATACACGTTCGTTAGTATGCCTCATACATACAATTAGCATTTACCTACTTGGAAGTCCAACTGTTTCGTTGTAGCCCTACTCGTAACATGGAGTTCGAAACAATATAGGGAACTTACTGCGATACTTTACAAGGATTACAAAGGTTGGTGCATCATTCGAAATAGTACCATTCATTAACATTAATAACATCACCTATTTCATATTGAATTTTAATTTTTCATGATTTTGATTATATCCTTCGATTCAATTCCTAGTTATTTCTTGCTTATAAATAGCCTAGATATATTTAAAGAGTATAAAATCGTAGATATATACCTTCTCCTCGGAGACTTCCAGGGACTTCAGGTTGTTACCAACGACACGGAGCTCCTCCTCAAGCTCGACGATTTTGCTGGGAAACAGAAAGAGGCAAAAATCAACTTCTACTGTAATAAGTGAACCATGCTATCTTTTACTATCCGGACTTTGCAAGAAATACTTTCTGTAATTAACATTAAGTACTTTTTTCTAAACTCAAATTAATACTCCAACGAATATATACGGTCATTATGTTCATCTATTTGCTCTATTTAACTGGAAATTTTAACAGCTTCTAATCAGTATCAATTAAATGTCAGACATTTGATCAGTGACCGACATTTTGGACAATTTAAGCGTCTCGTCTTACATCTATGAATAAAAAAACTATAAACGTGCTTGCTATGATTAATAATATTTATTATTACAAACCTAAATTATTTGAATAGTTGCTTAAGTTTCTTTAATAAATGATTAATCATTCTATACATAGCAAGAAGCCTGATTTCTTGCTATGTATAGAGTGATTAACCATTTATTTTAAAAAAAAAGCTATCAAATGAAGCATGCAATGTTGCTAAGACGACGATTTTAAGCGTATCTGACTTTTTAATCATAAATGTGAAGTGGACAAGTCTCTACAGCCGATACAAATTTATCATCGCCTTTGCAACTTACGATATGCGATTTATCAGTGTGTATCAGTGAAAATAATGGAAACGCATACAAATACAGTTTCATTTGCAATTTAATTACTTCAAGCTAAGGCTCTCTCATTTTCACTGTCGCATACCGAGCTAGCTTAATCTCGTGCATCGATGTATTCGGCAAACTTGTTTACGAATTCAACAATATCGTATGGAACAGTCGACATCAACAGGTTCTATTTTAATTTGGTCTTTAAGATAATAGTTTTTTTTCATTATCCAACCAATATGTTGGACATATACAGTGAATAATCTTTATATGGAACGAGAGTAAACATGAAGTCTGCCAACTGGAATTTAGACGTGACCAATCTTCTGCGTACTGGGTGTACTTATCGTATTTTATATATACAGAATTTTGTGTTGACACATAGTCGGGCGTCCAGAATCCAGTCATGAAGCATGTACTCACCAATCGCTTTGCTCAGCGCGCTCCTCAGCCCGTTCGAGGTCCTGCTCCATCAGCACGAGCTTGCGCGCCACCTACCAGCCGAGCGTTAGTACACGCCAACGCACACACACACACACAACACTAAAGCTACCGAGCCGGGCACCGCTCTCGACGCGCTTCGCAGTGCAGTGCTATGTACGTACTCTACAAGTGTTCTTTATGTTTAAAATGCAGGTGTGGATGTGCAGATTGAATTGTTACAGCTATATGGTAATGACGAAGTGGCCAGATGTCTTTTAAACAAATTACTTGATGAGCAGTAGAAAGTACTTAAGAAAACGAAACCTTACTACCAGAATGTTTACGGAGTTCTTCCGAGACTCGCACTTTATGTTAATGGACTTTCGTCCGTAGCAGGTGAGCACGTATTTGTCAAGTGCCAACATTTAAAGTTAAGTGCAGAAATAAGTATCCTGGTGATGTCCTGCTAAAACTACAAAGCAAAGCATTGGTACTTGAGCAAAAACACAAATGACAATGTCAAAACGGATCACACAAAGCAGTGGAAGTCGAGAGCGGTGTCAGAACTCACATAATTAAAAAATAAACGAGGGTTGTCCCAAAACATTTAGTTCTAAAAATTACTTTTTCAATAAAACATTAATTATCTAAGTGCTATCTAGTGCATTATCATATTCGTTAGGTGATGTGTGCGCTTGCATATGTGCGGCACGCATACGGCCAGTAATTCTGGTGTAATGCGGTGCATATCTGAAAACGAAAATTGCCCTATACCACACATACTTCCTGACAACCTAACCTATAGCCACGTTTAAGTGATACACACACTGAGGACAGAAGTTTAGTCGACACATGGACATGATAGTTAAACATTTGCATAAGAAATATCCATGAAATGGGGCAACCCTTGTTTTAGTCTGATAGAGAGCAGCGACTCTCGAGTGCGATGTCGAAGGTCGCTGATCTGCACCGTGTCCTTATAATTAAGCAGTGCTGCCTTTTCAATCAACAACATGAGCCGGCAACACCGTATTAATGTCATGACAAATGCAAATTAATTAAATGTCCTGTTGTTCAGCTTCCATCTCGAACGCAACCTAGAATAGGACATGCAATAAGAATAACAGTGAGAGCCGATGTTAGAAATACCTATGTAGGTAAATCGGGTTACTGTGCAGAATGTTAAGAATGCAAATGAACAACCATGCAGAACGGAGGCGAAAACTTGCAAAACAACGCGTCGGGACCACCGCGCTAACGACCAGTATCGCGTGACATGCCGAAATAACAATGTCCAACTGACTCGGGCGCAATGTAAATTTCTTAGTATCATTCTTATTTCGGCGGAATACCAGCATCGCATCGCAGCGGTAGCCCATCGGAAGTATGAAATTGGAACCTACGATTCGCCGGACTCGGCACGCTCCTCCGCACGCTCCAAGTCAGCCTCAACCATGGCCAGCTTACGAGCAACCTGAAGATACCATACCACGTTAAGCAACCATAAAGGTACAATTATTGTACTGACATCATCAAACATGTATGTAGTTCGTTAAGGTGTCTGCCACGGCGTAATCTTAAGCAAGTAAGTACACTGTCCATAAATGGAAGTAATGCTTATGTAACAACATGTGCGACGAAGGAGGTTAGTCTGCCATATAAGGCGAACCGACCAAGATCAGGCGCGATACGATTCCTTCTTGGGATGCTGACTTTTACGACTGCCTTCACTTCACCACGCAGGGTCATATGTCAGGGGAATTAGGACGTATTATTGCTTTGTAACCATCTGGCGTAGAAGCACGATGACTACCTTTTTTCAACGAAAACACATCGTGGATGGATGGCAGTATCTAATCTTGATGCGATAATGCGTCGCTTTCGAGAATTATCACTTTGTATATTGTGACTATTTGCTCAGTGACATAATTAACTCACATTCAAGCTCGCACGAGAGTTATTTGCGGGGTTTTGTTAATACACTTCGAAATTCACACGACTTTTTTAGTAAGGAATATGATTAATTAAATGTATCAATTGACGAGTCTTTTAATAACATAAATTGAATAATTTTGGGAGAAAATTACGTTACGGAAACGAAAACAAAAACGCCACGGTCCAAAATGAACCGCCTTTGGGTAAACACTGGGACTCATTGACTGAGTATGGGTAAATCGTAATTATTCAAAACGATACAACAAGTGGCATCGTTATGAAATATTCATTACATGCGTATTGCAAGCAAGACAAGCCAAACCAAACGACATGTAAACTCCCATATAACCACCTCATCGTATTTCTTGTCGGCTTCCTCGGCGAGGAACCTGGCTTCCTTGAGCTGGTTCTCCAGGGCGTCCATACGCTCTTCATCGGCCAACGACCTGTTCTCGAGGATCTTACGGGCGCTGGACCACGGAATACAACTTTAGTAAATGATCTTATGACATCTCGTGATGGAAGCGTATTCAAGGGTAACCCATTTGTTAGAAGACATGCAAATAACGAACACGCTAGAAAGGAACGTATAAAGCGACAAACAACAAGGAGTCGGAGGGCTGAAATATAACGCGAAACTAGCAATAGTAAGCACATCGGTAAATGCGATGTTGTAGTTTATTGCTAGTTTCAATATAAGCAAATCAAAATCCGTAGCAGGATTTTTAATAGCCTTTAAATGCTAACGCAATTTTATGCATTCTGAATATTACAAACGGCTAGTCATTTTACAATTCACAATAAATAACATTTTCCTTTTAAAAATTGTCAAAGTATTTGCTTATTAGAAATAATCCTTACTCACTATTGCAAAAGGATTTTATTTATTTAAGTAATTTATTCTGTTAACTAACTTCGCTTTCTGTAATATTCGGAATTTTGACATTTAAAACCAAATAATAAGCTCTCTCTTAACATACTAATGTGAATATTGCATTTATAACAATAATTAATTCAAATACAAAACTAGATTATCGGGTTTTAAAATATCGTAAATCTAATGCAGTTTGTGTTATTACAAGTATTCTTATGAAATTGACACCACGACTCTTTATCCAATCCTCCAATTTATCCACATAAACTTATTATAAATCATTTTGATATTCATTTTGTATTTCGATACCGATTAATAATGTTATTGATTAACTATGGAAAATAAATTCCATCTCTTTAGTGGCTCTTTTAACGGTTCACAAGTGGAGGTGTCACAGTTATTTGAATACAGATATAATATATCCCCTTTCCACTGGCAACTTGTAACTTAATGATCGTGGCACGAACATGGTGCTAAAATATGCTAATTTTTGGTGGTATGGGGAACGATTCTGGTAATAACACTTCACTAATGTCAAACGAAGCTTCTTTTACAGTTTCGCATTCCATCGTTGGTTTAGCATAGACTACTAGAGTGACATCACATAAATACCGTAATGGAATGTGACAATTTTAAGGAGCTTTGTTTGACGGTTTCTTATAAGATTTGGACGACATGGACAAGCATTCACCTCTTCGTATTTCTTGTCGGACTCTTCGGCGATGAGCTTGGCTTGAGACAGCTGTGCCTCCAAGATGGCGACGCGGTCGTCCTCCATATTGGTTCGATTCTCCAACGCCTTCCGTATTCTGGTTAGTGCGGGGTCAAACACATGCGTGTTATAACATCGATAAAAACACTCGTTATGGCGTATGTGGCTATTTTATTTAAATTATATGTATGGAAAATCATTCATTTTCATAGTCTACATAAAAAATGAACGACTTTCAAAAATACCTCAAAAATTAGGTTATGAATTTGAATGACAACAGATTGGAAAAGATAGTACTCGAACGAAGAACAATCGCAATTATCAAGAATATGGTGGTTAAGGGCATAAGAAATAAAAACAATCATGCACACAGTTATATAAAAGGATCAATATTTACAACAACAATAAAAATAGAACTAATGCGAAATCGAATTTAGCTTTGAATTTGAAGAAGCCATTCAGTATAATATTATGTAGGTTCAGTGTCGTTGTCTAATTTTACTGAAGAGATTATGATGGTACACAAATCTACATTTATTAAAGGAAGCAAATAATTCCCTAAGGCTGTGGGTGTTGAGCAGCGAAATAATTGCAGACTTGAATTCGGTGAAACCGTATACAACGCAGGTCAGATCATGCTCATCAGCCACTTTGTTAACTCCATAGATCCTTTAATTTTAGATGTAACCTAGGAGTTGACATTTTTTATTAATCCTCAGTTTCAGTATAAAAACTGCCGCTACTAATCTGAGATTTCATATTTTCTACAATTATAATCGTTTCTTCAAATTCAAATTAATATTATTCAGATTTTGAACCTACGTATTACTTATCAATGACTTTCAATCTAGGAATAATTCATATTAGGCATAGTTCGAAAGAAAAGAACATTTGCTTGAAGCATAAACCAGGACTGTTCTGAAAAATATCTCTTCTGGCCAATGATATTCTAGGATTCGAACCCAGACAAACATTATGCACTTTAATCACTCATCCCCAAGGCTTAAACTAGTGATTAAAGTGGGGCCAAACAGGACAGCGTTACATCCCAGTTGAATCCCTATTTCCTCTATTCAACTAACTAGTCATATATTACGTATCGGACTCACCGTTCCGACTCATCGGCGGCCTGGCTGGCCTCTGACAGCTTGGCTGTGGCGGTGGCGAGACGCTCCTCGGACCTCTCGAGGTCCTCCTCCAGCAGTTGGATGCGTCGGTTCAGGGCAGCCACCTCAGATTCAGCCTGCACCAATGCATAAACCCGTTAGGACTTTTTTCAACATTTAGTCAGTATAAACAAATTATTAATTGGAATTATATTAACGTAATATCATTATAATATCTAAATCAACACCCATGTTGGAGTCCATATTGGGTGCTATCGAAAGTTGGGTGCTATCGAAAGTTGATTACTAAAAGTTAATACCTACTTTCTCCTGTAAAATGTACGTCGAACACGCGATTTCACGTGAACTTACAAATATCAAATAATGTCTTAATGTAAGTACAAAATATTTAAAAAGTCTTCTAATTCCATAAAAGGTTTATTCCAAGATTTGATCCCCCGAATCCCAAAAATGTATGAGGTGCATGCGATTAGCTTAACAATGCAGGTAAGGTTATAATTCTTAGAAAACCTGTGCTGTGATATTTATAGTAATGTGGTGTGTAATTGTCCGAATTCTTGTGTTATTTCATTCCTCGTTTATAACTTCGATATGTAATAAATTTAGAACAGTCGCGGACTAACGCCTTTGGAGATCAGTTGATTAATTTATGTATATAAAAATATTTTCCAATTTGGGTACTCAATTGGGTAATATAACATATTACGAAAAAAATCTCGTGTATGCAACGTAGTCAGTAAAATAATCGGGTATTTCGGTGTCCATAGTGGGCGAACTATACACAGATTCTTTTGGTCGTAAGAATGTCAATGTACAATAGACATTGTTAAACGTTGGAACACTATACGTGTCAAGAATTAACTATAAGACATTGGAACATTTTGCGTTACGTTATTTATATTCAGTTGCTGCATGCTCATGACATCACGCGTCCTTGCCGCGAGTCCCAGTTTCTCCTCCTTTTATCCTGTGTCGTCATCAGTGCGTGGACGCTAATAATAATAGTGACGGGACGAGACTCGCAAGTAAAACAGATTTTATTCTTATACATTTCTTTGCACGCGATATAAACAGCAATTAACCAAGTCACTACGTGTGTCTTTATAAAAAAGAATCCCATTTCTAACAAGTCAGTCGGCAAGAAAGATATAATTTCGATACATTTTTTGTTAGAAGAATACAAGACAAATAGTTGTCTAGTCGTGGCTATGTTTTAGAGATCAGTAGCCAAGCGTCACCTTGAACTTCGAGCATAATTTAAATTGACGATTTACTTGAGACTATTTTAAAATTGGTGCGTTAATCCTCTTATGGCAGGTTCGATGACCTTTTTCTTTTGATCATCGGAATTCAGAAAGCATGGAATATTTTTTTCTGTGTATATCAATTACTTGTGATATTAGTGTACTTCGAACTCCACAGGTGCGCATATTACCTGTAGTTTACTTTCACTGATAGTCAAAACACATTGTTTAATTTTTGTGGGATTGGTTAGGGCGGTCGCATTGTGTCTATTCAAACGTCGAACACAAAAGACTAGCCCTTGCAAGCTCAATAAATTGTAATACAACACCGTCACGCGAAGGGACCGTAATTTTGGATGTCATGTTGGGTGCAATGAAAGGAATTCAATATTGTGGTTAATTCTTGTTGCACTTATCGGGCATCCATATGTATGTTGTTTTATATACCTAACAGTGCAGTTTTCTCTCTAATAGGCTGGACGAATTGCCCTAAAAACTAATTCATGGTAAAGTAAAACAGTTATGAAAGTAACACAGTGAAGACCATAGATTAATCGGAATGCCACAAATGACGTGAAAGGTCGATATAGTGTAGATGAAAGGACATCATAATAGCCCAAAATAGGATAGAAGAATGGAGAATGTTGATGTTAGCTGGCATCAATATAGTGAACAATAGCTTAAAATGATTATTGTGCGAGTTTTTCCAAATGAAAGATATTGCAAGGCCCTTTTAATTTTAATGATATGCGTAAGTTGATGAATTTTAATTTGATAACTGCTTTGAAGCGTTATAATTATAGGTACTTGTTTTAGTATTTCGTTTTAAGTTTCCTTTATTCACGATTCGAATAGGTGAGTTGCTTCGTTTTATTGTTATGCAGCAATTTAGCAACATTTGCCTTTATGTGTTTACCGCGAGCATTATTTTTAATGTTGACCTCAACTACCAGTGTTTAAACAGCATCGTGTCAGCTCCCAATGTTGGTACACGCCCACAGTGTGCCACAAAAAATTGTCAGTCTCGCATTAACTAAACGTTTTCCATTTAGAGCTCTTTAGCAGGCCATTTTTCATACGGTTAGCCTTTTGCTCGATCAGTAATTACTCTTTCACGCTATCTCAATTTTGTTATCGTCGTTTTGATATACTTATAACGATAAGACGTGTAGTGTTCTACGAGATATCGCTAACATAGCATAGCTTAGATTATAGGCCCCTCGTTAAGGAAGGAATCAACCGTGCCATAAATTTAGCCGAATTGAACCAGGAAAAAATATTAATTGTTAAATAGGTGCATATTCCGTTTGCAGGTGTTTATGATATGTAGGAACATTACTGGCTCATAGAATTACGTCATACGGTGATAACGGCGAGCAAGACGGACACGCCTTCACGGCGCCAGTGGTCCTTCGAGGAAGTCCGAACAACAGGAATGTACTTAAGGGTGTTAAGCTTCACGATTCTGGCCGGCTCGCTCTACATGTGCCACAAAAGACCGGTATACGACCTCCAACGCAACCAAACCTGTTACACGTAACAGAAAACGATACACAACCAAGCCCTGGTGAAATAATGTTAAGATTATTCCAAGAAAACCTTCATAACCCAAAATATATATTATTAAATAGCGACACTTTTTGGGAAGAAAACCTTAATCGACGAAAGGAATAAGGTGTTCAGTGAAAATAATAATTATACGCCTTCTCTTTCTATGAGATTAAGCCGAGATGAATTCGAAAGAGAGGTCAATATGTGTACGTTGCTTGCACACCTAAGTATGGCCGGACATTACTCACTATAGGTAGATAGTACAAGACTACTGATAAGTCTCGTATTTTGACCCAATATGGATTCAACGCAGGTACACATTAGAATCAAAGTTTCACAAATTTCACAGCACAAATTTAAAACACGTTTTCTTACTTCTTCTCTCCGCATTATTTCCACTTGTAATCGTTTGTGATACTCCTCGCACTCGTCCTTATATTTCTCCATTTCCTCCTTAGTCTGGCGCATTTTTCTTTTCAAAACGTCCAGAATCGTTCCTTGCTGCATATTTGTCGTCATTTTTATGCACTTTTGTGTTAAAATGGAATGCTTAAACGCTAAAAACTAGAGACACCACCGCTCTACTCGCGAAAATGCCAACTGACTGGCCCCTCTCGTTATTGCCCCGTATCGTCGAGATGGGCACGGCACGAATGAACACAGCCGGCGAATAAAATGGCCGCCACCGAACCTCGACGCTGGAATTTTATCGGAACTATGCTAATTAGCTTCGTTCATAAGTAGCGACACTAAATAAATAATCAGTAAGAACAATCCCTAACAATAAATTTATATTAAACTAATATTTCACACAATTAGACATTCTTTCAAATGACTTTGACAGCGAAACATGGACAGAAACGTCAACCGCACGGACACGACGATCGCGATAAGCACAATCGACCTCACTGCCTGTAGGACAAGTAGCTCCACCTGTTTGCGTTCATCGGAAACTACATCCTGTAGGGTCACAAGCGGTGGTTGGAAAGAAAACCCAAAAATATGGGATTGGTGAAACGGTAGAATGACCTTATACAATAAACACTACGGAAGTGGACTTTATAAATTTAGTTATGTGAAATTACCGTTTATTGTATTGGAATCATGGGAATTTTTACACGAAGACTATTATGAATAGGATCACGGAAACGGTTTCAAAATAGAGAGACAAGGATAGCTCAATGATTAATGATACCCCTGTGTATAAGAAATAAAAAAGTTTTTTAGTGTTTACTTGATAACATGAGTTGAAGTAATTTTAATAGCGACATCTAGTGTAGAATTTAATAGCTAAAGATAGTAGACTTCAACGAATAAAAGAGCGGACGAACACGAACATTTACACAAGACTGCCGAAATTATATGACGTCATTTGGAAAGTATGTGCCTGTTTTAAATTCCGTTAGGTAACCGAGCGAATGCAACAAAAAATACACGTCGTCGGTAAAACAGTTGAACTGTACTTCCACGAGGCCGATGATAACTGGTGCGAATGGTGAATAGAAATTCAGGTAACAATAAAGTACGATCTAATAAAACTTTTACGCTGCAGCGGTAGATAGATTTTGATGCAATTATCCTCGATCTTTCTTTCAGTTGTTCTTTTTATATTGTTTCTACATCATATAAGTTACTTCTATTATACCAATATTTCCTGCCAGTCGTAGTGATTTTAGAATACAATGACTATGAATACGAGTAGATGATTCTATTACTCAATTGTTATTTTAATTTTATGCGACATTAACTGAGCAATATCTAACATTTGCCTAAGTGACTCACTGTACATTGTAGAATAAGCACAAATTATGTGCACTAATTTTATTGACCTTGCCAGTTTTCAGCTATACGTTACACGGTTATCTGTTGTTCGAAACTGTCATCTCACTGCAAATATAAAAATGTTCACGGAGTTTCTAACTGTACTGAATAAGATGATAGAAAAACCTTCAAAACTTTTAACGCAACCGATTCTAATATGTTGACAATAATATTTTTCTAAATGATTAATTTTAGAAAATGACATCATTGGCAAATCTGACATTTCTTCATAGGTTTGTTAAGTCGATTGAGATACTTCATTTAAAAAGTCAAGGCTCGTTTTCTTAAGTGAAGATACATCCATATTTATTCTTGATAGAAAGTTGGTCATCTGTCCGACACCACCATATGGTCAGTAATAACTTATTGAAATACCTGAAGGCAAAACGTACATGGGCATGGACATACGGTTGAAGGCAATATAATTACATACTTCTGTAATGAATATGATACATGGACCACTCTAAATAGCTCAAACTATAACGTACATGTATGGACATCTGTCGACTAGTGATAGATGACATCACGCTTATTTAGTTCGGTACACCGTACATGTTATTTCACAAACGGTGTTAATTACGTGAAGAATAACGAGAGATGCAGATATCGAGTTCAGCCGAAGTTGAAAGCGAGTCTCAAAATGTTTTAAATAACGATTTATTCGCAACAAATTCATCATTGCGTGATATTTTTCACCTGCATAAGTTTGTTTTAGATATAAGATTATATTATTTCTGTGGATTGCAAACCAATCACCTGTTATTTTTGGTATAAGAGCCCCCAGCAAAAGATCGCATATTAAACAATTTTGAACTGATTACGTCGCTTTATAGGTTTGATTTATAGATTGCAGTTTTTCCTAACGTTTCAAACACTGCAGCGTTCGTGGTCGTAGGATGTCTGCAATATATTCTTCGCTATAATAAGTAATAATCGCGAAACTCTAATTGTATTGTCTTATAAAACTTGCTTAATTATGCAATTGGCAGCGTAAGCAATAAAACGGTAGGCGTAACACAATGAGCCAAACACCTTCAATCGTTTATAAATAGAGTATTGTCTGTTGTTAGCCATTTTAATTTAATTAGCATCAGACGAGACCTCGTAACAAACTGGTCAACACAGATATTTTCATTTATATAATTGCTTGCAAATCTAACAAGATTCAATTAAAAATATCATTTCCCATTACATATTGATTTAATACGTATGGTTCCCGGCAAAGAATAAACCATCCCTCTCCTTCTATGGATGTCGTAATGAAATGAAATGATGACTTTTATTTTATTAAGCAGGGTTTATAAACAGGCTCGTCCATAAATTCAGATAGAGCCGGCATTTTATACTGTCTACCTCTGAGAAGTAATGCCGAAACAAACTCAAAGGTTTCTGTTTTGAAGAAAGATCCATAGCCGTTTAGGGATGATCTGGCCTGACAGACTGCAAGCATGAATCGGCCATCGTGTAGCTTAACCATATTTTAGGGAGCCCAACGACACGTCACCCAGCATTACATGTGCATGACACAGTATGACATTTGTGTCTTAAGCCACATTAATCCCCAAAAGCACCATACAGATATGCGGTTTAATTGTGTACAACTAGCCTACATAGTAGTCAGTTTCAAAATTAGTTCATTATCAAAGTATCAATGTCATAAAAAATTCAATAATAAGGCCATGCAAATAATATCATATGTTAGATCCATCACATCGCATCAGCCACAAGAGGTCCACTGCTGAAGAAAGGCCAACCATATGAATTTCCACAATTATGTTGTCATTTTGGTGGGAATTTACTAGTACTCACCAGCCTTGGCAGGCGGGTTGGTGAGCGCAGTATAGCTGCTGTTACAAAGATGGGACGTTGCTGCCCATCCCTCTGGTTGGCAGGCAGAGTCCCTTAATCGCCTTGTACGACATCCACGGGAGGAGATAGAGTGGCGCTATATTCTTAATCCGGACACCACGTGGAGTGCTCTAATATGTTAGATTAGAGCAGCTCAATCCCAAGCATTTTTGTCGTCCACATAATCTGTACCTGTATAGAAACCCTTTTTACGTATTTTCTTCTTTACAGAGGAATTTATTAAGACTATTTTTGATCAGGAGATCCATAGAAGAACTAAAATTGCCGACATAGCTGAAAGGATTAGTAGACTGACTGAAGTGGCAATGGGCGTGGCATGCAGCTCGTAGAACTAATGGCCGTTGGAGCAAAAAGATTCTCGAGTGGAGACCGTGCACCGGAAAATGCTACGTGGGATGGCCTCCAGCGAGGTGGACAGATGGCCTGGTGGTGATGGTGGAATACCCAAAGACATTGCCTAACATAAAGAGCCACTAAGGGTTGATATCAAGAGAATGGGCAGCAGCATCCTCCCGAGTGCATATCAATTTACTGCGATAACCAATCCGCCTGCCAAGCGTGGTGATTATGACAATATCCCTTATAACTGTTCAGTGTATTGATCATTAGGAGGTCCATGTTCAGCATTGGACACTCACGGGCTGATGTATATGCGTGTGTGTGTTCATATTTTTTATTCTGATAACAGACTTGTCAGCCTCATGAAATTTTTATAAAATCCGATAGTATTTTAATTAACAGAGATTGAGATTCAAATTTTGCTAGTTGTCCCTGGATGTCTGAATATTCAATGGTAGAACAAGATGAGCGGACAGCAGACTGACAAATTCATCTATTAATACATAATATGCAACACATCAACTATAAGTATTAAAAATAAGAAGATTTTGAGAAATTACATCTTAGTGACAAATGGGCTCAGACTTCGTTGGAGCTTATTTCAAAGCTCCGAGTTTCTGCTTTTCGTCGTCATGATTATCTATACAAACTTCTCTGGACTCAGTGGTGAATTTACTAGCCGCCTGAGTAGGCATGAGCCTAAGGCGGCAGATTTAAGGGGTTAGGGGACCGTATCTTTTTTATGTACATTATTGTGTAAGTAGCACATTACCATTACATATTGTATTTTATGGTCGTACGTTACTGTTCTTTGATTAGCTCATTATCCATTGAGCAATTTCTAAATTGCAAAAATAAAGTAGGAACTGATACTTTAGATTTGACTTTAGAGAAAAAATGACTAGCCATTCTTGTTTTTTTTTTTAAAAACGTTGCCCCACACTAGGATTTCTCCTGTCGTGGGTGCGTTAACATACACAAATTCCACACACAATACACCCAGACCCGGAACAACTACCCGTAGATCATACAAATATTTGTTCCGTGCGGGAATCAAACCCACGACACGGAGCGCAGCAGCCGACTGTATCAACCACTGCACCAACCGTGCCGTCGTTTTCTTGGAGGCTTACCATGGCTTGGCATGGCTTACAATGCGAGGTCAGCTTATACTGGAATATATAGCTTGTCAGATCCTGTTAGTCTAAAGTTTCCCATTTCTCAGCCTCTCTCTCGGTGTAGGTACAATTAGGAAAGCAAAACTGCTATGTTCATCATTATTTCGGCCGCATTAAGTCCACTGCTGAACACAGGCCTCCCCCGAAAGATCACCACAATGACCGATATGGGTGTGTTGTGGGCATTGGGGGGTTTTGCCATAATCGCCACGCTTGGCAGGCGAGTTGGCGATCGCAGTTGAGCTGTTAATGTACTAGAAGGACGCTGCTGCCCGTCCTCCGGCTAATCCCTTAGTCGACTTTTACGACACCCACGGGAGGAGATGGGGTGGTGGTATTCTGAGCCGGTACCACACGGCTAACCAACGGCACCAAACTGCTATGTTAAATGTTAAAGAATGCCATTTTCCTCTTAGAGCTTGTGTTGAGCGCACAAACAGTATCTTCAGGCATAACAAATTGTACTTACAATAAATAAAAATATTTAGGAACTATATGGCAACAAGATCGCTATGCATCGCAGAATTTCAGACGTCGGAACTAGTGTAAACACGCAACAACATTCGTAACTGAAGAAAAAATTGCCAAATGCGTAATGAACACGAATACTCTTGGTTTCACAGAATAGAATCTTTATACCAGTGTAAGGAGCTTTTAATTCAGTAGCCTATATTTAGGCTATGATAACGATTTACTTTTTCTCTAATAAGTTGTCGATTGGAAAGGTTTATAAAGCTTTTAGAATATCGTATCATAATGACATCTTTGTTGTACGAGTATCCTAAAGGTTCATTCGAAGACCACTGGTTATCATCGTCATTATCATATCAGCCAAAGAAAGTCCAATGCTGAACAAAGGCCTTTCCCATAGATTTTTACAATTGCGTCGTACTTTCAGGTTCATTTGCCAGTACTCACTACGCTTAGTGAACGTGGACGACAAGACGAAAATGGTATAATTTTAAGTTCCCGCGTAAGCCTATCAAAAGACCGCGTTGCTCCTTGCAGAAGTTTAACCCGTAAATAAAGAGATACATGTTTACGCTTGTTCAATATACTGTTTGTTTGTCTATATTAAATCAAAGTTTTTCATTTCAGCCAAAAGACGTCCACTTCTGAACAAAGGCCTCCCCCATAAACGACGGTTACATGCCGTGTGTCGTTTTGGGGGGAATCTGCCAGTATTACGGTAAACTAAAAATTGGCTGGCGGATTGGTGTGCGCAGAAATGGTGCTGTTCCACAGAAGGGACGCTGCTGCCGATCCCTCTGGCTTAGCGCAGACTTAGGGACTCCTAAGTCTCCTTTTACGACATCCAAGGGAAGACGTCGAGTGGTGCTATATTCCAACCCCGGACACCACACGTTAAAATTCAAAGTTATATGTATATGTAACACAATCGCACGAAGGTAATGTGTTATAAAAGTCATTTGTAACACTAAATTATGATGTTAAATAACCAACATGCATCTATTAGCAAATTGGACGTTAATTGACTTTGTTTTTGTAGCAGTTGCAAGTTTCTTTAAGTTAGTATTTTTACATACTTTCTATTTCCATATATTGCGTTTATACCGAAAATGTGGCTTGTCTAGTCACTACTCGGAACTTATTTAAATCATAAATTCGTGCAAGAGCTTCAAACGTGACAAAATCTAATAAGTAAATGCTAATACATTTAAAATATACATGTATGTCATCTATGACCTCCTTAAAATTTTACTCACGTAGACTATTTTTATTTGCTAATACGAGTTTCTTGTATATATGTCACTGACGTATACCCCAGAGTACCTGAATTTCTTTATTTCTGTAATTGTACATCTATCCAATGTCTATAAAAAATCGCTTTTAGCGATAAGACCGCCCATTGTGCCACGCTTTGTAAATAATCTTTCCTATAAATTGGGTGTACAATAAAGTAATATTACATTCTATTCTACCGTTTTCATCATCTGCAGTGCTATTATTTAAGAACCCACTTCTATAGCCGCAGTAAAATCTCTAATTTCGTATTGTTTTACTACTTTTCACTGCGCATTTAGAAGCACTACCAAATTCGCTAGTGTGTTCTTACAGTGTAGCATTGCTGTCCCAAAATCTGTGATGAAAGTATGTCTAAGATGATTCGATTTTAAAGTGTAAAAAATTCACTCGATATGTTCTAATAGGTATCAATTTGAAACTACGCCTCGCAATCATGATTGCTCAGCACTAACGTATTGTTCATGAATAATTTAGAAAGTTGAATAGAATAGAATGTTATAGGTATCAATGCGGTATGTAGATACGTACGTACAAACTACATGTAAATTAAGTAAAACTAAGAAGTCAATTAACTAGATGGTAGTACTTGTCGTCTTCTTAATACGGTCCGATAAGGACGGTTCATGGCAACTACAATTGTTTTCTTTGTGGTGTACATATATGTATATACGCTGCGCTTCGATATCAGGTACCTTTTCGAGTTTGACGTTTCAAACCACTAGAACTAGAACATAATCTAGAAAATATAAGGTATCTAACCTTTCATAGAAGAATCTAAAAAATTTAGAAATCTGTTCGATACAAATGACCAAATTAATTTTGTAGATAGTCTTTGTAGAGATAGCTTATCGCTACTATCTACTTATCGGACGAAAAATCCTAATAAATAAAAAAAGAGAAAGTAAGGGTAAGGGCTGTCAGCGAAAGCCACGTGCGTCTGACGTCCGCAACGACATCTAGTAGCGTCATGTGTAGTCGGCCGCGTAAACATGTCAAACGGAATGACTGTGGCTCAGCTGATCGCCATGCGTGAGACGTGCCTGCCTCTGCCTCGCTTCGTGGAGCATATCCCACACTTTCCTAATGGTACACGATTAAAAATAGAAGGAGTGCGCATTTGGCCCACGCTTGCCTCACTCACACAACCAAACAAAAATCAAATAAGTATCGTAGGACATTACCCTTTTTAATGCAGTATTCTTGATGTTCTGCAACTCATTCTTTATGATGGAAAATTTCATCATAGTGTCCGAGGAAAATATGGAACTTCCGAACGCCAAACCCGGATAGTCGGCACATCTTCTCCTACGTCTATTCTCTCTTTCTGCCAAGACCTCCGTGCACTCGCTGGGGCACCTGAGTTTCGCAAGTTCTGCAGTCTCCGGGTCATCATCTGATATATCTGAGGCAACAGTTGTAGTGAATTCAGCGCCGTCTCCCGCTGACCTCTCTTCCCGGAACGAAAATTCATCGTCCGATATATCAAGCGATTCAGTGTCCTTTATTCTATTATCGAATTCGATTTCATCATCAATATTCACATAGTCCTCGATTATATTTGGATTCGAAAGTGCATCGTCACTATTTGTC
Source organism: Diloba caeruleocephala (assembly GCA_947459985.1). NCBI lineage: Eukaryota > Metazoa > Arthropoda > Insecta > Lepidoptera > Noctuidae > Diloba > Diloba caeruleocephala. Next base: position 7,203,720 of record OX381618.1, read on the forward strand.
CTTGTCACTTCTTGAGATTCACTAACACTGTTGACACAAGGCACAACATCGTCTGTTTGACTATCTAAGGTCACTTGTTTGGACGGATCAGTGTTTGCGGACACACTGGGGGCGGGTGCGCGGTTGCCCCTCAGCCGCGGGTGGTGTTGATGCCCCCTGCGCCGCACGGGGGTGCGCCCGTGGGCGTGGGGCGCAGACGCGGACATAACTACGCTTGCCGCGGTCCGTCCGGCCGCGCAGCGGCGGCGGCCATATTGACTGACTGCCTCTCCAAGTGAAACACCGTGGCGCTGTAGTCGCACCGAATCAGATACCATCTTTTGTTTTCATTACACTGTTTTACCTACCGAGCACCGCACACTTGTTTATCGTTAGACGCGGGATTTTTGAATACTTCCTAAATTTCCACGTTTAATAATAGCCTCTATTTCCATTACTTTTCACCTGTTAATTAAGTAATCATATCAAAGAACGTCCACTACTCAACAAAGGCCTCCCCATGGGCCTTCCCCTTAGATTTTCACAATTGTGTCATAATTTTGGGGATAATTTGGCGGGTCACCAGATCGCAATATGGCTACTGTTCCATACAAGGGACGATGCTGCCCATCTCTCTTGTTTAGAATCCGGTAATTGCCTGATACGACATCCACGGGAGGAGACGGAGTGGTGCTATATTCTTATTCCGGATATCACTCGGTATAATTTAGGTAACTGTGTGATTTTATGAATATCAACAATTTATTGATAAACGCTACTATTTTAAAAAATCGTTAGGCGTTTATATCATTTAATACGAACAGATAATTTGTTCTAAATCACTTTTTGATAGAAATTTTATTATTATAGTCTATCTACGTAAGCTGACGTATCGAATGAGTCCAGCGTCTATTTTCACTGTAACACCGGGCAGCGAGCCCATATTAGGCGTCGAACGCTGAAAATAACTCAGTGCGCGGAGAACGCAGCCCCCTAATGCGCGGGATTCCGGTATAGAGGAATCTGTTACTTTACTACACGTCATAAGAGTATATAATAACATTAGACGTCATATAAGATTTCAAGTCGAACCAAACAATATTTTGTGTATTCTGCTGTCAACCAAGGGATCATAACACTGAAAAATCCCGATAATTATACTATATTTTGCAGCTAATTCACAAACCTGCTGTTTTTGGACTACTTTTCTTGCTTTAATTTTTATTTATATGCACGTGTTTCATCATATCGGCCATTCATACGTCCACTGCTGAACAATGGCCTCCCCCACAGATTTTCACAACTGTCATAATTTTGGGGGATATTTGCCAGGGAGGAGATGGAGTGGTGCGTTATTCTTAATACGGACACCACACGGCACGTGTTTAAAATGAAAATATAGTCCTAATTCAGCAACAGATAAATCGGTTCACGATCGATAAATTCCTAATACGCAAAAGTATTGATGATCATTAATTTAAGGCTATGGCGCAATAAAGCACGTTTTATTTCTCTATCATTCTTAGACTATAAAATAACTTCTGCAATATATTAATTTGCATTATATCATTGGTCAACTGGCAGGCGTCTCATCTTCTCCACTTTGATATTGAATTGTAATCTACGACTACTAATTGTAATTTAATGCCATCTATGGTACAATAAAGCACGTTTGATTTCTCTATCACACTTATACTATAAAATAACTTCTTCATTATAATATATATTTACTTTCATTAGCATTGGTCAACTGGCAGGCATCTCAACTTCTCCGCTCTGATATCGAATTGTAATTTGGTTTACCTGCCAATGGACCAAGGTTTTTGGCTCGATAGATGAACTGTTTCATTACTGACGCACGAAATCTAATTTTATTCTTCACAATCAGTTCTTGCGACATCATCAATTGTTCATTGTCGATACATAACAACCCCATTTGTTCTTGAAATTCTTAAGGACCGTATTTGTTTTCGGGTGTTGTCCAGATTAAGAATATAGCACCATTCCATTTCTATTCTATTCTATTGTTGTGGCTCTCACGGGCTCAGCATCAGCCGAACGCATTACAACCTTATTGAGTACATCGTGACCATTCCATTTACTCCGGTCGATGTTTTAAAAGGAATAGGGGACTGTGGGGACTCTTGGCCAGAGGGACGGGCAGCAGCGTCCCTTCTGTGGCACAGTCTTCTGCACTCACCGACCCGCCTGCCAAGCGTGGTAAGTACTGGTAAATCCCTCCACCCCTCAAATTACGTCACATGGCATATAAACGGTCAATGTGGAAATCTATGGGGAAGAAAGAAGAAGGAAGCCTTTGTTCAGCAATGGATTATCTTTGGCTGACATGGTGATGATGAATGACAGAACTGACTGAAGCCAAGGATTCTTGTTCCCAATGTAAAAGCATCTCACGGGTGGTGGACCCAGCAACTTCAACAGTAAAATCAATACTTGTCGCAAATGTTGCAATGTAGGTATATGCACATGCATTCACTTTGCGTGTGTCCAGATTAAGACGAGCACCACTCCATCTCCTCCCGTGGATGTCGTAAAAGGCGATTAAGACTCTTAACCAGAGGGATGGGCAGCATCGGCCCTTCTGTGGAACACTAGTCATCTGCGCTCACCAACCCGCCTGCCAAACGTGGTGCGTACCTACTGGAAAATTCCCTCAAATGACGACACAAACTACCGGCCGCCAGTGTATAGGTAGTTCAATCCACGAAGACGCGTCCCAAGCTTTACCTTAATCGCTGCAGGTATGCATTATAAATTGCTGCTGTGTTAGTTCTACCACCACGCCCTAGTTGGAGATGTGTACATACACTAATATATATTAATTTGTAAAGGGGAACAAAAGTACACCGTGGATACCTCTCAGCAAAATAGGGGGGTGCATCTTCATGAATTGAACTCTGTAACTCGGTGCGAGGACTTGGTTAAATAGTGGAAGTTCTTTGGCGGTTATGATGATGAAGATGCATACATATCTGCTCGTAAATATCCACTGCTGAAGATGGGCCTCCCAAATATTACAACAGTGAGCAGTCACAGGAGATAGTGCCATAATCACCACGCTTGACAGGTGGATTGGTGATTGCAGTATGTTGTTATAACCACACAGGAGGATTCTGCTGGTCATTCTCTTGATATGAACCCATATAGTCTTATACGACACCCATGAGTGGAGGTGGGTGGTTTATACTTTGCCGGGAACCACACGAATTAATTTATATTATATTTGCATTGAATTTAGATAATGAAGTGTATCTATGAGTGTAATATACATAATAATATATACTAATTGATATTTTGTTTAATATTTTGTACGCCTCGCAGCAGAACATAGTGACACCTTCCTTTGTAATTACCACTTACTTCTGTGCTAACTATGCATCACAAAGTAAAAATCTTTAATCTTGGTAATCTCTAGAAAAGGCAATCAACCCAAAGATCAGTTGAAATAATAATCTAAAACGAACGAACGAAATTAAAAAATAAAAAGACGAATTAAGTTAAAAAGAATACTAATTAATCTATGGACTCCAACATTTAGACACAAATGATGACCTAAAAGAAGTTATAATGGCACTAAAAGTACTCACGTTCTGAAGAGCCTTCTCTTTCTCCTCAAGCTTGGCGTTGACCTGCATAAGACCCTCCTGGGTCTGGTCCAGATCGTTTTCAATGGTCTGGATCTTCTTCTGGAGCTGCCTCGCCTCTTCCTCGGCCTAAGATCACAAAAAAATGTAAGAAATGAAGTTGGAAGGTTAACATTACTGCCTAAACAAAGAATTTACCGTTGCAACTTACGACCAATTTACAAATTGGTACGACAAGTGTCGATTTTTAACAAAGATAATTAAATACAATACGATGGTTCAATTATCAAATATATTGCTCATGGCAAAATGTGTCATTATCTAAAGGTATTTTGTGATTTTCATTGATAGTACAAACATTTCGATTGTCTCAGTTTTACCACTATATCCTGCGATACGGATGTAGTCGTTGTCGTCGAATCTAAGTTTTACAATATGCTTCGATTATACGATGAACATATATTTCTGCATTACAAGAATAAGCTCAGTACCTACACTACCTATAGAGATATATCTAACTGGTCAGAGGTAGGTGTCCTTAGCCCTGACACGTCGTCCGTGATCAAGTAATCCCCGTCACACGGCAAAACGAAGAGCGAAATACATCGCATGTATATTTTAAAAATTAAATAATTACGACTGGCCTTGTAGAATCGATGAAGAATTTGTTAATGTACAGCTGTTTTGGATTTTTACTATATTCTCCGATATAGTTATTGAAACAATTTAGAATATTGTTTAGTTTCAAAACATTACTGATGTTAGCTTACTTATTACTAAACCTATTAGTAAGTATACATAATTATGTACATGTAATAAGTCAGGAATACTTATCATTATTATTTTGTAGTTACGTAACTTAATCTGTTTTGTAATTAGATCCAAACCTGAGTGGCATAACTATTTTGTACTTAACGTAACTTGACAAATATTTTTAAATTTCATTGTCTTGCTTTGCACTTGTAAATACAAAAGTTAACGCAACAAAATTATTATTTTTCTGACCAATCAAAAATTTATTTTTTAAAGATCGTATAAATTCAATCTGGAAAATTTTTACTTACAACAATATTTTGCTTATATGTTAGTTACGAACACGACTTCAGAACGCTTTATATTTTTAATAACTTTCACGCCAATGATGTAACTGGGTTGTACCAATAATCGAATTATAACTGCACATAAAGCAATGTACACACGGTGCCCTTTAGCCATAAACGGTCAAGTATGTCGCGTACCTTCTCGGCACGGAGGTTGGCGTCCTTGGCCTGCTGCTCGCACATGGCGGCGCGGTCAAGCGCGTTGTCCTTCTCCAGCTTCATCGCCTGCATCTTCTTTTTGATCGCGTCCATTTTGGTGGTTTGTTTTTGTTTACTCCTTTAGATGCAAAAGCTGTAAAATGATATATGGTTAGTCTGTTTACTTGAATCCTCTGTTCTTCAATATTTGGTCCTCAGTAATATAATGATGTTCTTCGACTTGCGCATTATTAACACAGGTTGATTTCTTAAATTTAGTTCTTTTCCGCTCTTTAGATCTTTCATCTTACCCTCCATGAAAAGACTCATGTTTAACATAGGGTAACACCATATTTTCAAAGTGACGAAGTTCTTTATGAAGCTAAAAAGGTTTTTTTTTTAAAACCGACCACTATGTCAGTCATTTATTTTGCACTTAGTAACTGAAACGACTTGAAATATCAATTTTTATGTTGATATTCTTAGTTTTTAAATAAACGCTAAGCTAATAAAAAAAAGCATGAACCACAATCCCTCTTAGTGTAAAATATCCAGCTACCACAAAAATAAATAACCTTCGTTGGAACGTGTTAAAATGACGAATAAGTCATGTTCGGTGACCTGCCTGCCCTGTGCTTCGAGGAAATTATTAAGAATGTAAAGGCACCCTAGTGCACGTCAATAAGTTTGTGAAACAGCGCTGGCTATTTATGGAACCAAGGGTGCATTGATCTTGTACAGTGCATAGGTTTAGTTTCGGTTACGTACCGCTTCATTACAACTGGCTCTCACCTTATAGCAAAAATGTTTTGATTTCATTTTGTGAATATATTGCAATCTATGACTACAACCAGATTTATATTATGACCAATTCCATGACAGCATCTTAATCCTAAAAAGTGTTAATTTGAGTTTAAGTTTTAAAAGCAATCATTAATTCCTGTCCACCCTATTTCAATGTACAGTTATACTCAGTATCTACATTATGAGCCATTTAAAACTTCAGCTATCTTATTCGTTTTTGATCCCAAGTTTGATTAATAACTACGTTACTCATACAGCACGAAAACGTAGAACAAATGATGTATACATATAATTATATATATAAAACGACTACACTGAGTTATTCCGATAAAGGTAAATAATTCTACCTATTATCGGAATGAGTTAACAAGTGATTAACTTTTTCTAGTCATTACAGCAGTCAGACAAAGGTTAAGAACCTCCACTAATGCCACTAACTATTTTAACAGCAACCGGTGGAACGGTAATGCTTTACGCCGATTAAATAGCGATTGGAGAACAGACGTTTTAATTTTCGAAACACTTTCTTCTTACATGGCACAAATTTACAGAAAATGTTTATTGGATTACATTCTTATAATACTGATTACACCGTATAATGTAGGTCATAGATTCCGTCACGTTCAATAAAATGCAGTCCATGCAGAAGTGCATTCCACTCAAGGATACTGACATGTACGAGAACGTGTGGTGTCATCATTTTATTTTATATTATTCAAATCAGTATTTGACATTCTCAATGAACATTTTTCAACAATATAAATATAAGAAACATAACATTTTTATTTTAAAATTCGAACATCATCGTGCACGCACGTTCCGTGTCCACGAACGAGCGATTTAAAAAAGTACCGATAGATCCCATTGTCTATGTGTTCCAATTCTTCATTAGCTGGCATTTGCCAGGTCATCGTTCTTCTTGCATGGAATATTCCTTTTCACGACATACTTCGGATTCAGTAGAAACTCAGCCGTCAAACATACCAGACTTTCAACGTTTATAATACGTGCCTTGATATATTTATAGGGAATTTCTTGATATATTTCTATGGGAACTATTTTAATTATTTTAGGTGTGGTGCTAGAGGGTTCTAGAGATAAACGATTTTGTCCATAGGTACCAAGCAACTATACCTTATATTATTCGATCATCCAAATTGAGAATTTGTTGTTAGAATGCAACTGCATAGTAAAAGTAAATAATGATCTATCATCGAATTTAATAAATATAAGTTATACTACGATAGTTTGGGTTTCCCAAGAGTTCCAGAGATAACTCCGCATACCCCTCCACTAGGTGACTGACTAGATTGGTTAAACATATGAGTGTGAAAAGCGGAGTTAAGATCCTCAGAAATAAGGGACTTAAAGAGGTATTACGACAGTTCCCCGAATGCAAACAAACACTCAGCTCTCCTTTGTTTAACACATTCACACACCTAAATCACAAAATCCTGTACCGTGTGTGAATCAAAAGAAAACCATTCGCGAGCGTGAGTCACATTTCGCGATAAATTTCAAAGGGTCCAGTCAACAGCCCGGTCAATGGACCAGACGCATTATTGAAATTCTTAAAGTCACGTTGCTCCAGTAGTACGATGATGCATATTTACTGAAACCGGTAGACCGGCCCAAGATGTTGTGATAATAGCGAGCAGTAGCTATTGATTGGCAGTTTTGTAATCGGCAATCAATAGTTACCGTCTGAATGAATTCGGACAATGAATAGCTTATTGTGCGGCCAGTGGCTTAATGGCTTTGCCTATATCATGAAGGTTCCGTTTGTCTGTTAGTTAAATCATGTGTCTGTAATCGAGATTGCATTTACAAAATACTATATTAATATCGGCAAAGTAAATTAAATATGCATATGCATATGCATACTATGCAGTCCTTAAAGATTTATCGTCTAGTCTTTTTTTACTTGTACCTCCTGAATGGCCATATTTTGCAGTAAACTTTATGAATATTCATACATGAAGTTACAAAATACAATAAAAAGTTTTTCGTTATTGTAACCGTCAAACGAGTTCACGATGCATTTGCATTGCACGCGCTGAACAAATAAACGCATTCGCGCCATATTTGCATTCTTGAGATAGGTAATGCATACATTTATTTTGTTTCCTACATTATAAACGTCGTTAAGTATGGCTTTTATTGTTCATATAGTGTTCACATTTCAAGCAAGTTGGTTCGATGAACGCGTGGATTATACAATTGAGAAATTCATTTACAAAGATATTATAAATATTAAGTAAAAAAATTGTGATTTATCAGACTTGAATTTCCATCCGTTATTTTCGTTATCCGGCTTTAACAAATATGGACTGGATAGGTAGATAAAAATATTTTAGACGTACGCTGATAAAGTATTGTATTAATAGCGCCAGGTTTAGCCATGATAGCTTTGGAATTCAAAAAACATCTCATATTTAAATAGATACATTTTTAAAATTACAAGAGCGACTAGATGGGATTTAGTATATCTTTTCTAAATAAGTAAATCACTTACTTTTATAGACACCAACGACCTTAGAAATAATTAAGATTAAAGGTACCTAGAAGCATGTCGTTAGTAGCATTGGCGCTTATAAAATATAGCTCATTGTATACAATGTAATTATATTATTAAGGTTATATGTGCTATTGTTTAGATGTACGGCTGACGTCAGATAGTATTTTTGGCTCGAGTCCAAAAATACGGCGGTCTGATACGATCCGAACAATACCTGACCTGCCTGGCTGCGAGTCTATGATACTATTTTTTTCGAAATGGTACTTCCTAACTAAAGCAAGTAAACTTTTAAAGCAAGTTTCGGATTGCATTAAAGACCGTTGAAATATTGAAGAGCTAAATAATTTCAAGAATTAAAAATACATAAATGTACCTATTTTGAACCATTCAAATCTGTTATTTGACCTGAAGTTTTCGGTTCAGGAGTGTAATTCCATACCACTTGCCAACTTTTTATATATTGACTCCAATATCCGCAACCGATTTTTTGTTGCAATACTTTATATAGATTTTTAGAGTATCACTGATCTTTTTATATTTATGCTTGAATCTAATTCATAAATACTCTTGGATTTTTACCGACTTAGAAAAGGAGGAGGTTCTCAGTTCGACGCGTATTTTTTTTATAGTTACCCTACCCATTTTTATATTGGATTATTATAAATTTGTACTAGGTAATCCTCAATTACGTCTCCAGATATTATAAACCGAATAAATTGATTCCAATTAAAAAATTAACACAGATAGCAACTTATGGTGCTTATAATTACAATTAGTCATGACCTTGGCTTTCTTTACAATCGACTCGGTTTCAAGGCAGCTATAAATTTTCTGGTATTTCAAGTGTTTCAGTTTTTATTGTGTGAGTCGACTTGTTTTGATACAAAAGTTTTATGGAAATATACAGTCAAGAATTTATAAAACTATTTAGGCCATTATCAAAGTCCAAAATTACACTTTGGAAAAGCATGAATTGGCACGCAGTATCTATCTTATAACATATTATGTAGAACACCAGATGGCTGAAAAAATTGTATCTGGGTAGGTAGTCTAAATATAAAGTAGAAAATAATATAGGTGAGCTAAAAGATTGACATCCCGCGCGTAACCGCGCTTTCGCGTCAGCCGCCCCCACAGCTCGCGCTTCCTCGCCATTGGTCGACTTCTGGCAACCTGCCAAAAGCGCGGGAAAACTTCAGTGAAGCCCGTTTCTATTGGCTAACCGAAAATGAAACCGAGCACCGCGATATTCAAAAATAGAAATGGTGCACGATTACAAAAGTTTTGGCATCTCAGAAGACCTATCGGAGATGGATATAAAGTATTAATACATTTTAAAAAAATTGCTGCCAATTTATCGTATATTAATCAAAAACTTTGCTTAATATCTAATTAAAAGATTTTTATTTTAATGTTTTAAGTATAGAGCTTGTTCAACTAAATTTTATTTCGAAGTACAACGAGCACATCTTTGTAAATTACCGATAAATGCACCATAACATGGATAGCCACTGAACTACCACCCTACTTACCGGGACGCACACAATCGATTAAAAGATGAAGCAAGATCAATGCACCTTGGCTTAATATAAAAAAACACTTGTATTTTTTTTTCACTTGTACACTATGGGACACTGGCAGAGCGTAGTCGTACTTACATGTCGAGTCGACGCGTGCTGTGGTGCGACTGGCAAGAGACGCGGGAGTTCTCGCGGTGTCGCCTTACGGCCGCGAAAGGAGATGAGGCGTCTCCGTCTCACCCCGCTCCGAGAATACAGCTCATAGGGAAAAGCCTTCGAAAGCTTTAGCTTTCAGACACAATAAAAGGATGCCTCCAAGGCCGTGCCCGATTTTATTTAAACAGGGCGATAAGCTAAAACGATTTAAATGTTCTGTTTTCAGAAGACACATTGTAAGTTCTTCTGCATTTACTTCTAGAAGATAATATAAGCAATATGGGTATCATTCATTCATCAACAGTTCTGAAAATTTGTTTGAAGAAACAAGTGTTTTTCTGGCGCAACAGATTTGCAACTCCAATCGACGGGTTTCTTGTTTTTGCATTGGAATTGGATAAACATGCATGCTTCAAATCGAAAGATCAAATACCTATGTATGTAGTAATGTCTTGGTTTTCGCGATTATTACTCATTATAATAAAACACTTTGAAACGGATAACATCGCGTATATTATACATTTGCTGTAATGAAGCCTTGACCACGGATACTGCAAAATATTCGAAACGTCAGGTAAAACTAAAATCTATAATGTACGCGATGTAATCAGTTTAAAAGTGTTTTATTATAATGATCTACATATATGTGTTATAATATCTTGCATTTTCTCATTAACTCCTGAACCGACGACGACGATGTTGATAAATAAGGTATCATTAAATTTGGTGAGCGGTATTTGGTAGATAGCAGAATATATTTATATTTTCACACTTTTGTCGTGTATGGTGATACGTGATACGTGACTTCGTCAGAATAGTGTATTTAACTGAAGTTTCATAACCGTAAAGTAGGCTTAAGTGGTTGGCGTACGTTTTTCTAATGTGAAAGCGAAGTAGACTATTACAAATTATTGAGTGCTTTGATTTTGGAATCCAACAAAATTGTATGCGAACCTTTAATAGAGGTACAAAATATACAAGAAAAGATTTCGTTAAAACTAAATATTAATTATTTGATTAATATTGAATTAGATTTTAATTTGTTCAATGAAATAGTTTTTTCAATCGTTTAATATGTTTTTGTGTGGGGTGGCCACTCCATCTCCTCCGTGGATGTCGTAAAAGGCAATTAAGGGACTCTAAGCCAGAGGGATAGGCAGCAGCGTCTCTTCTGTGGATTTCAATTCTATTGTGGCTATCAGCATCAGCCGGACGCACTTCAACCCTATTGGGTTCGTACTACTCCGCTGGCAAATCAAGAAGTCCCTGTAAGTAATTCGCAGACCAAGGCATTCCAGTTTTCGTGACGCAGAGCAGAGCACGAAAACTGGAATGCCTTGGTCTCCTTCTATGAGAGCGTCATGCTCCAGAAGGAGACCGCGGTGCGGGATCGGGAGACGGCCGATACTGCTCGAAGAAGGAGGAGACGGCGCCGGGGTAACAACCGCCCTGTCGCCTAATTCCTATACGCCTGAAACCTTCTGCCATCGCTATACGGCGGCCTCTGGGTTCGCGGGTGCGTAGATTGGGGAATCTGCGTGCCCACACCGAGCAACCCACGAGACGATGGTGGCGCGCATGTGGTCACGCACTACCGTGTGCGCAGACGCTTCGGGCGGCTCTCGTGCAATCGATCATACGAGGACCTGGAGCCCCCCTTGGATGCCGAAGATGACCACCCCAGTGGTTTTAGCCGATAGGACGCCGGCATGGCCCTTCGTCATTCCCCGGGGCGAAGGAAGTTCATGAAAAATTTCCACTACTTCGCAATCATGCCTGGGGTCGCACAAAATCATCAGGTGATGGATTAGCCATACCTACATGTTTTGCCCTACGTCTTCCCAGAGCGCACAAAATGTGCAGCATTGACTCTTGATTGTCCATACAGAATCTGCATGTATCGCTTGTGCTAAACTTCATCCTATGGAGGTGCTCCTTGGTGCCGAATTGTCTCTCTTAAACCTGTCTAACCCTTGTGCTGCAGAAAATTTTGGAACGGTTTAGGCTTCTCGCTTGCCTTCATTCTCTGAAATATTCTTTTCCAGCAAACGCATGTAATGCCTGTTGGTAGGTATCACCGTTCAAATTACATTTGCCGACTACCCTAGGTCTTATTATTCTAAGTATGTTCCTATAAAGTCAAACTCAAAGTCAAAGTCAAAGTTTTTCATTTCAAATAAACCAAATATTCGCACTTATGAAACGTCAGAATCTAAGTTGCACGGTTCCAAATAGTTTATCTCGTGGAGAAGAGCAGGCAAGAAACTCCATGGAAACTCTTTTAAAATAGTTGGGGATTACAATGTTGATTGATACAAATGATTGTAAAACATATACAGAGAAAAATTTTGGTTAATGTGTAAAGATGGAACATACCACAATAATATTAAAATAATGTTTTTGCCGTGGCAGTTAACGGCTGCCCAGTCCCAACAGACGGCACCCGTTCACGAGCATGATGCTTGCATCAGCAGCGATTAGCTCAACCATATGTAGGGAACCGAACGACCCGGTACACAACGCCACCGTTAGCAAGACATTTTAGTGAGCATGTCAGACCAATACAGCCAGGCAAAAGGCACAATCATTTTAGGATCCGTTCTGTGGAACAGCAGTCATTCTGCGCTTACCCACCCGCCTGCCAAGCGTGGTGAGGACTGGCAAATTCCCCCCAAAATGACGAGACACGGAATGTAACCGATCTTCGTAGAATTCTATGGGGGAGGCCTTTTTTCAGCAGTGGACGTTCTTTGGCTGACATGAAATACTATTTTAGACGCCCATTTTCGGTAGGTATGTCGTTTAAGTATTCTACCGTTAGTACTCAAGTCCCGAGATTTGAAAAATATTACGTACTTAATGCGCTTAGAATTGAATTTGGCACTTGTCAAACATCATATCTTGGATATGGACTTGGAGTGGCATGATGCAATCGTCAAAGAAATTGAAGAATTTGATCAAAATCTTGGACTAAATAAATTGGATAAAGATATTGGACGAGTTGCATACCACACTTACACGTTGTTGACGTGCAATTAGAGCTCATATTAGGCCCCCAAGTACTATCGAAAAAGACGAAGCTTAAGTTTACTCTAGGTACCTTATAATATCGCCAAACAACATCAAATTTAAATTTTAATGTTAGTAACAAAAGGTATTGGTACACTTGTTATAATTAACTATAATGGCTATTAGTATATACCTGCGTTTTACCTATTACACCTAATTGTAACCACAAAAATGACAAAAATGATGTGGTTATTCCAAATTCGTGATAACATTTTAGTAATAGTTACCTATTAAATATGTTAAAGGAATTTAATAAATTAAACTAATAAAGGAAAACAATACCTTACTTAGGTATTGTTTTAGTAGTGTGGTATTGTTTTGTGTTATTAGTCCAAAGTCCAGTTCTTTTTTGTAAATCCTCTTAGAACACCTCGTCATTCAATGTACTTGTTTATTTTTATTAAAGCCTTTTTTAGTAAAAAGTATTTCTTCCGTGTTTTTTCATGCATGTCATCAATCTTTTTTTATACCACCTGGTGACCAGACTTTAACAATTAAAATGATACCCATGAAATAGTCCTGCGAGGCATCACTCTGCGCTTGTAACCTCCAGACGTAAAGTTATTTAGTCTCTTATGCCCAGTAATTTCACTAGCTACAGTGCCGTTCAAACCGGAGCACAGTAATGTCTAAAGTTTAAACACTACTGTTTGGTGACGAATATCTTAATCTACTTGGTTATACACAAATATATTGCCGGGTAGTGCCGGCTAAGAATATCACCACCCCATCTCATCCCGTCCACGGCGGTGTCGTAAAAGACGACTATGAGATTAGCCGGAGGATAGACTGCAACATCCATTGAGAACATTCATAATTAATTACAACTCAACTGCGATCGCCAATCCGCCTGCCAAGCATAGCGATGATGGCAAAACCCCAATGAGCATACAACATAAACTCAGTGAAACTGTGGCGATTTTTGGAGAAACCTGTAGCCAGCAGTGGCCAATTTTCCGGCTGAAATAATATTTTATTATGGTCAGTAATATTTCTGCCCATAACAAAGAAAGTAACAGTTCAATTTCATAATACTGAAAAAGAAACACGGCCCCATGCTCTTTTCTAAGAAAGCGGATGACGACAAAGTATATTACTCATGATTGGTAACCAAAATAAAATTCTATACCAAAACCAATAAAAATAACTAAGTATTTACTGACGTAAACTCCGATGATACTTCATTAATTTTGTATGAATTCAGTGTAGGTACGTTGATGAGTCAACGCGTGCGTGCAATTTTATGTAAACAGTTGACCCAGTTGCCATTAAAGGAGTGTTATACACCTCACCATAGTTCAGAGCACCACACTTAGCTGACCTTCGCTATGGTCATAGGCTGCAACTGGCTTATCTGTGAGTACATCTGAGATAATTATTCTTTAAAATTGTTTGTTTATTTTGTCGGGTAAAAACTTCTGTTTAAAGAAGAGAAGAATATATAAAAAAAATTGTTACTTAAACTGGTTTACATACGTCACGGTCTACCTATAACAGGTTCAGTCAGGTTGAACCTATTTGGCTCAGCTGTTGGGCAGCAGCTTAATTATGTAATAATTTTAAGAATCTTTTTTGTATATATATTTTTTGTACGTATTTAACTTGTGAGTATCCTGGGTTTATGCCAAATAAATTATTTTCTGTCTTTTTTCTTGGGAAGATTTATTAGCGGAGGTCTTAAAAATTTAACAGTCCTTTTTTTCTTTTTAAATACTTTGCCCACACATTAGGATTTCTCCTGTGTCGTGGGTGCGTTTACACTTTACAGACACAAATTTCACACACAATACACGCAGACCCGGAACAACTACCTGCAGATCCTACAAATATTTGTTCCACGCGGAAATTAAACCCACGACCTGGAGCGCAGCAGCCGACAGTATCAACCACGTATTAACATTATTAACAGTATCAACCAGGCAGTTCGTTTAAACAGGATACCTATTCTATCGCATAACGTAAATATACATCCATATGAGACAAAACACAACGAAACCTTTCAAATTTACTTCTGTATTGTTATAAACAGACTAGACAAATGACGAAATACAATACAACACACAACAAATACTACAACAACAAATATGTGCAATAACTGGGTTCAATTCAAAATCTTTTACTTTTGGGTAACGTATGTGGAATTATGGTAATTAAACGTTAAACGGTTGTAACTCAAAGACGGATACGTTTTTTATTCATTTTGTAATTCCATATTATTGATAACTATTCTGTTACCGTTACCCTTTCATAGGGTCACCATCTGACAGGCATTTGCCGCATTTGACAAGCGCTTTACGATTTAGACAGGCGTCCGGCCGGCGCTAAGCTGAGACAGGCATTTTTTTCTTCGCGGTATAACGCAAGCCCGTCCTCCCGGATGAAACTGACTATAAAATTGCGCCATTCATTTTACAATAGACAGGCATTTTTCTGAAAAATTTGGCATTTTGAACATCCTAAACAGACAGGCATCCTCCTTTCATCATCATCATAACAGCCAAAGGACGTCCACTGCTGAACAAAGGCCCCCCCCTTAGATTTCCACAACGAGCGGTCACATACCGCTCTCATCCAACGACTCCCAGCGACCATCACCAGGTCGTTTGTCCACCTCGTTGGAGGCCGCTGCGTTTTTCGGTGCGCGGTCTCCATTCGAGAACATTTTTTCCCCATCGACCATCAGTTCTACGAGCGGGCATATTGCCCATTGCCACTTCAGCTTACTACATAGGCTGCACTAAAAGTATCGGGAATGGAATATTTCCACTGTTCCTGTCATATTAAAATCTTTTTAATTGAAAACTCCTTGGTTATACAAATCGAATACCATTTATTTATTTAAAAAAAGATTCACGGTCTTGTCACAAGGTTTTGTCAAACTTGTTTAGTCGTTGAGAAAATGGAATTGACTCGAGAAAATTCAAGAGCGATGATTTATTATGACTTTCGAAGTGGTTTAACACAAAAACAGTGTGTTGACCGGATGATTTCTGCATTTGGTGATGAAGCCCCATCCAAAACCACAATTTATCGCTGGTTTGCTGAATTTCAACGTGGACGTGTCAAGCTCAGTGATGATCCTCGTCAAGGTCGTCCAAAAACTGCAGTCACCCAAGAAAACGTTGATGCTGTGCGTAAGCTGATTGAGGAAGATCGACATGTGACATACCGCGAAATTCAGGCAACTTTAGACATTGGCATGAGTCAAATACAAATAATCTTGCATGAACAATTAGGTGTAAAAAGTTGTTTTCCCGATGGATACCGCATTTGCTATGTGAAGAGCAAAAAGCGGCTCGCGTTACTTGATGCGTCAGAACTCTCGAAAGATTCCACGCAGGATCCTCAAATGCTGTATACAACATCGTATCAGGTGACGAATCCTGGATATATGCGTACGAACCCGAAACAAAAAACCAGTCACGAGTTTGGGTGTTCGAAAATGAGTTAAAGCCGACAAAAATTGTTCGTTCACGGAGTGTTGCAAAAAAAATGGTGGCCACGTTTGTCTCCAAAACCGGCCATGTTACGACTATTCCTCTTGAGGGACAAAGAACGGTTAATGCAGAATGGTATGCTAGCATTTGTTTGCCACAGGTCGTTTCTGAACTCCGTAGAGAGAACTGCAACCGCCGCATCATCCTCCATCACGACAATGCGAGTTCTCACACCGCGCACAGAACAAAAGAGTTTTTAGAGCAAGAAAACATAGAATTATTAGACCATCCGCCGTACAGCCCCGACCTAAGCCCTAATGATTTCTATACTTTCCCTAAAATAAAGAATAAATTGCGTGGACAGAGATTTTCATCACCTAAAGAAGCTGCACGCCTACAAACCGGCCATTTTGGAGACCCCAACTTCCGAATGGAATGGTTGCTTCAATGATTGGTTCCATCGTATGGAAAAATGTGTCAAATTTCGCGGAGAATACTTCGAAAAGCAATAAATACATTTTTAAATAGTAATGTTGTGTCACTTCCTTGATTCCCGAAATTTTCAGTGCCGCCCTCGTAATTCTTTTAGCTATGTCGGCAACTTTAGTTCTTCTACGGTTCTCCTCATTTCTGATTCGATCTCGTAGAGAAGTCCTCCTTTACACTGATGGTGTTTCATCTATTTAAGCAGGTACCCTATTTTAATGGACACCCGATATATTATATGGATTGTTGATAGTGTGCTCGTAACCACCAACAGTTCCTTGCATCTATAAGATTATACACGGTTCAATTTCCATTCAAGTAAATAAGATTAACGCAGATCGATGCTGGTGATGCATCCTGATTTAAATTTGGAAAAAGTAAATTCCCGAGTCTTGTCTCTTGTCATACATTATATAGTGAGAGCCTAGTTTTCGTTTTGTCGTATGACCCGTATTGCACAATTATAACTTTTATTGCCATGCGGAAATGTTGTGTTGCCATCTTTATCAAGAATTTCATTATAAGACGAAATAAGAACATGCTGGTGGTAGGTTATGTCGCAGACGGTTTGCGACAGGCGTTAATTGCGCAAAAGCCGCTGGCAAACGTCATTTTGGTATTACGTAATTGCCGATCTATGACACATACTGACAATTAACAAAAAAATTACAGCCTCGCCATTAAATTTCAGGCGATTGGGCACTGATGGAATCTTCGCAGCGCGATTGCTGCTGTCGCTGTTTTTAGCTGATCATGGTGCCGGTTTAAAGGGCAAATGTAGCTACTAGCTAGTGAAATTAGGTACTGGGTATAAGAGACCAGGGGGCCTAAAAAGGCCGCTTTAGCAGAATCATAATATGAATCACATTAAATATCACCAAATGGTCCAGAAGGCCTAAAACGACCATATTAGGTTTTATTTATACGGCATAATAATGATCTCAATACGATTCACATTAGAAATCACAAAATGGCCACGTTGATAGTCAGTTATGATTAAGTGACCATTTTGTGATTTCTAATGTAATTCATATTATGATTCACCTAAAGCGGCCTTTTTAGGCCCCCTGATATAACTAATAGGTCGAGGTGAAGGGCGCAGAGTGATGCCTGAGAACTAGTCCAGGTAGCATTACAATTGTTATGGGCAGGCGTGATGCTTACCACCAGGCAAATTATTTGCTATAGTCTGTCACTAGGTTGTATAAAAGAAGCCTGCGTATGTAGCAACTTTTTTAAATTAGCATTAAAAGACTTATTTGAGGTACTAAGAAGACATTCGCCTAATGGTTAGCGTCAGGTTTAAGAAAGAGTAATATTTTTGTGAGAGCAGTAGAGAGTCAATTGCAGTTGCATATACATTATGACCTATGATTATACCAATCCCTACGTTTCTGCGAACTGTTGGTAAAAACTTCATACTTCAAAAAAACATAGGATCAAATGAATACTATGAATTCATTCGAATTGAAAGTTCATTCTTGGCGCTTTTTGGCGTCAGCATTGTATTGAACAAATTAACTTGTCTTACTGTACTGTAAGTATTTGGATATTGAATTGCACGACTGATTACAGACTACTTACTTTTTATATGTACCCCACTCAGATTATCCTCCAAGGGTTAGCAGATATGTCTACAGTGTCACCCGTACCCTATAAAAGTATTAAGATCCATATAATACTTAGCTGAATTTGCGAGCTGACAGCATTTATACACAACACACACACTAAAGTTGCCAACATAGCTGAAAGGAACAGTAAACTGAAGTGGCAATAGGCGGGCACATTGATCGTAGAACTGATGGCCATTGGAGCAAAAGGGTTCTCCAGTGGAGATCGCGCACCAGAAAACGCAGCGTGGAACGACTTCCAACGAGGTGAACAGAAGACCTGGTGAAGGTTGCTGGGAATCGTTGGATGGGCATGAGACCACTCGTTGTGGAAATCTATGCGGGAGGCCTTTGTTCAGCAGTGGACGTCCTTTGGCTGATATGATGACGATGGTGATGACACACACACACTCAATCAGCCCTTAAACGTCCACTGCTTAACATGAGCCTACTGACCACTACAATGAGCTGAGTTTATAGGGGATATTACCAGAATCACTACGCTTGGCAGGCGCATTGGTAATAGTCAATATCCGTGGTGATAGCAGTAAATATGTTGTTATTAGCCACCCGGGGGGGTGCTTATACATAACAGTAATATCATTTTTTTTTACTTATGATTAACTACTATATGGGATAACTGAGTCATTTTGCCATAGAATCATAGGCAATGGATTGTTACTAGCCTATAAATTTTCCCGAGGACCTAAATTTTAGCAGTCATGCTTTCAATCACTATATAAATAAGGGCTTATGACTTTACATAGGATGCCATTTTAATTAAAATAACAGTAAATTAGAAGAATAAAATGTAGAGAATGATTATTACAGATACACAAGATTTAACCAAGCCTAGAAGACGAATGTGGGTTAGGTAGAAAACAATGTCGACAGACTTACATAATAGTAAGTATATTATGGATGCATATGCCCAAATATTCCATATTATAAGCAGATAGAAAATAAAAACTTTCACACGATCACATAAATAAAACCAACTTACATACGGTGGACAGCAAATTCTTCAATATTAAATAAATAAATGGATTTAGGTAGGTAAAGTAGCAACTTTGTCTATATATAAATATTCTTGCCACATCTGTTATCTAAGTTTAATGTGCTTCGTTGCATTGAAAACCTGTCTGTAACTAGGCTATCTATCAGTTACGATGCCGATGAAGACTAACATCGGCAATAGTATGTGTTCGCCAATGCGACAAGACACCAAGCGACAATATTACAAGGCTAGGTTGTGTATTAGCGATACTCAACTCATTTCTTTCACGGGCCGCATACACTGCTCTACATCCCGAAGTATCCGAAAAGTAAAATGGGGTGGATGATTGCAAGCCTTAAGCCACTTTACTAGATACTTAGTTAGTAATATCTTAGGTTATCGGGATTATTACTCATCATAATAAAATACTTTTCAACGGATTACGTCGCGTACGATAACTGATAAGTAGTTTTCTTGTTTTTTCCAAAAATTCGTTTCGATGTGCGCAGTAATCACTCACAGTTACTCGATGTTTTTGGTGTGGTATGTTGTTTGGGACTTTATTGTTTTAATAACAGGATTCCAAACAGTTGGCACCAGCCAACTATCTTCTCTATTAAAATTAGGAGGGTTTTTAAATTCAAAAGCCTCACAAAATATTCTTGGTACATATTGCGAGGACTTGAAGTTGATCAAAACGAAGAAAATGGTTAGGTTTGCCTAAGGCATGTTCACATACTGCAGACTTTGTGAAGCGTCAATGCTTGACGTCAGCTATGTGTTATTTTATGATTGACGTCGTCTCTGTTTTAATTAATGTGTATTATTAAACCAACTAATTTTGTATTGTCAACTTCGTCAATATTTTTATTATTATAGTGTGTATTTAGGTTGGACATAGTATATCCCCTTTGCCTAAAGTGAATAAAATAAGTCTTTAAATTGTTGTTTTCTAGCCATTGTTTAATTTACATTACGGTTTTTATTATATCAGAGTATAAGTCAAGGTTATCTAGGAGTAAACCAAGATCTTTGACGTTGGAACTAACTTGAGCGTTTATCGCCACACCAAACCTCTCAGGGCCGAATACTGAAACGCCATTCAACTCAGTCTGTCAGCCGAGTTCCCTTTAGTTTGATACAGCCCCCAAATTAAAATGGAATTCTCAAACGCTACTCAAACGTTTTAAGACCATAATCACCTCAGCGTCTCTTACACGTTTCAAATAGGGCAACATTATCTAGAAACAGTTTGTTCTCGATTACAATTTAATTACTTTTCAGTTTCACGCAGTATTTACGTAAATAGTAACAATTTTACATTACGCAAATGAATAGAAAAATTAGATAAATCAGTTAAGAATATATTTTGAGACTGCGCTTTACATTTTTTTTAAGTTATAGCTGCAGCATTAGCTGTTCTGTCTGTTTTACTAAAGAAATAAATTAAACTGGGATCGTCAGAAACTTTACGTATAATGTAACGATTTTGTAACAGCTGGCAGTAGTTATGTACCTATCACCAGTTTTACAATTAAGCAAATATTTTTTTTATAAACATACATACATGATTGTGTTGATGAAAATAACGCGATGAACTAATCAAAAGATGCCAAATTAACCGTGCGCTTTTAATTTAATGGAATCGTACGACGTTGCCGACATATTTATTAGATATGTTAAATTTTTGGGAAATATTTTATGAATATTTAAAGATTGATTCATCTGAGCACCGTACAACGTTGCCTTATACTTGACATTGGCGAAATTGTGAAAGATACTTACAGAAGCCATGATCTAAGAAAAGAAGAAGATTGTGTTGAATGAAAACTTGTGATAATCTTAACATTATCAAGCAAGATGCCTCTCAGGCCCTGTCTAATTACTTTTACAGTTCTTGACTTTAGTGAAGTGTTGTGTGTGTATACACTTTCAATCAATGGTTAATGTTAATAAATGTAATTATTAATTTAATCTAAATAAACCTTTACATAAGTACATAACTTAATGATATGATATGATATGTATCATTTCTTGTGACATTAATGTACAATATTACACAGATATATACAGAACTGTAAATGTGTGAGCAGCATGTAGCCATTAATGTACATAAATTGCTCACTAAAATGTCTTACTGGTGGTGGCATTGTGTCAGGTCATTGGATTCCCTACGATATGGTTGAGCTAAGCGATGCAGTTGTGTGAATGGGTATCATCTGTTGGGACTGGTCAGCTGTTAACTGCCATGGCAAATAAATTATAATAATGTAATAGTATGTTCTACCTTTAATTCTTTACACATCAAACAATTTTTTCTCATTATATACTTTAACATAATTTGTATCCATCAACACTAATATCAATTATTAGACATGAATTCGCTTTGTACTGACTCTTCTCCATAGGACTAACCAATTGGCATCATTCAGCTTAAAGGTTTAATAATTGCATGTCCTATTTGAAATAAAAACTGACTTGACTATGCATTACTAATTCTTATTTATTATTATTTGTATATTAAATAAAGACTGGTGGTATTGTAAACATTACTGTGATTATTGCTATTTCTAGTTTATTCTTTTTTATATAAATCCTATATTGAATAGAAATTGTGATATTGATAACATTAGGTTGACTATTGTTAATTATTGTTAAACAATATAAGCTAGCTATCATTTTAAGCTTTTATATTAAAATAAAACAATTGTTAATTAGAAAAATGTGTTTTAATTAATATTGTCCTCACAATAAAAAAACGAATTTCCTTGATGGGTCTGTTATTCAATAAGTTCCTCCTCAGCAATGTCTGAAGGAATGTTCAACCTCTAGAGATGTATCCTGATTAGAAAGTGCACCATAAGTTTATAAGCTTCTTCAGCAGGAGTCCTTGTATTTAATAAAGGTGTTACTAAATAGCAGCGGCATGGATAATCACTATCATCAAAAAGCATCATGTTTTCGAAGTCGCAGCACTCTAGTTGTGCACACAAAGGTGAATCATTAAAACTTGTACTGTCATGTACAGAGCCTGGCCATCTTGGAATCACATTTTTAATGCGCAGTCTTGCTTCACACACCATTTGGACATTCAAAGAAAAGTAACCCTTTGTTATGAAAGGTTTCAGCTTGAACTCCTCCTGCAAACAATTTTTTGTTTCTATTAAGACCTTTCAGTTTTTACTTACTTTCATTATAGAACAAGTAACTTGGTTATAAGATGGAACATACCTGGTGAATTTATTTTAATATGGGTACAGTCCACAGCACCCAATACTCTTGGAAATCCAGCTATTGTGTAAAATCATGTGCAACTTCCAAGCATTCGCTAGGAGTTGACATGTGAAGATGTACACATTTTAATTCAGCTATTTTAGCTGTAACTCTGTGCACAATTCGGTGAACAGTTGGTTGTTCCACACTAAATACATCTGGTATAAATGTTTGATAAATGCCTGTAGCATAAAACCGCAGAATTATCAGAAGCTGATTGATCTATTGACTGTAAAGCTCGATTGCGCTTAGTCAGAGGCTTGATAGCATCACAGATTACTATATTAGTAGTAGATAGCATTGCCTATCACTGAATCCAAATCCAACACAGTTTCCTTGGAGATTCGGAACCGCATTCGAAACGATATCGTTGTATTTTTCACAGGCGTTAAGCCTTTTCACATTTCTACGACTTCTTCTGGTAGTTTCTTCATCAGAAAGTGATGATAAGGACATTTCAATTTCTATTTATAACTTTTTACTGTACTTAAAACTATTTAAGATAGCTCTCGACCACTCTTAAATTCGACAGGTACTCAAGTTATTTAAGACCTCGATTTGACAGCTGTCACGGCTTAAGTAACGTTTCAGTATACGAATTTTACATTGAGTGGCATTTTAAGCGCAAGTTTAATTGGATCCCAAATTTATTTAAATGATGCTCTTAATAGACGTTTGAGTATACGAAAAACTAAGATAACGGCGCGCCAAACAGTAGAGCAGTGCTTAACGAGTTGAATGTCGTTTGAGTATTCGGCCGTCAGTCCAGTTCTTTATACCTTCGAGATCTTGATTTACGGCTTTGCCTGCATCGATCGATCGATGATACTATAATAAGATAATAAGATTTATACAAACAAAAAAGAAGTGGAGATAAGTATCCCGCCTTGTGGAACGCCAATTTCCAGGTTGTACTGAGTTGAGAAGGACTACTTACTCATCGTGAACTTATAGCTGACGCTCCCAAAGATATGATAAAAGCCATTCAAGCGCTTCGGCTCTCCCGAATAAGTTGGAACCGACCAAAAGATGGAATGAACGGATAAAATGATGTGATAGACGGTATTAAAAGCATTGGAGAATTTAAGTCAACCAATACTAGTAATGTCCTCCATGCTGGACCTTATATCGCCAATCACCTTAAGAAGGTCAGAAACAGTGCTATGGATTGGCCGTAACCCAAACTGCAAAGGACTTAAAAGATTGACATAAATGAAACGAGAGAATTGTTCGTGAACACAAGCCCCTAGCACTTTAGATTAGGAAGGAAGGATGGAAATCGGACGGAAGTGTCTGAGAAGAGGGGTCAGAAATCTTAGGCAAGTCAAAACATAAACGTTGCGCCACAAGGATGGAAAAATAACGTATTCAAGTGAAACATTTAGGATATGGGAGATTGCTGGAAGGAGGTGGTCTAATATTGAGGTGATCATAATGTGGCTGATATTATCACAACCCACTGCTTTGATTTAATGGAAAGGGTGATCTGCTTAATCTCTCCCGAGTCAACTGGAAAAAGGGAAAGGGATTTATGTTGGGGCGCGTTTGATCACCTATAAAATGGATAGTTTGATATTTGTTTAGACGATCTGGTGAGTAAAAGTGGAGAAGTAGTTGTTGTTCAAGCCAATCGATTTCGTAGGTCTAAATGTTACGATTTACATTTAGACCTAGTTCCAACAAACTTCCAAATATCGACAGAAAAGGAAGAAGAGACATATCCAGAATGTAGTGCAAACATGACGCTTACCACCATTGTATATAAAAATTGTAAAGAAGACTGATAACAGCGGCCCACAAGTTGAGTACCACTGTTGTATGGACCCATTAGCTGTCTCTTTTTTCTATCGATGCTGCCTGAAGGTTGTCGATATCAGCTTGCTACAGATATCCTATTTATATTCAGGGCTCTTAAAGAAGACATTGAACGTAGCAGACAGTGCAAATAAAAAGTCACAAATTAATAAACCGTAGACTAACAAATAAAGTTAAACGACGACATTTTTATGTTACTGGGATTAATTTCCTTAAATTCACTTCTGAACCCAGTCTATGTACACCTATTTTACCACATCTGCGAAGTTACGAATTAAGTACCTACCTTTTAGCCAAGGCTGCACACTAATCAATTTATGATAAAACTAGCTGGCACCCGCGGTTTCACCCGCGTTTAATTTAAAAGAAATTTAGAGTACTTCGACATAGACATTTGACATAGAATATATATGTTGGATTTCAAGGGTTTTATTGTTTTCGCGCGGAACCCTAATTATTTTTCTAAAATAAAAGTAGCCTAAGTTATTCCTTATAACGTCAGCTATCTGCCAGTGAAAGTCCCGTCAAAATCGGTCCAGCCGTTTCGGAGATTACCCGGAACAAACAGACAGACAGACAAAAAATGTAAAAAAACAATTTTTGTTATAGGTACCGTATATACTTTCATATGCATTTAGTAAAAAGCTGTTATTTTGACATTACAAACCGACACTTCAATTTTATTTATTTGTATAGATATAAGAAGAACCAGAGCGCTGGCCTATTATTTACTGCCATTCTACGTGGGAATGCTGCCAGCTTCCTGGACACATTACCCAGATGATGTTTAATATGTCATATTTGTAGACAATTAATAAAAAAACTATGATGCAGATTATTTATAAAGTCAGTTGAAGATGTATACAGAACTTTCTAATTTGAATAAACTCTGACCAGCAGACTATTTTATGCAGAAAAAATCAGTGTTACGAGAATCTATTTTGAGCTTGTGAAGTTGTGACCTACTTACTACCACTGACAGCCTAAAGCGACTGTGGTAGGAGTAAACATCTGTACAAATATGTGAAATATTCCATTACATCATGTAGGTACCATTAATTTAATTTAATTATGCAATCAGACATGCTTATAAGCGATCGATTTACACCTGACATTTTGATGTAGCTATAACTAATTTATCGTTTTTTAGTTTGATGTCTCACACTAGAATTTCTCTTGTATAGCTGTACAAAGCCAGATGGGCAGAACCATTAACTGCAGAAAATTTAATAATTACCGAGCGGAGATCGAACCCGAACCAAGGCGTAGAAAGGAAAGCGCTTAGCCAACGCACTATTCAGAACTACATAGTAAGTTAGATATAGCTCGTCGACCAAAGGTACCTGTCCCAAACACTTCTCAAATTATCATACAAGTGCGTAGACGTCAATTTTATGTAAAGCTATAGCCTAGGTCCAGTCATTATAGGCGGGGGACCTCTGGGTTCGCGGGTGCGTAGATTGGGGAATCTGCGTGCCCACCATGCGACCCAAGAGAAGAGGGTAGCACGCACTGCCGTGGGACGCTTTGGGGGATCCTTTACAATCCCCCGGGGGGGTGACCACTTTACAGTCACCCTCTCCAAGATGTGCCTATAGGCGTGGCACCAGTGGGCGGCTCTAGTGTGATCATACGAGGACCTGGAGCCTCCCTTAGGTGCCGACGATGACCGCCCCAGTGGTTTTAGCCGGTAGGAGTCCGGCATACCCCTTCGCTCTTCCCTGGGGCGAAGGAAGTTCATGAAGAATTTCCACTGGGCACCAATGAAAAAAATAAAAAAAGGTCCAGTCATTACTGCCTTTACAATAGAACAGGGAAAAGGCAATAAGGCTTGTCTTAAACCGAAAACGAAAGAAAACGCACGGTGATACCTTTTAGAAATCGAATAAAACCTAATTAACCAGAGGTTCATAAATCTTAGTATATATATCTACCTACATAGGATTGCTAGATCACCAAAACCGAAATCATCATCATTTCAGCCGAATAAAGTCTGGACACAATCCTCCCCCAAAGATCGCCACAACGACCGGTCGGGGTGTGTTGTACGCTCATTGGGGAGTTTGCCATAATCGCCACGCTTGGCAGGCGGGTTGGCGATCGCATTTGAGTTGTTATTGTACTCAGAGGATGCCGCTGCCCGTCCTATAGCTAATCCCATGCTCGCCTTTTACGGCATCCAAGGCATGAGATGGGTTGGTGCTATTTGTAGCCAGCACCACACGGTTAGTACCGAAATATGTGGACAACATTTCAAAACAAAAATTATGAATCAAAATGATACTTTTTATTTATTTAATTGACTTTAATACTAAGTTACTTCAAAAGACAAAACACTGTTCAATAATTACCAATTTTGTGATAAAACTAGTTAGTACCTTAGGTAGGTACGAGTTTTATCTTTAATTAACTGTTTCATTGTCACGTGTAAAGGTCACGTGTATTTTGCATTTGTTTTCAGCGACTCCACCAGTTTGATTGCTTTTTGAGAATTAATGAAAGACTAATTTTAAAGTTTACTTATATTAAACTTTACGCTGCTGGTCGGGGATTATGTATATTTTTGAGTCTGGATATCATATGAAATGTCGGGAGAATCCCAGACGAATCCCGACCATCTGGCAACCCACATCTCAATTACACATGATATAACGCATCACGAATTATCATCATTAAACGACTGGGTTTTGTTTAAATGACTGGGTTTTGTTTAAATGACTGGGTTTTGTTTAAACGACTGGGTTTTGTTCTCAGGAATGCTAGAGACTTCCAAAATGATCAGGTGATACGCTTAATTTATAGTGCACTTGTAAGATCTAAACTCGAAACCAGCGCATGTGTCTGGAACCCATACGAGTGCAAATACACACTTTTGTTGGAAAAGGTGCAAAAAGCCTTTTTGAGATTTCTCTACCAGGTTTCTTCTCGGTTCTTTGGGATACAACTTATTGGAAGCTCGGCGAGGCTATGACCAAATTACGACGGCATGTAAAATTATTCGCGGGAAAATAGATGCTCCAGGGCTTAGTGATGGGTTGTGTCGATTTTTTGTACCAAACAACTTCCTTCGGAATCGTAAACATAGGCTCTTCGCAGTGCCGCTGACCTGCACCGTGGCGCGTGCTAACTCGCCTGTACCCCGTGTTCTCGCCGAGCTCAACGCTCTCCTGGACGCTTATCCTGCATGCGATTTGTTTGCAGATACATGTACTGAAATTTTTTCAATATGCTTGCAGTATTGTGAGCGAAACGCATGATTATAATTTTTTTTTACCTATTTATTGTCGTCATTGTTTAATTAATAATTATAATTGCTGTACCCGTGTTAATTAATTTAAATAAATAAATAAATCACGCTATGTAAAACTCAACATTTATAACTTACAACTAATTGTGTTGTCTATCACCAGGTGTTCTCCGTTTTCAGAATACTGATATCTGATGATGTCTCAAAAGTATTTACACAATATTTATCACCAACCTACCATATGTAGGTAGCGGTCATGGCGTCTCTTGTCAATACATAACCAAAAGACGATGATTCATATAGAGGCTAATGTAGACCATTTTGAGTCACAATAGGAAGTATAGTATGGTATTGGAAAGAGTTAGTCAACTCATGAGACACATCGACTACGTATTTCGAGATTGCTGTAAAGAATTTGGAATTTTAATTGTAGCAGCGTCTTTATTTTCTTGTTTTCCTCCATTATGAGGCCAGTAATGTCTTCATCTGCTATGAATTAATTAAGCGTATAAAACCCGTAACTCGATATTTATATATAAATGTCTTTAATTATGAGCGTGTTTAACCCCACTCATAATCATATCAGCCGAAGGACGTCCACTGTTGAGCAAAGGTCTCCCCTCCACATACACAAATGTCGAGTAAACACTAACGAGTTTGAAGTTTGGAATAATCTCGAAAACATGAAATTCGGCAAACGCTAATAGACTATTTCCACAACGACCAGCACCGACCGATTAGCTAAAAACAATGACAGCTGAGGTGACAGCATCTATCGAGCAGCCTAGGATCCACCGGAGGCGAATCGCCGAAAAGTTGGTATTGCTGTTGCTGTTGCTACTTGTGGTTCCTAGCGCCAGTAGCGATAATGTAGCTGTGTAAGTGTAATTTTTTATTCATTGATCGTCCGTCAAAGATCTTTGCCTGTTGATGGGCAAACACGTAATACCAAAATGACGTTTGAGAGCGGCGTCTGCGCGATTTACGCCTGTCGCAAACCGGCTGCGACATACACTAGGTTACCGGTTGTTTGTTTGTGTAGTCATTGGGGGGAATTTGCCAGTACTCACCACACTTCGCAGACGGGTTGGTGAGCCGAGTATGGCTGCTATTCCTCAGAATGTAATGCTGCTGCCCATCCCTTTAGTTTCGAGTCCCTTAGTCGCCTTTTACGACATCCGCAGGATGAGATGGAGTCGTGCTATATTCTAAATCCGGGCACCACACAAAGGATACGTGCTGATATCCCCACTACCCTTAATTTAATTCTGGTACAATACCAAAGTTTATCATCTGACTATAACAGCACATTTCCCGAATATGTTGAGGTCATCTTGCAGTCTGACATGACATGTGACCGTCTGACCTCCTTAAGATGTTATAGTTTTTTTTGTATGTAACATAAATGGTAAACGAGGACGGTTCTAAAGATATATCCCCCCTAGATATCCCCCCCTCAGGCGTGTTGGACATTGGCGCCCCGGCGGTTGTTACCCCGGCTCTTCCATGTCCTTCTGGGAGCGGGATCGGCCCTCTTCCGATCTCGCTCTGCGACCTCCATCTGGAGCAAGACGCTCACACAGAAGGAGACACAGCACAATTTTCATGCTTCAAGCCAGCATAGCCGACACAACTGCTGGCAGACAGATCTTGAAGCATGAAAATTGGAGTAGTTATACAGGATGTCCAGTAAATAGCACGACATACTGCAGGGGGGAGAGCTTGGGTCAATACCTACCAAAAAACACAATATATGTTCAGCAAAATCTAACGGATTTACAGTTGTACAAAATTTTCGATAAGAAAATTGTACTGTGAAAATTTAAATAAAAATTGTAGTTCTTGAGAACATTTTAGTTTTTATTAGAATAAAGACGTATCAATGAGTAAAGTAACTATTCACAAATAATTTGAGATAAAAAAAAAAGAACAGGAATTTTTCATTACGAGATGCTTAAAAATCTGTATCAAGGTAGAGATTTTTCGATATTTAGGAAAATTTTGTACTACTGTAAATCCGTAAGATTTTGCTGAACATATATTGTGTTTTTTTGGTAGGTATTGACCCAAGCTCTCACCCCCTGCAGTATGTCGTGCTATTTACCTGACACCCTGAATATAGTGTACATATATTTGACGCGGCTGCTGCTGCGTTCCGGGTCGTGGGTTCGATTCCCGCACGGAACAAATATTTGTATGATCTGCAGATAGTTGTTCCGGGTCAGGGTGTATTATGTGTGGAATTCACGTCTGTAAACGCACCCACAATACAGCAGAAATCCTGAATAGAATGTGCCGTGTCTAGATCTTCATAATGTTCACACGACCCCGGCTCAAGCTTTCCGTAACAGAAAACTTGCGAGATGTTAGTGTTAAACTATGTTAAACATTTATTTGATACCCGATCAATCTGGGCATGAACATCACGTAAGTATCTACAGATCGTAATAGAATCGACATAGGTATACTTACATGAATTCCTAGCTCGCAAGACGAAGTATTTAAAGATTTATATTTAGCACGAAACCATCGTCGACCGGAATACATTCATAAATCCCACTTTGTTAATGTTCGAAACGTTGGCAATGTAGTATATTGTACTTCATCTTCTTCTCTTAGATTATGGCTTCTGTAGAGTATCACAATTTCGCCAATGTCAAGTATAAGGCAACGTCGTACGGTGTTGAGATTAATAAATCTTTACAAATTCATAAAATATTTTTCAAAAATGAGAAAATTCTAAAAATATTTCGGCAACGTCGTACGGTTTTCGAATTATCTAGTATATTGTAAAATAATTACGTCTTACAGCCTGACAAGCGGTACAAAAGAACAATTATATTGCAGATAGTTCTATTTCCTCTTGTGTCCATTTTAGTATAAGATAAGCTCGAAATAATTTCTCAGGGAGATATTTAAAGCGTATAATAAAGCGTAAAATTTAAATCATGACTCACAGTACATTTATAAAAATGTTTTGTATATTCATAAAAATATTAACCTCTTTGCAAAAAAACTGTGATATTTATAGTTATATTAGGTACCAGAAACAAACAAACTGCTTATTCCTGCTACTACTCCGGAAGATCAGAAAATCATTTAAATACCAATATATACGTTTTTACAATAAAATCCCCAGTCATATTCAAAAATGAAGGCTCAATAAATTGGATTTAGCTGCTCTAATGTTCGCAGGCATGTACTTCTTGATTTTGATGTACCTAAGGCCATTTTTTTTTCATATTATTGACATTTAACTAAGTAGGTCAAAATTTCTTACACCGGATTATTAAATTTTTATCATGACATTGATTATTCTATATCTATATATGTTTAAACAACATTATTAAGTAGGTATTTTTTATATTCATCTCATTAAGAGTTAATACTCTAGGTGTGAGTACCGTGTAGGTAATTTATTTTGTCAAATTGACATGATAGTTGTCTGGCAGTTTGAGTATGCATCACTCACTCAAGTGTTTTACTGGTGGAGGCGCCATGTATTGGGTCGCTGAATTTCCGTAGAATATGGATGAGCTAAGAGTGCCTTCTGTTGGGATTAGTCAGCTAATGTTACTATGACAATTTCATCATAAACTTTAATCAATGTTACAATCATATGCTTGTTGTAGAGTAGAATTTTTAAGAAGAGACTCTTTTCTCCTGCATTGTCTTCACTTAACCTTAATTTCGAGAACAATGAATTCATAAATATTGTACCATGTTATTCATCATCATCATATCAGCCACAGGACGTCCACTGCTGAACAAAGGCCTCCCCCTTAGATTTCCACAACGAGCGGTCACATGCCGCTCTCATCCAACGACTCCCAGCGACCTTCACCAGATCGTCTGTCCACCTCGTTGGAGGTCGTCCCACGCTGCGTTTTCCGGTGCGCGGTCTCCATTCGAGAACCTTTGTGCCCCAACGGCCATCAGTTCTACGAGCAATGTGCCCTGCCCATTGCCACTTCAGTTTACTAATCCTTTCAGCTATGTCGACAACTTTAGTTCTTCTACGGATCTCCTCATTTCTGATTCGATCTCGTAGATAAATACCAAGCATAGCTCTCTCCATAGCTCGCTGAGTGACCTTGAGCTTTCTTATGAGGCCTATTGTGAGTGACCACGTCTCTGTTCCATATGTCATCACTGGTAACACACACTGGTTAAAGACTTGCGTCTTGAGGCATTGCGGTATTGTTGACGAAAAGACGTTGCGAAGTTTCCCGAACGCTGCCCAGCCGAGTCGGATTCGACGATTGACCTCTTTCTCGAAGTTGGACCTACCTAACTGGACAGTTTGTCCTAGGTAGACATACTCGTCAACAACTTCGAGAACAGAGCTCCCAACGGATATTGGGATGGGCACGACATGGACATGACTTTCGTCTTGCCCATGTTCATTTTAAGGCCCACCTGTTGGGAAACTCTGTTGAGATCATCGAGCATTGTGCTGATGTTATTATTTAGGTAAAAAGAGTAACCATGGAGTTATTGTCCGTTTTTCGTCATAGGAAATCTACACCTTTGGATCTCGACTATGCACAAGTAAGAATTATATTAATATTTTGAAGTAATCATCATCAAACATTTCTAGATACCTAATACAACGAGCAACGTTTTTACTTTCCTTATAGACCACCCCTCTGCACCCACGGGTGTCGTAAAAGGCGTGTAAGGGTTAATATCAAAAGATTGGGCGGCAGCATCCTCCCATGTCCTAACAACAACACACTATCAATCACCAAGTGTGGTGATTATGGCAATATCTCCGATAATCGCTCAGTGTAGTGATCATTGGGAGGACAATGTTCAGCAGTGGACTTTTACGGGGGGATATGTGTTTGTTTTCTAGCAACAATTGTTTTATTACCTAACAATAAATACTACCACATCCAAATAAATACCTACACAACTGAAATCTAAAAGCACAGCTAATTATAGGTTAACACCGCATGCTATGATATAAATTACCATATTGAGTTAAGTGTGAACGTAAACACTACAACAAAATAATAAGGAAAAAAACAAATGATGACTTATAAATAACTAATTTATAAGTCATATGCTAACTCCAACTTATTTCGAACTGTTTGTTCAGCTGTGTGTTTGTAACAGGTTTACCTACTTCATCATCATATCAGCCAAAGGACGTCCACTGTTGAACAAAGAAGAGGCAGAAGAAGAAATAAAGAGAAGAAAGAAAGAAAGAAAGAACGAAAGAAAGAAATCAAATCAAATGCCTCCTACAAAGAACTCCACAATTGTGTTATCATTTTGCGGGGATTCGCCAATAGTCACCACGCTTGGTAGGCGGGTTAGTGAGCGCAGACTGATGCTGTTCCACAGAAGGGACGCTGCTGCCCGACCCTCTGGTTTAAAGTCCCTTAGTCGCCTTTTACGACATCAACGGGAGGAGATGGAGTGGTGCTATAGGTATTCTTAAAACGAACACCACACGGACACGGATTTACCTACTCACTTAAAACTAAATGTTCTCGAAAAAATAGATTTTCCGGTCGATTTATAGTCACAGAGTAGAGTAATTCGGGGTAAGAGCTCGCAGCAGGTAAATGTTCGCAGTAGCCTACGACTACTACGACTTCTACGACTGAAGTAGGGGTGCTGAGGTATATGTTCGCGGAACCTAGAGACATTGGAGTCACTGTTTCGGAGCCACGTGCGCCACCCCGGTGTAGAATACGTACATACCTACATATCGACATAGGTCGCCGAATACAAAAACTGCAAATGTTTCCTCTAATATTTATGGCGCGGATAAGTGTGTTGAAGTTACATCCATGAATCTGAGCCAGTAAGTTTATTATATTTATATTGTTCGGTTATTGCTACAGTATGTTAGTAAGTGCATCATATTTTCAAAAATTCATTGACCCACCTATTGAGGTATAATGTAGTACGTAGTACATTGGCATGAAACATATATAAAGTTATTCATTGTTTCAGAATATAGCAAAATGCCCATGCCAATGATGATGATGATGAAGAAGCAGAACTTGCAGTTCATAGCCAATATGGACAATTGTATAAACAATTGACAATTGTATAAACAATTTTTATAGTTTTTTGTGACCATAGAAAATAAAGCCCGTGCTCTTGAACCGAATGACTCTACTAAAAAGTAAAAAAATCTTTAAGTTATTCATCAAGGTTCATTAATAGGCAGAGAAAGTAATGCAGCACATGTAACACGATTATTTCTGTCCGCCGGCGTGTGCTGGCGCATGCCTGAAATAACTCGGTTTCATCATAACACACGATCGACTTGCCTACATCTTTTATTTTCATACTATACGTACATGTGTCGGTTTAAGAAGTGAGCAGGGTAGGGTTGCTACCCAGCCGGGTTTCCCCAGATTTGTCCTACTTTGGGCGTCTAGGGAGTGACCGAGCAGGTTTTTTTTATACAGTCTGGATATGAAATGTGGCTCATTATCTGCCCGCTGGGCCTAGCGCGCCCTCGAACCTCACGCCTCAAATAATCCCGTCGCCTACTACGCGCCGGCGTCGTTGACCGACAAACCGATATTAATTTATTGGTAAGTTACAAAAAACGCAGAAAGGACCGAGTTTTAAGGTCAAAAGTCTCGGGTTCTCGATATTATTATCCTGGTTTATTGATTTTACAGATAGCAACCCTAGAGCAGGGTAACATTAGGCAGTCTGTTGAATGAAGGAATATTAAGGTAGGTAGGCAGTTAACAGCTGCCTGTGACAAGACTTTATGCCGCAATAAATTTTAAGGATATTTTAAACTCTTCTTGAATATTTGCGAGTCCCTCTCTGCATGGGTTATTGTAATCTGCATAGAAGAGCTCGATCTTTTGATAGGCTGATGCACTTGCTTTACAAGGGTCCACATGCAGAGGGCCTTTAGAATATTTTAATCTAAAATATGATGGAAACCTTATTATATTGGATTGTACTGTATGAGATCGAAGCTAAAACGGCAAGTTTTGGCAGTGGATGTTTGTAGGTACCTATGTGGTACGATTGTGAATTTTCAGTATACAGGTTGTCCAGTAATCGAGCTGTGGCGCGAGCGGCTCATGCTGCCACAGTACGTGCAAAAGCGCGTCGTTGAGGCTGTCTTGCCGCTGTTCGGAGCCTGGCTCCAAAGGAGCGAGCGCGTCACATTCCGCCTGACGCAGGTATTCACCGGACACGGTTGTTTCGGTGCGTACTTGCACAGGATAGGGCGCGAGGTCACGGCACAGTGCCACCACTGTGGAGACGACCAGGATACCGCACAGCACACGCTCGGAGAGTGCCCTGCGTGGACTGCCTAGCGGCGGATCCTGGTCGATCGGATCGGGCAAGATCTCTCTTTGCCAGCAGTACAGGCTATGCTGGCAGAGCATGAAAATTGGAGTGATGTGGTCTCCTTCTGTGAGAGCGTAATGCTCCAGAATGAGGTCGCAGAGCGGGATCGGGAGAGGGCCGATCCCGCTCGGAGGAGGAGGACACGGAGCCGGGGTAAAAACCGCCGCGGTGCCCGTGTCCAACACGCCTGAGCGAGCGCGCATATTGGGAAATCTGCGTGCTCATACCGAGCGACCCCCGGGAAGACAGCGGTGTGCATGTGGTCACGTACCGCTGTGTGCGCAGCACAGCGCATAGTGAGACTTCGGGGGAATCCTTTACAATTCCCTCGAGGGATGCCTGGGGCGGGTGGCCTCTTTACAGTCGCCTTCCCTCCACTAGAGGGGATGACCGCCTTGCAGTCATCCCCTCCGAGATGTGCCTAAAGGCGTGGCACCAATGGGTGGCTCTAGATGGAGATCTTTCGAGTTCCTGGAGTCTCCCTACGGTGCCGAAGATGATCGCTCCGGTGGATTTAGCCGGTAGGAGTCCGGCATGCTCCTTCGCCTTTTCCCGGGGCGAAGGAAGTACATGAGGTATTTCCACCGGATCAATAAAAAAAAAAATTTAAAAAAAACAGGGTGTCCAGTAAATAGCATGACATACTGCAGGGGGTGAGAGCTTGGGTCAATACCTACCAAAAAAACACAATATATGTTCAGCAAAATCTTACGGATTTACAGTAGTACAAAACTTTAGTAGTAGAAAATTGTACTGTGATAATTTAAATAAAAATTGTATTTCTTGAAAACTTTTTAGTTTTTAATAGAATAAAGACTTATCAATGAGTAAAGTAAATATTCACAAATAATTTGAGGTAAAAAAAAACTAGAAAAGGAATTTTTCATTACGGGATGCTTAAAAATCTGTGTCAAGGTAGAGATTTTTCGATATTTCGGAAAATTTTGTACTACTGTAAATCCGTAAGATTTTGCTGGACATATATTGTGTTTTTTTGGTAGGTATTGACCTAAGCTCTCACCCCCTGCAGTATGTCGTGCTATTTACTGGACATCCTGTATAATAGTTGTGAAAATTAACAACGAACAACGGCGATTACCTTTCAACCTTTAATTTAAATTCTCAGGCAGATGGCGACTTGCTACTAACAAGATTATTATTTTTAGCCCATGATGTCCTAGCCTGCTTCCGAATATTATTACTAGCTGTGCCCCGCGGTTTCACCCGACGACACCCGAAATTTAGAAGAATTCGGATTATTGTAACTTAACAAATATATATTGTATATATATTTGTTAAGTTTGCCCCACACTAGGATTTCTCCTGTGTCGTGGTCGTGGGTGCGTTTACAGACATAAATGCCAAATAATTTTGAGTACCTACTTCGCCATGGACAATATATTTAGTCATATTTCGTGTATTATTAATATATATAAGGTTTTATTTTAATAATCCACGATATTTTGCATGGCACCGTAGTAAATGCTAAAGATGATGTACCTACCACATACCATTAATTTAACGGTGAAAAATTTGTTTCCTTCTTTTGTGCGACGCTGACGGTCGCCTCCTTTCGCCTGTTACATTAGACGTTGCCGACTACCCAAATAGGTCGGCAGGCCACGACCACCATTTTCTTACTAGATGCAAGTGGATATTATTATAACTTACTAGAAGAACCAGTAAGTAATGAAATGAGTGATAAAAAATGCTGAAAAACATACAACAGATAATTTTTTTGGTGATACCTACGTTATCGTCAGCATTCACATAGGCTGCATGCAAAATATCGTGGACTATTTAAGTAAGACCTTGTATATCAGCCCCGACCCACCGCCTGTTTGCTTGTAATGCTACCAAGAATTAGTCCTACGTGGCAACACACTGCTCGTCAAATCGAGACATGAATTCTCTTATGCCCAGCAATTTCACTAGCTACAGTGCCCTTCTGACCGGAACCCATTAATGTCTAAAGTTTGAACACTATTGCTTAGCGGTGAATATCTTGCACTGGGGTGGTACCGACCTTTTTTTTTTTTTATTGGTGCCCAGTGGAAATTCATCATGAACTTCCTTCGCCCCGGGGAAGGTCGAAGGGGTATGCCGGACTCCTACCGGCTAAAACCACCGGACCGGTCATCTTCGGCACCTAAGGGAGGCTCTAGGTCTTCGTATGATCACACTAGAGCCACCCACTGGTGCCACGCCTATTGGCACATCTCGGAGAGGGTGACTGTAAAGCGGTCACCCCCCCAGGGGGATTGTAAAGGATCCCCCAAAGCGACCCACGAAGGGGGTGGTACCGACCTAGCTAGCTTTTTGTAGTAAGAGACCTTACACCAAAAAATTTACAGATTTACAGTAGCATAAAATTTTCCGAAATGTCGAATATCGATTTTTAAGCATCTCGTAATGAAAAATTCCTTTTCTAGTTTTTTTTTTACCTCAAATAATTTGTGCATAGTTACTTTACTCATTGATAAGTCTTTATTCTATTAAAAACTAAAATGTTTTCAAGAAATACAATTTTTATTAAAATTTTCACAGTACAATTTTCTTATCGCTTAACTTTAACCTACAGTGGTGAAAAACTGTAAATCCGTAAGATTTTGCTGAACATATATTGTGTTTTTTTGGTAGGTATGGGTAGGGGTGAGAGCTTGGGTCACCAAGCTCTCACCCCCTGCAGTATGTCGTGCTATTTACTGGACAGCCTGTATAAGTGCAGTGGACAATGCATAATTTTGTAAGTGACAATTAATGGGCTTGTCGGCCGCCGTCGCCGTCTCGTCGCCGACGCCGACCTCCGACCGACTGCTGCAAATACGACGGCATATTTTCTACCATTTATGGCACTCGCAGACCCTGATAACGTTTTCACAAGTATTAACGACTGTCAGTTTGTGTTTAAATCAAAATAATATAGGTATATTTTATTACACGGCAGCTAAAGCTTGGCAATATGACCATCAGGTACTGTTAGTAACGTGTTTTCAAAAATACTGTTCTATAGAAACTACGAAACGCGCATGTCAGAAACTCAATATTTTCTTTATCCAATGATTGGCAACTAAGTTCCCGCCTCTTTTTAAATATTCCATAGCAGTAAAGGAACATTCGATTTTCTTCCTCTTCCTTGACGTTTGACGTGAATTTTCGTGCAAATGCGAAAGCTGGTTTTGATTTTATTAGAATTTTTTCATTTTTGAGAATGTTTTTATGAATATTTAAAGATTTATTAATCTAAATACCGTACGACATTGCCTTATACTTTACATTGGCGAAATTGTGGAAGATACTCTACAGAAGCCATAATCTAAGAGAAGAAGTAGAAGAAAGTTGATTTAATCGCTCATCATAGAAATCTTCTTCTCTTAGATTATGGTTTCTGTAGACTATGTTCCACAATTTCGCCAATGTCAAGTAAAAGGCAACGTAGTACGGTGTTCAGATTAAACAATCTTCACATATTCATGTAATATTTCTCAAAAATGAAAATAATCTACAATAATATGTCGGATACGTCGTACGGTTCAATAAAAAAAACATAGAACTCAACGGGACGGTAAAAGAACCCTTTTATGAACTTGACATACCA
Source organism: Diloba caeruleocephala (assembly GCA_947459985.1). Lineage (NCBI taxonomy): Eukaryota > Metazoa > Arthropoda > Insecta > Lepidoptera > Noctuidae > Diloba > Diloba caeruleocephala. The sequence continues at coordinate 7,242,419 of OX381618.1, forward strand.
ATCACGAGCGGTTCTTTCAACTATGGGCAATCTCCCGTACACACACACACACACAGCAGAAATGTCACGTGCAGCTTTTGTGGCCTTAGAACCTTGATTAAAAGCAAAAAGAAGGTATAGAAAATACTAATTTTTCTCATCTTTTGACATTCCATTTTAATCATCTGAAAAATAGCATAAATTAGATAACTCAAACAAAAAATCAAAACATAGATTGCTTCCTATCTAAAAAACATTATCTTTCAAATGATAAATGAATAAAAATATTATGCCAAAATATTTATGCGTAATGCTAAAAAAACGGCGGGCTTCTAGTTGCGAACATTAATGTAAAAACAAACTGTCAGTACTTATTAGTGTATAGTGTATGTCTATGGAACAAACTAAATAAGAAAGACTTAAGCTTGAAAGAACAAATGGTACCTACTTAATACAATTAACACAGACTGACAGATAACACACAACTTATGCCAGCTCAAACCGGTGGGTCTAGAAGTATGACATTTTGCACAAGAGTTCCATATATAGTGTAGCTGAGCAATAAGAAAGGATTTTTGAAAATTCATACCGTCAGATAACTTACCCAAGCCTTAAGCTAATTATATAGTATTTGTTAATTTACTTGTTAATCCTAGATGATGAACAAGTAAAGATAACTTTTTCCGAAAACTCATTCTTTCAATTTACAATCATCTGGTAGTTACGGACAGGATTTCTTACTCCTAGTTTCTTAAGAACTTGTAGAATTTTCTAAGGATTGTCAGCATTTTGCAACATTTATTGCTAGAAATGCGGACAAAGCGCCAATGAAATAAACTTTTTAGTCCATACTTAGACGTATCGATATATCATGTTAACTCAAACAATTTATTGTTATGATCATAGCGGCGACTGTTACAACACATTATACCTACTGCAAGACCATATGTTCGTAAGCCTTGTAATCCTTTATGAAGCTAATTTAGTATTATTGTATTCGAATGGACAACTAAACATGTGGCACGTCGAGAGTCCAATCATTTCATATTATATCGTGTTTCTATTTCTGGCTTGCTGATGTCGTAGATGTGGTTGCTCTTCTTCCCATCGGGTTGCCGTAACAACAATCATAAAATATACAAAAACAGTGATAGTATAGTAGTAGTAGAGTAGAGCGCTTGCCTTCCATACAGGTTCCATTCCGAGTTGGATCCCGGCCCGCACCTCAGACTTTTCGGGTTCATGTGCGGATCAGAATTTGATTATCACTTGCGTTAACGGTGAAGGAAAATATCGTGAAGAAACCTGCACACCTGAGGGGCTCCAAAATGTTCTCAATGGTGTAGTCCGCCAACCCGCACTAGGCCAGAATGGTGGACTAAAAACGAAACAATACCCACCTCAACGCTTCGCTTATGAGGCGTGCAAAACGGTTAAGTTTTCATCGTGAGAAAAGGCCCGTGCCAAGCAGTGGAACAGTAATGAGCTGCTTTTGTACCTGCCTAAAACCGTCGACATAAATTAGGTACTTGACTAAGCCATCTGCATCTGCTCAGTGCATCAATTTTTTTTTTTTTTTAAACATTGCCCCGCATTATTATTTCTCCTGTCGTGGGTGCGTTTACAGACATTCATGTCACACACAATACACTCAGACCCGGAACAAGTATCTGCAGATCATACAAATATTTGTTCCGTGCGGGAATCGAACCCGCGACCCGGAGCGCAGCAGTCGACGGTATCAGCCACTGCACCAACCATGTCGTCAAATGTGTCTGACAAGGACAGACATGATCGCCGTGCTGTCTTTCTAAAACTATGATTTGCGCGATGGTGGCGGTTACAAGCTGTACTGATTATAAAAAAGATAATACCTAGTCGCAGTAGCTCTTTTTTCTTATTAGGTAAGACATGTTTCGGTGCAATATGCTCAGTCGCGGTTTTTATGTCGATGCCTAAAACAAATTTAAGTCATCCATACCGTGAAGAGATATTTCTAATTATCCAGCATGATTTGTTTTTGGTAGACGTTAAGTTTGATAACTTACCATCGTCCTGTGTGCAACATACTGCTATTACCGGTCACCGCCCATTAAACAGGTCCATACTATCTACGTAGCACCACGAACACATCACGCGTGTGGGGACCGAACCCACGCGATTAGCCACTGTGTCAAACGTGCCGTAGTAAAAGACGATACTAAATACTATTTTAAAAGTAACTTATTTTCATACCATCGTAATATTCTTTTTGATTAATAAATGATATGCAAATAAATAAATATGTAATTATCACCTTCTGTCTTTGTGATCGCAAGCGCGGCTGTAAAGAGCGAATTCCTAATATAATACAAAAAAATAAAAAAACACGCATAATGCCCAGCGATGCGGGCGGGTGACTTGAAACGGGTGTATTTAAATAAATTTACAAGATATGCAACCGAGAAACAGTTCCTTATTTGTAGATAATGTCTTCATTTACCTTAAGCGATCTGAATAAATAACTTAATAACACAAGATACTGTTTTTATTTCGATTAAGTGGTTGCGATATCATCAAAAGCATAACATAAAATGTCAAATGGCCATGTCGGGTCCGGTCGAGTTTGACCCGCGCTGACTCAACTCGACCAGCTACCGGTCTTGTACGGCATTTATGTAGCAATTAAAACGCCATTTTTTTAACTTGGTGCTGATTATTTACCTGTCGTAATTGTAATTTAAACGATAAATATTATTTTCGTTTGCTAATTGATCTCATTATAAAAGTGAAATAAAAAATGCCAATTGCTGATTCAAAATGTCTTACCCAGATAAGGATTTCTACGGCTTACAAGAATTAATTACACTTATAGATATTTATACAATAAAAATAAAAGAACATAAACATTCAATGTCATTTACTCAATAAGTCAACTTAAAACTATATTACTAAACTATATATACTACTGAATTTTCCTATGATATTCAGGCGTCGCATTACCGTAGTCTTGCAAATTAAACAACGTAGACCTGTTAGTCACCATGTACTTCTGGAAGTCTTGTATATGCAACAAAACAAGCTGCAACGACTTCTCATCTAAAGCTGTATAAGCTAACATCGATCCCATCTTAGCAAACAACCTCAATAAATGTATGGAGCCATATATTTGAGCCATTGGCGTCTCAGGATATTCTTGTAATATCTCGCTGTATTGAGGTCTTTCGAATTTATACAGCAGTTGCGAACCTAAAGTCGCATTGAAGTACTCTTTGATGCCTTCTGTTATGTCGACTAATACTGACTCTTTAGCTTGGTTATGCACTTTGCTGGTCTTCTTAAACGCAAGGTAGTTATCCACAATCTGTGAGACATTGAGCTTGGCAGGCAGTATAGCCAGTTTCTGTTGCCTCGTGATAACATCCCAATCGTCCACGAGCCATACCTTTAGTTCCTCTGGTATTTTTATCTTCACTTCTACCTTTCCTAGGTACAGATCTTCCGATTCGATGGATTGGTCCAGTCGGCCGCGCTTTTTTCTAGAAAATAATTTATATTATTATTGTAAGCAACCACAAAAATATCTTCAGGTAGTACCTATAATCGCAAAATGTTTTAGTATTAAGAAAAACAAAAACAGTACCAACGCCTTCATGAGAATGTTAATCATTCTCAGTAAAGGTTAAGATTAAACAAATCCTGATTTCAATCTAGATCTGATTTTAATGGTGGTAGGTCTCTTACTGCTGCTCTAGTGTGATCTTACGAGGACCTGGAGCCCCCATTCGGTGCCGAAGATGACCGCCCCCGTGGTTTTAGCCCGTAAGAGCCGGCATACCCCTTCGCCCTTCCCCGGGGTGAAGGAAGTTCATGAAGAATATCCACTAGACTCGATAAAAAAATAATAGTCTTGTGCAGAATTACATTGTTATGGACAAGCATGACGCAGGCGAATGACTGGCTAGTATCATTACGAGGTCAAATAAAAACTACATGTTAAAAGGCGTGATTGTGATTCATTATCATCATATCACCCATTTCTACGTCCACTGCTGAACAAAAACCTCCCCCATAAATTTCCACAATTGTGTCGGCATTATGGGGGGGGGGGGGGGATTTGCCAATACTCACCACGCTTGGGAGGCGGGTTGGTGGGTGCAGTATGGCTACTGTTCCACAGATATAAACACACTCCTAGCACAAGCATATTTAGCCGGCAAGGGGAGGTCACTTTGCTAACTAGGTAATATAATTTATTAATATAGGTAACCGTCTACGGTCAAGCCAAAAGGAGGGTTATGATTTTAGCGTCTATGTTATGTTAGTATGTTCATCTGTTCCCACAGATCTGCTAAACTACTCGTCGTATTTTGACAAATGAGTCTATTAGAATCAAATACCGCAATGTCCATGCGTTTTCTATGCCGTATGAATCTACAGATTAAAAGGAATCTATTTGAATATTCAAAATGCAACCAAAGCTGCAATGTCATGTAGAAAACTGGCATTAAAAATTAAAGTATGCTACAAATATAGCATTATCCATTGGTGTATGTATATAAAAAATATGAATTATGGCCAGAACACGAAAATGGACATTGCGGTATTTGATTCTAATAGACTCAAATGAGGTATCGCTGGAAGCGTCCTGCTATGGCGCATAAGGCTAGATGACGTCGTATTAACCGTGGCAATTCATAGCGGGCGTAAACTGCTACCAAAATCATCTTTAATATATTGATTTTAGTATTCAATGAAAAATCTTAATGTACTATTCCAAAATATATAGATTACCTATTATTTTACATATATAAACCTTATTTATTCATTTTAAGTTCAATTAAGACTGATAAAAATGCATTTCACGTGGTCGATGACATAACAGTAACGATACTCCTCGGCGAGAAATATATTCTCTTCACTTCTTAAAACTTGGTTTGTGATTCCCCGTAGTCAGGTTTAAGTTTCAAATCCTATTTTTTTATATTTCAATAATATAATGTTACATCTTACTATTACATTTAACACCACACTAAGCCAGAGGGATGGGCAGCAGCGTTACTTCTGTGGAACAGCCTTACTGCGCTCACCAACCCGCCTGTCGAGTATGGTGAGTATTTTACATAATTAATAATAGTTATCTACAGGGAAGGCTCAGTTGATGTACCATTCTCGAACAGTTCGTACGTTGCTTGTGTAAAAAGATAGTCGCTGGCCTGTGAAATGGCAGTTTCTTTCCAGATATGGATAGAAACTGCCAAGTGGCAATCAGTAGACACAGTGGTCGCGGCGCCGTTTCGTGCCGCGTCACTATGCGGCATCGTGAAACGGTGATGGTTGTGGCTGTAGTGTGTGGCCAAGCCCTTAGGGCATGTTTCTCAGGGCTATATAGTGGAAGGTATAATAAAAAAAGGCAAAATAACCAAGCTGGTATTAAAAACTGTTCTGCATAGAACGTTTGAGGATTAGCGTGATCATTAATACTCCTCGGTCTTCTGTATAACCAACATTCCGCAGCGTATGGATGGTGTGATCTTGTATGATTTTTCATGAAATAAATATATTTTCCATCCGACTCCTTCTGACCGAACCAAACTGACGACCGACAGGCCATTGTATGTATAATAGTTTTATATCCCGACGAATTGCCATTTATTATTAGTTAAAACGACGATTATCAGCCTGCTGCGTATTAATATGTAGTACTATGCGTCAAAAACGTCAAGTGTCAAAGACTCAAAGTAAAACAAAGATATGAAAAAAAGAAAATAAATTTTAATAAATCGTCAATACTGGGTGTATCAAAGCTATGGCTATACACACATTTTATTACAACAGTGAGTTTATTGTTATATCAAGTTGTTGTCTGTAGTAAAAGGGCTTGATAAAGTTATATCAACTCCAATACAGTATTCATCAAGAGAATTTTAACGAGAGGAAAAAGAAAAGGCAAATGAAGTATGCATATTTAAAATAAATTATTTTTAAACATTTAGTCGACGACGACGTCAAAATTCATTTTGTTTCTAGAAGCTACTGCTTATGCACAACGTAAACCTATAAACTAACAGTACGGTTCTATTCAGTACTAATACTATAGTCCATTATAAAACAGAAGCTGTGTAGAAAGGGATTCTATAACGTAACAGACTATATGGACGACAAAAATGCTTGGAACTGCTCTGATAGGCTTATATTGACATTCTTGGTATTGATATATCTAATACCATTATTTAAAAAAAAAATTGCATCATTTCTTATAATGGATTATATTAATTCATATAATGAAATTTCATTATTCTATGTGACATTAATTATTTATTTTAAATTAATACATATAAATTACATTTTCTAAATATTATTTTATTTTCCTTTATTTTAAATATATACATATAAATTACATTTTTAAATACATATAAAAAAAAAACAATATATATTTAAAAATATAAAAAATAGTAGCCCACCGGCATCGGGAACAAGGTCCAAGCTACCGGTGGTTAGGGCTCCAGAGAGAGGAACCTCCTAACAATACGAGCCGTGTCCAGGAGTACCGCTTTCTGTATCAAGCCCTTGACCCAGCTGCCTAACGAGAGCCTCTTAAGGTGTTGGTCGAGGCTCTTGGCCATAAGGCCATTGGCCGTGACAACTATCGGCACAATGATTGCAGAGTCTACCTCCCACATGTCGACAACCTCGTGCGCCAAGTCAAGATACTTAATTTGCTTATCTTTCTCGGCCTTCACGAGATTCTCGTCATGCGGGATAGTTATATCAACAATCATTGTGCGGCGCTCTACTCGATCTATCACCACTATATCAGGCTTATTGGCTACAATAGTCCTGTCAGTAATGATAGATCGATCCCAGTACATTGTGACATGGTCATTCTCGAGAACTGGGTCGGGCACATACCTGTAGTATGGCACTTCTGAACTCACAAGGTTGTATTGCAGTGCAAGTTGCTGGTGGATAATCCTGGCTACTTGGTTATGCCTGTGCAAGTACTCGCCGTTAGCAAGACGAGAACAACCGGAAATAATGTGACGTATAGACTCGCCTGGACGGTGGCATGCCCGACAGATGTCAACCGTGCCGTCCTTCACAATATATTTTATTTATTTTTATTATTACTTTAATGTTCATTTTATGCATTTAGATTTGATACTGTAATATTGAGAGTACCATGCGGGCTATTCAATTATTTTGCATTATTGACGTGATATTTGTCTGGCAGTTTAGGTATGTCATGCTCACTCAAGTGTCCTGCTTATGGTGGCATCGTGTATCGGGTCGATAACTTTCGAACAAGCGCCGTCTATTGGGGCTGGTCATCTTAATGCTGCCATGACAATTGAATCAAAAACTCTAATAAATATTAAAATCTGGCTCTTGACTATTCATAAGTGCCTATAAATAGTTTGATATGAATAAAAAATATGTTTTTATCTTTTACTAGTACTTTTTTTTATTTTTTATTGGTGCCCTGTGGAAACTTCTTCTTCTTAACTTCATGAACGTCCTTCGCCCCAGGGAAGGGTGAAGGGGTATGCCGGACTCCTACCGGATAAAACCACTGGAACGGTTATCTTCGGCACCTAAGGGAAGCTCCAGGTCCTCGTATGATCACACTGGAGCCGCCCACTGGTGCCCTATAGGCACATCTCGGAATCTTGAACTAGTCCTGACTGTAGTAGACTGTAATACGACGAGACTGTGCGTTGTATTGATTGAAACGTACTAGTACAAAGCAATAGCAAGCCGCAGGCAAAAAGCTTCTTTCTGCTGGCAACATTTGTAACAGCAAATGACAACTGCATCTAGAAGCTTAACATGCTCTCCGAGACCTGCAGGAGTCAAGACTCTCTTGATCAGTACAGTAATGATTCCAAGAAATGACAATGGTAACTGGACCTTATCTATTAACATACACTACTGAATATGAGCCTTTCCCTTGGTAGCTACAACAAATGTGATGGGAAATTACCAATACCACTTCACTTTAAAAACGTATTGACCGCAGTATGATCTTAAGAAAAGATTAGAGGATGCTAAGGCCCCTTAAACCTTCAAATTATAATACTAGCCGTTTTTATTTTCACCCCATGGGAATATATCATGTATTTCCTTCCTCAGGGCGGAGGGGTATGCCAAAACGACTGGAGCGTCATCTTCGTCATAGTTGCACGGGGGTCTCCAGGAGCTTAAAAATCTCTATCTAGAGATAATACTAGCTTAGAGGTGTAAATTAACATGAATCTTACTTAGGTTGATCAGAGCCGGAGTCAGCTGGTGTGTCTTTACTCTGTGTTTTTGTAGCTTTTGCTGGTACTGGAGTGGTTTCTGCATCTTTACCTGAAACAGTGTTGTTACCCCATCAGCTTAATGGTTTATCACAGCACTAAGACAAATCTACAAGATAAATAGGATGATATTGTCTGTTATTTCCATGTCTTAATAAATTATATTTTTATATAGGTTTTTTCACTGGGTGACAGAGAACTAAGTCTCAGTAGCAAAATAAAATACCCATAAACAAATAAATTATTTCTAAGAGAAATCACATACATAGGTTATTGTGATTATCAACAGACTTATTACTCGATCTGCTTTACTCAGAATCAGGTAAGCACCATAGATTCTCTGAATAACCTTGTTCATTGAACTTGCTGAATGGCAACCATTTCACATGGTGAAATTTGTTTACTTTGAATTATGAGAATAGCTTCATAACTTCACTTTTTTATGTCTATTATCACGTTATCCAGCTTGAGAAACTCATAGAAAGTGATAGTATGTTTAATCATTGTTATTTATTTATTCTTGCTGATGTTGCAAAGAAATAAACTGTTATAAATTTTTTAATACCTGCTGGCGTAGAAGCCCTGGATTCCTCTCTTGCTGGTGTGGTACTTGCTGCTGCCTCAGACTTGCGACCTTTGGCAGGGGCTGGAAAGTTTTATGACAAAGCCAATTAACCTATCATTATGCCACATCATGAAGTATAAAAAAATCACTGTCTGCTATAACTATTGGGTGCACGGAGTATGAATCACTAGAATTTTTTAATTATGTGTACTTAGGCTTATTTTCTAAGGACCTGTGTGACCATTTAGGATAGACAAAAGTCTGCATGTTTTTCAGTTTACATCTCTTTTTTTGTATTGTACTATTTTATTTATTACGTTATTTTACCCTTGGAATAATCAAACGTCTCTCAATTTTTCTCTTTCAATGTTGTTTGTTATAAATTCTACCAAATTTATTTTCATAATAGGTATTAAAAAACATACCATGTTAAGAAGAATATGTGCAACTAGATCCACATTTCAGCATACAAGAGGTTAATGTACATAATTAGGTGTATTTATACTGCATTGTATACTTAACCTTCAAAAACTTCTTAAGTAGAAAGAGGTTCCACTTCCAGCTATTGAGTCTGTGACTGTAGTACCTAATTAATGTGTTATTTATATTATCTATATTAATATATATATGAAGAAAATCTTTGTAGCCCTTTTTAAGCACAATGCGCACACTGAGAAGTGTGAGATTTGGCATAGTTAAAGTTCATGGATGGATGGAGGAATGCAGAAAGTTAAAATGTATGTATCAAAAAAAAAAAAACATGGTCATGTTTCGACCATTGGGCGACCACTAGTTTTCATAGTTAATTAAATCTATTGCAGACCTAGATTGCTTAACCTGTAGAGCATTTCTATGAGCCTACTAAGTTTCCATACCTAAAAGGTTGTATTTCATATGAGATCAAATAGAGTAATCTAAAACTTCATAAGCACTGATGGGATGAATAAGCCAATATGTTGCTAATCCCCTATAAGTTTAAATTATTAGCAGAACACTGACTCCTAAAAGTGGCCTTCTACAACCCATATGACACAATAGGTTGTTGCATTGTAAGTGTTCTAAAAAGTGATGAGTACGACTTTGTAAACAGTAAATTACTTTTTTTAGTCTTGGTAGGCTGCGCCGAGTGTGCCCTCTGGACTTCCTTTTGTCGCTGCACATTGGCCTCGTTATATTTCAAAACTCGACTTTCAGGAACCCACTCATCCCAACTGGAATCATAACATAGCATCTTTATATAGAGTTCCTAACTTCAACCTTCTTCCGACGTACCTAGATGGTCGCCAAAAGAAAAATATAAACAATATCTTAATTTAGTCCAAAAATAATCTGAGTTACTTACTTTTTATTCCAGCCAGCGTAATGTATTAGATATCTAACATGCTTATCTTTTGTCACAGAACTCTTAAGACATTTTGCCTCATAAATCAGGGGTCCGTGAAAACACAACACTTTTTCACCTAGAAATAAAAAAAAACGTACGACAATTTTAGCATCATTTATAATGATTACAATTATTTGTATTTAAAACGGCAAAAATCTTTACCATCGGCAAACTTTAACTTCGGTGCCATAATTGAGTTATATTTTTACAGAAGTCTGAAAAATGAAAGTAAATAAAATATGGCTGTCATTTGAATCAATGATGTTGTTATAGTAGTGGTGTGCCGAGACTCGAATACTGTTGAGTACCTCATGAGTACTAATGAACTAGAGTACTCGTATAAAGAATTCGTATAGCATAGTGCTCGAATACTAAACCGAGAACTTTAATCTCAGCTTCATTTTATTGATTATAAGATCAAGTTTGCAATGGATGCACGCTGCCGCAATTTGTCGATCGGTGGCACTTGCCTAGTTTTCCGCCTCGGGCCCTCTGCACGATCACCCGAGAAATTCAGGTTTCTTTCTACACTTATAAGTACAAACCCGTATTCGTATTTCGATCGCAAGAGTAAGTTGCGTTTCGAAGAGTTATTGGTGGGTCAATAAATTACCCATTAATACGTCTACAGCTAAACAAAAGCCTCCCCCATCGTTTTCCACAAGTGTGTGTTACCATTTTAGGGGGATTTGCCCATACTTATCACGCTGGGCAGGTGGGTTGGTGAGCGCAGTATGGATACTGTTCCACAGAAGGAACGCTACTGCCTATCCCTCCGGTTTAGTCCCTTAGTCATCCACGACATCCACGGCAACAGCAGGAGTAGTGCTATATTATAAATAAATAAAACGAAAAGTATCATACATTTGCTTTTTTATCCTCTAAGGAGTCAACATTGTTTCGAAGTGATTAATTCATCTGGAAAGGGTGGAGTATTGAACAGTGGCAATCATAATACCTAACAGCCCTTTTTCAACCAATATCGTGAAGTTTTTTTTGTTGCTTGATTTACCTACCTTTTTCTATTCAGATCTCATTAAATTTTCCTCATAATTATGATGTTTAACTGTAGGAAGATTATTAATTAGTGCATATTTAAAATGTTTGTTTTAATTTTGGTCTTGACTGAACAATAAAACAGATTTGTATTTTATGACTCGTTATTTTATTGTTGCTTGTATTATTGGAATTGAGAAACGTTCTGGAACTCAATAAAGTACTCTCGTACCAGATCTGGTACTCGAATACTACTTTCAAGTCAGTGACACTAGTCCTGACTCGATTTCTAATAAAGCGAATACTTATTCTTCACCTCTTAGATTATGACTTCTGTAGAGTATCTCCTACAATTTCGCCAATGTCAAGTATAAGGCAACATTGTACAGTGTTTAGATTAATCAAGAAAAAAAAAAGCAATTGAACCGTACAACGTTGCCCACATCTATACATCTATACAAATAAATAAAATTGAAGTGTCTGTTTGTAATGTCAAAATAACAGCTTTTTACTTAATGCATATGAAAGTATATACGGTACCTATAACAAAAAAACCATTTTTAATTTTTTTGTCTGTCTGTCTGTCTGTTTCTTCCGGGTAATCTCCGAAACGGCTGGACCGATTTTGACGGGACTTACACTGGCAGATAGCTGATGTTATAAGGAATAACTTAGGCTACTTTTATTTTAGAAAAATAGTTTGGGTTCCGCACAAAAAAAATGAAACCCTTGAAATCCAATATATATATTCTATGTCAAGTGTCTATGTCGAAGTACTCTAAATTTCTTTTAAATATCTATACAAATAAATAAAATTGAAGTGTCTGTTTGTAATGTCAAAATAACAGCTTTTTACTTAATACATATGAAAGTATATACGGTACCTATAACAAAAACACCATTTTTAAATGTTTTGTCTGTCTGTCTGTTTGTTCCGGGTAATCTCCGAAACGGCTGGACCGATTTTGACGGGACTTTCACTGGCAGATAGCTGATGTTATAAGGAATAACTTAGGCTACTTTTATTTTAGAAAAATAGTTTGGGTTCCGCACAAAAAAATAAAACCCTTGAAATCCAATATATATATTCTATGTCAAGTGTCTATGTCGAAGTACTCTAAATTTCTTTTAAATAAAATGCGGGTGAAACCGCAGGTCCCAGCTAGTATTTCATAGATTTTTTTCATTTTTAAGAAATATTTTATGAATATGTAAAGATTCATTATTCTAAACACCGTACGACGTTGCCTTTTACTTGACATTGGCGAAATTGTGGAAGATACTCTACAGAAGCCATAATCTAAAAGAAGAAGAAGAAGAAAATATGTCAGCAACGTCGTACGGTTTTTTATGTTCTTCTCTTAGAATATGGTTTCTGTAGAAGTTTTATGGGAGATGTAGTATTCTTAATCCAGACACATCACGGACAACCTGGACACCATACGGATATTTATTAGGTAAGCATAAATCACTACTTCTTTTGAAATCGATTAATCCGTCTTTGAATATAGGTAATATTATCGATTAAATAATTTTGTGATTAAATTATGCCTAAGTATAAAGTCATAAATGGATAAGTATTATCGATATCGAGCATCTCTACCCTAGCCCTACTAACAAGTTATCAACTTGTGATATGCCGAGACCACCATTTATGGTATTTGAGTACTTATGTATTCGTTTTTTAAAGAATCAAGTCAGGACTCGAGTCACTAACTCGAAAATAGTATTCTGGAATCATAGGTTGAGATTCAGAAACGAGTATAAGCGTGAACTTACGCTTCCATCTGTCAAAATTAGGGGCGTAAGTAGTGCATTTTGACAGATGGAAGCGTAAGTTCACGCTTAGACTCGTTTCTGAATGGTCTCAGTTGAACTATGTTCAATAAATCTATGCTTGAGGAACGTTTAAAAATTAATGCTCAACTCAAAACTATTTTTAAACTGAGATCAAAGCTTGAGTTTCGTTCTGTAATACGGACCTTAGTTGTGACCCACTGGAAACACTGAAATATTTGAAGTTGGTTTTAATGAATTCAGTGTGAGCGAATATTTTTAGCCACTTCGCTATGTAGACCATACCTGTCTCTTATTTTTTTCTTCTTTCCTATCTTATTGATTTGCAATTAACAGAGGTCAGTCATATATAATGTAATAAGAATATAGTGTAGGGCCCAATACGCTGCCCTGTGGGACGCCGTATGAAACATCTGTGTCATCACTGGAATATAGTTCTTACATAGGAGAAACATAATCTGAGACATATTCTTTACATAGGTTGAGCGAGTTACCTCTTACTTCGGTTCGTTTACAAATATTAGCACAGACATGGTGTCAAATGCTTCGTTAAGCTACAAGAATACATTTCATCATTAATTTTATTATGAAGCTTAGAACAGAAACTACATCCTCGGTGCATTTACCATGTCTAAAACCAAATTGTGAGTACAGTACAATGTACAGTATTGAATGAATGAATATATTAAATGTAGATTTTTTGTAACGCAATATTTTTTTTGTTCAGTGTTTTTAATATTGTGTTGTTTTTGTTAGATAGTAGTAGTTTTATTTCCTTCCTTATTTTTTATTCCTTTAGCAACTAGTACAGGGAGCGCCCATTTTTTTTCCCTAAATCACTGATATCTGAAATACGTCTCTGCAACTCTGCCGACCCTGTTTGGAATATATGTATATACAATATTACATATTATAACGATCTCGATAACAGTCGGGCATTCACAATATTATAATCGTCAAGTACACGCCCCTATTTCTACGTCTGATAGCAAGTTCGTAAACAAAATTTAACATGCACTAACTGGATTACGTCATAAAATTACGAACAAACAAAAATAAGAACCACGGTTATTGTAACTATGAGGGCAACCTACGTTTCAAGGCACGACCAACGAGTCCAACGGCAACGACCAGTCTAGTCGGCCGGCATCAGCTGACAACATAAGACGTGTATTTTGTGATCTGTTTAATTTTTATCACATCGCAATGTCTCAGCAAGGCCCAGTGTTTGACGTCAACGCAATGACGTTGACTCGGTGGGTCCTGGCCCAACAGCGGACGGCACCAACAGCCACAGGCGACTTGACTCAGCTACTTAATTCAATCCAGACTGCTGTCAAGGCTATACAATCGGCCGTAAGGAAAGCCGGCATCGCGAAACTGTAAGTAATTTTCTTGTTCCTATTTAGATTGCCATAAAATGCTTTGTTACCGTTACCGTTATTGGACACAACATGGGAAAGTTTAACTAGTGTGATTAATTAATATTGAACCAGTTATCTGCAATGTCACACACTTATAAAACTTTCCGACTGGAAAAGCCGGTGCGTCGTACTTATGTATCTATTGCATTATTTATAATTAGATCTTGCTTGATTATAACGGGCTTAACACCCGGTTAAGAAAGTTAATTATCTTCATTTAACTAACGATGATAAAAAGCACATTGTAGCATTTACATGTAGCAGTCTATTTAAATTGAAATAATGGCATTACAGTGCCTTAAAACAAGTCTCAAAATAAGTGTTTATATTTTAAAGTGTTTTCGCTGACACAAACAAAAAGTACCTATTTATTCTAAATGCAATAACTCTTTAAACTTTTTTGTGGCATTGCATTTGCCACACCTCCCAAGTTTTATTCCATACGAAAATATCGTCATAGACACACCCACGACCGGTAAAACAGGTTTTTATCAAACGAAACGTTATCACCAGATGCTGTAGTGTAAGTTGCGTAGTCAGGTAGTTAACGTTATGTTTTGTGTTCGTACTTTTAATACAATACGAATAGACAAATCTCAAAAGGTAGGTATAGTAGAAGTAACGACAACTTACACTATGGCAAAGCTAGATTTATTACATGCCAGCCTAAATGGCATATAATAAATCTAGCTTTGCCTGCGTCTCCTGCGCCCAAACTAGCATTGCCGCGATACGCTTATATATTTTTCCCTTTCTCTATCCATTCTAGCGTAATTCCCAACATTGTGATTTACCTATAATATTAGTGAGACCTTATTTTTGTCACCAGGCATGGCATCTCCGGCGACACGAACGTTCAAGGCGAGCAGGTCAAGAAGCTGGACGTGTTATCAAACGACCTATTCATCAATATGTTGAAGTCTTCGTTCACTACCTGCATGCTGGTATCAGAGGAGAACCCCACCGTCATACATGTAAGTATAATTTCCGAAGTATCGAGATGTCAAGCCCGATTTGATATGTTGTGATCTGGCCAAACCTAGGCTCTCAAACACCTCGTTTCCACTCCACCAAAGCGAATACGGGTGCTATTGTTGATAAAGCTTAAATGTCATATTTAATTGAGCAGAGAATTGTCCACCTTTACTTATTTATAAATAACTCTTTTATATTATATTGATTTTATTAGATTTTACTTCGTACAATACCAAGAATGGCTTTGCGAATGCATTTCAAATCGAAATTATCAGTACCTTTATCATGACTCGTATACCTACGCATTTATTATAAATATTTGATTAATAAAACGGTTCTTTTAACATATAATATCATTGATAAAACGTATAAACAGTCCATCGAACTTTGTCCATAAATCAAAGTTATCGGCAGTCAAGGGTCAAACACGACGATGAGCTAAAAATACCTAAAAACAATACAAATGCCCTCTTAAGTTTGTACATATAATGAAAGTAATCGTAAAGCGGTCATATTTGGCACCGCAAGGGGCTCCAGGTCCTCGTAAGATCACACTAGAGCCGCCCATGGTGCCACGCCTTTAGGCACATCTCGGAAGGGATGAATGTAAAGCGGTCACCCCCTCTAGCATAGGGAAGGCGACTGTAAAAAGGTTACCCCCCCAGGCACTTCTCCGGGAGGATAGTAAAGGATCACACAAGTACCTATTCATAAACATAATATAATCAAAATGGCTGACATGAAGAAAATAGCGTAGAGCAGGTTTAAGTTAAGAATCATTTCGCTCGACCTTGCTTGTGTAAAACTTGTCATCGACTAATTGGTTCACAGGTAGAAAATGAAAGGCGTGGTAAATACGTGGTTTGCTTCGACCCCCTCGACGGCTCTTCAAACATCGACTGCTTGGTGTCAGTCGGATCCATCTTTGCTATTTACAAGTTAGTATAAATAACCAGACATGTATGTAAGCTGTGTGTTTCTTTCAGTATTATATTATCTATAAATACATATCTCATGCGGGACTAGTGTTAACTTAGCTGTCATATTATTATTTTAGCGTTTTTCACACACACGTTGGGCATTTATATGTCCCACAAGATTCAACAAAGCCCGTGACAAATTCTTCGTCATGGTATTTGCTGTATACCTGTGTGTGTCAAAAGAGGTGACTTACGCGGTTACCATCAGAACAAAGCACCTACTATTATCAATAAATTACTTCCATGAGCCTTCACCAGTAAAGACTGAAAGTATGTTTAAGAACTTTAAGCTCCGACCGACGCTCAACCGTATCTTCAGCATGAACGTGACCCAAGTCACGCCCAGTGATAGGAAATATGGAGATGTGACACCAAAAACAATAAAGATTTTTAACTTCCTAATAGTATAATAATAATCGGCCTTGACTTTAGTGGAGCACAACTCTGGCTTGCTGTAGCAGCGGGCGCTAGAGCTATATGTGTGGGAGTGAAAGCGTCGTAAAGAGGAAACCCGCTGCGATTCTTAGAGACGAGCGATAGTGAAACCCCTCGACACCCCCAGCTACTCACGCCGATGTTGGCCCCAGTCGCTCGTGGACGTGAGTCTTTAGGGGGCCCATCTTGCGAGTGGCGTATCTCGTTCTGCCACATGATTCCAGTTAAAGGGTTAAA
This sequence comes from Diloba caeruleocephala, assembly GCA_947459985.1. Classification (NCBI taxonomy): domain Eukaryota; kingdom Metazoa; phylum Arthropoda; class Insecta; order Lepidoptera; family Noctuidae; genus Diloba; species Diloba caeruleocephala. The sequence continues at coordinate 7,259,470 of OX381618.1, forward strand.
GGCACACGCTGGCCGTCGCGCTTTGTTTCCATTTATTGCTTTATGTTTTCATTCCATACAACACCCATTGCAACAGACTTTAATCGTTATAGTTTTTATTTCATACAATATTCCTGCATCCCCATGGACAATCCGAGACTGCATATTTATAGTGCAGCCATGGAGAGTGTCCAGTTAGTGTCCCATTACATTTGAGATTTAAATTCTTTAAGAGGCGTCTGCGTGTAGAACTCGCGCTCCCACGTAACTTTTCCTAGTGCCTTCTTGTAGAGGATAAAACCCGTGAAGAGAGACACATAATAATAAAAACGTTGAGTTTTACCAACATAGGATCATATATTGAAAATATTTATAAAACAATGTACAGCGGATATATCATACCATGTAAACATATAGTTTTAATACACGAACCATGCAGCAATGGTGCAACAACTGACAGTAAAACTTCTCAACGTTCTTTGGGTGCTGCTATAGCTGGCCTGAACTCTCTGTACCCGGGTGTGAATCAATGCACTCTTGATAAGAGTATAAGTATACCGGTCTAAAATCTCATCGAAGATTTGGATTTCTTAATAGGTCATTGAGCTAGAAATTCGCCTAAACCAGCTAAAAAAGTGACGACTGACATATTTAATGAAAATAACAACAATAGTTTAACGATAGTACACGGATAAGAAAATATTTTTATTTTCCTTCCAGGAAAAAATCGGAAAGCGAGCCCGTTCTAGCTGATGCGTTACAGCCCGGCAAAGAACTGGTCGCGGCAGGCTATGCCCTATACGGCTCTGCTACCATGTTGGTGCTGTCGCTCGGCAAGGGCAAGGGGGTCAATGGATTCATGTACGACCCCTCACTCGGAGAGTTTATACTTACAGACCCAAACATGAGGATACCTGAGAAGGGGAACATCTATTCTATTAATGAAGGTAATTTCAAATTTAGGTTGTATTTATTTTTATAGGTTGACTGTATTTTTTATCAGTTATAATTAAGTATAATGTAGGTCGTACTATTTAAAACATTTTATAAAACGAAGAGTATTATTGTGTTAGAGTTTTAAGAGAAGTATAAATTATCTAATATTTATGATTATAAATTTGAAAGTTCGAGTTGGAACGGCTGATCTGAAATTTAACTTAGATTCGGAGATACATTATGTCATAGAATATGAAACTTAGTATACATTTTATTGCGTTACCAAATTCCCTTTAAATAAGTTTCCTCGCGGTCGAAATTGGGGCACAGCTAGTAAATAATATATGTTGTGTCCGGCTTAAGAATAGATCACCATTTCATCTTCTTCTGTGGATGGCGTAAAAGGCGATTAAGGGACCCCAACCAGAGGGGTGGGCAGCAGCGTCCTTTTTGTATCATATTAGTCATTCTGCCCTCACCAACCCATCTGCAAAGCGTAGTGAGTTGAAAACTGCCCCTTAAAGGACGACACGCAACATGTAACCGCTTGTCTTATGGTCCAGGCTTTTGTTCAGCAGTGGGCGTTTCGGGTGCCATGGTTGTAAATGTGAAGCCGCAAAATAAGCGATACCTAGAGGTATCAGTTTTTATCATGATACAAATTTAAAGAGTTGCTATGTACTAATATTGCCGTGTGGTGCCGGCTCAGAATGCCACCACCCCATTTCCTCCCATGGGTGTCGTAAAAGTCGACTAAGGGATTAGCTGGAGGATGGGCAGCAGCGTCCTTTGAGTACATTAAGCTCAACTGCGATCGCCAACCCGCCTGCCAAGCGTGGCGATTATGGCAAAACCCCCCAATGTGCTCACAACACATCCATATCGGTGGTTGTGGTGATCTTTGGGGGAGGCCTGTGTCCAGCAGTGGACTTCATTCGGCCGAAATGATGAATATTGCAATGCAATAATTTCAAATTTACAAAATTTAATTTTAGCTGGCATCCGATCTCTTTCTCGTTTTGAACAGCAAGTCGAGCTTATCGGTCCTGGCTTTTAGACCAGTAGCTTGAAACTTTTCTGGGGTAATTGACTACTAGTTTCCCCACTAATTGAGTTTCGACGGACAAAAACCAGCCATAGATACTGTATATTTGGAAAAACAATATGATCGAGCAGAAATAGAACTGAACTGCATGATGCTGCGTCTGTAAAAGTCAAGATATATTCGTAGTTTGTTCTAAACAATGCTCTATTTAATGCTATGCAGTAAAATGTCAATTTCGGATTGCATTATTAGAAAGTACCGTGTCGTAATGAGCAAATCAAAACTACGCCATTAACTGATATACGAGTTTTTCATGCATTGATTTCACAGTCAGCGTTAAACTACTTCAATGATAAGAGATGTGACGATACATAATTGCTTTGATGACGTGACGACGAAGTTTATCCGGGACAAATGTGGTTTTGAGTGGTTAGAGTACGGTAGGCTGAGGTGAATTGAAACGTTTTTGAAAACAAATATTCGTGTGACTTTCATGTTGTACCATATCAGTGCGGTTATGAATTTAAATTGTAGCTGGACTATCTAGCTATACGATATCATTAATAATTTTGCTAAATATACGCCCTTACTTAGGTGGAAGCTATTTATAAACCCTCGGAAAATATTTCGATTGTGAAACAGTTTTTTTTTTTTTTTTTTGATGATTTCTGCTTCATGGCAATCTGTTTTCCAACAATAAGCCACTTCTTTGTTTGATATCTCAGTTTGTGTTTTCCTCAAGAGCCATACTTGTATGAAAATTCTTTTCACACGACTCTCTTGATGTCAAGTGGCAAATCTTTTACGTAAGCTCGGTATGTCACTTCTTTTTAGCCGGGTATGCTGTAGAGCGTTTTCTCCACTCAGAGCGTGTGCCAGTTTGTTTACATGGATAGTCAGTTTCTCCTGATATTTCAGGCTGTTTTGAGCTATTTCCTGCCGAACTGTTTTTAGGCCGAGGTCGAGGTATATGTATCTATTGCTTATACAATGAGGGATGCTAAACATTGTTCTCAGAGCTTTGGTCTGGAATCTCTCCAGGATATCTATATTACTGTTGCTGGCCGTTCCCCACAGTTGTATTCCGTAAGTCCAGATTGGTTTTATGGTGGTTTTGTACACTAGCATCTTGCTGTTAGGATTTAGTTGTGATTGGCGTCCCAATAACCAGTTCAGTGACCGCAGCTTTCCATCTAGTTGTTTACGCTTTGTCCAAATATGCTTTTGCCATGTAAGTTTCCTGTCTAGGTGCATGCCCAAGTATTTTGCGTTATTATCTTGAGGGATAACTTTGCAATTTAGCGTTACCGGTGGGCATGTTTCTCTCCGAAGTGTGAATGTTACATGTACCGATTTGCTCTCATTGGCTTTTATTCTCCAACGCTTCAGCCACATCTCAACTTCTGTCAGGTGGTTTTGCAACTGTGTTGATGCCGTTTCTGGGTTGCTATGAGCCGATAGTAGCGCCGTGTCATCAGCGTATGTCGCAGTCGTGGTGTAGTCAGTTGTTGGGATATCTGCTGTATAAATGAGGTATAGTATAGGGCCCAAGATACTGCCCTGAGGGACACCTGATTTTATTTCGTGTACCTCTGAGAGATCATCGCTGTACTTCACTTGGTAGCATCTTTTATCTAAGTAGGATTTAAGTATTCGGAATAGACAATGCGGAAGATGCTTCTTTAGCTTGTACAGGAGGCCGTCATGCCATATCTTATCAAACGCTTGGCTGATATCCAAAAAGACTGCAGAGCAATATAGTTTGTTTTCAAGGCATCTGCTAATGGTGTCAGTTATACGGTGTACCTGTTCAATTGTCCCGTGTTTTTCCCGGAATCCAAATTGGTGGTTTGGTAATACTGTACTTAAATGTTCTTTCATCTTGTTAAGCAATATCCTCTCAAACAGTTTTCCAATAACTGGTAGCAGGCTGATAGGTCGGTATGAAGTAGCTTCGTGAGGGGGTTTACCGGGTTTCGGTACCATGACTACATGTGCAATTTTCCATTGTCCAGGAAAATGTTCGAGTCTTAAGATGGCATTAAAGATGTTAACTAATTTCATAATACCTTTATGAGGCAGGTTTTTAAGTAATGTGGCATCAATAAGGTCATAGCCTGGTGCTTTACCTTCCTTGAGGTTCCGAATTTCTTTCACAATTTCTTTTGGGCTGGTACTTTTTAGTGGAAAACACATTTGATTCGCAGATTCAAGGTATTCTTTGATTTCCATACTTTGTTCGGGATTGTTTTCAGGGAGTGGTTGGAAGACTGTTTTCAGATGTTCCGCAAATATTGTTGCCTTTTCTTTATCTGATCTAGCCCATCCTCCTTTTTCATCATTGATAGGTGATATGTGGATTTTCGGGCGCTTTAGATTCTTGGTAGCCTTCCACAGCGAGTAGTTTGTGTCTCTAGTTGAATCTAGGTTTGAAAGATAGTGTTGAATATTATCATTTTCGAGGGTGCTGATAAGGGCTTTGAGTTCATTTGAGAAGGTATTGAATGCAGTTTTATCACTTGGGTATCCTGTAGTATGCCAGATTTTTCTCAAACGACGGCGCTCTTGTATTTTCTCTTTAATATCCTTTGGATATGAGTTATGTTTCAGAGGTTGTCCTTTAATTGTCCTTTTTGGAGTTGCAGAATTGGCAGCAATGTGGATAGTCATATTAAGTTGTTCCAGTTGTCTTTCAAGTTCTACTATTGTATCAATTTTGGTCTTTAGTTCTGTCTCTGTCGTGATTATATTTTTATAGATTGTCCAGTCTGTAGTGTTCAAGTTGTATATTCTTGGGGGCGGTGCTACCAGATTAACTGTTGTAGAAACATTCAATATAACTGGTGTATGGTCAGATGTGAGATCTATTCGTGGTTCTATATTTAAGTAGTTACTATCTATGTTTTTAACAATAAAAAAGTCCAATAAGTCTGGGATTCTTTGTCTATCGGTAGGCCAATAGGTAGGTTCTCTGCCGGAATGACATTCTAACTTCATCTCTTCTGTGGCTTTAAAAAGTTGTCTTCCTCTAGTATTGGTCAGCCTAGATCCCCAATTTAAATGTTTAGAATTCCAGTCGCCAGCACATATGAATCTGTTACCCAGTGTAGAAAAATATTTTGCGAAGTCGTTGGCAGATATAGTATGTTTTGGAGGACAATACACAGCGGAGAATACCGTTTCTAGTTTGCTGCCTACAAGTTTAATGGATGTTGCTTGTATTTTTTCTGTTCGGTGTTCCTCTATAGGGTAGTGTTTAATATTGCTTTTAATAATTACTGCTGTTCCTCCATGACTGTTCCCAGTTGGGTGATTGGTTGTGTACACTGTATAGTTATTAAAATGTATGTGTGTCTTCGGTGTGAATCTTGTTTCAGAGATTAGTGCAATATCAATCATCTCTGTTCTGAGGAAAGTTTCTAGTTCTTGACGTCGTTCCGTCAAGCCGTTGGCGTTCCAAGTGACAACTTGGAGGTTTCGGGTCATTTTTTAACCAGGCTGCTGACTAGCTGGACCATGCGGTCCATCATTTTGTCCATGATTTTTTCCATCATTGTCAACATTGAGTGTTGTAGTTTTTCGAACATTATGTCCATTAGGTCAGTAAGGTCAGCCAACTCGTTCTTTGTGTCTTGTTGAGTATATTGTTCTTTGGTTTTCGTTGCTTCTGAATAGGTTTTAGTCAAGTTTTGATTATTTGTGCGGTTGAACTTAGGACCCGGGGGATCCGGGTTTTTGATCTCTATGTTGTTACGCATTGGTTTTTCTTTTGATTTAGAGTCTAATTTAAGAACTCTTTCTCTATACTGTTTATACACTTTGCATCCTTTGTAGCTAGCGGGGTGTTTCTCGTCACAGTTCGCGCAAGTGGCCTCCGTGTCTGGCTTTTTAGTACATGTTGTTGTAGGGTGAGCGCTACCGCATTTAACACAGCGGTAGGGCCTGAAACATTGGTTTTTGGAATGCCCAAATCTCTGACATCTCTTGCATTGGATGATTTCCTTTTTCTTATATGGGGCTTCAAAAGTAATCTTCATGTTATTCAGGTATTTCACATCGAAAATGGCTTTGTTGTTTGGCTTTGGTTCTAAATCGACATAGAATACAGGCAGTGGTTCTTTTGTTGCTCGATGTCTGATATTGACTATTTGTCTCACTTCATGTCCAACTTCATACAATTCTTTTGAAATTTCTGTGGTATTTTCTGATGCATGGAGGCCGCGTAGTACTACTCTGTAAGCTCTCTCGCTTTTAAGCTGGTAAGTATAGTGTGAGATATTATTGTCAATAAAGTTCTCACGAATCGTTTTGTATGTCTGGATGTCTTTAGGTATAATTTTTATGACGTGTCCAGATCTGAGAGTGGTCATGAGGTAAAGATCGCTTTTTACAAATTTGTTTAGTACCTCCTTAAGAGTATTTACATTAATTACGCCCGTAACAAAGATGGGTTCTGGCTTTGGTACATATACTTTATCTGTATTGTTGGTTTTATCCGTTGGCTCCATATCAAGTAGTTCAAAACTATTGCGTGTAGGGATTTCAAAGTCTGGGTGATTTTTCTGTTTTTTATTCCCGTCGTTGTGAATTGGACTTGTTTCTTTCCTTTTCTTTCTTCTGGTAGGAATTTCATCTCTTTGCCATTCTTCCTGGTCTGAGGTTATGATGTCACTCGCCGATTTGGTATCGGTCTGTGGTTCCAGATTATCTTTCTCCTTGTTTTGTTGGTTGTAGTTATAGTCATTAGACTTTGTTGGCAGAGACGATGTCGAGTTGCTTCTGTTCCGAGTAAACATGCGTTCATGCAGAGTTTGTTGGATCATGCTGTTAGGGTTGGTCGGTTTTTTAGAGTTTGGTAGTGTTTGTTGATTATTTGTATTTAATTGGTTCATTTTATTCCCACGAGTAAGGCCGATATAACAGGTCGCTAGGAAGGTGACGCCTATTCTCCCTAGAAGGCTAATACAACGACGTTTGCCGGGTCCGTCGATGTGGATCGTTAGCGACTGGTCTCCCACCAGCCATCCAGTCCTTTGGCACGAATCTCACCGTAGACTTAGGGTGATTTTTTATAGAAGTTGTCTTCTTCATAGTCCGGGCAATTAAGCCGAGACTACCGATCCTGCAGGCAGCGTTCACAGGGTTGCGGTTTGTGGGAGTCATTTCCTACGCCCACTGTTAGACCAAGCTGGTTAGGCTGGTTTGGTCGGGTTAATTTACCGCCGCCCGAGACCCGGCGTTGTTATTCATTTGGCACCACCCAGGGGGCACGTGTAGGGTGGTGTTAGGTAGTTCCTACGGACGCGAATAACTCTGCCCCCCATACGAAACAGTACCTTTTTTTTAAAGTGGCCTTTATCGGCCCTCTCCCGATCCCGCTCTGCGGTCTCCTTCTGGAGCATGACGCTCTCACAGAAGGAGACCACTGCATTCCAATGTTCGTGCTCTGCCAACATAGCCGACACTACTGCTGGCAGAGAGAGATCTTGCCCGATCCGATCGACCAGGATCCGCCGCTCGGCGGCCCACGCAGGGCACGCCTCGAGCGTGTGCTGTGCGGTGTCTTGGTCGCTATCACAATGGAGGCATTGTGCCGTGGCCTCGCGCCCTATCCTGTGCAGGTACGCGCCGAAACAACCGTGCCCGGTGAGCACCTGCGTCAGGCGGTAGGTGACGCGCTCGCTCCTTTTGAGCCAGGCTCCAAAGAGCGGCAGGACGGCCTCGACGACGCGCTTGGTTGCAAACTGCATCCGCAGGCGATGACGCCACTTTACAAGTGCGCGCCGCCGAGCTAGCCGCCGCAGCTTGTCCAACGCCCCTGGAGGCGCGCCTTCGCCGCTCTGGCGGAGGGAGCGTGTCTGATCGTAGACCCACGCATCCATCTCCGCCAGGATGTCAAAAGGCGGAAAACGCGCCAGGAGAGTTGCCGCCTCGTAGGACACCGTTCGGTATCCTCGTGCGATCCGGATAGCCACTCTGCGCTGCAGACCGTGAATTTTGGTTCTGCAGCGCTGGGCGCCTGATAGTCGAGCTGACCATACAGGCGCCCCGTATAGGACCACGGACCGCACGACTCCTCCATAGAGACGGCGAACTTCCTCACATGGTCCTCCGAGATTGGGCAGCAGCCGGTGTAGAGCACCCACTACCCTCTCGACTCGGGGGACGAGGCGCTGGAAGTGCTCTTCGAAGCCCCAATGACTATCCAGGGTGAGCCCCAGGTATTTCATGTACCGCCCCACCCCGATTTGCGCGTCACCAACGCGTATCCACGAACTGGGTGGTTCTCTGCTTCTCGGCAGTTTGTGGAACCATAGCGCCTCGGTTTTCTGAGGCGCTATCTGCAGACCCAGGGCGTGGATTTTGGCCACGACAATTGCCACCGCTTGCTCCGCAAGCCGGATGGTTCCCTCGAAGGACTCCCCGCTGGCCAACACCAGAGTGTCATCAGCGTAACAGACTAAGCTGACGCCAGCAGGGAGAACGACACGCAGGACCGCATCGTAGGCGAGGTTCCATAAGAGAGGGCCGAGAACTGACCCCTGCGGAACCCCGCACGTAATCTCCCTCCGCTTTACGCTACCGTCCCTGCCCACGTAGCGAATGTGCCTATCGCGCAGATAGGCCCCTATGATGCCCTGCAGGTAGGGCGGACACCGATGATGGACTAGTGCCGCCCTAATAGCGCCCCACGGGATGGAGTTGAAGGCGTTGACGATGTCTAGACTGACCGCCAACGCCACCCCACCCCGCCGGGACACTGCCTGTTCCGCCAGCGAGCGGACGCGAAGAATCGCGTCAATGGTGGACCGCCGCTGCCGGAAGCCATACTGACTTTCGGCCAGGTCGGGGCCAACTCGCGACAGGTGCTCAACGAGTCTTCGGGTAATTATTCTTTCGAATAGCTTCGAAGCCTCGTCGAGCAGGCAAATGGGACGGTATGCAGAGGGAGACTCTGCAGCCCTTCCTTCCTTCTTCAAGAGAACCAATCCGGCTTCCTTCCAGCCGGACGGGAACACGCCACTACGGAGGCAACTGGTGAACAGCCGCCTCAAGCGGTCCCCAAGAGACTGTAGCGCATACACCCACGCACGGCCCGGAATGCCGTCCGGACCCGGTGCGGTGTTGCGACTCTTCAGGCGGCCAATGGCTCGGCCCAGCTCCCCATCCGAAACCCCCAACTCCTCGACCCAGTCCGAGGCATTTGGGGGTGGAGAGGGACCAGGATGGTCCCGAACCGCCGGAAAGAGCGTTGAAAGTACTCTCTCCAGCAAATCCGGGACCATGGTTTCGGTCACCGGGGGGACAACTTGCCCACTACCATACGGTAGGGTCTCCCCCACGGATCCCTGTCTAGTCCCTCTAGGAGCTCGCTCCAGGACCGAGCCTTCGCCTCACTGATGGCGGTCTGAAACGCCAGTGTGGCCGCCCGGTAGGCCCTATAGGCCTCTTCAGTCTCTCCGGCTGTAGCGCTGTGCCGGCGTCGGCTTCGTTGGTACCGGCGGCGGGATGCCAGGCAGACCGCGCGCAGCTGCGCGGTCTCATCCGACCACCAGTACACTGCCGTACGCCGGGAGCGCCTGGCCCGGGGCATGGATGCGTCGCATATTGACGTCATCGTCCTCCGGAACCACGACGCTTCCTCCTCCGGATCGGGCAAGATCCCTTGATCGACCTCTGGCCAGGCCGCGACGTTGGCAGCTGCGACGAGCAACTCTCGATCCAGCTGTGTGAGGGCCCAACGCCGCGACCACGGGCTGGGACTAGAACGGCTCGGGCAAGGCGTGCGGAGGGCCACGTCGAACATTATGTGGCGGTGGTCCGAAAGTGTGACCACTTCCTCCGCTACTCGCCAACCCGACACCATGCGGGCCACAGAAGGAGCCGCCCATGTCAGGTCCACGACCGACTCCCCCTGCCACCGAACGCAGGTGCTAACGGACCCCCGATTCAGCAATCGGAGGTCAAGTGACGCCGCCCAGTCTTCCATTATCCTCCCCCTCGGCCCGTCCCGACGGTTGCCCCAAGCTCTAGAGTGAGCGTTGAAGTCCCCCAGGACGAGCACTGGACGGGGCGAGCACTTACAGCGAATGCTGCGTGCCACCCCGTCCAGGTATCCCTCGAAGTCGGCGAGAGACACGTTGGGGGAGATATAGCAGCCCACTACTGCCAGAGGTCCCCACTCTACTACGACAAAGCCCTGCCCCCTGTCCAACAGGGAGCAGGGCGGCTCACCTTCGGCTCCAGACCAATAGATGGCGACGGAGTCCCCGGCGCCCCCGAACCAGCGAGGGTGTTCCTGGACGCCGTAGGGCTCCGCCACAACCGCCAAGGCAACCGACCACTCCGCAACAGTTTGCAGCAACAGATTCTGCGCGTTGCGGCAGTGGTTTAGGTTGCCCTGGAGGACCCTTAATTGGCCTCCATCGCCTCCGGTGAGCCGGAGCGTGCGACCGGTGCTGCCGGCGCAGACACCGTCAGCCCCTCGGCCGAGGCAGGGGGGGCTGGTTTTCCCCTCCTGCTCTTCTGGGCTGCACAAGATTTGCAGCCCAATCTGTGCTCGGCCGGGAGGCCAAAGTCCGCACACAAAGGGCAGTTTTTTGTCTGCGCCTGGCATTCCCGAATTTTGTGGCCCTGGCCGCCACATCCAAAGCACCGGTCGCTCCGGTCAACACCCCCGTGTTTGGTGCACCGGAGGCGCACATGCCCGAGTTCGAGGCATCGGAAGCACTGTAATGGCCGTGGCTGCCAACACCTCGACCCTAGCCGACGTCCAACCGACGCAAATGCGGCAAGTAGACGCCAGCTTCTTGGCCGCCTCCAGTGGGATCCGGACCCAGACCGTGCCCAAAGACATCGGTGAGCGACGAATTTCGCCCACCCTAACATCCTCAGTGAAACAGTACCTGGGGCTACATTAAAAAGGTGTTTGCTTCTGTTCAAACACATATGTTAACTAACCTCAGGGACCGCTTATGATATGTATGAAGGGGTTAAGTAGTTTTATTGTGAATATATATTTTTAGCCAAAATAACCTGTTGAATCAACTGGTCCGACGGGACGAGGTAAAATATCGGAGGTTAGTCTTTTCGGACAATTTCTTGGCATCTAAAAGAATAAAACACATTTTGAAAGTTTTCTCGAAAAAGTATGAAACAAGCTGTTTAGGGCCAATTGAAATACGTTTTAATTGACCCCGAATCGTTTTTTTCAACTGCCCCTACACCCTCGCTTTAAATATTTAATCAAACAGTAAAAAAATAACATCCTAGGTAAGTAGAAAACAGAATTCTTAACTCGACTAGGGCTCAAAATATTCATAGGACTCAAAAGGAATGAGCGCGTCACCTACCACCTGACGCGGGTGTTTACTGGCCACGGTTGTTTCGGTGCGTACCTGTACAGGATATGACGCGAGGCCACGGTACAATCCCACCATTGTGATAGCGATCAGGATACCGCACAACACACGCTCGAGGAGTGCCCTACGTGGGCTGCCGAGCGGCAGATCCTGGTCGATCAGATCGGGCAAGATCTGTCTCTGCCGGCAGTAGTGTCGGCTATATTGGCAGAGTATGAAAAATGGAGTACAGAGGTCTCTTTCTGCGAGAGAGTCATGCTCCAGAAGGAGACTGCAAGAGTGGGAGAGGGCTGATCCCGCACGGAGAAGGACGAGACGGTGCCGGGGTAACAACCGCTCCGGCACCCAGGTCGAACACGCCTGAGCCGTCGCTTCAAGGTGGGGGGCCTCGGGAGTCGCGGGCGTACAGATTGGGGAGTCTGCGTGCTCATACAGAGTGACCCCTGGGATGACGGTGGCGCGCACGTGGTCACGTGCCGCCGTGTGCACAGCACAGCGCACAGCGAGACTTGGGGGATCCTTTACAATCCTCCCCGAGAAGTGCCTGGGGGGCGGCCTTTTTACAGCTGCCTTCCCTCCGCTTGAGGGGGCGACCGCTTTACAGTCATCCTCTCCGAGATGTGCCTAAAGGCTTGGCACCAATGAGCGGCTCTAGTGTGATCTTACGAGGACCTCGGGGTCATTTTCGGCACCTAAGGGGGGCTCCAGGACATCGTATGATCTCACTAGAGTCACCCTCGGGTGCCAAGCCCATAGGCACATCTCGGAGAGACATACACTTACACAAACACCTAGACCCGAAACAACTATCTGTAGATCGTTCTAATATTTGTTCCGAACGGAGATCGAACCCGTGACACGTAGCTCGAAAAGCTAATTGCTTAGCCACTGCGCCAACGCCTAGAATAGGTCTTCTATTGACAATTGAAGAATGTAATGCCATAAGTCCTTAAGTACATTGCTACTCAAGCGCCTTAAACTTGAACTTATTTGAGTCCGGTAACGATAACGCTTTCATATAACCAAAATCTACACCTATTTCATTCTTCTCTAGGTTACGCGGCCGAGTGGGAATCTGGTCTGAAGTTATACATAGAGGACAGGAAGAAGCCTAAGGAAGGCAAGGCATACGGCGCGCGATACGTCGGCTCCATGGTCGCCGATGTGCACCGCACTATAAAGTACGGAGGCATCTTCATGTACCCCGCCACTAAGTCAGCGCCTAACGGAAAAGTAAGTAAATATTAAAGTAATGCACTTGTCCTCCTTGCGGAATTCGGGAATGACTGACTACAGGAAACTGACCCATGTTATAGCAGTAAGTAAATATAAAACAATACATTTAAAAAAATTCGTCAACAATACCGCAATGCCTCAAGACGAAAGTCTTTAACCAGTGTGTGCTACCAGTGATGACATATGAAACAGAGACGTGGTCACTCACAATGGGCCTCATAAGAAAGCTCAAGGTCACTCAGCGAGCTATGAGAGAGAGGAGCTATGAAATATGCTTAGTATTTCTCTATGAGATCGAATCAGAAATGAAGAGATCCGTAGAAGAACTAAAGTTGTCGACATTTATTTATTTATTTTATTTATTTATTTATTTATTTATTCAGGTCTTCCCACAGCTCGTGTATACAATATAATATTTAATTAATATATATATGGTAACAGGCCTACACACTAGCCAATTACGGGATAACCAACATTTTCAATAATGAGAACATAGATAATATAACTAAATCTAACAGAAGGGTGAGGCAGCTTAAGCTTGAGATTAAAATTATTGAGTAGGTATTACATTTTTAACAATTCTAGACTAAAGGCTCAAGTAAGTATAAAATCAAGTTAGTTTTCTATAGTATTTTCATGGAATTCAGGATTTTGGATCTAAATGAATTTATCGAATCGTGGTGTATGTCGGCATCTGGTACTGACTTCACGAATGAATTCAATTCTCTACACATTCTGTTAAGCGGTGAATTTAGTCCTATATTAGTTTTACAAGACTGAACATGGTATGGTTTGGTTATAGGATATCTGGGTAATTTAAAAGGTACATATAATAGAATACGTGTAACGAGTTCATCACTGTCAAATCTATTGTTGATTAATTTGTAAAGGAACATTAGGTCTTGTAATCGCCGACGTTCTCGTAGAGAGATCATGTTGAAGCAATCAATACGTTGGTTATATGGACTTCTGGGAGATATTTTATTTGTACTATACGCGAGGTGTTTAGTGAAAGCTCTCTGTATACTTTCAACCCTTTGCGAGTGAGCCGCATAATGTGGACTCCACACTATGCTGGCAAATTCTAAGTTACTACGAACCAGTGTGTTATATAATATAATTTTAGTCCGCGCCAACTTGAATTCTTTTGTGCTTCTTTTAAGAAAGCCTAGCATTTGTGCAGATTTTTTGATAATATTGTCAATATGACTATTGAAGTTAACTTTGACATAGCTGAAAGGATTAGTAAACTGAAGTGGCAATGGGCAGGGCACATTGCTCGTAGAACTGATGGCCGTTGGGGCACAAAGGTTCTCGAATGTAGACCGCGCACCGGAAAACGCAGCGTCGGACGACCTCCAACGAGGTGGACAGACGACCTGGTGAAAGTCGCTGGGAGTCGTTGGATGAGAGCGGCATGTGACCGCTCGTTGTGGAAATCTAAGAGGGAGGCCTTTGTTCAGCAGTGGACGTCCTGTGGCTGATATGATGATGATGACATTTAAAAAGTTAGAAGCAGCGTTATTTTTTAAATCAGCATATCACTATTGTAATCCTTCTTGTTCAATAACAAAAACTGATTGTGACAATTATTAGATTAAGAAAAAGCTTTTATTTGCTTTGGCGAATTAGTTAGTAATGCGTGTTTATAAAGTTAAGATTTTATGTAATCTGCAGTGATATAACAGCGTTGGAGGCACTTGTAGTAAAAAAACCATTTAGATGTAGGTACATACTTTTTGTGTAAAACAGCAATCTTGTTAAATCTTCAATCAGATATGGAAGGTAAGGAGCGTATTTTGTAGTGACCAAGATTTTCTTGTCTTTGCACGTAGTTAGCCCGACATTAAGGAGAAAATGTTTAGCAGTAGCCGGTTGTGGGCTGATGCCACTGATTATGACTCTGCTGTCTAATCTCTGATCTTGGGCATAGTAATGGTTTTACCGTATAGAAGTAATTATAGAAATTAATTTAGATTCTGTCTATTAAAATTTTATTAATTATAGTAAAACTTACTGTGGGCCCCAATGTACACCCATATCGGTCGTTGTGGTGATCGTTGGGGGAGGCCTGTGTCCAGCAGTGGATTTCATTCAGCCGAAATGAAAAATGATTACTGTGGACTTCGCATTGCTAAATAAATGATACAACTGTGAATTCTGAATGAACTGGAAACTTCCATTTTATAATGTAAACAGATAATTTTAAAGTAAACACAATATAATCGTGACCCCGTATCTGTATCGGTATCGTGAGGTTACCGTTTCATTATTTATGGTAAACAATTACGACACGCCTACTAATGACGGGAAAAATATTTAAATAGTTTCGTTTGTCGACTTTTTATGTAAAGTATTAAGTAATTAATTCTGCAAATAGGTAATAGCTATTCAGTTGAGGAGCTTGCTAGGGCATGCCTAGAAGATCTGGAGCCCCCCTTAGGTGTCGAAGATGACCGTCCTCGTGGATTTTCGCCGGTAGGAGTTCGGCATGCTCCTTCGTTCTTCCCCGGGGCGAATCAGGCGGGGAAGATCATGTGGAATTCCCACTTGGCCCAATAAACAAATAAAGGGCATGCCTAGAAATGTGATAGGTCATCATTATTTATACGTATTATAATATTAATGAAACACAATTATAATTCAAGCATTTACACTGACACTCGATCCAGCTACTGCATACATTCACACATTACACCAATATGAAAATGGGTACGACATCCGTGGGCTGATCTAGACACCTATTTGATCCAGTGCTGACACATACGTAGGAATATTATTATATTATACTTTTTCGTGTCTCATTGTGCTTTGTCTAAATAACATTTTCATTCATTTATTTACTTCTCCGAATCTCGTCTGTCTCGGACAGCAAGTAGTTTATAGCATTATTAAACTGCTACATTTTTAGGTTATTCAACCTGATCAGTTTTGGTTTATTAATCAAGGGCTATTTATTTTGGTTTTTATAAAGAATATCTACTTCTTCTTCCCTTAGATTATGGCTTCTGTAGAGTATCTTCCACAATTTCGCCAATGTCAAGTATAGTAGGCAACGTCGTACGGTATTTAGATTAATAAATCTTTACATATTCATAAAATATTTCTCAATAATGTAAAAATTCTAAAAAATATGTAGGCAACGTCGTACGGTTCAATTGCTTTTTTTTTTTCAAAGAATATCTACATTTTGTTTTATACAACCTTGACATTGGGAGAATCTTCTTCTTCTCTTAAATGATGGCTTCTGTAGAGTATTTTCCACAATTTCGCCAATGTCAAGTATAAGGCAACGTTGTACGGTATTTAGATTAATAAATCTTTACATATTCAATAAAATATTTCACAAAAATGAAAAAAATCTATAAAACATGTCGGCAACGTCGTACGGTTCAATTGTTTTTTTTATTGGGAGAATCATCGACAAACCGATGGAGCCATAAACTAAAATTGGAATTGGAAATTGGACCTCAACAGGGTTTGGAAAAGACTAGGCTGCTGTTGATGGGATAGTAACTATGAATAAGGTGTGCAATGATAAAATAATACCCAACTAAATGGTAATCGTAGATGCTCTTACGCGCGACATATTTCGATGATAACTGTATTAATTATCCGTGATGTCACGTAGAACTGCCTATTGTCGAAGATTCCCTAATTTCCAAGGCGGGGTTATTGGACCCAATCAGCTGACGCTCGAACGCTACATATGAGTTCACTGGTCTAATAAGGATATTGAGTATGAATTAACTGATGGAAACCTCTTTTCAGTTACGTCTTCTATACGAATGCAACCCGATGTCGTTTATCGTGACGGAAGCCGGCGGCGTGGCGACCAACGGTCAAATATCCATTCTGGATCTCGTGCCCAGCGCCATACACCAGCGGTCACCGTGCTACCTCGGCTCCAGGCTCGACGTAGAAGAGTTACTGACTTACTTGAACTGATTATGACCTGAATATAATCTTGTGTTGTAACTATGCTTGTTCAAATAATGTTTCATACTGAGGAATTTTATTACGTTTACGTTTAATTTTATACAATGTTGTGACTTAAGAAAAAGACTGATAAATTGTGTTTACCCTACAGACATACATATCTACCATCGACATGATTTTAGGACACGCAACTGTCCATCTAGGTAGGGAGATTCGAATAATATCGAATAAATATAATGTATAACCGCGGATTGGATTGTCGATTTATTCGTCATCGGTGATTGGTTTAGCTACTGATCTTTCAAGCGATTGATATCTAAGCCTAACTTTATTACATTGAATAAAACATATTGGTGCTCCTGGTGCGTTTCATTTCTTTTTCTGATTAGTTAAACATCGGTGTTCGGATTTAGAGTATAGCTTTTTTATTTGTTTCTCTATTCTTTGATTTTTATTATGAATTGTTATAAAAGGCGATTAAGGGGTTCTAAACCTGAAGAATGGGCAGCAGCGTCCCTCTTGTAGAACTGTACTGCGCTCACCAACCCGCCTGCCAAGCATGCTTAGTAAGTACTAGCAAATTCCCCCCTATGGGGCAGGCCCTTGTTCAGCAGCGGCCTGCCTTCGGCTGATACGAGGGCGGCACTGAAAATTTCGGGAATCAAGGAAGTGACACAACATTACTATTTAAAAATGTATTTATTGCTTTTCGAAGTATTCTCCGCGAAATTTGACACATTTTTCCATACGATGGAACCAATCATTGAAGCAACCATTCCATTCGGAAGTTGGGGTCTCCAAAATGGCCGTTTTGTAGGCGTCCACAGCTTCGTTAGGTGACGAAAATCTCTGTCCACGCAATTTATTCTTTATTTTAGGGAAAGTATAGAAATCATTAGCGCTTAGGTCGGGGCTGTACGGCGGATGGTCTAATAATTCTATGTTTTCTTGCTCTAAAAACTCTTTTGTTCTGTGCGCGGTGTGAGAACTCGCATTGTCGTGATGGAGGATGATGCGGCGGTTGCAGTTCTCTCTACGGAGTTCAGAAACGACCTGTGGCAAACAAATGCTAGCATACCATTCTGCATTAACCGTTCTTTGTCCCTCAAGAGGAATAGTCGTAACATGGCCGGTTTTGGAGACAAACGTGGCCACCATTTTTTTTGCAACACTCCGTGAACGAACAATTTTTGTTGGCTTTAACTCATTTTCGAACACCCAAACTCGTGACTGGTTTTTTGTTTCGGGTTCGTACGCATATATCCAGGATTCGTCACCTGATACGATGTTGTATACAGCATTTGAGGATCCTGCGTGGAATCTTTCGAGAGTTCTGACGCACCAAGTAACGCGAGCCGCTTTTTGCTCTTCACATAGCAAATGCGGTATCCATCGGGAAAACAACTTTTTTACACCTAATTGTTCATGCAAGATTATTTGTACTCATGCCAATGTCTAAAGTTGCCTGAATTTCGCGGTATGTCACATGTCGATCTTGCTCAATCAGCTTACGCACAGCATCAACGTTTTCTTGGGTGACTGCAGTTTTTGGACGACCTTGACGAGGATCATCACTGAGCTTGACACGTCCACGTTGAAATTCAGCAAACCAGCGATAAATTGTGGTTTTGGATGGGGCTTCATCACCAAATGCAGAAATCATCCGGTCAACACACTGTTTTTGTGTTAAACCACTTCGAAAGTCATAATAAATCATCGCTCTCTCAGATTTATAAAAGGTACTCTGTGTAAACAAGTTTGACAAAACCTTGTGACAAGACCGTGAATCTTTTTTTAAATAAATAAATGGTATTCGATTTGTCAAACCAAGGAGTTTTCAATTAAAAAGATTTTAATATGACAGGAACAGTGGAAATATTCCATTCCCGATACTTTTAGTGCAGCCTATGTATCATGATGCTAAAGAAAACGTCTATTAACCACCTTGCGTGAATTCCACAATCGCTTCATCATTTTCGGCCGAATGAAGTCCACTGCTGGACACAAGCCTCCCCCAAAGATCACGACAACGACCGATATGGGTGTGTTGTGGGATCACTGGGGGGTTTTGCCATAATCGCCACGCTTGGCAGACGGGTTGGCGATCGCAGTTGAGTTGTTAATGAAATCGAAGGACGCTGCTGCCCATCCTCCGGCTTATCCCTTAGTCGACTTTTACGACACCCATGGGAGGAGATGGGGTGGTGGTATTCTAAGCCGGCACTTGCGGACTTATAACACCGTCATATTAATATCAAAGTGAACAAATGCGCAGGGTATACTTTACAATCGAATAAACGCTACATAACAATCGAATAAACCGACTACTATTCGACTACAATTGCATAAATGGAACAATTGTATAATAACATTATTTCTAGAACAATCGAGCAAAATTTAGTTGCTGTATTTTTGATTATAATTGTACAGTAGATAAAATAAAACAACTTTTTAAATCTGTAACGATGCCTGTCACCTTACGTCACCCTGCGACCACGAACCCTGCAAAGTGTTCGAAAGTTCAGTCACTGAGCAAACAATAAAATAAAAACATAATTATAATATCATAAAACAATTTTAAACGGATTAAATTGCGTGTATTATTGATTATTGTTTTTCCTGACGTTTCGGACACTTTGCAGAGTTCGTGGTCGTAGGATGACTGCAGTGCTGACAAAAATCAATAATACACGCGATTTAATCCGTTTAAAATTGTTTTATTATAATGTGTAATAATCGCGAAAACCTAAGACATTACTATAATAATAACAGTCGATAAAATAAAGTAAATAGTACTTTACAGATAATACAGTCATGGTATAGAATAGGAAAAATCGGGTTCATTCCTTCATAGACCTTGTTATCCACAATAGAAGCGATTTTCACCTGACTTGCCCCTTGATAGCATATTCTTCTTCATTATGCTCATAAAAATTGTGTGTCAGCTCCGACGCACGGTTGGAGTTCCTCCGTGAGTAAAATTGTCTCAGTAATTAATAGGCAGTGAGGGTTGAAAAATAAAAAGCACGGATGTGTATATATAAAAATGAATTATAACTTACCGTACCTAGTAACTGCGTCCAAGTGTTCGTCGGCTTTTCTTCCACCGTCACTTTTACACGGTACATATTTTGTATTTTCTTCTTTATCACTCCACAGCGTAATAATAATTAATAATAATGATATTAAATATCAATATTTATATATTAAATGAAATAATATAAAACTTTGACATCAAACGACATTTGATACATACATACATAAATTACTTTAACGCAGAAGGTGCGCAAGGTTCACTCCTATTTCCCTCGTAGAAGTTATTGTTCCGAATTAACGTCACAACTAAAATTTGATATAGCCTGTCCAATACCGCTTTACCGCGCCTTAGGTGCGAGCAGCGAGGCGGGGGGCCGAGCAGCCGCTCCGTTATGTCATTCCGCCGTCGTCGCTATTTCTTTCCCACTCCCCACCTCCCCGCACATACCTAAGGAGCGGTACAGCGATATTGGTCAGGCTATATCAAATTTTAGTTGTGACGTTAACTCGGAACAATAACTTCTACGAGTGAAATAGGACGAGGTTTAGCGAAATAAGTGTGAAACAAAAATACGAGAATATAAATAAAACGTCCGAACTTATTAAACTTAACTATGGTTTATTTACATGAAAAATTTGTATCGAACACAGAACATAGTGTTATGTCTCAAAGGGTTGTACGCCAGTCTTAATATCTTAGTCGATTTCAATGAAAAATATAGTCTTACAATAAATCTTATATGGTCTTACATTTAATTCTAATCTAATGCAATTAAATATAGGATAAATGAGACTATAATGTAAGGACGATCAATGGTGTCTTGAGTATCATGACCAGGTTTACGACAGAAATTAACTACCATGTAAAGAAATCGACAAGAAAAGGAGCAATTTAGATAAACATAATACTTAATCACGAATAAGTAAAGTAAAAAATGTATTGGCCATGGATATAACAAAGACAGGATCGGTCTCTTTAGCTTTTTATTTACTTTATTGACCTCAATGTCACCTGATGTAAAGCGAACGAGATCTACGATCGGACGAGCTCACCCAGAAGTTGCCTCATACATTAAAGGATAACGAGTGTTTTAGGTAGCAGAGAGAAGTTTGCAAACACGCTGGCAAGGAGTAGCTTGGTAGGAGGTATTGTGGCACGTTCAAGTTACTGCTATTTACATTTATATGTAGCTTCAAAACTATTTATTTTAGAATTATAAAATAAATATATGTGAGACCCTCACAACAAGCGCTTCCATTTTATATGTACAGTTTAAACATTATTCTTTAATTTTCTAATTTCCCCCCAAAAGTGACTCCCATATTCAAAATCCATTTATTTACGTAACACCTCCGTGCTTGGGTCGCAGTAACTCATGTGTGTACCAAATTTCTACTTAATCGGTCCAATAGATTCGGAGCAAATTGGCTGTGACAGACGGACAGACATACACACGAGTGATCCTATAAGGGTTCCACCGTTTTTTCCTTCGGACGTTCGGAACCTTAAAAAAGGATTTTCACTCCTTGGCTGTACGCATAATGAAGGTTGAGGAGAAGCGCTGAGTACGACATATCAAGAAAGTTCAGACAGTAACCTGCAGTGCATCTGGAAGTTCAATGGTAGAAGGGATATGGTGGGGTCAGTTCGTGTAGCTCCCGCACACACTCGAAGTACAATCTGTGTGACAGGCAGGCAACCTTTCACCGATTTACTAAGATGTGAAGCTTGGCCACTAGTTTACCAATGGTCTTGCCTCTTCTTCCCAACGTTTTGTTACGTGTTGAGGTCGTCTTCCAGTCTAACCAGATACCGCTGAATTTCAGTGTTCCACATCCCAGCGACTGCCATGACCTCCGTAACCCAATTACACAGATATCCTAAGACTAAGACCGGTTATTAGAATTCTGGGCTTCCGCTGCTTTACTTTGTACTACCCACTGACGAGATGAGCAAGTCACTCGCCTGGTGGTAATCGTCACGCTTGCACATAACAATTGTAATGCTATCCAGAACTAGTCCTGCGTGGCACCACACTGTCAGCACCACACCAGGTCCGATTCTGGGTTTTACCTGCCCCTAAGCTGATATAACCGCGACGCCACGAAATGTCTTTCGTGATCATATTCACAAAACTAAACATTGAAAACACCGTCAGACCAGCACATGAAAGTCTAATTGCACCGTCCAATATTAGATTTTGCACACTTTGCAACGCTACAGCTCGTCCCGGGAGAAACGAAAAGATTATGGTTTCCGATGAATCTCGTCGCCTTTTGAATACGTCACGCCCCCCGGCTAGCCTATTTAACTTTGTGGTGGCCGTTGAATGAACGAACGGCTTTTAAGACTGTTGGTTTAATGAACGAACAATATTGACAGTTCGTTGAATGACGAACAGTTTTTTTAGACTGTTTCTTCGGCGTCAACGTATATATCGTTTATAGCCCACCGAAATAATTACTTGAATCATGAGCGAAATGAACACATAGCGTTGTCGACGTCAAAGGTTTAATCGTCCGGTGAACGACAAAATCTCTGTTCTTGTTATATTAAATGAACTAGTCGAGAATTGAATTGATTTATAAACTAGTTCATCGTCGACTATAAACGGTCTTGTTGCGTCGGCGGTAAATACGTCATACATAATCAGCCCATAACTGTGCCACTGCTGAGCACGGGCCTTTTCTCACGATGAGAAAGGTAAGGCCTTAGTCCACCATGCTGGCTTAGTGCGGGTTGGTGGACTACACACACCATTGAGGACATTTTGGAGCCCTCTCAGGTATGCAGGATTCCTCACGACGTTTTCCTTCATCGTTAACGGAAGTGAAAATCAAATTCTGGTCTGCAAATCCGAAAAGTCAGAGGTGCGAGCCGGGGTCGAACTCAGAAATACGTCAACGACCCACCCGATATAGGCTAAATCAGAACCCGATCACAAGCCCCACAAAGTTTACAAAGGTATCTAATCGATGATAAAAACCTAAACTTCTAAACCTGGTCATCACACTCAGTTATAGTATTTTACCACCCAACACTTATCACATAAACCATCAACGCACCACTTTGTATCATGTTCATAAATATTAATCACACCTTACTTATATTAAACTATATTATGTCTATAGACCTAAAATAAAAGTAGTTTATTTTTTTACATTAGGGATGGCGGAACCTTGCCTTTATAATATCAGCATGTAACTACCCCACAGCAGGCCTCTTCTCATACAGAGAAAGAACAAGCATTGATCACGATTCCTGGGGTTCAATTCCTTAAGCTGAAACTTCCATACATCCTTGAAGACAGAATCGAAATAATGGTATAAAACTAACTCGGTATTTGCTAAGAAATTATTGAAGCTATTCAAGTACACGTGGCAGAAGGTAAGCCATGAGGGCCAGTCTTAGCGAATACCAAATTAGGTTCTCACCGCTATTTCAATTCCGTATTCAAGGATGTATGGATGTTTGAGCTTAGAGAATTGCACCCCTGCTCACAGCTTGTTGGCTGTCTAGGTTTCCTCCCGATGGTTTTCTTCACTTAAAGTCTTCTCTATTTAGATTGTGGCATCTGTAGAGTATCTTCCACAATTTCACCAATGTCATGTATAAGGTAACGTTGTTCGGTGTTCAGATTAATCAATATTTTATTATATTAAAAAAAAATCTCAAAAATGTAACAAATCTACGGAAAATGTCGGCAGCGTCGTACGGTTTTCAATTGTTTTCGCACTTATAGTCTCTTTCTTCTTCTTCTCTTAGATTTATGGCTTCTGTTAGAGTATCTTCCACAATTTCGCAAGTGTCATGTTGTATGGTGTTCACATGAATAAATCTTTACATATTCATAAATAATTTCCCAAAAATGAAAAAAATCTAAATATGTCGGCAACGTCGTACGGTTTTCCATTGTTTTCCCACTTAAAGTCAGTGGTATATTTGATTGATTAAGGAAGTACATTATGACTTTGAAAGAAGTCACATTAGTACATGCTAGGTTTTAGGGATGTTACGGAGCTTCGACTCCGAATCCGATATGTTGGACCCGCCGGATCAAACCTTAGATTCAACCCCGACTCCGATACTATCAAAACTGGGGTTTAACGGAGCTTAGCGGTCCACCGACGAACGACGAAGAGTCAAGTGTCATGCGCGAGCGACAAGTTGAGTATTGCGAGTGCATTTGTTTGTTTCGAATATAAAGCACCGATTAAAGTGAGTAGAGCTGGGGCTGGTGAGGAAAATAATTTATCGATAAAATCATATATCAATCATAACCTTACGTCCTTTTTTATTGTTTGAATACACACTCCGTCCCGACTCCGATTCACCGCCGACTCCGCAGTCATTATGAAAACTCCGACTTCGATAAATAAACCACCTCCGTGACATCCCTACTAGGTTTCGAACCCGCAACCTCCTACTCAAAAAGGTCCAATGAGTCCATCCGCCGTCCATCGGGGCCACCACGACCACCAAAAATATGTTACCAATTGGTTTTCTCTTTAATAAAAGTAATGTTATTAAAATGAATTAGTTGTTACCAAAATTGTCCTTGTTTATGTATTTTATTGTATTTAATTGTGATGGACAATTTTAGTAGATTTTTTGGCATATAGATTCGCCACCCCTAATTTAGCACGTATAACATTATATATATGGTAGGTCATACGTCTACCAGAAATTCAATTTATCCTCAATATATGTATGATATCTAATATCTAAGCCGTGAGAGCGATAAACTGATGGAACACGTCCAAAATATGGGGATCCAAGTCTTGAGTGAACAGCAGCGTCTCCAGGGTGCTGCTGTATTTCTGGACTTGTTCGTGGTGCTGGAATAATAAAATTGATCGTTAGTGATCAATGGGCTGATACAGTTAGGCGCCGATTTTCACAACATTTATCCCGAGGATTTCTTAGTCAGTAGTATTTTACATTTATATACAAGATTTCGTGTGGTGTCCAAATATAGCACCACTCCATCTCCTCCCGTGGATGCAGCCAAAGGCGACTAAGGGACTCTGAACCAGAGGGCTAGGCAGCAACGACCCTTCTGTGAAACAGCAGCGATTCTGCACTCACCAACTCGCCTGCCAAGCGTGGTGAATACTGGCAAACATTCAACAACAAATGGTCGTTTTTTCTGTAGAAAATTCAAGTAAACTTCAAATTCTTAACAATTACCCAAAAATGTATATACATAATTATGTTTATAATCCCTACGTATACTCATGTAAATTAAGAGAAAAAACAAGTAAAAGGGAAAATTCAAAAACAGAGATCTTGATCTGGGTATTGAACCTTCCACCTTCCTTCCATTCCGCAGCCGCACTTACTACTTGTAAACCAATGAGGAACCATTTCATGTCAATTACCAAGCCAAATACTCTAGACTGATGCGAGAGCAGCGGATGCCAAGAGGGCCTTGGCAAGAGGCTCTTGCCCAGATTTGTGTGGCCTTGAAACGAATTCTTAGAAATATTTTTAATACTCACGATCAAGAACACTTGTCGCAGCCTTCCAACAGTGCTCCTATACCAGTTCGTGTCATGATCTCTGGCGTCCGTGTCACAACGCACCAGGTGTTCGGAGAGTATCATGATGAAGCGCTGGAATACAATGAGGAAGAGACGCTTCTGGTCCATGTGGGCCGCTTCCAGACGTTCTTCCATACGCTCCACAGCCTGGAGCAAAAGTAAAAGTCAAGTTTATTAACAGTTTGTTAAACCTACATCAGCAATTTGCCGCGTGGTGCCGGTTGCATTGTGGTGCCAGTTGCATTGTGGTGCCAGTTAAGAATACCACCACCCCATCTCATCCCGGGAATATCGTAAAAGGCGACTATGAGATTAGCCGGAGGATGTGCCGCAGCGGCCTTCCAGTATTTTTATAAACAAACTGCGTTCGCAAACCCACCTGCCTATCATAGCGATTTTGGCAAAGCATAGAATACAAATCCAGAAGGTTTAGTGTGGCGATTTTTGGAGTAGGCCTAGGTCCAGAAGTGGACGTTTTTCGGCTGTAGTTATGACATTAGGAGATCATTAGAAAGAGAAGATCACATTAAGCAAGACAATAAGTAAATGGCGTCCGACAACCGAAAGATATGAAATCATGGTGGGAGCTATCGTTCAGCTGTGGTATAATATGGGATAACAGTAAACCCTGCTTTTAAAAGCACGTTATACTAACGTCTCCAGTAGTCATACAAATTCATGCCTATGAGAGTTGTAACAGGCAGACAGAAGCCTGATACAGTCTTATAACCGGTCTAACCCAAGGATCGATATCGATCATTATATCACATTGGTCCAGCGACGTCCACTGCTGAAAATAGACCTCCCCATAGATTTCCACAATTATACTATCATTTTGGGGGCATTTGCGGACCACGCATGGCAGTTAGTTTGGTAAGCGCAGAGTGGCTGCTGTTCCACAGAAGGGATGCTGCTGCCCATCTCTCTGGTTTGGAGTCCTTAAGTCGGCTTTTACGACACCCACATGAAGGAATGAAGTGGTGCCATATTATGAAAATCTGAACTCCACACGGCGAAGGATATTGGTATACCCCAGTAATTGAGTCACGGAAGTCAGATGCTAGTCGCTCTGTAAATACTGTTACTTAGTCACATCTAGTTGGAGTGGAAGCCAAAACGAACTAAGGAAAACGCTGAGTAACAGTATACGCCACTTTTGATAACGTAAACGCCACTTGTATCTAATGGGTACCATAGTTGATAAAAGGCTGAGTAACAGTATACGCCACTTGTATCTAATGGGTACCGTAGTTGATAAAAGGCTGAGTAACAGTATACGCCACTTGTATCTAATGGGTACCGTAGTTGATAAAAGGCTGAGAAACAGTATACGCCACTTGTATCTAATGGGTACCGTAGTTGATAAAAGGCTGAGTAACAGTATACGCCACTTGTATCTAATGGGTACCATAGTTGATAAAAGGCTGAGTAACAGTATACGCCACTTGTATCTAATGGGTACCATAGTTGATAAAAGGCTGAGTAACAGTATACGCCACTTGTATCTAATGGGTACCGTAGTTGATAAAAGGCTGAGTAACAGTATACGCCACTTGTATCTAATGGGTACCGTAGTTGATAAAAGGCTGAGTAACAGTATACGCCACTTGTATCTAATGGGTACCGTAGTTGATAAAAGGCTGAGTAACAGTATACGCCACTTGTATCTAATGGGTACCGTAGTTGATAAAAGGCTGAGTAACAGTATACGCCACTTGTATCTAATGGGTACCGTAGTTGATAAAAGGCTGAGTAACAGTATACGCCACTTGTATCTAATGGGTACCGTAGTTGATAAAAGGCTGAGTAACAGTATACGCCACTTGTATCTAATGGGTACCGTAGTTGATAAAAGGCTGAGTAACAGTATACGCCACTTGTATCTAATGGGTCACGTAGTTGATAAAAGGCTGAGTAACAGTATACGCCACCAGTATTTAATTGGTAAGGTAATTGAAAAAAAAACCCGAGTATCAGTATATACCACTTGTTATCTAATTGGTAACGTAGTTGTAAAAGGCTGAGTAACAGTTACGCCGTGTATATGTTACTGGTAACGTACTTGGGACGAAGCTGAGCAACAGTATACGCCACATGTATCTAAATTAGTAACGTAGGGATGCCAATTAAAACACCAATAATTTGATTATGTAAAAACAAAAACACATTCACATATCAATGATAAGCCCGTCTGAACGGTTATGCGCGAAAAGGTTGACCAGAAGCTGTAACTTAATTGTTTACGACATTTAAGACCGTTTATTAGGATGTTACTATCAAATGAAGTAAAAGTAGCTAGACCGCAACTATATCTGCAAGGGAAGTAATTAAACATCTTAAGGGACTTTGATAATGCAGTAAAATGTATGTATGTCCTATTTTATGCTTAATTTTATAAATATATACATTTATCAATATATTTGTAAATACACTAATACATGTTTATATTTAATCAATACTTTTTTTTTTACATACTACACTCATACACGCCTTGTTCCTCGACATCCGTGTTGCATAACAAGAATTCTAAGGGCCAATTCTCGTAATTTAAAAATGTTCATAATATAGTTCAGCTCTAGTCTCAGCGATGTAAATGTCACAAATGGTATTCTCCTAAGCTAACAAACAACCTCAAACGTGAATTTATACTATGATGATATCGAAAATGGATCGAAGCCAAAACGGTATACTGCAGTAGTAAAATTCTAATTAAACCAACGTCTTATTTCACATTGAAATGAAAATATATTGAGATCATACTGAAATTCAATTGAACTTTAATCACAGAAGAATAAAGATTTATTTTCAACTAGCTGTTGAAAAAATTCTAACTTTAATTCACATTCATAATAACAGTAAGATTATTATTTGCTTACCTCTTCCGTGGGTTTGTCCTGATCCTTCTTCTTTTTTGAGCTGTTTTCGTCTTCTGAATCTGAACTACTGGAATCAGCTCTAGCTAAGGCCTCTCTCGCTTCTTGTAGCTCGCCACCTGACAACATAAATTCATTTAGTAATGAAGCGGAGACAATTTATCATATAAGGCCGTAACAGTCAAATACTGAACGGTACGTTTGGTGCGGTGGCTTATTCGCTCAGCTTTTTGCGCTTCGTGTCGAAAGTTCGATCCCCGCTTGGAACAAATATTTGTCTGGCCTCCAAATACTTCTCGGTCTTCCGTCTAGACGTTCCGATTCTGGGTGATAGTGGAGAAAGAAGACTGGTGTATATTATAGACATACTATAGCACAAAATAGTTTAGACCTCCTAATAGACTGTTACAATTAACAGTCATTAGGGATAGGGAATATCACCATATTAAACACAACAGAAAAGTGAGTTATTAGAGCTCAAGGAGATGTTGTCACCTAACACCTTGGCCTTTGACAATCCTTAACGATTAAAAAAACCGCGTACGCCATAAACATCCGCTACAACAGAGTTGTTGATGTATTGAAGACCTTCAGGACAAACATACACTTTTTACTCAAAGGCCCCCATTTCTTAGGTCTGCCATATTTTTGGGGGTTGGGCTTCCGGTATTTGTCACTGTGCGCCGTGCGAAACGTAGCAATGTTGCTACTTAAGGCCGGTATTCTGTTACGGCGCGGTACTTCCCCGGTTGAGCCGGCACATTTACAAGCTCTAGTCAACCGATGAATAAATTACATATGTATTTTTATAAAATAGTGAGCCAACGACTGCTTAATTAAAAATGATTTTGTGTCTCGCACGGATCTGTGCCTAAGTATACAAGGGGATAAGCACAAATCAGTGCGAGACACAATATAATTTTAATAGTCTGGAACTGCAGCATATAAGCAGTTAAAAGTAAGCAATCACCGCTGCTGATGAACAGCCGCAACACCATAAAAGCAGCTGACGCGTTGTTGATCTTTTAGCGAAACAACTGTTTCCTTTAAGATCCCCGTATACCGTCGTATATGTTCGGGAAAAATCGCTGACGGAAGTTGGTTCCATATTTTGCGTCGTGCGGGACAAAACGTGATAGGTACATCATACAGCGCTACACCGCCTGCCATCAAGGTGGTGATGATGGAACTTCCTTAGTTAATCTGAGACACCACTGACTTTTACGGTGAAACAAAACATGAGGAAACCTAGATCAATTGGTCTGAAATCGCCAACAAGTACTAATCAATGCTCGTACCTTTTCTGATGAGAAGGCCTCTCTCTGCCTACAGTGGGACAGTACAGTGGACATCATCATAATATCAGTCAAGGACGTCCACTGCAGAACAAAGGTCCCCAATACATTTCCAAAACGATCGGTCACATGTCACCCGCATCCAACGACTCCCAGCGACCTACACCAGGTCGTCTGTCCACTTCATTGGAGGCCGTCCCCATGCTACGCTTTCCGATGCGCGGTCTCCACTCGAAAACCTTTTTGCCCCAATGGCAACGGTATCAGTTCTACAAGCAATCTGTCCCGCACATTGCCACTTCAGTTTACTAATCCTTTCAGCTATGTCGGCAACTATAATTCTTCTACGGATCTCCTCATTTCTGATTCGATCTCGTAGAGAAATACCAAGCATAGCTCTCTCCATACCTAGCTGAGTGACCTTGAGCTTTCTTATAATGCCCATAGTGAGTAGGACAGTAACAAGCTGATATTATAATAAATTGACTTACTCAATTTCGAGACATGCTTATTCATCTTATCAATGGTCAGATGCAGCACTTCCCACAGGTAGTTGTGCGTAAAGAAGGGCGCCATCTCCTTGGAGAACAGCCACGTGGCCACGGCGTTGCACTCCACGATTTGTGTCTTGAGCATCTTGTCCACCAGCACACACACCATTTGAGGATGCCTCTGCCACAGCTCCCACACATTGCGGAGGATGCAGATCTGGGCTTCCTCAGATTCAGCTAGAATCTGGAGAATGAAAGACATTGGAGATCATTCTGAAGCTTTGTTTGTTTTCTGAATTCGCAATAGCGATAGGTAAATCAGACTTAGGAAACAGACCAATGTTTTGACGGTGATATTTGCAACCATCATATTGAGCACCGTTAAAATATAATAAAGATTGTTTTTAACAGAATTTGATTATCACTTGCGTTAACGGTGAAGGCTAATATCGTGAAACCGATACTTAATATTTGAAATTAATTCTGTACCATCTATAGAGCCTGGCCTTAAAATGTTTTCCATTATTAAAGTAAGAATATTAATAAAATAAATAAAGTCTACAATGTATCGCTTAAAAACCTTATGAATATTTTTCGAGTAATAATAGTGTTGTCAGTTTATTTTTATACAATTGAATTGTGTCTTTTTTGTTGTATACAATATAACAGAGGTCATCGGAGCACGATCGGCGCAGTGGCTAACCGATATTTTTTTTGTGTTACGTGTCGTGGGTTCGATTCCTGCACGGGACATAAAGATCTATAGATAGTTATTCCGGGTCTGCAAGTTTGTGCATTTGGGATTTATGTCTGTAAACTGTTCCCACTATACATGAGAAATTCTGGTGTTAGCCACTGTTTAAAAAACCGAGCTACGGCATCCTAAAAACAGGCATTAATAACTTTTTGCGACATCTTTAACTTAAGCTACTTAGGACCTGACTTGAATATACAAATTTAAACCCACCTTGAATACATAATGGAACTTGGATATAGCGGCAAAGCTATGCGATATGCTCTTGCTGCCAAGATTCAACAGAGTTTGCACGAAGACATCGATCTTCAATGGGTTGTAAGGAGCTGCTTGGGCGGCAGCCGGTTGGTCCCCCTCGCGGAGAGGATTCGGCAACTCACGGAGAACGTTCAGGGCTTCTTCTGGGGTGCATTTGTTGCGGACGCAGACAACAAGCTGGTGAGCTGCTTCTGTGCCCGGGAGTGCCGCTGTAAAATGTAAGAAGTTGGCATTATTATGATACAATATGAACAAAGAACTATGGCCTCCACGATAGATTTACTTGTGATGTTAAGAAACTAGTCTTGAAACAATAATAAGCATTTTTTTTAGTTGGGCGATCAGAACGTGCCGCCAGAGCTATATGCTCGGGGGTGGAAGTGTCCATTGATTATAAGTTTTTAAACTATCACGAATTTCACTGATTAGACTATGATTTCGGGACTTTTCGTGTACAAATAAATAAAAACAATATTTTGAGACAGTCTTCTCGTAACCACGGTCAATGCAACTTGGCCGAAACGTTGAGGTTAGTCAAAATATTGTTTTGATTTATCTGTGTGCGAAAAGTCCCGAAATTATAGTCTAATATCCATTGAATAATACCTGGAATAGTTAATTTTATAGTTAGTCGTTATTTTATTTAAAAACGTTGGCCCGCTGTAGTATGTCATCGTGAGCATTACAAAAATAACACATGGAACTTGATTTTTAATTGCCGTATGGTGCCGGCTGTTGCCGTGTGGTCATCATTTCGGCCGAATGAAGTCCACTACTGGACACAGGCCTCCCCCAAAGATCACCACAACGACCGATATGGCGATAGGCGGCGTTGTGTATCGGGCGTTATGTTCCCTACAACATGTACGTCCACTAATCTCATGAGCTATGTATCATCTATCTCCGAGTCTTTAGATAAGCGTATTCCTGTGGATGCCATATACACCGATTTCAGTAAGGCGTTTGATAAAGTCGACCATTCCCTTCTAGTGAAGAAACTTCACAAATTGGGTGTAGGCGGATCGTTGCTAAACTGGTTTCAGTCATATCTTAGCGACAGATCCTCAAAGGTCGTAATAAATGGCCATCAGTCGGTCCCCTTTAAGGCAACATCCGGAGTTCCGCAAGGTTCACACCTGGGTCCTATCCTCTTCAATATCTTTATAAACGACATCACTGAATGCTTCAAACATTCTAACTTCTACCTGTTTGCTGATGATGTAAAAATAATGAGACCACTATTAAACGCAACCGATCCTGCCTTGCTGCAAGATGACCTGAATAGACTGTCGGACTGGTGCAAAGCAAATGAGATGACCTTAAATATTTCAAAGTGTCATTATATACAGTTTAATCGTAACAAAACAGTACAATCTAACACTTACACAATAGACAAACAAAATTTAGCAATAGTTGAAGAGATTCGCGATTTAGGGGTTACGTTGGATAAACAGTTAAGATTTGACAAGCATATCAGAAACACAACAGCAATAGCGTTCAAAATTCTCGGCTTTATATTGCGAACCA
Source organism: Diloba caeruleocephala (assembly GCA_947459985.1). Classification (NCBI taxonomy): domain Eukaryota; kingdom Metazoa; phylum Arthropoda; class Insecta; order Lepidoptera; family Noctuidae; genus Diloba; species Diloba caeruleocephala. Next base: position 7,291,745 of record OX381618.1, read on the forward strand.
GCAAAGAATTTTCAAGAGCTTCCACTAGGATAAAATTATATAACACGCTGGTTCGTCCTATACTTGAATATAGCAGTACGGTATGGAATCCACACTATGACATTTACATTAAACATTTAGAAAGTGTGCAGAGGCGTTTTCTGTATCATCTCTGTTACAAAGACTACCTAGCTAAAAAAATTATCAGCTACAAAGATAGACTAAGACACTACCGTATGACTTCATTAAAACACAGAAGAAAATCCGCTGATCTCATATTCTTGCACAAACTATTTAATGGAGTTTTGGACTGCAGTGAACTAGCTGGAAAGTTGCAAATAAATGTGCCATCTCGTTTGCCAAGAATAAATAGCTATAGCCTGTTAAATATCCCGCGATCCAGAACAAACCTTGGGCATTTTGCCGCACTGCCAAGACTTTGCAGGCAATTCAATGATTTATCTAAGCGTTGTAATTTGGATATAGCCCTCCCATTTTCAAAGTACAAGAGGGAGTTAAACATCATACTTTCCAGTGACATTTAGATGTATCTTCAACGTCTTCGTCAACGCTTCTAATATTATTTGACTGTATTAATTATTGTGGTGTTGTTAATCTTTTTTCTGTTAATTTATTATATTCTAGTTTTGTTTTCTTTGGAAGTGTTTTGAAAATGTTCCTAATCAAATTATTGCATGTTTATTTAGTTTTGTTTGAATATTAAGTATTTATATTTTAATGTAAAAATTCTGCTATTTCAATTTAATTTAAATATTGTTAATTTTTCTATTTTGGTTCACCTAGCTATACAAGAGCACGCTGTGGCTTCCTATAATTGGAGGTGCACACCAAACACAAACTTATATACTAATTCGTAATAGCCCATGTATTTGTGTACCCTCTGTTGGAAGTCCATAATAATAAATAAATAAATAAATAAATGGTTGAGCGAAGCGATGCTAATGCATGCATCATGCTCCTAAACGGGCGCGCTCTGTCGGGACTAGTCAACAGTTACATAACTGCCATGGCAAGTAAAATATTCATCAATCAATCATCATCATCGGCCATATCATGTCCACTGCTGAACAAAGGCCTCCCCGATAGATTTTCACAACTGTGTCATCATATTGGGGGGAATTTGCCAGTACTCACCACGCTTGGCAGGCGGGTTGGTGAGCGCAGAATGGCTACTGTTCGACAGATCGTCGTACCTTGATCTCACGAGGTTCTGGTCATTTCTGGCACGTTCGCCCCAACTTAGCGCCTCCCGCGCCACCGAGCCTCTCGCTTCCAGATCCCAGGGCGGTGATCCGGTAAGGAGGCTCCCCGCCTCATAGGAGACCGTGTGGTATCCCCTTATCACCCTGAGGGCCATCGCTCGCTGCGGTCTTCGCAGCACGGCGACGCTAGCTCACCCTTACTGGGGCCCAGCGAAGGGGCGTGTGGATCGCACGACTTTTATATATGGCCTCCGGTATGAGGCATTGCCGCCCCCCAAATTAGGGAGCCGCCGCAAAAATGCAGCCACGTCCGCCGTTAGTTTGGGGCAAGCCGCCTGAAATGCGGCAAGAAGTTCTACCGGCTGTCGAAGACGAGTCCGAGGTAGTTCATCGCCTACTCGACGCCGATGCGAATACCTACCACAATGTGGGATCCCGAGGGCACGCGCGCCAGGGCCCATGAAAACACAGGGCCTCCGACTTGGTGTGAGCCACCTCGAGTCCCAACTGATCCTTGTAACGACTAGTGCAGCCCCCATCGTTGCCAACATTGCGACGCGGTGGAAACTCGTCCCCCGTGTCGTCACCAGCATGTCATGTAACAGATTACACCGATGCCGGGGGGTTTCACACCGCGCAGCACCCAGTCGTATCCGATGTTCCACAGGAGCGGCCCCAAAACCGATCACCGCACGTCGTCTCTCACCGACCCCATCCTTCCCGACCCAGGTAGATGACCGCTCTGTTTGCCAATAACCCGACAATACGACGGAGGTAGGTTGGCACCCGATGATACCCGATTGCCTCCCTAATGCAGCTCCAGGGAAAGGTGCTGAAGGCGTTAGCGATATCGAGAGCCACCACCCGCACCACTTCGCGCTGGGGCACTGCTTCCTCCGCCAGAACCCTCACGCGCATGATTGCATAGATGGTAGAGCGCCACCGGCGGAAACCAAACTGGTTGTCCGCCAGATCCGGCCCCACCACCTTTAAGTGCCGGATGAGACGGTCTGCAATTACTCTCTAACAATAACCTAGATGAAAACTAATATAAAAACATAATTATGTATATACTTTTACGGGTATTTAGTTTCGTTACCAAAACGTTTCATGTTTCAGTCGTCTAAGCAACTGACTTTAAACTTAGCACTATGCAATTTTCCACTAGATCGAGCAATATAATAAGAGGGCGAGTAAGAGCAATATGGCGATAATTAGCGTAGATTCGGTGTGAGATAGCGAGCGAACAATACCAGAGTAGGTTGCGCAAACGCACCGTTATCGTGCATGAGATCATGAGAACTGGATAGGCTTTTGTAGCAGTGAGAGAAGCTAGTATAATAAATATTTATTTCTAGCGAATCGTCCTCGCTTTGCTCTAGTGATAAACATAGCCTATTTTCATGTGAAATAGCGTAACTATCAAACGATGAAAGAGTTTTTGAATTGGTCCAGTACTTTTACACTGTCACTCTATTCTTTACCGAGTTAAAAACGGAAGATTCTCTGGTCCCCCTTATGTTTGCATGTGCGCGATTTTTCAGAACCTGCTCATGCTTGTAATCTATATAATCATGGGAAAGTTTTAGTATATAAAACCTTACCATTCTTATGTACTTAAAGATGTAATAATTGTGTATCGACAAGTCGGTTTAACTTTTCTTAAAAGTTTTGTGAATTTAAAAAGGTACCTAAACTATTTTCTATCTTATTTCATTGAGTCCACAAATTTGGATCTTTAAGGAGTATTAAGATTTTTTTTATTGCTGTTTTAATAAATTTAGCATAAAACTTTAGGTTAAGCTGTATTTCGAGAGATTTTGTACGTTTTCGGGAGTCTAGACATCAAATTAAATGTCGGGTGAATCCGGACGAGTCCCGATTAACTAGCACCCCTACGTGTAGGCAATTCTAAACCCGAAGTCCGTCTATAAAAAGATTGTCATTCACGATCATAAATAAAAGCAATTCATCATATTTCGTTAAATAAACAATAACACATATACACATATTCAACAAGGAAAGCAGTCGGATTCCCTGTTCGTTCATGCATAACATCTCATGTTCTTCGTTTATTCAACGCGAACCATTAATAAAGACTGTCAAACCAAAATGTGCATGTGATTCCGATACTACAATAGACAAATAAGACCCAATACTTAACTGAATAAAATTTATATTGCTATGAAATGTTCAAAAATTAAGAGAACTATTAGTAAGGCAAGCTACATAGTCACGTTCCGCATGCGAGTACAGCTAATGCAGAAAAAACAGCGAAATGTCCAAGAGATGGAAAGTGCGCACGCAAACCGGGAATTTCACTCGATCACCCCTCGCGTGGGTGATAGTACTTTTTGAACGGACTATTTGTAACAACAATCATGAGATATTACTGGAAAACTTCTTTAGAATCAGCCTAAAGACGTCCACTGCTAAACAAAGGCCTCCCCATAAAAAACCTGTTACATGCCATGTACCGTCATTTTGGAGGGAATTTGCCAGTACTCACCACGCTTGGCAGGCAGGTAAGCGCAGTATGGCTACTGTTCCAAAGAAGGAACACTGCTGCCGATTCCTCTAGTTTAGTCCCTTAGATGAAATGCGAAATCCACGGAGGGAGATAGAGTGGTATTATATACTTACTCTAGATACCACACGGCCAACGGAACATTACAATATAAAGAGTAAAATTATTATTTTGATATAGAAATCAAAGCTTTTTGAAGATATGATGGCACGTTTTGAGCAGAGCTGGCTAATTGCTGGCATCCTCAGCTACATGTTCGATACCCGTAGGTACATAATATTTGCATAACCTAACCAGTAGGCTATTTCGGATCTGGCTATTTATGCATGTGAGATTTATGTCTGTAAACATGATACAATATGCGAAAGAAATACGAGTGCGGGAGGCTGTTTTTTTTAAGTACTAAATAATGATAATTTCGAAAAACGAACAGACGAAAGTGTGACGTATTGTTTTTATTGTAACAAATTCAACTAATTAAGACGACCGATTTCAAATGTATACCTCTTATACAAAAGAAGAAACAACAAATTATATATTATATACAATATTTTATAGGAATATCTGAAACTAGAAAAGGACCTATCAGAAGTCAATATACAAACCTATTGCATGTTGGTGGTTACAATACAGCATTGCTTAAGAAAAATGTATTGAGCATGGGCCCTATTATATATAACAAAATACCGGACATTATAAAAAACGACACAATCCGAATCTTTAAAAAGAAACTGACAGCACTTTTACTTGAAAAGTGCTATTATTCAATTAATGATTTTTTAAACGATAGATTCTAGATTATGACATTATCTTTGTATTTGACATTTAACTATTTCCTATTTTAATAATGTTATTTAATTAATTTAATTAATTCTTGTTATTGTTCATAATTCGATTTTATTTAGTTTATCCAAATATTTGCATGCCTAATTAAGGTAGAGTGTACAAGGATCAGAAACATTTGTTAACACCTTTATTTTGTGTACCTACATTCTATGCAAATAAACATATTTTGATTTTGATTTTGATTTTGAACAAAGTCATAGAGCATCACCAAGTGGCGAGATAAAACAAAGCTAAACAATACATAACAGTAACAGTTATGCTTTTAAATTTACAAATCTCATACAGTACAATGATGATTATCGTATCTTAGTTTATTATAAAAAATTGCATTTTTAAACACTCGTTACGTTACCCACGTTTTTCTATAGGGTTACGACAGTTTGTTCACACACCACGCTTACGTTAAAGATAAGTTTACTTTTTGATAAAAATAACATCCTCGAGTAAATGCCTTAGGATTGACTATTCGTAATTTTTCATCAAAAACTCCGGTATTTGCTGGAATCCAAAACTGGAAACTGCAATGGAAATGTAGTAAGTACCTATAAGATCCCAAGAACCGCAGTAAAATAGCACAATACCGAATTGAATGGAGAAATACAGCGGATGCCTAAGTCTAGGATAACCTGACCGCACGGATGCCGCAATCGGCAAATTAGATTAAATTATTTTATAAGTTAAACAATAAATAAAATTGCCTTTACTCACTGTAAAGGCAATTTTATTTATTAAGTACCGATAAGGCTTTTTTATTGTGCTATTGTTAACATTGGTGAGTATAGAAACAACTTCCGAAAAAAGACATTTATACGCAAAGTAACGAAGATCATAATTGGGAACACTAAGCATACGTTTACGTTTACGTCTAAAATTATTTATGGTGTCTGACTGTACACAAAGGCCCACATCGGCGTGCTTCAGCAATCATACAGTGCGGGCTACCGGTAAAGTTACAGAAGCCATATCGTGCGAAATTCGAGACCATTACGTGAAAGAAAGAAATAATAGTTTAATATTTGCACCCATTGGCACAACAATAGCAGTAAAAAAAATTGCTAAAAATATTCGCTAAACAATAATGAATAAAACAAACCAACAAATAAAAATAAAACCAACTTTCTAATTGGCAACTGGAATTTTCAAAACCAGTTTAGCCAACAACCCATGGCCAATCGATGGGCGATTTCGAGATATTTCAGTGATCGAAAAAACCAGTCGTCTAAAGTTTCAGTCGTTTTATACTTAATATTGGCTAAAGTTTACGCGAATAACATCCATTCCTTTCTTTTCTTTTTTTCTTTCTGAATCGACATAGCTTGCTTAAATAGGTATATCGCGTTTAATTCATTCTATAAACCTACGTGCTGCATCCTTAGGCGCTATACATACGTGCCATCTTAGCACATACAATTATTATATTATTAAAGCATAAATATATAAAACATAAAATAAAACAATATTTTATGTTCTACCCTATATACTTACATCCGTTCATAATAAATAATAATTTTGCCTTGTAATGGTTTCTTGTTTGTTTCCTTAAATTTTAATATATTTTTACATATAAAACTTGCGTTTACAGTCCACTAACATCCCAGTTACTAATATTTTTGGTACACATCATCGTGCAATACGCAATCAAGCTAACATATACTGCTCATAATAAATCCCTGAAACATCATATGTGCAATATGCAATCAAGGACACATACGTTATGTATAGTGGAACGCATGCACGACCAATATCTATATACAAATATATGAAATTGAAGTGTCTGTTTGTAATGTCAAAATGACAGCTGTTTACTAAATGCATGTGAAAGTATATACGGTACATTTTTTATTTTTTTGTCTGTCTGTTTGTACCGGGTAATCTCCGAAACGGCTGGCCCGATTTTGACGGGACTTACGCTGGCAGATAGCTGATGTTATAAGGAATGACTTAGGCTACTTTTGTTTTAGAAAAATAATTTGAGATCCGCGCAAAAAAAATAAAACCCTTGAAATATATAACAAAATACTCTACATTTCTTTTAAATTAAACGCGGTCCCAGCCAGCTAGTATAAAATATACTACTCTTAATTCGCTCAAGTTACTTACTTGCTTCCAACGAGAAGCTGCCAAAACATTTTATATAATGAATATATATAATAATAGTCGCATAAGTCGCAGCTTTCAATTCAACGCGAACGCTTCTTCAATCGTCATGCAAACTTACATTTAAATGTAAATGAAAATATGACACTTTCCAATGCGTTTGTATAATTACTGCCGGCTCGGCGGCTAATTAGTATTGATCGCGTAACTAACACGCCGTTTTATTACGTGTGTTGCCGTATATATTATTATAAATTAACCTTTATTTATTATGTGAGTAATTATTACGGAAATATATGTAGTAACATTATTAGAGTAGTGCTAGATAAGAAAAGAAATATCCCTGTGCTCCACGGTCCCGGAGGTTGGTCACCGATGTTCGCCTTGTCTCTTCGTAGGTATCCCATTTATCCGTTAAGTCATATAACCCTTATGACTATCAGTAATAATATAAGGAAATCCGATGCAGCAGCAACCATAAGTTTCGTAGATTGTGAAAATGTAGCCACCACCAGCACATCAGCTCGGAAACGTGCCCTGCTGGGGTTCAATTCTCTAAGCTCAAACATCCATACATCCTTGAACGCAGCATTGAAATAACGGTGATAACCCAAATTGGTATTTGGGTTAAGGAATTGCACCCCTGATCATGGGCCTCCCAGTGACCACTACAATGAGCGGTCATAGGGAGGACAACTAGGTAAAACTACATTCTTGTATTAAACTATATGTAACGTTAATTTTAATACTATCGGACTTCATCAGTCTGAAGACTTGGTTGGATGTTGTTATTATTAGCACAAGGGATGATGCCGCTGCCCATCCTCTTGAAACCCCTTAATTGACTTTTATGACTGATGACTGGTGATCTATTCTTTGCTGGGAACCACATGGAAAATGTGGAAGGTAAGTTAAAAACCCACCCCAAGGTTTAGGTCCGCAAAGTGTGTGGTTGTTGTAGGTCACCGCGATCCGCACCTGCTGATTTTTCAGCGCTCTTTACTAACGTTCAGTCACGTAACCTGCGGCTACGTCCGATTTTAAGGAAACCCGCACACGGGAGCGGCAAGCGGATGCCGCACCAGTTGAATTACGAAAAATTCCATCGCCTTCGGAAAAGTACTTCATGACCGTTTCTGCTATAATTTGTCTATCAGTAATGCCGTCTCTCACTCCAAACCGTAATTAAAAAACAAAATTACCTTTTGAAAATAAAATGCATTACGACATAATCATGTAACCTGCGTAGACAAAACTTTTGCTAAAATATATACTGGTGTGAAAATTGGGAAGCTTCAAATGTGTTACAATGAATGATGTTGTAAAACTAAATGTAAAGAAAATAACAAATAGTTGTTTGTGTGATCCGTGCAATAGCTGCAATGCGGTAAGGGTGGGCGATGTCTAGTCAGCCGAACGTTTGAGGCCAGTTAGCGCCGCCAGTGCGCCCGCGCCGCACCAATAGTAGTTATCACAGTGGAAAAAAATCGTGCAGTGCCGTGAAAGAGTGAAACATGAGATCCGCATTGATATGCGTTTTCTTTGCGCTCGTTGTGAGTATCTGAACTAGAAATATATACACGAAATAATGACAAGGATCTGATAGCTGATGCTACAAAAAAAGAGAAGTCAAAAACATTGGCCGCATGAATACGATTTTAAACATAATTATTAAAACTAAATTAAAATGAATACTTAAGACTTCAAGTAACTATAATAAAGCAGGTATCGTAGAAAAGAAACAGACGCGTTCCTTCGAATTAATTGACCAAAACGTAAAGATAATACATAATTGATTTTCGCCGTTCGTAATTGCATACATTTTAAGAAGCGTCTTAGTAATGATATGATAAATAACTTTTAGAGGTGTTGTGAATTTAAATTTATATCACGGTATAGATATGCGATTCCCAGCTAAGAATGAGTTTACTTTGTACTTGTTCTACCAGTACGAGTTTTAAAAGGCGAATAAGGGAATTTCTAAAACATATGGTTCATTCAGTGTTAAAAAAAACACTGCGATCATAAATTCGTCTGCCAAGCATGGCGATTATGGCAATATTAGCTGTCCGGTTACGGACTGCCTAATAGTGTGCGTTTATGGGCCGATATTATGGTATTTAAGATATAAAAGGCACACTGTGACTAAAAGCCAAGATCCAGATGATAACTAAATATCACCTTGACATATTAATATGACTATCATTCAGAACTACGTCCATGATTCTTTTGTCAATTGAATCTACTACTCAACTAATAACAACAACATCATTGGGCAAACACCAATTACAAATAAGTTATATACAATACAAATATTATTAAACGGATTATACATCACGACAAAACAGTGACCTTAGCGTTACACCATTGTTATAAGATTAGATTTTCCCATGTAAGTGGAGCGATCAACCACATCTTACATTAAGAGTGATATCTGCGTGAAAATACATACTAGTACGCGGTTTTAATGTATCATTAAAATACGTGAAATAGCGACAAACAATAACGGCCTGGGAATGTTAATGGGAATTTATGGACATTTATTTTTCAAGAATGATATCCCTATATTAACAGTGTTTATATTGATGTACAAGTTCTTGAGGCAAAAGGATATTTTTAGGGTTCCGAACGTCCGAAGGAAAAAACGGCGGCACCCTTGTAGGATCGTGTGTCTGTTTGTCTGTCCGTCTGTCACAGCCAATTTGCTCAGAATGTACTGGTCCGATTAAGTTGAAATTTGGTACACGTTCTGGATTTCTGCAACCCAAACTCGGAAGTATAACGTAAATAAATACATTTTGAATATGGGGGTCACTTTTGGGGGCAATATAGAAAATTAAAGAATAAGGTTTTGCAAACTGTACTGTGTAACATATGAAATGGAAGGGCTTGTTGTGAGGGTCACAAATGTATTAATTATACAATATTAAAATGTATTGGTTTTACCAACCGTGTCGTCAAAGCTGCCCGTAGTAATAAGGGACGGGAGGACGACTGCCAGCGCTTTCAGCAAGAAATCGATTGAATAGTTGAGTGGAGTCGATATAACAAGCTGCAATTTAATGTCACGAAATGTTCAGTTCTAACATTCAGTAGTGCAAGGGTACCACTCCACTACAGCTATAAAGTGGACTGCGCGCCTACGAAAAGATAGTCAGTGCGAGGTCTTGGCGTTCGTATGGATGCTCAATTGTCATTCTATGAGCACATAGCCAGTGTCTGTAAAAAGGCATACAAACGGCTGGAATTTGTGCGATCACCAATCCGCCTGCCAAGCGCGGTAGTTATGGAAATATCCGCTGTGACGTAGTAGTGATCATTGAGGGGGCCATGACCAGCAATGGACGTTTACAGACTGGTGTGAGGAATTAAAGCCCACGGTCAAATTACGGACAGCTTCTATAGCTTTAATAACGACAATGAAAAATTAGCGAACGAACTTAGTCCCACGCTATCAGTAGTCGAATCGTTTAACCAGTCATGTGAATCAAACCAAGTTTCTTAACAACAACGATTACTGTTCTTCACTCCATATTCTTTGATATTATGCATATACATGTGACATTAATTATTAATAAAATAAAAAAATATTATATCCATAGTTGTAGCGGTAGCGGTTGTTGATATTTTGTTATTAATGTGACATGTCATGGCATCTGATATTAGTAAATAGTAGATACATTTGTTACACCTGTTAGCGAGTGTCGATTACTAACAAAAAAGATCGATAATTAATTCGGTTCGAGTCACAGACTGAATAATCATATGTAAATGCAATATTTGATCGTTTTAAATGTATTTAAAGAGTAAAAAGTATAGGTTTATTTATAGCTATGTAAATCTGAACAATTATTTTTAATTAAACAGTGTATGTATTTTTCCGTAAATTATTTACGCACTTATAGCGCATTTTCTTTTCATAGTAGTGAATTCATCATTTACAATTAAGTAAAACAAAACATTTCGTTACTTGCCTTCATCATTATCATATTAGCCAAAGGATATCCACACACAACCGATATGTACCAAGAATGTTTCGCGAGGCTATTGAAATTAAAAAACATCCTAATTTTAATAGAGAAGATGGTTGGCAGGTACCACCTGTTTGGAATCCAGTTATTAAAATAATAAAGTCCTGAACAACATAACGCACTAAAAAACATCAAGACACTGTGAGTGATTACTGCGTGCATCGAAACTAATTTTTTGATTAAAATTGTACGGTCGATAAAATAAAATAACTTTTTAAAAATCTGTAACGACGCCTGTCACCTTAGTCATCCTGCGATCACGAATGCTGCAAAGTATTCGAAACGCCAGGAAAAACAAAAATCTATAATATACGCGATCTAAAACGTTTAAAACAACAAAGGCCCAAAAGGCAAATAGATTACCACAATTGTGTCATTATTTTGAGGAGAAATTGCAGGAACTCACCACGCTAGGCAGGCGGGTTGGTGAGCGCAGTATGGCTGCTGTTCCACAGAAGGGACGCTGCTGCCCATCCCTCTGGTTAGAGAAGTCCTTAGTCGCCTTTTACGACCTCCACGATGAAGATGCGAGTGCTATATTCTTAATCTGAACACCACACAGAAGTACTTTCCTTGGAAGCGTTAGTTAAATAGTTCCAAGGTTGCCGGTTCTTACCGAAAAAGAGGAAAAACTGAGTCCTTCTGTCCGACTCGAGCAAAAATCTATTATCTACAAATAGTATCAGATCGCCATCCCTCAAACCAAACCAAAATCCAAAAATAATATGACTGATAACATTTAGGTATTTTGATATACTTTTTTAACTAATTTATAATTAAAAAGTACAATAAAAAGTAACACTTTGAATATAGAGTACAATGGGCGGCCTTATCGCACACAGCGATTTCTTCCAGGCAACCTTAGGATGGAAAAAAATAATTACTGGACAAGATATGGGGTAGTCTATGGTGCACACAAATAAATATCCTTAAACTTAAATAATACTATACTAAATATGTAAATAATGAAAATTAGAAATACACTACATACATAATGATAAACATATATGGTAATATATACACATATAAAACATAAATATACAAGTATAAACAAAATTAGGACAACGAATATCAAAGATGTAACAAAAGGCAGAGTAAAGGCAAGAAATATAATACTAATAATAATAATTACAGTGACAAGTAATGTTCTCTCACTAGTCTTTTGAATACCGGTAGTGACTGAGCCCGTCTAATTGAGATCGGTAATGCATTCCACAGACGAGCGGCCTGAACCGTGAAGGATTTATCAATAAAATTTTAGGTTTTCTGATGATCTTAGGATTCGCGAATGAGTATCACCAAGGAATTCGAAACGTTTTTTAAGGTAGGAGGGAGTAGAAGGAATGAATAGTACACTGTAAAGTAGTGAAAGAATATGAGTATTCCGGCGAAGACGAATAGGTAACCACTTGAGCTTAGTGCGGAATTCTGAAACGTGATCATATTTTCTTAAACCAAATATGAATCTAATACAAACATTTTAAAGTCGCTCAAGCTTATCAAGTTGTTCCTCTGTAAGATCAAAATAGCTGGCATCAGCATAATCGAGGCTCGGAAGAAGGGATTGTGCAAGCGCAATTTTAGTAGCAGTTGGAAGAAAGTTGCATAATCTTCTTAAGGATCCAGCCGAAGCAAACATCTTGCGACTAACTTCTTGCAGCTGGGTAGTCCAGGATAGATTTCTGTCAATTATCACCCCCAAGTTCCTAATGTTTTCACTTAAAGGAACTGAAGTACCTTCAAAAGAAACCTAAGGAAGTGTGGTCCAGTCGATTCTAGAAATCATCCTGGAGCTGCCCACTACAATAATTATTAGTTATTGAGTTACTTTTTAATACAATTTGGCACGAGACGTGCACGTCATTCGCCTGGTGGTGAGCGACAAGCGTTTATAACAATAAAATGCTGCCCAGGACTAGTTCTGCGAGGCATCACTCTGCGCTCGTCACCTCGAGGTGTAAAGTTATTTAGTCCCTTACGCCCAGTTATTTCACTAGCTACAGTACCCTTCTAAACGGAGCACAGTAATGTCTAAAGTTTAAACACTACTGCTTGGCGGCGAATATCTGGCACTAGGGTGATACCTACCTACCCCTGGGAAGACGCGGCACGCACGTGGTCACGTGCCGCCGTGTGCGCAGCACAGCGCACAGCAGGACTTGGGTGGGTCCTTTACAATCCTCCCCGAGAAGTGCCTGGGGGGCGACCTTTTTACAGTCGCCTTCCCTCCGCTAGAGGCGGTGACCGCTTTACAGTAATCCCCTCCGAGATGTGCCTAAAGGCGTGGCAATGGGCGGCTCTAGTGTGATTTTACGAGGGCCTGGAGCCCCTCCTTCGGCGCCTAAGATGACCGCTCCAGTGGTTTTAGCCGGTAGGAGTCCATACCCCTTCGCCCTTCCCCGGGGCGGAGGAGTTCTATGTAGAATTTCCACTGAACACCAATAAAAATTAAAAAGGGAGATACCTACCTATAAGGCAATAAGACACCTACGACCTAAACCTACCAGTTAATTGCAGTATATTAACTACAATAAAAAAATAAAAAACTATGAAAAAACCAATTTTGCCGAAAATATTACAAATCAGGTTTTCCGTAGAGGGGCGAGATAATAGTTATACATATACCATATTCATATCATTAAAGTAATTCAGTTTAGAATCATATGAATAACTTACCCTTTAGGTGTAACCTTTACATTGTTTGCTCCGGGCGGGGATCGAACCCGCGACACGTTACGCAGAAAGTCAAGCGACTTTCGTAGAACTAACGTAAGAAATCTCGGCGCAAATTGGATAATATGTCCATTACATTCCACTGTAACAAATTCTTTAACACTATCTATTATATTATGTTTAGTACAATATTTCGCCACGGTTGGTGCGTATTTAGGTCTAGATCAGATGCAGAAGCGATTAACAAACCGTCCGGGCGTTCATTGTTAGATACAAAGAAATTGCCAAAGATCAAGATTAACATCTACATTGTAGAGTTACGAAATCCTATACGCACAATATGATCGTGAATCCGATAAGCAAGTGTTTTACTAAGACCCGTATTACAGATCGAGAATCAAAACTCGAGTAGAACTTGAGTCGGGTTTGCATCAATTGAATATAAATGGACCTATTACGTAGGATTCATATTTGATTAACGCAATCTGGAGTCAAGTTCCACTTGGAGTTTTGAATCTTGATCTGTAATATGGGCCTAAATGCTCACAATAGACGCATTGAAGTGTGTAATTTTTACCGCTAATAGACCGTTCAGAACTGGGTAAAGCATATTCGTTAACGTTTTCATTAGTTATATATATGATAGTGATAGCTTTTAGGAACAAAAAAATGGAATGGAATGGTTCAAACAAACAGCACGGAACATGATTTCTTTTAGTACTGCACTTTGATTGATTAACCACTAGTTAACAACTTATGTGGTTTCATGTTCAGTGGAAATTCTTCATGAACTTCCTCCGCCCTGGGGAAGAGCAAAGGGGTATGCCGGACTCCTACCGGCTAAAACCACTGGAGCGGTCATCTTCGGTGCCAAAGGAGGGCTTCGGGACCTCGTATGATCACACTAGAGCCGCCCACTGGTGCCAATCCATAGGCACATCTCGGAGAGGGTGACTGTAAAGCGGTCAAGGGGGAGCCAGGTACCTAGTAATTTATCAATATTTTCTTAACCGAAGATTTTTCCGGTCCGTCCACTGCACAAGTGCCTGCCAAAGATCGCCACGACGACCGGTCTGGGTTTATATTGTATGCTCATCGCAGTTAAGTTATAAATTTATTCTAAGGATGCAGCTGCCCGTCCTCCAGCACAGTTTACAGTACATAAACCTCGCATACACAATAACCCAGACCAGAAACAACTATTATGTGGATCATACAAATATTTGTTTCGTGCGGAAACGAACCCGAAACACGTAGCGTAGGCCAATCGCTTAGCCACTGCGCCAAGCGTATAGTGGTCGTCAATTCGACACTTTTTTCTTTGTGTGTAATCATCTCAAGTCATCTTATCGTCATTATCTCCGGTATTGATTAACCGGTTTGGATTATTTTTTTATCATTTGGAGCGTTTTGTCATTACGACCATTTTTTTTTTAAATATAGCCAATAGAACACCTCGTCATTTAGGTGTAGGTACACGAGAAATTATTGTTATTTTTAAATTATGTAAATAGTATATTCTTGGATGCGGAACGACGAGTAAATTTGTTAAGACAAAAGAGTTGGGAGCTGGTGAATAGAACTCCTCCAAGTGTGAAAGCAGAAAAGTTGCGGTTAAAATTTATCTGCCATTTTCTGATAGCGTCTCAGCGATCAGCGTCTTTTGTACGTCAACCGATATTTGTTTCACCAAACAATATAAATTATTTATATAAAAAAAATACAATGTATTAAAATAATTACATGAATATAACTTTCTGGTGCCAAGTCAACGTCAAATATAATGCAACAATAAATATAAAACTATAAGAAAAGTTAAACCCTGGCATTCTGACTACAGAAACTATAAATTATATTTATTTGTATTTGTTACTTGATTATTTTCTGTGGTTTTAGAAGGTCGTTTTTAATCTTATAATATTATTTTATTTTTGTATTGTAAATATATCCGTGTGCTACATCTCGTCCCGTGGATATCGTAAAAGGCGACTAAAGGACTCTAAACCAGAGGGATGGGCAGCAGCATCCCTTCTGAGAAACAGTAGCCATTCTGTGCTCACCAACCCACCTGCCAAGCGTGCTGAGTACTGGCAAATTCCCCCCAATATGATAACACAATTGTGGAAATCTAAAGGGGAGGCCTTTGATCAGCAGTGGACGTTGCATGGCCGGTATGATGTTTGTAAATAAACTATATAAACAAAACAAGATTTTGTATTCAAATAATTAGAAATTGAAAGCTAACATAGAAGAACAATAGCAAATATAAAACAATTAAGTTGGATTCTACAGAAATTATTCAATTGGAAACTTATTGCAGAGGGGTTGGATCGTCCGGCATGCAACCGATTTGTAACACGCCATCGTCTCCAGCGCACTTTCCCGCCAACCGCCATTTTACTTTCAAACGCATACTGATATATCCACCTTTTTTCTTCAATTACAATTCTAATGATAGTCGTCGCCAGCCATTTAATAAGCGTATATTTGATTTGTCTCTTCATGTTTATTGAAAGATCATTATTCGCATTACAGGTGCAGAAGGAAGGAGGTAGTGCTGAGAATGACGAGGACTTCAAACCTACACCGATTCCGCTTAACAACTGGCCAAGCGAGAAACAAGGAGTGGCAGGAACACTGCAGGATATTATCAAAACTGAAGAACCCCCAACAGTGGCCGCCGTCCCTGCGCATTATTGGGAGGATGCATTAAGACATAGTGTATATTTGACTCTTGTCAGAGACAAAATAGATCAGCTAATAGCAAAAGGAGCCCTCACATCGCCAGACAGCACACCAGATCACAAGTCAAAAGAAGTAGACGATCGCGACCTTTGGGAAAAAATTAAAACAGCCCGATTTGACCGGATGAGGGAAAAGGCTATGCCACCGGACGATGTCACTATACTAGCGAAAGGTAGATTGCTTGAAGATAATGAAGGATTCCGATTCGCAGAAGAGGACGCGTCCCAGAATAACTGCAGCAAAGCAAATTGCACGAAAGGTGTGAAGGCATACTGGTCAGTGAAACGGGTGAGACAAGGAGAAACGTCGTCTGGAAAATATCATTATGAGTTGACATTTTCAGTTACGTCGCAAACAAGTAGGAAGTTAAAAAAGCCATATGAAAATCCTGTAAGAACTTTTACTATCAAAGAGAATTCCCCAACTGAACATCCAGAGACACGTAGTTACGAACAGATCCAGGACCACGTCGAGAGACCACAACGAGCTATATGGGTCCATAAGAATATAGGTGCTGCGCAAATTTATCATCGACGACCACCACACACACGTGGCTTAGACAGAATATTCTCGTCTCTATTCTCTGATGAAGATAGCTACGAAGAACCTTCGTATAGGCATAAACACAAGACTTACGTTTCACAAACTTACCCCCATCACGCGAAAGTGGGATATGTAGACGATAGAGAACTATACCATCATAAAAAACAGATTCCTTACCCTATACTGAAGCCTCACTCGTTTAGATACACTCATCCTCCTATCCCACCTCCGCCTCTATCTTACATACAGCATCCTTACTTAAACGTTGATTCCATAGGGAATTATCCATACCCCTCATACTCGGACATCAGAAATATTCCGTCGAATGCAGTAAAAACCACTCGACCAGCTGTTCTGCCGACGCCAATTACAAACTATCCACTACTAAAAGAATCAACCATCGAGGTATCCGTTAAGACTAAATTGAATGCGACAGAATACACAACAAAGAAACCAGACGAAAGCACTACTTTTAAAATCCATAATCATTTTAAACAGCCACCTATGAAAGTTAGTTATTTCACAGACCACGTTCGACCCCCAGTGTATAACGCACCACCAGGAGTGTTCGTAACTATGGACAAAAAGCCTTTTAAACCGATGCCTCCGCTAAAGTTTATGCATTCAAACAAACCACAAAAAAACATGCCTTCAGATTTTCGTCCGAGCCCGCAAGTTCACGACACTCAATTCTCTGATCCAGAATCCACTGCCGACACCGCATTTAGACCAATAACTATGGATTACACAGAAGTGTCTACCATAGAAGAAGCTAATGATAACAGTAAAAAGGGCAATAAGAACATCCGAAAGCCCAGCGTGGCAAAGAAAGCTGTGAAAAAGCATGAACACATCAAACCGCAACACCTCACCACAGTAATACCTAAAATAATAACCGCACAGAGCGTAACAGTTGAAGAGGACAACTCAATGGAATGGGCGAATCTTTTGGGAGCTTTCACTAAAACTACTCCGATGGCTTCACAGAGAGAGAAGAGTTCCACAGAAAGTTTTGACCTTATTTCGACAACAACGCCGTCACTCACAACAACTACAGAAGCCAGATTTGATGACACTGAAGATTATTCCGAGGAAGTGAGTAAAAGTACCAGCAGTACTACAACTACGACGGCTAAACCAAAAAAGCGAACACGTCCACCGCCACAGTTTTTGAATCTAGAAAAGATTAAAAAACACAAACGTGTGACGTCAACAAACACAACGACAACTAAGCCAATACGAAAGTACCCCGTCAAAAACCCATCGGACGACTTAACGCCTCCAGCGAGCTCCGCCGCAACAAGCGGAGCAAACTCTGTATGGGAAACTATATCTCACAAGGCGTCTACAACTACAACGACGACAACTAGTACCACTCCACGACCTACGAGTACCACAAGATTGACGACAACTAGTACATCTAGCACAACTGCTACACCAAGTACAACGGTGGACACCGAACAAGCGGTTGCAACCACGCAACCGAAGAGTAAAAATCGTTTCAGACAATCCACATTGATGCAAAAAGGCACTTCAGTGAATCACGACAAATGGTCAGCAGCTACACTCGAAAAGAACCGAACGAATCCTGTAACAAATATATTCCCACTAAGAAGAAAAGCGTCTAAGTTTCAAGGATATATACCATCCAGTACACCTAGGAGTCCAGAAGTTGAGAGAGATAGAAACGATCACCAAGATCATGCTTTCAATTTGAATAAAGAAAATATCATTAGCACCACCACAGAACCAAGCGAAGACATTCCGAAACAAATGCCCCAACCTACACATTCAACTGTCAATGATCCTCCGCAAAAGACAAATAATGATTTGCCACCTGAATGGAATCATGAAGATGAAACAGAAGAACTCAATGAAGAGGGGACAGCAGAAAAGGAAAATAACACTCAGGAATTCAAAGATGGCAATGAATACATCTTTCCAACAGCACCCACGAATCACAAAATTAAACCAAATTATATTAGTCTAGAAAAACAATTAACAACCACAGACAAAACCATTGCTACATCAGTACATTCTGCAACAAAAAATAAAACAAAATGTAAAAAGAAGAAACATAACAATCTCACAACTACAGAAGGAACTATGGAATCATCAAGTGATACTGAAACTAATGCTAGCCCTACCGATTCTAGTATTACTACAACAGAAAGCACGGGTACTTCGGACATATTCGAACAATTATTCGGAGGTTTTACAATGGATGATGCTACTGAGAAACCAAAAACAGAACACTCTACTACACCCCTAGAACCAAGTACCAGCAAAAGCGAGAAAAATGAGCGTTACATTCACATTGACGACGATATTGAAGACTTCCTGCATTCCCTAGACAAGAATAGTAATCATCATGCTGAAAATTATGAAGAATATAATGATGATGATGATGATGATGATGATGATGACAATGATGATAAAGATTCTCCCTTTAGTAATGATGACGATAACTTAGATAGTAGAAATTTTAGTGATGAGTACTATGACAATCAAGAAAGTCAGGAGCAGTCATTTAGCTTACTAAAATTAATGACTATGGAATAAGTCGAATGTTGTCTTAATAGTCTTAATACTCAGTGTTGCAGCTTTAAACTGTTGTTTTTGTCATTGTCCTCTAACCACTGGCAGTGACCAATGGGAGCTATTTATTTTATATCAGTTGTTGTTACAAATAATTTTGAAGCATTTATTTATGTGAAAGCCAAGAAACTCAACAGGGCTAGAAATTGCATAAATCCTATTTTAATGTGTTACCGGAATGTAAATATTTTAAAATTAACTTAGTTTAGTATAAGCTTAATGATATATTTTGTATAATAAATTATTATAAATATGATTTTATTATAGAGTTCGTTCTGACCTGCGCCTTCCATGGAATATTTGTAAATAGGTTCTGGTTTCAAAGGAACAAATGCTGCGAAGGATTCTGGTACCATGTCTTTAATCCTTTGATGATATGACAACCTACAAAGACAAATAAATATATAGCTTTATAATATCAGCAATAGGGAATAATCACTACGTAATTATATTATTGAAGGACATTTGTTTAAAGCACATGACAGTATTAAATTCATTTTAAAATAATTATACCTGATAGATAAAATGGTTGCAATACAATAGACTTAGAAATACTCAAGCAATCAATAATTTTGATATAGTAATCCCATAACACTTTAATTTAATACAGGTCTAGATGATAATATCAGGAAAGTGTTTTAAATTATATTATATGTGGGCAAACGAGTGTGCGGATCGCCTTAGCGATCACCACCGCCCATAAACATCCGCTGCACCAAAGGAGTTGCTGCGTTTCCGACCTTAAGGGTAACATACACTTTTCATTAATGAGCCCATATCGTGTCTGCCATATTGTTGGGGGTTGGGCTTCCGATATTCGTCAGTCACCGTACGAAATACAACAATGTTGTACTTCACGCCAGTATTCTGTGACGGCAGAGACCATTTACGAGCTCTAGTTTAGTCATCTAAATCTGGATTCTCCAAGATTAAACCATGCTCAAATGAATAAATAAGTATATTATATTAGTACAAACCTGAGACATTTTCCAAGCACTTCTCGAATAAATCGGGGCTTGGGATGGTCAAGATCTAACTGGGTACATGCCTCCCAGTCTTCCCAAGACCAGCGGTATTGGAAGTTACTCAGATGGTATGCAAACCAATTGACAAACCTGTAATTTCAGAAAACATATTAAGGGAATGTTAGTGTTTTTGGTGTAATATATATTTAATAAACTCTTATGCAAACTCATAGATAACAGTGCTATAAAATTCATAGCAATCGCTCATCAGCCAATTCCCATTATATACTACAATGAGTAACTATGAAGAGGTAATTGCCTCAAATAAATAAAAAGGAGGAATGTACATACACATACATTTACATACTCAACAACAGTAAAGCAGCTCTGTAAGCGCTTCTGGTCAAATAATGCATTATTATAAATAATGTCAGGCCTACACAGCTTGGGAAGACACATCAATCACCTTGTTGGGTATATCAATACAATACAATACTCTTTATTGTACACCATACATAACAAAAAAAAGATCCAATACATAAAATGACATGTACAAAGGCCGGTCTTATCGCACTCAGCGATTTCTGCCAGACAACCTTGGGATGGACAGACTTGCTAATAAAAAGAAAGGGGTAGTTCACAGTGTAACAATATTTATAACGTACTTAATACATACTTAACTATGATATATATGACAAACATGATATATATATAACAGATGCATATCAAATAAAAATAAACGGGAAATTAATGTAGGACATTATAGTAAAAGATAGTGCTCCTTAACTAGTTTTTTAAATGTTGCCAGGGACTTAGCACGTCTAATTGATAGAGCAAGTAGCTTGAACTGTGAAGGATTTTCCAACGAAATTTGTGAAATGTGTTGGAATTTTCAATGTTAGATTCTCTGATGACCTTAAGGATCTCGAATGTGTGTCATGAAGGAACTCGAAACGTTCTTTAAGATAGCAGGGGGTAGTGGGATTGTACAGGATACTGTATAGAAGCTGAAGAATATGAGTATTCCAACGAAGGCGTATAGGGAGCCACTTGAGCTTAATACGATACTCTGAGACATGATCATATTTGCGTAAACCAAATATAAATCTTATACAGAAGTTTTGAAGTTGCTAAGTTTATCTAGTTGTTCCTCTGTGAGATTCAGATAGCTGGTGTCGGCGTAGTCAAGAATTGGAAGAATTTGGTTAGGTTTTGTCTATGTATATGCCTAGGTTCTTAACTTTGTCAGTTATAGGATGCATAGTGCCATCAAAAAGAACCAGGGGTAGTTAGGTCCAGTCAACTCTTGAAATCATTCTAGAGCCGCCAATGACAATGACCTGGGTCTTCAAAGGATTCACCATAAGTCCATAAGCCTTGCTCCACTGGCTAATTTGTTTCAAACCACAATTGATCATGGCCACTGCTTCCGACAGCTTATCTGGCGATGCTTGGGAATAAATTTGGAGATCATCTGAGAGTATTTAGGGTAATGAGAAGGCAGACGGATTAGAAAAGGCTGAGTCACAAAGCAGGTAGTTTTCTCTGAACCCTTTAAAGGTATTCCTCGTGGAACCTGTTATTGTTCATTACATGCACATGCTGGGATAGAACAAACAAAAGAATTGAGATTTAAATGTACACCTTTTTTTTATCTTGCTAAATCCTCATGGACGGTCGGAGGGACATGCTGGACTCTCTTACTGGGTAAAACCCCACAGTGTCCTTCCACTTACCTCTAGCCGTGGGTGAGGTGCACGCTTTGTCAGCATTAGACCATGCCCCTAGCAGATAGTATACCATTATCCCTGAGCTATATTGGATTGTGGAGGTCAGATGGGAGCAACATGTATTATTAAGGTTACCAAAAGCAATACCCACTGTAATTGACAAAAAACAACAATGATGATTACTGTGAGATATTATGGATGTCATCATCATCATCATATCAGCCACAGGTCGTCCACTGCTGAACAAAGGCCTCCCCCTTAGATCTCCACAACGAGCGGTCACATGCCGCTCCCATCCAACGCCTCCCAGCGACCCTCACCAGGTCGTCTGTCCACCTCGTTGGAGGTCGTCCCACGCTGCGTTTTCCGGTGCGCGGTCTCCATTCGAGAACCTTTTTGCCCCAACGGCCATCAGTTCTACGAGCAATGTGCCCTGCCCATTGCCACTTCAGCTTACTAATCCTTGCAGCTATGTCGATAACTTTAGTTCTTCTACGGATCTCCTCATTTCTGATTCGATCTCGTAGAGAAATACCAAGCATAGCTCTCTCCATAGCTCGCTGAGTGACCTTGAGCTTTCTTATGAGGCCCATTGTGAGTGACCACGTCTCTGTTCCATATGTCATCACTGGTAACACACACTGGTTAAAGACTTTCGTCTTTAGGCATTGCGGTATTGTTGACGAAAAGACGTTGCGAAGTTTCCCGAACGCTGCCCAGCCGAGTCGGATTCGACGATTGACCTCTTTCTCGAAGTTGGACCTACCTAACTGGACAGTTTGTCCCAGGTAGACATACTCGTCAACAACTTCGAGAACAGAGCTCCCAACGGATATTGGGATGGGCACGACATGGGCATTTGACATGACTTTCGTCTTGCCCATGTTCATTTTAAGGCCCACCTGTTGGGAAACCCTGTTGAGATCATCGAGCATTGTGCTGAGCTCTTGCAGCGATTCTGCCATGACTACGATATCGTCGGCAAATCGAAGGTGAGTGATATACTCGCCATTGATGTTAATGCCGAATCCTTTCCACTCCAGCAGCTTGAAGGCATCCTCCATTGCAGCGGTGAACAGTTTCGGGGAAATTACGTCCCCCTGTCTCACACCTCTCTGCAATGGAATTGCCCCCGTGCTCTGTTCATGTACTCGGACCGACATGGTGGCGTTTCTGTATAAGCACTTCAACACTTCAATGTACCGATAGTCAATGTGGCACCGCTGCAGAGATTGCAGCACTGCCCAGGTTTCGATCGAATCGAAGGCTTTCTCATAGTCCACAAACGCCAAGCATAGTGGCAGATTATACTCCTCGGTCTTCTGTATAACCTGCCGCAGCGTATGGATGTGGTCTATGGTACTGAAACCTTTTCGGAAACCGGCTTGTTCGGGAGGCTGGAAGTCATCAAACCTGCGCTCGAGACGATTCGTGATGACCCTTGAAAACAGCTTATAAACATGGCTCAGAAGTGAGATGGGTCTGTAATTCTTCAATAGGGTGTTATCACCCTTTTTGAAGAAGAGCACCACCTCACCTCTGTTCCACGCTTCCGGCGTTGTGCCCTCGAGTAAGACGGAATTGAATAGCTTCTGAAGGACTTTAAGTACCGGTGTGCCACCCGCTTTCAGAAGCTCTGTCGTAATTCCGTCTCCACCCGGCGCCTTGTTATTTTTAAGCTGTTTCAAGGCCATCCTAATCTCGTACAGGCTGATGTCCGGGATATCCTCGGTATAGTGTCGGGTTAGTTTGGCTCGCGGGTCTTTGTCAGAGCCAATGGTAGGTATAGTTACCGAGGTGTATAACTGCCGGTAGAACTTCTCAATCTCTCTCAAAACCTCTGGCTTAGTCGACGCTACACTGCCGTCCTCGGTCTTCAGCTTCATAATACGACTTTGCCCAATAGACTTGTCTCTTGCGAACACTTTGGAGCCTTGATTCCGCTCAATCGCCTCTTTAACACCATTGGTGTTAAAGGTGCGGATATCGTGACGCAAGGACTTCCATATCCGTCTATTGAGCAGTCGGTATGCTTCAGCATCACCGGAGGACTGCAGCGTCATGGCGCGTCTTTCTGCCATGAGGTCGAGAGTGTGATCGGAGAACTTTTTTGGTCTACCTTTACGGTGGGCCTTAAAGAACTTAGACCCAACCGTTTGGACAGTTTCTACAAACCTACCATTTAAATCGTCCACAGATACGCAATGTTCTAGGCACTCGAAGCGGTTTTGGAGTTCGAGTTGAAAGCTCTCGGGGTTTTGGATATGAGCACTAGAGGGCCGGAGCGTAGACCTCATCAGACGAGACCTCTCAACTTTGAGATTAATATTCAATGTGCCTCTTACCATTCGGTGATCACTACCGGTTTTCACCCTGTGGATCACAGAGACATCATTGAATATTTGCCTCCTATTGGTCATGATGAAGTCAATCTCATTCCTCGTGGAACCATCGGGACTCATCCAGGTCCATTTCCTGTGAGGCGGCTTTTGGAAAAAGGAGTTCATCACGAAGAGTCCCTCCTTTTCCAAAAAGTCGGCCAGCCTCTGTCCCCTGGGGTTCCGTTGCCCATATCCAAATTGCCCCACTCTCAACTCACCATCGCATCGAGTGCCCAGCTTCGCGTTGAAGTCCCCCATCACAACAGTGAAGTGTGTCTTCGAGGTATGTATGGCCCTACTTACGTCCTCATACATACTCTCTACTTCATCATCTGGGTGTGTCGAGGTCGGTGCGTAGACCTGTATGACCTTCAACGAATACCTCTTGGATATTCTGAGTATAAGGTACGCTACCCTGCTCGACACACTTTCGATGGCCACTATGCTGTTAATGAGGGACCTGCGGACGAGAAACCCGACACCACCTTGAGACAGATGTTCGCCTTCCCGGTAGTAGAATAAGTTGCCAGATTTCAGGGTTATCGTGTCCTCACCCTCTCTTCGGACTTCTGATAGACCCATGATATCCCAGTGCAACTTATCTATTTCTTCTTCCAGCTCAACAATCTTTTCGTCTGCCCTCAGTGTGCGTGTGTTATACGTTACCAGGGCCAGTTTTCGTTTGGGGTGGTAGCCGGATCCCGTCCGGTGATTCTTAGCACCCCCTGCCCCGCCGTTACCGTGGCTGCTACCATGACCAGGAATAGCGGGGCTGCCGGGAACTGGGGGCCGGTGCATTAGTCGTGTCGTCATTTTGGGGGGAATTTGCCGATACTCACCACGCTTGGCAGGCGTGTTGGTGAGCGCAGTAATGCTTCTGTTCAGCAAAGGGACGCTGCTGCCCATCCCTTTGGTTAAGAGTCCCTTAGTCGACTTTTACGACCTCCACGGGAGGAGACGGAGTGGTGCTGTATTCTTAATCCGGACACCACACGGAAAATGGATGTATTTACAGTTTAAACCATGTAATAAACATTAGTATGAGTGTCAATTATTAGACATGAAAACTATTCAATCAATCAAACTTAAAATATTTAAATATTTGTCACATTACTGGCAAGGTTTAGGGATAGTATCGGATAATTTTCATTAGGTAGCATTGTGCTCTGTTACTCTAAAAATGGAAACGAAAATAAAGCACTGTGAAGCATTGCAGGGTACAGCTAGTACATATAGAATAAATTAAACCAACTAACCTATCAAAACTGGCAATGTTCATAGTGTCAATCCTCATAAACAATATTTCTGTAGCCTGTGCTAACACTTGCGGCATAGTCGATGGCTGCAGCTTACATAACTCAATCAAAATGGATCCATAACATATTTCCAAATATCTTGGTCTAGGTAAGTTAAACAATTCAGCAAATATAATTTCTACAATACAGTATTCCAAAGGAATCTTAGATTTGTATGGAAAGCAGAGAAGCTGGGCAGCACATTCCTTTCGTTCTGCATGGTATGCTTCTAAAATGTTGTGAAGGTGCTCCTCAATGAGAAACCTTTCGATGGAATGAGCTCCTGGTAGAACTGGACCATCAGGACAGTCAGTATAGTCAAACATGCGGAATATTACCCTTGGCATGGGGTATGTGTCAGTGTCATTGTGAGGTGGTGGCTGAAAACAAATATATATATTTTAAAGGCAATAAATAAGGAATTATTACTAAACATAATAACTTTTACTCATAAAGCCGAGTTTGTGTAACATATTACTAGCATTTATAGTCTAAATAGTCTAATAAGTTGGATTTGAAAGCCTGTTTTTATAACAACTGTAATGCTACCCAGAACCAGAATTATTCCTGCATAGCTTCACACTGCACTACTCACCTCCAGACGTTAGTTATTTAGTCTCTTATGCTCTTATATTTTCTAAAAGAGATCATTGTGTTACAGGTTTCTTTTTGGATTGGGAATATTAATTTTCCAATTTAAGTAAATATTAGAATCTATATAACAATTATATTTGAATAATCTTACCTGTATTGCAGGAAGGGTGTGTTGTAAGGCTTCACACAAAATGGAATCAAAGGCAAGATATGGCCTAGGGATATGCTTCTCTGACCAATTGTCTTGCTTTAGCTTTTTAATTTGAGCCCATAGACAATCCAAATACTCTTCTTGAAGATGAGGAGTGTCAGAAGACCATACTTTCAGAGCATGCCAGTGTTTCTTACTGCGCTTATTTAAAAATATGTCAATAGTTGTTAACAGATGATCTAGTTGAGATTCCTTTTTCTCATAAAGCTCTCTCCCCACCCATGGCAATGCCGACAGCACAGCAAACACAAACCAATCTCTCCTAACTTGAGGGACTCCATCCTCATTTGCACAGTCCACTAAAGTTTCCAACAAGGTCAACAAGGAGGAGGCAGCCAGTACATGGCAGTTCACTAAGTCGGCTATGAACCTGAGGCAGTACCTCGCCGCGTTCCATTTACCAATCTTCAAATTTTCTTTGAATGTCTTTACAATATAGTCAACAAATTCACCACCAAAGTTATAGTTTTTGGCATTCAGAAGACCAACTAACGTGGCATATATGGTGCATTTTTCAGGCATACGTATAGCACAATCGGTAAGTATGCGTAAAATTTTGACACGGAACGTACTTAAATCTGCCTCCAGTACACTCGCCAAACCTTCCAAGTTACTCTCTAAACTAGAGCTACTTTTCTCTCCAACCCTCAGTATCAGAGACTCCAACCTATCTTCAATCTCCTGATTTTCCGATACACGACGCCTTTTGCGATTTAGACGCTCTAAAACAGAAGTAAACTATAAGTCATCAAACCGACATAGTTTTATAACCTACAAAATGGGGAGTAAAATATATTATACTTACCGTAACCATCCTCCTCGTCATGAGCCCTTCTACGATTCATTTTTTTTGGATTTGGGTTGCACAAAATATGTATCAAACACTTAACTAATATGAGCGTTAATTAAATAATGTAAAAATTACACAGGTCACCAACAAACTTAAGTCAAGTCACCGAACGAAATCGAAGTTGACAGTAGAGTAGAGATTTCGATATGAGTTACTCGCGAGTGAGCTAAAAGATATTGTGCTAAATATCTCTCCCAAAGAGCGAATCACTCACTCGCTCACTCATATCTTTGATCCTTTTGTATCTAAAGAGCGACTGGCTGATAGAGTTAAAGAAATGTTATCTTCTTAAAATAAAGTCCTAATAATGTGTGTATTGCTGGAAGAAGGTGGTCTAAAATTGTGGTGATCATGTAACGGCTAATGTTATCACTGCCCACAGATTTTGCTTTGATGGATAGGATTTAACCTCTCCCAAGTCGACTCGATAAAAGTGAAAAGGATTTATGTTGGGACGCGTTAGACCAGTTTATGAAATAATAGTGTGACATTTGGTTAAGCGATTTAATGGGAAAGAAGATTTAAAAGTGAAGAAATGATTGTTCACTTCGTCTAAGCCAATTAGAAGTCTAAGACAATTTTAAGCAAAAGAATTTGATATGTCTAAATGTCGCGATTTACCGATACCTAGAGTTCCAAGGAACTTCCAAATATTGGTAGAAGAAGAAGAAGAAATATTATCCAGAATGTAGCGGCGTTTGGCATTACGTATCATCTGATTACACCGATTCCTAGCACCCTTGAAAAGATTCCAGTTATCTTCTAGACGATTTCTTTTAAACTTGCGGAAAGCGCAGTTCCTCCGCCTCATCGCCATTAGAATACCCTCATCATCCATGGCGCAGGTGGTCTTTTCAATTTAACCTTTTTGACCGAAGCGTGGATGTCCACAATCTGCGTAGAAATACGCACTTAGTCGTCCACTGTAATGGCCTCCACCAACGGTTTCTAATCGATAACAGACGGGATACAAAGTTATGATCTATTAAATGAGTAAGATTCGAATCAATCGCTCTCTCGTTCAGAAGCGAATTAAGCGAAAAAATGAATTGAAACAAAAATTGTGCTCCGTGTCACAGTATGCACAATTACCTAATTCAAGATTTTAAAACGTGGCTAGATTATAGCGACATTAGCACGATAAATTTTATGTAGATAACAGTAACCCTTCCACCCAGTCGCCCTTTCTAATAGTTACCCCAGATACAAATACAAAAGATTCAAAGATATAGTTGCAATGAAAGTGAGCGAGTGAGAGATTCGCTCTTTGAGAGAGATATATATCTTATAAATATCTCGCGAGCGAGCGACTCATCTCTAATGTCAAAGACAAAACAATATTTATTTATTTAGGAATTTTTCGCGTGGAGGAGGAGCATAGAATACATGAGGAGAGCGAAAGACGATGGTAAAATTTGTCACCTATTTATGTCGCAGTAGTTCTATGTTCTCCTAATGATGTCGTGCAATTATGCTGAAGGATTATCTCCATATGAAAATAAAGGGATCTTGGGAGTACCAGAGGTATTTAAGTCCAAATTCTTTATTTTTAGTTCTCAGGAAAATGTGATTTGCATAATAATCGTCTATTACAATCATCTACTCTTGTTTTAGAAATTCGACTCATTGGAGAAGTTTAACAAAAAATGTGAGCTATTAGCTCAATTCATAAATCAAGCTAAGCATGTGGTGGTACACACTGGAGCAGGCATCAGTACTTCGGCAGGAATACCAGACTTCAGGTAAATAAGTAATTCCAAGTGAAGTTTCATTCAGGAAATTGTGAACTTCAACTAAGAATCTTATAGTATGGTTAATTTCTGTGAAATACTTATTTCTCATTTAAAAAGATGTCATTGCTTTAAAACAAGATCTGCTGTATATGTAAACAGGACGAATAACTTTTAATTATGTGTAAACCATCACAAATTTAGAACTGACTATTAACCAACAGAGGGCCCAATGGTGTATGGACATTAGAAAGAGAAGGCAAAAGACCTGCAACAAACATGTCCTTTGCTGATGCCCAGCCAACTAAAACCCACATGATACTAAGGAAATTAGTAGAGTGTAATAAAGTGCATTACATAGTCAGTCAGAACATTGATGGTCTGCACCTGAAGTCTGGCCTGCCTAGGAAGTACTTGGCAGAACTGCATGGGAACATGTTTATTGATGAATGTAATTTGTGTAAGAGGTAAGATGTATTTTGTGAATTCTCAAATAATTGTGTTTTGTAATTGCTACTGTTTTACTTTAAAACCAGTAACATCCTTATTTGTCCATTACAAAACTATCTCTTGTGATAATAGTTCCTTTATACACTGCATGCAGGTATGGTAGTAATTAGCTGCGCTTTCATCTGAAGAAGATAATAATTGTATTATATTGATAAACTAATTCAATCAACAATATTGTACTATGCTTGATATTTCTCTATGAGATCAAATCAGAAATGAGGAGATCCGTAGGAGAACTAAAGTTTTGGACATAACAGAAAAGATTAGTAAGCTGAAATGCTAATATATTGGGCAGGGCACATCACTCGTAGAACTGATGGCCATTGGGGTAGAAAGCTTCTTAAGTGGAGACAACACATTGGAAAACACAGAGTGGGACAGCCTCCAACTCAACAGAAGCCGTCATTGTGGAAATATATGGCGGGAGGACTTTAGGCACCCATTATAACAAACTGTTTTCATTTATTATACACATGCATATATACATTTTTTCTTACAACATTATAGACAGTCAGTGATGATTATTTATTATTTTATTGAAGATAATGGACATGCATTTGCTTTTACATATTTCTAGGCAGTTTGTGAGAAGTCACCCAGTGGAGACAGTGGGCAAGAAGTGCAGTGGAGTGCCATGCGCTGCTGAGCATGTCACAGGGAGGCCATGCAGAGGTAGGCTGTATGATGGAGTTTTGGACTGGGAACATAGCCTGCCTGAGAATGATCTAACCATGGCTGAATGGCATTCCAGGCGAGTCCCAAATTATTACAAATACAATGTTATAAAATATAATACTAGTTACACATAATACCCACCAGGTTTTGCAATTTATCTTTTGAGTAAACCTTTTTTTATCCAGAATATAAACTCCATAGAAACCTATTATATAATATAATAATTATTAAAATCATTTCCCAGTCTTTTACAAACTGCAATGATGTAATGGTTTTCTTCCTAAATTTCAGCATAGCAGATTTAAGTATATGCTTAGGTACAACTCTTCAGATAGTTCCTAGTGGTAATTTGCCCCTGGAATCAGTCAAGTATGGAGGTAAACTGGTTGTATGTAACTTGCAACCCACAAAACATGTGAGTAAAGTTTTAGCTTTATCTATCACAAAATGTCATATTAAAATTCAAATTGGTTCAAACAACGCAAAGTACCTGAGCAACTATTTAATGCTAATTGGTTCAAACACAGACCCAGAGCAACAATTTAATGATAATTGGTTCAAACACCACAAAGAGAAACCCAGAGCAACAATTTAATGATATTTGGTTCAAACACAGACCCAGAGCAACAATTTAATGATAATTGGTTCAATCACCACAAACACACAGACCCAGAGCAACTATTTAATGCTAATTGGTTCAAACAATGCAATAGAGTGCAATTGTAACTATTTATAGGCCTTATACATATAAGCAATAAAGCACCACTCCCATCGCCCGTGGATGTCATAAAAGGCGGCTAAGGGATTCATAACCAATGTCCCTTCTGTGGGACAGTAGCCATGCTGCGCTCACCAACCCACCTGCCAAGTGTGATAAGTATGGTGGTGACAAATTCCCCCAAAATTACGACACAATTGTGGAAATCTATCGCGGAGGCCTTCGTTCAGGAATGGATGTCCTTTGGTGTATTGTGTGTGTGGAATTTGTGTTTGTAAACGCACCCACGACACAGGAGAAATCCTAGTGTGGGGTAACTTAGTATAAAAATAATAATTTTATTTCAGGACAACAAAGCAGATCTAATAATAAACTACTATGTAGATGATGTATTAGAGAAAGTTATGAACTCCCTCAGATTAGATATACCAAACTACTGTGAGGACGACAATCCTACTAAACGCGCTGACGCTGCCATCATCGATTGGACCATAGACAGGCGAGATGTTATACAATTAGAAAAAATATTCAAAGCCAAATGCAAAGGTGTTAAGAAAACAAGGATTTTGATTAAGAATAAACGAAATAGTACTGACATAAACTCCGTAAATGGTGTGAATAGTGATAAGTCAAAAATAATAAAACTAAAAGTTAAAGAAGAGAATAGTGATGATTGTGTAAACATAAAACCTGAACCTGTGGAAAAAGAAGTGCAAATGTAATCAATTGAAACAAAATTAAGAATTCTACTTTAATTAGACCACATGGACTTCCACATGTCGTGGCCTGTGTTTATCGAGGACTCGCCAGGCCTGCTGCAACTCTGTGATGACATCATTCAGATATGTTAGCTCGTATTTGTGTAGTTGGCCACTTATGGCTGTGGCCAGCGCCCCATGTATGTATGGCATAGGAAATAAAATAATAAAAATACAATACTCATTAAAAAAATCCTAGTACATATTAGGTACAAATGTATAAAACTGAGAAGTCTATCTCATACTAAATTATGTATTTTACAAATTTATTTTGGTCCATTATCCACCGAACAAATACAAATGTATGAACAATTATATGATCTTTTCAATGAAACAACACAATTACAATAAATTAAATAGTTTATTTATAAAAATATCTTCTTATTTACAAAATATTATTACTCTTTGGCAAGTTTGGAATGTTTGGAAGTCTCAATAAGATACATCACCATACTATCACCATGATCAAATAATTTCAAAGGGATATAAATTTTTGATTCTTAAACTTGTATGCAACTATATAATTATAAAAGTAGAAAAGATCTACGTAGTTTACAATCTTATAGGCACACTTATTTTTTTAAAAAGACACTATAAATGAGGCTGTTAATGCAATGTGACCATAACACAATGCACATTATTGTTTATTTCACAATTCAAAGAGAGTTACTAGGATTTTAAAATGTTGGAAAATAAGCATGGAACAAATACTTTGCTTGACATAAAAAATGTGATAGCCACTTTTGCTATGATAGATCCTATGAATTACCCTTTTTATTTATAACGAAAAATCTAACATAATAAAGATGTTACTTGAAATGCAATCATAGTGACTAATGGTAGTATTAAATTGTCAATTTGGTCAGTTTTCGCCTCCACTAGACCTGATATTGTAGCTGTGACGAGGACTCGCATCAAAGCGTTATCAACTCTCAATAATCCTGAAAGATAACAAAACATTTAATCTCGCGAAATGTTAATTATTATTCCAATTGCCGTGTGGTGCCGGCTCAGAATACCACCACCCCATCTCTTCTCGTGGGTGTCATAAAAATCGACTAAGGAATTAGCCGGAGGATGGGCAGCAGCGTCCTTGGAGTACATTAACAGCTCAACTGCGATCGCCAACCCGTCTGCCAAGCGTGGCGATTATGGCAAAACCCCCCAATGAGCCCACAACACACCCATATCGGTCGTTGTAGTGATCTTTAAGGGAGGCCTGTGTCCAGCAGTGGACTTCATTCGGCCGAAATGATAACATCTACATCTTATGTGACCTGTAATCTATACAAATAAATAAAATTGAAGTGTCTGTTTGTAATGTCAAAATAACAGCTTTTTACTAAATGCATATGAAAGTATATACGGTACATATAACAAAACAACAATTTTTACATTTTTTGTCTGTCTGTCTGTCTGTCTGTTTGTTCGTTCCGGGTAATCTCCGAAACGGCTCGACCGATTTTGACGGGACTTTCACTGGCAGATAGCTGATGTTATAAGGAATAACTTAGGCTACTTTTATTTTAGAAAAACCATTAGGGTTCCGCGCAAAAGATAAAAAACCCTTGAAATCCAATATTCTATGTCAAGTGTCTATTTCGAAGTACTCTAACTTTCTTTTAAATAAAACGCGGGTGAAACCGCGGGTCTCAGCTAGTCCATAATAAAATGACTGACTGATTAATTAAAATTTTCGGCATGGTTGGCGCAGAGGCTCAGCATTTGTCTTTCGGAGCTACGTGTCGCGGGTTCGATCCCCGTACGGAACAAGTATTTGTATGGTCTACAGATAGTTATTTTGGGTCAGGGTGTTTATGCACGTGAGATTTATGTCTACCCATGACCCAGGAGGAATCGGTAATCTGGATCATCGTTTGAAAATAAACAAAATTTGGTGAGACCAAATTTTGGTGTTATGATATCCAATTTTAAGAATAAGTATTGATTTTGTACTGCTACTATTAAAAAACTGGATGCAATAATAGTTTACTATAATACAATAAGCTCTGTGTTGCCGGCTACTAATCGCACCAACCCATCTCATCCCTTGGGTGTCGTAAAAGGTGACTATGGGATTAACCGAGACCGGACAGCAGCGTCCTTCGAGTTCATTAACAACTCAACTGCGATCGCCAGCCCGCCTGCCAGGCGGGGAGATTATGGCAAACCTCCCAATGAGCACACACACCCAGACCGGTGATTGTAGCGACCTTTGAGGGAGGCTTGTGGGCAGCAGTGGATTTAAATTCGGCTGAAATGATGATATAATATAAATAATCAGGTTAATGTGGCCACTCACAGAAAAATAACAATTTCTGCACAGCGACCTTGATCTTAACCAGCTTTAATAAAAAAAAGAGTAGGTAAGTGTAAATGTTATTTAATAACCATTTAAGGCAATGTTATTTCGTATTGTGTCGAAAAGTTATCGTAAAAACGCGCGCTCGCTCTCTTTTGGCCTAATTGCTTGTTACGTAGCAGCAGGGCAATCGCATTTTTAGCCTTGCAACACACTTTGTATATGGACATTATTTTATACTAGCTGGGACCCGCGGTTTCACCCGCGTGTAATTTAAAAAAAATTTAGAGTACTTCGACACAGACACTCGACATAGAATATACATAATGGATATCAAGGCTTTTTTTGCACGGAACCCTAATTATTTTTCTAAAATAAAAGTAGCCTAAGTTATTCCTTATAACATCAGCTATCTGTCAGTGAAAGTCCCGTCAAAATCGGTCCAGCCGTTTCGGAGATTACCCGGAACAAACAAACAGACAAAAAAAATTCAATTTTTGGTATATGTTCCGTATATACCTTCATATGCATTAAGTAAAAAGCTGTTATTTTGACATTACAAACAGACACTTCAATTTTATTTATTTCTATAGATATACGTACCGAACATTTCCAGCGCGTGGACTGTCGCCAGTTGTAATAAAATATTGAATGATGTGCCTTCGAAGGTTTTGTGTCCATCTGCCAACAAATAAACATATTATGCAACCATAAAAAACGTGCTGTCAGCGAGTGTTAGGTTTTCACAATAGGCATGAAATCGGGTTGGAATAGTTTGCCAATCGGTGGTAGCTTCCACGTGATATTGGGCGAGCCTATCGTCATTCTTGTCTAAGATAGAGAATCCTTACACAGAATAAGATTCAGAGCAAGGTAGGCCGAATGAACACCGTGGTTTTACATAAGTCCGGCGCACCCGTCTTCTGCAGGGCAAAGGGTGCCCATGGGGAAATACCCTGAAAAAAATTCAGCATTTCAGCCAAATAACGTCCACTGCAGAACAAAGGCCCTGCCCCCATAGATTTCCACAACTGTCTTCTATTTGGGGGGAATTTACTCCAGGCCAGTACTCGCCACCCTTGGCAGGCGGGTCGGTGACCGCAGAATTGCTACTGTTCAGCAAAAGGAACGCTGCTGTCCATCCATCTGGTGTAGAGACACCTCTCCTCCTTCTCCTGGACCTCCTGGAGGCTCTCCCCTTAGTCGCATTTTACGACATTTTCTTATTTATTTTTGTTCTAATCATCGGCAAGATCAAAACGACGTAGACTACTTTTCTGATAACCAATAATCAAATGTAGTGATAATGTGTTAACTTCGCGATTTACATTGGCACAAACACTGCTCAAGTCACTGATCGAAACTGCCCCTTGTAACAGCGTCGCGCTGGGAACCGAAAACGGCATGTCAGTTTGAATTCCTCCTCGCACATTGTGAGTTTGGTTCTATACCTACTTGAGCCAAACACTATGTAGAATTCCTAATCATAAAATGTTACCTCATCATCATATCAGCCAAAGGACGTCCACAGCTGAACAAACTGAGCAACAAGCTGAAAAAACACAATTCTAAGGGGGAGGCCCTTAGAATTGTGTCGCCATTTTGGGGGGAATTTACTGATACTCACCACCCCTGGCAGGCGAGTTGGTGAGCGCAGAATTGCTACTGTTTAGCAAAAGGGACGCTGCTGCCCATCCCTCTGGTTAAGAGTCCCTTGATCGCCTTTTACGACCTCCGCAGGAGGAGATGAGAGTGGTGCTATATTCTTAATCCGGACACCACACGGATTTAAATGTTAGCTAACAACAAATAACGTGCAGCTGTACGCAAACTTATTTTGGCAGTTTCAGATCAGTGGATAGAAAAGAGGGAAAAGCCGCCGGAGAAATATTAGGTTCAAAGGTTGGCCTCAAAACTAATGGCCACAATTTTATGGCACGTTGAAGGAGCTTTATAGATCGATTACCTTCCAAAATAAAACTGTAACGAATGGCAGAGTATGTTGCCACACTTTATAAAAAAAGTAAGGGTATTATAGAGCAAAGAAGAGGCAAAGTCAGCAAAGGAATCTTGTTTTGCAAGACAATGCGACAGCCCACACTGCGCACATTGCGA
Organism: Diloba caeruleocephala; assembly: GCA_947459985.1. Lineage (NCBI taxonomy): Eukaryota > Metazoa > Arthropoda > Insecta > Lepidoptera > Noctuidae > Diloba > Diloba caeruleocephala. The sequence continues at coordinate 7,327,841 of OX381618.1, forward strand.
CGCAAGGCCTGAGAGAAACTGGCTCCGACGAAATTAACCAGACTCGGAACCAGATACGGCCTCAGTCAATTCTTCTTTTTAAAAAATTTGGATATAGACTGTGTTGGGCGAAGATTTGATGAGGAGTAAATTAAAGCTGTGCTAGAGGAGCATTTTGGGACAACGACAAAAGATTATTCTTTGGATATAGGCGCTTTATAAACGATGTTAACGAAGTGTACTGAAGTCGAAGCTCAGAACTTTTCAGCCGCCCCTCGTACATTCAATATGTCTCCATAGTTTTACCCTATAGCTTCTTGTATTCTGTCTCGCTCAAACACATGGACAACAATATGCGTTGCCCAGCCAGGTGCGTTTCATCATTCGCCTTTGCTCATTTTGCAAGTTACATCTTCATCCTAAACACGCGTAGTCTTTTGTACAGCGATAATTCCACATTAACTCAAATCAAGTGATCAAAACTACTTCTTTTCTGTATTATTATTATAACATGAAGCTGCAAAAAAGTACTGCATTACGAAAACCCATTAATTAGTTCATTTATAATAAGGTGCAATGGGACAGGCATGAACGTTTGTATAAAGTCCCAAATAATAACTATGGAGTAAGAAAACCCCATGAATGTTTGTAAAATGATACACAATGACATTAATAACAATTTACCAACCTGCCCATTTATTGAAGCCATAGCGCGATCCGAACCAACTAGCGGCGGTGTCTCCCACACCAATTGACAGCACTCCACTGAGCAGCTCCAGCTCATATCCCTTGTGTACCGGCACCAATATGAGTGGGCAAGCCAGTCCTACATACAGGTACATCGGTGTCATCGCGAAAGTACCCGTATCCTGAGAAATAATAAAAACATTCGCATTTCTGATGTCATACGAAACGTTTACCGCAACAGACGTGGCTTTAGCGAGCTATATCGCGACCCGAGAATTGCACTGCTGTGTATATCAGCCTCATACTCAGCAGTTGGTAAACTTAAGAAGTGGCCTTTCCTTTGCCGCCTGCTACCCAATCGATTTGCACTAATGTTTAAACTGTTTTTATTAATATAATTATGTTTCGCTGTTTGTTAGGGTATCCCTCAGATGATTATCACTTTTATTCATATTACAAATTTCGAAAGGCTACTTATTAATGCGGTACATAAATGTATGGTCGTGCTCTTGATAATGAGCCAGATAAGCTAGGATCGAATGCTCTATCTTGATTTTTTCATATCACATCGATTCGCAGTGTAAATTTTATGGGCAAGTTCCTTTTTTGTGTTCTTTCTATAAAATCCACTGCTGGACCCCAAGCCTCTCCCAAAAATCACCAACGACCGGTCTGGGTATGCTGCGTGCTCATTGGGAGGTTTTGCCATAATCGCCACGCATGGCAGGCGGGTTGGCGATCGCAGTTGAGCTGCGAGTTGTTGAGTCGCCTTCTATGTCACCCACGAACTGAGATGAGGTGGTGCTATTCTTAGCCGGCACCACACTGATGCAATTGACTTCACTATAAGAAAATTAACTTTGCGTCAACACACCACTCGGGATAGGTCAATCGTTCGTCTCGCAATCTAGGTAGGCACGACTGCGCAGGCGCGCAGACCGTTCGTTGACCCTCATACAGAGCGACATCTGGAAGACGGCGATGCACACGTGGTCACGTGCCGCCATGTCCGCGGCACAGCGAGGCTTTGGGGGAATCCTTTACACCCCATGACCCCGAGAAGTGCCTGGGCGGGCGGTGTTGTTACAGTTCTCCGCTCCGCTAGATACGGTAACCGCTTTACACTCGTCCTCTCCGAGATGTGCCTATGGCACCAATGGGTGGCTCTAGTGTGATCTTACGAGGACCTGGAGGGGGCCTAAGGTGCAGAAAATGACCGCCCCAGTGGTTTTATCCGGTAGGAGTCCGGCATGCCCTCGTGAACTGCCCCGCCCCGGGGAAGGACGAGCCTTCCCCGGGGTGGAGCAGTTCACGAGGAATTTCCACCGGGATATCGATAAAAAAAAGTAGGTACCACCACCGTGCCAGATATTCTGCTGCCAAGTAGTGTTTAAACCACAGTTTAAAAATTACTGGTTTTTGATTTGGAACTGTAGCTAATAAAATTACTGGACATAAAAGACTTTTTAAACGTATGTCTTGTGGTGACGAGGGTAGTGTGGTGCCACGTGGTGTGGACTAGTCCTGGTTAGCATTACATTTGTTAAAGACAGACGTGACGCTTACTACCAGGCGAACGACGTCACTAATTAGAATAAAAAGTAATCTATACACCGCCGCGCTGCTCCGTACTCTGCTGTCTGTAACTGACCAGATCCAGATCCAGAAACCCCCCAGTGTGCATTACCCATTATAACCAACGTATACCTTGTTTTTGTTATTTCGTGTACAATAAAGTGTATATAAAGAACTAAAAGACGCCCCGATAACGAAACTAACACGCTGGAGCATGTTTTCAGTCTGGATCGGACTAGACAGGGCTTAGTTGTGATCATTAATTATTTGGTTTCGCCGAGGACATATTTTATTACGCAAATCGCTGAAACACACATGAGCCCGTAAACGTCTACTGGTGAACATGTGCTTCCTAATTATCACTACAATAAGCTATCGTAGGGGAGATTGCCATATTCACCACTCTTGGCGTACTGATTGGTGAGCGCTGTATATTGTTATTGGCACACAAGATAATGCTGCTGCCTAAGGGTGGGAGGGTGATCTTTTTTTCCGGGAACCACAAGGGATAACTGTTCCTGGAGCAGGTTGATGAAACAGTCTGTTATTCTGAATAGTCCAGTTTAGCTAAAAATAATGGCTATTAAATTAGTGCAGAAACATGTCTACTTAAGGTAGGTAGACACAACATTGCAGTGGTCTCCTTCTGCGAGAGCGTCATGCTCCAGAAGGAGACTGCAGAGCGGGATCGGGAGAAGGCTGATCCCGCACGGAGAAGGACTAGACGGCGCCGGGGCAACAACCGTCCCGGCTCCCAAGTCCAACACGCCTGAGCCCCCTGCCGTCACTTCATGGTGGGGGGCCTCGGGGGTCGCGGGCGCGCAGATTGGGGAATCTACGTGCTCACACCGATCGACCCCCGGGAAGACGGTGGCGCGCACGTGGTCACGTGCCGCCGTGTGCGCAGCACAGCGCAAAGCGAGGCTTGGGGGGATCCTTTACAATCCTCCCCGAGAAGTGCCTGGGGGGGCGACCTTTTTACAGTCGCCTTCCCTCCGCTAGAGGGGGTGACCGCTTTACAGTCATCCCTTCCGAGATGTGCCTAAAGGCGTGGCACCAATGGGCGGCTCTAGTGTGATCTTACGAGGACCTGGAGCCCCCCTTCGGTGCCGAAGATGACCGCTCCAGTGGTTTTAGCCGGTAGGAGTCCGGCATACCCCTTCGCCCTTCCCCGGGGTGAAGGAAGTTCCATGTAGAATTTCCACTGGACATCAATAAAAAAAAAAAAAAGGTAGACACAACATTCATAAAGCGATGTAGCGATGCGATAGTAGAATCCAGTTGGCCTGAGTCAAAGCTTCACGCCGTCTGTACCGCAAAGCTTTAACCAATGAGCCCTATTTGTCATGACCTATGGTGCTGAGAATGCAGTATTAATTACATAGCGAGACCCAAAAATGTATGCCGTACTGCCATCGGTTATCGATCTTTCGACGGACAGGCTAACCCACTACCATTTCACATTGCGGATTCAGTAAGCCATGTCAATGACTCCAGTTCGCTGGAAGTCATTGTCTCTGATTTTGTCATACAAAGAAACCCGGAGCTCAACTCGCGCCGAACATAATGTTGCTAATCGATATTCTATGAGAGCGTGGTACTTTCACATCGTACCTGCCCATTTTGTAACTACTGGGTACAGCTACGATTGCACACGATTATAATAACTATTTAGGCTTACCTTTTCATCACTATACACCATAAATGCCGCTTGGAGCGCTGATGATATCGGCTCTATTTTAGATTTTCTAAGTGCCTGAAAACACAAGGACATATACAAAATCAATGTTAATCTGTGTTTATTTTATAAATTCAGAATACCATCTGAACAATTGAGTTTCAGATTTATGGGTTACGTTTGACGCATTAACGGAAAGTTGTTTGAAAAAATAAAAAATAGCCACAGCAAAGCGTGGCAGGGCGACAAACAGTTAGTTCTTAATTAATTTTGATCAGCATGATATTCTGAGAAATGCAGCATGGAAAGTAATTTTAAATAGTTTTACCAAAATAACTGGCAATTATGTGGTGTCCAGATTAATAAAATACCACCCTCCCATAGATGTCGCATAAGGCGACCAAGGGACTCTAACCAGAGGAATGGGCAGCAGCATCCCTTCTGTGAACCAGTAGGTATACTGCGCTCACCAGCTCGCCTACCCAGCGTGGTGCAGTACTGGCAAATCCCCCCAAAATGACGACACACGGCATGTTACTGGTGGTCTTATCGGGAGGCTTTTACTCAAAACAGTGGTCGTCTAATGGGGGAAGCCTTTGCTTAGCAGTAGACGTGTATAGGTTGATAAGATGATGATATACAGTTGTATAGGCCTCGCACAAGTGTGCAGCACTGGAATGAGATAGGAGTTGATTAATTGTTTCAAGTTTCGTAGTCTGCTCACAAGGCTAGTATTTACTACATTCGTTATTCGTGTAAATGAGAATTTTATTATCATATCACTGCGGCTGAGTTGAGAACAGTGTCTTCTAGTATGAGAGACTTCATTATCATTTCGTCCGAATGAAGTCCACTGCTGGACACAGGCCTCCCCCAAAGATCACCACAACGACCTATACGGGTGTGTTGTGGGCTCATTGGCAGGTTTCGCCATAATCGCCACGCTTGGCAGACGGGTTGGCGATCGCAGTTGGGGTGTTAATGTATTCGAAGGATGCTGCTGCCCATCCTCTGGCTATTCTCTTAGCCGACTTTTACGACACCCACGGGGGGAGATGGGGTGGTGGTATTCTGAGCCGGCACCACACGGCACATATGAGAGACTTACTACTACTTATCCCAAAACATCTTGTAAAACGGTCATCACATAGCCTGTTAACATCCACTGTTCAACATTAATAGATTACTGCAATCTTTATGAATTAAGGATATTGCCTATGTCTTACCAATGCCTGCCAATGTTGCAGTGCCAACCCAATGATTACGCATTGTTAGTGCATAGGAAAAATAAATTTGTTGCTATGGAGAAGAAGTAAGAGAGTGCAATATGAAAAAACAAACATACCTCGATTAAAATCATAAGTCCAAATCCGAATCCAGCTGCTAGGGTCATCAAGCGGACGTCATATAAGATCCCAGATAGGAATACTAAAGACGCAAGCACATGAAATGACTTGCGTGTGACAGTGCTTGCTTTGACAGCAAGTTGAGTCCGGATTAATATGAAGAATGCCGCTATTGCAGCAAGACTGAGCCAGAACATGAATAATAACACCTGGAAATGATTATGATTGTCACAAGTCTGAAACCTGAATGATCACATAGAAGTATTGAATAAGTGGTCATATCAGCATATACATACACTTAAGTCTAAGAAAATATGTTAATTAATCCCTTCGTCGCCTTTACCATGCCTGAATGTGGCACAGAATAGGGTTTTTTACCATACCAACATAGCTATTAACGAAGTGTAATGCTGAAGATGTAATGAGCAATAGTGCGTCTGATAGGGAAGGTACGTATTTACGCAACCAGGTTTTTACACCAGGTATTTACTTTCAAGTACGCGCACCAGGTGCCGACCCGTAAGACTCGAAAGACTTTAAAGTATTTTACTCGGCTGCTCGCTCGCTACGCGCTCGTTCGATGTAAGTATTTTTGTGTAAACGCGGTTGTATTCCTTATTTACATTGCAGCATGGATCAATTTCCTATGCAAGTATTTTTAAGATCAGGGCTTGCAAGTATTTTTTTGTGGACGCGGTTGTGCTCTTTATTTATATTATATATAAAATACTTGGAAGTATTTCGGACCCTGGTTTTTGGCGCTGGTATCTTAAGGTGGACGTACTTGGAAACCCTGGTACTCGATTTTAGGAGTACGACTCATGCCTCTTAGTATTAGTACGCAAGTCACCAAGGCAATGATTGTTTTATTATATACAGAAATGTGTATATTATCGCTGCATTAGTCATATCCCATGAGCATTAGTGTGTGTGACTATCACAACCACAACCTTCCTAAATTCATATACAGCAGTGGAAAGGCACCAAGCTATAGAGGCATGCTAATATTAGAGTACTATAGGTAGATCATTTTGTGAGTTTAATAATACACATAAAATATAATACTTACTCTATTAGGGTCCAAAATTATATAACTGGCAAGTCTAATTAGACAATCAACTCCAACATTTACATGTAATATCATTAAAGCATAAGTCCCGGCTATACTTAATATATACCCGAATACTGCCAATGTTCTCTGGGTGTCATCCAAAAAACATAATGCTGTAACAATAATTCCCACTGATGATAATATGGTCTGAAAATAGGGAATATTTTTGTGATAGATTAAAACATATATAAAAGGGATGGTTATAATGTATTTGTACTAGTGGTGCATGAATTTTCATTAGCATGACTGCCTAATGTGTAAATATGATTTTCATAACTTTCACCAAAATCAGATTACAGGCAACCACCCTATGGCTGAAGCTTAATTTAAATCAAAATAACAACAATAATAAAATATTACAATAAAACAGATTTGAATATCTATCTATGAGATGAGATATTGTATTTCATATATAAATTTTTCATTGTTATGTGAAACAAAATACTTACAAAGTTAATATGATTGATAAATTGTATTTCATCATCTTCATTATCAACCATATCAAATAGAAACCTGGTGATGACCATGACAGAGAACAGGACAATGCTTTGTACCACAACCATTGCTTCCCCTATTGTGAATGTCTTAGGGAACTTTGTAAGAGTTATCCTCAACAGTGAACTGAATATGAACACAGTTATCATTGAGTATACCAGTGAAAATATTAGATCTGAAAAAAAAAACACATTATAAGGTTGTAAATGCAATCTGCTCTGTCACCATATGCATCGTAGCCTTACTTCAGTGTTGTAAGTTGTGGCTAAAACACTACTACTAAAAAGGTGAATTTCAAAAAGAAATGATTGTTTTCTAACATACTGTACAATAAATTTATATTCTATTCTATTAACTGCTAATTAATCCACTACACAAATATGGTACTTTTACTACTATATTACTAATCTAAGCTAGAGGGATGGGCAGCAGCGTTCCTTCTTCCTTCTGTGATACAGTAGCCATACTGTGCTTACCAACCCATCTGACAAGTGTGGTGAGTCAGTGCTCGCAAAGTACCCCCAAACAGATGCCACAGGACTTTGGTACACAATAATTGTGGAAATATATGGGGAGGCTATGGTTCTTAAGTGGATATCTCTTGGCTGATATGCTGATTACTATTTTTATTTTAAACAATACTTATTTCTAACCAGCTTCTAAGGTATATTAATTATTGTATTCAAAAGCTTTACCTAGTCCTTGGAATGCATACAATAACAATGCAGCCGTAAGACTTGATGCTGTACATCCTCCATAGATGTTCTCTTTGAGTACTAAGCATGACACAGACATAAAAGCAATAAATAAAAAGCAATAAGACAGCAATCCGATAGATATGTAGGCCAATAGGCTGTATAGTTGTGATACATTGTACTGCAATGAGTATAACATTAGAACTGTTGGGAGCAGTAAGCAACACCACAGTCCATTTGAGCTAGCTGGTCTGGAATTGAAAATACAAAGGGTTTTGGTTTATTTATATTAGTCTACATGAGGCGTTTTATAACTATGAATAAAATTATCAACTCTAACTAACAAAACGTTTTAAGTTCAAGCAACTTACCTGGTTGGAATTCTATCATGACTTAAATTATTTGTTATTTGTTTATCAACAGACCACAAAATTCGTCGAAATTTTGAGTCAATTTTATCGTATACATCCTGGTAGAAAGTATGTTTTCGGCTTTCCATTGGCTCTTTAGTTTAATTTAGCAAGAAAATATCAAACACGAAACATTTGATTTGAATCGCAGCAAATCCTCAAATTAATTTGACAGCTGATAAAGTTGGGCGTTATAACACATAACACATTAAATATTCAAATATATTTTTATAGCAGTATAACAAATTATTAGAAATCTAACAAGACTGTTATATATTATAGCCATTGTTTTAATTTTAATTTCGGTATTTTGGTTACAGCGCCATCAAGCTTCGTTTAGGTCACAGTACATGTACGTACGATATCGAAGAACTAAGTAATTCAATCTAACTTATAATAGATGGCGTTTGTTTGACTTATTCAAGGTTAAATGAGCACTCTCTTTTTAGAAATAAGAGCTACTTTGACTTGCTACAACCAAAAATAATGAGATAGCATGATAAATTTATAATTAATTCCAAGAATTACATTATAACAGTTTAGAGTTACCGAACATATTTCGTTGGTTTTAAATTGCGAATATTTATTTGTGGTTTCTACCGACAAACTACATAATGTTTAGGTTTTGCTAAATTTTGGAACAAGTAGGTAGTTTAGTTTAGTAAATATTTTAATTTTGTTTTCCTCATCATCATCATCGTAGTTCGATTACGTATTAGCATACGTGGTGGTAAGGTGTAAATATAGGTCTAGTGCAGTCTTTCCCAACGTGGGCGATAACGCCCCCTTGTGGGCGCTGCAGGCCTAAAGGGGGGCGGTAAGAGACCCAGAAAAAAAAGGGGGCATTGTGTAGGGCTTTGGGGTCGATTTATAATTTCATCTACCTAGCTAGGAAGACTCTTAGACACCGACTGAGCTCTCGACTCTCGATTACATCTTGTGAACATCAACTAATATTAATTAAGATATAGCTCAAACTCGGTTCGATATAAAAGACCGCGGACAATCATGTTTTAACAAGTTTTTGTTAAATAATCCGAATTGTACATTCCTATACCAATCGGCTGGTTCTATAATACTTGTTCTTGCTTGTCGAGTACGATTGGGCGTCGAATGAGATAAACGAGTTTATGCACGTTTGTCTTATTCCTGTTGGTGCGTGCTGCTTATGCAATCCTATATAAACGACGTAAATTTATTTTATTTTCATTTGCGGTTTCGCGCATAATAGATAAGCAGTACTTGATTTCAACACTTACGTATTTCTTAAAACAAAACAATGTCGGAAGTAAAAAAGAAGAGACGGCAATACTCTGCGGAATATATTAAATTCGGATTTATTGAAAATCCCACAAACCCGTCGTCGCCTTTGTGTCTTCTATGTCTAAAAACATTTTCGAACGAAGCAATGAAGCCTTCAAGACTGCAAGATCATTTGAATAAAATGCATCCAGATAAGACAGAAAAGAATGTAGCATATTTTCAAGACCTAGAGAAGAAGCATAATACTCAGCCAAGTGTATCAAAACTATTTTCGGCGGCTGCTAAGCAAGATGACGACGGACTTCGAGCTTCGTACAATATCTCTTTGTTAATTGCTCAAAAAGGCAAACCACACAACATCGGAGAAGAGTTAATTTTGCCAGCAATAAAGGAAGTAATAACTACTGTGCTTCATAAACCGGCCGCAGATATTATCCGAAAAATTCCTTTGAGTAATAATTCTGTGCAAAGACGAATTGATGAAATGGCTGAAAACATTGAAGAATCATTGTGCAATCATCTGAGGACTAGTCAATTCTCAATTCAGCTCGATGAGTCCACTTTACCAACTAATGAAGCGTTGTTGCTATCTTACGTGAGGTTTATTAAAGATGAGAAAATACGTGAAGAACTATTGTTTGCCAGAAATTTGGAGACAGATACAAAAGGCGAAACCATATTCAATACATTGGAAAAGTTTTGTGAAGAGAAAGAGATTCCTTTGAAAAATATTATATCAGTTGCTACGGATGGCGCTCCGGCTATGACAGGGCGCCATAAAGGCTTCATAGCATACTTAAAGAATAAAATTCCAGATGTCCTTGCTATACATTGCGTTATTCATAGACAACATTTGGTTGCTAGAAACTTAAGTGAACGACTATTTCAATTACTGCAATATGTCATCAAAGCAGTCAATAAAATCCGTAGCAGCTCTTTGAATGATAGATTATTTCATCAGCTTTGTGTTACTAATGACGAAGATTTCAACCGTTTGTTGCTTCATACTGAAGTTCGTTGGCTGTCAAGAGGCAATTGTCTGATTCAATTTTACAACCTGTTTGACTCTATGATAGAGTTCTTGGAAACTAAAGATACAGAACTGCGCAACAAGCTCATAACATCAAAGAATGTTTCAACAGCTTACATGACAGACCTGTATAAAATGTTCAACGACATGAACCTCCAACTGCAAGGCGATGAACTAAATTTAATTAAAACAAAAAATGTCGTTGCTGCTTTCGCAGCCAAACTGCTTCTGCACAAAAAGAATATGGGCAGACGTGAGTTTCACAATTTTCCGAATTTATCAGTATACTGCAGTAACGACGACTTGTTTGCCTACTGCCAACATTTGGAAAACCTCCACATTGACTTCACCGAACGATACCAGGACATTTTAAACTTGGAAATACCAGACTGGGTGTTGGATCCGTTTTCAAATGTCAACACAGCAATGTCACCTCAGCTGAAAGAAGAACTTATAGAATTGACAACAAACGAAGAAATAAAAATCAAGTTCAAAAATGGATATCAAGAATATTGGCTACAAAAACCGATCCCGCAATTGTACCCTGGATTGTCGTCAATTGTTCAACGATTTTTGATAGCATTCCCATCGTCATATTTGTGTGAACGTGGATTTAGTGCTGTGGCAACGCTGCTTACTAAAAAGAGAAATCGTTTGCGTGTTACCGAACGTGGCGACTTGCGGCTGTTTTTGAGTAAATTGGAACCTGATATCAACAAACTTATTGAACAGCATCAGATTCAACCTTCACATTAGTTTTTATATAAGAATTGATTATGTTTGTTTTATTTTCAATAAAAGATACTCTGTCCGAATACTATAAATTTGCGTTTCAATAATCAGTTTTATTGAACTCGATCTAATGATCTAGATTGATCTAATATAAAAGTTATAAGTACTTAGCGGTTTTTAAGTATGTTTAAAAAGAGGGGCGTTAAAAAATAATTTATTCTTAAAGTGGGCAGTAGACAAAAAAAGGTTGGGAACCCCTGGTCTAGTGTAAAGTGTTAATGGTTTTAGTGTTCTAGATATGAACACAACTTATTTTGTACCAAATACAACTCAAAAGACTAAATAAAATCGAACCGTAATCTTAACTTTTACAATGTAATACAACTCTTTCAACATAATGTAACACTAAATAACATACAACTCATTATAATTATAACAAACAACGCTTTAATCAAAAATAAAATACAACTCATTATAATTATAATAAAACAACACCTTAATTATAATACAACGACGCATATAACACTCTAAGATATAACATTATTTCAAATAACATTTTAATAAATATTATAACACTTTAAAACAACAGTTTAAAAAATATAACACAGCAGTATAATTCATTGAAAAATTATAACACTTTAGCCCATCTTTAACAGCTGATTAAGTTTTTTTTATTTTTCCTTCTAGTTTCCCCATTCTAGGGAAGGCAAGGGGTCTAGCCCATACAGCCTCGTCATACTGATTATGATGAGATATGACACACACAGTGATGTTTTTTTTTCGTTCGTTCGCCCATTTGGGCAGGTTATAGTCTATTGACCACACTGCCTGGTCTGTCGTTGCCGGTCGTTGCAGTCATGATGACAGTTATTGTCGCGTTTACACTAGAACTACGCACTAGGAACCGTACGACGTTGCCGACATATTATTTAGAATTTTTTCATTTTTGGGAAATATTTTATGAACATGTAAAGATTTATTAATCTAAATACCGCACGACGTTGCCTTAAACTTGACATTGGCGAAATTGTGAAAGATAATCTACAGAAGCCATAATCTAAGAGAAGAAGAAGAACTACGCACTAGAAGGCCTAGAAGTGTCAAGTGGGTAGGTATTAAGTGTATAGTCTATGGTCTTAGAGTTGCGCATATATGTCAGTATTAAGTGTATAGTCTATGGGTAATAGAAATTAGGCTAAACGGTGGTTTAATACTCTGCGTGGGTCGGTAATAAAGATTTTTGTAGGCCTGGGTCATATCGCTTTTAATGAGAATCGTATCTAAATCAGATTTCGAGATTCAATATTGGATTTCCAAAGTATATATTTCAAAATCTAGATATTGTGCGTATATAGTTTGTTGAAATTGGAAACAATATTGTAGGTAGGTATTCGTATTGACTCGTTTCTGAATCTCAGCCTTATGGCGGGTGGACTGTACGTGCGTTATTTTTTTCAAAATAAATCCAAACTTAACAGCTTTGAATGATTATGAATTAAAGCCTATTGTAAATAGTACAGATATAACAATTATGTAAAATAAATATATAAATTAAGTTTGTAAATCTGTTTAACGGAGTTTATAGTTTTGTTTTGTGTTTTGAACTTATCATAGAGTACCTAAGCCTCATCATCATCATCATATCAGCCACAGGACGTCCACTGCTGAACAAAGGCCTCCCCCTTAGATTTCCACAACGAGCGGTCACATGCCGCTCTCATCCAACGACTCCCAGCGACCTTCACCAGGTCGTCTGTCCACCTCGTTGGAGGTCGTCCCACGCTGCGTTTTCCGGTGCGCGGTCTCCATTCGAGAACCTTTGTGCCCCAACGGCCATCAGTTCTACGAGCAATGTGCCCTGCCCATTGCCACTTCAGTTTACTAATCCTTTCAGCTATGTCGACAACTTTAGTTCTTCTACGGATCTCCTCATTTCTGATTCGATCTCGTAGAGAAATACCAAGCATAGCTCTCTCCATAGCTCGCTGAGTGACCTTGAGCTTTCTTATGAGGCCCATTGTGAGTGACCACGTCTCTGTTCCATATGTCATCACTGGTAACACACACTGGTTAAAGACTTGCGTCTTGAGGCATTGCGGTATTGTTGACGAAAAGACGTTGCGAAGTTTCCCGAACGCTGCCCAGCCGAGTCGGATTCGACGATTGACCTCTTTCTCGAAGTTGGACCTACCTAACTGGACAGTTTGTCCTAGGTAGACATACTCGTCAACAACTTCGAGAACAGAGCTCCCAACGGATATTGGGATGGGCAGGACATGGGCATTTGACATGACTTTTGTCTTGCCCATGTTCATCTTAAGGCCCACCTGTTGGGAAACTCTGTTGAGATCATCGAGCATTGTGCTGAGCTCTTGCAGCGATTCTGCCATGACTACGATGTCATCGGCAAATCGAAGGTGTGTGATATACTCGCCATTGATGTTAATGCCGAATCCTTTCCACTCCAGTAGCTTGAAGGCATCCTCCATTGCAGCGGTGAACAGTTTCGGGGAAATGACGTCCCCCTGTCTCACACCTCTCTGCAATGGAATTGCCCCCGTGCTCTGTTCATGTACTCGGACCGACATGGTGGCGTTTCTGTATAAGCACTTCAACACTTCAATGTACCGATAGTCAATCTGGCACCGCTGCAGAGATTGCAGCACTGCCCAGGTTTCGATCGAATCGAAGGCTTTCTCATAGTCCACAAACGCCAAGCATAGTGGCAGATTATACTCCTCGGTCTTCTGTATAACCTGCCGCAGCGTATGGATGTGGTCTATGGTACTGAAACCTTTTCGGAAACCGGCTTGTTCGGGAGGCTGGAAGTCATCAAACCTGCGCTCGAGACGATTCGTGATGACCCTTGAAAACAGCTTATAAACATGGCTCAGAAGTGAGATGGGTCTATAATTCTTCAATAGGGTGTTATCACCCTTTTTGAAGAAGAGCACCACCTCACCTCTGTTCCACGCTTCCGGCGTTGTGCCCTCGAGTAAGACGGAATTGAATAGCTTCTGAAGGACTTTAAGTACCGGTGTTCCACCCGCTTTCAGAAGCTCTGTCGTAATTCCGTCTCCACCCGGCGCCTTGTTATTTTTAAGCTGTTTCAAGGCCATCCTAATCTCGTACAGGCTGATGTCCGGGATATCCTCGGTATAGTGTCGGGTTAGTTTGGCTCGCGGGTCTTTGTCAGAGCCAATGGTAGGTATACTTACCGAGGTGTATAACTGCCGGTAGAACTTCTCAATCTCTCTCAAAACCTCTGGCTTAGTCGACGCTACACTGCCGTCCTCGGTCTTCAGCTTCATAATACGACTTTGCCCAATAGACTTGTCTCTTGCGAACACTTTGGAGCCTTGATTCCGCTCAATCGCCTCTTTAACACCGTTGGTGTTAAAGGTGCGGATATCGTGACGCAAGGACTTCCATATCCGTCTATTGAGCAGTCGGTATGCTTCAGCATCACCGGAGGACTGCAGCGTCATGGCGCGTCTTTCTGCCATGAGGTCGAGAGTGTGATCGGAGAACTTTTTTGGTCTACCTTTACGGTGGGCCTTAAAGAACTTAGACCCAACCGTTTGGACAGTTTCTACAAACCTACCATTTAAATCGTCCACAGATACGCAATGTTCTAGGCACTCGAAGCGGTTTTGGAGTTCGAGTTGAAAGCTCTCGGGGTTTTGGATATGAGCACTAGAGGGCCGGAGCGTAGACCTCATCAGACGAGACCTCTCAACTTTGAGATTAATATTCAATGTGCCTCTTACCATTCGGTGATCACTACCGGTTTTCACCCTGTGGATCACAGAGACATCATTGAATATTTGCCTCCTATTGGTCATGATGAAGTCAATCTCATTCCTCGTGGAACCATCGGGACTCATCCAGGTCCATTTCCTGTGAGGCGGCTTTTGGAAAAAGGAGTTCATCACGAAGAGTCCCTCCTTTTCCAAAAAGTCGGCCAGCCTCTGTCCCCTGGGGTTCCGTTGCCCATATCCAAATTGCCCCACTCTCAACTCACCATCGCATCGAGTGCCCAGCTTCGCGTTGAAGTCCCCCATCACAACAGTGAAGTGTGTCTTCGAGGTATGTATGGCCCTACTTACGTCCTCATACATACTCTCTACTTCATCATCTGGGTGTGTCGAGGTCGGTGCGTAGACCTGTATGACCTTCAACGAATACCTCTTGGATATTCTGAGTATAAGGTACGCTACCCTGCTCGACACACTTTCGATGGCCACTATGCTGTTAATCAGGGACCTGCGGACGAGAAACCCGACACCACCTTGAGACAGATGTTCGCCTTCCCGGTAGTAGAATAAGTTGCCAGATTTCAGGGTTATCGTGTCCTCGCCCTCTCTTCGGACTTCTGATAGACCCATGATATCCCAGTGCAACTTATCTATTTCTTCTTCCAGCTCAACAATCTTTTCGTCTGCCCTCAGTGTGCGTGTGTTATACGTTACCAGGGCCAGTTTTCGTTTGGGGTGGTAGCCGGATCCCGTCCGGTGATTCTTAGCACCCCCTGCCCCGCCGTTACCGTGGCCGCTACCATGACCAGGAATAGCGGGGCTGCCGGGAACTGGGGGCCGGTGCATTAGTCGTGTCGTCATTTTGGGGGGAATTTGCCGATACTCACCACGCTTGGCAGGCGTGTTGGTGAGCGCAGTAATGCTTCTGTTCAGCAAAGGGACGCTGCTGCCCATCCCTTTGGTTAAGAGTCCCTTAGTCGACTTTTACGACCTCCACGGGAGGAGACGGAGTGGTGCTATATTCTTAATCCGGACACCACACGGCCTAACCTAAGCCTGACAATGCCTAAATATAAACATGAATGTAAAGTGAATTGTGCCCGGGTTGTAAAAAAATGCTTAGTAGTTACATTATTTCTAAGCTGTTTATTTTCGCTTTTAATTTACTTCATCAGAACCTTCTTCCACAAATAATTTTAATGTATTATCATCGTTGGATACATTGCGGCAGATGTCTCCATTTTTCTTCGGTAGGTTCCAGATATAAGCTAAAAAGAAAAAAATGCAGCTCTTTCTGTGGTTAAGTGGTTTCTCTTCGGCCTGTGTAGGAACCACAAAAATATATCAAGGCAAACCATATATATCAAGGCCGGACTCCTGCTGGCTAAAACCACCGGAGCGATCATCTTTTACACCGAAGCCCTCCTCTAGGTCCTCGACACAATTACACTAGAGCCGCTCATAGGTGCCTCACCCTTAGGCAAATATAGGTTGGGATGACTGTAAAGCGGTCACCCTCTCTAGCAGAAGGAAGGTGGCTGTTAAAAGGCCGCCCCGCCAAACACATCTCGGGGGGATTGTAAAAGATCACTGTGCGCTGTGCTACGCACATGGCGGCACGTAACCATGTGCGCGCACCGTCTTACCGGGTGTCACTCGGTAGGAACACGCATTCGGTGGAACAGAATCCTCTCACAAAAGGAGATAACAGCACTACAATTTTCATGCTCTGCCAGCATAGCCGGCCCTACTGCCGGCAGAGAAAGATCCCGCCCGATCCAATCAACCAGGATCCGCCACTCGGCCGCCCACGCAGGGCACTCCTCGAGCGTGTGCTGTGTAGTATCCTGGTTGCTTCCGCAGTGGTGGTACTGTACCATGACCTCACGTGGTATCCTGAGAAGGTACGCACCTAAACAACCGTGCCCGGTGAAGAACTGCGTCAGGCGGTGGGTTACGTGGTCACTCCTTTTGAGCCAGGCTCTAAAGGCACTATATTACTACATGTAAGTGTTGTAGGATTTTAGGCAGTTGAATCTTCCCTTCCCTTCCATCTAGATATATTGAGCGTTCTGTATCAGCTAACGTACGTAGTGCTGGCAGTATACGAAGTGCCACTTGAGAGCTTTCTACCATAGCACACAGTCGACGGTCTCTGCGGCTTTCCATGTGAACTGTTTGCTGCACAAACCAGATTTCCCTCTATATTGAACTACCTATGTCAGCCAGCGCACAAACCCCCCGCGCCTGTAAGCCCTTTGATACAAAGTAATTATATTGAAATTATGAATTTGATTAATTATACTGAAATTATGAATTTGAATTGAAATTTTGAATGATGAAATTGATAGTAAATTTTTATGAAGTTAAAAAAAAACGTCGGTAGGAAAATTGTTTAAAGTGTAGAGCTTTTTGGTTATTTAATTTGCAATCACCTTTAGACCTTCAAAAAAGTATCTTCTTAAAATAATCACAAGCATTTTTAACCAGGAAGATGTAATAATTTATCATTTTAAAAGTATAAAGTAAATGCCCTGATATATGGGCATTTACTGGGCAGAAATGGGCGGATGTCGGGTGTTTATTCAATCTGCCCAAAATACCTCGGCATAAACCTATCACTACTCACAATACGTTTTTCTTAGTTGCATAAATAATATGTTTATTTGTTGGCAGATGGACACAAAACCTTCGAAGGCACATCATTCAATATTTTATCACAACTGGCGACAGTACACGCGCTGGAGATGTTCAATAGGTATATATTATGCCACGGCACAATACCACCATTGTGATAGTGACCAGGACACCGCACAGCACACGGATGCATGGATTACCCACCTAAAAAGATGTATTTTCTCGTTTATAACATTACTCATCATTATTTCCATCGTAGAAGTTGTGAACATGTTTTGATTATAATCTACACTAAGCATATAATCACTAGGTTCCATCTTGTGTAGATAGTATCTACACAATTTTATTAGGATTTCGGGCCGGACTTGGTCTGACTTCGGAGGGACGTGCGCACCAGTGCGCACAACATAAATTTGTAGGTAGTCTTATCTTTGAGGTGGTCAGTAGTCATATACCAATACCACAGGTTATATACGCCAAACGACGGCGAAACGTCAGTCACTCATTGTCGACCGTCAGTGTCACTCTGTCAGTGTATAAAGAGCGCGCGGCTGAGAACACTGCCAGATTAGCCACTTGCCATTTCGGTGTTCTTATATAGCTGAGTTTTGTCGTGTTTAGAGAGTAAGATGTTGCGACAATTAAGTAGAGTGGTTCAGCAAAAGGCGAGATTCGCTACAGCTGCTACCCCGGCACCACAAACCAGCCCAGAGATTTTGTATACCGGGGTATGTGTTATTAAAATCACACAATTTATTTTAGTGATAAAATATCTATTTAAAATACTTACACTGCATTTTACACAGTGTGTTGATTGTCATTATTTCGTTATCTTACTATTCTTATTGTCATACGCATATCATACCTATTGATTTTTGTACGTTCTACATATGTGTAAGTATTTGCTATAAATACGTATTTCATTATTAAAGTTTCAAGGCCAGCAAGCCGGCACCCATACCATGAGTGATAAATATCCTCAAGGTTATAATTATGTCTACTAGTTATTATAATAACTTTATTCACGTTTCCACCAAATATAGGTACACTTCATTAGTATGCTTAGTATCTAGAAAATCTAGTTTTTTATAGATTTAAATGACTTCAGCACTTTTGGCAGAGATATTTAATACACCATTGTGCTGCTGGAGACTGTTGTTCTTCTATTATAATGACTAAATCTGTTCCACAGAGTACATTATATATATACTGATCAGTTCCTTCATCATTGAATTCTTAATAGACTTCATTGCAATCTTAGCTATGTTTCAGTAGCTGCAATATATTTAAACACCATAATATACTTGATGTAACTAGTGCAACATTCCCTCTTAAGTCTTCATTGTTATGATATAGAATAGCTATGAGAATTGATGCTGAGGCAGCTTCACAGGCCCTTTAGTAAAATATACAACATTAATTACTTGTTAATTTTACACAAGTCAATTATCAGGGTGGCCAGGAGGTTTACATACTTGCTTCTTATATACTAAGTTGCTGGTTCAAAACCCAATGTACCAGCAATGTGAATTTTTCAGTGTCATATGTACTCCTACTTAGTTGACCTAAGACACCACAGACTAGGTAAAGGTAAACATTATGAGGAAACCTTGATTGAATAGTCTAAAATCACTGACACGCAGTGAGAGCAAGCATGGTGATCAAATCATTGTTCCTTCTCTGTATGAGAAGAGGCCTTTGCCCTGCAGTGGGACAGTTCATCATCATCAAATCTGCCATGGAGCATCCACTGCTGAACAATGGCCTCCGCCATAGACTTCCACAGTTGTGACGTTGGGTGAATGGGTTTTGGGGGAATTTGCCAGCAGTCACTACGCTTGGCAAGCAGGTTGGTGAGCGCAGTATGGTTATTTTTCTACAGAAAGAACACTGCTGCCCATACCTCTGGTTTAGAGTCCCCAAGTTGCCTTTTTTTTTTCCTCCAGCGGATGTCGCCACTGGAAGAAATGGAGTAGCACACCACATGGAATCACAGTGGGACAGTTACTGGCTGATATTACAAAGAAATAAAACGTATAGTAATGTCTAATTTTCGCGATTATTACACATTATAATAAAACACTTTAAACTGATTCTATCGCATATATTGACATTGACACTGTGGGTGATTACTGCGTGCATCGAAACAATTTTTTTGATTAAAATTGTACGGCAGATAAAATAAAATAACTTTTTTAAATCTGTAACGACGCCTGTCACCTTAGTTGTCCTGCGACCACGAATGCTGCAAAGTATGCGAAACGTCAAGAAAATAAAAATCTAAAATATATGCGATACATAGGCTGCACTAAAATTATCGGGAATGGAATATTTCCACTGTTCCTGTCATATTAAAATCTTTTTAATTGAAAACTCCTTGGTTTTACAAATCGAATACCATTTATTTATTTAAAAAAAGATTCACGGTCTTGTCACAAGGTTTTGTCAAACTTGTTTAGTCGTTGAGAAAATGGAATTGACTGGAGAAAATTCAAGAGCGATGATTTATTATGACTTTCGAAGTGGTTTAACACAAAAACAGTGTGTTGACCGGATGATTTCTGCATTTGGTGATGAAGCCCCATCCAAAACCACAATTTATCGCTGGTTTGCTGAATTTCAACGTGGACGTGTCAAGCTCAGTGATGATCCTCGTCAAGGTCGTCCAAAAACTGCAGTCACCCAAGAAAACGTTGATGCTGTGCGTAAGCTGATTGAGGAAGATCGACATGTGACATACCGCGAAATTCAGGCAACCTTAGACATTGGCATGAGTCAAATACAAATAATCTTGCATGAACAATTAGGTGTAAAAAAGTTGTTTTCCCGATGGATACCGCATTTGCTATGTGAAGAGCAAAAAGCGGCTCGCGTTACTTGGTGCGTCAGAACTCTCGAAAGATTCCACGCAGGATCCTCAAATGCTGTATACAACATCGTATCAGGTGACGAATCCTGGATATATGCGTACGAACCCGAAACAAAAAACCAGTCACGAGTTTGAGTGTTCGAAAATGAGTTAAAGCCAACAAAAATTGTTCGTTCACGGAGTGTTGCAAAAAAAATGGTGGCCACGTTTGTCTCCAAAACCGGCCATGTTACGACTATTCCTCTTGAGGGACAAAGAACGGTTAATGCAGAATGGTATGCTAGCATTTGTTTGCCACAGGTCGTTTCTGAACTCCGTAGAGAACTGCAACCGCCGCATCATCCTCCATCACGACAATGCGAGTTCTCACACCGCGCACAGAACAAAAGAGTTTTTAGAGCAAGAAAACATAGAATTATTAGACCATCCGCCGTACAGCCCCGACCTAAGCCCTAATGATTTCTATACTTTCCCTAAAATAAAGAAGAAATTGCGTGGACAGAGATTTTCATTACCTAAAGAAGCTGTGGACGCCTACAAAACGGCCATTTTGGAGACCCCAACTTCCGAATGGAATGGTTGCTTCAATGATTGGTTCCATCGTATGGAGAAATGTGTCAAATTTCGCGGAGAATACTTCGAAAAGCAATAAATACTTTTTTAAATAGTAATGTTGTGTCACTTCCTTGATTCCCGAAATTTTCAGTGCCGCCCTCGTAGAATCTGTTTAAAAGTGTTTTATTATAAATAAAACATAGTCAATAACTTGCCAATTTAGAATATGTTTTGATTTCAAGAGTTATTTGAGTCCCAACATGCCAATAAATGATTTGTTGTATTTGTTTGATTAGCTGTTCATAAACAATGAATGGGTGAAGTCATCGGACGGCAAGACATTCAAGACAGTGAACCCAACCAATGGCCAGGTCATTGCTGAAGTTCAGCAAGCTGACAAAGCTGATGTGGACAAGGCTGTGAAAGCAGCTAAAGATGCCTTCAAGTATGTACATTCAATATTAATATAATTCATAAATAGACCAGGTTATAGTGTGCCTACATATGATGCAACTGCAGCAAGTGTGTGGATTCTGTATGTTTTGCAAATAAATGAGACATCATTTGCAATTGAGTGTGTGAATAGAATAGAACAGTGATAGAATTATCCATGTTAGCAGTGAGCTTGTAGGGCATGCTATCTTTGTGTATTGCGTATGTGTAGCCCTACGTAAAAGGTTGCAGCACACAATGTATGGTATTTGTCGTGTTGAGCCTCAACACTTTCAGATCTTCTAATTTTACGATTAACCGTATAATTAGGTATTCTGCAATCCTGGTCGATCGGATCGGGCAAGATCTCTCTCTGCCAGCAGTAGTGTCGGCTATGTTGGCAGAGCACGAAAATTGGAATGCAGTGGTCTCCTTCTGTGAGAGCGTCATGCTCCAGAAGGAGACCGCAGAGCGGGATCGGGAGAGGGCCGATCCCGCTCGAAGAAGAAGGAGACGGCGCCGGGGTAACAACCGCCCTGGCGCCTAATTCCGATACGCCTGAAAACCCCTGCCGTTGCTATAAGGTGGGGGACCTCTGGGTTCGCGGGTGCGTAGATTGGGGAATCTGCGTGCCCACACCAAGCGACCCAAGAGAAGACGGTAGCACGCATGTGGTCACGCGCTGCCGTGGGACGCACTGGGGGATCCTTTACAATCCCCCTGGGGGGGTGACCGCCTTACAGTCACCCTCTCCGAGATGTGACAATAGGCGTGGCACCAGTGGGTGGCACCAGTGGGTGGCTCTAATGTGATCATACGAGGACCTGGAGCCTCCCTTAGGTGCCGAAGATGACCGCTCCAGTGGTTTTAGCCGGTAGGAGTCCGGCATACCCCTTCGTCCTTCCCCGGGGCGAAGGAAGTTCATGATGAATTTCCACTGGGCACCAATATAAAAAAAAGGTATTCTGCAATAAAGTTGTTCGAGATTATGTGGCTTACATATGTGAAATCGAAGTGTTTCGGTATATGAATACATCTAGCCCCGAAAGTGCAAACATAAGCTTAATACCCAGATAAGATATTTGATATCTACTGAGGGGATCGATTTATTTGCAAAATAAAGCCGCGCGTGTCGTGGTTATATTACGGTTGGCGCAGTGGCTAAGCGATGCCCTTCCTGGTTTCGGGTCTGGGTGTTTGTGCACGTGAAATGTATGTCTGTAAACTGTACCCACGACACAGGAGAAATCATAGTGTGGGACAAAGTTATAAAAAAAAAGAAAATCTACCTTTAGTTAACCGCCTTTTTCTCAATCAATAACCATTTTTACCCCTCTATGCCGACAGTGCACGTAAGTCGTCGGTCCATGACAGACATTACGGGCTATCAGCCGAATGACGAAAATGTAGCGCGAATTTCTAAAAACCGGTTCTAAATATCGGGCTCCCCATATTTGGTTGTGGTCGTTCTGTATAAAATAATGATATTCCGTCGCTTTTCATTAGCTTGGAAGTCTATTCAAACGTTGTTAGGATATATATAGGATTAGGCTAGTGATTATTTAAGATATACGATATTACGATAACCTTGATGCTTTTTTGTATCTACGATTTTTTGTACTTACTTACAATAATTAAAAATATATTATCAGGCTAGGCTCACCATGGAGGAAAATGGACGCCTCGGAGCGAGGCTACCTCCTCAGCAAACTAGCTGACCTTGTCGAGAGAGACAGGACGTACTTAGCGGTAAGTTTTTTCCAAAAATATTTTTAAGCCAATAGTGCACACTTCAATGATCAACTATTGGTTACGTTGTCAATAACTGTCGTCATTTTGGGGGGAATTCAATACTCACCACCCTTGGCAGACGGTTTGGTGAGAGCAGTATGGCTACTGTTCCACAAAAGAGACGCTGCTGCACATCCCTCGGGCTTAGAGTCCCGTAGTTGCCCTTTACGATATCCACGGGAGGAGAGGTATTGTGCTATATTCTTAATCCAGACACCACACGAACTATTTTATTTTAAATATCGGTAACTCTAATTACCGAATGTTTAGTCCACCAAAACCGAACTCGAGTCTTCTTTGAACAATGAATTTCGAGTCCTATCTTCTTGCTAAGTTTTTTTGGATACTCGAGTTCTTTTTAAAACTCATTTCTATGACCTGGTTCTTGTGAGCTTGACTACATACACCGAGCCTTAACACATTGAGTCTTGCATAATTGAGTCGAGTCTACAAAATTACGACTCGAAGACTCCAGTCTTGCAACACTAATCTAATTTAACCAAGTTGGATCCGCCTTATAAGATTGATTGTTGATAGCATAAGCACCTGGCTAGAGGCCTCTTTTGGCTTCGCCAGAAATTACCGGTTAAGCAACCACATTTCCCAGAAATGTATGCGAGAAGCCCAACAAAAAAAAAGCTTAAGCCCAGATATTATAATACACTAGGCATAAGTTAGATTCACGGTAGCGTGATTTCGTGATGTATAGATTCGTGGTGGAGTGTATTTGCTAGGCTCGGACGCGAAGCGTACGATACTGACTCAATGCATTTCGATTCCGCTGATAGTCAGAGTGATAAGATAGGAATTAATCGTATCCGACTATTTGGAGGTGTCTGCAGTTTGAAATGCTGATAGTATCGGATCGGACGTCTGGGTCGGATGCAAGCTTAATGGTCTTCTGATCCGCGATTCTGACCAAACTATCAGATCGAGCCGTAGATTGCAGGCGCTTTGTATAAAATAGAAACTCCATATTGGGATGACGAAGTTGGATCTCTCAGGGGTCGTATATCCATTGATGATAAAGCAAGCTGTTTAAAACTTCATATAAATGTGTATTTAAGATCATCATTAAACCACATTTAGATTGCAGAGGGATTAAACGTATATACGCTCGTTTTCCTGTTGTTGATTTGTGTTTTAAACAATTTGCATTTTAACAACTTTATGCGTTTACCTTCACCCTAGTTGTCTTCTATAAAGAGCAATAAACCTCACTTTACTAACATAATCGTTGTCAATAGTGCGACTGATGAATTATTTTGAAAACAAACATAGTAAGACAGTTACTTAGTTATTGATGGTAAAATGTTGGGTGACCAGACGATCAAAATCAGTCTATTTGTGCAGCATTAATTCTAAACCGTGAACGGAAGCAAATGCGTCTTGTGTTAGGGATTGTACCCATAGCAAAATTAACTCTTAGAGACCTCATTATCCATTATGAAAATGACGAAATGACGAACTGATAATTACTTATACTTGTTACATATAACTAACTTACGATAAACTGTTTGGATGGAAGTATCTCACGCGGTATGCACTTATAACAGGGATACTCCACACACTCATTCTCACACTAACACTCCGCACGCATAGATACAATTATGATTTACGTATTTTATTATTAGTCTTTGTTCTTTATTACTTTCTGTATCTGTTGCATAAAAAGTAGGAAAGTAAATTGTAAATCCGTAATTGGCTGTAAGATTAATATTTAAGGAAATTTGTAATATTTAAGGGCTGTGGATTATGTGATCAATAAATAAATAAATTATAAGCTCCCCTCCACTCTGCTGTTGCTGTGTAACCTATATCTTAATACGTGTACTAAACTGTGTCCATTACACCCAGGTCTTTCCTCTTATCCACTCAGTCAGTCAACAATTCTGTTGAAATTCGGCGAGTTGCCTTTGCTCTGTTTTACTAGTGATGCAACGAATTCGAATGCGAATGCGAATATTCGTATTCGCCAAATAACGGCTAATTACCGAATGTTCGTATTAGCCAATCGTGAGCATTATTAAACTCATTAGGAGATTATATGTAAAATTATGGCGCACTCGCCTCGGCGACCTCAAACCTCCCCCTTTAGTCACTCCTGACCCAACAACAACCTGTACCAATCGTACACTTGTCCTCCTGGAATGAATCCCTCACTGGTGCTGGCGTAGCTGCCGAAGCGCCGATGGCAAAGAATATGTCACTCTCTACCGGCCGACGGGAACCCTGCCCGTCGCGCCGGCAGCTACCGCTCGCTGTCACCCGGATGACATGCCTTTTTTTATGTTTGAACGGCCCTGGATTCTTGTTCTTTAGAGCCTGATAACATGCCATGGTGGCAGTGTTGTCAGCTAAAATACTGGGTTGCTAACAGGATATTCGTAAAAAAAGAGTAAAATGTAATAACATAATACGAGCTAACATTTATGAATCTGAACACATTATTTTGTTTACGATATGGTTTGATTATTCGTTGTAGTCCTCAAATCGAAACAAACCTGCCACTGCGACCTCAGATAGGCTATTTTCAACAACTAGCAATAAATAAAAAGTCAAATTTACCAGGATTTAATTTTGATTATTAAAGTACTTTGTGTATATATTGCCTTTGACTATTTTATTTCGTTCAGCGTATTAGTATTCGTCGAATAGTATAATTATTCGTAATTTGTTGCATCACTAGTTTTTAACCCTTAGTTTTCGGCAACCATTTTGTTAAATTATTATTAGGTTTGTATGTATGTATGTGCTGTTACATTATTTCCCCCTAAAATTTAATCAAACCGCTAGTCAATCCATACAGTGCATCTAAAATATTACATACAGAATGATAAAGATATATGACGTTTATAAACATATAATAATATCGTTCTTTATCTTAACCCCTGATATAGCATGACCTTACCTACACTTCGTTACAATTCGATAATAAAAATCTAAATTATGTAATCGTATGGAAGTGGCTTATTATATAAGTCTTAGATAGTGGATAGTCTAATTAAAGTTCAAGGCGAAGAAAGATCGACGTGTTTGTCGTCTACTTTACTACCTTTAATAATTATAATCCCTTATACAATAAGCTTGTAAGAAAAGAGCATGTCAGACCACTACCAG
Organism: Diloba caeruleocephala; assembly: GCA_947459985.1. Lineage (NCBI taxonomy): Eukaryota > Metazoa > Arthropoda > Insecta > Lepidoptera > Noctuidae > Diloba > Diloba caeruleocephala. The sequence continues at coordinate 7,354,004 of OX381618.1, forward strand.
TCAATACACCCGTGCTTAATATACTACAATATGTTTTACTTTATGGTTGAGTGACGATTTTTAATGCGTCAAGTACATTTTTTTGTTTTATTAAAATTAAAGTAATATTCAAGTTTTAAGCAGATAAATAAAGTGCATTTTTTTATCATATCAGTTCATACACATCTAAATATATAATAAAAAGATAGTTCGGAAGATATAGCTCTGTTATCTACTATCTTAACAAATTACAAGTAATCTTTTGATTTTCAGAAAATACGTACATTATGTAGGTATATTTAAGATAATAGACATAATATGTACTTACATATTTGAATTTGTAACAGAGTTGTCGCCCAAGAAAGTGTGACTTGTATCACAAATTATGTATTCTATTTGCAAACGTAACTTGTTGATTTGTCATGTGGTCAATGTGCGTTCGTTTCTATCCCAAGTTGCATAGTACAACGGAACGGGTACAATCATGTGAAATAAATTGATACCAAAGTTAGGTTCCCATAACATAACGCATTATGTCCCAAAGTACCACCAAATGTTGTTTTACTAAAATAGAGATTGCACATCAAATTAAGTTGGCCCAAATATTGACAAAGTAGGTTAAGGTGCGGCTGGGGTTGGTCCTTGGGCACCCCAATGCCGTTTACATAAAAAAAAATTTAATTTTTTTTTTTTTTTTTTTTTACTTTTTTTTTTTTTTTTTTACAAATATATATTTTATTAAATTAATATCCATAATTAAGGAGCGGTTAAGTTATATTTATAAAAAATAAAAGTTAAAAGTAGTTTGGCCGCTTTTTCACCTAACAATCTGTTTCGGTGTTCACATATAATCGCCTCTTACGCCGCGAAAAACTCTAAATTTCCGATTAAATATCCGTTATAAAAATTGCGGAAACAAGCAGAAACGGATGCGAAAAAGCGTGCGGAACTTCCGCAGTTCCGGAAGCAGAAGCAGAGGTCTGTTGCACCACTATTAAATTGCCATGGTGCCCTATCCCTGGTCAGATATGCAGCCTTTGTTCAGCAATCGAACGACGTCCCACTGCTGAACAAAGGCCTTCCGATAGATTTCCAACCGGTTACATGCCGCCGGCATTCTACGACACTTAGTAACCTTCACCAGCCTTGTTCTTACAGGCTTTATTATTAATATGGGTAGCAAACGTAGACTGCAAACCTCTTTTTCATTAACTTTAACATTTTAAAATTACAAGCGGTAAAAAAAATCTGGCGTTAACCTTTATAATTGTTGGTTTCTAGTTTATTTTTAAAATTCAGAAATTTAATTGAATTGTACAATAAAACATTTTTTAATAAATTCTTTATTTTCAGGCTTCTTTGGCCCATAAATATATACCTTACAAATTAACATATATATTGTACTGTAATACAGATTATGTTAGTGTAAAGAAACTTAAGTCTATGTTAGTAAAACCTTCACTCGCACTACGTCACTGTGCGTTCTAGTGGCACTTGTCCGCGGAAGTGACGGAACACCACGCCTTGCGGCCAAAAGTCCTCTTCCATGACAAGATGCAGAAAAAATGTTGGTACTCGCACCACAAACGTCTTAAAGTTGACGTTGCGGCGCGACTCCAGCAGCTGCACCCTCGGCGTGTACTTGGTCCTTTGACGCAATACTCCACGATGTCCTCCGCCTTAGTGGTGTAGTGTTTGTGTCGAGTACCGAGCTAATCAAAACTCAATCATGTATGACTATGTATATGGCATGGGGTAATGTGTTACACAATAATATTCATTTGATAGAAGATACGGTCCCAAAATGGACACAAGCCTCTCCCAGAGATCACTACAACGACCGATATGGGTGTGTTGTGTGCTCATTGGGGGGTTTTGCCATTATCGCCACGCTTGGCAGGCGGGTTGGCTATTGTAGTTGAGTTGTTAATGGACACGAAGGACGCTGCTCCCGATCCTCCGGATAATCCCATAGTCTCCTTTTACGACACCCAAGGGATGAGATGGGTTGGTACTATTGGTAGCCGGCACCACACCGCACAGCGCCATTATAGCATCTTAAAATAAACTTTTTCCCCAGAGCTTGGAAACTTTGGACAACGGCAAGCCGTACTCAGCGGCGTATTACGCTGATGTGCAGTCGGTGATCAAGAATCTGCGGTACTTTGCTGGCTGGGCTGACAAGAGCCACGGCTTGGTCCTGCCCACCGATGGGAGCTACTTCGCGTACACTCGTCACGAGCCTGTCGGTGAGTCGATAGTAATTTCGATAATTTATGACTTAAATAAGATTCCCATGATGGCTTTAGAAATCTTAATTGCAACCTTTCGTAAATATAGGGTTCTACAACATTAGTTAACTTTATTTCAAGGGGACGACGATTTCCGTTTTGTTTTTGTAATAATTAATAATGTTATTAGTTATTATACTTGGATGTAACGAGCGCCGAGTTATATTTTTTTTCGCGCGCAGTAGTAAATTGATGGATAAAGGCTTATTTCAGTTTGCTCAATAGTGAATTAATTTACTGTAATCAATGATATTATACCATAGATATGTTACGCCCATATTAAATGGCGCGTATACAGTCTTGCCTGCATACCTATGTCGTAAGAAAGAAGATACAAAAACTACAAGAGTAAAAGAGATAGCTATCTAGGCGAATTGATTGCTATGTGCCGTGTGGTGCCGGCTCAGAATACTACCACTCCATCTCCTTCCGTGCGTGTCGTAAAAGTCGACTAAGGGATTAGCCGGAGGATGGGCAGCAGCGTCCTTCGAGTACATTAACAGCTCAACTGCGATCGCCAACCCGTCCAAGAAGCGTGGCGATTATGGCAAAAACCCCCCAATGAGCCTACAACACACAAGTATCGGTCAATGTGGTGATCTTTGGGGGAGGCCTGTGTCCAGCAGTGGACTTTATTCGGCCGAAATGATGATGAATGATGATAATTGGGGGAGTTTTGGTTCTTACTTTTGGCGCGCATGTAACATATCTACTTCTTTTTAAAATATAATATCATTGACTGCAATGCAACTTTTTGTTTTGTGAAAATATTTAATTTCTTTAGGAAATAACTATAACTAAATTAGGGGCGTAAGTATTTTGTTAGTATTTTGACATAGGGAAGTGTAAGTTCACGCTTAGACTCGTTTCTGAATCTCACCCTTACCTCTCTTTTTTTTTTAAACGATGCCCCACACTAGGATTTCTCCTGTGTTGTGGGTGCGTTTACAGACATGAATTCCACACACAATACTTGTTATTATACGTAACATAGTTGGTGCATTTTAAAATACACATTGTCTGACAAAACAGTTCTGTGTTTGTTATTTTGTAAACATAATAACAAATAAATAAACACAACTGACCCCAGCTTCCTCTCCTAACGGGATATAAAAATAGATTAGCAAGTAAAGTAGCGTATTTTATCTAATCCATCGAATATAACATTGATTTGTGTAATAACTTATATTAGACAACGAATTTACATAGCAGGGTATATAATCAACTTTTATCAGTATCTGTGACGTGATCGTGTTTGATTCGTGGATTCATTCTGATAAACCGGCTCGCAGCGAAGTAGCATAAATTTGTAAAAAAATCGTACATGACACCCGCATTTCTGTAGCCTGTACCACAGGAGCGGTCATCTTCGGCACCTAAGGGAGGCTCCAGGTCCTCGTGTGATCACACTAGAGCCGCCCACTGGTGCCACGCCTATAGGCATATCTCGGAGAGGGTAACTGTAAAGCAGTCTGCCTGCGTCAGGCGGTAGGTGACGCGCTCGCTCCTCCGAGCTTGCTACAGACCTACCAGCAGTAAAAGATTTATGCCAAATCATGCCTCCTTCACCTATTAGCGTGATATTTGTCTGTAATATTGTACGTCTGAAGGTCATCGTTAAACATAATACACACAAATAAAAACTGTTATTGTATATCACTTAGCCATGTTACGGCTATATAATTGTCCTACCATAGGAAATTAACACGGTAGTATCAAACGCTATGTCATTGATGCTACCTCAACTAATGCCGTGCGCACATACCCAATAATTCAAAGTCACTTCCGCGCCGTCTGCTTGTATGATTCTCCAGATAATATAGTTATGATATCTGTAGATAGTTAATCAAATATCTAGTTATATTTTAATCTTACAAATCCAGATTGTCATCGTTTCCTAGCAACAATGACGGAGCTTAATGAAAGCACATGAAGGCTAAGTTTAGCTCTAAAGTTATTTCCTATCGTGCCGCAGATGACCGCTCCGGTGGTATTTTGTTAGGAGTCCGACTTGCCTCTCCGCCCTTACCTGAGGCGGAGCAAGCACATGATGTATTTCCATCGGGTGAAATAAAAACGCCGTTTGCCGTGTGGTATCGGCTAAGAATACCACCACCCCGATCTCATCCCGTGGGTGTCGTAAAAGGTGACTATGGGAGGGGGATGGACAGCGGCGTCGTCCTTCAAGTACATTAACAACTCAATGCGATCGCCGACGCGTCTGCCAAGCGTGGCGATTATGGAAAGACCCATCAATGGGTGCTCACAATACACACAACACAAACCCATACCGGTCGTTGTGGCAATCTTTGAGGGAGCCTTCTGTCCAGCAGTGGACGTTTTTCAGCTGAAATTAGGAAATAAAAAAGGTTCATGCCGTGTAGTGTTGTGAAGGCTCATTTTTATAAGTCGATACGTAACAACTTCAAAACAGCGGGTTTATTACTACTGTAACGCGTGCGAGCGAGGCTTTTAGTCTATGAATTAAGTCGTTGTTGCTTGCACCGCATATGACAGCTGTATTGAGGGAGCGCCGTATCAACACGTACTAGACCTACATAATGGATCAACAACTATGTGTGACGCTAATATAACTTACATAAAAAAGGTATTAATTACATTGAAACGTATATGGAACTCGTTTCACTACCGTTCACTTATATTAACAGCAGAACGCCCGCATGCTCTAATGAAAATAAGGCTTAACATTGATTTTGGTAGTGTAATGCAGCATGCACCCCCAAGGTATAAAATTCAAGCTTCATGCTTCTGTCGCAGGAGTATGCGGTCAGATAATTCCCTGGAACTTCCCTCTGCTGATGGCTGCGTGGAAGCTGGGCCCAGCTCTGGCGGCCGGTTGTACGGTCGTCATGAAGCCAGCGGAACAGACGCCGCTCACAGCGCTCTACCTCGCACAGCTCGTCAAGGTATGTATCACTACTGATAAAACAGCATAATATGTATGTATATGACGCCTGACTTGACGGTTATGTTGCCCATCTAAAAAAGCAACTGGTTTGTGCAGTAGACGCACGAGCCTAAGCAAGTAACCGACTTGTATGTTATTTTGAAATTGTATACTTAAATGAAATAATCCTATTGAAAAAATATTGTATTCCGCCAGTGTAACGTATTGCTGAGGAGTTTGCGGTGAATGGTGGGCTTATAGGACCTTATTTTTATCTATACAAATAAATAAAAGTTAATTGTCTGTTTGTAATGTCAAAATAACAGCTTTTTACTAAATGCATATGAAAGTATAGGTATACGGTACCTACAACAAAAAGCTATTTGTAATTTTTTTGTCTGTCTGTCTGTTTGTTCCGCCAGTCTCCGAAACGGCTGGACTTCGCCGCCTTGAACGATTTCTACGGGACTTTCACTGGAAGATAGCTGATGTTATAAGGAATAACTTTTATTTTAGAGAAATAATTAGGGTTCCGTGCATAAAAATAAAACCCGTGAAATCCAATATATCGTCATTGCAAATTTATAATCTCCTATGTGACATTCTTGTCGAAAATGAGTTCTGCAGATATTTGAAAACCAATTTTGAATACCCATACTTGGCAAAAACTTCCATGTAAATATCTTAATATATGGTTATGGCACGTATCATTTAAAAAAATGTTAAGTTTCAGCCTACACTAAATATCCTAATATACCTACTAAATATCGGCAGAACTCATTTTCGAAGAATGTCACATAGGAGATTTTAAATTTGCAACGACGATATACTCGCATATACATACTGTATGTCAAGTGTCTATGCCGAAGTACTCTAAATTATATATAAATAATCATCTTTCCTTTAAATTAAACGGCGTGTGAAACCGCGTGTCCCAGCTATTAATATAATAAACTTAAAAATATTGGTCTCAGAATCAGTAGTAGAATCGATTGCAGTTATGTTAAAAATCATGTTTTTCATTTTATCCCAAAAATAAGTTAACAATGTTTCTAATTTGGATTGGACACATTAATTCGCAAGTCAGCTAACCGTGCATCTACCGATCTACCGATGCACGGTCAGCTGGTTTAATTTACTATACGCGGACCACGCAACTTAACAAGCCTAAAACTTAGGTTTTTATTATATTTCATTACTTAATTAAACAGAATCTTTTAATAAATGTATTTTAGGGGTGTCTCGGCTTTTGTATATACTAAAAAGAATGTTGTATAGATGCTGTCTTTTGTTGTCGTGCAAAAGAAACCATTTTTAGTTTATTTTGAAGAAACGATGTTTAATTTCATATGGTTATTATCTTAAACTTCTAACCCCGAATATTTATTGAGAAGCCGCTTATTATTTAAGTCCCGCTGAACTATTTGAGTCCCTCGTTTTCGGTAGGAAACGCCGACTTTAAACGTGTGACAGTGATTAGAAATAAATTGTATAATTATGTTAATATATATTAGTTGTATTTGTGCCGAGTGGTGCCGGCTCAGAATGCCACCACCCCATCTCCTCCCATGGGTGTCGTAAAAGTCGTCTAAGGGATTAGCCGGAGGATGGGCAGCAGCGTCCTTCGAGTACATTAACAACTCAACTGCGATCGCCAACCCGTCTGCCAAGCGTGGCGATTATGGCAAAACCCCCCAATGAGCCCACAACACATCCATATCGGTCGTTGTGGACATCTTTGGGGGAGGCCTGTGTCCAGCAGTGGACTTCATTCGGCCGAAATGATGATATTAGTTTACCTTCTCTTTTATGTGTGCTATCTGTGGACCCTTGTTATCTGACAGTAAATAAATAAATAAATAAAATAAAAGTAGTTTAGTGGCATTTAAATAATAAGTCGTGTTTCAATGTTCGGCCGTTAAGAGCTTTAATCCGTCTTTTGACTCATCTATGCTGCTTCCACTTATTCTTGATATGACTACTTCTATCGCAACAGGAAGCCGGTTTCCCAGAGGGTGTGGTGAACATGCTGCCCGGGTTCGGGGACGCAGGGGCCGCCCTTGTCGACCACCCAGACGTCGATAAGATCGCCTTCACCGGTAAATACATTGCTCTGTACCTTCATTTATTGACCTGTTATTTGTTGAATTAGGTTGATTATTAATTTCGGCCGTTAGGGTATCAGTAATTGTTTTGGCACCAGTGTTTGTCACCGAAGTTGGGTGACCCAACTGCCCTGATATATATAATTTTCTCGATAATTTTAATAATATAATTTATTCTCGTCTCTCATCAAATCCATTCCCGCTGCCTTCACCGACCGTTTGTTTAGATTCAAATAATCATTATTGTTATTAACGTTTCCGTGTGGTGCCGGCTGAGAATATCACCACCCCATCTCTTCCTGTGGGTGTCGTAAAAGACGACTTAGGGATTAGCCGGAGGATGGGTAGCAGCGTCCTTCGAGTACATTAACAATTGAACTGCGATCGCCAACCCGTCTGCCAAGCGTGGCGATTATGGCAAAACCCCCCAATGAGCACACAACACATCCATATCGGTCGTTGTGGTGATCTTTGGGGGAGGTCTGTGTCCAACAGTGGACTTCATTCGGCCGAAATGGTTATTAACATGTATTTTGTTCACTCTCAGGTTCGACTGACGTAGGCAAGTTGATCCAGCGTAACTCTGCGAGCACAGTAAAGCGCATCACTCTGGAGTTGGGTGGCAAGTCGCCCAACATCATCTTCGCAGACACTGACCTTGAAAAAGCCGTCGAAGCTGCACATTTCGCGGTCTTCTTCAATATGGGACAGGTCTGCTGTGCTGGTAAGTCTTTTTTTATTGGTATGAAATTGATGCGGTCCATCGAACGAACTTTGTTTTTTATCGTTGCCCCACACTAGGTTTTCTCCTGTGTCGTGGGTGCGTTTACAAACACAAATTCCACGTACAATACACACGGAACAACTACCTGCAGATCGTACAAATATTTGCTCCGTCCGGGAATCGAACCCACGACCCGGTGCGCAGCAGCCGACTGTATCAGCCACTGCACCAACCGTGCCGTCAAACTCAAACTTTGTAGGGGACAGCAACATTACAAGAAATATCTTCTATCCATATCATCCATAATATCTATCCCCCTCTAGCGGAGGTGACTGCAAAGCGGTCACCCCCTCTAGCGGAGGGAAGGTGATTGTAAAGAGTCCACCTCCCCAGGCACTTCTCGGGGGGATTGTAAAGGATTCCCCCGAAGCCTCGCTATGCGCTATGCTGCGCTCACAGCGGTACGTGACCACATTCACACCTCTGTCTTCCCGGGGGTAGGACCTAAGTTACCCTACACTACTAGTACTACTCTCTACTACTATTCGTGTGTAGGTACTGTACGCAAACCACCTACCAGCCTGTTACTATGGTTTAATGTCAAACGGAATAGTAATCGCATATATCGCAATAATGAGAGCACATCGAGGCGTAGGAAGGCAAAGGTCATAAGATAATTCGATGACATTCTCGGAAAGACATTGACGAAACAGTGAAGAATGGCGTTAAATGGGGAGTGCAGAGGTTTGATAAAAGCTGCGAATTATGATGATGATAATGTATCCATGTAGGTTCCCGTACATTCGTGGAGGACAAGATCTACGATAAGTTCGTGGAGCTATCAGCGGAGCGCGCCAAGCGACGTGTCGTTGGAGACCCCTTCAAACCTGAAACTGAACAGGGGCCACAGGTAAACATCAACCTAGTATATACTATAGGGCAAATTAAAGATGGATGGTTTTTGTTGCTAATCGCCTTGTTAAGGCTGAATGTAAAGAATCCCTGTTTTAGAAATGACCCCAGAATAGGTACAGTTATAGATTGGGAAGAAAGCCGTGCATAACATTGCATTTATTGAGTGAGCTACCTTGTTTAAACGTCTACTTGGTCGCAAAGTGCGGCTACGAACGTGCGGCGACTAAGATCAGGGGTGCAATTCCTTAAGCTCAAACATCCATACATCCTTGAATACAGAATCGAAATAACGGTGTAAAAACAATTCGGTATTCGCTAAGACATGATTGAAGCTAGCAAGGACACGTTGCAGATGGTACGTCATGAGCACAGTCTTGGCGAATACAAAATTGGGTTATCACCGTTATTTCAATTCGGTATTCAGGGATGTATGGACGTTTGAGCTTAGAGAATTGCACCTCTGATTTGTAAGATGTTTCTTGACCAAAAAAGAAACCCTGAGTTTCTCCTCAGAGGTTGGCATGTAGCGAAATGCCCTCCGTTGTTTCAATATGACGTGTGTGTCTGTTAGGACCTATTTATTGAATAAATGATTTATTCTATTCTATTCCAAATGTCGGGGCTTATTGGGCTGTATTTCCATAGTGGAAAAAGTGCAATTGTACCTAATTCTCAGCCAACAGCTCATATTAAACTAGCCAACCAAACCATATACGCACGGATAGTAGTTACATGCATAAAGATCATTTGTAATTTTTCACGATATTTTCCGTGCATATTTTGCGTTTAATTCGGCAGTGAAAACCCCATTCGAATCCATCTAGCAGCTTTGAAGGAGAAGAGTAACAGCGCCGAAGGCAAATCTCATCTATAACTGGTAGTGATTGAATAATGAAACTTTTAATCCAATTCATAAACAATTTCCAGGTCGACGCAGAACAGCACGCCCGGATTCTGAGCTTGATCGAAACCGGCAAGCGCCAGGGCGCAAAACTAGTGGCGGGAGGAAGCAGTGCATCCGACGTGGGGTACTTCATACAGCCGACTGTGTTCAGCGATGTCAAGGACAACATGGACATCGCTACCACTGAGGTATGTCTTGCGGCATCTTCAGCCCGCCACGACACCAATCCGGATCAAGTAGTTATAATTTCATAACTACTTGATATGGGAACAGGCCAGTAAACGTCCCAGGTTTTCAAATGTTTTTTCAGGATTGTTAGAGTCCACGTACAGTAAAGCCATATGTAGCTGGACATCAGTATTTTACACCGAATTACTGCCATCTAAACTCCGTGATTCCCCTAAACCTACAAAAGTAGTAGAACTTACCATAATCAGCATTCTTGAATGTATTGATGAAATATATGTATAGAATGAAATTCTTCAATTAACCTTAATTGACAAACAGAAGGTCTAAAATTGCAGTTGGTCCACCTCACACTAATAGAATGACATGACTAATAGTGATCTTGTTTTTGTCAAGTAACTAATCATTGAAGCAATTCCAATATCAACAAACAACTTAGATTTCTCTTTCTTATTTTACTCTATACGACGCCCGTGGATAGTAAGATCAATGTGTACCCGAAATCAGGACACGAATTTTAAAAATACTCTTAAATTCCAGATCTTTGGGCCAGTGCAGCAGATATTCAAGTTCTCTCAGCTGGAAGAGGTGGTGGAGCGCGCCAATAACTCTGAGTACGGCCTCGCTTCCGCCGTCTTCACCAAAGACATCGACAAAGCCAACTATATAGTGCAGGTATGTAATCGTCCTAGTGGTATTGAATCCGGTTTTTAAGCCTCCTAATTGTTTTACACACATCAAAATGATGTTGTCTCTTTGTCCTTGGAAGACTATCTATTGAACTTTTTTCATAACATGTTGATAATGATAAATTTGTATCAATGCTACGGTGGTACTCTTAGATGTTTCCATAAGTGTAGATGCGTTGCCCGCGCTCTACCAGGTAATTGCCCGAAGTTCACTTAGTCACGCACCGACTTATTTGAATTCAGAAACATATTGCGAAATAAAAATGCCATCCTGTGTTTATAGACGATGCACGAAGTATACTGCTACTGCGAGAGGAAAAGACGTTTTATTTCATATTATTTATTTTACGTAACGTAAATCGATATTGTAAAAAAGAATAGTATTGTGTTTTATTTTTTATTACGCGGTCTAATGGCGGCCGGCGCGCTGTTCTATTGCAATAACGTTTGTGTATGGCGCGTCTATTTGTAAAATGTCATCGGTGGTACTAAAAATACTATAACAGTTAATTTATTCATTGTTAAAAGTTAGTTTTTACAAACTGTGGTAATGGTTTTTGATTCCTACCTAATGTTTGTTTCTAAAAACAATGCCCATAAATCCATAAAATATAAAGCCATAGGCCGCTGACTTGACTTCCCATAATTGTTATTTAACATCATGTTAATTCCACGCAGAGACTCCGTGCCGGCACAGTATGGGTGAACGACTACAACGTACTTAGCAACCAAGTCCCGTTCGGCGGCTACAAGCAGTCCGGCATCGGCCGCGAGAACGGACCCTACGGCATCAAGAACTACACAGAAGTCAAGTCCGTCATCGTTAAACTTACTGACAAGACCTCATAAACTTCATGGTCATTTGTAGATTTACATTGTTTGTGAACGGATGAAATCCAAGGAATCATGTTTGATTGTCTGTTTTCATGTATTTGCATACAATGAATATACATTATGTTATCGTATAAATTAGATATTAAGAAATAAGTGATCCATGAATGTTGCTCTTTTGATTAAAACTGTTTCCATATTTGTCATTATATCAAAAATAATGTTTGTTTTTATTGACTGACTGGTTTCTTGGTTCTTTATGTTTTGAATAGCAGTTGTAGTTGTGAGATCAGTCAGAAAATATGTTGAAAATATAAATCAAACCCAATTTCGTTAGTCATTGATTCGTAATAATTAGTGCTGATAAGCGCTCTTATTGAATAAGAGTTTAGTTCGTATTTACCTTGCAGTCTTCTATAGGCCAAAACCAAGGGCGGATCCAGGATTTTAATCTTTGGAGGCTCGGTGTCAATAATTCGGATTCAGGATTAAAATTTTTGGCCTAGGTGTCTCATGTCAAGAATTTCTGTGAGATCATTGTTGATATTAGGTTTAGGGTCAACAATATCGAACAGTTTGGGGCATGTCCCGTTGGATCCGCCCTTGGTCAAAACCACTCTTGGACACACACTTTACATAGTCTAAATAAACTCAATATGTGCATTTAATACTTTAAACTAATGTATAGAATAGAGATTGAATTTCAAGTTAGACTTGTAACCCGTCTTCCAGTATACATAAATGTATTATTATAACACAATACCTAGTTTCCATTGTTATTGTATAGTGCCATTTACTGTTTTTCTTTTGTTACTATATTTTTGTAATAAAAAATCTACGCTTTACACAGATTTGTTTTCAACAGTTTTATTTATTTTCAATATACAAATGAAAACATCACATTCACTGAGAAAGAAAATTTAAACTAAAATTGCAAATCGCTACTTATTATATTTGTCGTGGTCTGCACACTAAGCCTGTATCGTAGGGTCCCTTTTTATTGATGTCCAGTGGAAATCCTACATGGAACTTCCTTCACCCCGGGGAAGGGCGAAGGAGTATTGGACACCTACCGGCTAAAACCACTGGAGCGGTCATCTTCGGCACCGAAGAGGGGCTTTCGGGTCCTCGTAAGATCACACTAGAGCCACCAATTGGTGCCACGCCTTTAGGCACATCACGGACGGGATAACTGTAAAGTGGTCACGCCCTCTAGCGGAGGGAAGGCGACTGTAAAAAGGTCGCCCCTGGCACTTTTCGGGGAGGATTGTGGAGGGATTGGGGGGACCAAGCCTCTCTTTGCGCTGTGCTGCGCACACGGCGGCACGTGACCACGTGCGCGCCACCGTCTTCCCGGGGGTCGCTCGGTGTGAGCACGTAGACTCCCCAATCTGCGCACCCGCGAACCCCAAGGCCCCCCACCATGTAGTGACGACAGGGGGTTCAGCTGTGTTGGACTTGGGTGCCGGGACGGTTGTTGCCCCGGCGCCATCTCGTCCTCCGTGCGGGATCGGCCCTCTCCCGATCGCGCTCTGCAGTCTCCTGGAGCATGACGCTCTCGCAGAAGGAGACCACTGCACTCCAATTTTCATGCTCTGCCAACATAGCCTACTGCCGGCAGAGAGAGACCTTGCCCGATCCGATCGACCAGGATCCGCTGCTCGGCCGCCCATACAGGGCACTCCTCGAGCGTGTAATCGTGGGGTCCCTAGTAACAAATGTTATGGATATAGAATCTCTATATAGCACACAAATGGGTCTAATCCATTTTAATTAAAAGGTTAAATTTAATCTAAATAAAAGTATATGTGCATTCAAGGTCGTCGTTACAGCCAAATAAAGTAAGCCTCCCCAAAATATCGCCACAACGACCGATATGGGTGTGTTGTGTGCTCATTGGGGGATTTTGCCATAATCGTCACGCCTGGCAGGCGGTTTCGCGATCGCAGTTGAGTTATAAATGTACTCGAAGGACGCTACTGTCCTTCCTCCGGCTAATCCCATAGTCGCCTTTTACGACACCCACGGGATGAGATGGGGTGGTGCTATTCGCAGCCGGACCACACGGCATACTGCAGGGGTATGAAACTCCCCAGTTCCTTGCTTTTGTATTGATACTAGCGCCATCTTATAGGCATCAGAATCAATAGAACCTTTGTTACTCTTTTTACTCAAAAGATAGCGCCACTACCAGAATTTATGAAATAAATTATTAATTTCGATAAATAAACAAATCAGTAAATATATTTTTGTTATTACTATAATATTCAGGACACCAAATTTGATTTTCCATAATTTTATATCATGAAAATGTAATTTATCGTAATTATTGACAATAGCAACATATTTTTACATCAATATTCAAAATGTCGGTTGTTGACACAAGTTTTCGAAACTTTGTTGTGTAGTTTGTCTCTCTGTGATTTTAGTGTGATTTTATTTCTTTCTGGTGACTTGGCTTTTATCTGGACTCGTTTGATATCTTATTCCTTTGACCCTGGCTCGTCTTTACTGGATCTTGATTCTGAACGTTTGTTTGACTTGGCTTTGCTTTACTGGACTGTAAGATTTCACAAAACTACATCGTTTTGTAACATTATCGCGTTATAATGTCGTCAAATAAGTATTGGAAGTGTTATTTTGGATGTGAAACGGATGGTAAGTAATAGAGTAAATCAGCGAACAACCACTTTCTGAAAATAGCTTCCCACTAAAGTAAAGTAACATAAACACTAACTTATTATTTCAGGTGTTCTGCATCGTTTCCCAAATCCGCATCAAAATCAAGACAGGTTTAATTTATGGAGTTTTAGATACCGAAATGCAGAAAAGGGATGCACAATATATTTATAACAATGTGAGACTTTGTGACCAACATTTTGAATTGTGCTATCGCACACCTAGTAAAACTCTTAAGAGGAATGCATTCCCAACATTAAATATTGGTAAGAATTATAATATAAATTAACTTACTAACGGACTGAAATGTCAGTTAATATTAAGTCCCCACTAACCATTTGAGCCACCAGGCAACAAAACGGGTTTCTCTAATAGTTAAAGTGGGACTTAATAACTGGCATTTCAGTATTCGGCCGATAATGTTTTAACCCATTAACTTGTGATAGAAGTTTATTGATGTGATCAGCCTATATAGTTATTGTAGATTTAATTTAGTTAATGTTCCTAAAGATATTTCATTATTTCAATATGAAAATGCAATTGGTTAGCATCTATTAGTGGAGATGCATGGGAAAATCTCACACTGATAGTGCTTGATACAATAAAGGAACCTCCATTAGTGACAATACTAAGTGTTCATCCAGCACACCTTGGGCAGTCAACATCGCTACTAACTTGCTGACACGCTAATCTTTTTACTATGGGATGAGCTATTCTCATATTGTTTGTCCTGACCTGACCTGAGAAGCAGGAGATTAGTGTATATTTCATGTTCATGTCAAACTGTTTAATGTTTCAGCTTCTCGCCAGGCAGCTAACCTACCATTACTTATGGATGAATTCATTTTGAGTCAGTCTTCATCTAAAGCTAATGAAACGCCCAGTGTATCAAGTTAGTAGTTTACCTATTAATTATTTTTATGAATCCTGGCAAAGAATAAGCCAAGCCACCTTTTCCACTGTAAAGGGCTACTAAGGGTTTATGACTGAGAAGACAAGCTCCAGTATCCTTACATGCTGCCAATCCTTCTGCCTGTTGTGGTGATTTTCATTGAGAGGCCTACATTCACTAGTGGAGTCTTATGCCTGTATTACAGATTGGGAATCAAAGAATATAAACGCTGGACTTATTTTGCCTTTATCCTTTTCCTTCCCAACAAAGATAGTCAATATTTGATTTTGAATTTATATATTTATTTATAAAGTTTGTTGTATACACTCTTTTATATTCACAAAGTTTTATTTACGAAATCCACAGACACGCTGGACGGATGATCTGATGAAGATCGCTAGGAGTCATTAGATGAATGTGGCATGTAACCAGACTTTGTGGAAATCTGTTGGGGAGGCTTTTGTTCAGCAGTGGACATCCTTTGGCTGATATGATGATGAAATCTACTAGTTTACTGAAAAGTGGCTGAATAAAAAATAAAAATATCTTTATTCACCCATTATTCCTTTAAAATACAATATGTCACTAATAATTAGCATTTATTAATTTCGGTAGTAAACCTGATAATTATTATGTTCACTTCAAGTATTCACTAATATGAAAACTGTAAGAATCTTTGGAACACTGATGTTAATACAACTTTTTCTCTTTCAGGGCACAAAATATTGCCCACTGAGTGTCAAGACACAGCCAGTTTTTTACTAATGTTCGATAAACTATTTGATTCCTTCAGTGGACACACATATTCGGGTACAGAAAAGGAATTTATTTACAGGGTGCCTTAAAAATGTTTTCCCACATATAAAATTTTGAAAAGAAATTCTTCCTGTTGTAAAATCAATACAATTTAAAACAATAGTAAAAACTAGAGATGGCACTGAAAAAGTTAAATATGAAAAAGTGCCATCAACTTTGAATCGGGCGGGGAATATTGAAACATTCATTTAAATGTGGGGAACACTACAAAGGGAACATAGTATGTCTAGTTTATTAACAAGAAATTTTAACCAGGACCCTTTAGAAAATTTCTTTTGTGGTATCCGAAGTAATGGTGTCCGAAACACGAACCCAACCTGTGCTCAGTTTATAAATGCATATAAAACGCTTTTGGTCAATAACCTAAGTTCACCCCACTCTGTAAACGCGAACTGTGAAGCAGATGATAATAAATGCTTGCAATCATTATCACATCTTTTAAATAGTATAACTTTAATATTGACTTATTAATAGAAAAATTATGGAATACATCTTGTAGCGAAGATCAAAATAATATTATACACCGTGAATCAAAACGGTATGTCGCAGGATACATATTAAAAAAATGCCAATCCAAAATATTCAAATCATGTAAAACAATATTTTTTAATGATGAAATAGACCCTGCTACATACACATACTTTATGGACTACACTAAAAGGTCGTTAATATATGCAAAAGAAGAGTTCATAGAAATCACACGAAAAATTTACGAAATTATTATAATATGTTTGAGAGATTCGCCACAAGAAAAGATCATGTATTACATTGATATAGATATTAATTTTAATATGATTACATGTGAAGAACATAGGCCTGTACTTAAAAAAATCATTGTTAATTTAGCAATTAATATTGTCGTACACAGTTGGTGTAAAGGTGTGAACCAGATATTAAAAGGCAAAATTATTAATTTCGACAGGACGATCTTGTGAAAGCACAGGCTAGGTCATTTTATTTAAAAAGGAGTAAAAAATAAAATAATGTTAAATATTTTAGTTGTTTTCATTTGAAACATTTCCTTTTTTAATATTTACGAAATACTGAATTAAACCATTAAGAGAAAGCGACCTCTAGTGAATTATTTTGGTAAATTGTAATGCTAGCGCCATCTTTGACACAGCAGAATAAGCTTCACTTGTTTCGTCACCCAATAACTTACCAGAGTGGCTCATCTATACCTATATTAGTATATTATCTATGGCATACTGCTTGTAGCAGGGCAAAGAAATTCTAAAAATACCTATTTCTGTGTAGGGCTGTTTTGACTTGTAGGAGCGAGCTAATTCAGATACATTTGTAATGTATTTATGGACAGCACCTTATGTTTGTTTACTGTGGAAATGTATATTATTCCATAAATAAATAAGTTATAAATTTATTAATGAAACAAAAAACAAGGTTTGATTTCGTTACTTCATTGGAATGCGGTTTTGATAATAAAAAACAAAATAGTACAATAAATATAAAATGAAGAAAAGGACTTCAAATCTTCTCAATAACTACTGCAATATATTGACAAATAAAAAAAATAGAAATATAATCATGAAGAAAATGTGCCTTCACAAAATAAAATTGGTCGAAGTTATCATTACACATTAACACTAAATAAATGGATTTCATCGCGTATAGATTTTTGTTTTTCCTGACGTTTCGAACACTCAGCAGGGTTTGTGGTCGCAGGATGACTAAGACGATGAGCGTAGTTACAGATTTAAAATTGACAAACACCTAGCAAAGATACTCTCAAAAGATCGTGCAAAGTCTATCACATGTGAAGGATTCCTATCACTGTCAGCCAAATAAAAGACCTTGAACTGGCTGAAAGTAAAGTGATGGTCAGTTTTGATGTGCAGTCCTTATTTACCAATAAAGGACTGTCTTAGGTTTTCGCGAGTATTACACATTATAATAAAACACTTTTAAACGGATTCTATCGCGTATATTTTAGAAAAAATATTTTATTATATTTTTTATTATTATATTTATATTTTGATTAAAATTGTACGGTAGATAAAATAAAATAACTTTTTAAAATCTGTAACGACGCCTGTCACCTTAGTCATCCTGCGACCACGAACCCTGCAAAGTGTTCGAAACGTCAGGAAAAACAAAAATCTAAAATATACGCGATAGAATCCGTTTAAAAGTGTTTTATTATAACAATAAAGGACTGCCTGGATGTGATTAAGAAACGGTTAAGTGAGCATGAGATGCCTCAACAATATGCAGAATTACTTGAACACTGCTTCTTTACCTACGGCTATGGGACAGTGAATTTTACCTGCAAACTGACGATGTTGCCACCATGGGTTCACGGTTCTCTCCTGTAGTCGCCGATATACAGGAAGAATCTTTTCAGATATTTGTGATCATGTGACACAAGTCCAAAGTACTAAATGTTGACTAAGTTTCATACCTTTATTTTCGCTAACATACAATGGACTGGCAGTAACGTGCCTAGATTTAGCTTCGTACGAACCTAAATCTTGGAACCATTGAAGCACCAAATCAAAAGCCATACAATTTAGATGGCATGGTGCGCAGCAGCCGACTGTAGCAGCCACTGCACCAACCGTGCCGTCATTTAGGACTTCTTTATAATTCAGTCGAGTTTTGGTGTTTACTTGACTGTATTCATGCCTGTACATAGCTTTTTTGTAGCATTCTTATAGGTCGTACTTATTTTAAAATGAGGCAGAAGTGAACGCTCGCTAATATTTTTTTATGTTTCGACTAGTATCTTTGCACAACTGTTTGTCGTAGATATATTTTGCCGATTTTCGAGTCGGGCGCTAGAGCTACGGTAACAGACTAAAACGAAGCGATATAAGGGTTAAAATAATCTAGAGGTAACATATATTGAATATCTGTAAATGCATAAGTATTACACACTCCAATGTTTTTTCTTTTATTATATTTTTTGTAATAAAAACTACACTTTAAGTACAAAGATTTATTTTTAACAGTTAAATCTAAAATCAACCACACATCTGAGTAACAATAGCATTTAAAATGGAAACTTTAAAAATCACTGAGTACACATTTTATAAATCTACCTTCATTTTAGGAAATCAAAGGAGCATAAAAAAGTACCAGACAAGGCAACTAATTAACCTTTGGTGTATTTAATACAATTTAAAAATATAAAAACGAAGATTAAAATAATCAGATATATTTAAAAGTGCTAATATTAAAGTATAAGGCACAACCTTTCTAAGGTGCAACTATTCTATAAATCACAAAAGTGGAATGTTTCGGTGCCACTTACTCTAAATCACATAGCCTTGCACAATAACCACTAAAACTGATAAAAAAAAAATCGGCGACAATCTAAAATATAAGGAAACCTATGAAATTATCTTTGGGTTTTCTAAATGCGAATACAAATAGAAATGAATAGAGTAACATGATTAAGATATCGGCGACATAATTTACGATTGACAGCAAAAGTTTAATTAAAAAATCTATCAATTTTGTAATTGTCAAACTGGACATTTGGAATACAATCAGTGACAATAGAAAACGTTTTTCCGACTCCCATAATCATGCGTTATTGTAATTTGTACTTATGGCTTCATCATTTCTTAGTGTTTAAAACTTTAAATAGTTTTTAATTCTGAATCAACAGAATAAATCAGTCCTTATCCTCGTTTAGGACAGAGAGGTTTTCTTCTGATATCTTTGCTAAACATCCGCAAGTCATTGACGATTTGTTAGTGCTTGCGATGTCTTCCTCAATCTTTCGCTCGAGCAACTCGAAATCGTCGCCATCCGGCTGGCATTTCAAACATTCGTCGGACGAAGAGTCCTGATAACAAAACACGTTCTCAATGTTGACCTCAACTTCATCAGTTCTGTCGCTCGTAGCCAGCGAGGGACTGCTGTTGCTCAAAACACGAGATTCTATGTTGAGATTCGGTAAAAATATTTCTGATTTCGGCCGTATTCTTATGTTATCGGGAGGTTTCGCCTTACGAGTGAGGCTGGGTGTCTGTGCACGTTTCTCTTTGGGGAATATGCGCTGGATTCTTTCCTCGACAAGCGAAATGCTTCGTTTAAACACGACGGTGTCCTGGGGTCGATGGTCGTGCGCGCATCCGTCTATAGCATCCCTAGACTCTGTGTCAGAGTTATCGCACCTGAAGTAAATAGTGTCGCATCCGTTTTCCTGCTTCACCTTGATGAGGCAGCAATCGTCCTCCTTCTCGCACAGTATCTCGTGCAAGGATCCGTGCAGCGGAATCAGTTTTACTTTACCGCCGAAGTTCTCTTGCATTGTTGATAAGTCGTCGTCTATGTATAAATCCTCGGTACTTTTAGCTTCCTGTAAAAGGTAGGATACAATCTTCATAAAAAATGTCATTAATTTTTTTATAAACATCTAGTTAAAAAAGTAGCTTTTGCGTATTGTTATAAAATATATATATATATATATATATATAGGTATATAAAAGATATATAGATAAATAACATAATAACGCGTATCTTGCAGTGCCAACAATACGAGGATCACACAGTTTTTTATTATTATTTTGGCCTGGAGTCTAAGTCTTTTGGCCAGTACTTTTTCTGAGGTCACACTGAATGTTTCTAGAATTAGCCAATAAGAAAAGTAGCCTTAAACAAAACAAAAATTGAATAAAGAACTCTTTGGGAAGCCGTAGATGTACATTGAATTAATTTATTTTTATAAATTTAGCGACAATTTAGCAAGTGCGTGCCGTGCAACGAAATGAATTTGGAGAAACCTTTCGCTCCATGATTTATTTATTATTACAAGTTTCGTTGCGGTCTTAATCAACAACTATGTTACGATAGACTTCGATTGGCATTTCATGATGATACCCCAACTCATGCCACTTATTTATAACTGGTTTAATGAGTTTAAATGTGGTCGAAGCAATCTCACGGATGATTTATGGGAAGGACGTCCTTCTACGGCGTCCACAGAAGATAACCTAAGTGCTGTGCGGCTAATGAAAGATGCCGAGAAAAGAGTGACATATCAACAGATCTGGGCAAGTTTAGGCATTGGTATGAGCCAAGTGGATGGACTATGGACGGCACGGTTGGTGCAGTGGCTGATACAGTCGACTGCTGCGCTCCGGGTCGTGGGTACGATTCCCGCACGGAACACATATTTGTATGATCTGCAGGTAGTTGTTCCGGGTCTGGGTGTATTGTATGTGGAATTCATGTCTGTAAACGCACCCACGACACAGGGGAAATCCTAATGTGGGGCAATGTTTAAAAAAAAAAGTGCAAATAGTCTTACACGAAGGCGTCGAAAACTTTGCACCATAATTTGAAGGAAGATCAAAAACCCCGTCGTTTGGATAGATGCCGCTTTACCGATTGAAACGCTTGAAATGTATAACGGAGGTGACTCGAATGCTGTTTGACATCGTCACAGGTAATGAAAGCTGTATATATTGTTACGAGCCCGAAACTAAAAGGCAATCTGCTCAATGGATGTTTTCATTCGAAGATTTGCCAACAAAAGTAAAGAAGGGCAGAAGTCAAGGGAAAAAGATGATCGTCTCAATTATTGGACAGACGGGTCATCTCGAAACCATTGCGCTAGAGGATAAAAGGACTGTTGCTGCAGATTGGTATGTTAGTCATTGTTTACCGTTTGTCTCGGAAAATCATCTACAGCAGCGCCCAAGAAGCAGGATCCCCTCCACCACGACAACGCTTCAGCTCACTCTGCCAGACGGACAATCGAATATTTGTCTATGGAAGGTGTGGAATTAGTAAGTCATCTTCCTTACAGTCCCGCGGGCTGGTTAGCTAACCAAAACGGCAACAGCAGACGCGATAGCAGCTATCGCGCAGCCAAGGATTCATCGGTGACAAAGCGTCAAAAAAATTGGTATTACGTAAGGCATCGCCCGCCAGTCGCTATTGTGAAGATGCATAGCTACTAGCGCCAGTGGAACTTAAAAGAATGAACGTTTTTAGTTCATTGATTGTCCGACAGAGGCGCGTCAGAGATCTTCGCCTGTTAAGTCGCAATTGGCAAATAGGTAATACCAAATTGACGTTTGACAGCGGCGTTTAGTCATGCGCAAATCATGTCCGGGAGCGGATTGAACCTGGAACGGTTCCTTTTCTTCAAGGAACTGCGTCCAGGAAACAGGTTCGCGAACTGTTTAGTTTCGCTAGTTCACATGGACCTTTCAGTTCCTATGAACTGTCTAGTTACGCTAGTTCCTACCGGTTCATGCGAACTATCTAGTTCCGCTATTTCCTATCGGTTCATTTCCGTTCGATCAGAGCAGGTAATGCATAATTTAAACAAGTTCTCACAGTTCGTCGGATTTTTAGGACACCGAAGCGGGCGATTTAGTTTTAGTTTAAAACTTTTGTTGGAACCACCTAACTTTAACGAATTGTTGAAACGTTAAGTAACTTTCTTTCACTTGTCGTTCACTCGGACACGCACTCGTGTAAAGTTGTGTACTCGGGTCGGTTCGCTACGGGAGGAGTCGGTTCAGTCCGTTATTCGTTCCGACGTTCATATGATCTCGCACATGACAGAACAGGTGGAACTGTCTGAACCTGTTTCAGTTGACATTTCGGATTGGACCTATATCATTCCAACATAGGACATAGTTCCTGGAACTATTTCAATCCGGAACTTACTCATCTCTTGCGCTATAGCTGCTATTGCGTTGAAGCAATTTACGCCTGTTGCAAAGCGTCTGCGACTTAGGTAATCAGCCGACCTTGCGACTTATATTTATTCCTCAAAATAAAAGATAAAATCGGAGGAATTCGAATTCGAAATTGTATGAACCCTGACAATTGCCATGGCTGCGTTTTTGTTATTGTGTGACCACTGAATAAATAAATAAATTATAATAAATCACACATTTGGAATGGAAGACAAAAAGAAACAATTATTATAAACTTTCTATCAATTGTTTACATGCTTATTAAAAAACGTTTAATTGTAAATCATAAAAATTCTCACCTGTAAAGCATTGAAAGCCTGGCATCTCTTCAAAGCGTTGATATGCCCGTCATCAGTCAGCGTTTCTTCCTGAGACTGGTTTAGCTTCTCCTTAGCATTGCCACTGTCACAGATAGTAACGTTCACACAGTTGTCCAACACCTGCAGACTGTTCTCTCCTGAACGGGTAAAAGTAATCTGTAGTAGCGGTTTATTGTTCCCATTGATTTTCACACGAGAGAATGATTTCATAGGTTCCTTCTTCATAGATCTTGTATCTTCATTATTGTTCAACGATTCCATGATATTAGCGACTCCTTTGTTGACGATCTCTTCGCTCTTGGTGGGAATAGACGCAGTAGATGCTTCGTCAGATATTTCGTGCAACAGATGTTGGAACTCCTTTCGTATCATATCTCTGATATATTCTTCGATGCTTCTCGTGTCTGTTGCTTGGTCGGTCTTTAGCTCCGATTTTAGCTCTGCAGTTAACGTACTGGAATTATAAATTTTTAGATACAGTATAGTTAAACAACTGAGAATTTAAAAAACTGGACACGTGCGATATGAACTCGCGTGGAGACGGTTCCGTACGACGAATATGTTATCTACCGTGTTTTTTAAATCATACCCAAATTTGATTGTTTTGTGGGAACTAAAAAAAGTAAATTGTAGATTGTAGAGAAAAATTACTGAATATGCTGTTTATCGTGGAATTCGGTCTTGTACCAACAATTAACCCAAGAACAAACTTATCAATGTAGTTGAAAAACTTATTCTCCCATACATTCCAACTGCAAATGTAAGTTTGTACGCACAATATTACATCTTTACACAGATTTACAACTGATTTTAAGACCATATCCTTCCTATAAGTTTTCCTGTAATCTATAAGTAAAGAACTATTTCCAGTTAATTTATTTTTTCAAAATGTTGGGCCGACTTAGTAGTTTTGGAGATAATCATCATCATTTCGGCCGAATGAAGTCCACTGCTGGACACAGGCCTCCCCCAAAGATCACCACAACCACCGATATGGATGTGTTGTGGGCTCATTGGGGGGTTTTGCCATAATCGCCACGCTTGGCAGGCGGGTTGGCGATCGCAGTTGAGTTGTTAATGTACTCGAAGGACGCTGCTGCCCATCCTCCGGCTAATCCCTTAGTCGACTTTTACGACACCCATGGGAGGACATGGGGTGGTGGCATTCTGAGCCGGCACCACACGGCAAATTGGAGATAATGGGGGAATGGTAAATTTTCATGTATTTTCTTAAATAACTTTTAAACTATATGTTTTGAAATTATAATAAAATATAATTGAGCCCCTCCCAACACGTCCTTCTATTTGATTATGTTACACGGTAGGTACCTACAGTACGCTATTTTTTTTTCTGGTTTATGACCCACTAGTGACCCCATATTCAAAATTAATTTATTTACGTCACATGTCCGGGTTTGAGTCGCAGAAATCAATGTGTACCAAATTCCAACTAAATCGGTTCAGTGGATTTCGAGAAAATTGGCTGTGACAGACAGACACGCGAGTGATCCTATGAGGGTTCCGCCGTATTTTCATTCGGACGTACGAAACCCTAAAAAGGCCAAAATACTATCGATAATGTAAAGTGGTTACCCAACAGTAACGACGGCACCCGACGTTGGTTTGCCTCGGTGATCAGATGGGAAACGGTGTTTGTGAGACATGTGGGTGCATACACCGGTTCTCGTCTCATCACCGGTATAAAATCCTATTAAACTACATTATATATCAAAAAACATAACAAATACGTCACCTTTTGTCTAAGCTTCTCCTTCGGTGTTGAAGTTCAGGGCTTCGTGAAAAGTTGATGCTCTTGGCGATCGTATCCCGCGCTTGGCAAAACTGCTCCCATTGATTTCCTGTTAAACATTTTACCATACAAGCAAAGTTAAATATCTATAGTGAATTGTTTACAAAGCCTGCTTATATATATTAATATCCGTGTGTGGTCCAGCTAAGAATACCTAGCACCACCCCATTTTATCCTGTGAGTGTCATAAAAGGCGAATATGGGATTAACCGGAGGATTGGCAGCAGCGGCCCATCCTCCGGCTAATCCCTTAGTCGACTTTTACGACACCCACGGGAGGAGATGGGGTGGTGGTAGTCTGAGCCGGCACCACACGGCAATATGTATGTATGTATGTATTTAAATTTATATATATATATTTATTTATTGTATTATTTTATTTATCTTTTCGTTATTTTATTTGTTCTAATTATATATATTTTCATATTATGTGTTTAAATTTTAAGTTTTATACAATAATTATGTAATTTATCCTCTTCTACAATTACACAATGCTGTCTACATTTTATAACTTATCTCACCTATCACAGGTCTGCTGGCAAAAATTTCTTTTGAAATAAGCGGTACCTTTGTACTCAAGTGTCTGTATATACCTACTGTATCGTAATAAATTATCGCTGTGTACATAAATTATAAATAAATTAAATTAATATATTTTATTTATGTATGTACACCGATTACTCCTAGATTTGTAGACCGATTTGAGCGATTTTTTTTTAGCTGGTGCAGAATGCTTTCGAATGATTAGTTTTGAGTAGTTTTTTAACGAGCTTCAATAAACAGGTTTAATTTGACTACGCTTACCTAGATGATATCTTAATAGTTTCGATTCTTAGAATTATTTTTAGTGTTAGATACCGGATACAAAATTGGGAAGAGTTCTAACATTTCTTTAAACTAAAAAGAAACAAATAAAACACCGCACCGGGGTCCATAAATATAACTCGGTCTGCATGAACCATGGTTGGGGCAAACCTCGCCCCGCCCGACTTCACATAAATAAAGTTTTTTTTTTTCATTTTAGTGGTTTCAATATCGTATTGAATTTTGAAATCGGTTTTTATTTTTTGTTAACAAGTTTTATTCAGTGTGATATTAAGTTTGGGACTTTATTATTTTAATAACAGGATTCTAAACTGGTAGTAACTGCCAACCATCTTCTTTATTGAAATTTAGATGTGGTTTTAATTTCACGAAACATTCTTGGTTCATTATTCTCCTTGCCGAGGTGTGGTTTGCCAAGGTATGTTCACATACTGCAGACTTTGTGGAACATCTATTCTTGACGACAGCTGTGTTATTTTATTCTGGTAGCTATACTACGCTTTGTTTACTATTTCCCATATTTATGACAGCCCACAATCACAGTCAATCTTGTATTGTAGGCTCCTGCATATTGTACAGGAATGTGACACCTCCTCGGTTTAAAAACTTGGCTGATCTTAAGTTTGAAGTAGGTTTTAATGAAGCACGGTGCAAGATATGATATCGAAATAATTTTTACGGCCGATAAAATACCTTTTAAAATATGTAGCAACACATTTTAAAAACACTGCGACCACAAACGCAGCAGTGTTCGAAAGTTACGAAAAAAAAATCGATTGTATAGGCGATGTGATCCGTTTATTTATAAGTGTTTTCTTATAATATTATTATCGGTTGCAAAAGTAGCAAGTGGACCTCACTTCATTAGCGGTGGATAGATCAGTATAGTAGCCGGCACCGATCTTGAGCGCTAACCTTACCCGCTTCACCTCCGCAAATGGGATTTTTGGGTCTGTTCAGCGGTATGCAATTACGCAAACTAATTCCCACTTTTACGATGAGCGCTCAATATCCATGCCGGGCACTGCAAGACGTAGCGACAATGAGAAATATAAGTAAGAAACGAATATATATGCAGCAATCAGCTTGCTCAATAAGCTAAGTAACTGATTGTTCCGAGTATTTGTTTTTGTTTCTTAGGCCCTAGCTTTGACGGCATTCACACAAACAGTGGAGAGGAACACTAAATAAATATGAGTAGAAATTATACTTACTTTTCCATTGAAACTGAAGACCTGCATTATTCTTTATAGATAATGAAAACAGTATTATATACATTCACAAATAAAAGCCACATGCAAACTTAAGCAAATATTTATTATGTCAAGAACATTGCGCATACTAATAATAATGAACACTGTGAGTAAAACAGTATTTTTAAGCACTTTGCGAGAATGTTAGTGATGTGGGCTCTTGGCTGCTACCACGCAGATTGCTGTGCGAAATTAGCGATGTCCCACACGAAGCGAAACTTGCGCTCTTTCGTGCATAGTATAAATAAATACATAATAGAGTACGTCTAAGCATGCTCGCGAATGCACTTTCGTCGGCTTTGACGCACTTGAAAGTAGGCGGATTAATGGATTTAACAATTAGTGTTTGTTGAAACACGCGGTCTGTCAGGTCTGCATCCGCAGTCTGTTTAATTTAACGAGACGAATACAGGACCTTCCGATCCCTAGAAAATGCATTAAGGCGCGATACATAGACAAAAGACAATTTTTTTTTATCTATTTGACATTATTATCCACAACTTATTACTTTCTAGCGATGTATGTAAGACCAAAAACCATGAAACTAGTAGAAAATATGTTGTAAAATTTATTCTTAACAAAATAGTAGCGATAAGTAAAATGTGAATAAGCATTGGTTAACGTGAAATGTCATAAATAGTAAAAGCTGGTTAGTCGCCCCATATTATTAAAAATAACACAATCCAGAATGAATTCAGGCATGCATTTATTTCTTTACCACACACATTGCCTTCTGTGTAAAGTTAGTTTTATAATTATAACAAATCCACATGCTTAAATTTGTGTTAGACAAATATTTTGAATAAAATATAGTATGTATAGTGCCACCAACTTACCTGTGCATTGAAGGGCGGCGCTACTGGCAATGTGGCGTATATATACCATATAGTACTCGCTGTGCCTAACTGGGTCCATAGTGATCACATAATTATAAGTCAGTTTTTACGACCTAAGCCTAAATAAACGATATCTTAGTTCAAATTTTTACCACTTAACAGATAAGTCTATGGCACCATATTACACCTCAAGCGTTACTATTTGTAGCTTATCGTACAATCTATAGGTGACTGACCATTTTTTCCGTTGTTCGGTGAAGCCGGTCGGGTGCGAAATATTTTAGTCCCTGCTTTCTTCATATTCAACTGGGGCAACGATTTCTGTAGTGTGTCGACGCAGTGGGACGCCGGCTTTACAGCCGATATTTGGCATCTGAAACAAGAACTGTTAATGTCATTAACTGTAACTGCTCAATGTGGAAATCTACGGGGGGGAGGCCTTTGTTCGGCAGTAGACGTCCTTTAGATATCATGATGATAGTAAAACAACTTTAAACAGAATACATCGCGTATATTATAGATCTTTGTTTGCAGCCAACTTCTCAAACCAGTGAAGTGTTACATTCCTTTACAAGATTCAGGGGTCTACAACACTGACAGTGATTGCGTGTTGTCACACATAGGGACGAAGCATAGTATAGCCACTAGAATATAAGAACACATAGTTGAAGTCAAGGATAGACGCTCCATAAAGTCTGCAGTATGTGAACATGCCTAAGACAAACTTAACCATTTTCTTCGTTTTGATCGACCTCTAGGTCTCGCTAAAGAAAACTGATATGTACTAAGAATATTTCGTGAGGGTATTCAAATTAAAAATCTTCTAGAAAATATGGTTGTCAGGTACCTACCACCAGTTTGGACTTTGAAATCCTGTTAATAAAATAATAAATCCCCAAACTACATACCATACTGAAAAACATCCAAGGCAATACTAGCGTGGATCGAAACAATTTTTAATTGCAATTATACGGTACATAAAATAAATAACATTTTAATCATTATCGTCGTAAAAAAAATCGTAACTACCCCTGGTAATTTCGGCCGAAACTAATTAATCAATCTTATCCAAAATCTAGAGATTTAAGATTTTGAATTTCATCCGTTTTTGTGTTAAAATCACATTAAACACAAAAACAGACAATTCCTTAATCCCAAATCCAAAGATTTTGGATTAGATTGATTATTAGTTAGGCTGTTAGTCATCCTGCGACCTCGAACTGCAGCGTTTAAAACGTTAAGCAAAACAAAAATCCTATAATATACGCGATGTAATTAATCCGTTTATGTGGTTTATTAGGTATAATCAAATTATTTATATTCTTAACTAATAAAAAGCCAACGTCACGCGGTGTTCCCAGGCGGTCACCCATCCAAGTACTGACCGCGCCCGATGTTGCTTAACTTCGGTGATCGGACGAGAACCGGTGTATTCAACGTAGTATGGACGTTGGCATTCGCCTCACCTCATTTTACGTTCAATATCAACACTGTGACGTCATTTATCTAAATATACTTCATCTTATTGTGTGTCGCAAAACGAGACACAATTAAAAATCTATTGTGTCTACACAATACATGGCTGCCGACAATTGACACGCGAGCATTTCTTACTCGACCTTGGTTATGCCAATGTCCTGTAGTGCCATTCTGTAAGAACTCACTAGCACGTCTGAATCCGCAGTAAAAAGTAGTAAAAATAATACGAAATTGAAAGCTTTTATTGCGGATTCAGAAGTGAGCTTGCAGTGATGCAAACTTACATAAGAATCCGAAGTAAAACAGTACGATATTATAGATTTCCCAGCGTATTTAGTAATGAGTTCTTACAGAATAGCCACGCTGGTCATCCTTCAGAGCCTACAATTTAAAAAAAGACCAAGTACCCTGCAGTGTTTTAAACATTTAAAAAAAACAAAATACTATAAATATACGCGATGTAATCCGTTTAAAGATGTTTTATCACAATGAAATTTCAATCTGACAAAAAGCCAACGTCACGCGGTGTTCCCAGGCGGTCACCCATCCAAGTACTGACCGCGCCCGATGTTGCTTAACTTCGGTGATCGGACGAGAACCGGTGTATTCAACGTAGTATGGACGTTGGCATTCGCTTCACCTCATTTTACGTTCCCTATCAACACTGTGACGTCATTTATCTAAATATACTTTCTGATGTTTACGCGAATAGCATCCATCGAATTGAAAATAGCTTACGGAAATTTATCGCGTTAATTAATTCATTCTATATACTTATGTACAGCATCTATACGTGGAACGTGCAGCCCTAGCACATAATTATTATTGTATTATCAATACACAAATATATGAAATACAAAATAAAACAATATATTGTTCTACCCTATATAGTCACACTTGCTCATAATAATACCTGAAAAAATCATACGTGCAATACACAATTAAGCAACACTTTTGTATAGTGGAACATAAATGCATGCACCATAAATATATAAAATAAAATACTGATGTTAATTCGCTGGACGTTTCGAACACTTTGCAGCGTCCGTGGTCACGAGCAGACTTTTTATCTTTTATATGGATTCGTTACTCAATATTAAGTAAACGCCAGTGTCAGGCGGTCACTCTTCAAATCCTTAAGTAAACATGTTCTCCATGAGAAATAATTCCACGCGAGGAACGCGATGCTGACGGAATCATCATATCAGCCAGAGGATGTCCTCTGCTGAACTCCCCCTTAGATTTCCACAACGAGCGGTTACATACCGCTCTCATTCAACGACTTCCACCGACCTTCACCAGGTCGTCTGTCCACCTCGTTGGAGGTCGTCCCACGCTGCGTTTTCCGGTGCACGGTCTCCATTTGAGAACCTTTTTGCCCCAACGGCCATCAGTTCTACGAGTAATCTGCCCCGCCCATTGCCACTTTAGTTTACTAATCCTTTCAGCTGTCTTTAACAACTCAACTTTAGTTCTTCTACGGATCTCATTTCTGATTTGATCTCATAGAGAAATACCAAGCATAGCTCTCTCCATGAGTGGCCTTGAGCTTTCTTACGAGGCCCCATTGTGAGTGACCACGTCTCTGTTCCATATGTCATCAGTGCCATCACTGGTTAGACTTTCGTCTTGAGGCATTGCGGTATTGTTGACGAAAAGACGTTGCGAAGTTGCCCTAACGCTGCCCAGCTGAGTCGTCGACATGCATAGGTTAAGGTATAAAGACAAATAATTTTTTTAAACGCGTTATGAAAAAGTGAACATCATTTAATTTACCAAAACCCGGTACCAAGTTCCACCTTAAGAGTACGTTTCCCACATTGTTAGGCGGAGGCGCCGAGTAAAGTATGTGGAGTCTAACTAATAGACTACAATGTCAAGAATCATTGAGCAGCTAATATCCTATGGATATCGGCATTTGAAAGCCAAGTGATTTTTTAAAACGTTTTTTCCAACGTTGCCCAACCCTATTATTTCTCATGTGTCGTGGGTCCTTTTACAAACACAAATTCCACAGACAATACACCCAGACCCGGAACAACTACCTGCAGATCGTACAAATATTTGTTCCGTGTGGGAATCGAACCCACGACCCGGTGCGCACGACCCGGTGCGCAGCAGCTGACTGTATTAGCCACTGCAGCAACCGTGACGTCAATGAATGACAACTCATTTGACGAATTTCTTAGGCAATTCCGTATCGCAGCTGCAAGAAATAAGTATAAAGAGTTGGATTTCAAGTCTATTCTTAGGGCACACCTTCATGGCCTGCCCAATGGTTTCACAAATCGATATAGATAAGATTTGCCAACAAAAGTAAAGTAGGGCAGAAGTCAAGGGAAAACGTTGATCGGCTCAATTCGCAACTATTGCGCTAGAGGATAAAATAATTGTTACTGAGTCAGTTTGGTATGTTAGTCATTGTTTATCAGCTGTCTTGGAAAATGTTCGACAGCAGCGCCCAAGAATCAGGATCCCCTCCACCACGACAACGCTTCAGCTCACTCCGCCAGAAGGACAATCGAATATTTGTCTATGGAAGGTGTGGAATTAGTGAGTCATCTTCCTTACAGTCCCGACCTGGTATCTTGCGACTTTTATTTATTTCCAAAAATAAAAGATAAACACAGAGGAATTCGCTTTATGAAGCCCGAAAATGCCATGGCTGCGTTCGTAAAAATCGTGTAAGAAATCGCTAAAGAAGAGTGGGCTCACTGCTTCAGTCAACGGTTCCATCGCATACAAAGGTTAGAAAGGAACGAAGACTACTTCGAAAAACAATAAAAACATTAAAAGGTTACAGACCGATTTTAATTTTCTAAAATCTTTTTGTGTGACCCTTGTAGAGTGAAGACACCGACTATAAGAGCACTTGTAAGCAAACGGCAAAGGACCCCCCCGACCCTCGTTCGCGCCGGCCCGAGCCGAGAAATAACGAGTTAGTAATAAAAGATCCCTTTTAAAAGTCATATACATTATAGATCCAGCAGTCCCTTGTATTGTTGTTATCATACCCAGTAACGACCCTGAGCCGAGGTTCTTGTCCCGCAGGGGGCGCCCTCAGGATCAGTTACTTAGTTTTAATAAATTTTGCCTGGCTGGAGGCTCTTCAAGCTTCGCCAATTGCCCGGTTAAGCATCCACACCTCCCCTGAGGTGAATGCGAGAAGCCCATTAGGAAAAAAAAAAAAAAAAAAAAAAAACAGCAAAGGAATTGGAATCTATAATGTTTCAAATTGAAGGACCACATATTTTTATTCATTCGTTATATCATTTTAGCGCTTAATAGAATTGGTAACTTCTAAGGAATTTCATTACGCTAGCTACATTTTATGATTATTATAATTCCTTAAACTAGAGGAAGTTTTTCCCACTTTTTTCAACACAATGTAAGAATTTGGAATTTTCATGAAGAAAGGAATTCCAACTAATCTACACTAATATTATAAAGAGTAAAGATTTGTATTTTTGTATGTTTGTATAGAATAAACTCAAAAACTACTATTCCGATTTCAAAATATTTTCACCTATACAATGCTACATTATCCTTGAGTAATGTAGGCTATATTTATTACTAGAAAAAATTAGGGATCCTTACCAAAACTTCAATAATGTAGCCCAAGGTGAAACAATTGATGATAGGAACAAAAAAATGTTCTACAATACGAGTATTAAAGAACGTATCAATATCTACAAAAAACTTATATCCAACCATACCATGTATAGACACCATTTGTCTAACTATTGTAGTTATGTAACTATAACTTGTTTTTTACATTTTGAAAATTGACAGATACAGTCGACTGCTGCGCTCCGGGTCGTGGATTCGATTCCCGCACGGAACAAATATTTGTATGATCTACAGGTAGTTGTTCCGGGTCTGGGTGTATTGTGTGTGAAATTTGTGTCTGTAAACGCACCCACGACACAGGAGAAATCCTAGTGTGGGGCAATGTTTTTAATAATAAAAAAATCAGACCATGTTCACTCCACGTTTTTCCCAAAATGTTAAAAAAATAAACGTCCACCCGTGCGAAGCCGGGACGGGCCGCTAGTTATCTATACTAATATAAAATAAAGCTCAAGAGTTTGTTTGTTTGTCTAAACGCGCGAATGTCTGGAACTACCATTCGGATCTGAAAAAATCTTTTTGCGTTTGACAGCCAAATTCTTGAGGAAGATTATAGCCTATTTAACATCACGCTCCGACCCTTAGGAGCCGAACAGAAAGAAAAAATGTCAGAAAGACGTTAAGGGTGCGTTGCACCAAAGGCTACGTTATAGTTTCTGTCTAAAGTTAATTTTAACAGTAACATTAGCAATGACCATAGAATTTAACTATTTAGGCTGGGTTGCACCAAGTAACTATAACGATAACCAACGCCTCACCAGCGTCAAATCACTGGTGCTAAATACAGGTTGCACCATTTTAACAATGGTCAAAATGACGTAACATTTGACGATAACAATAACCGCTCAAACTCGGGTGGTTAAGGGTTAAAGTTACGGGTATATTATTTAAGTGGCAGGTACTAAGTAAAACTAAGATAAGTTTGGAAACAAAATAAAATCCAAATTAATGAACGTTAAAAATGATGATTACAATATCCAAAATTAACAAAAAGCCAACGCGTCACGCGGTGTTCCCAGGCGGTCACCCATCCAAGTACTGACCGCGCCCGATGTTGCTTAACTTCGGTGATCGGACGAGAACCGGTGTATTCAACGTAGTATGGACGTTGGCATTCGGTTTACCGAATTTTACATTCAGTAACAACTCAGCTGTGACGTCATTCGTATAAAAATTGTTTATTTAATACAATGCTATATGTACCTCCAAAATCAAAATTAAAAAGCCAACGTCACGCGGTGTTCCCAGGCGGTCACCCATCCAAGTACTGACCGCGCCCGATGTTGCTTAACTTCGGTGATCGGACGAGAACCGGTGTATTCAACGTAGTATGGACGTTGGCATTCGCTTCACCTCATTTTACGTTCACTATCAACACTGTGACGTCATTTATCTAAATATAATTTATCTCATGAGTGTCACAAAACGAGACACAATTAAAAATCTATTGTGTCTACACAATACACGGCTGCCGGCAATTGACACCCGAGCATTTCTTACTCGACCTTGGTTACGCCAATGTCCTGTAGTGCTATTCTGTAAGAACTCACTAGCACGTCTGAGTCCTCAGTAAAAAGTAGTAAAAATAATACGAAATTAAATATTTTATTGCGGATTCAGAAGTGAGCTTGCAGTGAAGCAAACTTACATAAGAATCCACAGTAAAAACAGTACGATATTATTGATTTCACAGCGTATTTAGAAGTGAGTTTGCTAGTGAGTTCTTACAGAATAGCCACGCTGGTCATCCTTCAGAGCCTACAATTGAAAAAAAGACCAAGTACCCTGCAGTGTTTTAAACAATTAAAGAAAATCAAAATACAATAAATATACGCGATGTAATCCGTTTAAAAGTGTTTATCACAATGAAATTTCAAACTGACAAAAAGCAACGTCACGCGGTGTTCCCAGGCGGTCCAAGTACTGTTATCAATCAATAAGTCTGGAAAACAGATTATAACCATATTTGAATTGTTTACATTTTTCGTTATCTACTAGTACATCAAGGATCATCGCCCTTTATCTGTTCCCACCTTTTTCCTATCCTTCCACAGTAGGTCAAAATATCCCTATTAGTGATAAGACCACCTACTACACACACACACAACTACTTTAACTTATTTATGCCGTCTTTTAGTCGTTATTCGAACTGTACACAGTGAAGAAAATTCTACTCAAAATTTAATAAACAAAATCGAACAAATGGCGGTCGCTCATCCAAGCCACATACATACAACATATTCTAATATACTGAGTAAGTAAGTAGTAAGCAGAAACAAATCTAAGGTCCAATCCAGCATTGGTGGTAGGTCTCTTATTGCAAGAGGCCACCACCCGAGTGGCAGATATTTGCTGCTAAGCCGTAGTGTTAACTTTAGAGATTACTGTGCTCCGGTTAGAAGGGCACTGTAGCGAGTGAAGTTAGTGGACGTAAGAGACTAAATAACTTCACCTTCGAGGTGACTAGCGCAGTGTGATGCCTCTCGGGACTGGTCCTGGATAGCGTCCTAATTGTTATGGGCAGGCCACGGACTAGAAAAAAAAAGATGGACTCCGCGCCACTCATATCGAAAGTGAAGCACCCTAAGTATGCCGATTCGTTTGTACACACGTGCCTTACGCACACACATGCATCATAGTATGCCAGTCGACCGCCATTAGGCGGCACGACATCGGCCGTGTAGTTACTTTTTACGTTAATTGAAACAAAAAACCAACATTGCCGTCTTGTGTCGTAAAATAAACTCTACATCCCAAAAAAAGTGTCAAGGAATTACTTATCACAGGTAAGACACTAATTTATATACCATTTTTTATATTTTTGAGATTTATATTAGAGTTACTATTTGGAACATAAAACCTCAACTACACGTGCCTGTGTTGTTAGAAAATGAATGGGTAATGTTCCCGGAAAAATGGGTAATATATTTTCTATTGAAGCGAAACTTCTTTAGCACCGTTGTAATTTGAGAAATCGGTGATACCAAAAAGCGACACCAAATAGAGACAAACATATTCATAATTAGGATTTAGTCTGCGAATACAAATATAGAGTGTTTCCTACAATCTTCGTCTCCTCTTTGTTCGGGCTTTCGTAGTCGCGCCACAAACTAGACTGAAATAGACTGAACTAGACTGAACTAGACTGAACTAGACTGAACTAGACTGAACAAGACTGAACAAGACTGAACAAGACTAAACAAGACTGAACAAGACTGAACTAGACTGAACAAGACTGAACTCGAGAGGCGCGGAGTCCATCTTTTTTTTCTAGTCCGTGGGGCAGGCATGTCGTTTATCATCAGGCGAATGATTTGCTCGTCACGTCATCAAGTTATATAAAAATAAAAGTAAAACTTGTATTGTCATAGTGTAAAGACATTATACTAAGTAAACTGTGGCACTGTCACAGAGTAAAGTAACTACTCGGTGATATTGTATAAAGGGTCCAACAAAAAATAGTGAACTCTATGTCAAGGCGTCGCATGTATCGCACGTATGTAATAGGGATCGCGTTTCACAAGGTGTAAATGATTACCGCACATGAATAACAAGCGCCGCTGTAATTAAATGATGAAAATATGTTTTATGTACTCTCTTATCGTAAAATTCGAATTATAAACTTCAAAACGAGTCTATATTGACATACTTTATTAACACAATACCGAAATTTATAAATAGAATCAAATTATAACACTTTTCCTCTAACAAAATAATGTTATAAGTTATAAATTATAATACATTTTTTTTTCATTACGATACAGGGCAAATCTGAGCAGTTAATATCACTAAGGAGATTCCATCAATTATTATTTTCTAATGGTACGTATATGCAGAGCGCGCCATTTTTATGGCATTACAAAAATAAATTGTATGAGATTAGACAAAGTAATGTATGAAACTGCACATAACTAGGTATTAGAACACTCATCTCGCCTTCGTTCTTCGGCGCGGTTTTCAAACACACATTCGGGTTTTAGTACCCCTCATTATGCAACAGTTTCATAAACTACTATTTTATAGTTCCAATAGAAATTTAATTTGTAAACTAAATTAAGTATTACTGCAAAAATAATAAATGGAAGCCACTTTTTTTTATAAACAACATTCCTTATTACTTCCTGATTACCCCTTAAAATTGTTCACTATTTTTATAGGACCCTATTTAAGTGGCAGGTACTAAGTAATACTAAGATAAGTTTGGAAACAAATTAAAATCCAAATTAATGATCGTTAAAAATGATCAATATCCAAAATTAACAAAAAGCCAACGTCACGCGGTGTTCCCAGGCGGTCACCCATCCAAGTACTGACCGCGCCCGATGTTGCTTAACTTCGGTGATCGGACGAGAACCGGTGTATTCAACGTAGTATGGACGTTGGCATTCACTCTACAAAATTTTACGTTTAGTATCGGCACTGTGACGTCATTTATATGAAAATAGTTTTTATTGATTGTAGACTACTTTGAAATCTAATAACGCGTAGACATCATAATTCATAACAGTGGCGCTTTCTGTGGATAGTCCCGTTCAAAACCAAAATTTATTATCGTGGATTTGTATAAATCTTGTCGGAGCTCCGTGTAGTTTCCGGTTTAAGAATATAACAACACTCCATTTCCTCCCGTGGAAGTCGTAAAAGGTGACTCTTAACCAGAGGGATGGGCAGCAGCGTCCTTTCTGTGGAACAGTAGCCATTCTGCACTCACCAACCAAGCTGCCAAGCGTGGTGAGTACTGGTAAATTCCCCCCAATATGATGCATCACACAGTGGTAGAAATCTATGGGGGAGGCCTTTGTTCAGTAATGGACATTGTATGGCCGATATGATAGTCTGAGCTCCCTGTGGTTTTGTCTGGCCCTCAATCCTCTCACTACATTACTGGATGGATCAGGGCTAGGTTACCTGTTGCGGAGAAGAGGTCAGGTAGTATCCCACCAGCTATATATCCCACATAGATGACCTGAAGCTATTTGTTGTTATTATTATCTCACCCCCGGCTAAAGGTAAAGAAGGACACCGTGGGGTTTTAGCCCGGCATGCCCCTCTGCCCTTCCCAATGCGGCGGAGGAAGACCAAGAGAGATCATTTTTGACGTGGGAAATCACGTCAAAAGAAGAAAAAAAATGGTCGTATTATCAAACTTTATATAGTATTTATTTTTATTTATTTATTTATTTGGGATAGACAATATAGTATTGAGCATTTACCCGTTATTATATATTTTTTTATAATCAAAATATAGTTAAAATAAGAAGTATTCAACATAAATATCCTATTCTACGAAATAATTTACCTCTATGCCAAATTTCATTCGATTCTGTTTAGCTATTTGTGCGCAATGGAGACTCAAAAACATTTCACATTTTATGATTATAGCTGTAAGACCTACCTTCTTCATACTATTTATAAGTGATCGGAAAAGAAAGCAATCAGATATAAGTGTTTGTGTTGGAAATAGCAAATATGTATGGAAAATATGATAAATAAAAAAGCAAAAAGCCAACGTCACGCGGTGTTCCCAGGCGGTCACCCATCCAAGTACTGACCGCGCCCGATGTTGCTTAACTTCGGTGATCGGACGAGAACCGGTGTATTCAACGTAGTATGGACGTTGGCATTCGTTTCACCTCATTTTACGTTCCCTATCAACACTGTGACGTCATTTATCTAAATATATTTTATCTCAAGAGTTAACTAAATTTCAAGTTAACTTTGAACTGTATGATGTCATAATGAATAAAAATCATCATGGGACTGGGTGACAGAATGGTTTTAAAATCTGTTTGTAACCATTTCTGAGAATGAGGATATAAATATTAAATCATCAAAATCAAAACAACAATCATTGCGATGATTGAAATTATAAGTAACAGTAATTATGAAAACACAGCGCATTAGTTGGTAAATTATTGTTGAATTCCTTTACGTTTTACTGTATGTATTGTATCCAGGAAACGAAAATGAAACATTCTGGAGCGATTCATCATTTCGGCCGAATGAAGTCCACTGCTGGACACAGGCCTCCCCCAAAGATCACCACAACGACCGATATGGGTGTATTGTGGGCTCATTGGGGGGTTTTACCATAATCGCCACGCTAGGCAAACGGGTTGGCGATCGCAGTTGAGTTGTTAATGTACTCGGAGGACGCTGCTGCCCATCCTCCGGCTAATCCCTTAGTCGACTCTTACGACACCCACGGGAAGAGATGGGGTGGTGGTATTCTGAGCCGGCACCACACGAGCGATTAAGTTTACCTATATAAATAAAATTTTAAGCTGATTTGAATACTCATACTGATACCACCAAAATCTTACGGTTAAGGATGAGAATATATATTATGTTTTATATCTGCAAAGACTGGAGTGTTTTCTTTTTAATCTGAAGTCTACATTTTACCTTTTCCTGACAGCAGTCTGTTTCATTTCGTAATGAGTCAAAAACAATGCGAATCTTTTTAAATACGCAAAAAGTCAACGTCACGCGGTGTTCCCAGGCGGTCACCCATCCAAGTACTGACCGCGCCCAATGTTGCTTAACTTCGGTGATCAAACGAGAACCGGTGGTTTCAACGTGGTATGGACGTTGACATCAGTGTCACTAAATTAGACGAGTATTATTGGCGGATTTAAATGACGTCATAATTACTAACTTGTTATCTTCAGGCAAGGACATTGACCGGCCGGTTTTTCGGTTTGCTTCGTATATCCACCTCTCGTGAATGGCAACTAGTGGTTTAACGTTGACGTTAGCAAGAATATCATCTTCAATCTTTTGATATTTGACGTTGTTTCGATCTTGGTTAGACTTCAGAGAGCATGAGCTCGTACGCTCTCTTGCGTCGTCACTTTCCGGTGAAAGGAAATCTTGAGGTGGATTAATCCTGTAATGAAGTACCTAGTTTTAAGTATAATGCCCACTATTTTAATTTGTATGATGATACATTTATTATGTTTTTGCCTTGAAAGTAGTTAAAATTAAATAAGCGCCATCTATTGAATTTAAAACGAAACACCATCAAATAAACTTTTCGTGTTACACGTTATGCACTATTGTAATTTTTATACGTATCTCTTAGTAGTACTCGATTTGACCGTTCCCTCACGTAGCATTAGTATCGATTTATAATTATTATAAAATAAAGTTTTACCAAATAAGTATAATTTCGTGGGCGTCATTTAAAGTGTTCATTAAATAATAAGTGATAGTTAATACTAAAATAACCTTCAGCTTTACACCATTCAAGAACTTAAACCGATCTACAAGTATTTTCTGCAGTCCTAGTCCCTCTAAACTAGTCTAAACCCAGGAGTGAATCGTAGTCGTGACGCGG
This sequence comes from Diloba caeruleocephala, assembly GCA_947459985.1. Taxonomy (NCBI): domain Eukaryota; kingdom Metazoa; phylum Arthropoda; class Insecta; order Lepidoptera; family Noctuidae; genus Diloba; species Diloba caeruleocephala. Next base: position 7,394,098 of record OX381618.1, read on the forward strand.
ACGTAACCATGGGAATAAACAGCGGGTCCATGGGCCGCTCCACCCTTTTGTTTGGCCTGTAATCTATACGATTGCTGGTTCAGCTCCGAGTTTTTCATACATTCTCGGGCAGTAGTTATGATTCCGACTCAAAAATAAACGGGAAACGTGCCCTAACCAGCCGCGGCGAGGTAATAACAGTCTTCTTTGAGTACTTGATGAACGAATGCAGTCTGTGACCCGGACGGATAATAGTTATACTTTTGGGCAAAGACCGATCGGGCTTTCGTCGTCCCGATATTTTGTATGAGCCAAACTGCAGTAAACTAATGAACATCGACCGGGTTTCAGATTCATATTCATGGTATTGCATACGCGTGGACCTCAGAAAAACATCAATTGTTTGAAACTATGGATATCGGTGTATGGTAAACCATGTAAATTATGGTAGACATTTAACGACCTCTTAGCGGCGGAATATATTATATTATAAGCTCTTGTTTGCAGAAACTGTCAGATTCCATTCTAGACTCATACCAAGCGACCACCGAGAAGACGGTGGCATGCATGTGGATTGTGGTCACGTGCTGCCGTGTGCAGAGCCTGACTTTGGGGGAATCTTTTACAATCCCTCCCGAAATGTACTGGGGGCCGGCCGCTTTGCTATCTCAGGGGTTGGCACCTCAAAGTCAAACATCAGAATTTAAATAATGGTGATCACCAGATTTGGTATTCGCTAAGACTGGTCCTCATGGCTTACCTTCTGCAACGGGTCTTTGAATAGCTTCAATCATATCTTAGCGAATACCGAATTGGTTTTACACCGTTATTTCGATTCTGTATTTAATTTCAATAGCCTCACGAAACATTTTCAGTACATATCGGTTCTTTTTCGCGAGGACTTGAGTTTAATCGAAACAAAGAAAAACGTTGGGGTTTATGTATTCGCATTAAGGATGTATGGATGTTGGAGCTTAAGGCATTGCACCCCAGTAGAAGTAGGTATTAAAACTTTTTGCGTGAACCGAACCGAAACTATGTATTGGTATGGTCTAAAGGTATAGTTTATAGGTAGTGTTTTAAACTATGTTTCTTCAATAACTATTTATTGGACACTCCGTCCAATAACTACATTACTAGATATTGAAAACTCATCGTTTTATACAAATATTAATGAACTGGTAAGGTTTTCGAGTTGGTTTATGTAATTGTTTTAAATAGGTTATTTTAATATATTATATAAACAAATTCACGTTTACTAAAAACTAATAAATGCTTAACTTAGTTTTTTTTTTATACTTCTAATTGTTGTAAATGATTTTGACTGGTAAAATACAATAATTTGATAAACAATATATCGCGAGTTTGTTTCGATAACTATTTATAACTGCACTGGGCGCGTCAGGTACACGTATACGTATTACCGAACCGACTCAGTAGTTTATTTTATGGATAGTTTCACCCGATAATTAGTTATTGAAGAGATCGATACGGTATTTGATGCGATACATAGTTTCATAACTGTTTACGGTCACCCCCTCCGACATGTGCCGAACGGTGTGGCACCAATGTGCCAAAGTTGACCACTGCGGCGGTTTTAGCACAGAAATCCGGCCCCTCGGGCATTCCTCGGGGCGGAGGATATATATAAGGTCTTTCCACCAGGTTAAATAAAAATAGGTCCATTTCCAAAGCGCACATTAATGACATAATTTGCCAATATTCCTTTAGCTTACCTTCGAAGTCCAGTAAAGCTGTCTCTAATATTACCGATACTCTCAGGCGATCCATCATTACTTTCTTGTTGTGGGGTGTTGCAGTCCAAATTATTTGCAGTATTATTTTCACAAAATAAGTTTATGGCCGTAGCGGGAGTCTCAATGGAAGAGTCAGTCAAGTTTTTACGTTCTGAAACTAAAAACTCTTAAGATTAGACAAGACATATGTAGCGTTTCAGGAGATGTGAAAATTGTACAAAAATAAAGAATAATGCAAAATCAAACTCCATAAGGCGGCGTTCCAAAGCAGGCACCTACTCGTATCTAAAGCGGCCTTGTCGAACCGATATATACCGCCTCTGCAAACATTCACACTATACAATCCGGCAGAGATAGTACATGTAGGGTCCTTCAGGCAGGGCTTTGAGTAGGCCCCTTCAGTACCAGACCGCACCTTAAACTGCATAGTATTTAAATGTGTATGTACCATGTGTAATTAGGTTTTTTTTTTGATAATTATAAAAAAACGTTGCCCCACATTAGGATTTTTCCTGTGTCGTGGGTGCGTTTACAGACATGAATTCCACATACAATCTATTACACATATATATATTCTATTGGTATTTATTTTATATTTTGTAATTTATTATTATGTTATCTGTTTTTTAGATAATTAATATTACTATTATTTACATATACTACTAGTCTATTATAATATCTGTGCATATACTATCTAGCCGTCCACAACGGACTATCCCGATATTATTTTCCGTAACTTTCTTGTTGTGTAAAGATCGTAATTAGCGATAAGACCGCCCGACCGTACATTATATATATTTTTTCTTTTATGTGCGATATAATGGTGTACTATAAAGTAAATTATTTTCTCTCTTATTAAATTTAAATAGTTTAAAAGATAGATTTCGACCGTTATATTAGCCCAAAATTTAATTCAAGAACTTCGTACCTTCTTTTTCCGACATCACCGAATATTTTCGATTTTTTTCTGGACTTCGCTCCGTCGCACTCAAATCCCCAGACAGCCAGGCATTCTTCCTCAATTTGTTACTGCGAGCTATAGGCGTATTTGGTAAACTATAATTCTTTATGTCAAAATTATACGATGACCGTTCAGTACTATTCCTGCCTTTCAACAAAGGTTTGATCGAATCGAAGTTGTAATCAGGAACTTTTATATGAAGCGGTTTATACGATTTAGGGGTAAAACTTCTGCTGAGTTTTGCATTCGGGCGTTCAACGCTTTGGTCTTTAAAACTATCATCATTTGCAAAGTTCACTGTGCGATTCGGACTCAAAATGCTGCAGTATTCAGTTGAATCACTTCTATGCAAACTGCCTGGGGTATCAATTTCTTTAATTCTCGCCTTTATTTTAGCTATAGGCGTAGAACACGCGCTAGAGAACTCCTTTTCTGGTAAATGTTCATATCTTATGTTAGGTGCCTGATCAGTTTGGTCATCGTCGGAAATAAAGCATTTTTCTGCGTAGGACGTAGCATTGGTATGAGATTTTCTTATCGTTTCGTATAAAGGGCTCGCGTCGCTTTTGCTGCATTCTTTCTCGCTTTCAGTGGAACTATCTCGAACATTGTGGATTACGGCTTTATGCTCAACGTTTTGTGGACTAAGGCATTCGGAGTCAGTTGGAGTAGTGGTGTCCCAAGCTGTAGAACTGAAGGTGGGTCTTTTGTTTGGCAAACGGGCTGGGATTATTATGTAGCCAAGGTCGTCAAGCTTGTGCTGTAAAACAAAAAGTTCAGAAAGATCATATTAAAGTAATAGCTACCCGCCCCGGCTTTGTACTGGTGCAATAATGTAGAGTTGTTATTTTATCGTGAAACATTGTTTTTTATTGTTGGGCTTCTCGCATACATTTCTGGTAAATGTGGTTGCTTAACCGGTCATTTCTGGCGAAGCCAAAAGAGGCCTCTAGTCAGTCGTAGCATTGTTCTTACTTTTAGCATTTTTATACCCATCGTAACTTCTATCAAACCGAAAGGTTCGATTCAGATAATTTAAAAAGGAATTTACATGCATTTCATAATCAACCTTGTTTATGAAACTATTTAGTTGGATAAGGATTATAATCATGGTATGAATGTGATCATCTTTATTATTTATCTTTTATTCTACCCGTATTTGAATGACTACTATTGAATACATCTTGCCATCAATACTGAATGGTCTACCTATCGAAATCAATTAATATCAAGATATGTAAAAAAGTATTAAAAAATACATTTCAGTAACAGTCAACTGTTATAATTCATTAGGCATATTTTTGTATATTATGCACCGAGATGCTGTGTCTGATATACCACTGTTAAACCCGCGATGGTTTGCGTGGTATATTTTTAGTAACTCACCATGTAATTGTCCGTGTGGTGTCCGGATTAAGAATATAGCACCACTCCATCTCCTCCCGTGGATGTCGTAAAAGGCGACTAAGGGAATCTAAACCAGAGGGATGGGCAGCAGCGTCCCTTCTGTGAAACGGTAGCCATACTGTCCGTGTGGTGTCCGGATTAAGAATATAGCACCACTCCGTCTCCTCCCGTGGAGGTCGTAAAAGTCGACTAAGGGACTCTTAACCAAAGGGATGGGCAGCAGCGTCCCTTTGCTGAACAGAAGCATTACTGCGCTCACCAACACGCCTGCCAAGCGTGGTGAGTATCGGCAAATTCCCCCCAAAATGACGACACGACTAATGCACCGGCCCCCAGTTCCCGGCAGCCCCGCTATTCCTGGTCATGGTAGCGGCCACGGTAATGGCGGGGCAGGGGGTGCTAAGAATCACCGGACGGGATCCGGCTACCACCCCAAACGAAAACTGGCCCTGGTAACGTATAACACACGCACACTGAGGGCAGACGAAAAGATTGTTGAGCTGGAAGAAGAAATAGATAAGTTGCACTGGGATATCATGGGTCTATCAGAAGTCCGAAGAGAGGGCGAGGACACGATAACCCTGAAATCTGGCAACTTATTCTACTACCGGGAAGGCGAACATCTGTCTCAAGGTGGTGTCGGGTTTCTCGTCCGCAGGTCCCTCATTAACAGCATAGTGGCTATCGAAAGTGTGTCGAGCAGGGTAGCGTACCTTATACTCAGAATATCCAAGAGGTATTCGTTGAAGGTCATACAGGTCTACGCACCGACCTCGACACACCCAGATGATGAAGTAGAGAGTATGTATGAGGACGTAAGTAGGGCCATACATACCTCGAAGACACACTTCACTGTTGTGATGGGGGACTTCAACGCGAAGCTGGGCACTCGATGCGATGGTGAGTTGAGAGTGGGGCAATTTGGATATGGGCAACGGAACCCCAGGGGACAGAGGCTGGCCGACTTTTTGGAAAAGGAGGGACTCTTCGTGATGAACTCCTTTTTCCAAAAGCCGCCTCACAGGAAATGGACCTGGATGAGTCCCGATGGTTCCACGAGGAATGAGATTGACTTCATCATGACCAATAGGAGGCAAATATTCAATGATGTCTCTGTGATCCACAGGGTGAAAACCGGTAGTGATCACCGAATGGTAAGAGGCACATTGAATATTAATCTCAAAGTTGAGAGGTCTCGTCTGATGAGGTCTACGCTCCGGCCCTCTAGTGCTCATATCCAAAACCCCGAGAGCTTTCAACTCGAACTCCAAAACCGCTTCGAGTGCCTAGAACATTGCGTATCTGTGGACGATTTAAATGGTAGGTTTGTAGAAACTGTCCAAACGGTTGGGTCTAAGTTCTTTAAGGCCCACCGTAAAGGTAGACCAAAAAAGTTCTCCGATCACACTCTCGACCTCTTGGCAGAAAGACGCGCCATGACGCTGCAGTCCTCCGGTGATGCTGAAGCATACCGACTGCTCAATAGACGGATATGGAAGTCCTTGCGTCACGATATCCGCACCTTTAACACCAACGGTGTTAAAGAGGCGATTGAGCGGAATCAAGGCTCCAAAGTGTTCGCAAGAGACAAGTCTATTGGGCAAAGTCGTATTATGAAGCTGAAGACCGAGGACGGCAGTGTAGCGTCGACTAAGCCAGAGGTTTTGAGAGAGATTGAGAAGTTCTACCGGCAGTTATACACCTCGGTAACTATACCTACCATTGGCTCTGACAAAGACCCGCGAGCCAAACTAACCCGACACTATACCGAGGATATCCCGGACATCAGCCTGTACGAGATTAGGATGGCCTTGAAACAGCTTAAAAATAACAAGGCGCCGGGTGGAGACGGAATTACGACAGAGCTTCTGAAAGCGGGTGGCACACCGGTACTTAAAGTCCTTCAGAAGCTATTCAATTCCGTCTTACTCGAGGGCACAACGCCGGAAGCGTGGAACAGAGGTGAGGTGGTGCTCTTCTTCAAAAAGGGTGATAACACCCTATTGAAGAATTATAGACCCATCTCACTTCTGAGCCATGTTTATAAGCTGTTCTCAAGGGTCATCACAAATCGTCTCGAGCGCAGGTTTGATGACTTCCAGCCTCCCGAACAAGCCGGTTTCCGAAAAGGTTTCAGTACCATAGACCACATCCATACGCTGCGGCAGGTTATACAGAAGACCGAGGAGTATAATCTGCCACTATGCTTGGCGTTTGTGGACTATGAGAAAGCCTTCGATTCGATCGAAACCTGGGCAGTGCTGCAGTCTCTGCAGCGGTGCCAGATTGACTATCGGTACATTGAAGTGTTGAAGTGCTTATACAGAAACGCCACCATGTCGGTCCGAGTACATGAACAGAGCACGGGGGCAATTCCATTGCAGAGAGGTGTGAGACAGGGGGACGTCATTTCCCCGAAACTGTTCACCGCTGCAATGGAGGATGCCTTCAAGCTACTGGAGTGGAAAGGATTCGGCATTAACATCAATGGCGAGTATATCACTCACCTTCGATTTGCCGATGACATCGTAGTCATGGCAGAATCGCTGCAAGAGCTCAGCACAATGCTCGATGATCTCAACAGAGTTTCCCAACAGGTGGGCCTTAAGATGAACATGGGCAAGACAAAAGTCATGTCAAATGCCCATGTCGTGCCCATCCCAATATCCGTTGGGAGCTCTGTTCTCGAAGTTGTTGACGAGTATGTCTACCTAGGACAAACTGTCCAGTTAGGTAGGTCCAACTTCGAGAAAGAGGTCAATCGTCGAATCCGACTCGGCTGGGCAGCGTTCGGGAAACTTCGCAACGTCTTTTCGTCAACAATACCGCAATGCCTCAAGACGCAAGTCTTTAACCAGTGTGTGTTACCAGTGATGACATATGGAACAGAGACGTGGTCACTCACAATGGGCCTCATAAGAAAGCTCAAGGTCACTCAGCGAGCTATGGAGAGAGCTATGCTTGGTATTTCTCTACGAGATCGAATCAGAAATGAGGAGATCCGTAGAAGAACTAAAGTTGTCGACATAGCTGAAAGGATTAGTAAACTGAAGTGGCAATGGGCAGGGCACATTGCTCGTAGAACTGATGGCCGTTGGGGCACAAAGGTTCTCGAATGGAGACCGCGCACCGGAAAACGCAGCGTGGGACGACCTCCAACGAGGTGGACAGACGACCTGGTGAAGGTCGCTGGGAGTCGTTGGATGAGAGCGGCATGTGACCGCTCGTTGTGGAAATCTAAGGGGGAGGCCTTTGTTCAGCAGTGGACGTCCTGTGGCTGATATGATGATGACTGCGCTCACCAACCCGCCTGCCAAGCGTGGTGAGTATTGGCAAATACCCCCCAAAATGATGACACAGTTGTGAAAATTTATGGGGGAGGCCTTTGTTCAGCAGTGGACGTATGAATGGCCGATATGACCATGTAATTATAATGTTGTTATTGATTAATAAATAAAAATAAAAAATTACTGACTAGAACATAAAGTGGTTATTGTGACTTAACTAAAACTAACTAACAGATTAAGACAGATAGCCTCGAGGACTTTCTTGTAGGTAATTATGAGTACTATAAACAATTAGTACATTATTTTATGTATCATCAATAGTTTTATCAGCGCACGCCAAATAATGATTATATAGGCAAATTTTTGATACCTGATACCTTGATTATTGAAATTTTACTATGGTTTATAATTTTTGAAAATAAATAACAGCCCATGTACTTGCTGATAATGAAGCTTTCTATAGGTGAATTATTTTTTCAAATCGGGTAGTTAGATTCACATTTAATTAAAAACAAACATAAAAATTCAATCTTTTCTCTTTATAATATTAATATTAGTTTAAATTAAATTCGTAAGTAGAAAATATATCCCAAATTAACACAAAAAAGCCAACGTCACGCGGTGTTCCCAGGCGGTCACCCATCCAAGTACTGACCGCGCCCGATGTTGCTTAACTTCGGTGATCGGACGAGAACCGGTGTATTCAACGTAGTATGGACGTTGGCGTTCGCCTCACCGAATTTTATATATACATTATCAACTCTACTTTGTCGTCAGTCGAATAAAAATGGTTATCTTTTAATTTACTACTCTGTCAAGAAAGTAACGGGAAAAGATCAATAATACACAAAATGTTTGTTATTGATCCAAATATATTTTATCACCTTCAAAGTATGCTCCTTCAGAAACGATACACTAACGCCAACGAATAATCCAATCATCAAAACATTTTTTAAACGCTGTTTCCGGAATTGAGTTCAGTTCTCGCCGCGAATTCTCCTTTATGTCTTCTACCGATTGAAACGAAGTGGTAATTTGAGTTTAGGAAAAAGAAAGAAGTCGGCTGGAGCCATATCTGGTAAATATGGTGGTTGCTCGATGGTATTTGTTGAGTGTTTAGTCAAAAATACGTTCATAAAGATGGCCGTGTGTGAAGGCGCATTATCGTGGTGTAAAATCCAAGAATTTTCTTTCCACAAATCTGGCCTTTTTCTTCGAATTTGCTCTCTTAAATGCCGCATAACGCTCAGATAATATTCTTTATTTACCGTTTGACCTTCCGGCAAGAGTTCCGAGTGTACAACACCGCGATAGTCAAATGACTTTGACTTTTGATCGACTTTGGCGTGGTTTTTTCGGTTTAGGTTCAGTTGGAAGGCGCCACTCCGAAGCTTGTTGACTAGTTTGCATGTCTAACTCGTAAACCCACGTCTCGTCACCAGTAACAATGCGTTTCATGAATGTTGTGTCGGAATTGACTCGTTCTAGCATGTCCTCAGCGACTCTCATGCGATTGAGTTTTTGAAGAAAATTCAGGTCTTTTGGGACTAGCCGAGCGGTAACATGTTTCATACCCAAATGATTAGTTAAAATGGTACGGATCGACTCGTGGGATACAGAAAGTTCGGCGGCTATCTCTCTCAAAGTTGAATGAGGATTTTCAGTCACTATTTCCTTCACTTTTGCGATGTTAACTTCAGTTGCAGACGTTGATGGCCTACCAGAGCGAGGCAAATCTTCCATCACATCTCGACCGTTTTGAACGGTTTGTACCACTCATAAGCACGTGTTTTTGATAAAAATCGATTCACCGTAAGCCTTCTGTAACATTTTCAGTGACTCCGAACACGAAATTCCATTGGCGATGCAAAATTTAAGACAAACTCTTTGTTCGGTTTTTTTGTCCATAATGAAATTAGCTATACACACTAGATATAACTAAAAACAGCACTGTATTAAATATAAATAACAGATGCAACTCAAACTCCGCGCCATAATGGAAAACAGTTGTGCCAATCTAACAACAACAATAAAAACAAAAATTTGAATTTGGTACCATAAACAAATCATCAATTCCCGATACTTTTTTGACTGAATGTATTAAACAAATCTGTTAGTCCAAAATCTAAACAAAAAAAGCCAACGTCACGCGGTGTTCCCAGGCGGTCACCCATCCAAGTACTGACCGCGCCCGATGTTGATTAACTTCGGTGATCGGACGAGAACCGGTGTATTCAACGTAGTATGGACGTTGACAATTGCTTCACCGAATTTTAAGACTATTATTATCGACACTGTGACGTCATTTGAATAGAAATAGTTTCCATTGTTGTGAACTATTTTGAAATCTAGGAGTGTTTCAAAGTCGGAAGTGTTTCCAATATGGCATCATCGTAGCGCGGCGCGCCGCCCGGTGACTACATAGACATAATAAAACAGTGGGTATCGATGGTTTAACTACGTGTAATTACAAAATATTCAGTAAACCAGATTTCCATGGTTTCACGTTTATCAGATCACATAATTAATGTAGTGAATAAGTTTGTTTAAAAAGAGTTGAACCTAATTTGTGTAAGTGACAGTTTACCAAACCACAAACGGTCAACATGCCACATCAACTTCAACAGGACAAAGCAGATACTTAGACGTAAGCAACACGATTAGGGTCATAGTCGAGGTCGGTTTCCCCAGTCACTGTTTCCTCAATGGGGAACAAATTGGTAACCGCGAAACTGTTACTCTAATTTACTTTGTCAGTGAGTCGTATACTTTGGTTAATCCGTCGTAATAAGTAATTAAGTTAAAAGTATAGCACCGTTTCAAGATCGTTTCGTTGTTAAAAAAAAATATTTTTCCGGCCATTTGAAATATGAAGCAAAACAAACCGGTCCGTTAATGTAGTAGCTTATGTAAATAAAAATAAAAACAAAAAGCCAACGTCACGCGGTGTTCCCAGGCGGTCACCCATCCAAGTACTGACCGCGCCCGATGTTGCTTAACTTCGGTGATCGGACGAGAACCGGTGTATTCAACGTAGTATGGACGTTGGCATTCGCTTCACCGAATCTTATATTCAGTAACAACTCAGCTGTGATGTCATTCGTATACAAATTTTTAATCTAATTATAAGAGCATGTCAGTCTTAAATTAAAATAATCTAGCCGTATCTTACGTGCAATATAATTGGTAGGTATGCCATGATGATAAATATAAGTAAAAATAGTCTTAAATCAGTTACCTTCACATTTTGTAAGGTTTTCTGTAGAGTTTCAAGGTCGATTCGCTCGTGTCGTTGGAGCTTTAGCCCGGATTGTAGTAAGGAAAGCAAACATCCGGGGTACGTGCCATCGTGTGGTAAATGTATACCAGTTTTCCATAGAGTGTATTGTTCCTTTAATTTATCGTACGTGAGGTTCTTCCATGGCATGGCGGCTGAGAAAATAATGATGTTTAGTAACGTCAACATTTATAAAGAGTAGGTAATTTCGGTAACAGACTAGTATCTGTCTGGTGGTTTTGAGTATTCATGTGGCCTACACAAATTACATGACATGGCTGCATGCATGCTGTGCGACGGGTCATTGACATCTCATAAATGGGTTGAGCTACATGACTGACATATCATGCTTGCCGTCTGTCAGACCAGGTCATCTCAAAATGGCTATGAATCTCTAAACTAAATGCCGTTCCAGACGTTGCCCTACATTTTCTCACAATATTGTATCGTCAATGTCTAGACTTCAAACCAGCAACCCTGAGTTTGTTTCGGAGTTTATTTCTTCTCAGAGACAGTCGGTAGGAAATGTCATCAACATTTATTGACGAGTGAAAGATTTTGTTGAAACCTAAGTACTTTGCTAAATAAATATCGTTTACCATTTGGTACTTGTACAACAATAATCACATCTCTTCTGTTTGTAATCTTTAAGTTAGCACACGATGAAAAGCATTTTTTTAAACGTCCCACACTTTTAATTCTCCTGTGTCGTGGATACAGAATAAATCTCACATGCACAGACACGCAGACCAGAAACTACTATCTGTAGATATCATACAAATATTTGTTCCGTGCGGGAATCGAACCCGCGAGACGTAGCGCAGAAAGCCTTGCTCGTAGCCACTGCGACATGTGAACAGGGACGTCAATTTCTTCAAATTTACTAAATTAATAAAAACATAAAATCTCTTGTGTGTGCATCTATATCGTTCATATCTTTGTGAAGGTGTACTTACCATTACAACTCTCCCAAAGCACCAGACATAGAGAATAAACATCACTTCTCGAGCAAGGATATACCAGTCCGTCCTCAGAAGGTACAAACAGCTCTGGTGCCTGCCACCTGTATCGTTCTGAGTTCTGGTATATTTTGTACTCTTTCGTAACAGCATTGGACGAAATGTAAGTCTCTGATGGATGCGCTGAAATGAGAGGCTCAAATTCTGCCACCTCCGCCTCGTGGGCGTCTGTAAAATAAATGATGGAATAGGTTACTGTTACCCTATATTATCCCACTGCTGCTGCTGCTGGGCGGGCTCGAATGAGCAGTTCATCGGCCCTGAGCCATTTGTAGGAATTAACTCATGGTACCTACCAACAGGCATTACATGCATTTGCTGATAAAGAGCATATCAGAGAATCGAGGCAAGCGAGAGGCCTAAACCATTCTAAGACTTTCTGCAGCACAAGTCTAGACGGGTTTAAGAGATTATTAAATGTAACCAAAACCCATTGAAAGCCCTATATAGGCGCAATGACAGGACACTTTGGCACCAAGGAGCACCTCCATAGGATGAAGCTTGCAAGCAACGGATACATGCAGATACTGTATGAACAAACAAGAATCAATGCAGCACATTTTGTGCAGCTGTGACGCTCTGGGAAGACGTAGGGCAAAACATCTAGGAATAGCTTATCCTTTGCCTGATGATTTTGCACGGCTCCAGGCAGGTATGATTACGAAGTACCTACAGAGACTTCTTGATTTGCCAGCGGAGGAGTAGTGCAGGGCTTTGGGCAGCACAATGGATCCAATAGGGTCGAAGTGTGTTCGGCTGATGCTGAGCCCATGAGAGCCACAATAGAATATAATAGAATCCCACTGCTGGTTAAAGGCCTCCCCCATGATTTTCAAACCGTTCGGTCTAGTCAGTGTGGACCATTTAGTCTAATTTATCCAGCTCAATCTCGCCACCTCTTTCGTGATCTGCCGCGACGCCGTCACACTGTATCAGGGCTCGACTAATGGTTGAATGCAATAGATATGTTACGTAAATCACAACGTGAGCTAAAACCGGAGTAACGCTCCTTCGACTCGCGAAGAGAGGGTTCTGCGCAACAAGCAATCATTTAACCGACAGCCAGTGCTAAGTAAGCTAAGGCAAGAACCAGTTTGCTTGAAACCATATTTTACCTCTCTAACCTTTCGTCCTAAAGAGAGATGTTTTCAATAGGACGGACCGTATGGACTTAGCGATAGGGATTACACAAGTAGATATGACATCTACCCATAAGCATAAGGCAAGTGTAACTTCCAGTATCATAGGGCCTTTTCGTACTTATTTGTTTACTTACCATCCGAAACGATTTCGAAAAGAATAAAATAAATAATTTAATTTTTATTTATTATGGGGAAAGCCTTCCGTTACCTACTAAACAAGAAATAGAGTGAATGCGGGCTTTGTTGAAAAACCAATTAATGTTATCAAAAATGCGTCAAACTACCTACTGTGCTATCACCCGTAATTTTTTTTACAGCTTTTGCATGTCGAAACGGTTGTCCTTTTTTTTCATATACTTGTTTATAAAACCTTCTCATTATGTTTCTTACGACAACAAGCCATATTTACGACCGTTTCATAACATAACGCGCATTTCTACTGCAATTAAAATTAATTAATTGACAGCGTTATGTTCAAGATATGGCAATTTAAATACAATGTCACAAAACTGATGAATGTATAATTTTTCACACCGATATAAATGTATGGTGAGTTATGAAAGTGATAATGATGATGTCGCATATCGATTTTGGACGCGTCATTTTGTGTAAAAACCTATTTATATGGGGCGAGTTAGTTCTAAAAACCAATTCCTGTAAACGACTCGTGTGGTCATATATGTTAGAGCTGCAAGTTAACATTTAGGCGCTATTATCGTTAAGCAATTATCGCCAAACAGCATCCCAAAGATCCATAGAAATGAGGATTTATGATAATAAAGTCAAAACTTTGGCCCCTGTGCCACGCAAAGTATGAAGACTGTACAACTATTACATGTATTTTATATGAGGTATGATATTAATATATGATTAACCTTGAAAGTGCTATTAATAATATTAATAATAATAACTAGCTGGGACCCGCGGCTTCACCCGCGTTTAATTTAAAAGAAATTTAGACTACTTCGATATAGAAACTTGACATAGAATATATATATTGGATTTCAAGGTTTTTTTTTGCGCGAAACCCTAATTATTTTTCTAAAATAAAAGCAGCCTAAGATATTCTTTATAACATCAGCTATCTGCCAGTGAAAGTCTCGTCAGGTTTAGCCGTTTCGGAGATTACCCGGAACAAACAGACAGACAAAAAATTTAAAATTTGTTTCATCGTTATATGTACCTACCGTATTTACTTTCATATTCATTTAGTAAAAAGCTGTTATTTTGACATTACAAACAGAGACTTCAATTTTATTTATTTGTATAGAAGTGCCGTAGTAAATACCTTGAAAATTTTGTCTACATTTTAAGAAAGTTTAGAAAATAAATTTTAAGAAAAATATAACCGACTTCTATGAAATACATCTAAATAAGTCTGTACATTAGAATGGCACCTAAATATTTAAAAAGTAACGTAAGTACTAGAACCGTCCCGTAAATATATAAATTACCCCACTGAAAAAATCATAAAATGGGTGATGTAGTTTCTGTAAAAATCAAACACATACAAACATACGCGGAAACAGTGAACCTTTTTTTTTTTTTTAATTGATGTACAGTGGAAATTCTACATGGAACTTCCTTCACCCCGGGGAAGGGCGAAGGGGTACGCCGGACTCCTACCGGCTAAAACCACTGGAGCGGTCATCTTCGGCACCGAAGGTCCTCGTAAGATCACACTAAGAGCCGCGAAACAGTGAACCTACCTTTTTTTTTTTGAAATTGGTGAAATAATGCAAAGTATACTACTATATCTGTGGGGGCCTTTATTCAGCATTGGGTGTCCTTCGGCTAATACGATGATGTTACTAGAGGGCCAGAGGCTGGTATTTAAAAAAGGGATGTGTCATTATTTTTAATTATACGTTGTAACTTAGACCCAGGTTGCCTCAATGAAAAAAGATGTGGTTTTCGTATGCTCCCAGTGACAAACACCTACTTTCTTCTTTTTGTTAACGTGGGGATATGGTCGTGGTCTTCTTTCGCCCTGGGACAGGCCGATAGGTGTGCTGGATTTTTACCGATTTAAACCACAACGGTATGTATTACGCTGCGAGCGCGGGTTTCGCGGGATTCGCAGAAAGCATCAACACTATGCGGTAGCAACTAACAATACTGCTAAGAGAGTATCTACCAGCAGATTAATTCATTTTTAGGCATAGAGTTATGACGTTAACGACTTGAACATTTGGACATCCGGAAGTTTTGTGCTAGACCCTCATATCGACAGAAGGCCAAAAGAAATGTGCCGCAAATTGTGACGGAAGATTATATACAGCTTTCTTCATTCCGAAAGGCAGTGTCTGCTTTGAGAAAGAGTAGTGCAATTATGTTTAGTGGTTCGCATTCAGAAAATTTCCATTGTAATCCTCATATTTGAAATTTGAATTGATTATAATACCTTAAATAAAATAAAATATCTCGGTAATATTCTATTTAAATATTTTTTTTAAATTAAATTCCTCATATCTCACCTTCAATATTGACATACTGCGGCTCAGCAGAGTAAATATCATAGTCTTTCGCCTTTCTCTTCTCTCGCCCTTCCAACTTGAGACAGGAGCCCAAGTCCGCCAGCTTTGCGGTATCATGACCCGTAATCATGACACTAACGCTGCATAGCTGAGTGTGAACGAAGCCTTGCATCCGCAGGAAGACTAGAGCGTTAGCTATGTCAAGGGCATATTGCACCGAGGTTTGTGCACTTAGAATGCGACCCTGGAAACATCACCTTCATATTACATTGGTTTAATTAAACAGAAGTCGTTCTTATTTATCAGTACATACATGACTGCTTACCTAATTGCAGTCCTTTGCATACTATATTTAAAAAGTACAACTTTAATATTTATAGTAGTGTTATATTTGAACCAAATAGTAATTACAATGTTACCTGTATATGAAGTATACCGTAGAGTGAATCTATGCATCTTTCACAAATTAAATGCACATTGCCATGTACATCCGGATAGATTCCCATTAGAAGTATTATATTAGGATGGCGACACTTTCTGAAAGTTATGAAAAACCTATTTGTGCAATGTTATTTTACTCATCCAGTCTCCGCCGTGTAGTCTGGATGATTTTCCCTAAACTTCACTAAGTAATGCTAATTGGCAGTCTAAATTAAAATTAGTGATGCAACGGAAGTGTCATAAGTAACGGAAGCAGAAACGGAAACAGATGTCAAAAGTAAATTTTAGCAGGAACAGAAACGGCGGCGGAAGCGGTAGTGTAAATACTAAGAATTATATGTACACTAGCTGCCCGCCCCAGCTTCGCACAGACAGGTACATGCAAACCCGATTGCATCACCACCTACCGTGTCAATCTAAACCATCCAGAGACCCATTCAAACATAGACAAAAAATTCATCAAAATCGGTCAAGCTGTTTAGGAGTTCAGTGATATATATGTACACCACGGACTAGAAAAAAAAGATGGACTCCGCGCCACTGATATCGAAAGTGAAGCACGGTATCGAACATGTGTGCGTGACTTTTGGGGATACCAGATGGAATTAGATTTTCCCACATTTTTTAATAATAATAGTAATATTGCATATAGTAGTAATACTTTCATCAAAGATAAGATGGTAAGTAAATTGTCCAACTAATTATTTTTTTTGTGAAATGAGACGTGCGTATCAAGGTGTGTGGAAAAGAATTAGATAGCTGTCAACTAAAAGAAAGATAAAAATACAAATATTTATTCGAAATATTTAATCATATTCTTCGTTATTTCTTGTTAACATATGAAGATATCCAGACGAATACTTCCAAAAATTATAGGCTAAAATCCTTTAAAGTTGAGTTATTTTTTTATATACCTGCCTTTTACTATTTACTGATCTTGCAATACCTTCTAATTTTGAGATATGGTGAAATCTAATAGTCAAATATTTTTCTGCAATACATTTATTTGCTGAAACTGATTTTATGTTCTACCCCGGCGACAGGATGTTCGACTTCAAAATTCAAAAAAATATTGTCTTTTGCAATAAATTTGTCTAATATTTTGGTTAACATGTACGAATGTTGTCTTTCGTTATATATTATATTATTTTCTTTTATAAGCTTCCTTCCTTACACGTACAGAGACAAGAAGAATAACATATACAAGAATTATATATAAAAGATTTTTTTTTGAACAAACATCATTTTTTAACTAAATTAAGTAGCGGTAATTCACATTTCATTAAATGTAGTTTGGCCGCTTTTTTACCTAAGATCTATGCACGCACCTCTTCCGCCGCGAAAAACCTAAACTGCCGATCAAAGATCCGTTAAACAAGTGCGCGGAACTTCCGAAGCAGACATCTGTTACATCACTAGTGAAAATGTATCATATTTCAATAAAACAACAAAAAGAAACAGTCTAGGGACACTAAAAAGGTTTTACGATCTTATTAAGGACGACGTCAGAAACTTACCTCAATATATTTATCTCCGGGTTACTTTTCTTCCTAACGTGCTCCAAGGTCATCCCACTTAATTTCTTTATCTGAACCGGCACCATGCCCCATTTCCCTAGGTTCCATGTTTTATTACTGTCGGTCGTCACATCAAGGTTGCTTGCACTTGCTATCGGTAACCCATAAGCGCTCGTATCGCTCTAAAATTAAGCATCAAAATAGGTATCAAAAATGAAAATGTAATTTAAAAAATCTATTCCTTCGCTGTCCATGTCATTTCATTTTGAGTAAGATACTCCCTTCGTCCTAATATTCACTATTTCAAAACAAAAATAGAAGTAGAAATTACATGACAAAGGCAAGCTTATCTCAAGTTTTCCACCAGCGAATCTGCGAGGTTTTTTTTAAACTTTGCCCCACACTAGGTTTTCTCCTGTGTCGTAGGTGCATTTTACAGACATGAAATCCACATACAATACACCCAGACCCGGAACAACTACCTGCAGATCATACAAATATTTGTTCCGTGCGGGAATCGAACCCACGACCCGGAGCAGCTGTATCAACCACTGCACCAACCGTGCTGTATCACGGCCGAATACTGAAACGCCACTTAATTTCCCGCTTTAACTTTTCGAGAAACCTGTTTTCGGTTGGAAACTGGACGACTCAAATAGTTAAAGCGGACTTAATATTAAGTGGAGTTTCAGTATACGGCCGTTACAGTATTTATTTGATAAACTAAATGTTTTCGCTAAGCAAGAAAAATCGGATACAAAATAATTTGGACATCGTGTTTCTGTACGCAGTAAAAGTAATCACGCGCATAAATTGGTCAGCAAACAAAGGAATTAATATTATCAGCAAATCAACACATATTCTTTAGTCAGCTCAATATTCAAATTTATGTGTTAGCAAAATAATTAGTTATGAATCAAAATTATTACATGGTCAGCGAGTAAGTAAGAATAAGTTAATGTTAACAGTCACAAGCTTGTGACTAGGGGCGGCCGGCGGATCCAGGATATTAATATATATCATCACAGTTAGGCCCCTTGACCCCACCTCCCCGGATCCACCCTTGCTTGCTTGCGACGGTCGTCCTTGGTCCAACCCAATGCCGCAAACACGCAGCTCACCAAAATATTATTATATCTAACTTTAAGTTTGGCTCTTCATTACTAATATTGCAGCAAATGTATTTATATAGCCATACAATCCATTTGCCTAATATAACAAAACGACACTATCTTGTTCTTTGCTAACCACAAGTAGCGTTTAAATTCACTATGATATGACTAAGGTGACTGCGTGCATCGAAACAATTTTTGATTACAATTGTACGGTAGATAAAATGAATAACTTTTTAAAATACGACGCCTGTCACCTTCGTCATCCTGCGACCACGATCTATTCGAAACGTCAGGAAAAACCAAAATCTATTGTATACGCGATGTAATCCGTTTAAAATTGTTTTAATATTTAGATAACCGTTTAGATAACAAATCTCTCGTATCGCAGGTTTGTTGGCAGATTTTTTTATTTGAAATAACCTGTACTTTTGTACTCAAGTCTACATATAGTGTATCCTAATCAACTATCGCTGTGTCATTTCATTATAAATACAATTTTAATAAATTTATCTCATTTTAGGATCACAGTAAATAAAGACTTGCCGTTAATGAACCATTTACGTTAAGCACAAAAAACCAAAACGATCCATCATCTGCAACCAAATTGGTACCTAAACTGTGGCATGTCAAATTGATTGCATTGATTCCACAAGGTTAATCATGAACAACTCAAAGAAATGGACGCGGTCAGGCGATGCCCTAACCAACATACTTTACTATCGTCGGATTTGCTCGCGTTCGGTGACCGGGCCTGCAGTTGCTCGTCTGCCCACTGATCGAGCCTTTTTAACTCACTCATCACTTCCCAAAGCTCATCACCCTTCCTGGGACTCGATGGCGAATTCTGACTAGATACTTTAATGTCGCCCGCCGCTTTCAACCCGTCGACTTCATCGTCTTCACTTTTATGACAGTCTAAGAAATTCTTCACATCAAAAGGAAGAGAGCTATTCTTGTAGAACGCAGGCGGAGAATCCATCTGATCGTCGTCTTTAAAATCTATGTGCTTTTGAACTATACAGTCCATGTCTGGTGATCTACTTAATCTGTGATGTGAATGGCGTTGGAATTTTTGCGGTTCAGAAAACGACGACGTTGGGTACACATTCCCAGGCATAAACACTTGATTTTGGAATAAAAACTGTATGTTCGGAACGCCTCCGTATACTGTTCGGTCAGGGGTAGTACTACGAGCGCGTTTCTGAGATTTCTTTTTGTATTTAACGGCTGATTTCTTCTCATAATTGAAAGTGTTATCATGGTCAGCAGAACAGTCGGTGCATGAAATGGGTAAGGAATGTCTACCGCATTTCTTCTTTATGGGAGTTACTTGCGGTTCCTTGTTTTCTGTGGATCTCCTCGCTTGAAACTCGGCTAAATCTCGTTTGTACTCCTCCGTACGAATAGTGCCGATTTGTGTAGTGCTTTGAGGTTGCTGTGTTTCAGGTGTAGGAGGAGCGGGGCTCACGTTGTGACGAGTCGTTACAGTCACGCGCTCCCTGTCAACAAACAAAAACAATCTAGAGTTTAGTTTTTTATGTAACCCTTTTTTTATTGGTGCCCAGTGGAAATTCTTCATGAACTTCCTTCACCCCGGGGAAGGACAAAGGGGTATAGACTCCTACCGGCTAAAACCACTGAAGCGGTCATCTTCGGCACCTAAGGGAGGCTCCAGGTCCTCGTATGATCACACTAGAGCTTCTATGTAACCCTATGATACTTAAAAGGTTACATTTTTAATTTAAAGGCGTCTTAGCTAACAATTCTTGAGAAAATAACTCAACAATATAAAAGCACAAATTATAGCAACTAGGTAATGGTAATTGTTCGAATGGCATTAAGGCAGCAAAAGCGTGGGATAGTCGCGGGTCACCGACGACGAGAATTTACGAGATCTGCCCAAATTGAGTGATTTCGCATTGAATAAGTAAATGTGTGTAAAATTTTGTCGCTGCTAGGCTCCGCGGTGTGACCCTAACTGTGTCGACCGCAGTGCGACAGAACGTTCTCTTTGTTATCTTATTGTTGTGCTATTTAGTAAAAAAAATGTGCCTACGATCATAACCGAGAAAACACACGTTTCTACAGATTAGGTGTGATGTCCGGATTAAGTATATAGCACCACTCCATCTCCGCCCGTGGACATCGTAAAGGACGACTAAGGTATTAAACCAGATGTATGGGCAACAGCATCCCTTCTGTGGGACAGCAGCCACTCAGCGCTCACCAACCCGCCTGCCAAGCATGGTGACTACTGGCAAATTCCCCCAAAATGACGACACGGCACGTATCCGGTCGTTCTGGAAATATATGTGGGAAGCTTTTGTTCCGCAGTGGACGTCCTTTGGCTGACATGATGATGATGTCGAATTGTTCAAACCATGTCCAGATCTAGCAAAGCAGCAGTATTTTGGTTGGATACTAATTACATTATTGCCTGTTTTGCCACCAAGTGATACCTTGTCTCACACAATTAAACTACAAAGTAACTGTTAAACCTAATACCCGTAACTCGATATCTTATAAAACAGATATCCTTAAATCATTGGCTCAGCAACAAAGCCTCGATTGAATAATAGTAGGTAGCAAAAAATAATGAACTCCGTAGATAAGAGAGCAAAGTAAGAGGCGATCATAATCACTAGTACCGACGGACGGGACGATCGATACACTTTTACCGATTAACAATTTGATCAGGCTCGCAAATTTGTTCCCAGGCATTGTACATCTGACATCAATTTGATCTCTTGTGAAATAGCTCTTAGATTTAATAGACTGATAGATCGTGTCTGACAAAGGTAGAACTGAAATGGTCTAGAACTGCAATTTTGAAAGAGAAATTTTGGACAATTTAGACACAGCTAGTCTCTTTTTGTTACGCTCAAGTATTTATCAAGAGGCGGAGAAAGGAGTTTTATATCAATTTTATTTTTGCTGCGATTTAAAAATCATTTATTAGATTTTGAAGACAGGTGAAAATGTCTATATATCTTTTTGGATAAATAACTGAACCGTCGTACGTTGCCGACATATTTTTTAGATTTCTTAATTTTTGGGTTCAATATTTTATGAATATGTAAAGATTGATTAAACTAAACACCGTAAAACGTTGCCTTATACTTGACATTGGCGAAATTGTGGAAGATACTCTACAGAAGCCATAATCTAAGAGAAGAAGAAGAATAAATCTTTTTGACGTCTATCTACGAACAAACAGATTATAACATAGCTTGAACAACAAGTATATTTTTTAAACGATGTCCCTCGCTTCGATTTCTCCTGTGGCATGGGTACAGTTTACAGACATAGGTAAATCTCACATGCACAAACACCCAGACCCGAAATAACAATCTGTAGATCATACAAATATGTGTTCGGTGCGTAGATCGAACCCGCGACACGTAGCGTAGAAGGCAATTACTTAGCCACTGCACCAAGCATGCCGTCAAAACTAATATTCTTTTATATCAACCCTTATGGCACTTTTGTACTAAATATGTAGGTAGCACAATTATTGATACCATTGAACAGGACTTTCTGGAGTTCGTGGCCCCCTGACTGTGTATGGCCAGTCATGAAAAATATTGTTTCGCGAGGTTTCTGCTTAATTAACAAACTTCTTTGTTAAGAGCAGAAAACGTTGAAGTCATGCATTATAATCTCCGGTACCCCGGAAGTTATAACAAAGCTTTACATTTATAATCCCGATACAAACAATACATTACGTAATATTATAATTAAAGTAGAAAGCACGTCACAGCAACCCATATCTAGTGACACGATGTTAATGCTTACATAAAAGAGAAGCTGTCGAACCAACAATTTTGGTTATTTGTAAAGCAATAAGAAAAGAACACCGCTTGGCTATCTACAAATAAATTTAGTGAAAGTGAAATTTCAATAATACTGTTTTAGTCATTGAAAGGCTTCAGATTGAATCGAACCAGTAATTAATGGAAGCATCAATCACGACCGTGTACCAAGGAGGTATTCTTTTGTAGTTATTTTTTCGAAATTACTCGGTCGTGCGCAATGAACGAAGCAATGAAAAAACTTGTGTGTTTGAATAAACGAAAGTATTGTGCGCGTTGTTTAGTACAGCTATACGTGAAACTATGTATTCAAATAGGTATGAATAACTTTATGAACGAGGTGTCCCTTTGTCATTAAAGTAGTAGCAATAGCAACACGCAAGATAAGGTGTTCCGACCGTTTTGTCCGGTGGTCTAAACTCAGGCACCGGACGGACAGGACCTGGAGCCCCCTTCGGTGCCAAAGATGACAGCACCAGTCGTTTTAGCCGGTAGGAGCCCGACCCGTCATGGAGGAATGGCTGGAGAGGCGGCATGGCGCCTGCACCTTACAGATACTCTCCGACCATGGGCGTTTCAGAAAGAATCTGTGTCACATAGGCCGAGTAGAGACGCCCAGTTATCATCACTGCGAGACTGGAGGACACGGCGCAGCACACGTTGGAGTGCGCAGCTTGGACAACGTAGCGCCGCTAGTAGCAACTTCTCACTTCCGGCCGTGGTTCGGTCCATCTTGCGGAGCGAGAGCGCGTGGGATGCCGTTGCCTCCTTTTGCGAGGACGTGATACAAGCAAAGGAGGCGGCAAAGCAGGGCCGGGAGGAGACCACATCTGATCCCCGCGGGTGTCGGCGGAGGGCGCTGAACGATCTCCGGCCTGCGGGTGACGAACTAGGGGCAATCCGTCACCCTAACAGTAACAAGCCCAAGACGGCGGCGCGTGTGTGCTGTGCGCGCCTCTCTGAAGGTATGTGCGGCAAGGTCGCACAGAGACAGGGCTCGTCCAACATTGACAGGCCGATACCTGCGGGGGGCGCGGTCTAATGCTGGAAAGGCGAATACCTCACCCCTAGCCAGAGGCGAGTGGAAGGACCGTTAGGTTTTAGCCGGTAAGTCTGGCATGCCCCTCCGCCCCTCCCAAGATGGAGGAAGTCCATGAGGATTTCCCAAAAAGGCATCGTACACTGTGACAGTCGAGACATTCCGATATAAACATAACACACTTTATGGAGATGTCGTGTTGCGCTATAACTTGAGAAAGGAGCAAATTAAGAGCAATCTTTTCACTAGAGAATAACGTGAGGATTTGTGTGATAGCACCATAAATTTACTTTCCATAAATGATGTACGGGGATATCTAGGACAAATCACACGTTAGTAGTGGCACCAGACAACCGACAAAATAAATACTTGCGATCTCTATTATAGCCTCCCTCGACATCTGATGTCCACTTTGCGCTGTTCATTTAGCGATGCTGGTGGATTGCTAAACGCCCTCCTGGGTCTCGTAGACTACACAGACGCCATGTAAATAGTAATTAATCACCAGAACCCTACGTAGACACGTTAAACTGACTCTTGCGATCAACCGACTTGGGGCAGCAGTGTGTGAAAAGCGCTAACTGTCTTCTCAGTCCGAGGTACAAGTTACTCGAATCGCAATCCAAAGCCCCACCGACTGACCCAACGTGAAGCCGAGGTATCTCATACTCTAGCTTACATTGACTTGCACGTCATAATGACTGTTATACCAGGGATGTTACGAATGTTCGCAATCGCATATGTGAATGATTCGTATCTTCGAAACATTCGCATCAGCACTCACGTTAGCATTTATCAGCCAAAGGTCCTTCACTGCTGAACAAAGGCCTCCCCCATAGATTTCCACAATAGTGTCGTCATTTTGGGGGGGCTGTTGAAGGTTGCCAGTACTACGTTGCGCGCTTGGCAGGCGGGATGGTGAGCGCAGTATGCAGAATAACTCCTATTACACATTAATACACAGATGGGACACTGCTTCCCTTCCCTATGGTTTAGAGTCCCTTGTCGCCTCATGCGACATCCACGGGATGAGATGCGAGTATTGCTATATTCTTAATCCGGATACCAGAGGGCATTAAGCGATGCGAATGTTTTCGTGTCGTTGGTCGTGACAAGTAATTAGATTTGGCGGGGCGTGGCAGGCATTTAGTGCCACGTTGGATTCACATTATTTTTAGTTGTGGGATTTGACTATTACGTCTGTAAACACGTAGCAAACAATTTTTTTTTATTGTCATCTATAGTTTTTAACATGGCACCGGGAAAGGAAAAGTGAGATATGGCGATGTTTTGATAGCACGTTCACCGCACTTGGCTTTCTTCGCTATGCGCGCGGTTAGATCATCGCAAGAACCAATATAATATGTATGACCTATAGTCGTTTCGGGTTTGGGTGCAAGTAAGATATATTTCTGCACACTGTACCCACGATACAGGAGAAATGCTAGAGGACAACGTTTTGTCAAAAGAAAAAAATGAAGGGTAATTTTTGTAAAAAAAAATGACGCATAGTACTTAATACCAAATAGCGAGCTACTAAGTTAAGCTCCACTACAAGATGTGCTTGAACTGACATTATAACGCCTAATTTAAAGTGAGTATGATGTGATCAATTATGTGGGACTACCCGATCAAAAAGTTTCATCTATGGAATGAATGATTTTATATTCCGAATATCTGGAAATGTCTTGAGCTTTAAATCCCTATGGCGTTTTCAATAAATAACGGCTGACCCTTTAGTTCTTCGTTCCTAGTTAGTTAGTTATCTAAAGAAAAGAGATACAGATCTCTTTAGATAACTAACACAGCATACACAACACAGATTTGTATTAAAAGCTCTACATAGTTTTTCTTAAGAGTAATATATATTTTAAAGAAAAAAAAACTGTAAGTAAGTAAGTCATTTCAGATCCAGCATTTTAATCTCGGAGGCGCCTCCGGGTCTCATGTCAAGATTTTTGAGATCATTGTTGCTACGAGGTCTAAGGTCAACTGCATCCCCACAGTCTTGGAGGGAAGACATGGCCACCTGAGTCCCCTTCGGATCCGCCCTTGGGGTAGGTCAGGAAGAAGGAGAAAAAAAAAAAGTATGCTGCTATAGACGGACGACGAACGCCAGGAAAACCTCAACATTTTGAATGGGTGGCTTTTTGAGGATAGCGGGAACATTGCATCGAATAGATATGATGAAAATGGTCGTCTGGCAGAAAATGCCTATGGCATTAAGACCGCCTTTGTATACTATTGTACAATAAGAATAAATAAATTAAATAAAAACGGAAATTGCGGCGTAAAAAGAAGGGGAGTCCTACGCTTAGCAGTGGAAAAATTAAGCCTACATAGATACCTAGAAAGAATTACATAGAACATAATGGAATTCCATGTTGATTCTTTCTAATACGAAATCATAACCTTATTTTCAACGTTCACTGAACATACCTAGAGTAGATTTATAGATTACTATCTTTTAGTAAATTTATGCACTATGTGCGTTTCTAGTTTTACGCGGACCGATTACCGTCTGGCCTCCGCGATTCATTAGTTAGTTGTCAATCCACTAAGTGACGTTTTTTGGATATACATTGATGTCCGTGTGGCGTCCGAATTAAGAATATAGCACCACTCCATCTCGTCCCTTGGATGTCGTAAAAGGCGACTAAGGGACTCTAAACCAGAGGGATGGACAGCAGCGTTGTTTCTGAGGAACAGTAGCCATTCTGCGCTCACCAACCCGCGCAAATTCCCCCCAAAATGACAATACACGGCATGTGACCGGTCATCTTTACGGGGGATACGGCTTTTGTTCAGCGGTGGACGTTTTTTGGTTGATGTGATGATGATGGTATTCTTATTTGTACACACATTTAAGTACAAACATTTTACATCATAAGATACACAAGCTAGTGTTGCTGATACTATAAACCTAATTATTTTACCGTACAGATGGGAATGGTCTTTCTGTCATAGATACGAGGAGACATAATAATATGATTTTGTATTTGTAATTTTGTATTTTTGTATTTGTATCACTGAGTTACCTAGTTAACTTTTTTCAGTTACCAACTAAACTTTTAGTCATCGAACAAGAGACGAACAGGTGCCCAATGTTAACGAACCTAATTTGAAAGTCAATGAACTCTACACTTTCGATCTAATTTAGGCAATGACATTGTTATTAAGGGGCATCATTTTTAGACATGTTATTAGATTATTAATTTAACTTAGATTATACTTAAATACGTACCTATATGCGGAAAATTATGACTAAAATAATGTTTTAAATATACAAGTCACAGCAGACATATCACAATGTCTACTGTATACGTAGCTCCTAAGATACACCTGTCCTGAAGCTCGGAAAAGGACTAAACTAGGCTTGTTGGTTGAACTAGATTTTATTGCAATAATTAATTGCATTCATCTGTGATTTGTATTGGCAACACAAAGAATCTGGCCTGTATTGGAATGAAATCAAGTCTATTGTAGGTACAGTTCCGATGATTCAACGTTAGGTGGTCCAGTTACATCATCCTGGGGACATTGTGCATAGGTAGGTACTTGATGAATTGTAATCGAAATTTGTAGTTTTATGGCTTCAAAGTAACTTCGTGCATTCATTGTACCTATACAAAAACTCCGAAGTATGATACCTATATAGGTAATTACGAGTTTCATTGCAATCGTGTAAACAATTTAAGGAATTGTTTATGTAATATAAAAGCGCCATCTAAAATAATTTTACTGAAACTTTTCTTTAGAATCGGGGTAGGTAGCAAATGCGGATCCAGGGGAGGCTCACGGGCCATTGTCCCCACAACACTGCGGGATGCAGTTGACCATAGACCTAGTAGCAGCAATGATCTTTAAAAATCATGACAAGAGACCCCGAGGGCCCCCTCTGATTAAAATCCTAGACCCGCCCCTGGTAGGTAGGCGCTTTTATTTTTCCATTTTCAGCTTGAACAATTTCCACATAGATATAAACAAATTCTGTATTGATTGTAATAGAAAATCAGATGTGTAGGTACGTACTCACCGGCGCAACCACTTAAAAACTCCCATGTCCTGCAAATAATCCACTTTTTTGTTCGAAAATAGTTCGCACAGAAAACAAGCCGTCTGCAATTAGCAAGCTAATAACATTACTCGAATAAAAATAACTTTATAAATTAAAACGGAGTCCGACGATGCGAGGAACACGCGGAACATTACCGGCGCATTAGAAGTCCGATCGTTATAAAAAACGACTAGCAACAATGACCGCCGATATATTGTGCGGTCAGACAAAACATCACGAACAACGCGGCATTCGCAATGAGTTGAATTTGGTTTTTTGTACAAATTACTTTTCGTTGCGCTCCGGTGATCCACTTCATGCGCGCCGGTTGTCGAGCGTCGGCCCTCGTCAACTCGTAGTTGGCTGCGGTTACAGACGCCTCATCAACCGTATAAGTATAATGTACAATCTTACGGTGCTTGATTTTAATTTATAAAACACATTTAGGGTAGTCATAAATTAGGTAAACCAGAAGATAAAAGAGTCAGTTGGATTCACAGAGTACATTATATATACTGGTATAGAGTCATCAGTCTAAATCGTCTTTTAGCGCCATCTATTGAACATTGTTCTAATTAAAAGATGCTATGTATATACCATAGCTATAATACATAAACAACGTACGTACGTATAGTATACTCCCTAATATTATTTTCTGTTTAATTTTTAGGGTTAAATTTAATTAAACACACACACAAATAGGATAGCAATCATTTATTTCTATGCCTTTTATTAAAGAAAACAAATCGCCATTGCAACAAATCGTAGTCCATAAAACGTAGCCGAAGTAAAATATAAAACCGAGTTGTCGCAATCCAAAACAAAGCACAGGTCAAAGAAATTTAACACAGGCACCAAAATCCATAAAACAAAGCCAAGTCGTCGGGAGAAATCACAAATTTACGAGAAAAACACCTTATGCACTTCCGAATTTCACAAAGAAAAAAACGTAATAAATTTGACATATAGTGAATGACCATGACATTCGATAAACATCGATGTTGAGCGGAAAATCATCGATGTTAAGTCTTCTAAAACATCGATACATCGATGGTATGGGAATAATATCGGAACATTGATATTTCCATATTCCACTATATTCGAACTCTCATAAGTACCCACTTCCCCAAAATTTTCACCTCAACTATGTGCTACGCTGACGCCCACCTAATGATACACATTTGTATTTTCATACGTGTGTGTACATGTATTATTCATATGCATGTTACATTATGAGGCCTGTGTCCAGCAGTGGACTTCATTCGGCCGAAATGATGATGTTACATTACAGCGCATAAGTTATAGCTTACAATTTAAAAGAAATTTCCAGAAAGTTCCGTTCCTTGATCGAACAATCGAACGGTCGAAAATGGACAATGACTAATTTATAAAAAAATGAGAAGTAAATATCAAACATTTTTGTGCTGCGCAGTGACTGCGATAGCTTCAAAAAGGCTTGTTTCTAAAGCTGATCAATACCTACATCAATAAAAAACACAGTAAAAGGACTCGTTCTGTTTCTTTAAGTGTTTTATATATAGAATAATATCTGTACATCAATATTTCCATATTTCAGTACAGTCGAATTCCAATAAGTACTACACTACTACAACATATGTTTTTCTACAGCAGCTACGCTGTCTCCAATGCTACCCATCTATATATTCATACGTGTTTACACATGCATTATTCACGTGCATGTAACAGCGCATGCGTTATAGTTTACCTATTTCGCGTTTAAATTCCAGCACCCAAAACATTGATGTGTTCAGACATTGATTTTTCCAATCGAATTTACGCGTTAATCGAGGCTTTTGAATCGATGTCAACATCGATGTTTTTCTAAAATCGACCATCCCTACATGACAGAAATGTAAATGTGACCATCTGACATATACCTTGATGTTCCGTTCCAGTAAATCCACATAAACTTCATTTTATTTAATTTAGTTTAATATATCGCGAAAGTATTTTGACCAAAATTCATATTTATTTAATTATATTGTGAATTTTATAGCCATTTTATACGAGACAAATTACTACAAATTAACAAATAATCATCTTCAACGACAACTTCAACGAACTGTTTAAGTTAGAGTATTCGATTAATTAATCACTTTCTAATGAAATAATTTGTTTTTCAAATATATTATATATTATTTGGATAAATACATTTATAAGAATTATAATTATTTATCATTATAAAAATACTCATTACTAGTAGTGCCATCTATTGAGCATAGTCCGATCTATTTTCACGGTCACGATTTTGTACTGAAGCTAAAGTATACTGAGTGAAACGACCCTGGTTGGATTGTTTACCTTATTGCAGTGTCTGTTTCGGATCGACTTCGACTCCGCGTAGCTTTAGATTTGTACTCGTATAAAAACTTTTTCATTGCAAATAAGGTTTGTTAATTTAATATCGTATATAAAATTAACGACACATCGTTGTAAGCTTAAAACATTTATTTGACATTCATATAATTCAATTCAGAAATTACTGCAGACAGACATTTTCTCGGAAATGGAGTTAAACAGTTATACTATTTATTAATTAATTATCATCGTTTATGAAATATACTCTGCGATTTGATTCGTGATATTAGCCTTTTTTTAAATCATCAATAGTATATTATAAATATATGTAAGTTTTGGTAAACATAATTTTATTTGTTTGTTTTAAATAATGATAAAACTGTTTACTTCCGGTACTTTCGATTCCGTCACAGACCAGGTAGAGTGGAATGCGTCCAGAGAGAGCACAGATTAAATATTGTGTAATTATGTGTTATATGGAGATATAGCTAGTCTGAAATGAACAAGTTATGAGTTATTAAATATAGATATATGTAACTTCAATTACGTTTAAAACAGTTAAATATTTAATTACGTACATAATATATTTATTATAGCAACAGGTTAAATTGATTTTTATTGATCGTAGATTAAATTTAAACAATATTTTAAAAAATTGCAACACTAATGTTTATCTGCCATTCTTTGATTTTGGAAGGCAATGTTTACAGTTGCGTTTGATTTGAATTTTTATTATTTGTATTTAAAATAGAATATAAATGGACGAGTTACGGGGACCTAATATTCAAATTGTCCTACACGTTAAAGAAGGTATTGATTGTTTTCAAATTCCACCATAACATTGCTATACATTCTTTGGATTAACATTTGTTATTTTTTAATTAATTCTAGGCCTTGGATTTGGATTTTTACGGACTCCGTTTATTGTGAGTGGGTCTCTTAATGGGTATATGTTAGAGACAGACCCTGTGGTACCCTCGCATGCACCAATTTTTGACGCTGAACTTGTTTGGGAAGCAGACAAAAGAAGGTTTCGCAGGTAAATAAATAACTTTGTTTTACAATTTTTGGTATGTTTTAGAGAACCGTCAATAATATACTAATTACCACAAGCTGATAAATTTAATATATTGCTTTACTAGGTACACACGCACATTATACACCACAATATTATTTAAGTAAATCTTACAGAATGTGAAAGTTTATACATTTCAATGTTTGAGGCTCCATCCACCACACTTTTACAAAAATTTGGCAAAGATTAGATTATTTTATAGAATATTTGAACATGATTTTATTCTTTGTTTTCAAAATCTTGTGTTTATTAACATCTCCCCTCACAGATTGTGTCACGGGTAACAGCGATTTATTTATGTCATACTAAAGGTCATATGTAATGTACCCTAGTTTATTAAAAACACTGAAGTACATGAATACTTGGAAATTCCAATGGTCAACGATGAACTCAAAATGTCACGTGAGGCCTATAAACACTGACTCGAGCAACACAAGAACAAACTAGCCGTAGAATTTCTTGACACAAGCAATAGTATAGCGCAACTGAAAAGAACTCAACTTACCAAAATCTGAATGTCAATTTCAGTATGAATAAGAGATATCACATCACACGTGTGCTCAATATACATTATGGAAAATCAACATATCTGATTATAGCTATAAGGCTGATCGCAGATAGAGAGTATAAAAAAAAAGGTCTTACTGCCTCTTAACATTACGCTGAACTGTTGCCATTTAGAAATATAATTTTGTATCTATGGAATATATAAGCCTCTTTATGTCACTGATTATTTAGTGTGAACAGTTGTACCAATAATAACATTAATGTGCCTAATTTCCAATATTAGTAAACAAAATTGTTCTCAATGATTTTAAATAATAGATCTATTTAAACATTTATTGTGCTTATTAAAGGCACTCCAAAACATAATATTAGTGACATATTATTTATGATTGCAGTTTACGAGTTCAGAATGTACCAGTCAAGGTAGAGGTGTTCACTACTGCCACACAGGGACGAAAGGACAAAGTTGGATACCTTCTACTTAGCTTACTAGGAGCACAGCCATGCCCTTCCAATAAAATAGTTGAAGTATGTCTATATTTTTATTAATGTAATATAAATATAGAATCACTTATTCTATCCATATTAATTTAACAATGCTGTTTATTAGTTCCACTCAATCATTTATTAATTTTATAGGTCCTAAACAAATACTAGTTATATATAGATATTTGAAATCATTTAGCTACACAACAAGAAGAACTTCCATATGAGACTTTTTTGAATAAGTGAAATTAGTAAAATCCACGCCCTGGGTCTGCGGATAGCACCTCAAAAAACTGAGGCACTATGGTTCCACAAACCGCTTTACAGTCACCCTCTCCGAGATGTGCCTATAGGCGTGGCACCAGTGGGCGGCTCTAGTGTGATCATACGAGGACCTAGAGCCTCCCTTACGTGCCGAAGATGACCGCTCCAGTGGTTTTAGCCGGTAGGAGTCCGGCATACCCCTTCGTCCTTCCCCGGGGCGAAGGAAGTTCATGAAGAATTTCCACTGGGCAAGTCATGTCATTTATCTGGTGGTAAGCGCCATGCCTACCCAGAACAATTAGAATGCTGCCCAGGACTAATCCTGCGCGGCATCACTCTGCGCTCGTCACCTCGAGACGTAAGTTATTTCGTCTCTTATGCCCAGTAATTTTACTAGCTACAGTGCCCTTCTAACACACATCAGTAATGTCTAAAGTTTAAACATTACTGCTTAGCGGCGAATATCTGACACTGGTGTTGTACCTACCTAGCTGAGCTCTTGCAATAAGGGACCTACCATCAGTTGCTTGCTTGCCACCAGGCAAAGGATAATATGCTCGTCTTAGTGCTGGGTACTATGGAGTAGAGAAGGCCACCCCTCAATATTCCTTAAAACCATATAAAAATATTCCTTTCAGATAAAACACTCATGGCACAGGCTGCTTGGAGTGAAGTCTGAAGGCAAATGCTGTCATCCACAGTTGCTGATGAGCCTCTCTATTGAAGATAGAATCAATACACCAAGTCCTGTAAGCAAAATATCTATGATCATCAATGCTCTATTTACAATTTAGCCTAATAAGCTATAGCCTGTGGGCATGAGGGATTAAAGGGACGACGAGTGTCGGGTACTGACAAATCATTTCCTTTGGTGGACACATGCCAATTTCCCTCCAGGAAAGGGTTGAAAAGTTTGCCAATTCTTAGATGGTGTAATTCGATGGGATGTTTGAAAGAAAGGCTAGTCGCTTGGCTTTCTGCCCTACGTGTCGCAGGTTCGATTCCCGCACGGAACAAATGTTTGTGTGGCCTACAGATAGCCGTTCCGGGTCTAGGTATTCGTAGATGCTCTAGTGTGATCTTCCGAGGACCTGGAGCCCCCTTTTGGTGCCGAAGATGACCGCACCAGTGGTTTTAGCCGGTAGGAGCCCGGCATACCCCTTGGCCCTTCCCCGGGGTGAAGGAAGTTCCATGTAGAATTTCCACTGGACATCAATAAAAAAATAAAAAAGGTATTCGTAGATGCGAGATTATGTCTGTAAACTGTTCCCACAACACAGGAGAAATACTAGTGTGGGGAATCCTTTTATAAATAATAATGAAATAAAATGACTGAATGAATTTATTTATTGGTGCCTCGGTTATTAACAGCATTGGGGCGATTCAAACCCAAAATCAGTCCCTGATCATCAAAACAGTTTAACTACTGTCTCTACTTAGTTGTTTATCAACATTAACATACTTCCATCATCTTCACGGTCATCATGTGACAAATAATATACTACATTTCAAATAAGAATGTGCCAGCCCAAATGGCATGTACTGCTGCAGTATGGTTCCCAGTAAATAATTGATCATCACTCTCTACCTGTGGGTATCATAGAAGGAGCCTATGGGAATATGTTAAGTGGATAGGCAGCAACATCCTGCGTATTACTTTGTAATGCATCTACCAATCCGCCTGTCCAAACATAGTGGTTATGGCAATATATCCCATAACCATTAATTGTAGAGGCCCATGTTTAGCAGTAGATACTTGCCGTATAGCAGTTCTGGACATAAGCTCTGACCATTTCGCCTCCCACAAGTCCCACACGATTGCCGCACTCTCTCTAGTGCACAAGATTCTTGTAAATATTACTGTGATAAATAGAATACTCTCTGAAGTCGGTTAAGAAAGCAATAAATTCAGTATTACGAGTACATGTCTATAATCACATTGTACGTTTGTCTTCATGTTTAATATTGATTTTTGTCGTAAATTAACTTTTATTTACTGAATTACGTATTCATGCTTTTTGTTATTGTGGTTAATTATCACACGCGACTGAATAGGAAATGTAACACATTCCAAAACTTCAAGATGATTTGTTTAACGATTTATTTAATGATTTATTTATTTAACGGCAGGGTTGGCGTAGTGGCCAAGCCGTTGGGCGTATGCAACGGGTCGTGGTTTCGTTTCCGCACGGAACAAATATTTGTATAGCCTACAGATCGTTTTTCGGGTTTAGGTGTTTGTGCATGTGAGATTTATTATGCGAGGCAGGCTATAAAAAAACACATGTTAATTAATTAGATTATGATCGGACTCTAAACCAGAGGTA
The DNA here is from genome assembly GCA_947459985.1 of Diloba caeruleocephala. NCBI lineage: Eukaryota > Metazoa > Arthropoda > Insecta > Lepidoptera > Noctuidae > Diloba > Diloba caeruleocephala. The sequence continues at coordinate 7,428,363 of OX381618.1, forward strand.
TGGGCAGCAGCGACCTTTTTGTGGAAGGCTGCTGTTCCACAAAAAGGTCGCTGTTATTGCGCTCGATTGTTGGAAAAAGAAACCCCGAATTGTGGAAATCTATGGGGAGACCTTTGTTCAGCAGTGGAGAACCGTTGGCTGATATGGTCGTCTATATTGTGTTTTATTTTATTAGTTTTGGTTAGCAGTGTCCCGTTGTTTCTGTGTTTTCAGTTTTAAATCTCGGCAATCTTGAATTGGGCTTTCTTTGTCAGTTTTGTTGGAGGTGACCAACTAACTATATGTGGATCAATAACCACTACTATAACGAATTCTATATATTCTTAATAAGGTAACAGGTAGTTATTTTCATCATCAAAAGCTCTAATGTCGGACTGGCGATTCGGAGGTCGCGGTTCTGAGTCCGAAACCTCACCTGTTGTACCTACTATTTATCGGCTCTGCAAACACTCACACTATTACAATCCGGCAGAGACACTGGATGTAGTGCCCTGCAAACAATGTTTTGAGTAGGCCGCCTAAGCGCGTGAACTGTCTCCTATCGTATCGATATACTGATAATGTACGACTCATAAATAGGTTTTAATTTACACTTAGTATTTTTTATTAATAATATAGCAGGGAAAACGAACTTGTGGTCCACTTAATCGATGCCCGCCACCGATAAATTTCCGGATCAGAGGGGTTGGTGGTCCCTTTTCTTTGAAGGCCCCAATGTCGTACTTTTTTTTTATTGGTCTCCAGTTGAAATTCTACATGAACTTCCTTCGCTCCGGGGAAGGGCGAGGGGTATCCTCCTACCGGCTAAAACCATTGGAGCGGCCATCTTCGGCACCGAAGGGTCCAGGCACCAGGTCCTCGTAAGATCACACAAAAGCCGCCCACGCCTTTAGTCACATTTCGAAGGGGATGACTGTAAAGCGGTCACCCTCTCTAGCGGGGATAAGGCGCCTATAAAAAGAGGGAGGGCGGCCCAGGCACTGCTCGGGGAGGATTGTAAAAGATTCCACCGAAGCCTCGATGTGCGCTGTGCTGCCCACATGGTGGCAATGTCTTGCCGGGGATCGCTTGGTATGAGCACGCAGACTCTCCAATCTGCGCAACCGCGACCTGCGAGATGTCGTACGTCTGCCATATTTTTGGGGGTAGGGCTTCCAATCGTCACTCACACACGCTTATAATATAAAAAAGGTTGTATATGTTATGATTTCAGAGAAATGAACTCCGTATATTTCACAGTAATGAGATAGCTTACCCAGCAGCATACACAGCATCGAATCCTCCCTCAGCAAAATCTATGTTAATGACATTGAGTAAGTTTATAAAATATCTAGTACAGTTAAAGTATGTGTGTAGATTTTGGTAAAATCTACCAATCTATTGTAGCGATTATTGGAGGTCTATGTTTAACAGTAGGCCCTCACGGTCGGATGTGTCACTTAAGTTTAAGTTGAGCTTACGGATTACTACGATGTCCGTGTGGTGTCCGGATCAAGAATATAGCACCACTCTATTTCTCCCGTGGATGTCGTGTAAGGCGATTAAGGGACCAACTAGGACGAATGGGCAGCAGCGTCCTTTCTGTGGAGCAGTAGCTATAATGCGCCTACCAACCCGTCTGCTCAGCGTGGTGAGTACTGACAAATTCCTCCCAAAATGACGACACAGGTGTCGAAATCTATAGAGGAGGCCTTTGTTCAGCAGTTGACGTTCTTTGGCTGATATGATTAGGGATTACTCCACGTTTTGCGTGCATAACGCTAAGGAGTGAAACTCCTTGCCAGAGTCTGTTTCCCCAACCTTAAGCCTGGGATTCTTCTAGTTGCGAGTGAGCCGGTTTCTTCTAAGTAAGTGTGCACCATCGTCGACCGCCCGAATCATCACTTAACATTAGTTGAGATAATGGTATAACGTAAGCCTACGCAATATAAAAAAAAACTCTAGATAGCAGTTGATCCGGCCGTATACACTTAACATAATATTCTTAATCGCACTGTCTGGCTCTTCTGTTTAATATTTTACAGGACCAAATTATTCTGTCATTGAGTAATAAACTACGGATTAAGAATTCTCCCTTCTCACTCCATCTCCTCCCGTGGATGCTGTAAAATATGTCTAAGGGACTCTAAGCCAGACCAGAGAGTTGGTAGACGGGTAGGCAGCAGCGTCTCTTTTGTGGAACAGTAGCCACTACGCTCACAAACCCGCCCAAAATAATAAACAATTGTGGAAATCAATTGGAGAGGCTAAGGCCTCCTCTTAACCACTTCCACTAACGAAGAGCTTAGCTGATATGATGATGAACTATTTTGAATATCTATGTAGTTGATTTAATCTGCAACTATTGGTATTTACAGAGGAGTACATATCAGAAAGCAAGAAGTTAGTGACGTCTCCGGATCTCCAACCGAAGCTGCTGTGTGATGAGGGGCTCATACAGATCGGTAGCGGCAAACAATTGTTTATACTCAGTTTTGTTATAGGCACAGTCGAGAATTTAGATTTGGTAAGTGTTCTTTGTAGATTTATGTTAAATAATACCACTACCAAACACAAGCCTTCGCCAAACACTCGACAAGCGCATGAATACACTTCGTCTTTACAGTAAGGCCCGTATTACAGAACGAGTATCATAACTTTTTAAACCACTATGGTGGCAAACCTGCAAACAGCCCGCCTGATGGTAAGCGGTTACCATAACCTATGAACGCTTGCGACACCAGAGGTCTTCTTCGCGCGTTGCTGAACCTATAAAAAACATTTCACGCCCTTTTTGAAGAGCCCCATGCTGAAGTCCCTTGGGAAAACCTCGCTAGGGAGCTGATTCTACAACCTGAGCGTGCGCGTGAGGAAGTTCCTCTGAAACCGTTTGGCTCTAGGGTATTTGGATGAACTCCCCGCCGATGGTGAGATATGCGATGGTATAAAGTAGCTGTTGGCATCATATCGAACAATCCCTTAGAACACTGTCCCTTGAACAAGCGGTAGAACACACACAGGGAGGCAAGTCTCTCCTCGGACTTGAGATCGCTTGTGAGCTTGAGATCGTCAACAATCCTAACTGCACGTTTCTGTACCGAGTCGAAGGGAATTAACGCAATCTAAACTTCAGTAGAACTCAAGTCTAGATTGCGTTAATCAAATATGAACCCTACGTAATAGGTTATATTCAATTGTTGCAATCTCGACTCAAGTTACATATACCAAAATGAAATTTATCCGAAAATGTTAAAAATGTAAATGTCCACCCGTGCGAAGCCGGGACAGGCCGCTAGTAATTGTACAGTAAACGTAAAGGCAAACGTGTTGGCGACCTATTATATTTTTCCTCGTCAACTTTATTCCATCACATTACATCTACCAAACGATGTCCACTGATGAACAAAGGCTTTCCCCAAAGATTTCCACAATTGTTTTGACATTTTAGAGGAATTATCAATATTAATCAATACTCACCACGCTTGGCAGGCGGTTTGGTGAGCCCAGAATTGCTGTTGTTCCACAGAAGGGACGCTGTTGCCCATTCCGCTGACTTAGAGTCCTTCCGTCGCCTTTTACGACATCCACGGGAGGAGATGGAGTAGTACTACATTCTTAATCCGGACCGCACGCGGAACTAGTGAAGGTTCTTTTCACGCACCTTACGGTATATGTTGTAATATTGGCACTATGTTTGCTTTTCGTATGTACCTATATTGCTCTTCGCAAGCTTAAAATTATCATTCACGTTTTGGTTTATATGTTTCAGCTGCTACCGGACCGGGACTCGAACCAAGATGTCGACTGCTATGTTACTTACTCTGTGTTTACACATAATGTTATGACCGACAGGTATTGACTTATTACTTATTCTCAATCGTGTTAGGTTCTCCCAGTCTACCTTAGTACCTCAGAATCATAGTATACTGACTTGGAGCGTTCTCAGGGAGAAAAAAAAAAATGTGCGGTCGGGGACCCCGTCAGGAACGAAATTCCTTAACACAATATAAATTCCGTTTGAATTAAAACAATAACATATATGAATCTAGAACCCAGAGCTTAAGAAGCGAGTCCTTAAGACTTCAGGATATACAATATACTCAAGTTTATTTGAACGACCATCAGGGTATGTGCAGCCGCGAGCAGCAGTGGAGGCAGCAACGTCCAGTTCAACCAGCGGACGTCGCTGCGGCTGGCCTGCGACCTCCACGCACTGGGCAGGTACTTTACCGAGTGCCCGCATCTGGTCACCAGGGTATGCGTCGACGAGAAGGAAGCAGGTACCTCTAACTATGGAAGTTCTTTGACTAAAACACGCCGCTCTCCAATAAAGAGGCGATATGGTACTTTTCTGGGTGGTGCACAACAATTTGGTAGGTGTCGTAAAAGTTAAGAGATTAGAATCGTTTATTCAGTCATTCGGGCCTAAGCTAGGACCTAATTACTTAAGTGTCTGTTAGCACTCTTAACAGACACTTTTCACTACATGACAATTTCAGAGAAACTTTTAATTTGTTGTGTGGTTGTTTGATTTGGTACTCATTTTAACAATATAATATCAAAATTAAGCATTACATTGTTAGTAACCGGCTATTAAAAGTGTGTTATTTTTTTTTCTATATGTAATTAATTTTTTTAAATGGATTACAGCGCGTATATGTATTTTTGTTTTTCCTGACGTTTCGAACACATTGCAGTGTTAGTGGTCGCAGGATAACTAAGGTAACAGGCGTCGTTGCAGATTTAAAAAGTATTTTTATGTACCTTATGGACTTAACCAATAACCAATAGTACAATTGTAATCAAAACTTGTTTCGATGCACGCAGTAACACACAGTGTCTTGATGTTTTTAGTGTGGTATGAAGTTTAGAGATTTATTATATTTTAATAACAGGATTCCAAACTGGTGGTACCTGCTAACTATATTCTCTATTAAAATTAGGATTTTCCTATATCATGACATAATCTAGCTCCATACCAAATTTCATTAAAATATGTTCATACTTTCACATTAATGATATTAGTAAAATTAGATTCTTGTTAATCGTCCATGTGGTGTCCGGATTAAGAATATAGCACCACACCATCTCCTCACGTGATTGTCGTAAAAGGCGACTGAGGGACTATAAACCAGAGGGATGGGTAGCTCACCAACGCCTGCCAAGCGTGGTAAAAACCTTTTTTGTAATACTATAAGAAAAGGGCGGAGTCCGCATATGCGTTGTATTAGAAAATAGAAATTGAAGGGTTCTCCTTGGTGATATTAACTACTTGGATTTGCTTAATGGGAAAATAAATGTATTATAACATTATTTTGTTTGAGAAAAAAGTGTTATAATTTGATTCTATGTTTAAATCTTCCCTGGCTTCATGTTACACTTCCGTCCCTTTTCACGAAATCTCAAACAGATTGCAGAAAAGCGAGAGGAAATCATTCAATCATTTGATAAATATGGTAGACATTTAGGCTGGCTAGTTAAAAGAATATCCTGGTGTGTATAATTTATAGTCGGTCTCTTGGTTCTCAGCATGAAGATGAGATGCACGTCTGAGGAAATAGGTTGTCATGAGATTACGCCTTACATTACCATTCATGTCACTAGATAACTCAATAACATTATTTTAATTTTATTAATTACCGTATACTCTTTGTTTATTCTTGTTTGACCTCCAGGCATTTGCAGCATGGACCTCCGTAAACTCATCCCAACGGAGGACACTCGCCACTTCCTGGACAAGTTCTGTAATTCAGAGGGTACCCTCACGATCCACGAGCGATGTTTTATACTGCGGTGTGACGAGGCACCGGCTTTAGACAACGGAAGACGACCGTTTGTGGATGTCGACATGAGTCTGAAGTATGTCGGAGTGAAGCACGATGCTCAGGTAACAGACGTCCGGGTCATCTCGCTTAATGTTGAGTAAATTGGGTGTTTAAGCAAAAGCTTAAAAATAATAGGTTTTTTTTTAAACGTTGCCCTACACTAGGATTTCTCCTGTGTCGTAGGTGCGTTTACAAACACAAATTCCACACAAAATACACCCAGACCCGGAACAACTACCTGCATTTCGTACAAATATTTGTTCCGTGCGGGAATAAAACCCACTATCCGGTGCGCAGCAGCCGATTGTATCAGCCACTGCACCAACCGGCCGTCAAATATTAGATCCCTTGCGCGTGTATATCAGCCCGTAAACGTGCGCTGCCGTACCAAGGGCGGATCCAGGAGGGCCTCAGGGGGCCGTGCATATTTGCATATATATCATGTCATATTTAATACTTATTTTATTTAACTTTGATATGGAATTTAGTGACACCGTTGATATCCGCAACGGGTGCACCCGTCGCTACGTCACAGCGGCATCCCATACTATTGGCCGAATACTGAAACCCCACTTAATATTATGTCCTGCTTTAACTATTTGAGCCGCCCAGTTTCCTACCGAAATCGGGTTTCTCGAATAGTTAAAGCGAGACTTAATATTATGTGGCGTTCCAGTATTTCGCCGTATGTGTGCTATTTCCCGATCTCTACTTAACGCATCGTCTACCCTAACAACTTTTAAGAATCTGGCCAGCCTGCCGCCACTGTAAATCATATTCATTTTCAGAAGCCAAAGAATCTGACCGCCCGCAGTGCCACTCAATTAGATAGCAGCCGGCGAAGAGACCCTGTGCCTCAAGAGCACATCCTGGACTTCCGCAGTGGTAGCTGTACTAACCTCGACAATGACGTCGGTGGAGTAGCCTACACTAACATGGGCGCTAGGAACACTGACAGGTATATATGACCTCATACAAAAATAATGAACTTAATTTCGAGAAAAGTAGGTTATAGGGATCATCATCATCATCATCACCATCATCACATCAGCCATTTATAATCCCACTGTTGAACATGTTTCCCCCATAGATTTTCAGAATTGTGTCGTCATTTTGGGGGGAATTTTCCTATAGTCACCATGCTTGGCAGGCAGGTTGATAGCGCACTATGGCTACTGTTCCACAGAAGGGATGCTGTTGCCCATCCCTCTGGTTTATAGGTTAGGTTAGAAGGAATTGAAGAAAGAAAGAAAAATAGGAAAGGAGGAAGACGATTATAAAAAACTAGTATATTGCTATAATTTATAAGTTGCTATTCGATCACAATACTTTTGTGCTCTGTATTGATAAATAATTTATCATTTTGAGAACAATGTAGCCAAAAATATTGTAACATGATTATGATTTAAAAAGAGTAACCATGAAGTTTCTTGTCTGTTCTTCTCCATCTAAGAACGCGGCAACTAAAGTCTGTCTATTCATAAGGGCTTGTAAATGGTTTTAAATTAATAAAAATAAAATCTTATTTTTTATACAACTTGGTGATGAGACAAGCAAGTCTTTCGCCTGGTGGTAAACAATATGCCTGCCCATAACCTAAATAAGCCTATTTGGAGGAAAGTTTCCTGTGGGCCAAATATCATCATCTACTGTGATAGATAACCCAAGTTATAATCAATATCAAACTTTCAGATACAAAACCGCGTCCGGTGACACCGTCCTTCAAACCAACGAGCTAGCAGAACTCATCAAAAAAATGTGCGATTCCTTCACTCTGAGTCAAGAGAAGCTACTTGCGTCGCGAGTCAGGCCGATCACTGCTGACGTGCAGGTGCAGTGCGAGGCCGGGCCGGCAGGTGGAGGGGCCGCCGGGGAGGGGGGCGGGGGGCCTGAGCTGAGGGGTGTGTGCAGCGAGGAGCACCGGTTACACAGGTAATCCTTTTTATTTAAAACCTAGGATACTTTCTGAGTGGCTTCCACCCCGACCCTGCAGCGGGCCCGTGCCAACCCAGTAGCTTAAAAATGCCTGTAAAACATACCAAATAATCATTCTAATCTCCAAAGCTTGACACCAGCAACGCTCCAAGCCCAGGCCCGAGTTCGCCTAGGAGGTGCTCTTAGCTCTGCCTTTCGGCTTCGCAGGTTTCTCCGGTTTAGCAGAAACGGCTCCCTGAGATGCCTCTGGAATAAAAAATATTGATTGGCTATCCCTGTGGTGTCCTGATTAAGAATATAGCACCACTCCATGTCCTCCCGTGGATGTCGTAAAAGGCGATTAAGGCACTCTAAACCAGAGGGATGGGCAGCAGCGTCCCTTCTGTGGAACAGTAGCCATATTGCGCTCACCCACCCGCCTGCCAAGCGTGGTGAGTACTGGCAAATTCCCCCAGTATGACGACACAATTGTGGAAATCTATGGGGAGGCCTTTATTCAGCAGTGGACTTCTTTTGGCTAATACGATGAGTGACTAGGAGGCACGGTTTTTAAAAAATGTTTTTTCTGTTCGATTTTATTTTTTGAAAACGTTGCCTCACGCTAGCATTTCTGCTGTGTCGTGGGTGCGTTTACAAACACAAATTTCACACACAATACACCCAGACCCGGGACAACTACCGGCAAATCGTACAAATATTTGTTCCGTGCGGGAATCGAACCCACGACCCGGTGCGCAGCAGCCGACTGTATCAGCCACTGCACCAACCGTGCCGTTTATAAATGTTTAACAGATAGATTTGCAAAGTCTTGTAAGCTTCGCTAATGGCCAGTGATTACTTGTGTAGAACCATTGTTGTTGTCATTCTGTATAATCTTCACTCCGTTTACTGTCGATAATACCGATATATCCAAGTCATTTGTAACGATATCAAGATATAATGACTCACGGTAAGATGACAAAATATTCAATATTTGTAAAGAGTATGATTTCCATATAATTGTATTTCAGGGAACCAATCAAATTTGAGACAAGCAAAAGCGACACGTGTATCACTCATAACGAGAGAGGTGAATATTTACCGATATCTATATCTATACAAATAAATAAAATTGAAGTGTCTGTTTGTAATGTCAAAATAACATCTTTTTACTTAATGCATATTCAAGTATATACGGTACATATAACAAAAAAACAATTTTTTAATTTTTTGTCTGTCTGTCTGTTTGTTCCGGGTAATCTCCGAAACGGCTGGACCGATTTTGACGGGACTTTAACTGGCAGATAGCTGATGTTATAAGGAATAACTTAGGCTACTTTTATTTTAGAAAAATAATTAGGGTTCCACGCAAAAAAATAAAACCCTTGAAATCTAATATATATATTCTATGTCAAGTGTCTATGTATGTCGAAGTACTCCAAATTTGTTTTAAATTAAACGCGGGTGAAACCGCGGGTCCCAGCTAGTATTGTATAAAGTAAGAAGTGTTTGTTATAGTCATTTGTCATCACCCTGGCCTGTTGGCTTTCACTAACCCACTATATTGTAAATGGTGTATTGTAAATGTATTTATCCCACACATTGGCATGCATTATCCTCACATAGTTTTTACGATTATATTGAAGACTGTAATACTTTCAAATATTATTTCAAAAGAGTATGTCCATGGAGTTTCTTGCCGGTTCTTCTCCATAGGATCAACGACTTGGAACCGTGCAACTATTTAAATTCTGACTATTCGTAAGTGCCAGCAAATGGTTTACATGAATAAAAACAATTTGACTTTGACTTTGAAATGTTACTACTGCCATCAGATTTCCGCAAAAAACCAGTAACTAAAGGATACCAAGACGTATGATCGACTTACTAGGCAAACTTCTAGCTTCCTCTGAAGTTGCTATAGTCCGCCCGATCGCACCGCTCTTGCTCCCCGTGTTCACCCCGAAACGCCTGTTTTTGTCATTGCGACACTACTCAAAGACACTCCAGAGTGAATTATAAGTTTGGCGCAAGGTGTATCCCCTGTTAAGTTGAATGACAGTTGCATAGTTTCAATATTTCGTAAAGTTAATCCGATTGAATCCATCCTCCATCTCCTCCTGTAGATGTTGTAAGAAAGAAGGATGGGCTGCAATGTCCCTTCTATCGAATAGTAGTCACATTGCGCCCACCAACCCGCCTGCCAAGCGTGGTGAGTACTGGCAAATTCCCCCCAAAATGATACACAATATTGTGTTAGTTCAGCAGTGGATGTATAAATGGCTGATATGATGATGGTGAGGCCAGTTGGAAACTTTCGGGCATCTGGTTGCCTGTAACATCTGATATAGGTATGGCAACTACTTGCCATCACCTAAAAAATATTTACAGACATGGTGAAAGTCGCTATCTCCGCAATAGAACGTGACTCTATAATGCAGAAGTTTGTTGACGAGCTTGAAGATTGGAAGGAGAAGCAGCAGGAACTATTTAAATGCCAAGTAAGTGTTAAAAATCTTTTTGATTGCAATATTTAAACTTTTATTTACCTTGCAGAAGTATTGACTGATGGTGGTCATACATATATTTTAGTAGAAGATGAATATTGTTTTATAATCATGTTGCAAAAGTACCGCCACCCTGCAGAACAGAAGGTGAATTCTCGTAATTAAAGATGTTCAAAATATAATTCCGATCTAATCTCAGTGTCGTAAATATGGCAAACTAACAAACAACGTCAAACGTGAACTTATATTGTGTTGAGATCGAAAATCGATTGAAACTTGATCGAAGCCAAAACTGTATTCTGCAAACATTCTGAACTGAGTCACTGACACAAATACTAAAATTGGTAATATGGAAATTAGACTGAAATGTAACAGGAGCAAAATACATTTCTTTGTCAATTCGTAATTAAATCTCGGTTTGGTCAACTTTCAGTCATAGCGTAAATTAATTACGAGAATTTGCCCCCTGCGGAGCAGCACTAATAGCATTATGCAACTGATTGCTGGAAAATATGATTACAATTATGAATGCTGTCATTCAGGGTATGGTCAGTTAATATCAGAGTAGACTGTCTAACCAAAGCACAAATGACCTTAATTAATAATAAATAACATTGAAAAAAAAACATGTCTGAAGAAATAAAGAAAGTATACAAAAGTTCATTGTTAATATATTTTCAAAAGACAATTAGCCTTACTCTTTTATTTTATTTCTAGCTGAAGCGCAAAGAAGAATACCATTTAGAGCTTCTAGCGAAGGAATGGGCGAAAAAGCGCGTGGAACTAGAATGCAAACTTAGCAAAGGGATCGAACAGTGTCGGAACCTAGCGGCCGACTTAAGTCGAGCCACAGAAGACTTTAGACTGAGGGGATACCGCAACACTGAGAGAGAGAAAAAGGTGAATCATTTTTAAGATGTCCGTAGTGTAGATAGCGGGGTTTAAATTTTTTATTATCATCATATCGGCCTACAAGACGTCCACAGCTGTACAAAGACGTCCCCCATAAACGACCGGTTAATGCCGTGTGTCGACATTTTGTGGGGAATTTGCCAGTACTCACCACGCTTGGTAGGCGGGTTGGTGAGCGCAGAATGGTTGCTGTTCCACAGAAGTGACGCTGCTGACCATCCTTCTGGTTAAGGGTCCCTTAGTCGCCTTTTACATCCACGGGAAGACATGGAGTGATGCTATATTCTTCATACGGACATCAGACAGACGTATGCCAGATTTGTTACTCGCCCAAAGACCGACTTAACGAATGCCGTCTAATTACAACAACCAGCACCAAAGATTTGCCGTGCCATCCTAAGCAAGTAGACGGTCAGTTCAAATACCAATGTCATCTATCCATAAGCTGACCGCTGCAAGATTTTTTTTAGCTCATCGATCGTTTAACGAGCGGTAAGTGCAACTGACTATGAGCGCTTCTTCTGTAAGACTATAGTGACGTTATAAAGACAGCATAACAACGGCTGGCTGGAAGAATCGGTAGCGCCCATGTTACTTTTCTAATTATGTTAAGCTAAATAAAATAAAAAATGACAAAAAGCCAACGTCACGCGGTGTTCCCAGGCGGTCACCCATCCAAGTACTGACCGCGCCCGATGTTGCTTAACTTCGGTGATCGGACGAGAACCGGTGTATTCAACGTAGTATGGACGTTGGCATTCGCTTTACCGAATCTTATATTCACTATCAACCCTGCTGTGACGTCATTCGTTTAAAAATAGGACTATCTTTTATTTATATGGGTTTGTTTGATACTCTTATTCACTATAAGGCAAAATGAATAAACAGACTAGAAGTGCCGTAAATGGTTTTACATGAATAAAATATATTTTTATCTTACCATATAAAATAAATCCACACAAGGAACGCGATCGTGACGCAATCTATACAAATAAATAAAATTGAAGTGTCTGTTTGTAATTTCAAAATAACAGCTTTTTACTAAATGCATATGAAAGTATATACGGGACATATAACAAAAAAGCTATTTTTAATTTTTTTGTCTGTCAATCTGTCTGTTTGTTCCGGGTAATTTCCGAAACGGCTGGACCGATTTTGACGGGACTTGCACTGGCAGATAGCTAATGTTATAAGAAATTACTTAGGCTACTTTTATTTTAGAAAAACAATTAGGCTTCCGCACAATAAAAATAAAACCCTTGAAATCCAATATATATATTCTATGTATTGTATATAAGGTATTATAACTAAAAGATTAATCTCACCAGCCTTCTCTTATATCAAGTATGTTGGGATTGACTTGAAGATATCAAAATTTCGCACAGAGCGTATGACCCGAGTAACTGGCGTGATACCCAAAGGTACACTAGTAAAGTTGACAGTCTTCCTCGTTCACATAATAACTGTGGCTGGCCACATGTAATAAATGGTCACCCATCCAAAATTTGACCGCCGTAACGTTGCACATCCTCGTTGATAAATCTGGGTATAGTCCCGTTTAATTTGCTATATTAAAATCATAATCCCATGGTCGCCTTTTACTACACCCACGGGACGAGGTGGGGTGGTGCTATTCTGAGCTGTCACCTCATGGCAAAGCTTTAATTAATTCCTTTTTTTATTTCAGTTGCTAGACGCTAAGAAAGGCCTTGAGTCACACTACACAGCAAAATATCAGGAGTTACGGGAAGCGTCACAGAAAATGGAAGATGACATGAATCACCAGCTCAAGCTCAAAGACATGAGAGTTGAAGAACTGGAGCTGAAAGTTCAACAGTTAGAAAAACAAGTGGACATGCTCAAGGTAAGGTGATAATCGACTGAAGGACTTTTGACATAAAAAATAAATAAACCCCTAAAGCCATATATTATAACCGTCTGGTGTCGGCTAAGAATCGCACCACTCCATCTCATTCCGTGGGTGCCGTAAGCGGTGACTATGGGATAATCCGGAAGATGGGCAGCAACATACTTCGAGTACATTAACAACTCAACTGCGATCGCCAACCCGCCTGCCAAGCGTGGCGATTATGGCAAAACCACGCAATGAGCAAATCACCAAAACTTAAGACCGGTTGTTGTGGCGGGCGATTAGCAGGCAGGATTTTTTGGGCAGAAATGTTGATGATGATGATGATAAATTTATAAGTATAAAATAATATGTAGCCTCAGTAATTGATTCTTTTTTTTCACGCGTTGCTCACACTAGGGTTTCTCCTGTATCGTAGTTACAATTCACAGAAACGAACCCGCTACACGTAGCGCAGAGAACTAATCGCTTAACCACTGCGCCAACTATGCCGGTAGTTCAAAATATATATAATATTGATGTATTTCAGAACAATATAAAGAATACGGAAAAAGAATCTGAAAGTCGGTATTCCGGTCTAACGAAGGATCAAACTGCAAGCCTCATACAGGAATTGGTAAGTATTTCATCTAGGGGTTCGCGCAATTGCTCTAATGTGATCATACGAGGTCCTGGAGCCCCCAGTAGGTGCCGTAGATGACCGCCCCAGTGGTTTTAGCCGGTAGGAATCCCGGCATGCCCCTTCGTCCTTCCCCAGGGCGGCGAAATTTAACGTAGAATTTCTTCTGGGCCCATGGCATGGAAATCTAAGGGGGAGGCCTTTGTTCAGCAGTCGACGTCCTCTGGCTGATATGATGAGTATAGGCCTCTCTTTGCATGTGTCTATGCGCCATATGTCTCCACGCCCCTCCGACCTGGTGAAGGTCGCTGGGATTCGTTGGATGAGGGCGGCATGTAACCGCTCGTTGTGGAAATCTAAGGGGGAGGCCTTTGCTCAGCAGTGGACGTCCTCTGGCTGGTATGATGATGATGAAGTATTTATAGGTATAGGAAATCAGTCTTTCATTAGTGTATAAATCCTTAGTACCTTTTATAAACATCTGCTACACATATAGATTAATTCATAGATGAATGTCAAGAAAAATTGCCATAATTGTCCCGTTTGAAAAGCAGCTTGTTGATAGCAGGATTATTACAAAAAAGAAGCATGCTGTCCATGTACCTCTTAACCAGTACATATAGAAGTCGTCTTTAACGAAACTTCTGGGAAGAGACTGGTGGCCTTACTATACGGCAGCTACAGTCATATACTCCAAAAATACATTTTTTTTCCATGGAGAAAAATACAATATTTTGCAGCGCTACTTAGAAGAAAAGCTAGACAGTGCGGTGCAGTCGAAGGCTTTCTTCAAGGAGCAGTGGGGCCGCGCTGTGAGAGAGCTGCACCTCATCAAATTGCACACGAGAAAGCAGATGCTGACTCAGCTGCAACAGGATAGGAAGCAGCTAGGAGAGATGGGGTATGTTCATTCGTCACCAGCTCTTAAATGTCAAATGACCTGTCTCACAGAACATTCTTTAAAAACTTTACCTAACCATAGACTACCTAGGTGATACGACCTTGGGCTTCTCAGTTTAAGATACGAACTGGCTGGGAACCGCGGTTTCACCCGCGTTTAATTTAAAACAAATTTGGAGTACTTCGACATAGACACTTGACATAGAATATATATATTGGATTTCAAGGGTATTTTTTTTTTGCGCGGAACCCTAATTACTTTTCTAAAATAAAAGTAGCCTAAGTTATTCCTTATAACATCAGCTATCTGCCAGTGAAAGTCCCGTCAAAATCGGTCCAGCCGTTTCGGAGATTACCCGGAACAAACAGAAAGACAAAAAAATTAAAAATAGTTTTTTTTGTTATATGTACCGTATATACTTCAATATGCATTTAGTAAAAAGCTGTTATTACAAACAGACACTTCAATTTTATTTATTTGTATAGATAACATGAGTAGATATTCTGAAAGACACTGAAATCTTTCCTCGGCAACCCAAATTATCATCATATCAGCCAAAAGACGTCCACTGCTGAACTAAGGCATCCCCCATAGATTTCCACAACAAGCGGTCACATGCCGCTCTCATCCAACGACTTCCAGCCACCCTCAACAGCTCGTCTGTCCTTCTCTTTGGAAGTCGTCCCACGATGCGTTTTCCGGTGCGCGGTCTCCACTCGAGAACCTTTTTACCTGTTGGTGCCTACGAGCTCTACGAGCAATGTGCATCCCAAATACTGGGACATAATCATATGAGCCAACGGACGTCCACTGCTGAACCGATGCCTCCCGATAGATTTCCATTGTGCTTATTTTGGGGGGAATTTGCCAGTACTAACCAAGCTTGGCACGCGGGTTGGTGAGCGCAGTGTGGCTACTGTTCCACAGATATACTGCGCCCATCCCTCTGGTTTAGAGACCATTAGTCGCCTTTTACGACATCTACGGGGGGAGATTGAGTTCTACTATATTCTTAATCTGGACACCGAAAAGAATACATACCGAACATATACCGATATTAAACTGATATACAGATTGTCAGACTATCTGCTCTGCCGATCGAGCTTAGAGTACACATTGAAAAACGGAATAGTCAAATCAGGGATTCCCAAAGTGGTCGATATCGACCCCAAGGGGTCGATTTCCCAGGGATCGATTTTCCTGGGATCAAGGGAAGGGTCAAGGGTTGGTTTCCCAGGGGTCGACATAAACGAAAACCGATTTTGCGGGTCGACAAGTTCGACGGGAATACTAGGGTATGCTGATATCAAAATGATATGCAGATAGTCAGACTTTCTGCTCTGCCGATCGAGCTTAGAGTACACATTGAAAAACGGAATAGTCTAGATCAGGGATTCCTAAAGTGGGCGGGGGGCCCACCGGGTCGGGTTGGGGTCGTTATCGGTTTTCCAGGGGTCGACATAAACGAAAACTGATTTTGGGGGTCGACGAGGTCTAAAAATCTACCCCTATATATACAAGTTCTTATTCGAAACTTTCAAGATACTGTATAAGTTGTGTTACGTGTACCAACTTGTTATACGAATAGTATTTTAGTAGGAACTAGCTGGGACCCGCGGTTTCACCCGCGTTTAATTTAAAAGAATACCTATATACGTTGGATTTCAAGGGTTTTATAGTTTTCGCGCGGAACCCTAATCATTTTCCTGAAATAAAAGTAGCCTAAGTTATTCCTTATAACGTCAGCTATCTGCCAGTGAAAGTCCCGTCGAAATCGGTCCAGCCGTTTCGGAGATTACCCGGAACAAACAGACAGACAGACAGACAGACAAAAAATGTAAAAATTGTTTTTTTGCTATAGGTACCGTATATACTTCCACATGCAATTAGTAAAAAGCTGTTATTTTGACATTACAAACAGACACTTCAATTTTATTTATTTGTATAGATAAGAGGATTAGGAATTGGTATTTTGTCATCAATAGTAAAAAAAGACTAGAGATAGGATTTTGAAGTAATTTGGCTATTGGGGTCTGTGGTATCACTACATTTTAGAAAAGGGGTCTCTTGTTCATAAAAGTTTGGGAATCCCTGGATGTTTCAAGAACTCACGCCTACCATAGGCATGACATTAATGTACTTATATTAATAACTTTTCAGACTTGATCCGATGGAAGACCAGGATGAAAACGGTATGAATCAAAATCCTGTTGATCTAAAGAAACTGAAGGATGACTTCTACGTGGACATACTCGCCAACATGCCTACACTCGAAACACACTCTATTATAAGTGAGTAACACATACCATAAGTTCTCTAATGCCAGAAGAATCCCAAGCCTTACAGGGTTACATGGGGAAATGGGTCATGGAAATGGTGGCTGAGGAATGTTCATAATGCTTGTGATAATTGCGTACTCAGTATGGTTAGTGACTATTAATTAATAGGCATCTTAACAAAGTTAAGTCTATGGGAATGGGTGCTCTACAGACTTGGAAATATCGGAATACAGCTTTACATTATAAGTATTTTGTAAGGGCTTGGTCATTGCCCGTCACGACAATCGGCACAATAGTTGCTCAGATCACATCCAGTAATGATACCGACATTCTCATTTATGAAGCATATCCTAATAAAAATGCATTATTACTAATTTGTGAATTAAAACCACAATATCTGTATTTTTCAGATCCTGCTACGGACGAATTGGATATGTTTAATGACCTAAAGTGAGTATAACAGACAATATAAATTTAAAAAAGTTATAGCGGAAATAACCGTTGCTTGTGCATCGATATATCAGCGGATGTTATGTAGTTGAAGCTGAGCGTCAAATCAACTGCAAATGCGTTCGCATTGTTTGTGAGAGCGCTCTTTGGATCAAGATCGTTCACGGTCTATCACTATTCTGCTTACAGGAATGCAACTAAGAATCCGATGAACGAAAAAATTAACGAACTGATCGCTCAGCGCGACAGGCTCGTACAACAAGACAATCCAGACGAAGACTTGCTCAAACAACTTAACCATGAAATAAGGAGCTTGCTACTCAATTGTGGTACATGACCTTACATCCACCTGTCTCAAAAAGCGAGATAATGAGGAAGCAAAGTGTACAAACAATTAGCTCCAAATCGAATCATTAGATAAATGTTGTTATTTAATTATCATGTATCTTTTGTTATTGTTAATGGGTTTGTTAAAATACATTTTCATTTGACTGACAATGACGTAAGTTAAAGTTTACTGTTATTAAAAAAGATTTAGGACTGTTGATTGGATTTTAAATTGTGGATATGGTCTGTAGTGCCTTAATTTCATTTTTCGGAATTCAAATGAACAAATTATGTATAGTGGTACCAATTTATTTGACCACTGAATTAGATTCTATCCTTAAGAAATTAGAATTACGAAGGGAGATCAAAAAGTTCGCAGAACGAAAGGGAAGGGGGCTGAAATTAAACATGAAATAATTTTTCCTTTTCGATGTATTTTCCTTTAACCCTAATACATTTCTCAGATCTATATATCTTTTTCTTTTTTGTAAAAAAAACGTTGCCCCACACTAGGATTTCTCCTGTGTCGTGGGTGCGTTTACAGACATGAATTCCACACACACAATAACAAGCCCCGGAACAAACTACCTGCAGATCGTACAAATATTTGTTCCGTGCGGGAATCGAACCCACGACCCGGAGCGCAGCAGTCGACTGTATCAACCACTGCACCAACCGTGCCGTCTATCAAATGACTTAATTAAACCTTAAAAAAATGTTTTGTCAAGGCCCTCAAAATAGGCAGAAATAGCAGACTTCGTCCTCGGTACAGTGTCGCCAACTCTGATAGAATTTTTTCCCCCAATATCATTTTAAAATCCTCCTAAAAACCCATAAGTATTTTTTTTATACCTATATCTAGTATATTTTTACAACTTCCATGGGAGGAGAGGGGGCCAGCCATATTCTTAATTATTATATCTAAAACGGCGCCCTCGTCGTCGTCATTGACCTAAGAGGTGCTAGTGCGAGGCGTATATTTATATATTTTTTTAAATCATTAGACCTGTAGCTAAATGCTTTTCACATATTTTTGAATATTGGAATTTTATGCAAGAACCGAAAGAAAAATCTTGATTCTTAACTGATAAACTCTTGAGACTAAGAACTTTAAATTACACCTAACTTATTTCTATTAACTAAAGTATAGAAGGAACCCAAAAACAAATTAAAAAAATAACACGTGTTGCACTCCGGGAGTGCCGACAGAAGTGAAAACGTTTACGCATTAGACATTTTTTAGATGGGTATTAGGGTTAATGCAATCCCGACGGCGAAACGCCAAACTAAACGTCTAGCGTCTCGTAACGGTGTCGCGAGTTGAGATTTTATCTCATCTAAAAATATGCGTACCGCGCTAAAAGACGTTTTCACTTCAAAAAACAAAAAAATGAATTAATTGAATTCAAGCGAACGAAAACAGCGAAACACAAACAACAAATATATAATGAATTAATGAGCAGCGTAGATTTTGTACTCCCTTTGGAATGAGCGGTGCTGAATGAACCCGTCAGCCGTACCGTTTGTTCGTTCTAGGCTGCGTTCAAAAATATATTAATAATTGCAAATTGGCAACGTTCACATATGTAATAACTGTTTTAGTTCATATTGTTATTAGTCCTTCCGCTGATAAGTGATGGCTCCCTAAAAAAACCCCCAAAGAAATCCTGCCCCTAAAACCGCCCTTTCAATACTTATTGCCCCCAAATTTAGGGAGAAAACCCCCAAGTTGGCATAACTGCCTCGGTAAAGGACAATGTTAACAACCGTAAATCCAACGGACACTTTATAATCTCATAATGGTTTTTAAAAGTAGTATCATGACTTCATTTTCGATCATATTTCCGGCGCCATATTTGGACGAATACAATATTTAGCAGCCACAGTAACCAAATATTTAGAAACATCCAAAGTGATCACTAATATCCTGTCAACCATGGTCGTATAATTGTTCAGGTCACCAATCATGATCAAATATATCGGAACAACAAAAACGTCATTATAAGAGGTCATTCAAACCGTCATTATTATGGTAACAAGCACAACGCCAGTAGTTTCCAAGCAGCCAAGGTATTCAAAAATATGTAACACGCTAGTAAAATGAACTTTATCTTAACCTCATAGCGTCTCATTTATCTAAACACAACATTGAACTTGACAATAGTGTAGGATAAAACATATTTCTTACATACTACCTATCTCTTTCATTTCATGCGTGACGTCATTGGCATGTGTTTTGTTTTATTTTATGATTATATTTTCAAATTGGTAAATAAATGCGTGCAAGACTATGAAGACTTGTTCCCTTCAGTCCCAATTGTTTTTTTATGAGATATAAAAACTCTTTCTTAAAACGAGCTAGTTTAAGTCTACGTCATATTTTTAGATGCTAAGTGAACCTCATTTTATTATTAGTATGTATAATAGTTGATGATTAAATTCATTCACGTCAACTGCATAATGTCTTGTCGTTTTACGATGCTTTTATGGACATTATTGTAGAATTCGTTCATTTTAGAGAAATGTTTTATATATAAAGATTCATTAATCTGAACACAGTACAACGTTGCCTTATACTTGACACTGGCGAAATTGTGGAAGATACTCCACAGAAGCAATAATCTAAAAGAAGAAGAAGATGATTTTATGAATTATCTGTTTGTTCTTTAATTTGTTCTGTGTGAATTATAGTTAATAGATCGACGACAGCTTCATGAAAATGGTTTACACCATAGAATGCCTGCTAAAAAGCAAGACGGCACGGCACGGCAGAGTTTGTAATTTTTAGTTTCAATAAAATTAAAAATGAGTTAAAAGAATTGATTTTATTCCATTATTATAATAATTTTAGTTTGATAGTTCGAAAGTCCCCGAAATTTATAATAAGCGGCAATTTGGCAATATTTATAATTAGCCCGGTGAACTAAAACAGGATTGTAAACAATATTATTTTACAAACCTAGACACTTTAATTTCAATATGGTGGTACCTATGTACACGCAGAATATCTCTAGCCTAGACAAACCATGTCGATTTTACACAAAACATACCTAGATTATAATGTGCACCTAGTTCGGTGTGTTAATTTAAAATCATTGCAAATTGAACCCTGTGCAGTAAGTATAAAGTTCATTTTACTAGCGTGTTACATATTTTTGAATACCTTGGCTGCTTGGAAACTACTGGCGTTGTGATTGTTACCATAATAATGACGGTTTGAATGACCTCATATAATGACGTTTTTGTTGTTCCGATATATTTGCTCAAGATTGGTGACCTGAACAATTAGACGACCATGGTTGACAGTATATAAGTGATCACTTTGGATGTTTCTAAATATTAGGTTACGTACTAGCTAGGTAGCGGCTAGGTACTGTGGCTGCCACTTTATATATGATGCTGACTGTACCATATGAGATAGAGATAGTTTAGTAGTGGTAAGGGTAACCACCAACCCATTTCCCTAAATATTTAATGTTCTTAAATTAAGTTAGCTGGAGAATATTTGTACAATATTTGTACTTAGCCTTCTCAAGAACTAAATTAAAGCTATATTGATTGGTGTTGAAAAAGAACTAAAGTTGTCGACATATCTGAAAGGATTAGTAAACTGATGGGGCAATGGGCAGCGCACATTGCTCGTAGAACTGATGGCCGTTGGGGCACAAAGGTTCTCGAATGGAGATCGCGCACCGGAAAACGCAGCGTGGGACGACCTTCAACAAGGTGGACAGACGACCCGGTGAAGGTCACTGGGTGTCGTTGGATGAGAGCGGCATGTGACCGCTCGTTGTGGAAATCTAAAGGTTGCTGATATGATGATGATGATGATGAAAAAGAACACATAATTATAGCTAAAGGAATCTAGAATTCTTTCTAGCGTTTTGATGCTTGTCAATGAAATAAAAAATAATCTGTTATTAACGCTTTAGCGTTAGTCTTATGTTGTAAGCTAAAAACAATAATTTATCTACATTGTCACCAATCAAGTTCCTGGCGCATATTTTGTTCCGCAGCGCTGAATAGGTAATTGTTTATTACACACACTCTAGCACTAGTGGGAGGAGCAGATAAATATATAAATGCCGTAGATAAGTATATCGACTAGAAGCTTAATATTCATAAATGGCAGCATTCCTCAGAACCAAAGGTTCTTTAAAAAAACATGTTCTTCAAAAGGAGTGTAAAGATGTTACAAATCTAACTTATTACCACTTGTGACGCGTAATGCAAGTTTTCCATACAAATCCCATGTCATCATCATTTGTTGAGGATACATTTTCGATAGCTGGATCTGATGTTGAACATGAAGGTGTAGGCTTGTTACGTTACGGTGTAACGTAAGGATTGCTGATAATACGCGACGGTGTAATACTAGGATTGCTGACTACATGACACCATTATTGCGTATCGCGACAACCAGCAGACACGAGGCGCCGACGCAGCAAATCCGACCGTGGGACCTGGTTGCAACATTTGTTTCCACGTTTATTCATTCTTGGAATAACCATCGACCAATTATCACCTACATTAGATTAGTCATAATTGTAATATTTAATTTTAATAAATTTGTTCGCGACGCTACAGGGAATCCCGCGATATGTTATTTACACACTTAGCAATAGCGCTCGCGATGTTATGTACATACATAGTATACATAGTATTAGAATAATATATCTATAAAAATAGTCGAGTCAAATAATTTAAAAAAAAAATGTAACTTTTGCCTATTAGTCCTAGACACCCTATAGAACAATAATTAGTACTTAAATTTCATTAAATCTAACCCTATGTAAAATATTTAGATTTATTAAGCCATAAAAGAGGATTCCCCTTAGTTAACCACGCCCTCAGCCCACATATAATGTATAATCGTAGAAAACTAGCATCACTACTGTTTTTAGTCACTGGGCCTAAACTACAAAATGTACTAACTGTATAAACATAATCTATAAGAAAATATAAATAACAGTTGGCCAAGACCACTGCGCACACCCTTGAACTTGAGTCATATGTATAGTCCTATAGTTACGACAATAAACGAAATTTGTTAAGTCACTCAGCTTCAACACCCTTACAACTAGGGATATAACTGTAAATACACAGCAAACAAATTTTAAAAGTTATTTTGCCCTTTCCCTTTGTATACCTGAAAAGGATACACTTTAAGGAATAATAGACAAACACAATAAAGCTTATTTTTTATTATACTCACGAAAAAACGAAGCCAATACCTGTATGACAACAGCGAAAATAAACAATGAAAAGGGGAAGCAATTTCACGGCTCTCGTGTACGTACAGATCGGAGGTAGATAAACGCACCCGTCCCTTCAGGAACAAGAACAGAAATAGATCTAAGTTTTTAAAATAGTAATATTAGTTCTTGATAGTAAATTGTGGTGCGATACAGTCTGAAATTGCTCTCTGCCATAAGTTACAGTGAAAGTTGTGTCTTTATTTCGTAGCGTATTATAGCGTTAATACGCTATTTCCGCTAAAAAGTATAAGTGCACATACCGAATCAACACATTTGATTGTTTGGCACGTTTAAAAGTACTTCCGAAACCTATAGGTACAGGACGTCAGCTACTCATCACGGAGGTTCGCCGGTCCGGTACAAAATTAGTTCTAATTAAATAGTTTTTTTTGCATCCTCCGGTTTCAGCCTTCGTAATTGGCTCATCAACATCATTCTGTCGTAGAAATGATATTTTCTGTTTTATCGCTAGTCAAATATTTCGTTGTAAATGGCTGGCTGGTGCAACGGCGTGTGACCCCTGCCCCCCACGCGGCTCATCTTCCATTGCCTTCTCACGTATACGTAAAAGTTCGTTAAGTCTCGGCGCTAGCTACAAACTTCGAACTTAGACAGGTCGTTTTTATATAAAACGTACTGCTTACTAGATAATTCGAGAAAAAGAATATGAGGTTTTTAGAGAAACTTATGCTTGCCATAGGACACGGAATTTTATGGAACGGCAACACTGATTGTTATTACCATCTCTAATTAGTCTGTGGTTATTACCTGCTTAATATCGATGTTTATCGAACGTCTCTAATGAACACCTCTATTCTCTAAAATGACGTATCATATGATTGCAAATCATTTGACGTATTATTTTATTTATTCGCGATTGATTCTGATCAACCAAAAATAACGATTGCAGACGAACGATTGAATAAATAATAGTGTATGATTGCAGTGTCACTTCATTGCATAGAAAAGTGTTATATGGTCGCCGTTTTGTCATAAGTCATGGCAAAAACTAAAGTTACAGGAGCTACGAGCAGGCTTAAGCAAGATTACCTACGGCTTAAGAACGACCCAGTGCCATATGTGACAGCAGAACCAGTGCCTTCGAATATTTTAGAATGGCACTACGTAGTCATAGGACCGGAGAAAAGTCCTTACGAGGGCGGGTACTATCACGGAAAAATCCTATTTCCGAGGGAGTTCCCTTTCAAACCGCCATCAATTTACATGATTACACCGAACGGAAGGTTCAAGACCAACACGCGATTATGCCTTAGCATTACCGACTTCCATCCTGATACATGGAACCCGGCGTGGTCAATATCGACTATCCTCACTGGTTTACTAAGTTTTATGTTAGAGAAGACACCAACCTTAGGCTCTGTTGAGACTTCGGATTACCAGAAGCGTTGCCTAGCTATGGAGTCCTTGGAGATAAACATTAAAAACAAAATGTTTTGTGAGTTGTTTCCAGACTATGTTGAAGAAATTGAGCAGCAGCTAAAGCTGCGGCAGGAGGCATTGCTACATGCAGACAACACTAATACAAGTGAAGGTGATGTGATAACTGAACAACAGTCAAATATGTACTATATTTTGACAAACTTGTTTGTGTTGGTAGGCTTTGTATTCTTTGCATACATGGTCAAATATGTCTTAGTCTCCATATCTAATGATTAGGCAATAGTTTTGCTGTATTGTTATTGTAAATATTGTAATTTATTTTGTAAATACATTTATTCCATTAGAGGCAAATTTTGAAATTTATATGACATTGTGCTAAGCATACAGAAATGTTGCAGTCATTCAAACAATACATTTCAGTAAACATATTATAATATGAATTATCTGCATTCTCAATTAAGCAGATATTAAAAGAGAGAGCATGCCTTTTTATTAAAAAAATATGTAGCTACAACATCCAAGTAATTATTTTAGTGTTGACACAGTTGGTAACTGCATGGTAATCAGTTCCCCAAACCAGAAATAACTATATCCTTTAAAATGGTCTCCCCTTCCCATTCAAGTCCATTATTAAATATTTAATTTAAATGTCATGGAAGCAATTATCTTTTTCAGCCTCAGTTAATTGATAAAGAGGATTAAAATCATATTTAATTAAATTGTTTATTTTCTTAGATGTTAACATGTTTATGCACTGCATTGAAAGCATATTATCAGGAAAACTTAATCACAATTGTTTACAAATTCCTAATTTGATAAATAGTTGGCTAGTGTTTCAAATTAGAGAATAATGTAGAATGATGTGATATAATTTTTCACTCCTGCAAATTTTATCATATGAGATAAAAATTGCAAATAGGCTTAAAAGTCATTTTGAGATCAATTTGGAAACTTTTGTAGTAAGTAAATGTAGAAATCTCAACATAAAATGATGTCATAATTAATGCTCATATGTTTATTCATGATTATGTTTCTCAATAAAATTTTATCCATTAATGCTTGTATAAGGGTTCAACTAAATGTCTCAATCGCATCACTTTTAGCACCATTATAAATCATGATTGTATTGTATTGTCTCATCATAAATATGTGTAATATATACATTTTTCACATTGTGCTGTCTGCTGCATTTAAATTGTGTTGTCCTTTTAACAATATTGTATTACCTATAATATATTGAAATCCCGTATATTACTAGAAAATGAAAACTGATACTTTGAAAAATGATTGAACATGGTGCTCGTTTAGAAGCCATTATAATAATTAGGCTACAAGGTTGGATAAGAAATAATCAATAACATTTATGCAACTAATACTACTTTCATATAAAACATGTTATATGAAAATAGTAAAGGGCTGCCATCGCCTAAATTGCTGAAGTTGGACAAAGACTCGGAACCCTGGCGCTGTGAAATAGCATCTTTTTGTTGACACTGCAATAAAAATAAATCAAAACTATAACTTTCATTTTTTATAGCTTATGTTCCCACTTACTTAGCAATGCTTGGGAAAAATAGAGACAAATTAAAATAATACTTAGGCCCGTATTACAGATCGAGAATTAAAACAAATAGAACTTGAGTCGAGATTGTGTTAGTCTTATATGAACCCTACGTAATAGGTCTAGCATTTATATTCAATTGAGGCAATTTCGACTCAACTTCCACTTAGTTTTGATTCTCGATTTGTAATAGCCTAAATTAACACTTACAATAACCTCGCCTTTAATCAAATAGTTGTGTAAATATTCTCTTTCTGACGTGTCTAATCTGCGTGGAAACTTCACCGCTGCAATGGAAGAAGCCTTCAAGCTACCAGTGGAAAGGATTCGGCATTAGCATTAATGGCCAGTATATCACTCACATTCGATTGCCGACGACATCCTAGTCATGGCAGAATGGCAGCAAGAGCTCGGCGCAATGCTCGATTATCTCAAGTTTCCCAACAAGTAGGCCTTAAAATGAACATAGGCAAGATGAAAGTCATGTCGTGCCCATCCGAATATCCATTGGGAGCTCTGTTCTCGAAGATGTTTACGGGTATGTCTACCTGGGACAAATTGTCCAGTTAGGTAGGTCCAACTTCGAAAAAGAGGTCAATCGTCGAATTTCACTCGGCTGCGCAGCGTTACGTGCGTTAACTCCGCAACGTCTTTTCGTCAACAATACCGCAATGCCTCAAGACGAGTCTTTATAACCAGTGTTTGTTACCAGCGGTATGGTATGGTACGGAGACGTGGTCACTCACAACGGGCCTCGTAAGAAAGCTCAGGGTCACTCAGCGACCTATGGAGCGAGCTATGCTTGGTATTTCTTAGCTTTCATTCGTCTACGAGATCGAATCAGGAATGAGGAGATCCGTAGAAGAACTAAAGTAGCCGACATAGTTGAAAGGATAAGTAAACTGAAGTAGCAATGAGCAGGGCACATTGCTCGTATAACTGATAGCCGTTGGGGCAAAAAGGTTCTCGAGTGCACCGGAAAACGTAGCGTAGTACGACCTCCAACGAGATGGACGGATGGTGAAGGTCGCTGGGAGCCGTTGGATCCGTGCGGCATGTAACAGAACTGTGGAAATCTGTGGGGGAGTGCTTTGTTCAGCAGCAGACGTCCTTTGACTGATATGATGAATCTGCGTGGCTATTCTGTAAGGTTTTTTTTTTTAAACGTTGCCCCACACTAGGATTTCTCCTGTGTCGTGGGTGCGTTTACAGACATAAATTCCACACACTAATAACACCCAGGCCTGGAACAAGTACCTGCAGATCGTACAAATATTTGTTCCGTGCGGGAATCGAACCCGCTACCCGGAGCGCAGCAGTCGACTATCAACCACTGCACCAACCGTGCCGTCGAATTCACCATCGAGTCCACTTATGCATCTGTAGTTCTATTCGGTATGAACTCGATAGCAATCCCACTTCTGAGTCCGCAGTGAAATCTCTAATTTAGTAGGTAGTTTTTAGTTTTTTAATACTTTTCACTGAGGATTCAGAAGTGAGGTTGCTAGCGATATCTTACAGAGTAGCACTGCTGCAGAGAAATCTCTTAATTTCGTATTATTTTTACTACTTTTACCTGCGGATTCGGAAGTTTGTTAGGGAGTTCTTACATAATAGTACCGCTGGTAGCAAAAATAAATAATGGACTAATTTCTTCATAAATAATTAAAAAATTGTATTTTGTTTCCGAGGTGGGTAATCTGATAGCAAAAATAATTAGGAATAGCTCTTTTTGGCCTCAATCAAAATGTTAATCATTTAAGAAAGCATGATAATTGTAGTTCCTGAAGATCAACAAATTTATATTATAAATCATGATCCGAACAAATTGAAAAAAAAAAGACATTATCAGAGCGGCCAATATGCAATATTCTTCTGATTTCGATAACTAGGCGATCAGTTTAGAAGCGAAACTACTGTACGCACGTTAGGGATGGAGATTTTATATACCTAAACTGAAATGTGAAACGAGCGGACGCGGCGATGCAACGCGCCTTGGTGGGTGGGCAGCGTATTTATTAAATTACACTTCTGTCGGATGTCACAAGATACTTTCAAGATTTGTTCTAGGTGTTCGTTTTAATCGTGGAAAACGTGTGTAGCCGAGTATTGAGAAACCCTGAGACACAAGCAAGTTCCTGACGATAGTTCGTCGAAAAAAATTGTGAACCAAGCCGGTGGCTCATAATTTCTGACATAGGTAAGTAATAACTGTAATAAGGCACAGTAGTACATGAGCTTTTCCGTTTCAGCTGCTGGCTGGAATTCCTCGACAGCTTTTGTGTGAATTGTATTAATTGAGAAAAAGTATAGGGTACATGGGTTTTTCTAATATTTTCAATATCATCGAGTTTATGTCGAACGAATTTGTGCAGCGTTGTGAAGTATCTACACGGGCAGAACATCCTACGAATATAATATATATTAATCATCTTGTAGTTTTCACCGGAAAATGCGACACACTATTATAAGCAAGTTTATGTATTTGGGCCACTGGGTCACCGAAGACTAAAGACAACTGTGACATAGAGAGGGAACGTAGGTCGCTGGCTGTTCGTTGTAATATGCTGGCCCGCAGGTTTGCACGATGTACGATACCAGTTAAAGTAACACTATTCAAGGCTTACTGTCAGTCCTTCTACACGTGCAGCCTGTGGGTCAATTTTACTCAGCGGACATACAGCGACCTGCGTGTTCAATATAATAATGCATTGAGAGTACTGCTGAGGATGCCATGGCGCTGCAGTGCATCGGGGATGTTTGCAGATGCAAATATTAATAGTTTCGCCGCCATTATTAGGAACAGGTGTGCTTCACTAATGAAGCGTGTCCGCGATAGTACCAACACTATCCTCAGTGTCTTTGTCGATCGGTTGGACACCCCGATACTGCGGAGATGGATGCAACTCCACACTGAGTTAAAATTATAAAATGTATGTACCTACTAACACTATAAATTAAGGAAATTGTTACTAACACTATGGACCTTGTCTGAAATAAATGTTTTATTATATTATTATTATAACATCCTGATTCCGGAGTTAGGTACTTTAGAACAACCATATCGGATGACTCATTTCCAGTACAATCGACTTCAAGCTTTTATTTGATGCAGTTCTTTTGGTGATCTTAATATAGAATGACAGTCGGGAATAATTTAGCGCTCCTGTGATTACAAGCAACTGTAGATACACTTATGAATGCCCTTTGGATAATTTTGGTTGCTTTAATTCCAGTTTTAACTTTCTGTTATAAAAAAAATATGATACACCTGAAATCTCCTAGACCCTCGAAACCATGACAAATACCGGGAGATCCAAACGCCCTCCAAACTAGGTATAAAGAACCGGACGGATGGCAGTCCTATATGAGTAGCATGAAGCTCATTTCATAAGACGTCCTATGGATTAAACATCGTACTGTTTACATGTATTCTACAAAAAAAGAACTTAAATATGTAGATTGATATTCATTTTTATACTTACCTTTTCTAAACTGCTTACATTATACATACTGTTCTTAAGTTACTTAAATATTTACCATCCAAACTTGTATAACACATATCTGAATGTAGAGGCAACATAAAAGAAGCCAGAGCACCGAGTGTATAATAATGTTTTACCATGTACTGTACAGTCAGCATCATATAAAAAGTGGCAGCCACGGTAACCAAATATTTAGAAACATTCAAAGTGATCACTGATATCCTGTCAACCGTGGTCGTCTAACTGTTCAGGTTAACCAATCGTGATCAAATATATCGGAACGACAAAAACGTCATTATATGAGGTCATTCAAACCGTCATTATTATGGTAACAGACATCTTAGTGATCACTTTGGATGTTTCTAAATATTTGGTTACCGTGGCTGCCACTTTATATATGATGGTGACTATACACAGGAAACAAATACCTTTGTGTAGGTGGACCATAAGGGGGAACACGGTCTTTTGATAGGCTTACGCGCGTACATGGGTCCAACACGCAGAAGCCCTTTGGAGAATTTTAACCTAAAATGTAATGGGACACTAACTGGGACTCTCCATGGCTGCACTATAAAATGCAGTCTCGGATTGACCCCGGAGGTATAAAACTATTGTATGAAATGGAAACTACAATTACCTACAAGGTCTATTGCAATGGGTGCTTATTTAATGGATTTAATGCTATGAAAAATTCTACTGTTATTATTAGTTACTACAATTTGTTGGAGATATAGTAAAATGTAATTTTTACGTGAAATATTTTATTTGGAGGAAATTAAATGAAATAGTATCAACACATTTATTTTATTTACTCAAATAGGTATTCAGTATCGTTTCCATAATTTAACTTCATAGTATGAATGAATAACAATAAATTACTAAAAGAAACAGTATTATTTTTATTAAAGATTGCTTTTTGTTGTATCATAATTATTATTTATATAATGTATTTTCTATGACCGTCAGACGAAGACAGTGGCTATACCACTAAATAATATTTAACAAGTCTGCCACCTATTATTTTTATGGCATATACTTAATAGGTAGTTAAAATAATTAAGATTTACCAATACAATTATTAATTCTATACCATTTAAAACAATCTTACAAAAAGTTCGGAGTTACTGTTATTTTGAATATTGAATACACTACCAGTACAGTACATAAACTTATTCCCCTTTACATGATATATGTCTATACTTAAAAACTAACAGTACTACTTATAACTAAGTATTTAAATAATAAACCATCCAAATATGGAAAAAAAAAACATACTTATATGCAGAAAAGTTTGTGAGTGAGAGTTTCCCATCACCAAATGTTTAAGGATGTGAGCACCGACCATTTCCCCTACTTTCGTGACACATTCAAAGTCATACTCACTGTCATTTAATTTTGATATTTCATTAACATTGTTACATTCAGTCATCAAGATAACACATTCTCAGAACATACAGTGCAATGGACACTGTTGGAACTGCCAAAATGAATACAATTATATGCAATTAGGCATTATGCAGTATTAGTACGTGATTTTTACGACAGTTTACTCCAATTTATTACTTAGCTTCCTCCTCATCGTCATCCCAGTCACTGACCAAGCTTTTGATGTTATCAGTTTTTGGGACTTGTACTGGCTGTTCAGTGGTAACTGGTAAATCAATGTTAGTACCTTCGGCTTGTTGAGGCACATTTACATTAGTTTCCTCCGGCGTTGATGCAATAACAGTTGTAATTTCCTCCTGGGACTCATTATCCTCCCAATCATTCAGCAGAGATGATATTTTCTGTTGTGCTTGTGGATTTGAAACCATGGTATGAACTGGTGACTCAGTCAATTGAGGTAGTTGCATCTCCTGGCTTGACGAGTCTTCTTCGGTTGAAGAAACAGCACTCTGTTCAGCTGCCATTTGCTTGTTCATTTCTTGTTGAATGTTTTCTATTGATTCTTCTACTTCTGATGGATCAGAGACAATAACTTGATTTTGCAGTACTTCATTTGAAACCTTTTCAACAATTTGACAAGTATTATTATCTTCAACTACATCATATTCATCTTCTGACCATTCTGATGTTAAAGTTTGGATCTTTTCTTCAGCTTCTTTAGCATAAATGGGTTCTACTTCATTGACATGGTTTATTTCTACAATATCATCATATGCTTGTGATTCAATGCCTTCTGATTGTTGATCTTCGGATGTGTCTGGGTTATCAGTAACTACTATTTCCAAATTTTCAGTTATTGTTAAAGTATCTGCAGGGTGTTCTTGTTCTGGAATCAATTCTTCATTTTGGAGAGCAGGTGTTTGTTCTATTACACTTTCTGTTTCCATTGGTTGTTCTATTATATTTTCTGTTACCATTGGTTGTTCTATTATGTTTTCTGTTACTATTGGTTGTTCTATTATATTTTCTGTTACCATTGGTTGTTCTATTATATTTTCTGTTACCATTGGTTGTTCTATTATATTTTCTGTTACCATTGGTTGTTCTATTATATTTTCTGTTACCAACGGTTGTTCTATTATATTTTCTGTAACCATTGGTCGTTCTATTGCATTTTCTGTTACCATTAGTTGTTCTACTGTATTTTCTATTACCAAAGGTTGTTCTATTGTATTTGCTGTTACTATTAGTTGTTCTACTACTTTTTCTGTTTCTATTGGTTGTTCTATTACATTTTCTGTTTCCATTGTTTCTTCAATTATACTTATATTGTCATTATTAGTAAGGATGTTGGCAATTGTTTCAGTTTGAGGATGAGTTTCTACAGGCTCATTATTAACTGTTATAGTAGTTGGTTCTTCAAGTATCACACTTTCGCTTGGGACATTGGTCTCTATATGTACATGAGATATGTTTTGAGATTCTTCTTCCATATCTCGTCCACCATCTTGATCTACATGTTCAGTGTTTACAATATCTGATTGACTTAGAGTCATACTAGTTTCAGTTACTTGTGGTGATAGCAGTTTTGGTGGTTCAGGGGCTAAGGTGACTTCTGGAAGCTCATCTATATTATTACCAGTTTCATTGTAGACAGACTTAATAGCTATGTGATCAGACTCATGCATATTTTGTATTTGTGTTTCCACAGGTAGCTGAATTTGATTACCTTCTCTACTTTGGACATTATCTGGCCACATGGCTCTCACTTGTGTCTCTATACAATGTTGCCTCATTACCGGCGTAGAAGTAGTTACAGTTTCATAATTTTGTGAAATGATTGCAGAAGACTGCACAAACTGTGCGCCTATACCACTAGTTGTGAGGATCTGGAATTGCTTATTTTGATCATCAACAGGTTGACTGTATACAACCACAATATTGGAATTTTCGGTAGATATAGCTTCAGTTACATTCAACGGGTATTCATTTGGAATAATCATCATATTATTTGACTGACTATTGTCTAAGTCTATGGCAGTTGTGTCCATTGCTGGGTTATGATGTAATACGGCGAGTGTTTTGTTAGTCTCACCATTGTCAAATATAATGGGATGATTAGAAGCCATTAAAGCTTTATACTCTTCTTCATTTGACACCACAATTTGTATTGGTTGATTTATATTTGCAGACTTCTTTATTATCATACTGGGTTGTTGTAGCACATTTTCTTCAGTATTAGTATTTTGAACACTAGCAAATTCTACAGATGTAGTTGGTTGTTGTATACTCTGCGATGATGCAGGTTCTACCATATTTGGTAAAGTGTAGACACTATTAACAGACTTTCGTTTTCTAGGAATAAGTTGATGATCTCTCATGATGTATTCATTATTATCAATTACAACTATTTCATCATTCTGTTTATCAGAAGATGATAAAATGTTGATATCTTGGAAAATTTCGTTGTGCATAGGTTGATTATTTTTACTAGGCTTTGCTTTTTGTGCAGTTTTTGGTGTACTAAAACCAGGATTTAAAATCTTCTGCTTTGAGTTAGAAATAACATGCTGCTTTCTTGCTACAACTTGAATGTCACTAACAGGTCTTTGCTGAATTTGATACTGTAAATCCACATCTTCATATTCATTGTCATAGCTTGTACTTGGTTCAAATTTGATAGTAGTAGTACTAACTTTTGTTCTTGGTATTTCTACAGTACCTTTTTCGTCATCAGAATCTTCAATGATGCAATCATTCTTCGCCTCTTTTTTGTGATGTGTTTTTATGTGTGCGTAAAGGTTGGTCTCTCGCAAGAATACTTTCAAGCAATAGATGCATTGTAGATTACTTTTCTTTTCAGCACTATACTTGTGTCCTGTGCTTTGTATGTGTGCTAGTAGTTGATTAGAAGAAGTAAATGATGAAGAGCAAACATTACAGCGGAAGTTTCTGATATCTTTATGGGTAAATTTATGTTTCACAAGTAGCCCCTCAGTTAATGCAATATAACTGCAAAGGTTGCATTTAGGGAAGTGATACTGAGGTGGCGGTTGTACACCATGCTGAGAGTAAAGGTGATGGAGGAGGTAGTTTCTCTTCAATGATCTGAGGCCACAGTATTCACAAATGTTAGACACAGGTTTTTCATTATGCACATCCACTAAATGACGACGAAATTTATAATAAGAAGAAAAGTGCAGTGCTTTTCCAGGTGTGCCACAGATTAGACATATCCAAGGGCCTTTGGTATTCTCAGCACCCATTGCTATGAGTTTTGCTGCTTGTTTGGAGTCTATAACATCGGTTTCATAGGTAAAATCTGATTCTACTTCAGCTTTTAACTTCAGTTGTTTCTCTTCAACATATGTAGGTGATGGCTTTTGCTGTTTTCTACCTTTACCAGGTACAGGATCTAGGATCTTTAATTTTATGCTCTTATTGCTTTTGACCAAATGAGGATATTTCTTTAATACTTCACTTATTATCCTCGCATGGTCTAGGTTTGAGGCAGCTTTGCTATCCTTACTTTCTATCGTAACCTTTGGACCATCATTATGTTCTAGAATTTGGTCAAATAGCTGGTTAGTATCTTTAACAGTGTCAGTGTAGGATGTATGAAACATTTCTGTTTCATCACTCAGATTATGCTCAGGAATGCTATCATCAAATATATTGTCATCCTTAACTATTCGTTTACACTCCACAATATCAACTGTTGACATTCCAGAACATTTTTTAGAACTTGATGCTTCATTAAATAAGCCACTTCGTTTAGCTGAATAGCGTTTAACTGTATCAGGATGTACCATTAAAGGCTGGGAAGTGTAAGAAATATCACAGAAAGAGTTGTCAAAAACATTGCCAGTATCCAATTCTTCAGGTAGTTCATATCTTGTTGGGCGGGGGTCACCTAGAACTAATTTCTGAGAAGCATAAGAGTCTGTTAAAGATGATGCACAATATGAAATATTATTTAAACTCTCAGATTTAGAGATAGTTTGATAATTCTTTTTATCTCTGTGCACTATAATATTTTCAAAAGCTCTGCTATAGGAGCGTTTCTGGCTTGTGCTAGTGGATGACTTCATAGACTTAAATTCAGCATTTTTTGAAAATCTTTTAACACCACTATAACTGTGAGTAGGTAATGTAGCTTTTGGCATTAAGCTGCGATGTGACTCGAGAAGTTTAGTTAAAACAGGCATATTAAGGATCTGTGATGTTTGGTATAATCTTTCTAGTAAATCCATTCTGAATTCTAGGTGTCCTGTGTACATGAAATTCACAATTGGGACGACCACATCAGCTTGCAAGTCGTCCGGCATGACGAGACAGTCTTCGTACATTTCACATGTTCGTTCTAGAAGTTCGAAGTACTCAGTGCACGCACTGAGTACTAGTCTGTGCACTTTCAGTTGAGCATTATCTTGAAACTGGAGTGTAAGGTCACAGTAGTCTGTTCTGTTAAAAAAGTGCTTTAACCTCTGAAGGAAATATATCCCCCAGTTGTCAACTTTCACTTGCTTCACGTCGGACATTGTTGCAATTTAGCAAATCATATTAGACTGTATGGCATACCACGCGCTGAAAAAGAAGTTTTACATCATTACAAACGTGCATCATCAGAGTTATACGCAATTATTTACAAAAGCGGTAGCTATCGATCTGCGAAGACGTATGACATTACAATTTTATATCATTGTAGTTGAACCGAGCCGATGCTAACCCGCTTAAAACAACGCGTTTTTCATTTAACATTTCCAATTGAATTTTCCGCCACTAGTCAACAGTACTTTATTCATTGAACTTACCAATATCGCATACACAGAATAATTTGTATTTTGATATCTTGCCTCACACAAACAACACAAAATTACTGCACTAAATATAACACAAGTTGACACGGTAGACGTAAGATGGCGGTGTACTGTATAGCGGCCATAATACGAAACAAGCTTGTTTGATTTGACGCGCCGAGGTGCTGTTATGTAGTCATTACATGCACCTCTTAACTTTAAAAAGAAAAAAATAATATCATTTCGTTTAATTTATAAAATATTAAATATTCCGTTTCATAAAAATATAATTTTCTTTCTGTTTTGCTTAAATTTAATTTTATTAGATTAAACGTAGTTGAGTTGGCAGCGCACAAAGCGCAGTGTCGCTTCTGCGACGACATTTTAGGGAACTTATTGATTGCGCACGTTCTAATTTTACACAGTGGGAAGTGGTAAATGACGCATCAAAAACGGAACCTGCTTTGGCGGTCTTTATTATATAAGGTAACTATAATAGGTCAATAGAGGGCTCTGTAGCGGCAATGATATTTTCGACATTAATAATAAAAAAATATAAATTATGATATTACATTTATTTATTTGTCTGCGATATAAATACTATTACTATGCAATATTATTGTTATTTTGCAACATTTTAGTTTAGAAACAACCAACGAACCAATTGACCAAAAAGAAGACACAATTCCGCGTTATCCATATATGATATACGATATATGAGGACTTGGAGCCCCGCTTATGTGCCGAAGATGACCGCCCCAGTGCTTTTAGCCGGTAGGAGTCAGGCATGCCCCTTCGTCATTCTCCGGGGCGGAGGAAGTTCATGTAGAATTTCCACTGGGCCCAATAAAAAAAAGGTGGTTCAAAAGCTTCAAAATTGAGGATACCAAAATATGCACATTGACTATTGAGTCTTAATCAGCGGTGGGTCATGTCCGTGGACAACGAGCTGTCCTCAAGGTACAAGGTAACAAGGTGGCAAGAAAGCCTAACCGATTTCCAACAACGACACTGGTACTGGCTGAACACGTTCAATTCGCATGAAAGTTGTTTTATGAGCCCCTCTCCAAACCAATAAGCAGTAACCCAATATTGACTGAGCAAGTGAAAAATAGATGGACTTTAGGCTATCAAAGTCCAGCACGGCTCTAAGTTTCTTAAAGACATAAATTAACTTTCTCAATCGTGCAACAACGGAACTAATGTGTTTTTCCATTTAAGGTTATTATCAATAATGATGCCAAGGTATTTAATGGTCTCGGTATTGTCTAGTCTGGGACAGCCACAATTTGTGTTATAATCAAGGAAGCAACATGTGTGGGCGCGAATTTCAGTGGGTGTTAGGGGTAGACCCAGTATTGGTGGGAGAGAAGGTAATGTACTTGGTCTTATTTACATTTAATGTTAGGAGGTTCTTTGATAACCATACCATAACAATGCTTAAGGCCATTTCAGAATTTATACAGACGTCGTCCCAGTCACGACCGTGAATTATAAGAGCCGTGTCATCTGCATAGGTGATTATTTTGCAGTTAGGTAAAGATAACTGACACAGTTCATTTACATATATGAGAAAAAGTGTTGGGCCCAGAACGCTGACCTGAGGGACTCCAAAAGTAAGTGATTCCTCGCTACTTAAATACTTTTCAAGTTTAACAGACTGTTTTCGACTCGTAAGATAATTCCTGAAGATGTTTAAGACCGTGCCACGTATGCCGATGTTTTCCAGCTTCGATTAGTATGCATATGCAAAATGCACTTTCTCCGCCCAACCCCCGGGGAAGGCCGAATGGCATGCCGGATTCTTACCGGCTAAAACCACCTAAGCAACGTCTACCATATCTGTGTGTATACAGGTCGTGCTAGTATGAGAAAACTAAGACACATGCATGAAACTCGCATAAACGAGCGAACGAGAGGAACGATTTTGTCCGATTTAGCAGTTCATTCATTGGCACAGACAGGTACACACGACCACACATCAAGCTATACAAAACCGGTTTACGCGGATCTCTTATATACCGAAAATCAATGCGAGATCAGCTTATACTGGATTTGTATAGCTTGATGTGTAGCCGTGTGTAACATCCACTCAGTTGGTGGAAGTTT
This sequence comes from Diloba caeruleocephala, assembly GCA_947459985.1. Classification (NCBI taxonomy): domain Eukaryota; kingdom Metazoa; phylum Arthropoda; class Insecta; order Lepidoptera; family Noctuidae; genus Diloba; species Diloba caeruleocephala. The sequence goes on from OX381618.1 coordinate 7,465,945, forward strand.
GTGCCGCATTTCCTGCGGCTGGCCCTCAAATTAGTAGTTTTCTCGCGCAGCAAAACCAAGATTCACGGTCTGTAGCGAAGAGTGGCTATACTTATTGCCGAGGATACCGAACAGTGCCCTTTGAAGTGGCAAGCCTGCACGAGCAAAGTGACCTCGCCAGTAAACCTCTGTTGGCAGACTTTCCGAATTTCGGTATCTTGACGTAAATGGATGCGTGGGTGTATCACCAAACACTCTCCCTCCGTCAGAGCGGCGGTAGCGCGCCTACAAGAGCGCTTGGAATTTTGAGCTGTTAGGCTCGGCGGCGTCGGTGCGCACTCGAGCGGTGGCGCGAGTGGCTCATGCTGCCACAGTACGCTTATAAGCACGTCGACGAGGAGTGAGCGAGCACATTCCGCCTGATGCAGGTATTCACTGGACACGGTTGTTTCGGTACGTACGTGCATAGGAAAGGACGCGAGGTCACGGCACCCTTCTATACTTTTGTTAGCAATTCTTCGAATGGAAACATCCATTGGGCAGATTGTCTTTTGGTTTCGGGGTCGTAACAATATATCCAGCTTTCAACACATGTGTCGATGTCAAACACAGCATTCGAGTAGTTATACTTTTCAAGTATTTCGCGGCACCAATCCAAACGACAGCGTTTTTGATATTCCGTCAAATTATGAGGTGTCTATCTGGTGCAAAGCTTTCTGGCGCCTAAATGTTTCTGACTTAGCTCACACCAATGCATAAACTTGACCAAATCTGTTGATATGTCACTCTTCTATCAGCTTCTAGCATTAGCTGCATAACACTCACGTTATCTTCAGTGGTTCCCGTAAAAGGACTTCCTTCACGCAAATAATCAGATCAGTGAGATTGCTTCGACCACGTTTAAACTTAATAAACCAGTTATCAGTCAGTTCCATGTCGAGGGTATAGTGTTAAAACCCAATAAGTGCCATAAAATCGAAAATCATTTTATTGGGGCGTCTCAAAGCATATTTGACGCTCTTTCCAGTGGTCTAATCCAGGGGTCTCCAAACTTTGAAGCCTTAGGGCCATAATGATTTTTTCATTATGTTCTAAAAGCCAAAACAGTTTTAATTTTTCTGCCCTTAACTATATTTCTAGATTAGTCGCAAAGTGCGCGACCTAAGCAAACATACGCTTTTTTTGCATTTCAATTACTACTGTGTATTGTGACACTTAACGACATCTAGTGGCGAGTAGTGATACTATGTATTGTACTATGTACTATCTATTTCAGCTACCCACTAACAGTTGGCATTCGTTGTAATTCAATATTTGGGAATTTCCGCGTTGGCTCGAGAAAGTTCTGGTTCTGGCTAGTGTGTTCCGATCACTTCGAGATGGAAATAATTGCATTTAAAAAGGCTAGCGGCGCAACCGCGAGTCTGCCTGGCTGGAGGCCTCTTTTGGCTTCGCCAGAAATGACCGGTTAAACAACCACATTTCCCAGAAATTAACCGAGAAGCCCAACAAAAAAAAACCGCGATTCAGTTTTCGTAGGAAAGGCGAAGGAAGAGAAACTGTCTATTGTGAAATAAACTAACACCCGTGCATAATAGTACTTTGGTTTGACTTATAGTTTTTTTATTAGTATGCAATGATATTATATATTAAAAGAAGTAGATATGTTACAGGCGCGCCAAAAGTACAAATCAAAACTCCCCCAATTGTAGCACCTCGCAATCAGTTCGTCCAAAACAGAACAATGAGCACACACTGTCACAATCAATGTTAATCAATTATGTAATAACAATGCCGTCGTGCGTATATAGAAAATGCACAAACAAGCAAAAATAAATAAAGATCTAGGGATCTCATACCACCACATGTGGTAACGTAACAAATAAAATAAAATATTTTAATACAAATACTATGCAAATTATTTATAGAAGAAAACACAGGCCAAGCAAAGAAAAGAGACAACACATAAATTCTATCACAAGTGCGACAAAGACGTCTAGTACACGTGTTGTCATTTTAGATAGCTATCTCTTTTACTCTCGTAGTTTTTGTATCTTCTTTCTTGCAGCATAGGTGTGCAGTTTTATAGGTTTATACATACCTACAGCGAGACTGTATTTTGCGCGCCATTTAATATAGACGTAACATATCTATGGTATAATGCCGTGTGGTGCCGTCTCAGAATACCACCATACCGTCTCCTCCCGTGGGTGTCGTAAAAGTCGACTAAGGGATTAGTCGGAGGATGGGCAGCAGCGTCCTTCGAGTACATTAACAACTCAACTGCGATCGCCAACCCGTCTGCCAAGCGTGGCGATTATGGCAAAACCCCCCAATGAGCACACAACACATCCATATCGGTCGTTGTGGTGATCTTTGCGGGAGGCCTGTGTCCAACAGAGGACCTCATTCGGCCGAAATGGTGAAAAAAAAAATGAATGTCATTGTTAGTATGGAAAAGAAGTGAAAAATGCAGAACGTTCAAAGATAAATGGAAGTTTCAGTATTGTGTGATTGTGTCCAGTAATAAATTAAACATAATTTGTAATGAAACCATAGCTGTTCTCAAAGAATATAACATTAAACGACACTATGAATTGAAACATCTTTAAAATTACCCCAAATATACAGGAAGTTTGCGGACGGAAAAAACATGTAGCTTTGAAGCGCGGACTGAAATCGCAGCAATCTTTGTTTACCAAAGCGAATACTGAACAAAAGTCTGCAACGCGCGCCAGCTTTCGTGTGGCTCCTGAAATCGGAAAACGTGGAAAGCCATTCACCGATGGAGAAATGATAAAATAATGCTTGATTGTAGTAGCCGAAGAAATATGCCCTGAAAAGGTAAATTTATTTAAAAGTATCGGAGGGTGCACGACATCGCAGAAAATATATCATCTCAACTGTCTGACAAAAATGGACATCTTGAGTGGTTTTCTATAGCCTTGAATGAGTCAACGGATGTGTCAGATACTGCTCGGCTGTTGATTTTTATTCGCGGAGTAGATAAAAGCTACGAAGTGTATGAAGAACTTCTTGATATTGATAGTATTCACGGCACGACAACTGGGCAGATACTACTCAAATAACCATTTCTGTACAATCAAGCTTTGAGAAGGTTCTATTGGGCGTTCCGCATGGGAGCCTACTGAGCCCATTATTATTTCTAATTTACGTAAATGACCGAACATCATTAAACATTTATGTATAATGTACGCGGATGATGCTTAAATTTTTATATACAATGATAATTTAAATGACACTGAATATACAACTGAGATAAATAACACATATTAAACCGTAACTAGCTAGATAACATCCATCAATGTAAAATTAAACCTCACAAAAACAAAACTGATACAATTTAGAAATTACTAGCTAAAAGTAGTAAATTTTTTGTGAGGATTCCCGAGTCCATTGCAGTAGACGAATTAAAACAATAACATATATATTACCTCTTGCCATAACAATAGTAATAGAAATGAACAGCTTAACTCAATACTGAATAAAATAATTAAATGGATGGATGCCCGCAATCTTGAAATAAATTACAAATAACCAAACTATAAGTTTGGTTTTTCGAATATAATTATAACTCAACTGCGATCGCCAACCCACCTGCCAAGCGTGGCGATTATGACAAAATACACAATAAGCACACAACACAAACCCATCGGTTGTTGTGGCTATCTTTGGGGATTGCTTTTATCCAGCAGTGGATGTTTTTCAGCTGAAATGATGATTAAGACAATATGGTTGTAGAAAATAGGTATGACAAAATTAATACAATACGTAGACACTGGGCCTAAATGTGAGCCCTGTGGAACGCCAGAGGAAATGTTACAACATACAAACACAAAACATACGTTACGTATACAAAAACATAGATAGGCCTGTCTACTATATTAGTATTTAATAGAAAGGTCTTTGAGTACTCACCCATTTTAACATGCGGCGGGAATGGGCCGCCTCGCACCGCACCTTTGAAATTACCGTCTCTAGGTAGATCCAACGCATCGCTACGGACGAGTCTGCGCTACTAGTGACCGTAGGAGGGCCTACGGTGCACCTGAAATTTGACTGACTATCCATGGAGTTTCTTGCCGGCTCTTCTCCATGAGATCAACTATTTGGAACCGTGCAACTTAAATTCTGACTTTTCATAAGTGCCAATATTTGGTTTATTTGAAATAAAAAATTTTGACTTTGACTTAGGATTCAACTTTGTAAATGTTATATTTTTTTGTATAAATGGGTTCCATCATCATCATATCAGCCATTTATACGTCCCCTGCTGAACATAGGCCTCCTCTATAGACCTTCACAATTCTGTCGTCATTTTGGGGGGTATTTGCCAATACTCACCACGCTTGGCAGGCGGGTTGGTGAGCGCAGTATGGCAAATTTTTCACAGTAGGGACGCTGCTGCCTATTCCTCTGGTTTAGCATCCCTTAGTCCTTTGACAACGTCCACGGGAGGAGATGGAGTGATGCTATATTCCTAATCTGGACACCATACGGATATGGGTTTAGTTAACGGGTATTGAGCAATTTATTGCCATTTTAGTACTTCAAGAACTTTTTGGCTCGCTTTATAGAACTTGGTCGAAAAAATTGTATGGGTAAATTTATATAAGTAAATGGATATATTTCGAATCTCTTTAGACTGCCCCTCATTTCCTTTGGCATGATAATATTCCTTATTTTCCTACATTTTTTAAATATCACACATGCGCACACTGGTCGATTTTGGATGAAATAAAATATAATGTGTTTATCAAAAGAAGAAAAGTTTTTAATCTTTTTCTAATGGTTCATCATATCATAATATCGGCCATGCAACGTCCACTACTGAACAAAGGTCTCCCCCATAGATTTCCACAGTTGTGTCATCATAATGGGGGGAATTTGTCAGTACTCACCACGCTTGGCAGGTGGGTGGGTGAGTGCAGAATGGCTACTGTTCCACACAAGGGATGCTGCTGCCCATCCCTCTGGTTTAGAGTCCCTTAGTCGCCTTTTACGACATCCACAGGAGGAGATGGAGTGGTGCTATATTCTTAATCCAGACACCACACGGATTCTAGTGGTTGTTAAGTACCTATTATTTATTATTATTTTAGCCTAAGTTTTCCCAGCGCAGGGCAAAGGCCTCTATTTCTTTCTAAGGAAGAAGAAAGGCAGGGAGGAAGTACCTATTAATAATAAATTGATTTCCTAAAAATTCATGTAAAGACCGTTGGTGTAATTGCTACCGGTTAAAACATAAGCAGCGTATATGGTAAGTAATTATCTTATGATTGTAGTAACGTAGTAATAACACATAGCTAATGAGATGATTAAATGATGATCTCATTATGTAGCTACTTTTATTGAACAACTTTACTAATAATTTTGTATTTGTTTCCAAACCTTAACTATAAATAGAGTACATTTAACTAATATTGTCAATCGACTTTGTTACTTCAAAGAGTGACATAATGTAGTGGGTTTAGCTTTTTTCTATTTTATCTTAATTTTATTTTGTCCTTTTTTATGTATATGATATTTGACGTAGGTAGGTAAAACAATAAGATAAGTTATAAAATAAGAAAATCATCTCTAATATATTGCATTTAATCTGACAATTGAAAATTGAGAGCCATATATAATTGTATACAACATTTTTTTTTTCTATTGTTCCACAGAAGGGACGCTGGTGCCCATCCCTCTAATTAAAGCAAGACCGAGAGTAACATGGATGAAATGTGTTGAATTACAATTTCGGGAATGTCTACAGGAATGTTTCGCTTGCCTTACTTCTTAGTACTATACGCTGAGATCACCGGCTGCAAAATTGATTTGATAAAAGAATAATTAAAAACATAATAGGCTTAGGGTAATAACTATCCGACTTTTAGGGTTCATATGCGGATCAGAATTTGATTATCGTTAACGGTGAAGATGTTTTATCGTGAGGAAATCTGCATACCTGAGAGGGCTCCAAAATGCCAACCGGCACTAGGTGGACTAAGTATAGTCTAATCTTTCTCATCATGAGAAAAGTCCCGTGCCCAGAAGTGGGACTTTAGTATTTTAGGATTTTAGTAAGAATAAGAGGATTAGGAATTGGTGAGTATTTTATATCAATAGAAAAAAAAACCAGAGATTTTTAAAGTAATTTGGCTTTGGGGGTCTGAGGTATCAGTTAGGGTGAGATTCAGAAACGAGTCTAAGCGTGAACTTACGCTTCCATCTGTTAAAATGCACTACTTACCTACGCTTCCATCTGTTAAAATGCACTACTTACCTACGCTTATAATAGTATTCACAGACGATCGGAACACGACTTAAGCTTAGCGTATACTGAGCTAAGCCAAGTAGTGAAAATCAACTACTTTGGGCGAATCTAGCGCCACTAAGCTGGCAAAGGTCTGCTTGCAACAGGAACTATGAATTATTGATAAATGAGAAAGTTGTTTACTTTGATTGTCATAATTCTATTTTTTTTAAATTAGCTTTGTACTATGGAGGCTACATTAGTCCAATATGTTCAACTATTCAACAAAATATCGTCCTTACTTACTCGCAGTAATACAGCATGTAAGAATAATTATGTATAGAATAATAAACTTATCTGATTATTATATGACCTTGTTATTTCAGTCCACATCCCCAAATTTCTTTTTATTCAAGTCTGCGTCATTATTTTTACTCGTAAAATGTTCATACATTCCTGCGATTTACAACATAAGTAGATATATTTGTGTTCGATGTTTTGTTTCGCTCACTTCAATGGCATTTCATATATGGCTATCCTTTTTTTATTCCTGACTACACAGTTTTGTTAAAACCGTATCTCACCGATAAACATACTCGTATTAAAAATGGCCATACTGAATAGAGTTCAAACTTAGCCAAGACCGACGTACTGTTTCTCTGAATACGAATTTTCAAGATGCGCTTAGCCACTACTTGGCTTAGAGCGTTCTTAACCCGTCTTACGTTCATGTCTCTGAATCTCACCCTTAGTTTTGGAAAAGGGGTCTCTTACCCAAAATAGTTTGGGAATCCCTGCCTTATAGGATCACTCGTGTTTCTGTCTGTCTGTCCATGTCAGTCACAGCCAATTTGCTCCGAATCCACTTGACCAATTTCAACTTACATTTGGTACCTACATATATGGATTTCTGCGACCCAAACACGGACGTGTAACGTAAACAAACGAATTTTGAATATGGGGTCGCTTTTGGAGGGCAATATAGAAAATTAAAGAATAAAGTTTTGCAAACTTTACCGTGTAACATATGAAATGGAAATAAATAAATAAATAAAATAAAATATATTAAAATTAATTTATATCAATTTAAAATTTAAAGTAATTTAAGAAAATTTACCATTCCCCTTATCTCCGAAAGTAGTGAGCCAAATTTAAAAAATATAAGCTCTTTACGTTTAAATTACAGGAAAACCTATAAGAAGTCTATGGTATTAAAATAACAAGGTAAATCTTTCAATACTGCGCGTACAAACTTACGCCAGCAGTTGGAGTGTATGGGAGAACATGTTTTCAACTATGATGTTAAGTTTGTTTTTGGGATAAGTAGCATGACCGAATTCAACAATAGACGATATAATTCAGAAATTTCCCTCTACGATTTGATAACATACCTACATACTTTATCTATCGGTTGGTGCAGTGGCTGATACAGTCGGCTGCTGCGCACCGGGTCGTGGGTTCGATTCCCGCACGGAACAAATATTTGTACGATCTGCAGGTAGTTGTACCGGGTCTGGGTGTATTGTGTGTGAAATTCATGTCTGTAAACGCACCCACGACACAGGTGAAATCCTAGAGTGGGGCAACGTTATTAAAAAAAAAAAAAAAAATTTACGACAAACAAATTTGGGTCAGATTAAAAAGAAACATGGTGGATAACATATTAATCGTACGGAACCCTCTCCATGCAGGTTCAACTCGCACTTGTCCGTTTTTTTAACCATAGCTATAATCTAGATAGTAGCTAGCCAAGACCGAACCGCTCGCTGGGCGTAAATAAAAATTCAGTGATTACTGATTGTTGTAATAATTCTAATAAACGGTTTTCTATAGGTCCATAACAAAATCTGCCTCTACGTTAAATTGCATTAGAATCTCTTCAGCCGTCTGAGCGTCTTGGAGCCTCAAACAAACTTTCACAATAATAGGAGTAAGTATATCCGTAGCAAGTTTAAGAACAGAATTGTTTACTTAAACATTAAGAATAAATAACACTTATAAGTGACTCTTCATTTCGGCCGAATGAAATTCACTGCTGAACACAGCTGTTGTGTGCTCATTGAGGGGTTTTGCCATAATCGCCACGCTTGGCAGGCGGGTTGGTGATCGCAGTTGAGTTGTGAATGTATTAGAAGGACGCTGCTCACCTGGCTGGCACCACACGGCACGGCACACTACAAGTGACTCATCCGAACAAAAAAATGTTAGCAGTCTTTTTCTTCAATCCGCGATTTCCTATTATTGTCTTTAAAGCGGAGCAGGACATGTAGCCCGTATGTAGATATGATGCAGGTTTCTACATCTTAAATAATTACTTCAGGCTTTACCGATAAAACTTACAACATAATGTCGTAACTATTTTCATGAAGGTATGTAGGCTTTATTTAATTACCTGTGCTACCTACATGGAACATGTAACAGAACCAGGGCAAGTCAGTGCTATATGTACGAGGGCGGTTTGATAAGTTCATAACTTTGGAAAGAAAAAACACTCTTTTTACATATACATTTTTTATTTTTCTACATAATCTCCTTTCAACTCTACGCACTTAGTCCAGCGACGTTCCAACCTCTTCAAACCATCAAAAATTATTTTTTTGTCAAACCCTGAAAAATAGGCCTCAGTTTCGGCTACCACCTCTTCGTTTGACGAAAATCTTTGCCCGCTAAGCCATTTCTTCATGTTTGGGAAGAGGAAAGAGTCACAGGGGGCTAAATCTGGCGAATACGGAGGGTGTGGCAATAATTCGTATTTCGACAATTTTTGATGTCGCGATTGCAGACGAGTGGGCCGGTGCATTATCCTGATGAAATAGATTTTTTTTCTTTGCTAGATGCGATCGTTTCTTGAAAGAATACTTAGAAGTCGCCTAACTTTTTTGTTTCTAAAAAGCTTGTTTTCGCGCCAAATTTGAAAAAAGAACGCGCTTCGGAGTGAGTTTCTAAATATGAGACAAAACAATAATATTAAAAAAGTTTTTATTCCACCTTAAAGTCATTGAGTTGCCAAACTGCCCTCGTATGTGTAAGTATTGCCAATTCTTGCCAGTTTAGAGAACCAATATTATCTAGATAATCTAATCTGAATGCGTTAGTTAAAACCACTTATCTACCTCTCTCTCGCTCTATAAGATTATGTATCTAAATATTTGGTTCTAATAACATGTCACGTGATTCACATTTTTTCTAATGTGAGTTTAAGATCTTGGAATCAATCTTCCATAGATTTGTGTTACCACCGACGCACGTCAAACCATTTCAAATAAAGATCAACTTTAAGTTGAATCGCTTGTATATGTAGGTATTTTATAACTAAAATTTATAGTAACAGCAATCAGTTTTGAACCCGATATGTCATCATCCCATTCCAAATACAATCCCATACCCGCTACGTAGGATGTATCCTCTATAACTTAAGAACGCGGTAACTACCATCTGCATTACCCACTTACAGTTGACCAGTGCTTCTTGGCGTGGGAAGAAAAGAATTTGAAACGTAGCTGATTTGCGGATCCCCTGTCCCGCCCAGCTGTGGCTCCGCCTACACTGCTGGGCGGCTGTCGCGAAATCCTGGATTTACTGCCAGTATGCACTCGGCTGTCGAAAAGATCGCACCGTTAAATTATCAGTCACTGTATTTTGGTTTACGTGTGTACGTGCTGCTGGCTGGAACAGGTGTGTATGAATATTTTGTATTGGAGTTTGAAATTTTATGAATTTGAAATTGGCTCAAGTTCTGATTTTCTATAAACATAACTATTGTATTTCTTTTATCACAAAATTTCCATTTTTAAATTTCCACTTTTGCTGTATCTCACATTAGGAATGTTCTTGAAGGTACTTTTTTTAAGTAAGTACCTTATTTCATAGTCTCAACTTGTATATATCAGGTCTACCCATCTTCTAGGTTTAACTAATTTCTAAAACCACCGAATTTCAATTTATGTTTGGTAGTTAGTACAAAGCCGACATGGCCCACTGAAGAGCGTTCTAAAAAAGCTCTTAATAAAGTTGACCTACCTATTTTGAAAGTAAAAAAATGAATAATATTTCAGTTTGCTGGTTGTAATTGTAAGAAATTTCTAGATGAAATGAGACCTTATTTACATTGGGTTAATAAATTGCGAAATTTACTCTAAATGTTGCTTTTAAGAATCCAATCCCATTGAAATAATTTTCATACCTACATACATTAATATACATATATGTCGACACAAAATATTTAAAGTTTAAATTATATACATTTCTGTATGTTATTGTTTTCTCAAACACTATAGTGATTATTTTTTATTCAACTGCAAGTGAAACATCGTTCGAATCGATGGTAAGATAGAGTTAAATCGGCGATGTAAATGGAATGCGTTCCTGCGCAACTGTTAAAATTACTTTATGAAGCACAAAATTAATTTACTCAATCAAAATTAGGACTTGAACAATACTTAGCGTAAGTTTAAATTAGAAGATATGGTAGCTTCGATAGCAAGTGTATCTACAGTTTACTAATCCTTATACGCAACTTGTGAAAGTACAAACTATGCATGATAAGAAAATCTAAATGGCCTGTACCCCTAGTACGAGTTTGTTTTCATAATCGAAACTTAATACTTGGATGTTCCATCCAAAATCTTCAATCATCAACCAATCGGAGCACCGAACGCGGTAGACGTGTAGTTTAATATTACGTGTCGATCGTAAAAAGAAACTGTACTGTAAAGGTACTGTACTTGTATAGGCCGAAGTGTAATGTCGGGTTGGGCTTTGTAGATATCTTTTTCGAGTCTAAACCATGACTCTGGTAAAAATGTATGCGAACTAGGGTCAAATTAGAGATCAAATAGTGCCGGCCTAGGTTTGTGTACGTTATTAACGCTATTGTTGCCTTCCATAATCATCATCCCCATATCAGCCAAAAGACGAGTGCTGTCTGTTGGGACTGGTCAGCTTAATACAGCCATGGCTATTTAATCATAAGCTTGTAATATAATAAAATCTGGCTTGTTTAGTGTTAGACTTAATGTAATTTGGGCTCTTTTCTCCTACATTGTCCTCACATAACCTTAATTTCGAGAACAATGTATTCAAATATTGTAACAAAACTATTTTGATTTAAAAAGAGTAACCATGGAGTTTCTTGCCCGTTCTTCTCCATAGGAAACCTACATCTTAGAACGCGGCAACTAAAGTCTGACCATTCATGACTGCCTGTAATTGATTTTATATGTTTTTTTTATCTTTTCTTATCTAAACATCCACTGCTGAACAAAGGCCTCCCCTTATGGATTTCTACAATAATACTGTCATCATTTTGGGCGGAATTGGCCAGTACTGACCACGCTTGGCAGGCGGGTTGGTGAGCGCAGCATGGTTGTTGCTGCACAGAAGGGACGCTACTGCCCATCCCTCTGGTTTAGTGCCCCTTAGTCGCCTTTTACGAGAACCACGGAAGGAGATAGAGGTGCTATGTTCTTAATCCGGACACCACCACTGCTGCCTTTGCGTTATTTTAATTCGTACTCGTATAGTATGTATGGAAAAACGGAAACATCATTTCTGCCAAATATTACTTACAAAAATTTGTAGCCCACCTCTACTAAATGAGGTTTTGAAGTGATGACGCCGGCGACCAAGTAACAATAGTCCAGTATGATTTAGAGAAACTACTGACTCTAAATCTCATACTTCTTCATTCTGTCATATCCTTTCACTACTTCTATGGACACGTTTTTCGTTAAGAGATATTTCTCGTGCGTTTCTCGGTCAGCATCATCAGCCGAAAAAAAAGTCCTTTACTGGACATATGCCTCTCCCAAAGTCTGCGACCCCCGGGAAGACGGTAGCGTGCACGTGGTCAGGAGTGGCGCATTACAGTCATCCCCTCCGAGATGTGTCTAAAGGCGTGGCACCAATGGGCGGCTCTAGTGTGATCGTACGAGGACCTGGAGCTCCTCTTCGGTGCCGAAGATGACCGCTCCAGTGGTTTTAGCCGGTATTAGTCCGGCATACCCATTCGTCTTTCTCCGGGGCGAAGGAAGTTCATGCAGAATTTGGACGCTGGACAACAATATAAAAAGGCCTTTCCCAATGATCCCCACAACCATCGGTTTGGGTTTGTGTTGTGTGTTCATTGGGCGGTATTGCCATAAACGCCACGCTTGGCAGGCGGGTTGGCGATCGCAGTTAAGTTGTAACTGTACTCGAAGGACTCTGCTGCCCGTCTTCCGACTAGGAATAATCCCTTTGTCGCCGTTTACGACACCCACAGTTAGTGCTATTCTTAATCTGCACCACAAAGGCTAGTTTCTCGGTACTCTATAATTATTCGTGCATAATACTTGTGTAAAGTTTACCGTTACGCCATTTCTACTCGTATAAAACAAAATCAGTATAAAAGTGATTCAATATTCACGCTGCAAAAAATTAACATCTATATTATAACCACCACAATAATAGAGCGAACAACGCTCGGTAAGCGCCGTGAAAAGGGGGGAAATGCACAATTAAATTATTAAGTGACAGCTGTGGCGGCCGCCGCTCGCGGTGTTGTGGTTAGTGTTAGCGAATGGTCGTGGTTCGATTACCAGGTCGCGGCAAAGCTTCGTGTGGTGTGCAGGTATTTCTAAATTATGTTCATGTAATGTGGGTTTACATTTACGCGATAGTATTCTATATATTCAAATAAATAAGATTGAAGTGTCTGTTTGTAATGTCAAAATAACAGCTTTTTACTAAATGCTTATGAAAGTATATACAGTACATATAACAAAAAACCATTATTTTTTTTGTCTTTCTGTCTGTTTGTTCCGGGTAATCTCCCAAACGGCTGGACCGATTTTGACTGGACTTTCACTGGCAGATAGCTGATGTTCTAATGAATAACTTAGGCTACTTTTATTTTAGAAAAATAATTAGGATTCCGCGCAAAAAAATCAAACCCTTGAAATCCAACGCATATATTCTATGTCAAGTGTCTATGTGAAAGTACTCTAAATTTCTTTTAAATTAAACGCAGGTGAAATCGCGGGTCTCAGCTTATTTGTAAATAAAGATTGTGTTTATTTGTTTTAAACTTATCTATTCTATTCTATTTTTTTCTATTCTATGTATTCTATTTGAATAGGTCATTTAGCATTTCAGTGCCATTGATGTTTGTAAATATTATATTATAAACTGCAAGAACTCACTAACCGCAAAATATCACTAAGTATTAAATTATACTTAGTGATATCTATTATTATTACTCACCAAAATAAAATATTAATCCATTATTTTTTATTATAATTATAAAAAATATAATTAATTCCAGCTGAAAGATGCTCACTGCTTAACATGAGCTGTTCCATAGACGCCATAACGACGATGATTGGGGGATTTTTCATAATCGCCACGCTCGGCAGGCGCGTTTGAGTCTTAATACCTATACCTTTTTTTATTGGTGTCCAGTGGAAATTCTACATGAACTACCTTCGCCCCGGGGAAGGGCGAAGGGGTGCGCTGGACTCCTACCGGCTAAAACCACTGGAGCGGTTATCTTCGGCATCGAAGAGGGGCTCCAGGTCCTCGTAAGATCACACTAGAGAGTCTTAATATACCTACTCGAAAAACGCTGCCCATCCTTCGGCTAATCCCATAGTCGTATTTTAGGACATCCACGTAATGAGATATGCTATTCTTAAGGGGCCCTATACCGGCTCTGCAAACGTCCACACTATACAATCCGGCAGAGATACTGCATGTAGGGCCATGCTGGCAGGGCTTATTTTAGTGCACGGACCTAAAATTTAAAAACCAATATTTACTGTGATAAGTCATTAATAGTTACTAATATTACTATGATATTTATACCTATTCTTGTTTTTACCTAAATGACAGATCTGTGAAACTCGATATCTTTTAAAATTCTTTTGTCAGAGATAGAAGGGGAAAAGTGAAGATACTTTTAAAATGAAGCAATTCTTTTATACTTCTATTTTTAAAAGTCTCTGGGGATCTTTTTCCATATTTTTTGTCATCGACGACAATGGTTCCGACGTTGCTTCTCATTTTACAATTAGGCTTTTCAATTTTGCCTGCATAATGTATCAGCTGTTGAAAAGACCGATATCGTGAAAAATACCTTTTTAGGACTGACGAGGCTTAAGTTGGCTTGATGCAATGATGTCTGAGAATAAACTTGAAATTTGTTTTAGTCTATACTAATTTTGTTCTGCTCTTGTAATGTCGGATCTGCCGGTATTTTACCATCCCTTATACGAGTGTAAGTAGGTATTATAAGTAACTAGTAGTTAAGGCATTCTTCTTATGCTCTATCATCAGCATTCTTCTCTCTTTAAAATCACAAATACTTCAATTCGATTTCTTTATTTTAATATTCTATTATTATATTATTCATACCTACTTATCAATCTAATGTTGAAGTAAAATAATAGGGAGGCACTTCACATTCACTATTGAGATAAGATAAGATAAAAAATATTTATATTATTTTAATCCATATACAGGCACTGATGAATAGTCAAGAATTTATTTCCGCGTTCCAAGATGTAGATTTCCGGTGGAGAAGAACGGGCAAAAAACTCCATGCTTACTCTTTTTAAATTATATTATTGTTAGGTTATTTATTGAGGGGTAATGGTTATATTAGGTAATACATGCGTATTCCCTTGCTTATTAACATCAACAAAAGATAAAAATTAGATCGGACAGTATGCAAATGTGGCCCACGGGCAAAATGCTAATTTCCGTGGGAGAGCCCGTCAAACTTTTTAATCTCATGTGACGTCACTCCCCCCCAACCCCCACACGACACTGTTGTCGGAGGGATGATTGAAAGCGCCTCATTTGTGTTTTTATTACTTTTTAATTTTTCCCATTTTCTCGAGTGGTCGGCTATCCGAACGATCCTTCTTTGTTTCATATTTTTTACTGGCAATTCTAATCATTCTTAATTTTCTGATATATTTCTTTAAAAACGGTTACAATCTACGATCAACAATACTACGTTGGTCGAAGGTTACAAACGAATTATTAAAATAAATAAATGTTGTTAATAGTTATGGAAATAATTTTTTAATAAATAATCTTCAGATCTAGTGTAGCGTCAAAACTTCAAAGCTTTTGTTGTATTTGAACAATTGGCACTCGTGAAGGCTTTAGGTCTGTTATATATAGATATATTATCTGCTGAGCTTTGCTCTTAAGTTTAAATCTTCATAAGTTCAGCTTCAGTCTAATCAATGCGGCTGAATTTCTGGATGCCAGCTATACTACTACTATTCTTTCTAATAGAATCTTAAGTAATATACCGTATCAGTAGGTATGATAAAAGTAGATAGGATAATCGATGATTGTTATGATTATTTGCTTTACCTGCTAACCACAAAAACACTGTAATCCTATTATACTCAACCGAGCGAAATGAATGCACAGAATCGGCGAATGCACTTCCCCCTTTACGCATATCGCGACCCTGTCAATGTTGGCATGGCCAAAATATAGGATACACTTGCAACATTTAAAATTTAACCTTATTTCTGGGCTGTTAGATGTTATTTTGACGATATTTGTGCTGAATTATTAGTTGCGTATCGTGTAACATATTATCTGATACAGATGTCAGTGACGGGCATTGTGTGTCGTGTATTGTCCCTATTTCTGACCTGTCTGTAGTTATCCGAGTATTGTAGTGTAGGGCAGATTTCATTCATGTCGTGCATTATGACTTTATATGTCTGCGCATTTAGTTCATTCAATATGATTCGATATTGCTACGGTACGTACTTTTAAAGAGACAGTTCGTTTTTGTTGCTGTTATAAAATCATATTTTTCACCTATGTATGAATATCATCCCGTTTTTGTCCAACGGTTATTGTCGATTACCTTACTTTATAAGGTATACTTATCTATGAAGTTTGCTGCAGGTACTAGAAACAGGTCTTTCTTATGTGGGGCATAATGCCCAATTTTTATCCGTAGTAGGGCAAACCACCTCGATTATTGAAACTGGCCGTAGGTAAGTAAGTTACCGCGGGAGTTTGTGTATACCGATCGGAGACACAAACTCCCGCCGAATAGAAGGTCGCAATATCATCTATCATCTGAATTGAACGACAAGTCTTTAAAGCAAAATAGACTCTTAAGCTGGCCCCCGACCATTATCTGTGGCCCACGCTTTACGTGGTACGCCGTCCTGGATACGTCACCGCATCACCAAAGGAGTAGCCGAGCGGCATGGACAAGGAAATCCGTACATACACATCATGCATACAAAACTAAGTGAATTACTGCTAGACGAAATCTTACAATGACCGCCATGTTGTTGGATGCGAGGCTCTAACGGTCTTCACACTCTTCAGCGATCAAACAACAATGATTATTTACACGTGCTGAATCTCTGTTCCCGTAGGCGGGGGGCCTTTAAGAAAATATTTTTTCTGACCTTTTTTAAACGTAGCGCGTGTTTGCAAGACTGGCATGATATGTGTTCTTCTGATCATGTTGAGGACCTCTGGGCATAAAATTCGTTTAAGATATTGCCTGGAAGTCAAATCAATTCAATAGCGGTGGAAAAATCATGATCTATGAATTGGATCGATGAAAGAACCGAACTGGTGTTGATCAGATGTAACCTCAATGAACAGGTTTACTCTGAAAGTATTGTGTCCGATGCTGAACATTTCACTGCAGAACTGAGCGGGTGACTTATCTATACAAATAAATAAAATTGAAGTGTCTGTTTGTAATATCAAAATAACATCTATTTACTAAATGCATATGAAAGTATTTATACGGTACCTATAACAAAAAAACAATTTTTACAAAAATTTACAAATTCTGTTTGTTCCGGGTAATCTCCGAAACGGCTGGACCGATTTTGACGGGACTTTCACTGGCAGATAGCTGACGTTATAAGGGATAACTTAGGCTACTTTGATTTTAGAAAAATAATTAGGGTTCCGCGCGAAAACAATATAACTCTTGAAATCCAACATATATATTCTATGTCAAGTGTCTATGTCGAAGTAATCTAAATTTCTTTTAAATTAAACGCGAGTGAAACCGCGGGTCCCAGCTAGTTAATAATAAAAATGTAGGACCAAATACCGCTAGAGTTGTAATAAGCATACTTGCCGAAGTAGATATCGACGTACTGCCGTGGCTTGCTCAATCGCCAGATTTAAATGTAATTTATCACGTCGGGATATGCTAAGACCAGTGCTCTGCCTAATATGGATGTCGCACCACATACACCTGTTTGATATATTAGCAAGAACATGAGCGGCTATTAAAATCCCTTGAAAGGGAATTTGATACATTGATATTGAGTACCTATACCAAATCCACACCGACTGTAATTTGTTATTTTTAAATGAAGTTAAACATGCATATTTGTTTAATTTATCCTACCTAATTAAATTTCTCGCTTAATCTAATAATTATAACTAGTTTTCATTATTTTAAGAGTAATGGTATCTAGTTTGAAATTTGAGAAATAGGTAAGATTACATTCTAATTAACCGATTCACATAACTATTTCCGAATCATTTAAAAGAGAATATTTTAAAAGTTAAATTGTAGATCCCGGTCATAATCATTCTACTAATGTTAGCTCTCTTATTGCAAGAGGTCGGCTAGGTAAGTACCACCCGAGGCTTCGAAGGGCACTTCGAGCGCCTGGTGCCCAATCTCGTGGAACTGCGAGAGAAAGTTCGCCGCCACTACTGTCGTGTGGTCCGTGGCCCTCTATGGGGCGCTTGTATGGTCGTCTGGCGTCCAACATTGCTTAGCTAAACTTCATAGTCTGCCGCGTGGAGTGGCTATACGGACCGCAGAAAGATACAGAACCGAACGGTATGGTAACGGTAAAGGAGCGAGTGCCTCACCTATCGCTGACGCAGATATTTACCCGTCACGGCACAGGATAGGACGTGAGGTCACGGCACACTGTGAAAGCGACCAGGATAGCACTCAGCACACACTCGAAGCCTGCTGTGCGTGGGCTGCCGAGCGGCGGACCCTAGTAGATCAGATCGAGCAAGATCTTTCTCTACCGGCAGAACCTAGTGTAAGGCTATGTTGTCATAAATAAAATGTGATTCTCCTTCTGTGAGGACATCATGCTTCAGAAGACCGCAGAGCGGGATCGGGAGAGGATTGATCCCGCACGGAAAAGGACGAGCATCAATGGGTGGCTGCAGTGTGATTGTATTGAGGACCTCGAGCTCCTCTTCGGTGCCGAAGATGTTTTAGCCGGTACGCGTCCGGCGTGCCCCTCCGTCCTTCCCTGGCCGGAGGAAGTACTTACATGATGTATTTCCACAGAAGGTAGACACCACCGCAGTGCCAGATATTTACCACCAGCCAGTATCTAGTGTTTAAACTTTAGACATTACTGATTTCCGGTTACCTTCATGTCTCTAGTTGACGAGCGCTAGGACTCAGGTCTAGGCCTGGGTAGTAATACAATGAAATCTATGTGTGGTACCGGCTTGTAGAGGGAAATTGCTGAATATATTATCTATTGTTAAGTTCTGTCTTGTACCAATCATTTATCCCATTTTAGTTGAAAAACATGTTCTCTTATATTCATGTTATTTTTTCTTATAGGTTTTCCTGTAATCTATAACTAAAGGATAAACTATATTATTTTAAAAAAATTAGGCTCATTAGTTTCGGAGATGATTGTCATTTTTCAACTATTTGCTTAAAAAACTAGAAACAGATTATTAAAAAAACGACTATCTGCAGGTCATACAAATCCTGTAGTCATAAAAGTAAAAAAGCTGGTTGTGCAAGTCAGACGGCCGTCAACTATAAAATTCAGTATTTCTATTATCACAATAGTATACAATGTGTATACAATATGTATGTAGATTGACTGTGTAATATAAGCTTGAAGAATTCGGTTTGCGACTTTATAATGTGGCCATTGCCTACTTTTTCTTACTTCGTACTAACATAACCTTTTTTTCGTAAATAATGTAGACCTGTATAAAAATGTGTGATAAATATTGTAACATATATGTTTTAGTATGTATGGTCAGCAACAAAAATAGTTGAACATTTTAGTTTTAAACATGGTATTAACTGGAAATTTAATTGATTCACACCAATGATATTATATATTAAAAAGAAGTAGATATGTTACATGCGTGCCAAAAGTAAGAACCAAAACTCCTCCAATTGTAGCACCTCGCAATCGGTTCACTTAGATAGCTATCTCTTTTACTCTTGTTGTTTTTGTATCTTCTTTCTCATGACATGGTTGTGCAAGCGAGACTGTATTTTGCGCGCCATTTAATATGGACGTAACATATCTATGGTATAATATCATTGATTCACACTAAAACTAAATATCCTAGGAACAGCATTTCGATTATTTTAGAATATTTAAAGTGCTATCATCATTTCGGCCGAATAAAGTCCACTGCTGGACACAGGCCTCTCTCAAAGATCACCGCAACGACCGTTATTGATGTGTTATGTGCTCATTAGGGGGTTTTGCCATAATCGCCACGCTTGGCAGGCGGATTGGCGATCGCAGTTGAGTTGTTAATGTATTCGAAGGACGCTGCTGCCCATCCTCCGTCTAATCCCTTAGTCGCCTTTTACGACACCCACGGGATGAGCTGGGTTAGTGCTATTCGTAGCCGGCACCACACGGTTCGTTAAAGTGCTAATTGTACATCAATTCCTTTTCCAAATAATGCAATGTTTAAAAACTAGAATGTTCAGCTACTTTTGCTCCTGATTGTACCTACTTATATTCTGATTTACAGAAAGTAGTTGTCGAGTTTCTTGCCCTTTCTCCATAGAAAATATTCTAATTTTCGAACGGGGCAACTAAAGTTTTACTATTCATAAGTAAATGTCTAATGTGAATAAACGATATTTTCTCTTCATAATTTCGGCCGAATGAAGTCCACTGCGGGATACAGGCCTCCCCCAGAGAATACCACGACGATCGATATGTGTGTGTTGTGGGCTCATTGGGGGGTTTTGCCATAATCGCCACGCTTGGCAGACGGGTTGGCGATCGCAGTTGAGTTGTTAATGTACTCGAAGGACGCTGCTATCCATCCTCCGGCTAATCCCTTACTGACACGACCACCTGACCCACATCAAACGGCATAGCCGGCACCACACGGCACTCTTATATCTTGCGAAAACCTAAATAACTGATAGTTTGTATAATATACCTACAAAGGAGATTCATACATACATATAATCACGCCTCTCTCCCGTAGGGGTAGGCAGAGACCACTTCTTTCCACTTGTTACGATCCTTACATACTTGTTTCGCTTCGTCCACTTTCATTATTCCCTTCATACATGCTCTGCGGTTTAGGGTACTCTTGACCTGGCCTTTTTCCAAGACGTCCCTGATTTGGTCAGATTCAAATTAATATTAATACATTGATGAGTACGTAGTTTATATTATATGTGTTCTGCAGTTTATTAGTCGTTTATACATTAGCTAAAATAAAATACATCCAACAATAACCGCATATTACGTAGCATATTAATAGGGTGAACGTGCAAAATGTCGTCACTGTGACATTTAGTCTCCCACACTACACACCGCGACGAATCGCTCGTTATGCCAATTATCGCGACACTGACATTTTTGTGGCTTAGGGACTGGAGAGTTAGACGCCCCCAGCAAATATATTCAAAAAGTGATAAAAATGAATATCATAAAGTAGCAGGTGGAAACTTGGATATATTTTAAAGCGGTTGGATTAGCTCGTTTAAAACGAGCCCCGTTTTAAACAAGCTCCAAGCAGCAAACACTCGGCAGGCGGGTTGGCGGTTTCAGTTGAATACAGTCGCCTTTTACGATACCCACGGGATGAGATGAGTTGGTGCTATTCTTAGCCAGCACTACACGGTCTATAGCAAACCCGTATAACTGTAATACGAACAATGTGGATAAGGATGTACATCATTTGCTGATGGATTGTGTTCGGAACCAGAATGAATGGGAAATTTAAATCAATGCAATACAATGAAATACAATTAAATATATTAGTGGTAGGGTTAGGTCAAACCATTTTAGCACAAACAAAATCAGATGTTGCAAAAACATTATGTCTGTTGCTATTGGTACACTTGATTAATCAACACTTGCCTTTTAATAGTAAATCTAGTATTTGTTTAATGTAGATTGTATAAGGCAGTCTTTAACCAGTGTGTGTTACCAGTGATGACATATGGAACAGAGACGTGGTCACTCACAATGGGCCTCATAAGAAAGCTCAAGGTCACTCAGCGAGCTATGGAGAGAGCTAAGCTTGATATTTCTCTACGAGATCGAATCAGAAATGAGGAGATCCGTAGAAGAACTAAAGTTGTCGACATAGCTGAAAGGATTAGTAAACTGAAGTGGCAACGGGCACATTGCTCGTACAACTGATGGCCGTTGGGACACAAAGGTTCTCAAATGGAGACCGCGCACCGGAAAACGCAGCGTGGGACGACCTCCAACGAGATGGACAGACGACCTGGTGATGGCATGTGACCGCTCGTTGTGGAAATCTAAGAGGGGGGCCTTTGTTTTGTTCAGCAGTGGACGTCCTATGGCTGATATGATGATGATGATGTATAAGGCACGATGGGGTTGAAGTATCCACATGGATAAAAAACTCAAACAAAATAAAGATTTTAAAAAGAAAATACGTTCAGGGTGTGTAGGGTGTGCATAGGGTATCAGTGTAATGGTACTACGCACGTTGTTCTCACAAGCATGTTGTTCTCACAGAAGGACGGGCATGCTGCTGCCCTTCCTTCTGTGCTGTGACAACAATATGCTGGGATCACCAGTGAACATTTTATTGTAGAGATGATAGCAAAGTCACCTTTGGCCGATCATTGTAGTGGAACATTGGGAAGCAAAGATTTAGCAGTGAACGTTGACGGGTTGAAATGATAAGCATAGGGTTAAGATTCATTTGGGTCGTCAGTTTTGAGTGTTAGCGTGCGAATTCTATCGTATTGCGTTGTTCTCTCGAGCCAGAAAGAGAGGAAACTAGAATGCTAACTGTTTAATATCTAAGTAAATAAAATCACATTTCTATCACATTGCTCTTATTTATTTATACTTTTATGCACAATGGGACAGGGCGGACTTAATGTTATATTGCATTCTCTACCAGCCACATTTGGATTAAAAAAGAAATGCATCGAAGGAGTACAAAAGAAAGACATTTTACTTCGTCGTTGATAGGCTAGTAAACCCCTTCCGTATTCTACAATTACAGCCCTGTTTTAAGAAATTATATGAGAACGAAAAATAAAACTGACGTAAGTATGTACGTTGACAGGCTAACCCCCCCCCCACAATTAGTGTCATACTAACTTGAAATATTGTTTGACTTATATATAGTTGTAGAAATATCTATCTGTAGGATCACTAAATGAAATGAACTTGCACCTTAATTATTTATTTGCTTTCCATTATCTTACGAACCGCTTAACACCATCGCCATCTTATTCTACCCTCACAGAACAAAATCTCCCATCCAAATCTCTGTTGATTCGTTCCGCAATCCAATATATTTTAGGAATGTAACTATAAAATAATTGAATCCTACATAGTAGTAATTACAAGTCGTCATACGTCATTCCACATTAAAATTGCAGTAGAGAAAGACCTCATGACTAAAATCACACATTAAAGCCAGTTTCCAATTAAATTCCCGGGAACTACATGCACCCCTACACTAATATGGGGTTACCGACTAATATTGTTATTACTGTGGGGTTGAAATCATTCACCCTCGTATTTTTTTAGGGCTTGCTTAGATATCGCTAGCGAACTCCACAGCCACAAAGCAGTGGTTTGGCTGTGGTATGTGTGATTTTCACTGTGCTGTCGGATTTGGAACATAACACCACTCCATCTCCTTCCATGGATGTCCTTCTGTAGAACAGTAGCCAACATACTGCGTTCATCAACCCGCTTGCCAAGCGTGGTGTGTACTGGCAAATTCCTGTCAAAATGTCGACACAATTGTGGAAATCTATGGTGGGCGTTTTTGTTCAGCAGTGGACGTTTGGCTGATATGATGAAGTGAGATTTAGCATAATCATAAAGACTCTACAGTCGTACAGCGTGGTTGTGTTTAACTTGTGGTTATGGTTGCATTGTGGTGACCACAAAAGCGTAGTGACAATTATTACAAGCTTAGCATACTGTCTCCGAATCTTCTGTAACGCAGCTCCGTGGCGATGGTTGCGTTTTGTTTGTGATTTATATGCCTTTTGCCGTGTGTGTGAGTGAGGTCGAGAATATCCACCACCACCGTCTCATATTTCAACAGCTGTCAACATTGACAACAAAATGTGTAAACCCACGATCTTCATACAAAATTCGCACCTGCCTGCATATTTGTCGTTGTGGTTTGCAAGCAGTGAGTATGAACAGGCCTTTAGGAGTTATTTCTGAACTGTATTTAGTTTGATGAACATTGACGTTTTATCGAATATAATTATCATGTGACATACGCAGGAGTCGTGTTACTGCAACACATGTTGGGTCGGTAAGTTGCTTGCAAAATTGGATTTTCAAGTTTGGGTATGGGATTTTTATTTTCGATACGGATTATAATTACTCGTATAGTAATGTTTAAATAACATGTGTTAGTAGGATTAATTGTTTTAGGTGTTCATCATGTTGTGTTTAATGTTACCGGAGATGTTCTAGAACGCAAAAAATGTATCTGAGCCATATGTTTAGTTTGTGAAATTAAGAATGGTGTTGTAAACCAAATACTGTAACGAATTAACCATGTAGAACTAACCAAATAACGCCTTCTCGGCGTGGCCGTGCTTGACAGCACTGTTTAGGTATTTAGTGTAACATACATTGTTTTTCTTTCTTTTAATTTTATTTTGTTATGTATCATTATTATTCTGTGCTGTCATTTTGTCCCGTACTGAATAAAATATATTTCTTTCAAATGTAACCGTGCAGCTTAAATCTTCGTGTGGTGTCCGGATAAACAATTTAGCACCACTCCATCTCCTCCTGTGGATATCGTAAAAGACGACTAAGGGCCTCTAAGGGGCACCAGCGTCCCTTTTGTGGAGCAACAGCCGTTCCGCGCTCACCAACCCGCTTGCCAAGCGTGGTGAGTACTGGCTAATTACCCCCACAACGACCATATGTACGGCATGTGTTAACAATTTGGGTATAATAATAAGGAATGACTACAAATAACCTTTTATTTACATTTCCGGTTTGTATTAAAGTAATATATTTGACTTCATGCTAACCGATATATTTAAGATATAAAAGACGTTGTATTGATTTAAGATTGGATAACTGTAAACATATATATTACTGGGCATTCGTTAGCTAGACGCAGGCCTTAGAGGTTGTGTTCTGGTAAATAAATATCGTTATTACTTGAAGAAGTGGTTTCATATTATATTCCTAACCTGACCAAGTGCACGCTGTTAGGCTGAAAATGATAGTGGCTATATCTCAGAAGTGGGATTGCACCGGTTTTCTGCTGATTTCTTGGTGAAATTCCACCAACCCACAAAAGAAGAAAAATAAATAAAATTAAGGTACGTACTCTTTTCTTAAATGATGCAAATAAGTATACTGTATTTTTTAAGTACGGTCCAAATGTTTTGGTATTACATGTTTGAAGCAGTTTCCTTTGTTGTTGTACATAGTGCCTAAACAAGTGAAAATACTTTAAATCGACGAGAAGTAAATATATTGTTCTAATTATATTTATGCAAGTCTTTCCGGTATCTTGTACATAATTATTGGATTTATGAATTATATAATCTTGCGAAAATTAATTATAGGCTTGTAATTCTTTTTATTTCTCAAGCTTTTTCTACAAATGTCACTTTTATAATTTTAACGATTAAACTTAGTTTTAATTTGCAACATTTTTTGTCTGTAATGTGATAGTGATTATTTTAAAACAAACTAAATACATAGTTAAACAAAGGAGAAGCATATAATAAATTATCCCTACCTACAATTTTTTAATATTATGTGGTGCCAAGGAAACTGAAAGTTTTCTTTGAAAATTACACCTTTAGTTGGAAAGATACTGAGTTGTAATGGTGGTTTATGATATGCTGATATATGTCTGTACGAATTAAAACTGAAAATTCATTGAAAATATTATTTATTATTTTGTCATTGTATTTTTCTTCTGATTCTAATATAAATATTTTTCCTGTGTTTGAGGTTACGGCGATACCTAAACGAAAGAAAAGGTATTAGTCGCCAGAAAATTTAAGACTTCATAAATTTCGAGCTGCTCCAGTGAGAGGCATCACTCTCGAAACATACAGACGATCGAGACGATCTAGACATTCCAGAAGCGCGAGTCTGCACTCTACCGATAACAAAGGACACCGAGCAACACTGCGGTTCCAGCAGTACCGGGTTCGGACCCTGTGTTCCCAGCGACTCAACCAGAGACTCTAGGTTAGTGGAAACTCAACAGCATTTCGTCCAAAAATGTATTGATTTAATGCAAGGTATTAGGAGAAAGGATACTATCGAACAGCGTGACAAATTTCCTGTACTTTAATGTTATACCTGAATTTATCCCTCTTATTAGAGAGCAAAGTATTGATACGTGGATTCATAAAATGGACGAATGTGCACAGATTTATAATTCAGATGAAAAGCAAATAATTCATTACGCCTTACCTAAACTCGTTGGGGTAGTCAAGTAATGGTATCAAAGGTCCCTTCTATTTACTTGGCCTGAATGGAAAATAAAACTGAAGAAATGTTTTCCTTCTCGTGATAACTATGCCGAACTTCTTAGTTGAAGGTTAGGCAAGAAAATTCATTATGGGGAGTCAGAGCTTTATTACTATGCTAATATAAACCTTTTCAATCGCTGCGAGATCATAGGTACGCGCGCTGTAGATCGTCTGATTTTTGGAATAGAGGATAGGATCGTTCGCTTAGAAGCACAAGCTGTAGAATTCAACGTGACTTCTGTATTCCAACGAACTATTAATAAAATGACGCGTAAACCTTCAGTTCGTTCTTATGCACTTATGTACATGGATGATGTTCTCATACCTGCCAGCATTGATATATATATATATTACTATCGTAACGTTGTTAAACTCGATGCCTGACAGTTCATTCGACAAAGGGATACTTCAAAAGCGGGAACTTCTTGATCTCCTTAAAAAAAGACTCTACTCTCAAATTAAGTAAATATAACTTCTTATATAACAAAATTGAATACCTGGGATATGAAGTAAGCTCTCAGGGCATCAGACCGACACACATACACACTTACACACTTAAGATTGGCGCTGTATATCGTACATTAATTTCCCACTCCGCAGAATGTTCATGAAATTCGAAGGTTTATAGAACTTGCAAGCTTCTTCAGAAGGTTCGATAAATACTTAGCTATTTTGGCACGACCACTGACGTCTCTATTAAACAAAAATTCTCAGTGGCGATGGTGTGCAAAAAAAAAAAAAAATTGTGCATTTGAAACTCTAAACATATAATTAATAGGACGTCCAGTACTGTCAATCTATAATTCTAATACCGAGACGTAACTCCATACAAACTCGAAGTAAATTGGTCTTGCAGGAATATTGCTACAGAAATACTATGACAGTCTATTCGAGGTTATTGCGTACTACGGCAGGCAGACTACTATGGATGAACAAAAATTGCCCGCCTTTGAACTTGAAACTTTGGCCGTAATAGCATCGCTGGCCAAATTCAGAGTATATTTATTGGGTATCAAGTTCAAAATAATTAAAATTAATTGTAATGCATTACGTACTACTTTATTTAAAAGGGATTTGATTCCTAGAATCGCTCGCTAGTGGATACAATTTTTAGAATTTGACTGTGAAATAAAATACAGCCCCGGTAGATAAATAACATTGTTCTGCGGCCATACATTGTTAGCCTAAGAACCAACAGGCACGTAAAATTACTTTCTGTGTTCTAAACGACTACTACATTCGACTAAAATTAAATTAAAGTAACGGACACTCCTAAGATTTGTTTAGTATAAAAAGAACTTTCGGATTTTGAGGTTATAATATTAGACATCCAACACGATTTATCACACATACATCGCAGTAGAAAAATGTCTGTAACAAACGCTAAATAGATTAAGATTACCTAGGTTTTACCTTTATGCATTTCATTTCATTACATGGCCACCTGTACAAAAAAAAAAGATACCAAACGCATATAACTAATTAAAATTATTTGTCTGACTATTGGCTAGTGTGGTCGATTATTTTGTTTTATTTGTGGCCAGCTATAGTGTATGCGTTTTACTACTATATTACCTAAACCAATTACTATTGGGCAATATCTGCATCTGCCTGCTGAATCAAAATTTATGGAGTCACGAACGTCATAACATCTCGAGGCGAAATTGGTAAGGCTATTCAAATGTAAAGAAAAACTTGCGAACTTGTTATCTATGCAATTCTTATATTATTGAAAATAATAGTAATAGTTTTGGAAAATCGAAACATTTGAATAAAATATAAATTTTTTGGTTAGGTAATGTCAATGTCAATTTATTCACACTCTTAATAACCTCACCCATTCAGCGAGTCAAATGCAACTGTTTAAACCAAAAAAGGTCTATAGATCAAGCGCTGAAAGCGCTAAATATCGTATTCATCCAAATATGGCACCGGAAATAAGATCGAAAATGAAGTCGTGATACCATTTTTACAAATTTTCATGAGATTTTGAAGTATCCGTTGGATTGTACTAACTGATATCAAAGTATAAAAAAAAACTGATCCACAGGCCATTTTTAACAATGTCCTTTGTAGATAACGAACCTGTTAGATGGTCTTACTGTGAATATGGGGGATTGGCTAGTAACAGTACAACAGGCCAATGAAATTAAAAACGTTGCCAATAATTTTAGTAATCCAAAAACTAAACATGTTGTAGATATTTTTAATAACTAAAAATTAAGAAAACTGTCGCCCTTTCCGTATCCTCAGTGATAACACCGAACGATGAGTGGTCCCAAAAGGGGCAAAATGGCAATTCTTAAGTTAATAAGACGTTAGCTCGCATTTGGACTTCGTATGGTTTCTCAAAATGAGAAAATATGACGAGAAGTATGTATCGGCGTGTCTTGAATGTGCATAAGCTTCCAAGTGGACTCAAAGCAGGTGAATTACATCCTAACCGAATGTCGACAAACCATTCCTTACAATACACTCGGATCACCCGGGGCCATTTAATACTTGTTATAATTGGCGCATTTACAAAATTTATTAATCTTACTTATGAAACACTAAATCATCAACCACTATTTGTGTTTCTAGAGCATTTCAGCCATTTTGGAATACGTTTGATAACCGACCAGGGAACAAGTTTTATTATTAAAATTATACATAATATACATTTATACAAAATACGGGTATGGAGTATGTCTGCAACGCTGACGCCACACCTCGCGCAAACGGTCAGGTAAAGCGCTACAATCGCACCGTGTCGGCAGCGCTTGGTGCCGTAAACCATGATAAGCCAAATGGTTGGAGGTTGGAACCAGGTTGGAGATACCCCCATCACTAGGAAGGGTAGGCGTTGAGGCTGTCGTTGCTATTGATGAAATATTTCCATGGTTAACTTTCACTCAACCAATGTCTTCAGATGATGAAAGGTCTTCTGGTAATTAATCTACAAACGAAGTAGTAACTGAACTATGTCCAGGACATTTGTCATGCTGAAACTAATCTAATATTGTAATTAAATCATAAGTAGAAACATGAAAAGAGCTATATCCACATGTATGTAATGTAGTACGTAAATTGATGTGTAAGTAAAGTTATGAATTAAAGTCATCGATCACTGTATAAATAGACCAGTAATAAATGTATCTCAATAATAATTATATTGATTATTTACGATTTATGATGTTAATGCAACTATTGATCAAAGTCAAGGATCAGTAATATTTAATTTAAGTATCTAAGGTTCATAAGTGATCAAGGTCATGGATCAATAAATATTCTGCAGAGTGCATTGGTCAAGGTCATGGATCTTTGCACTAGGCTGAACTGGTCAAGGTCATGGATTGGTTCGGTCTCGTTTATTTGGCTGCTCAAGGTCATGGATCAGCTAAGTAATTATTCATGTAGATCATAAGGTTCATAAATATTGATCAAGGTCATGGATCAATAAATATCTTGTAAAGTGCATTGGTCAAGGTCATGGATCTTTGCACTAGACTGAACTGGTCAAGGTCATGGATTGGTTCGGTCTCGTTTATTTAGCTGCTCAAGGTCATGGATCAGCTAAATAATTATTTATGTATAACATTGTTTGAAATTAGTTGGTCATTGTCACGGACCAATTAATGTTGTATTTTTATTATGTTTATTAATCTTGTCAAACAAAACAGTTTTTTCATTTGATAGACATAATGTATATTGTGATGTTTATTACGAAGGGACTCGTAAAGTTGACGGATGGCCGAGCTGTTAACAATTTGGGTATAATAATAAGGAATGACTACAAATAACCTTTTATTTACATTTCCGGTTTGTATTAAAGTAATATATTTGACTTCATGCTAACCGATATATTTAAGATATAAAAGACGTTGTATTGATTTAAGATTGGATAACTGTAAACATATATATTACTGGGCATTCGTTAGCTAGACGCAGGCCTTAGAGGTTGTGTTCTGGTAAATAAATATCGTTATTACTTGAAGAAGTGGTTTCATATTATATTCCTAACCTGACCAAGTGCACGCTGTTAGGCTGAAAATGATAGTGGCTATACATGTAACCGGTGGTTGTGGATATCTATGGGGGAGGCCTTTGATCAGCAGTGGAAGTCCTATGGCTGATATGCAGAATTAAACTCTTGAAGTTCCGTCAGAGCTTGTAATTGGTACTCATATAAAAAAAATGTTGAGTAATAAGAACACAAATGACGTCAGCAAATTTCTTATCCTTATTTGTGGAAGATTTTCGATATTAGAATTATTTCCAGAAAGAATTCGCTTTTCAAGGATTAGTTGTTCTTCCAATAGAATTTTTAAACAAATGGTCCGGATCTACCTAGATAACTTTTAAAAACAATAATAAATTAATTAAAGGGATCCGGTGGATTGTTAGTCAGTCATTAATTAGCATTGAGACCGCCCGCCGACGCGGTGACTGATATTAATTCCTCCCCTTCTTTGATTACCTCAGTCATGCCGCGGTGTAATGTTCTTTTGAACAAATAAAACTTTCCAAGTGGCGGAATTTATTTCTGCGGGTACTAACGGCGCTTTAAAATATTGGAAATGTATTTGCAAGGTAGGAGCATCGTGGTGAGGAATTCAGTAACTTGTCTGATTTTACCCGTGTATTATTTTCATTACTCTAAAAAGTTATGATAGTTATACTAATGATCTTGGACGATGTTGGTATAATCGGTTCACTCTGGGCTCTTTAGAGTGGAACCAACTTTGTAAAGCTTACGGCCGAATACTCAACCGCCATTTAACGTTAAGTCCCCGGTTTAACTATTCGAGAAACCGGTTTTTGGTACAAAACCGGGCGGTTCAAGTTGTTTAAGCGGGGACTTAACGTTAAATGGCGTTTGAGTATTCGGCCGTTAGACTGTGTAACGTACCTTTTTTTATTTTTTTATTGATGTCCAGTGGAAATTCTACATGGAACTTCCTTCACCCCGGGGAAGGGCGAAGGACTCCTACCGGCTAAAACCACTGGAGCGGTCATCTTCGGCACCGAAGGAGGGGCTCCAGGTCCTCGTATGATCACACTAGAGCTGTGTAACGTACCTAGTTACAAGATACAGTAGGTACACGTCCCGATCAAGGATATTTGTTAGAAATGTTTTGCGTAAGGTAAACTACTAATTACTTTGCATGAACATAGGATATGGACTTTCATAAACAGAGTAAAAGTAAGAAAATAACACCACAATACAAATTTTCCCTGCCAAAAAGAAGCCCTTTAAACTTTACAACCGAAGTAAATTCTTGCAACAGGATATGTCTCAATAGAGCGGCCATATTGTTTCCCCCGGATTAACGACGGCAGTCTTCGCGGCGAAAAGAATACCGCTAATTAATCAAAAGTCGCCTTCCCTTGATTTCCATAGAGAGTTTTTCCATAGACTTATTACCTCCCGCGAAGTTTATCCGCTAATGGTCTTCTTTGTTGAGCAGTTTTGGATTAAATTTTTGTTGTTCGTCTTGACAATTCCATTGTGTTTGCTTTAATCCGTTATATATTACGTTTACTAACTTATCACATCGATATTAGGGTGATGAAATGTTTGATTTGCGTATGAACAGATTTTTATGTGGTTTGTTCGTATTGCATTGATTGAGTACAATCCAAGTAATACAGAGGTTTTGATAGGATATAGCATATATTATATTTTCCAATACATCATTCTTGAATAGGGCTACGTATGTATTTAAACTTTTTTTTTTAACTTGGTCTACAGAAATCCTTTCTCAAGTATTCGATCTTTGGAGCATGATAGTGTGCGGAATGGAAGGAGCGACTTGTGTGACCTAATGCAGAGCAGAGAACCACCCAGTTTGTGGATACGCGTTGGTGGCGCACGAATCGGGGTGGTCCGGTACATGAAATACCTGGGCTCACCCTGGACAGTTGTTAGGGCTTCCAAGAGCAATTCCAGCGCCTGGTCCCCCGAGTCGAGAGAGTAGTGGGTGCACTACACCGGCTGCTGCCTATCTCGGGGGACCATGTAAGGAAGTTCGCAACGCCGTGTGCGCAGCATAGCACAACACACAGGGACGCTTCGGGGACTCCTTCACAATTCCCCCGGGGGACCGCTTTACAGTCACCCTCTCCGAGATGTGCCTATACGCGTGGCACTAGTCGCCCACTAGTGCTCTAGTGTAATCATACGAGATGCCGAAGATGACTACCCCAGTGGTTTTAGCCGATAGGAGTCCGGCATGCCCTTCGTCCTTCCCCGGGGCGGAGGAAGTTCATGTAGAATTTACACTGGGTCCAATAAAAAAAAGGGCACGACACAATAGAGGTAGTAAGACCCGTCATGGAAGAATGGCAGGAGAGGTGGCATGGCATCCTCACCTTCCGGCTGACGCATATTCTTTTGGGTCATGGGTGTTTCGGGAAGCAGCTGTGTCACATAGGCCGAGAAGAGACGCCCGGTTGTCATCACTGCAGAGACTGCCCGGAGGACACGGCGCAGCACACAGGCACCGGCGGAGGGCGCTGAACGATCTCCGGCCTCCATGAGTTGCGGGGGCGACAGATGCAGGCCCGAGTCGGGCGGTGCGTTGGTTTCTGCGCGCGTCTCTCTGGTGGAATGTACGGCCGGCCAGGTCAGACAGGGACGGGGTCCGTCAGACCATGTGACGAATCGATGGTGTAGCCCAATACCTACCCGGCAAACACCGTACCCCCACCATAGGGAATTGAAAGGAACAACATCCAAAAAACGGTAAGAGTCCGGCATCGGTAAGAGTGCCACTCCGCCCCTCACAAGGCGGTGGAAGACCGTGACGATTTACCCACGACAAAAATAGGAGCATTATAGCGCCCTTAAATCTTTACAGCCGCCAATCGACTTGTAGATAAACACTTAACTCTCAAGCCCGAGACGTATCTGGAGAATTAAGTCTTGTAGAAATTGGTTATATTTTTAATATGAATATTACTAATATACTAACAATTTCTAAAAACGAATGCTTATAAAATAATATTTCATACAAACAGTTTCAAAACACCTTCAGCACATGATATATGAAATATTTGATTTATCACTAAGAAAGCGGCAAGCAGCCAATAATATTGCCTCAGCATACGTCACCGCAAACTTACCTCTTTGCACAGCCTTTATTAATAAAACCAGAGATTTATGCGTCCAACTTTTTAATATTTATGGCTCAGCAATAAATTGTTGGCGACGAGTTTCGAGGGATAGGGTTGATTATTTCCTCGCTGGGGGAGGATCAACAAGTAAATATTGTTATTTTCTTACCATGTTTGTGATATAAGAAAATAAAACTTTAGAATTCTAAATTAAAATAGTTTACTCTTCAAATTTAGAATTCTTAGCTTCCAGCGCGTTAGGATAGTGGACTAATAACTGCATTATAGATCTGAGTTTTTATTTTATTTTGTGTTTGTTGCACCTGCTTTTGTATAAAGCCATTGATAAAAATATATTATTGGATTTCATTATTTCAACCGACATCTCCAAACTCATTCTGTAAATCAACCGCAACTGTCTTTTCAATCGTCCGGCAACTGTCAAATCCATAAATCATCTTATTCAAAATTTGAGCAGAGACCCCCCTATTTAGACAATAGTAGGTAGATAAATCAACAGCATACGTCAACGTAGCCGCGGGCACTTGCGTCTGTCTTAAGAACGGTCCCATTACATTAAATTAATATCTGATAGTTGCCGTCGAATATGGTTAAGATAGTTTTCAGAAGGTTCACGTAACATTTGGAGCAGCGCGGCAACGACAGACATTAAACTCAACTGTCTGTTCATGTTTTCATCTTTAATAGGAATACGTCTCGTGTAATTCGATGACGGCACGGTTGGTGCAGTGGCTGATACAGGCAAAGTTTAGTGAATAATTTAAAAAAATATATAAAAGAACAAATATGGAAAAAAACTGACTAAGTACTGGCATATAAGTTTTTAAACTATCACGAATTTCACTCATATAATACTATGATTTCGGGACTTTTCGCGCACAGATAAGATCTTCTCGTGACCACGGTCAATGCAACTTGGCCGAAACGTTGAGGTTAGTCAAAATATTGTTTTGATTTATCTGTGCGCGAAAAGTCCCGAAATCATAGTCTAATTAAAGGTACTGGCACTTTCAATATTAATTTTTGATTAACACTTTCGTTTAAAATCGATATCACAGACTGTTATGGGTAAATATTTTACAGATAGGTAGATTTGTGTAGGTACAAAAACAGTTTTTAGGCGACTTATGTCGGTCGCTTGAGAATCTCGTTAACAATATAATTCAAGCAATGGCTGATGCCTACCTACTCTTACTACCCAGACCTGGACCCTTTCCTCAGTATCGTGGGTCATTCATAGTTACATAAATATATATATTTTTTTTTATTCTATTTGTATTTTGTGACACCTAAGGTAAATGACGTCGTTGGCTTTCGTTATTCATTCAGAAACCCGTGAATTGTTTGGCTATGTCCTACACACGATGTATATACGGGCTTTTATTATTATACTATTAATATGCTGTATGGTTCCTGCCAAGTCTAGGCCACCCTTGCTTCTTGTGGGGGTCGTAAAAAGTGACTAAGGAATTATTACAAAAGGATGCGAAGCAGTATCTTCCAGTGTTATGATGTACCAGTACACGGTGACCTCCAGTATGTTTGCCAAATGTGTTGATTATGGCAATATTTCCGCAAAATCGTTAATTGTAGGTTGTTGGGGGTGGTGAATGCGCGAGCGAATCCTACACCCCCAGCGATAGGTAGGTCGAAGGAACAGCGTGGGATTGTAGGCGGTAAGAGGCCGGCATGGCCTTTCGCCTCCCTAGGGTGTAGAAAACCCGCTAGATTTCCCCAGATGCAAATAAATAAAACAAAGGTCCATGAGGTACGATGTACATATTAAAACGTTTCAAAATAATTACTGCTCCAAAGACAGCAATTTTAAAGTTAATTTGACCGACATTTACGGCACTACCAAGTAACCACCAGGCATTATATTACTATAATTTGCCTGCACTGTGGTTAAAATCACGTTATTAACGGTAGACAAAGCCAGGAGGGGCGCGTTGTGGGGTAGAAGGGGTGTGGATTAAGATTTACTCCAGATATTTGCAGATGAGATTTGAAGGTATTCAGAATTGTCATCGCTTTATTCGCTTGCCTATTGTCTGGGAGCAACGCTAATTTCGTTAAAAGACTGATTGGTATTTTATGAATTAAGTTTGGTGGAATATATACGCTTATTTCAGCTGTTTAGTTATAAAGCGAAGTCCCAACAATGGTATTAAAGGAATAAAAAAAAGGATGATTTTATATATACTGTGATATATGATTTCTTCTTCTTCTCTTATATTATGGCTTCTGTAGAGTATCTTCCACAATTTCGCCAATGTCAAGTATAAGGCAACGTCGTACGGTGTTTGATATATGATTTTATAGATTCGTTGTTACCACTTTTTTATTTGTTTGTGTTCGGAATAACATACATTGACAGCTCGTCAAAAATGACTTCTAATGAAACATCATCAATCCAATGTGGATTTATTTTAAAAAAGTGTGAATATCTTGCTGAACCCCACGAAGAATTTACGTGTAATGTATACGTTTCCTGTGTGTGTCAAACCTTGAACATATTGATGGTTACTTGTGTGACGAGGCTGTATGGCGTAGAACCCTTTGCCTTTGCCTTTCCTAGAATTGGGAAAATGAGAAGAAAGAAATCGATGGTTACACAGTATATTATATCGACTAACGGCCGAAATAATGATCTATCTAATACAAAACCTTTGGATTTCGGATTAAGGATTTGCCTGTTTGTTTGTGTTAATTGTGTAACTAACTAACACAAAAAGAATGAAGTTGAAAATCTTAAATCTAAAGATTTTGTATTAGATTGATTATTAATTTCGGCCGTAAGATGGTATCGTATAAGATACGTACACCCCCATATTCAAGACACACTTAGAACCTATTTCATAATAACAATTAAATCTGTAAGTGTCCATTATAAACTCTTCGCTATATGACTTCTTCAGACTCACTCGTAGCACTCGTAGACCGTTTGATGTGCTACGAGCTTGCAATATAATGTAGTACTGTCGTAGCAATTACATATGTAGATGAAGGCAGTAAATACACGAATTCAAACACGTTACGTCAGTCTGTTAGTTGGAGTTGATCTCGAAAAGTATGGGCGGATAATGCGTTATGTTCAGATTAAGGTATCGGAGATTTTGGGGGGTCGTGCGGTCCGTGGCCCTATATGGGGCGCCTGTATGGTCAGCTCGACTATCAGGCGCCCAGCGCTGCAGAACTAAAATTCACGGTCTGCAGCGCATAGTGGCTATCCGGATCGCACGAGGATACCGAACAGTGTCCTACGAGGTGGCAACCCTCCTGGCGCGTTTTCCGCCTTTTGACATCCTGGCGGAGATGGATGCGTGGGTCTACGATCAGACGCGCTCCCTCCACCAGAGCGGCGAAGGCACGCCTCTAGGGGCGTTGGACAGGCTGAGGCGGCTAGTTCGGCGGCGCGCATTTGGCAAGTGGCGTCACCGCTTGCGGATGCAGTTTTCGACGAAGCGCGTCGTGGAGGCCGTCCTGCCGCTCTTTGGAGCCTGGCTCAAAAGGAGCGAGCGTGTTACCTACCGCCTGATGCAGGTGCTCACCGGGCACGGCTGTTTCGGTGCGTACCTGCACAGGATAGGACGTGAGGCCACGGCACAATGCCACCATTGTGATAGCGACCAGGATACCGCACAGCACACGCTCGAGGCGTGCCCTGCGTGGGCCGCCGAGCGGCGGATCCTGGTCGATCGGATCGGGCAAGATCTCTCTTTGCCAGCAGTAGTGTCGGCTATGTTGGCAGAGCATGAAAACTGGAATGCAGTGGTCTCTTTCTGTAAGAGCGTCATGCTCCAGAAGGAGACCGCAGAGCGGGATCGGGAGAGGGCCGATCCCGCTCGAAGAAGGAGGAGACGGCGCCGGGGTAACAACCGCCCTGGCGCCTAATTCCGATACGCCTGAAAACCCCTGCCGTTGCTATAAGGTAGGGGACCTCTGGGTTTGCGGGTGCGTAGATTGGGGAATCTGCGTGCCCACACCAAGCGACCCAAGAGAAGACGGTAGCACGCATGTGCTCACGCGCTGCCGTGGGACGCTTTGGGGGATCCTTTACAATCCCCCCTGGGGGTGACCGCCTTACAGCCACCCTCTACGAGATGTGCCTATAGGCGTGGCACCAGTGGGCGGCTCTAGTGTGATCATACGAGGACCTGGAGCCTCCCTTAGGTGCCGAAGATGACCGCTCCAGTGGTTTTAGCCGGTAGGAGTCCGGCATACCCCTTCACCCTTCCCCGGGGTGAAGGAAGTTCCATGTAGAATTTCCACTGGACATCAATAAAAAATAAATAAAAAAAAGGAGTCCGGCATACCCCTTCGCCCTTCCCCGGGGTGAAGGAAGTTCACGAAGAATTTCCACAGGGCACCAATAAAAAAAAATAAAAAAAAGGTATCGGCGATTTTGTTTTACCTATGTAGGCTGTAAAGGTCAGTATATATAATCAACTAGCTCATATTACAAATACGTTTCTCGGTTTTTTCATTCACATGTTCATGTCTCTCGAGATAGAATGATGATTGCATGACCCTAAATATTTCTTACAACGATACGTTTGTTTCTTAAGGTAACGTTTTGGTCGCTGCTTCATAGAAAATAATATAAATTTAATATCAATATTTTTTATCTTATTTATAGCTTTCTTACACTGTTTATAAATAAATCGCAGTATCATATTTTAGTTTTGCGTATGTATGGAGTAGCCATAAAATACTTTATTTTTTAAAGTTGGAAGCCATTCATTTTGGTGTTGAATAAAAAAAACAGATACGAATAGCATTCATTCGTCTTCCATTTTTTTACTCATCCTTGGCCACCAGGACTTGTGTTGTATTCAATTTTAAAATCCTCGTAACCATTTTTCAACGTTATTATGATCTTTCTCATCTCATGTGGTGCCCCCGGCGTATAAAGAAGGCTTTCCCACTGTCAACCGTTAGGTTTTTCTTTTTCATCGTCGTGGGGTCGATTTTCACTGGGAGTGGCACACAAAGACCGAAGTTTATGAGACTTTTTTTGGATATTTTTATGTTGTGAAGTTTCATTTTATATTCCCACGTGAAGATTTCATACGTGCTGTTCACGTGCGTGCAATACGCACTGTTGCACGTCTTACACGTCACAATTCCATGCTACATCCAGCAAACTGAGCAACACTACTTTCTAAATCCATCAACAGTTGAATGCAAAGCTAAAACCGGGTAACAATAAACACGTCACATATAAAGGCTCGTCCACACGCGTATTCGCGTGACACACAATGCTTCTGCCGCTTCCCGTGGCGCCGCCGCACCACTGTCGCACAGTCGAGTAGGATATAGTTCATCCGTAGTTATGGGGATACTGAGTAATAAAGGGTATATAGATAATCTGTAGATAAAATAATGTCAAGAATGGAATAAAATAAAATTTCATAAAAGTAATTTTTATAGTATATTGTTTATTCGATTTAATAAGATTTTAACTATATTTGTCATAGGTGATGGTATGGTGCTGGGTAATACGCGATGTAATCCGTTAAGAACTGCTTTATTATAATAAACTTTAAAGTTCTCTTATTCAAATGCTGGAATATTTTTCCACATTTTATAATAAACTAGCTGGGACCCCCGGTTTCACCCGCGTTAAATTTAAAAGAATTTAGAGTACTTCAACATAAACACTTGACATAGAATATATATATTGGATTTCAAGGGTTTTAACTTTTTTGCGCGGAACCCTAATTGTTTTTCTAAAATAAAAGTAGCCTAAGTTATTCCTAACATCAGCTATCTGCCAGTGAAAGTCCCGTTAAAATCGGTCCAGCGGTTTCAGAGATTACCCGGTACAAACAGACAGACAGATAGACAGACAAAAATTAAAAACAAAGTTTTTAGGCTATAGGTATCGTATGTACTTTCATATGCATTTAGTAAAAAGCTGTTGTTTTGATATTACAAACAGACACTTAAAATTTATTTATTTGTATAGATTGGCGATCTTTTGTTACTTAAATTTGTATCTGAATTCGGACCGTAGGACCGAGGCTGTACTATTATTGCTAATTTACGCTGTTGGTACCTCGCAAAGAGATGAAGGTCTCTTTTTATGTTAATACGGTTCAAGAAACTGAGAGGCTAAATAATTACAGTATATTCTTTCGTATAGTCGTACAGATATGTATCTATTTCCACTCACATCGCGATGAACAATGCGTGCTTCAGCCGTTTCCCGCGCTGCCGCCGCCATTGTCGCGTCATCCGCCGGGGTTTGTGTGTACTGGGGTTTTAGGGATGCTTCGTCAAGGTTCTCATCGTAGATGACGCAGTTAGCGAATAATGGCGTTGAAAAATATTATTACTGCGTAATTTAAATGATACATTCAGCAGGCAAGGTATTAGAAGATCGTTATTAGTTGTTTGTTTTTTAAATCAGATTAAGATCAGGCAGTATGAGTCTTGAAATTAAACCAGAATTGGAGCAGAATTTATGTAGTTGTTCCGTGTCTGGGTGTATTGTGTATGGAATTTGTGTCTGTAAACGCACACACGACACAGGACAAATCCTAGTGTGGGGCAACGTTAAAAAAAAAGAAACTTTAATCGACTATGGTGACATGTGCTACTTTGACTTGAACGCGGACTTGCTGAATAAGCTTGACAGGGTCGATAACAACTGCATCCGATTCATCTTTAACCTGCGTAAATATGACCGTGTGTCAAAGAATAGGTCTGAGCTTAAATGGATGCCCATTCGCCAGAGAAGAAATGTGCGTGCGTTGACCACGCTTTTCTCCCTACTCAATTCTCCCACCCCTCCTTCTTATCTTATGCCTCACTTTCTATTTCTTTGTTCTACTCACTCTAGAAATCTACGTTCTTCGAACAATCTTCTCCTACACTGTCCCTCTCATCCTTTACACTCTTCCTTTCATATTCAATCCATACTTCTGTGGAATGCACTTCCTCCGGAAATCAGGATGACTACACAATACACAATAAACATGTCCGTGTGGTATCCGGATTAAATATATAGAACCACTCCATTTCCTCCTGTGGATGTAGTAAAATGCGACTTAGGGATTCTAAACTAGAGGGCTGGTAGCATTGTCCGTTCTTAGGAACGGCAGTCATACTGCGCTCACCAACCCGCCTGCCAAGCGAGGTGAATACTGGACCATAATGATGATAAAATTGTTGAAATCTACGTGGGAGGCTTTTGTTCAGCAGTGGATGTCTTATGGCTGATATAATATGATGAAAACAATAAACTTGCAAATCTCTTTTATCTTTTTATACGATACATACATTTCATACAGAACCATTGTTACGTATCTGAATGCGTTTACTCATAGGTAGTATACAAACCTACAATTTGCGTACTGACGTGGGTATCTCTCACAGGAATCCCTCAGTATTTAAATGAGAGCTGTGAATGATACGTACGAGTAAAATGTGTGGAACGTGAACGATTAATTTTTAAACCATGTTTACTTTGGGATCGTTATTTTAAGGTTTACGATACTATACATAAACTGTGACGTCACTTAGAGACATGTCTCAAAAAAATTAAGAAATAATATTTCCGTACATCCTATTAACTGTTTGTCGAAACTTGACTTTATGCCAGCTGCTGGCAGCAGTAGGCTAAGCGAAAGATCATATTTGTATACCTCGACAAGGTTGGCAAGCAAGTAACGCGGAACAAATAACAAACTATTAATTGTTTTTACTAATTGAAACTAAAAAAATCTTTGGATGAATTTTATGAAAGTCTTCTTCTTCTCTTAGATTTTGTAGACTTTTATAAAAGTCACATACGGTATGGTAAAGCCGCATCAATGACGATATTTTCTGTTTTAGTAATAAGGTATTCAGTTCGTCTTTCACCATGAAACGGCTTTTAGTTTAGTCAAATATTCGTATCTACCAAGAATATGGCAGGTAGATGAGTAAGTCCCCCAAAGTAAACGAAGACTTAATTTCGTTCGCTCTATGTTTGCTCATTAGATTTACCGGTTTTGTGTCAGAATTTGTGTTCAACTGTCTGGTACTGTATGGGTTTAATGCTTTAAATGTGGTGGGTAGATCATTTCTCCATAACTATTATTATCAGTTTATTATTCGATTTTCATAACTATTGTTGTATCTTGTTTATATTTATTAATATAACCCCTAAAGTATATATACATTTATCAGTGCAAAAAATTCCTACTGGCTAACACCACATTCACAGCTTACGGTAATCATCATCATATCGGCCATTTATACGTCCACTGCTGAACAAAGGCCTCCCCCATAATTTTTCACAACTGTGTCATGATTTTGGGGGGTATTTGCCAATACTCACCACGCTTGACAGGCGGGTTGGTGAGCGCAGTATGGCTACCTTTTCACAGAAGGCACGCTGCTGCCCATCTCTGGTCTGGTTTAGATTCCCTTAGTCACCTTTTACGATATCTACGGGGGGAGATGAAGTGGTGCTATATTATATTTATAATATTTGCTGAAGTTTACGCGAATAGCATCCATTGAATTTAAATAGCTTACGGAAATATATCGCGTTTAATTAATTAAATCTATATACTTAAGTACAGCATCCATACGTGCAACGTGCAGCCCTAGCACATAGAATGATTAAATTATAAATAAACAAATATATGAAATACAAATTAAATAAAGCAATCTTTTATTGTTCTACCCTATATAGATATACCCACATTTGTTCATAATAATACCTGATGTATATATGTATGTGTTAATTTAACACAGAGACCATACGGTTCAAAACCTATGGTTTATTAATTAGAAATTAAGTATATAATGAGCAGTTTGTTGCAATTATTTTCCTGAGATTTTAACCTTCAAAATATGTCATTACAATTTATCAAATTAAAAGCAAATAAAATTCAATGCTTGCAATTTTTCAGTTTATTATGTAACAAGGTTGCTGATCGTTCATCCAAAACATTATTCAGTTTTTATCAAATATTATTAATCGCAAACAAGATATTATCTCCACTTCAATCATTTCACGCACAGTTATACCTATATCTTCCGCCATCCTATATCTTAAAACGTCTGTTACAATTCCGTGAATATATATTTCTTCCATTTGCTTGTACGAAAATTGCCTTATCTAATATTAATTCAGAACATGGTGATATGTATCGATATCACAGTAGCGAAATATTTGAACACGCCGCAACGGCGCATGTCGGTTTGCATTTTCTATTTATCGCAATACTGTAACACATTTTTGCCAGTTATTAAAGTTAAGGTTTTCCAATCCATAATTTTAAACATTGTAATTGTTCCCAATTATGACATATTTCTTTACTTCATTTGTCATTTAATTGGTTGAAGCTTTAATTGAATTGTCGGACAAGTCTTCAAAATAATATTAGAGCATCTAGTATCATCTGTAATACATTTCTTACCAGATGTTAATAAAGTTAAGGTTTTCCAACTTTTTTTTATTGGTCCCCAGTGGAGAACGTTTTCTAACCTATAACTTTAACGTTGTAATTGTTCCCAATTGTCATATATTTTTACTTTATTTGTTATGGTTGGATTGATGCTTAAATCTGACTGTCGAATATCTCTTCAAAATAATAATAGAACATCTATCATATTTCATTCGCCTTTTGAATATGGTGGCTGCAGCCGTCAATTCAATCTATGTAACAAATCGCAGGGCGACAGCTACGCCACAACAGCGTGCACATGCGAGCTCGCTGCATTATTGTATAGGCATTTTAGTTTGCAGCCAGCATGGTATCAAATTCGCGTGGGCTGCGGTAACAGACGTATAATATTACTGTAGGTGCGTCATTTTTTTTATAGTAGAGCTTACTATATATACGTAAATAATGGAATTCGAAGTCCGACCTCTCGATAAGACGATTATTGCTGCTTGATTATTATAAGCTGCGACTGAGTTTCTTTTAGAAGAAATTCAAACGCATTATCATATAAAAAAGTAATGGGTACAAAATTACATACAACGCTACTTACCTTTTATATTTACGATGTTGACGTGTTTGAATTTGGAACTTATCTGTTACCATTGGAGCTGATTTCACCAAAAATGGCATATCGGTACGTGGGACACGTATCGCGAGGTGTGATATTTAAATATGGGAGTGGGTTTGCGTGTTCCATCTATCGGAATTCAGTGACATGCTGTCAGAACACGATACTCCCGCCGCGCAGTGATCGCCAATGTTTATCCTTGAACCAAATTTGAAATAGTAGAAAAAAAATACGTTTTCGTATAGTTAACATCGATCACTGTGACTGTATGCGTATTTTTAGTTAACATATATTATTAATACGGGTATATTTGGGACAGACTGAGAGATAATAATTATTTTATTCGTAAGAAGTTGATTCCCTTCGAATGAGGAAATTAGTTAGGAATTTAGAATAAATCAGATTTTCGGTGCTAACTGCAGCTTGATAATCACTCGAAT
The DNA here is from genome assembly GCA_947459985.1 of Diloba caeruleocephala. Taxonomy (NCBI): domain Eukaryota; kingdom Metazoa; phylum Arthropoda; class Insecta; order Lepidoptera; family Noctuidae; genus Diloba; species Diloba caeruleocephala. The sequence goes on from OX381618.1 coordinate 7,509,500, forward strand.
TAAATAAAAAATGAGCAAAATTAATCGTTAGAGATAATAATTATTTTCTATCTGATAATTACCGTTTTTAACAGAGATATTGTACAAAACTTCCATACTAACCGACTCCGCTTTCATTGGCAGTGTGTTGTTTACGCCGCGCCGTAGCTTCGTAGCGCTGTAGCTTTGTAGAACGTGGTACCTTTATTGCCTACGACACAAAGAAACCTCGCTACGCGGCACTGAATAGAATATACAGCGAGGCGCAAAGATATAAAATATGGATGCGGCAAATATTAAAGTTAGCTTTTGTACAACGCAATGCTCGTTTATCTCTTTAAGTTTTTAGTTTCCTAAAATGAAATGTTATATTGTATGCCTATTTTCTTTTAATGATTCTGTTATATTCGCGTCTTATTTTGCCCGAGTATTCAATACGCAGAAATATTTTATTTATTATGAATCATATGCCTTAACTTTATTATTCGTAATTTTTTATTTAGTGTTCGAAATTAATTCATTCAAATGTCTTCAAGTTGGGCCTCCCATTGACACTGACAGTCCCAATGCTAAGCACACAGTTTGGAACGTAGTACACAGCAAAAGAAAGCTGCTGTCTGTTCTCTGGATCCTTAAAATTGTATTTTGATAATTATATTACAAACAGTCAATATAGTAGTCAAATTAAAGAGCGACAAAAAATCAATTTCCGTAAATTAACAACTATATTATCAAAACGCTTAAAATAAATAAAATAATCAGTTTTGTTCGTAGCTCTGTGTTTATGCTTTGACGAAATGTAAACGACGGCATGGCATTGTGTAGCGATACGATAACGCTTTTATTATTATTAGCTGCTGTGGGGGTAGGCACATAATAAAAACATCGTAGAATAAGTAAGATGTTTTGAAATGTACTGTTTGTATTACAAAAATATTTTTATATTATTTTGAGATGGTCTCAAAAATACGTATTCTCATTTCTCGTTTGGTTATCGGATGTTTTTGTTTGATCTATGCTGTATATATATGTTCGTAATAACTAAGCTAGGCATACATATTAGCTACGCCAAAGAAGTTAGTTTCACACGCTCTGACGATGATAACAAAGACATAGCAGCTTGGCACACCCGTCCCTGTTGAAATGAAGATGTCATAATTTGCCTGTTTACTTATCGTCTTTGCTGTTCGTACATGCGAATGCTACTTACTACATATATACCCAGATTTGGAGTAGTCCAATTCACAACCGGGTCATATATAGTTATGTACCTACGTACGTGTCTAACGTTACTGTGACAATAACAAGTCACATCTAGTTAAAACACTTGATTAAGGAACGGAGGGAAGACGTCACGATCTCATTAATATTACACAAATTACACACAATTAGTAGCTTTCAAACTAGCGTGTGGGGAGTATATTAATCAATAAAGCTCTTATAACGCTTTTGGATGCTTCCTCATATTAGAGTTATTAAAGGACACAAGTAACGAGGGAAAAAGCGAGAAAACGAAATAGTCAATGAATATTTTTATGAGAAAATCTTTATTATAATGTCGCCTATACCAAAATATGTCAATGTATTGACGCCCTGTACCGAACAAATTAGCCACATAGTTATGGGTGAGGCACCATAACTGCGTGAAAATACCAAATAATCCTTAAATTGTTCATAACCATAATGTCTACTTATTGGAATACAATGTTTGTTCTGCACCACTAATATGTATGTCGCTGCTTAACTAAGTACTTTAGACTCAGCTATTGGTCAGCCATGAACAAATTGCATACTTATTTATTGGAACGAAGTTCCTTACGGCAGGCTTGGGGGGGATAGGGATTTTGCTGCGCGACCGAACTGAAAAAAATGTGATAGCAAACCGTAAGAAAAAATCCGTGGAAAAAACCGTTAAATGAGACGTGCGCAGGCGCGACAGTCGCATACACAAGCGAGTAGTGTATAAGTGTCGATTCTACATTAGCCGAAGGAACTTCGTTCCTACCTGGTGTCCCACGACACCACATAATTTTTTTATATTATCCCTGTTTTACTTAAATCAAAAATATAATCAGTTTACTTTTTAAATGAACACAAATGATTACACTAGGTCGTATAAATAATGCGCCTCGAAACACATTTAAAGGCAATAGACCCATACGGAAATCGAATCCATGACCGACAGCCCAGAGCGTCATCAAATGAAAAATTCAACCATTCATATTTTCGCCTCATATTCATTCCTCTTGCCCTTCAAAAACATTCGCACTACCAAAAAGTCCTCATAACGAGCCGCGATCGTTCATTCAAGCGTCATTACATTCACTCGTTCGATATAATACAGACGTTATCTAGAGATTGATCTGGTTAGGAAATTGGGTACATTCAGCTTTCTGGCTGGCTGGGCTGCTTGATTAGTGTGCCGTGGTTCCGGGTTCGATGCAAAAGAGGATAATGGTTTCGTGGTCTTTTTTTGCAATTTCGACTGCGATTCGGATGGGGAAGTGGCGTAGGTTTTTTTATGCGGTTGATTACAGGTATAGTCATACTGCATATTAATAAAATGAATACCAACTCCTATATAAACAAACTCTGACTTACATCATCATTCCAACCGAAAAAACGTCCATTGCTGGACAGAAGCCTCCCTTTGCCACAAAGACTGGTATGGGTTTCTTTGATCTAATTGATCTAATTTGAGCTAATTGTGGGATTTTTGCCGTAAGCGCTACGCTTGGCAGACGGATTGGCGATCGCAGTTGAGTTATGTGCTTGAAGGATGCTGCTGCCCATCCTCCGCCTAATCCCATAGTCACCTTTTACGACTCCTACGGGATGAGATGGGGTGGTGGTATTCTTAGCCGGCACCACACGGACATAATCATACTTACATAATTATCATTAATGATTTTAAACAACGTTTTTGTTGCGTTGATATGTTTGGGCTCATTTCACAAACTTTAAGTATGTGCATTTTTCGCAACTTTTTCGTCAATTCGATACATTTATTAGGACATCCATGGGAGCAGATGGAATGGTACTTTATTTTTAATCCGGGCACCATACGGATAAACTAATAAACTCTTAAGATGTAAAGAAAGCTTTTTAGTTCTTTTTCATTATCATCATATCATCATAATCAGCCAAAGGACATTCACTGCTTAACAAAGGCCTTCCCATAGATTTTAATAATAGTGTCATCATTTTTGGGGGAAATTTGTTAGTACTCACCATGCACGGCAGGTGGGTCGGTGATCGCTGTATGGCTAATTATCCACAGAAAAGACGCTGCTGCCCATCCCTTTGGTTTGGAGTCTCTTAGTCCCCTTTTACGACATGCGCGAGAGGAGATAGAGTGGTGCTATATTCTTAATCCGGACACCACACGGACGAGTTCTTTTTGTTGATGGGCAATTAATGTTATGTATAAACAATACTTAAGTATTTTATTGAAATCAACCTTCGATTAATCACTTTCGACGAAATACTTCAACATATCCACGTATCCAATAAAATCGGCATGAAGAAATTAATCCGCACACAAATGAGGAAGCAATAAATCATACCTCTTCTAAAGTATACTCGTCGGTATAATCTGGTACGTTTTAAAGCCGTCATCGGCTTAGCACCTCCCTTCTCCCTTTCCTCAGTATCCCCCTCTCCCCGTCAGAGGCACTTCACGTGCGTTTTGACGCGATTATCATACCCCGACGGTATCTGCGCGCAATATTGTTTGCGTTGCGGAGGCTCGAAGGTTGGATGTGGTTTTCTGGGATTTTAATACGATGTTGATATCAGTGGGTTGTATGTAATAACACTTCCCGTATTTGTACTAGACTGGAATTGGTATGTTCCTTTTCTTAAGTATAACAAGGGCTTAAAACTAGTGTTCTAAATGTAAGAATTGATATAAATGGTATAAAATAAGAGAGAGAACTTTGGCCTCTACTAAATACGCCTGTAAATATGGGTTTAGTTTCGTAATAACTTTTCGGAGACAAGCATGACTAATAATATTTTAATCATGATATTTTGATTATCATAGCTGTCCTAAATATTATGTTTTTGTCAAACATGCCTTTATTCAACCACAGCATTGATAACAGTATATTCCATGGTTAAAAAGGAAAATACTCAAGGTTTACCGCAAATTATAGTTACTTAAAAACTTTTTAACTTAAGTTCAAAAATAAGTTACATGTGCAACAAATAAACCTTCTAGAAGAATTCCCCGTGTCAACAATACCGCTTTCATTCACTTCCCACATCCGTGCGCCTCTTTCACTGCCCGTGGAGCGGTTTTTGAATCTGTTTCCTTTGTGACGGTTTTAATATGGAAATTAACGTTCGTTGCCATGTGACGAAACACCTCTACAACCATATTATTTACTGTCTACGCCACTTCTCTACCACCCTTATTTTGAAGGTATAAAGTCTAACATTCTTTATTTTTTGTTTGTGAAGAATAGTGGTTTTGCCGTTCAGTGCCGGACGAATTTGTCGCTAAAACCCACGCGTTGCCCGTGAGCTGCCTAATTGAATTTTTTATCTACTTTACAATGGCGTTGTTTTTTTCTGTGTATTCGCGTGTTTAATTCTGCGCTGTCGGGTTTCTCGCAAGGTTGGCTTTAGGCATGTCATGCCTATATTCCGTTCAACCACACCTTCTGAACTTTGTTTACATCATCATCATATCAGCCATTTATACGTCCACTGCAGAACACAGATTTCCCTCATAGACCTCCACAATGGTGTCGTCTTATTGGGGGGTATTTGCCAATACTCACCACGCTAGGCAGGTGAGTTGGTGAGCGCAGTATTTCTACTGTTCCACAGAAGGGATGCTGCTGCCCATCCTTCTGGTTTAGCGTCTCTTAGTGGCCTTTTACGACATCCACGGTAGGAGATGGAGTGGTGCTGAATTCTTAATCCGGACACCACACGGACTTTAATCCGGACACCGCACGGACTTTTTACATGACGCTGTTTTAATGTTATTTTAATAATTTATGAGAAACTTGCTATTTCACGCATCTTTACTTAAGTAGTACTAATTATCAGTTTGTAATAATTTTCCTACTACTAAAGGAAAGAGGCCTTTTCTCAGGGAAGGAACGAGCATTGATCTGCCACGCTTGATCACTGCGTTTTGGTAATTTCAGACCATTATAGATCTAGGTCTACTTACGATGTTTCCTTAACCGTTAAAGTCAGTGGCGTATTAGATTACATAAGAAAGTACAGATGACATTGAAAATGTCACATTGTTACTGCCTGGTTTTAAACCCAAACTCCATTTTTTATTTCACCATCCTACATCATCTAGTTCCTCCGCTCCGAGGAAGAGCGGAGAGGCTAGCCGGACCCCTACCGGTTACCGGAGCGGCTACCTTCGGCACCACAGAAATCTTGACATATTTCTATGCTTGCCATCAAACAAACCTACAGGATCTCAACAACAATCACGTGCACATTCGCATTTCAAACATTTGCATCAGCGAATGTAAAAACATTGCTATTTGTAACATAATGATTTGTAGGCACTGAGCATCTCCGTGCTTTTGAGGGCACAAAAATTGTCGGTCTCGGTTGTTGTCATTAGACGACAATCGTTAAGCCAAGTTGGAGGCCTTTAGGCAGTTTAAATAACTCTGACACAAGGCTAGCCACTAGCCAAACAAAGACGAAAGAAGAACGATAGATGAAGAGGAAATAGAAAACGCAAGCCACCCATCAAACCGGGTCCCATAGTTCGAGCATGTCATCATTTCGGCCGAATGAAGTCCACTGCTGGACTCAGGCCTCCCCCAAAGATCACCACAACGACCGATATGGATGTGTTGTGGGCACATTGGGGGGTTTTTCCATAATAGCCACGCTTGGCAGACGGGTTGGCGATCGCAGTTGAGTTGTTAATGTACTCGAAGGACGCTGCTGCCCATCCTGCGGCTAAGTTCGAGCATTTTCCATTATTAGTTCAATTTTATTCCAAGTGTATAAAGTCAGGATACGTCGTCGTTAGAAAATACGCTAACTTTCGTTACAACCTTACTTATGTATTCCCTCTGTCTGTGCATATGATGCTTTATACATTTTCAAAATCGTTGATAAATATAAACTAATTGAAATAATTGAAGGAACTAAATAATGCATTATAATGTAACCTATGTGTGTGACGTAATCTACGTGTGCCAAATTTCACTAGAATCCGATCAGCAGTGCTATTCTGTAAGAACTCATTAGAAAACTCACTCCGCAGTGAAAAGTATTAAAAACAATACAAAATATTGTTCTTTGATAAGATGAGATTGATACCGCAGTGAAAAGTGCTAAAAACAATACGATATTAGGGATTTCACTGCGGATTTAGAAGTCAGTTTGCTAGGAGCTCTTGCAGAATAGCCGTGCAGCTGTTAAAGTTTGATTGATTGACAAATATACCTATATAATGATACCTTTCATATTTATTTTAAACAAGTAGTAGAACAATGTTGTTTCCTGCTATATTGCGAGCAGGTTTTAAAGCTGGTATAATTACAATGGACACTGAAAAATCATTGTTTAACTTGATATTTAGGATCAACTAATGCTCCATCCCACCTTCCAAGCACAGCAGGCTGTGCTGCCGCTGGTGCTTCTGCAGAGAAGCCCTCAAACGGCGCAAATAAAGCTTTAATCGGTACCTAATTATTGTTTGGAGCTGTTGGCGGTTTACCTGAAAATCATAAAACGTGACTTTAATTGGACACGAAGAACCTACATAAAAATAACTTACATAAATGCTGTATGTCGGTAGAAGCTACATTGATGTGTGACAGTTTTTGTTTACTTTAACCCATTCACACTTTCCAACTTATTTTCGAGATTCAAATAGTTTCGTAACGATTCCAATTTTATCCCTGACTACATTCATGCCATGAATGACACGGATACGTGGACCTACGTTTTTGTTTTGTATAAAACCTTTTGATTTTTATTATATTAAAAGCAACGTTGATTTAAAACGTACAATGAGATGTGTTGAATATATAAATAATACCTAGCTCGGCAGATTTTATGGTAAACCATGTAAATTATGTTCCGTGTGGTGTCCTGATTAAGTATATAACACCACTGCAGCTTCTCCCGTGGATGCGTAAAAGGCGACAAAGGGACTCTAAACCAGAGCAACTGGGCAGCAGCAATGACGACGCAGTTGTGGAAATCTATGGGGAGACCTCTGTTCAGCAGTGGATGTCCTTTAGCTGATATGAAGATATCCAAGCTTTACCCATGTACTACTACTATCAATTGATATTAATTTAGCAACTAAATTTATTCATCAGTTTAAGAGCTCGGCTCTTGTTAGTGTCGAAAGGATAGAGGGTGCATTACACCGGCTACTTCCCAATCTTATGGGGAACGGGAAGAAGTTCGCCGCCTCTACGGGGGAGTCGTGCGGTCCGTGGCCCTCTACGGGGCGCCTATTTGGCCATCTCGGCTCTCGTGCGTCCAGCGCTGCAGAACCAAGATTCACGATCTGCAGCGTAGAGCGGCTATACGGATCGCACGAGGATATTGAACGGTGTCCTTTGAGGCGGCAACTCAGTTGGCGTGCTTTCCACTTTTTTAATATCCTGGCGGAGATGGATGCGTGGGTGTATCACCAAACAGGCTCCACCACAGCGATGAGGGCGTGCCTTCAGGGGCGCCCACAAGTTTGAGACTGCATGCTCAGCGACGTGCACTCAAGCTGTGGCGCGAGCGGCTCATGCTGCCGCAGTACGCGCAACAGCACGTCGTTGAGGCCGTCTTGCCGCTCTTCGGAACCTGGCTCTAAAGAAGCGAGCGCGTCACATTCCGCCTGACGTAGATTTTCACCGGACACGGTTGTTTCGCACAGTTTGCACTGGATAGGACGCGAGGTCACGGCACAGTGCCACCACTGTGGAGATGATCAGGATACCGTACAGCACACGCTCGGACAGTGCCCTGCGTGGGCTGCCGAGCGGCACAAGATCTCTCTCTGCCAGCAGAAGCGTCGGCTATGCGTGCAGTGCATAAAATTGGAGTACTGTGGTCTCCTTCTGTGAGAGCGTCATGCTCCAGAAGAAGGTCGCAAAGCGGGATCGGGAGAGGGCTGATCCCGTTCCGAGAAGGAGGACACGGAGCCGACGTAATAACCGCCGCGGCGCCCGTGTCCAACACGCCTGAGCCCCTTGTCGTCTTTTTGTGGTGGGGGGCCTTGGGGGTCACGAGCGCGTTGATTGGGGAATCTGCGTGCTCATACCGAGTGAACCCTGGGAAGACGACGGTGTGCATGTGGTCACATGCCGCCGTGTGCGCAGCACAACGCATAGCGAAGTTATGGTGCCTTCTTTATAGTCGCCTTTCCTCCGCTAGAGGGGGTGACCGCTTTACATCCCCTTCGAGATATGCCTAAATGCGTGGCACCAATGGGTGGCTCTAGTGGTCAAGGATTACCAAAGTGGTCCCCAAACGGTCGATAACGGTTTCTCAGAGGTCGACATAAACGAAAACTGATTTTGGGGGTCTACGAGGTCAAAAATCTACCCCTATTAATTAACACAAGTTCTTATTTGAAACTTTCAAGAATTTTTAAAGTAGTTTGGCTATGGGGGTCTGAGGTATCAGTTCATTTTCGAAAAGGGGTCTCTTACCAATAGTTTATTAGTTAATCCCTGCTCTAGATGGAGATTTAAAGGTAGGAGTCCAGCATGCCGCTTCGCCGATTCCCGAAGCTGAGGAAGTAAATGAGGTATTTCCACCGGATCAATAAAAAAAAATAAAAAAAGTTAATCTCCGCCCACGGCTGTCGTAAAAGGTGTTAGCGTGATAAGGGTTGATATCAAGAGGAAGGGCAGTAGCATCCTCCTTTGTGCTAATAACAACATACTGTGATCACCAATCCGCCTGCCAAGCATAGTGATTATGGCATTATCCCTTATGACCGCTCACTGTAGTGATCACTGGGAGGAAGTTCGTATGTGTGTGTGTTTGCATGTTGGGCAAAAGGTCTATCAACCAATCGCCACAACACATCCGATTCATAAAAAAGTAACAAAAACCTGGCACTGTTTGTAAATTAAAAACGTTACGAACATTTAAATGCAGACTTGGGGCTGTCGCCCGCCATGTTTGCTCATCGTCGCGTACGTAAGATTTCATCCCGCTTCACGCTCCGTATCAACTGTTTGAATAGAGATACACCACTCTAAATTTATTGTGAACATCCCCCTACACCCCACCCAGTCTTTATTGTGGCAAATCCGATATATCGCTTTCACTTCAAACTCAGTGATATGGTAATTTGACATTTAATTCCTACGCCTCCCTTATTAAAGGAGTCCTTTGTTATTGATATTTTAGTGATGGAGTTACGATTAATGAATTGAAAATTTGTTATCTGGTTGTAAAAAGGTTATACGAAAGGTACATTTTTTACCTATTTCAGTAGTCTCTTAGTATTATTTAGTAGTCACAGGGACACTTCGGGTTATCCTTTACAATCCCCCCGGGAGGGTGACCGCTTTACAGCCACCTTCTTAGAGTTGTGCCTATAGGCGTGGTTGGTGATAGTGGCGCACGCCCCAGTGGTTTTAGCCGGTAGGAGTCCGGCATGCCCCTCCGTCCTTCCCCGAGGCGGTGGAAGTTCCTGCAGAATTTCCACTGGGCACCAATAAAAAAAGTCTCTTATTGCGAAAGCGTGGCACCAATGGGCGGCTAGTTTTAGTCGGTAGGAGTCAAGCACCTTCGCCCTTCCCCAAGGCGGAGGAAATTCATAAAGAGTTTTCACTGGATGACCAATACAATGTCGTATGTGGAATTCATGTCTGTAAACGCACCCACGACACAGGAGAAATCCAAGTGTGGGGCAACGTTTTTAAAAAAAAGACAATAGAAACTCTCACTGCAAAAGTCCGGCTAGGTAGGTACCACCGCAGTGTCAGATATTCTGTTTAAACTTTAGACATTACTGTGTTCGGGTTTGAAGGGTATGGTAGCTAGTAAAATGACTGGGCATAAGAGGCTAATGTCCGACGTCAATGGGCACTGAACTTAAGCATTAGAAGTCGTTCCTAAGTAGAAAGAAAGAAAACACATTCTAAGTCTCTCTCTGTCATACAATTTGAAATCGCTAAGAGTTTCCTAGACAGTTAGGTCAAAAAATTATACTAATAGAAAGCAAAAATCTTGAACCCATTTAACAGGAGGACCCTTTGAAGTTTCTATATCTACTAAATCTATAAGGATGAATACCTCATTTAATACAGAGAGCAAACCAACAATTTCGTTTAAACGAGACACAAAATTATATTTCGTCGGGCATTCCGCATCGAAAAAGAAATTCCAAAATCAAATCCGCAGCGAGCTATCGGAATGCGGATGTATCGTCATTCGAATATTGCCAATAAAACACCGATGAGCTGAAAAATCGATGTGGACAGACGAACCGCCGACACAGCGAATATAAAATGACGCTATATCCCTCACAACGGTAGACGCGAGTGGAATTTGGAATATTTTGGTATATTTCGATACTGTGTTGTGACGTCACCATTATTTTTTTGTTCAAGTCACCTATAATTTTCTTTTCGGCACCTATCCTTATGTTTACAAAAGAATAGTTGCTGTTTATTAATAAGAAGTTCTTTAACCATCGCATAATTGTACTGTTTATTAGGAATTTACAGTAATGTGTTGGTGAATTTTTATAGCAGTAAATAATACAATTATAAGTAAGTAATTAAATCCAGTGATAGCCTAGTGGTTAAACGCTTGCCTGCCATACAGTACGGTCTGAGTTCAATCCCGGACCGCACCTCAGACTTCGGATTCATGGGCTTATAGAATTAGCACACACTTGCGTTAACGGTGAAGCAAAACATTGTGAGGAAACCTGCACACCCGAGAGGCCGCAAAATGATCTGAATGGAGTCAGCCCGGGCCTAACTTTTCTCATTGTGAGAAAATGCCCATGCCCAGCAGTGAGACAGTAATGATTATGATTATTTAAATAAGTAATTAAGTACCTATAGGTATTTTAGGTATTTAGTAAGAGGTATTTACATTATTTTTTTGTTCTTGTTGCATGCGATAGATATAGGTAATATCAACTTTATTGTTTGCATTGCTGTAGAGAGCAGACAAAGCATATCCTTTACTTGAAAGTCCGTAGTCGCAGTGGGTATCTCATCAACACAAATGCAGTACTTAGACATAATAGCGTCGGACGCATTGTTCGTGGACGAAGAGCCGCGATAATCACCGGCCGACTGTCTCGTTCCGCACTCGCGCTTAGCTGAGATTGGCGCCTTTACACTATACGATTTTACAATGTATTAGGTAGTTGCGGCTTCGTAAGTGTATAGTAGTTATTATATTTATGAATTTTACAGAGACATGAGATTTGCGTCTAGTACCTAATCGTTAATCTGTTCCTCCTCGAGCGTAGCTCGGTCAACCAGGCATAAGTTATAACTATTTTAGATTTATTTTAATTACCTGCTACCTTATAATAAATATAAACAAGGGCGTATCCATGTCATGACCCCTCCGCTGGGCCTACGTCAACCACTGATAATATTTCTAACCTCATTGATTTAGATTTTAAAAAGTACTTTGTAGTATGATGACTTGTCAGGCCTCACACAAACACGCATACGACGACCCGCACGGATAGGACTCTGTGCTGTTAATAATATTATGTTACACCCGTTGTTCATTGTAAATAATATAATTGTTCACGTGATTTCAAATTTGATTTTGCCGCGGCGCGCCTCTCCCTCCTCCCTCAGGGACTCTAGGATAAGCCTATCCAGCCACGGGCTGACCATTTCGCTCATAGTCATGTACCGCTTTGCGCTTGCTTAGCGTGAATGCAAGATTGGCGCAAATCAAAATCGAATACCGCATAAAAATACATACAGAGATACGGCCGAAATTAATAAATCAAACTAATCCGAAATCATTGGATATGGGAGTTAGTATTTGTTTGCTTAGTATGGTTGTCAGCAGTAAACTATGTGTATTGTACATACCTTACTTACATAAATATTATTTTTCATAGTTACATTTTTTATGCGAATTAAGATTTACGTTTCCATTTTGTAACTCCATCATTTAATTAGGAAACCGTCAATTTATTTAAACTATTAACGAATTATTAATTTCCTTTTTACACAGCACCAGCTCACATTTTAGTTATTGCTAAATTATGTTACCTGTGTCATGCTTGTCATGCTTTTTAATCAAATATGATCGCCTTTATATTTCCATTTTGTAATTTTGACTGTCCATATATGTAACCAAACAAAATGGAGGTAACGATTTCATGTTTACCAATCTAAAACTGCGCGATGTTCAACACTAGAACAAATAATGCTGCAAGTAATTAAATATATATTTTTTACGATGATTTTACTATCATTTACAATAATAGGATATACAAAAATGTAAAAACATGAGCAGAAATTCCTCAAAGTGATGGTTTTAAAAGTAAATAGTAACGCTTTACAAGTTAAGACACGAATATTTTGATACTGGTAGCGGTTTTATAATTAAATGTAATTGCTAGTTCTTTATGTGAGATGGTGGTGATCAGTTTAAGTAACATGCGTCAAAATTAATGGTGTTTTGATGTTAGAATTCATTTCAATAACAAATACAATATGTATGAAAATCATATTGATCACGCCACGTGTCGCGAAGTATAAAGTGCTTCCTACACCCCTCTTTCAAGTGCATCGCATCTCATTTACGTCGCGATTCCCGGTAGGGTTCACTCGCTCATTTGCGAATTGATTTCGGGTTTAACATGAAAACTTTTGTTGCAGGATGAGTTCTGTGCAAGAAGATAAGGGCCCCAGTGAGGGACCTGTGAAGACCCACATACGGGACCTGAGGAATACAGAACTAGTTTCCCGTCTATTAGCGGCCACACCACCGTATCTCTACAGCGCTTTACCGCTTCAGCCTCACGCGTTCTTCTTCAGCGAAATGCTTAGATCATTTGTAAGCGCTCGCCACGGCTGTAGACCTCCGCACTACCATCGCCGCTTTAAGCGCCGGACACACAAATATTTCGCTGAAAACGATAACGATTGGCGACGAGAATGGCCGAAGCATGAAGAAGAGAAAAAAGAACCTGAGGCACGTCCAGAAGTACCATTGGAGCTGACTGTCGATAAGCATTCGAGGGTGCGTGACCCTTCGCCAAGGAGATTGTCGCCTAAAGTCGAACAAGCGAAGCCGAGCAGCAGCCCCGGGCCGCCAGGCAGACAGTCTTCGTTTGTTGATGTGGGAACGGAAGAATTGCCAAAACCTTCACCATGCGTTGGCCGAAGCTCTGAGACTACATCAGTACCACAGTCAAACCTAATTCTTCCACCACCACCACCAATGTGGTACCCACCATTGTACAACCCTGGAGGGTACGGCGTAGATCCTTTAAATTTCTTCATAGATTTGCGCGTATCTGGGCATATTTACGATAGGAAGCGAGCTGCAGCTGAAGTTGTCGACAATAACCAAGAGACGCGGGAAGAAACTGGATTAGATAAGAGGCTAGGGAGAGATTTCGGGCAGCGACCTCGGCATTTGTCGGCTTTCTCCGTACCCGTTCGTTCGGGCAATGTGCCTGTTGAAACAGAAAAGTATTTCGATCATGCAAGTTCTAAGCCTGCAGGCATGATTAACGGCACTTCATATATAATGAGGAATCTCAAACGAGTTTATGAGGATCTCCATAATTTGCAGGATGTACAAGAAAATCCACAATTAAGTAAAGGCGACGATACTAAAGCCGAGTCGTCAGATATTGATGACGATATTATAGATTGAAATGATTTGATGTATATATTATGTTTGTATAGCTTATCTTTGAATCTCAACTTTAATGTGAATATTATTGAAATAAAAATTAAAGTTTCCTAGGTATATCTTATAATTTGCGACCAAGCGCGTCGTCGAGGCCGTCCTGCCGCTCTTCGGAGCCTGGCTCAGAAGGAGCGAGCGCGTCACCTATCGCCTGACGCAGGTGCTCACCGGGCATGGTTGTTTCGGTGCGTACCTGCACAGGATAGGCCGCGAGGCCACGGCACAATGCCACCATTGTGATAGCGACCAGGACACCGCACAGCACACGCTCGAGGCGTGCCCTGCGTGGGCCGCCGAGCGGCGGATCCTGGTCGATCGGATCGGGCAAGATCTCTCTCTGCCAGCTGTAGTGTCGGCTATGTTGGCAGAGCACGAAAACTGGAATGCAGTGGTCTCCTTCTGTGAAAGCGTCATGCTCCAGAAGGAGAACGCAGAGCGGGATCGGGAGAGGGCCGATCCCGCTCGAAGAAGAAGGAGACGGCGCCGGGGTAACAACCGCTCTGGCGCCTAATTCCGATACGCCTGAAAACCCCTGCCATTGCTATAAGGTGGGGGACCTCTGGGTTCGCGGGTGCGTAGATTGGGGAATCTGCGTGCCCACACCAAGCGACCCAAGAGAAGACGGTAGCACGCATGTGGTCACGCGCTGCCGTGGGACGCTTTGGGGGATCCTTTACAATCCCCCTGGGGGGGTGACCGCTTTACAGTCACCCTCTCCGAGATGTGCCAATAGGCGTGGCACCAGTGGGCGGCTCTAGTGTGATCATACGAGGACCTGGAGCCTCCCTTAGGTGCCGAAGATGACCGCCCCAGTGGTTTTAGCCGGTAGGAGTCCGGCATACCCCTTCGTCCTTCCCCGGGGCGAAGGAAGTTCATGAAGAATTTCCACTGGGCACCAATAAAAAAAAAAAAAAAAAAAAAAAAAAAAAGGTATATCTTATAAGGCTCTAGTGTGATCTTACGAGGACCTGGACCTTAGGTGCCGAAGATGACCGCTCCAGTAGTTTTAGCCGGTAGGAGTTCGGCATACCCCTTCGCCTTTCCCCGGGGCAAAGGAAGTTCATGTAGAATTTCCAATACCAATAAGAAAAAGGTATATCTTATAAAAGTTTGTGAGAATTTATAACAAATTGATCTCAATGTCTAGTCTTTTTAATCCGTAGTTATAATATAATATTATAAACTTAATTAATTACGAGGGCGGCACTGAAAATTTCGGGAATCAAGGAAGTGACACAACATTACTATTTAAAAATGTATTTATTGCTTTTCGAAGTATTCTCCGCGAAATTTGACACATTTTTCCATACGATGGAACCAATCATTGAAGCAACCATTTCATTCGGAAGTTGGGGTCTCCAAAATGGCCGTTTTGTAGGCGTCCACAGCTTCTTTAGGTGATGAAAATCTCTGTCCACGCAATTTATTCTTTATTTTAGGGAAAGTATAGAAATCATTAGGGCTTAGGTCGGGGCTGTACGGCGGATGGTCTAATAATTCTATGTTTTCTTGCTCTAAAAACTCTTTTGTTCTGTGCGCGGTGTGAGAACTCGCATTGTCGTGATGGAGGATGATGCGGCGGTTGCAGTTCTCTCTACGGAGTTCAGAAACGACCTGTGGCAAACAAATGCTAGCATACCATTCTGCATTAACCGTTCTTTGTCCCTCAAGAGGAATAGTCGTAACATGGCCGGTTTTGGAGACAAACGTGGCCACCATTTTTTTTGCAGCACTCCGTGAACGAACAATTTTTGTTGGCTTTAACTCATTTTCGAACACCCAAACTCGTGACTGGTTTTTTGTTTCGGGTTCGTACGCATATATCCAGGATTCGTCACCTGATACGATGTTGTATACAGCATTTGAGGATCCTGCGTGGAATCTTTCGAGAGTTCTGACGCACCAAGTAACACGAGCCGCTTTTTGCTCTCCACATAGCAAATGCGGTATCCATCGGGAAAACAACTTTTTTACACCTAATTGTTCATGCAAGATTATTTGTATTTGACTCATGCCAATGTCTAAAGTTGCCTGAATTTAGCGGTATGTCACATGTCGATCTTCCTCAATCAGCTTACGCACAGCATCAACGTTTTCTTGGGTGACTGCAGTTTTTGGACGACCTTGACGAGGATCATCACTGAGCTTGACACGTCCACGTTGAAATTCAGCAAACCAGCGATAAATTGTGGTTTTGGATGGGGCTTCATCACCAAATGCAGAAATCATCCGGTCAACACACTGTTTTTGTGTTAAACCATTTCGAAAGTCATAATAAATCATCGCTCTTGAATTTTCTCGAGTCAATTCCATTTTCTCAACGACTAAACAAGTTTGACAAAACCTTGTGACAAGACCGTGAATCTTTTTTAAAATAAATAAATGGTATTCGATTTGTAAAACCAAGGAGTTTTCAATTAAAAAGATTTTAATATGACAGGAACAGTGGAAATATTCCATTCCCGATACTTTTAGTGCAGCCTATGTATAAAATGTTGTATCTATTTCAATAAGTAGATCCCTGTATTGTACCCAGTACGTAATTATGATTCCTATCAGATTGAACTTATAATTAGTAATAAAATATAAAACAACAAAATACTCAGTATTATTTCCCTCATTTTATTTCTTGTTTCTTTATTTAATTCCATGTGGTGTCCGGAATAAGAATATAGCACCACTCTATTTCCTCCCGTGGATGTCGGAAAAGGCAACTAAGGGACTCTAAACCAGAGGGATGGACGGCAGCGTCCCTTCTGTGAAACAGTAGCCATTCTGCGCTCACCAACCGGCCTGCCAAGCCTACCTGAGTAGAGTAAAAGTATCTTACCAACTAGAAAATTTTATTCCCTCCAAAATAACAACCCAAGGTACCTATATAACCGGTCATTGGGCAAATCTATGTCTCCCCGGCTTTTATTCAGCAGTAGATGTTCGTTAGCTGATATGATGATGATTTCTTGACGTTTTGTATATATTTTATCTCTGCCGGTGATCAGTGCAGTGATAATAATTCGAGGAGCGTTTTGGATGCAATTCGGGAGTATCGATTCACACCGTTTGAACTCAGGCCACGTTTCCCACGTTTGGCTATGCATAATAAAAATAAAGCATTGGTGTGTGCCTTGGATTCGCTGCTTTGTAGCTATTTAGAAAGCAGCGAAGATCTTGGCGATACACATTCAATCCTATATTGTGCGGCAGCAGCATGTCGTGTAGCTCATTTCAAATTTTCAAACACTGAAAATACTCGACCCAAACCCACCATACCAGCTTGGCAGGATAGGATTGGACGTATCGATGAGACCAGGGTACTCATCGGTAAGCTGACCAGTTTCAGGGAGGGCAATATTTGCGCTAGAGTGATACGCTTTGTAAGGCGTGCTCGCCTTTCCTTTTTCCTTTCCTGGGGACTGATGTCAGTCCTCGAGAGATATCTCGAGTTACAGAGCGCATCGACTTTCTGAAACAGAAAGTTTATGCATGGGCAAACTGTATTCGTTGGTATAAGTGCCGTGGGGATCGATTTACCCACAACCGTATTTTCCAAAGACGGTTTCAAAAGACGGTTCTACAGAAATTGGGAACGACCGGATCAAGATGTGACTGACGTGCACCTACCAGATAATAAGGTAATGAGTGCATTTTGCTACGATATCTGGTCGGTGCCTGTGGCTCATATCGAAAGGAGAATGTGAGAAAGGCGATCAAACGAGTATTTGAATCGATTAAAGAAATGGCAGAAATAACTATCGGCCCCGAAGACGTAGCTAGTGCAGTGCGTCCAATGTCAAATTGGAAATCCCCTGGCCCGGATGGACTGCATAATTTCTGGTTAAAATGGTTACGAAGTTCGCATGCTCGTTTGGCCTCTCAGTTTCAATTATCTTTAGAATCTGGGTCGTTACCAGCGTTCTTGACAACAGGAGTCACCCATTTGCTCCATAAATCGGGTAGTACCGTGGAACCCAAAAATTATAGACCGATAACATGTTTACCGACAGTCTATAAACTTCTTACATATATTCTGAGAACTAAAATAAAACTTTTTAATTAAAAAAAATACCGACTTCAAAAACCCTACACGATATAAAAATATTAAAAGCACTGAAAAGGAAAAAAAACTTTATTTAAGGAGTTGGGCGGGGTCAGGTATAAAATTTGTTCTCGTTGGTCTGCATGAACCATTGTTGGGGCATACCTGGCCTTTGTTTCTTTTTAGTGTAAATAAATGTAAGAACTTTTTCCAATTTGGTAGCAGTGTTTAACACAAAAAATAAGAATGACTCAAATCAGTTCTCTGATCTGAGAGGAATCGAAACTATTAAGACATCATCTGGATAAGCGCAGTCAAATTAAACTGTTTATAGAAGCTGGTTAAAAAATTACTCAATCAAATTAATCTTTATATGGGTCCAACTCAAAAACATACTGCACCAGTTAAAAAAATAATTGCTCAAATCGGTCAACAAATCTCGGAGTAACTCCTCCTTTTTGAAGTCAGTTAATTACTGATCACATTGATAATAATTCAAAAATGTCCACCTCTCAGAATGGATGCAGGAATCGGGACCACCCGAGGTACTAAGGAGCTACTCCTCATTGATATGGCCATTAGCGAATAGGTTCGACGTTCCAGAAAGGATCTGTCGACATGTTGGATATATTATAAGAAGGCCTATGACTCAGTACTACATACATGGCTCATGAGAGTACTAAAGTTGTATAAAATAAACCCAACTCTACGTACTTTCTTGATGTCATGTATGAGGCAATGGAGGACAGTCCTTCACTATCCAGGATGTAGACAGATTCAAGGGAATAATTAACCAATCCGGATTGAGCGTGGAATATTCCAGGGCGATAGTCTCGAGTCCGTTGTGGTTTTGAACCCTCTGAGAACAATGTTGAAAGGTTCAGGGCTAGGCTATCGGTTGAGAAGAGGTGGTCAGGTAATACCCCACCTCTTTTACATGGATGATCTGAAACTGTATGCCCCCAGCAATTTGCAGCTGTTACTGAAGGTAACTGAAACTTTCAGTAACTCTATCAGGATGGAATTTGGTGTGGATAAATGTGTAGTCATGCATGTAACTCTCACGAGGGGGAATTATAGAATCCGCGGGAATACAACTCACGGATTCCATATACCTCATTCCAGATACCTCCTCAACTGAGTCGTACCAATACCTGGGTATGTCAGAGGCGTTCGGTATCAGTGCAGCTGACATAAAACAATCATTGAAGGAACGCTACTTTGGCCATCTGAAAAATGTTCTAAATCGTTTTTTGTCAGGCGGAAAAAGGTGTAGGCTTTTAATGGTTGGGTCATATCAGTCTTGATATACTCTTTTGGTATACTCAGACCGAATTAGACGGCCTGGATAGAAAAGTTCGCTCACTGCTGACCGCAAATCGTATGCTTCACCCCCAATCATCGGTAATGAGGCTGTACATCCCGCGAAAGTGTGGCGGTCACGGATTTTTTAATGCTAAGACCCTGCATAATCGTGAGCATGATCATGCTCGAAATTAGTGGAGCGAATAAAACGGGGATGTGGTCGCAGTGGACAAAGGACTCGCCCCGCTCTCGTTGGTTTAGAAACTGGCGAACAGAACTGGCGCATACCTATTGTACTTGAAAACAACGACCGCAGAGAAGTATGGCAGAGCAAGGAGGACATGGACGCTATTATCGGGCACATCATAGGCCCGATGTAGACTTCCTAGCGTCCGTAGCCTGGCTACGTTTTGGTGACCTTTTTGGAGAAACCGAAGGTTTTGTTTGTGCATTTATGGACGAAGTTATGATGACGAACAACTACCGCAAATATATTGTCAAGGATTGCACAGTTTATATCTGTCGGGCATGTCACCATCCAGGAAAATCCATGAGACATATTATTTCTGGTTGTTCTCGTCTCGCTAACGGCGAGTACTTGCACAGACATAATCAAGTAGCCAGGATCATCCACCAGCAACTTGATTTGAAATACAGTCTTGTGGAATCTGAGGTGCCATATTGCAGGTACATGCCCGACCCAGTTCTTGAAAATGGTCATATCACTTTGTACTGGGGTCATTCTATCATCACTGACAGGACTGTTGTTACCAGTAAGCCTGTTAAAGTGGTGATATATTGATTACAGCGCCACGCAATGATTGCCGATGTCACTGTTCCACATGATGAGAATCTCGTGAAAGCTGATAAATATATTAAATATCTTGACTTAGCATACGAGATTGTTGACACGTGGAATGTAGACATGGCAATCATTGTGCCGATTGTTGTTTCTGCCCTTGGCCTAATGGCAAATAGCCTCGACTATCATCTCAAAAGGCTCTCGTTAGGCGGCTGGTTCTAGGGTTTGACACAGAAAGTGGTACTCCTTGACACGGTACGTATTGTGAGGAGGCTCCTCTCTCTTGGGTCCATACCACCAGTATCTTGGACCCTGTGCCCGATGCTGGTTGGTCACTATTTTTTATTCTTTTAAAACATGTATTTTATTATATATTTAAAAAATGTAATTGATATGTATATCGTTTGAATAAAGAGAATGTGGTGCCGGCTAAGAATACCACCACCCCATCTCATCCCGTGGGTGACTTAAAAAGCGACCATGGTATTAGCCGGAGGAAGGGCAGCAGCGTCCTTCGAGTATATTTATAACTCAACTCCGATCGCCAACCCGTCTGCCAAGCGTGGTAATTATGGCAAAACCCCCAATGAGCACACAACACAAACCCATACCAGTCGTTGTGGCAATCTTTGGGGGAGGCTTCTGTCCAGCAGTGGAAGTTTTCGGTCGAAATGATGAAAGGGAATAATAATAAATCATTTATTTCAGATAGGATGTCCATATATGTGTTAGTAAAACTCTTATAATTATGTTATTAGGATTTATTTATTTTATAGTTTTATTTATTTTTACACAGAACCTATCACTATGTTTATCCAATATTTGACTATAGAGCTGTCAGGGCGCTCAGCAATCGCTCTCAGAATGATGTTGTGACTGCCGCGCATTCGATGAAGTAATGACGCTACCTTTCTACCGGATAATGGTGTGAAATCCGGCAGTGTGTGCCTCCACGAACATTCCCGACGCACTACAGCTGCACCGTAATACTCCCAACAACATTCTAAAAGCGTTACTGAACACTGAGGACGTTGTAGGCTTGGCGCGAATATTTGACCCACAGGCTGCCGGAGTAAAAAGATTGGCAGTATACTTTCAACAACGTATTTTTTACATCTGTGGTGCAGCGTGCGAACCCGCGGGCCAACATCTTGCTCCTCACCGCTATAGTACTGAGTACAAGTCGCTTTGCACAATCGAAACGTAATAGGAAACTACACGTTTACTGCGTTTGGCTCTGTGATTGGCTCGCTCTTAACTTTTCAACCAATCGGAGCGCCGAACACAGTAAACGTGTAGTTTCCTATTACGTTTCGATTGTAAAAAGTAACTCGTACTAGGGGTATAGTATCCCTAGTACGAGTTTCTTTTAACTCCGATTGGTTGAAGATTTTGCAGCGGGCCAATCGCAGCGTCGAACGCCATTAACGTGTAGTTTACTATGACGTTCCGACTGTGAAAAGAAACTCGTACTAGGGATACTGGGCGTTTTATTCAGAAACGATTTAGTAAAACAGTTTTTAGACGAAAAACGGACGGACTATTTCTCGTCTAACTGACACTACGTTCCAAAACGAACTACTGACCCGAGTACTTACATACTGCAAACTTCGTTTTCTAAAAAAACATTTCATTCAGCGTTCCTTTACAAACGTTCGGTTGGCAAATTATTTTACACGTTCCTGGATCGAAGCATTTAAATAAATACTTTACAATTCTTGCAATAACAACTATTATCTTGTTAAGAACAACTAGTTGTTTTTAACCGCCAAGTAACTACGTATAGTTACAACGCTAAAATGAATCGAATTTGTATTACTATAAACTACAAATTTGGTGGTACCAAATTACTAAAAACATTATGGAGAAAAACTGTTTCTTTTTGGCTCTCGTGTCAAGGACGGCTAGGTAGACGTTCGTTTTTTATTGAAATTTGATGCTTGCTTATATTATAGTAGCTTTACCTTGCCACGCGTTGCTGGAGCTAGATGGACATAATTACAAAATAAATTTAAATATGAATAAATAAATAAAATATGAGTCCGCTGAGTTAAATGAGTAAGTAAATGAATATATAATTTCGGCCGAATGAAGTCCACTGCTGGACACAGGCCTCCCCCAAAGATCACCACAACCATCGATATGGATGTGTTGTGGGCTCATTGGGGGGTTTTGCCATAATCGCCACGCTTGGCGGGCGGGTTGGCGATCGCAGTTGAGTTGTTAATGTACTCGAAGGACGCTGCTGCCCATCCTCCGGCTAATCCCTTAGTCGACTTTTACGACACCCATGGGAGGAGATGGGGTGGTGGCATTCTGAGCCGGCACCACACGGCAAATGAATATAGCGATGTGTAAAAATTTCAAAACAATCGGTAAAGAACTTTAGATTTGCGATTTTGAACAAACGAACATATTTTTTTATATAGGTATCTAGATATATTATGAGTCTCCTGATTTAATAAAAACATGCGCGTATGTGAATAATACGATGTGTAAAAATTTCAAAACGATTGGTAAAGAACTTTAGTAATTTGCGATTTTGAACAAACGAACATTTATATATATATATAGATTGTCTGTTGGTTTGCGCATGGTTCCCACGTTTTTAGAAGTCTAGAAAAAGTATGAAGAAAGTTAATTTATAATTAATGAATGCAATTTATATATTTATTCATAATTACGACCTAAGTCACATTCGAAACTACCCAATATCTATTAATTGATGAATTCATTTTTAGTACAACATTTTCGTAGTCTGCTGAAGGCGGAAGAATAATATAGGTATATTATACATAGGTCATGATCATGAAAGATCAGTTCTTTTTTAATCTGTTTTTGAAAACACTTTTTTGAGGAAATATAACTGCTTCGTTTCATTTTTCGAAAAATCTGAAACGACCCAGTACTACACCGCTAACGACCTCCGCTATTTTTCTATATCTTCATCATCTATGAGGCCAGTAAGTGAAACAAAATCGACTGGACTCAGGACTGGAATGTAAATAGGTATCTTGAGAAAAGACATTTTATTGCATTTTAAGGAGAAAATCAAATTTGTTTCCTGGCAATTATTTATGATGCGACATATTTGTCAAGAAATGATTGTTAGTTGCCAGCATAATAAAAAAATCAGCTTTACAAACATCCAATTATGACATTTATTTAAAAGGCCAGATTATTGTTTTTATGTGCTTTGATAATTATAATTGATATTATCATAAGAATTATATTTTTTTAAGGAACAAAGTTTGCTTTCTAGTACTTTTCTAGCCTTTACTTTACAAATAGATGAAACAGATGGCAGAATAAATTATTTGTTCTGACAACATTTCAGTCACCACGCGATTTTCGCAAATCTTGATACTCCGTAGATTTTCTGGAAGAATTTATTTAGATTTACGGAGTTCAATTCCATAAAAGTACTATCAAAATGTACGGCCAGCAACCTATTTTAGTTCTCAGTAAGTATTTAGCCTGAATTACTTTAAATTGTTGGTGTAATTTGGGATTTCATTCAATAGTGGTATTAATATTCCAGGCCAAAACACAAAACGTGACTCCGGCCGGAAGGTTCAACTGGAAAATATAAACGCAGGAAAGGTAAATGATGCAAAAATTACTAGAAAACGTTATATTTTTAGGAGAACAGTATTTTGGATGACTCACATTTGTAATAATGCGTTTATTTTAGACTATAGCGGACGTTATTCGAACATGCCTCGGGCCGCAAGCTATGTTAAAAATGTTGATGGACCCAATGGGCGGCATCGTGATGACCAACGACGGCAATGCCATCCTCCGTGAGATCACCGTGCAGCACCCGGCCGCTAAATCTATGATTGAAATCGCCAGGACACAAGATGAAGAGGTTAGAAATATTGTGCCTGAGAAATAAAAAAAAATTCAGTTATTGTATTTAATCCAGAATTTTTGTTGAATCATTTGTTTAATATTATGCATATAACTTTAAAACAAACAAAAATACGACTGCTTTGTGGAACCAATTGTGAGTCATTACTAAAAATTATACTTACAGTTGCAACAAGATGTGTAGGAGTAAACAATATTCATCAGAAGTAAATCGAAATGTATTATCCAGCCTGATAACAGAATGAAAGGGTTTCTTATTGCTTGTTAGAATAATTCACTGCAAGTATCTGCAGATGCAGATGAACGCTCTCCATGTAGCTCCGGTACTTAATATTATATGTCCATTAATCGTGCAGTAATTAATGGACATATAATATTATGTACACCATAACTTTACTGTCTGTTTATAAGTGAGAAACAATCAATTTACTAGTCTATCCTGGCTATAAAGTTTTAAATCTGCATTATATTTATAGCACATTGTCTAAAATATTTTTTTAAAGTTATTCTACAATGTTGTGTGACATTGTTGTTGTTAGTTCTGGCCATTTACTTAATTACTCCTGATCATATATAATTATAATATAACTTATTTCTCCAGGTTGGCGATGGGACAACCTCGGTTATTGTCTTGGCTGGAGAGATGTTGGCTGTAGCTGAGCCATTCCTGACCCAGAACATCCACCCTACAGTTATCATCCGAGAGTACAGACAGGCGCTCGAAGATGCTGTAAAATTGTTGCAGGATAAGATCTCCATACCCATTGACTTAAATGACCGAGAGAAGTTAAAGGATGTTGTGAGTATTAAATTTTAACATAAAATATTAATAACAGACTGCATTCAGTAGCTAATTCTCCATATCTTTACACAAAAATACGAATACCAGTAAAGTTACCATAACTTTATGTATACAACAATCATACAAGCCATTTATATGTCCACTGCTGAACAAAAGCCTCCGCATTGATTTCCACAATTGGGTCATAATTTGGGGGTATTTGCCAATACTCACCATGATTGGCAGGTAGGTTGGTGAGCACAGTATGGCCGCTGTTCCACAGAACAGACACTGCTGCCCATCCATCTGGTTTAGAGTTGCCTTTTACGAAATCTACAGATGGAGCGGTGCTATATTCTTAATCTGGGGTCCACCACATAGACTATAGAAAAATTCAGATGTTTAAATGCCAAACTGTTTGTAAATAGAAAACCCAAACTATGCTACTGCTATTATGTTAGAGACAATTTCACATTTTAAACCAGGTTTTTACTGGAAGCCCAGCCATCAAATATGTGGTAGATATATGACATGTTACAAAGTGTATGTCTGTGGTAAAGGTATGATAACACATCAGTGATTCTCCTGATGTTGCAGATGTTTATGGTCATTGGCGATCCCTTATGCACCTGCATGCTGGAAACTGGGAACACCCCTGCTATATAATAAAAAGCCAAGGAACCAAAAAAAAAGATTGAGCCTTAAAGTGCATATGATTTGTTGTAAAATCAGAGTGACAATTCTCGTAATTTTTTTTTTTTCACTTTGGTGAGATCGAAAATGGATCGAAAGTTGATAGAAGACAAAAGATATTCTGCTAACATTTCAAACTGTAAATAAACGTCAAAATTGAGATTAAAATGAGACTAGATTGAGACTATATTGAAATGTGACTGAACTTTAAGAGTAGAAGAATATGATTTTTTGGTCAATTCATATTTTAATCTCAGTTCAGTCAATTTTCGTCATAGTGTAAACTAATTACGAGAATTGTCCTTCACCAATGGTAATAAGCAACATGTAACATAATGTTAATTATATCCAAAAAAAAATATTCAGGTATTATTTGAAATGATTTTTGATGGCTGACCGTAGCCACCTCTGGGAAAATAGGTTGGTACCATCTGACGGCCAACTCTAGCACCGCGCGCACTCATGGTCAATACACATAGCGCGCACTTCCCTGGCTTCCTGTTACACACTTCAGTTCCTTTTCACGAAATCACTCCCTCACAGATTGCAGGAAAGCGAAAGGCATGTCATACCTCATAAAAATTAACAGTACTTACTTACCTGTCATATGTCTATGTAAGATATTTTTGAGAATTCCCTCATCCTCCAGCATTCTTTGCTTTCCTGAGCTGTAGCTGGGAAGAAAAAACTGCTACGAAATTCCTACATTCTTATGAGTATCTGTAAATTCTGCTTTATTGTAACACTGGAAATATTTCTCTTGTAAGGTTGTTTTCAACAATATATCAATGACAAGACTGAGATTTTATTATTTATAGCCTAAGTATTCCTAATTAGCCTAATAGCCTAATTATTATCATATTAGCCTGTGAAAGTCTTCTGCTGAATATGGCTTCTAAAAGAAGCTGCTACACTCAAAAATGGTAGTTAATATTTCCACAAAATGGTTTAGTGATTCCAGTACATTAAAATTATTAGTGCACTGAACAATGCAAGCTGGATAAACAATTATTTTTATGATTATTTGTTTTTCTTTCCCACAGATCCGTTCATGTGTGGGCACTAAGTACATTGGGCGTTGGGCAGACCTTGCAGTAGACATTGCACTTGATGCTGTTAACACTGTCACAGTCAACGAGAACGGCAGAGTAGAAGTTGATATTAAAAAGTAAGCTTTTTCATAAACATGCTATGTTTTCGGTCCCAGGTGCTTTGTTCTATCTCCTATTACTGCTCTCACGGATATCTTATTTAGTTATTGAGGATCTAAATTGAATGCGCAAATGTGGCTCTGTTAGATAAAAAATTAGTTGATCATTGAACATTATAATAAAACACTTTTAAACGGATTCTAACGCGTATATTTTAGATTTTTGTTTTTCCTGACGTTTCGAACACTTTGCAGGGTCCGTGGTCGCAGGATGACTAAGGTGACAGGCGTCGTTACAGATTTTATAAAGTTATTTTATTTTATCTACCGTACAATTATAATCAAAAATTATTTCGATGCACGCAGTAATCACTCACAGTGTCTTGATGTTTTTTTAGTGTGGTATTTAGTTTGGGACTTTATTATTTTAATAACAGGATTCCAAACTGGTGGTACCTGCCAGCCATCTTCTCTATTAAAATTAGGATGTTTTTTAATTTCAATAGCCTCACGAAACATTCTTGGTACATATCGGTTCTCTTTCGCGAGGACTTGAGGTTGATCAAAACGAAGAAAATGGTTGGGTTTATCTAAGGCATGTTCGCACACTGCAGACTTTGTGGAGCATCTATGCTTGACGTCAGCTATGTGTTCTTTTAACCTGGTGGCTATACTACGCTTTGTTTGCCCTATGTATGACAACCCACATTCACAGTCAATCTTGTAGACCCCTGCATCTTGTAAAGGTATGTGACATTTCACTGGTTTGAGAAGTTGGCTGATCTTCTTATGCAGCTTGAAGTAGGTTTTAATAGAAGCACGCTTCAAGATATGACCAATTTTGTCCGTGACTCCCTGAATAAATGGTAAAATCTAAAATATACGCGATAGAATCCGTTTAAAAGTGTTTTATTATAATGTGTAATACTCGCGAAAACCTAAAACATTATTATTGATCATTGAATTTCCAAAAATGTTGTGATTTTGCATAATGTTGGACTTTTATCAGTTTGTTGTTCCTTTCCCTTTAATTTGCCTGAATCCCAAACAAGATGCAGCCTAGTTGTGGCATGAATGATATAACACTATGTGACTAACTTATGCACATATTTCAGCTATGCCAAAGTAGAAAAGATCCCAGGTGGTACTATCGAGGAGTCTCGCGTGCTAAACGGTGTTATGTTCAACAAGGACGTAACGCACGCCAAGATGAGGCGCTATATCGAGAACCCACGCATCATACTGCTGGACTGTCCTCTGGAATACAAGAAGGGAGAGAGCCAAACCAACATCGAAATTTTGGGTGAACAGGTATGTGATGATGAGGTGTTTAGATTTAACAAGGACGTAACGTACGCCAGCAGTGATTGCCTAGTGACTGACTGCTTGCCTTCGATAGAGGAGGGTCAGAGTTCGGCCCCTCTGACTTTTCGGATTAATGTGAGGACAGAATTTGATAATCACTTGCATTAATGGTGAAGAAAAACATCGTGAGGAAACCTGCATACCTGAGAGGGCTCCAATAATGTTCTCAATGGCGTGTGTAGTCCGCAAAGCCTTACTAGGCCAGTGTGGTGGACTGAGGCCTAACCTTTCTCATTGTGACGCGACCTGCATCGCGCTGCACTCTAGTTACACCAGTGTTGTAGGAGATACAAACATTTACAACCTCATAATTGGACCCACGGTTAGGCACAGGCCTTTTCTCGGTGAGAAAGGTTAGGCCTTAGGCCTCCACCACACTGGCCTAGTGCTGGTTGTCGGACTACAGACACCAATGAGAACATTTTGGAGCCCCCTCATGTGTGCAGGTTTCCGCACTATATTTTCCTTCACATTTACAACAGCAAAACTGAATTACAATAGCAAAACTGAATTACAATAGCCTACAATCAGTGATTTCTTACAGACAGTTATGTGATATCTATATATTAATATGTGAAGAAATTGCACGCTTGAAGGAGTGTGAGATTTCCCATAGTTAATGTTTATATGGAGGAGGAGTGCAGAAAGTCAAAATTAATGTGACAATCAAGTCGATTTTCGATCACTACGCGACCTGTAGTATTAATAAAAATCTCTTCTCTTACACAGAGAAGGAATGAGCATTTAACTCCTTGCTTCCCTGTATAACATGTATAATGAAAATGAAACACACATAATAAAAATATTTTTGTCCAGGACTTCACAAGGCTGCTGCAGTTAGAAGAGGAGCATGTTCAACGTCAGTGCGAGGAGATCATCGCGTTGAAGCCGGACGTGATCTTCACAGAGAAGGGAGTGTCGGACCTCGCGCAACACTACCTCGTCAAGGCAGGCATCACCGCTATACGCAGGTAACATTTGAAGGATCATCATGTTGAATGGCATATGACAATGTAGCCGATGGGTTGCATCGTCATATGCAGCAAGTGACATGTGCAGGTTTATGCTAGTGGATATACTAGACAAACCATTAGTCGTTTTTTACTATCAGCGAGAAAACCCTCTGGCCTATTCTTTACCATGGCAATATTACGGGGTGCTCATATTCAGTACACTCACAGACAGTTGCACTCACTGATCGGAAAACTATCGGCGAGCTTAAGTCATGCTCGTCGCGGTTGCAGTCAGTTTGTAGATGGGTGAAAGCACAGTGGTATTGAAACTGAGCGTCTCCGTGCTTCGGAGCTCACGTAAAATCGTCGGTCCCGTTTTTTGTCTTTGGACCGCACTCGTTAAGGCAAACCGGAGGCCTTTAAAATTGTTGGCTGCTACCCACATGGAAAGAAGAAGACCATAGCAATGTTTGAATTTATTTAGTAAAATAAGATAAAGATGAAATTAATTGGATATCTTGGCTGTTTGGCAGGTTATTAGAAGGCTTAAGATCCAGAACGAGACCTAGCGTAGCCATCTGAAATCTGGTAACATTAGTTCTAGAGCCATTAAGGACAATTATCTCTCATTGCTGTGGACTGAGACCATACATTATAGCAGAACTAGAATGACCAAGCCAGCTGTTATCCCACGTGTGAATATAGTATTTGAGTCGGCCGCATGACTATTGTTTTCTTTTTGGAGGTTAGCTTTCGTATAGCATTATTTGTGTCACTCTGGACGCGTTAAACGTCCTACCTATGTAATTTTTATGATATAGGAGGGCAAACGTATGAGGGTTGCCTTGGAATTTACCACCGCGTAAACATCCGCAACACCATCGCTGATATGTTGCCGAGTTTTAGGACAGACATACTTTTTCCTTGAAGGGTCCCTATTTCGTATGGCTGCCATAGTTGGGCTATCGGGTTTCTTCTTTCACCATACGAAACGCAGCAATACTGTTGTTACCAACAGATTATTTCTGGACTATCCAGAAAGAAGAGAAGGAAACGGTTCAAACTTAGGTCCATTCAAAGTAGGTTTATGGTGGTATTTCAGTAAGACAGGAGATGGCGCTGTACGCAACATCAACTGGCCTAGCGCAAACTACCATGACAAAGTATTTGACACAGTTTTTGTCGAACTTTGTATCACATAACGTTTTTTAGGGAGCCTAAATCCTATTTCCTGTTGTTACCAACAGTATTGCAACTTCACGCCGGTATTCTGCGACGGCGTGGTACTTCCCCGGGGGTCGAGCCCCCCATTTACGTGCTACTAGAGCAGAGCGAGTGATGACTACAGCTAGGCTACAATTCCAATTTTAGTTTATGATTCTGCCAATGTCAAGTATATGTATAATTGTAAAACAATATATCAATCATAAATTCGTTAAAAAAAAGGTTGGGACGAATTAATCAGACCAAAATGAGTATGATATATGTACAAGAGGCACTGATGGAAATTTTCACTCTGCTCTCAAGTCTTTATTGTATTGCACTTTTGCTGAGAAATATCAGTAAGGCTCCCTAAAAAACGTTATGTGACACAAAGTTCGACAAAAATTGTGTCAAATACTTTGTCATGGTCACAACAGGCCTAGCGCAAACTGCGCTAGGCCTGTTGATGTTGCGTACAGCGCCATCTCCAGTCTTACTGAAATACCACCATAAACCTACTCTGACGAATGTACCTAAGTTTGAACCTTTTCCTTTCCTTCTTTCTGGATAGTCCAGAAATAATCTTGATTCATGGCCAATATTATTTTGCTATCCTTGTGGTGTCCAGATAAAGAATATAGCTCCAATCTATCTCCTCCTGTGAATGTCGTAAAAGGCGACTAAGGTACTAAACCAAAGGGACGGGCAGCAGAAGAGATTATTTCCCCTAAAATGATGATACATTTGTGGAAATCTATGGGGGAGTAATTTTTTCAGCAGTGGATGTCTTTTGGCAGATGTCATGATGATTATTTTGCTAAAAGATGGCGTTGTTTATTATAATATTTTTTTAAGCAATTTGGTAATCCCAAGTATAATTTTTTGTACTTTGTACCATACATTTTTGAGTCAGAGTTATGACCACAGTGTACTTCACTTTGACTAGAACATATTTCTAATATCAGATGATTTTATAAGGCATTATGTATAACAGATTCTCATTCTCTTTTACGTTGTTCCTATAGACTGCGTAAAACTGACAATAACCGTCTCGCTCGCGCATGCGGCGCCACCATCGTGAACCGTACCGAGGAGCTGAAGGAAAGCGACGTGGGCACCGGCGCCGGCAAGTTTGAGGTCAAGAAGATTGGAGACGAGTACTTCACCTTCGTAACTGAGTGCAAGAACCCAAAGGTCTGTTTTATATACTCATTATTGTATTCCACATGAACTGCTATTATGAACAAATGGGTTTTACGGTAAACCTTACAAAAAAATATTGGCGGGAGCCATGTTATTAGTGCAAAAGGAGGATAAGTCCAGTGGGGTGGCCTGTTTTAGCCAGAAAGCCTCATGGCCAATGAGAGCAATGTATATTTAAGTTCTAGACATCCGCCGTCTTAGATTAAGGTTTACTATGCGGTGTCACATCTCGCTACTGGAAAGCTCTTAAACATTCGCGAATTGAATTCATGATATTACATACATTTTAACTAACCTCAACGTTTCGATCAAGCAACTTGGTTAGTTAAAATATTATTTTGATAT
This sequence comes from Diloba caeruleocephala, assembly GCA_947459985.1. Taxonomy (NCBI): domain Eukaryota; kingdom Metazoa; phylum Arthropoda; class Insecta; order Lepidoptera; family Noctuidae; genus Diloba; species Diloba caeruleocephala. The sequence goes on from OX381618.1 coordinate 7,541,066, forward strand.
TAATCTGTGCGCGAATAGACTCGATATTATCTTAAAATCAAGCATTCTTATGTTACCATTTTTATTAAAAGAATATAATATTATAGTATGTTAATTAACGAAAGGCGTTTCGGCTAGTGCAAGTGTGTGTCTAGTGTTGTCAGATGGATGGATCTTTTGGATTCTTCCGATATTTCACATAATTTCCAGATTCCCGAAAAAATACAAAACCTCCCGACAAACAGCTTATCAAGAAGTAAATGTTTACATTTTAAGCATTTTCTTAATACTTTAAAGGATCCAAGTAATAAATAAATGTATTGGTGGAAACAGTTTAATTGTGTAAATTTTTTGATAATTGACGGATTTCATTAGGTATAAATTTAATTGATTTCAAAGTCAAATAATTTTTATTTCAAATAAACCAATTACTGGCACTTACGAAACGTCAGAATTTAAGTTGCAATCTGTCTAAAGTCTCTATTGTTAAATTATCCAATAATGTTCAAACTTGTACATATATACTTTTGAACACTTGTACATTTAAACTTGTACATATATATATATATATATACACTATAAAGTAAATATTAAAGCCAAATAAATAAATGAAAAGTAACATTTTGATCCAAAATGTTTATTTCACCAGGCAATAATGGCAAATTCTCAACTTTTTGAAATTTCGCCCAGATATCTATTTCGGTTATCCGATCTAAGAACCCTACTGATATCGCAGGTCTGCTGGTTGGTAGAAAATTCTAGCAGTAAATTTCTCCATTTTATGTGTAATGTATCTATTTTACTGTTGTTGTGTGTGTGTAAATTATCTATACAAATAAATAAAATTGAAGTGCCTGTTTGTAATGTCAAAATAACAGCTTTTTACTAAATGCATATTAAAGTATATACGGTACATATAACAAAAAAACAATTTTTAAATTTTTTGTCTGTCGGTCTGTCTGTCTGTCTGTCTGTTTGTTCCGGGTAATCTCCGAAACGGCTGGACCGATTTTGACGGGACTTTCACTGTCAGATAGCTGATGTTGTAAGGAATAACTTAGGCTACTTTTATTCTAGAAAAATAATTAGGGTTCCCCGCAAAAAATATAAAACCCTTGAAATCCAGTATATATATTCTGTGTCAAGTGTCTATGTCGAAGTACTCTAAATTTCTTTTAAATTAAACGCGAGTAAAACCGCGGGTCCCAGCTAGTTACATAATAAATAATAAGCGACACATACTGAAAAACGCATGCATAAAACAATTTTGTACACTAATGTAAGAAAACACAATTGTGTGCGCATTTGGTTTGCCACAATGGAACATTGGCAATGTTGTATTCCATTAAGTATTTCCAGCCAGCAGCCACTGTCTCTGTATAGTAATGTCATGATTAGACATATATCAGCTTGTGAAGTCCACTGCTGAACACGGGCCTCCCAATGATAAGTACAATGAGTGGTCATAGGGGGGGACATTGCCTTAATCCCCACTCTTGGCAGGCGGATTGATGATCGCAGTATGTTGTTATTAATACATGGAGGATGCAGCTGCATCCTCTTGATGTCAATCCTTAGTGTCAAGTCACACCGAGAAGCGACGACACTAGGCGCGCAGATTTTTTTGTTTTCATTTTGTTTTAAAAAAACGTTGCCCAACACTAGGATTTCTCCTGTGTCGTGGGTGCGTTTACAGACATGAATTCCACATACAATACACCCAGACCCGGAACAACTACCTGCCGATCAAACACATATTTGTTCCGTGTGGGAATCGAACCCTCGACCCCCGGCGCAGCAGTCGGCTGTACAGCAGCACCAACCATGCCGTCAAGCACGAGAACTCGCGTTGCGGAAAGTGAACCGGCGAGGTGCATCGCTACGTAGTATTGGGAGGTAGCGCGTATTGTCAAGTATCTTTGCAGTGTGCACTGCGTCGCGTCTCGGTACTTGCTCTGACTGACGAGACGTTCCACAGCATCTCACTGCGTACGACGGCGTAACAAAGCGTACTTCGACACGTACCCGGTTCGCTTTCGCAGTCTCACTAAAATTTGTACCTTATTGTGTGGAACAAGTGTAATTAACAAGTTTTATATTAGATTGCTACCTTAAAAAGATCGCCTGGTTGTTGTCTTTTCCTTGTCGGTAACCAGACTGATAAGTCAGTTTAGCAATATATTATAAATTCTCGAGGTTAGAATTGCTTAATTTTTCATTTTAATATTTGTTTTTTATCATCAATGATAATTGGTTGGTAAGAAATCTTCTTTCTTTGAAATACTATATCTGGCGATGCTAAACTAACGAAATCCGGATCGTTTTAGTTATAACTGAAATTAGGATTACATAATGACAACATTTTTGTTACCATATGTATTTTTAAGGTACTAATTAATAATATTATGTTTTTAGGCGTGCACAATTCTGCTACGTGGGGCTTCAAAGGACATCCTTAACGAGATCGAGAGGAATCTACAGGACGCCCTGCATGTCGCTAAGAATTTGGTAATGATTTAATTATCTATTTTCTTCTCCTTCGCATCAGCTTCTCTTTACCAAGGTCTATGTGGATTTGTAATAACACATTTTTATGCTTAACCCCCCAATTGATCCTTGGGCGCTTTTATGATTGCATGACGGTATGATGCCGACAACGTCAAGTCTTCATGTTAGCCAAAGGATGTCCATTGCTAGAAAAAGGCGTAACTATAGATTTCCACAATTGTGTCGTCATTTTGGGGGCGACGGGACCAAGCTTGGCAGGCGGGTCAGTGAGCGCAGTATGGCTACTGTTCTACAGAACTGACGCTGCTGCCCATCCCCCTCTAGCTTAGAGTATCTTAGTCGCCTTTTGCGACATCCACGTGAGGAGATGTAGCACGATATCACAGACAACTAACTTAAACTTGTTTGTATAAGGAAGCTTTTAAATTTATATCTTTGGTAAGAAAACGAACTGAAACGGCTCTGCAGCGAGATTATGCTGAGATAGCAGCCTTTTTTATCTCTTTCCGCTAGCACAAATCGCTTTAATAACTGATGCTGACTGTACACTCATCTCAGAGGAATCGGTGAACTATTAACAAATCATCTAGACAAGAGCACAGTCAAATTAAACCTGTTTATTGAAGCTAGTTAAAAAACTGCTTAATCGAATATAATGAAATTTATGTCTATTAACAAAAAATTGCAATTGGTGTACATACACAACCTCAGAACCTCATCCTTTTTGAAGTCGGATAAAAAAAGGGATGGTACAATAGCTTGGTTTGGAGGTAATAAGTTGCTCGGATGAAGCATAGAAAACTGACAACCCTATTTGTGGTTTGCTAATAGTGTCATATTATAATATTATGCTTTTTTACAAATAGTTGCATTGTATCTACCAGATTTTGGGTTTAAACAACATTCTAATTGCACCATTAAAATCGTCATGTCATCACTGACTATTGCATATCTCGTCCAGTTCAGTGTTTTCCATGCTAAGTCTCGAGAAGATATCTCTGAGTGTGATGCGGCCGCTCATTGTACTCTATAGGCAATCCTGTTTTTGTATCTTTTATTTACCAGCTGTTAAAGGCAGCAAAATATTACTCGAAAAATGAACTAAGTGACAATTTTTATTTATTTTGCGCATGTATATATCGAAGCCGTTGCATGAGACTATCGATATACAGACAGTCTATAAATAAATAGATTAAAAAGCTTTTTGATTTCAATCTGGTAGTTTGAATTGGCTGCTACTTTCACACCAACATTGGAGTGAAAACCTAATATTTAAGTATTTTAATTTGAATTTGAGTGGTGCCGGCTTAGAATGCCACCACCCCGTCTCCCATGGGTGTCGTAAAAGTCGACTAAGGGGTTAGCCGGAGGATGGGTAGCAGCGACCTTCGAGTACATTAACAACTCAACTGCGATCGCCAACCCGCCTGCCAAGCGTGGCGATTATGGCAACACCCCCCAATGAGCCCACAACACACCCATATCGGTCATTGTGGTGATCTTTGGGGGAGGCCTGTGTCCACCAGTGGACTTCATTCGGCCGAAATGATGATTTGAATTTATTCAATAAATAAAAACCGTCATAAATATAAATAGATTACACTATTCAATTACCAAACAATAAAAGGAAGTGGTTGTTGTATACCGATGGGATGGTGTACATCAAAGAGTATAATAAATAAATATGGTTGTGCAGCTCGTTCTGGGGGCATTTGGCATCTCTTAACCCTTTTCTCACTGATCACGTCGCCCCTTTAATATTTCGCGACCACAGGCGCCTCTTATGATAAATTAAGCTGGTAACTAATATTGAGCTAATGAAGTAATCTTTGCGTCGGCAGGTGCTGAATCCGCGGCTGGTGGCTGGCGGCGGCGCCGTGGAGATGGCCGTGTCGCAAGCGCTGACCGCCCACTCCGCCCACAACACGCCCTACCGCGCCGTCGCACAAGCACTGGGTGCGTTACGGAAACACACACATGCACACACTGACACATGCACTCACACACTCAATCACGCACACTCACTCACACACGCACGCGCTGAGTCACACACACTCTCTCACAAACATACACCACGTCAGTCCGTAAATATGCACTGCTCAACGTTGCACAATCACTACAATGAGCGTCATGAGGGTGTGGTGTTTATGGCAATATAGGGATATTGCCATAATCACCACACTCTCATGACTTGGCAGGTGGTTGATAACCGCATTTTGTTGTTACCAGCATATGGAAGGATGCTGCTGCCTATCCTGTTGATTTCCCCTTAGTCGCCTGTCAAGTCACGTGTGTGAAATGAGCTGGTGTATTTTTTGTTGGGAACTACATGGACATCATCATCTTCATTATCATCATAATCTTCATTATCATCATATCAGCTAAAAGACAGTCACTGCTGATAAAAGGCATCCCTCATAGATTCCAACAATTAAATCTTCATTTTGAGGAGTATTTGCCAGTGCTTATCGGGCTTTCCAGTACTCATTGGGCTTGGCAGGCGGGTGGGTGACCGCTGAATGGCTGCTGTTCCACAGAAGGGATGCTGCTGCCCGTCTCTCTGGTTTAGACCCCATAGTCTCCTTTGCGACATCTACATGACGATTTGGAGTAGTGCATATTTCTTAATCCTGACACCACAAAGACATATATTCTTCAGAACTAAGGTCATATACTAATATGTATATAACCGCAGTAGTGTTTTGCGATATTAATAATGTCTTGTGTAATATCTCGGTGTTAGATTGCGTGTATAAAAATGGCAAGACTACATATGATAAGGCGTTTATTAATCTTCTCGATACAACAAGTTACACAACTGTAGTGCGGTGAGCGGGCGAATGCGACCTATACGAGCGGTAGCTATAGCGTATAGGTCGCGCCACAACTAGGAGTACTATCTGAAGCGCTCGACCGGGGCCCCAATACAGGTCTACCTATTTCACCCTGGGGGTTGCTATAGCGTTTTACAACGATACGTAAGCGTAGTTGTGTTCCTGGTCGAGGGTAGGCTCTCAGCACAACAGCGAGAGAATTTACTAGAACAGGGCAAGCATTTACTAGAATAAGGCATCAATAATCACTAGATCGTTAATCATGGGCGCGGTTCTTACTTATTATCAGGTAGCACATTGCTTGTTTCTAGAGGGGGTGACCGCTTTACAGTCATCCCCTTCGAGATGTGCCTAAAGGCGTGGCATCAATGGGCGGCTCTAGTGTCATCTTACGAGGACCCGGGCTCCTTCGGTGCCGAAGATGACCGCTCCAGTGGTTTTAGCCGGTAGGAGACTCTGCCTCTTCGCCCATTCCCAGGGCGGAGGAAGTTCATGAAGAATTTCCACTGCAGACCAATAAAAAAAGTACATTGCTTGAACTCAGTACATACATATACCACACAAGGTGACCCATGAAACTACACATAAAATGGTGCACTCCAAGATCATGAAATTTTACTCTCATCCTGCCTAAAGAAGTTTAACTTTAATAAATACTAAGTAAATATTCCATTTATCAGACATTGCTGATTTATATGGATAAGGCCTCACCTCGGCCTAGATTCCAACTAAACAATTTTTCTCGCTTATCACCTTGCAGTTGCTCATTATGCGACGGCACGGTTGGCGCGATGGCTAAGCTATTCGATTCCTGCACGGCACAAATATTTGTATGGCCTATAGGTCGTTGTTCCGGGTCTGGGTGTTTGTGCATGTGGAATTTGTCTCTAGACTGTACCCACGCCGCAGGAGAAATCTTTGTGTGGCACTAGATTTTTTTTGTAGATGCACTTCATTAAATATTTATTGAGGTATGTAAAATTAGTAAAGTAAATTTTGGATGTAAGTAGGTTTGCCCGTAATCTGTTGATAGATCTTAGACGAAATCATCTTAGTCGATGAATGCTAGTAGCCCGTAACAATTCGTTGTGAGTTCTAAAGAGTTCTCTCTGAAGATCTAGCAGGACGAAATGGTTCATTTTGGGTTCTAAAGAGTTCTCGGTGGAGATCACTCGACGTCTTCAGCTGATATGAATTATAATTCAAATGGTATTTTTGCAGAAATCATCCCCCGCACGTTAGCTCAGAACTGCGGCGCTAACACGATCCGCACGCTGACGGCGCTGCGAGCCCGGCACGCGGCCGGTAGCAGTTCGGCCGGCATCGACGGCGACACCGGAGAAATCGTCGACATGGCTGTCAAGGGCATCTGGGAACCGCTGGCTGTTAAATTGCAGGTGGGTGGCCGCTTGCCAGTATTTCTACAAAGAATATGCCACGCGGATAATGTTGGCATTGCATGGCATCATATAGTGTGGAGATATCTTTAATATGGCTGCCAAAGACGCTTGGGTACCACAACACTCAAACACTGCTAAGTGCTGGGCGCACTTTAAATGTATTTCTTGCCTATCATTTGTGACTCCCATTATCCAGGACACGCTATGGTCACCAGTTCATCATTCACTGGTGATCAAATGATTTTGAATTAAATGAAAAAGCATCACTTTTTCTTTCTCAAAGGAGACAGAAATGGAGAACTGTCACTGAAACTAGCATACTAGACTATACATAATATTGTATAAGCTTAGTCGTAAAGATTTTTAGTTTAGTTTAGTTTAGCTTAGTGATTTACTTAGTCTCACGGGTTCTATTTATTGACCAAAAATAAAGATTTCTCAAATCACATGGTAACTTCTACAATTGTTAGCAAACAAAATCTAAAATTTCAAATGTTTTCAATTTATACAGGTATACAAAACAGCAGTAGAAACCGCGATCTTTCTTCTAAGAATCGACGATATTGTTTCGGGCTCTAAGAAGAAGCAAGGAAACGAGCCAGCAAATCCTTCGCAAATGGCGGCCATGGAATAAGGCGGACTTAGCTCTAATATTCTAGTTTACTTGTTCAAGGACTAAATCCAGTGTTGTTATCAAAGTAATATCTATATATTAATACGCGAAGTACCCCTTTTTAAGCACATTACGCGCACGGAGGAGAGTGAGATTTGGTATAGTTACTGTTTGTATGGAGGAGGCAGTGCAGAAAGGTAAAATTTACTAGTATAGATAAATATGGAAAAATAATTGAAAACCGTACGTTTGATATTTTTGTAGATTTTGTTCATTTTGAGAAATATTTTATGAAATATGTAAAGATTGATTAAATTGACCACCGTACAACGTTTGCCTACTTGACATTGGCGAAATTGTGGAAGATACTCTACAGAAGCCATTATCGAAGCGCAGATTTGATAAATATGTATTACGTCATCATGATCAACTTAGCTTATAGCAGCCCACTGCTGGGCCATAGGTTGCTTAAAAAGGAGGTAATACCCATGATGTGTTGTCTTGGTTTGCTTTTTTGTGGAACAATGTAATAAGTTAGGGTTGTCTGATTTTTGTTTTGGCGGGATTATTCCAAGGGTTATCTCGTGTTTACGTAAGCTTGAAATGTAGATTTATTTACGCAAACGTAACATGTAAAGCTGAATTAACCTTACGCGAAGAAGCTTATTAATTATGTACATACCTAATTTGAACTACGTGCAGCAAATCCATACAAGCACATGCTTTCATGCAATACATAATTATGACTTTCTTAATTCTTGACGATTTGAACCCTTTACAGCGTTCATGGTCTGCCCGTGGCCGTGATGTCTAAGTTTATTTCAGTTCTAATTAAGTTGTCTGTGACACAGTTATGTTAACAATACTCGTGTTAAGATTGTTAGCTAATTTCCATACATCACCCGTTGTTAGGCCAGCTCCAGGTTAGAATGGTGCACTCATAGAACGCTAGTCTGCCACGCAAAAGCACCTTAGAATATATTCTTCAGACTTGATCATCCAACCAGAAGTGTTAGAATTCTCTCGCGTGGCAATATCCGCTGGCTGCGAGACACAATGCAATTTTAATTGTGTCAGGAATTGCAGCATACAAGCGGTTTTCTACTTTCCAAGAGAGGAATTGAATTAGTCCTTGAACAAATTGGAACCGTATTAAAAATAACTAGCATATAATTATCGTGAAGCTTTAAGGATATTTAACAAAAAACAGGTTACACGATATGGGTTAGATAGCTTTCGCAAAATGTAGTGCTGACGATGCGTTATCTACAGCGTTCCATCACTTAATAAAATAATTGCTAATGTAATAACTATTCTACTTATGTCTTTTTATTTATCATATGTTTCGTCTATACGAGAGTGCATTTAAGTTCATTAATTGCTATTTTAAAACTGAACAATGATAGTATTAAAGTTTTCTATATCTAATGTATTGTTTGTTTTTGTAATATCTTTGAAACTACATAGGTCATGGAATCACTTGTCATGACAATCGATGTGAGGAAGTGCAGGCGAAAAGCGCGAAAGAAATATGGTGTTAAAATCGTCCGTGACAGTCGCCAATTGGCAAAATGACGCATCGTATATAAGGAAGGATCGTTAAGGAAACTTTTCCTGTACTGTTTCTAACCTATCGTAAAAATAAAATCTTATGCACTATGAAATATATATATAGCACTATGCACTATGAAAGTATGATTTATGGCGGTGGTTCTTTTGGGGCGGCGCACTACATATACACACCTCGCAAATTAAATGAGTTGGATTCGTTGGAAAAATGTGCCTATCACACTCCATTTACTACTTCTAGGTGGCAGGTGGCATTGTTTATGAACTTATAAAAATAAAATCTATTTTAGCGAGCCTGGTTCCAATAGTCACTCAGGTGCAAAAGGTGCAAAAAAATGTACCGTACTCAACGTCATAGTGACAAGGCTGCCTTGGAGATTTTAAAATAATCATAATTAATATTATTGAAAAATACCAATGGCTGACAGCTATGGCGGGTCTAAGGTCAAGGACACTTGACAAGTCCCAACAAAATAAAACAGTCAGGTGCCCAGGTACAATCAGACTAAGGAACCGCCAGTCGGAGTAACGAGTCCCTATTTCAAGTACGGCAGGTATAAGAGAATAAATAAAATATAGGGTTTAGCAATACCGTAAGTCTGCCGATCACTGGTTCTTAGAGGGTATGTACTAGAAGCGCGATGTAATTGTTTGTTATTTCATTTAGATAGCAGTGAGTTACTCAAAAAATTACCAGGTGTATATTTTTTTTACTAAAGCCAGATATTCTATTTACATGCACCCACTTCCGCATCCGCTCCCACACACGCACTAACACAGCATAATTTAGATTTAGTGCTCTTTCCTTCATCAGCATGCATCCGTTAACTCATTACTATAATATTATAATGTAATCCTTGTGGTGTCCGGATTAAGAATATCTACATATAACACCATTCTATTTCCTATCGTGGAAATCTTTGAAGGTGACTAAAGGACTCTAAACTAGAGGGATGATGACAGCAGCATCCCTTCGGTGGAACAGCCATTTTGCGCTCGCCAACCCCAAGGTAGTGAAAAGTAAGTAAAACTGTAGCAACCAGTAGTGAAAACTGGCAAGTCCCCCCAAATGAACTATTATTGCGAATATCTATGGGAGAGGCCTTTGTTCGGCAGTAAACGTCCTTTGGCTGAAGTGATGAATATAATGTAAAATGTGAGAGCGCCTTATCTTCCATAGTACAAATCTTAGTCTGGAACTCAAGTATTCCACTCAATGTGAATCAGATTTTAATGAGCAATGAAGTTTTATCTTATTCGATATGTGCTGTCAGGCATGATAATGCCAGAAACAGCACGCGCGCGAGGCACCCAGCGAATGCTTTCAGTTGACAGTGACATACGGACGAAAGGAATTGTCAGTATAGGTACTAGTTACAATATATTTCAATGATTCATCATAATTTCAGCTGAAAGACGTTCACAGGACAGAAGCCTCCCTCAAAGATTGCCACAACGACCAGTATGGGTTTGTGTTGTGTGCTCATTGGGGGGTTTTGCCATCTACGCTCGGCTGAAGGCGGGCTGTTGTTTTTTAAAAAACGTTGCCCCACACTAGGATTTCTCCTGTGTCGTGGGTGCGTTTATATACATAAATTCCACACATAATATACCCAGACCCGGAACAACTACCTGCAGATCATACAAATATTTGTTCCGTGCGGGAATCGAACCTGTGACCCGGAACGCAGTAGCCGACTGTGTCAGCCACTGCATTAACCGTCAAATGCTGATCACGTAAGTCGCAGAATGTTTGCGACAGGCATAAATCACGCAGACGCCGCTCTCAAGTGTCATTTTGGTATAACGTATTTTCCGATAGTGATTAAATAGGCGAAGATTTCGACGCTCACTCTGTGCCGATCAATCGAATTAACCAAAAGTTTGCGTCCTCCCCTTTCAACTTCAGGTGATTTACACCGTTTGGCCGCACGATAGCTGCAGTCGCGTCTGCAGTCGCTGTTTTTAGCTAATCAGGGTGCTGGTTGGCGATCGCAGTTGAATTATAAATGTACTCCAAGGACGCTGCTGCCCATCCTCCGGCTAAACCCATATTCGTAAACGACACTCACGGGATAAGATGGGGTGGTGGTATTCTTAGTCGGCACCACACGATTAATAAATAAGGCAAAACATAAATACTGTATTTACTAATAATGTCTTAGGTTTTCGCGAGTATTACACATTATAATAAAACACTTTTAAACGGATTCTATCGCGTATATTTTAGATTTTTGTTTTTCCTGACGTTTCGAATGCTTTGCAGCATTCGTGGGCGCAGGATGACTAAGGTGACACGCGTCGTTACAGATTTTAAAAAGTTATTTTATTTTATCTACCGTACAACGACGACGCCTGTCACCTTAGTCATCCTGCGACTACTGCAGCTACTGCAAAGCATTCGAAACGTCAGGAAAAACAAAAATCTATAATATACGCGATAGAATCCGTTTAAAAGTGTTTTATTATAATACTGTATTAACATTTTTGACTTCCAATCACCATACAAAGTATTATTTGATCAACACTACAGACGGTGGTATCTACGCAATTCCTGTTGTACAATCAAAATCAATCAATCATCCGCCTATATCGGTCCACTGCTGGACGTACGCCTCTCCCAGCGTGCGCAATAACGTATACTAGAGTGCCCTTAAATTCCCTGGCCAGTGTTGGGCAGTAGCAACACCGGTGCGAGATAAGGCCGGCCCTGCGGTCACCAACCCGCCTGCCCAGCGTGGTGACTACGGACACAAACCTTTTATACAAACGCCTGTTGTACATTTTGGGAGAATTGGCTGCAGCTTCCCATTTATGCCCGCATAACAACATACGTAACGATAAACGTAGTGATTAAGGCAATTCTTCACTAACAGTGGTTAATACAGTCGGCTGCATCGCTACGGGTCGTGGGTTTGATTCCCGCACGGAACAAATATTTGTATGATCTGCAGGTAGTTGTTCCGGATTTGGGTGTTATTGTGTGTGGAATTCATGTCTGCAAACGCACCCACGACACAAGAGAAATCCTAGTGTGGGGCAAAGTTTTTTAAAAAAAGAAAGAAAAACAAAGTATTCAGATTTTGAATTTCATTAGTTTTTGAGTTAATATCACATTTATCACAAAAAAGACAAAAATACTTAAACCAAAATTCAAATATTTTGGATTAGATCATTAATTTCGGTTCAGTTGTTCAGGAGTGAGTTAACGGATTGCTGATGAATGATGATAAACAATACGAAATCTACATATTACAACATTTTATATCAAACTATTATGTTGTTAATACTTCCGTAATGTAGGTAGGTATGTTTGACAAACATATTAGATAATCAGCGCGCCATCACAGATGGGGTCGGCAGAGAGCGTGATGCGACAGGCGACACGCTTGCACGTCCACATTGTTAACTAAACGATATTTCAAATGTATGTATCTAGACAGTTATTTGAATACGTTCCCATTGAATTGCTCATTCAAAAAGTGTTTATTCGCCATCATTGTTGTGCTAGAGCTAAATGTAGGTATGTGAGGTATATGAGGACGATGTATATACCTATTATGTATAGTCTTACTAAATAGTGCACATTATTTCAATTTTAAGGATCACTTTTTTTAAATAAAGTAGAAATTACAACTAGTTTCGAAATATATCACGTTTATGTAATTCATTCTATATGCTTTTGTACAGCATCCATACGTGCCGTAACAAAAAATATACAGACTTCAAAAACCCTACAAGATATAAAAATATTCATCATCATCATTTCGGCCGAATAAAGTCCACTGCTGGAGACAGGCCTCCCTCAAAGATCACCACAACGACCGACATCGGTGTGCTGTGTGCTCATTGGGAGGGGTTTGCCATAATCGCCACGCTTGGCAGGCGGGTTGGCGATCGCAGCTAGCTCCGGCTAATCCCTTAGTCGCCTTTTACGACACCCACGGGATGAGATGGGTTGGTGCTAATCGTAGCCGGCACCACACGTAAAGACATTAAAACCACTGAAAAGAAAAAAATCTTTATTTATGATGTCGGGCGGGGCACACTTTGTAGGAACGTATCTCATCACAACCCCGTAACCAAAACACTATTCTTGTGTGCGTAATCTGTATGTCGCGTGTATTATGGGTGCGTAAGGAGCGTGTGTTACTTTCGCTGCCACACACGCAAGCGCATAAGGTAAGGTTGTTATAGTTGACATTACGCTCGGCGCTGTGGCTAAGCGATTGGCTTTCTGTGTTACGGGTCGCGGGTTTGATGCCCACATGCAATACTTATAAGAATTGCCGAGGTAATTACTTAGTTCCTGGTCTGCGTATGCGTGCACGTGGAATCCATTATCATATCAGCCAAAGGGGCTTTAGCACGTTCACTGCTGAACAAAGGCCTCCCCCATAGATTTTCATAACTGTTTCGTCATTTTGGGGGAAATTTGCCAGTACTCACCACGCTTAGCAGGCGGGTTGGTGAGCGCAGAATGACTACTGTACTGACCACAAAAGGGACGCTGCTGCCCATCCCTGTGGCTTAGAGGCCCTCAGTCGCCTTTTACGACATCCACGGGAGGAGATGGAATGGTACTTGTATTCTTAATCCGGACACCAAACGGAATTGACGTGTGGAACTCATGTCCTGTCATGTAAACTGTATGAAGGCTGAACTGAAGTCCTATACAGGGGAAATGATGTTTTTGTTTTTAATAAAGAAAGTAAAGTAGGAAAAGGAAGTTTCCCATTTTCGTGACATTAGAAATCGACATAGTGAATTATTTTTCGAGCCCTAGCGAGTCGCCCAGCGAATGGTGTCATATACATCACCTTTCAAATAGTTACGCATTCCGAGTGCTGAGTATCGGCTCTTAGAGCTGATATTATTCTAAGGTGTCGGTATAAGAAAAAAGGTTCAACAGATCTATGATATCTGAGTCATTTTGGACTGTCCCGAATTGTTGTCGCAAGTGACATTTAACGCCCCGCTGCGTCGCACACGACACACACCAATTTTAAATGTGCCCAGACATGGCATGTCTGGTTCTGTCTAACTACGCTTAAAACGGTGTACTCATGCGCATTGCTCGAACATATAATACCACCTTCTGTGATGTAGACTTTTTCTACCTGTCTAAAACATTTAAGTCTCAACTTTCGAAAATTATAAAAGATAAGCAACTCCACTTAACTTCACCCCAACAGAGTGCTTCATGTGTTTAATATTTGGTAACGTTTCTGGTTTATATAGCTGCACTCGATTACTGTCATGATATCCTTTTTTTAATATTATTAAACATTTTTCGTCTGTTCTTTAGCCGAATTATATAATCTAATAGTTCCCTAGGGAAACTTATAATTGGCCATACTAAGCAGTTTTGTGCACAATATTGTATCGCTGTTGGTTTTCTGAATAAATAAATAAAATCTACAGTCTCAGTCACAGACAAGATTCTATTAATTATAAAGATTACCTACTCCCAAATACAAGGTGTCAACTCAATCGAAAACTACAGGGGTATCGCTGCTTACTCTATAAAATACACAAGCGTTATCATAGCTACATTTCCCCGTCAACCGTATCACATGGACTTTCCGAATTTACAATGGAAACGGTGTTCGATTGTGTCCACTCACAATAAGGTCGTGTGGCGTGACCGATGATCGGTTGGACCCCGCCATCATTATACGGCTGAACCTCGACGGGACTGGTGCCTGGTCAATGGATTATGATAAGGTAAGAAGTTAAGCATCATATTAATAATTTAATTGTCTTACTATTGCGTTATCCTTAAAGAGTTTAATTAGTTACCTCGCGGCCGAAGCCGCGGGGAACAGTTATTATTAAAATAATCCTAGATCCGTATATCCGCCCCGATAAAAGTTCTTAGTTTCAAGTGATAAACGTTCTGTGTGCTAAATTGCTAATCTACATTATATATCGATTTAGAATTAAAATGCAAATTAATAATAAACAAGTACCTACCCCATACAGAGTACTCATTTGTTATTATTATGACATAGGGATATCCAAAAAAGATGATAGCATCAGTAAGAGTTCCAGCTTCGCTAGCACTAGCGTGATCTAGGGTAATGTCGGTCGGGGTTTGATTCCTGGTCGAGGTTTCATACCCATACAAACTTTCGGATCCTGACCAGTTTTACATCTGAACATTGATGATAGGAATTTTAAACATTTTTAAAAGTAGTAGAATGTTTATAGAAAACATAGGTTTTCGCTTGACATCAGTGGTAACATACGGTCAATGCTATGGAAAATATAAGTACCAACACGAATAATCCGCTTTTATTTCAAATCTATTATTATTAACCAAGATTAAAAACGTCCTTTTTATCTTTGCGCCGCTAACTTGCCTTGTGCATTCGCTGTCAGTGCCAACCCGCTTGCTCAGCGGCTTGACTGGCATTGCTTTCTGGGGTGCAATTCCTTAAGGTCAAATATCCATACATCCTTCAATACAGAATTAAAATGACGGTGAAAAACCAATTTGGTATACACTAAGACATGATTGAAGCTATTCAAAGACACGTTGCAGATGGTGAGCCATGGGGACGAGTCTTAGGAAATACCAATTTGGATTGTCATCGGTATTTCAATTCTGTATTCAAGGATGTATGGATGTTTGAGATTAAGGAATTGCACTCCATATCCGAAAGATGCGATAGGCTGAACAGAACCCATGTTGTAGTTAGTGCTTATCTCTAGTAGTCTGTAGTTCAGAAGACCATTCTCGTAAACGAACTGCTGCAGAATTAATTTCGGGTTGGGAGCTCAGAAAGTCTGCTATTCTAGAGACGGGACGCTGCTGCCCATCCCTCTGGTTTAGAGTGCCTTAGTCCTTTTACAACATCCACGAGAGGAGATGGAGTTGTGATATATACTTAATCCGAACACCACACGCAACGTTTCTAAATATTCATATGTCAACAAGCGATTAAGTACACAATTTACAATTGTAATCTTGCGTACCTAATTGATAAATATATAAAGAAATAGAGGGTAGTAGTTTGTTTACATTAGGTTGAGTACCTACTCAAACATAGACGATATAATCTTTTTGTGCTAATTGTAACACTTTTTGTTCTGTTGCAACAAGTCTTTACCTACCAGGGTAGATATTAGAAGCTATAAGTTAATGTTTTTTGTCGCTACGTCTTTGTTAGTTCACCTTTATCTATGACAATTCAGTACGATCAATAATGTCCTATTGTTTTAAATTCAAGGCGATTTAAGAGGTAATTAGATCTTATTCCTTTATTTAGTCGAGAGATACAATATGTTAACTAACAAAAGACGTTCCCGTCATCATATTTTAAGCGTAATATTTATTTCTGCACGCTTTACATTAGCTTGCCCTATATGTGTGTATGCAACTATGTATGATTGTAATGGAAGCTTGCAATTAAATTGTCACCCACTTCTAGATGTCCCATATATATCAGGAATCGATGAAAATACTTTAATTTGATATAACTATGACCTGGTGCTATACCAAGGATTATCAAGCACATGATTAAAAAACCTAATTACAGGACATTATACTTTTTTTTTTTTTTTTTTTTAACTTGGGGAAATCCTCTTGGACTTCCTCCGCCTTGGGAAGGGCGGAGGGGCATGCCGGGATCAAACCAGCTAAAACCCCACGGTGTCCTTCTTCTTACCTCTAGCCGGGGGTGAGTTGTACGCTTTTCTGCATTGGACCGCTCCCCCGGCAGGTATCGTGCTTCTGTGTGCGGCCTTGTTGTCCGCACCTATCCTTCGGAGAGGCGCGCGCGGAACACGCGCGCCGCCATCTCGGGCCTGTTTCTGTTCGGGCGACGGACCGCCCCTGGTTCGTCGCCCGCAGGCCGCTCCTCATGGTGGCCGGAGATCGTCCAGCGCCCCACCCCGGCGCCGACGCCCGGTGTGTCTTCTGCGGAGGGGATCGGAGATATCCCTCCGTACCCGCTCTGCCGCCTCCTTTGCTTGCATCACTTCCTCGCAAAAGGAGGCGACGGCATCCCACGCGCTCTCGCTCCGGACGATGGACCGAACCACGGCCGGAAGCGAGAGGTCACCCCCTTCGACCGCCACGACGAGGTCACGGCGCTGCGCTGCCCAAGCTGGGCACTCCTCCAACGTGTGCTGCGCCGTGTCCTCCGGGCAGTCTCCGCAGTGATGACAACCAGGCGTCTCTTCTCGGCCTATTCGACACAGGTACTTCCCGAAACACCCATGGTCTTACCGCCGCTATCGCGGCGTGCCCTCCAGTGGGCTGCTCCAGTCGTCCTTTCCACTCCGCCACCAGGATCCGCCGGAGCTCGAACCGACGCATCTCGATCTCACGAGGTACTGGCGGTTCGCCCCGACTTAGCGCCTCCCCGCGCCACTGATACAGCGACGCGAGGGCTCTCGCTTCTAGATCCCAGGGCGGTGATCCGGCAAGGAGGCTCCCCGCCTCGTAGGAGACCGTGCGGTATCCCTTTATTACCCTGAGGACCATCGTTCGCTGCGGCCTTCGCAGCACGGCGATGTTGGCTACCCTCAGGGATTTAGCCCACACTGGGGCCCCGTAAAGGGCCATGGACCGCACGACCCCCATGTAAAGCCTCCGGCAGGAGGCATTTCCGCCCCTCAAATTGGGCAGCAGCCGCGAAAGTGCAGACGCGGCCGCCGTCAACTTGGGGGCCAGCCGCCTGAAGTGCGGCAGGAAGTTCCACCGGCTGTCGAGGACGAGTCCTAGGTACTTCATCGTCGGCTCGACGCCGATGCGAACGCATCCCACCACGATGTGGGATCCCGAGGGTGGCGCGCGCCGAGGCCCATGAAAGCACACTCCGACTTGGTAAGAGCCACCTCGAGACCTAATTGCCGGATCCTTGAGACGACTAGTGCAGCCCCCATCGTTGCCAGCATTGCCGCGCGGTGGAAGCTCGTCCCCCGTGCCGTCACCAGCGTGTCATCGGCGTAGCAGATTACGCCGATGCCGGGGGTGTTCACACCGCGCAGCACCCAGTCGTATCCGATGTTCCACAGGAGCGGCCCCAAGACCGATCCCTGTGGAACACCGCATGTTGTCTCTCGCCGACCCCATCCTTCCCGACCCGGGTAGATGACCGCTCTGTTTGCCAGGTAGGCCCCGACAATGCGACGGAGGTACGTTGGCACCCGGTGAAACGCGAGTGCCTCCCTAATGCAGCTCCAAGGCAAGGTGTTAAAGGCGTTAGCGATTTCGAGGGACACCGCCACCACCACCTCACCCGCGGAAGGACATTATTATACCTGCAATAGACACGACTGTGTAATTCATCATTTCGGCCGAATGAAGTCGGGAGGAAATGGGGTGGTAGTATTCTGAGCCGGCACCACACGGCAAGTGTAAAAATTAATTTGAATCTATATGTAATGAATTTATAGGTTTAAATTTGCTTTAGAACTACTAAATTAAAATTATAGTTTAAAAAGCACGCATTTAATGAAACATACCTACTTAAAATAACAACGTTTTTTTTATGCGTAATTAAAGGCCCTCCCTTTACAGGACACATTTTTGCTGGATAACAAAGGTAAATTAATCATGAGGATATAAGAAGAGTTTAGTTTTTCGTTCATGATAAATTAAAAGCGCGGTTAATAAAATAAAACAGTTGCAAAAATATTAATCTTTTAAAATTAGACACTTGAGATTTTGCAATTCGTGTCACAGGCAAATTGCATTTAATAGATACATGTCATTTATTTATTCATCATTTCGGCCGAATGAAGTGGATTCAAATACACTATTCCTTCAATGGAATATGACACAATAAAGAAACCCACCCTTTCGGCACAGAATAATACAGTGATGCGTTCAATTTAGAAAAGTTAGCAGAGTACTCACTTTTAATAATTTCTTAGATGTTCTAATATTTCTAATAGATTAAGCTTTTTTTAGGAGTCGAAATGGCACATTAATATCTTTCAGGTAATTTTAAGAGGAGTCTAAAATCCAATGCATCTGTTAATTTTTTTCAAATTACTCGCATAATGCATAATATTTTAGAATTTGGGTTGTTCACATGCTGAAAGGGCCAAGGAACTCAAAAATAGCTTTAAACTAGGCACCATTATGTTTTCTGTTAGATTTTAGGTGTATAACACAAGGGCTGATGACCATAACTTTAACTAGGTCAGTACGCCTCCAATGGGATAACGGCATCGATACAATTGTTAAGCTTTGTGGAGCGTGACATTTGACTGTCACACGTTATCACAAAATTGGCGGGTCGTGGGATCCCGTGCACTATTGTGGAGTTTGATTATTAGAATTTTCTTTAGTTGCATATGGACGGATTTTTGGGTTTGCCGCCTTTGTGTATAAATAGGTTAAATGGGGCTTATTGTGACGATTTTCTTTACTCGTGTTTGTTGACATAGCTCTGATCATTTTTTTATTATAGAATTAACGGTGGACCCATTCAACTAAAATTGTAATTGGAATTGCATCTGTGATATATTGTTCGTTTCATTCATTAAAGTCTCAGCCTAGCTTTCCTATTCAAGCGGCATAATAACCATAATTACTTAATGTTTATGTAGGTATATTATATACTACTTTTTATTCATTCGATTATTTTTCTCTTTAGTTTTATTTTACTCTTTACTCGACTTCTAATGCCTTTATATTTAGTAAAGTACTATGGTTTGCATCCGTTACACGTACAGTCTGGTTGAAAACCAGCGCCAAGCACTCTGGCACACACTGGACCAGTTCCTATGCAGTACAAGCGGGACGCTGTTTTAGTTATTTTATCAGATTTAGTTATATTTTATATTAAGTAGGTATGTACGTGTCTGAGCCTCATTACTGCGGATGAATAAATGTTTTTCTTTTGTGTGTTTCTATCTATCTAGGAATAATTATAATTCAAATAAAAAACGAATAATTGAACGGTTGGATGTATATTTCCGTTGGTAAGATATTTCCGTTGGTAAGATATTTCCGTTTCTACCGTTATGATCTCAGCCCATGCACCAATTGCAAGACCTTGTAGCTGCAGGTCGTCCATCTCATACCATAGGCCTTTTTTATTATTGTGCCAATTGTAAATTTTATATGAACTTCCTTCGCCGCGGGAAAGGACGGAGGGGCATGCTCCTACTCCTACTGCCTAAAACCACTGGGGCGGTCATCTTCGTCACCTAAGGGGGGCTCCAGGTCCTCGTATGATCACACTAGAGCCGCTCTCGGGTGCCACGCATATAGGTACATCTCTGAGAGGGTGATTGTAAAGCGGTCACCCCCCCCGGGGGATTGTAAAGAATCCCCCCAAGCGTCCCTGTGCGCTGTGCTATGCGCACATGGCACCGCGTGACCACGTCACCGTCTTCTCGTGGGTCGCACGGTGTGGGCACGCAGATTCCCCAATCTACCACCCACGAACCCAGAGCTCGTGTCATAGGCCTAGGCCACCCCCGGGATCACCTTGACTGTTATTTTTTCAACTATAGTATAATATAAGTCTCGGCGTGTTGGACTCATTTCTCTGCGTGAACTTACTAAAAGACCGGGTTCCTCCTTGTAGAGGATATTAAACATTGAAGGAGATACATTTAATTGAAATCTTTCAATAATAATGTACCATAAATAACTGTACCGTGAAATCTATCAAATGGAAGGGCTTGTTGTGAGGGTCTCAAATATATTTTATGTATAATTTTAAGACAAAGAATTTATTTAAGAAAATAGATGATTAATGACCATTTCCCTAATTTCCGTAAATACTGAGCCTAACATTTTGAAAAGATATACACATACGAGTAATTAGCCCCTGTTATTTATACTGCACTGGTTGAAAATTGAAAAATCTAAGTATTGTATTACCTAAAAATATGACAAACATCTAAAATGTACGCGATAGAATCCGTTTAAAAGTGTTTTATTATAATGTGTAATACTCGCGAAAACCTAAGACATTATTATGACAAAAACCTTTTATTTTACAATATTGCTGTTCAGTAGGTACTCGAAGGACTCTAGTGTGATCATACGAGGACCTGGAGCCTCCCTTAGGTGCCGAAGATAACCGCCCCAGTGGTTTTAGCCGGTAGGAGTCCGGCATACCCCTTCGCCCTTCCCCGGGGCGAAGGAAGTTCATGAAGAATTTCCACTAGGCATCAATAAAAAAATAAAAAGGTACTCGAAGGAAGTGGATTTTACTCTCGCACCGTAAGAAAATTATAAATATATAAGATAAATAAACCTCACATTACTTTAAAACATGTACATGAGAGGTCAAACTTATTAAGTGTATTTATAGAGGGAAAACCATAGCTATTAACATTGTCATAATATAATACATATAATGTTTCCATCCACGTTAATGTGGATGTTTTCATTGCCTGCCGATTATTACGGCTTCGTATGTAGCAATAATAATAGTTATAATAGATTTTTGTGTCCTTGGTATGTAATGATACCATCATTATTTATTTATCAATCGTGGCAACGATGCCATTTGCGGTGACCAGTTCAGAATCTTCATTTTAAGGGATATCAGCTTCCAAGATACGGGATTTAGGTTGAAGATATATATAGAATAGAAGTAAATATATATAGAAGATATAGCCCGTAAACTTCCACTGCTGAACAAGTGCCTCCCAGCGATCATTGATGGTAATGAGTGGTGATAGGAAATTGTTATAATCACCACGCTTGGCAGGCTGATTGGTGATCGTAGCACAGTTTTTATAAGCATAAATGTTCGCGTGCCCCTGGTAGTCAAGTAATGTGGTAGAGGACTTTGTCCAAAATTGTGATAGACCAATACAGTTTGAAAAGTTCCATAGCGTAGACAGGAACCAGAGTGCTAATGTCCTCCTTTTCGCCCTAAGTTTCGCCTCAGGATTCCGATTTGCCTCTTTCACCTTCTCCAAAACTGTAGCGCCCCTTCTGTGGAACATCAGCCATTCTACGCTCATCAACACATCTGCCAAGCAGGGTGAGTACTGGCAACCCCCAAAATAACGACACTGTACGGAAGTCTTTTAGCTGGTATGACGACCTATCCAAAAACCGCTCGATGATACCGGGAATATGTTCGCAGAAGAGAGTATGTAATAATTATATTTTTTTGGACATGATTGGGTGCTTGATATAGCCGATATGCTAGCCATTGTAACAGTGGTACACTACGTTAGTTCATCACAATTTTACGCATCATCTTATCAGCCAAAGAGCGGCCACTGCTACATAAAGGTCTCCCCCATAGACTTCCACAGCTGTGTTGTCTTTTAGGAAGGACTTTATCAATACTCACCACGGTTGCCAGGCGGGTTGGTGAGCGCAGTATGACTGCTGTTTCACAGAAGACACGCTGCCCATCCCTCTGGTTTAGAGTCCTACAGTCGCCTTTCGCGACACCCACGGGAGGAGATTGAGTGATGCCATATTCTTAATCCGGACACCACACGGAATATTAAGTATTACATTTTACTATATATTATTCTACGCATACCAACAATATAAAATGTCCGGTCTAGTGAAAACTCCAGTGAAATGCCTAAACACGAGGTCGTCCACTCTGCGCGTTTGGTGTGGTTGGAACCTACAGATAAGATTCACGCTTGGCCGACGAGCTTCCGTTTGATTTCATCACACTTCCGACTTCCCGCGGCCACTGGACGAGTTGTATTTTGTTTTGTTATTATATTTAAAATAAAATAAAATTAAAATAAATTATTATAAATTATTTAAATTAAAATAAAGCTCCATAAAAGATGGAAGCGTTATGGTGACATTAGTGTATATGCCGACTTCTCTAGTCTACGATTAGAGCTTAAGAAACGCATCGATGTTGCCTATGGTACTTACATCAAATCGATCGAGAGAGGCATTGTAAGGAATCCGTTGAAATTCTGGCAACATGTTAATAGTCTTCGGTCTAAAGGTGGCTTCGAGCCCACCGTGACCTATAAAAATAAAACTTTTACCGGTAGCGATGCAGCAAATGCCTTTGCACAGTATTTCTCGAGCGTGTTTTTGCCAAATAATCCTACATTAGATGCTGGTAAGATACCTTCTGTTTCTGCACCATATGAGGGATACATAAATATTGGTAATTTTACTCTATCTCAGGTTAAGGATGCAATCAACAAATTAAAGTCACGTAGCTCAGTAGGCCCTGATAAAATTCCACCATATATTTTAAAAGGTTGTAAGGATTTTGTTGCTCCTCCTCTTACTTATATTATAAACTTGGCTCTTCACAGCGGCATATATCCAGAACAATGGAAGGTATCCAGAGTGACTCCGATACCCAAGACTAATAATAGGTCCTTAGTTTAGGAATATCGTCCTATTGCAGTATTATCATGCCCTGCTAAAGTGTTTGAGTTCATTGCTCATAAAGAAATTTACTATCAGGTAAAATCTCATCTCTGTAATGAACAGCATGGTTTCCGTCCAGGTCGTTCTGTTGAGACTAATCTGTTGTCACTCGTTGATTGTGTTTCGCAGGGTTTGGATAGAGGAAACGAAGTAGACGTTCTCTATTTCGATTTTAAGAAGGCCTTTGATACAGTGGACAATGACATATTGCTATGTAAATTAAAAGCCATAGGTTTTACACCAAAGCTACTCCGTTTTATCGCTGATTATCTTTTAAACCGGAAACAGTTTGTTGCTCATGGATGTTATCTTTCCGAGTCATACCACACGCGTTCAGGTGTGAGCCAGGGATCAGTTCTTGGCCCACTACTCTTTCTTTTAATGATTAACGATCTTGTCAGTGTGGTAAAGTATGCTAAATGCCTTCTGTACGCAGATGATTTAAAGTTGGTACTTGAAATCAACGAGTATACCACTCATAATGACCTCCAAAGTGACATCAACCGGATCCAACAATGGAGCATTATCAACAAAATGCATTTTAACACAGGCAAGTGTTATGTTATGACTTTTAGTCGCAAGTTGCGACCTTTCCATGCAATATATAATTTATCAGACGCTGTAATAAAACGTGTATCTAATATTAGAGATCTTGGCGTGACATTTGACTGTGGGATGACATTCCATGAGCATGTTTCCTCTCTAGCTGTTGAATCCTACAGGCGACTAGGATTTGTTTTGCGCAATGCGCGAGATTTCCGTGATCCTTGCGTTATTAAAATATTATACAATTGTCTTGTTAGAAGTAAATTAGAATTTGCCTCATGCGTGTGGAATCCTTATGAATCGTCTTACACTCTTGTAATTGAAAAGGTCCAAAAAGCCTTCCTACGATACTTATACAAAATAATTTACGGATACTATCCATTTATGTACCCTACCTATTTTCTACTAGGAATGCTAGGATATAATTCCCTCGTAGTGCGGCGAGGTCATAACCAAGTCATTACCGCTGTCAAGATCTTGCGAAATATAATAGATTCTCCTGAACTGCATACCATACTGTGCACATTGTATGTGCCAAATAACTATTTACGCCATAGGCCTAATCGTCGGCACAGATTATTCGCAGCGTCACAGTGTCGCACAGTGTCGCGTGTGCATTCCGCGCTGTGTCGCATGCACGGCGCAATCAACGCCCTAGTTGATGCTTTTCCTGATTGTGACGTGATAAACGACGAACTCAAATTAGTCAAGTCAGCATGCAATCGTTTTTGTGAAATATACTGTATATGATAATGTATAATATGATTTTTGTGTTTTGTATGTATTATGAATTAATTACTGTAATTGGTGTAAAAACCGTTGTAATTGATCAAATAAATAAATAAATATTTATATGGCTGTTTTCATGTCGCCTATTTTATTTTTTAATTTAACCCTGTGGAAATACTTCATGTTCTTTCGTCGACCCGGTGAATGGCGCGGAGTAACACGCTGAACTCATACCGGCTAGAACCATCGGAATGGTCATCTTCTGCACCGAAGGGGGTTCCCTTAAGACTATAAAAATCTCCATCTAGAGCCTCCAATTGGTACCACGAGCGTAGGCACATCTTGAAGAGGATGACTGTAAAAAGCAGTCTCCCCCTCCATCAGACCAGGTGACTGTAAAGAGGCTGCCCTCAGGCGTATCTCGTGAGGATATTGTAAATAAGCCTCACTATGCTGCGTATACGGTGGCATATGACCACGTGCCCAGTGCCGTCTTCCTGTGGCGCTCGGTAGGAGCACGTAGATTCCCCAACTTGTCCATCGGCCATGTCTACCTTTTATCTTCGTAACAATCATATCTAGCCTTTAACTTGTATATCGGAGTCGGGTAATGTTTAGAAATCAGAAGGCTTACCATGAGCTCTTAATACGAATCAATTGAAGACTTCAGTTGATTTGTTTTGATTATATGTACACGGCTACATGTCAAGCTATAATTACCAGTATAAGCTGACCTCGCATTGTATAGGTTTTCTGTACAATCCGAGATCAGCCTATACTGGAACTATCATATCATATCGGCCATTTATACGTCCACTGCTGAACAAAGGCCTCCCCCATAGATTTTCACAACTGTGTCATCATTCTGGGGGGTATTTGCCAATACTCACCATGCTTGGCAGGCGGGTTGGTGAGCGCAGTATGGCTACCGTTTCACAGAAGGGACGCTGCTGCCCATCCCTCTGGTTTAGATTCCCTTAGTCGCCTTTTACGACATCCACGGGAGGAGATGGAGTGGTGCTATATTCTTATTCCGGACACCACACGGAATATATATAATATAATCAAAACAAATAATTTGAGGTCTTTAATTGACTCGTATTAAGAGATCATGGTAAGCTTCCAGCTCGCGACATTGCCTCATCGTGTTTCAATATTGAACCGGTGAAGTCCGACACTATAGTCGGGCATTCTCTGAACATCATCATCATCATCATCATCATATCAGCCACAGGACGTCCACTGCTGAACAAAGGCCTCCCCCTTAGATTTCCACAACGAGCGGTTACATGCCGCCCTCATCCAACGACTCCCAGCGACCTTCACCAGGTCGTCTGTCCACCTCGTTGAAGGTCATCCCACGCTGCGTTTTCCGGTGCGCGGACATGAAAAAAATAAATAAATAAACATAAATCTGAACATGCAAATGCAAATGAGTAAAACCGAGCTTTCATAAATATATATATATGTATATACTTATATATCTTAACCTTGTTCCAAACTAGTATTTCTCCTTTGTCGTAGGTACAGTTTACAGACATAAATCTCGCATACACGAACATCTCGACCCTCGAGTATCTGTAGATCATAAAAATAATTGTTTCGTGCCGGGATCGAACCCGCGACACGTAGCGTAGAAAACCAATCGCTTAGCCACTGCGCCAACCGTGCTGTCGTTATCAATACGACGAATAACGATAACTCTACTGAAAACAAATTCAAATACCGGTTTTTAAATCAGATGTGTCTGTGAGATCTATTTACAGCCAAAGTCACAGCGGTCACTCATCCAAGCCTCGATCGCGAGAACACGATCGATTGACCTACGCAGTAGTCATTTCGTAGTCCGTGTGGTCCCGACAAGACTAGATCACATCGTTCCACTTATTGTTAATATAAAAGGCAATTATGGGTTGATATCAAAGGATGGGGAGCAGAATCTGCCCGTGTGCTAATAAACGTGTGCCGACATCCTGGGGCAGATAGGTTTGTGTGTTCCGGACGGGTACGTGTGGCGACGACGACAG
Organism: Diloba caeruleocephala; assembly: GCA_947459985.1. Taxonomy (NCBI): domain Eukaryota; kingdom Metazoa; phylum Arthropoda; class Insecta; order Lepidoptera; family Noctuidae; genus Diloba; species Diloba caeruleocephala. Next base: position 7,567,630 of record OX381618.1, read on the forward strand.
CCACGGCTGCTGGTGGAGCCGCGTGGCCGAACCAACCTCTTAAGTGAGGCGCCGCTGACGCGAGCACTCCGCACTCTCAACCTCATAGCTAGTGAGACTGACGAATTCCATTGTACTCTGAGTGATTTCACAAAGGTAGCACTGTTTATTATTTCTTACAAGATTAATTAAGAAGTAAAGTAAATTTGTTACAAGATTAATTAACAAGTATTATATATATTATTAGTAGATGAAATATTGAATGCTACATTATCGCATTAGGTATATTTTTTTAAACCTGTAATGATAGTAGTAAGTTTGAGGAATAAATAAATAAATAAAAACAGACTGCGATCACCAATCCGCCTGCCAAGCGTGGAGATAATGGCAATAGCCGCTATGACCACTTCTTGTAGTGATCATGTGTAGGCCCATATTCGGCTCTACTGATGTGCTAGTATGTAGTCATTCACCCAAGAGTCCCCTTCTTTTTTTTATAAATTTATTATGTTATATTTCAGTAAGAATCAACAGCGTCAACAATGAGGCACTCTAAGGCAATATTGTTATGGTGCGGCGTGCTGGTCCGCGTCGCCTTCCCCATGGAGGTGCAGCATGATTACGAGAAACATACCGAAGTAAGTTTCCATGTTGGACATTTTAATTTGCTACTAGGCGATGGCCGCCCGCGTCATCATTATTTCAGCCAAATAAAGTCCACAGCTGGATAACAGGGCTCCGCCGAAGATCGTCACAATTACCGGCCGGTGTGTGTTGTGCTTATTGGGGGTTTTTTCCATAATTGCTACGCTAGCCGGGTTGGCGATCGCTGTTGAGTTGTAATTAATGTAAGTACTCGAAGGACACTGCTGCCTATCCTCCGGCTAATCCCATAGATACCTGTTATGACACCCATGGGGTAAAATGGGGTGGTGCTAATAGAATGTTATAAGGTTATAAAATGTAGGTATCCTGCATCTACCATGACTTATGAAGTAGACGTCTCTGCCATATTTCTGAATCCGTTTATCATCATCATCATATCAGCCAAAAGACGTCCACTGCTGAATAGAAGCCTCCCCCACAGATTTTCACAAAGTCCGGTTATATGCCACATGCATCCAACGTGTCCCAGTGACGTTCACCAGATCATCCGTCCATCTCGTTGGAGGTCGTCCTACGCTGCGTTTTCCGGTGCGTGGTCTCCACTCGAGAACCTTTTTGCCCCAACGGCTATCAGTTCTACAAGCAATGTGCTTCGCCCATTGCCACTTCAGCTTATTTATCCTTTCAGCTATATCGGCAACTTTAGTTCTTCTACAGATCTCCTTATTCCTGATTCGATCTCGTAGAGAAGTACCAAGCGTAGCTCTCTCCACAGGACGCTAGCGCGACCTTGAGCTTTCTTACGAGGCCCATTGTGAGTGACTTCTTCTCCGTGCCATTAATATCATCGCTGGTTAAATACTTTTGTCTTGATGCATTGCGGTATTGTTGACGAAAAGACGTTGCGAAGTTTTCCGAACGTTGCCCAGCCGAGTAAGATTCAAGGATTGACTTCTTTCTTGAAGTAAGACCTACCTAACTAGACAATTTGTCTCAGGTAGATATACTAGTCAACAACTTCGAGAACAAAGCTCCCTACGGATATTGGGGTGGACACGACATGGGCACTTAACATGCCTTTCGTCTTGCCCATGTTAATTTTAAGGCCCACTTGTTGAGAAACTTTGTTGAGATCATCGAGCATTGCACTGAGCTCTTGCAGCGATGCTGCCATGACTACGATGTCATCGGGAAATCGAAGGCGAGTGATATACTCGGCTTTGATGTTAAGCGTAATAATGTGGTCTGTGGACCTTTTCGGAAACCGGCTTGTTCGAGAGGATGGAAGTCATCAATCCTGCGCTCGAGACGATTCGTGATGATTCTTGAAAACAGCTCATAAACATGGCTCAGAAGCGAGATGGGTCTATAATTATTCAACAGTTTGGCTCGCGGGTCTGAGTACGAGGGCGGCACTGAAAATTTCGGGAATCAAGGAAGTGACACAACATTACTATTTAAAAATGTATTTATTGCTTTTCGAAGTATTCTCCGCGAAATTTGACACATTTTTCCATACGATGGAACCAATCATTGAAGCAACCATTCCATTCGGAAGTTGGGGTCTCCAAAATGACCGTTTTGTAGGCGTCCACAGCTTCTTTAGGTGATGAAAATCTCTGTCCACGCAATTTATTCTTTATTTTAGGGAAAGTATAGAAATCATTAGGGCTTAGGTCGGGGCTGTACGGCGGATGGTCTAATAATTCTATGTTTTCTTGCTCTAAAAACTTTTTTGTTCTGTGCGCGGTGTGAGAACTCGCATTGTCGTGATGGAGGATGATGCGGCGGTTGCAGTTCTCTCTACGGAGTTCAGAAACGACCTGTGGCAAACAAATGCTAGCATACCATTCTGCATTAACCGTTCTTTGTCCCGCAAGAGGAATAGTCGTAACATGGCCGGTTTGGGAGACAAGCGTGGCCACCATTTTTTTTGCAACACTCCGTGAACGAACAATTTTTGTTGGCTTTAACTCATTTTCGAACACCCAAACTCGTGACTGGTTTTTTGTTTCGGGTTCGTACGCATATATCCAGGATTCGTCACCTGATACGATGTTGTATACAGCATTTGAGGATCCTGCGTGGAATCTTTCGAGAGTTCTGACGCACCAAGTAACGCGAGCCGCTTTTTGCTCTTCACATAGCAAATGCGGTATCCATCGGGAAAACAACTTTTTTACACCTAATTGTTCATGCAAGATTATTTGTATTTGACTCATGCCAATGTCTAAAGTTGCCTGAATTTCGCGGTATGTCACATGTCGATGTTCCTCAATCAGCTTACGCACAGCATCAACGTTTTCTTGGGTGACTGCAGTTTTTGGACGACCTTGACGAGGATCATCACTGAGCTTGACACGTCCACGTTGAAATTCAGCAAACCAGCGATAAACTGTGGTTTTGGATGGGGCTTCATCACCAAATGCAGAAATCATCCGGTCAACACACTGTTTTTGTGTTAAACCACTTCGAAAGTCATAATAAATCATCGCTCTTGAATTTTCTCGAGTCAATTCCATTTTCTCAACGACTTGTTTAGTCGTTGAGAAAATAGAACTTTCTTCTTCTTCTTCTTCTCTTAGATTATGGCTTCTGTAGGTTATCTTCCACAATTTCGCCAATGTCAAGTTTAAGGCAACGTCGTACGGTATTTATATAAATAAATCTTTACATATTCATAAAATATTTCTCAAAAATGAAAAAAATTCTATAAAATATGTCGGCAACGTCGTACGGTTTAATTAAAAAAAAAAAAAAAATCTGGAACTTTCTTTTCTTTTGACAAAACCTTGTGACAAGACCGTGAATCTTTTATAAATAAATAAATGGTATTCGATTTGTAAAACCAAGGAGTTTTCAATTAAACAGATTTTAATATGACAGGAACAGTGGAAATATTTCATTCCCGATACTTTTAGTGCAGCCTATGTAAGAGCCAATGGAAGGTATAGTTACCGATCGGTCATCGATAGAGATCTCTCTCAAAATCTGTGGCTTAATCAATGCCACTCTGCCATTCTTGGTCTCATCATCATCATCATTTCAGCCGAACACTCCACTGTCCACAGCTGGACACAGGCCTCCCCGAAAAATCACCACAACGACCGATATGGTTGTGTTGTGGGCTCATTGGGGGGTTTTGCCATAATCGCCACGCTTGGCAAGCGGGTTGGCGATCGCAGTTGAGTTGTTAATGTACTCGAAGGACGCTGCTGCCCATCCTCCGGCTAATCCCATAGTCGACTTTTACGACACCCATGGGAGGAGATGGGGTGGTGGCATTATGAGCCGGCATTCTTGGTCTGCAGCTTCATAATCCGACTTTTCGCAATAGACATGGCCCTTGGGAACAATTTGGTTTCGTTCAACTGTCTCTTTAACACCATTGTTAAAGGTACGTGTGCTGTGACGCAAGGACTTTCATATCCATCTATTGAGCAGTCGATATGCTTCAGAAACCCCGGAGGACTGGAGTGTAATGGCGTGTCATACTGCCATGATGTCGAGAATGTGATCGGGGAACGTTTTTGGTCTACCTTTACAGTGGGTTTTAAAGAAATTCATGAATCCAACCGTTTGGACAGTTTCTGCAAACCTACCATTCACCATGAATCCGTTCAGCCATAAAATAAAATAAACCAATATAAACTTTTCCATTTACACATTAATAAGATAGTCCTTGCCAAAAACAACGCTACATCACTCTTTCCCTGAATATGTTGGAAAATATTAAGAGGATGGTCAGCTGCATCCTTCTATGCACCTGAGTAATGATTATGCCTAATTTCCTTTCTTCCGTCTCTTCCTTCGTCTCTATTCTCGTTTCGTCGTCTATAGCAGTCTGAGAGGCGCCAGTTTAGCAGTGGGCTGATATATTTCTGAGCAACTATGAAAACTATACCCAAAATAAACCATACAAACAACAAAATTAATATCCTCCGATAAACTTTCCAAAAAGAAGACGAATATAAAGTATTAATTGACACGAATCTAGAACTGTTATCGAATCTATTAGCAATAAATAAACAGTTTGTCCAAACATTTCATCTCACACTTATTCGGTTCTTGTTTCTATCAGTCGCGACCGCATAACCTAACTCGTGTTCAAATAATAAACACGACGTTCTGGCCTTTTGATCGAACGCAGTGACTCAGTGTTTATGAGTAGCTAGACGGGTCACAGAGCCGCTTCTATCCAACAAATTCCTCAAAACCCACCTTCTGGGAATACAGCTGTTTTTAACTGACGAAAATCTAAAGAAAATATGTTTCGTAGGCTAATTTGTCTGTAAAATGCTGAAAAAATCCCGGTATGTAATAACACGAATTCAACCGCAGATATTTTCGGTAAATGTAGGTGTTAAATAAGTAAACTTGGTACAAAAATAGGTTCCGAAGGAATTTTGTAACGGTGAAACAACTGAAATCAATTACCAAACAAAATGGAGATATTGGAAAACGAAGTCCAGTATCGTAGCTATCAGTTATCAATTTACTTATATGTTAAATTAGAAAGCTGGCTTTATCATTGAATAAAGTTTAATTATTTCTTCTCAAAATACATAGCGTGATAACATTAGCTATCTACTTTATAACGGTATTATTTATTTATTAATCCAGACTTTATTATTTCAGGTTAACCTGGAGTCCAATTCCGCCCGGGGTCGACGCGGGGTGATCGAAGAGGAAAAATACTACAACATGCAAAGTCGTCGACAAGATACCAACATGAACCAACCATGGATACCGGGTCCCTTGCCGCCAGAGGACCCTACAACTAAAATATCCATCACCAATGAGGCTAAAGAAGTCTTACCTCTGTATCAAACAACAGAGAAAGTGACAGACAAACCAACTGGCCGAGGAGCAAGAGCTTCTAATGAAAACTGGATTAAACTACCGTTACCTGGTCGTGACGATTTTCAGCGGGATCAAAGGGATCAAAGAGATCAAATGGATCAAAGGGATCAAAGGGATCAAAGAGATCAAAGAGATCAAAGAGACAATATTCTAACACCTCCTCAACCCTCAGGTGATCTTATTAATTCCCGAATGCCTAGAGTCAACTTCGTCACTCAAAACAAAGCGTTGGAAGCGTCTGAATCCCGTAATGATAAAGAATCAATCCAAAGAGCTACAAGGACAAACGAATTGCGAACAGAATTTATAAGACCTGATGAGGATCGCGACAGAGGAAAATACAAGCCAGTATTTCCAAGACAAGCTGTTTATAATCCTCAGATTCCTGAAGAATCAAGGAGGTACTTTTACGATGACAGGTATTACCCAGTTCCAGATGACTTGTACAGGCGGGATCCCTATTATGATATGATTGACCGACGACGTTATGACCCTTATTATGGTCCAAGAGTGGACAGATATGATGAAACCTACGATAGTATGGTACCTAGAAAACCGAAAAGAATAATTTATTACGCCCATTTGCCAGACGTTGTTCGAACACCCCCTAGCGTGGATCTGAGATATAGATACTCTGTGGATCCATATAGACGTTTTGATGAAGACTCGTATGCGAATGCGAGGACTGGGAGGTACGATTATAGATTTAGAAGCAGATACCCTTATGCTCCTCTTAGGAAAGATGACAGAAACTATAGAGATCTGGCTGGGGCTGGCACTATTGTCAAGGACAAAAAGGTAGAAGACAAAGTAACACCTACTCCGATTTTACCACAGAAGGAAGACAAGTTTAAAACTGCGATGAACGCCAATAGAAATCTTATAAATAGCCACCAATATCATGAAAGCGCTGATACTTACAATGAGCCTATCTCCCATAAAGGTTTACAAGATGTAGTTCGACCAGACGATGGGTACCTTAGATTTGATGACCCTTTGTACCAAGGAACAGTCGAGGACCCCTATCAAAGAAAATATTAATCATACATGAATTAAAGTTTCGTTTCTGACTCGTTTTTCAAAGAAAACAAATTGAAAAATAGCCTTAAACGCATTCAATACCATGTTCAAGCTACTTTTTCAGAGCCTTTAATATCGACTTAGTATTTATCAGTATTTATAAATGGAGATTCTACAAACTATTTTGTGTCGCTAATAAACGTAATAACTGATGGCCATGTTTTAATTACAAGGGCGGTGTAAGCGACAAATTGTACAAGTAATAAATCGAGCGTTTAATTTAAAACAAGCTAACCGAGGGTGAAGATGAATTTCATTAAGAATTAATTAATGTCATTCTTAAACCGTTTTTGTTTTTCCACGGCGAATAAAAAACATCTGTCGGGGATGTTGAGCGCGACGCGTTTTCTTGAGGTAATTAAGCAATAAATTTTGTGGCTGGCAACATCGCGAGGTGGGGGCAATTACAGTAGTTAAGAAAATGGATGTTCTCCACTCAAGAACGCGTACAAAACCGACGTGACTAATTAAAATGAGGGCTTAGGAAAAATCCTACGACGTGACAGCTTGTAATCAAGGGGATAGATTTTTTATTTTTCTCGTGTTGGCTCAAGTTCGCGGATTAGTTGCGGCGATAAATTACTGGTAATTAAATGTCTTGTCTGGGATTTAAACGACGGCTTGAGGTTTTGAAAGGCCCTTTTTGTTGCATAAATCATTTTACAGAGATTTTCCTGTGCCCGCAGTTTTGTCAATGTTTGGTGGTCATAAAATCAACCTTTTTTTACTGTCGAACGTGAAGGTTTAATTCCCTAGTTGGAAAAAACGTTATTGGACTTTTCAGATCCGAAACAACAAGAAACCGCGACTCGTAATGCAGGAAGCTTAGCCACTACGCCAACCGTGGCTTATTATAAATGATTATTAAATTTATTATATAACACCTACATATCATGCGGATGCACTTACAAGGCGCCGATTGAACACCTTTTTTCATCCGTTTAAAATACTTCATTTGTACTTCCTTCCATGGACGGAGGATGCCGAACTCCCACCAGCTAAAACTATCGGTGTGGTCCTCCAGGATCTCACAAATAGTCACATTGAAGCCACCCATTACTGCAACACTTTTAGACACAGGAGCGGATAACTGTTAAGTGGTCACCCCCTCTAGCGGATGGAAGGCGGCTGTATAAAGGCCGTACCTCATGTACATCTCGGGAAGGATTGTAAAGGATCTCCCGAAGCCTCTCCATGCGCTGTGCTGGGCATATAGCGGCACGCGATCACCTCCGCACCACCGTCTCCCTGGGGGTCGCTCGGTATGAGCACGCAGAACTTCCTTATCTGAGCACTCGCTACCTCTGTACCGATTAAACCACTTGCATACTGCTTCAGAAGGTGAATCACTCCACGATTATCAATCCGAAATATCAGAGTCAATCCAAAAGACCTTTTTTTTATTTTTTATTGATCCGGTGGAAATACCTCATGTACTTCCTTCGCTCCGGGAAAAGGCGAAGGGGCATGCCGGACTCCTACCGGCTAAAACCACCGGAGTGATCATCGTCGGCACCGAAGGGAGGCTCCAGGAACTCGAAAGATCTCCATCTAGAGCCACCCATTGGTGCCACGCCTTTAGGCACGTCTCAGAGGGGATGACTGTAGGGCGGTCATCTCCTAGCGTCTTTCGGCTGAAATGATGATGATCGGATCTGTTCGCGCACATATTAATATCAAAATAATATTTTGACTAACCTAGACTTCCTGGATAAATGTTTACGATGTTAAACAGTAGAAATTCTACCTGGTAGAAGGTGGACATAAAAATAAACACAAAACCATAATACAGCCTAGAGAAATGGGTTAGTTAGTTCTTTAACGTGCTCATTGGGGGAGAATTAGAAATGATAACTCATGCACTATTATAATCTTTCAACCCTTACGCTACGCTAGTACGGTTGTTTGTAACGGGGCGTTCACGCCCTAATAACATAGTACGGCATTTAGAGCTACTTTGTGTTTATATTGCCTCATTGTATTCACGATATTGTATTCGTGGTAAATATCTTGGATTGATTTTTGCTCTCAATGGACAACCGTTTTTTATTTTAATGATATGAAACGCATCTTAGGCTGTTGATTTCTTCGTCAATATTCTTTTTCACTTCGTGTGATGTCTGCCATACTGCGCTCACCAATCCGCCTATCAAACCCTGTGAGTGCTGGCAAATTCCCCCCAAAAATACGACACACGGCATGTAACCAGTTGGTTTATAGAGGATGCTTTTGTACATGCCGCCCACATCCAACGACTCCCAACTACCTTCACCTTGTCCATTTCGTTGGAGGTAATCCCACTCTGCGTTTTCCGGTGCGTGTTCTCTACTGAAGAACCTTTTATAAACAACATCTATGGCATACGTAGAACATAGAAATCAGTTTCGTACGGTATATATGAATACCTGTGAACGATACAACTCTACACAGAATCCACGGCTCACCGTTGAACGGTGGTACGAAAATATGGCTAGTCAATACCATTATTTAGAGACGGCACGTTTCGGCAAGTACCAAAATAATGACGTGGTAGTGACAGGACAAAATAAAAAACAAAAATAACATGACCCGTACTGCGTACCCGAATGACCCAGACAGTCGGTCAGTCGGAAATGGACCCTGTAAGTGCCCGCAGGTTACTCAATTCTGCCTTGCCTTAGTTGACGATCAGAGTTGCCAGAGCTATCTGCTCGGGGCTGGAGGTGTCTAACAGCGTAATAACGGGGAATGCGCAATGGTGAAACCGTTGCGTACCTCTATACACCCCGAGCTGCTCACTATCCCATGTTGCCTCTATCGCCTGTAGTGGTAGCCATTTAGGGAGCCCATCTTGTGAATGGTAAGTCACCGTCTGCCACATAATTACATTTAAAGGTAGAAAGGCAGACGCCGTTTTTTCCGTTCTTCAATCCATTTAACACCCCTTGCAATAGACCTATAATTTACCTTATAATTGTAGTTACCATCTCATACAATACTCGTAGTTTTACACCTCTAGGAACAATCCGAGACTGCATTTTTACTCTGTGGAGTGTCCCATTACATTTGCAATTTAAATTTTACGAAGTCGAAGGACTCGTATGCTTCAATGGCCATCGTTCCTTCGACAGACATGCCACTTTACTGACCCACTGCCACTTTGATAATTCTGCAAGTTATGTCAGTGAATTTACAGATGCACACATACTCAACACTTAGGTTTAAATAATGTCATTTCCACCTAATTCTTGAAACGATGTCTTCAATACATCGTCTATAATACTACTACCCCCTTAGTATTTTTCCATATTTTTCTTGTCCATCCAAAGGTTGTCTGTAAGAAATCGCTTATAGCGATAAGACCGCCCATTGTACAATTACTTGTATTATGATCTATTTTCCTACAAATTACTATTCTAATGGTGTACAATAAAGAATATTCTATTCTATTCTATAATATGTTTGTGCACCATCAAAAATTCCCAAAATATGATGTTTAGTGTAAACAAACTATACAATATTAACGTGTGGTCACAATCAGCCCTTGATGAGTTGAATTATTTATACAGGGTACCCGCGGTGACCACGCTATTTTGATTGGGGATAATTGCTTGTAATTGCGAAACAGAGATGAAAGTTGGAGAATATACTTATAGTCATGTGAAAAGTAATTTAAATTTTTGGAGTTCAACATTTTTTTATATCGAACTAGGACGTGAACGGGGAATGTATGTTAAACTGTATACTGCAGAACTCGAGCACTCAGTAATGTATATTGTATTTTAATTTCAATGACTTTCATAAAATCTCGTATCCCAGACCTCCCAGACCAGTCCTCTAAGTAGGAACATCTGCTATATTATTAGAATATGGTGAATTTTAAATTATACTTCTACTACTAATACGTTCTTTCAATTAAGTAGGTACTGTAACTATTCTGGTATTATTTATGTTTTAGCTACTGAGGGCCATAGATGTGTCACTGAGTGCCTCTCCTCCGTATTTTCTTCTGCGTAGCTCTTGTGGGAGGCTTCCTCCACGGTAGCAAAGTAATGCAGTACGGATTATGTCATTGAATGAAACGCTATATTATGGGTATATTGTTGGTCAGCTCAACTATACCTTTAAACGAATGTTTTATATTTTGAAATATAGCTTACTATCATAATTATTGAAGCTAGTTAAAAATAAACATTTATAATATAGCATAGCAGACTATTTGTCAAACGACAGCTGCGTGTCCAAAACCACAAGCGTTAAGCGTTCTCGATGGAATGATCAAAATATGAAGAACGATTCTAACGACACCACATACTAAATTCGAATTTTGATTTGAATTTAGTATAGAATGAAACATGAGGTGGCCAGTGATGGAGATAGAAGGTATGAAGTCATGAAAGAGGTTGATTGAAATGAAGATGAAGGATGACTTCATCACAGATGAGTACATTAACCTAGATTTATGTAAGTTAATACATATAATAATAGTTTTATGTAAGCATTATACTAAATACCACACGAAAACTTTATATATCATGTACCTTTATTACCTTTATGTAGATTTTTATTTCTCAATACGCTGGTTCGTTGCTATAATATTGAATGGACTGTATATGTAGTAGCGGCTGGTGTAATAATTTATACTACTAAAAGATACTTGTGTCACATTGAATTGTGCCTAAGGGTTCTTTAGAAGCTTAGAGGAAGGCCTTCCTCTAAGCTTCCACATAGCTAGATTCTTGTACAGCCCTCAGACGAAATTCAATTTGGTACAAGTATCTATTATTAGTACAAGTTATTACATCAGCCGCCATTACAGATACAATCCACTCATAATTATAGCGACGAACCAGTGCATCTATTGTATTTGAGATTTACGCTCTACCAATATCAAAAAAATGTCTTGAAATTACCAAAAATAAAACAAATCAACAAGTATCCACTTTTACCTCAAACCATACCCATCCTACATCAAAGGGTTGTGACAGATGGCACGTAGCACAAACAGTAGTGATGTCCTCGGGCAATATTCATTATCTTCAAAATTGTGTAACATCACCCGGAGATGCGGATATCTCGGAGTCTTGCGCTGTGCTAATTGGGACCTTGTTACGTAAACGAATAAAGGGTTATATAATTTAATTAAGTATCAAAAATGTATTTTGTTATTATTAAAATGAGTAAGATAGGGGTGGTTTTATGGCTGTGTATTACAAAATAGTAAGAAATATGGAAGTATTAAATTTTAGTTTGCCGTGTGGTGCCGGCTCAGAATGCCACCACCCCATCTCCTCCCATGGGTGTCGTAAAAGTCGACTAAGGGATTAGCCGGAGGATGGGCAGCAGCGTCCTTCGAGTACATTAACAACTCAACTGCGATCGCCAACCCGCCTGCCAAGCGTGGCGATTATGGCAAAACCCCCCAATGAGCCTACAACACATCCATATCGGTGGTTGTGGTGATCTTTGGGGGAGGCCTGTATCCAGCAGTGGACTTCATTCGGCCGAAATGATGATGATGAAATTATAGTATATATTTACGTTTTCAAAACACTGTATTAACGTGTTTTCTTTTTCATAGTCTCCTCTTGCAGGACCTGCGATTTATTTAGACTTTATAATCATCATCATTCTCAGCCAAAAAACGTCCACTGCTGGACAGAAACCTCGCCCAAAGATTGCCACAACGACCAGTATGGGTTTGTGTTGTGTGCTCATTGGGGGGTTTTGCCATAATCACCGCGCTTGGCAGACGGATTGGCGATCACAGTTAGGTTAAAAATGTATTCGAAGGACGCTGCTGCCCCTTCCTCCGGCTAATCCCAGAGTCGACTTTTACAACACCTACGGGATGAGATGGGATGGTAGTATTCTTAGCCGGCACCACACGGATTTTAGACTTTATACTTGATAAGATTTACTTAGAAATGTACTTACCGAGTAAAATTATTTTATCGTTGTTACTGTTTCATTTCCTTTGTGTTTATAAATAATTAAAGTGTGTGGTGGTTGCATTTAGAGCTAGTTGTCACAAGAGTACTTTGTCAGATATGCATCTGATACAGGAAAATACTGAACTAGCTTCAAATTATCCTTGAGAAATATAACAACAATAATTGATGTTGGGCTAATCTGTAGTTATGAATGAGAGAAGCCTATGTCCAGCACTGGACTGCCATAGGTCTACTTGATTGATCATCATAATCAGCAGAAGGACGTCCGCTGCTGAACAAAGACCTCCCCCATAGATTTCCTCAAACAACCGCCCGCGTCCAACGAGTTCCAGCAACCTTCACCAGGTCATCTGTCCATATCATTGGAGGCCGTCCTTTTTTTTTTTTTTTTTTTTTTTTTTTTTTTTTTTATTGGTGCCCAGTGGAAATTCTTCATGAACTTACGATTGTGTTCTGGTGCGCGGCCATGAGTTTTACGTGCAATATGTCACGGCGTTGACATTTACAAATTCTTACAGCTATGTCGGCAACTTGAGTTCTACTTCTGGATCTCCTCATTTGATTGATAGAAAAATTAAAACCAATCGCTTTAGTTTTTCAGTAGTTTCAATCAATCTATCTACCATACACCCTATCTGCTATACCAGTGTTCAATAGCACACTGAAAGGTCTCTACATATTATCACCATTAAATTATTTACAATTCTATTTAAATAATTATCAACAACTTAACCTTAAGTTCAACAATGTTACCATATCTTATTAACCCTAACACGAAACATATCATAATATTAACCTTGCAACTCCCTAAACAATCTGTGGCCCGGTCGTGGAGCACGGGCGTCGTCGGCGGGGCTAGCGACATCACGACATTCAAACTATTAACATGTCAATAACAATTTGCTGAATTGCTTTTATGTTGTACTTGATATGAGGCCCAAAGGGAAGGGGTGAACTTAGGGTTACAACTCGTTTTGGAAAATATTTACTCCATGGGTTTTACATATAACGATATGAATTTTACAAATTCTTGTTTTATCTAGCAATCAATTAAAATGGAATATTTTATCAATTACTTTGATGGTTTTCTTGTACTCTAAATGGTGAAATGTGTTTAACATTCTAGTAATTTAATATGCGGGAAAAATACATAGTTTCAGAAGAGAGATACTACGGGAGTCTACTAGTACTATAGCTATTGATAATTAGGATATCTGTGGAAGTAATAAAGGGCAACCAAGCTAAAGGCTATAAAACAGCGTAACAGATCCGTATTTTAATCTTCAATAATATGCACTAACTTCACGAGAAGTAAAGGGAAATAAAAATAAAATGAAAAAATTGTCGCCAGCCCTACAAAGTCAAACAGTTCCAAAGTTAAGGGTTGTGTCTGTCCCGACTCCCGGCGATCCCGGGACAGCGCGTGGGACTGTCGGGAAATTGATAATTTTCACTCTACCCAACGTGGTCATACAATTATTTATTCATGTCCGAGATATGATCCCTGGCCGATATTAATATTAATTAGCCATTGTCCCTTTGTGTCCCATCACCAAAATTAATTCCGGAGTTGTTTAGATTGTACTGAATATGTGAATAGCCTAATAGTTTGGGATTAGGATAGTTGCGGACTTGGGCTCTATTTGTTTAATTAGTTTTGGGAATTGACTTATGTCTAAGCTCGCTTTGGCTTAAGAGATTAGCAGAACGTCGAGCGGTTAAAGTTGCGGCAGGCGATAATTACTGTTTTTTTTATTTATAAATCGACAAGTATTGTGTAATTGTGTATTCGGTTGTAGATTTATTCGTCGTCGCCGAATAACAATCGAATGAAAATGAACAATCAAATACAATTGCTCGCGTCATCAACATGACCTCTAAAAACCGGCCAAGTGCATGTAGGATCACGCACAGGGTAGTTAGTAATGCGTACGAGTGAAAGTGAGAAAGATATATCCCATTTATTATTGGTCGAGTCTAGTGATGATAGATCATTACATAGCGTTTGGCGGAGTGCAGAGACTTCTTTCGAGTCTTTTCAACCCTTTTCGGCCCAAACATGCACAAATATAACATTACACTCTTCATTTAACGGAACATTTTTTTAATGGTAAAATAGCAAGTCGTCGATTAACCCTGATGGGTTTCGGGCGGCTTCTGCGACGGAGATATCATCATATCAGCCACAGGACGTCCACTGCTGAACAAAGGCCTCCCCCAGAGATTTCCAGAATTGTGTCATCATTTTGAGGGGAATTTGCCAATACTCACCACACTTGCCAATACTTAATGTACGTATGTACGTGTACGGTATTAAAGTAGAAGTTGACCGCACGGTTGGCGCAGTTGTTGCGCTATTGCTGTTTTGGGGGAAATTTGCCAATACTCACCACGCTTGGCAGGCGGGTTAAATCCATAAAAGGGACGCTGCTGCCCATCCCTCTAGCTTAGAGTCCCTTGCCACCTTTTACGACATTCACGGGAGGAGATGGAGTGGTGCTATATGGATGGGAATCACGTCTATAATCCTGACCTTCTATGGCCGATATGAAAAGTAATATTATAGGTATGCACTCTGATGACCTCATAATATACGTCATCTAATAACAACTTTCTCGATGTCTCACCGCTAAATACTTTTAAGGATATAATACAAAGTATGCAAATAATTTGTATACGTAACTCTCGACGACAGAGATTCTTCTAAGAAACTGAATATTCCCTTTGTTAGTCCGTCCATAAGCTTCGACTAAAGTGTCACATAAAGTTGTATGAGTAAGTTGGCCGGTGAGAAGATTCGTAGGGCTACCACGAGCCAGATTACGGGCTTGTTTACGCTAGTTCGTTTTTTTGTGTTGCCTTTGGGACGAAATTTCGTAATACATACAGATCGAGACTCAAAACTTGAGTACGACTCGAGTCAAGATTGCATCAATTGAATATAAATGCTGGACTTATTACGTAGGGTTCATATTTAATAAACACAATCTCGCCTCAAGTCCTACTAAAGTTTTGATTATTTGTAATACGGGCCTATTTGATAAATGCACTCTGCTGTGCCAAAACCTAACAAAACATCTTAGTGATCATGTTAGGAAAACACCGCGGTCCCCTGCAACTTTATAAGCTAAAAGTTAACGAATAGTGTTAGTGTAGTGAGTGTAGTGTTTTTATAAAGCTAAAATTAGTTTAGTCAAGGAAGACGTACTTGACTTTTGAAGTAATTTTTCATACAAGAAAAAGACCGTCAGACCATATTTACAGCAACGTACGCGTATTACTTCGATATCAAAAAAACGTTTTGACTTTAATCCAATTCATACTAGTTATTGATGTGTAACGTCAAACGTGCAATCTGTGGGAGTGATTTCGTGAAAAGGGACGGAAGTGTGTAACAGGAAGCCGGGGAACGCGCGCCATTTGATTTGCGCGCCCGGTGCTAGAGTTGGTCGTCAGATGGTACCAACCCATTTTCCGAGAGGTTGGTACTGTTAGCCATCAGCTGTGCGCTCAACCTACAGTATTATGTATAAAGTGTGGTGTTATATAAATTCATTTATATGTTTATTATTAATTCATTAATTAATTAAATTAATTAACCAAATCATCATAATTAACTAGTTAAATGAATTATTTAATTAATTGATAATTTGTTATTAATAAATGTATTTACTGTTGATAATAAGTGTCTAAAAAATGCAAATCATTCATAAAAAACGTAAGCAAGTAATAATGAATAATTATTCGAATAAATATTTCAGTATATAGGTTTTTTAAATTTCTTTCGCTGCTCATTTGATATTTTATATTTTGATTATTAAAAACATCTTAATTAATTACACGGATAATTTCTTTGATATTAATAATTTTTTAAATATGTATAATTCTACTTGAACAATAGATGATTAAATTTAATTTTATTGATTAAATCTAATTGTAATTCTAATGATTTCGTGATTTGCAGAGCCATCTCTGATAAATCCAGAGCAGAATATATGCGAGATTACCGGCATAAAAAACGTGAGGAAAATGTTGTTTATTACCAAGGTGGGTTGTCAGATGTTACACATCATATGTACTACTGTAAGGCTCGCTCGTTTTTTATTACTTTTGAATCAACATACATTAATTTAAATATCGAAATACCTCCAACCGATGATTAAAAACAAACGCGAGTGAGAAATATGCGAGAGACGTATGCGATGTTCGAAAGCAACGATGAAATAAACATTTTTCACATTACATAACATTTAGAACGTGATCCCATTTTGTTAGTAAAACATGTTACGACCCATTTCTAACAAAAATATGGTCGCAGCAGATCCGGCTTAAGAGTAGCTTACCTTACACGGGCTATACAATAGTTTGGGTGGTGAGGTGGCTGCCTGGTCCAGAGATTTTCCTAGGTCCACTGAATGTGGTCAGTATTTACCTGTGTGCTAATTAATCAGTAACTTTTCGACTTAAAGAACGGCTAGCATTATTCATTTCAGCCGGAAAATGTCCACTTCTGGACAGAAGCCTGGGACCAAAGATTGCCACAACGACCGGTATGGGTTAGTTTGTTTAATACCTACTTATTACGATTACATCTTTCGCGAAAATAGGTTCCTTAATATCGGCCAGGGGTAACATGACATATTGATATAACTATTGTTTTGTTTAAATGCGGCAGGGTCATACATTTACAATTATTTGTTGCAGATTTTATAAAACGTTTGGCGACCCTAACATAGTAAGCTTGACTTCGGTTCTAAGAACACGGCCTTACATTGTCGCGAATGTCGCACTTAATTTATTAGGTGACACCCCTGTTTATTGCTTTTTATTATTAATTTTAGTGTTTTATGGCGGA
The DNA here is from genome assembly GCA_947459985.1 of Diloba caeruleocephala. Lineage (NCBI taxonomy): Eukaryota > Metazoa > Arthropoda > Insecta > Lepidoptera > Noctuidae > Diloba > Diloba caeruleocephala. The sequence continues at coordinate 7,584,946 of OX381618.1, forward strand.
CCTGGTCAAAAAATATAATACCTTGATAAATACCGGAATAAAAGATACTCATATTATTGACTTTGGAGCTTAAATTATTTAAATTATGTTTAATTTATAGCTTGGTACAGAAGCTTTAATAGCCCATAATCATCCAGACGATAGCAGTATGGTGTCGGGATAGGCGAATTGCACTTCGTCTCTTTTTGTGGATTACATCTAAGATGTTTTTATAAGTGTAGATGCATTGCCCGCACTCTACGAAGGTCACATGAAAGCAAGGCATTTCAGCCCCTCTAGCGGAGGGAAAGCGACTGTAAAAAGGTCGCCCTCCAGTCACTTCTCGGGGAGGATTGTAAAGGATCCCCCCAAGCCTCGCCGTGCGCTGTGCTGCGCACACGGCCATACGAGGCTACGAGCGCGCCGCCGTTTTCCCGGGGGTCACTCGGTGTGAGCACGCAGACTTCCCAATCTGCGCGCCCGCGATCTCCAAGACTCGGAGATTTTGCCATAATCACCACGCTTGGCGGGCGGATTGGTGATCACAGTAAAGTTGTTATTGGCGCACGGGAGGATGCTGCTGTCTAAACTCTAGATATAAACCCTGAGTTTGGCCACACCTACGGCTGGAAAGGGGTAGTCTATTATTTTCCGGGAACTACACCGGACAATTGGGTATCAATCAGCACTAGATAATAATCCAATTCGATTCGACGCTATCTTCCAAAATCATAAACGCAAAAAAATAAAGCAACCAGCACGAATGTTGCTCTACTCGATTTTCCGTGTCGTCCGATGTCGCGGCGATACGGCTGATGTACGCGACCGGCAGCCGGCGGCGCTACGACAAAGGCGTGCGCCATTAACTGATATGACATGACTATAAAGTAACCTCACCGTGGGACGATGACGGCGGCTGTCGGTGTAAGTTGCTCTACGTAGTCGTTTGTTTTAGTTTTAAGTTGTTGGAGATTAATGTAGATATTGTAGAAAATACAGTATTTATGGTCTAACGAACAATATTGCAAGAGGTTTAAGACTAAATGAAACCTTGAAATTAGCAACCACCTATCTTTCGATATAGGCTTATTATGAAAAGCTGATGAATATGTACGCTTATTGTAGTGTTAAGTTTTTGTTGCACTGTAAGTATATTGAGGATGTTAAAGTTCATTATTTAAGAAAAAAGTTCTTGTCGTATAACACATGTGACTTTGCTTTTATAGAATCACTAGTTGTTCTAATTTTTGAATTACTTTCAATCTGATTCTGTATAGCTGCACAGTTTCTTCATATATTTATATTAATAGATAAATAAAATAATGTATGTTTCTTTTTCTGCTGTGTGGTGTTGCTACGAATAGAAAGAAAGAAAGAAGACTAACTTATTTTGCTCTCACACTTTGGACATTAGGCGAAAGATATAAACGTGAAAAGTAAAAACAAAGTACAATTTTATAAGATCAGCGTGATGTTACCTGAGAGACAAAAATTGAACTTGGCTCAGCATTGTACTACTTCTTGATGAAGCAGCGTTGGTATTCTGCTAAGACCTTTGGTGAGTTCACGGACAGTTATCTTGGTGACAATGAAAGAAAAAAATAATATATATAAAATGTTAAATAAATAAATATACTTACAACATAGAATCATTTATTATTACTATACTATAGATATTTACACAAATTATTAAAAAAAAGAAAAGAGAAACACATATATGTAATACTGCATTTAGTTGGCAGAAGGGAGTGATATCTGTGCTGCATAAAAATAAAAACGAGAAAGAAAACGCGGTGAAAAAGTGTAATGCTGAAAAATTAAAACGGCTGATTTGCAGATAATAGCACCAAACCATCTCATCCCGTGGGTGTCGTAAAAGACGACAATGAGATTGACCGGAGGCTGTGCAGCAGCGTCCTTTTAGTAGATTAACAACTCAACTGTGATCGCCAATGCGCCTCCCAAACGTGGTGATTATGCCAATACCCCGCAATGAGCACACCACACCTATACGAGACGTTGTGGCAATCTTTGGGGAGCCCTGTGTCCAGTAGTGGACTTAATTGATTGATAATGATGTTCCTTTTATGACAAATAATAACGTAATCATTAACGAGCATATGTATTTTGTTGGTGCAATTTATAACTATTATTATTTAATTTACTTATGTAATAATCACAATCAGTAAAATAAGACACTTATAATTGCATTATATCGCGTATGTTATTAAATTTAGTTTTTCCTAAAGTTTGGAACACTGTGGTGTTCGTGGTGGCAGGATGACGTCATCCTGACAGCAAAGAGTGTGTCTTTTAAATTGTACTAGTTATTCTGTGAGTGAACATTGTACTTTGTGTTCTTGTCTTTATATTCATTTTATTATCATCCATAGATTTGCTGGAAGAAAACTCAGATTTGAGTTGCTCGCCTATCTAATCTTAATTAAAATCTAATTTTACTAACAATTGTTTTCTATGAGTAATCTATTACGACTACAGTAAAAAATACGCTATATGAGATCCTGAGAAACCTATGAGAAACGTAATATGAAAATAAATGTATTTAGATTACTTAAGTCGAAATATTTAGTAGAGCCCAATTCCAACCGATGCAGCTGCACCACAATATTTTGCACCGTACACACATTACGAACGATCATTTCACATTATATTACGCTCGCGATGTGTTGGACGCGTTTTTGCGTGAACCGGGTATCGAACCCGTGTCGATGAGACTCACTAACCATAAATATGTGTCGTGCCAACACGGCTCCACTCATAACGTATCAATTGTCTTTATGACCGCAGTTTTTATTATTTATATGGAACATTATCGTGCGAAGATTTTATCAATACTTGCACTATTTATAAATATAATATACCGGGTTAGTCGGAAAGGGCCAGTTTATAGTGTCACTGACGACTGTTTCACAGTAAATGCTTATCTTATAAAGCGTAATTTAAAAAAAAATTTGGATAAACGATAATAAAGCCAACATTGTACGGTGTTCAGATTAATCATTCTTTACATATTCAAAAAATATTTTTCAAAAATTAAATATTCTACAAAAATATGTCGTATGTTTTACATTCACATCAAATTTACAAATTTCCCAGTATAAAGCGGCCTGTGGTTTACCATATTATCATGGTTTAGAACGTTGTAGGGCACCACAGGTCTTGACTAGCTTTTGGAGGCAATGCTATAGCAGTTTGAACTGACCTGTCCTAGCACTCGTCCTAAGATCGCATGCACCAGTTATTGTGTATTTCAACTACAGCGAACAAACAAGGCAAATATGTTTTTTACTGCTAGATCTATTAAGAAATAATAAACATTGGAGTTGATCATTCCCTAATTTAGCTGTGTGTCACCCGTCAAGCCACCGGTTTGTGTTGAATCCAAGACTTCTTGCTCTTTCAATTTTATCGTTATCTTGAAGATAGCGTTTGCTGGAATAATTTCTTAGATAGTATACAGAGATAGCTACTGATTTCCGCCTTTGTTGTGCTGTGCTTGATATTATCGATAATAATGGAATATCTAGGACATTTTGTTTTACCGTGATCATCTAAGACACGCTTGCTTACTAGTAATTTAAACCACCATAAAATCTCCGAGGTTCAAATTTAATACTTGATCACTTTTTTAGAGGCTTATCGCAGACATTTCCGAGATATGTGGCTGCTTAACCGAGCAATCCGCTAGATCCAGTGGCACTTATAACCAATTGCACTCACTCACAGACTGTGGATGGGTGGCCACATAGTGGTACGTAAACTGAGCGTCTCTGTACTTCAGAGGGCACGTAAAATCGTCCCAGTTGCTGTCATTAGACGGCAGTCGTTAAGCCAAGTCCGAGGCCTTTTTATAGGTCTCCAGTGGAAATTCTACATGAACTTCCTTCGCCACGGGATAGAGCGAAGGGGTATGCCGTACTCCTACGGCTAAAACCACTGGAGTGGTCATCTTCGGCACTGAAGGGGGCTCCAAGTCCTCGTAAGATCACACTAGAGCTGCCCATTGGTACAACGCCTTTAGGCACATCTCGGAGAGGGTGACTGTAAAGCTGACCGCTTTTTCGCCTCCTCGGGGAAATTGTAAAAGATCCCCCGAAAGTCTCGTGACGGTGACCACATGCGCACTACCGTTTTCCCGGGGGTGGCTCGGTGTATGCACGCAGACTCCCCAATTGGCCCACCCGCCACCCCCGAGGCAGTTGTAGGGCCTGGTGTCATCACCAACCGAAACGTCCCGTTTGTTACAATATATACATTGATGTCGTCGTGATATTCGCAGGTTATCTCACGCAAAAATCCTAGAACACATAAATCAAAGGAAACTTCCAACTTAGAGTAGGCGTGTCAAATAGTTAGCCAACTCCAAGTTACCGGAGCCAAAGTTCGCAGGTGTGGGGAAAAAGTTATTGATATATGCCAGCTCCCCAACGTACTATGCGTCATGTGTACCTGCTCTACATTCTGCCAGGATACCGTATTAGGAGTAAGAGTATGGGTATTAAGAAATGGGTAGGTGTTACTTAAGATTGATTTTATTTAACTTTTTCATCTTTCATAGGAGAATAAGGAATATCGGACCAACTTTCAGTATTTTATTTATTAAACTTAGAAACGAAGTCCATGTAGTATCCAGATTAAGAATATTGCAACACTCCATACCCTGCCGTGAATGTCGTAAAAGGCGACTTAGGGACTCTAAACCAGAGGGATGGGCAGCAGCATTCTTTCTGGGGAAGAGTAGCCATTTTGCGCTCACCGACCCGCCTGCCAAGCGTGGTGAGTACATTGTTTTTTATTTTTTTTATTAGAATACTATATTTAATAATAATATTTATCCGCCCCGGGGAAGGCCGTCTTCTCATGGGTCGCTCGGTGTGGGCACGCAGATTCTCCAATCTACGCACCTGTGAACCCAGAGGCCCCCCACCTAATAGTGACGGCCCTGCCGGTGGTTTCAGGCTTATGAGAATTAGGCGCTAGGGCAGATGTTACCCCAGCGTCGTCTCCTCCTTCTTCGAGCAGGATCGGCCATCTCCCGATCCCGCTCTGCGGTCTCCTTCTGGAGTATGACATTCTCACAGAAGGAGACCACTGCATTCCAGTTTTCGTGCTCGGCCAACACAGCCGACACTACTGCTGGCAGAGAGAGATCTTGCCCAACCGGATCGACCAAGATCCGCCGCTCAGTGGCCCACGCACGCAAGGCACGCCTCGAGCATGTGCTGTCCGGTGTCCTGGTCCCTATCACAATGGTGGTATTGGCCGTGGGCCTGCGTCCTGTCCTGTGCAGGTACTTAGCGAAACATGCATGCCCGGTGAACACCTGCGTTAGGCGGTAGATGACGCGCTTGCTCCTTCTGAGCCACGCTTCAAAAACCGGCAGGATGGCCTCGACGACGCGCTTGGTCGCAAACTGCGTCCGCAGGCGATGACGCCACTTTCCAAGTGCGTACCGCTGAGCTAGCCGCCTTAGCCTGTCAAACGCCCCTGGAGGCGCGCCTTCGCCGCTCTGGCGGAGGGTCCGTGTCTGATCGTAGACCCATGAATCCATCTCCGCTAGAATGTCGAAAGGCGTAAAACTTACCAGGAGAGTTGCCGCCTCGTAGGACACTGTTCGGTATCCTCGTGCGATCCGGATAGCCACTCTGCTCTGCAGACCATGAATTTTGGTTCTGTGGCGCTGGGAGTTTGACAGTCGAGCTGACCATAGAGGCGCCCCGTAGAGGGCCACGGACCGCACGACCCCCCCGTAGAGACTGTAATATGTAAAGGCCTACCAAGTGTTATATATTATTGCTTTTAAATAAAGGTTTACATGTTTCTAATGAGCTAACGCGACGATACGAAGGCCTCAATCCAACAAAATACATTTCAGAATATTGCAACCTTATAATTGGATTTTAGCTATTGCTAAGAATATTACCTTATCCTTATAGAAATTCCCCAAAGCAGCAACAGCACAGCGAAAGCAGCTATCGCGTGATTCGTTTGCACCCGTCTCATAATAAATAATAACATATTCATCATCATCATCATATCAGCCAGAGGACGTCCACTGCTGAACAAAGGCCTCCCCCTTAGATTTCCGCAACGAGCGGTTACATGCCGCTCTCATCCAATGACTCCCGGCGACCTTCACCAGGTCTTCTGTCCACCTCGTTGGAGGTCGTCCCACGCTGGGTTTTCCGGTGCGCGGTCTCCATTCGAGAACCTTTTTGCCCCAACGGCGGCCAGTTCTTCGAGCAATACGCCCCGCCCATTGCCACTTCAGTTTACTAATCCTTTGAGCTAACATATTAAATATTTGTTAAAATAAAAGAAAAAGAAAATATTTAGTACAGAAATTGCTTTTCAAGATAATAAAATTAATGCAAAACATAAACCAAAAAGTAACGCGAGGGTGGATTCGATCCCGAGAACAAAATGATCATAACCCGCGTATCAGTTTAGCATGTTATTATTTGTGCAATAGTAATCAGCTCCGATAACAGTATAAAACCCATTATCATCATTTCAGCCGAAAAGACGTCCACATTTGGATAAAGGCTCCCCTAAAGATACGACCGGTCTGGAATTATGTTGTATGCTCATTTGTGTGGGGTTTTGCCATAATCGCCACGCTTGGCAGGTGGGTTGGCGTTCGCAGTTGAGTTATTAACTCGAAGGATGCTGCTATTCAACGTCCGCTAATCCAAAGTCACTTCGGCCAAAGCCATGGTGGTGCTATTTTTACCATACACCCCAAGGTTTCTAATGAAAACTTGGTAGTCTAAAATTCAGACTTCAAAGTTCTGACTTGTAATCACATAAAAAAAAAATTGTTGCACGTTTTGCAATTGTTGGTCGCTTGCTTACTGCACTATGTTTCATGAGTTTGATTCCGCACGAAACAAATATTTGCATGGCTTACAGCAGTGCTATTCTGTAGTTCTTACAGACTCACTTCAGAATCCGCAGTGAAATGTCTAATATCGTATTGTTTTTGCTACATTTTACCGCGGCTTCATAAGTGAGTCTGCTTCACCAGCAAACTTATTTCTGAATACGTAGTGAAAACACTAATTTCGTATTGTTTTTACTACTTTTAACTGCGGATTCACGAGTGAGTTCTTACAGAATAACACTGCTGGTGCCTGGTTGCCGTGTGGTGCCGGCTCAGAATGCCACCACCCCATCTCCTCCCATGGGTGTCGTAAAAGTCGACTAAAGGATTAGTCGGAGGATGGGCAGCAGCGTCCTTCGAGTACATTAACAACTCAACTGCGATCGCCAACCCGCCTGCCAAGCGTGGCGATTATGGCAAAACCCCCCAATGAGCTCAAAACACATCCATATCGGTGGTTGTGATGATCTTTGGGGGAGGCCGGTGTCCAACAGTGGACTTCATTAGGCCGAAATGATGAACACTGCTGGTTTGGGCGTTAGTGCATAAATTAATATGAGTTGAACGTGTTTTCCGGGGTACGGTAATGGTGATTAGGGGTATAGTACATATTTCTTTTTGGGAAAAGCCAGGCCGAGTATATATCTATTAGTGGTCTGAGATAGCTTTAGTACTATTATATTAAGAAACGGGAATTAACGCGAAATTACCTTCGAATAGCTTGACGTTTCGACTGGGTTGCACCGATCGTGGTCACAAGCAGACTTTTGAATATTAGTGTATAATATATGAAGCAGACTGATGCAGCGAGATCACTCCGTTTGCGAGCCTGTGAAGTAGATTTATGTTCATCCAACCTCGTTTTTCTTCATTTCTTTTAAGGCCGCAACACACTACATTGTGTCCTTGTAATTAACCGAATAGTGAATAGCGAGGTTGTGTTATTTTAATCACTGGATTCCATGTCGATGATAACTTGACTTCACGATTGAAATGGTTATCTTCTTGATTTCAATTTCTTCACGCACGACCCTTGAATAGAAGTGGCGTTCGGTGAAGAGGACTTGTGGACGATGAAATTCGATCCAGTGATTAGTGCCTGATTGCAATATATGTTCGGCAATTGCTGATTTGCTAGTCTTACGGGTTTCTATAGCAGCGATATATTCTTTGACCCGTTCAGCAAAAGTCCGCTTCGTTTGTCCTATATATGATGTACCGTAGCTGCAATTTATTTTCTAGCGTTTGAAACGGCCAGACATCCTTCGGTGTACCCACTATATTGGTTATCTTTGCCCCCGGTGGAACCCCGGTCGAAACGTCAAGCTATTCAATGGTAATTTCGCCTTAATTCCCGTATCTTAATATAGGTAATAATGCAACATGCAACGCGAAAGTTTAAAAGTTAGTAGCTTTAGTACTAATCTATCGATCGTTAGCCAGAATAATCATAAATTTACCGAACTGAGTACCAGGCTTAAAGGTTTTTAGTATAAATGTTTATCTGGTAGACACCAAAACTTGGTTCATTCAAGGAACTACGTGCGTTCATGAGCTTAAACCAACCGTAAAAATAATAATCAATCATTGGTCAAATTCCATCATTTATCGCACTTTACCGATGAAAAATGACTTATTTGTCAATTGCTTTTCACCGAAACCAAGGGTCACTATTTACCAACATTACATTCAGTCTATTTCGGCAATTTCTTCCTTGTAGCCTTAAGAGTAAGAATTATTTTAATGCAAAAATACACTGGACAGAACTTTGCAAATCTAATTAAGCGTTCAGTCAAGCCTTAATACGCCTTATCAACTGACGATAAGAGCGTTCGAGTGTGTATAAGCATGTTGGTCATGTGTAGGGTGGCAATAAATAACGCGCCGGAATCTAGGAGTATTGGTATCGGTCGCGACTGATAAAAGTCCTCTTTCGCACGACCGACTTGTGATCCTTTGTTAGTGATGTGTGAGTCGGTTCTTTCTACGGATGTCGATTAAGATGAAAATGGGAAATATTTTAATTTCTCTTTAGACCTTCTAAAAATATTTAGATAATGCTGCTGATATGCTTAAAGTAAATGTTTAAAGAAATATAATAAATAAACAAATACATGCATTAGTCTATATATCCCGTTAATTCGTGTTTTTGGAGTTGATGCTTATTCTGACTGTTGAGACTTGCGTTAAAATCAACTTATATGTGGGAGAGCCTTTGACTAGAGCTCGTAAATGGACTGGCCCCACCAGGAAATATCACGCCATGCCTTCACATAATATCGGCGTGCTGTAGCTACGTTTGCTGAATTTCATATGGTGAGTGACTAATACCGGAAGCCCAAACCTCAAGAATATGGTAGATATACACAGAGACGCTTAGTTCAAATATCACTATGCAGTCACCCATCCATAGATTGACTGTACTGAGTGTTGCTTAATCTCACCGGTCTTTTAAAGTGTAGAAAACACACATCAACGACATAACCGTGGCAAGCGGGGTTTAACTGCAGTGCAGTTTTCTAAGATCAAACATCCATATGTCCTTGAATACAGTATTATCATAAACGGTCATAAGTCGTACTGCTCTCAACAATTTGACTACCACACGTTCTGGGTACTGGCAAATTCTCCCTAAAAGGACGAAATAATTGTGGAAATTTATGGGTGAGAACTTTGTTCAGCAGTGGACGTCCTTTGGCTGATGTAATGACGATGATGAGGCTTATCATCATGTCTCACCATCTAAAATGATGCGAAGCTAATGTCATTGAATAGCTTCAATCGAATCTTAGCGAAAACTTTAGTAGAGTAGTTTGAGTTTAGCGAATTACAATGCAGACTGATTGGTCTGTGTAGTAGTTAATTACCTAAATAGCCAGGAGCGAGAAGTTTATATATTTAAACTTTAAGTTAACTTCGTTCTATGATCTAAGATTTAAGATTGTAAGATTTAAGATTCTGCAAATCGATATTCGACTTGTCGCATCTCTATTATTACTTAGTGTTCTCGGCACGTTCCGGTCAGCTGCGGGCCTTTTGTCTGTTTTCTTTTTAATTACCTCCAATAAATAGCCACTCAGCAACCCGCCGCCACTATTTAAGATAGGGGGAGACATCGCTGTGTCTTGGACACTGTGCCTCGATTTACAATGATAGAGACTCTGAGAAAATAAACTATCCTAACAATATATTTTTGTTAGGATAGTAGAAAAAGAAAAAGCTTGGACTATTATGTTTGTATACTTTTAGAATAAATAAATACATTTAGCTGAATTGGTTGATAGTAAATGTCATACACGAATATTATGTATGTAAATCAAATAAAAACTTTATATCAACCAACTATAGTAAATTCAGAAAACCATTTCCTGAATTTTTCACACGCCTAAAGTGATTTTTCCTGCCCCACCATAATGTTATGGCAATAAAAAGACACGGGTAAATGTAACTCTCGATTGCGGTCGCAATGGCCATACCAAAAAATAAAGTGTCCTATTTAAGGGACAGGGCTGAATTTGAACGTATTAGTGATTTGGAAGCAGTGATAATAAGAAACCACTCGAATTATGAGATGGTAACTTTGTGACTGTTGTTTACACTCAAAGATAACGGGCATTAAATGCCATATTTAAAAATTAAAGCATCAAGAGATATCAGAGTTACGAAGAAGTGGTTGCGAAGAGTATGTTACAGCTACTTCGTATTATTTTTGTATATAGAATCAGAGACTATCACGGATCAAAGACGATGACAAGACGTGATAATATATTGGTTGTTAATTGGCTCAAGAATAGGGTTCTTTGCAAGCAAGGAAACGTCTAATATATGATTAAAAGTTTTTGAGCTACAAGTAACTCATGTGAGATGTCCTTTATTCTTTATTGCACACAATATTTACAGATTAAAACAATACTAAAGAAAAGTTGATGTACATAGGCGAGCTTAACCCACTATTGAGTTCTCTTACAGCAAACCTTTGAGTGATAGAGTAATGTTAATATGAGGATCTAATGAAGTGTACAACAAAAATGAAGCAAGACCAGATATTTATAAAATAAAAGTACATTAAAATGCATAACATATTAGGTATATAAATAAAGATCTACTTAGAAAATAAGTCACATACAAATATATACAACAATAATAATAATACATACATACACATATACGATGTCGTTATATTGACTTGCCAAAAAACTTGTAAAATCTAAGTTTTTTGATTTTTGCCCGTCTAAGTGATTTTCCAGCCCTACCTATAAAAAAACATGAGTGAATGTAACTCTCATAACGCACAAACATGGCTATTACAAAAAAATAAAATGTCCTACTAAAGGGCAGGTCCGCACTTGAGCGCGTTAGTAATTCGGGAGCGAGTCTCTACGAGTCCCAGGCGTGGTGCTCGGCGCTTGTGTTTTATTGATATTTTACCGTAGGAATGATTTTTCGTTGCGACTATGAGTCTCTTGGGGTGAAACCGTTAGTATTGATGGCTGGTCGTGGTGACGGACTTGGAAAATAGGTAAGACTTGTTTTTTTACCGAAAGTATTTAATCTGTAAAAACTCTCAGATCATTTCATTGGCTGACGATAATGCAAGGTATTCTTTATGAATAGGAATTTAAACGGCGCTGTATGATTATAAATATTTGAAACTTAACTTTAAGCTTTTTTATAAAGGTTCTATTTCAGTACCTACTGAATAATGAACGAAAATATTTATGCCTATTGATTAATTGTTCCAATTTTGTTCTCATTATAAATGTGAGCGAAGTTATTCTAACGAACTTACGTACTTATTCATCGACACTACTAATTAACAACTTTGCTGTACGGACTACATCTTAAGTCCGTGCCCTTTACGATAAAGGACATAGGCATCAGTACCTATCTCTGTGTACCATATCAAAGTAAGATCGACATATATCAGGGCACCTGAAACATTCATGCTAACGACACGGTACGAGTAAAACACGGTTATGATTGCGCTGGCTTTTACAGACCCAAGTTACGTGTTACTGATGTTTACCGTTTTTGAGGCTTTCCATGAATGGGTCGTCCACGCTGTTTACTCGCTTAAGAGATTTCGATTACGATTTTCATTTGTGTTATCCTATGATTCGTAACATAATAATTTGGAAAAACGGATCAGTTGTTAGAGAAAGGAGCACCTAATGGGGAAATATAGTACTTACGCAGGCCACTGCGGGCGTGCCTTATCCTCTAACATAATTAGGGTAGCATATTTGCCATTCTGTGCTCATAAACCCGCCTACCAATTGTGGTGAGTACTGGTCCCCTTAAACGACGATACAATACAGTGGAAATCTAAGGGGGAGGCCTTTGTTCGACAGTGGACAAATTTTAGCTGATATGATAATGATGACGATATAAATCACAGAAGAATTTGATTCAAAGAAGTATAATTTAAGTTTAATCACCATCATATTCAAAAAAGGACGTACTCTGCTAAACCAAGGGTTCACCTACCAATTTATACAACGATCGGTTACATGCCGCCCGCATCCAACGACTCCCAACTGCCTTCAGCATTCGTCCGTCCATCTCGTCGTCCAACGCTGCGTTTTCTGGTGCGTGGTCTCCACTCGAGAACCTTTTGGCCCCAACGGCCATCAATTCTACGAGCTATATGCCCAGCTGATTGCCACTTCAGCTAAGTATTAATTAAAATTATTTGTTAATTAAGTTCAATATTAAGTAATTAAATAGCAGACACCAGTACATTTATTTTTCTCGTCAAATTGTAACGTGAACCACATCTTGTGAACAATAAATTAAATCCGAGCCCTAAGCTATCATTCGCAGTAAATAACTCAACTTAACAGTTTAAATAAGTTGGTAATAAAACCTCAGAGTGTTGACCAGTATATTCACGACAGATATTTCACAAAACAATGTGAGCACAAAAGATAAAAATACGAGAAGGCGACATGAGCTTCAACAGATATTGTCAACATCGTAAATCGTAATTCGATAACACCGCACCGAGAAATTCTGCCAATATTGTCACCCTACAATATTTTTATTTTTTATTTTGTGTTGACGCTTACACACTATTTTAATTCGAGGTTTTATGTTATAAAGATATTAATGTATTTTTTTTAAGAACAATAAAATATAGCTTAATATTGTTTACAAAAAGAACTTAGAACATTGACTAATGGATGTCATATTTTTATATTTATCTAAAATTACACAGGTACTTCAGTTAGTTTTAAACGTGTAGCTAGCCTAACTCTAGCCACAACTTATAATATTGATAGCAAAAAGACAACATTGTACACGAAATGCGTAACCATTTGAACGGTGACGGATATGGCACCATTCATTGGGTGGCACTAGCCCTATGATTTCCTAGTGAACACTGGTCTCGAAATAATTGAAATTGAATTAAATGATCTTTATTTTAGCAAGGAGGTTTCAAAAAACACTTTGACTCGTCTATAAATTTAGATAAAGCCGGCAAACCTGTCCTATCAGGCGGCAAGCAGTCAGTCATCGTGTAGGTCAACCCTGTTTTAGGGAGCTCAGTGACCCATAGCACAACAATACCAACAGCATGATAATTGTGTAGGCCATATGAATACCCAAGGCCACGAGATAAATATTAAGTCTAAGTGTGTATAGCTAGCCTACATAGAACTTGCATTCACAATAATTGTACATTATATAATACTAATACTGTATACTATGGCCGTGTGGTGCCGGCTTTGCCGTGTGGTGCCGGCTGTGCCGTGTGGTGCCGGCTTTGCCGTGTGGTGCCAGCTCAGAATGCCACCACCCCATCTCCTCCCATGGGTGTCGTAAAAGTCGACTAAGGGATTAGTCGGAGGATGGGCAGCAGCGTCCTTCGAGTACATTAACAACTCAACTGCGATCGCCAACCCGCCTGCCAAGCGTGGCGATTATGGCAAAACCCCCCAATGAGCTCAAAACACATCCATATCGGTGGTTGTGATGATCTTTGGGGGAGGCCTGTGTCCAACAGTGGACTTCATTAGGCCGAAATGATACTATGGGGATGCCAAAGGCAATGTTCGTGGACGTCGTTTGGCTGACATGATGATGATAATGATCCAAAAAAAGTTTGTGGATTTTAAACACCGGCGAAGATATTTTTATAAGGCTGAAACATGCATTCTGACACCCAAACCACAGAACATAAATTAAAGGTTTGCGTTAAATTCCGCAAGCGACTAATACACATTTGGTTTGGTAAAGGAAACTTATGAGCATCTGATCAAAACAGCGGCATGTAGGACCTGCCTACATAGCATTTCTAACCTTTAGTTTAGGTTCTGTGCACATAACATTCGTACATACATACTGTAGTGGATAGCCGATACAATTTAATAAGGGTAAAAAATCTTTGAGTTGACAAATTGTCTAGATTTTTAGTTACTTAGTAACTAGCAAAAATTTCCCAGCTAAATTCTTGCAGCATTGCACAACTTGTGTTAGAAAGTAAATGGATATTTTGGTGAAAAATTAAGGACAATTTTTTGATTTTTTGCCCTGAATTACCAAAAAGATTACAGAAGATTTAATCAGCACTAGATAGCAGTGATAGCCTCGTGGTTAAACGCTTGCCTTCCACACAGGAGGGTCTGAGTTCGATCCCGGCCCACACCTCTGACTTTTCGGATTCATGTGCGGATCAGGATTTGATTATTACGTGCTTTAACGGTGAATGAAAACATCGTGAGGAAAGCTGCACACTAGAGAGGGCTCTAAAAAAATGCTCTCAATGGTGTGTAGTCCGCCAACCTGCACACTAGGCCAGCGTGGTAGAGCAAGGCTTAGCCTTTCTCATCGTGACAAAAGGCCCGAGACCAACAGTGGGACAGTAATTGGTTGATTATGTAAATAAGCACTCAGTATTGCAAAATTTAAAAATAAATGCCCTAATATTAGAACGCAATAAGTAAATGCCCACATAATAAAATAAAAGGTAAAAAAGAAAATAAATAAGAGATATTGTTGTCATTTAATATAAGTAGGTTCCTACAAAATAGGAACCTGGTTTGAAAGAAGTGAAATCGCCACTAGACCGAGTGAGCGTACATAAAATAAAAGCTAGCCTATAAAACCACGCATTAATTCTTGCAACAATACACAACTTGCAGTATTGTCACCTCGGAGATAAGATCCGTTGTAGCTATCTCCGCTGAGTGGGCATCCTTGTACGACAAGCGGGTTACTTTACTCGGCGCGGGCGCCTTCTAACGGATTTATGTGCGCAGTGCCGCTGGCTACGTAGATTAGTCTGATAGATGCGATTCGAACGTTGTGTTGCGCTAGATATTAACTTTGATAATTTGATGTTGGTGTGATTGTGAATTCTTCAAAGTTAGGAGAATTTAGCTATTAATCTTTATGGTGATTAATGTTTTTATTTTCATCGTGTTTAAGTAAAGAAAGAAAGAAAAGATTTATTTTGGTCTCGTACACAATGACAATGAAAATGTTATATTAATAATATATAAGAGTATATGGTTTAGTAGTGCTGTACGAGGCCAAAAAAGGTCCCTATCTCAGCATATGCTGCAGCAGTTTATGCTACAGCGCTGGTCTTCTGATAGGGCCTTTATGTTGATGCCACAGGCGGCTACGGCATTATATTAACATGTATATACATATTAATAACTGAGGAAGAAATACATAAAATATTGGAGGGATACATACATATTACGTAGGACGAGGGATTTTTACACATCTAGTCAGTTTATCTAGATACTAAAGTAGGATAGAATTTAGTAAAAACCGACTAAAAGTAAAAAAAAAATACTCTGTAATACTCCAATTGCGCACTTCGATCCGCACTCTGACGTTGCCGACATATTTTTTTGATTTTTGAGAAATATGTTATGAATATGTAAAGATTTATCAATCTAAATACCGTACGACGTTTCCTTATACTTGACATTGGCGAAATTGTGGAAGATACTCTACAGAAGCCATAATCTAAGAGAAGAAGAAGTCATTTTGTCTATGTCATGAAGGAAGCGACCCTAGCGCCACCGGTTGTTGTTATGAATTGTGCGAAATGAATGAAAATGAATTGTATAACTTACTGAAAGAAAGTACTGGTGGTCGCTTACTTATTGCAAAAGTCCGGCTAGGTAACACCGTAGTTATTCTGCTGCCAATTAGTAGTATTTATACTTTATGTATTACTGGGTTCCGGTTTGGTACTAATCTTGGTTTGATTCGGGCATGGTAGCCGGTAAAATTACTAAAGTGCGACCGCCGAGAGAATGCGTTCTTGAAATCTGTTAATTGGTCTCATCATATCATATCGGCCATTTATACGTCCACAGCTGAACTAAGGCCTACCCCATAGATATTCACAATTGTTTCGCCATTTTGGGGGTCTTTGCCAATACTCACCACGCTTAGCAGGCAGGTTGGTGAGCGCAGTATGGCTACTGTTCCATAGAAGGGACGCTACAGCCCATTCCTCTGGTTTAGAATTCCTTAGTCACCTTTTACGACATCTAACAGGAGGAGATGTAGTGGTGTATGTTCTTAATTTGGTCACCACACGGAAATTAAAAAGGCTAGTTTCAGTTATTACAAAGATTATAAATTTATAGTTTAGCGCTAAATTAGCGCTAAACTATAAGTTTATTGTGTGTTGACGTTACTACATTAAAAGCATATTATCATCATATCGGCCATTTATACGTCCACTGCTGAACAAAGGCCTCCCCCATAGCTTTTCACAACTGTGTCATCATTTTAGGGGGTATTTGCCAATACTCACCACGCTTGGCAGGCGGGTTGGTGAGCGCAGTATGGCTACCGTTTCACAGAAGGGACGCTGCTGGTTTAGATTCCCTTAGTCGCCTTTTACGACATCCACGGGAGGAGATGGAGTAGTGCTATGTTCTTAATCCGGACACCACACGGAATGCGGACACCACGACACGAAGCATATTACATATGAAATTTAAGCTTTAATATAAAAGAAACTAGGCCAATTAACAAATGTCAGGAACGCATTCTTCCGGCGGCCGCACTTTAGGTATAAGAGACTTAATAACAAATGTTTCGAGCTGAGGAGCGCAATGGCTGGTGCCGTCGTCAAGTCCTGACTCCTGCGTAGCATAACAATTATTATGGGCAGGCGTGGCGCTTACCACCAGGCGAATGACGTGGTAGTCTCGTCATTAGTTAGCATAGTATAACATTTACTACCAGGCATAGCTCGCAGTGTGCTGCCGTGTGGTGCCGCCTCAGAATACCACCACCCCATTTCCTCCCGTGGGTGTCGTAGAAGTCGACAAAGGGATTAGCCGGAGGATGGGCAGCAGCGTCCTTCGAGTACATTAACAACTCAACTGCGATCGCCCCGTCTGCCTGCGATCGCCCCGTCTGCCAAGCGTGGCGATTATGGAAAAACCCTCCGATGAGTCTACAACACACCCAAATTGGTCGTTGTGGTGATATTTGGTGGAGGCCTGTGTCTAGCAGTGGACTTCATTTGGCCGAAATGATGTTGACATAGCTCGTAGAACTGATGACCGTTGGGGGAAAACAGGGTCTCGAGTGGAGACCGCGCACCGGTAGACGCAGCGTGGGACGACCTCCAACGAGGTGGACAGACCACCTGGTGAAGGTCACTGAGAGTCGTTGGATGAGGGCGGCATGTGACCGATTATTGTACAAATCTATGGGAGAGGCCTCTGTTCAGCAGTGCACATCTTTTGGCGGATATGATGATGACGACATGATCGATCTATGCACATCTTTTGGCTGATATGATGATGACGACATGATCGATATATGACTCCCAATATGGTTATAGGCCTTGGTCTAGTTTTAGATGGGTGCACCTGAAATGTGAAGAGAGGTCACCTCTTCATGCGTTCTAGCTACTAGCTCCTGTTTGTCATAGTTATGACTAGTAATCAGCAACTAGCAAGTCTTGATAACCAGTCTTGACTTCAGATATCAGTCAAATCAGGAACATTGCATATTAGATTGAGGAGGTCATGGTGCGTTTACTTCAAGTAAAATACTGCAGTGTCTAGTGAGATTGGAAGCTGTTTCCAACACACACATAACGGCCTGTGAACATCCTCTGCTAAACATGGGCCTCATAATAATCACCACAGTGATATTCCTATACTCACCACGTTTGGTAGGCGACTTAGTGATCGCAGCATGTTGTTAGTAGCATACGGGAGGATGCTGCTGGCCATTCTCTTTATATCCACCCTTATGCGACACTTATGGTTGGAGAGGGATAGTCTATTCTTTGCTGGGAACCACACGGAACCGATCTAGCTCGACGATTTCCCTGAATTCCTAAATTAACGCTATTTCAAAACAAAAAAACTTTTAAATGCTTCTCAAACTTTATAGAAAAGTATTGCCAATTCGTCAGCTGTGAGAACTTCAGCAACTAATTCTCGCTCCCAACAGTGGCTTAAAACAAAGTGTCGTAATTAGTCAATAGGGGAGACGGGGCAACTCCTAACAAGTTATTTGGCACGGCCATTTCGTAGCCGTGTTTATTATCCCCGCTGTCCCCAACTAATTTATTGGACCCTTAGCGCCCTTGCCCTTAGATGGATCACCTAATTTAACATTAAGGCTACCTACAGGTGCTTTACGACTATTGATGGTCATAATTTTTGTTTTGGTAGGTTCTGTATTGACCAAGTTGTTTGAGAACGGCCAGGGGTACAAAAATAATAGAAAATGTTTACGACTCAGTAATGCAGACAATGGATCGATGATAATAATGGAAAATGTTTGTATGTAGCAGACTGGTGAAAGAGCCATTCCGTGTGGTATCTGCATTAAGAATATAGCACCACTCCATCTCATCCCATGGATGTCGTAAGACGCGACTCCCTCAGTCCAAAATGAAGACATAATTGTGGAAATCTATAGGGGAGGACATAGATTCCCGCACGGAACAAATATTTGTATGATCTGCAGGTAGCTGTTCCGGGTCTGGGTGTTATTGTGTTTGGAATTTATGTCTGTAAACGCACTAAACATTGCTCGTAGAACGGATGGCCGATGGGACCGAAAAGTTCTCGAGCGGAAATCGGGTACCGGAAGACGCAGTGTGGGCAGCCCCCCACGAGATAGACCGACAACCTGGTGTAGGTTGCGGGAATCCGCTGGATACGAGTAGCGCAGAACCGGTCGTTGTGGCGATCTTTTGGGGAGGCTTGGGTTCAGCAGTGGACGTCTTTCGGCTGAAATGATGATGATGATGAAACGCACTAGCGACACTGGAGAAATCCTAGTATGAGGCAAGGTGTTAAAAAAAATAAGATAATAAATACTGCTTTTAAGAATACTATTTGGTGTATGAGAATACGCTGAACGAATTTAGTGAAAGGTAATAAAACACGATAGTCATGTACTTCAATAATTAAAATTAGCATCTGGATATTTTTTATTTATAAAGTATAACTACAGAATAAAAAAATGCTACAGACTATTGATTTATTCCGTTTCTATTTTGATAGCTGTTAAAAATAATATTTTCGTGGCCACACTGGAACGATTGATATGGGGGTAATTTCCAAAGCAGACTGAAATGTTATCAAAATGTGTTCGAATAAATTAATCGTCGTCCGCTATTTACGGGTGCGTTTCGTTTTACTCAAACATTTTTAACGAATGTTATTGTCATATTCGGCGAATTAAAATATTCAGTCATTCTTTGGTATTAAATAATTATGGTATATTAAAATAGACTAGAAAAGAAAAATGACGGAAAATATTATTTTATTTTATTACATCATTTCATTGGCTAGTTTTAGCCGTCACTTAGATATTGTCAGGGATAGTTCGATAGTGTACAAATAGCATTAGTAAATACTGCGTGTGTCATGTGTCAAAAACATTTTATTTTCAATACTGCGTGTGTGTCATGTTTAAAAAACATTTTTATTCAGGATGTAAAAATAACGGAATATGTCGTCGTCAACAGTGCATTTATTGGCAAAACCCCCCCAATGAGCCCACAACATATCAATATTGGTCGTTGTGGAGATCTTTGGGGGAGGCCTGTGTCCAGCAGTGGACTTCATTCGGCCGAAATAATGAACAGTGCACTGGCATGAAAATGCAATTGTCTAATTTTAGTCACTTTCGCGGTATTTACTAATGCTCGTTACGCGGTATTGTAAGGCTGAGATTCAGAAACGAGTCTAAGTGTGAACTTACGCTTCCATATGTCAAAATGCACTACTTACGGCCCTAATTTTGACAGATGGAAGCGTGAACTTAGCTTAGACTCGTTTCTGAATCTCACCCTAATATCCCCGATGATATGAGTGTGTGCCAATCAAGTATTTTAACTGTCACAGGGACAACTAATAATTACTTGGCCAGTAATAATTATCGTGCAGAGGGTTATATTAGTAAAGATAGACCATTACCATAAGAAGGCTTGAGGTCAGAGGTCAAAGGGCAATGGAAAGGGCTATGCTCGGAGTGTCACTGAGAGATCGAATCAAAAATGAGGGGATCATACATACATATATAGCCCATAGCTTCGGGCTATGAATGTATGTATAACTACAGAAAAAAAGACTTGGCAAGTCTTCGGGCTATGTATGTATGTATGATGCCCTCATTTTTTATCTATTTTTGATCCCCTCATTCTTGAACTTAAGTTGTAATGAGCGAGGCACATTGCTCGTAGAACCGATGGCCGATGGCGCGATTGACGCAGTGTGGGTAGACCCCCCCGAGGTGACCCGAGGACTTGGTGAAGGTTGCGGGAATCCGCTAGACGCGAGTAGCGCAGGACAGGTCGTTGTGGCGACCTCCGCCTATGTTCTGAAGTGGACGTCTTTCGGCCCAAATGACGATGATGATGAGACCATTACTTAGCTATCCGGAATGTTAGGTGTGTTTTATAAATCAGTGTGAACAGGTGTTTATTTATCAATCTATATATTAACCAGTAATAATATGTTGAGCGAGTCGAAAACCGGTAGTGATCACCGAATGGTAAGAGGCACATTGAATATTAATCTCAAAGTTGAGAGGTCTCGTCTGATGAGGTCTACGCTCCGGCCCTCTAGTGCTCATATCCAAAACCCCGAGAGCTTCCAACTCGAACTCCAAAACCGCTTCGAGTGCCTAGAACATTGCGTATCTGTGGACGATTTAAATGGTAGGTTTGTAGAAACTGTCCAAACGGTTGGGTCCAAGTTCTATAAAACCCACCGTAAAGGTAGACCAAAAAAGTTCTCCGATCACACTCTCGACCTTATGGCAGAAAGACGCGCCATGACGCTTATGCTTATGCTATGCTTGGCGTTTGTGGACTATGAGAAAGTCTTCGATTCGATCGAAACCTGGGCAGTGCTGCAATCTCTGCAGCGGTGCCAGATTGACTATCGGTACATTGAAGTGTTGAAGTGCATATACAGAAACGCCACCATGTCGGTCCGAGTACATGAACAGAACACGGGGGCGATTCCATTGCAGAGAGGTGTGAGACAGGGGGACGTAATTTCCCCGAAACTGTTCACCGCTGCAATGGAGGATGCCTTCAAGCTACTGGACTGGAAAGGATTCGGCATTAACACCAATGGCGAGTATATCACTCACCTTCGATTTGCCGATGACATCGTAGTCATGGCAGAATCGCTGCAAGAGCTCAGCACAATGCTCAATGATCTCAACAGAGTTTCCCAACAGGTGGGCCTTAAAATGAACATGGGCAAGACAAAAGTCATGTCAAATGCCCACGTCGTGCCCATCCCAATATCCGTTGGGAGCTCTGTTCTCGAAGTTGTTGACGAGTATGTCTACCTGGGACAAACTGTCCAGTTAGGTAGGTCCAACTTCGAGAAAGAGATCAATCGGCGAATCCAACTCGGCTGGGCAGCGTTTGGGAAACTTCGCAACATCTTTTCGTCAACGATATCGCAGTGCCTCAAGACTCAAGTCTTTAACCAGTGTGTGTTACCAGTGATGACATATGGAACAGAGACGTGGTCACTCACAATAGGCCTCATAAGAAAGCTCAAGGTCACTCAGCGAGCTATGGAGAGAGCTATGCTTGGTATTTCTCTACGTGATCGAATCAGAAATGAGGAGATCCGTAGGAGAACTAAAGTTGTCGACATAGCTGAAACGATTAGTAAACTGAAGTGGCAAAGGGCAGGGCACATTGCTCGTAGAACTGATGGCCGCTGGGGCACAAAGGTTCTAGAATGGAGACCGCGCACCGGAAAACGCAGCGTGGGACGACCTCCAACGAGGTGGACAGACCACCTGGCGAAGGTCGCTGAGAGTCGTTGGATGAGGGC
Source organism: Diloba caeruleocephala (assembly GCA_947459985.1). Lineage (NCBI taxonomy): Eukaryota > Metazoa > Arthropoda > Insecta > Lepidoptera > Noctuidae > Diloba > Diloba caeruleocephala. Next base: position 7,607,146 of record OX381618.1, read on the forward strand.
GGCATGTGACCGATTGTTGTGCAAATCTATGGGGGAGGCATTTGTTCAGCAGTGCACATCTATTGGCTGATATGATGATGATATATGATGAGTCGACTTCGTGTTTAGATGAAGCGGGAGGATTATGCCGCCGCGTTTTTTTTAACCTCTTCGTTGAACTTCATTTTTAACCCAAAGGTTGACTGGTAGAGAATTCTAAATGGCATTAAGTCCGCCTTGTATGTATCATATTTGAAAATTAATAAATCAATACTAATGACTTTTTCTCTGCTCTTGTACAGATGGCAAGTAAGTAGCAACTTATAGATCACACAAAAAAATGTTTTTGTCTAATTAAGAGCTTGAGGCTCAATTAGGACATATAATCTGACAACAATTACTGGAAGGGTTGCCACTGCATAATTTTTAGATCATCTTTTGAACAACGGTTTGAAGAGCTATTCTTATAATTATATATATATTATTATAATCTTTGGGAAATGTTGTAGAACAAGAATGATTCATTATCATGGATACTTTAATACCCTTCCGGCTTAGTATCCTATTTCCGAGAAACTTTTAGGCCAATATCATACGTTAGACAGCTTATTATGATGCCCATTTAATTAATTAATAACTTTTTGAAACATAGTTATAATATAAAAGTGATATTATACAAACACATTTATTCAGTATAAAATCATACTGCCAGTCTTTAACCTCTACCAACATAAAAAAAAACCACGAGGGTTGCCACCCGCAAATAATTTTGTCACAGTCCCCAAATAAATATGGCGGTTATTTATCGGTCACGCAAGACAATCGTACGTGTAATTACTGGAAGGACAGCCGGACTGCCTGCTGGGAGCTCCCACACCGATACACGCACTGTTTGAACTATAGGTAGGTGTAGCGAGATCTTTTCTCCTCTTAGTAAGTACTGAAGGTGTTTCGTGTAGTTCTCTGCCAATAATAGATTCACCTTTATTTTTTGTAGCTGTTTATACGGTGACTAAATGATTTCGTCAGAAGAATAGACGGTAGTGCCGCAAGGGCTGATCCAGATAGTTGACCCTAGATCTAATATCAACATTAATCTCTGAAATTCTTGACATGCGACACCAATCAGTGCCCTGTCATATTGACAATATTCCCCTTAATAGTGATATGCTTCGTACGGTGCGTTTTTAGCAGTAGATGTCAATCGTCGAGTAATGAAGGAGCCTTAAGGAATTTATTCACTAAAAAAATGCATTGATTATTATGAAAGCCTTACATTACAGAGTAGGCCACTGATTCCATCAGGTAAGAATCTTGTCTCTCTCTTTCTCTATCATGATACATAAAAGAGAGCTTCCAGTCAGCCTAAATGTCAGATTTTACGAAAGACTAAGGCGCTTTCCGCGGTACATGTGCGTTGAACTTGAACTATGGAATGTCATATGAATTATTTCAAACTCTCAGCGACTGTATCTTACCATAGGAGAAGGATGATAAAGATGCCATTCTTGTTCTTGATAACCCTTTTACATAAATATATTAGTGCAGCCTCTATCGCTATTTATATTTCACTAATTTTAACATACTGCTTGCAATAATTTATTGGTATAATAAAACAAAATAATTGCGGATAGTTTTATAGGTTCTGTAACATAGAATCTATTCGTACCGCAACAATTTTGAGTTTCCACAAGGCTATATGAAATTGGTTATCCTACAGCCAATGTTATGAACAACAAGACGTCGCGGTCAGCGTTAAGGGACTCCCAGGGGGGAAGGGGGTGAAGGGGAGGGCAGTCCACAAGACACGTAAAGACGTCTTCACATTAATTATCTCGGCAACCCGCGCCGTGATTCGGACGTGGCAATGTTTGTTTGTTTTGTTTTACTAAGTATGATATTATTGTAGGAATAAGTTCTGATTTGAAGATTACGATGTATTTATTGTTAAATATAGTTATTTTTCTGGACCTATTTCAATGCATTTCTTTTTAACCCAAAGTTTAACTAGCAAAGAATTTCATGGCATTCAATCCACTTTATGTACCACCAACCATTCAATTCAACCCTCTTTGTATATTCTATTAATTATATATATAAATTCAACCATATTTGTATATTATAGTATAGTAATTATGTATATAATTTCAACCATATTTGTATATTCTACTAATGGTTTTTATTAAATAATTGATGAAGAAAGATCTACCTTTTTTACATTAGTAAAAAAGTAGATCTCTCTTCTCTCATAGAAGATAGTTTTGTAAGGATTAGCGCGCACAGGTGACTTTTGTCACCGTGACAATTTCGTCACTCTTATGGAGTCCGTGGGTTGGTATGGAGGTGCGTGCATGTATTGTTACCACGTGACGTGACATTTCCATACATATGCAGTGATTTGATAAAAGTGACGAAATTGTCACGGTGAAAAAAGTCACCCGTGCGCGCTAGCTCTAAAACTTGAACTATTTGTGCTGTTTTCAGAATTATTTAAAATTCGTCAAATTTTGGTCTCTCGACCGCGGGGGACTCGGCGACCGAGAGTAGGATCGCTTATCCGACTTATTACGAATAAAAAAAAGGACCTACAGAAGACCTTTGTCGATTTACTAACAAGTTACGTTTTATTTTTATTACTAACTAAAAAAAATCCGTGTAACGTACTAAGGAAAATTACTAAATTCCGCCTTAACGATGTTTAAGTGCGGAAATTATAGGTATTATCGGATTATGGCGGTCACATTATAGTGCAAAACTTTTATGTTGCTATTATTTTTTAAATTAGTTGTGCGATTATAAATTTGGCCATCCAGTTGAAGAGCAGAAGTCCAGTTTTCGAACCATCATTATCATCATATCAGCCAAAACACGTCCTTTGTTGGACAGAGGCCTCCCCCATAGTTGACCGGTTACAATGACCGTGTGTCGAATTTGTTAGCACTCACCACGCTTGGCAGGCGGATTGGTAAGCGCGGGATTGCTAATGTTTCGCAGAAAGGGTGCTGCTGCCCATCCCTCTAGTTTATAGTCCCTTAGTCGCCATTTACGACATCCACGGGCGGAGATGGAATGGTGCTACATTCTTAATCCGGACTTACCCCCACCACCAACTTTAATAACTAAATACCGGACCGGTATTTAGTTATTATTGTTGGTGGAAGGCTGTGGCGAGTTGCAGTCAACCAAATTATTGACATTGTTCGTACTTAACCTACCGCTGCTTACCCGTATACTATTGTTGTTGTGGATGGGATGCTGTGACGAGGTCCCCATCAATAATGAGCGCAGCCGGCCAACGTTCGCGGGACACACACCAAATTATTCATCGACTTTGTAGGGTTGGTACTGAAACAATGTTGGTAATTCATGTTGGTAATTCATGTTGGTAATTCATGTTGGTAATTCATGTTGGTAATTCATGTTGGTAATTCATGTTGGTAGTTCATGTTGGTAATTCATGTTGGTAATTCTAGTTGGTAGATCATGTTGGTAATTCATGTTGGTAATTCATGTTGGTAATTCATGTTGGTAGTTCATGTTGGTAATTCATGTTGGTAATTCTAGTTGGTAGATCATGTTGGTAATTCATGTTGGTAATTCATGTTGGTAATTCAAGTTGGTAGTTCATGTTGGTAGTTCATGTTGGTAATTCATGTTGGTAATTCATGTTGGTAATTCATGTTGGTAATTCATGTTGGTAATTCATGTTGGTAATTCTAGTTGGTAGATCATGTTGGTAATTCATGTTGGTAATTCATGTTGGTAATTCAAGTTGGTAGTTCATGTTGGTAGTTCATGTTGGTAATTCATGTTGGTAATTCATGTTGGTAATTCATGTTGGTAATTCATGTTGGTAGTTCATGTTGGTAATTCATGCTCGTAATTCATGCTGGTAATTCATGCTCGTAATTCATGTTGGTAATACAAGTTGGAGGTATGTAAAGTGTGTATAAAGTTCTAAGCTGTTTCTTGATCATAGTCTTAGGCCCGTAATACGATCGAGAATCAAAATTCAAGTGGTACTTGAGTTGAGATTACGTTCATCAAATATCCAAACTACACTCAAGTCCTACTTGAGTGTTGATTCTCGATCTGTAATTCGGGTCTTAATGTGGTCTAAAGCGAGGTTCCGATTTTAGTTTCATTTTTAGTTTCAACTAGTTTTAACGCGTTTAATTTAAAACAAATTTGGAGTAATTCAACATAGACACTTGACATAGAATATATATATTGGATTTCAAGGGTTTTATTTTTTTTGCGCGGAACTCTAATTATTTTCTAAAATAAAAGTAGCCTAAGTTATTCCTTATAACACCAGCTATCAGCCAGTAAAAGTCCCGTCAAAATCGGTCCAGCCGTTTCGGAGTTTACCCGGATAATCTCTCTAGCCTGGTGAATGGGACAATTCTTTTCCTAATGTATAATGATTGAAGGGAATCTTTAAAGAGTCCAATGCTAAATGAGTACTGGAAGCACTGGATTTCTACTGGCTGATGATGCACATCCATTTTAAGCGCCATTTCACTTTTCAATTTCAAACTTAAAGTAAGTATCATATTCTCTAAATCCGTCTAAATTCCTTTTGTCTGCTAACCCTATCTTCAAGTGGTGTAGAGAGTGACCGTTGGTAAATTATTTGTTCAAATTTAGAACGGGATTGGTTAAACGTTTCGGGGCACCAATAAGTAATATGAACACCAAATTGGTATGACCTACCGATCTCTCTTCGTAACGTAACAATTATTTACAAGAGGGGTTGATTGGTATAAGATGCGGGGTCAAGTATTTCTGGTGGGCGTGTAGCTGAATCGCAATTACTCGGACAGTCCATTCAGTGACAAATGTTTATGAGTTTGTCACTTGTTCGCTTGCACCGAGGGTACCTCGTTCCCCATACCTGCCCGAGGGAGACATATGAGTTTCGGTAGAATTAAGTTTAATGATCTTTTAGATTGATGTACGAATATTTTGTTCGAGTTAATTGTTCGATGTTATTAATGAGGCAGCTTGTTTTTAATTTAATTTCGACGCACATTTATGCTATGCTGATTTGGCTGTATGGATGTCATTCCGTTCCCACGCAAGTTTATGAGTAATATACGCTTTTTTAAACTTTAAACCGAAAATGCATGGTGTATAATATGGTAACATGCCTGTGAGGCTTGAACATAATAATAATAACACAACTTCAGAAAAAATGCGGATGCGGATATGTTTGGAACTAAGTAGTTTAGACATGAATATCGCAGGATATAGTAAATAGTATTTAATCTGTGGTAACCTCAACATAAGTGATTAATACGAGTTTAATTAAAATACCTGTATTTCGTGTCGATTTGATACTAAATACAGGTCATCTGTATTTATTATCAATTATCAATTTTGGCAATAGAATTGTTTTTATAAGCGAAACCTGGAATACATTTATCAAATCTAACTCTATAAACGCATAAGAAATAAGTATTGATACTAGCAACTCCAGATAGAAAATGCTCCGTTATTGATCTTTAATTAGTAGAAAGACATCACAAATGATGACTACGTATAGTTACACAACTCTGTGTGAGAACAGAGTGTGGTGTGAGATGTTGTGCGGACAACAAAATGCGTCCATAAACTAGTTGTTGTGCCGACTGCCGAATGACATTACCGAGTACGTGTCTCCACTGTGCGGCCATAAGAATGACGGATGAGGAAAAGCAAGAGAAATTTATTCATAGTATGAAATATGATATTAGTAATTGCATGATTCACCATACTTAAATATTGGGTTAGCAAGAAAAATCTGCTGTTAAATCATTTCGACTTCATCTCATCATACTTTTTTCAGCCGGTGGAAAAACATCATGTACTTCCTCCACCCCTTGAAAGGGTAGAGGAAGAATATAGTACCACTCCATCTGCTCCCGTAGATGTGGTAAAAGGCGACTAAGGACACTCAGCCAAAGAGATGGGCAGCAGCGTCTCTTCTTTGGAAGTACTGTCTGCTAAGAGTGGTGAGTAATGGCAAGTTTCCCCCAAAATGATGACACAATTGTCGAGATCTATGGGGGAGACCTTTGTTCAGCAGTAAACGTTTTATGGCTGATATTTATACAAAAACGAAACAAACTTAACTTACAAAGTAATTATTAAATATTTAAGAATACATATTTATAAGAATATATATTTACATATTTGGTATGGATTATTATAAAATATATCAAGATCTATGTACTGAGTGAACAGTAAGTTATGCAGTGTAATTGCTCTGACAGTTCTGCAGCCAGTTGAGGTGTGCTCACTCCCTGGGGTTCCGCAATCAGTTTTCTCCGTCGACGATTACCATTGTACGTTCACGCACCCACCTTCTATTAAAACTTCTCGGCATGCCTATTAGGCTACCCGCTCAGAAAAGGCCAATAAACAGTACACGTATTATTTAACTATATTACGAAAAACCGTGTTCTACTAATTATTACTGTTCAAGACGCTCCATAAATCTTTTAAGAGAGTCGCTTTTTTCGAGGCCCGTCTGTCTTGGTCTATGCTAGGAGCGTCGTTACTGAGCGGCAATCATTCTCTCGTGAGGAGCCGCCGACTATCGCACGTAATTAACCAATGTCCGACCGTCCCCACATGCATGGATATAATGGGTACTAGATGCGCTGCGCTCGTGTTAAATAAAAATCTGCTTTTCTAATGTGTATATTAACCCTATATAGCTGGAAAGTTCAGAACGTGATAAGTGTTATTTTAAGATTATATTGTGCGCACAAACTTAAAAGGGGTTCTTTGCCTTTCACGAATTGAATACATCATAATTTTACTCATGACCACGTTCAATGTATCTTGATCAAAACGCCAATGTTATGATATTAACATAAACTTAGAAACATAATGGACTTTCCATTATGTTTTCGTTTTCGTTTTCGTTTATGTGAGCAAACCGCGCTCGTACTTCTTAAAATCAGCCACATCCAGTGAATCTAAGTCAAGATGTTCAGTTGGTCGCGCCCTGCCAATATGGCTGCTTCATTAGCCAGCCTGCCAAACGACCTCCTTGGGTCACCGGGTCCTGGGGACAAGGAAACTGTACTTATTGTATTTTTGCTTCACCCCGTGATGGAATGGTCTGTCATTTTGTACAAGCAAACGAGGAAATACAGTGGCGTCGTAGGAAAGTTTGGCGGAATTCGTTTTGCTTGATTAGCTGGCGTTGTGTTAAGGATAAAGATGTAACTGCGTTGTTGCGTGAGTAAGTTTTGGTGAGAAACAAGTTGGAAACGTCACTTGTTTACTATTAGTTTTTATAAATAATTTTATTTGACTAGTTAGTGAATGTTTTAATAATTTATGATAGATTCGTTTTGGCCTGCCTCACGTTCGATTTCTTATATGTTGTGGGTACAGTTTAAAGGCCTCACATGCAGAAACACTCAAATACGGACCAACTATTTGTAGTCCATACAATATTTTTTCATGTGGTGACCGATTTCGCGGATCGTAGCGTAAAAAGACAAGTGTTACGTCAAATTCGATGATTGTATTTTACGTAGACAAGCTATGCTACGATTCCAAAACAAGTTGTACTTAAACTGTATGTAGTACATACGTATTTGGAAAATAGTCATTTATAATAATGTTATAAATATGTTTCGTCATATCATATCAGCCATCGGACGTCCACTGCTAAAGGCCTCCCCCATAGGTTTCCATAATGATTTGGTCATTTTGGGGGGGAATTTGTCAGTATCACCACGCTTACCAGGCGGCACAGAAAGTACGCTGCTGCCCATTCCTCTAGCTTAGAGTCCTTTAGTCACCTTTTACAGTATCCATAGGAGGAGACGGAGTGGTGCTATGTTCTTAATCCGCACACCACACGGAATGTTTTGTGGAAAGGTCAAAACGCATCTTTTATGGGCTACATAAGAAAGCTCAAGGTGGCTCACTCAGCGAGATATGCTTGGAGTTTCTCTATGAGATCGAATCAGAAATGAGGAGATCCGTAGAATAATTAAAGTTGCCGACTTAGCTGAACTGCTTAGTAAGCTGAAGTGGCAATGGGGGGCGCACAATGCTCGTAGAACTGATGGCCGTTGGGGTAAAAAGTAGTGGCAACCGCGCACCGGAAAATGCGGCGTGGGACGACCTCCAACGAGGTGGACAGACGACATGGTGAAGGTCGTGGGGAGTCGATAGATGCGGGCGGCATGTAACCTATCCTAGTGGAAATCTATGGAGGAAGTCTTTTGACTCAGCAGTGGACGTTTGGCTGATATGATGATTTTGACTTTTTTTATACGACACGGTAACAATACCAGCAAGTCATTTGCCTGGTGGTAAGTCTCATGCCCGTAACAATATTGTTATGTTACTCAGGACTATCCTGCGTGGCACCAAGCTCCGCTCGTCAAGTCGAGACATTAAGTTAGTTAGTCTCTTATGTCCAGTAATTTCACTAGCTAGAGTGTCGTTATTTGATATAGTTGAAAAATCTCACTAAAAACTATCAGTGGGTTCTTAAATTCATTACACACACACACACACACACACATATCAGCCTGTAAACGTCGACTACTAAACATGGGCCTCCCAATGATCACTGCAATGTACAATGAGCGGTTATTGTCATAATCACCATCACAGTATGTTGTTATGTATGTAATGGGTGTCGTATAAGGCGACTAAGGTATCGGGAGGATGGGCAGCAGCATCCTCCCGTGTGCTTGGGAGGGAAGGAGGGCTGATCTGTTCTTTGCTGGGAATCACTTTATTACTCATTCTTAGTGAGACACCTTAAATTTATTCAATCATCATTTCGGCCGAATGAAGTCCACTGCTGGACACAGGCCTCCCTCAAAGATCATCACAACGACCGATATGGGTGTGTTGTGTGCTCATTGGGGGATTTTGCCATAATCGCCAAACTTGACATACGGGTTGGCAGTACATTAACTACTCAACTGTGATCGCCAACCCGCCTGCCAAGCGTGGCGATTATGGCAAAACCCCCCAATGAGCCCACAACACACCTATGTCGGTCGTTGTAGTGATCTTTGGGCGAGGCCTGTGTCCAGCAGTGGACTTTATTCCGCCGAAATGAATAAAAATGATGAACACTACTAACCAACAAAATAAGAATATATTTGTAAGGGGTTAATGGAGTTAAATAAACATAACTACAATATTTAGTCGTTTTTATCGACGAAATATCTTTCACACACTGGCTAAGCTTTCTGTTCTACGGTGGACGAGTTCGATTTCCGCACGGAAAACCTTATTTTTATTATAATAACATTAGTTTTGGGTTCGGGTGATTGTGCGTGTGAGATGTATGTCTGTAAACTAGATACCCGCGATACAGGTGAAATCCTAGTAGTCCATCGTGCAAGAAAAATAACTACGTATTAATATACACACTCTTTGCGACACACGCGCAAAAACAAAAGACAAATAAATCGCGTCGTGTATTAGCCAAGCGATTGATTTCACGCAAAGTGTGATACACGCTCCGTTTATTTATATCCGCCCTGCAACCGGAAACGGAAATTACGCGAGCGGTCGGCATCCCCGCCGGATGTCGCGACGATAGCGCCACATACGGATTAGTTTGCGCTGCTGCCTGTCAAGATAGGGATGGATATTTAGCAATGGAATTGCATAAAACGTACGAAGATATGAAGACGGAGAAAGAAAAGAACTTTTCTTTGTTACGATTGTTTTTGTTTCACAAACCCACTTTTACTTGCTATTAGTATAGTTCTTCACTTCGCATCAGCCCGTAATTTTTTTATATTTTTTTTTTGACCTTTGCCCCACTCTAGGATTTCTCCTGTGTCGTGCGTTTACAGACATAAATTCCACACACAATACACCCAGACCCGGAACAACTACCTGCAGATCATACAAATATTTGTTCCGTGTGGAAATCGAACCCACGACCCGGAGCGCAGCAGCCGACTGTATCAGCCACTGCACCAACCGTGCCGTAAAAGTCGTAAATATCCTCTGTTGCCTCCCAATGACTACTAAAATTAGCAATCATAGGTGATATTACCATCATAACCATGCTTGACAGGCGGGTTGGTGTTCGCAAATTTCCACTGCTGAATATGGGCCTCGCAATGATACCTACAATGAGCAGCCATTGAGGATATTGTAATAACCATGCTTTGCAGGCGAATTGATGTTCGCAAACGTCCACTGCTGAATATGGGCCTCCCAATGATAACTACAATGAGCAGCCATAGAGGATATTGCAATAACCATGCTTGTCAGGAGAATTGATGTTCGCAAACGTCCAGTGCGCAATATGGGCGTCCCAATAATTACTACAATGAGCAGTCACAGTGGATATTGCCCTAATAACCATGCTTGGTAGGCGGATTGGTGTTCGCAGTATGTTGTTATTAGCACAGGAAGGATGCTGCCACCTATCGTCTTGATGTCTATCATTAGTCGCCTGTTAAAACACCCATGGTTGGTTGGAGAAGGGTAGTCTATTCTTTACCAGGAACTACAAGGAGCAAATGAGTATGGTTTTCAAAACTAAAGTATCTCTATGGGGTCCATAGAACTGGCTTATGACTAACCAATACTAACTGACTCATCACCATCTGGCATCTGGCATATAGCCAAAAGGCGTCCACTGCTGAACAAAGGCTTCTCCAATATATTTCCACAACTAATTGTGTCCTCATATTGGGAGGAATTTGCCAGTGCTCAGTACACTTGGCATGCGGGTAAGCACAGTATGGCTACCTTTTCACAGAAGGGGCGCTGCTGTCCGTACTCTGGTTGAGTCCCTTAAGGCCGCATACTGAAACGCTACTTAATATTAAGTACCGCTTTAACTATTCGAGAAACCCGTTTAATGTAGGAAACCGGGCGGCTCAAATAGTTAAAGCGGGACTTAATATTAGGTGGGTTTCAGTATTCGGCCGTTAGTCGCCTGTTACATCATCCGCGGGAGGAGATGGAGTTGCTGCTATATTCCTAATCCGGGCCCCACACGGACCCCCATGGCTGTCTAATGGTTAGATACGCAATAATATTTGTAGATTGTAAAAACTTAATCTAAAAAATATAATAACTCAAACTTTGTCCCACGAACAAGATTAAAACACAACAATCCCAAAAATGTATTCGAAAGAATGCAAAACAACATTCAAAAGATAAAATTTAAGTTGACAAAACATTCTTCATCAAAGATGCGAAATAAAAAACAAGATGGCTACAACTACAGAGATGTAAAATTAAAATTAATTTATGCGCACAACGCTGCCAAAGAATTCCACAAACAAAACTCTGGTAAAGTTCGCTGTTATTTTAATGTAATACTGAACATCCATGGCACGATTAGATTAAGCTATATATTGTTTGGCAAATTCATAACTGATATACGTTGCTATTACTTCAACGTAAGCCGATCGTATTAAACAAAGAATTATAATCCTTGATTACTTACTGCTGAAAAAATGCTTCGCCCATATTTATAAATATTTCGTCAATAGTAATAATTTTGGTGGGGAATTTGCCACTATACTACTCATTGTGCTTGGCAGGTGGGTTGGCAAGTGCAGTAGCGCTGAAAGGATGCTGCTGGCCATCCCTCTGGATAAGAATCTCTTAGTGCCTCTTACGACATCGACAGAAGTAGGTGGAGTGGTGCTATATTCCTAATCCGGACACCACTTGGTCACATGTTAACTAACAAAACAGTTTTTGGGATCCAAATTAGTTACTGGTCAAAAAATGCCCTGCTACTGATCTTTTGGGTCGTCAAATTCAAGCTATGAGAAGAAACAGAAGACGCAATAAATACTCTCACTGGCATACCGACCTTATAAGGTATGAAATATTATCTGTTTAAAAGTTTACGTGGTGAACTTTTCGACATTTTGGAGCAAAGCCACGACATTTGAGGGATACCAGACAAACATTTGACAGGGGAAGAAGTCCTTTAACGTCTACCTTGCTGTTATTCCTGTTATGGTGCACAGGATTTGAATTGCGTCGACAATAGATTTATTTATTCCGATAGTATCTGTAGTAAGATAGTAGTCTTATGAGAAGTCCAGGAAAATTTGCTTCTTTGATTGAATATAACGACAAATATCTTGGTTGGAGGTTCTCTACCCAGAAGTACAGAGATAACCTGATCATGAGTGCAGTGGTATTCGTCTATGGATTTACCATCAAGGACTTATAAGAGATAATGGCTGAAAATAGGTCACTTCTAAAAAAAGTTTAATTCTGTAGTCTAATTTAAGTTTTATTTTTATTTCGTTGGCATAGCGAATTGAAGACTGTCGATAGACAGGATATTGTAGTCTGTATATAAAATACAGATTTAGAAATAAACAAAAGGTGATTGAAATGTTGAACATGGATTTATGGGTGTACAGTTTCATTTAATAATTTCATTCAAAATTTTGTAATGGTTATTATGTTTCAAATTTTGTTTATCATGATTATTTTCCATTTGACCGATAACTTGTATGTGTAGTGTATACTGTTAATATAAGTTGGTTAATAAATAAATTTAATAAATAGAAGTTAAATTTAATCCTCTCACCCAAAATGAATAAAACTTCATTATCATCATCATATCAGTCAAAGGACGTCCACTGTTGAACAAATACCTCCATCATAGATTTACACAACTACCGGTTACATGCCACCCGCATCCAACGACTCAAGCTAACTTCACCAATTCGAGCGCTAGGAGGAGGCCACGGTGCGTGGTGTCTACTCAAGAACCTTTCCTAAACTAAATTCACAATGTTTTCTAATTTAAAATCTGTGTATAACGCGAGTAACCTAGCTGGCTAAGGTGGGTACATCCGATATTAGCTATATGCCTCTGTGGGTTGGCGCGGCAAACTCGGCCTCCTGTCGCGAAGATGAATCCTTACCCGCGTTGACTACAACTGGGAGATTCACCCTAAAATATTTACAACCTTATTTATACCGTTAGTAAAATGAACGCCTTCAAATTCGAGTTCTATTTCTTGGACATAACGGTGGAAATTATATAAAAAAGGTTCGGGAACAGTAGCCTTAGAGATGTACAAATTGTATATTTGGTGTGTTTTTAATATAGGTAGCAGACACAAAGTCCTGTTTATGGCAATTTGTTTCCATGGCGTCGCCGTCGTCACATTAATAAATTTATGGACAATTTTTCGGGTTAGCACGAAATTAATGTTTATATTTCGGATTTTTCATTAGTTTTTATTATTAGGAAATGAAAATATATTGGCGAAGAATGTTAGCCAAACTGACAGCGGTTGATAAATTACGACACATTTTCTTTTCTCTTCTTGAAGTCTTAAAGTTTAACCGCAGTCTGGTCCTAGGGCCTGCTTAATTTTAATTAATAAGTGAATTTAGTGATACATTTTCCATCCATTATACGATATCGTAACGTTTTCAAAGTCGTAAAACAGATCTTTTCAGGAAAGGAACACTGTAATCGAATTATATATACTCCAGTTTATAAGCAATTTCGAAATTCCCCCATCACTAAAATACTTCAAGCTACTCAATTTCGACGTTTGACCGCTGTCCCCTGCCTATCAGCTTACACACGATTTACGTTCGCCGCACAAGTGTATCGAGATCGGCCCGCTGCTAATCTACCGTGTGCGACGATCCTACAGAATTCAATTGAAAATTTCCGGATTTTCCCCAAACAGGGAATTCCTTTAAGTGATGTTTTTCGAATGGTTTCCGTTAGATTACACACGGAGTTGACTCACACTACAATATATAAGGCGGACTTATTATTGTAGTTACAAGAAAAAATATAGTTTTACTTTTTAACATTTAATAATATGTTGTCGTTTAATAATAAGCCGTGTGGTGCCGGCTACGAATAGCACCACCCCACCTCATCCCATGGGTGTCGTAAAAGGCGACTAAGGGATTGGCCGGAGGATGGGCAGCAGCATCCTTCGTATACATTAACAACTCAACTGCGATCGCCAAGCCGCCTGCCAAGCGTGGCGATTATGGCAAAACCCCCCAATGAGCACACAACACATCGATGTTGGTTGTTGTGGTGATCATTGAGGGAGGCCTGTGTCCAGCAGTGGACTTTACTCGGCTGAAATGATCATGAAAGTTGACATAAAAAGAAAGAAATAGGACAAATTATTTTTTATTTATGAACTTTACAGAGGCACACTTAATATTAACTAATAAGTAAAAGAAAAATGTTTTATTTCCTTGCAACACCCACGCAATGTAATATAGTATTGCTTAAATATTGGCAAGAGATTAAACATTTTAATTGAGCTACTTGCCCCAACTGAATTAGCCAAACGATATCAACTAAGATTTCTCTTGTATCGTGGGTACAGTTTACAGACATACATTTCACATGCATAAACACCCAGACCTAAAACGACTATCTGTAGATCATACAAATATTTGTTCCGTGCGGATACGAACGCGCGACACGTAGCGCAGAGAGCTAAGAGAGCTGCTTGACCACTGCGCTAACTGTATCGTCGATATTATGAAAACTGTGAAAGTAGGTTTAAGTACTTTAGAATTGCCACGTTCTTAGAATTCAATTCTCTAGCCTCAAAAGTGCTCGTTGTGAGACTTCCAACTTGGAATCCCCCAATAAAACTATTAGAATGTATGTCACGGCGGTCGACGAGGCTACATTTCACCGAGAACGAGGGGAGGGACATCAAGTGGATTTTAAAGTGTTTCTTACTGATAAAGAATCTTACGGTCTAAACGGTCTCTGAATCAAATGTTGTGCGAATGTTGTCGAGAGAAAAATGTTGGAGTCGTATTTTCTTTCAACATCATTAGCCATAAGACGTCCACTGCTAAACAAAGGCCTCCCTCATATATTTCCACAGTTGTGTCAACAATTTGGGAGGAATTTGCCAGTAATCACCACGCTTAGCACGTGGGTTGTGGGCTGAATGGCTGCTTTTTCACAAACACGACGCTGCTGATGCCCCGGGTTCAGTCTCTAGTCGGCGTTAACAACATCGACGTGAGGAGATGAAGTGGTACTATATTCTTAATACAGATACCATATAGAAAGCTACAAATAGGCTTTTAATGTTTACATGTGAACCCTAACCTTGTTTGAGCCGGAGAACCGATAGCACCACTAGGACCAAACTCTTAGGACCAAAGGAATATCAAATGATATACAAATAAATCTAAGATGTTTTTAAGTGCAGATGCGTTGCCCGCGCTCTACGATGGTCACATGAAAGCAAGGTAATTGCCCGAAGTTCACTCACCGACCAGTGTCGCGGCTCGACGTGAACCATAAGCGTTATTGCGAAAAAATAATGCCATCCTGGGTTTATAGACAATGCACGAAATATACTGCTATTGTGAGAGATTAAGACGTTTTATTTCATAAATACGTAACGTAAATTGATAGTGTAAATAAAAAATAGTATTTTGTTTCATTTTTTACTACGCGGTGTAATGGCGGCGCGCGCTGTTTTGTAGTGCCATTATGTTCGTGTATGGCGCATCTATATGCAAAATGTTGTTCGAAATAAATGTAGAGCAGCATTTACCCTCAAGCTATTACCGTTACACTATAATTATAGGCTCGTTTGGTGCAGTGGCTATTGGCTTGACTTCTTGCGTTACGTGTCACGGGTTCGATACTCACACGGAACAAATACATCTATGGTCTATAAATAGTTGATATACGCGCTAGGGTGTCTTTGTGAGTTTTTCTGTATCTTATAATTAATAAATAAAGCGCTATTGAAGTACGAAAAACATTCAGTTTCTGTAAAATCATTATTTTAATGCTATTTAAGCACAATAGCAACTTACTGTTGCTAGGTCTCAGAGTCTGGTTAGGTAGGTACCAACACAGTTTTTTTTTTCACTTTGCCCAACATCACACACAAGATATCCATCTTCTGTGTCGTGGGTGCGTTGACGGACATAAATTCCACACACAATACACCCAGGCCCGGAACATCTAGCTGCAGATTATACAAATAATTATTCCGTGCGGGAATCGAACCCGCGACTCGGAGCGTAGCAGCCGACTGTATCACCCACTGCACCAACCATGCCGTCAATGTTCAATATTCGCCGCCAAGCAGAAGTGTTTAAAATTGAGACATTACCTAGTGAAATGACTGGGCTTCAGAGGCTAAATAACTAATGTCTCGTGAGGACGAGCACAGTGTGGTGCTCCGCAGGACCAGTTCTGAGTAGCATCACAATTGTAATGGGCAGGCGTGATGCTTACCGCCAGGCGAATTGCTCGTCTAGTCATTGGACTATAAAAAATCATCATCATCATATCGGCCATTTATTCGTCCACTGCTGAACACAGGCCTCCCTATAGATTTCACAACTGTGTCATCATTTTGGGGGGTATTTACCAAAACTCACCACGCTTGGCAGGAGGGTTGGTGAGCGCAGTATGGCTACCGCTTCAAAGAAGGGACGCTGCTGCCCATCCCTCTGGTTTAGATTCCCTTAGTCGCCTTTTACGACATCCACGGGAGGAGACGGAGTGGTGCTATATTCTTAATCCGGACACCATACGGATACCAAAACACTTACTTCTAGTTTTTTAATAAAAGTGAACTCCTGGTTGACCTTTTTGAAATAAAATTAACTATTACTGTAAGACTGTATATTGCCTAAAAACAGTTCCGTGTAACACCAGCAACATCATATCATGAAATAAGAAACAGTATATTCATGGCGAGAGCTGGGTTTGCTGGATCTGGATAGTACTTAAATGTAGTCATCATCATCATCATATCAGCCACAGGACGTCCACTGCTGAACTAAGGCCTCTTAGATTTCCACAACGAGCGGTTACATGCCGCTCTTATCCAACGACTCCCAGCGACCTTCACCAGGTCATCTGTCCACCTCGTTGGAGGTCGCCCCACGCTGCGTATTCCGGTTTTGCATTTTTAAATGTAGCAATATAAACATGCCAACTACAGCAATTCCAGAATTAATGGCAATAATGATTCAATACATAGTATTTAAAGTATGTATAAAAGATGTAGATATCACAGTACAACTGTCAAAGACACGAGGACACACGATAGGCAATTTTGATCTCGCAAAAAGGTTGAAAAACCCTCTCTAATTTCACAGAGAGCCCTTACAAAAGATCACTCACGTTAACTATGAATGAACCAAAACAACCCACGAGTCCGAATGCGAAAAATTAAAAACTGAAACATTTCCGAAACGGAAATAGGAATTGAATTTAAGTACATTTTAAACGAACCCCTGGCTTTGACTGGCCCAAATAATAGAATCCCGGTTCCAATGCGAATGGCTTTTTGATCTTTTTAGTGTTGCATCCCCTTAGCGGCGGAGGCATTTGCGCCGCGCGACTAAATGGATTATTTTCTTCGTGTGTTCTTTTTTCAAAAACAATTTCAACCTTTTTTGAGCGTTCCTTTATTCAACGACCATTTCAGCAAGATCTTTCCCTCTTCCCGATTTCTAATCAAAATGTCTAGTGCAGGGGATTCTGTTTGCATATTAAGAGTTCTTGTTACGGTGGTGGTTTATCAAAAAGAGGAAACAAAACGTTGACAAGGACGGGGTGTGATTGGATTAAGGAGGGTTGACTTTATAGTCGCGACTCGCGGTGCAATTTGGAAATTGACTTTCGGAATCTGTTTATGTGGCGGTTCGATTCTTTTTATTGTAGCATTTGGTGTCAATTTTTTACCTCTATCGAATTTGCTTTGCCATTTTGCGAATTAGAATTGTGTGTAATGGTGTGAGATACTTTATTTGGTTTCATTTGCATCTGGATGTTACTTTGTGGTAAGGCAAAACGCTGAAAATAGCTTTATATTATCCTGTTACTATTTCTTCTATGACTCCGTGTGGTGTCCGGATTAAAAATATAGCACCACTCTATCGCCTCCCGTTGGATATCGTAAAAGGCGACTAAGGGACTGAACCAGAGGGATGGGCAGCAGTGTCCCTTCTGTGTAACAGTAGCCATAGTGCGCCCAACCCGCCTGTCAAGCGTGGTGAGTATTTGAAAATATGGCGACACAATTATGGAAATCTGTGGGTGAGGCCTGTGTTCAGTAGTGGACGTTCATACAAAACTGTATATGTGTGAGCATCATGTAGGCATTAATGTTATATGTTTAGTACTTATTTTGATTGTGTCTTTTGCCTGGCTGTATTTGTCTGTTATATATATAGCTAAGCGATGCTGATGCATTTGTTATGCTCTTGAACGGGTGCCGTCTGTTGAGACTCGTCAGTCATTAACTGCCAAGGCAAATAAATAATTATTATGGTATGTGCCATCTTTAGACATTAGCCTACATTTTTCTCGGTATATGTTTTACGATCATTTTTGTATCAATCAGCATTGCAATCACAATTATTTTAAAAGAGTATCCATGGAGTTTCTTGCCTGCTTTTCTCCATGAGATCGACTATTTGCAACCGTGCAACTTAGATTCTGACGTTTCATAAGTGCCAATTTTTAGTTTATTTGAAATAAAAAATCTTTGACTTTAGACGAATAAATGGCTGATATGATGTCGACTATTACTTCTATTAATACTTCTAATATTACTCCATGAAGTATGTTTCTATCTATTCTAGTCCGTTAATTTTATTACTAGTGCTCTATCTACCCTCATGTACTAACTAACTGTACTGATTTAGGTTTAAAACGTCAGCCAATTCTTGCACTGAAATATTTTCAATAGATCTATAAAACAACTGGAACTTTTCCGAGTTCAATATCACCAAACACAACACTCGTCACCGCAATCTCGCCGTTCCTAACGAGGCGTGAGGGAGAACATTAATTTCTTCTACAATCTTCAGTGACGTCACTCCCTCGTAGTGACAGACCATTTGTCATGACGATCGTGACGTGGCAAAGATGGCAACTTTAATTGTAATGCACTGATAGAAGAGTGATGAAACACAGTGTTTGTGTTGGTTTTGGTGGCATCTCCCTGGTGACAGACGGAAAAATATTAAGGGAAACTAACTAATCGTTTCGTAATATTTAAGGATTCTTTGATTCAGATTTAGTGAGTCAGTGGCTTGGTAATGCTTTGCATTTTAGTAGCTGTAGTAGCAAGCTGTAAACTATTACTTTTGTATAAGAATGGTTGCTTAGAGCTGACGCAGTTTTGCAACGACCATGGTTTTCCAGATTAGAATAGAATAGAATATACTATATTGCTACATATAGTATACTATAAAAGCGATCTTTTATAGACAACATCAGGATGGACAAGAAAGTCACGAAAAATAATAATGCGGTAGCCCGTGGTGTACGGATAAGTAGATGATAGTACTAAATATTTAAAACAAATCTCAATATAATGTAATAGATATATACATTTTAGGTAATTATGAATACAGAAAAGTGATACAGTAAAATAAAACGCAATGTGATAACAATAAAATATCACAGACAAATTACTCATTTACGAGGACAGATAATGTTCTTTTACTAAGTTTTTAAAGGAGGGTAATGATTTGGCAGCTCTCACTGACACGGGCAATGCATTCCACAACCGTATAGCCTGAACTGTAAAAGATTTATCGAAGAATTTGGTGGAATGCATTGCCATCTGAAGTCTCAAGTTCTCCGATGATCTTAAGTATCTTGTATGTATGTCATGAAGGAACTTAAAACGTTCTTTAAGATAAGGGGGTGTTGTGGGATTAAATAAAATGCTGTAAAGCAAAAATAGAATATGAGTACTTCGGCGAAGTCGTATTGGAAGCCACTTGAGTTTATTGCGAAAATCTGAGACATGATCATATTTGCGCAAACCAAATATGAATCTGATACAAAAGTTTTGAAGTCGCTTAAGCTTATCTAGTTGTGCTTCAGTCAGATCAAGATAACTGGCATCAGCATAGTCAAGGATGGGTAGAAGAATGAACTGAAGAAGCGCAGTTTTGGTGACAGTTGGAAGAAAATTGCGTAATTGACGGCACGGTTGGTGTAGTGGCTGATACAGTCGACTGCTGCGCTCCGGGTCATGGGTTCGATTCCCGCACGAAACAAATATTTGTATGATATGCAGGTAGTTGTTCCGGGTCTGGGTGTATTGTATGTGGAATTCACGTCTGTAAAAAAAGAAATCCTAGTGTGGGGCAACGTTATTTTTAAAGATATAAGAAAGAAAGAAAGAACTTCCTCAAGGACCCCGCCGATGAAAATATATTATGACTTAATTCTTGGAGCTGAGGACCCCTAGAAAGGTAAACGATAAATCTGAAACAAAACTTGGACACCTCACTTTTCCTCTCAATCTACTGTACCTATCTTGAAATGATAACTGAGGGAGCTAACTGTTCCACTAAGTTTTTCATCATCATAATCATCATCGGCCAAAGAAAATCCACTGCTGGACAAAGATCTTCCCCAAAGATGTCCACAACGACCGGTTACGTGCGAAGTGTTGTTATTTTTCGGGGAATTTACCAGTCACACTACGCTTAACACGCTGCTGCCCATCTCTCTGGCTTGGAGTCCCTTAGCCGCCTTTTACGACATCCACAGGACATGGAGTGGTGCTTAACTTATAAAAAAAAACTCATATCCACATGGAAACTAATCCACATTCGCTAAAACAAGGAGCACCTACTGGTCCTTCGGTACGCTCGTAGCTGATACATTAAAAACTTTATTTTCGTATATGAGGTCCGCAACATGGCAACACGGAGCAGCATTAGCACAACAAAGCTTAGCGATCCGTCATACCATGACTACTGATATATTTTAATGGAGATGTACTTTTGATCAGATGGCCCCTTGCTAAGGTCAGGGGATTCGACTCTTAGATTTTTGTTTTTAAAACGTTGCGCTACACTAGGATTTCTCCTGTGTCGTGGGTACAGTTTGCGTGACATTTCTCGTGCACAAACACCCAGACCCGAAACAACTGTCTGTAGATTATACAAATCTTTGATCCGTGCGGGCATCGAACCCGCGACACGTTGACTCGTGCGGAGAAAGCCAATCGCTTAGCCACTGCGACAACCGTGCCGTCAAATGATGATTAATTTTGAATTACGGCGTATCCAATGACAACGTACTTTAAGTTTTAACTGTTAACTGTAAGATAAAATAAGCTTATCCAATGTATATTTAATAATAAAATGTGGTTCTCGGCAAAGAATGCTTCTCCTCTCTAAATATGGCGATTACAACAGGTGGCTAGATTTAAAAAATATAGAATAAATACTATTTTAAAGTACCTAGCTCTTAGTTTCATTCGACATATCTTCTGAGAGATTATCATGTAGCGAAATGGAGCTTCAATGTTACAATATGACTTATAAAAGTGTGTGTAAGCAACAACCTACTAAAAATATGGACAGCAGCGCCTTTCCATGTGCTGAAAATAATATGCTGCGATCACCAATAGGCTTGCCAAGCATGGTGATTATGGTGATTTGGCAAATCTTTAATGTAACATAATTGAAAGCCCATGTTTAGCTATAGACACTAACGATCTGATATGATGATGAATTGTTAGGGTTATAATCAAAGCACGTTTTTTCAAAACTCTTCAAACTTCTGTAATTTATATAACTAATGTTAGTAGAGTTTCTCTACATTCGTCAGTCAACTGAATATTTATTCTGCATCGAATCCACCAACATGAATTCGAGTACAGTCAACGACGGCCTCTATCAATCACTTACGGAAACCTATCAGGGCATATCCATTATGCAAGAGATAAGTTTGTACAATAACTTGTGGAAAACTTACTCGCGGACCCTTGGAGAGCAAGAATGTATTGTATGACGATATTGCGTAATAATTTTGATTTTTGAATCCTGCATCAAAGTTTCGCTTGATCATTAAATCAGCTCGTAAACATCTACTGAAGATGAGGCTCCCAGTGACCGTTCCTGGGGGATGTTGGCATAATCGCCACGCTTGTACAGTTGTTATTAGCACACGGGAGGTTGCTCCCGCCCAACCTCTTGATATCAACCCTAAGCCACCTTTTACGAGACCCATGGGAACATTTCTTCTTAAAACAATCCATAAAATTATGGAATATATGGCGTAGCAGTTTAACGCTTGCCTTCCACACAGAAGGGTCTGAGATCGATTCTGGCCCGCACCTCTTACTTTTCGGATTCATTTGTGGATCTGATATGATTATCACTAGCGTTAACGGTGAACGAAAATGTCGTGAGGAAACCTGCACCCCTGAGAGGGCTCTTAAATATTCTCAATGGTGTGTATCGTCCGCAACAGTAATGTAATGTGACAGTAATGACACAGTAATGTGCTGACTATGAAAGAAAGAAATTATGTTTATATGTTATGGAATACATCTATACAAATAAATAAAATTGAAGTGTCTGTTTGTAATGTCAAAATGACAGCTTTTTACTAAATGAAAATGAAAGTATTTACGGAACATATAACAAAAACTATTTTTAAATTTGTCTGTCTTTTTGTTCCGGGCCATCTCCGAAACGGCTATACCGATTTTGACGGGACTTTCACTGGCAGATAGCTGATGTTATAAGGAATAACTTAGGCTTTTATTTAAATAATTAGGGTTCCGCGCAAAATACCCCTTGAAATCCAATATATTTATTCTGTGTCAAGTGTCTATGTCAAAGTACTCTAAATTTCTTTTAAATTAAACGCGGGTGTATCCGCGGGTCCTAGCTAGTCATTACATATATCTCTTATAATGCTGTAGGTGCTCATAGCCAGTTGCACTCACTGATCGGTAAAATATCACCGAACTTTAGCAACGCTCGGCCCAGTCAGTTCGAGACCAGATAGATTGGTGACCGCAGAGTGGTATTTGAACTGAGCGTCTCCGTGCTGGCACGACAGATCGTAGATCCCGGTTGTTGTCATTAGACGGCAGACGTGAAGCCAAATTGGAGGCCTTTCGAAAATCCCATAGTTGGCCACTAACCAAACGGAAAGAAAGAAATATGATGTGGGCTACTTTTCAGCCCAAATAAAAAATCCAAGTAAAAATTATGAATTGACAAAGAATTGGTTTGGTATTCTGCTCCTCTTATAGTTTAGTCGAATTGCAGTATAATCTCAATATAGGCTCATTTCAGTGTCAATTTAGACGTTTATTTAGATAAACTATTGTACCTAATGTCAGTTCAAAATGTTAGCAGAATACCGTTTTGGCTACGACCGACTTTCGATCCGTTTTCTATCAACACAATATAAGTTCACGTTTGACTGTGTTTGTTAGTTTAGGAGAATACCATTTTTGACATTTACGACATTGAGACTAGATTAAAACTATATATTGAACATTTTTAATTACGATAATTGGCACTCAATCTTTCACATGGAATATCTATATGCATATGATATGTAATATATTCATAGTTGAATTATTTTTACTTAATAATAGTTCAACACGCTACATCATGTGTAGCGTGTTAAACCAAATGTAACCGATGCAGAGTAAACTATTAAACACCTCCATCTAACATTCAAATATAGTTCAGCAATTCCTATTCACGACATGTCCTTCAAATCGCAATCTTAAGACCAAGCTAACTGTGAAACGGCTCAAAACATCTGTTGTACACGACTTTCCAACCCCAACCCGTAACCCCATCCAAATGGCATTACCATAACCTTTATGGGAAGGAAAAATAATGGGCACTTGGAACAAAATGCCACTTCTAAGGGTCAATATGGATTCTGAGTGTGTCCCCTTTGGCGCGTGATGAAAAGCGACAATCTAAATGACGGGTGACACATACGTGGGCTTTGTGTACCTACGGGACGCATTCAAGGGTTGCTTGGACAACCTTTTTGTGAGACGAAAATTATTGGAAGAAAGTTGGTCTACAAATGGGGGAAATATAGATTATTATTGAAACTCATGAAACTCATCATCTTCATAATTATATCAGACGAAGGACGTCCATTGCTGGACAAGGAGGCCTCATAGATTTCCACAATGACCAGACCAGACCAGACCAGACCAACAAATAATATTTGCATCGAAAGCAATAGAAGATTCAATAAGGTCATAGACAGCTCGTCAATCGCTGTGATCGTGTGTAACATTCTAAGAGAAGGGTCTCAAGACCCTCTCCGGGGGATTTCGGACACGTTTGGGCGTTTTGGGAATTCTTAGGACGAAGCTAGTTCGGTTGGGGAAGATTGGGAACGGTGCGGTGGGAAAAATCCTCGGTTGAACGCTTTGCAAATATGTACGGTTTCTGAAGCATGTCCCCGTTGTGGTTTCGTAAGGTTTATTGTTTTACCTTTGTTTTTGGTTTACTAGATCTTATTTTATTGCATGTTTATATTTATTTGGGCTT
Organism: Diloba caeruleocephala; assembly: GCA_947459985.1. Lineage (NCBI taxonomy): Eukaryota > Metazoa > Arthropoda > Insecta > Lepidoptera > Noctuidae > Diloba > Diloba caeruleocephala. The sequence continues at coordinate 7,631,446 of OX381618.1, forward strand.
ATCATACCTTGCCATCACATACCTTGCCTTACTTTTTAAACGTCATCTTGTTTCCGTTATTCTGCTTGCATCATCCTCCGTGTGGTGTCCGGTTTAAGAATATAGCACCACTCCATCACCATGGATGTTGTAAATGGCGACTAAGGGACTTTAAAACAGAGGCAAGGGCAGCAGCGTCTTTTCTGTGGAACAACGACCACACTGCATTCACCAACCCGCCTAACAAGCGTGGTGAGTACTGGCAATTACCCTCCAAAATGACGACATGGTTGTGGAAACCTATGGGGGAGGCCATTATTCAGCAGAGGACATCATTTGGCTGATATGTTACATTGACTGGCCTCTAAATCATGAAAATCTTACTATTATTATAAATGTGAAAGTTTGTATACTTTTTATCAGTCCAAGCGGTTGAACGCTTGCCTTCCATACAGAAAGGTCTAAGTTTGAGCCCGGCCCGCACCTCAGACTTTTCGGTTTCATGGGCGAATCGGAATTTGATTATCACTTGCGATCGCGGTGAAGGAAAACATCGCGAGGAAACCTGCATACCTGAGAGGGCTCCAAAATGTTCTCAATGGTGTGTGTAGTCCGCCAACCCGCACTAGGACAGCGTGGTGGACTAAGGCCTAACCTTTCTTATTGTGAAAAAAGGCCCATGCTCAGCAGTGGGACAGTAATAGGCTGATTATGTTAAATGGGGGTTCGGATTCTTATGAAATTTAGCATATGGATTATGGATTATGTTGGGATATAGGATAGTGTTTATATATATTATGCAGAACAATATCATCGTATTTTAATTTATCCCAATAAAGTAGGCGGGTAACGGCTTTATTTATTTTTATATGAAGTAAAACCAATTATAATAAACCAAAAGTATTAAACTTTCGAATAAATCGAGCCTAATCATTCTCTTATGATTAGCTATCAAAACAATTCATAATTCATTCATCTATTTTAAGGATAGAAAAAACATAAACCTATTAGAACTTTCAATATGTTGAACTCAATCTAACAAATATTTAATAATAAAACGTTTTATATATGAAGATTAGATATTAATTTAACGATAGATAAAACTTATTCAGACACATAACTAAAAATATTTACTTTACTTATGCTTTAAATAACTAACAATAAATAAAAACCGAAAAAAGGAGGCATTTAGGCCTCAAAGTACTCCTCATCGTTGTCAGCTGGTAATGTTCCCAGAAGACTGGCAGCATTGCCACGTTGAATGGCAATGCTTATTCTTTGGCCAAAGAAAAGGCCAGCCCTCTGATCACGCAAAGTCACCAATCGTCTAGCTATGTCTTTGAAAAGCAGACGTGCACTTGGACCCCATGACTCAAGTGTTTCGACCCCAAACGGCTCAAAACAATAATTTCCGATCATCATTTTTTCATCATTTCGGCCAAATGAAGTCCACTGCTGGACACAGATCACCATAACGACCGATATGGGTGGGTGTGTTGTGTGCTCACTGGGGGGTCTTGCCATAATCGCCACGCTTGGCAGACGGGTTGGCGATCGCAGTTGAGTTGTTAATGTACTCGAAGGACGCTGCTGCCCATCCTCCGGTTAATCTCTTAGTCGACTTTTATGACACCCACGGGATGGTAATGGGGTGGTGGCATTCTGAGCCGGCACCACACGGCAATTTCCGATGAGTATGTTATATTTGAGCTGTTTGAGGTTTTCTAATCATTGCTTCGAGTATTGTTTCTGAATAGGATTTCTTTTAAGTCCATTATTAATCGTATTAAGGGCCGCAAAACAATACGTTCGTATCATCTCGTCATTACCGACAGTGCGTATCGCACCACCTGTGCATTAGCATACGAGATTAAAGCTCAGAAACATCGAATTTCTTAATTATAGAGCAAAATCAAACTTGAAATTTTTCAAAAACATGTTATTATTCTAATGCTGAAGATTTTGAAGGTTTTCTGTGTATTGCCATTAATGCATGATCTCTACGCATCGCATTTTAACCGGATGTCCTATTAAAATAATCGTCGAGTTTCAATAAACAATCATTAGTTGGTTAGTGTTGTTTTGTTTGGGTAAGTATGACATTACTTGATACTTGCTGTAACAACTATAATGTTATAACTCATTATCATCAGTGTCAGTCAATGGACGTCCATTGCTAACAAATGCCTCCGCCATATATTTCCAAAACTTCATCATTTTGGGGGAGTTTGCTAGTACTCACCACGCTTGACAGGCGGGCTGGTGAGCGCAGAATTGCAGCATTTCCGTCGTCGTCAGTTGCTCGTTGTTGCTCCTTTTGGTTTAGTCTCTTAGTCGACTTTAACGACATCCAAGGAAATGGACTGAAGCTATGTTTTTCTTTTTAAGATGAATTAATATAATTCGTGATATTTTGTAATATTTTGCTAATTAATGATTTACATAGTTCTTTTTCGTTCGCATGTATTTTTAACATGAATTGTAAGATTTTTCGTCGAGTCCTTTAAATAATAATAATATAATACTGTACTATTTTATAGATACATTGGTGGCATTTAACTATAGATACACAATTAATTGATGTTCATTACTTAGTTTTATTAAATCATGTTGTTATTAATATTAAACGATAGTAGTGGTTTATTGCGTGGATTATTTTCACTAGTATAGTTACATATACGGGCTGATATAATTAACTTATTTAATGGTATAATTATGTGAACAATAAATGAAAAAATATCGATAAATATTTCCCCACCAAGTATCAAAACCTCTCGATGCTTGCGATGGCGACCAAATTAAATGATTGCAGGGGCTACCTGTTTTACGCCTAAGGATATGTTTTATTTTGTCTGCCCCGGGATGCGTATCGCATGCTAAACCGCACTAAGCCTCCCATCGTATCTTAAGATGTACTGAACATTATATTTAAGAGTTATTAGCCAACATTTTCGTGGGTGCTCCGTCTGTGAACCGAAATGACTGGAAGTATTGATTTATTTCCATACATTTTATCATTGAGGGTAAAAATCGTGAAAATAAAATGAAATAACGTTAACAGGCTGGGTGGAAGGACTAAATACATTAAAAGCGTTTATTATATTATTGAAAAAGGTCATTTGTTCTGTAAAAATGTACAATAACTGGTGATTTAGGTTACTGTGGTAACAGCTAATTAACTTCCACAGTTCAGAATGAATTTCAATTATTTATTTGCAAAAATACATCAACATCATCATATCAGCCATGTTGCTAAACAAAGGTCTCCCACATGTAGAAGGGAATTTGTCAGTACTCACCATGCTTGGCAACGCACCTGGCAGAAGGTGCAGGTGCCGCTGCTCATCTCTTCAATTTAGAATCAGAAGGATATGTTCTAATTTATGTTATAGGGTATTAAGTGGTAGGGTATTTTTTTAGTCTTGTACAAGGATCTGCTACTACAATACGAGCCACTGCCAACACATTTAACATAACCTACAGTCACCTTTTACGACACCCACAGGAAGACTGATGGTGGTCTTTTTTGCCAGTATAGAGATGTGACAAGCCTACTCCATACTCCCAACCAATGTAACTCCTGTAAGCTAGGATCTGCAGTGGCGATCACCGGGAAAAAACACCGATCAGTGAAGCTCGAATGTTCCAGGGAATAGCTGGCTTTAAAACTGCAACAAATCAATTGGAAAAGAAAAGGTGGATCAGGAAAAAACATATGTTCCACTTCCCGCCGAAGCTGCAACATTAGATTCGGAATATCATTTCCTTCTCTGTATTGACTTGTTATTAACTTATCCATACAACAATCCTTTTACCTCACCAAACCCACCTTTTTAATCAACAAATCAGTTCAAATAGCCTTTCCATTCCCACATCTAAAGAAATCGACTAAAACCACAAACCCTATTTAGTTAATTGAAAAAATACTAAAGTGTTGCCATCGAACGTGTACTTTATCTCACCCCTTTCTGAGGAGGTCAGAGCCTCCCCAGGGATGTTCCCGATTGGTATTCTTTATTACGGGACTCGATCCCCATGCCTGTTTGGCACTCGCCCCGAGTAATTGGCGAAATATTACCAAATATTTGTTACTGAACATTCACCGTTTTGAGTAAATTAGGGACTGTCTTCTGTTTTGTATTTTTTTCGCAGATTAGTATACTTTTGATGTGGTAGAGCAATTTTATTGTACGTGTCAGCTGATAGTCGACTTGCTAGGAATGGATGCTATATCAACATAGTTCTATAATCTCTCTTTATTTTTTATGGCTAGTAATTACATACAACACAGCTTGGATTAACTTTTTAATACTGAAGAAGCGTTATGTGCAGTTTCAGGACCCTGTAGTTGAGTTCTGTAGTTTCTGGAGTTCCGTACCTATGTTCTGGTCCTTCTGTTTAGGGTTTAATAACTATCTAACTGATATCACTTACAAGTATGTAACTATTATTGTGATACTTCAATCTAAAAAGTAACAAAGAACCAAACATTCTGATATTGGGAGATAATTGTGATTTAAAAAAACTATGCACATAGCGTCTTAACCGAAAGACTTTTCTATCGAAATTCCATTCTGTTATTGTGCCAATATAAAAACCCAAAAAAAAACATTCTTAAAAAATTAAACCTGTAAACGTAAGTGAGAAGGCGCGTAGTAAAAAGTAACGGTGAGCACAGGAGCTACAGAGTTGTACTCGTAAAACAGCGACAAGCCCCATCGAGTCCCGCAGCGTCTCGACTACGCTTTTCAAATATTAAAATTTAATCGCCCGGTTGTCGCGAGTCAAATTAGCCTCTCTTGAGGCAGGGGCACAGATCAAGGAAATAAAGGTTTTGATTGTAAAATTGGTCTGTAGGCAGAAATGTTTGAAGAATATTACGATAGTTTATTTGACGGCACGGTTGGTGCAGTGGTTGATACAGTCGACTGCTGCGCTCCGGGTCGTGGGTTCGATTCCCGCACGGAACAAATATTTGTACGATCTGCAGGTAGTTGTTCCGGGTCTGGGTGTATTGTGTGTGGAATTCATGTCTGTAAACGCACCCACGACACAGGAGAAATCCTAGTGTGGGGCAACGTTTTAAAAAAAAGAAAAAAAAAGTTTTCAGACACGCTTATTGTATGGATTAATTCTCTACGAATTACGCATGAAACGCACTGTCAATTCTTTTTCACATTAATGACATTATTCGTCGAGCTTTTGTCACTTCCAGCGTGCCACCGATATTAGAACCCAGTAGCTTGCCACGTGCTGATGAGAATAGACCAGACGTTATGTCGCTATTACCATGGAAGTTGGGAAGGGCAGCTGGTGTGGGATGCAACTTACGTCGACACCCATTGTTCCATCCCATCTTTCAAGCTCAGAGGGCTGTGCTGGCGCTGCTGCTGCCGCTGCAGAGATTCTCAAACCATGCAAATATAAGAACCTCATTGGAAGTTATGTGTTTGAGCCGTTTGGGGTCGAAACGCTTGGGTCAAGAGGTCCAAGTGCACGTCTGCTTTTTAAAGATATTACCAGACATCCGGCCTATTTTTTAGGCAAAGAATTAGCATTGCCATCCAACGTGGTAATGCTGCCAGTCTTCTGGGAACGTTACCAGTTGACAGAGATGAGGAGGAATACTTTGACTCCTAAATGCGCTGCCTTTCTTATAGTTATATTTTATTTGTGTATATTTTGTTAGTTTAGTTATACAAGGTCTTAATTTAATAGTCCACGATATTTTGCATGGCGCTATAGTGAACGATGAAGATAATGTAGGTATAAAAAAAACTTGTAAATTTGCTGTTAAAAATTTATTTTATTAAATCATTTATTTCATTACATCCTAGTTCTCTTAGTTGTGATAATATTCACATGCATCTAGTAAGATAATGGCGGGCGGGGCTGGTTGACTGATATAGATAGTCTATAACGTTAAACAAAACAGACGGTGCATGGTAGCGACATCACACAAAAGAAAGAAATGGATTTTTACCGTGAGATTTTTTTGTGTTCGGTACGTCATCTTAAGCATTTACTGAGGCACCATGCAAAATATCGTGGATTATTAAAATAAGACCTTATATAGTAGTAGGTATAGAATGTATATATAGGGTCTTACATTAGTAATGGAAAATATTTTAAGGCTAGGCTCTATGAATGGTTTATAATTAATTTCAAATATCAAGTATCGGTTTTACCGATAATAAATACATCAATATTCAAACATTCGACTAGCGAAAGATTTACTTACTCTGTACTATTTGATAAAATAAAGGTTGATGTTACGTTTATTTATTTTGCTAAAACGCATCATTGCTACCTATAGATTTACCTCCTAAAATATTTTCCATTATTAAAGTAAGACCCTATATATTTCTTTATTTAATTGCATAAACAATACTTACAAAAATTAGAAATTAGACGAATATTGACCACCCTTTGTCTTCGAAACTTCTGAGTCTAAAACAGACAACATGAACTACGAACAATGTTGTAAAATTCTTCTGCCTTGACTTCCGTGTGGTGTCCGGATTAAGAATATAGCACCACTCCATCTCCTCCCGTGGATGTCGTAAAACGCGACTAAGGGACTATAATTCAGAGGAATGAACAGCAGCCATTCTGCACTCACCAAGCTAGGCAGGTTGCTAAGCGTGGTGGGGGAGTACTGGCTAATTCGCCCCTATATGATGGCACTCCGATACTCACATACTTACAGAATCAGAAAACTAATATTATCGAGAATTTTATATCATATCTCATTGGGTGTCGTAAAACGAGACACAATTAAAACTCTATTATGTCTACACGGCTGCCGGCAATTGAGACGCGAGAGGATATACAATCTCTAGGCTGTTTATTTTAACAGAATATTTTATTTTTGGTATAATTATTTATTTGATTAACTTAACAGAGACATGTATATCAACTAGTATTAACCGCTGAACCATTTACCTATGCGCCACTGTAAATTTACTACTTATTAACTAGGCTCGCATGAACAAAGCAATACAACCGCTAATTTGTACATACAACGTCGCGTCTGCCCAATGCCTACTTAGTCTATGGTTTAATCGCGCCAGCAGTGATACGGACAACAATGTAATTGCCGCGGAGACGAAGAAAACAGTTATTAATATCATTCCCGAACGAAACGCGAACTCTGAATGATTTACAAGACTCCGTCCTGTCCTCTATTAGCTATTCCCAGTTAATATTCTGTTTGATCCCCCTTGGTGTCGTTGGATTTTATTTTGCGGAGTGACAGCCTCTTTTATCTATGTTTTGAATGAATTAACGCTTGTTCTTTGTTTAGGGTATTGTTCTGTTTTCCCCGATTGTTGACTTGTCGGATTAGAATGAGAAATTGGTATTTCTATGTGATTTCGCGAGCCTGTGCTTTCTTCAAGTGGAAACATTGTGGTGGTTGTAAAATATTTACATAATTTTCTATGACATAAGTTTTAAGGCGACGAATTGAAAATCTTAGCATCAAGTATTTAATTATAAAATATTCGGAACTGATATTTTTGTATTTCATTAATCATGTCTTGACTTCATTTTTGTAACACGTTACATGATTGGTTAACTTTGACAGCAGAGAAAAAAATATCAAATACTACTCAACCTACCAAACTACCAGATTTTCACTCAACAGGTATACGAGATTTTGTTCTTTATGTCAAGAGGGTGGACAGCATATTTTTTCTTCATGCTATGCATCACCAGTCATTTTCTGGGGCCCATGTTTAGCAGTGACACGTGTTCTGAGCAAGAAATTAAAAATTAACTTAATGGGAAGCCTTTGTTCACCATCAAAACTTGTATTGTCATAGTAATTTATGGAGAATTCATTTCACTTTCATCATTTAAACTGTACTTCGTGTAAATACAATTCAATTCAATTTATTTTAGTAGTATAATATGGATATGTACAAATGGTGTTGCAAAACACATTTATTCTAATATACTACGACTATAAGCAAGCAGACTATAAGAAAAACTGTTTAAGAAATTCATTCTCCGTATAGCAAGCGTTTACCATGAGCAATTTCAAAAAATCTCGGTATCTGGTAGCTGTTGGTTTTGGTTTATCTTTGGTTTTATCCTCAGAGACACAGTAAATGTTGAAAATACCTGCCTCAGTGATCTTAAGATATTTATAGTCACTTGCTTAAATAATAATAGGATTAATCTTAAATATCAAATACTGTTATGTATGTATCAAATATTGTTGTTATGGTGCGGTTGGGGTGACACATGGGCAAACATCACAAAATAATTTCGGTCAACATATTTTTGTATTCGCTCACAGTCAGTCGCTCACTAAGTATTTTGTTACCCTTATCAGTATTTTTGAAATTTCATAGATTTAATTTACAGACACTCGGTTAAATGTATTTATAATATTTATTAATTGTCATTGGTAAAATTTAGCATGTGCAAAATTCTAGATATTAGTAAAAGCCTGAAAAATGGTCTATATCAAATATTTACCAACTCAAGTTGGTAAATCCTAAGATTTACAAGTAGAACTTAAGATTACCATTAGTCGGGCTTTTACAGTAACATTTATAGTACCTGATACTGATCAATTTTGAGCGGCAATGACCCAATATACTGCCTTGTGGCACACCAAAATTATTATTCTGTTTAATAGCTTATGGGAAATACTTCAGTCATTAATACATTAAAATGATATTTAAGGCGATTATTTTTCTTAAGGCACAGCTTTTCGGTTTCGATTCCATAGTGCAAACATGTAATCTTCATAATGCGTGTCTGTCGGTATATCTCTCTATTTCCCAGACACTGTCCGTATGTCAAATCGCAATGCCCTCTGCCTTTTCAACGGTGAATCCAAAAAACTTAATAACAAAAACTTTTAAACACAGGAATCTAGTACTATATTATTATGATATGTGCTATTATATTTTGATGTTGTTCTCTTATTATGGTGATTATATTGGTCGGTAGATAGTGTTGAATATGAGTTGGTTATAACCATGTTTGGCAAACGCGTGGGTTATCGCAGTTTGTTCATCTATGGGGATTCTTCTGCACATCCGCTTGAATCACCCTGGAATTTACTATACTTGCTAACCTAATAAATAATAAGGTATTTCCTTTGGAGTTTAGTAATAATAAGCTATCGTGTGCAGCTGGCTACGATTAACGCCACCCCATCTTATGCCGTGGGTATCGTAAAAGGTGAATATGGGATAAGCCGGAGGATAGGTAGCAGCATTCTTCAAGGATATTAACTGCAATTCAATTGTGATCACCAACCCGCCTGCCAATTGTGGCGATTATAACGAAATCTCCCACCTTAGTCATCTCGCGTCTACGAACCCTGCAAAGTGTTGGAAACGGCAGGAAAAACAAAAATCTAAAATATACACGATAGAATCCGTTTAAAAGTGTTTTATTGTACTCTCCCAATAAGCACACAACAGAAACCCAGATTGGTCGGTGTGGCGATCTTAAGGGCCTATGTCTAGTGGTAGACGATTTCGGCTGAAATGATGATGATGTAGTAATGTCTTATGTTTTCGCGAGAATTACACATTATAATAACGAGTACGCGGCCAAAAGCGGACCACTAATGAATGAAATTTAGCTATTATTTATCATCATCATTCTAATAAAACACTTTTAAACGGATTCTATCGCGTATGTTTTAGATTTTTGTTTTTCCTGACATTTCGAACACTTTGCAGGGTTCGTGGTCATCATCCTGCGACCACGAACAAAAATCAAGAAAATTAAAATAAATAATAAAATGAAAAATCTGGATAAACCAAAATCTAAAATATACGCGATAGAATCCGTCTAAAAGTGTTTTATTAGAATGATGATTATGATGATAAATAATAGTTAAATTTCATTCATTAGTGGGCCGCTTTTGGCCGCGTACTCGTCTTTCGTCCATAATTCACGTACCTATATATACAGTATTGAGATTTATATCAAATTATTTTGTATAATAAGAGACCAAAAGTCACCATAAGGAAATTACTTACGCAATAGGGATTCTTTTGATTTCGATTGGGATCTACTTCTATCCCACTATCTCCACCTCACGCTACCGCTTATCGCTACCCGCGGCGCCTATCACCGTAGCGCAGGGTCATCGATGTGACCCGGCCATGTCGCCGGTCGCCGTCCGTGGATCGATACAGCCTCCTGCACTTGAGCTTTTTGCTACGACCTCCCCGCCCGCATCCCGCACCCCCGCCCGCCCTGCCACCCCACCCGGTCTTGGGCGGTGATATTATGTTGCTATTTTACGTTTATTTTACTTTTATTTAGGTTTTTAGCCTTATTATGCTGGGTATGCCTTTTTAGAAAATTCGTCCTATTTTGTATGTCAATTATCAAGTGTAGTTAGTTGTAGGAAGATTGGAAATTAAGTTTAGGTTGTAAGGTGTAAATGAGCGGTTAGTTTGGAAGTAGTAATTGCAAAGCAAGCCTGAAGTCTGACTGAAGATAGTATCTCAATTTCTGGGTTCGTATTGTAGTTGACATAGGTGGTGCAAGTTGTGTACAAATGTGCAATTATCTTGATTGATGGTTTGATATTTATAGCTAAATTAAGTTCTATTGTGAACCAAATTTCCCTGAACTGAACGAATCTTGATTCAAATATATTACAATGATATTTTTTTTATAATATTATGTACTTACCCCAGTATGAATATATAACGTCTTCACGTTACGTAAGTTGGTAAGATTATCCACCCTTATAGCGAGCACATAAGATTTGGCACATAATCCCATGCCCTCCTCCCTGTGAAGGCTTTTTAAAGGCCCCACAGTGACAACGCGACGTTGTCTCGCTCTGCCACGCCCATTGGCGACAAAACCTTCGGCCACGCCTATCGCGACACTTTACACCAATCAGGGGACAGCCTGAAAGGTTTTTATGACGACTTTACGTAGTGGGAGGCTTTAGTGAACATAAAAAGATTGAGGCGTGGTGACAGAAAACAAATGGCTTATCTGTATAGTTAAACATGTTGTTAGGTAGCCTTTTGAATACATTGATATATACAATAGTAAATTGTGTAGAAGGGATCTGCATCTCAAAGTATATACAAGACGTGAATTCGTTGTAAAAGTAAATGTATAGAGGCGCACAGCTGCACTGAAAAAAAAAGTGTTTGCTATAATAAACATCTTGTTTAATATTAACTGATCTTATCGTGTGGTGCCAGCTCAGAATACCACCACCCTATCTCCTCCCGTGGGTGTCGTAAAAGTCGACTAAGGGATTAGCCGAAGGATGAGCAGCAGCGTCATTCGAGTACATTTACAACTCAACTGCGATCGCCAACCCGTCTGCCAAGCGTGGCGATTATGGCAAAAACCCCCAATGAGCCCACAACACACCCATATCGATCGTGGTGGAGATCTTTGGGGGAGTCCTGTGTCCAGCAGTGGACCTCATTCGGCCGAAATGATGATGAATGTGATCATACGTCTGAGTATCATCTATGTGAGCTTAACAAGATCTTGACTACTGGAGCTGGGAGAACTTTATTATAGTAAGTATTACAGTTCCGTCCAACAAGTAATGTATTGGTTTAATCAAGTGTAATTATTTAATTTAACAAACTTAACTAGTTATTGATTGATTATTACTTAAAGTACAAAAGTGAAGACGTAAAATTAAAAACAAACAAACAGCATGTATGACGTAACAAAGACCGTTAATTATACTAAACAGTATTAGACATATCGATATAAACAAAATGAATTTGTTCTGGCCATCTTGTGTATAATAAATAGATAAATAATGATTCCAAACATTTTAATACCAACTAAGAGAACATGTATCTCAGTCTGTATTTTTTTCAGTGTGTTGGCTACGGATTTCTGTTTTCGCGGAGGGAACTCTAGGTGGAGTAGTATATTAGTTACTTCTTTTCTGAGTACCGAAATAGTTTACCAATATCACGTGGGTCGTCCTGAGGCGCGATGGGCCGTTGACTTTAGGTCAGCATAGGTTATGAACCTTCTGGAGACTAGATCCCAAATGACAATGATCAAGTCATTCATGATGCCAAAATTAAATGTATCTGTGTACGAGTATAACAGTTTTACAGATGCATTTGCATTTAACTTTGGTAATACTTACTTACCACCCCATCTCATCCCGTGGGTGCCGTAAAGGTGATTATGGGATTAGCCGGAGGATGGGCAGCAGCGTCCTTCGAGTACAGTCGAACTCAAACTCAAAGATTTTATTTCATATAGGCCCTAATACAAAGACAGTGGTTTTATTGTCATTGCCCTAACAGGCACGTAAGAAAAGCCAACAGTTAAGGTGCATGGTTCGAAAAAATCGATGTTATGGAGAAGAGCCGGAAAGACGGCACGGTTGGTGCAGTGGCTGATGCAGTCGGCTGCTGCGCACCGGGTCGTGGGTTCGATTCCCGCACGGAACAAATATTTGTATGATCTGCAGGTAGTTGTTCCGGGTTTGGGTGTATTGTGTGTGGAATTTGTGTCTGTAAACGCACCCACGACACAGGAGAAATCCTAGTGCGGGGCAACGTTTTTTAAAAAAAGAAAAAAGAAAGAAGAAAAATGAAAAAAAATCCATGGAAACTTAAAAAAGGTGATATTACAATTTACGTATAAGTCAACTGCGACCGCCAACCGGGCTGCCCAGCCTGGTGATTATGGCTAAACCGTCCAATGAGCATACAACACAAACCCATACCGGTCGTTGTGGTCTTTGGGGGAGGCTCTGTCCAGCAGTTGGCGTTTATCGGTTGAAATGATGAATGCTTACCGTAAAAATGGCATAAGCAAAGAGATTGCGTGTGGTGTCCGTATTAAGAATATAGCACCATTCTATCTGCTCACGTTGGAGTCTTCTAAGGTGACTAAGGTGGCTAAACCTATATGCATATATGTGGGATATGCAGAGCGTCCCTTCAGTAGAACCAAGCGTGGTGAGTACTGGCAAATCCCTCCAAAATGACGGCGCAACTGTGAAAATCTATGGCAGAGGTCTTTGTTCAGCAGTGGACGTTCTTTGGCTGCCGAGAAGAAGGTGATGCCTATATTTAATTGTAGACTCACTTAGTCTTGGAGATATTTTGCAGGGTATTTAGTTCAATTTTGTTCTACTTCTAAATGTAGATCGATTTCCTTTAAAAATAAAGAACATTATTGCTCAAACGAAATTTACATTACGTTTTAATTAGTGAGCATAGCTACTTCCTATAAATATATTTATGTGTAATAATACTACAACTTTTTCAACATGAAATATATTTACGCTCATCACCGACTCTGTAACGTTGCAAGATAATTAATTGTTATACTTATTATTTTAACGGTCGCTAACTTACTACTAACTACTTAAACTAACTAACTTTTCCTTTAGGCAGATCTCGGTTTGGATGACTGTAAAGTGGCCAGCCCCTCTAGCCGAGAGCAGGTGGCTGTAAAAAGGCTGCCCCCCAGGCACTTCTCGGGGAGGATTTTAAAGAATCCCCCCAAGCCTCGCTGTGCTGCGCACGCGGCGTCACGTACGTGCCACCGTCTTCCCGGGGGTTAAACTAACTAGTATAAAATTAATTTGTGTGGATTATAATAACACATTTATTATAAGAACAGTGTCTAACTATCAATACCAGAATGCTGGTATTTTATTATTTAACATTATTAAATATTATTATAATCATCATTTCAGCCGACAAACGTCCACTGCTGGACAGAAGTATCGCCGAAAGATTGCCACAACGACCGGTATGGGTTTGTGTTGTGTGCTCATTGGTGGGTTTTGCCATAATTGCCACGCGTGGGAGACGGGTTTGCGATCGCAGTTGAATTATAAGAAAGAAGAACGAAAGAAATATTTATTTCTCCGCTACATTTAACACACTACAGACATTGTAAAAGTAATCACAACCGAAACTAAACGAATGCAAAACTCATCAACAAAAAAAAGAAAGGAAAAACCATAAATAGGCTGTTAGCCCCTAAATTACTGATTCGATACGATTCGTCATAAATGTTCTCTGTGGACATCGTATGATCCTGGTCTATGAATATCTATAAATTATCTAATCTATGACCGACATCATCAAAAGAAAACAACAATGATAATACCGAGAAACAATTGAAAACCGTACGACGTTGCCCACTTAATTTATAGATTTTTTTCATTTTTATGAAATATTTTATGAATATGTAAAGATTCATTATTCTTAACACCGTACGACGTTGCCTTATGCTTGACATTGGCGAAATTGTGGAAGATACTCTACAGAAGCCATAATCCAAGAGAAGAAGAAGTACCGAGTTATCTACATAATTTTGACAAATATCAATAGTAGACATCAAAACTTATACGAGTATGTTATAAATAGAATCATGGCGAACATGTCTGTGTTGTGCGTCGCATGTGCGCAGAAACAGGTAATTGTTCAGCATATTGCTGTGACATCGGACGGAGCTAATGCCAGCAGCGCTGGTTTTCAACAATAACCTCAAGTATAAGTGTAGGTACTCGTAGGACGCTGCTGCCTATTCTCCGGCTAATCTCATAGTTGCCTTTTTCGACACCCACGGGTTTAGATGGGGTGGTGGTATTCTTATCTGGCACTACACGGCTTCATTATACTGTATGTCTATATTTTTATTTATTCTTATTATGATGTTAGTGGGCAAAATTGCGGCCCAGCTTATGATAGATATCCAGCAGTGAACTGTGCTGAGTTTGGGTTACAAAACGCGAATATATTCCATAATTAGTATCTTCATACACCAAAATTCTTTACAACCTTTCTACCCTAAGCGATATAAAAACATAATGACGTATAAGCGAAAAGGCTCGGCGCATCTTTCCCCCGGGGGATGGGTGCCTTTATTACCCTCTCCTTTGTTCACTTCTCTGAAAAAGTATTGAAGCTCAACCGTTTCAGGTCAAGTCTTTATGTGATGGACATTTTTATGTTTTAGCTGCAATAGGATCCGGGGGCGATTTAGGGATAGTCACTTTAAAAACAAGTTTGGTTTTCTCGTTCTTCTTTATAAAGAATATTAGATAACATAAACTACAGATACAATGTTTTTTAGGGCTCAGAACATTAGAAGGAAAAAACGGCGGAACCCTCATAGGATCACTCGTGTATCTGTCTGTCTGTCTGTCCGTCTGTCACAGCCAATTTGCTCGGAATCTAATGGACCGATAAGTTGAAATTTGGTACACATATATTCATATCTTCATCATCAATCATCTCTGAGACTCAAACACGAACGGGTCAAATTTGGGTGGAAAATTTAAAGACATTGTTTTGTATACTGCACCGTGTCACACATCAAATGGAAAGGCTTGTTGAGAGAGTCTCAATTTTTTTTAAATAATTTGTACATATTTATAATGTAAAATTGTTAGTTTTAAAGTTATATATGAAAATAGATGAAAGTTGACCATTCCCCCTCCCCCTCATCTCTGAAACTACAGAGCCTAAAATTTTGAAACATAATACCTTAGATAGTTCTTTACTTATAGATTTTAAAAAACCTATTAGAAGTCTATGTTCTTAAATATAACATGACAAATCTTTCAATAGTGTGCGTACGAACTTACATTAGCAGTTGGAATGTATGGTAAAACATGTAATTTAACTACAATGTTAAGTTGGTCCTTGGGATAATTTATGTACTCGTACAAGACAGCATTCAACAATCAACATTATATTCAGCAATTTCCCTCTACACCTACAACAAACAAATTACAAACTACTGAACCCGCTCTATGCGAGTGAAAACCAAACTTGAAAAGTTTCACACTTTTCAACTTTATTCAGTTCTGATGACATTATATAAATAACCTGCTCTAACCTGCTTTTTATAAAAAAATACTATTTATTTATTTATGAAACAGTTTGCAGGCTGGATTTAAAACTAGTGTAAAATATTGGTTGCTTTCATCAGCTATATTATGTATTATAAATTAAAATATATAATGCTATTACACACATATTATACTTCGTTCAGATCCGAGATTTCAACCAGTTTCAATTTGCTTGACAGCACGGCTGGCCAAGTGGTTAAGCAATTAGCTTGCTGCTACGGGTCGCGGGTTCGACGGCCTAGATGTTTGTGCAACTGAAATTTATGTAAACTGTACCCACGCTGCAGGAGAAATCCTAACATCGGAGAAAAAGTAATGCCATACATTAAAAATCTAATTTGTCCTTACGAGCCGATAAATAAGACCGATCACCATAATTACGAAGTCCCAAAAATTAAAAATTAAACCTCCTTACCTCAGCACTTACAGTGTTATTAAGCAACATCTCAATTCAATGCGCCAATATTGTGTACTTAACCCTCCAAGTGCGCGAGCACAACCATTCATTTATTTTCGCTCCGGGCCCATTCAGCCACCTACACTTAATTTGTATATTTTTTACATTATGTAAGCTGGCTCCTTTTTGATAAAAGCGTCCATTCACTGGCGATACATTTATTAAAATGTATACGTGTTGGATCTTGAATAACGTCTGAGTGGGTCGTTTGTAGATAGGTCTCAATTAGAGTGCCCAGTCAAAGGGGCCTTTTCAGCATTTTTGAACGAGCCTTTTTGTGTGTGCGATGTCTCGGATAGTTACTTCAGCAGGTACTCGGTTCCAAAAAATACATGTTTATTTTCTGGTGGGTCGTTCGTTTCTAATTTTCACAAATAGAAAGATAAATTAAAGTAAATGCTTAACTACTATAAATAAGATAGGACCATGTTTCGTCACCATCATAATATCTGCCAAAGGACGTCCAACGAGTGGTTATATGCCGCCTGCATGTAACGACTCCCAGCGACTTTCACCTGGTCGTCTGTCTACCTTGTTGGAGGTCATCTCACGCTGAGCTGAGAAACTTTTCAGCCCAGCGGCCATCAGTACTATGAGAATTTGCCCCACCCATTGCCACTTCAGTTTACTAACCCTTTTAGCTATGTCGGCAATTTTAGTTCTTTTACGGATCACCTCAGTTCTGATTTGATCTCGCAGAGAAATACCAAGCATAGCTCTTTCCATATCCCTTAACTGAGTAACCTGGAGCTTTCTTATAAGGCCCATAGCGAGTGTGAATATGTTTATTTAGGTGAAAGAAAGTGATAATGAACAAGTTTTTTGGGATATCTGATTATAAAATTTGTAATAAAAATATATTTGCTTCTTAATAAAACCCATTTCATCATGAAGAAGCAAACCCATACGTATATTTACAAATACCTAGTTCTCTATATTGCGTGATGTTGGAAGACTTTACTGTTTGTTTTTTTAAGGCAACAATTATTTATAGCAACAATATTTGTGCAGTCTTATGACCTTTACTTCTCGAACTAGGTTTCCACCTGCATCTCGAGACGTAGAATGTTTTCTGGCGGCTATGAACTAAATAGTTTTTATGAGAAGTGACTGTTGTAGCCTTTATAAATCAAGTTTGTAGTAATTCACTCTTATGACTGTCATTATCATATCAGCCACTGCTGAACAAAAGCAACTGTGTCGTTATTTTGGGGGAAATTTGTCAGTAGGATGGATGGCCGATGGAGCCGAAAAGTTCTTGAGTGGCGACCGCGTACCAGAAGACGCAGCGTGGGTAGACCCACCACGAGATGGACCGACGACCTGGTGAAGGTTGCGGGAATCCGCTGGATGCGAGTAGTGCAGAACCGGTCATTGTGGCGATCTTTGGGGGAGGCCTATGATCAGCAGTGGACACGTCTTTCGGCTGAAATGATGATGATGATGACTCGCCACGTTGAGCAGGCGAGTTGGCGAGCACAGAAACGTGGTGGTATGGTGTCCGGATATAGCACCACTCCATATTCTCCCCTGGATGTACGTAAAAGGTGACAAAGGGACTCTGAACCAGAGGAATGGGCAGCAGCGTTCCTTCTGTGAAACAGTAGCCATACACCGCTCACCAATCCGCCTGCCAATCATGGTGAGTACTGGCAAATTCCCTCCAAAATTACGACACAATAGTGGAAATCTTTGGCTGTTATGATGATGATGATCCAGTATGTACCTTTTTTTGTGCCCAGTGGAAATTCTTCATGAACTTTCTTCGCCCCGGGGAAGGGCGAAGGGGTATGCCGGACTCCTACCAGCTAAAACCACTGGAGCGGTCATCTTCGGCACCTAAGAGAGGCTCCAGGTCCTCGTATGATCACACTAGAGATCCAGTATGTACCTACCAGTTCTATCAAAATTCACTTTAATGTATAAATTAGCGTGAAAATTACGTACCAAATTACCATCCATTTGACTCTGAGATAATATGACTTCAGTTATAAGTGAGAGATTATCCACGCCTATATAATGTAGCTCGATGGTACATGATAGCTGCGTACGAATTGGCTCTTCTGAGAAGATATTGGGACCTGATGGCTTCGGGCACTAGCATTATGATGATGAGGTGTGACAAATCGATGGACACCATAAAGTAGTGAGCGCCTTCAAATGCGAGTCAGGAAAGTCGGATAAATGTGGGTTAGAACATTATCTATTGTAGAAATTTGTAGTTTATGGTCAAACGTAAATTTTATATGTAGTTGGTAATAAAACAATTTTAAACGGATTACATCGCGGATCGCGTTTAAAGTCGCTCAGCGAGCAATGGAGAGGGCTATGCTCGGAGTCTCTCTGAAGGATAAAAGAAATGAAGTGATCTGACAGAGAACCAAAGTTATCGACATAGCTCATAGGATTAGTAAGCTGAAGTGGCAGTGGGCTGGCCATATTAGTCGTAGAACCGACAACCGTTGGGGAAAACGTGTTCTTGAGTGGAGACCGCGTCTTGGTAAACGTAGGGTAGGATGCCCCCAAGCTCGGTGGAGTGATGACCTGCGCAAGGTGGCTGGCAGTAGCTGGATGAGAGTAGCCAAGGATCGTGATCAGTGGCATGCACTTGAAAAGGCTTATGTCCCGCAGTGGACTGCGATAGACTGATGATGATGATGATGATGACATCGCGTATATTATCCGATGTTATCCTGCAACCAACAACGCTGCGAAGTGTTCTGGACATTAGAATAAACAAAAACGGATTACCCGTTTAAAAGTGTTTTATATTAACCCATTGCACGAATGTATCAGCCACGTATCACCATGTAGCAGCCACGGCACGGTTGGTGCAGTGGCCGATACAGTCGGCTGCTGCGCACCGGGTAGTGGGTTCGATTCCCGCACGGAACAAATATTTGTACGATCTGCAGGTAGTTGTTCCGGGTCTGGGTGTAGATCACCACAACGACCGATATGGGTGTGTTGTCGGCTCATTGGGGGTTTTGCCATAATCGCCACGCTTGGCAGACGGGTTGGCGATCGCAGTTGAGTTGTTACTGTACTCAAAGAATTCTGCTGCCCATCCTTCGGCTAATCCCTTAGTCGACTTTTACGACACCCACTGATAGAGATGGGGTGATGGCATTCTGTGCCGGCACCACATGGAATAGATATAACATAGATTACCCGTTTAAAAGTGTTTTATTACAATAAGTAATAATCGCGAAAATCTAAGTCATTATTATATCTGCGGGTGAATTATAGATTTAGTTTTAATTTAATTTCGGTACTGCAATACTATGCCGTGTGGTACCGGCTAAGAATACCACCACCCCGTCTCATCTCATGGGCGTCGTAAAAAGCGACTATGGGATTAGCCGGAGGATGAACAGTAGCGTCCTTCGAGTACATTGATAACTCAACTGCGATCACTACCCAAGCGTGACAATTATGGCAAAACCTCCAATGAGCACACAACACAAACCCATACCGGTCATTGTGGCGATCTTTGGGGAAGACTTCTGTCTAGCAGTGGAGGTTTTGGGGCTGAAATGATGATGACTTGCTTCACCTCCTACACATATACACAGCACAGTCCGTCATAAACGTTCACTGCTAAACATGGGCCTCCCAATCACTACAATAATTATATTTAGTTAGTATTTCATTACATCATAACATAAACTTACAAGTACAAAGTTTCTTAGATAGTGGCGAGAAGAGCTAACAAACAGTATGAAATAGTCACATAGTTATTATATTATAGGTACGAAGTAAAAATGTCTATAGTATAGTTATAGTTAAACAGTATAATTAAACAATAGTTAAAATCCAAAATGTTTATAAAATAATACATTCCTTAGTTTAACACAATTAATAACTTCTCTGTGTCTTCGTATGACATACTTTGGAGGGCATTCATGAAGATTTTCTTACAATTACTGTAATTGAGGGGATATATGTTTTTTATTGCACTCTGTTAACGTTTTTATTACATTCAGTCAGTACTGAAATGGGCCTAGGAACACGTAAAATATGTAAAAGCATATTTTATTCCAATTATTTGAGTGCAATCAGTGAGAACGAGTGATCACAGGGGATAAAACCATAGTCACTATCGCTTGGCAGCCGGATTACTGATCGCAGTATGTTGTTATTAGTACCTACACATAAGGATGCTGCTGCCCATCCTCTTGTTATTGAGACGGGTGGCCTATTCTTTGCCGCACCACATGGCACTGTGTACTGCCTATATAATGAAAAACAGCTTTTATGGGTAAAATACAGGACATTATAATGTGCGATCAAAGTAAAAATCTTGTCATCAATGTTTATAAGTTTTAACTACTCGAAAACAAGGCAAGCATTTGAACCAACAAAATTACCAAACATATCTGTGTTCAAAATAGTTTGTAGGTAAGTAGACGAGGATCGCTGAGAGCGCTGGATCTGCATGAGGAGCTGTACCAATTTTATGCACCGAATAATAGCTAATTACAGTTGGTGTCATTTTGCCGCACTGTTGCCCGATCCACGTCACCCGTACCGCGCATGTTGGCGATGCTCAAAATAACGGATACCCTGAGATGGATCTGTTTATCAATGAATGAAGGACGTTAATGGTAGAAAACAAGGAATAAAGACAAGGATATATTTTTTTTAATCTGAATTTAAATGGCTTTGGTTAAACTTATTATTATTCATAAAAATAAATAGAAAAGTAATGGATGTGATACGCAATTGGTATTGTAAAAATATTTTGTTTTATTATATTGTCGAATTAAAGTTGTTCGCCATTAAACAAATTAGAATAAAACAGTCGTTTCGAAAGAGTTACATAAAGATTCAGATCAATAGTGAAACATCCTTAACATCGCTCGCTAATTGGCTAAGAAAAATTAATTCTCAGAAAGGGTTCCCTACCCAGAACGAGGCCCAAAGGACCGCTATTAGGGTACAGTACGAAAGAGTGAGCGCATACTCAAATAATTGAACATTGGGTACAAAAATATGTAAATGAGTTTTCGCTCCGTGAAAATTAACTTTTTCATTATGAATTATGTCCTTGATGGTGTCTTCGAGACGTCTTTTGGGAGTTTTTCGAGATTTTACAGCTTTCTACGTGAAGGGTTGACGGTAATTTCGAGCAAGGGTCGAAAAATCCCCCGCAGTTAGAAAGGGTTAAGTGTTTTCGAGTTCTAAGTAAATATTGAGTTTTCTTGAATGAAGTTTTGTCGTAAAGGTGATTTAGAAATAAACGAAGCAGGGTTTGTTTTTGTTAGGAATTTTGGACGTTCTATTTGGAGATAAAGATATTATATTTGAAGGAATGTAGCTAAGAGACTTTATTTTAAATATTAAACTCAGTTTGTTCTTCTTCCGATTTTATAGAACTCCAGGAAACTAGGACTCTCAGGACAGATGTAGGTGTCAAAGGCAGCTCTCTTTTTTTACTTGACAAAAAAAAAACTTTGTTCACGTCATTGATGTAGCCTTTGACCTACCTCAGCAGCAGTTTAACCTACTATAACAGCATTTAGCTTAACTGTCACTGAAAAATAAATATTTTTTGATAGCTACGAAGTATTTTATTTAGGTAGTTGTTACTAAATGCGCATGAACTTGGTTTCATAATTATTTTTTTTGGTAAACATTTACTAAAGTTAGTCCTCTGATACTATTTAAAATAGAGGCATCAGTTAAACATAACCATTTCGTTAACGTTCAATAAAATTACATTTAGTAAATTATGTTTTATAATTACTTTTGGGAAAAGTGGTCTCAATATTTAATTAGGTGAGGTAAATTTGATGCCATAATTTTTATGATATCACTCAAGAAGCTGTTAAAAAGGTAAGCTCATTTTAGATCAAGTTATACCTTTATTATATAAATAATTTAATCAAAATTGTTGAATTAGACCTAAGATCAACCTCTTCAGAGTGGTTTATTACTCCAGGCCTACTTGGCTATCGGGTTCTCATGCTGACTCAGCTGATAATTATTTCACTGCATACAATAATATAATGTTCACAAATTATAATGCTCGTGTACAGGTACAAGTTAACGTCTTAATCTTTTGCGTGGGTGTTATACGTATTACTGACAAGGATTGTTCTATAATGTGCGCAGAAATTATTAAGCAGATGGTACTCGAAATATTTAATGTCGAATTTTTGCAATAGTTCGAGTTTTTTCAAGAGACTTCAGCATGCCTCTTCAAAAAGAGCATGAAACGATTTTTACGGGGTCCGTAACTCGCAAGTGATATCTATCGCTTATTTTTAAAGTCGATGATGCCAGATGACACTGCGCTTGTCGCAGTCAGCCTTTGGATGGGCGACCATTCTTTTCATCACAGGACTCCTCCGTGTTACGAAAAACATGTTAAGATTTTGGTCTTGGCTGTCGTACAAATATCGATGATAGTTGTAACAGGAAGTCAGAAACCCAGAATTCTGACAAACCGGTCTAAGCCAAAGGATATCTGTATACCTCAGTAATAGGATTGTGGAGGTCAGATGCAGTCGCTCTGTGTAGACCACTGATATTCAGCGGTATCTGGGTAGACTGGAAGCTGACCTTAATATAGGAAAAGGTCATAAATGTGTAAGATTGTGACGAAGTTAGCCTTCATCTTCATTTCAATCAACCTCTTTTATGACTTCATACCCTTTATCTCCATCACTGTCCATCTCATGATTCATTCTTTATTCAATATAAAACCGTTGCCCCACACTAGGATTTCTCCTGTGGCGTGGGTGCGTTCACATACACAAATTTCACACACAATACACCCAGACTCGAAACAACTACCTGCAGATCATACAAATATTTGATCCGTGCGGGAATCGAACCCGCGACCCGGAGCGCAGCAGTCGACTGTATCAGCCACTGCACCAACCATGAGGATTCTGAACACTTGTGGTTCGACACACAGCTGTCGCTCTGACAAATAGTCTGCCTGCAATATTACAATTAATTATTTTCAACTAGCTAAATACTGTGATAGTAAAGCTATGTTTAGCTATATTTAAAAAATATAATAAACATCAGCATGTAGTGTTCATTGAAGTTGTGAATAACAACATGTATGATACGTTTCATTGAATTACATTTACTGAATTCAGTTACTTGCTGCCGTTGAGAAAGCCTCCTAGTTGAGCTAACCGGGAAGGAACACGGAGGGAGGCACTCTGTGACAAGATATCATCCTTTAGTCATCTCGCCTCACCCAAAAATAGAAAAAGGCTGACTTTTTGATAACACGGGACAAATCTTCGGGTGAAATTAAGTAGGCTTTAGAATCTTTTACTGTGGGTATCTACTTGAAAAATATACATTATTTCTTACTATAAACCCACTAGCCGTAAACCGCTCGTTTCGCGCACTGCGCGAGGGCCGCATGCGTTTCGTGACCGAATTCCAGCCCTTCCAGCGTATGTACGTACAACGTATGTCTATCATCCCAAAGTACTTTTATGGAAGATCCAGGGAAACCGTGGTATATCGAATGTTAGTGTTTTTCAGTCGATCATTTAGGATTCTGTAGAATGTTTTAATACGAACAAATGGTATAACTCCAAGTCTGCCTTGGTTGATTTAGATTGATTGATGACGCGTAGTGTTTTTTAGTAAAGGTATGTCATTTCCTATTCCTTGTCATAATCTACTGCTAAGCTAAATTTCTTTTGAATCCGGTCAGCTGTTGAGCGCGACGAGCTCTCAAACATACAAACTTTCAAATTTAAAATAACGCCCATTGTAGATGAACTTTGTATAAATGGCCAATAATTGTAGATCAGCGACAGAAGATCAACAAACGATAACTCGCAAATAGTATCCTTCATTCAATACGTTCAACATGGCGGCAAGTGAATGGATGATTGAGCCGTTGGCACTTAGAGAGGATTTTGTTTGCTTGTTTATAGTTATTTGTATCGCCTGTTAAGGATAATGTAAATTTAACTCAATTAAAATGTTTGCTTTAAACAGATAATTAAATATTAGTACTTTCAATGTAAAATATATTTTTTAAAACGTTGCCCCTCACTAGGATTTCTCCTGTGTGCGTTTACAGACACAAATTCCACACACAATGCCCCAGACCCGGAACAACTATCTGCAGACCGTACAAATATTTGTTCCGTACGGGAATCGAATCCACGACCCGGTGCGCAGTAGCCGACTGTATCAGCCACTTTTCTTTTTTCTTTTGTTTTAAAAACGTAGCCCCTCACTAGGATTTCTCCTGTGTCGTGGGTGCGTTTACAGACATAAACTCCACATACAATACACCCAGACCCGGAACAACTACCTGCAGGTCATACAAATATTTGTTCCGTGTGGGAATCGAACCCACGACCCGGAGCGCAGCAGCCGACTGTATCGGCCACTGCACCAACCGTGCCATGTGGATCTCTTCTCGTGGATGTCGTAAAAGGCGACTAAGCGACGTTAAAGTAGAGTGATGGGCAGCAGCACCCCTTCAGCCAACCAACCTACATGCCAAGTCTGGTGAGTACTTAGCAAATTCTGAGGACACGTGGTATCGACAGTCGTTCATAGACATCCATTTATCTGTAACCGTTTGTCTATGGGGGACTTCTTTGTTCAGCAGTGGACGTCTTTTACCTGATTATGATGAGAATAATATTTCTATATTTATATTATAGAAGTATTATTCTAAGGATGAAATATAGATAAAATAGAAATATCTTTGTATTTTCATTTGAGTATTTTCGTTCTAAATTCGTAGCTCCTGCAGCTGTCAATATGCTAGTTGGCTAAGCCGAGTATTATGCTCGCTCACCGGACATAATTACAAACACGTAAGGGCTTAAAAGTGTTCTGTGTTGTTCTCAACTTCGATGTGTGCAACTACATGACTAATTGAGGGTCCCTGACTGCGTATACTCGTAAAATAACAAGATAGCGGACACGGAAAATCATTTTACTAACGGGGAAAGTTGCCCGCCTTATTGAACAGTGCAATTAACAGGATGTTGTTGTCACTACGTTTGGTAAACGAATTGGGGATAGCAATATTCGCGCACATAAGGATACTGCTGTCGATACTTAGTCTCAACTCTATTTCTTAGTCGTGTCATTGGCCGGATGCTGACACTAGGTTAATTTAAGGCGTGGTCTCCTTCTGTGAGAGCGTCATGCTCCAGAAGGAGACCGCAGAGCGGGATCGGGAGAGGGCCGATCCCGCTCGAAGAAGAAGGAGACGGCGCCGGGGTAACAACCGCCCTGGCGCCTAATTCCGATACGCCTGAAAACCCCTGCCGTTGCTATAAGGTGGGGGACCTCTGGGTTCGCGGGTGCGTAGATTGGGGAATCTGCGTGCCCACACCAAGCGACCCAAGAGAAGACGGTAGCACGCATGTGGTCACGCGCTGCCGTGGGACGCACTGGGGGATCCTTTACAATCCCCCTGGGGGGGTGACCGCCTTACAGTCACCCTCTCCGAGATGTGCCAATAGGCGTGGCACCAGTGGGTGGCTCTAGTGTGATCATACGAGGACCTGGAGCCTCCCTTCGGTGCCGAAGATGACCGCTCCAGTGGTTTTAGCCGGTAGGAGTCCGGCATACCCCTTCGTCCTTCCCCGGGGCGAAGGAAGTTCATGATGAATTTCCACTGGGCACCAATAAAAAAAAAAAAAAAAAAAAAGGTTAATTTAAGGCGTATGCCTGGGGGGATGGCCTCTTTACAGTCGCCTTCCCTCCGCAAGAGGGGATGACCACTTTACAGTCATCCCCTCCGAGATGTGCCTAAAGGAGTGGCACCAACAGGTGGCTCTAGATGGAGACTATTCGAGTTCCTGGAGCCTCCCTTCGGTGCTGACGATGATCACTCCGGTGGTTTTAGCCGGTAGGAGTCTGGCATGTCCCTTTGCCCTTTCCTGGGACGAAGGAAGTACATGAGGTAATCACACCGGATCAATAAAAAAAAGGTTAATTTAGGCGTATTGTTTCACATTATTTAGACAGACTATTTCACTAGTAATTCCTAAGCTTTTGCGAATTGAATAAATGATTTTAAGACAGTATCAGGTCTATTCGCGCACAGATTAACGTCAAAATAATATTTTGTAAATTCTCGACGTTTCGGTCAAGTTGCAGTGACAGTGGTCACAAGTAGACTGGGGTAGCGGGTATCAGCGTCGACCTGGGCGGGAGTTGTTACCAACTACCCGCACTTGGTCTTACCGTGCATTACCACGACACATACTTCTGATAGTATCGGCCAGGGGGGTGAAACTCTCATACAAATAGTGGGTACGAAAAGTTGCATCGAAAGTAGCGCCATCTCCTGCCTACAGTCGACACATTTCATATTAAGTTTGATTGAAAATATGACTAGATGGCAGTAGTACCTTACCGGAAGTACCCAAAATAAATTTATTTAGGTAATGTTTTTTTTTTTGGTAATACGTTCTTAAATGACAATCTCTTTTTTATGTTTGTGATATTAAATAAACAAGATTTCGTTTATTTTATGCTGACAAACAATAATCTGTTTATTATTAAAATATCATCACTTCACAAATTGTCAAAGAGAAAAGATACCTACCTACCTTTTACAAGTTTGTAAACTTAATTTAGCTGGTGTTTACGTGTTTGCTATTGGATTCGATTATTTTACGAGTGTGATCATTTTACGTTGAATTTCTTGTAATTTTTGAATAATCTCTCACTGAATTTTATAATCTATGGTATAACGAAGTGAATATAACTTTGATTGCAAAATTTTCTTAATATGCTAAGAATGACCTAGTTTTGGTAAGCTTATGATTATTATACGAATAGAATAATAAAAATACATTGAAACGTTTCCCTTGTTTCTTTTTTGTAGAAATTTATTAAAAATACTTCTGGATAAGCACGCCACCTGCAGGATTGTATCGGTACTAAATGAAAACATAGCGCCATCTGGTAGTCAAGGTCGCATATTTGATTATTGTGGTCTTAGAGTTGCGCATCTATGTCAGTATTAAGTGTATAGTCTATGGTATCGGCAGGTATGTCTGAAGATAAATCGTGACGCGAACACTTCTTTATCACCGGATTCCATGACGCGGATAACCTAAATTTATCTGTCCCGATTGAAAGAATATTTCTTATTCTCAGTCGCTTTTCGATCAATTCTCGGGTAGTAATATGGATCCGTCGAGAGAACTTTCAGGTCTTGACTCAAGCATGGCTCAGAAATCGCCGATTTGTTTGATTGACCAATTTTAACAGCTGCGATATATTAAAATGACGTATTTCAATTTATAAAATATCGATGGTAAATGCAGATGGGATATCTATTTATTATTTTTATCATAAATTCTAGTGACGAGACCGCAAGTCATTTCTATGATGGTCAGAGTCACGCCTGCCCATATAAATTGTGATGCTTCCCCAGGACTTGTCCTGCTTCATTTCGATCTTAACTTGCCGACCATCAGGCAATTTATGAAACGAGCGTCCACACGCTATTTCGATTCTGCCGTGTCCCACCCAAATCCCCTTGTGGTATCAGCCGCCGATTACCAAGTGTCTCGGGCGGCGTACTCTCCTAATACGGGAGATTAGTAGAGTACGCCGCCTGAGACACGTTCTGGTCGACCCAGACGATAAAATCACGTTAGATCACATAAAGAGA
Organism: Diloba caeruleocephala; assembly: GCA_947459985.1. NCBI lineage: Eukaryota > Metazoa > Arthropoda > Insecta > Lepidoptera > Noctuidae > Diloba > Diloba caeruleocephala. The sequence continues at coordinate 7,659,391 of OX381618.1, forward strand.
CTCTCGTTGTCTCCTTCACTTAACACCCGACCGTATAACTACCCTCGCCGCCAAGGATGCCCACCTCACCGACGTCGCGGAGGCGTATCGCCGCGTTACCTACTCGGCCCGTGCCGAGCCTGTAGTTTTAAATGTCCCCTAATACATTTTAAATAATACCGATCCAGCTGTCCCCAAAACAGTAGCTTGTTATCCCCAGCAACGCCCTAAGCCGAGGTCCGTGTCCCGCAGGGGGCGCACTTAGCGAAAGTTGCTTGGTTTTTAATATTAATTTTAAGCTTGGCTGGAGGCCTCTTTTGGCTTCGCCAGAAAAGACCGGTTAAGCAACCACACTTCCCAGAAATTGTTTTGCTGTTTGTTGTTTTTTAATAAAATCGTTGCCCCATACTACGATTTCTCCTGTGTCGTGGGTGCATTTACAGACATGAATTCCACATACAATACACCCAGACCCGGAACAACTACCTGCAGATCATACAAATATTTGTTCCGTGCGGGAATCGACCCACGAGCCGAAGCGCAGCAGCCGACTGTATCAGCCACTGCACCAACCGTGCCGTCCGAGAAGTGTATGCGAGAAGACCAACAAAAAAAGGTCTTGTCCTGCGTGGCACTATACTGCGCTCATCACCTTGAGACATTAGTTAGTCTCTGATGCCCAGTAATTTCACTAGCTGCTGCTTTTCATTGGAACCGGCACCCAGATTAGCTAAAAACAGCGACAGCAGACGCGACAGCAGCTATCGCGCAGCCAAGGATTCCCAGTGGAGAAGAGCCTGAAATTGAAAGCTGAGGATGCAATTTTTAGTTCATTGATCATCCAACAGACTGTGCGTCAGCGATCTTCGCCTGCTTAAACGCTATCGTCAAATACGTAATACCAAAATGGCGTTTAAGAACGGCGTCTGCGCGATTTGCGCCTGTCGCAAAGCGTCTGCGACTTACGTAATCAGCCCGCGGAACATAGTAATGTTCAAAATATAAACACTGCTGCTTGGCGGTGAATAATTGGCATTGCAGTGCACCGAATTAGTGATTGCCGGGTTTGGTAAACGAAATTGCTGTTTGTAAGGAACATTAGTCTCAATTGCCGTAGCAAGGAAACTTTATGAGCCAAAGACATGTTGAAAATTAAAACGATGCTCAAATGAAAAATCTTCTCTTTCGCAAAAAAAAATGATTGATTGATTTTTGTAAGCTCGTCCTTTTTTATCCTGAATATTATTAAACAAATTCTCTATGGAATTAAATTTCTTTCAATTATTGCCTTGGCCGTGACTTTTAATGCACTCAGTTTTCAGCAAAAAATAATTTGAAGCAGGAATCATTAGTTATTTCATTTTTTGTATAAATGTTATTGATATTAATACCCATTTTCATTTATTTTGATTAAAAATATTGGAATATCAAATTATTAAATCAAACGAATAGTGATTATTCGATGAAATCATCATATTTTTAATCAATTATATTATTGTACATCGGACAAAGATATTTAGATGAGTGCCGTACTGTAAGGGAATAAACTGACAATATACAATAATACATAATTTACTCTAAATTCATGATTTAAGCCGAATAAACCACTGGACAAATATGGCCGCCCCAAATATCGCCACAACGACCGGTCTGGGTGTGAGGTGCTCATTGGGGGGTTTTGGAATAATCGCCACTCTTGGCAGGCGGATGGGCGATTGCAGTTGAGTTTTTAATGTACTTGAAGGGGACTGCTGGCCATCCTCCAGCTAATCCCATAGCCGCCTTTTATGACACCCACGGGATGAGGTGAGTTGGAGCTATTCGTAGCTGGCACCACATGGCTAAGTACTACAATATTTACACACCACATGTATACATAAAAAACTATACGACAACCAATACAAATCAAAGAAGTTGGTGTATTCGAGCGTAGGCTCTCGTGGGCTGCAGCTGAAAACCAGCGTAAGGTGGCCAGTGCTCTGTACTGACCTAATATAATGCTGAGCTGTTCGCCCCTTTGGCACTGAGGTATAAAATGTAAGACATCAAAGTTGTTTTTATTATATTTTACTATCTTTAAAATGTTTTTAACCACTTGTTTAAAGTGTTTTGTATGTGCCAATAAACGATTTTTCTTTCTTTTACTGCGAATTATCTGTCACACTTAATTAAATTGGTCGTTTTGCCCTAAAAGAGCGGAAGATCCCAATAAAAACACGCTAGAAAATTGTCGTAGATTCTGCTACGGTAATGCTCCATGTTGCCGTAGACCGCAGGTTCTAAGTAATAATTGTCCAGACAGTTGTCGCAGCAATGGCAATTCGCTGCGGAGGTACCTATCTAGCCGGATTCTTACAATAACAGATTTGTATATTTATATCCGTGTGGTGCCGGCTCAGAATACCACCACCCCTTCTCATTCCATGGGTGTCGTAAAAGTCGATTAAGGGATTAGCCGGAGGATGGGCAGCAGCGTCCTTCGAGTACATTAACAACTCAACTGTGATCGCCAACCCGTCTGCCAAGCGTGGCGATTATGGCAAAACCCCCCAAATGAGCCCACAACACACCCATATCGGTCGTTGTGGTGATCTTTGGGGGAGGCCTATATCCAGCAGTGGACTTCATTCAGCCGAAATGATGATGAAGATGATATTAACTTATCTTACATATTTGCCACTCACAAAGGTCATTTTATTTAAAATATATAAAGTAGGTATATATATCTTGAACATATAATACCTTTAACAGTGAGAACTTAACACTGAAGTCAGGGGCGCCTGAATAAAACATGCGAAACCCACGGAGTGGACTGCACATTAACGGTATTACCGACTTTTCCTATTATGGCCCAACGCGTGACGCTCTTGTGCAAGTTAAAAATGCATTTGTACGCAAAGTTTCTTTAACTAACTTTAACTTAACTTTATTAACAGGCTTATTCTACATAGTGTTACGTGACTTCTACTTAGCGACTGACTTTTTAATGTTTTAGCATCTTACATGGTCTTCATCTTCTTCTGTGGTGTGGTTAGTGGCTTACCCTGTGTCAGAGGTTTTCAAGTCTCCCAATGTTCTCTGACGTGTCTAAACTTCTGTCAAATAGCAAGAACCGGGACCGACAATTTTACGTGCCTTACGAAGCGCGAATATCGAACGATCGCATGATATAAACGATCGGCGAGGTTGAGCAACGCTTAGAGCGTTCTATGGATGGGTGACCGCATAGTATTTGAACTGAGTGTCTGCGTGCTTCGGAGGGCACGTTAAATCATCGCTCCCGGTTGTTGTCATTAGAAGACAGTCGTTAAGCCAGTTGGAGGGTTTTGGGCGGTTTGAATAACTCTGACACCAGGTTGGACGCTTGGAGGCAATATTCCCCAATGAGCACACAACACAAACCCATACCGGTCTTTGTGGCAATCTGTTAAAAGAAAGAAAGAAAAAGTTTTATTTTGGACTCGTACACAATGACAATGAAAATGTAAAATTATTAATATGAAAGTATATGGCTTAGTAGTGCTGTACGAGGCCAAAAAAGGTCCTTATCTCAGCATATGCTGCAGCAGTTTATGCTACAGCGCTGGTCTTATATGTTGATGCCACGGGCGGCTACGGCATAACATTAACATGTATATACTTATTAATAACTAAGTAAAAAAAAACCTCTGTGCACCTTTTCGATTGCGCGCTTCGAGCCGCACTCTTTGTCATTTTGTCTATGTCATGAAGGAAGCGATCCTAGCGCCACCGGTTGTTGTTATTTGGGGAGGCTTCTGTCCAGCAGTGGACGTTTTTACGGCTGAAATGATGAATCATTGGGATGCCCATGTTTAGCAGTGGACGGTAACGGGCTGATGTGTTGTAGCTAAACTCAGCCTTGGTGCTGTTTGGAGCTTTGTTCCTATTGTGAAGGAAATAATAAAAATTACTTAATAATCTAGAGCTATGAACGCATGGTAATCTGTTGAGGGCGACCTCCTTTTTATAGAAAATTATATTGATTACATTCGTGGTAACGTCACCACAAACTTAATAATCTAATTTATTGTAATTGTTTATAAGGATTTTGACAGCACGGTTGGCGCAGTGCCTAAGCAATTGACTTTCTATGCAACGTGTCGCAGTTTCGATCCCGGCCCGAAACAAATAATTGTATGATATACAGATAGTTGTTCAAGGTCTAGATTTTGTGCATGTGCAATATATATATATCTGTACCCACGACATAGGAGAAATCCTAGTGAGAGGTAAAGTTTTTAAATAAAAACAAAATATAGTTATATTTGTGTGTGTGTGTGCGTGTGTTTATGCATATACACTTTTTTTTTGTATCAATTTTTTTTTTGTTGAACTTGCCTGAGAATTTTTAGCCTGCAGGCAATGGTTAGATTCTCCAGCAGCGCAGTCAATCAGTATAACTTACCTTGGCTTCCTCTCATTTGTATCTCACGACTACGTAGCTCCACTATTCCAGATTTCTCCTACAGATTATGGTCTGAGCCTAAAAAAGAAAAAAGTATTATAGATTAGTCACTGATTACATGTACACAAACAAATTATAAGCTTATTCCTATTAAGTATGAAACTTAGAATAAAGACACAGTATAATATAAATAGCAATACATTCTCTTTTTACCTTTCGTGCTATGGCCTATAGGCAACACTCGTGGCATCGGAGGTTTTCTGTGTAAGCCCATGTGGTTTTCATCGTTGCTCTCACCACAATAATTATAGATTTATAATTCACGCAAGCATTTATAATATTTTTTTTGATTTGACGCTGGTAACGTAATAATATTGCATAACGCACAATCATGGCTGTTCGCTACGGCAAAAATTAATGTTATTGTCGTTTACTTCCGGCGAAAGATATAGCAATTAGCAGCAGAGTCCTTTTTGTTTTTTCTCGCATTAATAATTGATTAGTATTTTGTATTTACATAAACAAGATTTGATGCCATGACGTCAGATAGGTTAGGAGGCTGATACTGAAAACCAGCGCTGCTGATGTCGATTTTATCTCAACGCTGCAGCATAATGCTGAGTGTCAGCCATTTTCTGCACACTAGCGGCGCACAATTATTTTAATTTAATCATAGTTTTATATAGTATAAATTAATGTTATGTTGCTTTAGTAGAAATTTAAATCTCTTGCCTACATTTACGCACTAAACAGAGCTGGAAATGCTGTATTACTTTTCTTTTTTGTTTGTGAATAATGATAGCCTGGACTCCAAGTCCTTTGGCGAGGTACTTTATTAAATTGCGTGAGTGTTGCAAGGGAAAAAAATGTTTTATACTTTGGTGTTAATATTATGCGCGTCTCTGTGGTGTTCAGAAATAAATATTTTTTCTTTCTTTCTTTCTTAATTTGATATTCAATATATTTGTGTTTGTAAAACCAACACCCCATCTCATCCTATGGGTGTCGTAAAAGTCGACTAAGGATTAGCCGGAGGATGGACAGCAGCGTCCTTCGAGTACATTAACAACTCAACTGCGATCGCCAACCCGTCTGCCAAGCGTGGCGATTATGGCAAAACCCCGCAATGAGCACACAACACACCCATATCGTTCATTGTGGTAATCTTTGGGGGAGGCCGGTGTCCAGCAGTGGACTTCATTCGGCCGAAATGATGATATTTGTGTGCTTTAACTTAGGTGTAAAGTCAAACCATTTTGTAAAAAATATTTTTCGTATTGAGTATTATGTGTGATCACCAATGAAATTAATAGTCAATTTAATCCAAAATCTTTAGACTAAGGATTTGTTTGTTAATTTGTGGTAAATGTGATCCTGACACAAAAACAGATGAATTTCGAAATCATAAATCTAAAGATTTTGGATTAGATTGATTATTAATTTCGGCCGATAGCCAGCAACTCGACGGCTATACAATTGCAACTAGAAATCACCAGAGAACCTTTGATGGCATGGCTGGCGTAGTGGCCAAGCGATTGGCTTGCGAGCTCCGTGTCGCTGGTTCAGTCTCCGCATGTAACAAATGTTTGTATTGGTCTACAGATAGTTATTTTGAATTTGGGCGTTTGTGCACGTGAGATTTATGTATGTAAACTGTATAGGAAAAGAAAAACAACAACCCTAAACATGATAGCCAGGCTTCCAACAAAACATTAATGGAGGCAAAATGTCCATCCTTAATCAGTATGTACACTAGTAATGAAAACCTAAGAACAACTAAACTATAATGAGTATTTGTCGCTCGGCCATTAGACACTCATCCCACACCATGACCCCTGGGAATGGATCACATGGTTTATTCAGACTGCAGGGTCCCCTACTGGACGTCTTTACTGCTAATTTAGTAGCACGTACGAGTTGAGGAACTTAAGGAGTGTAATTTATTGTGGGTTTTGTGGTGCAAGATTAGTTGGTATTCTTTGGCATTTTAGAAATAAATATAATTTATTTAAAAACATTTTAAATAAACGATGCCACACATTACTCCTGTGTCGTGGATACAGTTCACAGATCTAAATTCCAAATACATAAACACCCGGAACAATTACCTGTAGGCCATACATATGGTTAATGTGCGGATTTCGAACCCGCGACACACGGGCTGATTACGTAAGTCGCAGATGCTTTGCGACAGGCGTTAATCACGCAGACGCCGTTCTTAAACGTGAGTAGTTTACTAAACGAATCTAGTGTCTTATATTCTTTGTGAGTTTTACTTATGGGAACACAGATTTGGTTGGGTGTCATTCAAAGGTGACGTTTCAAAATCGATAGAACCTAGCATCGAGTCAGATGGAGCACGCGTAAAGAGTTAAAAATAATTACATCTACTAAAACGCGCTATTAGCTTTAAAAACCGGACAAGTGCGAGTTGAACTCGCGTGGAGAAGGTTCCGAATAGGGTTACTAACCTGGTTCTCAACCAGGATTTCTCGAGTTTCTCGAGTATCTGGAGAAATTTTGAAATGTTTAATAAATAATCATGTTATTTTCGCATTTTTGCTTTATATGCAAACTAAACTGATAGATGGTTGAGATCAAAGAAAGCAAATGGTAATTTTTTTTGTTATAAATTGCACTTATGAAATAACACGTCAACATTAAACCATAAATTAAACAAACTGTACTCGGCTGGTCTATATATAAAGTAAAAAGTAGGGTAGTATTTACCTTATTTTTATTATTAGGTGACCCTACCAGTGACCAAATGTACAACAGCCATTAGTTTAATAAAAAAATATTAGTATAATTAAATCAATAAAATTACTAGACTATTCGATAACTATAAAAAATTGTTTTATAAAACAAAGATTTTGCTACCAACTTAACCTAAAAATAGCTTTCCTACATCACAGTCTTCAGTGGAAATTCTTTATGAACTTCCTTCGCCCCGGGGAAGGGCGAAAGGGTATGCCGGTCTCCTACCGGCTAAAACCACTGGGGCGGTCATCTTCGGCACCGAAGGGAGCCCAGCCCCAGGTCATCGAAAGATCACACAGGCACATCTCGGAGAGGGTGACTGTAAAGTGGTCACCCTCCCGGGGTTGTTTTAGTTACCTAGCGTACGGATTGATTTCTCGAATTCTCAGAGAGAAGAGAATTTTCGAGAAATATTGAAGAAACTCAGAAACCGTTCCGAATGATGAATATGTTGATTACCATGTTATTTTAAATCGGACCCAAAGCTGTTTGTGGTAACAAATAAAATATGTATGGTACCGGATTGTAGAAGAAAATTTCTGAATATATTGCCTTTTTTGAATTCGGTCCTGTACCGATAATGTTTCCCAAGAATAAATTTAACATAGTGGTTTAAAAACATGTTCTCCAATACATTCCAACTCCCTGTAATCTGTAACTAAAAACTATTTCATGTATTTTATAAAAATAAGTTTCAGTAGTTTCGAATATAAAGGTCCCGGAATGGTAAATTTTCTCACATTTCACAATAAGCCCCTCTATTTTATATGTTACACGGTACAGTTTGCAACACATTATTTTTATATTTTCTAATTTGTCCCCCATACTGATCCCATTAATATGTGTACCGAATTTCAACTAAATCGGTACTGTAGATTCGGAGCATATTGGCTGTGACGGACGGACAGACGGATAGACAGCCAAGAGTTCCGTTGTTTTTTCAGCCGGACGGACGGAACCCCAAGCATTCGTTTAAATTAACATCAAGTAGCAACATTTTATTTGCCTATTCTAAACGATATTATGTTTATTCAATCCTTGTCAAAGGATTAAACCGGTCAATGTTTGCGTCCGCTCGATCACCGCAGCGCCTCAGGCGGTGCCAATCGGAACCAATTGCTGATATATTTTAATTATTACTAGTAGTGGAGCTGGGGGTTGATAAAGGAAAGGGAAAATGAGGACGGAAAATGTTTTTTAATTGTGTTTTTAGCATTGATCATTAGTAGCCGGCTCAGAATGCCACCACCCCATCTCCTCCCATGGGTGTCGTAAAAGTCGACTAAGGGATTAGCCGGAGGATGGGCAGCAGCGTCCTTCGAGTACATTAACAACTTAACTGCGATCGCCAACCCGCCTACCAAGCGTGGCGATTATGGCAAAACCTCCCAATGAGCCCACAACACATCCATATCGGTGGTTGTGGTGATCTTTGGGGGAGGCCTGTGTCCAGCAGTGGACTTGATTCGGCCGAAATGATGATGATGATGATTAGTGGAAATGTAGCTGTGGATAGTTTTAAGTAACTACACAAAGTTATGACAGTATAAGGAGGCAACGGGCTGTAATATGTTTCCTGGAAAAAAGACCACCCTCTTCCACCCATGGGGGCGTAAAAGGCGACTAAGGATCGATGTCAAGGGGCAGCAACATCCTCCTTGGTGCTTATTAAAATATACGGAAATAACCAAACCGCTTGCTAAGCGTGGTGATTATGGCAATATTTCCTGAGACCCATAATTATACCAGTCATTGAGAGCGTGGGTTCAGCAGTGGATGGTCACGGATGGCCTGAAGAGATGAGATGAGAGCGAGAAAAGGTAGGGATGACTTCTAATCGGACTTTGTTAAATTAAAATGTTCTTTCTTTTACCTTGTTATGTACAATTTAAGAATAGAATGAGGATCCGAAAAAATTCATGCTTTGGAAGATAATCGGCTTGAACCTTCACTTGCGATTTAGACGGCGCGGCGTCAGTTCCAATATCAGTAGTATTATTACTAGTTATCTATTTGTGGTAAGCACTGACATAGGCAATAAGGAGAAGTGGTAAAGGGGCGTAACCGCGCCACCGCGACATGGACAATCTGCGCTTGTCGGGAAAATTGCCGTTTTATAACAGTTGAGATTCGATCGCGTAAGTGAAACTTTGTTAAAGCATCGTGTTCTGCGGCGATGACATGCAAAAACCGAAGCAAAAATTATAACTTTATCAAGGAAGGAATCATATACCATATTTTAATGCAAAAAAATTGTTGTCTATAAAACAATAAATTCAAAATCATTGTTTTCTTTAATCTGTTACATATGGTTTGTGGAACACAACGATATTATTATTTTTGTACAAAATACAATACTTTACAAATCTCTGAGATTTACCTGGCTTCTTTACATTCACCTCCCCTCCGCTAGAGAGGGTGACCGCTTTACAGTAATTTAAGTTAGCCCCTCCAAGATGTGCTTAAGGCGAGGAAGGTATGGGTGGCCCTAGATGGAGATTGTTCGAGTTTCTGGAGCCTCCCTGCAGTGCCGAAGATGACCGCCCCAGTGGTTTTTTTTCACTCCTCCGCCCTTCCCCGATGCGGAGGAAGTAGGTATATGGTGTATTTCCATCCGAGCAATACAAAAATAAAAGTTCTCTCACCGCATGAGTCCGGTTAGGCTTGAATTTTAAACATTACTCTGTACCGGTTTAAACACCACCGTAGCTAGTAAACTACTGGGAATTAGCGACTAAGTTATGTGAAAAAAAAAAAAAAACTACAATGGACAATTCGCAACTTGGTATTCAATACATAAGGATACGTATACAATACATATTTGATTCCGTGTGGTGTCCGGATTAAGAATGTAGCACCACTCCATCCCCTCCCGTGGATGTCGTAAAAGGCGACTAAGGGTATCTAAACCATAGGGATGGGCAGCAGCGTCCCTTCTGTGAAACAGTAGCCACACTGCGCTCACCAAGCAAGCCTGCCAAGCGTGGTGAGTGTTGGCAAATACCCCCCAAAATGATGACACAGTTGTGAAAATCTATGGGGGAGGTCTTTGTTCAGCAGTGGACGTATAAATAGCCTATATGATATATGAAGGATCATTCACAGATAGATTGCTGTCCTAGATGATGAGTACAAATTTTTGGATCATTATCATAATAAAGTCCTCTGTTGGACTCAAGCCTTCCCCACAGAACGCCACTACGACCGGCACGAGTTTGTGTTGCGTGCGCATTGGGGAGTTTTGCCATAATCGCCATGCTTGGCAGAAGGATTGGCGATCACGGTTGAGTTGTCAATGTACTCGAAGGACGCTGCTTTCATCCTTGGGCTAATCCCATAGTCAGCTTTTACGACACCCATGGCATGAGATGGATTGGTGCTATTCGTAACCGGCACCGCATGGCCAATATTTTTGTATGTTGAGTCATTATTACGTTTTGTTGCTAGCATTTGTGAATGTTTAGTATTTTTACTTATTAATAACTAGTTGTGCCCCGCGGTATTACGCGCAGTTTAATTTAAAATTATAACTATATTATATATAACTCTATATGTCAACTGTATATATATTGGATTTCATGGGTTTTAACTTTTTAGCGCGGAACCCTCATTATTTTTCTGAAACAAAATTAGAATATGTTACTCTATATGACACCAGCTATCTACCAGTGAAAGGAGATTAGCTGGAATAAACAGACATACAGACAGAGAAAAGTATAGAAAAATAGTTTTTTGTTATTTGTGCCCCATATGCATTTAGTAAAATGCTGTTATTTTGATATTTCAAACAGACACCTCAATTTTATTATTTGTGTAGATGTAGGTAATATAACGACTTACTAAGAGCGCTTTTAAATTACTTACTCCAGCTTTTATTCCAAACTCTAAAATAAAACACTCGACTTTTACTTTCATATGCATTTAGTAAAACGCTTTTATATTGACATTACAAACAGACACTTCAATTTTATTATTTGTATAGATGTAGGTAGTATAACGACTTACTAAAAACGCCTTTAAATATACCTACCCTAGCTTTTATTCCAAACTCTAAAATAAAACACTCGACTTTTACCGGTAAAAGCACAATTAAGTTTTATTTTGAAGGAAAATTGCCTCTATATTTCGCTCTGTTGTCACACACAGGATAAATTATGACACCTTGACATGCATGATGTATGTCGCACATTATAATGAACAGGAAAAATCCAGGAGAAAATATTTTTATAGGGTTGTGAATTACGAATAGTATTGTAACTTTGAAATGATCTGTGAGTTTTTTTAACATGGTTATATTGATTAGGTCGTAAGTGATATTCGAGATTTTGAGACTAAAGCAAAGTGCACACATATACACATTGCATATTAAATAACTTTCGTGTGGCTTCTGGCATGGAAAATATCTACCGTCCCTCTTTACGTGGGTGTCATGAAGTGCAGTCGTAGTCGTCACTAACGGATATTTCCAAACTGGCAGCTCCTCAGATCAATAAAATACTTCTTTATAATCAATAATCGTTTTTTCAAGGCGACTAGAGCACTTAAAACTCCTACTACTAACACACACATCCCATAAGAATCAGTATATGTATATACTCACGCAGCAAAGTCAGTCAATATGAGAACAATTACTAAACGACACCGCTGCCAGCCTGACATGAGTGATAATGACTCCTATGACCAAGAACTAATAACGGAACTGAAAAATCAAGTCGTGAAATTTACTCCACTGTTAAGTAGTACAGAAGAAGAAATTGAGTTACTTTAGTCTAGAAAAAACAAACTCAAGCAGTCGAATGAGAAGATACTAAAGAAAAAATCAATATTACAATAAAAACAAAACAAAAAATATCTTCTCCAGGAGCATGGTATATATCTGTTTGGCAAGTACCTACTACAGCGTTGATTAGTCTTGAGTCGGTCCAACTATCGGGCCTACAAAATCTCTGACATGCGAGAGCGTGCTCATATCGACAATTATCAAAGATAAAATATGTTTATATCGAGAGCCGCAATCTTTTCCCAACCCTCCGCCTAAAATATTCTCAAATTCAGATATACGTGGCATAAGTAACTGCCCCCAGGAGTGGCATATACCTCGCATGCATAATACCAACTCTGCTTGCCCACCAGACCGCGCGCCGTGAATAAATTCCGCTTCTTACCTCCGCCAAATCGTTCGTGAATATGATTGTTTCTAACATATAAATTATATGACCTCGCACGATGTGTCATGAATATTGTATGAGAGGCAAATTGATATTATGGCCCTCGTATGTTACACATTGGCTTTTATGCCTTTTTTCGCCCAAAATTGGTTTTTTACGCCTCCGATATGAATTGTGACCGAAATGTGTAAATTGGTGCGATAATGAATTCGGGACGAGGTCTCTAATGTGAGTAGGTGATGGTATCATATGACTGTAGCGGATATTTATTGGATATCTGTAGGTAATTTGCGGTGAGTATAGGTGATAATATATGTACATCCGTGTGGTGTCCGGATTAAGAATACAGCACCACTCCATCTCCTCGTAAAAGGTGACTAAGGTACTCTAAACCAGAGTGCAGCAGCATCCTTTCTGTGGAACAGTAGCCATTCTGCGCTCACCAACCCGCCTGCCTGCCAAGCGTGGTGAGTAATGGCAAACTCCCCCCAATATGATGACACAGTTGTGGAAATTTATGGGGGAGACCTTTGTTCAGTAGTGGACGTTGTATAGCCGATATTATAGGTGATATTTTATACGGTAAAGTTGACATGGAATCTACGACTACATCATGTAATACACATATATATGGTTAATTTTTACTGATGGTAGATCTCTTATTGCAAGATCCCGGCTAGATAGGTCCCACCGCAGTGCCAGATATTCTGCAAGCAGCAAGCAGTAGAGTTTTTACATTCCTGTTTCTGGTTTGTGCACCCACGACACAGGAGAAATCCGAGTTCAGCGTAACGTTTTTTTTTAATAAAAAAAACTTATGTCTCGAGGTAACGCTGTGTGGTGCCACGCAGGACTAGTCCTGGGTAACATCACAAATGTTATGGGCAGGCGCGACGCTTACCACCAGGTGGAAGACTTGCTCGTCTCATCACTTCAGTCGCGGGTAAGATCTCTGCACGAAACATTAAATACTTTTGTAACCTATAGATAGTTGTTTCGGGTCTGGGTGTGAGTGCATGTCGATTTTTTTTAAACTGTTCTCTACGCTAGTATATCTCCTGTTTCGTGTGGGGATCGAACCCGCGACACGCAGCGCAGAATGCTAATTGCTTGGCCCCTGCGCTGACCGTGCCGTCTGTGAATTGTACTGACGACATAGGAAAAATACCAGTAAAGGCATCGTTTAAAAAAGCGTGTTAGTAAAACAAAAGCAAAACAAGAAAGTATTTGTAGTAGATATATATCTACAAAAATAATTATTTAAGTGTTAGACTTATAATATCTGTTTTGTCTAAAGACTTTTCATCGAAGAAGCTGATGGTAATTGAATTGCTATAAAACATTAAATTTATTTAGAACTTACACAAAACTACTAAACCAAAATACGTATTCGTATTTCTAAACACAAAATAGAGTGGCAGCGTCCCTTGAGAGCGGCCGCTAATTCGGCGCCGCGTCGGCCGAAGCAGAGGCCGAACATAAATAAAGGTCGAATCGCCACAGTGACCACAAAACCGATAGTTTAAGAATATTCCCGCGTATAAATTAAACAGTACTCGCTGCCGCGCAGATTTCCCTAATGGTTGACTGTGGTGTAGTGTAGGGTAGTAGTAAGGTGTAGAGGTTTTGATACTTTGAAGATTGTTTTACACACGGATACCTGCATTGATGCGTTCATGACGCAGATTAAAGGTACTGAATTGGTCGACTTCGTATGGTTCACGGCAAAGAATAGACCACCTCTCTCTACCTATGGATGTCGTAAAAGGCGTCTAAGGGATATCAAATGGATAGACAGCAACACCCTGCAATGTGCTAATAACAATACTGAGCATATGGCAAATACTAATCCGCCTGCCAAGCGTAATATTTATGGCAATATCTCTTAAGACCGCTCATTGTAGTGATCATTGGGAGGCCCATGTTTAGTAGTGGACGTTTATGTATCAAATCAAATCCAATAATCTATGTCATATCGTGTGTCTGTATGTTCCATATGGAATCCAAAGTCTGAGACCGATTTTGATGAAATTTTCAGGCAATCTTCAAATTAGCCCAGCGGGTAATCCTGTAAAGTTTGGTAGCGATCAGATCAACAGTTTCTTTTATTGGTTTTTAGGCAATTTTGTGTCATATAAGTACACTCCACTGTTCACCATAGCGGGTATTGGGATGCCCGTGTTCAGCAGTAGACGTTTACTTTGTGTGTGTCCTACGTAACACACAAAAGCTTTTATATAAACTTATTTTTATTCAAGTATCAAAACTATAAGTGTTAGTGTGTACGACACGATACATCCGGGGCGCGGCCGGCACGGTAAAGACAAGACACATGGCCGGCACTAGACAGCGGCCTCTAGTACTCCGGGGATACACAACTAGAACTCGATATTGGCTGTGTTACGTGAATCTAGATTTCTTTGTAGATTAATGCGGGGCTTTCGTGGCCAGCCAAGTCTAGGCTCCGTAGATCATAGGTAGTGGTGACAAGATATTTGTTTTAACTAACATTGTTTGAATGAAATATACATAATTCCGGACCGACGAACATTACTGTTTTTTACGGGCATGGCTGTCAAAATCGAATAGCCTTTCACCTCCCGATAATTATAATTATTTTGCCGCCTGAATATATGTCATAGTCGGGAAGAAGGAATAGGTACAAGTGTATGCATTGTGTAATTTAATTTCGTATGTAATTTAGCAAAATATCTAATGCTGAATTTACAGGAATATACTAAGACCGTTTTTGTAATGTATGCATAGTGTAAATTATGTTCTTTGATGATGTTTTTCGTTTAATGAGAATTATTAATATAAGAGGAAAAGATGTAACCTCAACTACTTGCAACCTGTACTTGGTTAGTGGAGACTTTGTAACATAAACGTAAACTATAACCCCGAATTAACGATACCATAAAAGTAATAATTTCTAATTAATAAATGCATTTAATAACCGAAAAAAATATTAAAACCAACTAAACAACCCTCCAACAGCTCGCCGTACTAACACACCGTCTTTCCATTTACCAAATTGAGTGAAATATGCGTCCCTAAACACCGCGAGAGACATTAAAAAAACGCCTACGAAACTTTTAATATTCTAATAAGACTTTGATTTAATTTCCTTTTATCATTATTTATGTAAGGATCCACGGCAGAAAGGCGATAAGTCTGTGTTATTATTATTTTCGGCGTGGATTTTTTCGGTCCCCTCTCATATTGACCCTTTGCATTCGGAGGGTTGAGTTGGTCAAAGAGTAGGAAAATGATTACAGTATAATTAATATACTGCAGTTTTACAAGTTCGGTTCTATTGCTTCATTTTTATCTATGGCAATACCAGCTACGTACTAGACTTTATTGAAATTTGTTCATTTTGCTTCATGAATAAGGTTTAATATCCTTTAAACTTTACGTTTCTCAGTATTTCGTGGTGACAAGCGTATCACGGGTTTAAACAACTTGTTGATCGGTTTTGTTAGCGACATATCCGGGTTTTTGTGAACATGTCAACTAACAATTGCTTTTGGAATTGGAGGTTTCAGTGACAATACTTTTGTATGAATGTAGAATGGAAAATGTGGGGTGCTTTCAGGCAATGTTAATAAGAAAGTTAACAATTGCGTTTCTTTTGTACAAAAAAAACGTTTTGCTTTCATAAAAATATGTATACGTATAAGGGAAATTTCCGTGTGGTGCCGGCTACGAATAGCAGCAGCCCATCTCATCCCTTGGATGTCGTAAAAGGCGATTATGGGATTATCCGGAGGATGGGCAGCAGCGTCCTCCGAGTACATTAACAAGTCAACTGAAATCGCCGTCTGGCAAGCGTGGCGATTATGGCAAAACCCCCTAATGAGCATACAACACACCCGTATCATTATAATAAAACACTTTTAAACGGATTCTATCGCGTATATTTTAGATATTTGATTTTCCTGACGTTTCGAATACTTTGCAGCATTCGTGGTCGCAGGATGACTTAGGTGACAGGCGTCGTTACAGATTTTAAAAAGTTATTTTATTTTATCTACCGTACAATTTTAATAAAAAAATAGTTTCGATGCACGCAGTAATCACTCACAGTGTCTTGATGTTTCTTAGTGCGGTATCTTGTTTGGGACTTTATTATTTTAATAACAGGATTCCAAACAGGTGGTACCTGCCAACCATCTTCTCTATTAGGATGTTTTTTAATTTCAATAGCCTCACGAAACATTCTTGGTACATATCGGTTCTCTTTCGCGAGTACTTGAGGTTTTATTACAATGTGTAATAATCGCGAAAATCTAAGACATTACTACACCCATATCAGCCGTTGTAGTGATCTTTGAGGGAGGCCTGTGTCCAGCAGTGGACTTTATTCGGCCGAAATTATGATGATGATACAAAAATACCATAAGTAAAAACTAAATTACAAAAATGACATCTATCATGCACCCAATATCCATTTTCCATAATCAATTAGCCGTTTTAATTTAAACGTCCCAAGGTCCCCTTAATCTGGATTAGTCACGGGCATAACGACGCTTTCGAAGACTGCGTCATAACCGCTATGTCCTGAACGCATTAGTCGGTAAGATGGCAAGTAAAAATGTGCGGGAGGACAAGTTACGGGCGAATAGCGGGTTAATAGGCGGAGCGGACAGCGAGCTTGTTATTTATACAATATATACAAAACAAATAAATAAAACTGAAGTGTCTGTTTGTAATGTGAAAATAACGTAGTATATACGGTACCTACAACAAAAATACCTTTTTTGTCTGTCTGTCTGTATGTTCCCGCTAATCTCCAAAACGGCTGGACCGATTTTTACGGGACTTTCACTGGCAGATATTTGATGTTATAAGGAATAACTTAGGATACGTTTATTTTGAATTAATAATTAGAGTTCCGCGCAAACAAATTAAAATCCAATATATGTACTCTATGTCAAGTGTCTATGCCGAAGTACTCTAAATTATTTATAAATAATCTAATTTCTTTTAAATTAAACCGCGGGTGAAACTGCGTATCCCAGCTAGTTAAAACTATATCGATGCACGGTACTTGCACGTGACGGTGGGGTTGGTGGTTGAGTCTGATTGCGAACGCTTGCAGGATGATATAGATAGAATAGATCCCTGCAAGACATGTCTAAAGGCGTGGCACCAATGAGTGGCTCTAGTGCCGAAGATGACCACTCCCGTGACGTCTTTGGAGTGGAAGAAGTACATGATGTATTTCCATCGGGTTGATAAAGAAACTGCTGTGTGGTGCTGGCTACGAATAGCACCAACCCATCTCATTCCTTGGGTGTCGTAAAAGGCGACTATGAGATTAGCTGGAGGATGGGCAGCAGCGTCCTCCGAGTACATTAATGATATATTGATAGATATACATATCTGCAGTTGAGTAAACACGGAAGCGTACTTTTATTTATCTTTTTTTATAACATAGAATAGTGTTGTATACTATTGTGTTGTATGTTAATGTTGTATATTACTGTGGTATGTTATTGCACTGTATGTTATTGTGCTGAGTAATTGTGTCATATAATTAGAATCTGCTCATAGGTTACGAAATTACTGTTAACATTTAATTATAAATAAAAATATATACACATATAATATATTACATTAGAGACCACACTATGGTATTGGTTTCTAACCTATAATGGTAGTTTTAAGGAAGTTATAAATAAATACATACATTTTTCGTTTTCCATATCTAGTTATTCTTAGATACCGGTTCTAGAACAATCTGCGTTCGATGTCCCGATTCGCAGTGATGAGGACTTAGCTTTCTGATCTACGGGATGCAGGTACGACCTTTGCACGGGAAAAAACTGGGTGGCCCACAAATTGCTGTCCAGGGTCTGAATGCTTGAGCATGTGAGGTTTGAGAAATCATATTGTCGCGGAGTGCCTCCCTCCGTGTTCCTTCCCGGTTAGCTCAACTAGGGGGCTCTCTCCACGGCAGCAAGTAACGGAGTTCAGTTATTGTGATTCAATGAAACGTAGCATATATGTTATATAGGTATATTGATATTCACAACTTCAACATTTCATCTTCATGGTGATGTTTATATATTTCAAATATAGCTTATTATCACAATATTAAGCTAGTTAAAAATAAGTAATTGTTATATTGCACGAGACTATTTGTCAGAGCGACAGCTGTGTGTTGAACCACTAGCGTTCAGAATTCAATGTGTAATGATAATCATCAAAATATGAAGAGCGACTCTACGTCACATAAATTCGAATTTTGATTTGAATAAAGAATTATTCGTGAGGTGGACAGTGATGGAAATAAAAGGTATGAAGTCATGAAAGAGGTTGATTGAAATGAAGGTGAAGGATGACTTCGTCACAATATAGTGTACAATTTTAAAATAATGGCAAAGTAATAAACCAGGGCATCTCTATATCAATTTGTAGGCAGTCGTAATTGATTCCGCATGGTTAATACTTTTAGAGTAGTGGTATGATCTGTAAAGACTGCAGGCAGACTTAATGATGGGATAGCAAAGAAAAAATATTGAAAAGTCATTATAAGACAGTATATTTCTTTCCAATCAAATTCGATTAAAATTATAATTAATTCTTAGCAGGCAGGATATAATAAGTTAGATCTGTTTGGGGTTCTGATAATAGTTTATTTTATATAAATTCTTACAAGGCACGCTGACAGCTGACACACACCACAACGGCCGAAACGGAAGAGGAAGCAGAGTTGCCATACGAAGCTTATAGTAATCATCTATGTATTAAATTAACATTGGCAACCCAACATTAATGTACCCGCTTCTTCTGTGATTTTAAACCACTCTCAAATTCGATAACCCACGAGGGCGATACCCTTAATGTGTTTGCATAATGTTCGTCATTAAAACATTTATTTCGAGTCAGTGGATACCGCCCTTAAAAGGAAGATTTTCTTTTTATGTTTTTTAGTATACGGGGACGAAATTTGGCGTGGTATAGCCAAACAAAATTGTTAAAGATATTAAGTAAGTTGTAACCAGTGCTAATGAACTAGTGAAATAAATAACTGGTTCAAGAATAATGTGAGGTTTAAAACGACGAATTGCCCTTTAAAACAGTTCCATTGTGATGTAGAGACATTACAAGATTAATCCAGCTGCAGATCTCCTTTTGTGATTAGCATAGAATTAGGAGCAGTTAACGATCAGCGGTAACTTTGTCATCATTTCAGCCGAAAAAACATCCACTGCTGGACATAAGCCTCCCCTAAAGATTGCCACAACGACTGGTATGGGTTTGTATTGATGATGATACAGGATGAGATGGGGTGGTGGTATTCTTAGCCGGCACCAAACAGCACACGGTAATCTTATAATTAATGGCACTAAAATCTTTACCTGTTATTAGCTAACAGCCTGGAACATTCACATCCCCTTAATGATTAAAGACTAGACTCAAAGCTTCACAAATAAATAAATTAACGACACAGTTAATGAGTGTGTCAAACGAAATGAAAATTCAAAATGTCGCAAGTAAGTGCAACAAAATAAATGAACGCAATGACTTGAGCTTTTGCTAAATGACAACCTTTTAATGAATATAGGGTAAGCTGTACACTGATAGATATGTTCTGCGTTCTATCGCTGTTGCTATGTTTCCTTCCGAGACCACAAACTGGCAAACGTAGAGTGGGAAATTAACCTGGAGAAGGTTGTAATGTCATAGGCTAATTTCAGTTCATGACACCTGGATAGGGACAGTGATGGTCGATGCAGGAAATCTTTGACCGAGTGGGGGTCGATACCGGGCCGAAATCCGGAATATTCCAAAAGCACGTAGATTTGATGAAATTGTCAGTCTCGGAAATGACCTGGATGAGAAATGCACAAAATGCCGAAGCAGTGGGTGATTCCGGGCTAGAATGGTGATTATGATGATGGTTAATTTTATTTGTTATAATTCGGAATTCCCTTTTTTCTAATAATTATGAACGGATATACTTTACAAGCAATCGTGTGTTTAATTATTGTGTGTCTTTATTTCACACACAGTCTACACTTTTTCACATACTTTACAGTGTTTTTCATAGACTATATACTAATACTGACAGTGTATTTATCAAAATTGTAGTAACATTCTTCATAGACGACTATTCTGAACCATTACCTAATGAAAACTTTATTTGATTTGATTACTCTCTGGTCAAGTCGTGTTGTTATGTATATATACATATTTTATAGTTTTTTAACGTTGTCCCATACTATTCACACTCATTACAACCAGACCCAGAACAACTACCTGCAGATCATACAAATATTTGTTACGTGCGGTATCGAACCCACGATCCGGAGCGCAGCAGCCGACTGTATCAGCCACTGCACCAACCGTACCGACATTGTTATATATTTCAAGGATCCGTTAATTTTTTTTAATAAGAAAACCTTTCGTCATTCCTTATTATGAAATCATATAGCTCTCACTGGTGAGCCAGCTAGATTCGCGTCTCCAACATTTACGACAAGCAACCTCTTAAAAGGCACAAGCAGAAACAATAAATTTTCACGCCGTCGTCGTCACGTTGAACACACAGTCATTGTTTGGGGTGGTAATTTGTTGCATTACAGATGAATTATATGCTAAACTTGCGTTTTAGTTAGAGGGTTTGAAAAATAAGTAGAGACGTGTTGCTAATAGAACATATGCGCTACGACAAGGTATTACTATGGTGTTGCAAATGTGTGACAACACATTTGCAACATCTAGTGTCGTCTATACTGCAGATTTGTTTTATAACACTATTGACTGCACTGTACATCGTAGATTCCCTGATTTATTTTTGTACTTGAAGTGTTGGGTATAGAACAGGCAGGTAGCTCTCCTTCATCGTATGTTTACAATTAATTACACAAGCTTTAACAAGAATGGTTTTAACAGGAACCCATTAGCATTTTGGCCTAACTTCGCGAGCGCACAATTTGTTTACTAACCAACGTAAAGATTTTTTCTGCTCGCATAGTAACTAAGTATATTTATATATACTAGTGGTCGCTTAGAGGTCGAAATTAGAGAGTTTTTTTCGTGACATATATTACCCATAAATTTTAACTTTCTGCACTCCTCCATTGTATGAACTTTACCAAATCGCAATGTGTTGGAAAACACATAGACATAGAGTTTTCTTCACGTGTTGATATATAGATGTTAATTTCTCCAATAGAGCTTAACGTACCCATGTTTAGCATATATTGAGTAAATTGTCGACAGGACTTATCTTTAGATGTATTTAATCTATAATATTTGAAAAGATATACGCTATCTTTTCTTTATAAGTACATGTTCTTATATTCTCACAGACAAGTGGACATTACAAGTTCTCGATCGCGTGCGCGGGAGTGTACGATCGCGGGTTATTGCGCAAGCGGCGAACTGCTTCGCTGAACAAGCAGGCCTCGCCTGAATCATTTCCTCTGTGTGTACATACGTCCTCGCCTTGCCACTGGTTTGCTCCACTTGCGACTATAAGGCTTGGACTATTGAGATAATAAAGATCTTTTATTTTACCCGTTACATACTACATGGAAAAGTGATGAAAAATATCAGCCACAGGACCTCCACTGCTGAACAAAGGCCTCCCCCTTAGATTTCCACAACGAGCGGTTATATGCCGTCCTCATCCAATGACTCCCAGCGATCTTCACCAGGTCGTCGGTCCACCTCGTTTCAGGTCGTCTCACGCTGCATTTTCCGGTGCATGGTCTCCACTCGAGACCTTTTTCCCACGGCCATCAGTTCTACGAGCTATGTGCCCCGCCCATTGCCACTTCAGTTTGCTAATAGTTTCAGCTGAAGAAAATGCATGACTGTATTGATTAAATGTAACATTTTCATAATTACGATTCTTTTTTTTGACCTCAGTCATTAATCTGTTTCAGTTATAAGAGCATAATAGTTATTATTATTTCTATAATAAAAGAGGTTACATAATTATTGTCTCAACGTGACGACCACAGTCCTAGCAACACTAGTTCTAGGTAGCATTACAATTGTTATTTAATTGTTGTTATACTTTATCATATTTTAGGCACTTTTGTCATAATGTTTCACGTCTACTAGAGTTCTTGTTTTCAAAAATGAGTCAAAGCAAACGGTACCAATAGGAACATAGCAACATCGCGACGAAATCCGCGATGTATCATTGCTTTTACTTGTAGCATCCGCAGGGGCGTTACACGGTTCGACTCCCGCGCCACACCAAATTACTTAATAGAATTATCGTAGTCCTAAGTAACCGTTCTTTTACATTTTAATTACAACCTTAAGCCTCTAAAGATAAAGTTGATTTCATTTTTATTATATTTTCTAATATTTAAGTAAGTTGGGCGGATTGTCCTGTCATTATATTTGGAGGTCTGATGGCAGAGGATGCGATTTCATTTGGCACCGTTTTAGTACCGATAATTTCGTAATATACTTGGATGATATATTATTTCCTCAAACAGCGGATTTTGTCAGGGGCTGCGTTGTCGGCATTGCACCTACGCGTAGTTGTGTCCAATTTGTAAGTAGATGACTAAAGTTAGAAATCATCCTTCGCTGACGTCACTGCATTCATTGCGGTGTAAATGGAATCAACGGTGGGTTTTATTTATTTATTCATAATTTATGTAGGTACTTTCTTCGGTACTATAATGGTGGCCATCAAGAGAAAAAAATGATGATGATATAAAATAGAAGTACTTTTATTATACGCCACCCAAAGATCCCGGTACATACTGTGATCTTAGGAGGACCTGGAGCCCTCCTTCCGTGACGAAGATCCAGTGGTTTTAGCCGGTGTCCTGCTTGCCCCTTCGTTCATCCCCGGGTTGGAGGAAGATCATAATGAATTTCCACTGGGGACCAATGAAAACAGGTACATATTTTATGTAGAAATTTTGAAATTTAATGTTAATATCTAAGCAACTTTCGCTAAGGGCGCCCCCTGCGGGACACGGACCTCGGCTTAGGGCGTTGCTGGGGATGATAAGCTATTGTTTTGGGGACAGCTGGATCGCTATTATTTAAAATGTATTAAGGGACGTTTAAAGCTACAGGCTCGGCACGGGCCGGCGCGAGCAAGAGACGGGAGGGAGAAGTGCTAACTTGAACGGAAAGGTGACGCGGCGATAGGCCTCCGCGACGTCGGTGAGGGTTATTTACAGTACTACAATATATGTTAATATAGTGGGTCGACGTAAGTTTTCATCTATTTTCTTAAATAACTTTATAACAATTGATTAAAAAAAAATTATAATAAGAAAATCCCTTAGAGCAAGCTGTAGCATTAATCATGCTACAAAGTACAGTTTGCACAACTTTCTTTAATTTTAATTTGAACGCCAAAAGGCCCATATTCAAAATTCATTTATTTACGTTACACGGCCGTGTTTGGGTTGTGGAAATTCATATGTGTACCAAAATTCAACTTATTCAGTCCAGATTCGGATCAAATTGGCTGTGACAGACGACAGATAGAAACTTGTGTCTGACAAGAGTTTATTTCTCTCATCATCACATTACAGAGTCACAGTAAACAAAGTCTTAACTAGAAAGTGGTGTGTGACATAGGTAACACCTAAATTGCATTATACAACAACAACGAGGTTCTCCACATTTTGCTATATTCTATTTAAACATTAGACAATAAAAAAAGAAGTATGAAACAAATCTCCTGGCTGGAGGCTCTTCAACCTTGCTCAATTGTGCGGTTGAGCATCCACATCTCCCTTGAGATGATTGTGAGAAGCCGATCATAAAAATAAATATGAAACAAAAGGATACTAATTTAAAATAGAAATACCTACATTAGAAAAACATTAAAAATAGTTACATATATATAGGTCGAGCTAATATAAAGCATGTCAATCATCATTTCGGCCGAATCAAGTCCACTGCTGGACACAGGCCTCCCCCAAAGATCACCACAACCACCGATATGGATGTGTTGTGGGCTCATTGGGGGTTTTTGTCATAATCGCCACGCTTGGCAGGCGGGTTGGCGATCGCAGTTAAGTTGTTAATGTACTCGAAGGACGCTGCTGCCCATCCTCCGGCTAATCCCTTAGTCGACTTTTACGACACCCATGGGAGGAGATGGGGTGGTGGCATTCTGAGCCGGCACCACACGGCAAAGCATGTCAATAGCGTGTTAAAAAGTGCCACGTCCCCTTTCAGTGAATAAGTGAGTCACACAGGTACTGAGGCAGTAGCTATTTACATTTATAACATCTTATGGGGATTACTAACTCGTTAGCCCATCATGGTGATACCAACAAAGATATTTAATTTAGCTATCTATGGAGGTGTTTGTATGCTCGGAACCTCACGAGGCCTAAGCGTTATGTATGGTACCTGTTAGATTAAACAGCAGATTTTGATGGCACCTTTGGCGAATTGGCTAATCACTTGGCTTCCTGGACTACGTGTCGCGCGTTCGATCCCCACACGAAACAAATATTGATGTTCTAAGAGATAGTTGTTCCTAGTCTGGGTGTTTGTGCATATAATATTTATATCTATAAACTGTACCCATGATTCAGCAGAAAGCCTTGTGTGGAAGGCCTCGTTTTACTAAAAAGAAGATAAGGATACGACAAAGATAAAAATATTCATTATTCACGTCAAACCATTTACAGGACTTATGAATACGGCGGCACGGTTGGTGCAGTAGCTGATACAGTTGGCTGCTGCGCTCCGGGTCGTGGGTTCGATTCCCGCACGGAACAAATATTTGTATGATCTGCAGGTAGTTGTTCCGGGTCTGGGTATATTGTATGTGGAATTCATGTCTGTAAACGCACCCACGACACAGGAGCAATCCTAGTGTGGGGCAACGTTTTTTTTTTTAAATAATAAGAAAGAATAGTCAAGATTTAAGTGCCGTGTGGTGCCGGCTCAGAATACCACCACTCCATCCCCTCCCGTGGGTTTCGTAAAAGTCGACTAAGGGATAAGTCGGAGGATGGGCAGCAGCGTCCTTCGAGTATATTAACAACTCAACTGCGATCGCCAAACCGTCTGCCAAGCGTGGCGATTATGGCAAATCCCCCCAATGACCCCATAGCACACCCATATGGGTCGTTGTGGTGATCTTTGGGGGAGGCCTGTGTCCAGCAGTGGACTACATTCGGCCGAAATCATCATCATCAATCATCAAGATTTTAGTTGCCGCATTCCAAGATGTAGATTTCCTATGGACAAGAACGGGCATGAGATTCCATGGTTACTCATTTTAAATTATAATGGTACAATATTTAAATAAATGACTAGTCTCTGTAGTCACTTCTGGTGACTGGAGACGAACGGACCATAATAACTATATACTTAGTAAAAGAGATGGTGAGGTTGTCCTCTGAAATCAGTTTCAATACTTTTTAAACCAATAGCTAGAACCAATGATAACGATTACTCATATTCTTTGTTCGAACAACCAAGTCAAGGATGTATCCTCGCGTGCCAGCAAACACGATAACAACGCTCTGATTGTCATGTGTTACGGATTTCGGTGGCGGCCATCTTGTAAAAATCATGTTTTACGTTAAAATTATGATACTGTTTGATGCGTTATCGTTGTTGTATTTTAAGTAGTTGTTATCTGTGTGGGTAAATAAATATTAATTTTTATAATTTATACATTACTGCACTGATAAGATTATTTGAGTGCGGTACGTTCGGAAATTTAAATAAAGTCACATTTTGACGAATGACCTGTTTTTCTTAGGCAGTTAAAAGCGACGTTATGTAATTTGATTTGGTACAATTAGCTGGAAGTTTGTGAAGAAGCTGAAAAAAATATACATAATTACTGTTCCACTGCTGGGCACGGGCCTTTTCTCAGGAGCAGTGAGGTCAGGCCTTAGTGCACCAAGCTGGCCTAGTGTGGGTTGGCGGACTACACACACTATTGAGAACATTTTGGAGCCCTCTAAGGTGTGTAGGTTTCCTCACGATGGTTTCCTTCAGAGCTAACGCAAGTGATAATCAAATTACGATCCGCACGTGAATCCAAAAAGTGAGAGGTGTGGGCCGGGATCGAACTCAGACAGTCCTGTATGTAAGGCCACCACTTGGCTATCACTGCATTCTAAAAAATATAATTTTATACAAATATAATTATAATTTTAATTTAAAACTTACCTACTGCTATTATAGATGTGAACGTTTGTATGTTTTAGTTCTTGAGGTTTTGATTTTCTATATCCTTTTTTTATTGGTGTCTAGTGGAAATTCTACATGAATTTCCTTTACCCCGGGGAAGGGTAAAGGGGTATGCCGGACTCCTACCGGCTAAAACCACTGGAGGGGTCATCTTCGGCACCGAAGGGGGGCTCCAGGTCATCGTAAGATCACACTAGAGCCGCCCATTGATGCCACGCCTCAGGCACATCACGGAAGGATGACTGTAAAGTCACCCCTTCTAGCGGAGGGACGGTGACTGTAAAAATGTCATCCCGCCAGGCAATACTCGGGGAGGATTGTAAAGTATCCACCCAAGACTCGCTGTGCGCTGTGCTGCGCACACGGTGGTACGTCACCACGTACGCACCGCCGTCTTCGCCTTCGCCGTCCGTCTCTCCTCAATCTGCACGGCCGCGACCCCCGGGTTTTCTGAACCTGGTGATGAGATTAGCAAGTCATTCTCCGGGGGGTAAGCGGCATGCCTGCCCATAACAATTGTAATGCTACCCAGGACTAGTACTGCGTAGCACCACACTGTGCTCGTTACGTTATAGTTATGCCAAGTAATTGAACTAGCTACAGTGCCCTTCAAGCCGGAACGCCTTCATCATGCTCGGACAGCTGAACAGATTCTAATCAAATTTGACATAGAGGTAGATTATGTCGTGGAAAAGGATAGAGTAATAAAGGAGATATCATTTTTATTTGGATTATAAATAATACTAATCATCACAAAATTTTAATTGACGTCCAACATAGCAATTTTTTTTAAGACGTTTCCCCACCCTTGGATTTCTCCTGTATCGTGGGTGCGTTTACAGACATGAATTTCACACACAATACACCCAGACCCGGAAGAACTACCTGTAGATCATACAAATATTTGTTCCGTGCGGTAATCGAACTCACGACCCGGAGCGCAGCAGCCGACCGTATCAGCCACTGCACAAACCATGCCGTCAAATTCCATCCCATCTCATCCCGTGGGTGTCGTAAAAGGCGACTAAAGGATTCACATTAGCCGGAGGATGGGCAGCAGCGTCCTTCGAATACATTAACAACTCAACTGCAATCGCCAACCCGCCTGCCAAGCATGGCGATTATGGCAAAACCCCTCAATGAGCACACAACATACCGATGTCGGTCGTTGTGGTGATCTTTGAGGGAGGCCTGTGTCCAGCAGTGGACTTCATTCGGCCGAAATTATTATATACGAAAGTATATACCTTAACTAAAAAAAAAATGTTGTCTGTCTGTCTGTATGTATGTCCGCTAATCTCCGAAACGGCTGGACTGATTTCTACGGGAATTTCACTGGCGGATAGCTGATGTTATATGGAATAACTAAGGCTACTTTTATTTTAAAAGAATAATTAGTGCTCCGCACAAATATATACTCTGTGTCGATGCCGAAGTACTCAAAATTATTTATAAATGATGCAATTTCACGGCGGGTGAAACCGCGGGTCCCAGCTAGTTGGTAATATAGGTGCAGTAGTTGATGATGATAAGATTGGCAAAGATCTATCTTTCTAAATTTATTTTTACGTTCTTTCTTTTTTTGAACTTAACCCGCCTCGCATAGGGTTTCTGTATCGTGGGTGCAGTTTATTAGGTCTATTCCACATGCAGAGACACCAAGTCCCGGAACAAGATATTTCAATGATACGCCAGACGTTCTTACGTACAACTGAAGACGGTAAACCTAATCGCACGTTGTTTGAATCACCTATGACTAAGACGGCTGAAAAATCTCTGTAAGTAAAAACCCTTTTCAGGTTTACTTAACTGGAAGATAGTGTTTGTGCGTTTGTAAACCAACTCCAGCACTGTAATTCGTGACATGGCTGTTTTAAATTTTCATGCGCAATTTCTTCTGTTGTGTAAATCTTGGGGAAGAATGATTTTCAGTTTGATGGTATAAGAATAGTGGAAAACACTGGGCTATCTATCTATATGCGAGAAGCCCAATTAAAAAAAAGGGGCTAGCTATCTGATTATTTATATTATTTTCGGTTACGATGGTGGCCAACAAAATCGTGTATCAGAGTTATTCCAGCTGCTCAAAGTCCTCCGACAAACGGAAACTGAATTACATGCACGATTTGTAAAAGGTTTCTAACTACGAAACCTTCATTTCGTCATAAATTAAACATGTATGGGTAAAATATCAATTAGGCACTAAACACGTGTTTTACGAAAAAAAAATAGGATTTAAATCACAAAGTTATGTAGGTACTTAATTACTCATAAATAAACAAACGTGTGTAACATATTGCTGAAACCTGCCAGTTACATATGGCGGAAACGTCAATTTTTCCACGCAGTTCCAACGTTTTTCAGCTCAACCTTCGCGGTTTCCACAAACCGAGATAATAAACACTTCGATGAGAAGGAAACATCGATTTAATGACAATACACACGATACTCGCGTAATGAGTAAAGAAAAAAACCTTCATTTTTTATTAGGTATCTATTTCCGGTCGCCGTTCAGCCGGATGTGTGAATGAATGCACGCGATCCGTGGCTAACAGGCATGCTCAATGAAAGTGTTATGTATTAGTTTTGCTTACGTGTTGTTTACTGAAGACGTTTTCTGATCTGAGAATCACCGAGAAATTTATTTATCAGCATATCAGCTAAAGGACGTCCACTGCTGAACAAATAACTCCCCCATAGATTACCACAACGAGTGCAGTGCCTTCACCAGGTCGTCTGTCCACCTCGCTGTCGTCGTCCCACGCTGCGTTTTCCGGTGCGCGATCTCCACTCGAGAACCTTTTACCCCAACGGCCATCATCGTTTATTTGTTTCATCATCATCATATCAGCCACAGGACGTCCACTGCTGAACAAAGGCCTCCCCCTTAGATTTCCACAACGAGCGGTCACATGCCGCTCTCATCCAACGACTCCCAGCGACCTTCACCAGGTCGTCTGTCCACCTCGTTGGAGGTCGTCCCACTCTGCGTTTTCCGGTGCGCGGTCTCCATTCGAGAACCTTTGTGCCCCAACGGCAATCAGTTCTACGAGCAATGTGCCCTGCCCATTGCCACTTCAGTTTACTAATCCTTTCAGCTATGTCGACAACTTTAGTTCTTCTACGGATCTCCTCATTTCTGATTCGATCTCGTAGAGAAATACCAAGCATAGCTCTCTCCATAGCTCACTGAGTGACCTTGAGCTTTCTTATGGGCCTCCCATTGTGAGTGACCACGTCTCTGTTCCATATGTCATCACTGGTTTATGATATTAAAAATCGGAACGGCGATGCAAAAATTTTTGGTCTAACAGGTAAATAGCCAGTAGGATGCGACTATAAATCTGCTCGAGTATGGTATTGATATACTAATAAACCAGCATAGGTTACACTACATACAACATTGAAATCTCTATCTTCAAATGAGTTTAAAATGTCATACAGATTAACCGCCCCAAGAATTCGAAATTAGAATCACTCGAACGACCTACGTGCGTCACAGGCCACGAAAAAGTATACACCATGTCGGCACGTGTCTATAATTTTGTTTGCCGGTTTTGTACAGGGCGATACTTCGTACAGTGTCGTGTGCAAGTGTAGCCAGAAATATTTTTAATCCAAACAAAATACGGCGCTGTTCAAAATAAATATGTCGGCCGGATCGGGTTAGGGAACTTGTACATTATAAGTGTTTGGTCGAAATCGGTCGGATTAAGTGAGTAAAATTAGAAATAGTTTCTTCCTTTACTGCCTTGCCTTTAAATTATAATCAATTGATAAATAAATCTATTAAAAGTAAATAAAGAATACTTCAGAAATTTCGAAAACGTAGGTATACTGCCCTTTATTTACCAGCGTTGTAATTTTTTGGATACGTGTCACTTTTTTAAAGTTGTCAAATACCTTATATACTAATTACCACACCTTATAGCCATGTAGTTACTGGGCAGCCTCAAAATATGATTTCGCAGTATGAATCCGCTTGAAAACGTTGGTAACAGCGATTTTGTCTTATGTGTGTGATTTTTATTGTCCCTAAGATCTTTTAGTTACAACAAGCTTATAATCTCAACATAAACGACGAGTCGGTTATTGGTGACCTTTTAAAATGCTGTTTTTATTTCCTCTGAACAATTGATTAAAACCTAGTTTAAGAAGCCCTGACGCTAAGAGCTGGATTCGTTCCAAAAAACCATAACAGATGGCGCTACTTGTAGCTTATAATGTAAAGTAATTACAATTACGTCAAAAGTAATTGAAAATATGATTATTAAAATGTAAAACATTATTATAATTATTTTAGTATTATGTCAGTTACTTGTTTTTCATTTTAATTTAAATTTATAATTGCGAAAGTAAAACAAATATTTTGTTGTTTGTAGTTGAAATCTAAAATTCTGTACAAGAATAAAAACCTTCACAATCGGAATGCTGTGTAATACAGTAATAATGACATTGACATCTTATTGACATTGGTATTGATCCTAATACATTCTACAATCAGGTAGGTATGTAGGCATTAAATAAAAGCTTAAATTAAAACATAATGAGCAATGATACTAATCATAATAACCTTAACTTCAATTTATATGATTATTATCAGTTTTGTTAGACTAGATTGACGCATTATAAAAAAAACCAAGAACACAAAGGCTGTAAGTAATATTCCCGAATGTCATGCCTGCGTATTACAGCATTTTCCAGTAAATATGAGGCGTGAAACGTATACATATTCCATTATTAGCCACTATGCATGGCCGTGCAATGTAGGTACTCAGAGATGACGACACATACACCAGTATGACGACACACATGTCATCTCTGTGTCAAGTCCACTTCACGTGCGCTCCCTGTAAATCGTACTGGACTAAATGTAGACAATCGGTGAAATCTTATTTTTTAAAGCACTAGCCGTTACTCGTGACTTTGTCTGCCAGGGAATTAATTTAACTTGAATAATGCACCACGGATACTGTTTGGAAATACCGATACCTATAATATTTTTCCGTTTCTTTCAAACCAATATTATGAAAAGAAAAATAGGTTTATGACAGCAACATTCCGTCTGGTGTCCGGATTAAGAAAATAGCACCACTCCATCTCATCCCGTGGATGCGTGCCGAGTACAAGACTCTATACGGTGGGATGGGCAACAGCGTCCTTTCTGTGGAACTGTAGCCATACAGCGCTCACCAAACCACCTTTTTTTTATTGTTGTCCAGTGGAAATTCTACATGGAACTTCCTTCGCCCCGGGGAAGGGCGAAGGAGTATGCCGGACTCCTACCGGCTAAAACCACTGGAGCGGTCATCTTCGGCACCGAAGGGGGGCTCCAGGTCCTCGTAAGATCACACTAGAGCTGCCCATTGGTGCCACGCCTTGAGGCACATCTCGGAGGGGATGACTGTGGTCACCCGCTCTTGGGGAGGATTGTAAAGGATCCCCCCAAGTCTCGTCGTGCGCTGTGCTGTGCACACGGTGGCACGTGACCACGTGCGCGCCACCGTCTTCCCGGGGGTCACTCGGTATGAGCACGCAGACTCCCCAATCTGCGCGCCCGTGACCCCCAAGGCCCCCCACCATGAACTGACGGCAGGGGGCTCAGGCGTGTTGGACCTGGGCGCCGGGGCGGTTGTTATCAGCAAACCGCCTGCCAAGCGTAGTGAGTACTAGCAAATTCCTCACAAAATGACGAGACACGGCATGTAAACGATCATCTATGGGTGACGATATGATGATGATATTGGATTAAATAGCCAGCAACTGTCCACATGACACTGAAAACATATCCACTGTCCATAAACCACACGGACACGGACACATCTACTGTCATAATTCTCACAAAATATTCGAACAAGTGTAAAGTACTCTCAAGCCGATATAAAAATCAACGTTGACCAGAGGCGGATCACTTAGGACAAAAAGAGATCTTGTTTATGTTACGTACCGCGAAACTGAGAGTATAATATGGGTGACTATACTTGGGGACAAGTTATGAGCGGGTAGCGATCTTGGCTATATTATGTGTTAATTGTCAAGGCTTACCGTACACAATGTGTGTTGCCAGGTCCGTTTTTCCAAATACTGGCAACTAAATTTAATAAAGGGAATGTCTCGTTACATAATCGCGGTACTCTATAGAATTGTGGAACTCTATGGGATACTAAGTACTCTGATCTACGTGCATGACTGTGTCTACTGACAAATACTGCTTTATTTCTCCTTATACCTGCCTCAAAATGTCTGACTTAATTTTGTTTACAATGTCCACACACAGGGAGAGCACACTGACTCCACTCCTTGACTCTACTTAACGTAGCACTTGTAACTTTGTTTTGGTAGTAATCGGAAACAATGATCGGCTCCCTGCTTTTAAATATTTTCCGTGCCAATTACCCCTTCTCTCGCAGACTGTCTGCACTCAACGCTCTCTTGGAAGTTAAACCTGACTGTGACGTGTTTGCGGAATGCAAGAAGTTACTGTCTGTATGTCGGGGTACTGCGAGATGAGTGTGAACGTTGCTTCTTTTAAAGTGTCTTTGATACTTATTAATGGCTGCGGTCGTTTTAAATATATTAAAATAAGTAAAATATCATTTTGGGACCTAGATGATTATTTCAAGACCTAGGAAACATTCTCTGCCAAATTTTAACAAAATCCGTTCAGACTTTTAGAGTAAGGCGATCATAGCATTTTCTCCAGGATAAAGTAGACTATGTCACTCTCCGGCCTATAAACTATGTGTAAAAAATCACCTCGACGTTACTTCGTTGCTGCGTGAAGGAAGGACAAACCAACGAACACACTTTCGCATAGTAGGGATCTCTAAAACCCGTGACTTCGCTTGCGAGGCAACTAATTTAAACGCTTAGAGCAACTTGACAATGCAATACAACGTCTATGTCCTATTATATTACTGCCAAATTACATTAAAATCTGGTAGAAGTTAAGTGTATGTCTGCCCTAAAGGTCGACAACACACCTTGACTCCTCTAGTGTCACGGATGTATATGGGCGGTGGTGACGGCTTAGCTGGTTTGCCCTGCGTAAAAACACACTTGAAAACTAACGGAAAATATGAATGTGACAGCGTGGCCGACTATTGTACAGTAGAAAAAAGCGCTGAGTGTAAGATTATTTTCTTTATTAAAACGTAAACGCCTCCGAAACGCTTACCGCGTTCGTTTCTTCAATTGGCCGAAGACTTTAGAGTGGGCGAATCGTAGCATCAAACGGGGTAACGTGTCGTACGTGTTTACGTTTCGAGTCTGAAAACAGACTCACACTCGACCCTCAGGGAAGGAAAATTATTTTGAGCTTGAAACTAAACTGCTACATGTTATGACTTGGACCATACAGTAAAAGACTGGTGTTTATGCGTGGAGCATGCTACGATGGACGATTGTAACTGTTTCCGAGATCCAGAATCCTCCGCGGCGTGATACGACATCAACCAGATGAATACATTTCTGATTATTATGTCTTGTGAATGAGAATTCGGCTGCGAGTCCAGGTGACGATACAGTTGGTGAATGTATCGGTGGTATTGGTATTTTTTACGGTAGTAAGGACAGTTGGTAGCAAAGTTAGTGCTGCTTCACCGCAGTTTAGAATGTTTTTTTTTTCCACAAATTGATGACAAGACCCTCGAGTCATTCGCCTGGTGGTAAAGTAATACTACCCATATTGCGCGTCACCTCGAGACATTAGTTATTTAGACTTTAATACCCACTGTTTTTACTAGCTACATGGAACACAGTAATGTCTAGAACTTATACACTACTGCTTTAGAAACTATACTGGACTAGTACTAGGAATTCCTGTCTTTGTAACCTGTATAGCAATGACGATTTAAATAGCGAACGCTCCCAAAAAACCCTGGCTTAAAACCAATTTATAAAATGTTTGTAATTAAATTCATTACAACTCTTCATAACCGAACCAATATAGGCACTTAATTTACCAAATCTAACAACACAATTAAAATCGTAATACTCTGCCAAAAACCGCGTATCCGCTCATCCGTTTGATGCTGAAACGCAAAACAAAAAGAATTAAACCTCCTTCAAATACAAATAAAAATAACTTAAAAAAAATCCGTTATTTTATTACAACTGCTATGCTTGTGCGTTCTTAACACGATTCAAAACGTTTTCAAATATAGAACAATGATTTATTGACTTGCGTGATCCAGAGTAGAGATTTTCATTGAAGTGCTATAGTTCGTTTGTACGCGCATAGATGGCGTTCGTAGTACATAGAGTTACATAATTGAATAATGTAGACATTTTCGGTTTTAATTATATTTAGGTAATTTTGTATATTTCCTTTGAAGATTAAATTGATTATAGCTTTAAAATTGTTTCTTGAATGTTTATATGGTAGTCTTCTCCGTACTAATTAGTGACTGAATTAATTATGGTGCTATGATATTGTACTTACTTATAGCTTACCTGTAGTAGTCGTTTTTGACGTTACCCCTCCTGTCATCCTAAGTCGCAAGTACATTTTACAGACATAAATTTCGGCTGCACAAACACCCAGACCCGAAACAACTATCTGTATATCATACAAATATTTGTTCCGTGCGGGGATCGAACCCGCGACACATAGCACAGCAAACCAACCGCTTAGCCGCTGCGCCAACCATGCCGTTAATTGTCTGTTTGATATCGCAGGTAGGTACCGTGATGTGATGCTTAAAAACTACTACCTATGTTATTCGTGTAGAACCTATTTTGTTACTTTTTACGAATTACTTTGATCCAGATCGTGGATTCGATCCGGGAATGGGTTAATATTTCTATCGCCTAGAAGTAGATTTCTGCAAGTGAGATTTGTGTCTGTAAACTGTACCACGATACAGGAGAAAACTAAAAATACACGCGCTAATACTTAACCATTTCTATTATATAACACACACACACACAAACATACTCACATATACCTGCCCGTAAACGTGCAGTGCTGAACACGTGCCTCCCGATCATAACTACCATAATAATTAATAAGACATTCATAACTAAATACATTTCAATGACGAATCTTAAATGGATAATATCTTGAGCATAACACCAATCAGCATTAATATTGCAAGAAAACATAATAAATAATAATATAATACATATAGGTATACATAATCTGCTCATTACCTACTGTACCTACGGTCCCACTGCTTGGCCACGGACCTTTTCGCACGATGAGTAAGGTTAGGTCTTAAACCAACACGCCTAGTGCAGGTTGATGGACTACACACACTATTGAGAACATTTTGGAGCCCTCTCAGGTATGCGGGTTTCTTCACGATGTTTTCCTTCACCGTTAACGCAAGTGATAATCAAATTCTGATTCCGCACATGAATCCGAAAAGTTAGAGGTGCTGGCCGGGATGAACTCCGACCTTCCTGTATGGAAGGCAAGCGTTCAACCACTAGGCTATCACAGTAAACAATACGTTTTGGATTTTTTTATTCTTTTTATTGGTGTCCAGTGGAAATTCTACATGGAACTTCCTTCAAGTTCAATTCTACAGGCAAGGGCGAAAAGGGTATGCCGGATTCCTATCGGCTAAAACCACTGGAGCGGTCATCTTCGGCACCGAAGAGGTGGCTCCAGGTCCTCGTAAGATCACACTAGAGCCGCCCATTGGTGCCACGCCTTTAGGCACATCACGGAGGGGACGGCTGCAAAGCTGTCACCCCCTCTAGCGGAGGGAAGGCGACTATAAAAAGGTCGCCTCCCAAGCACTTCTCGGGGAGGATTGTAAAGGATCCACCCAAGCCTCGCTTTGCGTTCTGCTGCGCACACGGCGGCACGTGTCCACGTGCTCACCGCCGTCTTCCCGGAAGTCGCTCGGTGTGAGCACGCGCATCTGCGCACCCGGGACCCCCGAGGCCCTCGACCATGTAGCGACGGCAGGGGGCTCAGGCGTGTTGGACTTGGGAGCCGGGACGGTTGTTGCCCCGGCGCCATCTCGTCCTTCTCCGTGCGGGTTCGGCCCTCTCCCGATCCCGCTCTGCAGTCTCCTTCTGGAGCATGACGCACTCGCAGAAGGAGACCACTGCACTCCAATTTTCATGCTCTGCCAACATAGCCGACACATGTTTTGGATAACCTAGGAGATTTTGAAATAATAATAAATATGGAACCGTGAATAAAACCTTGTGAATAAAATGGCGAAAATTCTATGTTCTAACCACCTGTACCTACGTGATTCCTTTCTATCAAAATACTAAAATAATAAGTACCTAATTGCGACAATGTTAATTCAAGAACCAGTTATTCCGTTATATTATGAAATAGATCTCTGCACCTAGATTAGATACCTGCCAATTCAGATGTAGGTATCCATTCACGACTTTCAGCTAGAGTTCTAGGAATCATTTATTGGTACTGGCATAGATATCCGAGGTACTGGCCACTGATTTACTACCTGACCTACGTATGGGACTTTAAACCCAGACCCGGAACAACTACCTGCAGATCATACAAATATTTGTTCCGTGCGGGAATCGAACCCGCGACCCAGAGCGCAGCAGTTGACTGTATCAACCACTGCACTAACTGTGCTGACATTTTTGTTAATGTTAGGTACATAAGGTAGGTTATAGAATTGGGTGTAGATATCAAATATGCGATAAGTTGATGCCTAACTGTGTAGAAAAGTTTTACGGCCGACATTAATAATCAATCTAATCCAAAATGTTTACATTTAAGACTTTGAACTCCATCCGTCAGATTACATTAAACACAAATAGAGACAAATCCTTAATTCCAAATCCGAAGATTTTGGATTAGATAGATTATTAATTTCAGCCGATGGCCGTTCAAAATTGTATGCCAGTGAGAGAGACCTAGAAAAGCCTCAGGTGCTATCAAATTTGAGTGCAAGCGAGCATAAATCCCTTAACTCGTGTAGATTTCCTTAGCTCATTTAGCCGTAGGAAAGAGATGTCGACATCTCTATAATTAAACACGGAACTAAGTCGGTATGCAATCGTTCGTGCATGGTTATGTGCAATCGTGGCGTATGTGTCTAGTTACGTAACGGCATGCGATGCTTTAGTTCTCCAGTGTTTACAGTGGCTGAGTGCGCGAGTGTCGCGTGTCCCCACCGTGCATCGATCCGCTCCGCCCAGCGCTCGCTCCTCCCACCTGCGGCCCGCCGGCTCCCGCGCGCTGCCGCTCCCCCGCGCTGGCCCGCCTCGCCGCCCTCACCCCCCCGCACCGCTGGCCTTTGTCGTTTGACGCCCGCGCGCGGTCACCTGTGTCGCACGTCCTCAGTCGCAAAGCGGCCGCGACGCGCGCCACCCGCTTCGCACTACGCGCATATTATGACAGTGACGTGATGGAACCCAAAGAGTTCGGTGCGGTTCCCGGCTTGCCGGCCGGCTTGGACTATTTTATGATGCCTCGAGTGACTCAACCTGCACCACAGTTCGACTTTCGGAAACTTGGTGCGAGTTTCAGCGGCCGGGACGACGACAAGTGCGACGAACGTCGGACGCCCGACTACGCGCCGGACAGGCGCGACCCGCCGCCGGCCCCGTGGCCCCTCGGCCTCGGCGTCCAGTTCGTCAACCCCGCAACTGGCAAGAAGAGAGTTCAGTGTAACGTCTGCCTCAAGACATTCTGCGATAAAGGCGCGTTAAAAATTCATTTTTCCGCGGTGCACCTGCGAGAGATGCACAAGTGTACAGTGGAAGGATGCACAATGATGTTCAGTTCACGGCGATCGAGGAACCGGCATAGTGCTAACCCGAATCCAAAGTTGCATTCGCCTCATGTAAGACGCAAAATATCTGCACATGACGGTCGGTCTTCCCAGCCGTTTTCGCTGCTACCTGCGCTGGCGCGGCTACCAATACCTCCCCCCGGACTGCTGCCACCTGAGTTGGCAGCTCGCCTGCCACCACCAATGGCTGGGCCTCCAGGGCCAACTCCTTTACCACCGCGTGTGCCCCTCGACGACCTCCGCAACTTCAGTGAAATTGAGAAAATGTACAGAAAATATCCACATCCAGAAGAATTGTCTCGCAGTGCATTAAATCTTGCCAAACCTCACATTATGCACGAAGAAGAGTCTAATAATTGTAGTGAAATTAATTATGATGTTTCTGATGACGAGCATAAAGATACGTCTGATGGACGGACTGGATCCCCGGTTGTAGAAAGGCTAAACTACGAGGATGAACCTGAAGATTTAAGTGTAAACAAAAACAGAGACGATACCAAACCTGTTGTTGTGCAACCTGATAGTGTTAACAGCCGCGCTGACCCCACCGCTTCGGACGATAAGACGTCGTCCCTCGTCCCTAACAAACGCAAAAGGAAGAGTGGCAACCCCACTCGGTGTTCACAAAGCAATGAATACAACGTATCCGATGAAGAATACCACGCCGATTTATTTAGAAACCTGTCAACTCCCGGGTCTAGCCGCGCTGAGGAAGAACCCTTGTCACTCAAGAAACAAAAACCTGAAAATACGCAGCCATTTCAGAACGGTGCGGAAGCTACTGTGGACTCGGAATCGGTAACGCGTGTGAAGGCTGACAGTGAATCGGACGATGAGTCGAGTGCACCTAGCGTTGTCCGTGAAGGTTTGAGATTACGTTCCGATCTCTATACTCCGAGTGACAGCGGGAGTGACTTACACACTTTGGAGGAGCGATTAGCGAGGGCCCGGTCACCTTCAGCCAGCAGTGATAGGACAGATGACAGGTCAGATATCAACGATCTAGAAATTCCAATAGATGACGAGAATCCCGACCGATGTACCGCTTGCAGAAAAGTATTTCAGAATCACTTCACGCTGCGAATGCATTATAGAAGCGATCATTTGAAACTTCTTCACCCATGTGAGGTGAATGGTTGCGACGCCGCCTTCCCTTCTCGGCGGAGTCGAGACAGACATAGCTCAAACGTTGACCTGCATCGGCGGTTGTTGTCCACTGGCTCACCAGAAGGACGAGAACAGAGACCAGCGTTCGAAGTAAATGCAGAACTCTTAAATAAATTATATGCAGATATAAAAGGGCTTGCGTCAACATTAGAGAGCCTACGATACGGTGGCAACGAGGAGGCGTCTCAGCTACCTAGCTACGTGACTGAAACTATGAAATTCTACAGTAGGAACTTGAGCGCACTGCAGTCGGGTCTGTTTCCACAGTTTGGTGAGCGGGGGTTTTTTCCGGCCCCCTTTCTGATGGGTAACGGTGTCCCACAAGCTGGTGGTGGTCCGTACGGAGCTCCAGTAGGAGCGCAGTCAGCGCGGGAATCGCTCTCACCGCTCTCAGCGTCGTCTCCCCCAGTGATCTCGCCCGGGAGGCTGGACGCGGCGCACGCGCGGCCACGGGACGACGCGAACCTGCTTTTTCGTGAGACCTCCGAGTCGTTCAAAAAGATGACCTCCCTGTGCGAGCGTCAAGAGCAATTGTACCAGCACCACGTCCCCGTGTCATGACGTAGCCGCTACCCCCGCTCGCCCTGGTGATACCTCACGTCTTGAAGCGACACAGACTCTGTATATTTAATTGTTAATAATTTTAATTGTGTTAATTCTATTTCGTATTTCGTTTTTGTATTTTCTTGTGATATTTAGACAAATATATCGTAATTATCGATCCCACGAACTGTAAGTTAATAGGGATAGCAGCTTGGGTGTTGAGTTGGCGTTTGTGAAGCAAAGTGCAATATGGCTCGAATATTATAAATATTAATGGACTCGGCGTACGATGATGATGATATCGTGTAGAGTATTCGTAATTGATGTTGAAAGTAAACGTTATAATGATCAGCTTCATTTATTGTTCTGGCGCAATAAACTCATTGAGGAAAAAATAAACAATTGTTTTTTATTTATGTGGTAAGTGTGCCGAATTATTGACAAGATAATCTGGTTACGGATGGTTAATAGCAATGGCGTCGTCTGTGGGGAGCTACTCAACTGGAAACTTAATAAGCATCTGCCTACTCACTTTTTGTACCCTTTTCACGATAACAATAGTACAACTTTAAGTAAAAGTTACCTTCAAAGCTTGATTGGATAATTGACTGACCGCATCTTTTACAAATTCTTGAGCTTTTCACTTGAATTGAGATGGTGATTTAAAAATCTCGCTCGTTAGCCAACACAATAACAATATTATAATTTTAACATTCAATTTGTAGCTATGAATAATTAATAAACTAGTTTCTATGATAGAACATCAAAATTTACAGTAGCTATTTGAATAAATTTTCGTTTTAATATTTTTGATGTTATTATTAATTAGAGAGAAAGTGATCGTGTCCATGTGTCGTTATTTGCACTTATGAATTATTAACTTAAACTGTTTTTAAATGTTGACACCTTACCTAGTTGATTTTATAATATGCAACAATTGAATTTCATTGCGACGCCAAAATTTTGAAATATATCAATGCATTTTTTTTTTCAATTTGTTGGCGTTGGCATACTATTTGTGTTATTTATTTTAATAGATAAGCTTCAAGATGCAGTATGAATCTCTTCTGTGCGTTAATTCGTAGGAGTACCATACCTACCCATATTGGGTTGGTTTAATTTAAAGATAATCTATCAATCAACTCAACCTATCGCAGTCCCCTTCTGGACATGTCTCTACCAAGCTGCCGCCGCAACATCACACAACTTACATAATACATACCTACATACATACCTACGTACATATTATCACTAACGGCCGAATGTAATAATCGATCTAATCCAAATATTTAGATTAAAGATTTTGAAATCCATTCGTTTTTGTGATAACTTCACATTTAACAGCAAAATACAGATCAATCCATAATGCCAAAATCCAAAGATTTTGGATAAGATTGGTTACTAATTTCGGCCGTAAGATAATACCTATAAGAAATTCAATTCAAAGTATATACACGCTAGAAACAGATACTTTCAAAACCCTCTTAATTATCTAAGACACCCATTATTCTGCAATTTCAGAAAGATTATAGGAGTGTCAAACTGTCGAGAGGGTCTTATATATTGGTTGGTATTTTTAGTATTCGGCCTTAGTTATCTCAATTTTAATCTCGACAGATTCATAACAACACAACATTAATTGTCACCATGTCCAACCCAGATTATAAAAACGCGATGCTTCGCGTACGTAGGTACGTCTTTGGAAAAAGTAGTTACCTACATGTTCGCATCATCAAACTTATTAATATTGCTAATTGATCTACTTATCGATTAAGTTCTGCATATGTAGTCCTTGTAGAAATAACATGAAATATACAAATAACACTATTAACATAATGAAACACAATTAATAGCTTAATTAAGAATTTAACGTATTTAATAAAAACATGCCGTGTGGTGCCGGCTCAGAATGCCACCACCCCATCTCCTCCCATGGGTGTCGTAAAAGTCGACTAAGGGATTAGCCGGAGGATGGGCAGCAGCGTCCTTCGAGGACATTAACAACTCAACTGCGATCGCCAACCCGCCTGCCAAGCGTGGCGATTATGGCAAAACCCCCCAATGAGCCCACACCACGTCCATATCGGTGGTTGTGGTGATCTTTGAGGGAGGCCTGTGTCGGAGGCCTGTGTCGGAGGCCTGTGTCCAGCAGTGGACTTCATTCGGCCGAAATGATAATAAACATAAATCGGTAAGTTCATTTCAAAGCTTAAAATGTGACAATTATTTACACTATTCAAGCCTTTAGTCAAGTAACAAAATATCGACTAATCAACTACCATAATTTACCGCTATAGGTATCTACACTAGCGGAATAGTCGATTCTTTGCTTCTCGATTAAAAAGCTAGAAACGTGGAAATTGCTCCGTAAGTACTCTATTTTTCGCTTTTGTTATTGATTTTTAGAGCCTTTGTAGATTGGCCTATAGTAACTGGACCGGGACTATTAATTGTTATGAAAATGTATGGGTTGACGGTGAGGTTTTGATGAAATAAATCGGTCAGTTTTCGACTATTGGCTGAAACAATTCTTTAATCGGTGGCTGTAAAAAATCTGTAACATAAATTAGAGCTTTATAACGGTTTTTGACACAATTCTACTAAAAGAAATAACATCTAACTAGATTGCTTACAGGAAAAAAATTTTTTTTTAGTTTAACTAGTACGGACAGACGCCTATATTTCTAATTAACAAACTTTCTCACACAACCGAGTTGAATGTCATTGAAACTTACAAAATACGATTACAAAGGGCTTATTCGTTTTTTTAAACGATCCTCCACACTAGATTTTCTCCTGTATAGTGGGTACAGTATACAGAATAAATCTAACATGTTGAAACACCCAGACACGGCAATATTATCTGTTGGAAATACAAATATTAGTTTCGTGTGGGGATTAAAACTGCAACACTTTGCGCAGAAAGCTAATTCCTAAAGCCACTCAGATGCAACCCAGTTAAAAAATTATAAAAAAAAATTGCAATGCTTCATCATCATCATCATGATATCAGCCAAAATACGTCCACTGCTAAACAAAGGCCTGCCCCATAAACGACCGATTACATGCCGTGTGTCGTCATTTTGGGGGGAATTTACCAGTACTCACCACCCTTGGCAGGCGGGTTGGTGAGCGCAGATGGTTGTTGTTCCACAAAAGGGACGCTGCTGCTTTAAAGTGCCCTAGTTGCCTTTTACAACATCCACGGGAGGAGACGGAGTGGTGCCATATTCTTAATCCCGACACCACACGGACAATTGACAATTGCATTGCTTATAACACTAATCAAACTGCGAACAGTGAGTTCTTGAGGCTTTAATGTGAGTCTATTTATTTATTTATACAGGGTGTCCAGTAAATAGCATAGCAATACCTACCAAAAAAACACAATATATGTTCAGCAAAATCTTACAGATTTACAGTAGTACAAAATTTTCCGAAATATCGAAAAATCTCTACCTTGACACAGATTTTTAAGCATCTCGTAATGAAAAATTCCTTTTCTAGTTTTTTTTAACTCAAATTATTTGTGAATTGCTACTTTACTCATTGATAAGTCTTTATTCTATTAAAAACAAAAAATGTTTTCAAGAAATGCAATTTTTATTTAAATTTTCACAGTACAATTTTCTTATCGCTTAACTTTAACCTACAGTGGTACTACTGTAAATCCGTAAGATTTTGCTGAACATATATTGTGTTTTTTTTGGTAGGTATTGACCCAAGCTCTCACCACCTGTAGTATGTCGTGCTATTTACTGGACACCCTGTATACTCTTTACTGTACTCAATAATATATTAGTTCAGAAGTATCTAAGATAGCCTTATCGCAACCCGCGATCTCTTCCAAGCATCTTTCGGATGGAAATGGAATAGAAGTAGTAATTAAGTCTGAGGTCATAATAATATTTGTAGGATATAACGTTGTTTCTTCTGGCGTCCGTATTAAGAACTGAGGAAACCATACGAAAAATATAATCCCTCTCAAGAAAAATGCGTTGGCCAGTCTTCATGGATTAAAAAAGTCTTGTCATAAAAATTCTTCATAAATCGAACGGTATAATTACCAGCCGTCTGTCCGATGAACAGATTCTGTCCATCGGTGTGAGAACATCACTAATTGTTATACGAGACGCCATGATTTAATAATAGGGCGACGCACCAAATATTAATTATTTAGGGTTTCGTAATAAGGGTCCGTGATTTTGAAGGTATGTAGCATGGAGGTGAGGGTGGATATGATATGCATAAAAAAGTGTTATTGATATTTACACGAGTAATTGCATGTTTTAAACCACTGGAATTGATAACATAAAAATAGTCAGGTATTTATTGGTCTAGGTTATGTTTTTGTAGTTTTGAATATATTGTCTATCTATAATACTACATTATTAACGTAAATAAAAAATATAGAATACTAGACTTTGCACGCGTAACTTATCACAGAAATATTTATTACTGTTTCTGTTCTCGGAATAAAAGGA
This sequence comes from Diloba caeruleocephala, assembly GCA_947459985.1. Classification (NCBI taxonomy): domain Eukaryota; kingdom Metazoa; phylum Arthropoda; class Insecta; order Lepidoptera; family Noctuidae; genus Diloba; species Diloba caeruleocephala. The sequence goes on from OX381618.1 coordinate 7,703,822, forward strand.
AACCTGTGCCTAATTTTATGCAAATCTGCTCAGCCTATTCAACGTGTTTTTTAGAGACTGCCTCACACTAGGATTTCTCCTGTGTCGTGTAACAAACATGCAGACATCTTTACAAACTTTCATATTTATTATATTAGTGGGATCATATTGTAGTCTACAATGTAATCATACATTGTAGAAAAAAATTAACTATACATTGACGGCATGGTTAGTGCAGAGGCTGAGCGATTAGCTTTCTGCGCTACGAGTCGCGGGTTCGATGCCCGCACGGAACAACCAATTATGTGATCTGCGGATAGTTATGTTTGGGTCTGGGTGTTTGTACATATAAGACATGTCTGTGCACTGTATCCACGACATAGGAGAAATCCCAGTCCATAGAATCGTTTAATATAAATAAATGAAACGCATGTTAATAATGGCACATGTTATTATTAAATATAATGATGAAAGAGTATAGAGCTTAGATATATAATTTTATCATCATTTCGGCCATCTGTACGTCCACTGCTGAACTAAGGCCTCCCCTATAGATTTACATAACTGTGTCATCATATCGGGGGGTATTTGCCAATACTCACCACGCTTGGCAGGCGGGTTGGTGAGCGCAGTATGGCTACCGTCTCACAGAAGGGACGCTGCTGGCCATCCCTCTGGCTTAGATTCCCTTACTCGCCTTTTACGACATCCACGGGAGGAGATGGAGCGGTGCTATATTCTTAATCCGGACACCACACGAATAGTTATTTATCTAAATTAAATGGTCTAGGGTATAGGGAGACAACAATGAAGGAAAATAGTGTCCCAAAAGCTTTAAAAAAGACTTTCCAAACATCAAAGCTCGATGTTCACTTGTAAATACTTTTGAAGATAAAATAACATATGCGGAACCAAAACTTCCGCCAGCTAATTCATACTCTACATAAGGTAGTTCCAAATCACTGCCGTAAAAAATACACCATTAGAGTCCCAAGGCTTTGCCATGATACCATTATTTAACCGCTAATAGCATGTTACTACAAAACGTTTTGATGGATTTAAGAAGTCGTTTGTATACATTTAATTAGTTTAAACTAAGTTATTTGGGCGTTCATTGTATGAATGATGAACGAATGTTACGTAAAACAATGTATTAAAACTAGTGTTTCGGATTCTTATGTCCTTCAGAAAATGTAATTTGTATGAGGTATAAACAGCTACAAATCAAGCTATATATAGCTAGTTTAAGCTGATCTCTCATCGTAACGAAAACCTATAAAAGTCGAGATCAGTTTATACTGTAAATGTATAACTTGATATGTAGCCAGCGTACATAATTTGATGAATGATTCACACATACCTAACTACTTGAAAATTACAGCCAAAGTAATAAAAACAACCATTACGGTTACAATTTGTATAAATAATTGTAAAAATTATTATACCGTGTAGCTCCGGTACGAATAGGGCTACTCGATCTCATCCCGTGGGTGTCGAAGAAGGCAAATAAGGGAGTTTGGAACCCGGTGCGTAAGCGCTTTAGACTACCCGCAGGTGGTGGGTAGACCACCAACACGGCGGCTGACTGTTAGATTAGACCCTTTTGCCTTTGCAACAGACTAACAGACTGCACCGACTGAAACTGAAATGTTTGTGTATTAGGTATAATAATAACTATCACAATTTGTGACTGAATAATGAAGGAATTGAATGATGAATAATGGCGGCTCAGAATACCACCACCCCATCTCATCCTATGGGTGTCGTAAAAGTCGACTAAGGGATTAGCCGGAGGATGGGCAGCAGCGTCCTTCGAGTACATTAACAACTCAACTGCGATCCCCAACCCGTCTGCCAAGCGTGGCGATTATGGCAAAACCCCCCAATGAGCACACAACACACCCATATCGGTCGTTGTGGTGATCTTTGGGGGAGGCCTGTGTCCAGAAGTGGACTTCATTCGGCCGAAATGATGAATGTAAAATGGAAAATCTCCTCCAAAAAAGTCCCCCCTGAAAACTCCTCTGACTTTTCAGATTCATGTGCGGATCAGGATTTGATTCGGATTATCACTTGCATTAACGCTGAAGAAAAACGTCATGAGGAAAACTGCACACCTGAGAGGGCTCCAAAATGTTCTCAATGGGGTGTGTAGTCCGCCAACTCGCACTAGGCCAGCGTGGTGGACTAAGGCCTCATTTTCCTCATCGTGAGAAAAGGCCTGTGCCCAGCAGTGGGGCAGTAATGGGCTGATTATGTACTGCAAAATTAACTCTACCGAAATTTATCATTGAAATGTTATTGTTACCCGGAAATTTCCAAAGTTCATTTTATTTATTCAGTAAACCATCAGTGTTATCACTGGAAAGTCATTTGAGTTTGAAAGTCTAACATTCAAAGCGATTAGACAAATCACAGGTATGCATGACATTTATACAATTAGGTAATTATTTAATTTTGACGACACGATGCGTGGCTAACGATTGGGTAAGTTCGATCTCCGCACGGTACAAATATTTGTATGATCTGCAGATAGTTGTTTCGGGTCCGGGTGTTTGTGCATGTGAGATTTATGTCGGTAAACTGTAGATACCCGTTATACAGGAAAAATCTTAGTGTGAGATTTGATATAAAAACATTAAACAAAAAATGTTTTTACATCATCATCATTTCGGTCCACTGCTGGACACAGGCTTCCCCCAAAGATCACAACAACGACCGATATGGGTATGTTGTCGGCTCATTGGGGGGTTTTGCCATAATCGCCACGCTTAGCAGACGGGTTGGCGATCGCAGTTGAGTTGTTAATGCGAGTACTCGAAGGACGCTGCTGCCCATCCTCCGGCTAATCACTTAGTCGACTTTTACGACACCCACGGGAGGAGATGGGGTGGTGGTATTCTGAACCGGCACCACACATATATTTTACATATTTACTCCATTATTATATCTCTAAATTAACGAGTAAGTTATTCATCAAATACTACACACAATTAAGTTTACACAGAAATAAATCAATTCGCATATTTTAAAATGCCTTCACTTGTTTTATTATCATGAGTAATAATCGCGATAACCTAAGAAATTACTACAATATCTTAATTTCATTAGGGCCTAGAATGCCTATCTGGGCATGTTCTCGCATAAAGCAGTAATGTTCAGTGAATGTCGAAAGATAGCGCCACCGGGCACATTTGGTTGGAGTTGAACCATGTTAAATTGTACATTCGTTTTATATTAATTAACCTACGCCTAAATAACAAAAGTTAATGTAACAAAAACAACATGACACGTTTGGTGCAGTGGCTGATACAGTCGGCTGCTGCGCTCCGGTTCGCGGGTTCGATTCCCGCATGGAACATATATTTGTATGATCGGCAGGTGGTTGTTTCGGGTCTGGGTGTATTGTGTGTGGAATTTATGTCTGTAAACGCACCCACGACAGTGTGGTGCAACGTTTTTATAAAAAAAATAAGAGATATCATAGTCTTTAAAAAAAAACGTTTTGTGCAATGGCGGCCATATCTGATCAGCGATTTCTTCTTCCAGGCAACGTTAGGATGACAAAAATAGAGAAATCATGTTTTGGGGTAGTTTCTGGTGTATCTACATATCAACGGAAATATAGATTGACATAAAGCATCAAAATGAGCTATCCTCTATATATCCTATATGTCCTCCTATATATCGTATATGTGCCGTGTGGAGCCGGGTAAGAATACCATCACCCCATCTCATTGGTGTCGTAAAAGGCGACTATGAGGTTCGCCGGAGGATGGGCAGCAGCGTACTTCACGTGTGTACATTCATAACACAACTGCGACGACCAACTCGCCAGTCAAGCCTGGCAATGAGCACACAACACAAACCCATGCCGGTCGTTGTGGCAATTTTTCGAGAGCATTCTGTCCAGCAGTGGACGTCTCTTCGGCTGAAATTATGACGATATACATTGTGTGGTGCCGGCTCAGAATGCCACTACCCCATCTCCTCCCATGGGTGTCGTAAAAGTCGACTAAGGGATTAGTCGGAGGATGGGCAGCAGCGTCCTTCGAGTACATTAACAACTCAACTGCGATCGCCAACCCGCCACCCTGCCAAGCGTGGCGATTATGGCAAAACCCCCCAATGAGCTCAAAACACATCCATATCGGTGGTTGTGATGATCTTTGGGGGAGGCCTGTGTCCAACAGTGGACTTCATTAGGCCGAAATGATGATAGATCTTCTATAAATCTTCTACAAAAAAGGTGACTTTTATTTTAAAGGATCAGTAGGTTAACGCATTTATGAAAAAAAATTGTGGTGTCCATTTTCCTTGCAGTTTTTAAATTAAATAATTAATAAAATTTCTATTTGAGCATAGAAAAAGACACTTTTTTCACAATTTTATCACGAAAACTCGTCTGTAATGAAATAGTCAAAAAAAAATCTATTTTAATCCTCGAATAGCAATCTTACTTATTTCGACTTCACCTACACACTTGCGATTTTGCGTGTCTACCTTCTCATTGTCAAATTTTGAATTTGATTTTATTTATTGTAAGCTTTAGCTTACGCGTATTGCTTAGGAGACACATTTTAAATTAAAAAAAAATTCGTTTACGATAAGTGCCGACTATAGGGCTCGAAATCTCCTCTTACCATTTTAGAGATATTGACGACCGAAAATCACAATTTTTATCATTCATTGACTGACTCACTCATCAACATTTTAGACTACTCCCAGTTGACTTATGATGTTAAAATTTGGTTTGCAAGTAGGTTAATGGACGTATTAATGCAGCTACTTCCGAAGGTTATTATTTAGGATGTATGTGTGGAACTAGATGCATAAGATAACTTTGTGTTATAGTAATATCTTAGGTTTTCGCGATTATTACACTTTATAATGAAATATTTTTAAACGGATTCTATCGCGTATATTTATGTTTTTCCTGACGTTTCAAACACTTTGCAGGGTTCGTGGTCGCAGGATGACTGCGAACATAACAACTTTTCTTTTAAAATAACTGAAGAACGTTGTACAATATAGGAGCTATGATTTAAGGAACTTCTAAAGAACTTGGTACCCGGTTAGATATCACTTCTTTTATTAGCGAAGCAGTTATCCGACTATCTTGCACGTTCTTTTCTGTTGCAAACTAGGTTTTCCTTCACATTTATATTATTATTAGGATCTAAACTGGTCACGAGATTAAATAAATGATTATAGACCGTACTTACTGAAATTCAGCGGAAGGCTGGAAGCTTCTCAAGGGTCACTGGCGCGCAGATTGGGGAGTCTGCATGCTCACACCGAGCGACCCCTGAAAAGAAGGCGGCACGCACGTGGACACGGTGCGGAACATGCTTTAGAACATAACATAATCCATTATTAATATACCATAGAATAGATTAAAGTCTTCATATCAATCAAAGGCCTAGGAATGATTATTTATTTACATTAATGCACTACAAAGTACCCAGTTATCTAAGAACCCTTCAGTTTTGGCAGATGAGGGAGATCGTTAGCAAGAGCCCACTGTTTACCAATAAAAATGCCACTAATCTTCTTACTAGCTAGTTGATAGGAATCTATATTGTTCCAGCCCAGCAGTTAGTTAGAAGAACTGTTATTAATAGCATCCATTAGCTCTTTCTGTATGTAGGTGTCAGTGTTCCCGCTCGGCATCCCGGCACACACATGGTAACGTGCCGTCGTGTGCGTGAAGCACAGCGCACAACGAAGCTTGGGGGGATCCTTTACAATCCTCCCAGAGAGGTGCCTGAGGGCAACTTTTTTACAGTCGCTTTTCCTCCGCTAAAGGGGGTGACCGCTTTACAGTCATCGCCTCCGCGATATGCCTAAAGGCGTGGCACCAATGGGCGGCTCTAGTGTGATTTTATGAGGACCTGGAGCGCCCTTTCGGTGCCGAAGATGATCGCTCCAGTAGTTTTAGCCGGTAGGAGTCCGGCATACCCCTTCACCCTTCCCCGGAGCGAAGGAAGTTCATGTAGAATTTTCACTGGGCACCAATAAAAAATAAAAAAAAGGATGAGACTGCAAATTATGTATACATTACGTCACACTGCAACGTAACTTAAATATGTTTATCATTTTAACGTATTACAACAACTGTTTCTATGTATTAGGAAGCTTTTAATATTTTATTCATGGCAACTATTAACTAATTGTCCGATGCTATTCAATCGCTGATGGATGATACTTGTGTTTTCATCAAGGCTGGAAGATAACCCCAACACAGCTGAGAAAAGGCTAGAAAGAAGGTCTGTAGTAAAATATTTATTTTACATCTGTACTACCTGTTTGTCTCTGTATCTGTCCTGTTTATTTTACATCTGGCCTTTGTTCAGCAGTGAACGTCCTTTGGCTGATATGATGATGATGATAATCTGTCCTAGCTCTTCAACTTAACAATTAGCAAGTTGTACAAAATAATTCTCTAAATCCCGCAAACTCTATCGCAATATTGTCATACAACACAAACATTAAATCCCTGAGCTCATAACTAAACAAAGGTTACACGGAGGGTTGAACCGCACAGTTTGTCAAACCCTAATTAATAAACTAACTGTTAACTGTGCACAAACTAACTTGCCCCGCGGCACTGTCTGTCTATTACTTATTACACTGTCTGCTATATTAAGATTAAGAACGGAAATCTAAGCATATTTTAATCACGTTTAACATAATATGAGAATCTGCCTCAGGTATTTTGTGTGCATTTTCGGTAATTACTTTATATAATGCATCAAAACAAACAACGGCACTGTTGGTGCAGTGGCTTCCTGCGCTACTTGTCGCGGGTTCAACGATGGTCGATGGATAGTTTTTTGGGTCTTAGGGTTTGTGCATCTGAGATTTATGTCTGTAAACTGTACGCAAGATACAGACGAAATCCTAGTGCGTGGGCATCATCATCACCATCGTTTTAGCCGAATAAAGACAGGACAGCTTCTCCCAAAAATCACCACAACGACCGGTCTGGGTGTGTTGTAGTCTCATTGGGGGTTTCTGCCATAGTTGTCACGCTTGACAGGAGGGTTTGCGATAGCAGTTGAGTTGTTAATGTACTCGAAAGACGCTGCTGCCCATCCTCCATTTAATCCCATAGTCGCCTTTTACGACACCTACGGGATAAGAGGGGTTGGTAGCACCAACCCGTTGCCGGCATCATCATATCAGCCAAATACGTCCACTGCTGAACAAAGCCATACATTTCCACAATTATGTGGTAATTTTAGGGGGAACTTTGCCAGTAATTACTACGTTTGGCATGCGGGTTGGTGAGCGCAAAATGACTGCTGTTCTACAGAAGGGACGCTGCTGCCCACACATTAGGCTTAAAGTCCTTTACTCACATCCCGGGCATGAAATGGAAATCGGGGCATCGTATCGAAAAAAATATATCATATTCCAATAAAATTTTGGATGCGCTGCATGTATCCGACCGCAGCTTTTTACTTTTGACTCTAATTCATCGTTCAGCGTTTCTTCTGCATCGTAGATAGGGCATCCAATCTCGGTATACTGAGATCTCGAAATACCTGAATGCCGCATGATTTTCTTATCGCGCAAAGAGCGATATTATGTGTGCGAGATCCGCGGGAATTGCGGGATTAAGGAGCAGCATAGAGACGTCCTTCCATAGGCGCTACGTACTACCGACTCGCGTCCAGCTCGCGACTTGTGGCCAGCCGCGTGGCTTGCATGTCGTAGGGTACCCGTACCGCCAGCCATTGTTTCTGTTTTGATTTTGTTGACAGTTTGAAGTTGCATGCATCTATTTACACGCATTCATTTAACATTTTCTAATAAATACAAGTAAAAATGTTAATTGATTTTAAAATTTAGCGTATATTAAATCTTCGTCATTACACACATATCTGTCATATACAGATACATCTCCTACATATTATATCTTATAGGCTCATAAAGCTCGCCGCCTCTGCAGGGGCATCGTGCGGTACGTGGCCCTCTACGGGGCGGCCGTATGGTCATCGCGGCTGTCAGGCGACCAGCGCTGCAGAAACAAACTTCGCGGTCTGCAGCGCAGAGTGGCTATATGGATCGCACGGGAATACAGGACATTGTCCTACGAGACGGCAAGTCTCCTGGCGCGCTTTCTGCCTTTTGACATCCAGGCGGAGACGGATGTGTGGGTCTTTGATCAGACATGCTCCCTCCGCAAAAAAATCCAGCGGGAAAAATAAAATTAAAACCGTAACCATTTCAACGGTGATGGATATGACAGTACCAGAGGACCTTCTAGTGCTGCGTCATTTTTCAAAAATAATTATGACGATATGCGATGTGACGGTAACGGCTAACTGTGACAACATTACCCGTGCGCTAGTGCGTGTGTGATAGCGAAACTTAACATACGTTGCTTACACACACATTAATAGTGTTTATGTTGTGTGTTTGCGACAGCGGTCTACAAGAGGCTTTACTTCTAGGGTCTATAAGGCTGCTATTTTAAGGCACTTTATTAAATCTTCGCGGCACACATTTCGGCAAGGCCTTCAATTAATGGGAAACAATAGATTAAAAATTGGACGGCACGGTTGGTGCACTGGCTGATACAGTCGGCTGCTGTGCTTGATTCCCGCACGGAACAAATATTTGTATGATCTGCAGTTCTGGCTCTGGGTGTATTGTGTGTGAAATTAGTATCTGCAAACGCACCCACGACACAAGATAAATCCTAGTGCCCACACAAAGTTTAAAAAATAATAATAATTCAGTAATTAGGTCCTTACAGAAACTTTTGCATGTCATAATGAAATATAAGAAGGTTTGACTGATTTATGATGTACGTATAATAAATATGTAGTTATATGTGGCTAATTTCAGTGTGATGTCTGGTTTTAATATACTGCACCACTCTATCTTCTCCCGTGGATATCGTAAACCTACCTTACTATAGGGATAGCCAGCAGCCTTCCTTCTGTAGAACATCTGCAATTAAACACTCACCAAACCGCCTGCCAAGCCTGGTGAGTGTTGGCAAATTTCCCCCAAAATTATAACACGCGACATGTATGTACCCGTTGTTGTGAATACCTATGGGAGGGGGATGGGGGAGGCCTTTATTCAGTACTGGACGTCCTAAGTCTGGTGTGATGATGAACTGGCTTTTTTTACTAAACGTACGCACGGGATTGAACCGTGGTTCAACCTTCTACAGGGCTTTAAACAAAATATTGAATGGGACAAATATACTTGCTACGATTAACACTAGGTCGGAAAACTGCTGAACACGTGGGGTGGTTACATTATTAATTACTGAATACGAAAACACAAAGTATAAGACCAACGTAACTTCAAAGATAACCTCTCATTCGCAGATTACTCCAGTAGGCACCTATACGGCGTATTCTTAATTAACGTTTGACAAAATGTACAAAGACGGTAAGCCTCAGGGTGAAGATCTTAAGGATTTAGGTAGGGGACGATGGCAAAAATTGTTATCGAGGTAATTATGCGAGGTTGATATCAAGGAATGTGCTTTTTTTTTAGGAAATGACTAAAAGTGAAAGTTACTAAAAATGACTCGGTTTTTAGATAAGTAAAAACCGAGTCATTTTTAGTAACTTTTTCATGTGGAACATCTAATGGCGTCTATGCGGAGGTAAGAACGGCTCGTATAAACGTCACGCGACGTGCCATTCGGCCAATCTCGTGACTGGTCGGCTCTCTCCGCCTGGCTGCCTAGACTCGGTGCTTCACGCTCGCTACTGTACCCCTTTTTTTTTTTTTTTTTTTTTTTTTATTGATCCGGTGGAAATACCTCATGTACTTCCTTCGCCCCGGGAAAAGGCGAAGGGGCATGCCGGACTCCTACCGGCTAAAACCACCGGAGTGATCATCGTCGGCACCGAAGGGAGGCTCCAGGAACTCGAAAGATCTCCATCTAGAGCCACCCATTGGTGCCACGCCTTTAGGCACGTCTCGGAGGGGATGACTGTAAAGTGGTCATCCCCTCTAGTGGAGGGAAGGCGACTGTAAAGAGGCCACCCCCCCAGGCATCTCTCGAGGGGATTGTAAAAGATTCCCCCGAGGCCTCACTATGCGCTGAGCTGCGCACACAGCGGTACGTGACCACATGCGCACCGCTGTCTTCCCGGGGGTCGCTCGGTATGAGCACGCATATTTCCCAATAAGCGCGCTCGCGACCCCCAAGGCCCCCCGCCATATAAAGTCGACAGGGGGCTCAGGCGTGTTGGACACGGGCGCCGCGGCGGTTGTTACCCCGGCCCCGTGTCCTCCTCCTCCGAGCGGGATCGGCCCTCTCCCGATCCCGCTCTGCGACCTCCTTCTGGAGCATTACGCTCTCACAGAAGGAGACCACAGCACTCCAATTTTCATGCTCTGCCAGCATAGCCGACACTACTGCTGGCAAAGAGAGATCTTGCCCGATCCGATCGACCAGGATCCGCCGCTCGGCAGTCCACGCAGGGCACTCTCCGAGCGTGTGCTGTGCGGTATCCTGTTCGTCTCCACAGTGGTGGCACTGTGCCGTGACCTCGCGTCCTATCCTGTGCAAGTACGCACCGAAACAACCGTGTCCGGTGAATACCTGCGTCAGGCGGAATGTGACGCGCTCGCTCCTTTGGAGCCAGGCTCCGAAGAGCGGCAAGACAGCCTCGACGACGCGCTTTTGCGCGTACTGTGGCAGCATAAGCCGCTCGCGCCATAGCTCGAGGGCACGCCGCCGAGCCTGCTGCCTCAAACGTTCGAGCGCCCCTGAAGGCACGCCTTCCCCGCTCTGGCGGAGGGAGCGTGTTTGGTGATACACCCACGCATCCATCTCCGCCAAGATATCAAAAGGCGGAAAGCGCGCCATCAGAGTTGCCGCCTCAAAGGACACCGTTCGGTATCCTCGTGCGATCCGTATAGCCGCTCTACGCTGCAGACCGTGGATCTTGGTTCTGCAGCGCTGGACGCCTGAAAGTCGAGATGACCAAACAGGCGCCCCGTAGAGGGCCACGGACCGCACGACTCCCCCGTAGAGGCGGCGAACTTCTTCCCTCGGTCCCCCGAGATTGGGTAGCAGCCCGTGCAAGGCACCCACTATCCTTTCGACCCGGGGGACAAGACGCTCGAAGTGCTCTTCGAAGCCCCAACGACTGTCCAAGGTGAGCCCCAGGTACTTCATGTACCGGCCCACCCTGATTTGCGCGTCACCAACGCGTATCCACGAACTGGGAGGCTCCCTGCTCCGCGGCAGTTTGTGGAACCATAGCGCCTCGGTTTTGTGAGGCGCTATTCGCAAACCCAGAGCGTGGATTTTGGCCACGACAATTGCCACCGCTTGCTCGGCAAGCCGGATGGTTCCCTCGAAGGACTCCCCGCTGGTCAACACAAGAGTGTCATCAGCGTAGCAGACTAAGCTGACGCCAGCGGGGAGAACGACACGCAGGACCGCATCGTAAGCGAGGTTCCATAAGAGGGGACCGAGAACTGACCCCTGTGGAACCCCGCACGTGATCTCCCTCCGCTTTACGCTACCGTCCCTGCCCACGTAGCGAACATGCCTGTCGCGCAGATATGCCCCGATGATACCCTGCAGATAGGGGGGGCACCGATGGTGGACTAGTGCCCCCCTAATTGCACCCCACGGGATAGAATTAAAGGCGTTGACTATGTCAAGACTGACAGCCAACGCCACCCCACCCCGTCGGGACACTGCCTGTTCCGACAGCGAGCGGACGCGATGAATCGCGTCGATAGTGGAGCGCCGCTGCCGGAAGCCATACTGGCTGTCGGCCAGGTCGGGGCCAACTCGCGACAAGTGCTCAACGAGTCTTCGGGCAATTATTCTTTCGAATAGCTTTGAAGCCTCGTCGAGCAGGCAAATGGGACGGTACGCAGAGGGAGAATCCGCGGCCCTTCCTTCCTTCTTCAAGAGAACCAATCCGGCTTCCTTCCAGCCGGACGGGAACACGCTGCGACGGAGGCAGCTGGTGAACAGCTGTCTCAAGCGGTCCCCAAGAGACTGCAATGCATACACCCACGCACGACCCGGAATGCCATCCGGGCCGGGTGCGGTGTTGCGAGCCTTCAGGCGGCCAACGGCTCGGTCCAACTCTCCTTCTGAAACCGCCAATTCCTCATCCCATTCTAAGACAATCGGCGGTACAGAAGGACCGGGATAGTCCCGGACCGCTGGAAAGAGCGTAGAGAGCACTCCCTCCAGCAAATCCGGGGCCATTGTTTCGGTCACCGGGGGGACCCACGGGCGCAACTTGCCCACCACCATACGGTAGGGTCTCCCCCACGGATCCCTGTCCAGTCCTTCCAAGAGCTCTCTCCAGGACCGAGCCTTCGCCTCGCGAATGGCGCTTTGGAGCGTCATAGTGGCCGCCCGGTAGGTCCGATACGCCTCGGCAGTCTCTCCGGCTGTAGCACTTCGCCGGCGCCGGCTTCTTGTGTACTGGCGGCGGGATACCAGGCAGACCGTGCGTAGTCGCGCGATCTCCTCCGACCACCAGTACACCGCCGTACGCCGGGAGCGCCTGGCTCGGGGCATAGATGCGTCGCAAATCGACGTCATCGCCTCTCGAAACCAGGACGCTTCCTCTTCTGGATCGGGCAAGATCTCTTGGTTGACCTCTGACCACGCCATGACGTTGGCAGCTGCGACGAGCATCTCTCGGTCGAGCTGTGTGAGGGCCCAACGCCGTGACGGTGGGCTAGGACCTGGACGGCTCGGGCCGGGAGGGTGGAGGGTCACATCGAATACTATGTGGCGGTGGTCTGACAACGTGACCACCTCCTCCGCCACCCTCCAGCCCGATACCATGCGGGCCACAAAAGGAGTCGCCCATGTCAGATCCACGACTGACTCCCCCTGCCACCGAACGCAGGTGCTGACGGACCCCCGATTCAACAATCGGAGGTCAAGTGACGCCGCCCAGTCTTGCAAAGTCCTCCCCCTCGGCCCATCCCGGTGGTTGCCCCAAGCTCTGGAATGAGCGTTGAAGTCCCCCAGGACGAGCACTGGACGGGGTGAGCATTTACAGCGAATGCTGCGCGCCACCCCGTCCAAGTATCTCTCGTAATCGTAATTGGTTACCGCGAGCGACGTTGCGATTGGCCCGCACCAGTTTCGATTGCAAAAAGTAACTCGTACTAGGGGTACTGGTGTGTATAGGTGCATCGGCGTAAATTTTGTAGAAATGTAATTAATTGGTGATAGATCTTTGAACATACTTTTTTACGAGATATTATAAAGAAATTATAACTATTTTCTTAATATCAACAAATATGTCTAAATTTTAATGTTTCATATCTGCCAGGCATCCCGCGACATCTAACAGTTATTTTTACTGCGGTGGCTTTGATTGGTTTCTTGATGCTGATTACGGATCTTGCAGATAGCGATAGATTGCAACAGATGTAAGTCGTAAATCTCACGATTGCTGCTACCAGACAAATATAATTCAGTTGTGACTGAAAACCTAAAAAATATTCACTCGTTTTAGTTCCACTTGTGTACATAGGGTGCACTAAAAGTATCGGGAATGGAATATTTCCACTGTTCCTGTCATATTCAAATCTTTTTAATTGAAAACTCCTTGGTTTTACAAATCGAATACCATTTATTTATTTAAAAAAAGATTCACGGTCTTGTCACAAGGTTTTGTCAAACTTGTTTAGTCGTTGAGAAAATGGAATTGACTCGAGAAAATTCAAGAGCGATGATTTATTATGACTTTCGAAGTGGTTTAACACAGTGTGTTGACCGGATGATTTCTGCATTTGGTGATGAAGCCCCATCCAAAACCACAATTTATCGCTGGTTTGCTGAATTTCAACGTGGACGTGTCAAGCTCAGTGATGATCCTCGTCAAGGTCGTCCAAAAACTGCAGTCACCCAAGAAAACGTTGATGCTGTGCGTAAGCTGATTGAGGAAGATCGACATGTGACATACCGCGAAATTCAGGCAACTTTAGACATTGGCATGAGTCAAATACAAATAATCTTGCATGAACAATTAGGTGTAAAAAAGTTGTTTTCCCGATGGATACCGCATTTGCTATGTGATGAGCAAAAAGCGGCTCGCGTTACTTGGTGCGTCAGAACTCTCGAAAGATTCCACGCAGGATCCTCAAATGCTGTATACAACATCGTGTCAGGTGACGAATCCTGGATATATGCGTACGAACCCGAAACAAAAAACCAGTCACGAGTTTGGGTGTTCGAAAATGAGTTAAAGCCAACAAAAATTGTTCGTTTATGGAGTGTTGCAAAAAAAATGGTGGCCACGTTTGTCTCCAAAACCGGCCATGTTACGACTATTCCTCTTGAGGGACAAAGAACGGTTAATGCAGAATGGTATGCTAGCATTTGTTTGCCACAGGTCGTTTCTGAACTCCGTAGAGAGAACTGCAACCGCCGCATCATCCTCCATCACGACAATGCGAGTTCTCACACCGCGCACAGAACAAAAGAGTTTTTAGAGCAAGAAAACATAGAATTATTAGACCATCCGCTGTACAGCCCCGACCTAAGCCCTAATGATTTCTATACTTTCCCTAAAATAAAGAATAAATTGCGTGGACAGAGATTTTCATCACCTAAAGAAGCTGTGGACGCCTACAAAACGGCCATTTTGGAGACTTCCCAACTTCCGAATGGAATGGTAGCTTCAATGATTGGTTCCATCGTATGGAAAAATGTGTCAAGTTTCGCGGAGAATACTTCGAAAAGCAATAAATACATTTTTAAACAGTAATGTTGTGTCACTTCCTTGATTCCCGAAATTTTCAGTGCCGCCCTCGTATTGCTATTGGCGCTAGTTACTATGACAAATCATTTCAGTAACCAGTAGCGACAAGCGGGCGAATAAACGTAATGCGAAAGGCTTGGCCGACCGATCGACCGATCCCGCCACTGCTGCTATCGTTGTTGCCCACGGTATTTCATCGAGCAAGGAATAGGGCAGGGGTCACCTATTAGTTTCGCTTGGGGTCCGTTTTAAGAAATGAAATGACCATCGTGGTCCGCACAACATTTTCTAGAAATAAAGATTTATTAAACAAATGTAAGTACGGAAATAACAAAGGATTTTTTTACATATCAATGAGAAAAATTACTATTTTTATTGCGGACTATCTATCTGAAGTTTGGAGTAAAATTGGTGCAAGCTATTGACATAAAATATATATTTTTACTAAATTACGTACTCTGTAGTGCAAGTTGCTGTGTTCTCGCGGTCCGCACAAATGGGTCGGCGATCCGGATGCGGACCGCGATCCGCCATTTGGCGACCCCTGGAATATTGGTTGTCAGGTTCTTTCTTCCCGTGCTTGTAATTCCAAACTTTGGAATTTGCCTATACTCGTCACACTTGGTAGGTGGGTTGGTGAGCCCATTATGGGTACTGTTCTACAGAAGGGATGCTGTTGCCCATCTCTTTGGTTTAGAGTTCGTTAGTCGCCTTTTATTACATCCACGGGAGGAGATAGACTGCTGCTTGTATTCTTAATCTGGACACAACATGGAAAATCCGATCACTTACATATTAACGACAATTACGCAAATCCAATAGTGTCCGACAGTAGTTGCAAATGACTATCCATACTTTTCGAAGGATACAAGAATGTACAAATCTTTGCATATATTTAAGTGACTGATGTAAAGCCGCACAATGACAGTTACGATTTTTAAGGAATATGTTACACAAATATAAAAACACTAAATGTTTCTCAGATATCTGAAACACAGTGTTTGTACCTAATTAATTTAAATACGGAAAATCTTTAGAAAATGGCGAATATTTCAGAGAAGAAACCGAATGCCTCAAGCGATGCTTTAATCTAGTCTGTCTGCTACAAATGGTTCGTCCCTCAAGTGAGAATATATAATGATTCTTATAATCTCTTTAAGAATTCTTAAAGGAGTTCAAACGGATAATTATTAGCTCAGTAACGCTCCAGGCCTGTTACAGATACTCATGTTTTTTTTAATGGGAAATTTTGTTTTCTTAATTATGATTCTTTGTAGCTGTGTTGAACTGATGTTATTTGTTAGAGATTAATTGAATTATTGCTAATAATTAATAGTTACTAATTTGGAACTCGTGGATATCACCTGGACCGAAAGAACAAAATCTTTGATATTGGTCATATTTTAGTTTTTTTGTATTTATTGCTTTTATTATGTACTAGCACTGTTGGTGGTTGAGCGATTGGATTTCTGCGGTACGGATCGCGGGTCGACTTCCGCACGGGGCAAATAAATGCATGACCTACGGGTAATTGTCCCGGGTCTCGCTATCTCTGTATGTGGAATTCATGTTCTTAAATTGTACCCATGACAAAGGAAACACCCTAATACGGGGCCATCGTGATTAGATAATTAGATAAAAGATAACTATTAGAAAAAACTAAAAAAATTCTTAAAGATTAGTAATCAAAATTATTATTAGTTTATTAATCTTGCCGTGTGGTGCCGGCTCAGAATACCACCACCCCATTTCCTCCCGTGGGTGTCGTAAAAGTCGACTAAGGGATTAGCCGGAGGATGGGCAGCAGCATCCTTCGAGTACATTAACAACTCAACTGCGATCGCCAACCCGTCTGCCAAGCGTGGCGATTATGGCAAAACCCCCCAATGAGCCCACAACACACCCATATCGATCGTTGTGGTGATCTTTGGGGGAGGCCTGTGTCCAGCAGTGGACTTTATTCGGCCGAAATGATGAATCTTGAACTTGTAAAAAAATAATCACTTGATAAATAACGAAAATTTTACTACTAGTGTTGAATGTTATAACTTCAAAATGTCATTAGTCAAAAATGATATTAGGAATGCCATGCCGTGTGGTGCCGGCTCAGAATACTACCACCCCATCTCCTCCCGTGGGTGTCGTAAAAGTCGACTAAGGGATTAGCCGAAGGATGGGCAGCAGCGTCCTTCGAGTACATTAACAACTCAACTGCGATCACCAACCCGTCTGCCATGCGTGGCGATTATGGCAAGACCCCCCAATGAGCCCATAGCGCACCCATATCAGTCGTTGTGGTGATCTTTGGGGGAGGCCTGTGTCCATCAGTGGACTTCATTCGGCCGAAATGGTGGATATTAGGAAAGCAAAGAACCATGCTTTTATAATAATCTCAGCAGCCAGTCAGCTAGACAGAAAGTCACGATGTCTTAGAGGCTTACGGGGCTGTTTCTATATAAAAAAGGGGTAGAAAATAAATGTATTCGCTTACCGATATTGGCATTTTTAATCCACCGTAACGTCAAACTGTTACTAAAAAAAGTTAACTCTACTTGCGAATGCTGTTAACGGATAGGAAGTATTACAACACGATTACAAGGAGACTTAATTTTTTATAACGTCTGTTTTAACCAATAACGTTCAGTAAGATATAGAAGGCGGAATCAAGGAAGTCCAGTCTTGTTATACGAAATTATTGATGGGCTGCACTATTAAAATCTTCGCGGGCGACAATACTTAAGTACGTCTGGCGCACCCTGGGCAGTCAGGCCCGTAACCGATCTTGTTGACTGGCTCACACGAGGGAAGAAATCATGTAAAAACCAAACGCAGAGATGCTTATCATCATCATCATATCAAACGTAAGTCCCACTTTATTTTATTGGTCTGTAGTGGGATTTCTTCATGAACTTCCTCCGCCCCGGGGAAGGGCGAAGGGGCATACCGGTCTCCTACTGGATAAAACACTGGAGCGGTCATCTTCGGCACCGAAGGGGACTCCAAGTCCACGTAAGATCACACTAGAGCCGCCCGTTGACGCCACGCCTTTAGGCACATCTCGGAGGGGATGTCTGTAAAGCGGTCACCCCCTCTAGCGAAGGGAAGGCGACTGTAAAAAGGTCGCCTCCTAAGCACTTTTCGGGGAGGATTGGAAAGGATCCCCCGAAGCCTCGCCGTGCGCTGTGCTGTGCACACGGCGGCACGTTACCACGTACGCACCATCGTCTTCTCGGGAACCGTAAGTAGCCCTACCAGATAAGAAACGACAAATCCGTGAAAATATTTTCAGAAAATTCCGGATATTTCCTTTAAGTATTTTAATTTTGTACATTGTGTGCAGTACATAGATACATTCATATAAATATTATGATTGTGTTTATTGTCAACATAGAATTTCATTTTAAACATTTATTTTATTATCTTTACTTATTTTTAACTTCATTTGTGAACATTCCGGATGTCTTAGATTTCCCTCCGTATTCCAGCCAACGAGGCAATTTTCCGGACAAGTCCAGAAAACTCGTATGCGTTTGGCCCCCTAGCAGTAGGACGTTCACACACATTACATTTGTTAAAAAAATCTAAGTCGATATTCAGGACGTCGACTTTAAAAACATGCCAGTTTCACCTGTCACTGTCGCCCTTATGATATAAATTTGTCTTCATCGTGATCACTACGACAATGCGATGTATAATGCGCCTATTGAATATTTTACATACGCGAACACTCTTGTGAATATGCGTACCTTAATAGTATGATGGTTAGAAAATAGGTTAGAGGAGGAACTAATATAGTCCCCTGTAATAACCCCTTAAATATTTTGTTATTTTGAAACACTTTATATAGTATGCCTGTTCTTTAACCGGGATGACACGTAATAACTTTAATATAATAGACAATAAATTCTTTTGTTTTTCTAACCAGTCGATATATAGCTATTGTTATATATCTTAGCTTTGCATTTGAAAACTAGCCGTATGCCCGATTTAACCCCCTAAGGGGATGAATTTTCAAAAATCCTTTCCAGCACAAAAAAAATACCTAAAGACGTTTTAATATAAAGAACGCCTTTACGATATTTCATGCTTATAGACCCCACTGGTTTAAGCTATGCGTTGTCTGTCTGACTGTCAGTGTTAGAGTTTATTAAGTAGATTTTGTATATATCGAGTTTAACCTTCTTTAATTTGTACATTGTATTTTTTCATGTGTTTCTACGGGATTTTAAAGATAATAATAATCATCTCATAAAATTTCTGAAATGTGTGTATTTAGTTCATAAAAATCATTAATTCGTATGTAAATGTATAAATATTTTAATTGATATTTCTTTACTGAAAAGTCGATAGGAATACTTTCATTCAGTGTATAGAGACCTAATTACATCTTATTGCTGTTATTTATACTTAAATAACAATTAGTTATAATAAAACACTTTTAAACGGATTCATCATCATCATCATCATATCAGTTATAAGACGTCCACTGCTGAAAAAAGTTCTACCCCATAGGTTTCGATAATTGTGTCGTCATTATGGGGGGAATTTGCCAGTAATCACCACGCTTGCCAGGCGCGTTGGTAAGCGCAGTATGGCTGCTGTTCCAAAGAAGGGACGCTGCTGCATATGCTTCTGGTTTAGAATCACTTAGTCGCCTTTTCGTATTACATCGCATATACTAAGCATAGCGTTCATGAACCACGGACGCTGCAAAGTTTTCGAAGTGTTTTATTCTAATGAGTAATAATTGCGAAACCTAAGACATAAAAACTATTTTAATGTCTCTGCGTTTGAGAGGTACTTTAGAGGCTCATACTTAACACTGGATGTTATTGAGCTGGTAATAATAGGATATAAGTCCACCGTTTCTAATAACACAATACCGAATCATAGCCACTTCTAGCAGCTTTTCACATATCTGATCTATGAACTCTCTGAGGGGAAAGGGGAACTGTTGAATAATTCACGTATTTGTGATCAAAGACAATTGAGCCGTCAAGTGTTGGGATCGGGCTTACCAACCGTCACGACATGCTTTTTATGTTAGCAGCCTTGTCAGCTTTGGATTTACATACTCTAGGTATTGGGTCACGGCTTTAGCTGGATTTTTGAATAGAAATAGATGGGGTGACGTCTGTTTTGATTTAGTTTGTAGGATGTATGTAGTTGGTTTTCGTTTACCTGTAATTTTTCATTTCGATAGTTTTGTTGAGTCCACTTTGCTGGAGAGAGAAACTGGTCTTTCTAATTATCATATCAACCGAAGTATGTGGACTGCTGAACGACGCCTACTCCAAGGAATGAATAAAGATCGGCCTGGGTTCGTGTTATGTGTTCATTGCGAGGCATTGCCATTATCGTCAGCAGACAGGTTGGCGATCGCAATGTTGTCAATGCAATGCAATGCAAAAGAACGCTCCTGCCTACCTCCAGCTAATCCTATAGCCGATACTACAAGATACATGCCGCTCGCATCTAATGAATCCTAGCCACCTTCACTAGGTCGTAGTCCATCTCGTTATGTTTGTCGATATTATGGCTGATTGTAAACAATGTCAACCTAGAACTGTTTCACTACAAAGGCCTTTTCTCATGTAAAGAAGGAACGAGAACTGGGTACCACGCTTGCTTGCTGCGTGTCGGTGATGAAGACAATTTTAAGGAACTTTTTGAAAGTATGGATTCGAAGGTTGCTTTTTAAAGCCTCATGTCTTCTAAGAATTATTTCCATATGCATTTAGGGGTACAATCAATAAAGCACATTACTATGAAGAGTAAATAAGTATATGTTGCAATGACGAATAAGAATTGAATTACCTTTAATAGGATTCAACAAAACAAAGCAACAAAAGAATACTTTTGAACATGGACATTTCGTGTGAATTTAGTTAATTTATTAATTTAAATCAGTTTTAAAACATTCCTGTTAAATAAACCCTTTATTAATCAAACTTTCAGACCATTCAATCCAGGTTAACTCACGATGTTTTCCTTCACGATAAAAGTCAGTGATATCTTAGATTAACTAAGAAAGTACATATTATGACATTGATATAGTCACATTGATACATGCCAGGATTTGAACCCACAGTTTCTAATGCTTAAGAAGCGAGTCTGTAAACCTCCGGGCTAGCAAGACATATCGGTTATTGATTAAACATCAATCGATGTATCTTTGTCCATAATTGGTGCGGTGGTTTTACGTGACGGGACTGTCCACAACTCCAGGCTATAATTAATCAACTCAATAAAACTCACCATGGATATAGACCGTAGTTTTCCGCCTTCCATATCGTTTTTTTTATTGGACTTCAGTGGAAATTCTACATGAACTTCCTTCGCCCCGGGGAAGGGTGAAGGGGAAAGGAAGGGGAAGTATGCCGGACTCCTACCGGCTAAAACCCCTGGAGCGGTCATCTTCGGTACCGAAGGGAACCACCACCTGTCTGGGGGACATCCTACAGCACTGGGATTGAGCGTAGGGAGGTACTGTTGGTGGTGTCATTAGACATCGCCAACACCTTTAACACTCTGCCATTCGGCAGCATCGGGGAGGCTCTCCGTTCCCACGGTGTGCTCTTATACTTGGGGCAGCTAATGGCAGGCTATTTGAGAGGGCGGTGCATCAGCCACCAGGATCGTGACGGCCAGATCGTGCGGAGGACATTAGTTTACTACTTGCGGTGTTCTGCAGGGGTCGGTCTTAGGGCCACTCCCATGGAACGTGGAGTATGACTAGCCATACGTGCAGGTAGGCTGTACTTAGTCCTTACCATCACACCGCCACACGTCATCACTAGGCAGATGTAAGTAGCACGGTGGAGTTTTTAATGAGTATAAGCACGCTGTCTTCCCGGATGGCGTGGTAAGCGTCAGGCATTTTTTCCGCTTAAAAAAGGCACTGGAAGTATCGCTGAAATTGAAAGTTCCGAGGCAACTAAGGGTTGATATCAAGAAGATGGGTAACAACATCCTCCCTTGTGCTAATAACAAGATACTGCGATCACCAATCCGCCTGTAAAGATCAGCTGGAAATCACTGCAGTGGACGTTTACGGGCTCAGATTTATGTGTGCGTTTATCTCACGTCTATAAGCATGAAATAGCCAATTAACTACGTTCTTATATATAGGGTCTTAGTTTATTAATAGAAAATATTTTAAGGCTAGGCTTTATGAATGGTCGGCCTGCGGGCGGTCCGTCGCCCGAACAGAAACAGGCCCGAGATGGCGGCGCGCGTGTTCCGCGCGCGCCTCTCCGAAGGATAGGTGCGGCCAACGAGGCCGCACACAGAAGGGGCCCGTCAATCATTGATGGGCCGATACCTGCCGGGGGAGCGGTCCAATGCAGAAAAGCGTACAACTCACCCCCGGCTAGAGATAAGAAGAAGGACACCGTGGGGTTTTAGCCGGTTTGATCCCGGCGGCATGCCCCTCCGCCCTTCCCAAGGCGGAGGAAGTCCAAGAGGATTTCACCACGTTAAAAAAAAAAGGCTCTATGAATGGTGTAGAATTCATTTCAAATATCAAGTATCGGTTTTACCGATAATAATTTCATTCATATTCAAAGACTCGACTAGCGAAAGATGTGCATGATGACTCAGTATTATTTTATAAAATAAAGGTGGATGTTATGTTGATTTTTATTGCTAAAACGCATCATTGCAATCTATAGATCTACCTCCTAAAATATTTTCCATTATTAAAGTAAGACCCTATATATACTTACACGTATATATTATGTTAAGTATGCCTGCATGAAATTCTAAATAACTCACAAGGAAAACGACCGTACAAAATACAAAAAAGTATATAAACATGAGAACTGAATGGGTACAAACATTTGACCCACAACAGTGATCAATCATACATTTTGAGCATTTTTTCTTGACAGTTCACGTTAGTCAATTATTAATTACCGTGCACGTGTAAAATTAAATGTCGAGGTGAATTATTTATCCAGTATGAGTTTAGTTTTGGTATGATCATAATGTACATAACTAGAGATAAGCTTAGGACGAATATCCGATGCAGAATTGACTGAAACCAATAGTTCGTGATAAGTATAATAGAAATAAAAATACACCTGACAAACTGCAGGCTATCAACTAAATAATCACGTTCTAAATATTTTTTACTGTAAGGCAACAGGATTAAATCTAGATTTTAGAGTTGTGACTTTACTTCGAGTTTCTACGTCGTTAAAGGAGAATGCTTAAGTAACTACTTAATCAATCAACTCTGTCAGGTATCAACTCTGAGTCACGATTTAATATAGCTTAATTTAAAGTATGATGAGTCAATGGAGTGCAAAGACGGCGCGGGCGCACACCGTTTCTGTGTGCGCGAAGGACAGATTTTCATCGAGAGTAGTTCCAAGATATTTGGCGGTCCCAAGGAATCGATTGGACTATCATCTGGATCTGGACTTTAGGTATATTGTCAGAGACGTATCGTCGGCGAAGTGGGCCCACGTGCCCACTTGGACGATTGGCTCTATGGTATGGGGATGTCATCAGTAATACTTTAAAATGTTGTAGTCCATTTTATGATAATACTCCGCATTTTGTGGTAGTTAGATTATGAATGCTAGCTCTACAATTTAAGCTTTCTCGTTAGCATCTTGTTAGGATTAGTCCTTAAATTGAGTTGTTATATTTTACAAGAGTCTTCGTGTCACAATCACTATCATAAATGTAAAAAAGGTGATCAATAACCACAGAAACGAATGGAAGCAAACACAAAAACCATGGTAAAGGAAACTGACATTTCCGTGTTGCCAAAGATGAATATTCGTATAGAAATCAGTTTTTTTTTATCAATGGGGAAGTCTATAATCTATAATATCTTTATCTATACCTAATCCTAAATAGAGAGAAAGCTTTTTTAACCGTTAAAGATGCACACAACTCAACAGGATGTCCCACACTAGGATTTCTCCTAGGAGACATAAATTTCATATGCGCAACACCCTGACCCGAAAAGTAATAATAGTTGAAAATATTGCATCAGCCGCCATTACATATGGGTCCTTCAGGTTCAGTATTTTATTCAAATTTTTTTGTTACTAAAGTTAATTTCACAATGTCTCCCAGTTACACGTATATATGTTAAAAACCGTAATACTAAATGCAAGTGAAAAATCTTTTTTAACAATTTTCGACGTGAATGCCGAATATTGGCTTTCGGCGAATGCATAATATTTACCGAACCGTCTCTAGTTTGTAAATAAAAAGGATTTTAGATACGGCTAGTAACCACCAGCCAACCGTCACGGTAAGTTTTCTGATGTTTGCAGAATTGGAAATTGGTTACTCAAGGAGTAATGGTAAGTGCGGAATGATGAAATCTGTTCGAAAATCATTGACTAATTAAGCCATTCAATTTGATATATTATGGCTAGAAAATATCACTAAATAACATCTCATACGAAAGCTCAAGCTCATAAAAAAGCTCAAGGTCACTCAGCGAGCTATGGAGAGCTATGCTTGGTATTTCTCCATGCGATCGAATCAGAAATGAGGAGATCCGTATAAGCACTAAAGTTACCGACATAGGGCCTATATAGGTGGTCTACATTAGGAATGCAAGCCAAGCAAAAGTGCAGTCTGGATGTAGTTTTTGTACCGTTGAAATGATCTGCTTTGAAACTGTCGACTACGCAGTCTGCTTGCATTTGGCGTACAGTTCTATCAACTGCACGCTGACTGCATACTAGCTGCACGATCGACCACTCCACAGGCACTTCTCGGGGACGATTGTAAAGGACTCCCCAAGTTTTACTGTGCGTTGTGCTACGCACACGGCTGCACGTGACCACGTGCCCGCCGCGGTCTTCCAGAGAGTCGCTCGGGATGAGCACGCAGACTCCTCAATCTGCGCGTCCACGACCCCCACGATGAAGTCCTAGCCACATATAAACTGCAATTTGCAACTCGCATTCAGTCCAATCATATGTTTCATACACATAGCTGAAAATATTAGTAATCTGAAGAGTACCAATGGACTAGGCAGAAAGGTTTTTGACTGGAGATCACGTATCGGAAAATGCAGCGTGGAAGGCTTCTAACGAGATGGACAGATGACCTATGCCAATAGGTCGGACGCTTGCTACGGATGGAAGTGGAACGCATATTCTTTCCTACTCCTCCCTTTTCTTTTCTGATTAATTTCGGTGCGAGTTCCAAGACAGTTATTCATTTCTCTAAGACCGACCGAGCTTCATCGACAAAAAGTCTGAAGAAATCGTTATCGTCTGGTAGTGTAAAAATCTATAGCCTTTTGTTCAGCAGTGGAAATCCTTCTGCTGAAAAGATGATGATGAGATAAAAAAAAAAATATAGTTACCGAAAGATATGTTGAATTTTTTGGTACACTAAACTCTTCGGTGCTAAGAAGAGGCTAGGCCGCGTAGGGGGCCGAGACCCACCAGGGTATGTGGCAGGCCAAGAATTACTAGGGTATGATAAATCGATAAATGACATTGTATCAGATCTGTAAAGTTCTAACTGTTATACAACTGTTTATTCTGAGTATGACTCTTCTACAGCATAGTAAACAGACGTATGATCCGCTCTTACAAAAACGTAGGAGAGATATGCTTTGCAACAGACTGACTCTTTTTAAGACTAAATTTTGCCAACGTTTTGCGAATTTTATTGGGCCCTTTATTTACAATAAAATAAATAGAGCCTTAAATATATATCCCATGACAAAAATTCAAGTAAAAAAAAAAAGTGCGTGAATACCTACAAAAACTTAATTATGAGGAGACTGAACTTCTACTGCATATAGCACAGTGATTATGACAAAAAGGACGCATACAAATCATTCACACATAGCACATGCACAAATTCATTCCAAATGCTCAACACTATCATATGACAACTAACACTTACTAACTCATACTCCCTCACATTACACACCCCTCTCATACTTCATTAACATACACATTCATTCCACACAAAGAGAGGACACACTAGCACCTTAGACATGAGTAACATTAAAAATCAAATTTACTGTTAAACTAAAACTAACAGGCTAACATTAGTTTGAATGGCTACGACAATGTTGTTAATCGAGGGGATTAGCACTGATAGCCGAAATACAGGCTTTGCTTAGTTCAGCTACAGATGCTTCATGTATTTTTGTAAAATTTTAACACATAGCCAAATAATATGTAGACATTAGTTGTATAACTTTTTGTGAAATAAAGATATTTTCATTTTTCATTTCAAATCAGCGATAGTAAATTCTGCGCCCCCGGAGATTCAGAATATAGCACCACTGCATCTCCTCCCATGTTAAATGTGACTAAGGATCTTTAAACCAAAGGGGTGGGTAGCAGCATCCCTTTCACTCGCCAACCCGCGTGCCAGGTGTGGCGAGTACTGACAAATTCCCCCAAAATGACGACATACGGCATATAACCGGTCGTCTATGTTCCCACATTTGCCTTTGTTCAGCAGTGGACGTATTTTGGCTCATGATGATTATCAACCAGCTTCTTACTTTCTCGTACGTTTGTAATAGTAAAACGAGTCTCTAAATTACCTTAAACATATATCCATAGAAGTCAAGATCTGCAAATGTCACAAGATTTGGCAGTTTAGCTTACAATTCTCAAAAAACAATTGAAAGTTTGCACAAAACGTGAGAATCGCGTACTATCAGTTCTCGCAAATCGACAGATATTGGCTTTTATCTGAGCGTGGCCCGTCAATTACACGTTATCAAGCGAGTTGCTTGTGACCGAGACTCACACTTTCCACTGTTGCGGATGTCGTGAGAACTGTGGTATACGTATTATTACGCATATGTGTATTGTGCCTTTACATTGTAAGCATATATAGCGTTATTAAAACCGTAACAATTTTATAATTAAATAAATTACATTTTGTAATTTTTTGCCGTGTGGTGCCGGCTAAGAATTCCACCACCTCATCTCATCCCGTAGGGGTCGTAAAAGGCGACTATGGGATTAGCTGGAGGATAGTCAGCAGCGTCCTTCGAGTATATTTATAACTCAACTTGATCTTATTAAGCGCAGGAAAAGTTTCTGATTTTAAAACCTTCACTTCCGATACTTAGCTACGCATTTTTCGAAGCTCGCTGCTTCCGTCCGACTCGGCTGTCAGATTTCATAGTTTAAAAGATGATGACGTATCCCACTGCTTTACTTTATATTCATATTTTAATGTAGGTCTTGTTGCAGCCCGTCACATCTCCCTGGTAGCTACTTAATCGGACAAACTAGCGATGCCTAAAATAGCTCTAGCCAGGTGATAACTTATCTAAGCAACACAGCTAAGCGGGTCCCCCAGTGGCAATCGGGCCTCAGCTTAGGCGTTGCTGGGGGTTCAAGCTTGGGAGCTGGGTGTTTCTTAGCTATTTGGCACGGGCCAGCTCGAGCATTAGTCACGGTGGCTGCTTCATACAAAATTCGCTGGACTCTTATCCACAAAGCCACTGCGATACGACGCTGTTACTGTGTGCCCAAGTCGGGCGTTTTAACCTGTCGTAGCGACGCACGGCACCGCGTGTGAAAATCCGTAGTCTAACTGAATGTCACAAATTCGCAAACTTCTGACTTCAAATACCGTCAATCGGACTTAAGAAAGAAAATCGATAATTCGGGTGGCCTTGGTGTTTTATCTTCTTAACCTTATTGTGTGCACCTATTTAAGTTAAAATATGTTTTGTCTATTTAAGGCAAAATGTGTTCCTTGTCTTTGAGAACTAAACGTCTTATTATAATAATATTATATGGGGTTTACCCCATATTCCCCACAAGTGTTTATTTTTAGAAGTTGAAAAGATGTATTGTATAGATATTATATTCATATATATATAGAAATACACTTCGATATTAGATTAGTTTCATCATTTTTTCATCATTTTCGGCCGAATGAAGTCCACTGCTGGACACAGGCCTCCCCCAAAGATCACCACAACCACCGATATGGATGTGTTGTGAGCACATTGGGGGGTTTTGCCATCGATCGATTTGATCGCAGTTGAGTTGTTAATGTACTCGAAGGACGCTGCTGTCCATCCTCCAGCTAATCCCTTAGTCGACTTTTACGACACCCATGGGAGGAAATGGGGTGGTGGCATTCTGAGCCGGCACCACACGGGAAATTAGTTTAATAGGTAGTAATTTGAATTACCTTAGTAGTCATGTACATGTAGGCGGTGCAATTGGTTGTCGGGCAGACAGAATTAATCATCGCGGATCGTCTGTGATCACGGTGACATAATGGCCAGTTAACACTAAACAGAATAAAACTCGTTAAGTAGTAACTCCACATGTACCATTTTACACCCAAATCACAATACTTGTCAGGTACATCATTGTAATCTCCACACCATTACATAATTTAGCTATAAGCTCAACTGTAAATTGATGCCTATGATATGACAATATACAGGTGTCCAGTAAATAGCACGACTTACTGCAGGGGGTGAGAGCTTGGGTCAATATCTACCAAAAAACCGAAATATCAAAAAATCTCTACCTTGACACAGATTTTTAAGCATCTCGTAATGAAAAATTCCTTTTCTAGTTTTTTTTTTTACCTCAAATTATTTGTGAATAGTTACTTTACTCATTGATAAGTCTTTATTCTATTAAAAACTAAACTGTTTTCAAGAAATACAATTTTTATTTAAATTTTCACAGTCAATTTTCTTATCTTAAAATTTTGTACTACTGTAAATCCGTAAGATTTTGCTGAACTTATAATGTGTTTTTTTAGGTAGGTATCGACCCAGGCTCTCACCCCCTGCAGTATGTCGTGCTATTAACTGGACACTCTGTATATGGCCGATCTGACGGAAAATATTCGAATGACATTAATATTGTTTCTCCTGGTTTCATTATATACTGGTCACCTCTAAGTAGTTTGTACACGCTAACACAGTTAAATAATTTGCAAACTACTACTGTAATTGAACTGTACCTTGCTTCGGGTTTGTTAAATTGTTACGTAACTATTTTTAACTTGCTTGTTTATATTTATCTCACCGGCGGGAGACGCCACTACGTCACCCAGGCCGTCGCTGAAAACCAGTGCTATTGGTGTAATGGTGTTAGATTTCCAAAACTGTGTTACCAAATTGGGGGGAATTTGCCAGTACTCACCACGCTTGGCAGGCGGGTTGGTGAGCGCAGAATGGCTACAGTTCCACAGAAAGGACGCTGCTGCCCATCCCTCTGGCTTAGAGACCCTTAGTCGCCTTTTACGACCTCCACGGGAGGAGATGGAGTGGTGCTATATTCTTAATCCGGACAACACACGGAATAACTAATACTAATAATATGAACTAATTATAATTTTAGATGATTTCTTTGCTCACTAGTACCTACTTGTTTTGTGCTAAGACCAACGTAATACATATATAAGTCTATGAACCTAATTAATACTCTATCTTATCTTTGGTTTTAAGTGAGAGTAGGTTATTTTTTGTAATAGTTTTTGGCCTGGATTCCAAACCCTTTGGCCAAGTGAGAGTCGGTCTGTTGCAGGGTAGCCAACTGGTCAGATATCTGGTATTTCAAATAATGTTGCATAAAGTTGATTGTTGGCTACACCGTTTTCACATTAATATAATTTTATATCTAGTTGTGTTATTTATTGTACTTTTGTTTCTATGTATTCATAAGCACTATCTTTGCGTTTATTAATGTATTTTGTACTACAATTACTGTGTCCCTCTGGTGCAAGGAATAAATATTTTTTCTTTCTTTCTTATAATTGCATCACATGTACCTGTAGTGAAATAAATGTTTTTACTTTATTTTTCTTTCAACTAGATAGAATGAATTGGGAATGATCCAAATTTTCTATATACCGAAAGGGAAAGGCCTTTTCCCAACAGTGGGATTATCATCATCATTATCACCGATTTAGCTGAATAAAGTCCACTGCTGGACACAGGGCTTCCCCAAAAATGATAACAACGACCAGTCTGGATGTACTGTGTGCGCATTCGGGGGTTTTGCCATAATCGCCACGCATGGCAGATGGTATGGCGATCACCGTTGAGTTGTAAAATATGTACTCTAAGGGCGCTGCTGCCCATCCTCCGGCTACCCCATGGTTCCCTTTTACAATACCCACGGGATGAGATGGAGTGCTATTTTTAGCCGGCACCACACGCAAGGATTATATGTTCTGTTAGTAACAGGCCTTTTCTAGAGAATGTCAGGCCGCTTCCAGTCTATCCAGATATCTTTCAGTTGATACTGATTATCAGTAGGTAAGCGTTGACTATTGAAGAATCGTAGCAGGTCGATAAATACTAACTACATTGAATTAAACAATTAATTTGTTTCAATTATCAACAATAATTACACGATCTACATAATTTTACACACAAATTTGGACGTGTTGTTAATTTATATTGCTTTAGAGTTTCTATAATTGTGTTAGCAATTGAACAGGGAAGTTCTCATTGTGAAACACCGGAAATCTGAACGTCCAATTCCTGTTTCAATCGTAATTTTGAGGATATGAAGATTTTCTAATCAATACTACATCAATTTGACGGCTCGGTTGGTGCAGTGGCTGATACAGTCGGCTGCTGCGGCGGCTGCGGCGCTGCGGAACAAATATTTGTATGATCTGCGGGGAGTTGTTTCATGTCTGGGTGTATTGTATGTGGAATTCATATCTGTAATCGCAACCACGACACAGGAGAAATCCTAGTGTGGGGCAACGTTTAAAAAAAAAGTTAGACGTGTGTTTATAAGTAGGAGATATAAAAGTCAAAGGGAATTCCAACAACCAGCCAATCTTAACCTTTTTTTTTCTTTTTTATTAGTGCCCAGTGGAAATTCTTCATGAACTTCCTTCGCCCCGGGAAAGGGCGAAGGAGTATGCCGGACTCCTACCACTGGGGTGGTCATCTTCGGCACCTAAGGGAGGCTCCAGGTCCGCGTATGATCATACTAGAGCCGCCCCCTGGTGCCACGCCTTTAGGCACATCCCTGAGAGGGTGATTGTAAAGCGGTCACCCCCTTGGGGGGATTGTAAAGGATCCCCCAAAGCGTCCCACGGCAGCACGTGACCACATGCGTGCTACCATCTTTTCTTGGGTCACTCGGTGTGGGCACGCAGATTCCCCAATCTACGCACCCGCGAACCCAGAGGTCCCCTCCGCCTTAAAATTATTGTACCTAATGAACTACAGCTTACAGCGACATCTCTTTGAACATTAAGTGCAACTCTCCGATGACGTCAAAGAATCCTGAATCGCGCATATAAAGAGTTCACACAACGCTATGTTGCGCTTCGGCCCGCCAGGAATAACCGCTGCCAGGTTGGAGGATCCTTCCTTATCAACGGAGGAACACCACACCTTGTTCCAGTTCACCTGATGTGATCAAGATTTTTCAGAAACTATGCCATCATATCATATTAGTCCGTGATCTTCAATTGCTAAATATGGTCCCCAATAGATTTCCACAGCAATTGTGTCGCCATAATGGGGGGAATTTGCCATTACTCACGATTGGCAGGCGGGTAAGTGAGTGCAGAAAGGTAGCTGTTCCACAGAAGGGACGCTGCTGCCTAACCCTCTGATTTAGAGTCCCTTAGTCACTTTTACGACATCCGCGGGAGGAGATGAAGTGGTGCTATATTCTTAGTCCGGATACCACAAGGAGATTCTGTTTAATTCAAATAAACTAAAATTCGTCTTACTCTCACTGAAATAATATCTATCACCGCAACACTCAAAGCCATGAAAACACCATAATAATTTCCTATCACGCATCTTCTTACAACCCTATGCTTACTAACGCTTCGTTTATGGGATTTATCGCATTCACCCCTTGGTCTATGGTATCGTTTTATGTTTATCTGCGTTTTATGGTGATTTCAGCTGACTTTACCGGGCTGTTTCTTAGAATACGTTAAACTTTAATATTGATAATTGTAGTAACATTATTTGTAAAACTCATATCGTTATAGTTAAAATATTTTTGACCTTTTGATAGTACAGTTTTATTTAATAATCAAAATTCTATGTTATTTTTAGGGTTCTGTGCGTCCGAACGAAAAACCGGCGCTGGCGGAATCATTATAGGATCACTCGTGTGTCTGCCTGTCAGTCCGTCTGTCACAGCCAATTTCCTCCGAATCTACTAGACCGATTAAGTTGAAATTTGGTACATAGATAAATTTTTGCGACCCAAACACAGACATGTAACATAAATAAATAAATTTTGAACCTGTAGTCACTTTGGCAAATAATTACATTTAAAAAAACTTGAAAACTGCACCGTGTAACATGTCAAATGGAAGGGCTTGTTGTGAGGGCTTTTTTTAATCATTTTAAATAAACTGCAGAAAAGTTATTTAAAAAATATATGATATTAGACCATTCCCTCATATCTCCGAAACTGACAATACAGAAAATAATTCTTTCACCTTTAGATTACATAAAAACTTATAAGAAGTAGGTATATGGTCTTAAAATATCATGGTAAATATTTATAGCCATACTGCGCTCACTAACCCGCCTGCCAAGCGTGGTGAGCATTAGTTAACATATAGCATTAGCAAAAATGACGACACAACTGTGAAAATCTATATGGGAGATTTGTTCAGAATTGTTGAAACAGAATTGTTCTATATATTGCTAGTTGGATGTATATAGTATTTAAAACAAATAATACACAAATAAATAGTCAACTAACATTTATTACACGATTGCCCCAGAAGGAGAGTAATGTGTTTCGAGTGTATGTATGTGGTTTGATGGATTTTAACATATCAGGTGTCGTTAGAGTCGTCTTCATTGTGGGAGTGACGTAGGGTTTTAAATATGGCGTTTGGAATTTATTGCATACGCAATATTGCCGTGTGGTGCCGGCTAAAATACCACCACCCCATCTCATCCCGTGGGTATCGTAAAAGGCGACTATGGGATTAGCCCATGGATGGGCAGCAGCATCCTTTGAGTACAGTGACAACCCTATCGCCAACCCACAATGAGCACACAGACCCATACCGGTCATTCTGGCAATCTTTGGGGGAGGTTTCTGTCCAGTACCCAACATTTTTCGGCTGTAATGAAGATTATGAATTTATTGCGCTTTTGAATTTTTTTACAAGTGTATTTTGTTTGTTTATATCTCGTGTTCAGTTGCCGATCATGAGCTTGATATGAGTTCGCCCTCCGAGTATTATTATGTTCTATATACTAGCAAGTAGTTTCCTTAATGTATTGGGTTCATTTGCCGTGTGGTGCCGGCTCAGAATGCCACCACCCCATCTCCTCCCATGGGTGTCGTAAAAGTCGACTAAGGGATTAGCCGGAGGATGGGCAGCAGCGTCCTTCGAGTACATTAACAACTCAACTGCGATCGCCAACCCGCCTGCCAAGCGTGGCGATTATGGCAAAATCCCCCAATGAGCCCACAACACATCCATATCGGTCGTTGTGGTGATCTTTGGGGAGGCCTGTGTCCAGTAGTGGATTTTATTCGGCCGAAATGATGATGATGAAATGATGATTGGGTTCATAGCCCATTGCACTCCAGGAGCGGTAAGCGATCGGTGAGGTTAAGCAACGCTCGGTCAGTCTATGGATGAGTGACCACATAGTGGTATTTATAACTGAGCGTCTCTGTGTTTCGAGAGCTCAAACTCATCGGTTCTGTTTGTTGTCACTGGACGGCAGTCGTTAGGCAGACGCCTTCAAGCGGCTTGAACATATATGACACAAGATTTGCGACTAAGGGTAGGAAAGAAAAAAATTAACAATAATTAAGGGATGCAAATATTGCCGTGTGGTGCTGGTTACGAATAGCACTAACCCATCTCATCTCGTGAGTGTCGTGAAAGGTGACTATGGGATTAGCTGGAGGATGGGCAGCAGCGTTCTTAGAGTACATTAACAACTCAACTGCGATCGCCAACCCGCTAGCCAAGCGTGGCAATTATGGCAAAACCCCCCAAGTGAGCACATAAAACACCCATATCGGTTGATGTGGTGATCTTTGGGGGAGGCCTGTGTCCAGCAGTGTTTTTGTAGCAGTATTTGGCCGAAATGATGATGATGAAATATTGCCCAATGCTATTCAATTTTTTTTACATTTCCCCACCCTTCTCCTTTGTCGTGGGTGCGTTTACAGACATAAATTTCACACACAATACCTACACTCAGATCGGGAACAACTAACTACCTGCAGATTATACAAATATTTGTTCCGTGCGGGAATCGAATCCACGACCCAGTGCGCAGCAGCAGACTGTATCAGCCACTGCACCAACCGTGCCGTATGCTGAGAATGTTCTCATAATTTCAATTTTAATTGATTTTATTGTTATTCGGTACATATTGACCGCAGTAATTCCAAGCATATTATTGTGCATTACCTTTTTTATTTTATTTTTATTTTTTTATTGATGTCCAGTGGAAATTCTACATGGAACTTCACCCTGGGGAAGGGCGAAGGGGTATGCCGGACTCCTACCGGCTAAAACCACTGGAGGAGGAGGTCATCTTCGGCACCGAAGGGGGGCTCCAGGTCCTCGTAAGATCACACTAGAGCCGCCCATTGGTGCCACGCCTTTAGGCACATCTCGGAAGGGATGACTGTAAAGCGGTCACCCCCTCTAGCGGAGAGAAGGCGACTGTAAAAAGGTCGCCCCCTAGGCACTTCTCGGGGAGGATTGTAAAGGATCCCCCCAAGCCTCGCTTTGCGCTGTGCTGCGCACACGGCGGCACGTGACCACGTGCGCGCCACCGTCTTCCCGGGGGTCGCTCGGTGTGAGCACGTAGATTCCCCAATCTGCGCGCCCGCGACCCCCGTATTGTGCATTACCTACGTATAAAATAGTTATAAATTTAAATGATGCTACAATGATGTTTTACCTGCAATCCTAACTAACTAGGCGTCAACTAGATAGTGCACATTACAACTATTTCCTGCAACACATCCTGTTTAACAATACGAAACAAAGCAGACAGACAGACCTACATTCTATACACAAACAGGGTTGTCACTTGTCACATTACCGCCCCGCGTGAAGGGTATTCACATGCAAAATTCACCGAACATTAGAGCCAGCCCTGACACGCGGAAGTGATATTTTTGACGTGTGCACCGCAGTATCAAGTAGAGTATAAATTCCATGCTTTTTACTGAATTGATGTCGTCACATTATTTCGAACGTTTGAAAGACATGGGTGACGGGAGACGATGGGGGACGGGTATTTGGTGTATTGTTCGTTGAATGAAGATAAGCATTGGATCAGTTATGTCTAGTCGGATGTTAATGGATTTTGAATGACTAATCTGACTTTATTTCTCGTCAGTCTCTCAACCATTGCAGGTAAAGTGACTTTTATAAAGAGCAACGATGTCGTTAGTATTTCTTCTAAACCATGAGTGCACCACAACCAATAATATTTTGAATAACGACGACGGCACGGTTGGTGCAGTGGCTGACACAGTCGACTGCTGCGCTCCGGGTCGTGGGTTCGATTCCCCCACGGAACAAATACTTGTATGATCTGCAGGTAGTTGTTCCGGGTCTGGGTGTATTGTATGTGGAATTCATGTATGTAAACGCACCCACGATACATGAGAAATCCTTGTGTGGAGCAAGATTTTATAACAAAAAAAAAATTGTAATTTTTTTTCTAACCACAATAATGAAAAAGTTGCAACAAAATACAATTTTGCCTAGTTATAGTATTATTCAAATTCATTGTAGGAGACTGGTGCCTAAGCTAGGCTGAAGCCTGTGTTTCAGGTCACCAGGCCTCCACCCCAGAAGTCCAATTTTACTCTTTCATAAACTGTGCCAAGCGATTTATTTTCCATTTTCTTCTTTTCTGTTTATCTGATTCTATCAAGTTGTTTCCTCTTGTTAAAGTTCTCTTGATAAATACTCTCCAGTACTTTGATATAATTTTATCAATTTTAATATACCTAGCACCTAGACACACCTAACACGGAAACATATCTATAAGCCATACAAATGCGGGAGTCGAACCCTTGAAAGGCGAATCTAATCTAAGTCCACAATTTTGTTGAACTAACCGATGCGGATTTGTGATCGAGACTGCTCAGCCGATAACTACCATGGCAATTGAAGTACCTAATTATTATCTAGTAAATCTACATATTAACCAACATTTTTACCATTATATCTATAAACACAATTTTTATCAGTCAATATTAGTAACATAACCTGCAACCAAAGACCAAGTATCTATAGACGGATAGTATTAAAGCATAAACAAAAAATCTATTACCACCTCTTACGAGCTCATGTGAAACGTCATATGAAAGAAAGAGATGTCTATAGAGCATTGGTTACAGCAAACTAATCGAATGGCACCGTTTCGTACTAAAAAAACAATCCACTTTCTGTTAAAAATGTTAGCGTCGTGTGTTAACCAGATGGTTTCAGGTAAATATAGCTGTAGGCGCGGAACGCTTCAAGACGTGCGCGGACGGAACATCATTATATCTGCCACTTATACGTCCACTGCTAAACATCGGCCTCCCTCATAGACCTCCACAGCTGTGTCATCATTTTGGGAGGCATTTGCCAATACTCACCACGCTTGGCAGGCGGGTTGGTGAGCACAGTATGGTTACTGTTCCTCAGGAGGGACGCTGCTGCCCATCCCCCTGGTTTAGCGTCCCATAGTCGCCTTTTACGACATCCACGGGATGAGATAGATGGAGTGGTGCTATATTCTTAATCCGGACACCACACGGACAGGTCTTTATAATTGGAAATTTGTTCAACTTAATAGGCTGTATCTATGTACGTAGTTAATACTATATTTTTGCCAGCAACCATTTTTTTGCCGTGTGGTGCCGGCTCAGAATACCGCCACCCCATCTCCTCCCGTGGGTGTCGTAAAAGTCGATTAAGGGTTTAGTCGGAGGATGGGCAGCAGCGTCCTTTGAGTACATTAACAGCTCAACTGGTGTCGCCAACCCGTCTGCCAAGCGTGGCGATTATGGCAAAACCCCCCAATGAGCCCACAACGCCCATATGTGTATATCGGTCATTGTGGTGATCTTTGGGGGAGGCCTGTGTCCAGCAGTGGATTTCATTCGGCCGAAATGATGAACCATTTTTTTGACATTCTATGTGTCATAGTTGATTTAATTGAAATAAAAAAAATACTACTAAACTACTTCACTGTTTCGGTAATTAACAACATTGTTATATTTATTCAGTGCGAGTGTAAAATGGCGAGATATTTCAACTATACAATGAACGAATTTCTAAAATTTCAAGACATTGTCGAACAGACAATTTGAATGACATGACAGTTACAACGGCAACGAAATTGCATTCGTAATATTTATGTCCGATTCGAACATGATGCAGCGCAGTAGCCAAAAATAACAGTTTGCGCAGGTTATGATATTGAAGCTGGCTAGATCACCAGGTGACGGCAATGTCAATAGAGGTTACAACGAGTAGATATTAATTTTATTTATATTACAGCTCTTTATTTTGGCCTTGTTGTTTCGGACAAACAATAAGTCGGCCACTTCTTTCTATCCGTGGGTGCCGTAAAAGGCGACAAACGATTCACCAATCCACCAGCCAAGCGTGGTGATTATGACAGTTTCCCTTTTGGCCGTTCGGCCGAATGAAGTCCACTGCTGGACACAGGCCTCCCCCAAAGATGTCCACAACGACCGATATGGATGTGTTGTGGGCTCATTGGGGGGTTTTACCATAATCGCCACGCTTGGCAGACGGGTTGGCGATCGCAGTTGAGTTGTTAATGTACTCGAAGGACGCTGCTGCCCATCCTCCGGCTAATCCCTTAGTCGACTTTTACGACACCCATGGGAGGAGATGGGGCGGTGGCATTCTGAGCCGGCACCACACGGCACTCCTCCGTCCAATATATGCAACTAACTTGTAGGCACACGAAAAACCATCGGAGAAGATGGAATGGTGCTATATTCTCAGTCCGCACAATACGCGGAATACATCTAGCGGCGGGTACGATAGTAATATATACGTATATAAATGGTGGCGGGTATACAATCGTCTGGACGACAAGAAATAGAAAACTTAACTATACAAAAATACCGATACTCCAATTTACACCTAACAATATTCTCGTTTTGCCGTGTGGTGCCGGCTCAGAATACCACCACCCCATCTCCTCTCGTGGGTGTCGTAAAAGTCGACTAAGAGATTAGCCGGAGGATGGGCAGCAGCGTCCTTCGAGTAAATTAACAACTTAACTGCGATCGCCAACCCGTCCGCCAAGCGTGGCGATTATGGCAAAACCCCCCAATGAGCCCACAACACACCCATATCGGTCGTAGTGGTGATTTTTGGGGGCGGCCTGTGTCCAGCAGTGGACTTCATTCGGCCGAAACGAATATTCTCGTTTACGGCCAAATACCAACACATATAGTATTAAAAAGCCTCTATATCGTGGCGTCAATCAATTTCTTAAGTGAGCGGTCCTTTGTCGCGCACTACCTATCTGTCGCAATCTGTCACGGTTGCGACGCGAAGCATCGTGATTGTTAAATAGATAACATCTCTATTTTTCTGTCTCGTGACTTTCGGTCTTTATAATTTTTTATTTTAGTTTCTGGTTGTTTTTTTCTTACCGCGTGCGTGTTGCTTGTTGTTTGAGCAATCAAATATCTGTTTGTGGCTTTCTTTTGAAAGTTAGATGCAGCCTGTTAGATGCGATTGTGCGGGAATGCGCTTGTAAGTTGTTTTTACCCGCAACAATTTTGCTGTCTGATGCTAAGAATAGACCACCGCTCTTCACATGGGTGGTGTAAAAGAAAGAAAGAAATAATTTTACTCTGATCGCACACAACATGAAAATAATTGTAAAATAAAATGCATGCAAACAGATTTTTGTGTGAGACATCAGAATAGGCTCCTATCTCAGCATTGCGCTGGTCTTCCGATAGGACCTTAGATAAAAGGTGACTAAAGGTAGATATAAAGTGGAGCGAGAGCGCGGAGAGCATCACGGCCGCACAATCTTCCCGTGTGCTAATAACAATCCACTGCGATCACCAATTCACCTGCCCAGCGTGGTGATTATGGCAATGTTCCCCGCTCATTATAGTGATCATTGGGAGGCCCGTGTTGAGCAGTCGACTTTCACGGGCTTCACCAGCAACAATAGATCTCTAAAGATTTTGTGACATATTTTCCTTCATATACTATTTAAAAAGCATCCAGTGAACGGGCTTATATGCAATCGGAGATTGATAGAGGTTTCACTGTCAGTCAATCACAGCAAAGGATTGTAAAACACATTGTGTTCTGTGGCTGAACATAGCGAAGCATTACCACTAATTATAAACTAACTCCTGAACTCCATTAAGAACAACATCACACTTTACACAACTATTAATAACCGAACAAATCTCTATACAAAGCCCAGTGCACGTCTTAACCCAAATCTAAAATAGGTTTTTAAAAATCCATACAAAAAACACACATTGCGCACTTGTTTACGGGACAAACTCTATGGTGTTGGAGGGGGGAGGTGCTGTTACGGAGGGGAGGTGGTATCGGGCACACCACAGTCGCAACAGAAATAGAGTTTGACGTTTGTATCCGCGGTGGCGCCTGTTCACTGTCAACTTTACAGAGTAGTGTGAGATTCAGAGGATAAGTTGTTGATTTGAGTGAACATCTCATATATGGGTACTTAGTGTGCGAAGTAGTATATCTGCTCGTGCCTAGTCCTCCGGCTGAGTCTCCAAGCCGTTGTGATGTTTATGTATTCTTTATTTTCTATATATTGTATTTCCCCCGCATGTGCAGAAATCACTATTACAGTCATAGCTTTTTTGATGACAAAATAATTTTAATACGTTGTATACTTAAGTATCTTTAGTAAAAATATAAAGAATCACAAATAATGCAAAAAAATCCTACAGGAAAGGATATTCAAATGGTTATCGGCAACGGTCACTCAAAAAATATTCAATTAATAAGGCCACAAATTATGTAAAGCCTTCTTGTAAAATTAAAATAATAAAACTATAAAATGAATCTCATAATATTTCTACTTTAAACAAATATCTCTATAGTTGATGACTCTAACCACATCCGCTACTCTGTGTAACTAAGGAGGGCGCGTTAAAATTGAAAATAAATTCAATATCAATTTGAGCACGAGCCAAGTGCTGTATCGCGTTTGTGTCGATACGTGACGTTTATGTGCCCACTCGACAACGACGCTCCAGGGCTACCTAAATTATTATATTATAATCATGTTTAAAGATTCCGTGTGGTGTCCGGATTAAGAATATAGCACCACTCCATCTCCCGTGCTCCCGTGGATGTCGTAAAAGGCGACTAAGGGAATCTAAACCAGAGGGATGGGCAGCAGCGTCCCTTCTGTGAAACGGTAGCCATACTGCGCTCACCAACCCCTCTGCTCTAGAATAATGACACAGTTATGAAAATCTATGGGGGAGGCCATTGTTCAGCAGTGGATGTATAAATGGCCGATATGATATGATATGAACCAAGTTAATATAGGTATAATTCGCTACCACGCCATTCGAGTGATCTGTGAGCATAAGCTACGGTTGCCGGGGTCATACTTTGGATGGGATTCTTTCCACAATACGACTCGTCGGTGCCTCGGAGAGTAGGTACTTTAAACTGGTGGTCCTGATGGTCATACCAATATCTACCACAGTTGTTAAGGGAAGTCAGAAGCCCGACATTTTGTCAAACGGTCAAAACCTAAGGATATATGTATACCCCAGTAATTGGGTTCCGTAGGCCAGGTGGGAGTCACTCCGTGTAGTACACTGATATTCAGCGGTATCTGGTCACACTGAAAGCCGATCGCAACGTAGTTGAAAAAAAAGAGGAAGAGAAGATGATGAATTTAATATATGAATAATATTTTTGTTTTATTCGAATAAGTGCGCCTCATTAGTGTAATTCTCTTTACTCTTATGAGAGAGAAATTTGTGCAACGGTTGCAAAAGACTACGAGAGTCTTGCTTTCAATTCACAGGTCCTGAAAAGTGTGATTGGATTTTTATTTGTACTATATTGAGGCATTATTTTTATCGAAAGTCCTCGTTCGTCAGCGATAGTTGTACCGCATCCCCCAAGAAGAAGGTGACTCATATGTTGTTACGATCCAGCGTGTGCGCAGGATAGCGAGGCTTCAGAGGTTCTTTTATAATGCTCCCAAGATATGAACGGGGGAGCGGGTACTCTCGGGTAACTTTCAACTCCCCTCCGCTAGATTGAGGGATCTATTTATAGTAATTCCCTTAATAATACATATTTTGATGGTTCTCAAACAAAAATAGAGGAAAAGGAGCACTCGAAAGTATACTCGCTAAAGCATTACTGCAATCATACTCGCTTACATTGAAGACTATCGAAAAGAGGATTTCGAATATAAATTTTGTTGATATTTCTGACAACCCTGTCACCTAGGATTAATTTTAATAGGATTTTATCGTTTATCTATCGTCGGACATTCTTTAACTAAAACGGAGATTAAAATTTATTGAAATTCATTTGGTTATAGACGCCAACCGTCATAATAATGAAATCGATTTTCCTTTTGATTTCTGTGTCCAAATATTGCAACTAACAGATTATATCTTTGTACTTGTGCATTATAAATATCTCTTTAATGATCGAGTTCCTGATTCTGTTTCTAAACCATTTTTTAAGAGGATGAGGAGAACTCAAGATTTAAGTAAATGTATTCGTATAATATTTAACGTTATCTACTAGCTGTGCATCGCGGTTTCACCCGTCGTTTAATTTAAAAGAAATGACATATAGAGTATATTATTGGATTACACGGGTTTTAATTTATTTTCTCTTATGATTCTTCTCCCTAATAATTTTCTTTGTTTCAAAAATAACATAGCCTAAGTTACTCCTTATAATATCAGCTATCTACCAGTGAAAGTCTCGTCAAAATCGGTCTAGCCGTTTCGGAGATTAGGTGGAACAAACAGACAGACCGACAGCCAAATATTTTAATACATTTAAATTTGTTATGATTATAGTGCATACTTTCATATGCATTTAGTAAAAAGCGGTTATTTTGACATTACAAATAGACACTTCAATTTTATTTATTTGTATAGACTCTCATTGATTGAAATTGTGATTGAAACCGATATTGGTGTGCGTTTGGTCTTGGGTACGAATCTCAGATCAGCTAGTGTTATTAAGTGTTGTGTTAGGATGTACTCAGTGGCACTGATGATCCGCATGGTGTCCAGAATAAGATTAAAGCACCACTCCACCTCCCACCATGGATGTCGAAAAACGCGACTAAGGGAAGGGACCACAGGGAATGGTATTGATATTGTAAAATACAAACTGAAAGTAAGGTTTTCATACAACCCTATTCACGTGGCTTTAGTTGAAGATCGATGCGTATATTGGAAGGCGCAGAGGCCGATTTTATTTATAAGAATGTATCAGACACGTCCGAATTGACACGGGCATTCAGTTTAAATTCGCGTCTCAATTTAGACACAAGAAATATCTGCGCGGCGAAGACATACCTACGAACAGTGTTTGTAAAGAGAACATGTTATAGTTCCAAACGGCCAGTACTTACATACTTTAGGATTGGTTAGGTATATGTTTGAGCTGACCAGGATAAGTGAGTCCTGGTAAGTGTTACAAGAGTGTAGGATGATGCAACGTGGGGATTTTGAGAGCGGGTGACAGATATGTAGCTCGCTCCTCTGAAATTTCACAGACGAAGATTTACATATCTGGTCCGCATCTCGGTATAATATGACTCTAGTGTGATCTTACGAGGACCTGGAGCCCTCGTTTGGTGCCGAAG
Source organism: Diloba caeruleocephala (assembly GCA_947459985.1). Taxonomy (NCBI): domain Eukaryota; kingdom Metazoa; phylum Arthropoda; class Insecta; order Lepidoptera; family Noctuidae; genus Diloba; species Diloba caeruleocephala. The sequence goes on from OX381618.1 coordinate 7,746,383, forward strand.
ATGACCACTCCAGTGGTTTTAGCTGGTAGGAGGCCGGCATGCCCCCTCACCCTTCCCAGGGGAGGAGGAAGTTCATGGAGAATTAACATAAAATAAAAATAAAATATATATATATGACACCGAGTCCACTTTTGAGTATGTCCAAGTTGCGCTAGAACATGGATGTTTTTGATACTGTCTTAGCTGAAGCAACCTGTTAACGTCTGCCGTGTGGTCTTTAAATCGTTGGTCCGCCTAATGGGCGTTCCTAGAGTGTCAAGAGTCTGCCAAGAGGGAATCTGTCTCGCGGGCGTCTCTCTACATTTGTTGGTTCGCGGTCTCTATCAAGGACTCGTTTGTTTTGTGGCTATAAGAAAGAAAGAAAGTGGTTTTATTTTGAATCCTCATTCAAAAACACGTTGCATATTTTAAATACAAAAAATTAGATTTAATAGTATCTTAGCAAGTGCAATATGCTTAATTTGCAATATGCAAAAAGCAAGCAATATGCTCCTATGTTGATATTCTGATAGGTCCGAATGATGATGTCACGAATATCAAGGTTCCTAAATAACAGTTCACATCACTAAAATAAAATAAACTGTTTCTAAAAATCTATTGCAGGATTATTTTGCTAATGAAGAGGTTGTTGTCGGTCTTAAAACCAGATCCAGGCAAACGAGATTTCTGCAAGAACACTCATTAACTGTAAAAATTAAAATTAAAAGCGGATACACATAAATGAGAAGATTAAATGTGTTCAATACAAATAAAACATGTAGAACACTGATCCCGGAATACCGACAAGTTATTACAAACAAATATGTCCGCTGTCCTGCTTGTTGTTTTATTTTATGTTATGATTGCCGATAATTGTGATCTGTTTGTGTCAAAGTTTCTTTGGATCAAGATGATTTGGTACTGCTATATTTGTATTTGTAAGCTGAAGCAGCAGTGAGCGGGGCACATTGCTCGTAGAACTGATGGCTGTTAGGGCAAAAGGGTTCTCGAGTGGAGACTGCGAACCGGAACCGCCATGTAGGACGGCCGCCAATGAGATGGATTGACGAAGGACGGACCTGGTGAAGGTCGCTGGGAGTCTTTGAATGCGGGTGGCATGTGACCTCGTTTAAAATCAATGAGCGAGGCCTTTGTTCAGCAGTGGACGTCCTTTGGCTGATATGATGATGCTGATGATGATATTTGTATGAAGTGTGTGTAAGTATTATTATCAAAACTGATAGCTTATCTTGTATAATAAAAGTTCTATTGTATTTGGATCAGCGTGACGTGTGAATAATTGCGTGCTTTCAACATGCACACATCTGCCTGTAAATATCCACTGCTGAACGTGGGCCTCCCAATGATCACTATAATAAACGGTCATAAGGTATATTCCCATAATCATCACACTTGGCAGGCAGATTGGTGATCGCGGTATGTTATTATGAGCACACTGGTAGATGCTGCTGCCCATCCTCTGGATATCAACCCTTAGTCGCCTTTTACGAACCCCATAAGTGGCGATGGGTGGTTTTCTGTTTGTCGGCAATCACACAAAAATTACTAACGACAATTATATTCATCTCTCTATATGTACCTATATGCGTGACTACCTGTCGCCCGCGGTTTCTCCCGCGTTATTAAAACACGGAAACACATATTTTTATATTTTCAACCAAATAGCTAATTAACAATTTTCATAGATCTAACTTCAAAAATAACGGATACTCCATAAAAATATTCACCCTCTCTTTTAAGGGTACAATTTATAAGAACACTGCAACACGTATTTCTTTATTTGGTGCCAAAAAGCGAAATACCAGTTTTCATAGATTTATATTAGACTCTGATTTCGGGACTTTTCGCGCACAGATAAATCAAAACAATATTTTGACTTACCACGGTCTTCTCGTGACCACGGTCAATGCAACTTGGCCGAAACGTTGAGGTTAGTCAAAATATTGTTTTGATTTATCTGTGCTCTAAAAGTCCCGAAATCAGAGTCTGACATGAGTGAAATTCGCGATAGTTTAAAAAATTCATTGATCTAACTTTTAAAATGACGGATTTTCATACAACCTTTCAATCCCTATTTTACCACCTTCGGGGTGGAATTTCTAAAATTCCTTATTGGATGCCTACGTTATTAAAGGCATCTATAGCCAAAACTTCAAGTTTGTAGCCCCAGCGGTTTAGGCTCTGCGTTGATGAATCAGTCAGTCATGAAAATTAATTATGTATGTACATATGTGTGATTTGTCTAAGCAGTTGGTAATTTCATCAGTGGGGCGATGTATTCGATCCAATGTTGGTCGATATTGGCCAATGTTTGTCGGTATTGTTTATACCACGTTTTACCAACATGCGTGTGTTTGTGTGTGCGAATTATTTCCGACATCATACATTACAAGAGAGTATGTTAATGTTGCAGCCGGTCAATTATCCTGCATGTGGACTTTCTGTTGATGTTATGGTTTTGAATTATAGTTGCTAAAATAAATCAAGGGTTAAATAAACAAAAGTGTGTTTATTTGTGAAATGCAGTTTAGATACTGTTTCTTTAGTGAATAGATTAGTTTGTAATACATTTATCACACTTGTATTACCTAACCATGTTTCCCATTTTTAGGCCACCCTTTCTTGTCTCCTGGAAGTAATAAAATGCGACCTTGTGATTATTGTATGTAGAATTCATGTCTGTAAACGCACCCACGACACAGGAGAAATCCGATGTGTGGGGCAACGTTTAAAAAAAATCATTAAAACATTAAAAAATAATTTAATAAAGATACGCGGTGGCATTCTCCATCCTTACTGCCTCCTATTTACTCCCATTTCCAACTTTTGCCAAGTGTTAGTGGTGATAACGGCGATATACCTTCACAACCGTTCTTTGTCGCCTACGAGAAAGCCCATATTCTAATGTAGAAGTCCACAGACTGATAAGGAGAGGGGTAACTCGTGCAATATACTGCCGCCACAATTTTCGGCAACCAGCAGAAATTTTCGTATATTAGATATTATTATTATACATTTTTGGATATTATTTACTATTGTTATTATATATTTACACTCACTATATACAGGTGAAACCTAACCATTGTTGATAAAAAAGAAATGAGACTTCGTATCGAAATATATTTATTTATGACATTCTTTATTGCACAACAGTTATTTAAAAATAAATACAATAAAAGTAGCACTTGGAATATAGAGCAAAATGGGCGTCCTTATCGCGCATGGCGATTTCTTCCAGGCAACCTTAGGATGGAAAAAATTACTCGACAAGATATGGGGAAGTCTATAGTGCACACAAATACATATCCATATACTTAAGTAATACTATACTAAATATATAAATAATGAATATTATATATATATATTAAGTGCAAACTTTATTCCTCAAGTTTACGAGACCTAAGTAATCATCATCAACAACATCATCAAAGTACATAACACAAATGTTCGCTTATGAGCTATGGATACGTCAGCGCTGTTTTCAAATTTGGAACAATCTTGAATTTCGTCTTACCATTGTTGACAGTTAAAACATAAGCTAGCCGTCTGCCCGATTTAAACCTATTATTGACGGCACGGTTGGCGTAGTGGCTAAGCAATTGGCGTTATGCGCAACGGGTCGCGGTTTCGATCCCAGCTCGGAACAAATATTTCCTTGATCTACATATAGTTGTTTCGGGTCTGGGTGTTTGTGCATGTCAAATGTAGATATGTCTGTAAACTGTACCCACGACACATGAGAAATTCTAGTGTAGGGCAACGTTATAAAACCCGTGAGAAGACGAATTTTCAAAAATCATTTTATTTTTGCTAACTTACTTTTTATAGGGAAAGATTGTAAAAAAATTCATGCTTCTAGACTCAACGGTTTATGCTGTGCATTCTCTGTCAGTCAGTTTTACAGTTTTATTATGTAAATTATGTTTGTAGCGAACACCGTGTCTAATCAATGACCATCATCATCTACAGTATACAGAAACTGCTTAATTTAAGGTCTCTGCCTCCCCTTTGTCTAGGAACAAAACTGCATTACTGGTAGGTCTCTTATTGCAACCCCGGGAAGACGTCAGTGCGCACGTGGTTACGTGCCACCGTGTGCGCAGCACAGCACAATGAGAGGCTTGGGGGGATCCTTTACAATCCTCCACGAGAAGTGCCCGGGGGTGCGGTCTTTTTAAGTCGCCCCCCCTCTGCCAGACGGGGTGACCACCTTACAGTCATCGTTTCCGAGATGCACCTAAAGGCGTGGCAGCATGGGCGGCTCTAGTGTGATCTTACTAGGACCTGGAGCCCCCCGTCGATGCCGAAGATGACCACTTCAGTGGTTTTAGCCGGTAGGAGTCTGTTCACGCACGTATTCGTCTTTGCCCAATTCGAATCTGGCGCCTTATGTCTTGGCGCCGGACGGCACGATGTCACGTGGGATGCGTCGACCAATCACAAACGCTCGAGTCGTTTTCTCCTTCATGGCGGTTGCAACCAAAAACGGAACGATCCCTCTCGCGGTATAATTTTCGAATATTGATAACGGCTTGTTTTAACGCTGTGATTTATGCATAAACTATTAATTGGAGTGACTACGGTGTGCTATTTGTGTTAGTGAACTTTTCCACACGGATCCTGAACTTTGATAGCCGACATCCACGTGCCTGCACATCTTCATGGACCACGGTAAAGGTAGGTGGATTTGATTGGGTTGCGTTACGTGCATTTTGGCGTTTAGGTTCGGCCTACTGGCCCTATAGGTATATACAGTCCACAAACAAAATTCGGCAAGTTTACGGTACATAACTTGGTCCATCGACCCGGATGGTCGTACATTTCGGTCGGTTTTTGTGCATTACTTGTCGGTATAGAAGCGTGTTATCGGTTTAATTACTTGTATTTGCTGTATTTACAAACATTTTCGAGTGTTAGTTTAATTAAATACACTTTTATATCGGAAAATCGTTTAAGAAGTAGGTATAGGCACCTACCCACTAACACATTAATATACTATGTTCTCTTTGCTACCTACATAGATTGTTATTACACAAGTATATTAACGTTCTGGAAAATTCAAAATGACGAGACCCTATGAAATAAAATTTAAATTAGAATGCGATTGGTTTCAACATTCGGCTGATATGATAGACTCGTCGGATTTTACTAGTAGCGTATTATCGGCAAGGGTGCGTATGTCCCTTCGCTTTTCCCCGGAGCGAAGGAAGTACTTGATAAATTTCCACTGGGGTAAGAAAAAGGTACGTACCACCGCAGTGCCAGATTTGACGACACAGTTGGTGCAGATTGGTGATACAGTCAGCTGCTCCGCTCTGGGTCATGGGTTCGACTCCCGCACACGTAGTTGTTCCGGGTCTGAGTGTATTGTGTGAAGAAAATGTCTGTAAACGCACCCACGCCACGGGAGAAATACTACGAGTATGAATACGACCTTCCATTTCATATATTACACGGTACAGTTTGCCAAACCTTATTCTTTAATTTTCTATATTGCCCCCCAAAAAGGCATTATATTCAAAACCCACTTCACTATATTCAAAATTAATTTATTTACGTTACACTTACATGTTTGGGTCGCAGAAAACCATATGTGTACTAAATTTCAACTTAATCGGTTCAGTAGATTCAGAGCAAATTGGCTGTGACAGACGGACAGACAAACAGACAGACACACGAGTGATCCTATAAGGGTTCCACCGTTTTTGTCTTCGGACGTTCGGAACTCTAAAAATCGCTAATCCTGAAGATCCTGGTGAGGATAATGGGACAAACTATTTAAATTATAGCATTGTCATCAGTCCTTGAGATGTGTGCGAAGTTTCAAATCAATCTGACGTTTTGAAGGGGATGAAAATCAAGTGAAAAAAGCCCTTACATAGATACATACCAAGCTAATAAAACATTAAAAAAGAGAGAATCGCGCCATACGTTTAGAAGCATATAGAGAAATAGATGTGTCAATAAACAAGATCTAATAAGGAAATTGTCTCCATTGTCAATTTCCCTAAAACCCCCAACTCTGAAGGGTGTGATATACGCGCCAGGGTCCGTCGCCATACATAAATAATGAGCTGGTCCGTCTGATGGTAATCGCGACCTCCGGAGATTTAACACTTTTTGTTGCGACTGTCCGGTGTGGTACAGGCTGCTTGAATTTTTACACGATATTTCTTTTGTCCAAAAATGTAGAAAAAATTACAAATCGATTAACTCACTTAAACAGTAAAGTTCTAATGAAATAAAACATTAGAATTTTTTTATGCAACATGGTGACGAGCCGACCATGTCATTCGCATGGTGGAAAGCGTCATGGTACCCCATACCTAATAATAGTAATGCTACCCAGGACTAGTATCTTTGACTTTGACTTCGGTCGTCGTGGAGATATTATTTATATAGTTTCTTATGCCCAGTAATTTCACTAGCTACAGTGCCCTTCAAACTGGAACTCGTCACCAGTGGAAATTCTTCATGAACTTCCTCCGCCTCGGGGAGAAGCGAAGGATGCCCCTTCGGCCTTCCCCGGATTCCTACCGGCTAAAACGACTGGAGCAGTCATTTTCGGCACCGACACGGGGCTCCAGGTTCTCGTAAGATCACACTAGAGCCGCCCATTGGTGCCACGCCTTTAGGCACATCTCGGACCACCAGTGAGCTCTACATGCACATGAGCTTCATCCCCATCGGTCAAAACCATCATCAGCAACTTGCTGGGTTAAGAATCACTGTCATAAAATCGTAAGTAGTGACAACATGCTGGTTAATTGAGTGGCGCCGATCGATTCATTACATAAAAAATGAACTATGACGTCCATTGCTGAACAAAGGCTTCCCCTATAGATTCCCGTAACGACTAGTTACATGCCACCCGAATCCAAAGACTCCCAGCGACCTTCAGTCGTCTGTCCATCTCGTTGGAGGCCGTCTCACACTGCGGTTTCCGGTGCTCGGTCTCCACTCGAGAATTTTTTGCCTCAACGGCCATCACTTCTTTGCCATGGCTATTGGTATAATAATGTACTCAGCAGATATCTTTTCCTTTCTTTCCATTTGCTAAATTGTGTAACCAACCAAATAAAAAATCCAATGCGGTTATTCTGACATATAAATTGACTCGCGTTTTCCCTCGAAATATTTTACCTATTTTACCGTTTCTACATCTATCCGTCATACATATATTCAACAATATAAAATACCCAACCGTTCACGTATTCAAACAGCCATCAAAACTGACATTTCAGTTCGACAACGGCCTGTAGGTATGGTAGGGCTCTCGCAATGTATCGCGATAATATGGGTATATTTCAAAGACACCTATTTTATTCAGTAGCCAAGGATATGTGTTCGACATTGATTTATTTATTGCTATCTGCTCTAACCCTTAGTGATAGGGTTTGAAGACAGATACTTTTAGAAGTATCAAGTTCTAGCAGGGTTGTTTCTATGATATATAAAATAAAAATAGTAGTTTAATGTCAAGAACCCAAAGTCAATATCAATATTTTCGAAGAAGAATCAAGATATTTGAGTTAATAAAGTGGAGAAAGTAAAAAGCAAGCAATGCAAGATGATTCAGATGAACCAAGAGGTTATGCTAAGAGTTAGTTGGGATAACCGAAGTAATGGGCTGGTAATTTATAACATTAAAATAGTAGGAGAGCAATGTATAGCATATATTGTTCTTACGACACGGCACGGTTGGAGTAGTGGCTGACACAGTGGGCTGCTGCGCTCCGGGTCGCGGGTTCGATTCCCGCACGGAACAAATATTCGTATGATCTGCAGGTAGTTGTACCGGGTCTGGGTGTATTGTGTGTGGAATTTATGTCTGTAAACGCAGCCACGACACAGGAGAAATCCCAGTATGAGGCAACGTCTTAAAAAAAACTCCGGGAGTGACGACATAAGTGAACATTTTATAGCAATAAATGTGTTTATTTTTATTTATCTAGACGCGATCGCGTATATGTACATGCATATATGCACACACTATAGTTGGGTCTCGTAACGGTGTCACGAGTCCAGAGATTTTATCTCATCTAAAAATAAGCGTACCGCGCTAAAATAAGTTTTCACTTCAAAAATAATTTGGGATTGACTAGATGTGAAAGGTGGAGGGGCCAGTGTTGTGGTGCAACTTAGGAGAGGCATATATCGTGACAGCAGACTGTGCTAGACTGAATTTAATGTTTATTTATTTATACTTGAGTACGGTTTTATAATTTGGGGCTATTCTATAGAAACTGACAGAGTTTTCAAAGCCTAATAATAATGTATTTGAGCAATGTATGAAGCTCAATTCCTAGGTAGTTGTAAACCGCTACATAAAAAACTTAAAATGTTGCCCATGCCCTCTCTTTGCATTTTCGAAATATGTATATTCGTAAAGAAACATCCCGAGTTATTTGAAAAACTCAGTGATATGGAAATTAGCTGAATACGGCACATAGACAGACTACGCTCACCAGAAATAAAAATAGAAATGTTTAAAAGAAATGCGCACTATATGTCCATTAAAATATTTATCATTTTTTGAAAAATCTAAATTTTCTTCCATTGACATTATTCAAAAATCATTATATAAATTATTAGCTAGTAAAAAATATTATAATATAAAGGGCTTCTTAGATGATAAGGCAATTTTAATTTTAATTTAATGATATTATTCTTTTGTATGTAACAGACATTTTATGTAAATTTTTAGTTCGTAGACACTAAATGTATTTGCACGCCATATAATGTGGCCGAATTATTATACGCTCACCTAACAACTCATGTACCATATTTGAGCAATTAAAATCTAGTAAAAACTAAAAAAACAATGAAACTCCACATAAAAAAAATATGTCAACTCTAACATCAGCCCTTAGCAGGGTTGTTCGATGCCTCTATTACAAGATAGATTATCTATACTTTTATGATTAAAATTCATCTTGATTATCTAATTGAAGTGAAAGGTAGTTATGCTAAAACGAACTTTTAAAAACTAAAAACATCCTAAAATAAGATTCATCATCATTTCGGCCGAATGAAGTCCACTGCTGGACACAGGCCTCCCCCAAAGATCACCACAACGACCGATATGGGTGTGTTGTGGGCTCATTGGGGGGTTTTGCCATAATCGCCACGCTTGGCAGACGGGTTGGCGATCGCAGTTGAGTTGTTAATGTACTCGAAGGACGCTGCTGCCCATCCTCCAGTTAATCCCTTATGCCCGGATCCTATATCTATGGAACGACTCGTTTCAGTAACGAAAAGTAACATTTTCTAACAAACGTAAGCTAAAACTGATCCTATAAAATCGACACGTAGTGCAAATTAACGAATGTTTGTTACTAACGGATGGGAGGGTTACCAGATACGTTCCGTTAGCTAAAGTTAGCATAATGTATGGAGATGATAGACAGTGGTGTTCCTATAAAAAAAATTAAACGTCAGTCAACTGTCAAAGTAACCTTCCGTCGTTCGTTTCCCTACCGCTCGATTTTGGACGGTTTCACGGATCTGACGGATCAATTGAGCGATTTTCAACAATAATTTTATGAAAGATTCAATGTCAAGTTCAGATAGTGATACGGAAGTGCTCAACATGTTGTCGGACTGGAATTCGCTTTCAGCTGTTCTTTAAACCGCGGAATTTGCCCATTTTAACACGCTTTTATTAGCTTCACCTGTATGTATGTATGTATGTTTGTTTGTAACCGACTCCTTTGAGCTCGATTTTGCCCTACTTTGAACGATCAGATTTGATTCAAACTTTGCACACCTGTCAAAGGTCGATGACAATGCAATAATCCGATCAAAATATCCGATTATCCTAATTAGATTCGCCAGGATTAATTAATTTCTTTCCGCATCCTTTGCATGCGAGTAAGAGAGACAGAGCTAGTGCGCGAACTACGTATGCGTGCAGTTCCAGACTTGCCCTTTCGGGCAGATTATTTAATAGATAAAATTATTTCTTTTACATCTAATTCAACACATAATTACTAAATTGTCTATATTTCTAACTATAACTTAATTGTTTTATAAGTAGGCGTTAGTTTCTTTGGTATATTATAAACGCTTGTTGAAGTGACGAAACGCATAGAGCAGTCTTTCCCAACGTGGGCGATAACGCCCCCTTGTGGGCGCTGCAGGCCTAAAGCGGGGCGGTCAGAGACCCAGAAAAAAAAGGGGGCATTGTGTAGGGCTTTGGGGTCGATTTATAATTTCATCTACCTAGCTAGGAAGACTCTTAGACACCGACTGAGCTCTCGACTCTCGACTACATCTTGTGAACATCAACTAATATTAATTAAGATATAGCTCAAACTCGGTTCGATATAAAAGACCGCGGGCAATCATGTTTTAACAAGTTTTTGTTAAATAATCCGAATTGTACATTCCTATACCAATCGGCTGGTTCTATAATACTTGTTCTTGCTTGTCGAGTACGATTGGGCGTCGAATGAGATAAACGAGTTTATGCACGTTTGTCTTATTCCTGTTGGTGCGTGCTGCTTATGCAATCCTATATAAACGACGTAAATTTATTTTATTTATATTTGCGGTTTCGCGCATAATAGATAAGCAGTACTTGATTTCAACACTTACGTATTTCTTAAAACAAAACAATGTCGGAAGTAAAAAAGAAGAGACGGCAATACTCTGCGGAATATATTAAATTCGGATATATTGAAAATCCCACAAACCCGTCGTCGCCTTTGTGTCTTCTATGTCTAAAAACATTTTCGAACGAAGCAATGAAGCCTTCAAGACTGCAAGATCATTTGAATAAAATGCATCCAGATAAGACAGAAAATAATGTAGCATATTTTCAAGACCTAGAGAAGAAGCATAATACTCAGCCAAGTGTATCAAAACTATTTTCGGCGGCTGCTAAGCAAGATGACGACGGACTTCGAGCGTCGTACAGTATCTCTTTGTTAATTGCTCAAAAAGGCAAACCACACAACATCGGAGAAGAGTTAATTTTGCCAGCAATAAAGGAAGTAATAACTACTGTGCTTCATAAACCGGCCGCAGATATTATCCGAAAAATTCCTTTGAGTAATAATTCTGTGCAAAGACGAATTGATGAAATGGCTGAAAACATTGAAGAATCATTGTGCAATCATCTGAGGACTAGTCAATTCTCAATTCAGCTCGATGAGTCCACTTTACCAACTAATGAAGCGTTGTTGCTATCTTACGTGAGGTTTATTAAAGATGAGAAAATACGTGAAGAACTATTGTTTGCCAGAAATTTGGAGACAGATACAAAAGGCGAAACCATATTCAATACATTGGAAAAGTTTTATGAAGAGAAAGAGATTCCTTTGAAAAATATTATATCAGTTGCTACGGATGGCGCTCCGGCTATGACAGGGCGCCATAAAGGCTTCATAGCATACTTAAAGAATAAAATTCCAGATGTCCTTGCTATACATTGCGTTATTCATAGACAACATTTGGTTGCTAGAAACTTAAGCGAACGACTATTTCAATCACTGCAATATGTCATCAAAGCAGTCAATAAAATCCGTAGCAGCTCTTTGAATGATAGATTATTTCATCAGCTTTGTGTTACTAATGACGAAGATTTCAACCGTTTGTTGCTTCATACTGAAGTTCGTTGGCTGTCAAGAGGCAATTGTCTGATTCGATTTTACAACCTGTTTGACTCTATGATAGAGTTCTTGGAAACTAAAGATACAGAACTGCGCAACAAGCTCATAACATCAAAGAATGATATAGCTTACATGACAGACCTGTATAAAATGTTCAACGACATGAACCTCCAACTGCAAGACGATGAACTAAATTTAATTAAAACAAAAAATATCGTTGCTGCTTTCGCAGCCAAGCTGCTTCTGCACAAAAAGAATATGGGCAGACGTGAGTTTCACAATTTTCCGAATTTATCAGTATACTGCAGTAACGACGACTTGTTTGCCTACTGCCAACATCCGATCCCGCAATTGTACCCTGGATAGTGGTCAATTGTTCAACGATTTTTGATAGCATTCCCATCGTCATATTTGTGTGAACGTGGATTTAGTGCTGTGGCAACGCTGCTTACTAAAAAGAGAAATCGTTTGCGTGTTACCGAACGTGGCGACTTGCGGCTGTTTTTGAGTAAATTGGAACCTGATATCAACAAACTTATTGAACAGCATCAGATTCAACCTTCACATTAGTTTTTATATAAGAATTGATTATGTTTGTTTTATTTTCAATATAATTTCATTGAATATAATAAAAGATACTCTGTCCGAATACTATAAATTTGCGTTTCAATAATCAGTTATAAGTACTTAGCGGTTTTTAAGTATGTTTAAAAAGGGGGGCGTTAAAAAATAATGTATTCTTAAAGTGGGCAGTAGACAAAAAAAGGTTGGGAACCCCTGGCATAGAGGAACAAAGAGGCCCCTCGGTAAGCGGTAAAACTACGGACACTCGTCGCGTGTAGTCGGTGTAAAAATCTTGTGGAACACTTTGTAACGCCTCGTTAGTATTAAGCTGATTAGGAATAGTTGCTTTGACGAATGACGGGTCGTTAATTATAGGAACCGGGAGTAAGTCGACTTTTACGACACCCACGGGAGGAGATGGGGTGGTGGTATTCTGAGCCGGCACCACACGGCAAAGGTTAGGTTTTATTCCATTACAATTTCTTGACATCATCTTAAAAGGTTTACGGAGAAACTGAATTATTGGATGTTACTAAATTGTTTACTTGCATACTTGTACAGATATACACATATAATAATCCAAAAATCTATATGCACAAAGCGAACGACTAGACAAGAGAACAACATAGTTTCAATGCCACCAACAAATGACCAAGAACTGACTGCGGTACAAGGACTATAGTTTAAGAGGGAGCTAGGATATAGAAGAACCTTATAATTCATTACCCAAATCAATTAGGAAATCGAAATCTGTTTGAAAACTTAAACGGCAATGAATACACCATATTATTACATCTTAATTTTAAGATTTTCATTGCTATTTTATTTACAATGGCGAAATCGTCTTTGGCTTGTCATCATCATCATCATCAATCATGTTTTGTTGTATTTTCATTGAAGTGATTTTATTTCAGTATGACATTAGAATTTATTCTTGGTGTAGTTACTTATCGTAAGTTACTGTAAAATCTTCATTTATCTAAATAAATAAAAATAAGCTATCAGGCAGGAGAAGATATAAGAACCGCATTTACTTTTACTATATTCAAGGAGGTTGATGATTAATTTTAACGCTATCAATTTTAAATTTGATGAATCGCAAGTTGCAACTAATTTTGCATTTAAAATATACCTCGCTTATCAACCTGGTACTCATTAATTTGTGTGTGGAATTTGTGTTTGTAAACGCACCCATTTCTCCGGTCTCTTGACCAGAGAAATACTAGTGTGGGGCAAAGTTTAAAAATAAAAAACAATAAATACCAAACATCGACCAAACATAGGGAGTAATGATCAAGTACATACCAATCAATAAACAATAAATTAGAATGTGTTAAGGAAGCTAACACGTCGACAGCCGGTAGTATGTAATAAAAATCTAGCAAATCGATCATTATAATAGAAACGTGAGGTTTATCACGAGATGCTATTATATATCATTATGTTATGTACAACTATAGATTACATGACGGTCGCTAATTGTTTAAGCTTGTGTCCTCCGTTTACCGTGTGGTGCCGGCTCAGAATACCACCACCCCATCTCCTCCCGTGGGTGTCGTAAAAGTCGACTACGGGATTAGCCGGAGGATGGGCAGCAGCGTCCTTCGAGTACATTAACAACTCAACTGCGATCGCCAACCCGCCTGCCAAGCGTGGCGATTATGGCAAAACCCCCCAATGAGCACACAACACACATATCGGTCGTTGTGGTGATCTTTGGGGGAGGCCTGTGTCCAGCAGTGGACTACATTCGGCCGAAATGTGTCCTCCAATTGTGCCGTTGGTAAATAGCAAGTTCGTGAGCTTACAGAATGTTGGTTTTTCACACCGTGGAGGAATTTAAAATATTAGCGAAGGCATTTGTAATAGTAGTGATAGACTTGTGTTCGTATTCTTTGTTGAACGCATGCCTTCCATACAAGAGGGCCCGAGCACGATCCCGGCTCACACGTCTGACTTTTTGTACTCATGTGCAGATCAGATTTGACTATCACTTGCATTAACGGTGAAGGAAAACATCGTGAGGTAACCTACTCACCTGAGAGGGTTCCAAAATGTTCTCAATGGTGTGTGCAGTCCGCAGCCCGCGCGAAAAGGCCTGTGTGTAGGCTGATGATATTTAAAGTATTAAATGAATTTTGTTGGAAATATTTAAAATGTTTACTCAGTACATTAGCCGCCTGAAGAGACTTACAGTTTAATACGTTAACTTTGCAAAATATATGATAGTGGAAATTTTTATAGATAGCGGATAGAGTATGACAATTGACTAAGTGTATTGTTTTAATAAGTCGATATGATTTTTGTAGTATGATGATAGCTTTAGGAAACGACAACTGGAAGGATAGGCTCTTGTGGAACATGTGTCGTAAACCTTAATATTATTTATTCATGTGTGCGTAAATAGCGTATGTTTACTTTCGCTGTCACATACACAAGATTTAGGATTTTTTATCACCATTACTAGGAACCACAGCTGCACAGGCGAGTCTACTCTCAATTTTAATTGACTATAATTGTGCGCAAATGTTCTCAGCTGTCACAATTAATTCTTGTTCCTAGATCAACTTCGATTACATCAACTTGCAACGATTTATTACTCTTAATGGCGTTATAATTGAATCCATTCTTGTTAACAATACAGTTCACGCATATCATTTTGTGGCATTCATTCAATGATCTCATTTTATCAGTAACTTTTTGCGTTGCTGGATTAGTTATATTCAATGACTGTATGGGAACGTAGTTAGTATCGTGATTTAGTCATGAATTGATGACGTATTCGAGTCCCGATCTGTGTATAATTTCTGAGAAGTCGTGAACTCTTCGAGTGTTACTTTTGTGTAAATGGCTGATTGTGTTGTGACTAATCGGTTATTTGTTTCCATTGTAAAATTTAGTTAGGAGACGCAATATTTATTGATTGACATTGTGCTTATTATGAAATATTCTTTATGTTTCATATGCGCAGAAAGTTTCATGATTTTGTTTTGTTAGATTTCTTTTTATGTGGTTACCTGGAGATTCATTAATGGACTTAGTTAAGCACCAGGTTGCAGTTTCAAAACCAGACATATACCAATGTCTCTTTTTAATATCCGTATCGACTTTTACAGTTAATAAACGATGTTATTCCCGTGTGGTTAAGAATATAGCACAACTGCTTCTCCCGCCGTGGATGTTTTAAAAGGCGACTAAGAGACTCTAAACCAAATATATGGATAGCAGCGTCCCTTCTGTGAAACAGCACCATTCTGTGCTCTCCAACCCTTGAGCCAAGCGTGATGAATATTGGAAAATCCCCCCAAAATGATGACACAATTGTCGAATTCTTTGGGGGAGTCCTTTGTTCAGCAGTGGATGTCCTTTGGCTGATATGATGATGAGAATATCGCAGGGAATCCTTAATTTCATGGTATGAAATCAACAACGCGCACAATCAATGCTCGTTCCTTCTCTGTGTAAGAAGAGGTCTTTGTCTGCAGGACAGTTACAGGCTGATATGGTTTTTACATATAAGACTCATTTCAAATGATGACAATCTTGCAAAATAATATTTTGGGGATATGGCTGGAAAGTTTTAGCTATATTTTGAGTACGAAAGAATATGTATATACGAATAAAGTCCACTGCTGGACACAGGCCTCCCTCAAAGATCACCACAATGACCGACATCGGTATGTTGTGTTGATCATTGGGGGGTTTTGCTATAATCACCACGCTCGGCAGGCGGGTTGGCGATCGCAGTTAAGTTGTTAATGTATTCGAAGGACGCTGCTGCCCATGCTTCGGCTAATCCCTTAGTCGCCTTTTACGACACCCACAGGATGAGATGGGTATATATATATATATATATATATTTCATTAATATGATTGACTACTATTATGTAAAGATGACGAGCAATCGATTTGTTTTAATCAATGTCTGCAGCACTTCCTCTCCAATCCCACAGCTGTTTATTATAGATTCTGATAACCAGTACCTACGCGATCCGCATAGAGTTTAGATAGCCAAATCATTTCATAATTTATTTCCGAAATGTCGTATCGTTTAACACTGGAACCAAACCTCTTTTGCGCGCACGTCCTTTACGCCGAACGAGGACATTCGCACGTCTCGTGTATACTCAGCATCGCTATTAGCATAGCGAATGCATTATTACATGTCATGTGCAACACCAACTCGCGTTGATAAATATCTCTAAACATTTGATAGCAATAGTGATTTGTTTCATACTAATTGCTGGATGATTCGTAATTCGTGCTTGTTATTGTAAATTGAGGTAAAGTTTATGGGTTTGGTCGAAGATGTAGATAATGTTCTTAAAGCACTGCTTGAAAACACGATTGGCATAAATATCACAGATCAACTGCTTAACGTCTGTGCCAGCCTATTGTCTATCTTATCGTCGTCGTCGTCGTGGAAATTGATGCATTTGCATACACTTGACACAATTATATTTTCACTAAATTTAACACAAATTGTCTAATATTTTTTACTTTTATACTTCCCGCGAGCGTTGCAACTTTAATCCCAAAATTGCCATCAAAAAGACTATGGATAAGTTATGTATCAACCGCGCCTGGAACGGAATGCACCATCGACAATTCTATATTTTATAATAAAACACTTTTAAACGGATTCTATCGCGTATATTTTAGATTTTTGATTTTCCTGACGTTTCGAATACTTTGTATCCATTTAAAAGTGTTTTATTATAATGTGTAATAATCGCGAAAATCTAAGACATTACTATAATTTTATATTTATTTATTTTTAACCTTATGAATTTGTCTTTTTACATTGCGATTCAAAAACATGTACCTATTTGAAATTTTTATTTTATCATTACCTATTTGTGTATTTATGAATTGATTTATCATCATATCGGCCATTTATACGTCCACTGCTGAACAAAGACCTCCCCCATAGATTTTCACAACTGTGTCATCATTTTGGGGGGTATTTGCCAATACTCACCACGCTTGGCAGGCGGGTTGGTGAGCGCAGTATGGCTACCGTTTCACAGAAGGGACGCTGCTGCCCATCCCTCTGGTTTAGATTCCCTTAGTCGCCTTTTACGACATCCACGGGAGGAGATGGAGTGGTGCTTTATTCTTAATTACTAACCTTGATTTTCGTGACATCGTCTTACGGGCCTATCAGAATATCAGCGCTGGAGCACATTGCATGCTGTAGCACTAGCTGAGATAGGTACTAATTTTGGCCTCATGCATTCACAATAATTACACGTGCTATCGTATTTCATTTACTGTACCTATATAAATTGTCCAACGTGTGTGTGAATGAGGAGTCAAAATAAACCAGTTTTCTTTCTTTCTTTCATACAACGTCTCCATTCTTTAGCAGCGTGTCTATTACGTTAGTGACTTAAAACGTATAAATAACAAATTAAATAATTAGTGATGACTCGAGTTATTGGTTAGATGATTTGATATATACTTAAGATGCTCCACCTTATTCAACATAGAATTTGTGTAAGTAAAATATGTGGTCATCATCATCATATCCGCTGAAGGTCATCCACTGATGAACAAAAGCCTTCCCCATAGATTTCCACAACGACTGGTTACATGCCACCCGCATCCAACAAGTCCAAGTGACCTTCACCAGCTTGTCTATCCATCTCATTGGTAGCCTTCCCACGCTACGTTCTCCGGTGCGTGGTCTTGACTCCAGAACTTTTTTTTCCAACGGCCATCAGTTCTACGAGCACAGAAATTGATGGTGTCTGCTACTAAGTCCTTATGAATTTCCAAATTAGAGTTGTAAGCTATTTGTATCCAATGGACTCTCTGCGTCTTTAGCTAAGTCATCTGTCCTTCTAGTTTGGTGATCTACACCGCTTTACTATTCGTGCTATTTCACTTACTTATAAAAGCAAAAGAAAAAAATTGGTACATAAAATAAAACATTTATCGTGTCAAATTATTATCTGGGTCTACAAAGACTAGTATTATAAATTATTTTTGTGGTTGTTTTTAGTTTAATAAACAATAATGTATGGTTTTGTCCGTCTGTATGTTGATTAACAACAGACGACTCACACCGTCGCGCCCTTTGACCTGATACCTGACAAATGGCTTTAAAATTGTACTGTAATTTAAAAGGCTTAGCCGTCAAAATAAATTGAGCTTTATATGATTGAAATACAGGAGAGTTTTTATTAGAGTGATAATTCGAAATGTTTTTATTTCAATTTGGGGAATATATTTGGTTGTTAGAATCTGGTTTGTTAACTTTCTCGATTAAACTGAATTATGGGCTCGTTATTAACAAGTCATTGTTCGTTATTTTCTTTTTAAATCACTTACAAGGTGACGTAAGTTCCTGTATAATTTTTTGTGCTTGATTTATACCACAGAAGCTACCTGTTCACTCTTGTAAATTGTGAAAGCTTGGTATTCTTGCAGACTCAGTTAATTAAGTCCCTCCGCATATAAACTTTTGACCATGTCAAGGACAGAGAGCAGATAGTCTAGTGGTAGTATGCTTGCTTTCCATATAGGCCCCCCTCGTTCTTCGATCCCCGCTCCAAGTCAGAGGTGAGCTTTTTGAATTTATGTGTGTATCAGAATCGAATTATCACATGCGTTAACGGTGAAGAAAAACATCGTGAGGAATCATGCACACCTTAGAGGGCTCCAAAATTTTTCTCCATTGTGTGTGTAACTCACACTAGACCACCGTGGCGGACTAAAGCCTAACCTTTCTCACCACGAAAAAAAGTCCCGTGCCCAGCAGTGGGATTGCAATGGGCTGATTATGTATCTAAGGACAGAGAAAACTGGACTACCGGTACCAAAGTTAGTTTGAAACCCAAGTTGCAGGTTTCATGCTTCAGAATTTCATAGGTTTGGAACATTTTGGTTCTGCCTTTTGCAGACAAACAAATGTTTTTAATAGTTAATGTTTAAGTAAATTATAGAGTAAACAATGGTGAATATACTAATAACTAATAACAAATTAGTAGCAAAGCCACAGAACATAAGACACTAATTAAAAACCTCGCCGTGTTCTGTGAGCGGAACCATAAACTTCAAAAACTAGTGCAGCGGCTAATAAAAACTAATAACTTTAACAACACGACGACCTGCTTCCCCTTGTTCCAATCACAGCACAACAAACTACAAAAGATAAAAATCCAATTTATATAAGAAGACAATTCTCACTTAAAAGGTCCCATAATAAAAAACCTCGTCATCCTATGCGGGACGATAAAGCGTCTTTCGTATCATCTATCAATCGAACATGGAGATGCCAGCGGGAGACTACTATTAAATTCGTCATTTCCCATCAAAGAGCACAGTAAAACACCGTGCAACGCTCTCTTAATAAACCCTCCTACAGTTGAAGGTGAAATATACACGGTGTGTCGGTATTGGAACAGTGTCCATCAACAAATAAAAAGAGACGCCTACGACATCCTAAATAGAAAAAACAATTACATTCATGACATCTCCCAGTGGTTTTTGTGGGCTCAATCTCGATCTGGTGTTTCGAAATTGAATGACAGTATTAATTTCATTTCGTATGACCGCATGCAGTGCGATTCATAGACTGTGTCTTGGATGTGTACGGAGGATAGGTAGTGTAAGAAAATACATCACCCCACACAAATTACCGAAACATGAGGTGTTGTTAGATCAGGCTCTATAGTTTTCATAGTATGTCATTTGATTAATGGGTAGGAATTAACCTCTAAATAATAAATGGTTTTATTTTAGTATTTCTTTCAAAAATCTATTTACATGTTAGAATAGAATAGTGTTTATTTGGTGCAACAAGAGACACGTACACAATTGACGTTAAAGTGATTTAAAACTAAACAGTACAACTGAACATGGAAACAATATAAAACACTAATAATAAAATAAATCTACCCCTCTGGGCAAACGTTATCTCACCATGGGATAAGGTAATCCTGGAGGGCAGATTAAAGTAGCTGCTTGATTTCTTCCTACCTTCTGATATAAAAAAAAGTATATTAAGTAGCTAGTAAAGTATATTAAGAACGCAGGGCAGTTTGTGGCGAGCTGAATGTGAGTGGCGACACTGCGTACCCGAATGCTCCAGAGAGTCGGTCAGGGCCTCGTCTCCGGCTTGCCTTTATTGGTTGGTTGGAGTGGTACCCCATGAGTGCCCGTAGGATTTTCAACTCTGGCTTGCCTTAGTTGGCCGATCAGAGAGGGGCCGCCAGAGCTATAGGCTCGGGGTGGAAGTGTCTAATGGCGTTATAACGGGGAAACCCGCTCCGAGTCTTCGAGACGCGTGATGGTGAAACCAGTGCCGCACCTCTCTACACCCCTAGCCGCTCACACCGGTGTTGCTCCTTGTCGCCTGTAGTGGTGGCCATTTAGGGGGCCCATCTTGTGAGTGGCGAGTCACCGTCTGCCACAGAATTTCACTTTAAAGGTTGAAAGGCAGACGCCGTTGTTTCCGTTTTTAGAAGTATATAATCCATTTAGCACCCATTACAATAGACCTTATAATTGTAGTTTCCGTCTTATACAATAGTTTTACACCTCCGGGGACAATCCGAGACTGCATTTTATAGTGTAGCCATGGAGAGTTCTCGGTTAGTGTCCCATTACATTTTAGATTAAAATTCTCTAAAGGGCCTCTGCGTGTTGGACCCATGTCCCCGCGTAAGCCTATTAAAGGACCGGGTTCCCCCTTACAGGGGATCTAAACCCGTGTAATAGAGAGAAATAAATCATACGTACCTCGATTGCGCCAAATGGGTACCCAGTTCAGCATTATGCTGATGTTCATACTAGCCCTGAGTTTCAACTGGGACCCTAATAACACACGGAAACTAACACATAAAATAAATAAAACTAGGAATAAAAATAACAAATCGAAGACATTTTCAAGAAATTGAAAAAAAGTTTATTGCTCGTAGAACGGATGGCCGATGGGGCCGAAAAGTTCTTAAGTGGCGCGACCCCTACGAGATGGATCGACGACCTGGTGAAGGTTGCGGGAATCCGCTGGATGCGAGTAGCGCAGAACCGGTCGTTGTGGCGATCTTTGGGGGAAGCCTATGTTCAGCAGTCTTTCGTTTCGTCTTTCGGGTGAAATGATGATGATGATGAAAAAAAGTGTGTTTAAAATAATAATATTGATAATCACGTAAACATAATAATTATGACTTATTGAATCAATTCAAGAATTGAAAATTACATATAATATTTAATAATAGAATAGAATAGAATAGAATATACTTTATTGTACACCATTTGGATCTTAAAAATAAAACTTAAAATATTAATATAATGTACAATGGGCGGTCTTATCGCTAAAAGCGATCTTTTCTAGACAACCTTAGGATGGACAAGAAAGTCACGAAAAATAATATTGGGGTAGTCCGTGGTGTACGGATAAGTAGATGGTAGTACTAAATATTTTAAAACAAATCTCATAATAATATAATAGATACATATATAAATACATACATTTTAGGTAATTATGAACACAGAAAAGTGATATAGTCAAATAAAACGCAATGTGATAACAATGAAATAGCATAGACAAATTACACGTTTAAGAGGACAGATAATGTTCTATTATTAATTTTTTAAAGGAGGGTAATGTTTTAGCAGCTCTCACTGATACTGGCAATGCATTCCACAACCGTATAGCCTGGACTGTAAAAGATTTATCGAAGAATTTGGTGGAATGAATTGGCATCTGAAGTCTCAAGTTCTCCGATGATCTTAAGTATCTCGTGTGTGTGTCATGAAGGAACTTAATAATAATTAATATTTTTGTATTATTTAATATAGATGACGCCATTGTTTTCTGTTGACTTTCCCTGAAATGCCGAAATAAAGTCAAAGTCCAACCTTATGTAATGCTATATTGTGAAATTAGTTCTATCTATTGATGTCCCGTCTTACAGGTTTTGTAGTGGTGGAGAGAGTGTGGTGTTGTTTACTATAAAAATGCATTGTAACTCAAATATACGTTTACGCACGTTGTAGCCCATACTAAACGAGTTCCAAGTCACCAAAAGCACATCGCTCAAATATTTTTCTCATGCATGTTTTTTTTACTAACAGTTTGAATTCATTGTTATAGCGTGGCGTACTTTTTGATGGATTTTTATATACACATTTACGAAAATAAAAACTGAAATGAATTGACAATATTTGACTGTCCACTCTGGGCCCACGGCCCTAAGAACAATGGCCAATCCCCTTTGGCTCTCCCAATCACTACATTTTTTAAACGATGATGACTCTAGGTTTTCTTTGGCAATTTGGGTACCGTTTATAAACAGAAATCTCACATGCAAGCAATCAGAACTGGAACAATTATCCATAATATGACCATAGACATATTTGTTTCATGTGGGGTTCAAACCAGGATCTGTAGGAAATCCGCCCAGAAATGTCCACTGCCGAACATGGGCCTCCCAATGATCACTACAATGAGCGTTGATCGGGGATATTACCATTATCACCACGCTTGGTAGGCGGATTGATGATTGCAATATGTTGTTGCACCCCGGAGGGCAGCCCTTCTTCTTGATATCAACTCAAAGACTTTTACGACAACCATGGGTGAAAAGGTATTTTTGTGCCGGGAACCTCATGGACAACGGTATACAACAAAGTCAATATACAGCCTTTTTTATTGTATCCATTACAATGCTAGTCATTTAACAATTTCGAGTGAGATGGAGTCACGTAACAGATTCGGGTTGGTGCTTCTTTCTAATGAACTATTTAATGTCAAACGTCTCGATAGTCAACGCGAGGTACAAGCGGTAGCGGGAAAGTTGCTTGAAATTGCTGGCGATATGTCACCGGCTTGTAATATATTTTATACCTACAGAGCCCTAGAATTCGATAGTGGGGGTAGAGTACTACTGTGGTAGTAGAGTTGTATAGTGGTATCTATTATATTTATTATTCATGTAAAATCATTTACAGATACTTATGAATAGCGAATTGCTTTAATTCCCACGTCCAAGATGTAGATTTTCTATCGAGAAGAATGGGCAAGAAACTCCATGGTTACTCTTTATAATTCATTGGTTATCAATTTTTTGTTCTACAGTGTTCTTAAAATGAAGGTTAAGTGAGGACAATGCAGGAGAAAATAGTCTAAACTTCTTAATAAATCTGCACTAAATAAGCTTGGTTGTAATGTTTATTAACCTGACTAATCCTAACAGACAGCACTGGTTCACGAGCATGCCGCATGCATCAGCGTTGCTCAGCTCAATCATATTGTACGGAAAATCAACGACCCGATACACTATGTCACCACATTATCACCTCAACACTTGAGTTAGCATGACATACCTAAACTGCTAGAAAACTATCACGTCATTTAAGCAAAATAAATTAATAACTCACATGGTACTTCAAATTCAAATTCAATCATTTATTTAGTAATTAGGCCCTAACAGACACTTTTACACGTCATATTGAAACAACGGAGGGCAATTTCACTACATGACAACCTCTGAGAAGAAATGCCAAAAGAAACTCAGGGCTAGGTCTTCTTTATCTTTTTTTAATACTTTGTTTTACAAATTATTTAAAACAACTGTTATACAATAATATATAAAAACAATTGCAGCTATACAATACAAACAATGCACTAACAGTATCAAATATACATGCATAAAGTGATTACATTTCTACATTTCTGCGCACATACGACGTACAACTTTGTACATCAATAATTTATTTCATTTGTTGTGTATAACTGTAACCTATTTGTTATTGTTTGGTTGCACAGATTACTTAGACATACTACTTTTTTCTTTTTTTATTACATTGAGAAACCACAACCACAGATAATACAGATATACCATTGAACTTTATAAACTGGATTATCAGAGATCTCATTTCTTACGGACTGAGAAGTTTTATTTATAATCCGTGCTACAATTTTTTATATTTCTGTTTATTTTTATAATGTTATTATTATTTTGGCTGAAGAAAGTTAGTTTTAAGTCTTGTGTTAAGTGTTGTGTGTGTCAATTGCGCGTAGAAATAAAAACATTTTTCTTTCTTTCTTTCTTTCTATAAGAAAGTATTATAAAAAAATCTAATAATTAATCATATAACTACAAAACTAGGACGATGCAACCAAAATATAACATAATTTTGGTTTAATCGTCCTAGCTACAAAACATAGAATAATGAAATATCACTATATGGATTCATATAATCAACTATAACTAATTACGATTTAATTAATTAAATGCCGAGATCAAAGAAAAGGTAACAGTATAGGTAAAGGTATTTGATACATCAGTACCAAGAATGTCATAAGTCTATGAACATTAGAGCAGCTCAGCTTGCCCAAGCATTTTTGTCATCCATATAGTCTGTACAGTTATATAAACCCTTTCTACACAGTTTCTGTTTTATAATAGATGTGAATTTATTATGAAGCATGTTGGAACACAGGCTTTAGTTCGGCAACGCATCAATATAATCATTACATTTCTGATGTCCATTTGTTGGGTTTCTTCTAACAATTGGGCAGATGCAAAAGCAACATATACCCGTGAGTTATAATTTAAAGCTTTCAGCCACATAGTTGTATTGAGTTGTAAATCTATAGCTTGGGTATCGAAATGTTATAGTTACTCACAAAAATTGTTTAAACATACAATACCTCATCTCTCTCCTTGCTTACACCACACACATTTGTCGTCGACCGGCGCCTGCACCGCCGTGTCACAACAAAATAAAGCCTGTCCCGACCCAGTTCCCACAGTAGCCGATACAGAGACGTGTCACCAAATAACAACGAACAGAAGACCCGTTCCTTATAAGGTGATTCAGGTACTTGACATAAAAATGTACTAGATGTATAAGAGTTCCCTCCAAGATGTGCCTAAAGGCATGACATCAATTAGAAGTTCTAGAACGTTCGTTTCCGCGATCCCGGAACGCTTATACGGTGCTCAAAGGTGACCACCCACGTGGTTTTAGTTTTTCTCAATGATTTTTATGACAGTGAAAATAAAAAGCCTAGGAACGGTTAGTTAACGAAGAAGAAAGCTTACAGTTTACAGCACGACTGTTGAGTGTCTACAATTGAAACTTGCGCTAAAGTCCATTTATTGGTATCTTTGGCAGAATGCATAGTAGATAGTGTATTTATGTCATTATTATTAATAATTCGTCTAGAGTTAATTTATCTTGCTGGCGATCGTAATCAAATATAAAGATATCTACACGCGTGTACCTTTCTATTACCAACGTTTCTAATTGGTCGTTATGGAAATCTATGGGGGAGGCCTTTATTCAGCAGTGGACATTCTTTGGCTGATATGATGATGACCTACCAGGTTTTCTCTATGCATCACCCCAAGGTAGACAGACTGGTAGAGAATGCCTAAAACGTCAAATCAGCGTCACAACCATGTAACACATAATACTCGTAGCTTACCTTTAATCCATCCAAGCCATCTGAAAGCGATTTTAGTCCAAATAAATAATTTATATTCTATCTTCATCAGTGCGATACTGAGCAGAAACGATATAGCTAAATGTAACAATCCCCAAACACTGCACTGTTTTTTGTGTAACTCATTATTTCGCATTTTAACGTGAAGCTTCTGTATGAATCTATATCGTGGTAGTTTCGTCCGAAATTTTAAACTGGTTAAAGTTTTTTCAACACGCTATCGAAATAATTCATGTTTTAAATAAGTTATCGAAAAACGTGTTGGTATTAATTCTTGGTCTTAAAACTGTTTTATTTAATGAAGATTGATTTTGAGAAGTATTGGGTTTATTGGAATCGGATTAAGTTTTGTATGTGATTTTGAATTTTGTCTTTAGAAGATAATTTATCTGTCTTAGGTAACTTTTGCATTCATTCTACATATTCTCTCGTTCATCCTTTTGGCACCATTTTCATGGTGTAAGTGGTGTCTTAGGATTATGTAATTTACTACGCACGCAGTGGTAGCCTAGCGGTTTTTGAAAGGGCTCCAATAAAAACTCAATGCTGTGTGTAGTCCGCCAACCCGCACTAGGTAGTGTGATCTTACGAGGACCTGGAGCCCCCCTTCAGTGCCGAAGATGACCGCTCCAGTGGTTTTAGCCGGTAGCAGTCCGGCATACGCCTTCGCCCTTCCCCGGGGTTAAGGAAGTTCCATGTAGAATTTCCACTGGACATCAATAAAAAAAAAAGAAAAAAAAAATGCCAGCTTGGTGGATTTAAGACTTACCTTTATCATCGTGTTTTTTAAATTTACCATTATACCTTAGACGGCACTCACGCCATTTCAACGGTGGCGGATGTGACACCCTTTTTAGGTTGTCCATTGGTTCTCTGTAACATTCTAGCGAAAGATGCTCCCAAAAAAATATCTATTAGTCACGTGACGAAAATGACTAAGAATAGCAACACTATCTAAATGCTTGTGTGTGTTCCAGCGAAAGTAAAGATACACATGAATATAGGAAATCTATATCTTGGAACGCGGCAACTAAAGTCTTGACTAAAAACTCGTAAGTGCCTTTAAATGGTTTAAATCAGGGGTTCCCAACCTTTTTTTATCTACTGCCCACTTTAAGAATAAATTATTTTTTAACGCCCCCCTTTTTAAACATACTTAAAAACCGCTAAGTACTTATAACTGATTATTGAAACGCAAATTTATAGTATTCGGACAGAGTATCTTTTATTGAAAATAAAACAATATAATCAATTCTTATATAAAAACTAATGTGAAGGTTGAATCTGATGCTGTTCAATAAGTTTGTTGATATCAGGTTCCAATTTACTCAAAAACAGCCGCAAGTCGCCACATTCGGTAACACGCAAACGATTTCTCTTTTTAGTAAGCAGCGTTGCCACAGCACTAAATCCACGTTCACACAAATATGACGATGGGAATGCTATCAAAAATCGTTGAACAATTGACCACAATCCAGGGTACAATTGCGGGATCGGTTTTTGTAGCCAAAATTCTTGATATCCATTTTTGAACTTGATTTTTATTTCTTCGTTTGTTGTCAATTCTATAAGTTCTTCTTCCAGCTGAGGTGACATTGCTGTGTTGACATTTGAAAACGGATCCAACACCCAGTCTGGTATTTCCAAGTTTAAAATGTCCTGGTATCGTTCGGTGAAGTCAATGTGGAGGTTTTCCAAATGTTGGCAGTAGGCAAACAAGTCGTCGTTACTGCAGTATACTGATAAATTCGGAAAATTGTGAAACTCACGTCTGCCCATATTCTTTTTGTGCAGAAGCAGTTTGGCTGTTCATCACCTTGCAGTTGGAGGTTCATGTCGTTGAACATTTTATACAGGTCTGTCATGTAAGCTATATATATATAGCCGGAGCGCCATCCGTAGCAACTGATATAATATTTTTCGAAGGAATCTCTTTCTCTTCACAAAACTTTTCCAATGTATTGAATATGGTTTCGCCTTTTGTATCTGTCTCCAAATTTCTGGCAAACAATAGTTCTTCACGTATTTTCTCATCTTTAATAAACCTCACGTAAGATAGCAACAACGCTTCATTAGTTGGTAAAGTGGACTCATCGAGCTGAATTGAGAATTGACTAGTCCTCAGATGATTGCACAATGATTCTTCAATGTTTTCAGCCATTTCATCAATTCGTCTTTGCACAGAATTATTACTCAAAGGAATTTTTCGGATAATATCTGCGGCCGGTTTATGAAGCACAGTAGTTATTACTTCCTTTATTGCTGGCAAAATTAACTCTTCTCCGATGTTGTGTGGTTCGCCTTTTTGAGCAATTAACAAAGAGATATTGTACGAAGCTCGAAGTCCGTCGTCATCTTGCTTAGCAGCCACCGAAAATAGTTTTGATACACTTGGCTGAGTATTATGCTTCTTCTCTAGGTCTTGAAAATATGCTACATTATTTTCTGTCTTATCTGGATGCATTTTATTCAAATGATCTTGCAGTCTTGAAGGCTTCATTGCTTCGTTCGAAAATGTTTTTAGACATAGAAGACACAAAGGCGACGACGGGTTTGTGGGATTTTCAATAAATCCGAATTTAATATATTCCGCAGAGTATTGCCGTCTCTTCTTTTTTACTTCCGACATTGTTTTGTTTTAAGAAATAAGTAAGTGTTGAAATCAAGTACTGCTTATCTATTATGCGCGAAACCGCAAATGAAAATAAAATAAATTTACGTCGTTTATATAGGATTGCATAAGCAGCACGCACCAACAGGAATAAGACAAACGTGCATAAACTCGTTTATCTCATTCGACGCCCAATCGTACTCGACAAGCAAGAACAAGTATTATAGAACCAGCCGATTGGTATAGGAATGTACAATTCGGATTATTTAACAAAAACTTGTTAAAACATGATTGCCCGCGGTCTTTGAGTTTGAGCTATATCTTAATTAATATTAGTTGATGTATACAAGATGTAGTCGAGAGTCGAGAGCTCAGTCGGTGTCTAAGGGTCTTCCTAGCTAGGTAGATAAAATTATAAATCGACCCCAAAGCCCTACACAATGCCTCCTTTTTTTTCTGGGTCTCTTACCGCCCCCCTTTAGGCCTGCAGCGCCCACAAGGGGGCGTTATCGCCCACGTTGGGAAAGACTGGTTTAAATGAATAAAAAATATTTTCATCTTATCTTTATCTTAATAGTCAAGTCAAATATTTTTATTTCAAATAAACCAATTACTGGCACTTATGAAACGTCAGAATTTAAGTTGCACGGTTCCAATTAGTTGATGCTACGAATACGAGCCGGCAAGAAACTCCATGGATACTCTTTTAAAATAATTGAGATTACAATGTTGCTTGATATAAATGATAGTAAAACATGTAACGAGAATAATATAGGTTAATGTGTAAAGAACTTCATACTACAGTAATATATTAATATTTTATTTACCCTGGCAGTTAACGGTTGACCAGTCCCGACAGACGGCACCCGTTCACGAGCATGATGCATGCATCAGTATCGCTTAGTTCAACCATTTTGTTCGGAACCTGATACACAACGCCGACACCAGCAAGCCATTGAGCATGACAGACCAAATATATATTTTTTTTTATTGATCCGGTGGAAATACCTCTTGTACTTCCTTCGCCCCGGGAAAGGGCAAAGGGGCATGCCGGACTCCTACTGGCTAAAACCACCAGAGTGATCATCGTCGGCACCGAAGGGAGGCTCCAGGAACTCGAATACTCTCCATCTAGAGCCACCCGTTGGTGCCACGCCTTTTGGCACATTTCGGAGGGAAAGCGACTGTAAAGAGGCCACCCCCCCAGGCATCTCTCGAGGGGATTTTTTTCGCCGAACTGCTACTGCAGTTTGTAGGCGTTCTGCTCTTTTGTACAGACATCCTCTAAATGCTACCTATTTTATGAAAACTTATTATTCTAACTTAACTAGCGGTAGCGCAAGAGACTATCCTTCTTGGTGTCATTATGCTAAGCATGTAAAAAGCCTAAATCAAAAATATTAAAGTTATAATACCTTTTATATTTTGACACAAGCTTTTATTCAGCAGTTGACGTCTTTTGGCTGGTGTGATGATGATAAGGCGGAAAAGCTTGTAAAATAAATTCAAAACTATAAGTACAGGAGCCTAAGGCGAGCACTTTTCTTTGGACTTTGTGTTCTTACGTAATTTAGGAACGTGACACTTTTATTTTATTGAATTTAATAATAACATTATTTGTTTATTCAGACAACAGAGATCCAGGTGGCCTAAAAAAGCCACTTTGTGCAATTCTGCTGAAAGGAATTCAGTTCCAGAATTCCCAGCAGATCCTTAGCAATTCCTCTATTTTTCGTAAAATGGTCGCCAATAAAGGTGAATCATACTCAATTAATTTCATAAACAGATTAGTATTTGGTGATAAAGTTACCAAGTAAAAATTTGAAAACCGCTACATTCCGGCTATTGTTTTTAATCATTTTTATTGGTTGACGCTCGTATTCTTCAAGAATTAATCTAATTCAACATGTTTATACAAATCAAAGATAATAATAACCACTAACACTAGTAAACTAAAGACAACTAAAGGCAACTAAAGTCTTGACTATTCATAAGTGCCTATGGTTTTACATGAATAAAAATATTTTTAACTTAATCTTATCGTATCTTTAAAACTATCCATCCAAAAAGGAATTGGTAGTTATTAAAATATTAACTTTGTTTCCGGCTGGCAGCAAACAAGATCAACCATACTATATAGATAATATATACATCAATCACAATAGCAAGTTGTCAAGATTTGTAGTAATACAGTTATAAAAAAAATGTTTTATTTTTATATTTATCTAATTGTAAAAAGCGACTTGGTCCTTTGTATAAGTTTCCACACCAGTGGACAGTCGTACTTAGCCGCTATAGTATTCAGGTGTTGCTGTGGCTAATTCCACGCAACCGACTAAGAAGTGATGCAGTCTCTTTGCGCCAGATAGCTGCAAAGCCATCTGTTCAAGCCTAGCGTGGGATTCGTGACAGTATTTTTTTCACTTGCATGATGTCATCGCTATTTTTTCTACGATATTTTTTTTTCTAATTCAAATTGCCGTTAAGACAAGTTTTAAAACAATTGCTCACAAAGCCGTATCGGAGACAATTTGAAAGTACAGTCACACAACGTTTCGTGTCTCATGGAATATTTCTAGTTGATTTTAAACAGGTTTTAGAAACAAAACAGGATTTTCATTTAGGTACAGCAAACTACGACATTTTAGGCAATGTAAAAAAGTATTTCTAAACAGCCTGAAAACGTCGTCTGAAAGCTATCTAAAATCTCTAGAAACTAAAACATCATGAAAGGGTTATGCCATAATCAAGGCTTTTTCGTCGTTTGGTCAGTGGCCTCTTGGCTTAACTATCTACTGTCACCATGTAATGTCAAGAACCTTTTTTTTATTGGTCCCCTGGATTTACGTGCTCTTTGAAGTACGGAGACGCTCAGTTCAAACACCATTATGCTGTCACCAATCCGTTGATTGACCGATCCAAGCGTTGTTTAACCTCATTGATCGTTCACCGATCAGTGAGTTAAATGGCTATGAGTGCCTTAATCGACGCTCCGAAGGCGGATTGATGATGGCACATCGTATTACGGGTTCGATTCTCAGGTTGAACAAACTGTACTTGTGCAACCCAGCCTCCCAGGCCTCCCCCATAGATTTCCACAATTGTATCATCATTTTGGGGGATATTTGCGAATACTTGCCACGTTTGGCAGGGGGGTTAATAAGCGTAGAATGATACTGCTCCAAAGAAGGGACGCTGCTGCCCATCCCTTTGGTTTAGAGTCCTTTAGTCGCCTTTAATGACATCTATGGGAGGAGATGGAGTCGTGCTATTTTCTTTATCCGGGCACCACACGGATAATAACGGATGTTGGTTTTTCCATCTAATGATGCTAAAAATGTCATTATTCCCGAACCGTATCAGTGTAGGTGTGTCATCTTAAGTTGGTTGCAACAATATTCCTTATTCATGTGCTTTAATCTAGGTATCTCTGAAAATACCCAACGCTGTGAGCTAAGTCAACAGAGCTTCGGCTATTACGATGAGTGTAATCAACATCATATACGAGGGTCACACGGAATGTTTTTAGAATTGGCCAGCTAGAAAAGATGCAGATGAAAAGTTTATTTCAATTTCGAATAAAGAACTCTTTGGGAATCTGTAGATGTAAAGCATTATTATGTCATTTGTTTTAAGAAATTGGCGGCAATATTTAGAAAGTGCGTGTCGTGCGTCGAAATTAATTTGACTAGAGAAAATTTTCGCTCCATGATTTATTACGACTTTCGTTGCGGTCTTAATCAACAACTATGTTATGATAGACTTCGATTGGCATTTCATGATGAAGCCCTATCTCATGCCACTGCTTATAACTGGTTTAATGAGTTTGGACGTGGTCGAAGTCTCACTGATGGTTTGCGCGAAGGACGTCCTAAGGAGTGCTGTGCCGCTAACCATAGAAGCTGATAAAAGAGTGGAATATCATATGTTGATCTATTCGGGCTAGTTTAGAAATTGGTATGCGTCAAGTGCAAAGAGTCCTACACGAAAATTTTGACGTCAGAAAACTTTGCCGCAGATGGATACCTTATAATTTAACGAAAGATCAGAAACGCCGTTGTATGGATTTATGCCGCGAAATGTTTTAAGAGTATAAAGGAGGTGACTCGAATATTGTGTTTGACATCGTCACAGGTGACGAAAGCTGGATATATTGTTACGAGCCCGAAATCAAAAGACAATCTGCTCAATGGATGTTTCAATTCGAAGATTTGCCATCAAAACTATAGGCATTAGTTAAGGCATAAAGATGTTATTTTCATTTAAAATGTTGCCCCACACTAGGATTTCTCCTGTGTCGTGGGTGCGTTTACAAACAAAAATTCCACACACAATACACCCAGACCCGGAAAAACTACCTGCTGATCATATAAATATTTGTTCCGTGCGGGATTCAAACCCGCGACCCGGAGTGCAGCAGTCGACTGTGTCAGCCACTGCACCAATCGTGCCGATTGCATCATTTTTTGTACGGACGGGTCATTTCGTAACAATTGCGCTAGAGGTAAACGGACTGTCACTGCAAATTGGTATTTTAGTCCTTGTTCACCGATTGTCTTGGAAAAGTTTTCACACCAGCGCCCAAGAAGTAGGACTCCAAGACCCCCCTCCATCACGACAACCCTCCAGCTCTCTCCGCCAGACATACAGTCGACCATTTGCTTATGGAAGGTGTGGAATCATTTCTATTTCACGCGTTTGACAAACATAGCTAAACAAACTGAAATAAATTAAATCGTGAAACTGACACAAAGTTCTAACGCTGAGGGTTCCAGAATGATGTAAGTACTGAATCTATGGTATCAGTTTTTGTTCCGAAGATATTTACACCCGTTATTTACATAGTATAGAACTATAGGAGGCGTTCCGTTAGCAGTGGACGTTTTAAAATCTGATGTCAAGTTAATAGATTATAAATACCGTTGCCGAAAGCCGTGTAGACACAATAGATTTTTAATTGTGTCTCGTTTTGCGACACTGAATGAGTTAAGCTTCCTAAAAACTTTTAAGTAGTTTTCTATTAATACCCGTTTATTAGATTCTAAATAAAAAAAGGAATGATTGAAATGACTAACACTACTAATCGACTTGCGGTGCATCTTAAAATCGACTAATTAGCTTAGAAATGTGATTTATATCTTCCTTTAGTTTCAACAGTTACAAGCCTTTAATTAAAATTAAAAGACGAATAGATAATATTGTGTATTTTATAGTGGGATGCGGACAAGTCACGAAGACTCTAAATACTTTGATTATTATAGCAACTGTCTATAAACAACTTTTTACTCGGTCCATCGGTCATTAACAACTTTTTACTCGCTCACGACCAAAGACAAAACTGTAATGATTTTTTATCGTCTACACATAATACCACTTTTAGTTAACGTTCTAAATTCAAAATTTCTTAATCTATTCGTTTAAATTTCTTGATATGTTATGATATCCATGCAATAAATTACAAGAAACATGGCGGACGACTTATCCGTGTGGTGCCAGCTACGAATAGCACAAACCCATTTCATCCCGTGGGTGTCGTAAAAGGCGACTATGGGATTAACTGGAGGATGGGCAGCAGCATCGTTCGAGTACATTAACAACTCAACTGCGATCGCCAAGCCAAGCGTAGCGATTAAGGCAAAACCCCCCAATGATCACACAACAAACCTATATCGGCCTTTGTGGTGATCTTTGGGGGAGGCATGTGTCCAGCAGTGGACTTCATTCGGCCGAAATGATGAAGTCGGACGAAACATTTTTGCAGGCATGTCTTTTTATTCGTGACTGTCAATGCCGTTTCTTTTTTGCAATTACTATTACAACTATCCATTGCATAGAACACAAAAAAATTAAGATTTGCCAGCGAGACGAATATTAAATTATAATAATTACAATGACACCGTGCAAGCGTGTGAATTCGCGATTTGCAGGAGAAGGACGTGGCGTAACGGTGTACATGATTTTGGCATGCGCACGCACAATATTCTATTATAAAATTTCCTATGGATTTTGAGAATTAAAGAAAAGCGTACGGGGTTTATTCCGTGTCGTCCGGTAGATGTCGTAAAAGGTGATGTAAGGACTCTAAACCAGAGGGATCGGCGGCAGCGCCCTTCTGTGGATTAGCAGCTATACTGCGCTCACCAAATCGCCTGCCAAACGTAGTGAGTACTAGCAAAAGTCGTTGTTTTCTATATATTGTTAATAGATATTTGAATTTGCCGTGTGGTGCCGGCTTAGAATACCACCACCCCATCTCATCCCATGGGTGTCGTAAAAGGCGACTATGGGATTAGTCGGAGGATGGGCAGCAGCATCCTTCGAGTACATTTATAACTCAACTGCGATCGCCAACCCGTCTGCCAAGCGTGGCTATTATGGCAAAAACCCCCCAATGAGTACGCAACACAAAACCATACCGGTCGTTGTGGCAATCTATGGGGACGCTTCTGTTCGCAGTGGAGGATTTTAGGCTGAAATGGAGATATTTGAAAAGTTCCTTTGTTTTTTTTAATATAAATAGTACCAACAAATATCTAATTGCCGATGTTTATATCTGCCATTTGTCCCGAGACACAGTTCAATTTTATGAATGTGTCATGTCATGGCAAATCCTTCATCGTAAATTCTACATACCATAATTTTGCTGAGGTCAATAAGAATCTCATTCAAGCGACGTAAATTTATCTCTAACGCGTATATGACGGCCCGGTTGGTGCAGTGGCTGATACAGTCGACTGCTGCGCTCCGGGTCGTGGGTTCGATTCCCGCACGGAACAAATATTTGTATGATCTGCAGGTAGTTGTTCCGGGTCTGAGTGTATTGTGTGTGAAATTTGTGTCTGTTAACGCACCCACGACATAGGAGAAATCCTAGTGTGGGGCAAAGTTTAAAAAAAAAAAAAAGTTAATGTTGCCCGTGCATTATTCAATATTGTTTTTGTATTATGATTTACCTACTCTATATATAATTTTAGTTATTATGGCCAATGACGTCATGATACTTATAAACAGATTGCGGGCTGGATTTCCCAGTGTTTTGATTCCTGTCACAAGATTATAAGAAACGTAATTTGATTATATACTTTTAGATATTGCGTGTGTTAATTAGTTGCATTAATGCATGTGAAATGTACCGTGTGGTGCCGACTAAGAATAGCACCAACCTATCTCATCCCGTGGGTGTCGTATAAGGCGACTATGGGATCAGTCGGAGGATGGGTGGTGACGTCCTTCGTGTACATTAACAACTCAACTGCGGTGGCAAACCCACCTACCAAGTCTGGTGGTTATGGCAAAACCCCCCAATTAGCACTTAGCATGCCCAGACTGGTCACCGTGGTGATCTTTGAGGTAGGCCAGTGTCCAGCAGTGGACCTTATTCGGCTGAAATAATGATGATGATGAGAAATGTATATCTGTAAACTGAAAGGAAAAAAAACTTTTAAAAGTTCAGAAATTCAAGAAAATACATATTTTACACACACACACATCAGCCCATAAACGTAAACTTACATGGGCTTCCCAATGATCACTACAATGCCTTCGTAGGAGAAAATCCCCACGCTTGGCATACGGATTGGTGATCGTAGCATGTTGTTATTAGGTACCACACGGGAGAATGCTGCTATCCTCTTAATACAAATTAACTTGATATTAATTAACCTGCAGTCGCCGTTTATGACACCCATGGGTAGAGAAGGGTGGTTTATTATTTACCGAAAAGCACACTGAACGGAATTTTAGATCATCATCATACCAGCCAAAGGGCATCCATTGCTGAGCAAAGGCTTCCCAAAATGATTTCCACAATTGTGACGACATTCCGGGGGGGAATTCGCCAGTACTCTACTCGCTTGGCAGGCGGATTGGTGAGCTGAGTATAGCTGCTGTTCTACAGAAGGGATGCTGCTGCCTATCTCTCTGGACTCAAGCCCCTTAGCTGAATTTTACGACATCTATGGGAGGAGATGGAGTGGTGCTATATTCTTAATCCGTACACTATACGGAAAATATAATAATAATTTTACAACCTATCATCAATTACTTAATTACATAAATATTTTAATGGTCAGTTGGTTTAGGCTTAGTTTAATCCACATCAACGGTTAATATGTAAATTAAACAGAATTATATTTATTGTCATTTTCACACCTCTGAATGAGCTTTCTCTTCGCTCAGTATTGGTTTAAAATGATGCGAGGTATTATTTTTCAAATTGGTTCAGGTTTCAGCTAAATACTATTCTAATTAATGAACAATCTGGTTCTCTTAGTGTCTAAATTATATGTTGTACTAGCTGCCCGTCCCAGCTTTGCACAGGCAACGACAAATAAACCCGGTTGCAGCGCCAACTACCGATATTCAAACATACACAATAAAATTCATCAAAATTGGTCCAGCCGTTTAGGAGGAGTTCAGTGACATACGTATAGAAGTATTATATATATAAGACGAAGTGGCCTGCAGTCCGTGAAATCCGGCCACAGAATACAGCGGCCGCGGAAGCGCCTCTTGGGGGTTTATATAAAACAAACATTGCGGTGATCTTCAATATATAAGGCCAATACGGCCTCATGCTAGTTCTCAGCGACTTCGCTGACGTATCATCCGCCCTCCTCTCCTACCGCGTTCATCCGTAATGGATTCACAAAGCAGGTGCAGAACAAAACCCCGATCCCTTAAAATAGGCATCTTCAATGCCAACAGCATTAATGGCCAAAAAGATGAAATCGCCTTATTCCTCCGCGACCACCTTATTGACATTATGTTGATACAAGAGTCCTTTTTGAAACCCTCTCACAGGAACCCTAGAATTGCAAACTATGATATAGTGCGCAACGATAGGACCCACTCCCGTGGAGGAGGCACTCTTATTTACTATAAGAGATCCCTTTATTGCATGCCCCTAGATACCCCGTCCCTTTCCAATCTAGAGGCATCTGTGTGCAGAATAGGCATGACAGGTCATCAACCGATCACTATAGTGTCGGCTTACCAATCCCCCAATGCCCAAGACGATCCAATCCAATCGGATCTCGAAGCACTCTTCGATCTAGGCGACTCCGTCATAGTGGCGGGAGATCTCAATGCCAAACATGAGTCTTGGAACTGTCTCACTCACAACCACAGAGGAAGTAAATTATACTCCCTCAGTACCCTCCTCAATTTCGACATCATCGCCCCGATGTATCCCACTCACTACCCCAGCAATGTAAATCATCGCCCGGATATACTCGACATAGCACTTCTAATGAATGTCAACCTCAAGTTGCATTCCATTGAAGTACTACAAGAGCTAGACTCCGATCACCGTCCTGTGATCCTTCACCTCACCTCCCGCTTTGGCCCCACGGACACAGGGCTACCCCCTCAGACCATTGTGACGACGGACTGGAGGAAAGTTAGGCAACGCCTCAACGACCCCTCGTCCGCTCAGTTAGATAGAATTCCCGAATGCATAACGTCAGTCGCAGACACGCTAGGCGCGATCGACTCCCTCACCGGGCATGTACAGTCCGTCGTGGACGAGTGTTCACGGCGAGTTCCTGCGATGGAAGACCATCGCATGAAACTCCCTGACGATGTACGTGCACTGATGACGGAGAAGAACGCAGCCCTTAGAGCGTACTCATCTTTTCCCAGCGAACCCAATCGCCTCTTTATGCGCCACCTGCAGCGTGCTGTCAAGGAACGTATTAAGGAGTGCCGAGAGGCTAACTGGGATAAGATGTTGGGCGACTTAGAGCCAACCCACCTTGCGTTCTGGCATCTGCAACGGAAACTCAAATCCGAAACATTCAATGCTGTCCCCCCCCTCAACCGTCCCAACCAAAGGCCGGCCTTTGATGACGACGAAAAATCCGAATGCCTAGCTGACAGTCTAGAAGCGCAATGTTCCCCAAGCACTCTACCTGTAGACCAAGCTCACCTCAAAAAGGTTGACGCTGAAGTCGAACGTAGAGCAGCTATTCCGCCTGCCGAGGACCCTGACGACCCCCTCCCTCCGGTCACGGCAGACGAGGTCAGAAATCTCGTGAAAAAGATTCACCCTCGCAAAGCCCCCGGCTCTGACGGTATCACCAACAAGGTGATTAAACTCTTCCCCGAACGTCTTATCGCCTTAATGACCGTCATCTTCAATGCGGCATTAAACAATAACCTCTTTCCGCATACGTGGAAACAGGCCACCGTTATCGGTATTCCCAAACCCGGTAAGCCCAAGTGCGAGCCTTCCAGCTATCGCCCCATAAGCCTTCTCAATTCTCTTGCGAAGATTTATGAGCGGATTATCTATTCCCGATTAAAGGATTTTGCCGATTCCAAGAAACTCATTCCCGACGAACAGTTTGGTTTTAGAACCAAACACTCGTGTGTACAACAAGTCCACCGACTAGTTGAACACATCACGTTCGGATTCTCACGCGGCATGATGACGGGAGTCCTCTTTTTCGATGTTGCGAAAGCATTTGACAAAGTCTGGCACAATGGCTTATTATATAAGTTGTATCAACTCGGAGTGCCTGACCGTCTCGTTCTCATCATACGAGACTTCTTGTCAAATCGCAGTTTCCGATATCGAATCACGGGCGCTCTCTCTGCCCCTCACCCCATTAGAGCCGGAGTCCCACAAGGATCCGTGCTAGCCCCACTATTGTTCACACTGTACACCAGTGACCTCCCCAAAAGACCTGCTAATACGACCCAATTAGCACTCTTCGCCGATGACACGGCCATTTTCTACTCTGGTCGCAGTCCCGATAATATAACTAAGATCCTCCAAGCCACAGCCAACGCCTACGGGAAATGGTTTAGGAAATGGCGGATCGAAGTTAACCCTATCAAAAGTAAAGCCGTCCTATTTTGCAAATTAGGCGACGACCACCCACGCTTCAGGGAGATCTCGATGCTGGGCCAATCGGTTCCTTGGGAACCGCACGCCAAGTATCTTGGAGTCACCCTAGACAAAAAACTGACCTTCATTCCCCACACAAAGATGGTGCGTGCCCGCGCTGCCTTTGTGCTTGGTCGCCTTCACTATATTCTGAACGCTCGTAGTAAATTATCCCTTAGAAATAAGGTGAGAATTTACACCACATGCATTCGACCCATCATGACCTATGCCAGCCCAGTGTTCGCACACGCCGAATCATACCCACTCCGTAGATTCGAAACCCTCCAAACCCGGTTCATGCGCAAGGCCACCGGAGCGCCTCTGTACATGCGAAACGACCAACTCCATTTCGACCTTAACTTGCCGACCATCAGGCAATTTATGAAACAAGCGTCTAAACGCTATCTCGATTCTGCCCTGTCCCACCCAAATCCCCTTGTGGTATCAGCCGCCGACTACGAACCCTCCCGTATCAGTAGAGTACGCCGCCCGAGGCACGTTCTGGTCGATCCAGACGATGAAATCACGTTAGATCACATGAAGAGACTCGCGTTGTCTCGTTCACTAAACACCCGACCGTTGTACCGCCCTCGCCGCCGAGGATACCCGCCTCACCGACGTCGCGGAGGCCTATCGCCGCGTCACCTTCCCGTTCAAGTTAGCACTTCTCCCTCCCGTCTCTTGCTCGCGCCGGCCCGTGCCGAGCCTGTAGCTTTAAATGTCCCCTAATACAATTTAAATAATACCGATCCAGCTGTCCCCAAAACAATAGCTTGATATCCCCAGCAACGCCCTAAGCCGAGGTCCGTGTCCCGCAGGGGGCGCCCTTAGCGAAAGTTGCTTAGTTTTTAATATTTAATTTAAGCCTGGCTGGAGGCCTCTTTTGGCTTCGCCAGCAAATGACCGGTTAAGCAACCACATTTCCCAGAAATGTATGCGAGAAGCCCAACAAACAAAAAATCTTCAATATAATGTTTGGAGAGCGACACGGCAGTTCTAGTCGTGCGGCTGAGCCTCTGTACCGAGCGGTCATGCTGGCTACCACACTACATAAGTTATTCGTTGCAGACAGATGGTAGGTACATGGTAGGGCAGTTCTGTCACAGGATGCACAGAACCAAAAAGAGGAATAACTTTCCATCTTCTGTGCGCAGATGCATTATTAGAGAACCAAGCATCAAGATAAAGAACATATTTCTTGTAAGTAAAATAGTCCCGTTTCTTTCTTATCGGTCTCTGTAACCATTAAATCATCAAGCAACTGCTGCTAGTTGGACGATATGATACGTATTTTGGGAAGGACTGATACTTTCCATGGTTGCTGTGTGCGTATGCGCACGGAATACCGTAATGATGTTTGACAAAAGAGGATGTAAAAAAGTTGAGTGTTTTTAACAGCTGGTTTTTGTTATTTATAAGTATTTTACAATAAATTGTATCTGAATCTTCCTAAAAGTTGTAAATAAAATAAAGGTCTGTCACTGACACAATGTAGTCTGCGTTCAGGCTTCCTAAGAGATCTAGAATAAATTCACAAAATAAAGTAGAAAAATAACGGGTTGGAAGAGAATTGATTTAAATAAAATTCCGTGTGGTGTCCGGATTAAGGATAAAGCACCACTCCATCGTCTCCTGTGTCGTAAAAGGCAACTAAGATATGCTCAAACAGAGGGATGGTCAGCAGCGTCCGTCCTGAGGAACAGTAGTCATACTGCGCTCACCAACCCGCCTGCCGAGCGTGGTGAGTACTGGCCAATCCCCTCCTCCAAAATGAAGACACGACTTTGTTCAGCAGTGGACGTTTTTTTGTTGATTTGACGATGATGATGACATAAAATTAGAAACTCAGTACAGGTGACAGAAGTGAAACTTACTCGCACATGCGCTACACATAAAACACATAGTGCCCGAAGAAGCTGCAGACAATAAAAAAACTATCACGACACAAAAACGTTTATCGGTGTCGATTTCTAATACGGTTAGTGTTTTACCAATAAAATAAATAAAAGTCGTTATGTGACGGCATTGCTTAAGAAATTCACGGATTAAACTTATATTACGACCTCTTCACACATAATCTATCTCCACACTTAATATCTGTCCTCGATGAGAATTAGCAGCCGGTTTACGACATTAAAAAAATATCTTGAAACAATATTACGTTGCTACATCGTGTACATATAAATACACAAGCAAAGGCCATTCCAATTAAAGTAATCGACATTTGCATAGAAAATGCGCGTATCAATACGAATTTACGTTCGAGATAGGGATTTGACATGGAGCAAGTTACGAGCTTTGGATATATTACTTTGACAGGTTTAACATTTTAATAAGACTACATTATATTATATTAGTATATTACATTACTAGTATTATATTAGTCGAACAGTGCCGGCTTAA
Organism: Diloba caeruleocephala; assembly: GCA_947459985.1. Lineage (NCBI taxonomy): Eukaryota > Metazoa > Arthropoda > Insecta > Lepidoptera > Noctuidae > Diloba > Diloba caeruleocephala. The sequence goes on from OX381618.1 coordinate 7,787,932, forward strand.
GAGTAGGACAACCCGGGGCGTCAGAGTCAGCAGGTCAGGCACGCTAGTGTGGCACCTCACAAAATTTAATGCTAGCTAATAATAAGAAATAAAGGACGCTGAAAAAATCTCACCCGGGGCTCACCATGCTATCATAGAATACCGTTTCGTGGAGTTAGTAAGGAGTACTGGCATTTCAGGGGAACTATCCGGATGAAGAGGAAAGGAGGAGAAGGGTCTCCTCATTGGGATGGATAGAGAGCCATCTATCGCCCCTCCCTCTAAAACTTGGCAATGCATCAATGACTCCTCTAGTTTTGCTGATGTTCTTGTGCAGCAGTTATCGTTTACAAGTGACAAAAACAGCTTTCATTTAAGGCTAGGGTTAACCAGCATTTACCCTTGTCTAAGATATAAATAAAAAAAGGAATACCAGTTTCTTCTTAGATATTTTCTGACGATGGATGTCTATACGATTCTATCAAATGAACGAGCTGGCAAAACATTGTATTGCAAAATAACTGAAAACATCCAAATCTACTATTTGCCAAAATATGTAAAATAAATTCGTATAGATTTCTATTTAACCTATGGCTACGTAGTTCTTTTAAACTTAAAAATATATAACCCGTTCCCGCTTCGGCTCATATCTTTCGCCCCTGAGATGTAAGTTCTCGTCATCTGATTAGCTCGCTGCTCACGGCGGCGGCTGCGGTCGGTTTTCCACTAAAATTAAACAAATCCACAACGTCGGCGTTTTGTCAACTCGTGACTATTGCCAAGGCCGCGATGATCATCAGCGGTTTAGGGTTGACAAAAGAAGGAGGAACAGTCATATTTTTTCGCTGTCAAGTAGCTGACTTAGTATATTTCTCAGTATGTTTACCTTGTATTTTGATCCAGTTTGTAACAAGTAAGTTTACTTCGGGCCACAAAAGTTCTCAAGTGGAGACCACGTGCGAAAAAACAGTGTAGGAAGGCCTCCAGCCATGGGTAGACGACCTGGTAAAGGTAGCTGGGAGTCTTTGGATTTCCAGTACTCATAGTCAGCTACTCTCGCTGATCGGTTAGCGAGTGGCTAGGTTAAGGAACGCTTAGCACGGTCAGTCTACGTGATCACAACTTGGTATTGCATGCATATATTATGAGTTTCTCCGGGCATCGTCGGTCTTGGTTGTTGTAATTAGACGGCAGTCGTTAAGCCAAGTCAAGCCTTTGGTCGGGTTGAACAACTCAGACATAAGGTTGGCCGCTAACTACATGAAAGAAGAATTTGGATGCGAAATCTATAGGGGAGACCTTTGTTCAGCGCTAGACGTCCATTGCTGATATGGTAATGATGATGTTTACTGTAATTTCCAAGGAGGCCCACCAAGGATGCTTGAGAAGCTGGTGGTTGTGAAACCACCATACAGAATGATCGACGGTAGGATGATGACGAGGATGAGTGCAGGACACGATTGGCGTTGTGACTAACCGACTACTTCGCTAAAGGTTCCGGGTTCGAATACCGCCCGGAACAACTATATGTGTGGCCTACAGGTAATTGTTGCAGATCTGTGTGTTTGTGCATGTGCGATTTATATCTGTAAACTGTAAACAACGTTTAAAATAAAGGAAAACAGATACCCTGCGCTTGTGTCTTGCCTCGAAGCGTTCCTGATGTGATGCGAGTCGTTACTGTAAGTCAGAAGCCTGGATGTCATTTTCACCGTAACGGCTGACCATAACACGGGTGATGCTACCTAGGACTAATTGGTTTAGTCTCTTATGCCCAGTAATTTTACCGAAAAAAAACTTTTTGTATAACTTTTTTTTGCTTGGCGGCAAATATTATACCCAGTCATTGGGTTGAAGAGGCAAGATGGCAGTCGTTACATATACAAATATTAATATTAAGACGTTTCTAGTTAGACTGGAAATCCTAGAAGTTGAGAAAAGACTAGGATGGACCTGGTAATGATCTCTCTCTGCCAGTAGTAGTGCCGGATATGCTGGCAAAGTATGAAAATTGGGAGTGCTGTGGTCTCTTTCTGTGAGAGCGATATGCGCACAGCGGGATCGGGAGAGGACCGATCCGAGGAGGACGAGATATTACTGGGGTAACAACCGCCCTGACGCCGAAGTCCAGTACGCCTGAGTCCCCTGCCGTCATTATACAGCACGGGGCCACATTATTCTGGACAAGTGCTTTCCAATAGACTCCTAAAATTACCAATTATTGTTCATATTTCATTGATTACCGTACTTAGTATAAAGCTTAATGATTGTAGTACGTGTATACCAAAAGACTACATAGGATATGAACATAGATTATATATAAATAACTTATGATTTTTATTTATAATCTCAGTATCTTTAGATATAGATATGGCGCCAATAATACTCATGATGAGGTACAACTCACACGGCGAGACATTTAACTCCTTCATTTGCATGTTAAATTATGCAGGTTATTAAAATGCAAAAAAATGCAACAGATGTAATAATGCATTATTAAAATATTCCGGCAAATAGATTCAATTCATTATTTTATTAAATTGAATACACCAATTAGTTAAACTAATAAATCTTCTCACGCGATATCAATTAATTTTGTGAAATGCAAATTTTATTATTTTGGTTTTCACGCGTATTTTAAACTCCTGTGGTGAAAGTATTTTTATCAATATAATATGAGCAAAGATTAAGATGGAACGATTCCATAATAATCGCCGCACTTGACAGGGGGATTGGTGATCGCAGATCGTAAACTTAAGCATACAAACGTTCTGTATAGCCAAATCTCTGGATAAACATTTAGTCGTCTTTTACGACACCCACACGGGGAGAGAGGAGGGGATTGGACGTGGTTTTTGCAATGATCACTAATACAGGACATTGCCATAATCACCAGGCAGATTGGTGATCGCAGTTTGTTGTTATTAACACAAGGGAGGACGCTGCTGCCCATACTCTTGACCAACCCTTATTTGTGTTTTACGACATCTGTGGATGAGGAGGCATATTGTTTTTGGAAGTTCAGATCAAGTAAACGTTTTATCAACGCATTGAGGCCTGGTGACCTCACATAACATTGTATTGTAGAAAGTAAATAAATTTCCGTTTGGTGTCCAGATTTAGAATGAAGCACCACTTCATCTCCTCCCATGTATGTCGTAAAAGGCGAGGGACTTTGTTCAGCAGTGGGTCATTGGGTTGATATGATGTAAAAAGTTTAAAGAGTGTGGTGTAAACTTTTATTTTAAATTAAGCCTTTTTTTCATTATAATACACGAAAGATAACCACTTGCCTTTTGTTATAGTTCTGGGCGTTAGGTGTATTAATCAGTAGATGTGAAAAATAATCAAACAATATTTGAACTGACAAATCAATTTTAAATAATATTTATTTAGGAAGCAGGTTTTCAGAAACATTGTAAGTGTTTTACTAGTCAGTCAGTGCCTCTGAAAAGAAATGCCGAAACTTGGTCAAAGGTTTCTCTTTTAAAGTACAGAAACATTTTTTGTCACAATGTTGTTAAAAAATTTAGGCCAGCGTCTGGAATGGCACTTTGAAGAAACTTCCATAGCCATTTTGTGTTTTTCAGTAATGAACTGAGTCAACTGAATGGATGTCGACGGATACTGGTAGTATATACGACTTCGGAATCGAGTAACAAAAAACGTCCACAGCAAGAGCTACTTACTACTTTACTATTAAGAGCTGATTATTATTTTGGGACGAAAGATTAGAAACTTTTAAATGGCTCTTTAGTCTTTATCATTCGCGTATATATTTTCATTCATCTTATCATCATCATTTTGAGCCATTTATACGTCAACTGCTAAACAAAGGCATCCCCCATAGATTTCTAGAATGGTATCGTCGTTTTGGGGGGTATTTGCCAATACTTACTACGCTTGGTAGGCGGGTTGGAGAGCGCAGTATAGATACTGTTTCACAGAAGAGACGCTGCTGCTCATCCCTCTGGTTTAGCGTCCCTTAGTCGCTTTTTTGCCGTGTGGTGCCGGCTCAGAATGCCACCACCCCATTTCATCCCGTGGGTGTCGTAAAAGTCGACTAAGGGATTAACCGGTGGATGGGCAGCAGCGTCCTTCGAGCACACAACAACTCAACTGCGATCGCCAACCCGTCTGCCAAGCGTGGCGATTATGGCAAGACCCCCCACTGAGCACACTACACACCCATATCGGTTGTTGTGATGATCTTTGGGGGAGGCCTGTCCAGCAGTGGACTTTATTCGGCCGAAATGATGAGTCGCTTTTTACGACATCCACAAGAGGAGATGGAGTGATTCATTTATCTACATCAAACTATAACCCATTGATAACTTCAGGCAGGCAACCCTACGCACTGATGACAATTGCGGGTAATCATGGCTGATGACGTCACTCGGCGTGCAGCGCTGCAGCCTTCATGCCTGTCAACTGATTGCGAGACATTCGATTCGAGTTAGGTACTACACACACTAGATAGACGAGTCGATTGCGCGATGCGTCATACAGAAACAAAATCACGATTATGAGATCTCACGGAGTCTAAGAGTACTAATTGTTTATTATTGGCTTGCACTGTGATTTAATGGTATTTGCAGTAAGCTCACAATGGGTCTTGAATTGATCTCGTAGTCGCCTTGTACGACACTACGAAAAGCGACGGCTTCTCGGAAAGTTTCTCGTTAGTTCAGCGTTATGCATGAGGTCGGTTGCACGACGCACATTCCCGTGCATCAGCCCGCCATGTTATACATGCTGGATTATATAACTCATTCAAACGCCCTATGCGCGAAAATCGCGTCTTACACATGTCACTGATCCAGTGCGCTTAGTGCCTTAATTTGGATGACATTGTCAGTGGTCACATTAGCTGAATTAAATTATAATTTGGTACAAAAAAGGCATAATAAAAAGACTATTAGCCATAATGTCAAAAATAGTTTCTAGGGTACCGTACCTCATAATGGTAAAACGCAAACCCAGTACTAGTTTGTTGTTTGTATGTTTGACACACGGTCAAGATTCCTTTTCTCAAAAACGGCTTGAGGTATTAAGTTGAAGTCTATAGACTCATGCGGCTGTAAAAATTGAAGTTTCTAGATAAACGCAATAAAAAGACGCATACTAAAATTACCACTCACTGACATTTTCTAGTGCCTTGAATTAATTGATTTGTCTGGACCTAAAATCTTGAAATTTGGCACGAAGGACGTCTTGTGGCACATGTGAAAATCCGAAATTCAGTCATTCGAAATTTCGTGTGGACATATTACCATCCAAACTTATATTTGCGGTTAATTTCATATAGCGTAAAACGCGAGCGCTCGCAAAATAAAAGCTTGTCATTTTAACACATTCCTAAACTTGGGGGATCACGACAATATGTAAATCACATTGTACGGAACCCTTTCAAGGCGCGGCTCCTAATCGCACATGACCTATATGTTAAATTATTAAGTTGTGATAGTTTTGTGGATTAGGTTTATTAGTGTTCTTAGTATGAGTGAATTTGGACATTCTTTGGAATTGTGTATAAATAATAAACACTCGAGCAACTTATTTTTTTACTGATTTCGCGACCGCCAGCAATCTCTCATTAATTTTTTTTTTTTTTTTTTTAAAACGTAGCCCCACACTAGGATTTCTCCTGTGTCGTGGGTGCGTTTACAGACATGAATTCCACATACAATACACCCAGACCCGGAACAACTATCTGCAGATCATACAAATATTTGTTCCGTGTGGGAATCGAACCCACGACCCGGAGCGCAGCAGTCGACTGTATCAGCCACTGCACCAACCGTGCCGTCATTGTTTCAACTGTTTGTATTCTATGTGGATTTTTAGATGTTACCGCATAAGTTTGAAATCAGAACACTTGTGGAATCTCTTTACTTTCCGTCCATATATCACATGAAATTTTCTACGAAAGTATTTCCCGTATAACTAACACATTTGACACAAAGAAATGACTTGAAATGAATGATAATTTAATGTCATCAGATTAGCCTGTAAACGTCCATGGTTACGAGGGCAACAGAATGATCACAACAATAAACGCTTATTGACGATATTGCCTTAATCACCACGTATGGCGGCGGATATGTGGTCGCATTATGCTGTTATTAATTATGAGGACGTCAAGCACGAGTCATCATATCGGCCATTTATACGTCCACTGCTGAACAAAGGCCTCTCCCATAGATTTTCACAACTGTGTCATCGTTTTGGGGGGTATTAGCCAATACTCACCACGCTTGGCAGGCGGGTTGGTGAGCGCAGTATGGTTACCGTTTCACAGAAGGGACGCTGCTGCCCATCCCTCTGGTTTGGATTCCCTTAGTCACCTTTTACGACATCCACGGGAGGAGATGGAGTAGTGCTATAGCATTCTTAATTCGGACACCACACGGAATTCAAGCACGAGTAGAGTGGGGTGATTTGCGTTATTCTTAGCTGGGGGACTGTTTTCTCCAGACAATAATTAGTCATCATCATCATATCAGCGAAAAGACGTCCAGTGCTGAACAAAGGTCTCCCCCATAGACGACCGTAATAACCGTAAATACCGTAAGTCGTCGTTTTGGGGGGAATTTGCCAATATTCACCACGCTTGGCAGGCGAGTTTGTGAGCGCAGAATGGCCGCTGTTCCTCAGAAGGGATGCTGCTGATCATTCCTCTGGTTAAGAGTCCCTTAGTCGCCGTTTACGACGTCCACAGAGGAGACGGAGTTGCGCTATATTCTTAATCCAGACACCACACGGATTCAATCATTAAGTGTTGATTGAATAAAAAGTACTACGAGTGTATTAATTTACCTTTGGAACAATAGCACCTACAAGGATAGTCTCTTGCAGAGCGCTAACATCAGCATCATATCAGCCATAGGACGTCCACTGCTGAACGAAGGCCTCCCCCATAGATTTTCACAACGGCCGCTCACATGCCGCCCGCATCTAACGCTTCCCAGCGACCTTCTTCCCACGCTGCGTTTTGCGTTGCGTGGTCTCCAAATAACCTTTTTGCCCCAACGGCCATCAAATCTACGAGCTATGTGACCCACCCATTGCCACATCAGTTTACTAATCCTTTCAACTATGTCGGCAACTTTAGTTCTTCTTCGGATATTCTTCTTCATTTCTGATTCGATCTTGCAGAGAAATACCAAGCATAGCTCTCCCTCTCTCCATAGCTCGCTGAGTGACCTTTTTCTCATGAGGCTCATAGTGAGTGATCGCTAACGCAAATGCGTAATCTAACATGTGCGGAAGCGTACGATTACTGTCGGTGTCATACACGGAAGCGCATAGATTTATTTATTTTTCGGGAGGAGCATTCACAAGGAAATAGCAGAGCACTAACCGACCACCGAGTGAATGGTGTCATATCCGTCACCGTTAAAATGGTTACACGTTACGTATGCCGACTATTCATTCTTCTAGGTGTTATATTTCTCTCGGGGGTCGCGGGTGCGCAGATAGGGGAGTCTGCGAGCTCACCCCAAGTGGCCCCCGGGAGGACGGTGACGCGCACGTGGTCACGTGCCGCCATGTGCGCTGCACAGCGAGGCTTGAGGGGATCCTTTACAATGCTCCCCGTTAAATGTCTGGGGGGCGGCCTTTTTACAGTTGCATTCTCTACCAATGGGCAGCTCTAGTGTGATCTTACGATGACCTGGAGCCCCCCTTCAGTGCCGAAGATGACCGCTCCAGAGGTTTTAGCCGGTAGGAGTCCGGCATACCTCTTCGCCCTTCCCCAGGGTGAAAGAAGTTGCATGTAGAATTTCCCCTGGACATCAATAAAAAAAGGCATTATTATTCTAAGATCTTGCCTTACTTGCTGATCTTACTTATGGAATACCCGTTGCGCTAGTATGGCTTGCATATGATCGGTGTTTTTTGAATAGCTTGGTGGCTTTTACCCCAGTATTATCGTATCAGCCAAAGGACGTCCACTGTCAAATAAAAGCCTGCCCCAGCGATTGTCTCCACAGTTGTCTCGTCTTTTGGGAGGAAGTTGCTAGTACTCATCACGCTTGACAAGCGGGTTGTGAGCGTAGTAAATATGGCTACTGATCCACAGAAGGGACGCTGCTGCCAGTCCCTCTGGTTAAGTGTTCCTTAGTTCCTTTTTACGACGTCCACGGGAAAAGATGGAGTGGAACCACTATATTCTTAATCAGGACAAACAGAATACACCTGATATTGCGGAGTACAAATAAACTTTGAGCGCATTGTTAGCTTCATCTCACATAGGATCTCATAACGTCCACATCGAGGATGCTACAAGTTTGCCTCCATTGCTGAGAATGTCAAAGTGACTCCTTCGGTGGTATGGACATTTACTCTGCCATCCAAAATACCATCTGTTGCGAATAGCACTGAAATTATTGACCATGAGCGAACCCGCAGAAGAGCTCCCGCCACCGGGCTTATAACAGCCAAGGTACTCTTGAAGAAGAGTGAAATAGTCATCACAATAGAAGGACGAGAATGGAGAGTTGACCTCAGGTAATGGGACAAGGTTAAGGAAAGAAGATATTAGCTCCATCTTACAATCATACTGCCTTGAAAATCAATCTATCTATAGGCCAAACAATTTTTAATCCCAATGAAACCTAACCTGTGAGCGGTAGGATAGAATCCGGATGCTTCGTCATCGATTGAGATCGTCATTTGTTCGTTGACTGCATTGTTTTGCCATTGTATTAAGTGTGATAGAGCCTGATAGTTATCAGATGGCGATCATATCGACGATCGAATCAAATGGTGTCAGACTTGTGATGCGTGGGCACATCTGACCGGCTGTCAGTGAAAGTAAAACATGGATCAAATCAGATTTTCAAATGTCCGTCTTCGTGATAAATCATAGCGGTACTGAGCCTGGAGGTAAATTCGCTTTTCTAGCTCTAGGTTGCGGGTTCAACATGACATGTACCACTGTTCAGTCATTAGTTTCTTCGTTACTTTAAGACACCACTCACTTTAAGTGGAAAACATCGTGAGAGAATCGAGATCTAAAGGTCGCATACACTCAGTGACTAAATTGGTCATAAATGCTCGATCCTTCTATGTAGAGATAGGTCTTGCCCCGCGGTGGAACAGTTACAGGCTTTGGAATAAACTATTAGGACCTTACATATGAAATATAATAATATGAAAAAACGAAACGAAAACAATCCTATTAAATTATATATATTACATTTAATCAGTCAAAGTATGTACCATTGCTATGTATGCACTTTTGCCATTTGATAGGTATTGATTCCTTTGCAAAAAGTGTGGGAGCGAGAATAAATAAATATCAAGGCGGTTTGAACTTTGACGGCACGGTTGGTGCAGTGGTTGATACAGTCGACTGCTGCGCTCCGGGTCGTGGGTTCGATTCCCACACGGAACAAATATTTGTATGATCTGCAGATAGTTGTTCCGGGTCTGGGTGTATTGTATGTGGAATTCATGTCTGTAAACGCACCCACGACACAGGAGAAATCCTAGTGTGGGGCAACGTTTTTTAAAAAAGAAAAAATAAAAAAGAAATACTGTCTCATCGGAATAGATTTTTTTCCTTGTAGTAATTTTATCCAAATTCCGGAAAAAGTGGTAATCTGTTACAGCAAGGTCCGGGGAATTTGGTGGGTGTCGGAGATATTCCAATCACAAACCCTCTAATTTAGCGTCCGTCTGTCTTGCAGTGTGAGGTCTAGCGTTGTCATGAATCAGCAGTGGGCTAAAGCAATTGACCAGCCTCGGTTGTTTAACGGATAGTTTTTCCATCATGGTTTGCAATTGTTGACGATACACATCTGCTATAATTGTCTGGCCAGATCTTATAAAGCTGTAGTAGACGATACTAGCACTGGTTCACCAAACACTCACCAGAAGCTTTTTCTGAGTCAAACAAAAATAAGGTCACCCATTGTGAAGAGCATTTCCGATTATCGACAGGATCCATTTTTCATCACAAGTAACAATACGATTCAAAATCCCTCATTATTATTGAGTATTGAGTAATGTAACGCAGCACTCGACGCGTGATTGTTAGTGTGCTTCACTCAATGCATGCGGTTTTTTCACTTTTCTTATTTCTTTCAAGTGAATTAAAACTATTTTATTACTCACACCATAGCCTGCCACTAACTCTGACGTGGTTTGCGATAGAGCTGCTTCCACGGTCATTTTGAATTTTTTGTTATTAAATTCCGTGTGGTGTCCGGATTTCGTGTGGTGTCCGGATTTCTTGTGGTGGCCGGATTAAGAATATAGCACCACTCCATCTCCTCCCGTGGATGTCGTAAAAGGCGACTAAGGGAATCTAAACCAGAGGGATGGGCAGTAGCGTCCCTTCTGTGAAACGGTAGCCATACTGCGCTCACTAACCCGCCTGCCAAGCGTGGTGAGTATTGGCAAATACCCCCCAAAATTATGACATAGTTGTGGAAATCTATGGGGGAGGCCTTTGTTCAGCAGTGGACATATAAATGGCTGATATGAGTTATTAACTTAGGTCTTCGACCATCCCCGGAGCTTCTTCTGTAGGTCATCATTTCCAGAACGTGAGTATAGGAACCAAAAACGTACCGTGTTTTCTTTTGCAGTAGCTGCCTCATACACATAACTTATCCTTCGTGCTATTTCTGCAGCGCTGGGAAACTCATATTCGTAAATAACACGATATTATAAGTTTTCCATAATTATTGTGAACAGACCGATGTTACAGAAAAATCAAACGTCGCGAAAACAAATGAATAACTAAATTCAAAACACAAATATACGAGCTTAAATTTGAATTTGGAATTCCTAACCGAACGCCAAATTGCCGTGTGGTGCCGGCTCAGAATGCCACCACCCCATCTCCTCCCATGGGAGTCGTAAAAGTCGACTAAGGGATTAGCCGGAGGACGGGGAGCAGCGTCCTTCGAGTACATTAACAACTCAACTGCGATCGCCAACCCGCCTGCCAAGCGTGGCGATTATGGCAAAACCCCCCAACGAGCCCACAACACATCCATATCGGTGATTGTGGTGATCTTTGGGGGAGGCCTGTGTCCAGCAGTGGACTTCATTTGGCCGAAATGATGAACCGAACGCCAAATTTTTGAGACCAAAGTGGCCAGTTCTACAAAACGCCAATTTGCTGCTCGCAATGCTCGCATACCTAGGACGCGGTACAGCGGTATTGGTCAGGCTTATAGACTGCAAATTAGTGGATGTAGTACTGCCGAACATAGGCCAACCCAAATGTGCTTTTATTAATGTTCGGAAGCTGGCTGTGTGGCTAACAAATCGTTGAATGCAGTATGTTGTTAATAGAAACAGAAAGATGCTTTGCTAGAAACCACGATACCTTTTTCTTTTTATTTTTTATTGGTGCCCAGTGGAAATTCTTCATGAACTTCCTTCGCCCCGGGGAAGCACGAAGGGGTATGCCGGACTCCTACCGGCTAAAACCACTGAAGCGGTCATCTTCGGCACGTATGGGAGGCTCCAGGTCCTCGTATGATAACACTAGAGCCGCCCACTGGTGCCACGCCTATTGGCACATCCCTGAGAGGGTGACTGTAAAGCGGTCACCCCCCCAGGGGGATTGTAAAGGATCCCCCAAAGCGTCCCACGGCAGCGCGTGACCACATGCGTGCTACCGTCTTCTCTTGGGTCACTTGGTGTGGGCACGCAGATTCCCCAATCTACGCACCCGCGAACCCAAGAAACCACGATACCTATACGATATATACAATCAATTATCAAAGCATTTCATCGAAAGGATATTATTAAAATGACAATTGAATATATATTTGCATACTTTCTTGAAGCAGCGATTTGTTCCGTGTGGATATCGAAGCCGCAGATCGCCTCTGCGCCAACCGTGTCGTCAAAGTATATTGCACAATTTACGTGAACTCACCGTTATCACACGTAAATAGCGATAAATAGCTAAACCACATTGCCAGTAAGCTTTAAATACACATAGAAATTTAAATGGGAAAACAATTGAACCGTGTGACGTGGCCGACATATTTTTTAGAATTTTTGTGAAATATTTTCAATATGTAAAGATTAGTTAATCTTAACACCGTATAACGTTGCCTTATACTTGTCATTGGCGAAATTGTGGAAGATTCTCTACAGAAGCCATAATCTAAGAGAAGAAGAAATTACTATGTCTCGAGATGGCGCAATGAGCGCAGTGTGGACAGGACTACTCCTGGGTAGCGTACCATTGCTATGAGTATGCGTGAAGCTTACCACCAGGCGAATAACTATCTTGTGTCTAAACGTGGCATCTCACGGTTGGTGCAGTGGCTGATACAGTCGGCTGCTGCGCACCGGGTCGTAGGTTCGATTCCCGCACGGAACAAATATTTGTACGATCTGCAGGTAGTTGTTCCGGGTCTGGGTGTATTGCGTGTGGAATTTGTGTTTGTAAACGCACCCAGGACACAGGAGAAATCATAGTGTGGGCAGCGTTTTGAAAAAAAAAAAAACTCGTCAGAAGGTGACATAGAATAAACATGATCATATCAGTCATTTATACGTCCACTGCTGAACAAAAGCCTCCCCCATTGATTTCCACAATTGTGTCATCATTTTGGGGGGTATTTGCCAGTATTCCCCACGGCTGGCAGGCGGGTTGGTGAGCGCAGTATGCCTACTGTTCCTCAAAAGGGAGGCTGCTGCCCCTCCCTCTGGTTTAGTCCCTTAATCGCCTTTATGACATCCACTGTAGGAGATGGAGTGGGGCTATATTTTAGATCCAGATACTACACAGATAAAAGAACACCAAATTCCCTAATTTGTAGAGCGCTTTCGCATTTTACGTAACGAACTCAAACTTCATTACTATAACAGTACTTATTCACGGAACGTTACGGAGAGAACTATGTTGCTCCAATCAACACGTGTGCATTAAAACTTACGGCAAACATCAGCACTCGGTGTTATGAAAAATATGGTCAAGTCAGATTTTTGTGTCCGCGTTTGGATTCCGTTTGCTTATGTTTATGATTGATTTTTGGACGTTGATAACATTGGATTTTATCGACAATCGAGGATAGACATGGCATGTTTTTTTATACGATTGGTTAAATGCCTATATGTTTAAAACAATTGCATGTTGCATTGTGCATACTATTTGACGTAAATGAGCCTTATTTATGTATACGTGTAAGTGATAACGTACCGAAATTTTGTGTAGAGGTTACATTTAGGCTTACTATAAAATAGGAGAGCCATTAATCTCGAAAATAATGTCATAGTTTTTGACATTTTTGAGCACGCAATGTATCGTAAACAACGCGAACAAAACGCTACGTGAGTATTGTACTATGATATGATATTATTATGATACTACAAGCAATTACCTCATCCGTGAACTGTAGCGAAACAACAGCCGTTTGTATTTGCATGGTTTTATGTGAAAATAAATAGTTTATCGTTTATTGAGTTGTTATTTAGCATTAGGATACAAGAAAAAAATTCTTTTATACTGAAATCACTGAAGGAAACTGGAATAACAACTGAAAATTAATGAAAAGACTGACGCAAAATCGCCAATGCTGAGGGTTACGATGTCAGTTGCACCCGTTATATTAATATTTTAGGAACAGTTACCAAGGATCGGCCTTTCCGATGGTAAGTGGAACCTCGGGGGTTGCATGCGCGCAGATTGGGGAATCTGCATTCTCATACCAAGTGACCCCTGGGAAGACGGTGGGGTGCACGTAGTCACGTGCTGCCCAATCCACCCCAAAAAGTGCCTAGGGGCCGCCTTTTTATAATCCCCTTTCCTCCACTAGAGAGCATGGCCGCTTTATAGTCATGCCCTTGAAGATTTGGCACCAATGGGCGGCTCTAGTGTCTTTAGTCTGTAGGAATAGGTAGCAATGGAACATAGTCTTGGCAGCCTAGTTTACATAGAAGAAACCTTTATCTGGTTAATGTAAAAAAATACTGACATCGATACAGTATAGAATCAATTTGATGAATCAAATCATCAACGGAACCCCAAAAACTTACAAAACAAACAAATGAACCAGAGACAATGAGCGTAGCATCATGAATCATAGTGTTAGGCAATACACTAATGGTACGTGTACTATCGACTTTCAGTTATGAAATTGTACCAAAATCTGTTACTAAAGTCTGGGCCATCGATCAAATGTAGTCCGGCTAGATATTTCGTCATATTTGATTTCGTCTCTAGTTAGATTTAAAATAACAAAGCCTTATTGATAAACTGTTACTGTGTGGTGTCCGGATTAAAAATATAGCACCAATTCATCTTCTCCCATGAAGGTCCAGGAATACTTAGTAGCATCCCTTGTGGAACAGCAGCCAATCCGCAGTCACGAACCTCAAGCGTGGTGAGTATTGGCGAAGTCCCTCCAGAATGGGGACATGTAACCGGTCCTTGTGGAAATCTATGGGGAAGACATTTTCTTTTCTTTTTTTAAAAACGTTGCCCCACACTAGGATTCCTCCTGTGTCGTGGGTGCGTTTACAGACATATATTCCACATACAATACACCCAGTGTGTTTGCCGTGTGGTGCCGGCTCAGAATGCCACCACCCCATTTCATCCCGTGGGAGTCGTAAAAGTCGACTAAGGGATTAACCGGAGGATGGACAGCAGCGTCCTTCGAGTACATTAACAACTCAATTGCGATCGCCAACCCGTCTGCCAAGCGTGGCGATTATGGCAAACGGTCGTTGTGGTGATCTTTGGGGGAGGCCTGTGTCCAGCAGTGGATTTAATTCGGCCGAAACGATGAATACACCCAGACCCGGAACAACTACCTGTAGATCATACAAATATTTGTTCCGTGCGGGAATCGAACCCACGACCCGGAGCGCAGCAGCCGACTGTATCAGCCACTGCACCAACCAGCTGTTGTCGCTCTTTGGCTGATAATCGATATATTGTTGTGTTCACTGGTCAGCTTATAACTGCTATAGCAGTCTAATTGCAAGGCATTTAATTATCATTGTGCATAAATACGAGTGTCGTTTTCCCACACATTGGCATCCATTATCCTCAAATAGCTTTTTACGGTTATATTGCATTAAGTAATAAGACTGTAATCTATCTATATATATAAAAAAATAATGTTCGTTTGTTGAAAATCGCAAATCTCCCTAAAGTTCTTTACCAATCGTTTTGGAACTTTTACACATAGCTGTATTCATATACGCGCATGTTTTTATAAAATCAGGGAAACTCATATTTTATTTATTTATTCATCATTAAATTCATTTTGTAAATATGTCGTCTAGCCACAGTAATGCGTGGTAGGGTAAAGCTAGTTCTGCGTGCTCACACCACGCTGCCACGTGCCGTCGTGTGCGCAGCACAGCGCAAAGCGAGGCGTGGGGGGCTCCTTTACAATCCTCTCTGAGAACTGCCTGGGGGGGCGACCTTTTTACAGTCGCCTTCCCTCCACTAGAAGGGGTGAACGCTTTGCAATTCCCTCCGTGATGTGCCTAAAGGCGTTGTACCAATGCGCGGCTCTAGTGTGATCTTACGAGGACCTGGAGCCCCCCTTCGGTGCCGAAGATGACCGCTCCAGTGGTTTTTGAGTTGTTAATGTACTCGAAGGACGCTGCTGCCCATCCGCCGGTTAATCCTATAGTCGCCTTTTACGACATCCACAGGATGAGCCGCTTCTTTACTCAGGTTCCTGACGGAAAGACCTGTTGTACTAACAGAACTAGACAAAAAACTGTCTCACGGGATTCACAATACGTACGAGATCGTGTGACGCTTGCTTTCAGTATACTCTTAAGCTGAACGCTTTTCCATTCTGTAAGCTCGAACATGTTTCATTGCCGCACTACATTTACATGTTTATAATTGACACAAGATACGACAAATTCCACTGTGCGTGCTAAGCCAGGTATAATAATGAAGTCGCTTACCCTCGAGACGAGATAGTGTGCCCACTTCAGACCAGGAGCACTTGGTTAAAAGCTAACAAAAACGTAGATACTATCTTATATTCTGCTATAGCACTTTAAGTATATTTTCAACTGCTAGGAGTGTAATTTTGTATTTCTAAAATTAGCATAAGTGGCCTTTTAGAGTAATGGAGGAGCGCAGAGGTCGAATTACTGCATTAGAGGTTACGAATTATCTAAGGACTTGTCACCTAACTTATGAAGATGTATTGTGGGTCGATAGTTTATTGCTTTTAGAACTGACCTTTTCAATTATGTATTGTGAAGTAAATAAATGCTATATAAAATGTGACTTGCTACTGAGTAATCTGAGCTTTTAGTATTCCGTAGGATAGCTAAATTAAGAATATACCACCGCTCCATCTCGCTCCTAAGATGTCGTAAAAGGTAGCTAGGAGACTCTTAACCAGAGGGATGGACAGCAACGTCCCTTCTATGAGCCTTGACCATACTGCGCTCACCAACTCGCTTGTCAAGCGTGGTGAGTACTAACAAAGCCCCCGAAAATGATTACACAATTGTGGAAATTATATGGGGGAGGCCTTTGTTCAGCAGTGGACGTCCTTTGACTGATATGATGAATCTGAATTTCAGTATTCCGTGTGTCCGGATTAAGAATATAGCACCACTCTATCTCCTCCCTTGGGACATCCACGGGATAAAAGGAGGCCGGACTCTTAATCAGAGGGATGGGCAGCAGCATCCCTTCTTTGGAAAAGTAGGCCATATCGCGCTCACCAACCCGCCTTCCAACCATGGTAAATATTAGCAAATTTTACCCAAAATGACGACACAATTATGAAAATCTATGGGGGAGACCTTTGTTCAGCCGTGGACGTTTAGGTATGAATCTGAGTTTAATAGCTAGAAATATTGAAATGCGCTTGATTTTTAAGGCTTGTGTTAGCCACTTGGCTACCATGCAGAAAAGTAGATCTGCAAGATTAAACTGCGCTTTCCGCGGCTAGGCTTTTGAATCAGTGACCATTTTTAGCTATAAGACGGGGTCCATGCTTGGAGAACACGTTAAATTCAGTTCCGTTGTCAAACAAATATCTATATAGTTGCGGGAAGTCAGAAGCTTGAAACTCTGGCAACCGGTCTAAGCCTGAGGATATCTGTATACTCCAATTGGTTTGCGGAGTTAGGGTGGCAGTCGTTCTGTGTAAAGTACTGATTATCATTATCTTAATCATAATTTCAGCCAAAAGATGTCCACTGCAGGACGTAGGGTCTCCTCCAGGATGACCATAATGACTGGTAGGTATGGGTTTTTGTGTGCTCATCGGGGGGTTTTGTTTTGCAGGAATATTAGCGATCGCAGTTAAGTTGTTAATTTACTCGAAGGACGCTGCTGCTCATTCGCCTGATACCAAGCCTGAGTAGCCTATTACTGCACTCATGGGTAGAGAAGGATGGTCCATTCTTTATAGGAAATCGCAAATTTTGCTTGGGGTTATAGGTGGGCTGAATATATAGGGTCTTACTTTAATAATAGAAAATATTTTAAGGCTAGGCTCAATGAATGGTATAGAATTCATTTCAAATATCAAGAATCGATTTTACTGATAGTAAATAAATTAATATTTAAATACTCGACTAGCGAAACATTCACTGACTCTGTCTTATTTTATAAAATAAACGTTGTTGTAGTGGTTTTTTTGCTAAATCGCTTCATTACAACCTTTAGATTTACCTCCCAAAATATTTTACATTAATAAAGTAAGACGGTATATATGTTACTCTATTTAGCCCAACCATTAACCAACCAATTTTACCAACCATATACGCTTCCCCGTTTTAAATGATTTTTTTTTTGGTCGTGATGCTATTCTGCTGTTGCACCACGTTGTTCACGATGTCATTCGAATACCGAGACTAGGGTGGCCAGGCGTGCCTTCCCTCCGCTAGAGGGGGTGACCGCTTTACAGTCATCCCCTCCGTGATGTGCCTAAAAGCGCATACGGTACGGTACGGTAAGTATGGTACGGTACCAATGGGCGGCTCTAGTGTGATCTTACGAGGACCCCCCCTTCGGTGCCGAAGATGACCGCTCCAGTGGTTTTAGCCGGTAGGAGTCCGGCATACCCCTTTACCCTTCCCCGGGGCGAAGGAAGTTCCATGTAGAATTTCCACTGGACATCAATAAAAAAATATTAAAAAGGGTGGCCAGGCGTTGAACCGCTGCCATCTGTCAGGTTAGAGAGAGGCAATTAAGCAGGTAAGTGATCATCTCCGCGTATAGAATAGAATAATTTATTCAGTAATTAGGTCCTAACAGACACTTTTACACGTTATACTGAGATAACGGAGGGTATTTTACTACACTAGGGTATGACAACCTCTGAGAAAAAAACCCGAAAGAAGAAAGTAGAAATAAACTCAGGGCTAGGTACGTTTTTATTACTTTGCTCTTTTTTTATGCGTACAATTATTATTAGCACAATATATCACATACATTACAAACATGGCTTTACAAATGATTTAAAACAGCTCTGTACATTGAAAAATATTCTGTTGCTATACTAAAAAAATCATTGCAGGTACAGTTGGTTTCCAGGGAAGCCACGTGTCCAGAAAACTAACTAACTAACGCAATTTGTCCCTGTCGTCAACAGACGTCAACCCTGACCAAAGAAGAGAGAGGGGTAAGACGTGAGCTAACAATACTCGTCACTCACCACACGATACGCAGCAACAGAAAGTTATTAGTTGTATTCTATGAGAGTCTGCTACTTCCCTGGTCACGACAGCTTGATTTTCTGCTGTAATCAAAATATAAAACAGTTCAAATGAGTAATAAAATGTATTAGGCACAGTAGCGTTATTTATATATGTAACAAACATGTTCTGTCCTAGGAACTATAGTTGTTCACATTTAGCTGATAATATACAGTTTAGTTTAATTAACTGCAAGGACGCACGAGCTATCTTTACAGCCTAAAACATAAATTACTTATCGATATATTTATCCATTACATTTATTGTGTTGTTTCCAATAAATCCACATGTTCCGTATGACCACCATATGATTATGTGCAGAAGGATCATTGGATGATCGAAGGGCTATATTATATATGATAATATTGTTGCTCTTATATCTTTGTAAGCAAGTATTTGTACAAGGTGCGAAAACTTTACTGTTTACAAAACGGTTTATAGTTTACTTTGAGCATCCCTTAAGGCGACGAATTGAAAATGTTGGCGTCAGTAATAGAACATTCCGGTGTTAGATATTTTCAACTATGCCAAAAAACAAAAAAACTCTTGTGTGATCTTACGAGGACCTGGAGCCCCCCTTCTGTGCCGAAGATGACCGCTCCAGTGGTTTTAGCCAGTAGGAGTCCGGCGTACCCCTTCGCCCTTCCCCGGGGCGAAGGAAGTTCCATGTAGAATTTCCACTGGACACCAATAAAGGACAAAAAAAAATTCCAATGAAGTTTCGTCATTTGGATCTAACTTTGTCAGTCCACAAAGCGAAGTGGGTCTTCTAATACTTCGTTTTTGTATTATACTCGTAGTAAATATATGTATGTCACGAAGTGGGCCTTCTAATACTCCGTTTTTGTATTATGTACGGGTAAATGTTTGTGGTCGGCGGCAAGTTGTGACACCTGAGAAGGTATTAATATTCATAGTGATGACCGAAGAGATACGATATCCTTGTTCGTCTTGAATTTGCTACTGAGCTTTTCTGTTTAGAAAAAAGGAATGTGTCTACAGAATGTGTGTTAAATGGAGAAAGTAATTGAGTAAACAACGTTCAACATTCAACATTCAACAAAATGCAAAATAAAAGAAACTGGGAAAGTGCGAGTTGAACTCGCATGGAGAGGGTTCCATGCAATTAATATGTTATATACCACTTTTTTTTAAATCTGACTTTAATTTATTTATGGTAACTAAAAAAAATATGTATGGTACCGGATTGTAGAGGGAAATTGCTGAATATATTGTCTATTGTTGAGTTCTGTCTCGTACCAACAATTTGTCCCAAGAACAAACTTAACAATGTAGTTGAAAAATATGTTCTCCCACACATTCCAACTGCAAATGTAAGTTTGTACGCACAATATTAAAAGATTTACCATGTTATTTAAAACTTCTCATAGGTTTCCCTGTAATCTATAAGTAAAGAACCATTGAATAAATAAATAATAATTGAATAGTCCGCAGCTTTAAGTCATGAAATCGAGATTTGTTTATTATACAAAATTCTTGCGTGTACATATACTCATCCCGAGCTTTGTACAAATCGACTTTGAACAAGCAATACATCTCAAAGTTGTGGGTAACATACAGAATCCAGACTCATCACAAATATCTGCTTCGCAAGTCCCAATGAGGAAATCGGACCAGCGACCCACAAGTTGTACATTCTTTCGCTGTGCCATCATAATGCGCGCCCACTATTAATAAAAGTGTCATCATGACTGTCGTTATTAATAGAATCAAGATTGAACACCGGTAGCAGCTTACGCCAATCCCAAAGTTAACGGTTTTATTATATAAAAACAGTGTGATTTTTAATTCGAGGTCATAAGTCAACGGTCTTTCCAAGGATGTGCCAGTTTTGAGTGGTTATTGATAAGTTCAGTGGAAGTGGGGCTTGAAGACATTTTTGTGATAAAGTTTTTCCAGATGGTAGGTCTTTTATTGAGAAAGTCCGGTTAAGATAAGATAAGATAATAATTTATTTTGTAACCCATAAAACAACATTTTGCACAAGGTATTAATAATTATAGTTTCAACATTGGGTAAAGGATATATTCTAGAAGGTAAGAACGCTGATACATAAACTAGGCCGCAACCTGTACTATAGGCATCAGTGCTCACCCCCTTTACAATAAAGTGTGAAAAAGTGAAACGGTTTAATATATAACAAAAATATGATGTACAGTATAGCAACAAATAGTTATCACGGCAAATAGCTGCATTTTTTTACCAATATTTGATGCGTATCAGTAGTGTGGGTTGTGTAGTGTGTGTTGTGTGTCGGGTGTGTGTTGTGTGTCGGGTGTGTAGTGTGTGTTGTGTGTAGTATGTGTTGTGCGTAGAATTTTGTCTGTGCTGCATGTGGTATATGTATATGTAGTAGACTAGTCTATGTCTTTGATAAGATAAAATTATGGAGTAATGTTAGGTAGGTACCATCACAGCCGAGGCGTCTACTGGAGCCTTTTTTTCGAATCCTCCCCGAGAAGACCCTGGAGAGCGCCCTTTTTACAGTCACTATCTCTTCACTACAGGCCGCTTTACAGTCATCGCCTCCGAGATGTGCCTTAAGGCACAAGGCACAATGGGTGGCTCTAGTGTGATCTTACGAGGACCTGAAGCCCCCTTCGGTGCCAAAGATGATCCAGTGGTTTTCCGGTAGGAGTCCGGCGGCATACCTCGTCGCCCTTCCCTGGAGTGAAGGAAGTTCATGTAGAAATTACCAATGGACACCAAATAAAAAAGGTATTTTTTTTTAAAAACGTTGCCCCGCACTACGATTTCTCCTGTATCGTGGGTGCGTTTACAGACACAAATTCCACACACAATACACCCAGACCCGGAACTACTACCTGCAGTTCGTACAAACATTTGTTCCGTGCGGGAATCGAACCCACGACCCGGTGCGTAGCAGCCGACTGTATCAGCCACTGCATTAGAGTATCGGTTTGATGCCTCGTGGAGCTAAATCATCCCAATCCTTGCCAGAGAAAGAAGAAGAGATGACTAATTACAGTCAAACATATCCAGACTTTTGTGTTTAAGTTAGCCGTGTACACCGATCATGTAAGTGGAAAAACATTCCCAATTAATTTATGATATGTATAAAAAATCGCAGCGATTGCAGTAAGAAAAAGAAAATCATTAATTACCCTCAGGTGGACTGTGGTGTGATTCCGTGTGGTGTCCGGATTAAGAATATAACACCACTCCATCTCCTCCCGCGGATGTTATAAAAGACGACTAAGGGATTCTAAATCAGAGAAATGGGCAGCAGCGTCCCTTTTGTGGAATAGCAGCCCGCCTGCCAAGCGTGGTGAGTACTAGAGAATTCTCCCAAAATGACACAATTGTTCAGCAGTTGACATCCTTTAGATGATAAGTGAGGATTTTTAAAAAACATACAAATTAAATACTAACTATATAACTAACACATAAAAATACTATTGAAACTACGGTACGGTTCACACAAAACATATACTCGGCCGCTGACTGTGAGCACTGAGCAGGTTCTTGTGTGTCCCAGTGTGAACGTGAAGTCGGCCTACATTTTTCATGGCGCGTATTTTGCCCAGTGAGAACGTTAAGTTTAAAATGTAACAAAAATGAGCGGAACACGTACGTAATACGCTCATATTCAGCGGCTGATTATGAGCGGGCGTTAGGTTTGCTGTGAATGCTCACTAACTGGTTGCACTACGTAACAAAAGGATTCAGCTAGTTTGCCATTTTACTCAGATTGACTGCCATCTGAGCTACCATTGCGAAGCTCCGTGATATTTTTAGAAGACTTCACTTGAATTTCTCCCACAGAATATAAATGAAGTCTAATACGTTGTCAGTGCCCAAACCGTACATATATGATATCGGTACTAACATAATAATGATTGTAACTACCGCAATCGTGAGCACTACATAAAATCAAACCATTGAGTAACAAGCATTATAATTTAAAACATAACTTAGTTTCGTAATTTGCGACAAAATTAATGTGTTCCTCTCCAGCCTTGAAATCACTTGGAACTATCGCATCAGTGAGAAAGGTTACATTGCAACTATCGTACAGTTGTGCTCAATAGTGGGTCAATAAATGACAACGATTTTTCGTGATTGTACTTTTATTGTTTAGTAATACCGTGAACTAGGGCAATTCGCCGGAGGATGGGCAGCATCCTTTGAATACATTAACAACTCAACTGCGATCGCCAACCCGCCTGCCAAGCATCGCGATTGTGGCAAAACGCCCCAATGAGCACACAACACACCGATATCGGTCGTTGTGGTGGTCTTTGAGGGAGGCATGTGTCCAGCAGTGGACTTTATTCGGCCGAAATGGTGAGGGCAATTCGAGAAACATGGGGATAATTAGGAATTTGTTAAGGAGTACTAATTTATTATGCTTCTCATATAGACAAAATGATTAGCCGATCATCGGGCAATTGAACTCATCCAACCAACTTATGCAATTTCCCTTGTGTATTTTTTGGATTTCGGTTGTTTTGACAGGTTTTACTAAAATATACATTTTGAATTTGACAGTAAAAAAAAAAACATTCAATCCATCTGGATTGCATTTGCAGATGATCCTAAGTATAAAGTAACTATTTAAAGGGGACGCTAACTCAGTATAACTTAATAAATACCTCACTGTTTCTAGAAATAGTTCTTGGTGCCAATTAGCCCCGAGGTTTCTAAATCGACCCATTTCGCCGGTACTTTTTTGTTACAAGTATTATTTGGATGTAGTAAATAAATTGTTGCATACATTAAACACACAAACACCTCAGCCCGTAATCGTCCACTGCTGGAATAATCACTACCATGAGCGTCACCGGGGTATTGCTATAATCACCACGTTTGGCAGGCGGATTGGTGATCATAGTATGCTATTATTAGCAGACGGTAGGATGCTGCGGCCCATCCTCTTGATATTAGCCCTTAGTTACCTTTTACGACGTGGTGAGTCAGTACTCACCACGCTTAGCAAGGCGGGCTTAGATTTAGGAATTCGTCTAAGCAAATTCCTCCTAAAATGACACACGGCGTGTCATCGTGTCACGGCTGGTCATCTTACGGGAAGGCTTTTCTTCAGGAGTGGAGGTTTTTTGGCTGTTGTTGACGAAACAGAAAATAAAACTATTACTTTTTTGTCAAGGTCATAAGGTCATAGGCCCTCATAAGTCACTTGTCTCTGGTTAGCACTCAAAACCAGCTCTGTGATGCGCCTAACGTTACAACACAGTACTATGCTGAGTCTTGACCTCTTTTCCACTATTAAGACGTGCATCAGCAAACTGGTATTTTTGTTATGATTATTTTGTATCCCTTTTTTTTGTTATGTGGTTTTTTATTGCAAGTTTAGTGTACATTTTATTTTAATTAATATTAATGTACCGATGCGCGTTTTGTTGTGGTAATAAATCGGTTTATTTTCTTTCGCTTTTCTTTCTATTAGTGCATGGTGATATTCTTTTCATAGGTTCGGTCATGGCAAAGATATTACAATGTACCAAATTTTTTTTTATAATCTAATAAGAGATGACGGCGTTTTGGTCCAGTGGTTACAAACGGCTGCCGAGTATGGGTCTTGAGTTAGATTCGTAGGTCAAACAGTTTTTATCGAGATTTTATGTTGTCCATTTTCTGAGGCTACCCACAATTTGGAACGCAGTAAATAGCAATATACCAATGAGATTATCCGGAGGATGGGCAGCGCACTACAGACAGACTGGTCATTATGACGTTATTTAGTATTATTAGTAATAAAGTTCACTACTGAACGAAAGTTTCCCCAGCTTTCGTTCAGTAGTGAACTTTATTCGGCTGAAATGATTATGATGATGATGAAATAGTAATATGTCGGCGAAATGTTGGTGTTCAACACTACCTTATCCTTCGAGGAAATGCGTGATGGCGATGGCTAAACTTTCACCTCTCTATTTATTAAGAAGTTTAGCAAGTCGTTTAACTTTAATCATCAAAACAAGGCTACAAAACTCTTTAACGCTATTCACAAATCACGTTCAAATAACGGTAATTAATTCCATCAGTCAGTTGATATGAAAATTTATCACCACACTTCCCGATTGTCCCTCGTGTGGTCACGACCGGTGGCCACATACGTGGTTAATTGATCAATCAGCATGATGCTTTTCCGCGTGCATTTTTCCTTAATTTTCAATTACATTGTCAGTGATTGGATTTTATAGTTTAGACTCCGGTAGTGAAGGGGATTCGTGTCCATAAAAATAATTGACTATATATGTACTTTGTTTACATATACGTCATCAAAGTAGCTTATAAACATCTATAGCGGCCAATGTTTCCTCATAGAATAGAAAGAGATCTGTAGGGAAGGTCTTTGTTCGGAGTTGCTTTCGCTGATATCATGATTTGTATTCAATTAGATCATGACAGACACAACAACGTCATACAGGAGTCACACAAATAGTTTCAAGAAAATCAACACCCGAATGATGTAGGAACCTGTTTTCAGTCATTCTTTCTGTTTCAAGTCATTTCTGTTCCTTTCTAAATACCATCGGATGCGATGGAACCATTGACTGCACTGGATGGGAGCAGTGAGTCCACTCTTCTTTAGGGATCTCTTGCACATTTTTTTCTAACGCAGCCACTTCGGGGTTCATAAAGCGAGTTGCTCCGAAGTTATCTTTTATTTTGGGGAATCAATAAAAGTCGGGAGGTGCCAGGCCGGGACTGTAAGGAGGATGAGTCACTAATTCCTCACCATCCACAGACAAATATTCGATTGTCCGTCAGGCGGAATGAGGTGGAGGGTTATCGCGTCGGAGGAGGATCCTGCATCTTGGGCGCTAAAGCCGAACACTTTCCAAGACAACCCATATAATCACTAACATACCAATCTGCAGTAATATTTTATTTATCCTCTTGCACAATTGTTGCAAAATGACCCGTCTGTCCAAAAATGAGGAAATCTTCTTTTCCCTTGACTTCTGCCCTTCTTTATCTTCGAATGGAAACATTCATTGGGAATATTGCTTTTGCTTTCGGACCGCAACAATATGTCCAACTTTCAGCATCTGTGACGACGTCAAACACAGCATAGGAGTCACCTCCGTTATAATTTTTAAGCATTTCACGGCACGAATTCAAACGACTGTGTTTTTGACCTTCCATTAAGTTATGAGGATACATCTGGTGCAAAGCTTTCTGAACCCTAAATGTTCGTGTAAGACATTTTTCACCTGACTCATATCAATGCCTAAACTTGCTTGGATCTGTTGATATGTCAATATTTTATCAGCTTCTGTCTGCCTTCTTACTGAAGTTATCTTCAGTGGTCATCGTAGAACGACGTGCTTCGCGCAAATCATCAGTGAGATTGCTTCGACCACGTTTAAACTCATTAAAACAATTATAAACACAGAGGCAAGAGATCGGACTTCACCATGTAATGCCAATCAAAGTCATCAATCATAACATCGTTGTTGATTACAAGAACCTGTGAGAAGAAGAGCCGCCAGAAACTCAGGGTTAGATCTTTTTTGAATTTGGTGTAGGTACGTTTTTACAATATTGTCAAATGTATTAAAATGGTTCTTCCTCCATTTCACATTTTGCAGTACATTATTCTTACATTACCTAATAACTTTTGCGAATTGTAACTAACACTATCTTTTCTCTTTCATTATTCCTAAAGAGTGTCCATGTTATTGCGAGTAACTACTTAAATTCTGACTATTCATAAGTGCCTGTGACATTTATAATTTTTTTAAATTGATTATCAATTTCTACAGCAATGATCCAGTATTGCGGTAATCATCACGCATCGCAACTAAAACTAGGTTCTTAGTAGAGCAAAGGTGCTGGTACAACATGACTGAGCTCTGTCTTGGTTATATGACGTGAGGCCTCGGGGGTCGCGAGCGCGCAGATTGGGTAGTCTGCGTGCTCATACCGTTTGACCCCCCCGGGAAGATGGCGGTGTGCACGTGGTTACCTGCCGCCGTGAGCGCAGCACAGTGCACAGCGAGTCTTCGGGGTATCCTCTATAGTCCCCCCTGAGATATGCCTGGGGGGTAGCCATTTTACAGTCACCTTTCCACCGCTAGATAGTGTGACCGATTTACAGTCATTCCCTTCGAGATGTGCCTAATGGCGTGGCACCAATGTGTGGCTCTGGTGTGATTGTATCGAGGACTTAACCCCCCCTTCGGAGATGATCGCTCCGGTAGTTTTAGCCGGTAGGAGTCTGGCATACCCCTCCACCCTTCCCCGGGGTGGTGGAAGTACATGATGTATTTCCACCGGGTTAATAAAAATACAAATAAAAAAGGGCAAAGTATGCTGGCATTAATCGTCTTGATATTATTTCTTTAGATTTTGTTTTTCTATACCCAGGGCTAGACAAAGAGCCATCTATTCAGATATATATGTCAACTATCGATTGATTTCATTTAAGTTAGTAGTATTTTCTTGATAATTTGAGATTAGATTCAATTGTTTCATATATAGTAGGCATGGGTAAACAAGAAGCAAAAATAAAAACACATTTTGTTTGTTATGAAAGGGAAATACTATTATATATAACCTGCCTTGTTCTGACAGTAGTTAATAAACTACTAATACTCCATATATCCGATTGTCATAACATCTTTGCCGGCAAGGCTCCCGCTCTTGGTCCGTCACGACGATCCATTATATGCCCACCAAGAGCCATGCTTGAGCCAGCCTTTGCCATACTGGTAGCTTATAACATGTCTCAAATAATCTTAAACAGGTCGATAGCTTTACCCTCAGCAGCTTCCGAAGCCGAGACCCAAGTCTTACTATGTGCTGCCTTAACTGTTGTTCCTTGGTTTGTAACATTTCATGACCGACTGAAAGTTCTTTTTAACCTCTCCAATATGAGACATAGAGATACTTTACAGACGATAGATAGTGGTTTAATATACTGTAAGAGGCCCAGAAATACTTAAACTGCAAAAACATATAATTTACTCCACCACATTTTTACCCGACTTTTAAAGCACGCGATTCACAAACATAATCATTTAATCTTACTCGACCTTCATACAGGCAACTATTACAAACGCGACATTAAGTATCCAACCTCGCCTCCAACCATAAACAAAATTACCAACAATCTCTAATCAATAAAATCACTAAACGCTTAGTATAAATCCGTCTTAAACAATGAGTCACAACCACAAACCTAGATTATAAACTATTGACGGTAAATCCACATTTAAGGACTCCACAGGTTAATAATAATTGTGCAAATATAAACTGTAAACATCCATAGAGCTGCTTTGATGTAGAAAGTTATAATTTATTTCATCGGTCAGTTACAACCTATGTTAATCAAGATTTTGATAAGTATTTATTGCGATATCATATCCAATAATATTAGCTTAAAGCAATATGCTTACTAGAAATTGCTTGTTTGCCACAGTCGGACAACTAGCAGCCGAAACTAATAGTAAATCTAATTCAAAATCTGTAGATTTAAGATATTGAACTATATCCGTTTTTGCGTTGAGATTACATTTAACACAAAAAACAGATATTCTTTATCCCAAATCCAATCAATCCCGCGATCCGTAGCGCAGAAAGCCAATCGCCTAGCTACTGCGCCAACTATAGCGACTCTGTTCACTAGTGGACTTTCGTTGGCTGATAAAGACAGTGTCGTCCTCTTAATCTGCCTAATGGTTGCATAAGCATCCATTGGCCACCATTCTGTAACCACCTTATTCCATTTTCCACCTTCCCTCTAAACCAATTGCCCCATGTGAAATATAAATTGGGCACCGAACTTCAGGTGAAAAATAATGTCAACACGAAGAAAACAATAATAATAAACAACAGTTGAAACGAAACACAAAGCAAATCTTCCTTGAGCTTTGTCCTATATCTTTCACTAACTCACAAGAATCTATTCTCGGATTATTTCTGAACGGCATTTGACGATAGTGCATAGTTTCTTTATTACGTTATGAATTCATGAATCAGTACCATATTGAAACTGTCGTCAGCGCTAACTGTAGGAAAACGTGCAAGGAAATTGTTACAATTTTATGTTTCTAAAGCGTGAGTAGCGTCTTTATAATATAAGCCAGAATTAATACGGATAAAAATCTGTATTATAGGGAAAAGGCGTCCTGTTTTCATTTGTGCGGAAAAGTCACTACGTCATTGTGTACGGTCGTGGTTTACGTTACACTTAAATCCAAAGCTAACGAATAAAAATCCAAAGCTTAAAAAGACGAGCTTTGAATTAACTTTTTTTGTAGCGAAGAAGATTATTTTTAACTGTAAGGGACTGAACGGAATCCAAGCAATATACTATAGAAAACACTTTTTGTTCCAGTCTCCACCTTCCAGCTCCATCATCAAACCTTCGTCACCACGTGTAATGTACGGGACTCGTTAAACGAACGAAATGAGCACAAAATCTACCTTTTTACTAGTAGCCCTTGAAGAGGTCCACTATCCATCTCTTGGCTTCATCATCAGATCAGTTCGATGGTACCAGATTACTGTATTGTCATCCAGGTTACATATACTTGCAAAGTGTCAATGGTTGAAAATAGTTAAAAGACTTTTAGCCTTTAGTTTATGTGTTCCCTTAAAATAATCCATATGATATGACATTGACTTATTTAGGTTATCATACACACAATTTTAAGATGTATAAACCTCCAACTATTGCATCAAATAGGGGGCATAACCCTAATTCACCTTCTGTCCGATGAAGCAAAAAGCTCAAGGTATCACTATTCAATACGTTATTCAATCTTAAACAATTACTTAATCAACGACAAGTAATCAATAGTAATTAAGAAGTATGTCTTCACAGAAATGTCCATTGGAATGAAATCGGCAGCATATCAAAATGAGTCATCAGCCCACGAACGCAGTTAAGTGTAAATAAGCTTTGGGATCTAGCGCTAAAATTAGATGGAAGAAGTTTTATTATTGTAATGGAATATCTGATTATTCAAGATTTAGTTGAGGTAAATAGCGCTGCATCCATTAGTATGATTTACTTTAGCGAAATGTTAGCTAAGTCTTGGAGATTGTGGCAAGATAAACACTACCGTGTTACTAAAATGTAACAGAATTCTGTATAATATCTGTATGAATAAAATATTTAGATCATACAAATGTAGGGATTGATCACGAACTCAGTAACTCATTCACATACAATGTGGAAATCCGTTCCTATATACGAATACAATTTTTAAAAGTTAACAAGAATGTCTCACTTTATAAGGACGTATTAAAACATGGTATTAAAACGACTACCATCACGACTAAGTACATATTTGTATACATCTTAGTAGTCTCCTCATGTGATGTTCTATAGAACTTATTATTACCATAATACTACATTTAGACAAATGTCGCCCTGGGTAAAATACTGCATATTGGTAAAAAGTATAATATTCTTGACTGCTTTAATAATGCGCTAATTCTATGAACTAAGCATACAAGACTTTTTTATTCTTTTAAGTTTTTTATTTTTTCTGTTACTTCATATCAAAATAAAAATAAATGGCATTAGTAAACCATCTTAATCGATGGGTAACATAAAGAGACGGATCGGATGTCAAGCTACGTAGGCGTGTCTACGGGTGAGCCAAGTGTCGTTTAGCGCTGTGTTACAACACTAGCTCTGAGTGCCCACAACACTGACTCAGACAAGTGCAAATATGGTATTTTGATTTAATTGGTAAGTTATTTGAAATATAGTTTATTACAAAAACTTTGAAGGTGGAACAATTAATGTATGTAGTAAATCCTTGCCCAAATGTATAATATCAGCCTATTACTATCATACCGCAGGGCAAAGGCGACCAAACGCTGAAAGAGTGAGCAATAATTACCACAGTTTCTCACTGCGTGTTAGTGATTTTATGTCATTATTAGATCTAGTGCTACCCAGTCGTAGCAATGCGTTGGCATTCATCCCACTGGACGCAATAGCCGAGCTTCGGCGTTCGGTCGTCCTCGAGGTCCCCGCCAGCGTAGCGCTTGCACCTGCCACTCACAGCCGATAAAAGGCCGATTCAGACGGATCAGGCGGTCACGTACGCAAGCGTTGCTAATACGCCAACCAGCGCGGCGATGAACAATGCAACGCGGCGAAGGTAGCCGGAGTGGCCGACCAGCCAGCATCCGTGGACCACCCTAAGGCCGCGGTGGAGACCGCCGAGATGTGGTCCACTTTCGCCAAAATAGCTAAAAAGCCCATACCCCCTAAAGCCAAGGATGCCGGTGCTGCGCAGGGCGCGCAGTCTTCCATTCCCCAGAAGGAAAGGGAAGAAGGAGGCAGAGGGGTAAATGAAAGAGGAAGGTCAAGCTCCGCAAGGTAGCTACTGCAACGGCCGCCATTACTGTCACCGTGCCGGAGGACTCATATGACAGTCGTTTAGGTGACATTATGGCCAAGGCTACGAAGAGCATAAAGCTCACCAACCTCGGCATCAGTTGGATCACGGTGATCATCACGAGGGCAGCTAACGGCAATGGTGCTGGCTGTCGCTGGCGCAGACTGTGGTGCTGAGGCTAAAAGTCTGGCGAGCCGGCTGTTCACCCAAGGAACTGAAGAATAAAGATTTGCCGCTCACCTGTATTCTAGGGAATCGTTTGAGTGCACTACTCGCTGATGGTGGCATGGAAGGTGGCGTACGCTTTGCGTGTTTGTGTGGGGTGGGTGTTGGCCAGGGTCGAGACATTGGTGGCACAGCCGTTGCAATGCTACCGATATCTTAAACTTGGGCATGTGCACCTCCGGTGCGTCATCCATGGGGGGTCAAAGGTCAATCCTTTGTCGCTGTAGAGTGAGGACCTCTGGCAGCAGTAGGCTGCTATATCTCACCCAACGTGTCTCTCACCGTCTTCGAGGGATAATTGTATGTGGGGGTGGGCAGTATTGCTGTAAATGCTCACCCCATCCTGTGCTCATCCTGGGGGACTTTACAAACTCGCCTGCCAAGCTTAGAAAGCTGGTAAATTCCTGTTTTGATGCTCAAAATGACGACACAATTGTGGAAAGCTATGGAAGAGACCTTGTAATGGACGTCCTTTGGCTGCTATGCTGATATACAATACAATATTTCTGTCAAAGCATCTGTTCACTAATTCACTTTGGATACTGAATCCAACCAGTTTTAGAAAGCCTGTTTCATGTAATTCAAATCAAAACGAATGCATTGGCAAATAGACATTAATAGCTTTATAGAAGAGCTTTAAAGTTACTTCGTCCCGAATTACAACATTGTCGTGTAATGCCCACGTCAACTGACTCAGCATGGCCAAATAAAGCTCTGTCGATGCACATTGACAATGAGCACTATCATTCATTAGTGTCTAGAATTAATTGGATACACAAACGCCCACATAAAACACGTTCATTCACTGTTGTGGACTTATGGTTGACTAAGTTTATGTGACTTTGACCTGTATTTTATGTTCTACATTTGGTTTGATGGTTGTTTAAGAAAAGTTTGTAGTCGTGTTGTGTCCCTACCCTAGGCCACAAGCACCGATTTTAAAGGTTCAACGATCGAATTTGTACAACAACTAGGATAAGTTTTAGTCTTAAAATAATTCTGGAGGTCAATTCTCGTAATTAATGTACACTATGACTGAAAGTTGATTTAACTGAGATTAAATTATGTATTGACAAATATTGGTGTTCTATACCTTTTAAAGCTCAGTTCGATTTCAATATGATGTCAATTTTGTATCATGTCAATCTCAATTTTGACGTTTATTTATTATCAATTTTATAATTAGTTCAAAATGTTAGCAAAATACCGTTCGATCAACTGTCGTTCCATTTTTGATCTCAAAACAATAAACAAAACAAGTTCACATTTGACGTTGCTTGGATATCATTTAGACATTTACGACATTAGTACTATATTTGAAACATTTTTAATTTTGAGAATTGACCCTCTTGTAATTGAATTATTCTCGATTAAATGACAACAAAGTTGGCCAAAATGGGATGAACATAAACGTAGACTATCCGTATGTTAGATGACACTGTAAGATTGGCTAGAGAACAGTAAATACCAGGATAGGTATCGTACAGAGTGGCAGTATGAAGACCAATATTACCAATAGTGGGGCATGAAAGTTAAAATGATAATGATGACGACCTGGTTGTAGACTTCTGTTCCATTATTCTACGTGTTTCTACCTGCTAGCTACGGGATTTGGACGATTGGTTTGACCTGAGCCCGAACCCAGGCGGTTCTTATAGGCGACAGAGTCAAAGGGCTAAGCTCCGGTCGCGAGCGATAACACATAATAACTTGTTGCATAGTAGGACCACCATCGAACCCTACCAGGTCAGACCCCTAGTCCGAGGCCCGATCAGCGAACAGGTGGTGGCTTAGAATGGTGATAAGCTTGTGACAAGGGATCACAATATATCGACAGCAAAATGTTGAAACATTTGCATATCTATGACATAATTGTAACCTATGATATGTAGGTATTTATTTGTTAAAAGATTAATTGTAATATAGATAAAATACAAGCAGCAGGATCCTAGTTATGAACAGTAACTTTCATTTTCTTTGAAATAAAGATCGTCCACGTTAGATTTCTCTTGTACCGTGAGTACAGTTCACAAACATAAATCTCGCATACACAACACCCAGACCTGACACAACTGTCTGTAGATCATACAAATATTTGTCCCGTGCGGGGATCGAACCCGTGACACGCAAAAATTTAATGCTAAACCACTGCACCAACGGTGCAAAATTCTTCTTCGTCTGCTAGGAAACACACGACCATTCGATCATCATTCATTTTCTTTCGCCTTCAATCCATAGTGCATTTTTATACTTTTATTGTTTAATATCTACTAAAGAGATCTACTAGACTAAGATCAGATAATAATAGTAGATACTTTTCAGAAATGACCTCAACTTTTGTCCTCCTGCAAAATACAGTAAACAATTGCTCCATTTCACCAGAACACACTCAAACCTCCCACAATATATCATTAAGTCCAAATTCTAACATTCCACAATATCGCCACATTATCCCACACGCGAATACAATTTATGGCATAAATCACATAAAAGACACAACTATAAAAAGTTCAGTCACATAATCTTGGCGACTGGCCTGCAATCAGTTGTAATTGTCTCAATCAACGGTCAAAGCGCCTCGGGACACTATTAACATTGCAGTAAAGGCAAATAAACCGGCGCACACACTTGCGTTACTGATCGCTGCGTTCAACATTTACACGGTAAATGAACGTGCTAAGTTATGCCAAGCAATTTGCGCGTTGATGACGTGTTTCCATCGAAGGGAAAGGAGATGCCAGGTATTATTCATTAAGACACAATGTGGGTCGTGGTCGCACCCTTTTTTATTGATCCGCTGGAAATACCTCATGTACTTCATTCGCCCCGGGAAAAGGCGAAGGGGCATGCTGGACTCCTACCGGCTAAAACCACCGGAGTGATCATCGTCGGCACCGAAGGGAGGCTCCAGGAACTCGAATGATCTCCATCCAGAGCCACCCATTGGTGCCACGACTTTAGGCACGTCTCGGAGGGGGTGACTGTACGGCGGTCTTCCCCTTCTAGCGGAGGGAAGGCGACTGTAAAGAGGCCACCCCCCCAGGCATCTCTCGACGGGATTGTAAAGGATCCCAGAAGCCTCACGTGGTCGCACCCTGCAAAGTATTTTATTATGATGTGCAATAATCGCGAAAGTCCAAGACATTACTATATCATCATCATATAAGCCAAAGAACGTCCACTGCTGTACACAGGCCTTCCGAATAGAATCTCCACAACTACCGGTTACTGGGCGAGATTTGTCATTTTTAGGGGCCTGTACTATTGTGACACACACAGTAAGCGCAGAACGGCTGTTATTCGACAGAGTCCCGTAGTCAACTTTTACGACATCCACGTGAGGAGATGGGGTGGTACTATATTTTTTATCCGGCCACCACACCGTACACAATGTGATAAATGCGATGATATAATCGACTACTGCAATGTCTCGTTTCATATATTAAAACAAAGGTAAGAAGTCAAGATTGTCACAAGTCTAACTATCGTTTTAGTTAGACTTCTGACAATCTTGACTTCTTACTAACTCTTCTTATTTTATTTTTTTTCTCTAATTCATTTATAATATTAATGAACGCGACGATTCTCAATCTATTGTATAAGTTACTTTACAACCTTGAACTATGACAGGCTCACAAAATCGCTGCGGTCACGCTATTATTGTTAATGTGGGTAAAACATGACACATTGAGACCCATTGTTGCCCAAATATCAGATGTAACATCCTAGGAAGCATTTTTTGTTTATAAGCCATAATTTGGCGAAGCAAGGACGCGATGCCGAAACCAGCTCAAGATGGCCGAACTGTTAAAATATTCGTTGTGTAGTAAAAAATTATAGTGATCTAGTGATTTGAATATCCGAGGATTTTACTGATGGTTATTAGCCAAAGGAAGCATGCTTTCTGTTGAGCGGGCTATTAATCAAGTGGCAATCAGATTAAACTTTTACAAATCCTCTCGTTTTATTGTTCTTTAATTTATTTACACATGCGCTAC
Organism: Diloba caeruleocephala; assembly: GCA_947459985.1. Taxonomy (NCBI): domain Eukaryota; kingdom Metazoa; phylum Arthropoda; class Insecta; order Lepidoptera; family Noctuidae; genus Diloba; species Diloba caeruleocephala. The sequence goes on from OX381618.1 coordinate 7,823,180, forward strand.
TTGGATGATTTGAGAGTACTTTTTATTGCTAGTTGTCAGAATTGGTGTATTGACCACATTGTTGTTGATATTTATAGATTAAGGTTTTTAATTGTATTTTCTATTTGAAAATAATCCGTGATTTATATATCTTAATATCATTGTCAATGCTTTGGGCTTGTTAGGACATGTGTAGTCAGTATTATATTACTAAAAAACATAGTCCGTTTATCTTTTTTATTACCATTCATCTTCGTACTACTGATGGGATTATCAGTAGAACCGTAGTGAAGGAGCTTAAGGATCTATAACAAAGTATCTTCTTCAACGATTGCATTAGCTGCCTTGCCTTCATACACACTCACACATCAGCCCGTAAACGTCCACTGTTGAACATGGGTCTCCCAATGATCACTAAATGAGCAGTCATAAAGAATTCACTGGTGATAGGTCTCTTATTGCAAGAGGCCGGCTAGGTAGGCACCACTCCTCGCCTTCTGCGAGAGCGTCAAGCTCGAGAAGGAGACTGCAGAGTGGGATCGGGAGAGGGCCGATCCCACACGGTTCTCCGTTCTCTCAGACGAGACGGTGCCGGAGTAACAACCACCCCGGTGCCCACGTCAAACACGCCTGAGCTCCCTGCCGTCACTATATGGCGCGGGGCCTCAGGGGTTGCGGGTGGCGGCGTGCATGCCACTGTGTGCGCAGCACAGCACACGCCTGACAGGATCGGCCTTTTTACAGTCGCCTTCCCTCTGCTAGAGGGAGTGACCGCTTTACAGTCATGCCCTCCAAGAGGTGCCTAAAGGCGTGGCACCAATGGGCAGCTCTAGTGTTATCATACGAGGACCTTAGGTGCCGAAGATGACTGCCCCAGTTAGGTGCCGAAGATGACTGCCCCAATGGTTTTAGCCGGTAGGAGTCCAGCATGCCCTTTCATCCTTCCCCGGGGCGAAGGAAGTTCATGTAGAATTTGCAAAGGTTCCAATAAAAATTAAATAAAATAAATACCTGCCAAGCGTGGTGATTATGTGACGATACGAGCAAGTCATTCACCTGGTGGTAAGCGACATGCCTGCCCATAAAAATTAGAATGCTACCCAGGACTAGTCCTGCGAGGTATCACACTGCGCTCGTTACCTTGAGACGTAAAGTTATTTAGTCTCTCATGGCCAGTAATGTCACTAGCTACAGTGCCGTTCTAACTGGAACACAGTGATGTCTGAAGTTTAAACACTAGTGCTTAGCGGCGAATATCTAGCACAGAGATGGTACCTACCTTTTTTTTATTGGTGACCAGTGGAAATTCTTCATGAGCTTCCTTTGCCCTGGGGAAGGGCGAAGAGGTATGGCCGGACTCCTACCGGCTAAAACCACTGGAGCGGTCATCTTCGGCACCTAAGGCAGGCTCCAGGTCCTCGTATGATCTCACTAGAGCCGCCCACTGGTGCCATGCCTTTAGGTACATTTCGGAGAGGGTGACTGTAAAGCGGTCACCCCCCGGGGGATTGTAAAAGATCCCCCAAAGCGTCCCACGGCAGCGCGTGACCACATGCATGCTACTGTCTTCTCTTTGGTCGCTCAGTGTGGGCATGCAGATTCCCCAATCTACGCACCCGCGAACCCAGAGGTCCCCTGCCATATAACAATGGCAGGGGGTTTCAGGTGTATGGGAATTAGGCGTCAGGGCGGTTGTTACCCTGGCGCCGTCTTCTCCTCCTTCGAGCGCGATCGGCCCTCTCCCAGTCCTGCTCTGCGGTCTCCTTCTGGAGCATGACACTCTCACAGAAGGAGACCACTGCATGAGATGGTACCTACCTAGCCGCTAGCTCTTGCAATAAGAGATCTATAGAAATTATAGATTATAGATAGGTACTTAATAAAAGATGTTGAAAGCCGCAAATCGAATCGTGGGACTGTTCGTGCGACAATCTCTCATGAAAGATTGCAACAGGTTGAATTCTGATCATAAAATTTTAGCATTACGCCTACGAAACGTCCAGGTGTATTAATAAATGGTATCTAACTAATAGCTGGGTTTCAAAGTTAATGCGACTGTCTTAACTGACAGACAATTAAAGTTGAATTGAGTATCTACACAATGGTGGGATTTGCAATCAAATTTTTGAGTATATTTGAACTTTGCGTTAGATTTTTACGATTAACATAACTCCTGTTTGCAATTAATAAAAAATGCCTCATCATCATTTCAGCCGAATAAAGTCCACTGCTGGACACAGGCCTCCCCCAAACATCGCCACAACGACCAATGTGGGAGTTTTATGGGGCCTATTTCCATAATTGCCACGCTTGGCAGGCAGGACACTGCTGCCCATCCTCCGGCTAATCCCATAGCCGCCTGTTCCGACACCAACGGGATGAGATGGGTTGGTGCTATTCGTAGCCGGCTCCACACGGCAATATAAGTAAACATAAAATATATTATTTACCTTGCCAAAAAAAACTAGTTAAATGCGGTTATTCTTTAAAACGATGCCTCAAATAATTTCTGCTGTATCTTGAGTACAGTTTACTGATATAAATCCTAGAAATATTTGATCTATGCCGCGGACCGAAGGATGGCGTCAATTAGCCTGTTTCCTCGGAAGATTTAAAAAAGATCCGCCAGAGGCAGCACTAGTGGGGGGTACACGTGTATTGATTTTCCTATTGACAGTCACGTTAAACGCATGTCTTATCGTTGAAATAAATAAATTAATAAAGGGGATAAAAATATGAAAATAAATTATCGTGCCTACCAAACATTGTGCATTCGCGAATGTCAAATCAATTTTCAATTAGTCAATTTTCAGGACTTTATTCCTTATTTTTTTTAATTTCCCCCCAATAGTTAGGCCTATCATCATTTCGGCCGAGTGAAGTTCACTGCTGGACACAGGCCTCCCCCAAAGATCACCACAACCACCGATATGGATGTGTTCTCGCTCATTGGAGGGTTTTGCCATAATCGCCACGCTTGGCAGGCGGGTTGGCGATCGCAGTTGAGTTGTTAAAGTACTCGAAGGACGCTGCTGCCCATCCTCCGGCTAATCCCTTAGTCGACTTTTACGACACCCATGGGAGGAGATGGGGTGGTGGCATTCTGAGCCGGCACCACACGGCACGCCCATATTCAAAATTAATTTATTTACGTCACCGTGTTTGGGTCGCAGATATTCATATGTGTACCAAATTTCAACTTTATCAGTCCATTATATTCTGAGCAAATCGGCTCTTACAGATGGATAGACTGACGACAGACACACGAATGATATACATAAGGGTTCCGCCGTTTTTTCATTAGGACGTTCAGAACCCTAATGAATGTAACTACGTAGAATATGTAATTAAAATCAACGGCACTAAATTTTTTGATTAATTCTGTAGTACAAATCACTTCTATTCTAGACTTATAAGCGCCGTAAATCATATATTTGTGACTGCATAGTGTTTTTTGTATCGAACCGTCCATAAATGTAATAAATTGGAAGGAGTTGCACATTCACACCAAACAGTTACATAGAGTCGGATAAGTGAAGCTGGGCTCACGAAGTCGTGTAGTTCCGGTTACAAATAGATTTGCCCATTACGTAAGAGGTGATGATGGGGTTAAAGGAATGACCGGTAGGTAGTAGCTGGCGATGAATGATAACTGTGATTGTTGTAATTTTCCTATTAATTGTTCTTATAAAGGTTGTACATAATTTCTTATGCGCACAATGATGTGCATTACGATCATAATTTCTAAAAAAAATTGCAGTAGACGGTCACCCATTTCTATCCCTATCGGTGAGTCAGTCACACACTGGATGGAAAGTCCGGAAAGAGGTAGCGAAATGACTTCGACGCGTAACAGGAGGACTCTAAGAACTTAGGGGAGACCTTAGCCCAGCTGTGAGTCAGTATAGGCTAAAATAATTTTAGATTTTTATGTTCTATTTATAGTATACTTTTATAAGCATATTTATGCGTCTTTGGAAATAGAAGTAACCCCCCGAGTAGGCTATTGGTAACTGTGATCTGTGCGACCACCGGCCTATTCCTAGCAGAGGGGTACTAAACAGAAAGAAAAAGTAAAATCACGTTATCTCTCCTCATTTTCGAAAGATTCCTGCTTAGATTTTATTTATTAATTAACTTTTTACGTAACGTTAAACAACTATTATCGTTTTTCGGATCAGAACTTATAATAAAATACAATTAGTGTTTTCCAATGACTCAACTCACAGCTAAATACCGACAATACTTGTAAATAACAGTGAATGAATTCATTCTTTCAATATTTTATATTCTATGGTTATAGTCAAATCGTGGTAATACTGCGAACGTTTGTCTTTGTCGCAAATACCGGTTGCGAAAATAGTGACGTACCAATAACTTATCGATTTATGACTAAACGAAATCGTGGATGAATATTTATTATTTTATAATTGTTGTGTGGTGATTGTTTATGTCAAAATTTATGATCAACGGTAGGTTATTATTTAATTAAGTTTTATTAAGAATATTATCGAGTTAATATAGAAATAATAGGTGCGTTAACCTCGAAGTTTTTGTGCGTAATTCTAGTCTAAAAGCCGTTTCACTGATGACATTGATTAATGTTGATTTTAAAGTCTGCTGAAATAATTTTAAGTTATTGTATTATAGTTATTTGTTAAAGTAGTCTTAGATGTTTTTATTTTGTTACGGTCTCTAAAATAGCATTAGTGTAACTATTTTATGATAAACATATTTCATTGTACAACAGTTTAAAATAGTAAAAAATACGAGTTTTGATTATTTTTGAATGTGGAACTATCAGTATTTCGTTGAGTCTCGCTTCCTCGCAGTTCTCACCGACTTTGTCACATCTCTACCTAAAGACTTGTCGTGTCGTCCGCTCGGGCAATTGAGTTAATATGACAAATTCGTAATGCACCGCGTAGATTGGGTGCGGCCGTGAGAATTTTGGCATTCGGCCTCACTTCGGCCTCTAACGGTGACTGCGAACATTAATTTCTTAGCTTTTGACACGAACGTTGACTGTACGAACGATTATCACTTGTTATTATAGATTGTTCGTATAACTGTTAGGCCTAAGTCATAGGAGCTGGTTTAGTGAGAAATGGAGTGAACCATTTTTTCTTTTTAGATATGAATTAATCTCTAGTAAGTATGTTTAATTAGGTGTGATAAATATCTTATCAACTATTTTACTATTTGATATGTTATACGGTATTAAAAATTTATGTGATATAACACATTAGATATTTTTCATTCACCTGATATTCAAGGGTATTCAGAGATACCCGGATGCCTACTCAATTCTGAGTAATGCGCATCGAGTGAAAAGTCAGTCGAAACACGTGAAGTGTTGAAGGCAATTCTTGGCATAAGCAGTTTGATGACATACCTATTCTAAGTTGGTATATTTCTTCATCAGTTTTGGAAACATCTCGTCCTTTTCTGCGAATCTCTACTTCACAAGAGAAGCATTTTTGTGTATTTTGAAGCTTAAAAATATAATAAAATATTAAATCCAGAACACCAATAAACATTTTTGTGTGGTGCCGGCTAAAAATAGAACCAACCCATCTCATCCCGTAGATGTCGTAAAAGGTGACTATAGGATTAGTTGGAGGTTGAATAACAGCGTCTTTCGAGTACATTAAACAACTCAACTACAATCGCCAACCCGCCTGCCAAGCGAAGGGAAATACCTCCCAATGAGAGTGTAGTCTACACAGCCAGACCAGTCGTTATGGCGGTCTTTAGGGGAAGCCAGTGTCCAGTAGTGGACTTTATTCGACAGAAATGATAAATAAATATATATGTATTTATTTTTTAATGTCTAATAAATAGTAATAATTTTTTTTTAACAATACAATTCTTACAAGGCATAAAAATACCCTGTACAATACTTTTTGCAATTGCTCTTTTCTTAGGATATGCCGAAAAAACGTTTATTTTTATTTATATATTTCAGCTAGTAAATACCTATTTTTTTTAAATATACACAACGATATAAAATTTGGTAGTCTCGGTCATGTGACCCGTTGGCTAAAAGTCGAAGCTGAGAAAGACAAACTTGCACGTCCGGCGGAACTTGGAGGATGTAGGACTTAAAGTTTGTAGTCCTACCTGACTCCATCTGCGACAACTTCAGTATCGCCTCTCCTATGGCGCTGATTTTACCTTGACTGGTGATGTACTGAAGGAGCTTATCTCCTGATATCTACATGTCCATCAAAATAAATGTGCAAGCTTGTATGTTTGGCGCTTAAACGGCTGCTGTATGGATTCTAAAGAAATTTTGTACAGATGTATATGTAATAGGACATACTCGTAGGATATGAAGATCCCTTAAGAACGATGCGCATGAAATCGTTGTTATTAGCTAGTATCGTTAAAAACAACAATACGCAACATAAACTTGTAAACATACATAGCTACACGCTTTGTATTGCCCTCTTGGGCCACATGACAAAAAAATGCTCTCCCACGGTCATTACAAGTGCTTTATCTCAGTGCTAATTGTACAGGTTAACTTTTTGTCCAATTTGCGACTTTACTGCGTTCAACACATTGAGGAAATCGATTTGCGATAATGGGATCGAATTGTTCAATTGATTTACTAGGAAAATAAACTAAAAACATCGGTTGTAGCAACTCAAATACACGTATAAGGTCAGGTGCATCATGTTTTGCCGATAAAGTGTTACTGAATAGTCTTAATGTTGCAAAATGTCAAACATTTTATGAGATTAGTGATGGGCAATCGCGAAATTTGTTTTAATCGATTACTTATGTTCGTGCGAGCGAGGATCTTCTAAGCATACATTGTACTGTGTAGTAATGGTTAGAATATCTTCAGACTACAAAGGGCCACTGGCTTTCCCGGTAAAATAATTTTCTTTGGTGAATAACAATTCTGTTAGCCGCAGTTAGTATGTCTAATAAAATGATAATGATTCACCATTGTCATGTTTATATATACCCATGTAAAACTCCGTCCGTTCATGTGGTGACCGCGTTAAGAATTTAGCACCACTCCATCTCCTCGCGTGGATGTCGTAAAAGGCGACTAACGGATTCTAAGCCAGAGGGATGCAGCAGCGTACCTTCCCTGGAAAAGCAGCTATACTGCGCTCACCAACCCGCCTGCCAAGCGTGGTGAGTACTGGCATATGCCCCCCAATATGACGACACGGTGGTGGAAGCCTGTGAAGGAGGCCCTTGTTCACCAGTGGATGTCTTATGGCTGATATGATGATGATGATGTAAATCTCGAGGGAGGAAATGTAGTTTTGTGCTACCACGGTACGCCAATTTTGAAGCCTGATATAATAGCCTATTGCATTTTACCAGGCACATTTTTTTGGAATTCCAAACCCAGTGTTATGGAGAACTTTCTAACAGTCAAACTCATTTACACTTTGCCTGACCTAGGATCGAATTCAGCCGCTCTTGCGACCATTATATATTTTATTTTATTTCTCATCACAATAATAAAATGTACTAAATTGTCTAATTACAGTATTATTCAAGTTTATTGTTGGAGACCTAAGCTAGGCCAAAGCCTGTGTTTCAGGTCACCAGGCTTCCACCCCAGAAGTCATTTTTTGCTCTTTCATAAACTGCCAAGTGAAATGTGTCCAATTTCTTCTTCTTCATGTATCTGATTCTATCAACTAGTATTTTCTTGTTAAAGTTCTCTTGATGAATACTCTCTAATACTTTGATATAACTTTATTAGGCCCCGATACTGGTTGATTTTGTCCTTTATAACCGAGTTATCATCTTGCATCCCATGAATGCACTTTCGCTGCAAACAACATTTTGATATAACAATAAACTCACTGATATAATAAAATATGTATATTATGGCTTTGGCATATACACCCAATATTAACGATTTATCAAAATGCATTTTCAGTTTTTCTCATCTTTATTTTACCTTCATTAGATTCATTCATTACGTTAGATCAAAGAGGAGGTAATGTTCGTTAAAGTTAATACTTACACCACTTTATTTTTTTCGAACATAGTACTATGGACTACGGAATTTCTTGACGGCTCTTCTCCATAAAATCTACTTTTCCGAAACGTGTACCGTAATTTCTAGCTTTTTATAAGAGCCTATTAGCCCTATATGAAAATAAATCTGTTATTTTATTTATTTATTGATTCTCATCAATAAATTTAAAACACTGTCTTACATTCTAAAACAAAATTAAACTACTTTATTGTCAAAACAATAGCAAAATCAATAAAAGGACAATGACGCAAGTCAGATTTGAAAATTTAATTAAATCGAAATAACCTTTCGAAACACAAGTTCAAATATTCGCGTCCCGTACAAATATTTTGTCAAAAGATATTCTCACCGCACCTTCCTGTCAAAGCATACTTGATCCGGTTCGCTAGATAAATGTTAACGCTAGTTCAGACGGGGAAAACGAACAAATCCGTAGGAAAGTCATGGTAAATATTTGAAAAGTTCGCGAGAGCCAAACGCCACCTGCGGTCAGGCTTATTGTCCACTTGATTGTAGATATTTATAGAGTTGATGATACGAGTAGAATTAAATATAATGCCAGCTAGAGTTTATTTTTTATGTTACGATGTGATGAGAGCAAATGATTCGCTTGGTGGAAATCGTCACGCCTGGGCAGGCGTTATGGGCATAACAATTGTTATGCTATGCCTGCATATGACTGAAGACTAGTCTAGGAAGACTAGTCCTGACTAGTCTTGAATGCCAGAACAATGCGCTCGTCACCTCAAGACATTAGTATTGCTATGTCAAGAATTTGTATTTGACTAGTTACAGTGTTCTTCAAACCAGGATCACAATCGATCGATCAAAACGTCCACTGCTGAACAAAGGCCTTCCCCATAGATTTGTAAAAATTACACATAAAAAATAACAAACCTGTTGTAAACCTGTTTTTAGTTTCAATAAATTATTATTATTATTATTTCCACAGTGCCCGGTCAAATGCCGCCCGTATCCAACGACTCCGAGTGACCTTTATCAGAACATGGTAATATCTAAAGTTTTAATGCACTAATGCATTGAATATCTGGCACTGAGATGGTGCATACCTTTTTTATTTCATTTTATTGATCCGGTGGAAAGACGCCAATTACTTCCTCGGCCCTGGGCTCAAGGGTGTTGGACTTAGGCGCCGGGGGTGGTTATTACTCCGGCAACGTGTCCTCCGAGCGGGATCGGCCCTCTCCCGATCCTGCTCTGGGATCTCCTTCTGGAGCATGTCGCTCTCACAGAAGGAGACCACAGCACGCCAATTTTCATGCTCTGCCAGCGTAGCCAACACTAATGCTGGTAGAGGTACTGATCGTCTCCACAGTGGTGGCACTGTGCTGTGACCTTGCGTTCCATCCTATGTGCACCGAAACAATCGTGTCTGGTGAATATTTGTGATAAGTGGAATGTGACTGCGATGCTCTCGCTCCTTTGGAGAGTGAGCGAGAGAGAAGGGCGGCAAAATAGCTCTCGACGACGTGCTTTAATGCAACAGCACGAGCCGCTCGCGCCAAAGCTCGATACAAAAAAGAGTACCAGCAGTAAATGTTGTAAAAACACAGAGATATTCAACGGCACGGTTGGTGCAGTGGCTGATACAATCGGCTGCTGCGCTCCGGGTCGTGCTTTCGATTCCCGCACGGAACAAATATTTGTATGACCTGCAGGTAGTTGTTCCGCGTCAGGGTGTATTGTATGTGGAATTCATGTCTGTAAACGTGACACAGGAGAAATCCTAGTGTTCCTAAACTATAGTAAATTCCTAACAAAATATCCTTAAATTTTTACATTTAAATAAACATCGATAGTGGTATAATCAGCTCTATTAACATCTCCAGTACAAGAATTTCCGCAGCGCCCTTATTTTATTTCGCGACTCAATACGTTCTCTATTTTGGGTCCTTCGCTTAAAGTGTTTGCTCTTTTCCCTTTGTGGGTCCTGAGGGTTGGTGAGAAGAATACCGAGTGAGCCCTTTAGCCTGGAGTGTCGAATGGCCGTTTCTTTTGCTATTTTATTACATGTCGTGACCATATAGTAATTGTGTTAGTCGTGCCAGACATGTTAAGGGCGATTGAGAGTCCTCTCTGAGTCGCATCTTAATCATTCACGTATCGTACCCGCTCAGTCTATGCCCTATATTATATGATTATAAGACTCTCATGATTTTTTTTGTCCATTACCACTAGAGCGCTGCGCGATTGCGGCGCGCGTTTGATGTTCTGACTCCGGACTTGTACCGCGTGCGCGGTTGTTTAATATCCACATAAACGTATGTAAATAGAGAATAACATACAAACAGCATTAAATCCCAGAGTATCTAGTGCAATGCTTAGGCAATGTGAAATGAACACTAAGAGGTTCCGAATTTGGTTATAATTTGGTTCATCATATCAGCCACAGGTCGTCCACTGCTGAACAAAGGCCTCCCCCTTAGATCTCCACAACGAACGGTCAATGCCGCTCTCATCCAACGACTCCCAGCGACCCTCACCAGGTAGTCTGTCCACCTCGTTGGAGGTCGTCCCACACTGCGTTTTCCGGTGCGTCCCATTCGAGAACCTTTTTGCCCAACCAGCCATCAGTTCTACGAGCAATGTGCCCTGCCCATTGCCACTTCAGTTTACTAATCCTTGCAGCTATGTTGATAACTTTAGTTCTTCTACGGATCTCCTCATTTCTGATTCGATCTCGTAGAGAAATGCCAAGCATAGCTCTCTCCATAGCTCGCTGAGTGACCTTGAGCTTTCTTATGAGGCCCGTTGTGAGTGACCACGTATATATATAATTTGGTTGGCTTGGTCTTATTTTATTTGGAAATGATAATATGGCGCATACTTATTGTCTTTGTTTTGAATTATAAATTAAGATTAAGTCCCGGTCTTAAGTAAAGTATATTTCGATGGATGTCATAAATGTTATTGATGTATTGAATTTGCGAGCAATCTTTCCAATGTATAAATATTATCCAAGCATCACCATACCAGTACTTTCCATCCATTCGTGAGCGGTTGGCAAGTGCATGGTTGGAAGTTGATCATTGCGTGGCTCAATTTCTCACCGGCCATGGTAACTTTAAGAGTAAATTGTTTAGCTTCAAGCTTGTCACCTCACCATTCTGCAAATGTTCAACACCGGACTGTGAATATGAACAGTCTGCACATCATATCCTGTGGGAGTGTATTCTTTGGCAAGATGAACGCAATATTATGTTTGACAGCATGCAAGTTACATCCGGGGTTGTTTACTATACAGATCTTGTTGCGACTAGGACGAATTTCCGTGCGTTCCAGTGTTTTTGCCATACCTACTATTGGAATCAGTCACAATAGCTCACAACATAGGACCCGTAAATAAAAAAATTGTACCCGTGGTGCTTGGCAACTGGGCTTAACCCTGTTGTAAACTCCCATTTATTGTGCCTATGGCCTATCGTTTTTCTCTGTCTCCTGCTTGCAACGGAGGGAAGTGGAACGTATATTCTTTCATACTCCTCCTTTATCTTTTCTGATTAATTTGGTGCGGGTTCCAAGACAGTTATTCATTTCTCTGGGACACACCGAGCTTCATTGATCGGTGTTCTTTTCGGTGGTCGCCATTGTAGATCCTGGCTTACAGGAGTTGCAGTGGTTGGGAATGTGTGGCGGGCTTGTCCCAAAAAAAAAAAAAAAAAATCCAAGCATCAGAAGGTCTTAGTCGTTCGCCGTGCCATTGCCATCTCCTCAATACCACCTACTCTCTACCGTCTCCGCACTCAATGCTCTCCTGGATGCCAATACTCATTGTGGTCTGTATGGGGATGAATAGCCGAAAACATTGCAAGAGACTAGCTGTCACCCGCCCACTTCGCTAGGCGTCAATTATATTTATATTCATATCTTCTGAAACCTGCAAGATATCAAATGGAACACACACAAAAATTATGTTTATAATTTTTTTTATCACCTAATTATTATTTTTTTGATTTAAAAAATTCCGTTGAGCCGTTTCGGAGCCATTCGAGACTAACTTTCAGACCGACAGACAAAAAATCTAACTACGTTAATTTCTGATTAGGCATGGTATAAATATTTTTCTTTCTATTCTTTTAGATAAGATAAAAATATTTTTATTCATGTAAAACCATATACAGGCACTTATGAATAGTCAAGGCTTTAGTTGCCGCGTTCCAAGATGTTGATTTCCTATGGAGAAGAACGGGCAAGAAACTCCATGGTTACTCTTTTCTTATACTACGCTTTGTTTGCCCTATGTATGAGAAACCACAATCACAGTCAATCTTGTAGACCCCTGCATCTCATATAGGTACGTGATATTTCACCGGTTTGAGAAGTTGGCTGATCTTCTGCGGCTCGAAGTAGGTTTTAATGGGAGCACGCTTCATGATACAACCAATTCTGTCGGTGACTCCCTTAATAATTGGTAAAATAAATTACAAATCGGAAAACATATGCCTTCCAAAAGTCCTTCCAAGAACTGTCTCAATTGTAATTTAGCGGCTATATTATATTGCTTAACGGTACCCCGTAAATATAGTCTGAAAATATTTGTGTTAAATGGACAGAAAATTTAAATAAGTACATTATACTAGATTATTTATCATTTTCCAAAGCTTGACTTTTGACCAAACTTTTGCAAAATATTTTACTGTTAGCCTAGTGGTTGAATGCTTGCCTTCCGTATAGGAGGGTCTGGGTCTGCACCTCTGACTTTTCGGATTCATGTGCAGATCAGACTTTGATTATAACTGGCGTTAACGGTGAAGGAAAGCATCGTGGGTAAACTTGCACACCTTAGAGGGCTACAAAATGTTCTCAATGGTGTATGTAGTCTAGGCCAGTGAGGTGGACTAAGGCCTAACCTTTTTCATAGTGAGAAAAGGCTCGTGCCCAACAGTGGGACAGTAATGGGTTGATTATGTATTCGGTTTATGGTACCAATATTATAGTAACAAATGAATATTATATGCTAGAAATCAATGTATATTTTTGTCAAAATCTAATGAGATGTCAACCCCATTCCACTATAAAATAGTATTGCGAACGTCTCATAGTGTTCAGTGGGATTTCAATATTAAGTGGCCTTACAGTATTCGACCGTCAGCCATCTTATTAAATTTCACGTATACCAAAGTGAAACTTGAAGATAATTTATCTTTTTGTAAACAAACGTAGTAACTGGAAACTTGATTTTAAACTGAATTATGATTGACATGCAAACACATTGAATCAACAGACTATAGATCATTGCGAATGAAGTTAGCCAAGTATTAATAATATATTTAAAGCTTCTAATGTAAATTTTAACCTCATTAAGGTTATTAAGTATAATATTCACACGTTACCGTATATAGCTACAGTTAATTAAGCTTGCACAAAGTGATCTTTCTTGGAGACCATTTTGACCTGCCTTAGGCGTCGTTTCCTATGACTAAGGTAACGGCCACAGACTATAAAGCAGACTGTACTGCACTGCGACAATTGTGCTATCCAAGGTGTGCTGGTCATGTGCACAGTACAATTGATATGGAGGAATATTCAGGAAGGTTCACAGTTGATAGACGAAATACAAATGATTAGGAATTAATTCTATTTGTCTTCTTGATGATTCCGTGTGGTGTCCGGATTAAGAATATAGCACCACTCCATCTCCTCCCGTGGATGACGTAAAAGGCGACTAAGGGAATCTAAACCAGAGGGATGGGCGGCAGCGTCCCTTCTGTGAAACGGTGGCCATATTGCACTCACTGACCCGCCTGCCAGGCGTGGTGAGTATTGGCAAATACCCCCAAAATGATGACACAGTTGTGAAAATCTATGGGGGAGGCCTTTGTTCAGCAGTGAACGTATAAATGGCCGATATGTTATATGTTGTCTTCTTGAATTATAAGAGCTAGTTCTTTTTATGTTATTTTACAAAGTTTTAAAACTATGTATACAAAATAATTATACCGAAGTTTTCTTATAAGTTAAAGGATCTGTCAACATTTCATCACATCAACCGCTGCTAAAATGGGCCTCTAACCGCTAACTGCTGAACGGTCATAGGGGATCGGTGATTGTAGTATAGGTATTGTTACTAGCACATGGGAGAAAATCGCAGCCCATTCTCTTAATAATAACCCTAGTCATTTTAATCCATCCATTTTACAAGACATTTAACTTCACAATTTTCCCGCTCCATTTCCATCATCACGGAATACCCTTAGGCACAAAATAAGGTAAAACTATTAATCTATGTAACACCTACGCACATCTCGGAGCTAAGGGCTTTAGCTTCGCAGCCCGTGTCTAATTCTGAAGACAATGCCAGCATTTAGATATTGTTAAATAACATAACGTAGTGCAATTTGGCTAAATAATGTGCCACGGTTGAGTACGTGCACTAACTTTGATATAAGTAGGCGTCATACACGGAGTTACAATATTATATAGGTCCTAAAATAGTAAAGTTCATTTTAAGGGTCATCAGTATGGTCCAAGCTGGACACTCCTCCAACCTGTGCTACGCCTTGTCCTCTGGGCAGTCTCCGCAGTGATGCCAACCGGACGTCTCTTTTCAGCTTATTTGATACAGGTACTTCCCGAAATACCCATAGATCGGGAGTAACGTCGTTATCCGGAAGGTGAAGGCACCATGCCGCCTCTCTATTCCTCCATCACGGGTCGTACCACCTTTATTGCGGCGTGCCCTACAACGTTTAGGTCTATAACAACTAACTATATTATGTACGTGTCGTCAAATATCTTTAGTCAAGGTGGTGGGTCTGGATGTGCCTAGTTGCGATGAGACAACCTCAGTTATTGGAATAAACTGTTTTTGAATAATTTGACGGTGGTTGCTTGAACTAGAGAAGCACAAGAAGCGAAACAGAACGGGGTGGCGCGATTTGTGAGTGAACTTTGTAGCAGAGTGGAATGAATGGCGATGGTAATGATCGTACATCGTCCATTGCCCCTAAGGAGAGGGGCGAAAGGGATGCTGTACTATTACTGGCTAAAACTACCTGGGTTGTCATCGATTGCATTGAAGGGGGCTCCGGGATCTCGAGAACGCACGCGTTACGGAGCAAAACTAAGATACCTTGCAGAAAGTAGGTCGTAGGCTTTTTTATGGTGGGTTTTGGCTTAGCATTGCAAAGTGGTGATAGTCCTTGTTGATGGACTTTGCTTCCTATTTACTTGTCTCAAGGATCCTTTAAGGGTCACACGAAAGTATTGCAATAATAAAGCTGAGCACGGCCAACTGCTTGAAAACGGGTTATCAAATCAATCAGTCGTTATGTACTTAGTTGGTCTTCCACATATTTTCAAGTAACCTAATAATGTTATTTCTTAATTATTATAAAATCTTTAGTTTCCATGTTTTTAACAAAATACGATATCCATCTTCTTTACACTCTGTTTTACGCCAGTCTATAATTCTTCCAATCTATTTTAAGAACAATCCGTAGACCGGAAAAACATTATCTAACAATACGAAAAAATCTTAATTGCTATCTTTCGTGTCAGATGGACGTGCGAAATCGAATCGTGCACATTGCTCGCGCATGCGCGGTGTGCGCACGCGATCGTCATGCCGATGTGACAAAATGGCGGTTTAGCCTACATTGTGTTGACAGCTTCATGTTATTCCGGTTCGTGTTTCCGCGAAATACTCGAACAATGTATTGGAAAAATGTGTTACAACGTTAATTGTTAGAAGTAGCTGAATTATTTATACTTTTTACTTTTTTGTGATTTGATCATGCATTGTCACACTTATATTGGAGGTACATTTAGATTAAAAACGATGCTCCATACTAGCATTTATCCTGTATCGTGGATACAGTTTGTGGATACCAATCTCACATACACCAACATCAAGACCCAGAACTAAAGAATGTGTAAGATAATACTAATATTTGTTTCGTGCCCGACCCCAAGACAAGTAGTGCAAATAGCCATAAGTTCGCATGCCCTTGCGCAAATTAAGCCTGCAGGCTTGTGGCGGTGTTGTTGCTGTCACAATCATAGACAAACTGACACTTTGAATTTTATTTTTGTTCTGTGACAAAGTTAGTTCCAAAGGATACCGGCCATCGCCCATAGTAAGTCCGGCCCACTTTGACATATCGACGGACAAGAGCACAATATAGTAAATAAACCGCCAAAAATACTGTAAAATAAAAAAAAACCGTGGGAATTCATAGATATTTGAGTGTAAAGATACAGATTTTGAGATTACTTATATGGTACTATATTTTGCAAGACAACGAGGGTAGATATTGCTAGTGAAAGCTGAGTACGAATAAATAAATAAATCACACATTTTAGAATTGAAACTACTGTTTCAAAAGGTATATTAAACAATCTTCAGATTCATAATAATAACCATTTTGACCTGACGTTTGATTTGATTTGGCATATTGGTCGATGTCCTTTCAGAAAAAACAGACATGGCAGATATCAGCGAGTGCCACACGAAGTTTAATTTCTTTCAATCTCATTTTGTGTTAATTAAATGCTATCATCATCATCATCATCATGTCAGCCAAAAGACGTCCACTGCTAAGCAAAGGCCTCCCTCATAGACGACACTTACATGCCGTGTGTTGTCATTTTGTAGGAATTTGCTAGTTCTCACCAAGCTTGGCTGGCGGGTTGGTGAGTGCAGTATGAATAAATTTGTTACCTGAATAAATTTGTTATATTAGTTTATTTTAAATTTGATTATCAGGTCAGTCAGACTTATTACACATTTGCCAGTCTGCCATTGCTATAAGGCGGGGGACCTCTGGGTTCGTGGGTGCGTAGATTGGGGAATCTGCGTACCCACACCGAGCCACCCAAGAGAAGATGGTAGCACGCATGTGGTACCATCACGCGCTGCCGTGGGATGCTTTGGGGGATTCTTTACAATCCCCCCGAGGGGGGTGACCGCTTTACAGTCACCCTCTCCGAGATGTGCCTATAGGCGTGGCACCAGTGGGTGGCTCTAGTGCGATCATACGAGGACTTGGAGCCTCCCTTAGGTGGCGAAGACGACCGCTCCAGTGGTCTTAGCTAGTAGGAGTCCTGCATACTCCTTCGCCCTTCCCCGGGGCGAAGGAAGTTCATAAAGGATTTCCACTGGGCACCAATAAAAAAAGGACACAATGTTTAGAGGGGCTTATGGGTACGCAGAAAATTCAGTCAACTGGCATACGATGGCGACCATTCTTTCCACATCAGTACTTTGCAGACCACGTGTCCCCGTCGGTCCTGGTTGCCACACGTTGGTATGTCAGTCATATTATTTTAATCGTTGTCACGTAGTAGTATTTCTCCTATGTTGTGGGTACAGTTCACAAACATAAATCTCACATGCACAAACATCCAGACCCGAAACGACTACCATCATATAAATTTAAAATATTAATATATATCATACAAATTCTGACGGCACGGTTGGTGCAGTGGCTGATACAGTCGGCTGCCGTGCTCCGGGTCGTGGGTTCGATTCCCACACGGAACAAATATTTGTATGATCTGCAGGTAGTTGTTCCGGGTCTGACGAATCCTAGTGTGGGGCAACGTTTTAAAAAAAAATACAAAGTATAATCTATTTGTTGTTGTTTGGTTACACAGACCACTTAGAGATACTACATAATTTGATTAGATCGAGTAATCACAACCACAGATAATGTAGATCCATTGAACTTTATAAGTTGGAGTAGTAAAAATGTTTTTTGTGTCCATGAAAATACATTTTTTGTATTATCACAGATTAGTTTCTTACGCACTAATAAGTTTGTTAAAATCTGTGCTACAATCTTTTCTATTGATGTTATTATTTTTGGCTGTAGAAAGTCTAGTTTTAAGTCTAAGTAATTGACATACAATTGCGCGTAGAAATATATTTTTTATCTTTCTTTCTTTACTTATCTCGTCAGTAGTTAGTAGTAGGTAGTATAAAATTGGCTGTGACAGATGGACAGATAGACACGCGAGTTATCCTAAAAGAGTTCCGCCGTTTTTTTTCCCTCGGGCGTTCGAAACCCTAAAATAGTATTAGAAGGTAAATGTTGCAACAAACCAGCACTACAATCCTAATTTCAGCCGAATAAAGTCCGCCACTGCCGGGCACAGGCCTCCCCCTCAGATCGCCACAATGACCGGTCTGGGTATGTTGTGTGCATGAGCACCTTATTTTATTTTTGTATTGGTGCTCAGTGGAAATTCTTCATGAAATTCCTTCGCCCCGGGGAAGGGCGAATGAGTGTGCCGGTCTCCTACCGGCTAAAACCACTGGAGCGGTCATCTTCGGCACCTAAGGCTCCAGATTCTCGTATGATCACACTAGAGGTGCATGAGCACCTATAAAGGTTTAGCCATAATCGCTACGCTTGGCAATCGGGTTGGGGATAGCAGTTGAGTTGTCAATATACTCGAAGGGCGATGCTGTCCATCCTCCGGCTGACCCCTTATTCGCCTTTTACGACACCCATGGGGTGAAATGGGTTGGTGCTATACGTAGCCAGCACAACAAATATCTAGATAAATAAAGCACTAGAATGCACGAAGTCTAGTTCATACCAAAGCAGTGACCGTAACGGTACGTGACAAACACTCAGTGCTCTATCACGTTCGTACAAAATGTCTTCCCTTCAAAATCATAATACGACCAATTTGCCACTGCTTGCTGCGCCATAAATAATTAAACTTCGTGACGCAACACTTAGCTTGCATTATAAAAACGACCCAATTTCGATGCTTGGCTTATGGAAAGGTCGGTTGGAAATAAGTAGGGTTTTGGATCAAAGCGCCGAGTGGGTTCAGTTCCTAGGTTAGGCAAAACGTTTAGTATTTTCTCGTATTTGCATAAACTATATACGCGAGCGTATGATTTCTGAGGTGTAACTGTGGTGCCGGTGCTACGAATAACAACTTCGTACATCGTTATTTCATTTTATTTGTTGTGTATACTTGTAATCTGATTGTTGTTGTCTGGTTGCACAGACTACTTAAGAGATACTACTTAATTTGATTGGATCAAACAATCACAGATAATACAGATCCAATGAACATAGTAAAATGGATAATACCACGTTATAGTTTCTTACAGACTGAAAAGTTTTTGTTAAATCTGTGCAAAAAGTCATCATCATTTCAGCCGAATCAAGTTCACTGCTGGATACAAGCCTCACCCAAATATCGCTACAACGCAGTCGTCAGACCAGTGTCTGAGTGTTGTGTGCTTAATGGAGTGTTTTGCAGGCGGGTTAGCGATCGCAGTTGAGTTGTTACTCGAAGGACGCTGCTGCACATCCTACAGTTAATCCCATAGTCGCCTTTTACGACACCCACGGGATGAGATGGGTTGGTGCTATTCGTAGCCGGTTAATTTACGATTTTATTATAATATTTGCTGTAGAAAGGCTAGTTTTAGGTCATGTGTGTCAATTGCGCGTGGAAAGAGAAAGATTTTCTGTCTTATCTTTCTTCTCGTTTGAAGTGAAAGTGAAATTATTGGGTATAAGAAACTATTGGGTATTGCTGGGCAGGCCTGACCTTTACCATCCGGCGAATAACATGCTAGTCTCGTCGCTAGATTTTGTGAAAAAACATCGAGTATTTGTGATTATGTTGTTAATGTGCTATACAAATAAATAATGGTAGGAGTTCGATTTATGAATGAATGAATGAATATATCTCTTTATTCAAGTAACATTGACTGATAAAATTAAAATGCTGATACTTATGAGCATATACATAAAATGCACATAATTTGTGTTTGTAGAACTACCTTCTATAGGTAGTTCTACAAATACAAAATATAATTATCAACGAACACACACAAAAAAATTTTAGTCACCTTTCTAGAATGTTGTAATAAAATGTGAAAAAATGACTGAACTACAAACTTGTGATTTGCTTTAATATTATTTTTCAGTCAGTATCGGCTAGATTTCCGTAATCGCTCATTTAGACTTTCTCACTCAGACGGAAAGTAAAGTGGCTGTTTGCTACTATTTATTTTTATCTTGATCCATGTATTCCCCTATTTATATCAGTCATTAGTATATGTAGAGAGTGAATATGTGTCCGTGTGGTGTCCGGATTAAGAATGAAGCACCCGTCCATCTCTTCCCATGGATGCTGTAAAAAGGTTACCAAGTGACTAACCAGAGGGTTGGGCGGCAGCGGCCCTTCTGTGGAATAGCAGACATCGTGGTGAGTACCGGAAAATCCCCCCAAAATGACAAGACACTGCATGTCACCGGTCGTTTCTGTGGGAGGCATTTATTCAGCAGTGGACGTTTTTCGGCTGAAATGACGAGAGACTGGATGATGAAACTGAAACCAAAGACCAAACTTTAAACTCGAAATGTGTAAATGGTTTGATTGCGTGCAGCGCCAGAATTCATCAGATTTAACTATAAAGTGACAGTTTTCGAACACCCAAAAAACCATTTCACATCCTCAGCTCAAGCGGAGTGATAACCAACTTAAATTATTCACTCAAAAATAACATATTATATCAGCCAAAAAACATCCACTGCTGGACAATAGCCTACCCCATAAGTCAACCAGTTACATGCCGCATAGCGTAAATTTGAGGGGCATTTGCCAGTACTCACCACGCTAGACAGGTGGGTTGCTGAGCGCAGAAAAGCTACTGTTACCCCAGAAAGGACACAGCTGCCCATCCCTCTGGTTTTAAAACCCATTTAGTCGCCTTTTACGACATACCCGGGAGGACATGGAGTGGTGCTATATGGTACTAAAATTGGACACTACACGGTCGACATAAATAAATACCACTTGTTTTCTGTAAATAACTAGTACTGTGGGTGTAATACTGCGTCTTCGCCGCCCTTTCGGGAATAATGAGCATTACGGTAACATTTCATACGATATAGAATGGAAAGGTTCTACGTCAGTGGGAATGGCCGCTTTTAATCTATACTTAAGAATCTAAGTACACCATTATTGTAATACAAAACAATAATTCCCTTCAGAGCGCATGACATTAAGAAATTATTAGGTTGAGCTGCATCCGCGTAAGGGTCTCAGCTCGCGGCTCTTAGGCTGGTTACAAAATTGCTGTTTGAACGCTGCGAATCTGTTGTTCATTTAACTTACAATCAAAATTTCATCTTAAGAGCACAAGTTCATTTTGTTAGCTTATAGTACTTTGGTTTCTTAGGTACATACTTTACTATAAAAACATATTCTTTTTACTTATTTTCTATTTCCTGTTCTGTTTGTTTACCCTGACCACTAAATGTTAGTCAATTATTTATAGGTGTCATTTTGAATTAAATTTAATATTACGGATGATTATGATTATTTACCAAAAATTGCTTTGCTACTCGAGTACAACATAAGCATTTAAGAATGGTAAACGTGTCACCACAGGCCTTAGGACACAGGCTTTATACTTTTAGCATTCAATTACAGGTAATTTCACAGTCTAAAAGTTTACCTATAGACAGCTGTAATAATTATTTTCTAATTATTCATTATTGCAAAAATCTTATCTCTGCAAACAATATTTTCTTTTGTCAATCTGATCTTAGTATGCCCGCGATACTGAAAATTAATTACGTTGCCATTAAAAAAAACGGCGGTTAACATGAACATTTTTGATTTCCTTAAATAACAATAGAAGCACATCTTAGAAGGCCAATTCTCGTAATTAATTTACACTATGACAGAAAATTGACCGAACTGATATTAAATTATGAATTGACCGAAAAAATGGTATTCTGCTACTCTTAAAATTCAGTCGGATTTCAGTATAATCTCGATATAGGCTCATTTCGATCTCAATTTTGACGTTTATTTAATGAAAATTTTGTACATGTGATAGTTCGAAATGTTAGCAGAATACCGTTTTGACTTCGATTATCTTTCGATCTCATCACAGTTTAACTTCACGTTTGACGTAGTTTATTAGTTTAGGAGAATACCATTTGTGACATTTATGACACCGAGACTAGATCGGAACTATATTTTGAACATTTTTAAATTAGGCGAATTGGCCTTCAGGTTGCTAAAAAGCCACTCTTTTCTCAATAAAACGCTGCTAGTGTACGTTGCCTAATCTCACTGTTCCTAGCAAGACAGGAGACGTATAAGCCCATCTGCACGTGGGCGCAGGCCTGGGGCAAACTGTTCTAGCGTTTCACTTGCCTTCAAATGCATACGATGCCTTTTTAGTGGATCGCCGAAGGTAATTAATACGTTGGAAATAGGATTTGAATTGTATATGAGAGGATTTTGTTAGAAAATCTTAAGACATAGATCTGAATGTATCTGAATGTATTTATATGCTTTCAGACATAGCTCACAAACTTCATAAATACTGCGAACTATCAAGATTTTCATGACTTGATGCTTCTAGCAAAAACTTGAATACCATCAATAACCATTGTTAAAAGACCTTGAAAGGACTTCTGTGCAGTACAATATGATCCCTGAGAAAGATCGCATCGATTACAAATACATTAATAGCGGTGGGCGTGTTCATATTGTTATTTAAAAGCCGGTGAGCCATTAAATGCTTGTATCGCCAGTAATCGTCACGACGCTTGTTCTAACGGAGCATAGTTAGGTTACGTTGGCATGGGCGCGCAGATTGGGGAGTCTGTGTGCTCATACCGAGCGACCTCCGGGAAGACGGTGGCGCGCACGTGGCTACGTGCCGCCGTGTGCGCAGCGCAGCGCAGAGCAAGGCTTGGGGGCATCCTTTATAATCCTCCCCGAGAAGTGCCTGAGAGGCAACCTTTTTCAGTCGCCTTCCCTTCGCTAGAGCGGTTGACCGAGACTGCTTTATAGTCGTCCCCTCCGAGATGTGCCTAATGACGTGGCACCAATGAATTACTCTAGTGTGATCTTACGAGGACCTTAGGCTCCCTTTCGGTGCGCATTTGTGCGACAGGATGAGACTGCAGCGGCTCTAGTGTGATCTTACGAGGACCTGGAGCCCCCCTTTGGTGCCGAAGATGACCGCTCCAGTGGTTTTAGCTGGTAGGAGACTGGCATACCCCTTAGCCCTTCCCCGGGGTGAAGAAAGTTCCATGTAGAATTTCCACTGGACATCAATAAAAAATAAAAAAAAGGATGAGACTGCAAATTATGTATACATTACGTCACACTGTAACGTAACTTAAATATGTTTATCATTTTAACGTATTACAACAACTGTTTCTATGTATTAGGGAGCTTTTAATATTTTATTCATGGCAACTATTAACTAATTGTCCGATGCTATTCAATCGCTGATGGATGATTCTTGTGTTTTCATTTACTGTGTACGGCAGTTGCGAAATTTGCATGAACAATAGTGATAATGTATGTATTACGAGTATTTTGTATCCAGATACCGATCTGGAATTTAGAGAGTAGGGTAACCTTTTTATATAATAATACTCAGTAGGTTCCTCACCTTAATTTCCTTCTCCTGCAACTTGAAATCTTTATCCCAACTTTTATCTTTGATTTTTTATATATTTATGTATATATGCATAATTATTCCGCGTGGTGTCCGATTAAGTGTGGTGTCCGGATTAAGAATAGCACCAAAACCATCCGTCACCGTCAAAAACGTCAAGTGTCAAACTAAAACAAAGATGAAAAAGTGAAAGAAAAATAAATTGCACCGTACGACGTTGCCCACATATTTTATAGCATTTTTTCGTTTTTGAGAAATATTGTATGAATATGTAAAGATTCATTATTCTAAACACCGTACGACTTTGCCTTTTACTTGACATTGGGGAAGATACTCTACAGAAGCCATAATCTAAGAGAAGAAGAAGAAAAAGTGAAAATAAATTTTGATAAATCGTGAATATTGGGTGTATCAAAGCACATTTTATTACAACAGTGACTTTATTGTTAAATCAAGATGTTGTCTGCAGAGAGAGGGCCTGATAAAGTTATATCAACGTATTGGAGAGTATTCATCAAGAGAATTTTAACAAGAGGAAACAACTCGATACAATCAGATACCTACACGGAAAACAAGAAAATGGAAAAATTTCGCTTGGTTACAGTCTATGAAAGAGCAAAATTGAACTTCTGGGTCGGAAGGCTTGGTAAACTCAAATACAGGCTTCAGCCTAGTTGAGGCACCAGTCTTCCACAGTAAATTTGTATAATACTATAACTTTTTCATTATTGTGGTGAGAAATAAATAAGTTTTTTTAGTAACCTGTATTACAGATCACCAAGACTTCAACCGACGAAACCAAAGTTTTTATATGGATTTTACAGTTTTATATGACTATTTAAATAATTTAGCGTATAAATAGTTGTAAGAAGAGTCAAAATAATAAGAGTCTCATGCTCTACCGACTGAGCTAGCCGGGCTTGATAATGACCGGTTAAGCAACCACATTTCCCAGAAATGTATGCGAGAAGCCCAACAAAAAAAAAAAAAAAAAAAAAAAAAAAAAAAAAAAAAAAAAAAAAATAATAAACGGAAAAGACATTCATGCGATTAGCCTCAATAAAACTAAATTAGCAGAAATGAAAGTGTGTGTGTGCATGTGCAATTGTATGTGACTACATTTGTGCGTATGTATGTGATTCGGTGAGTGGGAGTTGAGTGGCGTGTGTGTGTGTGTGTGTGTGTGATACCCAGATCAAGAAAACGACCCAATAAGTTCTTATTAGTGAAATAGGTTTTCGCTAGGAGTATAGTCAATCTTTTGCAACCAATCTTTTAACACACTTGCAGTTTATATTTGAAAGTGAGTAGATTGACAAGATTCTGTTTATTTTGTTAGGTATAGAAATTTCCCCCTTGGTAGTAGAAAAAACGATGTGAAAATCTTGTCTTAAAAAACCTTGCTTGGTACAGACTCTGTCTTTTCTGAGCAATGTATTAATTTTATTATATAATAAATACCATTTTCATTAGATCGCGTTAGTTTTTAGGGTTCCGTACGTCTGAATTTAAAAAACGGGAACCCTCATAGGATTGCTTGTGTGTCTGTCTGGCTGACCGTCTGTCACAGCCAACTTGTTCCGAATTTACTGGATCGATTAATTTCTGTAGGAATCTATGGTGTTAAAATAAAATCTTTCTATATTGTGCATACAAACTTACATTTGCAGTTGGAATGTATGGGAGAACATGTTTTTCAACAACCTTGTTAAGTTTGTTCTTGGGACAAATAATTGGTATCAACAATAGACAATATAATCAGCAATCTCCCCCTAAAATCTGGTGCCATGCGTATTTTTTTTAGTTACCATAAACAAATTTAAGTCAGATTAAAAAAACGTGGTATATAAAATATTAATTGCACGGAACCCTCTCCATGCAAGTTCAACTCGCACTTTCCCAGTTTTGTTTTTATTTTGCCTTTTGTTGAATGTTGTAGGATGTTTACTCAATTACTTTCTCCATTTAACACACATTCTATAGACACATTCATTTTTTCTAAACAGAAAAGCTCAGTAGCGAACTCAATACGAACAAGGATATCGTATCTCTTTGGTCATCACTATATCTCTTTGGTCATCACTATATCTCTTTGGTCATATTAATACCATCTCAAGTGTCACAACTTGTCGCCGACCACATATATTTACCCGTACATATTACAAAAACGAAGTATTAGAAGGCCCACTTCGCTTTGTGGACCTTACAAAGTTAGATCCAAATGACGAAAGTCCTTTGGACCAAATTTTTGTCTATGCATGTTGCGAATATTTAACACCGTAATATTTTTATTAATGTACACATGTGAAGTAATAGTTGTCTGAAAATCGACGATCTTATTCCATTACGCTCAAACACAAAGTGAGCAAGTTTAAATGACATGTCCACTACTGAACAAAGACCTCCTCCATAGATTTCTACCACCACCGGTTACACGTTACAGTTCATCTTGTTGGAGGCCGTCCCACGCTGAGTTTTTAATGTCATTAATTTTGACACTTAATCCGGTACCACTTCAACGAACTTGACTATTTTCCCATCTTTTATAAAGAAATTCGATGCGCAAGTTAATGCCTTACCAAGTCGTAGTGTAGTTGTGTATAAACGAAAGGGTCGGTCTGTCTATCAAGCAGTTGTAATTACCTTTCTGGGGCGTACAGCGAATTCTCGATGTCATGCCATATGTCCTTCAAGAAGGGACGGACTTGGGAGTTTGATGAGTAGGCTTTTAATTGAAAGAGTGTTTTAATGATGAAAAAAATAATACAGTGCAAAACTTTTTTCGACGGCATAGTTGGTGCAGTGGCTGATACAGGCGGCTGTTGCGCTCCGGGACGTGGGTTCGATTTCCGCACGGAACAAATATTTGTAAATCTGGAGGTAGTTGTTCCGGGTCTGAGTGTGAAATTTGTGTCTGTAAGCACCCACGACACAGGAGAAAACGCGAGGTAAAAAAAGAAAAAAAATGCTGCTTTATCTGATGGAAATTATTGCTCATTCAAGAAGGGACTATGAACGTAATCAGGAAGTGGGATGCACACAAATAAAGCGCACATAACCAGCCTATTACTGCTGGGATAAGGCACGTGCCTTTTCGCAAGCTTTTTTTACAGCGCACCAACAAGAAATATTATTATTTACCGTGTGGTACCGGTTACGAATAGCACCAACTCATCTCACCCCGTAAGCGGCGTAAAAGGTGACTATGGGATTAGCCGGAGGGTGGGCAGCTGCATCCTTCGAGTACAAGATCAATGAGCTTACAACACACCCAAATCGGTTGTTGTGGTGATCTTTGGAGGAGATCTGCATCCAGCAGTGGACTTTATTCAGCTGAAATGATGAAAATGATGAACAAGAAATATAGTTCACATAAACCTGTAAAGAAAGAAAACTATTTTATTTATGAACACCACAGAGACGCGCATAATATTATACACCAAAGTATGAAACATAATTTTGTTTTTCACCTTGCAACAGTCACGCATATTAATACAGTACCTCGCCAAAGGAGTTGGAATCCAAGCTATCATTATAAACAAACAAAAAAAAAGTAATACAGCACTGCTCTGTTTAGTGCGTTAATAGACAAGAGATTTAAATTCCTAATAAAGCAACATAATATTAATTTATACTACATAGAGAAAACTATGATTAAATTAAAATAATTGTGCGCCGCAAGTGTGCAGAAAATGGCTGAAACTCAACATAAAAACAAAACAAAAGCGCTGGTTTTCAGTATCAACCTCCTAACCTATGTGACGTCATGGCGTCAAATCTTATTTGTCTGAAAAGCAAAATACTTTACATATTATGTTACACATCAAAAATAAATAAGTAGTATTAAATCTAAATCATCAATTATTACAAGAGAAAAACAAAAAGGACTCCGCTGCTATATCTTTACGCACAGCTGTCCCCAGTAGACTAGAGAAAGTAAGATGAAGTGGTGTAGATCATCATTAATCATGAACTGCTGAAGGCCTCTTCCCGTGCACTCTAATCACTTCGGTTTTAACTATTTCTTATATTATTCAATTATAACATTCTCTTATCTCTTTTACATGACCTAACCCAACTGAAGTCAGATTATGCTCATAGAAATGATTCGTATTGTTTGAAATGAAAAGTACAAATAATCATTGCTCACAATTATTTTCATCTAATTCCAGTCTAAACAATGTAGTTCCAAAATCCTACATAAATACTATGACCAGTGCAGAACACAACCCGATTTAAATATCTACAAAACGTTTTCTGGACAGAACCAGACTTTTCTTGAATAATACACAAAAATAGGCTAATAACTGTAACAAATTGTTACATATAACACCTGAGGAAAACAGGGAAGTGATTTCAGTTGCTTTCGTCACGTAGCTAGGATAAATGACGTCATTTATTTAGTAATATGTCATCGTAATCCGGCCCTGGCTTGTCGCCCCATCACTTAGTGTGAAGGACATGCTTGCGTTTCTTTATAGCGGGGAAAGGTCGGGTCCTAGGGACAGGCGATTTGTAAAAATATTATAGGAAGCTATTGAATAATTAATTAAGCAAACGTTTGAAGACCTGTTACCTGCATAATTTATTCAATCACGGTCTTTTCTAATACCCCTAAATTACTTTGGTTATTCGTCGTGAACGCCATGCGGTGCGACTTTAATCAGAACGAATCACGAAGTTTATATATATATATATATATATAGTAAGTTTATATATATATTTAACTAAGAATACTGAAGTACACGAATTTTAAGGATAATGTGAAAGAAAGGTAAAGTAAACGCGAGAAACTTGTAAAGATAAAGATAAAGATAAAAATATTTTTATTCATGTAAAACCATATACAGGCACTTATGAATAGTCAAGGCTTTAGTTGCCGCGTTCCAAGATGTTGATTTCCTATGGAGAAGAACGGGCAAGAAACTCCATGGTTACTCTTTTTAAATCATAATACTTGTTACAGTATCTTTGGTTACATTGTTCTCAAAATAAATAATGTGAGGACAATGTAGCAGAAAAAAGTAAACTTCTTTAATGAAAAACAGGGTACTCTTATATGATCACTCGTATGTCTGTCTATCTGTCCATCTATCACAGCCAATTTGCTCCGAATCAACTGGACCGAGTCAGTAGAAATTTGTACACGTATGAATTTCTGTGAACCAAATACGGACGTCTAACGAAAATAAACGAATTTTGAATAAAAGTTTCACTTTTGGAGGCAAATTAGACAATTAAAAGAAAAGGTTTTTACAAACTGTACCGTATATATATCAAATGAAAGAAATTTTTGTGAGGGCCTCCAATATACGGGACTTTTTTTAATGTTATTAAAGAAAATAGATATCTGTCCGTGTCCAGATTAAGAATATAGCACCACTCCATCTCCTCCCATTGGATGTCATAAAAGGCGACTAAGACTATAAACCAGAAGGATGGGCAGCAGCGCCCCTTCTGTGGAACAGTAGCTATATTGCACTCACCAACCCGCCTGCCAAGTGTGGTGAGTATCGGCAAATACCCCCCAAAATGATGAAACAATTGTGTAAATATATGGGGGAGGCCTTTGTTCACCAGTGGATGTATAAATGACTGAAATGATGATGATGATGAAGAAAATAAATGAAAATTTACCATTCCCCCACCCGTTTCTCCGAAACAACTGAGCCTTAAATTTTGGAAAAAATGCAGTAAGTAGTTCTTAACTTAGGTCTACAGTCTTAAAATAACATGATAAATCTTTCAATATTGTGTGTACAAACTTATTATTTTTATTATTATCTACATGTTTCTCTTTTACACGTGTTTATATCCCCTGTAAGGGGGAACCCGGTCTTTTGATAGGCTTACGCGGGGACATGGGTCCAACACGCAGAGGGCCTTTAGATAATTTTAATTTTAAATGTAATGGGACACTAACCGGGGACCCGCCATGGTTGCGCTATAAAATGCAATCTCGGATTGTCGGAGGTATAAAACTATGGTATGAAATAGAAACGCACCGGGTCGTGGGTTCGATTCCAGCACGGAACAAATATTTGTACGATCTGCAGGTAGTTGTTCCGGGTCTGGGTGTATTGTGTGTGGGATTTGTGTCTGTAAACGCACCCACGACACAGGAGAAATCCTAGTGAGGGGCAACGTTTTAAAAAAAAAAAAAAAAACTACATGTATAAGGTCTATTGCAATGGGTGCTAAATGGATTTAATACTAAGAAAAACGAAAAAAAATGGCGTCTGCCTTTGAACCTTTAAAGTGAAATTCTGTGACAGACGGTGACTTGCCACTCACAAGATGGGCCCCCTAAATGGCCACCACTACAGGCGACAAGGAGCAACACCGGTGTGAGCGGCTAGGGGTGTAGAGAGGTGCGGCACAGGTTTCACCATCGCGCGTCTCGAAGACTCGTAGCGGGTTTCCCCGTTATTACGCCATTAGACACTTCCACCCCCGAGCATATAGGTCTGGCGACCCCCCTCTGAATGGCCAACTAAGGCAAGCCAGAGTTGAAAATCCTACGGGCACTCATTGGCTACCACTCCAACCAACCAATAAAGGCAAGCCGGAGACGAGGCCCTGACCGACTCTCTGGAGCATTCGGGTACGCAGTGTCGCCACTCAAATCCAGCCCGCCACAAACTGCCCTGTAAGCTACTTAATATACATTTATTGTTATCATAAGGTAGGAAGAAATCAAGCAGCTACTAAAATCTGCCTCCCAGGATTACCTTATCCCATGGTGAGATAACGACTGCCGAGAGGGGTTATTATTATTATTATTTGCAGTTATTCCAACTATAGAAGAACATGGTTTTCAACTACAATGCTGTTTGTTCTTGGAATAAATTATTGGCACATACAACAATAGACATATTATACATTCAGCAATTTTCCTCCAGAATCCAGCACCACACATCGTTAAATACCAGCAGATAATATATTCATAGTCGGTACGGACCCTTTCCACACGAGTTTAACTCTCACTTGTCCGCTTTATTGGTAAGCTATTACAGAACGATTTACATTAAGACTGGTTGATATTATATTACTATTTACATGTAATACCCGAGGTAACCATAAAATTAACGGTCGAAAACACAAGGAAGCTTTTACATTATTTCGCAAATCAGATAACCGCGCTGGCGAAATCGCATCAGTTGTGACTTCCCTTCGTGGTGGTAGCCACCTTATGGATCCGCATCTGTGCGGTATAATCATGCACGGATAACGGGCAACATAGCAAGTGTATGACTTTGTGAGATTTCGTTACATTTCTTTGACTTTTTTTAGACGAACTCCATCAATGAAAATATTTTTGTATATGTTAAAAATAATGTACAGATAGTATAAAAAATAAACTTTATAAATTCGCTTCTTTTCCGCTACCACAACAACCCCACCCTAATAAGTACTTGTACCTGTATAGACGACATCAAACGTGCGAGTTTTTCCTCGTGTTTTCTTGGACGTATGGCCGTGCCAAATTGTGCGGAAGTACCGCTCGACAGGTTAATTTGCTCAAGATCCTTCGGGATTTGTGTTGAGTGTCTACCGTTTATGTTGTTTGTGTAATTTATAAGTTTATTTAGAAGAAAAAAACGTTGGCGGGGTTAATTCCACAGTAATATATATTCATCGTATGGCCTATGTCACGTGTGATGCCGGAGGATGGGTAGCAGCGTCCTTCGATTACATTTAGAATTCAACTGCGATCGCCAACCCGCATGCCAAGCGTGGCGATTATACTTATGGCAAAACCTCAATGATACAACACAACAGATCGGTCGTTATGGGGATCTTGTAGGAGCTTTATGTCTAGCAGTGGAGTTTTTTTTAATGATGATCTATTTGCCTGATTAGCAGAAATAGATGGGCAGTCATATGCAACTGAGGTTTTAGTTGTACGCAGAGCTACACATTTGTCGCGGAGTGCCTCCCTCCGTGTTTCCTTCCCGGTTAGCTCAACTAGGAAGCTCTCTCCACGGCATCAAGTAACGGAGTTCAGTTATTGTGATTCAATGAAACGTAACATATATATTGTTATAATGGTATATTGATATTCACAACTTCAACACTTCATGCTGATGATTATATAAATTTTAAAATATAGCTGATATCACAATTTTAAGCTAGTTAAAATTAAGTAATTGGAATATTGCAGGATACTATTGGTCAGAGCGACAGCTGTGTGTTGAACCCTAGCGTTCAGAATCCAATGTGTAATGATAATGATCAAAATATCAAGAGCGACTCTACGTCACAAATTAAAATTTTGATTTGAATAAAGAATGAATCGTGAGGTGGACAGTGATGGAGATAAAAGGTATGAAGTCATGAAAGAGGTTGATTGAAATGAAGATGAAGGATGACTTCGTCACACATTTATGTTGGATCTGCTGTACCGACTATCTACCTAAAGGAACAGCCGGAGTACACTGGATGCCAAAGTTGGAGGACCGAGTGTCATGGCTCATTATGGGAGGGGTCTGTATTCAGCTATGAGGACTGCGATAGGATTAGTTAATTGAGTGTGACCCCTTGACATGTATGATATTTCTGTTTCTGAAAATCTAACCCTATAAAACGATCAAAAATACTTTAAAACTGTTGTGTGTTTGCATGTGTGGTCAACGATGACGATAAGTCTGTGTGCTAACACACGTCAATGTGGCACTTGTCTCTTCCTAACGTAGCTATTAAAACTTATCTAAGATTAAACAGTCCAGTTACAACTAGCATATGATTTTATCATGAAGCTTGCGTCTGACCAAATTTTTTATCGTAACATACACACGGCTACCAAGGTATAATTTCCAATATATGTTATATGTTGATCTCACATTATATAGGCTTTCCGTATAATAAGAGATCAGCTTATACTGGATATGTATAACTTTATACGAAGCCGTACCATTCGCGGTGAGCTTGATACATTACAGCATTTGCTGACTGAACGATATCATCGCTCCATTTGAACTCTGTGCTCGGCCGTGCTCCGCATTCGCAGTCCGAATGTTGGATGACGAAGTCGTGATTCTTGGCTTATCTCCTTACTCCAAATGAAGAAAAAACATGCAATCGACGGCACGGTTGGTGCAGTGGTTGATACAGTCGGCTGCTGCGCTCCGGGTCCGCGTTCGATTCCCGCACGGAACAAATATTTGTATGATCTGCAGGTAGTTGTTCCGGGTCTAGGTGTATTGTATATGGAATTCATGTCTGAGGGGGTCTGGGGCAACGTTTTAAAAAAAAAAACCTAGTGAGCGGCTACTTTTTTTAAAGAAAAGTAGTATTCTTTCTAGATGACAATCGTTCCTCGAACAAAAGTAAACAAAACGATCTGAATCCTGAATAAACCGAGTGTTTTGAACCACCATTTTTACCGGAAATGACGTTGCTACGAAGTTCGAACCATCGTTTAATAATACCAGTCTAAGTGAAAGCTACCTGCCAATATTCTTACAGTTACTAAGCCACCTTATTACCAATTAGTAATTATAAAAAACTCTTTAAAAACAAGCTTTTATTCATTATTTTCGTATTCTTCTCAGCAAACCCTTTCATTTTATACTCATATCATGGGCATGCATAAAAAATAACAAGTCCGCCATCTTTAGAAGTCCTCCATCTTGGATTTAAAATTATGTCACATGCATTTTCATCCAAACTAAACACATGTATGAAAAATTGTAGTTCAATGGGTTGGGGGTAACTATTTTAAAAACCTGTTGCAAAATTTGACCCATACCAAGAAGTTAAATAAACGCTTGTAATAAATATAGATGTTTCAATCAAAGCGACAACATGACGTCTTACTGTAATAAATTCCACAAAAATTAAGCTGAATGTGTGCCATACTCATAACCAACAAATGTAAACATTGTGATTATGATATAACCTGTAACTCTGTTTAATGTTCGCATCTATAATAAAAGCTGTGATAAAACCTAGTAATCACAAACAATGTATTAAAATAATAAGAGTAGCAGTGGTCTGGTAGAGTACAGGTATTTATTAAGCTAAGCGACGCTGATGCATGCGTCATGCTCGTGAACGGGTGCCGTCTGTTGGGACTAGTCAGCCAAATGCTGCCATGACAACTGAATCAAAACTTTAAAAAAAAATACATTCAGGTTTTGTAGACTTTTTAAGAAGTTTAGACTCGTTTCTCCTACATTGTTTTCACATAACCTTGATTTTTACAACAATGTGCTCATAAAGTATTTTAACATTTAATATGATTTAAAAAGAGTAACCATGGAGTTTCTTGCCCGTTCTTCTCCATAGGAAATCTACATCTTGGAACGCGGCCATTAAAGTCTCGACGATTCATAAGTGCCTGTATATGGTTTACACGAATAAAAATATTTTTTATCTTATTTATCTATCTTTATTCGTACAGACAAGTTATATTTTTAATAATTTTGTTGAACACACAGAACCGTAACCAAGCTAATTTCAAATTACTGACATGTGTTAAATGTGATTATTTTTACAAGCCAGTGCATATTTGCATATGCGACCTCCAATTGTACCAAATTATTGTTATAATTGCAGCTCTCAAGTATCTTTTTATTTTTTTATTAATGAGTTACGAATATGCTAGTGTTTGAGAGGAGGAGCAGGCCTATTCTCTCCGTAATACAGTTTTATCTAGTAGGATAGTGCATATCTTACTTGATACAACTTTTAACGCTTATAAGTGATAATTGTTATATTTTCTATATTTTTATAGTACTAGTTATTTTATCTTTTGTTAGTCAACATTCAAAATTATACTGAGAAGTACTGTAATCAGGAATTGTAAGTTGTCTTGTTTGGTGAAATAAAGAATATTATTATAATTATAATACAATGTTTATGTAGAAATGAAACAGAAGCTTTTAAACGTTGTCCTTAAACTTTAAACAATTAAAAGTAAATAATCTTGTAATGTCAAAAACACAGCTTTTTACTAAATGCTATATGAAAGTATATATACTGTCTTATAACAAAAAAACAATATGTATTTTTTGTGTCTTTCTGTAGGTCTGTCTGATTGTTTGAGCTAATCTCCGAAACGACTGGACCGATATTGACAAGACTTTCACTGGCAGATAGCGGATATTATAAGGAGTAGCTTACAATATTACAACAATCATTTTATCAAACATCGATTTTTGGATTGGATAGCAGCTCACGATCCAGAGGTTATTTTCACACAAATTTTATAATTTTTTATATTTATAATATTAATTATAATTTTATAAATGATAGGGAATACTCTATCAACTACGCTGTCTGTGACCAAGCTACATCTATCTTTTACAAACAACTAAGAAACAACATACAATACGTATTTTCCTCACGTGACATCAAAACATTAGTCCCTATCTCCACAAGAGTTCTTAACGAACTTAAGACACAATTATAGACAGCTAGCTATAGGTATCTTCAGTCTACTGTATAGGGGAGTCGGTGATGTGACAGGAATGCATTCCGGGCGTACTCGGGACGGTCGGGATTTCTCAGGACACTTGCCAGCTTTATTGCTTTGCTTGAGGTCAATCTGACTTTGAAGTTTGAGTGGCTTAGAGTAGTTCGAAGTTACAGGGATTTAGTATTGTTGATGCTGAATCACAGAATCAGAAACACAGTCGTGGTCAAGAGTGGGGCATCTTCATTAAATATTTGTAGTTTGGTGGCAATTTTCTAACAAAGAACGGATGTTTTTTTTGTATGGGAGCGAGAGGTGTTCGGATACGGACACCACACAAAGTCAGACCACACCATTGAGTTATTTAATATTAAATTATTTATTTCAAATCAATTTCAAGTTTGACGGCACGGTTGGTGCTGTGGCTGATACAGTCGGCTGGTGATACAGTGGGTTCGATTCACGCACGGAACAAATATTTGTATGATGCAGGTAGTTGTTCCGGGTTTGGGTGTATTGTATGTGAAATTCATGTCTGTAAACGCACCCACGACACAAGAGAAATCCTATTGTGGGGTAATGTTTAAAAAAAATGATATTCATTAAAATAAATCACTTTTAAATGGATTACATCGCGTACGTAATAGATTTTTGTTTTTCCCTAAGAACAATGACCGGTTAAGCAACCACATTTCCCAGAAATGTATGCGAGAAGCCCAACAAAAAAATATCCCTAAGAACATGAAACATTATGAACACTTTGCAGCGTACATGGTCGCAGGATGACTTATGACCGAAATTAATAATCAATCCAACCCAAAATCTTTCAATTTGGGAGTTAAAATTTGTCATTCATCATCAAGTTCAAAATAAAGATCGTGGTTTTTATTGATCATTAATTTCGGCCGTAAGGTAAAAGGTGTCGATACAGATTTTAGAATAAAAATCTATTATATACGCGATGCAGTTTAAAAATGTTTTATTATAACTAATAATAATCGCAAGAATCGAAGACATCACTACCATTATCTAAATGCTGTTCATAATGTAATAATTTTATTTATTTATGATTGAAATACAAGAGGATTTAATTTAATTTTTTTACTAAACAGCACCTTAGATTGGTTTTGAACTAGCGCATACACTTTGGACTAATTTCATTTTATTGCCATCTTTCGGTGTTCGAAACCATCTTTGTGTGCGTCCACATTTCTGCGGCACTGCAGTCTCAACAGCATTCTAATCACATTTTATAAATCATTATACATCACATCAGCCTGTAAACGTTTACTGCTGAGTCCCACTCCCAATGAGCGGTCACAGGGGATATTCCTATAATCACCACACTTGGCCGGTGCATTGTTGATCGTAGTATGTTGTTATTAGCACATGGGAGGAAACTCCAGCCCATCCTCTGGCTCATCCGTTTGCGTTAGAAAGCCTAGCTTTAGTCATCAGTTGACTAGAGCTCATAAATAGTCTTGCTCGACCGGAGAAGTACCACGCCGTCATAGAATACCAGGGTGAAGTAGCAACATTGCTGCGTTTAGTAAGATGAGTGACGCGGAAGCTATACTCCCAAAAAATATGGCAGATATGTAGGCTTTCAAGAAAAAAGTGTATATCTTTCCTTAAGGTCGGCGATAGATCAGTAACTCATCGGGTATGTTGTTTGCTTGACATAACTTTTGTTTGATTTTGAACAGATTTAAATTATTTCTACAGATAATATGCATAATAGGATAGGTGGCATAATCAGAAATAAAATATTTAGGATTCTTTTATTGTTTATTAACTGATTTTTTTGATTAATTAAATACAAAAACGGGACTCTTCACCACACCCTATTACATGTTTCATACTATTATATTTATTCATTTAATTACGATGGCGACGTCGCCATGCCAACCGTCGTCTGACCCGCCGCATTAGATGTTTCACATCTAAAAGTATAGTTTTTACGCTGTTCTCCGTGTGATGTCCGGATTAAGAATATAGTCCATCTCCTCCCATGGAAGTCGTAAAATGCGACTAAGAGACTCTAAATCAGAGGGATGGGCAACAGTGTTCCTCCAGCGCTCACCAAGCCACCCGCCGAGCGTGGTGAGTATTGGCAAATTCCCCCCAAAATGACGACACAATTGAGAAAATCTATGGGGACGCCTTTGTTCAGCAGTGGACGTCCTATGTCTGATATGACGATGATCGTTCTTACGACACCCATGGTTGGAGATAGGTGGTCCATTCTTTGCCGGGAACCACAGGAAACATTGTGTCGGATATTTAGAATATTGACAGTATACGAATGATAAACTAATAAAAATAACACTACGGTACATATCACGACAAATAAAATCAATATCCAATCAAAACAAAGTCAGCTAACATCTGACCTACAACTTTGGTCAATCGATTCACAAACTGTTATCTAAGAAACCGAATTCCGGCTGTCCCGGGGAGTTACTGAACGCTAGGGAAGGCCAAGGGTGGCCAGGGGAGGGAATTAGTGGCGCTTCATTGGATCGCAATTAAAAGAGGGAAACTATACGGATGTGATATGGAGTTTCGAAGGGCATGGGTGAAAGAACTTCGGGTAATTCTTGGCGACGGCAATCGATGTAAGACGTTAAGCGACATGTTTTGTTGTTTGCTTCATTGAATATTTTTAACCGACTTCACCCGAGCTTTAGCGAGGGAGTAAATAGAAACCTAGTCTTAATGGGGTTTTAGCGCCGTGTATTACACTCTACTTTTCACTACGATTGCGAGAAAATAAAATAATCCAATACAATATGAAACAGTTTATTTTATTAAAAATTAAATGTACAATTCGGAATATTTAACGAGATGTTTTTCCCCGTTATTTTAGTCCTCTGTACACAGTTTACATTATGTCTTATCTGTATAGTTGTTCGTAACATTGAATATGTGGAGCACAAAGCGTTGGTTGAAATTTGATATTTTTTTGGAAACTTCATTAAAATACGTAAGAAAATCTCCTTCCATAAGCGAATCCACTCGTTTTTCTGTCCCCCACTTCATAAACTTTTCGTAGGTATTTAAATAAATGCTTTGTGACCTTGACGGCAACAGATTGAAAATTATTTCTTTTCCTTTCTCTTTTATTTGCAAATTAGGGTCTCCATTCTCACTAGATGATGACATTTTCACTATTGTAAAATTAATTAAGGTTACTACCAATTCAATTTGCAAATGAAAAATTCTAAAGATTTCGCGCAAATGTCTATTTTTCAATTATTCTGTAGCCGCAACGCATTGCATGCATTCTACCAAAGAGATCGCCGATATTAGTTCCATTTTCAAAAATTAAATGTTGTTCTTTTTTTATGAAACAGTAATAAGTCGAGTCTTTATTTATAATTATTCTACTTATGACTAAAGACTTTTTCGTTTTTGTAGGCTCATTGTAATTTGACAGACAAAAAAATTTTTCCCCTAGAGGAAGAAATGCTATTTTTTCTTCGATCTGGTATGCTACAATGACGGTCTTTTTGAGCAAGAGGAGTGAAAAATATATTTTATCAGTACCTGATTCATATTTGCTACTATGCTACGATGACAAACATAAACCATATTGCCTTCATTCATTTAATCTCAGAACAGCAATTGTTGTGTCATATTACCCAAACCAATTATGTATCCCTAGTTCTAGAAAAAATAGCACCAATAAACCGAAGCCACCAACGCGTAAGGTCCTAATAACGTATTCAAACAACATAATCCAGAGCCGAGTAATGATAGCAATCTGTTGGCAATAAATCCTTAATAGCCTATCGCTTGTCCACCGCACTTGTGGGTGATGCAGTACTGAGAGATGGTATCAGGAGTACCAATATTAACACGATGTGAGAGTGAGATATTTCCGATAATTTAACGATATTTGCACTCACTGTAATTCTGTTTGTGTAGCAATTATTGAACAATTTTCTAACGAAGTTTTGTCTTATGTAAATAATTTAGAGTGTATCGTAATCTCTTAAATAAACATTTATAATTCAAAGTTTAATTTGCTGTAAAAATCAACGTCTTTTGTGATGGTAATTGGATGTAGGTTCTTATAATAATGAAAATGAATTGAATTTTTATAATAATAAAAATGTTCATCTTAATATTTTAATACTTACCAGCTGTGGATCTGATACGACGTCTTAGGCTTCTTGGTACAAACTGAATTTCATAAGCTGATCCCCTCAATATCGCTAAACTATCGTTTCTCACAATACTGCCCGCGTAGGCCGTAGCCCGCAGGCTTCGGCGCCGATACGCGAGTGAACTTTCACCACCCGTCTGCGCCTCCAGATACCTTCAGATTTATACCTCAAAGGCTGCTAAGTTTCTAAGGTTATGTTGATAAGACTGTCTCTTTATTCGGGATTTCAACTGATATGTCTCGGTAAGAATAGTTACTTTTGGGAAAGAACTTACGGTAGACTTTGATAAAGTGTAGATGGCATTTTTGACCTAGTACGAGTATAAAAATGGGTGACATTTGTAAATTATACCAAAGCCGTTAATACCAAAGATTTTAAAATTGAGTCTATATAACAAATAAAATAATAACTAACTCCACAGCCACGCGGTACGTTATATTTAATAACTGTATTACATAATAAGTATTTTATTAATACAATTAAAAATGAAACCGTCCCAATCAATAGGTTTTTATGTCATTGCTACACATATGCCGTGTGGTGCCGGCTACGAATAGCATCAACCCATTTCATCCTGTGGGAGGATGGGCAGCAGCATCCTTCGAGTACATTAACAACTCAACTGCGATCGCCAACCAGCCTGCCAAGCGTGGCGATTATGGCCAAACCCCCCAATGAGCACACAACTCACCCAGACCGGTCGTTGTGGCGATGTTTGGGGGAGGCTTGTGTCCAGCAGTGGACTTTATTTGGCTGTAACGACTTATGTGTGGTGTCAGGATTAAGAATATAGCACCACTCCATCTCCTCCCGTGGATGTCGTAAAATGCGATTAATGGACTCTAACCAGAGGGATAGGCAGCAGCGTCCCTTCTGTAGAACAGCAGCCATTCTGCACTCACCAGTCAAGCGTGGTAGAAGAGCCTGGGGGTGACATTTTTACAGTCGCTTTCCCTCCGCTAGAGGGGGTGACCGCTTTACAGTCATCCTCTCCGTGATGTGTCTAAAGGCGTGGAACCAATGGGCGGCTCTAGTGTGATCTTATGAGGACCTGGAGCCCCCGTTCGGTGCCGAAGATAACCAGCCTAGAGGTTTTAACCGGTAGGAGTACCCTTCCACCCTTCCCCGAAGCGAAGGAAGTTCGTGTAGAATCTCCACAGGGCACCAATAAAAAATATAAACAAAAAAGTACTACATATAAGCAAATCCTTCCAAAATAACTACACAAGGCATATAACCCGTCATTGTGGAAATTTATGAGGCCTCTATCCTAACGACTCTATAGGAAGAGCCCTATGTACTTCATGTACTGGCCCAACCGGATTTGCGCGTCACCAAATCTAAAACCAGTAAAGCACTATTCTGGCATCGGCTTCGTGGGTATCGGTGGCGGAATGCCAGGCAGACCGCGTGCAACTTCGTGATCTCTTTCGACCATTGCATTGATGCCACATCGACGTTATCGCTTCCCGAAACCAGGCTACTTCCTCTTCTAGATCAAGAAAGATCCCTAGATCGACCTCTAACCATGCCGCGCCGTTGGCAGCAGTGAAGAGCATCTCTCGATCGAGCTGTGTGAGGGCGAAACATCGTGAGTGCGGGCTAGGACATGGATGGCTCGGGGCCAGGCGGTCAGAGGGTTACGGCAAAAACTACGTGGCGTTGGTCAGATAGCGCGACCACCTCCTCTGCCACCCCGACACCATGCTGGCCACGGTAGGAGCCGCCCATGTAAGGTCCACGACCGACTCCTTCTCCCACCGAACGCAAGTGCTAACGAACTCCCGATTCAACAATCGGAGGTCAAGCGATGCCGCTCAGTCTTGACACCCTCCCCCTAGGCCCGTCCCGGTGCTTGCCCTAAGCTCGACACTGCGCTACTTAGCCGGAATCTTGCAAGCTATCACCAATGTATTTGTATGTTATCGTAAAATCTTTAAGTAGCGCTATAAAACTTGATCCAAACACCTTAAGATGAGTGAACTATATTCTTTCTTCAGAGAACATTGCCCCATCTCCAGTATCATCGGCACAGTTTAGAGTCACATTTCTCATGTACAAATATCTTGTAGAAAACAATCTGACGGCCACACAAATATTTGTTCCTTGTGGGATTCGAATCCGCGACCCGCAGCGCGGTAAACCAATCGCCAACCGTGCTGTCATAACCATTATATACACCCCATAATTCATAACCACCGCAATCTGCAGTACAGTTACACAGCGCAACTTTACCCGCGCATTATACAAAATAATAATGTCGTATTCCCAACATAATCGTGCATTACATCACATGCCCGACCCGGCATCGAACTGCACCCACCCAGTGACAGGCCGCCGCCGGCAGCTCGCCACAATAGCGATTGTTCTCGCATTGATCATTAGATAGTGGTTGCACTCCTCCTGCTAAATCGTATGTTATTATTTATGCTGCTTCAAGCCTAACGACCTGCGCTCGCGCATTGTGTGGAGGGGGTATCGCTTGTTAAGTATATAATTTTGTACATACATTGTATGTGAGGTTGTATATATATTTATACGTAGTACACGTACTGAGGTGTGTTGTGTATATAAACATGTATTCACTACGCATGTTCTTGATGGTAATTGATGCTTTTTGAAAATATGTGTAAATATGCAAGATTTCGTGTGGTGTCCCGATTAAGAATATAGCACAACTCTATCTTATCCTTTGGATGTTATTAAAGATGACTGAGGGACCTCTGCAGCAGCTTCTCTCATGTGAATAGTAGCCAAACTGCGCTGCCAAACCCGCTTTCCAAGCGTGGTGAGTACTGGCAAAATACCCACAAAATGACGACACAGTTGTGGAAATCTAAGGGGAAGACCCATGTTTTTCAGTGGAAGTCCCTTTGATATTATGACGATAAAAAAATTATAGATAATATCAACTACAGTATCAGATTTCTATTAGTTAATTTACTAATTACAACAACCAGTAGTTACATTATTTGAGGGATTTTAATTCAGATATGGAAAACAATTTGAAGAGCCATTGTTTTTGTCATTTATACTAATCAAAATTTAAGTAAGTATCGTCCATTATAATGTGTCTGCGTAGATACAGACGAGTTGAACAGGATGTGAACACAGACGGATATTTTGTACCTACGTTGTATTTATACTGACCACACATAATCACATATAATTTGTTGTCAATCGAACGTACGACGATCTTTGACATTGAATCAAAAATCCATCGGTAAAAAGAAGAAAAAATAAAAAACAAAAATAATTTGACAAAAAACACGTCACGACGAAAAACCATTCGTTGTTCTGTGATTACGCCTGATTACTAGTCTCCGATAATGGTATCGAATAACCATTTTATCTAGGACCATCTCGTTTCTCTGAATAACTATTTATTCAGATCTTAGAGGGGAGTTGTGAGGTTTGATTGGAGGTCTTTTGAAACTGGTTTATGAAAAGGTTACCGAGCAAAACATATGTCTGACAAGCATTGACGGTGGTACAAAAGACTACCTTGTAAGTCAGAGGCGTCACGAGAAATCACGTTCAATGATGATTGTGTGTAATTAGAGGCGCAAATTAAATAAATTAAAAGATAGATTTTTTGGTAGCGTGTTGTGTAGTCGGAATGTCAATGTCACAACTGATGCGAGTTGTTTAGTTACAATGATTGATAACCGTGTTTGTGTAAAAAATATAATTTACTAGTTGGCCAAGAAGACTTTGTTCTGTAATTTCCAGTAGGCAGCGCGTTCAGGCTTAAAAAAATATGAGTAAAAATGTATTTTATAATTAACCTGACCACAGCGCCACTATCAGGTCTAGATTGAGTGATTTCCTTTTTTCGCACTAAATTCAAATATGAACGCGACAGGTAAAAACGAATTTGTAAGTAGTAAAAACGGCGTAAGTGGCTAATAACAGTTAAAAATTAGTCAATTTTTTTATCACATTTTAGAACATAGAGTGGTGAGGAATGAAGTGTGGTCAGCATTGTCCGTGAACGGTGTGAGCAGTATCCTACGAGCATTGCAATCTCTTTATAGGGATTCTAGTGCTTGTGTAAGGATAAACGGGGCGTACACTGAATGGTTTAGTATCGAAAAAGGTGTTAGACAGGGATGTGTAGCGTCACCTTGGCTGTTTAATCTGTTCATGAACAATTGCTTGACAGATTTAAAAGAGAATGAAAGTGGGTTGAGAATGAATTAGTTACTCGTCAAATGTTTTCTCTATGCTGATGACCAAGTATTACTTGCGTCCTCGGCAGAGGAGTTGCAGGAGATGGTAACTGCTATGAGTGGAGCTCTTGTTAGAAAGGGAATGAAGATAAATGTAAAGAAGACGAAAGTGATGGTGTTTGAAAGAGATGAGGCAGTTACCAATGATTACATACATAAAGATTAGGTCAAAATTATATAATTAGTTTGATAGGTCTTAAATATTCTTCGTTTA
This sequence comes from Diloba caeruleocephala, assembly GCA_947459985.1. Taxonomy (NCBI): domain Eukaryota; kingdom Metazoa; phylum Arthropoda; class Insecta; order Lepidoptera; family Noctuidae; genus Diloba; species Diloba caeruleocephala. The sequence continues at coordinate 7,866,646 of OX381618.1, forward strand.
CAATACTTATAAAATGTGTATTTCCTATTATAAATTTGAATTTAAATTATAAACATGCTCACAGAAAAATACATTTGATACCTTTCAAATAGTCAGAACCTTAAATTTTCGATCAACGCGTCGCCATTAAAGTTTCCTTAATAACCTCATAGTACTTCAACGAAGGTGTACAATTAAAAACATCGAATGAAACGCCGCTAATTACCAAAAAACAATAAAATTCGGAAGACATTAGGCGATTGGCTCCGATATAGAGAAATTGACATAATGCCGATCAAAGGCGGCATTCGTTTTCAATAAAGCAGATTGACTAATAATGAACATGGCTCGTAATCGGGATCGATCTGTCGTGAGAACTTCAAACCGTTAACTAAGACTTTTACAACTATAGAATGGGGCTTTAAAGTCGGCGAGTATTTAAAACAAGACGGAAATCCTAGCCCAAATATATGGTAATATATAGTATATAGGAATTATGCATATCACATATATCATTAGCATCGTAGTACTACTCTAGACATGCAAATTGAAGAAAGCGCGGTGTTCAGAAATTAGGACAAAAATCAGGAAACAGAAAATTCAAAATTGGCGAGGCTTCCGGCAACGGAGAAACCACCATTGCTCTTCTCGTGGGTGTCATATCATGTCAAAAGACGACTGGAAATAAATAATATTAGAACTGTTGCAATCTATGGAGGTTCATGTTTAGCGGTGGCGGTCTACTGACTCCTTTGTTAATATGTGTGATTCTTGCATCCAAGGGAGTTAAAGAAAGTGTTAGCATATTTTGTTGTAGGCACTACCACGAAAGAAATGAAGTGAAATATCGAATATTCAAAATAGAACATAAATTGTTTGTTTAGATTGCCAACACAAATACAGATAGCCCCCTCACCTTCCTAGTGTTTACGATGAAAGCTTTAAATACGAAAAAGAGTGGTTCCTGATGGTCCACTTAGTGCAATGTATTGTGGGTGTTGTTCTACCATTCTTGTTCAATAGGTATATCAAATGAGATAAGAATTCTATATGTCAAGCGTCAATTGAACTAGTGGAGTCATACTTTTATGATATTATCGGTAGTTTATAGTTTTTTTTTGTCTTCAGGTACTGACCTGCAAAGCAAGTATTCCATGACAAAGTCGATCATGACATCATCGGAATATCAATGTTAATACAATAATTTTATATCCAAACATGAGTATAAATATGACGATGCAAAATTCTAGGAAGAATTAAAATAATTCAAAAGCTGCCTAGTCTTTTACGTAACATTTTTGATGAAGGTAGTTTTTAATAGTCGACGAAATGTCGATGGCTGAGGAAGGTCATGTCTCAAAGGGTGACCATTCCATACAGATCGAGATTCTCCATGCTGCCAAGCCATTTGTTCCGGGTGACATACTAACATGACTGGCGCAACGGGTACGGCGCAACGCAGTCTGACAACTGGTTCAGGATATAGGAGCTATTTTCCCATGGCTGCAAAAGTCGGCGGTTGCATTAATCACTGATAGTGTATCTGGTAGTCACCAAATGCCAATAGTTATTAGTCAGAAAAAGGTTAAGCCAGTGTTAGTAATTCTTAATCTGTTCGGACCACTTCATCTAGATAAATGGGTCACTACCGGCCAGCTCATAGCCGCTACGGCCATATTATTAAATAGTTTTTACTTGTGAATAACCACCCTATCTCATCTCGTGGGTGTCGTAAAAGGTGACTATGGGATTATCCGGAGGATGGGATGAACCCAATAAGCACACAACACAAACCCATCCGGTCGTTGTGGTAATTTTGGAGGAGGCTTCTGTCCAACAGTGGACGTTTTCGGCTAAAATTATACTTGTGTATGTATTATGCTATAGGTTAACCGCCTTTCTCGCCTAGCATTTATCATATTTGTATATAAAATAAAAAACTATTTGTAATTAATATTTTTTTAAAGTCGGTCCATGGAAGTATTTGCGGGCCCTTCTTCATATGTAGTACCGACGAATGGATAAGTGCAGCATTAATTCTTGACCTATCATAAGTACCTTTAACAGTCTAACGGCTGAATACTGAAACGGCACTTACTATTAAGTCCCGCTAAACTATTTGAGATTCCCGTTTTCGGTATTAAACTCAAAATCATACCGGCCATACATCGTCCACTACTGAACAAAGGCCTCCCTATATATTTCCATAACTGTGTCATCATATGGGGGGGAATTTGCCAGTACTCTCCACGCTTGGCAGGCGGGTTGGTGAGCGCAGAATGGCTACTGTTCCACAGAAAGGACGCTGTTGCCCATCCCTCTGGCTTAGAGTCGACCTCCACGGAAGGTGCTGGAGTGGTGCGATGTTCCGGACACCACACGGATAATAATCTAACGCAAAATAATAAACTCAAACAGTTTAGCGGGAATTGAATATTAAGTGGCGTTTCAGTATTCAGCCCTAATTGTAATAAAAATATTTTGAATTAGAATGATAAACGTAATTTCTTAGTCAAAGAGTTTGGCACCATAACGTTATAGTAATACAGAATCTTCATAATCTAAAGCACTCATCGGTCTGTAGCTCTTACCGTGGATGCCGTAAATTGCGATGAAGGCATGGGCCTTGCACTAGAAGTGTCTTGTGCACTCATAACCCGAGACAAACAAGTCGTTCATGAAGCGTAGTGATTATAGCAAGACTCTCACTCACGGCCGTTTATTGTAGCGGTCTAATTGGAAGCCAAAGTGAGCTTTTACGAAAACTACTAAAGCTGGCGTCTAAGTATTCAGAAAGCAGTCAGTAAAGACGCTTCCGCCCCGCTACCATCCCGTTCACCGGCCCCACATCCAACCGCGACTTTTACAACAGACACACTCAAAAGAAATCCACCTATTTTGAATTCGTCACGCAATTTGTCAATCAATTTACCGTCACCGCTCCGGAGATCGTCCAGACTCCATTATATGTCAATTTATATACATAAAAAATAACTCTTTGCGTTCGCCGCTCGCATATTAATTCCTATAAAATTAATTGCGATGACAAATCCATTAATTTAAATTGCCCACAACTGGTTCCGTCATCAGATAAGTTCGTTTACAAATTTTATAGTGTAGCTTTTAACTTTTGATCTTTAAGTGTGATGATGTTATGTGCACGTTCTATGTTGTTTTTGTCACTATTCAATCGCTATTTTCAACACTGAAAGAAAGTCATAATCTTAATGTATGTACAACGAGCATTAAAATATACCTCGAGTTCATCGTTGATCATAAATTTGCGTTATCCTATTTTTTTAATTCTACAACTAACTTTAAAGAATGTCACACAGGGGTTAAATGTGTCGTATTATATTAAAAACAAATAATTCCCATTTATCTATTTATACCTACATGATTTAACAATTCTGGCAATCTATAACACGATATTTTTATTTGATTACTTAAACATTTGTCCATTAGCAATATGTGTATTACTATGCCGATTTAAAATTAATAGCTCTATCCATTTCAAAGTAATTGACTGTTACAAATATGGATAACCGAATCATCTTTTGGTTATTTGTTTACAAATATCCGTTAGCAAAATTTAAAATAGAACTCGTATTACACTACTTAATCGTACATATTCTATCTATGATGACACGGTTGGTGCAGAGGCTGATACAGTCGGCTTCTGCGCTTCAGGTCGCGGGTTTCATTCCCGCACGGAACAAATATTTGTATGCACTATGCAGGTAGTTTTTCCGGGCCTGGGTGTATTGTGTGTGGAATTTGTGTCGGTAAAAGCACCCACGATACAGGAGAAACCCTAGTGTGGGAAAACGTTTTATAATCACAAAAAATACCTTTCCACCAAATAGATAAAATCTACAGTTTTCCTATAACTGTTTAAAGCTCGACATTTTCTACAAGACTCCGTAAATATCAATAAATTCGTCAATAACAATCAATAACAATGACATTACATTCAAAAATATATTTTTATGAGCACAACGTGACATGATCTTTATCTGTTATGACTATTGTGATAGACATCAAGTGTCTTACTGTTATTTCATCGACCTCGATAGAAATACCGTCACCTTCACCACAATTAAAGTTTTTTATTAAAATATTTATTTATACATCAGAATATCCCCTAACTACCCAATATGTCCCTATAACGACAGAAACACACGTTCCGAATCGAAATGCTTGCAATTAAGTAGCATTTACTCGATACCTATCGATTATAACTATCGATAAAATTGTGCGTGGATAAAGGTTTTATTGGTAGGCGTCATTACTATATATACTATTACTCTTTTAGTTTTAAACGTTCGATTTATTAGGTTGAATAACATTTTTAGAAAGTGCCAACACAGTTTTTATCTACGTGTTTTCGGTTTGGTATACTGTGCAGTTTTCCTTTATGCACGAGAACTTTGGAATTATTGTTGAATATATATTTTATTATCTTGTTTGATCGTTTGAATATGAAGAACAGACTTTTTGTGGACAGGCAATTATTTTTTATGATTTTATCATAGCTTAGGCGCGGTCGTGACATTTTAAGATATTTTTATAAAATACGTCATCAATATTCATAGTTATTCGTTATAAAAGATCGCTATCTCTTACCGCCAGTGTCATACAGAGTTAAAATCTCCCAAATTTTATCATTTATTTTGTTTTGGTAAATAAAAGATTTGACGTGTAGAGCCGGCTAAGAATACGACCACTCCATCTCATCCCGTGGGTGTCGTAAAAGTCGACTGTGGGGTTGGCCGGAGGATGAGCAGCAGCGTCCTTTGAGTACCTTTATAACTTAACTGCGATCGCCAACCCGTCTGCCAAGCGTGCCGATTATGGCAAAACACCCCTCTGAGAAAACAACAAATCCATATCGGTCGTCTTTCGACTGTAATGATGAAATAAAAGATAAGTAAATTATTTTAACTGCATATAAAATTTGATAGTAATATTACGGAATGTCTATGTAAAGATTTCTTTCTACTTCTTCCGATAGGATATTCCCGTGTGGTGTCCAGATTTAGAATACATCACCACTTCTTCTCCTCCCATGAATGTTGTAACAGGCGACTAAGGGACTTCAAACCAAAGGGATGGGACGCTGCGTCCGTTCCGTAGAAAAGTACAGCGCTTACCAAGCCACCTGCCAAGCGTAGTGAGTACTGGCGAATACGATTGTGGAATATCTATCGGGGACGCCTTTGTTCAGCAGTGGACATCCTTTGGCTAATAAAGTATTTACTTTTATGTTGCCGTTTGTCACGTGGTTTGACCATGTGAAAGGAAAGGTTAAGAATTACGCGTGTATCCGAACTGATATGCTATTATCTCTATTAGACTAGAGGGGGTGACCGCCTTACAGTCATCCCCTCCGAAATAGGTGTGGCACCAATGGGCGGCTCCAGTGTGATCGTACGAGGACCTGGAGATCACCTTCGCTGCCGAAGATGACCGCTCCGGTGGTTTTAGTTGGTAGGAGTCTGGCATGCTACTCCGCCTTTCCCCGGGACGGAAGAGGTACACACACTACAGGTATTTCCACCGGGATAAATAAATATAAAAATTATGACAGTAATTACGCTTGACTGTTTAGAGTGGAGAAGCAATCCACCTCAGAGTAATAAAATTCTGGGCACTCGTGCCATCCCAAACATGTTTTTGTAATAAATTTTTAATATTTAGAAATCGTGTTGTGCAATCTACATACATGTCACGCGTCAATTAACTTTGGTGTTTATAAAACCAATTTGTAGAAAGTTCTTCTACTTGACAAACAAATAAATTGAAGTTATCCATTTAATTTATAATTCGTGATGGACATACAGAGGTAAATATTATCCACATATATATGTTTATTGATTAAACGTTTATAAACGAACGGATAAAAATATTCAATGACAACTTAAATATCAGTTTCGGTGAACACTCAAATCAGTAGTATTATATTATCTGTGACTCAGTATAACAAAAGCTATTGATATGCTTAAACTTTCGCAAATTGAATACATTATTTTAAGACAATATCGGGTCTATTCGCGCACAGATTAATCTATACAAATAAATAAAATTGAAGTGTCTGTTTGTAATGTCAAAATAACAGCTTTTTACTAAATGCATATGAAAGTATATACGGTACCTATAACAAAATAACAATTTTTAAATTTTTTGTCTGTCTGTCTGTCGGTCTGTCTGTCTGTTTGTTCCGGGTAATCTCCGAAACGGCTGAACCGATTTTGACGGGACTTTCACTGGCAGATAGCTGACGTTATAAGGAATAACTTAGGCTACTTAGATTTTAGAAAAATAATTAGGGTTCCGCGCGAAAACAATAAAACCCTTGAAATCCAACATATATATTCTATGTCAAGTGTCTATGTCGAAGTACTCTAAATTTCTTTTAAATTAAACGCGGGTGAAACCGCGGGTCCCAGCTAGTATCTAAATAAAAATCTACTCGTGACACGGTCATCGCAACAATGCTACTTGATAGAAACGTCGAAGTCACTCAAAATGTTACTTTGATAATCTGAGCGAATAGACCTGATATTGTCTTAAAATGAAAGCTGTTGTTTTTTTATACAGTCTGGTGGTGACTAGTCATTAAGCTAGTTTCAGGCTTACGCCTTTTTTTATATCCGGTGGAAACATGTCATGTACTTCCTCGCCCACGCCCCGGGAAAGGGCGGAGTGTTATGCCGCGGACTGCTACTGGCAAAAACCACTGGAGTGCTCATCTTCGGCATGCACATTTCAGAGGGGATGATTGTAAGGCGGTCACCCTTAGCGGATGGAAGGTGACTGTAAAGAGGCCGCCTCCCCAGGGATCTTTCGGGGAGATTGTAAAGGATTCTCCCAAAGCCTCGCTATGCGTTGTGCTGTGCACACAGTGGCACCTGACCACATGCATACCGCTGTCTTCCCGGGGAGCGCTCGGTATGAGCATGCAGGTTTCCCAATAGGCGCACTCACGATCCCCACAGGCTTTTACTGCTTCCTTCGTAAAATGTTCACATATTCCTGCGGTTTAGAAAGACGTTACAACATAATTATATAGGTTTATGTGTCAGATATTTTGTATCGCCCACTCCAATGGCATTTTGTATATATTGCTATCCTTTTTTATATTTATTTATGCCTGACTACACAGTTTTGTATCTCCCCGATAAACATTCTCGTATTAAAAATGGCCATAGAGAATAGAGTTCAAACTTAGCCAAGACCAACGTAAGTTTGAGAGGGACTGCGTCTCTGAATACGAATTTTGAAGATGCGCTTAGCCACTACTTGGCTTAGAGCGTTCTTAGCCCGTCTTACGTTCATGTCTCTGAATCTCACCGTTAGAGTGGGGCATTAAAAAAAATGAAAGTACAGCTTCTTTGGCAATCGTTACAATGTTTTCATGGCAACCCGGAGGTTTACGGACTCATCATATTATCATCATCATATCAGCCAAAGGACGTCCACACACACACACACGTCTGAAATCACCAACACGCATGCGTGGTTACCAATGCTTGTTCTTTTTATCTGAGAAGATGCCTTTGCCCAGCATTGGGACAATTACAGGCTGATATTATTGCAGTCACATTTCGCCTGTGTTTCACGACATGTATAAATTATATTTTTGAACGTTGCGTATGAGCTCTCTTTTCATAAAAGAAAAGAGAGAGAGCCTGTGTTGTCACACTAATTAAATTAAAAAGTAAAACAGTATCGGTCTGTTTGGTGTGGTAAAAGGAGCGGTCCCAGTAAAATGTTGAACAGTGATTTCGTAACAATGCTCAGACTTGGTTTTAAGTTCACGGTCTTCAACACCGTCATGTAAGCTACAAACATTTAGTGGGTAAAAAATAAAACACATATAATTTTTTTTAATAATTATAAAATAAAATAACAAAGAAATTATATTAATATTCTACATTTTATATAAAAAAAATGTTTTAAAAATGTTGCCCCACCCTAGGATTTCTCCTGTGTCGTGGGTGCGTTTACAGACCACATAATACACCCAGACCCGGAACTACTACCTGCAGTTCGTACAAACATTTGTTCCGTGCGGGAATCGAACCCACGACCCGGAGCGCAGCAGCCGACTGTATCAGCCACTGCATATGACTGCTAAGTACCAAAAAATCTCTGAACCTAATAAAGATGAAGGTTCAGTGAGGCCAGTTTTAAAAAAAATATTCCGTAACTATAAATTTGTTTTCCATTTGAATCTAAAGTCAAAATCACTGTATTTCACAGCGCTTCACTTGAAAACAGAATTTAGGACGCTATCTGGTCTTTTGTCTTATAAGTTTTTATATAGAGAACAATGCGTAGTCAGATGCGCCTTTTGTTTACTTGTAGGAGCTATTGTCGGAAGCACTTACCGTAAAATTACCCATCTAACCACTATGTAGTACATAATGTACCAAGTCTATTGTCTCTTGCAACCAGTCCGCATTGCGTTATTTCATTGGCCGACTCAGTTCTGTCAATTATTTCAAGCGACAAATTCATATACCGTAACATCCGCAACATTATATATGCCACAGTGTACATTTTAATTCACTATGAATATGTAGTACGTCAAATTTTGTGATTGGCTTTTGTTCTTTTGTAATTACTCTGTGGCAAGGCTGGATATTATAACAAACGTGAATTGCGTGTTCTAAAATTGATTTCAAAATTATATCATCTTTATTCCATTACGCTGAAGTTTCATTTTTGTTCACGGTTTTGTTTCCAGATGGTAAATATAAGTTTGTTGGCTAGTAAGTGTCAGTAGTCATGGTTAGGTGGTTGCATGTTGCTTCACCGAGGTTGCTAAAGCTGTCGTAGATAATGTGCTGTGTTGATGATTACACTGATATGTGTAACGGTCTATCTTTACGTAGACGGGGGAAATAAGCGATTTTTTTCTTCTTTGCTCTATCATCAATTCTCTTGCGAACGTGTAAATCGCGAAAAACAGATATTTGATAACTAGGCTTTTAATGAGTATTATTATATATTATATGTTGTGTAAATTATTGGCAAATGAAACAGTTTGAGATGCGGTTATTTAATAGAAGAAATGATGCCCCAAAAACCGTTTTCTTCAGTATCGTGGGTACAGTTACAGGCATAAAACTCACATGCACAAACTTCTAGTAACGGTACAATCTATAGGCCAAGCAATAAAAATGTTAGTTTCGTGCGGGGACGGAACCCGCCACACGAAGCTCAGAAAACGAAGCCACCACGCCAAACAAATTATATTATTTACGAAATGGAACCTTCACTTTTAATGTTTTACGCTTACTTTAAAAGGTACTTTAAATTATATGTAATAATCAAAAATATTATTTCTTTCCTGCTTTCTTTCTCTCAATCGTTCCAAAATTTTTCCAGTACCGTAGATTGGATTTACTATAATTCGCGGGGTGATTGTGATCAAACTTCCTTTTCATATTAAATCTCGAATTGCGTAGATGCATATACAGAAATGGTTTTGATAGTTAGAGCGTTGCTGTCCTAGAATATTTATTTTCAATTTGCGTTCCGTTTTACACAATTCGCGATTTAATATGAAAACGAGGTTTCGACCAAAGTCACTCTGCGAAGCAATGTAACCCCAATCTACTCGTAGTAGATCTTTCCCGAACAATATGATGAACAAATCAGCTTTCACAATCCAGTCCTTAAAGACAACAATCAAAAGTTATTCACATTCTTTTATCCCTCTACCATAACTCAAATTCGAAAACGTCCAGTAATCTCAATAAAACAAAGGAAAGTATTTTGTCAAAAAACGGAGTGGTCTCGCTCTGGGGCGCGAGTAGCATGTTATTATGCAGATCCGACCGCGTCGCCCATGGGGACCGACGACTTAGGGTACTAGGCTTACATGAAGCACAAGGACAAAGTAAGAAAGCCGAGAGAGCACAAGAAATGATTAATGTTGAGATCATTATAAATTGATAGAACTGGACGAAAATGGAAGATACGGATAAAGTGACTTGATAATGGAAAACAGGAAGACGGAACAAAAGTGAATTCCACAGGAATATGGTTAAGGGGGATTCAGTATTTTATGAAAAAGCATAGACAATTTATGAATAAATCACTGGTGGTAATGGACTGGAATAAATAAAATAATAATAATAATAAATCCCTCTGGGCAAACGTTATCTCACCATGGGATAAGGTAATCCTGGAGGGCAGATTAAAGTAGCTGCTTGATTTCTTCCTACCTTATAATATAAAAAAAAAGTATATCATAAGAGAAAAAAAAATGTACATTAAGTAGCTTACAGAACGCAGGGCAGTCTGTGGCGAGCTGAATGTGAGTGGCGACACTGCGTACCCGAATGCTCCAGAGAGTCGGTCAGGGCCTCGTCTCCGGCTTGCCTTTATTGGTTGGTTGGAGTGGTACCCCATGAGTGCCCGTAGGACTTTCAACTCTGGCTTGCCTTAGTTGGCCGATCAGAGAGGGGCCGCCAGAGCTATATGCTCGGGGGTGGAAGTGTCTAATGGCGTAATAACGGGGAAACCCGCTCCGAGTCTTCGAGACGCGCGATGGTGAAACCGGTGCCGCACCTCTCTACACCCCTAGCCGCTCACACCGGTGTTGCTCCTTGTCGCCTATAGTGGTGGCCATTTAGGGGGCCCATCTTGTGAGTGGCGAGTCACCGTCTGCCACAGAATTTCGCTTTAAAGGTTGAAAGGCAGACGCCGTTGTTTCCGTTTTTAGAAGCATATAATCCATTTAGCACCCATTACAATAGACTTTATAATTGTAGTTTCCATCTTATACAATAGTTTTACACCTCCGGGACAATCCGAGACTGCATTTTATAGTGTAGCCATGGAGAGTTCCCGGTTAGTGTCCCATTACATTTTAGATTAAAATTCTCTAAAGGGCCTCTGCGTGTTGGACCCATGTCCCCGCGTAAGCCTATCAAAGGACCGGGTTCCCCCGTACAGGGGATATAAACCCGTGTAACAGAGAGACATAATAATAATAATGTCCGATATGACCGAACGTCGTAGCGTTCAAATTTTTTTTTTTGTCTTTGGTGAGAAATAATTCCTTTCTGGGTTTACCGAACATATAAACAATTCTGGATTTATTTTAATTTTTATAGTTGGTATTTTTTTATTGTACGATAATTATTTGGTTTATTACATTTAGATTTTAATTAAATAATTATACGACTTTACGGAATAGAGTTGCTGTGACAAACAAACAAAAAAATGAGAATGACTTAAGTAACGCTCTTGGTAAACTTGGACGCTAACTATTGAAGCGAAGAGGGCAGAGGGTGTGTCTTGTATTTGAAATTATGATAGATACTGCCTGCTTTAGTATCGGAATTTTGTTATTCACTGTGGTAGGTATACATTTTTCTAACAAAGATTATTTTTACTTACCCACACAATATTTTTACCATTGGCAATCGGCGATTTGATTGTTTAATGGCTTGTTAATTAGTCAAATAAATTGCTTGTATTTATACATATTTGGTTTTCCCTTTTCTTATTTACCCCTATTATGTACTTCTTAACACTAATAGTTATGTATAGACAACACAAAATGCCATAACTACACGCCCGTTAGGACAAACGTTTAATTACCTACTTTTATTTAATCCATCTTTTGCATAGATCTAGATCGCATACTTGATCATTTGCTTCTTACTACGATTATGGCACTCGTTAAACACTGAAACAAAATAGTTAGTTTACGCTTCTCTTGTATAAATGAAATTCTGTTTGAGAGTAAATTGCCTTATATCAGATTAGAAATCGCGCCATGTAAGCCCTGCATACAGATCATCAGAGGGCGGTGACGGAATGTCAAAAATTTTGCTCGAAAATGTGACCATCGAACCACAATGTTTTTCAAGTCTGATGGACGCCCGAGGACATCAAGCCTTGGCGTGTCAGTTCGTAGAATATTTTTTTGCATATTTATTACGATGAGTGATTCATCATAACTCGATGCGAATCTAACATAGCCATACGTCATTATTTTGCTGATTGTTTGTGGTTATTTGATTGGGATAATTCTATGAATGGACTTGAGGTTTAGTTGTATCTATGGCGTGATTAAGGCAAGTGTAGTTACGATTCTAAGGGAAACGGTTTGGTCTCTGTGGCTGTTAATAGAAAGCTTTTTCATAACCTACGTTGAATGTACGCACAGATAGGTAACCTCACCTTTTATTATGTGAATGAGTATCACACTAAACTAATAATATCATACTATTATCACTAATCTACGAGCCAAGCACGTTGAGCATAGAGATGTATGAAGGCCACTGTGTGTCAGTAGACATTTATCCATAATTATGGAAAAAACAGTACAAGACACTCAAATTTATTCCAAGCAACAAAACTACGTCGGAAAAGTTTTCAACTGTAATCTCTCTATCAATCTTTGTTGTTAAGCAAGGTATAATAAAAGTGGTCATCATAATTCGAAATCTTACAGCGGATCGAGTTGACCGCTACCACCAGCGTGCTGTGACCGTTCCACATTACGAGCACCTGAATTATTCATATTCTACGTAATTAAATGTCTTGCCAGGTAAAAACTAACGACACCATCCTGTGGGATTTCTTAACATACGATTTACTATTACGTGATAGTTGAAAGACTTGTTAAAAACTTACCTATAGATGAAGAAATAAATGATAGTATATTTGAAGTAGAAAGTGGTGGAAAAAATGGGAGTAATGGTTACTCTTAGCCGGCAATTATATTGAGCTTCCGCGAAAATGCTGGTTTATATTAGGAAACTGGGTAACACAGTGACTCCGTGTATTGTGTATGCCTGAGTGTTCCACATTTTCTTCTAGATTCTTCCTTTTCATGAGGTATCATAGATTTTAGTCGCCTTGTAAATGATTGTGGTCGGTGCTATCCATTTCCGATCCAATTTCCAATTTCTGTCTGTTTGTATGTTTGATGAGAACGCCAAAACAACAGTATAAAGTTAGTTGATACTTGGCAAAAATATCTATTACAGTCTGGGTCAGATCCTAGACTATAAATCATCACGATTTTGTCCATCCAACAATATGTCGATTAAATTATCTTCATGTCTCTCTCTTCACGGGTTTATATTCCCGGTAAGGGAGAACCCGGTCTTTTGATAGGTTTACGCGGGGACATGGGTCCAACACGCAGAGGCTCTTTAGAGGATTTTAATCTAAAATGTTATGGGACACTAACCGGGGCCTCTCCATAGCTGCACTATAAAATGAAGTCACGGATTGTCAATGACTAGTAGATATCCGTAAATGAAGTTTTATCATGTGTTTCAAATGTCTCGGTTAGAGAAATTTGCTGTGGGTACATTTAGCAAACATAAAGTAAACAATGAGCTAGATTTCATATAAACTTAGTGTGAATTCAATGATCCTCATAAACGTAAAGAGTTTGGTTTCCGTGTGGTAATTTGATTGGGAAAAATATAGGACTACTCTATTTCATCCCGTGGATGTCGTAGTTGACTAAGGTACTCTAAACCAGAGGAATGAGTAGCAGCGTCAATTTCGTGGAAGAGTAGCCATACTGCGTTCACTAACCCGCCTGTCTAGCGTGATGAGTACTGGCAAGTTCCCCCAAAATAACGATTGTGGTGGCCTTTGCGCAGCAGTGGACGTCCTTCAGTTGATATGATTTGCAAAAGTATATTGAATAAAAACATGGAACAAATTTAAGGAACTGTCTTACTGCGTCAGTATAAAATACGCCGCATCGTTATGTATGTGAATTGTGTTGAAAATACTAATTTTGTATAATTATGATTATAATTGCGTTAAGTGCATTTGAAACACTATGCAGTGGGTTAATGTTAAGTACAATATTATATTTCCTTTATAATTAGCATGCTTGTTATTGAGTAAGCTTTATTAAATTTGTATTTATCTTTTTGTTAACATTGTTTTTAATAAAAACGTTAATAGAGTCCATCGGCTCGAATAGTTTAAGACTCAACAAGTTACATTTAAAACTCTGAATGATTTTAAACTCTCTTAAAATAGGAAGACGTTCTGCGTTTTTGTTTTATTTAATATTTTTTACTTTCTGTAATGAAAAGTGATAAATGTTATCTAGCCATGAGATTGTAGATACTAGTTTTATACTAAACTACATTCATTATGACTGCTATGTAGTTCAGACTGTGAAAAAGTCTAAGCTAACAAGCCTACATTTTTTGCATGTCCACTTACGAAAACAAAAATTCCAAATGCAGAATTTATACAGGGCATTAAATCCAATCACATATAATTTTATTGTGTCTTGCTAATTGCAAAGAAAGGAATGTTTTTGCAAACACATTCGACTGTGACGTCACGTTTTTGTTCTAATCTATGACGTTACGCTTCAGTGGGCAGCGACCCTAGCAACAAGCGCAAGCGCATAAAAACATGTTAAATATTTAGTGCAATTTACTGGAACGTCGTAATGTTTATTTATAATGCTTTAGGTTTGGTATACGTGTCAGTGAGTTTTAGGGATCTGTACTAGCGATGGGCGATTTTACCTTATAAACAATTGAATGAATCGATCATTGAGCATTCGATTGTTGGTTTATTCGTTCTCGATAAATAACAATTAAATGAAAATACCATTTGCCATAATCGCCACGCTTGGCAAACGGGTTGGCGATCGCAGTTGAGTTGTTAATATACTCGAAGGATGCTGCTGCCCATCCTCCGGCTAATCCCTTAGTCGACTTTTACGACGCCCACGGGAGGAGATGGGGTGGTGGAATTCTGAGCCGGCACCACACTGTCATCGCGTAATAGAATACTCGGATCAATTAAATAATTAGTTTGTTTTAGTAAAAATCTCCCATCGCTAATCCATACCGAAACCTTTCCTTTGGTGATGATGATAGGTCCATTAACATCAATCCGTAGCCTGTCCATCTTTCCATCCGGATATTTTTATTAGGACTACTTCGATTGACTTTAAATTAAGCTCTGTTGTGGAAGTAGGCTTACATCAATTGAAGCTGAATGAATTTAAAAATACTTTTTACGTTAATGTGGGGCTCGAATTCGGAAGGCAGATAAATGATAATACAGCCGAAGTGGCCAACTTCACTGCCAAAATGGTGGCTGTGAGTGAAATAAGAGAAATAGGAAGACCTATGGCACAACAGGTCGATGACATACCTAACAAAGCTTGTTGATTATCTGGACCAGACCGTCGCAAAACAGAGAAGAATGGTGTAAAGGGGAAAAGATCTGCAGTCGGTGCATAAAAGCTGCGAACGATGATGATGAAAAGTAGTTACACTAAAACGGTCTTGACAGTATAGCTGCGTAAATAGGCACTAAAAATGGTTACAAAGGCTCAGACAACCTCCAACCACCACACTGTAAAATTTCAAAGCATTTTATACTTACATAGAATGAGAAACATATTTTATGAAGCCGATTAATAAAATAAATAAAAACTAACTGGCAGTGATTAAATACAATCAGACTAAAAATAACAATAACAGAGCATACCTGTACAAAACAATTAAAATCCAGTAAACACTTAAATATTTTTGATAGATTATCTGAGACTACCATAATGTTAGATATTGTACGAAATAGCCATCTTAAATCACTGATGCTCTGATTAATTCTCGAATTTTAAAGGAATACTTATAATTACAGTTGGTTCTTGGATTACGGCTGACTCTGTAATCTTTTGCAATTTTCTCTTAATCGCTGGACTTTTAAAGTGACCGCTTTACAAAGACCCACGTCATTGTAATATTACTTCACGATGTTATTTAAAATGTTGGGAGTTTTGTGGTTTATGGGGTTCATTTGACGCTGGTTGTTTTAAATGGTACCCCGAGACATTTGGACTTATGTGATAATGCTAGGGCAAGATGGTAGAAATTTGATAATTCGCGGTTAGGAAAACGATCGTTTTAATAATAAGTTGGGACGAATTGTTAGTGAATTATCCTTTGAAACAGAAAATGTGTGGAGCGATAATGAAACTTTTTATTCAGAAAAATAGATTTCCTACAAAAACATGTTTTTATTTCATTTAATTTAACATTTAGATATTAATTAAGATTAATTTTATATTTCTTAAAATTTTGAGAAAATAAAAAAATAAATTGACCTTGCGATATGTAAAAAAAATAGTATAATAAAGTTACAATAACATGTGCAAATTGTAAAAGATAAATGCAAATTATGAGGACACATCGAGTTAACGACGTACTGAAGTAAATTATACACAATTAAAATGTAAATTTTGTTACATCAAAGTCATACACGCTGCCAATCTAACTAATTATTACGAAAATATTTGTTAAGACTTGGATTTTTTATATCCAGCAGTTACACAGCTCAAAAATACTAGCAATCAAGATAACTAATTTTGTATAAACACAGTATCCGCAAACATATTTCAATGGACTATTTGTTCTTACGTTCAATGGACTGCCATTGGTCTACCCCTGAATGACAACGTTCCAAATTCTTAATTCAGCAAAATACAGATGAAGTTTCATATTTTACCGAAAATAATTTTCAAAGTGACCTCGGAGCGTCTCTTGGGTTTTATGGGTTAACAGCACCCAAGACAACCATTTATCACGGACCCGTCAAAATCTAATTGTGCCGCCTGGCTAACCACCGCATTGTGACCGTAATTACGCCCTTTATTTTTTTACACAAAGAACTAAATCGACTGTAAGGATTTTTTGTTCCAGCCATCACCGAAAGACGCAATTTAGTGGATATTTCAAATATTTCACTGTGATATTTCATAATTCTGATCGTCATTTTTATGATGATCTGCCAAATTTGATGATTGGATTTTTTTTGGTAACCGAAAATATTTTTTTATCTATTCTTTATTGGATTTTCTTCTCTTATATTTTTTAAAAAGCAGACAACGAGGTTACTTCAACACGAGAAATGCTAGTCGAGCTCTTGTAATTCGGCCCTAAATTTACACTTTAGTGAATTACTATTTCAGAGGCAAATTAGTTTCGATTTCCAGTCGGAAATAAAGTGGAGTTCTAATTGATGTGCGGCTTACTTCTGCGCTCTACGATGGTCACATGAAAGCAAGGTAATTGCCCTCAGTTCACTTAGTCGCACACCGACCAGTGTCGTGGCTCGACGTGAATCATAAGCGTAATTCAGTAACATATTGCGAAAAAATAATGCCATCCTGTGTTTATAGACGATGCACGAAGTAGACTGCTATATTGTGAGAGATAAAGACGTTTTATTTCATAAATAAATAAATATGTAACGTAAATCAATATAGTGACTAAAATAGTATTTTGTTTTATTTTTTATTTCGCGGTGTAATGGCTGCCGGCCCGCCGAAGTGCAATAATGTTCGTGTCTGGCGCGTCTATATGTAAAATGTTATAGGCGCTTCCCTTTACGTGTCACGACCGCACTATCGCATTGGATCTTAAACTGTTATAGTAGTTTTACGTTATAAATAAATTAACAAATAACTTGGATCACTACCTACATACTATTATTATGATTAACAGTATTGTCATCATAGCCATCAATTTGGGCGATTGCAGTGAACCGCTAGACCAATCTTTTAAATATTTTCCTCAAAAGAACGATATTTTAATAGTAATACTGCTTTTCTTTCTTCTATTTTATACATTCCGTGGTAACATTTAAAGACAATTTTCATCAAGCTATTATACTAGGTAGATTAAATAAATATACCACGAAACTTGGGACAAAAGGTAAAAATACATTAACTTTGAAGATGATCAGTGGTATAAAAAATACAATCAGGTGGGGGATGGGCTGTAAAAAATCGACTCCCGCGCACGATTCGGTTACAAAGCATTTATGGTTCACGATTTCCTAGATAAATTGGTAGCCATTTTATAAAATTACATGGTTTTAATAAAAGTAAGCAAGGATAGGCGTTTCTAATATACTGTTATATTGAGGAGGTGTGCTGGTTCCTGAGGGAGGCGTTAGGGGTAGCTATTAATGTACTCTACTAAGATTTTTACTATGGAACGTTCTAAAAAAAGAGTCGCTATAATTAGGATAATTATTTTCCTACTGAGAATACATAATATTCTTTTGTTAACAAAGTGTATTCACTTTTAAATGTTTTTAAAGAATAATTAATATTAGTAGCGTTATATGGTAAACTTAAACATTCTTTTAATGATTTTTTTTATTAAATTAATCATAGATGTTATGTAAGATCCAATATTTTGATACTAGACTTGTTTACAAAATTAAATTTTTAAAACAATGTCATACTTAAATTTCATTTTAATTGTCACTTTGGGTCAAAACATTTTTGGCCAGACTTTTTAAATTTAGTAGCTAATCATAAAGTAATATATCTTGCAATGAGAATTTTATTGAATAAAGAATAATAGAATGCGTTAATTATTTAATCTTTTGGGTGTGTACAATGTACAATTCACCTATTTCCAGTACCCTATAAAAAGTTATTAAAATCCCATTCCTGTGCCGTGTCCTGGTCAAACTATCAATCACTCGGTGTGGGATGGCTCTAATTATAGGGATTAAGGATACTGCGGTTCAAACCCAGGTAATGGGACCAACCCGGTTATAATAGAACCGAAATGCGAGACAAAAATTGAACTTTAATCAAACTCGTTATTCGATGTGTTATTAATAGTTTTGGAAGAGGAACACTGAGAAATTAAAACAGAACGAAAAAAGTATTTGGATTACATTCATATTATTTGGAACTTGTAGGTTATCGCTTCGATGTTTTATGGCGTTCTAAGTTCTAAGAAAGAAACTGTTAAAGAAATAATCTCATGGATCTTTGTTGTCCGTGTGGTGTCCGGATTAAGATTATAGCTCCATCCCCTCCCGTGGATATCGAAAAAGCCGACTAGGGGATTTTATACCAGAGAGATAGCCAGCAGCGTCACATCTGTGGAACAGCAGCCATTCTGCGCTCGCCAAAACGCCTGCCAGGCATGGTGAGTAGTGGCCAATTCGGCCCAAGATGACGAAGTTTATGGGGGAGGCCTTTGTTCAGCAGTTAAGTAGACGTCCTTCGGTTGATATGGATGGATTGCATGGATGTTTATTTCGTTGGAAAATCCTTCACAGTCCTATCCGATACTATCTTTTATTATAATATCCTTGTTATATCTTTGTTTATGTGTATTTATATTTTGTATGTACTTATCTATTAGAACAATATTGATTTTGTTTGTTGTATGTCATTCTAATTTATATGTATTAAGTTATAACTTAGACCGCAAACTATCCCTTTTTCTTATACTAGTAAATCTGTCCATCCTAAGGTTCTCTGGAAGAAACCGCTGAGTACTAGACTCCCTTTGTAAGTATGGTACATTGTATAACTCCATCTCTGCCCGTGGATGACGTAAAAAGTCACGCCCCTTAATCGCCTTTTACGACATCCACGGGAGGAGATGGAGTGGTGCTATATTCTTAATCCGGACACCACACGGAACAATTTATACTACCAAAAATACAGTAATTAAGATCGTTTTCAAATGTCACAGGAAGACGAGCATAATATGGCAGTTGATTCATTTACTTACGTTGATTCGTTGAAGGCACGGTTGGTGCAGTGGCTGATACAGTCGGCTGCTGCGCTCCGGGTCGTGGGTTCGATTCCCGCACGGAACAAATATTTGTATCATTATTTCGGCCGAATAAAGTCCACTGCTGGACAGGCCTCCCCCAAAGATCACCACAACAACCGATATGGGTGTGTAGTGTGCTCAGTGGGGGTCTTGCCATAATTGCCACGCTTGGCAGACGGGTTGGCGATCGCAGTTGAGTTGTTGTGTGCTCGAAGGACGCTGCTGCCCATCCTCCGGTTAATCCCTTAGTCGACTTGTACGACACCCACGGGATGAAATGGGGTGGTGGCATTCTTAGCCGGCACCACACGGCACTTCTGAGCCGGCACCACACGGCATTATTTGTATGATGTGCAGGTATTTGTTCCGGGTCTGGGTGTATTGTATGTGGAATTCATGTCTGTAAACGCACCCACGACATAGGAGAAATCCTAGTGTGGCGCAACGTTTTTTTTAAAAAAAGGAAAAGAAATATAAAGCTTATAGATTTCGGAATAAATATTATAACTATTCAAAATTGGCCACGGTCATTATTTTTGTAACGCCTCAGTAATGAAGTTGTGTACATTTTACCACACTAGCATTATTAACGTTTTCACCCAGTGGAAATTCATCATGAACTTCCTTCGCCCCGGGGAAGGACGAAGGGGTATGCCGGACTCCTACCGGCTAAAACCACTGGAGCGGTCATCTTCGGCACCTTAGGGAGGCTCCAGGTCCTCGTATGATCACACTAGAGCCACCCACTGGTGCCACGCCTATTGGCACATCTCGGAGAGGGTGACTGTAAAGTGGTCACCCCCCCTGAAAACCGCTGTACTGAAAAATTATTTTTTTGTATATAACCGTTTAATATTTGCTGCCGCCAATATGATTCGCGTATATAAACAAGATGAACCACAGAACAAACTGAACAGAAAGTAGGCAGCAACTATATAAAAAGCCTCAGAGACGATGTCAACTCAGTCTCTCATTCGACCTAGTCAATGGCTCCGATTGACAATGTCTATGCCTTTTTTATCCTTCCAGTGGAAATGCATCATGTACGTAGATGCATACTGGACTCCTACTGGCTAAAATCACCGGAGCGATCATCTTCAGCACCAAAGGGGAGCTCCAGGTCCTCGTACGATCACACTAGAGACACCGCATCGTTGAGTACATCAACACTGGTTTCTAATCCTAGTAATCTCTTTAATTGTTTCTGGAATTTTTCTACATTCATCATCATCATCATATCGGCCATTTATACGTCCACTGCTGAACAAAGGCCTCCCCCATAAATTTTCACAACTGTGTCATCATTCTGGGGGGGATTTACCAATGCTCACCACGCTTGGCAGGCGGATTAGCGAGCGCAGTACGGCTACCGTTTCACAGAAGGGACGCTGCTGCCCATCTCTCTGGTTTAGATTTCCTTAGTCGCCTTTTACGACATGCACGGGAGGAGATCGAGTGGTGCTATATTCTTTTCTACATTATAAACTCTAAAAAAAGGATTGCCATAATTAAAGAATACCTTGGTCTTCTTCATATTTCATCTTCAATTGAAGGGACAACCATATCTGTTCTGTATAAAGTACTGAACACAGTATTTATGCAGTGATAAAACATTTCTAATCAGCTATTTAAATCAAATAATAGGAGAGTAGTTTCGGGTACTATGGCTTAGTGGGCCAATATGGCCCGCTACGATTTCGCCAAAACACATCATCACTTATGGTTAAATGTACCTGCCTCGTCTACGGAACCCTACTCCTCACCTCCTCAGTCAGTAGATGCAGCGCAGTGATACGAAATTGAGAATTTCAATGTCATTTTTTGGAAAGTTTCAACTGAAATAGGTTCTCGAATTGTTCATGCTTTTTTTTGTTGGTGCACAGTTTTGTTGGTATAATCCTTATTATGATGTGTTGATAGTTTTGTATAAAATTACTGTTCTCTAGCTTTAGGTTAGATCATACTTGGAGAATTCGTTCTTACGGCCAATATGGCTCACTATAGCCTGCTAGGTCATATCACTATATCCACCGCTGATGCTCAGAAGCAGAATGTTATATCATTTTGCGAAATTTTGCTCAGAAAAGCAACGTGTAATTCATCATTCGTTTTTTTTCTCTGGTGGGAAATATGGCTCACCGCAAGTACGGCCAATATGGCCTTTGGCCGTAATGCCGTAACAGTGTTTATAATTTAATGATTGATCGATGTTACGATATTTTTAATTTTTAAGGACTATTTGAAGTAACTTTGGCCTTAAACTTTAGTAAATGATTATTGTTTGAAATAACCAATAAGGACAAATTGATGTATTTGACTTTGAGTTTTATTACTAAAGAAGCTTATGGTGTGCCATAATACCCGAAACTACTCTGCACTTGGTTTTCAGGGAAGCCTCTCTCTCTTCGGGAATAGTACAATACCGCGTAACTAGAATTAGCAAATACGCGTGTAAGTAAAAAAAAGTAACCAATTTAAAATTTCGCTCTGGTGCATTGTTGACGCTGAAATATTCAGTTTTTTCTTCCTCCTGACATAAATAGTATTTGACACTTACGTAGTATTTACCAGTGCTTCTTACGCTCTATTGAACTGTGCCCTAGAACGCAAAAAATAACAAGCGCTATACGCCCATATAATCGATGTAATATTTACAAGGATGAATTTCATCATCATCTAGGACGTCCACTGCTTAAAAAAGGCCTCCCACACATGTTTTTCATAATTCATCGTCATTTTGGGCAAAACGTTCCGGTACTCACCACGCTCGGCAGGCGGATTGGTGAGCGCAGACTGGCTATTATTCCACAGAAGGGACGCTGCTGCCGATCTCCGGTTTAGTCCCTCAGTCACCTTTTACGACATCTACAGGACGATTTCCTAAGGAAAATTCTCCATCTCTGGAAGGATGAATTTAACATAATTATATTTTGATTTTTCTGTTAGTAAAGTTGATGACATTAAGGTGCTTATTGTAAGTATAAGCGTATACGATGCTCTAAAAAAGATTTATCAGATTAGGCAAATATCCGTATTACGATTTTATGTTTATTCCTGATATTTATATGGCGAATTTGACTGTTTACAGACTGAGAATATCTTTAAAAAAGAATACTCGCGTGTATGTACCCGTATCTCGCTATAGAACCTAAAGGAACTTCGCATACAAATTTATTTTTGTTCGTTTCACGTTATAGCAGCCGTATTCGATGTTAAATGTGTCATGCAACCAAAACCCAATCGATCTCAATCTTTTAAATACGAAAAATGTAATCTTATAACCAGTAAGAATTAGAACAAAAAACGCATTACATGCATTTAACGAAAACAAGAAAACAAAAAGTGTTCAAAATCGGAGGCACACGAGGGCTGTTATTTCGTTCACTATATTTAGGAACGCACCTTGAAGGGGGTTAGTTAATTAAACATGATGCGCCAACGCAACGGAGCTAAAACTAAGGTAGCCATTAGACCAGTGGCTCTCAATGCTTAGGCTGCGATTCGATTATGTTAATTGGATACTCTTTGGATAACTATATCTACTCTTTTGCTCCTCTCTGTGTGTTTTTTCTACCTTATATAAATCTATATGTATAAAAATGTAATGTTCGTTTGTTCAAAATCGCACATCTCCTAAAGTTATTTACAGATCGTTTAGAATTTTTTACATATGGTTGTATTCATATACGCGTATGTTTTATTAAACCAACCGAGACCTTTTTTATTTTTTTATTCGGAATCAGAAAATTATGTTGTAATTACGTGCATTTAGCCACAGCAACGCGTGGCAGGGTAATACTAGTGATTTTGTAGTTTAGTTCGATTGCGCAATAATGTGTGCTACCAGACATGTAGCTATAACAAAGTCACTACACATAACATGAACCCTCTTTATTAATTTGTGTAATATGAAGCATATGTATTGAAAAATATTGTATTAAGTATTACAGACTAATTTCTTGCGTCATTACTTCTCTCCAGCTTAAACATTAGGAGGCGGGATATCTTGTATAGATGTTCAAAAAGAACAATACTTTGTTGATTTTGAATAAACGCTATTTCACTTCATTTATAGAAAGTGGTGGCATATCGACAATGTAAGAATGTAATAAAAAATGTATAAGTGAACCACATAGAACATTTAAGATCTATTTGGCTACAGTGTGATTTATTTATTGCAGTTAAATTATTTGGTAACAGTTAATACTTTGATAAATACTCAGTCTGAGTATGAAACAGTATCATCATCATCATTTCGGCCGAACAAAGTCCACTGCTGGACACAGGCCTCCCCCAAAGATCACCACAACGACCGATATGGATGTGTTGTGGGCTCATTGGGGGGTTTTGCCATAATCGCCACGCTTGGCAGGCGGGTTGGCGATCGCAGTTGAGTTGTTAATGCACCCGAAGGACGCTGCTGCCCATCCTCCGGCTAATCCGTTAGTCGACTTTTACGACACCCATGGGAGGTGAAGGGGTGGTGGCATTCTGAGCCGGCACCATATGGCAGTACGGTATACTGTGGTAGAGTGATTTTCTCTTCTTGTCTCTTTTGTCATCTTGAAAATATACCTTATATTTTTATACAACATGACGTATCGAACTTTGGTGATCCCAGTACCATGATTATTAATTGGGCGTAAACCTCGCTAGATTGGGCTCGCCTCCTGATACAGATGCGGCTTTAATTCTGTTGATTACTTGTTTTGAATGGGAGCGTTTTTGTTTCGGAAAGGTAATGGAGAGTACGAATGTTTTTATTTCTTGCCGAGGTCAAAATTCCCAATAGTATTCAGATGTTTCTACAAATCTATGAAAACTGCTTTTGGAATTGCGTGATGATAAAAAGTTATAGATTTCTGTCAGTACCGATGTCATTAAATATTCAGGAGTAAAATTATACTACATCTATAAAAAACAAGCAATCCATCGTGTCCACAATCCTGTCAATAATCATTATGGAGGAGGCCAAAAATAATGATGACAAAACACTGCCGACGACACGCGCAGTTAAACGAAAGCTTTCATATTCCCCAACAAAAATAGAAGGCAAATTGACAGATGACAAATAAGACCGTTAACACCACGGTCACGGAACCAAAAACCAACATCACAAGGCCCATAGTTCAACTAAGGAACTCCTTTTTTTAATTCACATAAAAGGAACATGTAGGGACGAGGAAGGCCTTCGTATTCTGGTCAGCCATAGTAAATATTTCTACCGGGGCTAAATGTGATAAAATACATCAAGACATTGTCGTTATAACAAGATAGATTGCCACCCGAAGTCGGTAACACATTCCTTTGAACAACAAGATTAGAACAGACATACACAAACTATTGTCGGAATTAAGGCCTGTTGTTCAATTGAATAGGACAGTAAATGAATGAAATCAAAGAGATTTAGAATATTAAACAAATGTGATGTTTAACCCTGAGGCGCTATCAGAAGCAATGACATAGTTTAGACGTTAAAACGATATTTTCCTAAAGATTAATGAATCTTAGATTAGTGATTGACTTCTGAATCACATTTATACTTAAGAGGTACACATTAAAATATGAATATTCACTAATGATATCAAAAAGCCTTTTTTTAATATACTTCTAAATTTGCATCAGAGCAAAAACCAAAAAAATACAGCAAAAACATTACAGCACTGCAATTTTAAGCCAACTACCGCACACTTTTATTTAGTCTTGCACGGAGTACAATTGGAATGGTCTCTTGGAATGTAAAAGCAACAACGATTGAGACAAAGGGCGTAAAGGTCGACCCTTCTAGAGTGCATGGGTGTGGCGAACTTAAATTTTCGCATTGACAGCCGAAACGGCCCTCAGGGACGGTCGAGACGTGCTTTTAGTGCCTTTATTCGTTATGGTTAATGCGGCAACTAGTTTACGAGCTGTACTGTTATTTGTGACCTCTAAGGGTACGGTAGCTGGCCTCTCGGATTTTGTGCTGCTATGAGAGAAGGTGGTAATATCAAGACTATGTAGGTATGTGTAGTAAGCTATTATTGCAAGTAAGTGTATTGTTTTTGTTATTGTTTTTGATTATTTTCCGACACTAAATTGGTCTCGTTATCAACATATAAGCCCGTTAAAGTCCATTGTTGAACTTGGGCTTATCAATGACCAGACTTGGGTTTATAATGAATGGCCATAGATAAGGGTTAATCATATACCATTTTTGAACAAACGTGACGGACACATTCCCGTATATACATAAACACCAATAAAAATATTGGTTTTTATTTTTATTAATTTGTTTTATTGTGCAATGTGCATGGCATACATGCATGTTTTGCATTCTACCGCCACGCTGCGCTTTGATATCTAGCACGGACAAACGTATCATATAGAGTTTAAAAAAAAGGTTTTTTAAGTTAGAATATAATAGAATAGAATATTCTTTATTGTACACCATTCGAATAATAACTTCTAGGAAAATAAATCGTAATACAAGTAATTGTACAATGGGCGGTCTTATCGCTATTAGCGATCATCAATCACCATCGATCAAGTTATGTAATCTTTATTTTGTTATATATATTATTGTCTCTATATTTTGCGCGTCCTTGTATGTGTAAAAATAAAATTTCTTTCTTTCTTTTTCTTTTCTTTCTATATTGTCATAACCACCACGCATTGGTAATTGCAGAGTCATGTCTATGAAGACGCTGTAGTGAATCCCCTTGATATGTATATTTTCTTGGTCGCCTTTGACTGCCGTGGGTGATTTATTAATAACTGGGTATATTTTGGCCTAAACGATGCTTTCAGCTATGATTTTATTATTTTTTATACTACCTATAGACAAAACGAGTAAATCAAATCATTCACCTGGTGGTAAGCGTGACGTCTATCTATAACAACTGTAATGCTGCCTAGGACTTCATACGTCCTCTAGTGTGATCTTACGAGGACCTGGAGCCCCCCTTCAGTGCCGAAGATGACCGCTCCAGTGGTTTTAGCCGGTAGGAGTCTGGCATACCCCTTCGCTCTTCCCCGGGGTGGAGGAATTTCCATGTAGAATTTCCACTGGACATCAAAAAAAAAAGGACTAGTTCATACGTGAGAATATGCGCTCGTCACCGGGAGACATTCGTTTTTAGTCTCTTATGCGCAGTAGTTTTACTAGCTATTGTGCTTTTCAAATCTTCCAGTTTTGTTTCCATAGTAATATTTAAATACTAGTGTTTGGTGACAGAGTATCGGGTACTGCAGTGGTACCTACCTAGCCGGACTCTTGCAATAAGTTACCAAGACACTTACCTCTAGTAAGAACAACACACACATACCTACTTTACTGGATTTTTTCATTGGCGTTTTTGATTAAGTGTCTACATATATATCCGAGTAAAACTTAACCCTTTTTTACTTGTTAGGTGATTGACTCATTTGTTACATCTCATCAAGTCTGTGTATCTGTTTATAAAATATTTGAACACAACCCAAATTAATCTTCACAACTCCAGAAAGCCCAATATTTCACAACTCCCATTTAGTCAATATTAATATCATCTATAGTCATGTCCCGAACTTTATTCAAAGCATCAACGTTTGTCACGTCAACGAAGGAATGGGATTGGCCATCAATCAATGCTGTACGAAAATTAAGCTTATTGTTCCATTGCCGCTCCCTTACAAAATGAGATCCCTTTGAGTCGTCAACTGGGCGATGGATGTTGTTTTGACAGATATTTTTGGTTCACGGGTCAGTTAGTCATTGTTCGATGCCGTTTGATGTTGTATGTCGTAATGTATTATCTGATTTTAAATATTCGAGTCGTCATGAAAGAATGGATAAGATTATGAGCCTATTATGTATGTACGTTTTATTATGAAGTAAATCGCAATTGAATTAAAAACATGATGTGTAAAAAGGTCAGCTAAACTGACAGAAGAGAATCCTTGTCTGTCCATCCTATGAACTGTAACACATTTTCTGAATGTGATTTTTATTTGTATAAAATCTGTAAGAGACGCTCATAGCAAGTTGCACTTACAGATCAATAGGCGACGTTAAGCAACATCTATGGATGGGTGACATAGTGATATTTGAACTGTAAGTTCTGGTTATTGTCATCAGCTGGCACTTGTTCGTTTGGGAAGCCCGAACAACTCTGACACAAGGTTGGCCACTATAATCACGAAGAAGCACACAATTAACATGAAGATTTAATTTCCAATGCGGTAGAGTACGCCCGACTAGTAATTATAATAAAATAAAATAAAAACATAAATATACATCAATAAAAAAAGAAATATCGAGTGTGAGTTCACACGCGGTAAAGTGAAACTTTGTATTTTGGTTAATTTGTGTGATAGAGAAAACTATATAGAAACGTGTTTTATCTCGCTGCGAAGATGTTTGGTAGATACCTATCACCCAATCACAATATGATAGGTATGGCTATCATATTGTGCATGCATTAGGCACATGCGTGCCTCGCCTCAAGAGGCAATTGACGCTAGCTAGTTCGGATTGGATCTGTGGTACAAAATAAATTACAGTTATGGTGCAAAATTAAGGTTTTATTTACGCGGGTGAAGAATCATGGCATCATTCACCTCCGGAAAGGTTGCAGGTATTAGATCGCCCTTTAACGTTATATAATTTGGCTGTAATTGCCGCTGTGTGTAGTAAGGATGCTGTTAAAAATCAGCGCAGCTGGTTTTTTTTTTTTGAACGGGCAGGATCCGCACTAGGATTTCTCCTGTGTCGTGGGTGCGTTTACAGACATGAATTCCACACACAATACACCCAGACCCGGAACATCTACCTGCAGATCATACAAATATTTGTTCCGTGCGGGAATCGAATCCACGACCCGGGGCGCACCACTGCAAATGGTCGAAAGCCATAGTGTTATGCTGAGCAAAGACATTTTTCGCACATGCGATTTGTATCTTCAAACATCATCTATAGGTTTTTAGGGTTCCGACCGTCTGAAGGAAAAACGGCGGAACCTTTATTAGATCACTCTTGTGTCTGTCTGTCACAGCTAATTTTCTTCGAATCTACTTGACCAATTAAGTTTCTTTCGCCCCGGGGAAGGGCGAAGGGGTACGCCGGGCTCCTACCAGCTAAAACCACTGGAGCGGTGCTCTTCGGCACTGAAGGGGCTCCAGGTCCTCGTAAGATCACACAAGAGCCGCCCTTTGGTGCTACGCCATTAGGCACATTACGGAGGGGATGACTATAAAACAGCCAACCCCTCTAGCGGAGGGAAGGCGACTATAAAAAGGTCGCCTTCCAGGCACTTCTTGGGGAGGATTGTAAATTATACTCCCTAGCCTAGCTGTGCGCTGTGCTACGCACACGGCAGCACGTCACCGCGGGTGCAACGCCGTCTTCCCGGGGGTCACTCGGTGTGAGCACGCAGACACCCCAATCTGCGCGCCCTCATCCGCATGCATACCCTAGAGCCACAATGGACTCGTTTCGGACGTTACGGTTTCAGAGGAATTTACTCCCACGCACGCTCAGTTTGTGGAATCAGCTTCCCACCGATGTTTTCCCAAGAGATGGCAAGCATTGGGCTCTTAAAAAATGTGTTAAAAGAGTTTCTCAGGATCGGCAACGCGCGTATACCTCGGGTGTTGCAAGCAGCCATAAGTCATGGTAACCGCTTACCTGATGGTAACCCGCCTTATGGCGGGTCGTATGATTCTTTGCCATCTTAGTGGTAAAAAATCTCGTTTGGCTGATATGAAGACTGATTTTGCATGTGATCAAAATAACGTGTTTTATGTAACAACTATAAAAAGTGAGACTAGTAGAGAACGCCTCATGGCATTAAGTCAGTCTTGTGTAAATGTATAGAAGTATAAATAAATAAATAAAAATCGAGCCAACGCAAACATGGTAAACATTGCCAGAGGCCATAATAAAAAAAAAACTCGCTATCAGCAATGTCCCAAGACATAATTACATCAGGCAAACAAAGATTAACAAAAACCTACATATATCAAAAGTCTTCATATCAGAGTTCTCCTCCATGATTTACTGGACCAATTTGGGCCCCAGAGCTGTAGTGGACATCAACTTATCTGATCAAACATGTCGTAAATAATACTTGGACTATATTTATCATGGCACCGCCAAAATATAAGTAATAGAACGATTTATTACCTACAGAATGATAGTGCCTCTAGGTATTTTGTTGATAGTGGTTTTGTATGGATATTTTTCTATAGTTGCCCCTCTAGAAAAATGGATATTGATCTGAGAACCAAAGTGTTTTGAACTGAGTTGTCGTTTTGCTTAAATTATCAATATACTCCATAAACGGCCGGACAAGTGCGGGTTGAACTCGCGTGGAGAGGGTTCCTTACGATGAATATGATATATGGGTACTATGGCTTTTTAAATCAGACACAAATTTGTTTGTAATAACTAAAAAAAAGTATGTATGGTACCGAAGCTTTGAAGATTGCTGAATATATAGTCTATTGTTCAATTCTGTCTTGTACCAATAGTTTATCTCATGAACAAACTTTGTAGTTGAAAACTAAATTCTCACATGCTTTCCAACTGCAAATGTAAGTTTGCACGCACAATATTGAAAGATTTGCCATGTTATTTTAAGACTAAAGACTTCTTATAGGTTTTCCTGTAATCTATAAGTAAAGAACTATTTGCTGTATTTTTTTAAGCTTCGGTCCAGTTCTTTCAGAGATAGGGAGGGTCAACTTTCATCTATTTTCTTAATTATAGATATACTTTATTTGTCATTCTCTAGTTTACCCCCTAGAAGTGTACATATCCAAAATAATTTATTTACGTTGTACGACCGTGTTTGGGTCGCAAAAATTCATGTGTCCCAAATTTAAACTTAATCGGTTCAGTAGAATCGGAGCAAATTGGCTGTAACAGACGGACAGACAGACAGACGCACGATCCTATAAGGGTTCCGCCGTTTTTTCTTCGAAACTCAAAAAATACTCATTATTAATTAATATCACTTGTGGCGACGCGCTCGTAGCCAGTTGCACTTACTGATCGGTAAACGATTGGTGAGGTTAAGCAATACTTGGCGCGGTCAGTTTGTGGATGGGTGAAATTTGAAATGAGCGTCTCCGTGCTTCAAAGGGCACGTAAAATCGTCAGTCCCGGTTGTTGTCATTAGACGGTAGTCGTTAGGCTTTTAGGCGGCTTGAACAACTCTCACACAAAGTTATCACTAACCACACAAAACAGAAAGAAAGAATATCACTGAAAGAGCCTAAATTTTTGGTTATATCATTTTTATTTCTAAGTTTACGCATAAATGACCAATCCAATTACTATAAGTTATACATATTGTATATATCGTATCATCATTTAAGCCGAAAAACGTCCACTGCTAGACAGAAGCCGAATTTGCGTAAGGGACGTATTGCGAAAGGGGCTTTTGTGAGTGGTACATTTTGCGAAATAGACTTTCATCATCATCATTTCGGCCGAATGAAGTCCACTGCTGAACACAGGCCTCCCCCAAAGATCACCACAACGACCGACATGGGTGTGTTGTGGGCTCATTGGGGGGTTTTGCCATAATTCGCACGCTTGGCAGACGGGTTGGCGATCGCAGTTGATTTGTTAATGTAATCGAAGGAAGCTGCTGCCCATCCTCCGGCTAATCCCATAGTCGACTTTTACGACACCCACGGGAGGAAATGGGGTGGTGGTATTCTGAACCGGCACCAAAATAGACTTTATGCAAAGTAAACTTTTTGCCAAAGAGACATTTTCCAAAACAGACGTTTTACGAACGAGGCATCATCATACGCAGACTAATGTCTGCACATTAGTCTCCGTATGATAATGAGTATTAATCAGTACAAAAAAAAACTAGTTTTATTAATCAACATTACAAATCGTTGATGCAATATAGTAGTTGTAAAAATGGCTTAAGGCAAATAGCCGTAAGCTATTTTTACTATTCTTGCGGATGAGTTACCTTCTAGCGGATGAGAGAGTCTACAATATATTGTGGACGGCTATATGTTTTAAGATTCACATATAGTATATTTGACGAATTACGGTTGACAAAATATGGAAACAAAAGGTCATAAGTCAGCGTAAACAGTTGTATGGGCAACTTCATGGCCTGTTGTAGAAACATACCAATAAAAAAAACTTTTTCGACGCTAAGTTTTACGCCATTCATGTGGTGATTTTATCAGTGAACTATATCAACCGACAGCTAACACTAAAAATAAAACCATTACCCAAAGTCGCTTTAAACTATTACCAGATGAAAAATTGGCCTGTCTTTGTGAAACAAATTGCTCGTCCAGCAAAATGTAAACAAAATTAATGATAATCGTTTAGCGATTGCCACGTAACATGTACATATGCTCGCGACCTTTCACACGGGAGCTGACCTATGACCTCCGTTGGTTCCTATACAGTATTAAGTTGCGTATACACTGGGCGCAATATATTTGGCAAAAGGTGCCGCGTCGCCTGCGAAATCGCGTTACCTTGTTAGACATTGCATTGGACAATTAAACCGCTACTCTATCTTTAATTATGGATGCCGATACTGAGAAAAGTTGAAACCTTTAAATTGCCTTGTGAGTTCTCGCCTTTAACGAATTCACGAGACTACGTCTGTGACATTTGGTGAACAATTTTGATGACGTGCGCGTCTCATTGTTTCGTAACATAAGATCTGATTAAATCTAAAGTAACTATAGGTATAGTTAGTAAGTAAGTAAAGTAAGTAAATCTTTTATTCGCTGAAGATATGGTACATATGTTCATAAATAGTAATAATGTTCAAAAACACATCCCGCCTTTAGCACCTATACGAAAACTTTAGTTGATGTGTCCTTTTCACATAAATGGTCTAGGTACACTATATCGATATAGTAATGGCAATAATGAAAAAATGTCTCAAGTAATCATATAAAGTAAGTTATCAATTACAATAATAATAATACACATCCAATAAAAAATAGATGTCATTTAAATCTTTGACAACAATGATGAAATGGCACACATGGCCGTGTGGTGCCGGCTCAGAATGCCACCACCCCATCTCCTCCCATGGGTGTCGTAAAAGTCGACTAAGGGATTAGCCGGAGGATGGGCAGCAGCGTCCTTCGAGTACATTAACAACTCAACTGCGATCGCCAACCCGCCTGCCAAGCGTGACGATTATGGCAAAACCCCCCAATGAGCCCACAACACATCCATATCGGTGGTTGTGGTGATCTTTGGGGGAGGCCTTTGTGCAGCAGTGGACTTCATTTGGCCGAAATGATGACACATTACTAATTAAATTAATCATAATTTATTTATTTATTTATTTATTTATTTATT
Source organism: Diloba caeruleocephala (assembly GCA_947459985.1). Taxonomy (NCBI): domain Eukaryota; kingdom Metazoa; phylum Arthropoda; class Insecta; order Lepidoptera; family Noctuidae; genus Diloba; species Diloba caeruleocephala. Next base: position 7,899,571 of record OX381618.1, read on the forward strand.
GACTATGGAAGACTTACAGCTGATCAATCAATATAATTACAGTTAAGAAAATAGATAGCCAATTACAAGTCTTCACGTCTAAGTAATCTACTAAGGCATACATGTGAACACACTTACAGAATACTAATACAAACACTCTCAAAATATCTAATTACTTATTTACCTAAAAAAGCTCAAGCTTAAACACCTTCTTGCCTGTGACACACTTGTCGTAAAGGGATCCAGATCATGTTGTTTACACAGTTTATTAAAATTCCTGCTTGCTCGTACTATGTAAGTATTTTGCCTATAGTTAGTAGAACTAAACGGTATACATATTGGCGGATTAAACCGAGTTGATTTATATGGGACATTGAAGGAAAACTTAGCTAAGAGGTCCGAACAATCGATGTCATTATTTAAAATTCTTAATAAGAAAATAAAGTCTGCTATCTCGCGGCGATTTTGAAGTGGTAACAAATGATATTTTTTACAGAGCTCAAGGTAATTACTAGAGTGATAGGGTATCTTCTGATGGAAACATAGGTATTTAAAAAACCTTTTTTGGATGTTCTCTATGCGATCAATATATTTATGGTAGTATGGATTCCAAATTTGGGATGCATACTCTAAGTGACTTCTAACAAAGGTACAGTATAGAATTTTTAACGTTTTCGTTTGAGAGAAGCACTTAGAGACCCGCATTATAAAACCAAGAGCTTTAGATGCCTTAGCTATTATTGCATCAATTTGTGAGTCAAAAACCAATTTTGAATCATGATATACCCCTAAATCACGGACAGAATCACATTTAGGTAAAGTATGACCACCTAAGGTGTACGTTGTGGCAAATGTCGAGCGTTTCCGAGAATATGTTATAACCGAACACTTGACAGGATTGAGATCGAGCTTACTATTCTTACAGTACTCTTCAAGACTCATTAAATCATCTTGAAGTGCAGTCATATCTTTAATTGATGATATGGTAGCAAATATTTTCATATCATCGGCAAAACACAATAATTTGGAAAATTTGAGGCATCGGTCGATGTCGTTAACATAGATAATAAACAGCAGCGGGCCAAGTAGAGAACCTTGTGGTATACCACTGGGGACAGTTACCCAGCTAGAAGTATAATTACTGAGAACAACAGACTGCGTCCTATTATCAATATAAGAGGAAAACCATCTATACAAATCTCCGCGTATTCCCATGTCACATAATTTTAGTAGCAGTGTGTTATGGTCAATGCGGTCAAATGCCTTGCTATAGTCTGTGTAGACGACATCAACCTGGCTTCCCTTGTCCATAGCTTGAGTAATGAAATCGTTCAGTAAGGTTAAATTAGTCACAGCAGAGCGACCTTTCAAAAAACCATGTTGGAAAGGACTAAATGAATTTTTGAGGGCAGAGTAGAGCTGATTGTAAATAATCCTTTCGAAAACCTTAGCAATAATACATAGTTTCGATATCGGCCTGTAATTGATGATATCTGATTTAGAACCTTTTTTATGGACAGGGGTTATAAATGCTGATTTCCATACTCTGGGAACAATGCAAGAGGATAGGGATTTTTCAAATAGAGTTGTGATAGGAAGGGAAAGAGATGATGCGCACCGTACAAGAAGGTAAGAAGATATTCTATCAGGTCCTGCCGCTTTACCTATGTCTAGTTTACGAAGTAGATTATTAACATCTTCAACATTTACTTCGATATGACAGATATCGGGCGATGGGTTTGATGCCACTGCAGTTGAAGCACAGCTTCTAGTAAGTGAAGGATTGAGAAACGACGAATGGAAGTACGAGGAAAACCCTTCACATATAGATTGACCTGTTGATAGATTTTCATTATTATAATTTAAAATACTAGGAATCGCATTATTATTATGATGTTTTTTCACAAAGGTCCAGAAATGTTTGGGATTATTTTTAATTGAATTTTCAGTTACATTCATATAATTATTATAACACTCAGACTCCAAAAACTTTATTCTCTCGCGTAACAACTTAAACTCAAACTCATCTGATTTATTACCATAGGTCTTCATTTTTTTTAAATACTTATATTTTTGTTTTATAATTTTAATGAGTGATGTGGTATACCAAACTGGATAAGATTTTTTCCGAGCAAGCTTTTGTGGTATATATTTAATTTGTAGGTTAACTACCGATTGATTAAAAAATGTAACTGAATCATCAAGAGACCGAGAGGAAAACTGGCACTTCCAGTCAATTGAACAGATCTCATTATTTATACTTTCAAAGTCACCTTTGTCATAGAGATACCTGACCAGCGGCTCAGAATCAAGCACAGGCATTTCTACAAAATTTGCGTTAATTAAAAGTGCTGGGTGGTAAGGATCAATGGGAATGAGAGGATCCAAACATTCGGACACTGACACTGTGTCGCTGGAGAGGACTAAATCTAAAATTTTCCCGAAATTGTTGGATACACTATTATATTGACCAAGATTGAGAGTACATAATTCATCCTTAAAAAAACACTCGTCGTGAGTGGTGGGATTCATTGGGACTAGCGATAAGTTAATAGAAGGAAACCAGTTAATTCCACTCATGTTAAAGTCACCAAGTACTAGAAAAACATCAGAAGTTTGATTAATTACTGTTTGGTTTAATTTTGATAGGAAGTTAGATAACTGTGAGGAAAAAGAGAAGCCTTGGTTCTGTTTACATAAATATAGTACACAGAGATGTAAATTTACATAGTTACGACAACTGGGTTTTCTAAGGCGCATGGTTAGCCAAAGGTCTTCTGCTGTGGAATGGAAGAGAGGTTGGGAGATAGCCGGTAACTCCCTGCGTGTAGCAATTAATACGCCTCCACCCCGCGATTGCCCAGTCATAACATAATCTCGGTCACGACGCCACACAATGTACCGATCGTCAAAAAACTCCGAGTTTAAAACGCCGTCTAGTAACCAAGTTTCCGTTAAAACGATAATATCATAATTGTTGATTGACATTTGATGATAAAAAATATCGGCTTTGGTTCTAAGTCCACGCACATTCTGGTAGTAGATATTCACACTATGGTCTCTTACTGTCGCCATTACAAATATAAATAATAGTAATTGTAAATACACCATTATAATATATTTCAATAAAGCATTCCTCTACACTATTAAAAGCAAGGTAACACAAATTTATACTTTTGTGAGGACGGTAAAAACTAAAAAAGTTCGGCAGTAGGTAAGAATAAAAATACTTCAAGTTGTGAACGATTGAGAGACAAAACAAGCAGCAAGTCGCTGCATGTGCAAGCGCGAGTGAGATAAATATAATTTTATACGTTAGGGCTTTGTAGTAAACAGCGCGGCAACGAATATAATAAAGCATAAATGAGGAACAAAAGGAAGGTGTCGAGCTTATTAAACTGCACATTAATAAAGGAGGGGTGCTAAACCTTTTAGCAAAATATACCGGATTCGTTAGAATGGTAAACACTTGAGTTGTTTTTACAAAATATGATAAAGATTTGAATAAAATAGAGTAGATACATACGCAACATATTACACTATTTTGTTTAAATCAGATTCTTTCCTTATGATAAAAACTTTTGCTGTAGTATTCTTTAATACATGAATTTTTCCATGTTTAACCCACACAAATTCATAGTTTCTCTCCTTAGCTAAAATCTTTGCTGTATTTAATAACTTTTTGTATTCCATACTTAGGTGGTCGTTGACATATACACGCTGTGAAGTGCCCTGAAATCCTATGTCAGAGGTGGATAGCTCTTTAACAGCGCGTGCAGCCGCAATGAAGTCTTCCTTTATGTAGCGGTTTAAGAAGCATACTATTATCAATTTTTCCTTCGAGTTATATATGGGAACCCTTGAGATATAATTAATCTGGGTTTTAGGAAAACTGTAATTCAGTTTTTGGGAAATCGAATCAATAATGGAAAACAGATTTTCATCCTTTTTATGCGGGACTCCTTTTATCTCAACATTATTTAGACGAGATCGCTGATCTTGTGCAGACTGCTCGAATTTGGTTTTCTCTAGGTCTATGTGTAAACAGTTAAATTTTTCCTGAATATTCTCGAGAGCTTTGACCTTTGATTCAACCTCAACTAGTCTAGCCCCGAATTCATCGAGTTTACCACTAGCAAAATCGCATGTCGACTTAAGTTCTGATAACTCATCTTTGATAATTTTGATGTCACTTATTAGAGTCGGTAAGCTATGCAATTTGCTTTTCATGTCTCGTATCTCACCTAGGATTATTTCTAGAGACACAGGTTCTGGCGAGTGTGCTGCTGGTGAAGAAGCAATTCTGCACATGGGGCACTTCCATTGGGTTCTTCTATCAGCACCTAACTTTCTCCAACCGCCTTCGGTAATGTGCGCACACCCAAAATCTAGATGCTTCTTGCAGCTCCCACACTGGACGCCGTCGTTAAATTGCTCATTGCAGCCTGCGCACGTTTTCATTATAATAACTCAAGGAAGAGATTTTAAATATGTTTTTAATAAGTTTAATATGAACTTTATAGGTAAATGTGAAATATAAAAAATGTTGACGATATATTTATCCGAGCGTAAACCGTAGGAGTGAAGCGTGGTTTATGGTATAGAAACTTATTTCATGCAACCAATACTTAAGTCTAACTTTAAATTGACGCAACCGCAACTCCCTTATTATTTTAGGAATAAGTAGGTATCTTCAAGCTTTATATCATGTTTATAAGATTTTAGAGGATAAACAAACCCACAGCATAAATGGTGGTTACCTGGATAAGAACCTGGAACCTGGAAAATATGTGGTATTTATCCCGCACATTGGCATGCATTCCTGGCGTAGCTTCTTTTTTTTCGAATATGTTGTGTTAAGTAATAAGACTGTAATGTATCATATATTTTAAAAGAGTATATCCATGGAGTTTCTTGCCGGTTCTTCTCCATAGGACCAACGACTTGGAACCGTGCAACTATTTAAATGTTGACTATTCGTAAGTGCCAGCAAATGGTTTACATGAATAAAAATCTTTTGACTTTGAAGAGATCCGACTTTTTTGTTGTTTGGCTTTTTTATGGAGAATATCCTGCATTATTTTAGAATAAAAAATATATAAATATGGATAGAAGTTATCTACTTGTACCATTTAATGACCAGATCAGCGTATTTATGATACTCAAGCTTAGTTACATATTGCACAGAGACGGGATCAGTCACTATGGGGTTCATAAGAAGTTTCAGGGTCACTTAGCGCGATATGGAAAGAGCTATGCTTGGCATGTCTGTGGATCGAATGAGAAATGAGGATATCCTAAGAACTAAAGCTGCCGATATAGCTTGATGGATTAGTAAGCTAAGTTGCAATGGGTGGAGCACATTGCTATGATGGCCGTTGGAACAAAAAGGTTACTTAAAAAAAAAGACAATCAAAACAATCGTGAAATTATTAGTTTTAGGCATTTGTTTCATATTCAATAGAAATAGAAAAAACACCTATATAAACGTTTTAATTTTTGACGATTTGATTTGGTCGAAAAAGGCCGACCTTTACCCACCTCCTTTCAGGATCTTAAGATAATATTAAAGTTATTTTTCTTCATATATTATAAGTATTAAGAGTAATAAACTATTAACGACGTTATTATGACCACGTCTAAATAACAACCAAAGGTCGTTCCCACCATGTGACAAAAAATACTTAACTGGCGTTAAAAATGACCTGCGACAGGAAAGACGATCGAGCGATTACATTTGCATTAAAACGGTCACACAATTACTTTGTGATTAGTGTGTCGCCGACAACTGAATTCATTAGTTCAGCTTACCTGATTTTATTTAATTAAAACGTATGAGCGGTGGGTGGTATGTATAACCATGGGTTAAGTTAAGAATGACTTGGTTTTGTGGTTTAAAATTGAAATGCAGTGTAGTTTTTTTTTGTATTTAATAGCGAAGGTACCCCTTATACGTATGTAACAAATAAGCAACTGGTCGGAGTGAAAATCCATGGGGGACGCCTTTGTTCAGCAGATGACGTCATTTGGCTGATATGATGATGATAAGGTAGTTCTTGATGGTGACTGATTACTTTAACCTATAATTACCTAATATGAAGATAGAAATGAAAAATGGGGGCAACAAATTTTTCAAGATATCATTGAACATTGGCTTCCACTATGACCGCTTGCCGCTACAGGCGAAGAAATAAAAAGCGCCTGCGCAATCAATACATCTGTAAGGATTCTGTCAAACTCTCGGTGTCTGCGCTTGACTTTTCTGCCTTTGTCGCTGACACCTGGAACGAGACACAAATATGTATAACAATTACAAAAAATCCATAGGCATACGCGATCTCCATAACGATCGGCAACATGCCGCTTTCATCCAACGCTTCCCAGAAACCATCACCAGGACATCCATCGATTTCGTTTGAGACCGTCCCATGCTGCGTTTTCCAGTGCGTGGTTTCCACCACCTTTTTCACCGCACCACATTCGGTTCTATTAGCAAAAAAGAAACAGAAACAAAAAAGATTGTAGCATACGCATCGGCCGAAATAGCTTGATGGCTTTCTGCCACTCTGGGAAGACCGAGAGTATGGTCTGACGAGAATTACGATGTTTAAATATAGAATCAGGCTGGCAACAGTAAAGATATATGCAGCATACAATACCTTAGACTGCAACCAACACTCGATGAACTTCCACTGTTTTCATTGTCCGTGAGCTGATGATGTGGTATACGGAATCAGGGTTCACAAGAGATACAGAATTGGTGATCGCACGCGAAAATACGTTTCGTATTTTTTTCTAGGGTTATTGATAATGCGGCGCGTGCGTTGCGATCGGAGACCACAGAGGTTCTATCTCTCGCTCACTCTGAGCTTTGAAGGATACGTATGTGCATGACAGCCAAAATATTGGTGTCTCGATACTGCTAATGCTAGATAATACACAAACATCGTTATTGTAATAATTTGATAATACTTTTGTTTCCTATGGTAACGAAACATATTCCTACCATTTGATTAACATTACACTCGGTACAACCCACCCAACTATAGCGATAAGAAGTAAAAACGCACGAGTGAAATGTCTCGGCGAGGGCAGCGGACCGTTGCTGAGAACCCTGTCGCCGGTCACTATATGTTAATGTTTATAATTGGACCCCGGCAACTACTGGGCAACAAATGCATTTCTAATTTTAGCTCTTAGTAATAGAAACCTTAATCTTAGTTTAGTAACGGAAAGTGCCTGAAGATTTCTGCCAAACATATACAGGATCCCTAGGCAATATATTACAAAACCAGCCACTGTCACATTGAGAACATTTTGTAAGAATCGTTTTTACCGACTTCGAAAAGGAGGAGGTTCTCAACTCGATGCGTATTTTTTTTATGTATGTACACCGATTACTCTGGGACCTGTAGACCGATTTGAGTCTTTCTTTAATAGGTGCAAAATACTCTCGAATTGGTCCCATATAAATTTCATTACATTTGATTGAGTAGTTTTTTAACCAGCTTCAATAAAGTGCAGTGCCCTTACAGGGTTTATGTACTCCAATTTTATTGGATAGTTATAATGACTGAAATGAATTGTGATGTGCATGATGGCAAATAAACAATAAATAAATAAACTAGTTAAATTTCACTGCGCTTACCTAGATGAATGTCTTAATAGTTTCGATTCGATTCGATCGAACTTGTAACCAAAAAAATACCGACTTCAAAATTCTATACGACATTAAAACCACTAACAAGAAAAAAAAAAACTTTATTTATGAAGTCGGGCGGGGCCTACCATGGTTTATGCAGACCAACGAGTTACATTTACCTGCAGATCATACAAATATTTGTTCCGTGCTGGAATTGAACCCGCGACCCGGAGCGCAGCAGCCTTTAAGCCATTAAGATATTAATGCAGGTGTAGCAAATGTTTTAACAAATAAATAATAGTTAAAAAACTTATAAACATTTGTAAACGATGTCCCACACTAGATTGTCTCCTGTGTCGTGACTGTAGTTTACAGACATAATTCTCTCATGTACATAACATCCAGAATCGAAACAACTAATATTTGTTCCGTGCAGGGATCGACCCCGCAACTCGTAGGGCAGAAATCCAATTGCTTAGCCACAGTGCCAACCGCACCGTTGTCTTGTATCCTCTACTTATATTTTCATAATTGCTCTACCTTTGATGTAGAGCAAACCACGCTTTTATTTTGTATGAAAATTAATTTGTATTCAGTTTAAAATGTGTTTTTTTACTATAATTTTATTTCATCATGAGGTAATATTCCTGGCGCCAGTAACAGGTAATAGGCAATTATCGTATTGTCATCAATTCTTAACATGTGTGCAAAATTCCAAATTGTGCGGTCGTCTGGAAGTGGGTTAAATTTTTATCGAAATATTTCGTAATATGCATATATAGTTACATACATACATATGCACATAAAAGGTACGTGTAAAAGTAAATATGGATTCAATTTCCAAAAGGTATAAGTAGATAGATATATCTTTTCGATTATATTTTATGACGTACTCAGCACACGAGTAGGCACTCGTCTAAACGCAAAGATAGGATTAAGGTCCAGGTAGGATGGCTCTCTAAAAAGCAACACGGTAATTAGTCGGCGGGCTCATTATTGATCTAGTATTATAGGCGGCACAATGAGCGGACTACAATGTAAGGTAACATTACAGATTTACGATGTATGTAGTAAGAGGGGAACACACTGCCGTAAAGATAAAAGATAAAATCGAATTATATTGATGGATGTAGTCGGTAGCTTTACTGCTGTAGGACTCTTTTTGCGCCTGCTGGGAGATTCTTTTGGGAAAGCCCGCCAGCCACACTTTCCCAACCATTGCCACTTCTGTAAGCCAGGCTCTACAATGGTTGACTACCAGCAACAACACCGATCAATAAAACTCGGAGTGTTCCAGAGCTACCAGATAACTATCTCGGTACCCGCAACTTAATTAATCAGAAAAGAAAAAGGGGTGTAGGAAAGAATATCCTATCGAGAGCGCGGCTCAATGCCTAACGATCTCCTAGTAAGTTTGAATTAAATTTCTCTTGAACCGATTCTTTTGAATTAAATGTGTGTTTTATTATTAACTAAAAGGATTCTAGAAATATAGACAGCAAATTATTATTGTTATCTACGTGTCTGTCTGTTCACAGGTATTTAGCTTCTGCAGAGAGGAATCCCGTCTTTTGATATGCTTACGCGGGAACATGGGTCCAACACGCAGAGGCCCTTTAAATAATTTTAATCTATAATGTAATGAGGCTCTCCATTGCTGCACTATAAAATGAAGTCACGGATTGACCCCGGTTGTGTAGGACTATTGTATGGAAACCCATCTCGGTTTCCATCTCGGTCATCTTCAGAATAAATTCTATTGCCATGGGTGTTATATGGAATGAAATCTTAAAGGAAAAAAGGGAACACCAGCGTCTGCCTTTCAACCACCACTGCAGGCCACAGGAAGCAACACCGGTGAGAGCAGCTCGGGGTGTGAGGTGCGGCACCGGTTTTACCATCGCGCGTCTCGGAGCGGGTTTCCCCGTTATTACGCCATTGGACACTTCCACCTCCGAGTATATAGCTCTTGCGGCTAACTAAGGCAAGGGAGAGTTGAAAGTCCCACAGTCACCGATGGGGTTCCTCTCCAACCGACCAATAAAGGTAAGCCGGATTCGAGGCCCTCATCAAATATCTGGAGCATTCGGCTACGTAGTGTCGCCACAAGCTACCTTGCGTTTTGTAAGCTTCTTAATAGATTTCCTTATTATATACATACTTTTTTGTATCAAAAGGGAGGGAGCTAAAACTGTTTTAATCTGCCCTCCGGGATTGCGGTATACCATGGTGAGATAAAGACTGCCCCAGAGCTGGCAATGTGCCTGATCGTTAATAGTAGTGGTCATTGGGAGACCCATACATGTTCAGCAGTGGATGTTTACGGGTTGATAAGAGGATCAGAAAGTTATATGAGAGCATTATACTGTATTAAAATATAAGTTTATCGATGCTCTTTCTCATTAAAACCAAGTCACTTGTGCACTAAGCTTTACAATAGGCACTCAATACTTTTTTTCTTTCAGAGCCCATAGCTGAAGACTGTCGTCAGTTATACGGCCGTACGGAGTCTCTCTAATTATGATTCAGTCGGTTAATTTTACCATGCAGCTGAGGCTGATGACGTTGCTTGTAGTAATGTGCTTTTCTATATAATTTGAAAGAGGCTATGTCAAGCATTGGGATTCAATAGGCTGTTGATTGAGTATATTTAGTAATAAATATTGGAAGCTATTATTTCAGGACGGTAGCTATATTGACAACGATTATTACACATTTTTTTTATTTGACGCTCGTAGTTTGTAACCAATTGCAGTTATTATGCTGGTATTTAATTTTACTGGAATTAATAATTATGACAAAACGCATACTTTAGAGTATCTTGTGAGGAAAGGGGTGTGTAGTTATGGGGTAAAGCCTTTTTTTGCAAATACTACACCATACTGACTCTACGTTTTACTTTAATGCACTCGCCAATAAATCAATAGCTCATTTTTTCTGTCGGATCGGAATTCATCAATTAATGAGCTAATTGACACCGGGGCCTATCACAGTACACTTCTGGGCCTAAGCTTCTCGCTGTTGCACAACAGGACCTTCGCATTCCCGATTCAGTCCACCCAGAGAACTCATAAAATGATGCTTTATCTTTAAAAAAAATTAGCATTTTCTTGTGTTGTAGGTACAGTTTAAAGACATAAATCTCATGTTTACAATTACCCAAACCCAGATAATTTATCCTTAGGCATCATATTTTTTCCGTACGGGAATCACAACTGCAATCCGTAGCAATATCCATTACGCCAACAGTGCCGTTTAAACAAGTTCAAATAGAAAGAAAGAAAGCATTTATTACCACACTAATTTAACACAAAAAAAATTACAAGAGAATAACAAGAAATTTGTTTGTATAGTGTGGCAAAAGGAGCGGTCTCAGCAAAATGTTGAACAGTGAGCAGCATAGCCGTAACACTGCCCAACGCTGGTTTTCAGTTCGTCCCCATTTACTACCGTTATTTAAATATAGATAATACATTAAAAGTACAATAAACAACATTAAATGAAAGTAATTTTTTTTTAGTAATTATGTAGATTATAGATTGCCACTACAAAAAAAATGAAATATATTATAATTAAGCACTGAGCACAATACCAACAGAATCACCCCTGTACCCACAGAACATTATAAATATCAGCCGAAATAACGTCCACTGCTGGACAGAAACCTCCCCCAACGACTGGTATGGTTTTGTGTTGCGGGTCCATTGCGGGATTTTGCCATAATTGCCACGCTTGGCAGGCGGTTTGGCGATCGCATTTGAACTGTTAATGTACTCGAAGGACGTTGCTGCCCATCCTTTGGCTAATCCCATAGTCGCCTTTTACGATACCCACAGGATGAGACGGGTTGGTGCTATTCGTAGCCGGCACCACACGGTCATAGTCATCATAATCAAACATGTAAATTTTGTGGATAATTATCGTATGTGGTCGGTATTACAAGTAATATCCGGTAAAGGGAAATAAATAAATTATGTAACTGATGAAGTTATTATTAAAACTGGTTAGGTTGTGAATATACGAGTACTGTGGTAGTCGGTGGTCATTGTCGGCGTCATAAAGAAGTTTATAAGACATAATTGAGCATTTACGAGACTCTCGGCCGAATACTGAAACACCACTTAGTATTAAGTCCCGCTTTAACTATTCGGGAAACCCGATTTCGGTAGGAAACCGGGCTGCTCAAGTAGTATTACGGGACTTAATGTTATGTTGTGTTTCAGTAATCGGCCGTCTGACTAGTAAACAGAACTTATCGGTAGTGAGTACCTATTGTTCTATAGTATGAGTGGTACTATATTCTTAATCCGGACACCACACGGCTTAAAAATATAGCACCACTCCATCTCCTCTCGTGGATGTCGTAAAAGGGACTAAGGGACTTCAAAGCAGGGGGCAGTAACGTCCCTTCTGTGAAACAGCGGTTATACTGTGCTCACCAACCCACCTGCCAAGCGTGATGAGTATTGGCAAATTCCCCCCAAAATGACGACACAATTATGGAAATCCATGGGGGAGGCATTTGGTCAGCAGTGGACGTCTATAAGTCGATATTATGATAATGTTTAAAATTGCATATATTTTTTATGTTATGTAAGTCAATAGACTTATATTTACTGACATGACATTTGACAAGACTCATTTAAAATTGCATAATTTTTATGTTCATGTTATGACATTTATTTACTATCTATTATTTATTGTTAATATTGTTCTTGTAACATAACATGTAGCCGTTAATGAAATATGTTTATTACTTATATTGATTGTCTATTGCCTGGCTCTATTGGTCTATCATGCTCACTAAAATGTGTTGCTGGCGGTGGTGGTGTGTATCGGGTCGTTAGGTTCTCTACAATATGGTTGGTATGGTCATGCTCGTGAATGGGTGTCGTCTGTTGGACCTGGTCAGCCGTTAACAGCCACGGCAAATAAATTATTATTATATTATTGTGGTATGATTCATCATTAACCTACATTATTCTCGGTGTATTTTTAACAATCATTTGTATCAATTAACATTATAATCTTAACTATTTCAAAAGAGTATCCATGGAGTTGTTGCCTGTTCTTTTCTACATGATCAACTATTACCTTGCAACTTAGATACTGACGTTTCATAAGTGCCAATATCTGGTTTATTTGTAAAAAAAACTTTTAGGCTTGACAGCAATAAAAACCCAATGTCTTATATTTTATCGTTACAATATTATGCAGATTTTAAAATCTTATATGAATATCAGACTATGTAATTTGGATGTATAAACATCAGTTTAACAATTCATTACATATTAACATGGAGTTAACAGACATTTAAGTTTATATCAGCTAGACAGACTGCAGCAGTATATTCCGTTTCACCAATTTTGTAATATCCATAAACTTATTTTACAATTACGGTGCGGAGTATTTGCTTATAAATATAATTTATCATAAAAAATATCACACTTCATACGCAAATGTAACCAAATACAGTGCATCGTACATTTAATAAAATGGCGTGGCGTGATCGACCAGTTAGGTAACTTCCCTAGTTTCCTTCCGGGCCACCCGTGTTACGAACCGAGCCTCTTCTTCCTTGTTGCAAAAATGCATGGTCTACTCACGGGTTGCCTATCGCGAGTCGTTTATAATTTGTCGTAAATTTATGATAGTGGAAGCAGAGATAAAGGATTGGCTGTAGGTTTATAAGTGTAGTACAGTGTATATAGTGCCTAAAGTGTACCTATGGAGTACAATCATCATAATAAAATTTAAATTGACCTTAAACTTGTTTCGACCCAAACATGGCGTTGGCCATGAGTAATGACAATGATAGTAGCGACGTCAACAATGTCAAGATACTAATTAAAAATAAAATAATCAGAAAAAATGTCATTAAAATTTTGATGAAACTACGATGTTAATTTTAATTAATTCGCTGACGTACATTGTCACAGACTGTGATTATATTACAAGTAACTAGTGTTAGGCAGACATTCTGTTCACTGGGGGCATGACCAACAGAGCAGTCTATTTTCTTCAGGTGATATTAATTAATGTAACTTGTGTGAGAAGATTTAAAATAGATAAACACAAAATCTTTATAATATAATACTTTTATTTTATTTTATAGAATATAGCGTGGATCAGAGATATTTTATTGGAATATTGTTAGTAAGCAAAATAACTTAGCGGAACACTGAGACAAGACGAATGGACTGATGTTTTGTATAAAAATAAAATAAGAAAAACAGAGATAACATAAATATACAGGAAGCATCTCATCATATCAGCCACAGGACGTCCACTGCTAAACAAAGGCCTCCCCCTTAGATTTCCACAACGAGCGGTCACATGCCGCTCTCATCCAACGACTCCCAGCGACCTTCACCAGGTCGTCTGTCCACCTCGTTGGAGGTCGTCCCACGCTGCGTTTTCCGGTGCTCGGTCTCCATTCAAGAACCTTTGTGCCCCAACGGTGATGGCCGTTCTACGAGCAATGTGCAGGAAGCATCTATTGAGACAGAATAGTGAGGGTTTTTTTTTAAGGTTCAATTTGCTCTTTCGCATACAGATGAGTCATCATTTCTGTTCACATTTCGTCCATACGATCATGTTGCCTTAAAAGTAGCTCTTATTGGTATTTACTATCGTGCACTGCTCTATCCCTAAGCTATAATGGATACTTAATTTCGCATCTAGTTCCTTGCGGACTTAATTACTCTATTACCTATTCCACAATAAAAATAATACCACCCCACAACATTTATTTCAAAAAACGTCATTTAAAAGTGCATCGAAGCCACTGCACAAGAGACATTGCTTTATTGTTGACGTCAAACATGATAACATTGTAGCGTGTTGTACCACCTATCACTTTTTCTATTACACTGGTACGCGAATGTGATGGATATAGAATGGGGTGGAATAGACCCAGTGAGTAGAACCTTGGTTAAAAATTCAGGTAGCCGTGACAGGGTTAGAACATATTTTTTATATTTATATCGGTTTGAAATTACAAGTTTATTACATAGATTTTTTAGGTGGTTTAGGATAATAATCTTTAGTAACTAACTTACGGCCGAATACTGAAACGCCAGTTATTATTAAGTCCCGTTTTAACTATTCGAGTAACTTGTTTTCGGTTGGCTCAAATGGTTCAAGCGGGGATTTAATATTAACTGGAGTTTCAGTACTCAGCCTTTAGCCCTAAAAAATACGACAAGCAATACCAGATGAGGTACCGAGAAGTTTACAGGTGTAAGCTGCAAGCTGCTCATTCAATTTATCAAGTACCACAAATCCAACTGTTTTGCTTAAATATGAGGTGTAGCTAACATAATATAATATGTATCTAATTATATGTAGTGATACTCGTATATATTATATTATACAATTTTGTTGTTCTGCGAATTGGCAGCGCAACTTCACCAAGCGCAGTGTTAAAAATCGGTATAGTCTTAATTTAAAATATTTAAGGGCGAGAAAATTGCACTGTGATTAAGCCTATAAATAAAAAATAAAAAATTCGTCTAAAACTATTTTCAAAAATACAACTAAAAAAAAAAATGTAAATCCCAATGCAATTCTCATGAATTCCCTGTCCGCGGCCATCGCGCGGCGGCGCGGGCGACGCAGTACAGTTGCGCAAGCGTCTCGGTGACCACAGACCGAAACATATACATATTTATGAAGTGACTTTAATACACAATTTCTATGTATTATCTTTGAGTAATGCAGGAAGTAGGAGTGAAGCTGACGATTGTTAACGGTAGATGGACTGATTTGGTGATATCGTTTAATTGGACTGTTTTGTCGTAAATGTTGTAAAAAGAAGTTGAAGATAATAATAAGACGTCATTTTTATTAAGGTTATGGTGTGACATGAAAACTGGCGCATTAGAAGACAATAAAAATTCTGTTTAGGAAAATAACTTTTTATTTGTTCTTGTTCAGGGTATAAATTCCATTTACTAGCTAATGAATATTTTTTCATAAATAAAAATAAGAATGTATCAACAGCATTTGTTACTTGGTGTCTCTTATAATTACAGTCACAGTATAGTAAAGTTTATATGAAAGTGACAATGACATTTATTAAATACTAGCTGGGACACGCGGTTTCACCCGCGTTTAATTAAAAAGAAATTTAGAGTACTTCGACATAGACACTTGACATAGAATATATATATTGGATTTCAAGGGTTTTATTTTTTTACGCGGAACCCTAATTATTTTTCTAAAATAAAAGTAGCCTAAGTTATTCCTTATAACATCAGCTATCTGCCAGTAAAGGTCCCGTCAAAATCGGTCCAGCCGTTTCGGAGATTACCCGGAACAAACAGACAGACAGACAGACGGACAAATAGACAGACATACAAAAAATTTAAAAATAGTGTTTTTGTTGTATGTCACGTACATACTTTCATATGCATTTAGTTAAAAGCTGTTATTTCGACATTACAAACAGACACTTCAATTTCATTTATTTGTTTTTATTTATTTGTATAGATTCAAGAATAACCATAACTTTTAAAATACCTATTTATTTCACATACTAAAATTAATATACATTACTACTACCGATTTATGGACGTTTAATAACTGAGTAAAACCTACATCAGAAAAAAACTTGCTCCTTAATGTCAAATCCAAAACTAGTCTTCTCAAAATATAGATGACTTAACTAATAATTAAGAGGTTTTCCATTACAAATGCTCACTCAGATTTTGACCAAGCATTAAGTATTGAATACGTCAGTTTTTCAAAGAATCATCGTCTATTAGCTAAGAGAGATCGAATAGTACCGACAAAGTGTTTGATTTGACAGCTCAAAATGTACCCTCCAAAGCTAATTAATAAGCAGATACAACCACTTAAGATAAGTAAAAATATTTTCATCCCGAAACTGCACCGGATATAGATCGTATCGGCATGACAAAGCGTGGCGCCAAGAAACTTATATCATAAGCCAAACAAAATTTAGCTTTATACTTTCGGCTCTGAGTTTATTTTTGCTTAGATACAATTACATTTTACCAATATCATAACCTGTTGGACTAAAATGAACCGAAACGTAAAGATCATTAAGTACAATTTCATTTCTTGTGCAGTTTCATTAGCTTCGAGAGATTTGTCAGCAACATTATACTCTTCATCAATATCTGACTTAATAAGTAAAGCCTAAGGTCCATTTTTCAGTTGATACATAATCTGAAGTGGCACAATCAGAATCTATTGATGCTTCTCTAAAAGCTTCAGCCATCTCGAGTGCAGGTGGTATGACTCCTGTGTCTCCGAAAATAAATGAAATGGTCATTGTGAGATAAGATTTCTCGGTACACTTATGACTGATATTGTAATGCTTTCAGCTAAGGAAATTCCATTCAAAAGTGCGGGTTATTTTCAGGCATTATAATTTATGATAATAATAAAGAGAAAAGTATGAAGTTGAGTAACTGTCAAAAGAATTATATCAAAGCAGTAAAAGAATGAAAATCATATGAGAATTTTTATAAATGTAAGTAGTTTTAATTAGTTTACCATAATAAGTTCCTTCACTATGTAATAGATAAATTATTTAGGAGCGCTTGCGTTCCTGTTGTCTATACAAATAAATAAAATTGAAGTGTCTGTTTGTAATGTCAAAATAACAGCTTTTTACTAAATACATATGAAATTATATACGGGACCTATAACAAAAAAGCTATTTTTATTTTTTTTGTCTGTCTGTCTGTCTGTTTGTTCCGGGTAATCTCCGAAACGGCTGGACCGATTTTGACGGGACTTTCACTGGAAGATAGCTAATGTTATAAGGAATAACATAGGTTAGTAACTTAATGTAATAAGGATTAACTTTTATTTTAGAAAAACAATTAGGGTTCCGCGCAAAAAAAAACCCTTGGAATCCAATATATATATATATGTTCTATGTCAAGTATATATGTCGAAGTACTCTAAGTTTCTTTTAAATTAAACGCGGGTGAAACCGCGGGTCCCAGCTAGTTGTAATAATAAAATATTAACGCAACGAGGAAAGCGTTAAGTGGAACGACATTATTTTTCGAGGCTTGTTAATGCGTATGAAGAAGTTAAAACGCAGTAAACAATGGAAATTAGAAGTCTTGGAATATAAATAAATGTATGTAGTAATTGTGATTTTAACACTGCGATGTAATTTTTATAGTATTATGATGAAAATTGATTATAAATTTGGTACTTGAATTAGAATTCACATGTATTTTTATTACATTCATCGTAAGTTATTGTAATTACAATCTGTAGGTATGATATGTATATCGAGGCTTGGGGGTTGCCTTCCCTCCGCTAGAGGGGGTGACCGCTTTACAGTCATCCCCTCCGTGATGTGCCTAAAGGCTTGGCACCAATGGGTGGCTCTAGTATGATCTGGACACCAATAAAAATAAAAAAGGTATGGTATGTATGTATAAGTTCGAATCCGGTTGATCTGATAATATTTTTTTGTTGCTTTATTTTAACAAACGTAACTACCTTCTTCATCCCTTATTTATATTCTTCCATCCCCAAACTTTATAATATTTAGTGCTACAATTTCGTCTTACTATTTACTTTCCGAAAAAAAATGGTGTATCTTCACTACAAGAAATAAGTAATCATAATTTAAACATGATTCCGTATAAGGGTCATTACACACATAGTTGTACACGATATTAACCAGCATTTACATTACCTTTAAGAAAATACACCTAAATAATGTATGGGTTAAATTTCTTTACATTTAATACAGTCAACACCAATCTGTGCTAAATGTATGCAATAGCTCGAAAATCTCAAACAATATATTCTTATATTACGCAATTACCACCGGCCCGGGTAGAAACAGTCATATAAAGATCGTTTTCTCTCGGTCAATCGCTTGTAATCCAGGATTATGCGGGCAGGGTCAGTCTGATGCGTGTTGTACCCGATAATGGCGGTGCCAATCATTGGCATTGGTGTAACACCGTCCTTTGTTTTTCTTAAGGGTCTGTCAATTGTGAGGTGTCATTAGTGCTTGATAGGGGAAGTTTTTCTGTGTTTGGTGAACGTTGTGGATCAAAATTAATAGATGATTAATGAAAAAAGATAGCTGTGTGTATGTTACGCGTATATTAAAACTTATTGGCTGAAAATAGACAATAGTTTGTGTCTCTGTGGATGTCACAAAAGCCCTACCATACCAACTATCACAAAACATTAAAATAATATTCTAATCAGCAAGCTATTTTCCAGTATATTTTATCTTCGCAGTTTAAAAGTCAAGTGGATGATAAAGGCAGGAATCGTGCTGAAAGCAGACACGCTGGAAAGTGTTCAAAACGTTAAGAGAATCAATAATTTATAATACCAGCGCCAGGCGCCTGCCTAGATTTAGCGCAACAGTATGTTGATCAAAATTTTGCTTCATATGTCTCTGTTTAGTATGTTATTGTTTATGCTGTCTCACTTATTCGCTAAATAAATGCTTTCTTTGCATTATCAGTCCACTGCTGGGGCTGTGTGTGTGTGTAACCTCAATCTCGAATGTAGTGTTAGGCTTCAGTCCACCACGCTTGCCTAATGTGGGTAGCGGACTGCACAAACAATTGAAAACATTTTGGAACCCTCAGGTGTGCAGGTTTCCTCACGATGTTTTCCATTACCGCTAACGTTAGCAATAATCAAATTATGATCCGCACCTGAATCCAAAAAATCTGAGGTGCAGGCTGGGCTTGAACTCAGACCCTCCTTTATGGAAGGCGACCGTTCAACCACTTGGCTAACACTGCTCTTCCGTTTAAAAGTGTTCAATTATAAAGTCAGGAAGGCTAGCATACCGCTAGGTGGATCATAAGCGTCAGGACGAAAGATCTCTATGAGAGCAGAAATACGCAATCTGTTACTTGTCGTTTACGTTTGTCAGTGTTGTCTCAATGTTGCGCAAAACATTTCTAGCAAAGCCTATTATTAAACAAATAAAATTAGTAAGTGAAAGGCAGTGACAATCTACACACAATATTTACAATTATAGTTATCCATTACTTATTAATTAATAGTTATTATGTGGCAGTTAAAGATATAAATCTAAATGAGAAAAGAGAAATGTTTGTGGAATTCTCTTTATTGGGCACATAGTCAGGGTGAGCGAAAGCTTATGTCGGCTTGTGAGTACGTGTTTAGATAATGAAACGGCGCAAGTTTTACTTTAAATCATAAGATCTGAAAGGTGTGAAAATCTAGGAACGGCAAACTTTTGTACACGTTACAATTTAAGTGTACGGTCACAACACGTTGGTTGTAGAAATTACTACAATAATATTAAAAAAATACTGGTCTCCGGACATATTATTTCTGGCTTGTAAATCCAGATCAGAAAAATTTAACTGTATTTTATTTAACGAATGAACACATTTGCAGTAGGATTGGGTTTGGATAGTCTTTCTGTCGACCCTGGCCGATTCGCCGCAGGCGGACAGGTAACCGCAGGTGGGAAAATGCCCGCCTGATGGCAGGAGCCAGTGAGTGTTAGACCAGGGAGTCTTCCATCCGTATTGCACGGCTCTGGCGTTGCGGCGATACCCTAGATGCATCGCCGTACGTGACAGATACGCCGAACGCAGACCAACGCCTGATGGGCCGCGAAGCTAGTATTCGTGCAGTATTCGCGGTCCACCAAAACGGCGGAAGTAGCTCATACAGCGGAGTTTTTAGTGGGTACAATCCCGACATAACCACGGTGTCACCCCGGACAGTAGGTACATACTTCAGGCATATTGTCCGCAAAATAAAGTCTTTTTGTGGAACAGCAGCCATTCTGCGCTGACCATCCCGCCTACCAAGCGTGGTGATTACTGACAAATATCACCCAAACGTGGTGAGTACTGACAAATACTCTGACACACCAGTAGTACAGACAAACCTGTAGTACAGACAAACCGGTAGTACAGACAAACCTGTAGTACAGACAAACCAGTAGTACAGACAAACCAGTAGTACAGACAAACCAGTAGTACTGACAAACCTGTCGTTGTGGAAATCTATGGGGAAGGCCATCGTACAGCAGTGGACCTTCTTCAGCTGATATGATGATGAATAGCCCATTGTAACATTACCGAGTAATATCTAACTTTCACATATTTTGATGAACAAGTGAGAGCGTTCGAAAAATATATTTCTTGTAATCACTTCTCAAACAAGCTTATTAATTAAAGAATGAGTAAGTTATATTTTTCGACCAAAACAAACAGCAATTGACTTACCCCGCTTCGCCTCCCTCCCTGGTCTTTTGGACCGCAATCAATGTCCACTTGAGTGGCACGTGACACGAGCCCTTATATCCAACTAATTAGATATACACTTAGCTGTGACAGACAGACACACATTACTGTGTTGAAATGTGTGTTCGTTTGATGGCGAAATGTTCGTGATATTAGAGCATACTTAATAGAAAATAATAGTGTAAAATGCAATTGAAATTACAGACCATAAAATATTTGGAAAATTTAAACACTCTGAAATAAGACGATAGGATTTCCTAATGGCCCATTTATAGCTTACCAACCGTAATACGTTAATCTTAGTATGTACTCAGCTATCTGTTTTTTAATAATGCAACTTTGTCACCGTATTATTGCATTGCAGGGTACTACCAACCGTTAAAAAGCATTCTCAGGTAAATTATTTACCTTTATTTTAAAACCTTGGCAGACACTTTTATAGTAAAACAGTCGCAGGCGTTCGTGGTCGCAGGATGCCTGTCATGAACGCTGCAATATGTTCGAAACGTAAGGAAAAATAGAAATCTATAAAATACGTGATGTAATCCGTGTAAAAGATTTTTATTATAATGAGTAATCATTGCGAAAACCTAAGAAAGTATTTACCTTCCTTAATACTAAAATTGGCATGTGAGAAAAATTAAATTCAATAAATGCAATCATTCATGCAATTACAGGGTCTGGAGAAGTTCTACATGAACTTCCTTCGCCACGGAGAAGAGCGAAGGGGCATGCCAGATTCCTACCGGCTAAAACTGGAGCGGTCCAGGTCCTCGTAAGATCACGCTAGAGCCGCCCATTGGTGCCACGCCTTTAGGCACATCTTGGAAGGGATGACTGTAAAGCGGTCACCCCCTCTAGCGGAGGGAAGGCGACTGTAGTAACTAGGCCCTAGCAGATACATTTTTACACCTCATATTGAAATGACGGAGAGCATTTCACTGCATGGCAACCTATGAGAATATAGAAGAATAATCTTTTAATTATTATCTTAAAATGCTTACAAATTATTTGAAACAGCTCTTTACACATTGAATGAAGAAACATTTTTAAGCAACTGTACAGTTCGAGTAAACCTGGTACAGGTATAAGTCATTTGCAGGGAAGTAACACGTGCAGAAAATAACTAACGCCTAACACCGTGAACGTAGCGTCAGTTTGTCCTGGTCTTGGTTTTGAGTTCATATCTAAACATACTACATAGGCTGGCAGTCTTCCACTATTAAGGGCAGTTCTGCTAACTTTCAATCTCTTACTATAGCGATCAGAAATAATCATTTTGCTTACATTTAAAACTGCTAGAAAAGCTTTTCTCGAGTCACCCCATTTTTCTACACACATTCGTAATTTTCCATGGCAGTCGGAATACTTCACACAATAAAATCGCAATAACATTGTCACAGATAGCACTATCAAGCCATCAGTCCCTTATCAATGTGAAGTGTCCATCGATTCGTTGTCATTTAATATTGTCTGTTTATCATTATGTCAGTATAATCACAGCACGATGGACTTGAGAACACTTGGATTTTCCCACGACCAAATTAAGAGATATATGTTTTTGGATTTTTAGTAAGAAGTCGAGATTGTACTCTTTTTTTGAAGACACTAAGTGAAATTACTGGGCTTAAGAGAGTAAATAACGAATGTCTTGAGGTGACGAGCGCAGTGTGGTGCCATGCTGGACTAGTCCTACGTAGAATTTCAATTGTTATAGCCA
The DNA here is from genome assembly GCA_947459985.1 of Diloba caeruleocephala. Classification (NCBI taxonomy): domain Eukaryota; kingdom Metazoa; phylum Arthropoda; class Insecta; order Lepidoptera; family Noctuidae; genus Diloba; species Diloba caeruleocephala. Next base: position 7,922,171 of record OX381618.1, read on the forward strand.
GGGTGGCCAGGCATGACGGTTACGTGGGTGCGTAGATTGGGGAATCTGCGTACACACACCAAGCGACCCAAGAGAAGGTAAGGTAGGAAAGGAAGGTAGCACGCATGTCGTCACGCGCTGCCGTGGGACGCTTTGGGGGATCTTTTACAATCCGCCCGGGGGTGACCACTTTACAGTCACCCTCTCCGAGATGTGCCTATAGGCGTGGCACCAGTGGGCGGCTCTAGTGTGATCATGTGAGGGCCTGGAGCCTCCCTTGGGTGCCGAGGATGACCGCTCCAGTGGTTTTGGCCGGTAGGAGTCCGGCATGCCCCTTCGCCCTTCCCCAGGGCAAAGAAAGTTCATGAAGAATTTCCACTGGGCACCAATAAAAAAAATTATATAAAGACATGACGGTCAACACCAAGCGAATCACGTGCTTGTGTTGACATGGGTAGTATACGTTTATTTTATTTAAATTTTAAATTAAAAAAAATTGTACGGACTAAAAAGTATTAATTAATTTTCTCCTAGCCTCATACAGATTTATAGCCCCATCCAGATTGTGTGAATTTTTGATAGATATGTAAATACTTGTAAGATATCATAACGTAAAACACGATTAAAAATATATGCAACAGTTTCCCACGGCGGAGGAAGTCCATAAGGATTTCCCCAAGACAAAATAAAGGAGTGTAAGAGTTCATATCATTTGCAGTGTAATCCAATTGTTAGTAATTTAGGTGAACTATTCATCTATCAATTAGCTATTGCATGTGCACCACGTTTTTCGTTTTGAAGCTTACAAGTAATTTCATAGCTATAAGAAATTTAATTTCTTTTCAATTTTAATTCAGGACAATCGATGCTACATTCATCACAAACTGTTAGGTTTAGGAATCTGTATGGGTCTAGGGGAGACCATTTTATACTTTTTGGTAAGTTTTAAAAATGTGGTAAATTAAAAAGTAAAAGTAAAATCTTTTTAGACTTGCATGTGTGAAATTTTGCAGGTGATTTCATACGCCTTGATGAGATTATGACAGCGATGTGTGTTTGTATCGATCAGATCAACAAGCAAACTGACAGACAAGAATGGCAGTTAATAAATTTCATTGTCATGCAGTTCTGAGCTTTGCTTAAAGTTTCAACTCTTCTAACTCATCAGGAATTTGGTTTAAAATCGATAGCAATATATTCTCTAGGCAACTGAAACAAGTCAATCTTTTCACATATTCTTCATTACTGACGGCACAACCGCGTCGTAAACAAACACTTCCCTTTGCAACACTTTCGGAACCTTCTTTCGTTAATATCTTAAGGACGTATGATTGATCAGCTGTTCGCACAGCTAGACGACAGTTAATAATCGCACCCCCTGCTCTAATCTCCAAAATTTTGCTCAAGTAATAAGAGAGAGCGGAAAAAACGTAACATTACCAAGTCTCACAGTATTTAATGAAAATTTAAACTTATTAGAGTACCTATTGTAAAGCTCTGCGTCTTCATAATATCAATAAAATGAACTGCTGCACAATGGCCTCCCATTGATTTCCAAAATTGTATCGAATTCGCCATAACTCACCACGTTAGCACCTGGACTAGTGAGTGCAATATAGCTACTGACAGAAGGGATGCTGCTGCCTATCCCTATGGTTTAGAGTCTCTTAGTCGCCTTTTACGGCATCCACGGAAGGAGATGGAGTGATGCGATACTCTTAACCAGGACATGGAAAGCCCTGCATACTGCATAGTTATATTATTTTAGATACCATACAAGGATACAAGTTAATGATTTAAATTGCACACAGATACATAGGCTGCACTAAAAGTATCGGGAATGGAATATTTCCACTATTCCTGTCATATTAAAATCTTTTTAATTGATAACTCCTTGGTTTTACAAATCGAATACCATTTATTTATTTAAAAAAAGATTCACGGTCTTGTCACAAGGTTTTGTCAAACTTGTTTAGTCGTTGAGAAAATGGAATTGACTCGAGAAAATTCAAGAGCGATGATTTATTATGACTTTCGAAGTGGTTTAACACAAAAACAGTGTGTTGACCGGATGATTTCTGCATTTGGTGATGAAGCCCCATCCAAAACCACAATTTATCGCTGGTTTGCTGAATTTCAACGTGGACGTGTCAAGCTCAGTGATGATCCTCGTCAAGGTCGTCCAAAAACTGCAGTCACCCAAGAAAACGTTGATGCTGTGCGTAAGCTGATTGAGGAAGATCGACATGTGACATACCGCGAAATTCAGGCAACTTTAGACATTGGCATGAGTCAAATACAAATAATCTTGCATGAACAATTAGGTGTAAAAAAGTTGTTTTCCCGATGGATACCGCATTTGCTATGTGAAGAGCAAAAAGCGGCTCGCGTTACTTGGTGCGTCAGAACTCTCGAAAGATTCCACGCAGGATCCTCAAATGCTGTATACAACATCGTATCAGGTGACGAATCCTGGATATATGCGTACGAACCCGAAACAAAAAACCAGTCACGAGTTTGGGTGTTCGAAAATGAGTTAAAGCCAACAAAAATTGTTCGTTCACGGAGTGTTGCAAAAAAAATGGTGGCCACGTTTGTCTCCAAAACCGGCCATGTTACGACTATTCCTCTTGAGGGACAAAGAACGGTTAATGCAGAATGGTATGCTAGCATTTGTTTGCCACAGGTCGTTTCTGAACTCCGTAGAGAGAACTGCAACCGCCGCATCATCCTCCATCACGACAATGCGAGTTCTCACACCGCGCACAGAACAAAAGAGTTTTTAGGGCAAGAAACATAGAATTATTAGACCATCCACCGTACAGCCCCGACCTAAGCCTTAATGATTTCTATACTTTCCCTAAAATAAAGAATAAATTGCGTGGACAGAGATTTTCATCACCTAAAGAAGCTGTGGACGCCTACAAAACGGCCATTTTGGAGACCCCAACTTCCGAATGGAATGGTTGCTTCAATGATTGGTTCCATCGTATGGAAAAATGTGTCAAATTTCGCGGAGAATACTTCGAAAAGCAATAAGTACATTTGTAAATAGTAATGTTGTGTCACTTCCTTGATTCCCGAAATTTTCAGTGCCGCCTCGTAGTTCGAAATATTCCACCCTATTTCTTGATGAGGCGGTTGCACTCACTGATCGGTAAACCGACCGACCGTCCGACCGTATGATGGGTGACAACATATTGGTATTTGAACTAAGCTACTCCATGCAGTCGTTAAATCAAGTCCGAGGCCTTCGGACGGCGTGAACAACTCCGACACAATGTTGGTTGTACAATATAATAAAGAGGACATGTTTCTATTGAGTTTGGTACAAAAACATGCATATATTGTTGGTTTCATTAATAATCGTGTAAAAATACAAGGCAATTAATCAGTTGACGTAATAGTGATGCTGTTATAAACATTGTGTTTCTTCGACCAATATAAGACCCTAGAGTAATACAATGCTATGTCACCTAAGACATAGAAAGAGAGCAATCTAATAAAATAAAGCAATCTAATTTAATACCTCTTACTCTTAATACGTAAGGCATTCGCAGCTCCTATCTTGAAAATGTTTACCGTTGACATCCGAGATTAATATTGTACAGATGGAAAAGCTGAGGGGAATTGGAAAGGTGACTTGAACTTTAGCTGACAATTTTTGTGTCGAAATTGTTTTCCGCAAATCTTTGACCTTTGTCCTGTGCTATTGTTATTCTTAAATTGATGGATGGTATAGATTATGAAATTTCCAATACTATACGTATGGTATGATTATGTAGTAATAAATACATAATTGTTAGCTGGCCAATCGATATTAATTCCCTGAATTTATTAGACTATCACCATTAACACAGTTTTTAATTGAGTCGATGAATAAGAAAATAGTAACACTATCACTACTTTTACGTGTCAAATGATCATTGTCTTGACTTTCGTTAGACTTCTAAACAAACATTTTTATATAAAAATCTCGATAAATCTTATTCACCAGATATATGGTTGTAATTGAATCCTATATTGGCGAGCAAGGACCACAATCTACCGCTCCCAAGACCAAATTTGTTTCGTAATGGCATTACGAAGTAATCGTACTAATCTAACCTCAACGATCCATTCTGCAAGGAAGTTAAGTAATAATCATCTATGGACATGAAAAATAAAAATCAAAATCGATGCTGCAAAATGAAAATGTCACGATTTTGATGGAAATGTGTGCTGTACGGTGATGTTTTGATTTGGTCGAGTGTTGTGGCTAGTGGGAAGATGAGAGATATAAAGTAATACGAAGAGGTATTAGGTTTCTGTACTGTTTCTGCTGTATCATGGGTACAGTTTACAGACATACACCCCACATGCACAAACACCCAGACCCGGAACAACTATCATCATCATCATCATTTCGGCCGAATGAAGTCCACTGTTGGACACAGGCCTCCCCCAAAGATCACCACAACCACCGATATGGATATGTTGTGGGCTCATTGGGGGGTTATGCCATAATCGCCACGCTTGGCAGGCGGGTTGGCGATCGCAGTTGAGTTGTTAATGTACGAATGATGACGATGACGAAGGGCGCTGCTGCCCATCCTCCGGCTAATCCCTTAGTCGACTTTTACGACACCCATGGGAAGAGATGGGGTGGTGGCATTCTGAGCCGGCACCACACAACTATCAGTAGATCATATCTACAAATAATTGTTTCGTATGGGGATCGAGCCCGCTACACGTAGCGCAGAAAGCATATCGCTTAGCCATTGCGCATTCTTGATCTAGCAATTGCCAAGGCCAAGGCCCGCATGCCACTAGGGGCGTCCTTAGTTGCATTGCTTTGTTTTTAAGTCATTGACTATCTGAAGGAGGAGGCTTTGCCAAATTTTTGTAGTGTAAACGGCTCGCATGAGTAGCTTGTGAGAAGGCAAATAGAAAAATAAATAAATAATAATTAGGTTCTTCTAATCTAACGGCCGAATGAAGTCCACTGCTGGACACAGGCCTCCCCAAAGATCACCACAACGACCGATATGGATGTGATGTGGGCTCATTGGGGGGTTTTGCCATAATCGCCACGGTTGGCAGGCGGGTTGGCGATCGCAGTTGAGTTGTTAATGTACTCGAAGGACGCTGCTGCCCATCCTCCGGCCAATCCCTTAGTCGACTTTTACGACACCCACGGGAGGAGATGGGGTGGTGGCATTCTGAGCCGGCACCACACGGCCAATTAGTTTCTTGATTTTATGGTTTCTAGTAAATAATATGCGACTATATCGACAAGATAAAAGCTAATTAATCAACATACAGAGATAACCCATCCGTGTTCCAAGCATGATGGTGATGGCAATATGACTCTAGTTCATTGTAACAACCTATTGTAGTGGACATTTACAGGCAGACATATGTAATTCTTTGGAATGAGATGACTCTGTTCGATTATTAAGGAAAGCATTTGGTAACAAAATGACACCCAGTAATATTGATGTAATTGATGAACACTGAATCTACAATAGCATGTTCGCGTTTCCTTTAAAATGAACTTTACGGAGATTAAACTAAATTCATGGTAATTCTACTAAGTATAATATTAATAATTCTGATAAATCATCACTATCATCATCATCAGTTCTTATTGCCTAATAATAATTGCCTAGATTTCAATGACCGTTGCCTCATTTATTTATAAGATACTTAAATAATAATTATTCTTCTATGTCCGTCAAAATATAGACAATATCAATACACTACTTGAAAAAACATCTGAAATATGAATTTTCATATCGCATCCAGAATCACTGTAGTTCAAAGTCAAAATCCTTTAGAAAACGGTCGTGGGTACGACTTAGAAAATTACTTACATGCAAACCAATTTCCATAAACCGCAGGTAGGGTATAGGCGGCAAATAAACAGTGAAGTCTTTTGTCGAACCGCCACCGCAAGCCGAGACAATGTCTTATGCTCCGAACATTGAAACTTACTTGCTGCGACTTCCCTTAGGTATATAAATAAAATCACGACCCCGGAATAAATCTAAATTCAACAGGGTAATCAAGAAATCTCACAGTCCTGAACATATGCTCTTACGGCCGAAATTAATAACCAATAACCCAAAATCAGATTTAAGATTTTGAATTAGATCTCTTCTTGTGTAAATATTTAATAAAACACAAATGACACAAAAATCCAGACAATCTCAATCCTAAATCCAAAGATTTTGGATTAGATTGATTATTAATTTGGCCGTTAGTGTGCATGATGGTTTAACATTTCATAACTTCTTTCGTGGTCTACGTTACTGAAATAGATAAATGGATTACTTTATTACTACTTCTCCATTGATAGGTTCATCAACATTAATTCATTTCCGACAACCAGTCACGTATCCATATCATAAGTATATATCTACATACCTATATTACCCAGTATTTTTAGCGTTACTTTTATTTATTATATAATATTATACCGGATACGAATAGCACCAACCCATCTCATCCGGGGGTGTCGTAAGAGGCGACTATGGGATTAACCGGACGATGGGCAACAGCGTCCTTCGAGTACATTAACAACTCAACTGCGATCTCCAACCCGCCTGCCAAGCGTGGCGATTATGGCAAAACCCCCCAATGAGCACACAACATGCCCATACCGGTCTTTGTGGCGATCTTTGGGGAGGCTTGTGTCCAGCAGTGGACTTTAACTGGCTGAAACGACAACGACGATTATATATTGCTATCTTCCTTAAAGTACCGTCATGCGTGGTAATGGAACTAATTTCTTCAGATCATACTTATCAGCTTGATGAAGCAGACACATTTTTAGGCAACAAAACAACATCAATTGCTTCCGCACTGGACGCTTATACATTCTTGATCAAAATCTCCGTGTTTATGAAAAAATCTTAGGAAAGAAGATCATCTGCTATTTGAATTTGGTATGTGATCCACTTCGTGATCCACATGTCATATGTCGAACAAACATTTATTTCCATCCTAAATGATACTGCCAGGCAAAAATAAACATTATACTGACGGAATAAGAGTAGACTAAAATTTAATTCAAGGTTGGGTAAACTAAGATGATTTTACTAGACATTAGAAAGGTCGCGTGCGTACAGTGTATAGAGTAAAATAGTGATGTGACCAACTTATGCAATGTGTTTCATAACTGTCCAATTATTGCCTAAAGCTAGATAATTTTAGAAATGACCGATCCGTCACATAATACTGGCAAAGTGAGTTATTGGCTCGTTTTTTTATGAGGCAAGATTAAGATTCACACGGTCTTTTGTCTTGCGACATTTCAAGATTTCGTGGATGTTGACTGAGATAAGAAAGGGTTTTGTATTTTTAAATGCTGTATTGTTTTAAGTTGAGAATATTTTATATTCATATTGAGCAAGAGCTATTTGTCGTTGTGTTTGCATAATGTGTTGTTACATTTTTATAATGAATTGCTTGTTTTTGGTGAAAGTTTGCTTTTAATTAAAAGTGGTCTTATAAATCATTTGTCATGTAAGTGACGCTTGTATTAATTTGTATTGTATGTCAGCTTCTGTCCAGAGATTTCCACATATAATCATCAATTAAAGGTCATTCTCCATAATCACTAGGCTTGGAAAATGGATTGATGATCGTAGCATATTGCTACTAGCATTCAGGACACTGCTCAACCGAAACGTATGTTTTGCGTGGCTTATCGAAGTTACAGCAAAATAGTTTAAAAAAGCTACAATAATGAGGCTGATGTAGCGTAGGATCCATAATTTTGGTTTTCGTTCGTCATCGATCGTTAAAAAAATTGTACTAGCAACATATAACACATAGTTTTTCGATAAGGAAAACCTTAATATTAGTATAGTGAGTACTGGCTTGTTATTACGTACGCAAACAAAAACTGTAGTCAATGACAAATGGCGATTAATGAGAAATCAATTTTGGTGTTCTCACGACTTGCGCAGACTCAGGGAGACGCCTACTTGATAGATTTGATTATCTTAAGACGTGACTAATCATTAACTATGTTCACGATTATGTTCCTTCTGGGATAAGCGAGTACTCACTGTTTTGCTATCGTTACATACTTTTATGGCCGTGGAATATTCATTTAAGTAAAGCTACCTCATCTTTTTCCGTGGGTGACGTAAGCAGCTGTAAAAATATTAAAAGTATAATAATATATAGCAGTGATTTTTTTTTCTTTTTTTTTATTAAAAAAACGTTGCCCGACACTAGGATTTCTCCTGTGTCGTGGGTGCGTTTATAGACATAAATTCCACACACAATACACCCAGACCCGGAACAAATACCTGCAGATCATACAAATATTTATTCCGTGCGGGAATCGAACCCTTGACCCGGAGCGCAGCAGCCGACTGTGTCAGCCACTACACCAAACGTGATAGTTTAGTAGTTGAATGTGCAGATCAGAATTTGATCAACACTTGCGTTAATATTGAAAGAAAACTTCGTGAGGAAACCTGCACAAATGAGAGGGCTCCTAAATGTTCTCAGTGGTGTGTGTGTCCGCCAACCTAAACTAGGCCAGCATGGTGGACTAAGGCCTAACCTTTCTCATCATGAGGATAAGGCCCGTGCCCAGCAGTGGGACAGTAATGGGCTATTTTTTTAATTCAGTCTAACCAGGTACAACTGAATATCATTATTTTACACAAGGCTAATCTAGTTGGCTAGATGTGGTGACGGTAGGTGGAGTAGATCCCTTCGGGTGCGTAGATTGGGGAATCTGCGTGTCCACACCGAGCGACCCTAGAGAAGACGGTAGCACGCATGTGGTCACGCGCTGCCGTGGGACGCTTTGGGGGATCCTTTACAATCCCCCGGGGGGGTGACCGCTTTACAGTCACCCTCTCCGAGATGTGCCTATAGGCGTGGCACCAGTGGGTGGCTCTAGTGTGATCATACGAGGACCTGGAGCCTCCCTTTGGGTGCCGAAGATGACCGCTCCAGTGGTTTTAGCCGGTAGGAGTCCAGCATACCCCTTCGCCCTTCCCCGGGGCGAAGGAAGTTCATGAAGAATTTCTCATCATCATCATCATTTCGGCCAAATTACGTCCACTGCTGGACACAGGCCTCCCTCAAAGATCACCACAATGACCGATATGGGTGTGTTGTGAGCTCATTGGGGGGTTTCGCCATAATCGCCACGCTTGGCAGACGGGTTGGCGATCGCAGTTGAGTTGTTAATGTACTCGAAGGACGCTGCTGCCCATCCTCCGGCTAATCCCTTAGTCGACTTTTACGACACCCACTGGAGGAGATGGGGTGGTGGTATTCTGAGCCGGCACTGGCACCACACTGGGCACAAAAAAGCTGGAGTAGATCCCTGACGGAATGGTAGCCGAGTATGGGTACGTGGAGCGTTCGTACGACCGATAGCAAGAAGGATCGATGAAATTAAGAAAAGTTGTTGGAAAGACCAGGATGACACTTGCACAAATTATCGAAGTGTTGCATAGAAGGAGGAATGTATCCTGCGGAAAGTGGAAAATTATGTCAATGACACGGAGCTTCTGCTATCCTTAAGCCTAACAGTGGGTTATTCCACTAGCGTAAGGTTAGATCGGTTATCAGCCAGGTTGCCGATTTCCCGTAACATGTTTTAGATATTGCAGCAAAATTTTCTTTAAAGCAGGATTTTCTTTAAAGGAATATGAAAAAGCGAAGCTCTCAGAATATGGTTGATATTTTAAATATTCCGTTAAATCTGACTCAATCCGTCAATACTGAAAACAAAAACTAAAGTACCTATACCTTCCCAAATCTATGTACGACACTAAGGTCACAAAATCTGACTGATGAATTGTAGCTGTGATGTCACAATTAGACGGGCATACGTCGATCCTATCGTAGACCTCAGTGACCTCAGGGTCACACACATCTACCTGTCACATATGTGCGTATTGAATCTATGGATGAAAATTAAATTGATGGTTTGCTTTGATTTTGTACTACTTAGTTTCAGTTGGTATTTACTTCGATTGAAAAATGTTTCTGGCATAGTCAGTTAGCACATAACTAGTATTCTTATTAACGCCTCAAGTAATCTAAATGTGCTTGGGCTAGAGTTAGGTTTACGTTAACGTAGCAAGGAATAGGGTTGGAACTCATAATCGCTCGATGGCCAGTCCGATCGGCCTAAGCTGTAGAATTAGCATGAAACAGAAAAAGCATGTTCCTTAGTAGGGTTTTCGCTGCTCATTATCTCTTTCGAGTTAAGCAAGGTTTTACCAATGACCATTTTGGGTTACATGAAGCCGCGATGTCATAATATAAATTCTGGCCCAGCATTTCCTGACCTGAACGATCCTCAATAATTGCTAGTGCATGTGGTCTAGTAAGGATTCGTAGCGACAGTAATGACGACTAAGACTTTAACTGCCGATTAAGAAGTCATGAATCAGTAAAAACTTTTTTTATATATTTGTTTATTGGTGCCCAGTGGAAATTCTTCATGAACTTCCTTCGCCCCGGGGAAGGGCGAAGGGGTATGCCGGACTCCTACCGGCTAAAACCACTGGAGCGGTCATCTTCGGCACCTAAGGGAGGCTCCAGGTCCTCGTATGATCACACTAGAGCCGCCCACTGGTGACACGCCTATAGGCACATCCCTGAGAGGGTAACAGTAAAGCGGTCACCCCCTCGGGGGGATTGTAAAGGATCCCCAAAGCGTCCCACGGCAGCGCGTGACCACATGCGTGCTACCGTCTTCTCTTGGGTCACTCGGTGTGGGCACGCAGATTCCCCAATCTACGCACTTGCGAACCCAGTGGTCCCCTGCCTCACAGCAACGGCAGGGGGGAATCTGTAAAACCTACTGTAAAATTTAAGGGATCTGTATCATACAAAGGTTAGGCAGGCAAAGGAATTGGTGTGATACCGACTGTGAAATTTTCACTGCATGTGTAAGTCATTGCTAAACAATGAAGAATCAACTGATGTCGCCTCCTTTCACTCCTTGTGACATATCGCTTCGAGATTTTAAGACAAAGCAAAGATAAATTCGAAGACATTAGCACCAAGTTCGAAGCAAGATAGTTCAAACACGAAGTTCACATAAAATGTCAACGGCTTCGCCCACATGTCGCCCCAGGCTAGAGCACCAAATGAAAATCTATGTCAAGTACAATACAAGCACATCAAGAAATAGAGAATTGATGAGCAAATTTTAACCTTATTGCTGCACACACAAGAATGTTTGCTAATTTAATACGTTGTGATTGAAATAAGGTGCTGATGATTAACAGTGAGATTTGGAGGCATTGCCTATTATGAATGTTAACTTTACTTATAAGACGGGTATTTTAAACGTATTGAAAACTACAAAATGATTACTATGCGGTATAATCCATTTTAACATGTACAATATACAATATGCGATAATTTTCTAATACAAAATATTACTAAAGCAAGAATGGTAGAGATCAAGCTCGCTCGAATGCTATCGCCCAAGAGAGTTTAGAAAACGGGTGGTCGTTCCTCTGCGAATATCGTCGCTCCCCACCATCCGATGTAGCTTCACTCAGTGTTGCCAACACGGCCCTCCTGCATCGTGCATGTCCTCAGGCACGCCTCAAGCCAGACCACGTACCTTAGTGAAGATGGGTGCATCTGAAAACCACACATTATTGTAAATTTTGCAAACATACTAATGTATATCAGCTCGGCCTATCGTGATTCACAACTATGTCATAAAAAGTAATACTTTAACAGAGCCTTCATTGCAATTACTTTAGGCTGAGAATTAAAGTTAATGTTTACCCTGCAGCAAGTAATTTAATTTATAGCGCTACGCGCCCAATGCGAACCAAAGAAGCCTTAATGCTTCTGCACCAAATGAATCCTTTTAGATATAGGATAACCCGAGTCAGAGCAGTTGTCTTTAGTCTTAGACAACCCCTGTGATTAATACTTTTCTTCCCTTAATCCGAAGTAATGCCTGCTCCAGGTCACTCCTTTAGTCTTAGGAAATGCCTGCTTCAGCTCACTACTTCGATTCTGGGCAATAACCATATTAATCTTTTCAGGTTTATTTAACAGTTACCTTTCTTTTTCTACAGATGAGCATTAGTTTCAATGGTTCATTAGAGCAAACAGTAAACAAAGTATACTTTAAAAGAAAACAATAACATATTAAAACGTGTTTTTACCTTGCCAACACGTCTTTTATTTTTATAATTTTATTTATTAATCAATGCACCAGTCATCGATTTTAATCCATGGTTTAATATTCTCCGCAGCAGCTACCCCATTGTATGCTCTGCTAGTTCTCTCACTGCCTCTCATATCTTTGATTTCGTACCTGTCTCGTCCCAAACGTTTCTTTATTTCAAAAGGTCCTTTGAAATACGGTAGTAACTTTCTACTTCGTCCATCATTGGTTTGGCTTTGTATTTTAACGAGAACCAGATCTCCTTCATGGTACTGTCTAGGTTTAATGCAGTTTCGGTCAAATCTTTCCTTCTGGGAATTTGCATTGTCTCTTATATTTTTGGATGCATCTTTGCGCAACTTAGTCACGTCCGTAGTAAATTCGCTATCCTGCTCAAGCTCAGGCCCTAAAATGTCGCTATCGGCACGCAACCTATATCCGAACAATAATTCACAAGGGGCGGCTTTAACTGTTTTGTGATAAGTACTATTAATCGCTTGTTGTAACGGGGTAATACATTTATCCCAACTATCCTCGTCCAAATCTGCACCCATTGTTTTCATGGCTTGCAAGATGGTTTTATTAAAGCTTTCTGCTTGGCCATTAGCCCGTGGCATACCGGTGGCGATTGTATGAAGCCGAATATTTTTATTAGTGCAGTATTCTTTGAAGCTTTTTGACGTGAAAGCAGACCCTGCGTCCGTGATAAGTCTACGGGGATTACCGAAAGTTTTTGATATATGCACAAGTTCACTAATAACATTACTAGAGTCAGTGTTAGGTACTGCTGAGATAAATACGAACTTTGTAAACCCATCCACAGCTACTAACAAGTACTTGTTATTATTTTGCGTTTTCACAAAAGGGCCCAAATGGTCCAAGTGCAACGTGTGGAATGGTAACGCGTATTTTGGCAGTGGGTATAGCTCGCCCTCTTTTGGTCCACCTTTGTTTTTATAGTAAATGCAGTTTATGCAGTTTTTTATGTACTTTTTAACTATATGTCGCATACGAGAAAACCAATACCGGCAAGAAATTCTTTCAACCGTTTTATCGACCGAAAAATGCCCAAGATCGTCGTGGTTACACTTTATTATTTGCCAAATACATCTTTTAGGAACTACCCAACGACGACCTTGGCCTGTACGTCGATATACTTTATTACCAAGGAGCTCGTATTTGTCAAATATGTTTTTATGCTTATCCGCTTCACCCGATTTTAAAACGTTTCGTATTTCTACTAACTGATGGTCTTGAAGCTGAACAGATAGTAACCAATCCGCTTCAGTGATGGACATAACAATTTCAGCTTCAGATTTCTCCCCAGAATTTAGCGGGTTTCTACTTAGAGCGTCCACATGTTGCATACGAACGCCTTCTCTATGAATGATATCGTATGTAAACTCTTGAGTAGAGAGAACCCATCGGGCAATTCGGGGAATTATGTCTTTCTTAGTTAAAGCGTAACGTACCGCACTACAATCTGTTACAATACGGAATTGAGTTCCTAATAGGTAATGTCTAAACTTTTCCAAAGACTGTATGATGGCTAGTAATTCGAGCTCAAAAGAATGATATTTCTTTTCGTTTTCCGTAGTTTGGCGGCTATAGTAATGGATAGGCTTTTCACCATTGTCTGTAACTTGCATTAAAATACCTGCGATTCCATCTCTGCTTGCGTCTGTATATAACACACTTTCCTTAGTGGGATCGAATAATGTCAAAACTTCGTCGGATATAAGAGTTTCTTTCAGACTCAAGAAAGCGTGGTCTTGTTCAGGGTTCCAAACCCAAGGGCTATCCTTCTTCAGCAATTTAGTGAGTGGGCTACAAAGCATGGCACAATTCTTTATGAATTTCCGAAAGTAGCTAATGAGGCCAAGAAATTGCCGAAATTGGTGGACCGTTTTGGGCACTGGGAATTTTTTTACAGCATTGATTTTACATTCACTAGGCCTTAAGCCTTCCGAATTTACTTTATAACCAAGGAACTCTATTTCAGTCTTTAAAAAATGGCACTTCTTTAGGTTGAGCGTGAGGCCACTTTCTTTAAAGATTTGCAGCACATTTTTCAGAAGTTTTAAATTGTCTTCGGCCGTTTCACTTATAATTAAAATATCATCAAGATACAGAACAATTTTGCCGAATCTCAAGTTCCCCATGACTTTATCCATCATTTGTTGAAAACAAGACGGTGCGTTGGTTAAGCCAAACGGTAGCCGCAAAAATTCGTAATGCCCATCCTCCGTTATGAAGGCAGTCTTGTGAATAGACTCCTCGGACCTTTTTATTTGGTAGTACCCACTTTTAAGGTCTAAACTGCTGAAAAATTTACTGCCTTGTAGCTTATCTATCAAGATGCGCGGCATCGGGTATTTATCTTTTGTTGTAAGTTTATTTAATGCACGATAATCGATACATAATCTTTTTTCGCCGTGTTTTTTATTTACAAGCAGAGCTGGACTCGCATACGCAGATTTGCTTTCCCGGATTATACCGTTCTCTAGGAGCTCGTTAACCATTTTCCTTACTATTTGTCGATCCGAATTAGATGTTCTGTATGGTCTGAATTGTACTGGTTTATTATCGTGTAAATTAATGACCATCTCATGATTATCTACCTTCCCTAGCTGGTTTATATTCGAAGCTAGACATTTCTGATATTTGCAGAAAAGTGCACGTAATTCGTCGTGATGGGACTCGGCATCGAACTCTAATGAAGATTCATCTACAACGCTGCAAACGCTTTCGTTTTTCGTCACGTATTTGAATGTCAGAGTTTCGCCTATTCGGGAATACATTAAATCCGACCGTTCAGTTACGTTTCGACCGATCAAAATGTCACATCCCGATAATTCATCGAGTATGTACATTTCAACATCTGTTAAATTTACAGAATCTATTTTTATTTCTACCCGCACGACCTCTGTTACTGTTTTCAAATTGCCTTTCGAAAACCCTTGCAACGTCACTGGGGAATTCAACAGAATCTTTTTAATATCGCACTGTTCCGCTAAATGAGACAGTCATGATGGAACAACTGCTACCTGTGTCTATGAAAGCTTCATGAATTGATCCATTAATACTGATCTTCTTACAGAACTTGTCTTTAGCATTAGATACTTGCACATACTTAGTTTCCTGTTTTTCCGTATGTTCAGATCGGTCACCTTTTAAATTCTTTTTATGAAAACATGAAGCTTCCATATGGCCTCTTTTACCGCAAAATTCACATTTTACCGTACACTGTACTCGTTTGTGATTACCGCCGCAACTATAACATTCTAACGGCTTGCGATTTTGTATTTGCCCGGTATTTGTTGGATTGGTGGAAGTTGCGGGTAAAGTAGTCGATATAGACTTTTGGGATACCGAACTTTGAAATTGTGATGCGACCTTAACACTATTATCACGAATATTGACAGTTTGTTTACCAGTTTTTGTGTTAAAAACTCTGCTGTGTAAAAATCCGGCTAAATTATCACAAGACTTAAAATTACTAGCTTCAACGGACGCTGTAATATTACTATCGCCGATATTGCCTAATATTATCGATATGATATCATTTTCCACAAAATTTAAGTTCAAACTATCAATTTTTGCCTTTTGTTCAAAAAAGAAATCGTATAAAGATTGGTTTTCTACCGGTTTACGTTCAACGATTTCCCTCAGTAGCTCGAACATATTTCGCTGCACTATAAACGTATTGCACATTCTTTCCTTCCAATCTTTCCATAACCATGTGGTCCACTTGTGCTCGTTACGCAATAAAGATTCGTACCACACCTTAGCCGAGCCTTTGAGCTTATTTAAAGCTTGATATCGAATCATACTATCGGTCCATGAAAACGTTGACGCATATGATTCTATCACATTTGACCACGAAATAACATTGTCCTTTAAGGGGTCAAAATCCGGTATCATATTGTGCAGAGTAATATTATTTGTACTCACAGTTCCGGTATCAGTTTTATTTGATACCTTTCTTCTTTTCCGAGCCAGCGGAGGTGTCCTTGAACCACTACTGCTGGAACTCTTGCTGCTGCTGCTCGAAGATCGAGCGCGCCTTGATTTCCGTTTGTATTTGCGATTTTTACCCATTATTAACCGTTTACTTTTGGAGCGCGGGTGAATGTAAATTTAATTGTAATCCCACTTCTGATGTTAACTTTACTTATAAGACGGGTATTTTAAACGTATTGAAAACTACAAAATGATTACTATGCGGTATAATCCATTTTAACATGTACAATATACAATATGCGATAATTTTCTAATACAAAATATTACTAAAGCAAGAATGGTAGAGATCAAGCTCGCTCGAATGCTATCGCCCAAGAGAGTTTAGAAAACGGGTGGTCGTTCCTCTGCGAATATCGTCGCTCCCCACCATCCGATGTAGCTTCACTCAGTGTTGCCAACATGAAATTGTCACGAAATATTAATATCTGCTTCCGATGTCATTAAGGAGTTAATAAAATGCTGGTTCTATATCATTATTACAATTATATCATTAATTATTTTCGTAATCTTCGTAAATTTCCGAAGATACAGGCATTTTATTACCACGCATATTTGTAGATGAGGATTTCAAATCCTAGAGTTACAATCGGTGATCCTACTGACAATTGACCCCATTTACAAGACTGGATTTAGATAGTGACTTATCGAAAGAGATCGGTTCTGTTCTGTACCAGCTATTTTATTTCCCACACGTGATGTAAGTAACAATCAAAAAGAGCCTTACATACACCTGTACAATAGTATTTTAAACATATTCTATTACAAACTTCACGAGGTGCTGACGCATTAAGCTTTGATCACACGAAGTTCACAGAATCGTTTATCTTCTAATCATTATCTTACTTATGATCTTGAAATTATAACACGGGCATTTGAAGGCTGAATAACTTTGAATTTAAACTGCTTATTTGAGCTAACACTCTTGCGCAATCTACATTACCTCTCATAATTCGCCATGTCAAAACATTTCGAAATCTGCGCACTAATCAGATAGATGATCTAAATATATAAACAAACGTACATTACTATTTATTATGGCTATGCACTCAACTATGTCAAATGTAATTGAAGAACACGGCCGCACCAATTTGACCCCGTCAAAATGAAATTTTCGTCAAGATTTTATCAGAAAACATGACATCTCGAATCAAACGACAAGTATTGTCTAAAAGACCTTACCGCTCTTTGGAATACACTACACGTGCAGACTTAATAATCGAATTCAAACTTTAAGTAGGAGACAATAGGGTTTAAAATTTAATTATTGCCTAACAAAGGTCTTTGTAATTTCGCCGTCAGAATAGTAGCCATTATCTGAGAGAACACACGTTCGGAAATGGTAAAAAAAGGTCGAAATATGATTAATAGGGCGGCGTTGCGGGACTCAGCTCGTTCGTGTGTGATTCTTTCCATTTGACAGATTGTCTCGACTCTCTGACCCGAGCGCCCCGTTGAGACAATAATGATGATGTCCCATCACTTCAATCACCGATATCGACGAAAGCGTGAGAAGAGAACTTTTAGTATTAAAGTTTGGTTGTTTAGTTATTTTGGCTTAAGCATAGGTACATAGATATGTAAAGATAGCTGTAGATTAAAGAAAATAATGTCTCAGGCGTATGACTACTGTGACGGTCTTGTATGGTTATTTTATACTTCACATAACGAAGTATTTTATGTTACTCGAAATCCGTCATTAGCTTGCATTGTGTGGTGTGATTAGGTACGGTATTTTCCACTTTTTTAGGTAAATATTATATAACTGACCAGCTGACGACCTATAAACAATAAAAATAAGTAGCTTCATTTTTTTAAATTATTACCATTTAAGACATAAACCACAAATGTGTAATCTATCAATATCGATAGAATCACACTTTCGTCCACGCACATCTCTAGCCACGAGGTCGACTGAGATTACTCTCAGCACGAGACTGTCCTGCGTCGGCGCTCGTTCGCGACGCTTTGACATCCCGACGTACACCACAAACATGCATTATACATTCGTAAAATAACATTAGACTTTATTTGTAACGGAATAGTGTCCAAAACTGAAAAAGTTTATATGTTGGAAGATGTAAAAGAAGGTTCTCAGTACGTCATACGTTGATAGACGGCCCAAACAGTTCGACGTGAGAGTACACCTTTTTTCACTTCAATTTTGAATATGCAATATGAAGATATTGAAGGATTATTAGTCATATTTCTATTTATGTATTCGTTTGGTTCAGGTCACAGGAAAGTGTTATAACGAACTGTCATGAGATAAATGAAGTATCAATAAATATTAAGGTGCTCAGAAGACAGTATATGGGCAAAAACAAAACAGTACAGAGTATAGTAATATATATGCATGCCCCATGCATGCATATATATTACATATATGACATATATATATATATATATATATATATATATACATATATATATATATCTCGATGAAAAGAAAGTCGATACTGGTTGGTTCTGTTTGCTTGCTATGTAAATGCAAATAGTTTGTTTAATGTTGCTTGTCATTTTATAATTATTTGGCTTGTCATGTGCAAGCCAGGCATGATAAAATATGCTATCAAACTCAATTGCCTAAGAAAGTTACGCACCAATGGGATCAGCGAGAATTAAACAAAATTTCTGCCAATATTTCACAATCAAAAATATCAAGCGAAAGCCATATGGAACTCAGAATAAAAATATTCAGCAATAATATAAAAAAATCGAAAATAATATAGTCCCAATAAAAGTGCTATGTATTTTTATTACAAGATATTAAAAACATATAAAACTAATTCGAATGATTTTGAAAGAGAGAAACAACCGTCATATGCCATCAAAACTAGAAATGATTCGAAAACGGTTTTATTATGCTATGAAAAATCTCGTAAAATTGTGAATGTGTCTATGCGTAAACTTCCTACTACTGCTTTGGATCTGACGCGTCCAGATGACAAATACTCTTTAATATTTTTGTAACTCGATGCCGAAATAGTCTGTCATTGGTAAAAATAAACCCTGACTTCGGTGTGCACGGTCCATGTGAGGAAACTTCTTATTAGTATATTCATACAAACGAGTTATTTATTTGATTTGCCGGTGTTCGCAGGGGACTATATGAGAGGGCACGCCGCGATAGCGGCGGTAAGACCAGTAATGGAGGAATGGCTGGAGAGGCGGCATGGCGCCCTCACCTACCGGATGACGCAGGTACTCTCGAACCATGGGTGTTTCGGGAAGTACCTGTGTCGAATAGGCCGAGAAGAGACGCCTGGTTGTCATCACTGTGGAGACTGCCCGGAGGACACGGCGCAGCACACGTTGGAGGAGTGCCCAGCTTGGGCAGCGCAGCGCCGTGACCTCGTCGTGGCGGTCGAAGGGGGTGACCTCTCGCTTCCGGCCGTGGTTCGGTCCATCGTCCGGAGCGAGAGCGCGTGGGATGCCGTCGCCTCCTTTTGCGAGGAAGTGATGCAAGCAAAGGAGGCGGCAGAGCGGGTACGGAGGGATATCTCCGATCCCCTCCGCAGAAGACACACCGGGCGTCGGCGCCGGGGTGGGGGGGGGAGGGGGGCTGGACGATCTCCGGCCACCATGAGGAGCGGCCTGCGGGCGACGAACCACACGAACCGACGAACAGAAACAGGCCCGAGATGGCGGCGCACGTGTTCCGCGCGCGCCTCTCCGAAGGATAGGTGCGGACAACAAGGCCGCACACAGAAGGGGCCCGTCAATCATTGACGGGCCGATACCTGCCGGGGGAGCGGTCCAATGCAGAAAAGTGTACAAGTCACCCCCGGCTAGAGGTAAGAAGAAGGACACCGTGGGGTTTTAGCCAGTTTGATCCCGGCATGCCCCTCCGCCCTTCCCAAGGCGGAGGAAGTCCAAGAGGATTTCCCCACGTAAAAAAAAAAAAAAAAAAAAGGGTACTATATGAGGCCCTGTACTATTTAACCATCGACCATACTGTTGTTCATGTGACTCTAGCTATTAATAATTACCAGCTGTGTTTGCCTATTTTGAGGTCAGTTTGTTCCGCGTGATTTCCGGAAAGGAATAAACGCCTCTCCACACATGGGTGTTGTTAAAGGCGATTAAGGGTTGGTATCAAGAGGATGGGCAGCAGCATCCTCATGTGTTTGTAATAACAGCAGACTGTGATCATCTATTCGCCTGCTATGCGTGCTGATTATGGCAATATCCCTTATGGCCATTCATCGTAGTTATCATTGGGAGGCCCGTGTTTAGCAGTGGACGTTTACGGGGTGATGTGTGCGGTCAGTTTTTAAACTATGATCTGATCATCCCAGCGGAGCCGAATTACCAGGAGCTATTTAAATTATATAGGTTATCATATTACACAGCTTGTAGAACTGATAGCCGTTGGAGCAGAAAAGGTCTCTAGTGGAGACCACGCACCGTAAAATGCAGCATGAGACGGCATCTAATGAGATGGCCCAGCGACCGGGTGAATGGGATGCTACTTAGACGCTGGCAGCATGTAACTAGTCGTTGAGGAAATCTATGATGGGAGACCTTGTTCAACAGTCTTTCGGCTGATAAGATGATATGATGGTAATCTAAAATTGTTTTTGAGGTCATACTAGGTCAGGTATCGGGTTTCCAACTACGCGTGATGTTGATCATAAGTATTCTTTTGTATAATTTAGCGCTTGATATTGTATTTAAAGCTTACTTAATCACACTATTACATTTAAGAACTAAAATTCTTAATATACTATCCTTAACATGCTTTATCCAACAATCAGAATAAAAATCACCAAGCTTAATTCCCACTATTATACATCAATCTTCTATCCACTTAAGCATTGCAAAATCCATCTGGAATGTGTCTCACGTACTTTGAAGAGTGGCTAATGAAGTGCTTGGTTGATGTGTGACCCACCATCGAGGTTCGTTAATGATACGATTGACAGTACAGTGGAGCGGTCTCCGTCGGCCCAGTCGATTGTTTCTTGACTTAAGAGTTAGGGCTGGGAAGCCAGCGGGTGAGGCTCACGGTAAGAGGAACAAAAGATGCTCACAGATTTCTGAGACAATTGATTTTCTTTATATTTCGTAATTTCATCACTGCAAAAATACAAAATATGAGATAAAAAGAATGCAAGCAAAGTCGCTTTTAAGGTAAAATCTTGGAAGGTTAATTTTTTCACATGAAAAGTAATCTACTACTCCCATTTCAGTTATTGCACCTGATATAAGTTTAATGATGTCAAAACTTCACTATAAAACTATTTTACCATCTCTTTTATTATATACTCCACGTATTTACGGGCCCCAAAACGCTGGATACCTAAGAGAGACGTATTTAAATCTCATTGACGTCTTGTTCGTGGAACTTTGAATATAATGGTGCTTATCTGAAGGGTGTCTTTGGCATATTAAGTTTTATATTCAGCTGAATGCCTCCATTTTCCAACCGTAGTGATTCTTCCATGACTTGTGATCGACAGGTTTCGGTCAGATATGTTTATTCACTGAGGTTTATGGTGATTGTGCTTTGAGAAAGTACTATATTTATACGTATGTTATGGACGTTGGGCCACCCAGTAAGGTAATAAAAGGTCAGGAGAGCATAATGAATGCAATGTTTACCGGTATTATATTGCTATTTAGTTAGATATTGCATTTCTGTGACTAAATGTTCAGCATAGTATTTATTGATCACTGAAAAGTTATGTTATTTTCATACCACACCGTCCCCGTACGTGTGGGTGTCCGGATTAAGAATATAGCACCACTTCATCTCCCGTGGATGTCGTACGACGTCGACTAAGGAACTTTAATTAAACGAGAGGAATGGGCAGCAGCATCCTTTCTGTGATACAGCAGCCGTAATGAGCTCAGCAACCCGCCTGCCAAGCGTAGTGAGTAGGCACTGGCAAATTTCCCCCAAAATGTTACCGGTCGTTTATGGGGGAGGTTTTGTTTCAGCAATAGACGCCTTTTGGCTGATATGATGATACTACCCCACATTTTGACCGAAGGGTAACATAACGATATGCCCAATGTATGATAAGCCCTCCATGATCGCACTTGAGTTATAAATGTAGTTGAAGGACGCTGGTGCCCATCCTCCGGCTAATCCTATAGTCACCTTTTACGCCACCCACAGTATGGGATGGGGTAGTGGTATTCTTAGCCGGTACCACACGGCATACACAAACTTGCACAAATGACAAATTCATCGACATGCACAAACTTGCACAAATGACAAATTCATCGACATACACAAACTTGCACAAATGACAAATTCATCGACATGCACAAACTTGCACAAATGACAAATTCATCGACATGCACAAACTTGCACAAATGACAAATTCATCGACATGCACAAACTTGCACAAATGACAAATTCATCGACATACACAAACTTGCACAAATGACAAATTCATCGACATGCACAAACTTGCACAAATGACAAATTCATCGACATGCACAAACTTGCACAAATGACAAATTCATCGACATACACAAACTTGCACAAATGACAAATTCATCGACATGCACAAACTTGCACAAATGACAAATTCATCGACATGCACAAACTTGCACAAATGACAAATTCATCGACATACACAAACTTGCACAAAAAATAATACCTCAGTACTGGCAAATTCCCCCCAAAATGTTACCGATCGTTTATGGGGGAGGCATTGGTACAGCAGTAGACGCCTTTTGGCTGATATGATGATACTACCCCACACTTTGACCGAAGGGTAACATAACGATATGTCCAATGTATGATAAGCCCTCCGTAACAGCATGCAAACGGCATTTTGCAACAATTATTCAAAACTAGGCCGATACTGAATATTTCTTAAACGCAGTCAGTTTTGATCTCAACAATCGCAACCGCACTTACTACAATCAATAGATGAATGTTAACTTGAGTTAATAGAATAATAACATTGACAATATATGTATATGCTCTGTATTTATCGGCGTTATTTTTCGTTACGCCCAATATGCCTGATTTAAACCATATTTTCTTCTCAATAATTTTTAGAGCACACGATTTTTATCTAACGCGCCAAATCTGCCCCAATTATGTCCCCATGCTAAAATGTACTCAGCTGTCAAAAATTATTTCACAACGCTCGTTTTATTTGGCAACAAAAACGCGACTAAGACAATAAATCACTTTGCATAATCTCGAAAACTTAATGGATCAATCTTATCTCTGCTGAATCCGGGAGATATAATTTGTCACTAGTAGCAGTATTACTTAAGTGAATGAGCAAATTATTGCACGTAATAGTAAAAACAGTGGATCGGACAAGTCTAATGTGCAAGGTGCTATATTTACGCAATTCATAGTAGCTGTCGCAATATAAACTAGAGATTTTTATTTAATCAAAGAAAAAGTAATTTTATGAATAAATGTAAATAGATAAATGAAATGAAACGCTTCAAGAGATTATCCTAATTATGCATCATTAAACGTATTTGACATTTTTGTTACTGTTTTAATGTAAAGTTATTAATATCCACCACAAAATCCTTAAAAATAAAATTAACTTATCTTAAAAAGTAATTTCTGCAACGAAATATATGTCCATGTCCTCATTATAAGACATAAGTCATACAGTTAATCGGTAATTTAGAAATGTCATCATAGTGTCGGGAAACTGTTTTAAAACCACGAATGCATAATTAAGATAAAAATGTATAATAAACTTGTCAAAAATATGCAAATTTAGAAAGGCGAATAGTAAACGCAAAATGTGACAATGTTTGATTTACTTCCAAAACAAGCAATATATTTAGCTTAAATAATCCAATGATAATTCTGAATAAGTATTTATGTTTGTAACAGTAAATCTCAAACAAAATTATAAACCGCAAATCTATGATAACACAAAGAATGTATGAAAATCAGCTAGGAATTTTAAAAAAAATGCTATAAAAAACTACAGTCTAAATAAATTGATCGACGGGCCACAATAATTTGTCAAATCCAATCATGAAAAATTCCTAATAAAAATTTCGTTAGAACATAATAACGGGGACTTCTCTGGTTTTTTGCTCCGCATCCAATTTAAAAACTAATTATGGGTCGCGATGACTAGGCTCCCATGATCAAGGAGCACCCTACAACGCCGTCACAAAGAACATAATTTCGTCATGTTAGCGAACAGGTGACAAAAAAGTATGATTAATGGTCATACGTTGTGGTCATCACAAAAGATCTGTCAGTCAAATTATACTCGTCTTTATTCACGTTAGACAACCATAGCCTAACAAATCAACACCCGAAATATTATTGCACTTAAGAATAATGTTATCTTTGACATGCGATTTAATTACTCTGTACAATCCAGTCTGCGTCCCGTGGACAGTATCAAAAAGTATTCAACGCTATTGTGCATTAGCCATGACCTTTATCGATCGTGATTCGAATCGAGAATCGGTCGTGACATCTAAATAACCGATGTTGAGGTCGCTTGCAATCAATGACGGAAGTATATGTATGTATGACGGAAGGCAACCGATTAAACGTTTTCAACGATACGCAGGCACGACTTTTGATCGTTTAGGTGTCGAAGGCTGGGCAAGCTTTTTAGAAATTAGTCAGAAGGTCTTGGCTATAATGGGCATAATAGTTGGTTATTTGTGGTTACTGGTCAGATTTAATGACAAGGTACCGTGCACTGTGATTTGGCGCTTTTAGTTTAAAGTGGGTTCCTAGTGCAATGCCATTGTAATGTTGGAAGTTTTGATTAATGTTTCAATCTTGTTGAGTTTCAAGACCTTTCTATAATTAAGCAAATAATGATGTCATCAAAATATAACTAGTTGTGCAAAGGAAAACGACCAAGATGAAAAGGAAATACTATTGTTTTAATCCCCTCGTTCAATAATTTTATTTTTATCTGATAAAAAGCATGTGATTGGTATAGCGTAATACGTATCTCCCCACGTGAGTTGTGAGAATCAATAAAGGAAAATGTCATGTATGTAATTTCAATTATTATGGTTTTTTTTTCCATAATAGCTCGGCAGCATGTTGCTCACACTAGTTGTAATTAAATCTGGTGGTTAGGATCCGCTTTTGGACAGAATAACGACATCTTCGACAATTTACCCAGTCATTTGCATATTATGAAATTAAATATCATTCAGTCATCACTTGTAAAAATAGCAAAGCCAGAGTAATTCGTTTTAAAATAAAATATACAGGATGATATCCCTGCGAATAAAGATAAATAATATTATAACTAAGTCTATAATTAATTCATTACTTTTAACCTTATTTCACTACCACAAAATGGGAAAACCGGAATAGACGTGTTGTAAATGTTTTTATACTACCTATAAATAAAACGATGATCTTAAATTTAATTTATGATTTATCAGATATGATATGAACGCTAGTCTGTCATCTGAAGTTTATATAAGGTTGTATAAGGAACTTGTAATAGAACCGCAATGGAACACAGTCGACTTTAATATTATGTAAACTACTCTATCTCTTATAAATATACACTATTTCCATGGAGATGGCGGACCGTAACGTTACCCCTCCTATCAGACATAAGTATGATAAATGCAAACATAATTCGATGATGACTATAATTAAGATCGTAATCATGTTAGTTGGAACAGACCTCTCACTACTGGGCATGGGATTCCCCGCGATAAGAAAGTTTAGGCCTTAGTCCACCACGCTGGCCTAGTGCGGGTTGGCGAACTACATACACCAATGAGAATATTTTGGAGCCCTCGCAGGTGTGGTTCCTTACGATGGTTTCATTCACCGTTAACGCAGGTAATAATGGAATTCTGATCCGCACACTTACTCCGAAAAGTCAGAGCTGCGGACCGGGACCGAACTTCTGAACCCTTCTGTATGGAAGGCAAGCGTTCAACTACTAGGCTATCACTTCTATAAAATCCATATTTTCGAAGTATTTTTAAACGATTCAATTTCCCCACCCTGTAATTCCTCTTGTAGCGTAGGTACAGTTTAGAGACATAAAGCTAACATACAAAAATACACAGATCTGGAACAATTTGGTGGCATTGTTGGCGCAGTGGCTAAGCGATTGGCTTCCTGCGCTACGTGTTACGGGTTCGATCCCAGAAAGGAACTCATATTTGTATTACATACAGATACTTGTTTTGGCTCTGGGTATTTGTGCATGTGAGATTTATGTCTGTAAACTGTACCTACGGTAAAGGAGAAATCATAGTGCTCATCGTAAAACCAATAAACAATGTGTATCATTTCAGCCGAATGAAGTCCACTGCTGGACACAGGCCTCCCCCAAAGATCACCACAACGATCGATATGGGTGTGTTGTGGACTCATTGGGGGTTTTGCCATAATCACCACACTTGGCAGATGGGTTGGCGATCGCAGTAGCGTTGTTAATGTACTCGAAGGACGCTGCTGCCCTCCTCCGGCTAATCCCTTAGTCGCCTTTTGCGACACCCACGGGAGGAAATGGGATGGTGGTATTCTGAGCTGGCACTACTCGGCATGTAAGACTACACATATTTGTTTGTATACCTACACTATGTGCAAGACTATATATATTTGTTTTGTACGGGAATCGATCCCGCGGCTTGTAGAGCAAAAAGTGAATCGTTTAGCCTCTGCGCCAACCATACTCTCGGTCATCAAACATCAATCTCCTATCACAGAAATTCAATTACTTTATGCTGAACCTGCATTCTGTTAATAAAGCTTGTAATTCAACGTAAACCATAAAATAACAAGACGTGATGTTTTTGATAGATACTAATCCACTAATCCTGGGAGAATTCAATCAAATCGCACGTAAACGTGATGGGAGACAAGTGTGGCTCAGACCTTGACTTTATCAAGTCATGGTTTGTCAATTACCGAGCCATTGTGAGACGATCGCTCTGCCGGCGATGTTATCGGACGCTGTGACAAAAAATATGCCGCCTGCACTGTAGTATATGAAAATATTTAGATAAATGTTCGTTTTTTTATGACAGGATTTAGTTTTAATGATAATTTAATAAATATATATTTTGACTTGCAATATTAACTAGTACTTACCTTATTCATTGGAATTGTTCATAATGAATATCGAATACAATTGAAATCAACGCCCAATTAAGTTTTGAAAGTAACGAAATCCAACTTTAAAAAAAAAATTGGACATTGTTTGCATGCAAATTCTTAACTTGACGCTATGAGGAAAGAAATGGTAAAGAGGAAGCTTAAGGGAATTAATACCAAAATTGAGTATACATAGGTATGAAAGTCCTTAGAAGTTTAAGCGTAATTTAACTATTAAACAGTGGAGTAATATTATAACAAGTAAATAAAGATAAATGGTACGCGTGTCAACTGCCGGCAGCCGTGTAGACACAATAGATTTTTAATTGTGTCTCGTTTTACGACACGCAATGAGTTAACTAGGTAATTTAATTTGAAAGAAATGGATATGACACACCTCATTTGTTGGGCAGCGCATATTGCTGCACTTTTGAGTGAGCATATATTTCCAAAAATATACTTGCAAGCTTTATGGCAAGTGCAATGGAATAATACGGGAACAAAAGAAGCCACCATATCACCAAAGCCATGGTTCTATGGTATAAGAATAAAGAAGGTGACTAAAACAGTTGTATCTGTCATTTGTAAACTCCGTGTAGGTTGTTCTCATGTCTTTTTACATAAAATTCGTGCTAGGAATTCAGCTCTATGCGAATGTCAGTTAGAAGATGGTAGTTTAAGCCATATAGTTCATTCATTTCATTTCATTCATTCATATAGCCAAAATTATCCAAAAATTACCCATCTCTCGATTTATACAGATTATTCATCTTCCAAAGTTAAAAGTTCCTATACCAATTATTGTTTCTTCTCTACTGACGTATTCATCTCCAGAGCTTTTTGAAGCTTCGATGAATTTTGTCCATAGTAATGACATTAGATTGTAACTTGTTACTTGCCTAACATATTCAACATAATCTGTGCATTAAGTCACATTTTCAACTAGTTTTCTTTCCTCTATAGTTATGTATATAGGTAATATATTACTTTTTTAATCCTACACACGTACTTCCATAATACTACTGACTAGGTTGATGTTAGAGATTGCTCCCAGGAGTTCCCGGTACTGGTTATTCCCGGTAATTACCGGTATTCTTCTCCTTCATCTATCGTATCGTATCGGTACTGGGATTTCAGTATTTTCGGGACTTATTATAATTTCTTAACTACTATTTTCAAATATTTGCGCTAGTTTGGCTTTCGTTCAAACCGAGCTCATAGGAGATACCAACAAACACGCGCGTGCCCGGATCGTACCATTTCTAGCTTTCTGCTCACTCAATTGCTCGTACAACTGGTGAGTGTGCCGCTAATAAAGAAACTCATGATGGTATGTGTCTTAGTCAACCAGCACCTGTTTGATTACAGAAGTCTCAAGACAATCACATGAGTAAGAAAGATGAGCTTAATTTTGAATTTGAAAAGGCGTTGGCTGTACTAGGGCCAACTGATGCAGTTGCGACTAATAGAGATCGTGATGATCTTTCAATAGTTGTAAGAGTCGTAATTTGCCTCTGGCGTATAAATACATCTACTATTCATCCTACCAGTGTGAAACCAGAAAGGATATTCTCATGTGCTAGTTACATACGTAACCGTTTAGAACAAGGTTGAGTAACTAGTCTTGATGCCATCAACTTATTACTTACACATTACCAACAAGAAAGAAAAGAACGAAAGAAAATATTTTTATTACGGTATCGCAAAACAAAATAAAGTAACAATTAAATAAGAAAACAGTTGTACAAGGTAAACATTGCTTTCCGAAACAAAAAATTTACCCTATCTCAGCACATGCTACAACATAAAGCACAACACAAACAACAAATTATATCAGTGATATATTAAGTTTGGTTTATTAAAAGACCCAGTCTTACTTACTATTAAGACTGATTTTAGAAACCTGGTACCGTAATAATTATTTCATAATAATGTGTATTTTTGTACAATACGGTGACGAGACAAGCAAGTCATTCGCCTGGTGATAAGCGTCACGCCTGCCCATTACAATTGTAATGCTACCCAGGACTAGTCCAGTGTGGCACCGCCGTGCGCTCGTCAGATCGAGACATAAAGTAATTTAGTCTATTATCCCCAGTAATTTCACTAGCTAGAGTGCCTTGGTGTGGAATATCTGGCACTGCGGTTATACCTACCTAGCCGGTCTTGCAATGAGGGACCTACCACCCGTACCCGTATGTATGTTTTCTCGAACATTTATAGAAGATATTTAAGTAGTATGCTTAAGATTGTTTGTCGTAACTTTTGATTTATTTTATAAGCTATACATAATAAGTTTACAATACGAGGGCGGCACTGAAAATTTCGGGAATCAAGGAAGTGACACAACATTACTATTTAAAAATGTATTTATTGCTTTTCGAAGTATTCTCCGCGAAATTTGACACATTTTTCCATACGATGGAACCAATCATTGAAGCAACCATTCCATTCGGAAGTTGGGGTCTCCAAAATGGCCGTTTTGTAGGCGTCCACAGCTTCTTTAGGTGATGAAAATCTCTTTCCACGCAATTTATTCTTTATTTTAGGGAAAGTATAGAAATCATTAGGGCTTAGGTCGGGGCTGTACGGCGGATGGTCTAATAATTCTATGTTTTCTTGCCCTAAAAACTCTTTTGTTCTGTGCGCGGTGTGAGAACTCGCATTGTCGTGATGGAGGATGATGCGGCGGTTGCAGTTCTCTCTACGGAGTTCAGAAACGACCTGTGGCAAACAAATGCTAGCATACCATTCTGCATTAACCGTTCTTTATCCCTCAAGAAGAATAGTCGTAACATGGCCGGTTTTGGAGACAAACGTGGCCACCATTTTTTTTTTTGCAACACTCCGTGAACGAACAATTTTTGTTGGCTTTAGCTCATTTTCGAACACCCAAACTCGTAACTGGTTTTTTGTTTCGGGTTCGTACGCATATATCCAGGATTCGTCACCTCATACGATGTTGTATACAGCATTTGAGGATCCTGCGTGGAATCTTTCGAGAGTTCTGACGCACCAAGTAACGCGAGCCGCTTTTTGCTCTTCACATAGCAAATGCGGTATCCATCGGGAAAACAACTTTTTTACACCTAATTGTTCATGCAAGATTATTTGTATTTGACTCATGCCAATGTCTAAAGTTGCCTGAATTTCGCGGTATGTCACATGTCGATCTTCCTCAATCAGCTTACGCACAGCATCAACGTTTTCTTGGGTGACTGCAGTTTTTGGATGACCTTGACGAGGATCATCACTGAGCTTGACACGTCCACGTTGAAATTCAGCAAACCAGCGATAAATTGTGGTTTTGGATGGGGCTTCATCACCAAATGCAGAAATCATCCGGTCAACACACTGTTTTTGTGTTAAACCACTTGAAAGTGATAATAAATCATCGCTCTTGAATTTTCTCGAGTCAATTCCATTTTCTCAACGACTAAACAAGTTTGACAAAACCTTGTGACAAGACCGTGAATCTTTTTTTAAATAAATAAATGGTATTCGATTTGTAAAACCAAGGAGTTTTCAATTAAAAAGATTTTAATATGACAGGAACAGTGGAAATATTCCATTCCCGATACTTGTAGTGCAGCCTATGTATAAAGATTAAATGTGTTAACGATTCCAATTTGAATAAAACAAGTACAAAATAACTGTTATATTCATTTATTTAAATAACCATTCCCAATTTTTTTCAGTATTCTTTATCTTTTCTATATTTTCTACCTTTCCTATATCTTCTATCTTTCCTCTTTTTTATAATTAAGTGAAACTAAGTACATTCAAATAAATATGTATTTAGCCCAAGTTTACTTACTCCTAATTAAAGAAAATCTTTCGAATAAACAACACATAAAGTATCAGTCTTACCAATACCACGATCAAAATGTATCACCTCAAAATGTATGGGATTTTTATCTCCACTTCGCATATACTGTAGCCACTCGATGTCAAACAGATGAAAGCGTACGCAATGATGAAGCGAAGATGGTCGCAGTCGATTGGCAATAATTATTATAAGCGTTTGTCCATCCGTCCGTCCATCGGTATGCGTATATCAACATGAGGTCGTGTAATTAGTAATTAATGGACAACTAAAACAAGTTTCAAGTAAAAATATACAAGTTTCAAAGTTACGGCTTAACACAAAGTGGCCCATGTGAGTCACATTGTGTCTAAGCCAGTTCTAGAGTCACTTTTTGCTGAAATCTACGCTACAAAATCTATTTGACTAATAAACTGATACAGTTTATTAGCTGCATTAGATGCTGGAACGGATAAAATACTAAAACATACTCCAACCATATTTAAAATGTACTACATTTTCACTGGCAATGATTTCTGTATGAGTCTAGAATAAAGATCGGGGTGAGGACCGAGGTATTAGATATGGTCCTTATGATATCACAGAGAAACTTAAGGTTGAACACTAAGCCGCAGAACTGATGACAGGTTGACTGAAAGGTGCTACAATGGAGACTAAGAAGGAGCGTCGGTAATCAGCCGGCTAAATGGCCTTAATGACAATTCTAAAGTAGCAAAGAAAAACTGTACAAGAAAGGACAAACACCGTGTATCGGAATTTATTATTACCTATATATCTGCGTTCTGGAGACCGCGCACCGGAAAACGCAGCGTGGGACGACCTCCAACGAGGTGGACAGACGATCTGCTGAAGGTCGCTGGGAGTCGTTGGATGAGAGCGGCATGTGACCGCTCGCTGTGGAAATCTAAGGGGGAGGCCTTTGTTCAGCAGTGGACGTCCTGTGGCTGATATGATGATGATGATATATCTGCGTTTAATGCTCTAGTATTTTTTTTATATTCAACTGGTTTATTAAGATTTGATACTGACACTTTTTAATAAGTTTAGACCCTTTACAAATTTTTTTTTTCTTTTTTACTGTAAGAACATTGTCTTCTCATAACCTGAATTTCGAAAACAATGTACACATACATATTGTAACATCATATGATTTAAAAATACTAACCATGGAATTTCTTGTCCGTTCTTCTCCGTTGAAAATCTACATCTCGGAACGGCGCAAATAAAGTCTCGACTACTCATAAGTGCCTAAATTTAAAAAGGAAACGGTTTAAATGAATCAAACATGTTAATCCTAATTTTATCTTATCTTACGCCACTTTTATAACAGTGTAAATTGAGTTTTAATAACGCATAAGATACAAATTGTGTCCTAAACTAAGATCAGCAAAAATAATATTCTCAATAACTAGCAATGTAATAATTTTTTCACCAATGAATAATTCATAAAATAATAAATAACAGCAATAAAACTTATCACCGAATAAAACCTAACCTGCAAAGAGCTTCTTAATAATATTAACAAAAACAACTACAATGATTTTTAATGATTGTGCATTTAAACATATTATTACAAGGAGCCTTGACTCTTGGGTCACGATGATATCATCGATACATGCGTCCGGGAAATTGTCATCGGCTACAGATGTTCTATCAGATAACAAGAGGAAAATAAATGCGAAATATCCAATAGTGAACAAATTAGGTACCAAGTTATATCAAATGGTGGCACGGTCTATTGGATACTCTTAGGATTCTTAGGTGACTTAGGTTTTCGCATCCCTTAGAGCGGAATTTATATCATCAGGATGACTGCATCCTGAAATGTAATATACTGATATTTCTCTTCTAAAAATATCCCCTTTTTGAAGTGGGGAAATCATCATGAACGTCATTCGCTCTGGGGCAGGCGCAAGGGTCTAACGAATTGCTAAAACCGCGGTTATCTATCTTACACCGGGGTGCGGGATTGGCTCGCATATTTATCGCTTATAGAGCAAGTTAGCACAAGGCAAGTAGCCACTAATTCAGGAAAGCCGCCTCTACATGCGTGGCCTGGTCACCGACACAATCCTCTATTGTTGTGTACCGGGAACACCCACAACACTGTCCCAGACAGGCAGGTAGCAGGCAGCAGGCAGCTGATCGAGCGACGGACTGCTTCATGTCCGCTGCACGAAACTCATAGAGGTTGGAAATCGCTAAGCACCCTCCACAATCTAGTGCGTCTGCTGCGATACAAAAGTTAGGCGGACGCTCCCCTCTTGCTTTCCGTCGCTTCCTTTGCGTACATTATCTTCTCGCATAAAGGTGACGCGTGACGATACCTCACGCACTGTTTCTCAGGACCGCGGACAGAACCACGGCCGGGATCGAGATGTCACTGAGTTCTATCCCTGCGATGAGGTTGACCAGTGATGATATATGGAACAGAGACGTGGTCACTCACTGTGGGCCTCATAAGAGAGCTCAAGGTCACTCATCGAGCTATGGAGAGAGCTATGCTTGGTATTTCTCTACGAGATCGAATCAGAAATGAGGAGATCCGTAGAAGAACTAAAGTTGCTGACATAGCTGAAAGGATTAGTAAACTGAAGCGGCAATGGGTGGGGCACATAGCTCATAGAACTGATGGCCATTGGGGCATAAGGGTTTTTGAGTGAAGATCGCGCACCGGAAAACACAGCGTGGGACGACCTCCAATGATGTGGACAGACAAACTGGTGAGGGTCGCTGGGAGTCGTTGGATGAGGGCAGCATGTAACCGCTCGCTGTGGAAATCCACCAAAATGTCAAAAATTAGTTGATTAGTGATATCAGTTCTGTGTTAAGATTTTCCTGGCAATCGTCTTCTTCTTTCTGCCCTGGTCCTAAGTTACTTAGGGTCGGCGCAATATGTTAGTCGTATTGCAAAGGTTTTGGCAAAGGGATATTCCTCTTATCACTTCTTTAAATATGGTCTGTTTCTCTCCGTCTCTTCTCCATAGAACCGATTATTCCGAACCGTGCACCTTAAATGTTTTGCCTTTATGAAATAAAAACCTGTACGTGGACTTGATATTACACACACATTGATATTATGCACATAAGAGGATACTGCTGCCAACACCATCATCATTTCGGCCGAATGAAGTCCACTGCTGGACACAGGCCTCCCCCAAAGATCACCACAATGACCGATATGGATGTGTTGTGGGCTCATTGGGGGGTTGTGCCATAATCGCTTGGCAGACGGGTTGGCGATCGCAATTGAGTTGTTAATGTACTCGAAGGACGCTGCTGCCCATCCTCCGGCTAATCGGCTTAGTCGACTTTTACGACACCCATGGGAGGAGATGGGGTGGTGGCATTCTGAGCCGGCACGACACGGCAACACCATAGCCTCCTATATATGTTACATATGCTTGAACTTCTGAACCTGTTTTCTGGTATGCATTACGATAAGCTATAATTCAGTGCAATTGTCGTTGTACTGGTCTGATTAAATTGCTTCGCGAGAACTTCGTGACCTGACGTCACTTGGCCGAGATGTTACCAGTATCGTTGAGTACCCTTAATGTGTTGTTTTTGCATATGTGACACATTCTGTGTTCATGTTTTTTCTATGTAAAATTAGTGATTTCATTTAGTAATGTCTTCGATTATTACACATTATAATAAAACAATTTAAAACGGATTAAGTACAACGCGTATATTGTAAAAAAAATAAAAATCATAAATATACGTGATGTAATCCGATGTGGTTTAATTTGTCAAATGTGAAATATTTGAACATACAACTTTAGACTGATTATTGACGTGCTTTTTTTTAAATGCGGCTTAGGGCCGACTTTGTTCCGAATATGGCCATAACTTCCCAGGATTTGTCAAAATCATTGACTTATACAACAATATACATAGCTTATCGATTTCTTTATAAAGAAAAGAAAGAAAAGTATTTAATAATTTGTAATGTGTAAAATATTTTGAATTCTATTGTTTCAATTTTTTATTCGTTGGTATTGTTTGTGTCAATGTTGTTTAATTCTCCTATTAACTATAAAGTTCCTATTAACTTAACGACTTAAAAATGACCGTTTGATGACAGCAACCGGGACCGACGATTTTACGAGTATATACACTAGTCTATGATTTTACGTACCCTCCGAGCAGTGTTGCCAGTTGTAGCAAGTGAAATATCGGTGCGAAAGGTAAAAAAAGTAAATGTTCATTTTCAACGTAAAGCACATATATTTTAAGAAAATATTGTAGAATTTGACACCGGTAATATGACTATGGATAAAATTGTTTAGAGATTTGGAATGAATATCCCGATTAATCCTTAATCAGGACGTGCCCACTAACGTCCCATGAAAATTGGTATACCTGGCAACGCTACCTCTGAATAACCCTCGGTTCGAATATCAGTATGTGGTTACCCATCTATAAACGCGCCCACAGTTGCTTAATCTCATTGATCTTTTACCGATAAGTGAGTGCAATTGGTTATGACTGCCTATTCATTGCCACAACGGACAATCTAAATCCAGGCATACAAAGATAATTATACAGTAAGGTGGTCTTAACCGTAAGGCCCACCAATCCTTCATCCAGCATACGAGTAAGACAGCAATTTAAAAAAGAATATTCAGGAAGTTTAAAAAGAATTGTGTTGGCAAAGGTCATTCATACTGTGCACTAAACACAAGAGGCGGTACTACCGGCTCTTGGACGTGTTGTCGATTGCCTTCCCGTCGTATTGACTCAGCCGAAACGGAGCTCTCATCATTTACATAATAACACCTTGTACGGTGTAGTGTGTGGTACGAGGTACAAAACTCCGCGATTAGCACGGACTAACATGTATGACATACTTTATTTGGGACTAACAAACAGTTACACATTAAATCTTATATACTAGCTTACACAACAAATAATACAACTGTGCAACATCGTTATCCACAGCATACAAAATAGAGTATAGTTTTGAGCAAATTGAATAAAATAAATCAAGCAATTATTTATTTATCGAATAGATTAAACATATATAAGCTCTGGATGGTTTTCATGAGGCAGTTATGAAACTTATTAGCAGGCCTTGCAAATATGTCCAATTCTGTAAATAGTTTATTCTAATTATTATATATATAATATATATAATAATACGACGCAGAGGAGCGTGGACTTAAACATTGGTTCGACAGGAAGAAACCGCAAAAATTGGGCGTGCGCGCACCTCACGTCTTCACTTCGTCACGAAGGGCGGAGGGGTATACCGGTCGCCCCCCGGCTAAAATCACTGGTGCGGTCATCTTCGGCACCAGGTCCTCGAAGCGGGTTCAAAGCCTAGCATGTATTAATGTGACTTTTTTAATGTCATGTATACTTTTAGATGATTACCACACAGCGTTACACTTTAAACGTTGCACTCAAATTTGACCTTGGAATTTTACTAAAGGAGTTTTAATGTAATATGTAGTTTATATAATATTTATTTGAGATGTAGCCAAGAGAGCCAATGGCTATGCATGAGACCGAGTAAAGTAGAACAGACTTAATCGATTAGAAAATTTTAGCAACAGGTAAGAACAGTGCTAGATAGAAAGTTAATCGTATACATGACACATTGTGTTAATCCACGTCATGAATATTAATATTGTCGTTTCGGTGTGATTTTTCCTTAAGCTTTTCGAAACCTAATATTTATATTTATGTATTAGTAAGGATTAGGATAATTCATGCTATCGTGTGGCTGTAGGTGTGTTAATACTTAACTGTCTATTGAAAACCAGTTTGAAATGTTAACGTGTTTTTGAGCGAGTAATTTGTCACTGTTCGTACACCTTTCTATACGACTTGGAATATCAAAAAGATGCTACGATTTATCAAAATCAAGATGGTAAAGACTTGATTTCATTGATACG
Source organism: Diloba caeruleocephala (assembly GCA_947459985.1). NCBI lineage: Eukaryota > Metazoa > Arthropoda > Insecta > Lepidoptera > Noctuidae > Diloba > Diloba caeruleocephala. The sequence continues at coordinate 7,959,118 of OX381618.1, forward strand.
TTTATGTAAGGGGAAAAGATTTGTACAAATATTCGAATGTCTGATTAATATTACAAGTCAGGTATAATTGATAGAACGAAAGCAAGAAACAAATAGATAATTTATTGTGACCACATTATTTCCCAATTGTACATACATCAATACAGAAAAGTAAAAACATACAATATTAAAAACATTTTTTTTCTATTTTTCAGCTGAAAGACCTCATGGGCCTCCCCCAAATAACGTGACAACGACCGGTCCGGGTTTGGGATGTCTGTTTATTGGTGGGGATTGCTATAAACAAAGCGCTTGACAGGCTGGTGGGGATCACAGTTGAGTAAATGTACTCGAAGGATACTGCTGCCCATCCTCCAGCATATCCCATAGTCGTATTTTGCTACACCCATGAGATAGGGTGGTGCTATTCTTAGCTGGCGCCATACAATAATAACAATAATTAATTATAAATTAACATTATAACATAACCGTGTGGTGCCGGCTAAGAATACCACCACCCCATCTCCTGCCGTGGGTGTCGTAAAAGTCGACTAAGGGATTGGCCAGAGAATGGGCAGCAGCGTCCTTCGAGTACATTAACAACTCAACTGCGATCGCCAACCCTTCTGCCAAGCGTGGCGATTATGGCAAAACCCCCCAATGAGCCCACAACGCACCCATATCGGTCATTGTGGTGATCTTTGGGGGAGGCCTGTGTCCAGCAGTGGACTTCATTCGGCCGAAATGATGATAACATAGGCATAGCTAGGTTTAATTTTATTTTATACTAGCTGGGACCCGCAGTTTCACCCGCGTTTTATCTATACAATTTAAAATAAATTTAGAGTACTTTGACATAGACACTTGACATATAATATATATGTTGGATTTCAAGGGTTTTTTTGCGCGGAACCCAAATCATTTTTCTAAAATAAAAGTAGCCTAAGTTATTCCTTATAACATCAGCTATCTGCCAGTGACACTCTCGTCAAAATCGGTCCGTTTCGTAGATTACCCGGAACAAACAAACAGACAGACATACAGACCGACAGACAGACAGACAAAAAGTAATAAATAAATAAAATTGTGTTTTTGTTATAGGTACCGTATATACTCTCATATTCATTTAGTAAAAAGCTGTTATATTGACATTACAAACAGACACTTCAATTTTATTTATTTGTGTAGATCATAAACCCTTAATTTTAGACATCCCTGAAACATTTCAGCACGCCGCTTGTTCTTGTCACTGCTACCACTCCCACGGAATTCTAATTTCGACCAGAGTTTCCCTTTAAACCGTCCGTCCAAAATATTCTACGCCAGAGACATAGATTTGTACCAAGATATGAGGTCAAACGGAGCATTGTTCTGTTTTCCTGTATTATTACGGACACAGATGTTTCGATATGGAGCTGTTTGGAATAACGTAACTGTTACTTTGATACCGAATAATTGCTAATAAGACACATTTTTATTGCGTGTTTCGCCGTTAATATGTTAATCGAAGTCGGGCAAGTTTGTTTGGATTTGAATATAATAGATACAATGTTCAATGATATAAGTTATCACACAAAACTGGTTGCCCGCTCGAACTTTGCTGAAAGTGAAATAATTAGGTAACTACATTCTTTTTTCGTATCCCATTATTTTTAACTTCGAAAAAGGAAGATTCTCTGTTCCTCCGTATGTTCTAAGAGCGAGATTTTTCCAGAAATTACACGACCGATTTTATGATTCATTCACTGGTGTAATCTATATACTTATTTATTTACTTATGAGAAGGTTCTATTAGACTGATGGATGTTATAATTATATGCTGTACGATATACATTGTACTCGTCTTCAATGTATACGTTTTTACAATAAACTTCCCACTGAAGTCAGAAATTTAAAACTTTTGTTAAATCTAAACTCTGCAGTAAAGGATATTATTAAATTTCTGATTGTCTTGAGGATAAAAAGCTTTGGACTGAGCTGCTCGCTAGGTACAGCAGCATTGTTTTTTTATTTTTATACATAAACTGACATTTTTATTTTATACACTTTTTATTGACTTTTAATTTATACAGTTTTTTTTACATGTGATTTATATTAAGTAGTGTTTTTACGTGTTATTTATATTTGTGACATTTCATTTACATACATTTTTGACATAATATAAAGTACATTTTAGTATTGTTGTAATTTTTGAATATTTTGAGTACATGTATTTATAAATATTCTATAAGGTCTTATTTTAATAATCCACGATATTTTACAGGGTGCCTTGGTAAATGCTAAAGATGACGTACCTATCACAAAAATAGAGATTCGGTTGTATAAATTTGTTTCTTTCGTTTGTGCGATACCAACGCCTGCACCGCCGCGGCCACCTATAAGTCAAAGGAATGACGTTGCCGACTACCTAAATCGGGCCGCGGCCGCCATTTTCTTAAGACGTATTTGGATATTATTACAATCAAGAAAACCGTTAAAAAAAAATTTGATTTATAAAAAAAATCGACAAAAAAAATCCAACAGGTTTAATTCTCAGTGATACCTACATTATCTTCAGCATTCACTCAGGGGCCATGCGAAATTTCGTGGACTATTAAAGTAAGACCTTGTATATGACAGACTAACGTGTTACTGGGGAGTTTGTTGCGCCGTTTCTTCTCCCCAGCTTAAACACTAGGAAGCGGTGAAGGGTGGGCTTAAGGGGTGCTGTCTAATGTTGACGTTCAAAAAGAACTAATAATTTAGTCTATTTTGAATAAATGATTATTTCATTTAATTATTTCATTTAAATTGCAAGTCGTCTTTATTTTTCCTTAAAAAGCTGTTCTGAGTATATTTATGGCACTTGGGTGTATTATCTTCTCAAGCAGACTCCAAACCAAAGGGGTGGGCAGCAGCGTCCCTTCTATTAAGAAGCAGTCACTCTTCGCTCATCAACCCGCCTTCATTTTTTTTTTTTTTTATTTTTTTTTTATTGATCCGGTGGAAATACCTCATGTACTTCCTTCGCCCCGGGAAAAGGCGAAGGGGCATGCCGGACTCCTACCGGCTAAAACCACCGGAGTGATCATCGTCGGCACCGAAGGGAGGCTCCAGGAACTCGAAAGATCTCCATCTAGAGCCACCCATTGGTGCCACGCCTTTAGGCACGTCTCGGAGGGGATGACTGTAAAGTGGTCATCCCCTCTAGTGGAGGGAAGGCGACTGTAAAGAGGCCACCCCCCCAGGCATCTCTCGAGGGGATTGTAAAAGATTCCCCCGAGGCCTCACTATGCGCTGAGCTGCGCACACAGCGGTACGTGACCACATGCGCACCGCTGTCTTCCCGGGGGTCGCTCGGTATGAGCACGCATATTTCCCAATAAGCGCGCTCGCGACCCCCAAGGCCCCCCGCCATATAAAGTCGACAGGGGGCTCAGGTGTGTTGGACACGGGCGCCGCGGCGGTTGTTACCCCGGCCCCGTGTCCTCCTCCTCCGAGCGGGATCGGCCCTCTCCCGATCTATCGGCCCTCTCCCGATCAACCGATCAACCCGCCTTCCTAGTACTGGCAAATTCCCGCCAAAATGACGACAAATGGCGTGTAAGCGGTCGTTTATGGGGGAGGCCTTTGTCCAGTAGTGGGCGTCTTTTGGCTGATATGATGATGGTGAAGTACAGCTTTCTGTATTCTGAGGCACTCCAACCGCTGTATCTTCGTTCAACCCGAGCTTCAGACTTCGAAGTCTGTTTATGTATCTAGTGGGCTGTCTCATATTGTAATACTATCAAGGAAACCACAGCAAAACGTAACTTTGATACATCCCTATTGTTAGGGCTTCCTTTGACATAAACACACTTACGTACAGAGAATCACGTGCAGGTTACCTATCAAGGTGGAATTCCCTTAGCTTTAACATCCATATATCCTTGAATACAGTATTGAAATAACAATGATAACTAGAAAGCAAGAAAAGAAAGAAAGAAAACTCATTTATTTTGCTCTCACACTTTGGACATTAGGCAAAAGAAAGTACAAGTTTATAAGATTAGCGTGATGTTACCTGAGAGACAAAAATGGAACTTCTTGATGAAGCAGCGCTGTTATTCTGCTTCACGGTTCACGGAAAGTCTTGGTCACAATGAAAGAAAGAAATAATATAAATAAAATGTTAAATAAATAAATATACTTACAACATAGAATCATTTATTATTAATATACCATAGATATTGACACAAATTACATAAAAAATATGAAAATAGAAACACATATATGTAATACTGCATTTAGTTGGCAGAAGGGAGTGATGTCTGTGCTGCATAAAAATAAAAACGAGAAAGAAAACGCGGCGAGAAACTGTAATGCTGAAAAATGAAAATGGCTGATTGGCAGATAATATGAAGATTTAATTGTACTAATTGAAAATTAAGTGACTTAGTGTTTTTGTTATAGCTGTGTTGTCTTTATTATTGCATAGTTACTAATATTATATATGGACCTTGTACCGTGTCCAAGTGAGTGAATTTGATATGGGTCGAAGTTTGGATTAATTTGATATTTAGGGGAACCAAGAACTGGAATTCAATAGAGCAAGTTGACTACTCAATTTGGTATTCACAAAGACTCATCCTCAAGATTCACCATCTGCAACGTGTCCTTGAACAACTTCAATCATGTCTTAGCGATTACGAAACTGGTATTTCACCGTTATTTCAATTCTGTATTCAAGGATGTATGGATTTTAGAGCTTAGGGAATTGCACTACAGATGCGGATTCCGTCGATCCTGAAAAAAATACTATAACTTGCCATCTTAACTCTAAAATACTTTTACATCTGCAAATAAAACGTGACAAAACAATTATAACAATTACATCATTCACAAAAGTCTTGCATCAACATAAAAATCATCATAGAAACGAAACATACTCCGTTTCTGTACATAACGCGAAGTGACGAAACTATACATACCACATGAGTAACTGGACAGCCACGGTCATTAAATGTTGCCGCTCTGTTACTCTGTGACCACCGATCTACGTATTGTGTAGCGGCATCTATAACTGGACTGTGAATGGAGTACATTCGTATCTGTCTCTATGCCGAGCCGTTTAGACTTTGCGATTGGTCGGAACTATATCGCCTTTATCATCATTTCGGCCGAATGATATCCACTGCTGGACACAGGCCTCCCCCAAAGATCACCACAACGACCGACATCGGTATGTTGTGGCTCATTGGGGGCTCAACTGTCTCGCCGTAGCCGGGCTTGGTAGCCGGGTTCGCGATCACAGTTGAGTTATAAATGTCTGCCCATCTTCCGAGTAATCCGTCGTCGTCGACAGATGAGGTGGTCGTGTTCTTACCCGGCGCACAACACTCGACAGTTTATAATTATTAAATATTTAATTAGATAGAATGATTTTTTATTGAAATTGTTGGTTCAAATCATCATCATCATATGCATCATATGAACAAAGGACTCCCCCACAGATTTTCACAACTGTGTCATCATTTTGGGGGGTATTTGCCAATACTCACCACGCTTGGCAGGCGGGTTGGTGAACGCAGTATGGCTAGCGTTTCACAAAACGGACGCTGCTGCCCATCCCTCTGGTTTAGATTCCCTTAGTCGCCTTTTACGACATCCACGGGAGTAGATGGAGTGGTGCTATATTCTTAATCCGGACACCACACGCTCAAATACAATGTGTAAAATTCGTACGTTTTACCTATGTATATTCACGGAGTTTAAGGACTGTTTATAAACAAAAGATAGCATGTTGTTTCTTTTCTATCGTATTGCGTTTTTCCTTGTATTTTATGTGCAATATGCCGTATGGTGCCGGCTCAGAATGCCACCACCCCATTTCATCCCGTGGGTGTCGTAAAAGTCGACTAAGGGATTAACCGGAGGATGGGCAGCAGCGTCCTTCGAGTACATTAACAACTCAACTGCGATCGCCAGCCCGTCTGCCAAGCGTGGCGATTATGGCAAGACCCCCCCCCCCAATGAACACACAACACACCCATATGGGTCGTTGTGGTGATCTTTGGGGGAGGCCTGTGTCCAGCAGTGGACTTCATTCGGCCGAAATAACGTAATGTAATAAAATGTGCAATAAATAATGAAAAAATCTACACAGCATGATTTAATTACATAACTCTAAACGATCGTATCATCTTCAAAAATCGCACCGTATAAAAGCACACACGTAATTAAAGGTGCTACAGATAAGTTCGTCCCCTCACGACTGCCGCAATCTCGGACACCATCAATAACGAATTACTTTTGTTGCTATTGCTATACACATCACATTACACCAATATAATGCATGCCATACAATACACTACCATAGGAAATATAATTTCTCTTCAAGTTGTCATTAAGAGAAATTGGGCTCCCGATTCATTTGTGGAGCGTGTCTTTAGTTTTTTTTCTATTAAGTACGTCACTGTAAAAGTGCGAATGTTGGTGCATCCTACGTTTTACCAAATAACTTCCGACCTTTATAGGGTCGACTTGGAAAGGCAGGTCACAGACTTTATAGTCTGTATACGTATGTCGAATTATAAAACTATCAAAAACCTAAAACCCTCAAGATCACCCGCATTATGTCTTGTTCTTAATGGAAAAATTATACAAACACTAAAATGTTTAGTTTCACACAGTTTTATATGAAGATGAACCACTGTTTAAAGTTTAACCGTAACATGCAGACATGATTTCATAAATGTTATTTGGATTGTGTAACTATACTTTCTACGATTCAGTTTTAATAAGAAGATTGACAGGATTGTTATTCGAGCATAATACAATTTATACCGATGCAAAAACTTCTTTGTTATAAATGTTTCAATCATGTATGATATTCTAACTTAAAAATATTATAATTAATTTTTTTTATTTTGGGTTCATGTCGTCGCGACAATAAAAGAAAAAAGAAATAGCGGGTGTCTCTCGTTCGCTCTCGTTACACTTGACAGAAATGAAACTTCTTGGTTTCAGGACATCGACTATAGCAATAACCGCTTATGCCCGCGCATGCGCCCACACAACGTTCCTGTCAAAATTTACCTCAAAATTTTACTCTCATTGCGCCCAAAGAAAGTTCAAATGATGTCATCACTGATGCTTCTATATTCAGATCAAAGACAACAAACAAACAGCAAGAAACAAAAAGCAACTCTATAGATAGACTTAATTTTTACTGATACCATAAAATCATCTGCCCTTTTTTTTCTCGTAAGCGGTAACTATTCACCTATGTTGTCATTTTTATTTCTATTTCCCTAAGGGGCACTTCTGCAAGTTATTTTTCTAAACTCTAGATGGCTTTGACATTTCCCATCTGACGAGCATTAAAAAACTCGATGGTAATACGAGGCATTCTTGCACCCATCTCGCACTGACCTTATAAATGCCAAGATGGTCATGGTGAATGTTCAAAATGGTCGTAGATGACGCTCCAGTTATTTCTATCGCAATCGGCTGGCCTTTTTTTATTGGTATCTAGTGGAAATTCTAGATGAACTTTCTTCGCTCCGGGGAAGGGCGAAGGAGTATGCGGGACTCCTACCGGCTAAAACCAATGGAATTTTATCTTCAGCACCGAAGGGGGGCTCCAGGTCCTCGTAAGATCACGCATATTATGTTGTAATCCACCCACTACCCTCTCGACTCGGGCGACCAATCGGCCAGCCTGAGTACTGATCGTCTTCAATTAAGTCTTGTCTTATCATCAGGCCAATAACTAGGTTGTATAAATCTAATCTTCTGAAATCAGTTTAAACAAAAATATAGTGTTTGTTCCTGGCATTAATGCTATGACGCCCAAATAGTACCAAAATCTGCAAGACAATATCGTTTTTAGTTCGTTTCAGCAGAATAAAGTCTCCCCCAAAGATCGCCACATCGGTCGTTCTAGGTGTTTTGTGTGCTTAAAACCCCCCGTTTTGCCATAATAACTGCACTTGGCAGACGGGTTGGCGATCGCAGTTGAATTCTTAATGTACTCGAAGTACGCTGCTGCCCATCCTGCGGTTAATCCTATAGTTGCCTTTTACAACACCCACGGGATGAGATGGGTTGGTGCATGAGATAGTTCTCGAAATTCGATAGTGGATATTTTTGTCCGAAGTGCTCTAAAGAGTAGTTACGAGATGATATCACTAACTTTTCGTGAGGTTTACAAAGGACACCGACCATCGCTCATAGTAGGTAAGTCCGGCCCATTTCGACATGTCGACTGACAAGAGCGATAATGTAATCAAAATACTGCAAAAAATAAGCAAATAATTAAAAACACTTTAAAATAAAAATTGACTGTGGGAATTCAAAGATATTTCAATGCAAAGATACAGATTTTGAGGTTATATGGTACTTTATTTTGCAAGGTAACGAGGGTAGATAATGCTAGTGAAAGCCGAGTAGAGTACGAATAAATCAATCAATCACACATTTTAGAACTTAAACTGTTGTTTTAAAAGGTAAATAATCTTCATATTCCTAATAATAACCACTTTGACGTGACTTTTGATTTGATTTGGCATTTATTCTTTTAGCCAAAGATATATTATAATACTATATAATATACAAATACTTGCGAAAGTGTCTTATAAAACAAAACTGTGCTTTATAAAACGAGATTGATCATAATATGAATTTAAAGTCGTGAATTATTTATTAGTAGAACAATATTTTGCATATGGCAACTCACTCAAATGACAATACAGTTTTAATCGATTTCCTGAGTCAATTTCCTTTTTTATGTTCTCCACTATCCCGCCGTTTTAAGCTATTTACAAATATACAAAAATATAACCAATTTTTCATATAAATTTCATTTTTGTCCTTTGGTGGGCCTATTTTGGCCGATGTCCTTGCTTTCATATTTTCCAAAACAAAGGACCAGACATAAACGAAAAATATGTACAATCCACAATAATTTTATCTAGAATAGTTGCTTTTATGCCGTTTCTTAATGTTACCTTCAATAATAACATACCGCGTCCGACCGCGTCAGTTTCAAAACAACTAATAAAATTAATAGTTCTGTTAGTCTGTACACATCTGAGCCATGTGTACGTCTGTAACAATTTGTTAAGGTCATTAATTTGTCCATCGTAGCCCGATTGAGCCTAGTTTCCACAACGTACGGCTAAATATTGAGCTCGGTGCTTTATATGAGCGACAGCGTTAAAAATAACGGTGTGCGTACTTATGTGCGCGTGTTTAGGGTATACATCTTGGCTGTAACAGTTTTAATTAAATTCCGAGTGCAAATGGTTTACGTAAGTAGAAACGATAAAATGATCGAAGATAGATAAGTAATAATTAAATTAATAGCGAAGCCGTGTAGCGAAGGTTTGAATAAAGAACATAATTAAATTGATATAATATTTATTTTTGGGCAGTATAAAAGCAATTAATTACCTATAATGTTATTGTCATTTATATTATAGTTAGAATTAATTATTTAAATTATTTATTTAAAAAGCGTTGCCCCACACTAGGATTGCTCCTGTGTCGTGGGTGCGTTTACAGGCATGAATTCCACATACAATACACCCAGACCCGGTACAACTACCTGTAGATCATACAAATATTTGTTCCGTGTGGGAATCGAACCCACGGCCCGGAGCGCAGCAGCCGACTGTATCAGCCACTGCACCAACCGTGCCGTCAAATCAAATGTTAGTAAAATAAATAGGTATGCACTTTTATTTTTGACGGCCAAATTCATGCTTGTTGATTTTCGTATGTGATCGCACGATATAATGTTGCCAATTATGCCATCGCGGATTTTATTTGTGAATGAGCAACAATATAATGCAGTAATTATGATTAATCTCGTTGGCAATAGTAATATTTTCTTCCTAAAAACAAGAGAGATCAGAAGGCCAATTCTCGTAATTAATTTACACTATGTTGACAATTGACCGAACGGAGATTAAATCCTCTTAAAGTCCGATTTCAGTATGATCTCAATTCAGTCTCATTTCAATGTCAATTTTGACGTTTAATTAATGAAAATTTTAGTACCTGTGTCAATTTAAAATGTTAGCAGAATACCACTTTGGCTTCGATCAACTTTCGATCCATTTTCGATCTCATCACGATATAAGTTCACGTTTGACATCGTTTGTTAGTTTAGGAGAATACCATTTGTGACATTTACAACACTGAGACTAGATCGCAACTATATTTTTAATTACAAGAATTGGCCCCCTGGGATCATATTATCATAATAATTGTTCGGTTAAAAATATCCCACATATCCCTTGTAGTTATATCTATGATACCTTGTAGGTGACTTGGTGGTAAAATTAAAGTCACACGGCACATTATTATCATCGATTCTAAAACGGAGATACCACGGTAATTAAAGCTGTATAAGGCAATGCGCAATGTAACAACCCGAATTCAATTACAATTACATTCATTAAACGCTCACCAATTATCACTTAAACCACACAAAAAATCGAATAAGCTACGGTAATACAAACTTCGCTATTCTGATATCAATAACACATTAACATTGGATAACCGTTAATTGATCGAGCGCGGTGACATTTCACCGCGGGAGCATCACACGAGCGGCCTCTTTGATATACGGCGGCCATCTTGCGCCCACCACGTCACAAAGAATACCGCCGCGATTAAATTCGTACGTACAGCAATGCGACACTCGTCTATTAGGTGACCATTACTAGTTTTTGAGCGGCACTTTTTAGAACCCTTATAAGGTTATAATTAAGGAATTTAATAATTGTTGAATTTCGATGAAACGTGTGAGACACGGCTTGCGATGACTGTATATGACAGAGTATTTGAGGCATGTCGGGTGTCTTTGTGGTCATTTCGCTTGCACCTTCCGTTTTGTAACTTAATTTATGGTACGTTGTATTGTTTTTTAAACTTATTAGTACCATGACAGAAGTTTGAAACGACTAGTTTGTATTCGTAGTAAAAAATACGTGTAACATGCTAAGATGTTTTTATAAGTGATGTTGTATCTTTAAGGCTTCTAAAGGGATCCGCTACATTAATTCAATTTATTGGCGGCGAGGTCTTTTATATCGTGTTTGACGTTTCTATTGGAAATTATGAGCAGTAGCACAGAACTCTGAGTTAATTAGCGTTAAAGATGTATCCAACATGTTTCCTTAAAATACGGCCTGGCTTTTTTCTGGCAAGAAGTTCTCGGCTGGTCTGGTATCAACTATACTGACAGAGCTGTCAAATTAGAAGGTAATGGTCACCTATATGACTGTTATGGTTCAGAAGTAGGCCGTCAAGCTATTGGACACCACTCAGAAGCGAAGGCGGTCGCCTCCACAACGACTATTCTAGGGTTTAACTCTGCAACCCTTGCCTGACAGGCGAGGAGTGTTTGTTTTAGTTTTGGGCGCTCAGAGTAATAATAATCATAACGGTTAGCAGAGACATATATTTTGTCAAGCAGCGGGCTTTGGAGTTAATCTGGTTACAATGTTGGTGATGGCCTTTATTCATCTGCACGACTTTTTTGCTGTAGTTGGCAAACATGATGTCTCCAATATGAATCATGAACGTCTCCATAATGTAACCAATTAGAACAGATTTAAATAAAAATACCACTTACTTTATATGTCTATATCTAAAGTATTTTATAAAGCTGTTATAGTCTTAATTGCTGTAGAGAGCCCCTCCGTTTGTTTTATTGAATTTCGAAACTCTGTCGAAAACTTAATGATACTTTCATACATCACGACACTGCTATAATAACCCCTTGTTAAACGTCAATAATATAGCCAGTTTAGTTTGAGCGATCAGTTTTACTAATAAGATTTGCATATGAATTGAGGTTACACTTGGTGGTGGTGTCTTGATCTTATCGTACAATATTGTAGTGCGAGATTAAGCAACTAACGTTGCCACGACCAAACCGATAATCACCATGTCTATTTTTGATGGGTCGTCTCTGATCATTTAACATTATTAGTTTAAAGGTGGAAACTGCTTATATCCGTGATGCAATCATCTAGTTATATGGAAGACTAGCTGGAACCCGCGGTTTCGCCGCGTTTAATTTAAAAGAAATTTAGAATACTTCGACATAGACACTTGACATAGAATATATATAATTGGATTTCAAGGGTTTTAATTTTTTTGCGCGGAACTCTAATTATTTTTCTAAAATTAAAGTAGCCTAAGTTATTCCTTATAACATCAGCTATCTGCCAGCGAAAGTCCCGTCAAAATCGGTCCAGCCGTTTCGGAGATTACCCGGAACAAACAGACAGACAGACGGACAGACAGACAGACAAAAAATTTAAAAATTGTTTGTTTGTTATATGTACCGTATATAATTCCATATGCATTCAGTAAAAAGCTGTTATTTTGACATTACAAACAGACACTTCAATTTTATTTATTTGTATGTATATAGATTTAAATTTGCCGTGTGGTGCCGGCTCAGAATGCCACCACCCCATCTCCTCCCATGGGTGTCGTAAAAGTCGACTAAGAGATTAGTCGGAGAATGGGCAGCAGCGTCCTTCGAGTACATTAACAACTCAACTGCGATCGCCAACCCGCCTGCCAAGCGTGGCGATTATGGCAAAACCCCCCAATGAGCTCAAAACACATCCATATCGGTGGTTGTGATGATCTTTGGGGGAGGCCTGTGTCCAACAGTGGACTTCATTAGGCCGAAATGATGATGATATAGATTTAGGACGTTTAACATAACACAATTAGGATAACCGCGACGCCCTTATAAACACATTTTTCTTCATAATCATATCTCAGCATACTTGGTATTTCTCTACGAGATCGAATCAGGAATGAGGAGATCCGTAGAAGAACGAAAGTTGCCGACAAGTTGTAAGCTGAAATGGAAATGGGCAGGGCAGGATGATTTGGTGAAGGTCGCTGGGAGCCGTTTGATGCATGTGGCATGTAACCGCACTTTGTCGCAATCTGTTGGAGAGGCCTTTGTTCAGCAGTGGCCTCCTTTGACTGATATGTTGTCTTAGCACCCGCTGCTGGACTTAGTCCTGGTTCTCAAGTTACAATGATATTGGGTCTCACATTCTGTTATAATGAGGGCGTAGGAAAATACTACTGGCCATCTTCCGGATCATCTCTTAATCGCTTTTTACGTCACCGATGAGGACTGAGTAAAAGAAAGGTTGATCTCTTCTTTTACCACACGAAACATCATCACCAGAAGTGTTTTTACGTTGTTATTAATATTTTAAGAACCAATCACATCGAAAGTTCCAACGACCCAGATTTTTCTCTTATATTGAAAGCTACGACTTGAATGTCCAAAAGGTTTATACAAACTTGGCCACACGAAATTCGTGACAGTTTTAAAGACTACAGATGCATCATAACTTACATAAGAATTTCATAACAAGCTCATAGTTGAGTTAAATGTCCATTATGTAGATTACATTGAGATTGCGATCTTGATGAAAAAACTCTAATTAAGCAGTTTGATACAGAGACATTTTGATTCTTCGTACATGTTACGGGACCATATATAATAGATAGGGCGATTGGAAGGAAATGAAGCTGACAAAATCCCTGATAATGAAAGCTTGATGATACAATTCGCTATCGACAAGATTTTCTCCTAAGAAGAAGAGCTACAATTACATCTTTGGGTCTAAATTTATCAAAAGATATCTACAAAAGCATTGAGAAAAATATAGAAATTGGCCTTAAATTCTGCAATCTATTTGCAACTGTGACAGTTGAAAGATTTCCAAGCATTACCTATGCGTTTCCGTGTGGTGCCGGCTAATACAACCACCCCATCTCATGTCGTGGGTGTCGTAAAAGGTGACTATGGGATTAGCCAGAGAATGGGCAGCAGCGTCATTCGAGTACAAATTATAACACAACTGCGATCGCGAACCCGTCTGCCAAGCGTGGCGATTATGCAAAATCCCCCAATGAGCACACAACACAAACCCAAAACGGTCATTGTGGCAATTTTTGGGGACGCTTCCGTATGATGATGTGTCGGGTATTACTTGTAATTCGTCACATATATGTCTAAACGTCGTATTGTGTCGTATTTCGGTTCCCGTAAGACAAGTAAAAAAATAGTTAATTATTTCATTATTTAATTTGAATCTAAAACTAGTTAGCTATGCATTAGAATTCACCGTGGTCACTCGGGTCACACAGCGTGAAAAGGGGAAAGACCCAGAAACTGTGACATCGTAAAAACTGATTTAGTGTCTAAGATAATTAAAATGGAAATTTTGTACAGCTCGGTGACGACGAGCAAGTCATTCGCCTAGTGGTAAGCTTGCCCATAAATATTGTGATGCTACTCAGGACTAGTAATTTTTTTATCGTCGGGAAATTCTTAGGGACTTCCTCAGCCTTGGAAAGGGCGGAGGGCCATGCCGGACTCAAAGCGGCTAAAGCCCCACGGTGTCCTTCCACTTAGCTCTAGCCGGGGGTGAGGTGTACGCTTTGCCTGCATTAGATGCCCCCAGCATGTATACTCAGGACTAGTCCTTTTTTTTATTGCGCCCAGTGGATATTGTTCATGAACTTCCTCCGCCCCGGGGAAGGACGAAGGGGCATGTCGGACTCCTACTGGCTAAAACCACTGGGGCGGTTATTCTCGGCACCTAGGGTGCTCCAGGTCCTCGTAGAATCACACTAGAGCCGTCCACTGGTGCCGCGCCCATAGGCACATCTCACACCCCGGGGGGATTGTAAAGATTCCCCCGAAGCGTCCCGCGGCAGCGGGTCGCTCGATGTGGGCACGCAGATTCCCCAATCTATCCCCGCCTTATAGCGACGGCAGGGGGTTTCAGGCGTATAGGAATTAAGCGCCAGGGCGGTTGTTACCTCGGCGCCGTCTCCTCCGTCTTCGAGCAGGATCGGCCCTCTCCCGATTCCGCTCTGCGGTTTCCTTATGGAGCATGACGCACTCACAGAAGGAGACCACTGTGACATTCCAGTTTTCATGATCTGCCAACATAGCGGACACTACTGCTGGCAGAGAGAGATCTTGTCCGATTCGATTGACCGGGATCCGCTGCTCTACTGATGTTATGGTCGACGAGGTCTAAAAATTGACCCCTATTAATTAATTAACACAAGGTTCTTATTGAAACTTTCAAGACACTGTATAAGTTGTGTTACGTGTTCCAACTTGTTATAAGAATGACTAATATTTAAGAATCAAACGAACTTACCCTTGTGAAGTTTGATATCTAATTATACGAGTGTCTTGACCGAAGATGATTACAGTTTACATGCAGCAGTACGCGAGGTGATGCTGTCCCAATCACACTTTTAAAGCCATAAAAAGTTGTTTCTTTGACTCATTTCCCCCACTACAATATACGGCCGCCGCCACACGTCGCGCTCTTGATCGTCATTATTTTAGAGCATTTTTTTTTTTTTTTTTTTTTTTTTTTTGAATTTTCGGGTATTTAACGGGGGGGTCGGGAGCGTAATCATCTTCGGTCAAGACACTCGTATAATTAGATATCAAACTTCACAAGGGTAAGTTCGTTTGATTCTTAATTATACTTCGTATCTCTCCCGAAGATGATTACAGTTTACATGCAGATGTTCAGAGCATCGAAAAAAAAAATCACTATCAAAGCGATCGATAAATGCTATTTTAGGTGTTATTTTCTTTTATACAATTATACAATTTTATTTATATATTCATATCTATTAAATATTATTTATATATTTCCATACCTAAGCTATTTTCAATTCGATGGATGCCATTAGTGTAAACTTCAGAAAATATTATATATATTTTAATCCGATAACACCTTATTATCTATTATAATCAACTGAATAATGCATCTACAAATGCTGTTTCCGCTGAAGTGTATAAATGTGTTTGTGTGGTTTTTGGTAGCTAACGAATACTCTTCTTGATTACGTAAGCAAACAGTAGTTTCCTATATCGTATTTGAGAGTAAAAACTGGGCAGACTCTAGGATTTTCTTTAAAGTATGGCAACAAAATCAATGGTTCATAAACCTGGTCTCGAGGTTTTTATTAATTCGTCGATTTTGATTTAAATCTTTTCCGAATCAACGGCTATATTTTTTATTTGATTAAACTCTAGAGTTTGCATTCTTTGTGCAGATGCTAATGCTAGAAGAGTTATGGTTTTTAGTGATAAATCTTTCAGTGTAACTCTCGATCATCGGTGACTCGATCATTGGGTAAATAACCAGTTAATAAATTTAATACTAAATTGAGATTCCAGGTGTAATTCGGTGCAAGTGATTTTATCCAATAAACATCTTTGAAAAACCGTTTAATATAGTCATTACGAGTGACTTCCTGTCCTAACAATGTAGAGAATTGTGAACGATAGATAGCTAATAAGATTACTGTAACTAACATTGGAATCACGTTTTTCTGTCAGAAATTCTATTAATCGTGTAGTACTATATACTATAACAATCAAACTTTTTGTTGTTACTATAGATCCACCATGATTTTAATGATGTATTATTATATTGGTTCAGCGTATTCTAGCTAGCGAGAATGAAGCCAGCATCATGTCGAGACAAGCGTTAGGTATTCCAAGTCTCAGCAGTGACTGCTGATAATCTCCCTACCATCAGGATAAGGTTCTCGTAGAGAGGATGCTCCCTGAAAGGGGAACAAAAACATAATTGATCTTTGGTAGGTTCGAAGTATAATACTTTCGAACTAAGTAATTTTAACCTAATTTTAACCATACCGGATACCACGGTAGTGTGGCCCAGTATGGCGCCACTACAATCCTCACTGTATGGTTACATTTAATCGTGTTTAAGACTTTGGAAGACGGATAAAAGGTGGAAAAGCGTAGAACTTATATTTTTGCAATTTAATGTAAATGCATCAATAATCTCGGAATTTGGATTTTACTTCCATGAAGCGTATTTGAGACATTTATGATTTTGAATACTTGGAAATAAGTTAAATTCGGTAGCACCGAATGAGTGTTATTTTATTAAATGTTAAATCGGCTAGTTCCCATTCAGTCTCTATAGTATATGCCTGACGAGATCCAAAATCTGCGACTACATTCTTTACTGGATCGGATATAAGATGCAACCATATATATTATATGTTATGCTTTTCGCATCATTGCCAAATGACACGTGCTTTGTTATTCAAGTGTGTGTATTGTATTTGTATTCCACCAATTTTATTAATATAGCCCATTGCTGTTGTATTGTCTATTCTAAGTAAGATATTGCAATTTTTGAGATGTGACGCAAACATCTTAATACCATAAATAGCGGCCAATTATTCAACAACAAATATGTAAAATAATAACTGTGACAAGTGTGTAATTGCAAGCTATGCCCCAACCTGTGGTTGACGCGTTGCTAAATATTAAGATTGCAAATGCTGGTCTGAAAAGAACAAAACGAATAGTCGATGGGATCGGGCCATCATATTAAATCATTTTTACTTAACTATTCTAATAATTACAATAAGTAAAGTGTTGAGATTTATTCACTTTCAAACATCTTCATGTATATGCAAACGAAAGCCGTCAAATGAATAACCGATACATAAAAAATCATCTATGTGATTAACTGATAAATAACTTAATAAGCGTAATTAGTACAGTGCAGGTTTTAGTAATTTTGCGGACACGTAAGGGTGCCATGCAAAGTCCAAACGGTATAAGATATTGAACTCAAACAGTTGATTGTTAAACATTTCTGAATTATAAGTAAATCGAAGGCAGATCTTGTCGCTTTTAGCAATTATGAGCATAAAATAAGCATCCTTTAAATCTGGGGTTTGGCAACCCCATATATATAATAGTTTTGATCAACTCATTTCAAAGGTGTGTACGGTAGTCTTCCATTTTAAAATGATTAACTCGAATAAATATATTTAATACTTTTAAATTGAGGATAAACCAGTAGTTTCCGTTAAGTTTAGGTACTGGTAAAATAGGTGAAATTAACTGTTTTGCACACGGAATACACAGAATTAAAACCTGATTCTAACAGGTCAAAGATACACTCATCGATTATCTTAGTCTCTGTGGGTTTATGTAATCTACTTTTAGCTATATCTGTTTGGTATGGTTTACAACGGAATGGTATCCTTTAATCCAAGACAAGATGGTTCTGTCATTGATAATGTGAAGCCATTCATCAAAGATCTACCAGCTATCGGTACATTAGTACTATATACCTGTGACGAAGTAGTTAATAACGTCGAGATGGGTAGTTGGTGGTCCGAGGGCGAGACGTCATCGGTGTGCGGTGATTTTCCCGTGGCGGTAGCGGTAGCGGACGCCGAGTTTGGTTGGGGTACACTCGTGGCTCGGCGACGGCTGGCGCCCGCGGTGCCCCCCTTGCGTTTAAAGCTCCGTAGTGTGACGATATGTAGAATTACTCGGTAGTGCACGCCGTGGTTGATTGAACTTCCCACTGTTTGTGCTAAATCTCAGCCTTGAGGCAGATATTGATATAGCCTTAGCTGATTTCAAGTATTTAGACAAGTTAGAACCGAACAAATGGTCTATGTTTGTATTTGTTTATATATCTCGTTTTTGTTTGCTTAGAGCATTATTAATGATAGCAAAGCTTCTTGAAAAAGATTCCTGGTAGTGCGTATCGCACAACTATTGCCCTGAATCATTTAAAGGTTTTATGATTTCTTGGGATAAGTACGTTTCTACTTTTGACAAAGTCAAGTTCAACGGTTTGCCAATAGCTGAAATACAGTTGGCCATTTGTGTTTCTGCTCACGGTATGAATCTTTCCTAGCCATAGTTTCACACAGTGCTGATTTAATTTCTGGGTTTAGTAGAGGTGCTTTCATGTATGTACATTTTTCAGCAGGTAAGTACAGTTTCAAAAGATAAACTTTTTCATCTTTAGGTGAACAGTTAGTCAAATGATGCAATGCTTCCAACGCGTTACTAGATCTTTGTGTAAATTGTCACCAAAAAATATGTTATGTAATTGTAAATATCTGGGTCCAGTTCCTGGTTTTCCTCAACCTTTACCTTTTAATGGTGTCTCGATAGTTGGGATTTCGTCTGAATGAGGTTCTTTTTTTTTTTTTTTTTTTGTAGGAATTTCTTTCGTTACTATATTCTTTTCTATTGTTTACATTATCCACATAGATTACGTCGGGATAACACAGATGGCGTCAAACGCAAAGAATATAATATAAATTGTCATAGTACCCACACACGATATACGTCGGGATATCACAATGAATTTATTCATTTTATGACACTTTTTAGGTATCCACACACGATATACGTCGGGATAAATTTTATAAAAAAGAAAGTACGAGATATTTGCAATAGTAGCCACACACGATATATACTTCGGGCTATTACAATGAATTTATTCAATTTTATGACACTTTCTAGGTATCCACACACGATATACGTCGGGATAAATTTTATAAAAAAGAAAGTACGAGATATTTGCAATAGTAGCCACACACGATATATACTTCGGGCTATTACAATGAATTTATTCAATTTTATGACACTTTCTAGGTATCCACACACGATATACGTCGGGATAAATTTTATAAAAAAGAAAGTACGAGATATTTGCAATAGTAGCCACACGTGATATATTCGTCGGGCTATCACAATGAATTTATTCATTTTAGGATCTTTAGGTATCCACACACGATATACGTCGGGATACATTTTATTTAAAAAGGTACGATATATTTGCAGGTACGTATCAAATTTAAACGCATGCAAAGAAAGTTCTACTGACATGGCGGTAGATGAAGATAATTTGAGTAACTGCTTACCTTGGAGTTCTAGATCACTGGCTGTGTTATTATGTGGTGGATGCGTTGGAGATAATGCTGGCGTATCAGAATATAGACGGCGATGACGAAATTCTTCTTCGTTTTCTCGCTATTTTTGTAACTTGTTTTACTAGTTTTGGGACATTCTCACTGTCTCTCCTATCGAATCGCTTCCTTTTGCCCATTTTTGGGATGAAATTAAGGATATTTCTAAACAGGAACAATTTACGTTTGACTGGGACGACACAAAATCACGTAATGACGATCAAGAGCGCGACGTGTGGCGGCGGCCGTATATTGTAGTGGGGGAAATGAGTCAAAGAAACAACTTTTTATGGCTTTAAAAGTGTGATTGGGACAGCATCACCTCGCGTACTGCTGCATGTAAACTGTAATCATCTTCGGGAGAGATACGAAGTATAATTTAGTACGAATAGAAGGATTAGGAATTGGTAAGTATTATACATCAATAGGAAAAAACTAGTGATAGGATTTTTAAACTAATTGGGGTCTGAGATATCAGTTCATTTTGGAAAAAAGGTCTCTTGCTCAAAATAGTTTGGTTTGATCTAGAGTTTGTCGTAAACACCATATAATTGAAGATCAATTCATTCTATATATACAATATTTATATCATCATCATATCGGCTAGAAAGCGTCTACTGCTGAACAAAAGCCTCCCCCATAAGACCACCGGTTATATGACATGTGTCATGATTTTGGGGGAAATTTGCTAGTTCTCACCAGGCTTGGCAAGCGGGTTAAAAGGGACGCTGCTGCCCATCCCTCTTGTTTAGAATTCTTTAGTCGCCTTTTACGACATCCACCTTGACAAAACCTTGACTCACCATTTAATAGTCTAATGGCCGAAATTAATAATAATCAATCAAATTCAAAATCTTTGGATTTGTCCGTTTTTGTGTTAAATGTGATCTTAACCCAAAAACGGATGACGTTTAAAATCTTAAATCAAAAGATTTTGGATTAGTTTGATTATTAATTTCGGCAGTAAGTGATGATTTAATAGTAGCTATTTAATAAACCAATTGTAATTTTTCCTGTAATATTAAAGTAATAATTCATCATCATCATCATATCAGCCAAAGGACGTACAGTGCTGAACAAAGGCCTCCCTCATAGATTTCCACAAAGTTCGGTCGCACGCATCCAACGGCTCCCAGCGACCTTCACCGGGTCATCCGTCCACCTCGTTGTAGGTCGTCCTATGCTGCGTTTTCTGGTGCGCGGTCTTGGTCTTTCAGCTATGTCGGCAACTTTAGTTCTTCTTCGGATCTCCTCATTATTGACTCAATCTCGTAGAGAAATACCAAGCATAGCTCTCTCCTTAGCTCGCTGAGTGACATTGAGCTTGCTTAATAATTATGTCAGTATATTTTCAAACAAACAATTCCTATTATAATTCCACTCCTTGCCACATCCGTCATAGTAGTACGTATTGAGAAAACCCAACCAATTACTAAGATACATATCAAATGTTCCGAGCATGTAGAAGCAGAGACATCCCCACCACGACCGGATAATAATTGAAAAAACTCAATTAAAGTAATTACGGCAGGTGGACGTGTGACTAGGTTGTTTTTAATAGTTTCTGGGATTCCGTACCGAAAATCAAAAGGATAATTAAATAAACTGATTTATCTAAAGCTTTTGCGGCTTAGACTAAGACATAGTAAGTGTTTTGGTTAACATTTTAGATTGAAACCTGTTAGTTTATGTTTCGTTCGACATCATCAATAGCAATTATGCTTAAAAGTTTAGAAAATTCTGATATAAATATTTATCTATTTAAACATTTTGGAGTCTTGATCTAGTGAGTAATTTAAAACAGGGTGTAGAAACTGTTTTTTTTAAATCAAATATACTATAAGAGACATTAATGATAATAACCTAAATGTCAAGAAGACACAAGTAGCAAGATCGACTGTATAAAAGCAGCTCACCGATAAAACTATCACCATGTAGAAGTATAAAGTACTTCTTTTTTATTAATTCTCACTTGGCAGATTTTATACGAACCGATGAGTTTTTTTACGATGTAATGATTGTTTTTGAATTTAATGATGTTATCATCTTATTTGTGCTATGTACAGATTCGCCTCAAGATTATGATAATGACTTTAGATATGCCATAATTGGAAATATTTTTTTGTGACAAGCATTCAAGCAGCGATCGCAACTAAGTAGATATTAAAGTTTAAGGACACTAATAACATGACACCTTATTATAATACTGTTGACCCTGATTTATGGCTAAAAATAGCTTAGAATAGCATGGCTTTTAATCTTACTTTTAATCTTGTGCTGTAGAGTAGTGGGTAGTAAACCTAGTACGTGACAAACGGTTATATATGCAATATCTATGATTCTTTGATCATGTCTACTTTCAATAATAATAGTTTATTTGGCAGGATTATTATAAGTAGAATTTTAACATATAGTACGATAGCAGTTGAAGCAGTATAAACTGTGTTGCAGCCACTTCCAGGTGCCAAATAATTAGGTGACCGCGCAAAAAAATTAAAACTCATTAAATCCAATACGTATATACTCTATGTTGAGTGTCTATGCTGAAGTACTCTAAATTATTCATAAATAACCCTATTTCTTTTAAATTAAATGGCGGATGAAACCGCGGTTCCCAGCTAGTTATAAATATAAAAGTTTGTATCTTCAAATGTTGGAGGCTTCATCACGCCCAAACAGTTGAACGGATTCCAATGAAATTTGACTTAGAGGTAGATTATGTGGTGTAATAGGATAAGTATAGGAGACTTTTTATTTAACTATGATCAATCATATCAGCCAAGTTAACTTCACTGCTGGACAAAAGTGTTCCCATAAGACGACCAGTTACATGCGGTGTGTCGTAATTTTGGCGGGAATTTGCCAGTATTCACTACGTTTGGCAGACGGGTTTGTATGCGCAGAATTTCTGCTGGTCCACAGCAGAAACCCTACTGCCCCTCTGGCTCGAAGTCCCTTAGTCGCCTTTTACGACATCCACGGAAGGAGAGGGAGTGGTGATATATTCTTAATCCGGTCTCCACACGGTATCTCTGAGGGGGAGTCGTGCGGTTCGTGGCCCTCTATGGAGTGCCTGTATGATTTAACATTGCAGAGCCAAATTTCATGATTTGCAGCACGGAGTGGCTATACATATCGCAAGAGGATACCAAACGGTATCCTACGACGTTGCAACATACCTGGCGCGCTTTCCGTCTTTGGACATCTTGATGAAGACGAAAGAGTGGCTCTACGACCAGACAAACTCTCTCTGTCAGAATGGCGAAAGCACGCCCCCAGGCGTTGATAGGCCGAGGCGACTGACAGATCAGCGCACACTCGAGAAGTGGTGAGTATCTGAGGTTGCAGTTCGCGACAAAGCGTGTCTTCGAGGCCGTCCAGCCACTATTTGTCTCTAAAGTTTAATTCACGCTCGGCTACGGGATGGTAACGGCTAGTTCTATAATTCTTTGATGTGCATCTTTATAATACATCATATGCCCGTTGTTTGTAGGTGTCTGTCTACTGGCACACCTGTGGTATATGCTGCTAAGCCAGAAACTGTTTTTAACTTGTCACTGCCAATATGGCTGTACTGGTACGTATCAAGATGAGTATTAATATTACGTGCACTTTCTTAGTTAACCTAAGATACTGCTGACTTCGGCTGACGGTGAAGGAAAGCATCGCAAAGAAGCCAGAGGGTCAATTGTAGTAATTAATTTTCACTTCGATTGAAATCTGTCCGAACTGACATGAAATTATGAATTGACAATATAATGGTATTCTGCTACTCTTATAGTTCAGTTAGATTTCAGTATGATCTTAATCCAGTCTCATTTCAATCTCAATTGTGACGTTTATTTAATGACAATTTTAGTACCTGTAACAGTTCGATATGTTAGCAGAATACCGTTTTGACTTCGAACAACTTTCGAATCATTTTTGATCTCATCAGAGTGTAAGTTCACGTTTTACGTTGATAGTTTAGGAGAACCACATTTGTGACATTAGGACATAGAGAGGAGATCGGAACTACATTTTGATAGTTATTAAATTAGGAATGCTT
This sequence comes from Diloba caeruleocephala, assembly GCA_947459985.1. Classification (NCBI taxonomy): domain Eukaryota; kingdom Metazoa; phylum Arthropoda; class Insecta; order Lepidoptera; family Noctuidae; genus Diloba; species Diloba caeruleocephala. The sequence continues at coordinate 7,982,966 of OX381618.1, forward strand.
ACCTTCTGGATGTAGTGAACTGAAATCGCAACACGCAGTGAGCAAGCGAGATGATCATTGCTCGTTCCTATTCTGCATAAGAAATGATCATTGCCCTGCAGATGGACTGTCACAGGTTATCTTCTATATTTCGAGATTCTTTTTGCCATAAACTTGATCTCCGTAAATCTCTTCGATACCATCAGTTCATCTGCATCAATGCAATGTAACGTCCCATACATTAACAATGTCCCATTCATACGCATCCGGTGACCACACGCGGCCGGCTATTTTACGGACACTTGTCCCGTCTTTATTGGGAATTCGTGTAATTCAGTAGAACGACGCCCCGCCTTTACCGGTCCAGTTGTTTTGGAATGTGTTTACTTGGAATATTGTCACTGTACTGTACAGAGTGTTGCTTAAACCGAAATATATTTGAAAACATCAACATATTTTTTATAGACTTTAAAACTTGTAACCTCTGTGACATTACGTTACATACGTAAGGATGGAATGCCATTAATATCTTGCCATGCAAATCTTGGTCTAACGTGCAACTGATCAAAGAAATTTGATAGTACCGTCCAATTTTTATTGTTGCTTTTATTTGATAGAAAATCATACAATTCAATATTTCCAAGCAATCACAACTAAATATACGTATAACCCACCTCATCCCTTGGGTATCCTAAAATGTCACTATGGGATTAACCGGAGGATGGGTAGCAGCTACCTTCGAGTACATGAACAACTCAATTGCGATCGCCAACCCGTCTGTCAAGCGTGGTAATTATGGCAAAACCTCTGAATGCTCGTTGGCGATCTTTGGGGGAGGCCTGTGTTCAGCAGTGGACTTTATTCGGCTGAAATAATGATGATGATGACGTATGAAAGCAAAATTTAATGAGCATGAAAGTAATCAGAGTCACTTTACTACAAGGCACCGAGATTATCTATACAAATCTATTAAATTGTCTGTTTGTAATGTTAAAATAACAGCTTTTTATTGAATTCATATGAAAGTATATACGTTACTAATAACAAAAAATCAATTTTAAAATTTTTGGTCTGCCTGTTTGTTTGTTCCAGCTAATGTTTGAAATTACTGAACTGGCAGAAAGCTGATGTTATAAGGAATAAATTAGGATTCCGCGCAAAAAAAATTAAGCCCTTGAAATCCAATATATTAATGTACACTCTACTATTTCAACTGTATATGCCGAGGTACTCCAAATTATTTAACAGTGGGTGAAACCGTGGGTCACAGTTAGTAATAAATAAAATAATGCGTATAGCATTGAATAAGGCACTTGTCAAACATTATATTTTATGAATATTTTTTATGAAATCTTGGACTAAGAAATTGGACAATGATATTTGATGAGTGGTGTACCACCCTGATACGTAGGTACATACGTGCTTCAGAACTATGCCAAGTAAAATCTAAGCAAATAAATAAAATTTTATTGTCTGTTTGTAATGTCAAAATAACAGCTTTTTACAAAACGCATATGAAAGTATATACGGCACTTATAACAAAATATTTTTTTTTATATTTTTGTCTGTCTCTCTGTCTGTTTGTTCCAGCTAATCTCCGAAATGGCTCAACCAATTTTGACGGGACTTACACTGGCAGATAGCTTATGTTATAAGGAGAATTTTAGGCTACTTTTATTTTAGAAACATAATTAAGATCTGCGCAATAAAAAAACCCGGAAGCCAATATATCTATATGTATACTCTATATTATGTCAATTATCTAAGCCGAAGTATTCCGATTTATTTTAAAATAAACGGCGGGTGAAACCGCGGGACCCAGCTAGTCATAATATACAACTTTTAAATTAGGCCCTATCAGAAAACCAGCGCGGCAGCAGAAATAGCTGCAGCATATGCTAAGATAGGGAACTTTTTTGGCCTCGTACAGCACTACTGTAGTCATATACATTTTATTTTGTTAACAATAAATTTTCATTATCATTTTGTTGAGTCCTGAATAAAATATTTTTGAAGGTGACTAAGGGTTGATATCAGCTGATTTACGGACATTTATGGACTGATTAATGAGTGTGTTTATACTCAGTTTAATAATACAATTGCAATATATATGTATCTGTTGCATCATTTCCACATTTTCATATCCACGTGCTAATCATCATCATCACCACTGCTGAATAAAGGCTTCCCCATAAACGACCAGTTACATGGCGTGTGTCATCATTTTGCTTGAACTTGCCAGTACTCACCACACTTGGCAGGCGGGTTGGTTAGCGCAGAATAGCTGCAGTTCCAATAAGGGACGCTGCTGCCTTTCCCTCTGGCTTAGCGTCCGTCGTTACGATACCCACAAGAGGAAATAGAGTGGAGCTATATTCTTAATTCGGATACCACACGGAGAAAGTACTAATGTAGTGAAACAAATATAAAATGATTTTATTTTAATTCAGTTGTAGTGGGAAAGGTGCGAAACAAGACAAAACTCTCCTACGTGTCTTTCACACTAGGAAACTTTAAATGGAAGTTTACCAGTAAATAACCGTATTTCCTAACAATATAACCGTTTGGATCCAGTGATAAATTTAAAACTGCATGGATGGTTGGAAAAACACATTGGTTACGCGTGAGTTCGAACTAACGACCATCACGTTTCTGACCAGACAAATGGACTCCTACCGTTTTCATTGGAATTATAAGAGTGAACATAATTTACAGTCCTTTTATTATCGATGAATCTTTCTTTTTAATACAACGTGGAGATCGGACGAGCAATTCATAGGCCTGTCATGCCTGCCTATAATTGGTTGCTATGCTACCCAGGGGTAGTTCAGCGTGGCACCACACTGCGCTCGTCATCTGAAGACATAAGTTGTTTTCACTATCTTCCCTTCAAACCGGCGAGCTGGGGTGCAATTCCTTAACGTCAAACATCCATACATCCTTCAATACAGATTTAAAATGACGGTAAAAAACCAATTTGGCATACGCTAAGACATGATTGAAGCTATTCAAGGGTACGTTGCAGATGGTGAGCCATGGGGACGAGTCTTAGGGAATACGAAGTTGGGTTGTCACCGTTATTTCAATTCTGTATTCAAGGATGTATGGATGTTTGAGATTAAGGAATTGCACCCCAGATTGCATATGTCACAGACGGTTTGCGGCAGACGTAAATCGCGCATACGTCGCTGTGAAACGTCATTTTAGAATTACGTATTTGCTGACAGTGATTACTTCTTACCCTTGTCGACTCATCTTCAGTTAAAATCTATACAAATAAATAAAATTGAAGTGTCTGTTTGTAATGTCAAAATAACAGCTTTTTACTAAATGCATATGAAAGTATATACAGTACCTATAACAAAAAAACAATTTTTACATTTTTTGTCTGTCTGTCTGTCTGTTTGTTCCGGGTAATCTCCGAAACGGCTGGACCGATTTTGACGGGACTTTCACTGGCAGATAGCTGACGTTATAAGGAATAACTTAGGCTACTTTTATTTTAGAAAAGTAATTAGGGTTCCGCGAAAACAATAAAACCCTTGATATCCAACATATATATTCTATGTCAAGTGTCTATGTCGGAGTACTCTAAATTTCTTTTAAATTAAACGCGGGTGAAACCGCGGGTCCCAGCTAGTATTAAATAAATTTGTTAAAAAGAACAACTTTAAACTCTAATTATATTGTATGTATTTATCTTATATATTTGTTATTATCTTTATTAATCGGCCGGAACATTTACCTTATTTATGTTTTGTTTATCGTCATTGTGATTTATTTTGACATTATAATATAAAAGTTTATGCATTACATTTTTAGGTTATTTAACCAGATCAGTTTTGATTCACCTATTCAACGGCTATTTATTTTGATTTATTTTATAGAATATCTACATTTTTGTTTTATCCAACCTTGACATTGGCAGAATCATCGACAAACCGATGGCGCCATAAACTAAAATTGGAATTGGAATTGATAGTGATTAAACAGGCGAAGATCTCTCGACGATCAATGAACAAAAAATTGCATCCACGCCTTTAAATTTCAGGCGATTTGCCACCGGTGAATTCTTGGCTGCGCGATAACTGCTATCGTGTCAGCTGCTGCTGTTTTAAGCTAATCAAACTAATCATAAAAGTAAGGTCTACAGTTTACACACGACTGTTTGGCAGCGGAGTACCTGGCACTGCGGTGGTACCTCCCTTTTTTATTGCTCTCCAGTGGAAATTCATCACGAACTTCCTCCACCCTGGGGCATGGCGACTCCTACCGGCTAAAACATGAATGAAGTGGAGCTCCAGAAAAAAATTCTATAATATACGTGATGTAATCCGTTTAAAATTGTTTTACTATAATTTTCGCTACTTATTATAACATTGGATATTTTTACAATTCATGCTCCTTGTCACTTTAAACAGTACTAGCTGCCTGCCCCAGCTTAGCACAGGCAGGTATATACAAACCCGATTGCAGTGCCACCTACTGGATCCAATTGTTAATCTAAACCATCCAGGGCAAACATACACAAAAAAACATCAAAATCGGTCCAACCATTTAGGATGAGTTCAGTGACATACACACGTACAGAAGAATTATATATACAAGACTAGCGCCCGCCCAAGCTTCGCACAAGCAGGTACATGCACACCCGGTCGCAGCGCCACCTTGTCTATATGGTGTGGATCTAAACTATCCAGGGACCCACACAAATGTATACAAAAAAAAACGTCAAAATCGGTCCTACCACTTAGGATGAGTTCAGTGACATACACATTACACACGTACAGAAGAATTATATTTACCTACAAGATAATTAACAAAATTACATATTCACGCTGATTTCAGGTCAGACAGGGATTAAGATACATATTGTGTAATCTAAAGTTATTAAGATTAAGTTAATCTAAAGTTATGGTGCTCAAATATACACCGTCTATACTTCATATCTCAGTAGGTAAGTTAGTACACCTCTCGCAAGCTTACTTTGTATATTTACTCTGAAATAAATCAGCTCAAACCGTTTAGCTTGACAGGTTTATTTCACGCTGTGCAAATACAAAATGAATTGAGATGGGTACAAAACATTAGATTATTAACTCGGAGTATTAATTTTCCTGCTCAACATATCAGACATACTATATATACCTACATATTTTATGCCTACATTTGTAATACGCTACTCTTATGGAAGTTTGTCTATAATTTGTTTAATTATATTATTATCAGACACGACTCTGTGTTCTGTGATTATCATCATCATCATAATCATATCAGCCAAAAGACGTCCACTGCGCCACTAAACAAAGGGGATGCCCATATACGGCCTACATCTCGTCTGTTGTCATTTTGTGGGGAATTTTCTAGTACTTGGTACGCTTGGCACGCAGGTTGTTGAGCGCAGAATGGCTGCTGTTAGACAGAAGGGACGCTACTGGCCATCCCTCTACAGGGTTTACAGTCCCTTTTTATTGGTGTCCAGTGAAAATTCTTCATGAACTGCCTTCGCCCCGGGGAAGAGTGAAGGGGTATGACTCCTACCGGCTAAAACCACTGGAGCGGTCATTTTCGGCACCGAAGGGGGGCCCCAGGTCCTCGTAAGATCACACTAGAAGGGTTTACAGTTTCGTATAGTATATAGTATACTAATTATGATCAAAGTTTGTGAATTTATTAAACGTTTACTAATATGTTTAATTAAGTATTTCTATCAATTTGGTGTTAGAGTCTACAGAACTGTTTTGTCAAAATAACTCTAGGACATTTTGTAACGGATTGAGTGCTCTACTGAACAAATACCTACTCTGCTTAAGTCAGATTATGTGGTCTAATTCAGCAAAATGTTTTAGCATTTAAAATATTTCTAGGTAAGTTGTAAACTAAATTCCGCACACATGCATTCACTGTTTTTATACCAAAAAAATTGGCTTAAGTGGGCGAACATTAAAATGCAAATAAAAAATCAGTCTACTGATTTAAATTGCTTACAGATAGTATAGTAGTTATCATAAACTAGTTCCGTGGTGTCCGGGTTAAGAATATGGTACCACTCCATTTCCTTTCGTGGATGTCGTAAAAGGTGACTAAGGGATTAGCCGGAGGATGGGCAGCAGCGTCCTTCGAGTACATTAACAACTCACTGCGATCGCCAACCCGTCTGCCAGGCGTGGCGATTATGGCAAAACCCCCCAATGAGCCCACAACACCCATATCGGTCGTTGTGGTGATCTTTGGGGAGGCCTGTGTCCAGCAGTGGACTTCATTCGGCCGAAATGATGATAAGATTGGGGAATCTGCGTGCCCACACCGAAAGACCCACGAGAAGACGGCGGCACGCATGTGGCCATACACCGTCGTGTGAGCAGCACAGCACAGCGCACAGGGATACGTCGAGGGATCCTTTACAATCCCCCTGGGGGTGTGACCGCTTTACAGTCACCCTCACCGAGATGTGCGTGGCACCAGTGGGCGGCTCTAGTGTGATCATACGAGGACCTGGAGAGGGCTTAGGTGCCGAAGATGACTGCCCAGTGGTTTAGCCAGTAGGAGTCCGACATGCCCCTTTGTCCTTCCCCGGGGCGGAGAAAGTTCATGAAGAATTTCCAATTGGCCTTATAAAAAAATGAAAAAATACTGGCTAGGCCCCTTATTACTGTACTCCGGTTAGAAAAGCACTGTCGCATAATAAAGTTAGTGGGCATTAGAGACTAAATAATGTCTCAAGTTCACGTGCGCAGTGTGGTGCAACGGTAGACTAGTCCTGGGTAGCATTATAATTGTTATAGGCAGACATGAGGCTTACCAGCAGGTGAATGCCTTGCTCGTCTTGTCACCAAGTTGTATAAAAAAGTGAGGTAAAACTTGCCATTGCAAGTTAGAATTTGTGCAAAATAAATGTGACTGTTTAAAAAGAAGACTTCTTGTTAGCTTGTTGTCAGCAAACGGAATATAAGAATAGAAGAAATAGGAAAGAGCTTGTAACTCTGAACAAAATATCAGATTATATTGGCCAGTATTCTACTACACATAATGGTGTAGCAAAATACTGGCCAATGTAATCTATATGTGGTTCGGCTAAACTAAGGCCAAAGCCTTCCAGTTTAGCCAAGGAAGCTTCTGTCCCGGCGTGAAATTAACTATAGCGACAGAATAACATACGGGTTGCTGTCGCTGCAACTGTTATTGTACATGATATATATATTTCAAATATTTGGAGTCTTTAATAGACCGACCTATTAATGTAGCTTAATTTCTTATACAAGAAACGTGTTCTGGCATGGATATTACGATCGAGTTATCGCCTGCCAATCTTAACTCAAAGACTCCTCAATTTCTATTACATTTTACAATGCGAGGGCGCGTCAACGACCCCACGTGGTAAGCTTAAAACGCGTCTATAATTAGCTGATGCTCACGCTCTGGTTTCTGTCGCGGCCGCTGTAAAAATTAATGTAAACAAATACAATCTCTCACGCCCGGGTGGGCTGACAACCGTACAGATTTAGATGATCATCGAGAGGCACAAATTTTGAAGCGTTCGACGTGTATCCAATTTGGTCAGGCTGTATGAGTCATTGGTTATTTTTTCGGGGTACCGTTTGTCATTTGTGCTTTTGTTTGGATTACCGCTGGAGTCAATGTACATGTACTATGGTTGACTTTTACTTTGTAACATTTAAAGAAGCCTGAAACTTGATTTTTGTATTGACGAATCGAGGTGACGTTTAGTATTTTAAATACTTAAGTAATTTTAAATGTATCATTATTTAATAAAATTCATCAGCTGCCATGTTTTAATATGCCTATTAGCTTGGTATCATACATTGCGCTATATCTATGATTTAAGGAGACACCGGCGCTTGCAATCGAATGTATGTAACGAATGTAATCGAATATGTGAGATAAAATTACTATGAAAAAATCATAATTTGCACTTAAACTAGCTTGTTTGTCGTCATAAATAGGCGTCATAGTACGTATTAACAGAGCATTTGCTGGTTAGTTGTATAAAATTATGGTAAAACCCTTGAAAGCGAACACATCCGTGCATGTTTTCAGATCAGCTAAAACATTTATTCTTTTTTTAACTCCATTATGCTGTTGAATGTACTCTCTTAATTCAACTTCCTGACTTCATCCTAGTTTATCATTCTGACATTACTCAAACATCAAGTTTTTTGATCTAAACTCGCGTTACAGATCGACACATGTTTAATTTTAAACAATCTGAATTAAATGTCTACTCATGACTTTATACACTACTATTATTTATTACTAGTTACTAAACTTCTTTGATGTTGCAAAGTGTTATGCTGATGAATGTAAGATGACGTCATAGGTACTTTGTGTTTCTTTAAGAATGTTTTTTCAGTGGCCGTAATTTTTGAAGTGTATTTTAAAATTAGTTACCGCAAAATAAATAGTTTACAAGTTTGATAAATTTTGTGATGTCTAAGAGTACGACTTCGGTACTTTGAATTCGTACTACCTATGAAGTAAGTTAGGGATTACTACAGAGGTTATCCTTTTCACCAATATGACATACTACGTCATACTTATCATAGTTTGACAAATGATTATCTGAGGCTAGAAGTTTCTAATTTAATGTTGCCCTAAATATTTATTTATTTATTTTATTTCATGCACACACATTGACAATACAATTATATAAACAATCATTTTAGTCAGTATAGATACATGAACCCTGTCAGGGCACTGCAAAAATTCTCAATGTAATACAAAATCAATCAAATTAAATTATTAGGTACAATGAAATGAATTGTAAATTATAACATGATTAAAAAATAAAGATCCATTAATTAATAAGATTAAATTATCATGATTAATATAATTAAATTAATCACCTTCCATCAAAACTAAATCAATAGTAATATTTAGGTCACAACGCCAAAATACCATATAATTACTTACGTCTACGTCTAATATTTTATCCGTTTTAAATTGGTCAACTATGTAGTATGCTTTTTCTATTAATAATGATTTCAATTTCTTATAGAACGTACTACTCTTTTCTTCATTTTTCCAATTATTGGGTAGATTATTATATATATCTTACTAAGCGCACTAGTCACAACTATGACAAAGATAAAGATAAAAATGTTTTATTCATCTACGGGAACTTATGAATATTCAAGGCTTTAGTAGCCACGTAGATTTCCTATGGGAAGGAATGGGTAAGATTCTCTATGGTTACTACTGATATTTCTTAAAGTTCATGATATAAATAATTATAATTTAAATATAAACATATTTTAAATTGCTAGATAACCCACAAGGTACTCACACTTACAGTTAAATGAGTTGAATACTCTAAAATAAACAACAATTGCAAAAATAATAAGTAAGTTAGATAATAATTAATTCTGATGTAAATGAATGAGCGTAATCATTGTCTTTTAGCAATGTAATAATAGTGATTGAAAAATAATTATACAGTCCTACATTTTCAACTGACATTTCACATTACCCTCATTTTTTAGCCAGCGCGTCACAAACAATGCATTTCATTGGCCAATCAGCTGTCACATCAAACAAAAACATGTGTAACACAATTTGTACGAGCTTGTTATATATCAAGTGTATTGACAAATAGCAAGCAGCACATAATACAGACATACTAGGTAAATAACTAATATCCCATCCATTTCTGTTTTGTTTACACATCAATCTAAAACAGTCAAGAAAAACTGCATTGTATCACAAACATATTGAAGATGTCTTCTGTAGTACAATCAAGTAAAACTTTATATTAGATCTGAATTACACGACACAAAACGGAAGCTTTTGCGCAATACACTGGCAGGCAGAAACAATTAATGCACCCAAGTGTACATGAGCCCGTTCACGCGTCATGCCCACGGAAGAAAGTGAGCTCGTTACGACATGCATGTTATTTATTTTGCGCTGATGTGTACTGTATTAATCTACTTAATTAAGTTAAAGGTGAATAGAATTTAGCTTGAGAATAAATCATAATACAACATGAAGTGCACATCAATGCAAAATTAATGAGACAGTTTTGTTTGTTAAGTGCGTGATTTGTGTTTATAGCACTAATACAAATATTTTAGGATTGATTAATATACTTTACGCATTTTTTCATCTTACTGTGTTCGATAATGAGAGTTCGACGGACTGATTTATGCAAATAGGACGTAAAAAAACCATCTATGAATTAGTTTATTATTAGTGCCTACAAACTGGCCCATTTTTAACAATCTCACGTGTAAAACAAATGTATAGGGTACAACAAGTGTTGTGGGCCAAGAGACCTATCTGGGATGCGGCAAATACACGAGCGAAACCCGCACCACTAACGGTACCGTGGGGTTTTAGCCGGTATGAATCCGGCACGCTCCTTTGCCTTTCCCCAGGGTGCAACAGTTCATTTAAATTTATTAACAGCTTGTGGATGGATCGACATATTGGAGATACTATACACCGACGATGTGTGCCTTGTGTCTAACAGCGTGGTTCATCTCCAAAGCTACGTTGACTCACTGTATCGGTCTTGTCAACAGTTTGGCCTGGTTATATCAGCGTATCCAAGACTAAATAAAGTAATACTTAATCTGGATGGGTAGGTACTAGAAGAGGTACCGCAGTTTAAGTTACCGGGAACCATTATCACGCATGATGACACCCTGGATTCGAAGATACCATGGCGCATTGCAAACCGAATATCCATTTAGGACGACGTATACACTGCCTAAATGTTTATAAGGCACTGATTATACCCGGTCCCTTTGTATCAAAGTCAAAGTTTTTATTTCATATGGCCTATACATTTCTAATAGGCACTTAAGAAAAGTCAAAAGTCAAGGTGCACGGTTCGGAAAAGTTGATCATATGGAGAAGAAGCCGGCAAGAAACTCCACAGACGCTCTTTAAAAAAGTGATATTTCGATTTAACACGTCAGCTATGTGGAAACAAAGTGGACTATACGTAAAATCCATATACACAATAATAATAATAATAAATGTGGTAGATACATGTGACTCTATAACCAACGTATCAATAAACTTGCTACATGACATGTCTAAGCTCTATTTTAAGACTGAAGTGGCAGGTCCGCGTTCCTATTGATACATTAATATTCAATCTAATCCGAAGTCTTTGATTTGGTGTTGAGAACTTGTCCTTTTTGTTGATATTTCTTCTCCATGGAATGAGTTGTTGAACCTGCTCAACAACCATTTCATATGCAGCTTTAACACATACACACACATCTGCCCGTAAACGTCCATTGCTGAACACAGGATTCCCAATGACCACTACAATGAGTGGTCATAGGAGATATTGCCTTAATGACCACGCTTGGTTGGCGACTGGTTTATCACAGTATGTTGTTATTAGTACACAGGAGGATGTTACTGCCCATCCTCTCGACACCCCTTAGTCGCCTTTTACGACACCTATGGCTGGTCGTTTCTTTGTGCGAAAATAACATTTATTAAAAATAAATAACTGTAGGATACTCTAACTTCCCCCTCGTCCTTCCCTGGGGCGGAGGAAGTTCATGACGAATTTCCACTGAGTCCAATAAAAAAAAGGGTAGGTACACTAACTTGATCAACGTAGAATACTATATAATGTGTCGTGTGGTGCCGACTACGAGAGCACTAACCCATGTCATCCCGTGGGTGTCATCGTAGGCGACTATGGGATTAGCCGGAGGATGAGCAGCAGCGTCTTTCGAGTTCATTTATAACTTACTGCGATCGCCAACCCGCCCGCCGGGCGTGCCATTGTGGCAAAACCCCCCAAAGAGCACACAACACGCCCAAACCGGTCGTTGTGGTGATCTTTGCGGCAGGACTGTGTCCACCAGTGGACTTTATGCGGCTGAAATGATGATGAATGTTAATAACGCTATAAATTGACAACAATGACTTCGTAAATCTATATATAATCTTTAGAACTTTTAATAACATTATTTTGTCTGACAGCGAAAGTACGACAGGGATTCCTCCCCTTCCTTCCTTCCCTTCCCTTTAATGGGCAAATATACATACACTTCCTAGCATACGATGATCGTCATTGTTTGTTTAACAGTGATAGCCCAATGGTTAAATACCACATACAGGAGGGTCTAAGTTCGATCCCAGCCCGCACCTCTGACTTTTAGGATTCTATTGCGGATCAGAATTTGATTGTCACTAGCGTTAACGGTGAAGGAAAACATCGTAACGAAACCTGCGTATCTGAGAGGACTCCAAAATTATCTCAATGGTGAGTGTAGTCCGCCAACCCGCACTAGACGAGCATAGTGGACTAAGGCCTAGCCTTTCCCATCGTGAGGAAAGGCCCGTGCCCAGCAGTGGGACAGTAACGTGATGATTAAGATTATACGATGACCATATTACGGTATACATAGGCTGCACTAAAAGTATCGGGAATGGAATATTTCCACTGTTCTTGTCATATTAAAATCTTTTTAATTGAAAACTCCTTGGTTTTACAAATCGAATACCATTTATTTATTTAAAAAAAGATTCACGGTCTTGTCACAAGGTTTTGTCAAACTTGTTTAGTCGTTGAGAAATTGAATTGACTCGAGAAAATTCAAGAGCGATGATTTATTATGACTTTCGAAGTGGTTTAACACAAAAACAGTGTGTTGACCGGATGATTTCTGCATTTGGTGATGAATCCCCATCCAAAACCACAATTTATCGCTGGTTTGCTGAATTTCAACGTGGACGTGTCAAGCTCAGTGATGATCCTCGTCAAGGTCGTCCAAAAACTGCAGTCACCCAAGAAAACGTTGATGCTGTGCGTAAGCTGATTGAGGAAGATCGACATGTGACATACCGCGAAATTCAGGCAACTTTAGACATTGGCATGAGTCAAATACAAATAATCTTGCATGAACAATTAGGTGTAAAAAAGTTGTTTTCCCGATGGATACCGCATTTGCTATGTGAAGAGCAAAAAGCGGCTCGCGTTACTTGGTGCGTCAGAACTCTCGAAAGATTCCACGCAGGATCCTCAAATGCTGTATACAACATCGTATCAGGTGACGAATCCTGGATATATGCGTACGAACCCGAAACAAAAAACCAGTCACGGGTTTGGGTGTTCGAAAATGAATTAAAGCCAACAAAAATTGTTCGTTCACGGAGTGTTGCAAAAAAAATGGTGGCCACGTTTGTCTCCAAAACCGGCCATGTTACGACTATTCCTCTTGACGGACAAAGAACGGTTAATGCAGAATGGTATGCTAGCATTTGTTTGCCACAGGTCGTTTCTGAACTCCGTAGAGAGAACTGCAACCGCCGCATCATCCTCCATCACGACAATGCGAGTTCTCACACCGCGCACAGAACAAAAGAGTTTTTAGAGCAAGAAAACATAGAATTATTAGACCATCCGCCGTACAGCCCCGACCTAAGCCCTAATGATTTCTATACTTTCCCTAAAATAAAGAATAAATTGCGTGGACAGAGATTTTCATTACCTAAAGAAGCTTTGGACGCCTACAAAACGGCCATTTTGGAGACCCCAACTTCCGAATGGAATGGTTGCTTCAATGATTGGTTCCATTGTATGGAAAAATGTGTCAAATTTCGCGGAGAATACTTCGAAAAGCAATAAATACATTGTTAAATAGTAATGTTGTGTCACTTCCTTGATTCCCGAAATTTTCAGTGCCGCCCTCGTACAAAAGACGGTAAATACAAACTTACACAATTTCCCTACAACAAACTCAAAACACCCACACACTGAATATTTGACACTTAAACACTAAACATGCCATAAATCATACTAACAGACAAAAGTAAATAAACAGCATCTAATTAAACTAAATAGTTTAATTTATTGATCGTAATTCGTTTCTGACATTCATAATGTGATGTTTAACGCCATTACACTAATAAAAAGGTTCTAATTGACTCAAATCAGATGTGACAAACATAACTACTGAGATGTGATAAATGCGGGAGAGTTCCCAGTAAAAGCTTGTCAATTGAATTTGAGTCTTTTTTCTCCATGAAACAGAGTTTAAGATAAGTTTAAAAAGTTTTGGGGCAAATGGCTATGTTCAAGATGGGAATTTTTTGATATCTTGTTTCGTAGTGAAATATTAGTAGATATATTTTTAATGACTACACAGGAATGTTGCACGCCTTAAAGATGTTAGATAGAAGCTCTAAATGTATGATTAATACTGATATATTTAAACCTGACAAAGTTTTGAATACATGAACGTTTTCAATTGCTTTATTATATTTGAATTTCTCTAGGCAACTTTCATGTTCTAAAAACGAGCAAATATGATGATTCTGATCTTCCATTGCTTTATACTTTCACCCATCAAAATTAGATATCATTACCTCGTAACCTTCCTGGATACGCAGTATCTAAAAATATAACTTAATCACCAAGTCTTTAGCCCAGACAAAAACAATCCAGTTTACAAGCAATCAAATAAACGTGGATTAAAAAAATAAATCAAATTTAATTCGGTGTAAAACGCACGATTGTCTTCTGTTGTTTGTCATTAATCTAAAATAGCTGCAGTGAATGGCTCAGGGATTTATCGTGATGTTTTTACTGTGCGACATGTGTTGGTGCTGTCACCACACATACTTTAGTTAAAGGGATGTTACATTTGGTTCCCGAACAGTGAGTCGTGTGGTTTTCGGCAAGAAAACTTGTTCTTCTTCACCAGTGTCGAAAACTTGACTAACAATTTTGTGAAGAGGATAGACAGCAGCGTTCTTCTGTGTGATGAAAACAATATTCTGCGATCACCAATTAACCTTGTGATTGTGGGAATGTTAACAGCAACCGTACGTAGTTGTAGTCATTTTGAGGGCCAACGTTCATTAGTTGATATTTATGTGTTCTCATTTCGGCCGAATGAAGTCAACTGCTGGACACAGGCCTCCCCCAAAGATCACCACAACGATCAATATGGGTGTGTTGTGGACTTATTGGGGGGTTTTGCCGTACTCGAAGGACACTGCTGCCCATCCTCCGGCTAATCCCTTAGTCGACTTTTACCACACCTATGGGAGGAAATGGGGTGGTGGTATTCTGAGCCGGCACCACACGGCCTATGTGTTCAGATGATGTTTAATTACTCATTTTCGTTTCACCTTTATCCTCACGGAGCCATCACCAATAGTAATAGCGTACAAGCACTAAGCACATTTGTTTATCAATTGATGTTAATAAAACTAGTTTTATTAACATCAATAGATGAAGTTTTATTAATTAACTAGCTGGAACCCGCGGTTTCACCCGCATTTAATTTAAAAGAAATTTAGAGTACTTCGACATAGACACTTGACATAGAATATATATATTGGATTTCAAGGGTTTTATTTTTTTGCGCGGACCCTAATTATTTTTCCAAAATAAAAGTAGCCTAAGTTATTCCTTATAACATCAGCTATCTGCCAGTGAAAGTCCCGTCAAAATCGGTCCAGCCGTTTCGGAGATTACCTGGAACAAACAGACAGACAGACAAAAAAATTCAAAATAGATATTTTGTTATATGTACCGTATATACTTTCATATGCATTTATTAAAAAGCTGTTATTTTGATATTACAAACAGACACTTCAATTTTATTTATTTGTATAGATTATGTTTTGCTTCAGGCAATTTACACTGCTTTTTTATTTGTGTTGTGTCCGACGAAAGAATATAGCTCCATTCCATCTCGTCCCGTGGATGTCGTAAAAGGCGGTTAAGTGATTCTAAACCAGAGGGATGGATATCAGCGTCCCTTGTGTGGAACAGTAGCCAGCTCACTCACCCGCCTACCAAGCGTTGTGAGTACTGACCGTTTCCCATAAATGACGTCATAATTGTGGAAGTGTATGGGGAGGCCTTTGTTCAGCAGTGGACGGACAGTGGACACATGATGATATGATTATCACCTTAAAAAAATCACCCAATCTGCATTCACCTTAACCAAGCCATCGACACAGCTTGTCACAGTGCCAACGCCGTCAACAATCTCGATCTGTCACTCGGCTCATTTGTTTACTAATTGCCGAGATACCGCGTCGACATTAATGGATTTTGTCAATGGCTCCATGTCGCTAACAAATTGAACGTTTGATGTGGTTTGTACGTGTTTGTTATTTTAAATTTTGGGGAGGGTGACATCGTCAGCTGTTGTAGGATGCGTTTTGAGGTAAAAAAGTGATTTTGTGATTTTGATAAGTGAATCAAAATTCACATATATATTATTTAATTGAATTAAGATGTTGTATGAAAACTAATTAGTATTTTAATTTATTTGTCCTTAACTCATCCTATGAGATGACTTATTTTAGTTCATGAATGTTTTATTGGACAGGCAATAAGCGCTCATCATTTCGGCTGAATGAAGTCCACTGCTGGACACAGGCCTCCCCCAAAGATCACCACAACCACCGATATGGATGTGTTGTGGGCTCATTGGGGGGTTTTGCCATAATCGCCACGCTTGGCAGGCGGGTTGACGATCGCAGTTGAGTTGTTAATGTACTCGAAGAACGCTGCTGCCCATCCTCCGGCAAATCCCTTAGTCGACTTTTACGACACCTATAGGAGGAGATGGGGATAAGCGCTCACTCAATAAGAATAGAGGCGTGAATGAATGTGATATATTCTAAATACGTATAACTGTAATATTATACTCAATAAACCTTGAAAGAACTGTCCACGTGAACTATAAAAGTAAATATTAAAAAGTAATAAAATGTTATTGAGAAATTGTTTTGCTTAGGACTTGTTTATTTTAACATTAAAGTTTATTCGTTTCACTATTTATCTAAGAAGCTTCCTAAACTTGTACACTATGTTTACCTGGTTGAGTTACATATCACGTCATGTCAAGAACTTAAAGCATTAAAAAAACAGGTTGCACTCCGGAAGTGCCGAGAAGTGAAAGTGAAGTTATAGCAATAAATGTTTTTTTATCTAATTCACAAAATATAATACTATATTATATGGCTGCGGTGCGAGCCACCTCACAAAAAGCTTCCCGCCGCGTTGCGAAACCAAGAAGTTTTCACTTCAAAAATGTAAGTATGATAGATAACAATTGTCATTCCAGCAAAATAGGCACTCAGGTATCTGTTTATTTCCTATAAATAAATAAATATTATATTTAAATGCAAAATTCGCAAACATCTGGCCAAATAATTTATAGTTACCTGTCCCAAATCAAAATTTTATTAACGTCACATCTATTTCGATGGCTAGCATTCTGAAGGAAGTTCGTCATCTCGTCATCCAAATGACATACGTCTGTTTCTCTCAACATAAACAAACCTGTCCTCAATCGTGTTCCCAGAAACTTTTACATCGTTTTAAAACATTTTTCCAGGAGACACTTCTCAGGCGCTCTGTGATCGTGTTGTGGTTGATCTTTATTGTATCTATTTTCGGTTGAAGTCTTTGCATAGAGAACGATTTGTTTAATTTAGAGGACTGTGAAATTGTTGATGAATTTGTTTTCGTATTGGAATTATGTAGAATTACGAAAGTGTATGGTATATAATAATTGTATTGGTAAGCCTTACAATTCAATACATCATAAACAAGATCATCTGTTTCAACCGACTGAAATTCCAAAGCATTCGAGTTTTCAGACTAGAAAGACGTGTTTGTTTCTACAAGGCGTTCCATGGATATAATTAGAGGTGCAAGTGTTAAGCATCCTTCCTCGATACGCTTCGGCGGTTGTTTGTGTGAGCAGTGGCGTCTCGACGTCGTCGTCGGTGCCGCCTGCCCGATTTACATCACACACCTTCGACAGGGTTCCATTTATCACATCGGAAACACACGATTTTCAATTTAGTAGTACAAACAATAAGACCCAGATTTCGGTCCAAAGCCTTACCTTGCGGGACGCAGTAATACAAATAGTACAGTAAAGACATGTCCAGGAAATTAGACTTTGTTTACTTTACTTCAGAAGACAAATTCCTTTGTTCGGCGTTGTTTCGTCACAGATGGAAGACGGCAAATGGCTCGGAGGCGCCTCTGTCGCCTACGCTGCATGCTTCAGATGTTGTTTATAGTAGACGTTGACATGAGCGAATTCGTCAGCGGAAGAAACCACATTTAGGACGGACGGGGCATAAATCCCGTGTGAGTGACAAGTAAAACTTTATAGCACTATAAATTAGTAAATGTATAACTGGACTAAAATAGGACAGACGTTATTGGCGTTGATACCTAGTTGTAAACTGTGAGTTGTCGCACGCGGCGTGACTTTACGATTGTCTTCCTACACGATTGTTGGGAAACTAAGTCATCAGATGGAGAATGTTTGAAACCATTTAGTTTTATGTGGGAGATTTTTTTTTTATGACAGCTTCCATTTTGTAATTAATATGGGTAGTAGATATAGTTAATAATTTTGTATTATAAAACTTTCTTAAATGTAAAACAAAATATGAAGTTACTAAATAACTGAACACACTTACTGGACATTCGTTTTTAGATTACAGCAAAAAAGCAATCCAATTCATTCAATAGTTTTGTCAAAGAATTTGTATTTCATAAATTTTGTACGCATCAAGATCTCTAGGTACAATAAGGTAATTCAGAGCTTGTTTGTACCAAAATGATCCGCAAAATATTACTCTAGCTGCTCTAATGTTCGTAGGCTAATATTGTCATTCTTGTTTTATATTGTACCAAATGCCCTTTCTACATTTTCTAATAATTTTGATATTGAATCAAATAAGGAGTTTATCATTTCTGACAGTTGATTATACTAGTTTGTATTTGATTATTATATTTCTTTCAATGACATTTCAACGAATCACGTTGTATATTTTTTATTTTTTACAACAATTTTCATAAAGATTTGCTACTTTAAGTATGGGTACCGTTTAGGTTATTAATTAAATGCTTATTGTATTTTTTTTATTGACGTTATAATTGTCTGGCAGTTTAAATACGTCATGGTCACTCTAATATCCTGCATATCCAGGAAATACATCATCTGGAGTCGTCGTGTATCGGGTCGCTAGGTTTCCCTACAATTTGATTGAGTTGCGCGATGCTAATGTATACGTCTTACTTGTGGACGGGTGCCGTCTATTAGGATTAGGCAGGCTAATGCTACCATGACAATTTAATAAAAAATGCTAATAAATCAGCAATTAGGCTTGTTTAGAGTAGATTTTTTCAGCAGTTTACATTGCTGTAGATATTGCATAGATGTGGGAGAACATTGTCCTCATATAACCCTCATGACGATTACAATGACGATATAAATACTGAAACAGTATGGCTATTTAAAAAGAGTAACCATGGAGTTTCTTGCCTGTTTTTCATCACAGGAAATCTACATCTTGGAACGTGGCAAAGTCTGCCTATTTATAATTGTCTGTAAATGGTTTGCATGAATAAAATCTTTTTTATTTTCACTTTACCAGAGCTAGCCTTTGAGAGTAAGCCTTTCCACCTAAACGAATGAGTGCATTCCGAAAATGTAAGAGGAAATGAATTTCCGCAAATTTGTAAATTTTTGAGGAGTATATCGCGGATGAAAATCCTATTTAAGTACGTACTTAATAATAATGATAACAAATAAATATTCAATATAAATAATAATAATTAATGTTTTATATAATTTCTTATTTGTTGTAGGTAAATAGGTACTACTGATAATAAATGCTAATAACGATAGTGATAATTTATTTGTAATTGTTGCCTATAGTAAATATTTGATTTAAATAATAGTATTACATTTAATAACTACGATACAATATTAAATAGGTATATCAGAATAAATATAAATGTCTAAAAGAAATAAATAAATATTTAAAATGAAACTTAATATCTACTAATATTAGGTATTCCTATAATATATGCGTGTAATAGCAAATTGATATCTACCTAATAACCTTGCTGTAATTAAGTATGACATTCATATCACATTAATCAAAAAGTGACTCTCCTCTCTCCTACCTTTTTGCCGTGCCCGACAGGGCCCACATGTGATTCATGTTTCATTTCATGTGTAACACCAAGTAACTTGTGGAGTGCAATAAATGTATTGAGTATTGAGTACTTAAAGCGGTATCGTCATCACCACATTAATTAGTAGAAAAATGGTTTGTACAACAAACTTTATGCAGTTCACATTGCAATTGTATAACTTAATTACTTAAAAACCTCTAAAACAAAATATTATTTTTCTTGTCTACCCTTAAAAGTTGTTAAGGATATACATGCGCTTATTTACTTCAAGTTCCCCAACTGTATGCATACATTCTTCGTATGAAGATATACACTCAAATGGGTTAATGGAAGGCCCGGAGCGTACACTAACGCAACTGTCACCTCATTTCATTACCCTTGATGCTAATGCGTCGGTTTGGTGGATTGCCAGTTTAATTTATATGCTGTTTATGCCCCGGGATGATAAATGATTCGAGTTATGTTTTTTGTCATTGAGAAGAGATGTTTTTTTAGAGTTGATTATGAAGATTGTTGTGGTTACTCTGAACTCACTCTCTTACACTCAGGTAGAGAAATGTATGGGTATGGCGTATCCAATGTTCAAGATCGAGAAAGAGAAAGAAGATATTGAGTCACACACAGAATCACAGTTTTATTACGCCAGATTAATAAATAACACATTTGGGTCTAAATATTTAACAGCTTCAAAGTTAAATGAATATTTTACGCATGCAATAAATATTTGATAAACTTTTTGTATTAATTATTAACCGAATCTTAAAATGTGGATAGAATGATTGACGCAAACATTGTAGATGCAAATCTATACAAGGCTTAATCGTGTATTCCTAAATCGGTAACTAAAACACATAGTCCTACTCAGATTTCTAAAACGTTAGCACATGCATTTACCTTTGTGATAACCTAAATGAAATGTATTTATAAAATTTCGACATTTGAAAGACTCTTGACGTCACTGCGAATAAAAAACAAAATAATGCACAAACCCGTGGAAGTTACGACTTTACACCGGGACGTTTTATATTGTTTAGTTTTACTGTGACACGGAGCTCGTAATACATTTTTATTGCCTAATTAACTTTTTGTCAAAGCTTCACTTTTTGTTTGACGTTCACCAGCTTCTGACAAACGTCCAAAAAGTATTTAAACCTATGTTTTTTTTATTAAAAATGATACTAGTCGTCTCATATAATGTCATAACACGTTTATTGTACATTAACACATGCGAGCTACGTCGAAACGTGTGAGAAACGTATAAAATGATCGTAAAAGAATTAGTCTCTCCACTAAAGTCACTGTTAATGAAAACAAAGTTACGTTTGACGTTGAATTTTTCAGATGTGGACTGCTATTTCGATTTAATTTATTATTTGGATCGTTTGTGATGTCTTGGCTGGTATTTATCGTAAGATTGATAGTCCGTCGTCAGATGTCTTTGGTCGTAATGTATACGAACGGCGGACATACGGATGAACGGCTTGAAATATCACAAACGTTGTTTGTTGATTCAACGTTTGGGACATTACACAAGTGACAAATTTAGATTTTTTGTTACTCTACACGTGTTCTTCTTTATATATGATTGTTTATACTTATGTTAGTTCGGTAAACTACGGACCAAGTTTTTATTCCTCAACTATGACGTTTAGATTTCACTTCGGCAAATGCAAATGGTTTCATAAACATAAGGGACAAATTTTGTATTATTTATTATTATTTACGTGTTCTTTTTTATATTTTAGTTCGGTAAACATGATTTTTGGGACAAGTATTTTTTTCTGAATTACGTATTTAGATTTCACTTCAGCAAAGGGATTGTTTTCATTAACATGACTGACAGTTGAAATGAAAATCACTCAATAAACAATAAAACAAATGCTGATAGATTGAGGATTTAAGTTTAATGATTATTGACGGCACTGTTGGTGCAGCGGCTGATACAGTCGGCTGCTGCGCTCCAGGTCGTGGGTTCAATTGCCACACGGAACAAATATTTGTATGATCTGCTGGTGGTTGTTCCGGGTCTGAGTGTTTGTACGTGGAATTCATGTCTGTAAACGCACCCACGACACAGGAAAAATCCTAGTGTGAAGCAACGTTTTCAAAAAATTAAAATAAAAAAAATCCTCCGTGTGGTTCCCGGCAAAGACCACCTCTCTCCACTCATGAGTGCCGTATAAGGTGATTATGATGAAACAAGGATCAGCTGTAGCAGCCTCCCATGTGCTAGAAACAACATGCTGCGATAGTCAATCCGATCAAGCGTGGTGATTATGGCAATGTTTATCGGCGGTGCGTGGTGGTATGCTAATTTGTAGATTTTCTCGTGTTCCAACGCAGTTAAGATCATCCTATTTAAGGCGTACTGTCAATGCTTTTACGTGGGCAGCATGTGGACATCATACACCCCACGTGCCTACAACGTCCTACGTGTCCAATACAATAACTTTTTCAGGGCTCTGTTGAGGTTTCCATGCTTCTGTCGTGCATCAGGTATGTTTTCTGAAGCACACACAGAGACTTTTACGTCATGATGCGCAAAAAATCCAGCTCCCTGATGTACAGGTTGCGTGGTGTCAATAGGATTCTGAAAATGATATCGGAAAATGTTATGTGCCCCATTCAACATCATTGGACTAACATTTTGGAAAGTTCAATTTCTCATGAGCGCAATTAAGTTTTTTGTAAGGTGTGTTTTATTTTTTAGTTTTATAAAATTTTTAATGTTGATGTAATGTCTATGGATTTTGGTCCGAAATAAAGATTTATTTATTCATTCATATGATCGCTCATTCATCGTCATGCTCTTGAACGAGTGCCGTCTATTGGGATTGCTCAGTTTAAAGCTGCTTTACAATTTAAACATAAATTTTAATATATCTTAAAATCAGGCTTGTTTAGTGTAGTCTTTTTTTACTTTTTTTCCTACATTGCCTTTGCATAACCTTCATGACAAGAACCATGTAGACAAATATTGTAAACACATTATGATTCAAAAAGAGTAACCATGGAGTTATTTTAAGAACGTGGTTACTAAAGTCTCACTATTCATAAGTGCCTGTAAATGATTTTACGTGAATAAGAATACTTTTATCTTTTTCTTTATTGTACTGATCATTGCGAGGCCAATCTTCATCACTGAAAGCTTACTAGCTGATGTGGGTGCGTGTGTGAACGAGCATGCAAAAGGTTCTCGAGTGGAGACCGCACACTGGAAAGCGTAGCGTGGGATGATCTCCAACGAGGTGGACAGATGACCTGGTGAAGCTTGCTGGAAGTCGTTGCATGCAGGGGGCATGTAACCGCTCGTTGTGGAAATCTATGGAAGAAGTCCTTGTTCAGCGGTGGACGTCCTTTGTCTGATATGAAGATGATGATGAAACGAGCATGCTGGTCACCGCTCATAAACATCCGCAATACTAAATAAGTCGCTGATATATGTCCGACCTAGGGCAGACAAACACTTTTACCTTAAAGGCCCATGTCATATTCTTTTTGTGGTTTGGGGTTCCGGTATTCGTCACTCTCCACATGAAACACAGCAATGTTGCTCCGCGGTCCCCGGTATAGCTAGCCCATTTACGATTTCTAGTCAACCTATGACTAAAGCTGGGCTCTCCCACCCAACATTTTTAAAGATAGGACGCAAGATAAGGCGGACTACACACACCAATGAGAACTTTTTTGTGCCCTCTCAGGTGTGCATGGTTCCTGATGAAGTTTTCCTTCACTGTTAACGCAAGTGATAATCATATTCTGATCCGCACATGAATCCGAAAAGTTAGAGGTGCAGGCCGGTATTGAACTTCGACCTACCTGTATGCAAGCGGTCAACCACTAGGCTATCACTGCGTGCAAAATGGTATACTTTAGTATATTAGAGACCAGAATAACTAGTTCAATAAAAAGGCTATTCCTAAATTGTGAACACCTGTTGGTAACTACATTTAAAAACACAAGTGATTGATTGATTGATTTAGCACATGGCCGATGGACTGGCGATAGAGGCCACCTGCCCAAATATTTAAGAACAACTATTCGCCAATTGTGTGTGGTGTTCGGATTGAAAATATAGCACCACTCTAGCTACTGTCGTGAATATTGTAAAAGGCGACACACGGACTCTAAGCCGGAAGGATGGGCAGCAGTATCTCTTCTGTGAGAATATAGCTATACTGCGCTCACCAATCCGCCTGCCAAAATGACGACACAGTTGTGGAAATCTATGGAGAGGCCTCTGTTCTGCAGTGGACGTCATTTGGCTGACATGGTGATGATGATGATGATGATGACAATCGCCAACCCGCTTACCAAGCGTAGTAATTATAGCAAACCCCCCAAATAAGCACACAACACAAACCCAGACCGATTGTTGTGGCGATTTTTGGGGGAGGCAAACGGCTTAGATCAGCTATCGGCTGAAATGATGATTAAAATTGTTTCTTCGAGCAACTGCAAAATATGTTTATAGCACATCAGATGACTCCGATACCTGAATATTTTAGGAAACGTACTGTTGATACGAGGACCGAAATGAACTGCAAATTCTCTTTTTTTGTTAGTAAACATTCACCACCAACTGTGTTCGGTAAACGTCCATTACCTACATTGCTGGTACGGCAGGCACACTGTGCCTAGCTAGTGTGCTAAGCGATTAGCTTACTGTGCTACGTGTCTTGGGTTCGGTCACCGCACGGAACCAATATTTGTATGATCTGCAGATAGTTGTTTCGGGTCTGACTGAGTATTTGTTGTACATGTGAGATTTATCTGTAAATTGCAATCCCGATAAAGGAGAAAACCTAGTGTAGGGCAAAATGGTTACTTTGATAAAAACTATCCGTAACACTTTATAGCCGTTTTTTATGCTTGGTAGTGTTGAGTAGGACATACAAGAGGCGGTACATTTGTCCCGTACATGACACAATATTGTAAGAGCGGCTCAACATTATAACATGTACCACTTCAAATTTTATGTCGCGTTACTTTACTCTTCGCATGTGAACTGTGGAGTGAGAGAGAGAGAGAATGAGGCACATGCTTCAAAAGCACGTCTTTTTATTCTACGGACATTATCATGACTGCAAGAGACAACATGATGTTTTTATTCGCTCTATTACAAATGTACTAGTACAAAGTACGAGATGCGACAGTTTTAGAAAAATATGATTTCATGAATGTCTGTTAAATACCTTTTTCTTTTATTGTTTATGTCTGTGTATTAGGTATATGTATTTTAAATCAAAATCATGTTTTACAAATAAGTCGCCTGTAATAATGCCGCCGCCAATAATGCTAAAGTGGTTATTAAGTAAAAACGTCGATACAATCGTAATTCGTCTATAATCAATCGCTTCTTATTACTTTGCTTTATGTATTCACTCATCATTCAACCTCAATCACACTTTGTAAGACAGGGCAGTACAAATACAGCAACAGTACATGAAATACTCGATCTTCAAATGTCATGTCAATGCCAAGCTTCATGACGCCTCGCCTCATTTCAATTCAATACCTCAATCACACTTTGTAAGACAGGGCAGTACAAATACACCAACAGTACATGAAATACTCGTTCTTCAAATGTCATGTCAATGCCAAGCTTCATGACGCCTCGCCTCATTTGAAGTGGGACATTGTACTGGCTCGGTACAGAAAAGAGGCTACTCTTACAAACTCATTTTCAAATCGTGTCCTACTCAACACTAATGCTTGGTGACGAAACGACCAAGTCATTTGTCCGGTGGTAACCCCTTAATAGTTGTAATGCTAGCTTGAAGGACCATGAACAACGAAGGTCTGCTTGGAGAGGATAAATAACACTTGGACCACTGTACTATAACCGTATATTAATCGTTCCAGATAATAATTACAAAAGGTTTGCTACTCAACTTAGACAAGAAAAAATAAGTTCTCCGGTAAACTCCGGTAACGAAACCATAGCGCGATCTAATTCGATTCCAACGCCATCTAGGGAAGCAAAGGTAAACTATTCTAAAACTATTAAATTCGTGTGCTCGCGCCATGGTTTCGGTTCCCACTCAGACACCAGGACTAGTACTACATGGCATCACACTGCTCGTCGCCTGAAGAAGTGAAGTTATTTGATCCGGTGGAAATACATCACGTACTTCATCCGCCCCTGGAAAGGGCGGAGTGGTATGTGGTACTCCTACCGGCTAAAACTACCGGAGTGGTCATCTTCGGAAACGTAGGAAGGCTCCAGGAGCTCGAATAATCTCCATCTAGAGCCACCCATTGGTGCTGCGCCTTTAGGCCTACCTTTTTTTTTTTAATTTTTTTTATTGATGTCCAGTGGAAATTCTACATGGAACTTCCTTCACCCCGGGGAAGGGCGAAGGGGTATGCCGGACTCCTACCGGCTAAAATCACTGGAGCGGTCATCTTCGGCACTGAAGGGGGGGCCCCAGGTCCTCGTAAGATCACACTAGAGCCGCCCATTGGTGCCACGACTTTAGGTACATCTCGGAAGGGATGACTGTAAAGCGGTCACCCACTCTAGCGGAGGGAAGGCGACTGTAAAAAGGTCGCCCCCCCAGGCACTTCTCGGGGAGGATTGTAAAGGATCCCCCCAAGCCTCGCATTGCGCTGTGCTGCGCACACGGCGGCACGTGACCACGTGCGCGCCACCGTCTTCCCGGGGACCTTTAGACCACCAGTACTACTTGCACTAATTTAGTTGCATGTTGCCTAAGTTCAGACCTCCATTGGTTTATAAAGGGCGGAAAGCATTGCGCTAGAACTCTTTTGCTACAGTCATTCTAAGATACACACGAAAGGATACCACAAAATCGCACTTTCACAATGAAATTAAACTTAAATCAATGCTTTTTAAGGTAATCGTAACAACAGTAACCGCTCACCACACATAGACCACAACAAATGTACACCATCAAAGGCACAAGACTTACTTTGTGTGTGGTCCGTATTTTACCAAGTGATACCGATTTTTTTATTTGTGGTTATTAAGATCGATTTTTTTGTATTAAAATTAAAAAGGAAATAAATTTAGGAGTGATTGCCCTATTTTATGCTGGTAGCCCTAAAAAATGGTGCGGGAAAATATAGTTATCTCTATATAAATGAATAAGACCTGACAGCAATATTGAAGACTGTCAAGTAAAATTCCACCTAATCCGTCTCGCTTTGTTCCTTCCGTATGTTTAGGGGATTTTCTGAAGGAACATAATACATTTCTTAAAGACTTCTTGAGATCGTTGCTTGAGCAACTAAGACTACAACAGCTATTTGTGTGACTTTCAACTCACAATTTTGTACTCAATAGGTACTCAAGATGAAAATCTCAGTATCAGTGCCCCTACCTACCAGGCATCGGTGCCGAAACGTGGACACTTACAATGGCCACAACTTTAAAGTTGCTCATAGTGCTATGAATCTATGCTTTGCGTTTTTTAATCCAAAACTATCACCCCAAAAGAGAACCAAAGTCACGGATATGGCCTATCAGATCAGGAAGCTGAATTGGCATGCACTGGCACTATTAGCAGCAGAACCGATGACCGTAGGGGCAAACATGTAATAAGTGGAGACCGCGGCTCGGCTAACGTAGTGTAGGCTTGATGGAGTGACGGTCTTTGCACGATGGCTGGCATGAAAAACCGGAATCGTGCTCAGTGGCGTGACATTGGAGAGCCCTATAGCCAGCAGTAGACTGCTATAGTCTGATGATGATGATTGTAAATAAATAGTACAGATAGTTTCTCCTCTGGCTGTTTATGAGATTTACGTTTATAAACGTCCACAGACTGCACCAGCGATACAAGAGAAAAAGAAGTGGGGGGCAAAAATTTACAAAAAAAGAATCGTATCAACCAAAGGACGTCCACTGCTGAACAAAGGTCTCCCCCATCGATTTCCACAATTGTGTCGTCATTTTGGGGGGACTTTGCCAGTAGGTACACTGCGCTTTGCAAGTGTCTATGTCAATATGGCTACTGTGCCACAGAATAGTTGAATAGTTTGAGTCCCTTAGTCGCCTTTTACGATACCCATGGGAGGTTATGGAGTGGTGCTACATTCTAAAACCGGACACCGCATGAAATCCGACAAATAATTAAGCGTCTCCCTTTCGGATTCCGTCAAAGAGCATTTTAAAATACTGATTCGTTGTGCAACGCTGTTGCTCGATCTATCAGCGCGATAGACTAGAAACTAGCTCCTCCAAGCTGGAAGTAATGATTGTAATTAAAATTACCCAACATGAACTTGTGTTCATCAACGTATCACGCCCATAAAGCTATATTTACATTTCACGTATGGCTCGGTCTTGACTTACTTCGCCTTTATGACTAGACCACCCATACTTCAATTGGCCTGATCGTTAAATAACTATAACAAGTAGCTGGAGCAGCGGTTTTGGGTTAATTTTACAAACACGAACAAACAAGCCTCGTTTGGATTAATTACTCTTTTGTTTGTTTTTCAGTTATTAGAAACTTTAAACAAGGAACTTGCCGCTAAAAGGCTTCAGAATGATTGATCTGCGAGTTTAAGCTGCGCTCGCCGTGGTCAGGATTTGGATGGGTGGTCATTCTTTCCCTATCAAGACTTACCGTGCCTCGGAGAGCGCGTAAAGCTGCCAGTCCCCACTGTCATACGAATATCTATAACAAGACAAACCTGAAGCTTGTTAGCCCGGTATATTCTAAGAATTTAATTGCGGAGGTCAGGTTACAGTAGCTCCGTATAAAACGCTGATATTCAGCGGTATCTGGTTAGATTAGAAGCCGACTCCAACTTGCTAGGAAAAGGGTAGGAGGAGGAAAAAGTGCTGGGATGTTAGAGTGAGAGAATGTAAATGCAGCTATATTATTCTGCAATACTGCTAAGAATAGCACCGCCCTATCTCATCCCGTCGGTGTCCAACAAGACGTCTATGAACTAGCCGGAGGATGGTCACCATTACAATAACTTGATTGTGACCTGCCAACCCGCTTGCCAAGCATAACGATTCTAACAGAACCCCCAATGGACGCACTACACTAATCCAGACTATTGTGATGGTCTATGTACAGCAATGGACAACTTAATTCAATTGAAATAATGATAATGATGATGATTTTACAATACGAATCTATATCATTTGATTCCATAAAGCATACACACTTTCGGTGTAGTAAAATGAGACTAAGACGTGACGATAGAGCTTGAGAAGCAGATTTTTATATGGAAATAACATAATGCACATGTATGCAAAATAAAAAATAAATCTGCAATCACCAATTCTATCTTCCTTCTTTTCTTTTTTTTTAAACATTGCCCCACACTGCGATTTCTTCTGTGTCGTGGGTGCGTTTACAGACATAAATTTCACATACAATACACCCAGACCCGGAACAAGTATCTGCGGTTCATACAAATTTGTTCCGTGTGGGAATCGAACCCACCACCCGGAGCGCAGCAGCCGGCTGTATTAGCCACCGTGCCGTTATTGAGCAATGGAAATGCGATGCATATGTTGAATCTAGATAAATTTTTGCGGTAACAGAGTTCTGTGTGTCGGGCTCTACCCCCGTTTACAGTAGGTACTGCAGTCTTACCTACTTCACCCGCCATAACGATTATGTGTGTAGTTGAATTCATGGTGTAGGGTAAGTTATAGGTAGACTTCGAGGGGATCTTTATAATCCCTCCGAGATGTGCCTGGTAGAGCAGCCTTTTTACAATCGCCTCCCCACCGCTAGAGTAAACGGCTTTGCAGTCAACCCCTCAGAGATGTACTTAAAGGCGTGGCGCTAATGACGGCTCTCGTGTGATTGTATCGAGGGCCTGGAGCCACTCTTCAGTGCCGAAGATGACCGCTACCGAAGAGTTTTAGCTGGTAGGAGTCCGGCAACCCCTCCGCCCTTCCCCGGAGCGGAGGAAGTACATGATGTATAATGGAAAAGGTTATAAGCCAGTGAAATCCGGAACATAAGGTATTCCAACTTAAGCCTTTCCGACTCTATTTTAAATAAATAGCTAAGACAGAAAGTTAACCTTTCATATTTATTGTAATTTTAAATGTTGTAATAATTATCGATAATAATACTAAGCATTTTAGGATGGCCACACCAACTAAAAAAGTAATGCAGCCGTCAATAAGAGTTCATAAATCGATGAGATTATGATATATAATTGTATAATGGTGCTAGATTGCCGCAATTTGTGAGCATAATGATAATTAAATTAAACACGCTATCAGTTATATCATAGCTTAGATTACTAAGCTATACTATTATCTACTGACGGCACGGTTGCTGCAGTGGCTGCTACAGTCGGCTGCTGCATCCCGGGTCGTGGGTTCAATTCCCGCACGGAACAAATATTTGTATGATCTGCAGGTAGTTGTTCCGGGTCTGGGTGTATTGTGTGTGGAATTTGTGTCTGTAAACGCACCCACGACACAGGACAAATACTAGTGTGGACAATGTTTAAAAAATAACTACTAAGTTAATTGTTATTATACACACTGACATATCTTTATAGATTTGAAGTAAACAATTATAACTTTAAAATGAATAACTATTATTTTCACACATATATATATATACGAAGTGGCGAGATGTATGACAGGTTTCATTTAACACTGAATGCTCCCATAACGCTGGAAATGAGGACTGTAAAATTCTGGCAAAAGAAAACCATAAACCGGTCTATATACACACATAGGTGTTTTTAATCGTTCCCCTCATTAGGACTTTTTCAGTGTCGTAGGTACAGCTTATAGACACAAATCTCAACTGCACAAAAACCCAGTGTTTGTTCCGTGCGGACAACGAAACTACGATTCGTAGCGCAGAAAACAACCCGCCAGCCACATCGCCAACCGTGCTAATCTTAAAATAACAATGTACTTATTTACGTACTATTTGTCTTTAATAATGACTAACTGAACGACAGTTTTTCAACGAGTCCAGAAACTGTCAAATAATGACTTTCTTTCAATCATCACAGTGCACTCAACGATACGTACGCGCAATTAAAAATAAACCGAATACCTTAACATTACTTTAAGGAAGTGTACTGATTTAGCTCCGGCCGTTGAACCATGTAGTACTTTGAACACGTGTAAACCATTCCAGTTTTTGTCGTATAATGTTTTTGACGGTGACTGTACTAATACTTGTATTTGCTTATTAATATCATCTTGAGTTATTACCTTGTGATATTTTTGTCGTTGAAATAATATCGTTTGGTGGGATTAACAACATTTTATGGGTTGTTTGAATTTAGAGTAGGTAGAGATTTAACATATGTTATACATAGATAATATGTGATGGTTGTTTTAAGAATAAAACAATTTATCTGTTAGTAAAAATCGTCAAGTGGGAGTTGAAATCGTGTGGTGTCCGGATTAAGAATATAGCACCACTGCATCTCCTTCCGTGAATGTCGTAAAAGGCAACTAAAGGGACTCTAAACCAAAGAGCTTAGCAGCAGCGTCCCTTCTATGGATCAGTAGCCATGCTGCACTCACGTACCCGACTGCACAGCTTGGTGAGTACAAGCAAATGCCCCCCAAAATTATGACACTGTTGTGAAAAGCTATGGGGGACGCCTTTGTTCAGAAGATGACGTCCTTTGGCTGATGTGATGAGTTCAAATTGCGTTTGGTAGTGCATTACAGTACACCGTACAGTGTACAGAACAATGCACCGGCACTGTATTGTAGTTTTAAATCGAAATATTATAAAGTCTATGGAAAACACTTCATATAAATTTCTAGTAACTTTTATTTTTTTATTCAATGTCCACAGAAAGTGATTCTAGACTAACTGTATTTTTATGTAAGTGCTATTTTTATAATCAATATACCTTTTGTAACGCAATTTAAATAGCCTCTAATTTTCGTACGTTTTCTCTTCAAAGTCCCCAAAATTAGACATTAATACTTGTCAGTACTGTATCAGGTTATTAATAAATCAGAAAAAGATATGTTTAGGCATTAGTTAAAATGTAGGTTTCAATTAAGTGTGTACTACTCAAATATAAATAAATACACGAACGTGTACTTTACCATGCATCTCCCTGCATACGAACACGATTTTAATCTCTCCAAACAAACAAACTTAACGGATCAAATTAAAAACTCCCCCTGTTTACGTTTGGTATCAAAGAGGGGCTATCAATTAACATTCTTAACTTTGTCCCTATCATGTCATACTTTCTCATAAACACTGTACCTTTGATGTACGCAATATAATCGTTTAGAAGAATGCAACGATAAAAGTTCAAAAAATGTTTGCTAGCCCTGTTCGGTACTGGAGATTTTGATGAAGAATTTTGGGATTTGTTTGACAGACAATTTTGTTGCAACAGTACAGCAAAGTACAATATTTAAAAAAGAATAGAATTCTAGCTGATGTACTGATAAGTACTAAACCATGAAATGCATAACTTATTAAAATAGCCGCGGCACGCCCTCTACGCTGGTCGTAAACATTATTTGTAATACGCAGTTGTATTTTTATAATTAAAACAAAAAGTTCCATATCCTATTCCACAACATAATCTAGCGCTAAATATAATTTTATTAGAATCAGTGGCATTTTCATCATTCATCATAGTACTACCGGATTTTTTATCCTTGTGTCCTAATACTAACTAGCTAGGTAAAACTAAGATTTAATGTATATAAAGCGTAGTCTGTGTTGCAAAGCCATTTTTTAGAAGTTGTTTCCTGAAAGTCTTAAAACAGCTATAGTAAAACCAATTTTTAAAAAGAAGTGTAAACAAGATATGACAAACTATAGACCTATTGCGTTAATTCCCGTGTTCTCTAAAATAATAGAAAATGTAATCTTTGAATTCATTTATGCATTTTTGACAAAATTTTACATATTATGTGACGAACAAAAGGGTATTTTTTTAAAAAACGTTGCCCCACACTAGGATTTCTCCTGTGTCGTGAGTGCGTTTACAGACATGAATTCCACATACAATACAACCAGACCCGAAACAACTACCTGCAGATCATACAAATATTTGTTCTGTGCGGGAATCGAACCCACGACCCGGAGCGCAGCAGCCGACTGTATCAGCCACTGCACCAACCGTGCCGTCAATTTAAGTCAAGTCAATTTAGGAAAAATAAAAATGTTAATATGGCAATATTCGACTTGTTGAATAAATTAATGCCGAACGTAAGTAGACGCTAAAATACCGGTATGTGTCATTTATACAGATATGTCATAAACCTTTATGTTTGTGTATGTATTATTTATTATGTGAATCATGAGACCATTCGAGGAAATGCCCTCAACTTAATAAACGTGGTTTATCTAAGTAGTCGTAAACAATATACGGAGATTTATAAAGTGTGCCTCAAATCTAAAAAGGAATTAAATTACGTATCATCGCACAGAAAAGCTATTAAGAATTACAAAGACAAACAAGCTGGCACGGTTGGTACAGTGGTTGATACAGTCGGCTGCTGCGCGTCGGATCGTGGGTTCGATTCCCGCACGCGTATTTGCCCACACGCATGCACGTACACACACTCAAACCAAACAATATTAACAGCTTAGTTGCAATTGCCAACCAACCTGCCAAGCGTGGTGATTATGGCAAAAACCCCCAATGAACACACATGGTCCGGTCCTGTCGTTGTGGCGATCTTTGGGTGAGCCGTGTATCTAGCAGTGGACTTCATTCGGATGAAATTATGATGAAATATTCACCCACAACATAAATATATCATAAACACTTAAAACCTGTTGTCTTGGGTTAATCTTTGTCCTTGAAAATCAACGGACGGTGTATAAGCAACGTCTAATAAGGTCTACAAAAAAGACAAACTCCGAACGGGGGCGACCACAGAAGTTGACATTTGACAAAAACGATTTATAATATCGCGCCGTCATCGAAATCGTTCAATCTACCGTTTTGCCGGCCATACTGCGAACTGTCCGAGGCGTTTAACTAAAAACAACACAGCAAATGCTGTCCATAGTTTAAATTTGGACAATTTAAGTCTTTATACAGTTATGATAAGAATCCTAGGTAGGTTGTATGGGCGTAAATAACATTTTGCAACTTTATATATCACCAAGTTCGAATTTACTGAGTTATAAAATAATTTTGGGCGTACATATTTTTTTGTGTGCCATAGTCCTTTAACGTTGAGTGGATTTCGTTGAAATAACGTCGAAAAATTCCTGTGATGCCATGGGGATAGTTATATTTAGTCAAGGTATTTGGTTTCCAAGGAGTTCTGTACCTCTGATATGATTAGTTTTTGGTTATATGCAGAGCGACCGCCACCCAGTGATACCTACCATAGAGAATAATTACTTTATAAAAAACTAAGATACTGCAAACCATCCTTTAACAAGATTGTTGAATATTATGATTGATGTTATGATTACAATACCATTAATCGCTTATGTGCTCGACGACGCATTCTTTTCTTTAATCGTCATCATATCAGCCCTTTGTGCGTCCACTGCTGAGCAGGGGCATCCCCCATAGGTTTCCACAATTGTGTCGTCGTTTTGGGGGGAATTTGCCAATACTCACCAAGCCTGATAAGCGGGTTGGTGAGCGCAGTATGGCTACTGTTCCGCTGAAGGGACTCTGCTGCTTGTACCTCTGGTTTTGGCGTCCCTTAGTCTCCTTTTACGTACACGGCAGGAGATGGAGTGGTGCTATATTTTAATCCGGACTGCACACGGACTTCTTCGCTTCGCTTCCACTTAATCCCTTATATACTACTTAATGGTTAATTATGGTAATACTAAAATAAATATTTAATGTTGTACCTACATGAATTTCCAAAGCCGCTCAGCGGGAGACATAATCACCACGCCTGCCAGACGGTCTGGTGATCACCCTGCTGTATAAGTACAACCCACACTACCCATAACGCACAAGGAGGCATAAAATAAAAACAATTCCAAGTAAAGTCAACAAACAATTGCATGTTAAACCCCAATCGGCCGAAGATAGTGCGGTATTTTTTTAATGCAGTGCAGTTCCGTTCTTGCGGACGGTGTGACCGACGCGGCCGGCCGACCGCATGAATAATGCAATATGCACTTGTGACGATTGTAAGTGCTGTGCCATAACGTCGAATGAGGAATAATTGTTTTTCTCCGCAAGTAATGATTGCATTTATTGGTAAAAAAGCTTCTTAATACTGCTTAATATGTTGCAAAAGTAAAAGTATAGCCTACTCATCATTAATCTCTGTGAATTACGCAAGTTTAGTCCAAAAGAACATCGTGGAACTCGCGGAAAAATTAAAGTGGAACTTTAACAGAAAACTTTGTTATTACAAACAATGGATGTTATTTATGTGATAGTGATTCTGTCATTTCTTCTCCACCCTTTGTAGGTATCGTAAAGTGTGACTAAGGAATTATGTCAAAAGTATCCCATTCTCCACCTCCATCCTCACACTGCATATCTACGCATCAAGCACAGTGTTCTGCGTTCTCCAGTGGACCTTTAAATTACAATCTAAACAATAAACAATCTAACTGCCAAGGCTGGTAGTTAGAACAATATCATGGGTGTCTCGTAATTAGCGGTTAAAGGTTAATATCTGAAGATGAGCAGCACCATTCTCCCGTGTAATAATAACAACAGACTACGATCACCGGTCCGCTAGTGAAGTGTAATGGTTATGACAATTTCTCCTGTGATCGCTCATTGTTAGTACAGTTGGCACAGTGGCTAAGCAATTCGCTGTCTGCGCTACATGTCGCGGGTTTGATCCCCGGGCAAAACAAATATTTGTATGATCTAAAGATATATATTTCGGGTCTGGGTCACAGTGGCACACATTTTTGACCTACTGTGTGACCAAGTACTGTATAGTATAGTGATATTTATGTATGTAAACTGTACTTACTATTTGGTGCATAGGAGAAATCCTAATGTGTGCCACGGTTTAACAAAAACTGGTGTGATCATACGGAATTCAGTTCAGCAGAGGACTTTACGGGTCAATGTGTATTTATGTGTGTCTATTACGATATTTAATTTAAAAAAAACTTGCCCATAGTTAATTGACAAAAACATTACTCGTCATTTGTCAATGTTTTTAGGTACATAATATTTTTGCATCCATATAATTAAATGTCCATGTTGAAAAAAGTTAAATGAAGTACAGTTTTTATATAAACTTATTACAAATGTTATACTGGTAAATGAATATCTTCAACTCATAAATAACAAATAATAATATGAGTAAAAACAATGCTAAAATTAGCAATAAAAACATACTTGAATGTGAAAAATAATTGAACACAATTGCCTCTCATATTCGACGTAGGTAGACCGCACACGTTGCACCGGCGAAGAATGGTATTTATTAACAGATCGTGATTACTTATACGGCAAGTGAATCCGTCCACTGCACGCCACGTAACAGGTCCATACGTTTAGGGTTGATAACTGAAAAACGTAAAAACGAATCTTACTAATATAATAAATATGAAATAAATTAATATTTGATGCTCCGTCACGCTTTAATGACAAGAGATTCTAATCAAATTACTTAATTAGTTTATTTATTTTTTCTTAGTGTACAATAGTGTACAAAGGCGATCTAATGCCATAGGCATTTTCTGCCAGACAACCTTTGGGTGACGCAGTGACAACAAGGTAGATGCACCAACAAAATAACAGTGAAAGGTATAGAGGTGATGGCATTTATATACACAGAATTAAAATTACATATATTTATATAAACTTACATAAATATTTCATATAATACAATAAACGTACATAATATATATTAAGGCCGAGATGAGTCAGTCTTCGTCTGATCGGGTAGATATTTTAAAGTGTCGACCGTTAACCACCCCATTTGGTATAGAGATAGATTATGTAATGGAGGCTTTGAATACTTTCTTTTTAAGTATAAGCAAAACCATTTTTCGCTCACCTTTAATTTATACCCAGCAAACCGGGCGTATGCCGTGTGGTGCCGGCTACGAATAGCACCAACCCATCTCATCCTGTGGGTGTCGTAAAAGCCGACTAAGGGATTAGACGGATGATGGGCAGCAGCATCCTTCGAATACATTAACAACTCAATTGCGATCGCCAACCCCCATGCTAAGCTGGCGATTATGGCAATACCCCAATGAGCACACAACAAACCGATATCGGCCGTTGTGGTGATCTTTGAGGGAGGCCTGTGTCCAGTAGTGGAATTTATTCGGCCGAAATGATTGATTGATTGAACGGGGCGAGTAACGGCTATTAAATCGTATTCGAATCCTTGATCCTTGAATAATGTGAAAGTTGTGTACCTAAGTTATACCTAAGCAAATTGAAAGCAACGCTATATAAACCACTGGTAAGATATTCAGAGATAATATTCTGTAATGTATTTTATCTTAACTTGAGAGTGTGACAGTTCATTTTCCAAGCGTGGAGATTACAGGCTGATATTTTTATGATGACAAGAGATACCAATTTGCAGACAGGTGATAGACTTACACAACTGTGTCATCATTTTGGGGGGTATTTGCCAATACTCACCACGCTTGGCAGGCGGGTTGGTGAGCGCAGTATGGCTACCGGTTCACAAAAGGGACAACATTTATTATGTCCCGTTTTATTTCGAAATACATTCGCTACGTACACCCCTAGTAGGTGTGCTCAGTGGATTTTTTCCATCAATTGTCATGGAGCGTGACAAACCCGGCCGTTGCGCACGCGCCGCCGCGCACCCTCACCTTGCGAACGTCTTACACCAGGACACTTAGAAATGTATATTATTAGAAATTATTTAGCGAACTATACAAACAGGGGACCATCTGTCATTGTGTGTAGGACGAAATTATATACCCTATTGTTATATTTATGTCAATGTAAGACTGAATACAGCTTTACCGTCTTACTGATTGTATATTGTAGTGTACCTGTCTTAATTATAATTTATTATCAGCCGATCTTACCTATGTGAAGTTTGATCATAAGTACATATATGAGCAGCTTACATTACGCATTACATACTCGTATAAACGAAAAGAAGGTACCTATTGCCTACGGACTGCCCTTAGTTTTTCGCCCGCAGGCTGCATGCAACTCGCGGGAGATCGGTCAGCGCCGATCCGGTGCGTGGTGAGGGAGAGAGATGTTCTCTTCCCGCCCCCGATCCACTACCTCCTTTGCGTGCTTTACATCCTCGCAAAAGGAGGCGACGGCATACCACGTGATCCCGCGCGGGCGATGGACAGAACCACGCCCAGAAGCAAGAGGTAACCATCATCGCCCGCGACGATGAGATTACTGTGCTGCGTTGCCCAAACTCTCCTCTAACATGTGCTTCGCCACGTCCTCCGTGCAGTCTCCACGGTGAAGACTAACATGCGGCTCTTCCCGGCCTATACGACCAGATACTTCCCGAAACACCCATGTGCCGAGAGGATCTGCGTCAGTTGGAAGGTAAGGGCGTCATGCTGCTTCTCCAGCCAATTCTTCATGATGAGCAATAATTAATTAAACCAAGTGTTCAATTCGTCAGCCTATATGTAAATATTAATCGCAAATGATCATAAAACTAACATGGGTTTGGATGTAAAACAATGGTGATATTTTCCTTGTAAGTAAAAATTGTTAACTAGAGTTATGAACGTGTTTAAGTAATTAAAATCTATCCCTCACAGCATTTCCTGTTATACTATTTAATGGACCAAGTGATGAACAAGTGATCATCACCATCATCATATCAGCCAAAAACGTTCACTACTGAACAAAGACCTCCCCAGCCTTGATAGGCGCAGAATGGCTGTTGTTCTGTTCCACTGAAGGGAAGCTACAGCCTATGCCTCTGGCTTAGCGTCCGTCGTTATGATAGCCACGACAGGAGATGGAGTAATCCAAACACACACGGACAAAGTGCTAATGTAGTGAAACACATATATGTTACTTTAATAGAGTTGCAGTGAGATAGGTGCGAAACATGCTCATCTATGTGTCTTTCACACTATGAAACTTTAAATGGAAGTTCATCAGTGGCCGTAATAAAACGTGTTGGTGAGCGCAGAATGGCTGCTGTTCTACAGAACCACCACCCCTAGGGTTAAAGTCCCTTAGTCGCTTTTTACGAAATGCACGGGAAGAGACGGAGTGTTGCTATATTATTAAGTTAGGCACCACACAGATTTAATTGGTATTCACTATCAATATGTACATATTATGTACCTGCATACAATGCCAGAAAAACGTATCAAAATTAAAAACATTTTACCAGACTCTTAACCTGGTGATTACCAGCAAATTCCGTCCAATCTCGACAATTGTGGAAATCTATGGGGGGAGACATTTGTTTAGCAGTGGACATCCTTTGGCTGATATGATGGTATTAAAGAATTGAACATTGATGTCAAGTCAAATTACCTATTATGCGAATAACTTGAACAATGACGATTCCTAAATGAGAAATACATTCTATTTTACACAAAATCATTACACAAGTACACAAGTACACGTAGTATACTAGTACCACTTTCTACAAAAAGTAACCAGGTACTAGATTACTTTTTGTAGTTTACGGCCCATCAAAAAGATTTGAACATCGCTGTCCGCGATGGTTATTATCATGCAAATAACTTAAACAATGGAGATTCCCAAGATGAGACACACATTTTAATACAAGTTCCTCTACAAAATTACTACACAAAATTAATGTTGTGTCGAGTTTTTTGTTAGAAAAATGTTCACATAACTGGCATCTTCCAATTACGCTGACATTAATTATTATATTGTTGCAAGATAAGGACACTGGATTTTTTAATTGTTTACAACGCTGTGACCTTCAAACTTTAAGTTTAATGTTCCATAATCAAATTATTTTAACTATCTGCTGTTAAGTTACTTGAATGAGACGATAAAGAGAATACTTGGGTTGAATATAAGTTTGACCAGATTCTTCAATCATTTGTTCTTTATAACTTTAAAATCATTCCCCTTCTTTTGCTCTCTTCGCTAGACTTTCATGGTATTACTATTAAATAAATATTGCTTGAAATATACTTAACAATCCAGTCCAATATAATGAAACGGAAACATCTTTGAAGCTCATCATAAAATTCGTTTAATATTTCTCCTACATAAGTTCTACAGCAAGAATGGAAAAGTGCTCGAGCTGAGCGAATGTAGAAGAAATGTCCTTGTTCTCCACTAAGTTATGAGTTTCGGAGAGTGGTAAAAAGACAAGACGGAAGACCGTCAATTTAGAAAATGGCCAGAAAATTCTATCTCCAGAAATCGTCCATGCCAAGATAATAAGGATGATAAGCCAGTGGCTTACTATTAAATGATAATGTGTTTTACATGAAATACATCATCATTTCGGCCGAATGAAGTCCACTGGATACGGGCCTCCCCCAAAGATCACCACAACGACCGATATGGGTGTGTTGTGGGCTCATTGGAAAGTTTTCCATAATCGCCACGCTTGGCAGACGGGTTGGCGATCGCAGTTGAGTTGTTAATGTACTCGAAAGACGCTGCTGCCCATCCTCCGGCCAATCCCTTAGTCGACTTTTACGACACCCACGGGAGGAGATGGTGGCATTCTGAGCCGGTACCACACGGCATCGGCACCACACGGCAAAAATAGATAACACTCAGAAAATTATTAGCATGAAGCCGATAAAAATAAGCACATATAATTAGAAAACACTCTGAATCAATATCAGGCATTAGGTAACGTCTTGCGTGACAGTATGCCGTGCTATTGATGCCACGCTATATTTTAGTTAGTGATTAACTACTTCCTAATATCGGTAAATGTGTTACTGTTACTATCATACGGAAGGCTGGTGGAAACTCTTTTTTGTTACAATGTCAGTGGACTGTGACGAGCATTGGGTGATGCCGTATAAACATTAGTAATAATAATAAGTCTTGTGTGGTGCCGGCTTAGAATGCCACCACCCCATCTCCTGGGGGTGTCGTAAAAGTCGACTAAGGGATTAGCCGGAAGATGGGCAGCAGCGTCTTTCGAGTACATTAACAACTCAACTGCGATCGCCAACCCGTCTGCCAAGCGTGGCGATTATGGCAAAACCCCCCAATGAGCACACAACACACCCATATCGGTCGTTGTGGTGATCTTTGGGGGAGGCCTGTGTCCAGCAGTGGACTTCATTCGGCCGAAATGATGAATAAGTCTTAGTTAATTATGCAACAATTTATAAATTGGTGTGTCATTAATCATTATTAATAGGTATTATCATAATAAAAAATGTGGATCAAGAAAATAATAAAAGACCTAGCCCTGAGTCGTGGCGTGTGATGCCGGTAACGAACACCACCACCCTTTCTCATTACTATGGGATTAGCCGAAGGATGAGCAGCAGCGTCCCTCAAGTACATTTCTAACTTAACTGCGATCGCCAACCCGTCGGCCAAGCGTGGCGATTATGGTAAAACCCCCAATTGGTATAGAGCACAATACTATATCGGTCATTGTAGCAATCTTTGCCTCCCCGGCTTTAGTTCAGCAGTGGATGTTATTTGGCTGAAATGATTACCCTGAGTTTCTTTCGGCATATCTTCTCAGAGGTTGTCATGCAACGAAATGCGACTATCTAGAAGTGTTTTTTCTTAAATGTCTTTCGTGGATATCTTTTTGATTCTTCACCTCTAGGTGGAGAACTATTTTAGCGCAATTTGGGAGAGTTTAGGTCCAGAAGTGTTTCAAAAGAAAAAGAAAAAAAGGAGTAGACTACGATAGACTCAGTCTATTCATCATCATTGTATCCGCTAAAATACATCCACTTCTGCAAAAGGCCTTTCCCATACATTCCCGCAATAGTGTTATTTTGGGGGGAAATTCGCCAATGATGACCACGCTTAGCGTGTTGCTGAGCGCAGTATGGCTGCTCTTCCACAGAAGGGACGCTGCTGCCTATCCCTTTGGTATTAGAGTCCCTTAGTTATCTTACGACATCTACGGGAGGACATGGAGTGGTGCTATATTCTTAATTCGGGCACTACACGGAATAAGCTTTAAATAGTAATAATTAATGATGAAACAACATAATTATGATTATTTAAATATGAACTTCTTCGCAAAGCAGTGACAAAATTGTGAGGTATCACTAACCCTGTACATTGTTAAAGATTGGCGCAAACAAATAAAACATCATATCGTAATCATGTCAATAGATAATATGATCGTTAATAACCTGAATAAAATCGGTAACCTAAAATTATGTTATTTGTTATAAAATAATTAACCACATAGATGACGTCAAGCATAGATGCTCCACAAAGTCTGTATTATGTGAACATGTCTTAGGCAAAGCTAACCATTTTCTTCGTTATGATCTACCCCAAGTCCTCGCAAAACAGAACCGATATATACCTTTTTTTTATTGGTGCCCAGTGGAAACTCTTCATGAACTTCCTTCGCCCCGGGGAAGGCCGAAGGGGTACGCCAGACTCCTACCGGCTAAAACCACTGGGGCGGTCATCTTCGGCACCTAAGGGAGGCTCCAGGTCCTCGTATGATCACACTAGAGCTGCCCACTGGTGCCACGCCTATAGGCACATCTCGGAGAGGGTGACTGTAAAGTGGTAACCCCCCCGGGGGGATTGTAAAGGATCCCCCGAAGCATCCCACGGCAGCGCGTGACCACATGCGTGCTACCGTCTTCTCTTGGGTCGCTTGGTGTGGGTACGCAGATTCCCCAATCTACGCACCCGCGAACCCAGAGGTCTCCTGCCTTATAGCAACGGCAGGGGGTTTCAGGCGTATGGGAATTAGGCGCCAGGGCGGTTGTTACCCCGGCGCCGTCTCCTCCTTCTTTGAGCGGGATCGGCCCTCTCCCGATCCCGTTCTGCGGTCTCCTCCTTGAGCATGACGCTCTCACAGAATGCTAAAAAAATGCAATGCAGTGCAAATGAATGCTAGAAAGCTGCACTGTAATTTGCATGCTTTGCCAACATAGCCGACATTACCGCCGGCAGAGAGAAATCTTGCCCGATCCGATCGACCAGGATCCGCCGCTCGGCGGCCCACGCAGGGCACGCCTCGAGAATGTGCTGTGCGGTGTCCTGGTCGCTATCACAATGAATCGATATGTACCTAGAATGTTTCGTGAGGCTATTGAAAATAAATAAACGTCCTAATTTTAATAGACAATATGGCTAAAACGTCCCAAACAACATACCACCCAAAAAAAGAAAACATCAAAACACTGTGAGTGATTACTGCGTGCATATAAATATATTTTTTTATTAAACTTGTATGGTAGATAAAATGAAATAACTTTTTAAGATCTGTAACGACGCCTGTCAACTTAGTCATCCTGCGACCACGAACGCTGCAAAGTATTCGAAACGTCAGGGAAAACAAAAATCTGTAATATACGCGATGTTATCCATTTAAAAGTGTTTTGTGTCCAGTGTGTATGTTATTTGTGTCCAAGCAAAGCTGGTTTAGTGTTTTCTCATGAAACGACTGACGTGGGATAGGTTCATTACAGCCATAAAAATGTAAACACAAAAGTGACTGATGTCAAAACAACAAAAAATATCAAGACCTTTGATCTGTACACTTTTTATCTACCACGCCTACCTTTTGAGTTGATAGCTTGCAAAAGAAACCAATTTATAAATACCCTTAATTTTACTCAAATATACAAGAGGATCTACCTAAATGTATGCTGTGAGAGGGGAAGGGCAGATCTTTCTCACTGGTCAAAAGGGTCATAATTGGCAAGCCTCGTTAACATTTTTTTAATAAGCCAAAGTTTTATGAGTATTTTATGAAAATATTTCTTTTTTAATGTAAAACCAATCATGTTCTTAATTGTTTGGAACATTTTTTCTGAACACCTTTAATGAAGTTTTACAAAACCCTTGGACAACATAAAGTTTCAATGTAAGAAATTTTGCATCTTAAGTATCTACCTAAATAATAATCAGCCCATTACTGTCCCATTGCTGGGTACGGGCCTTTTCTTATGATGAGAAAGGTTAGGTGTTAGTACACTACGCGGCACGCTAACCAAATGCGGGTTGGTGGAATACAAACACCATTGAGATCATTTACATCAGGATAGGACGTGAGGCCACGGCATAATGCCATCATTGTGATAGCGACCAGGACACCGCACAGCACACGCTCCAAGCGTGCCCTGCATGGGCCGCCGAGCGGCGGATCCTGGTCGATCGGATCGGGCAAGATCTCTTTGCAACTACATTCTGACTATTCATAAGCGCCCGTAAATGGTTTACATGAATAAAAATCTTTTGAATTTGAATTTGGCTATGAGGATGAGAAGGCTGT
Organism: Diloba caeruleocephala; assembly: GCA_947459985.1. Classification (NCBI taxonomy): domain Eukaryota; kingdom Metazoa; phylum Arthropoda; class Insecta; order Lepidoptera; family Noctuidae; genus Diloba; species Diloba caeruleocephala. The sequence continues at coordinate 8,027,200 of OX381618.1, forward strand.
GTTGGTAGAGCACGAAAACTGGAATGCAGTGGTCTCCTTCTGTGAGAGCGTCGTACTCCAGAAGGAGACCGCAGAGTGGGAACGGGAGAGGGCCGATCCTACTTGAAGAAAAAGGAGACGCGCCGGGGTAACAACCGCCCTGGCGCCTAATTCCTATACGCCTGAAACCCCCTGCCGTTGCTATATGGTGGGTGACCTCTGGGTTCGCGGATGCGTAGATTGGGGAATCTGCGTACCTACACCAAGCGACCCAAGAGAAGACGGTAGCACGCATGTGGTCACGCGCTGCCGTGGGACGCTTTGGGGGATCCTTTACAACCCCCCCCGGGGAGGTGACCACTTTACAGTCACCCTCTCCGAGATGTGCCTATAGGCGTGGCACCAGTTGGCGGCTCTAGTGTGATCATGCGAGGACCTGGAGCCTCCCTTGGGTGCCGAGGATGACCGCTCCAGTGGGTTTAGCCTGTAGGAGTCCGGCATGCCCCTTCGCCTTTCCCCGGGGCGAAGGAAGTTCATGAAGAATTTCCACTAAGCACCATTAAAAACAAAACGGACTCCTACCGGCTAAAACCATAGGAGCGGTCATTTTCTCCACCAAAGGGCAGCTCCAGGCCTTCGTTAGATCACACTAGAGCCGCCCATCTTTAAGCACATCTCGGAGGGAATAACTGCAAAGTGGTCACCCCCTCTAGCCTAGGAAAGGCGACTATAAAAATGTCGCTCCCCCAGGCACTTCTCGGGGAGGATTGTAAAGGATCCCCCCAAGCCTCGTTGTGCGCTGTGCTGCGCACATGGAGGCACGTGACACCAAGCATACCACCGTCTGCCTGGGGGTCGCTCGGTATGAGCACGTAGACTCTCCAATCCGCGCGCCCGCAACCCCCAAGCCCGTTCACAACCTAGGTGATATTCTGTCCTCAATTAAATATTATTAAGACTTCGTTTCTGTATATTTCCAGAAAAAACACTGTAGGCACTCTACCGGCTTTCCACTGTCGTTTTTTTTCATACATTCTCCCCATTTTATTAGTAGCTAATTCTACATTAAAAAGAGCCATTTCATTATTCAAACTTTTTAGAATATAATAGAATCCGTTTTTGTATGAAAAGAGATTGACATGAAAGGACCAATCCGCTAAGTAGCTTGGGTTTCGGATCAAAGGGTCAATCGTCCGAAGGGATCATATGCTTTCCAATCAATTTATCATCTTTGATCTTCATGTTCGAAATTACAGGGCAGTTTTCTGAATACGAATGGAGAACCTAATCAGAGAATTTAGTTGGTAGGTATTGAAATAATAAGTCTAAGGTCTATTCCAATCATTTTAAAATAGTTATTTCGGTTAGGTAAAGACATTTTTAAAGAAATATATACGTCATCGCGTTCTAGATTACAGGGTAGTTTTTCTGGTTCTGTATGGAGAAGTTACGTAAGGAAAAACCTCAAGATATACATCGTTATTCATCAATATCAGTTCAGCCGATAAAATGTCCACTGCTGGATATCAACATCATCATCATATCATCCAAAAGACATCCACTGATGAACAGAGGCCTACCCCATAGATTTCCATCATTATGTCGTCATTTTGCCAGGGGCTTGCCAATACTCACCACGCTTGGCAGGCCGGGTCGGTGAGCGCAGTACAGCTACTGTGCCACAGAAGGGACGCTGCTGCCAATCTCTCTGGTTTAGTGGACCTTAGTCGCCTTTTACGACATCCACGGGATGAGATGGAGTGGTGCTATTTTCTTAAGCCGACTCCATACGGTATTTAAGTCCCCATTAGGAGCGCCCAATATAACGGTGGCAGGGCGCTCAGGCGTTTAGGAAATAGGCACCAGGGCGATTGTTACGGTTGCACCTTTTCTTCCTGCTTAAAGCTGGATCGGCCGTCTCTCATTCCCACTCTGCGGTCTCCTTCTGAAGCATGACGCACTCACATAAACATACCACTGCATTCCAATAGGTAACTTACCTATCAGTAGCGCCTAAGTAATACTTTGCATAGCTTATATGAATAAACATATAAGTAACTTATGAACCTACTCTGTGAGACTCTGAAGGCACGTTTCCACATAGTTCAGTCCAAGTGTCAGTACTGTGACATTGCCGGAAATTGCCTGCAGTCGGCGATGTGTCGGATGTCGGCTTGCACGCGACACCGCAACTCTAATGGCTGTGCTGTTTAACTGTGATGATATGTACCTATCCTTATGATACTTTCTATAATAACTTTGTGAAATAGAATACATGTACAAATACTCGTAGTTGGTCTCTTATTGCAATTTGCCAGTACTCAGGTTCCGCTTACTTCATATTTATTTTTACTTGTTCAGTAACTTCATTCAATCTTTGATGGCAGTTAAAAGTGACTTATAATTCAGTTAATATGGCGTTGCCTATCCTCGTGTAAACGACATACGACAATAGACGACGCTAGACGATAAAAAAGCAATGTTAAAAAAACACACCAATTGTTGCACCCCTTTAGACTCAGTACCGCCGCATACCATCACGAATAGCTACTTACCCTTTGACAAATTAAAACGTCACTCATAAAGGCCTTTTATACCCTGCACCAATTTGAATATTTCTAGTTTACAAAAACGCGCGAAACCCCATCCCATACAAATAGCCAACGATTTATAAAGGAGTGACCATAAAATATAAGAAATTACCGCCCTTAGATGGCACAGGGCCGCTTGGTATTCATAAAAGAAGGATATTTATGCGATATCGTCAAAATATTTATTATTGTCCGGTAGCCCTACAGCCCTTTGTGACGGTAAAGGAAAAAAATCGAGGGTGTGAACGAAGATAAGGGACGGGACCGCAAAGAAATTGGTCGGTGTTCTTCTATCGATAAATTTACCATCGCAAATGTCATTATGTATATTGTTTGGTATCGTATTATGTAATACGATAGTGTTGTGGAAATTTAAAATTTCGCCAATTACAATTAAAGTTGGTATTTAATTGTTCAGGAAGTCTGAGATCTAGATTAGAGCATTCAGCAGTTTCTTGCAGCCGATATAATAATGATGAGTATTACCTAAGTAATGATTTGTACTATATAGATATTTACAATATAATAAAAATTAACATTATAATATTAGCCGAAGGACGTCCACTGCTGAACTAAGGCCTCCACCATAGATTTCACCAACCTGCTACACGTCGCCCGTATTAAATCAGCTGTCTTCTTCAACTCATCTTTCCATCTTGTTGGAGGCAGTCCGATGCTGCGTTTTCCGGTGTGTGGTCTCCACTCTAGAACCTTGACACAGAGAAAAATTAACACGTAACTAAGATAAAAAAGGCAAAATCAAAATCGATGTCACTGTCAGAAATAATGTTTAAAAAGGAACCTATGTTTTTGAATTGTCATGTATTTGTCCATAGTGAATATATAGAGAACAAAATTATGAACTAACATCGCAGTAAGGTGGTTACAACCCTGATTATTTATCGACATTTCCACCCCATCCCTAAAAGAGCAGCGTTATGAAATATGTGATTCCTTATACAAGAGAAGTCCTTTATGCATCCTCTGGGAGCAGCTGGTCAAGTAGGTTATCACAAGTGGCCGCCGGCGTATGAAAAATTTATGTCTCAATATACTACAATGTTCGGTTAGAATCGTGTTCTGCATTATACGGAACCTCGGGGGATGGTGAGGAACAGAATAGACTGGAGGTATTGCTCTGAAATTGGAATGTTTAACATTTTGAGACAGGACTGGTAACGACGATTTTCTTTCCCATTGACCGGAGTAAGCTACAACCGAATAATAAATTCCAGTTTCTTATGAATGTTCTAATAATCTAACATTGGATTCAATGTTTGGTAAACGGTGTGGAAATAATATATAAACTTAATAATAATATAATAATAATATCATATCAGCCACAGGACGTCCACTGCTGAACAAAGGCCTCCCCCTTAGATTTCCACAACGAGCGGTCACATGCCGCTCTCATCCAACGACTCCCAGCGACCTTCACCAGATCGTCTGTCCACCTCGTTGGAGGTCGTCCCACGCTGCGTTTTCCGGTGCGCGGTCTCCATTCGAGAACCTTTGTGCCCCAACGGCCATCAGTTCTACGAGCAATGTGCCCTGCCCATTGCCACTTCAGTTTACTAATCCTTTCAGCTATGTCGACAACTTTAGTTCTTCTACGGATCTCCTCATTTCTGATTCGATCTCGTAGAGAAATACCAAGCATAGCTCTCTCCATAGCTCGCTGAGTGACCTTGAGCTTTCTTATGAGGCCCGTTGTGAGTGACCACGTCTCTGTTCCATATGTCATCACTGGTAACACACACGACTTGCGTCTTGAGGCATTGCGGTATTGTTGACGAAAAGACGTTGCGAAGTTTCCCGAACGCTGCCCAGCCGAGTCGGATTCGACGATTGACCTCTTTCTCGAAGTTGGACCTACCTAACTGGACAGTTTGTCCTAGGTAGACATACTCGTCAACAACTTCGAGAACAGAGCTCCCAACGGATATTGGGATGGGCACGACATGGGCATTTGACATGACTTTCGTCTTGCCCATGTTCATTTTAAGGCCCACCTGTTGGGAAACTCTGTTGAGATCATCGAGCATTGTGCTGAGCTCTTGCAGCGATTCTGCCATGACTACGATGTCATCGGCAAATCGAAGGTGAGTGATATACTCGCCATTGATGTTAATGCCGAATCCTTTCCACTCCAGTAGCTTGAAGGCATCCTCCATTGCAGCGGTGAACAGTTTCGGGGAAATGACGTCCCCCTGTCTCACACCTCTCTGCAATGGAATTGCCCCCGTGCTCTGTTCATGTACTCGGACCGACATGGTGGCGTTTCTGTATAAGCACTTCAACACTTCAATGTACCGATAGTCAATCTGGCACCGCTGCAGAGATTGCAGCACTGCCCAGGTTTCGATCGAATCGAAGGCTTTCTCATAGTCCACAAACGCCAAGCATAGTGGCAGATTATACTCCTCGGTCTTCTGTATAACCTGCCGCAGCGTATGGATGTGGTCTATGGTACTGAAACCTTTTCGGAAACCGGCTTGTTCGGGAGGCTGGAAGTCATCAAACCTGCGCTCGAGACGATTCGTGATGACCCTTGAAAACAGCTTATAAACATGGCTCAGAAGTGAGATGGGTCTATAATTCTTCAATAGGGTGTTATCACCCTTTTTGAAGAAGAGCACCACCTCACCTCTGTTCCACGCTTCCGGCGTTGTGCCCTCGAGTAAGACGGAATTGAATAGCTTCTGAAGGACTTTAAGTACCGGTGTTCCACCCGCTTTCAGAAGCTCTGTCGTAATTCCGTCTCCACCCGGCGCCTTGTTATTTTTAAGCTGTTTCAAGGCCATCCTAATCTCGTACAGGCTGATGTCCGGAATATCCTCGGTATAGTGTCGGGTTAGTTTGGCTCGCGGGTCTTTGTCAGAGCCAATGGTAGGTATAGTAACCGAGGTGTATAACTGCCGGTAGAAGTTCTCAATCTCTCTCAAAACCTCTGGCTTAGTCGACGCTACACTGCCGTCCTCGGTCTTCAGCTTCATAATACGACTTTGCCCAATAGACTTGTCTCTTGCGAACACTTTGGAGCCGTGATTCCGCTCAATCGCCTCTTTAACACCGTTAGTGTTAAAGGTGCGGATATCGTGCCGCAACGACTTCCATATCCGTCTATTGAGCAGTCGGTATGCTTCAGCATCATCGGAAGACTGCAGCGTCATGGCGCGTCTTTCTGCCATAAGGTCGAGAGTGTGATCGGAGAACTTTTTTGGTCTACCTTTACGGTGGGCTTTAAAGAACTTAGACCCAACCGTTTGGACAGTTTCTACAAACCTACCATTTAAATCGTCCACAGATACGCAATGTTCCAGGCACTCGAAGCGGTTTTGGAGTTCGAGTTGAAAGCTCTCGGGGTTTTGGATATGAGCACTAGAGGGCCGGAGCGTAGACCTCATCAGACGAGACCTCTCAACTTTGAGATTAATATTCAATGTGCCTCTTACCATTCGGTGATCACTACCGGTTTTCACCCTGTGGATCACAGAGACATCATTGAATATTTGTCTTTTATTGGTCATGATGAAGTCAATCTCATTCCTCGTGGAACCATCGGGACTCATCCAGGTCCACTTCCTGTGAGGCGGCTTTTGGAAAAAGGAGTTCATCATAAAGAGTCCCTCCTTTTCCAAAAAGTCGGCCAGCCTCTGTCCCCTGGGGTTCCGTTGCCCATATCCAAATTGCCCCACTCTCAACTCACCATCGCATCGAGTGCCCAGTTTTGCGTTGAAGTCCCCCATCACAACAGTGAAATGTGTCTTCGAGGTATGTATGGCCCTACTTACGTCCTCATACATACTCTCTACTTCATCATCTGGGTGTGTCGAGGTCGGTGCGTAGACCTGTATGACCTTCAACGAATATCTCTTGGATATTCTGAGTATAAGGTACGCTACCCTGCTCGACACACTTTCGATGGCCACTATACTGTTAATGAGGGACCTGCGGACGAGAAACCCGACACCACCTTGAGACAGATGTTCGCCTTCCCGGTAGTAGAATAAGTTGCCGGATTTCAGGGTTATCGTGTCCTCCCCCTCTCTTCGGACTTCTGATAGACCCATGATATCCCAGTGCAACTTATCTATTTCTTCTTCCAGCTCAACAATCTTTTCGTCTGCCCTCAGTGTGCGTGTGTTATATGTCACCAGGGCCAGTTTTCGGTTTGGGTGGTAGCCGGATCCCATCCGGAGATTCTTAGCACCCCCTGCCCCGCCGTTTCCGTGGCCGCTACCATGACCAGGAATGGCGGGGCTGCCGGGAACTGGGGGCCGGTGCTTATGTTGTGTTGTCATTTTGGGGGGAATTTGCCGATACTCACCACGCTTGGCAAGCGGGTTGGTGAGCGCAGAGTTGCTACTGCTCAGCAAAAGGGACGCTGCTGCCCATCCCTCTGGTTAAGAGTCCCTTAGTCGACTTTTACGACCTCCACGGGAGGAGATGGAGTGGTGCTATATTCTTAATCCGGACACCACACGGAATATAATAATAATAATTAATAGTTTTTTTATTCCATGTAACACCCATTGCAATAGACCTTATCGTTATAGTTTCCATCTCATACAATAGCCTTACACCACCGGGGACAATCCATGACTTCATTTTATAGTGCAGCTATGGAGAGTCCCCGGTTGGTGTCCCATTACATTTTAGATTAAAATTTTCTAAAGGGCCTCTGCGTGTTGGACCTATGTCCCCGCGTAAGCCTGTCAAAAGCCCGGGTTCCCCCTTACAGGGGATATAAACCCGTGAAAAGAGAGACATGTAGATAATAATAATAACATTTATTTCAGGCAAGTACACCCATATGAAATAATACAAATACAATAAGAAAATTTAAGTTTGAGTTACAATAATACGATTAATATCGCAAACAAGCATAAGGTCAGCAACAGTTCATAATCTACGTACGCAATCAGCTGACCGCATGACGTTTTTACAATTAAAAGTTGTTAGGGTTACATTCTAAATATGTGCATCCATTACTTTATGTTTTTATATTTTCATCGAATATCGTAGTGTCTCTTCCCTTCTTAAAATAATAATAATAACCAATAATCACATATTATATAAATATATATATAAATACAAACGAAAATTTATCGGGTGTTCGTTCTCCTCTAAAACCACTAAATTAATTTGAATGGAGCTTTCGCTATAGCTATCCTATAGTAAAAGCTCCCTTTAAATTCATTCAGGCTCCATTCAAAGGGTAAAGGAAAACGACCTGAAGATCAAAAATCAAAAAGTCTGGACTAAATTCAATATTATGGGAAATTCTGTTGTGTGCAAAAATAAATATTATGAATCACTGAGTATCCAAATTTGATCTTGAAGGAGATCTTTTTTCGCAAGTCGACGTCATAAGATCTATCGAGTAAATCCAGGTGAATACCGATCATCTGTCTGCCTTATTATAAGCTATATTTTCCCTCGGACAAATATCGTGACAAAAGAGCTTCACACCTGTGTTTTTGTAAAGCCGGGGTGAGAGGTTAGTTTTTTAATGTTACATATCATATATTAATTATCTCTGTATAATAGCAGTAGTAAAATGATTGGACAAAAACTGATTACAAATCACTCCAGTAAAACCTTTTTGCGAACGTAAATCACATATGACACACACACATATGATAACACATGATATTGTCTTTCATTATAAAGTCTTCGTTGCGATAGCTTTCAGAGATAGCATTAATATTATCATTAGCAGTAAGTGGGTAGGCGACAGAAGAATCGCAAGTCATCATCAACCATTTGACTGGACCTCTCGGCTCACGCGCTTCCCAATAACATTGTACAGGAAAAATTAAAGTCATGGCATCGTAGAGTTCAAGTAAGAATGGTATTTTCTAGAATACGAGATGGCAAGGGACTCAGTTGACATGTGACGTTGATTTACTATTGTCCCTTGAGATGTGCCGACGTCATCACGGTTGACGATATCGATATTATTACTGCTTAATTATCAATATGGACCCGGCTATGTGGTTTAATTATAGAGTTACGGCATTTCGAATTCATGTCAGTTGGATGATGAGGATCTAAGCATTTGAAACTGTGCTTACTGTGTATACGATACAAAACAAAGTTAATGTAATTCAAGTTTAATTAACAATCTTGTAGTTTAGACACGTTTTCCTAACGTAAACAAGAAGTGTTTACATTCGTGGATTTTCGCCATGCACACTACATTCATCAATGTAGTCTTGCATGAAGTTGTAGTATTCAATAGTGGCGAACGCCAAACTTTGCTTCACTAAATAAGTACAGAATCTATAAACCACGCTATTTTTTTGCTGTTTGGCCTTGTGCAATGCTTATTCTTTGTAAGATTTTTCCTCGTTTGACTCTACAAACTGCTCGGTATGACAAACAGGTGAATGGATACTAGTGTATTTTTCTTTCCTTTGCTGTTTTATTGTATTTATACATTATTGTCACCTGTCACCAGCTGCCGAAGCCTATGATAACAGCTTAATATCTTTAATGAGGCCATTCAAGCCAACATTGGGTGGTCCCAGTCCAATATCAAGCATATTCGAATATCAATGACCAAACTTAATGTTGTTGGTAAGAAAAGGTTATAATAGACGTTAAATTAATGGGCTAAAGTTGAAATTTGAATACAAGCTGTTGGTGTTAGGTGAAAAAAAGGCTGGTATTAAATTATTGTCAAAAGGATCGGTGTGTCATCTTATGATATCTTTCGATTTCCCTTTAATTTTGTCGCCATATAAATAATTATTTATTGTAAATTGAAATGTGAGGATTTTGTGATAGTCTGCTGTATTTTGAATTAAGTAAAGCTTTAAGTTGAATTAGTTGAATAATAATATTATCATATGTGTGCCCGTGACGGTCCCACTTCAAGGCAAAGGTCCCTTTTCTTAGAGAGGAGGAACGAATCATTATTTCAGCCGAGTAAAGCCCACTGTTGAACACAGGCCTCCCGCAAAGATTGCACAATGACTGGTCTGAGTGTGTTGAGTGCTCATTGAGGGGTTTTGCCATAATCGGCACGCTTGGCAGGCGGGTTGCCGATCGCAGTTGAGTTGTTAATGTACTCGAAGGACGCTGCTGCTCGTCCTCCGGCTAATCCCCTAGTCGCCTTTTATGATACCCACGCGACGAGATGGGTTGGTGTTGTCGTTTATAGGAGAGCCCTTTTTGCAGCAGTGGACGCCTTTTGGCTGATATGATGAGATTTTAAGACTGAAATATATGTGCATGTCTGAAAAAATTCGACTATACTTTTTGTTAAGGCAAAGGTAAATAGAAAATCCGTCCTACTTTTACCCACATTTACATTCATGGTTCAAGAAACACCCTTGCTGATAAATTTATAAACTAGCTGGGACCAGCGGTTGCACCCGCCGTTTAATTTAAAATAAATCGGATAATTTACAAATAATTTAGAGTACTCCATTGCTATATAGTATATATATTGGATTTCAAGTGCGGGACACAAATTCTTTTTCTAAAATCAAAGTAGCCTAAGTTACTCCTTATAATATCAGCCAGTGAAAGTCCACTCAAAATCGGTATAGTCGTTTCGAAGTTCTGGAACAAACAGACAGTTAAATAAAAAAAAAGATTTGTTATTTGTAACGTATATACTTTGATATGCATTTAGTAAAAAACTTTTATTTAGATATTACAAACAGACATTTCAATTTTATTTATTTGTACAGATAAACAACCTTTCACCCTTGCAACCTTTGCAAAATTATCTCAGTTCATTCTCAAATACATCACCAACTTAATAAATCACATTTCTCAAGTTGCAGCGATGAAGTTAGCAAGGGTTGCCGATGCGACGCAGGTGCAACCATCGATCAACGTCTACCGGCCGTGACAATTTGACGTATGAGACAATCCAGCCCATGCAAAATGGCGGGGGACGCGTAAACTGTTTTGTGGTGAGCTTACATGTGTATTGCTGGCAAATTTTAATTCAAATCCTCTTTTACTGCAAAATATCAAATACCCACGGTACTCACGTTTTTTTCTTTATTTAGTTCGAGAGAACTAATTTAAACTCATAAGGGAACTTGATCAGACAATAAAACTCCATATTCAAGACTTACTTTACGACGAATGTAACTCTATGCCAGATTTCGTTACAATCCATTTAGCCATTTGAGCTTGATGAAACCTCAAACATTTAAACATACATACTCGCAATTATTACTAAGATTTGTGTTAAAAAACCAAATGTGCACCGCGGTTAAATTTAAAAGAATTAGGTAACTTAGACTAGGTACTTTAGCATAGACAAAATTTCAGTCATATTTACTAGTGGTATTAGTATATATCGGCCCCAACCCACCGCATTGCAACGTTCACCCGTGCTATTCCTTCGTTTTCATTTAGCGTTCTTACTGACGTTTTTTCTTTTTGTTCGGTTCCTACGGGTCGTAGCCTGATGTTAAATAGTTTATAACCTTTTTCAAGAATTGGGCTATCAAATGCAATATGATTCTTTCAAATCTAACTTGTATTTCCAGAGATTAGCGCGTTTAAACAAACAAACTCTTTGGCTTTATTATATTAGTATAGATAAGCGAATGTCTTGCTCCTTAATTAATACTGATCGAAATTGGAGCCACCGTAATTATAAAACAAATGAAAGAACTTTGTCAATTAGACATTATATGCCTAGAAAGAATGAGAAATTATACAACAATAAGAAATGATATATATGGTATAGTGCTATACGAACTATTCATTTACAAAAATGTCATCTATTCAATACTTACAAAAGTGAAAATCAATCACAACTAGTTAATTAGTGGTCGTAATAGTGTTCCAAAAACCTTTCCCGTGCCTGATACACCTGTCATCAAATTGAATGAATAGTTCCATGATCCCAGAGCCAGGTCTTAAAGTTATGCATTTAACGAATGAACGAATGGAGTGTTGAATATGTATCTTGGAGAAGGTTTGCAACTAGCATAAATCTTGCGGTATTGGTGCCAAAAACAGCAAACCACGTGTGGCAATCACATAATGCCTAAAAAACATAAACAGTTAATTCGCTATAGCTTCACCTGTTGCTGCTTTACTACTTTCGGCACTGGTTACTGACCATTTCGGGCTTCTTAGCGTTACGCTCACATTCATCCTTAACCTTGGCTCCTGCATCAATTCAAAGGCTCAACTGACTGCAAAAAATCTTGGCATCCTATCGAGGGAGCATGATATTTTTCATAATATTTTACTAATTTTATCCAAGCGCTAGTTTGGTCATGCGTGGAATACTGCTCTTCACCTTTTAGATGGTACCATTTAATACCAGCTTAAAGTACCTACTAGAGATGATTGACACACTTAGAGGCTTATTAACAACGATGGACTGGTCGAAGCAATGCTACAGAGCCTCTAACATACGCACAGTTACAAGCTTATCGGATAAATTTCGTCAGGTGTGCTTTGAAATTGCACGACTAAATTTCCTCATGCCCATTCCATCATAGGAGAACTAGACGAACGGCATTGCGCTACTGTTATATGGTGCATGTTCCGCCCATACGGATGGATAGCTTTGCTTCCACTTTTTTCATTACTAAGGAGTGGAAGGCCTTGCTGTGATCTGTGTTTTGTACCTAACCTAGGAGTATTTAAGACACAAGTGAATAACTTAGGCAAGCGTGCTCCGTCGTCGACCGCATCATCGCTTAACATAATGTGCGATAGCAATTGACACACATGTATAAATATCCTATATTAAAAAACAGCCTCTTTGCCTCGCCCCCCACTATTATAATATGGACCGGATATGACTCATTTGTTGATCTGTAGCACTATGATCTAGAAAGCAAATATTTTAATATGCTAAGAACACTTTTGCATACAAGCTGTGCGTCTAGCGCGAACAGAAATATAAACTCTACTCATCCTAATGAAACCAACATGCAGATATCGTTTCGTTTATCTAATCGTTTTATAATAACTACTATTACAAAAAAGGAAATATTTGTAAGCCTCGAAATAAATAGCTGTCCATGTTTGGAAGGTTGTCAATAATTAAAAGTTGTGTCAATTTATTGATGTAGTCTTTTTTATAAAGATGACATTGAAGAAAAGATTAGACGCGCAAAAACAAGGAAAATCCAACAACTGTTTTGAGACGTGACAAAAATCATCTCATATTATCGCTGCAGAGATAATGCGTTTTAAATACTCAAGATCTAAATTTAAATCTTATTGCAAGAAACCGGCTAGGTAGGTACCATCGTAGCGCCAAGTAGTAGTGTTTTAACTTTAGACCTTACTGTGCTCAGGTTTGAACGACACTAAATACTAATAAGAAACTAAATAACTAATGTCTCGAGGTGACGAGAGTAGTTTGGTGCCACGCAGGATTAGTCCTGGGTAGCATTACAATTGTTATGAGCAGGCTTGACGCTTACTACCAGGCGAATGACTTGACTATGTCGTCACCATGTGGCACAAAAAATAAACCAACAAAGATTAACCAACGGATAAATAGACATAGAGGTCTGTATACCAAACATTTTATTTAAAAAAGAAATCGAAAGTGCTCATGAAAACCATAACAAGTCTCCCTGACAGTATTGTAAAAGATGACATTAGTGAATGACTGACTTGACTATCCCGTCACCATGTGGCACAAAAAATAAACCAACAAAGATCAACCAACGGATAAATAGACATAGAGGTCTGTATACAAAACATTTTATTTAAAAAAGAAATCGAAAGTGCTCATAAAAAACCATAACAAGTCTCCCTGACAGTATTGTAAAAGATGACATTAGTGAATGACTGACTTGACTATCCCGTCACCATGTGGCACAAAAAATATACCAACAAAGATCAACCAACGGATAAATAGACATAGAGGTCTGTATACAAAACATTTTATTTAAAAAAGAAATCGAAAGTGCTCATAAAAAACCATAACAAGTCTCCCTGACAGTATTGTAAAAGATGATATTAGTGAATGACTGACTTGACTATCCCGTCACCAGGTGGCACAAAAAATAAACCAACAAAGATCAACCAACGGATAAATAGACATAGAGGTCTGTATACAAAACATTTTATTTAAAAAAGAAATCGAAAGTGCTCATAAAAAACCATAACAAGTCTCCCTGACAGTATTGTAAAAGATGATATTAGTGAATGACTGACTTGACTATCCCGTCACCAGGTGGCACAAAAAATAAACCAACAAAGATCAACCAACGGATAAATAGACATAGAGGTCTGTATACCAAACATTTTATTTAAAAAAGAAATCGAAAGTGCTCATGAAAACCATAACAAGTCTCCCTGACAGTATTGTAAAAGATGACATTAGTGAATGACTGACTTGACTATCCCGTCACCATGTAGCACAAAAAATAAACCAACAAAGATCAACCAACGGATAAATAGACATAGAGGTCTGTATACCAAACATTTTATTTAAAAAAGAAATTGAAAGTGCTCATGAAAACCATAACAAGTCTCCCTGACAGTATTGTAAAAGATGACATTAGTGAATGACTGACTTGACTATCTCGTCACCATGAGGCACAAAAAAATAAACCAACAAAGATCAACCAACGGATAAATAGACATAGAGGTCTGTATACCGAACATTTTATTTAAAAAAGAAATCGAAAGTGCTCATGAAAACCATAACAGGTCTCCCTGGCAGTATTGTAAAAGATGACATTAGTGATTGCAATTTGATTTGTAATATAATATGGGTAGTAGTAGTAGTAGAATACTAATAATGTAAAAACAAAATGGCATGACCAGTATAAATAAAATGTCAAGTCCATACAAATTACAATTTTACTCTATAAACTAAAAAAATGCGTGTATGAAGCACATTTTATAAATTCACTACATGTAAGCCGATTTGAGTTTAACTTTGACAATTTACATCGCAAATAGATGAGAGGTGTCATGTCGGGGGTCGATCAAAATTTCAAATAGACTCTCTAAGTGGATTTTTAGGGGTAGCAGTGGTGTAACTGCGGAGAAAATTGATGCTGTCAAAGAAGGCTTATTCAATTTGCGGCTTATTAATCAACCGGAGGGCGCCAATTACTTGGCGAAGGTCGCAGCTTTGTTTAGTTAATGAATTCTTAAGTGATTTAGTGAAATTTTGGGTCAATATTGTTTCAGTGCTGTAATACACAATGTTTAAGCTGCTCATTTCAACTACAATAAAGGATGTTTATAGTAGCAAGTCCTACTAGAAAATAGTAACGCCATGAGCTACCGGTTGCACTATATTTGACCTCAGTGTTGGGCACTTTACTTTTGACTCTAATTAATCATTACGAAATGATAAGGTTCAAGGATTACTAATCCAAAGTGACATTTCAGTGTAATTTTAATAATGTAACTTGATTTATTAACGGCACTGTTAGCGCAGTGGTTGATACAGTCGACTGCTGCGCTCCGGGTCGCAGGTTCGATTCCCGCACGGAACAAATATTTGTACGATCTGCAGGTAGTTGTTCCGGGTCTGGGTGTATTGTGTGTGGAATTTATGTATGTAAACGCACCCACGACACAGGAGAATTCCTAGAGTGGGCAAAGTTCTAAAAAAAAAATTACTTAATACTGGTTTTAGCCATTGTCACTAGCCGTTCGCAAAATAAATTTGGGATCAATCATGGTTTATAAACTTGAATGGACATCATATACTATTTACTTGGCAGCAAAGAAAGACATTACAAACACTAATAAACGAAATACAAATGTAAAAGAAAATAAAATACACACAATCTCAATTTTAGAATTTATGTGAGCGCTTAGCAGCTGATACGTTATGTATTTGTTACTGTCAGAGCACCTTGAAATATGATGCCCAAATTACATCTACCTACATACCAGCAATTTTGCACAAACACTTAAAGATTACAATAAATTTTTTGTCACCCCAAAAAGACAATGACCAAAAAATACTTATCACTAAGGATAGCATCGTCAATTGAAAAAAACCTATTGATCTCTATAATCGAAATGTCATCGGCGCTCTGCCGAAAGCAATTTGGCCGATTGGAGGCCATTATTATGTATAATCACGTTCCCAACTCGGCGATTCGTATTGTCATCGCAAGGAATTATGCAATCGTCTCGATGTCGATCGATTCGAACGAGCATCGATTCGATTACAGGCGACAGATGTCGGTGAACGTGACGAATTTCGACTAAACGA
This sequence comes from Diloba caeruleocephala, assembly GCA_947459985.1. Classification (NCBI taxonomy): domain Eukaryota; kingdom Metazoa; phylum Arthropoda; class Insecta; order Lepidoptera; family Noctuidae; genus Diloba; species Diloba caeruleocephala. Next base: position 8,042,968 of record OX381618.1, read on the forward strand.
TTATGCGATTAAAACATCTTACATCCGCCACTATTTTTACCCAAATGCCAACTTTGTCACACTGGATTTGAGTTGGTTTTTGTATGTGTGTGCGGTTTGTTGGTGTTTTCGTTGGGGTTTCGTATTGGTAATCAGTCGGTGACCGCAAATTGTTGTCCCTCGATCAGACGTTGCCAGGAAATTACAATTTCGATTTTTATTTTATGAACGTATGTAGACAATTGATGTTTGTTAGATAAAAACAAGAGTGGATAATTAACTAACTTAAAGGAAAATAAAAAAATCTGAATTTTTACTCAAACGTTTATTGGAAAACACTTCATGAAGGTACGAAGGTTTAATAGTAAATCCTCATACCTAAGTTTTATTGAAATGTAAAAACAAATATATCAGACACATTCCAAAATTACATTTTGTATTTGAGTTTTGTACCGTTTGTGCTAAAAAGCATTATGAAAGCCTACTAATACCATCTAATAATTTGATAATTAACATATGAGCAATTCAAAAAGATGCGTACTATCCATCAAATAGTACCAATACTCAAAGTCAGTACAACGTTTAGGGTTTTTTGGTTTGTTCTTCGTTACTTAGAACGTTAAGGGCTGATAATGTTAAATTAAATTATATATACGCTATACAAGGGAAAAATAACTCTGTTGCATGTCAACAACTTGACAAGAGCAATTTCTAACTTATACTGCTAATTATCTGCCATACGACGTATGTATGTTATCTATACAAATAAATAAAATTGAAGTGTCTGTTTGTAATATCAAAATATCAGCTTTTTACTAAATGCATATGAAAGTATATACGGTACATATAACAAAAAAACTATGTTGATTTTTTTGTCTGTCTGTCTATTTGTTCCGGGAATCTCCGAAAAGGCTTGACCGATTGTGACGGGACTTTCACTGGCAGATAGCTGATATTATAAGGAATAACTTAGACTACTTTTATTTTAGACAAATAATTTGGGTTCCGCGCAAAAAAAACCTGTCATGTCGTGTCTCTGTCGGAGTACTCTAAATTTCTTTTAAATTAAACGCAGGTAAAACCGCGGGTCTCAGCTAGTGTATAATAGAATATAACAAGTAAACAGGCTCTATCTGAGTGATTGGTGCAAAGGATCGATTCACATAAAATTTGTTATTACCCGATACAACGTCTATTGTTAATTATTTAGCCTCTTGGAGTACAACACTAGCAGACTTGATACTAAGACAGGTGTTCCATTACTATTTTTTAAATGAACTGTACGTACAAATTGGATTTTTTTTTTTTAATTATGTACATTTTGTATAGAATATAATTTTAAAATAACTATGTATAAAATTAAGTAAATGTTTTATCTGAATGTTGCGTATACTAATAGATGTATTGTTTTTGTGAATGTCATCGTGAGCAATGAAGGCCGGGCCGCAAACGATCGTGGTTCCCTTTGTATTTAGCCGTTGAAACATCTGTGTATCTTATAAGCAGTAGCGATTTTGTGTAAGCTTTTTAGCATTAACCATTTTTTTGCAGTTATAGCCTAGAGGTTGAAAGCTTGCCTTCCATACAGGAAGGACTCAGTTCGATTCCGGCCCACACCTCTGACTGATTAATATAAAATCAATCTAAACAATAATTTGGTAAGAAGGTATTTAACGGGCACAAATATATTTGTAATCTCTTAAATTCCGGGATGATAACGTCATGATTATCATCCCTTGATTTTAGAGGGAGGTGGTAAGCACTCTATGTTACAGACTTCCTCGAAGTATATACTATAAAATCATATTTCTTCCCGACTTCATAAATAAAGTGTTTTTATCTCCTTTTAGTGTTTTTAATATTTTATACCGTAGAAGGTTTTTGAAGCCGGTTTTTTGTTGTTTTATTTTTTCTTTTTAGTGTAAATAAATGTAAGAACTTTTACCAAGTTAGGTTTTCGCAAATCTCGGAGGTACCGGCGACTATTAGGACATCATCGAAATAAGCGCAGTCAAATTAAACCTGTTTATTGGAGCTGGTTAAAAAACTACTTAATCAAATGTAATTGAAATTGATATGGGACCAAACGGAAACAGTAGCCTCCCAAAAAAAAAACCCTATTAATAACGGAGTTATGAGGTAACAAACATTTAAAAAAATACAAGTAAATTAAGAATCTCCTGCTTTTTTGAAGTCGGTTGAAAATGGAATGAAGCGCTAAAATATAACCAATCATATATTATTTACAATTAGGGACAAATAAATACGCAAATAAGACGGTGGCGCGCACGTGGTCAGGTTCCGCCGTGTGCGTAGCACGGCGCACAGCAAGGCTTGGGGGATTTACAATCCTCCCCGAGAAGTGCCTGGGGGGCGTCCTTTTTACAGCCGCCTTCCCTCCGCTAGAAGGGGTGACCGCTTTACTTATACGACCCCTCCGAGAAGTGCCTAAAGGCGTGGCTCCAATGGGCGGCTCTAATGTGATCTTACGATGACTTGGAACCCTCATTCAGTGCCGAAGATGACCACTCCAGTGGTTTTAGCTGGTAGGAGTTGAGCATACCCCTTCACCCTTCCCCGGGCCGAAGGAAGTTCGTGTAGAATTTGCACTGAAGACCAATAAAAAAGGGCACATACATACATACACAATCGGCCTATTACAGTCCCACTGCTGGACACAAGCCTTTTCTCACGATGAGAAAATTTGTTATGATTTCATGAGTTTCATCATACTCCTTCTAACAGTTTTATTTGCGTATTTTGTATTATTGCAGTATATTGCGTTTTTAGGAAAGTCCTTGTTTTTGTGACTATCGTAATATCTAATAAAAAAATGAGACAAATAAATAAATATCGGAATTAAATAATTACGTGAAGTAGTGTTCTGTATAAAAATTCTACATTTAAATTTATCGCTATAAGCTCTTAGTTTGCATCCGCAATATTATTATATCGTCAACTTGTGTGATATTGTGTGTTCCAATACTCTGTTAAAATTGCTTCTTCGTTGCTATTTACTTGAACTTGACAAATTACTTTATTCTACGCATCAAGATTTAATTTTAAGAAGCATTTTTACCACTTATTTTCTGTAATAATTCGATATATAAAAGTTTTAACTAAACAATTACATAACCCTCATTTAATTGTTTTCATATGGTGTATGGATTAAGAATATAGCACCATTCAAACTCTTCCCGTGGATGTCGTAAAAGCGGAATAAGAACTCTGGAGAGTGATGGACAGCAGCGTCTCTTCTATAGAACAGCGGCCATTCTGCGCTCACGAACCCATCTGCCAAGCGTGGTGAGGACTGGCAAATTCCCCCCAAAATGATGACAAACGGCATGTAACCGGTCGTTGTGGAAATCTATGGGGAGCCCTATGTTCAGCAGTGGACGTCCTTTAGCTGTTATTATTAATTTAATTGTTAATATCCTTCTACTCAAGATGCCTCTATTAATTGCTTAAATAACTCAGGCTATCCCAGCCAGCTGCTAGAAAAACGCCACACATTTGGTCCTTCGGCCCAATCCAATTTGTCCCGGATAACTTCTTTCCGTTCGGGACTCTTTATCCTGCGTTTGCCGACTTACGATGTGCCAAGAACATTGTACACTGTACCTATTACATCTACAATTACTAGAAAATCCCCATGTACTCTGATAACTGTAACTATATATTATAGATCTTTTTTGGTTACGTTGCAAGGATCACAGACAAACATTTCTACCTCACGTCAAAAAAAGTCTATCATAAAGATACGATGACACGCAGTAGCCAACAATTCTTATTTCAAAAAACCGAACAATGCGGGTCAAAACGTTGGCGACGCATCACTCATACAATTGTTCCGGATGTCCCAGCACTAGCTTATACGTCACTATTATTCCCCCTTAAAACGAGACGAAAATATTTAAAAAATATATCAAACGTATACGATTTGGAATATCATCGGGGGATATACATCATCTTGTCATAACATTTCGGGTCAAAGGAGAGGATCGCTTGATAAATTGCAGTTCAAATTTGGTATAATGTCTTTTTCACAATTCATCCGGTGGGTGAATGACGAAACGATCTTGTTCGGGGTCGGGAATGTGACTGTTGAAATGTAGTGGTGTTAAATAGATCTGTATTTCTTAAGTAACCCTCCTTCGATCATTGTGAAATATTACTTTAGTGTCTTTGTAAAATTTTCATTGGTCATCTGGATATGAGAGACAGTATCGCTGAGGGTTCATAACTTGCTCGTCATTGTACTCATAAATTTTGCCATACTTTCAAATCAGCCATTACCATTTCATCAATATTTCAAAATCGAGTAAACTTTTACTACGTGTGCATAATTGTTTTATTTGTTTAAGTTTAGTATTTTCTTTTCCATCTCACTTGTCATTAAGTATTTCGAGGAAGGCACCTACGACTCTGACTTTGTATTCATAATTGGTCCATTACTGTCCCATTGCTGGGCACCGCTCTTTTCTCACAATGACAAAGGTTAGGCCTCAGTCCACCACACCTGGCTTAGTGCGGGTTGGCGGAGTACACACGCCATTGAGAACATTATGGAGCCCTTTCAGGTGTGCTGGTTTTCATCACGATGTTTTTCCTTCACCGTTAACGCAATCAAATTCTGATCCGCACATGAATCTGAAAAGCCAGAAGTGCGGGCCGGGATCGAACACAGACGCTCCTGTATAGAAGGCAAGCGTTCAACCACTGGCCTACAACTACTAATAGACTTTAAATGTTTCATAGTAATTAAACCTGAACTGGAGTATGTTACAAAATGATTGGCATATATGAGAATGTTATACAAAAAAGTAGATAGGTAAATTACATAAAGGTCATCTAACAAGATCTACAACTAATTATATTACATTAAAATGCGTATATACATAGTTTTTTGAGCTAGATTTGGACTAGCAAGTATATAAGTTATAAAACCTTATAAGTACAAGCAACCGTGGTCACGAGTAGACTAATCGTCGGTCTGTCAATGCAACTTGACCGAAACGTCGAGGTTAGTCAAAATATAATTTTGATATTAACCTGTGCGCGAATAGACCCGACTCTATCTTGAAATCATGTACTTATTCAATTCGCGAAACTTTAAGAATGACTACAAGAAAGAATTCTCCCAGATAGCATTAAAAATATTTTTACGTATTTGACAGGTAGATATCGTGTTTAATCGGATTCTTAAACAGTACATCGAAATGTGAAACATATCACATGATTCATCATTATCATAATATCAGACAAAAGACGTCCACTGCTGAACAAAGGCCTCCCCACACACATAATTACAAATATACTCTTAATATATTAATAGGATTTAAATCATTCATCTGATAAATTCCATGTTTCATCCAATATGACGAGATCAGTTTTTTTCAAATGGAATACAAAAATGTAGATCGACCACCCAAACTTTTCCTAAAATCTTTGCCTTTCATTAGACAAGTAATCTGAGTTTAATATGTGTTCCGTTCTAGGTCATTAGTGGAGTCATTTGTCAAGGATACCATTACTTACTCTTGCATTGAAAGATTGATGACAAATTGTATAGACAAGTTGCTTATAAGCCGGGATTAAGGATGTGCGTTGCGTTTTTTACCCTTAAAAAGAGCGGACAGCATCGTGTGGTCTTCTGGTTAACAATAGTTCTCACTTGTCCTGGGGTGAATAACTAACAATCTAACTTCGGCTGTGTATACAGTACCATTTGTCTTCCATTTTTTAGGGTTAAGGGACAGATTATGTCACGAGAATCATTAAAAAATAAAAGAAAGAAAAAAAGAAAGGGCTCATTTTGAGCGGTAATAACAATCTAGTGCTGTCAAATTTCCGCCTGCTAAGCGTGATAGTTATTGCAGTATCGTGATCTTTCATTGCAGTTCAGCAGTGAAAATTTAACTTTGACTGTTATAGCTTGACCAATACCGCTGTACCACGCCTTAGTAATGCGAGCAGCGAGACTGGGGGGCCGAGCAGCCGCTCCGTTTCCGACGTTTGTATAATAGTTCGTGATCTTTCTTTACCACTCCCCACCTGCCCGCGCATATCTAAGGCGGTACAGCAGTATTGGTCAGACTATAGTAAAAGTGTTTAGGTACGCAATATTCTACGTTTATTAATTACTAGTGAAGGTCGTTGCCCTGATAAATGGTATTTAATATTTTATGGATTAGTAGAGTAAGCCGCTATCCTGTTCAATCACATGTTCCTAGATCGAACAGACTCCCACTTTCTTAAATATGCATTTGAAAGAAAGAAAGAAAAGCGATTTATTACCTCAACAAAAACGCGCATCGGTACATTCACATAAATTAGACTAAAATCTACACTAAACTTGCAATAAAAAACCACATAACAGAACGATTGATCGTACAATAGAAATAAAAAATGAGATACAATAGAAAATAATCATTAAAAATAGCAGTTTACTGATGCACGTCCAAAAGTGGCAAAGAGGTCAACACTCAACATAATACTGTGTTGTAACGTTAACCACAACATAGAGCTGTTTTTCAGCGCTAACCCTAACTTACATTTGAGCTAACATTTGAGTTGTCTTTCTTAGGCATACCAGCATTTTAGACATAGTCTACACCCCAAACAGACCGCTAAACTGATCTCTACTCATTACAGCGTTAGAAACATACGTCATCGTCAGAGGTGGCAATGTGCAAGTCATGCACAGCCGTCATTGTGACGGCTGGATAGTGAGGAGACGGGTTTTAGGGACCGAGGAACCTTTTACGCAGGGATATGGTAGGGATGTACCTAAATGCGTGAATGGTTTGTATACAGATATAATTTTTCACTAAAATGTGTGCGCAAGGGTTTGTACAATTGTAATAGGTATATCATTGCCCCAAATATGATACAAGAGACCACACACCAGAAAGCGTGGGATGGCCTCCAACGAGATGGACGGACGAACATTTATTTATTTTTTGATATTCTCCAGTGGAAATTCGAACATGAAATTGGGGGGGACTCCTACCTGCTTAAATTACTGGAGCGGTTATCTTCGGCACCGAAGGGGGGCTCCAGGTCCTCGTAAGATTACACTAGAGCCGCCCATTGATGCCACGCCTTTAAGCACATCTCAGACGGGATGACTGTAAAGCGGCCACCCCCTCTAGCGATGGGATGGCAGTTGTAAAAAGGCCGCCCCCGAGGCACTCCTCAGGGAGGATTGTAAAGGATCACACCAAGCATTGCTGTGCGCTGTACTGCGCACACGTCGGCACGAAACCACGTGAGTGCCACCATCTTCCCAGGGATGGACAGACGACCTGGTAAAGGTAACTGGGAATCGTTGGATGCGGGCGGCATGTAATCCGGTCATTATGGCAATCTATGGGGCAGCCCTTTTTTCAGCAGTGTACAGTGGACGACATGATGATGATCAAATACGATATAAAAAAGGATAACGTCAAGAAATAGTTAGAAGCATAGTCAATGATTTTAATTCAAATAAACCAATTAATTACTAAAACTTATGAAACGTCATAATTTTAGTTGAATGGAACCATTCAATTGTTTGAGCGTACTAACAACAGCATATTTCTGTATGCTATTAAAATATAACTACTGCGATCAACCAATTTGATTGCGGAGTGCGGTGATTAAAGCCATTTTGCATTTTAACGAATCCTTTTGTTTTATTAATTTTATTAAAATATTAAAAATTATTTTCTATGCAAAAGATTTTTATTCATTTAAACCATTATTAGCACTTATGAATCGTCAAGACTTTAGTTGCCACGTTCCAAGATGTAGATTTCCTATGGAGAAGAACGGGCAAGAAACTTCATGGTTACCCTTTTAAAATCATGTTACAATATTTGTGAGTACAATGTTGTCGAAAATTCAGGTTATATAAAGACAATGTTCCTACATTAAACATAGTAAAGTCTAAACCTCTTAAAATGTCAATATCAAATCATAAAACAGTTGAATAAAAGAAATATAAACGAGTAATAATAACTTCAGGTGTAAATAATAATAACTCAACCTGACCCCGACAATGAGGATTCCAGGGCCACATTGATCCGCCACTACACTGAGGACCTGCCAGAGATCAGCCTAGATGAAATTGTGCTGGCTCTTAAACAGCTTAAAAATGGAAAAGCCCCTGGGGAGGATGGAGTTACAACGGAGCTCCTAAAAGCAGGTGGTAAACCTGTACTAAAGGAGCTCCAGAAATTTTTCAACTCTGTTCTCTTTAATGGGAGAACTCCAGAGGCGTGGAGTAAAAGCGTCATCGTTTTGTTCTTCAAAAAGGGTGACAAGACCCTTTTGAAGAACTATCGACCTATTTCGCTCCTAAGCCACGTCTACAAGCTGTTTTCAAGAGTCATCACAAATCGTCTTGCGCGACGACTCGACGAATTTCAACCGCCGGAACAGGCCGGGTTTCGAGGAGGGTATGGCACCATAGACCACATTCACACAGTGCGGCAGATTATACAGAAGTCTGAAGAGTATAATCAGCCTCTGTGCTTAGCGTTTGTGGACTATGAGAAGGCCTTTGACTCTATCGAAACCTGGTCCGTTCTGGAATCCCTGCAACGATGCCAAGTCGATTGGCGATATATCCAAGTGTTGAGATGTCTGTACGATACCGCCACTATGGCCGTCCAAGTACAGAACCAGCTGTCTGAGCATATCCCCCTGCATCGAGGTGTGAGACAAGGGGACGTTATTTCCCCCAAATTGTTCTCAAATGCATTGGAGGATATGTTTAAGACGCTGGACTGGAAAGGACGTGGCATAAACATAAACGGCGAGTACATCTCACACTTGAGATTTGCAGACGACATCGTCATAATGGCCGAATCGTTGCAGGATCTAAAACAGATGCTAAACAGTCTAGCTGATTCTTCTCAACGCATCGGTCTCCGGATGAACTTGGATAAAACCAAGGTCATGTTTAACCAACATGTGGTTCCGGAGCCGATTGCGGTACACGACAACACTCTCGAAGTTGTTCAGGAATATGTTTACCTCGGGCAAACCCTGCAGTTGGGTAGAAACAGCTTCGAGAGGGAGGCCAATAGAAGAATACAGCTGGGCTGGGCGGCATTTGGGAAATTACGTCGAGTATTCTCGTCATCTATTCCACAGAGCTTAAAGACTAAAGTCTTCAATCAGTGCGTTCTACCCGTCATAACATACGGTGCCGAGACGTGGACACTCACGGTAGGGCTGGTCCACAAGTTTAAAGTCGCTCAGCGAGCAATGGAGAGGGCTATGCTCGGAGTCTCTCTGAAGGATAAAATCAGAAATGAAGTGATCCGACAGAGAACCAAAGTTATCGACATAGCTCATAGGATTAGTAAGCTGAAGTGGCAGTGGGCTGGCCATATTAGTCGTAGAACCGACAACCGTTGGGGAAAACGTGTTCTTGAGTGGAGACCGCGTCTTGGTAAACGTAGGGTAGGACGCCCCCAAGCTCCGTGGAGTGATGACCTGCGCAAGGTGGCTGGCAGTAGCTGGATGAGAGTAGCCGAGGATCGCGATCAGTGGCATGCACTTGAAGAGGCCTATGTCCAGCAGTGGACTGCGATAGGCTGATGATGATGATACCATGTCAAAATAAAATAAAAATATGACAGAAAAATAAGTCAGAATAAATTGATGTCACAAAACATGCAACAATAAGATGGCATATCGAAAAGTCAAAAATGAAAAATTTGAATAATTTCTTATAGTGGTCTTGCGGAGCTGGACAATCGCTCTGCCAAACATTGATATATCTAAGGTAAACCTCTAATTTATAATATGCTTGTTTGCATAGAGTATTTATTACAAATATTTTAAATTTATTTTGCGGTAATTGCAGAACGGTCTCCGGTATTTTATTATAAAATGTTATACTATATCCCATAAAAGAAGCTTTAGCTAAGCGAAATTTTGGCTGTACTAGTTTAGATTTATATCTTGTATTATAGTTATGCCGATCACATTTTTTTGTAAAAAGATTAAAGTGTAAAAAGAATGAAGTATTTCCTAACGTACAAAATATTTTCATAAATATACTGACAAGGCATTGTCATTATGTTAATGTTTTTAAACAGTTCTCTCAAGGAATCACGACTACCAAGGTTGTAAATAGCCTTAATAGCTCTCTTCTGCAATATAAAAATTGATTCTATATCGGCAGCCCGGCCCCAAAGTAAAATACCATAGGATGCTATGAAAGTAGCTAAAGTAAACCAGTCTTGCAGTAGCTACATCTGTAAGGAGTCTAATTTTTCTAACAGCATAAGCAACTGAACTCAACCGTCCTGCTAGAGATGTAATATGGGGACCCCATTGAAGATTTGAATTAAGCGTGATTCCTAAGAAAACTGTTTGATCGACAAATTCAAGTTTCTCGTTATCAATTATAATATCGCAATCCCTGCTTACTACATTTGGCAAAGTAAACTTTATGCATTTAGTTTTCTGCCTGTTTAATACAAAATTATTAACTGTGGACCATTCATAGACCTTAAGAAGAGCGTTATTTACAACGTCAAGATTTGGTAAACGTCTATCAATTAAAAAAATCAAAGAAGGATTATCAGCAAATAAAACCATCTTGGATGGATCCTGAATCATCACACTGTCTGCTGATCTGTATCATCAATACCTCTGATAACCCTCCAACTAAACTGAAAATGCTCGAGGAAGAAGTTCCCACTCCTTCGACGAGCATCTGTCACACAACACGTTAATACTGCAAAAGACGAGGTTTCAATTTACAAAATCTCGACTCCAATCTAATGCCTTAGCCATGGGGTTATTGACACTAGTTGGGCTCTTGTTAAGCAGCGTACGTATGGGGGCTGAAGGCAACAGTATTCGTTAGTGCAACACTACGTCATTATGAGATCATTAGCAGGCCTGACTGACGCAGTCTTACCTCTAAAATTCACAGATTGACCGTTCTGATCAGGTCACACATGTCATCAGCTTTATTTTGAAGTTACTTATTAAGAGTTGATTTGGGAAAGTCTAGTCATAAAAACGCTTTGAAACATAATTTTCGCGTATCATTTCAAATAGAAACAGTCACTTTAGACAAGGCGTTTATAATTCCTTTAATCTTCAAAGAAATTCTGTCACTTACAATTCGTTGCGGTTTTCACAGTTAAAATTAAGATGCATGAACTCTTAGTATTATAAGTTGTCTCATAGATAGATAGACAAGTGTATTTGCGAAACATCGCCATAAATTTAGCACACAACTTTCATTTTGATGACAGCACGAAATGATATCTTCAGTAAAATAGGGCTTAGTGCAATTATGTCATCGTGAAAAAATAAACGTTGTACCCCTTTTTAAGTACATTGCGTGCACGTAGGAGTTCATATGGAGGAGGAGTGCAGAAAGTTAAAATGTATGATCAATATGTTTTACAAATACATTAAATTGAATTTAAAAATTTAATGAATCACGGCGAATGTCGACCCCTGGGCGACCACTTGTTATAATCAAAGTGTGTAGGTATGAGATATACTAGGTAGGTGTGTAGATGCTCTAGTATGATCTTACGAAGATCTGGAGCCCCTCCTTTGGCGCCGAAGATGATCGCTCCAGTGGTTTTAGCCGATAGGAGTCACCCCCATACCCCTTCGCTCTTCCCCGGGGTGAAGGAAGTTCATGTAGAGTTCCCACCGGGCACCACAAAAAAAGGTTCTATATTCTTTATCCTTCTCTTTATTTTTATTTTTTTTATCTTTAGACTTCTAAGTAAGTTACTTCTGACCAAAATAACATATTCACAATAAATGTTGGTTAAGTGCCAAAAAAGGAAATTATAAAAAATGGACCTGATAGGTTGTCAATAAATGGTAACTTCAATTTTATTTTATTTTTCGAATTCGTCGCGCCTCTCACTGGAGTGCTCAGAACAACGTCTGCTGAGCTAGCTAGTATAATAAATAATAATCCTTTTACTAAACCATTCTGCAGCACATCTACAAAAAGAAAGTGTGAGAGAGAACTTTTACATAAATCAACATAACTAACCCCAAGACTGATCATTACCAACGAACTGTAATTAAAATGACAATCTCAGGACGGATCCGACGGATATCTCTAGAAAGTACAGCATCATCCTCTGATGTTCTAAGGGTCATGAAATATGTATGCATTTCGTTTAGTGAAACGGAGAATCATTGTATTGTGAATGTCGTAATTTTGTTTTGTTTGATATCGATTTTGGGGGAGCACTATGTTGAAATGTGTGGTGACTTGTTAGGTTCGGTTTTAGAGAAGCGATATAGGTATTTACAACTTCCTTTTCCTGTGCTTTATCATCATCATATAAGCCAAAATACGTCATCTGGTTATCAAAGGCCTATAAATAATTGTGTCGTCATTTTGGGGCAAATTTGCTAGTAGCTACTGACCACGTTTGGCAGGCGGGTTAGTGACCTGGGGCTCACCCTGGACAGTCGTTAGGATTTCGAAGAGCACCTCGCGCGCCTCGTCTCCCGAGTCGAGAGTGTAGTGGGTGCATTACACCGGGTGCTGCTCAATCTCGGGAGACTGAACGAGGATGTTCGCCGTCTCTACAGCAGCGTCGTGCGGTCCCTAGCCCTCTACGGGGTACCTGTATAGTAATCCCGGCTGTCAGGCGTCCACCGCTGCAGAAACAAACTTAACGGTTTGCAGCGCAGAGTGGCTATACGGATCGCACGGGGATAATTACCCTATGTTCTAGTCTAGGATATGTCCAAGACTAGGTCTATGAAGCTACCTCTGTAATAAATGTTATCTACATCGCGTATTCGTGAAATATAACATTTTCTTCCACATCATTTACTACTGGACATCGAACTCAAAATGTATTACACGAGAATATTAAATTATAATAAAAACAATATTAACGGCTTGCAAATATAGATTTCTCAACCTTAATGTATTTCTAATAATTGTTTAGTATATTTAATCACATAGAGAAACAAAGTATCGTTCACACCAAAACGAAACTGCATCCCACGGGAACCATCAAGTAACAGCGCGACCTTCCACACCTTTTACCATTATGTAAAGCCGTCAAACGTAGTTGTGCCGTGGTCAACAGGTCCAGCTACCACCATTAAAACCTTTTGATGCTCTCGATAAATATGAATCTGATTGGCATTGATACGAACAGCTTCCATTTGGAAGTTCATTAGAGACGATGGCGATAGGCGGACAAAACAAAACAGTGGAGAGGACTTTGAAGTATTTTTTTTTGGGATTTCGTTCGTTCGAAACGAGTGTGAGTATGTGAATATTTATTGGGCAACTTATTTTGATACTTATGCTGTGAACGTGTAGCAATATTGTGATAGTTTAGGAAATTTATTACATAAGATATGTCCTATCTATGATAGCGCACGTCTCAAATCTGAATCTTAAAGTGACAATTTCTCATCAATTTGGCTTTCATTAAATCCTGTATTAGCATAGTTGTAGTAGCAATTAGGAAATAAAACAAAACTCTGAAGCAAAATAAAATATTCTTTCCATAAAATTAAGTAAAAGTCAACTCCATATATTTCTTTAACCATCACGGTCCCCATTAGTAGCCAGCACCCTCGCGATTGACGATTCAGTCTTTTGTGATCAACTTTTTCCACGGCTGTCGTTAATGGAGATTTCTTCGATATGCGCGGCGTCTGTCAAACATGCGCGCGCATATTGTCAAATCACTGCGATCAAACGGTGCGCCTGCTTCGAAAAAAGGCGGGTTAAAAAGAGACGCATTAAAAAGTTGGAGTGTCCTGTCAATACACCGCACGATTATTGAAAATGTGATGTGTAGTGGGAAAAGGTTGGAAAGTTTATGTTATGGTTGTTTATATGTTGTTTGATCTTGGAGTTAGATTGTAAGGTCTATCACCTTCTCCACCCAAGAGTGACGCGTGAATGCCATTTCCATTTTACTGACGTCTGTATTTGGCAATTGGAGATTTTCTTCTTATCTAAGACAGCCCCCTTGGCAAGGCGACTGTCTCCAATCACCAATTTATACGTTTGTCGCAATACCGAAAAAAAGTTACGTCTTGCAAAATATCTGGTGTAATAGATGTTTCGCAAATCGCCTTATTTCGCACTTCACACACATTAAGCACGTTATTAGGCGGAACGGTGCTGCGTCCCATTGGCATATGACGTGTTTTAATTCTGTACGTCCTCAACGAAGTGGATTCGACACGCGACGGACGGATCGCTAATTTATTTGGCAACATGACTTGTCATTTGACGGCGACATTCTACGATTATGTAGCTTTTTCGTATTTAATTCTAAATTAACTGGGCACTTCAAGGTGTGGTTAATTCTTTTAGATAGAGCGATTAGATAGAGATAGAGATTCTTGCATGAGGCCGCTGCGTAAGAGAATAGTCCAACACTCCAAAGCATATCTTTTTTCCTAATAACATTATTTATTTCATCCTACTTAACTGTTTAAAGAGGATATACTTTATATACCAGTGTCACTGTGTAGCTCTTGTCACGAATATGGCTATTTCATCTCTTACCGTGGGTGTCATAGAAGGTGGCTAAGAGATTTTGGAACCCTGTGCGTACCACCATGCACTTTGGATTACCCGCAGGTGGCGGGTAAACCACCAACACTAGCATACCCAAGTAGGATTGCCGACTCTAAAAACGTTTTGCCCAAACCTTTGCAATGTGACTAACATACTGTGCCGACAGCAAGTAACCTAAGACCAGGGCAGGAAGCAGAATACTGTATACCAGTGACACTGGGTGAGCGTAATTTGCCAAATTAAATTTAATCGAAATCGGTTTCGCAGTATATACTTTAGCTATATAGACAGACAAAGTTGCTTTTGCGTTTCATATATGCAGGTAGATTCCCAATTATTTTAGCAGTTTTCTTTTTTATTCCAAATTTTCCTATAGAACTGTTCTAGACAAAACATTAAGCGCCTTTTCTTAAAATAGCCGCCAGTAAATTTGTCTCGTCTACTTGGAGTTATAAATTTGGAATAGAATTTTAACGGAATAACAAAATTTGAGATATCCAGGTCATAGTCGATTTATAAGAATAGCTAGCCTTCCTCAGCGATAAGATCTACAGAAAATAGACCTGTTAGCTAGCAAACGACTATTTCCATTAAAAACTAGTACTAAAAACACCAACCACCCAAACTAAACTCATTTACCAATATCCCCATAGCAAAATTGATAGGCGCAGTCCACACGTCCGCGTCGACACCTCCACTTTATGAATAATCGAAACGCGCGAACTCGCCCGCGGTCATGTGTACATAGCCTATGAATAGTGTAGTACCGCAGGTGTGAGCTGTATTCCCTTCATGTTTACTTTTAATAAAACTACGTTGTTTTTACGGCTTAGCTATAGTCGAGCTAGTATCTTATCTTCCGGAAACACATCAAAATGTATGTTTAAATTGTGTAAATACACAAGGATCGATAGTGATAAATGGGCGGGCCTCAAGGTTCCATTCTGGGTTCGTCATTAGTTTATCTTTTATTCTTTGCCGGGACGTTGCTCATTTGTACCACTTCTTCTTACTTGCTCAAACACTAAGAAGCGGTGAAGGGTGGGCATTTTTGGGGGCTGTCTTATACATGTATTATGTATGTTGACGTTCAAAAAGTACTATTTTAGTTTATCTTGAATAAATGTTATTTCATTTCATTTTCATTCATCTAAGTTATAGTTTATTTTCTGTAACTAAATGGTTTGCTGTTTGTTTGGTTGTCAAAATTACAAATATCATAGTGAGTACAAATTAATACTTTACGCACATTTCCATGGTACTCCCGTTCATAACTCGTAATACATAACTTAGTAGCTTATCGTAGCTCTGTTTGAACGGTTAGGGATCCCGGCTGCGATTCTGTTCATAGTCCGGTGTGAGACTGTGTGGAAAGCCATTGCGTCACCTCCTTGTGTGAGGAAGAGATGTACACAAAGGAGGCGGCGGAATAGACAAGTGACCACGTCTCTCCGCTTCCACAGAAGACACCCTGGGTGACGAGTGGCGCTTACCGATGCCTGGCATCGATGAGTTGCAGCTTGCGAGCTGTAGGACTTGGGAGGTCGACGCCTGATCAGAGACCGGCCCTGACACGCCTTGTTCCGCGTGTGCCTCTCTAGAAGATTGTGTTGGTCAGGCCATAAAAAGGAATGGGATCCGCAAATATCTGTAGCGGGTCAAGACTTGCCAGGGTGTGCGAGTGACATTCACCACAAGGTAGATTGAAGCACCGTGGTGGCTTATCCGATGAGTAGCCGAAATACCACTATGCCTCACCCAGAGCCGAGGATTTCCCCACGGTAAAATAGGAATCACTAATAGGTAATCCTAGTGAAATTTTATGTAGTTGTGAACAAAAATTTAAATTTGTCTCTATTCTCACCTTCGCCACCGAATATCCTGGTTTTTATTTCTATCTATCTACCTATAAAGTTATTATAAAAAACCAGGTCAAATACCTAGGGTATTTTAAAAGGTCAATCTTGATTTTATAGACAGGTACCCATTGTCTACCGGAGGTATTATTCTTACTTCATTTTACGAATCATTTTTTATGTGTTGGCAATTACTATGCTACTATAGGCTTCTTTTATGAAGTTTGACTAAGCCAAGCAGGACACACCTCTTGAATTTTTTTTGTTGAGTTTCTGCTTTCTTGCTAAGCTACCACCACCAAAATTCATGAACCCGTTGATTAGGATCTTGATTCCATGTAAAATCTGGATTTAGGTACTTTATCGTAAACTGCAGCTACTCTTGCAAACCTCTTTTTCATCCTGTGGAATTACAATATGTTCTTAATTCTTCCGCTTCGGGGAAGGGCAGAGGGGTTTACCCGGACTCTTACCAGCCAAAACCACCTAAGTAGTCATCTTGGGTACCAAAGGGGGCTCCAAAATATCGAGAACAATCACACTGGAGCATGCCACCCATCGCTAGCTTCAACAGAAATTCATTGGTTTAGGGATGTCATCACGCGGTACGGGAACATATATGTAGAAAATGTACAACTTTTGTCATCGAAATACATAATCTAAACCGGAAATTTATGTGTTTTGTACTGACATGATCACCGATCCAATTCCAATCCTTAAAAACATACGCTCATCCACTTCCCTGAGGTTACATCACGTTAAAATTATCCCGCAAAACACTCGTCGCCATGTAACTCCACTAATAACCGTTTACGCATGCGCCTTGGGCGAAGCGCGCGCGCATCTGATTGATGCGTTTATAATTATGGTGCGCTTTTGCGCTCTTTGCACGGGAAAATATCATTTGCGCGGCTTTATGTCGAGAACGTGTGATTGCGTGCAATGAAGATACTTGCAACATGGTGTTTTAAGTGAAAACGTGAACTTTAAAAATATTTTTTAATTACTTACTGCTTAATCAAAACTAATACTATTTAGACAACCGACAGTAGATGCTTTTGTAATAATTAATCAGGCATTTCGTTTGATTGGAAGCCGACTAACATTATGCAAGAAAAGTTTAGAAGGAGGATGAGAAGTAGTGGAGTCTTGAGACTGATGGGAGTCACGAGCTAGTTTAACTTAGTTGGAGAATGGATTTTTTATCAGTAATACTAATAACATACAACCCACATAGCCAGTAATGTTATAAAAAATATAAAATCCTCATATTCCCACCTATCAGCTCATCAAATCTACAGCTGGACATTTGGTCCTTCTGTATGAAGATATGATCTGTTGGTAACCTATCGTAGAGCTCTGATGCTGTGTCGTTCTCGATACACCGGAGCCCTCTTCACCAGCCCGGTAGATTTAACCCGTGGTTAGAGTCGAGAGTTAGGCATGTTCCGCCCCCTCCCCCGGGCAGAGAAAGAGTCCCGAGAATTTCGACCGTTGTGATAATATGTTTGTTGTCGCGCGAGCCAAAGCTACATGTTATATACCCAGAAGGTATATAATTATTTACGCACTTTACTTCCGAGATTCCGACATCGGAGAGTTGTTCTTAATGGCGTTACGTTAGCTGCATAGTATCAATGTAAGTGTCGTCTAGGATGCTACTGCTAGCCTCTTGACAGAACTTAATGTCATATAGGCAGGACATGCGCGGGTGGAGTGGTAGGTGGTAAATAATTTATCTAGGATACACAGGGTAACAACGGCCATTTTTCGTTCATGATCATCATCAGCCCATTGCAGTCCACTAGGCCTATCTAATGTCACGCCACTGAGCTACAGAGAGTACACTACGTTTACCGAGCCGCAGTCTTCACTCGAGAATACATTTGCCCCAGTGTACGTCGGGCCTATGGCTAATATCTAATATGGCCAGCTCATGCCAGTTTGCTTCGTTTCAGATTCGAACGTCTGCTCCTTCGCTCACTGTGTAATTTAAAATTTGTGGATTAGCTTACTATTAGTGTCCACGTTTGGGCACCGTATGTCATATCAGGTATATTTCCCTACTGAAATAAGTATATTTTTCACAAGACTGTGACACAACTGAATTTGCATTATGTATAATGTATTATTCAACGTTCCGTTATTCTATAGTAGGTAGGTGCGTGTACTTGCCTTTATTTATGTTGTAACATGATTTGTAAGGTGTATCGCCGTGGCTCTATTGTATTCTATTGTCAACATGAGATACATATCTCGTTCTTTGAATATATTGCTTAATAATACTCGTTCATAATAATACAGGTCTGTGTCAGCTCGGATACATGCAAAACAATTTATAGGATACAACGTACATTTACGAGAAATTCTTTAGACAAAAATGTGCATAAAGAAAAATAAGATAAAATTTATGAAAAAAACGTATGATTAAAAAAATGAGGTTTATTAAAACAATATTCTCTTCCTAATCTCAGGCGAAAAACATCCACTGCTGGACAGAAGCCTCCCCTAAAGATTGCCTCAACGATTGGTATGGATTTGTGTTGTGTGCTCATTGGGAGGTTTTGCTATAATCGCCATGCTTGGCAGGTGGGTTGGCGATCGCAGTTGAGTTTAAATATACTCAAAGGCCGCTGCTTCCCATCCTCTAGCGATTCCCATAGTTTTCTTTTACGACACCCCCGGGATGAGATGTGTTGGTGCTATTCTTAGCTGGCACCACACGGTTTCCAGCACGACACGAAAAATTCATACATTAACATACATAGACCTATATATAACAACCTAAACAAAACATAGATTACCATTCACCAAATCTTAAAAGGCTGTCAAAGCTAGTCAAAAGCTGTCACGAGATATTTTTCAAGATTTGGAGAACTATAGTCTCCTTTACACTAAAATTGGAATCGGAATGTGAACTATATATAGTTATTTACTGAAATGATTCTGCCAAAGTGATATAACTACTGTGTACATATTTTCTTGTACCCCATAGATATAGATATAGACTTACAAAAGTAGTATGCATTTAAATGAAGTCCATTTACAGTAATATCTCGACCAGCCAGCTATACTAATACATCACTAGGACTGCCCATTTACTAGTTAATGATAATAGTGACAAATGTACACCGTATATCTTATTCTAGAGACGTACATTATCTTGGTCCATTTACTTGTCTACGTCACATACCGTGTATTAACTCAACAATTTTTCATGAAATGCTCTATAGTTTTATTATATCAATCTGTCACAGAGTTATTGACACGTATATTATCATCTACGAGATCGAATCAGAAATGAGGAGATTCGTAGAAGAACTAAAGTTGTCGACATAGCTGAAAGGATTCGTGAAATGAAGTGGCAATGGGCGGGGCACATTGCTCTTAGAACTGATGGTCGTTGGGGCACAAAGGTTCTCGAATGGAGACCACGCACCGGAAAACGCAGTGTGGGACGACCTCCAACGAGGTGGACAGACGACCTGGTGAGGGTGGCTGGGAGTCATTGGATGAGAGCGGCATGTGACCGTTGTGGAAATCTAAGGGGGAGGTCCTTGTTCAGCATTGGACATCCTATGGCTGATATGATGATGATGACATTATCATCCGTGTGGTGTACGGATTAAGATTATAGCACCACTTCATCTCCTTCCGTGGATACCGTGATAGGCGACTTAGCTAAAAGGGACTCTAAACCAGAGGGATGGGCAGCAGCGTTAATTCTGTGGAATAGTAGCCGTACTGCGCTCACCAACCTGCCTGCCAAGTGTGAAGAGAAGTACTGAGAAATTCCCCCAAAATGACAACACACGGCATGTGACCGGTCGTCTTATGGGGGAGGCTTTTGGTCAGCAGTGGGCGTTTTTTGGCTGATATGATGATGATTGACACTTCATTATCAATGCGCGTTTACTGATTTTCTCTAAAGGTTAAGTAGTTAGTCGGCTCGGCTCAGCAGCTCATGTCTTTTCCCTTCTTCAACCTGGGGAGCCAATACCTAGCTTTAAACATCTGACTGAATAATCTTAACCAGATCTAGCCCACTATCGAACAACGCCCTAAACCGATGCTTGAGTTCCCAAGGCCTCCAATTTCAAAGTCAAAATCCAAGCCAATATCCATTTTATTTATTTGGTACTAGAAATAGTCAGAATTTAAGTTGGTCGGTTCCAAGTCATTGGTCCACTGGAGTTCTTCTCAGGCCTGAAACTCCATGTTTATTTTAAATCTGTGTAAGTGTTACTGTCTTAATAATACAAGAAGATTCGGAGTCCTTTTAGTTGTTGCTAAGTAAACAATGCTCAGCTAGTCCTTTCTGGCCTTGCCATTGGTCGTTAGAAACTTGAACAACTCTGACACACGGTGGGCCAAACGGAAAAGAAACAGCAAAACATCTTATAATATAATTCGAATAGTACTTCTGTCATTTTTCCCCATTGAATATATGACAACTCGACCATCGAAATAACTCAATCCCAACGACTCAACTCAGACAACTGCTGCCTATGACAACTCGACCCCTACAACTCGACCCCGACAACTCGACCCCGTGACAATAGATATTTTAACACTACAGGTGTTGCCAAGGAATGCCAACGAGACCACGAAGAGGATGAGCTTGCTTGAGGTATTTTTGTTTTGTTAGGGATTTTTAGGATTCTTGTTTATTTGTTATAAAACCGTAACCGCCATAATCGGGGTTGAGTTGTTGGGATCGAGTTGTCGGGGTCGATTTGTCAACGTCAAAAAGTCGTGATACACATTGACTAAGAAAAAAAATACGGAATGTACAAAAGCACCTACCGTATCACCATTGCTATTCACAGATAAAACATTATTATTGCTGCTGTTTTTTCGAATATCCAAAGAGAAATAATTCGTTGATTGTTACTCAATTTATGTCAGTGCTTGGTCTCATCATAATCATAGGAACTAGTATTTAATGACTTTTATACCCACCTACACAGAAAAAAATCTACTTGAACTAAATTAGTACGTAATTTCCTTTAGTCTTCTTCCACTTTCTATGAATAGCCCACTAACAAAACAACACACTTGTTATTACAACTCAGAAAAAACAAGCCAAACGAATTGTCTGTCACTTTAATAATACATTCATCAAAATTAACTTAGACATGTTTATTGCGGAGTCCAAATATACTCAATGCACGTGATAACCCAAATTTAAGTGACAATACCGGATTAAACTACTGATTGGCAATCGGAAGAACCGAGATTTATAATGAGCAAGTCCAGTTTCACAGAAATGTCAGCTGTTAAAAAGGTGTTTCTTTATTCCTGCGAACGACGGCCGTAAGAAAAGACGTTCAAGCCACTAGCATGTATTGATCGGTAAATGATCAGTGAGGAGAAGCAACGCTTGGCACGGTCAGTACGTAGATGGCCGCATAGTAGTATTTGAACGGAGCGTCTCCGTGTTTCGGAGGGCACGTAAAATCATCGGTCCTGGTTGTTGTTATAAGATTGCTGTCGTTGAGCAAAGGTGGAGGCCTTTCAACAACTCTGACACAAGGTTGGCCACTAAAAATGAAGGTTATGAGCAGTAGTGTCCTTGTGTAACTAATAATAATAATATCAGCCTATTACTATCTACTACTATAGGTTTTTATTCTGTGTAAATAAAGCATCGCGTCTATACCTCTCACTCTTATTTTTGGGTACCTTGTTGTCACTACATCACCCAAATGTCGTCTGGTAGAAAATACCTATGGCATTAAGACCGCCATTGTATACTATTGTAAATTAAGAATAAATAAATATTTTAATCGTTGACATGTTTGTATAGTATGATTTATTCCTGACCCATATTAATGGTTCGCACAGTATAGAGACTATTTATTGGTAGTGATAAATTGCGCAGAGGACGACTTCATGATAAAAGTGAGATATGGTCTTAAAAATAGTGTTATATAAACAAAAAAAACGATATTATATAAGCTGCTATACCCTGCGGTACCTTGTGGCTCTATTGCTATTGTCGTGACATTTTATGAACTGCTTTAAAATGTCATAGCAATTTGGTATCGATTTGTTGTTGAGGACTTCACTAGCTCAAGGCTAAGTGAAGTGGCCTTGATAAAGGTAGTGTTAACTTTAAAGTCATTTCAATTTAGTTGTGTAGACCGGAAAAGGTTATCTTAGTAAGGGACTGAGTACCTACCTTAATTATAGATCCCATTAAAGATAAGATTCTAACATGTAAATATCACGCAATGATCTCACTAAAGACAAAAACAGACAAATCCAAATCCAATGATTCTGATATATTTTTTTCATTCATTCCGGCCGAATGAAGTCTACTGCTGAACACAGGCCTCCCTCAAAGATCACCACAACTACCAATATCGGTGTGTTGTGTGCTCATTGGGGGGATTTGCTATAATCGCCACGCTTGGCAGGCGGGTTGGCGATCGCAGTTGAGTTGTTAATGTCTTCGAAGGACGCTGCTGCCCATCCTCCGGCTAATCCCTTAGTCGCCTTTTACGACACCCACGGGATGACATGGGTGGGTGCTATTCATAGCCGGCACCACACGGCAAGATTTCGATTAGATTGATTTTAATTTTGGCTAAAAACCAACAAATCCATAGTCATGTGTAGATAGCTATCGATATTTTCAGACCAGGTTTTTCATTGCATCATCTGCGCGATATTGGAATGGATTGAGAAGGGAAAACAATAATTCAACACGGACAGGAGCAAAATAATAAGTATACTTACGGCCGAAATTAATAATCAACGATTTGACAGATGAAGTTTTTAATCATAAATCTAAGGATTAGAGTGATCATTAATTTCGGCAGTTAGATGAAGGAAAGCTTAGGCTCGGCGGCGAATCACGTATTTATTAGTAAAATGCACGGAGTATAAACTTGAACTGATTAAAACAGTTCAAATAGTTTTTCTGTATTACCTTCGTAGAAAACACAAGCAAATTTTTCATTGACCTTGTATCTTTGTAACCCACAGGAGATTAACGAAGTAAAACAACATTACCAAATATCATTCGTAAATACCATTTTATATACATACGTACTTTCATATCTCCAAATGTAAAATTTTGTAACAAAGCAACAATACGCTCAATGACAGAACACTCTACAATCTTCAACTCGCTAACAACAAACCAAATTACACTTTGTTAGCTCACTATAAGATTTAATTTTGGATAATGTAAAAAGAAAGCAAAGAAAACTGTCCCCATTTGTCGCAATGGTAGGCGTGGTGATCCACTAAGAACCAAATTTATGCAATCATAGTTCATGTCGTTTCTCTCAACCTTAATTTTATAAACATAATGTCTATATTGCGCTGTGCGGATTGTAGATTAACTTGGTCAAGTTTAAGAGGCATGCGGTCAAAGCAATTTGGTTGCTCGCTATTAGAGATCTTTCGTATGTCATTATATAGCTCACAGTGCGTGAATATAAAATAGAGGTTGCGCAACCTAATGGTCTCAGTCTTTGTTCTTTTGTCAGTTTGTGTCATTGAGGAGATGGGTCATGGTGAAATCTTTAATTAAGCTGTCTGATATTGTAAAGGTTTTTTGGAGTTTTTGTAACTAGAGACGGTGTTGCCATATCTATCTAACTGAGCATTCTGTTGTATGTGATTGAAAACATATATTTACCAGAATTATTTTCCCGGCAGTATCTAAAGTTACTTGCATTGCAGATTGGTTTACCGGTTGTATTGGAAAATGTTCGACAGCAGTGCCTAAGAAGCAGGATACTCCTTTATCACGACAAGGATCCAGCTTTCCCTGCCAGACGGACAATCGAATATTTGTCAATGGAAAGTGATATACTAGATGTAAAAGATAAACTCGGAGGAATGTTCTTTATGAACCCCGAAGATACCGTGGCTGTGTTCGAAACAAACATGGAGTGAGCCCACTCTTCTTAAGGGATTCTCCCTAGGGCTCACTGGTTAGTCAACGATTCTACCTTTTTTTATTGTTGGACTTCTCGCACACATATCTGGGAAATGTTGTTGCTTAACCGGTCATTTCTAGCGAAGCCAAAAGAGGCCTCCAGCCAGACGATTCTATCGCATGCGATGGTGCTTAAAAAGGAACATTTTCAATTTTCTATAAACTTTTAGTGTGTACCACTTACTCACTATGGGTTGAACATCTAGTTGCATTTTGCTAGGGGCCTTTATGTTACTGTCGACATCGTAGAAATTAAAGGGTAAACTTTCATTAGTTTACCCTTTAATTTCTGAAGGGTGAGTTTTGTAAAGTACTGATGCTGAAAAATAACTACTTATTCATCATCATCATAAAGTCAGCCGAAGGACTTTCAATGCTGAACAAAGTTCTCCCCCATAGATTTCCACAACAACCGTTATATCCCGCATCCAGCGACCTTCACCAGGTTGTCTTTCCATATCGTTTGAGACCATCCCACCGTGCGTTTTCTGTACGCGGTCTCCACTCGAGAAGCTTTCTACCCCAACGGATCAGAATGAGGAGATCCTCAAAAGTATTAAAGTTGCGCGGCATAGCTCATAGGATTAGTAAGCTGAACTGCATATCATGCAGCTTGTAGAAGTGATGATGGCCGTTGGGGTCGAAATAAATATTACGTTATTGTAAATACATAATTTTTTACCTGCTTTTAATCATAAAATCGAAACAGAAGCCTATCTAAACTAAATCTAAATACACAATATTTTATCCAATCCCTATCCCCCGTAAATATGTAACAAAATTCTTACATAACCAAACAAAAAAAGTAACAGAAAACATCCACTGGTACGCAAGTCGTAATCATACGAATTATAATAATTGTCTAAGCGGGCGCGGGGGGCGTGGCCAAATGACAATCACGCGCCGCGACCTAATGAACGGGTGCGCGCGCGCCGGACAGGTGCGATCTAGTGATGTCGGAAGGAATACGATGGTGTTGTTCGGTATTTCTATCTAAGTGTTAAAAAAATTACATTGTGTAGACCCGATGGAAGTTGCCGTAAAGAGTTGTGTAAAATAAGATTTTTTATTTGTAATTGCAATTTGGTCTGAACCTGCATTAACATTTCCCTCTTTCATTGGGTTATAAACTGCGCGTCCATTGGCTCGGCATTCTGTATGGATAAGGTTGGTTCGTTTTGATAGTTACGAGACTGCGTACACTAGAAAAAAATCTAACTAAGCAAACTCATACGCTCCTTATGCTTCGATGCCAAGTAAGAGGACCAGTACCATAATGTATAGATAAGAGCAGTTTTGTAAAAATACTAATAACTGCTGAGTGGCATCAAGTTACTTTAGACGCAAACCCTTACGAAGTTAATAAGTACGTAAAATGCGGATCATCCGTTTTTGTTAGCATTAACACAATTAATAATGTCTATTGTAGTCAAATATTTAAATTCTAACTTACTATTTAGATAGATCATCTGTCAAGGCTCTGAAATTAGAAAGATATCAAGCAGGTACCTTGACACTACAGAAAATTTTACTAATAAAGTTAGTATTTCTATACCCAGGTTTATTAATTATCATCATATCAGCCATTTATACGTCCACTGCTGAAAAAAGGCCTCCCCATAAAGCACAATTGTGTAATTTTGGGGGGAATATACCTATACTCACCCCGCTAGGCAGGCAGGTTGGTGAGCGCAGTATGACTATTCCACAGATGGGACGCTACTGCCCATCCCTCTGGTTTAGAATCCTATTGTCGCCTTGTACGACATCCGCGGGAGGAAACGGAGTGGTGCTATTTTTTATCCGGATACCACATAGACTATTTTGTTTATATTATAGCAATAACAAAGTTATTTAAAATGGCAATGGTTCACTAACAGTAGATATCATTAGAACTATAAACAGGATTTTTACAATATTAATTTATTTTGAGTTTCCCATATCTCGACCTAGTTGCAAGCGCCATGTTCGCGGATAAATAAAATAAACATGATAAAAAACCCATATAAATAGTTCTAATGACAATAAAAAACAATCGATAAATTAAATGTTATCGATACCTTCGCATCTCTGCAAGTGTATCTAATAGCGAGCTAGTGTCGCTACGTGTCGAGTCATGCCTTCATTACACGTGTGTGTTGTTATCCACACTAGCGTCACACATCTGGCACATAGTGGGACCATAGCAAGGTTCAGTGTAGTGAAGTGTCGGAATTTGAGTATTAGATGAAAGAGAATGGGCAGACATTTAAAACAGATCATGGTAAAGGACATGATTAAAATAAATAAAATACTCTTTTATAAGGACTGCCTAATTTCATGGACTCTCTCTTTGGGAGGGTCAGTGGCCAACTTGGTGTCAGAGTTAACCAACTATAGCAATGATCATATCAGCCTTTATTTATTTATTTACTAGCTTTTACCCGCGACTTCGTCCACGAAAGACTAATTAAAACCCTCAAGGGATTTTTATAACGCAATAAATGGTATCCTTTTTCCTTTTCCACATTATATTATTGCTACGTTAGACAATCAGAACATCACACGAAATACATACAATCCCTCATCTAAAACAATATTACTTTCAGAGATGATTCCGAGATACCATTGTAAAGCTACCATTGTTACAAAGTCGCAATTTCCTATAGCGAGGTGATATTACTCTCAACCCCATACAATGATGGGAAAACGCAATAAAAATGTGCTGACAATTATTTGGTTCAATTGCCCGAAGTGGGTTCAATGGCAGATAAATTATAGTGTATATGTATATAAGATGTAAAAGGAAGTGAAAAACATACGGTTGAAAAAGGTTAATTTGTATGCAGTCTTTATGTCTGTTTCCTGAGCCGCTAGACACATCAATTGAATAATTATAAAGTAAGTAAAAGGTTGCGAGTTCGGCAGTTTTATTTTATTGGTCCAATTATCATGAACTTCCTCCGCCCGGGACGAAGGGGCATGACCGGACTCCGGAGTCCTACTGGCGAAAACCACTGGGGCGTTCATCGGCACCTAAGTGGGGATCACACTAGAGTCACCCACTGGTGTCACGCCTATAGGCACATCTCGGAGAAGATGACTGTAAAGCGGTCAACACCAAATTCGGGTTATAAAGGATCTCCTGAAGCCTGTGCGCTGTGCTATGTTCGTACAAGTTCGACACCTGGTATATTTAATGTGACCTTTTCAATATCATATGTACTTTCATGGTTAATCTATCACCACCATCACCAAGACGCCAAGGCTCAGTGAGGAAGTGTGGTGATAAATGCTCGTTCCTGCTCTGTATGAGAGCCTTTGTCCAGGAGTGGGACAATTATAGGCTGATATTATTAACTAATTGGATCGTGTGGTGTCCGTATTTAGAGTATAGCACCACTCCCTTTCCTCCTATGGATGTCGTAAAAAGCGACTAAGGGACTAGACCAGAGGGACGGGCAGCAGCGTCGCTTCTGTAGAACAGTAGCCACGCTGCACTCACCAACTCACCTGCCAAGCGTGGTGAGTCTTGGCAAATTCCCCCGGGAAAATGGGCAGATATGCCCATCTCGTTGGAAGCCTTCCAAGGCTCCTTGTTCCGGTGCGTGGTCTCCACTCGAGAACCTGTGTATAAAAAAATGAGATTGTTTGGAGACTAGTATAAAAACCTTTCGGTTTCTACTCCGCATATCATCATAGAGTATGTGTAGGGTAAGGCATATTAGGGTTTACTGCAAATGCCTTAGAGAGCTAGGAATAGGATAATGTAAGTGAACCGCTCAGAGATCACGTTTCTAGTATAGAAATTAGGAAACGAGACAATGTGATGGACATTGCTCGAAGAGTCGCTACACTGAAGTAGGAATAGCTTTGGTATTAAATAACATCAACGAAAAATAAAACGCACAATTTTGGACATTTTTGCATTATACACAATACACACACCACCGGCAGCTTGGACCATGTTCCCGTGCGTCACTATTTATTTTATTTTGAAATTTATTTTATTTTTGTATTGTATATTTCAAAATGTTCATAATATGCATATAAGTTAAATAAAGAGAAAAATAATAAATTTGTTCACAAATTTTTGTAAAATTGTTCACAAACTTATCTTACAACTTAAAATGAACATTTCAGAAAAAGAGGTAACGTTCGTAGCTGTACTAACTACTACTGTAATGAATAGCATTGTATCATATGACCAAACCTTCAGCATTTTACCTGTTGTCAACCAAAAAACTAATTCGTAGAATCCTTAATTCACCAGATACAACCGTCAACTGAAATAATTCACATTTCTACTTATGTTTAGTGCGGCGGCAATTATCGACTGGGATCGAACCCTCAGTTACGACCTATAATTGGCAACTAACAGTGTATAAATATAGTGTACGAGCCATAATGCTGTTTTATGAGCTTTTTAAAATAACCATTGTCATACCGAAGAGGACGTCGACGCGTGGCTATCGGGAATTGTGACTATTATTTATTGTTATTTGTCTTTGAGTAATTGTTTTTTCTTTCTTGTTTCGATAACGTTTTTAGGTCCCATGGAAGCATAGCTCTTGCTCGGGCGTACCTCGGGCCTTGTCTCTTGGTAACAAACATTATAATAGAGTAGATAATCAGGTGGGTTGTCACCTTTAAAAAAAAACTTGCACCCCTATATCCTTCACCGCTTTCTAGTGTTTAAGCTGAGGAGAAGAAATGGCGCATCAAACTCCCCAGAAGTTCCTTAATCATTATCATAATACAATACTTTTATTATTGCAGATGATAGGTCTTCTACTGCAAGAGCCTTTTTTTTTTTTTTTTTTATTGATGTCCAGTGGAAATTCTACATGGAACTTCCTTCACCCCGGGGAAGGGCGAAGGGGTATGTCGGACTCCTACCGGCTAAAACCACTGGAGTGGTCATCTTCGGCACCGAAGGGAGGCTCCAGGTCCTCGTAAGATCACACTAGAGCCGCCCATTGGTGCCACGCCTTTAGGCACATCACGGAAGGGATGACTGTAAAGCGGTCACCCCCTCTAGCGGAGGGAAGGCGACTGTAAAAAGGTCGCCCCCTCAGGCACTTCTCGGGGAGGATTGTAAAGGATCCCCCCAAGCCTCGCTTTGCGCTGTGCAGCGCACACGGCGGCACGTGACCACGTGCGCACCACCGTCTTCCCGGGGGTCGCTCGGTGTGAGCACGCAGACTTCCCAATCTGCGCACCCGCGACCCCCGTGGCCCCCCACCATGAATTGACGGCAGGGGGCTCAGGCGTGTTGGACTTGGGAGCCGGGACGGTTGTTGCCCCGGCGCCGTCTCGTCCTATTCTGTGCAGGTATGCACCGAAACAACCGTGACCGGTGAACACCTGCGTCAGACGGTAGGTGACGCGCTCGCTCCTTTGGAGCCAGGCTCCGAAGAGCGGCAGGATGGCCTCAACGACGCGCTTGGTCGCGAACTGCAACCGTAGGCGATGACGCCACATCTCGAGTGCGCGCCGTCGAGCCAGCCGCCTCAGTCTGTCGAACGCCCCTGAAGGCACGCCTTCCCCACTTTGGCGGAGAGAGCGTGTCTGGTCGTAGACCCACGCATCCATCTCCGCCTGGATGTCGAAAGGCGGAAAGCGTGCCAGGAGAGTTGCCGCCTCGTAGGACACTGTCCTGTATCCCCGTGCAATCCGTATAGCCACTCTGCGCTGCAGACTGTGAAGTTTGTTTCTGCAGCGCTGGACGCCTGACAGCCGGGATGACCATACAGGCGCCCCGTAGAGGGCCACAGACCGCACGACGCCCCCGTAGAGACGGCGAACTTCCTCGCTCGGTCCCCCGAGATTGGGCAGCACCCGGTGTAATGCACCCACTACCCTCTCGACTCGGGGGACGAGGCGCGTGAAGTGCTCTTCGAAGCCCCAACGACTGTCCAGGGTGAGCCCCAGGTACTTCATGTACTGGCCCACCCTGATTTGCGCGTCACCAACGCGTATCCACGAACTGGGTGGTTCTCTACTCCGCGGCAGTTTGTGGAACCATAGCGCCTCGGTTTTATGAGGCGCTATCTGCAGACCCAGAGCGTGGATTTTGGCCACGACAATTGCCACCGCTTGCTCGGCAAGCCGGATGGTTCCCTCGAAGGACTCCCCGCTGGCCAACACAAGAGTGTCGTCAGCGTAACAGACCAAGCTGACGCCAGCGGGGAGAACAACACGCAGGACCGCGTCGTAGGCGAGGTTCCATAAAAAGGGGCCGAGAACCGACCCCTGCGGAACCCCGCACGTAATCTCCCTCCGCTTTACGCTACCGTCCCTGCCCACGTAGCGAATGTGCCTATCACGCAGATAGGCCCCAATGATGCCCTGCAGGTAGGGGGGGCATCGGTGATGGACTAGCGCCCCCCTAATCGCGCCCCACGGGATGGAGTTGAAGGCGTTGACGATGTCTAGACTGACAGCCAACGCCACCCCACCCCGCTGGGACACTGCCTGTTCCGACAGCGAGCGGACGCGAAGAATCGCGTCGATTGTGGACCGCTGCTGCCGGAAGCCATACTGACTTTCGGCCAGGTCGGGACCCACTCGCGACAGGTGCTCAACGAGTCTTCGGGTATCTACTGCAAGAGCCTAGGTAGGCACAAGTATAATTTTACGAGGACCTGGAGCCTTTCGGTGCTGAAATGACTGCTCCAGTGGTTTTAGCCGGAAGGAGTCCAGCTTCTCAATTTGATAAGCTGAGAACATGATATGAATATATCGATGTGTTTACGTTTTTCTTGGGAGATAGGTATTAATTCAAGCCTCCTGCGGTGCCGACGATAACCGCTCCAGTGGTTTTAGCCGCCATATATATATACCCATTCGCCCTTCCCCGGGGCGGAGGAAGTTCATGTAGAATTTTCACTGGAAACCAATAAAAAAAAACGGCTTAGTCTGCTATGATGATGACATTCTTGTGTTGACTAGCGTGCTTGCATTAATACCTATCTCCCAAGAAAAACGTAAACACATCGATATATTCATAAATGTTCTCAGCTTATCAAATTGAGAAGCCACAATTAGAGACAAAGGAATAAAATAATTAAAGTATTGAACACACTGTACCCAATTATTTTGTAATAACCTGGCGCAAATTACGTATAATACTGCGTACTATGGTAATCTTCGCCTGGCTTTATAAAAGATATAATGGGCTTGACATTTCGAGGACATACGTGCGCTGTTGAATTCACCTGCATCTGTATTGAGAGGTATATGTTTATAAGTATATTTGTATAATCAGCCCTTAATCCCACCTATATAGCGGAATTAAGATTGACTGCCATGAATCCCGAAGTGGAAAATCCTGGTTTCGATTTTTATGTTGGGCTACGTGTTTTTGAGTTTTTCTGTTTTGGAAATCTCATAAGGAGATCGAAGTTTTGAATCAGAATCAGAAATCATTTATTTGCAAAAATGTAGGTTACAAAATAGAGGTGTTGTTGGTATTAAATCTACTACATTTTACCATGTAGCATGCAAATTTGTAGTTCAGATGATGTATAATGAAATATTGAATCAGTAAACAAATAAAAATAATTAGTTAATAATAATTAGAAATGTCATATCCTGTAACAAATCATGCTCCTGATACAAATAGTTATAGTCCAAAGAAACAATAAAAATATTTATACTTCTTATAATAATATGAATATCTAATGATGTCATAAAGAATTATCGTTTAAAAAATCATTGACGGCTCTTTTCGACCAGTAGTTTTGTTAATTTCTTTATGAAAATGTATGATATTTTAATGTCATATGGTATCTTATTGGAAATAACGCATCCCATACGCATTTATTTAGTAATGCTATTTTGAAAATACCTGTATATAAACGATTCTTGTATTGAGATCTTATTAGTCTTCGGTCTTGTTGAATAATTAATTCTAAAAATAAATTTAATAAAAACAAACAATGCTACTTCCGGAATATACAATAATGGAAAGGTTAGTAGTTTTAGGGAATAAAACATAGGGATAAAGTGGTCTGTTGAATTGATGCCAGTCACCTTATGCGATATTTTTAGGCTCAGAATGTTATTTTCGTTTCACTGCAACTGCCCCAAAATACTACCCCGTATTTTAGGGTCAAGGCTGACCATGATAAGCTATAATAATAGTGTCAATATTAACTTTTTAGACGAATTTGTTCTTTTTTTTTTGTTTTTTAAAAACGTTGCCCCACACTAGGATTTCTCCTGTGTCGTGGGTGCGTTTACAAACACAAATTCCACACACAATACACCCAGACCCGGAACAACTACCTGCAGATCGTACAAATATTTGTTCCGTGCGGGAATCGAACCCACAACCCGGTGCGCAGCAGCCGACTGTATCAGCCACTACACCAACCGTGATTATAGAGAATATTAGCATATCTACTCAATTTCAGAGGTTTCCATGTTAATCGATTGTCACCTCATACCTTGAAATATAGCAACATTTGACTTGTCTACATTTTGACCATTATATTGAATAGTTAAAGTGGCATTCTCAATCATATTCAGTGTGGTGTCCGAATTAAGAATATAGCACCATTCCGTCTCCTCCTGTGGATGTCGTAAAAGGAGACTGTAAACCATAGTGATGGGCAGCAGCGCCCCTTCTGTGGAGCACCAACCATTCTGCACTCAGCAACCCGCTTGCCATGCGTGTAACTACCCCTAAAATTACGACACATGGCATGTAACCAGTCATAGCAGCAATCTATAGGGAGGCCGTGGTTCAGTGGACGTCTTTTGGCTGGTATGATGATATATGCATTGAGAAAGAGAAAACAATATAAACTTTCCTCTTCAGAACACAAGAGATTTTTCTCGTGACAAAGGTCTCGAACGTCAACTTACCCAGAATATAACCTGTAATTTCGTCACACCACTGTTCTACCCTATATCCATTAAAGCCTACATTACCCACAATAAACACATCGGATACCAAACTTCATAGCTCTATCACTATGATTCACTCCATGGCTACACACTACAGACGATCAGTGAACACCTGACGAACTCGTCAAACTTTTGTAATTGAATCGACGGAACTTGCAGGGACAGAACTCGGAAAGTTGGTATAGATATATGAACGGATGGATAGGTCAATTCATTTAAAAAATGCAGTAGGTTCTTTGTAGTTCAAAATTGTTAGAAATTAGGACAATATTGAATTTTCTAAATAAATCATTTTAAGAATTGTCAATCAGAAAAAAGTTCATAGAACTTAAAAATGGGAGGCTAAGCTATAAAAACAGAAAGCTAAACAAATGTAGTGTAATGTGCCATCTGCTTTACACACTCTCGGTTGAGTTATGTAAGCTCGAAAAGTAAAGTCAAACACTTCTGTAGTTGCTGCTCTCAAGGAAGCTCATCCTGGCTGCATATGCATGATGCATAAAAGTGGAACGGTTAACTTAAGGGCCGTATTCAATTTTCAAAGTCGTAATTCGCTTTTGTGTGTTTGAAGTTCTGAACTTTCACGAATTTTGAATAAATTGAAATTATCGTAGGTAATGTTTGTTTAGCTCTGGTGTGACTGTTATAACATTAACGATCTCGAGATTTTTTTTATTGGTCCTAGTGGAACCTGAAGCTCATCATGAACTTGAAGCACCTTGGAGAAGGGCGAAGGGGCATGCAGGACTCCTACCGGCTAAGATCACTGGAGCGGTCATCTTCGGTAGGTAGCTAAGGGGGCTCCAGGACCTCGTTAGATCACACTAGAGCAATTTCGAGTACCTAAAACCCTCCTCGGTGCTGAAAATGACCTAAGGTGGCTGGTAGCCTGTAAGAATCCAACATACCGCTCCGTCCTTCCCCAAGGGGGGAGAAAATCCATGATTGATTTCCAATAGTTGAAATAAAGGTAGAAGGTATGTTTGTTTAACTTTCCCTCTCTACACTTTTAAAGTTCTGTAAGCAAGCTCAGTATTGGACAAAGTTGTTTAATCGTCCTTTTGTAAGTTGCGCCCGTGTCATGAGGTGCCTGGTGCTCCACCCTACTTAGGCTTTAATTGACGCCGTTGATTATCACTAGTAACTAAAGAGGAATTAAATATCGCTACGAAATATCTAAATTTCAAATTAAGTATTTTCGAATGATACTGTGACAAGCCCGTAAACGTCCACTGCTGAACATGAGCCTCCTAATGCTCACTGCAATGAGTGCTCATAGGGAATATTGCCATAATCACCACGCTTGGCAGGCGGATTGGTGATCAGTAGTTGTTAGTACACGGGAGAAGGCTGCACATCCTCTTAATATCCTTAGTCGCCTTTTAAGAACCCTTGGATGGAGAGGGATCGTCTATTCTTTGCCGGGAACCACACGGAGATATATAAAGAGCAACTAATCATCTAGATCAGTTGGAACTAAGTTGGTAGGAACACTAAAGTACACCCAATATCTCCCCATAACATAAGCATTAGTCTGAGAAGACAAACAGTGAGAGACAGAATACAATAAAAATATTACAATGATAAGATCGTACTCAATTGATTATCACCTCCACATTTATTTATTGTTCTTTTTTAGGGTTCCGTACGTCCGAATGAAAATGGCTTGTTGTTAGGGTCTCAAATATATTTATTGCATTATTTTAAAATAAACAGTTTTAAAGTTAAGTAGGAAAATAGATAAATTACTGAACCTAAAATTTTGAAAGTTTCACTGTAAGTAGTTCTTTACTTATAGATTACAGGAGGACTTTAAGAAGTGAATGGTCTTAAAAGAAAATGGTAAATGTTTCAATATTGTGCCTACAAACTTAAATGTTTAGTTTGAATGTATCGCAGAACAAGTATACAAAGTATTTTTTTTTTGTAATACGTTTCCCCACACTAGGATTTCTCCTGTGTCGTGTGTTCTTTTACAGACATACATTTCACACACCCAGACCCGGAACAACTACCTGCAGATCATACAAATATTTGTTCCGTGCGGAAATCGAACCCGCGTCCCGGAGCGCAGCATTCGACTGCATCAGCCACTGCACGTGTCGACATTGGCATAAGGCAGAAGTCAATAATAGACAACATATTCAGTTTCCCTTTTTTTTATTACCACAATCTAATTGGGGACATTAAAAAAAAACATGTTAGTTGCGTCACGGCGTTCGATATACCAGGTATGTATGTGATTTCCTAGAAGGTTGAGAGACCTGTAGTTTAACCGGAACAGGGAGGATGCACTTTGAGAAGTCAGTCGGATTGAATTTACTATCCTTGCGGGACTAGATCTAAGAGATAACATATTTTTCGAACTCTACATGCGAGTTCAACTCGCACTCGCCCGGTTTTAACATGACGATGTCCCCCTCTAAGTTAACTCCTGTATAGTTGGATCAGTTTACAGAAATTTATCTCTCGTGCACAAAAATGTAAAGCTTCATGAATATTTTACAAAACAAACGACATAAATATCGATGGTATCTAATTGGCGTTACCCTCTTTGTTTAAAACACGCATCATTTCCCCCGGGAAGGCAAAAGTCGCAAATTTTATAACTCCGTGTTTACCCGGTCGCCGTAGTTGGTAATTAGATCGAGACGTGATTTCGTACGGGAAGGCCGAATTAATATCAATGTTCTTCGTTCCTAATTTTAGGGTTGCGCCGCATGCCAAAGGATTGTCGATACGATAAAAGAGAATATCGTCTAAGCATGCTTATTTACAATTAATTTCCACCGAGTAATCGATAATTTGTTTAAATAATAAAATGAATTTTGGGTAGTACAGTTTTATCACGACATTTATTT
This sequence comes from Diloba caeruleocephala, assembly GCA_947459985.1. Taxonomy (NCBI): domain Eukaryota; kingdom Metazoa; phylum Arthropoda; class Insecta; order Lepidoptera; family Noctuidae; genus Diloba; species Diloba caeruleocephala. The sequence continues at coordinate 8,079,070 of OX381618.1, forward strand.
TATTGATTTGCTTAGTATCTTCCGAACTATAGATATATACGAATTTATAGATTGTTAATTAAAGCTATTTTATGGAAAACTATGTTCTACAATTTGATAATATAGTTCATTATCAAATTTTAGTAGTAATTTCCGAACATAAACGATAGCTAATAAATACGTATAACTATCGATATATTAAAAAGTAATATCATAACATCTAGCCCATCACTACCCTTAAGAAAATGAAGACAAATGCTAACGCCAGCCGAGGGGTCCGGGTTCGATCTCAGACGGGACATGACAAACTGTCTATGACATACATAATTTTGTAACGGCTTCGTTATTAAGTCATGAAACGAGGGGAACCCTGTCTTGGCACAATATTTTGTACTAATCAATGTCACTTATGCGGATAAAATTATGTGTAATATTTTTGTTTAGATATTGGCTTGTTTATTCTAGTAATTATATTAAGGCTGGCTCTCCTTGGCTATACTTATGGACCGTGTGATTCCTCTTCGTTACCAGTCTGCTGCGTTGACAAATAAAGGTCTATCCAGAGAAGCAACATCGTTTTTGTTCTTTGAAATCACACACAATCTTATCGTTCATTGCAGCAGTATTTGGGAGGTCAATGTGTATCAGTGAACGTCTTAGGGTTGATATGTGCTGAGTTATCCGTCTCCTACTGTGGATGTATTCCGTGTGGTGTCCAGATTAAGAATATAGCACTACTCCGTCTCCTCCCGTGGATGTCGTAAAAGGCGACTAAGAGACTCTAAACCATAGGACTGAGCAGCAGCGTCCTTTATGTGGAACAGTAGCCATTCTGCGCTCGCCAACCCGCCTACCGAGCGAATAGTAGGTATTGGCATGTTCCCCCCAAAATGACGACACAGTTCGGAAAGTCTATAGGGGACACCCGCGAGCTGATTAGCTTAAAACAGCTACAGCAGACGCGATAGCAGCTATCGCGCAGCCAAGGATCCATCGGCGGCAAAGCGTCAAAAAAATTGGTATTACGTAAGGCATCGCCTGTCGCTATTGTGGAAGATGTGTACTATGTTACTAGCGCCAGTAGCCACCAGTGGAATTAAAAATAATGAACATTTTTAATTCATTGATTGTGCGACAGAGGCGCGTCAGAGATCTTCGCCTGTTTAGCCGCTATCGGCAAATAGGTAATACCAAATTGACGTTTGACAGGCGCGTTGGAGCAATTTACGCCTGTTGCAAAGCGTCTGCGACGTAGGTAATCAGCCCGCGAGTCTTTGTTCAGCAGTGGATGTCCTATGGCTGATATGATCATGATGATGATGTATGTCAGTCTTATCTTGAGAAATCCATCAACAATTCTTTCGCCATTGTTCATTGAGTACAATATAATTATATATCTAAAAATTAGTTTACAAGTAGTATTAAAAAATATCTGTACCTATCAAGAAGAGAAAAATAAATAAAAAATAACAAACTGAAAAGAACAAACCGAAAGATGCTGCAACAGTGAGTGAGTGCCGTCTGTTGGGATTGGTCATCTTAATGCTGTCATGACAATTGAATCAAAAATTCTGGTGAATATTAAAATCAAGCTTGTTTAGTGTAGACTTTTTAAGAAGTTTAGACTCTTTCTTCCTGTTGTGTCCTCACATTACCATAATTTCGAGAACATTGTACCAATATGATTTAAAAAGAGTAACCATGGAGTTTCTTGCCCGTTCTTCTCCATAGGAAATCTCCACCTTGGAACGAGGCAACTAAAGACTATTCATTAGTGCCTATAAATGGTTTTACATGAATAAAAATATTTTTATCTTCATCTTTATCTTAACAACTCAACTGTACAAGTAAGTACAAATCGGTAGGCACTAGTGAGGGTTTTGGTCAGTTGGAGTCTGTCACTACCCAGGCCACCTTATCTCTGAAGTTACATGTGTGTCCATGAGGGAATTACCGCTCCTGTGTTTATAAAAAAGGGAGAGACTTGTGATGTTAGTGATAATGAAGCTATTATCAAAGTGTGTAATAAAAATGATCAACCAGTAACATTGTTACTCGATACCAAAGTAATGTAGCAAACAAAGTTGCTTGTTAATAAGCTCCTTAACAAAGCGCAGGAAAGACAATACATTGGAAAACTTTATAGGACTTTTATAATTTATAACTTTATAATTACCGTCGGCGATATTATATTGTTAAGTAAACGAAACACATGTTACAAAATCTAGTGCCCCCGCATCATAAAAGAAACCTGAGCGTAAGTGTTTTTTATCAACACAATTTATTTTCCAATTGAAACGATTTGCACTAAAAAGAAGCAACATTTAGAACGAATTTCCGTGCGTTCAAGCGTTTTTGCCATACCTACTATTGGAATCAGTCACAACAGCTCACAACATAAAACCCGTAAATTTTTTTTTTTTGGACCCGTGGTGCTGGGCAACTAGTCTTAACCCTGTTGTAACTCCCATTTATTGTGCCTTTAGCCTATAGTTTTTTCTCTGTCTCCTACTTGATACGCAGGGAAGTGGAACGTATATTCTTCCCTACTCCTCCTTTTTCTTTTCTGATTAATTTCGGTGCGGGATCCAAGACAGTTATTCATTTCTCTGGGACACACCGAGCTTCATTGATCGGTGTTCTTTTCGGTGGTCACCATTGTAGATCCTAGCTTACACAACTCCTGTGAGTAACAGTGGTAGGGAATGTGTAGCGAGCTTGTCCCATAAAAAAAAGAAACACTTAGAACCTTTTTAATTTTTCTTTATTGCAGGTGTGTGATTGTCCATTACTAAAATATTGGCAACCAAGAATATTAAATGTAAATTTAACCCTTGTAGCTTAAACTAGTACCGTGTAAGCCTTCGAAAATTCTTTTCAAATAGGTTAAGTGCTTAAGGATAGTAATTTGTACGAAAACATCGAATCAGTTCAACCGACCATTTTTCAAGACCCAGATTTTAGCTAAGTTTCTTTGTTTTGAGGGATCTTGTTTAGTTGGGGATTTGTGTCAGTAGCCATTAAATTATAAATTTTACTAAATATGTCATAGCCGGAGGAAAACCATTTCTTGGATTTGAATATTTAACGGGTCGTTAAAATATTAAAATTCAAGGTCTTCGAAGGTCCCAAATGGTTGAATTATGGTATGTTAAGTGCTTCATGTAAGTTATTCGGATTTTTGCCTTAGGAACATGTCGTTAGCTATTATAAGGTTATTTTATGAAAAGAACAGTCACAGTAGTATACAATGAGATATTTTCATACATCTACGTAAAAATTCACTATGTACCTACCTTAGCTTTTGCTTCTTCTAGATGCTTCTAATTTTTTTCATAATATACATCTGTTGCAGACGATTGAAGCCGTGCCCCAGTGCCTGTCTAAGTTTATGAGAATACAGGCCACTCGAAGCGTTCATTCTCGACATCCCGAAGAAAAGAAAAGAAAGATGACCACCCAAGAGGTTTTAGTCGAAAAGATAACCATGCCCTGACCTCCACAACATAATTACTTATCCATACCAATAATAATAGTTAAGGTTAAAAGTTACTGATTAGGAATAACTTCTCGCTGTATGATGATGATGATGCTCAGAATAGGTAGTCTTATGATAACTGAGACATGGCTGTGCTCCCTGAGGCACGGTCGGGTCCCGATAAGTAGTACTCTTACCATCTGAAACATGATAGCGGCAAAAGTGTCTGGATTCCACAGATCGATTGTTCTGGATAGTCATGAATTAAATCCTCAACATTCTATTTGTTTCGATGCTTCGATTGAATAGCAATCCTATACAAAATATCGCCATATATGATATGGTGATTCCATAATGATTGGAATTAACTCTTTGCACACTAATCCGTCTCTTAATTAAGCACCTAATCTGTGCCTAAATACCTAAGAGACCTGATAGTATCATAAAATCAGGCTGAAAAATAATCAATCTAATCCAAAATCTTTAGGTTTAAGATTAGAATTTGCCGCCTTTTTAAACATCCACAGTAGGAGATAGAGTAGGTAGTGCTATATGCTTAATCCGGAAACCATACGTAATATTCACGTCAATGTCTCTTAGAAAAAAACTATTTAATTTAGCATACCACATCGGAGTCGCCGTAAGTAGAGTTCTACTTACGGCAATTCAGATGTGGTATCTGGGACCTGTGCGTCAATCCAATTAACATTCGGAAGCTCCAGCCGCGACCTAACACAACTTTACACACGATAACCGACACACAGTTCCCAGTTATCCGTAATAAACCGTTTGGAGACCAATCAAGCCACATCAAAGGGTGCAATAACCATTGGACCCAATCGACGGAGGACCAATTACAATGTTGAAAGCGTTCGCGCCGCAGGGCACACATGGGAACCGAATTTGAATTTGAAATTTCGGGGCCAATTTACCTTGAGGTGCAAGGCGACAGATACCGAAATGTAGTGCTGGGAAAGGAGTGATCGAAATTGTGCAGTATATGGAAGATGCGGAGATTTGGAGATGCAGAAAGACTTTATAAATATAGAATAGATTTTTTTAATAACTTTAACCGTAGTTTGAATGTTTTGTTATTGTAATTTCAAATAAATGGTTTGTGTGGTATACGGATTAAGAATACCTATAGCACCACTCTAGGCTACTAAAGGACCAGAAGGATAGGCAGCAGCGTCTCTTCTGAGCTAGCATTGTGTGTCTGTCTCATTTTCGACCAAATAAATAATTTCTTTCTGTCTTTCTTTGTAGCCGTACTGCGCTCACCAACCCACCAGCTAAGCTTGGTTAGAACTGGCTAATCCCCTCTCCCCCAAATTAACCCATGGTTGTAAAGGGGTGATCTGTTCTTTGCCAGGAACTACATGGAAATCCACCACCACCATACAGCAAAAAAAAAAACAACCCAAACAAATGTCACAACAAGAAAAACACATTAGTTCTGATATTCTAAGGTGTACTACGTTAGAGTCACAATATTAATATCGGGTCGCATCGCGCATCTCCCGAGGGGTTTCTAAATCATCCGTCCCTGTCGCTCCCTTGCGCCCGGCGCTAACTCGTACAAGATATTGTGGATAAGACTTAGGAGTTATTATTGTGATGTTTAAAAAGTAGCAATTCGTATCATATTGATCTATTATTGCCCACTGCTGAACATGTATCATATTGATCTATTATTGCCCCCTGCTGAACATGTAAGACATTTATCTGTCAAAGTTATAACCAACTTAAGATAACCCATCGATACGGTTTGAGAATAATTTAATCAGACGCGAGAAAATCATAAGGCGCTGAATTATCTGGCCCTTTCACACCAATAGACGTTACATAGGAAAAATATAGAACAGTTTTAAAATCTAATATATATGTAGGCTATTATTATATTTCATAGATGGTAACATGTGTACTGCTTACGAAGGACCTCCTGCTCACCTCAATGTACGGTCAAAAGAGATAACTAATGCCGAAAAAATATGGCTTTAATCTCACATGCATAAACATCCAGACCCGGAACAACTATCTGTAGACCATACAAATATTAGTTCCATAAGGGAAATTAACCCACAATCGCTAGCGTAGAGAACTAATTGCCCAACCACTGCCCCAACTATACCACAACAATAATCACAGTATAGTTATTAACAAACAAGAAAAACTGTATAACCATAATTTGCTAAATAAATCTTTATCAAGCCGTGTCCACACAAGCCTAGCGGTGCCGTAGCGCCCCCGGTAACATTCGCTTTACGGTGTAATTTTTCTTATGTTATTTATTTATTTATTACGCTGTGAGTGATCTATATCACGTCATATCTTACACTCTTGTAAATGGGCCAGCATTTATTCAGTACCGCACCGCGGCGCGGCGTTCGTGTGGTGAGTCTTTTACTTTCGTTTGTGCCGATATTTGTAATTGTTTCGGCTTGGTATTTTCTGTGTTAAACTTTACGCCTCGCAAGTCTAGCGTGTGTGTCAATCCATACATGTGCAACGTGCTATGTAACATTGCATGTTGTACATATTGTGTTATTTTTATCTAGAGCTGTTTGTGCCTCTTTTTTAAGAGCGGAAAATGAGCAAGTGTCTTAGGCGCGCCTTTCTGGAGTTATTGTTTATAAGTGAAAACTTCTTTTAACGTGGTATGCATATTTTTAAATGAGATAAAATCTCTGGACTCGCGACACCGTTACCAGACGCTTGAAGTGAAAACATCTTTTAGCGCGGTGCGCATATTTTTAGATGAGATAAAATCTCCTAACGCGCCAAAATATGTTTTCACTACTGTAGACACTCCCGGAGCGCAATTTTTTTTTAAACAATTGAACTTTCTTTCTAATTGCTTACCTCGTGAAAAGTTTACAGTAAATATCTGGACAGCACTAAACGTACTATTGGCATCTTCTTCAACAAATTGAAAATCTCGAAAGCTAACAATATCATTATCTTCCCTTCTCTATATATCCCTTACTTAAACGGACAACCCAAGCTTAGATATTTAGCCTTTAAAAGTAATAGACAATTACACTAAAACTTTAAGTTTTACGATCCATAAGAAAATCCATAATGGATATAATGAAGCTCAGTCCCACAGCAAGTTTACACCTACCATCGCTAGAAAACGTTTGAGAAATTACTTTTAACTCATAAAATGGGAAGAGGACTCGCGTTTATCTTTAGGCTAGCGAAAATTTGTTAAACATGGTAGCAGAACAATGGGGATTAGCCAGGAATAAATTTTCCGTGAGTTGTCCGGCTTAAGAATATAGCATCACTTCAACTCCTACCATCGACGTCTTAAACGATGGCTAAGGGACTCTAAGCCAGCGGGATGGGCAGGAGCATCTCTTCTGTAGAACAGCAGCCTTTCTGCACTCACCATCCTGCCTGCCAAGCGCGGTGAGTACTGGAAAATTCCCTCCAAAATTGCATGTAACCGGTTGTCTATGAGGGAGGCCTTTGTTGAGCTGTGGACGTCTTTTGGCTGATATGATGATGAGGAAGAAAATTCGACATTCGCAAGTCTGTAGCGATCATTATATATTTTTTGTTTTTACTTTGTAGAAATCCTTTCTGTCTGCGAGAAAATTCTCATGGGCCACCTCCACCCCTGGGGAGGAGCATGCCAGATTCTCACTGGATAAAATCACACAGAGATTTTCGTCGATTTTGCCGTTCACGGGCCACTATTATTACTATCATGACCTAATCTTCCTGTCATATAAAATTCGCCCACCCAAGGCAACATCTAAAATACTCTTGCAGCGCAATTTTGGTGGCATGAACTCGGATAATCTCCGTAAAGATGCTGCTAATATCAACTGGGCTCCTCTCATAACCGCTGAGTCAATTGACACTAAAGTTGAATTATTAACATCTACATTAAAACAGCTTTATGATGTACATGCTCCCACACGAGCAATAAAAATAAAACATCTCCCGGCACCGTGGCTGACAAATGAGATAAAAGCTATAATGCACAAAAAAGCTATAGCCAAAACAAGATATAAATGTCGGCCCACACCTTCAAACCGAGAAAAATATGTGACTGTTCGCAATCATTGCAATAAGGTGTGTAGAGATGCACAACGCCACCATATTCACAACTCCGTTGAAAATGGAGATCCAGCGAAAGTTTGGAAATTTCTGAAAACTATGGGAGTTGGAAAGTCGCGGCAAGATGATATCCCTAAAGATTTAGATATTGATCTACTGAATCAACATTTTTCATCTTCGTCCTATTGCAACAGGGCCACAAAAGCAAAAACGATTACTTATCTTTCTAGTCTTCCAACACCCGATCACTCACCATTCGCTTTTAGTCAATTTTCCGCTTGTGATGTTGAGAAGAGCATAGTGTCAATTACGTCCAACGCAGTTGGAAGTGACTGCGTCAGCCGTAAGATGGTACTCCCTGTCCTTGACGAGATCCTTCCAGCCATCTGTCATATCCTCAATCACTCCATATCTTGCGGCGTCTTCCCATCTACATGGAAAGATGCCCAAGTCATACCCTTACCCAAAACGGCAAAACCTACATCTTTTTCAGAATATCGACCCATTTCCATACTACCATTCCTTTCCAAAGTCCTTGAACGCCTTATCCACAACCAGCTCAGTACTTTCCTCTGTAAAAACAGTCTCCTGAATCCTTTCCAGTCCGGATTTCGTCCTGGTCATAGTACTGTTACTGCTTTAGTCAATATTACGGACGATATTAGATCAGGTATGGAGCATGGAAATCTGACGGTTCTTTCCCTACTCGATTTTAGTAACGCCTTTAACACCGTCGATTTTGATATTTTGCTTGGTATTCTTTGCTCTCTCAACGTATCTCCAACCGCGATTGACTGGTTTCGAAGTTACCTGTCTGGCCGCCGACAACGTATTTGCATCGAAGATACTTTGTCTTCTTGGTGTATTGCTTCTGTTGGTGTACCACAGGGTGGCGTTCTATCTCCTTTACTCTTCGCAATATTTATTAATTCAATTTCTAATCAACTTCTTTCTTCCTACCACCTTTATGCAGATGATTTGCAAATTTACTCACAAGGTTCCCTTGGAGAGTTACCGAAAGTCATCAATATCATAAATAAAGACTTGGCCCGTATATGCGAGTGGAGCAAAGCATATGGATTATCGGTTAACCCTTCGAAGACCCAAGTGTTAGTTGTTGGCAGCCCTAGGCTTACCTCTAGGATTAACTGGTCGCAGCTTCCTCAGGTAATTTTCGATGGCACTGTGGTACCTATAAGTAAAAGGCTCAAGAATCTGGGGATACACTTCGCTATAAATCTTTCTTGGGGTCCACAGTTACAAGAGGTTAGTCGAAAATTATTTGCATCAGCAGGTTCTTTGAGGAGAATACGCAATTTTCTCCCAACTGCTACTAAAACTGCGCTTGCTCAATCCCTCCTTCTTCCTATCCTTGATTCTGCTGATGCCAGTTATCTCGATCTTACTGAGGCACAATTAGATAAACTTGAGCGACTCCAAAATGTTTGTATTAGATTTATATTTGGTTTACGCAAATATGATCATGTTTCAGATTTTCGTACAAAACTCAAGTGGCTTCCAATACGCCTTCGCCGGAATTCTCATATTCTATACCTGCTTTACAATATTTTGTTTAATCCTATAACCCCCTCTTATCTTAAAGAACGTTTTAAGTTCCTTACTGACGCACATTCGAAATTCCTGAGATCTTCGGAGAATCTGAGACTTGAGATGCCAATGCATTCTACAACATTGTTTGACAAATCCTTTACAGTCCAGGTTGTCCGATTATGGAATGCACTGCCTGTGTCAATAAGAAGAGCACAGTCACTAGCTATTTTTAAAAATCTCATAAAGGAACATTATCTGTCTATTTAAATATTTGTTGTATTTACTCTTATTTTATTCATTAAATTTACGTACGATAAACTATATATATATTATTATATATTTTATTTTTATGTATGTATTAGTATTAAATGAATATAATATTCCCATCTATATTGTATTAGATTGCCTAGATACGGTATTTGATTTTTCTTTAAGTATAATAAGTACACCACGGACTACCCCCTCAGTATTTTTTTCATATTTTTCTTGTCCATCCAAAGGTTGTCTGTAAGAAATCGCTAATAGCGATAAGACCGCCCATTGTACAATTACTTGTGTTATGATTTATTTTCCTACAAGTTATTATTCTAATGGTGTACAATAAAGAATATTCTATTCTATTCTATTCTATTCTATTCTATTCTATTCTATTCTATTCTATTCTATTCTATTCTATTCTATTACGGGGGCCTGGAGAGGGCGTTGTTTGCCCGTTTTATGCCCCAGGATCATCTGCTGCGGATTGATAGAGTGGTCCCCACATCTCGATTTATTCAAGGAAAACGTTTTCTTTCTCTTTTTCTAAATTACTGCCTCGCAGGAGTTCACCGCACTTCAGCACTACTGCAGCTATCACTGTTGGCCATCTTTTGAACTATAGCTGACAATGAAAGGACCCTCTCAACTTCATCGACGAGGGCACTCTACCACTGTTATTCTGTTGCCGTTCTACCTAATCACAATAAATTCTATGACCACTGTCCGTTAAAAGAGGTTATATCCCTTTTGCATGTTTTCTAAAATACGTATATGTTTGTTTTGAAAAAAAAAACCGTACTAGAACTCCATTCTTCTTACTCCTAGGGCGAAAGCTTTAAAACATAGTTTTTAAAACTGAAATGGCATTTATGTTGTGTTTGATGTATCTGTGTTTAAGTTAGCCATAGTTAATTAATGTTAAGGGAAGATGATGGAAGGTAATTAGGTACGTGAGGAGAGCTGCAGTTTTTTGCTGAAATTCCTTAGTCCAGACTAAGGATTTATAAATAGATTTTAAATATCACAGTCCATAAAGTGTGGCATGAGATATTTGGCGGCGCCGTCTTTTTTACGTGAATTTAATAAAGGCCGGTTCTTAACGCGTTTTTAAGGCTTTTTCAGTAAATAGTCTACCGTTTCTTACGTAGTCCTATATAATTTTTAATACTTATAGATTCAGAATACATTCATACATCTGCGTAATCTATGTTACGTATGGGTTCTTACGAATCACTTAAAAATATTTAAAAAAATGTTAATATACTAACAGTGCCCTGCCTTTAATTAAAGTTTTGTCCGTAAAAACCTGCTAATGTTTAATGTAAAGAGCTGTATTCATTGTATAAATACTAGAAATAAACATAAAATTGTAGTACCTACATTTACATTGTCAAAAACCTGTAGGAAACTGTAGGTATTCGATTTAACAACAAAATACCCAAAGCAATTACTGATCTCACAGATGGGAAGTTTAAAACACACGATAAAACAATACTCCTAAAACAGCCTACTTACTATAGGATTATAGATTATGTTGACGATGGGGACATCTGGCGTTAGCTGTTTTCTGCATATGACCAAATATATCTGAACTGCTGTTTGTAGTGTATGGCTGCTATATTTATTCTTCATCACTGTATTGATAAAATTTCAAACGCCTTGTATATTATATTCTCAATATCTTGTTCAATATTGTAATCTCAAGTATTTTAAAAATCCATGGAGTTTCTTGCCGACTCTTCTCCATACGATCAACTAATTGGAACAACTTAAATTCTGACGTTTCATAAGTGCCAGTAATTGGTTTATTTGAATAACTTCACTAATATTTTGACTTCCTACCAATATTTTGACTTTGACTGATATGATGATGTGGTACATATTCTCTAGCGATGATTTGGCAATGAAAACTCACTTCATGCTTTTAAGCAATCCAACCTTACGTTATCTTCTGTATCGTGGGTACAGTATACAGAAATAAATCTTACATGCACAAACACTCTAAATATTTGGTCCATGCGGGGGTCGAACCCGCGACAGGTTGCGCCGAAAGCCAAAAGCTTAGCCACTGCGTAAACCGTCCCGTCAGGGCTCTATCTGTCTGTCTCTATTTCTAATAAAGATTATTTTCGTCATCTTCAAATGTAGATAACATGACTCCAGTTATAGACCACAAGCATAAGGTAGTTACGATGTCTATCTATAGGTGACGGACAAAAATGTAACATGCATAATTTACTATATGGTGGGCAGTCCTCAAGCATTTCATTTCAGTTGATAGCAGGAAAATGTATCTCATATTGGGCATGACTCATTCCAATTTGAAACTTATGTCTGTGGCGTAAAACTCACAAGACTCATCGTCGTAAAATGCAAAAACGTTAATAGACTCACGAGAATTTAAAAAATCATCTCTTTTCTCGATATTTCTTTTCCTCTACACCGTTCCTGATAACATCAAAGAAAAAGCGCGTGTAGATAAATAAAACTAACCAGATGTTAACTAACTAAGGTATGGCTCGTACATCTGCAAGTTCATACAAAAACACTCGCCCGTTGCGGTTATTTTTTAGTTCATCAGTGACTTACTGTAACAGAGCGGCGTGGAAATGAATTATCCTCCGAGTACACTCCAAATCGAAGCTACATCTGTCTTAGTGATGGGAACTTGTCGATAAGATAAAACTGAGTAAAATCATTTTTCGTCGTTGAAATTTGTATATGGTGTTTTAGCTTGAGTATTTAATTTACACTCATTGATGTGTTCCATAAAATATGATTATATAGTAAATATTTGTAGGAATTCAGTTTATAAATAACCCTAACTTTCTATTTCCATTGCAAAACTAAACAAACGATTTTGATTATTTCTTACTTCTATCGATTATGAATCATCGATACGTCGACACCCCTAACCAATCGCAGCCGTAGCCGGAGTTTTTTACAGTTTGTTAGTAGTTTTGATATTTTTTATCCTCTTTGCCCCTTTCGAGGATTCATTTTGGACAATAAAATGACCGCAGATGTAACGGGCAGGTGTTGCCATGCCAATAATGAAGGAATCGCACTTAATCGGGATCGCTATTATATTTTTATGGACATAAGATTTTATGCTTGGTCATTTAACAGGCGAGCTGTTAAGAATTTTCGTGGTTTGTTATACTAATTATTTTCTTTAACAGATGCTTGAAAGTTGTTTTATTTAGGTGTTATTATATATATTATACCATCATCATTTCGGCCGAATGAAGTCCACTGCTGGACACAGGCCTCCCTGCTACCTGCAGACGCTGCTGCCCATCCTCCGGCTAATCCCTTAGTCAACTTTTACGACACCCACGGGAGAAGATGGGGTGGTGGTATTCTGAGCCGGTACCACACGGCATTATTATTTTGTAGCATGTAATTATGTTTTGGAACGTACTCACCTACTGCAATGTTTTCTTATTTACTCAAATCTACGGCTATATGTATCGATTCAATAAATGCGATGTAACAAAATGACGTCACGTGCCATCTGAAGTTTTATTCGGTACATTACGATTACACGTACGGGTGCTGCACGTAGATATATCAAATAAATCTCGATTCAATTAGTTCTTCTTCATTTTTATTAATTTATGATGTTTTCTTTTTATGTACGTTTTTATCCAAACGTGTGCTATTTATGACTCAACGCATCGTTCTGTATGGTAATAGCACCATATTATTCGCCTAACTTTTCCAAACACAAATGATTTTAATTGTGTCTGGAAAATATAGCCCATTCTTTCGCTCATCATGTATATTTCTTTATTCCTATTCTTTATTGTACAACATAAAACAAAAAATACAGATTGTTAAATAAAATGAAACATGATGCACAAAGGCGAGCTTAACTCAACATTGAGTTTTCTTCCAGCAAATCTTAGAATGATAAAAAAAAACAGAAACAGTACAATCAGGAAGAAAACAATAGTTAAGAATAATGATAAAATACCCAACTATACAGCATGGACATAATATATTAACTGTGACTGGCATAAAGAATTCTTAAACAAATGCGTCAATGAAGCTGTCGATTATTTTTACTCGTTTCTCAGACATTTAATAGAGAAACACATACCCAAGTCGAAGCTACACCGTAATAATACTTTCCCAGTATGGTATACACAGTCATTAAAAAAGTCAATTAAAGAAAAATATAAATTCTTTCGAAAATATAAAAATTATGGTAATCGGTCGGATTTAGAGACGTATAAATTATTAAGAGATAGGGTTAAAAGGTTAGAAAATGAATGTTACTCTACTTACATAACATCAGTAGAACAGTCAATCAAGACTAATCCGAAACATTTTTGGACGTATGTCAAATCTCGTCGTAAAACATCTAGCATTCCAAGCGTAATTAAGTATGATGATATGGTTGCAAACACCGGCGTTGCTATTTGTAATTTGTTCTCCGAATATTTCTATTCAACATTTTTGCAGTCATCGCAAGCCTCTCCTCTCGGTAACATTTGTACAACACATGAATCACTATCAGATATTTCTAGCGTGCACATAATTCATACTGAGGTGAGCGAGATTCTTAAAGCACTGGACCTCACAAAGTCAGCCGGACCGGATGGGATTCCTCCTATGTTCTTGGTCAAATGTGCCGGCACTATTTCGTTACCTGTCGGTTTACTTTACACAAAATCCCTGTCTGATTGTGTTGTCCCATCCATATGGAAGTCTGCCTTCATAACCCCTATTCACAAAAAGGGACTTGTAACAGATGTTACAAATTATAGACCGATCTCAAAATTATGTATACTGGCTAAGGTATTCGAAAGATTAGTACATAATCAATTGTACGCTGCGTTAAAGCATTCGTTCAATACCTTTCAGCATGGGTTTATGAGAGGGCGATCAACTACATCCAATCTTATACTCCTGAATGAATTCATATCTGAAGCAATGAGTAGAGGTAAGCAAGTCGATGTCATTTACACTGACTACAGCAAGTGTTTTGACAGAATCGATCACGAGACACTAATTTTCAAGTTAGATCAAATAGGTATAAGAGGAGACCTTCTTCGATGGTTCTCGTCATATATTTCAAATCGATCGCAGGCTGTTGTAGTCAATAACTACATATCAAGTTGGGTTATCATACCTAGTGGGGTGCCTCAGGGCTCCCTTCTTGGCCCATTGCTCTTCTTGGTCTTTGTAAATGACATCGGAAAATGCTTTCAACATTCTCAACTACTATGCTTTGCGGACGATATGAAAATCTTCAAGGCTATCTCAACAGCTGCGGATGTGTCTGATTTGCAGGCAGATCTTACTCGGTTGGATGATTATTGCATTCAAAATAGGCTTGATCTAAACCCTACCAAATGTTCGGTCATCACTTACAGCAGGAAATTAAATACCATACTGTCTGATTATTTAATAAAGGAGCACACACTTCAGAGGACTTTTAAAATACGTGATTTGGGTGTCATTCATGACCCCAAGTTACTATTTGAAGACCATGTTGACAATATTATCTCTAGAGCTTCTAAGGCACTGGGCTTTGAAATGCGTATGTCGAACAACTTTAAAGAGGCTAAGACATTAAAAATTTTATACTGCACATTTGTGCGTAGTATATTGGAATATGCTAGTCAAGTATGGAACCCACGCTACAATAAATACATCTCCCGGATTGAAAGAGTCCAAATAAAATTTATTAAATACTTATGCTACCGCAGGAAATGCAATTACACTTCAAATGATTACTTAAAACTCTGTGCTAAGATTCATATTCTTCCATTGACTATACGGCGAGAAGTAGCGGATGTCACATTCATGTTGAATATCATATCGGGGCCTGTTGACTGTCCTGATCTTCTTTCAAAAATTGCCTTTGTTGTGCCCACAAAGAGCTCAAGATATTATACGCCCATACACTTGCCCGTAGTATCCTCTAACTACCGGAAAAATGCGTTCCTGTGGCGAGCGAGCAATACCATAAACAAAAAATGCTTGCATTTCAATTTTGATATATTTGAAACAAGTCTGCAATCGGCGAGGCGGGCACTTAGTCTAGAGTTCTTTTCAAGTTTTTAGCTCTGTGATGCTTATCATCATATGTAATGTCTCTACTTTTGTATCCACTCACGTTATTGTAACCAATTACTACACGTGAAGACCTGTTATTGGCTGAATGTAACTAGCGTAAAATAACTATTGTAATTGTTAAATGCTGTTGGTCTTTCAACATTAAATAAATAAATAAATAAATATATACTTAAATAAATACATAGCTATATAAATAAATATATACCATACATTAATACTTATAAGTTATTGTGAAAGGTAATGCTTTTTGAGTCCTTTCTTGAAAACGCCCAGAGAAGGCCTGTCGCGTATTGAGTGTGGAAGAGAATTCCAGACACGCACTGTACTGTACTGTAAATGATTCATCATAACGGTTGGAGGTATAATGAGGAGTACGAAGGAGAAGAGAAGAAGATGTACGACAGGCTGTACCCCTAGATACAAGATACTCAAAGCGCTCACGCAGATAGAGAGGAGACTTATGCAGGTGGAGAACCGAATAAAGAAGGGGAAGAATATGAGAGTCGCGACGTTTCCGTGTTGGTAACCACCTCAGTTCCGCACGGAATTCCGTTATATGGTCATGTTTCCGCAGGCCAAAAATGAAGCGGATAGATAAATTCTGCAAACATTCGAGTTTATTAAGGAGTTCCTCAGTTGCATCAAGGAAGCAGACATCAGCATAATCTAGAAGCGGTAAATGTAAGGACTGGGCAAGAGTTATTTTTGTGTGAAAAGGTAGGAACTTCTGGAGACGTTTAATGAACAATGTACCCTCCTGCTTAAGTCCGCAATGTGGGTATTCCAAGAGAGGTTAGAGCCCAGGAAAACACCTAGATTCTTAGCACTCCTGGAAAAAGCTATAGGGACACAATCATTCATCACCAGAGGAAGAGACTTGATTCAAGAGGTTAGACATGTATCTGCCACCAAGAATGAGAGCTTGGGATTTGATTGGATTTACAAATAGACCAAAAATTTTGGCCCACTGGCTGATATTACCATTATTGATGGCATCAATAGCTTCAGGGAGCTCTCCAACTTTGAAGTAACGATATACCTGCAAGTCATCTGTATTGAGACTATAGGAAGAAGTTAATACTTTAGTGATAGCGTTAATAAAAACAAAAAAAGAAGAGGAGAGAGAATGCCACCCTAAGGAACACCCACAGCAAGATCACACCACTTAGAGGAGGCCTCCTCGGAACAAACCGACTGCGAAGACCGCGAAGATAGGAACTGAACCATGCAATCACAGAACAAGATATATTTAGAGAGAATAGGATTCCTAACAGGATGCCATGACCAACTGCATTAAAGGCATTGCTAAAGTGAAGTAGAACCAAAACTGTCAGAAGTTTATTTTCCATAGCCAACCGGATGTCATCTGTAATTTAACTAAAGCTGTTACAGTGCTATGGCCAGGACGTAAACCAGATTTTTCTTGCAAGTAGAAGATGAGAAGTGATATACTTGGTTTTCCTTGAATCTTAATGTAAATATTGTTACCTCTTTTATCAAAATAACGAGTTGAGAATCGATTTCTAAGTGTATCCTACCTCTAGTCACGTATCTAATATTCATTCTGCATCACAAACGTACGACACTAACTATTCCCATGTAATAAAGTAGTGTCCATTACGTTTTATCTTAATAAAAATACGTAATTAAATGCAAATAAGGACGGGCGGACAGCATGTCGATATAATTCAGGACGTTTAATCGACTATCGACAGTTTGCGTGTGGACTTATCAAGTTTATGGTTGTTCGTGTGAGCGTTCTATCGGTGGAAGTAAGTCAACGTCGCGCTAATTGTGTCGCTGTGACGGCTGGTGACGATATATCGAAAGTTCTTGAAGGTGTGTACTGATGGGTCTTGATATTTGTAAGTGATACATTTTTTGTGGGAGTTAGATACATGTTTTAGTTTCAGTAAATTTGTTGATATGTTACATTTGTGGCGTGAGCTAGGAATGTCATTCCTAGCTCACTAGGAATGTCATCGCATTCATTTTCTACGGTACTGATTTATTAAGTGTGCCTGTATTGTACTACATGTAAGACATGGCACACAGTTAGTATATTTAAATAAACTTTTTTGTAGCATTTTCAACTGGTGATATCGTTTTAATTAATACGAACTTATCCGTATACATTTTCGAGAAAAAGCATTTTAAGTATTGTAAATAAATTCATCATCATCATATCAGCCACAGGACGTCCACTGCTGAACAAAGGCCTCCCCCTTAGATTTCCACAACGAGCGGCCACATGCCGCTCTCATCCAATGACTCCCAGCGACCTTCACCAGGTCGTCTGTCCATCTCATTAGAGGTCGTGCCACGCTGCGTTTTCCGGTGCACGGTCTGCATTCGAGAACCTTTTTGCCCTGGCCATCGGTTCTACGAGCAATGTGCCCCGCCCATTGCCACTTCAGTTTACTAATCCTTTCAGTTATGTCAACAACTTTAGTTATAGTTTAATAAACTATTCAGAGCAAATTCTTTGATTCTAAGATAAATGCATCGTATCAAGAAGAACGTATCGATATTAGAGTAGTATCAGCACTATAGAATTTGAACATAAATGGATTGTTATCAAAACAATATAAATACTAATACAAATTGTTTCTTATCACTACAATCTTCATTGCGTTACCGGAAGCTCTATCCGAGAAAACCAACATTTAGGTCAGTATCGTAAATTAAGAAATTCTCTGATATTAGTACTACCTATAACGTAACCTACTTTCAAATTGCGAATGTATAAATTTATTATTATTTTTGGAATTAATTTGCATCACTAGATCCATTATCCACGCTAAGGAGAATGTCACTGAAGAACTCCATTAAATCGTTAACAAAATGCAACTCTGTGCAATTTCAATACGGATCATAATCTGTACGCAAAACTAAATAAGTTTGTTGAACGTTATCAGTAACCAAAGCACCAACGAACCTATAAATCCCTTAACATATTTAATTGAAAATTCAACCTTAACTATTAACAATAAGGGCTAAATAAACAGTAGTAATTAGAAAATACAATTGGCAACATATTATCGAGTCATGTGACAAGATTGATGCATGTCAGCTCGTCACGTCTGACCATATCTTAACGCTAAGTGCTTCAGATGCCGACCAGAATGCAAATGAAGTCGTCTCAGTATAAATATCGGAGCACTTTACACGTGTTTATGATATTGTCGCTATCTGTACATGAAAGTGTATCTGTCAAAACAGTTTATGTATTTATGTGCAGTTTAGGAGTCGTGACTGAAGTGGTACAGTTGAGTTAGGAAGTAGATGCCCTAGTTTTGAAGTTATACAAATGTACCGCTGACCATGTTCTGACCAGTGGAACCTTGGTGTGAAAGGAGAAATTTCCGCTTAGGTTCATCAGTGAAGCGGGATCGGGAAAGGTCCGATCCTGCTCGAAGAAGGAGGAGACTAATTCCCATGCCCCTGAAGCCCCCTGCCGTCGCTATAGCACCGGGCCTCTGGATATGCGGGTGCGTAGATTGTGTGATCTAGATCTAGTGTGATCATATAAAGGCCTGTAGCCCTTCTTAGGTGCCGAAGATGACCACTTCAGTGATTTTAGCCGGTAGGAGTCCGGCATGCCCCTCGGTTCTTCCCCACGGTGGAGGAAGTTCATGTAGAATTTCCACTTGGCCCAAAAAAATCAAAAAGGTTCACCAGCGATTCTTCAGCATCAGCTATTATTATTGTAATTAACAGACAAGAAGCAGCTACAGTTCGACGTGCAGTCACTCACTGGCATATTATTTATTGCCTCCTCCCTGCAGTGGGTACCGAGGTCTTAAATATTTTGTCAAGAGTATGCCTAGCGGTCCCTTTTTGACTTTTTGAGCGTGAATATTTGACTGTGATTGCCAATTCAGTTGCTGTGTGTTATGATAATGCTTCCCTATTAAGGTCTATTAAAAGGGGCCTAATTAGGAAGACTATGTTAAACAGTAGACATCTACGGCTGGATATGATGATAATTATGAGCAATTACTACATCATCACTTTGAATAAAGAGAATCCCAGGGCAGGTTTAACATTCGGAAAAATGGGATGTGGGTTTAATATCGAGGAGAGATAGCCAGATAGTGGTGCAGCGCTGCTAAAAAGGCTCACGAGTGCTGGAGATCCCGGAAACTCTCCGCATGTACTAAGGATCTTACTCTCTACTCCTTCCTACGAGGGGATGTTGAAGAAATAAAAAAAAATGGAAGAAGATATTTATTTCTACACTCCATTTTTATTTCTACGCATCATTTAATGCACCTCAATATTTTTACATGGTAAAAATCTTTAAAATAGTCGCAATAACCCCTCTTGGCAGTAACCTTATCCCATAGAGGATTACCTAATCCTGGAGGGCAGATTAAAGCAGCTGCTAGATTTCTTCCTCCGTTTTGATAAATAAAAGTATATCATAAAGAGATCTATCAAGAAGCTTCCAGAACGCAGGGCAGCGTAAAGTGAGTGGCGACACTGCGTACCTGAATGCTAGAGCATGGAGTCGCTTAGGGCCTGGTCTCTGGCTTACCTTTATTGGTCGGTTGGAGTGGAACCCCATGAGTGCCCGCAGGATTTTCCACTCTGGCTTTCCATAAGCCTATCAAAAGACCGGTTTCCCCCTTATAGGGGGTATAAGCCCGTGAAGAGAGAAATATGTCACAATATAAATATTGAATAACTACACAAACGCAAAAACTTACTATTTTAGTAAGATATTGTAATGGTTTACATTTTTTTATAAAAAGTTTGATTTAGTTGTATTAGTAATACTGCCATGATGACGTGACATTCGAATGGTGGGGAGGCGGTGGTAGAGCAAGTTTGTCAGCCACTGGTTTTAGGACAGCCAGTTCCTGTTCAGCATTCTTTCGGGGAGGCGTTTTGATTTCGATGCAATGTTATTGTTGTGCTGGTTATTTGGATAAAGTCCTGTTAATTGAGTCATGAGTTGATTTATATTATAATACTAGCTGGGACCCGCGGTTTCACCCGCATTTAATTTAAAAGAAATGTAGAGTGCCTACTTTGACATAGAATATATATATATATATATATATATATATATATATATATATATATATATATTGTTTTTCAAGGGTTTTATTTTTTTGCGTGGAACGCTAAATATTTTTCTAAAATAAAAGTAGCCTAAGTTATTCCTTATAACATCAGCTATCTGCTAGTCAAAAAAAAAGTCAAAATCACTTCAGCCGTTGCGGAGATTACCCGGAATAAACAGACAGACAGACAAAAAAAATTAAAGTAGATTTTTTGTTGTAGGTACCGTATATACTTTCATATGCATTTAGTAAAAAGCGGTTACTTTGACATTACAAACGGACACTTCAATTTTATTTATTTGTATAGATAAAGAAAAACCTGTCTAGGCGTATCACGCTAGTAATATTTGAGTGGAGTTTTTCGTTGTGAAGTCGAAGTCTTTAAACCATCGGTCTGAAGAAGAGAGATAAGGATCTGTAGGGTTATAATTGCCCTATGAATTCAATCCTTGTTGGTGATACCGATTATTGATAGAAGTAGAGGTAGGCTAGTGGTTGAACGCTTGCCTTCCATATATGAGGGCCGAGTTCGATCCCGGCCTCTAACCTATCGGATTCATGTGCGGATCAGAATTTGATTATCACTTGCGTTAACGATGATGGAAAAGATCGTAAGGAAATCTACAAAACTGAAGGAGAGCCAAAATGTTCTCAATGGGGTATAGTCCATCAACCTGCATTAGGACTGCACGGTGGACTAAGACCTCACCTTTCTCATCGTAAGAAAAGACCCGTACCCAGCAGTGGGACAGCAATCTGCTGATAATGCAGTGATTATTATCGTTTTATATATTTCATAAATATTATGGTAGTCCCATATGTCCAGTGGATACCATCATGTAGAAATGTCCTAGACTATATATGCGTGAAATGGCATAGTAAAATCCACCTCAATCTCTTTATCTTTGGCGACAGCGAACCCGATGGTAAGTAGCGACCGCTTGTATCCATATAAGTGACATACTGTTTATCAACCTAAGGTTTCAGTTGGAATGTCTTTTGACGCGGTAATTTCACGAGCTGTTTCTTATTTTTAGGCGAAAGCAATACATGACCTAAAACGCCGTCTGGGGAGACAGTTACCTTTTTTTTATTGGTGCCCAGTGGAAATTTTTCATGAACTTCCTTCGCCCCGGGGAAAGGCAAAGGGGTATGCCGGACACCTTCCGGCTAAAACCACTGGGGCGGTCATCTTCGACACCTAAGGGAGGCTATTCCGTATTTCCGTGTGGTGTCCGGATTAAGAATATAGCACCACTCCGTCTCCTCCCGTGGAGGTCGTAAAAGTCGACTAAGGGACTCTTAACCAAAGGGATGGGCAGCAGCGTCCCTTTGCTCAACAGAAGCATTACTGCGCTCACCAACACGCCTGCCAAGCGTGGTGAGTATCGGCAAATTCCCCCCAAAATGACGACACGACTAATGCACCGGCCCCCAGTTCCCGGCAGCCTCGCTATTCCTGGTCATGGTAGCGGCCACGGTAACGGCGGGGCAGGGGGTGCTAAGAATCACCGGACGGGATCCGGCTACCACCCCAAACGAAAACTGGCCCTGGTAACGTATAACACACGCACACTGAGGGCAGACGAAAAGATTGTTGAGCTGGAAGAAGAAATAGATAAGTTGCACTGGGATATCATGGGTCTATCAGAAGTCCGAAGAGAGGGCGAGGACACGATAACCCTGAAATCTGGCAACTTATTCTACTACCGGGAAGGCGAACATCTGTCTCAAGGTGGTGTCGGGTTTCTCGTCCGCAGGTCCCTCATTAACAGCATAGTGGCCATCGAAAGTGTGTCGAGCAGGGTAGCGTACCTTATACTCAGAATATCCAAGAGGTATTCGTTGAAGGTCATACAGGTCTACGCACCGACGTCGACACACCCAGATGATGAAGTAGAGAGTATGTATGAGGACGTAAGTAGGGCCATACATACCTCGAAGACACACTTCACTGTTGTGATGGGGGACTTCAACGCGAAGCTGGGCACTCGATGCGATAGTGAGTTGAGAGTGGGGCAATTTGGATATGGGCAACGGAACCCCAGGGGACAGAGGCTGGCCGACTTTTTGGAAAAGGAGGGACTCTTCGTGATGAACTCCTTTTTCCAAAAGCCGCCTCACAGGAAATGGACCTGGATGAGTCCCGATGGTTCCACGAGGAATGAGATTGACTTCATCATGACCAATAGGAGGCAAATATTCAATGATGTCTCTGTGATCCACAGGGTGAAAACCGGTAGTGATCACCGAATGGTAAGAGGCACATTGAATATTAATCTCAAAGTTGAGAGGTCTCGTCTGATGAGGTCTACGCTCCGGCCCTCTAGTGCTCATATCCAAAACCCCGAGAGCTTTCAACTCGAACTCCAAAACCGCTTCGAGTGCCTGGAACATTGCGTATCTGTGGACGATTTAAATGGTAGGTTTGTAGAAACTGTCCAAACGGTTGGGTCTAAGTTCTTTAAGGCCCACCGTAAAGGTAGACCAAAAAAGTTCTCCGATCACACTCTCGACCTCATGGCAGAAAGACGCGCCATGACGCTGCAGTCTTCCGGTGATGCTGAAGCATACCGACTGCTCAATAGACGGATATGGAAGTCGTTGCGGCACGATATCCGCACCTTTAACACTAACGGTGTTAAAGAGGCGATTGAGCGGAATCAAGGCTCCAAAGTGTTCGCAAGAGACAAGTCTATTGGGCAAAGTCGTATTATGAAGCTGAAGACCGAGGACGGCAGTGTAGCGTCGACTAAGCCAGAGATTTTGAGAGAGATTGAGAAGTTCTACCGGCAGTTATACACCTCGGTAAGTATACCTACCATTGGCTCTGACAAAGACCCGCGAGCCAAACTAACCCGACACTATACCGAGGATATCCCGGACATCAGCCTGTACGAGATTAGGATGGCCTTGAAACAGCTTAAAAATAACAAGGCGCCGGGTGGAGACGGAATTACGACAGAGCTTCTGAAAGCGGGTGGAACACCGGTACTTAAAGTCCTTCAGAAGCTATTCAATTCCGTCTTACTCGAGGGCACAACGCCGGAAGCGTGGAACAGAGGTGAGGTGGTGCTCTTCTTCAAAAAGGGTGATAACACCCTATTGAAGAATTATAGACCCATCTCACTTCTGAGCCATGTTTATAAGCTGTTTTCAAGGGTCATCACGAATCGTCTCGAGCGCAGGTTTGATGACTTCCAGCCTCCCGAACAAGCCGGTTTCCGAAAAGGTTTCAGTACCATAGACCACATCCATACGCTGCGGCAGGTTATACAGAAGACCGAGGAGTATAATCTGCCACTATGCTTGGCGTTTGTGGACTATGAGAAAGCCTTCGATTCGATCGAAACCTGGGCAGTGCTGCAATCTCTGCAGCGGTGCCAGATTGACTATCGGTACATTGAAGTGTTGAAGTGCTTATACAGAAACGCCACCATGTCGGTCCGAGTACATGAACAGAGCACGGGGGCAATTCCATTGCAGAGAGGTGTGAGACAGGGGGACGTCATTTCCCCGAAACTGTTCACCGCTGCAATGGAGGATGCCTTCAAGCTACTGGAGTGGAAAGGATTCGGCATTAACATCAATGGCGAGTATATCACTCACCTTCGATTTGCCGATGACATCGTAGTCATGGCAGAATCGCTGCAAGAGCTCAGCACAATGCTCGATGATCTCAACAGAGTTTCCCAACAGGTGGGCCTTAAGATGAACATGGGCAAGACAAAAGTCATGTCAAATGCCCATGTCGTGCCCATCCCAATATCCGTTGGGAGCTCTGTTCTCGAAGTTGTTGACGAGTATGTCTACCTAGGACAAACTGTCCAGTTAGGTAGGTCCAACTTCGAGAAAGAGGTCAATCGTCGAATCCGACTCGGCTGGGCAGCGTTCGGGAAACTTCGCAACGTCTTTTCGTCAACAATACCGCAATGCCTCAAGACGGAAGTCTTTAACCAGTGTGTGTTACCAGTGATGACATATGGAACAGAGACGTGGTCACTCACAATGGGCCTCATAAGAAAGCTCAAGGTCACTCAGCGAGGTATGGAGAGAGCTATGCTTGGTATTTCTCTACGAGATCGAATCAGAAATGAGGAGATCCGTAGAAGAACTAAAGTTGTCGACATAGCTGAAAGGATTAGTAAACTGAAGTGGCAATGGGCAGGGCACATTGCTCGTAGAACTGATGGCCGTTGGGGCACAAAGGTTCTCGAATGGAGACCGCGCACCGGAAAACGCAGCGTGGGACGACCTCCAACGAGGTGGACAGACGACCTGGTGAAGGTCGCTGGGAGTCGTTGGATGAGAGCGGCATGTGACCGCTCGTTGTGGAAATCTAAGGGGGAGGCCTTTGTTCAGCAGTGGACGTCCTGTGGCTGATATGATGAAGGGAGGCTTCAGGTCCTCGTATGATCACACTAGAGCCGCCCACTGGTGCCACGCCTACAGGCACATCTCGGAAAGGGTGACTGTAAAGTGGTCACCCCCGGGGGGATTGAAAAGTATCCCCCAAAGCGTCCCACGGCAGCGTGAGACCCCATGCATGCTACCGTCTTCTCTTAGGTCGCTTGTTGTGAGCACGCAGATTCCCCAATCGACGCACCCGCGAACCCAGAGGTCCCCCGCCTTATAGCAATGGCAGGGGGTTACAGGCGTATGGGAATTAGGTGCCAGGGCGGTTGTTGTCTCCTCCTTCTTCAAGCGGGATCGGCTCTCTCCCGATCCCGCTCTGCGGTCTCCTTCTGGAGCATGACGCTCTCACAGAAGGAGACCACGGCATTCCAATTTTCGTGCTCTGCCAACATAGCCAACACTACTGCTGGCAAAGAAAGATCTTGCCCGATCCGATCGATCAGGATCCGCCGCTCGGAGTCCCACGCAGGGCACACCTCGAGCGTGTGCTGTGCGGTGTCCTGGTCGCTATCATAATGGTGGCATTGTGCCGTGGCCTCACGTCCTATCCTGTGCAGGTACGCGCCGAAACAACCGTGCCCGGTGAGCACCTGCGTCAGGCGGCCATCTGCGGCAGATTGGGTCAGCCAAAGTGTGTTCCTCCTTGACCCACTCTGCCGTCACTGGCTGTTCCTGTCTTAACCAGAACACAACTACGCTAACACATAGAAGTTATGCCAGGTGAAATAGGTACTACTGTAGCAGGTACCACCCCAGTCGAGTCCTTGACATAAATTCTACTAACACTGGTGATATCTACGATCAGATATCTGTCTGACTTAGCGCCAACCGCACTTATGAGTTCTAAAACCCTTATCACCTTCCATCATGTTATACCTACCTGCGAAAGATTTTGTTAAAGAAACATACACACTTATGTCTATCTCACACACCGCCAGCCCGCTTATAAAACTTTATAGCTAATTTTATGTTGTCTGAAAGGGACACACAGTCCTACGCGTTGATTAGTTCCTCGGAATGCTCTCAAGTGAACCTCAGAATGGTCAGAAGCCTATAATTATCTAAAGCGAAACAGTTTTCGGAGAGAAACGATGATTTAGTTAAACGTTTTTTTAAGATCTTGTTTTGATTTGTTACCCAAACATTAGTCGGACATGCGGCTTGATCGATCGTCGAGCAATCGGTATGTTGGCAATGAAATATTGGCAATAATTTGTTATTGTCAAGTTGTGTTCTTTATAAAAATGTTTTGAAGATGGTGTCTACAGAAAAATATATTACTCATGTTATTGAAGATGCGGACTTAGCTTTTGCAAGCAACTAAACCCTAGTTTTTACACGTATGACGTATGTATTAAAAAAGTGAGCAGTCGCAGGACACCCGGCTCTGCCATGTAAACATCGAAAACTACCATATTTACGCGCAACCGAGAAGTAAAGTGGCGACAGTGGGGCCGCAAGTTGATGCGGCCGGGCGGTGAGAACCGACTTGTCACGAGGCTGGTTTTGATCTTAGTATCCATTCATCATCATCATCATCATATCAGCCCTAGGACGTCCAGTGTTGAACAAAAGTCGCCCTAGAGTATTCCACATTGACGGCTATATACAGCCAACATCCAAAGACGCAAATGAACAACAAATCTTGACTCTTAAACCCAATAATAGTATCTAGCGATCTCATGATTCAATCATACATTCCATAGGTTTTGTTGAGGTTTGATAATTATACTATTACAGTATATATCCAATAGTCAAATTCAATTTGGAGTTTTTCAGAATAGAATCAATCCTATTTCGCCATTCCCCTATACAGGTAGCTAGTAGGGACACCATAGATAGTAGATCTAAAACTCCAGAATTAATTAGACTGGGATTTCACTATTAGATATCTACCTCGGCTAAATATCGTAACAAATAATAAAAGAGATTAATGTTTAGTTTAATTATAAATCCAAGATCATATAAAATATAAATATCAATAAATGCAATTCCTTTCTAGATAAATATGCAATTCCGTTGCAGACGGTGACTCGCCACTCACAAGATGCGCTCCCTAAATGGCTTCCACTACAGGCGACAGGGAGCAACGCCGGCCGGCGTCTGGCTCGGGGTGTCGAGCGGCATGGCACCGGTGTCACCATGGCACGTCAAAGACTCGGAGCGGATTACTCCGTTATTACGCCGTTAAAGAATTCCACCCCCGAGCATACAGCTCCGGCGGCCTCTATGATCAGCCAACTAAAGCAAGCCAGAGTCGATTTTTTTTTTTTTTTAGATAAAACTTTTCCCCACACTAGGATTTCTCCTGTGTCGTGGGTGCGTTTACAAACACAAATTCCACACACAATACACCCAGACCCGGAACAACTACCTGCAGATCGTACAAATATTTGTTCCGTGCAGGAATCGAACCCACGACCCGGTGCGCAGCAGCCGACTGTATCAGCCACTGCACCAACCGATTAATGTAACTGTTATGATAAAAGATGTTGATGATGCTGATTTTTTACATCTAGTACCTTGAGCACTCACTTGTCATGTTTTTGCCGTGATGGTGAGAAGCCGAACCCCTGGTGTTACTTACCGACTGAGTTTGCAGAGTAAAGTCGTTGCAACAACAACAATGTAAACAAAGTTGCAACAACCAACCTTGATAACAGTGTCTTATTGCTTGGTTTTCTACGCTTCAGCGCGTTACTCTACACTGTCGCGGGTTCGATCCCCGCATGAAGCAAATATTTGTATGGCTTACAGAGATTCAGAGGATTACAGAGTTCCGGATCTTGGAATTGGTGCTTCTGAAATTGATGTCTGTAACGATGATACAGGAGAACTAATAGTTTGAGCTGTAGCTGCAAAAAATATACTTTGTTATTCTAATTTTGTGTTGCCTTTTTTATCGGCGGTGGAAATCCTCATGAAATTTCTGAGCCCAGAGTAAAAGGGCAAAATTGCGTGCCTCACTCTTACTAGCTAAAACCACCAGGGATAACTATACGGCGGAGGGGGTGACTGTGAGATAGCCATCCGCTCTAGCGGAGGGGCGCGACTGTAAAGAGACCGCTCCAGATATATCTCGGGAGCATTGTAAAGGATCTACTCGAAGACTCGCTATTCGTTGATCCACGCATATAGCGGCACGTAACTATATGCGTGACATCGACTTTCCGCGGTTCACTCGGTATGAGTGCACAGAAGTTGCCGTGTGGTGCCGGCTCAGAATACCACCACCCCATCTATTCCCGTGGGTGTCGTAAAAGTCGACCAAGGGATTAGCCGCAGGATAGGCAGCAGCGTCCTTCGACTACATTAACAACTGTACTGCGATCGCCAACCCGTCTGCCAAGCGTGGCGATTATGGCAAAACCTCCCAATGAGCCTCCTCATCTTTGGCGGAGGCCTGTGTCCAGCAGTGGACTTCATCAGGCCGAAATGATGAGTGAACAGAATTCCCACTTTTTTATACTTTGCCCCACACTAGGATTTCTCCTGTGTCGTGGGTGCGTTTACAGACACAAATTCCACACACAATACACCCAGACCCGGAACAACTACCTACAGATCACACAAATATTTTCGTGCGGGAATTGAACCCACGACCCGGTGCGCAGCAGCTGATTGTATCAGCCATTGCACCAACCAATCACACATTGCGTGACCACGACTCCCGAGGAGGGCGCTACATCTAAGATGTCTTACTAATATACACAACTATGTAGAGATAGAACATTCATTGTTACGCAATAGATTAACAATTAACTTTTTTATTCTGCTCGTAATTTTATTCAACTGTGTGTATAAAATGTGAGGTTGTACCAAAATTGCCGGTTCTCTTGTCATGTTACAATGGGGACTAATTAAGAGCCCTCAGAGTTAATTAGGTTCGGGTTTTTGGTAATGCCATGGAAGTTAAATTTTTGCTTTGTCTTTAGTTATGAATAGGGAGAGGCCATTTGTTCAGCGCAATGAGAAACGGTTGGTACGTTTATTGTTTTTGTGAAATTAGTTTCTGGGTATGATGTTGAGCTCGGGTGTTTTTATTTGGTTTTCAGCGAGCTATTATTACTATTGCCGTGTGGTGCCGGCTCAGAATGCCACCACCCCATTTCATCCCGTGGGTGTCGAAAAGGCGACTAAGGGATTAACCGGAGGATGGGCAGCAGCGTCCTTCGAGTACATTAACAACTCAACTGCGATCGCCAATCCGTCTGCCAAGCGTGGCGATTATGGCAAAACCCGCCATTGAGCACACAACACACCATATCGGTCGTTGTGGTGATCTTTGAGGGAGGCCTGTATCCAGCAGTGGATTTCATTCGGCCGAAATGATGATGATGATGATTATTACTTTTCATATAGACACTTCTTGATTCTGAGCCTATGGGCGTGGCACCAGTGGGCGGCTTTAGTGTGATCATACGAGGACCTGGAGCCTCCCTTAGGTGCCGAAGATGAACGCTCCAGTAGTTTTAGCCAGTAGGAGTCCGGCATACCCCTATACCCCTTCGCTCTTCCCCGGGGCGAAGGAAGTTCATGAAGATTTCCACTGGGCATCAGTAAAAAAAAAAAGAAAAGGTAAGGTCATGCAGAGACTATGCCATTTTCTTATGGAAACGAATACGCAACAATGCTACGCGCTACAACCCTTGTATGCTCTTGCTGTTTTACTACATGGCTTTTCAGACAGGTCTTGAAGCTGTACCTGCTTACCCGGGCAAATTTGATCAAGCCACCTGCAGCCAAGCCAACTTAAAAACTATAAGGCGATCATTCCTGGAGGGGAGGGGCGAAGGATGGCCAAAGTAATGAGCGAAAAGCGCAAGATTAAAGCTACAAACTTGGCACGGGTCAGCTCGTACTAGGATTGGGCAGGGCATGAAATTAATGATCGTGGCGACGGGCCTTTTCGACGAGTACGGTATAACGGAATCTCGAAAATGATTGGTTTGGGTGTAGGGGGTTTTTCTTAAGGGTGTATCGGCTGATACCTCTAAGGGATTCAGATAGTGCGTATAAAGGTGATTTTTAGCATATTATGCTGTCGTTGCGGTTGTCATATGTACCTATATCTATGACAGTCAGTTTGGGAACTCGGAAACAACAAAATATTGATAACCACCCTATACCTAAGAATATCTACATTCTACAGTATTATTCCTGTTTGATTGTACTGATAATGCGTGATAAAAATGTTTTTTTTTATGGAACCTAACGATAAAACGAGCATCACATTCACCTGGTGTTAAGCGTCACACCTGTCCATAATAGTTGTAATGCTACCCAGGGCAAGTCTTACGTCGCACCATACTGCGTTGTTCACCTCACGACATCACTGTAAAGTTTAATGATTATACAATATTGCTTTGCAGCTGAATATCTGGCATTGCGATGGTTCCCACCAAGCCGGGCTCTTACAATAATAATTTTTTTTTTTTATTGCTCCCAGTGGAAATTCATCTTGAACTTTCTTCGCCCCGGGGAAAGCCAAAGGGGCATGCTGCACTCCTACCGGCTAAAACCATTGGAGCGGTCATCTTCGGTACGGAAGGGTTCTTCGAAAGATGCCACTGGAGCTGGCCATGATATCACGCCTTTAGGCACATCTCGATGAGGATGATTGTAAAGCGGTCACCCCCTCTAGCATAGGGAAGGCGACTGTAAGAAGGTCGCTCTCCTGGCAATTCTAGGGGTAGATTGTAAAGGATCCCCCAAGCCTCGGGCAATAAAACACCTACCACCGGTTACATTATATGTATACATAAACCATAAAATAATTTATAGCACGATGTATGAGAGATTTACTATACACAACATTTGTATATAACATCACCGTTCCCATAACTGCCTACTTAATATTACTCGTCATTAGCAAACGTGTGACGTCATAGTACAGTCAACATAAATATGATATGAATTAGTAGAAGACGGAACTCAAAGCCGCCGACTAAGATCAGGTGAGAGATAAGGTTAGAACAATGGACGGACTCATATAACAATTTGTATGCAACGGCGGGAATGAAATCTCTTAATTTGTTGCTTGTCTCTGTAATTCGACGTTTGTTGGGATTCGGTGTGTGGATGCTTCGAGGAATGGATGTGGCACCTACCTAGTTTTCCCTGTGACAATATAGAGAGAATGTTTAAAGTCCTTCTTAGCGTATAGACAGGAAAGAAAAAAATTTAAGAATTTGGACAAAGAACTCTGAAAAAGTCAAACTATATTGTCCCAGTATTCTGCTACACGCACTGCATTCACTGTTGCGGCCATGAGATCTTGTTGCGTGCAAGTGTGCACGCTAGATATCATAACATATGCACCATATCCTCAACAGCTACACACTTACAATATGAGATGAACACGCTGCATCTTTCGTCAGCGTAAACACCTCCAGGTTATCTCCACAAAATGTATTGATTACAAAGTGAATTGTATTCTATTTTATAGGATTGTAGCATAATCAGCCATATCTATAGACATAAACGATTAAATTAAATAATTCTCTGATCATCTCGCTTTACATGTAAAATAACCGCAGTGTAATGTAATTAGTTAAGAATATTCTGAGCTCATCGTAATAAACAAAGAGTCTTGCCTTCTCTAATTATATTGGCTCGTTGTGCACTGAACAATAGTGTGGGACCTGCAGGGACACTGTCGATTAGTGTCTGAGGACGATCTACTGTTGCATTGCCTAATGATAGACATATTTATTTTTTATTTAATTACTATAAAATAACGGTATATACGTATTACAGCCAAACACACAAAAAATACACATTCACACCTGTATCCGTTATACAAAATCTCATACACCAATAATATTTTCGGTCATGCATCGACAAATTAGTCTCTTTTTTTTAAATCCTTGCCCACACTATTGTTTCTCTTATGTCGTGGGTGCATTTACAATTACATACATAAATTCCACACACAATACACCCAGACCCGGAACAACTACCTGCAGATCATACAAATATTTGTTCTGTGCGGGAATCGAACCCGCGACCCGGAGCGCAGCAGCCAACTGTGTCAGCCACTGCACCAATCTTAATCAAATCTTATATCATTAAGAATAAACATCCAAGACAGGGCTGAGTGCTGAGAGAGTGCCCAGTATTGGCGAGCTGGTAAGAACCACGGTGCTAATGCAAGTTGAACAACTTGTGCATTTTGATGTGTCTGTGTCAATCGAGATAGCTCCTGATGTAGACTTGGTGCATCCATTTACCAATAAGAATTTTGCACATGAATGATGCTTGTCTTATTTGTTCAGGATAGCTCTTTGTGCACTGAACAATAGTGGGAGATGTGCCGACACAATTGAATAGTGTCAGTGGATATACTAGTTTTGAGTTGCCCAATCATAGTAACTATGAATGACAACGATGCTCCAGACAGTGCAGCTTGTTGTGCACTGAGCAATTATTGTGTGCTATATGTAAGGCACTGTCGATCACCAGCAAGTGAATTTTGTCAGTAGACAACTACTGTTTTGTTGCTAGGATATGATGATTTATTCTGTAAATAATAATTTATTCTGATCATGTATGTATTCTCTGTATGTCTCGAGTGGAGACCGCGCACCGAAAAACACAGGGTGGAACGACCTTCAATGAAATGGATAGACAACCTGGTGAAGGTCGCTAGGAGTCGTTGGATGGTGGCTTTTTTAAATTTATCATACGGGACTTTCAAAGTTACATTCATAAATTTTACTCGCCAAACTGCTCATGCAGTTTGTAGGCGTTTTGCTCTTTTATACAGGTTTTACCTTTAAATGCTACTTATTTTAAACAATTTATCTTATAATTCTAACTAACCTACTACTACTATTTACTTTTATAGAATATCCAAACAACCCTTTAATTGTTCGAGTTTCGAGCATGTAACCGCTCGTTGTGGAAATCTAAGGGGGAGCCTTTGTTAAGCAGTAGATGTCCTGTGGCTGATATGATGATGATGAAGATGCTGATGAATGTATTACTGTTGGCATCAATGTATTTATTTCAGCAGCTTTTTAATAAGAGTTCTATGTACATACGAGCGATTTTCTTTTGATGACGATAAACACAAATCTAATGCCTCGTTTACACTCAACTCACGCTGGCGGCAGTGAGTGCGGAAATGGGCAGCTCTCAGTGTGTAAACTGTTTGCTTCCTTTGGCCCTGCCATCAGCTCGGCCTGCTTCCCTGCCCACCTCGCTACGGTCGTTAGCTGATTGTAAACAAGGTATTATAACATCTATTAATCTTGGTTACTACTTTTGAGCAATTATTGTGTGCTATATGTAAGGCACTGTCGATCACCAGCAAGTGAATTTTGTCAGTAGACAACTACTGTGTTGTTGCTAAAATATGATGATTTATTCTGTAAATAATAATTTATTCTGATCATGTATGTATTCTCTGTATGTCTCGAGTGGAGACCGCGCACCGAAAAACACAGGGCGGAACGACCTTCAATGAGGTGGACAGACAACCTAGTGAAGGTCACTGGGAGTCGTTGGATGGTGGCATGTAACCGATCGTAGTGGAAATCTTAGGGGGAGCCTTTGTTCAGCCTTGGATTTCCTGTTGCTGATATGATGATGATGATGTATGTATTACTGTCTGGCATCAATGTATTTATTTCAGCAGCTTTTTAATAAGAGTTTAATGTACATATGAGCGATTTTCTTTAGATGACGATAAACATAAATCTAATGCCTCGTTTACACTCAACTCACGCTGGCGGCAGTGAGTGCGGAAATGGGCAGCTCTCAGTGTGTAAACTGTTTGCTTCCTTTGGCCCTGCCATCAGCTCGGCCTGGTTCCCTGCCCACCTCGCTACGGTCGTTAGCTGATTGTAAACAAGGTATTATAACATCTATTAATCTTGGTTTTGGATTGCGATAGACGGCTGGTTGTACAAAACCAGACAAATATAGGTACTGTAGGCATCGTCTATTAAAGAACCTTGCGTCTTACATTTAGGAGGGAATATAAGACCAGCCATGTTTTTTGCTGTCACAATACTGATAAGAATATAAGATAGCCTACAAACATGCTTAACTAATATTTTTTTTTTTAAGACGTTGCCCCACACTAGGATTGCTCCTGTGTCGTGGGTGCGTTTACAGACATGAATTCCACATACAATACACCCAGACCCGGAACAACTACCTGCAGGTCATACAAATATTTATTCCGTGCGGGAATCGAACCCACGACCCGGAGCGCAGCAGCCGACTGTATCAGCCACTGCACCAACCGTGCCGTCAAAGTTGTACTCTCCGAAACTAGAAATACCAAAACTTGAGACGTTTAGTGGCCAATTTTAATACCAAAAATGACATTCAAATCATTACAAGCCGATTTTATGGTTATTATCAAGTACACTGCGTCATTTACATATTTTGAAGTCATTCATATTCGATTTATAGCGTTATCCTGCAAGTAATAAAGTTGAATTTAAACTGTAAATGTTCCATGCAGATTACATGCAAATTACAAATCAATGTTTGCCAATAAGCCATAATTATTGTAATAAGCGCGTGTTTTCATGGCCTTTAATGTGTTAATTGATCACTTAATAAATTACCTAATAGCAATGATTTTTTTAATGATTCGATCAAAGTGTTTTTTTAAAATCAGTGTTGATTTCTCGCGATAAATTGCAACCAACGTAGAATAGTGGTACAACTAATTAGATATGAAAATGGCGCACTATTCGATGTCAATAAAACATCGTTTTCATCACACTAACATAATAATGACTGGTGTTTTTTAACCAATTTCATAGACTTTTGTCTGCGTTAATAATAATAAAATAATTGTTTTTATTCTTGTCTCAACATGTTAGCGTTAAAGCTGAAGCATACCTTTTTTTATTGTTTTATTGGTGCCCAGTGGAAATTCTTCATGAACTTCCTTCGCCCCGGGGAAGGGCGAAGGGGTATGCCGGACTCCTACCGGCTAAAACCACTGGAGCGGTCATCTTCGGCACCTAAGGGAGGCTCCAGGTCCTCGTATGATCACACTGGAGCCGCCCACTGGTACCACGCCTATAGGCACATCTCGGAGAGGGTGACTTTAAAGCGGTCACCCCCCGAGGAAAGCTGAAGCATACCTACCATACATTACTGTGTCCTCAACACCTTCCAAATCCATGGCTACCTCCATTCAGTCCTGCTTCAGTTGTATCTGGTTAAATGGAACTACTTGAGCTGGTACCGGGTCGACCACGTTTCATGTCATGATATCATCATCATATCAGCCAAAGCATGTCCATTGATGAACTGGCTCGCCCGAAAGATTTTCAAAATTGTGTCATTTTAGTGGGAACTGGCATGGCATGGCATGAGTACATCACGCTTGGCAGGCGGATCCGTGAGCGGAGTATAGCTACTATTCCAGAGAAGGGACGCTCATCCTTATAGTTTAGAATCCTATAATCGCCTTTTACCGACATCCACCGGATGACGGTGCTATATTCTTAATCCAGACACCGGATTATGTGGCTGTTTTTGTAACGTTTCATGTGGCGATGATTTCGACTTATGCTTACAATTTTTTACTTTTTTATAAAGCTTTGCCTTATACTAGGATTTCTCCTGTGTCATGGGTGCCTTTACAGACATAAATTTCACACACATTACAACCACACCCGGAACAACTACCTGCAGATCATACAAATATTTGTTCCGTGCGGGAATCGAACCCGCGATCCGGAGCGCAGCAGCCGACTGTATCAGCCACTGCACCAACCGTGTCGTCAACACTACTACCTTTGACGCGTATTATACAATTGGGTGCCTCAAAAACAACATCGGCAATTCAGTCCAATCATCAGTTATTAAGTAATAAACCGTAGCAATTAATTACTCTATGATTGCGCGGCAGTGCTACGAATTTGCATATAATGAAGACAGATGTCACTAGCGGCAATTATAGTTAATTATAAACTCGGGGACTTAATGTTCGTACCATAATTTTTCATCTGAACAGGTCAAACGACCCATTGTTTCTTGACCTTTGAGATCGACCCCAGATAATAAGACATATGAATTATTTTGTGTTTGCTGCGAAATATTATGTAGTTAAGCATGATGTGTATTTGTTTTGTCAAACGTCAAAGATATGATAAAGTATTTCTGTATTCTCAAAATACGAATGTCTTTTGTGATGTCGAAATTTATTTATAGTTTTGCATCAGCGACTTTCGTACGCGTCTATCTTAGGGAAACTTGATATCCTATATTCTATTCCACGACATTATTTACCTCTATGCCAAATTTCTTTAGTATCCGTTTAACTGTTTGAGTATGATGGATCCTCAAATACTCTAACTTGCACATTTATGAAAGTAGTAGATGGTATTTTTTTTAATTTTGCGACAGATTACCGTTAGTCTTTGTTATGTTGTGTTATCTCAGTCAATTGTGGGTTACGTAAACTCTCTCGCAGTGTCCTATGGAAGCTACTTCTAGAACCCAACATTCTACCTTGAAATTTGATATTAGATCTAGTCAGACTACTGGTAAATACGTTACTGTGGTGGAGGTGAATGGGTGTTATCTGCTTTATATCTAGTACAAAGAAAGAAAAAGCGAGCCGAAAAATTATCAATTTTTCCACACCACAGAAACGTTTGTTCTGAGAATACCACTCTACAGATAAACAATAACAATTTCAAACAATATTTACCTACATTGCAAATTTTGCTCTGGCAACCGCATCCGTTCTTGTGTAGGATATCTATTTTGAGTGCTGGCAACATTGTCCCACCCGCGCGACAGAACGCGCGTGCCCACATTATAAACACCAATACTGGGACGTTCGAATTTCAAAAACATTGTGCACCGACGTGACGTTATATCCGGTGACGTTCAGTTATAGTTGCGGAATAGAATCTGGAAGCGTAAGAATAACAGTTTAGGTTGCAAGACCGTCAATATACCAACCATAGTTGCACGGCTGTTGCCACAGGTAAGCTATTCAAATACAGGCTGAGTCAGTTTAAGTGCATATATATATAAGGCTTAGAATAACGAACTGGCTGGAGGTTATTTCAAGCTTCGCCAAATGTCCAATTAAGCAATCAAATCTCCTACATAAAAAATACCTAGGAGGACAGACTCTTGCGGACCGCTCTCGCAAATGCGTAACCAAACACTATTATTTAATTAATTAATTTTCTATGGAAGACTTACAGCAAAACATAACAAAGTGATGACAGTAAAGTAAACAGATAGCCAATAACAAGTCTTAAATTATAAAATAAAAAAAAATTAAACTTAGTGTCAACATCGAAGGCACGGTTGCTTCGTCGGCTGTGCTGCCTTCGGCTGCTGCGACCCGGGTCATGGGTTCGATTCCCGCACGGAACAAATATTTGTATGATCTGCAGGTACTTGTTCCAGGTCTGGGCGTATTGTGTGTGGAATTTGTCTGTAAACGTACCCACGACACGAGATATCTTAGTGTGACACAACGTTTTCTAAAAGACAAAGACATGTATAGTTAGGAATAGATTGAAAAGGTAACAGTAATTTTACTTATCATCATCATCATATCGGCCATTTATACGTCCACTACTGAACAAAGGCCTCCCCCATAGATTTTCACAACTGTGTCATCATTTTG
Source organism: Diloba caeruleocephala (assembly GCA_947459985.1). Taxonomy (NCBI): domain Eukaryota; kingdom Metazoa; phylum Arthropoda; class Insecta; order Lepidoptera; family Noctuidae; genus Diloba; species Diloba caeruleocephala. Next base: position 8,116,613 of record OX381618.1, read on the forward strand.
GGGGGTATTTGCCAATACTCACCACGCATGGCAGGTGGGTTGGTGAGCGCAGTATGGCTACCGTTTCACAGAAGGGACGCTGCTGCCCATCCCTCTGGTTTAGATTCCCTTAGTCGCCTTTTACGACATCCATGGGAGGAGATGGAGTGGTGCTATATTCTTAATCCGGACACCACACGGAAAAGTTTTACTTAAAACCTAATAAATATATAAATATACACACATAGGGCCAACATTGTTTAAATACATTACATGCTTAACCACTACAACAGTTACCATACATTGTGCCTTAAATAAATTAAGGCCTAATCACTTACTAGCCTTGACCACACTCGTACTAAATGGACCAAAATCATTCTGATTACACAATTTATTAAAGTCACAGTTTACTAAAGATTATAGATTATTATATTAGATAATAGTAAAGCAGTGACAGCCTAATTGTTGAACGCTTGCCTTCCATACAGGAGGGATTGAGTTGATCGCAGCCCGTACCTCTGACTTTTCGGATTCATATGCTGATCAGAATTTGATTAAATCACTTGCGGTAACGGCGAAGGAAAACACCGTGAGGAAACCTGCACACCTGAGAGGGCTCTAAAATATTCTCAACGGTCATGACAGCCGAAGAACTCCACTGCTGACCAAAGGCTTCCTCCATATATTTTCATAATGACCAGATACATGCCATCCACATTCAACAACTTCCAGCCACCTTAACCAGGTCCGGATTAAGAATATAGCACCACTCCATCTCCTCCCGTGGATGTCGTAAAAGGCGACTAAGGGAATCTAAACCAGAGGGATGGGCAGTAGCGTCCTTTCCATGGAACAGTAGTCATACTGCGCTCACCAACCCACCTGCCAAGCATGGTGAGTATTGCCAAAAGACGAAACAATTGTGGAAATCTATGGGGGAGCCCCTTATTCAGTAGTGGACGTATAAATGGCTGTTATTAGGATGATATGATGATAGTATTGTTTATTATGAAAAACAGGTCAAAAAATTGTTTGTTTTTATTTCTTTAATCAACATACTTCCAACCAAATTCAACGAGGTATCTAACCGTATCGAGAAGCATAATTATCCGTGTGGTGCTGGCTAAGAATACCACCACCCCATCTCATCCCATGGGTGTCGTAAAAGGCAACTATGAGATTAGCTGGAGGATGGGCAGCATTTATAATACAACTGCGATCGCCAACCCGTCTGCCAAGCATGGCAATTATGGCAAAACCCCCCAATGAGCATATAACACAAACCTATACCGGTCGTTGGGGCAATCTTTATGGGAGGCTTCTGTCCAGCAGTGGACGTATTTAGCTTATATGAGAACTAACCTTAAAGTCTTTGGTGTGATGTTGTCTCGAGAGAGGTAGAGCGATGTTTATTGAAGTGAAAACTTCTTGTAGCGCGGTACGCATATTTTTAGATGACATAAAATATCTGGACTCGCGACACCGTTACGAGATGCTTGAAGTGAAAACTTGTTTAGCGCGGTAGGCATATTTTTTAGATGAGATAAAATCTCCTAACGCGCCAAAATAAGTTTTCACTTCTGTCGGCACACCCGGAGTGTAATTTCTTTTTAAACATATTTTTAACAAGTATCTACGTATTGGTAAATACCGCCTCACTTATTACTGTGTTGGTTTTGTTCTTACCATTCGTGATCCACGTGTTGGCTACCCTATTATAAGTAATGGAACTGATAACAAAAAACGAAGATCAGTCAAAAGAACAGACGTAAAACACATTAACTATAAACTAAACCGATTACAAAATTAAATAATACAAAGAAAAAATGCTTGTCGCGACAGAACATAGCCAATGGCAAACTTTATAATAGGACCCACAAAGTTCCGAAAGTTAATAATTCACTGACCTTATAGAATTCACTGGAACCCTCAGAGGCGGGGACACGTTATGAGTTTGGGTCCATGTTCTCTTTTTTTGTCTGCAAAGCTTAATTAAATTGACTTTAGGCTGAAATATTAAGGGTTAGCCTTGGGTGACAGTGCTGCAGCAGAGTCCGATTTTTAGATATGTGAGACCAGTTTGTGTTTAATCTTTTGGATATGAGAGTATTTTAACAAAATTTGTAATGTTAAGAACTCCATGGTAAGTAAATAATACGGTGTTTGAAAGACATGAATACTCCGTACTAGTGATGCAACGAACACTAGTTTTTTTTAAATCGAACATTGATGTTACTATTCGGCGAAGACGAATACGCCAAACGTAATTTTTATGAATCACAAGCAATAGAAACACGCTAGGCAGTATAAATCATCATATCGGCCATTTATAATCCACTGCTGAACAAAGGCCTCCCCCTTAGATTTCCACAACGGTGTCATCATTTTGGGGGGTATTTGCCAATACTCATCACGCTTGGCAGGCGGGTTGGAGAACGCAGTATGGCTACCATTTCACAGAAGGGACGCTGCTGTTCCTCTGCTTTCGATTACCTTAGTCGCCTTTTACGACATCCACGGGAGGAGATGGAGTGGTGTTATATTCTAAATCCGGACACCAAACGGAAAAACAAAATTAACTCCAGATTTTCTTATTTAAAAATGATGCGAATAAAGCTTTTTAGGGACAAAGATTTATCAGTTTGTATGTTGCCAGCTGTTAAAATGAAAATTGGCTTTCTGAGGCCACAGTGGATGGTATGTTTGTTGGTTTAAGGGTTATACCCGATTAATTAAATCGCCCTCGTTTTAGGACCGCAAAATATGATCGTATACATGAATCGATTATCTGTGTCTAGATTAAGAATTATCGTCATTTGAGAGACTTAATTCTAAGCATAGCTTTCACGGCACGGTTGGCGCAGTTGTCATGCAATTGACCATGCCTATGGCCTGGGGATCGCAGATTCGATTGCCGCACAGAGTGAAGATCAATGACCTGCAGATATTGCTTCGGGTTCTGTGTGTTTGTGTATATAGGTATTAAACTATAAGTATAAACAGTACCTATGATACAGGAGGAAAAAATACGTTTTTTTATCTGTGTATTCATATGAGTAGACATCGTTCGAAATAACCTTATCTATGCTTAAACACAGGCTATATATAAAAAAAATGCAAGCACAAATAACATGTTAAACAGCCAGAAAACTTTACCATTATATAAAATAAAAACAAAAAGAGGCCGTGAGTAGATTGTCTCAGAAATAAAATTAATAACAACTTTCTAGTGTGACAGTTAACCGAAAGCCTTAATTTTGTTTCATCCACCGTCAAACTGGGCGTGTTTTATAAAAAACTGTTCCTCTGTGCGCAACCTTAATTTGCCTATTCTGCCATTCGATATTCAACTTAACTACAGTAATTATTGAGTTTTAAAAGCTGTAAAAGTTATTTTTGTCATGAAATATGTTCGCGTCAGTCATACCTATGTCTCGATGGGCGGACATTAGGACATTGAAATATTAATAATAATTCATTTTTAATGTTTTGAGGTAAAACTGTTTGAATTTTAATCAAGTTCTGACAAATGTGAATTTACTAGTGTCTATGTAATTAATATAATAAAATGAATGTTTACATCGATAATTTTTATGTAAATAATGTGTTGATTATAGTGGGTTTATTTGGACACTTATTTGCCTATACAATAAAAATCTGTTAAACGAAATGAGAACACAATATTGTTTTATTGAATTAACAGTTTCGGTCTACCAATAGGTATTTAATGTTATGTTATGCAACTTTTACCGATATTAGCTAAGATGTTTTTGTAAGTGTAGATGCGTTGCCCGTGCTCTATGACATGTCACACAAAAGCAAGGTAATGGGCCCGGAATTCACTTAGTCGCGCACCGACCAGTGTCATGGCAGGTCGCAACTAGAGGTCATTCTTATATGTAATTCTTGCAACATATTGCGAAAAAATGCATTCCTGTGTCTACATAAGGTTTATGCACGAATTATAGTACTACTGTGAGAAAAAAACGTCATTCTATGCGTAGAATTATAATATACATAATAATATTAAAATACTGTAAATAAAATTACAGTATTTTGTTTTTTTACGCGGTCTAATGGCGCCCGGCGCCAGGACGACATCGAACAAGCATGCTCAGAGCTGCTATCTGACGTAACTAAAGGTGTATATTCATCTCTTTCTAACTACCGGTATGCCCATGGTGGCTTTCATTTTCTCTCCGTTCCTTCGCGCATGTTTGAGAGCTCTACTGGAAATAGGTATAGTAAGATTTACGCTGTTCTGTAGTATCATAATGTTCGTGTATAGCGCATCTATTTGTAAAATATCATTGGATATTAGTGTATCTTCTTCTTTCTGCCCTGGTCTGAAGTTACTTGGAGTCGGCGCAATATGTTACTCATATTGCAAAGGATTTGACAAAAGGGTTCTACAGTCGGCCACCTGCCTGACACCAACCTTCCTTGGGTACCTTGGATATGCTAGTGTTGGTGATTCACCCATCGCGTGCAGGTAACCCAAAGTGCTTAATGGTACGCACTGGATTCCAAACTCCCTCAGTTCCTTCTACAGCACCCACGGGTTGTGACGGGATAGCCTTATTCGTGACCGGAGCTACATAAAAATTTACCGATATATACTGTATGCGATAAAAATACTGACGAAGGTTGCGGGAAGCTACTGGGTTGGAGCAGCGCAAGACCCGCTATTGTAGCTGTGTCCAGCAGTGGACGTCTTTCGGCGGAGACGATGATATAATGACAACTACCATGCAGATAGATCGTCAATTCCAGGATGGGTGATCGTATGATCTCCGAAGTCTATGAGAATATCTATCTGCTTTTTTTTTTTTATTGATGTCCAGTGGAAATTCTACATGGAACTTCCTTCACCCCGGGGAAGGGCGAAGGGGTGTGCCGGACTCCTATCGGCTAAAACCACTGGAGCGGTCATCTTCGGCACCGGGGATTCCAGTACTTGTTTGTACATGAATATTCAATATCAGATCAGTATCAGCTCGAATATGGAGTCTGGGTGGCATAACATCCCCAACCCTATTTAATTTATATGTCAACGGGCTGACCGTAGTGACCATGTCAGTTGCCATATTGACGGCGTGTGTGTTAATAGTCTGAGTTATGCAGGCTTCATGGTGCTATTAAGCGCGTCGGTCTGCAGCCTGAGGAAGTTTATACGGACCTACGAGGAACGTACATGTGGCCACGGATTATTATATAACGTCAAAAAGAGCCAATACATGATCTTAAATTTGGACTTCGCTGCTGCTTTTTTATTAATTAAAGATTTTATTTCATCCGTAATCCATGGTGCGGGAAGGTGTTTCACTTTTACTGCCCGAATAGGCGTATGCAGGTCATAAAGCTGGATTTGAAGTTTTGATGATAGGACTTTTTCGTCAATAGATGTAGAAGAACAAGAGAACCGGCTGAGTGGCGTACAGTTTCAACTCTGTTCGACTGCTCTCCGATTTTATTGAGATCCAAGAGACATAGATTGCTACGCCGCGTGCCCTCTGGACCGTGGACATACACATTGCCTTGCTTGGTCCAACACTGAGTCACACCAAATTACTGCCGCCATGAAAATGTTGTGCCTAAGTTCGTTAGGAAATCTGACAAAGTAACACCCAAACATTTCTTCTTGGTTTTCTCAAACCATATATTGTCCCGAAGTTCGACATCATGTAGTTTGAACAGAACGGTCTAACCTTGTGAGAAGTAGCACGTCCCATCCGGTGACAGCGCTTTATGTCAGCAGGTTTGTATTTTACCATTTTGGAGCGGTCTTTGAGAATTTTAACAACCACTTGTGCAGTCTGTTCATGCTCCGCTTCTGACACACCATGCAGCAACAAGATTTTCTGGCGGCCTTGCATTTCAAGTCTGTCGATATTCTTATCGAGCATCTCGACTTGTTGCGGAAGGGTACCAAGAGCCTAACGATAAATACGTGGAATGCGGTGAACTCTACAGCTAAACCAGAGTTGGTAACCGTAGTAATTGCAGCTTTCTTCATATCAAGCTCAAACTCAGATATTCTCTTGTGGAAGAGATCCATCATATCAACAAAAGTGCTCTTGGCAGACTCCATTATTACGGGTGTGTGGTGGTGAAACTTACATAAAAGTAAAATTCTGTGAATATGAAGGAGATAACACTTTTGTGGCAGTTTATTTATTTAAGAATTCATCTAGTAATATTTTATTTTAATTTTAAATGTTGTTTTTATTTTAATTTAAATACTTGACATTTCAACCTTTTATATTTTACATTTAACTGACATTACTTTTGATTAATTGTGTCTTTGATTATAATTATGGTTTTAGATCTGGCATTTATTTATAATTACTTCAATGAGCAATATAGCTTTAGTAGAACTATACAACCGTTCGTCATATCAGCCAAAGGATGTCCACTGCTGAACAAAGGCCTCCCACTTAGATTTCCACAAGGAGCGGTTACATGCCGCCCTCATCCAACGACTTCCAGCGACCCTCACCAGGTCGTCTGTCCATCTTGTTGGGTTTTCCGGTGCACGGTCTCCACTCAAGAACACATTTGCCCCAACGGCCATCAGTTCTACGAGCAATGTGTACAACAGTTAAAATAAAGATAAATTAAGGAAGTTGCATGTAGTACGACTACATTAACGGGTTTGTGTGTAATAGTGTGGATATGCGTGGGAGTATGTATTAGTGTATGTATTTGTACATTTTGTTACTGATACTTTTTTCATAGCATCTGCATGAATAACGATATCGCAGTTAAAATCAAGGATGCGTTGTTAGCTTGTCTTCAGTTTAACTATACCAATCAAATAATTCCATCTAGTCATTTGATTTAATGTAATTTGCATTTAATGCAGTAATTGTTTTAATTCCGTAATAAATACAATGACAATAAAACTTAAGCCATTAATTAACACGATTTGAAGAGGCCATTGTAATACAAACTTAACTTTACCATTCGGATAAACAATTTTAACTTTATTTTTATACTGTGAAGATCAATAGTAAATTATTTGATTCAATGGTCATGTTACGAAACCAAATTAACTTGACACTCCAAGAAAAATATTTATAGCCCTAGTTTCGTTTGGATAAAAGCTAAATGAACTATTATGAGGGTATCCGAAGCTTGTTAAATAGACAAAGATTTCCATAATTTGAGCAATTATGTTGGCATGCAAATTATATCTAACAATGGTATTGTGACAATCGGTGACAAATTGTTTTGACTGACATAATGATCGGATGAGTCAGACCTGATCAACGCAATAGTTGAAGGGAATTGAGTCATTCCGAGTCAAGGTGCTAACGGTAGAGAGGGTGAGGTCGAGTGTGTATTTGTTTATTGAAGTTAATTTTATATTTTTGCCTTATAATTTGACGGCACGGTTGCCGAGGCTAAGCGATTGGCTTACTGTGCAGCGTATCGTGGGTTCGATCCCCACACGGACCACATATTTGTATGAACGACAGATAGTTAATTCGGGTCTAGGTGTTTGTGCATGTGAAATGTATGTCTGTAAACTGTACCCCGACACAGGATAAAAGCTAGAGTGGGGCAAATAAAAAATAAAATTACTATGTGCTAAGCTAAATTACTTCTGGAAACTTCGCAACATCTTTTCGTCAACAATACCGAGTGCCTCAAGACGAAAGTCTTTAACCAGTGTGTACTACCAGTGATGACATATGGAACAGAGGCATGGTCACTCACAATGGGCCTCATAAGAAAGCTCAAGGTCACTCAGCAAGCTATGGAGAGAGCTATGCTTGGTATTTCTCTTAGAGATCGAATCGGAAATGAGGAGATCCGTAGAAGAACTAAAGTTGTCAACATAGCTGAAAGGATTAGTAATCTGAAGCGGCAATGGGCAGGGCACATTGCTCGTAGAACTGATGGCCGTTGGGGCACAAAGGTTCTCGAATGGAGACCACGCACCTGAAAACGCAGCGTGGGACGACCTCCAACGAGGTGGACAGACGACCTGGTGAAGGTCGCTGGGAGTCGTTGGCTGAGAGCATGTGACCGCTCGTTGTGGAAATCTAAGGGGGAGGCCGTTGTGCAGCAGTGGACGTCCTGTGGCTGATATGATGTGTTAAGCTATTGAAATTACCAAACATAAGAGACTAAATAACTAAAGTCTCGAGGTGACGAGCGCAGTGTGGTGCCACGCAGGCTTGTTCCAAGTAGCATTAGAATCGTTATAGGCAATTGCCTGTAGGCAAGCGTGACGCTTACCTATAGGCTAATAAATTTCTCATCTCGTCATTGGTTTCAACAAATTAAAAAAAAAACAAATTTTGTACTTGCAACACTAAATTAGTTTTAATTGAAATCAAACGTTATTCAACTTTAATCTTCAAATAAAATGATACCAGGTCAGGCAGATTTCTATCAGATGTTTCTATAGATAGTACCAACATTTAGCCACTGAGGAGGATGAGAAATACCTATGTTACAATTAATTCATTTTAAGTCTTAATATTTCTCGAATCTGGAATGGATACCACGCACTGAAACTCCCGGGCGGGACGGTCTCCAACGAGATGGAACTGAGGCCCTGGTGAAGGTAACTTGGATTGCCGGTGCTATGTAAACGGTCGTTTTATAAATCTATGGGGGAGGTCTTGTTCGTCAGTGGATATCGTTCGGCTGGTATGATAATGATGAATTGAAAAGGCATGATGATTCTCACAATATTACTACAAGAAACATGCTAATAGTCTCAACTTACCATACAAGTTATCCTTAATGCTACTTAATCCGTGTGTTGTCCGGAATAATACACGACACCATATTCTCCGGTAGTTATCGTAAAGGGACTCAAACCTTTTTTTTTTTTTTTTTATTGGTGCCCAGTGGAAATTCTTCATGAACTTCCTTCGCCCCGGGGAAGGACGAAGGGGTATGCCGGACTCCTACCGGCTAAAACCACTGGAGCGGTCATCTTCGGCACCTAAGGGAGGCTCCAGGTCCTCGTATGATCACACTAGAGCCGCCCACTGGTGCACTGGTGGTGGTGGTAAAGCGGTCACCCCCCCAGGGGGATTGTAAAGGATCCCAAAGGGACTCAAACCTTAGGGATAGGCAGCAGGGATGGGTGACCTTAACTGCGTTGGAACATCGAGAAAATCTACGAATCAGCATACCACCACGCACCGCTAAAGCCCTACGTTCCTTTTCAATATCAGTATCGTCACATTGATGCCTGTGGAACAGCAGCCATACTGCGCTCACCAATCGGCCTGCTAAGCGTGGTGAGTACTGGTAAATACCCCTAAAATGACTACACAGTTGTTTGAATCTATTCAGCAGTGGACGTCCTTTGGTTGTAATGATGATGATAATGTTTACTGCTACTTTTTAGCGTGCGGCTATGGCTCGCTAAACTGAACAGTTTTGAAAATAAGTACGATCGCAGTTAGACTAGAAAAGTTGACCGGTACTGTAGCTGTGTGGTGCCGGCTCTGAATGACACCACCCCATTTCATTCCGTGGGTGTCGTAAAAGTCGACTAAGGGATTAACCGGAGGATGGGCAGCAGCGTCCTTCGAGTACATTAACAACTCAACTGCGATCGCCATGCCGTCTGCCAAGCGTGGCGATTATGGCAAGACCCATATCGGTCGTTGTGGTGATCTTTGGGGGAGGCCTTTGTCCAGCAGTGGACTTCATTCGGCCGAAATAACACCTGTAGTACCTGTTATACTGCACCGGTATTCTTGCGTCACGATGCCTTTGAGTTAGATATTGTTAGGGTTAAAGTAAGTGTTCTTCATAAATCGTCTCAACATTTATCAAAAGAATTCGCCTTATCATTCAACACAAACATCATCTTTAGAAGCTCTTCTCAATACGTCCGCGACGTATCAAGATTAGTATTAAACAGTAGCATCATATCGGAACATCTGGAACATAGTTATGTACAAAACATCAGCATGGTCGCTGGTGTAGAAGAGCATCCAATGCAGCGATAAACAGAACTAATTACGATATTCGTAGTATCACATCTGGAACCTAAGCTGTGAGGATGTCACTAGCGCCCTCAGTAGTATAGTATCGCATCTAGTGCAGCATCACGCCCCTCCGGTACATTTTTCGGCAGACATTTGAACACCCCTATCCACCCTTGAATTTCGTAAAAGGCGACTAAGGGATGACAAGAGGAAAGGGCAGCAGCATCCTTCCGTGTGCCTTTAAAGGCATACTGCGATTACCCATGCACCTGCAAAGCATGGGGATTATGGCAATATCTCTATTCTATGACTGCTCATTGTAGTGATTATTTGGAAGATCATGTTCAGCGAATGACATTTACAGGATGTGCGTGTGTTGTACATGTAATTGTATCTACTAGATCTATTGTATTAGGTGTACAAATAAGTTTTAAGGGTTTTTTTTTAAATTATGATTTTTTATTGAGAAAAACTGGTATAATGTATATCATTCAAAATATTGCCCGTCACTTTCTATTACCTTTGCCCATCTTTCAGGCAGAATACGGATACCACGTTTAAAAAATTCCTCATCTTTTGAGCCGATCCAAGAATCGAGCCAATTTTTCACATCTTCGTAAGAAGTGAAGTGCTGCTCAGACAGTGTATGAGCCATTGACCGGAACAAGTGGTAGTCCGAAGGAGCAATGTCTGGCGAATACGGCGGGTGAGGTAGGACATCCCAGTTCAGTGCCTCCAAAGTTTCCTTGACAACTTTAGCAACATGTGGCCGAGCGTTGTCGTGCTGAAAGATCACTTTGTCATGTCTTTTGGCATATTGGGGGCGTTTAAGCTTTAATGTTCGACTCAACTGCATCAATTGTTGTCGATAACGTTCCGCAGTGATAGTTTCGTTAGGCTGGAGTAGCTCATAGTAGATAACTCCGAGTTGATCCCACCAGATGCACAACATTATCTTCTTGCCATGAATACTTGGTTTTGCCGTTGAAGTTGAGGCATGGCCGGGCATACCCCACGATTTTCTGCGCTTTAGATTGTCGTATTGGATCCACTTTTCGTCTCCCGTCACTATTCGATGCAAAAAACTCTTCCGGTTTTGCCTCTGGAGCAGTTGTTCGCACGTGAAAAAACGGCGTTCGACGTCTCTTGGCTTGAGTTCATGCGGAACCCAATGTCCTTTTTTTTGCACCATACCTATTGCCTTTAGACGGTTTGAAATCGTTTGTTGAGTCACTCCCACGGTTTCAGCAAGCTCCTCTTGAGTTTGGCATGAATCTTGGTCTAGTAATGCTTCCAACTCAGCGTCTTCGAACTTTACTGGCCTCCCTTCGCGTTCTTTGTCACTGATGTCAAAGTCGCCACTTTTAAAACGCCGGAACCAATACTCGCATGTTTTTATTGACAGAGCATGCTCTCCATACGCTTCACATAGCAGTCGATGCCCTTCAGCTGCACTTTTCTTCAAGTTGAAGCAAAAAAGCAGTGCTTCCCGCAAATGTTGTTTAGTTGGCACAAAATTTGACATAGTTGGAGCACAAAAATGCGTGTCATTTACACTTTAACGAAATAAAACGTACTAAGAGAGGAAAATGGTCACGTTTTAACATGAATACGTAAGTTTCAAGATAGTCCGATGCGATGTAGTACTAGTTATGCCATCTATTGTAAACCCCTCAAAACTTATTTGTACACCTAATAATTGAAGCTTCTCATCACGGGCTGTTAATCGAGCTTCTTCGAACGCTTTGACACTCTCAAAACGACCACTGTTCACATTCTGGACTACGTGGTGGTACCGGTCAAAGCTAGTGAGCTTCTATCAGCTATTCTGTTCTAAACCACAATTTAGATGTCTTACGAATACTGAAACGCACTGAGACACCATCTCGACTATTTGAAACGCCCGCTATGATAATTAAAACGCGTCTCAATATTTGGTTCTTAGCGATATAATGTTTGTATAAAACAATTAACAATACTAGGAACTTGACGATGAAAACGTACTATAGTTCAGTAACTAGTAGCTACCTATCCCCTGTCATTTAGCCCATAACTTACCGTTTAATTGAACAATTCCTTTCGAGCTGACGCATCATACCTTGTAAGTCCGCTAAACATAACAACTGCGGTCATAAACCACTCTATAAGTCCACATCTAGCCGAATTAACTGGCCGTAAATCTATCGAACGATCGCATTTAGAACGAATTTATTTTATACACGGAAGTGTGACCTATATGATCGGTTTGGTTTATACACTTAGCATTTTAGTGTTATGGTAACGCAGTTGATGGGTGCGTAACAAATTGGTGGATAGTTGAAATTTTGTTTTTGTTACGAAAAGATTTATGTAATTAGATATTGATAATCGTTTATTGTTGTTATAACGTGTTACTTAGAACTAATAATTTGTTAATGTTAAGTGGTTTAATAAGTAAAAAAGAAATCCATATTGGATTATCTTTGGTAATGCTGGTTTATTAAATTGTGTATGTAGCAAACATCGATCATTCTCCATTGTGTTGATATTTACGATTGTATGTAAACTATATATGTTAGATTTTTTGGTATTCTTTATTAATTCCTAAATCTAAGTACCTATTAGCTGCAGGGATCTAAAATAATTTAAGGAGAGAATAAAAGAAAAACGTATATTTGATACAACACGGGACACGTTATAAACTTATAATGATATAGTAAAGCCATTGACTAACGTACGTATGTGTCTCTGCGTTGCATCAAACGGAAATCCAGCTCAGCATGAGCCATATTATAAACCTCCATCCATCCATCCCTGTTGTGATAAACAGATTTCGAGCAACAAGACACGCATGAGATTAATATGTTAAAATAATGATAATTGATGATGAATGATATTAAAAAAGTATTGATTATTTAAATACATATATTTGTATACTTAAAAATATATTGACTAGTGACATTATGTATAAATGAAATATTAAACCAAGAATTGTGACTTCATAATGTATTTAATGTAATGAATAGAATAAAAAAAACACTTTTTTTCTTTTACACTGGAAATTTTGTTTATTAATGTAACTCAACTTTAATGTGACGCGATATGCATTGTTCACAATCTTGTAACAACGGATCCTGTCGAACCTGCTGCTGTAGCAAGAGTGAGTCTCCAACTCCTCAACGGGACAACAGCAGTCTCCTATATAATGGAAGTGTTAGTGATTACAGTACCGATTTTTTGCAATTGTCTTCTAAACACGCCCAACGTCTTAAAGTTTCTTATTTCTTTAAGATATTGTTCTAGCATTTGAATGCCACGTACCCGAAGCTGCCCCTAAAAGCCGCTGTCTTATGCGGCTCTATGGATTTAGTTAGTTGTATTAAAAATATGTTACATCCCAATCTGTCAGGTCAAACTTTACCTATTGGAACGCGGAAACTAAAGCCTGACTAAAGTATTCATAAGTGTCAGTAAATGGGTTTACATGTATTTCCCCTTACCTTATTCTGTATTACCACGACAACCTGAAGTGTATCTTTAGAAATATAACAACAAAATTCTCTCCATAAATAAAACAATTTCACTTCCAGATCCTACTAGAATTTTCCAACTGTTACTCGCAACGCTTAGCCCTCTCGCGGCGCCTGTGTTTTTCCAACGTGAATGCCACATTCATGCGTGTAACAATTTCAGTGACTACATTAAGACATAAACCACGCGTCGGATTCCAGTGAAATTGCTCACGGCATTCTACATATAAATCGGACGCACTCGACGACCGTTCGGTCTATTTCGGTAAAAATAAATAAATATGTGCGCGAGCGGCCGCACTCGTGCCGGCACTGAGATGGTGAGACATGCTGGATGTGGGTACTTGAGGAGTATTTACGAATGTTAGTGTTTAGAGGGTAAGCAAGGTAATCGGTTGCGTTATGTAAATGTGGCTCTATTGCTTGAAGCTACAAACAGTAACCACAAATATTGAATTGGGTTTCTCTCTCATCTTGGTTACCACTAGATACTATATTTATTATGAGTGCACTGGGGAATTCGCATCTATGACATCTCAGCTAATGACTATAATCATCTGAAACTGATTTCGTGGTACAGTATCAACTTCTAGTTTTTTTTTATGATGGCCCACTCTATGTATTCTCCTGTGTCGTAAGCACATGTTTACAGACTAAAATTTCACATGAAAAAACAATCAGACCCGGTTTATCTACCTGTAGGCTATACTAATATTTGTTCCGTGCGGGAGTTCAACCCGCAACCCGTAGCGCATAAAGCCAATCGGCTAGCCACTGTGCCAACCGTCTCATAGAGTAGTTCTACATTGCCCTATGCGTCGAAAGAGCCATATTATAAGTAATAAATAAGGTGGTAACTTTTTTTCACCTGCAAATCTAGAAGTTACAGGCTAGCATATTAAAGAAGATTTTGCATACCACCAAGTGTATTTTGAACCGGCGCTAAATGCATCAGTCGTTGCTGCCTCTTCGAAAACAGTGAACGTCTGACAACTAGTCTAGCCTAAGTATATATCGATAGCTTCACTAAACTCTAGATTGGTTACTTAGTTAAGACATCGGACCAGTTGCGTTGTGTTTTGAAGAGCAGTTTAGAGAAAAGGCACGATCATATATGAGAATGCGTCGAAAACACCCAGTACTTAAAAGTACCTACAGCCATATCCATTCTCCCTACATCATCGCTCCGCGCACGACATGTCGTCTAAATATAGCGGCACTTGATAACGACGTATTAGACGAATAAATGTTTTACGTCCGCCGGTAAGTGTTCCATATTTATAATTTGGATTTCGAACGATGATGGAACGTCGATCGGTTAAACTTCCTGTCTTTGAGGCGTCGCGTTGGCAGGATTGAGTACATAAAAGTATGCAGGTACTTGGTTTTCAATTTGATTTACCTTAAATTAATATTATATTATAACATACTAGTAGTATGGCTGTAGTTGAATTTCATTACAAAGACCAAACAATGCATAACAAAAAAAATACTTGTTGCAATATTTATTTAAATGTTTCTCAGGATCGACTGTCATGTAAATGGTCAAATGCAGTGTTGCCACTTTAATATTCTTGGATATCATACATCCTGGTACCCTTGGTACCATCCACTACCTACGTACTCCCAAGAGTTGGCCTAAGGCCCACCTGTTCTTAAGACTTTTAAATTTAAAGTTAAGTTGGGTTTCTTATCTGTAATTCTGAGTATTTCAAGACAAATAAATTTTGTAATACGTAATAATTGACTTGTTGAAATATTATCCTGCAACCACAAACCCTGCAAACTGTCCGAACGTCAAGAAAAACAAAAATCTATAATCCTACCTATGCGATGCAATCCGTTTAAAAGTGTTTTATTATAATTGTTGTTGAAAGTTTGTTTCTCAGTTCTGTACAATGGCATAAAACTTCAATGATTCATCGATGTGATCGACGATTAGTTTTATATTCATTCGAAAAGGCGACTAAGGGCTGATATCAAGAAGATGATCATCCCCCCGTGTGCCAATAACAACTACTGAGATCACCAATCCACATGTGGTGATTATAGCAATATCCCATATGGCCGCTCATTGTAGTTGTCGTTTGGAGGCCCATGTACAGCAGTGGACGTTTACGAACTGTGTGAAGCACCTACTGCATGAAATCCGTGGACTTTCTGAATAAGTAACTCCATATTACCTAAACTGTAAAATGCGGACAGTCCTGCTAATGTCAAACTGGCCAGTAAATTACAACAAGCGGCGCATGAGACTTAATAATCGTCGGAGCAGCTTGTGTGACGCCCATCGTGTTATACAGACTCCCTGCTATGGTAACCATGTTATCTGTGATTTGGAGTTATAGTCCTGATATTTTGTTTCCTTTACTATTGTTATAGTAATCTTCAGATGTACATACCTAATATAGGTGCTTTCATATATAATGTCACCGTGACTCTATGACCTTATACTATAATTATGATTTGCTAACGTTCGTTAAATATAAAGTCAGTTAATTATTGACAATTCAGAAGTTTAAAATATTTTTTGAAATTATTGAGATATTTAAAAGTAATATCTAGAAATGTAATACATGATTAACCAATGCTAAAGTAATAGCGACATGTAACGCCATCTATCTGAATTTCTAGAAACTATCTTACCGTATTACCGGACTCGAATTAATGCTAATATTCGGAATCTTCTGGCATTCGTGACTGTGTATGCCTTTAATGTCCCGACATATTAGTACGTCTGCTCGCTCTACATTAACGTGGGAACAGTATGCGTATACGCAGCCGAGGCGGCGCGGGCGTGGCCTGGCGAGGGCTTTGTTTTTCAAATAATTTCCGGACGCCTGTTTTTGGAAATTACGATTTTTCGTCAAGCCCATATGATTTATGTTTATCGGACTTACAACTAATTATCTCGAGGGAGAGGTTATGGTTATGACTGTCTCCTTAGGGAGAACAGAGATCTAATAAAAACAAGTCTTAAGTTCTATACACAGATCACACACACACATCAGCCATACGTACGTACTGTACCTTTTTTAACTTATCTTTTTACTAACCCGGTGTTTTTTAAATACTAATTCGTGACGAGACCGTCAAGTCATTTGCGTGGTAGTAAGCCACATGCCTGCCTATAACAATTGTAATAATACCCTGGACTAGTCCTTCGAGACACCACACCGCGCTCGTCATATCGAGGCGTATAGTTATTTAGTCTCTTATTGCCCAGTATTATAGTTATATAGCTTATTTCACGAGCTATAGTGCCCTTCTAGCCTAACCGGAGTATAGTACTGTCTAAAGTTTAAACACTACTGCTTAGCGGCGAATATCTGGCTCGCAGAGCCTGGTACCTACTTAGCCGGCCTCTTGCAATATGAGAGCTTTTTTTATTGGTCCCTGTAGAAATTTATCATATGTCGTTCCATTCGTCCGTCTCAGAGATGGCCGGCGGAGCTTGACGTCCGGCCTCTGACCGGCTAAAACCACCGTAGCGGTCATCTTTGGCAACGAAGAGGGGCTCGAGGTACTCGATGCAATCATACTAGAGTCACCCATTAATGCCATTCTATGTTTTCTGGCTTGTTTTGTTGTGTTTGTTGATTTACAAACGGTTTCTTTGTTTTGTCAAAATCTTTGTAATCACACTGAAGTCGTTTTCGACTAAAAGTAAGTACAACGAAGATACTTACTTCCTACTCAAATATTAGTCATTGTTACAACAAGTTGGTACACATAACTCAACTTATACAGTATCTTGAAATTTTCAAATAAGAACTTGCGACAATTAATAGGGGTCGATTTTTAGACCTCGTCGACCCCCAAAATCAGTTTTTATTTATGTCGACCCCTGGGAAACTCATATTGACCCTTTGGGAGTACCACTTTAGGAATCCCTGATCTAAGGCAAACACCACATTTGATGCCGGTTAATAATACCACTACCCCATCTCATCCCGTGGGTGTAGTAAAAGGTGACTATGGGATTAGCCCGTGGATGGGCAGCAGCATCCTTCGAGTACATTTATAACTCAACTGCGATCGCCAACCCATCTGCCAAACGTAGCTATTATGGCAAAAACCCCCCAATGAGCACACAACACAAACCCATACCGGTATTTGTGGCAATCTCTGGGGGAGGCTTCTGTTCAGCAGTGTACGTTTTTTGCCTGAAAAGAACCACCATGAGGAAATCTGGATCAAATGGTACTTAATCGCCAGCAGTGAGCGCAGTGATCAATGCTTGTTCCTTCTCTTTATGAGAAGAGGTCTTTACCCAGCATTGGGACAACTACGGACTGATATTACATATTATAATATAAAAATATATATATAAGAAGACAGACAGACACGTTGTCTTTTTGTAATTTAAAACACGAAAAAGTTTAGAAGCTGGGGCGAGTGGCCTTTTTTGTAAATGGTGACATTATTTGTCCCTTTCGCAAATATATTGAACACAACGAACTTATAAATTACAATAGGTATCCCAAATGAAATTCATCATTTAAAATACCTCGCAGAAGGACACAACGTTTTTACTTTCATATCTCTTTTAAAAAAGAAACACAAAGGCACCGGCCGTTCACAAAAAGGCTAATCGATTAGGATCGGAACGATTATAACTTGAATCGATTATCTAATACATCGGGGTCCCGTGTCACCCATAACTAATCGGTATAGACTGCAAACAATGGTATTTCTTCATCACGAACAAAAACGGTGTGAGGCGAAATATGGGATTATGAAGTATTAATGATACCTAGTAGAGTATACGGGTTGTTTTCTTCTCCATAGGATCAACTAATTGGAACCGAGCAATTTAAATTCTGACGTTTCATAAGTGCCAGTAATTGGTTTATCTATACAAATAAATAAAATTTAAGTGTCTGTTTGTAATGTCAAAATAACAGCTTTTTACTAAATGCATATGAAAGTATATACGGTACCTATAGCAAAAAAACAATTTTTAATTTTTTTGTCTGTCTGTCTGTTTGTTCCGGGTAATCTCCGAAACGGCTGGACCGATTTTGACGGGACTTTCACTCGCAGGTAGCTGACGTTATAAGGAATAACTTAGGCTACTTTTATTTTAGAAAAATATTTAGGGTTCCGCGCGAAAACAATAAAACCCTTGAAATCCAACAGATATATTCTATGTCAAGTGTCTATGTCGAAGTACGCTAAATTTCTTTTAAATTAAACGCGGGTGAAACCGCGGGTCCCAGCTAGTTTGAAATAAAAAATATTTGACTTTGACTTTGAAAATTAGTAACTTACGGGGTCATTTCAGGATTGTGGTTCTCGTTGATAATCTGTGAAAGCAAATATGGGTCAGCGATGGTATAAGATAGATCATTATAAAGCGTTGTGGAAATCTTTGGGGAGGACTTTGCTCAGCAGTGGGCGTCCTTTGGCTGATATTTTATGAATCTCTACTCGAATTATATTGACAAAAATATATATTCATCATCATTTCAGGCAAATAAAGTTCACTGCTGGACATAGACCTCCTCCACATCGCCACATTGACGACTGGTCTGGGTGTGTGTGCTTATTGGGGGTTTTGCCATAATCGCCACGATTTACAGGCCATCGACAGGGTGTAATTGATAATGTACTCGAAGAACGTTGCTACTCTTTTTCCGGCTAATCCAATAGTCGCCTTTTACGACGACCCATGGGATGAGATGGGTTGGTGTAATTCGGAGCCGGCACCACACGGTTTAAATACATAGGGTCTTACTTTAATAATGGAAAATATTTTAAGGATAGACTTACTTAAGAATATCAAGTATCGGTTTTACTGATAGTAAATAAATTATGATTTAAATACTCGACTAGCGAAACATTTACTGACTCCATATTATTTTATAAAACAAAAGTTTATGTTATGTTTTTCTTTTTTGCTAAATCACATCATTATAACCTATAGATTTACCTACTAAAATATGTTCCATTAATAAAGTAAGATCCTATATATCGGAGGAAGACCATGAAGATTTATCCACAAAAAGAAGTGTCTATACGATATACAACTTCACATTACAATCATCAGGTGTCGCTCATAAAATTACAGGTTTGTTATTTTGTCCTGTTGATAATCATGCCGCATAGAGCGGTAGCACGAGGGAGATTTTCATAATTAATCTACCGATGTGATGTTGCTGCCGGGGTCAACTGACTTGTGATGTGTCAAATTTGAAACATTTTAAACTTGTTTTTGGGACCAAACATAACATGGTTTAAAAACGATTGCAAATGTATTGGTACACTGATACCCCTTTTTTCTGTACTTATTTGATAAATAAGTACCAATAAAAGAGAGAATACCATCTTAAGGCGTTACAAAGTGGTTACCTATCTCACAGGCACTCAAATAACAAGAGTATCAAACAAAAAAAAAACAAAAAAAAATTACATGCTGTATATAGCGTGCCTGTCAGCGGGGGAGGGCGCTTAGTTCATCGCATCAGCAGGATGCGGCGCCGGCGCAACCTTTGTACTCGAGGCCTGTCCCGAGAGCAGCCGAACTTAGCCGAACGCTTTAAAGTTGAAGATGGACAACGAGCATAACACAAACGTACTCGTATGAAGTTTTAAAAGAAAGTCAAAAGAAAAGAATAACTTGATAAGACGAAATTGTTGTTATCTGTAATTACGCGACTAGGTACTACGTAGGCTACGGAGGGCCACCCTGTTCCCTGTTGGATAGGGGGCAGGGCTTTGTTGCGGTAGAGTGGGGACCTCTGGCAGTAGTGGGCTGCTACGTCTCCCCCAATGTGTCTCTCGCCGACTACGAGAGATACTTGGACGGGCTGGCACGCAGCATTCGCTGTAAATGCTCACCCCGTCCAGTGCTCATCCTGGGGGACTTCAACGCTCACTCCAGAGCTTGGGGTAACCACCGGGATGGGCCAAGGGGGAGGACTTTGCAAGACTGGGCGGCGTCACTTGACCTCCGATTGTTGAATCGGGGGTCCGTAAGCACCTGCGTTCGGTGGCAGGGGGAGTCGGTCGTGGATCTGACATGGGCGACTCCTTCTGTGGCTCGCATGGTATCGGGCTGGAGGGTGGCGGAGGAGGTGGTCACGTTGTCGGACCACCGCCACATAGTATTCGATGTGGCTCTCCACCCTCCCGGCCCGAGCCGTCCAGGTCCTAGCCCACCGTCGCGGCGTTGGGCCCTCACACAGCTCGACCGAGAGATGCTCGTCGCAGCTGCCAACGTCATGGCGTGGTCAGAGGTCAACCAAGGGATCTTGCCCGATCCAGAAGAGGAAGCGTCCTGGTTTCGGGAGGCGATGACGTCGATTTGCGACGCATCCATGCCCCGAGCCAGGCGCTCCCGACGTACGGCGGTGTACTGGTGGTCGGAGGAGATCGCGCGGCTGCGCGCGGTCTGCCTGGCATCCCGCCGCCAGTACACCAGAAGCCGACGCCGGTGAAGTGCTACAGCCGGAGAGACTGCCGAGGCCTATCGGACCTACCGGGCGGCCACTATGACGCTCCAAAGCGCCATTCGCGAGGCAAAGGCTCGGTCCTGGAGAGAGCTCCTGGAAGGACTGGACAGGGATCCGTGGGGGAGACCCTACCGCATGGTAGTGGGCAAGTTGCGTCCGTGGGTCCCCCCGGTGACCGAAACAATGGCCCCGGATTTGCTGGAGGGAGTGCTCTCTACGCTCTTTCCGGCAGTCCGGATCATATTTGTATTTTTCGTTGTTGTTATATTCGGATATTTGTATGACCTGCAGATCATACAAATATTTGTTCCATGCGGTAAGCGGGCCCGTTACCCGGAGCGCAGAAGCTGACTCGATCAACCACTGCACCGTGCCATCACAGTCCATCCGGTCCGGTGCAGACATTTATCACATATAAAACCTAGAGTATGTTTTGGAAAATCTGGTAAGAAGCAGTCAGTAGAAAATAGGTAGACGCCAATTTCATAAAAAGCATTGACCAATGAAAGATGTTTTCAGAACCATCTTTCTAAAAGAGTATAATTAAGCTTATCTGTTAGCTTATAATTAAAAATACTTCCGGTATTAATTATTTTTCTAGTTTAGAACTTTTCTTTCATGGAGAAGCCATATGTGAGAAGCCACGACTAAGTAAGTCCACATCACTATCATATCAATAGACAATGAAAAGTCATAGGGAACAATGCCATAATCTAAATCACAGGTAGACTGGTGATTAGACTATCTTGTATGACTATCTACAATATGGTTGAGCTAACCGATGCTGATGCATGCGTCATGCTCGTGGACGGGCACTGTCTGGTCAACCGTTAATTGCCACGACAAATATCATTATTATATTATTGTAGTATGTAGTTCTTTGCACTTTGATCTACATTATTCTCGTTACATATGCTACCATAATTTGTAATCTCAATTATTTTAAAAGAGTATCAATGGTGTTTCTTGCCGGCTCTTCTCATCAGCATTTCAGATATTTAAATTCATATTTGATAAGTGCCAGTGCCAGTGATTTATTTGAAATAAAAATATTTGACTTTGACTTTATTTTAAGCACACAGAAGTAGAACGCTGGTGTCTATCCTCTAGCCCTTATTTGCCTATGATAATACTTACTGCCGGAAGTAGAGGGTAGCTTATTTTCTAATGGAAATTCCAGTTAATAATATCAACCAACTATTCCACTGCAGAGCGAAGGCCTCTTCGTATATATCGAAGTAACGAGCCTTTATCACCACACTTGTTTACTGTGTGACGATTCCAGACCATCAATAATTTTCAGGTTCCCACACTATATTTTCCTTCACCACTTAAGTCTGTGGTGTCTTAAATTAAATAAGAAATTCATTAATTCATTACTCTCTCAATTTCGACCTATTTCTATTCTTCCTTTCATCTCAAAAATTCTCGAGCACATCGTTCACCGGCAACTTTCTGCTTTTCTTACTAAAAACAATCTTCTTAGTCCCTTCCAGTCCGGTTTTCGTCCCGGTCATAGCACAGTAACAGCTCTCTTGAAAGTGACTGATGATATTCGCTGGGCTATGGAAAATCAATCCCTCGCTATACTTGTGCTACTGGACTTCAGCAGTGCTTTCAACTCTGTTGACTTTGATATCCTTCTTGGGACCCTCAAATCAATAAATGTTTCTCCTTCCACCGTAACATGGTTCGAATCCTATCTTCGGGGACGCTCGCAATGTGTGCGCCTTGATGAGAAATTCTCAGATCGGCGTGATCTCTGTGCGGGCGTACCCCAGGGTGGCGTCCTTTCTCCTCTTCTTTTCTCTATTTTCATAAACTCTGTCACCAGGGTCATCTCTTCTCACTTCCATCTCTACGCAGACGACCTGCAGCTGTATAGACCATTCCTTGGTTCTGAAGTGGAACTTGCTATTGCTGCCATGAATCGTGACTTAGAATGTATCAACTTATGGGCTAGGTCTTATGGCCTACACATAAACCCTAGTAAGTCTCAGGCCATTATCATAGGTAGCAGAATCATGCGTAACAGACTTAATTTAGCATCTTTAACACCACTAAGTCTCAATGGTGTTCAGATTGCATATACGGATACGGTTAAAAACCTGGGAGTGATTATTGACTGTAACTTGTCGTGGAGTGCTCATGTTGCTGATGTTAGTAGAAAGGTGCATTTTACCTTTCATTCACTGAAATGTCTCCAGAACTTCTTGCCCTTGAAAACCAAAATTTCCCTTGCTCAATCTCTCATTCAGCCCATTATAGACTACGCTGACGCCTGTTATCTGGATGCCACAGAGGAGCTATTAAATAAACTTGAGAGATTACAGAATTTATGTATCCGTTTCATTTTCAATCTTAAAAAATATGACCATGTCTCCCATTTCCGAAAGATTCTCAAGTGGCTCCCGATTCGTCTTCGCAGGAATACTCGGATATTGTGTCTCCTTTTTAATATCCTACATAATCCTATGGCCCCATCCTACCTGCGGGAACGCTTTTCCTACACCCGCCTGCCTGATGCGCCCTGCAGGTCGCATCTTAAAACCCTACTTAAATTCCCATCCCACAAAACTGATTTCTACTCTTATTCCTTATCTGTACATGCGGTTAGGTTGTGGAATTCGTTACCGCCTGACATAAGAGATTGCAAAACAGTTTATAGTTTCAAAAAACTAGTTAAAGAGCACTATCTCTCTCTATCCACTTAATTGTTTATGTATGTATTAATATTTATGTCTAAGTAGATGTATATACTATGTATAGTATGTAGGTATGTACTCTTTATGTATGTGTGTATATTTATATGTATCGTATATTCTGTCACACCATGTCTGCATTTCTTGTCTTCAAATTCTCCTTTCGCAGGTCTGCTGGAAGAGATTTCTTTAAGAAATAAGCAGTGCCTTTGTACTTTTCTTTCCTATGTAATTATATTTTAAATGTTTCTGTGTGTACATAAATAAATAAATAAATAAATAAATAATAAGAAAGTAAGAACATATGACCGCAAAAATTAAAATAATCGAACTGCCACATCGTCGTCGTCGTCGTCGTTTCAGCCGAATAAAGTCCACTGCTGGACACAAGCCTCCTCCAAAGATTACTACAACGAACGTTCTGGGTGTTTTGTGTGTTCATTGGCGGGTTTTGCCATAACCACCACGCTTGGCTGGCGACTTGGCGATCGCAATTGAGATGTGTACTCGAAGGACGCCGCTGCCCATCCTCCGGTTAATCCCATAGTCGCCTTTTACGACACCCACGAGATGAGATGGCTTGGTGCTATTCGTAGCCGGCACCACACAATTGTCACATTGAAAATAAATTATATTCAAATTTATTGTCAATGTTTAAATTTGATATTGAATAGTCACATTGGTACTTGGCGTTCTCAATCTGCTTGCGCTTGCGCTTAAGAAGGCAGTCTGTAAGCCTCTGGGCCAGCACGATATATTGCTAAACTGTAAGTAAACTTTCCTTTCGAGCATTCCATCCAGCATTGTCCGAGTCCGTGATTCGTTGCTGCACTGGTCTTTCGACAGACACGACTATCCCATTGACCAGATTCTATGGGCTACGTTGGAGAACTGACTGTGTGTAAATTGAGACCTTTATCTAGCAGAGGTGGACGGTGGACTGAGTTGAACGCATGAACTTTATCAGCCTGTCCATTGAAACTTCTGACTATTATGGTATAGTCTTCCCAATAACATTCCATATGGCAAAGTCATACCTAATAGGTATAAATAATACTTTGCCAAAACTAAGCATTACCTATTTTTATGCCCAATTAAATAAAAGTTATAAGTGTAGCCCATTTACGAATGCTATAAAAAAATCGCCAAATGTAAAGAAAAAACACGACACAGGGCCGGTCACCCAACACCGGGTGAAAGTCCCGGTTAATGCTTTTAAATGTGACAGAGTGACAAGTTGACACCGACGTCCGCGCGTCCGAAACGGTTAATTTAGACCGAGCGTGGGTGGCATTTAAACGGCGATTTGTGATTTGGTGCAATCAACTCCGGTTCTTATTTTGAATTGATTAATTCGAATTTCTGTGAAATGGTTCACCGAGTCCTTCGTGCATTGACCAGTGTTGCAGGAACTTTAAGGGCTCATCGGTCCTAAAGTTCAAAAATAAACATTTGAATCTGTTAATCTGACATTAGCTATTGGTTATTGGTATCATTAAAATAACCAATCGTGGCTGTAGTAGCTTAACAGTTGGGCAAAGGCACACATATGTTCTGCCGTTAATTAACTGATGTCGTAGGTACGGAATACAGATAATTGCGCAATATGAACTGATCCGACGCCTTTTGAAAGCAAATTATTCCCAAACCAAGATTTTAGGTGGAAATATACTGACAAAGAGTTAGAATTTCCCGGACACATAGTTTCTAACTAACTTTTTATTATGGTTTACTACAACACCAATATGAATTCGGGGTTATTTAGAGACTCTCAATTACACAACCGAGACGCCAGGTTTCCGCAATAAAATTCATTAAAAAGCGTCTAACGGTTCTTACATCAGCTTCACATTGAAGAAATATTACATCTCAAGTATTTTGACAGTGACATTCAGTGTACACGGAGGAACACCGTAGGGGTTTAACCGGTCTCTAGTGTGATCTTAAGAGGACCTGGAGCCACCACTTCGGTGCCGAAGATGACCGCTCCAGTGGTTTTAGCCGGTAGGAGTCCGGCATACCCCTTCGCCCTTCCCCGGGGCGAAGGAAATTCCATGTAGAATTCCGACTGGACACCAATAAAAAAAAAGGGGTTTAACCGGTATAAGTCCGGCAAGCCCTCTACCTTTCCTGGGGCGGAAGAAGTCCATGAATATTTCCTCAAGTCCCAAAAAAGATGTTTATTTTTTAATAGAAAATACATTCATTCGATTTGCATTACTCGGAATCGGGAGCATCTCTGAATAACCTTGAATATTACGATGCATAATGTGTCTCCAATCGCCTTATACCCTTCACATATCGACGTATTTAATCCATCCAACATCTTAAAAGATCTCACAAAATCAATTACACAAAAAGACCGACTCATCACCACCTCTTTGATTCCGCTCCCGCCTCGCACCTTACATCATTACGAGATGATAATTGCTACAAAATGTCGATCCAGTGTCGTCTAGTGTCACAAAAAGAAAATTTTTGTGCCATCATTCTGCTTGATGAGAAGAATATGGCTTTGTTTGCGGTGTTCTTTGTGAATCGTCGTAGCGTCCAGAGTAAGGTAATGACATGTAACAGAATAGATTTGAGGTTGTTTTGGTTGTGGATTGTAATGAAAAAGTGTGGGTTTATGTTGTTTTTATAGATGTGAATGAGGTTTTATTTATTTTTGGGTAAGATAAACTCTGCCGACTGTGTGCGTGACTTTTTCGAAATTAGTGATACCTACCCAAGTAGTTTTTATTTATACGTCATTGTTTGCTTCAGATAATTTGGTGACATTTGGTGATAAGTAGATGACTTCTTTGCCGTGTGGTGCCGGCTCAGAATACCACCACCCCATCTCCTCCCGTGGGTGTCGTAAAAATCGACTAAGGGATTAGCCGGAGGATGGGTAGCAGCGTCCTTCGAGTACATTAACAACTCAACTGCGATCGCCAACCCGCCTGCCAAGCGTGGCGATTATGGCAAAACCCCCCAATGAGCCCACAACACAACCAAATCGTGTCGCGTTGTGGTGATCTTTGGGGGAGGCCTGTGTCCAGCAGTGGACTTCATTCGGCCGCAATGATGATGATGATGAGATGACTTCTTTGCCGCGTAAGTACTTAGGTAAAACATGTCATATAATAATTCATATAATTGACAGCTGACTTATTTTACTTACAACTTTTCAAGTTATGATAATAGGTAACTAAATTTGCATACCTATTGATGACGAATGAATAGATACGCCATTCAATAAGTTATTTTAATATTACTATCCATAACAAAACAGTTTTCCAAAAAAATTATACTACCTGCTTTTAATTACATTGTAATGGGTATATCGGTTCCTGAAATCGTTTATAAAATAGAACTTGTGATACAGTAAGTAGTGTTACAATTTAAGACATTACTGTGCTCCAGTTTGAAGGGCAATGCCTAGTAGCTAGTGAAATTCTTAGGTATAAGAGACTAACAGCTGAATACAGAAAATCCGGTCAATATTAATTCCCTACTTAAACCATTTCAACCGCCCGATTTCCTTCCGAAAACTGGTTTCTCGAATAGTTAAAGCGGGATTTAATATTAAATGGCGTTTCATTTCGGTCATGAATAACTAATTTACGTCTCCAGGTGACGAGAGCAGTGTGATGCCTCGCAGGGCTAGCTCAGGGTACCATTCTAATCGCTCGTCACAAAGTTGTAGGTATAAAAAATAAAAAACATACTAGCTAAAGTAAAAAAAAAGTGCCGTGTGGTGCCGGCTACGAATAGCACCAACCCAACTCATCCCGTGGGTGTCGTAAAAGGCGACTATGGGATTAATTGGAGGATGGGCAGTAGCGTCCATCGAGTACATTAATTACTCAACTGCGATCGCAAACCCGCCTGCCAAGTTAGGCGGTTATGGCAAAACCTCCCAATGAGCACACAACACACCAATATCGGTCGTTGTGGTGATCTTTGCGGTAGGCCTGTGTCCAGCAGTGGACTTCATTCGGCCGAAATGATGAAAGTAAAAAAATTGGACTTTAAATCACTAATATATCATAACATAAGTAACTAGCCATGTGCCCCAACCCCCTTAGGGGATCAATTTTTCCGGAATCTATCTTAATGCTGATCTCAGTTATATAAGGAACCTCTGCGCAAATGTCATGCTTCTGGACCAACCGGTATAAGCTGTGCGTTGTCTATCAATCAGTTAGTGTTAGAGTTTTATTAAGTAGATTCTAACATAATTTTCAAGTTTTTTTATCCCACTAAGGTAGCAAACAAGCATACGGCCCACCTGATAGTAAGCGGTTACCATAACCTATGAACGCTTGCGACACCAGCGGTATTCGCGCGTTGTCGCTCCTGTTAAAATCTTTTCACGACCTTTTTGAAGAGGCCCATGCAGTAGTAGGTACCTATCTTGGGAAATTATCGGTAGGGAGTTGATTCCACAACCTGAGGGTGCGCGGAAGGAAGCTCCTTTGAATCCGTACGGTACGAGACCATTTTGTTGGCACTAGGGTATGTGGATGAATTCCTCGGCGATGGCGAGAGGTGCGATGGAAAGTAGCCGTTGGAATCATATCGAACAGTTTCCCAGAACAGAAGGATTCTTTAATAAACTTTTCACTCAGTAGAACTCTATAAATAAAATGTTGACAAATATAGTATCTAACACTATATTATCCAAAGTTCCGTTGACCGGTAAACGTACTTAATTTTTGGAAATTTTCCATATCATAGATGTAGTTATATAGTTTAGTTCTCAAAATGGTGGTAAGTTATGGATTACATTAATTAAAAAAACTCGTTACAGTTAACCTCATTTCAATCGACACTTATAATGAATAAGTATAAAGATATCTATTTACCTTCTAAATGAATTAATTAATGTTCAGTTTTCTGTTACATTTGAGGCTATTAATAAAACGACCCGACAACTGGCCATCCTACTTCTAATTAATTTTAAAACCGTTTTTTCTCCAAATCAATTCCAAAAGTCATTTTGAAGGAACATTTAATTCTCACATACGTGACATGTGCAGGAAAAAATCCTTTTGTATTCTGCTCCAATTTCCTTCAGGATCTCCGAAGCGATGACATTGCAAAATGTTGACACCTCGATCTTACCGAATTTACTGAACATTCAATCTTACTGCTGTGTCGCCACGATACAGAATTCAACGACTGCATGTGGAGTGTAGATTACTTTAGTAATTTTATGTAACATCTCTTACTACGTGCGACATAAAGTTCAATATTCTTTACAAATTTGTGTTCTAAGTGCAAAGTTAAGTTTGTTTAAGACAAGGTATCAAGGACTGTTATTAAAAAAATAAAATAAAGGCATGTCCTCACACGTCTTATGACAAAAAAATAAGGATGGCACGTTAATTTTGCATGAAATGACTTTGAGGATCGAGGGGAAAGGTTTGGAGTTTATTGTTATTAGTTTAAATATGTGGCATATGGTAAAACATGAGCCCTACCTTGAATACAAGCAGCAAATATTGATAGAAGTAGTCACCTTTAACACATATATGCTGTAGGGCAATGATTACCACAGCGTCCCCGCGTACTACCTAAATTTCTATACTAAATTTAAGTTTTTAATGACCGCATGTGGCCAGACTCATCGTGGCAATCAACATGGCCGCATCAGTTCACTCTTAGTTTTAAGGACATTTTTACAGTTTAAACATGTACATTTTAATGAAAAATTTTCAGGAATCATTTATTTTCACTTTTGTTATTTCTAAATCACCTCGATTGTAATTTTCCTTAGCCACTACCTAATATAAATGCATAAATAGCAACGAAATCTATGTCACACAGTCGGTACCATTTTTTTTACCAGTTATTAATATTTATGTTTGCACCTAAAAAAATATTTTATCAATTTATTTTATCAGTCCGTGATTTAAATATTTAGGAACTTATCTATTATTTACATTAAAAATAGATTTTATCATTCTAATTAAATACCTAACGCAAAAAAGGAAACATATTTTTTTGGGTAGGTAACCATTTAACAATAAGGTTTCCGCCGGTTTTTCTTTCAGAAGTTCGGACCCCTAAAAACAGAAAGTTTCTGTTTTAAACTTATAGTAAGTAGCCCCTTGTACCTGCTCACTGAGTGGTAAACGATCGTTGGGGTTAAGCAAGGCAAGTTCAGTCTATAGATGGGTGACTGAATAGTGGTATTTGAGCCAAAGACCTCGGTGTTTGAGAGGGCACGTAAAATCGTCGGTCCCGGTTGTAGTCATTAGATGGCAGTCCATCTAATGACTATAACCGGGACCGACGATGCCACGACTGTGTTAAGCCATGTTGAAGGCAAGGCTTTTGGGCGGCTCAAACAACTCTGACACAAGGTTAGCCACAAATACAATAATCGTATTCACAAACAACACTAATATACACTCCAACAACCGAACTACATAATATCTAATATTATCAACATTATTACGATTAACGATAGATCTTCAAATAAGAAAGGAACTAGATAATAGGATCCGAGAGGACCTATTGGGAAATCTTTCCAATTACTTCCCAGTAAGAATTTTTGAATTACCGATCATTAAGAGGAGAGAGATCATAAAAATATAGTACCTAAATCCAGATTAGCTGTCCCAACTATTTTATATACACATAGCGTCAAACTAAAATGTTTAGCTACCATGGTGATTACTAAATCTTTAGCTATAAATACAGATAGGGACCCAACAGGCCAAGTTTAAAAAATAATATTGAGCCCAGTGTAAATTCTACGTAAATCACGGCACCAGTGGATGGCTCTAGTGTGATCATACCTGGAGCCTCCCTTATTTGCCGAAGATGACCGCCCCAGTAGTTTAGCCGGTAGGAGTCCAGCATGCCCCTCCGTCCTGCTCCGGGGCGGAGGAAGTTCATGTAGAATGAACACTGGGCCCAATAAATAAAGACCACCCCAGTGCCAGATATTCGCCGCTGAGCAGTAGTGTTTAAACTTTAGACATTACTGTGCTCCGTGAATTAGTCAGTCTCGAGGTGCAGTGTGATGCCTTGCAGGACTAGTCCTGGGTCTCGGGGGTCACGGGCGTACAGATTGGGGAGTCTGTGTGCTCATACCGAGTGACCCCCGGGAAGACGGTGGCGCGCACGTGGTCACGTGCCGCCGTGTGCGCAGCACAGTGCACAGCGAGACTTGGGGGGATCCTTTACAGTCCTCCCCGAGAAGTGCCTGTGCGGCCTTTTTACAGTCGCCTTCCCTCCCCTAGAGAGAGTGACCGCTTTACAGTCATCCCCTCCAAGATGTGCCGAAAGGCGTGGCACCAATAGGTGGCTCTAATGTGATCTTACGAGGACCTGGTGCTCTCCTTCGGTGCCGAAGATGACCGCTCCAGTGGTTTTAGCTGGTAGGAGGCAGACCCTTTCGCCCTTCCCCGAGGCGAAGTAAGTTCCATATAGAATTTTGCCCTGGACATCATAACAAAAAACTATGGGCAGGCATGTCGCTTACCACCAGGCGAATGACATGCCCGTCTCGTCATTATGTGGTATAAAAAAAAAAACATAACGCAACGGTTGAACACTGGACTTCGCATAATGCTCGGTGTTTATATTGTGCCCGTAGCTTAATTCTCTATTAACTCTATCCATTTAAACTAGGCGTAAGAGCTCGGCATCTACCTAGTATTATCAGCAAAGATTAACAAGCTTATATGTATATCCTTCTTCCAAATATCCTTCAACTTAACCATCAAATTCTAAGAAATCAATTCATTCGTTAGTCACCAATTTACTCTGACCTCTTCAAATCTGTCCTGCAAACATCAACACACCAGACTAAGACGAGCAGGAAGATCGTTTTACACTGGGTATAGTTTATGGTATTTAAATCTTTTGAGTCTAGCGGCGTCTTCTAATTAAGATGTGGGGACATAAAGCCCCATAATATAGAAAAGAAGTATAATTACCACGACAACAGGTTTATGGTATAGCTATGGGGCCTAGGGGTTTCTAGGGTGTTTTATTGACGGTGTTTATTTTTTTATTGCGGGTAATGATGGGTTGGAGATAGCCGTTGAGTATATTGTGAAATAGTTGCTGGCATGCTTGGAAAGCTATATCACCTCTAAGTAGTTTTAACTGGTAGGTACTTAAGTGTCTCGGGGGTCGCAGGCGCTCAGATTGGGGAGTCTGCATGCTCACACCGAACGACCCCCGGGAAGACGGTGGCGTGCATGTGGTCACGAGCCACCGTGTACGCAGCACAGCGAGGCTTGGGGGGATCCTTTACAATCCTCCCCGAGAAGTGCCTGGGGGGTGACCGCTTTACAGTCATCCCCTCCGTGATGTGCCTAAAGGCGTGGCACCTCTAGGCGGCTCTAGTGTGATCTTACGAGGACCTGGAGCCCCGCTTCGGTGCCGAAGGTGACCGCTCCACTAAAATAGAAATAAATTTGTTACTACTTATAAAGTTATGCAACAGTAAATACTTATTCGGTCTGAAACTTTGACGTATTCTTCGGGTCTATTTTCATGACGGCCTGCGGGGGACTTTATGTGTGGCGCCTATGCTCCAGTAGGTAAACTATTAATTATCTATTACGATTTTGGGAGGTTAGGTTTTTGAATACGGAGCCCCTATCCCGCGGCATCTATCCCTACAGCTTTCCGAAGAGCAATTTTTTCATATTTCAAGGAAATTCTTCATCGTGTGCTTTTCTTACCGGCCAATTCTAAAAAAATTGTGTGAATCTGGTACCAATATACAGAAAAAACATAAATTATTAACCTTATCATGAAAAAAGGTTTTTCCTATAGGTAGGTACCACTTTTAACATAGCAGCGCTGCAAAGTCAGCGAAGTTCGAACCCCGAAGTGTAATGGGCGGTTTACCTTAGGATGGTATATTTTATGAGAGGTGCAAATCTGAAACGTTGTCGCATATTGATACTGCATGTAAAAATATAGACACAGTTATTGTAAAGAAAGGTTTGTCCTTCTAATTGTGATGTTTTGCATTGTACCTACCTATTGTTTGTACCTATTGTATGTAGGTATCTATACCATTGTCAAAGGCCTGCCTATCTAGGTAAATAATTTATTAAATAGAGAAGCTAGTTTGTTATTTTACCGTATTACACATACCAATTGTTTAGGTATCTATTCTTACTCACCTAAATATTAAATACTTATCGCAAACTATTTGCAATATTTGCTGTATTTCAACGCAGGGGATCAGGCGGCGTATCACTTCCGGTTGGTATCGCGCCTCAGGCTGTTACCACTTCCTGTACGGATCAGTGTGTTTTACGTGTTTGTTTATTATGTAACCGCCTATGGATGGAGGTAGGTATAGGTAGGTAAGGTACCTTACTATTTTCATAGTTTTGGTACGCCCAGTGGGTCCCTACCCACTGGGCGTACCAAAACTTGTACTTAATTACCTACCTGGAAGCAGTGATAGCCTAGTGGTTGAACGTTTGCCTTCCATACGGGAGGGTCTGAGTTAGATCCCGGCCTGCACCTCAAAATTTTCGGATTCATGCGCAGATTTTGATTATCACTTGCGTTAACGGTGAAGGAAAACATTGTAAAGAAACCTGCACACCTGAGAGAGCTCCAAAATGTTCTAAATGTCACTTAATATTCTATCCGAATTTTGTAGATAGAGGGGGTGATCGCTTTACAGTCATCCCCTCCGTGATGGGCCTAAAGGCGTGGCACCAAAGGGCGGCTCTAGTGTGATCTTACGAGAACCTGGAGCCCCCCTTCGGTGCAGAAGTTCACCGCTCCAGTAGTTTTATCCAGTGCAACGTCGACATTAAAAAAATCAGGAGAGAATGTACATATTGCTATCGACATAGGTACTAAACTTTTCTTTTTTTACTGCAGTAGGTAGGTAGGTACCTACCTAGGTAGGTACATCGAAATGTTTTGTAGTTTTCAATATTGCGAAGTACGGTTATAAGACTGTAAATGAATGCAACATATTTGTTGTTTTAATGTCATGAGTCGTGTCATTGCCGTGTGGTGCCGGCTCAGAATACCACCGCCCCATCTCCTCCCATGGGTGTCGACTAAGGGATTAGCCGGAGGATGGGCAGCAGCGTCCTTCGAGTACATTAACAACTCAACTGCGATCGCCAACCAATCTGCCAAGCGTGACGATTATGGCAAAACCCTCCAATGAGCCCACAACACATCCATATCGGTCGTTGTGGTGATATTTGGGAGAGGCCTGTGTCCAACAGTGGACTTCATTCGGCCAAAATGATGATGATGAGTCGTGTCCACTGACTCCCATTTACAAAATGGCTGTGGGTAAGGTAATGAGTTAATTACTTAATGAGTCAACCAATATTATTGTGTTGTTTTATATTTATTTTACAAAAAGTTATGACAAGGTATTAGGTACTTACCTACGAACTTGGGTAGATTTATTTTAAAGGCAGTTAAGTAGATGTAAACTACATGAATTAAAGTAAATCAATTTAATCATTTAACAAGGTTTTTTCTTTTGTATAACAATGAGAATGATTATCAGATCCAGGTACCTAAATCAGCACAAAGTTGAATGGAAACCGCCTGTAAGGAAGTAATTGCAGGAAATAAAAGCATAGGTACGCTCGATGGCTATTGACTATGAAATACCATACAAAATATTATCTACAGATAGGAATGTGGCAACAATGCGTCATTTGCGTCCCTACCTACTAAAGATCAAGAAGTGCATTTTGACCACGAAGGATATTATAATAAAACAATTTTAAACGGATTAGTCATCCTGCGACCACGTATGCTGCAAAGTATTCGAAACGTCAGGAAAAACAATAATAATCTACAATATATAATTATCATCGTACACGAAGGATATTTCAAAAATCCTCAAATATTGAAGTACCTGCACACGCCTATTTAAGAATTAAGCCCTATGAAGTGCGAAAGCTAGCTTACGAGTATGGTATCAAATTGGGTAAGAATGTCCAACCTTCCGGGATTACGATAAAGTTTATTATACTTACTACATAGGTAGGTAGGTACTTGTTTAATAACAATTAAAAAACGTTAATTTGTTTTATTTTATTAAGGTATCAGTCCTTTTTTGTATGGTCAACCTATAATATATATATATATATATAGTGAGTCATCCAACCCCGATGTCGACTGTCGATTTTGACTTACTAGACTTGTATTAAAAAACGAAAAATAACCATCTTATTTAGTAAGAAACTTCAAATAAGCTGCATTAATTTTCAATTAAATGCCCTACATAGAACTGTTAGGTATACATCATTTTGCATTTAATTTTGGCGGGTTGATGAGGGCAGTCCTACCTACCTATGGGTACTGTTCAACAGACGGGACGCTACTGCCCATCCCTCTAGTTTAGGTTCCCTTAGCCGCCTTTTACGACTTCCACGGGAGGAGATGGAGTAGGTAATGCTATACTCTTAATCCGGACACCACACGGACTTACCTACCTACCTACTAGCTAAAAGAAAGAAAAAAAACAATAACAATAAAGTAAGGGACGGACGTTAGGATAAAAAATTACTCTGAGTTATAAGTATAGTTCCATCCTGTTGCGGTAGATGGCGTTGTCTGTTGTCATTTTTATTAGATACTTTATAGGTGCCTAGATGTAGGTACATCTAGGCAAAGGACTTGTTCACTTGCTTATGTTTGGCACAAGTAATTAATGAGTTCGATGTCTAGCTAAAACATCTGTTTAGTTCATTTTAGTTATCTTTATTTTTTTCCGTGTGGCCAGTGGCAAGCCTTATTGTGCCAGAGTTAAGTACCGATTCAGGTCGCATTAAAAATGCCTCCAGCAAGGCTTTAACGTCTACCGTCTAACAACTGGGACTGACGATTTAACGTGCCCTCCGAATTGGTAGGTGTGGTACTATTCGGTCATTCATCTATAGGCTGTCCCCGTCGAGCGTTGCTTAACCTCGCGGATCGTTTATTGATCAGTGAATAGGTATCTAAATATTTTAGCTGGTAGCTACCTAGGTAGTAACAGAAGACCTACCTAAATAGGTCATTGTAAAATAACCTATAGGTAGGCAATACAGGGATAGGTATGTTTAAGTAGGTACCTATTATATCTGTTATAATTTAGATTCCTACCTATATCTTAACTAAACATTAGGTATCATTTAGGTACCTACCTAATTCCTTCAATGATGTACGTACCTACTTATTTTAACCCTTAAATATAACTTGCCCAAAATAAAAGTAAGGCACTCCAAACAAATAAAGAATAAAAAACCGAATGTCACCGAACCACGTGACATAGGCGTGGACATTCTGTCCCGATGTCACCACGATGTCATTGGGTGCGCGCGACGTCCCCCATTGGTTGGCAATGTCGCAAAGGCCGTGCGACATCGCCTATTGGTCGCATTTGTCACAGCGTGGGAGGGACCGATGCGTTCCACTTTTAAAATAAATAGCAGATTACGTGGTTTGTAATTTGAATGCATTCTTAGAGATTTTTCGGTTATTAAACTTATAGGTGTGTATGTTCTAAATCTATATTTAGAACAGTAGGTATACATATTTACATTTCAGCTAACATTTGTAAGTTAGGTAGGAATCTACCCAACGGTTTTACGTTGATCTTCCGAAAGAAAGTCAACCCAGATTCTGACTTTGGAAACTTAAAGCTTAGCTTGTGTGTTGAGAGACTTACGTTCAATTTAGACAGAGAAGCCTTGATTAGCGCAGTGGCTCGACGCTTGGTTTCCTAAGCTAGATGGGTAGGTACCAAAGGGTCGCGGTTTTGATCACGCACG
The DNA here is from genome assembly GCA_947459985.1 of Diloba caeruleocephala. Classification (NCBI taxonomy): domain Eukaryota; kingdom Metazoa; phylum Arthropoda; class Insecta; order Lepidoptera; family Noctuidae; genus Diloba; species Diloba caeruleocephala. Next base: position 8,152,998 of record OX381618.1, read on the forward strand.
ATTAGGTACGTACCCAATTGTTTTTATGGCCTAGGTAGCTACAGTTTTTTTTTTTATTCAAGAAGTTTGTGCATGGTAGATTTGTAGAATTTATCAACAAATCAATGATAAAAGGAATAGGAATATAGGTATCTAGGTAGGTACTAGTCGGAGTAGTACCTACCTAGTAGTAGTAGTCGGAGGCCTTTGGGTGGCTTAAACAACTCTGACACAACGTAGGCCACCAAACAACAGACAAATAAAAAGTAAAACTACCTACAAGCCATTTGTTTAGGTACCGAACACCTATTCATTCGAATGGCTAGATTACCTATCCAAAACTATGATTTTGGGGGGAATTTGCCTATACTCACCACGCTTGGCGGGTGGGTTGGTGGCGCAGTATGCCTACTGTTTCACAGAAGGGACGCTGCTGCCCATTCCACTGGTTTACCTATATTCCCTTAATCGCCTGACATCCACGGGATGAGATAGGAGTGGTGCTATATTCTGAATCCGGACACAACACTAATAATATATAGAAAGGTAACTTACCTATAGGACACATTTTACAGGCCAACGAAACAGAAAGATCATAGCCATAAAAAATCGCCACGCAAAGTGCCATTTTTCTGTACAACGCTGGGCGAGGACGGGGTGTCGCGGCGGGGTGCGGAGAGAGACCGGTATTGATCGCAACCTCCCGCCACCCCAAGTCCCGCCAAAAATTGTTGATAGACCAGCGGACATAAAAATGAAAGTTCGTCTAATACAATACAATACAATACTTTATTAATAACTCCATAGTTACATTCATAGCTTAGGTACTTAATACATTAATTCACATTAATATATTTTTTGCAAGTATTGAATCCACTAATATAATATAATTTGCCGTGTGGTGCCGGCTCAGAATACCACTACACCATCTCCTCCCGTGGGTGTCGTAAAAGTCGACTAAGGGATTAGCCAGAGGATGGGCAGCAGCGTCCTTCGAGTACATAGGTAACAACTCAACTGCGATCGCCAACCCGTCTGCCATGCGTAGCGATTATGGCAAAACCCCTCAATGAGCCCACAACACACCCATATCGGCGTTGTGGTGATCTTTGGGGGAGGCCTGTGTCCAGCAGTGGACTTCATTCGGCCGAAATGATGCAAAATGATGATATAATTTGTATTGGCAACAAACACACTCTACAGCATAGGTAATTTATAATATTCATCTAAACTGTAGAACAGCTTCTCCAACAGCCACTTGTTTAGTCTGGTTTTGAAGATATGGATAGACGATGCATCTCTAACCCTCTCTGTGAATCTGGAGGACCACCAGATAGACCTTTCCGATTTGCTCAATTTGTGCGGTGGTGTGACAAGGCGATGATAGTACTTACCACTGCGGAGGGCGCGGGTGGCATTTGCACCTTTACGCTGAAAGACATCACTATTCGCGAATGTGAACTGGCTACCTGGTAAATGAGCTCACATGGAAGCGGTAGGATACCTAGATCCCTAAAGTGATTTCGGCACGAGACGTCATCTGGTACACCCACAATAGCGCGTACCGCTCTCTTCTGGATAACAAACGCCCACTGGGTGTCGGCTGTGCGCACCCATAGCTCCGCACCGTAGGTGTGGCTCTAACACCCAGTAGGTACAAAGGTGGCTACCCCCGGGAAGACGGTGGCGCGCACGTGGTCACGTGCTGCCGTGTGCGCAGCACAGCGCAAAGCGAGGCTTGGGGGGATCCTTTACAATCCTCCCCGAGAAGTTCCTGGGGGGGGCGACCTTTTTACAGTCGCCTTCCCTCCGCTAGAGGGGGTGACCGCTTTACAGTCATCCCCTCCGTGATGTGCCAAAGGCGTGGCACCAATGGGCGGCTCTAGTGTGATCTTACGAGGACCTGGTGCCGAATATGACCGCTCCAGTGGTTTTAGCCGGTAGGAGTCCGGCATACCCCTTCGCCCTTCCCCGGGGTGAAGGAAGTTCCATGTAGAATTTCCACTGGATATCAATAAAAAATAAAATGGTACAAAGGTGGCTGCCTAATTCCTAAATTAATGTGATATAATTATTCTAGATGTAGTTACCTGGTCCTAACTACTTAGTAGGCAAAAACAGAATAAGATACATTTTCTCTTAGTTGGCATTAAAATGTTTGGAATCATTATTTATCTATTTACTATACCTACACAAGATAGCATAGTGGCCAGAACAAATTCATTTTGTTTATATCGAAATGTAAGATAATACTGTTTAATATAATTAACGGTCTTTTTTACGTCATACATGCTTTGTTTAATTTAACTTCTTCACTTTTGGTACTTTAAATAATAACCAATCAATAACGAGTTCATTTGGTTAAATTATTATAAATATACGTGAAACTAATACATTGTGATACTTTAACAAAGTTCTCCTGGCTCCATAGGTTCAATTCTCTAAGCTCAAACATCCATACATCCTTGAATACAGGGGTGCAATTCTCTAAACTCAAACATCCATACATCCTTAAATACAGAATTGAAATAACTGTGATAACCCAGTTTGGCATTAGCTAAGACTGGTCACCATGTCTTAGCGAATAACAAATTGGTTTTACACCGTTATTTCGATTCTGTATTTAAGGATGTATGGATGTTTGAGCTTAAGGAATTGCACCCCTGAATTGAAATAACGATGATAACCGAATTTGGTATTCGCTAAGATTGGTCCTCATGGCTCGCCGTCTGCAATATGTCCTTGAATAGATTTAATCATGTCTTAGCTAATACCAAGTTGGTTTTACACCGATCTTTCAATTCTAGATTCAAGTATGTGTATGAAAGTGATCGACATAGCACACCGAACTAGCAAACTGAATTGGCAGTGGGCTAGGCACGTTGGCCGATCAAGCTGACGAGTCCTAGAGTGGCGACCACGTAGGGGCAAACGTAATATGGGACGCCCACCAGCTAGACGGACGGACGACCTGATGAAGTTTGCTGGGTCTGGCTGGATGCGGAATGCTGATGATCTGGTGTTGTGCCGCACGCTGGGAGAGGCTGACGTCCAGCAGTGGACCGATATAGGCTGATGATTAATTTGTTGATTGATTGATGTTTTATTGCAATTGATTGCAAGTAACAAAATTACGGCTCAAAGACGTTAACAATATTTAACGTAAAAAAGAATAGGCTTTTCGTGAAAAAAAAATAGTAATCGGCTTTAGAATAAAACAAATTGGATCGTACCTTTGCTACGACGTAGACAACGTAATGGTCTCCAAGTTACGCTTGCTATGCTATCGTAGCAGATAGTCGAATCGCTACGCTGAGCTTTGAGCTTTGTTGTGAAGTGGATAACTATTTTGTTTGAGGCCTAATCGCAATGATCGATAGGTTACCGGTTTATATAACCAAGTAGAAGTACTGTAACATAAATATCATGTGATATTATCGGAATTCAATTGGGGGGAATTTGCCACGCCTACCTACTCACCACGCTTGGCAGGCGGGTTGGTGACTTCAGAATGGCTACCGTTCCATGGGAAGAGATTGGAGTGGTGCTACATTCCGAAAACAACACGGATTAATGCCTTCGGTGGTATATATCCCTGTTGATAATTCTGATGCTATTATTTGTACTTATAGACACGTTTTTTTTATTGATGCCCAGTGGAAATTCTACATGAACCTCGAATTCTTCGGCACCGAAGAAGGGCTCCAGGTCCTCGTAAGATCACAGCCCTCGTAAGATCATACTGCCAGAAACCCGTGACAAAGGGCTTAAGTAGCAAGTAAGTAAACCGGGCCACCGCGACTCTCAAAGTCAAAGTACAATATTTTTTTTTAAACTAGCTGGGACCCGCGGTTTCACCCGCGTTTAATTTAAAAGGAATTTAGAGTTCTTCGATATATACACTTGACATAGAATATAGATATTGGATTTCAAGGGTTTTATTTTTTTTGCGCGGAACCCTAATTATTTTTCTAAAATAAAAGTAGCCTAAGTTATTCCTTATAACATCAGCTATCTGCCAGTGAAAGTCCCGTCAAAATCGGTCCAGCCGTTTTGGAGATTACCCGGAACAAACAGACAGACAGACAGACAAAAAAAATTAAAATAGTTTTTTTGTTGTAGGTATCGTATATAATTTCATATGCATTTAGTAAAAAGCTGTTATTTTGACATTACAAACAGACACTTCAATTTTATTTATTTGTATAGATTACAAACAGACACTTAAATTTTATTTATTTGTATAGATGAACTAATTACTAGTCCTACTTATGGAACGTCAGAATTTTAGGTGCAAGATTCCAATTAGTCGATCCTATAGAGAAGAGCTGGCAAGAAACTCCATAGATACTCTATTTAAAATATTTCAATAGTCGCCCAAAACATTGCATAGCTTAATTTAATTACAAACTTCTCCCGTGGGTGTCGTAAAAGTTGACTAAGGGATTAGCCGGAGGATGGGCAGCAGCGCCCTGCTAGTACATTAACAACTCAACTGCGATCGCCAACCCGTCTGCCAAGCGTGGCGATTATGGCAATACCCCCCAATAACCCCACCACACACCCATATCGGTCATTGTGGTGATCTTTGCGGGGGGCCTGTGTCCAGCAGTGGACTTCATTCGGCTGAAATGATGATCCTCATTGCCAAGGGCAATGCTGAATGACCAACCGATGAGCTGACGAAGAGCGACGGAGCTCCTGCTCGGTGCCGAAGATGATCGCTCCGGTAGTTTAGCCGGTAGGAGTCCGGCACACCCCTCCGCCCTTTCCCGGGACGGAGTAAGTACCTACATGATGTATTTCTACCAGGCGACTAATAAAAAAAGGGAAAAAGCCTACCTAAAGCACCATTAGTCACACTATACCTAGACCACTACTGTATTAATGATTGAAAAACATAAAACTTTGATATTATGATTTTTATGTCATTGCATAGAACTAATTTGGAACGTCTTCATGAGGAGAAGGGTTATTGTAATTTCAACTTTAAGTATTTAGAATAGGGTCGGAATTAATACATTTTGAAATGCATCCGTATGGTGCGGGCTGTCTGTTACACGGTGGTGTAATTTGTGATACTGTTTTAGGATTCAAATTAAGTATGGAACAAAACAGGATGCGGCTGGTGGAGGACGGTATTTCACGTGAGGTTAATCCAGCAGTCATCAGAACTAGGCCAATCTGATTTAAATAATAAATTTTATATATTTTAAATACGTCAATCGATACTGCTGAGTATGCTCCTCTGCTGGTTGTGGGTGAATGGGAATCGGGTCTCCGACTTCTGGCGCTTCCATCGCCCAACACAGGCACTATGTTGGATGACACTACTTTTCGGCTCGCTACATGCCTACGTTCAAGTGTTACTTGTAGTTCTAGAAGCTGTCGACTGCCTTGATCACCATAATCTGTCTTGTAGTAGGGGAGGGCCGCATAACACGACACAAATATTAATGACATTATTCGTCGAGTTTCTATCACCTCCGGCGTGCCAGCCCCATATTAGAACCCAGTGGCTTAGCACGTGATGATAGAAAGAGACCAGACGATATGTCGCTATTGCCATAGAAGTTGGGAAGGTCTCTGGTGGGAGATGCAACTTATGTCGACACCCTTGCTCTATCCCATCTTTGAAGTTCAGCGGGCTATGCTGGCGCTGCCGCTGCCAGTGCAGAGAACGGAACCAGTTGACAGCGATGAGGAGGAGTAGGTACCTACTTTGACACCTAAATGCGGCTCCTTTGTCATATGTTTTTTTGTGTTAGATAAGTTACAATGTAGTATGGAATGTATATTTTTAGTTATGACTGTGTATACAATATTAATAAGTTAATTATATGAATTATATTATATACCTACTAGCTGCCCGCCCCAGCTTCGCACAGGCATGTACATGCAAACCCGATTGCAGCGCCACCTACCGGGTCCAATTGTGAACCTTAACCATCCAACCAACTGAAACATACATAAAAAAATCATCTAAATCGGTCCAGCCGTTTAGGAGGAGTTCAGTGACATACACACGAACAGAAGAATTATATACATAACATTGGTTTTAATCCGTGTAGCTTCGGTTACGGACAGGGCTATTCCATCTCATGGTGTTGGTGTTGTAGGAAGCGAATAAGAGAGTTTTTAATCCGGTGCGTACCACTAAGCTCTCTGAATTACCCGCATTCACAGAGCCTATCCTTGAAATATTTTCCATTATTAAAGTAAGACCCTATATACCTATATACCTGGTGACCTGAAATACAGGTTTCTGCCTAGTTTAGGCACCAGCCTCCCACAAATTATGTACTTATGTAAGCACTTTATTTGTAATAATGTATTTTATATTGTGGAGGAAAAATAAATGAATGATTGATTGATTGATTGATATATCGAGTTGTTTTGCATTGAGTCTAACTACTCGTAGTTCATCATGTTAGTCATATTGCAAGTTTTGACAAAGGGGTTTTGCTGACGGCCGTCTGCCTGACACCTTCCTCTTGAGTCTGCTAGTGTTGGTGGTTTAAACGGAAACAAGAATTATTTTATTTTGAATATGTTCAAAATCAAGGTTATGTTAATTTTTTGCTAAAATTCATCATTACAACCTATAGATTTACCTCCTAAAATATTATCCGTTAATAAAGTAAGACCCTATATAGTTAACAAGAGTCTAAAGTATATTTTTGTAACTAAAATTTGTATGTGATGTATCCTTGGCTTGTCCGAAAAACATTGCCAGACTAACCATATATGTTGCTTAAATTTTAGTATATTGCTAGGAACGATTGCCATTTGATCTGCGAATCTAATGGGAGCTACTTATTATTATTTGGTATTTCTATCATAAGGTTAAATTAGTATTTATATTTTTAGGTGCTTACTTACTTAACCATCCAATAAAGAATTCGAAATCCAAACCGTCTCTTAGTTCGATGCAACACTGATGCTGTGTGCAGACAACAAAATCACCATAGTCAATATCACCCCCAAATAGCTTGATTTGGCAAAGAGGTAGAATATTTCCGAGGAAAACGATACAAGTTACTTTTAAATTAAATTATTTAAAAAAACAATTATTACTCAATTTAAAACGCCCAGCAACGCGCGCTACGGTGTAACCCTAGCCCGGCGTCAGATTAAAACCATAAAACAGTTCATTAAAGGCGATTGGTTCGAGTCTAGGCGGACGGTGGCGACCCGCGGCTGACTGTGGAACTAACTACATTAGACATCCGTCGCCGAGCATTCATTTAATTAGGTACTTTGAAAGCTATGTTATTAACGTACTTAGTGTTTAATTCTGAATTTGATTTTCTGTATGGGATAGCCATTAAAATAAGTAATTTCAGACACTGGAAGTCGCGAACAATAGAGGAATTCGTTCATGGAAAAGAAGATTTATGGTAACCCTATTAATAGTAAGATGGTTATTCTAGTCAACACGTTGATGGGTTTTACTCTGTTCGTAACTTTTTTAAACCTAATTAAGGGTAGGTATATTGATTTGGAACAGTAAAGGTTCATCAATGTCCTGACAGTCCTGTAGCCACTTTACGGCTATCACTATTGGCCAGACCAAGTTCTGACATAATGGGCCAACCTACAAGAACTTTGTAAGCTGTTCAATTTTGAAAGATAAATTCATTTTTCTTGTAACATCACGATAAGCTTAATATCTTTTTCAAGTTTTTGTTATGTAGATTCTGGCATTACGATGTTTCCTAAGGAGTCCTTTATATTTGGAAATAAATTAAAAGCTATGGTATAACTTGTCATAAAAGTCTATAAATGTATATCTAGTTTATATACTAAAATGAGTCTTAGTAACATTAGAATACAGACCATGTCAGTTATCTTACAACCGCACTAAACTAACCCTTAGTTTAGTGCCGTCGTCTACTACTAGTCCTGCGGCTTGGATTTTTTACTCTTTATGGGTGTGTTACGGATTTAACTCTAATTATTTATTAAGTACTAACAATAAAATTGTTTCTACCATTGAAGGTTTTTCTTTGCATGGTTTTTATTGCCAGCTTCTGTTCTGTACCGTTGGGGCTGTAAAAATACGTGGATCACATTGAAAGTTTTTAGAATTGGCCAGTAACAAAAGATGCTGAAAATATTTATTTAAATTTCGAATGTGGTCATACTCTTTGGGAAGTTGTTGATGTAAATTTTATTCATACATGTACATTAAATGCGTATGTCATTTGTTTTTACAAATAGGCGGCAATTTCAAAATCGCGTGCTGTGCGGTGTAATGAATTTGACTACGGCAAATTTTCGCTCCATAATCTATTACGACTTACTTGCGGTCTTAATCAACAACTATGTTATGATAGGCTTCGATTCGTATTTCACGATAAAGCCCCATCTCGTGCCACTGTTTACACCTGGTTTAATGAGCTTAAACGTGGTCGAAGTAATCTCACTGATGATTTGCGCGAAGGACGCCCTTCTGCGGTGACCACTGAAGATAACGTGAGTGCTGTGCGGCTAATTATAAAAGCTGATAAAAGAGTGAGGCATTACTATAAGTCATGTGCAAAAAATCTTACACATTTAGGCGTCAGAAAGCTTTGCACCAGATGGGTACCACTCATACTCTTAATTTGAGGAAGATCAAAAACGCCGTCGTTTGGATTGGTGACGCGATGTTTGAAAAATATAACGAAGGTGACTCGAATGCTGTATTTGACGTCATCACAGGTGATGAAAGCTGAATATATTGTTACGAGCCCGAAACCAAAAACAAAGCTCAATATATATTTTCATTTGAAGATTTGCCGACCAAGTAAAGTAGGGCAGAAGTCAAGGGAAAAAGATGATTACCTCGTTCTTTGGACGGACGGGTCTTTTATCAATAATTGTGCTAGCGACTTTTATTTTCTTAATGAATTAAAGATAAACTATTCTAGATAAGGAATTCGCTTTATGAACCCCGAAGATGCATTCGAAATAAACGTGGAATAGATCAAGAAGGCTTACTGCTTCAGTCAAAGTTCTATCGCATGCAACGGTGCTAAGAAAAGAAAGCAGACCTTATACTTCGAAAAACAATAAAAATATTAACAAGTTGTTACATAATTCCGGTAATTCGAGTAGTAACTGAATTGTGGCCCCGAGACGGAAAAAGGAGGACAGGTCGTCGGCCTGGTAAGAGTATCTTTTTATTTATACAATAATCTGGTGATGAGTCGAGCAAGTCGTACGCCTGATGGTAAGCGTGAAGCTTGCTAATAACTACTGTTATACTAATCAGGACTGTTTCTAGGGGATATCACACTGCGTTCGTCACCTAGATATAGTCAGTAATCATTACTGTTATTGATTCTCTTATGCTCAGTAATTTCACTAGCTAGAGTGCCCTTCAAACAAGAATGTTTACGGTTTAAACACTACTACTGCTGGGTGGCAGAATATCCGGTACTGCAGCAGTACCTATCTAGCAGGACTTCTGCAATAAGATACCTTTTACGTTAGGAAATCCTCATATACGCCCCTCCGCCCCTTCCAAGGTGGAGGGGCATCCGGACTCTACCGGACCAATTAATTACCTATAGCTGAGGTGTTCGCTGTGTAGGCATTGTTCGACGGGCCCCGTCTCTGTGCGACCTGACTGACCGCACATTCCTTTAGCGCTGCAATAAGAGATCTACCACAAGTAGGTAAACGACGACATAGTTATAATTACCTATCGTACATAGGAATATATCGCACTAACAAAGTGAGGCCCAGAAGTTGGATAAGTCCGGCTACACCTGATGAGAAAATATAAAGATAGATAGATAAATTTTCTAGCTTGACATGATTAAATTTATTTTTATTGATCCTCAGTGGAATTTCACTATGAACTTTTGATTTGATTGTAAAGGATCCCCCTAAGCCTCGCTGTGTGCTGTGCTGCGCACATGGCAGCATGTGGCCACGATATAATAACACTTAAAAGGATAGTCTCTTGCGGACCGTTCCCTGTCGCAAACGCGTATCTTAAACATGTGTGCGTAAGCGTAAGCAGTATGGATGTTATTATTCTAATGTTTCTAGATTATAATTAGAATATAAATAATAAATGAATACTAAGACACCAATATAGAACTATAGGCTTTATCTGCTATAAAAAGCGCTACATAGTACTAACCGTACGTGATAATCGCTGCTTACCACCCTAATATTTCGTATAATACGTAACAATCCTATCATCTACCCACAGACATATGCAACACAATCAAACAATGGGTTATTAACAGGGGCAGATGCGCACGCCACCTGAGCGGAACACTCGCGATCACTAAATCGTAATGTTTAGTAACGACACGATAAAACACCCAGCCGCGCTGGCTGTATGTGACGTGAGTCCTTATGACCTGGGGATAAAGAACACATTTTTTTTTGTGAAGACTTTTATGGCGAACCTATTACTTTTAAGTAGTCAACTAGCATAGCTAATTATTAAATAAGAATGTATAGCTAAGTATGCAATAAAGCTGTAAGTAGGATTTTAACTAGGATAATATCAGAAGTGATTTTCAGTACGGAGCCTATACTTTTCTATACAATAATGCAAATGATGTCCTAATACACCTGCGAACAACTCACTCTGCGGTAGTTACATATTCAGAAACTGAACAACCATAGTGCGGTGATCGAACCCGTCACACGTAGCATCATATCAGCCATAGGACGTCCACTGCTAAACAAGAACCTCTCCCATAGATTTCACAATTGTGTCATAATTTTGGGAGGTTTTATATTCACCACACTTAGCAGGCGGCACAGAAGAGACGCATCTGCCCATCCCTCTGGTTTAGGGACTCTAGGCGCCTTTTACGACATCCACAAGAGGAGATAAAGTGGTACTATATTCTTAATCTGGACACCACACAGATCACAGGTACCATAGACAGCATGTTACTTAGCCAGAGTGCAAGCCGTGGCCAGCACTTTCAAAACTCCAGTGTAATACTCCAGTATAATGCTTTAACCGTAGGAGCATTGTCGGGTTTCTTTATAAAGATTGACTTCTTTGTTGAATATATCCAATTGACATAAGCGGCACACCAATGGTTATTACAAAAATAATGCAAATGAGATTGGATATAGTTGCCTATAACTGAAGAACTAGGCAAACAATGACCTGAATCTATTCAGTCTAAATGGCAATTTACAAATCCGCTAACTTTGTCAATAGAATCCCCCTAAATAGATTTAAGTACCAATTTTGGAACGTGGAAAAAACGTCTTCGGTATTTGATGCCGGATACTCAAAAAACGCGCGCAAGAAAAAACAAATTCATTGCAATATGAACTATTAATCCTTTTTGCTCCAATATCATTAACCTATTCATTTCAATGAGCGATGACGTGAATGATACATCCCCCAGCGACACAAAAGAGGTCCGTTAGACGCATTAATATTACACCAAACAACACAATTCTATTTCCACGTTTTTTCTGTGCTGACAACACCGAAAATTTCGAATGTCACGCCTCGTTCATCGACAGCGCGGGAAAATAAACGAAAGCAGTTTTTTTTAAATCGGGCGCCAGAAAAAAGTTTAGAACATGTTTGGATTGATGCCGTTATATCATAGCCGGTAAAGTTGTTAGGTTGTATGTTTATTTGAAGAATGTTTGTTTTAATTAGTTTGATACTTAAACTGATGATTTTTTCAGTGTCCCGACAGACGGTGACATTACCCAGGGACGGGATATCTACAGATATGAGTACCTTTATTTACGAGCGTTGCCGCTTTGGATCTTAATTTTATAACATTCATTTCAATATATAAGGTTTTATTTTAATAATCCACGATATTTTGCATGGCACCGTAGTAAATGCTAAAGATGATGTACCTACCACATAAAATTAATTTGACGGTGAAAAATTTGTTTCCTTCTTTTGTGCGACGCTGACGGGCGCCTCCTTTCGCCTGTTTCATTAGACGTTGCCGACTACCTAAATAGGTCGGCAGGCCACGACCACCATTTTCTTACTAGATGCAAGTGGATATAATTATAACTTACTAGAAGAACCAGTAAGTAATGAAATGAGTGATAAAAAATGCTGAAAAACTATTGGTGATACCTACGTTATCGTCAGAATTCACATAGGCTGCGTGCAAAATATCGTGGCCTATTAAAGTAAGATCTTGTATATATCTGATTAATTAAGACTAGTACATTGAAGCACGTGAAATTGTACCATCTGTCGCGACTGTCGGCTATTGATTGCCAACGCAAATAAATTATTATATTGTTGCAGTATGTACCTTCTTTAAACTACATTTTGCTTACCATAATTCATATTAATCAGCATTGTAGTCTCAATCTTAAAAGAGTGTTCGTGGAGTTTTTCGCCAGCTCCAGTATTCCATAAGATCAACCGATTGGAACCGTACAACTTAAATTTTGTCGTTTCATAAGTGCCAGTAATTGGTTTAATTGAAAAATTAAAACTAAGTTTTCGCTACGAGACACGCCTGCATGACAAACAGAACCGCGCGCTACGCTAGTTCACTCTCACGATGAGTAGCTAGTCGCCATATTGTGTTTTATTTTTTACCCGTCCTTATAACACCGGACATAATCGAGTTTTTGACAAACAATACAGGATGAAATTGGTTCCTTTATTGGGATCCTTTTAAGGAGACTGAATTGGTGTGTATGTTGTTTCTGATTTTAGATTGGTTATGCCTGATTGTGGATGCACAAAGGTGTGTCAGCAATGTATGAACGATATATTGATGATTTATTTGGAAGTTATGGATTGTTAGCGAGCGTAGTTTTTGAAACGCTTTTACAATATATTTTTTTGTGTTTTGCTATGACTTTACTCGGCTATCCGTGTTGTGTCCGGATAAAGAATATAGCACCACGCCATCTCCTCCCGTGGATGGCGTAGTAAGGCCACTAAGACACTCTAGCCGGGGCGATAGGCAGTAGCGTTCCTTCAATGCAACAGTATCCATACTGCGCTCACCAACTCGCCTGCCAAGCGTGGTGAGTAATGGATGAATACTGGTAAATTTCCTCAAAAGATGACACAATTATGGAAATCTTTAAGGAAGGCCTTTGTTCAGCGGTAGACGTCTTTTGGCTGATACGATGATGATGCCTTTAAGGCGAGGCCTTTTCTATTAAATCTGAGTGTTGACAATAACTAGTTAATGTTAATTAAATGCACTAATGGTAACCCTAATGTGCGTTCAGTAGTAAATTGTATGCTTTGATTGGTGACAAGGTATTCATTGATTTTGTTATACCTTACGTACTTATATTAAGTATTTAGTCTACACCTTTATCCATATTGAATTCGAAGCACAGAAGTGTCTTGTTTCCGTCGATCCTAACCGCCTGTGGCCGAAACACAGCTGTAATTACACCGATCATATTTACGAATGTAAATGCGGCGGTCATCATAATTCATGTCGCAGTCATCTGCCGCCCGCGGCGACACTGACCAGAGCAGAATGAACCTTTCATATCAAGCTAGAATGCCAGAATAAAGAGTAACAGCGTTGATCTAGAATTTGACGTTCATTTTACATTTTATGCATGAATAAGTAAACCTTTAATAGGGACCCATCGAGTCACATACCACTAAAATATAACGAATTTAAACTTCTCGCATTCAGAAATATGTACCTATTAAAAAAATGATTAAAAAGATACTTACCATGCCAATGTAGTACAACTTTCTAAAGCCAGATGTGTGTTAACTTCTTAAATTTGTGATTGTCTTGAGAGCCTGGCCCAACAAAACCATAGAAATTTAAGTGCTGTAGAATTCTAAAAAGTAAAAACATACATCCAGCCAGCCAGCTGTAGGATGAAAGATTAGTCATAATTACCTACTATATCAACTGAAGCACTTTCACTTCTGAAAAGGTCTCCCCCATAGACTTCCAAAACTGATGGTTGTATGCAGCATGCATTCAACTAATCTTATACGTATTGACCAATTTATCTATTTTGTAACAAACATATCGACTTAAATTTTAAAGCTCAAGCTACAGTGGCTGGTTTTCAAATGTATGTCAACGCATTGTGCGTTCGTTTTTTGAATCAGCGGGCGCCTGACAGATGCACGTAATGCCATGTGCACCGTTTGATATTGAATTATTGCACTGGCAACATTTTGATAATATGGGGTCGATATATTGAAGTGGGGATCAGATGGGTGGCTAGTATAATATATTGGGATTATGACTATGAAGTTTGAACGTAATAATTGCTTATGAAAACGGAAAATTAAGTAAGTATTTACGATGTTAATCATGTGGCTCTTAGGAAACTAGTTACTTGCATGGGTAACCCAATGTCTGATATTGGACAAACTTCGGAATTCATTATAGAATTACCAACTTGATTAATTTCCATCAATTGTATTATCGTGCATAGACAACACTTATTATGTTTTGCTTTAACATGGTAACCCCAAAAATAAAATATTATTGCGAATATCTGCGGCAGTAATGTTTTTTTTTCGGCAGAATGAAGTCTACTGCTGGACACAGGCCTCCCCCAAAGATCACCACAACGACTGATATGGGTGCGCTGTGGGCTCATTGGGGGGTCTTGCCATAATCGCCACGCATGGCAGACGGGTTGGCGATCGCAGTTGAGTTGTTAATGTACTCGAAGGATGCTGCTGCCCATCCTTCGGCTAATACCTTATTCGACTCTTACAACACCCACGGGAGGAAATGGGGTGGTGGTATTCTGAGCCAGCGCCACACGGCAAAAATGCCTTCATGAAATGAAATAATTAGATGCTTACATAAACAGATTTTGACTATTTGTAATAGAACACAGCAGGCAACTCTCCAAAAATAAGTCATTAACCCTGAGATGCTCTGCTTTCTTCCTGGCCACGCTATAAAGGGTTTATAAAAAAGAAACAAATTTCTGATCCTAAAGCAGTAATCTTTCACAAATTAAAATCACATGTAGCTACAGAGATGTAGCGATAACCTTTCCGCGAACCCATCGTTACGTCACGTCCGTGTCCGCCCGATGACAGTTGCGCGAATGGACGCTGTTTGAACATCGAACGTTGATTGAAAATCGCAATATGGTCAGTGGACGTTGGAATTTAAATGATTCCAATTTTGGATTTGGTTTATTTTATTTTAGGGGTTCATATTCCTTTACAATCTACTCAGTTGAAAATATTTCCAACCGTATTTCACTGTATTTTTTCATGTGGTCATCGAAAAACGGGTACATAAATCTATCTAAAATTACATTTACTCGAATATTAATATGAATGCTCTTCAACACCAAACACACATTCTTAATTAGATAGTCACCCAATTTGCTATACAATCCCAAAAACTACGGACGTTTATTTATCTCTCTATAAGTCTCCAGGATTTAAAAACACCCGAGTTACTAATTGAAGAGTAATAAAAACTTTGAAATATTTCACAAGTATTTATGTTCGTAGGTAACGTGTAGAACCACAGTAATCCATAATCGACAAACTTTTTCATAAAGCAGTGTTGTCATGTCAAAAGTTTCGAACAAAATAATCAGATAACCGAACAGACCCTGATAATTGAATTCAATAACCAACTAATTTATTACGTCCTTCTGTATGATACTATCTTTCATTTTAGACATTTTCAACTGAAATATGCTAAGGGAAAATAAACTTTGTGGGTTAGGTTTAAACTTGTTTTTACTCAGTTCTGGCTTGTTATATGACTGTCTCGTTTTCTAATTTCCCCAACACAAGGGCAATTCGAAATATGCTTCCTGTTGTTACGGTAGAGTTGAAAATGTTTTGTGGGCATTTGGCGTTTTCGTTTGACAATATTTTGGTCCCTTAAATACCGATTCGATTTTTAAAACCATTTGATTGAAGTTTTTGAAGTGAAAACTTCTTTTAGCGCGGTACGCATATTTTTAGATGAGTTACAATCTCTGGACTCGCGACACCGTTACGAGACGCTAAACGTTTAGTTTGGCGTTTCGCCGTCGGGATCGCATTAACCCTAGTACCCATCTGAAAAATGTCTAACGCGCCAAAATAAGTTTTCACTTCTGTCGGCAGTCCCGGAGTGCAACCCGTATTTTGTTTTTCTGCTTAATAAATATATAATAAAATATGAATAAAGTAATGTTTTAATTCTTGTCAAAAATTAAATAAATGAATGCATACTCACTACAAATAAGATTACCCGAGGCTAGACTCTTTATCTTGACGAATTTCAGAAGAACTTGTTATAAATTTCCTGAAATCAGGCTGTTCACGGTTCTAAACAAAATTGTTCTTATGAATATTTTGAAGTATCCGAACCTTCTCAATGCTGCCGTTTATTCATTCATATAAAGGCATTCAATAAAATGCATGTTTCGTTTGAAGAAGTGACACCCTAAAACACCATACATAATAATAATGGAAATCTTTATTGTCTTTCCAAAATTGTAGTATTTGTACTAATAAAATATAAAAAAGTTTAAAGAGATAATATTGTTGTATTTGTATTAATACTTACTTCTTCCTAATTATCAAACGCATTACTGGAATGGTATGACCATTGCATCCGTAACTGGTGGCAGTTTTTGACTGCAACTATCTGATCCGTATATTCTATTACTATGCAGTAGTGTTTAAACTTCAAATATTACCGTGTTCCCGTTTGAAGGGCATTGTAGCTATTTTTTTTTATTGGGACAAGCCTGCCACTCATTGCCAACCACTGCAACTCCTGTAAGCCAGGATCTACAATGGCGACCACCGAAAATAACACCGACCAATTAAGGTCGGTGTGTCCCAGAGAAATGAAGAACGGTCTTGGAACCCGCAACGAAATATAATCAGAAAAGAAAATGAAGGAGTAGGAAAGAATATACGTTCCGCTTCCCTCCGTAGTACACAGAGAAAATACTATAGGCCGTAGGCACAATAATTGGGAGTGTACAACTAGGGTAAGCCTAGTTGCCAAGCACCACGGGTACAAAAATGTTTATAAATATTTAATTACGGGTCCTATGTTATGAGCTATTGTGACTGATTCCAATAGTAGTTATGGCAAAAATGCCTGAATGCACGGACATTGTAGCTAGTAAAGTTACTAATTACTGGGCATAAGAAACAGATAAATGATGTCTAGAGAGGACGAGCGCAGTGTGGTGCCACGCAGGGCTAGTCCCGAGTAGTATTGCAATTGTTATGTGCAGGCGTCACGCTTACCACTAAGCGAATAACATGGTCGTTCCGTCCTTGCCAATTGATAGTATTCAAAAAAACGCAAGCCTTTACAAAAGACGGCACGGTTGGTGCAGTGGCTGCTACAGTCGGCTGCTGCGCTCCGGGTCGTGAGTTCGATTCCCACACGGAACAAATATTTGTATTGTGTGTGGAATCTGTGTCTGTAAACGCATCCACGACACAGGAGAAATCCTAGTGCGGGGCAACGTTTATATTGAGAAAAAAAAAGAAAAAAAAATTATAACATACAAAAAATCCCAAGCCTTTACAACTGATTAACTACCGGAACCGTCTTTAGTGGCGGCGGTATTCTTAGCAGAATATCACCACGCCATCTCATACCATGGGTGTCGTAAAAGGCGACTATGGTATTAGCCCGAGGATGGGCAGCAGCGTCCTTCGAGTACATTTTTAATACAACTGCGATCGCCAACCCGTCTGCTAAGCGTGGCGATGGTGGCAAAACCCCCCGATGAGCACTCAAGACAAACCGATACTGGTCGATGAGGCTATAGTTAGGGAGGCTTCTGTCTATTAGTGGAAGTTTTCGGCTGAAATGACGATGAACTACCGAAAGTGATTCAAAGCCAAGTCTAAGTCTTACTCAAATGCAAGTACTTTCAAATTGTCAAGACCCGGCCCATTTCAAAAGGTCTTTTCTATGGAAAAGAACGGGCAAGAAACTCCACGGTTTCTCATCTATAACACTACCCACGGATGTGTAGAAATGCTAGTAGAAATTTTTACTCCGAGCCCTCCCGACAAAACCCACTCATACTACCTCTAGTTACTGTTTTTGGACAACCCTTCCCAGCTAATATAGTCCGCAATTCACGTGCATTCGTTTTTTATTTGCCACGACCAAATTCTCGGAGGGTGCAGTGTTTGGTCGTGCGATCACGCGGCAGAGACAAAATGGCGGACTCTTGATTACAGCGGGGTCTTTAATTGATCGACGTGATTTTTGAGATGGGGAGGATATTTTTCTGGTTATATATATTGTGCGTACTTGTATGTGTGCGTGTTTAGTGTAACAGTGGTTGTACACTATAAATTGATTTGAATGATTCGATGAGTGGTAATAAGTAAATAAAACTAGTTCTTCAAGTACTTACGGTTGTAATATTCGTTCACCGAATTCTCATTTACATCAAGATCAGAAGGTATCAAAATACAGGAAGAATTTATATTAAGCACATCTCGTCAGAGTTAGTTTATAAACGAAATACTAGCACAAATAGTCTTTTTATAATTAACAGAGTAATTACATTTAGTAACAAGGGTTATGTCTTTGTTTCCATGAAAATTCTTTATGTCAGAAAAAGAACTTCGAAAATTAATTTTTCCTTTTAATGGCTAGGAACCAAAAAGTATAAATACCTAAAAATTTGTATAATGTGTAAAGTGTTAGAAAAAGAGGTTGTTGGTAAAGATTTAAGGATTGCCACACGTGCATTATCCTTTCCCGTAAAATTCAATTAGGAGGATTACTGATGTGCCTTGTCATTTAGTGCCTATTCTATATTTAAAGACTTTTTAAAAAGGTGAATGAGAGGATATTTCAACCGGTTGGGCAGAACTGTCTCTCTGCATGCAAGTATCAGCATATAGCGATCATTAGTCTGCAAAGCGTGTGCGTCAAGTGGGTAATTGTGCTAGCTGTGGTTCAGATACACGAATATAATTTCCTCTACTAATCTACCTGTTTTTGTTCAATACTTGCGTAGGTACCTTTTTTTATTGGGCCCAGTGGAAATTCTTCATAATCTTTCTCCACCCCGGGGAAGGACGAAGGGGCATACCAGTCTCCTACCGGCTAAAACCACTAGGGCGGTCATATTCAGCACTTAAGGGGGGCTCCAGGTCCTCGTATGATTACACTAGAGTCACCCACTGGTTCCATGCCTATTGGCACATCTCGGAGAGGGTGACTGTAAAGCCCCGGGGATTGTAAAGGATCCCCCGAAGCGTCTCTGTGCGCTGTGCTATGTTGCGCACACGGAGGCGCGTGACCACATGCACGCCACCGTCTTCTCGTGGGTCGCTCAGTGTGGGCACGCAGATTCCCCATCTACGCACCCGCAAACCAAGAGGCCCCCCGCCATATAGTGATGACAGGGGGTTTCAGGCGTATAGAAATAAGGCGCCAGGGCGGTTGTTACTCCGGCGTCGTCTCCTCCTTCTTCGAGCAGGATCGGCCCTCTCCCGATCTTGCTCTGCGGTCTCATTCTGGAGCATGACGCTCTCACAGAAGGAAACTACTGTATTCCAGTTTTTATGCGCTGCTAATATAGCCAACACTACTGCCAGCAGAAAGAGATCTTGCCCGATCCGATCGACCAGGATCCACCGCTCGGCTACCCAGGCATTTGTCCACGGGTTTGATAAGTGTTAATAAAATCCTAAATATCCTTGTTATAGTTCAGAAGACAGATGTTCATTTGCATTACGTATTATTTTGCCGCAAAGAAAATATTTTGCTACAAAATTGAAATCAAATAGGAAGGCGGACCTGGTAATCATAAAGTCATGGGCACAATTACAACTTTTTTTATAGGAGAATAGAAATTAGGTCTGAAGGTTCACGTATCAGTAAGTATGTATTGCTTCGTAAGCAACAGACTGGGGATTCAAACCCTGGCATGTGCCATTGTAAATTACTTAATTGTTTTAGGTAATCCAAGATATCGCTGGCTGTAGACCTTGAGGTGAAGAAAAATAAGAGTTAAAACAAGAATCCAGAAAAGGATATAGTGAAGTTACTGGGTATAAGAAACTAAATAACTAGCGTCTTGAGGTGAGCGCAGTGTTGTGCCACATAGGTCTAGCTCTAGTCCTGGGTAGCATTACAATTGGTATCACTATCTAATCATGAAAAAACCTGATTGGTCTGAAATCAAAACACAGTGAGAAAGAAAAACAAATACCAGTTGAATCTATTCAACATATCCGAATACACTACTCGTATCTAACGACATAAAGCCACAAACAAACTTTCCCACACCAAAACTAAGTCCAATAAACGAACAATAATCTACCGGAAAATCACCCGGCCTCAACCAATTTAGGCGACAATAAAGCAATTTGACGAGAAACGCGCGACACTTTGATTAATTGCTGGCGCCGGTGTCGCGATGTCGCGCCGCCGCCCGGTGCCAGTCGCCACGTGTGAACCAGGCCTTATGGTGTATGTTTGTAATTTGTATTGATTATTGTTTGTTGATGGGTTTTCTTTTTGGTGACGTAAAACGAATTACGAACTAACGAAAAACCGTGTGTTTACGAATAGCACCAACCCATCTCAACCCGTTGGTGTCGTAACAGGCGATTAAGGGATTAGCCGGAGGATGGGCATAGCATCGAATACATAGGTAAACAACACGACTGCGATCCCCAACCCGCCTGCCAAGCGTGGCAATTTTGGCAAAACCCTAATGAGCACACAACACAGCATTGTCGGTCCTTGTGGTGATCTTTGAGGGAGGCCTGTGTCAAGCAGTGGACTTTATTCGGCCGAAATGATGATGATGATGATGAAAACGAATTACAGTTTTTATATACGGTTGGTGCAGTGGCTGATGCAGTCGGCTGCTGCGCACCGGGTCGTGGGTTCGATTCCCGCACGGAACAAATATTTGAATGATCTGCAGGTCTTTGTGTATTCCGGGTCTGGGTGTATTGTATGTGGAATTCATGTCTGTAAATGCAACCACGACACAGGAGAAATACTAGTGTGGGGCAAAGTTAAAAAAAAACTATAATTAATCATTTAGTGTGACTGGTCTACTAATAATCATCCTTATGTAAGTAATCCGTCGTCAAAGACAACTAAGGGACTCTGAACCAGAGGAATGGGCAGCAACGACCCTTCTGTGGAACAGTAGCCATACTGTGCTCACCAACCCGCCTGCCAAGCGTGGTGGCTACTGGCAAATTCCCTCCCAAAATGATGACACAATTGTGGAAATCTAAGGAGAGGCATTTTTTAATTAGTGACTTTGGTTCTTTGGCTGACATAAAGAAGTCATGTACTAAATTACAGTCATGTCACTTAATCCTGTCGAGCATCTCAAAAATGAATATGCCTACTATACTTATTAGCCATCTATTTTTGGACGCAATTATAACTCATCTGCATTTAACCACAGCAAATCAATTTTACGTTCGTATTAAGCTATCCAAGTACTCAATACACTTAGTCAACGACTTGAATTATTGCCGTTTAAAATTATAAGGTACATCAATTTATCACGCGCACATTTCATTCACATAACTTCTATAACACATACATAGCAGAGTTCTATTAACAATATTCTCCAATTCTTCTCCATTACACTACATTTGCATAATCCCAACATAAACTGATTAATCGTCGCATTAATTGAACATGTAAACACCGCAAAAAGCTCATTGTAATTGTCACAGGGCCGGTACACGTTGACGCGACATCGCCCGCGGCATCGCCTGTTATCGCGGCAATTATGCAAATTCAACGTTAAATTACCGTACGGGCGTGTAATTGTTTCGGCGAGTCGCAACGCGCGACGCGTTGGCTGTTAATTTTCTCGTTACAACCGTCACTTATGTGTGTACGCGGCCTAATAATGCGGTGCGGGACACTTCATACAGTATAATTTTTATGGGAAATGTTTTTGATGGGTTGCAATATTGTTTTTTATGATGTTATAAGATATTTATTTTCGTTTTACAGTGAAATATTAAATATTGCAATGAACACGTTGTGAAATAATATTAATATAATAATGCAGCGTCATCTATGCTATAAGTTGGTTATGATTTCTAAGAGCATTATAATAAAAGTATTTTTTTTTACTTCGAAGGAAATTTTGCGACCAACGTCTCTACCTTATTTATAACGATATATTGAAATTTTGTCAATGCAAGGCATTGATAGCCTGGTGGTTGAACGCTTGCCTTCCATACAGGAAGGTCTGAGTTCGATCCTGGCCCGCACCTCTGGCTTTTCGGATTCATGTGGTGCTCAAAATTTTATTAACTTGCGATAATGGTGGAGGAAATATTCGTGAGGAAACCTGCACACCTGAGTAGGCTCCAAAATGTTTTCAATGGTGTGTGCAGTCCGCCAACTCACACTAGGCCAGCGTAATGGACTAAGAACTGACCTTTCTCATCATGAGAAAAGGCCCGTACCCAGCAGTTGGACAGTAGTGGGCTGATTATGTATGTTTGTTATGTATAATGATATTTTATGTTATCGTTAAGAGTAAACATCTGTGTAACCACAAACTAATAACAATAACACGTCATACGTATATAACAACACAAAAGGTCACAATAAAAATAAAAACTAACAACATTAAATTAAATTGATTAAAAATAAGGCTTTCTCCTGACTTGCGCACGCGACAATCATATGTCGCTGTCAACCGCAGATTACAATAACGACCAGATGACGTCATATGCGCTTGCGACGACCAAACCGACCGCTAATTGTGGAAAGAAAACCGCAATGCACGTTACATTATGTCGAATTTACGACATTTACGCGAATTATTGTCGATAATTCCTATAGTCGGCGGAGTCGATTAATATCACGCAATTCCAGCAATTTGTATTATGAATGTTTTCGAGATACGAGAATCTTACTGTTAGTTTATATTGTAAGTGTAAGAATGGATACGTAACAATGCAATTTTATACCTGTATGGCAATAAATCAACCAGCCTAGTTTTGTGCGTACTATTATCCCAACATCATAACACCCAGTTGTTAGCCTTCCACACAGACTTTTTTTTATTGATCCGGTGGAAATACCCCTTGTACTTCCTTCGCCCCGGGAAAGGGCGAAGGGGCATGCCGGACTTCTACCGGCTAAAACCACCAGAGTGATCATCTTCGGCACCGAAGGGAGGCTCCAGGAACTCGAATAATCTCCATCTAGAGCCACCCGTTGGTGCCACGCCTTTAGGCACATCTCGGAGGGGATGACTGTAAAGCGGTCATCCCCTCTAGCGGAGGGAAAGCGACTGTAAGGAGACCCCCCCCCCCAGGCATCTCTCGAGGGGATTGTAAAAGATTCCCCCGAGGCCTCACTATGCGCTGTGCTGTGCACACAGCGGTATGTGACCACATGCACACCGCTGTCTTCCCGGGGGTTCCGCATCAGTCTAGCGCAGCTGTCTCCTGTGTCATCGATTTCGTCATTTACCTCTATGTGGTTACCCCTCAAAGAGTCACCTGCTCCAACAGCCACAAGCCATAGGCCATCTGTTTAGTCATGCAGGCTATGCCAGTGACTCCAGTACTTTTGCAGATGCAATGTCGTCGACAAAACGAAGGTGAGTGATATAATCGCCATTTATGTTAATGCCGAATCCTTTCCACTCTAGTAGCTTGAAACCCTCTATTGCAGCGGCGATAGGTTTCGTAGAAATGACGTCCCCCTGCCCTGTCCTCTCCGCAATGGAATTGCCCCCGTGCTCTGTTCATGTACTCGAACCGACATGGTAGTGTTTCTGTAGAAGCATTTCAATGTACCGATACTCAATCTGCAGAGATTGCAGCACTTCCCAGGTTTCGATCGAATCGAAGTCTTTTTCATAGTCCACAAACGCTATGCATAGTGGCTGATTATACTCTTGGGTCTTATGTATAACCTGCCTCAGTGTATGGAAGTGGTTTATGGTACTAAAACCTTTTCGGAAACCGGCATGTCCGGGAGGCTGGAAGTCATCAAACCTTCGCTGGAGACGATTCGTGATAATCCTTGAAAAAACACATTTTTGAAGAAGAGTACCACCTCGGCTCTGCTTCATGCTTCCAGCGTTGTGCCTTCGAGTAAGATGGAAATGAAAAGCTTCTCATGATTAGGTGTTTTTAAATTTACTAACCGAACCATAACATTCTTCCGGGCTTTCTTCTCGGAGTTTGGCATGTAAGTACTGAAATGTATTCCATTGTTTTAAGGTGAAATTTAAAAGTGTCTGTTGATGTACTTAATTAGGTACTGAATAAATAATTATATTATATTCCAAATAAACTGCCCTAGCTAACACAAAAAAATACAATGCAGCCAGCTTGTCATAACATTATCATATATTATCTTAGTATGTAGGAACCCAGTAGGTACAAGATACTACCTAATTAATATAATCATCATGCTTTCATTTTTACAAAAATAAAATAATAAACCTTATTTCGAACATACATAGTTCATCATAAACTGAACCTGTAATTATAAAATTACTGTGATAAAAGTTTATTAGTTAATTTAAGTGGCCTTTAAACATAATCGTAGGTACCCATAATAATTGTTTAATCATTAGCAATTAATTTAATAGTAAATTAAAGTATGCAGCCTATTATTTAGAGTGTAAGTTAGGTTGCCGTGCGAATAGAGTTGACTTCTTTAAGGCCACCTATGTATGTGAATTTTTATCCATTATATGACCAGCCCCGTAGCCTGCCACTACCGCATTAATGTTTGCGACAAATAAAAGTAATTAACACATAGCATGTTATATTTAGTTAAATGTATAGGTTAGTACTATATATAGTGGCGTTCCCTTTCTGCCGCAGGTAAATACCTAATAACCACTAATTGGAATTAGGTGAATGGTAAGTACTAAGAACTTTTCCTGTGATCGTAGCATTGATATGCTCGTTGAAATTAATATTGACTTAGCTAGTATCCCATGTGATCCTGATTAAAAATATAGCATCACTCCATTCCCTCCCATGGATGTCGTGAAAGGCAATTAAGGGACTCCAAGCCAGGGGGACGGGCAGCAGCGTCCCTTCTGTGGAACAGCAGCCATACTGCGCTCACCAACCCGCCTACCAAGTGTGGTGAGTACTATTAAATTTTCCCCAGTGAAGACTCAAAAAGTAGTGTAACCGTGTTGGAAATATATGGAGGAGGCTTTTACTCAGCAGTGGACGTCCTTCGGCTGATATGATGATTTGTCCAAAATCGTGGTAAGTGACGTTCCTAGATCCTCTGATTCGATTAAACGTACATATCTTCCATATTCCACTTGTCTACCTATGTAACCAGATAGGTAGAGACTACAATTTAATTCCCTATTATACCTAAATGGCACGGTATCCATGCCTCATGGCATTAAGTCCTTCTTTTTGACACACTACTACTTACTTACTACTGCGTACTTTTATGCTTGTTAAGCTACTATTAAAAGCATAACAGTACCTTTTAAATAAATATTATTTATTTATTTTATTTTCTCACCACAAGAATGAAAAAGTTATAGTATTATTCAATTTTACTGTGGGAGATTGGTGCCTAAGCGCCAATTCGCCCCGCACCTTCAAGAGCCAATTCTCGTAATTGATCATAGTGTAAATTAATTACGAGAACGGAAAGTTGACTGAAATGAGATTAAACTATGAATTGACAAAACATTTGTATTCTGCTCCTCTTGAAATTCAGTTCTGTCGCTATTAAATATAAATGCTGACGTTTATTTAATGTAAAATTTAGTACCTGTGTCAGTTTAAAATGTTATCAGGACACCGTTTCAGCTTCGATTATTTTAAGTTCACGATTGACGTTGATTAAAGGAGAAAACCATTTGAGACATTTACGACACTGATACTCGATTGGACTGACGATAAACATTTTTAATTACGAGAATTGGCCGTCTGAATTATTGTGATATATACATAACAACCCTTTCAATTATCAGAAAATCCGTTTCAAATAAGTAAAACTTCTAATAATTTAACACACTGAAACACCATCACTTATATCTGAACACATTTTATTATATCATAGAACAGGTTTGTTCTATGCATCCCATTAAAACCACTCTGTATACACACATGCATAACGCACAAAAACTGCACAACAATAAATAATTCCAAACTCCGCCATATTTGAAACGAACATGCAATTAACCCTTCGAAAGCGCCCGTTCACAGCCCTTTGTTAACCCTTTAATACTACCCATTGTGTCAACTGTCACTCGGCGTTTGAATTAAAAGTGGGCGTATTAATTTTTTCCTACCCTCAGTTAAACTAGTTGGAATCGGGGGTCATGAGAGGGTAATAACGAGGTTCGTGAAACGACAGGCATTTAAAGATATTTTCAAGGTTTTTTGTAAAAAAATAATATGAACGCTATTTACTGAAAAGGTTTTTTTTGTTTAGGGTGATTTAAGTTGTTTGTTTGAAAGCGAATTAATTAGATGGTTTTCGGAAATAGATATACATCAGCAATAGTTATTTCTTGCCCACCTGGAGGCCTTTTTGGCCTCAACAGTTTATCCATTCTATAAAAGGGTTACAAGAGGCCACATAAAAAAAAGATGAAGGCGACGCACTATAGTTTAAACATACATTTTGTGATTATTATATATCACTGACTGTGCTACATCATTTTTCTCATAAAAATCCTATGTTTTACCGAGTACTTACATCATCAACAAACGGCAGGACAGCAGAGTGCCCGCGTTGGATGAAGAGCAAGGGCAATCCATTTGCGTGATGTCACGACCACACATCAGGAATGCTATGTGGTACTAAAATATTATTATTGTCTCTACAGTATTTACTTAATGTTTGAGATTTTTCCTTCTTATCGCAAGGATACCTACATATAGAACACTATGTGTATCATCAAGCGCTTAAAAATGCAATGTTGATCTAACATTTGTTTTTATTGGTCATTGCCGGAAGGGTTTACCGAACGCATACCGACTAAAACCACTGGAGCGGTCATCTTCGGCGCCTAAGGGGGGCTCCAGGTCCTCATATGATCACACTAGAAATGATCCTTCACCTAGCAATGCTAACCCAAGTGAACTGTATCATGAAGACTGTCGCACTGTGGCTCGCTCTATGTCACCTGTGCCCAGAATACTCACAGCGCTCAACGCCCTCCTGGGACAATTATGTATTAAAGAATGTATGGATGTTTGAGCTTAGAGAATTGCACCTCTTACCCAGGATGTGATTTATTTGCGGATTCATGAGTCAAGGTATTGTATTGTTAGTATGCTTCAGGTCCTGTGAGATGAATGAGTGATAGCGGAAAAACCTACTTTTAAGTTTTTTTAGTTTGGTACTATTAATATTTTAAATTAGGTTAGGTAGGTCCAACTTCGAGAAAGAGGTCAACCGTCGAATCCGACTCGGCTGGGCAGCGTTCGGGAAACTTCGCGACATCTTTTCGTCAACAATACCGCAATGCCTCAAGACGAAAGTCTTTAACCAGTGTGTGTTACCAGTGATGACATATGGAACAGAGACGTGGTCACTCACAATGGGCTTCATAAGAAAGCTCAAGGTCACCCAGCGAGCTATGGAGAGAGCTATGCTTGGTATTTCTCTACGAGATCGAATCAGAAATTAGGAGATCCGTAGGAAAACTAAAGTTATCGACAAAGCTGCAAGGATTAGTAAACTGAAGTGGCAATGGGCAGGGCACATTGCTCGTAGAACTGATGGCCGTTGGGGCAAAAAGGTTCTCGAATGGAGACCGCGCACCGGAAAACGCAGTGTGGGACGACCTCCAACGAGGTGGAAAGACGACCTGGTGAGGGTCGCTGGGAGTCGTTGGATGAGAGCGGCATGTGACCGTTCGTTGTGGAAATCTATGGGGGAGGTCTTTGTTTAGCAGTGGACTTATAAATGGCCGATATGATTTGATATGATGACACACCATTGCGAAAATTATTGGAGCCCTCTTAGGTGTGCAGGGTACCTCACGATGTTTTCAATCACCTTATCATTTTGGGGGTATATGCCAAAACTCACCACGCTTGACAGGTGAGTTGGTGATGGCTACCGTTTCACAGAAGAGACGCTGCTGCACATCCCTCTGGTTTAGATTCCCTTAGTCGCCTTTTACAATATCATCGGGCGGAGATGGAGTGGTGCTATATTCCAAATCCGGATAACACACGGACGTCAATGGTGTGTGTAGTCGCCAACCCACACTAGGCCAGTGTGGTGGCTAAAGCCTAACCTTTCTCATTGTGAGAACAGGCCTGTGCCCAGCAGTGTGAATGGGTTGATTATGTTATGTAGCATTCTTATCCTGAGAGTGCAAGGCATTATATAATACTTGACCGTTCTCTCAAATAACGTAACTACTGTAAAACATGTACGAGTATGTACTGTGTACAATTTACATTTTATATGTGCATCGTGCAGCTGAACTCGGCTCAACATAATGACGGACAACACGATCACGCGACGCGCGTGATGGGCGCCGCGTGTGTACACTCCTTTATTGCTGCGAGTAACGTTAGCAAAGAAATTATAATTATTTTATTTTTTGTAGGGTTTAGACTTGTCCACTATAACTGCTTTTTACATATTATTTCACATTTCCTCAGCTGGACTAAGGGTTCCCCAAAATTATATATTTTTAATTATTTGATTACGTGATGTAGCTGGATTAAGAATATAGGTACCACCACTCCATCTCCTCCCGTGGATGTCGTAAACGTCGATTAAGGGACTCTTAACATAGGGATGGGCAGCAGTATCTCTTCTGTGGAACAGCAGCCATTCTGGGCTCACCAACCCGCCTGCCGCAAGTACTAGCAAGCTCCTCCAATATGACGATACAATTATAGATATCTATGGGGAGTACTGTTTAGCAGTGGACGTACTGCGGCTGATATGATGATCAGTTATTTGATTTGACGGCACGGTTGGTGCAGTGGCTGATACAGTCGGCTGCCGCGCTCCAGGTCGTTGGTTCGATTCCCGCACTGAACAAACATTTGTATGATCTGCAGGTAGTTTTGCCGGGTCTGGGTGTATTGTGTGTGAAATTCATGTCTGTAAACGTACCCACGACACAGGAAAAAATGCTAGAGGGGCAAAGTTTAAAAAAAAAGATTATGATACCTATACTTCGTTACCTAAACTAAGCATACCCTCCCTCCAAATTCTAATCGTGTATACAATAGAATAAAATAGAATCATTACATTTCATCAGGTCCTAACAAACGCTTTTACACTTGTCTTACTTCTTATTGATACTTAGGACTA
Source organism: Diloba caeruleocephala (assembly GCA_947459985.1). Lineage (NCBI taxonomy): Eukaryota > Metazoa > Arthropoda > Insecta > Lepidoptera > Noctuidae > Diloba > Diloba caeruleocephala. The sequence goes on from OX381618.1 coordinate 8,182,202, forward strand.
GGAGTTATTTGCAAAAATGTTGGCAAAAAGACTTTACTATTGACCACCTGACTGACAAACAACCACCCATCATTGGGTATGCTAGTATTGGTGGTTTATCCGCCACCTGCGGCCACCTAAAGTGCTTAATGGGTTCCAAACTACCTTGGTCGCCCTCCTCGTGACCGGAGCTACACGGTATGAAGACTTGTTATCCCTTATGGCCTCTCATTGTAGGTAGTGATCACTGGGGGGCCTATATTCAGCAGTAGATGGTTACGGGCTGATGTATGTGTCTCTGGCTTTTAAAGAAGTTACTATCTTTCCAAAAGCCTGTGTCTTCCGGGCTAGTTGTAAAGAGAAGTCGTCTCGACTTTTGTAGCTTACAACATCTGCAAAATTTGCAATAAAATAAAATCAACCTTGTTTGCAAACGCTACAATGAGTTAGAGAGGTTATCTCAGTTCCTATTGACAGTAAATAATTGAAATTATTATTTACAATGATTAAATAACCTGGTGCACCGTTGCATTATGAGTGTATGATTGACGTGCATTCGCCTAGAACACGTAACTTGGATAAAGTGTTTTATTAGAAGAATCTGCTTTCTTGTAAGTAACTTCTAACCTATGTAGTAAATTTTAAGAAAATATATGTTTACTGAAAGTTTAATCGCGCGCTTTGCATGCTTTAAGCCTTAACTTCAACCTGTTTTTACTTGAAACCGCAATCAGAACGAGTCAATATTTGTATGATCTGCAGCTAATTGTTCCGGGTGTGAGTGTTTGTTTTGTTTTTGTTTTTTTTTTTAATACGTTGCCCCATACTAGGATTTCTCCTGTATCGTGGGTGCGTTTTACAGACATATATTCCACACACAACTTGTTTGTGTATTTGAGGTTTATATGGTTTTTTCGGACAAGACCGCCTCACCTTCCCAGCCACTGCAACTCCTGTAAGCCAGGATCTACAATGGCGACCATTGGAATAAATCACTGATCAATGAAGGTCGGTGTGCGCCAGAGAAATGAATAACTGCCGTGGATCCTGCTACGAAATTAATCAGAAAATGAAAGGTACTTCAGACGCGGACGCGACATACATCAATCCATAAATTTCCACTGGGAACTGAACATGGGCTTCCCAATTATTACTGCAATGAGCATAGATATTGTCATAATCACCTCGCTTGGCAGGCGGATTTGTGATCGCAGTACATTGTTATTAGCACACGGGATGATGGAGCTCCCCAGAAAGGGCAGCTAGATATCAAAACTTCCCGGGGGGGTGACAGCTTTACAGTCATCTTCTCAGAGATATGCCTATAGGCGTGGCACCAGTGGGCGGCTCTAGTGTGATCATACCTGGAGGCCCCCTTAGGTGCCGAAGATGACCACCCCAGTGGATTTAGCCGGTTGGAGTCCGGCATGCCCCTCCGTCTACCCTGTGGCGGAGGAAGATCATGTAGAATTTCCACAGGGCCGAATAAAATAATAATAAAAATAAGATATCAAATCTTAGTCGCCTTTTATGACACCCATGGGTGGAGCGGAGTGCTCTATTCCTTACCAGGAACTACATGGATAATTAGCAACCATCGATTGTATAAAATATTCTAAAACAGGCAAATTAATCTCGTTGTAGTTGTAGCGCAGTCAGCAATAGTGCTGTTTTATTGTTATCAGCGCAAATAGTAGCAAGCGGGCGATTCATCATCATTATTTATCACCCGAAGGACACGGCTGAACAAATTATCCCACAAAGATTTTTACAGTGATTGGTTAACGCTAACGACCTTCACCGTTCATTCAATTCAAATTTCAATTGTGAACACTGCGGGACTGTAGAAGATGTGCATCACTTGTTGGTAGAATGTGCCTGCAATAACAGAGAAAGATAACCTTTACTAGCCGAATCATATCCATGAGTCACTATAGTGTATAGTCTAAAACCAGCGCCGGGGCTTCTGTCTGGCACACGCTGAACTAGACCCTGTTCAGCACAACCACGAGACACACGCAATTGTTATATTTTTAGGTATTATTATACTTTTCTTTTATAATTACACTTATCCTTTTGTTTGTATATACATGTATTCTCTCTTGTTGTGGCTGAATAAATATTTTCTTTCTTTCCATGTAGTGTTAAAATAAGTTTGTGTGCAATATCTTACCTAACAAAGAGTATTTTTATATATAACAGCTTAGTAATATTTTTCTGTGTATGGGTTCCGATGTGGCTGATATGGTTATGTTGATGTGTCAAAAACCTTTAAATTAATAAAGAAAAAAAAACTTCTTGAAAATGAGAGTTGCTTTTCGCGTTCTTACTCTTTTCCACCAAAACGAATGAATGGATTCAAATAGGATTTACGCTGTTGGATAACATGTTCCTTGTAAAAGTTTATTATGGTATATTTTAGCTTATTAAGTTTTTGTTTACTTATATTTTATCTTGGGCAAATATCGTGATAAATGAGCTTTATGTCTGCTGAAGCCGAAACAGACAGTTTTCTATAAATTGAATTAACACTAACTGATCAATATATTTTCGTAATGAAGCTTTTTCTTTTAATTCTATTACATAACCATATATTAACTAAATACATAAGTTTTAATCACACATCCACCCTACAAGAATCACGTCAACATTCAAAATGGCGTATTTCAGCATAATTACGGTTGACTAAATACGAATCGTTGTTCAAATAATAAGGGTTGAGGGGGCGACCCTAGGACGTTGAGCAAACATCTCAATTACCGTCGTTATTAATTCAGGGGTGATTATTAATCGACGTCTTTTGTCTCGAAAAGATGCGGAGCAGTGGATCTTGGGTAAAATGTTTGTTTGCTTTGGAATTGTTTATATACATAAGGTCTGTTTGTGGCTTCTGTTAAGTGGCGAACTTCTGTTTCCTTGTAAGGACGCCATAATAACTTCATGCAGTATAGGGACGCTATTGCAGAACTGAATATGACAGTCGCCATTACAAAGCCTCAGTGCAATAGGTCAGTTACCTAGGTATCTTAATTTTTTTTATATTACTGTAATTGTAAAGTAGCAATGAGATTACATAATTATGCTCATGCTATTTAAACAATTAATTTATTTGTTACTAGCTGGGACCCGCGGTTTCACCCGCGTTTAATTTAAAAGAAATTTAGAGTACTTCGACATAGACACTGGACGTAGAATATATATATTGGATTTCAAGGTTTTCTTTTTTGCGCGGAAACCTAATCATTTTTCTAAAATAAAAGTAGCCTAAGTAAGTTATTCCTTATAACATCAGCTATATGCCAGTGAAAGTCCCGTCAAAATCGGTCCAGCCGTTTCGGAGCTTACCCGGAACAAATAGACAGACAGACCGACAGACAGACAAAAAAATTAAAAATTGTGTTTTTGGTACCGTATATACTTTCATATGTACTTAGTAAAAGGCTGTTACTTTGACATTACAAACAGACACTTCAATTTTATTTATTTGTATAGATGTATAGATTCGTCACAGTAGGGATTAAAATACCAAAAAGAACAAAGTATATCTAATCATCATTTTACATTCTAGGTATGTCTTTTTTATGAATTATAAATAAATGTTATTAAGTCGTTACACATTTTTTTATCAGGTAAACAGTTTTTATCCTCTGAAACTTACATTATCATCTTGTGCTTCTTCTGAGTGTGCAATTTCATACCATATGTGTGAATTTATTCAATTTTAAGCCCAGTTGGATAATGATCATGCAGAGCGGGAAGAGAAGTGCACTTTTCTGCAAGGATACAAGGACTGATCCTTTTATCCTTACAGAAAAGTGCATTTTGTACTGTGTTGTGGCTGACGTTGCAACACAGCATTATACTGAGTGCGTACTTCGTTGCCACAACTACGGCGTGCACAGTCCATGGATATATTACATATATACATTTGTAATTGTCAACGTCAAGTGTCAAGGTAAAATAAAACTGAGAAAAATTGAAAATGCATTTTGATAAATCGTTAATATTGGGTGCATCAAAGCCATCATACACATACTTTTATTAGAACAGTGAGTTTATTGTTATATCAAGATATCAAGATGTTGCCTGCAGCGAATGTGCATTCATGGGATGCAAGATGATAACTCCGGTATAAAGGACAAAATCAACCAGTATCGGGGCCTAATAATGTTGTATCAAAGTATTAGAGAGTATTCATCAAGAGAACTTTACCAAGAAAATACAACTTATAGAATCAGATACACGAAGAAGAAGAAAATGGACACATTTCAGTTGGCAGTTTATGAAAGAGAGAAAATTACTTCTGGGGTGGAGGCCTGGTGACCTGAAACACAGGCTTCGGCCTAGGTTAGGCACCAGTGTCCCACAATAAACTTGAGTAATACTGTAATATATAAATAAATAAATAAAATATCTTTACAAATTTTATTGGTGCTCAGTGGAAACTCTTCATGAACTTTCTCCGCCTCGGGGAAGGGTAAAGGGGCATGCTGGACTCCTACCAGCTAAAATCACTGGAGCGGTCATCTTCGGCACAGAAGCGGGCCTCCCGGTCCTCCTAAGATCACGCTAGAGCCACGCATTTCACGCGATACCTACCAGAAAGTACAGACCACTGATCGAATCTCAAACAACATCACCCACACAATATCACACAAATATTTCGGTACCTACGTAAAGACATTAAGCAAAGGAGTTTTGTTATCAAATCCGGCAGGTGTCGTTTCGCACGGCACGACCATTACGTTAGCACATTTATTATCTAGGTATCACATGACAACCGACATTAGCCGTCGTATGTTCACTATCAAAGTAATCTGGGTTTATAGGAGGGAATACTACGTTAGCTGTACTAAGTGCGTTATTTTAGGAGTCGGTTGTAGCCATAAACAAAATAAATTTTGGAATTTCGTGAATAACTGGAAACATCTGTGAGTATTTTTTTATTGGGCTTCTCGCATACATTTCTGGGAAGTGTTGTTGCTTAACCGGTCATTTCTGGCGAAGCCAAAAGAGGCCACTAGCCAGGCTTAAATTTATATTAAAACCTAAGCAACTTGCGCTAAGGGCGCCCCCTGCGGGACACGGCTTAAAGAGTTGGGGATATGGGGATAACAAGATATTGTTTTGGGACAGCTGGATCAGTGTTATTTAAAATTTATTAAGGGACATTTAAAGCTACAAGCTCAGCACGGGCCGGGCCTATGAGAATGTTGTTTACCATTATATTCTCATTGTTGTTTCACATTTGCATTTCTTTTCTTTTTCCTTGTGACAGAATTAACCACCCAAAAGTCTTCGACTTGGCTTAACGACTGCCGTCTACTGCCGTGAGACGGCACACCGGAAAACGCTGTGTGGGACGGCCTCCAATGAGATGGACAGATGACCTGGTAAAGGTCCCAGACTCATTGGAAGCAGCTCGCATATAACCGGTTATCTATCTATGAGGGAGGCTCTTTCATATGTATGTAATAAAATGATTTCAAAATCTGTTAAAATCATTTCAGATTTCTACAGACAAGCACGACCGATCATTTTACGTTCCCTCCGAAGCCTGGAGATGCAGTTCAAAATAGTTTAAAAAGTTCAAATACCACTATGCGGTCACCCATCCATAGACTGATCGCACCTAACGTTGCTTAACCTCGTCAATACTTTTCCGATTAGTGAGTGCAACTGTCTATAAGCAGTTAGCATAGCTCACGAACAAACTCATTTTTTAATCAAATAAATACAAGTACATGATGTATTTCCAAAGTGTCAAATGAAAACAGGTACCGTTTATTTTTTGTACTGTGTGCTCACGAGACTATCACAAGTCAGTCTGGTAATAAGCATCATGCCTGCCCATAACAATATCGATAAGCGAATACCTTGCACTGGGTTCGTACAACCCCAGTGCCAGATATTCGCCGCTAATAAGTTGTTTTTTTAAGTAGTAAAATTAGAAAATTACTTCGCCGATTAATTACGCTAACTAGTTTTTTTTCTAGGTCTCATATTGCAAGATACGGGTTAGGTAGCTAGGTAGACCGCAGTACCAGATATTTCGCAAAAGCTGTTGTGCTGTTTAAACTCTAGATATGCATGTAAACATGCAAACTGTATGTAATTATACACTTTTCCAAACATACGCATGTCTATCACTACAGAAACGATTTTTTTAAATTCTGTACCTACTGCACTGGTAGACATCCGTAAGTTTGACAAAGTGAATCCATTAAGACGTTAGATACAGTTTTTCATCAGAATACCTTTTTTGTTTTATTTGTGCGCAGTGAAAATTCTTCATGAACTTCCTTCGCCCTGGGGAAGGACGAAGGGGTATCTCTCTGTATCTTTCAGACTCCTACCGGCTAAAACCACTGGAGCGGTCATCTTCGGCACGTAAGGGAGGCTCCAGGTCCTCGTATGATCACACTAGAGCCGCCCACTGGTGCCACACCTATTGGCACATCTCGGAGAGGGTGACTGTAAAGCGGTCACCCCCCCAGGGGGATTGTAAAGGATCCCCCAAAGCGTCCCACGGCAGCGCGTGACCACATGCGTGCTACCGTCTTCTCTTGGGTCGCTTGGTGTGGCACGCAGATTCCCCAATCTACGCACCCGCGAACCCGGAGGTCCCCCACCTTATAGCAACGGCAGGGGTTTTCAGGCGTTTCGGAATTAGGCGCCAGGGCGGTTGTTACCCCGGCGCCGTCTCCTTCTTCTTCGAGCGGGATCGGCCCTCTCCCGATCCCGCTCTGCAGTCTCCTTCTGGAGCATGACGCTCTCACAGAAGGAGACCACTGCATTCCAGTTTTCGTGCTCTGCCAACATAGTCGGCACTACTGCTGGCAGAGAGAGATCTTGCCCGATCCGATCGACCAGGATCCGCCGCTCGGCGGCCCACGCAGGGCACGCCTCGAGTCATCAGAATACCTAATTTACTAAAATGGCAGTTTCGTAAGTTTGCCGTGGTCGTGACGAAATTGAATTTAATAGGTGATTATCTAAAATATCTACATTATATTATTAACCTCCAAAATTACTATATGAATTCTAGTACCTGTTACTTCCGAAACACTCTCCCACTTAGTTTTGCAGTATTATTACAGATAGATAGGCAGGTACACGTACGTACTACTAATAGGGAAGAGAATATGCGTGCAATTTGCATCTCCCATTAACGAAGCCCCGTTACGATGAAAGCCGGGGTTTCATCATAGCTCGTTATTGTAACCAGCTGGTTATTGGGTTGGTGATGTAAAAACGTACGCTTGGTACAGTTGCGCTGGTCAAGCGATTAATTCACAGCGCATGAAGCGGGTAACTGTACCCACGGTTTAGTGTAGGGCATAAAATTTAAAAAAGAAAAAAAATGCCGTTGACTTATTTAAATTCCGAAATCGAACTAAATTATTGTAAGCAAACATTGTTTTTATTCCAGGTTTTATCATTCACTTCTGATACCACAGCTTAGGCAACGGAGTGTAAAATCAATTCTGTCGTATCAACTGTAACCCGATACAACTCCGTCAGTACACCCCTAAGTCGCGTCACCCTCAATTTGCAAAACAAATTAGCACTCCTTGACGACGACACAAGCTATAGGTTTATGTAGATATAGGGGCTGAAGTCGCCATTTTGAATATTGGAGAAAAGGAATTGAATTTTAATCATGTTTTGAACAGGTTTCTTCTTCCTAGCCTTTGCTGACTATATTGTGGTCGGCTTCCAATCTAAGCGGTACGCTGTTTAACTAAAAACATCGACGGCAGACGCGACAGCAGCTATAGCGCAGCCAAGCTTCCACCCACAGAAATAGGAAATAAGGAGAAGTGGTACGGGGGCGTAACCGCGCCACCGCTACATGCACAATCCGGACCATTCGGAAAAAATGGCCGTTTTATAACATTAGTTAAGATTTGATCGCGTAAGTGAAACTTTGTTAAAGTGTAGCGTTGTTCGGGGATAATATGCAAAAACTGAAGCGAAAATAATAATTTTATCAAGGAAGGAATCATATATCATATGCAAGTGAAAGAATTTTCTTATATTTGTCTATAAAAATTACTGTTTTCTTTATTATGTTACATTTGGATTGATGGAGCAGAACGACATTATTATTTAACTCAATTATTATTTTTGTACAAAATACAATGCTTCTTATCAACCACTTTTTACTAGCAATCGGTGAATAACAAATGCAGTGAATAGAATAGCGAGTGGTACTCCCAAAAAACTTTCGCATTGCGTGGTACGACCGCTGTGTTGCAGTTCGTGCGCTCGGCATGATTGGCTACCTACAAAGTCGTGGATGTGTTAGTGAAGAGTAGCTACCCAATTATAATGTTGTGTTTATTCAGTTCATTGGATGAGAACTTGTAACTGTGTGCATTAGTGTGTTTATATGATGAATGTTAGGGGACAACTGGATTTCTAGGCTCGCATACAATTTGAACTACATAGCATATCTCCTTTCTTTCAATGTCGTTGGTTCCACAGGTGGCAAATCACTAAAAACAAAAAAAATATTACGTAAGGCATTCGCCCGCCTGTTATTACTTGTGGATGGTTGCAAAGTTACTAGCGCCAGTAGCGATAATGTAGCTGTGAAAGTGTAATCTTTTGTTCATTGATCGGCCGACAGAGGGTGCGTTAGAGATTTTCGGTTGTTTAATCGCTACCGGCAAATACGTAATACCAAAAAGACGATTGAGAGCGGAGTCTGCACGATTTACGCCTGTCGCAAACCGTTTGCGACATACGTAATCAGCTCACTGGTACCGCTGAATAGCAGCATAGAGTGACTTCAATTCGACGTCTGCAAGCTAGTTACTGCAGTTTATCGACATTAATCAGACCTGTTGCCCAAATTCCGGGCTTCTAGACTTCCTATGATGACAACTTATCATAGTGTAAATTATATATACGAGTATATATATAATAAATGTGAGGGGCTTAATTTTTTGAAATAATAGAATCAGTGTGTGAGGCGCAGTGGCCAGGTGATTGGCTTTCTGGGCTAGGTGTGGCGGGCTGTTGGCGGTGTGCTCACATCGTTTAAAAAAATCTAAATCACGACATGAAGAACGCAGACAGGCACTCCTATTAATTTATTATAGCCCAGAACTCCACTCAACAAAAGACCGCAGAACATTAAGTTTTGAGACATCGTAACACACCATAATTCTCATATTGCGTGTCAAACGCTGATACAAAAGTTTTACTATGGCAACTATTCTAGCAAGAACCACCTCCCCTCCCAAATGTCAAGTAACAGGGAAAAATTAGTTCAAGGTGCTAGTTCCAAGTACGCTGGCTGAGGGAAATGCAATAATAGAACGTGTTCAAGTGATGGTGTTTTTAAGGCGTGTTGATAGCCTTTGATTTTGTTCTGTACGTATTATTAGGTTTATACAGGTGTCCAGTAAATAGCATGACATACTGCAAGGGGTGAGAACTTGGGTCAATACCTACCAAAAAAACACAATATATTCAGTTCAGCAAAATCTTACGGATTTACCGTAGTACAAATTATCCGAAATATCAAAAAATCTCTACCTTTACACAGATTTTTAAGCATCTCGTAATGAAAAATTCCTTTTCTAGTTTTTTTTTTACCTCAAATTATTTGTGAATAGTCACTTTACTCGTTGATAAGTCTTTATTCTATTAAAAACTAAAATGTTTTCAAGAAATACAATTTTCTTATCGGAAAATTTTGTACTGTAAATCCGTAAGATTTTGCTGAACATATATTGTGTTTTTTTGGTAGGTATTGACCCAAGCTCTCACCCCCTGCAGTATGTCGTGCTATTTACTGGACAACCTGTATATCAAATATCCAAGAGAAAAACTTGTGGCGCCATCCAGTATCAGATCGATATCAAACAGGAAACTCCTCACTTTGTTTTCCTACACCGTTAATGCAAGTGATAATCAAACTCTGATCCGCATATGAATCCGAAAAGTCAGAGGTGTGGGCCGGGTTCGAACTCAGATCCTCATGTATAGAACGCAAGTGTTAAACCACTAGGCTATCACTTATGGCAGTAGTGTCAGCTATGTTGGCAGAGCATGAAAATTGGAGCGCAGTGGTTTCCTTCTATGAGAGCGTTATGCTGCAGAGCGAGATCGAGAGAGGGCCAATCCCGCACGAAGAAGGACGAGACGGTGCCGGGGTAACAACCGTCCCGGTACCCACGTCCTACACGCCTGGCCCCCGGGTGCCGTCGCTTTATGGCAGGGGACCTCGGGGGCCACGGGTGCGCAGATTGGGGAGTCTGCGTGCTCATACCGAGCGACCCCCGGGAAGATGAGGGCGTGCACGTATTTACGTGCCACCGTGACTGAACGTTAACGGAACTATTTAGTTTTTTAACTGGCTCCACACTAGGTTTCTCCTGTGTCGTAACTTGCAGATCATACAAATATTTATTCCGTGCGGGAATCGAACTCGCGATCCGGAGCGCAGCAGCCGACTGTAACAGCCACGACACCAAACGTGCCGCCTACATCAAATCCCATATTTCTGTTACTCCAGAAACCATCACATGACCGGAATACCATTAAACCTATCGTGACTTAACAATCACTTCACAAAAACGTTCAACACAAACAAACGACATACGACAGTGACATACCATCGATAATTCTATACCATAGTTATTTTTCCTATTAGCAACACACGAAAAATACCGCTAATTTTCAAGTCATTTTATCACGTTAATCTTAAACTGTTGCTGATCAAAATTGAACTATACAACAACACATTTACGGTTGGTTTTGTTAGGAGAGGCGGTATAAAGAGGTTTTGTAGAATACGTACTATTGTTGCCAATTGTCATAGATGTGATTTATCACTTATCACTCTTAGTAAATACGTTTAAGTGATATAAATGGTTGTGATAATATATCTGAATGTGCAATAGATCATTGTTCGCGTTATTGTAGTCATTTTCATGATAATTTTGGTTTGTGAATAGCATTGTATGAAGAATAGGCAATTGTGAGATGTTTACGTAAGAAATTATTCAGTGCTTTATATCGATGTTCATTCACCAATGAACGAAATGACAGCGTAGCTTAGCTGGATAGCTACGCTGTGATATCGTTCATTGGTGAATGAGTCTCTAACCGCTACGAGGAACGACCATATGGGATTTCATGACCTTTCATGAGGCCTCACCCACGATACATAATTGTATCGCTACATTGAATCGTAGCGATATTCTGCCCCTAAATCACACATCACAGGATCAACTATTTTGAACCGTGCAACTTAGATTATGACGTTTTATAAGTGCCAATGTTTGGTTTACTTCCATTAAAAAACTTTGACATGAACGTCGAAAAACCTGGCATGTACTAATGTGATTTTTTCATTGTTATATCATATACGTTCTTATATGCAATAACAGCAATGATAGGGTAGTGGTTGAACACTTGCAGTCCATCCAGGAGTCTGAGTTCGAACTCGGCCCGTACCTCAGACTTTTCGGATTCAAGTGTGGATCAGGCTTTTGAAAGTTGTTTACGGTGAAGGAAAACATCGTGAAAAAACCTGCACATCTGAGAGGGCTCCAAAATGTTCTTAATGGTGTGTGTAGTCCACCGACCCGCACTAGGCCAGCGTGGTGGACTAAGGGCAAACCTTTCTCATCGTGAGAAAAAGCCCGTGCCCAGCAGTGGAACAGTAATGGGCTGATTATGTATACGTTCTTACTTAATTTAAGACACTACTGAGTTTGAAGGAAACCATCGTAAGGAGACCAGGATCTAATAGTATGAAATCACCAACACGCTATCAGCAAGCGTGATGACTAACGCTCGTTTCTTCACTGTATGGGCTGCCATTATAATACGACTATACGAAAAGTTGTACGTGATCGTCAATTATATTTTTGACGGCACTGCTGCGCTCCGGCGGGCTGATTACCTAAGTAGACGCTTTGCAACAGGCGTAAATTGCTTTAACGCCGCTGTCAAACGTCAATTTGGTATTACCTATTTGCCGATAGCGACTAAACAGGCGAAGATCTCTGACGCGCCTCTGTCGAACAATCAATGAATAAAAAAAGTTCATTCTTTTTAGTTCCACTGGTGGCTACTGGCACTAATAACTATGCATCTTACACAATAGCGACTGGCGGGCGATGCCTTACGTAATACCAATTTTTTGACGCTTTGTCACCGGTGGATCGTTGGCTGCGCGATAGCTGCTATCGCGTCTTCTGTTGCTGTTTTTAGCTAATCACCGCGGATCGCCGCTTCGATCCCGCACGGTACAAATATTTGTAGGTATAATCTGCAGGTAGAAGTCCCGGGTCTGGGTGTATTGTGTGTGGAATTTGTGTCTGTAAACGCACCCACGAAATAGGTGAAATCCTAATGTGGAGCAAAGTTAAAAAGATATTTATAAATACTCAAACCACTTGAAAATTGCGGTTCTGTTTTTCCAAGAACATGGTTATATGGTATACCCACAGCACATGGTTTTGAGGTTGTCTCAGAGGACTGCTGTAGGCTAAATCTGAATAGCATGGGACAGTTTTACCTGCTTCATAGGTAATTATAAACTAAAGATATTTTCTGAATTTTGGACAACTGGCAAAACACGACAATTATGTTACGAAAACATTCACCGGAAATTGAATCATTTAGGGGCAGAATATCGCTACGATTCAATGTAGCGATACAATTATGTATCGTGGGTGAGGCCTCATGAAAGGTCATGGAATCCCATATGGTCGTTCCTCGTAGCGGTTAGAGACTCATTCACCAATGAACGAAATGACAGCGTAGCTTAGCTGGATAGCAAGTGGTTTGAGTATTTATAAATATCTTTTTAACTTTGCTCCACATTAGGATTTCACCTATTTCGTGGGTGCGTTTACAGACACAAATTCCACACACAATACACCCAGACCCGGGACTTCTACCTGCAGATTATACCTACAAATATTTGTACCGTGCGGGATCGAAGCGGCGATCCGCGGTGATTAGCTAAAAACAGCAACAGAAGACGCGATAGCAGCTATCGCGCAGCCAACGATCCACCGGTGACAAAGCGTCAAAAAATTGGTATTACGTAAGGCATCGCCCGCCAGTCGCTATTGTGTAAGATGCATAGTTATTAGTGCCAGTAGCCACCAGTGGAACTAAAAAGAATGAACTTTTTTTATTCATTGGTGTTCGACAGAGGCGCGTCAGAGATCTTCGCCTGTTTAGTCGCTATCGGCAAATAGGTAATACCAAATTGACGTTTGACAGCGGCGTTAAAGCAATTTACGCCTGTTGCAAAGCGTCTACTTAGGTAATCAGCCCGCCGGAGCGCAGCAGTGCCGTCAAAAATATAATTGACGATCACGTACAACTTTTCGTATAGTCGTATTATAATGGCAGCCCATACAGTGAAGAAACGAGCGTTAGTCATCACGCTTGCTGATGGCGTGTTGGTGATTTCATACTATTAGATCCTGGTCTCCTTACGATGGTTTCCTTCAAACTCAGTAGTGTCTTAAATTAAGTAAGAACGTATACATAATCAGCCCATTACTGTTCCACTGCTGGGCACGGGCTTTTTCTCACGATGAGAAAGGTTTGCCCTTAGTCCACCACGCTGGCCTAGTGCGGGTCGGTGGACTACACACACCATTAAGAACATTTTGGAGCCCTCTCAGATGTGCAGGTTTTTTCACGATGTTTTCCTTCACCGTAAACAACTTTCAAAAGCCTGATCCACACTTGAATCCGAAAAGTCTGAGGTACGGGCCGAGTTCGAACTCAGACTCCTGTATGGACTGCAAGTGTTCAACCACTACCCTATCATTGCTGTTATTGCATATAAGAACGTATATAATATAACAATGAAAAAATCACATTAGTACATGCCAGGTTTTTCGACGTTCATGTCAAAGTTTTTTAATGGAAGTAAACCAAACATTGGCACTTATAAAACGTCATAATCTAAGTTGCACGGTTCAAAATAGTTGATCCTGTGAAGAGCCGGCAAGAAACTCCATGGATAGGTACTCTTTTAAAATAATTGAGAATACAATGTTGATAGATACAAATGATTGTAAAACATATACCGAGAAAAACGTAGGTCAATGTGTCAAAATAAACCATACCACAATAATATAATAATTATTTATTTTGAACCCACAACCTCGTGCTTAAGAAGCGAGCATAGTGCGATTTAGTTCTGTTGAATAATCTTACTCAGAGTTCAACTCGCACTTGTCCGGTATTTTCATGTATTCTTTAAAACGCACTGGTGGTAAACAACGTGGCCTTAATACCATGTTCCACGTGTTACATGGCACTGACTGGCTCTACCAGTCAGCCTTTGGGTTTAAAAATAAATACATTGAGAATGATACAAAAACCTTTATAAACGTTGTCTGCCTCATCTTGTAGATAATACAAATTTTTTTTCCGTGCGGTGATCGAACCCGCGACACGTAGCGCAGAAAGGCGATGGCAAAGCCAACCGTGCTGTCAAATATTCCATTCGGTAAAATACATCAGTTAAAATATACCACACACAATAAGTAAATGTTCTATTGCCTGTTCATAATAACGATGCCGGTAATTATTGATTAGGAGTGCAGCATTTCAAGTAGTAGGTATAACTTTACGCCTGAATGAAAATTTACTTGAGGCTTTTTTGTATCAAAAGGATGCACGTTTCAGAGTTTGATTACTGAGACAGCGAAGCAATTAGAAATAAAAACTGTACGGTGTAATAATCCAGATATTAAAAAAAGGTATAATATGTACTTGTTACCAGTAACTAATAAGTAGCTCAAGCTTGATAACTATAAACGATAATATGGCAGTAATTATATCCTACTTTATTCCCTTACAAACTTATGTCATAAAGTCCAATCCTATCAAAATAAAAATTTCAATATTCGGATGACGGTAACATCAGTGGTAACCCGTCGGCCGCTCCGTGCCGGTCTCTTCGGCCCCCGGATAAAAACTGTTTTAACCCTTTAAGGTGCAGCTTAAGTGTCCAATTAGCGATGCAGTGTTAAAACGACCGCGGCGACACTTAGGACCCAAATTTACACTGCCCGTGTACAAAGAAGTATTGATGCGTTTTTGTAGAGTTAGGTATGACTAGAGAAGACAAAACGTGTGACATGCATTCTATGTCATCATCATCATCATATCGGCCAAAGGACGTCCACTGCTGAACAAAGGCCTCAACCTAGATTTCCACAACGAGCGGTTACATGTCGCCCGTATCCAGTGAGTCCCAGCGACCTTCACAAGGTCGTCTGTACACCTCATCAGAGGTCGTCACACGCTGCGTTTTTCGGTGCGCGGTCTCCAATAGAGAACCTTTTGATGTGACGTAAGATATTTTTAACATATGAATAAAATAGTCAATAGTCTTTTAAAACTCGTATGAATAAGCGATAAAATCCCAGCACAGTTGTAGCTACCAAAAGTTGTTAAACAGGCGACCTACGTGGATTTAATCTGATAAAAAAGAAAACTACTGGACTGGTAACAAAATCTTCTATCACAGCTATACGAGTATAATATGCTTCAGTTAGGAATAGGTCGCATCAAGCACTCTGCGGTACTACTTCAAAGGACTTAAAACATTTTCAAGTATAGTTGGACACGATTGATGGGTCCATTATGATTATATTAAAATCTTAACCTATCATAAGACTATACATTTTAAATATTACTTAAATTTACTGTAAAATAGATTTGAACGATTTTCCCCGTAAAAACGATCAGAATGCCCTCTAATTATAATTTCCTTGAATATCTATGAGATTCTAAGCCCTTCAAAGCGGCACCACAAGGAAGACTGTCACAGCACAATGCAAAATGGCTTCTTTGTCTGTTGTTGTCCTTTTTAATTCGTGACTTATATGCGTCAAAGTGAATCACCCGGATTTTTACCACTCAAAACAAATTTACCGTACACTCCCACTGCCCTTTGTGCCGAAGAATCGAAACGAATTTATGTGTTTACCGACTGTAGTATTAAGTTTGTTCACATGTAGTAAAGTGACCGACGCTTTTTATTTGTACGACAAAAACTGCAGGCGAAGGGTTTGGTTTGGTGTATGCGACTTTTGGAAATCGTCGCGGGTAAGTACGAAGTTTGTTTCCTGTATGATTCAAATAAGTAATAAAATTGCGTACGGTTATGGCTTTTGATAGTTTTGCAATATTTTAATATATTGGTCAATAATCGTGTGGCCGGGAGGTACGGTTTCGCTTCATAAACACTAGGTTACGAAACCTGACATGCGTAAATGTGACTTTTTCAATCTGTTAAGCACTTTCTTTGTTAATCACCACTTCTCCGTGTTGTGTCCGGATTAAGTCCATCTCTTCATCTGTCGTAAAAGGCGACTAAGGGATTCTAAAGTAGAGAAATGGGCAGCAGCGCCCCTTCTGTGGAACACCAGACATTCAGCGCTTACCAACCTGCCTTGCCAAGCGTGTTGAGTTTTGATTGGAGATTCCCCCCAAAATGACGGAACACGGCATGTAAACTGGTCGTTTCTGGGGGAGGCCTTTGTTCAGCGGTGGACGTATTTTGAGTGATATGAGGAACACTGACTTTAAGTGAAAGAAAATATCGTAAAGAAACCAGTTTCTCTTTTAATTCGAATTATCTTATAATACGTATTCTGTTACAAAAATATGTAACTTCTGACATTCTCACGTGCACAAACACTCAGAACAGCGCTCTAAATATGAAAATGACAACTAGAAATATGGAGGTTAGTTAGCCAGATAATTTTATTTTAAGTTTTTAGATGCCACAAAAATGATTAAATTCTTAATCACCAGGTTCACAAGTTTTATAATATGCAATAAATAAAAACAAAACAATTCATTTTAAAGCTGACATTTAATTAAAACTGAACAAGATTAGTATATGTAAATAAATGTATCTAAATATGAGTAAAATTAGAATAATGTGTACTTACAGCTAAATACCATTTTTATCACAAGTTACTATTAAATATAACACAAAAAAGATCCTTAAATCCAAATCCAAAGATTATGGATTTGAGATGAGCTCTGAGCTCTGGATACTGAGTTCACCAACCGGCCTGTCAAGCGTAGTGAGTATCTACTGGTGTATTCCCCCATAATTACGACACAATTGTGAAAAATTATGGGGGAGGTCTCTTCAGCAGTGGACGTGGGTACAGTTTACAGTCACGTGCACAAACCTGGTACGGCAAGCCGTTGACCATACAAAATGCTTGTGCCATGTAAGATTGGCGCTATTTATCATACGTATAACTCATCATCATCATCATATCAGCCGAAGTACGTCCACGACTAAACAATGGACTCTCCTCCATATATTTAATTTTGGAGGCAATTTGCCAGTACTCACCACGCTTGGCAGGCGGGTTGGTGAGCGCAGAATAGCTGCTATTTCACAGAAGGGACGCTGCTAGCCATCCCTCTGGTTAAGAGTCTCTTAGTCGTATTTTACGTCATCCACGTGAAGATGCTATATTCTTAATCCCGACACCACAGGGAATAGCTCATGCCATGGCAAAAAGATCAGCCAGCACCAAGGCTGGCCGGCAGACTGCCCAGGGTAGGTACGTGTGATTGTTAGCGAGATTCTGGCCCCTCTTTGGTGCTGAAGGCTATCACCCTCTGGTTTTTCTTATAGAGGTCTTGTCGCGGAACTCAAAAGGACTCACACTAAGCAATGAACTTGAAAAAGTTGCCAGCTGGCAACACAGGTAAGGGTGCTCCCCTTTATTAGTAACCCGGTAGAAATGTATGTACTTCCACAACAAATACCGATTCGATCTACAGATAGTTTAATTGTTTCGGGTCTGGGTTATTGCGCATGTGAGATTTTATGTCTGTACACTTTACCCACGACACAGGGGAAATCCTAGGCTAGGCATTGTTTTAAAAAAAAAATTACGACAATATTGGGTAGGTGACTTATGCCTTGTGTCATTATTTTAACAACTTATTACTTTGGTATCAACTATTACTTTAATTAAAACTTCAAAGAACCTTAGCGCAAAAATTTATTTGGAATTTAATAAAATAAGGAATCTTACACATTAACAACTGCGGCGCGCGCCTTTTACAAAAACACATTGCAAGGTATTTTCCGTGGTACAAATCTGAAAAAAATCGTTGACGTTTGCGGTGGCACTACCGGGACATCTATTAGCGTAGTCGAGGCAAACTGTTTAAAAGCTACCGGAGTTGGCTATGTCAATGTTTGCTCGCTGCAAAGGGACTTAAGGATCCATTGGGATGGGAACTCACTTTTATTTCTGCAAATAATTTTGGTTTGTGTAGCTTGATAGTTTGATTCAGATCATGGAGTAGATGTTATGATATATTTGTCAAAGTAAAAATTATAATAAAGAACTACTGGAGTACCGTTAAAGGGGAAATTCGGATAAATCTGCAACTATTTAAATTATTTGTTCAATGAGATTTAAAATATACTTAATTAAAAGTGTCATCAGCTCACCAATGGATTATTTAACGCTCGTGGCGGTTTAAACTGAGTTAAAATTGACAAAGTATTGAAATTTATAAAAACTACATAAAGGCTGATGACAAATATATTAAAAAACTTTAGTGTGTGTGGATTAAGCATCCAACATTAAATAACATACTCACTTTTTAAAACTGTAATTAACTTAGAGGACGTATACTCAGCCAAGGTGTTTGCTTAAAAAAATATATCTAAAAGGCAACATTGTGTGTCGTAGCGCCACACAGCGGAGGTCCCAACCGCGATCTAATCAGTTCTACACACATAACCGCGCTTTGCCGCACCGCGCCGATGTGTACACTCCTTTAAAACTTCCTGACTTTGAATTCCATAAAGTCGTAACTACCTACTTGTGTTTGTTCAGTTACGTCCTTTTACTTTTTGGTGTCTAAGTACAGGACTAATGTTGTTTAGAGACTGCAGTGGTCAGACAAGACCACCGTGATGTGTTTACGCCCTTAGCTTTTACAGATTAGTGGCTCAGTAGCTAGGTTTTAAAATAACAATAGTGTAATAATGTATGTAAAAGAGTTAGGTTAGTTTACGTATTGCGGCTTTGAAATTGTTGAAAAATTGTTCGATGTTTTATTTATAGCTATGGGACCACCTACATTTTTGGCTTGTTTTAGTTTTAGTACAGATTATTTAGTAAGTATATTCATATCGACTAGTTGCCCAGAGGTCGAAAATCAATGTGTTTTTTTATTTGATTTAGTGTATTTGTAACACATATTCATCATTTCGGCCGAATGAAGTCCACTGCTGGACACAGGCCTCCCCCAAAGATCACCACAACCACCGATATAGATGTGTTGTGAGCACATTGGGGGGTTTTGCCATAATCGCCACGCTTGGCAGGCAGGTTGGCGATCGCAGTTGAGTTGTTAATGTACTCGAAGGACGCTGCTGCCCATCCTCCAGCTAATCCCTTAGTCGACTTTTACGACACCCATGGGAGGAAATGGGGTGGTGGCATTCTGAGCCGGCACCACACCACACATATTATATATAATTTATTCTGCACTCCTCCTTCATGTGAACCTTAACTATGCCAAATCACACACTCCTCCGTGCCCGCAATGTGCTTACAAAGGATAAAAAATAAAAATTCTTTCACGTATTAATCTATAGATTAGTGCTCTGTATTTATCATCATCATTTCAGCTGAAAAACGTCCACTGCTGGACAGAAGCCTCCCCAAAAGATTGCCACAACTACCGGTATGGGTTTGTGTTGTGTGCTCATTGGAGAGTTATTCCATAATCGCTACGCTTAGCAGACAGGTTGCCGATCTCAGTTGAGTTATAAATGTTCTCGAAGGACGCTGCTGGCCATCCTCCGGCAAATCCCATAGTCGCCTTTTAGGACACCCACGGGATAAGATGGGGTGGTGGTATTCTTAGCCGGCACCACACGGCACGGCAGTACGGTTCTGGATTTATATTAAACCATAATTCAATAAACAAGTATTTAATACAATATTTTATCACTCATACACACAGTAAATAAGTAAGTAGTTTTCAATTCTTATCTGTAAATAAAGGTAAGAATGTCAAATTCATCATCATCATACTGGACACAGGCCTCCCCTCTAGGTAATGATCGCCACTACGACCACTCTGGGTTTATTGTGGGCTCATTTAGGTTGCCATGATTGTCATGCACGGCAGGAGGATTAACGATTGCAGTTGAGATGTAAATTAAATCGAAGGATGCTGCTGCCCATCCTTAATCTCATAGTCGCCTTTTACGACACCCATGGGACGAGATTGAGGGGCGCTATTCTTAATTCTTTATTGTACACATATTTTCACTATATAAACAAACAAAATTGATGTACATACATAGGCGAGATTAACTTCATTATTATTTTTGTACAAAATACAATGCTTCTTATCTACCACTTTTAACTAGCAATCGGTGAATAACAAACGCAGTGAATAGAACAGCGAATGGTACTCCCAGTAAACTCATGAGTTGCGTGGTACGGCTGCTGTGCTGCAGTCCGTACGCTCGGCATGATTGGCGGCTGCCTACAAAGTCGTGGGTGTGTTTTAGTATGAGTAGCCAATTATAATGTTATGTTTATTCAGTTGACGGCACGGTTGGTGCAGTGGCTGATACAGTCGGCTGCTGCGCACCGGGTCGTGGGTTCGATTCCCGCACGGAACAAATATTTGTATGATCTGCAGGTAGTTGTTCCGGGTCTGGGTGTATTGTATGTGGAATTTAAGTCTGTAAAACGCACCCACGACACAGGAAAAATCCTAGTGTGGGGTAAAGTTTAAAAAAAAAAGTTCATTGGGTGAGAACTATGTGCATTAGTGTGTTTTTATGAAGAATGGTAGGGGAAAACTGGATTTCTAGGCTCGCATACAATTTGAACTACATGGCATATCTCCTTTCTTCCAATATATTTGATCAAATCAATATTGAAACTTAATATGCTTCTACACTACGCTCACATACACATAATACTTACATCGCATTCAAAATCGGCCACGCTATCAACCCTGTAGCATCAAAAAAAATTGGTCCCACCCTTTTAATCAGACCAACCCCCGTAATGAAATCTGGTACGCCATTAAGGGATTAAAAATAATAACTACCCCATAAGCGGGGGTTCTGATTGGACGTGAGGGTCCAAACGTCCCTCTTAATGAGCTATTGACATTATTTTCGGGGTTCAAAATAGGTGCATGTTTTTGGATAATATATAGAAATACATGAAGTATCTTTGTACAGGCAAAACTTATAGAAGACAGCTTAGACTGGATTGAGGAGCTGGAAAACAGAATCATGACCGAAGTGCGATGAATAGAAATAAATGAATCTGATCACTTCTTATTTTAATACTGCGCACAGCGAGGCTTGAGGGGATCCTTTGACCACTTTACAGTCATCCCCTCCGAGATGTACATGGCATCAATAGGCGGCTCTAGTGTGATCTTACGAGGATCTGGAACCCCCTTCAGTGTCGAAGATTACCACTCCAGTGGTTTTAGCCGGTAGGAGTCCAACAAGCCCCGGGGTGGAGGAAGTTCATGGAGAATTTCCACCGGGTACCAATAAAAAAAAGAAACGGTAGATATTAAATATTCGTCGCACGTCGTAACGATGTGCAATGTATTGGTCCGGAAATTATTATTATCAATGTATATACAGGCTGTCCAGTAAATAGCACGACATACTGCAGAGGGTGAGAGCTTGGGCCTATTGGCCCTACCAAAGAAATATATGTTCAGCAAAATCTTACCCAAGCTCTCACCCCCTGCGGTATGTCGTGCTATTTACTGGACTGTATATATACATACATACTTAATCAGCCCATTACTGTCCCACTGCTGGGCGTAAGCCTTTTCGTATGATGAGAAAGGTTAGGCCTTATTCTACCACGCTAGCCTAGTACATATACGAGTTGACGAACTACATACACCACATTTTTGAGCCCTCTCAGGCTCAGGTTTCATCAAATTCTGATCCGCACATGAATCCAAATAGTCAGAGATGCGCCCTTCCTCGAAGGCAAGCTTTCAACCACTAAACTATCACTGCTTCTACTCTTTTGTCAGTATATCAGCGAACTGGATGTGTCCAACCAAAAAAGTTATTAATTTATAAATAAAGTTAGGCATATGATGTTGAAATTTATACACTCTGAAACTGAACTTTTTTTTATATTGAGTAGTCTTGCGTTTACTCACATGACGGAGCTAACAAGGCCGAAAGTATATATAAGTAATAGTGTTATTGTATAATGTACGTAACGCTGTTTCTTGAAGATTGCATAGTGAACATTTTATTTATTATGCCGCTTTTTACGATATATTAGTTTTTAAATGCACATATTTATGGGATTGAGGACATAGTAGCTGTGTATTCTTGACGGAACAAAGTGGACACTATGGGTTCTTACTGTCGATGAGTACAGCAGTTCTAACATATAGATTACTGTAACGACGGTGGTAACTAGCAACAATCTGTGCTATTCCACAGAATCAAAAACTACTGCTATTAATGTATTTATTGTTATTCTGTTCGTGAACGTGAAAAGGCACACATGTTACAGATACGTCTTTATCCCATTTGTCCATAGTCTATACCAGTATTATAAAATTGAATAGTCTCATGAATTTTAAATAATTGGCAACATTTTAGTGAAAACTACAATTTATTCGATGCCTAATCATAAATAACCGTTTTTAGAATATTTCTTATCGGAAATTTTGTCTGGAATAGGCTGCGAAATGGCTCAATGGATTTCAATGGTTTTTTTTTGGAATTACAGGAATTTTAACTTAAATTGTTCCATGCATGCATGTTCCATTTTGATATCTTGCAGTGCTCAGAAGACATAAATATAATTCACGCTTAGTGAAGCGGGTGGGTAACGGGCAGTATATATAAAACGAGACACAGGAGCCATGAAATCAGAACCCTACGGTTCCCTATTTACCAATTACGAGTTTTTTGTTTGCACCAAACTCGTCGGGTCAGCGTTTTAATTCAAAACGAGGGAGAGAGACGCTGTTGCGATGAAAAATTTAAAGTTTTTTAAAGTTCGATGTTAGGATTCTTTTTTTCTTAAATTTAAGAAAATGTTCTTGATGAATTAAGAGAACATCCAATAAAGAATGTGCTGAAATATGAAGCTAGTGAAACAGGGAATCAATCACTTCAGAGTATCTATCACTAGTAGGTATGGACTAACAAAGTATAGTGTTCCTCTGTTGAAAACGGAGGTACCCCCTCCAACCAGTGGGTGTTAAGCCTGGTGGGCTGGAGCCAAACGTTTAATGTTGGGCGTCTGTATATGCAACGTTGTGCGATCTCTTCGATTGTGCGATTTAGGATTATTTGACGTCATCAGAGAGTTGCACTTATTGTCCAAGTAGATGTAGCCTTAAATTGTAATTACGTGGTGGTGATGTAGTTGTCGCCACAAGTTTATATTTTCGTCTTGCACTACGAACTTAGATTGATTAGTTTTGAAAGTGGTCAACTTCATGGTTGACTTGAAATTTTGTTCCAATCTCACCTTAATAAATAATCAAGTCCTAACGAATGAACGGAGTCAAATGAAATTTGGCAGTGAGGTAGACAATGTCGTGGGATGAGACATTGGATATGGTTTATGGCGTTATAAGGTTCTCTTAAGGGATTAATTTTGTTCGCTCGTGGACGAAGACTCTACAATATCTAGTCGAGCCACAAGTTTGTGGTAACGCTGAGTAATCACGAATAGTACCTAGGTAATCAGCTCCCTATTTCATAACACACTTAAGATTATCATTATCATCGTATCAGCCAAAGAACATTCATTGCTGAACAAAGGCCAACCTAATAGATTTCCACAATTTTGGGGGACTTTGCCAGTGCTTACGCCACAGAACGGAAGCTGTTGCCTAGCCCTCTGGTTTATCTAGACTCTTAGTTGCCTTTTACTATATCCATGAGACGGGGTGGTGCGTTTGTCAGCGCCGCGTACGTCGATCGACACACACTATCCCTTAATGTCGTATCGATGTTCATGGTGACAATACGTGCACGCGAAGTGTTCAGCTAGTGGTCGGTAATGGGCCGAGGGCACTCATAGTGTTCTATAGCGCATCAGTAGAGCAACTTACGTGGCGCTCACGAACGTGACCGATGCGCGCGATACGCGGCGCGCAGCAACCTATGCGCTGTTGCCATCAACGACCAACGTCGTAGGGTAATGCCGTATCTCAGAGGTCACGGGCGTGTAGATTGGGGAGTCTGCGTGCTCATAACGAATGATCCCCCGGAAGATGGTGGCGCGCCCGTGGTCACGTGTCGCCGAGTGCGCAATACAGCGCACAGCAAGACTTGGGGGGATCCTTTAAAATCCTCCCCGAGAAGTGCCTGAGGGGCCACCTTTTTACAGCCGCCTGTCCTCCGCTAGAGGGGGTGAGATGCCTAAAGCCATGGCACCAATGGGCGGCTCTAGTGTGATCTGACAAGGACCTGGAGCCCCGTTTCAGTGCTGAAGATGACCGCTCCAGTGGTTTTAGCCGATAGGAGTAGGAGAATACCCCTTCGCCCTTCCCCGGGGCGAAGGAAGTTCCTTGTAGAAGTTCCACTGGACAGCAATAAAAAAAGGGTGATGCCGTATAGAACACAACTGTATTTAAACGAGCGCCCGACGTAGACCACCGCCATCAATGTAGGAGGAATTCAGGCCTCACCCCATGAATTTTGAACGTTCATTATGTAGTAATGCTAAAATGCAATTACATTTGCAGTAAGATTCTGAGATTAACGCTACTTTACGGCCCTGTTCAACAGTAGTATGGGAGTGATAATCGCCGGACAATACAATTTTCCTCTTTCTATTCTCTCAGTGGACTTCTAGAACATACATGAAACGAAAAGTACTTCTATGTATTACATTTACATTAGCATACGAAACTACGTAAGCATATAACACTCCTTTACAAAGCAGTCTCTATACCTCTTGACGTAACATACCGGCTGGCGCCGCGTCTGTTAAATATAACCGCGGTTAAGTCACAGGGGGATGAGCACACGTCACCCGCTAAGCTTGTTGGTGAGAGTGCGTCACTAAGACTTCAGAATATATGTGTATGGAGCTGCTTTTGTTACGAAAATATGAATTATCTCAATTGATTATCTAAGGGATCTTTTTAAGTTTTTTATTTAAAAAGAACTTTTTGTTTAGATTCGAAGATGCAGAAGGAAATTAAGATGAGGTACTGAGTATTAGGTACTTATTTCTCTGGTGGTATTCCTGTAAACGGCATTTAAATATTGCCTATCAACACTGCTTAGAGTTTTGGAATCACGAAAAAAGCTAAACTTGGAACATGAACCAAGACTAAGTAGGTACGAGAGGGGCACACTAAAATCATACTATCACACTAAAGTAAGCCCTCTTTGAAATCCACTTCAAAACGCATCCGAACCTTACGAACTCGTCTCAAATGATCCTGGATTACCGTTCACATACCTATCGTTACACACCGACATAAATTAGCTCCACTCACTTGTAAATAAAGATGATTTTCCTTTGAAAAGATTACTTACACCGTTACTGAAACATCTCTATTGACACATGTGATGATTTTATGCCTACAAATTTATCGGCTAGTTATCTTTAGAATATCTTTTGCTCGTCTCGTTATCTTATAGTGTAACAGTTTCAGGCAATCTTCTTTACTAAAATAACAATCGGTCCTTCCTGATTCTGCCGTATCTTGATACGAATTTAGAAAACGTGTCCGAGCATGCCGACTACTGAAGGTATGGAATGGGATAGTGCTTTTATTACCACGCTTGGTATCACCAATCGAGAACATGTGGCGAGACCTACATCGCCAGCATACAACTGCAACTTCTCGTACAGCGACATCTACTTGAATATTAATTGCAACTCTCCGATGATGTCAAAGAATCCTGAATCACACTTGTAAAGTATTCGCGCAACGCTGCATACATACAGTCGCCCAACATCAACCGTTGGGCTTCGGCCCGCCAGGCACACCATCCGCCTGGCTGGAGGATCCTCCCTTTTCTATGGAGGAAAACACACCACACCTTATTCCCTGTAAACACATGACATGAACGTGCACTGCTGAACCTAGTTCTCCACCTTCCCTCGCAGATTGGGGTCTCTGCGTACACATACCAAGTCAACCTCGGGAAGATGGGAAGACGGCGGCGCGCACATGGTGACATGCCGCCATGTGCGTAGCACAGCGCACAGCGAGGCTTGAGGGATCCATTACAATCCTACCCGAGAAGTGCCTGAGGGAGCTACATTTTTACAGTGTACCTGCTAAAGCATTAGGCAGATCCGTGCTACCCGTAGGTGTCGTAGAAGGCGATACCTAGATTCGCTGAAGAAGATGAGTAGCTCAGCTCACTAGCAATTTAGAACCCCTGTCTGAGGAGAGACTGCCTCCCAGTGTGGGTTCTGACGCTTGTACAACGGACAGTGTTCTGAGGAATTGTTCGATATGATGCCAATGGCTACTTTCCGTCGTCATCTCCCGCCATCGGCAGGAAGTTCATCTCGTACCGTATGGTTTCAGAGGAACTTCCGCCCGCCCACGCTCAGGTAGTGGAATCAGCTCCCTACCGAGGTTTTCTCAAGAGACGCATGGCACTCTTCAAAAATGGCGAGAAAAGATGTTTACAGGGTCTGCCGACCCTGTAAACACGCAAGTTATACTTCTGGTATTGCAAGCGTTCATAGTTTACGGTAACCGTTTACCATCAGGTGGGCCGTATGCTTGTTTGCCACCTTAGTGGTAACCTCTTGGATCCTAAGAATATCATACTGCGGTCACCAGTTCATCTGTCAAGCGTAGTAATTATTATAACATGATTCTTTAGCGGTCATTTAGAGGCTCATATTCAGTTGTAAATGATGCCGGATGATGGCTGTACGTACATACTAAAGCTAGTCTAGACTAGTCCTGGGTAGCATTACAGTTATTATGTGCAAGCGTGATGCTTAGCACCAGGTGGGTGACTTGCTGATAACATAACATAATCAGCCCATTACTGTCCCACTACTGGGCACGGACCTTTTCTCACAATGAGAAAGGTTAGGCCTCAGTCCACCACGCTAGCCTAATGCGGGTTGGCGGACTTTACGCACCATTTCGTTTCGATCGATCATCGAGGTTTCCTTACGATGTTTTTCTTCGCCGAAGCAAGTGATAATAAAATTCTGATCCGCACACGAATCTGACTTGCTTATCTCGTTACAAAAGATGATTTTCCTTTGAAAACATGTATAGGTACATAAATCAAATGTTATTCTCGAATAATAAATTAAATCATTTCATAAAATAATTAAACCCCCTATATAAATCGTCAAAGACACCATTGCAACCAGATTGCATCGAGCACCCCATGTGTTCATCCCCTGTACATATACATGTACTGTAGGGATAGTACAAACAGTGTGGGAGTGTAATACCATCATTCCCATGACGGCACCCCGAATTAAATTGAATTCATGGCCATCTCGTGTCATCGGGATGATAGCATACAAAAGAGAGTAAATTCAATAAAACATACAAAAACATTTATATTTTGTGAAAATCCTTTTTCATTATAGTTCATCATTTCGGCCGAATGTAGTCCACTGCTGGACACAGGCCTCACCCAAAGATCACCAGAACCACCGATATGGATGTGTTGTGGGCTCATTGGGGGGTTTTGCCATAATCGCCACGCTTGGCAGGCGGGTTGGCGATCGCAGTTGAGTTGCTAATGTACTCGAAGGACGCTGCAGCCCATCCTCCGGCTAATCCCTTAGTCGACTTTTACGACACCCATGGGAGGAGATCGGGTGGTGGCATTCTGAGCCGGCACCACACGGCATTATAGTTAAAATCTCAAATTAAAAAGAATCTTTTTTAAAACAAGCTTTTATTTATCAGTTTCTTATTCTTCTCAGCAAACGCTTTCATTTGATACGCATATATGGGGGTGCAAATAAAATAACAAGTCCGCCATCTTTGGGAGTCTGCCATATTGGACTTAGAATGACGTCACTAGCTAACCATGCAACGTGCACGCAAAATTTCAGCCCAATCAGTTGGCGATAATAATAGTTTGAAGATCCAGTTGCAAAACTTGATAAAATTTAATTTGGCAAGTTAAATAAAAGCTTGTAAAACACTTTTAAGTTGATTACATCGCGTATATTCAAGTTTTTTTGTTTTTCCCAATATTTCGAACTCTTTGCAGCCTTTGACACCCTACGACCAATAACGATGTAGAGTGTTCGCAACGTTACGAAAAACAAAAACACGATGTACTAATCCGTCGCGTTCTTAATAATGTTGTATTGTTGTAATGTATAAGGCACCTGACGAAACTGAGCCAAGCTATTTTTATACTTGAACGATACCGCTCTGCAGTTAGTCATGCGAGTCGATACCCATAGCTTGATAGCTTATCATAACAGACTTTTAAGTTGTTCTATCATTATTATTGAACAGCACTTATCCTTCATTATACATCTACCTGCTCCAAGGACTGTTTTCCAAAAGACTGCGCAATACAGCAGCTTTCGCTTCGCTTAGAATCAGAAACGCCATATTACGTAAAAGGCAGGGTTACTTCATTCTTGTCTGTAAACTAATGATCTTAGGACAAGTATCTTTAAGAAACCCGGCGGAGAAAACCCTACAGTGAACACTAAAATTACGGGATACCAAGTACCTCATTCTCTCAATTTGTTTATATTGCATCTTAATTTATGTAAAGCTTATTCATAAGCCAGATAGCTGGTTAATTATTATTTCCGATAATGCTTCGTAAATTTCCTGAAAACCTAAGCAGTGAATATACTTATTGATGTACCTAATAAACATAGAATTACAAGTACTGCTAAGACCTGCCTTATCATATCGGCCATACAACGTACACTACATCCATACCATCCCTCTGGTTTAGAGATCCTTAGTCGCCTGTTACGACCTCCACGGGAGGAGATGGAGTGGTGCTATATTCTTAATCCGGACCTGCCTATTGGGATACAATACATTACTACGAAAATAACTTTATTACGACAGTTACTAAACAACAATGTTATTATTTGTATGTACATCATACAATTAAAATAACTATTCCTAATATAAAAAAAAAATCATAATATATATATCGAAATTATAACGCTTCCATATACGCACAACTGTTTTTTATGATTATCATGTCGCATACGCTGCCTGGAATGTAGCTGCTTAGCCGGACAATTTCAGGCCAATCCAAAAGAGGCCTCCAGCCAGGCTTACAATTAATATTATAAACTAACAACTGCTGCTAAGGGCACCCCCTGCAGGACTTGAACCTCGGCTTAGGGCATTGCTGAAGGGTACAAGCTATTTAGGGGACAACTGGATCGATATGATTTTTAAATATATTAAGGGATATTTAAGACTACATACAGGCTTGGCACGGGCCGGCGCGAACAAGGGACGGGGGGGATTAATTGAACGGGATGGTGGTGTCGGGGCGATATGTTCCGCGACGTCGGCTTGGCAAGTACAACTATTTTACATTTCAGGTTATAAATAAATATCACATTCATATTTAAAACATACAAAGCAATAAAATTCTAACGTATACTATGTAATTTATGTAGATTTCAAAACACAGTCAGAAAGGTAATCTTTAACAGTGTAGTGACATTTCGTTATAAGTATTTTTTTTATATTGTGCCCCATTGAGTTGTGATTTGCTACTTATTTCGAGAATGAAATTTGGTAAATGATTGTAGGCAGCCACGCAATATATATATATATATATATATATATATATATACTCTTATTGAATATTGCTGTTTTGCTTGCTGAAAAACGTATTCTATACCTATCAATATTTTTCCTGGTAACTAGTAAAACTTCGTTGATATAGATGCATGCATAGTATTTCATGTTCCAATTCATTTCTCACTACTTCTAGCATAAACCCACCCCTAAAAATATGACATATAGCTACAAGCATGGCATTTAGTAATCCTCTTGCAGTGCTAAGTGCACTAGTCAATATCGTCCATGGGGCACACACTACATCTACCCACTTTCGATCTATTCAAATATTGCTCACAAAATTTTCAAATACGGCCGCACATATTTAAATTATGGGACACTCAATTTTATTTTCAGGATATAAAGTTGAATTTCGGTTTGGGGTTTTAATGAAGGGAAGTTTAAAGTTGTGTTGATAGTTTGGTCGGGAAAAGACTGCCATTTTGTAATCCTGACGGTAAAGTGCACTTTGTCAATACTGAGGGGGTAATTACTGTAGTAGGTATATAGGCGAGTATGTAAACGTCTACAGATGCTGTGGTGCAGTATTTTTAATTTGAATTTTAATAAGGTATGCGAGTTCTATTTTTCATTGATTTTCTTTTTTTTTCGTGTTGTTACCGGCCAACCTTGTGTCACAGAGTTGTTTAAAAAAGACGCATAAAGAAGTTTGAAAAAAAGAAAGATTTACGGTTTTCTTTTGGATAATATAAAAAATGCACCTAAGACCCCTTTCACTCTTATTTTTAATTTCAAATCGAATGAAGTTACAAGATTTTTTTTTAAAACGTCGCCCGACACTAGCATTTCTCGTGTCATGGGTGCGGTGTCGGTGGTTACAGACACAAATTTCTCACACAATACACCCAGACTACCTGCAAATCATACAAACATTTGTTCCGTGCGGGAATCGAACGCGCAGCAGTCGACTGTATCAGCCACAGCACCAACCCTTCCAATATGTATGTAATGGTCAAGATAAGAATGCGATAGAAACGCCCTTTGTACAAGTCATTTTATGTATTTGATCTTTTTTCGTTATGTCTGGTGTACAATAAAGAGTATTGTATTGTAATGCTACATGCTTGCGCAATAAGTATGCTTTTAACGCATTGGTCATTGCTTTTCCCTTTAGCAACAAAAGGCTTAAATATCAAAATTCTGTATTCTTCAATTACACCACATTCAATCAAAAATTGATCAAACAGACCCTTTAAGTAAATTAAAACGTAAAATTTCGAAGTAGAATTAAGAAAGTGAACGATTAAAATTTGCACAGCCATTAGCTGTGTTTGGGGCCTTCACGACTCGGTCTAAGAGGCCGAGCTATGGAATTAAATGGCAATCGATTACAAGTAGCACCCGCTATTGGGGAAAATTAACTGCACTCGCGTTCTTGTTAAGAGATTTGAACTAGATAACAATCAGGGCAAGCGAAATAAAACCGTTTAATAATTACCGGAGGAGATAGAGTGGTGTTACATTCCAAAATCCAATATGACACGGATTCCTGTACTTCAGGTACACTTACTACTAAATGTCCGATCATATTTTAGTTTGATTATTTGGTTTTTCTTTCTTTCTTTCCTTTTCCGTGTGGTTAGTGGCCAGCCTTGTGTCAGAGGTGTTCAAGCCGCTTCGACTCCGTTTTCGCTCGTCGACAGCCGTCTAATGACAACAACCGGAACCAATGATTTACGCGCCGTCTGAAGCACGGAGAGTCTCAGCTCAAATACCACTATGCGGTCACCCATCCATAGACTGACCGAGCTGAGCGTTGCTTAACCTCACTGATCGTTTACCGATCAGTGAATGCAACTGGCTATGAGCGTCTGGAGCACTGCTGTTTTAGGCCTCGATTTTTCGCTGAACATCCTCAAAGCAATTAACAAACTTTCACTGTGGCGTCAGAAAAAACAGAAAAGAAAGCATCTTTCAAATTATTTTCAAAATATTCTTTAAAAAAAAACACACTTGTTATTGTTTATTAATAAAAAAAAATCATCATAATCATGCCAGCCAAAAAAATGTACACTGCTGAACAAAAGCTTAGAGGGAATTTGCTAGTACTCACCACGCTTGGCAGGTGTGTTGTTTTGTTTAACGCAGACTGGCTACTGATCCACAGACGGAGTGCTGCAGCCCATCCCTCTGGTTTAGAGCCCCTTAATCACCTTCAATTTATGACATTCACAGGAGGACATGGAGTGGTGCTATATTCTTAATCCGGACACCACACGGACAGATCTTGATTATTGAAGGACTTGTATTTCTATTGACCACCATGTTTTATGGCCTCTGACTTGTAACTTCCGTGTATTCGTGTTTGCAGAATAATAGAATCAGCATTTGTATTAGTTAAAAAGGTTAAAACAGTAAATACTACATCACTAATGATTATTTAAAAAAAAACAATCATGAAAATAGCCTGAAACGCAGCGTCATTACCGCGAACCCAAAGACCTGAAGAAGGAAATATCCTAATTAAATATGGATGCAACGTAATGAGTTATGCAAATATTGTAGACGGTGGCTAACGATTGGGGAGGGGGAGGGTTATACCAGCGAGGGGTGAGGGGGGAGATAGATACTTCGATTCGACAGTACCGTCGGACGAATCATTCCAAGTATTTACTTTGAGAATCTTCGGTATGCTTTCTTTGAAAATTATATTGAAAGGGTTACTCTGAATTAGTTTGTTTGCAATATTTTTAAGGGTAAGGGCCAAGGCAATTTGGTAGAATTCCAAATGGTAAAATCAAATTAAAGTGTAGAAGGAAGTTTTATGATTATTTTGGGCAGCCCTGTCCGCGGGTTAGCTTGCAGAGATTGCAACTTTTTGGAGAATTTGGGGAAATGACTTGGGTAGCCCTACTTAAAAGCAAACCAGGCTATGTTAATTATGAGTTTTAAATCTGCCCTTTATGATAAACGTATGTCTTAATACCTGGGATGTCATGAGCAGAGAATCAGCAATAAATAAGTAGGTTGTAATGCATACGTTTTCCATCTACTTAGCACATTACATTAACAACAAGGAAGCTATCAATTTATTTCAAGATACGCGTCGAAGATCAGAAGGAGACCGCAGAGCAGGATCAGGAGAAGGCCGATCCCACACAGAGGACAACGAGATAGGGAAACAACGCCCCGGGCCTCCAGGTCTAAGCTGAGCCTGACTTCCCTACCATTGTTACATGACGAGGGCCTAGAGGGTCGCAGGTGTGCAGATTTGAAGATGAAGATGCCTGCTCCTTTGGATTTAACCGGTAGGAGATCGGCATGTGTCTCCGCCCATCGCCTGGGCCGAGGAAGTAGGTACATAATGTATTTCAATGGGGTTAATTAAAAATAAATAAAATGATGAGTCAAATATAGCGCATAATAGTGGTTGTATTTGTTTATTTACCCTTTTTCTATATCCTATAACAGTAGGCAAGAGGTGTCCTACCTGTGTACTACCAAAGCTATCCTACTGAGAATTCTTAATAGAAATACGAGTTAATATTTTACTCGATTTGGAAATTGAATCCATGTACATGGGTTGACTCTCTGTAGTAGTAGCAGTGAGCCAATGAAAGGTTGCAAAGGAAAAACAATTTAAAATTCTGAAACTCCAACAATTTATCATGATGATGCAATATTTCTCATTTTTCTGAAGTCGGTACGTTAATGCGAATTTTGAAGAAAAACTGTTGGTTGTTTGAGAAAGTCATTATTATAATTTAAGTCGCCAGTTGGTCGGGCGAAGTTTCTTAAGTGGCCAGCATTATAAATTATTTAATAGATGTTATACTTTTTGTGGCTTTATTTGTTTAGTGGATAAATATAGTTAATCTGTCCACAAAGATAAATTATGTACATGTTTGTGATAAAATTGATAATACAGGGTTTGCTATAATTTGATAATGCAGTGCGAATCAGGAGGCTTAATGTAAACTTATTTATCATCATCATCATTTCAGCCAAAAAGTTCAACTGCTGGACAGAAGCCTCCCCTCAAGATTGTCTCAACGACCGGTATGAGTTTGTCTTGAGTGCACATTGGCGGGTTTTGCCATAATCGCCGCGCTTGGCAGACGGGTTGGTGATCGCAGTTGTATTATATAGGTATGTAGTAATCTCTTTGTCTGATATCTTTCTGTCAGATCTTCAAGCCACCCAAAGCCCCTCCACTTGGGTTAACGGCTGTCGACTATCGTCTAATAAATAATAACAACCGGGACCGACGATTTTTTTTTGGAGAAGTTCGGTTCTGAATCCTAAGACTAACCGCACTAAGTTGCTCAACCTAAGCGATCGCTTGCCAATCAGTGAGTACAACTGGCTATGAGTGCCTTCGCTTGTGACTGGCAATAATAGCTCAAAATAAGGCACAACAAGTAATGATGAATGTTATTATTTAGTTACATACATACAACCAATGTTTAAAACCTTGCGTTTTCCATCAAACGGCATCATCATTTCAGCCAACTAAAGTCCACTGCTGGACACAGGCCTCCCCCAAAGACCGCCACAATGACCAGTCTGGGTGTGTTGGGTGGGGGACGGTGAGATGGGTTGGTCAGTATTAAACCGCATATTAGACACAAATGTATATCCAACGTTTTTATTCGATTTTAAACTCGCTATTTAATTATGCTTTTTTATTGTTATTGTGGATTTAGTTTTTGTTTGCGCAGTGTAAAATTGTTACTGCTTTTGTTTTAATATGCCTTTTCAATTTCAATGTATTTATATGAACATAGGTTACAATAGGTATTACATTCAAATACATAGTGATCTCTTTAAAGATGGTGTACAAATTATAAGAGAGTAACATTAATTCTGAATTAAGATAACTTCCAACCAAAGAACTTACTATACAATTATGATAAATAAACTACGATTGAGATAAAATAATAATTTATGTCATCAAATAAAAAATAAAACATTAATAAGTCGATGCAAGAAAAGAACCAAAAAAACCCACAAATAAATAATCACAAATATCAAGGTATTAAAAATTCAATGTGTAGCTACAACGTACAATGATTATACAACAAGTTGTAATTTATCAAAGAAGCTTTCAATAGAGTAATATATTTTCTCAATTGGTAACAGAAACAGCTTTATCTTAAACGGCACGGCTGCTGCGCTCCGGGTCGTGGGTTCGATTCCCGCACGGAACAAGTATTTGTATGATCTGCAGGTAGTTGTTCCGGGTCTGGGTGTATTGTATGTGAAATTCATGTCTGTAAACGCACCCACGACACAGGAGAAATCCTAGTGTGGGGCAAAGTTTAAAAAAAAAAAAAAACATGCTGATATTCTCTGCTAACCTGATAATTATTATTTACATATTGTATATTAGAGCGCTCATCTAATTGCTTAGTAATATATAGGTACAAAACACATTTAATTCTTATAATGAAATTCTATGGGCAGTTAGGCACACCCGCAAGCGAAGGGACTGAATTAGTTCCAAGCCAAATACTTTTAAGAGCCGTCGAAACTTTCGTATTCAATCGTTGAATGAAAGGATAAGGGGTCTGAAGTATGCTGTAAAATTCATTAGAAAAGGGTTCTGTGTATATATATATGTATACAGAATCCTTTTCATAAAATGAAAAATATTGTTTATTGTATAGCTTTAATTTAAAAGAAAACTTTTTAACTTAAAATACATCAATACGATTAAAAGTTATTAAAATATAAAATTCTCTTTACCGAGTTGTAGTCTTTTTAGTGTATATCTATTAAAGACAGGGATGAGATTTTTTATAAATCTGTAATCATAGAGTATGTTAATAATATGATTACACTCTAGCGGTGGGGAAGATGTAAAAAGGCACCCTCCGAAGCTGATCTCGGGAGGATTGTAAAAGATCACCCGAAGCCTCGCTGTGCGCTGTACTGCGCACACGGCGGCATGTGCGCACCAAAGTCTATCTGCCTCTATTCTACCACGAGAACGTCGTTGAATAGCAGGGAAAATCACACATACAGGATTACCTGAGTCATTGGATTTGTACCTCAAAATACCTCATTGAATCATATGTAATTATTTTACATGGTACTTACTTAACCTTTTATTTATAATACTTACATATACAACAGAGAAGGCTCGTGAGACTATTATAGAAGCGAGTATTCACCGTGCCATAAAGAATACTGCAATCATTTAATTGAACCTATTACAGTCCAATGCCACATATCCCCGAAAAAAAAATGAAATACAAAAAACATAGCTCTCTCGCTCTTTCGCTCAAAAACTGCAATACCAGATATAATTAACACATAATAACTTAAACAAAATTAAATACCTCATTTGCATTATATACGAGCGCCATTTTTAATCTTCACCCTTAACCCTACAACGCGACGTTACATTTTAATAAAATTCTTCAGCAAACATTAATGAAGTCGGGTACTAAACAAGCACCGCTATTGTGGTGCTCGCGTCGCCATTATGATTTTAACCGAGATAATGCACGGGAAATGACGGCAAAAGAAATTTAATTCGCGTAACGATGAAAGGGTTATGTGGGGTCGGCTTTGATAAATAAAGCGGAGAGACCCCGAGGATATTACTGGCCCCTTTTTTGCTCTACATATTGATATTAATGCTTGTGAATTTTGACAAAATTGCGCGTAAGCCTTTGTGTTTCGGGGATCGGCTTGATTTTTTATGGGTTAGCCTGTTGTCTCGTTTTACGTAAAAATATTATGGTTGTCTTTTTAGAAATGAGGTAATTTAGTGCATGTACGTTTTATGTTAAAATGTTACATTGTGTATGTATCGTTAATATCTACTGTAAAATAAAATATACGTTCCGTAATTTTACTTTTTTTTGTGTAGTTTTGCATAAAATAATGTAAGTTTTTATGGATCTTGCAAGTAAGTTTTACGTGTTAGTGTTTATATACAATTATGTAATGAACACAGTTATAACCTGAGGCTAATTTTTATCAAAATAGGTTTTCATGACTTTGGAATTCATAATTCACTGGTCTCAGAACTCATGAACACACAATACAAACCGTGACCGGTCATTGTGACGATCTTTGGAGGATACTTAAATCAAGTAGCGGACATTACAAGGTGAAATGATGATGATAAGGTATCTTAATACAAGAGTCCGGTTAGGTAGGTAACCACAATGCCAGTTATTTTGCTGCTAAGCAGTAGCGTTTAAACTTTAGAAATTACTGTGTCCTGTGCACTTGTAGGGTACAGTAGTTAGTGAAATTTGTGGACTCAAGAGACTAACCAATGTGTCGTGGTGACGAGCGAAGTGTGGTGCTTCGTAGAGCTACTCCTGGGTAGCATCGTGATGCCTGCCATCAGGCTCCACTTTGTGTAAAAAAGTAGTATTAATATAGAAGGCCGGGTAGAAGTCTAATAAATAACTCTAAAAGTGGAACGTATCAATTTCTTTACCTCCCTTAAATTAATGAAATCCCGCATGCTTTTAGTCTTCGCATCGAAATCCCAAAAGTGTGGCAACTCTCAACATGTCCGTATCAGATACTTCATTAATATTTCGCCATCATCCCGGTAATTAAGCGGGGGTCGCAGTGGAAGGGTTACGTAAATATTACTCAGGTTATATATTCAATATTCATTTGAGTGAATCTTTGTCAGTTTAACAAAGGTTTGGGAGGGTTAGCTATTATTTCAATAGGCGTTGCTTTTGGATTATGTCGTCGAGCCTCGGAGGTGAAACGAGTTCAAATAGTTATTAATACACAGTGCAATTATTTAAATTCAGACTATTTATAAGTACTAATGTAACCATTAATGAATAAAAATCTTTTCGCTTTGAATTAACTTAAAAATTCAGTTCCAATTTTCATGTAGGGACCTACTCACAAATCCTTCTTTGCTGCGGCTATAGTCTTATCGTTTAGTTTTATCTTCCTTTTCAAATTAAAATGCTATATTGAATTCGAGTAGTATTATATCTAGGTACGCGCAACAAAATCTAGTACGACATTCCTTATCTGTGAGCGGCAAATGATTATTACGAAATAATTATAAATAACTTTACTATTACTTAAAAAAACACAAGCCATTAGGAACATCGTTTTAATGATACGAAATTACGCTTATTCTAGACAAGTTACGCAGAGCAGCCAAACATTAATATTGCTTCAAAAATATCAGCAAAATCGAGCAGTCACTTCTTTGATTAATACCCAATTTATTGTTTATGGTACTTATATTAATTTTGTAGGATTTGACTACCATTTTTTTATTGGTGCCAGTGGACATTCTTCATGAACTCCCTTCGCCCTTCACCGGGGCGAATGCCGGACTCCTACCGGCTAAAACCACGGGAGTGGTCATCTTCCAGGGTCCAACATCCAGGTCCTCGTACGATCACACTAGAGCAGGATTTGACGACCTCTTTTTTTTATTTATTGTTGCCCAGTGGAAATTCTTCATGAACTTCCTTCACAGGATTTGACTACCTACATAATTGTAAGAGACAGTTGGTGTATAAACATGTACATATGTAGATTGTCCGCGTGGTATCTGGATTAAGAATACAACACCACTTCATGAAGTCCCGTGGATGGCAGATGTTCAGCAGTGGACGTCTTTTGGCTGATATGATGATGATGTAGGTTACATACAACATACTGTATATTCATCTACTCGCTCGCGTAACTTAGGTAATTTCTACACACGGAGGCTCGTGATTAGAAAGTCTATGAAACACTACACATTAGAATAATTAAAAACGTTGCCGCACGACTTTGCTCCCTATTTTCAAAGCGTTATGATTTCGTCGCCCGAATACACACGTCTTCGTTTCGGCAGCTCTGGTCTGTACGGTCAGCAGAAGATCGTATCAATTTTTTTTACTCTGAAGCCAATGGCCATACTCAAAAAATTATAATTATGCAGGTAATTATTATTTATTTATTTATTTAGGTAAGCTTACAATTGCTTACACAGTTCATTTGCATAAATTCTTTCATAATACATTTATAAGTGCAATAATAATAATAATTACAGGCTAACATCACATACGCCTTTTATGGTTATATATATTAATATATTAAAGTTATATAATAAAACAAAAACAAATTCATAAAAAAATAGATTAGCAACAATACCATTGTTAAGTTAGCAAAAATAACAATAAAATATCTCATTATTTAGTTCAATTGCTTATAGAATTAAATAACACTCAAAACAGTGCATGTGGGCAGTACGGATCATTGGGTCTGAGAATAGTGTTCTACTATTATGTTATAAAATTTTCCAATGTTGTCTTGGTGTGTGTCGGTCAGGTTACTGCAGCTGTTTAGGGCTTTACATAGTCATGGAATTGGTGAGTCCCCACCATTGCACCCAGACCTGTTCTGCGTGGGGGTGGGTATAACGGAGTGATGGGATTTCGAACTTAAGGAGACTCAGCAAGTTTTGGTAGTAAATTTTATTTCTAAGTAGTTTTTATAGAAACAAGGCATCCGTTACATCTCTTCGAGTCGATAAGGAGTGCATCCTGAAATATTGCAGCCGGGTATTATAGGAGGTCAGCTGTTTATGTTTTCTTATAGAAAAAGTAAGGTGCCACAGAAACCGTTTGTGTATCCGTTCTATGAGAAGCTTATGTGTGGCGTAGTGTGGCCTCCATACAACACCGCAATACCCCCGGACGCTACGCACGAGGCTACTGTGCAACAGTATTGTTAGTGTTAGCCAGTTTTAGCCCTTGGCGTTCCGTATCACAAAACCTAACATTTTTGATGCTTTTTAGGGTTCCGAACGTCCGAAGGAAAAAACAGCGGAACTCTTATAGGATCACTCGTGTGTCTGTCTATCTGTATGTTTGTCTGTATGTCCAGCTGTCACAGCCAGTTTGCTCCGAATCTATTAGATCGATTAAGTTGAAATTTTGAACACATATGGATTTCTGCGATCCAAACACGGACATGTAACGTAAATAAATGAATTTTAAGTATATGGGTCACTTTTGTGGGGAAAGACAGAAAGTTATAGAATAAAGTTTACCGTAGAAAATAATAGAATAAAGTTTTGCAAACTTTGCCGTGTAACATATTAAACGGAAAGGCCATTTAATCCATATGTTACACGGTAAAGTTTGCAAAACTTTATTCTAGAATTTTCTATAGTACCTTTTCCAAAAGTGACCCTGTTGTGAAAACCTCTAATATATTTATCTTATAAATTTAAAGTTAATACTTTTTAAGTTATATATGAAAATAGGCGAAAATTGACCATTATCTCCCCCCCCCTTATCTACGAATCTAATGAGCCCATAATTTTGAAAAAAATATGTAATAGCTCCTTACTTACAGATTACAGGAAAACCTATAAGAAGTCCATGGTTTTAAAATAACATGGTAAATCTTTCAACATTGTGCGTATTACTTACATTTGCAGTTGGAATGTATGGGAGAACATTTTTTCCACTACAGTGTTAAGTTTGTTCAACAGGGAAATTATTGGTATATTACTCGTTCATCTCAACAAGGCCAGGCATCCTTCACTTCTCGTACCTAAAGATAACAAATTCATCATACGGAACCCTCTCCACGCGAGTTCACTCGCATTTGTCCGGTTTTTTAAATTATAATTTCAATGTGGGGGACAAGACAGTTGTTTTTTTTATCGAAAAGGAATCCCAGATTTTTAAGTACAGAACAGTCAGCTGTTTCGACTTCTACAATTTTTTTGTAGTATAAGACGTCAGAAATTGCCTCTATCTCAGCATTTTGCTGGTAAAGCGCATAAAACATATCTCGTTTGGCTACTGATAGTAGCAAAATAAACGTTCAACAAAAGACTAGAATAATAAAATTTCTATCAAACTCAACGCAGGATCATTACCATAGCTTCCAACTTTACTTCCACCACAAAGAAAAGATACAAACAACGTGATTTCCGCCACAGCTCCATATTTTTACACAAAGCTGTGGCCCACGGGTATAAAACATAACTTGTTTCATTAAACTGCAACTGACATAGCTTTTTATCGACTAGACATCGCAAGGTTTACGCGAAGGCTTTTTGTGAAGATACCTTGCTTTATAACAATGTAAAGGTTTATGAGATGGATGGAACGATGCATAGTGATTTTGAGAAACGTAGGCACGTCCGCTGCAGAAGATGGGCTTCCCAATTATTACTACAATCGGTAATAGGGAATTGCCATATCACCACGATTGGCAGGCGGATTGATAATCGTAGTACAATTGTCATTGGTGTATACCGTTGCCGTATTAACGACTTTCTGAACCAAGTGAGAAAATAAGTCACTCAGCGAGCTATGTAGAGAGCTATGCTTGGTATTTCTTTACGAGATCGAATCAGAAATGAGGAGATCCGTAGAAGAACTAAAGTTGTTGACATAGCTGAAAGAATTAGTAAACTGAAATGGCAATGGGCGGGGGACATGTGACCGCTCGTTGTGGAAATCTATGGAGGAGGCCTTTGTTCAGCAGTCGACGTCATCTGGCTGATATGATAATGATGTCGATAAATTAGTAATACTTCATAGCGAGAAAAATTCTTTATGATGGTAATATCTATTACTAACATAAATATTGCATCTCTTCACGGGTTAGTGTCTCTGTCAGAAAGAACTCGGTCTTTTAATAGGTTTACGCGGGGACATGGGTCTAAAATATAGAGACCCTTTAGAGAATTTATTTCTAAAATATAACGGGACACTAACTGGGGACTGATGACTGCCTATAGGAATACACGAATTTACCCCTGTGGTGTAGAGTTATTGTTTGAAATGGGAGCTACAATTACACTAAATACAAATTAAGAAATTACGATAATATACTATTCACTATTTGTCGCTTACAGGTTCTAATCCTCCGCAAGAACGAACCCGATTTAAGGTGGGCTTTACGTCAAGGCCGGCCTAACACTCAGAGGTCTATTGAAGTATTTTAGTCTATAAGTACAATATATTCGGGTGCAATTTGGGGACACTGTATGGCTGTAGGTTTTATGAGAAGCGGTTACTTGGCCAATTTATAACTGAAGACCAGACACAATAAGATAAGTACATATGAAAAACAAAACTAAGTTCTTGAAATAATATCTTCCTGCGTCGAACACGAAAATTACCCATTACTTCTAATTATACATAAGTATTTCATAAACATAAATATAATTAGAAAGCTACTTGATAAATTTAAATATAATTGCGGCAAATAATCACGGAAAAATATAAAATTAATATCCGAGTTGATGGGCTAGCAGTACCAGTAGTTACCTCAAGTCATAAGCGTAATATTTCACTATCAAATTCACACGATCGCAGTCGAACATCTGTCACGATCGTCAGTATACGCAACTTGTCTAGAAGAGGCCATGAAACCAGCGAAATACAGTTTAGCTAAAAATATTAATATCACTGTCCACTGCTGGACACAGGCCTCCACCAAAGATCACCACAACGACGGATATGGGTGTGTTGTGGGCTCATTGGGGGGTTTTGCCATAATCGCCACGCTTGGCAGGCGGGTTGGCGATCGCAGTTGAGTTTTTAATGTACTCGAAGGACGCTGCAGCCCATCCTCCGGCTAATCCCTTAGTCGACTTTTACGTCACCCATGGGAGGAGATGGGGCGGTGGCATTCTGAGCCGGCACCACACGGCTATTTATATAGTCACCCCGTATAGAACCCTGTCAGTTGCGCGTTGCAATGACACATGCTATAAACTGACATGTCAATCTGTCCTTTTTTACTGATTCGGTGCAAATTCATCATGTGCTTTCCGCCCCAGGGAAGGGAGGAGGCAAAGATTTAAATCGTGAGATAGGCCCTTACCATACATTGTATAAGCAATTGACTTCAGACGAGTACCCATCTGAGAATGTTATCTTACATCTTACGACATCATGCGCATTCAAGAAATAATCTACTCAGCTGTACTTTTCTGCTACAAATCTACTACTTGTGCATGACAAAAAAAGATTGCTCTTGTACCTTGAACATAG
Source organism: Diloba caeruleocephala (assembly GCA_947459985.1). Taxonomy (NCBI): domain Eukaryota; kingdom Metazoa; phylum Arthropoda; class Insecta; order Lepidoptera; family Noctuidae; genus Diloba; species Diloba caeruleocephala. Next base: position 8,224,999 of record OX381618.1, read on the forward strand.
TTCACAATCAATTTTAGTAAATAAAACTGCTTGTTACATCCCCAATTCGAAGAGCTAAGTGGTTCGTTTGTATCACTATTCTGTCCGCTATTTTAGTTGCCCCTCTGAACCTACCGTCCATCGTCGCATCCAACCCGCCTCACTTGTTCAAACGTGCTCATTATTTTTTATACATAATCTTGCGCGAGTTATACTTTTCTATGATTAACGGTACTTTCGTTTCTGAGATTGATTATTAAAAATTTTGTTCGTCGTTAATTATATGTTCGAGTTAATTGAGTAATTTATGGTGATGTGTTTGGTAGTTCTGACTTGTGGTAGAATCAGATTCGCTAATGGCCGAATACTCAAACGCCATTTAACGTTAAGTCCCCGCTTTAACTATTCGAGAAACCGGTTTTTGGTACAAAACCGGGCCGCTCAAATTGTTTAAGCGGGCACTTAACGTTAAGTTGCGTTTGAGTATTCGGCCGTAAGGCGTTTAGTATATGCGACAATACTTAGATAATAGAGTTCTGACCATATTTTTTGTTTCACTTTAATTTTTACTTGACTACGGCGAAGTAAAAATGTATGATCTGTAGATAGTTGTTCTCGGTCTAGGTGTATTGTGTGTTTATATTTTTGTCTGTAAATATACCCATGACATAGGAGAAATCTAGTAACTACAACTTGGCAATGTTAAAAATAGAGTGTTATGATTTTGACCAGTATGTACGTTCATCTGTTCCCTCAGATCGCCAAAATTACTCATCGCATATTGACAAACGAGGTAACGTTGGAAGCGTTGTAATATTTCGCAGGTTTTTAGGCTATATGACGTCACATAAAATTTCAACATGGCTGTTCATAGCGGACATAAACTGCTACCAAAAAAGGCTGATGAAAAATCTTAACGAACATGTTCCAATTTTTTTTTCTCTCAACGATCTCTAACCCCAAAATAATTTGATATAAAATTAAGATTGAAATACTAAAACCCAACTATGCAAAAGCACAAAACAAGTTTGAAGAAAATTTCACAAAACAACGTTAAAATAATAAATGCACAAACCATAACTAACGATTTTCGGCCATCCACTGCGAGAAATGTATTTAGTATTCATCCTATTTTTATTCACGTAAAACGGGATTAGGTACGCAAAGAGGCTTGTAGCAGTTGGATAAGAAGATCCGAATCCGATCGGGCTCAGTAGCATGCCTTGGGAGAGCACCGAGCCCGTAGTGACCAACACTGGCTGTTGTTTCTGTTGGTCGATTATACCGATTGTTTCGTGTGGTTCGCGTAAAAGAATAGAACACCCATCTCCACCGATGGGTGTCGTGTCGACTAAGGGTTGATATCACGAGGATGGGTAGCAGCATTCTGTAGTCAGCTAATAACAACATATTGCGCGCACCATTCCGCCTGCCAAACATGGCGATTATGGCAATAAACCGCACATTGGGGAGGCCCATGTTCAGCAGTGGACTTTTACAGGCTGATGTGTGTGTGTACGTGTTTTTGTTATTATGCCACTGCTGGGCAAAGCCTTGATTTCCAAACCAAACATAAAGGCCTAGAGCCAGTTTATACAACATACATAACATAAAACTGTGAGCATCATACAATTGTTTTTTTAGAAACCTAGTTTCTTATTATAATAGGTACCTACATTTCGTCCCGTAAACAAAATAATGTCATTTCCTACAGAAAGTGTCAAAAAACATTTACTAATAAAAATATATCCAGTGTTAACTTTAATAACGAGCGTAAATAAATATGTATTTTTAGGTTAGATAGGTACCTACAATCAAAATAATGAGCTTTGCGGGTACCGCCCTGGCATTTAATAAATGCAATTTACTGTTATTTGTAAACTACACGTTAACGCATAAATAAACACGCGTTTATTTACATAAGTACATGTAATTTAAAATTATAATAAAAATATGCGGCCCAGGACACTTATATTGACTACTAGCTGGGACCAGCGGTTTCACCCGCGTTTAATTTAAAAGAAATTTAGAGTACTTCGACATACTCGTAGACACTTGACATAGAATATAGTATATATATTTGATTTCAAGGCCTTTTTTTGCGCGGTTCCTTAATTATTTATCTAAAATACATGTCGCCTAAGTTATTCCTTATAACATCAGCTACCTGCCAGTGAAAGACCCGTCAAAATCGGTCCAGTCGTTTCGGAGACTACCCGGAACAAACAGACAGACAGACAAACAAGTTTTTTTGTTGTAGATACCGTATATACTTTCATATGCATTTAGTAAAAAGCTGTTACTTTGATATTACATACACTTTCATTTATTTTTATAGATAAATACAAAATTAAATAGGGATACTATACTAACAGCTGTTTATGTTCTTCATTTTGGCAAAAACTAGGTATATATATTTCATATAGTAGTAACACATACCACACTAAAAAAATAGCCAGTCAGTCACGTTGGTTCTTAAGTGGAGATCGCGCACTGGAAAACGCCGGAAAGCGTGGGATGACCTCCAACGAGGTGGACAGACGACCTGGTGAAGGTCGCTGGGAGTCGTTGGATTCGGGCGCTATATAACCGGCCGTTGCAGTTGTGGAAATCTGGAGGAGACCTTTGTCCAGCAGGACGACCTTTGGTAGATGTGATGATGATGATTTTTAAGATTGGTATCAGGGCTACCTACTACTATTACCCAGGCTGCGGACGTGCCGTGTCTCCGGGAGGGTTGTGTATTCCGGGGCCCTCTACGGGGTGCCTGTACCATACAGGTCGATTCTCAGGTGTCCAGCGCTGCAAAGCCAAACTTAACGCTGTGTGTGCAGCGCAGACCCACTCTGCGGACGGATACGGATCACAGGAGGACACCGAACAGAATCAATCGTTTCTTTTTTTAAATTGCACCCGTTAGAAAATTTTTATACATGAACTTCTTTCGTACCGGGGTCCTCGTATGATCACACTAGAGCCGCCTACGGGTACCACGCCTATGGGCATATCTTGGAGAGGCTGACTGTAAAGCAGTCAACTGACTGTTGACTGCTGTACAGTAGGCTTTACAGTAGTCACGCGAAATGCTTTTCGAAGCCCTAATGACTGTCCAGGGTGAGCCCCAGATACTTCATGTACCGGCCCACCCCGATATACCGGCTCACCATGTGCTCAACATATCCAGCGCATAATAAGGTACCGTAACCGTACTATTTGGAAACCACGGGGCTAATTGGAACCGGGAGATAGATTAAGATTTCTAGATTAAGTCACTAAAACCTAGAATGTATATTAGTCATGAAAGCGAAAGAAGTAGCAAACTATTCAAATGTATAACTGTAAAAATATTAAGAAAATAATTATTTGTGTTTAAAACCATTTAGTTATTTTGTTGTTACACATACGCATTTTCTTGATTTTGATTTTAGTTGGCGACTGTACTTATGATGGATGTCTCTTTATGAACAGGTTATTAATTATTTTTCGCTTTAAGATCGATTAACGTGAAAAATAAATAAATGATGATATGTCCAAACGAGACCTCAGTAATTTTACATTTCTTTTGCGAATTATATAGCTTATTTGTGCTATATATTACCATAAGGAAGAGAAGAGAGGCTTCGGAATACATGACAATGCAGACAAGCTTCAAGAAAGACGCCTCAGATAGTTTGATCAAGTTTTAGTTCGTCGCAGGGAGTATGTCGGTAACGATGCTGCCGGATAAAGTGAAGGCCGATATGACAGCAAACAATGACCTCCTGAGTAGAATAAAGACAACAAAGAATTTTTGATTTGTAGTTTTTTTTTTTAGAACGATGCCCCACTCTAGGATTTCTTCTGTGTCGTGGGTGCGTTTACAGACATGAATTCCACACACAATACACCCAGACCCGAAACAACTACCTGCAGATCATACAAATACAATTCCGTCTTCCTATATAGAGTCAAATGTGATGAGCTTGTATATTCAACAAACAATAATGATCAATGGGGGTGACCTTTGTTTAGCAATGGACATCTTTTTGCTGATAGGTATGATGAATTATGCTAGACGGTCGCCTTGTAACTGGTGTGTAGGTGGATTAGTAAAGCAGCTTCATCTAATATAGTCTAGTCTTTCGTTAACTTTGCTGGGTTCAATTTCCATTCTGACCTAGAATTTTACATAAAGTGACTGCCATCTCGCTGCCCGACTGCCCCTGGGTGTCGTAAAAGGTGACTAAGTGTTCAAGTGTAAAGGCTGCAGCATCCCCTAGTAATAAGCGCCTTTATTCAGCACAGGCCGTCATTCGCCTGATATAAAACCTGCTATCTGCCCTCCGAGGCCAAATTGCGATATCAAGTTATGGCTAGTTTATAATAATAATAATAAAATAATAACTTTATTTTCATATAAGGTGCTGTAGTTCAATGTAATAAACAATTATTTACAAGCAAATACATAAATACACTACACTAAATGGTTGGGGTACTGTTTTCTACTACTATTTTGTTGGCCTGTGATAAAGAGAAACAGTGCCGTATCCCTCTGTGGTGAAAGCAATAATGTTCTTTTAAATTTGTCACAGTCAAAGCGAAATATTTACTACGTAGTTACAATTCACAATAATAGTTGTAAGAGTGTACGTGGAAGTTTGGTTGTAAGACTTACGATTTTCTGACATTTTTTTTATTGGGCTTCTAGCATACATTTCAGGGAAATGTGGTTGCTTAACCGGACATTTCTAGCGAAGCCAAAAGAGGCCTGCAGTTGGAATGACAACCAACAATATCTAACAGCAGATTGAAACTTGTAGACTACAAACTTGTCTATGATTGCTTGCAACTCTTTTGGAAAGTGTTCGAGCAATCTGCAGCCCTTACTAGAGCGTAATGATGAACAATTGCGCCAGAACGAACATTTGAATGCACAATCACGTTCGTGCCGCCCTCGCTCCTTCTACATATCTCGATGCTAGATCGTGGTGCAAGGTGTAAGCTTTTGGCTGTTGAGAACTGAGAAGGAATGTAGGCTATTGTTTATTGTGTATTCTATATTGCAGGGGCTTCTTTTTCATAAGATGATTTACGATGCATATTTCGACCCATCTATAATTTATAAAAATTTATAATCCGGTTTGTAGCAATGGTGCTGTATTTACATTTTCTCACTCTGACATCTCATCGTTTCGTATTCTTCTTAATCTTTTGCCAAATATGTTGAGGCTGGTGTCTAGTTTTATGTATTTATTTACACAACCTGGTGACGATACGAGCAAGTTATTTGCCTGGTAAACGTAAAGCCTGCTAATAACGATTGTAATGTTACCTTGGACTAGTCCTGCGTGGCACCACACTGCGCTCTATTTTTTTTATTGCCCAGTGGAAATTCTTCATGAACTTCCTTCGCCCCGGCGAAGGGCGAAGGGAGACTGCTGCCGGCTAAAACCACTGAAGCGGTCATCATCGGCACCTAATGGAGGCTCCAGGTCCTCGTATGATCACATTAGAGCCACCCACTGGTGCCACACCTATAGGCACATCTCGGAGAGGGTGACTGTAAGGCGGTCACCTCCCCATGTAGGTGATCTAGGTTACGTGGTGTAATGTGATGATCCCAATAAAGTTAGGAAAAGGCTAGACATATACTATATTAGATCAAGCTGCAATTATTGATCCACCTACACACCAGTTACAAGACGACCGTCTAGCATGATTCATCATATCAGCGAAAAGACGCCCACTGCTGAACAAAAGGCCTGACTGTTGATTATATGACAGATATAATTTGCTGAATATACAAGCTCGTCACATTTGTCACTATAAAAGTCATTCATTCATTGTCGTCTTTATTCTCCTTTGATTGCTGGCTCTCATATCAGCCCTCATTTCATACGGCAGTACCAGACCAAGGCATCGTTGCTCTACGTGTTAGTACGTATGCATCCGAGGCAACTTTCTTGAAGCTTGTCTGCATTGTCATGTATTCCAATACTACTTGCTTCTCTTCTCATGCTTATGCTAACTTTAGTTTTCTTCTATATTGCCTGAGTGTCCGTCCATATGAAGGTTTTAATAGCTGTCATCGCGTAGATTAAGGTGGCTTTCGTCAAGATCTGTCATGAATAAGCTGACCCAAAAAAAAAGTTAAATTACTGGGGTCTCTTTTGGCCAACATTCATTATTATTTTTACGGTAATCGATATTAAAGTACAATATAATTTATTAGCTGTTGGTAAAGAGACATCCTTACACCAGGTCATAAGTACAGATACCAAATAAAATCACAGCCACAAAACGCGTATCTTACGTTACAAGAAATCTATATTGTTTTAAACTTAAAACTTATTTGTTTACTGTTGTACCATTATAATAGATCGCTAGTTCATTCGCTTTCATAACTAATATACAATGTAGGTTATAGTTATTTCATGTAATTATATTTGTACATCCATGGAGTGAATGGAGAACCCCCATAAGTAAGGATACCTTAGTAAGTAAGTAGTTTGGGTTGCAGAAATACATACGTGTACCAAATTTCAACTTAATCGGTTCAGTAGATTCGGAACAAATTGGCTGTGACAGACGGACAGACAGACAGACACACGAGTGATCCTATAAGGGTTCCGTCCGTTTTTTCTTTCGGACGTTCGGGACCCTAAAAACAACAATAAAAAAGTCATAATCACAGACGTGAAAGTAAGTATTACCACCATTCGTTCTTAACTCACTCCACAAATCAGCACGCACCAAGCACCTAATATCATCATTAACGATTGTACCAAATACCTCATGATTAATGATCTCTTTATTGTCTTCACAGACACGATTATACCACGATTTCTTAATTCGGTAATTAGATGGGGCAAGCGGATTCGGAATGAGTGACTGATGCTGCGGGCTGTGATTGTAATGTGATGTTTCGTGGATCCTTATGTGAATTATGGTGTGTTATTGATTGTTGGGTAATAAAAACTTGAATTACAAATCGTTAGTTTATAATAAGAAAATAAATGTTCCGGTTTAAGAATTTAATTTAACACCACACCATCTCCTCCAGTGGGTATCGTAAAAGGTGACGAAGGGACTCTAAACCAGAGGGATGGGCAGCAGCGTCTCTTCTGTGGAACAGTAGCTGTACTGCGCTTACCAACCCGCCTGACAAGCGTGGTGTGTACTGGCAAATTTCCCCCCAAGATGACGACACAGTTGTGTAAATCTATGGGGTAGGCATTTGTTTAGCAGTGGACGTTCTTTGGCTGATAAGGTGACGATGATATGAACATATTAGCTAGTTTATAATATTAGTAAGATTAGTATGTCTGTGGAATCTGAACTACGGCAGGAATCTGCTTTTTGTTCTTCTTTCGTGCAGTTAGCGGCCAAACTTGTTTCTTTTTTGTTTTATTTTTCCAAATAATGTTTCTCCACACTAGGATTTCTCCTGTGTACGATATGCGTTTACAGACACAAATTCCACATACAATACACCCAGACCCGGAACATACAAATCTGCAGATCATACAAATTTTTGTTCCCTGTGGAAATCAAACCCACGACCCGGGACGCAGCAGCCGACTGTATCAGCCACTGCACCAACCGATGTCAGAGTTGTTCAAACCGCCTAAGGCCTCCAACTTGGATTAACGACTGCCATTTAACGACAACAACTAGGACCGACGATTTTACGTGTCCTCCGAAGCACGGAGAAACTCAAAACCACTTTGAGGTCACCCATCCATAGACTGGTCGCGCCAACCGTTGCTTAACCTCGCTAATCTTTAACCGATCCGCGAGTGTGACTCGCTATGAGCGCCTCCACAAGAACATGCTGAAGAAAGAGCGCATAGTTCGGAAAGCACTTTAATCGCCATATCAATATTTAAATAGACTGCTTTCGAAATTCAATCTAAATAATATTGAATATCTGTAATCTCAGTCCCACGGCAGATGTCCAATCTTGCTTATTCATATGTACGTACATACATAGTATATACGTAGGGTACTTACGTGGGCGTATGGCCGAAGGGTTGGGTCGGCAGCGTCAACGCACCCACATCAAACTTTCAGCTGCTCGGACCCGCGCATAAATCAGCTAAAGAGCAACGTGACAACCCTGAACGCTCGGCCAGAAAAGTGTTTGAAACGAAATGAAACCAAAAATATGCTTTGTAGAGATAAAAATGGGTTATTTAATTGTGTTATTATACATCATCATATCAGTCATAAGACGTATATGTCTGTTTGTTGTGTTAAATGTGATTGTAATACAACAACGGATGAATTTCGGCCCTAAGTTGTATTTACGTCATCCACGGGAGGATATGGATCCATGTGATTCCCGGCTAAGAATAGACCACTCCTCTCCATCCATGGGTTTCGTATAAGGTGAATAAGCATCTATATCAAGAGGATGTGGAGGAGCATATGCCAATAACAACATGCTGCGATCATCCGCAGGCCAAGTGTGGTGATTATGACAATATCCCATACGATCGCTTATTGTAGTAATTGGTGACTGGTTGTTGTGTGTGTATGCATTGCTGGCTGAACTGGTTTATTTCAGCTACAATAGGAGTGTTCACTGCATTCTGGCTTAGTTAAAGCCTGCTGACTCTAAAATAACATGCGGCCCGTAGCTACATATGTGTATTGTAACGATGGTCACCTCCTTGGTGTAAATTGCTGACCAACAAAAAAACATACAATTTAAATAAAGAACTTATTTGAAAACGCTTTGACATGACGTTTCAGTCATGCGTACAAATGTCGGTAACACGATATTTTCTAGCGTTGTCGATTGAAAAAGAGAGAATTGGTTACAAGTTATAAATTAAAATATGAAATATATACTTAACTACTTTTATTTCAAAAAAGCTCGGTACCAACCGCTACCAGAGTACGTTTCCCACAGTACCTACAAGTAACATTAAACCTTCTATAAACAATTAATCTAAGTAGCTATAACCTTATGAAAATCTATTTACAAGTTCTCGAGATTACCTTAAAAACCTAAAAGTTTTATCAAACCTTATCTTTAAATATGTAGACACAGCATTAATTAGAAGTCGTATTATATTTTCTTGATACAGTATCACAGTGATCTTGATATAATCTGTGCATAAAGAATCAGTATTTTATTTTCACACTAATGTCACACGCGTACTAGTACAAGTTACGTCAATATAAGTATTGTTACACATTGTACATGTGTGCCCTACTGCCACAGTTAGGGAGACGATACAGTGACCTATTTGAAGGGAGGCGAGGGTATTAAACAACCCATTTTCGTACATTTTGTTGGTTTTAGGGATGTTTCATACAATAATTATTTTCTGCCTTTGTCTTTTGTTTGTTATTTTTATTCATGCATATGGATTCGAATGTTCCATGGACCGGTTTTATAATGAAGAATGTTTTTTAATTTATTCGTTGATTAAAACGAATATACTTACATGCTAAGTTAGCTTAGTTAACTATTTAAGATATGTCTAAATACAAATATGGAATATTATAATTGTATCGTTAATGTAAATTTATTATAATAAACTAAATACCTGATTAGATTAGATTTGGTCATTGAATAGCATTTAAATTTTGGGCATCAATGTTGCGTTGAATGAACTTAACTACCCAAGGTAAACATAATTTACCTACCTTAAAAAATATAAAATATTAGTAACTATCTGGGACCCATGGTTTTAACCACCATTTAATTTAAAAGAAGGTTAATTATTTATATATAATTTAGAGTACTTCGGCATAGACACTTGACATAGAGTATGTATATAGGTATGTATTCGATTTCATGGATTTTATTATTTTGCACGGAACTCTAATTATTTTTCTAAAAGAAAAGTAGCCTAAGTTATTTCTTATAACATCAGCTATCTTTCAGTGAAAGTCCCGTAGAAATCGATCCAGCCGTTTCGGAGATTAGCGGAAACAAACAGACAAAAAATTACAAATAGCTTTTTTGTTGTAGGTAGCGTATATACGCTACCTTCATATGCATTTAGTAAAAAAGCGTTTATTTTGACATTACAAACAGACGCTTCAATTATATCCTTAATTGTTTTTATGGTACATAGGCTGCTGCACTAAAAGTATCGGGAATGGAATATTTCCACTGTTCCTGTCATATTAAAATCTTTTTAATTGAAAACTCCTTGGTTTTACAAATCGAATACCATTTATTTATTTAAAAAAAGATTCACGGTCTTGTCACAAGGTTTTGTCAAACTTGTTTAGTCGTTGAGAAAATGGAATTGAGATTTTTTTTTAGATTTCTTTTCATTTTTGAGAAATATTTTATGAATATGTAAAGATTTATTCATCTAAATACCGTACGACGTTGCCTTAAACTTGACATTGGCGAAATTGTGGAAGATAACCTACAGAAGCCATAATCTAAGAGAAGAAGAAGAAATGGAATTGACTCGAGAAAATTCAAGAGCGATGATTTATTATGACTTTCGAAGTGGTTTAACACAAAAACAGTGTGTTGACCGGATGATTTCTGCATTTGGTGATGAAGCCCCATCCAAAACCACAATTTATCGCTGGTTTGCTGAATTTCAACGTGGACGTGTCAAGCTCAGTGATGATCCTCGTCAAGGTCGTCCAAAAACTGCAGTCACCCAAGAAAACGTTGATGCTGTGCGTAAGCTGATTGAGGAAGATCGACATGTGACATACCGCGAAATTCAGGCAACTTTAGACATTGGCATGAGTCAAATACAAATAATCTTGCATGAACAATTAGGTGTAAAAAAGTTGTTTTCCCGATGGATACCGCATTTGCTATGTGAAGAGCAAAAAGCGGCTCGCGTTACTTGGTGCGTCAGAACTCTCGAAAGATTCCACGCAGGATCCTCAAATGCTGTATACAACATCGTATCAGGTGACGAATCCTGGATATATGCGTACGAACCCGAAACAAAAAACCAGTCACGAGTTTGGGTGTTCGAAAATGAGTTAAAGCCAACAAAAATTGTTCGTTCACGGAGTGTTGCAAAAAAAATGGTGGCCACGTTTGTCTCCAAAACCGGCCATGTTACGACTATTCCTCTTGAGGGACAAAGAACGGTTAATGCAGAATGGTATGCTAGCATTTGTTTGCCACAGGTCGTTTCTGAACTCCGTAGAGAGAACTGCAACCGCCGCATCATCCTCCATCACGACAATGCGAGTTCTCACACCGCGCACAGAACAAAAAGAGTTTTTAGAGCAAGAAAACATAGAATTATTAGACCATCCGCCGTACAGCCCCGACTTAAGCCCTAATGATTTCTATACTTTCCCTAAAATAAAGAATAAATAGCGTGGACAGAGATTTTCATCACCTAAAGAAGCTGTGGACGTCTACAAAACGGCCATTTTGGAGACCCCAACTTCCGAATGGAATGGTTGCTTCAATGATTGGTTCCACCGTTTGGAAAAATGTGTCAAATTTCGCGGAGAATACTTCGAAAAGCAATAAATACATTTTTAAATAGTAATGTTGTGTCACTTCCTTGATTCCCGAAATTTTCAGTGCCGCCCTCGTATAATTATGTTTACCTTTGGTAGTTGAGTTCCTGTATTGAACACCCAACTTTAACGTTACATAATAATCCAGTATTTTAAGATATTTGATCTATTTACCTATTGTTAGCAAAATATTAATTGATACTTATTATATTAATAACTAATATATGATTAAAGGTGGACAGACGACCTGGTGAGGGTCGCTGGGAGTCGTTGGATGAGAGCGGCATGTGACCGCTTGTTGTGGAAATCTAAGGGCGAGGCCTTTGTTCAGCAGTGGACATCGCGTGGCTGATATGACGATATGATTAAATACAAAATAGCTATACATACAACAATATAATTATATATACAAGATATTAACAATCTAGGCCCCAGGTCTAGTTTAAGAGTCACTAACCATGTGCTATCTTGTAAAACAGTGTTTATGGACAAATACACTATTAATAATAAAAAAACTAAGGTTTGATAGCTTAGATTGTTAATATATAATCTATAATAGAATCAAACATGAAAATGAAATGATATAAAAAGGCACCTAGACTTCAATATACTCTTCCGTATCGCTGTCATCTTGTAGAGTGCCAAGGAGGCTGGCAGCATTGTCACATTGAATGGCAATGTTATTATGTGTCAAAATATAGCCCATATCGCTTGGTTGTTAATAACTAATGTCGGGAAGTAGTTTTAGTCACCAAAAACTGGTCATTGTGGCCTCAATTGGATAAGCTCATGTATTCCTCTAGTAGTCGAGTGAACTCTTTAACCAAATGCAACACCATATTATATCGTATCTAGACCGTGTGGTGTCCGGATAAAGAATATAGCGCCACTCCATCTACTCCCATATTTGTCGTTAAAGGCAACTCAGGGGAGCCAACCAGAGGAATGGGTAGTAGCGGCCCTTTCGTGGAACAGCAGCTATACTGCGCTTACCAACCCACCCGCCAAGCGTGGTCAGTACTTGCAAATTCCCCCCAAAATGTCGCCCCACGGGTTGGCAGTTTGGCTGATACCATGATGATATTATGTACATTCTGTTCTTTATTTTTCTTTTATTTTTACTCTTTACGTAGAGTTTCTTGTGATTTTAATACAAAAATCTCAAATACATGTAAGTAAATTGTACTTTTCAAAGTCAAAGTCAAAGATTTTTATTTCAAATAAACCAAATATTGGCACTTATGAAACGTCAGAATCTAAGTTGCACGGCTCCAAATAGTTGAACTCGTGGAGAAGAGCCGGCAAGAAACTCCATGGATACTCTTTTAAAATAATTGAGATTACAATGTTGATTGATACAAATGATTGTAAAACATACATCGAGAATTTTCTCCTGTAATCCTTATTTTGGAATAGATAACGAATGTCCACCACGCGACAACTGAAGTTGCGGCACAGACCGCGATTACTGTGGGCCTAAGTCAAAAATATGCCGGTTAAAAAAAAGAAACTGTATCGCAATTTTATACCGACGTAATAGGCAAGAAAATTTGAGATTAGATTGAACGCCGTAGTGGTGTCAGTGGAAGTAACCAATTAAGTAAGGTGCCAGATATAGGTGATTATATATTACGTAAGTACGTATTAAAATATTCAAACAACCTACCTTTCACATGTTAATGATAACAGCTAATCCAAAACACTTCATCACTAATAACGAAACTCAAGCCTCCTCAAAACCCAATCACAAACTTTATTATACAAAATACAAAAACCTCAAGAGCTGTTTGCAATATTTAAGCACGGTACAGACTACCACCTAAGGCTAAGAACACATCTGCCGTATCCGTCTCAGGATTATTATTAAACTCTTTAATAAAAGCTTATTCAATAGCGAATAAAACAAGATGGCGGGTTGGGTGCATAACGGGGTGGGAACGGTACATTGGTGGGACAAAATCTGAATGAATGGGCCTAAGGAATTTAGTGATGGAGTGGCCATTGAAAATACGAAAACTAGTTTTAATAGGTATTGCTGTCGAATTGTATGTCCTGGATCTTCGTAAGTATATTTTCTTTGGTAACTTTTCTTTACTCAATAATGCAGATTTAAAATGATTTATCAGATCATTTTATTTTTGGATTATCCAGCTGTTGACAAGGCCAAGTTGATTTCGATTTTACACTCGTAAAGGATCTACAAGGAAAGACTTAGTTAAATCACAATTCACTGTACCATCAAAACTGTACAAACTCACTTTTCCAAACTAATACATAGCTACATCTCTAACAAAAGAGACACTCATAAAAAATTAAAAGCTTACAATGTATCAAACGCTCAAACAGGAGGCGTCCATGTCCCGGTGACCGCTAAAAGGGCCCTACGCACACCGTATCGAAAAAAACATACAAAACGTCTTTTTTACCCTTAGGGAACCGAACAGCTGCGCTTTTGTATAACAATGATACAGCCGTGTTATTTCCACCAACCCGGGGCAATCGACACACTGGGCTGCTAACCGACCTTGTAAAATATTCGTGCAATATTACCCAGTACTTCAATTAGAGTGCCTTCTAAAATTGGCCGGGTTATAAACGATTGCGCACTGCATATACGATGCCCTTTGTTAAAAGTCACGCTTCATTTGGGGCGAAATGTGTCCTTTTTGTTGTTCCGTACATCGTGATGAGTGTAAAATTGTTTGTATTGTCGCATTTATTTTCGTTCGATATTATAATTTTACATGGCTGTCATATCACATCACAATTTGCAATATCGTACTGGAATTGCCCCAGCGCCATTTTAAAAATACGAAAGAAGAATAATAAATTTCGAGACACAATAGACAATAGACATGTGTGTAGCGCGAGTTGATGTGAGTGCTGTGACAATTTCGTGTTCCATTTTTGAAGCGAGAGTTACTATTGGTCGGCTTTTGGTGACAAATGGGCGACAGAGTGTCGCGTCAACCAATGAGAGAGCGGATTCAAACAACTGCTGTCGACCGGAATAATGTGATATGAATAGCGGTGTCATTACAACGCGTGGTGACATTTTTTATGTAGTTGTAGATGCTATTATCTCTTTAGGTATTCCTTTCGAACATATTACGTTATATATAAGGACTGTGTATGCTTACTTTTACACCTTTAGTTTTTTAGAAAAGGAAGAATTGGTATAATTACAAATTAAAAATCAAAATCTAATAAACCTATTACTTTTATTGATTAAGAAAATGCGATCAAAAGATATATTTGGTATGTTTGATGGTATAGTAGGTGCAGCGGTTAAGCTGTTGGCTTTCTGTGCTACGGGCCACAGGTTCGATTTCAGTACGGAACAAATATTTGTATGATGTACAGATAGTTGTTTTGGGTCTGGATGTTTGTGCATTTATATCTATCTATAAACTGTACACATGAGACAAGATAAATAATAGTGGGGGAGTTCATTAAAATAAAAGAAATAATTTAAGAGTTTTTGCTCCCAAAACTTAATTTTCTAAGCTACTTTTATTTTATAAACATCAATAGGGTGCGGCGCAAAAAATTAAACACGTGAAATCCTATATATATATATATACTCTATGTCATGTGTCTATGCCGAAATACTCTAAATTATTTATAAATAATCTACAATTACTTTTAAATTAAACGGCGGATAAAACCGCGGGTCCCACCTAGTTTGAAATAAATACTTTGAGTATTGACTAATATGGACGAGAATAGAACAATTAGTGGCACATATGAAATATCAGAATTAGGGTTCCAATTAGTTGGTTTTATGGAGAGGAGCCGTCAAGGAACTAGTAATACGAGACAATAATATTATAACAACTTAATTGGCATGACAGTAACTCTAAGGCCACTCTTTTTCAATGTATGAGATTTACATTGTTGATTGATACAAATAATAGTAAAAGATATAATGAGAAAAATTTAGGTTAGTTCATAAAGAAAAAAGATACTGCAATAATATTCATTACTAGCTGGGACCCGCGGTTTCACCCGCCATTTAATTTAAAAGAACTTGGATCATTCATAAATAATTTAGAGTACTTCGGACATAGACACTTGACATAGAGTAATATCGGATGTCATGGTTATTTTTACGCGGTACTCGAATTATATATCTACAATAAAAGTAGCCTAAGTTATTCCTTATAACATCAGCTGTCTGCCAGTGAAAGTCCCGTAGAAATAGATATAGCTGTTTCGGATATTATCGAGATAGGCCTACAGACAGACGGACAAAAAAATAGTTTTTTGTTTTATGTACCGTACATACTTTCATATGCATTTAGTAAAAATCTGTTATTTTGACATTACAAACAGATACTTCAATTTTATTTATTTGTAGAGATTTCAGCCGAAGAACGTCGACTGCTGTACAGAACCTCCCCCAAAGATTGTCACAACGACCGGTATAAGTTTGTGTTGTGTGCTCATTGGAGGGTTTTGCCATAATCGCCACGCTTGGCAGACGGGTTGGCGATCGCAGTTGAGTTATTAATGTACTCGAATAACGCAGCTGCTCATCCTCCGGCATCCCATAGTCGCCTTTTACGACACCCACGGGATGAGATGGGGTGGTAGTATTCTTACCTGACACCACACGGTGATGGTGCGAGACAATAATATTATATTATCTTAATTGGCATGACAGTAATTTCCAGACGGAACAAATTCCTATATCTATTAATATTCGTATTTTTTTGGCTTATAGGTGGAAATGTGTTACCGATTTCAAAATATCTCAACCAAGAAACAAGTAATAAAGTCAAAACTATAAAAAAGTCCTAGCGTGTCACCTAGTTCGAAAACGCGATTAAAGATCTTTATGTAGCATATTACACCGTATAACAGTTTCATTCGCTCGTAAAGTCGACTCTGTGTCGATGGTCGTTTAGATAAGGCTTGGTACCCAATTTCGTCAACTAGTGGGTCAGAGGTGATTATGGATACAAGAGTTGTTCACGGTGAAATTTTAATGATGCCTGATAATTGGGTAATAGGAAATTGTTTTGAAAATTTAACGGTTGGTCAGCTTAAGTCTCTGAAACTGACTGGATTTGCCATGAAATTAGATAACGAAATAGCTGATAATCTCATTTTTATAAAACACAATTAGCACGACTAACCACTTCTGTATTCCCCGAAGATTAAGACAGAGGTGTTTGTACTCTTATTGTTCAGCCATCATTAAAGATGACGGTATTAATTTTCATATAGTAACACCTATAAGTAACCACGCAGAACATAGAACGACACGGACTTCGGATGCGGGAGCTATTTACCATGTTTTAGAACCCTGAGAATGCTCACAGCTTGCTGACGGTATCTTCTGTGATATTTCCAAAGCTTTTGAATACTTTGATCACAATGCGCTCGTATTTAAATTTGGTCACTATGCGAATCGTGGAGCAGCTCTTGTCTTTGTGTTGTCCTACCTTTCCAAAAGAAGGCTAAAAGTAGGTATGAATATTACTTATAACATCATCAGGTTAACCACAAAAAATGTACGTGCCACTGGGTTAAATTGTGGGACCTTTTCTATTCCTAGCGTATATACCTACACGATTTGTCTTATATGATATCGGCATTATCTGATATGACCGTACTCATATAACAATAATACCGCTAACATCGCTCATTACAGTGGTATCAACCTAGCCGGACTCAACTGTAAGAAATCTACCACCAGTGAATAAATAATTAATCACTAATAAATACCTTGACCATTGCGCATTGCGGTCTTTTTGGCGAGGCAAGTACCACATATTTACAATGTTATAACTGTTATAAGTCTCAAAGCAACGTTTCATAGATTTATATCAAAATAAAATATTATTTAGATCTAGGTAACTGACTGGGAAAGAGATGCATTCTAGGCGGATAGATATATATTTTAAACAAAATTACTTCACATTAATCACGTACCAGTCAAAACAACTTTCGATCTAACTTAAATAATTACCCAAACCTAGTTTCCACCCCCTATCTATAGCGCTACAAACTGTTAACTCCATAAAAATACCCTTCAGCCCCTCCCTTACGATTATTACCCGTAAAGATACAGATTTCGATACGCCAGTGTCATTTGTTATTTTTTACTTGTTGACACGAAAAACGTGTTGATTGCTGTTATTATTCCGATGGTGTGTGATAAGCGGTGAGCGCCACTTAAATCATATTTTGTAAATACGGAAAAATGCGATGTAATGATATTGTGGTGTGTTAATGTGAGTGTGGCGGTAGTTTCTTTTTTGTTTTACATTTCGGTCACGGTTTTTTGGTTACGTGTAAAATTTTGGAATCGAATATTGAGAATATGTAAAGATCTTATGTTCATTATAAATCTTATGTTTGTTTCTGGTGGTGTAACGTTATCAATTAATTTAATTGGAAATCGCATATTATTAAGTTTGTTCGAGGCATGATAATATCTGATTAATATAAAAAAAGTTTGATTATTTTTTGTTTGTAGAGTAAAAATAAAGTAAACAACATGCTTCTGCATAAAAACGCAAATAAAGACATACATTAATAATTATCTCGGATTTACAATTAATAAATGATATGTCTGATTAGCAATTATTGAAAACTAAATGTTGTATATTGAATGCTTATCAAATATTAAGAGGTCAAATAAATGGTGCAGTGGCTGATACAGTCGACTGCTGCGCACCAGGTCGTGGGTTCGATTCCCGCACGGAACAAATATTTGTATGATCTGCAGGTAGTTGTTCCGGGTCTGGGTGTATTGTGTGTGGAATTTGTGTCTGTAAACGCACCCACGACACAGGAGAAATCCTAGTGTGGGGCAACGTTTTTTTAAAGAAATAAAGAAACAAATATTTTTTCATAGTATCTAATTGTTTTTTTAATGATCGTTGGCTTCGCATCGGTTAATCCAATAATCGGTGCATCGCTAACAGATTTTTCATATTCAATTCATTTTCAGTACAGCAAATCTGTCTAAATCGGTTCTTGCAGAACAATTTTGTTAGTGTTCTCAGTGTTCACGATAGTTCCGTGTGTTGTCCGGATTCAGATTATAGCTCTCCCGTGGATTTCGTGAAAGGTGACTAAAACTAAACCAGAGAGATGGCCAGCAGTGTACCTTCAGTCAAATAGTATCCATACTCCCCTTACTAACTCGCCTGCCAAGCCTGGTGAGTACTGGCAGATTCTCCCCAAAATGATGACACAATTATGGAAATATATGGGGAAGGCCTTTGTACAGCTGTGACCTCCGCTGAAATGATGATGATGATGATCCCTCACGAAAATTAGAGCGACGGATGCTCTTCTCCGTAATGTAAATCGACAATTCCATTCAATACCAAAACAAAATCGATCTAATAAACGGCAAACATTTTCTCAAACACTATGATTCGTTACAAATACCAATATAGTTAGCAGCCTCTAAACATGTCCAAACATGTATTTCCGTGGGACTGTCGTAAGAGCCAAAACTGGGCAAGTGTTTGTACACACATTACCAGCACTTAGAGGGACATGATGTTCTGTCATTAGCGTTATGAAGGTAGCTGGTAGAGTTGCTAGCGTTTAAATTTTAAATTTCCCTGTGGCGCAATAAAATATTTTATAATACGAGTATGTGGTTCTTCGGAAATAATGAATTTAAAAATGATATTAGGATTCATTTAGAATCAATTTTAAACAACAACCTAAACAGTTGATATTTTATTAGTGAAATAGTGAACTTTACTATATGTAACTGGCTCTGACAATATTACTTACAGACGGGATTGTAAAATAGGATCGTTAGCGTAGGTAGCGTGTTCGTTACGATTAAAAAATAGCATATATACTTCTATGGATATATTTATTGTTTTTATACTACAGAGACTCCAAGTTCAATCGCTTCTATAGTAATGAATTCTCCGCGAGACAATAGACCGTTTGACAAGTATCCGATCGTAATATAGTCATAATGATATGTTTTTCTCTTGATTGCCAAGGATCGGACCGCTATAGGATTAACCAAAATAATAATCCGCTTAGCCGTTTCCCAACCGTGTTACAAATATACCGTCGTCGGCTTCTACTCTTTTTGAAAATAAATAATAAAATGCCCCCATCTTGTGAGTGACGACTCAGCCACAGTTTTTCATATAAAAGCGGAAAAGCAGACGCCGTTGTTTCTATTAAGTGAAAGTCGATATAACACCTACTGCAATAGACTTTATAATTGTAGCTTCAATATCATAGAATAATCCTACACCATCGGGGACAATTTGTGACAGATTTTTATAGTATGGCCATGGATAGTCCCCAGTTAGTGCCCCATTACATTTTATATTAAAATTATCTCAAGGGCTGTGCGTGATGGACCCAGGTTTCCACATAAACCCATCAATAGATCAGGTTCCTCCTTGTAGAGGAGTAGCCCGTGAAAAGAGAAACAAAAAAAGATATTCCAGATGCGGCACACTTTCAACATTTCACAGGAAGTATCGAAATAGGTACCATTTAATATCTGCAACACAATTACTGGGCGAAAACGATAACTAAGAAACCAAAACCAAAAATAAAATTAAAATATAAACAGTACAACTACACATTTCTCTCTTACAAAAATCTCCCACACTTCTCCCAAAATTCAGAATCATTATCAGGTCGAACAACCCAGCATTGCAAGACATGGCCTATTTAATTATAGCTTCGTGATGAACAAGTTTAGATCAGTGAGATTTATTAACAGCTTGGTAGTGTCAATCATTAAGACAATACGTTACATGATCTTACGCGAGAGGTGGCTTGAGTTTTGGTGAGAAGTGATACTTGTGTGAGAATCCTACGTTCCCGTACATTCTTGGTTGTGTTTTATTCAATGATGGTTTAATTAACTGTATTTAATTTGTTATAGGTAGTAGATTTGGAGAAGTTTTGTGTGGTTCCCTGCAAAGACAGACCACACCTCTCCACTGATGAGTGTCATAAAAGGCGACAAAGGGTTGATATTCAGAAGATATGCAGCAGCGTCTGCGCGTGTGCTATTAATAACACACTGCGATCACCAATCTGCCTGCCAAGCGTGTTGATTGGGGTGATATTCCCAACGACCGTGACTCCTATGATATAGTGATCATTGGGTGGTTCATGTTAGGTAGTGGACGTTTACGGGCTGATGCGTGTGTGCGATATTTTGGTAATATTAACACAGATTAACAGGTTTTGTTCTCATCATCATCATATCAGTCAAAGAACCTCCTCTGCCGAACAAAGGCCTCCCACGTAGTTTTCTACAATGACCGGTTATATCCCGCATCGAATGTCTCCCAGTTATCTTCACCAGATCGTCTGCCATCTCGTTAGAAGCCATCCAACGCTGCGTTTTCCGGTGCGTGGCCTCCACTCGAGAACCTGGATAGCCTAGAATAGCAGTGATAGCTTAAAGGTTGAACGCTTACCTTCCATACATGAGTTCGATCATGGCCCGCACCTCTGACTTTTCGGATTCATGTGCGAGTCAGAATTTGATTATCACTGACGTTTACGGTGAAGGAAAACATTGTGAGGAAACCCGCACACCTAATAGGGCTCTAAAAGGTTCTCAATGGTATCTGTAGTCTGCCAACCCACACTAGGCCAGCGTGGAGGACTAAGGCATAACTTTTCTCAAAAGCCTGTGCCCAGCAGTGGCACAGTAACGGGCTGATTATGTATGTAAATACATTATTAACAAAATCTTGGACTTAACTTTATTTATAATATATAAGTCTTAATCTTAGTGTTTACTGTAAATATCTTAAAAATAAATATTTTGCAGACAAAATACAGTGGATTCTTACAGTCCTACTGTCAACTTCAACATTTAATTATGTAGCGTCAGATGGCAAAACAACTTATGTTATATTATAATTCAGAAATTTTGAAAATTAACTGGTTATCCTTTCACTTTTACTGTTGACTGTACCTTCCGACTTTTATAACGTCACTGTTTCAACCAGGACTCTACATTTTTATAAATACCTAAGTATAACATCAATTTGTACAGAAGCCGCAAATACCAACAAACCCACCGCATTGGTACTTCACACATCTGGCTATGTATAATTATAGTAAATAAATAAATATCGCAATGTTTATTGTGTCACAAACTTATTCTTGTTGCAACCATTTAACTCTAACCTCCCACTCCTCCCAAAATAGCAATCAAATGAGACGATAGAGACGTTCTTCTGTAGAAAGGAAAGGTCAGATTATACTGGTCAAGTAAGGCCTTGTCATTGCATGAGGCGACATGTGGCACCCATTTGTTTGGATAAATAAAGTCGTATTCACAACGTTGGTCGCTCACCATATGCTGTTAAATATATATTAAAGGCATATTATAAACTACTTTTGGTGATTACTAGAACAAACGTGTAGAAAAAATATCGCAATGGACGTCAAAAAAGTAAGTTTTGCAGATGTAGTAATAGTAGGTATCTTGCGGTAAATAGCGCGAATAATAAAATTCGCGAGTGAACATTCATAGGCTCCGTACGCGTCGCTCTAAATAATATATCACCAACCTTTTGTGTTTTTCTTTCGATAAGTGTTTTCATACTTATACTTTTATATAATAAATTCATTTATTGTATCCATACATATTATCATGAAGACGTGCGCAGTCTGTAACATTAATTTCACTGAAGGTGTCTATTGCATAAGCTGCAATAAACATATGGACTTTGGATGCGCTAAAATATCAGAAAGTGGATGGAAAAAACTCGGAGTCGATAGAAGAGCTCAGTGGAAATGTCCCACGTGCAAGATTTCGTCACCAGCTGTAACTCCCTCCGAAACGGCGTCCATGGAAACCATACTTTTCGAAATCAGAGACATGAAACGACAGCTACTTAACTTGCCAACATTGGTGGATGACATACGAGTTATTAAAGATGAGTTATCCCAAGTTAAAGTAACGTGCGAATGTACAGGCGGAAAACTCGAAGAATATGGCTCCAGACTGGCTGAAGTAGAAACTAAAGTAAATGAACTTGAGAAGCTCCAGGTAACATTAAATGTTTTGCGGACTGATTTAGAGAAGATAAAGTTTGAGTTTACGACCCAGGAACAACGATCCCGGTTAAACAATGTGGAGATCAAAGGGGTTCCGAATAGAAAAAGTGAGAACCTATTCACAATCGTCGATGCTATCGGCCGTAAAGTTAATTATAACTGTCCGAAAGCTCAAATAAACTATATCTCCAGGGTTCCCATATTTAATTCTAATGAGAAACTCATTATAGTGAGTTTCTTAAACAGATACGTTAAAGAAGATTTTATTGCGGCAGCACGCGCTGATAAGGCGCTGTCTGCCTCAGATATTGGTTTCCAAGGAACATCACAACGCATCTACGTCAATGACCATCTGAGCGTAGACTACAAGAAGCTACTAAGCAGAGTCAAGGTCATTGCCAAGGAGAAAAACTACGAGTATGTATGGGTTAAACACGGTAAAATACACTTATTAAAAAATCAGTCCTCCAAACTTATTATCATAAGAAAGGATTCAGATTTAAACAAGATAGTCTAAAATGCTTCCTAGTTCGTCCTCATAGTTCTGTACCTAATCACTTCGTTATAGTTGTAATTATATTGTACTATTGTCATCTGTTTTTAAATAAATCAAAATTTAAAATATTCCAAATAAGTCAAATTTATAATACCATAACTAACTATTGTAAAATGTTGAGCACCCCTGCCGCACTAATGCGCTTGACACCTCTTATTTGTTTCTTTAAAACTTTAATCTGTGTTTCTTATCATGCAGTTTACTTTAAAGCTCTAACGCATAATTATATCCTCTTCACGATCGATTTCACACATAAACATTATTGTTTGCTTTCATGCACAAATATTGTATTGTTTGTACCTTGCTCGGGCGCATTCTTAATTGAGTTATACCGTGTTTGCACGTTATTATTTTCAATCTACCTTATCTTTAATTTATTATTATACCAGTGTCATATTTTATTACAATATACTTACTTGTATTCAGTTATTGACTCTATTTTCAATGGCCACTAATGCTATTAATAACTTGAATATATACTACCAAAACGTTCGTGGGCTTAGAACTAAAACTGATATTTTCTATCGTCAAATGTTACGTAACTCGTTTGATATTATTGTTCTCACAGAGACGTGGTTACTTGATGGGATATCGGACTCTGAATTTTTCGACAATCGGTACATCGTATGGCGCCGTGATCGTGATTATGTTACTACCGGGCAATCGCGTGGTGGAGGTGTGTTAATTGCGACTCGTAGGGAATTATCGGCAGTCTCTCAACCACTTTTTAATTCTACAGCAGAGGACTTTTGGTTAAGCTTACGACTGAAAAATTCTAACACACGTTCCTACTTTAACTTGCATCTCTGTGTTATCTATTTATGTAAACAAAACTTTGGTCTTTCTTTTTCATTACAATTGTCTAACTTTCTCTTAAAGTTAAACCAAACGGTTATCAATAATGTCTCGGACACATTTCTTGTTGTGGGTGATTTTAATCTGAGCGGAGTAAATTGGCTGCCCTCCGATAATCTATTTCTTGTCCCATCAAACGTCAATACCCATGATGAATATTCCCTTATCGATGAACTATGTGCGCTAAACTTTAATCAATATAATGGCATTCTCAATGGGCACCGCAAAATCTTAGACTTAGTTCTTTCAAATAATACAGTTACTGTAGCTGAATGTTCAGATCCGTTAGTGCCCATTGATGCTTACCATCCGGCATTACTCGTTGATGTATGTTTTGTAGAAACCAGTGTGCTGGAGTGTGCATCTCGTACTCGATATTTATTTGACAAAGGTGATTTTAATTCGATCAATAATGATGTTAGTATGATCGATTGGGAACGCGAGTTCTCAAGTCGGACAATTGATGAATCTGTTCACTTTTTTAATCACGTAATATCTGATCTGCAACAAAAATATATACCACAAAAGCTTTGTCATAATAAATCTTATCCGGTCTGGTATAGCTTACCACTTATAAAATCTATAAAAGAGAAATATAAATACCTAAAAAAATTTAAGACCTATGGCAATAAATCGGATGAATTAACCTATAAGCTTCTTCGTGAAAGAGTAAAATTACTTGAATCGCAATGTTATACCAGTTATTTGGAACTAACTGAGGAGTCAATCAAAGCAAATCCGAAATATTTTTGGACATTTGTGAAAAAGCGTCATAACTCGAATGCGGTCCCTAGTACTTTAATTTATAAGAATCAAACTTTGCTTTCTGGTGAATCAATATGTGAGGCGTTCTCTGCATATTTTCAGTCAAATTTTCTTGATCCTATCTGTACCAATAACACTAACCCCAATTATTATTCTTCTTCTTTTACCGAATCATCTGTAGCAGATATTTCTAGCATAACAGTAAACGTTGAGAACGTGAGCAACTTACTTCGCAAACTGGACACATCTAAAGCGGCGGGCCCGGATAATATTTCACCAAAATTTCTTGTACGGTGCGCAACATCTCTAGCTCAACCTTTCTCAATTCTATTCAGAAAATCCTTATGTACTGGTATTGTCCCTAAAATATGGAAATCAGCTTTTATAACGCCCATCCATAAAAAAGGACCCAAAACTGAAATTATGTATCATAGCCAAGGTTTTCGAAAGGATTGTCTATAATCAAGTGTATTCGGCTCTCAAACATTCATTCACCCCATTTCAACATGGTTTTCTGAAGGGCAGGTCTACAGTCACGAACCTAATCTTGTTGAATGATTTTATAACTGAAGCCATGGATAAGGGTGAGCAAGTAGATGTAGTCTATACTGACTATAGCAAAGCTTTTGACCGCATTGACCATGACATCCTACTTCGTAAATTAAATAGCATGGGTATACGCGGTGACTTGCTTAGATGGTTCTCCTCTTATTTGGAAAACAGGTCTCAAGCTGTAGTGCTAAACAACTATATTTCAAGTTGGGTTCCTGTCCCCAGTGGATGTCCTCAAGGTTCTCTGCTTGGCCCTTTGTTGTTTACTGTCTATGTTAACGACATCGACTCATGTTTTATGTCTTCTCAACTACTGTGCTTCGCTGATGATATGAAAATATACGCTACTATATCTTCACTAGAGGACACGACTACTCTTCAGGCTGACCTACAACGCTTGGAGGAGTACTGTCGTACGAGTAGGTTGGACCTTAATCCCGAAAAATGCTCGGTGGTAACGTATTCACGTAAACGCTCAGTTATATCTACGACATATACCCTGGGCGGTCAATTACTATCTAAATGTAATTCTATTCGCGACTTGGGCGTGCATCACGACTGCAAACTTATCTTTGACACACACGTGAATGCAATTATCGCTAAAGCGTCTAAGTCATTGGGATTTATCATGCGATTGTCTAAATGTTTCACTAAGGCCAAAACATTAAAAATTCTTTACTGTACTTTCGTTAGAAGTCAGTTAGAATATGCAACCGAAATATGGAATCCATGCTACCAAAAATATGTCGAGCGAATTGAGAACATACAAAAAAGATTCGTAAAATTTTTGTGCTTTCATCAAAGGGTTCCGTATCAGTCCGAAAATTACTTAAACCTGTGTAAACAGTATCATTTGTTACCTTTATCAACTCGCCGCGAGATCTCCGATTGTATTTTAATGTTAAAAATCTTTAAAAATGACATCGATAGCCCCGATCTCTTATCTAAATTTAATTTTAATGTTCCGTCAAAAACTCGCTTTAATCCACCTATATGTGTACCATTTGCATCCTCAAATTACAGGCAAAACTCTTATGTTGTGCGTGCAAGCAGAAACTTCAATAAATTGTGTAAGCAGCATGATTTTGATCCATTTAGCACGAGCGTGGTCGCGGCTAGAAGGTGCTTAAGCCTCAATTTCTTTAAATGAAACAGTGTATAACCGTTATAATTCTAGTGGTGGCCATGTAATTATGTTTGTTTAAACTATGTTAGCCTTATGTGTGTATAATTATGTAGCTATAATTTTGTATACTACCAGTTTGATAGATTATAAGTAAATTTTGTTTCTTTTTTGTTTATTTCCTAAGTAAGAACGTTCACTCTAGTTTTATTTTTCTAGATTTTATACGTGAAGACTTGTTATTGGCTGTCTGTCTACTTCACTGTTATCATTTTGTTATATTTTGCTGTAAGTCTTCCATAGAAATTAAATAAATAAATAAATAAATAAATAAATAAATAAATAAATAAATAAATAAATACAAGTAATACTTGTTCTTTTATTTGCATTTATAATAATAAAACTTTTTAATAAAAAATAAAACCAACTTCAAATAACCACAATAAAGAACTATATAAGTCTGTACATAAGCATGGTACAAACCATGTTGTCTCTGCATTGCCCAAATATCGTCTGGTAGAAACTGCCACAGCAATAAAACTGCCTTTGCATATATAAATAAATGGTACCATCATATTTTATGTATCTACTACGTGTGATCTTACATGGACCTGGAGCCCTCCTTCGGTGCCGAAGATGACCGCTCCAGTGGTTTTAGCCGGTAGGAGTCCCATACCCCTTCGCCCTTCCCCGGGGCGAAGGAAGTTCCATGTAGAATTTCCACTGGACATCAATAAAAAAGGTATTTTCTCCTAAATATATATTACTTATATATATATTACCCCACTGAAAGTAAGTCAGTCGTGTAGTTTCTGAAAAAAATCAAAAATCAATCGTATAGGTGCTGTACGTTATAGAATGAATGAATTAAGCGCGATATATTTCCGTAAGCTATTTCAATTCAATGGATGCTATTCGCATAAACTTCAGAAAATATTATGTAAATCTATGTTGAATTTTTTACCTAGTCGGGTGTCAAATGTTTTTTGACATGATAATTGTATGAAAATGTAATTGACATTGTTACCTACTTATTATTAAGGTGGCGGTACCGGACGATCTGTAATAATTTCATTTACATTAGTGGGTTGTTTTAATAAAAACACTTTTAAACGGATTCCATCGCGTATATTTTAGATTTTTGTTTTTCCTTCCCTTGTTTTTCGAACAGGCGCAGGAACTACGAACCCTGCAAAGTATTCGAAACGTCAGGAAAAACAAAAATCTAAAATGTACGCGATAGAATCCGTTAAAAAGTGTTTTATTATAATGTGTAATACTCGCGAAAACCTAAGACATTATTATAAGTGGGTTACTTATGAATATTTTTTTAATTTAGATAGGTACCTACTACGTATTTAGTAATATATAAAATTACTTCAAGTATATATCTATGTCCAATTGATCATGATTACAATACCAACCTACTTATAATTGGATTTCTAAAGCAAAAATACATTACAATCAACAGAAGTTGAGTCTGTTATAATTTTAAGAAAGAGAAAATTAAATATCCAGTTTAAATTACCTTAAAAAAAGGCCCAGACGATGTCTGTGGTGTAGGTACCTATCTAGATATATGGTCAGGTGCATTATTATTAAATTATTAATATAATATTGAAGAGCTCTTAACAGCATCATCATTTCGGCCGAATGAAGTCCACTGCTGGACACAGGCCTCCACCAAAGATCTACACAATGACTATGGGTATGTTGTGGGCCCATTAGGGAGTTTTGCCATAATTGCCACGCTTGGCAGACGGGTTGGCGATCGTAGTTGAGTTGTTAATATACTCGAAGGACGCTGCTGCCCATCCTCCGTCTAATCCCTAAGTCGACTTTTACGACACCCACGGGAGGAGATGGGGTGGTGGTATTCTGAGCCACAAAGCACACGGCATATAATTTAGGTATCATATTCTTATCAAAATATCAACTGAGAATGTTCATGCATAGATATCATCATCATCTTATCAGCCGAAGGACGTCCACTGCTGAACAAAGGCTTTCACCATTGATTTCCATAATTGTGTCATAATTTAGGGGGAAAATTGCCACCACGACCGCCCTTGGTTTGGGTTGGTGAGCGCAGTATGGCTCCTGTTACATAGAAGGGACGCTGCTACCCATCCCTCTGGTTAGAGCCCCTTAGTCACCTTTTTCGACATCCACGGGAGATAGAGTAACCGTGTGGCTGAAATCAATAATCGATTTAATTTAAAATCTTTGGATTTCGGATTACGGATATGTCTGTTTGTAATCGTAACACAACAACAGATGAATTTCAAAATCTTATATCTAAAGATTTCGGATTAGATTGATTATTAATACTCTTAATTCGGATACCTCACGACTATATATCTAACTGTAGATATACATGTCTTAAACTTATTCGAACACTTCAAGTACCTCACACAAACAAAATCAACCAGCAACAAAATTAAATCCAGCAATAGATCAAATAAAGCGTCGGCCACACTACGATACTTAGGGTCACGCGAACAGTTAATATATTAAAATCGCAGCGACAATCGCAGTCCGTTTCACGGTGCTGATAGTAATCTAACCGCCCAGTTAAACGCACATAGAATTACAAAAATCTAGACGTTACTTTTGTATTTTACTGTTTTCGTAAATTCGTTTGCCCACCACAGTAAGTATCAATATTGTTTATATCCTTTTATAATTGAGAATACTTAAAATAAATATGGGTAATTACAGTTCAGGAGCCTGCTTTGGAAGCCGTCTGTGTGTCTAGAAGTGGACAGTGATAGCGCAATAATAGTTCCAAATCTATTGCTGTATTGAGCCTTTTTAAGATAAACGGAAAAGGCGCCGCGGTGTAAGTACCTGCTTGATAGCAACCGGTAGCAACTCTTCCGCGTAGCAACTTTTAACTACCGCAGCCTCACGGACCTGCCGCATAGTGGTATTTGAACTGAGCGTCTCAGTGCTTTGGAGGGCATGTAAAATCTTCGGTCCCGGTGTTGTCATTAGACGGCAGTTGTTAAGCTGGAGGCCTTTGGATGGCTTGAACAACTCTAACACAAGGTCAGCCACTGCGCATACAAAAATAAAGAAGAAGCCACCGATGAGGCTCCAGGTCCTCGTATGATCACACTAGAGCCGCCCACTGGTGCCATGCCTATTGGCACATCTCGGAGAGGGTGTCTGTAAGGCGGTCACCCCACAGGAGGATTGTAAAGGATCTCCCAAAGCGGCCCACGGGAGCGCGTGACCACATGCGTGCTACCATATTCTCTTGGGTCGCTTGGTGTGGGCACGCAGATTCCCCAATCTACGCACCCGCGAACCCAGAGGTCTCCCACCTTATAGCAATGGCAGGGGTTTTCAGGCGTATCGGAATTAGGCGCCAGGGCGGTAGTTACCCCGGCGCCATCTCCTTCTTCTTCGAGCGGGATCGGCCCTCTCCCGATCCCGTACTGCGGTCTCCTTCTGGAGTATGACGCTCTCACAGAAGGAGATGCGCTGCTGACTTACGGCTGAAGTTGTAATGCCTGTCATTCCGGGTGTCACTGGCTCTTCACAACTACGCTTATGCTATGAGGGCCAGTGAAAAGGTCTTGACTGTAGTACCGCTCCCGGTGAGCCCAGCTCATAGGACTGCACTATTTTTATAGCCTGACTAAGTATTAGCATGACAGCGACCTTAAGGTCTAATCGCAGGAAACCAGGTTGTGGAACTTAAGCCCTAGTTACAATCTTAAGCAAGCTTTACACCATAATGTCAGAGAGACGTTTGCTATACCTATACCCGACTTATGTATCACATAGTTTCTCAGCAATGCTCTAAGCCGAGGTCTGAGTTCCTCAGGGGCATCCTTAGCTGCAGTTGCTTAGTATTGTTAGTTTTATGCCGGGCTGGATGAATTACGGCTTCGCCAGTTTGTCCAGTTAGGAAGCGACTTCTCCCTGAGATGCATGCGAGAAGACACATTAAAGAAATAACATAGTATCTTATACTAATATTCTCAAACTACGAATGTACCTACCTCTACCTACCCTTTCGGAATTGCAGTCGTGACGTTAGTATGGCAGCGACAATCGCCGACTGTTTCACGGTGCTGATAGTAATCTAACCGCCCAGTTAAACGCGCATAATAATCGCAGTGTCTGAATATGCGATTTAAGATATGAAAGGGGAAGGGTTTTCAGAATGTTTGGGTTACGAGTGTATCGTATTTTTTAGGAGGTGGACAGAGCTTTTGTTATTAATAAGCCTGTCGTGTCTGTATTTTTTTAAGGTACTCTTCTTACTTAAATGGTTATTGATCGAGAGGTGATTCGAGAATTGTGTAAAAAAGAATTTATGTTGGGAATAATCATCATTCATCATATCAGCTATGAGACGTACACTGCTGAACAAAGGCCTCCCCCATTGATTTTTGGGGGAATTTGCCAGTACACATCACGCTTGCCAGGTGGGTTGGTGAGCATAGTATGGCTGGTGTTCCAAAGAAGGGACGCTGCTGCCCATCCCTCTGGTTAAGAGTCCCTAAGTGGCCTTTTACGGTATCCACGGGAGGAGATGGAGTGGTGCTACATACTTAATCCACACGGACATCATCGTTGCTGAGGTAATCAATAACTATCCGTACCGTTAATAGAAAAATGTCCGTAAAATATTCTAGAAAGCGTCTGTTATTTAACTATAAGTACCCTTTAGTATTAATTTTCCCTTTCCTTTAAATGCTTTTATCATATAAAAACTTTTTTTTTTAACTTACTGCAAGAGCTATAGCGTAAGTTGTGTATATCCGTAATGGAAGCCATACTTGGTTTGGCTATAGTACTTATATTTATTTAATGTAAATGTGAACTTTGTTGGTATAGCATAATAAATAAATAAATATATTATTAGCTATCAGGCCATGAGAAGTATTCAGATAAAGTACATTCTAGTAGAGTATTTTTTTAAATAAATAAAAGTTATTATGCTTTTTAATAACGGTGGTATTCATTTGTTTTCCAAATATATCCCAATTTTACCCTACCTAAGCTTTTTTCATCATATTTAAATATTAAGTTACGAAGACCCATAAATTTTCTTTCACCAAATTTCCCTTCTACCCCCTATTCTGTCCGGCACGCGAAGGCTCGCACTTTGTATACAACTTCCGGTGGCGGGCCACTTCCGGGTCGGACAACTTGGCCGGAAGTCAGCCGTACAGGCTCTATGTCACCTTAAGTATGTGTTGTGATTAGTTCAAATTTATGGTTATTGTAACCAGGGCATGTAATTACGTCTTTATATATTTTGAACGAGTGAATTTTTAATGAACCTTGTAATAGTGATTAACATTTAATTATTAAGGGAGCTTTACGGCTGAGTAATGAAACACCACTCAAAATTTAAGACATGCTAAATTATTTGAGACATCTCGATTCTCAGTATTACGTTTTTCAGTACCTATTCGGCTTTTAAATACTTTTGCCAGTAATATAAATTGATGATATACCCTACGTTTTTCCCTTTTTTTATTATAACTTAAGTAAAATCGATAACCTAAGAATTTCCCGTTCCGTGTGATTCCCGGCACAGAATAGACCACACCTCCCATTGGTGTCCTAAAAAGTAACTAAGGGCACTTGCTCTCTTCAGCACAATGGACCCAATAGGGTCGAAGTGCGTT
The DNA here is from genome assembly GCA_947459985.1 of Diloba caeruleocephala. NCBI lineage: Eukaryota > Metazoa > Arthropoda > Insecta > Lepidoptera > Noctuidae > Diloba > Diloba caeruleocephala. Next base: position 8,256,974 of record OX381618.1, read on the forward strand.
CGGCTAATGCTGAGCCCGTGGGAGCCAACTAAGGGCTCTAAGGCATTAAAAGGATGCAAATCAGCTTCTCCTCCTCCTCCGTAACCAATCTGCCTGCTAAGCGTAGTGATTTTGCCAATATCCATTATTTGTTCATTTATTGTAGAGGTCACTGGGAGGTCCGAGAGATGAGGGGAGAAGAGATGAAGGGAGAAAATGACTCTCTAGTGATATAGGATTTTTTAAACACGATGATGTTGTTGCTAAGCTTTAATTACAAGATGAAGTTATCGTTGTATCCATCCTCACACGAACAAAGCACCAACGCTGACGGCACTCTCACTCATAGCAAATGCAAGTTTTTTTTTTTTTTGTTAACGTCGGGAAATCCTCTGGACTTCCGCCGCCTTGGGAAGGGCGGAGGGGCATGCCGGGATCAAACCGGCTAAAACCCCACGGTGTCCTTCTTCTTACCTCTAGCCGGGGGTTGTACGCTTTTCTGCATTAGACCGCTCCCCCAGCAGGTATCGGCCCGTCAATGATTGACGGGCCCCTTCTGTGTGCGGCCTTGATGGCCGCATTTATCCTTCGGAGAGGCAGGCGCGCCGCCATCTCGGGCCTGTTTCTGTTCGGGCGACGGACCACCCCTGGTTCGTCGCCCGCAGGCCGCTCCTCATGGTGGCCGGAGATCGTCCAGCGCCCTACCCTGGCGCCCACGCCCGGTGTGTCTTCTGCGGAGGGGATCGGAGATCTCCCTCCATCCCCGCTCTGCCGCCTCCTTTGCTTGCATCACTTTCTCGCAAAAGGAGGCGACGGCATCCCACGCGCTCTCGCTCCGGGCGATGGACTGAACCACGGCCGGAAGCGAGAGGTCACCCCCTTCGACCACCACGACGAGGTCACGGCGCTGCGCCGCCCAAGCTGGGCACTCCTCCAACGTGTGCTGCGCCGTGTCCTCCGGGCAGTCTCCGCAGTGATGACAACCAGGCGTCTCTTCTCGGCCTATTGGACACAGGTACTTCCCGAAACACCCATGGTTCAAGAGTACCTGCGTCATCCGGTAGGTGAGGGCGCCATGCCACCTCTCCAGCCATTCCTCCATTACCGGTAAAAATAAAAATAAAAATAATTAGGGTTCCGCGCAAAAAAGATAAAACCCTTGAAATCTAATATATATATTCTATGTCAAGTATCTATGTCAAAGTACTCTAAATTTCTTTTAAATTAAACGCGAGTGAAACCGCGGGTCCCAGCTAGTAACAAATAAAGAACAAATCGGAGGTGGATGAACGTAAATCTACTTCTCAAACGGAGTGATCTCGCTGCATCAGTCTGCTTGTGACCACGATCGGTGCAACCTGGAAGCTTTCAAGCTATTCGAATCTAATTTCGCGTTAATTCCAATTTCTTTATGTATCTATTATCATGCAACGCAAAAGTTTAAAAGTTAGGTACATTGATAACTTTTTGACACCTTCTGGAAAAGGATCTTTGTTAGTTCCATTCAATTTTTTTTTTATGTTATACTTTGCCCCACATTAGGAATTCTCCTGTGTCGTGGGTGCGTTTACAGACATACATTTCACACACAATACACCCAGCCCCAGAACAACTACCTGCAGATCATACAAATATTTGTTCCGTGCGGGAATCGAACCGGCGACCCGGAGTGCAGCAGTCGACTGTATCAACCATTGCACCAACCGTGTCGTCAATTCATTCAGTATCAAATATTGCATTAAAGTTTCCAAGATCACATAAAATTCACAAAAACATTTTCTCACATTACAGTCTCTTGGCTCGAGTCTTCGACCTCTATTCATAACATGTCATCACAATTGTAGAAAAACTTATCACGTACCATTACCAAACTATCAACTGTTTTATTTTCAGCCGTAAGACGTTAGCGATAAGGTTGCTAGAATATATTGTGGTCGTTTTTCATTATTTTGGCTTTCTGATGACTTTGGTGTTTATTATATAAACAAATGTCGATCGAAAATAGATATTGTCGTTGTCACTTTAACGTGTTAAACAAACGAACGACCGAACCGTTATGGAGTTGAGTACACTTGAGTATTATAATACTTTAGGCCGCGTACGGATTTGCGATTTTAAGACTGGCTGTATGTTATTTTTGCCGCGTGGATCGGGAGAAAATAGTATTCAATTGATCCTTATTTGTTTAACTTCATGCTACCTCGGATTATTGATTCAAATTATAGCTGCGATTTAGCAGATTTTAATGGATACGGTTTACATAATATTTTCTGAGGTTTACGCGAATAGCAGCCATTGAATTGAAATAGTTTACGGAAATATATCGCGTTTAATTAATTTATTCTATTTACTTACGTACAGCATCTATACGTGCAACGTGCAGCCCCAGCATATAGAATTAATTAATTAATTAATTAATCAAGAGTAGTATTTTATTATATATATATATATATATATATATATATATATATATATATCGTGCATGCATTTAAATTCCACTACACAAAGGTGTTGCTTAATTGTTTATTACACGTTTGATTTTTTCAGGTATTATTATGAACACATGTGAGTACCTATATAGGGTAGAACAATAAAATAATGTTTTATTTTATTTTGTAGTTAAAATATTTGTGTATTAATAATATAATAATCGTATGTGCTTAGGCTGCACTTTGCACGTATAGATAACTCCAACAATTTGTCTTTTAAGTCACTATAAGATTTTCTGACAATTTTTTTTTTATCTTAACTGGTGATTTAACGAGCTAGTAAGTGTAAAGCCTGGTCGTAAAAATTGTAATACTACCCAGGACTAGCCTGGCGTGGCACCGCACTCTGCGCGTCACCTCGCGACATCAATAATTGCCCCTTATACCCAGTAATTTCACTAACCACAGTAGGCCTTTCTAACCGGAACACAATAATGTTTAAAGTTTAAACACTAACTACTACTTGGCGGTAGTTATATCCGGGTGGTGTCTGGATTAAGAATATAGCACCACTCCGTCTCCTCCCGTGGACGTCGTAAAAGCCGACTCCGAGTCGACGAAAAGAGTAACCATACTGCGCTCACGAACCCACAAATTCATGGCAATGGCAAATTCCCCCCAAAATGACGACAGAACTGTGCAAATCTATGGGAGAGGCCTTTGTTCAGCAGTTAACGTCCTATGGCTGACGTGATGACTTTGACATTAAGAAACTTATCACTAGTAATGCCATATGCCTCTTAAATCATGTTGTAAAACGAATTACATTTTTTTATATCTATATGTCAATATATGTAACAACTATGGCGGTAAGGTGCAATAAGTTATATGATAAAAAAGAACAAAACTAATACGTAATGTTGCGACAGATAAATCGCTACTCTCTCCACGACAAAAGTAGGTCTCAATTAGATGTTTATCAGACAGACGGCCACCCACAGTGCGCCGACGCAACGACATGGGGCGACTCGTTGCGACACTACCGATGCGTGACTCAACTACTTGCGGCACGTGTGGGAAGAGCTTTACGTTCTGTTGACGGTTGACACCGCTTGACAAGCAAGTGTGATGGTATCATTGTTAAGGTCGGGAAATGTTCAAAGAACCTTGACATTCATGACATTCAATTTTTCTCATGAATCACTCTAAACATCAGACCTACCTATAGGCATCAATTCTCAACATTCTCTCTAGATTTATGTGCAAATGGCCAATTGCTCAGATCACACCCTTGTAATGTGCGATTAAAACTATGTAACTACTGCGGGCACATATGCTCATTGAAAACATAATCTGATGATTTAAAAGACGCAGCGATCCGCCTTTTGTACAAACGTATGGCCTATAAATATTTGCTCCAGCCCCCTAACTACTTCAGACGATCGAAATAATAATAGCTTGCGTTTTGATAGTCCAACAATGCTTATTGCAACATACAGCTGTTAGAAGTCAAGAATCCCAGAATATGCAGAGCGGTGAACATTGTTAAATTGTGAAATTATAAGCGACTATGTTGGTTATATTGTCCGTGCGGTGTCCGGATTAAGAATATAGCACCACTCCATCTCCTCCCGTGGATGTCGTAAAAGGCGACTAAGGGAATCTAAACCAGAGGGATGGGTAGCAGCGTCCCTTCTGTGAAACGGTAGTCATACTGCGCTCACCAACCCGCCTGCCAAGCGTGGTGAGTATTGGCAAATACCCCCCAAAATGATGACACAGTTGTGAAAATCTATGGGGGAGGCCTTTGTTCAGCAGTGGACGTATAAATGGCCGTTATGATATTATGATTTATGATGATGTTGGCGAGTATGTTACGCAGCCACCTCGAGAGTTCCAGGTGCGCAAATTGGAGAATCTGCACCGCAGCACACAGCAAAGCTTCGGGGGATCCTCTACAATCCCCCTGAAATATGCCTGCGGTTGCAGCCTTTCCAAAGTCACCTCCCCACCGCTAAAGGGGTTGACCGCTTTACAGTTATTCTCTTCAAGATGTGGCAGTAATGTGGTAACAAATAGTGGTTTTGGAGGTAAATTGGAAGCGAATTCTTGGATCACCGCTTCACGATTTTAGCTGGGAGCATTATGCCTCATACCTTTCCCCAGGGCGATACATGATGTATTTCCACCAGGTGCAAATCATAAAATGTCTACGTCCAATACCTAGATTCGTGTGTGAGAGATGTTTGTCAAATGAAATATTAGACTGTGGCATCGGTTCTATTGTTTGTCCATATTGACTGAGGTCTTTGTTTAGCAGTGGACGTCCTTTGACTGGTATGATGATGATGATTACCTGACGAGAGGACGTAAAATAGATGTCCGAATTAAGAATATAGCACCATTCCAACCCCTCTCGTGGATGTCGTAAAAAGCGACTAAGGGACAGCAGTGTCCCTTCTGTGATGGGTACTGTACCCATACTACCAAGCCTGCCAAGCGTTGTGTGTGCAAAGTCCACTCAAAACGACGACACAGTTGTAAAAATCTATGGGGGAAACCTTTGTGCAGCAGTGGACGTTCTTTGACTGATATGATGATTACTGACGTGGCCCGAAAGCTTACAGACTCACGTTCTAATCAATAGAATGCAAGTTCAAATCCTCATGAATACCAACTTTAGATTTTAATTGCTTGATAATCGTTTGGTTACCCGTAAACAATGAACGACCCCACATCGGACATGGATGCTGTAAAAGACGACTAAGAGTTGATATTGATAGGATGGGCAGCAGTATCCTCATGTGTACTAATAGGCTGCCCACTATGATCAATAGCGTGTGGTGACGGCTAAGAATAGCACCAACCCATCTCATCCCGGGAGTGTCGTAAAAGGCGACTATGGGATTGACCGAAGGTTGGGCAGCAGCACCCTTCGAGTACATTTACAACTCAACTGCGGTCGCCAACCCACCTACCCGTGGCGATTAAGGCAAAAGCCCGGAACGAGCATACAACACAAACCCTGACTTGTCGTTGTTCGTTCTTTGCTTAGGGACAACTTTCGGTTGAAATTATGATGAATGACTGCGATCACTAATATGCCTGCCAATGTCGTGATTATGGCAGTATCCTCTATGGCTTTATATTTTAGTGATCGATACGATGTTCAGCAGTGGACTTTTACGGGTTGGTCTGTGGTGTGTGGTGTCCTTTATAGGTAAATCCAAGGCACCACCGACTTTAGATAAAGAAAAACATCGTGAGGAAACCTAAATCTAATGTTCTGTAATCACCAACAAAGCAAGCAGCGCAGGGCAAACGTGGTGATTACTAATTCCTTCTCTGTATATGAAGACGCATTGGAACAGTTACAGACGATTACAATTTTATTTTCTGTACTAATATAATGAAGCTGAATAGTTTGTTTGTTTTAAGTTTGAACGCGCTGATCAAGGGAAATACCAGTCGCAAGTAAAAACATGTTTTTCATTTGATAGCCCAATTGTCGAGGAAGGTTAGAAGCTATTTAACATCACGCTACAAACCTTAGGAGCCGAGCAAAAGTAAATAAAGTCAGGGAGAACGGTAAGAAAAAACGAAGTATTAGCGCGAGCTAGCCAAGAGACGCGGTGGGTCGGGGGCCGAGATTTACCTTTACCACACAAAAATATGACAAAAAATATTGTCTATGCCAAAGTACTTAAGAAGAAAAAATATTTATAAGTAATCCGATTGCTTTTAAATTAAACGGCGGATGAAACCGCGGGGCACAGCTAGTCGGTTATATTTACAAAAGTCTACCCTGATCCACGCCCAAAACAGGTATATATATGTCATATGTTGTCGATATAACGTTAATATGTCGTCATATATAACGACATATTAACAAAAGAGCCAGTCGTAAATGCAAAACTATTAAATTTGCCACCTTGAACCGTCGCCATGTGTGAACAAGCCATTAGCACTCACTTATTACTTTGCAGTCCTCTACCCCAAGTATTTGTCGGCTGATGGAAAATTATGAGTCTCTAAAACTCATTACATTGTTGTTTAACGAGTAAAAATACTCCTAGCCTGCAGTGCTATTCCGTAAGAACTCACTTCTGAATTCACTGTGAAAAATAGTAAAAACAATAACGGAATGAGTGATTTCACTAAGGATTCAAAAGTGGGTTTGCTAGTGAAGCAGACTAACTTATGAATCCGCAGTCAAAAGTATTAATAACAATACAAGAGATTTCACTGCGAATTCAGAAGTGAGTAGCCATGCCGATTTAAACTATGTTGGCGTCGTGTGTCAGTGTGTGTGGGCTTGCACTCGGGCTATTCCAATAACAAGAGAGATTTTCGAGCGAAGCTGACATCGCTACTGCACTGTTGTGGTCTCGCAACTACATCGACATTATTTCTCTGGGTTATTACTTACTCGGCCTTACCCGTAATTTCAAGTTTACATAATGATGATCATCAACATGATTATATAAAATAATACTTCAAATTAAAAAAAAAAAATTCTGTTTAATGACCTGATGAAGATAGCTTCATCATCATCATCGTGTTAGCTAAACTAAACAGAGGTCTAACCATAGATTTCCATAACTGTATCGTAATTTTGGGGGGAATTTGCCCGTACTCACCACACTTAGCAGGCGTTTTACAGACTTCGAAGCAACTACCTGTAGATCATACAAATATTTGTTCCATGCGGGGATCTAACCCGTGACAAGTAGAGCAGAAAGCGAATCGATGAGCCACTCCGTCAACTGTGCCGTCTAAGAAGGCCTTTGTTCAGCAGTGGACATCCTTTGGCTGATATGATGAAAATGTATCCTACTCGTATATCGCATTCTACGACAATCTACTTCTATGCAGTATTTCATTACAATCCGCTCAGCCGTCTGAGTGTGACAAAACTTCAAACATTTTACATTTATGATAGGAGCAAGATGAAGCCGTGTGGTGTCCGGATTAAGAATATAGCACCAGAGATCTCCTGCCACGAATGTCGTAAAAGGTGACTAAGGACTAAAGTACAGGGATAGGCAGCAGCGTCCTTTCTGTGCAACTGCAGCCATTCTGTGCCCACCAACCCGCCTATAATGCGAGGTGAGTACTGATACATTCATAAAATTACGATTGTCGAATCTATGCGGAAAATATTTGTTCAACATTGGACATCCTTTGGCTGACATTACGATGATGATGATGAAAGATATAATTAGAGTTTTGAGTACGCTACACAAGCATATCAACTAACTATAAAAATAAATAAAATTGAAGTGTCTGTTCATAATGTCAAATAACAGTTTTTTACTAAATGCATATGGAAGTGTGTTACGGTACTTTTTAATTATTGTATCCGTCTGTCTGTCCGTTTATCCAGCTAATCTCCGGAACGGCTGATCCGATTTTGACGTGATTTTCACTGGAAGATAGCGGGTGTAATAAAGAGAACTTAGGCTACTTTCATTTTAGAAAAATAATCTGAGTTCCGTGCAATAAAAATTTAACCACTGAATTGCTTGCCGCTCTTTGGAGCCTGGCGCAGAAGGAGCGAGCGCGTCACCTACCGCCTGACGCAGGTGCTCACCGGGCACGGTTGTTTCAGTGCATACCTGCACAGAATAGCATGCGAGGCCACGGCACAATGCCACCATTATGATAGCGACCAGGACACCGCACAGCACACGCTCGACGCGTGCCCTGCGTGGGCCGCCGAGCGGCGGATCCTGGTCAATCGGATCGGGCAAGATCTCTCTCTGCCGTACAGTACTGCTGTACTGTCGGCTATGTTGGCAGAGCACGAAAACTGGAATGCTGTGGTCTTCTTCTGTGAGAGCGTCATGCTCCAGAAGGAGACCGTAGAGCGGGATCGGGAGAGGGTCAATCCCACTCGTAGAAGGAGGAGACGGCGCCGGGGTAACAACCGCCCTGGCGCCTAATTCTTAAGCCCTAAGATTGGGGAATCTGCGTACCCACACCGCGCTGCCGTGGGACACTTTGGAGATACTTTACAATCCCCCTGGGGGGGTGACCGCTTTACAGTCACCCTCTCCGAGATGTACCTATAGGCGTTGCACCAGTGGGCGGCTTTAGTGTGATCATACGAGGACCTGGAGCCTCCCTTAGGTGCCGAAGATGACCGCCCCAGTGGTTTTAGCCGGTAGGAGTCCGGCATACCCCTTCGTCCTTCCCCGGGGCGAAGGAAGTTCATGATGAATTTCCACTGGGCACCAATAAAAAAAAAAAAAAGAAAAGGAGTCCGGCATACCCCTTCGCTCTTCCCCGGGGCGAAGGAAGTTCATGAAGAATTTCCACCGGGCAACAATAAAAAAAACGTACCCACTACACAGGAGAAATCCTAGTTATATTAATAAAAAAAAAAATTGAATGAAGTACTCTAATCCAATTTATTTTAAATTAAACGGCGGACGAAACCGCGGGCCACAGCTACTGCCATATAAAGTAATACCACTAGCACAACTTCAACATCACTATAAAATAATTCCATGTCCTAAATGTGATTGTTAGCTCTCACATCGGCCTTCAGCGCTTCTCTGCTGTACATGTAATTACACCATTTAACTACAGCGTAAGTTATCAAGAACAAGCACTAAATCGCTTAGCTGCACGCTACTACATCGATTGAAGGTAGGGCAGAGTGTGGTGCTAGAAAATGTTTTAGTAAAAAGTTCTTGAAGTTGGAACAAGAAATTTTCGGTTTAGCAATATCTTTTTAGTTTATTTTATATGATAGGAACGGCATTTGGGTTGCTAAAGCGTCACTGTCATCTGGCAATCACCCCCATAGACACAAGCAAAATGTATTGATCCCCATTGGAAAATCATGAAAATCAGAATCAGAAAACTTTATTTGTGACTAGCTGGGACCCGCGTTTAATTTAAAAGAAATTTGGAGTACTTCGACATAGACACTTGACATAGAATATATATATTGGATTTCAAGGTTTTTTTTTTGTGCGGAACCCTAATTATTTTTCTAAAATAAAAGTAGCCTAAGTTATTCCTTATAACACCAGTGAAACTCCTATCAAAATCGGTACAGCCTTTTCGGAGATTACACGGAACAAACAGACAGACAGACAGACAAAAAAAAAATTGCCAACTTTAACATTACAAACAGGCACTTCAATTTTATTTATTTGGGTAGATAGTAATAGTTTTGTAACATGAACTTCTCCGCCCCGCGGAAGGGAAAATGGGACATGCCGGGATGTTACCGGTTAAAACCACTGGAGTGGTCATCTTTGGTACCGCAGGTGGGCTTCGGGATCAAGATCAAAGATCACACTGGAGCCCATTGGTGTCACGCCTATAGGCACATCTCGGAAAGTCAAAGTCAAAGTCAAAGTCAAAGTTTTTTATTTCAAATAAACCAAATATTGGCACTTATGAAACGTCAGAATCTAAGTTGCACGGTTCCAAATAGTTGATCTCGTGGAGAAGAGCCGGCAAGAAACTCCATGGATACTCTTTTAAAATAATTGAGATTACAATGTTGATTGATACAAATTATTGTAATATATATACCGAGAAAAATGTAGGACAATGTGTAAAGATGGAACATACCACAATGAAATTATAATAATAAATTATTTGCCGTGGCAGTTAAGGATACTGATTACTATGTTTATGGTTCTAATTCTGTGTTTTCCAGATTTAGAAATGGACAGAAGGTTAGACCTCCCATCTCCAACCACGACTGCCGTAAAATGCCGCTAAAGGTTGATATCAAGTAGTTACATCCTCCTGTGTGCTAATAACTACATACTGCAATCACAATCCCGACTGCCAAGAGAGGTGATTTTGTTAATATATCACCGCTCATTGTTCGGATAATTGGGAGGCCCGTGTTCAGGTGTGCACGTTTACCGGCTGATGTGTGTATACTGGTCAAAGAGAATAAAACCATACTGGTGGTAGTTTTCAGAAACCCCCCTTCGGTGTCGAAGATGACCGCTCCAGTGGTTATAGCCGGTAGGAGTCGCTGGAGTCCTTCGCACTTCCCCGAGGCAAAGAAAGTTCATGTAGAATTTCCACTGGAGGCCAATAAAAAAAAGGGTATAGCTCATTGGAAGTTAGATGAGAAAGGCTGCAACTTATAGTCATGTGCAAAATCCTTCTCGAATTTCACTTCTATCCCATTACGATGAACGTTGCAAATAATTATATCATCTGATGATACCGTCGATGTGGTAGACGATGAAACGTGCTTGCCTAGAAGACACCTATTAACTCGCGACTTGAAGACTCCTTTTTTTTTTTTTTTTTTTTTTTTTTTATTGGTGGCCCAGTGGAAATTCGTCATGAACTTCCTTCGCCCCGGGGAAGGACGAAGGGGTATGCCGGACTCCTACCGGCTAAAACCACTGGAGCGGTCATCTTCGGCACCGAAGGGAGGCTCCAGGTCCTCGTATGATCACACTAGAGCCACCCACTGGTGCCACGCCTATTGGCACATCTCGGAGAGGGTGACTGTAAGGCGGTCACCCCCCCAGGGGGATTGTAAATGATCCCCCAGTGCGTCCCACGGCAGCGCGTGACCACATGCGTGCTACCGTCTTCTCTTGGGTCGCTTGGTGTGGGCACGCAGATTCCCCAATCTACGCACCCGCGAACCCAGAGGTCCCCCACCTTATAGCAACGGCAGGGGTTTTCAGGCGTATCGGAATTAGGCGCCAGGGCGGTTGTTACCCCGGCGCCGTCTCCTTCTTCTTCGAGCGGGATCGGCCCTCTCCCGATCCCGCTCTGGACTTGAAGACTCCTAGATTGTAATAAGGGGTAAACACAGACTTACGCAAGGATGGCCATCCCGTAAAACGTAAAAGCGAAATGGATAAAAGTTGGCAAGAAACTCTACAAATATATTTAAAATAGAAACTCACTGTAGAAACCATAGTGAATAATGAGGACGAAACAAATGTACGAAATGCCTAAAATCTCTAGTTGCGCTATGTGCCTACACAACTTACACAAGGGTTTTGCATAAGCTGCAAACAGCGCAATGCTGCAGCTTCTTCGAATAGCAGCAATGACAAATGTAAAGCGCTTAAAATCATACTCACTCCACACAAAGACACAGTCACACGATCGACGTCCCTCCGACTTCGTAACGCCAAACCGTACATGATTAATGTATCGTGTATTGCCGTCCGTTCATTTTTCTTCTGTTACCGACGTTAATTGGTATGTGATTACCTCCAAGGTTGTACCGAGGTCGCAATTGCAATATGAACTTGATATTTTAAAATACTATTCACTTGTATAATAAACTGAATGGGAGGCCTTAGCCATTGTGTTGTCTTCAATAGAATCGGGGTTATCCAGTGTTATTTTATATTAATCGTTATAGGTTATATCTGAAGTGTTTCAAGTTTGTCTTAAAGCTTTTCAAAAGCATGTTTACCATAGCATGTTGTCGTCTAAAATGTAAAAAATGCACATGGCGTATATAGTCCCGTTAGGTGAGCATAGGGCCAATTATTCTCGTAATTAAAAATGTTCAAAATATAGTTCCGATCAGTGTCGTAAATGTCGCAAATCGTATCATTCTAAACTAACAAACAACGTCAAACGTGAATATAAGTTATATTGTGATGAGATCGAAACTTGGTCGAAGCCAAAACGGTATCGGCTAAAATTTTGAACTCACACAGGTACTAAAATTTGCATAAATTAAACGTCAAAATTGATATTGAATGAGACTGAATTGAGACCATATTGAAATTAGACTGAAGTTTAAGAGGAGTAGAATATCTATTTTTAGGCAATTCATAATTTAATCTCATTTTGGTCAACTTTTAATCATAGTGTAAAAAAATTACGATAATTGGACCTTAGAGTAAGAATATACTACCACTCCATATCGTCCCGTGGATGTCGTAAATGGCTATAATTATGTCGTATGACTGTCGTCATTTAAGGGGGAATTTACCCATACTTACCACGCGTGGCAAGCGGATTGGTGAGCGTGAAATGGCTACTGTTCCACAGAAGGAATTCTGCTGCCCTTCCCTCTGGTTCCAAGTCCATTAGTCGTCTATTACGACAACCACGGGATGAGATGGAGTGGTGCTACATTTTTCATCCGGACACCATACGGATAAATGTACCAAATATGTACTAATAAATAAAGTAGGTACACAACAACAAAGCAACTTAACAGATGCTATACCATAACCGTTTGTCCAAACAACAGAGCAACCCCCGTGGTTGACAACGCGTCATGCGCTCGACCACTGTAAACAGCGTTTATTATCATGATCGTAAAACGTAGCGTTTATTAGCGCAGTGTGGGTGGTCCCTTACAGTTCATGTGAACAAACGTTCTGATGCAGTTATGAAAGCAGCGGAGAAAGATAAACTAGATATCTTCGCTCACTTCGTTGTTTTAGGTAGAGTTAGCAACTTTGAGAAGGCCTTTTTTACAGCTGTATAAATCATCATGGACTTATGCCGCCCCGGGGAAGATGAGGGGGCATACCGGACTTTCCGACTTCACCACCACCACCTGGGCTAGTCTAGATAACCATCTTTGGCGTCGGGAGGGGCTCTGAGATCTCGAGAACGAACGCTGTGGAGCAACTACGGAGAGGTCTATATCCGGCCGTTTACTTTGATAGGTTGAGATGAAATAGAACAGGTAACAAATGAAAGACCAGCTCTTTTTAGGTTTCGTTGAGTCTCGATTGTCCGTCAAAACGGGGCTTTATAATTCATCGAGATGAGAAAAGATAGTAAAGTAGAGTGCAGTAGAGTAAAGTATAGTAAAGTAGACTATAGAATTTTTTTTTTTTTATCAACTATGCCCTCAAAATAAGAATCAGAAAAGAAAAGTGTAAGAGCAGAAAATAAGATACGTCCGTAGGAAACAAAGTCTGTATAGTAAACGATTCCGAACCTCCAAGCTGTCCAACTTAATATTGCATTCATTTTCCCAAAGAATGCCAGAGGATGTGATATTCAACGATATCCACGGGACGAGATGGAGTAGTGATATATTTTTTATCCAGAGACCACACGTACCTAACCATTTTCAGTTAGTTGATGAATATTGGCAGAATGGTTTTATCTAAACAAGTAAATAAAATTGAAGTGTCTGTTTGTAGTGTCAAAATAACAGCTGTTTACTAAATGCATATAAATGTTTTTTGTTATAGGTACCGTATATGCATACATTAAATAAAACAAAAAAATATTTTATTTATCTATCTAGTCTATCTGTTTATTCCAGGTAATTAATCTCCGGAATGGATGGACCGATTTTGACGGGACTTTCACTGGCCGATAGCTGTTATTATAAGGAGTAACATAGGCGTTAACATACTTTTATTTTAGGTGAAAATTGGGTTCCGCCCAAAAAAATTAAAACCCATGACATCCAATATATTTACTTTATGTTAAATGTCTATGCTGAAGTACTCTACAAAACCGTAAAAACCGAGAAACCGTGGGGCTTAGCTAGTACTGTATATATTATAAGTAATTTGGCTACGAGCTGTTCTCGGGTTTCGTGAGGGTTTCGCCAATGAATAGACCACCCTTCACAACCCATAGACGTCATAAAAGGAGGCTCAGTTTCACCACACCAAAAATCATCCGGCATTAATTGTATTAAATAATAAGTATTTACTATACGAATTGGTACAAATAATCTAAGGTTAGCATAATTGTTATTTTCTTTATATCATAAGAAATTATGTATAAATATGAGTGCATTGTATAACAGGGTTTCATGTTGAATCTAATCACTAACAACACCCGTAACTACACATGAATGCAATAATTATTTGAGTTTGAAAGGAAGCAGCATTCTCCCGCGTGCTGATAACAACATACCGTGATCACCAATCCGCCTGCCAAGCGTGGTAGTTGTGTTTTGTTTTTAACAATCCCCTCGAGACATCCCTGGGGGGATGGCCTCTTTACAGTCGTCTTCGCTCAGCTAGAGGGGATGACCGTTTTACAGTCATTCCCTCCGAGGTGTATCTAAAGGCGTGGCACCAATGGGTGGCTCTAGATGGAGATTATTCAAGTTCCTGGAGCCTCCTTTCGGTGCCGAAGATGACCACTCCATTGGTTTTAGCCGGTGTAAGTCCGGCAAGCCCCTTCGCCCTTTCCCGGGGCGATGGAAGTACATGAGGTATTTCCACCGGATCAATAAAAAAAAGGAGGTCCTATGTTCAGCAGTGGACGTTTACGAGGTGTGTGTGAGTGTCTAGGCACTAAATTTATCTGATAGCTAAGTGGGAAAAAACTAATACATGCAAATTCAGTCGGGACAATCAAGAGTCAATGCTGTACATTTTGTGCCGCTGTGACGCTCTGGGAAGACGTAGAGAAAATCAGCTAGGAATGGCTTATCCATCACCTGATGATTTTGCGTATTTTGCGTGGCTCCAGACAGATATGATTGGGAAGTACCTACAGGGCATTCTTGATTTACCAGCGGAGGAGTAGTGCAAGGCTTTGTGCAGCACAACGGACCCAACAGAGTTGAAGTGCCTTCGGCAGATGCTGAGCCCGCGAGACCCACAATAGAAGCGGAGAAAAAAACATGATTTACCTAAATAAAACTTTCCTAATACGCCATACCTCACCTCATTTATTTATCATTGGGAGGACGGTTTCTTTACAGGCTGCTGTGTGTGTGTTTGTGGGCGTGAGCGTCATGCTCTTGAATGGGTGCTGTCTGTCTGGACAATCGTTAACTGCCATGGCAAATAATTATTATATTATAGTAGTATGTTTATTTTTTTAAATTAACCTACATTATGCTCGTTATATGTTTTACCTTCATTTGTATCATTCAACATTGTAATCTCAATTATTTTAAAGAGTATCCATAGAGTTTCTTGGCGGCTCTTCTCCATAGATCAACTATTTGGAACCGTGCAACTTAAATTCTGACGTTGCCAGTAATTGGTTTATTTGAAATAAAATTATTTGACATTGACTTTGAGCGCGCACGTGTGTGCATATGAATATGTATGAAGCGGATTGATCGGAATTTAAATACATACTGCTCGCTAGCGACCAATCTAAATTCTCACTAACACCATTTACTAGTTATGTACATATATTGATATACCTGGAATCACAATCACAGTAGCAGGCAGCTGACTTTAACGCAATCAATAACAATCCAATATCAATTAAGCAAACGGTTAACCCTTGATCCTCGTTCGCACTCCTCACTCGCCAGGATCCGTCACACTAACGAGTTGGACTAGGCTTTCACAACTGATCATAAACTAAGAAACAGACGAATCTAAACCTTTTTGTTCATTCCATAGAGATTATAAGATAGTAAGGTTTGGCTCCAATAAATAACCTTCCCGATTTTATGATCACAATTAAGCAAGTTTTATAGTTTTATAACACGGTCGCTCGCTGTCAACTTCTCAGAAAACGGTGTACATGAGAGGGATGTCATTAGAGATTGTAAAAAAGATGACAGTGTCGTAACAAGACTTTTAATGAACGACACTTTATGGCGGCGCGTATAAGTTATACTTTGGATAGATCGGCTCTTTATTTTGGTCCTGGCTTCTGGTATTGCTGTGTTTAATGGCTGTAAAAATAGCGTGTGAAATTTAGGAATATTTATGTTTTGAATCTGCCTATCAAGGAATCGTAAGACTGGAAAACGAATGAAGAATGGAGTGGAGAGGATAAACACATAAATTTTACAAAATCACGAGGATCGAAACGTTTTCGCTGTACGATTGACGTCGCGTCAACATTGGTCGAAAGGCATATAATGAGTCAAGAATCCAATGGTTGCTGAAGAATTACGCCTACCGCTGCGCGAGATGAACTTCTGACACAAAGTTAGATAGTATTAACATAAATAAGAACTAGCATCAGATAAGATAAAAACATTTTTTATTAATGTAAGTAAACCATTTATAGGCAATTGCGAATACTTTGGCTACCGAGTTCCAACATGTAGATTTTCTTATGGAGAACAATGGGCAATAAAGAAGAAGACCTATTATGATGAGTGCCGTAGGAGTAGAGACTAGGGGACTATAATAGAGAATGATGGAAAACATTGGGATAGGGCTTTTGTCAAAAACTGGGAGAGCGCAGGCTTAAATATTATATTAACTACGGTTACGAATAATACCCTAAATACTTATCGAAACCACGGTTTGCATATGCATGCTGCATATGGTAAGTCTTAATGGAAGAGGCCGTCTAGATAGGTACCGCCGTGTCCGTGCACAGCGCACGGTGATGATTCGGGAAGATCCTTTACAGTCTCTTTGGGGTTACACATTATTTACACGTATTATAAAATAACATAAAGTGCAGATGGGTATGACGTAGAACTAAAATCTTTTGTATTAATAATTCGTGCCTCACTCACACATCATCACGTATACATCCACTGCTGAACATAATATCTATTGGCTTCCCAAGGATCATTTCAACCGAATAAAGTCCACTGCTAAACACAGGCCCCCCAAAAATCGCCACAACGAACTGTGTGCGCTTTGGCGAGCTTTGCCATAATCGCCACGCTTGACAACGATAGGCGGTCGCAGCTGAGTTGTTAATGTACTCGAAGGACGCTGCTGTCCATCCTCCGGCTAATCCCTTAGTCGCATTCTCATGCTATTATATTCTCCGTGTGGTGTCCGGATTAAGAATATGGCAACACTCCATCTGCTCCCGAGGATGTCGTAAAAGTCGATTAAGGGACTCTAAACCTAAGGGATCGGCAGCAGTAGCCATACTGCGCTCACCAGCTCGCCTGCCAAGCGTGGTGAGTACGGGTAAATTCCCCCCAACACGATGGCACAATTGTGGGAGGCCTTTGTCCAACAGTGTACGTATTTTGGCTGATATGATGATGATGATGATTCCTAGCCGGCACCACACGGTAAACGGATTCCATCGCGTGTATTATAGATTTTTGTTTTATCCAGACGCACCTTTATATATCAAAGCAATGTTCTGAAGTACATTTAAATAATAGGGCTTACATCGACTGTATCACCCAGGGCTGATACGATCACTACGAAAACGTTGACGTGCGTAGGAGCAATCTACACTAATTCAATAAAACATTCCTAATCAACCTTATTTCCAGTGCATAAGGTCAAACTTTCATTACCCTACTTAAGATCTAGGAGAAAATTTTCATCCATGAATCATTAAACGACTAACATTGTAATGTGTGTTGTAAACATGTCACTTAAGGTCTTTTTTCATTTGACGTCTTAATCTTTCAATGTTGCATCATTTTACAAGCGAAGTTACCAGTGCAGTCATCATACACTTTATTACAAAAGCTTTAAGGGGTAGTTTAGTTTGTATATATTAATTTTCAAGTTTTCAAAGAAGCTAGTGTTGCTTTCGGTGCATGAGCACGACGTCCCCAGTAGGCACATATGTGACGTGTAGCACAAACGACCGTTGTTTTGATCCTCGTAATTTTCCTACCTACCTACCTGCCTAAGTAACGCAATGTAACATTCATTTACCGACTAATTTTATTCGTCATAAAACTTAGTACTGGTAAATTTTTGAATATTTTTTTTGTTCCCCGGATCCTTTTTTTTATTGTCTCCAGTGGAAACTCTTCATGAACTTCCTTCGCCCGGAGACGAAGGGGCATGTCGGACTCCTACCGGCTAGAACCACTGGAGCGGTCATCTTCGGCACCTAAAGGCGGCTTCAGGTCCTCGTAAGATCACGCTAGACCTGCCCATGATGCCACGCCTTGAGGCACATCTTGGACGGGATGGCTGTAAAGAGGTAGCCCCCAGGCACTTCTCGGGGAGGACTGTGTGCTGTGGTGCGCACACGGTGGCACGCGCGACTCTTGAGGCCCCCTGCAATTTTTATAGCCTATAGTTAGTGATTCCGGATATCCATGTTTATGCTTGTGGGGTTTTTGTCTGTAATCTGTATCCACGATTTGTATAGGAGCAGCACTATAGAGGAGTTTAAATAACGAAAATCAAGAGGCAATGACATCCACAGGTGAGAGCCGGCTCGATTGTTATGACGGTTGGTGCAGTGGCTGATACAGTCTTGCTACGCTCCGGGTCATGGGCTCGATTCCTGCACAGAACAAATATAAGTATGATCTGAAGTAGTTCTGTGTCTGGGTATACTGTGTGTGGAACATGTCTGTAAACTCACCTACGATACAGGACCAATCCTAGTGTAAGACCACATTTAAAAAAAGGAGGAAGAATTTATTATTATTTATTGTACAAGTACGCTACAGGAAAACATGATTTATTTCTTACAGCAATCTTCAGGTGAAAGTGAGATGAATATGAAAACAAGAGGGCGCAGTATACGGTACAACAGAAACATAAGTAGCTTGAAAAATATTCTAAGTAATAATAATTACAAAGAGCTGGGCGTTTGTATTAAATAAAGCACTGCGAACAATTCACTTGCGCGATTCAGGATTCTTGATGTCATTGGAGAGGTGTTGTACTTAATGTCTGAGTAGATGTCGCTCTGGTAACTCGACGGCTCTTTTCTTGTGAACGAGAGTACCTAGGGCGTAATTCCATCATCATATCAGCCACAGGACGTCCACTGCTGAACAAAGGCCTCCCCCTTAGATTTCCACAACAAGCGGTTACATGCCGCCCTCATCCAACGACTCCCAGCGACCTTCACCAGGTCGTCTGTCCACCGTGTTGGAGGTCGTCCCACGCTGCGTTTTCCGGTGCGCGGTCTCCATTCGAGAACCTTTGTGTCCCAACGGCCATCAGTTCTACGAGCAATGTGCCCTGCCCATTGCCACTTCAGTTTACTAATCCTTTCAGCTATGTCGACAACTTTAGTTCTTCTACGGATCTCCTCATTTCTGATTCGATCTCGTAGAGAAATACGAAGCATAGCTCTCTCCATTAGAATTCCATAGACACAAAGAAACTCGTGGCCAAAAAGGAAAGTAATGTAGTGTGTAACAGCTGATATCAGTAATTAAAATTAGTCAAGAGAGATTATAAAAGGCTGTCCTGTTGCAAAAGTAGTACAAGTCAAGTAAGGTTAACTGGTCATTAGTAATTAGTGGTGGCATTAACTAGCTATGATTTAGCACCCTGACATTTATGTACTTTTGCAACTTGCGTCGTTGCATACATATTAACACGGGTTAAGCAGAGTATGAACAGGTATGGTGGTAGATTGCATCATGGGTTTTCTTGCCATACCATGGAGTTTTTTGCCCGTGCTATGATAATTATAAAAGATAAAAAATATTCATGTAAAATCATATGAATAATAAACGCACCCAAGACACAAGAGAAATCCTAGTATGGGGCAATGTTTAAAAAAAATGCACTTATGATTAGTCAAGACTTTAGTTTCCGTTAGAGTTTCTTGTCCGCTACACCAATGGTTTCTTGCCCGTTCTACCATGGAGTTTCTTCTCCTTCTTTTCCCTAGGAAATCTACATCTTGGAACGCGGCAAATAGTTCGAACTATTCATAAGCATATTCGCTAGATGCATGTAAATTTTATTATAATTAGTAAGTAATGATGCGATGGAATTATAAAAAAAAAATGACAAATACAATACAAATGTCATTTTTTGTGATATCAAAATTATCTTTAGCATTCAATAATAATAAATCCTTTTCATTACCCCTCACACCGGTGTTGCCCCCTGTCGCTTGTAGTCGTGGCCATATCTTGTGAGTGGCGAGTCACTGTCTGCCACAGAATTTCACAATAAAATTTGGAAGGCAGAGTTTTTCCGTTTTTCATAGCATTAAATTCATTAAGCACCCATTGCAATAGACCTTGTAATTGTAGTTTCCATTTCCTACAATAGTTTTATACCTCCGGGGACAATCCGAGGCTGCATTTTATAGTGCAGCCATGGAGATTCCCCGGTTAGTGTCCCATTACATTTTAGATTAAAATTCCCTAAAGGGCCTCTGCATGTTGGACCCATGCGCGGGGCATGCGCGGGGTAAGCCTATCAAAAGACCGGGTTCCCCTTTACAGGGTATACAAGCCCGTGAATAGAGAAACATTTAAGTAATAAATGCTCTTGATTGCACACCATAATCAAATAAAAGTACAATAATTTTGACCATATGAAAAAAGGTACAATTGGCGGTCTTATCGCAATTCGGCGATCTCTTCCAGACAACCTTTGGATGGACTGGAACGTTATGGAAAGTACAAGGTGTAGCTTAATAAGAATGATAAATTCAACATATCAATAACACAAGAACTGTTTAAACAATATAAAACAATAAAATACTTATTATTGTAGTTCGTGGTGTAACAATAATATATGTAATATAATACATACTTAACTATGATATATACGACAAATATGTGGATAGATATCAAATAAAAATAAACAAAGAAACCGATGTGGCATATTACAGAGGAAGATAGTATTCTTATAATAGTCTTTTCAATGTTACCAGGGACTTAGCACGTCTAATTGTTATTGGGAACACATTCCAAAAGCGATCAGCTTGGACTGTGAAGGAAATACATAATATACATTATAATACATACACATATATTATAGATAACTATAAATGCACACAAAATCTCAAAAGAAACACGAGATATTCTTATGATGCAATTACTAAGTAGTGCTCCTCCATTCACTAACGGTCGAAATTAATAATCAATCTCTTCCAAAACTTTAGTCTTAAAAACTCATTTCACATAAAAAACAGACAAATCCTTAATCCCAAATCCAGAGGTATTGGATTTGATTGATTATTCATTTCGGCCGTACGGTGCCATGTAAAATATCGTGGACTACTAAAGTAAGACCTTATTATAGTCCCCTCACAAGATTACCTGATTTTGTAAATAAATTAATTGGTTCCGTACGATCTACATTATCTCAGTCACACATGGTGCCTCCGGCAATTCCAGGTTCCGTATCAACTGTCACATGCAAACTCCTCGACGATACTAATTGGAGGGATTTAAAGGGTTCATGTTATGCATGAGAATGATTTTTAACATTGTTTCGAATTAGTTATAAGTCGTAATTAATAAAGGGTGAATGACATCTAGGATTCTGTAATTATCAGCTATTATATAAAATCCAATCAAAGTCCAAGGAATCATACTTTATTTATAAAGGCGAATGTTTTGTTTTTGGGACTTCAGATTTTTGCCAATAAACTAAGTATTAGACGTTTACAGACCTGATATATGAATAAACGAAGATCAGACCTCTGCTTTACTCACCGGACATGGTGTAGGGAATATTACAGAAGGTAGGATCTTCCAAAAAAGCTTCTTAACGAAAATTCGATTAACAAATTAACAATGTGAATGAATACCATAGTATCTTAATAGAACCAAATTCAATTAAAAACTCGTAAATCAATTAGTTATAACAAAAGTAAAAGACAAAAGCGTTATAAACACAACATAATACACAGTTTTCTAACTAAAACAAATTACACTTAAATACGCATGAACGGGTGGCATAACGAAAATCTGAACTTCTACACATAAAACAAACGAAACCATTATAATCCTTCATGTGATCAAAAATGTTAAGCGAATTTAGTTCTTACTCTGCAAACATAGGAATGCGTGAACAAACCCTTCTCTCCGCCACGCGCTAAGTAAAGATCTGTTATCAATAGACGCGACCAATTAATAAATGGGATCTATCTTTCGCACTTGCACTCATACGCTCCAATTTCTCTATCTATGTAAGAACACGGTTAATGTCGGCTTGTAGGTGGAACATTTGGTGTGAGCAACAGCGAGACATAATTTTAGAATAGAAAGATACAAGTGCGTAGTGCGGAGGAAAAGTAAAGTACAGTAAAGCTTACCTGTAGCCAGGAGTAAGAGAGAGCTTTTTGTGATTGCTGTGTATAATAGTGGAGGTGATACTAGCAAAGGATATCGGTTTCTTTCGATTGGTGACATTAGAGCTGTAGAGCAGAGGAAGACTGAAGGAACAGAAAAGTAGAACGTTACTAGAAAAATAAAATCGTAAAAGATTAAAAGTCCTGTTTTGTTTAATCCTATATGCGTAGGCATTTGCCATCCATTTCCAGCCTTCATGAACCTCCTCCGCCTTTGGAGAGGCCATGGCGGGACTCTTACCGGCTAAAACCCCACGGTGTTCCTTCCAATTACCTATGGCTAAGGGTGCGGTGTTAGACTCACCCCTGGCAAATGCCCATCAAAAGGAAGCGACAGCATCCCACGCGCTGTCGCTCGGGACGATAGACTAAACCACGACCGGAAGTACGAGGTCACCACCGCGACGAGATTATGGCACTGCGTTGCCCAATCTGGGCACTCCTCCAGCGTGTGCTGCGTCGTGTCCTCCGGGCAGTCTCCGCAGTGATGACAACCGGCCATCTCTTCCCGGCCTATACGACACAGGTACTTGTCGAAACACCCATGATCCGAGAGTATCTGTGTCAGCAGGAAATCGATGGCACCATGCCGCCTCTTCAGCATTCCTCTATGATCGACTTCCAGTCTATGGTTCCACCACTACGATCAATAATCCCGTCTGCCAAGCGTGGTGAGTTTTTACAAAAATACGTACAACCGTTTTTTTTTTAAACATTGCCCTACACTAGTATTTCTCCTGTGTCGTGGGTGCATTTACAGACATGAATTCCACATTAAATACACCCAGACCCGGAACAACTACCTGCAGATCATACAAATATTTGTTCCGTGCGGGAATCGAACCCACAACCCGGAGCGCAGCAGCCGACTGTATCAACCACTGCACCAACCGTGCCGTCAAGTATTATAACAAATCTATTAAATATTAATTATATTCATTTCTACGTAATTGAATCGATACACCGATACTTTTACATAAGTAGCTAGCGGGAAGCGAGCGCAGAGTCGAGGCAGTCAAGCGGAGAGAGCCGACGAGTCAGGAGCCTGGCTGGGAGCTGACCAAACGACGTTTCATAGGAGCTGTTCTAACCCCTGTATAGGTATGCCAAACTCTATACTAGGCCGTCACCAGTATCGTGGGTATACCTAGTTTACAGACATAAATCTCACACGCACAGACTGACAGACGGGTGTTTGTGCGTGTGAGAATAAAGTCAAAGAAACCCAGAACAGCTGCCCGCAGGCCATACAAATATTTATTCCATGCGAGGTAGAACCCGCTACACATAGCAAAAGCTAAGTGGTTGGCTAATTCTGGGCTCATTGTAGCGAAGCCCATGTTCAACTGATCTGATATGATGATGTAATGCATTTGTCTGGTCGTCAGTTGACACACCATCGGGTGGCATCGCTGAGTGAGTAGTAAAAGTTGTTTAAACTCATCCAACACTCATGCGGTCTATGTCGTGATTTACAGAGATGGTGCGAGTTATATACTGAAGCGGACAATACATTTTTAATTTATTACCATACTCTTTACCATACTTTGAAACATTATGTACCACAAATACCCTTATAAGCAATAAAGTATTATAAAGTATTATGCTCGTTTACACGTCCCTTGTTTAGTGCGTGTTCACTGTTATTTTACAGAAGGTTAAAAAACAACACAATAGACAAAGATACAGTGTGATGCCGGCTAAGAATAGCACCACCCCATGACATCCCGTCCAGCGTTTGCCAACCCGCCTGCCCAGCGTGGCGATTATGGCAAAATCCCCAAATGAGTATACAACAATAACCCAGATCGGTTTTTGTGGCGATTTTTGTGGGAGGCAGCGGTAGACGTCTGTCAGTTAAAATAAAGAGGATGATAAGAGTCAATATCAAAATAACAGCGTTTTATTAAAAGTATATACGGTACCTACAACAAAAAAAATTGTCTGTCTGTTGTTCCCAATAATTTACACCGATATTATAGACCGATTTCTACGGGACTTTCACTTGCAGATAGCTGATATTATAAGGAATAACTTATACTACTTTTATTTAAGAAAAATAATTAGGGTTCCGCACAAAAACAAAACCTATGAAATCCAACATATATACACTGATACACTATATTGACATACAAGTGCATATGCCGAAGTACTCTAAATTTTATATAAATAATAGCATTTCTATTAAATTAAACGGCGGGTGAAAAAGCGGGTCCCAGCTAGTCAATTATAAAATGGCGTGCAAATGTTATGTAGGTATTGAGATATACGAGTCACGGATTCAATACCAACAAGTAATTACATAATTCATAACAATTCAGTCAAAACGGTTTCCCATGATATTCAATTATAATTCTATCACTAAATATATACATACACTAATCTGATTTAGACAAAATTGGTGTGTGATATTAATATGTGTTTATGTTTTGAGTGCGGAATTTGTTAGCGTCTTTCCATCTCTTAGCGAGTTTACTGTAAATGGAAAATACACTCTTGCGCATGAGTGCATTCTTATCCGGGTTTAGACATAACTCACCATTGTCACGTCTGTTTCGGGGAACTTCAAAGCCAAACAAAATACAAGTACATATATTCTAGCTGTCCTCTTCCAACTTACACTGTAGGTACCAAATCGCTGACCTCTTGACAGCCCAGCTCCCAAATAGTAGACACATTAATTTAGCCATCATTACGCATATCAAATCAGTCACTTCATCGAATAATTCTCCTCACGATCATTTCTGATCAGACTTTCATGTTTCCGGGTACTGAGAAATATATGTTTTTGTAACATTCGCTTACCTCAAAAGGAAACCAGTTTAAATCTACCTCGATCAGATCAATAATTAATATGTAAATGATTATCTTTGACGGATGTTATGAATTGGTGTCTCCAGGCAATGTGCTTTATAAGGTTGTGAATGGACGTATAAGAAAGTGTGACAGACGGTTTTGTTACATCAAAGTTTAATAATATGGTTGTGCAGATGCGCTTTGTAGCGTCTAGCCACTGATGAGTTAGGACAATGAACTCTCAAGTCTGTCTGTAGATGTGGACAATTAGTGGGCAATTTTTTGTATTTGTTGCGTTCAGGTATCACCTCTTATCCCGCGCACGTGTCGCTATGTGCGCAGCACAGTAAACGCCGAGGTTTCATCTTTATAGTCCCCTTCCCTCCGCTAGGTAGGGTCATCTTTTTACAGTCACCCTCCTCTGAGATATACCTATAGGCGTGGCACTAATGCACGGCTCTAGAGCGTTCTTCTTCGAAACCCTGGACTCTTAGGACTCTTACTCTCAACTGGGTGCAGTTGGTTATAGCTGGTAAGAGCCCGGGCCTGAAGTTCATGAATGGCGAAAAATAAAAATAGTTTCACCTCTTTTATGGACGAGGCATCTACCCAGTCGTCCGATCGTCGGATACATCTCAAGCAGGACTTAAGAAATGATCCAGACATGACAAGACATGACAGAATGACAGATGATCCTTTTTGCTATATTTTCGAAGTGAAACTTCTTTTAGGACGGTGTGAATTGGATTTTATGAGACGAAAATGTGTAACGAAAGAGAGAAAACTATATATGTATTTATAGGGTTTAGGCTGTGAGAGAATAAGATAAAACGCGTGTCTATATAGTTTCCCTATTCCCTATCGTCGATCAATCGCTCTCTCTCTCTCTGTTTGCTACCTCCATATTGTATTAATTTAATTCTCTTACAAATTAACCAAAATTCAAAGTTTCACTTCTACCGCGTGGGAACTCACACTCGACAATTTTTTATCGCTTAGTTGTCAAATAGAAAGATCTAATATTGATATCATCATAATATCAGCTAAAGGACATTCACTATTGAACAAAAGCCTCCCCAAGAAATGACAGAGTACATACGTGTCGTTACTTTGGAGAGAATTTACCAGTACTTATCACACTTGGAAGGCGGGTAGGAAAACTTTAAAAAGGAATTATTATATATCCTTTAAAATCTCTCTCTCACACACACATCCCCAACACACAGAGAGAGCCTGTATCAAGAATATATAATCTTTGATAGTGTGACTGATAATGATCAATCAAGTTTTTAGAGCAGAGTACATTAAGCTGTCAGTCAAGAGAGGCCTTTACGTCGCCTTCAAGCATCTGACAACCGCCAACAGCGAAACTTTATGCTCTTTTACCTTAACAAGGTGAGTAGGACTATATAGCAGTTATAACGTAAGCAGAAATAGCTTCAGAATGGATCTTCATCAGTCTTACCTCACGTTTGGCAAAGTCGCTAATCATTTGGCTTGCTGCGCTACGTGACACAGGATCAATTCTCGTACGAAAAAAATATTCTCATGGCCCACAGACAGTTCCGAGTCCAGGTGTTTGTGCTTTGGAAAAATATGTCTGTAAACTGTACCCACGACAGGAGAGCCATTATATCAAATGGGTGGCGGTATCGCGGCAAGCCTCGCTGAATATGACGAGATGGATTCAACGTTAATAAGCAGTTGCGACAGAGGGCTTCGCCTATCAATGGGATATACGTATACACATATACGCATCAGCCCGTAACCATTCACTGCTGACCGTGGGCCTCCAAATGATCACAATGATGATATATGATATGATGATAGTCACAGGGGATATATTGGTATAATCATCACGCTTCGCAGGAGGATTGGTAATCGCTTTATGCTGTTATTAGGACCGGGGAGGATGCTGCTGCCCATTCTCTTGATATCAATCCCATAGATGCATTTTACGATACTTATGGGTGGAGAGGGGAGGTCTATAATTTTCTGGGAGCCACTTTTTTGTCCTTGGGAAATCCTCATGGATTTCCTCCGCCTTTGGAAGAGCGGAGGGGCATGCCGGACTTACCTCTAGCCGGAGATGAGCTGCACGTTTTGTCAGCATTAGACCGCGCCCCCGGCAGGTGGCCGCACCTATCATCGGAGAAGCGCAAGCAGAACACACGCGCCGCCGGCTCGGGCCTGTTTCTGTCTGGGCGACGGACTGCCCGCAGGTTGCTTTTCATGGTGAATCACATAAATGTGGTAAATTACAAAACGCTTGTTCGGTAATCCGCTCGTAGCTCGAGCAAATCTAGTTAAGTTGGAGGTCATGAATATAGGATAAGGTTGACTGAGAGAATATCTAACGGCATTAGATCTGTTATGTATCATTGTCGTCATCATCGTCCACTGTCATAAACATTATAAAACTACCATAATAATTACCTACGTAGCTTAACATTTATATAATTTACATTTAAAATAACGCAATATCGTGACAAAATCAATTCTTATACAATTCCCACTTGCATCGAAGTTCTTATTTTTATATTCATGGCAGCTGACAGTATCGAACGAAGCGAATTTCATGCGCACGACAACCTGACACCGGAAACGTGTAAAGTGAAAAAAAGTATCACCCGGATGCAAGTTCAAGGGGAAAGTCAAGTTTTCCCGCCCGCAGCGACTAACCATCAACAAAGGGTAATATTACTGATGTTTGAATGTCTATATTGGAAGTTTTTATTGTGATTTACGGCAGTTAAGTAAGTAGTTTCCATGTCAAAGATGTTGTAACAAGTACGACCACATACAGTGTGCTGTCATTTTGGGGGGAATTTTCCAGTACTCATCACTCTTGGCAGGCAGATTGGTAGGCACAGAATGGCTGTTGTTCCACAGAAGAGACGCTGCAGCCCATCCCTCTGATTAAGAGTTCCTTAGTCCCTTTTACGACACGCATGGAGATGGCGTGGTGCTATATTCTTCATCGGATACTACTCGGATCCTAGATAATAATTTGTAACCCTTGAATATCAAACGCATTATATTCTACGACTTCACGTAAAGTAAGAGTCGCCCATTAATGTATTGTGCTCAAAGAGCAACATTATATTTTTCTTCTTATAGGCGTCACACTTTCTTGCTAGTTATATGTGGGCTTTTTTTGTGTAATTTTGTGTACATAAAATAAATAAATAATAAACTTTATTCGCATCACTAAAGGAACAACCGTAAACTTAAAGTTTAACAATGTATAGTTGATACATATAAACAATACATTATGGCAGATACTAAGTGAGTAATTACTTAGAGTATTTATACTGTTACATAAACACCAATTAATCTATACACTAAGCGTTTATCATCAAATATTCATCATCATATCAGCCACAGGATGTCCACTGCTGAACAAAGGCCTCCCCCTTAGATTTTCACAACGAGCGGTTACATGCCGCTCTCATCCAACGACTCCCAGCGACCTTTACCAGGTCGTCTGTCCACCTCGTTGGAGGTCGTCCCACGCTGCGTTTTCCGGTGCGTGGTCTCCATTCGAGAACCTTTGTGCCCCAGTGGCCATCAGTTCTACGAGCAATGTGCCCTGTCCATTGCTACTTCAGTTTACTAATCCTTTCAGCTATGTCGACAACTTTAGTTGATCATCAAATATTAGGTTGCTAGAATTGATTTACACTCTTCTCCGTACTAGTTCAAACTGTATCACAGTAAGATAGTCTTTTTCGATAACAATTACCTGTATTTGGGAAGCACATAATTACATATTTATCTACAATATTGCATACTTGACAAGACAGTAATACTTGTATTTGTGGGCAACAAATGCGATATGCATCACGGCAAAGGTAGTGCTGTAAAAATATTGAAACAGCTTAGCTGATAATTGTTTTACAAAACAAAAGTTAGGCTAGCTTTTCAAGACTCTTAAACCACTCTGGGCCTCTTAGATGACACAACAGTTCCTATGCTAATTGCGACAATGAACTAAACATTTAGCCTGCAGTTATAATAAATAAATATCCAAGCGTAGGCGACGACCAGATGCAATCTGTATGATATGACATGCCGTATATTAAACATTACGATTCTCCTTTTGTTGATAAAATATAGATAAATAACTTTTAAATTCGAATACTAATGTTTTGACACCGCTTGTAAATGATGAAATATATCGACGCTTGAAAGGTAATAACAGATTTTTTCAATTGATTTTGACTAATTAACGTAGAAACATCAAGGCGATTCGAACGATAATTTAATTTAAGCAGCTTGTCTTTTATCCCTTTTTGATTTTATAGCGTCGATATTTAAAATATGTGGTGTTGGATTAAGAATATAGTACCACTCCATCCCCTTCCGTGGATACCGTAAAAGGCGACTAAGAGACACTAAACCAGAGGAATGGGCAGCAGCGAACCTACCTTCTGAAAAACAGTAGCCATGCTGATCACCAACCATCTACCAAGCGTATTGAGTACTGGAAAATGCCCCTAAAATGACGACAGACTGCATATAACCTATCCTTGTCGAAATTATGGGGATAATGCTTCAGCAGTGGACGTTCTTTGGCTTACATTATGATAATGGTTGAAACTATGTCAGAAAGTCAGCAAAGATGTTCCATAAAGGCTTCGCGACATAAAATGCGCGAGTCCTGCCTTGCCAACCTGATGTCAGTGTGGCGATGGCCATACTACGTATACGACGGTACCTACGGATGGTAATACGGTACGAATGAGTATGTCAGTATCTATTTCATAAGAAACCACGAAATAGAAAAAAAAAGTTATTTGTGCTATAAGTTGTTTTTGAGTACCATTTGCAAACAGTTTTTTTTTTTTTTTTAATTATAGAGGTTCCATGTTTTATTACGGATGTGGTCTTCTTTTCTTGATTTTACGCTGCTGCCCATCCCCTTACGATGTCACCTTATCGACTTTAACGGTGGGTGCCGTTAAAGTCGATAAGGTGACATCGTAAGCCGGAGCATGATTGAGTGAAGTTGCTGAAACTGTCACTATGATTGAAATCAACAATGGCCCGCAAATATTATCATATTTGCGGCCATTATTGAGTATCCCTAAAATTAGGTGAAGACCTAGTTCTTATGGGTCTTTAGAATATCCTGGGTGGATAGACCTTCCGTGCCAGAACAGCACAAGAAAATTCTATTAGTAACTTAAGAAGCATAACGCTAAACGCTAAGTAAAATTTTACTTGTACTGCCAATCGCTAAGTCTCATATAAAATATAAAATGATGATTTTTCTATCTATTTCTAATTATTGCTAAGGGACTTGATGACGTTCCTAGATAGATGATAAGGTCTTCAGATAGTGTTGATGTGTGCGCTTCCATGACTCCTTCTGTCTGCTGTGTTTGCATATACACTAGGTGGCCATTCAGGGCCTAGCTGGTCTACTATTTGAGTGACGCAGAGTCAAATCCAAATGTTATTCCTGCGGCTTCTTTGACGGACACAGGCACATACTTAGTAAGAGACAAATATTTGTGTTGGAATGAGTCTAAGGCCAGAATATGCTAAAGATAGACCACATTTGTTGATGAGGACCAGAAACCGGTTTCCGAGTAGTGCTCTTCCAGCTCTCACTACCATTCGTATGCTAAACTATTCGAATAGTGCATATAGAACGGCGGTCTTACGCCGACGGACGTTGAAATATCCGACATTAGCCATATCAGTTTTATTACAACGTTGTAGATAAAATCCAAAATATCTCCAATTACGTTAGAAAATGATAAATTACAGCGATTTAAAGGATGCATCAACCTTTTCATTAAACAGAGCGCGACTTCCAAGACTACACACACATTCAGTACCACCACTTTACCGAGACCTTGCGCACGTCTTCGAATTGATACCTTAGTTAACATTTTGGAAGAGGTGGACAGGCCAAGTTAGGCTGGTGGTTTGGAATTGCGTAAATATTCTCTAAGTGAACGTCGAATTACTCTACTGCCAGTTTTAATTTATTCCTTCATGTTCTGCTGTATAATCCCAATGATTTACCATTTTTTTTACTGACCCGGTAGCAAAATACCTACATTTTTGTTTCTTAATAATACTGTTTTAAATAGTTATATCAACCGTGTGGTGTTCAAATTAAGAATATAGCACCATTTCATCTCCTCCCGTAGATGTCTTAAAAGGCGACTAAGGGACTCTAAACCATAGAGACGGTCAGCAGCGTCCCTTCTGTGGAACAGTACCCATTCTGCGCTCACCAACCCGCCTGCTAAGCGTGGTGAGTACAGGCAATTTCCCCTAAAATCACGCATCACAGACTCAGCATTGTGCTGCAACAAAACAATGTTGCAGCGCTGCTCTTTATATAGGGCCCTAAGTGAAGTCATGGACTAAGCGAAGTAACGTATTAAGATAATATTTTTGAAGTGAAACTTGTTTTGGAACGGTGTGAATTGGATTTTATGAAACAAAAATGAGTAACGAAATAGAGACAACTATAAATGTATTTATAGGGTTTAGGCTGTGAGAGAATGAGATAAAACACGTTTCTATATAGTTTCCCTATTCCCTATTGTCAATCAATCGCTCTTCCTGTGTTTACCACCTCCATAGTGTATTCATCTCATTCTCTTAGAGATTTACCAATATACAAAGTTTCACTTCTGCCACGTGTGAACTAAGACACGACAATTTTTCATATAAATTCATCATCATCATATCGGCCATTTATACGTCCACTGCTGAACAAAGGCCTCCCCCATAGATTTTCACAACTGTGTCATCATTTTGGGGGGTATTTGCCAATACTCACCACGCTTGGCAGGCGGGTTGGTGAGCGCAGTATGGCTAGTTTCACAGAAGGGACGCTGCTGCCCATCCCTCTGGTTTAGATTCCCTTAGTCGCCTTTTACGACATCCACGGGAGGAGATGGAGTGGTGCTATATTCTTAATCCGGACACCACACGGAATATAAATTATATAAATTAACCTGGTTTAAATCCTAGAGTACCAAACGAAACAAACCAAGATTAATTCGCTACAAATTGCCACACGGTATGACAGTGTGATGCCGTCCAATTTAACATTATGTAATGCGTTTATATTTACGACAAATGCTGATGATACGCAATTAACTGTTGTGTAACAAGGCTACGTTCACTCGCTACTTAGACAAGTAGTTTGAATGTTATTTAACCTGTCAAGATCTGCCAGCCTGGTAGGTCATCCTCATTTCATAATTTCGGCTGAATAAAGTCCACTGCTAGACACAGGCCTCCCCCAAAGATCACCACTACGCACGGTATGGGTGTGTTGTGGGCTCATCGGGGGTTTTTGTCATAATCGCCACGCTTGGCAGACGGGTTGGCGATCGCAGTTGAGTTGTTAATGTACCTACTCGAAGGATGCAGCTGCCCATCCTCCGGCTAATCCCATAGTCGCCTTCTAACACCCACGAGATGAGGTGGGTTGATGCTATTCGTAACCACACGACTTATTCTTAGACTTACTATTTAAAATATGGGTTTTGAAATATCTGAAAAGTATTATGTATTCAGTCTTTAAAATAATTAATTTATAGAACATCAACCCCCATCCAATTTATGTCAAAGATTTCCGTTGTTGCCGCGATAAACGGCGGTGACTAGCAATCTTTCAAAGTTCGGAGGAAAATGGTAAAAATTGGGGGAAGTCAAGGAAAAAAGAGCATGCCTCTTGAGATATCAATTTAGAAGAAATTACCAGCTAATCTGTCACATCTCGGGACGCTCGGGGCAAGTAATTCAGTCTCCCCCGTTTTTTTATTTTTGTTCCCGGAAAACGAGGGGCGACGACAAGGGATATTCACAATCTTGTTAATTTATCACTTGTTGTCAAGCGGTAGTCGAGTATAACAATTGTATTGTTGACTGTTAAGTCGTCGTAATTGGTGATTAATGTTATTTTGAGGAGCTCAGGAAGACTGATTCACTCGTGCTAATTGACATGGTAGTAGATTCTTGACAACTGCACGAAATAATAAAGTAGAACCATATATTGATTATAAGTAATCATTTATATGAAATCATCATATCAGCAGTTTATTTTTATATTTATTTATTTGATAATATGTCCAGACATAAATATACTTTAAAATGACCTACAATGAAACTAGAAATATTCAAGAAAAAAGCATATTGTATCTATGTCAATTTATATAATCATCTTCCCCAAACAATAAAATCATTCGTTTCCCTTTTTTAAAAACAAATTGTACATCTTTTTAATAAATTAAAACTATTTTAATATTAAAGAATATTTAGAAGATAGAATACCTAGAACATAAATAAATGTATAACTATTAATTATTAAATAAGTCTCCAATATAATGTTCTATTAAAGATTCATTTTGCACGCCCCAAGGGACAGTACATATGCTGTGATTACTTTAAGACCAACTTCTGTACTTTCTGTACTTAAGTATACTTACCATGCTCGAGTTTTGTTTTGTTTTTAATTTTTATACATCCATTGCTGAACTAAAACCTCCCCCATCGATTTCCACAATTGTGTCATAATTTTAAGGGGTATTTGCCAATTTTGGCAGGCGCGTTGGTAAGTGCAGTATGGCTACTGTTTCGTAGAAGAGACGCTGCTGCCCATCCCTCTGGTTAGGAGTCCCTTAGTTGTCTTTTACGACATCCACGGGAGGAGATAGAGTGGTGCTATATTATTTATCCGGATATACACGGTCGATGATATAAAATGAACACTGTTTATTCAGAATAGACAAAAAACATTAGTTGAACATTAACATAATATAATACAGCCCCCAAAATGCCCACCCCGCTTCCTAGTGTGCTAATTTATGTCTCGTAAGATATTTGGAGGAAGCGATTCTATATATTTTCCAATCCGTGTGGTTCCCGGCATATAATAAAGAACCCGTCTCTACCCATGGGTAACCTAAAAGGCAACTAAGGGTTGATATCAAGTGGATGGCAGCAGCATCCTCCCGTATCTTAATAATAACTTACTTCGATCAGTAATCCGCCACCTCAGCGTGGTGATCAAGGCAATATGACCCCTCATCGTAGTAATAATTTGGAGGCACATGATCAATAGTGGATATTAAAGGGCTGATGTGTGTGTTCAAAATATAAATATGAATATCACATCCCAATTTATTATCAGTAGTAAAATTGACTGCAAGTTCCATCTGAGACTAAACACACTACTAGAAACTAAGTTTGGCAGAAACACAAAATGATAATAGAACCCTATTAACATATTTAAACTCAATCTATTCCTATTCCTTACCTATACTTTAAACCTTATCCCTACACCTAACTATATGTTATGCCTTTTTCTTAATATTTTCTGAAGTTTACGCGAACAGCATCCATTGAATTGTAATAGCTTACGGAAATATATCGCATTTAATTAATTCATTCTACAGTACAGCTGGGTCTAGAGCTGCACATTGCATGTATATATATACGTGCAACGTGCGGCCCTAGTACATACAATGATTATATTATTAATACACAAATAATATATGAAACATTTTTCATAATGTAATCAAAAGCTGCCAGCTGATACATGCTATTTTATTTTTATTTCAATATTCAGCTTCTTTCTTTTTCTTTTCCGTTTATTTAGCATCCAACCAGGTGTCTAAATTGTCCACGCCACCCAGTCTTCCAGCTTGCCTTAACGACTGCCGTCTAATGACAACAACCGGGAGCGACAACTTCACGTGCCCTCCGAAACACGGAGACACTCAGTTCAAATATTTCTATACGCACACCCATCCATTGACTGTTGCTTAACCTTACCAATTGTATACCGATCAGGGTGCAATAAGCTATGCTATAAGCCATTCAACAACCTATCAGACTAGCTGATACATTTAAGATTTTTTCTTAACAAGCCAGTCCAAAATCTATTTAATATTGCACCTTA
This sequence comes from Diloba caeruleocephala, assembly GCA_947459985.1. Classification (NCBI taxonomy): domain Eukaryota; kingdom Metazoa; phylum Arthropoda; class Insecta; order Lepidoptera; family Noctuidae; genus Diloba; species Diloba caeruleocephala. The sequence continues at coordinate 8,291,993 of OX381618.1, forward strand.
TAACGTCTGACTTAAGAGAAAATTTGCACGTCTTAATCACTACTCAGCACGTAAAAAATCTAAAAAGTGCCACCTTAAATTTTCATAACAACCCCCTTTTATATCTTACTTGCGAAAAAAAAGGTTCGTTTAAAAAGACAAAGTATCACACGTTTAATCCCCAATCTCCCCTCGTGCCAAAATCTTTTATCACGAATCCCCGGGGGTTGCTCTTTTTTATTACTCCTCCCCTACCCCGGGATTGTACAGACGACAATAATTGTCTTATTGTTTTATATCGCTGCGTTTATGATTGGCTTTATTGCCTATTTCTTTGTATTTTTGTTCTTTTTGTGGCGTTGATACTAATCAATCTGAGATACTTTTTTGGTACTTATTTTCGTACATATCTTAAGACTACTTAAAAACTCATACAAAATTACTAGGTAGGTGTCTTATTGCACGGTACACCCACCTTTGTGAAAGCGACCAGGATACCGCAAAGCAAACGCTCGAGGACTGCCCTGCGTGGGTTGCCGAGCGGCGGATCCTCCTGGTCGAACGGATCGGGCAAGATCGCTCTTTGCCGGCAACAGTGTCTATGCTGCTATGTTGGTAGGGCATGAAAATTGGAGTACTGTGGTCTCCTCCTGCGAGAGCATCATGCTCCAGAAGGGTAGTGGTAGTATCGTAAATGTAGTGTAACACCGTAGTGCCAGTTATTTGCCGCCAAGCAGTAGTGTTTAAAGCACATTCCTGTGCTCCGGTAAGAAGGGCACTGTAGCTAGGGGAATTACTGGGCATAAGAGACTTAATAACAAATGTCCGGAAGTGACGATTGCAGTGACCTACCACGTAGGACTAGCTCTGGGTAGCATTACAATTGATGTGGGCAGGAGTGACATTTAATACCAAGCTTACTCGTCACTGGGTTTTGTAAAAAAGGTTTTTGTTTTCAAGTAATCCAATAATGACAGTTTTTATAACCTCAGAATCTAATTGGCACGGTTCCAATTCGTCCTATGGAGAAGAGCCGGCATGAAATTCGTAGTTACTATTTTATTAAAACTATAAACTATTACAACTTATAAGTTACTTCCCGCACGGAACCAATATTTGTCTGTACAGATAGTGGTTTTGGGTCTGAGTGTTTGTGCTAGTGGTATATATCACTATTCATCGGCCGTAATGAATAAATAGTAGTAGTAGTAGTAGTAATATAAAGGCCTTTTTTTTTTTTTTTATTGATGTCCAGTGGAAATTCTACATGGAACTTCCTTCACCCCGGGGAAGGGCGAAGGGGTATGCCGGACTCCTACCGGCTAAAACCACTGGAGCGGTCATCTTCGGCACCGAAGGGGGGGCCTAATCAATGTAATCCATAATCGTTAGATCAAATATTTTTAAATTCATCTGTTTTTGTGTTAGGGTCACAATGAACACCAAAAACAGACATTTCTTAATCTCAAATCCAAAGATTTTGGATTAGATTGATTATTAATTTCAGCCGTTAGTTGGATGTACGGAATGCGTAGATTTTGGCTTGGTGGTGTGTCCCTTTATATCCAGTAGGTAAGGTGTGTACGATCCAGTGCAGTTCCGTAGTTATTGTCGGACAGTACGATGCTGCTACCCATCTTTTTTATATTAACACATTCGACATCTTTAACGATACCCACATCTTCTTTGGTGGTATCCTCTTTAAAAAATATATCTATTCTTATTAATCACTATTACTGGGTTTTTTACTCATCTCAATTATCAGTTCAGCTCAGTTCTACGGGAAACCAGATTTTTTTATTTCGATGTTATTATATTACACCAATAGACACTGCTTATGAATCCTCAATCAATCTCAATATTTGTATACAAAGACTGAAATAATAACACACTATAAATATACGAAAGAAAGATACAAACAAATAATTTTATATTGATAGCACATAACCAAAAAGCAACAAAAAAATCTAAATAAGAACACGAAATATTACAAAAGTTAAACTACTTATTTTCGTGTGCGGAATCAGCAAATGCTATATTTATATCTCAGCATTGTGCTAGTCTTCCAATATGGCCTAAGATAAAAAAGTGATATCACGGACAATTACCAATATATTGTAAATATTAACAAAGTATTTATATGATATGTTATATTTAAAGTCATTATAAAGAATAAAAGTTACAAATAACAGAACTTAGGAATATCCAAATTAATGATTACTAAATAAAGACTCAAATGTATTCGACTATCAGTCGATTAGTCGATTTAGCTGTTCACTAGAGACGCGACCTCTACTTTTTTCGTCTATGACACAAAAAGAGAAGTGCGCTGTAAAATTTGTACTTATCATAGTGTTATTAATGTCAAAACTCTGGAAACGACTTCAAAGTCAAAGTCAAAGTTTTTTATTTCAAATAAACCAAATATTGGCACAAAATCTGGCGTTATAAAATCAATCCAAATAGACCTCGTGGAGAAGATCCAGCAAGAAACTCCATAGAAGCTCTTTTAAAATAATTGAGATTACAATGTTAATTGATACAAAAATATTGTAAAACATATACCGAGAATGATTTAGGTCAATGTGTAAAGATGAAACATACCACAATAATTTAATAATAATCATATATTTGCCGTGAATTTACTTCGCCTATAATACCCAACTTATGGCCGACTACTGAAATGGCACTTAATATATTTCGCTTCACTACTTGAGACGCACGTTTTCGATAGGAAGGCGGGGTATCTCAAATTATTATGCGGGATTTAAATATTAAGTGGCACTCCACTATATGTTAGAATTCCTAACGCACTAATCAAGTCTACGAAGTTCTAACATTAACAAACTGTATTAACTATAAAAAATTTAATTTTTAATTTATTTATTTTATAATTTATGCACACACAGAAACATAAAAATAAAGAAAAATGAAATAGGACTAAAAGGTACAAAGGTACTGCTTATTATTATGTTAAATAATGGGCATTAAATCACTATATATAAGTACGTGTTTACTTTATGTATTACATAGTTACTTTATCACTTTCAACTTAATAGCAAAACCTTGACATTGATGAAAACATTGACCTGCTGACATGACTAATATCTGACGCATATTTACAAGAATTTGTCACATATAAACGCAAGGGAAAATAAATCGTTCAGTTAATGAGAGAGAGATGCCTTCTCGCAATAAAGCGGCCGTTCGACTTATTATCATTGTTTTAATACTTGTTTCGAAAATGTTAAGGATCGTGATGTACTATAAGCTATTAATTTTTAAAGCTTCTCAAACCGTCTTCGCACGGCTATTAAAAAAATTAAGGAGTTGTGTATTTAATAAACCTCATTATTAATTTCTCGCTATATATAACCATTATCATATCAGCCATAAGATGTCCAATGCTGAACAAAGGCTCCCCCCATAGATTTCCAAAAATGGTGTCAGTATTTAGAGGGTAATTTGTCAACGACGCTTGGCAGGCAGGTTGGTGAGCGCAGTTTGGTTGCTGCTCTAAAGAAGGGACGCTGCTGCCCATTCCTCTGGTTTGGAGTACCTAAGTTGCCTTTTACGACATCCACGGGAGGAGATGGAGTGGTGCTATAATGCACCATGCATGTTGCTTGCTTGGGACAACCTCAGCGGGGAGCTGATTCCACAACCTAAGCGTACACAGGAGGAAGATATTAGTGATCTCGATGGCAGCAATGGTCGGGCCACATAAGTCGTAGAACTGATGGCCGTTGAGGAAGAAAGGTTCTCAAGTGGAACCCACGCACTGGAGAAAGCGCGGGATGGCTTCCAACGGGATGCATAGATGACCTGGTAAAGATAACTGGGAGTCAAGGGAAGCTGGCGGTATCTAATCAGTCGTTGTGGGAATGATATGTTTATGATGATGAAAGTCTACATTTCAAAATTTTAGATACGCTAGAAGCAAAGTATCTTCGCACAATATTCTCCTCCAGTGAACTCCCACCTTTTCACTGTCCATAAACATTAAAAAGCTTAATAAAATAATAAATGCCGCTCGATTGGGACCGGTTCTCGGTAAGGAGCTTACGAAGGCTTAAATTGTAAAGTAACGCCAAACGAAGCCGTCGGGAGCAGACGACAGACGGATACTGTTTTGATTTTATTTGGTTTAAATAGCATGTTTAGTTTATTTAAATTGTATTAAGATATTGAGACTGCTTTTGATGATACGTTTTTCTTTATGATTGCAGAATGCAGCTCTACATCCAGGCAGTATCAGGGCAGGAAGAAGTCTTGTTACTTGGTGTAATTGGTGGTGATTGACCCGCCATCTGCGGGTAACCCAATACGCCCTGCAGGCACCTGATTCCAGACTCCCTTAGTTGCCTTCAAACACACCTACGGGATGAGATGGGGTAGCCCTAATTGTGACCGCCGTTGCTAAGTTAAAACGACCCATTAAATATTACAAATAAATGTTACGTAGAAAGTTTTTTTTATAAAACATGGTTACCACGACACTGCGCTCGTTGCCTTGAGACAGTAGTTATTTAGTCTCTTATGCCCGCCCAGTCATTTCACTAGCTACAGTGCCCTTCTAACTGAATCACAGTAATGTCTAAAGTATCAACACTACTTCTTGGCGGCAGAATATCTGGCGCTGCGGTAGTACCTACCTAGCCAGCCTCATGCAATAAGAGACAGTAAAGTATTAAAACACAATATTAACAGTGATTTAATTTAGACACTGTTAAAAGCGGTATCACCGGACCAAAAAAAGCCATGGTTAAATTTAAACAGCAGCTAAACACGACTTGCTGGTAAGAGTTTCATATTAATACATATTATTATTATTATTTAAAAAAACATTGCCCCACACTAGGATTTCTCCTGTGTCGTGGGTGCGTTTACAGATATAAATTCCACACACAATACACCCAGACCCGGAACAACTACCTGCAGATCATACAAATATTTATTTATCTACTTGGGTAATCTTTTTTTTCGTATGGTGAACCAACCCTATGTGAGAGTTGTTCAAGTCGCCCAGAGGCCCCGACTTTCTCACAACTTCGTGGATAGACGAACACATATGTGAAAGATTCGTATGACTTTGTCAGCCAAATAAAAGACCTTGAACTAGCTGAAAGTTCTGGTCAATTTTTATGTGCAGTCCCTATTCACCAACTTACCAGTAAAGGACTGCCTGGATGTTGTTAAGAAACGGTTAAGTGAGCATGACATGCCTCTAGAATATGCAGAGTTACTTGAACACTGCCTTACCAACGGCTACCTTTTGTAGGACAATGAGTTTTACAGGCAAACTGATGGTGTAGCTGATGTGATGGTTTATGTTCACCGGTCTCTCCTGTAGTCGCCGATATTTTTATGGAGGACTTTGAGGAGAGAGCACTCATGACAGTCCTGACTATACCAAAGATGTTCAAACGATACGTAGATGACACCTTTACCATCTTGCCTCACAATAGGGTGACTGCATTTTTAAAACACCTAAATTCAATACACAGTACAATTAAATTTATAATGGATTGGAGGATAACAAATCCTTAACTTTTCTTGAAATACTTCTCATCCATAATCCTGATCATTCTGTTAGTCACACCGTGTATATAAAGCCTACCATACAGACAGCTACCTTAATGTTGAATCTCACCACCATCCTTGTCAGTTAGCTACCGTGGCTAAATCTTTGTTACAGAGAGCGCACGGTATCTGCGACCCCGACCATCCGGCAGGGGAGCTTCACCATGTGAAGGAAGTTCTCCAACGTAACAAATTGAGAGCACCACATCACCCTCGAAGAAGCCGCCCAAAATCCACCACGGTCGATCGACGACCCGCTGTTTTACCATTCATTAAGGCAGTCACCGACATAATTGGTCATATTTTAAAGCGTTCTTCTATTAAGCCGCATAAGAAGATCAGCCAACTTCTCAAACCGGTGTAGTGTCACATTCCTTTACAAGATACAGGGGTCTACAAGATTGACTGTGAGTGTGGGTTGTCATACATAGGGCAAACAAAGCGTAGTATAGCCACCAGAATAAATGAACATATAGCTGACGTCAATCATAGACGCTCCACAAAATCTGCAGTGTGCGAACATGCCTTAGACAAACCCAACCATTCGTTTCGACCTACCTCAAGTCCTCGCGAAAAAGAACCGATATGTACCAAGAATGTTTCGTGAGGTTATTGAAATTAAAAAACATCCTAATTTTAATAGGCAATAAGAGAAGCTTAGTGCTAAGCTTTTTTTTTTTGCCGCTATATAAAATTGCGTAAACCTGTTTCTAGCGCCCCAATAACTAATTATCAACCCCGTGACATCGATTGTTTCAGGTGCCACGCGACATCTATATCTACATCGACATCTACACAATTTCTAATTATGATTCTCAATAAACACATCAAGCAAACAAGGAGTAGATATTTCAACATTTACCAACACGATTCAGCGTAATATCTCGCACATTCCAGTTCAAACAAATTAAAGAAAATCCCCAAACCAGGGAACAACAGTGTTTTGAAACATCACCAGTAAATACCGGTTATATTGAAATTTCCCTGCGAAATAAATCTTGCCTAATCTTTAGTGTCAACTCAGAGCTTCCGAGACGGGGATGTTTGGGTGCTGACATGTTGGTAACGCGGAGCGAATTCGGAGTTATGATTTTGGAAAATTTATGGTTGGATTGTGAACCATAAAATCTTTTTTTCTAAGCGGACACGTCTACTGACTTTCTCTATTTTGAATTGGGAGTCGCATATTTCATATCAATTTTTGCAAGTAGATATAGTTCATTACCTTAGTTCGATTGCTTAATTGTGTGTGCTAGCGGATTTGTAGCTATGACAAAGTTACTACAAGTAACCGTCCTCTTTGTTAATTTTGTATATGAACCACATGTATTAAAAATATTGTGTATGACAGACAAACGTGTTGCTAGGAAGTTCGTTGCGCTGTTACATCTCTCCGGCTTAAGTAGTAGGAAACGGTGAAGGGTGGGCTTATATAGGTGCTGTCTAATGTTCATCATTTTCATCATTTTATTTCATACGACACGTTGTTTTTCACGTGTTTTTGGCCACTTTAAGGGTTTTGTTCATATACAATCTTTTTTTTTATTGGTGCCCAGTAGAATTACTTCATAAACTTCCTTCGCCCCGGGGAAGGGCGAAGGGGTATGCCGAACTCCTACTGGCTAAAATCACTGGAGCGGTCATCTTCGGCACCTAAGGGAGGCTCCAGGTCCACGTATGATCACACTAGAGCCGGTTCATATACAACCTAGTGACGAAACGAGCAATGTATTCGCCAGGTAGTAAGTGTCATGTGTGCACATAACAATAATTGTAATGCTACCTTTATATTTATTGGTGCCCAGTGAAAATTCTTCATGAACGTCCTTCGCCCCGGGGAAGGGCGAAGGGGTATGCTGGACTCCTACCGGCTAAAACCACTGGAGCGGTCATCTTCGGCACCTAAGGGAGGCTCCAGTAATTGTAATGCTACCTAGGACTTGTCCTACGTGGTACCACACTGAGCTCGTTACCCCAAGACATCTGTTATTAAGTCTTTTATGCCCAGAAAGTTCACTAGCTAAGTACAGTACCATTCGAACCGGAACCTTTTTGAAGTTCAAATACTACTGCTTGGCGGCTGAATATCTGTCACTATGGTGGTACACTACCTAACCGGACTTAATATTACGTGTCCTATATTTTTTTATATACTATTTGGTGACGAGACGAGCATGTCATTTGCCTGGCGGTAAGCGACATACCTGCCCATAACAATTATAATGCTACACAGGACTGGCTGCGATCGATATTTCTTCTTAGTGCATACATTTCTCTTCACTAAGAAATACAGCACTCGCTTCTCTGCCCACTAAAGCAACCTCCGAACTCTACAGGGGGTACAAACGTCCCTGTGATCTGTGACGCGTATGATCCGCTCGACTAATATTATTTAGATCAGAGTAGCAATTGTTTCCATGCGGTGGCCTCGGGCAGGACAGCTTTGACTTTTAATCAGTTAGCAAATATTTAGCCCGGCCGCTGCATGTTGAGGAGGCTTGTGCAATTGCATTAGAGGGTTGTGATACACACCAGTGATCAACGGTTACGCTTCAATGGAATGGTATGTCACATTGTAAAGGGTGGAATATTAAACATTGTTGGGAAATAGAGTGGAAAATTTAGAATGTTTTATTAGTTTTTTCCCGATTCGGGAGCAATATGGGAAGTGATGTTTACCGCGGATTATATTAAAGTGGTTAAAATTGACATCGATGCCTATACTGGCCTTGAAACATGTGTCCAGGTAACTTTTTAAAATCTGTTTAAGAAGGTAGGTACTAAGCCCAGGTTTTCTTTTTTGAAATCCAAAGCAAACCCACTTTATAATCACCGTCCAAAAGACGTCGACTGCTGAACAAATACCTCCCCGCAAATTTCGACAACTGCGTCGTCATTTTGGGGGAATTTGCCAGTAATCTACACGCTTGGCAGGGGGGTTGGTGAGCGTAGTATGGCAACTGTTTCCCTGAAGGTTCGCTGCTGCCGATCCCTCTAGTTAAGAGTCCCTTAGTTGCCTTACACGAGATCCATGGGAAGAGATGGCGTGGTGCTATATTCTTAATCCAGACACTACACAGAGTAACAAATGCACATACCTAAGCTTCATTAAGGATATTACCAATAATATCTATGTTCAGTAGCTATATGATTGATGATCTTCTGAAAATAACAAAGAAGAATCTGGTCTAGGCCTTCATGGCATTTCCTCTAAAAATATCTCACATTATTAGGCTGCCAGAAAATGTTATGTCAGAAAATATCTTCTCGTCGCTGACCTCTCCCTTATCACGTGAAAAATTGAAATTCTAAAGGAATTGTAAAAATAATACATTTCTAGAAACCTATTGGTAAACATGACAAGAAAATGGCGATCCATCACAGCTACAACGCAAGTATCCCACATTCCTTTCACAGATGAGACGGTAGCGTACATTCTCAATTACAAGAACATTTGCTCGTACGTGTCTCATCGGACGCAAATTCGCCATTACCCGGTACAATTGCGTGCGCAAGTGACCGTCACGGTGGCGGCACGGTGGCGACGCAGCGTCATCACGGGACGCGTGTTTGCGCAGTGTCGTACCGTATTGCCGACGATTGGCGCACGTACCTGATGTCATTACTCAGAAATGCTCGCTTCGTGACGGGTACATGTGCGAACACAAGTGGAATAGTATTGGAGAGAATTAGACACGTACTTTGAGGAAGATTTGATTATGTTATCTTCGACTGTATATCGTTCGTTTTGAAATATCCATGGCATATTATTTGGGAAACGAAAATATATATTTTCAGATTGTCATATTATTTTTCTTTGTCTTATTTCATTTTGTTTTTCTTATTCACTTCTCATTTTGTTTTCATATAAGCGAAGGCAAAAAGAAAATTGAAAAGAATTCTCTCGTTGATTATACCCACGTTTTCCATTGACTTTCATGTAGTCCCTGTGTTTTATGTACGGAAGATGTTGAGACAACATCCACTGGTTCCCAAGCTCTACGCGCCTAACAAAATGTATATATACACCACATGTCGTAAATGTCCATTGCTGGACGTGTGCCTCCCAATGATCTCTACATTGAGCAGTCGTGGGGACATTACCATAATCACCACGCTTGGCAGGCGAATTATTGGTCGCAGTTTGTTGTTATTAGGATACGGAAGGATACTGCTGCCCATCCTCTTGAAATGAACCCTAAGTCACCTTTTACAACACTAATGGCTGGAGAATAGGGACTTTTTATACCCACTTTATCAAATAGATAATTTTTACGTAATTATATTGTTCATCTATACCTACAGGGCCCTTCAACATTGTGAACTTTGTTTTAAAGGACAATCAGTAGGTTAAAGGGATAGTGTTAATTTAAAAATAGTAGTAATTTCTATATTTTTATGCATAAATGTACGTCTCACGTATTTCGACAGCCGGTCGCGCGTCCCTTCGTTTGACATGGACAACTGACAAATCATGACATCAAGAATACTTTATTGTTTATTATATTTATTACATGCATAAATAAACTACACAAACATACTACATATATAGGTAATTTTATAAATATTACTTATTTGACTCATTAGTCAGTATGCTTTTTTATTAACTTATTTATTGCTTCATGCCGTAATCGCCCGTGGTATCACAAGCGTCTTGGTCCTATCTGGAAAACAGCACTGGAGCATTTTTTATTTATTTAAATATCGCCGTAATGTATCATCACCATATCATCCAAAGGACGTCCACTGCTCAACAAAGGCCTCCCCCATAGATTTCCACAATCGTGTCGTCATTTTTGGAGGAAGTTACCAATACTCACCACGCTTGGCAGGCGGGTTGGTGAGCGCAGTATGGCTACTGTTTCTCAGAAGGGACGCTGCTGCCCATCCCTCTGGTTTAATCCCTTAGTCGCCTTTTACGACATCCATGGGAGGAGATGGTTAATCTGGACACCACACGGATTATTATTGTTTGTCTATGTAATATAAATATTAGTTTAATTATAATATAACTAGTTTTACCCTACCATGCGCTGCTTTAGCAGATTTGCGATGTTGAACAAACGAACATTAAATTTATACATATACTAGCTAGGACCCGAGGCTTCACCCGCGTTTAATTTAAAATAAATGTAGAGTACTTCGATATAGACACTTGACATAGAATATATATTGGATTTCAAGGGTTTTTTTTGTGCGGAACCCTAATTATTTTTCTAAAATAATTAGTAGCCTAAGATTCTTTACAACATCAGCTATCTGCCAGTGAAAGTCCCGTCAAAAACGGTCCAGCCGTTTCGGAGATTACCCGGAACAAACAGACAGACAGACAGCCAAAAAAATGGTTTTTCTGTTATAGGTACCGTATATACTACTTTCATATGCATTAAGTAAAAAGCTGTTATTTTGACATTACAAACAGACACTTCAATTTTATTTATTTGTATAGATATAGACGCAAATGTACCTATTAAGTACTAAAGGTTTGAGAACCACTTTGTCCCATCATTGACTGAATTAGCGACGTAATAAGACCTACCGCTGGCCGACATCATGCATCCATTCGCAATCAAATCTATGTATTTGAAAGCGATACGAATCATAATATTTGAGTAAACAGAAATGGACATGAATCAATTCATGTTTACTTTGATTTCCTTATATGTATTCAGGTATTTATTTAAGAAAACAATCAATTAATGCATTCAGCCCCTGTAGGTCGTCTTTGGTCAATCTGTTCACCACAATATAACGATGATGGAAATTCAAAATGGCTAAAGCAAACAAACATTAGATCGTATTTTTTCTTCATAGATCTGTCTAGGTTTGAGTCCACATAAAGTATATTTTTAATATTAATTTTACAAAATACAATATCTAGAACAGAATTATATAATGAATGTAAAATATTTATAATGCTGTGAAATTCTCTTATTGGTTTTTAGCTGTTTAGCCTTTTTCCGCTGTCGATAACTACACTAAATCTAACTTTCTGAAAGGCATAAGAGAATGTAAAATTAGATACCCGGTATCTTATCCATTTTCCAATTTCCGTCTAAGAGTTTACCCCAGTGGTATAAGAAAACTAAAAACAATCTCAGAACAATTGCTAAAATTGCATATAGGCACGCAATCATGACAAGAATGCCGCAAAAGATGAGCCTTATAAAGAAACGGATAACCCTCCACCGCGCCGCTCGCTGGCTAAAATTGACACAAAGCTTACTCACGACTAGCTAAAATTGACACTGACAACGACCGAGAGCTAACTCAACTCGACAGCAAAAAAGTCGAACACATCCACATGGTCCCGTCTTTATCTTAAGCTGAGGATGGGAAAGAGACGAAAATATCGTACGTTGTTATCTCGACGGGTAGTAGGACAGTGTTCAATTAAATTTCGAAATCATGATACAATCGAGTACTTACACGCTACCAATATGAGAGGCGAAAATTGGCTGTACCCATGATAGTATGACCAAAGCTATACTTAGACGTGTGATACACGGACGTCAATGTTGGCAAACATGTTATAAACTCTTATCATGCTCAGAATTTTATTCTATTACATTTTTATAAAGAAAAACAAAATGGTAGCCATATACAAAAGTAACATTTGTGTTAGCCTTAATCTTTTTAGCTTCGGCAATATTAAAATCATTAATGTTGATGATAAAAATGTGAACAAGAAAGCAAAAACTATGATGATGATAAGATAATCATAGTTAATTATAGATAAGTAAAATACCAACTATTACTTCAAATTTGTATTTTACATAACAGCAGATTTTTATTGAGCATGGTGGTAAAAGGCAACGAAGGGTTGATATAAAGAGAATGGTCAGCAACATCCTCCCGAGCGCTAATAACAAGATACGAATCACCATACCATATCGGTCACCAATCCGCCTGCCAAGCGGCAATTATTATGGCATTGTGATGACCGTTCATTTTGCAGTTACTGTGTGGCCCATGTTCCGCAAAGGACGTGTGCGAGCTTGTGTGTGTATGTAAAATGCCAATTAGAACTTCAAATTGTTATTTTACTTAAACTTGAATCTACTTTACAGTTATTTTTCAGCAGTACGATGGCAATGGATTAAAATTTAGAAGCGAACTATCAGCCAATATTGGCCAACCTCACCGCCCGTGTGTCACTCAACAATCCACACCCAGAGCGTACCTCGTGAAACGATATTGCCATATCATCAGCGCCCAGTTATTTGCTCTCCAATCGTGTGAGAAAAACGTTACACAGGCGTCGAACCTACAATTTGTTTCGACGGAATGTCAAATGTTGAGAAACTATCCTGGTTAAGACTACGTGATCTTTTTTTTATGCACGTGACCGTCGTTGTGTGATTATTGTGTCTACGTGCTCATTTGTTGTCATTAGAATTTGTAGAGTGGTGTTTGTTTATGACAAACATATTACAGACAGTTTATATCGATGGACGGCACGGTTGGTGCAGTGGCTGATACAGTCGGCTGCTGCGCTCCGGGTCGTGGGTTCGATGCCCGCACGGAACAAATATTTGTATGATATGCAGGTAATTGTGCCGGGTCTGGGTGTATTGTATGTGGAATTCATGTCTGTAAACGCACCCACGACACAATAGAAATCCTCTGCACCATCCTGGACGCTCTTCGGCCGATAAATGATGTTAATAATATAGTAACGTCTTAGGTTTTCGTGATTATTACTCGTTATAATAAAACAGTGCAAGCTACTTTATGTGATTTAATTGTTACTGGGCTACCGAATTTTATCACAGATAAAATTGATATTAATAAATTAAAAGACACTGAAGATTTAATTAGTAGTATTCGGGGCTTAGAACATTTAACGAATAAAACGATTGTGGAAAAAAAGGGAATAGAATCGGAAAGCAAAATAAAATTTAAAAATTTTAAAGGTCGACCATGCGGAATCTATGAAAAAGAAAAGAAAGGAACTCGGTATCATTCAGAATCCGTATGTTGGTTCAAAAATAGAGATAGTGATCGCTCTAAAAAAGATCCAATTAGGAGTGTTAATAATTCTAAATTAGAAATGAGTTTAAATGAAATAGATAATAAAAAGCTAATAATCCCACCATTAATCAAAATTAAGTTAATAATAAATGATTCCATAGATACATTGGGAGTTTATGATTCCGGATCAAATGTAAGTTTAATTAATTTTAATTAATTCAAAAAATTAATATTATTATCCTTAAAAAATGACCCAAACAACAATAGCAATAATCAAGCTAATTTAAAAACGATTAATGTTTAATAAAAGTCTATAGGAATAGTAACATTAAGATAAAGATTTTTCAAATAGAAAAAAATACAGATGTTTTTGTCATAGATGAACAAAATTTTGATTATGATTTCTTGATTGGATTGGATTGCATAAAATCTTTCCAACTAATTCAAAATGAAAACTTAGGAATCACACAAAACCTAAACAAAGAAATGAAGCAAAGTAATGAAAAATTTCCTGGCTTCACAGGTGACAAAATTGAAAACAAACAATATTTCATTGATGAAAATAATGATAAGGAAGTAACAGTAAAAGATATTTTTTATATGAATGATTAATGATTAATGTTTAATAAAAGTCTATAGGAATAGTAACATTAAGATAAAGATTTTTCAAATAGAAAAAAATACAGATGTTTTTGTCATAGATGAACTAAATTTTGATTATGATTTCTTGATTGGATTGGATTGCATAAAATCTTTCCAACTAATTCAAAATGAAAACTTAGGAATCACACAAAACCTAAACAAAGAAATGAAGCAAAGTAATGAAAAATTTCCTGGCTTTACAGGTGACAAAATTGAAAACAAACAATATTTCATTGATGAAAATAATGATAAGGAAGTAACAGTAAAAGATATTTTTTATATGAATGATAAGGTAAGGTTAACTTTAATGAACACATAGAAATTACAAACTTCAATATTTCAGTAAATTATGTAGACACTCAGCAACAATAAAAAATAGATGAATTAATTAACAATCACTATTTGCAAAAGATAAATATGATGTAGGCTCAGTGAAAGGCTATGAAGCACATATAGATTTACCAGTAGATACATATTGTAGCAAAAGACCATATAGGTGCAATTTTGAAGACAAAAAAGAAATAGAACAGCAAGTTTCAAAATTATTGCAAAAAAAATTATTAAAGAATCTTATAGTCCTTTCGCAGCTCCTGTAACATTAGCCTATAAAAAAGAAGATGGAAGAAAATCTAGACTATGCATAGATTTTCGCGATTTGAACTAAATTGTGTGTGTGGTTCCTCAGTCGCAACCATTTCCACTTATAGAGGATTTAATGATAAAAACAAGAAATTGTAAATTTTTCTCAACATTAGACATATATTCCGCGTTCTGGTCCTTACCTTACCTTACCGTACCTTTAACAGTGGAAGATAGGAAGAAAACAGCATTTGTTACTCAAGAAAATCATTTTCAATGGACTTGTTTACCATTTGGTTTAAAAACATCACTGCAATTTTTCAAAGAATACTAACCAGCATTATTAGGAAACACAAATTATCAAATTTTACAGTAAATTTTATCGATGACATTTTAGTATTTTCCCAGACATTCACTGAACACATTAAACACTATCGTTGTTATTGGAAGCAATTTCAAAGGAGTACTTTAGATTGAAATTCTCTAAATGCAATTTTGCACAGGACTCTGTAAAATACTTCGGTCACATAATAAAAAATAATACAGTGACTCCACTAAAAGATAATTTAATAGCTATAAAAGATTTTCCTGTTCCAATAACGAAGAAAAATAATCGACAGTTCTTAGGTAAAATAAAATTTCTATGGAAAATATATACCAAATATATCAATCATATTAGATACTTTACATAATTTGTTAAGATAATAATAGTTTAAAAAAACTAAAAAAACACGCTAGGTTGTGCTGAACTGAGTGCCCGAAAGAGCAAGTCTGGAACTGCACGCATGCGTAATTCGCGCACTAGCTCTGTCTCTCTTACTCGCATGCAAAGGATGCGGAAAGAAATTAATTAATCCTGGCGAATCTAATTAGGATAATCGGATATTTTGATCGGATTATTGCATTGTCATCGACCTTTGACAGGTGTGCAAAGTTTGAATCAAATCTGATCGTTCAAAGTAGGGCAAAATCGAGCTCAAAGGAGTCGGTTACAAACAAACATACATACATACATACAGGTGAAGCTAATAAAAGCGTGTTAAAAAGATCAAAAATTTACCTGGACTGAAAAATGTCAAGATACTTTTGATACAATAAAGAAACTGCTATGCTTAAAACCTAATTTAGAGACCTTTGATCCGGATTTACCAATACATATTTGTACAGACGCTAGTATACAGGGTATAGGGGCTATTTTGAAACAACCACAAGAAAATGGAGAAGAAAAGCCATGTGCATATTTTTCGAGGAAATTAAATGATAGCCAGAAACGGAAAAAAGCCATTTATCTGGAATGTTTAGCTATAAAAGAAGCGTTAAAATATTGGCAACATTGGATCATAGGATAAACCTCTAGAAAAACTGAATATTAAGGCAAGGACAGATGAAGAACTAGGAGACCTCACATATTACTTACTTCACAATTTAATTTTGAAGTGATATATTCACCAGGAAAGGACAATGTAGAAGCTGACAGTTTAAGTAGAAACCCTGTATTAGAACCACATATAAATCAGGAAGAAGTTTTAAAAATTGTTAATTTTATCACACTAGAAGAGATCCAAAACGATCAAGAGAAAAACGAGGACATTAAACTGTATAAAAATAAATTAATATTAAAAGATAAAATATACTCCATCAAATAGGAAAAAACTAGATGAGTTAAAAATTGGACCTTATAAAATTTTAGAAAAATTATCTATCTCAATTTATAAGATTAATAAGGGATATAAAAAATTAGAATCAAAGCTGTTTCACATTACAAAACTCATACCAGTGCCTGAAGAATATTGAAAACCTGGGGGGGGGGAGAGACGTAAATGAAGCTCTTTTGGCTCTTCATTTAATTTTAATTTCGCGCACATTAACTTTGACTTACGTCAAAGTATTATCTATGGTGACAGCTCATTGCACTAGTGTTGAGTAGGACACGATTTAAAAATGAGTTTGTAAGAGTAGCCTCTTTTTTGTACTGCGCCAGTACAATGTCCCACTTCAAATGAGGCGAGGCGTCATGACGTGATGACGCCTCGCCTCATTTGCAGCTCCATGAAGCTTGGCGGTACATTTGAAAGAACGAGTATTTCATGTACTGTTGCTGTATTTGTACAGGACAGGGCGTCTTACAAAGTGTGATTGAGGTAATACTTAAAGCAAAGTAATAAAAAGCGATTGATTTTAGACGAATGACGATTGTATCGACGTTTCTACTTATTAGCCACTGTAGCATTATTGTGCAAGCGACTTATTTGTAAAACATGATTTTGATTTAAAATATACCTAATACAAAGACATACACAAACAAAACAAATACGTATTTAACAGACATTCGTGAAATCATATTTTTCTAAAACTGTCGCGTCTCGTACTTTGTAGCAGTACATATGTAATAGAGTGAATAAAAACATCATGTTGTCTCTTGCAGTCACGATAATGTCCGTTGAATAAAAAGACTTGCTTTTGAAGCATGTGCCTCATTCTCTCTCTCTCTCACCCTACAGTTCACATGCGAAGAGTAAAGTAACGCGACATGAAATTTGAAGTGGTACATGTTATAATGTTGAGCCGCTCTTACAATATTGTGTCATGTACGGGACAAATGTACCGCCTCTTGTATGTCCTACTCAACACTACATTGCACTATGTTCATTCTATTATAAAAATGGACGCTGGGCAATAAAAAATTTGACTACCGATTATTTAAATAGTAATTGAAGCAATAGCTTTCAATGTTGTTTCTCTTTACAGGTCAGTAAATAATAATAATTAGATTTAGTATAATTGATTAAAACTAATAACTTAAGTGTAGAAGTAAGATGTTTGTAAGAGTAATTTGTGATATGATTTTCGATAAAAGAATAAATTCTACGGGGAAGGCCTTTGTTCAGCAGTGGACATCCTTTGGCTGATATGATGATGATGATACGAATTACACAAATATGTAATATGTTGTTTTTATTTTTGCCCCACACTACGTTATCTCATGTCTCACGGGTGTGTTTACAGGCACAAATTCCACACATAATACATCCAGACCCGAAAAACTACCAGCACCAGATCTTACACATATTTGTTCCGTGTTGTAATATAACCCATGACCGCAGCAACCGACTGTACAGCCACTGCACCAACTGTGCCGTGCAATGGTTTACCGGTTTTAATTGAAATGAATCATTATCAAAACAACTGCAAACCTCTTTTGTATTTGCCCCAGTGTTATTTAAATGTCAAAATTGTTTCTTTTATTTCAAAAGTTGGTCAATATTCAAATTATAACCTTTGACTTCGGAATAGAAAATCGTTATCTTCAACATTATCTTGTCATTATCAGTGTGTTACACACTTGCTAACAAGGAGTCATTGCACATGACCGCTTTGAAACATTTTGACGCCCGTCAGTTTGAAGAAGCGCTTATCGGACCACCTTAGCATTGCAAGGGTTAAAGTTTATATGCCAAACAAATATAATCGTTATCCCTCTTTATTAAGGTTCTAAAAAGTTGCACGGATAAGTTGGTAGTGCATTGGTCTTTTACAAAGCCATGACGGACAGTCACTTGACGAATTCCTTTATGCCATCATATTTGTGATATTAACAGCTCAAACGGGAACTTTATTGCCCTTAGTATAAAGTTGATTTTTGGAAAGCAAAACGGCTGTATTTTCGGATGTTTTCGCCTAAATACAATAGTCATGAAGATGTCAGGCGCGTAGTATCGAATGACACATGGTCGGATATTTGAATATATCGTGCTGAGAACAAATTTCACTGTTCTTGAGTAGCGTTTGACGGGTGGGTCGCGTCAAGCGTCACCCGTCAGGGTAGACAGGGTTTTTGTATGACGCTGACACGTACCTATACGCGTATGACGTATTCTCAGCCGTGTTACCTGGGTTGCTTTCAGTTGATGTGGCGTGAAACTGAGTTCAGACGTTTCATGTCACGTTTTTGAAACTACATTTCACTTAGGTCGACCTCTAGATGTGAAAGAAACTTTTTTATTTTATTTTGTTTGCGAGAGCGGCGCCTGTGGCTTAGGCACTTCTTAATAAAACGCTCTCAAAACATGTATTTTTTTGATTGATGTCTCATGCTTTTTGTTGCTTACCACCTCAGCGTATGTTACGCTGGAGGTCTTAACTCTGAATATATTTATTAACTACAAGGTATGTATATTTTACAGTGCTCTGCAGTACAAAGTTTATGACTTATAATGAAGCTGTACGGAAGGAGACGATATGTCACACGTATATGTGTGTTAAAATGCGGAACTGTGTGTTTCTATATAAATAAATGCCCGATATAATGTATATGTAGAAGAGTAGTGAGTACTGGCAAATCCCCCTCTAAATGATGACCAATTATTGCCTTTTTTTAGCAGCTGATACGATAATACTTAGGATTAATGTACCCAGACCATCGGAAAGAGTTATGAGAGATGATAAAACTGAAGTAGACGCCATCGTTTTTCTTATAGAGTACCTTCAAACTAACAATATAATCAACTAGATTTTCTGATATCCTTGTGAGCCCAGTACGGTTAAGCAGTATAAATCGCCGGTGTATTTCTCTTATTCTCTAGTGTGATCATACGAGGACCTGGAGCCCCCCTTAGGTGCCGAAGATGCCCCGTGGGGGTGACCGCTTTACAGTCACCCTCTTAGAGAAGTGCCTATAGGCATCGCACCAGTGGACGGCTCTAGTGTGATCACATGAGGACCTGGAGCCCCCTTAGGTGCCGAATATGATCGCCCCAATGCTTTTAGCAGGTAGGAGTCAGCATGCCCCTCCGTCCTTCCCCGGGGCGGAGGAGGTTCAAGTAGAATTTCAACAGGCCCCAATAAAAAAAGAGCAAAGAGATATCCAAATGAAATTTCCATAGATGACATTCGTGCCATTCAATCCAAGACCATTACGCCAATGTCCTTTGATCAAACAAAATATTCATAAATCAAAACCAGCCAATATCTCACGTCTCAACTCACAAGCAATCATCACGAAGATGTTCAAATCGAAAAATACCAACACATAGCGGGCAGTAAGTACGTGGCTTATCCTCCTTCATATTTAGTTATAAAGGTTAGGCAGCGATGAGAACTAAGCGAGAAATAGGCGAGGAATAAACAAGGTGTAAGAGTGCAATTCAATCGCCCTTTGTGTTATAGAAAAATTAAAGGGTGAGATCTAGTTTTAACAATCTGAAATTATTCATTACATAAGTACAAATCTAGGAATTTTATTCGCTAAACTTGATATTAGCTGCGTAAATACATAGAAATTTGCTGAAGAGTGTTGTAACAAATTATTGTAACAGTAAGTACTTCCAATTTGATTTATTTTTAATATCTAATGGACGATATTAATAATCAATCCAATCCAAAATCTTTGGATTTCGGATTTGTCCGTTCAATTGTGATCCTTACATGAAAACAGATCATTTTCAAAATCTTTAATGTAAAGATTTCAGATTAGATTGATTATTAATTTCGGCCGTAAGTGAGATTACACCAACAACTTGGCATTGTTTTTATTTTGAGTACACCGCTACATTAGCGGTTCATTTTAGCTAGCGATGTCACCTCTGCTTTATATCGTCTGTAGTTATATAATCCGAGGCTAGTAATGGGCAGTTTGAACAAGAAAATTGCATATGAAATTGTCCTGGTCACCGGTTGAAGCACACTCTTGATTGTTGATCTTGGCATGTACGTGTTAGTTTTATAGTCATTATTAAAGGTTCGTGTGAGTTTTATTAATCTATGAGAATACACAGGAGAGATTTTTGCTTAGAAAGTAAGTTTCGGTCAGTCGGCATGATTGGCGCAGTGGCTGAGCAATTGGCTTTTTGTGCTGCGTGTAATGTGTTGGATCACTGCACGAAACAAATATTTATTTGATCTACAGATAGCTGTTTCAGGTATGGGTATGTATGTGAGATTTATGTCTGTAAACTGTACCCACGATAGTAGAAATACTAGTGAGGAGCATCGTTTAAAAAAAATTCATTGCGCTTTTCTTTAAGATCTGGCTGATATGATGATGATGTTGACGTCGTTCATAACTTTTTTATGTTAACTCGTTTTTAGGTACTTGGTAATGCTAGTCCGTCCATCTATGACAAAATGTGTTGTACAACATTCCAACATCCGCCAAGAAATTAGGTACCTACATTTGGCACAGCGATTAATTTTCTGCGCTGCGGGTCGCGTGTTTGATTCCCGCACCGTACTCGTATGGCCTATAACAGTTGTTCTGGGTCTGCGTGCTCGTGCATGTGATATTTATATCTGTAAACTATACCCACACCACGGGAGAAATCATTGGTTAGGGCATCTCTATCTACCGAAGAAAAATAACTTGTATTTAAAAAAGTGTGTGTGTCGGCCTCGACTGGAGTTTACTCTGTAAGTACAATTGTCTCAGTAATTAATAGGCAGTGGGGGTTAAGAAATAAAAAGCACTGTTTGTGTTTATGTTTATATGTACGATATATATCATATCTAAAAATGAATTATAACCTACCTAGTAACTGGATCCACGAATTCGTAGGATTTTCTTCCACCATCACTTAAACTAGATTCTTCCATTATTTTATACTTTTTTATTTAATCACCCACTGTATATTAATAATTAATAATAATTATAGGTATTAAATATCAATATTTATATAAATTAAATGAAATAATATAAAACTTTGACATCAAACGACATTTGACACATACATGACTTTAACGCAAAAGGTGCACAAGGTAGGTGCGCAGAAAGACGTAACGCATTTTAGTTAAAGCTCGACAATATTTCACGGCTCATCAATTTTTCATACCTTAAATATAAATCGATTCTTAAGGATAAAGTATATTGATCCACAGATCTCCAACTCCAACATGATCTGTGGATCAATATAATTTTGCTTTTATATTGATGATGTGATGTGGCATAAGGTAAGGTATGGTGTCCGGATTAAGAATATGGCAGCACTATGTCTTCCCGTGGATGTCGTAAAAGGCGACTAAGGGCTAATAAAGGCAAATCTATTGGGGACGCCTTTGTTCAGCAGTGGACATTATTTGGCTGATATGTTGAACATTTTACAGAAATAATTTCATTAATCCTATTTTTATACGAACTTTGGAATACCTTTTAACTATCATTAAAAACTTACGAATGACTAACAATTATGAAGAACTACTCTCATGATAACCTTTCACCCTTCAGGACCTGTTCTGATGATAAATGGCGTCCGTCTAATGAGCCATCAGCGAGACCAGACGCGATGTCGTGACATCAATTTGCACGCTGTATTGCGTATGCGCATGTACTGTCACACACAAAAACGTTTTACAAAATATAATATTAATATTTTAGTTCTGTATATTCATCTTGATTATCTTTTCACTTAGCCTGTATTTACCATTTTACCCAAATACCTACCTACGTCCGTCTGGTATCCGGGTTAAGAATACAGCATCAGTCCATCTCCTCCCGTAGATGTCGTAAAATGCGACTAAGGGAAGCCTAAACCAGAGGGATGGGCGGCAGCGCCTCTTCTGTGGAACAATAGCCATACTGCGCTCACCAACCCGCATGTCGAGCGTGGTGAGTATTGGAAAATACCCCCAAAATGACGACACAATTGTAGAATCTATGGGGGAGGCCTTTGTTCAGGAGTTGATGAATAAATAGCTGATATGACAAATTTGCCGGACTCCTACCGGCTAAAACCACCGGAGTGGTCATCTTCGGCACTAAAGAGAGGCTCCAGGAACTTGAATAATCTCCATCTAAAGCCACCCATTGGTGCCACGGCTTTAGGCTTTGGCGGGGGGATTGTGAAGGATTCCCCCGAAGCCTCGCTATGCGCTGTGCTGCGCAAATGGTGGCAAGTGACCACATGCATGACCTGCCTGAGTCAATATTTTATTAAAGTCGTCACTCAGTAACAAAATACTATAATTGTTAGATAAATGGAATATTTTTTTACTATCTGTAACTAGAGGTTCAACCCACCGTCTAATTTTAAGGAAATCGGATTATATATAAATAATTTAGGGTACTTTGGTATAGACAGTTGGCATGCACAGTTCGGTTCTATTCTGCCGCCCTCGACCCCCGATCCATCGCGTCGTATCGCCGGCCCGCACTGTTCGTATTCGCGTTCTTTCTGTCATTTTTCTGTCTTTTTGTTCGGCCTCTAAAGGTTGTAGTTCTATGTTAAATAGCCTGTAACTTTCCTCAATTATTTATCCAATGCATAAAATAATATTTTCAAATTCGACTAGTAGTTCCAGAGATTTGCGCGTTCAAACAAAAAAGAAATAACTCTTACATTAGTATACATGAGTGGACGTGTCCCAATATCTTTCGAGTCAATACCATAAAAAATCATTGTAATATTATTTGATTACTTATGCTAAAGACAATAATAGTCGATGATGCAAAGGTAATTGTTGTCATAAAGTAAATTGCCACAGCGATGCTGTTCGCCCAGTATTTATTTAGTGTATTTATTAATATTAGCCGTTCTAATGGTAATACAGAATGCTTGATAAGGTGGTTAAATCCGTGACATTTCGCTTAAATTTGCGTGAATGTTTTTTTGCGTTTATAGCTAAATTATGGCCATTTAGTCATAATTGGTTGAGGGTAGTGGGGGTAACGCACCCACTCGACTCAGGGGACGGGGCGCGCGAAGTGCTCTTCGAAGCCCCAATGACTATCCAGGGTGAGTCCCAGGTACTTCATGTACTGGCCCAATGCATATCCTCAAACTGGGTGGTTCTCTGCTCCGCAAGAACATATGACCGCCGCAAACGCGCTCTATCAGCCGATGGAAGACCATCCATTCCATCGATCTGAGAAGTAGGCTGTGTTTAAGCTGGTTTTCTATAACACGATCCCTCCGCGACTCGAAGAGCACGTAAAGCCATCGGTCCCAGTTCACGTTTACAGGCAGCCAGAGGCCGAAACGTCTAGCAACCGATCCACCTAAGAATTGGTGTAACCAATTCGTTGGGTTGTGAATGTTAGACGGCAGTCACTCTGTGTAAAATACAGAGAGTCCGTCGGATATCAGTCTGTAGGTTGGTAGCCGACTTTAACTTTTTAATTTTTACTTTACGTGTTAAAACTGGGTAGGACACAGAATGAAAACAGACTATATTGAACTGTCATATACGATTATTTAAATCTTGTTTCTTCAAGCCCGTCTTGGGACTTTACCATACATCTCTATATCATATCAGCCAAGCCAAGCAGTTCCACTGCTGAATAAAGGCCTCCCATAGATGCCCACAATTGTGTCGTCATTTTGAGGGGAATTTGCCAGTACTCACCACGCTTGGCAGGTGGGTTGATAAATGCAGTATGGGTACTGTACTACAGAAGGGACGCTGCA
The DNA here is from genome assembly GCA_947459985.1 of Diloba caeruleocephala. NCBI lineage: Eukaryota > Metazoa > Arthropoda > Insecta > Lepidoptera > Noctuidae > Diloba > Diloba caeruleocephala. Next base: position 8,316,145 of record OX381618.1, read on the forward strand.
GCCCATCTGTCTGCTTTAGAGTCCCTTGGTCGCCTTTTATGAAATCCACGGGAGTAGATGGAGTGGTGCTATATTCTTAATCTGGACACCACATGGAATACAAAATTCGCCTTCACTGGACAGTATCAACTTTTCGCCCGATCACATAGTAAACAGGGTAGCCTGTTTACACATATTCAAATCTGTTGACACATACCGAAATATGTCAACAATATAACAATATCATCAACAATATCGCAGGCATATCCCACATAACACTACATCTCGGCTGGTGGCCGGTAGGGCCTCGCCAATATTGTTCGGTTCATAATTTCGGCAGCATAAAGCCCACAGCTGGACAACTAATCGTAGCCTACACCACTATTATTCCGGCTATTGTTCGGATAAGCAACCACAACTTCCGCAAATTACCGGCGAGAGGCCAAGTAGAAAAATAAACTGGTTATATCACGTGCTACACCGAGAAATTGATAGATAACTAATACCTAGTTTTGGTGCCTGTGATACAGTCGTTTTTTACATTAGCACTTTTGTTATAGCGCATTGCAATGTCCTTGTGATTATAAAAACAATCCCTCAGTGTTTCCAATTGTTCAAATGAAACTTTCTTTGAAGTCATATTACCGAAGTTTCACTTTCTTACCACTAACAACAACGGACACGATACAAATGTCTGCACTCCACATTTATTTAAAGAAACCATTAAAAACGCTTACAAAAAAGAACCCACTTGAATTTCGAATCACCTCGTAAATAGTTGCGCTTCGACATATATTATTTGATACATAATATAGCTAATCAGCTAGAGTCGTAACTTAACTTACATTTGGTAAGTTTTTCAAGTACCTAAAAGGTAAGTGTTTTAAGTACCTAAAAGGGTCTTCAAGATCTTAACCATGTTAAATAAGATGTTTTGTAACAAAAATAAGTTTTTGTAGAATTCTCTTGATCATTAAAAACTGTTATAAAATAAATTTTATCTAGTTTTTGTACACCGTAAAACCGATCATACTGCCAATAAATATTTCAGAACGTTTGTTTATATTATTGGCTCGCCGGTGAGCGATAATGTAGCAGGTCTGAAGTTGATACATTGCAGGTCAGATGTAATTGTTCATGGTACAAATAGAAAACCTGTCAGGTTAACTTGTTATGTTGACCTGCCCTGTACTTGGCAAATATTTTAAATGTTCATGGTAGGCCCGCAGGTCACGCTACAACGTTACCTCTATGCCCTTTAAATATGTACCCAGTTTGTCAAGTTTTTTGTCCAATAACTTTATTATTATTATACATATATGTATAATATATTTACTTTTATTACTGAACATACCAGCTGAAGATCAGGGGATTAGAGAGTGGACCATCAAATCCGCCACTTTGATCCACCGATTTCTATTTTATGATCAAAACAGCATAATGATTTATTAAATTAATAAGGACTTTCTGTAATAAGGATTTTAACTGAACAAACCGGTCAACATATCTTATGGTTAGTGAACTTTTCTCAAGTAGTACAAGTAGTAAAAAATATTAATCTGGTTTATGCACTATTGACAATTTAATTGTTATAATTATATATAAATATAATTTATTAATTGCACGAGACATACAATCGCGTTCAACATACGTTTATGGCGTGTTATTAAACGGTTTTATTGAATCATTTGCATTTTCATCGAATAAATCAAAACAGGTTACGATCTGTCCCTCATTTTATTGTTTACGCTACTAGTCCTTTACTTTGTAGGCAGAGAGAATTTATCCTAGCTACATGATACATAGCAGTTATGATATAAGGAAGCGAGACGTGATCACTTACTGTGGGCCTCATAAGAAAGCTCAAGGTCACTCAACGAGCTATGAAGAGAGCTATGCTTGGTATTTCTCCACGAGATCGAATCAGAAATGAGGAGATCCATAGAAGAACTAAAGTTGCAATGAGCGGGGCACATAGCTCCTACAACCGATGGCCGTTGGGGCAAAAGGGTTCTGGAGTGGAGACTACGCACCGGAAAACGCAGCGTGGGACCTCCTACGAGGTGGACAAACGACCTGGTAAAGATAACTGGGAGTCGTTGGATGATGACGGCATGTAACCGTTGTAGAAATCTATGGGCTCTCCCATTTGCCCACAAGGCCTTTGTTCAGCAGTGGACGTCCTGTAGCTGATATGATGATGATGACATAGTACATATGTATATTTGAATTACTTTAAACCACTCACAAATATTTACACACTATTAATCTAAATACAAGGTGGATCCAACTTATTAATTTAACTATAAGATGGATTTTGGTCAACCCAACTTAGAAAGTACGAAGAAAGCTCTAGCGTATAATTCAATGCCTGCAAAGCCGTCGGCGGTCCACTGCATCACCTTTATTCCATCTGACAACTGTCAAAGTTTAATTATTTATTCAATATGCGATATACAGAATACTTCGCGTGTTCTCCAATAGCTTTATTAATTTGAACTGCGCACTTGAATTGTATAAATCAAATACGAGTAGTGTCTGTTCGTCTCTGAGGGTATGAAGATAGCTAGAGCGCTAATGTGGTATTGGGAAGTGACGTATACTGCTGGGCCATATTAGGGCAGGACTGGTATTAGTATGAACACATATTTTGTGAGTACTACTTTAAAGGACATACATAACTTTTTAACGTTTTATCTTCGCTTGATCGTATTTTTTCTTTACAACCTTGTAAAAACGTCCCTTCTGTGAAACGGTAGCCATACTGCGCTCACCAACCCGCCTGCCAAGCGTGGTGAGTATTGGCAAATACCCCCCAAAATAATGACACAGTTGTGAAAATCTGTGGGGGGAGACCTTTGTTCAGCAGTGGACGTATAAATGGCCGATATGATATGATGATAAATACGGTACATGCGAAATAATCAACTCCGTTTCGATCTTTACTTGCCGACCATCAAGATATTTATGAAACAAGCGTCTAAACGCTATCTCGATTCTGCCCTGTCCCACCCAAATCCCCTTGTGGTATCAGCCGCCGATTACCAACCCTCCCGTATCAGTAGAGTACGCCGCCCGAGGCACGTTCTGGTCGATCCAGACGATAAAATCACGTTAGATCACATAAAGAGACTCGTGTTGTCTCATTCACTTAACACCCGACCGTTTTAACGCCCTCGCCGCCGAGGATGCCCACCTCACCGACGTCGTATCCTATCGCCGCGTCACCTTCCCGTTCAAGTTAGCACTTCTCCCTCCCGTCTCTAGCTCGCGCCGGCCCGTGCCGAGCCTATAGTTTTAAATGTTCCCTAATACATTATAAATAATACCGATCCAGCTGTCCCCAAAACAATAGCTTGTTATCCCAAGCAACGCCTTAAGCCGAGGTCCGTGTCCCGCAGGGGGCGCCCTTAGCGAAAGTTGCTTTGTTTTAAATATTAAATTTAAGCCTGGCTGGAGGCCTCTTTTGGCTTCGCCAGCAAATGACCGGTTAAGCAACCACATTTCCCTGAAATGTATGCGAGAAGCCCAACAAAAAAAAAGATGATAAATAGACGAGCAATTTATTCGCCTGGTGGTAAGTGTGCCTGCCCATAACCATTGTAATTCTACTCAGGACTAGTCGTGTGTGGCACCAAACTGTACTCGTTACCTCGAGACATTCGATATTTATGCCCAGTAATTTCACTAGATAAGGTGCCCTTCAAACCGGAACACAGTAGTGTTAAAAGTTAGAACTGCTTGATGCTGAATATTTGGCACTAAGATGGTACCTACCTAGCCGTACTCTTGCAATAAGAGACCTACCACCATATCTGTGGCTTAAAAATGACGGCACGTTTGGTGCAGTGGCTGATACAGCCGGCTGCTGCACTCCGGGTCGTGGGTTCGATTCCCGCACGGAAAAATATTTGTATGATCTGCAGGTTGTTGTTCTGGGTCTGGGTGTATTGTGCGTGGAATATATGTCTGTAAACGCACCCACGACACAGGAGAAATCCTAGCGTGGGGCAATGTTTTTAAAAAAAGAACAAAAATAACAAAGGAGAACAAAAACCGGATACACGCAGCGACTAGTGAAAATTTTACCTCAAACATCAAAATGAGACTACTGCTTGCGTTTGTTCATACTTGGTGACCCTTCAATTAGCTGTGGCGCGCTCTATTGCTTATCTTTGTACTCAATGGTCTGGCTGTTTGTATTTTTAATTAGCTTGTCAAGTTGACGCGAGTAAAAGTGAACTGTTTGTGCAGCGTTCGTTTAGTACATTGTTAGTGTGTCACGATTTTGTAATAGGTAATCTTTTAATTTTGTTCAGATTTTTATGCTGTCAAAATATAGCCAAGCTAAGGTTTTTAAGTTTTTATTATAATGTATTTATGTTGCAAGCCTTGTCATTAACGCATATTACATGATTACCTCGGTAAATTCTTACAACTTTCGAGCTATATAGGTGTTATAGGTAAACGGCGGCAGCTACTTTTATGGCGATCTAAAAATAAAAGGTAACATAAAACACTTATATTATATTCTGAGACTGATAAAAAATGTGTAATGATAAATTTAAATATATGGGTTACACTTTACTGATCGACTGTACTTAGGCAAAAATAGTTTGTTATTTTTCTCCTTTTTCTACAATCGGGTCTCTAACTTGTATCAGACGTACATATGAGGCATGATACTGTTTTGGCGCAGTTCCATTATATGTCTGCCAGGATTCAGCTAGCAGTTATTCTAGCTTTAGGCTCTGTTCAGTCATGTCACAACCACACCACAGTAGCAAAATCGTTGGAGTTGCGTTGTGACAGCAGCAAAATACGTGTGAGAAGGGCAGCGGAGGGAAGGCGCACGCGGTGTTCGCGAAGTGACCCGCCGCTTGCGTGCGAGAGCTGTAAGTAGTTGCGTCTGTGGCCGTATTGTCCTCGATATTGACCTCAGGATTGCGACGGCCGTTTATCGGGACTACAAATTGTTATACGTGTGAATGGAACTACACATTTCCATACAATTTTGGGCCCGGCCACATTTCTGTCACTATTGTTTGTGGCAAGTCTGAACAGACCTGAATCTATCTAGGTAAATTATATAATCTATTACTATCATCTATTTGGGTGAATTATATCTTCCTCAGTGTTTGAGTGATTCTTCACAAAGTTGTTACTATGTTTATTCAGTCTCTGTTTATGTAGGTATCTTTCCTCGCTCTAGTGTGACCATACGAACACCGTGAGCCCCCCTTAGGTGCCGAAGATAACCGCCCCAGTGGTTTTAGCCGGTAAGAATCCGGCATGCCCCTTCGTCCTTCCCCGGGGCGGAGGCAGTTCATGACGAATTATACTGGAACCAATAAAAAATAAATAAAAGAAACCAGACAAGTACGAGTAGAACGCGCGTGGAGAGAGTTCGGAAATTGCAGAATATACTGTCTGAACTGAATATATTGTTAGATTCGGTCTTCGGCCAATAACTTATCCCACGAACAAACTTCACATCGTAGTTGAAAAACGGGTTTTCCCATACATTCCAACCGTAAACGTAAGTTTGTACGCACAATATTGAAAGATTTACCACGTTATTCTAAAACCATAGACTTCTTATAGGTTTTTATGTAATCTACAGGTAAACACACACACACACACACACACACACATTCTTAAATTGTCGAAAAAGCTTAGCTCTGCAGCATACGCGGTAATGAAAATTCGTTATTTAACAGACATAGAAACAGCCCGATTAGTATATTTTGGTTACTTTCATAGTGTAATGTCGTACGGTATTCTGTTGTGGGGGAATGCTGCCGATATTCAAACTATTTTTGTGCTGCAAAAACGAGCTATTCGGTCAATTTATAAGTTAAGCTCTAAATATTCACTTAGGGAGCAATTTAAAAAGATTAATATAATGACCGTTCCATCTCAATACATTTACGAAAATGTTTTGTATGTTCATAAAAATATCTCTCTCTTTGCAAAGAATAGTGATACCCATAGTATTAATACTAGGAACAAACACAAACTCGTTGTTCCTGCCACTAGGCTCCAGAAAATAAGCAAATCATTTAAATGTCAATGTGTACGTTTTTACAATAAAATCCCAAGCCATATTAAAAAACTAAGCGTTAATAAATTCAAGTCCACTATAAAACAGAAGCTGTGTAGAAAAGCTTTCTATAATGTAACAGACTATATGGACGACAAAAATGCTTGGGATTGAGCTGCTCTGATATGCATAGGCTTATATTGACATTCCATGTATATGTATCTAAAACCAGTACTTTTAATTAATTTGACATTTAAATTGCATCATTTCTTAAAATGGATTATATTAATTCATATAATGACATTTCATTATTCTATATGACATTATGTTATTTATTTTTAATGTTATTTTTATGTTCATGTTATGCATTTAGATTTGATACTGTAATAGTGCGAGTACCATGTGGGCTTTTCAATTATTTTGTTTTATTGACGTGATATTTGTCTGGCAGTTTAGGTATGTCATGCTCACTCAAGTGTCCTGCTTATGGTGGCGTTGTGTGTCGGGTCGCTAAGTTTCCCTACAATATGGTTGAGCTGAGCGACGCTGATGCATGCGTCATGCTCGTGAACGAGTGCCGTCTGTTGGGATTGGTCATCCTAATGCTGTCATGACAATTGAATCAAAAATTCTGGTGAATATTAAAATCAAGCTTATTTAGTGTAGACTTTTTAAGATAGACTCTTTCTTCCTGCATTGTCCTCACATTACCATCATTTCGAGAACATTGTACCAATATGATTTAAAAAGAGTAACCATGGAGTTTCTTGCCCGTTCTTCTCCATAGGAAATCTACACCTTGGAACGAGGCAACTAAAGTCTTGACTATTCATAAGTGCCTATAAATGGTTTTACATGAATAAAAATATTTTTATCTTTATCTTTTTATCTTTAAAGAACTTATATACATTGTTTTCAAAATATTAGGGCCAGTATTTTCTGAGATAATTTGGAATGGTCAAATCCGTCTATTCTCTTAAATAACTTTAAAACTATATATTTTAAAATTATAAGATAAATACATTGAGACCCTCACAACAAGCCCTTCCATTTCATATGTTACACGGTACAGTTTACAAAACTTTATTCTTTAATTTTCTATATTGCCCCCCAAAATACCCTCATATTAAAAATTAATTTATTTACGTTATACATACTTCTTTGGGTCGCAGAAATCCATATGTATACCAAATTTAAACTTAATCGGTCCAATAGACTGTGACAGACGGACGGACAGACACACGAATGATCCTATAAGTTTATTTTGTCGGACGTTCGTAACCCTAAAAAGGATTCTTTCCTCACTTTCTAGGTACATCCAGGTATTTATGTATTATGTTACGTGTGTTACAAACCAAGGACTACATTAAATTGTTCCTAAAGCAATAATATTATTTTTTTGTGTTGGGCTTCTCGCATACATGTCTGGGAAATGTAGTTGCTTAACCGGTCATTTTCTGGCAAAGCCAAAAGAGGCCTCCAGCCAGGCTTAAATTTAATATTAAAATCTAAGCAACTTTCGCTAAGGGCGCCCCCTGCGGGACACGGACCTCGGCTTAGGGCGTTGCTGGGGATAACAAGCTATTGTTTTGGGGACAGCTGGATCGGTATTATTTAAATTGTATTAGGGGACATTTAAAGCTACTGGCTCGGCACGAGCCAAGCGCGAGCAAGAGACGGGAGGGAGAAGTGCTAACTTGAACGGGAAGGTGACGCGGCGATAGGCCTCCGCGACGTCGGTGAGGCGGGCATCCTCGGCGGCGAGGGCGGTAAAGCGGTCGGATGGTAAAGCAATATGTATTTTATTTATATTTTATCCGTGTGGTGTCCGGATTAAGAATTTAAGCACCACTCCATCTCATCCCGTGGATATCGTAAAAGACGACTAACGGACCAAAAAAATATTCAATGTAATCCAAAATCTTTATATTTTGAATTTCATCCGTTGTTGTGTTATGATTTCGATCACATTTAACACGAAAAAGAAACATCCGAAACGCAAAGATTTTGGATTAGATTGATTATTAATTTCGGCTGTAAGGTACCTACTCTAAAGCAGAGGGATGGGCATCATAATTCTCATCTTCATTGTACGACTTTCATAATTAGCGGTGAACATTGTTTCTTAAACTTATTTATTGGTGTCCAGTGGAAATTCTACTTGAACTTCCTTCTCCTGCCAGAGGGGTTTGCCGGACTCCTACTGGCCAAAACCACTGGAGCGGTCATCTTCGGCACCGAAGGGGGACTCCAGGTTCTAGTAAGATCACACTAGAGCCGCCCATTGGTACCACGCCTTTAGGCACATCACGGAGGGGATGCCTGTAAAAAGGTCGCCCCCCAGGCACTTCTGGGGAGAATTGCAAAGGATCCCCCCAAGCCTTGCTGTGCGCACGTTTCTTAACCTAACATACCAGTTTCTGTTTAAATTCAATCTCATTATATTTTAATCTACTAGATGGTCACTCAGCGGAAGGCTGTAAACCCAGTGCAAACGTCACTACTCTTAATATGACCACAAACTAACATTTATTGTCCAGTAATTTTACAAAATATAAAGTTAATTATAATTACATAGCCTACCACGCCATCATGACCTCTGGTTCATCTTCGTCGTATCACGCATGTCTGCCTAACGGTAATTTTTAATCTTTCGTGTCCCAGACTAACGATTAGGTATGTATGTTCATAATTTATAGGTATGTTTATTTTTAATACATTTTTGCTTTGATAGCTGCTTTCGAATTTCAAGCGGACAAAATATATTTCACTTGTTTTTTTATTTTTCGATTTCCTTCTTAGTTTGCAGACGAATCTCGCATATACAAACATCCTTAAATCTGGAAAAATAATATTTTTGGTATACGGTCGTTGTCGTCGTCGTTTCAGCCGAATAAAGTCAAGAGAGAGACAAGACAAGACTCCCCAAAAGATCGCCACAACGATCCGGTCTGGATGTGTTGTGGGCTCATTAGGGGGTTTTGCCATAATCGCCACGCTTCACAGGCGGGTTGGAAATCGCAGTGGAGTTGTTAATGTACTCTAAGGACGCTGTAGCCCATCCTCCGGTTAATCCCATAGTCGCGTTCTACGACACCCACGGGATGGGATGGGTTGGTGCTATACATTGCCGGCACCACACGTCACGCCTTAGAGTGAAAACTACGGGAATGCATTTGTCATTTTCCATATAAAATGCCTTACGTATAAAAGCTAAATGGATTGTCATAAAACACTGTACTTATTGAAAAAACACAAATACAACATTTACAAAAAACACCGATCCCCGAGTTTCTTTCGGTATTTCTTCTCAGAGGTTGTCATGTAGTGAAATGCCCTCCGTCGTTCCAATATGGGGGCAATATAATTCCCGGGGATGGACGAAGGGGCATACCGGACTCCTACCGGCCGCCCATGATGCCACGCCTTTAGGCTCATCGCGGAGGGGATAACTGTACAGCGGTCCCCCCTCTAGCATAAGGAAGGGGACTGTGTAAAGGTGCGCCCCCAGGCACTTCTTGGGGAGGATTGTAAGGGATCCCCCAGGCTTCACTGTGCGCTGTGCTGCGCAAACGGCAGCACAGGACCACCAGTCGGCGCCACCGTCTTCCCGGGTGTCGCTTGGTATTAGCACGCAGATTCCCCAATCTGCGCACCCGCAACCACCAAAGCTCCCTGCCATAAGGTGACGGCATGGGGCTCAGGCGTGTTGGACCTGGGCGCCGTGGTCATTGTTACCCCCGCGCCGTCTCGTCTACTCCGTGCGGGATCGGTCCTTTCCCGATCCTGCTCTGTAGTCTAAGTCGGCGAAGGAAGTTCATGTAGACTTACCACTGGAGTCAATAAAAAATAAATAAAAATGGATGCACAGGTATTCATATGTCATCTATTTTTACAAATGGGTGCCAATTTAAGAAGTGCATGGAAATGAATTTAACGACTTTCGTTACGGATTTAATCAACAACTATGTTATGAAAGACTTCAATTGGCATTTCATAATGAAACCCCACTTCGTGCCACTGTTATAACTAGTTTAATGAGTTTAAACGTGGTCGAAGCAATCTCACTGATGCTTTGCGTCAAGGACGTCTTCCTACTGCGTCCACTTAAGATAACGTGAGTACTGTGCGGCTAATGATAGAACCTGATTAAAAAGTGACATATCAACAGATCCGGGCAAGTTTAGGCATTAGAGTCAAGTGCAAAAAGTCATACACGAACATTTAGGCGAACTTTATAGTCTTATCTATCTAGATATCTCATAATATGACGGAAGATAAAAATCGCTGTCATTTGGATTGGAGCTGCGAAATGCTTGAAAAGTCTAACGGAACTGGCTCGAATGCTGTGTTTGACATCGCCACAGGTGCTGAAATCTGCATATATTGTAACGAGCCTGAAACCAAAAGACAATCTGCCCAATGGATGTTTCCATTCAAAGATTTCCTAACAAAAGTAAAGAACGGCTGAAGGCAAGGAAACAGATGATTGTCTTATTCTTGCGATGGAGTCGTCATTTCGGAACAATTGCTCTAGAGGATAAAATAACTGTTACTGCAGATCGGTATGTTAGTCATCATGCTTACCGGTTGACTTGGATTTTTTTGGACAGCGGCGCCCAAGGTACTTAATCCTTCTCCATCACGACAACGCTCCAGCCCACTCCGCCAGACGGACAATCGAATCATTGTCTATGGAAGGTGTGGATTTAGAGAGTCATCCTCCTTAGAGTCCCGACCTGATTTACAGCACCTTAAAGCTTGTATTTATTCCCTTAAATAAAAGATAATCACAGAGAAATTCGCTTTATGAATCCCGGAGATGCCGTGGCTGTTCGAAAAAAACGTGGAAGGAGAGTGGGCTCACTGCTTCAGTCAACGATTCCATCGCATGCGACGGTGCTTAGGAAGGAACGGGGACTACTCCGACAAACAATAAAAGTATTAAAAGGTTCCTACATCATCCCGTTTTTGATTTTCTAAAAACTTAATTTCTCCTCCAAGAATCAAAACTCAAGTTCAAATTTCGAAATGTGTAGTTTTCGAAAACTGCGGCATTCAATGAACATGAAGACGACCAAAATATTGTGCAGTCAGAAGTCAAAGTCGCAGATGGTCAAAGGTTAATCACAAAACTCGAAAGCAAATAAGTTTCCTATCAAACATGACCATCTTCCATGAAATCATGTAGCATTAATAGAGTCGGTGTAAACAGCGATATTAGCTTTACCGAAGCCGTCCCCCTTTGCCGAACATTGATGACATTTTGATGGGAGCTGGGCTTATTTTACATTTATTACGTCGCAGCGGGCTATACGAACTAGTTTGGGACATAGTATTACGACTGCTAGATGTGTCAGAGTATGGTCTGTGGAGTGTAGGACCATTTATTGGAGTTTCTACAGTGGCTAAGCTATTGGCTTTCCGACACGTGTTGGGGGCCGATCCCCGCACGGTACAATATTTATATACCCTACAACAACATACACAACTATAGTTGTTTTTGTGCATGTGAAATTTATGTCTGTAAATTGTAACCGACTGAAGTGATTCAGAGGTCTTTTAACAGCACACACAAGAAAATGTTTTTTTTCTTTTTAACTTTGTCCCACTCTAGGATTTCTCCTGTGTCGTGGGTGCGTTTACAAACATGAATTCCACATACAATACACACCCGGAACAACTACCTGCAGATCATACAAATATTTGTTCCGTGCGGGAATCGGACCCACGACCCGGAGCGCAGCAGCTGACTTATTAAATAGTAATTTAAGAAGTAACTTACCTTTAATTCGTGTTTTCATTTATCCTATAAAATTTATTGAGCTGTTTTTTTACAAACCCCTAGGCAAAGGTGTCAATTTACGTGCACGTGCACATAGGTCATACCATGTAAAGGATAAATTCAACCTTTGAATATAGGTAGAGCGGCTTATGAAACCTTAAAGAATTGTCTGATTGCTCTATCAATAACCTCTTTTTTTATATTATACAAATAAACGCATTTTAATGGAGAATTAAGTCAAGTTGGAAGCCTTTGGATGCCTTAAACAGCAGTTCAATGACAAAGGTTTGCCAGTAACCATACGAAAAGAAACAGATTTAATTGAGAACATAGATTTAATTACCATCATTCATCATTTCAGTCGAAATATGTCTATTGCTGGACACGGCCGTCCCCCAAAAATCGCCACAACGACTAGTATAGGTTCCCGCTGTGTGTTAATTGGGGGGTATTGCCATAATCGCCACGCTTGATTGGCGAGCGCAGTCAGCTCTAATTATTGTATGAGAAGGACGCAGCTGGAATGCTCCGGCTAATACCATCCGGCCATACCTTCTTTTAAAACACCTATGGGATGAGATGGGTTGGTGCTATTCGTAGCCGGCACTACACGACATGTACCTATACCATTTTTTACTTTTTTTATTGGTGCCCAGAGGAAATTCTTCATGAACTTCCTTCGCCCTGGGGAAGGGCGAAGGGGTATGCCCGACTCCTTTTTTTTTTTTTTTATTGATGTCCAGTGGAAATTCTACATGGAACTTCCTTCACCCCGGGGAAGGGCGAAGGGGTATGCCGGACTCCTACCGGCTAAAACCACTGGAGCGGTCATCTTCGGCACCGAAGGGAGGCTCCAGGTCCTCGTAAGATCACACTAGAGCCGCCCACTGGTGCCACGCCTATAGGCACATCTCGGAGAGGGTGACTGTAAGGTGGTCACCCTTCAAGGGGGATTGTAAAGGATCCCCTAAAGCGTCTCACGGCAGCGCGTGAACACATGCGTGCTACCGTCTTCTCTTGGGTCGCTCGGTGTGAGCACGCAGATTCCCCAATCTACGCACCCGTCAACCCAGAGGTCCCCCGTCTTACAGCTACGGCAGGGGGTTTCAGACGTATGAGAATTAGGCGCCCGGGCGGTTGTTACCCCGGCGCCGTCTCCTCCTTCTTCGAGCGGGATCGGCCCACTCCCTCTCATGCATTCGAGTCTCTTGCGGAACGCAGTCACAAACGCATAACTGAAACACTTCATGTTTTCATAAGCAACGTCTGTTCACTGTCACAAACACCAGCACATACTACATACACACACACGGTCCCGATGATCACAACAATAAGCGATGTTGCTGTAATTGCGCTTTATCATGATACTGGCCCTACAACGTCCACTGCTGAACAAAGGCCTCCCCTTTAGTTCTCCACTACTATTACAATTGTGTCATCATATTGAGGAAAATTAGCCAGTACTCACCGCGCTTGGTACGCAGGTTGGTGAGCATAGAATGGCTACGGTTCCACAGAAGTGACACTGCTGCGCATCCCTCTGGCTTAGAATCCCTTAGTCACCTTTTACAGCATACACGGACACTTGGCAAAAGCTGAATAATGTAGTCTGGTTTAATGATCACAAACTTCACGCTAAAGAAAAATCATTCCTTAAATCAAAGTCCAAATAAATATTCCGCAAAACATATCCAGCAACATCTATATCGGAACCTTCCAACTCAATAATAAACAGGCAAAAAAGTCACGCGTCCATTGCGCCTCCGATGGTACCGATAATTTTTCAACACACCGTCTACTTATTACGATCATAGGTAGAGCATTAACTAACGCGCAGTCTTTTCAATCGTGCTCGATTAAATTCAGACAACAACCAACTTTAAACACCAAACACTAAGTTGAAAATCGTTTGAAGTTGATGCATACATACATTATCATATCACATTCAAAATTGCAGTCTACTATTAAGATGCTAAGGTGGGGTTTTGATTGGATAGAGTAAAGAAATGATGGTAGTATTGCAGCTAGACATCGGTCAAAGAATCGTGACCGGCCCGTCCCCGGCACCTGACGTCCACCGGTGTCGGTTAATGTAACTTCACCGGAGTACAAAACTAGCATTTCAAAGATACTGTTTTTAATACCAGTGTTCTTATCCGATCGTTTAATAGAGGTCCAAGGCTAGTTATTATACGCCATCGTCAAAGGTTTTAATGCTACTCTTAACTTATGCCAGAACAAGTTAATTATGATAAGTGAGAATAGAAAAGTGAAAGTTTGGCTCATCATTTCGGCCGAATGAAGTCCACTGCTGGACACAGGCCTCCCCCAAAGATCACAACGACCGATATAGGTGTGTTGTGGGGTTATTGGCGGGTTTTGCCATAATCGTCATGCTTGGCAGGCGGGTTAGCGTTGGCAGTTGAGTTGTTAATGTACTTGAAGGTCGCAGCTGAGATCCTCCGGCTAATCCCATAGTCGCATTTTACGATACCCACAGGATGAGATGGGTTGGTGCTATTTGTAGCCACACGGCACGGTCGGAAATATTTGCAACGTGGTTGTAGTAGCACTGTCTACCGCCTAATTGAAAGGCCCTAACCCGGATGACGTTGGCAGCCTATCTTGTCCTCCTCCACCAAACTTCGTTACGATACGTGTAAGAACCATTTCACCTCACAATGTTACTCCGTCTCTGATTCCACTCCTAATACAAGAGGAGTGGAATCAGAGACGGAAATGTACAATTATTAAAGAAAAATTAGAACACTAAGTGGGTGTTTGCATTTGACAAGCATTACCAAATCGCTCAGTTTCTCACAAAACAAAGTACACAGGTGGGTATTTTTTGTGATTATTAAGAAGTTAGTTTTACACAGCATTACCTCCAAATCTGATGTGTACTTGAATTACCTACCTCACGAGGTACATAAATACGAGGTATTTGCTTGTCGTGAGGTAGGTAATATTAATTAAAATTTCGATTTTAATTGAAACGACCATGTCTTGCTCGGTTTTGTCCACACAGATCAGATTGTTGATCAAATAAAACGTAAATATTTATCAACAAGAATAGTGTTGCAGGGACTCTCATAATCCTTATATTTCAAGCATACTCACGTAGAGGATAAAACCTGATAGAGCAGTTGTTAAAATAGTCGGTGATTTAACACTTATAACTGTATCCTACATGCTACTTCGTCTACGTTGAAAGTATTATATTATTTTCTACTAAGCTGTATGGTTCGAGGCAAAAAATCCAACCTCTCTCGTTTCGTGGGTATCATAAGAGGTGACTAACAGATACTGAAACGCCACTCGATATTTATGACCTGCTGAACTATTTGAGATTTATTAGAAAGGAAAGCGGATGTATCAAAAAGTTTCGCGGGTCTTAATATTGAGTGGCGTTTCAGTATTCGGCCGTAAGCGATTATGTCAAGAGGTCCAGCTTCTCTTATATGCTAAAACAGGCACTGTTAATATAGAATCGTTTGCCGGGTGTGTAACTACTAATGATTCCTTTATCCTTACATAGTAAAACGTAGAATAATAGTCACTTGTAGACCGCTGCGCTATCGCAAACGCGTAAAACACTATTTATATGTGCATAAGTAGCGTATTCCGTGTGGTATCTGGATAAAGAATATAGCACCGCGCCATCTCCTTCCGTTGATGTCATAAAAGGCGATATAGCTACGTAAAACCTGAGTGATACATACATGTGGAATAGAAGAGACGCTACGCTCACCAACCCGCTTGTCATCATTTCGGCCGAATGAAGTACACTGCTGGACACAGGCCTCCCCCAAAGATCACCACAACGACTGATTTGGGTGTGTTGTGGGCTCATTGGGGGGTTTTGCCATAATCGCCACGCTTGGTAGACGAGTTGGCGATCGCAGTTGAGTTGTTAATGTACTCGAAGGCCGCTGCTGCCCATCCTCCGGCCAATCCCTTAGTCGACTTTTACGACACCCACGGGAGGAGATGGGCTGGTGGCATTCTGAGCCGGCACCACACGGTACCTCTTCTCTCATTCTCCCCAATATAATGACACAATTGTTCGAATGTGTGGGGAAGGCGATTGTTCAGCAGTGGACTTTCTTCAGCTGATCATTATCATAATAATAAATACTTTTTCAGGGGTAACGTTTATTTAGAAATGACAGAGCACTAACGGGCCGCCCAGCAAACCGTTTCCTATGTCACCGCTGAAATGGATACGCAATGCGTGGTTAGACTAGTCTTCTAGATGTCGTAATTCTAAGGATCGTAATTTTTCTTTCATGTTGAGCAGATCAATTTTATGAGCATTATACCCTAGTCATTTGTTATGATACGAGGGCGGCACAGAAAATTTCGGGAATCAAGGAAGTGACCCAACGTTACTATTTAAAAATGTATTTATTGCTTTTCGAAGTATTCTCCACGAAATTCGACACATTTTTCCATACGATGGAACCAATCATTGAAGCAACCATTCCATTCGGAAGTTGGGGTCTCCAAAATGGCCGTTTTGTAGGCGTCCACAGCTTCTTTAGGTGATGAAAATCTCTGTCCACGCAATTTATTCTTTATTTTAGGGAAAGTATAGAAATCATTAGGGCTTAGGTCGGGGCTGTACGGCAGATGGTCTAATAATTCTATGTTTTCTTGCTCTAAAAACTCTTTTGTTCTGTGCGCGGTGTGAGAACTCGCATTGTCGTGATGGAGGATGATGCGGCGGTTGCAGTTCTCTCTACGGAGTTCAGAAACGATCTGTGGCAAACAAATGCTAGCATACCATTCTGTATTAACCGTTCTTTGTCCCTCAAGAGGAATAGTCGTAACATGGCCGGTTTTGGAGACAAACGTGGCCACCATTTTTTTTGCAACACTCCGTGAACGAACAATTTTTGTTGGCTTTAACTCATTTTCGAACACCCAAACTCGTGACTGGTTTTTTGTTTCGGGTTCGTACGCATATATCCAGGATTCGTCACCTGATACGATGTTGTATACAGCATTTGAGGATCCTGCGTGGAATCTTTCGAGAGTTCTGACGCACCAAGTAACGCGAGCCGCTTTTTGCTCTTCACATAGCAAATGCGGTATCCATCGGGAAAACAACTTTTTTACACCTAATTGTTCATGCAAGATTATTTGTATTTGACTCATGCCAATGTCTAAAGTTGCCTGAATTTCGCGGTATGTCACATGTCGATCTTCCTCAATCAGCTTACGCACAGCATCAATGTTTTCTTGGGTGACTGCAGTTTTTGGACGACCTTGACGAGGATCATCACTGAGCTTGACACGTCCACGTTGAAATTCAGCAAACCAGCGATAAATTGTGGTTTTGGATGGGGCTTCATCACCAAATGCAGAAATCATCCGGGCAACACACTGTTTTTGTGTTAAACCACTTCGAAAGTCATAATAAATCATCGCTCTTGAATTTTCTCGAGTCAATTCCATTTTCTCAACGACTAAACAAGTTTGACAAAACCTTGTGACAAGACCGTGAATCTTTTTTTAAATAAATAAATGGTATTCGATTTGTAAAACCAAGGAGTTTTCAATTAAAAAGATTTTAATATGACAGGAACAGTGAAAATATTCCATTCCCGATACTTTTAGTGCAGCCTATGTACTGACTGGATAAAAGAAAAGACGATACGCAGGCAACTTACTAAAATCTAGTTAACAATTGATTGAATACGTGATATAAGCTTAACATAATTTCAAGCTTAAATGAAATACACTTTGGCCTATAGATTCTTAAAAAGTGACAAGACAAGCAGGTTATTTGCCTGATCCATGGAGTTTCTTGCCGGTTCTTCTCTACTAATTAGAACTATGCAAATTAAATTCTGACATTTCATAAGTGCCAGTAATTGGTTTACCTATTTGAAATAAAAATCATTTGACTTTGACTTTGATTGTTAGCGTCACCCTACAATTGTAATGCTCACTAGGACTAAAATATTAATAGTACTTACTGCATGGCACTACACTACGGTCGTCACCTCGAGACATCCATTATTTAGTCTCTTATGCCCAGTAATTTCACTAGCTACAGTGCCCTTCTAACTGGAACAGTCATTATTTATAGTTGAAACACTACTGTTTCGCAGCAGAATATCTGGCACATTGATGGTACCTACCTTTTTTTTATTGGTCTCCAGTGGAAATTCTACATGAACTTCCTCCGCCCCGGGGAAGGGTGAAGGGGCACGTCGGACTCCTACCGGCTAAACGGTCATCTTCGGAACCGAAGGGGGCTCCAGGTCCTTGTAAGATCACACTAGAGCCCCCTGATGGTACTTACCTAGCAGGACTTTTGCAATAAGAGCCAAGAGACCCACATTTTTGGTTATGGGTACAACCAAAAAAGTTGATCCTGGTCAAGGTTTTTGTGAGAAATCGTAGTGTGGTAGTCCCCATCGTTAAAGACTATTTTATGCGTCAAGACCTAAAGCTACCGTACAAGAAAAAAAAAACATTACTAGATACCGAAACTAAATTGCTTCCCACTGTATTTGCTATTGATTTTTTTCTGTACTGTGTGTGATTAATAATAACTCATGAATTTCTTGAGATGAGCGACAGGTCACGTTGAGCAGTAGCCGCTTACGTCAGATTTCAAAATGGGGGACTTACTTCATTTGCCTTGGTCTAAGTATACCTAGTAGGATTTTAATTTCTGTTTCAATAATTAATTGCATGGCTGAGTTCTAAAAGTCCTTAAGTCTCTTTTTGTTATTATTGATCTGAGTAGATCTCATTGTAAAGGTATAGTTATGTAATCATAAAATACTTTATTTTTATAGGTATATAGATATTTTACGCTGAATTACATAAAGATCTCTTAAAAATTCTGTGACTGTCATTTAAGTTCCTAAGGCCAGTAGCTAAGCTAAACTCCAAAATGTTAATAAATATATTAATATATACTATCAGACCACATAGCTGTTTTGAAATAAAATAAAATATTTTTAATTGCTTGCTATGATTAGTTTTGTTTCCAGACCAAAATGAGAACTTAAAATTTGAATACTCAAAACAGACTTTTGTGACTTATGAACATTTAGGATTCGGTCCTTCAATTGACGAAGACTTGATTCCTTGTTCACTCGTGCATGTTCACTGCGAGCTTACAGATCAGTTTTTTAAAGCGTTTTAGTTAATTGAGTGGTCACATTACTAAGAATAAAACTTTTTAACAAAAAAAAACCGGCTTCAAAAACCTTGCACAATATAAAAATATTAAAAACAACAAAAATGAATAAATACTTTATTTATGAAGTCGGGCCAGGTATAAAATATAACTTCTCGTTGGTCTGCGTGAACCATGGTTGGGGCAGGATTGAAGTTCCTTACTAGCAATAATGACACAATATAGATCCCGTGTGAATTAAAACAATAACAAAAAATTCGTTTAAGTAATATTTAGACGTGTTTAGAATTAGGGTTATACAGCTGACCGCGCACAATACGAGTACTTGCTGAATCTCGAATCTCGATAATCGCACACACACACAACACATACAGAATAATATAAAGAGACAGAGAGAAAGAGAAAGAGAGGGCCCTGGTTGGAGGTCTCTTTTGGCAAGATAGAGAGAAAAAGAAAGATAGGGAAAGGTCGCCTGGAGGGGTACAACGCTTTTTCCTTATGTGATGATTTCTGCCAGTTCACTCTACTGCAAGCCGTTTAAAAGAACTCCATTCTAATATTAGTAAATCTCTGAGAATTTATATACTCCGTGTATATATACTACGTATGGTGTTCGGGTTATCCATCTCCTCCCATGGATGTCGGTAAAGCCAACAATGGGGCAGGTGGATTCGTGCACACGAATCCGC
Organism: Diloba caeruleocephala; assembly: GCA_947459985.1. Taxonomy (NCBI): domain Eukaryota; kingdom Metazoa; phylum Arthropoda; class Insecta; order Lepidoptera; family Noctuidae; genus Diloba; species Diloba caeruleocephala. Next base: position 8,335,803 of record OX381618.1, read on the forward strand.
CTGCCAAGCGGGGTGGGTTCTGGCAAATTCTCCTCAAAATGACGACACAATTGCTGTGGAAATCAATGGCGGAGACGTCCATCGGCTGATATGAATCAGCATAGATGATGATGAGTATACATAAAAAATCATTATTTTCTACATCGCGATGTACGTGAAAAGAAAAGTAAATTTAATTGACAATGATCATAACAACAAATCAAACTGAATCCTACTAACTGAGCACAACAATAAGCCCTTATTATACCGCGACACGCAAAACCTTCGCCTGAACATTACGGCGAAACACAGACGTCCAGTTGAGTGTAATGGGGGTAATAGTGACTTGTACGGGCTCAATAATTTCGTGTCATGTAAGATGGAGCTACCCGTTCCCATGGCATTCCTGGATAGCGACAAGTTGCAGCGAATGCTGAACAGATGGTACGGTCAATTGAAGTGCTCCCCTTGATATAAAGAAGCGCCAAGTAAATTTTCTTTCAAACGCTAAGTTCGGGAATACTATTTGAATTCGCTGGAATCCTAATTGACAATTACGGGCATGGTTAAAATGATAAATAGTACGTATTGTATGTAGTATATTTTAAACCTATGTTTTTGACCGTATCTATACCTAGTATGTGGATTTTTATGTATGAATATATATTTTTTTCTTGTAACATATCATTTTTTATGTATTTAAGTACCTCTTTTCGATGCACTTTTTAACACAAAGGTTGACTGGCAAAAAGTGCCATATGGCAGTAAATCTACCTTGTGTACCACCATTGTGCATAAAAGTATAAATAAATAAGAAAGAAAGTATGCTATATGTGCTGCATAGTTCGTGTAATTTATGTTCAATAAAAAATCAAATAATATTTAATACGTATTACATAAATTAAATAAAGACCTGCTTCGGACGAAGTACTCTAAATTGTTTAAAAATATTATTTTACTGCCACGGGAAGAGATGTAGTTGTGTTATTCATAGCTGCACCACACGGGAACAACCACACTTTAGCCCGTAAACGTCCTGAACATGGGCCTCTCCGTAATACAAATTATTTTCTTTCTTTCTTTGTCAATGATCATTACAATGAGCGGTCATACTACCATAATCGCCACGCTTGGCAGGCAAATTGATGATCCCAGTATATTGTTATTAGCAAATCGGAGGGTGCTGCTCATCATCCTCTTGATATCAAACCTTACTCTCCTTTTACGACAGCTATTATTCACACAGTACATATGTATTGCACCATTTGTAAGAATTATAAATAATACCACGTGATATTTAAAACTAAAAATATGACCTCTAACATTTTTTTGTAACAATGCACCATCTATTTTGCCTACTGCCGCATCTGTAGAATGTTAGCCTAGCGAATGTGGAGCCGTTCGAGCACGTAAATAAAAGTAGACAAAGAGAGCAATTCCCGCAAAAAGACGAGATGGGCATAAAAAGTAGCTGTCATGGCATGGTCACGACAACGTGAACTATGTGTGCTGTGACCGCTGTTTTGTATGGGAAAATGATGGGTTTGTATGATGGCAAGGTAAGAGATAATGGCTGAGAATTAGATCTAACATCTGCAATATCTACTAATTAACAAATACGCAATAAAACATAATTGAGGGTGTATTTGTATTTATTTATTTATGATTTTAGTTATATAAATATCAATAAATAAATCTTAAAATTTAAATTCAATCAATATACAGGATGTTTGGTGCATCGTGTGCCAAATTGAAATGGTCGACTGGGGGGGTCATCTGCTATCCTTTCAGACCCCTAAACATTTCTCATGCCCTGTGGATATTTTTCATCGACTTTTTATTGTTTTATTAAAAAAATACCCAAATTTTACATTCAAATACAAATTAAAAAAAAAGTATAAGTCATAGACTCTGAATTTTAATTTTATTTAGATGTGTGTTGTATTACAGTACTTTTAAATTAGTGACATTAGTCATCTAGTTCTATTTTTAATTTACTCGCAAAGATACTAATAAGAGGATAGACTAGAGAATTTTTGAGGGAGTTAGAAGATCCCGGTCACTTTTAGTTTTTTTTTTATAACCATGATATTGGACGTCAAGCAGTAGTATTTAAACTTTAAATATTACTGTGTTCCGTTTAGAAGGAACTGTAACTAGTGAAATTACTGAGCGAACGAGACTAAATGTCCTCTCGAGCGCAGTGTGCCACGCAGGACCAGTTCTTGAAAGAAGTAGATATGTTACATGCGTGCCAAAAGTAAGAACCAAAACTCCCCCAATTGTAGCACCTCGCAATCGGTTCGCCTAGATAGCTATATATTTTACTCTTGCTGTTTTTGTATCTTCTTTCTCACGACATGGTTGTGCAAGCGAGACTGTACTTTGCGCGTCATTTAATATGGACGTAACATACCTATGGTATAATATAATTGTTGATAGCTTTACAATTGTTATGGGCAGGTTGACGCTTACCATCAGGGAATGACGTGGTAGTCACGTCAACAGGTTGCATGAAAAAAGAAACTAAAGTAAATTTTCAAAGTAAACTACTACGTCATGCTCGATATTACTCGAAACATCCAGAAAAAAGTATTTATTATGTATTATTCTAGTAACCCGATATTGCACTCATCAATCAGATAGTGAGGAAGTACAGCCCGAGTGGCACAGTCGGTGGGACAGACACGTGAAAGTGATTAGCTGCACAGTGTAGCGTTGTCAAGACAAGGAGCCCTTGTGTGAGAGGGGAAAATGGGGATACTGGGCACACCGCTTTTTCAGTTTAAATCTAAAATCTTAGTTTTGTCTTTTGTTCTTAAACGTACTTTTGGTTCTTCGTATGTTGGGTATTATTAATCATCAGTGTGTTGTCTTCACGGTCGTTGAGCCAGCGACATTTTTTTTATTGGTCCCCAGTAGAAATTTTTCATGAACTTCCTTTGCCCCGGGAAGAGGTAAAGCGGCATGCCGGACTCCTACCGGCTAAAACCAATGGGGCGGTGATCTTCGGATCTACGGGCGGCTCCAGGTACTCTTATGATTACACTAGAGCCGCCCACTGGTGCCACGCCTTTAAGCACATCTCAGAGGGGATTATAAAGGATCCCCGCGAAGCCTCACTGTACATTGTACTGTGCTGCGCACACAGCGGCACGTGATCACATGCGCGCCACCATCTTCTCGTGGGTCACTCGGTGTGGGCACACAAATGACCAAATCAGCGCACACACAAACCCAGAGGCCCCGGGACCTTACGGCGAAGGCAGGCAGTTTCAGGCGTGTTTGACCTGGGCGCCAGGGCGGTTGTTACTCTGGCGCTCTCTCATCCTTCACCCTGCGGGATAAGCCCTCGACCGATCCCACTCTGCGATCTCCTTGTGCTGCATAACGCTCTTACAGAAGGAAACCACTGCACTCCAATTTTCATGATCTGCATAGTCAACACTGCTTCCGAAGAGTTTTGAGATTCTGGTCGATTGAATCTTGCCCGATTCAATCGACCAGAATCCGCCGCTCGGCAGCCCACGCAGGGCACTCCTCGAGCATGTGCTGTGCGGTAACCTGATCGCTGCCACAGTGGTGGCACTGTGCCGTGAACTCGCGTCCTATCCTGTGCAAGTACGCACCGTAACAATCGTAACCGATGAATACCTGTGTCAAGCAATAGGCGACGCGCTCGCTCCTGTTGAGCCAGGCTCCAAATACAGGCGCCTCAGCGGACGGCCTCGACGACGCACTTGGTTGCAAAATGCAACCTGAGGCGATGTCGCTATATCTCGAGTGCCCGCCGCCAAGCCTGCCGCCCCAGCTTGTGGAACGCCCCTGGAGGCGCACTTACACCGCTCGGTCGTGCATGTGTCTCTACCAAGATGTCAAAAGGCGGAAAGCGCGCCAAAAGAGTTGCCGTCTCGTAGCACACTGTCCTGTATCCCCTTGCAAACCGTATACTACTATCTACTCTGCGCTGCAGACCGTGAAGTTTAGTTCTGCAGCGTTAGACATCTGACAGTCGAGCTGACCATACAGGTGCCCCGTAGAAGGCGACGTACCATACGACCCGCCGTAGGGGCGGTGATCTTCCTCACGCAAACCCCAAGATTGGGCAGCAGCCAGTGTAACTACCCTTTCAATTCGAGGGACGAGGCAAACTAAATGCTCTTCGAAGCCCCAACGACTGTGCTGAGCCCCAGGTACTTAATGTACCGGCCCACCCCGATTAGCGCGGCACCAACGCGTATCCATAAACTGGGTGGTTCTCAGCTCCTCAGCAGTTTGTGAAACCATCGCGCCTGGTTTTGTGAGGTGCTATCCACAGACCCAGAGCGAGGATTTTGGCTACGACAATTACCACCGCTTGCTCGGCAAGCCGAATGGTTCCCTCGAACGACTCTCCGCTGACCAACACGACTGTGTGTCGTCAGCGTAACAGACTGAGCCGACGCCAGCAGGCGGAACGACACGCAAGACCGCGTCTTATGTGAGGTTCCATACAAGGAGGCCAAAAACCGACCCCTGCGGAACCCTGCATCTTATCCCCTCCGCTTTACGCTACCATCCTTGCCCACATAGCGAACTTGCCTATCGCACAGATAGGCCCTTATTGATGCCTTGCAGGTAAGGCCCACCGTGAGTCAACGTCATACATTAAGTACTAATACTATATGGTTTGTGCATTGGCTGATACATTCGGCTGCTGCGCACCGGGTCGTTGGTTCAATTCCCGCACGGAGCAAATATTTGTACGATCTGCAGGTAGTTGTTCCGGGTCTGGGTGTATTGTGTGTGGAATTCGTGTTTGTAAACGCACTCGCGACACAGGAGAAATCCTAGGGCGGGTCAACGTTTTTAAAAAATTGAAAAAAAAAATTGTTTGAATTCGGTACTATTTATTGCCATCATTGCCAAAATAGTTAAATGAATACTGGTTATAAACTAAATAAAAAAGAAAAGCCGGCGCAGGGTGCATGTGAATCATCGAAGCTTATACAAATAAGTAAAATGGCAGCGTAGAGCCCTAGTCGAGGCGGCACGGTGGGCGGCGAGGCGGAGAGAGCCGATGTAATTTTTATTTTTAAAAAAATTGAAAACTTTGCCCCACTCTAGGATTTCTCCTGTGTCGTGGATGCGTTTACAGACATGAATTCCACACACAATACACCCAGACCCGGAACAACTACCTGCAGTTCATACATATATTTGTTCCGTGCGGGAATCGAGCCCACGACCCGGAGCGCAGCAGCCGACTGTATCAGCCACTGCACCAACCGTGCCGTCACGAGGATAGTCGAATAGTACGTCGCGACGTGCCATAGGAGCCGTTCTTACCCCCGTATAGTGGCGTCATTGTGTTACATTAAAACAAAATGCATTAATAGAATAATATGTTATGATGAAATAGCAGTGATAGCCTCGCGTTGGAAGTCTTGCCTTCCGTATCGTACGTACGTACCGGAGAGTCTAAGTTCGATCCCGGCCCGGATCCCGTGACTTTTCGGATACATGTGCGGATTAGAATTAAATTATCTCTTGCGTTAACGGTGAAGGAAAACATCGTGAGGAAACCTGCACACCTGAAAAGGCCCCATTATGTACATAGTGTGTCTGTGTAGTCCACTAACCCGCACTAGGCCAGTGTGGTGGACTAAGGCCTAACCTTTCTCACCACGAGAAAAGGGCCGTACCCAGCAGTGGGACAGTAGTGGGCTGATTATGTATGTTTTAATGAATATAAATGTTTGCGAGTAATATTTAATTATTAATTATGTTTATAAATACTTTATCTCAGATACCTATTTCGCACATATAATCTGTGAAGTAATCACAATAATTAATAATTATTAATATATTATTACGCATAACCAATCGAAATACACGCCACAATCATATAGAGAACCCCTAATTTCACTCGCTTTCTTAACATGTCCGATCATCCTCACCCTCCTCAAACGCGGCGGCGATGTCGCGTGCTATCGTGTTTCACTCACTACAACGGCATCTTTGTTCAGGGTTACACCACAACTAAGAAACAAAAAACACAATGTATTAGCGGCACTTTGCGATGCAATTCCGGCCATTCTCGCTAATTACCCCTACCAAACACCACTTTATCATGACACGTCCATCTTTTATACTGTTTAAGTAAGCTTCTAATTCGAGAGGTCTATTCAAGTCGGTTGTTACTTAGTGCCAAATTTCTGGAAATGTTTGGTAATTGTAAGACAATGCGATGCGAGTCATAAACGTTTGACGTGGCCATGCGAAGGTGTTAAGGGATACAATGAGGTCACACAGTACATTTAGCGGTTGCCTGGCTAATTATAAAGTGAAACTTTGGTTTAAGCACCTTTAACAGAAGTGGATTTTATATTTTTGCTACCAAATTTGTTTTTCCTGACCATAATAATTGAAGGGTACAGGAATAAGAAATGATCCGTGTGGTGTCCGGATTAAGAATATAGCGCCACTTCGTTTCCTCCCACCAATGTCGTAAAAGGCGACTAGGGACACTATACCCGGGATGAGCAGCAGCATCTCTTCTGTGGAATAACAGCCATTCTGCCCTCACCAACCTGCGTACCGAGAGTGGTGAGTAGGTACTGGCCAATTTCTCCCCAAAACCACGACACAATTGTGGAAATCTGTGGGGGCCTTAGTTCAGCAGTGGACGTCTTACAGCTTATTATTGATGATGGCAGGAATAAACGGGGGACATCGACGTTTTTAGTAAATCCAACTAACTGTATCATTTGATTCGTTTCAAATGGGCCTTTCGTATAATTCATTCAAAACGGTTTATAAGGCACGTCTTCGTCATTTCCACAATGTTTCACAATTCGCTCGCCCTTTTGTGCAAGGTTCCGAATAGCGGTAGGACGGCCTTGACGATGCGCTTGGTTGCGAACCAGCTGCCTCAGCTTATCAAACGCCCCTAGGGGCGCGTTTTCACCGTTCTGACGGAGGGAGCGTGTCTGCTCGTAGACCAGTTATCCGTCTCAGGCAGGATGGCCAAAAGCGGAAAGCGTACCATATGTGTTGTGGCCTCGAAGGATAACTTTCGATATCTTCGTGCGATCCGTATAGCCACTCATTGGTGAAGACCGTGAAGTTTGGTTCCGCAACGTTGAATGCTTGACAGCCCAGATGACCATACAGGCGCCCCGTAGAGAGCCCCGGACCGCACGACTCCCCCGTAGACAAATATGTGTCGGTGACGTACCGCGTCTTCTTTTAATCTTTGCTCATTCCTAATAGTGCACATTCAAAGTTCTATCCAAGGTTTACGTAGTGAAACTGTGTATAAACACAAGCACCGTTGCAAATAGTCAATACACAGTACGATACTGTTGTTCTTAGGTAGAGCTATCTAGAAGGAGCGCAGCGTATTTCCAATCATTAATCTAAGCCAAATCCATCTGTTTCAATTAATATAAACCATGCAGATACTACCCACCTAATTCAAAATTTTACCTAAAAATCACAAAGCATGAAGGCAAATTTCGATACTATTTTCGACAATAATCGAAAATTACAACAAACATAATAAGCAAAACCAAAACAGGAAGCCAGCCCTCGTTGTACAAACACTCGATCCAGTTTACAATCATCCGAATAAATGACGAGTGCATTCGATTATCCGTTTACAAATAATTCCCCGAATTTTCCCGAACGCCACTCGAAAACTCTAACTTGTACAAAAAATCCCAACCCACTCTAACTGAGCGTGAAATATTGAGAAAAAATTACGCAAGTGAACAACAGGCCTTATTGAATGCATCATAAAAATATGATTGACATGTTTCTTAATATGACATCTTTCGGGCGGTGATATTTTTTTGTCGCATATGTGGACCGGGAATTATGGAATTCGTTTTTAAGGACAAACTGTGGAATATCTATTGAATAAACTTCAACTATATTTCATTCACGATAGAGTTGAATTTGAATTAGTAGTTTCTAAAAATATGGGGCCTAATATTTTGCGAACGACATTAGAAAGGAGATATTAAGTGCTCGGTAATCCAATTACACGTTCTTTGTCAATTTTAGGATGTGTATTATATTTCTATAGAGGCATGTTATCCTTCTTATATTTTGTAGTTATGTACAAAAGGATATCTATTGAGGGTTTTGTTCTTTTGTCTGTTATTCTGTAGTTTGTATGTCGTAATGACGCGGTTGAAAGACACCGCTTGGACTTTATTTTCATGTAATATTTTGTTGTACAATTTTAATATCCGTCCAACTTATATAAATCTCTGTTTGAAAGATTGCACGGTTCTTTCTTATGTACAATGGAAATGCACAAATATCAAGACAATACGAACTATCCGTAGGATATGTAAATATATACCAAGTGGGTATCAACATCAAGTCTGCAATCTGTAGAGCTAAAATCCATGTGATTAGCTACTGAGATTACCTGGCCATCAAATATAGACAAAAGATATATTATTAAATTAGTTTGCCAAAAATCGTACCGAACGACTCATTTTAATTATATAAATTCTAAGATTGGAATAGGTTGAATCCATAACTAACAAATCATTCCTTCAGCTCATTTGTATCAGTATCCTATCGATTATTCTAATCAAACATAAACAAACAAACTGTCACTTTACACACATTTCATTAATTGTCAACATAACTTATCACTAATTCCTTGAAATCGGTCCATTTACTACAATATGTGACGATAGCACGACCGGAATACGCAATTGAACGACATGTCGGGCTTATTGTGTCTCTAGGTTAGTCAGATGGGAGCACTAGGGTTATCTACATTACGTGTCATTAAAGACACTTCGGTACGTCCTTACCCATCGTGTGATATTTGCCGGGTCGATAACCAATTAAATTCTAAATCAGAAATTCTTTAATGCCTTTGTGGCTCAGGGAAAAGGCTTATATTTGAGTGGCTTTCATTTTCGAGATTGACGACTTTATGTTGGCCAGAACAGCTCATACAATTAAAGTCCAATAGATGTGCCGATAAGAGTCACAATACACTTGAGGATGTCATAAGATTATAATAACTTTTGAATGCCCAAGGCGTAATTATACCTTATGAAATTTGGAGGACCCAGAACAAATAAAATATAAATGTAATTGATTGAGAATGATGATAAACAAGGCGTTAAATGAACGGCTGATATATGCCGTTGGAGGATGGAGGTTTGGAGCGACATATTCATTTCTTGCTTAGATAGCTTCGTTTGCAAGGTGTGGTAAAATACGTAAGTATGCTGCATTGTTTATAATGCACAGTACGTACATAACAAAGGCTTTATTTAAACCGCAGAAAGATAAACGCATAATCATCATCGTCATAACATCAGCCAAAGGATGTCCACTGCTGAACGAAAGACTTGTGCGGTAGGGCTACCCCTGTCCGGAACCAAGTTTCTTACTTGCTATAATGACAATATTAATCCCGTGTGAATTAAAACAATAACATAAGTTTAAATAATATTTACACGTTTAGAATTGAGGTTAAGCAGCTGACCGTGCACAATGCTTACTGCTTGAATCTCGATAATCACACGCACATAGACACATAACCGTATATCATACAAAGAGACAGAGACAAAGAGAGAGAGAGAAAGGTTGCCTACCGTATGTAATAGAAAGAAACAGAAAGAGAGAGAAAGGTCGCCTGGAGGCGGCGTAACTCTTTTTCCTTACGTGACGATTTCACTCTACTATAAGCCGTGTAAAGGAATTTCGTTCCAAAACAAATAAATATTATTTTTGATAAATATAGATAACAGACAAAAAGCTTACTTGCAAAATTTAATATCGATCTTAACATACGAGTATTTACATATAATTAAGATACATAAGCTACGCCTGGAGAGTTAGCTTGATAGATTACATCATAAACAACTGTTTTCTAGAATTTAATATGTTGTTTAATCTTAGAAATGGGCGATATAAACCGATGACTGACTATTGAGCGAACTTTGTAACGACAAACGAATGTCATAATAAAGATAATCACGAGTAGAGTAATCATTATTTATGTATTGAATACATCACATCTCGAAATGCTAACAGAAACAAATATCAATATTATTATATTATTACAGATATTCACGGCAAGCTTTGCGTAGTGGCTAATTGCTTGGCTTTTATCGCCGCGTCTGAAATACCTATTCAGATTTGATCCCTATACAAATAAATATTTGTATATCCTACAGATATTTGTCCCCGGTCTGGGTCTTCATGCATGTGAGATTAATGTATTTATTTATCCGCCGAGCGCTTATGTATCAACCTGTTATAAGTACCTAAATAAATGTATGTCTGTAAACTGTACCCACTACACATTAGTTTATATAATACAAAAAATATAAAATAATTATCGGTAAAGTCTAACACAAACTACGAAATTTTACATTAAAGAAAGAAAGAAAGATAGAAAATTAATTTATTCTTTGCACAATAGGGACACAGCAATAATAGATTTTTTAATGTATGTATATATATATATATAGATTATTTAAAAATAATTGTCATCCAAAGCGTTAAATTCTAGATTGACTCTATAGTCAGATACACAGCACTATAAGGTATACAGCACTATCTACATCGGATGTTAAAAATATTAAAAGTACTCATGCTTATACTGTATAAGGATTCCTTTTCTTGTTTTTAGGAAACCATACCTTTATATAATATATATATATATATATATATATATATATTATATAAAGGTGCATATTAGCATGAGTACTTTTAATATTTTTAACATCCGATGTGGATAGTGCTGTATACCTTATAGTGCTGTGTATCTGACTATAGAGTCAACCTAGAATTTAACGCTTTGGATGACAATTATTTTTAAATAATCTAAAATTCAGAGTGAAATCAACATGATTTACCTACGCACTGAGAACGAGACTTATCGCAGCTTAAATTTAAGCTGACAAACAAAACTGTCTGTCTCTTGGCAGAGTTAGAGTTTAATTTACTAATCGTTTTTGTAAACAAGGGAACGAGACGAGCAACTCATTAGCATAAAGGTAAGCATAACTCCTGCCTAACAATTTGAATACTACCCTGGACTAGTCCTTCATGGGACTGCTCCCATGACCTTGTGCTATTATTGATTTAGTTTCTTATGCCCAGTAATTTTAATAGCTTCAATGCCCTTCAATCCGGAGCGCAGCTATGTCTAAAGTTTAAACACTACTACGCTTGGCAGCAGAAAAACTGGTACCTACTGCGGTGGTATCACCCTATGGTATGGTCTTTTGTAATAATAGACTTAGCACCAGTAAAGGTCTACTCATTACTCAACGGTCCAAGCGAGTAATGAGTGTGATGAGAGATTCTATATCTGTTCTATTCTATATCTGGATATAGATCTCTTGCTTTACTCGCTTGGACCGTTGAGTAATGAGTAGACCTTTACTGGTGCTACGTCTCTTACTGCAAAAGAATCCACACGTGAATGTATTATACTCATTACTCGCTCGGACCGTTGAGTAATGAGTAGACCTTTACTGGTGCTACGTCTCTTATTGCAAAAGACCATACCAAGAGATCTATCTCTTGCTAGATCTCCTGCTTTAGCACTTATTTATTATTCTAGCATTATTTTCATTATTCTAGCCCTCTCAGAAGTAATTTAGTTTTCATACTGTCATACACTACCAACGTAATAATTAGATAATTGGTCACAGAGTAGTTTACGACTGAGAAACGTTAAAACAAAATTATAATTAGTCATAAATCCGAGCGTGGCGACCATCGATCGATACTCGATTCGCTCACACGATAATATCGATTTATTTTCTCAGTGTGCGTCTATAAAGGGCTTGTGTGTGCGTGTGCGCGTATAGAAACAACAGATTTATTGTTAATGGTGTCCCGAACATAATTAAAATGGTTGATGTTCGCCCTGCCCGCTTGGCCGTTCGTCCTTCAGCCTAAATGTAGTGTAGTGTGGATACAGAGGCGTTACTTATAGATTTTGGTGAATAATCTAATTTTGTGAAATGTATTAGTTTTGATAGGTATAGTGTATACCCGGAAGTATACGGGCTCGCTTCTAAGCACCAATGTTCGAGTACAAAGTCTGCAATGTACCAAGGTAACGTTTTTAATATGATATGCGTTCTTAGTTAATCTCAGACACTACTGTCTTCTTTGACGGTGATTTGCAAGGTTGGTGCAGTGGCTGATACAGTCGGCTGCTGCGCACCGAGTCGTGGGTTCGATTCCCAGACGGAACAAATATTTGTACGATGTGCAGGTAGGTTTTCCGGGTCTGGGTGTATTGTGCGTGGAATTTGTGTTTGTAAACGCACGCACGACACAGGAGAAACCCTAGTGTGGGGCAACGTAATATAAAAAAAATGAAAAAAAGTAAAGCAAAACATGACGGGGAAAACTGGATCTTGTTGTCCGAAATCACCAACCCTCAGTGTAGTGAGCAAGCATAGTGATCAATGCATTGAAAAGGCCATTGCACAGCAGTTGGGTGGTTACAAGCTGATAGGTACTATAATTTTTATCATAAACGATACTATAGTTTACGGCTTACGAGTACTAAGTACGGCATTATTAGCTTAAAATGTTATGAAGGATTTATTAGTTTAGTCATTAGACACAAATACAAAGCATATATTTTTACTCGCAAATTATCTCTCTGAAAATCCTAGTCTATGCATCTGCTACCAATAGAAAGAAAAGGATATATCTCATAATGCACAAAAATGTATACCTCCGCGCCACTTTTCAGAATATTATTCATGTTAAGACTGTTAAGCTCTAAATTTATTCATTTCTCTTCACCGCGTATAGTGTTATAGATAATGGTGAGCGATACCCTGTGCTATACAGCTTGTGGCGCCATCTGTACGCTCCACAGACTATTGTTTGATCGTCACCTGCAATGATACTGATTGTTTAGATATGAAACGTCACTGCCTATGATCAATCTATGGGCTATCACGCCATGCATTTTTAATAAGTTACATCGGTAAATGAAATTGTTTAATACTACGAATAATCATCATTTTCATCATCATTTCGGCCAAATGAAGTCCACTGCTGGACACAGGCCTCCCCCAAAGATCACCACAACGATCGATATGGATGTGTTATGTGCTCATTGGGGGGTTTTGCCATAATCGCCACGCTTGGCAGGCGGGTTGGCGATCGCAGTTGAGATGTTAATGTACTCGAAAGACGCTGCTGCCCATCCTCCGGCTAATCCCTTAGTCGACTTTTACGACACCCATGGGAGGAGATGGGGTGGTGGCATTCTGAGCCGGCACCACACGGCATACGAATAATACCGAAATCTAAAAATACATCAACTTGAAAAAGAGTGGGAATAAATCTGATTACTGATGTAACCTTAGAGTGCTGGTCTTTAGTTAATTAGTTACAAAGATCAGATGGCGTTAGTTCTGTCAATTTAATAAATAACAGCCGCATCTAGTTTGGAAAAAGACAAGATGGCGATGACTACACGGCTAAATTAAAAAATAAATCATCTTTGTCGATTAGATTAAGCTGCTATTAGGCTGAGAAAACACTTTAATATGAACGTATAATTAATGCAATTTGGTCCACGTGAATGTATTATTGATCGCAATATCACTATACATATATTCATTATGTCGCCTACCTATCATGTTTTATTTTATTTAACAATCTGTATTTTCTGTTTTATGTTGTACAATAAAGAATAAGAATAAAATAAGCTTTTATAAAATAGTCTTCGCTTATTAGATGTATACAGGTGAAGTATCTCCTACTTAATTTGGTCTCCCCACTATAACAAAATCCGTCAACCATTTTCCTTACGAAACATCTTAAACACCAATGTCAACTTCTCAGAAACCTTAATCACCAGATTCAAACAGTGATTAATCAAAATCGCCATTAATTATTAGACGCGAGTATTTATACTGATTATAATGGGATGTCCGAAACGTTGTGTCGTCCCGCCCTGCTATTACCGCTGGGCCTTTTGGTATTACGGACGGGTCGCCGGTTGTATATTAGGACCGGAATATTACTGGTGCACATTACGCGTTTACAAAAGCTTTGGCTGTGGGAACGGGTGTAACGAAACGAGATGTGCATGCGTTTAATTATGTAGGTTGGAAACAGTTACGAAGTTTAAAACATACAGCTACTTTGTATACAATCTTCATAAAATGCTGATATAGATTCTGATGATAGAATCTAAATATTTGATACAGTCAACTGCAAAAAACTGCCAAGGTTGGATAGCAGAAGCAAAATCGTGATTAAAAGCAAATGTAAGCTATAAAACCAAGCACTAAATATACTGACATTCGAATCGAAAGGCCTTCATATGTTACTAACGGCAAAGTATCAGTCAATCGCTAATGATAGCACATGGCGTTACCACCCCGATCCAAAACACAATCGATATTACAAATCGTAATAATCAACATTTTTCAATCGTATATGATATGGTACAATTAATAATTCGTAAAAAACCATTAACGAGCAAAACAGGAGAACAAAAGTCGCGGTCCTTTGAGGCATGTATAAAAAAGGAGATGATAAAAAAGGAAAGGCATCCCGCGGGGCGAGCGTCGGCGGTGCGTATACTAAACCAACACAGTATGTGTCGATACTGGACTGTATAATATTGCCGCACGCATTATATGGATAGAGCTTTAGATGATGGAGCAATGTGAAATTTACGATTTATTCGTCTCCAAGTTAGTTGAAAAAGAAAGAAAGCATTGGACTCGACGGAAACGGAAAATATGGTTCACAAATATGATGAGTTACGAAGTATTATAAAGTAGCGACAGTATATAGGAGCCATTTATTTATACCCACAGGATTTCCATGAATCAGCACTCAGACAACTATATTCAGTATACGTAGAAACATAAGCATTAATTATTAAAATTACTAACAACAAAGACAAAAAATGCATTCAGGGAAAAGTTAATTCATTCGGTGTTATTAAGGCTTGTATAAAATTATAACCATGCATGAAAATACTATTCTCATGTAAAACTTTAAATGCATCAACCTAATAAATCCATCAATTGTTTTTCCAAACACACCTTTAAATATAATCTCAATCTAAAATTTGTCCCCACACAAACCAAATACTCCATAAATAACAAATCTAATAGTATTCATTGATCGCCGCTTCAAAGCTCGACACTCGAGCACATTCTGCCGCCACCACCCGCTGGTCCTTAGGTCCTGGTGACAGGACCACGACATGTTATAACGATCGGCGATGAGTAATGAAACTTAAATTGTATTTAATTGGACTTTTAATTTGTTCTTTGGAACGGTTTCAGAGAATGCTATTAGATCTGCCTATGATCAATATTAATAAAAATTAGTGCAGCAGAAGAATCTATTCTATTACTATAGACGATGAGATCGCCATTTTTTTAAATATTTACTTAACTATTCGAGCAAGTCATGCGAATCGTGACAAGCGTCTCGCTTCCCCATAACCATTTTGATGCTACCCACTCCCAGGACTGTATGGCATCACACTTTTAAATTAATAATGAATTCTGAATTAAATTAACCAACCCTACCATCACGTCTGTTTCTTCAAGAAGTTACGCAGTTATGTTTTTTGTAGTAAACCTTTACCTTCTCAACCCTTACAAGCCCCGTACCCGTAAGTATTAATACAATAATAGTCTTATTGTATTAATACTTACGGCATTATTTCCCAAGTATCAGACGAAATGATTTCGTAAACAATAACCTGTCGTCATACCGTAAATGGATCCGTCACCGTAAATAATCGAGAACATTGGTGAGGTCCGCAAGGCTCTCATCTAAGCCCTGCGTGTCCTTACACAGCCCATAAAGCCGACTTCCCCATATTTATGCCTTTTTGTCACGACACCGTCCAATTGGATGTCCCGATAATTTACGCTAACGTGACGACATTAATACACGGCTAAGGGCGCCGTGATATAGGGCCTTTTAATAATCCATTCAGAGCGCGTGCTGTGACAATATTTCTCGTGAACTTATAACGTTTTGTTTCGTATTTATTTATGTAGTATGGTTAATTGAATGGCCTTTTTGATGCATATTTTATTTCGATAACGGGACATTAATTTTGGTCCTCAGTTTTATTTGGTATCATGAATCAAAATTCAATTATGAAAGCGGTGTTCGTGCTTAATTTTCCAGGTTGCATTTGCCACCGCTGCAGCGTGGCAGAAATGAAGTCACGGACGGGAAGGTAGCCACAATAAAGTAGATAACACTTTCCTGATTTGAAACTCAATTGTGTGCGATTGTCCGAGGGCCAATTGTTGAAATTGCAAGGGTCGGAACGGTATGCTTGCGAAATAATATGAAATGGCCGACGTTCATTTTTCTTGATGATTGAGGCATTCGCCATGCTGCGACAGTAGTAGCCATACTGCCGGGCTCACCAACCCACCAGCGAAGCGTGACAAGTTCCAACCCAAATGATGATTCAATTATGAAATCAATGGGGCAATCCTTTGTTCAGCAGTGGACGTCCGCTGGCTGATATGATTATGATAAAGAAACGTTCTACTACTCTTATTCAGATACCAATTTCTTGGCCTATGGATTTAATTTACGCTAACGCGGCCTATATCTTCCAACACCAAAAAACATAGGGCTTGAGTTATTTGCATAGATAACTCTCATACCTATTACACACATCTAAGTAGTTTGCTCTAATACTAAAAGCAGATAGGAGCAGCTCCTTTTGCAAAAATAAAACTAAACATGCTAATGTATTGTGTTAATGTAGGGTATTTTCTGAAATATATAGTAGTTAGGAATTGTTCCCGGTAATTGGCGATAAGCTCGAGGTCGAGAATTACCCCTAGAATTGCAATACTTGAAGTTAAAAGTCCTCTCTAGTGGAGAGGAGGCAACTTTAAAAAGGCTGCCACCCACAGGCACATCTCGGGGGGCGATGATCCCCGTACCATCGCTGTGCGCTGTCAAACGGCTGCACGTGACCACGTAGCCACGTGCGCGCCGCTGTCTTCCTCGATCCTCGAGGCCCCCCACCATATAACTATGGCAAGGCGTGTCGGATCTGGGTGCTGCGCACTCTGGCGGTTGTAACCGCGACGCCGTCTTGTCCTCCTCCGTGCGGGATCAGTCCTCTCCCAATCCCAGCGAAATCCTCGAGCGTGTGCTGCGTGAGGATACCATCCCGATCGGTTCCACAATGGTGGCACCATACCGTGACCTATTCTGTGCAAGTACTTACGAACAGAAACAACTAAGAGCGGTGAACGCCTACGTCAGGCGGTAGGTGACGTGCTTGCGTATCGAACGCCCCTGAAGGCGCGCCTTCGCTTTCTGGTTGAGGGCGCAGGTCTGATCGTAGACCCACGCATCCATCTCCAATGGCTGCGGATGTCTAAAAGTGCGCCAGAACAGTTGGTGCCTCTTAAGATACAGTTCTGTACCCTCTCCTTACTCGATCCCCTGAAATTTGGCATCAGCTGGTGTAATGCACCCAATACCCTCTCGACTCGCGGAAAAAGGCGCTTTTTGATGCCCCAACGATCGTCCGAGGCATCTACTGCATGCTCCGGCCCACTCTGATTTGAGAATAATAATACCAAGACGGAGTCTCTAGCAGACCGCTACACGCTGTCGCAAACGCGCAACCTAAACATTATTCATGTGAGCAAGCAACACGGGGAAACCGAACAACGTTGCCTTATACTTGACATTGGCGAAATTGTGGAAGATACTCTACAGAAGCGATAATCTAAGAGAAGAAGAAGATGCAACGCGGGTTTCCCTATTATCGATGTCACGCACAGGTGTATAGATAATGTTCTTATAGTTAATAATGTTTGTCACATCAGAAAGATTAATAATTAATATAAAAAATTCGGGAGCATGGTGCCGTCGTCAAATGCCAGAGCAAGAACAGACCGCCTAGCGAATGGTGTCATAACCATCACCGTTCAAATCATTTGCGTTGACAGTACGGTTCACACGTTCAGCGCACGCAGCTTTCTGCGCACCGTGTCGCGAGTTCAATCCCCGCACGGAATGAATATCTGTATGATCTACAGATAGTTGTTTCGAGTCTAAGAGGTCAGGAGAAATCTTAGTGTGGGGGCAACGTAAGAGGAAAGAGGGGAAAGAAAAATTTGCACGTATTGCGTGTGCCAATTAGGGTATGTGCATTTCCAGGTTACTATTTAAAAAATAAAATGAATACTTCGCTTCAAACATTGAATTACCTGCAAACCTATTAATCCTTATCATAACCAAGATCTCCTAAATTTACGAACTATATACATAGCCTTGACACACATACACACACTCACATGCTATGAAGATTGTATGACTTGATGATTGTATAAATTGTTTATTGCATAAAGTTAATTAATGTTACAAAAAACGGGAGAAGATCGACTCCTGTAACACAGGTTACGAACCTTGCTCAGGAGTCAGTGCTTCAATGTGTAAATATAACATGATATCAATAAGAAAATATACACAGCATTCATAAGTCATCCTGCGACCACGAATGCTGCAAAGAGTTGGAAACGTCAGGAAAAACAAAATCCAATAACACACGCGATGTAATCCGTTTAAAATTGTTTTATTATAATGAGTAATAATCGCTTAATCTAAGACATTACAAAAAATATTATTAGGTATTCTACACTGAACTCTTCGTGTAATCGCTGTGATGACATTCATTATAAAACTCCGATATTACATCAAACAACAGCATCAATAAAAAACATTTCAGCAATCATAATTGGCTCCTATACACACGACAGAGGAAGTTAAGAAACACGTCTCAGTAGCTATTGCGATAACTCAAATAGCAACAATTGGCCTTTGCGATAACGTCCAACAATTGAATTGAGGGCAAAACGACGTCAATTAAACACCGTTTCTGTTAATAACGGTTAATTAAGTTAAAAGCTTTTAACTGGCGTTGTGATAAAATAAAACGTGATGGACGATCGCTTGATATGTGATATTTTGTAGGGGAAATATTGATAAGATAAAGACTTAAAGCTGCGGGAAATGGCTAGTAGGACTTCGAGCGTGGTTACTGAGAAAAAAATTGGTACCGTATCTTGTGGGATGAACAACAACAAAGCGAACTAAAACCGTCTGGTGTCCGGATTAAGAATATAACACCACTCCATCTCCTCCCGTGAATATCATAAAAGGTGACTGAGAGACTCTTAACCAGAGGAATGGGCAGCATTGTTCTTTTGTGAAATAGTAGCCATAGGTACTGCGCTCACCAACCCGCCTACAAAGCGTGGTGAGTACTGGCAGATTCCCCTCAAAATGACGACACAATTGTGGAACTCTATGGGGGAGGCCTTTGTTCAGCAGTGGACGTTCTTTGGCTGATAAATGATAATATGATGTTGATGATTAACTACAACCTTTTTCAATATGACGTGATGCCAACTTGAGTTGCTGCGCAGTGTTGAAAGCTTTATCTGAATACGCACATTAAATGTTGCTACTATGAAGCTTTAGTTTTCTCCAATACTATTGTTATTCACTCCTGAAGGCCGAATGTGAGTTTTTTTTCACAGTCTCGAAACACGACACGATTACGAAAAGCAGGTTAGTCACACTCCACCATCACGAGTATAACAACAGTTTTAGAGAAAAAGTAAAGCATCGCAGTAGCAACATTTAATGTTCAAACAAATATTAATTAATAAATTCAGAAATTGCTTTCATCACATCACATAATTCCGAAAGAGGTTTTAGTTCGCTTTGTTGTTTTTCACCCCACAATATACGGTATATAGTATCCAATATTTTCTACCCTAGTAGTTGCAATACACTTTAGATTGCAGTACGTAACTATTTTTTTAGTAAAACCTTTGCCCCTCACTAGGATTTCTCCTGTGTCGTGGGTGCGTTTACAGACATGAATTCCACATACAATACACCCAGACCCGGAACAACTACCTGCAGATCATACAAATATTTGTTCCGTGCGGGAATCGAACCCACGACCCGGAGCGCAGCAGCCGACTGTATCAGCCACTGCACCAACCGTGCCGGCAATTCTGGATATGTCTTTTAAGATTACTAGATTCGGTCGACTATTTTTGATGCCACTTGGGGATACGCACGTTTGGAAGATAGAATCGCAGGTCTAACAACCATATCTACACAATGTTTTACCCTACTTCGCGTACAAGCTCGTTTATGAGATAAATAAATATGTAATGTATTTGTACCTCCTTAACTTCCATTACTATCACTAACTAGTCAAGTATTATCCAGCAAAAACGCAAAACACCAAACATAAAAGATCACAATAGTTTCAATTCCATCAAATTCGGAAGGCATCATCAAAGTCGAAGAGGACAACCAAAGCCTATTATTACCCAACAAAAGACTCGCAAACGCAACAAAAACACAGCTAATGAAGTCGAGGCTGAATTTTATTTCGCCCGCACTAAACAATTCACATCGTAAATTTTCGTCAGTCAAAACGATTAACAGAAAAAAACTGTCCCTTAAAAAAACATAACTATAAAATCACAAACGGAAATGACCTTTAATCTAATAGAGATAAGAATTCTAAGAACGGTAGAATGTTAATTTTGTATCGCAGGGCTCCGAAGTCAAACTGTCATAAGACAAGTTCGGTCACTTTCGGGCGATTCCCTTTTTTTTCTAATTTTGTGTTTTCTTTGGCGGCTCGTTTATTGGAACCAAATGACACGACAGGTGACGAGTTTTTTACCATGGATGGATAGAACAGAATTGTTATACATTTTATTGCATGTCCCGTCTGTGTATCGGTCGATCTGAATTCGTAGGGCTAATTTGCCGGTTTTTGAGCCCAGATGTCGTGATAAAGATGTCGGTGTTATTTTTTCGGAGTTTTAATTAAACATTTCTTTTTGGGCGAACCTTGCTTAATTTATGCATAGCTATTTATTTTACGAAATCATATCTAGCATGTGGTATATTAACAATAGTTTTCGTTCATCATCACATCAGCCAAAGGAAGTCCACCGCTGAAAAAGGAATAAGATAGAATCCCTTAATCGCCTTTTATGACATCCACCGGATGTGATGGAGTGGTGCTATATTTTTAATCTGCACACCACACGGGCTCGTCTTAATGAATATTATTCATTTGTTTAATTTTCTATCACAAATTTTACAATTTGTCTACTTTTGACATTATTGAGGTTTACTCCTGGCCACAAAACTGGATACATAGTTTACCGACACTAAAAATATGCAGAAGGTACTACACACTAACATTGCAACATAGGCAATAATCCCTGCCAAACAGAAATAGCCGACAACCACAAAAACTATGTAAATAAAACAGCCATTAGACTGATTTAAACAAATGACACGCGATAATCTGCGGCCATTAGCGGGCATCAGTCAAAATCCCGAAACAATAGTAATTGTTGTAATAAATAACGTCCCTGGGTTTCGTAAAGCACTTGTCTACGAACACAAGCTATTAAAATTACATTACTTGGTGGGTACTGTGGTGAAAAAGAAGCTAAATACAAAAAAAATATTGATGTACCCATATAATCAAGTCAGTAATAAAAAACTTAGCTCATAAAAGATACAAATTCGTACCGATTTTATAACCACTCTTCATCATATCATAACGTATCGGCCATTTATACGTCCACTGCTGAACAAAGGCCTCCCCCATAGATTCCGCAGCTGTGTTATCATTTTGGGGGGTACTTACCAATACTCACCACGCTTGGCAGGCGAGTTGGTGAGTGCAGTATAGCTACCGCTTCACAGGAGGAACGCTGCTGCCCGTGCCTCTGGTTTAGATTCCTTTAGTCGCCTTTTACGACGTCCACGGGAGGAAATGGAGTGGTGCTATATTCTCAATCCGGACACCACACGGACTCTTAATCCGGACGCCACACAACTATTTATACCTATAAGCAATTAAAATTTTCCTTAGATTATTTTAAAATATTTTAACCAGATAAGTATAGTAGACAATCTCTTGTATAGCTACTCATCGTGATGTTTTGTCAGCTCATTTTAATCCCAAATGTTTCATTTACGGTATACATATTGGATTCATCAATTTCATTATTGTCATAATAGGCATCTGTGCCGATAATCATTAAAATAGCCAGCTATTTAAGCAAGTCCCACAATAATCAAAATATTATTTCGCTTAACGTCTCACTTGTTTGTTTCTCCGACCGTACATGTAGCACAAAACCGGTATGTTTGACGCAGTTGTTAATGAGTGCCGTATTATTGAAACAATTTCACAAATTCATACGCAACGTACAATTTTAACGTTATTTAATTTGCATTATGGTTATTAAAATCATTTTGAATGTTCGTCATATGAATAATAGTATTACTTCTTGCAGAAATAAGCTATACTTACACTTAGATAACATACATTTTCAAAACATGTAAACTCTAAACTATTTTAAATATATATTGCTAGTAATATCGCATTAAATCAAGTTGCAATAGTGTTGTTAATGCACCTACCATATCTTCCTTCTGCATCACCCTAAGGTAGACTGGAAGAAAATGCCTATGGCATTAAGTCCGCCTCTGTACGTGTTTGTGCATAAAGAATAAATAAAATAAACTGATGATAGCCATAACCAGGGACCGTTGATGATGGTTGTCATCTTCACTTAAAGAAACCTAAGTTTTAAACCAGATATAAATTAACACATGTTATGTAAACACCAATAGGTACTTATATAGTATTTAGTCTTTTTCTTTTTTAAACGTTTCCCCACACTAGAATTTCTCTTGTGTCGGGGGTGCGTTTACAGACATGAATTCCACATACAATACACCCAGACACGGAACAACTACCTGCAGATCATACAAATATTTGTTCTGTGCGGGAATCGATCCCACGACCCAGAGCGCAGCAGCCGACTGTATCAGCCACTGCACCAACCGTGCCGTATAAATCAAGGCCTCCACAATTCTTGTTTCAATCTACAAAGAACGCAGCAGTAATCTCATAATCACAATCAGTAAAGTTGCCGAAAGCTAATCCCAAACCCAATTTCACGCTACCAATTCCGAGTGGGTGGTCAGTGACATTTGCAAGTTAAAAAAATCTCCAAAGGGATATTTAGTTTGTATCCAACCGATAATAATTCAACTCCTGTGGGCCACGATGTGACAAACCGAAAATGTCACAATCTCATTGTCAGGATCCCATTCCAACTATTGTGTGGTGGCGCTACTGCTTTGTAACGAAATTGGATGAGCTTTTGTTGAAAAGTCATTTTTTTTGCCAAATATAAGAGTGTCATCGGACAAGTGCCTTTAGAAATAGATTGCAGTAAATGAGATTATTTTTTTGCTAGTCATGTTTGAGGCTTCCTTTTGTAAAATAATTTAGTATACATACATAATCTTGCGTTAAGTATTCTGTAAGAAAGCTAAATATGAAATAACATTCAGATGAAACAAAGTGCATTCTATCTTAACACCGCACGAAGCATCGTCAATTTTATAATTCTACGAAACAATGATATTTGAGTTCAAGACAAATATGATGTTTATTTTTATTGCCTAAGTTTCCGTGAACACCAACACTTCATCTGAAACATACAGTCAACCGCAGGACACAATTTAACATGGGTAGCGTACAAGTGCGTTACTGAAAATCCCACATATGCGCAAAGACGTCACATTACAAATCCGCAGTACGCCTCTGTTTGTGCTCATCCGGCTCTAAGTCCCTAAAAAGCGTTCGTGGTGACACCTCCCCGTCTTCCTCCCACCCCACGACCTACATGCTCCCATCCCGCTCGCACACCCGCGACTCCGCTCCAAAAGCGACAACACGCGACACACACTTTGCGCACCAGATGGCTGAAGCGACAGAGCACATGCGCGCAATACTCGTCTTTATTCGACTTAGTTTTAAGGCTAGCGCTTTGGATTGCGCGACACATTAGAGGACACTTACTCGCCATCGCTAAAATGTCTTAAGCGCCAACGCGCAACAAATATTCACGACTCTGCCTTGGTGAAAATAGCCATCTTTTTCCTGTGTCACAGCTAAAGGTGGTGTAAAGACACAGTTTTCAAATGTCACGCTGTGTAGTCGTCTCTTTTCTCCGGAGTCCTGTCGCATCTGCCCGGCTCCTTTGGCATCCTTCAGCATGCATGTGTCCCCCCGCATATCTTTCATCCCGCTCTACGGCGCCTGAAGCCCAGTGTCCGGTCTCACAGACTGTTAGGCGGTCGTGTTAGTGTCGCTCTTTGTATATGTTCCACACGATATAATCACGAATATATTTGTGTCTCGTACGTACGTACTACATGTATAGTGCGAAGGATTAGATGTGAAATGTACTGTGAAGTGACTCTCAGTGCCGTTTGATGTTTGTTTGTGTGGAAGACAGTCACCAGAAGCATTCATGATTCAGGTTAGTTTAGCAAATTCATGTACTACATTTCGACATTTACTGCTGTTTAGAAATATTATAACACTAACAAAAAGCGATGAATGGTGGAGAATTTGAGTTATTATTTAGAAGCTTTGGTAAAGTTTGCGTTTCTTTTAGCAAACGTCTAGCTATTAATTTTTAATAACTCGTAACAGCTGGATAGAGCTTCTGAAGCTTCGGATTAGGTATTTGCTTCGGTTATTTTGAGATTTTGATTTTAAATATCAATATCAGCTTACACAAGAACAACTTGAATTTTCGTGATGTAATAATCTATATTTGTATTTTTAGTCGGAATAAAGTAAACATGGCCGACGAACAATAAATAAATAATCATTGTATCAAACGATTGTGAAACATCAATCAGCTGCTGTCTATTATTTATAACGAATGCCCA
The DNA here is from genome assembly GCA_947459985.1 of Diloba caeruleocephala. Lineage (NCBI taxonomy): Eukaryota > Metazoa > Arthropoda > Insecta > Lepidoptera > Noctuidae > Diloba > Diloba caeruleocephala. The sequence goes on from OX381618.1 coordinate 8,360,628, forward strand.
CGCGTGGGTGTCCAAAGCAGGCTATAGATAATTTAATTATAGATACAAACGTATTAATTAAGTATTGCGAAGGCACGAGGTGTAATTAATTTCGGGGTATTGGTGGTTGTCGCAATGGCCAAAATATAATGACCACTTTGTTAATGAAGACATTTTTCGTTAACACTTCGGTTTAGATGTAGCCCCTTATACCTACTTAAAATGTTGGTTATAGATGGTAGTGTTAGAAAAGATTCAATTAGGAGTTTGCCGTTAAGGTGATATGTGACAATTTAGGTATTCCTATGAGAATCTTGTTTTAATTCTAACTTAACTATTTACTGCATTCTGCATAAAAACATATTTTTGCGTAGAAAACCGTTCCTGATATTGTAGAAGTAATATTAATTGCATGTATAGGTAGGCAATTTTTAATTAATTATTTACAAAAAAGCTAGCTTTAGTTAGTGGGTAAAATAGCTATCATTTGGTACATGTCTAATGGTTACTTTTCGAATAAAAGTTCTTATTATAATAGTCAGGCACTATTATATAAGTACATACATGATTAAATTATTTCAGATAAAATGTAATACCTACATGCTGAATAAATGCGTAATAATATTTATTTCACAAGTTTCTTTTAATAATAAAGACAATTTTCACACCATCTAAATATAAAGTGGCTACCAAACTAGCCTGCATAGGACTGAAAAGTTGCTCAATAGGCCCAATAAAAAAAGGTATTATAAGTTGTAGGCATACCAAACCAAGGTACTTGTAACGATTTGTAGGTACACCCAAGCAGTACTTATATCTGCAAAGTTTTGTCACATACCTACATGTATAGTTGCCAGACGGTAGGGATTCATCTGTATCTTTTGATCCTGTATCCTGTGACCTTTGATTTCCAGACTCCCCAAAAAATATGGGTTAACATTATTCCTATAATGTCCTGTCAAACAAGCTTGTCGTGAAGTTTTATTCACAACTTATTAGTCATTATCATCAACGTCATCAGCCAAAGTACCTACGTCCAGTGCTGAACAGATACCTCCCCCATAGATTTCCACAACTGTGTCGTCATTTTACGGGGAAATTGTCAGTACTCGCCACGTATGGCAGGCGGGTTGGTGAGCGCAATATGGTTACACAGAAGTGGCGCTGCTGCCAATTCCTCTGATTAAGAGTCCCTTAGTCGCCTTTTACGGCATCTAATTCGGTGCTATATTCATAATCCGAACGCCACCCCGAATCCATCACTAATCTAACACTAAAATAAAGAATTTGGTGGCCGAGTGTTGCCTGTAAATGAACAGTCAGGTATACCATCTCTTGTGCCCCTTTTAAACGGGCGACGGTGCTAGTTTACTTCCAATCACGCGCTTATGGGACCAGGAGTCAATGTCGTCGACATACCGCTGCGTCATGGTATCCAACCATAGATAAACTATGCGGTGATAAACAAGGGTCGTTTTAAGCTACTCGTAATAAAAATATTAATCTATAAATACATTTAACAAGACAGTTGACGAATGATAATTAGGACTTAACAAAATATTTCAATAATAACCAATTTCTCGCTAGATACTCTGGATTTTTATCCGCCGAACTAGCAGTAACATTTGAAACCGAGAGGTCTACTTATTTCAGCATATTCATGTTGAACACAGGCCTCCCCAATAGATGTCTTCAATAGCGTCATATTGGGGCGAGTTTGGCAGTAGGTACGTACCACGCTGGGCGGTCGGGTTCATCATCATCATATCAGCCACAGGACGTCCACTGCTGAACAAAGGCCTGCCCCTTAGATTTCCATAACGAGCGGTTACATATCGCCCCCATCCAACGACTCCTAGCAACCTCCACCAGGTCATTGTCCACCTTGTTGGAGGTCGTCCTACGGTTCATTTTCCGGTGCGCGGTCTCCACTTGAGAACTTTTGGCGGTTGGGTTGATGTGCGCAGAATGGCTGCAGTTCCACAGAAAGCTGCTGCACATCCCTCTAATTTAGAGTAGGATCTCCACGAAAGAAAATGGAGGGGTGCTGTTTTCTTAAACCGGAAACCACAAGAAGTATTTATTTATATATCTACTCTTTACAATGGCAGCCTTATCGCTATCCGGGATCTCGTCCAAGTCTATACTATCTTTGTATGTGTGTCTATGTTCTGATAATAATGATACTCCGAGTATTTGACAACGAGAAACATAATAAAAACTTATAAAGTCGCCATCAAAACTGACCTAGACGTAAGATAAGACGGGCCTATATGGGCACCACGGGGCTACTTGGCACTAAGAAATATTTCCCATAGTTTTGAAGCTACACTGAAAATCTGTATCTAATTTAAATGGCACGTAATACTTACGACCAGCTTATAATTTTATCTGCAAGTAAGAAGTAGGTACTTACTATTTCCTTATTACGGTATCAAATGTATTTGTACTCCAATGACATAGCTGAAAGGATTAGTAAATAAATGGCTATGGGTCGGGCACATTGCTCGTAGAACCAATGGCCGTTGGGGTAAAGAGGTTCGCGAGTGGAGACCGCACACCGGAAAACACAGCGTGGGACGACCTTCAAAGAGGTGGACAGACGACCTGGTGAATGTGGCTGGTAGTCGTTGGATGCGGGCGGCATGTAACCGCTCGTTGTGGAAATCTATGGGGGAGGCCTTTGGTCAGCAGTGGACGTCCTTTGGTGATATGATGAATATGATGATGATGACGTCAGATAAGCTAGACTTTTGAAGGAAACGACAGAAAGCTTAGTAATAAGGGCGATAATAGGTACAAGAAAATGCGCTATTTAAATGACTTCTTGGAATTCTGCATGAACTTCCTTCGCTCCGGGAAGGGTGAAGCGGTCATCTTCGGCACCGAAGAGAGGCTCCAGGTCTCCGTAAGATCACACTAGAGCATATAGTAGATACCTAGTCGTATGTAATCCCAAATATTAGGTGTCAATATATTAATATTATACATTTTTATCTTCGACACACCCATTTAGCGTCTGATCGGTCACCTATAATTACTCTTTCACCGGGAGTTGCTTTAGGCGCAATGTGGGAGGATAACAGCTGTTAAAAGTCTTCTTTCTTGTATTATAAAATAAACTTGCTCACTGTATATTTAAAATTTTCTGTATAATATATACTACAATTTAGTGAATATTTTTAATAAGAGCTAAATGACTCTACATTTGTGTAGGTATGAATTACTAGGTTATGCTACAGATAAATACAAATTCCTGTGCAACATAATATAAGTAGTAATATTTAAAACAAAAGCTCTTTTACAAATATTTAGCATTTATAATCCACTTACATATATATTACATCAAGTAAAATCCTTTTTCATAGTTCAGGACTTGTATTACGGCTTCATTATTGCTTCAGCCATTATATCTAAGTAATTATAAGTTAGTACTAATTGTTATTTCACTTATTCCTGTGAGTAAATTTCAAGTAATAATTATAGGTACCTATATGTCTGTATCCCAATTTGACGACACATTTTCCGTTAAATGTCGAATGAAAGCGAAAACCGCATCGCTGTTAGCACCCGCACCATTAGTGAGTACCGAGCGCCGCAAGCGCAGAAATGACGCGCCAGGTTCGGCCATATTGAAAAAAATACATAAACTTCATATTTAATAAAAGTTGGCATTTGACCCTATAAAAATAACAAGGTAGACGTTGTGTTAAAACAGCTCACCTGAACTTAAAGTACTCCGAAAAGTCATAAAAAGCTGACATGAAGATTCTCACTTAGACAATATTAAACACAATTTGAAAGAATATGTGTAAGCAAAATGAAGAAATTCAGACATTATAAACTTAACTTCAGAGAAATTTCACCTCTGCTCGGCTACAGCACACCTCGGGTGCATCCGTCAAAATGCGCTTGCGCCGCAAGCGGGCGCCATTAATCCGTGGTAGAGCCAAGCGCCGCCGGTAAACGAGACTTGCCGAGAAGATTCGAAGACGTCAGCACAACTTCTCAGCAAACATACATTAATATTAGGGCTTTATTTGAATCATCTGTCACTACAATTTTAAGGCTGCCTTTATTATAATCTCATGCTCTTCATTTATATGATCACATCACTATCGCTCAAAAGGTTACTGATTGAAAACTCGCCTTTATCCGTATATATTTATATCATACTATATGTATAATAAAATATAAACAATCTTTGTAGAAATATCATAGTTCGAAACCCGGTACAGATGTCGGATGCGCTTGCGCCGCGAGCGTGAGGTCCATTAGCTCGTACTGCCGCCGAGCGCCGCGGGCAGCCAAGACTTGCCAAGACCAGCCGAAGCTGTCGGCTTAGACGCTAAGTATTATGAAATTGTGTGAGGATAGTTGAAGAATGGGCGGAATAAAACATAATGTTAAATAAGATGTCTAAAAGTGTCTTGCGAGGTAAGCAGCTGCAACAATGCAAATAGTAGGTCGGTTAGGCTATGGCAAATACTCGACCACATCCTTGGAATTTAATGAAAAATAATAACCAAAATAACTAATTTAAAGTTCATCCCTATTTCCACCCGAATTTAATCAATCTAAAAGTAGGTAGTTCTTTTTTCTTGACCAAGAGAACAACATATATCATTTACAGCTATTATCACCGGGAACCAAATTCCATTGGTTTAGACCCAGGTACTTTAACATCCTCTTAATATTTGATTCTGGATCACATTAATCTACATTATTTCACACTTTTTGCCTCACCGTGTAACGTTTAGAAACTATATATCATGCTTCATGCTTTTTGGTTCAGTTTACATGTCGGCAAAGACCAAGCATACCCATACAATGTGCTATAGAATTTATTTTGTAGAATTAATTACAGATTGATTTGTATATGTGTATATATAAATGTTTATGTTATATATCTATATTATTTGTGATAATCTTCATTATTTACATATTTAGGATAGTACACGTAATTTACTCGTATAATTATGTATCTGTGTGCACCTTCGACTGCGGCATATATTATCCAGTTTAGTAGTCCTCCATCCAGTCCTCCATCCTAAAGTTGCCTCGAAGAAATCGCTAAGTTTTAATATAAAGCCGCCCTGTGTATTCTAAAATATACTTTCAAGCACTACTGTTTTTGTATCTTTTACCGATTGGTATTGTATTGTATTGGAATAAAGAGTATAATAAATAAATATAGAAAATAATATATTTGTTGTGGTGTCTTAAATAAGAAATATGGTTGACGAAGTGTGGCTCCGCACGCTAGAAAAGTTTTTAGCAGTCCGTATCCGGGCTAATATAAATATTTTCTACTACTACGGTAACTAAAGTTTGGCTTTTCATAATGGTATGACATGTATAAAAAATGTGTTATATTTTACTATTCAAAGTTTTCACACATCTAAACATCTTTAAGCAGCGAAAGCCTGGTGGTTGAACGCTTGCCTTCCATACTCCTGTATGAAGAGCAAGCGGGTCTGTGCTCAATCCTGGCCCGCACATCTAACTTTTCGATTCCATGTACGGATCAGAATTTAACTATCGTTTTCATTAACGGTGAAGGAAAACATCGTGAGGAAGCCTGCACAAATGCGTGCGCTCAAAAAATGTTCTTAATGATGTGTGTAGTCCGCCAACCCGCACTAGGCCAGCGTGCTGGACTAAAGGCTCTACCTTCATCCTGATTAAAGGCCCATGCCCAGCAGTGGGACAGTAATGGGCTGATCCTATAATTCATGGTCAGGCGTTTATGGGTGATAGAGCCTCAAACATTAAAACATACAAACTGTCACATTTATAATACGTTCACATTTATAGTATGATTGACGGGTAATATACCTATCTATCCTTCGGTGCTTGATTTAAGTCTTTATATTCCACAAACCCAGCAAATTTAAAGGCTATATACATCGATTTTCATACTAGACCCCGCCGTTGTCTAGGGCGGGCAAAGCCGCGGGGTAACGTAGCGTAATATAATATTCCCGGCCGTTGTCGGCCATTACCGCAAGGTGGATTATTGAAATAAATCGCGAGTGATCAGCAAAATGCATAGTTTGCGCGCCGACCCATTACACTGATTGAGTTTCCCGGAGACCATCCCATGGTTTGTTAGAAGAATGAATTAAGGTAGGGTGAACATAGATGGAGAATTTTTGTTTATGCAAGAAGGCGAAGCATAAGCTTACTTGCGATTTATTTAGTCTTATTTTGTACTAGGTTTAGTGTAGACGTCAATTTCAATTGTCCCTTTGTATTCCTTGTGGTGTCCTTAAGTGGAAAAGTGGAGCTATGCAGCTAGATAGATGCAGCTACAATGACGATGAATTTCAATTTATATAATGAATACTTCGTTTTAAATGTCCAAAGACTGATAACACACGTATAATCTATCTTCTGATTAGCCAAAGGACTTGGAATCCATGCCAAACATAATAACAACCAAAAAACCATCTACTACTATATTACTTACTATTCCAAATTTAAATAGACACCAATAAGAAAAAAATTCAAACGGTTCCTTGCTTTACTACAATCAACAAAAATATGTGGCATTTTTGAAAACAACACAATTACTAAAGTGCCTACTATCGCCATCTATTGAAAATAATCCGCACCAAATTTCAAAGTTACAATAAGTATAAAATAGGAACACTGAAGGCACACATTCGCCTTGTTTTTCTGTTTGGCTGTCCAGTTCTAAATAAGTAAATACTAATATTATGTTCTATCGATCAAAAATGTACTTGTCCAACAATTGGATGTCTTTTTCCCCCACCAATCATGTATAATCTATATCAATCATGGAAGATACTGACGAGTTAAAAAGTAGTTATTTTCTTTTTAATTATCATAAGCACATATCATCATTTCGGCCGAACGAAGTCCACTGCTGGACACAGGCCTCCCTCAAAGATCACCACAACGACCGACATTGGTGTGTCATGGGCTAATTGGGGGGTTTTGCCATAATCGCCACGCTTGGCAGACGGGTTGGCGATCGCAGTTGAGCTGTTAATGTACTCGAAGGACGCTGCTGCCCATCCTCCGGCTAATCCCTTAGTCGACTTACGACACCCACGGGAGGAGATGGGGTGGTGGTATTCTGAGCCGGCACCACACGGCGTATGTAAGTATATATGTCATCAAAATAATATTTTCTATCTACGTTTTGTCTTTTTAATCAATATACCTACAAATCTTCGATAGCGTATCGGGTTTCAAGTCGGGCGTGGAAAATCGATGAGGTTCAAAGTCAAGGTCGGTTGGCCAAGTACACACTTATAGTTAACTAGTAGCTATCAATGAGTAAGTACTTTTAAAGTTACAAAAGCAGATAATGTATTTTTGGGATTTCACAGTTATGGGTTGTTGACATGGTGTCTGAATGCTATAATATAATAAGAAAAGGTATTTTTTATCTGAGTACTTACTAGTTTTCTTAATTAAACCCTTGCATGGGAAGATAGATATGGTGGCGCTTAACATTAAAACCCATCTCTGTTTATTACGAACCGCGGGTTGCCATTGAGCATTTTAAAACCCAGTAGTGACCTAGAAACTATCCCCCTCAACACTGGGCTAGTTAGCTGGCTATTCATGATTTCCTTACTGATTTCAGTTAAATGACATATCACGAGGTAATAAACAAGCACCTACCAATTGCCCACATAAGTCCACAATATAATATAATAAATATAATATAACGCACACCAGTTATTTATGATATAATGTGTTATATAATATTTGATGGCTTATTGAAATAATATTTAATGGCTTATTGAAAACCGTCCAAATCAATTAGTTTTTATAAACGGTGCCCTATATAAGGAAGAACCGTTCATTATTTCTTTTGATTGACCATTATTATGGCTTTTTCAATTTGTTTCTTATTATTTTGTTAACTTTTTGTAATAGGTACAGTGACGAGACGAGCAAGTTATTCACCTGGTAGTGAATGAAATGATATGATCATTATGTTAACAGGTATATATTAAGATGAGGCATTTTCTACTGACTCAACCTCTGAGAAGAAATGCGGAAAAAAGCTTATAGGTTTCTGTTTTAAGCCTGACATATTAAGATACAATGAGAAAAATGTAGGGCAACGTGTGGAATGTTCTTTTGAAGAGCTAAGCGCCACGCCTGCCCATGACAATTGTAATGCTACCCAAAACTAGTCCTGCGGGGCACCACACTGCGCTCGTCACCTCGAGGCATTAGTTATTTAGTCTCTTATGCCACAGATATTATAATACTAGTATTTAGCTTATGCCCAGTAATTTCACTAGCTACACCTATATAACTGGAACATAGTAATGTTTAAAGTTAAAACACTATCCGCTGCGCAAGCGAAAATCTGGCATTGCGATGGTCTACTATTTTTTTTTAGTGTTGACCAGTGGAAATTCTTTATGAACTTCCTTCGCCCCGGGGAAGCCATATAAGTAGCTACGCGCGATGGTCTACCTAGCAGGACTCTTGCATAATAGACGGTAGGTCCACACACACCTGGCTCTAGTGTGATGATACGAGGACCTGGAGCTCCTCTTCGGTGCCGACGATGACCGCCCCAGTGGTTTCAGCCGGTAGGAGTCCGGCATGCCCCTTCGTCCTTCCCAAAAAAAAGGTGCACACACACCAGTGTAATCAAAATGAATTCATAAATTAGTTTATCAGTCTGACTTACCAACACTATAGTGGATGTATAGGGTTAAGCAATACATGGGTATCAACATAAATCGCAACCAAACATACAACTAGCGACATCTCTTGTGGATTTTCCGAAAACCATTTTATACGTGTTGATTTTTGTAGTTGTTCTTCATGAAATATTATCGACTTCATTCGCAACTGAACTAATGGGAACTTCCTTATTCCTTATTAAGTGGGTTACATATACATATGTATTAAGCATGCAGGGTGTAAAAATATATAAAAGAACAGTCATGTTTGACCTTTGTGGCGTAACAATTATACGTTACGTACTTTGAAATTCTACAGCCATATTTCTACATCGAATGAATTAATAAAACAATGATAATAATGAATAAAAGAAAACAGAAAAATTTAAATGCCTGCAATGTCAATTTTAATAAATACTGTTATATTAAATTCATGAAATTTTACCAAATAGAAATTCTGTTATGTCGTATTCTGCTTTTTGTTTTAAATACTGACACCTTTTAAAATATATGCGCGTTCTGTACTTTCTCTAGGCAGGAACTACCTTGTTACTAATAAGATAATAAACATTTTTACTGTTGATTTTTTGTACCGGTAGTTTTAGTATTTTACGTAGTGTTGCTACTTTATAGTTGTTGTTTATTTTTGTATATTTTAGAAACATTGCTTTTTCAATATGTCTTTGTTTCTGTTGTCGTTCGGTTACTATCATAACTTTATTGTCACTATTACTATAAAACGTATTTTTCCACAGTGTTTCAGTTCAGTCAATTTGATACAATAAGCATAGTGTCCTAATAAATCAGTAATCCATTCCCGCCACTTTCGCAACACAAAACAACACAAATCAACACAAATCATAACAAATGACAACACTAACCCTAACGAACTTAAGTTCTAACAATAGAGATGCACCCACGCATCAACCGAATGAATCGTTACGGTGATCGATTCAGATCTCGATTAGAAACGATTCTAGTTGGATTAAGTTTATTGTTCTCGAGCACCTATTAAATTGGGTTTTGGAGTTAAATTAAAATATGGATAGTCTCTTTAAGATCGATTAATTAGAATAATTTTAGCTACTCATACAGGGGTCATCATTTCGGCCGAATGAAGTCCACTGCTGGACACAGGTCTCCCCCAAAGATCACCACAACGACCGATATTGATGTGTTGTGGGCTCATTGGGGGGTTTTGCCATAATCACCACGCTTGACAGGTGGGTTGGCGATCGCAGTTAAGTTGGTAATTTACTCGAAGGACGCTGCTGCCCATCCTCCGGCTAATCCCTTGGTCGACTTTTAAGACACCCATGGGAGGAGACGGGGTGGTGGCATTCTGAGCCGGCACCACACGAAGTTAATCTGATGACTGTAAAGCGGTCACCCCCACTAGCGTGGGGAAGGTGACTGTAAAGGGGCCACGTCCCCAGGTACCTCTCGGGGTGATTTTAAAGGATTCCCCCTGAAGCCTCGCTATACGCTTTGCTATGCACACGGCGGCACGTGAGTGGTCATGTGATCATGTGCATGTGGATGCACACCACCATCTTCCCGGGGGTCGCTTGTCATGAGCACGCAGATTCACCAATAGGTGCACTCGCGACCCCCAAGGCCATATAAAGACGATATGGGGCTCACGCGTTTTGGACACGGGCGCTGCTGCGGTTGTTACCCCGGCTCCTTGTCCTCCTTCCCAGAGCGGGATCCATCATGGCAATACCCTAAGCCATACAACAACACCTGTTCAACTTTCGCCTACAACTCGTGGCTTTGTCAATAGCTCATAATTAAATCGAACTAAAGAATTTTAATAATCGCCATTGTCTAGAATGGTGGTTTTCATTCATAAAATTGATCGAAAATTCACACCTTTGGCCAATTATTTTATTAATTTATCAGGTCACACTACAATGAAAAAATATATGTTTTAATGGTTTAATTACAAAATGGCATCGTTTTTGTATAATAACATGTAAATATTATAAATGCTGCGGTTTACTCATTACTGTGTCAAATCGTAGGCGTTTAAATTTTTCGTCAACAAAATACTGGGTAGAAACTGTTATGTGACTTCATGCGTTGCAATTTACTTTTGTTCTATTTCTTAGCTACCTTCACCCGCGTGTCATCAATGCACAAAGTTCCAACTCTATCGTATGAATCGTGTAGGAGCGCATCAGAGCAATAGAAAGGAGAGCGCATTGAGTTGTTCTCAATACTCTCTATAACATTAATTTTTATAAAATTATTTTAATAAAAGCATTTATTCTTTACATTAAATCTGTTGTAAGTTTTCTGCATGAAATCTGGGCAATTGGAAAATGATTTATTGGCAAGGGAAGCATTGGTCTAGTTAGTGATGACACCAAAAAAGCTAAGTCTAAAACAGCCACAGATGGTAAATCTGAAGGATGAATACTAATTTTGTCATTAACATTATGTATTAATAGTCCAGTAAAGGAAAAATTGCATATTAATGCCACAATCTCAGGATTGTGAAAAATATAAACCATATCAGTATTTCATGTGACTGCCGGATATTAAGAATATAGCATGTCGTAGATGACGTAAAAAGCGACCAAGAGTCTCTAAGGGACTAAACCAGAGGGATGGACAGCAGCGTCCCTTCCGTGAAACAACAACACGGCACGGTGGGTGCGATTCCAGCACGGAACAAATATTTGTATGATCTGCAGGTGTTGTGTCTGTAAACGCACCCACGACAACACACCCATATCGGTCGTTGCGATAAACTTTGGGGGAGGCTTGTGTCCAGCAGTGGACTTCAAACCGAAATGATGATGATGAATGATGTTTACTAAGGCAGTTATTAGTTAACTTTTCCTTTTTTGATTGGGCCCAGTGGAAAAACTACGTGAACTTCCTCCGCCCCGGGTAAGGACGAAGGGGCATGCCGGACTCCTACCGGCTAAAACCACTGGGGCGGTCAACTTCGGCACCTAACCCCCCGGCTCTAGGTCGGCGGTTGTTATCTCGGTGCCGACTCCTCCTTCTTCGAGCAGGATTGACCCTCTCCCGATCCCGTTCTGTGGTCTACTTCTAGTCCACATTACGTACAGTAGTCATTATCGAATCAACAAATAGATACATTATAACATTCAGCTACATTAGGCAAACATCAAACACAGGTCAAGCTTAACTTATTATTTCGGCAAACACTATAATTACGCAGTTAGAACATAAATTAGCCGAGTGGGTGATCAGTATTGCAGCTGCCATGACAAAGTACAAAGGTAACACCCATCACACTCGGTTCCCGAGATCATATCTACATGACGGACGTAAAATATGATGTGATTTACAACTAGTAATTAAATACCATTTTGGTTACAATTTACAAACGGGTTTGGCTCTTGAACACAGTTACGAAATCTGAAATAAATCGTTTCAATTTGGTCTTGGAAGTACACGTTAATAAGTGGAGGAATAAGGCTTTACTAACTTACATTATTTCAGGTTCGGACTCATTGTCGCACTTAATTCGATCCCAAGGCTCGAGAACACGCTGCGTGAAGAGATCTGTTCGCATCCGAAATATTCATTAGAGTAAAACTGCATACACATATCGTGTTATGTGTTGAGTAACTCAGGACCAATTAGAAAATAGAAACTTAAATCACCTGGCTATATTTAAGTTTTGGAACTTACCACGCAAATCGTGGCAAGGATGTTGGAGAGTTGTTCATCTATCATCATGCAATTCAAATGATTACCATTCACAAATAGCCAGTAGTATGTACATATAAGTATTTAGTGTGTCAGCAGGGCTCCATTTCTATCAATATTGTAATTATATGCAGCGGTAGTGACGCAGAACCCGGCCGTACAATGTAGCGGCCGCGCCGCTCTTTGCTTTATAGCAGCTAATTCATGGCGATTGCTAATACGATTTGGAGAGCGTCCCGGCCGCTCCAATACTGGCGACAGCTTGGACAGATTTACACTAAAATAATATATCGATCACGCGGTCGCGTACAACCCCGAGTGGACGCGCCGCTGCTTATATAATTTAATATAATCTCACAGATACTTAAAGCCGCATGCAATTTGACAGTTAGGCGGTCGAGCAACTCTGTTGCGTGGATGTACACATATAGTCACACAATTTTCTCTATTTATCGTAATGCAAATAGTGCAAAATCAGTCGGCCAAAACTCACATATTTTAGAAGATGGGTTTTCGAAGAAACTTCTTTTGTGGTTCTTGTGAGTTGAATTAAGTACGTCCGCGTACACCTTTAGCGTCCATGTACAAGCTTAGAAATAAAAACGTGGTAAATTCGTATTAAAAGTTACATATTGCCGAGGTTAACTTTAATTTTTAGTCAAAGGGATCCTCATCTTGTCGTATGGTTTCTTGCGAAAAATATACCACCCTACCTTTCGCAACAATGGGTGAGCAGCAGCATCCTCCCGTGTGCTGATTACAACATACTACGATCACCAATCCGCCTGCCAAGCGTGGTGATAGTGGCAATATCCCCTATCACCGGTCAATGTACTGATCATTAGGAGACACATGTTTCGCAGTGGAAGTTTCTGGGCTCATGTGTATCGTTATATATCCTTGTTTATTGGCGTAAACAGTTAAATTACAACTATGGCAACTTCGTGCGCGCGCATCGTCGAGTGACTTTTAATTCGAAAATCATATCCAAAATGATATCTAGATTAGCATAGGCTAAGTGTAATTTGAATATTAAAGTACACAGAAAGAATGACAGTTGCGTACGTATGCAAAAATCGAGCTTACTTTATGAAATCATTATGCATGAATAAATGTGATTGTCGAAAGACGAAGCCAGCGCACAGATCTACATGAAAAAACCCTCATCTCTTGTGACAAGAAGTGTACCATACTCCTTCTGTGGGTAAAACACAATTTTAGAAGGCGTACGTAAGCAATGGTATAAAACCTGAGATCACTCGATATTATATAGTTCAATTACATAAAACCTAATTACATCTGAAAATCTGTAGGAATCGAATTGCTTCCTTTTATGAATCAATTACATGGAAATGGCTTTTATGTGATTACTATCGATAATGTGTGATTAGCAATAAAGTTTTAGGTTCAAAGAGCGCAGTAAATATATAAATAGTTCTAAGTAGCTATCTGAAGTATAATATATTATAATATATTCGTTTCATTACTTTAAAAACAAGCAAGACACTAGTCTAACATAAGTTAGTACTTACTCAACGAATGAGTTATTTATATGATTTTAAGATAACATCGGGTCTATTCGCGCATAGATTAATATTAATATAATAGACCCGATATTATCTTAAAATCATGAATTCAATTCGCGTAAGTTTAAGAATGAGTTATTTATATGACGATGACATTTTACTAAAATTAGCATTTTTCCGTCAGTAGGAAGCCGATAGGTATTTTTTTACAGCCAAAATCAAGCTTACAAATCATAGAAACGTTTAAAGTCATCCATCTTGTCTACTCAACTTTAAAACTAATTAAGCAGGTACAATCGTGTAAAAAAGTCACCGTCAAAACAGAGCCAATCAATCAATCGGATAATCAATCAGCAAATGACACTAGAACGCCCACAAATACACTGAGTCGAATAAATGCCAAGAAACATTATAGAATTTTATAATTGCATTTCAAAATTATTAGGTGCAAAATTATATTATTGGTGGTGTGGGCCTCAGGCGTTGGTATCTGATGCGTACGCTTACTTGACATGGTAAGTGATGAGCGGAGTGATAGAAACCTGCTTTCGTCGGGCGGGTTTTGAATTATGGCTGCGAGTGTACCTTGTGTCGGGCCTTTAGGAAATAAGGGTACAGATATAATGTAGCTTTCATTTCAGAAAGCTTGCAATTATTTTATGTGTTAGAACTCACCGTGGCTTGTGAATGTGAATGTCAATTGGCCAGCGCTGTTTTTTTTTTCTTTGCTTCTAATTAGGCACTGGCTAATTAGTTATTCACAATTCGACCCATGATGCTAAGCAGAGCCTTCATCTTAGAAGATGTAGCAATTTCCTTTAGGCTGTTTACTTATGCCTTAAATTCTCCGCAATTGAAGTACTTAGGGAAAGTTATCAATTTATCACAGTAGAAATAATATTAAATAATTTTGGATAACTAGGAAGGTACATTAAGTATCGTCAATTAATGTCAACAAGACGCCGTTTGTTTTTTTTTTTTTTTTTTTATTGGTGCCCATTGGAAATTCTTCATGAACTTCCTTCGCCCCGGGGAAGGACGAAGGGGTATGCCGGACTCCTACCGGCTAAAACCACTGGAGCGGTCATCTTCTGCACCTAAGGGAGGCTCCAGGTCCTCGTATGATCACACTAGAGCCTAACAAGACGCCTATTGACCGTCAGAGGTATATGCAAGTAATAAATCATATGATTTAAGATTGCTGCAATGTAGCAACTGATTTTATAGAGCTTTATAAATAGCCTCAGGCCTTCCAAGCTCGCTATTACTTTTGCTCATCAATAGGGAAACCAATTATTATTATTTTATTACAAACTATTACTGTATAGTTCATAGCCCGTAGATTTATAGTCAGCGAAATCATGAATCCAAATTAAACAACACAATATAATTACAAGGTATTTTAGGACACGTTCCGTGCAGTGGCTAAGCGATTGAATTTCTGCACTGCAGGTCACGGGTTTGGTTCCCACACACTACAAATATGTTTATGGTCTACAGGTAGTTGTTCTGAGTATTTGAGCATTCCACGATTCAGGAGACATCCTAGTTTAGTGTACCTATTTTTTAAAATAATTAAATGAAATGTAACCAACTTTACGTATTCTGTAGAGGGGCTCCCAGTTAATTAGCTGCGTCGCAAATCAGTACAATCGCCTCCCCTCCGCTAGAGGGGGTGACCGCTGTACAATCATCCCCTCCGAGATGTATCTAAAGACGTGGCACCAGTGGGTGGTTTCAGCGTGATTGCTTACCAATTCCTGGAGCTCCCTTCGGTGCGATATTAAATCCATTTAGCACCCATTGCAATAGACCTTATAATTGTAGTTCTCCATTTCATACAATAGTTTTACACCTCTGGGGATAATCCAAGACTGCGTTTTTATAGTGCAGCCAGGGAGAGTCCCCGGTTAGTGTCCCATTTCATTTTAAATTAAAATTCTCTACAGGGCCTCTGCTTGTTGGACCCATGTCCCCGCTTAAGCCAATCAAAAGACCGGGCTGAGCTCACAGGGGACATAAACGCGTGAAAAGAGAGATACATATCTGTAAAATTTCAAAATCGTCGTGGTTATTTGGAAAATTATGAGGCGGGCTTTCGGAACTGTCTCCATAACTACAAGAATTCCTTAAAGATCTTTTAATTTAAGAACAAGGATGTAGTGATAAGAATATGCAGAAGATACCTAATATTGAACTGCTTCCAGAAACTCTATGAATAGTACACCAGACACAGTCTCCATACTTCGTGTACAAAACAAAAACATTTCGTTATCAGTAGGGCGAAAGCCCCTATTGTCTGTCGTGACGCCTCGGTTTATTTTTATTATCTATATGTCCCACACACGGTCAACTTCAGACGGACCGAAACTTTTTCTGGGAAACTTTTTATTGTTTTGCCACATTGGGCTTAAAAAAATAAAGCGTACATTTTCGGCAGTCGGTATTTCACATTATTAGCGAATCTTTTGAATTTGACTACGCTTTTCTTTTCTCGTAGTCAACAAAAAGACACTAAAAGACATAATTGTATTAGTCGAAAAAAAGTTGGTAAAAAATTCTGAGAATTGGTAACAATTGTTTAGGTATATCTAGTTCGGCTATGAATGAGCATGATAACTGGAATGCAGTGTTCTCCTTCTGTGAGAAGTCATGCACCCGAAGTGAACGCAGAGTGGGATCGGGAGAGGGCCGATCCCCGGCGGGGGTGACCGCTTTACAGTCACCCTCTCCGAGATGTGCCTATAGGCGTGTCACCAGTGGGCAGTTTTAGTTTGATCATACGAGGACCTGGAGCCCCCTTAGGTACCGAAGATGACCGCCCCAGTGGTTTTAGCCGGTAGGGGACCGGCGTGCCCCTTCGTCTTTCCCCGGAGCGGAGGAAGTTCACGTAGAATTTCCTGTATGGACGATAAAAAAAAAACAAACATATGTCTAGTTACTACGAAGACACGAGGACATCTACACAGAGATTGTACAGACTTTAAACTATTGTATATTTATTTTTTAACACGACATTAAATATTAATAGAGAAATAAAATATACCTAGCAACTGAAAAAACAATGTAAAGAACACAACCAACAGTAAATTTAACATGTTGATATTATAACTAATTTCCTAAATACGTAAATTATTCACTAATGGTATGCTAGTGAGTTTTATAGCACGGTTTTCTAAAGATTTATATAAATTATTTTAATGAAAGTGAGACGGATATGTTTTATTTTCAACGTCTGTTGTTAGTTTGTATACCTACCTAATTAGTGTTGATCATTTCGGCCGAATGAAGTCCACTGCTGGACACAGGCCTCCCCCAAAGATCACCACAACGACCGATATGGGTTTGTTGTGGGCTCGTTGGGGGGTTTTGCCATAATCGCCACGCTTGGCAGACGGGTTGGCGATCGCAGTTGAGTTGTTAATGTACTCGAAGGACGCTGCTGCCCATCCTCCGGCCAATCCCTTAGTCGACTTTTACGACACCCACGGGAGGAGATGGGGTGGTGGCATTCTGAGCCGGCACCACACGGCATGTTGTTGATGTTTCCCGGTGAAATAATATTTAAGTTCTAATTTGTTTAGTGATTGATCACTTCAATAAATTAAAAAGCTTACTCGTTTTTGGTTATCTGTGTGGAATGAAGCACCACTCCATCACCTCCCGTGGATGTTGTAAAACGTGACTAAGGTTCTAAACCCGAGGGTTGGAAAGCAGCGTCTCTTTTGTGAAACAGCAGCCATTTTACGCTCACCAACCCACGTGCCAATGAGTTCTGACAAATTCAACCCGAAATAACCATACAAGGCAAGTGACCGGTCCTTTATAAGTCCTTGTTCAGCAGTGGAGATCTTTTGGCTGATATGATGATGATTATGACTCGTGTATAGCTCATTTTCTTTTCCCCTTACCAAATTTGTGTA
This sequence comes from Diloba caeruleocephala, assembly GCA_947459985.1. NCBI lineage: Eukaryota > Metazoa > Arthropoda > Insecta > Lepidoptera > Noctuidae > Diloba > Diloba caeruleocephala. The sequence goes on from OX381618.1 coordinate 8,378,433, forward strand.
TTCAAGGTACCATTATTTAGTTTTTCTTAAAATTAAAGGCTCTGATTGTTGTAACATTTGGCGAGGCTTAGCTATGTTCATATTGGAAGCTATGCTGCACATGAAAAAATAAACTAACACCTGATTCATCATCATTTCGGCCGAATGAAGTCTACTGCTGGACACAGGCCTCCCCAAAGATCACCACAACGACCGATATGGATGTGTTGTGGGCTCATTGGGGGGTTTTGCCATAATCGCCACGCTTGCAGACGTGTTGGCGATCCCAGTTGAGTTGTTAATGAACTCGAAGGACGCTGCTGCCCATCCTCCGGCTAATCCCTTAGTCGACTTTTACGACACCCGTGGGAGATGGGGTGGTGGCATTCTGAGCCGGCACCACACGGCAAAACACCTGACTACTTACATTAAATCACCAATCCATTTGTACAAGAATGAGACATTCCTTACAAATCATAAACTTGAAGGAAACAGTAATTGGTTCAATTGTTTCAACAGCAAACTTAGTAAGCAAATTACCGAGAACGAATGAGGACGAAGACGGCTAATATAATCTCTTTGTTTGTATAACCAGGTAGTTAAGGGTTAGTTGACGCCTTCTTCAGCCACCCCCACCTTACCGTATCGGTTTCTTTAAGGTGTTAATATTTATGTCACAGGATTAGTAGGATTAGTCTTGCACTAGACATCAGATCCTACCGACGAGAGTTCAGTGACATATCGATGTCGGTCAGAAAGTGACAGTTTTTGTATTTTCGCGAGTGTTGTGTGAAGAGTATGGTCGATGCGTCATGAGTATAGGTAGTGAGAACCATTTGGGAGAACTGACTCTGTTTGTGAAACGGTGGTGGGAAGACAATTATCACAAGGTGGGTCTGGTTTATTCATTGCCCGAATACATAATGCTGGGTACTTAAAGGTCTTCTTTGAAATTTGTTTTTACATCTGACGCTAATTAGTGTTCGAATGCAAGTTTGCACAGCATAGGCGAATTAGTAAATTAAGCAGTATATATTATTTATTTCCCTTACTCAATGCGTAATAATTCCAGGCACGAAACGGAATCGTGACACGATAACTGTTTGATAAGAAAACGGAGAATCGTATTCCACGTGCGTGTAATTATTTCACATGGCATAGCGACCAAGATCCTGACCAGAAACATTTGTATGTCTTGCGGCCGAATACTGTAACGCCACTTAATAGTCCAGCAATTTTATTTTTGCAATGCCCCTGGTCTATTTTGTAACGGGCGTCTCAATAACTTATCTCTCCCTCACTCTATTCATGTCTTAGCTTGAAATAAAATTACTAACAACTATCGGTGTGGATTTAAACTGAAAATACTACGTTTTTTTCGAATCTATTTAAAACAAACACAACTTACGCAATTGCTGTCACTTTCATTGCATAAGCGAGCCGTCCAATTTCCCGCAGTATTCGTGTCAAATTCCTAAAGACCCTCGAAATCTGTGATCGATACTTGACCCCTGGCTTATCCAATTATTATTTAATACCCATAACGACTCCACGAGGCGCCTTGAGCCGAGATTAAGATAAGACCCTCACTTGTCCTCACTATATCATTACCTATATTATGTTTAAGCGATATCCAGAGATAATTTCATATAGAATCTAAATTGTATCAAGAATGCTTTTAAACGTTAATGGGAAATGAGGACAGATTATAGTGTCCCTGTGGTATAGTCTGTAATAATGTTTATTTTGTGAAGCATAAGCGAAGGTATAAAGAATAATGAACGACGTGGTAAAATAAAGTAACTTGACAATAGAAAAATTGAAAACAAAAGAGAAACGTAGGTGTTTAAAAAAATATCTTAGCCTTGTAATTCGTTTTTATCAAGATTTTGTTTCAAGCAGATTACGTTGGCTGTATATTAATAGCACCATAAGTATAAAACTATGTAGTATCTATGTATCATCTAGATAAAACATTACAAGTATCTGATTTTGTTAAACAATTATCGCTTATATTCAAAATACTCATCTATAAATTAGTTATTTTAACTTCCTTTAACCTCATAAATCACGTAGCATTAAATGAAAAAAAAAGTGTTAATTGCTTCGCGAGAAAAAAGTCATAAATGCCGCGGAAATGTCATTATCTTCGGAATATCGCCATAGTATGTACTTCATAAAAATGTGGGATCTGCTTTCACTAGAACACACTCATTCATAACACAGTGTAATGATAATTAAATTAATAGACATACACGAATCGACCACCCACACGGCGATCATGCCATTGTTAAACGAACGACAAATATTGATACAATCGCTGTGTTTGATGTCGACATAGACAGTATGTAGGAATATACATATTTAGTTGTGATTACAATCAAACATTTTTATTTGCAAGTAGGTAATATGGACGGTTATTGTGGACGCCACCCTATTCGAATAAAAAAAATGGGTAGTAAATATGTCGTAGTGGCCCGGGGGTTAACGGACTCACTTCATAGGCACAAGGTTGCAGGTTCAAAACCCGGCCAGTGCCAATGTGACTTTTTCATTGTCATATTTACTTTCTTAGTTAATCGAAGACTCGACTTTAGCGGTACAGGAAAACGTGACGTCGTCCTTCTTTGTATGAGAAGAGGCCTTTCCCCTGTAGTAAGAAAATTGCATGCTGATAAATATAGGCAGTACAGATTGCGTTCCTGACATCTACTTATTGATCTAGTTTCATTAAAGATTTGATTCAGTGCTAAACTATTTATGTTGATTGTGTGCTGACGTTACTTCATTAAAATCATGTTATATATGAAATTTAATCGAATGCACTGAAAGTTGCATCCTCATTCTTCAATTTCAGGCGATTTGCCACCAGTGGATTCTTGTCTGCGCGATAGCTGCTGTCGTTATTTTTTAGCTAATCAGAGTGCCAGCTAGAAAGGCATTGTATCTAGTGAAATTACTGGGCATAGGAGGTTATGTAGTAACTGATGTCTCGAGGTGACGCAGTATAGAACCACACAGGACTAGTATTTTTTATTGGTATCCAGTGGAAATTCTACATGGAACTTCCTGCGCCCCGGGTAAGGGCGAAGGGGTATGCCGGACTCCTACCGGCTAAAACCACTGGAGCGGTCATCTTCGGCACCGAATGGGGGGCTCCAGGTCCTCGTAAGATCACACTAGAGCCACCCATTGGTGCCACGCCTTTTGGCACATCTCGGAGGGGATGACTGTACTAAATTACTGGCCGCCCCCCAGGCCCTTCTCGGGGAGGATCGTAAAGGATCCCCCCAAGTCTCGCTGTGCGCTGTGCTGTGCACACGGCGTCACGTGACCACGTGCGCACCACCCTCTTCCCGGGGGTCACTCGGAGCACGCAGACTCCCCAATCTGCGCGCCCATGACCCCCAGACGCAGGACTAGTCCTGGCAGCACTACAATTGTTGTGGGCGAGCATGACACTTACCACCAGGCGAATGACTTGCTCGTTTCATTACCAGTTTATATAAAAAAAACACAGAAGTTAACATTGACGCGGACTAAGTAACTACTAATTACTTAGCATTAACCAAAGAGTTTATAGGCAGAAAGTAGTCACAAATTACTATCTTAGTATACCACCTTATGTATGCCGTGTGGTGCCGGCTCAGAAGTGCCGTGTGGTGCCGGCTCAGAAGTGCCGTGTGGTGCCGGCTCAGAATGCCACCACCCCATCTCCTCCCATGGGTGTCGTAAAAGTCGACTAAGGGATTAGCCGGAGGATGGGCAGCAGCGTCCTTCGAGTACATTAACAACTCAACTGCGATCGCCAACCCGTCTGCCAAGCGTGGCGATTATGGCAAAACCCCCCAATGAGCCCACAACATATCCATATCGGTCGTTGTGGACATCTTTGGGAGAGGCCTGTGTCCAGCAGTGGACTTCATTCGGCCGAAATGATACCACCTTATCCACTTATAACCTTATATTCTTAATTTGTAAAGCTTGCAATAAGACAGATGTTTTTCAAGTAGGTATATATGTACTCAATAATAGTTGGACATTGGCTTTACCAAGGCAGCCAATTAGTGGCCTGTTTGGCCAAGTACTTACAAATTGCTCGGCTTGCCGACACTTCGCCTACTTGCCTACTATGTGCGCATAATTACTAAGTACTAGGGTAAATTCGGAATACCTACTGTTTGGGGGGTACTGTTGTTTACTGAAGTGTTTTGGTTTTTGAATAGACATTTATACTTTTGTGCGTCTCTGCTTTTTGTTGGCCATGACTATGACTATGGTACCTATATTAAAAAAAAAAAGTGTGTATTCACTTACGCCCCGTTTCGGTAGGAACTGTAGGAAGCCGGGCGTCTCTAATTGCTACGCGGAATAGTATTAAGATAGAAGTATTAAGTGGCGTTTCGACATTCGGTCGTAAGGCCCATATTACAGATCGAAAACCAAAACTTGAGAAGAACTTGAGTCGAGATTACATCAATAAACGCTGGAATTATTGCATAGGGTTCATATTTTATTAACGCTATCTAGACTCGAGTTCCACTTAAGTTTTGATTCTCGTTCTGTAATGCGGGCTAAAGCCTATTATTGTGTGTGGAATTCATATCTGTCAACGCACCCACGACACAGGAGAAATCCTAGTGTGGGGCAATGTTTTTTAAATATGAAATTAATAAAATAAAATACTTTGATTATAAGTAGGTACATAATAGTATCTAGTAAACTACCAAATACCACCCCCCGTCTCATCCCGCGGGTGTCGTAAAAGGTGACTATGGGATTAGCCGGAGCATGGACAGCAGCGTCCTTCAAGCACATTTATAACTTAATTGCGATCACCAACCCGTTTGCCAAGTGTGACGATTATGACCTCCTAATGAGCAGACAATACAAACACATACACCGCGTTGTGACAATCCTAGGTCCTAATAAGCTCATAAGAAAAGTCCACAGTTAAGGTGCTTTCAATGAAATGAATTCTTTTCATAAGCGATGCCCTAGGACGACTCTAGGATTTCTCCTGTGTCATGAATACAGTTTACAGACAAACCTCACAAGCACACACACTCAGACCCGTTAAAAGTATCTATCATAAAAATATTTGTTCAGTGCAGCAATCGAACCTGCGACCTGCAATCGCTGAGCCCCTTCACAACTTGCTGTCTATTGATTACATGATACATATTTTAATTATTTGTTTTGAATGAAACATTGATTTTAATGATGCAAATATAAGTAAATTGGCTCAAGAAAACCTACCTGTACCTTGGTATACGTAGATCTAAATATTTCCCACGAGAGAACGGCGCACAGTGGTTTGTCTCCATACAAGATGTTGGACATAGTGTCCAATTTTTGTTTTGTCATCATTTCAACAAACTAAATATACCATTTGATTCCTGCATCAAAAAGCAACGAATATGAATAGTTCATAGTAATATTAAAAAATTAAACACTTTTAAACGGATTATATTGCGTAGGTATATTGTAGATTTTTGTTTTTTCTGACGTTTCGTATACTACAGCATTGTGGTCGCAAGATAAATAAGATGGCAGGCGTCGTTACAGATTTAAAAAAGTTATTTTATGTTATCTACGGTACAATTCTAATTACAGTGTGCATCAAAATAACGTATGATTAGAACTGTACGGTTGTTAAAACAAAATAACTTCTTTTAATCTGTTACGACGCCTGTCACCTTAGTCATCCTGCGACCTGGAATGGTGCAAAGTGTACGAAACGCAAGAAAAATTAAAATCTAAAAAATACGCGATTTAATCAGTTTACAAGTGTTTTATTATATGAATAGATCTTATTTAAGACTGGACTTATAGTTTTTGAGTAAATCGAGTAAACATGTTGTATATGTACAATATAAATATCTCGTGATTTGGCCGATTTTCGTTTTGAAAATGTTATACCAGTATCTTACCATTATATGCCACATTATCTCCAAAGAAACACGGTACTGCTTTTGTGCCTTTTTTAAGATATGAAGGAAAATAGTATTTAAAATGCTAAGTTCTGCAACTATATAATTAAAATGAATACATTGGACTATGCAGATCCTGGCCAGAGGCTTCTTTTGGCTTCGCCAGAAACGACCGGTTAAGCAACCACATTTCCAAAAAATGTCTGCGAGAAGCCCAACAATAAAAATTGACTATGCCCAAATTACAAATCGCAATTGTTGTCACAATAGGAAAAGTCATAAAACAGGTGTAGATTTATCAAGCACCTACTTAATTACCCATTTAAAGGTTACCGTGAAGTCATCTGTTTGTTTTTGCCAAAATATCATGCCACACTTATAAAATGTTGTAGGTATCGTATTGTTTACTAATTTATTATGATTAGTATCATATCATCATCATAATATCGACCATACAACACCCACTACTGAACAAAGGCCTCCCTATATATTTCCACAATTGTGTCATCATATTGGAGGGAATTACCCAGTACTCACCACGCTTGGCAGGCGGGTTGGTGAGCGCAGAATGGCTACTGTTCCATAGTAAGGACGCTGTTGCCCATCCCTCTGGCTTAGAGTCCCTTAGTCACCATTTACGACCTCCACGGGAGGAGATATTACCTGAAATTTTTGGAATGTAAATGAGTAGTGATTAATGGCATCGACCTGGTGATATCTGTAAAAAATATAATTCGATAATTTCAATCGCAATGAGCGCTGTCATTATGTCTTTCCGTGGTTTAGTAACGAATCTAGATCGCCTATGTTGTTCTACAACAACACAGTGGTCTTAAATACCATCTTCATTTATTCAGTGTTCTAAAGTCAATTACTAGTCTTCAACTAAGTGAAAATTCCGAGGAAGATCTGAAAAACTGGTGTCGTCGGTTTTGTTACTGAATTCATGCCAGATGAATCAAATACAGAAAAAGTGCGGGCAAATTCATTTAAAAAATGCTGGATGGGCAGGTTCTGACAGACTTTGGCCAGGATTTATGAAAAGACCTTTTTTTTATTGATGTCCAGTGGAAATTCTACATGCAACTTCCTTCGCCCCGGGGAAGGGCGAAGGGGTATGCCGGACTCCTATCGGCTAAAACCACTGGAGCGGTCATCTTCGGCACCGAAGGGGGGGCTCCAGGTTATGAAAAGACCTAGGCCTCACCGAAGAAAGGATTGTGGTCAATACAGAAAAAGTCCTCAAATTCTTAAAAGCCTTCCGGATGAAGTGTTGTTAAGAACGTAAATCGCGAGATATTCATATTTATATGTTGCGCCCCATAAAATAAAACAGGTTTACTCGATTTACTCCTAAACTATAACTCCAGTCCTAAAGACGGACTATTCTTATTTCTTGCTTTTCATGAAAGGAATCGAATCAAATCGTACTATATTTTAGTATACTCAGTGTTCGAATTAAGAATATAGCACCACTCCATTTCCTTCCGTGGATGTCATAAAGACGATTAAAGGACTCTAAGCCGGAGGGATAGGCAGCAGCATCCCTTCTATCATTCCGTGTGGTGTCCAGATTAAGAATATAGCACCACTCCATCTCCTCCCGTCGATGTCGTAAACGGTGACTAAGGCAATCTAAACCAGAGGGATGGGCAGCAGCGTCCCTTCTGTGAAACGGTAGCCATACTGCGCTCACCAACCCGCCTGCCAAGCGTGGTGAGTATTGGCAAATACCCCCCAAAATGGTGGCCTTTGTTCAACAGTGGACGTATAAATTGCCGATATGTATCCCTTCTATGGAACAGTAGCTATCCCTACTGCTTTATCTTGCTTTTTTGCTAAGTATGGTGAGTACTTACTGGCAAATTCCCCCCAAAATGGCTGGAGGAAATCTATGGGGGCCTTTGTTTAGCAGTGGACGTTCTTTGGCTGATATGGCATGGAGTAACCGAATGGTGTATTTAATTTATTGAACTTACGACTTTTTTTGTATCCTGTGTCCTACGTCTTGTATGGAGACAAACTACTGTGCGGCGGGGCGGCGCATCTCAGGTGCGTGCTTATGCGATCATTAAACAAATAGCAATGCGTTTTGAGCTTCACAGTACACAAACCTGTTTACTTACTTCATGTATCATACCCTGAACAATATGGCATGTCACGACACAGAGCCAACGAAAAACGATCGCGAAGTGCACATTAAAAAAACACACATCTCACGACCAACTGAAATAAAACCATATATCAATAGTAGTAAGGTACACTTTGTTGCGTTCCATTAAAAATGCCATGAAATATGTCCGCTTGTCCAGTGCTCTGCCGATGTCGGTAGGCGTGGGTCAGATATGTGCGCAAATTTATGTTTTTCACTCACAGCGTTGGAAAATAGTCTGTTTTACCACGTCATAAGAATAATTTCGGGTGCACGCCGAATTTTGCAGGTCAACCACCTCGGGTTAACACTGCTTGAGACTTTGGAGGATTTTTTGCATCTTACATCCTTTTTGTTGGATGTTGACAATTACTTGTTTCGTTCCCACAGTCAGATTTGACCGATTTATAAGGAAACACTTAAAGCATAAATGCCGCCGGCTAAGAATACCACCACCCCATCTCAACCCGTGGGTGTCGTAAAGGGCGACTATGGGGTTAGCCGGAGGATAGGAGTACATTTATAACCTAACTGCGATCGCCAACCCGTCTGCCAAACGTGGCGATTATGCACATGACACAATACAAAACCATACCGGTCGCTGTAGCAATCTTTGGGGGAGGCTTCAGTCCAGCATTGGATGTTTTTCGGCTGAAATCATGACTTTAAGTCAAAAGCAAAAAATCACTATCTAGATTTTAATTTGAATTTGATTCAACAAGCGAGGGCATACAAAACTAAATCAAGCTATTTTCATTATATATAACTTCATTTTTAGTGACTACACTATCACAGTAGAATGAGTACCTGCATATATCACATATCGTCGCTGCGCCTGCAAATTCTGCTATGTGAAAAATCCAACTTTTCAGAGCGCTATTTATTTATTATAACTTTTATTGACATAATAATAGCCGATACAAAAAAAAACGATTGAATCTACTGAATCCCAAACTAGGTAAAAACCTGTAAATCAGGAGACAGCGCCCTATTGCTCTAATGGAGCATTTTTCAAGTAAAGTTTTGATCAAAATAACATAGTTGACTTTATTACTACTTTTAACCATTAGAAATATTAAAAACTGAGTTTGTCAGGCATACACACACATTACCACACACACTTGCACATCTACACACAAATATGCGCCTATTCGCCGCTTGCATCTGTAATTTTTTGTTAACGTTTCATTGTTTGTATACATTTTCTCTAATTAACCCTTCTTCGAAGTCCAAACTAGCCGTAGTCTTTAAAATCCCATATTCAATTGCATACTATAGACAACTTAAAGTGGAAAAGCCGAATCCCCTAACACAAGCAATTCGTTGCTTAAAAAGTGACTCCAAATCATGTATTGTAAACGCACTTATGTAATTGAAATAAATTCTATTATTATTATATATGCGCCTTCGAAAATAATTTTAATTGCACGAAACACCTATTTCGAACAAAAAACACATAGCGCTTTTTGTAGGCGCAGCGACGATATCAGCTTTAAACGTCTCCTACTGAATATAGCCTCTATGGCATCACTACAATGTCAGATCATATTGCCATTATCACCACACTTGGCAGGCGAATTGGTGATCGCAGTATGTTAGTATTGGCACACGGGATAACCGTATCGTACGTATCTACTCAAAGGCCTCTCCCACAGATTGCCACAACGAATGGGTTGGCTGTGTTCATTGGAGGGTATTGTCGCCACGCTTTGCAAGCGAGTTGTAACTGTAATCGAAGGACGCACCGTCGCGGTTGTGTTTACACCCTTGATATGAACACTCTGTAATCTTTTAGGACACCCAGGGGTGGAGAGGTGTGGCCTATTCTCTGTCGGCAACCACATAAGACCATAAGTAATTAGTATTAAATTATATATTAGTAAGTATTTAACGACGGCACGGTTGGTGCAGTGGCTGAAACAGTCGGCTGCTGCGCTCCGGATCGTGGGTTTGACTCCCGCACGGAGCAAATATAATATGATCTGCAGGTAGTTGTTCCGGTTCTGGGGGTATTGTGTGTGGAATTTGTCTCTGTAAACGCACCCACGACACGGGAGAAACCCTAGTGGGCAACGTTGTTAAAAAAAGAAAAGAAAAGAATTCTCATCAAGCAGATCTCACAAATTGTCTGTCTTCGATTAAAATTTTTGAGCTTCGTATTTAAATATATTTCTCACAATAATACTTTTTTCCCCACCACAGAACAAAAAATCTTACCTTTTTCTTAGATTTTACCTTTACGCTAAGAGTCTACCAACGTCATTCGATTATACGTGATTCGTTTGAGTTTTATGGTGTGATTTGTTAATGCTACACTGTGGGGCTAATGATAATGGTAAATAATAATGATGGGGTAATACTGGCCTTCGTGATCACACACCGTAACAAGAACGCAACAACGCTGAAATTAATTCCATCAACATTGTAGCAGTGGTACTGAGTTTCCAACCGTCATTGACCTTTACAGAACGTAAATTGTCAATTCAGTCTCCTCTCGGGTCCTTTATGAGTTATCGTACATAACTATACTTAAAGTTAAATTAAACTCATAACAGCTTCATAATGCTTAAATAATGATTCGGAAATTCGAAGGAATATCTTCAAAACATCTGTCAAATTAAATCATCATAAATATGATCATTCCAATTTCCTTAAACTCTTAAACGACCACGATTAGAATAACGACACAAACTAAAACATCTAACAACAACCACACATAAAACGATCATCTTTGACGAAACAACATGGAAAGCACGAAATGGCTTTAGAAAACTCCATATAATTATTCCCCCGCATAACTTTAAACTCTGTCTCAGACGTATATTTTTCTAAAAGACACTTTATTATCCAACGTTTATCCGCTTTGTGGCAATAGAAACGGAATCATTGTAATTGGTGTGCTTTTACGAAATTGCCCCCGACGCGCCGAGTCCAAACGACAATATAATTCCGGGGAAACGGATAATGATATGGCAACCCCATCGGTTACACGCCATAATCGAGTGACAAACTGTTTTAAAAAGCGACAATCAAGTTCATTATAAGTGAATGCGATGGGAGGTGCCAGCGATTATGGACATAAACGAATTTTTTAATGAAACGTGGCTTTTTCATACAATTTGAAGTGTCGTTTTAATATGGTTTTGTAATTTGTAGGGTTAAGGTTTTATATTCTGCAACATTGTAAGGCGGACATCTCTGCGAACGTGAATTAATAATAATGTTCGCATTCATGTTGTTACGGCATAGAACAATCCATTTGTCAATGTACTATAAAGGCTTCAAGATTAGTAAGACGATAGCCGTGAACAACGTGATTTTAATTTTAATTGTTCAGTGTTTTGCTACAGAACATTTTCATGTAGTTCTCACGACTTCACAATAATAATTACATATAAGTTTTTGTTTAAACCTGTTCAAACCCAACTAAGTAAGGAGTGGTTGAGAATTAACTCGAAATTTAACTTTGACAACGTAAGGCGGCCCCGAATGCTTACAAATGAATAGTAATTTAGTTTTCGGATTAAATCGTTTCAAACACGCGACACAAAACCACTTTTCTATTCTCAAGTCGACTCGAAACCGTCATTTTACACAATTTTACCCAATTGCTCCAAGTTCTGAGAATTAATTTGATATTAGCCTTTGAAAACGCAAGGTGTGGTTTTGTGTCGGGCTGATAGTTATTTTGAAGAGGGATTTGAACAACCAGTGTTTAAGGCTTACTCTAGACTCGATAATCTTTTAGAATTAGCCGCGCTCATTCATAATTTTATTAAATGGAATGGTTTGTAAGTTAGCTCAAGATATGTTATTTTGTTTTATAGACGGCTTTATGCTTTCAAAACTCGAGATTCCGAAATAAATACTTACAATGGGTAATTTGCAATTTTACATATTCAATTTTTGTTGCAGCAGCATCAATTTGTTTAATAAAAATGAATTAACTCTATCGGAACAATTTAACGTCGGATTCTTTAGATCCTTAATAAACGATTCACTAACAGAAATCTACTTTCATATGAAATTATAGTTGTATTTATTTATTGTTACAGGAATCACAATCCAGTAACGCAGAAAGATGGAGTGGTCGTGGACCGGAGCACAACATAGCTCTCCAACAGATCCTTAAGCTTCAAGAAGCAAGAGCCCTTCACAAGACCTCCCTTCTTCCCATTTACAAGAAAAATGGCCTCCCGTCACCGCCCGGAGCTAGCTACGATAAACTCGATAAGAGGCCGGAGTACCATCATGACACTCGAACCTTTGAACAATCGAAACTTGAGGCAGACTTCAGAATTCTTATGGAACAGTCAGGCAAAGACGTTCGTAATGATGAATCTCTAAAATACTTTCAACATATGATGGAAGCCAAACAACATTACGATTATCTAAGAAGTATCCAAGACAGAGATACTAGGAGCAGCCCTCGAGAAGTGAATACAGAAGTAAAGAAAGAAGCAAAGTCACCAAAACATAATAGGGCATCACCGGGACATCAGTCGCCCTCGCATAGAGTGTCGTCAGCTGAAGTATCACCCAATCATAGCATTCGCCTATCTACCTCATCCAGCCCTCTCTCAACTACTAGTCCAATAAACTCATCGCCATTAAGTCACTTGCAAAACATGCAACCGTTTGACTTTCGAAAACATAAAACGAATGAAAAGGAAGAGGGAAGAAAATCCTATGAATTAGGATCTGCAGAAAAGGCTACTATGGATTTAATGAGGAGTCAATTTTTCAACTTCCCGTTACCTTCTAATTTGCCTATTCCGCCAATCTCAATGCCTTCAACCTTCAATCACCAGGCAGCTATGGTAGCCGCACTCAGTCAAAACCCGATGGGACTCGCTTCACTTCAAGCTCTACTACCTCAAATGTCAGCAAAGGCTACAGAATCATCTGAAAATAAAACAAATAGTAAAGGTAGGTCAGATGACCTGAAATCTGAAGACGGGAGTGTTCTTAATTTAAGCAAAGATGCTTATGCAGAAGTTGCACAAAATTCGAGGAATATGATGTTAGGTAAATGTATTAGTCCACCGAAAAGACAGTGGGGTGCATCTCAAATGCCATTAAATTTAGGAACACACTTTATCAATCCAGCTACCGGTAAAAAGAGAGTTCAATGCAATGTGTGTTTAAAAACTTTTTGTGATAAAGGAGCATTGAAGATACATTTCTCTGCTGTCCATCTACGTGAAATGCACAAATGTACTGTGGAAGGTTGCAGCATGATGTTTAGCTCAAGACGATCTAGAAACCGGCACAGTGCGAACCCTAATCCTAAATTACATTCGCCCCACCTAAGAAGAAAGATTTCCCCTCACGACGGCAGAACTGCACAAATTCATCCAGTGCTCATTTCACCGCATAGGGCTGGGCTAAATATTCCACCAGTGATTAATCCTATGCACCCGTTCGGATCATATCCTCTTTTAAATCCCCCACATAATATGACCCAGTTCCCATCGAATATACCTTTAGATTATAAAAATAATATGAATCTGAATTTCTCTCAATCGTTTGATCAGACACAACCAATGCGGCGTGAATCTGATTCTGTAGAAAACAAAGACCTAGATGGTCAAGGAGATTCTGATGAAGATGACGGCATTGTGGTAGTAGCAGGAGATGACGATGATGATGACGGAGAACATATTGATACTAGTGATTATTATTCTACTCTTAATAAGTCTATAGGTTCTATAGAGGATTCAGAAACTGATTATGATCAAAGAAGTGTTAGTGATAATAACGAAGTAACAGACAATAGAAAAGATGAAACAGCCAGTCCTGAGGTAATGAAAAGAAAACGCAAAAACCTCAATCCTACCCGCTTACAAAATCACTACGTTTCTGAAAATGGTGCGTCTAATCAGCACCGTGACTATATGGATACTAATGATAATGAATGTGCCGTGGATTTAAAAAGAGTCAAAACTGAAGATTGTCAATCTAACGAAAATAATATTAGTATTCCAAACGAACAAACTGTTAATAAAGAACTCAATCAAGAAGTACCAGCTGTCAAAGATGAACCTACAGATATGAGCTACAATATTCAAGACCTGAGGGTAAAAGATGAACCAATTGATAAACAAGACGTTTACAAACCCGCAAATAATCGCTCTAGTGATGAACAATTTTCTTCAGAAAATGCATTAAAAAGACTCGAAAGTTTATCTAAAGGTGACTTTCCTAGCATCCCTAAGAAAAATGATACCCACCCGTTGGGCCCGTACAATCTATCAATGAATGATTCTATAGATTATTCTGATAGATCACCATCTTCTTCGGTATCCAGTTTCGATTACAATGCAGAAGATACCCATGGTCAAATTTTTGGACATTTCGACAGTGGTTTCTTTGTTAGTACCACAGATGTTCCTATGGACCATGAGAATCCTCGTAAGTGTACAGTATGTGGAAAGATTTTCCAAAATATTTATGTTCTAAAAACACACTACCAAAATGCACATCTGAAGCTTATGTACAAATGCAATGTCGAAGGTTGTAGAGCGGCTTTTCCATCTAAACGGAGCAAAGACCGTCACAGCGCAAACATGAGTTTACACCGTAAAATAGAAGAGTATAGAATATCAGATGAGTCTTCGCGAATACTAGAGAAAATACGAGAACAAATGGACCTAATTTCACGGTACAACGAGGAGGAACGCGCTGTCCCTTACGTAGAATCTCATATATATTACCGAGCGAAAGAATCTGATAAACTAAAGAGCCATTTGAACCAGCAATTGCCTTTTACTCCTTACCCACCACTACAGTTACAAGAAGCCTATCTGAGTAATAGGGATATGTTTGCGCAGCATTCCTTTCTTTTCACTCCATTTGGTATGCTCCCTAATTTCCCTCCGATTCCATTAGGTTTTCTACCTCCAAGTTTGAATGCTTTTGGATGCCAACCAAATTATTCCCCACCGCTTTTGAGAAAGCTTAACTATTATGTAGAGGATGAAGCGCCACGACCAAACAAAGATGGTAATTACCCATGCCGGGGTTGCAAAGATAGTTTCAAAGACCTGTCCAGTTTAAAGCACCATTGTGAAACTGTGCACGTTCAATCATTGCACCGGTGTTCCATCAGTGGGTGTAATGCTGCATTCTTTTCAAGGACTAAGCGAAATATGCATTATGAATCTCATGTAGCGCGAAGACAAAATGGTAGGATTCACGTCAATCCCTCGTGACCTGAATAGTAGTATTGCCCGAACAGTCGAATCTCCAGTGCATTTGTGATTTAATTTAGTATTACCAAATAGTGTTAAACGAGAGTACTAATACCTCTTTATTCTAGGATGAGGCCTGGAATTCGTATTAATTAAACTGACCTAACCAATCCTACGATGGCCATTAAGTCCTAAATCTTTGCAATGTAAATATTTAAGTAGTAATCGCTTAGACTTTCCATGTGTTATAGCATAGATAGTAGTTAATTGTAATTCAACATTCCATAGTAATAAATCGTGCAATAAAATGTAAATAAATAATAGTGTGTAATGTACAAAATTTGGCTGAAGTTTAGTATGATGATATAATATATGTTTATGTAATAACAATTTCATGTGTAGTTGTGGAAATTAAAAATGTTTTCGTCTGTATTCCTTTGTTTTGTCTCTCAGCACAAATAAGGAGGTTGTAACGAGTTTTAAAGCTGTGTCATTCAAAATGAGTATACCTAGAGTCTAATAACGACATTGACGTTGATTGTAGTTCTTATTAAGTAAGATTCCGGTAGAAACGTATTTAATAAGAACTAAACTAAGTAACAAATGTCCTTAATTATTAATAAAATAAAAATAAAATCTTTAAACTTGAAAAGTGAACTTTTGAACAGACTCTATACTTATTATATTTTCGTCTAAACTATACGTAAAAATAGTATCGAATATTACTTTAAATGATTAAACATTTACTATATCGAAAAACTCGTTGCAATCCATACTGTAGACAGAGGATAATTATTTGATCATATCTCCTAATATTTTGGTGCTATAATATGACAAAATATTATTTAGTAACTGTACATTTCTTGGTGTTTCTCAATAAAAATCTATGTGTAACGTGAGATATTAGAATACCTTAAATTGTATAAGTACCAAAAAGTATTAAAATCCTTAAAATTAAGATTGTACTATATAAATAAAACATATATACTTCCTTTTTTGCCAAACGATAATAAGTATGTAATAAAATGTTTGGAAAAATTTAAATCGTTTTGATTATTTACATTTTATCTGAATTCCTATGTATTACACATCCCTATTCTGCCACAACGACCTTGGGGGGATAATACTTTAATCATTACAACTGGCACTGATCGCAATAATGCTTATTTACCTTTCATAAAAAGGTGGTTTCTATAATGGCGATAATATTTTGCATTACCTACAAAAATAAAGATGATGGTAGGCCAATGTCCCTTCAAGTATTCGAGGATGTTTTTTAAGTTTCAACATATACCGTCCCTCATTATTAAATCAACTACATTTCAAGAAGACAATCAGCAAGATATAGGGAATGCATTTCTTAAAAACAAGCTGTTTAATTTCCTTCATTTTGCAATAATTCATAATAAATAAAGTTTGTATTCAAGCACATTTTTTAATTTTTTCTCAGCTGCACGTGTTATTTATTTTTGTACATTTTCGTAACAAAATGGTGAATCGTTTTTTTGTGTCCATATTTTTATTTTATTAACTATTGCAAACAATCTTGGAAATTACAACATGTTTTTTTTTTAATAAACGTTATTCCCTATAGGTATACTTACTACTTATTATCTCCTTGAAATAACAATCTCAACTTCGGTTGACCCTATTCATCATCATCATATCAGCCAAAGTAAGTACGTCCACTGTTAAACAACGGCCTTTCCTATAGATTTCCGAAATTGTGTCATGATTTAGGGGGGATTTGCCAGTACTCACAACGCTTGGCAGGCGGGTTGGTGAGCGCAGTATATCTACTGTTCACCAGAAGGGATGCTGCTAACCATCCTTCTGGTTTAGAATCCCTAACTCGTCTTATACGACATCCACGGGATATGGACTGGTGCTATATTCTTGAACCGAACACCACACGGACAACAGGACCCCGAGACAATTAATAAAGCCCTATTGCTATTTATTTAAATGTACATACTAAAGAATCGAATAGTGCGCAATTCTGAGACATGATCATATTTGCGCAAACCAAATATGAATCTGATACAAAAGTTTTGTAGTCGTTCAAGCTTATCTAGTTGTGCCTCAGTCAGATCAAGGTAACTGGCATCAGCATAGTCAAGGATGGGTAGAAGAAGGGACGGAAGGGCGCAGTTTTGGTGGCAGTTGGTAGAAAATTGCGTAACCTCCTCAAGGACCCTGCCGATGAAAATATTTTACGACTTAATTCTTGGAGCTGTGGACCCCAAGATGTTTTTTGTCTACATTTATCCCCAGGTTCTGCACCGTGTCACTTATGAGTATTGTACTAGGAGGGATCAAAAAGTAGCGAGAAGGACATACTCCTTGGTAAGAAATAAAAAAACTGGCAGGCATAGCTCAGATACATATTTGTGATATTAATAAAGAAAAAAATCTTCGATTCTCTTTTGTTTTTTTCTGAATGTAGTAGAGAAAAACGAAGTGCGAGCCGTTATTAAATACCTCTGTTTAAAAAAGTTAACGACGCAAGAAATTCATTGCGATTTGGAGGCAACATTAGGAAAGTCTGCTCCGCCGTATTCCACTGTCGCAAGGTGGGCTTCTCAATTTCGAGTAGGGAGAACGAGCAAGGAAGACGAACATCGTGGCGGCCGTCTATTGACGTCAGTCACCCAAGAAAATGTTGCGAAAGTCGAGAAAATTGTACTGAGCGATCGAAGAGTTACCATCCGATACTTAATTCAAGAAACGGGCATTTCATATGGAAGTATTCAATCCATATTGAAACAATCTTTGAATATGAGAAAAGTCTCCGCAAGATGGGCGCCGAGAATGTTAACCGACAGTGAAAAACAAAATCGACTTGACATTTCGAAGATATTGTTGGACAAGTTTCGAAAAGATTCTGGAAACTTATTGTCTCGTTTCGTAACAATGGACGAAATATGGGTCCATCATTTTGATCCCGAGACAAAACAGCAATCTTCGCAATGGAAACGGCCATCATCACCGACCCCGAAGAAGTTTCGTGTCGTGGCATCGGCTGGCAAGGTTATGGCCTCAATGTTTTGGGACTCAGAAGGGATATTGTTGATTGATCACCTGGATCGTGGAATCACTATTACAGACCAATATTATGCAGCTTTAATTCCCAAGTTAAGGAATGCCATTAAAGAGAAAAGGAGCGGGAAACTTCCAGTTGCGATGGCTGCCATTCAGCAAGCTGGCTTCGAATTGGTTGACCATCCCCCTTATTCACCAGATCTGGCGGCTAGCGATTTTTATCTGATCCCCAAATTGAAAAAATAATTAAGGGGAAACAGGTACGAAGACGATAACGAGGTGATGGACGCCGTGGAGAGCTTTTTGCTGGACCAAGACATAACTTTTTTTGTGAAAGGGATTGAAGCGTTGGAAAAGCACTGGACTCGGTGTGTAGAGAGACTCGGTAACTATGTAGAAAAATAAATTATAAATTTTCTCAATCATTTAATAAGTAAATTAGTATAATACCTCTTTTTTACTGGTGGTAGGTCTTTTATTGCAGCAGATTGGGAAGTTTGCGTGCTCATACTAAGCGACCCTCGCGAAGACGATGATGGGCCGGAATTTAACTTAGACTCTCCTGTATGGAAGGAAAACTTTTACCCACCAGGGTATCACTGTATCACTACATCATTCATATGTATGCACGTGCATCGTGCGACATGCTACAATTGACAAAATAAATTGTAGAAGAAAAAGGTCGCGAGACTAGATGTCTGGCGACGTCGATCGACATCGCCCGACGTTGCCCGACATCTCTAGTGACATGTGTTGCAGAACATTTGTGTCCTAATAAATACGAGGCTTTATACTCGTGGGCAGCGTAAAAGACCAAGGGATCTCATTAAAAAACTAGCGCTGCAAGACTACTTAGCTGTTGCGTAGCATATACTCTGTTGTAGAGCATTCGACCTCAAGATCTTTCAGAGGGTTTACTACTTCATTATAAGCGGCTTGAACAGGTAATAATGAGGAAAATTCTAATAGTAGCGGTCTACACAAAGACAGAATGCTAAATGAAAAACCCACGTCCCTTTTATATGACATTCAATCTTAGCCTAGATTTGTAGCGTAGGAGTCAAGACCATTTAAAAAATTATATAAAACCGCCTTATCAGGCTCTACAATACTTATAGCTTGATGCGGGACGCTTATTGGTACAGCAATAATTATAATTAAGTAAGTACCTACGCAGTACTACTCCCATCTCCTCCCTGGGTGTCGTATAAGTCGACTGAGGGATTAGCCGGAGGATGGACAGCAGCGTCCTTCGAGTACATTAACAGCTCAACTGCGCCAACCCGTCTGCCAAGCGTGGCGATTATGGCAAAACCCCCAATGAGCCCACAACACACCCATATCGGTCGTTGTGGTAATGTTTAGGGGAGGCCTGTGTCCAGCAGTGGACTTAATTCAGCCGAAATGATGAAGTACCTACGAGTATTGTACTTATGTGAATGTTGTATAAATGTCTTATTTAATACTTTTTGTATTAGGTACTACATATTCTATGATATACATATAAATATGTTATGTTGTTTGTACTCCGATAAAAATAATTATTTCTTGTATGTTAAAATGGTGTGCCAAGCGTAGTGATTGTACAATGTCTATGACTTACATGTAGCTGTCTGTCATTAGGAGACATATTAACACAACACTTTACGTTCAAGAGTATATAAGAAAAAGCTGTGAAAATGTAAGATGCATAACTTTACCAGGAAACCACCAAATTTCTGGCCCTATAATATGAAATAATAAATTTTAATAATTGAATAAGCCCCCAAATAACGCCATATTGCCAAACTATGCTACAGATAATAAATATAGACAAAGAACATCTCGCAAACAGCCTGGAGCTAAAAGAGTTAAAATTCCAGAAGCCGAACAACACTAATTTGCGTGATTTATGAATTTCAAATAAGGTTAATATAAAATTTATGCGTTTTCGAACACAATTCGAACGAGCAAGGGTTGTTTTAAATCGAGGGGAATGGCTAGAAGGAAATATTTGAAGGTCTTTCACGAAAATATTTTCGTATTTACCCCATCGTTATGTTCTTGTAAAATTTTGTATAAAGCGGAGTCGATAAACAGCCAATCGTTAGGTAAATATTTATGATGATAAGCATATTGATTATTTATGAAATACATAAAACAAATACAGGAATATAAAGATTTTAGTTGTAAGCATATGTGACGACACATAGGATTAACATGTGTCGCCCTAATTAACTTTCAATCCTCATTCATTGTATTATGACAATCGCAGCTCAAATTAATGTGATAATAAAATTAGTATCTACCGGATCAAAATTATAATTTCATATGGCTTTGACTTCGGGCGCTCCCGTCACCTAACATCGGGAGCTAACATAGGCACATTGCTAGATGACACCTCTTTTCTGCTCGCTAAATCGCCTATACGTAGATGCTCCTTGTGATGCATCCCCATCAGGTCTTGGCCCGCTATTTATTTTGGCGGCCCCACTACCCCTGTAGGTCCAGCCAACCGCATAATACTCCATAAAGTGCACGTGGAACACGACGCGCCACCATCTCAAACATGGATCGGACGACGAATTCGGCCGCAACTCATTTAGGCCGAAGACCGAAAAACGCCCTCCGGCGCCCGGTGCGTCTTCTAAAGAAATTAAGAGACATAGTATTGCCATTCCTCCAGTGTGTGCTGTGCCATGTCCTTTGAGTAGACAACCAAGCGTATAGAAAGAAGAAAGAAAGAAAGAAATATATTTATTTGCCACAAACAGAGACACATACAATAATACTGAAAACTTTAAATTAAATAAAAAAAGTGTAAAGCTATATATATAAAACTGTATCGTACTCGAAGGACGCTGCTACCCATATTTCTGGTTATGTCACTGTCAGCCTCTATACCCACAGGATGAGATAGGATAGTGCTATTCTAAGCCGGCACTAAAGGCGACACAAATACTTCCTGAAACATCAGGTCCTGAAACAATCTGCGTCAGCCAGAAGGTGAGGTCGCCATGCCGCCTCTTCAGTAACTCCTCCATGATGGGTCTCACCGCCATTAGCACGGCATGTCTTCGCCAGCACTAACCTGCCTGTAATCTACCAGTAAAAACCATGCAAGCAGGTTTTTGAATATGTTTGTGAAGTAAATCCTTATTATAATAAAACACTTTTAAACGGATTCTATCGCATATATTTTAGATTTTTGTTTTTACAGACGTTTCGAAACGTGTATAATATGTAATACTCGCGAAAACCTAAGATATTATTATGTAAATCCTTATATTACTGTCAATTATAATTAAATATGAAAGGTACGATTACTTTGTAAGCTACCATACCATACATTCAATACACATTGGTGAACTATATTTACATTTGCAAGAGTACCAATGGTATCGAGGTATCCATCGCAGCGATATTGCGATAAGCAGTCATTTTATTATAAACACAATAGAGATTTTATAAGAATACAATTTTAAAGAGAAACTGTACACTGTCATGCGTTTTGACAATATTGCTGAACCTGCATAGGTGGGTTGATACCTAATAGCAATTAACTAAATTGTAAAAGGAAAGCTGATTGGTTAAATATTTTTGACATACATTGCACATAGTGGGTGTCTATGTATGTATGTAATTCTGTGGAATGTCATCGACTGACAGTGTTTTTTCCTAAGTTACAAGATTCATGCATATTTACAGTATACAGTGAATTCTATTTCTATTTACAATTTCTATATCAGTGATCAAGCAATTGGCTTTCTGTGTTACGGGTCGCGGGTTCGATTCCCGCATGGACGCAGTATTTGGGCGGCCTATAGGTGATTCTTCCGGGTCTCGCTGTCTGCATGTGAGATTATAAACTAAAGCCAGGATACAGGAAAGACCAGCGAGTAATGACAAAAAAAATTGTGTTTGTGTGCAATTCACACACGGCAGAAGTGAAACTTCAGAAAATAATGATATAATTTATATAAAAGTTATTGGTGAAATTGACACAGATGTGTTAAATAATTAACATAAATTAATTAACCAACGAATTTTAATACGCAAATGCACAAAAATCATACACGTGAATGATACACCACGTTGACTATGACGCTTTTTCTGAAGGCTTCGTAGTACGCAGGGGCAAAGACACGTGTTAGCATACGGACCTAAAAACATTTCATTCTCTTGCAGGCTAAATCCTATTTATGAATATGTTTGTCTCTTTTTGGTGTCGCTTTTTCGTTTCATCGAATTTTCAAATCACAACGATGCTCAAGAAGTTTCATTTCAAAAACAGTAGGCATTCAAAACATGGCCACTAGCGATATAAAAAAAAACTGGAACGTCATGGCAACTTTTCCCC
Source organism: Diloba caeruleocephala (assembly GCA_947459985.1). NCBI lineage: Eukaryota > Metazoa > Arthropoda > Insecta > Lepidoptera > Noctuidae > Diloba > Diloba caeruleocephala. Next base: position 8,401,071 of record OX381618.1, read on the forward strand.
CATTCTTCTTCTTCTCTTAAATTATGGCTTCTGTAGAGTACCTTCTCGATATTCGCTAATTTCAAGTATAAGGCAACGTCGTACGGTGTTTAGATTAATAGGTCTTTACATAGCTATTCATAAAATATGTCTCAAAAATGAAAATAATCCAAAAAATATGTCGGTAATGTCGTACGGTTTTCAATTGTTTTCTTCCCCCACCCTTATATCATCGATGTCGGCGTCACCTCCGTGACATTTGCTTGTCTGTCACCCGTGACATTTACCGTGACGTCACTCACGCGACACGACATCGCGTCACTGGGATATCGCGTGCTGCGACCAGCGACCGTTAATTTTTAAATTTTCTATTATTGCGCCTTATTGGGGAGGATTAGGGAAGTAACAAATTGATTTCCAGTTTGTTTGTAGGCGCTTCTGTGAGGGGTAAACATTTGATTAGTGATCGAAATGTACACGAGAATATATAAATAAGTAATTATTTTATGTTTATTATTACTTACGGGATACAAATACCTATATTAGTAATTATTATAATAGCACAACTTTTTATAAGTTGGTTAGTGAAATATCATCTGTTTGTTGATTTCGATTTCACTGAGTAAAAAGGCCTAAGAGTACAGAAAAAAATGCGAAAAGTTACGCCCTAATAATTTTTGTATGGTTGTATGTATGCTACTCTCCGTTCGTGAAACGATTCATCATCCAATAAACAACATTCATCGCTACGTAAAATGTTCTACGAGGATTTGAATCTAAGGCTCTACGCTTATTATACAATTGAAATAAAACGTGTATAATGTGCAGCTACCTCGCGATCCAAACAATACGCACTCAAAAGTCTCACACAAAGCTAGTCCAACATCAGTCATTTACATAATCAACTCTCATCAGCAACATTTGCATCCGAAACGCAACGTGAATTAAATTCAAAATAATAACAGTACACACTCAAAATAAGCCTTACACGCTTACTTATAAAGTTCAAAATCTGAATTCTAAGTGTAGTTTTAAGTTGGTAACGCACCGGTCTGCGGTTGGCGCATACGAAATTCGAACGACCCGCTTGTCAGCAATTTGTTTTGAAGAGAGAACACTTCTAATTCGCAAAAAGAACGAGCGTTCTATGTTTAAAAAGTATCGTCACGCGAGTTAGGTTAGGCAAAGTTTACACTGTGTTGAATTCATCCGTTGAAATTGAATAATTACTCGTTACGTCTGAGAGTTATTAATGCTAGTAATGTCTTAGGTTTTTGCGATTATTACATATTATAATAAAACACCTTTCAACCTGCGCCCACGAATGTTGTAATGTTCGAAACGTGAGGTAAAAAAAATCTATAATATATTATCCGTTATATATCCGTTATATATTATCCGGGATATAATCCGTTTAAAAGTGTATTATTATACTGTGATTAATGCTCTTTAGCATTGGCGATAGTTGTATTTGACTATTGTATTTTCAGACCCTACCTATACCTAGGTACCTACCTAGGTAGGTAATACCGGGAGCACTATACAATGTCAATAAATTTAAATTTATTTAATTTACAAATATTTCTACATAGTTAGATGTTTCCCTTATGGTGCCCAGATTAAGAATATAGCTCCACACCTACTCCTAACGTGGATGTCGTAAAAGACGACTATAAGACTCTAAACAAGAGGGATGAGCAGTAGCGTTTCTTTGGAATAGCAGCCATTCTGCGTTCACCAACCCGCCTGTCAAACGTGCAGATGTGTACTGGCTAATGCTCCTCAAAATTACATGGATTTCAACAAACTTCTATCATCATTTCGGCCGAATGAAGTCCACTGCTGGACACAGGCCTCCCCCAAAGATCACCACAACCACCGATATGGATGTGTTGTGGGCTCATTGGGGGGTTTTGCCATAATCGCCACGCTTGGCAGGCGGGTTGGCGATCGCAGTTGAGTTGTTAATGTACTCGAAGGACGCTGCTGCCCATCCTCCGGCTAATCCCTTAGTCGACTTTTACGACACCCATGGGAGGACATGGGGTGGTGGCATTCTGAGCCGGCACCACACGGCAAACTTCTATAGGTTTCCACAATTATTGTGGAAAATTATGGGGGAGACCTTTATTCAGCAGTGGACGTACTCTGGCTGATACAATTATGTAAAAGTGGTTAGATAATTGATACCAGCCATCATTATTTAGTAAAAAAAAACACGCTTAAATTTATAAAGCTCATTGAGCAGTAACACGTGGAAATTTTAAATAGGTGCTAAAATTGGTACCGGAGGTAGAAACAGTAATAATTTAGGTACTTAGGTTAATTTACTGTCAAACTTTTATGAATAATATTAAAGTTTCTTGATCAACGCTTTATATCACTGCCTGGATTTTCTGCTAAAGTACGTAGGTAGGTACCTACTTCGGTTCAAACTAAACTTTGGCTGAAATGATGGATAGAATTAGTTTTAATAAAGCCCGTCGAAAATGTATTCAGTCTGGTTTCAGTACTTTTATCGTTAAAGTTGTCTGAGTGTACTCTAATATCGTAATAATGTGTTACACCACGTGTCCTAGACGAAGTAGAAGACGAAGTAGTTCTGTAGAAGCGGGCAGTCACACAGCGCACAAAACGCATATAGAATAATTTGGGGACTGGGGGTGGCCTCCTCTAGAGAAGGTGACCGCTTTAGAATCTCCTCCGAAATGTGCCTAAAAGCGTGGCATCTATAGGCGGCTCTAGTGTGATCTTACAAGGACGTGGAGCCCCCCTTGGGTGCCTAAGATGACCGCTCCAGTGGTTTTAGTCGGTAGCCCCTTCGCCCCTCCCCGGGGTGAAGGAAGTTCCATGTGTAATTTCCACTGGACACCAGTGAAAAAAAAGGCTAACTAGGCTTGATTCTTTTGTATTTCACTAGGTGGAAATACATCATGTACCGCCCAGGGGAAGGACAGAGAGGTATGCCAGCCATCAGGAAGCTTAAACCACCGGTGCGGTCATTTTAGACATACGTACAAGGGAGTCCCCAGGGCCTCAATACAATCACATTAGAGCAACCCAATAGTTCCAAGCCTTTAGGGCAATCTCGAAGGGGATGACTGTAAAGCGGTTAACTCCTGAAGCGTGGGGAAGGCGACTGCAAAAAGGGCACACATCAAGGCACATCTTGAGGCGCACGCTGTGCGCTGTGCTATGTACACGGCAGCACTTTAAACTGTGTGGGTGCTAATATTCACGGGAGTCACTCGATATAAGCATGCAGACTACCAAATCTGCGCACCCACGACCACCGAGGCACCCCGCCATATATAAACGGCTTGTTACATCTGGATCCGTCTCCATGCAGGAACGGCCCTCTCCCGATCCCGCTCTGCGGTCCACTCCCCCTCCACAGAAGGACACCACTACACTCCAATTTTCATGCTCTGCTAACATAGCGGACACTACTGCCCGCAGAAAGAGGTCTTGCCTGATCAGATCAACCCGGATCCGCCGCTCTGCAGGGCACGCCTCGAGCGTGTGCTGCGAGGTATCCTGGTCACTAAAAGATTGAGAGGTACTACTGACAGCTATACATATGGCTCTGACATAGACCCGCGAGCTAAAATAACTCGACACCATACCAAAGATATCCTGGACATCAGCCTGTAAGATATTAAGATTGGCTTGAAACAACTTAAAATGATAAGGCCAGTGGTGACGGCATTACGACAGATCTTCTGAAAGCGGGTGAAATTACTTCAGAAACTGTTCAATTCCATCTTACTCGAGGGCACAACTCCGGAAGCTTTTCCAATAGAGGCAAGGCAGTGCACTTCTTCAAATAGACTGATAGCACTATGTTGAAACCTATTTCGCTTCTGACCCATGTTTATAAGCTGTTTTGAAGGGTAAGGGTCATCACCATCATCGGCCAATTTCCACTAAATTGTTGAATTGCTAAAATAAACTAGTTAGTGACAATTGAACAGGCAAAGGCGGTAAAACACAGTTTATACTTGGAAAACGTGTAAATCCGCCACTGCTATGCTCTTTTCTTACGAAAACAGGAAAAATTGAAAGAAGCAACTATTGTTAGCTTATCTATCATAAAAAGCCTAAATTATCGTTGCAAATTTGAATTACCTATACCAATATCTAACATAAGTTTAACAGTTCTCTCACATAAATCAGTTACCAAACTTAAAATGACAGTTACTTCAATATGGACGCATCTTAATGAGTTCCAAATTTGAATTTGAAAAGTTGAAATGAGGCCCCATTCTAGAACGTTTTTTTGTGTCGTTAATGAGACTGTGGCTTCTTAGGGAGCCAGCAATGTTATTATGGACAGATATAGTCGATTTGTACATATTAAGTGTAGTTAGTAGTTAGGCATGTGGACTGATTCATATAAGGAGATTTGTACTTACCTAGCTACTTAATATTTTGTTTATTTTGACAATATTCAGATAACATAGATTTCTTCCTTATTTTTCTTTGTTTAGCCTGCTGTAAGGTTGCTCTATGTAATGGCTTATATTTAACATAGGTAGTCGTAGATACTTCGACGTCTATTTACACCAATTGTAAACAGATTCAAGGTCAGAAATATTGTCTGATAACGAACAAACAAGTATGTAAGTACCTTTTTTTTTGCCCAGTGGAAATCCTTCATGAACTTCCTTCGCCCCGGGGAAGGGCGAAGGGGTATGCCGGACTCCTACCGGCTAAAATCACTGGAGCGGTCATCTTCGGCACCTAAGGGAGGCTCCAGGTCCTCGTATGATCACATTAGAGAAGTATGTAAGTACCTAACACACACTCATCATTTCGGCCGAATAAAGTCCAATGCTGGACACAAGCCTCCCCAAAGATCACAACAACGACAGATATGGGTGTGTTATGTGCTCAAAGGGTCCTTTACATTTCTTGCTTACATACTTATTAGTGCGTTATCAGACAAGATTTCTGACCTTGAATCTGTTTACAATTGGTGTAAATAGACGTCGAAGTATCTACGATAGCACTATGTTGAAACCTATTTCGCTTCTGACCCATGTTTATAAGCTGTTTTGAAGGGTAAGGGTCATCACCATCATCGGCCAATTTCCACTAAATTGTTGAATTGCTAAAATAAACTAGTTAGTGACAATTGAACAGGCAAAGGCGGTAAAACACAGTTTATACTTGGAAAACGTGTAAATCCGCCACTGCTATGCTCTTTTCTTACGAAAACAGGAAAAATTGAAAGAAGCAACTATTGTTAGCTTATCTATCATAAAAAGCCTAAATTATCGTTGCAAATTTGAATTACCTATACCAATATCTAACATAAGTTTAACAGTTCTCTCACATAAATCAGTTACCAAACTTAAAATGACAGTTACTTCAATATGGACGCATCTTAATGAGTTCCAAATTTGAATTTGAAAAGTTGAAATGAGGCCCCATTCTAGAACGTTTTTTTGTGTCGTTAATGAGACTGTGGCTTCTTAGGGAGCCAGCAATGTTATTATGGACAGATATAGTCGATTTGTACATATTAAGTGTAGTTAGTAGTTAGGCATGTGGACTGATTCATATAAGGAGATTTGTACTTACCTAGCTACTTAATATTTTGTTTATTTTGACAATATTCAGATAACATAGATTTCTTCCTTATTTTTCTTTGTTTAGCCTGCTGTAAGGTTGCTCTATGTAATGGCTTATATTTAACATAGGTAGTCGTAGATACTTCGACGTCTATTTACACCAATTGTAAACAGATTCAAGGTCAGAAATATTGTCTGATAACGAACAAACAAGTATGTAAGTACCTTTTTTTTTGCCCAGTGGAAATCCTTCATGAACTTCCTTCGCCCCGGGGAAGGGCGAAGGGGTATGCCGGACTCCTACCGGCTAAAATCACTGGAGCGGTCATCTTCGGCACCTAAGGGAGGCTCCAGGTCCTCGTATGATCACATTAGAGAAGTATGTAAGTACCTAACACACACTCATCATTTCGGCCGAATAAAGTCCAATGCTGGACACAAGCCTCCCCAAAGATCACCACAACGACAGATATGGGTGTGTTATGTGCTCAAAGGGTCCTTTACATTTCTTGCTTACATACTTATTAGTGCGTTATCAGACAAGATTTCTGATATGCCATAATCGCCAAGCTTGCCAGGCCAAATTCATTTATGCTGCCATTGGGAAGGCTGTTAAGCATAGGTATTATCTAGCTCCCGGGAGGGTTGACCGCTCCTTGGGGGTAACAGTCACCCTGATCATGCCCCTTCATCCTTCTCCGGGGCGTATTTCTACTGGGCTCAATAAAAAAGGCATTATCGAGCTAAAGCAGTGTTTTGGTAGATCGACTCTTATACACTTACGTATATTTAATAACGAAGAAACTCTGGTAACAGTTGTCTTACCCACGCTTGGCTAACGGATAGGTGATGATATTATGTTGTCATTAACACAGAAGAGAACACTGCTGCTTCTCCTCTTAAACATAACCCCTAAGTCGTCTTAACTAAGGTTTGTACGGTTTATACGGTTTGTATATTTTTTTTGCCAAACACCATTACAGCTCTCAAAAAATCATTTCACTTTATGTAGGTACTAGCTATATGATGGGACGCTTTCGGGGATCCTTTACAATCCCTCCGGGGGGGTGATCACTTTACAGTCACCCTCTCCGAGATGTACCTATAGGCGTGGCACCAGTGGGCGGCTCTAGTGTGATCATACGAGGACCTGGAGCCTCCCTTAGGTGCCGAAGATGACCGCCCCAGTGGTTTTAGCCGGTAGGAGTCCGGCATACCCCTTCGCCCTTCCCCGGGGCGAAGGAAGTTCATGAAGAATTTCCACTGGGCACCAATAAAAAAAATAAAAATAAAAATGTACAAGCTATATGAAATATGTCATGAAAACCTATAAATATAATAAGAACCATAAAGTACGCTCAGCACGGTGTAATTTTCGGATACTATACACGTATAAAAGCCCTCTAACGTCTAAGATAACCACAGATCACACGAAATAGCCCGGGGCCACATATTCAAACAATCGAATTCGGACAGTACGAATTTTGAATTTGGAAGCATCGCCCCGAGCCCCGTCACCATATTGCACGCGATACGCATCGTATAATTATATAATTTTTATTTTAATCTGAACATTTGATTGTTCCTATTAAAGAATTAAGAAATTATAGATAATTTGCAAAAAAAGACGTTGCAAGTGATTCGCTAATGTTATATCTTTCAATCTGAACAATGACAGACAAGTTGTAATTGGTACCTACTGAGTATGGCTAGGCTTCTCCTCATCTAATTATGTATGAAGACCGAATACGTATAAAGTAATTTACTATAATTGCTGTCGACGCGTTTTTCACAACAGTACCGTAGGTAATTAACGGCTAGCAGTGCCGGAGGAACATTTGTAAAATATAAGCCGTTCCTAAAAACTCGCAGACCAAAAATTTTTCATGACACAATATGTACTCAACTCATCCATCACGAAAATCTAACTTCACACAAAACAAACAGAATCTTTATAATCCTTCAACTAATAAGGTTAAAGGAATTGACTCCTTATTTCGCGAAATTATGTTTGCGAGAACAATCCTGAACGCTTAAGATCTCTCATCATCTGATGCAACCAAAATGAATGGGATCTTTCTCGCTTGTACTCTGTAACACACTCGTACCCTCCAATTCCTCTATCTCTGCCAGAACTCGCTAGATATCAGCTTGTTGGTGGAAACATTGAGCGTGAGCAAAAGCAAGACGTGTCTACGTACGTCAATAATGGAAATGAAGGACACAGGTGCGTAGTTCGCACAAAGTTAATACATTTTAGTATGGGTAGATAAGTCGAGATTTACCTTATGTTCCTATTTATTTCTGTATTTATTATTAGTTATTCTGCATAGCAAGTGAACTTAGTCTCAGTAAAAAAAATTGCTATTTAAAATTATTAGGCGTTATTACTTCGAATGAAGTAACTTAATGTCGGTTTAAAATAGTACATCTTATTTCCATCATTTCGGCCGAATGAAGTCCACTGCTGGACACAGGCCTCCCCCAAAGATCACCACAACGGCCGATATGGGTGTGTTGTGTGGTCATTGGGGGGTCTTACCATAATCGCCACGCTTGGCAGACGGGTTGGTGATCGCAGCCCACCCTTCAGTTAATTCCCTTAGCCGACTTTTACGACACCCACAGGATGAAATGGGGTGGTGGCATTCTGAGCCGGCACCACACGGCTAATTTATTTATTTAATACTTTATGCACTAAAACTGTACAAAGGCGGACTTAATAATGATGTAATTTTTTTTAACAATTTTTCTTAATGGGTAATAATCGGTAACCATAACTATAGCACGTCAAATATAGGTCTAAATAATTATTAGACAGATAAACCTACCAAGTCACGTTCCTAAATGATTGATGCCATGCAAGCAAAATGATAATTATTATAAAAAAATACGATGAAATATAATATACCTACATGTTGTGAATTTAAATAAAATGTGGCAAATTTTCTGCACGTGCACAAATCCAAGATATTCATTGAATTTAAAATTTATATACCCATTGAAATACCACCACATTAAAGATATCCTAAGGGGTTGACAGACTGTGAGAACATATTTTCGTGATTCCAAATTCAAATGAGACAATTCGTGATCGACCGTTTTTCAAATTCTCACCGAACTTTGAATTCCAAATTAAAAATTCCAAATACTGGACTAATAATATAACTTCTGTGCATTGTCTTGCATGAACATGGAGGTATTTTGATAATTCCGATAAATTTAAGATCGAATAAAGTTGAAAAAAGGCTTCTATCACCAATGTAGCAACCTGAATATGCTTAGTACGACGGAAAAAAAAAACTTAATAAGTAATACGGCACTCACTAAGTATATATATAGGCAATAATGGTGGCCGTTGAATGAACGAACAGTTTTTTAGACCACTTTCGCGGCGTCAACGTTTACTTAGACCATTTATAGTTCACCGATAAACTAGTCAAATCATCAATGACGTAAACGCATAGCGCTGTCATTATCGAACGTTTAATTATCCAGTGAACGACGACAACTATAGAAACACCGTTTTGTCTATGAAATAAACTAGTCGAAAATTCAGCAGATTTATGAACTAGTTCACTGTTCGTAGCTTTAAACGGTCTCGTTGCGTTGACGATAAACACCTCAACGACCCATCACTAAGTGATAGGCACCACACATCGGTAACTTTTTATAACAGAAAGACGCTTGTTGTAAGCGTGTCGACTAGCCGTGTATGCCTTTCGTTGATGTTCATCTCAACTGGCACATGATCCTTTTTTTCATTTAACCTGGTAGAAATACATAATTTATTTACTTCGCCCGGGGAAGGGCGGAGAAGCATAGACTAGGTACTATCGGCTAAAACTCTACCGGAGTGGTTATCTTCGGCACCGAGTTCCAGGAACTGATAAATATCCACCTGGAGCCGCCAGTTGGTACCACGCCATTAGGCACATTCCGGTGTGAGTAACTGTAAAAAGGTCTAGTGGTGGCGAGGTGACTGAACAGAACTCTCCCTCGCCCCCTCGGCACATCTCGGTGGGGATTGTAAAGGATCCCCGAAGCTTCGCTATGCTGCGCACACGGTGGTACGTGATAACATCACCGACACTGTCCTGGGGATCGCTCGGTATGAGCACGCAGATTCGAGACGGCAATGGTCATGCCATTTGTCAGGCTGGCTTTTATATACCTAATTATAACCTATTAACTGTACCCATATTAAAGATTTCGCTTTACGCAGAATGCAATCTACTGAGTGAAAATATTGCAGAGTAAGTAAAGTAACTAAACAGATCTCTCACTCGATGGCGAGAACCAAAAAACTGTGATTGTGGAAGGGTCTGTGTGCATACATGCAGACAGGTGGAGGATAAGTTTAATAAATCATTAAGGTTGGGGTCGGGAATTCAGGTTACCTAATCCTCAGTAGCAGAAAAGTAGGCAAGAAACCCTCAGGCTCTGCTAAGCTTAACTACCTGAAACACGTAGCGTGAACTTAAGTATCTAAGAAGCCAGCCTGTCCTTCAGAACATGTCTTTGAGGCCGGCGGCGCTAATTTCAAATTCAGAACAAAGATTAGCTACCTGCACTTGACGACTTCGAAATTCCCGCACGGAAGCCAAAAGCGAGAATTTCCAATTAATTTCGATCCACAGAAGCTCGTGCCGATATAGCGAAATTGTTCTAAATTCGATTGTTAGAGGCACGCTTCAAAAAGAACACGCAAATTATTTATTTGAAAAAGAAAAATAAAATGGCGTCTGCGAATTAAAGAATGTGTTCGGGTATTCCGTGACTTCTCAGTTAATCGTGGGTAACTTAATATGATGATATTGATGATTCATGATTGCAAATTTTACGTTTATAATCTAATTTAAAGAAATGATTTAGGTCCAAATAGACATTATAAACAGTTATCAAGATTATATGGCCATGTGTGATGCCGGCTAAGAATAGGAACCGGCACCCCATCTCATCCCGTGGGTGTCATAAAAGGCGACTATGGGATAAGCTGGAGAATGGGCAGTAGCGTCCTTCGTAACCTTACTGCGATTGCTAACCCGTCTGCAAAACATTGCAATTATGGCAAAACCCCCCAATGAGTACACAACAAAAACCCATTCCGGTCGTTGTGGTAATGTTTGGAAGAGACTTCTATCCAGCAGTGGACGTTATTCAGCTGAAATGATGATGATGATATGACCATAGGCAACGGCATAGTGGCAACGGTTGGCTTGCAACGCAGTAGGTAGCTAACAGTCGCGGGCTCCATCCGCGTACGGAGCAAATATTCCGAGTGACCCCCGGGAAGACGGTGGCGCGCACGTGATCACGTGTCACCGTGTGCGCAGCACAACGCACAGCGAGACTTAGGGGGATCCTTTACAATCCTCCCCGAGAAGTACCTGGGGGGCGGCCTTTTTACAGCCGCTTGCCCACCGCTAGAGGGGGTGACCACTTTACAGTCATCCCCTCAGAGATGTGCCTAAAGGCGTGGCACCATGGGCGGCTCTAGTGTGATCTTACGAGGACCTGGAGCCCCCCTTCAGTGCCGAAGATGACCGCTCCAGTGGTATTAGTCGGTATGAGTCCGGCATAACCCTTCGCCCTTCCACGGGGTGGAGGAAGTTCCATGCGGAATTTCCACTGGACATCATAATAAAAAAATAAAAAAGGCGTTTGTGCCTGCGTGTGTGGACCTAACATAGGTATTAAATTTATATAGGAGGAGAATACACATTCAAAATAAACCTTTCCCCACTCTAGGATTTCTCGTGTGTCGTGGGTGCGTTTACAGACATAAACTCCACCATTACCATCATATCAACCACTGCACCAACCGTGCCGTCAGAATTGTAAGGATTGTAAGGGATACCCCAAAGCCTCGCTGTGCGCAGTTTTGCGCACACGGTAACACCTGCCCACGAGTGCACTGCCGTCCCGAGTTTTAAAGATACCTAGAGGGAGTGGGAGGGGTGTCAGTGTGACTGGTTCGTTAATCAATCCATAAATCAATATGTACCTATTTACATACCTGCATAAAATAAAAACATACCTACGTAGATACGTACGATGTAGTCTAAATACTAATTAACTTAGTCTTATTGCGCAGGTTCTGTGTCGCCATCTCTAGGTACCTACCTACCTACCTACTCTACCTATGTTTGCCGCATTACGTACTGTAATAGACATTAGACATGTAGGTCTTGGTCTCTACCTAATTAGGGCCAGTAGAACTGGTACCTATACTTAAGATAGGTACCTATTCTGGGTAGCACCGTGGCATTAAATTTGTCACGCAATATTTATAGGTCTGGTTTGGCATTTCGATAAGTCTCTGTAGGTAGATAGGTATAATTATATCACCTATCCTACCAATTGCATTCTGTTTAAGTAGTCGGATTAAGTTGGAACTTATCTATAAAGGGGAATTACCTAGGTAGTGTAGGTAATAAATAATGAGTTTGAATATGTATCTCAAAAGAGTTTTGGTTTGAACCTAAATGCTGTAATCTGACGTTTAATGTTATTTAAAAATAGATAATATATCATCATCATATCAGCCAAAGGATTTCCACTGCTGAACAAAAGCATCCCACATCGCCTCTGTGAGTCTGTGAGAGTTAGGTACAATACATAATTGTGTGCAATTGTGTCGTCATTTTGGGGGGAGTTTGCCAGTACCTAGATACTCACCACGCTTGGCAGGCGGTTTGGTGAGCGCGGTATGGCTTATTTTTTATAGAAGTGATGCTGCTGCCCATCGCTCTGGTTTAGAGTCTCTTAGTCGCCTTTTACGACACCCACGGGAAGAGAAGGAGTGCTATATTCTTAATCTAGACACCACACAGATAAGAATCCTATCCAAAAAAGCTTTAACGATGTAGAAGTGTCTGGGAAAAACATAACTACATACATTTTATTAAATACTAGCTGCCTGCCCCGGCTTCGCACGGGCAGGTACATGCAAACCCGACTGCAGTGACACCTACCGAGTCCAATCAATCCAATCAACGTATTACCTTATACCGCCATCTGTTAGAATCTTATCGAAATAACAGATAATTATGAATGACTCTTTGTCAGTTAATAAACAAATAAAAAATAGATTTAAAAAGAAACATATAATAAAATAATATTGCGCTTATAAATTGAGATATAAACTATCCTATCTTTTAAGTTGGGTAAAACTGCACACAGTGTGCAAAATTTTATTAAAATCGGTTCAGCAGTTTAGGCTTCCATAGCGGACAAACAAGTGACACGTAGATGTATATATATTAAGACTAGCTGCCCTCCCCAGCTTCGTACAGGCAGGTACATGCCAACCCGATTGCAGCGCCACCTACCGGTCTTATTGTGAATCTAAACCATCGAACTCAAACATATCTATACAACAAAAAAAACATCAACATCGATCCAGCCGTTTAGGAAGAGTTCAATGATACCTAAGTACCTACACACGAACAGAAGAATTATAGGTAGATATATACTCGTATAAGATTAGGTATAATACATAATTTTCATTAATTCATACATTTTCAGCCGTAAAAATCCACTGCTAGACACAGGCCTCCGCCTAGGATCGCCAAAACGTCGGTCTGGATATGTTGTTTGCTCATTGGGGGCTATTGGCATGATGAGATGTTAATGTACTCGAAGGACGCTGCTGCCCACCCTCGGGGTAATCCCATATTAGTCTTTTAGGACACCCAATCGATGAGATGGGTTGGTGCTATTCGTAACCAGCACCACACTAACTTACACAGATTACAAACCGTACAATAAGTACAATAGTATAAAAAAAACATTTGTGCTGACGTCTTTAATTTATGTCAATACAAATATTAGGTTATTATGCAAATAAGCTTATATAATAAGGTCCTCGATGTTACAGTACTTATCTACGTACCTAATAAAACTGTAAATAAATATAAAACTGTCAATATAAACTACTGAACGTGATTTAGTAACACTGTTTCCATAATTAGTCGATTTCGCAATGCATATTCATCACGAGTTCTAAATTTAAAATTTCCACGCCTGGAAAATATCAAGTGGGTTACGTAAACATCATCCGTCTCACTCCTAACAACTACTGTTTCTATTTGGCTATCCCTTTCTTATGCGACATGCGACAAACAGTGACATCTACGTGACGACCAATGACAAAAAGGTCGGCGGGTCGGTAGGCGGCCATTGGCTGAAAGTGTCGCATTCATGAAATAGCTGTGAAAAAATAAATGAAATGTTGGTTGCGTTAAAAATAAATCGTGTGTGTTGCTATTATTATCTAACGTCCGTTCCCAGGATTTGTTGCCTAAGCAGGATGTAGGTACTTACCTACTTTTAGTTGTATGTTTATGATCAGTTTAAAGTACAAAAGGTTTACCTACTTTTAATATGCAAGTAGGCACGTAGGTACTGTACGAAACGCTAAGCTTGGCTTTTTATACCTCCATTAAAAGAAGTTATGTACTTATCTGATAATTTAAATTACAACTTGTACAAGTTAATACTAACGTCTCTTTTTCAATCGACAAGGCTAAAATCCCTCGTGTTACCTAACTACATTTGTACGCATGACCGAAACGTCATGTCAGAGCATTTTCAAATATGTCATCTTTTCGGCCGAATGATATCCACTGCTGGACACAGGCCTCCCCCAAAAATCACTACAACGACCGATATACCCATACCCCGTGTTGTGGGCTCATTGAGGGGTTTTGTCATAATCACCACGCTTGGCAGACGGGTTGGCGATCGCAGTTGAGTTGTTAATGTACCTACTCGAAGGACGCTGCTGCCCATCCTCCGGCTAATCCCTTAGTCGACTTTTACGACACCCACGGGAGGAGATGAGGTGGTGGTAGTGGTATTCTGAGCCGGCGGCACCACACGGTAAAATTCAAATAAGTATTCGATTTCAATCGTATGTTTGTTTAAAGTAGACAGAAGCTTACACCAATTCATCTAATATATAAAATTGTCGTTTTTATATACATATCTAACTACTACCTACCATTATATTTTTGTGGGTAGGTAAGTCTATAGGTATGACTTAACTTAGTACCTAAATCTGAAATACTTAGGTACTTCTCCAAAAAATCTTCTTACCTTAAAGGGTGACAAATTGCATTCACTTTTGTTTATAAAACTCATTACCTATCTGTCCTTGGAATTCAAATAGGAATAGATAATATTTCTCCGCGATTTTCAAAAATTACCGCATTTCAGTTCTCGCGCGTAGGCGGTCACAAAACAGCCGTTTAAAAATGTCACCGCCTTTACGGCGCGCTATTGGTCGAAACTGTCACCGTGTCGCCACGCGTGACACTTCTCATTGGCTAGCCACGCCCATGTACAGGATTTAAATTTAAATGCGTTCCATTTGAAATTAGTAACGGTCGTTTCTTTTAATAGGTATGTATGCTACCGTCGTCAAAGGTAGAGCCAGCTTTTGTTAAAGAAAATTACCCGCTGATCACCTTCTTTTGTGAGCAGGTTTCTACTTACCTAATTTGATTGTAGATATGTTTAATTAGCATTTACGTAGCCGGGTTATATGTAGTTAAAAAGGTAATCCTAACGATAACAAAGCCAGGCGAGAAATAAACACAAGAAGTAGAGTGTTAGAGTACCGTCGTGTTGTCTCGCGTCGAGCCGCTGAGCTTGCGCGGAAATATTGATTGAGACGCGACGGCCGACGCCCGTGTGTCCTAGCGTAGGTGACAAATGGGCTACTCTACTTACAAGAACAAAGCAATTGGTGGACACCTAATATTTCATTTTTTTATAGGTAGTTTGTTTAACAGCGAGTTCCAAATTCCGAATTCCGTGTGGTGGACCAGAATATAGCACCACTCCGTCTCCTCCCATGGATGTCGTAAAAGGCGACTAAGGGAATCTAAATCAGAGGGATGGGCAGCAGCGTCCCTTCTGTGAAACGGTAGCCATACTGCGCTCACTAACCCGCCTGCCAAGCGTGGTGAGTATTGGCAAATACCCCCGAAAATGATGACACAGTTGTGAAAATCTATGGGGGAGGCCTTTCTTCAGCAGTGGACGTATAAATGGCCGATCTGATAACAGCGTTCGTTAGGTAGTTGTTCGGGGTCTGGGTGTATTGTGTGTGGAATTCATGTCTATAAACGCACACAGGAGAAATCCTACTGTGGCGCAAGGTTGCAAAAAAAAAAATCCTTTTAAAAAAAAGAAAATAAAAAAAGGGGTTGCAGGGAGTGCCGACAGAAGTGAAAACTATTTCTTTTTATTTATCTAGTCGCGTTCGCACTCTGCTATATGTAGGTATATGCATATATGCATACACTATAGCTGCGTCTCGTAACGGTGTCGTGAGTCCAGAGATTTTATCTCATCTAAAAATATGCGTACCGCGCTAAAAGAAGTTTTCACTTCAAAAACTTTCAATATTTTGAGGTGGCCCACTTAATTTTTAAGTAGGTAAATAATGTGATCAACGTTTTGATTCTAATGCAAACTTCTTTACTGGACTTCTACAATTTTTTTTTTTTTTTTTAATGTTACAACCATTCATTAGTACTAGGTACCTAGGTATCCATTCATATCAGTCAAACTATGTCCATTACGGAACAAAGGGTTCCCCCATAGACGACCACGTTTGGCAGGCATGTTGGCGATCGCAGTTGAGTTTTAATGTAGGTAATCGAAAAATGCTTCCACTCATGCTCCAGCTAATCCCATAGTCACCTTTTACGACACCCACGCGATGAGACGGGGTGGTGCTTTTCTTAGCCGCTCTACACGGGAATTTCGGGAAACAAAACCCTACCAAGGTAAACATAAATACCTTATAGACTAACATACATATGTCGGCATGGTTGGCGCAGTGGCTAAGCGATTGGCTTTCTGCGCTTCGTATCGCGGGTTCGATCCCCGCACGGAAAAAATATTTGTATGATCTACAGATAGTTGTTTCGGGTCTCGGCTCTTCTCACTTCTCTTCTCATATTCTGTCGTAATTATTACCTACGTAGTAACTATATGGGGTACATGAACAGTAAACCATTTCCCCCATCACTAATTGAACAGGGTTTCAAACAAACCAAAGTGCGCTACCTACCCAATATCCTCGTAATTAATCTAGACTAACTCCAATTAGCCAACTAACTTCGAAACAAAACGGACAAAACAAACATTTTCGGTATATTAATAGCTCATTCCGTTTCTGAATAAGGCTTAACCCTCAAAAACTGAATCGATCTCGAAAGTTCTGAGTGCTAGTTAGGGATATTTCGACCGGGATTGTCGAATTTCGTATTTCGGTAAAAATTTGGCGGTAAATTGAGATTGATGTTCAAGTCAGGTTATGAAAACATGTACTTAGTGTTCGCTTTTACTCATATAGTAATATAAGAAAATACTTAATTTAATACAGATACCTTTTTTTTTATACTGGGTACATCCGTTTACCGTGTGGTGCCGGCTCAGAATACCACCACCCCATCTCCTCCCGTGGGTGTCGTAAAAGTCAACTAAGGGATTAACCGGAGGATGGGCCGCAGCGTCCTTCGAGTACTTTAACAACTCAACTGCGATCGCCAACCCGTCTGCCAAGCGTGGCGATTATGGCAAAACCCCCCCAATGAGCCCGCAACACACCAATATCGGTCGTTGTGGTGATCTTTGGGGAGGCCTATGTCCAGCAGTGGACTTCATTCGGCCGAAATGATGATGATGACATCCGTATTCTCGCTGATTAAAGAGTAAAGGTACATTTATGCATTTTATTATCTACCTTATTTTCGTCACAATTTATAATACCTCCAGTGCTCCATTCCCCTCGCCACGTGTGTTTTATATATCTAATATCTGCTACTTCTCATTATCATCATCACATCTGAATGATTCCACTGCGAACGACTTTGGGAGAATTTGCCAGTAAGTACTCACCACGCTAGGTTAGTGAGCACAGAATGGCTGCTGTTCAACATAAAGGACGTTGCCGCCCATACCTCTCAACTAAAGAACATAAGGCGCCTTTTACAACATCCATCGGAGGAGATGAAGTGGTGCTCTATCTAAATCCAGACACCACACCGAAAACGTTGTATAAAACGTGGTTTTTTTTTTATCACAAAACAATTAAGCGTTTGATTAGGTGTTGCATTAGAGTGCATCTTGTACCTAACATTAACGGAGGATCACTGACTCCTAAGATCCGGTTATACACCTAGGTTGAAAGTCAAGGAACTCATATTTGTGTAATATACGATTAGCCTTCTAATTATTATTCAATGCACGACAATTTAAATATATGGAGCTTCCAAAAGTTATCATTACAAAATAATTGTCTTCCTCATTTTCTTTGATTCACACACATTTTTCGCTTTAACTTACGTCATAAAGCTAAGAAAACACATAATATTACGTCTTGTTCTGTTTTTGTTTTTTAAAACAACTTTGCCCTACACTAGGATTTCTCCTGTGTCGTGGGTGCGTTTACAGACATGAATTTCACACACAATACACCCAGACCCGGAACAACTACCTGCAGATCATACAAATATTAGTTCCGTGCGGGAATCGAACCCACGACCCGGAGCGCAGCAGCCGACTGTATCAGCCACTGATACAGTCGGCTTATTACCGATAAGCCTTTTATTATTTGTAAAATGCGCATAATCTTCGAGTAAGTTGATATGGAGAAAATGTTTGGTACCTAATATAAACAATAATACATATGGTAGCTATTCTACCTGCTTAATTCTGAATGATAACGTTTATACTTTACTTTGTAAATTGTATTTTACGTATGTGTTATCTAGTACTTGAAATTTTCTACAAGACACACCTAGACATCGTAACTACCAAAAATTTCCAAACAACCTTCACTCCACGCTGCTACTCGTAATAAAAACACGAAAAATATAAAAAAAACGTTAGCAAATAAAAAAGGGCAACTAGTGATGTTACGTACACAGGGCTGTGCAACATAAAACTTTATGTATGGTCGTAAAGACCCCGCGATCCGCGGTGATATCAACAGGTAAGCATTTTAGGGTTATTGCTGATTTTTTACTACAACGTGTTACGTTACGTACGAGGTTAATGTATTGAAGTTAGTACGTACAAGTTACGTATTTTTAGGGTTCTGAACGTCCGTAGGAAAAAACAGCGGAATCCTTATAGGATCACTCGTGTGAGTCTGTCCGTTTGTCACAGCCAAGCCAAGCCATTTGGCATACTTATGGATTTTTGACCAAACACGTATGTGTAAAGGGCATTAAAGAAAATTAAAGAATAAAGTTTTGCAAACTGTACCGTGTAACATATGAAATGGAAGGGCTTGTTGTAAGGGTCTCAAATGTAAATACATTTTATAATTTTGAAATATGCTGTCTTAAAGTAATTTAAGAAAATAGATGAAAATTTACCATTCCCCCACCCCATATGTACGAAACTGCTGAGCCTAAAATTCTGAAAAATAAATTAGTAATTGCTCTTTACCTATAGATTACAGGAAATCCTACAAGAAGTCTATGGTCTTAAAATAACACGGTAAATCTTTCACTATTGTGCGAACAAACTTACGTTTGCGGTTGGAATATATGGGAAAACACGTTTTTGAACTACGATATTAAGTTTGTTCTTCGAATTAATTATGGTTACTATTCGTCCTCCTTAACTAGGGCAGGCCTCAGTCACTTCTCGTACCTAAAGATAACATATTCATCGTACGCAACCCTCTCCATGCGAGTTCCACTTGAACTTGTCCGGTTTATAACTTGCGAAATTATTTGGGACCTCTACGCTCTCTACCTCTCTTCCAGTTATTTGCCTGATTTCAGGTTTTGTCAATCCTGCTCCATATATCTGGGATATCAAATAACTTAACAAGTCCCACTAGAACTCGCTACGGTGCGCCACAGTCATCTATTTTTTCATAACTGACTCGTAGTGCCTAAGTATGCTTAATGGGAGTGTAGTTGACTCCTTCTGTGAGAGAACTACGTTCGAGAAGGAGACCGCAAAGCGGGATTGGGAGAGGGCCTACCTCACTCAGAGGAGAATGAGAGGTCGCTGGTGTAACTTCTACCCCGGCGCCATTGTCCAACACAACAGACCTGGGCTGTCGCGGGCGCACAAATTGAAAAATCTGCGTGCTCATACCGAACGGCCCCTGTTAGTTGGTGGCGCACGTGGCCCCGTGCTGCCACGCCGGGGCCGCGTGCGTAACACAGCGTGCACCGAGGCTAAAGGGGGATACTTTACAGTCCTCCCCCGGACCCCGCCAAGCCAGCGTGGTGATTACTAGCAAATTTCCCCCAAAACGATGACACAATTGTGAAACTCTATTGGAAAATCTTTGTTCAGTAGTGGACGTGCTATTATGATGATGATAAATATTCGACAACAAGTCCACCATTCACACAACATCAAATAAAATTCACCAATAACCATTTCCCTGTACCTAGAAAGATTGTAGACTTTGAAATAAAAGTTAAGTGTGAACTATAAACAGTAAGTAAGGGCCACTCACTCGATGGGTACTACCAAGTGTAGTAGAGGTATACTGAACCTACTTCAGTTGATTATGCTTGCAGCAATGATGTTTTATTACTCAAGATTTAAAGTCTTGCGTTTGGCCACTATCTACCTGGTGTTAAGCGATGAAGGTGCACGCTTGTCTAGAAGAAAATTGTTCACTCGTGGCTTGAAGATTCTTGGATTATAAGTGTCAGGAAAACGACTCCGGTGAGGAGTTCCAAACCGCTTCGTGCATATGGGTTGAATGTCCACCATACAACGGCGCCGCATTGCCGTACATCTGGTCATCTGGTGATGGAATGGGTTGAAGAGAATTAACTCTGTATTTCCAATGCACATTCGCTGAAATGCATATGTTATACTACGCTTTGTTTGCCCTATGTATAACAACTCACAATCACAGTCAATCTTGTATACCCCTGCACCTTGTAAAGGAATGTGACACCTCACCAATCCATCCAATCCAATAACAACAGTCGCAAGCCGTAAAAAAGCTCTTGAAGCATTCAATTCTAATTGCTATAAAGTAGGTGCATTTGATCCTATTGCTTAGCACGTTTTCCAAAGCTTATCTTTTAATTCAAGCAACAAAGATACCTCAGTCACCCCTCCCACTCTGGACCACCCTACATCCCCCATCCGTTTATCACATCCCACATTTGCATTCCATTTCATTTGCCATCCCCGGACATTTTTATACCTTTTTTACTGTCTTTTTATTTTTATTATATCGGGCTATTCCGTAAGGGTTGGATAGTTTTTTTTTTAGGTTTACGAGTGGCCTGAAGTGTATTTAGATTTTTGGGGTTAACTGTAGTATTTTATGTAGGGGTTGATCTAAGTAATAGGTTTAGGAAAGGGTGATTTCAATGAAATCGCGTTTATTCTGTCTACGTGGATCAAATTAGGTATCTGGTTTATTGTCTTTGCGAATTGAATTCGTTTTTTCTTACACACGGCACAGACAGGGTTTCTAGGGTTTTTCCTGTGTCATGGATACAGTTAACAGACATGAAACTCACATGCACAAACACCCAGAACCGACACAACTATCTGTAGATCATACAAACATTTTTTCCATGCGGGATCGAACCCGCGACACGCATCGCAGAAAGCTAGTCGTTTAGCCACTGCGCCAACCACAAGGTACAGCATAGTTACGCTGCAGGTACTATTCATCATTTCGGCCGAATGAAGTCCACTGCTGGACACAGGCCTCTCCCAAAGCTCACCACAACCACCTATATGGATGTGTTGTGGGTTCATTGGGGGGTTTTGCCATAATAGCCACGCATGGCAGACGGGTTGGCGATCGCAGTTGAGCTGCTAATGTACTCGAAGGACGCTGCTGCCCATCCTCCGGTCAATCCCTTAGTCGACTTTCACGACACCCACGGGAAGAGATGGGGTGGTGGTATTCTAAGCCGGCATCACACGACTAGTCAGGTACTATTATATTAAGCGAAAGGATACTTTGTTTAAATTGTTTCTTCTTTGGGTTTCTACACAAGGAGAAATGTTGTACTTACCTACTTGGGGATTTTATGTTAAACATAACTTCGTGGCCTATATGTGGGTGATACAATGATTCTGCATTCTGCGCTACATAATACCTACTCATTCTGGTATCACCTGCATATGAATGAATGGGTAGGTAATGTGCAAACCATATTACTCCTAGCGAGTACTAATATATACCTATAGATAGATAATACCACTATTATAAATATAAAAGTTTGTTTGTTTCAATGTCCACCATGCTCAAACGGCTAAAAGGAGCCTAATAATTCCTTTGCCTTGACGGCGCGGTTAGTGCACTGGTGGCTGACACAGTCGGCTACTGCGCTCCGGGTCGCGGGTTCGATTCCCGCACGGAACAAATATTTGTATGATCTGCAAGTAGTTGTTCCGGGTCTGGGTGTATTGTGTGTGGAATTTATGTATGTAAACGCACCCACGGAGAAATACTAGTGTAGGGCAACGTTTAAAAAAATAAAACATTAGGTAAATTATGTCGTGGAATAAGACATAGGATACTATCATCAAACATTGTATATATAGATTTGCTTATTCGTGTAAGTGTAACAAAAAATTGTCGGGTGAAGTTCACAGGCGGGAGAAGTGAAACTTTGTATTTTGGTTAATTTGTAAGAGGATGAGGGGAATACACTATGGAGGTGGTAAACAAAGAGAGAGAGAGAATGGAGAAACTATATAGAAACGTGTTATATGTCATTATCTCACAGCCTAAACCCTATAAATACATAGTATTGTCTTAGGTTTTCGCGATTATTACACATTATAATAAAACAATTTTAAACGGATTAAATCGCGTGTATTATAGATTTTTGTTTTTCCTGACGTCGTTCGTTACACATTTTCGTTTCATAAAATCAAATTCACACAGTCCCAAAAGAAGTTTCACTTAAAAAAAGAAACCATTGGAACAACAACACTGGGTTTCCATAAAATCATTTCACACTTACTTCACTTAAACGAACTGCTCCCTCCGTGTAAGGGTCGTAATTGTTTTACAAAGCCGCAAATTTTGTCATTACATTGTCAAACACAAGTTCGCGCATGACGCCCGGTCTCGTCATTGACAAATATTACAAACATGACTTGTAAAATGTAAGCCGGGAGGCTAGGGGTGTTAACGACACATGATTTTGATCGATAAGTAATCTTTTTTGTAGGGTAACACCTGAACCAATTCTTGTTTAAAGTGTTTTCTTGTGGTTTTCTGTTCTCGTTCCGAATCTTCTATAATTGTTATTATAATAAATTAAATCGAAGTTTCTGTTTGTAATGTCAAAATAACAGCTTTTTACTAAATGCATATGAAAGTATATACGGTACCGACAACAAAAAAAAAATACTTTTAGTAAAATTATTTTTTTGTCTGTCTGTCTGTCCGTCTGTCTGTCTGTTTGTTCCCGCTAATTCATGTTTATTGTTGATTCCTTTAAACCGCTATCGCTACAGAGGTTCAAAAATAAATTGCGAGACCTGCCCATAAAACACTGTTTTTATTCTCTAAATGACTTTCTACAGTATCGCTGACATAAATTTTTTATCATCATTAGCCTATGTAATTGTACTGAATTTTTGCCATTCTTATAATTGTAGTACCAATGACATCTGATAATTCATTAATTTATGTATATTTTTATTTTATTGCTATACAATGAGGTTATAGTGCATTAGTGCATATCTTAATAATGTAAGTTTTTAATAATTCTGATGTTAATGATAATTTATGTGTGTTTATACTATATATATAATATCTGGACGCCAGTATTGGCAAGTTTTTAGGGAACTTAATGTAATACCAAACATCTAATAATGTAATACCAGAAATGTTACAAATCAAGAATCTTGAAATACTTATGGACTTCCTCCGCCTTGGGAAGGGCGGAAGGGCATGTTAGACCCAAACCGGCTAAAACCCCACGATATCCTTCCTCTTCTCTTAGCTCTAGCCGGGGATGAGGTGTACGCTTTGTCTGCATTAGACCGCGCTCCCGGCAGTCATGTTTAGTGTGATGCCTGCCCATAACAATTGTAATGCTACCCAGGACTAGTCCTTTTTTTAATTTATTTTTTATTGGTGCCCAGTGGAAATTCTTCATGAACTTCCTTCACCCCGGGGAAGGGCGAAGGGGTAGGGACTGCTACCGGCTAAAACCACTGGAGCGGTCATCTTCGGCACCTAAGGGCGGCTCCAGGTCCTCGTATGATCACACTAGAGAACCCAGGACTAGTCCTGCGTGGTACCACACTGCGCTTTTCACTTGGACATATTAATTATTTAGTCTTTTATACCATGTCGGCCAAAAAATTTCCACTGCTGAACAAAGGCCTCCCCAACAGACAACTGATTTCATGCCGAGTGTCGTCATTTTGAGGAGAAAGCCCATACTTACCACGCTTGGCAGGCGGGTTGGTGAGCGTAGAATGGCTGCTGTTCCACAGAAGAGACGCTGCTGCCTGTATCTCTGGTTATATGTGTGTTGTATTTTTTAAAAAACACTAGGTTTTCTCCGGTGTCGTGGGTGCGTTTAAAGACATGAATTCCACATACAATACACCCAGACCCGGAACAACTACCTGCAGGTCATACAAATATTTGTTCCGTGCGGGAATCGAACCCACGACCCGGAGCGCAGCAGTCGACTGTATCAACCACTGCACCAACCGTGCCGTCTAGTCTTAGATTAGGTTAGATTATCTCCTCCAGTGTGATCATACGAGGACCTGGAGCCTCCCTTAGGTGCCGAAGATGACCGCTCCAGTGGTTTTAGCCGGTAGGAGTCCGGCATACCCCTTCGCCCTTCCCCGGGGTGAAGGAAGTTGATGATGTATTTCAATCGGATCAAAAAAAAAAATTATACCTAGCTACTACTTTCCCTGCGGTGTCTGAATTTATAACATAGAACTACTCCTTCTTCTCTCGTGCATGTTGTAAAAGGCGACTAAAGAATTCTAAGCCCGATGGATGGGCAGCAGTACCCCTTCTGTGGAGCAGTACCCTGCACTAGAACTGGCAAATTCGAAGGGGCCACGACTAAATCTCTCGTTTTGGTATCGGTCCTGGCGGAAATCTATGGGGGAGGGAGAAATCTTTGTTCAAGAGCGGACGTTCTGCGGGTGATATGATGTTTATAAGCATATCTGGTCAAATGTGTAAGCTATAATAGAAACCTATAAAACGATTACTCAACAAAATTACTTTTTGGACGCTGGATCGCTAACGCTTCATCTTTAAATTTTACTAACACCAAATATGCACCAACCGTGTGCCGGCTCAGAATGCCACCACCCTATTTCATCCCGTGAGTGTCGTAAAAACCGACTAAGGGATTAAGCGGAGGATGGGCAGCAGCGTCCTTCGAATACATTAACAACTCAACTGCGATCGCCAACCCGTCTGCCAAGCGTGGCGATTATGGCAAGACCCCCCAATGAGCACACAACACACCCATATCGGTCGTTATGGTGATCTTTGGGGGAGGCCTGTGTCCAGCAGTGGACTTCATTCGCCCGACATGATGAACACCAAATATTAGCTTGACTCATAATAATTCAACACGGGATTTGGAATGAATGATTTTCGAAATTATTTCCTCAATTTTGCCACAACGCGTGGTCATACTGAGCGACCCCCGGGAAGACTGCGGCGCGCACGTAGTTAGTGCCACCGTGTGCACTTCACACAGCAAGGCTTCGAGGCATCGTTTAGAACCTCCTTGAGATGTGCCTGGGCAGCACGATGGCCTCTGTACAGTTGCCGCTCCTTCGTTAGAGAGGGTGTCAGACACACTTTGTATTCATCCCCTCCAGGATGTGCCAATAAAGGCTTGACACTAATGGTTCCGGTGGTTTTATCCGGTAGAACTGCTGCATGTCCGGCGGAGGTCTTGATGTATTTCCACCGGGTTAACTAATTAAATAAGGTCACTAGGTAGAGCCGGGTAACCCTATAGGTTTTAATGAACAGTCAGTGAGTGGAACTTTTATTAAGAAAATACCTTTTGAAGGGCCATGTCGTTTTTGACTTGATTTGATTTTTTTAGCTTCATTTATTAATAGACTTAATCAGTATTCGATATTAATTTCAACTTGATACCTGAAGCCTTTTCTGAGAAAAAATAAAGGCTTGACTCACCGAGACATAGACAACAAAGTGATCCTACGAGTATAAGGGGCCACTATTCCGTATGAGATATGAAACCCTAAAAGTAACTACAAACTTATTGCATGATATTTTTCCCATCCCTAAAGTATTTAATGGTCAGCTTACACATTTCAGACATTGGAAATTAGAATTCAAAGTAAGAGTTGCACTCACCACGATGGTTAAAAGACTGAACACACTATAAAATACTTTACAATAAAGGTACATTTACATTTCAACTCTTCCCTCGGCAACCAACGTTAATCCACAAACGTTAGCTCTTAATTCGTCCGTCTGTTCGTACGCCTCACCTACTGCTGGTTAATACAACGCGTCTGTATCCCGCTGCGCTAGTGAAATTCACTGCAAATGTTAAGGATTAGCTACATTTAACATACGGTGAAAACTATGTAATCTCTTCGTCACATTTATAGTAGCTATGTTATCCCTGACATAGGATATGCTACTGATATATGCTTCTGTAACTGTCGTAAGCAAGTTATTATAAATATTGATGACGACATAGCTTTTCTACAACAGTGAGCTAGGATAATCTGATTATGGCAGTATTCATCTAAAGACAGTATTACGAATTCATAGATTTTCCGCAGGTCAGATGACAGGTTCTCTCAAGGAAATCGTTAAGAGAGTGTTTGAACTGACATTGGACGAAACAATGCCACGCTTTGAGCTGTATTGCCACCTAAAAGATTAAATGGTTACGTGATCATTACATTCAATTTTCTGATTGTGCATGCAGAATTTTACGGATGATAATCGTACTTCTGCCCGCCGGTTTTCCGTATTTTGCGTGACACTGCTACCAACGCCTGAATGAAATACATACTTTAATTATTATTGCACGATAATTATTGCATACTCGTAATAGCTAGTGCGTTCTACATTTACCCTCTCTTTCCCACATCGGCACCATAATTATACAATAACAAGATATTATTGAGTATTGGTTAGCATTAGTAAGTATAATTAAGATTATATTTATAATAAAACACTTTTAAACGGATTCTATCGCGTATATTTTACATTTTTGATTTTCCTAACGTTTCGAATACTTTGCAGCATTCGTAGTCGCAGGATGACAAAGGTGACAGGCGTCGTTACAGATTTAAAAAGATATATTATTTTATCTACCGTACAATTTTAATCAAAAATTAGTTTCGATGCACGCAGTAATCACTCACAGTGTCTTGATGTTTCTTAGTGCGGTATCTTGTTTGGGACTTTATTATTTTAATAACTGGATTCCAAACAGGTGGTACCTGCCAACTGTCTTCTCTATTAAAATTAGGATGTTTTTTAATTTCAATAGCCTCACGAAACATTCTAGGTACATATCGGTTCTCTTTCGCGAGGACTTGAGGTTGATCAAAACGAAGATAATGGTTAGGTTTTCCTAAGGCATGTTCACACACTGCAGACTTAATTGCTGTGTCTTATCATTAAATCAAAAGAGAGGCGGATGCAGAGAAATGATATAAACATTTTTTTTTAAGAGTTTGCCCCATACTAGGATTTTTCCTGTGTCGTAGAAATGCGTTTACAGACATGAATTCCACATACAATACACCCAGACTCAGAACAAATACCAGCAGATCATACAAATATTTGTTCCATGCGGGAATCGGACCCACAACCCGGAGCGCAGCAGCCGACTGTATCAGCCATTGCACCAACCGTGCCGTCAAAATGAGACACTAACCGGATGCTCCCCATGGATGCACTATAAAATAGTCACAAATTGACCCTGGAGCTGTAGGGTTATTGTGTTGAAATGGAAACTGCAATGATAAGGTCTATCACAATAGGTGTTATAAGAATTGAAAATTAAAAAAAAAAAAAATGACGGTGTCTGCCTTTTCACATTTTGGGCTTCTGAAAGACTTCTCAGGAAGATGTTGTTGCTTAACCAGGAATTCTGGCGAAGCAAATAGTTCCTCTAGCTAGGAAAATTCTGAAGCAGATGGGACCCCTAAATGGCCACTGCTACAAGCGATAGGGAGTTATACCCAATCTGATATGCCAACTAAGGCCAGCCCAAATTGATTACTGCGGACACTCATGAGGTACTCCAGCCACCCAATAAAGGCAAGCCGATCACGTGGCTCTGACCGACCCTCTGAAACATTCGGGTATGCAATGTCACCACTCACATACAGCTCACCAGACTAGCATACTATAGACTTATTATATTTATTGTTTTTAAATCATCACCTATCTAGATATTGTTTTCAACAACCGTACAAGTGTAATTCTACCTTAAATGCAAAAAAGCATAGCAGAGGTCAGAGCGGTAAAAAGGTACACTCGATAATGGAACTAGCTTCTTAAGACAGTTTAATTTATTCTAGAGTAATGTTTAATTACAATAGAATTAGTATTTCGATACTCATGTTTTCTACTATGCAATTAGAATTGAAATTAAGTAACATAATAATCTCGGCCTGTTATTGTCCCACTACGGGACGAAGGATTCGTGTATGAGAAGCCCTCTTCTCATTCAGAGTGAAAAGAGCATTCGTCACAACGCTTGCACTTGCTAACTGCGTAAGTCTTGGCGATTTCAGACCATTAGATTCAGGGTCAGTGTGACCATTAGATTGACTGGATTCAGTAGCAATCACTCTGTGAAGTATCCGGATTAAGAATATAGCACCACTCCATCTCCTCCTGTGGATACCGTAAAAGTTGACTAAGGGACCATAAACGAAAGAGATGGGCAGCAGCATCGCTTCTGTGGAACAGCAACCATTCTGCGTTCATCAACCCGCCTACTAAGCGTGATAAGTACTGGCAAATTTCTCTCAAGATGACGACACAATTACCATGGAAATCTATGGGAGAGTCATTGTTCAGCAGTGGACGTCCTTTGGCTGATACGATGGACCCATGTTTCTTCACGATTTTTTCCTTCACCTACAGCCAATGGTGTCTTTGATTCATTCAAATTATTGTTTAATGTAGACGTTTAAGAAGTTTTAGACTCTTCTCCTACATTGTCCTCACATAAACTTTATTTCCAGAATAATGTACTCTAAATATCTTGAAACATGACGTGATTTAAAAAGTTACCATGGAGTTTCTTGCTCGTTCTTCTCCATAGGAAATCTTGGAACCGGGCAACTAAAATCGGACTTTTAAAATATATATATCGAATAGGCTTGCGTTGAACCACTATCTCACCTGATGTTAAACGACGATGCAATAGACGTTCACTCGAGACTTCGTCGCGGTCGGGAAACACAGACTCTGGCAATTATTTCCACTTCTTGCTTTCCCGCATGCAAAATTTGGAAGCAAAACGCTTCCTAATGGGTGGCACATCAGCCATATAACGGTGGCGCAATACTATTTGTCTAGTTGTCCGATAATGGAATGGATTTGGGCGAATTAAATCGTGCAATTCCAGTGCACACTCGCCGAAATGTATCCGACTATTCTTAAGTTCCTGTAAATGGTGTAATGTGAGTGATTTGATGAATAAAAATATTTTTATCTTTATCTTTAAGAACGTACTGATAGCATTGTAATAGTCACATTGGTACATGCCAAGTTTTGAACCCACAACCGGCTTAAGAAGCGATTCCGTAAACATCCAGGCCACCAAGAAATTTGCTTGGAAATAGAATTAATGAATTATCATTATGTTACCGGTATGGTAGAAATTGTATTATGGTTCCTTAACCTAAACTCCAACGTGATGATGTACGGCGTCCTTTATAGAGAAGCTCTTTGTCCACTATTTAACTTCGATAGGCAGTCATATCTTACCTAACAGAGCGATTGCTGTCTAAATCCTCACAATGATCTTCTCCTTCATCATTTCGGCGATCATTTCGGCCGAATGAGGTCCACTGCTGGACACAGGCCTCCCCCAAAGATCACCAAAACGATCGATATGGATGTGTTGTGGGCTCATTGGGGGGTTTTGCCATAATCGCCACGCTTGGCAGACGGGTTGGCGATCGCAGTTGAGTCGTTAGTGTACTCGAAGGACGCTGCTGCCCATTCTCCGGCTAATCCCTTAGTCGGCTTTTACGACACCCACGGGAGGAAATGGGGTGGTGGTATTCTGAGCCGGCACCACACGGCCGCCTTTATCAGTCCGTTAAATAATTGTACCGCTCACCACTTTCGATTTCGATTAAATTCAATTCAATTACATAACAGACACTTACACACGCCATATTGTAAAAACAGAGGGCATTTCGCTACATGACAACTCTGAGAAGAAATGCCGAAAGAAACTCAGGGCAAAAAGCAGAAAGCAAGCAAAGTTGTTTTTTAATAAAAAATTCTTTTTTTACATATTGTTTTAGAAAACTGTTTACACAAAGTATTTAAGATAGCTCTTTATACAATAATAATCATTTTGCAGCTACACAATACAAACAATGGAGATAAAACTTGTTCTCGGGGATTCCGCATGTGCAGTTATGAATTAACGCCACCCGTCCCTTTTTTATTGTACCCCAGTGAAAATTCATCATGAACTTCCTCCGCCCCAGGATAGTGTGAAAGGGCATGCCGGACTCCTACCAGCTAAAACCACTGGAGTGATCATCTTTGGCAACTAAGGGGGGCTCCAGGTCCGCGTAAGATCACACTAGAGCCTTTAGGCACATCATGGAGGGGATGACTGTAAAGCGGTCACGCCTTCTAGCGGAGGGAAGGCAACCGTAAAAAGGTCGCCCCCAGGCACTTCTCGGAGAGAATTGTAAAGGCCGCCAAGCCGCGCAGCGCGCTGTGCTGCGAACACGGTGGCACCTGGCCGCGTGGGCGCCGCCGTCTTCCTGGAGGTCGCTCACTACTCCCACCATATAGCGACGGCAAAAGGCTCAGGCGTGTTGGAGCTGGGCACCGTGGCGGTTGTTACCCCCCGCCGTCTCGTGGTTTTCTCGCAATGGGCCCTCTCCCGATCCCACACTGCAGTCTTCTTCTGGAGCATGACACTCTCGCAGAAGGAGATCACTGCACTCAAATTTTAATACTCTGCCAACATACCCGACACTAGTGTCGGCAGAGAAATATCTTGTCCGATCCGATGGACCAGGATCCGCTGCTCAACAGCCCACGCAGCCTCCCTCCCTCCTCGAGCGTGTACTGTGCGATATCCTGGTCACGCCACATGTTCCTATCGTCAATATAGTGTTTGATTTTTTTTTAGAATTGTTTTAACGTCAGTAGGATCTGTAATTTGTTTTGGTAAATTATTATAGAACCGGACACAATTAAATCGACTAGGACAATCCTTTGTAGGCACAAAGGATTGTCCTAGTTAATCTATATAGAGATACCACTAAATTATATCTATTTCTAGTATATTTGATTTTATCAAATTGTTGATGTTTCCACCCATCTCCTTGATGCCTTGAAGATTATCAGTAGTCGAGCAGTGTCTCAGTGGCCTAATACGCCACCACGGAAGAGAAGTTCTATTCTTAGTACAGGGACCACACGGCAAACATAATGACACCTAACTCGTCGTAGCCGTATCCTGGTATGTAAAGCCACCCGGTACCACAACTAGTAAATCACGCTGAAAATGCGCTCAAAGTAAACCTTGTACAGTGTGCACAGCAGTTAAAATAATTTCAAGCATCGTTTAAACTAATGCCGAGCTAAAGAGATCGCTGCACGAGTCCGGTATTGCCAACTTTAAGGTGGTAAAAATATATTTTTTACATGAAAAAAGAAGTGAGAAATCTCACTTTTATAAATGGGATTGTGCCAACTTTATTATTATATTAGGCAGAACGAAAGATCTGGAAAGCTGGGATAGGTCACCATTATTTCCACATCAGAACCCCACCGTATCATACTAATACTAGTTTTCTTACTGGTTCCGTGATTACCAAAAATACCGCCATTTTGGAGAAGGCCTATACACTGCTGTCTAATTATCAAATGCTACTGAACATGCCAATATTTGAAATCATTAGACTTTTCTTTCTTATACTTACTCTTCTAATTAAAAGTAGTGCAACACCGATAAGTTCGTAAGTCAGCGCGCTTCCATAAACAATGCCATTAGCGCGGGCGTTACGCGGCAGATTTTAAATTTGGAACGCGCGCCGCCATTCGTCATGTCGCCGCCGCGCCAGCGACAAGCCGCACCGCCGACTTCACTTATTAAGGAATGGAAAATCTTGGTACTTTTGCAAAAAGCTTTGTTTAGGAAAATTCTCGTAAACTCCTGTAATACGGGTATACGACTGATGAAAATGGACTCCCATATTAAAAAATATTGCAGAGACGGGTCCTGGATGGATACTTTCAATTTTACTTAAATACCTAAACTAGCAAGTCACTACATAATACGCAATCACTACACATAGTAATCTCAAGATTAGTTGATCACGTCATGATTGCGTATGCATAAACAGTGACTTCATTAGCTGATTACATTTACGATATGGTGCAATGATTTCAATAAACTAATAAACCCTAATAATTACGTATTTGTTTTGATGGATTAAGATATTAATAAAAATACTTAGTTCATGAACAATGCATAAAATGTTACTTATAACATTTTATATTTGTTTAAACATTAGTATATTTATAAAGTCACTCTTTGTTCGAAACGAGGTATGTCGCTCAGACAGCACCTCATGATATCTGCGGTCTCAGTTTTTATGCAAATACCTGAAGCAATTAATAAGCGCAGCCAGTATCCCAAAAGCCTGAAAACCAGTCTTATTCGGTCAATCAATCAGGACAAACATTTTTTATTTTTTTTTATTGGTGCCCAGTGGAAATTCTTCATGAACTTCCTTCGCCCCGGGGAAGGGCGAAGGGGTATGCCGGACTCCTACCGGCTAAAACTACTGAGGCGGTCATCTTCGGCACCTAAGGGAGGCTCCAGGTCCTCGTATGATCACACTAGAGTCGCCCACTGGTGCCACGCCTATAGGCACATCTCAGAGAGGGTGACTGTAAAGTGGTCACCCCCCCGGGGGGATTGTAAAGGATCCCCCAAAGCGTCCCATGGCAGCGCGTGACCACATGCGTGCTACCGTCTTCTCTTGGGTCGCTTGGTGAGCACGCAGATTCCCCAATCTACGCACCCGCGAACCCAGAGGTCCCCCGCCTTATAGCAACGGCAGGGGGTTCCAGGCGTATGGGAATCAGGCGCCAGGGCGGTTGTTACCCCGGCGCCGTCTCCTCCTTCTTCTAGCGGGATCGGCCCTCTCCCGATCCCGCTCTGCGGTCTCCTTCTGGAGCATGACGCTCTCACAGAAGGAGACCACTGCATTCCAATTTTCGTGCTCTGCCAACATAGCCAACACTACTGCTGGCAGAGAGAGATCTTGCCCGATCCGATCGACCAGGATCCGCCGCTCGGCGTCCCACGCAGGGCACGCCTCAAATCAGTTCAACCTATCGCATGCGTTTAGTTTAGACACTTATATATAAGATAGTATCGGGTCTGTGAATAGACCTGATACTATCTTAGAATCATGTATCTAATTGTCAATTTATAGATCTTTTTTTTTAGAATTGCAATCTATCGCAGTCCGTTATTGGCTATAAGTGTCTCGCAGGTTGTGCCATAACCAACGATTCTCCTCAGCTGCCTTCTTCATGTCGTCGTTCCATCTTGTTAAAAGAGGATACCCGGTTTTACGTAAGTATAATTGTATGCTTATACCACACTATCATCGCTGTATCGGCACCGGGCATCGTTTAGCATAATATATTTGGCGGAAGAATGATATCTATCAGTCTGTGTCATTATCAGCCTTGAAAACATCTATCATTATCATTTATAATTACCATGTTTAAGAAACTGACATGTAATGTAAACCTACTAATTGATGTTGCGTCGATAACAAATGTGTAAAATGATATGATAAATTTTTTTCAAACCAAATATGGTTATTTATTACCGAATAAGTTAGATAGTTCCGTGTGGTGTCCGGATTAAGAATATAGCACTACTCCATGTCTTCCCGTGGATGTCGTAAAAGGCGATTAAGGGAATCTAAACCAGAGGGATGGGCAGCAGCGTCCCTTCTGAGAAACAGTAGCCATACTGCACTCACCAACCCGCCTGCCAAGCGTGGTGAGTATTGGCAAATACCTTCCAAAATGATGACGCTTACCAACCCGCCTGCCAAGCGTCGTGAGTATTGGCAAATACCCCCCAAAATGATGACACAGTTGCGAAAATCTATGGGGCAGGCCTTTGTTCAGCAGTGAACGTATAAATGGCCGATATGATGGAAGTTTATGTCAGTAACAGATTTTCAGGCCTTCGCGAAATTACAAGTAGTTACAGTGAAAATCCTCTTTCTTTAGTCGACTTTCGACGAACAGCATCTTCTTATGCGCTGAGAACATACTATGTTCGCCTACCCATTAGGCAAACATGCTGCTTACCTATATCCTCACGACAGTGCATTGGATTTGTCAATTAGGTCTCTGTTTAGTAATGTATAGGTAGGTATAATGCAATCAACCGGCATTCACTTATAATCTAAACATAGTAGCACATCGCTACTAAAAATAACCACGTATCAAGACACAATGATTGCAGTAAACTCCTTGTGACTAATGACGTCATGTGTCCCGCGCAGCGATCGCAACGGCAAATGACTCGCGATGAATTTAAAATTGGAACTTTACTAACGAGAGAGGCGGTACGGTGCGTTAGGGATTTGTGAGTTATTGTCCACCACACGGTTGGTGTAGTGGCTGCTGCGCTCCGAGTCGTGGGTTCGATTGCCGCACGGTACAAATATTTGTATGATCTGCAGGTAGTTGTTCCGGGTCTGGGTGTATAGTATGTGTAATTCGTGTCTGTAAACGCACCCACGACACAGGAAAAATACAAGTGTGGCCACGTTTTAAAAAAAAACAAATTAATACTGAGTCGCTCACTTTGACGGAAAGGTTGGCGCAATCGCTAATCATTTGTATTTCTGTACTACGTTCCTCAGTCACCTTTTAGGACATCCACGGAAGAGCTAGACGGCTGCCATTACAGAATTATATCAATATAGAACGATTGTAATCCCTGTTTACTTACATTTTGCGCGTGCCGAATTTCTGCCAAACCACGTCCCCATGCTGATGATATTAAGTGAGGCGAAATCGTCTGTTTGTCAGAGCTATTGGTAGACACGGCTACGCATCAACCTAGACTGTTTGGACTTTGAACTATTAGAAGTTGAACGCTGGGAATCGTGCGAGAGGGTATAGTACTTTTTGTCGTTCCATCGCACTCTTTTACATATTCGAATACTCGGCTACATATCAAGCTATACAAAACCTGTTTAGTTTGGGCGCGCGGCACACACCACACATATAGATACGTATCATATACGTATATATTTTGTAAGCAAGTTTAGCTAGTCTCGTAATACATTGTTTTTGATTTGCGCTGCGCCTAAGCGCCTATACATCTATTATTATTTATTACTAGCTGGGACCCGCGGTTTCACCCGCGTTTAATTTAAAAGAAATGTAGAGTACTTTGACATAGACACTTGACATAGAATACATATATTGGATTTCAAGGGTTTTATTTTTTTACGCGGAACCCTAATTATTTTTCTAAAATAAAAGTACCCTAAGTTATTCCTTATAACATCAGCTATCTGCCAGTGTCACGCAAGTGATAATCAAATTCTGATCCGCACATGAATTCGAAAAATCAAGGTAAGGGCCGGGATCGAACTCAGACCCTCTGTGAAAGGCAAGGGTTCAACTACTAGGCTGTCACTGCTAAATATATTAAATATTATAAATGCGAATGTGTTTCTGTCTGTTTGTTACATTGTCACTGCTAAAGCCCTAAACCGACTTTGATGCATTTTGTATGAGATAGCCTGAAGCCTGGGGAAGATCATGGGCATAATAATCATTCCCTAAAGAGGTTAAAATGGGCGTTGAAGTTTATATGGGAAATTCTTAATTTTAAGCGACGTTGCGAACAAAGCGCTAGTTATTGATTATATAGAATAAATACTTAAATAATTAAGTTACAACAACTCAACTGTGATCGCCAACCCTCTTGCAAGCCTGATTATGGCAAAACCCCCCAATGAGACATCACACAACATGCCCGGACCGCTCGTTATGGGGATGGGGGAGGTTTTTGTGTCCAGCAGTGGACTTTATTTGGCTGAAACGACGAGGCAAAATAGATAGCTAAGAATATAAATAGAAAGTGTTATTGGCGTAACATAAGGGCGATTGCACTTTTATGAAGTTTTATGTGTATTAGATGTTAGAGTAAGATAAGACCTGCATTGCGTAATCACATGAGAGCAACGAGTCGACGTGATTTTGCAGAGACATTGGAAGCTTGGGAACATATTCCCAATGGAAATACCTTAATAAAATTAAAACATTTGTCTATCTGTTTGATACATTTCTACAGCAAAACAACTGAACCGATTAGAGATAGCTTGGACCCAAAGCTAAAGATCCATTCAGATATAAGAGATATGCGCTACCACCGTGGGTGGCGAAAATACCGAGCGGTATTCCGCTGGGTAGGTATTTGTATTCTGGTTTCGCGCTAGCCTTGGAAGTTCATACAAATGCATAATCTAGTGACACCTTTATAAAATCAAGTATGGCAAATAAAACTTGACTACTAATAAGTATGAGAAATATCTCCATGCTTTTAGGTAATATACGGCCGAATAGTGAAACGCCACTTAATATTAAGTCCCGCTTTAACTATTCAAGAAACCTGTTTTGGAAGGAAACGGAGCGGTTAAAAAAATAAAAAATAAGCGGGACTTAACATTAAGTGGCATTTCAGTATTCAGCCGTTAGTTAGATAGGTAATTGTATTTATGACTTCCCAAAGTCACGCTGTAAGCTGAATCAAGTTAAAAAAATAGTAAGTATTAACAACCATATGATACCATATGAACCAGTGATGGCATAACGGTTGAAGTTTCACTTCCATACTGGCGAGTCTGAGTTCGATTCCCAGCCGCACCTCTGACTTTTTAAGATAAGATAAAGATAAAGATAAAAAAGATTTTTATTCATTTAAACCATTAATAGCACTTATGAATCGTCAAGACTTTAGTTGCCACGTTCCAAGATGTAGATTTCCTATGGAGAAGAACGGGCAAGAAACTCCATGGTTACTCTTTTAAAATCATGTTACAATATTTATGTGTACAATGTTCTCGAAAATTCAGGTTATATAAAGACAATGTTCCTACATTAAACATAGTAAAGTCTAACCTCTTAAACCTTTTAAAAGTGTCAATATCAAATCATAAACCAGTTGAATATAGAAAAATTTTTTTTTTCGGATTTTCGGATTCATATGCGGATCAGATTGATTATTACTTGCATTAACGGTGAAGGAAAACATCGTGACGAAACCTGCACACCTGAGGCCAAGCCGCACTAGGCCAGCGTGGTGGACTAAGGCCTAACCTTTCTCATCGCGAGAAAAAGCCCGTATCCAGCGGTGGGACAGTAACATGCTGATTATGTATACTATAACAGACTATCAAAATAAACACTAGCTATGTGTGTGCTACCTCTGGATTCAACATATTAAATATAGTAACATCTTAAAAATTTACAATATAAATAAAATAAAAGTTGGTTATCAATTAGATCAATAAAATTATGACTTCAGACTCAACTCATCATTTCGGCCGAATTAAGTCCACTGCTGGACACAGGGCTCCCCCAAAGAGACCCAACGACCGATATGGGTGTGCTGTGGGCTCATTGGGGGATTTTGCCATAATCGCCACGCTTGGCAGACGGGTTGGCGATCGCAGTTGAGTTGTTAATTGTTAGGTTTGGGAACACAAGTGATACGACTCGTAGCTACAGACGCACTGTTGTTTATTCATCGGATATAAGACACCACATGTTATTTACATTAGGCTGACAGACACATGACGCATACCTAACATTAATATACTCGAAGGATGCTGCTGCCCACCCTCCGGCTAATCCCTTAGTCGACTTTTACGACACCCACGGGAAGATATGGGGTGGTGGTATTCTGAGCCGGCACCACACGGCAACGGACTCGACTACTACTAAGTAAAGCAAACCTTTATATGAATATGAACATTATCTGCATATAAATAGTATTCATATTCGAACATTCACATTGCGATCCGAACGGTGAGCGATTTTTTTTCTTCAAAAAAGTGCCTGTGTGTGCGTAAAGCAACAAATGTTGTGATTGGCCGATGCCACGATAGGCAGTCTCTATCATACAATTTTGTGCAATGCATGTCGAGCTTGACGTGTAGCCGTGTGTACTATCGATAACTAACACGTCAAGTTAACTATTCGCCTTGGCATTCGTTGAAATCATTCGAAATCGTTGCTCACGATGAACTCTAAGCTAAGACATAATTATTACAGGTAAATAAAATAAAACAATGTTTCATGTTAAAGTTTTTATTTAGCGATGATGCATACTTTTTAAAATAGGGCGAGGAAATGGTGTTTTTAATAGAAAACTACTGTTTTATTCCTCTATCCATTTCTCTTTCACAATTTGATCCTTTGGAAAGCTAGAATAGTTCTGCATCATTCAACTTTAAACTATTTGGCTAAAAATCACCAAGTATTTTACTTCGCTAGCAAATAAATAAATAAAATGTATTATTTTGAAATAAGACTGTTGGTTTTAGCAAATACCTACTATTATTTCGTATATATACAGAATGGGAAAGTTATAATTTTAAGTTCTATGAAATATGGCTTTCAGAAATCAGTTTGATGTAATTTACATAACAGAGGGCCTAGCACACTTCCTCGAGGTACTCCGGAGTTTACTTGTTTGCTGTCAGATGTGTATATGATTTCCCTTTTTGATTCTGGGCAAATTTTAGTATCTCTATTAACCAAATTAAAACTTAAGTAACACTAAAAGTTAAAGTTTTTAATTTTACTTTCGAAATATCGACTATATTATCGATGTGGTTAATCACTAGCGTAATTGCCGTGCCAATATGGCACCGACGGACAATGACTGACCGCGACGAAATCAATGCACGGTTTTTTTAATGTAATTTTAATTGTAAATAAATATTACCGAGTGATAAGAAATGCCTCGATTTTTAAATTCCCTTCACAGTATTTACTATATTTTGCCGTTGGAAATGGCATTTTCGCGGTTTTACACTAGATCAATAAATAGATATTTTTAACAGCAAGTCACAGCGCGTAATTAATAAGTGTTTAAAATAGTAAGTTAAGTACTAATAGTGAGATAAATTACCACTTTTTGAACATTAAACCTGTTATCTTTCTAACGAAATGTGGAGCGAGCCAACTGATTAACGAATGCTAACTTTTCTTGCGTTTTCCCTCAATAGTGATAATCGCTCCGTCATGGGACATGAGAATGGGGAATGAGACCACTATTACACTTTATGTACTCGTACCATAGCAATGAAAAAGTCGAATAGACGCACTGCCTATGTGGAGACAGGGTACCATCACCAACCAACAGCACTTTCCGAAAGTTTTAAAAACGTGTAATTCCCTCATTTTAATTTTCACACCAATTTTAGAGCTAAATTTGGTATCATAAACCGTAAACGGAATGCATATTTAATATTACATTTGTCCCATAACCCCATATGTCTAGAACTGAATGCCATACCAATTAAATCAAAATAAACTTAACGTTAAGTCCACCGCACATTTCCCGCCAACATAGCAGCCATCTACCAAAACAGACGCCATTCGGTGGTCGGATGCGCTGGCGTAGTTAAAAATACACGTACAGTGGCGACGCGGGTGGCCGTCAGAGAGATCAATTATTGTCTATTAACACTATAGCCAGGAAGTTCCAGTGTATACAGTAATGTTGGCTGACTCTGTCGCATTGTTTATGGTAAAGCTTTGATTTCCGAATTAATGTTTTTTGTACGTCATACATTCAGGTTAATGTACATACGGGTCTGCGAATAAAGGAGAATGTAGACTGTGATCCCCTGTGGTGTCTTGATTAATAATATAGCACCACTCCGGTCGTTAAAGGTGACTACGGAACTTTAAACTAGAGGGATGGGCAGTAGCGTCCCTTTTGTTAAACAGTAACTGGACTGGAAGGCTTTTGTCCCTGAAAAATGGTATAAGTGATACCTGAATTCACTGCAGGACCAGGCACGCCCATACATACTTTTGTACACCCACAGTTCGCCAATGATAGCATTAGGTCCCATACATAATTCTAGTGTGATCATACGAGGACCTGGAGCCCCCCTTAGGTGCCGACGATGACCACCCCAGTGGTTTTAGCCGGTAGGAGTCCGACATGCCCCTTCATCCTTCCCCGGGGCGGAGGAACTTCATGGAGAATTTCCATTTCCACAGGGCCCAACAAAAAAAGGTGCCATATATAATAGGGTACAAGCATATTGCCGTATACCGGACAGTTCCAAACTCTATGAACTGTTACAAGAAACACCGAATAGAAAATATAATAAAAATTTCTAGCCTGGAAATTGAACCCACGATCTAAAGCAATCACGGCGGGCTTGGTTAAATTTCCAACTGAAAGGTTAATACCAGGATCAGAGAAAACTGATACTCATTCAGTATCTCTGACCAACAAACATGATGATAGATCCCATCATTCATCCATGAGATGAGTGACTTAGTTATAAGACAGCAAATTTTGAAAGAGGAATTCTTTCAAAATTTGCCGCTTTCCTACATACAGCATCTACATTTTGTTGATATGCTCCACTTTGCTATTCAAAGAACACACAGCACTAATTAAAACTATGTTTCTGAGACCAGATTATGACGGCCTCTAAATATTCCAACTCTTTTAAAAACATAATAAATGATAGAGGTCATTTTAGGATGGACGTTCTCATGTCACGCCTTAACTCAGTGTGGACACAAACAGAAAAGCCACTCCATACAACCTTCTTCTTCACCATGATCATATCACCCAAAGGACTATATAATGATAGATTTCTACAATAGTGTCGTGGTGAATTTGTCAGTACTCACCGCACTTGGCAGGTGGGTTAGTGAGCACAGTATGGCTACTGTTCCACAGAAGGGACGCTGCTGCCTATCTCTCTGGTTTAGAGTCCCTTAGTCACCTTTTACATCCACGGGATGCGATGGTGAGGTCCTATATTTTCATCAGGATTTTTTTTTCTTTTTTATTAAAATGAAAAGTTGCCCCACACTAGAATTTCTCCTGTGTTGTGGGTGTGTTTAAAGACACAATTTCCACACACAAGTAAACCCAGACCCGAAACAACTACCTGCAGATCATACAAATATTTGTTCCGTGCGGGAATCGAACCCGCGACCCGGTGCACAGCAGCTGACTGTATCAGCCACTGCACCAACCGTGCCGTCAGCGGTAACTGATTGCTTTCCTTAATTAAACGCAGCAGTGAGTGTAGATACTACCGACAGCTAGGTACATATATGATCTCTTGGGA
The DNA here is from genome assembly GCA_947459985.1 of Diloba caeruleocephala. Taxonomy (NCBI): domain Eukaryota; kingdom Metazoa; phylum Arthropoda; class Insecta; order Lepidoptera; family Noctuidae; genus Diloba; species Diloba caeruleocephala. The sequence goes on from OX381618.1 coordinate 8,442,269, forward strand.
TTTCCCTGCATCTTGTTTAGCAAAGTGTACCCATTAACATTTTTAAATTTTATCTGCCTGTTCGTCTAATCTCGGCCTCTAATCTAGTATATTCTTGCTGTGTCTACGGGTATACTCAAATGACTTTATCTGAATTCGGGTACACACTGGTAGTTTTCTCGTTTACCGGCCATTTCGTCGTCAGTAGTCAATATAAACAACATCGAATTCGTTGGGTATGTTTTTAGGGTTCCGAACGTCCGAATAAAAATGAACGGCACAACCCTTACGGGATCACTCGTGTGTCTGTCTGTCTGTTACAGCCAATTTGCTCCGAATTTACTGGACCGATTAAATTTGAAATGAATCACGATGAAATTTCGTACACATATGGATTTCTGCGACCCAACACGGAAGTGTAACATAAAATAAATTAATTTCGACTATGGGGCACTTTTTGGGAGCATTACATAAAATTAAAGAATAAAGTTTTGTAAACTGTACCATGTAACATGTGAAATGGAAGTGCTTGTTGTGAGGGTCTCAAATACATTTATTTTATACTAGCTGGGACCCGCGGTTTCACCCGCGTTTTATTTAAAAGAAATTGAGAGTACTTCGACATAGACACTTGACATAGAATATAAATATTGGATTTCAAGGGTTTTATATTTTTGCGCGGAACGTAATTATTTTTCTAAAATGAAGGTACCCTAAGTTATTCCTTATAACATCAGCTATCTGCCAGCGAAAGTCCCGTCAAAATCGGTCCAGCCGTTTCGGAGATTACCCGGAACAAACAGACAGACAGACGGACAGACAGACAGACAAAAAAAATTTAGTTTTTTTGTTATATGTACCGTATATAATTTCATATGCATTCAGTAAAAAGCTGTTATTTTGACATTACAAACAGACACTTCAATTTTATTTATTTGTATAAATTTTTCAATTATATAGTTTTAAAGTTATTTCAGAAATAGAGGAAAATTTACCATTCGTCCCCCTTATCTCCGAAAGTACTGGCCCTAATATTTAGAAAAAAATATACATAAAAGATCTTTACTATAGGTATTATATATATAGGATTACAGGAAAACCTAGAAGTCTATGGTCAAAAAATAACATGGTGATATCTTTCAATATTGTGCCTACAAACTTATGTTTGCAGTTAGAATCTGTGGGAAAACATGTTTTTCAACTACGATGTTAAGTTTTTCCTTAGGATAAGTTATTGGTACAAAACCGAATTCAACAATAGATAATATATTCAGTAATTTCGGAATCCTCTCCACGCGAGTTCAAGTTGCACGTGTCCGGTTTTTTATCACTTGGTCTTTAACCTGAATTCCATGATTTAAGCTTACTTACCTACGCACCGAGATAGTGGCCTTACGCAACACTATTGCGTAAGGCTATCAACTCGTGTTATCAATCATTATTTTATCAATTCCCTAAACATAAATCTTACTAATAATCTTTTTTGGATGATAATAAAGTCTAGTTAGATACTAAATATACTACAAAATGACTAATACATAACACCTAATTAAGTAGGGTAAGGTTGCCACTGATGGGTCAATTAGTTTTGAACAGGCGTGAAAAAGTATACAGTTTAGAAAAAATAAATGGTTCAGTAATAAACACATTGCCGATGCCTATAGGGATCATTTTTCTGTGCAGCCGCCCTTGTGTTCTATGTCTCGTAATTCGAGTAATGCTGGGATCATTCATGGAAGAGCGGAACTCAAAAATACCAGCTTAGAGTGACTAGAATTATTTCTAGAATGCAGACACGATGCATTTTAAACATCCAGGGGTCCATCTGCCTAGAGTGCTGTCACCGTTTTTCACACTGTGCCTGGATCACTCTTATTTTCCTAAACCTAACCATGCGGCCGCTAGTCGTCCTCATAGTTAAAAACAAGAAGGTGACACATCCGATACGAATCATTATCTACCCATTGTTATCGATACCACCAAGGCCAAGGTCTTCAGCGGTCTGTTGAATGGCTGCCTCTCAGAATACGTGCAGGTCAGTAAGTCCAAAGCGAAAGTTTCCATGGAGAGACTCTTTAGTGGTGGTGGTCCGGTAGTAGTGGAGGACGCATTCGCATGTTTTTTGACTTGTCTTTGAGTTATGGGTCAAGTTAAGGGGCACGGGAGTGCCAGCGGAGTATTCTCAGATAATGGTATGCTCACCAGACAAACCAAGAGAGGTGGGACGCTACTCTGTCACAAGAGTACAGGAATGAATGTGGTGTAAGGCAAAAGAGTTAAGCTCACCTCTGTTATTTAATTTATATGTGGACCAGCTTATCGAGCGCATGAGCGACACGCATGTCGGCTGTCGCATTAACACGTGTATCAATAACATAAGTTACGCGGACGAATTAGTATTGCTCAGTCAATCGATAAGCGGACTGAGAGAGTTACTATCGACTTGCGAGACGTATGCGGAGGTGTAGGGCTTAAATACAACAATAGAGAGATTCTAGTGTATATAGTGTGGCGACACCTACATCGCCAGCATACAACTACAACTTACAACGACATATACTTGACTATTAAATGCAACTCTCCGATGACGTCAACGAATCCTGAATCACGCTATTAAAGTATTCGTGCAACGCTGCATGTATACAGTCGCCCAACATTAACCGATGGGCTTCGGCCCGCCTGGCATCCGCCTGGCTGGATGATCCTCCCTTTTCTGTGGAGGAAAAGGATTAAGGATACTACCATCAGTCGTTTCATTCCATACTACACCTGTGAGCCCAACAACTGTTGACCCTGACGTATCACCTTGTTCCCAAACTGGTGACCCCGACGTGATTCGCGGACTCATCGTGCCAACTAAGTCAAATATTGATGAGAGCGACTACGTACGCCGCCTTACAGAAACCATGGCATCGATCAAAAGTGCGCCACAATCAAACAGAAGCCACATAGAGCCATTCATACATAAGGACCTCGCAACGTGCACTCATGTTTTCGTGCGTAACGATACAGTTCGTTCCCCGTTAACACCGCCGTACGAAGGACCCAACGAAGTTATCAATCGCTATGACAAATACTATAAAATTAAATTACCGTTACGAACATCAGTGATATCAAAATATTAAATAGTCAAGTAGATGTCGTTGTAAGTTGTAGTTGTATGCTGGCGATGTAGGTGTCGCCACATCGCTCCCCCTGGAGACCGGAGGTAGATCGTGGTTGATGAGTCAGCTGTTCTTGCGTCTTCTGATTTTTGCCGATATGCCAGTGAAGGGTTCCAGTGCGTCGGAACTGAATGCCGTAGAGTCCCAGTGAGTCGGAACTGCTTACGGCGAATATTGGGGAGTGCGTCGGGGCTGATGCTGCGTATTCTCCAGTGAGTCGGAGTGGTGCAGTGAAGCGTAGTGACTGGCCTGCTGCATGGACCAGGAGAAGTTTCTCTGCTTGGACCGGCCGTAGGTGCAGTGTGCTATGCCATGCTGAAGAGAGAAGGGGCCGATATGGTTAGGGACCAGGTTGCATTTGCTGCAGCATGTGGTATAACCTTGTGGCCGAGATTGCTGGCTGGCAGTGTGACTTGCTGCTTCTTGCGAATTGTATATTATATATTGTATACATTGACCTGTGAGCCCAACAATAGCATCTAAACAAAAGCCTGACTTGTGCCGCCAGTATATCTCGACTGACTATTACTCAGTGTGGTTGAAAGTTTTAAGTACCTGGGTCACGTTGCCATGAGCGTCCCACAGGGTGATAACGACATAGAACGCGAGCGCAGAGAGTAGGCGGTGAGGAGCAATAAGCTCGTCCGTAGGTGCGCTCGCTGCATGACAAACGCGAAAGTAATTTTATTTAAGGTGTTCTGTTAGTCCTTTTTATCGAGCGGCCTGTTCGTGTCCTACAACATTCTGTGCGTACGATACAACACCGCCTTCATGATGCTGTTGCGGCTGCCGTGGCGTTGTAGTACGTAGCGTATGTTCGCGGAAGCTCGCATGAATGGCTTTCACGCCATCATGCGTAACAAAGCGGCTTCCTTACTGCAGCGCTTGCGTAACAGTATGAGTAGCATCTTGTTGACTACCCCATCCATAGACACTGGGTGAAGGTATAGGTATATAAAAATATATTTTCATTAAATTATCCACTAATAAAGCTTCCTTATAGTAGGTACAATCAATCAAACCCGCACGGAACAAATATTTGTACGATTTGCAGGTAGTTGTTCCGGGTCTGGGTGTATTGTGTGTGGAATTCATGCCTGTAACCGCACCCACGATACAGGAGAAATCCTAGTGTGGGGCAAAGTGTTTTTTATGAAAAGGAAAAAAAAACTGGTACTAACTTATCACTAACAACTTATGAACTGATTATGTCTGGATTAAGATATTTTATTAATTATTGATAGCTTCATTAAAGTACTCGTAGTTGTCATTATAGTCTTTTGATATGCTTATTGTGACAAAATAGAGTAATCTAATTTTTTCATGGTTGCCTTATTTGGAACAGTGTAACTTTGATGACTTAGGCCATTCTGACTTGTCCATTCAAGGTGTCTGTGAAAGTATTGAAAATATACACGATAAATCTCATTTGATGTAATATCAAATAATGTTATATAATCTATAGTTAGTAAGAGAGACATAGGTAAAACACTCATCACTCAGACATATCTTAAATCTACGTCCCATATTTACATAACTAATTATTTTCATATTTTTTTTGGCTTTTTTGGAAAAAAGAAACAACCATAACAGCAATAAAATATATTGAACTAACTTCGCTCTTAATTTGTTGCATTAGACAGTCCATATATTATACTCCGCGTGCTTCGTTCGGGTAAACCTGGTTTCTACTTAACTGGTTTCATTATCATTGTTATCAAGATGGTGTCTGCAGCGAGAATGCGCATTCATGGGATGCAAGCAAAGAGATTTAAATCTTTGGATGCAAGATGATAACTGGATTATAAAGGACAAAATCAACAGTATCGGGGCCTGATAAAGTTATATCAACCTATTGGAGAGCATTCAACAGAACTTTAACAAGAGGAAACAACTTAATGGAATCAGATATACACGAAGTACAAGCAAAAGGAAAAAAATCGTTTGGTACAGTTCATGAAAGAGCAAAATTGGCCTTCTGGGGTGGAAGTCCTGGTGACCTGAGAGGCTAGGCTAGGCTAGGCTAGGCTTCAGCCTAGTTTAGGCACCAGTCTCCCACAGTAAATTTGAATGATACTGTAACTTTTATTGTGGTGAGAAATAAATAAATAAATAAAATGAACATTCTAGGAATAGTACAGACATTGACATCATTTTGCCGTACTAAAACAAATAACAATAATACTGAAATCAACAATTCAAGAAGATCCGGTTAGAGGACCGATCTAATCCAAGAGCTTTTCACATGTTAGGTTATCGCTCCAAGATATTTATTTCAAAAAAAGTTGGATTGTTTCACAATATTTTTGTAATTTATTTGATACATACTTATCAGCACCGATAAATGTGTAATGATACAGAAAAGAAACATATTAAAATACCTTACAGTATTGTATATACATAGTATTATACTATATGCCATGCGAATTTTTCATTGTGAGCTCATGAAATAGATCTCAGTGCATCTAGCTCCAACAAAGACCCCGGTGACCCTGGCGGAGGAACAGTCGGACTAAACTAGGGTTACCAGAAGTTCGAGATTCGTCTGGATGGTCCCAATATTTGATAGACCAAATGTCCCAACAAACAGCTTCTTGTAAATTTCTTAACAAACCAGTAATTTAAATTATCGCGTGCTTTTACAATCACTTCACTTCGAATAAATGGAACGCCACTTTAATGTATTTGTTATAATTGACACCAAAAACAAAGTACGGCACACGGCACATACTCAGAGCAGTTTATTCATAAGAAGAAAGTTCACAACAGACTTCACAAATCACAGTACAGCAGCACACGAAGGTTTTGTGTGTAGAGTAATAAAGATAACGAAAGCGGTGGGGTATATGGAAACATACGATTGCAGAGCGAACGACATGCACAGTGCGTCGAGATAAACATACGACTTTCTATTATGTCGCAAATCTTATATTATTAACCTATGTCATGATACTCATAATGTGCCAAAAATGTTAAGTTACTTTTGTCATGATGTTAATTTTAATAATAAAAAATATGATTTTGATTAATGATATTATTTGTTCCGAAAACGATCCCAAAATCCGTAAATTTTGAAATTTTGCCGAGATATTGTATTCTTCCCATCTGGAAACCCTAGACTAAACCCAAATCGTTCCCGAGATAATAAAGTAGTCCCCTCAAAGCACTGGTCCGATAGATAATATTTTATTGTATGCTAACTTATTAATGAACAATTACCAATATGTATTGTGTGCTCATTGGGGGATTTCCCATAATCGCAACGCTTGGCAGATGGGTTATCGGTCGCAGTTGAGTTATAACTTATAAATGTACTCGAAGGACGCTGCTGCCCATTCTACGGCTAAAAAAGTCGCCTTTTACGACATCCACGATGGAGTGGTAGTATTCTTAACCGGCACCATACAGCCATTGCTAGTAATTATTAGTGTATTAGTCTGCTCGACATCCTGTTTGTCACTGTATGAATCAATCAGATTACAAGCATCAGACACATACACCGGTTTGATTAGAAAGAAGAAAGAAAGTAAGAAAAAACATTTATTTGGCAACAAAAGAGATGAGAAAACAAAATTTAAGGGATATACCAATAATTATTAAAACAAAATAAAACCAGCCTATGTGTCTCATATCTGCGCCAAAAAGGTTCAGTTCAGCAATATGTAGGTACCAGTTTGTGTAGGACCCACGGATGTCACTCAGACCAAATATGATTAAAAGCAGAATCAAAAATATATTTTTACTTATACCTAAAACAAAATGATTGTAATATATACAATATATCTTTTTCACTTAAATGTGTTTCCGTCACAGAATAAATCCTGATCCACACATTGCATGACGCTGATCTTTCCAAAATGGTTTTTTTCGTCTGACAATTTCCATTAATCTATCTTTGAATTGTGCTTATAACTTGTACATCCCTTTTACGTCTTTCTTGTTTGTCATATGGTCATATCTATCTATCTAAATATAAGAAGAACTTCTGCATTTATAATTTTTAAGGTGTGGCTTGAATCTGGCATTGGCATGTTAATGACACTCATTGCCCGCCAATCAGTTTAGCGTCTCGCATTTGCTGTTCTCATTACGTGGTGTGTCATGTTAAACAGCCGCCATATTGGCACGTGTCTAAGAGCAAGCGCAGACAGTGGACTGACGATTCTCGATAAGATTAAGGCAGGAACTTCTTAAACTCCTTCTTTGTGCGCCATACCGCGATCACCAATCCCTTTCCCACGCGTGGTCATCATGGCAATAGTTCAAATAAACCCATTACTGTCACTTATGAAAACGGCAGATCTATTATATCAGCCAAAGGATGACTAATACTGAAAAACAGCTTCCCATAGACTTCCATAACTTCCATAAAGACTTCCATAATTGTATTGTCATTTTTGGAAGAACTCGCTAGTATGTATCATGCTCGGCAAGCGGTTTGGTGAGTGCAAAAAGGCTACTGATCCACGGACCGCTGCTGCCCATTCCTCTGGTTTACTGTCCCTTAGTTGTCTTTTACAACTTCCATGTGATAAATGGAGTGTGCTAAATTCTTGTCAAGACACTACACGGAAAAACAAAAAAAGTTGCTCGTTTTGAATTGGTTGGTCCTATTGAGAAGGGTTCTTCAAAGAAACTCCATGGACACTGTTTTGAAATAGTTGAGATTGCAACTGATACAAATGGTGGTAAAAAGATATATAGAATTGTGGTGAATAGATTCAATGAGAAAAATGTAGATTAATGTGTAAGTAATTTTCAATAAGTTTAAAATATGAATAGAGCGACTAATAAAAAAAATTGTAAAAAGCGTAGGGTGCTATATCAGATACTTTCATAATGATGATACTTTTACAAATATTCACAAAAATATTTACAAGAATTGACATCAAGCACCCCACGCTTTTTTACAATTTTGTTAATCTCTTTTCTATTTTTAGTGCGGCTAACGACAAAAACGTGTTTTTTCGGAACAAAGTTGCATTGTCATCGGTCCTTGATAAGTGTGCGAAGTTTCAAATCAATCCGATGTTTTGAAGGGGATGAAAATCGAGTTAAAAATCCGTTACATAGATCTATACATACATACCAAGCTAATAAAAGCATGTTAAAAAGGAACATACCTTGTCGCATAAGCCAACGAAACGTCCACTGCTGAACAAAAGCCTTCTCATAAGACAACCGGCTACATGCCGTTTGTCGTCATTTTGGGGGGAATTACTAGTACTCGCCACGCTTGGCAGGCGGGTTGGCGAGCGCAGAAAGGCTGCTGTTTCACAGAAGACACGCTGTTGCCCATCCCTCTGGCTTAGAGTCCCGTAGTCGCCTTTTACGACATTCACGGGAGGAGATAGAGTATTTTTATATTCTTAATATAGACACCACACTGACGGGAACATACCTACTACAGGAATATAATAACAATTTATTCGTTATTACAGTTAACGCCTGGGCACTCCTGAAGACAGCACCCGTTCACGAGCATGACGCATGCATCGTTTGGCTCAACCATATTGTAGGCAACCCAACATATGGCGCCACCAGCAAGATATTATAATAGCGGTTGATCAGAAATCTTCACGAGTCCTAGTACCATGATCAACAGTGATCTTTACAGGCTGAAATTTAGGTACATATAAAATGTTATGAGCCATAGCCTATCCGAATAAACAAGACTCTCTCAATATTGACTCAATCCCTGTAATTGGCACTGTGAAGAAGTGCCTAGCGAGTTGCGACCGTGAAGCCAGGAGCTAAGTACTCTCCCCTCCTGATGAGATGGGGTGGTGGTATTCTAAATCAGCACCACAAACAATATATCTCATTTAATCACCTCCCAAGTTCGTAGTCCGTACCGTACCTCACCTTACCTTATTATATTCAGCACCGTACCATATGAAATCGTAATTATTCATCCACTTAATCCCATTCCTCATTCATTTTATGCATACATACACTAATATATATACTACATATTATACCCACCAAAATTTCATATCGATTGAACGAGTGAAAGTAGCTTAGAATCCCTCACCAATTTATCCTAACTTCCCTTTCCTGCTCCATCATCAGATCCTGATCACCATCACCATTTATCTATGACCTATTTATTAAGACCATTCCGATGAGCCCAAATACGATACCTTTGCTGTTGGTGTTGGTTGTTAGTGAGAAGTTGGGTATCCTGCAGATTCCAGGTGGAGTTGCAGCATTATAACATCATCTTGCAATATCATTGATGTAACAGGATATCAAATTTGGAATGGACCAGATCTGTGGCAGTTCCTTAACTAGAAAAAAGCTGATGATTTTCAATTTTTCAAACAAAATTTGACAATTTCAAAATATTTAAACCAATTTTTTTTTCGAAATTGAAATCAGTTCATCCATTTTAGAGCTACGATGCCACAGATACACACGTTAAACGTTACAAAAACTATATGTATGTAAAAGAAAACAATATCTTATGTTTTACCCTATATACCGTAATACTGATGATACTCTTTGGTGTGAGATGCAATAATGATAGATACATATAGGTGATGTTCGTTTTAGAGCCACTACGTCTCGCCTCTTACGCAGAAAACGCATCGGGGCCGGAAGGCGATTGTCGATCTGTGGCTCTCTTGAGTTAGGCCGGAACCGGCGGCACGTTGTATTCCACGCGTTTCTCTAGTGGATTGTATCTGGGGTGCGATGAACTTTTAGTGGACCGGAGCCTCCGGTACAAGGTTAATGGAAAGATCACCGTGGTGGTAAAATTAGGCAGTAAGAATTTCCCAATGATCAACCATAAGCGGTTATAGAGAATATTCCCGTAATCACCACGCCTGGCAACTTGGGGGCTGCAGTACAGTTATTATTGAGGATGTTACAGCTCATCCTCGTGGTATTAACCTTTACTCGATTTTTCGATATCCATGGACGGAGAAAGTGGTCTATTGATGGGTCTTTGCCTAGAACCACACGGTACCTAAATTACATTGTCCGGCACACCCTCCCTAGGGCCTTCCCTAGGGCGCATGATGTTCGTGAGGATTTTCTAGCAAAAAAGGCGTAGAAACGTATTAGGAGTGCTTCATTGGGGGTGGGCCGGTACATGAAATACCTGGGGCTCACCCTGGACAGTCGTTGGGGCTTCGAAGAGCACTTTCAGCGCCTCGTCCCCCGAGTCGAGAGGGCACTACCACTACACCGGCTGCTGCCCAATCTCGGGGGACCATGTGAGGAATTTCGCCGTCTCTACGGAGGGGTTGTGCGGTCCGTGGCCCTCTACGGGGCGCCTGTATGGTCAGCTCGACTGTCAGGTGCCCAGCGCTGCAGAACCAAAATTCACGGTCTGCAGCGCAGAGTGGCTATCCGGATCGCACGAGGATACCGAACGGTGTCCTACGAGGCGGCAACTCTCCTGGCGCGTTTTCCGCCTTTTGACATCCTGGTGGAGATGGATGCGTGGGTCTACGATCAGACACGCTCGCTCCGCCAGAGCGGCGAAGGCGCGCCTCCAGGGGCGTTGGACAGGCTGAGGCGGCTTGCTCGACGGCGCGCACTTGGAAAGTGGCGTCGCCGCCTCCGGATGCAGTTCGCGACCAAGCGCGTCGTGGAGGCCGTCCTGCCGCTCTTTGGAGCCTGGCTCAGAAGGAGCGAGCGCGTCACCTACCGCCTAACGCAGGTGCTCACCGGGCACGGTTGTTTCGGTGCATACCTGCATAGGATAGGACGTGAGGCCACGGCACAATGCCACCATTGTGATAGCGACCAGGACACCGCGCAGCACACGCTCGAGGCGTGCCCCGCGTGGGCCGCCGAGCGGCGGATCCTGGTCGATTGGATCGGGCAAGATCTCTCTCTGCCAGCAGTAGTGTCGGCTATGTTGGCAAAGCACGAAAACTGGAATGCAGTGGTCTCCTTCTGTGAGAGAGTCATGCTCCAGAAGGAGACCGCAGAGCGGGATCGGGAGAGGGCCGATCCCGCTCGAAGAAGGAGGAGACGGCGCCGGGGTAACAACCGCCCTGGCGCTTAATTCCCACACGCCTGAAACCCCCTGCCGTTGCTGTGAGGCAGGGGACCTCTGGGTTCGCGGGTGCGTAGATTGGGGAATCTGCGTGCCCACACTAAGTGACCCAAGAGAAGACGGTAGCACGCATGTGGTCACGCGCTGCCGTGAGACGCTTTGGGGGATCCTTTACAATCCCCCGGGGGGGTGACCACTTTACAGTCACCCTCTCCGAGATGTGCCTACAGGCGTGGCACCAGTGGGCGGCTCTGGTGTGATCATACGAGGACCTGGAGCCTCCCTTAGGTGCCGAAGATGACCGCTCCAGTGGTTTTAGCCGGTAGGAGTCCGGCATACCCCTTCGCCCTTCCCCGGGGCGAAGGAAGTTCATGAAGAATTTCCACTGGGCATCAATAAAAAAAAAAAAAAAAAGATTGCTTCACTGAGCGACCCCCGGGAAGACGGTGGCGCGCACGTGGCCACGTGCCGCCGTGTGTGCAACACAGCGCAAAGCGAGGCTTGGGGGGATCCTTTACAATCCTCCCCGAGAAAAGCCTGGGGGGGGCCTTTTTACAGTCGCCTTCCCTCCGCTAGAGGGGGTGACCGCTTTACAGTCATCCCCTCCGTGATGTGCCTAAAGGCGTGGCACCAATGGGCGGGGTCCAGGTCCTCGTTAGATCACACTAGAGTGTGATCTAACGAGGACCTGGAACCCTTTCGGTGCCGAAGATGACCGCTCCAGTGGTTTTAGCCGGTAGGAGTCCGGCATACCCCTTCGCCCTTACCCGGGGCGAAGGAAGTTCCATGTAGAATTTCCACTGGAATCCAATAAAAAAAAAAAAACAAAAAAAATTGTGCTTCATTATTGTACGAGTATATCATAAACTCAGTGTATATTATCGTAGATACCTACACATTAATGATCTGTGGTGTATAGTAGGCACAAAGTACGATAAGGTATTCACCAAAAATATAATATATTCATTATCTGTTATATGTAGGTAACCATCACGTTTCAGTTGCTAGCTGTCACGTTCTCCCACACATGAATTCGGGTACCTATTTCTTACTGGTTGTTATTAGTTAAAACCGGACTCTAGTAGATACTAGAGTCGGGTTTTAACTAATAACAACAGATGTTAAAATTGTTTATAAAGATTTTTGTACCCGTGGTGCTTGGCAACTAGGCTTATCCTAGTTGTACACTCCCAATTATTGTGCCTATGGCCTATAGTATTTTCTCTGTCTCCTGCTTGCTACGGAGGGAAGTGGAACGTATATTCTTTCCTACTCCTCCATTTTATTTTCTGATTAATTTCGTTGCGGGTTCCAAGACCGTTCTTCATTTCTCTGGGACACACCGACCTTCATTGGTCGGTGTTCTTTTCGGTGGTCGCCATTGTAGATCCTGGGTTACAGGAGTTGCAGTGGTTGGGAATGAGTGGTGGGCTTGTCCCAAATATAAAAAAAAGATGTTAAAATTATACGTAAACTTCATGGCTTTGAGACATCAACTCAAATAATATAAAATTGGCTTTAATTGGGAACATGATGACATAAATTACTACTAACTATTACTTTTGTAATTTTCCCGTGTGGTGTCGGCTTCCCGTGTGGTGCCGGCTTCCCGTGTGGTGCCGGCTCAGAATACCACCACCCCATCTCCTCCCGTGGGTGTCGTAAAAGTCGACTTAGGAATTAGCCGGAGGATGAGCAGTAGCATCCTTCGAGTACATTAATAACTCAACTGCGATCGCCAACCCGTCTGCCAAGCGTGGCGATTATGGCAAAACCCCTCAATGAGTCCACAACACATCCATATTGGTCGTTGTGGTGATCTTTGGGGGAGGCCTGTGTCCAGTAGTGGACTTCATTCGGCCGAAATGATGATAACTTTTGTTAAGCAAACCGTATTTTAGATATAGGAATAGGGGAATATCAAGTCGGTCTCGTTTATCATATCCTTCTTATTAGTAACTGAGCAGGAAAAGTATAAGTTTAGTATCTGAGTAGTTACCATATAAAATATTCTTTCGAAAACAATCGTTATCAATAATTTTGTTGATTTTCCTCGTTTATGCTTTTTCCTCAATCAATTTAAATTATGACAAATGGGTGTTTAGTTAACTACCTTATATTTATAGTAACAATTCTGTCTTGAAAAACCAAAATAATCAACAACACACAATAAATAAACAATTAAGCAGGATGTGGAAAGTAGACACTTATGATTGAATATGAAACCGATGAAGGTAATCTTAATTGATACTGGATTAACCTACAATTATAACATATTAGACGTTATTAGTATAGATAAGATACACGAGTGTACTTATCATATTTTTTACATGACGAAATCAGATGTATAAACAAAGTAAAGGCCAATAAACTTAAAATAACCTTTCTGATAAGAGCCAACACCAAATATATAAAACAAGCAAGAAACAATTATCTCTAGGTCAAAGAATTCCCTGGATCAAAAGGCATTCCAACTTTAACCTTAGATCGGCAAGACATCATTAGTTGCTTGAGTGCTCTATACAGGTTTAAGTGGTCATGCCGCACAGGGGGACGGGGCCTGCCGGAGTGGGACAGGACCAGGGTTGCGGCAAATGCGCGAGCACAACGTTGGCCTAAAGAACACTCTGATGCGTTTAGTAAGACAGACTACGTTCTTTTTTATTTGTTCCCAGTGGAAATTCATCATGAGCTTGCTCCGCCCCTGAGAAAGGCGAAGGGGCATCCTCAGACAGGACTCCTACCGGCTACAACCACGGGAGCGGTCATCTTCGGCACTGAAGGGGGCTCCGAGGTCCTCGTAAGATCACACTAGAGTCGCCCATTGATGCCACGCCTTTAGGCACATCTCGGAAGGGATGATTGTAAAGCAGTCTCTCCCTCTGGCGGAGCAAGGTGACTGTAAAAAGATCGCCCCTAGGCGCTTCTCGGGGAAGATTGTAAAGGATATCCCCAAGCCTCGACGGCACAACCCTACACGTTCCACAGAGTGGAAGAATCAAGGAATCATCAGGACTTCCTCACGTTAAGAAAAGGCATGTAATGGAGGCATACAGAACTGGCCTTGTCTCTAATATACGAAACAAATTTTTAAAAAATACCTTGTTAGCTGTTTGGCTTGGTTTCGTTTGTTACTTGATTCGGTTTACAAGGATTTTACTGCTAGCATAGTCTGATTTGAAATAAAATATATGTTCTCAATCGGTTGGATAGGACCGACCGAGTCTCTCAATACTATTTGGCATAGGTTGGTCGTTCCTTGTCGGCCAAGGCATGAGCAATCCAATTATAACTAAAATAGGGAAACTTTAACCTTCCAGGTTTTTGAGGAAGATGTGGGTCTACCAGTATAGCAATTACAAAATATTTGAAAAGCTGTTAAGTTACATGAATATTTATTCGAGTTCTTGTCTCTGTCCAACAATTAAGCACATACATTTAAAACGGCCAAAGGTTCTAAGTACGGACAAAAAGCGCCATTTAATTCTTAACTGTCGTTTAACTGCCGGAATTGATGATGACTAATGATATTTGTGCGTGCTACAGTGATGTTGGATAAGGAAGTGATCTGATTTTACGCCTCATTTGTACGCAACACCACTTCGGGTAACTATCAGGGTCTGGTCCCTGAGAGTTATTTAAAAAACGAATAGGCAGCAAACAGTTTAAAAATATAATTTGAATAAGGAATCAGTTACTGGGGTTTGTTTTTTAATTCAGTTGTTTAGTTAGGCTGTTATTGTTGGACCTGGAGCTCCTCTTCGGTGCCGAAGATGACCGCTTCAGTGGTTTTAGCCATTAGGAGTCTGGCATACCCCTTCGCCCTTCCCCGGGGCGAAGGAAGTTCATGTAGAATTTCCACCGGACACCAATGAAAAAAAAAGGTGCTGCAGTTGGTAGGATTAATTTTAAAATTTAACAGATGGAAACGGCGACCACAATAATCGCAAACTAAGCTGCGTTGGAAAGCTGATTATGTAGGAATAACATGCAAAACCTTATCAGCTCCCAAACGTCGACTTATAGTAATGAGGCATAGCAAGTTAATTCCCAAAAGTATGACGCACACAAAACACAATTTCAAAATTTACGAGTGCCGTTGGTTAGATAAAAACATCAGCTGTTATCTTCCTTAGTTTTATTTTCATCGACAATTGCATAATCAAGATAAGTTGGGGTTAAATCAATAAAAATTGGAGGTGTCTCCTGCCATTTTACCGACAAATAATTTACAAATTTTCACTTGACACGTAATGATTATTGGCAAAACATGATTTGTCATTTCATCATTATACAACAAGTTTGCCAAATTAAGTGTTAAATTAACTTAAGAAAAGAATTACCCGATTAACTTTTTTTGAATAACGTATTATTTGACAAACAATTCATTTTACATATCTCATGTTATCTCGTAAAACAACGTTTGGAATAAAAACCATTTACATATTGCATTATTACGAAAGGTCAGGTTAGGTTAGGTTAGAACTGCGACCACAACGACTATGATATTTTCTATGATGATGAACGACTATGATATTTAGTATAAACGTGATTTTGCCAAAAGAATTCAAATATTAAACATAAAATTTATCAATGATCATGCGAAACATTTGTACAGGGAAGCATTTGCCAAATTAATGTTTGTAAAGTGAATTTTTATAAAATAAAACGTTGGCGGTATAAGTTGTTTGTGAAATAAATAGTATATGAAACGTTGATTGTAAGCTAAAAAATTATCAACAGTGTTTTGGTGAACTGTTTGTGACCCTAGATTATGTGTAACATAATCTAACTACAGATTTGATTGTGGTAATGAAACAAGATATGTTTCTATTATTACTTCATTCAGGCAACTGATAGTAGTCTCTTTAGAAAGGTTTTATTTGTATAAAATAAACAAATAAAAAGCGTGGAGTACAGCAAGTAGGTATGTATAAAATAAAATGGACTGGGGAACTACAATTACCTATGCTAGATTACTTAGAATGCAAAAATATCCAGGATTTATTAAAATATCTATTTTTATATTTAGTGCGATGCGCGTTCGGAAACGGATGCGTTTTACTCTACGCTATGAAATACTTGATTCGGGATTTGCGCAGCATTAGTCGTTTCTTGATCAAAAGTGCCGAGCTCGCAAAAACTCATAGTCACCGAGCTCTGGTTTTCCTACAAAACCAACTGGACATCATGCACAAGATCAGCGCCATGCAGCTCGAATCATGCCGAATACTCGAAAATGAGATTCGTTGAGCAAAGGCGATGTTATGCGAGTCATTTGCCTTGAGAGACCGAATGCTGTTTCGCAGAAAGGACGAAAAGAGGGAGAAGTATCTCCAAGATATGATTCGGGTGATGAATGAGACCTACCCGTACAACATACTACCGTCCTTTACGGTGAAGGAGCTGCCAAGGCGGCCCCGTCACTTTCAACTACGTCGACGTGACCAGGCTGCTGCAGGATATTACTATCCCGAAAGCAACCCTGGTTAAGATAGAGTTCAAGCTGGATGCGTCTCAAAACACCATCAGTGAATTGTATGCTAATGTGGATTTGCGATTTACGATTGATGGCGCACAGCAGACTAACTAACTATGTATAGGTAAAGATCGCGATGTGGCGCCACGCAGGACTAGTCCTGAGTTGCATTACAATTATTATGGGCAGGCGTGAACGACGAGACTGTGTTAGCACCTACTTTCAGTGTTCAGAAAATCTAATCATGTACTCATTTTACCTATGGCAACTGTAAAATTGATTAATAGTATTATTATCGCTGGATACACGTAAATACTTACCTTTGCCTACTTTATTGCCTTCTATCATTTAGTTTATTTATAACATACGATAAGGTATATGACTAATCTCAGTAAATTTTGAGAGTCCTTATAATAAATAAACTCCTTCATATATCTACGAGATTTTTAATTATTAAGAATCACAATGTAATTTATTGGTTACTAAGTAGTTAACTATCTTCCTACGAGGTGTAGATTGTCTTTTCACTGACATTCCAGTCTCAAACACGAAGTCATACTCGTCCACCAATGGGTGACGATTACAGTGACGAGCCTCTATGAAAAAAGATATGAATTTGTAATAAGGAATTCAATTTCCTACATGTAATTAACAAATATACTGTAAAACAAAACAATAAGTCAAAGTTGTGATACGGCAAGATGATCACCGATCTATCGGGTAATTCTTTGGAGGTTACTTTGGAGGAATTGGATTGGCTTATATTTAATACTCGTATTGACTGTGGTGTATTTCCTGACTTCATTAAAAGTAGTAAGATAATACAGTTGTTCATATCGGGTAGCCAAATTTTAGACCTATTTGGGTACTCATTACCTTTAGTAAAATATTTGAAAAGTTGATGCATGATCGAAGGCATTTAAATCAAAATTAATTGTTACATAGGAAACAATATGGTGTCGCAAGGGGTCGCTCGACTACCAAAGCTGGGGTTGAGCTTCTAAACATATCTTTGATGCCTGGAAGGATTTACATGAGCCATTAAGCATCTTTTGTGACTTACCAAAGGCATTTGATTACGTTATCCAAGAGGCATTGGTCAAGAAATTACATCACTATGGGACTAGGAACACTGCTCTGGATCTTCTTATTTCTTATCTAGTTAATATGACACTGAGCGTCAGGGATTAACGGAAAGACAACGCCCGTCTTTTTCTCATTTATATTAATGACCTACCTTATGTTATAAAATATAATCAAAATATAGTGCTATTTGTGGATGACACATCACGTTTATTTAAGCTAAAACGGCAACAGGCCGTTATTGACATTGTAAATAATGCTCTCTCTCTCTATAAGTAGTGCACTGGTTTAATGCTAACAATTTTATTTTTTTATTAAGTGTTTAATCACGCTATTGTGTCTCCCTAACAATTAGACGGTTGGTGCAGTGGCTGATACAGTCGGCTGCTGCGCTCTGGGTCGTGGGTTCGATTCCCGCACGGAACAAATATTTGTATCATCTGCAGGTAGTTGTTCCGGGTCTGGGTGTATTGTGTGTGGAATATATGTCTGTAAACGCACCCACGACACAGGAGAAATCCTAGAGTGGGGCAAAGTTTAAAAAAAAAAAAAAAAACTTTTAAACGAGGAAAACACTAAATCTATTGGATTTTAACACCTGATGTTACGGAGGTGAAAACTAGTACACAAAAAATAAAAGGGAAGGAGTAGAGCCTCGTGGGCACTACAACATTTTTGGGTATAACTTTAGACTCAACGACATCTGACGACTGACGCATCTCAATATGTTGGTATATATATATATTGAAATGTGACAGTAATTACTTTGACTTATATACTTATAGTACGAAAACAAGAGTTATGTAAAAGAAGTTGTTTTATAAAGAACAGTGATATTCATACCGGTAATATCAGAAACAAGGAAAAACTAATACTGCCAATGACCAGACGCCAAAAAATTTGTTTAGGTGCTGCAATTCTACAACAAAATCTCAAGTAAAGTTCAAAATTTAAGTATTAATTATTTTAAATCCTTTTTAAAGCAGAAACTTTGTGATAAGGGTTTCTATAAAGTTAAAGATTTTTTGTTTTGTGTCAAAAATGTCAAATACTTATAATAATTATATCGTCTTTTATTTATTAAACTGTGAAACCGGCTGTTAAAATGCTTTTTTAATAAACAATTGTATTTTAGGACAATTTATTAATTATTATTTACATTAATCTGACAATAATTTTAAATTGTACCATTATTTTATCATATCTGGACTTTAAAACAGAAACCTTTGAGTTTGTTTCGGCATTTCTTCTCAGAGGCAGTCAGTAGAAAATGCCGAATTCATCTAGATTTATTGTCGAGTGAAGGTGTTTCTTAAAATCCTACTTGCTCCATAAAGACCATTTATGATTTAACTTACAAATCTTTATTCGCACTTTTGCAATTTATTTACACTATTTCCCAAAAAGTGTTTTTGACGGCACGGTTGGTGCAGTGGCTGATACAGTCGGCTGCTGCGCTCCGGGTCGTGGGTTCAAATCCCGGACGGAACAAATATTTGTATGATCTACAGGTAGTTGTACCGGGTCTGGGTGTATTGTATGTGGAATTTATGTCTGTAAACGCACCGGCCACGACACGGGAGAAATCCTAGTGTGGGCAACGTTTTATTAAAAATAAATAAATAAATGTTGAAATTATAAAAATATATTAGATGATTATAACTTACGTCATACAGGCTTTACCCGATTCGAGCATACAATATAAATTTACTAATAATAATATAGTACTTTTCATCTCATACCCTTTACCTTCTATCTATAGCCTTTCACCTCCGGTGACATTCCGAGACTGCATTTCTATAGTGCAGCTATGGAGAGTGAGATTAGTGCCTAAGATTTAAATGGTTTAAATTCTAAGCGTATCATCATAATGGGTTCCCTCTTACAGGGGATATAAATCCGTGAATAGATAGACCTAACAATTATTAATAAACTATTACATCACTAATACATATTATACCGACTGTTTTACCGCCCTCGCCGCCGAGGATGCCTCACTTCTATCCCCGTCTCTTGCTCGCACCGGCCCGTGCTGAGCCTGTAGTTTTAAATGTCCCCTAATACTTTTTAAATAATACCAATCCAGCTGTCCTCAAAACAATAGCTTGTTATCCCCAGCAACGCTCTAAGCCGAGGTCCGTGTCCCGCAGGGGGCGCCCTTAGCGCAAGTTGCTTAGTTTTTAATATTAATTTAAAACCTGGCTGGAGGCCTCTTTTGGCTTCGCTAGAAATGACCGGTTAAGCAACCACATTTCCAGGAAATGTATGCGAGAAGTAGAGTTCACTGCTTGTTTCTTATCTGTATTAGACGTAGCCTTTGCCCCGCAGTGTGAGAGTTACAGGCATTATATTGTTAATACATTAGATCCGTGTTCGTATCAATATCATCATCATCATATCAGCCAAAGAACGACCGCTGCTGAACAAAGGCTTTCCCTATAGATTTCCATAATAAGCGGTCACATCCCGCTTGCATTCGACGACTCCCAGCGACCATCACCAGGTCGTCTGTCCACCTCATTGGAGGTCGTCCCACGCTGCGTTTTCCGGTGCGCGTTCTCCACTCGAAAACGTTTTTTACCCCAAGAGCCATCAGTTCTACGAGCAATGTGCCTCGCCTATAACCATTACTTTGTATCAATAGTCAAATTCTTATATTATTCAAACTATACATTTTTTGACCCTCACATTCTTAAGTCTACAATAATAACATCTGTCGACAAACAGCCTATACATGATATATCCTGGATGGGAAGCAGCGTCCTCCTAAGTTCTATAAAACTGCAAAAACCAAATACGTTATGTGACCAATCTTATCGGTAGTTTTGAGGCCTATGTGCCATCAGGTTGTTTTGAAAGCCGACTTATACAATTGGGAAAAGACTATATTTAAATATTCATGTGAGCTCCACATCCTTATACATATCAGTGGATACAAGTATGTTATTACATCTGTTGACAGTGATTGATGCCGTGTATAGCTAAATAATAGTTTTTATCCATTTGTCATAACCACTCTGATTCTAGGAAGTTCTGTAGGCGAAATGTCAAGGGCACCGATGAATTTAAGATACGTATCAATATCGATTCAATTATTTGTAGTAGAGGTGTTAATTTGGTGCCACTGAGAACTAGTCCTGGATAGCATTACAAGTTTTATGGGCAGGCGAGACGGTTACCGCCAGGCGAAGGGCTTCATATCATAAAAAATGGTTATTGCATGTGGACTTTATACCCATTTTGACAAGCTTTATAGTAGCTTGACTTGTATGTACGTGACCATGTAAGTTCTATGTATGAATGTAATCATACTAACCAAAGGACGTCCACTGCTGAAAAAAGCCCTCCCCCATTAATTCCCACAAAGTCCGGTCACATGCCACACGTATCCAATGGCTCCCAGCGACCTTCACCAGGTCATCCGTCAATCTCGTTGGAGGTCGTCCTATGCTGCGTCTTCCGGTGCGCGGTCTCCACTCAAGAACCTTTTTTTTAATGTATGTAATGACACCCACTTCTAGATGCCCGGTTGACTTAACATTTTGCAGACGTGTCAAGAGTCCATGACACTACAATTATTAAACATGACCATGACCTGACCTGACATGGGTAAATAATGAATTTCAATCTATAACTAATTTATTTATTATTTATTGAGTTAACTCTAAATACTATATATTTAGAATAAATTTTGCCGTAATACTAGAATCTATTTACAGTTGGGTGCTCTCTACTTAAATATTTCATTTTGTTTTTTTTTTTACAAACGTTGCTCCACACTAGCATTTCTCCTGTCATGGGTGCGTTTACAGACATAAATTCCACACACAATACACTCAAACCCGGAACAACTACCTGCAGATCATACAAATGTTTGTTCCGTGCAGGAATCGAACCCGCGACCCGGAGCGCAGCAGCCGATAGTGTCAGCCACTGCACCAACCGTGCCGTGACTTATATATTCTCATAATTTATTACTTTACATATCTCTTTGATGTCAAGGACCCTACGTTTTATTTACATAAAAAAATGTGCTCATATTTCATCGTGTTTTTAATAGCATTTTAAACTACAACTTTATTGCTCACACGAGTTTCTTCAAGCAGTTTCGTTATTATTATAATGCAAATTGATTTAAGAATATTACTTTTCATAAGAATACCTTCACTGTAAATGGCAGTTACAGAAATGAAGAGAACAACAGTTAGAATATTTCTATATTGTTTTAATCATTAAGGTATGGATGTCGGTGCCAAAAATTAAGACGTCATACAAACAAACCATGATACAAATAATTTTATTTGTATATTTATTAATATATTCAAATGTAAGTTAACAGCATTTGGTAATAAACCTTACATTTAAATAAAACAGAATAAAACCAACATAAAAAATAACGACAAGAAAACAGAAAACGAATACCTAATATAACATTAAAATAAATAACTAACACAACGTTTAAAAACTTCTTAATACATCTATATATTTAATATTGCCTGGCAAGAAAGATATCTGTGCTGAATGAGCAACGAATTGAGCAGTGAGTGAGATGAGTGTGATGCTCTGGCAGTGAATGCTCTGTATTTGTTAGAAGTTCACAAAGGATACGCCTATTCGATAATTGAAACCTTGAATCAATCAATTAGTATAGCCTATCGTAGTTCACCGCTGTACAAAGTTGTGTCCATGGTGCCATAACATCCGAAAAACTTGAATATCATACCCAAAATAATATCCCAAGTGAGTCACATGCGCCACAGACTTTAAATGTAGGGTTTAAAACCAGACGCCGTTTTTCTGTTGTATTATGTTTTCAGGTCATGCAGTACTGATCGCAGCAGACCTAATAGTTAAGCTGAAATATCTTATGGTAGTTCTACACTTACTCTATCAATAACCGTATCAAGCGGGGGACATACTGGCCAACCGGCTTCGCGACCATAGTCTCAGACCGATGTTTATTATAATAGTAATGTCTATTTTATTTAAAGAAATGATTTTCTAGGTAACCAAGACGCCGACGCGACGTGATGTTCGCTGAGTTAAGAGTTCCCGGTTAATGTCCTGTATATTTGAAATCAAATTTATTAAATTATATGTCCAACATCACCCACCATAACAGACGAAAATATGGGTTCCACTTTGCAGATATTGGAAAACCGGGATAAAAGCGACATCCCAAGATCCCAAACAATCCATTCAGATAAAGAGTTGAGATGTAAGTAAGTATTTTTATAAAATGACCTATCTTCTTTATTTATTACTAGCTGGGACCCGCGGTTTCACCCGCATTTAATTTAAAAGAAATTTAGAGTACTTCGACATAGACACTAGACATAGAATATATATAATGGATTTCAAGGGTTTTCTTTTCTTACGCAGAACCCTAATTATTTTTCTAAAATAAAAGTAGCCTAAGTTATTTCTTATAACATCAGCTATCTGCCAGTGAAGGTCCCGTCAAAATCGGTCCAGCCGTTTCGGAGATTACCCGGAACACACAGACAGACAGACAGACAGACAGACAGACGGACAGCAGACAGACAAAAAATTTAAAAATAGTTTTTTTGTTATATGTAACGTACATACTTTCATATGCATTTAGTAAAAAGCTGTTATTTTGAAATTACAAACAGACACTTCAATTTTATTTATTTGCATAGATTACTACTGGTATTTTAGAACCTTTAACATGAGCCTATTCTATATAAAGGTTTTCAAGTACTCATTAACTAAAGATACATCGCACAAATGGAACGCGGCGTCTCTTTTTTCACAAGGTATTGTCCACTGTAGCCGCCCGCCCTCAAATGCGATTGGCCGATGGTCAAGTACGCGTTGATGCATTTGCGCAGATAAAGTGACCGTTTTATAATATTAGTTTTATAATATTATTTCTATATAATAGCTATTTATTTGCGTCTGTTATGGGAAGTATGTATATGGATTTAGTTTTTGTAACGTTTTTGATATTCTGTTTTTGTGTGAGGTGTTTTGGGATTGGTAGAGTAACTGGAAACAAAAGTGATCACAATGTAATAATACCTACTATTAACAGTCTGAAATATAAATATTAACCTAAACAAAATCCCTACGTACTAGTCTCAGATATATATTTTCGCTTGGAGTGAGCAACAGCCTATATGGCGTATATTCAATGCTATTTACTGTGTTTTTGGAGACCTCCAGTCGGAACTTGGACAACACCTGAACTATACAGAGTCCAAATTGGATTTGCGCAAACCGTGAGCCTGTAAAAGAAAAAAAAGTGTAAATTTACTTATGGATTGCCAAATATTCATAAAATAATAACCATGAATTTATTGAATAAGATAGGAACCGCTTAAGATTTGCGATTTATTTCCGTTTGAGATTCAAATCCGCGACACGGAGCACAGAAAGTTAAGTGATTAGCCACTAAGCCAAAAGTGCTCTCAATTTCTAAATAATGTATCATACGAATGGCATACTCTTTTTTCAAACGAATAACTCATTTCTTGGTGTTTGAACTGGATTATTTTGATTGACCATGTCTACCTAGCCCATACAAAGAGCATTGGAATCACTTTAAACCTTTGAGAGACAAAAATAAGAAGCATCTAAAACTAGATCGCTTACATAAATATCTTTCACAGTACCCAGTAGTCACTAAAAAAAGCACTAGCTAGACCAGGAAAGCTCTTACAGAAAACCGATTTAAAGTAGCACCGATATGTTGCTACATTTTGTGGATAAGATAAGGGACGAGTACCAAAAGCCGACTGTTTTCAGGTTGTAAGTACCAAAATCATTTACTCACCAAGACAACTCCTAGGACCAACTCCAAATGATAACGAAGC
The DNA here is from genome assembly GCA_947459985.1 of Diloba caeruleocephala. Classification (NCBI taxonomy): domain Eukaryota; kingdom Metazoa; phylum Arthropoda; class Insecta; order Lepidoptera; family Noctuidae; genus Diloba; species Diloba caeruleocephala. The sequence goes on from OX381618.1 coordinate 8,466,827, forward strand.
ACACGGATGTCGTTCCCCAGCATTTTCTGGTGAGTATCTTTCGGGATCGAACTTGTCAGGTTCGGGAAAATTTTTCTCGTCCCGTTGAATGCAATACGGAGATATTACTATTATTGTATTTTTATTTATGACGAAGTCCGTTCCATCCAACTGGATATCTCGACCAACATTTCTGGATACCGAGTTTGTTAGAGGATGCATCCGCATTGTCTCTTCGAAAACCATCTGTAGGTATTTCATTTCTTTCAGTGCATCGTAAGATAATTTACCGTCATGCTTTTTTATGGTTTCATCTATTTCTTTTATTAATTTTTCTTGTACATCAGGATTCTGGGCTAAATGGTACATTGCATAAGTTAACAATAACGAATTATTCCCATAGCCAGCGAAATAAAATATAAACACTTGTCCAGCTAATACCTCGTCAGTTATTTTCATCGAATATTCTTTGTCACTGTTAGCTTTCTTAAAGGTCCCAGCATCTCCTTCGTGTCTCAAACCCATTAAAACATCCATAATATTGTTTTTTTCCGTCTTTGGAGTAGCCTGTAGACTGATACCAGCCTTAATTACTTGGCGAGAAAATTCGACCACTTTTTTATTAAATATTGATAAATCTAGTTTCGACAAAGTACCAGGAAATAACAACTCCATTTCGACAAAGTAATTTGGTGTTTGAATTTCTTCGTCCATCATTTCACATATACTGCTTTCTTCGTTGTATACATCCATGTCAATACCAAAGGAGGCAAACATTATTGAGTCGCATGCGTATTTTCGACACACTCGTAATATATCCTGTTCCGATTCCTTCATAGTAACGTTTTCTAAATAATCGACAAATTTGTCAGCCCGATCGATTAACATATGAAAATTGCTCTTAAACTTACTAGCGGTATAAACTGATGTGAAATGTTTCCTTAAAATTTTCGACACGTCGATGCCAGCATGAAAGAGGTTGTCTCCCAAACGATCCTTGCTGTAATACACGCCACGATCAGGAAATGATTCGAAATCTTTAATCAGCACTTGTTTCACTATGTCTAGGTCTCGAATCAGCAATGTTGGGGATGTCATTCTGTACAAACCAATAACTTTCTCGTCAGGGTATTGTTTGTATATATCACTATAGAGCATACCCACGTGTTTTTTTCTGAAGAATACATCTTTATAATTCCCAAAGAGTGGTACAGGTTGTGGTCCTTTCACATTTTTTCTTTTCCAATAATTGAAAGTTCTGGTGAAGTAGTAGTATAGGCAGGAGACAATCGTTATTAAAAATACTAAATACAGAGTCATGATTTGGTATTGACGCGGAGGCTAATTTCCTACGAATGAGAAACGAGCCGGTCAAAATGTTGTAATATATGAATGAGTGCCTGCGATACGGGGCCGGACTGATAACGGAAACAATTGGTTTTAACTGTTTCTACGTCTGGATTTGCTATGAAATTGTGTATGTATGTGATTATTCGAAACAATTTGAAGTAAAGAAAAGTTTGTTTGTGTGTTTGTTTAAAAAACCATGAATTCTTAATTCACAAATCAGCCTTATTTATAGACTCAGGGTGATGTAGCAACATATGCCTAAAATGAGAAATAAGAGCCTCAGGAATAATCTCTATTATTAAAATTGTCTACTGTACGTTGGATCGACTGTTAAACAATTGAAACTAAAATATTGAGGTCACTGACACTATCAACCAAAAATCATAACCACTTCGATCAATATCTATGAATCTACCTATCTCTAAGATAATATCAAACTATTGTGGTGTGTACCCCTAAATTGCCACCATTCTACAACTACAACTTACAGCGATATCTACTGGGAAATTAAGCGCATCTCTCCAATGACGTCAAAGAATTCTGAATCACGCAAGTAAAATGTTCGCACAACGCTGCATATATACAGACGCCCAACATCAACCATTGGGTGGATCGCCACAGACTTCAACTTAGCGAGTTCCGGGTCGCTATAGTTGTCTTTTAATCGCGTCTAGATTTCACGGTAACTTACCAGGCTCGCATCTGCTTGCTGGCAGCAGCAATCGACGTGGGTGTGGAAACACTGTCTCAGTGCTTCCCTTCTGTTGTCACCCTTCGCTCTCTGGGATGTCTCCCACTGGTGCCCGCGGCTTCACAAGGGGCACGGGTGCCAAACCAAAAGGCCGTTTTTAGGGCCAAAGAAAAGGCCTTTCTCAAGGCCAAGGTCGCCAACCACAAAGAAGAAATCTGGACCCACAAACAGCTGCCGAACCTCACCGTGGGATACACAAAACCCTATCCGTGCCGAATATCCACCGGACGTGAATCCAGAGGTCCCCCACCTTATAGTAATGGTAGGGGGTTTCAGGCGTATGGGAATTAAGCGCCAGGGCGGTTGTTACCCCGGCGCCGTCTCCTCCTTCTTCGAGCAGGATCGGCCCTCTCCCGATCCCGCTCTGCGGTCTCCTTCTGGAGCATAACGCTCTTACAGAAGGAGACCAATGCATTCCAGCTTCCGTGCTCTGCCAACATAGCCGACACTACTGCTGGCAGAGAGAGATCTTGCCCGATCCGATCGACCAGTATCCGCTGCTCGGCAGCCCACGCAGGGCACGTCTCGAGCGTGTGCTGTGCAGTGTCCTGGTCGCTATCACAATAGTGGCATTGTGCCGTGGCCTCACGTCCCTGTGCAGGTGCGTCCCTGCGGCAGGACGGCCTCCACGACGCGCTTGATCGCATGCTGCATCTGCAAGCGGTGACGCCACTTTCGAAGTGCACGCCGCTGAGCTAGCCGCCTCAGCCTGTCCAACACCCCTGGAGGCGCGCCTTCACCGCTCTGGTGGAGAGAGCGTGTCTGATCGAAGTGGGTCTTCCATCTCCGCCAGGATGTCGAAAGGCAGAAAACGCGCCAGTAGAGTTGCCGCCTTGTAAGACACTGACCGCAGACCGTGAATTTTGGTTCTGCAGCGCTGGGCACCTGATAGTCGAGCTGACCATACCGGTGCCCCGTAGAGGGCCATGCACCGCACGACCCATAGAGATGGCGATCTTCCTCACATGGTCCCCCGAGATTGGGCAGTAGCCGATGTAGTGCACCCACTACCCTTTCGATTCGGGGGATTAGGCGCTGGAAGTGCAGAGAACTGCACTCTTCGAAGCCCCAACGACTGTCCAGGGTGAGCCCCAGGTATTTCATGTACCGGCGCACCCCAATTTGCGCATCACCAACGCGTATCCACGAACTGGGTTCTCTGCTTCTCGGCAGTTTGTGGAACCATAGTGCCTCAGTTTTTTGAGGCACTATCCGCAGACCCAGGGCGTGGATTTTGGCCACGACAATTGCCACCGCTTGCCAAGCTGACGCCAGCGGGGATGTGCCCCAGCCTAGCGCTGAAAGAGATGGAGACGCAATTCTCATCAACATAACACACGCAGACTCCCCCCGGCGAGGACCATCAAATTGCAGCAGATAGGCGCAGGTAGGCGTGGAAGTCTGCAGAATAGGCGGCGATAGCCTCACTACTGGCCAGTGCTCTACAGCACCGCATTTCAACTTGTGTGTAGCTGCGAGTAAATTTGCGAACCACGAAGGTGGACAGTGCAGTAGTCCGGAGATGGCGCAGTAATTAACATCCTTTCACTTCAAAAGTACCGGTGCTGAAGAGGGCGTTAATCTCCTCCTCGGGCTCTCGATATCGCAGCCCGTTTGACAGAGCAAATCGGTCCAAGGTGACACGCACGCTCCATTTCACGCACGTACCAAAGACGAGGGTGGAAATAACACTCTCTGATGAGATGGGGTACACTCTTTGAGATGGTTTAGCACGGTGGGTTACGGATGATGCGAAAGCGTCTGCCGTTACTCCTACATAGTGCCCCATTGCCTACGTCCTCAGTGTCTGCCTCCTCAGTGTGTCGAAAGTCCAAGAGGATTTCGCCGCGTACAAAAAGTGTGTGCCGAGTGAAAGGTACAGAAATTGCTGCAACAAAAAGCTTTCTAACTTAAACCTAAGATCGGCAACACAACAGTAATCACTAGATTGGTTTGGTGTGGTTTCCACTTAACGGGTAGACTGTAGCTCGGTTGCAGTACATATAAGACTTTGAAAAGAATCGTCTTTCACATACATTGTTGTGGTTGAATTTTGGTATTGGAAGGGTGGAAAAGCATTCGTCCACGGCCATTGGTAGGTATTTAATAACCACGTCGAATTATGAATCTCTAATCACATTTTTGATTCCACATCTATACACATTCACAAAATTACCATCAAATCAAATCGCCGAAAAAACATCAAATTGGATACTCTAAAGATACCGGTATCATTACAACGAAGCTAAACCTCAAAAGAGGCTCGGTATATCTAATAAGAGGCATGATTTATGATGGGCCAAGTGGGAGCAATTATTGTTGGACAATTAAGAACACAGGGCGTTAGACACAAGCTAATATTGCTACTATGATTTTGAAGGTATCTTAAAGGCTATAATAATCTTCTACGCTGATTTAGGCAGCTGAAATTTTGGCAGAGAGTATGCTGAAATTTTGGTTGGGGAAAAAAAAAGTTGCTCGAGTAAAAAACCAAGTATCACCTCATTATTTGGAGGCGATTTGGCTGTGCGATTTATCTTACACAAATTGTCACCTCTACACAAGTGGGCATCGTAAAGGCCGACTGAAAGACGAAGCGGTGGGCGTCCAGCGTTCATGTGCTAAAGGATGATATTTTTTACTAGCTGGGACCCGCGGTTTCACCCGCGTTTAATTTATTTAAAAGAAATTTAGAGTACTTCGACATAGACACTTGACATAGAATCTATATATTGGATTTCAAGGGTTTTTTTTACGCGGAACCCTTATTATTTTTCTAAAATAAAAGTAGCTTAAGTTATTCCTTATAACATCAGCTATCTGCCAGTGAAGGTCCCGTCAAAATCGGTCCAGCCGTTTCGGAGATTACCCGGAACAAACAGACAGACAGACGGACAGACAGAGAGACAAAAAAATTAAAAATAGTTTTTTTGTTTTATGTAGCGTACATACTTTCATATGCATTTAGTAAAAAGCTGTTATTTTGACATTACAAACAGACACTTCAATTTTATTTATTTGCTTAGATAGCTTTGATAAATTTGATTTTACATACAATGCAGAAGCTTCGCTTCTGTCCGGTATCATGACACGTAACCTTTTTTACTTATTCTCAGAGATACACTGCCGTTGATTACAGGTAGCATGACACGCTGGGCGATGGCGAGCACAGGTAGGTTTTCAACCAAACTTCAAATGATTAAACAATAAGAGAATCTTAAAAGGCGACTAAGGAAATAAAAATACGATGCGGCAGCAGTGTCCTCCTTTGTGCTTATAACAATATACGGCGATAAGCTAACCACCGTCCAAGCGTGTGGTGGTTATGTAGGTATATATAATATCGCTGTTCTTGTAGCGGTTTTAAGGAAGGCTAATTTCCGCAGTGATAGATTACTGGCTGATATGACAGATAACTAAAGAGGCCCCATAGTTACCATGGACCTCAGCTGAAGACCGTTGCTATGACATGTACGGTACTCAATCTAATATTGATTATGATAAATCTATATAGAAGCGTTTGATATACATACCTGAAAATAATGCTATTTGCTTAAGATTTTTATCAATATTTAAAGTAACTGAGACTTAGATTATATACATAAAATGTTTTTGATAATTTATTAAATTATTTCCATATCATTGGTTTTAATGACAAAGATTAATTTGCGTACATACTTGTTTACGCATAATTTAAACATGAAGCAATAACGTGATAATATAACGTAATTTACTATCTGTAGGCACGGCTGCTAAGAATTGTATTATTAGTTTAGAATTTGGTCACGTGTAGCCAGAACTGTCAGCAATGCCCAGTTATATTCGAGCATAATCCGCTAATAAATGATGCGATTCGACATAACCCACCGCTGCTTTAGCAGAGCAGAGTATGCCCACCATAAACCGGACACACCTTGCTAATATATAAATACGTTGCGAACCATACCAACTCTGTACAGACAGAGCATCTCTTTTGTCCTCTCGGGCAAACCCTGTATCCCGTTTTTCGTTTATGGGACTTTCTTCGACATGAAAGGGCGCAGGAGTCGCATGCCGGATTCTTACCGGCGGAAAACATCATTGTGTTCCTTCCATTTACCTGTGGCTGGGGGTGTGGTGTTCGTCAGCCTGTCACTTAATCTGACGGGCCCCGTCCCTGTGCGACCCGGTCGACCGCGGCGCGTACAGAATACAACACGCCGCCGTTACGGGACGCTTTTGTTTTCGCCCGCAGGCGAAAATTTAAACAGACGGCCTCTTCCGCTCCGGGGAAGGTGGAGAGTTACTTACCTGCTAAGAGCACCATGGTGTTCATTTGGCCTACCTTACCTGCCAGGGTTGTGAGGTTCGCAACATTCACCACATCCCCGGCAGGTATAGCCAGTGTTTGAGCACAATCCACCAGAGATGTGCGCTCGGAAGACGGTGCGTCGCTGTTTCGAACCTGTATCTGGACGAACAACGTAACACCAACTAAGTCACTCAAAATATTCGCAGCACGTAGGAACTCTGTACTCCCCGCAGATATCACCGGTAACATTTAGACCAAGCAAAATATGTTTTTAGAAACAAACTTAACCCATCATTCATAAATCGTAGTCACACTGTGAAACAATAGGCGGCTGCCATTGCTGATTACGAAACATGCAATTCTAGGCAGCCCCATATGCCACGAAGTTGCTACTTTTAACTCACAAATGCCTCAACCCCAGCCAACAGATCATGTGGACTTAGCCGAACTCCTCAGGTATTTATGTGTTGACTGGGTTTCGAGAAGAAGTTTTGTTTAGAAGTTAGAAGAGTCTTCTTTAGAGGTTAGTCAAAATATTGTTTTGATTTATCTGTGCGCGAAAAGTCCCGAAATCATAGTCTAATATGAGTGAAATTCGCGATAGTTTAAAAACTTATAAAGTACTAACCACTGTATATACTGATATTTAGCATCCTACCCAGCATGCTAGCCCTTTCTAAGTATCATAATACGAATATTACGGATCAAACATATTTAACTCGTGCCAATCACGTCTTTTTCAAAAGAAATGGTCTGTTCGGCACCCTGATTAACTAAAAACACCGACAGCAGACGCCACAGCAGCTATCGCGCAGTCAAGGAACTACCGATGGCAAATCGCCCAAAAAACTGGTATTGCGTAAGACATTGCCCACAAGTTGTTACTTGTGAATGGACGCATACTTAGTTACTAGCGCCAGTAGCGATAATGTAGCTGTGTAAGTGTATTTTTTAGTTCATTGATCCTCCGAGAGAGGGTGCGTCAGAGATCTACGGCTGTTTAATAGCTATCGGCGCATAGGTAATACCAAAATGACGTTTGAGAGCAACGTCTGTCTGCGCGATTTATGGCTGTCGCAAACCGTCTGCGACATACGTCGTCAGCCCGCCAATCATCAGCCACAATTTGGTTGCAAAGCATAACATTTGCAACCCTTTCATCGTATGATAATTTATTGCGAAAACTGGTGTTATTTAGAAATCTGGTATTCACAACAATGCTCTTAGCCCACGGTGTGCTATTGTTACGCTTTATCGTTGTGCGCGTAGCATTACTTGGATGACTGTTACACCGAAGTAAACGAGTATGTTTTTTTTATTCATTAAAGCTTTCTTCCTTGGGAAACACAAGCGAGATGTTGTGTATCTCAATCCACCTTCAGACAATCTCACAGTCTACAGCTATACACGGGCTATATAAAATCAAGAGATGTGCTGTCTTTCAAGAAGAAATGATTCCCGTTTGCATGTAAGGTACTCTCGATAAATTAAGTTAAAAAAAACCTATTATTTATGGCATTTTCTGACTAGCCAGCTAGTGGCCATAATTAATCATGTACGTACTTACCAAATAAGGTCTAATGCGTAGTACTATTTTCTATTCTGGTCATGTAATAAATACTACTATATATGACGGCACGGTTGGTGCAGTGGCTGATACAGTCGGCTGCTGCGTACCGAGTCGCGGGTTCGATTCTTGCACGGAACAAATATTTGTATGATCTGCAAGTAGTTGTTCCGGATCTGGGTGTATTGTGTGTGGAATTTGTGTTTGTAAACGCACCCACGACACAGGAGCAGGAGCATACAACGATTTAAAAACAATACTAATATAATATCATCGAAATAGTGTTTCTAAAATGAAATAATGTTTCACAGCATTTTTTTAGGTCTCGTTCAATGGATAATGAAGGTTTTTTTGCAAAATATTGATCATTTTGAAACACTCAAAATGGCTAGTCAGATTTATTATGAGTAAAATAAACTATGAAAGAAATAAATGTAAAATGTTTCTTCTGGAAAAAAGATCGGCCCTATTAAAATACTAGTAAAGCATGAACTGTCGCTGCTTTACAGCTTTTTCTTTGCTTTGCTGCTGCCGACCACATGGCACGACTGGTTGCCGGAACAGATAAACGGCCTAAATTAATAATCAACCCAATCCAAAAACTTTAGGTTTGAGATTTTGAACATGATGTTAAATGTAACACAAAAACAGACAAATCTTCAATACCAAATGCAAAGATTTTAGATTAGATTGATTATAAATTTTGGCCGATAGATGAATTATCTGTAGTATATATTATACGCATCATTTTTGCTGGTGGCAGTATTGTAACAGTCCGGCTAGATAGATACCACCTGTTGTATAAAAAAAACACATACTTTTGACATTCAAGTGGCAAGTAAAATGTGGGAAACAAAATAAGGGCTCAAGACATACTGGGTGCCATACCCAAGTTACGAGGCTCGCTTGTCATTTGTCTAGTGGTAAGCGTCACGCCTGCCCATACAAATTATAATGCTACCCAGGAATAGTCCTGCGTGGCACTAAACTGTGTCAGCTAGATAAATTTATAAATTAATAATGAATTCAAAAGGGTTCGATTTCCGCACGGAACAAATATTTGTATCAGTAGGTAGTTGTTCCAGGTCTGGGTGTATTGTGTGTGGAATTGATGTCAGTAGACTTTTTTAGCGCATAGAACTTACAAAACAAGTAACAAACCTTCATCATATCAGTCAAAGAACGTCCCACTGCTGAACAAATACCTCCGCAGCAGTAGAGGGGGGCATTTGCCAGTACTTAACGACGCTTGGAAGGTGTGTTGGTGAGCGCAGTATGGCTACTGTTCCACGGAAGAGTGCTACTGCCCAACCCTCGGTGTTGGAATGTCGTGTCACATTTTACGTCATTCACAGGCGGATCTGGAGTGGTGCCATGTTCTAAATCCGGACACCTCACGGACATATACCTTATATAAAAAATTATACCTTATAATATTTACAGCCAGATTTTAAAACAGTAATTAATTACAACAAAATGCGATATCGTACTCCAATCTGAAACATCACGTCATACATAAATCTGCTATCATTTAACCGCAAATTACATGACAGTGTAACAAATGAGCGTATTAAGCGTTCCCACAGAGCAGCGACAGGGGACGTCCGTTCGCGCACGCTGCCGCGGGGCGAATGGCGCCTTTTGCTTTTTTTCCTGCGGGTAGTCGTACAAGAATGTGACCGTGTGTAGTGCGATATGAAACGCCGCTGGGCGTAAAGACACTCGTTTTTTGTGTATGGAGCGAATAAATTGCTGTTCTTAATCTCCCCACGAGATGGCCATTGACTATAGCCTTTGGACATGTCGGGTGTACTCTCAATGTGCAACATCAAGAATGCCCTGCAGTGTGCGTTGATATTAAACTTAAATATAATAACTTGTCTTCGGCTTAGTTATTCGTTATTCCAGTCTAGTCCTAGGGTCCACTTAATTATTTTAATATAAAGAAAACATAGGTGTGTTTAGTTGTTACAGCCACTTTCTTCGACTTGATACGTACCCTTCGTAACTTCGAGAAAGAGGTCAATCGTCGAATCCGGCTCGGCTGGGCAACGTTCCCATGCCATGCCAGATTTTCTTCAATATCGCCTGTGTCCAGTCGTTATAGTGATCATTGGGAGCGCCATGTTCACCAGTGGACGTTTAGAAGCTGATGGGATGATGTGTAAATAAAACACAAATAAAGAAACCGAAATTAAAGAAACCGTGAAGATAGTCGAAAGACCGCTTGAAATTACATATTGTTTGCAAATTATTTTGATTCTATACTTGTCATAATTTGAAACAAAAAGCTCAATCTAATCCCAATATCCATACCAAACTAAAACCCATCAAATTCCTTACTAGCTTTTATTCTAACCTTCCCTGTCGATGGTAGTGCACCCTTCCCGGTGATTATACGTAAAATCAGTGCCAATTACGTAAGCGCGGCGTCTGCGCAGGCTGTGTAATGATCACGCGTTCCCACGCTCAGGCGCAATGGAGGGGAAAACGTGTCATAGCTTTTAAGACATAAGTAGCTGTTATTTTTGGCATTGTGCTGTCATACTGTTCTGTTAAAACGAAAAAGTAAAGGTGTTTTACGTACCTGGTCGGATATGTACTAGTGAATGTGTAACCGTGCGATTCTTTATGCGAAGTGGGTGCAGTAAACTTAGCACGGCCCATCAAGACATATCGCACGTAAGACTCGACACAGTCCCTCATCGATGAGAGACCTTTCAATGCCGGCCATAGCATGGAAGTTGGTCAACAGTGATGGCACCTGGAGCGCAGTGATCTCGCTCTGCGAGGCAGTCATCTCGCAAAGAGAGGCGGTGTAGAAAGAGAGCGGAAGGCTATAATACAACCGTTATTCTAAACCGCGACGGTGATCACGGGCCGAGACAGACAGTAAACGTCCGTGGCTCATGAGTGGTGGACTTGGGAAAGTCATGGCAGTCGAGGGGGTAAGCGACACCCGTCTGACTAGTCGGGGTCCACACAGGTGAATCAGTACTGCCGGGGTCATGGACGAACACAACAGCACCTCCCATGACCTGGCGCGATGTGTGGAGGAACACTGTAGGATTTTAGCCGGTATGAGTCCGGTCCGCCTTTCCCAAGGTGGAGGAAGTTCATGAGAATTTCCACATTTACAAACAAAGAATAACTCGGCTTAGTGACAGGCGACCGCGTGACCTGTTACTCTAAAACGCTTATCAGCTGTATGTCGTTATCTCAGCCTAAAACACATTATAATAATTAATTAGTCATTGTTAATAAATGTATGCTAAAAAAGTAGATTACGAGATTGCGAAATTATTAATACAAGTGGCCGCCCAATGGTCAGAATTGGACTGTACTTAATTAATTTTTTTATACATAAGTTTTAACGTTCTGCACTCCTCCTCCATATGAATTTTAACTATGCCAAACCTCACACTCCTCCGTGCGGGCATTGAGCCTAAAAAAGGGTACAATTTTTTTTCTTCACTTAATAATATATAGATTACCTACTATAGATAATGGTTATCTAAAATAAATGAATCATGATGTATTTCACGGATTCATGCTCTGCAAGGAGGAACCCAGTCTTTTGAGATAGACTTTCGCAGGGACATGGATCCAACACACAGAGGCCTTTTAGAGGACTTTAATCTAAAGTATAATGGGACCCTAACAAGGGACTCTCCGTGACTGCACTATAGATTGTCCGCGGTAGTATAGAGATTGAAGCTATAAAGCCACAAGCTATTGGTGTTATATGGACTAAAAATGGTAATAACGAATTATTATTATATAATATCAAAGTCAAACCCAAAGTTTTTATTCATATAGGCCTATTAAGTGCCTATTAGGCAAAGTCAGCAGTTAAGGTGCACGATTCAGAAAAGATGTTCTTTTAAAAATAAGTGATACCTATTACAATTCAACACATCAGGTAAGTGAAAATAAAGTGGACTATACATGAAATACATACACACATTAATAAACACACTATTACTTCTGTAATAAACAATCAGAAATTGATAATTATTAACGCATAGGTAACTCTGGAACGAAGTTCTCACATTTACAAAATTTTATTTTATTTACAAAATGTAGAAGATGCTAAATTATATTAAAATAAAGGGCATTATAGCCATCAAAGCGGTAAACAATGCCATATTGTGTACATTAACAAGTCGAAAAGACATATATATAAAAAATCATGTAAATTCTAACAAGAATTTCTATATCCACATTCGTAGCAATACAGAATAATTAATATGTTTAAAAAAATATACATATTTTGTCAATAAGGTACGGAAAGCCATATGTGCAGAAACAATCAGTGCCAAATATCTATGTCGTCATGGTAATCTATAGCTTTATAATAAACTTTTTCAATAAGAACGCGTTGAATATGGGCTTTAAACTTTCCCTTGGTAAGATCTGTAAAAGATTTGGGCAGTTTGTTATAAAAACGAATGACTTATTTGTTTTAGCTAGACGGCACGGTTGGTGCAGTGGCTGACACAGTCGGCTGCTGCGCTCCGGGTCGCGGGTTCGATTCCCGCACGGAACAAATATTTGTATGATCTGCAGGTAGTTGTGCCGGGTCTGGGTGTATTGTGTGTGGAATTTATGTCTGTAAACGCACCCACGACACAGGAGAAATCCTAGTGTGGGGTAATGTTTTAAAAAAAAAAAAAAAAAAATCTCATCTAAATTTGAGTACTACTATTTTATGTGTATGCCGTATTTGTGTATTGCGTATGTCATCAAAATCACTTCTTTTGTAATACTTGTGCAGATTTTTGCGGACATATCAAATATTTTCCAAGATATAGAGTGCCGGCAGTGTAAGTATGTTAATAGTTATCTTTAAACATATATTTATATCTTAAACTCTGTTCAACCCAAAAGGAGCGTGTATATATTAGCATTAATTACAAACCTTTGTGGTTTACGAATGCTATATCATTATGCTATATTTATTCTGTATTTTTTTGAATGATAAACAATAAAAAAAAAATAGAAAATATATATATATATATATATGTATTTCAATGATGATACTATATAAGATGACAATAATTACGAATTTTGAAACTACCTGTAGTTAAACTATTTACAACAAATAGCGAAATATGTACTCCTTCGGTATTAAATGGCCTAAATTCAATCAGCTTAATTGCACTCGTTTGCACGGGTAGCGTGAAGCGATCGGTAAGGGCGTGGTAAGTTACAAACTTGAGCCCGTTTTTTTAAGGGATTCAACTATTTTTATAGTCATAATTTCAGAAAACAATTACATAAATGTGATCACATATCGATACTGAATATCACCTTCACGAGTCGGACAGGGTTTTTGGTGCATATGGTAGAGTATGAAATGATAACACGCTTGTCACACAAGAATCTAAACAACTGTCCGTAGACCATACAAATACATGTTACATGCTGGAATGGAACCTGCGACATATAGTGGCGCCTACCTCTAAGCCAAGCAACGAGCCGCTCCAAACATACCATCAAACAGCAGTAACTTATTGTTTGGAAATGAGTGGCTTCTTGAAACATTTGCCCACCTTAGCTAGATTATCGACCTCTTGTTTAAGGCATTTACATTACATATCAACTTTTATATTATATAATAGCAACTTTTGTTTCTTAATAAAAGCTAAAAATAAATACAACTTCTATTTAATAAAAATAGAAATTCCTATTACCTTTTTTCTTTTTTATTGATGTCCAGTGGAAATTCTTACATGGAACTTCCTTCACCCTAGGGAAGGGCTAAGGGGTATGACGGAATCCTACCAGCTAAAACCACTGAAGCGGTCATCTTCGGCACCGAAGGGGGGATCCAGGTCCTCGTAAGATCACACTAGAGCCGCCCATTGGTGCCACGCCTTTAGGCACATCACGGAAGGGATAACTGTAAAGCGGTCACCCCCTCTAGCGGAGGAAAGGCGACTGTAAAAAGGTCGCCCCCCCAGGCACTTCTCGGAGGGGATAAATCCCTATTACCTAGTGATTGTCCCCTTGACACTATTTTTAATGGACATGATGTCCAAAAATACTAACAAATAGCAGCTTTAGCACCAGAAAGCGGGGATAGCAGGATAGTCTTTTGTTAATTTTTGACGTTTTAATAGAACTCATTATTTAGTCTAATTCGAATAAATACATTTTTATTTTAGTACATAATCAGCCCATTACTCTCCCACTGTTGGGAAGGGATTTTTCTCACGATGAGAAAGGTTAGGCCTTAGTCCACTATGCTGACTGTGCTGAGTGCGGGTTGGCGGACTACACACACCATCGAGTTTTTTTGGAGCTCTATTACATTGTCAGGTTTCCTCACGATGCCGATGTTTTCCTTCATCGAGAACGCAAGTGCTAATCAAATTCTGATCCGCATATTTATTCGAAAAGTCAGAGGCTGGGATCGCATTCAGACCCTTCCAAATGGAAGGCAAGCGTTCAAACACTAGGCTTTCACTGCAACTTATTTTTATTATTGTATTCATATCAAAAACAATCCCAAAAATAAATGTAACTACAAAACGAAGTGTTACTAATAATAAACAGGAAATAAAAATCCTAAATACTGGTAGATACGTATAAGTTGTTAGGTATTAAGTTTTAAGTTTCTGTTAGGTAATTATTCGTTTTCGTAGTTTTTATGGAATTAAAATGTACATACATCTTCACATCTACCAACCAGTAAAATCGTTAACGCTCAGTAGAAGCGAACGCGTACTAATTGTCCTCGAGGGAGAAGTCTTTGTAAACAGCCGCCGGGCAATTTGCGTATCGGCAGCTGGCACGATTGCTCTGGATTGTATTTACCCGCTAATTTGGACACCGACAGCAGAAAAAGAATTTTTAAGTAGTTTATATAATCGAAACTGCATAACTTATAATGTTTTAATTTAAGAGATCAATAAGATCTTAATAGATGAGTTTTTCATTCTTCTTAGTCTTGTTGTTGCGCGTATAGCTGTTGTGTTGCCATACATATTGCTCAAAATATTCGAATTCAAATTCCTTCCCAACGAGAAGTTTGGTTTTCGACCCAATCACTCTTGCGTCCAACAAGCTCACCGTTGTTTAACACATCAACGTCGGATTGGAACGCACTTGGATGTATGTGGTAGTGCTATTCTTTAATCTGGCGAAAGCATTCGACCAGTTTGGCACAACGGCTTATTATATAAACCATACAAACCCGGAGTGCCCGTTTTGAGATTATTATTAATCATACGAGAATACTTGTCGAATCATAGCTTCCACTTCCGTATCGAGGATGCTCTCCGGCTTTGATGTGATCTGGGAGGATGTTCTCATCACATCAGAAGCGGAATCTCTCAAGGATCCGTGCTAGCCTCACAAGGAGTGACACACGATGTAGACAAGCAACTTTCCGAAACGCCGATTGTCCCATTTGGCTCTCTTCGCCGAGACACGGGCTTCTATTACAATACTCGTAACATAACTCACGTCCTCCAAACTCAGCCAATGCCCTTAACCCATGTTTTAGGAAATGGCGGATCGAAGTTGAACCCACCAAAAGCGCATTTTTTAAACTTTATTTAGCGCCACTTGGAATCTTTACCATCTAATTTAAATCTCACTCTCCACAAAAAAATTGAATACAGTAACTTACCTGCCATGTTTTAAGGTTTAAAACAAATTATCAATATTAAACTAAGTGTAAGTTTACCGTTGTCATATCTATCCAGTTGGGAGGTCCAGTCATCATAGCCTGTCAAATCTGGCTTTGTATTATAACAATAGATATTGTTCACTGTATCGCAGAGTAATAACATTAGTATACGATAATTGATGTAACAAAAGAGGATTGACATAAGACTGGTCTTATTCGCTATTGGAATAAAGGTAACAATACATTTTGTTTTCGCAACAATACTCACAATAATTGTTTTCTTGTTGACTTTGGTATCAAAGAGAGGGCTATTTGCGCTTGACTTGAAAGTGGACTAACAAAATGTTGATATTACAATTGCATTGGATTTAATTTCGATACTTCAACAATAGGAACTCCGAGGCGCCCTTGGATTCTAGCGATTCCTAGATTTGGAGTTTGGCAAATTCGAGAATCCAACTGAATCCCTACATGTCAAAGTTATTCTATAGCTTCAAACCTGTGCTATTTTTCAATAATAATAAATGAAGGGAAATTTGTATAGCAAGGCACAACTATCAGGTTGTTTTTGTAGACAAAAAATCTACTTGTAACCTACTAATTATTACATTTATAACTTAAAAAGAACTATGATATAACAATTACATTAGTCGTGTTAAAACCTTCACATAATTAATCACAAATACATACCTTAACACTGCTTAGTGATATTTTACGTTTATTAGTGTCTTAAAAATATTGACATGTCAAATAGTTTCTGGCAGATTTCTCTTCTGTATTGCCAAATTCGAAATAAAAACAATAGAATGAATTTGAATTAACTTTATTACGATAAACTTTCTTCTCTGTGTGTCTTCAAGACTTTAATTGTTCTGACATGAGTTTTTTTAAAAGTATATGAACATGATAAATACTGGTGGTTTTTTCTATACCAGGTAATGCTGGTATTTAATTAGAGAAGGGATGTTGCGGGCCATAGGCATGCCGGACGCGAGCGCGTTCGAGTGTAATGTTGCTGATGCATTTGGCACCAGGGGGCTTTCCACCTCTTAAAGCAGTATTATTTAAATCTTATTATAATAAAACAATTTTTAAACAGATTAAATTGATTTTTGTTTTTCCTGGCGTTTCGAACACTTTGCAGGGTTCGTGGTCGCAGGATAACTAAGGTGACAAGCGTCGTTACAGATTTTTAAAATCTAAATCTACACGCAATTTAATCCGTTTAAAAATTGTTTTATTATAATGTGTAATAATCGCGAAAACCTAAAATAATGTCTTATTACTATTTTAATCTTACTTTGTATTTTCGTACCACGACGTCCATAAAACAAGCTTAAGTGCTTGTTTGAAATAATGTCGTTTTCTTAGCAGTTTTGGTAACGTCACCTCTAAATCATTCATTCAAATCGTACCGCAACGTGATTTTTATCAACTATCAATCATTTCGGCCGAATGGAGTCCACTGCTGGACACAGGCCTCCCCCAAACCCTCCACCACAATTACCGATATGGGTGTGTTGTGGGTTCATTGGGGGGTTTCGCCATAATCACCACGCTTGGCAGGCGGGTTGGCGATCGCAGTTGAGTTGTTAATGTACTCGAAGGACGCTGCTGCCCATCCTCCGGCTAATCCCTTAGTTGACTTTTACGACACCCACGGAAGGAGATGGGGTGGTAGTATTCTGAGCCGGCGTCATTATCAACTAGCATTAATGTTTTTATGGAAAATTTAACAATCATAGAACAGTTACTCGGACGCGACTTATTTAACATCATTTAGATAATTTATATTATAAAAAACCATTGTCGTGGCATATAAAGTAAGTAAAACTACTTATTTACCTAAAATTGGAAAATGAGTTATGTATCTAGTGATTTTAGTAAATACCCAGGGTATTTAATTTCTTGTTTGTCTAGATGATGAATGAATACGAGATATTTAGGCTAGGCAGGCTAAGCATAATTTCAAAAGTGTATAATTGCTAATACACTAAACACTGGCAAGGTGGCTGAGAGGACACACTGAGAATAGTCGGGTTACCACCGTAAGACAACACCCATTTTTATAAATTACGTTACGGCTAAGCTTGTATAAATGTCGAGTTTAAAATACTGCGCAGTTTGATTTAAGGATGCTTCAGCAAAATTATTTATAGTTCATTTTCAATACACGAATAATTAAAATAGGGATAATTTAGTTATTCATGTGAACTGACCGACTGTGTTGATCTGCCAATAATGAAAGGATCATAAATAAGTAATACTAGAATATAAAGTATTTAATAATACTTAATAGTAAACAAAAAATGAAAAGTTATACTCACCAAAACAAATATTTATCACTTTTCACAAAAACAATAATGAACACCAAGTCAAAGTCAAAAATGGTACATTAGTATTGCAGATATTGCAAGGGTTCTTATTTAGTGATACTTATACTTTAATAATTGTAATGGTTCACTAAATATTTTTAAAAAAACAAGTTTACGTGCAGGCACAACCTAAATAAATTACTACGAAGCTACCAAAAAGGTATATTTTTCTGTGGCAGTTGGGCCAAATACGGTTATAAGTTATGTACTGAATAAGTTTTTTAGAGTAAAATATGTTGTTAGAGTAACGATAAGTTTAGTAGATTTTAGTTAACATTTTAAGATATAGATACATAATAGGGTTAAAAAATTACATTCTTTATTAGAATTACGAAAAGTAAATATTTAGTTAACATTGAATTATAATAGAATCAACCGTTACCCGCCCGCTTCGCTGGGCGCCGATTTATCATATAGCTTTCTAAAAATTTTAATAAAATGAATCCTATTCCACGACATAATTTATATCTGTGCCAAATTTCATCAGAATCCGATCAGCAGTTTGAGCGTGATGGAGCGTCAAAACAATCAAACATACAAACTTGCACGTTTAAACTAGTATGAGAGACTTTTAATTTTACATACAATTTTTGATAACAAAAAGTATGAATTTGTATCTAAATTTTAATTATTTTCGGTGACCGGTTAAACAGAAATCTTAGTAAAATTATGAAACAGTCTGAAACCTTTCTTAGAGCAGTAGTATCTAGTAAGAAGTTGGTTCACTTCGGACTGAGATTATTTTCTATGATGCAGATTTATATATTTAGTTATACAATCAATGGCGATAGTTTTACACCAATCACAGTAATTGATATAAAACACACGAGGAACACAAAGATAAGTCATCAGTATCTAACACAAAATCTCAAACATGCTGACATGATTGAATGATAAAGATGAGATAAAAATGTTTTTTATTCGTGTAAAACTTATGAATAGCCAAACTTTGCTTGCCGCGTTTCAACATGTAGATTTGGAGAAGAACGGGCAAAAAACTCCATGGTTACTCTGTTTACATCATAATATGTTACAATACTAGGTATGACTTGCGGTCTGTGGGAGGCAGACTTGGGGTTGTTCGTCGCCCAAATAGAGACAACCCCGAAACGGTGCCAAGCCATGAACCGTGCCTTTCTAGAGGATGGTGCGGCAGGCCAAGCCGGAAACGGGACAGGACCCGCCCAGTGGCTGATACAGCCGGTTGGTTCGTTGCAGGTCGGACCTTCATACAGACATTCTAAACGACTCGCACTGATCCGATGCTCATATGGCGCAGGGTTCAAATGTGTGTGACATCCTTTAGCTGGTTAGATTCCTACGATAGAAATTAGTGCTATTCTTACTTTAGATTCCTTCCCCTAAGGGAAGGAAATTAGGTAAAAGAAAGTAGCGAATTTAGCAAAGCCAACACGGACTGCGGCCATACCTTGGATATATGCCACACCGGGCCCCGGGAAGACGGTGGTGGGCTCGTGGCCATGAGCTGTCGTGTGCGCAGCACAGCGCACCGCAAGGTTTGGGGGGATCCTTTACAATCCACCCCGAGAAGTGCATTGCTGGGTGGCCTTTTTACAGTCGCCTTCCCTACGCTAGAGGGGGTGCCCGCTTTACAGTTAGCCTCTCCGAGATGTGCCTAAAGGCGTGGCACCAATGGGTGGCTCTAGTGTGATCTTATGAGGACCTGGACCCCCTTCGTGGCCGTAACTGACCGCTCCACTGGTTTTCGCTGGCATGTCCCTTCGCCCTTCCCTGGGGCGGAGGATATTCCCTGGTACCAATAACAAAAAATGGTGTCGTGTGCCTTCGCCGGCGGAAGATTACGCGATAACGCGCTGTAGCCGTAACACGAAGCTGTCATAATGTGTGCACACGACTACATATCAAGCTACTACTTCCAGTACATAATACTTCAGTGCTTCGACGCCATCGACCACGTCGAAACTTTATAATGTAATAGACAAGGCAGTAGACAGATACCAAAAAAATTAATGTGTTTAAGGTAATATAAAAATGGCCACGCTTATAATTTAATGTTCGTCAATTATGCAAAACAAAATAAGCTGATCTTGCATTGTATAGGCTATCCGTACGATGAGAGATCAGCGTAAACTGGATCATCATTTCAGCCGAATGAAGTCCACTGCTGGACACAGGCCTCCCCAAAGACCACCACAACGACTGATATGGGTGTGTTGTGGGCTCGTTGGGGGTTTTGCCATAATCGCCACGCTTGGCAGACGGGTTGGCGATCGCAGTTGAGTTGTTAATGTACTCGAAGGACACTGCTGCCCATCCTCCGGCCAATCTCTTAGTCGACTTTTACGACACCCACGGGAGGAGATGGGGTGGTAGCATTCTGAGCCGGCACCACACGGCAAACTGGATATGTATAGCTTAATGTGTAGCCGTGTGCACAACAGAGTCTTATTTTTATATTTGTATTTAGTATATAAGCCGCCACTCCACTAGGCCAGCGGATTAAGAATATAGCACCTCTCTATCTCCTCCCGTGGATGTCCTATATAAAAAGCGACTAAGGGACTTAAAACCAGAGGCATGGGTAGCAGCGTCCCTCCTGTGAAACAGCAGCCAATCTACGCTCACCAACCCACCTGTCAAGCGTGGTGAGTATTGGCAAATTCCCCCCCAAAATGACGAAACAATTGTTTTTGTTAAATCTATGGGGGAGGCCTTTGTTCAGCAGTGGACTTCTTTAGACCGATATGATAATGATGATGATTAACCCTGTGTTGTTCCCGTCAACGAACAAACCACCGCTCTCTATCCATGAGTGTAGTAAAAGGCGACTAAGGGTTGTTATCAAGAAGATGAGAAGCAGCATCCTACTGTGTGCTAGTAACAACATACTTCGATCACCAATCCGCCTGCCAAGCCTGGT
Source organism: Diloba caeruleocephala (assembly GCA_947459985.1). Classification (NCBI taxonomy): domain Eukaryota; kingdom Metazoa; phylum Arthropoda; class Insecta; order Lepidoptera; family Noctuidae; genus Diloba; species Diloba caeruleocephala. The sequence goes on from OX381618.1 coordinate 8,487,681, forward strand.
GATAATGGCAGTCTACCCTCTGAGTACTCATAGTAGTCATCATTAGGAGGCCCATGTTCAGCTGTAGACGTATACAGGCTGATGTATGTGTGTGTGATTGCCTGAAAATAAAGCGATAAATAAAATAAAAATGTGTGGTTAGGTCACTTGGCTTCGGGTGCGTAGATTGGGGAATCCGTGCCAACACCGAGCGACCCACGAGAAGATGGTAGCACGCATGTGGTCACGTGCTGCCGTGGGACGCTTTGGGGGATCCTTTACAATCCCCCGAGCGGATGACCGCTTTACAGTCACCCTCTCAGGGATGTGCCTATAGGCGTGGCACCAGTGGGCGGCTCTGGTGTGATCATACGAGGACCTGGAGCCTCCCTTAGGTGCCGAAGATGACCGCTCCAGTGGTTTTAGCTGGTAGGAGTCGCCATACCCCTTCGCCCTTCCCCGGGGCGAAGGAAGTTCATGAAGAATTTCCACTAGGCACCAATAAAAAAATAAAATTCAGAAAATATCACTTAGCTTGGGTCGGTTCTTGCTGAAAAAGAAAATCAATAAGCGTTTTTCTTGACCATCCAAACCACGATTTCTTTAACATGTCAGCAACTATGCTTCTTTCTATAATAATCGATGTTATGACTATTGCAAGGGAAGGTGTAACTGATTTTAATTTAATGATTAGAAGACCAAAAGCTTGTTGCTCACAATGGTTTCCTATACGTATAACATCGGATTCCGACATCTCGACGACTATTAAAACTAAACGCCACGTTATTGCGGTGGTGTGGTCTAAATCCATTGATACAGCGAGTCTTTGCTTATTTGCTCATATATATAATGACGTAGAACCTAGATTTTTTGAGCATAAGCAAACTGCTTATAGCGTAATGCCGCTAAATATCCAGTGTGTTTATTTCAGTGCGTTATGTGTGCTAACACACTGGATTTTTGCATCACATACTATTATTTTCATAAATACATTTTAACACACTTTTACAAGCTCGATCTGTACATTCCACAATATGTTTGCCAAAAATATTGCAACCAGTATTTCAACTGAACTCTTAAACCAATTTAGTTAAAATTGTGGAAAGCACCCCCCTGTCTCCAATCAATACATCTCTAGACTCACAAACCAAAGTAAGGCATATAGAAAATATAATTGAAAGAAACATAATTTGGAACTTGCATATCTACAACAGTCATTCAAACTGGTAAATGAATCAAGGGCTATGACCGTGCGGCCTACTATCTCGTCACTTCGCCCCGCACCACTTTAACATCGCAGAAGAGACCTGACTATACCTATAGAAATTTGTACAAAACATTTAAGCAATCAATCTGGGTCGATGTTCTGGGCCATGTGGTGCCTGCCAAAAAAGCGCTATCTCATTTCATCACGCGGGTATCATAAAGGGTGATTATGGGATCAGCCGAAGGATGGGCAGTTTTTCTTCCGAAATTTTGAATCGTCTGGATTGGTCCAAGTCTGGAACATGTTCAAGATGGACTGCTCTTCTGCTTTTCTTTTGTCCAAACATTGCGGACCGCTTGACCAGCAGCCAGAGCAGAGTTTGAGCCAATTAAGGCGCAAAAGACCAAGATCGTGGTATTCTAGCAGAATAACACCTTCCCTCTATCTCTCACCACGTGCACCGATCTTTACGAGTGTCAGTATCACCACAGCGATCGGGCGTTGGCAAATGATGTTAATTTTCGAGTTTTACAGCGAAACAAAGCAATTGTTATCTGGCAAGGCATCGCTCACGAGTTGTGGCTCGGTATCTAGCGGTAGGAGCTCGGACTGGCTACGATAGGTGGATGGTACACCGAGCGAAAGAAACTATAAACATTTTGAAGGGAACATCGTTTAACTACAAAGTATTAAACTTATGGAAATGCTTATTCCTTCTTTCGTCGTAACTAAGCAAGTGACGTGAGTGAGGGTAATGCACTCAAAATCCTTCTTCCATAAATATCAATTTTACCTGCTCCCGATTTACTACCGCTGACGGGCAAGGTGCTGGCATTAAAATAAAAAATAAGTAATGTAATTAACACTTCTTTTGTTATTCTTATAGCACTTATTTTTATAAGGAAGAAGGGAAAGCACTCATTTAAATCTTACCTATGCGTCACACTCTCTTGCACAAATATTTTTTTAACGATGAACAAATAGTAAAACATCTTGCATTCAAATTGTCAGCCTAAAAATGCCGGTCGTTATTAGTTTCGCAAACAGTTTCAGGCTGTGACGTCCATAGGTGCCAGAAGGCAGGCTATTCGGTCCAACAGGCCTGAGCCCCCTGCCGGCGTTCCTTCTTTATACGGTGGATCGGGGATCACGGCGCGCAGATGAGGGAGTCTGCGTACTCATACCAAGTGATCCCCGGAAAGACAGCGGCGAGCACATGGTAACATGTCACCGTGTACACAGCACACTGCACAGCAAGGCTTAGGGGTTTTTTTTTCCAAGATGACCTCGGGGGGGGGGGGGGGTGCCATCTTTACAGTCGCCTCCCCTCCGCTAGAGGGGTGACCACCTTACAGTCATCCACTGCGAGATGTGCCTATAGATGTGGCACCAATGGACGGCTCTAGTGTGATCGTATGAAGACCTGAAGCTCTCCTTCGGTGCCGTAGATGACCACTGTGGTTTTAGCCAGTAGGTCGTTCAAACTTGTCTAGTAACATTCCTCTTGCTCTCCAATTCATGACTACAACATAAAATCTTAACTTTAAATGTCATTCTAAAATTGGATCCTGTGGTCTCATTGTGCACCATTCCTAGTGGAGTGCAATCGGTGTACGGACACGCACGGCAGTCGCGGCCGAATTACAGCCACTGATACGATCGCGGACGACAAATCGCACGACGCGACGGCCGCTCCGCAGTCGCTCGCGCCCTTCCTCCAACGTTTCACGCTTGGCATACCATCGGAACATCAACAACATTATAGTTTCCCGCTTTCTTTTAGATACTGTCGCTTTGGTAGTAAATTATTGTTTATAGTTTTCTTGAAAGATAAAATCATCTCATTCCAGATTTTGTACAAGAATGTGTCGTGAACGGGTGCTCTCTGTCGGGCCCTGATCAGCTGTTAACTACTATAGACGGCACGATTGGTGCAGTGGCTAATACAGTCCGCTGCTACGCACCGGGTTGTGGGTTCGATTCCCGCACGGAACAAATATTTGTACGATCTGCAGATAGTTGTTCCGGATCTGGGTGTATTGTGTGTGGAATTTGTGTTTGTGAACGCACCCAGGACACAGGAGAAATAATAGTTAAAAAAAAAAATATGTAAGTATTTTACCTAAAATTGTTGAAAAATAGAATAAACAAATATTTTAATTTATAAATTTCAAATTACAATGTTTTCCGACAAGAAGACGCTTTTTTACAGAACTAGTTCACAAGAAATGCTCGTACAAAGTTACAAAGCTACGATACATTGCGTGTTACCGCCCTATCGAATATGGTGGTATCTGCCTCACGCTATCTCGCCATGTCCTGCAGATGCCTCGCGATACTATCGTAAAGGTCAGAGGATACTACTGCGGCACATCTATACTTCTTTTAATACGGCTTTCGGTTGGTGCGAAAATATTAAGACTATTGGATTGCAAGTTGTATTCGGCTTGGCAAAGTGATTAATAATTACGTACGAATTACGAAACAAAGTACAAGAAAAAGGATTTTCTTTTTCTGGGACACGCTGCGTTCACAGAATTTCCAGTGCACATAGGTACTGCTGATGGCCATTGATAGGGTTTAGGTAGTGGATACGACAACCGTTTGTAGGAGTGGGTAAATGATAGGTCTTCTGCGCTATGGGCCGCGGGTTCCATCCACGGAACGAATATGTCTGTGCCCTAAAAATAGACGTGTCTGGGAGCAGATTTTGGTCTTTGTTCTGCATTCACCATACAGGACAAATACAATTTTTAAAACCCTGACTTGACTTATAAATCTCAGCTTCTGATATTGCCATCGAAAATACATGTTTTTCCAACATAATCTGCCAGAGCACTGAAAGATTTCCTACTCCAAGCCACAAACCAAGTAAGTATACGACATTTTAAGAACACATAAGAAGCCAATACATAACCTAAAAAGACAATAAGTCAGCAACGTGACCGCTCTAAACTGATGATCATTGTCTGACTACAGTGATTGTGTGTCGGTCTGTCCGGCGGTAACAAATTAGCAAGCGTCTGTGACCACGCCGTGGTCACGCGCACCCGACCTTGCGCGGTGCGCTTCACGTTAGCGTAGATTTCATTTGGTAAACATTACTAAATGCCGTTTTATGCAAAGAAGTATTACTGGGTTTTCTTAAGGCAAAACGAGGAAATAGATTTTGTGTCGTGCATGTTTGAGGACAATATATACCTACATTGTGAAAAGATAGATGTTGCGTAACTAAATAATTTAAATTGACAACACTTTTGCTTCATAAAAGTGTACAATTACTTAGTTTTAACTGTAATGCTGTGCATTTAAATTTGAATTAATAAATACTTGAGATAAAATAATGTTTCATAATATCAAGAAAAATTCCACCGACATTTAGAAAAAAAACCGGACAAGTGCGAGTTGAACTCACGTGGAGAGGGTTCCGTACGACGAATAAGTTATCCACCATGTTTTTTTTAATCTGACTCTGATTTGTTTGTCGTAACTAAAATATATTGTCTATTGTTGAATTCAGTCTTGTACCAATAACTTATTGCAAGAACAAACTTCGTATTATAATAAAACACTTTTCAACGGATTCTATCTCTATATTTCTATATATATATATTTTAGTCTTTTTATTTTAGTTTTTAAAATCGTAGTTGAAAAACATGTTCTCCCATACATTCCAACTGTAAACATAATTTTATACGCACAATATTGAAATATTTATAATGTTATTTTAAGACCATAGACGTCTTAAATTTGCCGTGTGGTGCCGGCTCAGAATGCCACCACCCCATGTCCTCCCATGGGTGTCGTAAAAGTCGACTAAGGGATTAGCCGGAGGATGGGCAGCAGCGTCCTTCGAGTACATTAACAACTCAACTGCGATCGCCAACCCGCCTGCCAAGCGTGGCGATTATGGCAAAACCCCCCAATGAGCCCACAACACATCCATATCGGTGGTTGTGGTGATCTTTGGGGGAGGCCTGTGTCCAGCAGTGGACTTCATTCGGCCGAAATGATGATGAAAAAATGATGAGACGTCTTATAGGTTTTCCTGTAATCTATAGGTAAAGAAATATTGTTTAAATTATAGGCTACGTAGTTTCGGAGATAACGATACCATCCCCAACAGATGGTAAATTTTCATCCATTTTCTTAAATAACTTTACAACTATATATTCTAACATTATAAAATAAAACTATTTGAGACCCCCACAACAAGTCCTTCTATTCGATATTACACGGTATAGTTTACAAAACTCTATTCTTTAATTTTCTAAATTGCCCCCTAAAAGCCCCATATTCAAAATTCATTTACTTACGTTACATTTCGTGTTTGGGTCGCAGAAATCCATATGCGTACCAAAATTCAACTTAATCTGTCCAATAGCTTCGGAGCAAATTGGCTATGGCAGACGGACAGACAGACAGACAAACACAGATACACGAGTGATCCTATAAGGGTTCCACCGTTTTTTCCTTCGGAAGTTCGGGCCCCAAAAAGAGTAGAGTCCATGTTGGTGGAACAATATCAAAGATTGATTTGGCTACGTTCCTCTAACGTATCGACGACTTTACGCCGTGTTTACAGGATGCGCTCGCGCATTTGTTTGAATTGTGGAGTCTGTCCAATCACGCAATCCTCTAGAGAGTAAGCAAAGCTTACTGGCAAACGTCATTACAGAGAACAACCCTAATGACATCTACCGGGCTAGTAATCCATATCTCCTCGTCCATACTTGAACCTCCACTGCATAAGCCACGGTCGTTCGTCGAATTCATTACGCTTGGAAAACTCACTGATGATCTAGTATGTTATTAATAGCAGTTAGGAGGAAACCGCTGCCCATCGTCTAGACATTTTACGACACCCACGGGAAATTCGCGGTTGATCTTCACTTCGTGGAAAATCAGGAAGCTGTCATTATTACTTTTTGACCAATTAGAAACACTTATAATCAGAACGGTTCCGTTTGAGATTGTTCACGATCGGTCGGCGGTAGATATCGCAGGATTTATCGCACGATACATCGACTGTTGTGACACCAGCTCGCAAGACCCGATAGATGGTGTTGGATTAGTATCCACTGCCATTACGACCTGGGATTTATTTGTTGTGAACCACTTTTTGCTATTTTCCCATTTTACATGTTTTCTCTACGTTGAGGATTCCGCATCGCATCATATTTTTTTATACTATAGGAAAGCGATTGAGCATGCGGGTCGCCTAAGTGATCACCGCCACCAATGTACATCTACAACATCGGTGGAGTTGCTAATGTGTTGCCGTATATCTGCCATATGTTTTGGGGTTGAGCTACGGGTATTCGTCGCTCACCGCACGAAATGCATCAGTATTGCTACTACACGCCGGTATCTGTGACCGCGCACGTAGTACTTCCCCAGTCCAGCCAGCCCATTTACGAGCTCTAGTCAACCGATGACAAATATTAAAGATTTTCAGCCAATGTCGGAATGTACTGCACTAACTTTTTACTGGAGAGACATCCTTATTTGATATTTAATAATACTATCACACCATAGTGCTGCCATAGAGAGTACCCGGTTAGAGTCCCATTACATTTTAGATTAAAATTCTCGAAAGGGCCTCTGCGTGTTGGAGCCATGTCCCCGCGTAAGCCTATCAAATGACCGGGTTCCCTCTTACAGGGGATATATGCCCGTGAATAGAGAAACATGTAGATAATAAATATTAACCTCCTCCGGGGAACTCGTTATCTATGGTTACAGAACGCAGAATAGCTTGTGGCGAGCTGTATGTGAGTGGCAACAATGCGTACCTGAAAGCCCCAGAGAGTCGATCAGAGCCTCGTCTCCGGCTTACCTTTATTGGTCGGCTGGATTGGAACCCCATGAGTGCCTGCAGGACTTTCAACTCTGGCTTGCCTTAGTTGGCTGATCAGAGGGGTGCCACCAGAGTTATATGCTCGGAGGTGGAAGTGTCAGTGTGGCAGGTAAACCAACTGCCAGTGTTCGAGACGTGCGATGGTGGAACGGGTGCCACATCTCTTGACGCCCCGAGCCACTCACGTCGGTGTTGCTCCTTGTCACCTGTAGTGGTGGCCTTTTAGGGTGCCCATGCCCGGAGGCCACAACTCACGGAGGCCAGAAATGATTAAGCTTGACATCTCTTCCCGGCCTGTGCGGTACATATACTTCCCAAAACACCCTTGGCCCAAAAGTGTCTACGTCAGTGGAGTTAAGGGCGCCAAGCCGCTTTTACAGTCACTCCTCCATGACTGGTCATACAGCTACTACAGCAACGTGCACCCAAGTTAGTATTACCTGCTTCAATTACAGCTTAACAGAAATTTATATGTGCCAGCTACGAATAGCACCAACCGATCTCGGCCCCTGAGTGTCGTAAAAGGCGATTATGGGATCGGTCGGAGAATGAGCATTAATGTCCTTCGAGTACATTAACAACTCAACTGCGATCGCCAACCCGCCTGCCAAGCTTGGCGATTATGGCAAAACCCACAACGAGCTCACAACACACCCAGACATGTCGTTGTGGCGATCTTTGCCTCCCGCCTGTGTCCAGCAGTGGACTTTCATAAGCTGAAACGATGAGAATGATGACGATGAATATTTTTTCTATACTGGAAATCAATATCATTATAGCCGATACAGCAAATTCCATAATCATCCGTCCGAAATTCCATAATCATCCGTCCATCCATCGATTCACCAATTTGTCATAGTTAAAAATAAATTTAGTAAAACCACAGATAATTAGAACCTAAATCGTTTTTCAAATAAATAGTTACATCAACAACCCATATTCTGTCTGGCTGTGAATGGAAAAATCAGTGTGTGCCAAATGTGTCAGTATTTTCCACAGAATGACAGGAATATACCAGATTCCAAGGTTAAACCGGTTGTCAGACAGTTACTCTCTGAGGCAAGGAGAGGTTTAGAGATTTATCCCCTTTCAAAACCACGACTGCAATAAGAGAAGCTTAACCTGCCAGATCAGTCCTTCAGCGCGGCAGATATGAGCACCTCAGAGCATAGCTAAATTATTTTTTATTGTTATCATATTTACACTATGTAGAATAAGCGTTAAACAATAATCACGTGGACAAGTCACGGGTCAAGCTAGTTAGATAATAAATTGATATTGGTAATATAAAAATTAATTACGATCGATGAGTATGAACCGTTAAAATTAAAATATTCTTATCTAATATCAAAGTACGCTTTTTTACATTTGGGTGCGTAGAAAAATAGCGGGAATCGGGAGAGGGCCGATCCCGCACGGAGAAGGACGAAATCGTGCCGGGGTAACAACCGCCCCGGCGCCCACGTCCAACACGCCTGCCACACGGAGATCACAGGTGCGCAGATTGGGGAGTCTGGGTGCTCATACCAAGCGAGCGACCCCCGGGAAGATGGCGGCGCGCACGTGGTCACGTGCAGCGCACAGCGAAACTTGGAGGGATCCTTTACAATCCTCCTCGAGAAGTGCCTGGCGTGGCGACCTTTTTACAGTCGCCTTCCGTATGCTAGAGGTGGTGACCGCGTTACAGTCATCTCCTCCGAGATGTGCCTAAAAGCGGTGCACCATGGGCGACTCTAGTGTGATCTTACGAGGACCTGGATCCCCCATTCAGTGGCCCCCCGGGCCGAATGAAACTCATGATAAATTTCCACTGGAGACCAATACAAATAGATGCGCAGAGAATAAGCGTCAAGGTCTAAACAGTGCCCTTCTTGTGACAAAAACTTAGGTAACTTTTTTCACTTAAGACAAGAAACCTTTTAACCTTCCTACATCTGAATCAGGATAAAGCTACTCTAGAGCTCATTCTACACAAATCACAATAGCGAGGAATTACGAGTTAAATTATAAAGGCTGCACCACACAGGCAGGTCGTCAGCACTCAACCATAAAGTAGGTGAGTCACTACACAGGCGGTCGGCTTGCGTCTGTGCAGAGGACGGTAAGGTTGCCAGATAAGAAAACTCTAATTGGTAAGGCTACCATATTGCAGATCAAGTTTTGCTTCAAATTGACATGATCCGAGATGTCTCGCAAAGTGGGTCTCCATCGCGCTAATGGTAATTATTTACTGTAGGGTTGGCATATTGGGGTGATTTACGAGGAGACATGAGTCCAAAACTCAGAACATATAGCATATGTAATGGAACACTACTCGAGTACACTCCATGCCTGCCCCCAATTGTCCCCGGTGTTTTGGGACTTTGTATGAGATGGAAGCTACCACGAAACGGTCCATTGCAATTAGTGTTATATGGACTGAAAAAGTTCGAGTAAACAGAAAAAAAAGGTGCTTACTTTCACCTTTAATAGAAATTGTGTGGAAGACTGATTTCCAAATCGTCATCATTAGCGTTAGCAGCCCGTGTGCCCACTGGTGGTATTGGGACTTGTTACCACTGCTACAATGACGGATCGCAGAGGACGATTACTATAATCAATCACACTCGGTGATCGCTGTGGTATTTTCATTACGTTGTTAAGCACGAAGGATTCTGCTGCTCAGGTTATAATATTTTCAGAAGTTTAAGCGAATAGCATCCATTGAATTGAAATAGCTTACAGAAATATATCGCGTTTATTTCATTAATTCTATATACTTACGTACAGCACCTATAGTTATCTATACGTGCAACGTGGCAACGTGCAGCCCTAGCACATACAATTATTATATTATTAATACACGAATATACGTATTACAAAATGAAATAAAATAAGATTTCACTGTTCTACTGTATATACTCACATTAAGCAACACATTTGTATAGTAGGACATAAGTGCATGCTCGATAAATATATAAAATAAAATATTATTCTTAATTCGCTCAACGTTTCGAACACTTTGCAGCGTCCACGGTGAGGTGAGGTGACCCCCCTACATACAACCAAACAAAATCTCTTTATAATATATACTAGCTGGGACGCGCGCTTTCACCCGTAGTTTAATTTAAAAGAAATTGGATTATTTATGAATAATTTAGAGTACCTCGGCAGAGACACTTGACATAGAGTATATATATTGGATTTCACGGGTTTTAATTTTTTTGCGCGGAACCCTAATTATTTTTCCCGTAGAAATCGGTCCAGCCGTTTCGGAGATTAGCGGGAACAAACAGACAGACAGACAAAAAAAAAGTTTTTTGTTGTAGGTACCGTATATACTTTCATATGCATTTAGTAAAAAACTGTTATTTTGACATTACAAACAGATACTTCAATTTTATTTATTTGTATAGATAAACAAATCCAATGATACGGCACAACTGCTCAACGTGAGATCCGCAGTTCGATTTCCTGGTCGGGCAGCCATACGACGGTTTTACTGTAAGCAAATTATCAGTAACAGGCCGGAATTTGCAAGTGTCCTGTAGATTGCAATAAGTATGCCACCTTACATGAGATGGATTACCGAAATCAGCAAAAAATCTGTGGGGTACCCAGTACTAAGACCGTTAGATGGAACTCGAAGTACATATACACAAGTTAATACTTTATAAATTGCGAAGTTATGATGATGTTCAATAATTTCTTTGTATAAGTACCACATTTTTACCATTTTATTAGGTGGCATCAGAATAATCAAATGAGGGAGTGATCTAACATGTGAACGCGCTGCATATACTGACCATGGGAGATATAGTCTCGTCACGGGTCAACTCCCGCGAACTCTAAAGTTTGTACTTGTGACTAATTAATAGTCATCGTGAAACTCACTTTGATAGGAAATTACAATATCTTTAATTCAAACGGGTAATCATTAGAAATACGCGGCATTAAGACTGTACTGTATGACTGACTGTACTGTTCTTCTCTAGGCTGGACCAGTTAAAAGCGTAGCCTCTAAAAACCCTTGACTTGGAACCTAGTGTCATTACACAATTTGGGCGGCTTTAATAATAATACAGTTCTCAGTAGTATAGGAGTACCCACCCGCAGGACAATCCTATGGCGCTGGAGACCCAGTGAATTTAAGGTATTTAAAAATCTCACTGGAGAATGAGCAGCTGTATCTTCATTTAAGACTGAGTCTATAAAGTCAAATTGTTTTTATTCATGTAAACCATTTTGCTGGCACTTACGAATAGTTAGATATAATAGTTGCATGGTTCTAAGGAGTTGGTCCTATGGAGGAGAACCGGCAAGAAACTCCATGGATATACTCTTTTGAAATAATATATGAAAGTATTACAGTCTTCAATATAATCGAAAAAAACTATGTGAGGATAATGCATGCCAATGTGTGAGATAAATACACACATATGTATGCACAATGATAATTAAATGCGTTACAATTAGATTGCTATAACAGTTATATAAGCTGACTCATCCCGACAGACGGTACCCATTCACGGGCATAACGCATGTATCAGCATAGCTCAGCTCAACCTGCTCAATCAAAATATAGAATTATACACCATTTCTGCCCCCTTAAATAAAGCTCTCACAGCAGCTCAGATATGTAACGTCAAGTTTGTGTACTTAATTTATTTATTTATTTATTCTTTATGTGCGTACAGAGGCGGACTTAATGCCAAAGGCATTTTCTACCAATCTACCTTAGGGTGATGCAGAAAGAAGATATGGTAGGTGCATTAACAACACTATTGCAACTTGATTTAATGTGATATTATTAGCAATGTATATTTAAAAATAAAAATAATAAGTAAGAATATATAATTAAATACATTCATATGTGTACATAATTACATTTATAATATATATGAGGTATATATAAATATATATATAAACACTAAATAAACACACAAGGTGCTCACGTACTTTTATTTTAAAAGAGTAGTGACTGGTAGCCATCCTGATATCCAGAGGAAGTGCATTCCACAGAAGAATAGACTGTACGAAGAAGGAAGAGAAGAGAACGGTGAGTAGGGTATTGTAAGAGGCGATTGTTTAGACGTTGGAATTGAGAAGTTAGATAAGAGGGCGCAGAATGACAGTCTAGTAAAGAGAACAGAGTAGTCAATGTCCGCAGAGCTCTACGTTGACGAATCGTCAACCAATTTAAATGTGAGCGATACGCTGACACATGATCATATTTACGAAGATTAAACACGAATCGAATACAGTTATTTAGAAGCCGGTCAAGTTTATTGAGATGATCTGCATTCAGGTCATAGTAACACACATCACCATAGTCGAAAATTGAAAAAATTAAGGTCTGCACAAGCATTGCTTTCGTATTGGATGGGAGCAGGATTTTTAGGCGATAGAGAGACCGTAAAACTTCAGTGACTTTTTGGCTGACAGTCACAGTAGATTTAGGTGCGGCTCAGATTGGGGAATCTGCATTGTCACACTGAGTGACCTCCGAGAAGACGGTAGCGCGCCCTGGAGCCACCTTCGGAGCGTAAAATGACCGCTACGGTGGTTTTAGCCGGTAGGAGCCCTTCACCGGGGCTGAGGAAGTTCATGAAGAATGTCCACAGATGATTAAAAAAATGGTTAGTGCGGCTGGGGTGGTGGGTATAATTAACAATAATTCGGGAATTCGAAATCTCAATGTTTGTTGTATGTAATGTAAAAATGTTTGGTGTTTATCATGAAGATCTTAGATGCTTGTGCTTGTTACCAGCCCTAATCGCAAGTCGGCGTAAATTGAATACCCTCGTGACGCTACGTGTCGGGATCAGATGCCCCGATAATGGCTATTGTTTGTTTTGTATTTATAAACTAGATAACGGCAGATATAGGCAAGCGATATTTGCCACGATGTATATTTTAAATAGGTTACCTGAGAATTTTAATCTTATTGAGCGACTTCATGAACGTGTGCTGTCTGTTGGGACTGGTCAGCCAAATGCTGACAATTTAATGAAAACTTTGTAAAAATATTACCAGGCTTGTTTAGTAGACTTTTTAAGAAGTTAAGACTCTTTCTCCTATATTGTTTTCACATTTCTACAACAACTTTTAATATTATTTAAATACATTAATCAGGGAATTCCTTGCCCGATCTTTTCCATCGGAAATCAACATCTTGGAACGCGGCAACTTAAAGGCTCGACTATTCTTAAGTGTCTGTACATGGTTTTTATCTTTATCTATATTTACAATGTGAAAGTTTGTGTCGTTTTACGCTAGTATATGTATACCATAAACAAATTTTTAATGTAAATGTACTGAGATATATCTTGCCTGTATCCGCATATTTTATAAACAATAAATATTGTAATATAAAAATATATCTATTATAATATATCTATTATACTCTATATATATAATTATAATATTATAATAGATCGGCCATTGTATTGTTGTTACAACAATGTTTTACTTATTAGTCATTATAGTCCTCTTACAAAAACTCCGGTAAGACTTTCGGGTTCCTGACCGCGCGTATCAATCGTCATTAGTGTTCAACTGACTCTGACAGCTTAAAATTCTCTCCATGGAGGGGTCTTGGTGTGGATAGAATCGTCGCCCACGTCCATCCACGTCGGCGCTTATTATTTTCTATGTCACCATAGCTATGTATGTCTGTTTGTTCTCTATAAATACCTTATTGTACCTACTTATTTATACTTATAATTGTTCTGGTAACTTATTAAAAAAAAAAACTATATATCTTATTCTTTCTTTCTTTAGCGTTGTTTTATTTAGTAGATAATTGGTTTAATTATTGTTACAGAAGCTGGATTCATATCCGTAAGTCACTACAGGCTATAGTCGAAAACCAGCGCCGGGCTTCTGTCTGGCACACGCTAAACTAGACCCTATTCACCACAACCGCGAGGCACACGCAACTGTTTTACCGTTTTTATCGTTGTTTGTATAATTACACTTATCCTTTTGTTTGTGTATACATATATTGTCTCTCTTGTTGTGGCTGGATAAATATTTTCTTTCTTTCTTTCCATTCGAACCCTGACCGCGGCAAATGCGGCTTAACCTCTCAGATCATTACTTTTGCGAGGTAACCATTCTACCACAGGGGCGTACAGATATACTTGTTTATTCCTCTGATACCTAGTTTTCGTGTGATGTCCTGATTAGGAATATATCACCACTCCACTTCCTCCCGTGGATATCGTTAAGATAAGGGGCTCTAAACCAGAGGGATGGACAGCAGCATCTCTTGTGTGGGACAGTAGCCAGACTGCGCCCACCAACCTGCCAAGCGTGATGAGTACTGGCAAATTCCCCGCAAAATGACACAATTGTTGAAATCTCTGAGGAGGCTTTTGTTCAGCAGTGGACGTCCTTTGGTTGATAATGATGATGACCAATTCTAAGCAGATATTTGTTATATAATTAAGGGTGTGAGTATTACTACGTTGCAGTTTTGAGGCGCTTATAAGTAGCCAGTTGCACTCACTGATTGCTAAAAGACCGGCGAGGTTAGTCTATGGATGGGTGACCACATGGTAGTATTTGAACTGAGCGTCTCAATTGGACCGTAACAAGTTACGCTTAATTATAATAGTAATAAAAACCCTCTGGGGCAGGTATTGTCTCACCATGGGATAAACGCAATCCCGGAGGACAGATAAGACAAAGGTCCTCACCCTTTTCCTACAAAAAAGAAGAGCGTCATGCTACAGAAGGAGACCGCAGACCGTGATTGGGAGAAGGCCAATCCTGCGCGGAGAAGGACTAGACAGCGTCGGGGTAACAACCGCCCCAACGGCCTAGTCCAACACGCCTAAGCCCCTCCCTGTCGTTATTTGGCGGGGGCCTCGGGGGTCAAGGGCGTGTGGATTGAGGAGTCTACGTGCTCATACCGAGTGACTCCCGGGAAGATAGCGAAGCGCACCTGATTACATGCCGCCGTGTGCGCAGCATAGCGAACAGCGAGGCTTCGGGGGTTCTTTTATAGTCACCCCGAGAAGTGCCTGGGGGGTGGCCTTTTCACACTCTCCCCTCCACTAGAGGGGGTGACCACTTTACAGTTATCCCCTCAGATATGTGCCTAAAGGCGTGGCTCCATCGGCGGCTCTATTGTGATCTTACGAGGACCTGGAGTCCTTCTTCGGTGCCGAAGATGACCGCTCCAGTGGTTTTAGCCGGTAGGAGTCCGGCATGCCCCTTCGCCCTTCCCCGGGGCGAAAGAATTTCTAGATGAATTTCGACAGGGGGCCAAAAAAATTGGTATTACCTCACCACGAGATAAACGCCATCCCGGAGGTCAGATAAAACAAAGTTCCTCACCGTTTTGATTTTATTTTATTTTAATTACAACGGTCTTGGACCAATTACAATGATTAAAGATTGAAGACATAGATAAAATACAAGGTAAAGAATATAACAACTAGGGACTCGTCTTTCATACATTTCGCTCACAATGTTTCTGACATAGGTACTTACAATGTCTACTTTCAATCATCCGTAATCAAATCATAACTCTGCTGAGAATCCAAGACCTGTTTGAGTACAGTGAGAGTGCGTGGTATTGGCGAGTTATCTCGCGCTGGCGTGAGATATGTAGGAACAGCAAAGAGCTTGTGTTTCCTGTTGCGGCGGTAATTGTCTGGAGCGAAGAATCGATCCAGTTCGTTAAGCAGGTCGGGTGCATCAATGAACCCACGAAGAGTTTTACAAACGGTTGTAAGCTAAGCAAATGCTCTCCTTACCTAAGCGAGTTGTAACCGAGGCACCCGAGAAGAAACTTAGTTGAGTAGAGTTTAGGATAGTCGCCATTTACGCGTTTATACAGGTACCTCAAAAAAGCTTTTTGAATCTTTTCTAATAAGAGCGTATAGGTTCTTTCATACGGATTCTAGATACGACGAATACGTATAGGTTGCAGTGTGGTGTGGGTCTGACCACGCCACGCCGCTTCAACCTTTACGTCAACGGGCTGATTAAAGGGCTCAGCAAATCTGGTATCGAATGCTCAATAGATTGTGAATAACATAAGTTATGCTGACGATATGGTTTTGCTGTGCCCAGCAGTCAAAGCCCTTGAAAAGCTGATAGGCTTGTGCGAGAGGTACGCGGAAGCCCATGGCTTCAGGTATAACACAAAAAGAGCGAACTACTTATTTTCATGGCGGGAAATACTCAAGTCGGTTCCATCAGTTAAAATTTGAGGAGAGCCCTTAAGTAGAGTCACTCAAGTCAAATACCTAGCTGCTTTGTGGAAGACCTTTCAGATGACCTTTGAGCGGGAACGTAGGGTATTGGCAGTAAGATGCAATACGCTGGCTCGTAGGTTAGCAAGATGGACCAGAATGGTTAGTTACTTTATATTCAAAGCATATTGTCAAGTTTTTTACAACTGTAGCTCCTGGGTCAGATATACTCGCAGATCACTGGATGCCCTACGAGTTCCATATAATTATGGTTTTAGGATGTCTTGATATTGTAGCGCATCAGGTATGTTTACTGTGGGAAATACAGACAGCTTTCAAGCAGTATTAAGAAAGAGAGTAGCCTCCCTTATGCGGCGCGTCCGAGTGCTAGTAACCTCCTAAACACCATATTGTGCTTAACTGATTGTCCCGTGGTGCACCATTGGAACGCCATGCACATGGCGTCTAGGACACCGATGTTTAATATTAAATAGGTTACTATAGATTAAATTTTAACAATAAATTATGAATTTTTTTATACCACAAATAAAATAAATATTATTATTAAACTATGATTTCAGGACTTTTCGTGCACAGATAAATCAAAACAATATTTTGACTAACCTCAACCTTTCGGTCAATACAGCTTTATATTATCTTATTTTTATCTGTGCGCGAAAAGTCCCGAAGTCATAGTTTAATATGAATGAAATTCCCGATTATTCATAATCATAATCATAATCATTTATTATTGCAAGAATGTAGTACACAGAGATGTTACCAAAATAATAGATCATACATTCTACCAAGTCAATGGTGTGCAATACTATAAAACCTTTAATAAAAATTAAGAATTAAACATGTCAAAGGTATTTAAAGGAATTCCAATGTCAAAATATTAATAATGTTAGAACCCATGAATGTCACAGAAATAAATGTCAATTGTCAGTAATTTGAATAATGTTATAAAAATAATTAATTTGTCAAAATATGCATTATTATTAATGATGAAAATATTTAAATTTAATTATTGGATTATAACATTTGTCGCTAACATTTCATAAACTCACGACTTAATACTACATACATAATAATAATACTAAACTTAATGTTCTAACTTAATGTTCTTTATAGATCATATATTCATTTAAGTCATAAAAACACTTATCTAGAAGCCATTCTGTCAGTTTTCGTTTAAATATCTTCAAAGGTAACTCTTTAAACATGTTAGGTAGTTTATTGTAGACCCTGATGGCGTTTACATATACATTTCTTTTATATATGTCCAATTTGCAAAGAGGCATGTACAGCTTAAATTTATTCCTCGGTATTACGCTCCTACTGACTACATGTGAATGCACGCTGAAACAATTAGGGTTCTGTTTGACAAAAACTTCTTCTTTCATTATTATTATAATTACAATGTAAATAATCAGTGGAAAATCTCAAGAGTTACCCCTATTCCCAAAACAACGAACAAATTTGCAGTCGAAGAATACGGTCCTATAGCAATATTATCACACCTTTGAGAATGTTTTACACGAAGGAATCTACAGACACGTTAAAAAAGACCTGTGTAATGAGCAGCTCGGCTTTAGGACCAAAAGATCAGTCAATACTAACTTGCTGACTCTTGTTGATTTTATATCCACTTATCTTGACCGGGGCAGTCAGATAGATGTACTTTACTTTGATTTTCAGAAGGCATTTGATAAAGTCAATAATGACATTCTACTGTCAAAGCTTAGCACAATCGGTGTTGCTCCAGGTCTTCTACCGCTTCTTGCTGATTATTTGCGGAATCGCCAGCAATTTGTTAGGCTAGGACTCTACGAGTCACAAACCGTTTTTTTATTTTTTTTATTGATGTCCAGTGGAAATTCTACATGGAACTTCCTTCACCCCGGGGAAGGGCGAAGGGGTGTGCCGGACTCCTACCGGCTAAAACCACTGGAGCGGTCATCTTCGGCACCGAAGGGGGGCTCCAGGTCCTCGTAAGATCAGCCGCCCATTGGTGCCACGCCTTTAGGCACATCTTGGAAGGGGTGAATGTAAAGCGGTCACCCCCTCTGGCGGAGGGAAGGCGACTGTAAAAAGGTCGCCCCCCAGGCACTTCTCGGGGAGGATTGTAAAGGATCCCCCCAAGCCTCACTTTGCGCTGTGCTGCGCACACGGCGGCACGTGACCACGTGCGCGCCACCGTCTTCCCGGGGGTCGCTCGGTGTGAGCACACAGACTCCCCAATCTGCGCACCCGCGACCCCCGAGACGAGTCACAAACCTATCACACACGTTCAGGCGTTTGTCAGGGCTCAGTACTGGGACCGCTTCTTTTTATAATTATGATCAATGATCTCCCTACAGTGGTCAAAAATTCTAATTGTCTTTTATACGCTGATGACCTAAAGCTTTACTGCGAAATAAAGTCCGCGGCCGATTGTTTAGCATTGCAGTCTGATGTGAATTCAGTACATCAGCGGAGTGTGGACAACAAGATGACGTTTAACACTTCAAAGTGCTATGTGATGACTTTCAGTCGTACGTCGGCACCCTATAAAATTCAACTAAACAATAATATTGTTTCTAGAACTGACTCTATGAAAGAATTCGGTGTCGCATTTGATCATAAGCTAACTTTTCACAGCCATATAACATCAATAGCTAAAGACTCTTTTAGACGCTTGGGCTTCATGCTTAGGAATTGTCGTGACTTTCGTAGTACTCATGCAATCAAGTTCGTATTTACTGCACTCGTCCGCTGTAAGCTTGAGGCAAGTGCGTGTGTATGGAATCCATTTGAAAAAAAAAAAAAATTAGAACTTAAAAAAGTGCAAAAAACATTCCTTAGAAACCTATATAAACAAATAAATGGTTACTACCCTTGCTTATATCCCACGAAATTCCTTTTAGGTTGCCTCGGTTTTAATTCCTTGGAGGTGAGACGGGCTTATGACCAGATCATGATGATGATGATTGTAAGCTGCAAAATCCTTAAAGGGAGGATCGATGCCACTGATCTTCACAACAAAGTGTGCCAGTTATTTGTTCCTAACAATTACCGTCGCAGCAGGAGCCATCAGTTATTAGCAGCCCCTGCATGCCGTACTGTTGCACACTCCAAATCTCCCATACCCTGGAAAATGACTGCGCTTAACGCTCTCTTGGATTCTAAACCCGACTTTGATTTGTTTGAGGATGCCTGGAAGACTATTCTGTCGAAATGTATAAAGTTTTGTAAAAATACTGCATGAATGTGTTAATTGTGTGTTTATTTGAGCCTTATTTTTAATTAATAATTGTGTCTTATTTATAATTCTAGATTTTGTCTTTTTACCTTATACATATTCTTATCTCGTTTAATTACTCATAGCTGAAAAACCCGTATTCAAATACGACCCGGTAAGTAATAAGATAATTGGAGGTGGAGATAAGACAAGTCAAAACAAAATTTATCATCTGCGTCTAGGTATTATATTAAATTCCGGGAAATCAGTCCAATATATAAATCTGATGTAAATAATCTGGTTGGGGCACAATGGGGCTCCAAAGCGGAAAACCTCATCATCATCATCACATCAGACAAAGGATGTCCACTGCTGAACAAATGCCTCACACATAGATTTCAACAACGAGCGGTCACATGCCGCCCTCATCCAACGTCTCCCAGCGACCTTCAACAAGTCGTCTGTCCATCTCGTCGGAGGTCGTCCCACGCTGCGTTTTCCGGTGTGCGGTCTCCACTCGAGAAACTTTTTACCCCAACGGCCATCAGTTATACGAGGAATACGTCCCGCCCATTGCCACTTCAGTTTACTAATCCTTTCAGCTATGTCGGCAACTTTAGTTCTTCTATGGATCTCCTCATTTTTTATTCGATCTCGTAGAGAAATCCAAGCATAGTTCTCTTCATAGCTCGCTGAGTGACCTTGAACTTTCTTATGAGGCCTATGGTGTGTGACCATGTCTCTGTCCCATATGTCATCGCCGAAAAGTCATTAAAAGTCGATCTGCAGAAGCTTAGAAACTTAAGCACCACTTGAACCACTTTCTAGTCCGTGGTTTAAACCTAATTTCTTGTTATGATATCCACAATGTTTCTGCCGGGTTCTGTTTACAAAATTACGACTATAGAAATTCCTACTTTTCTATCATCAATGGAACTAGACTCCAACCAGTCAACCATTATTTTACGAACCCACGATCTTCCAAAGTATTTAATAACCTTGCAACTACGTACCCTGATTTACTTCCACGAAATAATTTTATTATATAGCACAACAGATGCACTGGCTTGGCTCCTTACGCGGTGACAGCTTGACAGCCAAGTTCCATACCTTACAAAACTATATCATCACGTGTACCATTCAAAAATAACTCTTATTTTTGTAGATAAAAGGTAGAGTTGCTGTGTAAAACTAAAATTTTGTAGCAGCAAACTTGGAGGTTAAAAGTTAACCACCCATCTGGTTCGCGTTCGGAGCACGATTATGTTGAATTTGATAGAAACGCTTTCGTATGGGCCCCTAGATGTTTATTGGTTTACCCTCTTCTTCTTTTTCATGTAGTTAGTCGCCAACCTTGTGTCAGTGTAATTCAACCCGCCCAGCCGGCCTCCAACTTGACTTAGCGACTGCTATCTAATGATAACAAATGGGACCGACAATTTTACATGCCCGCCGAAGCACGGAGACGCTCAGTTCAAATGCCACTATGCGGTCTCCCATCCATAGACTGACCGCGCCAAGATCGCCGATCGTTTACCTATCAGTGAGTGCAAGTGTCTATGAGAAGAAGAAAATGATTTCACAAGGACTAATTTGGCCTTTCCTCGCTATACCACAACTCGTTGGTAAGCGACTGTCGAACAAAAGCTCCCACTAAAATACTGCTATTAGCTTACTTAAAGACTGCATACGATGAGTGCAAGCCCTGAATAAAAAAATATATCTACGGGTACGTTTATAAGCGCGTGTTATAGACGTGTTATACACGACTCATATACGTGCTAACACGAGCTCATCAATAAGGGCTCCGCATCGATATCTTATCCGAGAGATATATAGATACTAGCGTCGATTTTCGCTTCCTGTTCCTAGTCTCAAATTAAATCCTCTACTAAATAGCACAACTACATGCATACGTAAATAAATACACATCCTACACTCACACAGCCAAGCATGACTGATCTTTCTAATATAACAGATGCTTTACGACTGCGCCGCATTCCTCAATGTGTTGTATGCATGTGCTTTGAAGGTACGCGCCACAACAATCAGAACTTAACACAAACATATTCGTTAGGGATGTGAAAAATAAAATTTCGTAATACTATTATCGACGCGAAAAATATAAAAACAAAGTATTCAAATACAAATAATGTCTCCACGGACTAGAAAAAAAAGATGGACTCCGTACCACTCACATCGTAAATGAATCGCTTGTACATACGTGCCTTACGCACACACATGCATCATAGTAAGAAAGAAAGAAAGAAAAAAATTATTAGCTAAACATGTGTCAGTCACAATACATACAAATGCATGATGGGTGTAAAGAATTTGGTAAGTCCAACATGTTTTACCGTGATCGGCGTACAAAAATAGAAACAGGTGTCATGCCTGGTCATGAATTCAAAATTATAAAACAAAATTATTAATTTAGATGTCAAAGTATACATATATCTGTTGCAATTAACATTATAATTTAAGTCCAGAACTGATTATCAATGTTAATCAATCATCATCATCATCATCATATCAGCCACAGGACGTCCACTGCTGAACAAAGGCCTCCCCCTTAGATTTCCACAACGAGCGGTCACATGCCATCCAACCATCCAACGACTCCCAGCGACCTTCACCAGATCGTCTGTCCACCTCGTTGGAGGTCGTCCCACGCTGCGTTTTCCGGTGCACGGTCTCCATTCGAGAACCTTTGTGCCCCAACGGCCATCAGTTCTACGAGCAATGTGCCCTGCCCATTGCCACTTCAGTTTACTAATCCTTTCAGCTATGTCGACAACTTTAGTTCTTCTACGGATCTCCTCATTTCTGATTCGATCTCGTAGAGAAATACCAAGCATAGCTCTCTCCATAGCTCGCTGAGTGACCTTGAGCTTTCTTATGAGGCCCATTGTGAGTGACCACGTCTCTGTTCCATATGTCAATCAATCAATAAAAATGCAACATTTATCCGTAAGGAAGTCCGTAACATTGTAATAACATTTTTCAATTAATATAGTTTTAAATTTTAGCTTTAATAAATTAATATTCAATTGTTTATAACTTTCTGGAATTTTATTGTAGACTAAAGGAGCCATACATACTACACTTTTGTGTAGTAATGCTGTTTTAGCTGGCTGCAAGCAAAGTCTGTCATTTCGGTGATTTCGGATTACAAAGTCAGATAAACGTGGAAATAGGTGGGGATTGTTTCTAACAAATAATGCGACTTCAATTATATATAATGACGGAAGTGTAAGAATCTTATGCTTTACAAACAGTGGCTTACAGCTTTCGATAGGTTTAATCCCAAACATTGCGCGTATGCAGCGTTTTTGCATTGTAAAGATCACATCTTTGTTAGTAGAGTTACCCCAGAAAATTATTGCATATCTGAGTACAGACTCAACAGTAGCGTAATATGCCGTGAGTAATGCATCTTGGTTTATAATTAACGCAAGTTTGTACAAGGCATAAGCTAGACCACAATTTTTTTTACTCAGTGCTTCTATTTGGTTTTTCCAATTAAGTTTTTTATCTATAACTAATCCGATAAATCTACCCGTATCCACTTCATCTATAATATTACCTGCATAAACTAAATTTACATTAGATGAGGCTTGAGACCTTTGAGCAAAATGCATTATACTTGTTTTTTTAAGTTGATCTTTAAATTGTTGTTTTTTAGCAATGAAATAATAGATGACAGTGTGTGTGTGTGTGTTATTTATATCTGTTTCATAGTAATTTACATCTCTACACGTCATTGTTACAGTGCTGTCATCAGCGAATAGCGTCATCGGTTGAATTGTGGCATTTGGCAGATCATTGACATATATTATAAATAGCAGTGGCCCCAGAACGCTACCTTGGGGAACACCATATGTTACATAACGTTTTTTTGACGTATATGTTTCTTCATTTTTTGTTTTAAAGTTTATTCTTTTAATTTCAGTTATTTGCTGCCTATCCGATAAATATGATCGAAGTGATTCTATAACATTGCCTCTTACGCCATAGGTTTCTAATTTATTAACTAAAATTTCATGGTCTACATAGTCGAACGCTTGTGTCATGTCACAATACACGCACAGATCGACGATGATTTATCAACATGATAAAATATTTTTTATAAAAACATATATAGCCATATTTATATTTTTACTTTGTCAAAATCCTTTTTGTTCATTGCATAATTTTTTTTTCCCTAGTATGTATCTATTTCGTTATGAAGATATTTCTCAAAGATTTTCGAAAATATTGAAATCAACGCAATAGGTCTGTAATTCTCCAGTATCAGTTTGCTATCTTTTTTAAATATAGGTTTGACAATCGTTAGCTTTAGATCCTTCGGAAAAATCCCGGTTAATAAAAAAAAAAGTTTAGATTTATAATATAACTCAAGTGATGAGATATGTGTTCATTAACCGCCTTAATTACTTTTGTTGAGATATCATCATAGCCAACTGTTGGTATTTTTAAGGTTTTTTATGATCTTAGTTACATGGAAAGGTAAACTTGGTGCCATAAACATTGATTCACGTCGATGATTTGTGAGTGTGGTCTTATTTTTTCCAGCCTCTGGTATCGGTTTAACCCTATCAACAAAGTAATTATTGAATGTGTTGGCTATTTTGATAGGTATTGTAATTTCATAGTCATCATTAATTTTTATTTTTTCAATATAATCCTTCGGTGTGTTTAGTCTTAATTTATTTACTATTTGCCATGTTGTTCTGCTTTTATTATCAGATGTCATTATTGTGTAGTTATTTTGAGCACGTTTTGTTCGAGTAATCATTTTTTTAAACAGGTTAGAGTAATTTATATATTTTAATTTATTCGTTTGAGTAGGTTTTAATCTAAAATTCAATAAGTAATCTCTTTTTCTCTTACTACAAATCTTGATACCATGCGATACCCATTTCGGTTTACTAATAACTTTTACTAGAAATTAAATTTGTGGGAAACACAGATCGTAAAAGAGTTTAAAATCCTTAATAAAATGTTGATACGCTGTTGTTGGGTTGTCCGCTTTGTACATTTCCGAAAACGATAGGCTTCTCAGGCACATTTTAAATTTATGTATGTTCTCTAAGCTGTAGTCTCGTTTTATTTTACGCCAAAATTTATTACGCGGCACGACAGCGGCCGTTTAGTTACTATTTACGTTAAATGAAACAAAAAACTAATAATGCCGTCTTGTGTCATGAAATGGTGTAAAAATAACTCTACATCGCAAAAAAAGTGTCAAGGAATAACTTATCACAGGTAAGACACTAATTTATATATTACTAATTTATTTTTGGACATTTCAATTATCCGTACTATTCGGAACACAAAACCTCAACTACACGTGCCTGTGTTGTTAGAAAATAAATGGGTAATATGTTTTTTATTGAAGTGAAACTTCTTTAGCAACGTTGTGATTAGAAAATTAGGTGAAACGAAAAAGTGACAATCATATTCATATATAGGATTTAGCCTGCGAGAGAATGAGATCGAATACAAGTATACAGTGTCATTTATGTCTGTAAACGCACCCACGACACAGGAGAAATCCTTGCATTTGCGAAATGGTGGTCAGGAAGCTTATAAAAGAAAAAATTATAATATATAACGAAAGACAACATTCGTACATGTTAACCAAAACATTAGACAAATTTATTGCAAAAGACAATATTTTTAAAATTTAGAAAGTCAAACATCCTTTCGCCGGGGTAGAACACAAAATCAGTTTAATTAAATGTATTGCAGAAAAATATTTGACTATTAGATTTGACCATATCTCCAAATTAAAAGGTATTGCAAGATCAGTAAATAATAAAAGGCAGGTATATAAAAAAATAACTCAAAGGATTTTAGCCTATAATTTTTCGAAGTATTCGTCTGGATATCTTCATACACTACTTATGTTAATAAGAAATAACGAAGAATATGATTAAATATTTCGAATAAATATTTGTGTTTTTATCTTTATTTTAGTTGACAGCTATCTAATTCTTCTCCACTCACCTTGATACGCACGTCTCATTTCACAAAAAAATTAATTAGTTACCTACTGTCGGACAATTTACTTACCATCTTATCTTTGATGAAAGTATTACTACTATATGGAATATTACTATTATTATTAAAAAATGTGGGAAAATCTAATTCCATCTGGTATACCCAAAAGTCACACACACATGTTCGATACCGTGCTTCACTTTCGATATCAGTGGCGCGGAGTCCATCTTTTTTTTCTAGTCCGTGAATGTCTCCTTAGTTATTTATCATAACACAGACAACAACTTGGAATTATTTTTTTTCACACAACAAACACATTGCTCGTAGAACTAATGGCCGTTTGGGAAAAAAAGGTTAGGACGCAGCGTAGGACGACCTCCAACGAAGTGGGCAGACGACCTGGTGGAAGTTGCTGGAAGTCATTGATTGCGGGCCATTGTGGAAATCGTTGGGGGAGACCTTTGTTCAGCAGTGGACGTCCTTTGGCTGATATGATGATGATGATGAACGAACACGCTCGGACTGTAGTACAATTTCGACTGTTGTGATTTTTATGGCGTTTTTACAATTTGCACATATTGTCATGACGCGAACCAACCACCAAGGCATCTCTGTATAAGTAGATGCTCTGTGGGGCTCAAAGGTTTATCAGAATAATGCTTCTACAAGTGCCGTCAGAGACGTACTAAAAAGAAAAGATTCTAATCGACTTCAGACTATCTATCCACAGCTGCACAAAGGCAGAATGATATACATACTATATGTATGTAGACAACAAACGTACACTATTTTCAAAAAAAATAAAGCTCCACCCGGCGACGACCCATCAAAACTGGAAAACATATTACTCTTTGATTGGGAAGCAACACTTGTACTTGAAAATCGAAGCATCGTCGTTTCATAATTTCTGCCGTGAGACACTGACGTGATTGTCTAAATTATAACCATGTTTATTACAAACGAAAATCATCTAGTTGTCGCTTCCGGGCCGCCGCCCGCCGCCGCGCCAGCCGCTCAGACATTGTTACGGGGCAAGGCCAACATTCGGACAGATAAGACGCCTAATTACACATAATTATTGGTTTAAACCCCAACCTTCGGGGCCAGCTTATGACAAGGTTACGAGTTTATTGTACTTAGATTGTCAAGAGTTACGCCCATATAGTTATAGAAAAATGTGTTTAAAGCCGAATAGATGATATTCAGCAGCGTCCTTCGAGTACATTTACAACTTAATTACGATCGACAAACTACCTGCCAAGCGTGGCGATTTATGGGAAAAACCCCCTAATGCACACACAACACACCTATCTCCCATGTCATGGACTGGAAAGAAGACACGGCGCAACTAACTCCCGAGCAACAATCTGGGATAATACAATACTTTTTAAATATGCTAAATACATACAGAAAATAATATACAGAACGTTTACTTTTAGAAAACAACTAAATATGTGTGTTAGTAAACACCATTACGTAGTCGAAGAAAGATATTAAACTAAAACGATACAAACATTAATATAAAATATTATATATTTGCAGCCTCCATCTAAAGTTGATATTACGAGGAGTGTGCCCGCTTACATGTGAAATAACATATTATCATATGCTTGGCAAACAGAATGATGTCATGCAAGCTTAACTAGGACTTGGGAAAGCATGATTATGACGTATTTGGTAAAGTCACTTTAGCTGCGCCCGATTTTACAATTTGCGATACCAATCATCATCATCAAGACTTGTTGGCCTTGGTATGAATGAACTTAGAAAAAACTAAGATCAAGTCAAATAGTTGTTATGTCGTGCCAAGGTCGATTAGCATCGAAGGTACGGTGGTCAAAGTTTTGGACGAGTACGTCTACCTCAGACAAACACTCCGCTTGGGTAGACACAACTTTGACAGAGAAGCCGACAGAAGGACACGGGCAGCATTCGGCAAGCTTCATCAGATCTTATCGTCGCCTTGGATTCCGCAATGTCTAAAAACGAAAGTTTTCAACCACTGCGTCCTGCCGGTTATGACCTACGGAGCCGAAACGTGGACACTAACAGCCGGACTAGTCCACAAGTTCAAAGTCATTCAGTGGGCTATGGAACGTGCTAGGCTCGAAGTCTCTCTAATGGATAGAATCTGATACGAGGATTTCCGGAAGAGAACCAAAGTGATCCAACATAGCACATCGAATCTGCAAGCTGAAGTGGCAGTGTGCTGGTCACGTTTGTCGAAGGACCGATGGCCGATGGATCAGACGAGTCCTAGAGTGGAGACCGCATATGGGCAGACGTAGTGTGGGACGCCCACCAGCTAGATGGACGGATAACCTGAAAAAGGTTGCTGGGTCCGGCTGGATGCGGAAAGCTGATGCCTGAGCCTACGTCCACCAGTGGACCGGTATAAGCTGATGATGATACTAATCATCCCGCTGAACGGTTGTGGATATGTGATGGCGATATTATTCTCGTGGAAGGTACTGGAGAATGCTTGTGAGGTTGTGACCAGTCCCTTTGTACTTAGTCGATGAGGGACCATGATTTCTTAGATGTTGATAAACAGAAAGATTACATCATTTTTATTTTGGGCTGCAATTGTATTGCATGATGCAGCATAAATACTTACATTATTTATTTTGCTCTCCAAAACTTATAACATACATTTCCATAACACAATACATGAACCATTATTTATGTAACAGTGTAACTTTGTATTTTCAAAACATAAAAAAATTTTCACGTTTGCCCTCATTTCCTTTTCCCAAAGGTTGCGCATGCGACGAAATGCTCACGTTTTCGTGCGTTGCCAAACAATCGACAGACGTGATGCGCGAAGCATGATTGATCTACAATTACATTACAATTATTCCCTAGATAAGCGTAGTTCCTCTGAAGTCTGGAAATTCCTAAGGACTGTTGGTATTGGCAAATCTCCTATGATCACTACTAATGATATTGACCTGTGTTCTCTCAACAATCATTTCTCTTCTCCCCCTGTTTCCTTAGATCCCATTGTCAAGGCTTCTACTTTGTTAGATCTGTCGAGTTTGCCGATATCGGAGTTCTCTCCATTCTCATTTAGCGTTGTCACAGAGGATGATGTAAAAAAATCTGTCCTAGCTATCACATCGTCAGCTGCGGGTGATGACAAATTGTGCTCAAAGATGGTTACTCCCATCCTCTCCATACTGCTTCCCATTATGACTCATATTTTCAATTTCTCCTTATACACCTGTACCTTTCCTGAGTCTTGGAAGATGGCCTACATTATTCCTGTACCTAAAGTCTCCAACCCTTCATTACTCTCTCAATTTCGACCTATTTCTATTCTTCCTTTCATCTCAAAAATTCTCGAGCACATCGTTCACCGGCAACTTTCTGCTTTTCTTACTAAAAACAATCTTCTTAGTCCCTTCCAGTCCGGTTTTCGTCCCGGTCATAGCACAGTAACTGCTCTCTTGAAAGTGACTGATGATATTCGCTGGGCTATGGAAAATCAATCCCTCGCTATACTTGTGCTACTGGACTTCAGCAGTGCTTTCAACTCTGTTGACTTTGATATCCTTCTTGGGACCCTCAAATCAATAAATGTTTCTCCTTCCACCGTAACATGGTTCGAATCCTATCTTCGGGGACGCTCGCAATGTGTGCGCCTTGATGAGAAATTCTCAGATCGGCGTGATCTCTGTGCGGGCGTACCCCAGGGTGGCGTCCTTTCTCCTCTTCTTTTCTCTATTTTCATAAACTCTGTCACCAGGGTCATCTCTTCTCACTTCCATCTCTACGCAGACGACCTGCAGCTGTATAGACCATTCCTTGGTTCTGAAGTGGAACTTGCTATTGCTGCCATGAATCGTGACTTAGAATGTATCAACTTATGGGCTAGGTCTTATGGCCTACACATAAACCCTAGTAAGTCTCAGGCCATTATCATAGGTAGCAGAATCATGCGTAACAGACTTAATTTAGCATCTTTAACACCACTCAGTCTCAATGGTGTTCAGATTGCATATACGGATACGGTTAAAAACCTGGGAGTGATTATTGACTGTAACTTGTCGTGGAGTGCTCATGTTGCTGATGTTAATAGAAAGGTGCATTTTACCTTTCATTCACTGAAATGTCTCCAGAACTTCTTGCCCTTGAAAACCAAAATTTCCCTTGCTCAATCTCTCATTCAGCCCATTATAGACTACGCTGACGCCTGTTATCTGGATGCCACAGAGGAGCTATTAAATAAACTTGAGAGATTACAGAATTTATGTATCCGTTTCATTTTCAATCTTAAAAAATATGACCATGTCTCCCATTTCCGAAAGATTCTCAAGTGGCTCCCGATTCGTCTTCGCAGGAATACTCGGATATTGTGTCTCCTTTTTAATATCCTACATAATCCTATGGCCCCATCCTACCTGCGGGAACGCTTTTCCTACACCCGCCTGCCTGATGCGCCCTGCAGGTCGCATCTTAAAACCCTACTTAAATTCCCATCCCACAAAACTGATTTCTACTCTTATTCCTTATCTGTACATGCGGTTAGGTTGTGGAATTCGTTACCGCCTGACATAAGAGATTGCAAAACAGTTTATAGTTTCAAAAAACTAGTTAAAGAGCACTATCTCTCTCTATCCACTTAATTGTTTATGTATGTATTAATATTTATGTCTAAGTAGATGTATATACTATGTATAGTATGTAGGTATGTACTCTTTATGTATGTGTGTATATTTATATGTATCGTATATTCTGTCACACCATGTCTGCATTTCTTGTCTTCAAATTCTCCTTTCGCAGGTCTGCTGGAAGAGATTTCTTTAAGAAATAAGCAGTGCCTTTGTACTTTTCTTTCCTATGTAATTATATTTTAAATGTTTCTGTGTGTACATAAATAAATAAATAAAATAAATAAATACATGTAAAAAATGGAAAACCATGTCTTTGCAAATTGCCAACTAATGGACTGTAATGTCAGAATCTTTTATTATTATTATCTTTTTCTTCCTGCCCTAGTTCCAAGTTACTTGGGGTCGGCGCAATATTAAATATTGCAGAGGTATTGGCAAAAAGGGTTTTACAACCGGCCACCTGCCTGACACCAACCCTCCTTGTGGTGTTGGTGGTTCCAAACTCAAGGGAGTCCTTCTACGACACCCACGGGATGAGATGGGGTAGTCATATTCGTGACCGGAGCCTACACGGTTTTATTATGTGGGATGTTAATGTCGACCCCAATGCGCGTAGCGCAGTATCTATCTTTCATACACAGCAATTTGACGGCACGGTTGGTGACTGCACCAACTGCCGACTGTATCAGCCACTGGGCTGATACAGTCGGCTGCTGCGCTCCGGGTCGTGGGTTCGATTCCCGCACGGAACAAATATATTGTATGATCTGCAGATAGTTGATTCGAGTCTGGGTGTATTGTGTATGGATTTCGTGTCTGTAAACGCACTCACGACACAGGAAAAATCCTAATGTGGGGCAAAGTTTAAAAAATAAATAAAAAATACCATTTCTTTCGTATCAAAAAGGTTTGATTTCCGTACTGACCCAAATATATAAACATTTTTTTATACAAATGATGATAACACGAGCAAGTCAGTCGCCTGGTGGTAAGCGTGACGCCTGCTCCTAACAATTGTAATGCTATCCAGGACTTGTCCTCGATTCACCTCGAGACATTCGTTATTAATATTTTATGCCCAGTAATTTCACTAGCTGCAGTATACTTCAATCCGGAACACAGTAATGTCTAAATTGATATTTAAAGACTACTGCTTGGCAGTTAAATATCTGTCACTGCGGTGGTACCTACCTAGCCCAACTGTTGCAATAACAGGCCTATAACTAATAAAAAATATAATAACTGAACACCAGAAATATATTTAATGATTTCCGTACAAATAAATGGCAACAACAGTCAAACACCACGGGGAAGCTATGCATTAAGACTAGTGGTGTTCAAAAACGCTATATGGCAACAGCGCGCTACAGACTATTTGCTATAACAAAATAGCGCGCTATTTTACACGCTAAAATTATAACGAACTGAGCGTACGCGAATGACGCGATAAAAGCGCGGTAAATATTCTCGAATCACGCTAAATGTCGTTGGACAGATAGCGCGCTTTGTATGTGCAGCGCGCTGTTTTCGATATATTCTTGATCTTGAATACGTTATAGTATATTCGATACGTAAAATAATATTTACCAAAATAAAAGGGAGTAGTAGAGAAAAGATAATGAACTTTTACTCATACTTGGCTTGGGATAATAGATTTTTATGTACTAATTAATATAGGATTGGGTTATATTTCTTTTATTATTAATTTCATACAGCAGTTTTCACGGAACGGAATGGTTGATGTTGTGTATGCCTATTAACGTCGTCAAATGTAATGTATGTTTTATATTTTTATTTTACGAAATTTTAATTTGCGTACATTGTTGGCATATCTAAAATAAGTAACTATAATCAATCATCAATCAAATCGTTAGGTAACGACCGATAGCGCGCGAATTCACGCCGTGACTGCCGCCCGGCTCGCCACGCCCACTCGATGACTTTGCTCGCGCTATTATCCTTGCTACTCGTTATTTTTTAATGGGGCGATTTTTATAGCGTCTAGCATAGCATAGTGTACGCTATTCGTTGCGTGGATATAGCGCGCTATTTAATCGCGTTACACGCTATATTAACCACCACTAATTAAGACTACCTGTGTTCTTCTCAATTATAACTAACTGAGCTTTAGCCTTTATTCTATTGCTTGTGTTGTACCAAACTTTGATCTTAAAAGTAAAAGCGTCAGTTAATTTTGTATGTTTGTATGTTTGTATGTTCCTCCTTGGTATAGTATACGGAATGAATGAGGACACAATATTAGGCACAATTTGTCAGCTATTGTAAAAGAATTTGCAGCAATGTGCTCCGAGGATCGAGGCAGTCTCTCACGACTAACGAACGACGCACTACAGGGAGTCATTTTTGCCCATTGCAAATATTTTACGTATTTATTCCTCTAACGCAGTCAGCTAAGGGGCAGATCAATTTTAACTTTCATGATGTCTCAGTACTGTAACATCTATACGGGATCGAAACTTCTGATCATTTGAACAAAATAAAAGAAGAAAAGCTTTACAGTAAGAAATTTATTAAGAAGGAAAGCTAGTCCCGGCAGTATATTGCAAATCAATCTATGGTTTCAAAGACTACTTGACAATCCATTCTGTCTCAAAACAATATTACTTCAATTTCAATTCAATTTCAATATGGCAAACAGTGACAGTGAAGACAATTCTGCCAACTTCAATAGTGTTCATGGAAGCTTGTGCAGTCATCTGGTGAATAATTTTTGAAGCACAGCTCTTTTTTTCTTTTATAGTTTACCATTAGGCAAGGGCAACAGTGATTTAAAAATAAGAAAGAATTAAATGAAACTCCGTACTTTTCTAATGTATTTTTATTTTTCCTTTTTATGTAATACGAGGGCGGCACTGAAAATTTCGGGAATCAAGGAAGTGACACAACATTACTATTTAAAAATGTATTTTTTGCTTTTCGAAGTATTCTCCGCGAAATTTGACACATTTTTCCATACGATGGAACCAATCATTGAAGCAACCATTCCATTCGGAAGTTGGGGTCTCCAAAATGGCCGTTTTGTAGGCGTCCACAGCTTCTTTAGGTGATGAAAATCTCTGTCCACGCAATTTATTCTTTATTTTAGGGGAAGTATAGAAATCATCAGGGCTTAGGTCGGGGCTGTACGGCGGATGGTCTAATAATTCTATGTTTTCTTGCTCTAAAAACTCTTTTGTTCTGTGCGCGGTGTGAGAACTCGCATTGCCGTGATGGAGGATGATGCGGCGGTTGCAGTTCTCTCTACGGAGTTCAGAAACGACCTGTGGCAAACAAAAGCTAGCATACCATTCTGCATTAACCGTTATTTGTCCCTCAAGAGGAATAGTCGTAACATGGCCGGTTTTGGAGACAAACGTGGCCACCATTTTTTTTGCAACACTCCGTGAACGAACAATTTTTGTTGGCTTTAACTCATTTTCGAACACCCAAACTCGTGACTGGTTTTTTGTTTCGGGTTCGTACGCATATATCCAGGATTCGTCACCTGATACGATGTTGTATACAGCATTTGAGGATACTGCGTGGAATCTTTCGAGAGTTCTGACGCACCAAGTAACGCGAGCCGCTTTTTGCTCTTCACATAGCAAATGCGGTATCCATCGGGAAAACAACTTTTTTACACCTAATTGTTCATGCAAGATTATTTGTATTTGACTCATGCCAATGTCTAAAGTTGCCTGAATTTCGCGGTATGTCACATGTCGATCTTCCTCAATCAGCTTACGCACAGCATCAACGTTTTCTTGGGTGACTGCAGTATTTGGACGACCTTGACGAGGATCATCACTGAGCTTGACACGTCCACGTTGAAATTCAGCAAACCAGCGATAAATTGTGGTTTTGGATGGGGCTTCATCACCAAATGCAGAAATCATCCGGTCAACACACTGTTTTTGTGTTAAACCACTTCGAAAGTCATAATAAATCATCGCTCTTGAATTTTCTCGAGTCAATTCCATTTTCTCAACGACTAAACAAGTTTGACAAAACCTTGTGACAAGACCGTGAATCTTTTTTTAAATAAATAAATGGTATTCGATTTGTAAAACCAAGGAGTTTTCAATTAAAAAGATTTTAATATGACAGGAACAGTGGAAATATTCCATTCCCGATACTTTTAGTGCAGCCTATGTATGTATAAGGCATTATTTGTACTTCGTCAGTCTGGTCATATTTTCTTTTCCCGCTTAATAATTTATTCACATCACCCATTGCACAAAAAATCTACATGACAGATCTTGTATAAATTCTACAACAGCAGTTTTAGGTATGTGTGTCACATTGTACAAAGTAAAAACTAATTAGGTAAATAATATTGTTTTAATATAAATTCAATAACAATTGAAAACAGTACGACGTTGCCGACATAGCTTTGTAGTATCTTTTTTTCATTTTTGAGGAATATTTTATAAACATGTAAACATTGATTAATCTGAACATCGTACAACGTTGCCTTATACATGACATTGGCGCTCGTTATGGCATTTGAATTTTGAAACGATTCTGAGGTGTTGGTAGTATATTGCAGCGCAGTGCCAGCGGGTTCAGTCAATTTTGATGCATATATGTAAAAAGTATTTCGAAACCCTTCTACCGTTCACCAATTGAAGACCGAATTCGCTCTACTTTACTCTTTAGCTATACCAACGTAGAAAAGGACGCCTGGTTTGATACATAAAATATCATATTCAAAATTGAAAAAGGAAGTTGAAATTAAATTTTGGGACTGACGCACAGTTATTTAGTTGTGTATTAGATAGAGAGACCATTTAGAACATATTAAGTTAAACTTGTCTTAGACCAATCCAGCCCCATTTTTTTACTTTTTGAAATTGATGTTTTAAATAATAAACCTCATTTTTTTCTAATAATTTCTAATAGTGTCCAGTAAAAGTTGTTATGTTATTATTTTATATTTATCTTTTATGTATGCAATGTGTGATTTCTCAAACAAAATAATATCCAAGCATCTGTATCATCAAAGAAACAATCTACGCATAATCAAGTTACAGAAACTTTTAAAAAAATCAGCTTGTTTTGTTTACGGCACAATTTAAAAAAAATATAAAATAGCGTCAGTTGTTCAAACCTTTTTAGAAACATGCTTGGTTATTGCCCTTTCTTTTGAGGTATAATTTATGCAGATGGCTCAGCAACTCTTGGAATTGGGGTTATAAAGTTAATTGAGATTTATTTTTATTTTTAAACAAACTAATAAAATGGGATTTATTGTTAAAACCTAAGTTTAAGAATTAAAAAAATGGGACTCACTTCATCTTAGACAAGTTTAGCTTAATATGTGTCTTATCTAAATGGTCTAAGAAATCATCCCCTTCAGGCTTTGCAACTATCTCCCAAACAGCCTGTATAATTGAGTATCAGAGAGATTTCTTTATAATACCAATAAAATTTTAACTTTGTATCAAAGACTCACACTCAACTGTGACTCAAACTCGCTCTAAGATACTACGCGTCATCTAAATTACATTATTTATGTAGAAGAGGTTTCGTACTTTTGGTTATTATTCTAGTCAAAAATGAGATGCCCGTTAAACAATATATCTACTTCTTATTTTAGTCTATCGTCTATCTGTGTTCTTTCATAAATAATTTGATGAAGGCGGCCTGCACCAACAGTATTAAACCTTGCTGTGCATAATCTCTAGTCTAGATGCTGTAAATGGCGCAGTGGCGTAGCCGTCTGCCTTCTGTGCTAACGGTTTGATTTTTGCCCCATCAGGACAAACATTTATCGCAACGCCTACAGATCTTGTGGGAAGCTGTTTTCTTTTTCTGTCATCTTATATTTACCTTTATGACAATAGATTATACATTTGCTTCTACAACTAGTACGGAAACATTCCTATACGGAGGTGGCTGTTGAATAGCCAACTCAAGCATTACACCAGGGCCAGTTCGGTAAAGCACCCTCTTTACCGACCTTCCCGGACTTTTGGCAAGAGTGGTTGACATCTGCTCCCAAAAATTCCATGTTCAGGGTTACCGTAACGAGATATCCACGGACGCTGCTTACTTGTGACCATCTTGTAAATACAATCTCTCCCATGGATGATGACCTGTACAGTCGCGATATGTAGCCGCCCGATACGCTATTACGTTAGTAAGTTCAAAAGTGTTCGAACTTAGGTCACACCAAAGCCAACTAAAACCCAATGCCCAAACATACAGACATGGTTGAGAATTTTATATGTAGTAAAAACCATCGCGTGCAATTTTTTAGTTCAGTATAAAAATCAACCCGTACGGTACCGACAGATTTCAACGCACGGTGCGTTATTGTGCGAATTAAAACGGGCATCAGATCGCCTGCGGGCAGGTCACGAGTTGCGCCTGTGTGCGCCTTAATCATGCACCGGGCACCGGTGGTAAGTTTAAAAGGAATGAATTTGCTTGCGTATGTTCGTATTTGTCTGAGAAGTCGACAGGTAACATGTACCTGTATATTAATTAGGTCTTTACCCAAAACAAAATTGCCATTTTGTACGAAATAAAGTATAGTAGTTCTTTTTGCTATCTGTCTATATTGTATCTCTGTATATCTGTGTATAAATTTTTGCCAACGCAGTGGCAGTTTATCGATGCCCTTCTTGAAGAAACCGGATGGACGGGAGGCGACAAACTCTGCAGAGGCATTTTGTACTGCTTTTCGGGTATTGATTTTTTTTCCTGCCATTTCATCATAGTATCAGTTCTTCACAGCACACATCTGCAGTAATGCTCATCCCATATGGTAAGAATCTGTGATTAATCACACCGGCACTAGACCACCAAACAGTGCCCATCACTTTTCTAGAGATCATTTTTCGTTTAGGGCCTTGATTAGGGGCTGAACCAGGATCTAACTAACTTGCACTTGCGATTGTTAAACAGAATCCATTTTTCGCCGCAGGTTACAATGCGGTTCAAAACTCTTTCATTTCTGTGCCTGTTGAGAAACGCAAGGCATGCCTCGACGCGCACGTTATCGTCGTTAAGTTCGTGGGACACAACGAATTTGCCAACCTTGCCAATTTGACGCAAATAGGACCAATGCTGTTTGATGCTGACGTCAAAAGCTGCTGCTAATTCAGCCGTAGATTGAGTATCATCAGGTTCCACAATCACCTTTAATTCGTCATTGTCGACCATAGTTTTTGCAGACCACGGCATTCTTTTTTGAGATCGAAATTTCCAGAAGGGAAGCGGGCAAACCAATTACGGGTTGTGTATTCGTTTGTAGTGTTCGCTCCGTAAACGTCGTCAATCTTGCATGCCGCTTGCGCCGCGTTGCTGCCAAGACAGCACTCGTATTCCATAATTACTGTAATTTTCAACGTATCTATGACGACGAAAAAGATTCAAACGTGATGCAAACATAACACTAATCAATACACATAAGACTGATTTTGAAAATAAAAACCATGTTTATAAAATTAATTTAAAATTAGAATTCATAGCCAAACTATTTTTTTTATTTTTTATATGCAATGAGCAGTACTGCAGAACGGCAATTTCATAGGTAAAGACCTATTATTATGTAGATTTGAGCGCAAAAATGTTTATCATAGTAGAAGAGTATTTTACCTAGGACGACTGCCACCTTTTGTCGTGGGGAAATTCTCATAGACTTCCTGCATCTTAAGATGGGCGAAGGCCAATGCCGAGCTCTTATACACTAAAACCCCATGATGTTACTTCCAATTACCCACGTCTGGGGGTGCGGTGTTGGCTACGTGGTCATTAGACTGTGTCTGTGCCGGCAGGTATTGGCCCGTCACTTGGTCTGACAGCCCAGTCTCGGTGCGACCTGCCAGACTGCACATTCGCACAAAAAAGTGCGCGTAAAACAATAAGCGCCACCCTCACTGTCTCGGGCCTGCTTCTGTTCGGACTGCCCCTAAATCGTACTTTTTGGATTATGTTGCAATTAATTTTATTCTTTTAAATAGCTATTTCTACATTCAATATTAAATATTCTGTCTCGTCTGTAGTTGATATTTTATTAAATATTTAATATGTTATTGTGTATTAATGCCTTGTGGTGCCGCAGAATGGGCAGCAGCGTCCTTCGATTACATTAACAACTCAACTGCGATCGCAACCCGTCTGCCAAGCGTGGCGATTATGGCGAAACCCCCCAATGAGCCCACAACACAGCCATATCGGTCGTTGTCGTGATCTTTGGGGGAAGCCTGGGTCCAGCAATGGACTTCATTCGGCCGAGATGATGAGACGGGTGCAAACAATAAGTAACAGCGTCAAGGGTTCAAGGCAATTATAATATTATCAAGCAGCAGCAGATTTTCAGTTTAATCATAAGTTTTCATTTGTATTTCACATATATAGTCATCATGAAACAGATCTAATTTAATAAAGTATTTGTTTGTTGAGGAGTGTTTTATCTAATTATTAGTGATAAACTATTGACTTTGGTGTCAAAAGTTTGTCAATTTTCATAACTGCTGTATTCCTGTGTGCTATCCTGCGCAAGTACGCACCGAAACAACCGTGTCCAGTGAATACCTGCGTCAGGCGGAATGTGACGCGCTCGCTCCTTTGGAGCCAGGCTCCGAACAGCGGCAAGACAGCCTCTACGACGCGCTTTTGTGCGTACTGTGGCAGCATGAGCCGCTCGCGCCATAGGTCGAGTGCACGCCGCCGAGCCTGCCGCCTCAAACTTTCAAGCGCCCCTGAAGGCTCGTCTTCACCACTCTGGCGGAGGGAGCGTGTTTGGTGATACACCCACGCATCCATCTCCGCCAATATATCAAAAGGCGGAAAGCGCGCCAACAGCAGTTGCCGCCTCAAAGGACACCGTTCGGTATCCTCGTGCGATCCGTATAGCCACTCTACGCTGCAGACCGCGAATCTTGGTTTTGCAGCGCTGGGCCCCCAAGAGTCGAGATGACCAAACAGACGCCCCGTAGAGGGCCACGGACCGCGCGACTCCCCCGTAGAGGCGGCAAACTTCTTCCCTCGGTCCCCCGAGGAGCTGGGACCTAGTTCTAAAAAAGCGCTCTTTCTAACTTAATGTTAGTAATGTACTTGTACGACCGTTCACGAACTACATTACTAACATTAAGTCGATTTGATTGTTTAAGCGAGTTGTGTCATGTGTGTGGTTACTGCTTTTTATCGTTATTTACGTTACACGTTACAGAACAGGCCAAGTGCCACTATCTATAAAAAAGATTAAATTCTTATAAGTATCGAGGCAATATTATCTATTACAGATTCTTAACCTTAGGTATTTTTAATATTTGAACATTTAAATGATTTTTTTATTGCAAATACTTAGAACTCAGATGATAAGTTCCTCTTAGAAACAGTTACCTTTCGGTGTACCTACTAAGAGTCGTGTAGCTCTCGGTAATAGCGTTGAGTAGACGGTTATCTGTGCATAAAGATCGCAGGTAAAAAACGTTTAAGAGTAGGTATTTTTATGGAAATGGAATGAGTTTCAACTATTATACTAGGTATTACTAAACACAGTTTCGCGCAGGTGTGTCACAAATGCATGTTTTGTGTACCATTTTTTTTTTTATGTCCAGTGGTAATTCTACATGGAACTTCCTTCACCCTGGGGAATGGCTAAGGGGTATGCCGGACTCCTTTTTTTTTATTTTTTTTTTTTATTGATGCCCAGTGGAAATTCATCATGAACTTCCTTCGCCCCGGGGAAGGACGAAGGGGTATGCCGGACTCCTACCGGCTAAAACCACTGGAGCGGTCATCTTCGGCACCTAAGGGAGGCTCCAGGTCCTCGTATGATCACACTAGAGCCACCCACTGGTGCCACGCCTATTGGCACATCTCGGAGAGGGTGACTGTAAAGCGGTCACCCCCCCAGGGGGATTGTAAAGGATCCCCCAAAGCGTCTCACGGCAGCGCGTGACCACATGCGTGCTACCGTCTTCTCTTGGGTCGCTTGGTGTGGGCACGCAGATTCCCCAATCTACGCACCCGCGAACCCAGAGGTCCCCCACCTTATAGCAACGGCAGGGGTTTTCAGGCGTATCGGAATTAGGCGCCAGGGCGGTTGTTACCCCGGCGCCGTCTCCTTCTTCTTCGAGCGGGATCGGCCCTCTCCCGATCCCGCTCTGCGGTCTCCTTCTGGAGCATGACGCTCTCACAGAAGGAGACCACTGCATTCCAGTTTTCGTGCTCTGCCAACATAGCCGACACTACTGCTGGCAGAGAGAGATCTTGCCCGATCCGATCGACCAGGATCCGCCGCTCAGCGGCCCACGCAGGGCACGCCTCGAGCGTGTGCTGTGCGGTGTCCTGGTCGCTATCACAATGGTGGCATTGTGCCGTGGCCTCGCGTCCTATCCTGTGCAGGTACGCGCCGAAACAACCGTGCCCGGTGAGCACCTGCGTCAGGCGGTAGGTGACGCGCTCGCTCCTTTTGAGCCAGGCTCCAAAGAGCGGCAGGACGGCCTCGACGACGCGCTTGGTTGCAAACTGCATCCGCAGGCGATGACGCCACTTTACAAGTGCGCGCCGCCGAGATGCCGGACTCCTACCGGCTAAAACCACTGGAGCGGTCATCTTCGGCACCGAAGGGGGGCTCCAGGTCCTCGTAGATCACACTACGAGCCGCCCATTGGTGCCACGCCTTTAGGCACATCACGGAGGGGATGTTTTGTGTACCTACTGATGTGTACGCCTACGCGCTATCGATAATCATCACGTGGTGAGTGACTCACGCTCACGCGCTTGCTGACTGTCGGCCGAAATTAATCATCAATCTAATCCGAAATCTTTGGATTTGCGATGGAGGATTTATCTGTTTTAAATGTGGTCTAAAGTTCTAAACACAAAAACAGATCAAGTTCATAATCTAAAGGTTTTAGATTAGATTGATAATTAATATCGGCCAATTTATTAATGTAAACCATGCATGGTGCATGAGTTGCGGTCTGTTTGCTGCTATAAATAACGAGTTATTATTTATTTATGTACACAGAAATATTTTTACTTGATTAGATAGGAAAGCAGAGTACAAAGACACAGCTTATTTCTTCAAAAAATCTCTTCCAGCAGACCTGCGAGAGGAGAGTTTGAAGATAAGAGATGTAGGCACGGTGTGTAGAAGTTATACAATACACAGAAGACATTGAATAATATACCTACATACTATGTACAGTATATATATACCTACATACTAGAAAAAGGTGACACAA
This sequence comes from Diloba caeruleocephala, assembly GCA_947459985.1. Classification (NCBI taxonomy): domain Eukaryota; kingdom Metazoa; phylum Arthropoda; class Insecta; order Lepidoptera; family Noctuidae; genus Diloba; species Diloba caeruleocephala. Next base: position 8,528,967 of record OX381618.1, read on the forward strand.
TATCCGAGTATTCCTGCGAAGACGAATTGGGAGCCACTTGAGTATCTTGTGGAAATTAGAGACATGGTCGTATTTTTTAAGATTGAAAATGAAACGAATACATACATTTTGCAGCCGCTCAAGTTTGTTTAGTAGCTCCTCTGTGGCATCCAAACAACAGGCGTCAGCGTAGTCTAGGATGGGCTGCATGAGAGCCTGAGCGGGAGAGATTTTGGTTTTTAAGGGCAAAAAGTTCTGGAGATATTTCAGTGAGCGAAAGGCGAAATGCACCGTCCTACTAAGAGCACTCCACTACAAGTTAGTCTATAATAACTCCTAGGTTTTTAGTGGTTTCCGCGTAAGGAATTTGAACACCATCGAAACTGAGTGGTGTAAAAGGTGCAACATCAACTCTACTCTGCATGTTTCTACTGCCGATGATCATGAGCTAAGATTTACTAGGATTGATGTGTACTCCCGGGAAGACAGCGGTGCGCATGTGGTCACGTACCGCTGTGCGCAGCATAGTGCATAGCTGGGCTTCGGGGGACTCCTTTACAATCCCCCCGAGAAGTGCCTGGGGAGGTGGCCTTTTTACAGTCACCTTCTCTCCGCTAGAGGGGGTAACCGCTTTACAGTCATCCCCTCCGAGATGTGCCTAAAGGCGTGGCACCAATGGGTGGCTCTAGATGGAGATTATTCGAGTTCCTGGAGCCTCCCTTCGGTGCCGAAGATGACCACTCCGGTGGTTTTAGGCGGTAGGAGTCCGGCATACCCCTCTGCCCTTTCCCGGGGCGGAGGAAGTACATGATGTATTTCCACCGGATCATTAAAAAAAGAAAAAAAGAAAAAGGATTGATGTGTAGGCCAAAAGACCTAGCTCATACAGCGATACAATCCAGATCAAGGTTCATGGCAGCAATAGCGAGTTCCACTTCAGACCCAACAAATGATCGGTACAGCTGCAGATCGTCTGCTTAGAGATGGAAGTTAGAAGAGATAAGCTTGGTGACAGTTTATGAAAATAGAGAAAAGAAGAGGAGAGAGGACGCCACACTGAGGCACACACACACAGATCATGCCGATCTGAGATGGTCTCATCAAGGCGGAGACACTGCAAGCGTCCCGGAAGATAAGTTTCAAACCAAGTTACGGTGGAAGGATAAATATTTATGGATTTGAAGCACACGAGAAGGATCAAAGTCAACCGAGTTAAATATATAATAATATATTCATCAGCATGTGAATACTTGTCGACATGTAGGCTTTTTCGCAGAAATAAATTGTCTCGAGTATAGTATAGCCCACGCCATACTTCTTGACTTACAGCTCTGAAGTTAGAATATGTGCAGGTCCATCACATGTGACAAAAATACATACGTATATTAGGCGATTATGAGAGCTACTACTCACAACTACAGGCCTAGAACGAATGCTTTGACATATAGTATGGTAAACGTAACGTTAATGTGCAATGATATTATATATTAAAAGAGGTAGATATGTTACGTACGCGCCAAACGTAAGAACCAAAACTCCCCCAATTGTAGCACTTTGCAATCAGTTCGTCCAAAACAGAACAACGAGCACACGCTGTCATAATCTGTATTTTTTATTAATTAAGTGATAACAATGCCGTCGTACGTATATAAAAATGCACAAACTATCAAGCAAACATGAATAAAGAACTAGGGATCTCATACCACACGTGAGTAACAAATAAAACATTTGAATAAGAATACTATTCAAATTACTTATCGAATGATATTCTCGAAGAAAACCCAGGTCAAGCAAAGAAAAGAGACAACATATTCTATCACAAGTGCGACAAAGACATCGAGTTCACGTGTTGTCATTTTAGATAGCTATCTCTTTTACTCTCGTAGTTTTTGTATCTTATTTCTTACATCATAGGTAGATGTGTAATTTTGTAGGTTTATGCATACTGCGAGACTGAATTTTGCCCGTCATTTAATATGGACGTAACATATCTATGGTATAATATAATTGTTAATGTGAGTGAATTTGAAATCGAAAATACAAGTATCCTATATATAGTATTTTCGTTTCAACGTATGCGATAAACACAATTTGTATCATATATAGATATGAATAAAATCTTTGTGCTAAACATGTATTTACAATTCAAAATTCACTCACATTAGTGTTAGTCTTTTCGCCACTTGCCCCCTCCTTTATGCTACTATACGTCAAAATATTCGTGCTAGACCCACTGGTTTAGCTAACGAAGCCTTGCATTAAAAATACCTAAGACAAAATCACCGATTGATGTTTTTTTTTTAAACAATGACGCAATTTCTGAGCCTGTCTGAGAAAAGTATATTGTAGTCCATTTATACATCGCTAATGACTATTCGTCTCATTTAAATGCGAGCTAGTCTACTGAAATTTACCGAACACAATCCAAAACTGCAGACTCAATATGTTATCGAAGCTAGGGCCTCAAGTTTGGTAGTATGTCGGCCTACCTAATTAAGGCCGCCATAGTAAGTCAAAACATTCCAACCAGCACTTTTACGAACTTTATTTCATTTTACAACTTTTCTTATGCTTTAATATTTCTACAGGAGTCATATACAATGTTTGCTTACAAATATCGCACTCATACTCTCTAGCATTAGGTTTAATTTCTCTTGAAGTTTTAGGTTTTTCTACGTCTTTCTTCTCTTCTTTGGCTGAACATGTGAACTGTTTGTGTTGCAGTCTTTCTACGGGGGATAGGCAGACAGATAGCTCACAGTTTGGGCAAGTCCAAGGTAGGTTGTATGTTTCTTGGTAACTATTGTAGCTCCAATCTGTATCAACAACACTGTAAATAATGTACATAATTAATAACATTATATGAAGTAACACGGGTTTCAGATCAGATTCCTATGTGGGCTACAAAAACTTATAGAATAGTTTTGATACTAAACATATTTATTCCGTGTAAAACGACATTGAACTTGTAATAGACTTGTTCCTAACCACATAAAAACCGCGTTTGTCGAATATATGTCTAACTAGGTGCTTGCGGGTACCTTTTTTTCACCGCGTTGAAAACCATCATGCTTATAGGCGTTGGACTATCTTATTATCTCCGATAGGCACATCTGACCTGTTAACAGTCACCCCCTCCAGTGGAGGGGAGGCGACTGTAAAGAGGCCATCCCTCAGGCACATATCGGGGGGTTGTAAAGGTTCCCCCTGAAGCTTCACTGAGCGCTTCACCGCAAACATGGCGGCATGTAGCCACATGCACGCCACCCTCTTACTCGGGGGTTGCTCAGTATCAGCACGCAGACCCCCGCAGTCACCCACCATAGTGACGGCTCCTGCCGACGTGTTGGACATGGGCGTCAGCGCCCTCTACTCCTTCGCCGAGGTGAATCGGATCTCTCTCTCCCGACCCTGTTATGCGGTTTTCTTCACTTCATGCACACATGATATCCTCATGATGTTCACATAAGGAAACCACTTCACTACAATTTTCATGATGTCATCATAGAAACGACGTATTGCAGACAGAGAGAGGTCTTGCCTGATCCGATCAACCAGGATTCGCCGCTCGGCAACCCACGCAGGGCACTCCTCGGGCGATCCTGGTCACTCCTACGGTGGTGGCACTCAGCCGTGAGCTCACGTCCTGTCCTGTTCCGGTACGCACCGAAACAATGGTGTCCGGTGAACACCTGTGTCAGGCGGTATGTGACGCGCTCGCTCCTTAGAGTTAGGCTCCGAAAAACGGCAGGACGGCCTCGACGACGCAGTTGAAAGCGAACTTCCACCGCAGTCGTTCACTCCACAGCTCGAATGCGCGCCGCTGACCTTGCCACTGCAGCTTATCGAACGCCCCTGAAGGCAAGCTTTGCTGTTCGGATGAAAAGGGAGTGTCTGATCATAAACCCATGCATTCACCTCTGCCAGTATTACGAAACGCGGAAAGCGCACCAGGAGAGATGCCGCCTCGCAGGATACCATCCAGTATCCCTCGTGCCAGGACCAGACCATGAAGTCTGGTTCTGCAGCAGAGATAACCATACAGGCGCCCCGTAGAGAGCCACGGAGCGTACAACTGCCCCGTAGAGGCAGTAAATGGGTATTACCTATCTTCTTAGGGCAACACCCAAATTAAGTTGGGATGTGATCTCTGTATGCTGGAGACAATTCTTCATAGGCCGCGCAACTTACGCATGACTACTCTTTTTATGTATATTTATATCAACCTTGATTTTTTCTTATAAAATAACTGTCTGTGTAAACTAAACAAAATTCCGCATCAATGCTAAATGTATTAGTATTCCTGAACACAAGTCCTTAAGTTAAAATTTTGGTCAGTAAAGTGTGGTTATGTAAAAGTTTTAAGTACATACCAATTATAGACAAGATTATCGGTAACATAAACGCCGCCTTTCCTTTCATGGGGTCGACATTCGAACCCATCATCGAACGGATTTGGGTCAATACTTGGATGAGCTTCATCATTCCCAAAATAAACGATCTTCAGATCTCCAGGAAGTAATCTCTTTACAGTATAATACACTTCGCTGGTCATGTAGGAACTTATGTCACAGGATAGCTCGTGTTGGACTTCTTCGTAGGATATTTTAGGAAGGCTTTGCTTTTGCAGCTCGCCTTCAACTGATTTTGTTGGGCTTGCATCTGGAAAACAAAATATAGGTACTATTATCGTCGAATTTTGTCGAAGAGGGGTACGACAGGCATGGCTAGCCCCACACGATGCAGACGTCACCCGAACAGAGGGTAGTGCGCACGCTACGAAGAACTCCCTTTCTACCACGCATGCGCAGCGTTAACTTGTAAGGCGAAAATCTTGTCAGTTTATTTCAATTTCATTACATACTTGCGATTATTGTAAAATTCTTAAAAACTTAATTAATGTAAATTCTAATTGTGAGTGCAATAATAAATAAATAATCTTGTTGTGTCGATTGTTTTCTTTTATAAAAGGTAAGGCCGTCGCTAAAATCACACGAGGGATAGGGCTATGTAGCCTGTTCGCATTGGGTTGTCCCAGTGATAGTTAGATTAACCTTCTGTTTATTTTCAATAAGTAATTTTCCTTTGCTATTAGAATATGGCTGATAGACTTTTGACTAGAAGTAGGGCTGGTGCCGTGTCGTGCCGGCTTAGAATACCACCACCCCATTTCCTCCCGTGGGTGTCGTAAAAGTCGACTAAGGGATTAGCCGGAAGATGGACAGCAGCGTCCTTCGAGTACATTAACAACTCAACAGCGATCGCCAACCCGTCTGCCAAGCGTGGCGATTATGGCAAAACCCCCCAATAAGCCCACAACACACCCATATCGATCGTTGTGGTGATCTTTAGGGGAGGCCTGTGTCCAGCAGTGGACTTCATTCGGCCGAAATGATGAGGGCTGGTAAAAGTGCTGACGCGACAGTTCTCCGAGATCAGCTCAGGATGACTCTGGCGCGTCTAACTGCACTAAAAAGCACCGCTAATGTTAACGCTGTACGTGGTACGGAGCTATTGACGCCGCTTTATGCTGGCGATGAGGCTGGACACGAGTTGGGCGCCGGTACTGTGGTGGCAACAAGCACCACGGAGCACAAGTGGCACCAAGGCTACCGCGTCTACCCTGGATACTATAGACAGGATCATCGAAGCGTTAAGTACACTATCTAAATTAAGATCTAACCATTTTTACATCTCTAACTTTGATCCGTATGTGAACGATAATCGATTCTTGGTGCGATGAAGTGCATATGGCTCGCGATGTAAACAGTTGGGACAATAATGAATGCCTATCTATGATTTCTGACTGCCAGTTGGGTAGGTTGGGTTAGGTAAGGGTGACGCCAAGTCTAGGCTCCACGAGTGGGTGACTAATGACTGTGGCTGGTCAAATTTCAAAATCTAATTTAAACCCTTGTGCTCACGACTAATCGATATCGCGAGTATACTGTTCAATGTGATGAGCACGAATTCTGACCGTACCCACGTACACTGATATGCAAGGCGGTCATTATTACGCTTAAATATTGTTAAAGGATTGAGTAATGAATTAATAGTTTCAATCTTCATACGTGGCATAACCGACTCTCATATTCGTGCAGTTGAGGCAAATTCTAAACTGTTGCCCAAAGATTTGGTGGAATTCTTCTCAATTTATGTGAAACCTAGCACCTCCCTTGATCCCGAGGGCCAATTCTCGTAATTAATTTACACTATGACTGAAAGTTCACCGAACTGAGATTAAATTATGAACTGACCGAAAAAATGGTATTCTGCTACTCTTAAAGTTCAGTATAATCTCGATCTAGCCTCATTTCAATCTCAATTTTGAAGTTTATTTAATGATATTGATGACAATTTAGTACATGTGACAGTTCGAAATGGTAGCAGAATACCGTTTTGACTTCGATAACTTTCGATGCATTTTCGATCTAATTACAGTGTAAGTTCACGTTTGACGTTGTTTGTTAGTTTAGAAGAATACCATTTAAGACATTTATGACACTGAGACTAGATCGGAACTATATTTTGAACATTTTTAAATTACAAGAATTGGCGTTCTGTGCGTAACACGCTTAAAATTCGCAGAAACTACCATTTAATAATCTCGGCTCCCAAAAAATACAAAATGTTTTTCTTGTGAAGAGGTAGGTCATGCCGGTAGATCGTGTCCGAAAGATAATAATTCGTGAAATAGCAGTAGATAACGATAATAGTACCACCAGTTCGCAACGATTAACTAAGATATTGTTCTTTTTTAAGAAAAACCATGACGCAAGTGTTTCGCCAAGCAACGTGCAACAACTTACGTAACAAAAAAAGTGAATTTTTGTCGTAAATTAAAGGGTAGTTCCACGCTTAACGATGTTATGACTGCAGTACATAGCGTACCTACTGATGTGTTAATAGATAGTGGAAGTCAAGCATTTCTTTAATATCTGCGGCAATGCTAAATCGTTTTAACTGTCACCAAATACCGACATATCTATCAACTCTTGCGCGCCATAGGTAGTCAGAATGTAGAATCTTCTAGCTGTTACCTTGGTTATTGAATTCGATGACATTTATTTAGAAATCGACTTTCTTATTGCTACTTGCATGTATATAACCGTGATCATAAGAACGGATGAACGGACGTATTAAATCGAGAAGGGGTTCGTTAATACGGGAGCAACATACCGGTTCACTACAGACCGTACAAAGTCTTTTGACGAGAAGATGAGGGATTAGATAATGCTTTGACAAATTTGCGAAAAGTCATGATGACGTTGACGGTTGCGGGATTTTCGATACATTTAAAAAGTGCACATTTGTCGGTAGCCACAGGTTAGAGTATCTGGGTCGAAAAAATACTCAGTCAGGTCAGGCCGATAGGCGGAAAGGTGCAGTTCATTCTCCTGTGCCCAAAAATGTGAAGCAAGTCGGACAATTGTTCGGGATTTAATTTAAAATAGTTACCGTCTGCAATGCTCTCAAACTTACCAAACGCAAAAAAGACTTCCTCCCTCGCGTCGCGTGTTGGTGGATATATATTATATATACTTTTACTTCATATTTGAATACCGTAAGGTTTCTTTAATGTCACACGCTGATCACTTAATAAAATCCCGTAGATGTTCGTTTTATTATTATTGCATTAAAAATTGGGTTACCAAATTTTATAAGAAAATATATTAGGCACTGTTTAATTTGTAAGGATACCAAGGGCAACCCATCAACCAATATCGTCATGGATAAAACCCTGAATCCCCATTTAGTCCCCAATCAAACGATAGGACTCTGACAAGACATCGTCAGCGCCTTCAACTTCATGCCGTGGGGCGCTATTAGGGCGGCACTAGTGCATCATAGATGAAACCCCGCCTGCAGGGCATTATAGGGGCTTACCTACACGATACGCAGATTCGTTACGTGGGCAGGGACGGTAGCGTAAAGCGGAGGAAAATTACGTGCGGGGTTTCGCAGGGGTCAGTTCTCGGCCCCCTCTTATGTAACCTCGCCTACGACGTGGTCCTGCGTGTCATTCTCCCTGCTGATGTCAGCTTAGTCTGTTACGCTGACGACACTGTGGTGTTGGCTGGCGGGGAGTCCTTCGAGGGAACCACCCGGTTTGCTGAGCAAGTAAAATCAACGCCCTGGGTCTGCAGATAGTGTCTCAAAAAACTGAGGCGCTATGGTTCCACAAACTGCCAAGGAGCAGAGAACCACCCAGTTCGTGGATACGCGTTAATCGAATCGGGGTGGGCCGGTACATGAAGTACCTGGGGCTCACCCTGTCCAATCGCTCGTAGGGATCATTGATAGGTTCATGTTCCGGAGTGGACGTTTACGGTGTGTTTGTGTATGTGCGAAAGGTTGTGCGCGTCTGTGCCTGCGTGTGCGCATTTGTGTGTCCGTTTGTGTTTGCGTTTGTGTGTGCGTTTATTTGCGTGTGCATTCGTTTGTACGCGCGTGTGCATTCGTGTGCTTGTTCATGTTTTGTCTGAGCTTGTGTGTGCGTGTGTGTGTGCATTAGTCGTGCATGGGTGCGTGCATGCGCATGTATATGTGCGTTTGCATACGTGTGATCAAAATATTTGAACCGGTTCACAGCCGAATCCCGCCTAATTAGGAGGCCTATATATAGCCTAGAACATTTCCGGGCCAATGATCATCAAAAGAGGATCTGACCCTGTGGTTGCTAGAGTACTACCAGTGCCTAGAAATTTGGAGAACGCTAAAAAAAATCTACCCACCTAAAAGTCGTCGATTTATCAGAGCATCCCATCTCTGCCGTAGTTTGATAGCTTTCAAAAGCAAATTCAGTCCAGTATCTGGATACGGGAATTCCAATAACAGCCAGGAGTCACACACGATCCTAAAAAAAATACGCTTGTTTAGTGATGGCTCTCTTGACCGAATGTCGCATAACGTTTGCTAACGTGTCTCTCACAGGAGCCAACATAGTGTCACGTGTCATACTAAAACACATTGAATACAAAGTACTAAATTAATGTTTTATACATTTTATATTTGTGCAACGTTTTAGATAAGAAATTTGTAGGATCTGTGCCTATTCGCGAATAAACTGATATATTCATGTAGCATTTACATCAATTTTCTCCTTTTATTCTTCTAAAAGCATACCCTAGACCTTATTACGATATTTAAATTGGTGTGTGTTATTTTAAAGGTCATATCATATCGGCCATTTATACGTCCACTGCTGAACAAAGACCTCCCCCATAGATTTTCACAACTGTGTCATCATTTTGGGGGGTATTTGCCAATACTCACCACGCTTGGCAGGCGGGTTGGTGAGCGCAGTATGGCTACCGTTTCACAGAAGGGACGCTGCTGCCCATCCCTTTGGTTTAGATTTCCTTAGTCGCCTTTTACGACATCCACGGGAGGAGATGGAGTGGTGCTATATTCTTAATCCGGACACCACACGGATAAATTTATTTTAAAAGTAATAACTAATAATATAACACATGGTTTTAATCGAACTGATACGCGTACATTGCCATAGATACGGTCTAACCCGATATCGGTTACTTTTTCTTGAATTAAATCTTCGAACATCAAGTACGTTTTCCTCAGCCGAATTCATTTAAACTTTTATGAAAAGTTATTTAACATAATTCGTTGATTTTTTATTTATAAAGTCTCAACTGACCGCTGTTTGGCTAACATGTTTTGATAGTTTGTTTTGTTAGATATTGGCGCAGCAGACCCACCCTTACTCGAATAATTTTTTCGTCTAGATATTCTAATGTTCAGTTCGAATAAGGTTTCGAAATCGTGAGAACACGATACAGCTCTGCAAACTAAACCTATTCAAGATAGTAGGTAATATTTTAAATACCTTGTAAACCCAATATTAGTGTCGATGGAATGTGCTAACAGTAGCAGAGTCTGCGCGGCAGGCATACGCATCGAATTCACTATGTACGGCTTAGTCGTCTCGAGGAGTGATCTGCGAAAAGATTAAATCGAGTTCTTAAAAATCTAGTTACAACTTATAATAGAACAATAGCATATAGTATCGTCTTCTTCTTGATCCCACCTACGCTTGTACCGATATAAGTATAGTGGACAACGAAAATAGTCGAATATAGATTTACTTATTGAAATTAATCTACAACTTTTAGCTTTCCTTACGCAGGGTTTTTAGAGTGATGCTGTGATAGAACCTGGCGCAATAGTACCTGAAATCATTCCTTAGTCGCTTTATCGCCCACACTCAGATGGTGCTGTATCTCATACTATTATTTATATATAATATCTTGTAGTTTTAATTGAGAATCTTAAGACAAATTTAATTAATAATAAACTAAACATTTACATACACATCAGCCTGTAAACGTCCACGGTTGAACATGGAATTCCCAATCACTACAATGAGCCTTGGGAGATATTGCCATAGTCACCACGCTTGTCAGGCGGGGCACTCAGGAGGATTCTGTTGCCCATTCTCTTGATATCAAGTCTCAGTCACCTTTCACGACACCCATGGGTGGAGCGGTGTCGTCTATTCTTTGCCGGGAACCATACACATAAGATAAAAAAAATCAATAACTACAGTTACTAACAAATAGGAGAGGAGGAAGCTGCTTTTGTATCCCTTCTGGTTGTTCGTTATTACTATGCTATTAACACTGCCGGTAGCACATATATAAAACATAATGTGTTGCTTGCCTAGCAGCGGCAATTTAGTCTTGTACTCTGTGCAAAAAGTGCATCTATATATCCAGCTTGGTTACGGTGATATTATTAAAGTATTAACACATTGCCGGTAACAAATTCAAGAAGAACAACATCTGATGCTTGCTCGACATTGGCAACATACTCTTGTATCCCAGCGGTACGTCTATATAGATTATCAGCTCATTATTATGATATTATTAACATATTGCCGGTAGCATACTCACAAATAACACAATATCTGATGCTTATCCGACAGCGGCAACTTGCTTTTGTACCCTGCAGGTACATCGCTCTGTATGTCCGTCTCAGTAAGCTGTAGGCAGCGAGGATGTTTGCCGAAGAAAGATGTTGGATGAAGGAACACAAACGGCTTGCTCCATGTGTGATACAGTTGTTCTGCTGTAGACTGTAGATGGCGAAAATATTATGTTAAAATTACATGCCCGGCCACTCCTGTGGGCATCGGTTCACCTCTGCTCCGTGGTACGAAAAAGTAATTAGACTGTACCCTTTGACAGCATTTATTGTATAACTAGGGTGTTTTTATATTAAGGTATTAAACCTACACAGTAATGTATGTGTGACAAATCTGTCATTCACTAACACACTTAATTGACGCTCGTTCGTTGTTAGTTCATTAATTTTACAGAATCACACACGCATTGCAGCTTAGTATCGGCGAATCAAAACATATAGTGTAAATTACAAGTACCAAAGTAAAGTAGAAGATCGCCACAACGACCGATATGGGTGTATTGTGTGCTCATTGGGGGGTTTTGTCATAATCGCCACGCTAGGCAGGCGGGTTGGCGATCGCAGGCTAGTTGTTAATATACTTGAAGGACGCTGCTGCCCATCATCCGGCTAATCCCATAGTCGCCTTTTACGACACCTACGGGATGAGATGGGTTGGTGCTATTCGGAACCGGCACCACACGGCATATAGCAAATAATATTTCGACAGCCATTGCCTTGATATGTTCGCGTTATTGGACGCCATTGAGGAGCCCTTATCCTACGAAAAACATGGCTAAAACACAGTAGGTTCCATTTACTCTTTGTAGCGTTCTTTCTCGAAGAAACTGCATGAAGAATAGTACCTAAAATAAGTTACAATACTCGCCTTGTGGTAATTAAATTCGTCTGCTACCGCCACCTGAGGGTACAGCGCCCTGCAGAGGACCACCTAAAACAATATCAAAATGTCTATGGCTCGTACGCACTGCACAGCAACAAAAAAACGTTCAGTCAATCGTATTGCCTAACTTCATATATTTCCTCCTTCCCGGGAAGGGCGAACGGGCATGCCGGGCTCCTACCGGCTAAAACTACCGGAGCGGTCTTCTTAGGCACCAACCAGGGCTCCAGGTCCTCGATACAATCACACTAGAGCCGCCCATTAGTGCCACGCCTTTAGTCACATCTCGGGGGGATTATAAAGGATTCCTTGAAGCCTTGCTGTACGCTGTGCTACGCACACGGCGTCACGTGACAATGTGTACCCTACAACACTAACCACTGTACTCTTTCTTATTATTTATTCATATATTTACAAATTGTCGAACTGGCCACTTTAGTCTCAAATATGGTTAGGAATTCCAAATTCAAATTTATTTAAATTTTAAACTCTTGTATTTGTGTTTCGAACACAAAATACAAATGAATAACATAACATATAACATAACATTCATTTGTTTTTTTCTTTGACATCGGTTCACAATATGGAATACTTGAAATATCGCGTTATTTACGAATAAGGCTTAGCGCGTACGGGTGACTTCAAACGTCAAACACGTTGATTTACAGGTTTACAGACAATTTAAAAACCATTTTTCGCAAAGTGGAAGTATTTCGAATTTTTCGGGGGAGGAAAACGGGGTTTACAGATAATTTAAAAACCCTTATTTCGTGAAGTGTAAAGTCTTTCGACCTCTTCCCATGCTCCGGCTAGTCCCATAGTCGCCTTTTACGACACCCACCAGGATGAGATTGGGTAGTGGTATTCTTAGCCGGCACCATACGGCAAACCAACACATAGTCTAGTCTTACTAACGAAACCTACCCACAGTTTTTTTTTTTGGGTTTTGATTTTAGCGTTTTCACACGTGAAATGGCGGCTTCTACTTCAGGAAACCTATTGTGACTATTAGCTGTCAGCCGTTAGGTGTGATTTTCATCCAAAATAAAGGTTGCGACAACTAGGTAGTGTGTCAATTAGACCTAATATTGAGGCTCCAGGTCCATCATACTGTACCCCTTTCGGTGCTGAAGATGACCACCTAGGTAGTTAAAGCTGGTAACAAGTAGGGGAGGTGGAGGAAGTCCATCAGCATTTCCAGATATCGAGATTGAGGTGCGGCAATTTAATCACAAACATTGGGAATTGTTGATTCAGTCGTGTATCGAAGTTCGGGCTACTTCATTCTTAATTATTCTGCAGGAAATTTAGTTTCTTGTTTTGTTAAAAAAAAGTTGGGGTTGATCGATTTTTGTGCTCCGCGATTATAAAACCTTTCCGAATTACCTTTAACATTACGAGATCTCGTCCGCTAGATGCGCTGGACCCCGCTATAAGCGATTGTATGCGTTGTGCATCATTCGTCATCCGAAACTCTATATCTCGTATATCTAATACGTCTTCGTCGTCATTCGTTTTCTCGTCCACGATCTCCCATGAGTCGACCTTGAGGCGTTTCTTGCGTTTCGATTCTTCAGCGGCATTTTGTTTGTATTGCCTACAATTGAATGTTTAAGAAAATTTATTGATGTTATTAGTGATATATATAGAATATAACTAAGCAAGCTCTCTCTGAACTTAAGACTTTATAATGAGATACCAGATAAGTTCGCAGATAGACTGGATGTGGAAGGCTAAGATCCGGATGTTATGGTGCAAATTGACACTATGACAGTGGTGATTTATTGACGGGCATAGGATTACACAGGGTGCTTATACAGGCTGTATATGCAAAACCAATATACATTTATTTACACTAAAAAGAAACAAATAAACCCCCCGCCCGACTTCATAAAGTTATTTTTTCCTTATTAGTGGTTTTAATATTTGTATACCGTGTTGGGATTTTGAAGTCGGTATTTTATTTGTTTTTTTTTTTTAAGTCATAAGAATAACTGTAAACCTGAGAACAGCTTTACCTTCTCATATCTTTTAATTGCTTCATCTGCCCATGTCGTAAGGATCTTTCAGCCGACGACATCGACTCTGGCTCTGGTGTTTCTGTCAAATTGTTAACCTGAAACAATATTCAAATAATAACGTTTTGTTACTCTTGAAATAATAACGGTCGAATTTGTTGAGTAGATCTGCATTCTGTTTAAAGTAGCACACATCACCATAATCGATTATTCAGAAAATTAAGGTCTGCACAAGCATTGCTTTTGTATGAAATGGTAGAAAGTTTTAGAAGCGATAGAGGGACCGCTAAATACCTGTCACTTTTTGGCTTACATTCGTAACTGGCGAACGCCAATGCCGTGTGGTGCCGGCTCAGAATGCCACCACCCCATCTCCTCCCATGGGTGTCGTAAAAGTCGACTACGGGATTAGCCGGAGGATGGGCAGCAGCGTCCTTCGAGTACATTAACAACTCAACTGCGATCGCCAACCCGCCTGCCAAGCGTGGCGATTATGGCAACACCCCCCAATGAGCACACAACACACCCATATCGGTCGTGTTCTTTGGGGGAGGCCTGTGTCCAGCAGTGGACTTCACTCGGCCGAAATGATGAACGCCAGATATGTGTAGAGTCGAGATGTAGGCAGCTATCTATGACGCTGGTGCTGACATGAATGATTATGCCTTAATGCTTATATAGAAAGAGAAAGTTGATATATGGCAAGAGCATGGACAGCCTAAACTCACCTGCAATCAGCTTTGAAGTTGTTCGTCCATGTATCTTCTTCTCTGACAGCAACCCATCCAGTTGCAAGCCGAAATATCACTTAACTAACCTATTATACGCTTCTTATTTCCTTGAAGCACAAGATCAACTATAAATGGATGGTTGCAGTATAAAAACATTATTAACAAACCTGCAATAAGCTTCTAAGCTGTGCAGCAAGTTTGGTAAGTTCGTACAATCGTTGTTCTTCGATACCTCGTCGTCTACACCACGCTCGTCCACCTCGGCTATCCCGTTTCTCTCTCAGCCATGCGCAATACAGAGACAGGAGAGTAAGAGGGTCCCCATGGTCAGATTCATCTGGTTTGCGAGCGTTCTGAAATTATCAAGGGGATGTGACACGAACGTAAATTGCTGATCAAACTAAAATGTTAAAGAAGTAGAAGTAAGAACTATTTCAGATGTCGTTATCATATCCTCTTCTTCCATTAAAAATCGGTCCAGCCGTTTTGTAAGAGTTCTGTGACATACACACATACAGAAGAGTTATATATATATAAGATTATTCGAATGATTTGCTAATCAGTTTTTCTTCTCACTAGCAGAAGAAAAATACATCTCGTGCGGTCCATATCTAGAAAGCAACCGCCATCATCCAATCGCAATCGCCAGTCATCGCACCAGAACTTGCCAAGACCGTCGACCGCCCCATTCCTACGCCGGCGCTGAAATTCTTTCACGGTACGGTGCCATGGTAATGTGGCCACGCCCTTAATGTAAGCTCTATTTGTAAACATACATAATCCATTATTTTACAGTCACCTCACAATCGAAGTCCCTGTGTGCCCTCGTAGTGTATATAGACCGTATGCCAAGCGCAGCGGCTAAAGCCAGTGCTGAGTCACGTTTGTGCGGCGGAAGGCTCGCGGTTCCTAACACGAGCGCCTTCGCCAGGCTCACCTCGACCGGCAGGTTGGCGAGTGTTCGGCCTAGCGAGGTCAGCTTCTCGTTGGAGGTTAAGGCGCCCTGGAAGTAAGATTTGGGGTCTTCGGTGCTTGTAGTCCGTCATATCAGCTCAAAAACGTACACTGCTGAACAAAAGCTTCCCTCATAGATTTACACTATTGTCATGGGTGGGGTTACCACTGAAAACCAGCGCTGTGATGTAGCTCACATTACAACACAGCATCATGCAGAGGAACCTCATTGCCACAACAACAGCGTGCATTGTTAATTGTCAATGGACATCAGCCTGGACACAATATACCTACGATGCGATACATTAGTGCAGGTATTTTTATTATGTGTAAAAGTATTTTATCGTACCTTTAACATATTTTACTTATATTAAGGTTGTTTTTGTACCTATCCTTTTCGTTTAGTATAGTAGCGGAACAAGCTTAGTACATCACTTATGAGACAAGTACTTTAATCTTAAGGTTTTATGTTTAGCGTATTAAATGCAAGTTGTTATTTTCTGTGGCAATAAATCAATTTATTTTCTTTCTTTCATCGATTTGGGGAGAAATTGCCTGTACTCACCACACATGGCAGGCGGGTCGGTGAGCGCAGTATGGCTACTATTCCACAAAAGGAACGTTGCTGCCCATCCCTCTGGTTGAGGGTTCCTTAGTCACCTTTTCACCACGGGAGATAGGTGCTATATTCTTAATCCGGACACCACACAGAATTATGTGACATTTTTCTACGTATTAAAGTCGATACTTCATTGAATAAATCTGACCCGGAACAGCTACCTGTAGGCCATATAAGTATTTCTTCCATGCGGGATTCGAATGAGCAACCCGTAGCAAAGAAAGCCAATCACCAAGCCACTGTCCCAACCTAGCCGTCTAATTGGATGGACACACACAGCGACACCGGCACAATTTACAACGTATATTTTTTTATTACTAACATGTTGCTTTAACTCCAGCAGAGCATTCTCAACAGCCTCCTCGGGAGGCGCGTCTAAGAACGGGAATCTTCTCACGTCACTCACGCCGAGCGAGCTCATTAACAGTAACAACGACGCCAGAGGAACTCGAGACACTTCCGGGGTACTGAAGCATTCCATATCGGCGTATTGCTTCTCGGAGTATATGCGGTAGCAGACACCAGGCCCTGTGGATGAGAGAACATAAACAAATTAGTGACTTTAGGAGAAAAATAAGGCTTTGCCATATTATGATGTGAAGTGTAACCGCTAGGTGCTGATGGCGGATGGAGGGCGGTCCCTAGAGACGCTTACGCTTGTACCGAAGGTTGACACTAAAATACAACGCTGCTGTCGTTGGATCTGCTGTAACGACACAGCATTAGGCTGAGCAATAACCCTTTTTTGCACGAGTACGACACACAGTCTATTTTTACATATATCTTATAAGATTTTTTATGTGTTGCTGATTAATATTCTTCTTTCTAAGGTTGTTTTCCTTATACTTACTTTTATATGTACTTATTTTTAGGCACGTACGTCGTTGTTAGTGTGAAAATATTTTTTTATTCCTTAGACTTTCTTTTTTTCGGACACGGATATGATATTTCGGATACTTAGTTCGGCAAGTTGAATGGTTATCTATTAGTCGCCTGAGGCTCGTCAGCGGCGATCAGTGGCGGGAAAATCGCATCAAGTATCAAATAATATCAAAGACAAAGATGATTTGATGGTTGATGGTAATTACATAATTTTAAGTATCTCCATGTTCTGCCGTGAGGCGTACAAAATTTCAAATAAATTATATCATCATGCACATTCTCATATTGACTTGTATTTGTCATTATTACCAATGCAAGTACCTAGTCTATAGTGTAAGGACAAAATAGAACAACATACCCTAATTAAGTACTGATTCATCTACAAGGAAGTTCTGAATCGTGTAGTATGTTTTCTTTATCAAAAATATAAAGAGTTTTGTCTTGAATAGTTGTGGATTATCTATACTTCTTATATCATGCTACCCTATTATATATTTTAGAAACCATACCAGTTTTATCAAACAAGGCCGTATTATGGGCTGTGTGGCAAATCCTGTTTCTGTAACGCATGCTCCGAGGATTGTGGTATAAATGGTTATTATTTTTTACAAAATTAGCAGCTTCAAATATGAAAAACGAAGGGAAAGTCAGAACATTGTCTTTCTCAAAATATGGCTTGTAGCTATCCGTGGGTTTTAAATTAAATGTCGCTCTGATACATCTTTTCGGTGCTTTTAATACAAGCTCTCTATCTGATGAATTGCCCCAAAATATGATACCGTACCGTAATATAGATGATACATACGCATGATATGCAATGGTTACCGTATGTTGGTCGGCAACCCTATTCAACAACAAAGCATACGAGTATTGATAAAGCTTTTTGCATATTTCATCCACTTGCTTAGTCCATGTCATTTTATTATCAATCCAAAGTCCTAAAAATTTGGTTTCATGTACAATGTCAATCTGATTATTACAGTAATTTATGTCATAATTATATTTGTTACTATATCTCTGCGAATAGTTCCAACCCATCTCAGCCCGTGGGTGTCGTAAAAGGTGAATATAGGACTAGCCGGAGGACGGGCAGCAGCGCGTCCTTCGAGTACAACAACCCGCCAAGCTTGGCGATTATGGCAAAACCCCCCAAAGAGCACACAACATACCCAGACCGGCCGTTGGGGGAGACATGTGTCCAGCAGTGTGGACCTTATTCGGCTGAAATTATGAATATTCGTATTTGTTGAATCACTAATAATAAAGCAAAATAGATATAAAAACACCGCAGAACATAATAAAATCTATGTGTAAAGTGGAAAACACACCCGTGCGGCCAGCTCGACCCTTCCTTTGATCTGCACTTGCTTTGGATATCCAAAACTCCTTCAATCTCTGCATTTTTGTCGTCGAGTCGTAACTCATTTCCTTGACCTAAAACAAACTGTTATAGAAGAAACTATACCCTTTTGTCATTCATAATGGCGGTATTACTAAAATCAATACTTCAGCTGATTGAAGAGTTGCATGTGATCATAAGTTATAATTATGGTTTTCACATCTTCCAGATGTAGAAAGAAGAAGTAAAGTCACAATTTTATCACCGATTATGGTCATACTATTGCAATATTTAATTGTTTGGTTTCCGGCAAAGAAAAAACATCCCCCTCTCCTCCCGAGGATGTAACTACGAGATAATCGGCAGGTGAAGGTGACTTTTGACGAAGTTGTACCTTTTCCCTTACATATACATTCCTTCACAAACTTAACATTTGACACATTCACACGCGCAATGCAAGTTAAAACAAGTCACGTTACTAACGGAAAACGTCAACTGTCACACGTACCGGCGCCGACGGACTACGAAACTTGAGGTCCATATCCGTATTCGCCGCGGACAGACACTAAAGATCCGTAGCCGCGGATATACATTTTTAACGAACATCACCTAGTATTTCCTACTTGAACGGAGTGGTATTATCGCGGCGATGGGCCTCCACGACGTCGCTGAGGAAGGCATCCTCAGTAAACTGGGTAAACCGGTCGGGTGTTGAGGGAACGCGAGTCTCTTTATGTTATCTAACGTGATCTTGTCATACGGCTCGATCAGTGCGTGCCTCGGGCGGCGAACGCTATCGATACGGGAGGGTCGGTAATCGGCGGCCGATACCACAAGGAGGTTCGGGTGGGACAGGGCAAAATCGAAAAAGCGTTTCTTGAATTGCCTGACGGTCGGCAATTTAAGATAGAGGTGGAGATGATCGTTACGCATGTACCAAGGCGCTCTAATGGCCTTGCGCATGAAATGGTTTTGGAGGACTTGGAATCTACGGAGTGGATAGGATTCAGCGTTTGCGAACACTAAAAAAAGAAAGAAAGAAACATTTATTTGTTGCAATACATGAGACACAATAGATTAGGTAGGTAGTAAGTAATAGTGAAGTTATACAATATTATGTATCTCACGATTGCACCAAATAGGTGTCCAGTTCAGCATGTGCCAGGCAGCTAGTGCCAGGCGCTGGTTTTCAACTGGAACCCTCTTTGAAGATGACACACGGACGTCAAACAGAGCATACAGCCTCTACAGTCGCTACGTGCTACTACTAGCCGTAGATACGTGCGAATTTTGTGTTGTAATTTGTGTGTTGTGTATAGTGTACCCTGTACTGTATAGACTATATTGCACTTTAAGTGCAGTCAGTGCAGTGATAAAAAAAGCACATTATAAACAATAAAATTAAAAACAAATTAAACACTATTTAAAATAACTAGGTACTTTACTTACAAGTCTCCAGTTACAACTACAGTTACACAACGAAGTGCAGTCCATAGCAGAGGGAAAGCGAATTAAAGTTTTCACAATTAGGTCCTTCGTTCGGCATTCGGCGCTGCGATTGGCCCACGCCAAACTTTTCATTCAATCGGAACGCGAAACGTGTTTACTTTTCGAGTGTGAAAAGAAATTCGCACTAGAACCTCTGAATAACCCATTACAGAATAACATCCAATAAATCGGACATTTATTACAGTTTTTATGGCAGTTTTATGTTTTTAGGTGGTTTTTCACTCCAGATTCATCATTATTGTCATATCAGGCAAAGGACGTCCACTGCTAGACAAAGCCATCCCCCATGGATTTCCACAATTCGTCGCAATTTTGGGAGGAATTTGCCAGTACTCACCACGCTAGGGGCGGTTAGGTGAGCGCAGTCTTTGCCAGCAGTAGTGTAGGCTATGCTGGCAGAGCATGAAAATTGGAGTGCTGTGGTCTCCTTCTGTGAGAACGTAATGCTCCAGGAGGTCGCAGAGCGGGATCGGGAGAGGGCCGATCCCGCTCGGAGGAGGACACGGAGCCGGGGTAACAACCGCCGCGGTGCCCGTGTCCAACACGCCCGAGTCCCCTGTCGTGCTATATGGCAGGGGGCCTTGGGGGTCGCGAGCACGCTCATTGAGAAATCTGCGTGCTCATACCGAGCTACCCCCGGGAAGACAGCGGTGTGCATGTGGTCACGTACCGCTGTGTGCGCAGCACAGCGCATAGTGCGGCTTCGGGGGAATCCTTTACAATCCCCTCGAGAGATGCCCGGGGGGTGGCCTCTTCACAGTCGCCTTCCCTCCGCTAGAGGAGATGACCGCCTTACAGTCATCCCCTCCGAGATGTGCCTAATGGCGTGGCACCAATGGGTGGCTCTAGATGGAGATCTTTCGAGTTCCTGGAGCCCTTCGTTGCCGACGATGATCACTGCGGTGGTTTCAGCCGGTAGGAGTCCGGCATGCCCCTTCGCCTTTTCTCGGGGCGAAGGAAGTGTGGTATGAGGTATATCGATCGGATCAATAAAAATAAAAAATCAAAATCAAAAAAGGTGAGCGCCTTCTAGCTCCTGTTCCACAGGTATCCCTCTAGTTTAGAAAATCTTAGTCGCTTTTCACGTCATCCAGGGGTGGAGATAGAGTGCTTTATTCTTAATCCAGACACCACACAAATACATTCTAGATTAAAAGTTTATTATTATCAAATGATTAGTAAGAATTGGAAATTTTTCAATAACTAGGGACTTGACCTGTTTTCCTACGATTTTCAAGCTGTGTACATAAATAAATGATATGCCTTAATGGATGAACTGATACAAATATTAAATATGAATGAAGTAAACGAACCTTGCCAGAGTCGACAACGAATCGTATACCGTCAATAGTAACAGAAGTCTCAGCTATGTTCGTAGATACTATGCATTTTCTTACTCCTTCTGGTGGGTAGTCAAACACCTGAAACAGAAAAAAAAAACATGCATTATCCATCCAAATTGTCCGTCGAAAACCAGCAATAGATGTCTAATACGGGGAAGAGAAACTGTTTCTTTTCAAAAATACGAAAAAATGCAGGGCCCATGTTTACGAAAAATGAAGAGCCATCTAGTGCCTTCTCAGGGTACGTTACGTTCAAAATAAAACTATACATCATATACAATGCATGGCCAAAATGTGGCACGTGGCAAAAATAACCTGATTTCATAAGGTCGACTTAATAAGGATTTCATTGGATGAATAAACATATTTTAGTGTTGTTAATTATTAAAAAGACATTAATGGGAAGTTTGTGTTTCCATTTCTTCTGTCAAATTATAAAAACCGTTAGTTGGGGTATAGGTATTTGGGGGGATAGGTAGTTTGTGGACTACGAGAAAGCCTTCAATTCGATCAGGGAGGTGCTGCAGACCCTGCAGCGGTGCCACATTGACTACCGATACATCGAAGTGTTAAAGTGCTTACAGAGAAACGCCACCAAGTCGGTCCGAGTACATGAAGGAAGCACGGGGGTAATTCCATTGCAGATGAGCGTGGGACTGGGGGGGATATTTCTCCGATACTTTACCCTTGCAATGGAGGATGCTACTAGAGTGGAAAGGATTCGGCATTAACATCAATGGCGAGTATATCACTCACCTCCGATTTGCCGACAACATCGTAGTCATGTCAGGATCGCTGCAAGAACTCAGCCCAATGCTCAATGATCTGAACAGTTTCCAACAGTTGAGCCTTAAAATGTACATGGACAAGACAAGTCATGTCAAACGCCCATGTTGTGCCCATCCCGATATCCGTTGCGAACTCTGTTCTTGAAGTTGTTGACGAGTATGACTACCTCGGACAAACCGCCCAGTCAGGTAAGTCCAACTTCGAGAAAGAGGTCAATCGTCAAATCCGACTCGGCTGGGCAGCGTTCGGGAAACTTCGCAACGTCTTTTCGTCAACAATACCGAGTGCCTCAAGACCAAAGTCTTCAACCAGTGTAATGCACACTGGTTGAAGACCAGTGATGACATATGGCACAGGGACGGTATGGTCACTCAACGACCTATGGAGAGAGCTATGCTTGGTACTTCACTACGGGATCGAATCAGCAATGAGGAGATCCGTAGAAGAACTAACGTTGTCGTCATAGCTGAAAGGATTAGTAAACTGAAGTGGCAAGGAGCGGGGCACATTGCTCATAGAACTGATGGCAGTTGGGAGTTAAATGGTTCTCGAGTGGAGACTGTGCACCGGAAAATGCAGCGTAGGACGACCTTCAACGAGATGGACGAGATGTATTGATGCAGGCGGTATGTAACCGGTCGTTGTGGAAATCTATGGGGGAAGTCTTTGCTCTGCAGTGGATGGACGTCAACTTTATCTGATATGATGATGAATGGGTGGCTCTAGATGTACATTTTCGAAGTCCTGGAGCTCCCATCGGTGCCGAAGATGACCGGCATGCCTTTCCACTCTTGATGTACATGACGTACTTTCACCGGTTCAAATAAATAAATAAAACGTCTATTCGCGATCGACGTGTTGACCACCCCTGTCCTATATTGCATAATATGCTTTCTTTTTTATTAGAACTTTCGTACCTGCCGAACTCCTTCGAATCAAATATTTTAAATTAATAGGGATAAGCCGGCTCAGAATGCCACCACCCATCTCCTCCCATGGGTGTCGTAAAAGTCAACTAAGGGATTAGTCGGAGGATGGGCAGCAGCGTCCTTCGAGTACATTAACAACTCAACTGCGATCGCCAACCCGCCTGCCAAGCGTGGCGATTATGGCAAAACCCCCCAATGAGCTCAAAACACATCCATATCGGTGGTTGTGATGATCTTTGGGGGAGGCCTGTGTCCAACAGTGGACTTCATTAGGCCGAAATGAAGTTTACTATTGCATAACACAGGTCGGTTAACATACTGTATATTCATACCTTGTCTTGCTCAGCAAGTGACAGTCCACTATGAAGTGGCAATACAATCCAGTTCTTTGACTTCTCGGCGTATTGCTGGGCCGCGTCACATATAGCCGTGATCTCTTGGACACCTGACATGAATACCAAGAGGTCGCCTCTTTCATCACCTGTGAAAGTAAAACAGGGTCATAGAATAATATTACCTAGCAGAATAGTTGGTACACACAATGCGCAATCGTTTGAAATGTGACGGATATGATACTGGGCGGCCTCTCTAGTGCTGTTTCATTACGTTGTAAACGCTGCTCTAAACAAAAATTACTTTTAAAGATTTGTGATGTGATGGAAATGGCTAACTATAATAACATTAAATATCATCATCATCATCATACCAACCATAGGACGTCCACTGCAGAACAAAGGCCTCCCCCTTAGATTTCCACAACGAGCGGTCACATGCCGCTCTCATTCAACGACTCCCAGCGACCTTCACCAGGTCGTCTGTCCACCTCGTTGGAGGTCGTCCCACGCTGCGTTTTCCGGTGCGCGGTCTCCATTCGAGAACCTTTGTGCCCCAACGGCCATCAGTTCTACGAGCAATGTGCCCTGCCCATTGCCACTTCACTTCACACACTGCCCACACACTTTACTAATCGTTTCAGCTATGTCGACAACTTCAGTTCTTCTACGGATCTCCTCATTTCTGATTCGATCTCGTAAAGAAATACCAAGCATAGCTCTCTCCATAGCTCGCTGAGTGACCTTGAGCTTTCTTATGAGGCCCATTGCATCGCATATGTCATCACTGGTAACACACACTGGTTTTCTGGACTTTCATCTTGAGGCATTGCGGTATTGTTGACGAAAAGACGTTGCGAAGTTTCCCAAACGCTTCCCAGCTGAATAGAATTCGACGATTGAGCTCTTTCTCGAAGTTGGACCTACCTAACTGGACAGTTTGTCCCAGGTAGACATACTCGTCAACAACTTCGAGAACAGAGCTCCCAACGAATATTGGGATGGGCACGACATGGGCATTTGACATGACTTTTGTCTTGCCCATGTTAATTTTAAGGCCCACCTGTTGGGAAAATCTGTTGAGATCATCGAGCATTGTACTGAGCTCTTGCAGCGATTCTGCTATGACTACGATGTCATCAGCAAATCGGAGGTGAGTCATATACTCGCCATTGATGTTAATGCCGAATCCTTTCCACTCCAGTAGCTTGAAGGCATCCTCCATTGGAGCGGTGAACAGTTTCGGGGAAATTACGTCCCCCTGTCTCACACCTCTCTGCAATGGAATTGCCCCCATGCTGTGGTGGCGGTGTGTTCATGTACTCGGACCGACATGGTGGCGTTTGTTAGAAGCACTTCAATACTTCAATGTACCGATAGTCAATCTGGCACCGCTGCAGAGATTGCAGCACTGCCCAGGTTTCGATCGAATCGAAGGCTTTCTCATACTCCACAAACGCCAAGCATAGTGGCAGATTATACTCCTCGGACTTCTGTATAACCTGCCGCAGCGTATGGATGTGGTCTATGGTACTGAAACCTTTTCAGAAACCGGCTTGTTGTCATCAAACCTGCGCTCGAGACGATTCGTGATGACCCTTGAAAACAGCTTATAAACATGGCTCAGAAGTGAGATGGGTCTATAATTCTTCAATAGGGTGTAACATTATATATAATTTTAGATATTTAATTTTAAGTTTAAAATACATGGTAGGTACATACATAAAGCGTATTTGTCATTCGTCACGATATTTTCCAGAGGTAAAATATAGGTTGTGGAATTAGCTCCCCACCGAGGACTTCCCAAAAGACTAATGGTGCTCTTCAAAGGGGTACGCCCCTTCTGAAAGGCCTAGCCCTCAAAGGGTAGGCCTTTTAAAGGGTCGGCAACGCGCGAGTGCTGTGTGGTGCCGGCTCAGAATACCACCACCCCATCTCCTCCTGTGGGTGTCGTAAAAGTCGACTAAGAGATGGGCAGCAGCGTCTTTAGAGAGTTCATTAACAACTCAACTGCGATCGCCAACCAGTCTGCCAAGCGTGGCGATTATGGCAAAACCCCCCAATGAGCCCACAACACACCCATATCAGTTACGTTAGCAGTGGACTTCATTTGGCCGAAATGATGAACGCGCGAGCGCCTCTATTGTTGCAAGCGTTCATAGGTACGGTAACCACTTACCACGAGCAGGCCGTATGCCTGTTTGGCACCTTAGTCATCCAATAGTGGAAACACCGTATTTTTTATCCGACGCTGTGACCGGTCCTATATCGTAGGTACAGATTTATCATATCGGCCATACAACGTCCACTGCTGAGCAAAGGGCTCCCCCATAGATTTCCACAATTGTGTCATCATATTGGGGGGAAGTTGCCAGTACTCACCACGCTTGGCAGGCGCGGGGTTAGTGAGCGCGGAATGGCTACTCTTCCACAGAAGGGATGCTGCTGCCCATCCCTCTGGCTTAGAGTCTCTTAGTCGCCTTTTAAGACGTTCAAGGGAGGAAATGGAGTGGTGCTATATTCTTAATCTGGACACCACATGGACTGGTACAGATTACAGACATAAATCTCACAGAAATGTCATTGCATCTATATCTCTCACTCGTATTTTTTTGGTGCATCTACCTTGTTTTCTCATCGCCCAAAGGTCATCTGGCAGAAAACACCTATGGCATTGAGACCGCCTTTGTGCACTATTGTACAGTCAGAATAAATAAATCGATAAATACCAAGGCCAAAAGATAGACAAGTGATAGTAATGGCCACTTAAAGTAAACTTTGCTATTCTTCTTTTTACTCGAGGAGCGTGTGTGCGAGCGAGAGACAAATAACGAAGACAATACCAGAACCGCTGATCATAGTTCTATTCTTTAATTTGTTCATGTTGTACATACCTGGATATTTGTTATCGATAAGCTGCATTATCTGTACATATGGCTGAGGATCCAGCCGATCATCTCTTGTTGGCTTGTTATCGATAAATACTGGCTTGTAGCTCAGTTCTATGGGAAACAGACGACCTGGTACCTAAAAGAACATTCGCCTTCAGTTTTTAGGATTCCGTACATCCAAATGAAAAACTTGCCGGACGCAGAGGAGGATCACTCGTGTGTTAAAATTTGGTACGCGTTTGAATTTCGACGACCCACACACGGACGTGTATCGTAAAGAAATGAATTATGAATAATGGGTGTCACTTAGGGGGAAATTAGAAAAAATATTAAAAGTTTCGCAAACTGTACCAAGTTACAAAGCAAATGGAAGGGCTTATTGTGTGAGTCTCAAATATAATTAATTTTAAAATTTTAAATTAATAGTATCTCCGAAACTACTTCAGCAAAATAAAATTAAAAAGTACAGATAATAGTTCTGTACTTATATATATTGTATTACATTGCAGGAAATTACTTATATTACAGGAAAACCTATAAGAAGGGTATGGTCGTAAAATAACATGGTAAATCTTTCAATATTGTGCGTACAAACTTACATTTACATTTGGAATGTATGGGAGAACATGTTTTTCAACTAAAATGTTAAATTTCTTCTTGGGATAATTACAGTTGCTGGTAAATAAATATTTTAGCTATCATAAACATATTCGGGTCAGATTTTAAAAAACATGTACCCAAATACCAAAAAGCCATACTTATATTCTTATTCTTATATTCACTTGAACTCGTCTTACCTGTATCACAACAGCTGACTCTGCAGAGAAATACTCTTCAAACAACTTAATATTAATAGTGGCAGACATGAGTACCAATTTGAAATCATCACGACTATGTAGGAGGCACTTCAAGATGCCCAGTAAGAAATCTCCCATTAAATGTCTCTCGTGAACCTCATCTAAGATGATAACGTCATAGTTCGGTAGATTTTCTGAAGACATCTGCAAGTTACAAACGAAAATGGTTATAAAAGTCATTATTACTAAAGTACATAGTTAAGTTTTGTACCTAAAGGGGCCCAAGTAGCTCCTCATTGCTACGGATACACTTTAATAATTTTCGAGTATCAAAGGTCACAGTTGATGCAGTGGCAGTGATTGGCTGTCGGGAGCTCGACTTCTGCCCGAGAAAAATATTTGTATGGCCTATACGGTAATTGTTCCGGGTATGGGTGTTTCTATCGGTAAACCGTACCCACGGTGACTGATAGATAGTCCGATGGGTTGATTATATTCAAACATAATGGGTGCATTAAAACCGAGATATACTACACCTGACCTGTCTAAGCAGTAATCCTTCAGTAATAAAACATATATTAGTATCTGCAGTCTTGCTCTTCTCAAATCTGATCTGGTAACCAACTTTACTTTCAAACTGTGTTAGCATTTCAAACGCCACTCTCTTCGATAGAGAGACACACGCAATTCTTCTTGGTTGGGTACATGCTGTAAACAAAACGACAACAAGCAAATCGATAATATATTAAGCTGTGGCCTAGTGCTAAAACAACATAAACAATCCTTATTTTTTTAAGCATAAGAACAATAAACAGATGGCTAACTGCGGCTTTTGGAACAGTTATAACATTTTGTATATGATTAAAATGATTGATTTAAATTTAAACATACCACCAACACAACACATGCTTATCAAGACACAACACATACTCATCTACACACAACACATACTCATCTACACACAACACATATTCATGTACACACAACACATACTCATCTACACACACATACTGGTCTACACAATACATAACACCTCCGCTTACTCGCTCGCTCCTCAGCCAATGCCTGTTTTATTATGTATGAGAATATGAGTTTCATATTATCACTAGCTCGCGGCAGCGGTAGGTGGGGAGCGCCACCATTTGCGCCATCATGCCATTGCGGAATAATCGAAAGTTAACCTGGCATGACTGGTTTATAAGGATACCGGTCAGAAGCTGATCCGAGTTCCGGTTCTATATTTTGTTGCTGACTGTTCAGGCCTAAAGAATCGTTGCCACGTGGAGCATCAAAATCAAATTATTCATTTTTTGCGGAAAAGTCGAAAGTTAAGCTGGCATGACCTATAAAAAATGTAATATGCAGTTTTTTTTTTGTTTTCGACAGCAACAAATTTAGGTCTATTTTTTGTTTTGATTATTCCAATGTAACTATGTTCCGTGTTATCTTTATGTAAAGCTGGCATTAATGGTGATTTCTCGGAATCGGTTTTAGCAACTAATTAACAACAAATTTTGAGCATTTTTATTTTTATTTTGTCCAATTTGCGCTACCAGTTTTATGGAGCTCAAATAGCTAAGAAGTTGTAACTTACAACTAACTTAGATCATGTATGAGCACAAACAGCAACTAACCAACAATTACATATAAAGATTAGGTCTCAAAAGATTTTTGTTTACATATATATCATCATATCAGCCACAGAATGTCCAAAACAAAGGCCTCCTCCAAAGATTTCCACCATTGTGTTTTAATTTTGAGGGGAATTTTCCAGTACTCCCCACCCATGGCACACAGGTTGGTGAGCGCAATATTGCTACTGCTCCACAGAAGGGACCCTGCTGCCGATCCCTCTGGTGTAGATATTTGTTCAGCAGTGGTTTTCTTTTAGCTAATATGATGATGATGATATAGTAATTTTTGATAGCATTTACTCGTGACATTATCATAAACTAACCAATATTTTGGAATCCAGCTTCGTGTAGATATTGGGGCACCTGTGTAGATTTGCCACATCCAGTGTCCCCAGCAACCACCACAACTTTTTCATTTCGCACTGCCGATATTATTTCATTCCTGAAAGTTTCATTTGTCTACAGAAAATCACTGTAAAATGTGTTATAGGTACCTTACAGATAGAAGGGGTAAATAGTAGAATGCAATAGACATAAGGATTATAAACATAACATACCTATACTTAGCAACAGGCAAATCTTTTTGGGCCTGTCTTAATTTTTTAAGTCTTTCAAACTTCTCTTTATTCTTAAAATCATTATAAATTGACACAATATCCAAGAATGCCTGAAACAGCTTTTTGTCCAACTTCTTCCTTTCTCTATCATCATACATAGTGTCCATATATTTCATGGTAGTAGTAAAATTAATACAATTAAATTTAGAAAATGTCAGTAAAGAATCTTCACCATTTTCCTGGGGTTCATAATCTACAATAGGTTTACCAGCTTTCTTCAAAGTGGCTTCGTATTTCTTAAGGAAAACCCAAAAATCATCTAAACTATTAGCAACGGTGTTGCTTTCGCTACTGTATGAAATAATTTTGTTTAAATCTCGCTTATAATTTGTGAAGCTGAAATCTTCATTATGTCTGGAAGTCGATGGAACAGGGCTAGTCTTTCTTATTTTTTGTCTGTCTTTATCGCGGGAACGCGAACGTTTTCGTTTGTAATCATTTTTTCTACCATCAGACAGGCTTCGACCCATTTTGATTTAATAGTACCCACCTATGTTACCCACTACTATTGTTTTCGATTATTTTATTATCCCCATTAATGTTTAATTGTTTACTTCATCTTCTTCTTCTTTTAGATTATAGTTTCTGTAGAGTATCTTCCACAATTTCGCCAATGTCAAGTATAAGGCAACGTCGTACGGTGTTTAGATATAATCTAGAATCTAAAAAAAATCTAATAATATAGAATCTTTACGTATTCATAAAATATTTCTCAAAAATGAAAAAATTCTATAAAATAAGTGGGCAACGTTTTCCGTTAAAAAAAATGTTTTTTTCATGAAATGTTTATTTACTTAAAAATTTTCTTTTACGTCAACATTCAAAGTAATGTATTCGTCGTAGTCCATACGGACAGGCGAAGGTATTAATATCATACTGCCAATTCTTGATATCGTTTTTCTGTTTCTTCAAATAACCGCTTTTATTTTTCTTTATAATCTCGCATATTTTTAAATTAAAGGCAAAATTGCCAAGTCTTCAAATGTTACATCAGGTGAAATACTACACACGTAATGCTCGCATTAGGTTGACAGGTCTTTATAACAGAAAATTTGTTGAACTTGCATGAAAATCAATAGTCTATCAACTGTCAATCGATAGTGTCGTAAAACCCATAATCAGTTATACTATCTATAGTATCGTTATTATCAATAGGGTTAATAGTATAGATTAAAAGGTTTCTTACAATACTATTATTGGTATCAATAGTATCGATATTTATTAGCTAATTTGTCAATACTATCGATACTATTGATAGTATCAATAATTGAAATTACACAATAGTATCGATACTATTGTAGCTATCGATAGGTATCATGGTATCAGTTTAGATAGTATTGATTTTTATCTGTATTGGACCAACAGCATCAATACTATCGATAGTATTGTTACCAATGAAATGAATGAATGATTTGGGGGTAGTCCTATCGATTGCTCTATAGTACATTTTTAAGCAACACTATTATATACCACAATGAGAGCAGGCACACCACAGCCAGATAGCAGACAGATTTGTGTTATTTTAATCACTGGATTCCATGTCGATGATAACTTGAAACCGTCTTCACGATTGAAATTGTTATACTTTTTGATTTCAATTGCTTCATGCACGACGGCACGGCCCTTGAATAGAAGTGATGTTCGGTGGAGAGGAGTTGTTTCTCTTCTCTGGTCACTTCAATTGTTGACTCGCTTGGTATCCGTTGTTTTTAAGTACCTCCTGAACATGATGCAGCTCTTGTGTCAAATGCTCAGGTTCACAGAGGTTGTGAGCTCTGTTCCTGAAGCATGTCATCACGGACTGCAAGTGTTGACGTTGCGTCCAGGTTTTAATCAGTATGTGTAGGTTTACGGTACACACAATGTGACAACGTCCCCTTTGAGTTCGCAGTTACCTTCACATCTAGGACGGACAACAATGTTTCCATTTCATATGTGAACCTCATATTCGGTTGGATGGAGTTAAAAGTTAGTAAGTATTTATTTATTTTTATACTCTTTATTGTACACCACATAATACATAGAAATAAATATTTATAAAGATACATGTACAATGGGCGGTCTTATCGCACAGGGCGATCTCTTCCAGACAACCTTTGGATGGACAGGAAGAAAGGAGAGAGATATTGGGCTGTCAAGTGTACAATATATCATACACAATATTACTTAGACATAAAAATATAAAACACATAACAATACATACATCGTTTTATACATACAATAAATATTATATATATAAAACGATGATAAAATATACTAATAAACATCAAATATAACTGGGAAAGGAGAAGAAAAATAAGAGAGAAAGGCCTCCTTCACCATTTTCTTAAAAATAGGTAGTGTTTGAGCACGTCTTACTTCAATAGGTAATGCATTCCACAAGCGAGCCGCTTGAATAGTAAATGAAATATCGAAGAAGGAAGTGGAATGCATATGTAAACTTAATTTTAGATTTTCTGATGATCTCAAGAAACTAGAATGTGTCTCACAAATGAACTGAAAGCGTTCTTGAAGATAAAAAGGGGTAGAAGGTTCAAAGAGCACATTATAAAGCAAAGAAAGAATATGAGCGTTCCGGTGAAAGCGGATGGGAAGCCATTTGAGCTTAGTTCGAAATTCAGAAACGTGATCATATTTGCGTAGGCCAAATATAAATCTGATACAAAGATTTTGAAGTCGCTCAAGCTTGTCAAATTGGTATTGCGTGAGATCGAGATAGCTGGCATCAGCATTGTCAAGGGTCGAGAGTAGAAGACATTGTGCTAACGCAATTTTGGTATTAATGCGGAGAAAATTACGAAGACGTCTCAAGGAGCCTGCTGCAGAAAATAATTTACGACTGACTGAAGTTGTTTAGTCCAGGAAAGAGTACTGTCGATATAAATCCCCAAGTTCTTAACGTTGTGGGATATAGGAATAACAGAGTTACCAAGAGAAACTTGGGGAAGTGTCGAACAGACAATCTTAGAGACAGTTCAAGAGCCACCAACAACAGTCACTTGAGTTTTTATTGGGTTGATCTTTAGTCCAAACTTCGTGCTCCATTCATCTATACGAGCCAGGTCAATATTGATAGTTTCAATAGCGTTAGACAGCTCTCCGAGAGTGGCCTGAGTGTAAATTTGGAGAACATCTGCATATAGGTGAAAGGAAGAAGACAGTCGAAAAGTGATAGAATTAATAAAAATTGCGAAAAGTAGTGGGGATAAAACGCCACCCTGAGACATACCAGTAGAGGTGTAGCACCAAGAAGAGAAAGATTCTTAGATGCAAATACGCTGCCGGCGGCCAAACAGGTAACTATGAAACCAGTCAAGTACCGATGGAGATATGTTAAAAAGTATTGTTGTAATTACCACCGCATCAGCTAAAGCATACGTGTACATACCGAATCCAAACTAAATTTTTTAGCAAGTTTAAATACAGTAACTTATAATGATCTTTTTCCGTCTTAATTCATTTTGATGGAGTGGGTATCACTCGTTCTGTGTAGGGCCATGCCCACCTGTGACCCTTATTCGTTACGTGCTAGCTAATTTTAATGTTTAACTTTAGGAAGATTACTTAGTGTAGTTTACAATTTTAATGTTTCTATTTTGATATTGACTGATCAAATAAACAGAATTACTGTATTTTATGACTCATTAGTTTACCGTCGCTTGTGTTATTGGAAGTGAGAAACGTTAAGATATTCAACCGAACTAGTACCATACCAGATTTAGTACTCAAGTACTAAATCTGGTACTCGTATTCAATGAAGTACTCGAGTACTGGATCTGGTACTCAAACGCTATATTTGAGTTAGTGATTTTAGTTCTGACACGATTCATTTTTTAAACGTTTACCAAAGTATTCGAAAACCAAAAATGGTAGTTCCGGCACATCACTACGGATGAATGATACGAATCGGATATAATATCGGAATACGTCCTATGCGAGTCGTCGTTTCAGCCAAATAAAGTCCACTGCTGGACACAAGCCTCCCTTAAAGATCGCCACAACGACAGTTCTGGCAGTGTTGTGTGCTCACTTGGGGTTTTGCCATAATCGCCGCGCTTGGCAGGCGGGTTGGTGATCGCAGTTGAGTTGTTAATATACTCGAAGGACGGTGCTGTCCATCATCCGGATAATCCCATAGTCGCCTTTTACGACACCCACGGGATGAGATGGATTGGTGCTATTCGTAGCTGGCACCACACAAGTACTTGCTCGATACTTTCGTTTCGATATAAAGTTTTTATTGGCAGTGATACTTTATGTCGGGTATGGGCAACCTTTGACATGTTGAGGGCCAAATTTTAGCGTGCAAATACGTTAGCGGGCCGCGTTTAAAGTACTTAGTGCATTTTAAAGTAGTGATAATATTTTTTGCTATAGATATTAGACATGAAATAATACGACAATGTTATTATAGTACTATTTCTAAAAATAACAATTTGAAATTGAAAAAAATGGTACATTATAATTATATTGTTAAATTTGCATTTGTTATAAACTGCGAAAGTCAAATACACCGAAATCAATGAGACACATGAACTTGAATTTGGGAAACTAATCCATCGATATTTGGATTAATTCCACTGATACAAAGACGTAAAGAATTTTCCAAATTATCGTCAGTCAGTCTTTTACGAGGTGTTGATTTATTAACTTTCATCAATGAAAAGAACTTTTATAAGTAAGCATTTATAAGTACTGCCAAACGCACAAATCTTCTTGCGAATTTTCTTTTGAAAATTGTCTTTTTCTAGGTATTTTTTGTAAAAATCGCTACGTCTTCAAATTTGGATTTTAGGAGTGAGTTTTCTTGAATCTCGTAGCAAATAAACTGAAACAGTCTTCCATGTTTTTGAAATCGCAAAATCTGTTCGAAAATTGTTTTCATGCGCAGAGAGCGTGTTGAAATGGTAACTGTTACCAGACAGCATCTGTGACTACCACAAGCGTAGTTTGATCTGAAACGCTTTCATTTGAAAGCGTACACTGTACAAATCATTTACTATCTGTCCTTGTTTTTGAAGTTTCAAATTTAAATCATTTAAGTAGCCTATTTAAGTATTCACATATCCATTTTGGGTCACTTAATTCAGATAGTGGTTTATCTTTTATTTTCATAAAGTCTGCTATCTCATTTCGAAGCTCGTAAACCGTTTCAACATTTTTCTTTTGCTCAGCCATCTGACTTCACAATAATATGTTACGTCGTTATATTCAGCTGATATTTCATCCAAAAACGCCTTGAACTGACGATGGTTAAGTCCTCGGAATCGAATAAAGTTGATGGTTTTTACTACCAAATTCATAACATTCTGGAGTCGAATGGACTTAGAACACAAGTTCTGTTGGTGAATAATGCAATGAAGGACTATCAAATCATCTTTTTGCACATTTAATTCTGTTGCTTTTCCATTCAAAATTCCGATGAAACCTTTACGTAAGCCGACCATAGAAGGTGCACCATCAGTGCATACTCCAATTAATTCTGACCATGGCAAGCCAAAACTTGTGAATACCTTTTGAACTTCAGTAAAAATATCCTCTCCTGTAGTGGTTCCTTTTGCGGCTGTAAAGCAAGCAATTCCTCAGTAACAGTGAATTCCTTATCAACACCTCGAATAAATATAGCCAGTTGAGCTGTGTCAGACAAATCGGTGCTCTCGTCTAATGCTATGGAAAATGATTCAAAACCAGCCATACGGTCAGTCAATGTTGTTTTTATATCTTCTTCTTCTTCTCTTAGATTATGGCTTCTGTAGATTATCTTCCACAATTTCGCCAATGTCAAGTTTAAGGCAACGTCGTATGGTATTTAGATAAATAAATCTTTACATATTCATAAAAATTTTCTCAAAAATGAAAATAATTCTAAAAAATATGTCGGTAACGTCGTAAGATTCAATTGTTTTTTCATGTTTTTATATCATTAGCCATCATTTCTATACGTCGAACAACAGTTCATCTTGACAAACTATTTTTACTATTTTTCAAATTAATTTTTCTTTTCAGGACACAAAATACCGCAAACTTCTAACATACACTCCTTGATAAATTCTCCTTTGGCAAATGGTTTTAATGCCTTTACCAATTTTGGGCTAACTATAAAACTAGCTTTCACAACATTTATCAAGTTGTGTTCTTTGTTTTTGAAACATTTGTTGCTGTTTTTCCAAATTTGCGATAAGCATTTGGATTTTGTCTGTTGTTAATTGTCCTGTCAGTGAGTGCAGCGTAGCATGCTTAGTTGAGTAATGCCTCTTTACATTGAATTCTTTCATTACTGAAATAGATTCATTACACAGCAAACAAATAGGCTTACCATTGTGCAAGGTAAAAAATAATTCTTCAGTCCAATTTTCTTGAAACTGCCGACCCTCTGTATCCACTTTTCGTTTCTTTCCACCAGACATCATTTTTGTTTACTTTTCGTTCAATAAACTTAATAACAAACTATAGTTAGTTACCACTCAAGATGCACACAAAATAAGTTGATGGCTCGAGCAGTTCGCTAGGATATCGCTTGTCCATGTTATCACCTCGTTAGCTCAAATAGAACTGAACTAACGTTCGGGCTATCCACCCGCTTATATAGGCAAAATGAAGGAATAATCTGGAATAAACTAGTTTAGAATAATTGAGGAGCAATAAATCTTCTGATGTGTCGCCCGTGAGGCGGCAAACCTCAAAGAATTTGATCGAGCAAGCCGAGTGGCAGTGATTATCAAAAAAACATCAAAGGATTTGATGTTTGCCGCCTCACTGTCACTCCCGTGAGTATCGGTACCTAATGTAATATTTTTTTAATTGGGTTTTTAATGTCTCGCGGGCCGGATCATCTCTTACAGTGGGCCGGATCCGGCCCGCGGAACGGTTGTTGCCCATACCTACCATCTGCTATCCTTTCAGACCCCTAAACATTTCTCATGCCCCGTGGATTGAAGACTCTGCGGCCAGATAATCGTCTACCAGGAAGCGTTCCTGGTAAAGTCGTTGCGCAGCACGAGCGACACCATGGGCTCCATAAGCCATCATGATGTCAGCATATTCTTCGTTAGAGAACGTCGCCATTGCAACAACAAAAAAGTCAACAAAGTTTAACAATAACACCAGAAGTTAAAACGTAACAAAAACCAACAAAACTCAACAAAACAAAGTAACAAAATGAAAAAATCGCGGAGTACGATGAACTCGCATCTTCATTATCATTCATCATCTTGATATTTTTTTAATAAAACAATAAAAAGTCGATGAAAAAAAATCCACAGGGCATGAGAAATGTTTAGGGGTCTGAAAGGATAGCAGATGACCCCCCAGTCGACCATTTCAATTTGGCACACGATGCACTAAACAACCTGTATATCATTTAATAAAAAGCTATATTTTAACATTACAAACAGTCACTTCAATTTTATTTATTTGTATAGATGAAATTTAATCTTTAATATAAAATAAACTAGACCAATTAACAGATGTCAGGAACGCATTCTCTCGGCGGCCGTACTTTAGTACGTACAGTCATTACTAGAGATGTGCAAAGTATATTAGTGAAACGAAAACAGTGTTATATATATTTTTATATCTAGATCCCACCTCACCCAGTAAACCAGATCCACTCAGTCACTCTGTCGCTTCGCGGCGTTCGCGGCGTTCGCGGAGAGCTAAGAGCGGGATATGAAGATATGATCTATTGAGTGTGTAGATTCGAAACAATCGCTCTCTCGGTCAGAGACGACTTATGCAACGTAATGAATTGAATAAAAATGCTGTTCATGCTCCACGCCACAGTATGCAGTATTCACAATTAATCCACGATGATTTTAACACGTGGCTAGATTATAGCAACAAATTAACCTTTCCATTCAGTCGCTCTTTCCAATAACTAGCCCAGACAAAGATACAAAAGACTCCAAGATATAGTTGCAATGTTAAGTGAGCGAGTGAGAGATTCGCTGTTTGAGAGAGATATACATATACATTTTGTATATCTCGCTCGCGAGCGACCCAACTCGAGAAGCCCAAAAAAAAAAAAAAAAACTCGTTAGTACGTTACGAGCCTCCAAACATGGCGGTTCTTGAAGTAACTACGGCAGCTGTAAGGGTTGATACAGGGATCCAGCCCTAACAAAAAAGTTGTAAGTTTTATACTTTTTTAGAACATCGAATCAGAGTTCTAAGGTAGCGGGTGACCAGATTTATTTGCTGTCCAGTGTAGTTTAAAAACGACTTAAGCCTCAAAAATATTCTAATATCTCCCCAAAATGTGCCTGGCCCATTTTACAATCACCTTCCCACCGTTAGAGGAGGTCACCGCTTTACAGTCATCCCCTCCGAGATGGACCTGGATCCCCTCTTCGGAGCCGAAGATGACCGCACCGGTGGTTTTAACCGGTAGGAGGCCAGCAAGCCCACACGTGTTCTAGAGTACAGTTTAAAAACACAAATCCCACATGTACCACCACCTTTTTTATTAACCCGGTGGAAATACATCATCTACTTACTCCGCCCCGGGGAAGTGTGGAGCGTTTCTCCGAGTGGGATCTGCTCTCACCCGATCTCCTTCTGGAGCATGATGCTCTCACGGAAGAAGACCATATAATATAGCACCTTTCGATCATCTCCCGTGGTTATCGATCATAAAATGCGACTCTAAATCAGAGGGATGGGCACTCGTTAACAAAGGATTAAATTAAGAGAATGTATAATCATCAGAGAACTTTTTAGGTCGACCTTTACGGTGGGTTTTAAAGTAGTTGACCCAACCATTTTGACAGTTTCTACGTACCCACCATTTATGTCGTCCATAGATACGCAATGTTCCAGGCACTCAAAGCGATTTTGTATTTCGAGTTGAAAGCTCTCGGGGTTTTGGATATAAGCACTAGAGGGCCGGAGCGAAGATTTCATCAGATGGGACCTCTCAACTTTGAGATTAATATTACATTATCACTGCTGATTTTCATGCTATGGATCATGGAGACATCATTGAATATTTGTCTTTAATTGGTTATAATGAAGTCAATCTCATTCCTCGTGGAACCATCAGGAATCATCCAGGTCCATTTCCAGTGAGGCGGCTTTTGGGAAAAGAAGTTCAACACGAAGAGTCCTTCCTTTTCCAAAAAGTCGGCCAGCTTCTGTCCCCTGGGGTTCCATCGCCCATACCCAACACCGTTGCCCCACTCTCAATTCATCATGGCATCGAGTGCCCAGCTTTGCGTTGAAGTCCCCCATTACAACAGTGAAGTGTGTCTAGGAGATATCTCCAAGACATAGATACGTATGGCCCTACTTACGTCCTCATACATACTCTCTACTTCATCATTAACCTAACTATTTCTTTTTCCAGCTTAACTATCTTTTCGTCTGTCCTCCAATGTGCATGTGTTGTAATTTACCAGGGCCAGTTATCGCTTGGGGTGGTAATTTAGTTTCTTTCGGAGATTCTTAGCACTTCCTGCCCCGCCAGTACTATGGCTGGTACTATAACTAGGAATTAGCTGGCCGCCGGGTACCGGGGGCCAGTTTTTTGTTTGTGTTGTCATTTTTGGTGGAGATTTGTCAGTACTCACCACACTTGTCAGGCGGGTTTTAGCGCAGATTAGCTACTGTTCAACAGAGGGGACGCTGCTGCCGATCACTGGTTTAGAATCCCTTAGTCGGCTTTTACCACCTTCATGGGAGGAGATGGAGTGGTGCTATTTTCTTAATCCAGACACCACATGGAGATGGTGTATTACTACTATTATTCCGGTTCTATAATGTTATTTCAAGATTTTTAGTTAAGCAATTATAATAAAGGGTCTTTATGTACATAAAAAAATTAACTGATGATTTGAAATTATGTATTCGACACGCGAAAGTTTTAGGACTTATATGTATTTGATTAGCTTAGCTATAATTAATTTAATGTATGTTTGAAAACGTTGAAAATAATAATATATTAGATTTTTTTTGTGAAATGAAAGTACAGATGATATAAAGAAATGTCAAACTTCTCTATTCAGTCCACAGAGTAGGTTTATTTAAAGAGATTCAGTCGCCCTCTATCGTCAGCAAACAACGTTTTTTAATAATTTCCGCCATTACGTTCCGCCATTTTGCTTGGTCGCGGAGTGAACGTAAAATTTATTCTCATGTATTTTATCGTGGATAACTATTAGTTTAGAATTAGTGTTTCAACTAACACTAATGGCTTGCTTAAATACACTTAAGTTAGAAATCAAAACTTTAGAACAAGTGTTTCCAAAAAACCATGAACGGTTTCAGATAATGTCAGCTAGTGTCGACGAACTGACCTGCAGATTCGTTGGCAAAAATGGAAAGAAATATGAAATACATGCTAATATTACTGTAAGTACTGTATTTACCAAATTCATGTATCAAACATAAAAAATTGGCTGAGCTGAGGGGTGCACTTATTGATTATCTTTAGCAGGGACAAAGGGTCGTTGTTTATGAGGGCAGGGCTGTCAACAAAAGGTTTACGGAAGTGAATTTACATTTCCCTGTTGCAATTACACGTTTGACACGTTTCTATGTAAATTATTTACAAAACATTGATGTTTCATACTTTAATCAATAAACGCGCGTTGATGAGTTTTCGGATCATATGTTTATTGAGCATACGGTGCCGTGTCGAATTGCTGTATCGATCATTTCGGGCACAGAACGTCATTATCGCAGTGTTCGTGAATCATTACAGCTATTTTATTGAGAGAGTAACGTCTGTATTGTTTGGATAACGGGATGTAGGCGCGTTTTTGGGACAAAGCCTCTTAGTCATCCTCTCTACCTGCTTTTTGTCATGTAGACATTTTGTTGGGCCCATTACTGCGTTTATACTGATGCAACTGCAGGCATGGAATGTATTCAGTGTCCTAACTTGGAACTTTAATTGATAACAGGTTATTAGTGTGCATTGAATGTTTTCAAACATTAGTGTTTACTAGGATTAAAATGTGTAGTGTAAACATGTATTGTTTATGTACAATATGCAACTATCAATGATATAATACTAAACAGTGATTACATACTGTTATCAAATGGTGGTTACATAGTAACATATTGTAAGTATACAGTATATAACACATAAATGTTGTTTAAACTAATAATGTGTTCAATATTAGATAACCTCATTATATTCTACATACTTAGGAGCTGATGCCTTTCTATGTCTGAATACTTATGACATACTAAATATATTGTGTATATACATATATATATCTATATATAATAAACACAACACACTATAATATACACAATTATACAATTTTAATAACTTAATTAATATTAATATAGATTAGCTATCAAATTCCATCCTTGATAATGTATGTTGCTGGACACAGACCATAGAACAAAACATCTATTGGCTATAATTATGCTTTTTACTAAATAACTGGCCGGACCATGTTTTAATTTTCAATGTGTTATACATGTCCTTAGAACCTTGTTTTAAAACAAAAATAGATGGTTCAAAATTAATGCCTTAAATAATTTTTGACTCAACAATAGTAGTATAGTTTTTATATAAACTAAGCAATAAAATTGACCAGTATAATTTTTTTCACTTGACTGTCCAAGCAGGGCCAACTAAAGCTAAGCAAAACCATTCCTTGGGTTCATTGGCCTGGGGTCATATTATGAACTTTTAAAAAACTGCAGGTTCCAGGCAGTTCAGTTTACAAGCTTAAACAGACAGGTTCTATTTCGTATTATGACGCATGAAGTCAGACAGCATAATGCATGTCTACTGGGTACTTTGTCTATGGCTGGCTTGTAAATTTAAAGTATACTATTCAACAATATGACTAAATACTTATCAGTCAATTATGGTTTTATTTTTATAACATAGATTATGCGATAAATAATAGATAGTTAATAATCATGTACAAAAATAACAAGAAAATATGAAAACAATGTATTTTGCTATGTAATTAATTAATATTTTTTTAGTCTGCTTTTGTGAATGATATAAAGTTTCTGATCGAAAGCAGTCCTTTTATTTACTTTAGTGGAGAATTCAGTTCATATGTAGGTAAACTTTTTAATTTCTTTTGAACAGAACTATACATTAGTTAGAACTATTTATTATCCCTGTTTTTAAGTCCAATGTTCAAGGTACGTCTTCATATCCCATGCCTCTTTTGCTATATAAACTTAGATCATAAGAAATTAACGCACTTTGCCTTCTATTTCAGGCTTCATACATACAAAATCATTGTGACTGTGTTAATTGTTTAGCTAAGAATTTATTGTACTTAGTAAATAAATCCAATAATTATTATTTTATAAGGTTTAAGTTATTTACTGGGTAACACAAATGGCGTATGTATTTCATTTCTTACATCTACCAATCAATGTATAAAAATTAAAACATATCCCCTAATAAACTAAAAACAATCCAATAAATATGAATGTAGCGTAAACTGAAGGTTACTTTTTGACAGTGAAAACATGAAACTAATGTCAAATGCTAGTTCACAATACTACATTGCTAGACAAAATCCAGGCAGAAGTCAGCCCAGTATCATGTGACCTGCTGACTGGCTGTTATTAAGAGTTCATAGTATGAAATAGCAAGGCAGTTCAGTTTACGGTGTAAACTGCCTCGAAATAAGAGTTTGTAATAAGGCCCCAGGTCTTTAATTGGCATTATAAGGTAAAATGTTTTTTAAATCGCTGCTATTGCCTTACTAATGTGTCACAGACTGTCATTTACATTTTCAATATAATAATTTGATTATAGCTAGTTATGTTAGTGATATTCAAGTTTATGTGTCTATATCTTAATATGATGTTTTCAATGCTTGGCTAGGCTACAGAACAATTGATCTGAGATGTCTGAATTAAGCATCACTCATTTGAGGCACAACTGTGGCAATCTCACCACAGTTATGCCTTATATGAGTGATGATTAATTTTCTATCAAGACCCCTTTATGTGCCAGGTAACATATTAAGTTGATGGTCCTGGTTTTCATATGAATAACTACGACAGTGGTTACGGCAGATACACAAAAGTTTTACAGCTAGTTTAACTGTTGTTGTTTGGCTGCAGAGGTCAAATAGCAGACATTGAGCTAGGCTGCAAGCTGACCCTTACATAGTTCAGAAATGGAATGCATAAAGAGTACATGATACTTGAGTCTGAAACTAGTCAGGTGATGCCATAAAATTGACATAAGACATTTATAGATTTTATTGCATTCAAGAACACAAGTTGTGTTAAACTAGATAAAAAGTACAATAAAAAATATCAAGGACCTCTCCCAAGAAAGTTCCGACAGTTGCTTAGTTATTCTATACTATACCACTATACATAACATGTCCTTTTCTCTGAAAATAATCCATCCTAAACTTATACATCACAAACACACTGAGAACTAACATTTAACACACATTCCTACACCTCTCATCTAAACAAATTCCCACGTTATTATGCTAAATAAAATGCAAAAAGGAGGTCGTAAAGATATTTCGCCTAAGATAATCATGATTTGTTTTATTTAGTTAATTATTTTGTATTTCATTGAAGTTCAAGCTTCATATATTGAAAATAAATGTCCAAAGAAAAGATTACAGCTAGTTGGATAAATAACCCATCAAACACATGTTAGTAGATATCTTGCAATTTTCGTTCTTTTTCTAAGGTTTAATGAATATATTCTTATACAGCAGTGTGAACTACAATATTTATGTTTTTCCCAAATAGCAGCATTAACAGACTTGTCATTAAACTTTTATTTATGTTAATTCATTGAGCGCACCATTAGAATGTAGTGAATGGAAGTATAAAAAGTGGCAAATATTACAAAAAATCAAACACTTGTGTTTAATGGGTAGTCTATGCAAACTTCCTGAAATAATTTTTAATTAAACACTAGCTAATGCCAGGCATGCACTGCATCCCCGCTGGCGTCAGATTAGTCTGTTACGCTGATGACACTCTTGTATTGGCCAGCGGGGAGTCCTTCGAGGGAACCATCCGGCTTGCCGAGCAAGCGGTGGCAATTGTCGTGGCGGAAATCCACGCCCTGGGTTTGCAGATAGCGCCTCATAAAACCGAGGCACAAACTGCCCGGAGCAGGGAGCCTCCCAGTTCGTGGATACGCGTTGGTGACGCGCCAATCAGGGTGGGCCGGTATATGAAGTGCCTGGGGCTCACCCTGGACAGTCGCTGGGGCTTCGAGGAGCACTTCGAGCGTCTTGTCCCCCGGGTCGAAAGGATAGTGGGTGCCTTGCACCGTCTACTGCCCAATCTCGGGGGACCGAGGGATGAAGTTCGCCGCCTCTACGGGGGAGTCGTGCGGTCAGTGGCCCTCTACGGGGTGCCTGTTTGGTCATCTTGACTCTCGGGTGTCCAGCGCTACAGAACCAAGATTCATGGTCTGCAGCGTAGAGCGGCTATACGAATCGCACGAGAATACCGAACGGTGTCCTTTGAGGCGGCAACTCTGTTGGCGCGCTTTCCGCCTTTTGATATCCTGGCGGAGATGGATGCGTGGGTGCATCACCAAACACACTCCCTCCGCCAGAACGGTGAAGGCGTGCCTACAGGGGCGCTCGAACGTTTGAGACGGCAGCCTCAGCGGAGTGCACTCGAGCTGTGGCGCGAGCGGCTCATGTTGCCGCAGTACGCGCAAAAGCGCGTCGTTGAGGCCGTCTTACCGCTCTTCGGAACCTGGCTCCAAAGGAGCGAGCGCGTCACATTCCGCCTGACGCAGGTATTCACCGGACACGGTTGTTTCGGTGCATACTTGCACAGCATAGGATGCGAGGTCACGGCACAGTGCCATCACTGTGGAAACGATCAGGATACCGCACAGCACATGCTCGGAGAGTTCCCAGCGTGGGCTGCCGAGCGGCGGATCTTGGTCGATCGGATCGGGCAAGGTCTCTCTCTGCCAGTAGTAGTGTCGGGTATGCTGGCAGAACATGAAAATTGGAGTGCTGTGGTCTCCACCTGTGAGAGCGTAATGCTCCGGAAGGAGGTTGCAGAGCGGGATCGGGAGAGGGCCGATCCCGCTCGGAGAAGGAGGACACGGAGGCGGGGTAACAATCGCCGCGGCGCCCGTGTTCAACACGCCTGAGCCCCCTGTCGTCTTTATATGGCGGGGGGGGCCTTGGCAGTTGCGAGCGCGCCTATTGGGAAATTTGCGTGCTCATGCCGAGCGACCCCCGGGAAGATAGCGGCGGTGTGTATGTGGTCACGTACCGCCGCGTGCGCAGCACAGCGCATAGCGAGGCTTCGGGGGAATCCTTTACAATTCCCCCGAGAAGTGCCTGGGAGGGTGGCCTCTTTACAG
Source organism: Diloba caeruleocephala (assembly GCA_947459985.1). Classification (NCBI taxonomy): domain Eukaryota; kingdom Metazoa; phylum Arthropoda; class Insecta; order Lepidoptera; family Noctuidae; genus Diloba; species Diloba caeruleocephala. Next base: position 8,573,458 of record OX381618.1, read on the forward strand.
TCGCCCTCCCTCCGCTAGAGGGGATGACCGCCTTACAATCATCCCCTCCGAGATGTACCTATAGGCGTGGCACTAGATGGAGATCTTTCGAGTTTCTAGAGCCTCCCTACGGTGCCGACGATGACCACTCCGGTGGTTTTAGCCGGTAGGAGTCCGGCATGCCCCTCCGCCCCTTCCCGGCGCGGAGGAAGTACATGATGTATTTCCACCGGATCAATAAAATAAATAAAAAGGCATGCACTGCAATGCCTGTTTTATTTTCTCTTATGTACCTTCACCCAAGTGCCAACAACAATTGCGCAAAGTTTTAACTAAAACAGATTAATAGTATAGGAGCACATAGAGAACAAGCAAGCATTTATTTTTATATATAAGGATGTCTTTAAGCTGAATACTTTTATGATTATCCAAGGCGAAATAAGGCTGATCTTTACCCACCTCCTTTTTTCATTTAATTTGGTAAACATTTCGCATATTTAAACTGGATTAGTATTATTATTTCATTGTGCATTTATGCATTACATAAATTAATAATATAATACGCATATTTATTACTATATCTCTCTTCATGGGTTTATATCCCCTGTAAGGGGAAACCCAGTCTTTTGATAGGTTTTCATGCGGACATGGGTCCAATGTGCATATGACTTTCCATGACTGCACTATAAAAATGCAGTCTCGGATTGTGCCTGGAACTGCAAAACTATTGTATGAGATGGAAACTGTAATTATGAAGTTTATTGCAATGGGTGCTAAATGGCTTGAAAACATGAAAAACAAAAATCAATACATATACATTAATATTATCATTAGAGAGAACAATTTAATAAATATGTTTATATTTCTTTGTGGTTTACTAGGAGACATACCCCAACACACCACCAGTATGGTTTGCTGACAGCGAGGATCCCATTGTGACAAACGCTGTCCAGATCCTGACCAACACACAAGGCAGAGATAACCATGTTATAAACCAGGTAGGTGTCATAACAATTGATCACATAATGTTTTTTGTTAATTACAGATTTGGAAATTAAATGTGATTGGCTCTGCAGCCGTTCTTTTTGGTTATCCTGTAGTAGTAACTTGCAGGAGTGTTCTTTTATAGGAGTGGCTTCTGCCAAGCTTTGGACAAATGAGGCAAAGTGGACTAATGGTTGCTTAAATATTATTGATATTTTCATTATTTTTATTTACTTCTACTTCAGTAAAATGCTGCTTTATGAGGCTTTGTGCTACCAAAGGTGCTTTCATATTTTCTTGATTATTCAGTCATTTGGTAATCTATCTGTCAATATTAATAAACATTAATAAAATCACACAAAAAACAAATATATTCTCTGTAAACACAATTCGCCACGCACACGCACCCTCGCACACGCGCAAATACATGCTCACGCCAACGCATACACACGCCAACACATGCACACGCCAACGCACGCAAACGCCAACGCATGCACACGCCAACGCATGCACACGCCTACGCAAGTACATGCCAATGCATGCACAAGCCAACACATGCAGACGCCAATGCAAGCACACGCCAACGCATGCACACGCCAACCCACTCACGTCAATACATGCACACGCCAAAGCATGCACACGTCAACACACGCCAACACATGCGCACACACACAACGGAAATACTAATAATACTACACTGCATAGCGACACCTAAACATACTATAGAGATTGTAACTAGCTAACCGAATTTTTCAGTAGGAAAATAACTGCCTATACGATACAAATTAACTGTTATAATTGCCGAAGGAGTTGAGAGCTGGTGTCCTACATGCCTATAACCTAGTTTAGGCACCGATCTCCGACATTATACTTAACTGTATCGTATATTAAGTTCATATCATGTATATTGTAGTGAGAAATTATTATTAAAAAATATCAATGAAAATTACCTGACAGTATCATACAAATATTTCGATCAAATGAATAAAAACATAATCTGAAGGCACCTTTATGTACCTGTGTAGATATTTTCATGTCATAAAGGATTAAGAGGTTATTTGCTGTTGTTTTAGCATAAAGACATAAGCTATGCGTTTGTTAGTAGTGAGTGCAAGTTCTGACGTGCTGTTTAAACCGGTTTATACAGTATTACGACATACAGATTGAAGCGAGGCTGCGCGTCGCTTGGATACTACTTGCGGCGTGTACTCATGCACATGCAAAGCTTATGTCTCAGTGCGAGGACTGTACCAAGGTGTGTTTCACTTGTACAAACTAGTTCATATTTTCTCAATATAGTAAGTACATAAGAGTATTATTTAGTACGTTTACTTTAGTCTATTACAAGGGGATAGAACATGATCTCCTTCCCATCGCTACCTGGCTTATCCCTCATTATGGAAAATGTTTCATATTTGTTTTATGGGACACCTGAGTAATGTTTTATTTATTATGATTTATTTACTCATGTTGCAGTGATTGCTGACTTCAATACGCTCAACAACTTAAATGTCTTCACTCTTACCTATTAAACATCTCTCTCGTCTTATCAGCCCATAAACATACCTACTGCTGAACATGGGCCTCTCAATGGCCCCTATGATGAAATGTAATATTGCTATAATCACCATGCTTGGAACCCCTGGTGATCGCAGTATGTCGTGCCTAGCACAAGGTGGATGCTGCTGCCCATCCTCTTGCGTTGCTATTCATGGCACCCATGAGTAGAGAGGGGTAAATATCAGTTTATTAGTCATACATGATTTACTTCCATATAATAAATCTTATGGATTTAAGCCTACATTAAAAAGAAAACATCAGTATTTTATCACAAGAAATGATGACTAAAGACATTTAGCAAGATTTACTTTGAAATAACATCAAAGTAAACCTACTTGTTTGGTGGGACCAGACCCCAGACCAGTTACTTGCGGTTGGTGAAATATGTTAGTCATTGCAAACATTTTGGTAAAAGGGATTTACAGTCGGCCGCCTACTTGACACCAACCCGCCTTGTGGTGTTGATGGTTTACCCGCTTACAGCGGGTGACCCTAAGTGCTTAATGGCACACACCGGGTTGCAAACACCCTTAGTCGCCTTCTACGACACCTGCGGGATGAGATGGGGCAGCCCTTCACGTGACCGGAGCTACGCAGTATTTCAAAGTAAATGTTATATATAAAACCGACAATTCATTAACATACAATTTATGCCCTGAATTATAAATTCAAGCAAGTAACATCTATTAAAAAATCTAATAAATATAAAAAGTAAGGGACATTTCACACCAAACCACAACTGAATCTTAATCTATGTACAATAGTTTGTGCTAGTGTACCTACTAAACTTGGTTCAACGAACTTTGCTACTACAAAAATAAGTACCTACATACACAATGTGCAAATTGGTCACGGCAGAAACTATATTTATTTACAAACGCTTGTTACACCTAATAGATTTACACACATGTTAATTGCGTCAACAAATCATTATACCTATAGGAAATAGAACACATTAATACGTTTGGCTATTTGGTTGTTTGATCTTGAAGTTTATCTCAAGGGCAAGGCGATATAAATGAAGGCGAATTTAGTTTATGATGGAATTTATTTTTTCTGAACAAGTAACCTAGATTATTATCTTATTTAAAACTTCAATAAATTTGAGTTCTTTTTTTCACAGTTTATATTATTTAGGTGCGCTTGAGTTGGACTCCTTCGAGTTCTTGACCTGATTATCCAACACAATGTAATTATAGAAACGTATGTAACTTCGAATTAACCAGTTGGTTTAGGTGGTCTTTTTAATCGTCAGACAGAAAATTTACATAGGAATGATACATCACTTCGGCCGAATGAAGTCCACTGCTGGACACAGGCCTCCCCAAAGAACACATCGATATGGGTGTGTTGTGAGCTCATTGGGGGGTTTATCCATAATCGCCACGCTTGGCAGATAGGAATGATAATACTGTCAAAATAAACTATCGCTGCACTATAGTACTCATGATTGTGAACTTAGGTCTGACAAGTTCTGCAACACAACACTTGGTCCTCCACCTAATGCATCCAATACACACCAGCTATCTTCTGTAAAATATAAAATAATACACTACTAGCCTTTCATTTGTTGGCTTAACATATGATAGTCTCAACTTGAGACAGATGATTAAATAAAACCACACATATCCTGGTAAAGCTAAGTTACCTGGCAACGGGATACCCAAGGAGGTTTGTTATACGTAATGAATAATAAATTCTAAGGAACCAATATTATTAAACTGTCGTTTCCATAACACTCGTGTTGATATACTTATTTTGTTTCTAGGTTGGTATACTGTTGAGAGAACTATGCAAGTTACATGGCGTACCAGAACCTCCAGATTTGGACTCACTATCGCTACCAGTGCACCCCGCGCCACAACAGAGGTTTGTACCTAATGTGTACTAAAATTACATTAATTATCCTTATTTTAAAAGGGGGTTATCACCCTCAGTGAGCTATGGAGAGAGTTATGCTTGGTATTTCTCTACGAGATCGAATCAGAAATGAGGAGATCTGTAGAAGAACTAAAGTTGTCGACATAGGTGAAAGGATTTGTAAACTAAAGTGGCAATGGGCGGGGCAAATTTGGGGCAAAAAGGTTCTCCAATGGGGACCGCGCACCAGAAAACGCAGCGTGGGACAACCTCCAACGAGGTGGACAGATGACCTGGTGAAGGTCGCTGGGAGTCGTTGGATGAGACCGCTTGTTGTGGAAACCTAAGGGGGAGGCCTTTGTTTAGCAGTGGACATCCTGTGGCTGATATGATGGTGATGTTCCTTATTTTATTTGTTACATTTTATTGTGAAGCTACTGTCAGTTTCAGATATAATTTCAATTGTCAGTCAAACATTAGCCAAATAAAATTATCTCTCAAATCAACTGATCAAAAATAATAATATTATAAATATGTATATTATATCCCCAACCAGTTGTGACTATGCGTCACAGGTAGGGAGTCTGGCTGCAAAGTATCGAGTTTGTATGCAGTATATCAGTGGTTTCACTATTATAAAAATAAATGAAAATGTTTACCTGTACATATGGATCATAATTCCTCAATTCGTAACAGACTGCCTGAAAATAAAGCTGTCGACTGCGAAAAAAATAACAATCAAGGCCACGCTGTGCTGATTGTTTGACGTTTGCTGAAATAACACGAATTAGTCACCTTGCTTGCTTTGCAACATTAACAGTTCTGCCTATTAATTATAATATTTATTTATGTAGTGCATATGTCTTCCGGGTTAACCATCATTTCTTTTTACATTTTGTTTTTATATGCTCGACATCGAACCGCGGTATTTGAAGGTTTAAAACCAAAGTCAACACTTTGGACAACGCTAAACCGTCATACGTAACCTAGACTGGTGTTCAAATATTTGCAAAGAGGTAAAACTGCTATATTTAAGAGGTTCTTAGCAAAGATTAAAATTCATAAATTCATCTTTGTTCTAACGTGTCATATGAGTGCCGAGAAGCCGAGAATCAAAGGGACTAAATAATTGTGCAGGCTAAGGAAGAAGCATCAGTAGTCTTAAACAAATATAAATACAAAAAGCAAAATTATGTTACTAAATTATATATACTAAAACACTTTTAAACGGATTCTATCGCGTATATTTTAGATTTTTGATTTTCCTGACGTTTCGAATACTTTGCAGCATTCGTGGTCGCAGGATGACTAAGGTGACAGGCGTCGTTACAGATTTTAAAAAGTTATTTTATTTTATCTAACGTACAATTTTTAATCAAAAAATTTAGTTTCGATGCACGCAGTAATTACTCACAGTGTCTTGATGTTTCTTAGTGCGGTATCTTGTTTGGGACTTTATTATTTTATGTGGTCTTTCCAACCTTCTTCTCTATTAAAATTAGGATGTTTTTTAATTTCAATAGCCTCACGAAACATTCAAGGTACATATCGGTTCTCTTTCGCGAGTACTTGAGGTTGATCAAAACGAAGATAATGGTTAGGTTTGCCTAAGGCATGTTCACACACTGCAGACTTTGTGGAGCGTCTATGCTTGACGTCAGCTATATGTTCTTTTATTCGGGTGGCTATGCTACGCTTTGTTTGCCCTATGTATGATAAATCACAATCACAGTTAATCTTGTAGACCCCTGCATCTTGTAAAGGTATGTGACATTTCACCGGTTTGAGAAGTTGGCTGATCTTCTTATGCGGCTTGAAATAGGTTTTAATAGAAGCACGCTTTAAGATATGACCAATTCTGTCCGTGACTCCCTTAATAAATGGTAAAACAGCAGGCCGTCGATCAACCGTGGTGGGTTTCGGGCGGCTTCTGCGACGGGGATGTGGAGCTTTCAAATTGTTATGTTGAAGAACTTGCTTCACATGGTTAAGCTCCCCTGCCAGGTGGCCGTCGCAGATGCCGTGTGCTCTCTGTAACAAAGATTTGGCCACAGTAGCTAACTGACAAGGATGGTGGTGAGATTCACCGTTAAGGTACCTGTCTGTATGGGTAGGCTTTCTATACACAGTGTGGCTACCAGAATGATCTGGATTATGGAGAGAAGTATGTCAAGAAAGGCCAAGCAATTGTTATCCTCCAATTCCATAGTAAATTGAATTTTACTATGTATTGAATTTAGGTGTTTTAGGAATGCAGAGACCCTATTGTGAGGCAAGATGGTAAATGTGTCATCTACGTACCGTATGAACATCTTCGGTCATCAATCAAAAATCTAAAATATACGCGATAGAATCCGTTTAGAAGTGTTTTATTAGAATGTGTAATAATCGCGAAAATCTAAGACATTACAATGAGATATATATAATTAGTCATAATAAACTTATAAAAATAGCAAAGATATACGTCTCGGATATCTAGGATCACCAGTGTTTGTGCCAATCTGCTCTATTGTCGATGACGGAGATAAGGTCCTCCACATTTTATTTATCCTTCGATGGGACACTTCTTATTTATGTGGTTGCTGATCGCGATTTTTGCTGTAGTTCTTAAAAGTTGTTTATAAACTTACACCATTCGTCTCAGTTTAATAAAATTGTAGCACAGTGAAAATTGTACATTGAATATTTTTTAAAGATATTTCTATACTTGCTACGAATTCAGTTACGGCTTGATGCCATTTTATAGCAATTTATTTCTACTTGTTCGCGTTCGTACATACTACCTATTTGGTTTCGATGACTATTCTACAATGACATGCAAAGAGTACGGTGTGTAAGCCATTTTAAGAAATAATTATGTTTCTCGAGACTTATTTGTTCATTGCTCTAGCCACAAACTCAACCTTGTGGTGAATGTTGCATATGCAGTGAGGAAAATTAGTAATACTGTTGCCAGGTGTTATAAACAGTCACTATACAGGTGGTATAAACATTTTCAGCTTTCTGCGCTCCTAATCTATTACGAGTGTGTGAGACTAGATAGTCTGAAAAATATAAATATATGTAAAAAATAATCTACACTTCCCAGAGCTAGTAAGATCTCTAGAAACATTACCTACAGAGAAATTATGCCACCCTAAAATCTGCTTACAGCAGCTGCATTCGGCCGTTACATAACCATTGTTCACCGTTGCTTTACTAACATTCGAAAAATACTCAGCAGTTTTAGAACCTAAAGTTTACGCTTTGCAAACTAAATGTATCGATATGAAGGCCGTGAGGGAACACATCCCGGGAATCATTGACTTTCTCGGAAATGACCGCAGGGAATGATGACAAAATAACTGATGAATTGTCACAAAAGGACAAGCTGTTGCGTTGGATTTGAAATATATATTTCTATTCCACGGTTTGCTCATAAGCTTTAATAATAATAAAATTTACGAATATTGGCGACGTTCTCAAATAATACCATAAATCAATTCACTCGCGTTATTGTTGAATATTTAGATTTTCCACAGAAAATACTTTTAACTAACCCCTTGTATACAGAGTTGGGCATACGTCAATTTTAAAAACAATTGACAATTCTATTTTCATTTTTAGTTGTTAACAATTAAAATAATTAATTGTATTGCGAGTTATCGCTGTAAACTATTTATTAATTATAAAATCTTACAACTACTAATTGCTACTGCAATTAATATTGACTATTGAAAACATTAGCTAGTGTTATAAGGTAACTGACCTTATAAATAACCTATTAACTGTGTGATCATTCGGGATGATAGGTGCTCTAAGTATAACAAAAGTTACACATAACGTAAAGGAAGATGATAATGGGATAATGTAGAGCTTTTTTTAGGAATTGAATTTGCAACTCGTTTTTATAATAAAACGGAAACCTATTAAATCAACATATATTCATGTTAGTTTGACGATGCTAAAACCAAATATATACGATGGTCACATTTAAGGTTTTTAGATACTTAAAAACTCTATAATCTAGGAACCTGTTAATATTTTTCGAAGTAGTCTCCGTTCTTTTCTAAGCATCGCATGCGATGGAACCATTGACTGAAGCAGGTGAGTCCACTCTCTTTAGGAATCTCTGCCACGTTTTTTTCGAACGCAGCCATTGCAATTTCTGGGTTGATAGAGCAAATTCCTCTGATTTTATCTTTTATTTTGGGGAGTAAATAAAAGTCGCAAGGTGCCAGGTCGGGACTGTAAGGAGAATGACTCACTAATTCCACACCTTCCATAGACAAATATTCCTTGAGGAATGAGGATTCTATATTGAGGATCCTGCTTTTTGGGCGCTGCCAACGAAGCTTTCGATGTCAGTAACAAAAATGCGGTTAATCTGAGAATATTATTCTTAACTTAGATTAAACCATATACAGGCACTTAAGAATCGTCAAGACTATAGTTGCCGCGTTCCAAGTTGTAGATTTCCTATGGAGAAGAATGGCCAAGAAACTCCATGGTTACTCTTTTTAAATCATAATAAATGTTATAATAATTTTTGAGCACATTGTTGTAGAAATCAATTATAAGGTTTGGTTAAATATTATAAGTCATTAATAAGAAAACTCTATGATAAGTATAACTATTGTGTGTCTGTTTAAAGTCAATAATAAAAATAAAGTTTTTTCGTGTTATTTCATAACAAACAAAGTAATAATGTCTATTGTCTAAGAACTCCCGGAGCGATTTTTTATTATACCCGCCGCGGTAGCGAGACTCCTTTTCTTTTGAAATCTTACAAGACCAGTTAAGTGCGGCAGCGCGCACAAACTTAAGATAATTGCAATTCGGCTGGTTATTTACGATCGATACAGTTAGTCAGTTAATGTATCGCGAGCTTGCGCCGCCGGACTGCGTGGGCGATCTCCGCGAAGCACGCGGGGCAACGTGGCGTGCGCGATTCTAGTAGCTGCCCGCCGTTGCATTGGGAACGGCAAACAAACGCGTACCTACGTCGCGGACATAAATCGTGTCTTGAAATTGATTACTGTCTTTTACTTTTTTGACCCGTTGGAAATACATCATGCATGACCAGGAGAGGCGACTGGAAAGAGGTCGCCCCCTCATGCACATCTCGGGAGGATTGTAAAATATTCCCCCGAAACCTCGCCGTGCGCTGTGCTGTGGACACGGCGGCACGTGACCGTGTGCGCACCGCTGTCTTCCCGAGGGTCACTTGGTATGAGCACGCAGATTTTCCAATCTGTATCTTTTCCAGTCGTGACCGCTGAGGCCCAGGGCTCAAGCGTATCGGACATGGGTGCCAAGGCGATTGTTACCCTGGCGTCGTGTTCTCCTCCGAGCGGGATGGGTCCCCGCTCGATACGCTCTGCGATCTTCTTTTGGAGCATAACGTTCTCACACAAGGAGACCAAAGCACTCCAATTTTCTGTAAGCTTTACGGTCTTATATTAATTCCACATATTACGCGTGTCACGGGCGCACTACCGCGGCGAGCGCGGTTAGAAAGCGCTCCGTGAGTTCTTAGCCCATTATATTTTGTAGCTGTGTCGATCATTATTTATAAGAAATAATGTTTATTCTTTCTAGAGTTCCAAGTGTAACATCCAATGGCGCCGAGTCTGGCACAGAAGAGGATGAGGAGATGGCAGCGGAGGAAGATGAATCTGAAGGAGAAGATGACTTGCCACTAGAAATGGTCGAAGACGCTGGACGCAGCAACAAAGTAAGTATCAGCTTATAAATTTAATATAATCGTAATCTTAGAGTTTTAGCACTCTCCTAAACGTCAATACAGCGCAGAGCCGGTTGACGCCCTTAACGCAGGGGCTTTGAAACGATTCCTATCGGAGGCAGGATTTATTCATAGTTATTTTTTATTGTCCTTATCAATAAACTCTTATTCCTCATACCGTTTTATATCATTCAACGAACTCAAACTGAGGCGATAAACTAGAGTCAGTTTACACACCTTTCATACAATGTTTTTCGGCTAATTTGGTTGAACGAATTGCGTTCTGCGACCCTCTTCAAACAGCTTAGCCTAGCTAGTTCTTACGATAATGTAACAGAAGTCAATGAATGACTGTTCCAAGTTCAACCGAGTTTGTATTTTGCATAACATCAATAATTTAAAGTTATGCGAATTTCACCTGCATACATTTATCTTAAGTTATTCACCGGCACCGCGCTATGTAAAACTGTGTCAATATCGTTTTTTTGCGCCATGAATATGCCTTACAATTTTAATGTTACATTGTAATTTTATAGCATTATCATAGCAGCGCCAGTAAATGGCTACGCTGAACACGGTCCTACTAAGCGATCAAAGTATAGTCGGAAGGGAATATTGCCATAAACGCACCACACTTGATAAACGGATTGCATTATGGTCCACGTGGTGCCGGCTACGAATAGCACCAACCCATCTCATCCCGTGGGTGTCGTAAAAGGCGACTATGGGATTCGTCGGAGGGTGGGCAGTACAGGTGGGCGACCTTCGCGAGTACATTAACAACTCAACCGCGATCGCCAACCCGCCTGCCAAGCCTGGCGATTATGGCAAAACACCCCAATAACCACAACACACCCAGACGTGTCGTTGTAGCGATTTATGGGGGAGGACTGTGTTCAGCAGTGGGCTTAATTCGGCTGAAATTGTATTGTATTGTTGTTATTAGGGTAGGCAGCAGATTGTCCTTAGCACTAAGGACCATTGAGGCCATGAGGACCATGAGTGGCGTTTTTACCAAAACAATAATTTTAAATAAGGACATTTTCTATTCATCTGCCCCTATCCTTAATCTTTATGTAGATATCCATGAGAAGACAAGTGTATTATTTTTTGTCAAAATGAAACCAGTGTGTTGCACAAATCATTGCATAGAGATCAGAGTGTAATCATTCAGCGAGAAACCACAAACTAGCTGCATTGTTATTGAATACCAAAACAGCCTTTACTAGCAAACATAGCTGGATCTAGGCCTCCCAAGGCCTTAACACCTCTAAAATGATTAGTAAAAATTCCAGGACGAAATGGAAATGGAGCACTTAGCAACATTGGAGCGGCTGCGGCAGAACCAGCGGGCGGACTACCTCTCAGGCAGCGTATCCGGCAGCCTGCAGGCGACCGACAGACTCATGAAGGAACTTCGGGATATATACCGCTCATGTTCCTTCAAGAACAATATGTATTCTATTGGTGAGCAATACGACTTAACTGTTTATGACAACTAAAGCCCACACTATTCTTTTAGCATCGGCGATCAGCGCTTTTGCGACTGCATTGATGTTGAATCGCGTTTTGGCAACATGCTGCGTCTAACGATTCTATCGATGCATCGGCTTGCCGAGAGCTGAAGTGAGGGCAAGAGCGAGTGGAATAGTAGCATGCGGTCGTGCTGACTGTTCATTTGAACGTAGATTGTAACTGATTACGCTTGTGTCCCGCTCTCAGGCAGAGTGGAGCATACAGTCGCTATATGTAGCTTCCGAAACTAACGATCAAATGTGCGGAGTTAAGAGTTCAATCGCAGCATAGAGCTTACGAAAAGAGATCAAAGCGCCGACGCTAAATCTATAGAGTGTGCTTCGCTCCATATGTTTATGGTAGACGCGAGTTCACTACAATTTGACCTCGTAACCTTTTAAGTGGCCGTGAGGCTGTGAACACTAAGTAGAATGAATCTGTATTCAGTACAATGCCTACTGTTTTAATAAAATACATTGCAATATTAAAATAGGTAGTGCAATTTAGCTTCAAACGCCTCAATTTATTATAGGTCGATTGCTGATTTACCATACAGGCTAAATAGACTAGAGCTTGGGGGCGCGTGGTATTGAATACCGTCCGAAACCAAAAATCGTTTCGCATTATGAGACGTGCCAGTTTCCTCGTGGGCAAGATTTAAAAAGTTCATGAAATCCAAATCGAGAATGGTGTTCTTTTTTGTTTATCTTTCATTGAATGCTTGTTTTTGGTGATGATGACGCAAGGCCTTTCTTGACGCCCCGGTTATGTCGGCCTAGGAGCGACTCAACACAAAATCAGGCCCTGAATCTAAGGTTGCTTGCTTGTAATTAAGATACAAGAACAATAATTTATATAAGTAACACTAATAATATAAATGTGGTAATAGCTGAAAATCTGCGTTAAGTGGTCAATATTACTGCTTCCTTTATGGTGAGCTGTTGCCCATTCTGTGTACTATGGAAACTTTTTTTCGTCACCATTTGTTTAGTTTTATACTTTTATTATTTTGTGCGATTGTGCCAATAAACACAATTTTCTAAATTTCTTTAAACATTTGTATATTTGTTGAATGGCTGAACGGATTTGAATGATCCTCGGCAGAGAGACGGATCAAGTATTTGAATATGATTTAGGTTGTTTTATTGCGTAATTAAATTCTCTTAAGCGTTAACAACTACAAATTCAAAAAAGGAATAAATACTCTTTAATAAATAAAAATGTGTTTATACCCAGATTTAAGCAATATTATGGTTTATGCAGAAAAGATGCTAAGCAATAACACTTACCTTTTAATTTCCAGAACTAGTAAATGATTCACTGTACGAGTGGAACATTAGACTCCGTTCAGTGGATCCCGACAGTCCGCTACACAATGATCTGCTTGTGCTGAAAGAGAAGGAGGGCAAGGACTCAATACTGCTAAACATCATGTTCAAAGAGACGTACCCATTCGAACCGCCGTTCGTGAGGGTCGTCTACCCGATTATATCAGGTGAGATACATATGCACATTCAGGTGAAGGTGGAATCTACTCGGCCATATGAAAACTACGCAATGATAGCCTAGTAGTGGAGCACTTGCCTTCCATATCTTGTATGGGTCTGATTTGGTCCCGGCCCGCACCTCTGACTTCTCGGATTCATGTACGGCACATAATTTGATCATCACTGGCGATAACGATGAAGTAAACTGCACACCTGAGAAGGCTCCATAAAATGCTCTCAATGGTGTGTGTAGCCAACCCTCACTAGGCCAGCCTGGTGGACTAAGGCCTAACCTTTCTTATCGTGAGAAAAGGTGCTCACTAATGGTACAGTAATGGGTTGATTATGTTTATGTTAACCTCGATTCCAAATGGAAAATAGTAAGGATTTTTCTTGATAGATTTTCGTGTCGTATGACCGGCCGGCGGTTATTGACAGGTGAGAAACAGGATTAGCGGATACCTGCCGTTATTTGTAGGTCAGTTTGTTTTTTGTTTTTTTGTTTTTTTTTGTTTTTTTTTTGTTTTTTTCTTTAAGTACGTTGCCCCACACTAGGATTTCTCCTGTGTCGTGGGTGCGTTTACAGACATAGTTTCCAGACAGCTTTTTGTTATTAGGAAGCACATAAAGATCGAAAAATCTCGATTGGAATATATCTCGGATACACTCAAATCGCAGATATTAAGTTAATTATTAATTTCGGCCGTTAGTCGTCTTTTACGACATCCAAGGCAGGAGATGGAGTGGTGTTATATTCTTAAACTGAAGTAATATTGAATAATTTAATGATCTACTAGCTGGGACCCGCGGTTTCACCCGCCGTTTAATTTAAAATAAATTGGATTATTGTAAATAACTTCGACATAGACACTTGACGTAGGAGTATATGTATTGAATTTCATGGGTATTCATTATTTTGCGCGGAAACCTAATTATCTTTCTAAAATTAAAGTAGCCTTAGTTATTCCTTATATCATTAGCTATCCGCTATAGCTATATAGTGAAAGTCCCGTAGAAATCGGTCTAGCCGTTTCGGAGATTAGCGGGAACAAACAGACAGCCAGACAGACCGACAGACAGATAGACAAAACAATCTAAAACAGTTTTTTTTGTTGTTGTAGGTAACGTATATACTTTCATATACAATTAGTAAAAAGCTATTATATTGACATTACAAACAGACACTTAAATTTTATTTATTTGTATAGATATATTAATACGCGAAGCAAAATCTTTTTACCCCTTTTTAAGCATATTGCTCGCACGGAGGAGTCCGAGATTTGGCTTAGTTAAAGTTCATATGGAAGAGGAGTGCATAAAGTTAAAATTTTTGTAATAATATTTGTTACAAATATATTAAATTAAATCTAAAATTTCAATAAAAACGGTCGAATTTCGACTTCTGGTCGACCTCTAGTATTAATAAATTGGTGTCGGAAAACAATGCCGTCAATATGTCAGCGTAATGAAATTTAGAATCTTGTGTATTTGTGGTCTTGCGGAGCTGGACGAGCACTCTGCCAAAACTTTCTGTCTATAAGATAACCCTCTTAATTATAATATGTACATAGATTAGGTTTTACAAATATTATAAATTTATTTTGTGGTATTCTTTATTTTTTATTTTAACGATTGCCCCACTAGAATTTCTACGGAGTCGTGGTTACAGTTTACAGACATAAATCTTACATTCACAAACACCCAGACCCGAAACAACTATCTGTATACAAATATGTGTTCCGTGCGGGGATCGAACTCGTAGTGCAGAAAACCGATCGCTTAGTCACTGCGCCAACCGCACCGACGATTATCTTCTGTGACACGAGAATTTTATATATTAGAAGTTGATTAATACAAATTAAGGTAAAACATATAACGAGCATTATGTAGGCCAATGTATAAAAAAACATACTAATGTAATATAATTATTATTCGCCATGGCAGTTAATGGCTGACCAGTCCCAATAGACGGCACCCGTTCACGAGCATGACGCATGCATCAGCATCGCTTAGCTCAACCATATTTTAGGGAACCGAACGACCCGATACACAACGCCACCGCCAGCAAGACATTTTAGTGAGCACGACAGACCGATACTACCAAAGGCAAAGGGTAGTAAATATATAACATTAACGGCTACATGATGCTCGCACATTTACAATTTTATGATTAATTTTACCCTAATTCATATTCTTAATTCTTATTTCACAACTCTCATTTCCAGGAGGCTACGTGCTAGTGGGCGGTGCGATATGCATGGAACTCCTCACCAAGCAGGGCTGGTCATCCGCCTATACGGTGGAGGCCGTCATAATGCAGATAGCAGCGACCCTCGTCAAAGGAAAGGCGCGGATCCAATTCGGCGCGACCAAAGTAGTGTCGCAGTCGCAGTACAGTCTTGCACGTGCGCAACAGAGCTTCAAGTGCCTCGTGCAGATACACGAGAAGAATGGTGAGATAATACATTACTACTAGACTTCTCTTCCCAAGACAGTGAAGTCAGGTGGCTACGTCATAAGTACAGAATGAGTTTTGCCATTGTAGCAAATCGCGACGAAGTCTTTGGTTATCGGAAGAGCACATCATTTCAGCCAAATAAATCCACCGCTGGACGCAGCCTCCCCCAAAAATCGCCACAACGACCGAATGAACGAATCATCATTTTGGCCGAATGAAGTCCACTGCTGGACACAGGCCTCCCCAAAGGTCACCACAACGACCGATATGGGTGTGGTGTGTGCTCATTGGGGGGTTTTGCCATAATCGCCATGCTTGGCAGGCGGGTTGGCGATCGCAGTTGAGTTGTTAATGAACTCGAAGGGCGCTGCGGCCCATCCTCCGGTTAATCCCATAGTCGCATTTTACGACACCCAAGGGATGAGATGGGATTGTGCTATTCTTTGCCATAAACGTCACGCTTGGTGCCTGCGGGTTGGCGATCGCAGTTGAGTTGTATCACATCATCCTTCGAATACATTAAGTATTCGAAGGATGATGTTGCTCATCCTTCAGCTAATCCCATAATCGCCTTTTACTACACAAACAGGATGAGATGGGGTGGTTTAGCCGACACCACATGGCGTAGACCACGGTTTTTTTTAATGATTTTACATTTACCCGCGATTTCGTGCGCTTCCATCTTGCATGACATAATCTCTATGCCAAATTTATTTAGGATCCGTTCAGCCGTTTGAGCTTGATGGAGTCAGTCCATCACGCATATAAGAATGCCCTTTGCTGAACAAAGGTCTCCCCTATGGATTTCTACCATTGTGTCGTCATTTTGGGGGGCATTTGCCAGTACTCACCATGCTTGACAGGTGGGTTGGTGAGCGCAGGTGACTACTGTTCCACAGAAAGAAAAATGTTGCTTCACATACCGCTGCTTTAGAAGCCTTTAGTCGTATTTTATGACATCCACGGAAGGAGATGAAGTGTTGCTATATTCTAATTGGCACATAACACAGATACACACTCATTTATAATAGTAGAAAGAGATCATTACCATACTGCACTTTTGAAACCTGTAGTGATCAATGTTTGTGCCCTATTTATATGAGAACAGGCTTTTGTCTTGCAGTGGCACAGTTTAAAGCTCGCACCACGTCTACTTGTCGCCAGTCAAGGATATTTGGGCTAGTAAAAAATGTGTGTTCAAATTATTCACAAAATGTCATGCTAATATACCAAGTTTACTGTAAATATTCTCATAGTATTGTTACCGGAATCCTGTACTATACTATACACTTAGAGTCCACAGTCTCTTTCCAATCTCGGTTAACCATCCAAAGGTTGTTTCGAAGAGATCACTGTATGCAATAAGACTGCATTGTACATTAGCATTGTAAAATAAATTACAATATAATTTATTTTATTTCATTTGTTACAAAAATATATACATCATAACTGACTGACGTATTTATTTATGCTTCAAGAGCTTCCTGATAACTTTCGTCGTGTCTGTAGACGTAAGAGATGTGTATATCAAGGTGTCCCACTCCCGATCAATATTCATCATAGCGAAAGGTTACTTTCTAATGCTGGGGCTACACTAAGGTTTAATAATTAAGGCGCAAAAATATCATTTAAATATGAAATCTATAGGTAAAGAGCTATAACCTATATTTTTTTCAGAAGCTTAGGCTCAGTAGTTTCGGAGATAATCCCGCCCCCCCCTTGTCAAATGGTCAATTTTTTCTATATTCTTAAATTACTTAAAAGAATACATTTTAAAATTATAAAATAAATCTATATGAGACCCTCATAACAAGCCCTTCCATTTCATATGTTACATGGTACAGTTTGCAAAACTTTATTCTTTAATTTTCTATATTATCCCCGTACGTGTTTGAGTCGCAGAAATCCATATGTGTACCAAATTTCAACTTAATCGGTCTAGTAGATTCGGAGCTAATTGACTGTGACAAACGGACTGGCAGACATACAAGTGATTCTATAAGGGTTCTGCCGTTTTTTTCCTACTACGATGCGATTACTTTTGACAACGATGGAATAGGGGATTTGATTCCAAAGCCACCCTCCAAGTCTAGTTTATAGATGAGATAACAATATTTTAAATCAGGTGTACATTTTTGTTTTTCTAAGAATGATGCTTTCAAACTAGCTTCAATCTTCATCATCATCACAGTCGCCCGTGCAAGTTTACTGCTGAAAATGATATTCCTGATAGACAGCTGCAAAGGACAGTCGTGGGTAATATCAGCTTGGTAAAGGGATTGACGATAGCGATGGTGTGAGGCCCTTTCATTTGCGGCATTCATACATTGCACTTTTTTTGTTTCTATTACCTAACTTTCATATCTTTTCTTCATCAATCACCATCACATCAGCCCATAAAGTTCACTGCTGAACATTGGCTCCCAATGATGATATATTTCCATAACCACCACGCTTGGCAGGCGGATTGGTGATCGCAGTATGTTATTAGCACATTGGAAGATGCTGCTGCCCATCCTCTTGACAGTAACCCTTAATCGCCTTTTACGGCACCCATAGGAGCTTTGCTGAGACCACACGGACAATATAAATGTTTAATTGAAATCACAAAAATGACTGTGTATGTTATTTTCAGGATGGTTCACACCACCGAAAGAGGACGGCTAATGCAGGCCATCTCCCTGCCGTTACATTTAAGACTAAACGTGCAACATTGACAGTAACGCCCAAACAAACAAACAACCACTCCAAATTTGACAAGTGAATATGAGTTTGCGTGAAACTTTGCATTATGATTCCATTATGATGTTTGTTTGATTATTGAGACGCAATTATGTATGTGTTAAGTATGACTGAGGGACTACGTCGATATCTCGAGTATTCTACGTGTACTTTAATCGTTAAGTGCTATTTAATGTTCTGACGATGTGCGGGCGTTCGCGAGAGACTATACAAGACTTATAGGAAATGTATAACTGTGTAATGTTTTTGTAATCATTAATTTTCTCAGAAAAGAAGTTATCCATATAGTAGCCCTAGACGTTACTGGAGTGTAAAGTTGAAAAATTCTTTGCATTTCTTTTTAGTTATTGAAATAAAAAACCTGTGATTCTTACACTGTATTTTGTTTTTAAAATCCCAGCTTTGGAATTTGTATAATAACTGTTTTATTAATTTCAATATTATGAAGAATATACAATTTATCTTAAACAAGGTTTTTACGACAACCCCTTTCCACACTAATATTGAAGTGAAAACTTCTTTTAGCGCGGTAAGCATATTTTTAGATGAGATAAAATCTCTGGACTCGCGACACCGTTACGAGACGCAGCTATAGTGTGTGCATATATGCATGTACATATAGCAGACCGCGAACGCGCCTAGAATAATAAAAAAAAATCATTTAAATATGATTCATAAAAGAATATTAAATGTATTTTAAAGTTTCTAATAATTAATAAAATACAATTCATAAATAAAATGCAATTCATAACCCTAACCATAGTACCCATCTAAAAAATGTCTAACGCGCCAAAATAAGTTTTCACTTCTGTCGGCACTCCCGGAGTGTAACCCGTTTTTTTAAAATTATTATAAAAACCATTGCAGACCGCAATAATAATTATTTTAGAAAATAAGTTTTCCGACATAATTTCGGTAACTTGCTGTATTTTCTGGATATTCAACCTTAACCACTGACTACCATTACATGTTGAAACGGTTCGCTTTTTGTTTCACTGTTATAGTTTAGATTTTTGATTGTGTTTGGTGTTCTTCATCAGAGCTTTGAGTCCAGCTACGTGTATTTCGCTTCCAGGAATATTTATCTTTTTACAATATTCTTTTTCATTCATGTTAGCTAGCCATCGTTTTAATTTGGGGAATCTGAAAAATAAACTAAAATTAAATTTAAAATTGGAATCATCATTAAATTTGTCATTTGGCCTGTCACAGTTCACAGTTTGAAACGTTCAAAATCATGTAAGTACCTCATACGTATAAAAAAAAAGTTGCGTTCTATTCAACTGGCTTACTTTTTAATCTATGTATGATTCATATTAGTTTCAAGACCATGGGTCTCGTCACACCAAGGTGAGATTATTTTGGTATTATCATAATTAAACATTATCATAATAATCAGTTTGTAAAATTGCACTGTTGAAATGTTCAACGTTTTGTACATACATACTTTGAGTTTGGTAAAATTGTCATCAAGAAATCCACTCTTAGGCCATAAATTACGTACTAGAGAAGACGCCTCAACTTGATTCTTTGACACACGCGTTAGACCGCAAACACTCGTAACTCACTTAGTTTGTGCCAGGCCGCTGCCGCAACGTGCAAGTTTTACTACTTGGATATGCCTTTAGGTGCAGTGAGATGTTTGTTTAATAGTTCGAGAAACAGATACTTTTTCATAATATTATCTTTAAAACATGCGTGAAAAATATTATCAATATGTCACGCGTGGCAATGCGCTACCACCGGCTACCACGGTGACGGCCATATTTCGTTCACATGTTTCTATGACAACATAAGACCCCCGCTCGCCCCGCGGTCATGAAGTTGCGCGCTATTATTTGGTGGTAATAGCTACTCTAGTACGTAGTACATTATACCTCAATACCTTACGTAGGGTTCAGGCTGGCATTACAGATCGAGAATCAAAACTCAAGTAGAACTTGAGTCGACATTGCATCAATTGAATATAAATGCTCACCTATTACGTAGGGTTCATATTTGAATAACACAATCTAGACTAGAGTTTAAGTTTTATTTATTAATTTATTCAGGTCTTCCTACAGCTCGTGCATACAATATACTATATAATTAATTTACATATGGTATGTATGGTATGGTATGGTATGGCCTACCCACTAGCCAATTACGGGATTTGATTTTGAATCCATTATGTAAAACGGGCGGTTAAAGTTTAGCGGGAGATTTTATATCAGCTCAAGTCTATTATCAGTGTTGAACTTGAGCTTTTATTTTTCATACAACATGTTATTTTGTTCGACTAGAAATTCATTTGCAATAGAATTCATAATTAGGCACCATATCTTTTGAAAATTAGATTTTTATTGTATTACTTCCGGCAACCGAGACCCGGCCTACCTGATGGAATATAGCAACCGAAACTATGGACATCACAATCTAGTGATAACTAATGCATTGCTGACCCGAGGCTTGAAATCGGAATGACTTTAGTTCCGGTAATTTTGCTGGCTTTTCCTACCCCTTCATCCAGAACACAATTACGAAGCTTACAAGTAATTACTATGCCATTTGAAATAAGTACGAATAGTATTGTTCCAGCCGGACCTACAACTAATCTAATGCTTTACTAACCTGTTGTCATCTATCGGAACCAATCCACTCAATGATCCCATAGTGGACACTATACTTATGTCCGCAATAGTTATGACATCGTCGGCCATATACAAGTTTTCTGATAAATAATCTTCAAGTATGGAATACGCGTCGTTTATATTCCTGATCATGTTTTTTGACATTTCTGCAAGTCTCCCCATGTAAGTTGGTCCCTAAATATAAATATAATGTAAAGATTAGCTTAGTATCGTATTCAATTTTTTGCGGAGGGGGGTCCGGCAGACTTACCGGCTAAAACCCCACAGAATCCTTCTACTTCCGCCGGGGGTGAGGTGCACGCTTTGTAGGCTTAGACTGCGCCCCAGGCAGGTTTCGGCCTGTCACTGTTTGGCGGGCCCCTTCTCTGTGCGACCTTGATAGCTACACCTATTCTACTGAGAGGCGCGCGCGGAACACGCGCTGCCATCTCGGACCTGTTACTGTTCAAGCGACGGACCGCCCCTAGTTCGTCGCCCGCAGACCGCTCCTCATGGTGGCCGGAGATCGTTCAGCGCCCTCCTCCGGCGCCCGCGCCCGTTGCGTTTTCTGCGGCGGAGATCAGAGGTGGTCTACCGTCCCGCTCTGCCGCCTCCTTTGCTTTCGTGACATCCTCGCAAAAAGAGGCGACGGCATCCCACGCGTTCTCGCTCCGGACGATGGACTGGACCACGACCGGAAGCGAGAGGTCACCCCCTTCGACCGCCGCGACGAGATCACGGCGCTGCGTTGCCTAAGCCCACTCTTGCAACATATGCTACGCCGTGTCCTTCGGGCAGTCTCCGCAGAGTAGTATGATATTCACTGCCGGATAGGGCCCATCTATGTTGTTACACCCGGCTCTTAATATCCGAACCCATTTAATCCAATCTTTAAGATGTTGGTCAATCTAACTAGAAGGCGTCTTACATCATGTTTACTATATATATATAAGTTTTAAACGCGTCTTTCTGTCGGCATATTCAAACAATTTTCTAATTGGAGTAAATTTCCTTATCTGCAGGGACTGCCGATCGCTCAATGTGATATTATATTTATGAAGCAGTTATTGCACTAGGTAAGTAGGTTGCGTCAGACCAATCAATATATTAGTTTGCAGAAAGCAGCTAAATACCTACACCGTCGAACTGTTTTCTGTATAATGTAAATATCTATATCTATAAAAATTACACGATAGTTTGTGTTTATAATGTTCTTATTAAATATTTTCTCCTGTGTCTACTGAAGAAAGGACTCTTTTTCCGACACATCTAGTCAAGTCGCTTCGCACCATCGTTTCCACCTACACGTCTTTATTTTCTTTTGGTTAGTGGTCAACCATATGTCAGAATTGTTCAAGCCGCCCGAAGGCCCCCCGACTCCTAACGACTGTCGTCTAAAGACATGAACTGAGACCGAATATTTTACGTACTGAAACATGGAAACGCCAAATAAGCTACGCGCACACATATCCGCAGACAAACGCATCGAGCGTTGCTTAACCTCGCCGATCGTTTACTGATCAGAGAGTGCAACTGGTTGTGAGCGATCTACACTTAAAAATAATTATAATGTTTGTATAGATTATTATTACGTACCATAACTGCCCTCAGTCTTGGAAATAAGACTCCACAGTCGAAGAACAGCCTCTGGTGAATTGTTCCACGCTTTCTACTATCAGTGGGGTATAGTTGTGAGTGCTGTGGTTCACCATACTTGTCCAACAGGTAAATTATTATCGCATGGCTGGAACAATGAATTATGAAATCTATGCAATTTTTTTTTGCAATTAAGTCCATTCGGGAATACATTTCTAATTGGTGTGCGAGTAACCGCACCTTTATTTTTTATTGGTGCCCTGTGGAAATTCTTCATGAACTTTCTTCGCCCCGGGAAAGGGCGAAGGGGTATGCCGGACTCCTACCGCCTAAAATCACCGGAGCGGTCATCTTCGGCACCTAAGGGAGGCTCCAGGTGCTCGTATGATCACACTAGAGCCGTCCACTAGTGCCACGCCTATAAGCACATCTCGGAGAGGGTGACTGTAACCACCACGGGGGGCGGTCACCACCCCGGGGGGCAGTCACCCCCCGGGGGGAGTAACCGCACCTAGTACCTGCCTCGGCGTTTTCTTCCAAAAAGACCCCTACCCTACAACCAGTTGCTGTGTAGTGCCGGCTAAGAATAGCACCAACCCGACTAAAAGACGACTATGGGGTTAGCCGGAGGATGGATAGAATAGTCCTTCATCATTTCAGCCGTAAGAACGACCAATGCTGGACAGAAGCCTCCCCAAAAGATTGCCACAACGACCGCTATAGGTTTGTGCTGTGTGCTCATTACAACAATACCCCCCGTATTGCCATAATCGCCACGCTTGGCAGTCGGGTTGGCGATCGTATTTGAGTTACAAATATACTCGAAGGACGCTGCTGCCCAACCTCCGGCTATTCCCATAGTCGCCATTTACGACACACACAGGATGAGACGGGGTGGTGGTATTCTTAGCCGGCACCACACGGCAAAGCGTCCTTAGAGTACATTAACAACTTAACTGCGATCGCCAATCCGCCTGCCAAAAGTGGAGATTATGGCAAAAGCGCTCAATACACAACCCCTTACAGTGCGTTATGGCGATCTTTGGGAGAGGCATGTGTCCAACAGTGGACTTTATTCGGTTGAAATGATGATGATGACCACCAGTAAAGCTGACTGTTCGATCGGTGCGTGTATACTTACTAGAAGCGTTTATAAACGCTCTACTAAAACAATTTACGTTAAAATGGCTCTTTACATAAATGGATGTCAGTCTAGTCCCGTGCATCTGAAAGTGCTGTTTAGAAATGATAGAGATCAGGATAATATTTAAGACGTTTTTCACCTGTCAGCCAGCCAGTAGTCTTCTTCGCCGAACAATGGTATTGTTCTCATGGGATTTTTCTGAAAACACATTAATATTACGTTGTTATTTCAATTTTCCGTGCGGGATGAATATAGGCCACTCTGGCTCTATTTGTGGGTGTAGTAAAATGAGACTAAGGGATTATCCAGATTATCCAGGTGTATGGGTTACAACGTCCTGTGTGATAATAACTGCTGCAACCACAAATACGTAAGGTAAGCGTGGTCAACATGGCGTATCTGCACACGATTGGATATTGTTCTGCAGTGCTATCTTCATGCCGATAAGTATTTTAGTTCAGGTTATAGAACCTTCTTATATCGTGGGTACCACAGCCAGCTTAGATACGGTTGGTGCAGTGGCCGGGTCGCGGGTTCGATTCCCGCACGGAACAAATATTTGTATGATCTGCAGGTAGTTGTTCCGGGTCTGGGTGTATTGTGTGTGGAATTTATGTCTGTAAACGTACCCACGACACAGGAGAAATCCTAGTGTTGGGCAACGTTTTTTAAACAAATAAAAACCAAAAACAGTACAACAAAAAATTAGAATAAAAAACCATAAAAACATACTTCAACGTCCTACACTATATGTGTTGTAAGACTACTAGATTTATTGTAGACACAAAATTATTGCAATCATACGTAATGTGTCAATTTATTAGTTATCTATATCTATATATTTATATATATATTCTCTAGTATCTCAATAACGACTTAGTCAATCTCGAGGATTATTGCGTTAGGTCAATAATAATTGAAAAACTTCTCGAGGCGGGGTTCCTTTGACAAGGTAGTTACTTGAACAACAAATAACGTTTTTAAGAATTTTATGTGTTTTCTGGTGTTTCGTTGTGGGGACAATAGGTACTGAACTTAACAACCAGTAAATGAACCGCTGGGACACTCAGTAGCGTACTTATTTTTTTGAGAGCTGATATCGCTCGGTTCTTAAATAGTTCGTAATTGTTGCCGGGGTCACCACCGTGTGCCTATTACCAATGGGCCTAAGCTTACTGCCGTCGCTATATCGCAGGGTTCGCGGGTGCGCAGTGTAGGGACCAGGGACTCTACGGCTCATTCCAAGCGCCCCGGAAAGAAAGTAGCACGCATGTGGCGGTGCCGCCGTGGGCGCAGGGCGGCGCCCAGCGAGGCTTCCTTTACAATCCCCCCTTAGATGAGGCTGGGGGAGCGGCCTCTTTACAGTCACCCCCGCTGCTAGAGGATGTGGCCTTTACAGTCACCACATCCGTGATTTCCCTATATGTGGGGAGGGCGGATGGCTTCGGAGCGTTCCGTCTCGAGATCCCGTGCCACACACCCTGGTGGTTTTAGCCGGCAAGAATCCTTTCAACCCTCATCTCAGCGGCGTTGAACGATACATGAGGATTTCCAGTAAGTGAACTGCTGGGACACTCGTAGCCTATTTTTTTATTACCCACTAAGTAGGTCTATTGACAATAATTTACAATTGCTCTAGGTAAATAGGTCTGATCGTATTACGACTTTTATAACAGCCGGCGCCGATCTTGAGCGCTGATCTTCTCCCTCACCTGCGCAGAAGTGATTTTTTGGGTCTGCTTGGCAGTATGCTACCGCGGAAACCAATCCCCACTCTTTTAATGAGCGCTCAAGATCCGTGCCTGGTCATCATCATTTCGGCCGAATGGAGTCCACTGCTGGACACAGGCCTCCCCCAAAGACAAGGACCGATATGAATGTGTTGTGTGCTCATCCTCCGGTTTAATCCCTTAGTCGACTTTTACGACACCCGCGGGATGAAATGGGGTGGTGGCATTCTGAGCCGGCACCACACGGCAACGGTACTGCCGTGCCTGGTATTGTAGTCGTAACCTATATGTATAAGAATTCGGAACGCCGTGTGGTGCCGGCTAAGAATACCACCACCCTATCTCATCCCTTGGATGTAGTAAAAGGCGACTAAGCCGGAGGATGGGCAGCAGCGTCCTTCGAGTACACTTATATCTCAACTGTGATCGCCAAACAGTGTGACAAGCGGTACCCATACCGGTCGTTGTAGTCATCTGTGGGGGATGCTTCTGTCTAGCAGGGGATGTTTTTTTTTGATATTGATAAGAATGTAGTGATAGACATTGTCTCCGTGTAGTGTGCGGATTAAGAATATTGAACCACTCCATCTCCGCCCGTTGGATGTCGTAAAAGGCGACTAAGGAATTCTAAACTAGAGGGTTGGGCAGCAGCGTCCCTTCTGTGGAATAGTAGCCATACTGCGCTTACCAACCCACCTGCCAAGCGTGTAGAGTATTGGCCTTGGACCTTTGTTCAGCAGTGGGCCCATAAATGGCTGATATGATGATAGACATTAAACTGTGTTCGCCATTAACTTCAGGTATTTAAGCTATTACCTTTTTAAATTCCGGTGCGTCTTGTTCTCTTAATATAGGATTTAAATTCCTCTGATCAACATTTACTCCCAGGATGTCAATTACCATCATCACAGCTCTGCCTGGGGGACTGGCGTCCTCTTTGTAAAGTATAGGCGGCATTTTCTTTGCTGTAATAAGAGATTCTTTAACTGCTTCTTGCTTATTGGTCTAATGGTAGCAAGTGTGGCTGGCGTGGCCTTTAATATAGGGTCTTACTTTAATAATGGAAAATATTTTAGTAGGTAAATCTATAGGTTGCAATGATGCAATTTAGCAAAAAAAACCATAACATGTTGATGTATTTTATAAAATAAAACAGACTCAGTAAACCTTTTTCTAGTCGAGTATTTAAATATTTATTTATTTATTATCAGCAAAACCGATACTTGGTATTTGAAATTAATTATATACCATTCATAGAGGCTTAAAATATTTTCCATTATTAAAGTAAGACCCTATCTATGTTTTTACAGACTTCAAAAAGGAGGGGGTTCTCAATTCGATGCGTATTTCTTTTTAAATGTGTGTACACCGATTACTCCGAGATTTGTAGACCGATTTGAGCAATTATATTTATAACTGGAGCAAAATGCTTTCGAGTAGGCCCCATACAAATTTTATTACATTTGATTGGGTAGTTTTTTAACCAGCTTCAATAAACAGGTTAATTGACTGCGCTTAACTAGATGATGTCTTAATAGTTTCGATTCCTCCCAGATCTGAGAACCGACTTGAGTCATTCATATTTTTAGTGTTAAATACTGATACCAAATTGGAAAAAGTTCTTACATTTATTTACACTAAAAAGAAAAAAATAAAACTGTTTAACAAAAAAAAAAATGCCGACTTCTAAACCCTACATGATATAAAAATATTAAGTACCACTGAAAAGGAAAAAAAAACTTTATTTATGAAGTCGGGCGAGGCCTGGTGTGCCCCAACCATGGTTCATGCAGACCAACGAGAAGTTATATTTTAAACCTTCTAGTTGTGTAAAGCATTAGGTACGGTCAGCGACGTAAGTCGCTAATCAATTAAAATAATTCAAATCGCTTGCACCCTCTCGTTTTGCATCATATCCATTTTATTTCTTAATCAAAACAATATCTAAATATGTTGCTGTTATCTGGTTATGAGAATGTTCACCAACGTTTCTAAAATAAAGAGTATTAAGGATTAGACATCTTTTAATTGTTCAGCGACTCATGTTTAGAGAAAACTGGGTAATGGTAGTCAGAGGCCAATGGTGGTCAATACAATAATAGCAAAACTAATAGACGTAGACAAGTGAATATCAATGGAAACCGTGGGTTGTACTACGCCCCTCTGCTGCCATATCGCCCATTCATCTAGCTCGAAGCATTCTCACAAGGAGGCAGTGTTTCGTTTTTCTGCGCTTACGATGTTATTTTACGTGTGCACTAGCTGAGTAAAAAATGTTGACGTAAATTTTCTAATTTAATATTTATTTTATCCGGGCCTATGCCTATTTGATCGTGTTATGAAACATTTCGAGTGATTTGTTCAGTATTTTCTTTATTTTGTTTTTTTTCGGTCTATTGCATATTTACGGGTAATGGGAATCAGCACTTAGCATACGAAGAAATAAAAGAGAGATAAGCAAAAATAGCCAAACGCAAAAACGTGCCGATGAAACGTGAGACGTGTTCTTCAAGATGAAAACTCTTCTTCGGAGTCTGTTATATATTAACATTATAACACATGCGATGACGATGAACATGATGATGCAGAATATGCTGGGGACATTTGTTTCCGTGTGGTGTCTGGATTAAGAATATAGCACCACTACATCTCCCGTGGATGTCGTAAAAGGAGGCTAAGGGAATCAAAACCAGAGGGATGGGCAGCAGCGTCCGTTCTGTGAAACGGTAGCCAGTGTGAGTATTGGCAAATACCCCCCAAAATGATGACACAGTTGTGAAAATCTATGGGGAGGTCTTTGTTCAGCAGTGTACGTATAAATGGCTGAGATGATGATGATGATTTGTTTGTTTTGTTGCGAATTTGATTGTGACGATGAGACAAGCATACCCCCCAGAATATATATAATAATATTGAATTTCGTGAAAATTTGGATGAATCATCTAATGATAAATGAGGTTCAAGAGAACAACACAAAAATACCACATATTCATTACACATTATACAGTGTTCTTGGGAAATAACCTCAAAACATTGACAAATAAACATTCAACATAAATGGTTAGAGTGCAAGAGTACACAATACTGAATGTTTATTAGGTAGCAAGCCAGCACTCGCCTAGGTACCTACTTACTTATTAGTCCATTAGTAGGTATATCCAAAAGTGAAAGTAAACATTTAGATTCTACGCGTATCGCCAACAAACAAACTAAACTTTTCTCTCTTTATCCAATGGAAACTTTAATTCTAAAGGTTAACTAATAACAAATATAAACAAGCAGGTAATTATTTGTATTTAGGGATTATTTCAAAGCACTTTGTTCACTTGGATGTTTAGCATAAACACAGGTCGTTCACTCGCTGTCATTCACCAGTTATCAGCTGATAACTTAGTAAGTACCATACATTTCTAATAGGTAGCAGTACTGTCGAACAACAGTAATCTGTGCTAAGTGGCAATCGTATAGGTTATCATCAATCAACGAGCGTCATGTCATGGGTTTAACGACCACGTTTTGACAATGTATGATGAAAACTCTTTTTTTTTTTGTTTAAAAATTTAAAAACCTTACGACGTTGCCGACATTTTTTTTTTTTTTCAGAAAATTGTATAAACTTCTAAATATTTATTACTCTAAACACCGTACGACGTTGCCTTATACTTGACATTGGCGAAATTGTGAAAGATACTCTACAGAAGCCATAATCTAAGAGAAGAAGACTATATGATGAACTTTGGAAAAAAAAACAACTGAACCGTACGACGTTGCCGACATATTTTTTAGAAATTTTTCATTTCTGTGAGATATTTTATGGGTATGTAAAGATTACTTAATCTAAACACTGTACAACGTTGCCTTTATACTTGACATTGGCGAAATTGTGGAAGATACTCTACAGAAACCTTAATCTAAGAGAAGAAGAAGAAGACTATGTATGATGTGAAATCGGTCATATTTTTTTTTTTTTTTTTTTTAAACCTTGCCCCACACTAGGATTCCTCCTGTGTCGTGGGTGCGTTTACAGACATGAATTCCATATACAATACACCCAGACCCGGAACAACTACCTGCAGATCATACAAATATTTGTTCCGTGCGGGAATCGAACCCACGACCCGGAGCGCAGCAGCCGACTGTATCAGCCACTGCACCAACCGTGCCAACTTAAACAATTGAAACTCTAATACCTATAATCCCTGTGCTAGTGTTTGTAGAAATGTGTGGGATTGTAAACGACTTTGTGTGCTTGTAAATTTTATACACCAATTAATACAAAGTTACCAAGCGTTATACCGATTTAGTGAAATTCTAATGCTTGTTTACATTCTCTAGTATAGTTGCTACAATCGTGTGAATAACCAGTTAAGTAATGATTCCAGGCATTCCCACCCCATCCCTCCTGCTCCAGGCATTTTCCCCGTACGGTTTCATTGGCCGTCCTGACATGAGGTTACGTATAGGGGCGGTTTAGGCTTAGGCCCGCGAGGCCTATTCTACACCTTTGCCGTCTACTTTACTATCCTTATTAATTATTAAGTAAGAAAAGGGCCTATAAGCTGTGTTATAAGGGATATCAGACCCGGCCTAGAGCGCCATTGCAATTCACTCCACCCGTGGTTACATGCATCACCTATGTGTTGCTGTTGTGTGGATTAAACAGAGAAGAGGAATACAATATATAATATTTTGTAATGTATTGTATAAAGTATTATATATTATTGTTTATGTGTGCATATTATTTATGGAATAAATGGTAGTGGTGCCGGCTCAGAATACCACCACCGCCACCGTGTCGTAAAAGTCGACTAAGGGATTAGCCGGAGGATGGGAAGCAGCATCCTTCGAGTATGTATATTAACAAATCAGCTGCGATCGCCAACCCGTCTGCCAAGCGTGGTGATTATGGCAAATCCTCCCAATGAGCCCACAACACACCCTTATCGGTCGTTGTGGTGATCTTTGGAGGAGGCCTGTGTCCAGCAGTGGATTTCATTCGGCCGAAATGATGAAATAGGTACCTATTTGTATAATATTTAATAGATATTATATTAATATAACAAGTACACCACGGAATACCCCTTTGTCTTCGTCCATCGTTTTCTTGTCCATCCAAAGGTTGTCTGTAAGAAATCGCTAATAGCGATAAGACCGCCCATTGTACAATTACTGTTCATAAAACTATTCCTAGTAGTTGTTTTTAAAATGTTGTACAATAAAGAATATTCTATTCTATTCTATTCTATCCTATTCAACAATTTCCTTAAAAGTACCTACTAATTTATTGAACCATTAAACTCTCACTCTTCTTAAGGTAAGGATGGATTGAGATATTACGCAGGGTGGATATTCTGTACGGTGTTCGGATTAATGTGGAACACACCATTCTGCACCTTATTTTTATTGGTGTCCAGTGGAAATTCTACATGAACTTCATTCGCTCCGGGGAAGGGCGAAGGGGTATACCGGACTCCTATCGGCTAAAACTATTGAAGCGGTCATCTTCAGCACCGAAGGGGGGCTTCAGGTCCTCGTAAGATCAACCTAGACCCGCCCATTTAGGCACATCACGGCAATGAATAAAGCGGTCAATCCCTCAAGAAGAGGGAAGGCGACTGTAAAAAGGTCGCCCCGCAGGCCCCAGGCACTTCTCGGGGATGAGTGTAAAGGATCTCCTCAAGCATTCTACCCGTCTAAAAAGCGTGGTGAGTACTGGCAAATTCCCACTATAATGACGACACAATTGTGGAAATCTATGGAAAAGCTTTTGTTCAGCGGTGGTCGTCCTTTGCCTAATATGATGATAAAGATTGCCCACAGTTACCAGTTTCAGATAAAAAAGAACTTGTTTATCTAGCATGTTAAATAGTTACAAGATAGGTATGTACACATTATAAATCCGTCTATATCTATTATGTAAAACACTTTTGTTTATGTTATTGAAGTAATTTTGTTTACGCTTATGTTATCGTTGGTCAACTTTGACCTTAATCGTGCTTATGTAATCATGTCACATTAATACATAATGTTACTTGCAACTATTGGATTTTTACAAGCCACTCCAACACTCGTGAGTGGCGACAGGTAGCAGGAGGGAGGACGCATTCGAGAAGTACAGGGTTGGATCTCTGGTCGTGCAAAATTATAAATTAGTAGCATATTTATAGTTTTTGGCTAAATATGATTATGCCATAGTTATAGAATAGCACCAATTCATCTCATCTCGTGGGTATCGTAAATTGCAACTATGGAATTAGTGGGATGATTGGCTGCAGCGTCCTTCGAGTACAACTCAACTGCGATCGCCAACCCGCCTGCCAAGCGTGGCTATTATGGCAAAATCTTTCCCATGAGGTCGCAAGACACCCAGACGTGTATTTCTGGCGATCTTTGGGGGAGGCCTGTGTCCTCAATAGACTTTATTCGTATGAAATGATGATGATAATGATAGATGACGATTAAATAATCACTTCTACGCCACACTTGTACGACAGACATTGTGAAACAGTGAGGTCATGTTAGAAAAATATTGTGACTGTAACTGACTTGTAACCTGGCAGTACCTGGTACTGGTGAGTGGCATGCTGACTTAAATATCTTGTTGATGGTGGCGTTGCATTGGGAGGTTAAGTTCCCTGCATTACGATTAAGCTGAGCTTTGCAGATACATGCGCCATGCCCGTGAACAGCTGCCCTCTGTCGAGATAATGTGGCAATCATATCTATTGTAAGTCAAATTTATTACCATTGTACATATTTTCCACTTTGTCCACCTGGGACATACCTATGACCTGTTAAATTCGAATTGTATTTGTTTTCCTTTTTCTGTTTCATTTTTAAATTACCTATAATGTTATGATAACAGTAACCATGCCAATGATTAACGGAGATATATTTTTGAGAGATTCCCGAGTACGTATAATAATTAATTTAATAGCACACTAAGGTTATTTGTAGTACACGAAGGGCTTAGGTACTAATAAAAACTAAATAAAATCATTTTGTAGACACAAACAATTGTTTAGTGAAGCCCCTAGCCAGATCACAGTAATCTGTATTTATGAGAGACAGTTTCGACTCCCTAGTGGGTTCTTAAAACATTACTGCGTTCATATTTCTTGAGCTTAAAAAATATTTTTTTTCTTGTACAAACATTTGTTTACAGAAAATAAGAATTTTAAAAAACAATAGGTAAGCAATTAAACACTTAGGTTTGGATGTGGGTGTGGGTATGTGAGTGGTTGTATTAGTTGTGTGTGAGTATTTTTGAATGAGTGCGTGAGAGTGCATCTGATAATGATACGGTAACTTACATGTCACGGTCAATAGATATTTTTCTATTTCATCGTAAGTTTTACTAAGGAGGAAGAAACGAAGAGCAGTTTTGCATTTGCGGTAAAGTAAATCATAGACAGGCAGTGATAGATATGAGTATATATATATATATATATATATATATATATATATATGAGTATTGATCCACAAAGTAAATTGACTTACGAAAAATATTTTCTTCTATCTCGAACCATGCCTGTACAATAAAATTAATCTATCACTGCCTGTCTATGATTTACTTTACCGCAAATGCAAAACTGCTCTTCGTTTATTAATTCGTTAATATATATATATATATATATATTCTAGTCGTTTGGTAATGGTAGTAAAGAGTGTCTGTTAGTATTGGAAAATAATGATTTTCGGAATGAAATGTTGCTTTACGTTGAGGACATTACGGTTAAGGTGTAGTTATGTGGTTGAATATAGAAAAGGCTAAAACGTTACAATTTTCAGTCTGCTCTGTGAGCCACGTGTGTGTATGTGAGCAGTTTTAGTGGCGCCACCCCAACAGCTAATACATATATAATAATAAATTCAAAGATAAAACTATAACGTAGTAGTATACCTAACGCCAACGATTTAAGCAGTTTGTATTATATTCTAAGTTCTAACATTTTTGTGATAATCCGTGTAACATCAGAGCTTAGACCAGTTACCTAATTGAGATATACGTAAATGTTTAAGAATAAAAACATTTATGATCACATATTTTTTCAGAGGTATAACAGTAACGGTGTACAAAAAATAAGAAGGGAAGTAAAAATAAAGCAAAGGATTGCTAAGTTATTTCAAAGGTACAAACCATAAACCATCAAGGGTCACAAATAATGGGAGAGTGGAAAGCTCTCATGCTACACCCTTTACTTCACGCTCCAGTTCATGAAAAAGTTAACTGGTCACACGTTACTAGTAAATGAAAACTCGTTCAATAATATCGATGATTCGATTTTATTCGCCATAGTTGGGACCCGCGGTTTCCCCCGTAGTAGGTAGGGCGTAGGTTTAGTAGAACTTGGATTATTTATAAATAATTTAGAGTACTTTGGTATACACACTTAAATATATATATGATTTCATAGGTTTTAATTTCATTTGCGCGGAACCCTAATTATTTTTCTGAAATAAAAGTAGCCTAATTTATTCCTTATAACATCAGCTATCTGCCAGTGAAAGTCCTGTAAAAATCGGTCTAGCCATTTCGGAGATTATCTGGAACAAACAGACAGACAAACAGACAAAAAAAATTTAAATTGTGTTTTTGTTACATGTACCGTATATACTTTCATATGCATTTAGTAAAAAGCTGTTAATTTGACATTACAAACAGACACTTCAATTTTATTTATTTGTATAGATTGTGATTACAATAAAAAATGCTTTTGCATAATTCAAATTATAAATAGTGGATTCATAAGTAAAAAATATTATTAACATTTGCTTCGTTAAATACCTAATGTAGGCTAATTACATATATTGCTGGACTGAGAAATTCTAATAAGGTACGTTAGTAAACAGATATGAGACAGATTCAGCATAATGAGTACGTCTTATAGCTTCAGCAAGCATCACAGATATGTCGATAGTTTGTATCTTTGGACACATTTTCATGTTCATTTCTTGAGGTATTGTATTTGTAACTACAATAGCTTCTAGGCAAGAATTATTAATCTTCTCTATAGCGTTTCCTGCGAACACTCCATGGGTTAATATCGCATATACTTTACTCGCTCCAGCTTCGTATAATGCTTGGGCTCCCTTGACGATTGTGTCGCAGGTGTCTGCTAAATCATCGACCATAATAGCTGTTCTGTTCCTGACAGTACCAACGAGGACAGTTGAATCGCCTTCGTTGGCTCTTTCCCTCTCCTTGTGTATTATTGCAAAGTCGATATCTAGTCTATCAGCGATAGCTGTCATTCTTTTCACACCGCCAGCATCAGGTGATACCATCACACTGCTTTTCCAATCTGGAATGTTTTCCTTTATCCATTTTGTGATAGCGGGTTCAGCGTACAAGTTGTCGACTGGGATGTTGAAGAATCCTTGTATTTGTGACGAGTGCAAATCAATTGTAATCACGTGATCGGCACCGGCAACAGATACGAGGTTTGCTAGTAGTTTAGCTGTTATTGGTGCTCTGCTTTTTTCCTTCTTATCCTGTCTGGAGTACGGGAAGCAAGGAATTACCGCCGTCACACGAGAAGCAGATGCAATTTTGCACGCGTTTATCATAATAAAGAGTTCCATAAGGTTGTCATTGATTTCTCCACAGCCACTCTGAACAATATACACATCCTCACCTCTGACTGATTCGCCGATCTCGACATTAGTTTCCTTATTGCTGAATTTCTTTGTGGTAGCTCTTCCTAAATCGAGCCCGAGTCTCGCTACAATTCTCTTTGCGATCTCAGGATGCGAGCTTCCAGTAAATACTTTGATGTTCGGCATTCTGGCACCTGGGTTATTAAAATTCCTTTCACGATTTTCTTCTACAGGCTCCTTTTGATTTTTTTCCGGTTTCATTAGTACCGTAGCGAAAGTGAAGACCTCCTTCACTGGTCGCGTTTAATCGCAAAATAAGTTGTTATTTGTTATAAACTGAGATTTATCCGAGTTCACTGAGAGGTCAATTCAATATAAACTATGTCCCCTGCAGTGGAACTGTACACTGTCTTATCCATGTTTCAATAAACACGTCAATATAAACACTGAGAGCTGTACGTATGTTTATTGATTGAAACAATCATATTACGTAAAAAAGCCGTCTATTGCGAAAGCGTTTGTAAGAATATTGTACGAGCACATAAGTCTATTTTATTGTCGTGAGATAAGGAGGTCGTATAGTGATCTGCTACTAATTGCATCATTACCGATAAAATACTACTCGCAATAAACTGTTTATGCGTTGTTATGGATACAATGAACAATCAATATTGTTCTGATCTTCTTGCTAAAAGTTTGAGAATTTTTAATTGTTAACATGTTTAAATCTAAAGTCTGTTTCTATGCAGCTATATCTACTTTGGAATCCAATGGGGAGTTCCAGTTGCCAAGTCCCTAACGACAAGGGGTTTTATCTTATAGTTTACTCAAAAGAGAGTACAAAAATAGTATGGATGGCACGAGGATAATTATTTAAAATATTGTTCTTACAGAAAATTGATAATTTTATAAAAATACTGTTGAGTTACGGATTCTGGTGACATCGGGCATGATAAAAATAAGATAAAATCAATATTGAGTCATGCAGCGTAATGATGGGACAAATATATAATTGGCAGAGCATGGGTATACACATCGAATAGATGCTGCTGCCAAAAATATCTATATTTAGGAACACAGTCGGTATTAGGCTTAAATTCTGCGGTCGTGCACCACCTAAGATGTTTTTATAAGTATAGATGCGTTGTCCGCGCTCTATGATGGTCACACGAAAGAAAGGTAATTGCCCGGAGTTCACTTAGTCACTCACAGACCAGTGTCGCTATCATGTGACCATCATAGAGCGCGGGCAACGCATCTACACTTAAAAAAACATTTTAGGTGTATGGCGCATCTATTTGTAAAATATCATTGGATGCTACTGAAATGTGAAATGTGAATGTGCTGACTGCCTATTGAAATGTGAAATATTTACTATAAATATGTACTTCATGCACTACCGCTTGTTTTTGCCAAGTATGTGGTAACCGAACAGCGTGCTTCACACAGGCTGCTTGCACAGAGTACTGACTATTCTATCCAATACAATAGTCGTATTATAAAGTAGAAGTAGATGTCTTTTATATAAATATAATTATTATTAATAGCAACGGAAAAATAACAGATATCATGTTAGTGTTGACACAGGCGCTTTATATTTATACAAACGCCACTTCTATCTATACATGACTCTACAAATAGATCCATGGAATTAGCCCATCATAGTTTACTGTTGGATATAGGCTTTTCAGTGTGGGGTCCGGAATCTGCGTGGTGTCCGGATTAACTTATACATGTACAAGCAGTTCTTTCAATATTTTTACCTTAATGTATTTATGTTTAATTTAACTTAAGTTAGTTGTGCTTAAGCTTAGTCGAAATTTTGTGGATGCTGTGGCCTCCTATAACTGAAGGAGTACACCGTTAGAGGACCCATTTTAATTTGTATTTCTTTATGATGTTATGTGTATGTCCTTTGTTGGAAGCCCTTAATAAATAAATAAATAAATAAGAACACCGCTCCATCTCCTGCCATGGATGTAGTAAAAGACGACTAAGGAACTCTCAACCAGAGAGATGGGCGTTCCTTCTGAGGGAACAGTAGTCCTACTGCGCTGAACAACCGGCCTGCGAGCTTGGTACATTTTTTTTAAATCTTCGTCACCGAAGGGGAACTCGAATAATCTCCATCTAGAGCCACCCATTGGTGTCACGTCTTTAGGCACATCACGAAGGGGATGACTGTAAAGCGGTAACCCCCTCAGGCGGGTGAAGGCGACTGTAAAGAGGCCACCCCCCAGGCCCTCTCCCGATCCCGCTCTACGACCTCCTTCTGGAGCATGACGCTCTCACAAAAGGAGACCATAGCACTCCAAATTTCAGGCAGAGCATGAAAATGAAAGAGTAATGTGTGGAGAGATCTTGCCCGATTCGCCGCAGCCCACGCAGGGCACTCTCCGAGCGTGTGCTTTGCGGTATCCTGATCGTCTCCACAGTGGTGGCACTGTGCCGTGACCTCGCGTCCTATCCTGTGCAAGTACGCACCAAAACAACCGGTACACAACAACAACAGGCGGACTGTGACGCGCTCGCTCCTTTGGAGCTAGAGCTCTGAAGAGCGGTAAGACGGCCTACACACGGTTACACCGCTCAGACCTCCGCATTCTTATTTTGACTAATACTTTTATACTTGCCTACCATGTACTGTTGGGATATCATCAGTGAGTCATCGACCAGTCAGCTGATCGTAAGCAATCAAAATGAGGCAGAAATTATATGGTATTGACTGGCGATGGGTGACTGGAACAATCGTACAATCGTGTATTTGGCTTATTGTCGATTTCTTCGTCATCGCCGAGTAACAATCCAATGAAAATGAACAATCAAATGCAGTTGCGAGCAAGCTTCAACTAACGCATAAAAAAGCCCGTCCATTATTAACATAGTGTCTTAAAACTACGCACAATACAACAATTAGGTACAGAATAAGTAAGCAATGTTGTTTGTGTCGTGTGCAACAATAGTCAAATTTTTGTTGTATTTTAAGAGATTACTGTCGTCAAGTAGGTAAGCTTGTCAGATTCTGCACTAGTATGGCCGTTGTTTAATATTCAAAATACTGACCCTTTTGGTGTTGGTTGTTTAAATTACTATGTACAGCCTTGGTTAACATCACTATGTATTTATATGAAATCAAAATTTTGTGGGTGCAGCCTTTACTATATTTACGGCATAAATTCTTTTCGGTGGAGTGCTTATAAGTTTTTTACAGTCTTTAGAACGTATAGCGTTTCGTTCGTGGCGTAGTTTGGCGGTGTTTAAGCTCTTCTTGTGTTTATTGCAGGGCACGCCGCGATATTGGCGGTAAGACCCGTCATGGAGGATTGGCTGGAGAGGTGGCATGGCCCCTTACTTTCCGGATGACGCAGGTACTCTCGATCCATGGGTGTTTCGGGAACTACCTGTGTCGAATAGGAACGCCCGGTTGTCATCACTGTGGCGAATGCCCGGAGGACACGGCGCAGTGCCCTGCTTGGGCAATGTAGAGCCGTGATCTCGTCACGGTGGTCGAAGAGGTGACCTCTTGCTCCCGGCCTTTCAGTCCATCGTCCGGAGTGAGAGTGCACGGGATGCTGTCGCCTCCTTTTGCGAGGACGTGATGCAACCAAGGAGATGGCAGAGCGGGGACTGGAGGAGACCACCTCTGATCCCCGCCGCAGAAAACGCACCGGGCGAGGATTCGTGGAAAGCCACGTGCATTTCAATACATCGCCGTCTTCTTGACGTGCATATGTATATTAATTTGTATTAGTATATAGGATACTATTGTAATTTTATTTTGTATGTACGTTATTTAAACCGTGGACCTAGTGGCCTAACTATGAGTGAGAAATGTATCTATCCAATTTTTTATTGATACCTAAAAATTATACTTATTATGAAAACATAAAGATAAATAAATTTTGATGAAATATCCATAGCTTAAATTCGGTAGCCTGATTACAAGATCCTGTAATCTAATCATTGCCTTTGTACTCTTCATCCTATCGGCCATTTATACGTTTACTGTTGAACAAAGGCCTCCCCCATAGATTCCACAACTGTGTCATCATTTCGGGGGGCATTTGCCAATACTCACCACGCTTGGCAGGCGGGTTGGTGAGCGCAGTATGGCTACCGGTTCACAAAAGAGACGCTGCTGCCCATCCCTCTGATTTCGATTCGCTTAGTCGCCTTTTACGAAATCCACGGGAGGAGATGGAGTGGTGCTATATTCTTAATCCGGACACCACACGGACAATCCGGACACCACACGGACAATCCGGACACCACACGGACAATCCGGACACCACACGGACAATCCGGACACTCTTCATACATATGTTTTACTTTTTATTAATGTCCCTGTGTACATAGATAAATAAATAGTTTAATAATACTGAAAATACAAATCCGTTATAATTATATATAATAAGTACAAATACTTTTTGTTTTTTGGTTTCATATACTTGAACATCTCTTTACTTTCTTTCTTTAGTTTAGTCATTAATCCACAAACTGAAACACGATTTCATCATTAGTTTCCAGTTGACACAAATCAATAGTAGTAGTAACTTGTCTGAAATCATCATAATTGTTGTCAACTTTATCTAAACCATATATGGTTATTGCTCCTATGGTACTAGACCATATGGCGTCAGCCAAATTGCAAAATATTTGAAAATCTTCCCCTTCAGCAGTAATATTTAGTGTTGTTGAATTTGCTTCAAGTAAAATTGTCATTTTTTCTGTCATATAAAATCTGCCAGTAGCTATACACGCAGTAGTTTTATGCTCAGTTGCTTCTGTAGTTGTTTTAACTGGTTCATTTCCATAAGTATATTGTGTGGTTTCTGTACTAGCACTAATATATTGATCTCCTGTGGTTATTTTAGTGTCAGGAGTAGTAGTCTGTTCAATATTTTCTTTAATATTTGATGTTTCACAATAAAGTGCGACTATTAATGAGTACACTGATTGGAGGCGAGTTAAATCTGTCGTTAATTGGACATCCTGAAAGAAACTATTTTGTTAGTATTGAGAATCAAATAATCTAAATCAAGATTTGTTTATTGTACATTAAAGTTTAATCCGTAAATAGCTTTTGTAATGAATATCTTGGCTATGGCTCTAATTCTAAAGTCTGATTCCAAGATTCTGTAATTTCAGTAAATAAAATGATTAAGGTTGCAAATTAATCTTTATTGCGTCATTATGATCAGATTGCGTTATCGTTTTCTTTAACGTACCCTATTATTTTCTTTCGGAATAATATTATTGTTTCAGACGATGCTAAACTATGCGAAATATAAAACCCTAGTCCTTTGATGATTCGATACATATCATGTAAGTAAGAATCTCACCTTTTGCATAACAATGATAGATCCACCTCGCATTAGTGTCAAGAAGTCTGCTTCAGTCGTGCTCATCGTTACTACTTGTCCTTCTTCTGCAACTATCTGCAGACCACTCCAGAGTTCGTACCACGGTCCTGGGGGCATCCAAACGTGAACATGGGTTTGGCTAGGTTGCAAATTTGGCACTATTAACAAATGATCTCCAACAGCAAATTGAGTTGTCAAATCCTTCAGTTCATCAGAAGATGGGAATTGGTAGAACATCGGTCTTAAGAGAGGACCTTCTTGGAGTACTGAATAGAAGTACGGTAACAGACTCATCCGCCGTGTTAACGCTGTGATCATATGCGCTCTATCGGTACCAATAAATGTTAGAGGATCCCTCGAAATATCTTTTGAATGTATCTTGATCATTGGCATATAAGTTGCTGCCATATACCATTTGGCACATAGCCTAGTTTGCGTTGTGCTATTGAAGTGTTCTGTATCACCACAAATGGGGGTTGACCAATACCAATGACCAGAAATGCCTCCCAAACTAGTTTCAATCAGTTCTTTTTGTAAGCTAGTCCATGAAGTTGGTATGCTCTGTCGGTTTATTATAACGTTTCCATTCATCCACTGGCTAGTAGTCAGGATTGGCACAGACCCATTGATCTTTTTAAATGCGATGGAAAATTGGTTTCCGTATTCGTTGTGTGTGTAAAGATATTTTTCACCGGAAAGTTGTGTAGATTGTAAAGTTTCATTGAAGACGGGTCGTGTGGCATTCCATTGAGGTGTTTTGTTGAAAGCAGATTCAAATTTCTGAAATGGGTGTGTTTATTAAGACTTATATCGAATAGTTGACTAGAAATATCGATAAACCTGGAAACTTTTGTAAAAAAGTAAATATTCATATAATCGCATCAGCGCGTAAACAAACGTTCA
This sequence comes from Diloba caeruleocephala, assembly GCA_947459985.1. Lineage (NCBI taxonomy): Eukaryota > Metazoa > Arthropoda > Insecta > Lepidoptera > Noctuidae > Diloba > Diloba caeruleocephala. The sequence goes on from OX381618.1 coordinate 8,614,713, forward strand.
CTGCTAAACATGAGCCTCCCAATGACTACAAAAGACAATTAACGGTGATAGAGATTCACAGGGATCATTAATATCAACGCTCATCGCCTTTAACGACATCCACGGATGGAGTTGTGTGGTCTATTCAGTGCAGGGAACCAGAAGGTCTTAATATGCATATAATATCACGCCTGTTTTTTCCCTAAGGGTTAAGAAGCATTGGCAGGGATGGACTGTCGGAATGTCAAAGGAGCGAGCGCGTCACATTCCGCCTGACGCAGGTATTCGTCGGACACGGTTATTTCGGTGCGTACTTGTACAGGATAGGACGCGAGGTCACCGCACAGTGCCATTACTGTGGAGACGATCAGGATACCGCACAGTACACGCTCGGAGAGTGCCCTGCGTATGCCCTGTCGATCGAATCGGGCAAGATCTCTCTAGCCGACACTACTGCTGGCTGAAAAGTGGAGCACTGTGGCCTTCTTCTGTGAGAGCATCATGCTCCAGAAGGAGGTCACAGAGCGGAATCAAGAAAGGGCTGACACGGAGAAGGCGGACACGGAGCCGGGGTAACAACCACCGCAGCGCCCGTGTCCAACACGCCTAAGCCCCTGTCGTCTTTTAAGGTGGGGGGCCTTGGAGGTCGCGAGCCTGCCAATTGGGGAATTTGCGGGCTCATACTGAGTGACCTCCGGGAAGACGGTGGTGTGCACGTGGTCACGTGCCACCGTGTGTGTAGCACAGCGCATGGCGAGGCTTCATGGAATCCCTTTAGAATCCCCACGAGAGGTACCTGATCGGGTGGCCTCTTTATAGTCGCCTCCCTCCCCCTTTATGTCCTCCGAGATGTGCCTAAACGCGTCGCATCAATTCTCATTCAATTCAAAGCTCTAGATGGATATTATATATGTATATATATTTACTAATACATATCAAATAAAAATAAACAGCGAAATGGATGTAGGACATTACAGAGAACGACAAGTGTTCATTTGTCATTTATCATCATATCAGCCACAGGACGTCCACTGCTGAACAAAGGCCTCCCCCTTAGATTTCCACAACGAGCGGTCACATGTCGCTCTCATCCAACGACTCCCAGCGACCTTCACCAGATCGTCTGTCCACCTCGTTGGAGGTAGTCCCACGCTGCGTTTTCCGGTGCGCGGTCACCATTCGAGAACCTTTGTGCCTCAACGGCCATCAGTTCTACGAGGAATGTGCCTTGCCCATTGCCACTTCAGTTTACTAATCCTTTCAGCTATGTCGACAACTTCAGTTCTTCTACGGATCTCCTCATTTCTGATTCGACATTCTGAGAGAAATACCAAGCATAGCTCTCTCCATAGCTCGCTGAGTGACCTTGAGCTTTCTTATGAGGCCCATTGTAAGTGACCACGTCTCTGTTCCATATGTCATCACTGGTAACACACACTGGTTAAAGACTTGCGTCTTGAGGCACTGCGGTATTGTTGACGAAAAGACGTTTCGAAGTTTCCCGAACGCTGTCCAGCCGAGTCGGATTCGACGATTGACCTCTTTCTCGAAGTTGGACCTACCTAACTGGACAGTTTGTCCTAGGTAATACTCGTCAACAACTTCGAGAACAGAGCTCCCAACGGATATTGGGATGGGCACGACATGGGCATTTGACATGACTTTTGTCTTGCCCATGTTCATTTTAAGGCCCACCTGTTGGGAAACTCTGTTGAGATCGTCGAGCATTGTGCTGAGCTCTTGCAGCGATTCTGCCATGACTACGAAGTCATCGGCAAATCGAAGGTGAGTGATTTACTCGCCATTGATGTTAATGTCGAATCCTTTCCACTCCAGTAGCTTGAAGGCATCCTCCATTGCAGCGGTGAACAGTTTCGGGGAAATTACGTCCCCCTGTCTCACACCTCTCTGCAATGGAATTGCCCCCATGCTGTGTTCATGTACTCGGACCGACATGGTGGCGTTTCTGTATAAGCACTTCAACACTTCAATGTACCGATAGTCAATCTGGCACCGCTGCAGAGATCGCAGCACTGTCCAGGTTTCGATCGTTTATCAAAAACATTAAAGTCCCAGGCTGTAACCTCACATTTTCGAACAGACAGACTTAACTATGTATTTGCTCGTAATGCGATTCGAACCCAGGACGGCACGTACGGGAAATTTTTACAGAATAAAAAATAATGACTACATACATGTATATATAACAAAACGGGACCATGTTACAATATACCTACTTAGTTAATAATGAAATTACACATGTAACAAAATTAAAATATTAATTATTTAGACCACTATAATATTTAAAACACGCCGTAGGTACTCCTACGTACCTAAAGTTGAACTTTTTTGAGCGATTAAGTTCTCCCCTCCGAGATGTACCTAAAGGCGTGACACCAATGGGCGGCTCTAGTGTGATCTTACGAGGACCTGGAGATGAGCGCTCCAGTGGTTTTAGCCGGTACGGGTCCGCAATACCCCTTCGCCCATCCCCGGGGCGAAGGAAGTTCCATGTAGACTCCAGACCACTGGACAACAATAAAAAAAAGGTACTAGGTCTAGTATGGGTACTTTGTGTAAGATACATAAGTAATATTATCAAACTGATAACTATGATTTCTTATGTAAAATCTAACGAGAATATTCTGGTGACGAAAGAATAAATTAGCCTATGATTTAGACATTGTAACTGATTTGGGAATCATTGTTGTACTAACCTCGTTGAAATATGGCAAATAACTGTTTATTTCTTGAACATTCTTTTCAGATTCGTCTAAAGGCCAATTGTTTTCCAAAACGACTCCATCGAAGTCAGTGTTGTATACCCACAAGCTGCGAATGAACTCTTCATTCACATTCTCGTAACTGGGATAGATGACGTCATAGGCACCTACTACGCCTTTATATAAATGTGTTGCTTCCGGGTCTCGTATATTGTAATGTTCATATTGTTCATCATCAAAGCAACGCTGGTTTGATCTCGTATCCGTTTCATTACCATCATCTGCCGGTATCGGTGGTTCTGTATATTTAATCTGTAAAATTAACATCAATTAACTATTTGCTATTTTCCAAACAACGTTCCCCGAAAATTCTTCTTTTTATGTTCTTCTTAATTCTTGGTCGTATGGTAAATTTTTGATGTTTTTCTATCAGTTTACGTAATATTTCTTGAAACATGATTATTGTTTAATTACCTAGATTTGTTTATTTGGTAAATAGAAATGAGTTATTTCTATTAGATATCGGTTCTAGACAATGTACGTTTATAACAAAAAAAATTGAATCACCACTTACGTAATGGTAAATGTATGGTAAGCCATATGTATGGTAAGCCCTATGTATGGTAAGCCATATGTATGGTAAGCCATATGTATGGTAAGCTATATGTATGGTAAGCCATATGTATGGTAAGCCCTATGTATGGTAAGCCATATGTATGGTAAGCCATATGTATGGTAAGCTATATGTATGGTAAGCCATATGTATGGTAAGCCATATGTACGGCAAGCCATATGTATGGCAAGCCATATGTATGGCAAGTCATATGTATGGCAAGCCATATGTATGGTAAGCTTTATAAGTATGTCTGGTAAATTTTCCTTTTTATCACGATTGCCCGAAGGTTTTAAGACTCACTTCTTGCGGGTTTAATACCCGACATGTATGAATATGCCTTTTTCAATATCATCCAACAACTAAGTGTATACTTTCTTAGTAGTTTAAGACACCACTCTCCCAGACTCGTGGTGTTTGGCCACTATCGCACCCAATGTTAAGAGACGATTCGGTCGACGATGGAGCACGATTGTCTAGAGGTAACCGATTCACTCGTGACTTGAAGACTCTTGACGGTATCTATCTGTAAACTCTGACTGGCAAGGAGTTCTACTCCTTCGCAACCTATGAAAAAAGTGTATGCAAAACGCTTCTTTCGCTTCTTCGTATGGCTTCCACCATATAACGGCGCCATTGGTCTGGTTATCCAATAATAGAATGAGCTTGGAGGAATTAAGTCGTGTGATTCCAACACACACTCGTCAAAATGTATCTAATATACATTAAACAGTATGTAATCATCATCATCATCATATCAGCCAAAGTACGTCTACTGCTCAACAAAGGCCTCCCCATAGATTTCCACAATTGTGTCATCATTTTGGGGAGAATTTACCAGTACTCACCACGCTTTGCAGGCGGGTTCGCGAGCGCAGTATGGCTACTGCTCCATAGAAAGGACGCTGCTGCCCATCCCTCTGGTTTAGAGTACCTTATTCGCCTTTTACGATACCACGGGAGGAGATGGAGTGGTTCTCTATTCTTGATCCATACAGATAACTTGCTGTCACAACATCTATGGAACTACTGTTTTGAATCCTATGTATACATGGATTTTAAAGAAGTCGGGCCTGTAGTAGCCTGTGGTCTGTGATGATTATATTTTATCCTAACCGTTACCCGCCTTGAATTACGCTAGGCGTAAATTATATTTATAATCATATCTTCTGAACCCTGCAAAATATCGAAATGTGATACACGAAAATTCAAGTAATTTATTTTGTTTTAATCCCTTAAACTTTCATTGAAATCGATTGAGCCGTTTCGGAGCCTATTCGAAAAAAACCTTTCAGATAGACAGAAAAATATTCTAAAAACGGTCATTAGCCGTAGTACAAATATCAGTTTTCACTTACAATTTTGGTATATATTTTGAAATTGTAGACATTTACTTAAATTTTATATAGATGATTAATTTGCAATTTTACATACAGGCCGGATAGGTCGAAATTAGAACGTACTAAAAAACTTTCTGTGTTCCTTTTTCATATATACTATACCAAATCTCACACTCTTCTGTGCGCGCAATGTGCTTAAAAAGGGGTACAAAGTTTTCTCTTCACGTATTAATATCGCACAACCAGTGCAATAATGGCGTAATTTGATGGGTATATCATTTTAGAGGAAAGGCAAATTAAGATTTGAATAGTATTTTTTCATAATGTTTGACTATCATCATCTCTGATGGCATAAGTAGCCTCTAGAGACAAGTAGTCGAACTAGAGATTTGTCGTTCTTGAACAGGTAGAAAATAGTTTTTTAAGACTTGTGGTATACTCAACCCGTAATTTAAAAATCTGCTGGCTCAGAATGCCACACTCCATTTCATCCCGTGGGTGTCGTAAAAGTCGACTAAGGGATTAGCCGGAGGATGGGCAGCAGCGTCCTTCGAGTACATTAACAACTCACGATCACACGATCTTTGGGGGAGGCCTGTGTCCAGCAGTGGACTCCATTCGGCCGAAATGAAAATGATGAAAATTTAAAAAATGACAATTGCGTCATTCTTGCACCGGCTGTGCGATATATAGATAACGAGCTGTCGTCCGCGGTTTCATCCGCGTACTAAAATACGGAAACACTTTCTTTATTTTCAACCAAAAATCTATCTAACATTTTCATAGATCTAATATATAACGGATTCTCCATACAAACTATCACCCCTTCTTTTACCCCCTTAAGGGTACAATTTATGAAAACACTGAAACACGTGTTATTTTATTTTGATTTTGCCTAATAACAATTTTCGTAGATCTAACTTATAAAATTATGGAGTTTTATACAAACTTTCAAACCCCATTTTTTACTACCTTAGGGGTGTAATTTCTAAAATTCCTTCCTTAGTGGATGCCTACATTATTAAAGACAACCACATCCAAAATTTCAAGTTTGTAGCCCCAGCGGTTTAGGCTCTGCGTTGATGAATCAGTCAGCCAGCCAGGACAAGTAGTTATGTTATACATATAGATAGATGATATACGTTGTAATTTATAATTGCTATGAACGAGTCATTCAACCATTTAACTTTTGTTAAACTTTTGTCTCAAGTGATAATATTAAATAAAATTAGTTTTGACGTTGAATAATGTTGAACAGAGGCCTAGATTAAAAGGCGTGTGACAAAAATTAATATAAAATATCACAAGGTCTAAAACGTGTTTGAAAATTAAGACTAAGAGATTTCTTCATAGCCATAATGTTGAAGGAGCGTTTCAAAAAAATCTTGTACTTTAAATAATTATTTCTGTATATTCCGCAAGGTTGGTTTAAAGCTTGGCATGTATCAATGTGACTTTACCGATGTCATATCAAAGAAAAATCATCATGTCAAAGAAAGTGCTTTCTTAGTTAATTTAAGACACCACTGACTGAAAGGCGATCATAGCTAGCACTCATTGATCGATTAACAATCGGCGAGGTTAAACAAGCTCGGTGCTGGCGATGGGTGACCGTATCCACTATGCTATTTGAATTGAGCATTTCCCAGTCCCGGTTGTTATCATTAGACAGCAGTCGTTAGGCCAAGTTGGAGGCCTTTGGGTGGCTTGAACAACTCTGACACTAGGTTAGCCATTAACCAAACGAAAAGAAGAAGACTGACTTTAGGCTTTTCTGTATGAGCCTTTACCCTACAATGGGACAGTCGCAGGGTGATTTTATATGTAACCTGGTTGTTTCATCATATCGACCAAAAGACGTCCACTGTTGAACGAAGAGAGGCTCCTCCATAAACGATCCGTTACATTTTGGGGTAATAGTTCCGACTCACCACGCGGCCGGGATTGTAAGCGCAGAGTGGCTGCTGTACAGAAGGGACGCTGCTGCCCATCCCTCTGGTCGAGAGTCCCGCCTTTTACGACATCCATGGCTGGAGTGGAGCGGTGCTATATTCTTAATCCGGACACCACGCAGACCTGCTGAGTTATTCTAAACGCGTGAAAACTTTCCGTGTCGAGAACGTGTCTACAGAGATACGGTATAAAAAATATGCCAATTATGACTGACGCTTACGAAAACATATGTTTTTATAATCAACGTTTAAAACTATAAATATTGATTTATTCATATTGTCTACCTTTTTATTATTAGTAGGTTTTAATACAATGTTATCTCTGTAGGCACGTTCTCGACCAGGAAAGTTTGCACGTGTATAGAATAGCTCTACTGGTTGCTTACATGGCATAAGTTCGTTTAATGATACATATATCTTCTATATTTGCAAACATTGGCATCAGATAAGGCCTAAATAATTTTGGCATAGAGATTATGTCATGCAAGATGGACACGCACGAAATCGCGGGTAAATGTAAAATTATAAAATAAAACCGTGGTCTACTCCGTGTGGTGTCGGCTAATAATAGCACCACCCCATCTCATCCTGTTTGTGTAGTAAAAGGCGATTATGGGATTAGCTGAAGGATGAGCAACATCATCCTTCGATTACATTAAATACAACTCAACTGCGATCGCCAACCCACCTACCAAGCGTGACGTTTATGGCAAAGAATAGCACCAACCCATCTCGTCCGGTGGGTGTCGTAAAAGGCGACTATGGGATTAACCGGAGGATGGGCAGCAGCGTCCTTCGAGTACATTAACAACTCAACTGCGATCGCCACCCCGCCTGCCAAGCGTGGCGATTATGGCAAAACCTCCAATGAGCAAACAACACACCGATATCGGTAGTTGTGGTGATCTTTGAGGGAGGCCTGTGTCCAGCAGTGGACTTTATTCGGCCAAAATGAAGATACGGTAAAATACATAGGTTTAAAATATACTATATACAATACGTACTATTTATCATTTTAACCATGCCCGTAACTGTCAGTTAGGATTCCAGCGAATTCAAAAAGTATTCCCGAACTTTGCGTTTGAAAGAAAATTTACTTGCGCTTTCTTTATATTAATTAAGGATAAGGTCGTTCCATATTTTGATTGATGAGACAGAACAGGATAGGAGTTTTGTTTTTAGGCTTAGAAGTTTCGTAGATAAGGGTGGGGAATGGTCTTTTTTCATCTATTTCCTTAAATAACGTTAAAATTGTAGATTTAAAAACCCTCACAATAAGCCCTTCCATTTCATATGTTACACAGTACAGTTTGCAAAACGTTTTTAATTTCAATTTCTAAATTGCCACTAAAAGTGACCCCGATATTCCAAATTAATTAATTTACGTTACACATCCGTATTTGGGTCGCAGAAATTCGTATGAATATAAAATTTCAACTTAATCCGTCTAGTAGATTCGGAGCAAATTGGCTGTGACAGACAGACACACGTGTGATCCTATAAGGGTTCCGCTATTTTTCATTAGTACGTACGGAACTGGATCAATGGCGCTTTATGGCGCTCCAGTGTGGGCGTAAACCCTGACTGCTCAAAACAAGACTTGGCCGCGTGGTGCCGGCTCAGAATACCACCACCCCATCTCCTCCCGTGGGTCTCGTACAAGTTGACTAAAGGATTAGCCGGAGGATGGGCAGCAGCGTCCTTCGAGTACATTAACAACTCAACTGCGATATCCAACCCGTCTATGGCAAAACCCCCCAATGAGCCCACAACACACCCATATCGGTCATTGTGGTGATCTTTCGGGGAGGCCTGTGTTCAGCAGTGGACTTCATTTGGCCGAAATGATGACGTACTAAACCCAGTAAAGATCTATAAACACTTACATACGGCGAAACATGAGGCATATATTTCTTCTTAGCATTTCTTATCAGCGTGATACCCTGGTTGACAAGATTGACTAGAGTGCTGTTACATTCAGTATCGAATACCACGGGAGCAGTGCCACAGTGACTGTCAAACGGCAGTCTCTGGGTAGCAGCAGTACTTATGAAAGTTCGCAGTTCCGTTAGGGTGTCTGTTGAAGTTGCTTCACTGAAAATATAACGTTTATTTAAATAAATCATGTTCTTGTTGTCGAAGACCATGAGCAGTATGTATTACGAGGACTGTCAATATGTAGTCTTTGGATACGCCTGTTAGACTCGCGGTACTTTTAAATTATCCCGTGTGTTGTCCAGATTATCAATCTTGCTAGATTGTTAATCTGGACAACACACGGGATAATTTAAAAGGATGGAAGGAGGATCTATGATCGATTGCTAGATTATTGCTATAATCTAGCAATCGATCATACATCCTCTATCTCCATCTCCAGCCGTGGACGTTGTAAAAGGCGACTGAGGGACTCGTAATCCAGAGAGATGGGCAGCAGCGTCCTTTCTGTGGAACAGCAGCCATTCTGGGCTCACCAACCCGCCTGCCAAACGTGGAGAGTACTGGCGAATTACACAATAGTGGAAATCTATGGGGAAGGGCTTTGTTCAACGGTGGACGGCCTTTGGCTGATATGGATGATGCCACGGCATAATCTGCCTCTATGCCTTAATATTTTATTTTATATTTTGTTATTATATATTATGTTGTCGTTATAACTTGTGTGCGCTACTCTTGTTGTAGTCTTTGTAATTTTGTGTCGTCTAATAAACCATTTTTCTTTCTTTCTTTCTTAATAAGAATCGTTTGCGCTATTTCATTTTAATTAAATATTTATTATTCATTTAAATATTTTACATTGAAATAAGTATAAACATATGTTATACGAGTATATAGATAGTCATCATATCAGCCACAGGACGTCCACTGCTGAACAAAGGCCTCCCCCTTAGATTTCCACAACGAGCGGTCACATGCCGCTCTCATCCAACGACTCCCAGCGACCTTCACCAGATCGTCTGTCCACCTCGTTGGAGGTCGTCCCACGCTGCGTTTTCCGGTGCGCGGTCTCCATTCGAGAACCTTTGTGCCCCAACGGCCATCAGTTCTACGAGCAATGTGCCCTGCCCATTGCCACTTCAGTTTACTAATCCTTTCAGCTATGTCGACAACTTTAGTTCTTCTACGGATCTCCTCATTTCTGATTCGATCTCGTAGAGAAATACCAAGCATAGCTCTCTCCATAGCTCGCTGAGTGACCTTGAGCTTTCTTATGAGGCCCATTGTGAGTGACCACGTCTCTGTTCCATATGTCATCACTGGTAACACACACTGGTTAAAGACTTGCGTCTTGAGGCATTGCGGTATTGTTGACGAAAAGTCGTTGCGAAGTTTCCCGAACGCTGCCCAGCCGAGTCGGATTCGACGATTGACCTCTTTCTCGAAGTTGGACCTACCTAACTGGACAGTTTGTCCTAGGTAGACATACTCGGTGAGCCCGAGGGATGGCAATGCTCCGGCTTTCATGCCCCCGGACGCGGTGGCCGAGCTTCGGCGTTCGATCGCCCTCGAGGTGGGGGCCATGTTGGACGCTAAGTTGGCCGCCTTGGAGGGGCGGCTCCCGCCGGAGAAGCGCTTGCGCCCACCGCTCGCGGCCGAGAAAAGGCCGATTCAATCGGGCGGAATGCAGGCTACCCAATTGGCCACATATGCTGCGGCCACTCGAGCACCGACGAGCGCGGTAATGAATGCGGCCACCCAGAACTCTTCCCCTGGGACTCAGACACAGGGGAAGAAGAAGAAGAAGGACCGCAACGCGGCGAAGGTTGCTGGAGTGGCCGACCTGCCGGCGGTGCCTGCTGCGACTGCAGCGCCCGCGGCAACCGTAACAACCGATCCGCAGGCCACAGTGGAGACCACAGAGTTTTGGTCCACTGTGGTGGGAAGGAAAGGGAAGAGGCCCCAAATCCCTAAGGCCCAGAAGTCCACCACTGCGCAAGCCACGCAGCCATCCTCTCCCAAGGAAGGCAGGAGTAAAAGGGGTGGGAAAGGAAAGGCGGGTAAAGTCAACCTCCCCAAGGTTCCTGCAACGGCCGCCATAACGGTCACCGTGCCAGAGGGCTCACCCAACAGTCGGTTGGGTGAGGTTATGGCCGAGGCCAGGAAGAGCATAAAGCTCGCTGACCTCGGCATCGGTCCCGACACGGTGACCATGAAGAGGGCAGCCAGCGGCGGAATGGTGCTGTCCGTCGCTGGTGAGGACTGCAGCGCCAAGGCTGACAGCCTGGCACGCCGTATGCGGGAGGTGCTCTCCCCCGTCTTTGCTGTGCGGATCGCACGGCCAATTAAGACGGCGGAGATGAGGGTTCGCGACCTGGACGACGCCGTCACGCCTAAAGAGGTGGCTGATGCCATCGCGGCGGCGGGCGGCTGTCAGCCCGAGGAAGTAAGGGTGGGCGACATTCGCCGCTCATCCGTGTCCTTGGGCACCGTCTGGGTGCGCTGCCCACTGGAGGCAGCAAGAAAAGTTGCGTCCGCCTCACGTGTCTGTGTGGGGTGGGCGTCGGCAAGGGTCGAGGCATTGGCGGCACGACCCATGCAATGTTACCGATGCCTTGAACTCGGGCACGTGCGCCTCCGTTGCGCCACCCATGGGGGGGTTGACCGAAGCGACCTCTGCTTCGCTTGTGGCAGCCAGGGTCACAAGGCGAGGCAGTGTACGGCGCAGTCACAGAATTGTCCGCTATGCGCGGACTTCGGACTGCCTGCAGGGCATAGGCTGGGCAGCAAGACATGTGCTGCCCAGAAAGGTAAGAGGGAGAAGCGAGCTCCCTCTGCCACTGCCAATGACCAGGAGACGACTGCGCCAGTACTACCGGTCGCAGGCCTACCAGAGGCGATGGAAACATCTCATTCCCAGCCCTAAAAATCCTTCAGGGCAACCTTAACCACTGCCGCAGCGCGCAGAATCTACTGCTGCAGACTGTTGCGGAGTGGTCGGTTGCCTTGGTGGTTGTGGCGGAGCCCTACGTCGTCCAAGAACATCCTCGCTGGTTCGGGGACGCCGGGGACTCCGTCGCCATCTATTGGGCTGAGAGTGAAGGTGGGCCGCCCTGCTCGCTGTTGGACAGGGGGCAGGGATTTGTCGCTGTAGAATGGGGACCTCTGGCAGTAGTGGGCTGCTACGTCTCCCCCAACGTGTCTCTCGCCGACTTCGAGGGATACTTGGATGGGGTGGCGCGCAGCATTCGCTGTAAATGCTCGCCCCGTCCAATGCTCGTCCTGGGGGACTTCAATGCTCATTCTAGAGCTTGGGGCAACCGTCGGGACGGGCCGAGGGGGAGGATAATACAAGACTGGGCGGCATCGCTTGACCTCCGATTACTTAATCGGGGGTCCATTAGCACCTGCGTTCGGTGGCAGGGGGAGTCGGTCGTGGACCTGACATGGGCGTCTCCTTCTGTGGCCAGCGTGGTGTCGGGCTGGCGGGTGGCGGAGGAGGTGGTAACGTTGTCCGATCACCGCCACATAGTTTTTGACGTGGCCCTCCGTCCGCCTGGCCCAAGCCGTCTAGGTCCCAGCCCACAGTCGCGGCGTTGGGCCCTCACACAGCTCGATCGAGAGATGCTCGTTGCAGCTGCCAACGTCGCGGCGTGGTCAGAGGTCGATCAAGGGATCTTGCCCGATCCAGAGGAGGAAGCGGCCTGGTTCCGGGAGGCGATGACGTCGATATGCGATGCATCAATGCCCCGGACCAGACGCTCTCGGCGTACGGCAGTGTACTGGTGGTCGGAGGAGATTGCGCAGTTACGCGCGGTCTGCCTGGCCTCCCGCCGCCGGTACCAACGAAGTAGACGCCGGCGTACTGCTACAGCTGGAGAGACTGCAGAGGCCTATCTGGTCTACCGGGCGGCCACGAAGTCGCTACATAGCGCAATTCGCGAGGCGAAGGCTCGGTCCTGGAGCGAGCTCCTGGAGGGACTGGACAGGAATCCGTGGGGGAGACCCTATCGTATGGTCGTGGGCAAATTGCGCCCTTGGGTCCCCCCGGTGACCGAAACCATGGCCTCGGATTTGCTGGAGAGAGTACTTTCAACGCTCTTTCCGGCGGTCCGGGACCATCCGGGTCCCTCTCCACCCCCGATTGCCTCGGACTGGGCTGAGGAATTGGGGGTTTCGGACGGGGAGCTGGGCCGAGCCATTGGCCGCCTGAAGGGTCGCAACACCGCACCGGGTCCGGACGGCGTTCCGGGCCGTGCGTGGGTATATGCACTGCAATCTCTTGGGGACCGCATGAGGCGGCTGTTCACCAGCTGCCTCCGTCGAAGCGTGTTCCCGTCCAGCTGGAAGGAAGCCGGATTGGTTCTGTTGAGGAAAGAAGGAAGGCCTGCGGAGTCTCCTTCTGCATATCGTCCCATTTGCCTGCTCGACGAGGCTTCGAAGCTATTCGAGAGAATAATTACCCGAAGACTCGTTGAGCACCTGTCGCGAGTGGGTCCTGACCTGGCCGAAAGTCAGTATGGCTTCCGGCAGCGGCGGTCCACAATCGACGCGATTCTTCGCGTCCGCTCGCTGTCGGAACAGGCAGTGTCCCAGCGGGGTGGGGTGGCGTTGGCTGTCAGTCTAGACATCGTCAACGCCTTCAACTCCATCCCGTGGGGCGCGATTAGGGGGGCGCTAGTCCATCATCGATGCCCCCCCTACCTGCAGGGCATCATAGGGGCCTATCTGCGTGATAGGCACATTCGCTACGTGGGCAGGGACGGTAGCGTAAAGCGGAGGGAGATTACGTGCGGGGTTCCGCAGGGGTCGGTTCTCGGCCCCTTTTTATGGAACCTCGCCTACGACGCGGTCCTGCGTGTCGTTCTCCCCGCTGGCGTCAGCTTAGTCTGTTACGCTGACGACACTCTTGTGTTGGCCAGCGGGGAGTCCTTCGAGGGAACCATCCGGCTTGCCGAGCAAGCGGTGGCAATTGTCGTGGCCAAAATCCACGCTCTGGGTCTGCAGATAGCGCCTCACAAAACCGAGGCGCTATGGTTCCACAAACTGCCGCGGAGTAGAGAACCACCCAGTTCGTGGATACGCGTTGGTGATGCGCAAATCAGGGTGGGCCAGTACATGAAGTACCTGGGGCTCACCCTGGACAGTCGTTGGGGCTTCGAAGAGCACTTCGCGCGCCTCGTCCCCCGAGTCGAGAGGGTAGTGGGTGCATTACACCGGGTGCTGCCCAATCTCGGGGGACCGAGCGAGGAAGTTCGCCGTCTCTACGGGGGCGTCGTGCGGTCTGTGGCCCTCTACGGGGCGCCTGTATGGTCATCCCGGCTGTCAGGCGTCCAGCGCTGCAGAAACAAACTTCACAGTCTGCAGCGCAGAGTGGCTATACGGATCGCGCGGGGATACAGGACAGTATCCTACGAGGCGGCAACACTCCTGGCACGCTTTCCGCCTTTCGACATCCAGGCGGAGATGGATGCGTGGGTCTACGACCAGACACGCTCTCTCCGCCAAAGTGGGGAAGGCGTGCCTTCAGGGGCGTTCGACAGACTGAGGCGGCTGGCTCGACAACGCGCACTCGAGATGTGGCGACATCGCCTACGGTCGCAGTTCGCGACCAAGCGCGTCGTCGAGGCCATCCTGCCGCTCTTCGGAGCCTGGCTCAAAAGGAGCGAGCGCGTTACCTACCGTCTGACGCAGGTGTTCACCGGTCACGGTTGTTTCGGTGCATACCTGCACAGAATAGGACGCGAGGTTACGGCACAGTGCCACCATTGTGGAAGCGACCAGGATACCGCACAGCACACGCTCGAGGAGTGCCCTGCGTGGGCGGCCGAGCGGCGGATCCTGGTCGACCAGATCGGGCAAGATCTCTCTCTGCCGGCAGTAGTGTCGGCTATGTTGGCAGAGCGTGAAAATTGGAGTGCAGTGGTCTCCTTCTGCGAGAGCGTCATGCTGCAGAAGGAGACTGCAGAGCGGGATCGGGAGAGGGCTGATCCCGCACGGAGAAGGACGAGACGGCGCCGGGGCAACAACCGTCCCGGCTCCCAAGTCCAACACGCCTGAGCCCCCTGCCGTCAATTGGTGGGGGGCCTCGGGGGTCGCGGGTGCGCAGATTGGGGAGTCTGCGTGCTCACACCGAGCGACCCCCGGGAAGACGGTGGCGCGCACGTGGTCACGTGCCGCCGTGTGCGCAGCACAGCGCAAAGCGAGGCTTGGGGGGATCCTTTACAATCCTCCCAGAGAAGTGCCTGAGGGGCGACCTTTTTACAGTCGCCTTCTCTCCGCTAGAGGGGGTGACCGCTTTACAGTCATCCCCTCCGTGATGTGCCTAAAGGCGTGGCACCAATGGGCGGCTCTAGTGTGATCTTACGAGGACCTGGAGCCTCCCTTAGGTGCCGAAGATGGCCGCTCCAGTGGTTTTAGCCGGTAGGAGTCCGGCATACCCCTTCGCCCTTCCCCGGGGTGAAGGAAGTTCCATGTAGAATTTCCACTGGACATCAATAAAAAAAAAATAAAAAAAAAAAAAGGTAGACATACTCGTCAACAACTTCGAGAACAGAGCTCCCAACGGATATTGGGGTGGGCACGACATGGACATTTCCGTGTGGTGTCCGGATTAAGAATATAGCACCACTCCATCTCCTCCCGTGGAGGTCGTAAAAGTCGACTAAGGGACTCTTAACCAGAGGGATGGGCAGCAGCGTCCCTTTTGCTGAGCAGTAGCAACTCTGCGCTCACCAACCCGCTTGCCAAGCGTGGTGAGTATCGGCAAATTCCCCCCAAAATGACAACACAACATAAGCACCGGCCCCCAGTTCCCGGCAGCCCCGCCATTCCTGGTCATGGTAGCGGCCACGGAAACGGCGGGGCAGGGGGTGCTAAGAATCTCCGGATGGGATCCGGCTACCACCCAAACCGAAAACTGGCCCTGGTGACATATAACACACGCACACTGAGGGCAGACGAAAAGATTGTTGAGCTGGAAGAAGAAATAGATAAGTTGCACTGGGATATCATGGGTCTATCAGAAGTCCGAAGAGAGGGGGAGGACACGATAACCCTGAAATCCGGCAACTTATTCTACTACCGGGAAGGCGAACATCTGTCTCAAGGTGGTGTCGGGTTTCTCGTCCGCAGGTCCCTCATTAACAGTATAGTGGCCATCGAAAGTGTGTCGAGCAGGGTAGCGTACCTTATACTCAGAATATCCAAGAGATATTCGTTGAAGGTCATACAGGTCTACGCACCGACCTCGACACACCCAGATGATGAAGTAGAGAGTATGTATGAGGACGTAAGTAGGGCCATACATACCTCGAAGACACATTTCACTGTTGTGATGGGGGACTTCAACGCAAAACTGGGCACTCGATGCGATGGTGAGTTGAGAGTGGGGCAATTTGGATATGGGCAACGGAACCCCAGGGGACAGAGGCTGGCCGACTTTTCGGAAAAGGAGGGACTCTTTATGATGAACTCCTTTTTCCAAAAGCCGCCTCACAGGAAGTGGACCTGGATGAGTCCCGATGGTTCCACGAGGAATGAGATTGACTTCATCATGACCAATAAAAGACAAATATTCAATGATGTCTCTGTGATCCACAGGGTGAAAACCGGTAGTGATCACCGAATGGTAAGAGGCACATTGAATATTAATCTCAAAGTTGAGAGGTCTCGTCTGATGAGGTCTACGCTCCGGCCCTCTAGTGCTCATATCCAAAACCCCGAGAGCTTTCAACTCGAACTCCAAAACCGCTTCGAGTGCCTGGAACATTGCGTATCTGTGGACGATTTAAATGGTAGGTTTGTAGAAACTGTCCAAACGGTTGGGTCTAAGTTCTTTAAAGCCCACCGTAAAGGTAGACCAAAAAAGTTCTCCGATCACACTCTCGACCTTATGGCAGAAAGACGCGCCATGACGCTGCAGTCTTCCGATGATGCTGAAGCATACCGACTGCTCAATAGACGGATATGGAAGTCCTTGCGGCACGATATCCGCACCTTTAACACTAACGGTGTTAAAGAGGCGATTGAGCGGAATCAAGGCTCCAAAGTGTTCGCAAGAGACAAGTCTATTGGGCAAAGTCGTATTATGAAGCTGAAGACCGAGGACGGCAGTGTAGCGTCGACTAAGCCAGAGGTTTTGAGAGAGATTGAGAACTTCTACCGGCAGTTATACACCTCGGTTACTATACCTACCATTGGCTCTGACAAAGACCCGCGAGCCAAACTAACCCGACACTATACCGAGGATATCCCGGACATCAGCCTGTACGAGATTAGGATGGCCTTGAAACAGCTTAAAAATAACAAGGCGCCGGGTGGAGACGGAATTACGACAGAGCTTCTGAAAGCGGGTGGAACACCGGTACTTAAAGTCCTTCAGAAGCTATTCAATTCCGTCTTACTCGAGGGCACAACGCCGGAAGCGTGGAACAGAGGTGAGGTGGTGCTCTTCTTCAAAAAGGGTGATAACACCCTATTGAAGAATTATAGACCCATCTCACTTCTGAGCCATGTTTATAAGCTGTTTTCAAGGGTCATCACGAATCGTCTCGAGCGCAGGTTTGATGACTTCCAGCCTCCCGAACAAGCCGGTTTCCGAAAAGGTTTCAGTACCATAGACCACATCCATACGCTGCGGCAGGTTATACAGAAGACCGAGGAGTATAATCTGCCACTATGCTTGGCGTTTGTGGACTATGAGAAAGCCTTCGATTCGATCGAAACCTGGGCAGTGCTGCAATCTCTGCAGCGGTGCCAGATTGACTATCGGTACATTGAAGTGTTGAAGTGCTTATACAGAAACGCCACCATGTCGGTCCGAGTACATGAACAGAGCACGGGGGCAATTCCATTGCAGAGAGGTGTGAGACAGGGGGACGTCATTTCCCCGAAACTGTTCACCGCTGCAATGGAGGATGCCTTCAAGCTACTGGAGTGGAAAGGATTTGGCATTAACATCAATGGCGAGTATATCACTCACCTTCGATTTGCCGATGACATCGTAGTCATGGCAGAATCGCTGCAAGAGCTCAGCACAATGCTCGATGATCTCAACAGAGTTTCCCAACAGGTGGGCCTTAAAACGAACATGGGCAAGACAAAAGTCATATAGATAGTAAGTATCATAAAATATAAACGCAGAAAAACATGTGCGGTACCTATGTATATTGTAAACGTTGAGCGCGCTTTATGAAGTAAAACGATTGCACCATAAATACTCAAAATAAAACACTTTTTTTCTACAATCAATCTTACACATAATTAAATAAACATTTTATAAATATGTAAAATAAAATACCACTTCCAACGCGAAGTATTTCATTGGCTTCCATTAAATTTATAATTCCTTTCCTTCCTTTCCTCTTTGGAATTGATTTTAAGATCATTGACCGTGATCAAAACATCGAGGTTAGTCAAAATATTATTTTGATATTCATCTGTGCGTGAATAGGCCCATCTATAATAACTATATACAACTATATAATAACTATATACAATAGACAAATCATGTGCTTATTCAATTCGCGAAAGTTTAATAATTTCCTAATTTTATAATTATCTTAAGACAATAAGTAAATATCCTATTTATTCAAGCACCGATTAATATTAAAATATCATAAAGACTAACCTCGACGTCTCGATAAAATGGTATTCATATAAGATCCTCTTTATAATAACGAAATTAATTTCAAAAATAAAATAAACCTTAACTAGACTGAGATAGATCTGAATACTTGGAAATTTTCTTTGATGGATTGATTTCTAAGACTACTTTTGAGAGCAAATAAAACAGTAATTATCTGTTAATTACTTTATTATATTACATATTTTTTTATACTATTAGACTATATAATTAGATAGTTACGTCTATTAATTACTCCAATAACGTCTATATAATGATGAACGTTCAATAGTTTAACGAATAACCTTTTTTAAGCTTATCTTTTACAAATGAAGATTTCACTGTGAAACGTATATTACGCAATTAATTGTGTAGGTATAAAAATTAGCGTCACCTATCGCCTGACGCAGGTGCTCACCGGGCACGGTTGTTTCGGTGTGTACCTGCACAGGATAGGACGCGAGGCCACGGCACAATGCCACCATTGTGATAGCGACCAGGACACCGCACAGCACACGCTCGAGGCGTGCCCTGCGTGGGCCGCCGAGCGGCGGATCCTGGTCGATTGGATCGGGCAAGATCTCTCTCTGCCAGCAGTAGTGTCGGCTATGTTGGCAGAGCACGAAAACTGGAATGCAGTGGTCTCCTTCTGTGTGAGCATCATGCTCCAGAAGGAGACTGCAGAGCGGGATCGGGAGACGGCCGATCCCGCTCGAAGAAGAAGGAGGCGGCGCCGAGGTAACAACCGCCCTGGCGCCTAATTCCGATACGCCTGAAAACCCCTGCCGTTGCTATAAGGTGGGGACCTCTGGGTTCGCGGGTGCGTAGATTGGGGAATCTGCGTGCCTACACCAAGCCACCCAAGAGAAGACGGTAGCACGCATGTGGTCACGCGCTGCTGTGGGACGCTTTGGGAGATCCTTTACAATCCCCCTGGGGGGGTGACCGCTTTACAGTCACCCTCTCCGAGATGTGCCAATAGGCGTGGCACCAGTGGGCGGCTCTCTTGTGATCATATGAGGACCTGGAGCCTCCCTTACGTGCCGAAGATGACCGCTCCAGTGGTTTTAGCCGGTAGGAGTCCGGCATACCCCTTCGTCCTTCCCCGGGGCGAAGGAAGTTCATGAACAATTTCCACTGGGCTTAATCATACAAAATTACATGATAGCTAGTGAAATAACTGGGAATAAGAGACTCAATAACCAATGTCTCGAACTGACCCGGCACGCAGTACTAGTCCCGGGTAGCATTGCAATTATTATGGCAGGCGTGACGCTTACCACCAGGCGAATGACTTGCTTGTCTTGTCAATGGGTAGTATGAAAAATAATGAGTTAAAATGGAAACATATTATCGGACGCGTCCGTAAGCCGCCGCTGACGGTCGGACTGCAGAGTAAGCATGTGTAACTCTAATCTGAGCCGGTTCAATATTCAGATCACAGAGACTTTGCTGAGCTGCGGTTCATATGCAACATATGCAGCTACATAGACAACTCACGGGTCGTTGACAGCTCGCAGAGCATAACGAAAGCTTTGTGGTTTTTGGGTCTATGTTTACTCAAGTAGTCACTTTGAGCTGTTGGTCTGTGGTTAGTCTGATTCAGTGATTTCTTTTGTGAGCTGACGTATATGTAACTGAATCACATTTTTGTGACCTGAATGTATACGTGCATGTGTATGTATACGTGTACGTGTAGGCACCAGGTTGTACTTATACCTATATTTTATTCATCATTTCGGCCGAGTGAAGTCCACTGCTGGACACAGGCCTCCCCCAAAGATCACCACAACCACCGATATGGATTTGTTCTCGCTCATTGGGGGGTTTTGCCATAATCGCCACGCTTGGCAGGCGGGTTGGCGATCGCAGTTGAGTTGTTAATGTACTCGAAGGACGCTGCTGCCCATTCTCCGGCTAATCCCTTAGTCGACTTTTACGACACCCATGGGAGGAGAAGGGGTGGTGGCATTCTGAGCCGGCACCACACGGCAATTATATATAATATTTTATTACGGTCCATGAATTGATCTGAACCATAGTTACTAGTTATAAACGCACCGAGAAAACTAACAATAAAGAGTGTATAAATAAATAACTATATTTAAAACCTATAATAATAAGAAAGAGATGAAACGTGGCGGGATAAACTTGCTCATACCGGTAGAGGATGTGAGTGCTAGCTCACTCGATCGCTACTCGCGATCTGAACCACACAGCGAGCCACAGTTCACAGCATAGCAAAAGTACCTACTCCAATGTTTCCAGCTTAAAGGTTCAGTTTGTTCGTTATTTACAACAATAAGGAACGGTTACAACATTCTCGTAATTTTATAACTTCCAGATGTTACTGGTATATGGATTGGTGATCACAATATGTTGTTATATGCAAACGGGAGGATGCTGTTACGCATAAGGGTCATACCAAGAGTATTGACAGTTGGCACTCGAGGATGGAGACTGTGATTTATTCGTTGCCGGTAACCACACGGAACGACTGACTGCCCGCGTCAATTGTTGTATTACAACCGTAATCGACGGCTGTCAGAGCAGGCGGTGTCCCGGGTGGTGTGGTGGCGTTGGTCGTCAGTCTAGCCATCGTCAACGCCTTTAACTCCATTCCATGCGGCGCGATTAGGGGGGCACTAGTCCATCATCGGTGTTCCCTTTACCTGCAGGGCATCATAGGGGCCTATTTGCGAGATGCAGGGCATGGGCAGGGCCGATAGCGTAAAGCGGAGGGAGATTACGTGCGGGGTTCCGCAGGGGTTCGTCCTCAGCCCACTCTTCTGGGACCTCGCCTATGACGTGGTCCTGCGTATCGTTCTCCCCGCTGGTCAGCTTAGTTTGTTACGCTGACGACACTCTTGTGTTGGCCAGTGGGGAGGCCTTCGAGGGTACTATACGGCTTGCCGAGGAAGCGGTAGTAACAGTCGTGGCTGAAATCCACGCACTGGGTGTACGGATAGTGCCTCACAAAACCAAGGCGCTATGGTTTCACAAACTGTCGCGAAGCAGAGAGCCACCCAGTTCGTGGATACGCATTGGTGAAGCGTAATTTAGAATAGGCCGGTACATGAAGTATCTGCGGCTCACCTGGATAGTCGATGGAATTTCGAGCACCTTCTCCCCCGTGTCGAGAGGGTGGTGGATGTGTTGCACCATCTACTGCCCAATCTAGGGAGACCGGAAGAAGAAGTTTGCCGCCTACAGGGGAGGGGTGCGGTCCGTGGCCCTCTATGGGGCGCCTGTCTGGTCATCTTGACTCTCGGGCGTCCAGCGCTTCAGAGCCACGATTCACGAGACTGGAGTCAGCTCCGTTACCAACCTTGCTAACTGGTTGATCTTTTCACCATGGCATGAACTATTTCCATTTGAGATATAGCTCCTGCAGACACGATAGAAGAAGACAAGAATAAGAGCACATGCTACTCGGTACACGGGACAGAAGTGAAACTCACCCGCACATGCACCGACACCTTTTATATCTGCGCAAGCAGTCAAGCACATACAACGTTTCACTAAAATTTTACCTTGAAATTTTGCTCATCGCGCCTAAAGATGTTTTACATAACAAACTCACCTACAAAAATGTGTTCCGAGCATCCAATATTCCAGCTTTTTTTCCACCCCCAGCGCACCCATGACATCTTTCATTACATCGACGGGCTTCGGTCCCACAAACAAATGAAATTTCATACCCCAGTTTGTTATACTGCGAGCAACCAACTGATTATCATTCCTGACAATTAATTCAGTTGGAGCCATTGTTTCAATCAATAGACCGTGGTAAGACCCGTTTGATTGGGCAAATATTAATGGAATTGAATTTGATCCTCCTTTATGACTGTATATAATTTTCACAGTATCTCTTTTAAGAGGTATTTCGCCTAAACCATACATTGATTCGTTCGTAATTTTAAAAGTTATCTCCCATATGTTATCTGATGCTATTAACGGTCCTCTTGCTGTGTTGAAAATATTTCCTTGCGTGCCATTTACAATCACGTTTAATTCTGGTCCTGATATATCATACACATAATTCTTCTTCTCTATTCTTTGGCCAGTAACAGTTTTGTCCGAATGGTAGAATGTTAGGGAAAGGTGTGTGTCTGAAACTTCATCGATGGCTAGTCTGATATTAGTAAGACTTCTTTGTGAAACGTAAGGCACTATTGGTATCCGTGGATTCAGTAATACTTCTTCTGTCCAATTTCCACTAAACAAGTATGAGAATCTGGAAGGGTATCTATGGAAGCACATGCCAGCATTGTAATCGTAGCAACATTGTTGGTGGCATTGCTCTGGTGTAACTGCTTCTATACCACATGGAAGTCGGGATTCTCTGGGTACCAGGCAGGAGCCAAATGAGAAGCCATCAGATGGCGGTAGGTCGAGGCTTGGGAAGAAAATGTAACGGTATACTAAAAGTGGAGTTGCTATTGTTAGTATTAATAAAGCTATGACCACTCTTAGAGGCCTGTTGAGCAGTATCCGATCATACCATTTAACTTCTGAAAAGTAAATAAAACAAGATTACTTTATTATAATACTTATTTATTTATTTACTGTGACTACAAAGAGCCACTTGTTTGTTAATAAAAACTTAACAACTTTCATCATATCAGCAAAGGACGTCCATTGCTGAACAAAGACCTCCCCCATAGATTACCAAAACGAGCGGATATATACCGCCCGCATCCAACGACTCCCAGCAACCTTCACCAGGTCGTCTGTCACCTCGTTGGAGGTCATCCCACGCTGCGTTTTCCGGTGTGCGGTCTGCACTCCAGAAACATTTTACTCCAACGGCCACCTTATCTCTTTATTTCTGATTCCATCTCGTAGAGAAATACCGAGCATAGCTCTCTTCATAGTTCGTTGAGTGACCTTGAGCTTTCTTATGAGCCCCATAGTAAAACACATTAACAAATTGTTCTAAGATCGGAGCATAACGCTGATCAGCTAAGGCTTTAAGATCTTTCTTTATCTTTCTTCTTTCTGATCTTTAAGTTTATTTGTTTAAAAGGGTTCATCATTTCGGCCTAATGAAGTCCACTGTTGGACACAGGCCTCCCCCAAAGATCATCACAACCACCGATATGGATGTGTTTTGAGCTCATTGGGGGGTTTTGCCATAATCGCCACGCTTGGCAGGCGGGTTGGCGATCGCAGTTGAGTTATTAATGTACTCGAAGGACGCTGCTGCCCATCCTCCGACTAATCCCTTAGTCGACTTTTACGACACCCATGGGAGGAGATGGGGTGGTGGCATTCTGAGCCGGCACCACACGGCATATAATATTGTAGTCTTTGACTATACTAGTGAGGGTAAAATATTATAATTATTTCAAGATTGAAGTTAGTCACAATAATAACATTTAATTTACGTTTAAATAATGAACCTAACACTTGTTAGGGGCTCGAATATTTTAGATGTATATAGGTGGAGTTTATTACACGAGTGAAGTCAGGGCGGGTCGTTAACCTATACAAATAAATAAAATTGAAGTGTCTGTTTGTAATGTCAAAATAACAGCTTTTACTAAATGCATATGAAAGTATATACGATACCAACAACAAAAAGAATTTTTAATTTTTTTTTTGTCTGTCTGTCTGTCTGTTTGTTCCGGGTAATCTCCGAAACGCCTGTATCGATTTTGACGGGACTTTCACTGGCAGATAGCTGATGTTATAAGGAATAACTTAGGCTACTTTAATTTTAGAATAATAATTAGGGCTCCGCGCAAAAAAAATAAAACCCTGAAATCCAATATATATATTCTATGTCAAGTGTATATGTCGAAGTAGTCTAAATTTCTTTTAAATTAAACGCGGGTGAAACCGCGGGTCCCAGCTAGTTTATAATAAAGATGCCAAATAACTCTCTTTACAAGAGTTACCTCAAAATAACCTGCTCTCTCCCGAACTGTTTCCAAGCTCGAGGAGGTCCTCAAACATCCGACTGTTTTTGAGCACAAAAGAGGATTTTGTGTAAACACCGCCACTTATATATAATACATACTCAAAAGATCTGAGCGTAGGTTGGACTTTTGATGAATAAGTCAAAGACTAAAGTCATTACTTACACCACAAAATGTAGGATGGAGGCTTTGGGTATGAAATATATTATATTGATGCTTATATAAGGTCTGCTGGAAGAGAGCAGGTCTGTAGGAAGAGAACAGCACTTTTGTACTATACCCTCCCATTTCATTGTTCTGTCAATTTTCTGCAGTGGATACATTGTCATTTCATTTTTTTATAAAGAAATATTGCCCCACACTAGGATTTCTCCTGTATCGTGGGAGCGTTTACAGACACAAATTTAACACACAATACACCCAGACCCGGAACAACTACCTGTAGATTATACAAATATATGTTCCGTGCGGGAATCGAACCTGCGACCTGGAGCGCAGCAGTCGACTGTATCAGCCTCTGCACCATCATCATCATCATCATCATTTCGGCCGAACGAAGTCCACTGCTGGACACAGGCCTCCCCCAAAGATCACCACAACCACCGATATGGATGTGTTGTGGGCTCATTGGGGGGTTTTGCCATAATCGCCACGCTTGGCAGGCGGGTTGGCGATCGCAGTTGAGTTGTTAATGTACTCGAAGGACGCTGCTGCCCATCCTCCGGCTAATCCCTTAGTCGACTTTTACGACACCCATGGGAGGAGATGGGGTGGTGGCATTCTGAGCCGGCACCACACGTGTCGTAAATAAAAATAAACCTAGGCTAGCTAGTTTTTTTAGGAACCAGCACTGCAGAATTTGAACGTACATACGCACACGGTTGAATGATGCAAAGTTAATCTGTCATGCAATTTACTTTAAAGCGTACCCGTGTACAATCCAACTTTGTTGTCCTTTTCCGTAGGCAAATAGCTAAAGCAAAGTGTGTGGGGCATGGTTTTTTCGTGTACTAAAAAGCCTGGTCCGAACTTTCTGTATGCCTTTATGGTGTAATGCTAAATAGAGTGTCGCATTTTAATTACCTTGCGGCCGAATACTCAAACGCCTTTTAACGTTAAGTCCCTGCTTGGACTATTCGAGAAACCGGTTTTTGGTACAAAACCGGGTGCCTCAAATTGCTTAAGCCGGGACTTAACGTTAAATGGCGTTTGAGTATTCGGCCGTTGGCCACATAGTTAACAAAGATATAAATGTCACTTTATATTGCAAACAAATAAAACACAGTCGCAGTCGCGACTTGTCGCAACTTGTCGCTACTTGCATGATGCTTCTTAATACCTGACCATTTTGACACTATCAGAACCGGAGTCGGATTCAGAGGTAAGATTTGAATGGGAGGTTCAAAATCCCGAATTCAGAGTCGAAGCCCCGTAACATCCCTAGGCAAAATGCACGTAATATTATGTTAGAAAGCTTTCAAGTTGCATCCGGAGTTGTTACGTCAGATATATGAATACGAACGTTTTAGCAACAAGGATGAACTTCCGTTTATTCAAGCTACTACTGGAATCAGATATCACAGAGCTCACAACGTAGGAACCGTAAATAAAATAAAATACATTTTCGTTACCATTGCTTTAGAAAATTAACCATGATGTTTTTTTTCTGTCTCCGGCTTCTGGTGGAGGGAAGTTGAATGGTAAAGGATTCCGGATTTGTAGTTAATTAGGCAAATAGCCAGTAATGATAGTAATGTCTTAGTTTTCGCGATTAAATTACTCATTATAATAAATCAGTTATCGTTAATGTCAGGAAAACAAAAATCAATTACATACGCGCTGAAATCCGTTTAAAAGATTAATTAATTTAATTACTTTGTTGCATATATATTATGTCGCAGGGAAATGATGAAAACGGAGATTTGATCAAATCCCTAAGGTAGATGGTTAATTCACGGAAGGTGTTAAAATTACAACTCTGTGGAGAAATTTCCCACAAAGTCAAAGTATTTATTAGTGGGATTTTTGGTGATACAGTAGGTCTTATACTTATTTTATGGTAACTCATAAATCTAACAATTAGGGTAATGGGTAGATTTATGGTACACTATTTAACAAATATAAGACAAGAGACATTACATACAATTTATCAAAAAAAGAAAAAAATACAATTGAAATCTTAATTCTGAAATATGGCAGGCATTATAAAAAAGATCTATTTCATATATCAATACATACGAGTACAATCATCATAATACATAGTAATATAAACAATTTTAAACCTAAGACTTACTATATACAATCACTTACATTAGATTTTGTCAAGAAGGAATTCGTCAGTGGTATAGATAATAGCATTTGCCAATTAAAAATTTACTTAGTTTACGTTTAAATTGTGTCAAGTTGGGGTCTTTAATGTTATTGGTAGCTTATTAAATATTTTTGGAGCCATGAAAAGTATGCTCTTGTGCATGAGAGTTGTTTTTGAGGGTCTTCTTCTTCTCTTAGATTATGGCTTCTGTAGAGTATCTTCAACAATTTAGTCGATATCAAGTATAAAGCAACGTCGTACGGTATTTAGATTAATAAATCTTTATATATTCATGAAACATTTCTCAATAATTTAAAAAACATGTCGGCAACGTCGTACGGTTCAATTCTGTTATTTTTGAGGGTCTTAGGCATGATTCTTGTCAATGTCTTATCGGTCTGGACCGATGTTCTGAATTTTTTTTAAACAGCTTACTATTTTGCTTGACAAACAATGATGTTTCGTATATATAAAGATATCCCTAAACACCAACTCGGATAATTTAGGCTAGAAGGCTAAGAGCGAGGAGAGAGGAGCTCCCGCCTTGGCCTTCGTAGTATTTTTAAAGGTATTTGATGAAATCACCCCATAGAGTCATTTACATATCAGCCGCAGGATGTCCACTGCTGAACAATGGAATGGAAGTTTGCCGATACTCACCACGATTGGCAGGCGGGTTGGTGAGCGCAGAAATGCTACTGTTCAGCAAAAGGGACGCTGCTGCCCATTCCTCTGGTTAACAGTTAGACTTTTACGACGTCCACTGGAGGAGATGGGAGTGGTGTTATATTCTTAATCCAGGCACCACATGGACAAGAGTCATTTAATGGTCTGAAATCGCCAACACGCTTTGACCAAGCGTGGTGATTAGTACTCATTCCTTCTCTATATGACAAGAGGCATTGGCGTTGCCCTGTACACACTACACACACAGACTACATACACAGAGATACAGGCTGAATTATTATATTATTAATATTTGTATTATATTGTAATATCCATACGTCCGAATGAAAAACGGTACCCTTATAGGATCACTCGTTTATCGGTCTGTCACAGCCAACTTGCTCCGAATCTACTGGACTAATTATTATATTAAAAATCTATAGTATACGCGATATAATCCGTTTAAAAGTGTTTTATTATTTACTAATTAAGTTGAAATTTGATTCACATGTGACCCAAAAAAGGACGTGTAACGTAAAAAAAAAGAATTTTGTAAACATACTAGTGTACATTATCGGTTGGATTATACATAAGTTAGTGATAAATTATTATTTACGTCTTTAACTTAACGTTTATAACATGGTCACCTTAGGGCGGAAAATAATAAAAAAAGAGAACTGTGCCGTTTAATAATATATAATAAAAATTATTAATATTATAATAAAAATTAATAATTTATTTAAATGAAAGGGCTGTTGTTGTGAGGGTCTCAATTTGTTGTTAATTTTAAAACAAATGGTTTTAAAGTTATTTAAGAAAAAAGATGAATATTGACCACTCTGCATCTTTCAACATTGTCCATACAAACTTACATTTGCAGATGGTATGTATGGGAATATATACTCAGCAATTTCCCTTTACTGTCCGATACCATTCATATTTTTTATTTACCATATCGAAATTTGGGACAGATAAAAAAATATTGCATAATTATTCATCGTACGGAACCCTCTCCACGCAAGTTCGACTCGCACTTATCCGGTTTTATTTGGTTGTATATATTATTTAAATGATTTTGATAAACAATCATTTACTACACAAATAACCGTACCTATCTACTAATTGGCAGTTGTCATGAAATGCATTCCTGGATTGTCATAAAGTTTTTTTTTTATTGGTGTCCAATAGAAATTCTACATGAATTTCTCCCTAGGGAAGAGTGAAGGGGCATGCTGGACTCCTACCGGCTAAAGCCTTGAGCGGTCATCTTCGGCAATGAAGGGGGGTTCCAGGTCCTCGTAAGATCACACTAGAACCCCCCATTGATGCCACGCCTATAGGATTGATGCCATCTCAGATCGGATGACTGTAAAAAGGTCGCCCACAGGCACAGGAAATCTGCGCCACCGGCGGCACGTGACCACATGCACGCCGCCGTCTTCCCGGGGTTATCATATAGCCTAGCCTGATAACCAATCGAACTATGGGTATAACCAGGATGATGGCACCTAATAAATGCATATTAACTCAATGTTGAATTATTTCCCTACACATTTGCCTCTCCAAGCCAAAAGTTGCGAGCGCTCATAAATCGAACCTTATAATATTGGTGCTTGGCCCCCATCTTGTTGATTGTGGAGGTCATATGGCAGTCACTCCGTGAAATACTATATTCTGCCCATAGAAATAAGAAATAAGGAGAACTGGTACAGGGGCGTAACCGTGCCACCGCGACATGCACAATTTGTGCCATCCGGAAAAATGGCCGTTTTATAAAATCAGTTGAGATTCGATCGCGTAAGTGAAACTTTGTTAAATTGTCGTGTTATTCGGGGATAACATGCAAAAACCGAAGCGAAAATAATAACTTTATCAAGGGAGAAATCTATAATATGCAAGTGAAGGAATTTTCTTGTATTTGTCTATAAAAAGAATAAATTTAAACTTATTGTTTTCTGTATTATTTTACATTTGGATTGGTGGAGCAGAACGACATTATTATTTTTGTACAGAATACAATGCTTCTTATCTCCAATTTTTATCTAGCAATCGGTGAATAACAAACGCAGCGCAACGCATAATGTTGTGTTAATTCAGTTCATTGGATGAGAACTTGCATTAGTGTGCTTTTATGTAGAATGGTAGTGGGAAAATCGATTTCTATGCTCGCATACATTTTGATCTACATGACATATCTCCTTTCTTCCAATATCTTTGATTCTGCCCCGTCTACGTATACGTCATGGCAATGTCAACACGTTGGGAAAAATTCAAATTATAAATTCATCATCATCATCATATTAGCCAAAGGACGTCCACTGCTGAACAAAGACCTTTTTTTTTGATCCGGTGGAAATACCTCATGTACTTCCTTCGCCCCGGGAAAGGGCGAAGGGGCATGCCGGACTCCTACCGGCTAAAACCACCGGAGTGATCATCTTCGGCACCGAAGGGAGGCTCCAGGAACTCGAATAATCTATATACCTATAGTTTTCCACAACGACCGGTTACATGCAGTCTGCATCCAACGATTCCCAGCTGCCTTCACCAAGTCGTCTGTTCATCTCATTGGAGGCCGGCCCAATTTATTATAATACCTATAATAATATCATATTATCCGTTATAATTTAGACATACAAAATACCTCATGGTTCTAGTTATCTCTTAGTCTAGGCATTTTATCAATCTATTCCACTTTAGTAGATTTCTACGTATACGTATATATAGTTTTACGGTGAAACAAGTGAGTTACCGTAGTTGTTTTGATAAATTGACAGTGTGAGTGATTTCATAATATAATCTTGTGTAGCTTGTTGGGTTGCTATCCGCGGTTCCGTACGTTGCACACATTCCACATCATACGTCTGTGTCGTCTGCATCTATACCACATTAGCATTATTGTAGATATTAAAACTAGTAAGTAGTAGTAAGTACTTTACGTGGTTTAAATTAAGATCCTGATTTTCTAGTATCATTTCGGGCCAATCCATTATATATTCAAAATAATTCGATTTATAAAGCTTGTGTGACTAAGATTTAGTAGAAATACTCAATACTCAATACTTTATTGCATTCCATAATGTTTTTACAAAGATAGTGGTGGTTTATGTATAACAGATCATTATGGACCCTGTCGGGCACAGCAAATTAGGAGAGAGGAAGAAGGCTAAGCAGCAGTTTGATAGATAAAAGCTAATAAAATAAAAATAAAATATATAAAAAGCATGTACACAGGTATATTTATCCTGTAATTAATTTGTCGTCGAAATATTCTTTTGTTGTGTAGTAGCATTTAGTTAAAAGAAAAAGCGTTAATTTATTAATAAATATATTGGTTTTATGTTCCTCTCTAATAAAATTTTGTAGTTTATTATAAATTTTAATAGACATAACCAAAGGGTAGGACGAATGTATTTTTAGTCGTGATGTTGGTAAATTTAATCTGTTCTTGTGTCGCAAAGTATATCTTGTTTGTATTTCTTCACGAGTGTTATATAATTCTGAATGCTTTCGGACAAATTTGCTTACTTCTAAAATGTATAAGCAGGTAAGCGTAAGTATTTTGTGTTCCTGGAAATGAGGTTTACAGCTATCTGTTTGTTTTATGTTGGTTATTGTTCGGATTAGCTTCTTTTGTAAAGTGAATAAGGTGGGTTCAGTTTTTTTATGATTTTAGTATTTTACGACATTGATTCACTGTTATTTATTGTTATATTGTACTAATAAAATTATAATATACTTCACACTAAACTGCCAATGGCTACATAATGATAACATCATTATGTAGCCATTAATGTTATATATTTAGTACTCATATTGTTTGTGTCTTTCCCTACAATATGGGTAAGCTCAGCAATGCTGATATATGCGTGATGCTCGTGAACGGTCGCCGTCTGTGGGGACTAGTCAGCAGGTAACTGCTATGGCAAAGAAGCTATTAAATTATTATGTTCCTTCTTTACGCATTAACCTACATGCTTTTCACAATATCTATTACCAAAATAATTTATACTCATCAACATTGTAATCTCAATTATTTGAATGAAGTATCTATGGAGTTTCTTATCGGTTCTTCTACATAAGACCACTTAACTTAAAATTAAAATTCTGACAAAGTGGCTAGATTTGAAAAAAAAAGTACTAATGACGATACCTGAATGTTTACGCCAAGCCTTAGACGATTTTACGGCACATGTTTTTGCTGTGATTGATCGATGTGGGTGTGATTTTCACTTATGCTCGTCTCATGCTCTAAGCCCCGCTCTTGCCCGAGCTACTCTCTCGGCTATTTAACTCAACCCTTATAAATCTTCCACCCCTTAATCGCGGTACTAGACAAAACAATCCATCAAGGTTGAAAGGTCAATTCAGGCCTTTTGTCGCTTTGGGTTTGGTTTTGTTGTCTAATTTCATTCTTAACTAAGGGGATTGTCTTCTGTCTAGTACTTGATAAAAACGGTCAGGGATATAATGGACGAACGTATAAAAGTAGATTAAAAATAAAACCATTTTTTATTTATAATTTTGACTGGCAAGAGTCCGGTAGGTAATTTGTTTGTTTTAATTGCGGCGCAGTGGTCCAATTCTGTGAGAGCGTCATGTTCTACAAGGAGCTTTCTCCCTATACAGCTCTGTGAGCGGGGTTGGTCAATTTTCGTCTATTTTATTAAATAACTTTAAAGCTATATATTTTAAAATTATAAAATAAAAAAAATTGAGACCGTTATAACAAGCCCGTCCATTTAATATATTACACGGTACAGTTTGGTAAGTGACCTCCATATTCAAAATCAATTTATTTATGTTACACGTACGTGGGTCGCAAAAATCCATACGTGTACCAAATTTCAACTTAATCGGTCCAGTAGATTCGGAGCAAATTGGCTGTGACAGACTGACAGACAGAAAGACCACGAGTGATCCTATAAGGGTTCCGCCGTTTTTTTACTTGGGACGTTCGGAACCCTAAAAGATCGAGCTCCAATCTACTCTTGTGCTTAACACGTTTTTTAAATGTCAAGCACATATCTCTGGAATTTATCGGTGCTTGCATGAATGCTAATGTGGATTGAAGGATCATCAATCATGCTGGCTATTAAATTGTAATAAGTTTCATGATATATTGCATTTACGTTGAAGGGTTATCATTAATTACATTTATTATATTTCTGACAAAAGAACAAATGGAGTTTAATTATTCGTTGGACGTTATTTTTGTTATTTTACTTCTCTATGTTACTGATAGTCGAGGTGAAATGCGTTATTCTCGTCAAGCCAAAGAGTTTCATTTCAAGAATAGTTCATTGTTCTGTTATAGCATTTATGCTTTCTTTTCAAGCAAGCACGAAAGTTGGTTTAAAAAAAGATTGTGATGGTACGACGTATATTGTAATGGGCATTCTTATAAACTGCTTCAATGAACCTTCAGCATTATAATCACTATCCTCCTGGGAGGTCCTGGCCTTAACCCAATTTCTTTGTGACGGCATAATATGTCCTCTTCTTGTATTCATGAGGAAATTTATGTACATAATTTAAAGTATTTGGTCAAAACACATTTTAGAAACATAAAATAAAATAAACTTAAAAACAACAAATACAAAACGAAATAAAACTGTAATCAAATACCAAGTACAATATTAAACTTAATAACAACATACACTGCAGTTAAAATGACTTAATACATCTATATATATCACATTGCCAGTCATGGAAGGTATCCAACTCCGTGTCTTTTGGGAACAACGAATTGAGCAGTGCAGCAGCAGAGCAACTGCTCTGGCAGTAGGTGCTGCAGCAGCTCGCTCGTGCGCATCACGTCGTGTCAGTGACGCAAACAATTGTCTTCGTCGACATGGCCCTACGATACTCTAGCCGTCGAAAAGGCCTCGCCACGTGACTCCTGCTTACCACATGTGCACTCCAGTATGTTTAGATTGTCTATTTTGTTGGTTCATATATCAACTATAGGACATTAAGTGCTGAAAAAAGGCCTTCCTCATAGATTTCGAGTTTAGTTTAAGAGTCCCGTAGTCGCCTTTTACGACATTCACGGGAGAGATGGCGCTGTATTCTTAATCTTGACACCACACGGAAGTCTCGGAATACCACTCCCCTCAAACTATTGCTATTCTTTGCATATCTTGGTAGGCTATTATTGTATAGGAAGCTCCTGATGCTCATTCTTTTGACTTCAGTCAGAGTTTCCTTACGCAAGCTCCACAAATAAAGAGAGAAGTCAACCTCTTTACTAGCGCAGAGTTCATATTTTCTAAATAATACCTTCAAAAAGAAAATAAGATAAAAAAAATTATGTGGTGTCGTGGGACACCAGGTAGGAACGAAGTTCCTTCGGCTAATGTAGAATCGACACTTATACACTACTCGCTTGTGTATGCGACTGTCGCGCCTGCGCACGTCTCATTTAACGGTTTTATTCCACGCACTTTTTTCCACGGTTTTACTATCACATTTTTTTCAGTTCGGTCGCGCAGCAAAATCCCTATCCCCTCCAAGCCTGCCGTAAGGAACTTCGTTCCAATATTTTATTCATGTAAACCACTTACAGGTACTTATGAATATACAGACTTAAACTACGTTCCAAGGTAAAATTACGTAATTAAAACATAATATCCGATACAAAAACGGTGGGATATTGATAACCTTGCTCAATTATTACTTTTTATATCCGTTGCTAGCAAATTCAAGTTTTCCTCGGATCGGAAGCAATGCGTAGTAGGGTTTCCGTCCCGGGAGTTTGGAGTCTCGAAGTATCGGGAGTCTCGTAACTTATCTTCATTGAGACTGAGACCGAGACTGAAATTTGCTATTCCCGGGAATTTCGAGATAAGTTATCGCCATTATAAAACGATGGTAATGTCATAATCAAATATTTTGGAAAAATAATATATATAAATTAATAATAATAATTTTAATAATTTATTTAATTCTCAAAAAATGGCCTTAATCTAGGTGAGTATACACTGTAGATAGTTTGATATTTATTGTACATAAGCGGTTTTTAATAAATTTTGTAGCAACAGGCCGATCGGCCGATCGGGATGCTAATGTACGACATTGATTCATACATAGTAATTAAGACCAAACAACTTGGCTATCTGAACACCTTCCTCTAAACTAAGTAAAACTTGTAAAAATAGAAGACAGGGGTCTATCCAGTCAGTTGTGTATTCTTTCCTTTCCATTAATAGAAGGTGTTTCTGTACAGAATTCATTGTAATAGATGGAGAACTCCAATTAAGACAATTCAGGAATTTACTACGAGTATATGCGATAAACCGATTTGTATAGGAAACTTAGCTTAATTATTTATATGTGTGTAATCAATATATATATATACAATATATATATTGATTACACATATATATATATAAATATATAAACAAAACAATTAACAATTAGCTCAACAAGAATAAATTCGAAATTCATGCGCACTTAGACAGCGCAGTGCGATGTTCGTCAGCCCGCTCACGGCTCTCATCATATCATCATCATCATATCAGCCATTTATAAATCCACTGCTGAACAAAGGCCTTCCCCATAGATTTCCACAATTGTGCCGTCATTCTGGGGGAGTTTGCCAATACTCACCACGCTTGGTGAGCGCAGTACCTACGGCTACTGTTCCACAGAAGGGACCCTGTTGCCCATCTCTCTGGTAAGAGTCCCTTAGTCGCCTTTTACGAAAATTATGGGAGGAGATGAAGTGGTGCTATATTTCTAATCCGGACACCACCTCTCTACTCAGCAGATATTATAGAACACTACAAAAATACATAAAGGCAAATATCTGGATGCCTCGTCTCACCATCACCGACCCATCGCCACTTGTCAGTCACAGTCCGTTGTTACATCTTTGACGAAACGAGCACATGAACTTTGTGACCATGAACCGACAAGCCGAGTTGTCACATGTTCAGGAGGTACTAAAAGACAATGGCTATAAACTAAACAGAAGGCGGCCTTGACTCTGGAATTGGAAGGAAGCTGACTGGTATGTCAAAAGACAGCCCATGTGTTCATGTCCTATATGGAAGAGGTAGGTAACGGACAACATTGGAATAGCATTCAGAAAATACTCCATCACGTCTGTATACACTCCGATATCCAAAGAGCGTGACAGGTTGACAGGTCCGATTTAAGAACCATCGGGAATCCGGAGACAAACAAATGTTTGCATCGCGATTAATTTTCGCGTATATCTGCCGATACTCTCAGTAGTATGTGTCAAGACCAAGTGCAAGTGCAGGCAAAAACTCCTGCCCATCTCGATGTTGACACTACCAACTCCAGTCTACTCGTGAAATCGTGACCATGGTTAATGCAACTTTGCTATAAATATACGCAATAAATGCTAACAGCAGGCACCGCTATCAAGTTTTGCCTCAGAAAACTAAGAGCTATGACAAACAATGTCTACGCCACTGAGCGGAATAAAAGATAACAAAATCGTTTAACGTATTCCAGCATCATACAATATTTACATCACCCAAACAATTACTTTAAATACATACAAGCTCTTCGTGTATTTTCAAAGCCTACAAATGACGAAATGAACCGGTGCATGATTCAAATATTGGAGAGATTTAACCTCATTTTTACCGACATCGAAAAGGAGGAGGTTCTCAATTCGAAGCGTATTTTTTTTATGTATGTACGCCGATTACTCCGAGATTAGTGGACCGATTTGAGCAATTCATATTTTATCTGATGCTGTCGTTTCGGCCGAATTTAGTCCACTGCTGGACACAGGCCTCCCCCAAAGATCACCACAATGACCGATATGGATGTGTTGTGGGCTCATTGGGGGGTTTTGCCATAATCGCCACGCTTGGCAGACGGGTTGGCGATCGCAGTTGAGCTGTTAATGTTCTCGAAGGACGCTGCTGCCCATCCTCCGGCTAATCCCTTAGTCGACTTTTACGACACCCACGAGAGGAGATGGGGTGGTGGTATTCTGAGCCGGCATCTGATGCTGAATGCTTTCGAATTAGTCCCATATAAATTTTATAACATTTGATCGAGTAGTTTTTCAACCAGCTTCAATAAATAGGTTAATTTCACTGCGCTTATCTAGATGATGTCTTAATAGTTTTGATTCCTCTCAGATCAGAGAACCGATTTGAGTCATTCTTATTTTTAGAGTTAAATACTGATATAAAATTGGAAAAAGTTCTTAAATTTATTTACACTAAAAAGAAACAACTATTCTTAATAAAAAAAAATACCGACATCGTAGTCGGGCGGGGCCAGGTATGCCCCAGCCATGGTTCAAGCAGACCAACGAGAAGTTATGTTTTATGCCTGGCCCGACTTCATAAAGTATTTTTTCCTTTTTTAGTGGTTTTAATATTTTTATATCAAACAAATTTTTATATCCGACTTCAAAGTCCCTACGACTTTGAAGTCGGGTTTTTTTTTTGGTAAAACGTTTTATTTAGCATCGGTTACACGTACTGGAATCTAAAGATAGAATCGTTGAAAAACTTCATTAGTTTCTCCACATAAAGAGTTGGACAAAGAGGTAAAATAGTTTTTGGTAACACTAAAGCACCTTTAACTAATACCGGGAATAATGCTGATCTCAAACAACAATTAACATTCAAAAGGTATTTCATGAAAATGAAGGAGACAAAGGAAAAATCTACCTCTCGTCTACAAGCATTTGATAACAATTACCCCTACGAGCGTTGAATCACAAAGGGCGTTCTTCTCAGCAAGCAATCGAATCAGATCACAATTGTCTGACGAAATGTTATAGTGCTCTGAGTGCAATTTGTGTCTGTAAACGCACCCAGGACACAGGAGAAACACTATTGTAGGGCAAAGTTTATAAAAAAAAGTGTTCTCAGATTTATGGTACGACAGATGAGGCAGCTAGCCAGGCAATGAAATTGTTGTTCTTAAAAAAGTACGAATGGTTACTTACATTAAGATAATAGTTTTTACTTTTATTACGATTTACAATACTTTGATCTCGATTTAGTTTTTCTTACTGCCTAGCTCTATTATAATCGCTCATCGAAACGATTTTTGTTACTAAAGTATTACTTAGTTATTAAACATTTTGATTACCTTTAATCTCGAATTTCCCGCGACTTTCGGGACTGGCGTTTAAAATCCGATACTGGTCCCGGGACCTGATATACCTTCGAAACCGAGATCCCTACTGCGTAGACGTTGTTTAGGACCCTTCTGCAAAATTATAAAATTCATAAAGTATTCATTTTATTTTATATTAAATTTTCTAAGACATGGCTCGTACTGACGTTTATTAAAGTTTAGACTGGTATTTATACAAGAAGAACTCTTTGTATGTACCTAGGTGCGTAACGGTGCCTTTTTATTTTATTTCACCCCAGTGGAAATTCATCATGAACTTCCTTCGTCCCGGTTAAGGGCGAAGGGGTAAGCCAGACTCTTATCGGCTAAAGCGGCACTGAAGAGGAGTTCCGGGTTCTCATAAGATCACACTAAAGCCGCCCGCTGCGGCCCCCGAGGCCTTCCACCATATAGCGACGGCAGGAGGCTCAGGCGTCAACACGGGCCTGGGCACCGGGGTGGTTGTTACTCCGGCGCCATCTCATCCTTCTCCATGCGGGATAGGCCTTCTCCCAATCCCGCTCTGCAGTCTGCATCTGGAGCATGATGCTCTCGCTGAAGGGGACCACTGCACTCCTATTTTCAAGCTCTGACAACATGGCCACTGCTGGCAGAGAGAGATCTTGCCCGATCCGATCAACCAGGCTCCGCCGCTCGGCAGCCCACACAGGGCCTTCCTCGAGCGTGTACTGTGCAGTATCCTGGTCACTACCATAATGGTGCCACTGTGTCGTGATCTCGCGTGTGTAATCTGTGCAGGTACGCATCGAAACACCCGTTGCCGCAAACACCTGCGTCAAGGCAGTAGATGATGCGCTCAATCCCTCTGAGCCAGGCTCCAAAGAGCGGTAAGATGCCTCAACAACGCGCTTGGTCGCGAACTGCAGCCGAAG
Organism: Diloba caeruleocephala; assembly: GCA_947459985.1. NCBI lineage: Eukaryota > Metazoa > Arthropoda > Insecta > Lepidoptera > Noctuidae > Diloba > Diloba caeruleocephala. The sequence continues at coordinate 8,652,796 of OX381618.1, forward strand.
GCGATATCGCCACATCATAAATATTTAAAAAATACAAATTTTCTTTTTAAGGTTCTCGTTCATAACCTATTCACTTTGAAAATAAGTAATTTTAACAGCGAAGCTACATTGAATCAACAATTTTATTAATTTGTTTTATTTTACCCTATAGAGCAGTTGGCACGTTTTCAGCCTCGAATCGAGTGCGGCCTCGTTTCAATTATCTCTTAATATTTTCATACATCATTTTAGAATGCATCTTCAAGGTAAACACAACGACTATTGAAATAAATTCATTTAAGCATACTTTTGTTTATTATTAATAAAAGATGCGTAATGTCATACGCCAGAATAATAATGTAGCATACAATATGTGCATCTTAACTGAGTGATCATTATAATAATTTGAATTCTTATCGTGTGACATAATCTCTATTCGACAAAGTTGGATTATGCAGCTGAAGACCGTGGACTGCAGCATAGCGTCGATAAAGCCCGAGGTTCTGAGAGAGATCGAGAAGTTCTACCGACAGTTCTAACATCTACCATTGGCCCTCAAATCCCCGCGAGCCAAATGAGCTTTTTGAAACGGTTGGAACACCGGTAGGTACTTAAACACATTGAGTTATTCGTTTCCGTCTTACTTGAAAGCACAAGGCTGGAAATATGGAGATAATGCAGAAGGATACTCTCCTTCAAAAAGGGTGATAACATCCTATTGGAGAACTAAAGACCCATGTTGCTTCTGAGTTGTATTTATTACAAATGTTTAAGGATCATCATCAATCGGCTTGCAAACAGGTTCGATGACTTCCAGCCTATAACAAGCCGGTTTCCGAAAAGGTTTTAGCAGCCGCAGCGTATGGATATTGTGTATGGTAATACATAATATCCATACGCAGCGGTAGGTTATACAGAAGACCTAGTAGTATAATCTGCCACTATACTTAGTGTTTGTAGCCTATGAGAAAGCTTTCAATTCAATTGGCCCACATACACACAATCTCAAACACACGCACCTAAACGCACACAAGCACACTCACACACACGCACACACAAACACAAGCATATACACACATCGCACCCATCTTTGCATGTAGATGGTGTTTCTCTGTTTGTTTTATTATTTTCTTTGTCTACCTTCTCTGTTAACTTTCGTGTTGGCATAAGAACCTAATAATAAGGGGAATGCACCTGTAATACAGTTTATAACTAGCTCGGGAGCCAGGGAATTCATATAAATGTGTAATTAACTTATGTCAATAAAGAATTTATTATTATTATTAGTTCAATCGAAACATGGGCGGTGCCACATTCTTTGCAGCCGTGCCACATTGGCTATCAGTGCATCGAAGTGTTGAAGTGCTTGTATAAAAACGCCACCATGTCAGTCAGAGTAAATGAACAGAGCACGGGGGCAATTCCATTGCAGAGAGGTGTAACAGGGGGACACTATTTTCCGGAAACTGTTCACTGCTGCAATGGACAACTGCTTTCAAGTTACTGAAGTGAAAAGGATTCGGCAATAACATCAATGGTGAGAATATCACTGATCTTCGATTTGCCGACGACATCACAGTCGTAGCAGTATCGCTACAAGAGCTCAGCATAATGCTCGATGATCTCAGAGTTTCCCAACAGTTGGGCCTTCAGGTAAACATAGGCAAGATGACAAGGTTATAAGATAAGCAATTGGCCTTCTGCGCTACGTGTCGCGCGTTCGATCACCGCACTGAACAAATATTTGTGTGAGTTACGGTAGTTTTTTCGGTCTTTGTGCATGTGAGATTTATGTCTGTAAACTGTACCCACAACACAAGAGAAGTCCTAATTTGGGATAAGGTTATAAGAAAAACACAGTCATGTCAAACGCCCATGTCGTGCCCTGCCCAATATCCGTTGGGAACTATGTTCTCGAAGTTGTTGACGAATATTTCTACCTGGGATAAACCATCTTAGGTAGGTCGGACTTCAAGAAAGAGGTCAATCATCGAATTCGACTCAGCGTTTGGAAAACTTCGCAACGTCTTTTCGTAATGATACCGCAGTGCTTCAAGACGAAATTCAAAGTAACTAATGTGTGTTATGTGACAGCTATGTCTACGAGATCGAGCCAGAAATGAGGAGATCTGTACAAGAACTGAAGTTGCCGGCATAGCTGAAAGGATAAATAAGCTGAAGTGGCAATAGGCGAGGTACATTGCTGGCAATATTTACAAGACTATTAAAGGAGCACTGTCTTTCACTGTAATGTCCTTAGTCCTACATCCATTTCTATGTTTATTTTTATTTGATACTAGCTGGGACCCGCGGTTTCACTCGCGTTTAATTTAAAAGAAATTTAGAGTACTTCGACATAGACACTTGACATAAACTGTATATATTGGATTTCAAGGGTATAATTTTTTTACGCGGAACCCTAATTATTTTTCTAAAATAAAAGTAGCCTAAGTTATTCCTTATAACATCAGCTATCTGCCAGTGAAGGTCCCGTCAAAATCGGTCCAGCCGTTTTGGTGATTACCCGGAACAAACAGACAGACAGACAGACGGACAGACAGACGGACAGACAGACGGACAGACAGACGGACAGACAGACGGACAGACAGACGGACAGACAGACAAACAAAAAATTTAAAAATAGTGTTTTTGTTATATTTAACGTACATACTTTCATATGCATTTAGTAAAAAGCTGTTATTTTGACATTACAAACAGACACTTCAATTTTATTTATTTGTATAGATTACATTAATTCATATGACATTTAATTTTCTATACGACATTAATTTTTTATTTTTAATGTTATTTTTATGTTCATTTTATGCATGATTTGATACCGTAATAGTGCGAGTACCATGTGGGTACTATTCAATTATTGACGTGATATTTGTCTGGCAGTTTAGGTTATACCTAACCTCATGCTCACTCAAGTGTCCTGCTTATGGTGGCGTCGTGTATCGGGTCGCTAAGTTTCCCTTCAATATGGTTGAGCTGAGCGACGCTGATGTATGCGCCATGCTCGTGAACGATTGCCATCTGTTTGGATAGGTCAGTCTTTCCTGCCATGATATCATCATATCGGCCATTTATACGTCCGTACCGTAATATTTTGTGTGGTGTGCGGATTAAGAATATAGCCTCACTCCATCTGCTAACGTGGATGTTGTAAAAGCCAACTCATTCCAAACCATTGGCAGCGTCCCTTTTGTGGAACAGCGGCAATTCTGCGCTCACCTTCCACCTGCCAAGCATGGTGAGTCCTGGCAAACTCTCTCCAAAATGACGTCACAATTATGGAAATCTATGGGGGAGGTCTTTTTTCAGCAGTGAAGGTCCTTTGGCTGATATGATGATGGTGATAATTATCCCACGTATTTCAAATCATAAGTTATGGCTATGGAATCTGATGTAGCAGCTAGCTGATATATCAGCTTTATTTTGTTCTTTTTTAAAAAACATTGACTAGGATATTTCACACAATACACCCAGACCCGGAACTACTACCTGCAGATCATTCAAATATTTGTTCCGTGCGGAAATCGAACCCGCGACCTGGGGCGCAGCTGCTGACTATATCAGCCACCATACCAACCGTTTGAATAAGGAGCACTCATGTGTGAATCGTAACTTAGGACAACAATTTAGAAGAGACGCAGGGGTCATCTACACTTTTGTACTAGGCTTAGGACAGGCTAGATTAATTGAATCTAATAAATTATCACTGGAGACTGTCACGTGCCTTTGTGCCTTATTCCCTACAAAGGTACACACTAGTCCAAATGAATGTCAGTAAAGCCGTCTGGAAGGAGATTAGGTAATTTTTCACAGTGGTCTTATTTTGAATATAGCCGCAACATTTTCTGCGTGATCGAGATTCACTATCACTTAAAATTATAAGAACTTGTTATGGATTTTTCAGTTCCAGCCCGGAGTTTGAAATGGTAAATATGACCTTATAATGTTATGGTGAGCTGTCGGTGCAGAACAATGTTTCTTGGTAATCCTCCGCTAGGATGAAGGCGGAGAAGCGACTCTTGCTAGCTAAAACCTCACCGGACGAGCCGGGAGGAGCCTCGGAGGAATCCGAAATCTACATTGGAACGTAGCCTGTGCTTCGCCACAGTTCGTCTCGGAGGGAGCGATTCTCTCCGGTAGCAACACTGAACACTTAGTGGTGCTCATGACAGCACGCGACCACCACGTGTGACTGTCATCTTTGAGGTTACTCGATGGACGTCCAGATGCCCCGCTCTGAGCGGCCGCGACCCCAAAGGTGGGGGCTACAAGATTGGGGTCACAGCTTATAGTCCGGCTACGGGCTGAGCTGATTGATTACTCATAAGAAATTACCGAATAATTCACTCATTTTTTGTGAAGATAGATGGATGATAGATAGATGATAAACCGAAATTGTTAAATATAGAAATATTGCATTTTTTGTAGTCTGCAGATAGTTGTTTCGTGTCTGGGTGTTGGTGCATGTGAGACTTATGTGTCCACCGATTTAAGTACCCACGATACAGGAGAAATTCAAGCGCCAGGCATCGTTTAAAAGATGCGTGCCCTGCGTGGGCCGCCGAGCGGCGGATCCTGGTCGATCGGATCGGGCAAGATCTCTCTCTGCCAGCAGTAGTGTCGGCTATGTTGGCAGAGCACGAAAACTGGAATGCTGTGGTCTCCTTCTGTGAGAGCGTCATGCTCCAGAAGGAGACCGCAGAGCGGGATTGGGAGAGGGCCAATCCCGCTCGAAGAAGGAGGAGACGGCGCCGGGGTAACAACCGCCCTGGCACCTAATTCCGATACGCCTGAAACCCCCTGCCGTAGCTACAAGGCAGGGGACCTCTGGGTTCGCAGGTGCGTAGATTGGGGAATCTGCGTGCTAACACCAAGCGACCCAAGAGAAGACGGCAGCACGCACGTGGTCACGCGCTGTCGTGGGACGCTTTGGGGGATCCTTTACAATCCCCCCGGGGGGGTGACCACTTTACAGTCACCCTCTCCGAAATGTGCCTATAGGCGTGGCACCAGTGGGCGGCTCCAGTGTGATCATACGAGGACCGTGCCGAAGATGACCGCCCCAGTGGTTTTAGCCGGTAGGAGTCCGGCATACCCCTTCGCCCTTCCCCGGGGCGAAGGAAGTTCATGAAGAATTTCCACTGGGCACCAATAAAAAAAAGGCGTCGTTTAAAAATAACCCAAAATGCGGACATGATGATCAAAGTGCTTTAAAAAAACTAAACAAAAATGTTTTTGATCATAATTAAACTGTTGTAAATACCTCAGTAATCTGAGATGTTGAATTTAATCTATACAAATATCTATACAAATAAACAAAATTGAAGTGTGTCTGTGTCCTGTGAATGTCAATATAACAGCTTTTTACTAAATGCATATGAAAGTATGTACGTTACATATAACAAAAAAACTATTTTAAATTTTTTGTCTGTCTGTCTGTCCGTCTGTCTGTCTGTTTTTTCTGGGTAATCTCCGAAACGGGTGAACCGATTTTGATGGGACCTTCACGGGCAGATATCTGATGTTATAAGGAATAACTTAGGTTACTTTTATTTTGGAAAAATAATTAGAGTTCCGCGTAAAAAAAATAAAACCCTTGAAATCCAATATATTTATTCTATGTCAAGTTTCTATGTCGAAGTACTCTAAATTTCTTTTAAATTAAACGCTGGTAAAACCGCGGGTCCCAGCTAGTTCAGTATAAATAAGAAACTAAATAAAAAACTTATATTTCGTTTAAATTCTTGCTTTAGTGACTCCGTTTCCCACTTCTGCTCTACATCGGGAACACAAGCCTGACATCATGTTGGCATAATCGTATACAGGATTCTATCGGTTTACGTGCTTACTCGATGCATGTTGGTTCTGAGAAACTCTAAATTGTAAATCTGTAGAAAAGTGCTATATCTAGCAGATTTCGTTCTACTGATATAAGTATGATGAAACCGATAGAAGGATACTAATAAAAACAGAAAGGTCACTCACTCTGTGAATTTTCTATGGCATACGATAGGTTGTCTTCTTCGAAATCATCTTTAGATCCATTCACGTGTGGTATCATGGCGCATATTTAGCCGCACCTGGAATATAATAATATGTGTCAATAATATACAATTTTAATATTTTTTTTGTCTTTATTTACATAACTAGCTTTTGCCCGCGGCTTCGCTCGCATTGAATTTAGAAGTCTATATTATGTCGTTGAACATGTCATAATGACCAGCGCTTTTATTAGGAACGTGTAACGTGTAGAGGGGTCATGACTCATGACTCATGATATATCTCCGAATGACACGACCCATAGGCCTGCCGCATTTTATATCCAACCGAGCCAGCCGAGTGCCAGACCGCGCGCTATTGTCTTTTGTTTGGAAACGCTTCGTGCAGGGCACTGCGTGTCATCTATAACATTCATAAAATGTGAACTACATTTGCCACCCAGTATTTACACTCCAATTACTCACTATAATCAAATATCTCTGAGTGAATTTTAAATCATTCAAATAAAGCAAATACATTTTTAACTGTTTACACTCGAGATAAGTATTGAAGTCAAAACTATATGATAAAAATAATATATTCAATGTTTTATTGAGTGAAGTATAATTTGAAATTCAATGGCTTCATATGATTGCACATTGCGTCCTTTGAAAAGTTGTCTCTGTGTTTGGGTGTAAAATAATGAAAATAATAAAGCAAAAGTTAAACCAAACTAAACTGTAGACCCTAGTGAGAATCAGACATTGGTAGGGCGTTGGCGTTCAACTAGGGCGGGAGCTAGATGAGCTATAGGTAGAAGATGTTTGGGAGGATGGGATGGTCGATGCGACGAGCCTCGCCAGTGGACAGAGGATAGTATAACCGGTTTGGATTTGTTTTGTGAGCCTCCTAGAAGAACGTAGTTTTATCGTCCAGACCGATGCCGCGAGATTTGATTCACGCAGGGGCAGAGTCGAAGTTTAGACGCCAGTTTCATAACTGCTTGATAGTCAGCAACTTTAGGTCGATTTGGGACGCTTTCGTATCCTTAACAATACTGCGGTTGGGGTTGGGGGAGGGGACTCTCCCAGATGTTAATCATTGAAATTATTAATTTTATTTAAATCACCCGGAATTAATACGGAGCCGCTTAAATTGAGGAGGGCTTTGATGTCTGCTTCTATGGTGACTAATCTACCATCGTGAGTATGTAAACCGACATGATAGTGATAAGCTAGTGGCCTCACATGCCTATCTGACATGTAGATTCCTCTGCATCTGAAATATCTGGGGTATTTCTAGATATGCAGTACAAGGCGGCCTGGTTGTAATAAACGAGAGCGTGTCTTTGTCAGTGAGTTTTATAATTGCGCACTATATTATAGTTTGCAATATTATATTTCTTGGGTTTCTGTTAGTTGGTTTGACGGTGTACAAGGTCTCACCTCGAGTTGAATATCACGTAGAAAGGTACACTTCTGTCCAGCCTGGGCAGCCGAGTGGCGGATCTAGGTCGATCGGGTCTCCAGCAAGATCTCTCTCTGTAGGCCGTAGTGTCGGCTATGTTGGCAGAGCATGAAAACTAGAATGCAATGGTCTCCTTCTGTGAGAGCATCATGCTCCAGGAGGAAACCGCAGAGCGAGATTGGAAGAGGGCTGATCCCACTCAAAGAAGGAGGAGAAGCGCCGGGGTAATAATCACCGTGGCGACTAGTTCCTATACGCCTGAACATGCTGTCGCTATATGGCCCCCCGCCTTCGGGGTCGTGGGTGTGCAGATTGGGGAACCCGCGTGCTCACACCAAGCTACACCCGAGAAGATGGTGGCGCGAACCCCCCGGGGGGAAGAATTTCTACTGGATCAAGACTACATCTTTCAGTAGCCATTTATCATGTCCGTTACGTCAGCATATTTCCAGAGCAATCTGAGGATGGCAATGGGGTTTCCCTCGTTGACCACGAGCTGGTCAACCATTGAAGAAGCTGGAGCTCATACTTTGGGTTTGGCACAGATGCGGATAGGGGATTGTCATCACCGAGATAATCGCCGTGGCTTGGTTAGCCTGTTGGATTGATCCTCTGGGCGCGAAACATCTGCTGGTAATTCAGCACGATCCATGACGATGGCCTTTGGGGGCTAAGGCATTCAAGGAGAAGAGTAGTGATTTAGGTGGTTAAGAAAATTTGACGGGCCTCCTTGCACTTTACTGATGATACTGTTCGAGGGGACCCCGTTTATTGGGGGATTCTATTTTACTGCTAGACAAGTGGCACAAAGTCTTAATATTGAAGACATCTTTGACTTCGGTTTGGTCGCCTATGACGAGGATGAGGACCATGTCGTATGGGGAACCATTGCGACCGCGGTGCATGCGGAGCACTTCTTGTGCGGGGATATTTAGCGAATTGAGGTCGGTTACTACTGATGGATCTCCTGGGGACATCGGAAGTCAACGCAGTGCGGGGTTCCTTGGGGACAGAGTACGTGTGGAACGATACACTCCTCTCCTTGAGGGAGAGCGAGTCAGCCAGTGACCTGAAGTCACAGAATGATAGCACCATGACTTTGTTTATATCTATTTGCCCTTGTCTCGAATGTACAAAGGCGGCGAGGAGGGCTCTTTACTCGGTGCAATTGAGAGTTTGGAGCAAGGACGGGGGTAGGTGAGACCACTAGCATGCGAGAAGGTAGTCGTGACAGGAAAGGGAACGGAGCCTGGAGACTCATTGGCTTTAGAAGGTTTGGCGCGGCTGAGTCAGTAGTTTTCTGGGGCGTTCGGGCCTTTTCTTGCTTTTTCCGACGACAGTATAGCTGTCGGAGGAGGTGGAGTTCGAATTAAAGTTCCCACTCTCAGAAGCGGTTATGTATCGGTATGTTTGTGAGCGTGGAACATGTTTATATCGGGAAAAGAATGTCATGTATAAGTTTAATATTGGTTACATTCTTTAAGAAGTCAAAGGATTAATGTTAACTTACATAAATTGTACCTATATATATGTATGTGACTCTCAGCCAACTATTTTGTGTGGCATGATTCATTCTTTATTTTATTTACAGGAGAATATTTCAAATTTTATTAAATCAAAGCGTTACATTCTACATTTAACTAAAAAAAATCGTACATTTTAGTACTTAAACCCAATTTTATCACACATTTTAGCTTCAACCCATAACTTTTACTTTGTTGTCACATCAAATATAGACTGGGCACTATGCGGCGAAAAAGCACTAATATCACTTACTTTGTCTATAAATCCGTACCCCAGGACCAAAAAGATAACTAAACACACTTCTAAACTAAATTAACGTGCGAAATCATGTTAAAAGGATGTTTTAAATCTTATTTACACAATACAATCACGCACAATGCTTTGTTCTATAAAATGTGTATTATCTATGGCAGCGTATTCATTATCATAATTACTGATTGAATGGTTGGATATTGTTACTGATAACGTGGATTCTCGTATAAAAGGAAATTGATTAGATATTTAACTGATAGGAGTGTTTTATTTTGAATGTATTGATAAGTAGCTTGCACACGCGACTTCATCCGCGAGAAAACTAATTTATACTTTAAAGCCTAAAACGTTTCCTATACACAATTTGCCTCTCTGCCAAATTTATCTTGAATCCGTTAAGCAGTTTCAGCGCGATTGAGAGACAAACATCCAAACTGATTGGATTGTAATCAATAATATTCGTCGTACATTTCTAAACATGGAACTGACATATTCAAAAACCACCATTGTCAGCTAGTAGAATGGTGATTACTGAATATTGTTATTATTAGTATACAAGTGGACGTTGTTGCCAACAATTTCAGCATGATGCCTTCGTCATGAATGTCCCTTCTTTATTGGGAACCACGCAATCAAACGATATTCATATGACCTTCAAACACTGGACCACCCCCCGGCCAGATAGATTAATGACCAGACGATGGTGGCTGGAGTTGTCTGGATGTGGCAGGCGCAGGAGTGCTGCAGTGCACCTTAGGAGAGGCCATCGTCCGTCAAATATTTTTGAGGTGACTGTATGTAGCAATGCAATGAGGGTAACAGAGTGAGATACTAGTATATGACAGTATTGAAAAACGAATGCACGGCAAACTAAGACTGCACGAGAGGTGCAGTGGCTAAGCAAATGGCTTTCTGGGCTATTTGCATATTTATATAACAAATATTATAGCCTACAAGTATAGCCTATAGGTCCCAGGTCTGGGTGTTTGTGCATGTGGAATTTATGTATCAACTGTACTCATGACTCAGAAGAAAATCTAGAGTGGGTCTAAGTTTAAAAATGCCTGTCATTAGTGCCATCACTAACAAATGATATATACAAGAGAAACTGTTATCCAATGGCTATTAAAATATACAATAAATTTATGACTAAAAGGCTAACTCCAAACGTTTTTTGAAATATATATATATTTCGTATGGTTAGTGGCCACCCTTGTGTCAGAGTTGTTCAAGCCGCCCAAAGGCCTCCGATTTGGCTTAACGACTGCTGTCTAATGACATCAACCTGGACCGACGATTTAACGTGCCCTCCGAAGCACGGAGACGCTCAGTTGAAATACCACTATGCGGTGGTATTTCAACTGAGTGTACGTATTTTTTTTTAAAATAAAATACGTAAATGAATAATATTTAAATGCTTTTATAGCATCATTTTACAGTAACAGACAGAGGACAGTAAAATGAATAATAAGCATTTTTATGCAATGAACACGATTGTTGATGAAATTGTTACTTATATGTTTATTTTACCCAATGAAAGGAAACTGATATTGAACTGGATATTTATGTTATTTTAATTACTTGTATGTTAAGTTTTAATTAATGACATATGAACCAACAAAAATCTTTTTAATATTGTAAATTACGTAGACCGAGTATTAACGTAAAATATTATTAAATATATACATGGAATTAAAAAACAATAACACATACTTTTAAAAATATACAAAATAGAAACCAACCGGCAGCGGGCACAGGGTCCAAGTTACCGGTGGTTAGGGCTCCAGAGAGATCTTGCCTGAGCCGATCGACCAGGATCCACCGCTCGGCCGCCCACGTAGGGCACTCCTCAAGCGTGTGCTGTGCGGTATACTGGTCGCTTCCATCAATGGTGGCACTCTGCCGTAACCTCGCATCCTATTCTGTGCAGGTATGCACCGACACAACCGTGACCGGTGAACCCCTGCGTCAGACGGTAGGTGACGCGCTCGCTCCTTCTGAGCCTGCAACTGTAGGCGATGTCGTGTGCAAGTGTCGTCTCAAGTGTGCGCCATCGAGCCAGCCAGCCCAGTCTGTCGAACGCCCCTGAAGGCATGCTTTCCCCGCTTTGGCGGAGGGTGCGTGTCTGGTCGTAGAGCCAGGCAGCCGTCTTCGCCTGGATGTCGAAAGGCGGAAAGCATGCCAGGAGAGTTGCCGTCTCGTAGGACACTATCCTGTATCCCCGTGCGATCCGTATAGCCACTCTGCGCTGCAGACTGTGAAGTTTGTTTCTGCAGCGCTGGATGCCTGACAGCCGGGATGACCATACAGGTGCCCCGTAGGGGGCCACGGACTGCAGGACGCCCCCGTAGAGACGGCAAACTTCTTCGCTCGATCCCCCGAGACTGGGCAGCACCCGGTGTAATGCACCCTGATCCAGCCATCTACCGAGAGCCTCTTTAGATGGTGGTCGAGGCTCTTGGCAATGAGGCTGATGGTATTGGCATTGTTACAACTATCGGCACAATGATTGCGGACTCCACATCCCACATGTCGAGAATCTCGTGTGCCAAGTCATGATACTTACTTTCACGAGATTCTCGTCATGCGGAATTCTAACATCAACAAGCATCGTGCGGCTCTCTAATCGATCCATCACCACTATGTCAGGCTTATTGGTCAATAGTCCTAAATTATTATATATATATTATCATATAATATATCTAGGTCACGTATTGACCACTGGCCTGAAAGACGATGAATATATTAGCAGGGAGCGGAGGGCGCTGTGTGTAAGAGCGAACATGATCGCCCGTAGATTCATGCGTGCTCTATGGAGGTCAAACGTAGTTTATTTAAAGCATACTGCACCTCCTTTTACACATGTAGTCTGTGGGCTAATTTTACTCAAAAAGCATACGGCGCCCTTCGCATACAGTATGACGCATTCAGGGTTCTGATGGGGTTGCCACGCTACTCCAGTGCTTCAGGGATGTTAGTAAACGTTCAGGTGCTCTGCTTCTATGCAGTCATGCGGAGGCGATGCGCATCCCTAGTCCGTAGGGTTCGAGCCAGCGCCAAAAGCTTCCTAATTATGATAGCTATCAGACTAGACTGTCAGTTTCTGAACCACTGCTGCAAGGTTTCAGCTGGACCTGTGACCTTGAATATACTAACATAGCATCGGTGTATTGTATGTGGAACTCATGTTTGTAAACGCACCCACGACACAGGAGAAATCTTAGGGTGGGGGAACGTATTAAAAAAATAAGCTCGTAAGGAAATTGTAACTAAAAATATGAGTCTGTGGTACTTGAAAAAAAAAAGATTATTATTATTAAAGAAGTTGCAGTAGTTGAGAGTGTGTGGCTAGAACATCCCAAAAAAGTCTTTATGGGCAGACAGACCAGAAATCTGACACCGGTTGTCTGGATTTCTGGTCTGTCTGCCCGTAAAGATAGAGTCTAGATTTAGGATATCGGTACTCCAAAAAACTAGTTTGTGGAGGTCAGATGCTACTGCGTAAAACTGAAATTCAGCCTTACTAGGTTACACTAGAAAACGACAACATCATCATATCAGCCAAAGGACGTCCGCAAAGGCCTCCCCCATGGATTTCCACATCGAGCGGTCACATGCCGCCCTCATCCAACGACTCCCAGAGACTTTCACCAGGTCGTCTGAAGTAATCTGCCCATTGCCACTTCAACGACAGCAACATAGTCAGGAAAAAGTAATACTGATGATCACTTTGAAGCAGGTTTTCTTTTACATTAATCTCATTTGTATCTTAATTCCTTTCCTTTGCGATATCATACATACGATATATTAAATATTTATCTCGCAAAGTAAGCTGATTATGTTTACCGTGCAGAGGTAATATTTTCGTATGGGTGTCAGATAATTTGGTTTTCCAATATTATGTGGTTTATTATCATCAATTGATATACAAGGAACGTTTTTGATTAAAAAGGTTTTCAGAGTAAATATTACCTATGATTAGGCTTGGCTACCAACAGTGACAGATATTTGAATATTCTTCTTTTTATAGCATTCTTCAACTATTTTGGGTAGGCTTTTCGTAAAACTAGATAAGACTGGATATCAGCGCCACGCCTGCCCAAAACAAATGTAATACTACCCAGAACTAGTTCTGCGGGGCACCACACTGCGCTGGTCACCTCGAGACATTCGTTATTTAGTCTCTTATGTCCAGTATGTTTTAAGTATACTAATGTCCCTAATAACAACAAAACTGGCTCAAAGCTTTATTAAATACTATTCTTAATACTAAATATGGATTATATCGAAGATTTAGATATCACGGCTGTATTGATAAGCTAGGCATCCCATGTGGTAGAACATGTCTCTATGGTCGCCATCCCAGCTCTCCGATCACCAACCCGCCTGCCCGCCAAAGCGCGGAGGTAATTGCAAAACCCCCAATGAGCACACAGCACAAACCCAGACCGTATTTGTGGCGATATGTCATCATCATCATATCAGCCAAAGGACATCCACTGTTGAATAAAGGCCTCCCCCATAGCTTTCCACAATTGTGTCGTTATTTTGGGGGGAATTTCCCAATACTCACTACCCTTGGCAGGCGGGTTGATGACCGAGCGGCGGATCCTGGTCGATCGGATCGGGCAAGATCTCTCTTTACCAGTAGTAGTTTCGGCTATGCTGGCAGAGCATGAAAATTGGAGTGCTGTGGTCTCCTTCTGTGAGAGCGTAATGCTCTTGAAGGAGGTCGCAGAACGGAATCGGGAGAGGGCTGATCCCGCTCGGATGAGGAGGACACGGAGCCGGGGTAACAACCACCGCGGCGCCCCTGTGCAACACGCCTGAGCCCCCTGGCGTCTTTATATGGCAGGGGGCCTTGGGGGTTGCGAGCGTGCTTATTGGAAAATCTGCGTGCTCATACCGAGCGACCCCCGGGAAGACAGCGGTGTGCACGTGGTCACGTCCCGCTGTGTGCCCAGCACAGCGCATAGTGAGATCTCAAGGGAATCTTTTACAATCCCCTCGAGAGTGCCTAGGGGGGGTGGCCACTTTACAGTCACCTTCCCTCCGCTAGAGGGGATGACCGCTTTACAGTCATCCCCTCCGAGATGAGCCTAAAGGCGTGGCACCAACGGGTGGCTTTAGATGGAGATTATTCGAATTCCTGGAGCCTCTCTTCGGTGCCGAAGATGATCTCCCTTTCCCGGTGCGAAGGAAGTACATGAGGTATTTCCACAGGATCAATAAAAAAAGGTTGTTTGATGAGCGCAGTCGGGCTACTGTTTCACAGAAGGGACACTGCTGCCCATATCTTTGGTTTAAAGTCTCTTAGTCACCTTTTACGATATCTACGGGAGGAGATCGAATGGTGCTATATTCTTAATCCGAGTACCACACGGACTATTAGGCGATATATGAGGGAGACCTATATCCAGCAGTTGACATTTTTTGCCTGGAATGATGAGGATAACCGTATTGTTCGAAATTGCCAAAATGGAAAAGCATGTATTGTAAACTGGAATGTACTAATGAAACGTTCAGTAAATATTCCACTGGAGCTTAGTGTAACGCTTTACGCATACCACGACACAAGACGATGGCATTCCTGGGAAGCTTTAGGGACGCCGCTACTAAGTGCTGTAGAAAATTTCCAGCACCATTGCGTAGCCTTAGATTTTGTGATAGTTTGAATGTTTGAGCATCCATCACGTTCAAATGGCTTCAAATAAAATTTGGATTATGTCGTGGAATATTATTATTTCAATCGAAAAACGTCCACTGCTGGACAGAAGCCACCTCCAGAAATTACCATATTGACTGGTATGGGTTTGTGTTATGTACTCATTGGGGTTTTTGCCATAATCGCCACCCTTTGCAGACGGTTTGCCGATAGCAGTGGTGTTATAAAAGCACTCGAAGGACGCTGCTGCCCATCCTCCGGCTAATCCCATAGTCGTCTTTTACGATACCCACGGTATGAGATGGGGTAGTGGTATTCTTATGCACCGTAACATAGGACACATTAATTTCAATTATAAAATCATTATCTATACATATATAATTACTTGTCCTGATTGTTGATTCAACAACGCAAAGCCTAAACTGCTGGCCCTAAACGCAAAGCTTAAACTCCTAACTTAAAATTTTGGCAGTTGATGCCTTTAGTAACATCCACTAAGGAAGGAATTAGAAATTCCACCCATAAGGTGGTAAAATAGGGGTTGAAAGGTTGTATGAAAATTTTATAAGTTAGATCTATGAAACCATTTGGCGTCTTGCGTCAGAATAATGAAATATGTGTTTCAATGTTTTTATAAATTGTACCCTTAAGGGAGTAAAAGAGGGCGGAAAGTTTGTATCGAGTATCCATTATTTTGGGGCCACAAACTTGAAATTTTGGAAGTTGATGCCTTTAGTAACGTAAGCATCCACATATCGCGGAGTTCCTCCCTCCGTGTTTCCTTCCCGGTTAGCTCAACTAGGAGGCTCTCTCCTCGGCAGCAAGTAACGGAGTTCAATTAATGATATTGAATGAAACGTAGCATATATATTGTTATAATGGTATATTGACATTCACAACAATTGTCACCGCTTACTCGGAAAGCCGGATGGTTCCCTCGAAAGACTATCGTAAGGAACCTACACGCCGGCGGGGGTTCCAAAATATTGTCAATGGTATGTGTACTCCGCTAACTCGGGCTATGCCAGCGTGGTGTATTAAAGCTTAACCTTTCACATCGTGAGAAGATGCCCGTGCCCAGCACTGGGACAGTAATGAGCTGATTGTATATTGATGGTTTTGGTTTTCTGTTGTATAATTATTGTTTTACTTTATTTTCTTTTAACACAAACATAAGGTATTGTTAGGGTTCGAAACGTTAGAAAGGAAAAAAATGGCGGAACCCTTATAGTATCACACGCGTGGCTGTCACGATCAATCTACGGGACCGATCTTTTCAATAAATATACGAAATAGTTCTTTACATATAGATTACAGAAAAACTTATAAGAAAGTCAATGGTCTTAAAACAACATGGTAAATCTTTCAATATTTTGCGTATACACGTGCATTTGCGGTTCGAATGTATGGGACAATATGTTTCGCAACTACACTGTTAAGTTTGTTCTTAGGATAATTTATTGGTACAAGACAGAATTCAACAATAGATAATATATTTAGCAATTTCCCTCTACAATCCGGCACTATGCATACTTTTACTTTTTTTACCACAAACAAATTTTTGTTAAATAAAAAAGCTAGATAACATATCCACCTACGGTACCCCCTCCACGTCAGTTGAAGCAGCACTTGTCCGGTTTTTTGTTTTAAAAACGATGTCCTTTACTAGGATTTCGCCGGTGTCGTGGGTGCAGTTTACAGACATAAATCACATGTAGACCAGCATAAACACCAAGTACACCCAGACCCGAAACAATTAATTACCTATAATAAATCCTACAAATATTTCTTCCGTGCGGGATCGAACTAGCGATGAGTAGCGCAGAAAGCCGATTGCTTAAATACCTCGCCAACCGTTCTGTCGATTTTGATTAGGTGGAGGGGTTAAATAGAATATTGGTTATATATTAAACATATAGCATAATACACTAAGAAAATATGCTTAATATATACTATGTAGAAAATCCTAGTTAAATAAGCTATAAAAATATACATCAAATACCTTAGATATTTCTTTATTACAATATTTTGTCAGGCTACAGACGGGCTTTTTAAGCATGAGGTTTCGAGTTTAAGCCCTGGCATATAACTGCCGTGTGCTGCTGGCTCAGAATACCACCACCCCATCTCCTCCCGTGGGTGTCATAAAAGTCGACTAAGGGGTTAGCCGGAGGATGGGCAGCAGCGTCCGTCGAGTACATTAATAATTCAACTGCGATCGCCAATCCGTCTGCCAAGCGTAGCGATTATGGCAGAACCCCCCAATGAGCCCACAACGCACCCATATCGACCATTGTGGTGATCTTTCGGGTCTGTCCAGCAGTGGACTTCATTTGGCCGAAGTGATGAATGATGATGTATCAACGTGACTTTTTCAGTAGCATATTATATAGTTAATCTAAGATATCAATGACTTTAACGGTGAAGGACAACATCGTGACGAAACCTGGATTTATAATGGTTTGAAATTGATAACACGAAGTGAACTTGAACTAGCAAGTCGAACAACGCTCGTTCCAGGGTAAACAATGCTCGTTCCTTGCATGTTTGAGAAGAGGCCTTTGCACTGCTATGGAGTGGGAGTTACAAGCTGATATAATTAATTTTCAATTAGTAATAATAGGCATTACGAGTACGAGTACAAAATAGAATTTATAGCTTTGAAGGCTTCACTAGAGAGGTTGATTACGGTGTACCACGGTCCCACAGAGAAGTCAATATTACTTGTAGAGGGTGAAAACGTGAAATGAATACTAAGGCTTTTAGTGACGCATAATTGGGAAAACTTTGCTAGCATATCCCTTGTGAATATCAAACTACGATTGTTGATATCTGCAATATCTACCCTTTATGTGATTCAGTACAGAAAAAACGTTATCCTACATTAGGATTTCTCACATGTACAGTTTATACACAGTTCAATTTCACACAGGCCCTGACCCAAAACAGCTACCTGTACACCATACAAATATATTTTGTGCGGGAATCTAACCCGAGAGCCGTAATGCGGAAAGTGCCGCGCTAACCTTGACGTTGTCGTGAACCATTGCAGCAATATTGCCCGAGAAAACTGGTCTTAGTCCTGGGTTAGTCTTATTCCGATACATTATAATAAAACAATTTTAAACGGATTAGATCGCGTATATTACAGATTTTGCAGCATTCGTGGTGGCGAAAGCAAAGTATTCGAAACATCAGTAAAAACAAAAATCTATAATATACGCGATCTAATCCGTTTAAAATTGTTTTATTATAATGTGTAATAATGGCGAAAACCTAAGACATTACTATTATTCCGATACGTTGGTTTAGCTTAATATTTATTATACACGAGAATTTAGAAGTCACACTTACTGTTGATGATCAAGGTACCTGCACTATTAGGTATAGTATATCGATAATAAAGGAGATCTTAGCTCCTCAACAATAACACAAAACTATAAATAAATTGGTAAGCATTGCATTCCACATTATAATAAAACACTTTTAAACGGAGTCTATCGCGTATATTTAAGATTTTTGTTTTGCCTGACGTTCTGACATCACAAACAGCAACAAGCTTGATTTACTTCTCTGCCCTACATTCTTAATTTGTTATTTATTAAGGGTATTGTAGATGATCCAATAAGCAAGGAGGCACCAAAACAAAAACATATTGTTCTCAATCACCATCAAAACCACTCAATGTTTATTTACTTTTTCGTATAAACAATTCTGTTATATCTATTCCTTTACAAAGATGTGGCTAGTACCACTTCTATAACAATTGTTATTCATGGTTGTGTGGTTCTCGAATCTAGCTAAATATTCATATAAATGCCGCGTGGACACCATGACTGTCAAATAACACCAACCCATCTCATCCCATGGGTGTCGTAAAAGGCGACTATGGGATTAACCGGAGGATAAGCAGCAGCGTGCTTCGAGTACATTAACAACTCTCTTGCGATCGCCAACCCGCCTGCCAAGCGTGACGATTATGGCACAACCCCCCAATGAGCACACAACACACCCAAACTGGTCGTTGTGACGATCTTTCGGGGAAGCTTGTGTCCAGCAGTAGACTTTATTCGGCTGAAACGATTCATATAAAATTAAGGAACTCATGGACCTATGATTTTCCTCTGGCTCCGAATTAGTAATGCCTGAAATCATTCCTTCCTCTTTCCTGCTCAATTTTATCCACTAGTTACTATTGGTCTAGGAAACGTGTTGAACTACTTATAGTGAATATGGCATTGTATGTTACCCTGAAACAACAGGCAATATCCTTAACGTAACAAAGGAATCTGAAGAAGGATTTAAGTGGAATTACTGGGAACTTATGCTATAAGTTCATGAAACTAAACCTAAGTGTATAACGATTGAATATGTAATGGCATGTATATGCCATATGAGGTCTTCACTCGATTATGGTACTTCGCCCAGTTTATCGGTACCCGAATTTGTATAATATGACTTTCACTCGTCCTAGTGTCACTGACCTATCAAATAGCTGATGTGACACGCTCCATTTTTCGTTTTATATGTAAAGTGTGAATAATCTATATATATATATTTAATCGCAAATCTCCTAAAGTTCTTTACCGATCGTTTTAAATTTTACGCATCGTTGTATTCATACGCGCATGTTTTATTAAATCAGGAGACTGATAATCCATCTAGATGTAAAAAAAAAAATATGTTCGTTTGTTCAAAATCGCAAATCTCCTAAATTTCTTTACCGATCGTTTTGGAATTTTTACACATCGTTGTATTCATTCAGGAAACTCATAATTGTTTTATTTTATTCAGAATAAACTTCATGTTGTTACGTGTTAGCCACAGCAACGCGTGGCCGGGTAATGCTAGTTTGTTTATATAACGTTGAAAGTATTCAATTACAGATGGTTTAGTTTAATAATTACGGTCTACGGTCCGCGCCCGCGCACCGTAGACTAATGTCTACGGTACGCGGGCGCGGACCGCAGTCTCTTATGATGAAGGCTGAGCAATATTTAATACTGTTACTGGCAAACTATAATTGTTTAAAATAAACTGCAGCCCTTCGACGATTAAGTGACATCGATTCATAAAACTAAACCTTTACTTCAATTATATTACTGCTAAAGAGAAGTGTTTACTATTTAGTTTCTATGCTTCTTTAGTTGAACAGTGCTTACAATAACAGCTTTATACTTCTTTACAATAACCTAGTCAATGGCGTATTTGAGTACGGTTCAATTATATGGTCACCTTGTTAAGCAGTCTACTCTGATAAGATTGAAAGCATTCAAAAGAAGTGCGTAATATTGATTTCCGACAGATATGGCCTTACCAGAGCGCTTAAATCTTATACGAAGCGTCTCAAGCTCATTCAAACTTACATATACCCTTACATTATATATGTTCGTTGCAAAAACAAAACTTGGCAAACCTTCATAAGATCCTTCTAGAAATCCTTCTAATAGAATCCTTCTTCTAGAAATGCTTCTCTGGATTATTCCACGTTTTTTTTCTTTTTCTTAAAAAAGAACGGTACCCCACACTAGGATAGGATTTCTCCTGTGTCGTGGGTGCGTTTACAAACAGAATACACCCAGACCCGGAACAACTACCTGCAGATCATACAAATATTTGTTCCGTGCGGGAATCGAATCCGCGACCCGGAGCGCAGCAGTCAACTGAATCAGCCACTGCTTTTCTACATTAATATTAACACCAGATCCGACCCGATCGCTGAAAACTTTTGCACTTAACAACACTACATATTATAACCCTGTCATTAGAATGTGTCGTCTTTATAACGACATTACTATATAGTAATGTCTGAGGTTTTCGCGAGTATTACACATTATAATAAAACACTTTTAAACGGATTCTATCGCGTATTTTTTTAAAATTAATTTTATTATGTTCCCTGCTATCTTTATGTAAAGCTGGCATTAATGTCGATTTCTCGGAATCGGTGTGAGCAACAAAATCGGTATTTTAGCAACTAATTAGCAACAAAAAAGCTACAAATTTTGAGCGTTTTTTTTTAATTTTGCCCATTTGGCACTGCCAGTTTTATGGAGCTTTTCTTTTTCGCATGAGTTACTGAATTGTTGTATATTGCTTTCTTATTTTATAAAACTGTAAATAGGCAACTAATAACGTTAGATTAAATATCATGTTGTGCGGTTACGCTGGGGTCTCAATTTCTATGAATCTTACTGTGTTATAACTATTGTTATGCCTTAATTGTTCCCTGTAGTAATTGACTTAAGAAATAAATAAAATAAATACCTAACATATTCGTACATGCATAAAGACGAATTTGTACGTCGCCTTTTAATGTATAACTCCAACTAAATTAAAAAAGAAACTTTTAATATCAATGTGTATCAAAATTAAACAGATTTCAGTAGTCGGAACATGGAATCATTGATACAGCCTGCGATATCCGCTAGCTACGTCACATCGTGCTACGGCGCTACAGCGGTAACACGTACCGTAACGGCTACTGATATTCGTAGACGCCTACGCGGCAAAACTAAAGTTTCGATTGTGTGTAGGTACTAAATTTAAATAGTTTAATCATATAAATGGATATGTATATGACGACTAAATAACATCCTTGTGTATTTTTTAAATTAAGATATGTTTTTTATTAGATATACCATTCATTTAAGTGCGTGTTAAAAAGTATTAAATAAGTCAAAATAGTAGTAAATTAATAATGTATAAATTAAAAAAAATAGTGTCAGCTTTTGATATTCATTTTAAAATAAGATTTTTTCGAAAGTGTCAGTGATGTGTCAGTGAACCCTCTAAAGGATTTCAAATAAACTAAATATTTCGTGCCGTAAAAATAGAAATGACAATAAAATATTAAATGGCATTTGCGCGTGGTTAACGAAAATGTCTTAACAACTAAAACAATGTTAAACGACAGTCCATCCTTGGATGTAGATGTCGATTGTAACCAAACATTCTGGGATTATTTCAACATGGAGGGCACTTCCATAGTGAATTTCACGGAAGTTGGTGACCTCACAGTCCCTGCACCGGAGCAGGGCTTTGTGGTTGGCGTATACAGTGCACTATTGGCTGCTGGGGCAGTCGGTAACGTGGGCGTTTTCACATCACTCGTGCGCTCGCGCAGAAGAAAGTCGCGAGTCAATCTGCTGATGACGCATTTAGTTGTTGCGGATATGATTGTCCTCTTCATCGTTATACCGTTGGAGGTTAGTATTTATTAATACTTATTATAGTTTGGGGGTTCATGTTGGCCTCCAGGTAAACCAATTTTAGATCCGCCTGCTTACCATGAATCGGCTCAGGATACCAAGCCTATTAGAGGGTACTAGAGATTAAGGTTGACAACTCATCACTATTTAGTAATAGCAACCTAGTGGTTGCCGATGTTCATGGAAGCAGTTGCTACTTACATTCTAGGTACGCCGATGCTCATTGGCTGTAACAGTCATATAATTAATATAGTAAAAAAGTCCATGTCGTAACCAAGTGTATCTTTTTTCTTTTTTTAAAACGTTGCAGACATACATTTCACACACAATACACCCAGACCCGGAACAACTACCTGCAGATCATACAAATATTCGTTCCGTGCGGGAATCGAACCCGCAACCCAGACCCCAGCAGTCGACTGTATCAACCACTGCACCAACCGTGTCGTCAAATGTAATGTATGAAACTCGTTAAAAAACACCCTCTGAGCCCAAATTCAAGGGGTTTACTATTAGACATTGAAAAGTTCCGTCCCGGCTCCATCATCAGATCAGTTTGATACTACCACATTATTGTATTGTCATCCGGAAATATGTAATATTTGCAGAGTTTAAATCGATACGATATTTATTCGAAGTTGTTAAAATAGACTCCCAAGATTTGTTTACGTACTTAGTTACAAGCGAAGCAAATAAAAGCGAGTTACGAAAAATAAAAACTTCATAAGATTGGACCAAACTTCATGTACCGTAAGTTAAATATGTCTTTGGTATAATGACGGAGTTCGCGTGTATTCATCAGGAATACGCCACCCCCTCGAGCCGTGGGCGTTTTAAAACTTGAAAAACTTGAGTTATTGTCTATCCATTTCGCATTCGCATCAGCATTCTTCTGTGTTCAAATTCAAAAGTTTTATTACTTATAGGCTCTAATATCAGAGTATAGTATAAGTATAATATATATGGGTTGGTGCTATTCGTAGCCAACCCATCTCATCCCGTGGGTGTCGTAAAAGGCGACTAAGGGATTAGCCGGAGGATAGGCAGCAGCATCCTTCGAATACATTAACAACCCAACTGCGATCGCCAACCCGCCTGTCAAGCGTGGCGATTATGGCAGAACCCCCCAATGAGCCCACAACGAACCCATATCGGTCATTGTGGTGATCTTTGAGGGAGGCCTGTGTCCAGTAGTGGACTTTATTCGGCCGAAATGATCACAGTTGAGTTGTTGATGTACTCGAAGGACGCTTCTGCCCATCCTCCAGCTAATCCAATAGTTACCTTTTACGACACCCACGGGATGAAATGAGGTGGAGCTATTCTTAGCCGGTTAACATTCAGTCACACACAACATATATGTTAAGTATAATATATAGTATTATACAGGTATAGTTAATAGAGGTACGTTGGGGTACAAAGGTTCTCGCGTGGAGACCGCGCACTGGAAAACGCAGCGCAAGACGACCTCCAATGAGGTGGACAGGTGACCTGGTGAAGGACGCTGGGAGTCGTTGGACGAGGGCGGCATGTCACCGGTCGTTGTGGAAATCTATAGGGGAGGCCTTTTTTCATCAGTGGACGTCGTTTGGCTGATATTATGACGGCACGGTTGGTGCAGTGGCTGATGCAGTCGGCTGCTGCGCTCCGGGTCGTGGGTTCGATTCCCGCACGGAACAAATATTTTGTATGATCTGCAGGTAGTTGTTCTGGGTCTGGGTGTATTGTATGTGGAATTCATGTCTGCAAACGCACCCACGACACAGGAGAAACCCTTGTGAGGGGCAAAGTTTATAAAATATATAAATAAAGTTATGATGATGAATGGTATAGTCACACGGCATTACTTACGTTTATTATTCTCATATACAGGGTGTCCAGTAAATAGCACGACATACTGCAGGGGGTGAGAGCTTGGGTCGATACCTACAAAAAAAACAATATATGTTCAGCAAAATCTTACGGATTTACAGTAGTACAAAATTATCCGAAATATCGAAAAACACACCTCGACACAGATTTTTAAGCATCTCGTAATGAAAAATTCCTTTTCTAGTTTTTTTTACCTCAAATTATTTGTGAATAGTTTCTTTACTCATTGATAAGTCTTTATTCTATTAAAAACTAAAGCATTTTCAAGAAATACAATATTTATTTAAATTTTCACAGTACAGTTTTCTTATCGCTTAACTTACTACTACTGTAAATCCGTAAGATTTTGCTGAACATATATTGTGTTTTTTTTGGTAGGTATTGACCCAAGCTCTCACCCACTGCAGTATGTCGTGCTATTTACTAGACACTCTGTATGTAAGAATTACTTACGTGGCTTCATTTTGCAAGTTCCTTGCACTCCTCTAAGTAACAAGTTCAATATAATCATCAAGAAACTGTAATTAATTATGTGATGTATTTAAGTTTACCCACATCAAACGTATTATAATCAAGTAATTATGCATTTTGTGCGAAATGTAAATAAGTTTGTTCAGGAACGTGCAGTGACTCATTTCTACTGTAAGGAACTGGTAATCTCGAAAGTCCGTCTGTACCATTTTGTTTAGTATTGACGTATTCTATATTATACGTATATGCAGATAAAATTATTGCCCAACGCTGTAATCTACTCGCCGCCATCGCTGGAACGCCATACGGAATGTCGGTCCAAATATGCTAACTAATGGTTTATGATCGGTTAACAGAGTAAAGCGTCGGCCATAAACAAACTGATGCAACCTTTTTAAACAAATTACAATAGCTAACGCGCTATTCAATGCACGTGACACATACACCACCGGCCTCGCGGTCCTCGGCACTTGGCTGTGTGAGTAAGCCACCTATTACCGTTACCTAGGCAAATAGTTTCTGATAATGCCGTGTGGTGCCGGCTCAGAATACCACCACCCCATCTCCTCCCGTGGGTGTCGTAAAAGTCGACTGAGGGATTAACCGGAGGATGGGCAGCAGCGTCCTTCGAGTACATTAACAACTCAACTGCGATCGCCAACCCGTCTGCCAAGCGTGGCGATTATGGCAAAACCCCCAATGAGGCCACAACACACCCATATCGGTCGTTGTGGTGATCTTTCGGGGAGGCCTGTGTCCAGCAGTGGACTTCATTTGGCCGTAATGATGTAATGATGAATGCCGCCCCCCCTTATTTAAAAAAAAAAACTTTCGAATAAAGAATTTTCTAACTTTTAGACTATTAACGACATAGAACATGTTTTTTAGCCCCATACCACCCAGCATCAAATGAGGTGGCGGTAAATGCAGTATGTAATGTTAAATTTTTAATAGAAAAGTGGTTAAACAGAAAGAGAATATTAATTTATTTTTGAGTACCTTCCTCTTACATTATTGTAATATGGAACATTATTCTACTGAAGAAAGTCTAATTTTAGGTAGAAATTTGCGTACAAAATTAGATATTTTATGACTCAATAACGAAAACAAAGTTAAGTAGGCTCATGAGAGACAAAAGGAGCTAGAATCGTAAGTCAAGCATTCTTTACAGCCGGGGCAGGAAATATGGATGAGGTAGTATAGTGGAAGTGAAAAGTGGTCTCCGGGGCAAATAATAAAAAAAGGGTACTATAACTGATTATAGAGTTGTGGATGAGTGGGGGAAGGAAAAACATCTAAGCATATTGATCAGTTAAGACAGAGATCACGTAGTTCTTTAAATCGTCAAACTAGTACGTCAGAATGGAATTCTCTCGAGGTGGACCGTTCCAAAGTGGCCGAGGTAACACCGTTCCTAGTCACCATAGAAGTATCGATAGTTGAGACGCGAGACCGTCGGAGCGTGGGGCAGTTAAGTCCGGATCGAGCCACAAGTGTCGAGTGTGCTGCCGTCCACACCCGCTGCCAAATCTGTTCGTGTATCGATTAAAAAGGCCACCAAAATATTCTAATAGTTAACTTAAACGTTAAAATTTAGGTTACGCCTTTAATGTTTAGTATCCTTGTAGTTGCAACTAATCTACCGCCGTTATTCTCTTATATTAGTTGGTAATGTAAGCAGTTTCAACGATTGGTAAGAATTAAGAGTTTAAAGTTTTTTGTATTATTTAAGGTGGAGAGTTGTAATGTATTTAGGTTTACCCACATCAAATATATATCATCAAGTAGCTTATAAGGTGACAGACGATTTGTAGCAGGCCAGTTGGCATTATACGCTTGCTACCGACTCCTGTTTTATTAGTACAAACTTCTCAAATTATAGTAAACTTGCTGGGACCCGTGGTATCACCCGCCGTTTAATTTAAAATAAATTGGGCTATTTACAAATAATTTAGAGTACTTCGGCATAGACACTTGACATAGAGTATATATATATATATATATATATATATATATATGAATATATATAGGATTTCATGGGTTTTGATTTTTTGCGCGGAAACATATTTTCTGAAATAAAAGTAGCCTAAGGTGATAATGTCTTAGGTTTTCGCGAGTATTACACATTATAATAAAACACTTTTAAACGGATTCTATCGCGTATATTTTAGATTTTTGTTTCCCTGCAAAGTGTTGTCTGTCTGTTTGTTCCCGCTAATCTCCAAAATGGCTTGACTGATTTCTACGGGACTTTCACTGGCAGATAGCTAGCTAGCTAGCCTAAGTTATTTCTTATAATATCTATAAGAAATACCTTAGGCTATAATAAAACACTTTTAAACGGATTCTATCGCGTATATTTTAGATTTTTGTTTTTCCTGACGTCAGGAACTGTCACTGAACGGTCACAACGGGAACAAACAGACAGACAGAAAGTCATTTTTGTTTTTGTTTTGTTGTAGTTAACGTATATAATTTCATATGCATTTAGTTGCTAAAAAGCTGTTATTTTGACTTTGCAAACAGACACTTCAATTTTATTTATTTGCTCGGTGGGCTCAGCAGGGCAAGGTGGTACTTCTCACCGAGGCAAAGACTACTACTTTTTAAGTCGCAAGTCCGGCCCCAAACGAAATACTGCTGTCATTTACGGGCACCTGGATACCAGCTTGGACCTTTTGACTCGGTACAGAAACGTGCAGTTAGGATTGTCGACAATCCCAAGCTCACAAACGGTCTAGTTAGTACCCGGTCAACTATTTTTTTTAAACTTTGCCCCACACTAGGATTTCTCCTGTGTCGTGGGTGCGTTTACAGATATGAATTCCACATACATACTTATTTGTCACCTTAGTGGTATTCCAAAAAGAGCCATGATAAATAAACAAACAAATCATTGGGAGGACCATGTTCAGCAATGGACGTTTAAGGACGCCACATAACTTCCTTGCTGCATAGGTACAATGTTGGTACTGACAAATTAGTTCGCGCGATTTCTACGTGGTGTAGGCATTGGTTCATTATTCTTATCTGTGCTTCTCTTTCCCATCGATTATTTTCAGTGAATTTATTACGAATAGTTTCAAAGTACATACTTACTAATGTCAATACTGTTCAAATTAAATTTGTGCTGAGTACCGAAAACCGAAGAACGAACATTAATCTGTTTATACTCTCTTAACATAATTTATGTACACCCAGTTTAATTGGTAATATTTTCCCAGAGAGATTGGTGCCGAAAGAACATTTTCAATAAAAGCCTATATTAAGGGTAAACATACACAACAACCATGGGTAACCTTCCACGGCTTCAAATTCGAACATTTTAAAATAAATTATAGGTAATTAATTTAAAATTGGAGGAAATGCGGCAAAGTGAAACCTAAGATAAAGCAAAATACTTGTAGAAAACCAGAATATTAGAGTGTGTGTGTATTTCGTGTGCGAGGTCGTATTATTGAAATAAATCGAAAAATGTGTCTAGCCGTGTGGTTCCGGCAAAATAATACTATCATCCCATCTCATCACATGGGTGTCGTAAAAAGTGACTATGGGAATAGCCGGTTTCGGCTGAAATTATGAAATGGGTCTGACTTTCTTGGAATGATTACTTTGCAGTATTATTTTACGGAATAAAATTAAATCCTCTTTTGTAAGCTTTAAAGTCTTCGTTAGATTTATAACCAACTATCCGTTATCCGTGAATTCATCCACTTTCTTAAGGGAATATGATAATACTATACGTCCTATTCCTTTCAAGTCAACTGCGATCGTCAACCCGCCTGCTAAGCGTGGCAATTATTGCATAACCCCCTAAAAAGTACACAACACAGAATGAGACTGGGCAGACGTCCAGCGCTGCAGAACTAAACTTCACGCGGAAACTCTCCTGGGGCGCTTTCCGCCTTTCAACATCATGGTGGAGATGGATGCGTGGGTCTATGGTTAGACACGCTCTCTCTGCCAGAGGGCAGAAGTGTGCCTCAAGGGGCGTTCGAAGGAATGAGGTGGCTGGCTCGACGGCGCACCCTCTAGATATTGTGACATTGCCTACGGTTGTAGTTCGTGACCAAGCGCGTCGTCGAGGCCATCCTGCCACTCTTCGCAGCTCAGAAGAAGTGAGTGCGTCACCTACCGTCTGATGCAGGTGCTCACTGATCATGGTTGTTAAGGTGCGTACCTGAACAGAATACGACGCGAGGTCACGATACAATGCCATTATTGTGATAGCGACCAGGATACCGCACAGCACACGCTCGAGGAATGCCCTTTGTGGGGTGCCGAGCGCGGAGCGCCTGGTTGATGGGATCAGGCAAGGCAGCAATCTTTCTGCCAGCAGTAGTGTCGGCTATGTTGGTAGAGCATCAAAATTGGAGTGCAGTGGTCTCCTTCTGCGAGAGCGTCATGCTCCTGAAGACTCCAGAGCGGGATCGTGAGAGGGACGATCCCGCACGGAGAAGGATGAGATGGCGCCGGGGTAACAACCGCCTTGGCGCCCAGGTCGAACACACCTGAGTGTCGCTATATGGCGGGGGGGCTTGTGAGTCGCGGGCGCGCAGATTGGGGACTCTGCATGCGTGCGTACCGAGTTGCTCCAGGGAAGATAGCGGCGCGTCCGAGGTCACGTGCCGTCGTGTGCGCAGCACAGCGCACAGTGAGGCATGAGGGGATAATTTTCAATCGTCCTCCTCGTCCGGCTGGGAGACGACCTTTTTATAGTCGCTTTCCCTCCGCTAGACGGGGTGACCGCTTTACAGTCATCCCCCCGTGATGTGCCTAAGGGCTTGGCACCAATGTGATCTTACGAGGACCTGGTGCCCCCATTCGGTGCCGATGATGAGCGCTCCAGTGGTTTTAGCTGGTAGGAGCCCGGCATTCCCCTTCGCTCCTTCCCGGGGCGGAGGAAGTTCATTCTGAATTTCCACTGAGGACCAAGAAAAACGAATATAAAAGGGCAACTAAGTGACCGAGCCAATACACGACGCCACTATCAGCTGGACAAACTAGCAGTGGTCGTCTTCCAGTTGAAATGATGATGATGATAATGCGACGTCATAGTCTAGCTATGCCATATTATTTAGAATCAGTTCAGCTGTTTGAACGTGATGTAGCCAAACATACGAACTAATATTTAAATATTAGTAAAAAATACCTATGATTACCGACGACCTACGACGACGATATAAGACGACCAATTTTTATTTTATTTTCTTTTTGGCAGTAGCTGACTGTATCCGCCACAGCACCAACCGTGCCGTCATACATGCCACATGTCGTTATTTTGGGGAGAATTTACAAGTACTCACCAGGCTTGGCATGCGGGTTGATGAGCGCTTAATGGCTACTTTTCTACAGAACTACTAACTGCTAGTTCAGCCAGTTCAGCATTTGCCAGACAAGAGCATGGCGCTGGTTTTCAACTGGACTCTTCTTTGAGTCACGGTTGAAAAAACAGTTCATAAATTAATTACTTTAAAATATAGTAATATACACATAATATGAAATACATACGATGAATGAAGATATCGATTTTAGGCCTTGAATGGCGTGAACGTCACGCTCGCCCAACCACCAAGCTACCAAACAACCGTACAGTTATAAGCTATGCCGTCAAATATATTATACATTTAAAGAAGTAGATATGTTACATGCACGCCAAAAGTAAGAACCATAACTCCCCAAATTGTAGCACCTCGCAATCAGTTCGCATAAGACAAGACATTGAGCACACTGTCATAATCTGTAATGTTTTATTTATTAAGTAATAACAATGCCGTCGTGCATATAGAAAATGCACAAACCATCAAGCAAAACTAAAGAAAGAACAAGGGATCTCATACCACACATGAATAACAAACTATATAAAATATTTTAAAATACTATTCAAATTATCTACAGCATAATATTCTCGAACAAAAGACAGGCCAAGCAAAGAAAAGAGACAACACATATATTCTATCACAGGTGCGACAAAGACATTGAGTACACGTGTTGTCATTTTAGATTAGCTATCTCTCTCTCTCTACTCTTTTACTTACGTAGTTTTTGTATCTTATTTCTTACAGCATAGGTGTGCAGTTTTATAGCTTTATACCTACATAGAGCAAGACTGAGTTTTGCGCGCCATTTAATATGGACGTATTACGTAACATTTCTATGGTATAATATCATTGGATGCCGTCAAGATAATACAGTCCGTGTCACAAGCGCGCGTTTCGTGTATCAGATTACTTGTATTCGTTAGATAACATGACACATTGTGGCTGCCTAGTGAGTTCTTTACCCTCAAGCCATACGTGGGTTTCTAGTGAATTAAGCACCTATATACTTCGAAGGCTTAGTGAGTAAACAGGTGAAGTACGCAATTATTATGTTGGGTGATAACAGTTTTCATCGCCTCACGTCGTTGTTAGGTAAAAGTTCTGTACCGAAACACTGTGTCCTGTGGTTAGTACATACCTACTTACAAAATGAACGCTTCAATTCAAGGTACTAAAAGTTAAGACGAGATTCAATTGAAAGCAGAAGAAGAAATTTTACAGTCACCCTTAATCCCTTAATCCCCCCCGTGTTCCCCGTGTTCATGTTCCGTGTGGTGTCCGGATTAAGAATACAGCAGCACTCCATCTCCTCCCGTGGATTTCGTAAAAGGCAACTAAGGGAATCTAAACCAGAGGGATGGGCAGCAGCGTCCCTTCTGGGAAACGGTAGCCATACTGCGCTCACCAACCCGCCTGCCAGCGTGGTGAGTATTGGCAAATACCCCCCAAAATGATGACACAGTTGTGAAAATCTATGGGGGAGGCTTTTGTCCAGCAGTGGACGCATAAATGACCGATGTGATGAATATATTTAAAATTAGTAAAGCTAACAAAATAATTAGCAGTTCTTAAATTTAAGATGATTACAAATTCCACTGTGTCCGGATGATAAATATCCACTCCAGCTCATCCCGTACATGTCGTAAAATGGACTAAGGGGCTCTTAGCACGACGAATGGGCAGCAGCGTCCCTTTTTCTCGTCTTAGTGTGGCGAGCACTGGCGTAGTGGCTGCTGCTCCCCGGGTCGTGGGTTCGATTCCCGCAGGGAACAAATAGTTGAATGTTCTGCAGGTAGTTGTTCCGGGTCTGGGTGTATTGTGTGTGGAATTTGTATCTGTAAACGCACTCAGGACAGGAGAGTTCTCCTAGTGTAACATAAAAAACACACTTAAAATTTAAAATTACGCACTGCGGGAATTCTTTGGGGGAGTAAAGATCTACTACAGTAACTATACAACTAAGTACATATGTATGTATGATGTCCGGATTAAGAATATAGCACCACTCCGTCTCTTCCCGTGGATGTCGTAAAAGGCGACCAAGGGACTAAGTTTCTAAAGCAGAAGAATGCGCACCAGCGTCCTTTCCGTGGAACAGTAGCCATACTACGATCACCAACCCGCCTGCCAAGCGCGGTAAGTACTGGCTAATTCCCCCAAAATTATGATACAATTGTGGTAATAATCTATGGGGGAGGTTCAACAGTGGATATCCTTTGGCTGACAAGATGGAGTGTATATGTGTGAGAGTAGTTGTGTTCCAAGTGAAGGGTAGAAATAGTGAAGTTACCTTAACAAAAGTGTCAACTTAAACCTTAGGTCGGAAACTCATCCGATAAAAAACATTGCTTACCGTCCATACTATATATCATCATCATAATATCAGCCAGGGGATGTTCACTGCGAACAAAGGCCTCCCCCAAAGATTTCCACCACGACCGGCTACATGCCGCCCGTATCCAACGACTCCCAGCGACCATCACCTCGCCATCCATCTCGTTGGAGGTCGTCCCACGCTGCATTTTCCAGTACGTGGTCCTCCACTCGAGATTTTTTTTGCCCCAACGGTCATTAGTTCTACCAGCCATGTACCCCACCCATTGCCACTTCAGCTTATAAATCCTTTCAGCTATGTTGGCAACTCTAATTAACTACGGGTCTCGTTATTTCTGTCTCGAAGAGAAATACCAAGCATGGTATTCTCCATAGTTCGCTGAGTGACCTTGAGCTTTCTTATGAGACCCACAGTGAGTGACCACGTTTCTGTTCTATATTTCATCGCTAGTAACATACCTTACATATCATTTATACATCATGTATAAAAAAGTACGCATATAACTTAATACATGTGGTGTTAGACGTAAGTGGTTTCTAACGAAAGCTACACGAATGACACAACAAAACACTTAGGCAACAATCTCCAAGAGGTTAAACATTTATTCCTATATGTTTTTACACTTAGTTCAGTATACAAAAACACACTTATAAAGTATAAGTCTTACCGTAGGAGACTTTCTTTTCGTCCCGGGGAAGGGCGAAGGGGTATGCCAGGCTCCTACCGGCTAAAGCCGCCCGGCTTAATCCACTGGAGTCATCTTCGGTACCGAAGGGGGACAATGCTTTTTCTTTTTTATTGGTGCCCAGTGGAAATTGTTCATGAACTTCCATCGCCCCGGGGAAGGGAGAAAGGGTAAACCGGACACCTACCGGCTAAAACCACTGGAGAAACTGAAAAATGTTTATAAATTATTGTTTGTTCCCGCCGAATCGAAAGAATGTTTCGTTTCATGTTATGAAATTAGGATGATCATTTAATTCTGACTTCAGAGGCAATATTATAAATTACTTAACTTACTTAGGCGACTACGGGATTAGCCGAAGGATGGGCAGCTGCATTAACAACTCAACTGCGATCGCCACCATGCCTGCTAAGCGTGGTGATTATGGTAAACCCCTCAATGAACACACACAGCTAGATAAACCGTTGTGGCGATCTTTGGGATCTTGTGTCCAGCAGTGGCTTTTATTCAGCCGAAATAATACAAAAAGAGAAAAGGCGACTATGGGATTAGCCGAAGGATGGGCAGCAGCATTAACAACTCAACTGCGATCGCCACCCTGCCTGGTAATCGTGGTGATTATGGTAAACCCCTCAATGAACACACACAGCTGGATAGATCGTTGTGGCGATCTTTGGGATCTTGTGTCCAGCAGTGGACTTTGTTCAGCCGAAATAATACAAAAAAAGGTATGAAAAATTTACATTTTACAAAATGTCGCAATTATATTTTAAATTTAACGTAGTAGAAAAAAACGGAACGTGTGTTCTTGTACGTATTGTAATGGGCTAGTGCATTGATATATATATTACTATAGTAACAGTGAGTCCCCACAAAGGTATTTAGGTATTATAAAATATATATCAAGCTATGATAAAGGGTAACTATATTATGCTTTGTCCTTTGAAGGATCGCTAAAGCTAAAGATCATTAAGATCCAGAGATCTTAATGGTCTAAAATCGCCAACATGCGGTGAGCGGCGGTGATGATTAATGCTTCGTGTGAGAAAAGCCCCTTGCCCTAAAGTGGGTTAGTTACTAACTATAACAGTGGTTTAGACAGTTGTTAGACCCATAATATGCCAGATACGGTATTAGGTATCGTATGTCTTTCCACCAAAAACGAGCCTATAGCTCTCATTCAATTAACAGAATCTTGAAACACGGTGGAACGTAAATATGGCGGTTGCGATTAAGTTCTCCTACTTTTACTACTTGTACTAATGTATCCATCCACCCATTTTACCTGCGTTCTGAAGCACACCGCCTTAGCTAGAAATTTACAATACTGACAGGCTGCAGAAGAATCGAAAAGATTATAAAGAAATAAGATAAGAATAATTTATATGCTCCTTGGCTCATCCACAGCCGATAAAAAATATACGAGAAAACGAGATTTATTTTCTTTTTATTCCAATATGAGCGTGGAAGAATATTGTCATCTATTGAAGCAAAATATTTTCGCTGTCGAAAGCGATTATTTCACGGGAAATTGCTTGGCAATTTTTAGATGTTGCCTTTAACACTCAGCCGAAATTTACAATTAATATTAACGTATAATTGATTTAGTGATATTTAAGGTTCCATTTGGAACATTTATCTTTATAACTTCCGACAGACTTTTGACCACAAATAGTCCACTAATATTTTGTATCAAATTCTTCGTCACATTCGTTTTGGTCTTTTAAAGATCGCCTTTTGGATTAGTGTGATGATTTACATAGATAGCTTTTTACACAACGAGTTTGATGATTTACTCTAATTAGAAAAAAATCTTTTGATATCATATACAGATTTCGCAGAATATTGCATGTTACGTTATATATATATATTTTAAACTGACTTAGGGACTCGTGCTGTGAGCGTTCTGTATCAGTTTTACATTGTATCGTCACGTGTTAATATTCTGTTGTGTTAAGTGTGTGGAAGACGGCAGCGCGATTGAGGTCACGTACCGCCGTATGTACAGCGCACAGCGAGGCTTCGCGGTAATTTTTTACAAACCACCCGAGATGTGCGTAAAGGCGTGGCACCAATGGCCAGCTCCAGTGGGATTATTTGCGAGATCCTGGAGCCCCTGTCGGTGCCACAGAAGACCGCTCCGGTGGTTTCAGCCTGTAGGAGTCCGGCATGTCATTATGTATTTCCACAGGATCAACAAAACAAAGGATTATTTTAGTACATACTTTAAAGCCGCATTATGCCAATCCCAATAAAATGTACCGGAGAGAGAGAGAGAGAGAGAGAGTCATGTAATATTTTATTCTTGTTAAAATGTTCCAACAATTGATTTCATATAATTTTCTTGAAGATTTTGCTTAAGGCTGGTAGCACGGATATTGCCCTATAGTTTGATGCAATATTTAGGCATCCGGCTTTAAACACGGGTACAATTTTACTAGATTTCATCAAATCTGGAAATATACCGTCCGCGATGCAAGCGTTAAATATTACAGCCAACATTTTTTAGTTATTATAGATTCGACGGCTTTCGTCGACAATCCCCATAAGTCCTCAGTTTTTTAACTGCTATAGTTTTAAAAGTTTTTATTATATCAGTATGTGTAACAAAACTGAATTCAAAAAAAGGTACGCGTAAATCGACATTTTTCTTTAAGAATGTTTCAGCTGCTACCGGAGACGATATAAGATGCTTAGTAGTCTCAATTGGAATATTCGTGAAAAAGTTTTCTAGGAAATTTGAGACTACAGTCTTATCTGAAACTAGTTTGTCATCTATATTAAATTTTATTCCACTGTCACTAAACCTAATATCACTAGTTTCACCATTTATTATCTTCCATGTGGTTTTTATCTTATTATTCGACTCTTTTATTTGATTACTACTATAAGCAACTTTTGCTTGCACACAAACCTTTTTAAGTATTTTAGAATATTGTCTCACGTAGTTATGAAAAGCAATATTAGGTGTGTAGGACTTTTTGTCGTAAAGTTCATATAAGATATCTCTACTGCATCTTATTCCCTTAGTTGCCCATGCACTAAACGTTAACTTAGGTTATAATTTATTTTATTAACTTTGCAAGCTTTTTGAAACTCGTTACAAATGGCATTAAATAGGGTTCGGTACTGTTAATTGGGATTAACATGATCCGTCTTTAAATTTTGGAGTTTAGAATCTAGATTTTTACAAAAATAATCTAGGCTTTTTTGGATAAATTTCTAGTTATTATTTTGTGCCCCTTAACTGATTTATACTGTAACTTAACAATTTGGCACTTATGATGCGAACGAATTCCAATAATTAGACTACTATTGCTTATTTTAAAATTGGTTATAATATTATCTATACACGTGGCCGAGGTGGGTGTCACTCTAGTCGGCTCAAAAAACAAAAAGCTTAAGTTAAATGACTTAAACAAGGATATAAAGTTACGTTTATCTGTGGTATCTATCAGAATGTCTACATTAAAATCACCACAAACTAATATCTTTTTATTCATTTTTACTTTCCTAAGAGCATCCTCCATTATTAAAAGAAATTGAGATATATTAGAAGAAGGAGGCCTATATACACATAAAATGACAAACTCCTTCGTTTCTGCACACGCGAGCTCACATACTCGTTCAACAGAGAGGTCGCAAATATCAATTCGCTCTTTACACTTTAGGTGTTGTTTTATCATGATTAACGACCCCCCACCTTCTGCTGACACTCTATGGAACGAACTGGCTACTTTAAAATTATTGACACTAAATATCATTTTATCTGCCTTCAGGCAGGTTTCTGTTAAGCACAGAATATCAACATTATATTTCTCTGTGAATAATTCAACATCTAAGATTTTGCCAGAGGAGCGATTAATGTTTTGATGTGTAGGTATTAAAGAATGACTGCCCTTCTCTGTTGTCAGACACTTAAGTTTAAATAAATGTTTTGGTTCGCCACCTTATTATTGGTACTATTACTAACTATGGTGGAGGTAATCGAAGACTTCGTCATACTGCTTATGACTGACTGAATATTATAAGCTTCTATAAAATATATTATTTAAAATATACTATAATATAAATAATTACATCGACGATAGAGATGTCTGGCAAAGGTTACCCTCCTGCACACTGCGACCCTCTGGTGCTTTATAATATATTTTATAATTATCGCATGATGGAAGTGGAAGGCTTCTAATCAATACTTTACCGTTTACAAAGTAATTTGTAATTATTTTTTATTTCACATCTTGACATTTAACTTGACTTATTTAAAACTGAATTATATATTTCTGATATAAATTATTTGCTTATGTTTAATATAATGACTGCGATTTACATTCTAATATTTTCTTAATCTTTTGACATTATTCAATTAATTAATTACAAAATTGTAAATGTATGTCCATCCATCATGTCGTACATCATGTAGCAATGTTATATATTTAGTACGTATACTTTGTCTTTTGCCTGGCAGTATTGATCTGTCATGCTCACTAAAATGTCTTGCTGGTGGTGGCGATGTGTATCGAGTCGTTAGGTTCCCTACAATACGGTTGAGTTAAGCGATGCTGATGCATGCATCAGCGATGCTGATCATACGTCCTGCTCGTGAACGGGCGCTATCTGTCGGGACTGGTCAATCGTCAACTGCCATGGCAAATAAATTATTATTATATCATTGTAGTATGAAATTATTTATACATTAACCTACATTATGCAAGTTATGTTTTACCATCATTTGTATCAATCAACATTGTAATCTTAATTATTTTAAAAGAGTATCCAAGGAGTTTCTTGGCGGCTCTTCTCCATAGGATCAACTAATTGGAACCGTGCAACTTAAATTCTGACGTTTCATAAGTGCCAGTAATTTGTATATTTGAAATAAAAAATATTGGCTTTGATACTGCATTAATACTGTGCATACAGAGTAATTCTACGGTTTAAGAGAATACAAGTACCTACCTACACGTTACACTTTCATCCTGTTTGTACAAAGATAAGACCCGGATTTAAAAAAAAAACCGTTAGTCAACCCGTATAACACATGAGCCCGATATGTTAAAACGTATCGAAAACCCAATTTAAGTCATAATTCGTTTCGGATCGATAATCTAAACTAGAAAAACCAATTTCACAAAACCTCTATATCACCACAAAAACTAAATCGACTTCGCGAAAACTCGATACGGCGAACGCAGACGGTACCAAACGATAGCCGATGCCCGATATGAATCCGGCAATGAATATGTCACACATGGAAAAATTACTTATTACTTACTTGAGTGAATTTGATTTTGTCGTTCGCCAATAAAATCAAAAATTTGCATTGATCGAAACTAAAGGGAAGCCGCTACTGAAAACGATTTCAAATCGGATATATTATATCCGTTTGCGTATAAAACCAAAAATGCCGATGTCTATCCCGTACAAACTCAGTACTGTTGCCTAATATAGCCCATTGGGAAGCATCCAGTTTCAAGAAATCACTTCCCAAAAGGTACCGTACGCAATGTGAACGCTATTGAGGTTTATTTAGGGATAAAGGTAGTCTTGAGCTTCCTGAAAGTACATCATATCATTAAATAGGGATTTCGTTTTCTTACAAAGGTAGTAAGCGCAATGGGCCCTAGAGGTATTGACTCAAACTATAATACATTGAGTATTTGCTTCCTACGAGTAGTGAATACCGTAACTAATAAAAGTTAACCCATTGTAACGGTTTTCGTTATTTTGGCCGCTGGCCTCATCATCATATCTGCCGAAAGACGTCCACTGCTAAACAAAAGCCTTCCCCATAAACGACCGATCACATTTTGGGGGGAATTTACCAGTTCTCCACGCTTGGCAGGCGGGTTGATGCGCGCAGTACGGTTGCTGTTTCACAGAAGGGATCATCATCATCATCATTATCATATCAACCATGTATACGTCCACTGCTGAACAAAGGCCACCCCCATAGATTTCCACAATTATTGTCGTCATTTTGGGGGGAAATTGCCAGTACTCACCACGCTTGGTCGGCGATGGGTTGGTGAGCGCAGTATGATTGCTGTTTCTCAGATGGGACGCTGCTGCCCATCCCTTTAGTTTAGAATCGCTTAGTCGACATCCACGGGAGGAGATCGAGTTGTGCTATATTCGTGATCCGGACGCCACACAGATTATTAGGTGGTTGCTTATTAGGGAGTTTTGTCACAATCGCCACATTTGTCAGGTGGGCTGACTACGGCAGTTGAGTTTTAAGTGTACTCGAAGGACCCTGCTGCATATCCTCCGAATAATCCCATAGTTACCTTTTACAACACACACGAGATGAGACGGGTTCGTGCTATTCTTAGCCGGCTTACATCTAGCATTTTCTGGGCATTACACATAAAAATCTAAAGGCCTTCCAAAGTCCAAATTCCTTACAACGAAGAGTATCAAATTCTAGGTTGTTTATTTAGGTTGCGGTACTAACTTTATAAGTAAACAAAGACCAAAAGTCATCCCTTCATTAAAATGATTTAAAACATTTTGTGTTAATTACCAGCCCATTTTCTTATTTAAACGATGGATGAAGATGGAAATACATCATGCACTTTGTTACTAAAGCGCCAGTGTTACTAAATTATTTACTTATTTTGTAAAATACACATACAATTTCAGTTAAATCTTTATATTGCCACAACTAAATTGCAGGTATTAAATTCACATATAAAGACCATCGCCATTCGGGCATTTCCAACTAGTATCGCATGTGATCGAAATTTGACCAATGTTTTTATATAATTAATTGGAATATATTTGTATCATCATATCAGCCAGAGGACGTCCACTGCTGAACAAAGGCTACTTCCTGAGATTTCCACAACGTGCGGTTACATGCCGTTCTCCTCCATCCAACGACTTCTAGCGACCTTCACCAGGTCGTCTGTCCATCTCGTTGGAGGTCGTCCTACGCTGCGTTTTTCGGTGCGCGGTCTCTATTCGAGAACCTTTTGCCCCAACGGTCATCAGCTCTACGAGCAATGTGCCCCGCCCATTGCCGCTTCTAAGATAGATAAAGATAAAAATATTTTTATTCATGTAAAATTCATATTAACAGACTGCGAATGGCGAGATTGTGTTATTTTAATCACTGGATTCCATCTCGACGATAACTTGAAACCGTATTCTCGATGGAATAGTTGTTTCTTGATTTCGATTGCTTCAAGGACGACCCTTAAATAGAAGTAGCATTCGGTGGAGAGGACTTCTGGATGATGAAACTTGGTCCAGTGATTAGTTGAGTTGAACAGCCCTGACTCAAGCGCTCTTATGGAGACTGCAGTGCGCGGTCCACGCTAGTGTCCGGATTGGGTAGAGTGCTGCGAGCCTTCAGGCGGCCAATCATAATTTTAGCTAAAAGATGTCCACTGCCATCCTAAGACCGCCACAACGACCGGTCTGGGTTTGTTTTGTGTCTCCATTGGGGGGTTTTACCATTATCGCCACACTCGGGTTGGCGATCGGAGTTCAATTGTTATTTTACTCGAAGGATGCTGCTGCCCATCCTCCGCCAGAACCATAGTCACTTTTACTACAGCCACGAGATGGGTAGGGGTGGTGCTATTTTTAGCTTAGTCCGATTACCTTTTCGAAACCCCAGCTCCTCAAACCAGTCAGAGGCAGTCGGGTGGAAAGGGACCATCACGGTCCCGGACCGCTGAAAAGAGCTTTTAAAAGCTCCCTCCAGCTAACCTGGGTTGTCTAAGCTCGAGTAAGCGACAGCAAGCAAGGCGGTGGTACTTATTGTCAAGACTTTATATAAATATTAAATTTTCTAATAAAAATCGGTCCTTTATTTGCAGCCTGTGTCCCGTAAAACAATACCTAAATAACTGTCTATTAAAAATTAAAAATATTATTTAGACACCCCAGTCCACTACTAAAAGTTGGCCTGGCACAAACTGCCTCCCAGTTTGTGCGAGGCAAACTTTTAGTAGTGGACTGGGGTGTCTAAATAAAAAATTTGTGTTGGGTGTCTAAATAATTTTCCTTAACTGACTCTTATTCTTCCTTTATAAGTTTTACCAACACCAATGATTTATTTCAACGCCATCGTTTCACTAGGAACTACTTTAAAGAACTTTTTTTATAATATTGCTGTAATGGACAACGCAAGAACTTGTTTCGAGTTTCCCGTGAAAGAGTAGCTATGTAATTTGTCAATATTTTTTAACAAAGAAAATTTAAGTTTATTTTTCAACGTTAGGTCACGGGATTAGCAATAATTTTCACAAGTAATATTAAGCAACAAATGAAATATTTTACGACAAAGACCCGTTAACAAGTTTACTACAGATTGCTTTTATTCTACCTTTAGCCCAATCTTTTCTTTCTTTCCAAGTTAGCTAAGAAGGCTAGCAATTACATATTACTAGGAAACGCAGTTATACTGTTTAAGTTAGGTTGCAGTTAAGATTTTAAGCAATTTTACTCGTACTGAAGGAATTACTGTCAAATAATATAATAATTTAACGACGTGACATGTAATTTAGATAATTAAGTCTGAAGTAGCAATTTCACAGCCTTGTGATAAGATTAATTGAAAATTCATTTAACAAGCGATTTATTAACAAACCAGTCAGAACGTACCAAAACATGTGTACGGTATCATTAGAAATGGAACTGTTTTCCAAAATTAGGCTAAACATTTTCAACAAAACAACCAACAGTTCGTGGCTAATTAAGGCCCTTCCAAATCAAAGGTTTTAAACACAATAACCTCCGAAAATAATAAACATAACAAGTGCCTAATTAAAATAATAATGAGTCGTCGTTTTACACAAGCGTTGAACGTAAAAAGTGTTTAAGAATTTGGGCTCAAGATGATTAATTAATATTTTGTAGAAACTTAAAAAAAAATTGTAAACTGAGGTAACATAAAAATAAAAATTGGTGGGTGTATTGAGCTATTAGTACGACCTTTACCTTGATTCGCAACGATAACGTACGAGTAGGTATATAGTCATAAGCTTGTTGAACTGAAACTAACTTGGTTTAATCTAAGCTAATCTGATATGGCTGATGTGCACAGCTCATGTGTAATTTATATTAGTATTCCGCAGTTAGTTTAAGATGACGACAAATGTCAAACTTTTTGTAGTTCTAACAGTATGATCTTACACGGATTCTGTATGCGGTCTGTATTTTAAAGTGATCTTTGAAATGTTGTTTTTCACGCCGATATCGGTCATCATTATCATCATTATATCAGCCCGAGGACGTTCAATGCTGAACAATGGCCTCCCCACAGATTTCCACAATCACAGGATTGTTTTGGGGGGAATTTGCCAATACTCACCACGCTTGGTAGGCGGGTTGGTGAGCGCAGTATGGTAACTGTTCCACTCCAGAAGGGACGCCACTGCCCATCCCTCTAGTTCAGAGGCCCTTTGGCACCTTTTAAGATAATCACGGGAGTAGATGGAGTGGTGATGGCACCAAATATTCTTGATCCGGACACCACTTGGAATTATAGATATGGGTCAGTCAGCTCGTAATAACACCATTTTGGTATAGGACTTGCTTTTTCATGTGCGTAGTTATGTGGTAAGTTTACTGCTGAATATTATACTGTCTTTTT
Source organism: Diloba caeruleocephala (assembly GCA_947459985.1). Classification (NCBI taxonomy): domain Eukaryota; kingdom Metazoa; phylum Arthropoda; class Insecta; order Lepidoptera; family Noctuidae; genus Diloba; species Diloba caeruleocephala. The sequence continues at coordinate 8,695,182 of OX381618.1, forward strand.
TGTTGACAAAAGTCAGCTACCTAAAGTCAAAATATTCTTGGTTAAAAATATATTCACGTGTCGTATAATCAAATATTTGATTAAGAATATAGGGATAATACTACGAAATCTTCGTTCATTATTAATAACGAAGATTCGATTGTCTGGTAGATTGTTTGGTACTGAATAAAGATAGCGAAGGATCAAGCAAAAGAATAAACGATTTGATCTATTCAGAATCGTTGAATAATTTCGCGTACCGTATTAGTTATTCATAGATCGTAGAATAAAGTTTGAATAATATTATATATAGTAAGATATTCTGAGACAACTGCGGTAAATGAATCAAGTGTTAAATGATGTTTGTTCTCTTCATCAACATTGATTACTTATGTAATTAATAATATTCATTTTTTTATATTTATGTCAAATAAAGGGAATAAATATTACTAATTTCCGAAACCAAGCTATTACACATTTCAGATAACATATTCCGTGTGGTGTTCGGATTAAGAATATAGCACCACTCCGTCTCCTCCCGGGGATGTCGTAAAAGGCGACTAAGGGAATCTAAACCAGAGGGATGGGCAGCAGCGTCCCTTCTGTGAAACGGTAGCCATACTGCGCTCACCAAACCGCCTGCCAAGCGTGGTGAGTATTGGCAAATACCCCCCCAAAATGATGACACAGTTGTGAAAATCTATGGGGGAGGCCTTTGTTCAGCAGTGGACGTATAAATGGCCGATATGATATTATATTAAGCTTATCCGTGTGGTGTCCGGATTAAGAATATAGCACCACTCCATCTCCTCCCATGGATGTCGTAAAAGGCGACTAAGGGAAACTAAAACTATACCAAGGGGATGGGCAGCAGCGTCCCTTCTGTGGAACAGTAGCCATACTGCGCTCACCAACCCGCCTGTCAAGCGTGGTGAGTACTGGAAAATTCCCCCCAAAATGACGACACTATTGTGGAAATCTACGGGGAGGCCTATGTTCAGCAGTGGACGTATAAATAGCCGATGTGTGATTATATAATGCTAACTATTATAAAGCTATTATTTATTAGTACATTACGTATATATGTATACTGATCTACCATTTATATTTTCCGTGTGGTGTCCGGATTAAGAATGTAGTACCACGCCATCTCCTCCCGTAAAAGGGACTTTAAACCAGAAGGATGGGCAGCAGCGTCCCATTTGTGGAACGGCAGCTATTTTAGACTCGTCAACCCGCCTGCCAAGCGTGGCAAGGACTGGTAATTTCTCCTCAAAATGACGGCCCACGGCATTGAACCGGTCGTTGTCGAAGTCTATGAAGGAGGCCTTTGTTCAGCAGTGGACGTTCTTTTGCTGATATGATGACCATTTATCATTTAAAAAATATTTTATACCAACACGTTTCTAATATATAGATTGACGTAAATTTTGCCGTAAAGACATTGTTGGTATTTGTGTTTCTTGTACTACACTGTGTGAATTTGTGTTTATTATAATATACGTTACAGTGCAACCACTGTCAATCTTATTTTGGTCGACTGACAAGATCAAGATATGAGTCAGCCTCACGTGAATCAAGATAAGGAATTCTATTGTGAGGCTAGGTACAAACGCACTTGGATGAGCGCAGACAAAGTCTAGACTACTCGGCATACGCACAAACCCTCAGTACGTATTGTAGGTGCTTGCGTAGATGGCGCACACGTGATCACGTACTGCGGTGTGCGCAGCACAGCGCACAGCGAGGCTTCGTGGGATCCTTTACTGTCCTCCCCGAGAAGTGTCTGGGGGGTGACCTTTTTACAGTTGCCTTCTCTCCGCTAGAGGAGGTGACCGCTTTACAGTTTTTACCCCTTTGAGATGTGATATCGTAAACTTATAAATTTTAATTTCATAGTGATACATAATTCCTCACATCTTTTCCAATTTTATTTTTGGAATCTGAAATATGCTACGACGAGATCTCGTTCTATTTACGGTCCACATTCAGTTACCAATGTAATTTTAAAATCTTTTAGCCATCGTCGTAAAAGATTTTTCGGGCAACTATGAATGAATTTTTTACAAACGTTTCAAATTTTTTTTTTCTTTCCAATTCTTATATGTTACAACTATCTTCTATGTTTTAAAATTTTCAGATAGGCCATCATTATACAAGATAGTGGTACTATTGTATATAATCCGTGTGGTGTCCAGGAATATAGCACCACTCCATCTCCTTCCGTGGATGTCGAAAAAGGTGAGTAAGGGAATCTAAGCCAGAAGGATGGGCAGCAGCGTCCCAGTAGTCATACTGCGCTTAACAACTCGCCTTCCAAGCGTGGTGAATACTGGCAAACGCTCCCCAAAATACAACTGAATTGAATTGAAAGATACAATTGTGGAGATTTTTAGGTGGGAGGCCTTTGTTCAGCAGTGAACGTTTTTTGGCTGTGATGATGATGACTATAGTGGATAGTGACTGATATAATGGTACCACCACAGTGCCAGATATTCTGCCACCAAGCAGTAGTGTTTAAACTTTAGACATTACTGTTCTCCGGTTTGAAGGGCTCTGTAGCTAGTGAAATTATTGGGCATAAGAGTGTAAATAACGAATGTCTCGAGGTGACGAGCGCAGTGTGGTGCCACACGAAACTAGTCCAGGGTAGCATTAGGATTGTTATGGGCAAGCATGAAGCTAATCACCAGGCGAATGACTTGCTCGTCGCGTCAACATGTTGGATAAAAAAGATAGATAATACTGTATATTAACTAGTGAAAGGTTGCTGGTGACCCGTAATACTGCAGCCTCAGTACGTACAAAAAGAATGGTTCCCATAAAACAGTTAATAAAACTGTGTACTCAGTTTCCAATGTAAGCAATATAACAGGCATTCCGTGCGCCCTTTTTTCCTATAATGGAAAATCGGCAAGTCCCGACCTGCAAACCTGTAGCGATTTTATTAACTTATATGTTAGTATTTTTTTATTCTCCTTTATTAAGTGCTTTGATTTACTGTCAACGGCATGTTTTACACAGTGACTATTCGCTTGGCTTTTTGTGCTGGGTTGCGGATTAAATCCCGTTCTGTTCCAGGTTTGAGTGTCTGTACATGTGAGATTTAGGGTACCTTCAAATATGTCACTACGTGTCAGGGCGGCTGTAGCGCTACTCCCGCTTCTTTGGAGTTACTAGACATAATCATTCATTCAGTTCGATAACGAATTCCTTTATTTGCGTTTAATTCATATTTTTATTCGAGCAAAAAAAATGCGTCATGTCAATAGTCGATTTATGTACTGTGAAGCCTGTTTTTAATTTGCTTGCCGCGCTGCTGTCGCGCTACTTATACTGACAAAATTGGTGGCAACCTTGTCGGTTAACTTCACTCACGATACAGGAGATATCTTTCGAAGTTAACAAAAAAAGTAATACTTTCAACGATGCAGTTTACTGGATTAACAGGAATGCCTTTCCTTAGTTGCCATACATGTTTATGTTTATGAAAGAATATCCATATGTAATAAAGAATAAGAAGCTATCCTCAAAATAATTTATAATACGATTATTGCTTGACATACGATATTTCCCACCTTCCTTATACCTTCCTTCGAGATGCCGTAAACATGTTTACTGACCTGAAAAGTCCATGGTCATATTATAATAACGTAACCATTTTTGTTTTACTTACTAGGAGGGATCAAAAAGTAGTGAGAACGACATACTCCTTGGTAAGAAAAAAAAATACGGGCAGGCATAGCTCAAATACATATTTGTAATATTAATTAAGAAAAACATCTTCGATTCTCTTTTGTTTTTTTCTGAATGTAGTCATTTGTTTGCTTCGTGTGTGTTCTTGAAAATGGAGAAAACGAAGTGAGAGCCGTTGTTAAATACCACTGTTTAAAAAAGTTAATGACGCAAATGATTCATTGTGATTTGGAGGCAACATTAGGAGAGTCTGCTCCGCCGTATTCTACTGTCGCAAGGTGGGCTTCTCAATTTCGAGTAGGGAGAACGAGCACGGTAGACGAACATCGTTGCGGCCGTCCATCGACGTCAGTCACCCAGTGTATTGTGCGATCGAAGAGTTACCATCCGACACTTAATTCAAGAAACAGGCATTTCGTATGGAAGTATTCAATCCATATTGAAACAATCTTTGAATATGAGAAAAGTCTCCGCAAGATGGGTGCCGAGAATGTTAACCGACAGTCAGAAACAAAATCGACTTGACATATCGAAGATATTGTGTTGGACAAGTTTCAGAAGATTCTGAAAACTTTTTGTCTCGTTTCGTAACAATGGACGAAACATGGGTCCATCATTTTGATCCCGAGACAAAACAGCAATCTTCGCAATGGAAACGGCCATCATCACCGACCCCGAAGAAGTTTCGTGTCGTGGCATCGGTTGGCAAGGTTATGGCCTCAATATTTTGGGACTCAGAAGGGATATTGTTGATTGATTACCTGGAGTGTAAAATAAAACATAAAACTATTACAGGCCAATATTATTCAACTTTAGGTACCTTAATAATTTATTTTTCTACGTAGTTTCCGAGTCTCTCTACACACCGAGTCCAGCGCTTTTCCAAGGCTTCATCCCTTTCACAAAAAAAGTTTTGTCTTGGTCCTGCAAAAAGCTCTCCACGGCATCATCACCTCGTTATCGTCTTCGTCCCTGTTTCCCCTTAAGTATTTTTTCAATTTGGTGCACAGATAAAAATCGCTAGCCGCCAGATCTGGTGAATAAGGGGGTGGTCAACCAATTCGAAGCCAGCTTGCTGAATGGCAGCCATCGCAAGTGCCGAGCGCACAGGGCGCGGGTGCGTTGTCGTGATGAAACAGCACGCCCCTTCGAAGTTTCCCTCTCCTTTTCTCTTTGATGGCATTCCTCAACTTGGGAATTAAAGTTGAATAATATTGGCCTGTAATAGTTTTGTGTTTTATTTTACACTCCAGGTAATCAATCAACAATATCCCTTCTGAGTCCCAAAATATTGAGACCATAACCTTGCCAACCGATGCCACGATACGAAACTTCTTCGGGGTCGGTGATGATGGCCGTTTCCATTGCGAAGATTGCTGTTTTGTCTCGGGATCAAAATGATGGACCCATGTTTCGTCCATTGTTACGAAACGAGACAAAAAGTTTTCAGAATCTTCTGAAACTTGTCCAACACAATAGGCAGCAGCTTCCTTTCTAGGAAACAGCAGCTATACTGCGCTCACCGTCTACCAAACGTGGTGAGTACTGGTCCCCTCAAAATTACCTTGATGGGAGACCTTTGTTCAGCCGTGAACGTACTTTGGCTCATATGATGATGATGATGACAGTCCGGAGTTTAAAGATAGTAGCAGTACCGACAATAGTGAATAATTTAATGTACTAGTCGAAAACATTGACTTTGTTTAAAAAATATAGGAGATTTAACGGGCAAACTAAACAACTTATTTCCATGGGTTTTTTTTTAGTTGTCGATAGATTTATTGAAAAAGAATACTCTGGGAGATGGCGTTAATTGAATGAAGATACATAATAATCGATGAGTTTTCACTGTTTATTTATTGATTTATTATGGTTTGCTTGCAGTTAGTACATTGATACTTATATTCTAGCAAACAAGCACAGTATTTTGGTAAATATTTAACCTATTATAAGCAAACACTACATTCAATAATATTTATGAGTAAGAATAATAGAACAACAGCAAACACAGCTCAAGTTTACCCATTTTATACATATATTGAATAAGCAACATCGCTCCTTCTAGAACAATATCAAATTTAACTAGATTAGGATTCACAATCACTAAGTTACTTATTAACTGCGACCCCCACCACACAGCTCTCAACACTATTTTGAATTCAAGAAACATTCTAGGAATATATCAGTATCACCACTATACTCATTGGTCAATTTGCACATACGTGGAATCAGGTAGCTGGAACCAAGCATTGTTCTCTTTAGTGCAGGACAGAAGAGAGTGATTCAGTAACGAGGATACCGAGATGGCACATGTATATAAAAAAATTGTAGTAACTGCGGACAATATATCTTGTTCCTGACAAGTTTATGTGTGAACATTAAATTGAGCACTTTTCTTCGTTTATCACTGTCCGTATACGGACTGAATGCAAGTTTTCTGTCAAGTATTATTCCCAAGTCCTTTATACACTCAACTTCTTGCAATATCACATCATTAAAAATGTAGAATGAAGGAAATACATTGATTCACCTGGTGAATTTTATGTGCTGACATTTTTCAGGATTCAATTGCATATAATTCTTCATGCACCAACTGTATAACTTATCTAAATCTTCTTGGAGCGATATAATGTCATCGGATGATTTAATAATTTTGAGGATCTTAAGATAATCAGCAAACATGAATGGTGTGGAATAGTGAAAGCAGTGAGTAATATCATTAATGAACATGTTAAATAAAATGGGGCCCAAATGCGAGCCTTGTGGTACCAGATGTACTATTACAGGAAGTAGAACTAACCGTTAGTATTAACCGTTAAGCACAACATGGAAGAGACGCTCGTTAAGATAAGACCGAATCCATTCAATCATAGATCCTGTATAAATACATGGACAACTTCTTCGTGAGAGACTCTGTCAAACGCCCTGCTGAAGTCAGTATATACTACGTCTACTTGTTTTTCGTTATCTAAGGCTTCGGACAATGTTTTCACAAAAATAGTTAGATTTGTGCATGTAGATCGAGATCTAACAAACCCATGTTGGTGATCAATTAGAAACTGCTTAAACTGTACGTCAAAATAACTATACACTACTGATTCTAGGATTCATGAAAAACTTGACAAAATTGAAATAGGACGGTAATTACTAATTAAACTTTTGTCTGTAGACTTATGAACAGGCATCACCCTGGCCGTTTTCCATTGCGTTGGAAAAGTCCCTGTGTTAAGTGACTTGTTGTATATTTTACAGAGCGGGTTAACATCACAGTCACCAAGCAATGAATTTCAGTCTAAATTATCCAGATACTGATGTATAGACTTGTAGTGCTTTAACTCAGGAATGCCAGCAAATGGAATAAAGATTTCAAATGATAGGGATCTACGTTGCACAATACATCTCTAGACTCAGCAACTTGACAAGATAGAATATCGGGCAGAACAAGATCGAATACATTTCCCATACTGTTATGCTAACTGTTGAGTTGGGTAAGATTATTAATATAAGCAAGGTTTGGCAGACTAATGGTAAAGCTACATTCTCTTTACTATCTAGCAATTTATAATTAATAGTGCTTAAGTTGAAATCAGTGTGGTGCCGGCTCAGAATGCCACCACTCCATCTCCTCCCATGGGTGTCGTAAAAGTCGACTAAGGGATTAGCCGGAGGATGGGCAGCAGCGTCCTTCGAGTACATTAACAACTCAACTGCGGTCGCCAACCCGCCTGCCAAGCGTGGCGATTATGGCAAAACCCCCCAATGAGCCCACAACACATCCATATCGGTCGTTGTGGTGATCTTTGGGGGAGGCCTGTGTCCAGCAGTGGACTTCATTCGGCCGAAATGATGACTGAAAATTTCGGGAATCAAGGAAGTGACACAACATTACTATTTAAAAATGTATTTATTGCTTTTCGAAGTATTCTCCGCGAAATTTGACACATTTTTCCATACGATGGAACCAATCATTGAAGCAACCATTCCATTCGGAAGTTGGGGTCTCCAAAATGGCCGGTTTGTAAGCGTCCACAGCTTCGTTAGGTGATGAAAATCTCTGTCCACGCAATTTATTCTTTATTTTAGGGAAAGTATAGAAATCATTAGGGCTTAGGTCGGAGCTGTACGGCGGATGGTCTAATAATTCTATGTTTTCAAAAACTTTTTTAAAAACTCTTTTGTTCTGTGCGCGGTGTGAGAACTCGCATTGTCGTGATGGAGGATGATGCGGCGGTTGCAGTTCTCTCTACGGAGTTCAGAAACTACCTGTGGCAAAAAAATGCTAGCATACCATTCTGCATTAGCCGTTCTTTGTCCCTCAAGAGGAATAGTCGTAACATGGCCGGTTTTGGAGACAAACGTGGCCAACAACACTAAATATTTTCACGGAAAGTTGTTGGGTTTTCAAACATATCAACACATACACAACATAAACACCAACAAGCTCAATAATGTCAGCTGTCGTATAATAATTGAATACATTTTATGTCTGCCTAGCACACGTGCATCAGTAAATAGGGTCATTATTTAATTAATAAATTGTGTACAAGTGTAAACTCAACTACAGGTGTCGGTTCTTAATTAAGATGATTTTGAACCAAGGAGTATAGGTATTCTAAAACGCCCCAATAGTTATGTTCTTCCTTTTTAAAATCCCAGCCCTACTTAAACTAGTTTGTTATTATTATTTTTTTGTTTGTTTTATTTTTTTATTTGTTGTATGCTATTTTAATATAAATACATACATAATCAGCCCATTATTGCCCCTCTGCTGGGCACGGACCTTATCTCACGATGCGAAAGGTTAACCTTAGTCCACCACGCTGGCCAAGTGCGAGTTGGCGGACTACACACACCATTGAAAACTTTTGGAGGCCTCTCAGGTGTGCAGGTTTCCGCATTACTATTCCTAAAATAAGCGGGTGTCCCGTTTTACGAGGAGGGATCAAAAAGTAGTGAGAATGAAATGGAAGATGAAGTTGGCGTATATTCTTAATCTGAAAATCACAAGGTTTCACCAACTGTAGGTATATGGTATAAACTACGTTTTTGAGCATAATTGTGTAATAATCGCGCTACCCTCTCCCAGCCTTTTGGTGTTTGGTGCCTTTTAATGTCACGATTGCTAACTTTCAAGGAATCAGGTCAATTTTGTGGTGGAACGAAGTACTGGAAAAAGGGACGGCCCCGTTCAAAACAGGAAATGTGGTAACGTTATATAATAAGCACTTAGGCATATGTCGTATCGGTACTAAATTTGCTACAGAGACTTCTTAATCTGTTTTTCATCTTTAGTCGATTGATAGTATCGATGACTTTTGCTGATGTTTTGGCTGATTTTCACTTGTGGATATCCTCATGGTCATCCGCAACCTGGGGATTTTAGGCAGTATGAATATACTGCCTAAAATCAGCGCAGTATTTCTTCTCCCTTATCTCCTACCTTGCGCCGGGGGCACGACATTTGCTCGCGCGTTTACTTTGCCTTAGGTTTCGGTTTCGAGTCCCTGGTAAAGATAGGAAACGCGCAATATATTTTTACTCATTCAATTTAGAGTGAACAAATAAGTTTATTTCTAGCCAAGTGTCCTGTCAACCTCTACTTAGCAAAAACTACCCAATATACTGAATACCATGTCGCAAATATAGTGTAATAATATCATTATCATTATTATCTTCACATTAGCCGAAGGACGTCCACTGTTGAACAAAGCCGTCCCCGATCGATTTTCATAACAAGCTGCTACATGCCGCCCGCGTCCAACGTCTCCCGGCGACCCTCATGTCACGCTGAGTTTTCCAGTGGGCGGTCTCTACTCGAAAACCTTTTTGTTCCAACAGTCATCAGTAGGTACTACAAGCAATATGCTCCGTCCGTCCGTGTCTGTCGACAACTTTAGTTCTTTTACGGATTTCCTCATTTCTGATTCGGTACAAAAATGTAATGTTTAGTCATTAATAGAAGTTATAATAAAACAATTTTAAACGGATTATTACCGTGTGGTACCGGCTCAGAATGCCACCACCCCATTTCATCCCGTGGGTGTCGTAAAAGTCGACTAAGGGATTAACCGGAGGATGGGCAGCAGCATCCTTCGAGTACATTAACAACTCAACTGCGATCGCAAACCCGCCTGCCAAGCGGGGCGATTATAGCAAGACCCCCCAATCCACCAAAGACCATATCGGTAACTCTGTAATAAAGACCCGCTGTTTTACCATTTATTAAGGGAGTCACCGACAAAATTGGTCACATCTTGAAGCATGCTTCTATAAAAACCTACTTCAAATTGCATAAGAAGATCAGCCAACTTTTAGAACCGGTGAAATGTCCCATACCTTTACAAGATGCAGGGGTCTACAACATTGACTGTGATTGTGGTTTGTCATACATAGGGCAAACAAAGCGTAGCATAGTCACCCGAGTAAAAGAACTTATAGCTGACGTCATTCATAGACGCTTCACAAAGTCTGCAGTGTGTGAACATGCCTTAGGCAAACCCAACCACTATCTTCGTTTTGATCAACCTCAAGTCCTCGCGAAAGAGAACCGATATGTACCAAGAATGTTTCGTGAGTCTATTGAAATTAAAAAACATCCTAATTTTAATAGAAAAGATGGTTGGCAGGTACCACCCGTTTGGAATCCAGTTGTTAAAATAATAAAGTCCCAAACAACATACCGCACTAAAGAACATCAAGGCACTGTGAGTGATTACTGCGTGCATCGAAACTAATTGATTAAAATTGTAAGGTAGATAAAATAAAATTACTTTTTAAAAATCTGCAACGACGCCTGTCACCTTAGACATCCTGCGACCACGAATGCTGCAAAGTATTCGAAACGTCAGGAAAAACAAAAGTCTATAATATACGCGATCTAATCCGTTTAAAATTGTTTTATTATAATGTGTGGATAATCGCGAAAGCCCTAAGACATTACTAATAGAAGTTACGTAAGTTACAATCTGACTTTTAGATTTTCAACGTACCCCTTGAAAAAAATAGATTAACTTAATTGGCAAACTTTGTGTAATGCTCTAATTCTATTAATGAGTTGCACGATCTAAAAGTTAAACGTAATCAAATTAAACCTTCTTGCGACAATACAACAGAAAGAAAAACCATTTATTTTTATTTCGCTGGTACGTTTGTTGAACTTTTTTTTCTGTAAAATATCATCATCGTCATCATCATCACCATATTAGCGATTTATACGTTCACTGATGAACAAATGTCTCCCCCATAGATTTCCACAATTATGTCGTCATTTTGGGGGGTATTCGCATTGGCAAATACCCCCTAAATTGAGTATTGACTGATCACACTTGGCAGGCGAGTTAGAGGGCGCAGCATGGCTCGCGTTCCACAGAAGGGATGCTGCTGTATAAGAATAAAGCCACACTCCATTTCCTCCCGTGGAAATCGTAAAAGGCGACTAGGGACTCTCAATATCAATATCTGCTACAGTTTATGTCAGCTGATCACAAATATAATATCAAAGTTATCACATTATTTACCAACATGGTTTCAAGAAACACTTTCACTCGTCAATTTCATTTTCTCCCTTTCTTCGCGCACTGTTCGAGAGCTATATAGTTATATGTATTGGTAATATAGTGGCTATAGTAAAAACGACATTCTGTAATACAGCGTTCGAGTTCCTACAGAAAACTAAACTTGACTGCCTTAGAATACCTCGAACTACAATTTTAGGATACTTAATGATATCATTTTAGTAACTAAGATATAAAAAATACTATAGGTGAATATTTTCAAAGATTGAAATCTTTGCACATTTTTGGTCATGTTACGGACGGTAAATAGTTTGATAGCTCCACTGCTGTTGCGCTCGTTTTATTGAACGCAGTTACGATTTGGGCTAGTGTTTTTGTATTCTTTTATTTTTTATTCTATGAATTTTGGAGGATTTCAATTAGTGATAATAATAGTAGTAAATAATAAATAATAACATGATAATGCAAGGAATATTCAAAGTAATATGTACCACAATACAAGTTTTGTCCGAAAAATAAACACCTTTAGATAAAGCTGGCACTTAAAACTCAAATGTTTCCGTTTTATAGTCCAGAAATATTCAGACAAAATGTAAGGCATCTCATGGAATGGTCTTTTGAATAAAGATCCATAGCCGTTTTGGGATGACCTAACAGACGGCGAGCATGAATCAGTCATCGTGTGGCATAACCCCCATATTTTAGGGAGCTCAACTGATGTCAAGCATCAAGCGTGACAATTATCGCAATATTCCCCACGATCATTCATAGAAGTGATTGATGTTAGGCGAATTGGTGTATGCTCCTAAGCGATGAGTCAGGATTGCCTTTTCTGATACATGCACGTTGATGTACATACAGTTTGTTCCAATTTGACGTATAAACTAAACTAGTTGTCATGGTACGTGCCATGTTTGCAAATCTAGGATAACTCCGATTAGTAGATTATAGAAACAATTCGATTAAATTGATGTTTGATACGTGGCGCATTAGAGCAGGCTATAATACGATCTTGATGTTGTATTATGCCATCTCTGCACCGATTTTTTTTATATCGATTAAAAATTTTTTCACCATGTATCATGATATTTTCTGACAACTTTAAATGATAAAAATAAAAAACGTAATTTAATCTTCTAAGTAGCAAAGTAAAACGTGTTAAATACAGCGCCTGGAAGACAACTAAAAATAGGCACATTTTGCTGGTCGCACATTGTATAAGCGGCTGCAAGCGCATCGTCTCCGACGATAAGTGCCCTAACTTTTGCTGAAGGGTTTACTTGAACGTTGTACGTGGTCCACTGATTAACATAGGTCTTCCCATAGATTTCCATTACCGCTTTTTTGTCATCGTTAGAGGAAAATTTCCAGTACTCACGCTTTGCAGGAGGGTTCTATGCGCAGTATAGCTACTTTTCCAAAGAAAGGGCTTTGCTGCCCATACCTACGGTTTAGAATCTCTTACATACGTTTTACGTCATCTACGGGAGGAGATGGAGTGGTGCTTCATTCTAAATACGGAGATCTTTTTCTTTCTTTTTTTTTTTTTTTTTTCTTTTTTTAAAAAAACATTTCCCCACACTAGTATTTCTCCTGTGTCGTGGGTACGTTTACAGACATAAATTCCACACACAATACACCCAGACCGGGAACAACTACCTGCAGATCATACAAATATTTGTTCCGTGCGGGAATCGAACCCGCGACCCGGAGCGCAGCAGCCGACTGTGTCAGCCACTGCAATCACACATAAATCCGAAAAGTCAGAGGTGCGGGCCAGGATCAAACTCAGACCTTTTTGTATGGGAAGGAAGCTTTCAACCACTAGGCTATCACTCCTTTATTTTTGCTTCAGCTTTTATATGAACTTACTGCTATCCTCTCACTATTTCATCCTGTTGGCCTATTGTTAATATTTATACACATAACACTATTGGTTGAATTACTATAATCTTCTGTTAAGGCCACGTTGTCGGAGTTAAGGAGCATATATGTGTAACGAGCAAACCACTCTGCCGCCCCGCAAGAAAAGAGACGAACACGCTAAGCTTCATATACAAAGGAGATCCCAAATAATTTTATAGCTTAACCAACATAGGTGTAGTATAATTTGGTTTCAGTTGTTTTCAATCTTCGTTCGATTACCCAAATAGCCGGTTGATTAGGAACATGATTTTCTAATATTCTACGACGAGTCTTACTAAAATGCTGTGTACCTCTTACATAAATTTCAAGGCTTATTCAGTAACTAAGTCCTAACAGACACTTTTATACACGTCATATTGAAACAACAGATGGCATTTAGGTACATATTCATGTACCTAAATGCCATCTGTTGGACCTCTGAGAAGAAATGCTGAAAGAAACACGGGGATTGGTCATTCTTGTTTACTTTTATTTTACAAATCGGTTCTTCGCGAAGTATTAGAACAGATCTCTCTGTGCACTGATAAAAATAAACATTGGATGATCTATAATACAAATAGTACAAGAGGGTTGGTGCAGTGGCTGCCACAGTCGGCTGCTGCGCTCCGGGTCGTGGGTTCGATTCCCGAAAGGAACAAATATTTGTATGATCTGCAGGTAGTTGCTCCGGGTCCGGGTGTATTGTATGTGGAATTCATTTCTGCTAACGCACCCACGACACAAGAGAAATCCAAGTGTGGGGGCAAAGTTTAAAAAAAAAGAATAAATGAGAAATTCAAATGCATTTGGTTTTCAGGAAAGCTACGTACATTTTCAGAAAAGAAAGAACGCTATAATGTTCCCATTCACAACGTAGTATTTAAACTCATAATGATTTATAAGAATTGATTTTACTTGGGTTTAAATATCCCAATCCCAACTGTAAGGTCAGTAATTGCTTCAAGTATTTTACTATAAAATTGAACCCAGTTACCTAAATATAATATATAGTTCTCATATATTTTCCTTGCTTTACAGTATTCTGTTTAAACCTACAACCCCTTTTACCTTAAATAACGTTTTAAGTTCCATAATGACGCACATTCGAGATTCCTGAGATCGTCGGAGAATCTGAGACTTGAGATGCCAATGCATTCTATCAAATTTTGTGATAAATCCTTCACCGTTCAGGCTGTCTGATTATGGAATGCACTGCCTGTATCAATCAAACCGGCCCAGTCCTTGGTTACTTTAAAAAAACTAGAAAAAGAACATTACTTGTCTATTTATATGTTTGTTGTATTTACCAATATAGTACTTTTTTCTTATTGTGTATTTTCCATATTTTATTATACTTATATACGATATCCAATATTCTTATAGATTATTTATATTGTATTGTATAAAGTATTATATATGGTTGTATACAAGGTCTTAATTTAATAGTCCACGATATTTTGCATGGCGCTATAGTGAACGATGAAGATAATGTAGGTATAAAAAAAAACTTGTAAATCTGCTGTTTAAAAAAATATTTTATTTAATCATTTCTTTCTTTACTTCCTAGTTCTCTTAGTTGTGATAATATTCACATGCATCTAGTAAGACAATGGCGGACGGGGCTGGTTGACTGATTTAGATAGTCTGTAACGTTAAACAAAACAGACGGCGCACGGTAGCGACATCACACAAAAGAAAGAAGTGGATTTTTACCATGAATTTTTTTTTGTGTTTGGTCCATCATCTTAAGCATTTACTGAGGCACCATGCAAAATATCGTGGATTATTAAAATAAGACCTTATATATGTGCATATTATTAAAGTAACTTATGGAATATATACCTATTTGTATTATATTTAATTGTCTAGATACACGATTTGATTATATTAATATACTAAGTACACCACGGAATACCCCCTTTGTCTTTGTCCATCTTTTTCTTGTCCATCCACAGGTTGTCTGTAAGAAATCGCTAATAACGATTAGACCGCCCATTGTACAACTACTGTTCATAAAATGGTTCCTAGTAGTGGTTTTTACAATGGTGTACAATAAAGAAAATTCTATTCTTTTCTATAAATTAATTGGTTTTGGCCATACAAATTGAGGCAGATACTACTATTTTATATTTATTTCAGCATTTATATTATGAATTTCGCTTTTTACGTTAAATTTTACGTATAAACGTGTATTTTTACATTCAGTAGTTATGTATGTGTTCTCCTCCCTCCTACTTATTTACAATATATGCTGGGTTGCGTTCATTTATCATCCGCCTGTATATCTTGCACCGATTTTTCCTTGACAAGTGTCCTTTTAGCGGAACGAATTGGATTTTTCTGCCTTGGATTTTATGAATAAATAATGATGATAAATATTGCAGTGCTTGTTTTATTTTTATATATTTTCACAAGAATAAACATTTCCTTAGTTGAATGCATATTAGGCGTGGTTTTTCTAACTCACATTTCATTCAATAGTCAAAAATAGCTCCAGTTTGTATAAGGTCCAGATCGCGAATGGTCCAATTCGCAGTTGTTGTTGTTATTAGCAGACGGGAGGATGATACTGCCGACCTTCTTAATATCCACCCTTAGTCGCCTTTTACTGTACCTATGGCTAGGGAAGGGTGGCTTATTCTTTTCCGGGAACCACATGCAATATATAAGATAGAATATTATTTTGTTTAAGGTTAATGTAATGAAAAACAAGTAATTTTTATTAAGCTGCCAGAGCTTTTTTATTTATATACTTTATTATTATATTTATATAATTTATATACTTCTAGTAAATAAATTGTAAGAAAAAGTATAAATTGCCAGCAAGTTATGTTCCCAGCTCAATTCATCAGCCATGCACATTCAACCACCCTACCGATCAGATAGTTACGTCACGAATAACACGTTAATTTGCAATTATTTGAGTTTAACAACCAAATAAACAGCGTTTACTTGATATTTTGATAAGTCTAGATATACTAGCACTATTTACAAAATAATCTTCTAAAGTCACTATTACTATACTATATTTACTCAAATCTAATGAGATTGAGTGGTGCTATATTCTTAATCCGTATGGTGTTCGGATTCACGGACCACTTCATCTCATCCCGTGGATGTTGTAAAAGGGACGAGGCGCGACTAAGGGAATATAAACCAGAGGGATGGGCAGCAGCGTCCCTTCTGTGAAACGGTAGCCATACTGCGCTCACCAACCCGCCTGCCAAGCGTGGTGGGTATTGGCAAATTCCCCCCAAAATGATGTTACATTTGCGGAAATCTATGGGCCTTTGTTCAACAGTGGACGTATAAATGGCCGATATGATGATGATAATTAAATAAACAAAACTATAAAAGTTTAACTTTAGCCACAATATAATAATGCGACCAGAGCCGTAAACCACGATCTGGAATCTATTAAGAACTGGGCTGGTAGTTTGGTATTTCGGTAATCCCCACTGAATGCCAAGCTATCATTTTAGGAAGCAATAGAAATATCTACAATATGGGCAGTGCTATTGTTCCACCTATCATCTTCAATGACATAATCATTCCTGTCAGCTCCAGCGTCAAAGATCTTGCCGTACATCTCGACTCTACACATAATTGGCGTTCGCAAGTTACGAACGTAAGCCAAAAAGTGACGGGTATTTTGCGATCTCTCTATCGCCTCAAAAACTTTCTACCATCTCATACAAAAGCAATGCTTACCTTAATTTTCCTAATAATCGATTATGGTGTGTGCTACTTTGACCGGAATACAGATCTACTCAACAAACTTGATCGTCTTCTGAATAATTGCATTCGATTTGTCTTCAATCTCCGAAAATATGATCATGTATCAGCATTTCGATCTCATTTAAATTGGTTTCCCATTCAGCAGCGCAGAAATATGAGGGCACTGACTACCCTGTTCACTATACTTCACGCACCCAATTGTCCTTCTTACTTCTCACTTCCAGTATCTTTGTTCCAAACATGAAAAATTCTTCGTTCTACTAATAATTGTGTTCTTCAATGTCCTACTCATCAATCAGACTTTATTCATTCTACCTTCTTTGTTCAATCTAGTCTACTGTGGAATGCGCTGCCTCTCGAAATCAGAAAGGTTAACGGTCGGCGGCTGAAACGATGACGATGTCTTACTTACATGCTCAGGTTACACGCAACAAGTGATCAAAGAGGCCGCCGTTTTGAGCTAGACACTCTGGCAACGAAAATTGTCTCTGAGCTGTGACAGCACGTTTAATACGTCTATCTAACTCGCGGACATTACACACATCATGGTCAGGCAATCGTGCCATCCCCATGCTACGCGTCCGTGCAACATATTTCAAAGTACCTACCTACAATGATACGATATCGAAGAACTCGATATTTGAAAAAGCAATCCGGAGCCGACGTGGTCTGATCTGCAGCCATTATTATCGAATTGAGTGATCCATCGCGAAAAGATAAGAATAAAAGAAAGAAATATTTTAGTCAAAAATAGCTCCAGTTCATATAAGGTCCAGATCGCGAATGGTCCAATTCGCAGTTGTTGCTGTTATTAGCAGACGGGAGGATGCTACTGCCGACCTTCTTAATATCCACCCTTAGTCGCCTTTTAGTGTACCTATGGCTAGGGAAGGGTGGCTTATTCTTTTCCGGGAACCACATGCAATATATAAGATATGTAATGAAAAACAAGTAATTTTTATTAAGCTGCCTGCCTGCAAAAATTAGGTAAATTTTTGTTTTGTGGGAATGTTGTCAGAATCGAATAAACTTTCACCTCCATATAGATTTCTTGGTTTTGCATATACAGCCTGTATATACGTGTATATATTTATATGTTTATCTCTCTTCTATATGATATGAATAGGTATACCCTTTTATATTACGCAGTATAATTGACTCGTGTATAATTAAATGTATAATAATATATATATTATACTTGTATAATATAATTAAATGGTCTAGTAAATAAATATATAATTTTATTATTAGTGAGCGACGATAAAACATTTATTTTCTTTTAAAAGTCACTTCGTATTTATTTTTATATTATAATTATGGTAAAGCATAATTATAATACGATATATTTTCAATTCGAAAGTAACAAAGTATCAAAATTAAACTATAATAACAGCCGTTATTATGGTTAATACCGTATTTTACATTATAATGATTTATGGTTATTTAATAATAAATAACAAGATATGATTAAATAATACGTACTGGTATAACATCAACCCATTAATAACCTTTTTTTTGGTGGATTAATACACATTTCTTGTTCTTAAAAGAAGAAAAAAAATATACACATTATATAAAGCCTTACGATTACGAAAACACATTTTTTGGTAGTGTCTTTAGTTTTGTGGTCACGGACAGATCGCAACTGGCATCTTGGCTAGATTACTAATTAACTTGTGTTCAAGATACCTCTCCCATTCCCCGATGTAGGAACATTAATTATACATGAACCTTTTTCAAAATTGAAGTAAATTGTGTAATCTTAACTGGTAAGAATGAACAACAAAAAACTATTTCACGAGAACCTAAGTAAAACTTCTCAAATATTAATAAAAATGTGCTGCCATTATTTTTCTAAGCAAACAGAATCAGTTGCAAATAATACGCAAGTGATAGCTCTGTTTCATTTTACTTCTAGATCTAAATGACTACATTTCTCTCCAAAGTAGTTAAATTACTATTAGTCTAAAATACACTTACGCGTAATGCGGCGTAATAAATGAGAATACATAAATTTTCGAAATCCCTCGTGTGGTTATCTTTATAACACTTTTTATGGTAAATTGAGCTTTTTATTGCTATTTTTAATATAATGGTACCCTAAAATATTACGAGAAAGACGTACGTTTTATCGTTTTTCGTCAGTAAGGATCCATTAGACGATTTGTACGATTGACTTGGTCGTCTTTCTCGTCATCGTATTTGGAGCACAGGAAAAAGAGAACAACTGGCATTGTGTTTCCCTAATAATAATACTTCAAACAATGTTATAGTTATGTTATTCATAGAAAGAGGAGAATTTCATTAATTCATTTCAGTTGACAGTAGTAATTTTAATTCAGAGAAGTTAAAATAAACATAAAGAAAAACGATAATACTTAGTAGTAAGTACTAACCCAAAAATGCAGTGGAGTACGTAGTCGCTACGACTATGTAGTTCAACGATGTAGCTGTCATCAAAGCTACAGTGGCTACGCCATAGTTACGGCTACGGAAGGCTTTATTTTCTCGTAAAATTTAAGCAATTGAGTTTTAAGACGACTGAGCCCTATTGTTGGTATTTATAACATTACGTTAATATCTATCGCATAATTTTTTTTATAGACGGGTCTAGTCTTTTATCGATTTAGCGGTTTTGATACTTCAGTACCCATCAATATAATCAAGAGCTTATTTTCCTCATTACTAGAAAGTATGCCTATAATGGAATAGAATAGAAGCAACCAGATAAGCATTACTGACGGTACTTTAAAGCAAATTCCTACCATATGGTATTTAAAAAAAAATACTATACTCTATGAGAACGGCCGCTGTAAGTTAGATTCAGAAACATATATTACTCATTATAATAAAACACTTTCAAATGAATTATGTTGCGTATTTTTTTGTTTATTTTCCTAACGTTGCGAACACTTCGCAGCATTTGCGGTCGAAGGATTACCAAGATGACAGGCTGCGTTACAGATATTAAAACAAAAATCTATGTCTAGTATTTATTTCCTTTATTTTAAATTAATACATATAAATTAATATTATTTATATTAGATAAAAGAATACAATACATATTTAAAAATATAAAAAATAGTAACCCACCGACATCGGGAACAAGGTCCAAGCTGCCGGTGGTCAGGGCTCCAGAGAGAGGAACCTCCTAACAATACGAGCCGTGCCTAGGAGTACCGGCTTCTGCATCAAGCCCTTGACCCAGCCGCCTAACGAGAGCCTCTTCAGGTGATGGTCGAGGCTCTTGGCCATTAGGCCATTGGCCGTAACACCTTTGGGCACAATGATTGCAGAGTCTACTTCCCACATGTCGACAACCTCGTGCGCCAAGTCAAGATACTTAATTTGCTTATCTTTCTCGGCCTTCAAGAGATTCTCGTCATGCGGGATAGTTATATCCACAATCATTGTGCGGCGCTCTACTCAATCTATCACCACTATATCAGGCTTATTGGCTACAATAGTCCTGTCAGTGATGATAGATCGATCCCAGTACAATGTGACATGGTCATTCTCGAGAACTGGGTCGGGCACATACTTGTAGTATGGCACTTCTGAACTCACAAGGTTGTATTGCAGCGCAAGTTGCTGGTGTATAATCCTGGCCACTTGGTTATGCCTGTGCAAGTACTCGCCATTAGCAAGACGAGAACAACCGGAAATAATGTGACGGATAGACTCCCCGGACGGTGGCATGCCCGACAGATGTCAACCGTGCCGTACTTCACAATATATTTCCGATAGTTATTCGTCATGATAATTTCATCCATAATTGCACAGAGAAAACCTTCGGTTTCCCCGAAGAGGTCATCGAAGCGTAGTCAAGCCACGGACGCTAAAAAGTTTACATCGGGCCCATGAAGGGCCCGGTAAAAGGGTCCGTGAAGCTCTTTGCTCTGCCATACCTCCATGCGGTCATTAATGTCAAGCACTACAGGTTTATGCCAGTTCTCTTTAGCCAAGGAGAGCGGGGTGAGTCCCTTGTCTATCGCAACCACATCTCGGTGCATCCCCAAATCGGCTTGGAGAAAGTACTCCCTGAGTTTGCACACCTCACGATTGTGGAGGTCTTAGCATTTAAAAAGCCTCGACCCCCACACTTTCGTGGGATGTACAGCCTCATCACCGATGAACGTGGGTGATGAATCCGATTTGTGGTCAGCAATATACGAACTCTTCTATCCAGGGCATCCAATTCAGACTGAGTCCACTTAAGTATGCCAAAGGAGTATATCAGAACTGGCATGACCCAACCGTTAAAGGCGCGCACCTTGTTACCGCCTGACAAAAGACTTTTCAGTACTTTTTTCAGGCGGCCAAGGAAGCGCCCCCGTAACGATTGTTTCATGTCAGCTCCGTTGATACCCAACCCCTTCGACATACCCAAGTATTTGTAGGTCTCAGATGAGGAAAGGGATCTGATATGTATGAAATCCGAAAGTTGTACTCCCTCGGATTCCACAATCTTCCCTCGTTTTACATGCATGACTGCACATTTGTCCACACCAAATTCCATTCTAATACAGTTACTAAAAGTCTCAGTTACCTTCAGTAACTCTATTAGCCGCAAATTGTTGGGGCAAAGAGTTTCAAATCATCCATGTAAAAGAGGTGAGATATTATCTGACCACCTCTTCTCATCTGGTAGCCTAGCCTCAAACCCTCTAGCAGTGTGCTAAGAGGGTGCAAGGTCAAATAGAACCACAGCGGACTCAGGCTATCGCCCTGGAATATACCACGCTCGATCCTGATCGGTTCACCGTTCCCTCGGATCTCCCTACATCCCGGATAGTTAAGGACTGTCCTCCATTGCCCCATACATGCCATCAGGAAGGTGCGTATTTATTTTATACAACTCTAGCACCCTCATGAGCCATGTATGCAGCACCGAGTCGTAGGCCTTCTTATAATCTATCCAGCATGTAGACAGATCCGTGTGGTTACGTCTAACCTGTTGGCTAATAGCCATGTCAATAAGGAGCAGCTTCTTAGTACCACGGGACCCTTTCCTTCCATTCTGAGAAGCAGACATGATGTGATTATTATCAATAGGTGTGTTAATTTTTGTTCTCAGAATGGATGTAAGAATTTTATAGACCGTCGGTAAACAAGTTATAGGTCTATAATTTTTGGGTTCCATAGTACTACCTGATTTATGGAGCAGGTGGGTAAATCCTGTAGTAAGAAACTGAGTCAGCGAACCTGACTCTAAGGACGACTGGAACTAGGACGCCAAGCGAACATGCGAACTACGTAGCCATTTAAGCCAAAACTTGTGCAGCCCGTCCGGTCCCGGAGATTTCCGGTTTGGTAATGGACGGACTGCACTGGCTATGTCTTGGGGGCTAATTATAACTGTCCCCATTTCTGTTATCGGTTCACATGCTCGTTTAACCTCCCGTATCCAATCACTTTCGGTATGGTTGACTGGCACCGACCATATGTTGTGCCAGAATGCATTCATGGCATCATCTGGTCGGTGGACGTCACCCATACCTTGGTAGGTCACTCCCAAGTTCTGTATATAATATGCGATTCAAGGTATACCGCTTCACTCGCCGTTTGTACCTACGGATACGTTTCCCCTATGCATGCAACTTTCTGCTTTAGGTAGTCGATGCGCTCTGTGACACGAGACATATATTCTTCGGGGCTGATATCAGTTCCCGAGAATGCTTGTCTCACAAAGCGCATCACTTTTGGGCGGGTATTGCCCTCCCTAAAGCAGATTAGCTTACCAATCTGTGGCCTAGTCTCATTAATGCGACTTTCAATCCTGCACTGCCAAGCTGGCATGGCAGATTTAGATCGTGTGGCCCTATCATTATTTGGGAATTTTACATGGGCCACACGACATGCCGCAACGGCTGCACAGTAAAGGATTGAATGTGTATCGCCGAGGTCTTGTTGTCAAAATAATTTATCAACAGTGAATCCAGGGCACAGATTAGCGCTCTATTTCTTTTATAGGCATATATAGGCAAACGCGGTAGGCGTGGCCTAAGGGCAGGTGATGCGTATCGCTACTCTTGAATCGCACTATCCAAAGCGCTCCTTAAAATGTCATTGCACTGGTTACCTGCAAAACTAGCACCACCATCCTCTTCCTCATCCAAGCGGTTGGACCGTGGTGCAATCGTGGATCTTTCTTGCAGTTGTACCGCGTTCCGTGATGGGGAAGAGACGACACGGGTAGTTTGCATCTCAGAGCGTAGCCGATCAAGCACGGCATCATCCAACCTGTGATCACGTTGTATGACCAGCACTTGATCCGAAAGCCGTTGTGCTGAGACGTTGACAGCTGGTTCAAGTACCTGAAACAGAGAGAGCATCCTACCACGGTACGCAGTCAGGTTAGTTTCGCCCTCTGTCGCCCCAAAGTATGCGCGGATGACATTTTCATTGATGGGTTTTTTCCGTCTCATGCGCTGCACACTTCCACCGGAAGCGGGGACCCTGTCAGACGCAGGTGGGCCTCGAGGTCCCAAGCTGGTCGGTGGTCGGCCTCTTCCTCGCCGACGCGTAGGTGTTGGTGACGTCGGCGGCGAAAAGTACTCGTCGCTCGAGCTCGACGCAACTGCAACTGCCGGTGTCACAGCATACTCGAAGGGGCTGGATTCCGGCGGCTGCGAGGCGGAACTGAGCGACGAGGCCGAAGATGGTGGGCGTGTGTTTTGTTGTTTGGCACGGTTTCGAGTAATCATATATTATATTTTATTACATTACTTGTAGGTTGTCATGTCATCTGTCATATTTTCGTAGATTTATATATGATATATTTTTGTAGTCCAATATTGTTGTAGGTATTATATCTATTTTCCATTTATCCATTACAATATTTTTGTTTATTTCAACTGTGCAGATTATATGTGATACTGATTGTATATATTTTATTTTATTTAAAATCCAGAAAAACTGTCTGACGTATAACAGATGTGTTCGTCGAAATCCGAAAAAATCTACGTCGATGTCTGTTCTACTAAAAAAAACCACATGTGTTGAACATAATTTTTAAAAGTTAGAATCTTCATTTATGTAACGTAACGCGAACGTTGCCGTGTGGTATCCGGATTAAGAATATATAGCACCACTCCATCTCCTACCGTGGATGTCGTAAAAGGCGACTAAGGGAATCTAAACGAGAGGGATGGGCAGCAGCGTCCCTTCTGTGAACCGGTAGCCATACAGCGCTCACCAACTCACCTGCCAAGCGTGGTAATTATTAATATCCCCCAAAATGATGACACAGTTGTGGAATCTAAATGGGAGGCCGTTGTTCAGCAGTGGTAGTGTCCGATGTGATAATGTGTGCAGGCCAAATATCAATCTGATACAAAGATTTTCGCTCAAGCTTGTCAAATTGATCCTTCGTGAGATCAAGATAGCTGGCGTTGGCATAGTCAAGGATCGGGAGTTGAAGAGATTGTGCTAACGAAATTTTGATAGTAAAGGGGAGAACATTACGAAGACGTTTCAAGGAGCCTGCTGCAGCAAACAATTTACGACTGACTTCCTGAAGTTGTATAGTCCAAAAAACAATACTGTCTATATAAATCCCATGTTTTTAACATTGTGAGATATAGGAATAACAGAGTTATCAAAAGAAACTTGAGGAAGTGGCGACCAGCCCCTTCGTGATACAGTTAAGAGACAGTTCGTGAGCCACCAAATTAATCACCTGAGTTTTTGTTGGTTTGGTCCTTAGTCCAAACTTCGTGCTCCACTCACCTATACGAGTCAGGTCAATATTGAGTCCCAATAGCATCAGCTCTCCGAGAGTGGCCTGAGTGTAAATTTGGAGATCATCTGCATAAATGTGGAAGGAAGTTCGTTCCACTCCAGCCGACCGAAACGAGGAACCTCTTTGGCGAAACCAAAGACTTTATCTGTGCAATTATGGATGACAATATCATGACGAATAACTACCGGAAATATATTCTGAAGGATGGCATAGCTGACATTTGTCGGGCATGTCACCGTCCGGACGAATCTATCCCGCTTGTTGCCTGGCAGTATGAGTCTGTCATGCTCACTAAAATGTCTTGTTGAAGGTAGCGTTATGTGTTAGGTGGCTAAGTTCCCTGCATTATGGTTGAGCTGAGCTATGCTGATGCAAGCGTTATGCCCGTGAACGGGTGCCCTCTGTCGGGACTGGTCAGCTTATAACTGTTATAGTAATCTAATTGTAACGCATTTGATTATCATTGTGCATAAATATGTGTGTATTTATCCCACACATTGGCATGCATTATCCTCACATAGTTTTTACGATTATACTGAAGACTGTAATACTTTCAAATATTATTTCAAAAGAGTATGTCCATGGAGTTTCTTGCCGGTTCTTCTCCATAGGATCAACGACTTGGAACCGTGCAACTATTTACATTCTGACTATTCGTAAGTGCCAGCAAATGGTTTACATGAATAAAAACAATTTGACTTTGACTTTGACTTTGACTATGACCGTCACATTATTTCCGGCTGCTCTCAAAGTCAAAGTCAAATATTTTTATTTCAAATAAACCAAATATTGGCACTTATGAAACGTCAGAATCTAAGTTGCATGGTTCCAAATAGTTGATCTATGGAGAAGAGCCGGCAAGAAACTCCATAGATACTCTTTTAAAATAATTGAGATTACAATGTTGATTAATACAAATTAAGGTAAACCATATAAAGAGCATTATGTAGGCCAATGTATAAAAAAAGACATACTAATGTAATATAATAATTATTCGCCATGGCAGTTAATGGCTGACCAGTCCCAACAGACGGCACCCGTTCACGAGCATGACGCATGCATCAGCATCGCTTAGCTCAACCATATTTTAGGGAACCGAACGACCCGATACACAACGCCACCGCCAGCAAGACATTTTAGTGAGCATGACAGACCGATACTACCAGGCCAAAGGCAAAGGCAAAGGGTACTAAATATATAACATTAACGGCTACATGATGCTCGCACATTTACAATTATATGACTAATTAATAATGTCAAAATATTATTAGAATGTAAATTGCAGTCATTAAATTAAACATAGGCAAATAATTTATATCATAAATATAGAATTCAATTTTAAATAAGTCAAATTAAATGTCAAGATGTCAATAAAAAGACAAAAAATAAGTCAAGTAAATGTTAGGATGTCTCGTCTTGCTAACGGCAAATATTTGCGCAGACATAACCAAGTGGCCAGGATTATCAACCAGGAACTTACACTGCAATACAACCTTGTGACGTCCGAAGTGCTATAGTACAAGTATGTGCTGGACCCAGTTCTAGAAAATGAGCTTGTAACATTGTACTGGGATTGATCACTGATGGGACTAATGTAGCTAACAAGCCTGATATAGTGGTGATAAATCGATAAGACTGACGCACAAATATTTGTGGCTATAACTATTCCGCATGACGAAAATCTCATGAAAGCCGAGAAAGACAAACAAATTAAGTATCTGGACTTGGTGCACGAGATTGTCGACATGTGGGAGGTAAACTCTGCAGTAATTGTGCCAATAGTCATTACGGCCAGTAGTCAAGAGCCTCGAGCAACACCTTAAGAAGCTCTCGTTGGGAGGCTGGGTCGAGGGTTTCATACAGAAATCGGTACTCCTTGACACGGCTCCAATTGTCAGGAGGTTCCATTTTCTGGAGCCCTAACCACCGGTGGCTTGGACCATGTTCCCGTCGCCAATCGGCTACAATTTTTATGTTTTAAAATACCTGTTATGTTGTTGAATGTATTTAAAAATGTAATCTATATGTGTTTAATTTAATAACGGAAATAATAGTATGGATTATTATTATAATTTATTTTTATTTTTGTATTCCTTTCAATGTAA
This sequence comes from Diloba caeruleocephala, assembly GCA_947459985.1. NCBI lineage: Eukaryota > Metazoa > Arthropoda > Insecta > Lepidoptera > Noctuidae > Diloba > Diloba caeruleocephala. Next base: position 8,721,863 of record OX381618.1, read on the forward strand.
GTATTTCATTTTTTCAACCAAATGTTCGCTGGTGTGAACCACATTGCATTAAGTATGCCTTGTGCACTTCCATTGTAAATGAAATAGTAAATAAATGAATTCATCATATTTTACTTGCTAAATATCTAAAAAAATACTGCGATCTCTGTTCTTCTCAGAAAACCATTTGTTTTGTAACTCAAATCTTTGAACTCGGAAGCTTCTTGAACATCTCCAAATAATGTGAATAATGAACCCTTGAATAATTTAGATGTTTAAAATAGTGATTAAAGTGATTTATAAATTTTGCTTTGGGTTTTCTTTGGGGATTTTAAGCTTTTAAAAGTTTTAAGTCCCACATTATAATTGCTGTTATTTCTCGGCCCGCCGTAGAAAACAGACAGCTCGTGTAAAAGTGAGTCATATTTTACTTTTTATTTTTATCATTAAATTAATAAATAAAAATGATCATCATTTCGGCCGAATGAAGTCCACTGCTGGACACAGGTCTCCCCCAAAGATGTCCACAACGACCGATATGGATGTGTTGTGGGCTCATTGGGGGGTTTTGCCATAATCGCCACGCTTGGCAGACGGGTTGGCGATCGCAGTTGAGTTGTTAATGTACTTGAAGGACGCTGCTACCCATCCTCCGGCTAAACCGGCAACCCGCAGCTGAGCAGCCTGCGCAATCCTCCCCTCAGAGTGGGGGAAGGCGAGGCGGCAAACGGGGCGGAAAGAAAGGTAGGAAGGGGAAGGTCAACCTCCCCAAGGTTCCCGCATCAGCCACCATAACGGTCACGGTGCCCAAGGGCTCACCCGACACAAGGTTGGGTGAAGGCATGTTTGCGGCTCGGCGAAGTATTAAGCTCGCCGACCACGGCGTCGGTCCGGACAGTGTGACCATCAAGAGGTCAGTCAGCGGTGGAATGGTGCTTTCGGTCGCTGGCGAGGATGGCGGCGCCAAGGTCTGAAAAGAAAGAAAAAGATGATAATTGTCCATTTTCCACACTTACTCCGAATCTACAGAGACTAAAATTATAGAATCGAGTTCTTTATTTTTAGATTAAAGGAAAACCTATGAGAAGTCTATTGTCTTAAAATAACATGGTAAATTTTCAATATTGTGCCTGAAAACTTACATTTGCGTTTGGAATGTATGGGAAAATGTAAGGACGTTTTTCAACTAAAATATTATTCTAATTTGGGATAAATTATTGGTACTCGTATAAGACAGAATTCAACAAAAGACAATATATGCAGCAATTTCGGAAGCCTCTCTATGAGAGTTCAATTCGCACTTGTCCGGTTTTATTTCCTTTGGGTGAACTTATCATCAAAGTCATGATGAATATAAAATAAAATTCCGCATAATGTTGAAAACTTGGATCAAAGCAAAATAGTTGACCTACATTCGTTTCATTTTGCCATTAAACCTAGGCGGAACGCAATAAAAAGGGACCATGGAACGTTTTGATTACTTTTTATTTACTTGACACTGTTTATTGTACACTTAAAGTCGAGTCCCCAGAGATCTTGATGCACTGAATACTTTACTTTCAAACGACTGCAGAGGTAGCCTGAAATCTAGATATTAATGGAAATAGCTTCTAGAGCACTATAAATAGACGCAGGTGCGTTGTCTAATATTGCACAGAAACCTTCTTTGTAGAACTGAATGACACAAATTCGATTCCACGAATATCATTACTCACAAATAGTTGTTTATTCACATAATTTACAATTCGTAATATCTTGTATAACTGAACAGCATTTCATGGAAGAAATGGTTCATATTTGTCCCAGTAAGAAGAAAGAAGAAAACTGTTCAGCAAACTAACAATTAACAAAACTATTAGATAATCAAGTATCAATTTATTTAAACATGATATACAAAACTTACAATATACTATACTATGTTATGTTGGTTTCCACGGACTAGGTGAGGCGAGCAACACTCAGTGCAGTCAGTCTATGAATGAGTAACCTCATAGTGGTTTTTAAACTAAGCTCCGTTCTTTGGAGGTTATGTTTTTTTAAATACTACTTGCTGATAAGACGAGCATGTCATTCGCCTGGTGATAAACGTCATACCTGCCTATAACAATTGTAATCTTAGTCTTAACCTAGTCTTGCGTGGGATCTAACTGCGTTCGTTCCCTGGAGACGTGAAGTTATTAAGTCTCTTATGCCCAGTAATTTCACTAGCTATTGTGCCATTCTAACCGGAGCACTGTAATGTCTAAAGTTTTAACACTATTGCTTTGCGTCGAATATTTAGTACTGAGGTGGTACATAGTTAGCCAGTCACTAGCAACGCGAGAACCTACCGCCAGTAGATCGTTGTAGATAGTCAATCGTCGGTCCTGATTTTTGTTACTAGACGGCAGCCATTTAGCCAAGTCGGAGGCCTTTGGACGGCTTGACAAGCTCAGGAACGAGGTAGGCTACTAACCAAACAAAAAATAAAGAAAGAAGACGGAAAACGTGGTAACATTATCACAGAAATGTTTTATCATGGTAAGGTCAAACTTCAAACGATACATTTGATACGTTTAGAACTATTTACGCTGTACTACTCATGCTGCGGTAACTCGGGTTGCCAACAATACTTTATAGTAACATATCTTATTTTATTTTTGTAAATTTACTTTATACTTTTGCATAGACATAAAGTTTGCGAAAATACTTTACTTGCAGTCTGTACTGTGATGCACGAAACGTAATACTTTCATACTTAACCCTAAAATGACAACATAGTTTCGTTGGTGACCTCATGTGTTAGATTTTTATAATTTGTTTTAGTGAGATATTGCGGTATAAATTGCGTATTTAGCTGTCAGTAGCCCATGATGCTTCATGGAGTGCGCGCTCTTATTATTTTTTGAGTAATTTACCTGTTAGGGTCGCCTGTGACCCGTGTTATGATTAATACAATTTTTCGAGTACAGACTATAATTGTCATCTACATCACGTCTCCTAAGAGGTAACGAAATAGCGAATATTGTCAATGAACATGCTGGTGCCCAATCTAGTTCTTTAGATGATGAATCATGTTATTACAGACACTGAACGTATATCCGAGTACTCAGATTAGAATTGTATACTGGAATTTGAATCTGAATCGGATAATGATGATGTCCCTTTCTTGGATTTACTTTTGCGAGAAAAACGCCGTTTGTTGTTTGTTGTTCCAAACGCATGTAATTCTCACAGAAACATCGTAATAAGTCCTGGCATTAAAGGTATGCGACATGCGCGGCAAAATCCGAGTTGGAGCTGTACTTTATAGACCAACTGGTTAAAACTTTTGTGAGCGCACCAATGAAAAGATCTTTTCGGTTGGGGGTAGTCGCCTATTAAACAACTTAGTTACGAGCACATATATATTTTGACTAAAAACAATTATTCAAAGGTAATATTTAATGTTAAATCTAGTGTAGTGTATTGTAAGATTACATTAACCTCTGGTGCACTCACCAAGCTTATTAAATTTCCTTTAAGTATCACTTTAATCTTCACTATCACTTTGCCACTATGGAACTGCAAGGCTATTCTGTAAGAACACACTAGCAAACTCACTTCTGAATCCACAGTGAAAAGTAGTAAAAACAATACGAAATTAGAGATTTTACTGTGAATTCAGAAGTGAACTTGCTAGTAAAGCAAACACACATAAGAATCAGCAATGAAAAGTAGTGAAAAAAGTACGATATGATAGATTTCACCGCGGATTTTGAAGTGAGTTTGATAGTGTGTTCTTACAGAATAGCCTTGCTGTATTCACAGCTGTCAAACGGAGGAGCTGTCATCTTCTCCTCGGTGACTTTAACACTTGCCTACGGCAACTAAAGTCTTGACTATTCATAAGTGCCTATAAATGGTTTTACATGAATAAAAAATATTCTTATCTTATCTTATCTTCAGATAGATTTTATCAAATTACTGTTTCAATACTATTGTACACGTGACTTTGCACTTTTTTACCACTACTCTCTATCTCTCAAAGGTTTTGCTCGTAGAAAACTCAGTCTGAGTTAAGCTCGCCTTTATACATAACATTTATTTTGACTGTCCGATTTGTATTTTCTTTTTGTACAATAAAGAATTTAAGAAAAGATCGATATACTTCTAAAACTCACAAAGTAAAATTAATGGCTTCGTTTGGGTTATATATATATAATTCATACGTGTTGAAGTTTTATTAATATTTAGAATTTTCTAGAAAATATCGTTTTTCTTTGGGGTCACCCATGTTGTGTTTCTTGAAACTAAATTAAGATGCTGTAGTTCTAGGGTTAATTTCTGATCAATTTATTGATACCCGCCATAAAATAGAATGGAGCTGAATGGAGCACAACTATTAGCGATGAATAATTGTATTCGAAATGACAGATGTCAGGATCCTCGGCATCAAGTGCCAATGACAACCAGTCAGTATGGGTTCCCCTTCTATGTAGGTAATTATTTACGTCGTAGCTATATTTGTGTGTTTGTTTAAAGAATGATAAAGTAATTTGAAAATAGGATTAGGAGACAGAATAACTGACAATTACTTCGGTTATGAATTAAAATATTTTCAAGATAACGAAAAATGGTGAGCTTAAGCTGTTCCATAGAAGGGATGCTGCTGCCCATCCCTCTGGCTTAGAGCCCCACCGTCGCCTTTTGCGACATCCATGCAGAGTTATGCTATAGGTATTCTTAATCCCGACACCACACATATTTGTCAATTCATTTTGTGAAAAAGTTATTCTAACATATGGGGTACATAAATATTATGAACCTTAACATCCATAGAATATTCTTCAAAACACAAAGTAAATTACAGAGTTAGGAATATAACTTTGCAGGAAAATGATTCTACTCCCTTGCAGTAGGCAATCAACCAAACATTCGACCCAGTTGTATGAATATGTGTAAAAGTAAAGACTATTACACCATTGTTGCTATTCAGGTCCATCGATCGTTCAGTGTTTATGCAAGAAAGGTAATTATTGAACTTGCTTTACTTTGAAGCTAGGGTAACTGCGGTATCTGATCTCAACCGCTGTGCCGTCCTTTATGAAGCAGAACACCGGAAATAATCTACTTGCAAGCCAGCAGGCAATCAAAACCACGGTGTTTATTTTGCACGTACTGGGTTAATTGGTCTGCCAGCACAGTGTGTGTATAACGGAATACAGTTAGTAGCATTTAGGCCTTGATTCATTTTGTTATAATCAATTTATGAAGTTATCCATGGAGAAGTCTACCTGTGTCACATCTGAAATGATTAAAGGATAGCATTCTAGTTTTTTTTTATTACTAATCATAATAATAATAATAATGCCTCTGGGCAGTCGTTATCTTACCATGGGATAAGGTAATCCTGGAGGGCAGCTTAAAGCAGATGCTTGATTTCTACCTCCCTTTTGATAAAAAAAGTATATCATAAGGAGATCTACTAAGAAACTTACAGAACGCAGGGCAGTTTGTGGCGAGCTCATGTGAGTGACGACACTGCGTACCCACGGAATGCTCCAGATAGCCGGTCAGGGCTTCGTCTCCGGCTTACCTTTATTGGTCGGTTGGAGTGGAACCCCATGACTGCCCGCAGGATTTTCAACTCTGGCGTGCCTTAGTTAGCCGATCAGAGGGGGGCCGCCAGAGCTATATGCACGGGGGTGGAAGTGTCTGATGGCCCACTCTCAGGTCTTTGAGACGTGCGATGGTGAAAATGGTGCCGCACCTCTCGACACCCCGAACCGCTCACACCGGTGTTGCTCTCTGTCGCCTGTAGTGCTGGCCATTTAGGGGGCCCATCTTGAGAGTGGAGAGTCACCGTCTGCCATAGAATTTCACTATAAATGTTGAAAGGCAGATGCCGTTTTTTTAGAAGTATTTAATCCATTTAGCACCCGTTGCAATAGACCTTATAATTATAGTTTCCATCTCATACAATAATTTTACACCTCCGGGGACAATCCAAGACTGCATTTTTATAAAGCAGCCAGGGAGAGTCTCCCCGGTTAGTGTATCATTACATTTTAGATTAAAATTCTCTAACCCGTGAAGAGAGATATAAGTAGATAATAATAATAACAATAATTTACTGGCATTAACAATTACACAATAAAAAATATTTATGAAGCGCTGGGTCCTGTGGTAAGTAATTAAAACCTGAGTTTATTTTAAATAGTTTTCTTTTTTTAAATTAACTCGTATTTCTGCTCGACTGCTATCTTAGCGGCCATTTGTGGCCAGACTATATTAGAAAAACCCAAATGTGCGTCAGACCCCATACGTAGTGGTATCCGTGGAATGAATGCAAGAAGTAATAAAATTACATGCGAATATGTTTTATGTACAATTTACAGTTACTTATTTAAGATAATATATTTAAAAGTATTTATATAAATTGTGGAAGACGAAGGGGTAGTAAATGGACTCATTTAGTGAAGAACTGAAGTGGCCGACATATCTGAAACGATAAGTAAGCTGAAGTGGCCAGGACACGGTGCTCGTAGTACTGATGGCTGTTGGTCCAAACAGTTCTCAAGTGAAGACCACGCACCGGAAAACCCAACGTGGGATGACATCCAACGAGGTGGACAGACGACCTGGTGAAGGTTGCTGGGAGTCGCTTGATGAGAGCGGCATATGACCGCTCGTTGTGGAAATCTAAGGGGCAGGCCTTTGTTCAGCAGTGAACATCCTGTGGCTGACATGATGAAATAATGTAAACATGGACAATAGCTCTGTATAAAATATTGATATCAGCCATGGTTAGTACGACCGGATATCCCTATAGCAAGCAGTGAACTGTGATAGGTCGGATTAACATAGTTATGCTCAAGAATGATTGAATGAACAATCAGCTCAAGCCTTCAAGGAAGAACTTGCTATGCACATAAATTAAAGCGCCAAAAATAATATGACATATAATTTATATTCTGGTTTTCCTTAATGTATGAGGAATTTTACTGTGACACTAATTTTAGTATGAATGGAGTTACATATAAAACAATATTATATGTCTTTATAGAAGTATCTTTAATTTAATCATAGTAGCCTTACCTAAACGGTCATGGCTTTCGAGCACTGACAAGTCATCAGCAGTGAGTAATCTGATCAGTTTGATGATACCTTCCTCTGTATACTAATCACTGTGTATGAACTATAGTGGTAGTTTATATAAATATTATTATTTAGGCAGGTATGTTCGCAAGGATGAGTCATGTAGTTCATTCAGATTTACCATATAAATGTAACATATAAATTTTGATGTCTTCTATTTATATTTGTCAAAATTATGTAGGTAACTCGGTATTCTCTAGTGTGATCTTACGAGGACCTGGAGCCCCCCTTCGGTGCCGAAGATGACCGCTTCAGTGGTTTTAGCCGGTAGGAGTCCGGCATACCCCTTCATCCTTCCCCGGGGTGAAGGAAGTTCCATGTAGAATTTCCACTGGACGTCAATAAAAAAAATAAAAAAATTTAACTCGGTATCATTATTGTTGTTTTCTTTTGACTTTTGATGATGTTGGTCATAAATTAGATAATTTATATATGTTAAAATTATGGCAATACCCCCCAATGAGCCCACAACACATCCATATGGGTGGTTGTGGTGATCTTTGGGGGAGGCCTGTGTCTAGCAGTGGACTTCATTCGGCCGAAATGATGAATAGACCAGGATCATACGATGTCCATAGAGACATTTATAAAGAACCGTATCGAATCAGTATGTTTAGGATTACCAGCCTATGGTTTTTACTTTTATTTTTCGTCGATGAGTTGTTACTTTCGTTTAGTTTCTGTAGTGATTATTTTTTAAATGTCTATAGTGCGTTAAATGTAGAGGAGAAATAAATATTACGTTCTTTCTTTTCTTCTTTATATTAACTAATTGCTTTTCTTGCATAATACTATAGGTTCTGTAATATATCAAATTACTGCACTCGTAATAGAGAATAGATATTCTCTATACATATATTATACCAAAATCGTTCCCTCGTGTGAAAGGTGAACAGTTATAAGGTAGCATAGCTTATGCTACCTTGGAACTGTTCACCTTGGTACATAGGCACATAACGACCGCATTTATTGAATCTCTTAGAACTTATTGCATCTCTTAGAACGTAGGCGGTTCAATTAATGCCACACCATGCTTGAATTAACCAGGAGCGGTGTAATTAAACTGGATTAACACTTTATTGGGTTTTGTACGAAGTAATTAAATAACTGAATCGGGAATTAGCATGGCATTCCTTAGTAAAACGACAATACATAACGTGTATTCTATACATTATGGATGACAGATCGCAGTTTAAACCCCTAAATTCATATCCGAATCCAAATCCGTGTAAACAGCCCCAAGAAAAATTATCAAGTCTCGAATTGATCGCATAATGGATGCAGTTCATAGGCATGCGCAAACAAGCAGGGTAACCATATTGTCTGAATTTGTATTCATTTATACTTGTTGTAACACATGTTTCGTCTTCGAGATTAGCATTATATACAATGTAGTAACGCATAGTTAGTTAATTGTTCTTAAGAGAATATACAGTTTGCGGTCAGTACTTGCTATGAAAAAAGCGCTTTAAGATGAAAATGTTGACGGAAGCAGTTCGTTCTTAGTGTTAGATCATCGTATCTTGGAGTCATACTGGTATGGTACCAGCATGTAAACCGAGGATTAGACGAGGTACGCCAGGCTGAAAAGTTCGGAGCGAATCTTACTCGATAAATGTTCGAAAATTCTATGTCAATACCCTTTATTTTCGACAAGTCGCACAATAAAAACTGAGCATGAGATATTTCGGCAGGTCGTTCTGGACTCTTTAAGTGTCTACCTGTCTGTAAACCGAGGATTAGACGAGGTACGCCAGGCTGAAAAATTCGGAGCGAATCTTACTCGATAAATGTTCGAAAATTCTATGTCAATACCCTTTATTTTCGACAAGTCGGCACAATAAAAACTGAGCTGAGCTGAAAATGAGATATTTCGGCAGGTCGTTCTGAACTCTTTAAGTGTCTGATAACATTGTTCTCAAACTCGGTAGAAGTTGCCAGAAGCTTGTTTAGTGAAGGCTTTTGTAGAATAATTGTTCAGACTTTATCTGTCATTGTAATTTCGTATTGTACCTACCCGCTGAATATTTACTGGGTAAATATTTTTGGAATAAGGTGCTTTTTAACTTGGGTACCTAAATGAATAATACAATCAATCACATCTTTAGAAATTTATCTTACATTTATGTACACATACCTATATTCTCGGCGATACTCTATCTATATTAGACATTTTCCATGGCAGGAAAATACGTAATCGGAACAGTTTTCTATGGCTAATTATGAAACACGGAACATATTTATGGGCTTAACAGTACCAATAAAAAACGATACCTACCAAGCCTAGGGCTCGGCTTCATAGAATGTGATGTAGAAATTGGGGCCTTTGCCAAAAGGCAGATAAAGCTGTTTTGTTTATTGGCAATACATCATTGTTTAACTTGACGTGATCTATCACTGGTGGCCGTGTGGTGCCGGCTCAGAATAGCACCATCCCCATCTCCTCCCGTGGGTGTCGTAAAAGTCTACTCAGGGATTAGCCGGAGGATGGGCAGCAGCGTCCTTCGAGTACATTAACAACTCACCTGCGATCGTCAACCCGTCTGCCAAGCGTGGCGATTATGGCAAAACCCCTAATGAGCCCACAACACACTCATATCGGTCGTTGTGGTGATCTTTGGGGGAGGTCTGTGTCCAGTGGACTTCATTCGGCCGAAATGATTACTGGTAGCTTTTGCATTCCTTCAGCGACTTATGAGTTTCTGAAGACCAACTGGTGAGGAGTCAGCTAACATGCAAACTCTTGAACCGGCTGGGTACCAGTTAGCAGTATAAATGCTCATGCATCTTTCAACGCCCCTAGAGAGATAAGCGAAATATATCACTATTACTAAGTATGGGGAAATGATATTGTTCGGTGTGTTAACTAAACATGAAAGTTTGTCAGTGCAAATGTAAATATAATTATGCAGAAAATGTAAATAAAATGTAAGGCTGTCAGTCAATGTTCCACGGGGATGAATCTAAATAAAAATGCAAGTGTCCGACTCAAACCACGTCTGATTGAACATTAAATAAATTATGTGCAAAATGCATCAGGTATGCTCTGCCATATGTCAATTCACTCCCGAATGTAGGTCGCGATCAAAGTGCAATCACGCGAGCCTACAGCTAACACATTTTTCTAAAGTAAAATATTTTAAAACATGTACGTGCACCGTACAGTTATTCTAGACTTGATCTAAGGCAGAAGGGTGAAGGTGTCCATTACTTGCTTGTAAGTGTAGTTTTTATTTACACATCTATATGTTAAGATGCTAATAAAGCCTTAGTATTTATAATTAGAACATCCACTCAATTTAATAACATCCAAGCTATAAAACTGCTTTACAATGCTAATGTACGTAGTAGATTGGAGTATAATTCTATCGTATGGAATCCACAAGAAAATATATATAAACTTGCAATTGAAAAAGTTCAGCGCAAATTTGCTCGATATCTATACAAGCGTGAGTATGGATACTACCCTCTTTTATATCCTTCTATGTTTGTATCTGGGATGGTCGGCTTCGACACACTTGAACTCAGGCGAAAGTTTATGCACATCATGCACTATCTTTCGATGATAAATAATAAAGTAGATAATCCATCGGTACGGGAGTGTGTTAATTTATATCTACCAAATAATTATTTACGCGGATGTGGACGTCGACATCGCCGATTCCTAACTTGTGCAGCTAATAGCCCTATTGGGAGAGCTATTGAATTAATCAATAATTTTATGCAGAGCAGTCTAAATGCAGATATATTTTTCGACAAGTTATTTGTATTGATGAAATATGTAATGATTCATTTAAATACAATTTAATATTCAGCCATAACTTCATGCCGTGTTATTGTTTTGTTTTTATATAATTTATTTTATTGTTATAACTTACTTTATTATCACAATTTGTAATGTCTTAAATTTTATTTTTATTCTTTAGGTTATTGATTTGATTTGTTTTTTAAAAGTAGTAGCATAACATATAAGCGTTTTGGTCCACACTGTAAGCTTGTATTGTTTGAAATAAATAAATAAATAATTACAGGAAAGGTTACTTTACAGTATGAAAATCAACGAACGCGGAGATTTAAGGCTACAACTCACCAGTATTGAATCGGATTTAGCTAGATTAGTACAAAGTCACCAGGTTCATCCATCACATAGTTTTTTTTTTTTTTTTATCTTTACTTTGTGATAATATAGTTTTTTTTTCTTAAAATAATTCCCTACTTATGTATTTTTACGTAATTTGTATTAATAATTATGTTCCGTAATCTGGTCCTCATTTTATACAATGTAGTTTGTAAGGTCAGGACATAGTTTATACTGGCGAAACTTACATACACGGCACGCATACAAACCAGTACTTTACAAATTAAAAGTTCTTAGAACTATCCGTTCAACTACGAAATGAGTTAGACAGTTCTTAGAAAGGCTTAAACCCCGATATCAAAAGGTGAAATACTAATATGATAGACTCAGATTTTTTTTAGAATTGATGAATAATTTATTTAAGTTTCGAATATAAAACTCGTTGGGAAGCTTTAGATGTACACTGAATGCATATGTCAATTGTTTTTACAAATTGGTGGCAATGTAAAGCGTGTGTCGTAGGTCGAAATGAATTTGCCTAGAGAAAAGTTTCGCTCCATCATTTATTACGACATTCGTTGTGGTCTTAATCAACAACTATGTTATAATCAACTTCGATTAGCATTTCACGATAAAGCCCGATACCATGCTACGGTTTATAACTAGTTTAATGAGTTTAAACATGATCAAATCAATCTCATCAATGATTTGCGCGAAGGAGATTGTTCTACGGCGACCACTGAAGAAAACGTGATTATTGTGTGGCTAATGATAGTAAGCTGATAAAAGACTGACATATTAACAGATCCGAGCAAGTTTAGGAATTTGTATGAGTCAAGTGCAAAGGGTCTTACACCAATATTTAGGCGTCAGAACGCTTTACACCGAACGAATACCTTTTAATTTGATGGAAGATCAAATACGCCATCATTTGGATTGGTATGGAATTAGTGATTCATCCTCCCTACAGTGCTGACCCAGGTCGACACCTTCCCTAACCGAGATCCACACGTTGTCGTCGTGGTAGGGCTTGCGTGTCTCGATGATCTTTAGGGCTAAGCCGGTAGAGTCACTCCGGATAGGCCCTAAGAGAGAGACTATACTAAGAGCGATCAGCGGTGGAGTCCATTGTAGACTGCCGAGTGGACGGGCTGCCCGATTTTACGGCTGGTGCCCCTTGAAGTCGCACTCAGTTCGGAAGTGATAGGTTTTACGAATTTTGTCGATGCTACGTCCAAGTTATGTCGTACTATATATAGCATGCTAAGGGTTGTATTGCTGAGAACACACGTTACCGTCCGTACGTCTGTTTCAACGTATTATGCACACCACAGATTCGCACACTGTCGTCACTACATGAAACAATAATATATATTTCCGTTGCTTTTGTTAGGCACGCAACAAACGCATGACATTAGCTGGTTCATAGGATTGCTAAAATTGGTAAGTAAATAATTTTAATAAAGTAAATAAATGTGTGCCGATAGCGGCAAGCGGCTAGCGTTTGAAGGTGAAGTAGCTGGTTTAGGTTCCGATCTAGTGATGCAATTTTGTAGCAGTAATATATATCCTAGGAGATAATTTTGTTAAAACTATCCTCTAGGTTCCAATCAACTATCAACTATCCTCTATATTATTGTTGTGAAATTGTTGTATTATTGTATAGCTCTTACTTTTATTTTTATTGAAATAATGGGTTGAGAATTAAAAATGTATGACAAATGATAACCAAACAAAAATTTTTATTCGTCCTGCTTAAAGTAAAAAAAAATCACTACAATTATTTGGTATTGAGGTTTTAGCATAAGAATTCATTTTCTTTACGAAAAGAAGATTGAAGGTAAACTTTCAATTTTAATCCTTAAATTATCACGGATATAGCGCAACATATCTATACAAATAAATAAAATTGAAGTGCCTGTTTATAATGCCAAAATAACAGCTTTTTATTAAAAGCATATGAAAGTATATACGGTACCTACAGCAAAAAAAACTGTTTATTTTTTTTGTCTGTCTGTCTGTTTGTTCCCGCTCATCTCCGAAACGGCTAAACCGATTTCTACAGGACTTTCACTGGCAGATGGCTGATGTGATAAGAAATAACTTAGGCTACTTTTATTTTAGAAAAATAATAATAGTAGCGCGCAAAACAATTAAAACCCATGAATTTCAATACATATACTTTATGTCAAGTGTCTATGCAGAAGTACTCTAAATTATTTATAAATAATCCAATTTCTTTTAAATTAAACGGCGGGTTCCCAGTAAATAATGTAAAGCTCATGCACACACGCCCCCATACACATGCACACAAAGGAACAAACACATACACAGGAACACACACATAAACACATACAGATATATACACATTCTCTACTCACACGTAACCACAATTTAATAACCGTAGCTTAAAATTAAATCACTGGCACACAATACTAAACTTTTGCCTTTCACAACTAATAATATTTAATTTTACTTTTTTGTTTTGTTTATTATATTGGTATTTAACAATTGTGTATTGTAAAATGGATTCCGAGTGGTGGAAACCTGGTGACCTGTGATACAGGTTTTAATTACCTACCACAGGCACCAGCGCTTCGCATATATTTTTCTTGTGTATTTGTTTATGCCAATAAATTATTATTACTATTGTTATTATTAATGTAAACATTAAATAGTTTGTATAATCCCATTATTCTCGATACAGTCAATTCGATTTTTCAGTTCGTTAACGCATGGATCCTACAAGATAAAATCGTAATCGGTTACTTTATTTTCCCATATCTGCATGCAATAAAACATCAATTGCTCAATACTCCTTTCACTCCTTCGTACCATCAAAATCTAGAAAAAAAATTTTTTTGCATTTATAAGCAAAATACTTACACTTCTTATTCGTAAGTATACAAACAGTTTTTTTCTATGAAATATACTTGCTATTGTGAATTGCAGCTGAGAGGAGTGAAAAAGTTAATAAAAGTATCTCGGCAATGTATACAAACGAGTTAAGTAGACGGTTAAGCGTCTTATGAAACTTAACATACGTTTGTCGTTATTATTGTGTACGTAATATCTTTTTTTTTTTGACAATACCGAACACAAGATTTTTTCTGAATCCAGGGTACAGTTTTACAGACATAAATCTTACAGGCACAAAAAAAAACCCAGACCAGGAAGAACCTGTAGTCTACACACATGCTACACGCATACTACGGGCGACGAACTAAGGGCCAGGGGTGCAATTCCTTAAGCTCGGACATCCATACATCCTTGAATACAGAATTTAAATAACGGTGAAAAACCAATTTGGTATTAGTTAAGACATAATTGAAGCTATTCAAGGACAAATTGCAGACGGTGACCCATGAGGACCAATCTTAGCGAATACCAATTAGGTTATAACCGTTATTTTTATTATGTATTCAAGGATGTGTGGATGTTTGAGCTTAGAGAATTGCATCCCTATTGCCCGAACAGAAACAGGCCCGAAACGGCAGCGCATGTGTTCTGCATGCACCTCTCTATGAATATGTGTGACCTGCCAGGTCGCAGAGACGGGGCCCGTTAAACAGTAACGGACCGATACCTGCCACGGGTTCAGTCTATTACTGCAGGCGAACACTTCAACCCCAGCCAACGGAAGGTCACAAGTCCGGCCCCTCCGCCCTTCCCAAGGCGGAGGAAGAACATGAGGATTTCCCCACGACAAAAAAGGGGCATACATATATTTGTTCTATGCGAGATCCGATCCCGCCACCCCGAGCGCAGAAAGCCTATCGCTAAGCCACTGCGCTAGCAGTGCTTGCAAAGCTCTGTTACAAAGCCTAATTAAATGCCTGTATACCTACATTCCATTTTTACTGTCTGTACCATTGAAACGCAAAAGTGATGAAACCTTTCGCTTTTTTGTTCACAGATCGGTTGGCGAACTACAAATGCGTGGTTAGCCGGTAACCTGGCCTGCAAATTCTTCCTAGTACTAAGAGCTTTCGGCCTGTATCTGTCATCTAATGTTCTGGTCTGCATATCACTTGATAGGTAAGATATTTCTTTGTATTTTTTTAGTATGACATCACACCTCCTGTATTTCCCCGAAGGAATAAGAAAAAGCAAGTTATCGTCATAATATCCATACGGCATCCACTACAGTACAACGGCAGCCCATAGATTTTCACAATTGTATTGTTATTTTGGGAGGAATTTGCCAATACTCACCACTGCTCCACAGAAGGGACGCTGCTGCCCAGAGAGGTTTAGAGCCCATTAGTCGCCTTTTACAACATCCGCGAGAGGAGATGGAGTGGTGTTATATTCTTAATCCGGACACCGAACAGTTAGCAAGTTATAATACACTCAAATGTTTACAGATATCTGTATTAAGTTCCAGATGATGAGTCAGATTTAATCTTCAATTATTGGGCACATTCCCAAAGACATGAGAAAAGCTTCTGAAAATTAACTAACAGAAAAACCGAATGAGAATCCCTTTCTTCTCATAACAACGATTGTCCTAAAATCACTATTCATAATTCCCATAAATATCACCTACACATATCTCATAACTTTGCTTAAAATAATAAACAAAACTTCAAATGTTATGTATATGTAAGTAATAAACATGTTTGTCCTTACGAAAGCCTAATTTATGTAGTATTTTGAATGATCATGTGTTATAACCTCATGATTTCTCAAACAATACTAAAATAATATTAACTATTTGCATGGGGATGAAAGTGTCTAATGGCGTAATAACGGGCAAACGCGCTCCGAGACGCACGATGGTGAAACCGGTGCCGTACCTCTCGACACTCTGAGCAGCTCACCCGGTGTTGTTTCCTGTCGCCTGTAGCGGTGGCTATTTATGAGGCCCATCTTATGAGTTGCAAGTCACCGTCGGCCACAGAATTTCATTTGAAGTTGGAAAGGCACACACCATTTTTTGTTTGTTCATTTAATCCATGTATTGAAATTGACCTTATAATTGTAGTTTGCATCTCATACAATTGTTTTACACCTCCCGGGACAATCCACGGGTGCATTTTTATAGTGCAGCCATGGAAAGTGTGTTAGTATCCCATTAAATTTTAGATTAAAATTCTCTAAAGAGCCTCTGCGTGTTGGACCCATGTCCCCGCTGCGTAAGCCTCTCAAAATACCGGGTTCCCTCCTACAGGGAATACAAACCCGTGCATAGAGAGACATGTAGTAAATAGTAATTATAATAGTTTAATAACCTAAAAACACGCTTTGTCTAATATCCACCTGCCGGCTTCATCATCAGACCTTTGTCAGCAAGTATATGGGACTCGTTAAAACAAACCATATGAGCGTACGATTCGAGGGGTTTACCATTGAAGAGTTCCACCTCCTGGTTTCATCATCAGATCAGTTCGATGGTTCCAGATTATTTTATTCAAATTGATACAATTAAAAGTAGGTTAAAAGCGACTTCCAAGATTTGTTTACATAGTTACAAGTGAAGCTAGTAAAAGCGTATTCAAAATAAGTCGAAATAGCCAGCAACATGGAGTAACCATATCAGAACATCCCCACTCCACATCGTTGGACTCGGTCATTTTCCTAGAGTATTACGTAAGGGTGTAGCGAGAAGCTTTCGACGGCCCTGTTGCATCGACCCAGTCATTCACATCGACTCTTATCGAGATTCAGTAGTGCCTGGCCCAGTAGCTTTAAATATCTATGCTTTAAATTATATCAAGTAATACCGATCCAGCTGCCCTTCAGCTTCGTCCTCCAGCAGCGCCCTAAGCTTAGGTTCGTATGCATTAGGAGGCGCCCTTAGTTGCAGTTGTTTAGTTTTATGTCTTATGCCTGGCTGGGAGCCTTTATGCTTTGCAAGAATGTCCAGGTAAGCAGCGAAATCTCCTTGAAATGCATGCAAGAAGCAACTTATAACATAGGTCTCGGCGGAGTTTTAAGTGGAACGAGCACACGGGACGCGAGGTCAAGTGTGCGAGTGGAGCGAAGGGTCGATAGAGCGTGTCTTTTTATGGAAAATACACAGAAGTACTTACAAGCTAGTTTGCATGCTTGTTAGGTAGGTAAGTTCAAAATAATATGAATAAAATGTAAATCAAACTTATGAAATACAAAAATTTTGATCAAAGATCTAAGGTACCAATGGTTGACACTTTTAAAATCTGATGTTTTGTTGAATAAGTATTTAAATAATTATCAGTCAGACTGACTACACGGTGTTTAAGTATATTAATGTATATGGCTTGTCCATGATTATTTATTTATATACTCTTTAAGGTACACCAAAAAACACAGAAGTTTTGAATTAAGTAAAATAATTACGTTTGTAAAACTATATCTGAACAAAACATAACGCCCCTTTATATTCTATAAATTATTGTCTTTAAATTATTAATATCACACAACATAATATATCATATAGCTTACTTAACATAATTATATATCACATAACCTTTATATTCAAAGAGATTCGGATTACTTTGACAAGTGAAAAATCTCGTGCACCGTTTTTTATTCAATTATATACCTACGCCTGGCTGAGTCGGTCGCAAATCGAATAAACAAGTCAAAATAACATTAGTCTATTTATTATTTAAAATATCAAGAGCACGCTTCCCAATTCCGGTACACTACATAACCTCCTTAGAACGTAAACTTTAAAAATAAGAAGAAAGGACATGATTGAATTTTACATGAAAAGTAAACACTGTGATTGCTTTGTTTAAAAATACTCGTGAAGTTAAATTCCTGGTAATTTATGGTTCAAATAAGAGTAATAAATTCATAAATGAGGTTGTCAAACTTTGAATAAATAATGTAGTGGCTACCAAAGACCTTGTTTCATGAAACTCTGTGAAATTTACAAGATTCATCATAATGGTCCTAATATTTGGCAGGACCTGCCAGGAGTCTGACTGGTTTACTGGCGGGGTCTTGGTTTCTACATGATAAATGATCCTTATTTAGCAAGTACCTAGGTTTAAAGAAACATTTTCACTCGACAATAAATTTAGATGAAGGTAGTATTTCCTAATGCCTCAAGGCGAAGAGATGCCGCGACCCAAGATGTTTTTTTTTTGTAAAATCATTGCCCCACACTAGGATTTCTCCTGTGTCGTGGGTGCGTTACAGACATGAATTCCACATACGATACACCCAGACCCGAAACAACTACCTGCAGATCATACAAATATTTGTTCCCGAACAAGACGCGTCAACATCAATTAGCTAATTTTTCGATAATTTGCGTTCCAGAAACCCGCAGATTGTGACGGACTGTTTAGCGGACCGTTAATTGTAATAGCTTGTTAGCTAATTCGGCATTTGAACCGCCTTTCAGAAACCGGCTGTTAGTCTCTCTCAACTTTTCAGTTTTATTTAAACATTATTATTATAGCTCCATTGAAGTACGAAGTCGATGTAAATGGTATCACAATTTGCGATGTTAAATAAATTAGCTATCAACTGTATATTTAGAAATACCTATAATCATTGCAGGTATTAAAAAAAGGTTTCATATCTATTCTATATTCGTATAATAAAATCGCAGACAGACAAAAACTGTAGAATTAATATTTTTTGAAAAAAAATCACTGCCCCGTGCTCCAGGAACGAGACTGATGCCAAAACTGCAATTTTTAGAATTTCTGTCTGTTTTTCTGTTTCTATGTTGGATGTTACCGCTAAAACTACAGTATAGAATTCGTTGAAATTTGGCAAAAATGTCCGTTACTGTCCAAGGATGAATCTAGAATACAAATCATCACACTTTTGTATATGGGAGGTGAGAAGTATAACAATATGTCTACAAATTTTTGTTTTACAGCGAATATTATGAAACAATCACACAAGTGAACACCTTCGTTATTAGTACGTTATAAGATTTATTTAAAAAAAACATTACTATCACGCTATATCTAAAGGGAGCTAAGCGACAGATTTTAGGAATGAGAAAGCTTATTTCGTAACTTTTTGCAACTGGTTACGTAGCCTGCTAAACTAACACGCAGGTTATCATTGTTTTATTCTCGGGATCAAACCTACCTCTTAAATCTTACTTTTTGGATTTTGTTTTGCAGTAATTATATTCTCTTGAAAAGCAATTTCTATATTGAATATTTTGCCTGGTCTGTAGTTGATATTTTATTATATGTTATTGTGTATTATGAGACGGGTGCAAACCAAGGCAACAAATGTCACTAGCAGATCTTTCCTTTGGACTAATTCATAAGTTTTCATTAGTATTTCGCATAAATTGTTATCATGAAATGGACTTAGTTTAATAAAGTATTTGTTTGTCTATTTATTAGTGAAAACTTCAGTGCCAAAAGTACATTTTCGTAAATGCTGTGTCCGTAATCAGTGTCCATGACTTTGTTGTTATTAAACTTTTGTAAGCAACTTACTAACTTTACCTACGATATTTTATTTATATCTGAATTATTTGAACAATTGCCGATTCTTACGGCCCAGCGTTGATTAATTTGGTGTTATTGATATCGGTTTCAAAAGGGAATTTTACATGGCTCCTAGAAAGAGGCTGAATATCTTTCAAAGCTCCATTGCAATGCTCATCGAGGTTGCCTTTGCATCTTAAAAGCCCATGAGCCTTCAATAATATTCCTCTTTAGCTGCAGAAAGCAGCACGCAGCGCCAGTCACGGTTAGGTACCCAATGAGTTGTCATTGCTGCCTCTCGAGCACAAGATAGCAATGAAGGACATGAAGCACGTCTCGCAAGCGATCGGAAGCGCCATGCTGCATCACGCACCTCAGAGACTTACACCCAGTGTGAATCGCAATCGAGCTCGCAGAGTATCTATACTGCGACGTCTATACATGATCAACATCCAACGGTCATGCATGTGGACGTCCATTTAGAGAATGGCTAGTGTACGGGCGAGGGCTAACGTATAAAAACCAGCGTCCCGTACGTAATTAAACCTAATACTCCCTATCTGACTTACTCATCATTTCAGCCGAATGAAGTCCACTGCTGGACACAGGCCTCCCCCAAAGATCACCACAACCACCGATATGGATGTATTGTGGGTTCATTGGGGGGGTTTTGCCATAATCGCCACGCTTGGCAGGCGGGTTGGCGATCGCAGTTGAGTTGTTAATGTACTCGAAGGACGCTGCTGCCCATCCTCCGGCTAGTCCCTTAGTCGACTTTTACGACACCCATGGGAGGAGATGGGGTGGTGGCATTCTGAGCCGGCACCACACGGCAAGTGGCAGCTGACTTACTACCACACCCTAAGTCCCAAGTTTTACCCTACAGTCCCTAAGTCCCTAGCCCTACTATCTTGTAGCTTGAAGGCAGGGAAACCTGTTACCAGGAGACCTAAGGTAACAGGCGGAAGGAGGGCGGGATCTGGGTGTGTGGAAATGGTTTTCTCACTGCCGGTCAAGCAGGCTCACAAGACCGATCGTACTGACGGCTAAATGTGTCTTGGCCGCAGTGAGAGGTGGTTGGACGGGTAATGAGTCAAAGTCGGATTCAACGTAATGACTGATTTATTTAACATTAATAACATCTTATATATTAATCTTAAACTATGTACACATCTACGCTTATTTACTAGTGTGCCGTCCATGTATTGTGCCGACGCTGCGGTGTTGCAAAATCACAGTTGGTATGCTGACGCAGACCCACGGAAAACCTAATATTTTATAAATATATTATATGCCGTTGCAGCAATTACTCTAGTAGGTTAGTTGTAATTGTGATTTTGGGTTGTGGTTGTTTATGTGTGCCATGGCACAGATGTTCATGGTTGAACAGCTAGCGAATTTATTTCAATTCTGAAAATGTCATAGAGCGCTTGGAAAATCCGCGTCAAATTACGCTTTTCGTATTTTTTTAACTGTGCGAAGAGGATCTGTTCGTCTAATCGCGAACGAATGGCGAGATGCCGTCATACTATACGTACGAGAAGCAAAGAGGTGTGTTTGATCGACGTCAACGTGGGCGTACAGAATATGGTTTCTCGGGAGTTATAAAAGACGCCGCATTGGGTAAGGTCTACACTGTGCATCCAAATAATGGCAAGTGCTATTTTTTGCGCATTTTACTACACACTGTGCTTTTGATGCCGTTAAGTTTCCCAAATTTCACCCAGACTACGGAGCGCTCCGTCTACTTGACGCTGATAAACACTGGGACAATACTCTCGAGGTCAGTGACAGTCCCAGTCATCTGCGACATTTATTCGCCATCATGTTGGTCTTCTAAGCACCGACAGTCAGGGTCCAACTTATTGCTGTTCACTCAGCGCACATTATAGTGAGTGATCTCAAATGCGTGTCTGTATAATGGGCGGCAGTGGTGGCGTCGGCAAGCAGATCGCTCGCAGTCGGCACGCTGTATGCTTGCTTGAAGCGCGCGATCTGCTCACTCGGTCTATACGCTGTATGTGGGATGGGAGCATGGCAGTTGCGAGCGTACTCATGAAATGTAGCTTGATATTATAAAAGTATTGTACAAAACACGACTTAAAGCCCTAATTTATATGACAAAATGAGCGGTGTGGCTATAATGAGTGATTGGGCTGTTAATACTGGGTGGAAAAGGGCAAGCTACATCTTATGAAAGTTATTGATGACGACACCCAGAGCCACGTGGGAAGCGTTTCCAAACAAAAGATAAAAGCGCATGGTTTGGCACTCGGCTGGCTGGACTGAATGCAATTTGCGGCAAGCCTATGGGTCGTGTCATTCGGAAATATATCATGATCCGTCTACACCTATTACAAGTTCATAATAAAAAGCTCAGGTCATAATTGCATGTTTTCAATAGCGTGATATACATTTCTAAATTCCACGTGTGCGAAGCCGCGAGAAAAAGCTAGTTGTTAATATTTCATCTAATGTTTCATCATTTTTTTGTACTTTTCAAAACACGTTACAACACTCTAAGATTGCACCTGTATCATGGATGCATTTACAGACAAATTCCACACACACCTCAATCCGGAACAACTACCTACCGGGTGGGAATCGAACCCACGACCGGGAGCGCAGCAGCCGACTGTATCAGCCACTGCATCAACCGTGCCGTGCGTGTCGGCGCGTAGTGTTCTGTGCCTCTCTGAAGGTATATGTGGCCGGCTAGGTCGCACAGAGACGGAGCCCGTCGCATCTAGTGACGGGCCGATACTTGCCAGGGGTGTATTCCAATGCTTACACCGTACCTCTGCATAGGTAATTGAAAGAAACTCCGTGGGGTTTTAGAAGAGTCTGAAAGTTCCGACATTCCGACACGCTCAAAGGTTTCTGTTTTAAAGTCCAAAAATATTTTACAGTATAATATTGAGTTTATGTTTACAGCTTTAGAATGTTATTTTAATTGTACAGTTAGACAAATAAATAAATAAATGTGACGAGAATGTAGGGTACTGTCTCGGATGGTCTTTGAGTTTCATATCCTTTTTATGTAGACCTGTCCTGTTTCTGATTCTCAGATCAAGCAGTAGGTATCTTTGGGATTTACTTTGGTATTTCTTTTTAAACCATGTACGACACTAGAATTTCTTTTGTATCGTGGGTACATTTACAAATATAAATCTCATATGCATAAACACCTGGATCAAAAACAACTTCTGTAGATCATACGAATATTTGATCCATGCGGAGATCGAACGTGCAACACGTAGCACAGAAAGCTAAAAACTCGTTTATCATAGTAATAATCTTGAGTTTAGAATTGTGCTTGCAATAGAAGCTCACCCGCTAAAACCTGGGACGCATTTCTTTTTAGTTTCTGTCCAGTAATGGCCGCATCAAAGTTACAGCGTTGGGCGGTGTTGTTCTCGGGGTATAACGACGATATTAAAAAAAATCATCGGGCAAGAATTGTGCGGATGCATTGTCACGGCTACCATCTAAATAATGTAATGTGAAGACATTAATGAAAGTACCTACATACATGTTAATTTCGTTGAAAATATCTTGCCAATTTCGATTAAAAATGTTAAGAATGCGACCTCACGGGATACGACCCTTGCTAGAATTTTAACATACCTATATTCAATCCGGTTGGCCTCTGACTTACGATGATAATCAAATTCAACCCTTTTTCGTAAGGCGCAGTGAACTATACACGGAATGTGGATGTATAATGTGGGGTTATCGTATGGTTATACCGGTCACATTGCGGAATAAGCTATTAAAACAATTACACAGTAGTCATATGGGCATAGTGAAGACAAAGAGTCTAGCACGCAGCTATGTACGGTGGCCTAACATAGACGCGGATCTGAAAATTATATGTAAGCAATGTGAGACTTGTGCGGCTGAGGCGGATGCGCTGCGCCGGTCTCCGATACAGCCATGGCGGTATTGCGATCGGCCTTGGACCAGGGTTGACATTGTTTTCCTTGGTCCGTACAAAGGTGTAAATTTTCTTGTACTAATTTCTACTTCCATATGATTAGAAATTTTTGAAATGACCCGTACTAATGCGGCATCCGTCATAAAGATATTAAGATCTACCTTTGCAAGATTCGATTTACCGGAAGAGTTAGTGTCGAACCACTATCTGAACTGTCATTTACAAGTTCAGAATAATAAAAAAAAACTATTTAATAATGGCATCAAACAATTTTTTTCGTACTAATTTCTACTTCCATATGACCCCCATCACCCATCCTCGCACAGTGCAGGGGTGATCGCGCTAAAATTATGCAAGCGAACGATTAAGATGGCGCATAGGGATCAGATGGGCGTAAATGAAATATTAATGAAGCTTTTTAGTTTATTCAGACCCATTTCAATGATAAAGTAGCCATCCATCATTCATTTTGTTTCAAGCTTTGTACAATAGATGGCGTTTTAGTCAATCTGTCCTATCCTTATATTCCTATCTATTACAAATAGGCATGGAAATAATTGCCACTTTAATTCATTTTCATTTGATGTTTTTTACTCGTGGTAATTTCACATGCGCAATCAATTAATGGTGTTGCTATATGAATTGGAACAGAGACCTGGGGGCCTAAAAAGGCCGCTTTAGCAGAATCACATTAAATATCACCAAATGGTCCAGAAGGTCTAAAAAGACCGTATTAGGTTTTATTTATAAGGCATAATAATGATCTCTATACGATTCACATTAGAAATCACAAAATGGTCACTTAATCATAACTGGCTATTAACGTGACCATTTTGTGATTTCTAATGTAATTCATATTATGATTCACCTAAAGCGGCCTTTTTAGGCCCCCAGATTTAGGTGCTCCTTAGATGTGCTACGTATTGCACAGGCTCGGAAACAATGCAAATAAATAATAAAATTAAAGATATTGTCATTGGCAATCAAAATTACTGCTTAACAATGACAAGCAAATTGATCGCGTGATGTGTGATAGAATTTATATGACGCCTTCTAATGTATTATCAAACAGTACGCATTGACGCTGGCACAATGCACGTATTTATATGACGTCTTCTGGCAGAGCTGTCTCTATCGGCATCTTTTCCAAATTATATATTTATATTTATATCCTGTATAACACTAAAAATAATTTTAAGAATCGAAACTATTAAGACATCATCTAGGTAAGCGCAATCAAATTAAACCGGTTTATAGAAGCTGGTTAAAAGACTACTCAATTAAATGCAATGAAATTTATATTTATAAAAAAATGTATAAAGGCTCAGTTATATAACACCTAATTTAAATTATCTTTTAGAACCGTAACGGCCTCATTCTTGTATGGCTCATAAAAAATGTCATAGAAATGAACATGTTATGAGGCTAAGATGTTTTCATGAGTGTAGATGCGTTGCCAGCGCACTACGATGGTCACATGACAGCAAGGTAATTGCCCGGAGTTCACTTAGTCACGTACCGACCAGTGTCGCGCCTCGACGTGAATCATGAGCATAATACAGCAACATATTGCGAAAAAATAATGATAGACGATGCACGAAGTATACTGCAACTGTGAGAGAAAAAGACGTTTTATTTAATAAATAAGTATTTATTTATTTAATAACGTAAATCGATATTGTGATAAAAATAGTATTTTGTTTTATTATTATTACGTGGTCTCATGTAGTACAATAATGCTCGTGTATGGCGCGTCTATTTGTAAAATGTCAATGGTCTTCTGTTTTCAAGAAAATCTTTCACCAGATAAGTATCGAAGCGGTTAGGTTCTTTGTCTATGAAACCAAAGTATCGTCAACACGAGGAGATATCTACTGGCCGTTAAGAAATTGGTTAGTGAGTCCGCCAAGACCAACATCTGACTAAATTTAATAATGAGGGACGGGCGTCGGTAAACGGACATGTAAGACATTTTCCAAGTAATAAAAGAAACAGATGATAATCGACGGTTATGTATCGGACGACTTACGTCAACCGGGATTTGCAAGTTGCCGCCAGAGACGTTTGGCTATTTGGAGATAAGTTTACCAGGCTACTCAAGGATATATGGGTACCTACTGAAAACTGAAGTCGCCATAATACATACGATGCTCGAGGCGTCCGAACGCATCAATGCCAACCTATTGCAAAAAGAAGATGAAGATTTATGCTACATAATGCTAGCGCTGTGTCAGCTACACTGCCTACTCCCTAGCGAAACGTCAACAAGCACTGCGGCGGAAGAAAGCAGTAAATCCATAGAATAAAGTAGGTATACTTCAATTGTACACCAAAATAAATAAAGTATTAGATACACAATAACAGTACAATTGTCTGTGTTCCGTGCCGGAATAGGATTATTCATTAGTTTCCAATCGCTTC
Source organism: Diloba caeruleocephala (assembly GCA_947459985.1). NCBI lineage: Eukaryota > Metazoa > Arthropoda > Insecta > Lepidoptera > Noctuidae > Diloba > Diloba caeruleocephala. The sequence goes on from OX381618.1 coordinate 8,747,793, forward strand.
AATCATTAAAATTCAAATTAGGATTTATTCCTTGTGACGACAACATGATTTTGGAATTTCAAATAATTCTGTAGATATCACTATATGACATGATTTGGGTAAGTGACATCCTATTTCCACCCTTTACTTGCTAAGCAATCTTGCTTTGATATGGGCTAGAGCCACGGGCGCCTAAAGTCGGTAATCGTGAGCGCCATCTTTTAAATATCAACGTGAGGCTATCGACTTACGTGTTTGACGTTGCGCATTCCGTGAAAATTGAAAATATCTATCTAATAATCCCATCTATCATCATGAATTCGGTGTTGTGATGAACACTAATTATCTAGCATTCTATGGAATTCCATTTGATGTGAAGAAATATAGAACCTACATAGCTAGACACGACGCAGAGCCATCGCGAATCATTGGACGGAAGGTTTTCAGGATCATTCTTGAAACCCTTCATATCATAATATGATCCTACGTGCCTAATGGATGTTTTTCCCGGTTGTATTGCCACAAGTAGTTTTTTCCTTGGCCACATAGTCGTAGCGACGCCACGTGTCCCTATAAAGATGGCGGAAAGAGATTTATTTGCACCCGATGTTATTTAAAAGTTAAAACGAGCTTTAGATTCATCCTATCAGACGAACAACAGTTCAGGGCTAGTTCAAATGACATTAAACCGATTCAAAGATTTTAGTTACAAACAAAAATTGAGAAATTTATTATGAGGGCAGAAACTTTCAACTCAGACGAACAGTTATGTATTCGTCATGTAACTAACTACCTTTAGTGCAGGTGCAGGCGTACAAGTTGTTCATTTGTCAATACAACACCTGCCATTTGTCATGAGAAATAACCTACTCTGCAGTTACCATCCTTTGCCGGTGAAGTAACATATTGGCCCTAATTTTACTACGACTTGTTCATCACCCTTGTCCACAACAAGCATGCCTTTTTTTCGTTATCCTGATGGAAATACATCATGTACTTCCACGGGCAAGGGGGGAGAGGCATGCCGCCGGACTGTTACCGGCAAAAACCACCGGAGTGGTCATGGAATACCCTCGTACGATCACACTAGATATCGATCTCTATATATCACGCCTATAGGCTAATCTCGGAAGAGATGACTGTAAAGCGGTCTCTCACTCCAGGACAGGGGAGCGAATATTAAATACCGTCATTGTCCGAGCGTGTGCCGTACGGTAGGTATCCTGTTCTTCTGCACAATGGTGATCTCACGTCCTATCCTATGTAAGTACGCGCCGAAACAACTTGCCGGGGAATACTTGCCTTAGGTGGAAGGCGGAAGGCTCAATAAGGATGAAGGCCGAAACGGACGAATGACCCCCAGGCTATTCTTGGGGGGGATTGTAAAGTATCCCCCGAAGGCTCGCTGTGCGCTGTGCTGTGCACATGGCACGCACAGCACGTCCCCACGTGCGCGCCACCGTTTTCCCAAGGGTCGCTTGGTATGAGCACGTAGACTCCCCAATCCACACGCCCGCGACTTCTGAGGCCTGTTGAGGCATGTTGGACCTGGGCGTCGGGGCGGTTGTTACCTTGGTGCCATCCAGTCCTTCTCAGTATGGGATTGGACCTCTCCCGATTACGCTCTGTGGTCATCTTCTGTAGCATGACGCTCTCACAGAAGGAGACCACAGCACTCCAATTTTCCTGCTTTGCCAGCATAGCCGACACTACTGCTGGCAAAGAGAGATCTTGCCCGATCCGATCGACCAGGATCCGCCGCTCGGCAGTCCACGCAGGGCACTCTTCGAGCGTGTGCTGTGCGGTATCCTGATCGTCTCCACAGTGGTGGCACTGTGCCGTGACCTCGCGTCCTATCCTGTGCAAGTACGCACCGAAACAACCGTGTCCGGTGAGCACCTGCGTCAGGCGGAATGTGACGCGCTCGCTCCTTTGGAGCCAGGCTCCGAAGAGCGGCAAGACAGCCTCGACGACGCGCTTGTTCGCGTACTGATGCAGCATGCAGCTCGCGCCATAGCTCGAGTGCACGCCGCCGAGCCTGACGCCTCAAACGTTCGAGCGCCCCTGAAGGCACGCCTTCACCGCTCTGGCGGAGAGAGCGTGTTTGGTGATACACCCACGCATCCATCTCCGCCAAGATATCAAAAGGCGGAAAGCGCGCCAACAGAGTTGCCGCCTCAAAGGACACCGTTCGGTATCCTCGTGCGATCCGTATAGCCGCTCTACGCTGCAGACCGTGAATCTTGGTTCTGCAGCGCCGGACGCCTGAGAGTCGAGATGACCAAACAGGCGCCCCGTAGAAGGCCACGGACCGAACGACTCCCCGTAGAGGCGGGGAACTTCTACTCTCGGTCCCCAGAGATTGGGCTATATGCGGTTCAAGGCACACACTACCCTCTCGATCTGGGCGACACAACAAACATGCCTACATGAATGCCGAGAAGTGTAGGTACTTACTGTTGACATTATAAGATGAGGTGTACAATCTCATTAAATCGATACATATTACGGACGATAACTACACAGTCGCGTTGGATACCCGTATTTCTCGCTACATAAACAAACAAGCAATTGCATCAAAACAGTTGGATCGAATTCTGAATCTAAATAACTGTTTCGAGCCTATTCAAGGTAAATTGTTAAATAGGTACATACTATAAAAACACACAAGCTTTCGAATGGATGCAATTCGCCGCAGAAAAAAATTCGAGTTTTCTGTTGTTACATATTTTACCACGTAAAATTACAAAGATCGGACTAACTTACCTAGTGACGTCCGATCCTCAATTATGTGAAGTAATCTCGTCCTCATTTAGTACTATGTAGTTTGCACCTTGCACAACTCACTGCATCACAATTTTAAAGATGAACACTTTCATCAAAAATTTTAATATAGTCTGTGGTTCCTACGCGCTCTTTCGCTATCTGTAATGTACATGTCATTAATTCAAAGCATAAGAACACAACTTTCAGCAGGGATCTAGATTGCAATTTTATAGAATTCTAGATTTATTTGGGATGGGTTGGGACTCGATGAGGACGAGATTACTTCACATAATTGAGGATCGGACGTCACTAGGTAAGTTAGTCCGATCTTTGTAATTATGTTCCGTAATCTCGTCCTCATTTAGTACTATGTAGATGTTCAAAGAAGAAAGTTGTGTTAATAATCAACCTTGTTTATTCGTTAATAAACATTATTACAATTATTTATGAACCTCAGTCTTGTGTCCTCTAAGACTTATAGTAGATGAACAGGTATAAAAAAATACGTTTCGCATTATTCATATAAAAATAAACTTGGCGGAAGCACTGCCGTACTCCCAAAAGTGCAATTCTTTGCATTTCTAATGTATATGATTATATGGTGTACTTATAATACCTATTCATCACATAAGTTGGTTCTTATTTTAGTTTGTGTTTATTATTTATTTAAGAAATATCCATATAGAACACATAGCTTGAGCCATTGGGATCATAAATAAACATTTGGCCTCTTGCAAAACCAAGCCAATTTGAGGCGTTTCTTGTTTTTGTGTAGTATGCTGTAGATTTACTAGTATCCAATCCATTATTAGTTAAAAACTTACTTCAACCATCTGCTTAATAGATGCGGTGGAGGCGCCGTAATAAGGCTTCCTTAATGTAATAATTATGTATTACAGTTCGTCCTTTATTTTATTAACATCTAAATAACAAAGTAAGGTTGTTGCAGGACAAATATTAATGGCAATTATCTTTAAAATACTTGGTAAGAAATGCTAGTATTAAAAAGGTTAAGATCAACAAAAGCTAGATGTTTTAACCATTTTGTAATTTTTATGTTGATATTATCTACTTTAACGGTAATTTTATCTATAGAATCAGCAACAAGGTTTGATCCTGTGTTTGGGTAATTCCACACAGGCTTTCATTGGGAAACATATTCAACAATAATTATTCTTAATGTTAAAGTCACATACAACATAATACTTAGGGTTTGTTGCCCTACCTTTAAATATTTGCTTAAAGAACTTTGTTCTTCTCTCATCTCTACTCAAGTGCGATCCTAAGAGTAGGAAGAGAAAAATGAAAATAAAAATTGTTAACCTCAGTGTTGAGTGAGCTATAGGAAAAACTTTAATTATTAATTAAACTTAGATGCTAAGAATAATATAACCAGGGGATGCACATCATAACTTTTACAGTTGGGGATTCACTGATTATTGCAGATTAATATTGCCATCCTGTTTTGTTCCATAACGAAGCTAACATTTTGTCCATTGAAGAGGATGGTATACTTCTTAGAAACGCGCTCTCCTGAAAATGTGGTGGCAATCAGTGTTAGAATCCTGTGTAAAGGATTGTGATTCCCTGGAAGGATACGACAGTAAGTCACGACTAGGTCGCAGTATATTGTATGTATATAGACATCTTTTTTTTTTTTTTTTTTTTTTATATTTACTAGGTCGCAGAATAATATATGTATATACACATCTTTTAGTTTTTATTATAGATATATATGTATATATATACATATATATCTTACTATACACCCATATATATATAATTACAATGCTCTGTTTTTATTTTCCGAAAAAATAAAAATCTACTATGAGTGCAAATGGAGGGAACACAGAAGAATGTCCCATGCCATTCAAGAGTAGAGGCATCTATGGTGTATCTAGGTCAGGAACCCATGATACATAGTTGATGCAATTAGCAATACATCCATTTGCAAACATGATTCTATCGTTCACCAAGATTAGCTATAAGTGGTTCAAAGGCTACGGCCACATAGTTCCATTTCAATTTCCGACTGAAACACCTTCATTTTTTATTAGCAATGGCATTCTACACATATAATATAGAATAGAAATAGAAAACATTTATTCGGCAAAGAACATATTAGACAGTGCATAAAATGAAATGAAAGCTACAATATACATTATTAAGTGCGCAGGTGTGCTGTCGAACATGCCTGTTCCAAACCACTACAAAACCACCACAGCTTCTTTGCCATTGAAGTGTGTGCCCATATCTTATTAATATAGGTTATGGTTCTTATCTATTCCAAGTGAAATATTTATTACCTTGTTTTATTTCAGAAGCAACTGGTTTCTGTGCATATAAGTGTAGGTTAATTCATTTAGTTTTAATTCCTTTCAATATAGGAGGCCAACATTTAAGTATGTGCAAATGTATCCTATATACATAAGATTGCACTATTACTTTTTCAGGGCTACTGTTGTAAGATTTTTCCATGACATTGGTAGGTATAAAGTCAAATGTATTCTATAGCTGGGCCATGCACAATGTTAAGCTATGTTGAAACAAGGACATTTTATGGTTGAGATAATTATTATTTTGCACCCGTTTATGGTTTCTCTAGAATTTAGAAATAAAATATTATCTTCTTCTGGGAGAGCAAGATAGAAAAAATTGCATGGAATCTAATATGGGTCCCAAATTCTGCTATTTTTGTTTAGCATTTAGGCATATTTTCTTTGATATGAAAACACCAAGATTTTCTAAGAAATTTTAGTTGGTAAACACATTTAGTTTACACTTTTCATAGGAGTCAGTAAGACAAGAATTATTATTAATAACCGATGCAATGATCTCATGTAAAAATTAGCGGTTTCATGATCTAGGTAAAATCATATGGTGCTGTACTAAGCCTGAAGGGATGGCATGTAAATTCATACAAATAATCTGGAAATAGGGAACATGAGTGTTTCCTATCAGATTCCCTTATTGACAGTACAATATGCATTTTTTTAAATCATACAAAAAATTTGTTGCAACAACTTTTAAAATATTTTCTCATTTTGATAAAAATTTACTCAGTTTCTGAGTAACCTGGTTATTTAATGGAGCAGTAGTTTGTACAGGAACATTAGTGAAAGGTATAGTATAACCTTTTAACCATTTGTGTATGGTATGACTTTTAGTGATACCTAGTATCGCAGTAGTAGGAAAAGTATTTCAGTTGATTGGTATGTACCTTATTCATCATTGATCAGGATCCAGGTTAGGGCCTCAGCAACAGGGATAGTGGTGTCTCCGCCAGAATATCACGAAAAACACCAACAATTTATTCACATAGTATGTTGTTGGACTCGACATGGTTTTGCCCGCTTGGAAAGACATTTATAGTTGTTGTGCTCCCCCTTTTAGTTTCAAGTTTTAGGGGATTCTGATAGGTACTTACCTTCACTGGGAGTATTCTTTCATTCTCACCCAGATTTTGAACAGCTTTAATGGTATTTACTTTATCCTATAGTTTGTCCCCAAACAGGTATTATGAGATTGCAGGCTTCTCTGATATCAATTTATCAATGATGTGCAGGCTATAACTTCATACAATAAGTTGCATAGCAATCCAGTTGAATCACTGATTCCGAAATGTGATTTTCATCTCATTGTTTACAATCATGTTGTTGAAAATCTTTTCAAGGGTTGAGATAGTACTAAGTGTCTCATAATAGCATTGATTTGACTTTTGCATAAATGCTTGTATGCTTTATTTATAGGGCCATGTTTCTTGATTATAGTGAATCTAGTTTCTTAAGGCCATTCTGCATGATTAGTCGTTTTTTTTTTTTTTTGTATATTGCGTGTTATTCCTACTGAATTATCTCAGAGGTGAGCACTATTTTTGCAAGCCTGCCCCCCTCCTTTCTTTAATCTGATTTCATCACTAGGTGAGACACTATATTTGTAGCCACTTATGATAGGTGACGGAAACGTGTTTGCACCTGGTTCATTAGAGCTTGACTGCATCAGCTCCGCTGAATGATGTAATAGTAATGAAAAACATTGTCCTTGTCCGTGTGGTAGACTACCTCGGCTTCGACTGAAGAGGTCTTCGTAATCATCTAAGCTCCTGACTGCAAATCCAAGGCTAACCCCTCGTGAAAGCTCTAAGGATGCATCAAACAGCGTTTTATCTTGCTAATAAAAGATACTTAACTGGCTAGCCTCTCGTGGAAGCTCTCTCGTTCTTCGCTTGTAAACGAATACTGCACCGGCTTACCTCTCGTGAAAGCTCTATTGGTGGTGTCGTTTATTTTTAAATTAAGGCACTATTGACCTGTGCTCTTCCTTGTAAACGAATAACCCCCACCGGCTGACCTCTCGTGAAAGCTCTATTGGTGGTGTCGTTTATTTTTAAATTAAGGCACTGTTGACCTGTGCTCTTCCTTGTAAACGAATAACCCCCACCGGCTGACCTCTCGTGAAAGCTCTATTGGTGGTGTCGTTTATTTTTAAATTAAGGCACTGTTGACCTGTGCTCTTCCTTGTAAACGAATAACCCCCACCGGCTGACCTCTCGTGAAAGCTCTATTGGTGGTGTCGTTTATTTTTAAAATAAGGCACTATAAACTTGTCACCGTTGACCTGTCTTCTTTTTTGTAAACGAATAACCCCCACCGGCTGACCTCTCGTGAAAGCTCTATTGGTGGTGTCGTTTAGATTTACGTGCATATAGTGTATATTGCTGCGACACTGCGGATCCATCTCCTGTGAAACATGTAGTTAGTAACTTACCGATACGGTCGTGTAGACTCCCACTTTTTTTGGGCTCCCACAATCGATTATTTAGCTTTTCTATTGCCTCATCCTTACTCCTTTGCCAGTGTTTCCCCATTTTTGAAGAAAAAGGAGGATAATTGGAAGATTTTCTTGAGTTGCGTATACAGCGAGTAGCACAAAAAAGTACAATGACATGTACATTACAGATAGCGAAAGAGCGCGTAGGAACCACAGACTATATTAAAATTTTTGATGAAAGTGTTCATCTTTAAAATTGTGATGCAGTGAGTTGTGCAAGGTGCAAACTACATAGTACTAAATGAGGACGAGATTACGGAACATAATACCTAGCTAGCTCCATTCCTAAGCTGATTGTAAGTTGTAAGTACTTGTAAGCCAACAGATATGTACAGGCACGTTAGGGACAAAGTAAACTTTGTGAATTGGCAGCGTGCGAGATAGCCGATGCAAGCATTGCATACAGTGTATAATAACTCTCCCACTCGCATAGTAACCCCGGACCACGTTAGCACTCAACTTGCTATGACGTCGTTACAGTACGTGACGCCCCATATTTGTACGTCATCCAATGCTCCCTTTGCTCGTACAAATAGGATGCTGTATTAACGGCACTCGTCGAAGTATTGTAGGTGTGCAAAGACGAACAGCACTGTGTTGCTCGATTGATATGGGTAGTCAGGCGTCTTTTATCACTGAGGCATGTGTATATCGCCTAGGTCTGTAGGGTGAATGTACTTGTGTACGGAATAGGCGACAATATACCAGTACATCCTCAAGGCTTAGCATCGTGTTACACCAAAAAATGCGGACTAACCTTCTATTTCGGTAGATGCATTATTTTTTCCGAAATTAATGTCAAAAATGCCTAGTGGGCCTTTTTTTTTTTTTTTTTTTTTATTGATGTCCAGTGGAAATTCTACATGGAACTTCCTTCACCCCGGGGAAGGGCGAAGGAGTATGCCGGACTCCTACCGGCTAAAACCACTGGAGCGGTCATCTTCGGCACCGAAGGGGGGCTCCAGGTCCTCGTAAGATCACACTAGAGCCGCCCATTGGCGCCACGCCTTTAGGCACATCACGGAGGGGATGACTGTAAAGCGGTCACCCCCTCTAGTGGAGAGAAGGCGACTGTAAAAAGGTCGCCCCCCCAGGCACTTCTCGGGGAGGATTGTAAAGGATCCCCCCAAGCCTCGCTTTGCGCTGTGCTGCGCACACGGCGGCACGTGACCACGTGCGCGCCACCGTCTTCCCGGGGGTCGCTCGGTGTGAGCACGCAGACTCCCCAATCTGCGCGCCCGCGACCCCCGAGGCCCCCCACCATTTAGTGACGGCGGGGGGCTCAGGCGTGTCGGACTTGGGAGCCGGGACGGTTGTTGCCCCGGCTGTTGAGTCGGCTGCTGCGCTCCTGGTCGTGGGTTCGATTGCCGCACGGAACAAATATTTGTATGATCTGCAGGTAGTTGTTCCGGGTCTGGGTGTATTGTATGTGGAATTCATGTCTGTAAACGCACCCACGACACAGGAGAAATCCTAGTGTGGGGCAAAGTTAAAAAAAAAGTGCCGACAGAAGTGAAAATTATATAGCAATAAATGTTTTTTATTTTATTTATCTAGACGCGTTCGCGGCATGTACATATAGCGTTCTGCTATATGTACATGCATATATGCACACACTATATCTGCGTCTCGTAACGGGTGTCGCGAATCCAGAGATTTTATCTCATTCAAAATATGCGTACCGAGCTAAAAGAAGTTTTCACATAAAAAAAACTGGTTCATTCGTTTCTCCGATTACGATTTTTTTTAGGTTATTTGTTATTGGGTTCACGTTCGTTAGAGTCTACGTTTGCATCTCCGGTTCAAGTTTGTTTCAGCTCATTTGACAATGACAGCGACTTTAAGAGGTTTTGTGAGGTGAGGTGAGGACTGAAGTCAGAAGAGAAGAGATAACGCTCACATCTGAGGAACCATTGTGTGAAAATCTTTTTGAAAGCTCACTCGCGCTTCTCGTCAGGCCGGACGCTCAGCCATTAGGAACCGAGGGACATCGCCCTCACTCGGTTCCATCTGCTGGTTTTGAGCTGCGTAAATGGCACAGCAACTCATCAGCTATACTCGCTGTTGTTCAGGTGCTAGATGCTCAGGGTGAGCGGCCCAATGCCCTTTGCACGTATGGAAAACGATAATCAAACCAAGGCTCGTGATATATGAGGGTCATACTGAATGGTTAGAATTGGCCGGTAAGAAAAGTTGCCCATGAAAAGTTTATTTAAATTACGAATAAAGGACTCTTTGGGAAACTGGTAGATGTACATTGAATTCATGAGTCATTTGTTTTAGAAATTAACGTAATTCAAAAAGTTCCTTTCTTGCGTCGAAATGAATTTGACTAGATAACCATTTTGCTCGATGTTTTATTACGAATTTTGTTGAGGTCTTAATTAACAACTATAACGAGTAATAAGACTTCGATTGGCATTTCATGATGAAGCCCCGTCGCGTGCACATCTCGTACAGCTACACTGTTTCTTGGACGCATCGGAAAGGGCCTACGCTGCGTGTGTTTACCTACGTCTTACGGACATTGATGGAGTTTAAAATACTCGTCTCCTACTCGAAAATTCGCATCCCACCTATATTGCCCTGACTATCGATCCCACGGCTTGAATATTGTCAAGGCTTATGGATAAGGTGATTCTACGTACCTCCCGCAATCACATAAGTAGGGATGAGGTTTATGCGTGGTCGGACTCGTCAATCGTTTTGGCGTGGCTTCGATCTGCTCCGTATTTCAAATAGGATTACTTATACTAGTGGCTTTTGAACGCTGGAGACACGTTGCATCAACTGACTTCACGTGGAGTGTTTATATGTTTTCTTTCGTTTTATTTTATAAGGGACTTTTATACTGAATACACGTCAGTCCCATGCGCTTTTTTTTAAAGCTCACTTACCTACTCGTTGTGAAGCTGGAAGCTACGTGGTTGCCCTTCCCTTCAGGCCGGAAGCTCAGCCATTACGTGAACGTGGTTTCATGGTCATCAGTGGCTTTAATTATTTTTTTATCGATCCCGTGTAAATACATCGTGCACTTCCTCCACCCCGGTAAGGGCGGAAGAGTATGCCGGAGTCCTACTGGCTTTTAGTGGTTTTCCACAAGAGGGGTCATCTTCGGCATCGAAGGGAGCCTCAAGGAACTCGAATAATCTCCAATTAGAAACCCCATTCCGCCCATTGGAAACCCCATGCCACGCGCAGGGGATGCCTGAAAAATGGTCAGCCCTTTAGCGGAGGGAAGGTGACTAAAGAGACTCCCCAGGCACCTCTCGGGGGGGTTGTAACGGATTCCCCCGAAGCCTCGCTATGAGCTTTGCAGCGTACACGGCGGCACGTGACCACATGCCACCACCGTCGTCCCGGGGGTCGCTCAGTATGAGCATGCTGATTGCCTAATAGGCGCGCTCGTGACCCTCAAGGCCTTATAAAGCCGCAGTGGTTGTTACCCTTGCTCCGTGTCCTCCTTCTCTAAGTTGGATCAGCCCTCTCCCGATCCCGCTCCGCGAACTCCTTCTGGACTAGGACGCTTTCACAGAGGAAGACCAGCACTGCAATTTTCATGCTCTGCCAGCATAGCCGACACTACTGATGGCAGAGAGAGATTTTACCTGATGCGATCAATCAGGATCCACCGCTCGGCAGCCCACACAGGGCACTTTACGAGCGTGTGCTGTAAGGTATCCTGATCGTCACACCGCCGAACCTGCCGTAACAAACTTCCGAGCGCCCCTGAAGGCACCTGATATACGTCTTTTATCGCGATAATGGCCCGAGCCCAGCAGTGGGACAGCAATTTATTTATTTATTATTATGAACTTCCAACAGAGGATACACAGATACATGGGCTATTACAAATTGGTATATAAGTTTGTGTTTGGTGTGCACCTCCAATTATAGAAATCCACAGCGTGCACTTGTATATCTAGGTGAACCAACATAGAAAAATTAACAAAATTTAAATTAAATTGAAATAGTAGAATTTTTTCATTAAAATGTAAATACTTAATATTCAAACAAAACTAATTAAACATGCAATAATTTGATTAGGAACATTATCAAAACACTTCCAAAGAAAACAAAACTAGAATATAATAAATTAACAGAAAAAAGATTCAAAAGAGTCAAATAATATTAGAAGCGTTGACGAAGACGTTGAAGACACATCTAAATGTCACTGGAAAGTATGATGTTTAACTCACTCTTTTACTTTGAAAATGGGAGGGCTCTATCCAAATTACAACGCTTAGATAAGTCATTGAATTGTCTGCAAAGTCTTGGCAGTGCGGCAAAATGCCTAAGGTTTGTTCTGGATCGCGGGATATTTAACAGGCTATAGCTATTTATTCTTGGCAAACGAGATGGCACATTTATTTGCAACTTTCCAACTAGTTCACTGCAGTCCAAAACTCCATTAAATAGTTTGTGCAAGAATATGAGATCAGCGGATTTTCTTCTATGTTTCAATGAACTCATACCGTAGAGTCTTAGTCTATCTTTGTAGCTGACAATTTTTTTAGCTAAATAGTCTTTGTAACAGAGATGATACAGAAAACGCCTCTGAACACTTTCTAAATGTTTAATGTGTGGATTCCATACCGTACTGCTATATTCAATTATAGGACGAATCAGCGTGTTAAATAATTTTATCCTAGTAGAAGCTCTTGATAATTCTTTGCTGGTTCGCAATATAAAGCCGAGAATTTTGAACGCTTTTGCTGTTGTGTTTCTGATATGCTTGTCAAATCCTAACTGTTTATCCAACGTAACCCCTAAATCATGAATCTCTTCAACCATTGCTAAATTTTATTTGTCTATTGTGTAAGTGTTAGATTGTACTGTTTTGTTACGATTAAACTGTATATAATGACACTTTGAAATATTTAAGGTCATCTCATTTACTTTGCACCAGTCCGACGGTCTATTCAGGTCATCTTGCAGCAAGGCAGAATCGGTTGCGTTTAATAGTGGTCTCATTATTTTCACATCATCAGCAAACAGGTAGAAGTTAGAATGTTTGAAGCATTCAGTGATGTCGTTTATAAAGATATTGAAGAGGATAGGACCCAGGTGTGAACCTTGTGAAACTCCGGGTGTTGCCTTAAAAGGGACCGACTGATGGCCATTTATTACGACCTTTGAGAATCTGTCACTAAGATATGACTGGAACCAGTTTAGCAACGATCAGCCTATATCCAATTTGTGAAGTTTCTTCACTAGAAGGGAATGGTCGACTTTATCAAACGCCTTACTGAAATCGGTGTATATGGCATCCACAGGAATACGCTTATCTAAAGACTCGGAGATAGATGATACATAGCTCAAGAGATTAGTGGACGTAGACTTAATTTACTGACCATGGTATGTATGTATGTTTGTCCTGCTGCGCCTACTTGTTATTCAGACTGCAGCGTCCATTTAGCAACAACAGCCGTTTAACAGGATTTCAGTGACATACACACGTACAGAAGAATTTTATATAAGATAAAAAATATTTGTGCTTAATTAATTAAAGAGTGCTATTATTACTTTTTTAAACTATAACTTTATTTTCATTTTTTTAGTTTTAAATCAATGTTAACCCTAAAAACCTTTAAATTTATCACTTATTTAAATTCATTATTTACAAGTTTAGTTTACAATAATAATCTGTTATTAGGGTTGTTTAAATCGTGAGCTGACGATCCTGATCACAGCACCAGGCCACCCTCATACCATTCGACCCTCGGCACGTATTTCACCTTGGCTCTCTCTCGTGCTCGCAGAATCAAGACCAGTAAAACAAAGTCAAATCTAGTGATTTACTAGTAGCCATTGAAGAGCCCTTCCCGGCTCCATCATCTGCAACTCGTCACTAAGTGTAATGTACGGGACTTGTCCAAAACAAATCAAATGAGCCCAAACTTGAGGCACTTAAAGCGATTTAGGAGTGCCATTTTGTTTCTCTTCTTTCCGGCTCCATCATCACTCTTTCGTCACCGAGTGTAATAGATGGGATCGATATAATATGGGAATCGTTAAAACACACCAAATGAGCCCAAATTGAAGGTTTTTCTAGTATCTATTGAATAGTCCCGCATTCTACCTCTTGGCGGCATCATCAGACTCTCCTCTCCAATTGTAATGTATGGAATGTATGTATCGGTATATTAGTAGCTATTGAGGAGTGTCACTATCTTCCTCTCCTGGATCCGATCAGACCTTCGTCATCAAGTACAATGTATAGGACTGGTAAGAAAAACTAACGGAGTCCAAACTCAACAGGTATAATAGTGGCCATAGAGAATTCTACTATACACCTCCCGGCTCCATTATCAGACCCTCGTCACCAAGTTTAATGTATGTGACCCGTTAATACAAACCAACGGAGCCTAGACTCGAGGGGTCTACTGGTAGTTATTGGTAAGTTCCACTATCCACATTTGATGTTAGTTAGTTATAGTTCAATGGTACTAAATGATTGTATTGTCATCCTGATTACATACCTACTTGTTTGTTTGCTTATTTCAGAAAAATTTTACACTGTTCACATTATTAGCAAACTTATTTAACAACTGAAAAAGAACATTTTAGAACAAATGGTAACGTTGGTACCTGTACTAATGAAAAACTTTGTATCACAGGCACCAGAAAATGTGAGTGAACGAGTGTGCAAGGTTTTATAGCGATACGACCATTAGAAATAGGTTAAAAGTGAATATTTTTACAAAGTTAAAAAATCAAATAAATGCGTGTTAAAAAAGAAAACAAAATCGTTCTATTTTCAAAATGAAAGAAAGGGCACCTGATTTTATTGTGACCTTGAATTCATTCACAGCTGCAGTCTTGTATTACGTGTGGTGTCAGGATTCCGTCATCATTATCATCACCATATCAGTCAAAGGATGTCCATGGCAGAACAAAGATAGATTTCCACAACGAGCAGGCATCCAACGACTCCCAGCGACCTTCACCAGGTCGTCGGTCCGGATTCCGTGTGGTGTCTTAATAAAGAATATAACACTACTGTTTTTACTCCATCTCCTTCCGTATATGTTGTAAAAGTTGATCAAGTGGCTCTAAATGAGAGGAATGGGCAGCAGCGTCCCTTCTGTGAAGCGTGGTGAATACTTGCAAATTCCCTCCAAAATGACGGTACAATTGTGGAACTCTACGGGGGAGGCATGTGTTCAGCAATGGACGTTAAAATATAAGTGTAATTTCGAAGGTTTTTAGGCGAAGGCATACTTCTATACCTCGGGAAAAGATACTTCATAACACTGTTAGCTGATAATTGAACGTACGTTAAAAAAACCCAATTAACCACTACGGCAGCACTTGTTTAACTAACAAACTATTTCGAACCAAAACAATTTCCTATCCTCTGATTTACTAAAGTTCTCGAGTGGTTTTTGGTTGTGTCAAACACTTCCAAACACTGTTGAAACCGATAATGGCTTTAGTGCTATACGGTCGACTTTTGCGGGACGACAATATCTAGTGATGTTTTACTAACTAGTTTGCGTACTTATTTTCATCACATGGAAGTGATCGTAAGGATATATCGAAGCCATGCATTTTTATAAACATTTAAATGCCAAATGTGCTCTTCTGTTTTTCCATAGCTGGCACTCTCTTCTCCTGTCTTAAAAAAAATGGGACGCGATTATATTTAGTGACACGTGGTTAAAAAGCCATAGTTCACATAGAAGCCAACGTCATTCAATTTAATTTTTTGAGCTGTACGTATAATTTTTAATATTAAGCTTTTGTCAAAATACGCAATATCGCTAACTGAATTCGTCATAACAGTTTCATGCACAAAAGTGGTAATTAAGAAACTGTCTCCAAGAGAATAAGTGACTGTTTATCGTCTGTGCGTTTGTAGGTGACTTTTTCGAAGTAATCTACTTATAAGGAATTTATATCTGCCTCCATTCATCATACGGTCTAACTAGATAGACGGCTGTCTAAATTCTGAAAATAAAATAGCGACAGATGTATTTAAAGGTTAGACTACATGTCAGACTATCAGAATTCAAACCGGCCGTGGCGATTAGCATACATAAATCTCGATTTTTTACCCTTGATCATTATCTACGCATTAAAGGGGAACCAATTTTTCGCCGTGCCATCATGTACCCTCTGTGCGCTCAACGCTCTCCTGGATGCCAATGATCACTGGGAATTGTTCGCGGATAAATGGCTGAAAATATTGTTAGTGTTTGAGATTTTGTGACAGAGATGCATAGTGATGTGATTGTGTAATTTTATCATCATCATATCAGGCGAAGGAAACCCACTGCTAAAGAAAGGCTTCCACATAGATAGAAAATCTATTTTGATAAAAAACCAATGATGGTTTACATACCACTTGCATCCAAGGACTCCCAACGACCTTCAACAGGCCATCTGTCCATCTCGTTGGAGGCCGTCCCATGCTGCGCTTTCCATTTTAATTTTCATTTTATATTAGTCCATAACCATTGTTATAGATTTGTATCGGTCCCGTTACCTTAATGTAAATAAATAATTAGATGGATAATATTTGCATAACAGCCGGAGCCATATGCGAAAGCTTAACACATGCTCTTTAAGGCGTTATCCGCAATGCCAGTATAAATACGAAACATAAACAGCAACTATTCAATAGTAATTTCACCACAATTTAACTTTAAACTTGTATACTCAGTAAACGATTTAGATTTAAATAGAATTAACGTAAGGTAGTAGGATAATGACCGGTTAAGCAACCACATTTCCCAGAAATGTATGCGAGAAGCCCAACAAAAAAAAAAAAAAAAAAAAAAAGGTAGTAGGTATCAAACGCGTTAACGTTGGTAAGCTCCGAGATAAGTAATCAAGGTTAGAAGTTAGAAAGTTGCCGAGTCATTAACTTTAATAATTGAAGTAAAAGGACAAAGGGCTGCTGATAATGTAAGATTTTACCTGTTTGAAGCAACATTTTGTACAAAATAGACCTTAAATGACAATATTAAATACTGTCTTGATATTGTACATGTCTTTCTATTCACGGGTTAATTAATAGCCTCTACAAAGAGGAACCAGGTCTTTTGATAGGCTTACGCGAGGACACGGGTCCAACGCAGAGGCACCTTAGATTTTTTAAATCTAAAATGTAACGGGACTCTAACGGACTCTCCACGGCTGCACTATAAAATTAAGTCACGAAATGTCCCCGGTTGTGTAGGACTGTTGTATGAGATGGAAATTGTAACGATAAGGTCTATTGCAATGGGTGTGATATGGAATGAAAAATTAAATGAAAACGGGAACAATGGCGTCTACCTTTCAACTGATATAGTGAAATTCTGTTGGAGGCGGTGACTCACACTCACAAGATGCTATATATACATGGCCACCACTACAGGTGACAGGAAGTAACACCAAGTTGAAGTTACTAGCAAAAAAGTCAGTAGTTCTACATATGCACTGTACAAGCTTGCCCCGACCTTCAATAAAGACCTACTTTCTGCGTACCACGGATTAGTTGCCCGGACCCTGAGATAAGGCATTATTTTTGGGTCAACTTTACAAATAAGGATTTTTTTTTTTTAAAAAGCCGTTTATCTGAGCGATGTCTGGACTTAAAACAGAAGAAAGCGGCACACCATACTTTTAGAAACTTGAAACCTTGAAGAAAGTTCTGTCTATATACATATCTGAAATGGCGTTATTTGTGAAAGCTAATCGTCAACTATTCATCTGTTTATCAGATCGTACGAATCGTAGTCGATGTGGCACTAATGGAAAAAAAGTTTTTTCTGTTTGGCCCCAAAAATCTACAATAAGGCTTCTAAATTATATAAAAACTAAAACATTTAATGAAAAAATATAAAAGTATTGTTATCCTAAAAATGTTTATTTGGAAGACCAACAACAATAATACATTTTGTTACGCAGTCAACCTGCAAGCTCATCACACCGTGCCAATAAACGTGACAGATCAAATTATACACCGCGCTTCTGACGTCACCGGCTATTGTCCGCGTCTTTTCTTTACCTAACTTCGGTGGGAACGGACACAATTATAATAAGCTAACTATATTAATTCTATATCTTAACAATTTTTATGTAATTCTAATTATATTCATCAACCAAGAAAGGCTTATATAATTTGAGTTTCCCGACACACGCCCCCACACATTTATATTTTGTAAGCAAAGTTAGCCACAGGCAGCCAATTAGAGGTTTCCACTATTAAAAATGGTATAAAGTAAGTGGGAAACTAAGTAACATTCAACAAATAATTATGAATATAGAACTGTTACAATCAAACCAGATATTCCTTGAAACAGTCTTAGCTTAGCAACCGTCTCAATGTCGCCATATTCGCGTTAAAAACGTCAAGATCATGAGCTTTACAGACTGAGTTAATCGCCTTGCTTGCTCGCCATAGAAAGCTATTTTGCCGATAATTTGACGACACAAGCGGCAGGTTCAAGTGGTTTATATTGCCGCATAGCTTTTATAGGGGTGTTAATTGTAATTTCTGAAAGAACTTGCATTTCACATCCCTATAAAAGCTTCACTACAGTAGCACAGATTTCTTGAAAAACTCTCTTTAGATTTATTTTAAGTTATAGTTTAGTTTGGCAATTTGATATGCCTTGACATGTTATATACAGTCTTAACCGTTTGACGCCTTATTATCTGACCTGCTCTTAATTATCTATTATTGTATGGATCACCTCGTAATTTTTTATTTATGGTAATATATTATTTGTAAGCAAAGTTAGCCACAGGCAGCCAATTAGAGGTTTCCACTATTAAACATGGTATAAAGTAAGAGGGAAACTAAGTAACATTAAACAAATAGTTATGAATATAGAACTGTTACAATCAAACCAGATATTCCTTGAAACAGTCTTAGCTTAGCAACCGTCTCAATGTCGCCATATTCGCGTTAAAAACGTCAAGATCATGAGCTTTACAGACTGAGTTAATCGCCTTGCTTGCTCGCCATAGAAAGTTATTTTGCCGATAATTTGACGACACAAGCGGCAGGTTCAAGTGGTTTATATTGCCGCATAGCTTTTATAGGGGTGTTAATTGTAATTTCTGAAAGAAGTTGCATTTAACATCCCTATAAAAGCTTCACTACAGTAGCACAGATTTCTTGAAAAACTCTCTTTAGATTTATTTTAAGTTATAGTTTAGTTTGGCAATTTGATATGCCTTGACATGTTATATACAGTCTTAACCGTTTGACGCCTTATTATCTGACCTGCTCTTAATTATCTATTATTGTATGGATCACCTCGTAATTTTTTATTTATGGTAATATATTATTTGACAATACTATTATACCTTGACATGCTATGCTTAAACTAAACATTGGCTGCTGATTAACCTGCTGCTGTGTTTATTATTTTAAAACTTTATCATTGCTGTGCCTGCATTTTAAAGCACCACAATTTTTTTACCGTTGCCCACTCTAGAATCTTGTGTCGTAAGTGTGTTTACAAATACAAATTTCACACTATACACCCAGACCCAGAACAACTACCTGGAGATCATACAAATATTTGTTCCGTGCGATAATCGAACCCATCACCCGGAGCGCAGCAGCCGACTGTATCAGCCACTGCACCAACCGTACCGTCAATGATTATATTTCATCCATTAAATTTAATTTTGTTGTAGCCTAAGCGTAGCCTTCTTACCCATGTTTGTAAGTCTGTACAGGCATAACATGTTTGAACAATTATTTTAATGTAATACTGACACATGTTAATCAAATCAATATTAACATATCCTGCCACTCGCTAAAGGTGGTTTCCGGAAAACTATAAACAGAATGAGGCAACACCCATGGGTGTCGTATAGTGACAAGCAAAGGGGCTCCGAAGGAACCGAACTGTTGTTCCAATTCTAAATATAAGAAATTACAATAAAAATACCAGTTTTTCCTTTCCCTATTCAGTTGGTCACACAATTCCATAGACGACTTTAGTTGGATCAAAGCCAGTTGGAGTTTAGACTCTTCCTGGCGAGCAGAGGCTTTGCGAGTCATAATCATGATAAATGAATAGCAAGAATGATGAGATAAGAATTAGGAATCAAAGATTTAAAATAGCAGAGGGAGGGAATAGGGTTGAGAATAGTTAATAAATAGTGGTAGACAAATGAAAGAGATATTATAAACGAGAAATTGTATCACCAAACTAGAAGAGGTCAGGTTATGTTTATTTTATGCATAGGATGCAATCTAAAGTGAGAACTATTACACTAAGGTTTTTTTATTTCCAGATTCTTCGCCATTCTCTACCCGTTACGGCTACCCATCGCCAGAAAGAGAAGCAAGATCATGCTGTCCTTAGCGTGGATTATTGCTCTTCTCTGCAGCCTGCCTCAGGTGATCCCCTTATTACTTTGCAAAACTAATTAAGCCAAGAAACTTGAACTATTAATAAGTATGCGTACATTGGATTGGGATATTGTTATATATGACAATGTCATCGGTTAGAAATTTTATTACCTGCTATTCTAATTTTTTATATATTTTGCCGGCAATTATCCAAAATAAATGTGTATTGTTGTATGAAATCATAGTGCACAAAAGTTGCTATGAAATCGACAGTACTTTTCGTACCGCACATATATAATGTTACCACGTATTACATCTCCGGTATTTCTGAGCCGATTTGGTAGATCAGGGGCGCGGTTAAATGCTGATAAAGCGTGCACCTCACCCCCCGCTCGAGATAAGTGGAAGGACCTCGTGTGGTTTTAGCTCAACACTTCTATGTACCGATAGTCAATGTGGCACCTGCCCAGGTTTCGATCGAATCGAAGGCTTCTCATAGTCCACAAACGCTAAGCATAGTGGTAGATTATACTCCTTGGTCTTCTGTATAACCTGCCACAGCATATGGATGTGGTATATGGTACTAAAACCTGTTCGGAAACCAGCTTGTTCGGGAGGCTAAAAACCAAAAAATACCCAACTAAATATCAAAGTATGTATAAATTAACCAGCCAATGTAAATACCTTCTGAAATCCTCATAAAAACATTGTAGTTGATGCAACTGAAACTTTGGGATGTATTAATTTCGTCAAACGATTTCGAACGGGTCCCTCGTGTACTAAGATAAATTCTTGTAAATTATAAATAGGAGTTGCATTCGTTTTTCTCGTAATTTTCGGCATTAACGCTGTGACTTTCTGCGCTACGTATCGCGGGTTCGATCCCCGCATTGAACAAATATTTATTTGATCTATAAGATAGGGTCTTGGTGTTTGTGCATGTGAGATTTATGTCTGTCAGCTGTACCCATGACAAAGGAGAAATCCTAGTGTGGAAAAAAGCACCCCCAGAAATAAAAAAGATGTTTTTTCGTAGTTTTTGGTGTAGTTTTTCATTGTTACACTTTCTTCGGTCTAGCCCCCTCAGCCCGTAAACAAATCAGAACGATAACGTGCGATATGGAACTCCGTTCCAAAAATAGTATTTCGTTTTATTTTTTATTACGCGGTCTAATGGCGGCCAGCGCGCCGTTTTGTAGTGCAATAATGTTCGTGTATGTCGCGTCTATATGTAAAATGTCATTGACTAACTAACTAAATAAGTTTAAATAAATTCACGTCTCAAGGTGACGAGAGCAGTGTGACGCCGCGCAGGCCTTGTCCTGGGTAGGATTCTAACTGTTATGCGCAGGCATGACTCTTAACACCAGGCGAATGACTTGGTCGTCATGTCACCAAGTATATTCCACTACCCGTTTACCTTTAGGTAATATTTGTGGGGAATATTTGTGAAGCATAAACATACCTGAACTATTTTTCAACAACACTGCGAACACTAATCTGGCTGCCAAGCTTGTTAATTCTGGCAATATCCCCAGTGACTGCCCATTGTAGTGGTCATTGGGAGGCCCATGTTCAGCAGTGGACGTTAACAGGCTGTGTCTGTGTGTTTGAACTATTTCAACACCTTACAATTTAGCTGAAATAAGCCTGTGTAATGTCGTTGTAGACAGAATTTACGCGAATCCTCGTGAAACCCCTAAATTAATCTCGGTTTGCGATCAAATGGGAATTTGTGGGATTTAAGTGTAGCTGTGTCTGTGTCTAACGTTACGTGTGTAGCTTTACATTGACTTTAGTATTCCAAAGTCAAATCGATTTAGACCTTGCACTGCATGCTTGTTTATTTGGTTAATAAACATTTTATCCAAATCTTATTACGTTTAGGTTATCACTTGTATCCTCACGGAGGATCCCCTGCGGGAGACACTGTTAATAGTAGATTCTTAATATCTCCCCCAAGGGATACACTGGGGAGACAGTAGTCTGTAACTATTACGTTTTAGATACAGCATTCACGTGAGTAGAAATAAAAAACCATATATGTGCAAGTAGAACTCGCGTGGTGAGGGTACTGAATGATGAATACATTATCCACCATTTTTTTTAATCTGACCCAAATGTATTTGAATCCCTCACAACAAGCACTTCTATTTCATAAGTTAGACGGTACAATTTACAAAACTTCATTCTTTAATTTTCTATATTGCCTCCAAAAAGTGACCCCATATTCAAAATTCATTTATTTACATTACCCGTCCATGTTTGGATTGCAGAAATCCATATGTGTACCAAATTTAAACTTAATCGGTCCAGTAGATTCGGAGCAAATTGGTTGTGACAGTAATAATGATTGAAGCCGTGTATTCGCTAGTAGGCGAGCGATGTCGTGCGGGACACGTGTCCCAAGAAAAGTCATGCAACGTCGCTAGATTTTATGCCGATGTCACCAAATTTCAGGTCCGATGTCGCCAGACTTCACGTCCGATGTCCCCTGATTTCACGTCCGATGTCGACGAGTCTGACAAAATCGTAAATTATGTAAAAGATCGTGGCACAAGATGTCTGGAGACATTGCAGCTTAATGATGCAATCACTCTTATCGTCAGGCTATTCAATTGTATGAATATTAAAGCTTTCTACAACGGTTAAAGATACGTTTAGGCTAGACCAATTTAACGCTTTCCTGCGGCTGACAACCTAACACTATACCCAGCCCTTCAAAATAAATGGGCTGCCTCAAATTAAGCCGCGGCAAGAGCAAATTTATTTACTCCACTTTTTAAATTTACCCTCTAAAGCAGATTATTTTTCTTATTTAGTATACCTACGTAATTTCAAAATAAGTGTTTAATATTCTCTGAAAGTAAACGCTTACTCAAAAGATTAGTTTAGCATTCAAATTTTGTTAGTAAAAAGGTTAGTGGGTAATCCTTGAGTTCTGTTTCTGAAAGAAAAATAAAAGTAGTTTTTAATTAAGTGTGGACCGTACAGTCATTTATGTTTAAAAAAACCGCATCTTAACTAATTAATTTCATAATCTGTGCCAGATGACATAAAATGGCGTCTACGTGTCATTATTAATTAAATCTTTGTGTATAATTCTTTTTTCTTAATTGGACTTCTGGGGTGGAAGGTCTGGTGACCTAAGATACAGGCTTCAGCCTAGTTTAGGCACCAGTCTCCCACAGTAAATTTGTACAATACTATACTGTTTCATTATTGTGGTGAGAAAATAAAATAAAAATAAATAAATAAAGTTATCTTATTAGTTATGTTAGTAACTGATAAAAGGTTATATCTTTGCACTTGCTTACGTTTATTGAATTATTTGTGCAATATCTTAACGCAGGCCACGGTATTTTAAGGAGTGAACGACTCGCCAGTGACTGATTGCAGTCCGGTGATATAGCCGCAATTGAATAGACCTTCGTAATGAAGTGCGGTGTCTCATCTAATAAGTAGTACATAATAGCTCAATGACCAACTGTAACTTACATAAATCATTAATATATTAAAATTAAACACCGGGTACCTATATATGCGGTCACATCAATTTTATCTGTGGTATTTCTTTAAATACATATTAGAAATAGTCTCGATAATGTCTTAGATTTTCGCAATTATTACACATTATAATAAAATATTTTTAAACGGATTCTATCGCATATATTTTAGATTTTGATTTTCCTGACGTTTCGTATACTTTGCAGGATGTCATCCTGCGACCACGAATGCTGCAGAATCCGTTTAAAAGTGTTTTATTATAACATATTAGAAATGTCAACCAAATATTTTATGTATTAGTTTTATGTATTATGACATAAAACTAATACATAAAATTAATACATAAAGTTATGACAAACTAAAAATCTCGACTGTTTTACCATTACATAAAAAAGGTGATAAGTTGGATATGAGAAACTACAGGCCAACTGCCTTAATACCCATTATATCTAAAGTATTTGAGAAGCTTATATATAATAATCTATACTCCTATCTCGAGAAATATAAAATATTATCAAACGAACAAAATTGATAACGTAAAGGCAAAACAATTAATTTAGCTATCTATAACTTAGTAAACTTAGTAAAACCAATATTGTCTAATATTGACATAAGAAATTCGATTTGTGCTATCCCTAAAGGATATGACTAAAGCCTTTGACTGCGTAGATCATAGTATACTATTTCAAAAACTAATGGATACGGAGTAAGGGGTAACGTTCTTAATCAGTACAATACAGAAATTACGCAAAAATGTGCTACTTATTTGAAAAAATATACCTCTGAAGGTAAAATTACCATGTTCGGAATACCACAGGGCAGCGTAATGGACCCTTGCTTTTCTTAGTTTACATGAATGACTTTACCGCACGTCCATTATACGCCGATGATAGTACGGTAGTGATAAAATGTGACGATCATGATAATTATGAATCTAATATAAATGACACATTACATACGATAGTTAAATGGATGACTTGAAAATTAATTTGGATAAAACGAATATCATGCATTTTCACCAAAGAAAACAATAATATTAATATTAACTATCAAGGTGAAAAAATATCTCCAGTTAATGTGACTAAAGTCTTAGGCATACTAATCGACAGCAATTTATCGTGGAAGTCACATTCGGACGAAGTATGTAAAAAATTAAATAAATCGGCATTTGTATTATATAAACTTGCGAAAATTGTAAATCGTGATGCGGTTCTAAATGCATACCACGGTTATGTTGCGTCTATTTTAAGGTATGGTATACTATTCTGAGGCAACTGAATCTCCAAAGAGTTCGTTCTCAAAACCCAAAAAGGTGCATCAGAGCTATATGTGGGCTTGAGACATCAACAAGCTGTCAGCAATATTTTAAAAACTTAAAAATTCTAATGTTCCCTTCTCTGTATATTTATCTTTGTAAAAACAAATATCAATATCACAAATAAAACGTACCTATGTTTGACAAACAAAGCTATTAGATTTGATTTGAAATTATTTCCACCAACTTTGTAATGCACTGATATGGTAAAAAATACACGAATGTGCAAAATTACATTCCAAAGAACAATTCTGACATAGGTACAAATTATTATGTTTTTAGACTATTATGAACAAAAGCGAAATAAAAATAAAAACCTAGATTGTTAGTCGGTAAGTACATACGTGTGTGAGCACACTATCTCTTGAAAAAACACAAGAAATCATGTAGTTATTGTTTATTAGCTTTGAATTTTATTTATATGGAAGCCAATTGAATATCGCTACAGTAAACAATCGGGTTCATAACTAATAAATAAAAACCTAAAGCTGATGCTTTTAACATCCACCATTTTTTCTACATAGGGGTAACTCATAAGAAGTCTGAAGGTCACCCAAAGGACAATGGAGAGGGCTATGCACAGAGTTTCCCTGCGAGAGAAAAATGAGGAGATCCGCAAATAACTAAGGTTAACTAAATAGCCCAAAGAATTGCTAAACATAAGTGGCAGTGGGTGGGACACATTGGTTGTAGACCGGATGACCGATGGGGCTAAAAAGTTGCAACCGTGTATCGGAAGACAGCGTGTACAGATCCCCAACGAGGTGGACCGACAACCTGGTGAAGATTGTGGGACCTTTGGGGGATACCTTTGTTCATCAGTGGACGTCTTTCAGCCGAGATGATGATGATAAAATAAAGATAGATAAGATAAACATAATTTATTACCAAACTAAAAACACATAATTCGTTCAATGCGAAACAATACAAATAGGCAGGAATAGATGCAATTGTTGTTTTATGTACTATGGTAAAAGGAATGGACTGAGCAATGTTGGAAGTGTGCAGTGGTTAAACCACGCACTGTTCAACGCTGATTTTCAGTTCGTCCCCTTTAATACGAATAATACATAACCAGAAGACTACGGGATCTACAATAAATACCGGAAGTCGCAGCGGGGTCAGTATGAACAAAACTTTAATGCCGTGACATGTTAGTGGATACTACATAACCAGAGTCATTAAATAATTATATTGAACGCTAGTTTTTGAAGTAGTGCGATCCGTGTGTGCAATCTAAATAATTCGCGCTCTAATAAACTTTATTCACGCACGTATGATACAAGTGCCCAGCGTCTGGGCCAGAGATGGCGCAGAATCGGTGAATCCATACTACACGCACTCTAATACAAAACTAAATTCGCGGCTACGTGAGTTTGTAATGAAAGAAATCCGCGCATATGGTGGTGCAGAATCAGTGAATCCGCGAGGAAATACCGAAAGCAATTCGCGAATCTTGTCTCGACGCGATTCGTACCAAAGTTCAACCAAAGGGTTACGACGGTCACATTGTTGTCGCTCCGTCTGAAATGCTGGTATTCAGCCGTATCTAGGCCCATACTCGCCATGCCATGTGAAATAATTTCAGGCACGTGACTCGATATTTTCGTTATTTTATATAAAGATAATGCGTTCCACGCGGACCACACTGCGGAGCGAAATTTCGAGGGATACTTTACAATTCCTCCCCGTGATGTACTTGGGGGAATGGCCTTTTTACAGTCACCACCCCTCCCCTAGAGGGGGTGACCGCGGTGAACCTATTTTAATGTGGTTGGCAATACTCATCACGTTTAACCGGTGGGTTGGTGAACGCAGAATGATGCTGTTCCACAGGTCCCTCCTGCTCCTGCTACCCACCCCTTTGGTCTAGAGTCCCTTACGGCCGAATACTCAAACGCCATTTAACGTTAAGTCCCCGCTTAAACAATTTGAGCCGCCCGGTTTTGTACCAAAACAGGTTTCTCGAATAGTTAAAGCTTGACGTTAAATGGCGTTTGAGTATTCGACCGTTGGTCACCTTTTACGACATCCATGGGTGGAGATGGAGTGGTGCTATATTTTTTATCCGGACACCACAGCGACTAACTATATACAATGATTATATTGTATCACATTGTCTGAAAGTCCTTCACAATTCAGGCTGTTCGTATATGTAATGTGTTGGCAGTAACAATTAGACGTGCTAAATCCCTGGTGAATATTTAAAAGACTAGTCAAGAAGCAATATCTTTCACTGTACTTTCTTCTTTACATTATTGTATATTTATTGGTGTTATGATTACAATTATAATTATTATGTGACACTGCGAATCCCTTCCTTTTTTACTTGCAAATCTATCCATCTCAAGGTTGTCTGGCAGATATCGCCGAGAGCGATCAGACCGCCCTTTGCATATGCCATTTCATGTTTGATCTTCTTGTGTACAATAAAGAGTATTATACTGTGTTGTAATTCTAGTGTCGTAAACCGGTTCAGTTGTTGACATCATTCTTTACCAAACTTTCTAGTACCACATCAAAACAAAATAGATACTTATTTACATTAAGAAAAACCAGAATACCGGAAAACCAGTGATAGCCTAGTGGTTGAACGCTTGCCTTCCTTAGAAGAGGGTCTGAGTTAAATCCTGGCCCGCATCTCTGACTTTTCGTATTCATGTGTGAATCAGAATATGATTATCACTTACGTTAACGGTGAAGGAAAACATCGTGAGGAAACCTACACACCTGAGGAGGGCCGAAAATGTTCGCAGTGGTGTGTATAGTCCACCAACCCGCACTAAGCCGGCGTGGCAGACTAAGGCCTAACGTTTCTCTACTTGAGTAATGGCTCGGGCCTAGCAGTGGGACAGTAAGGCTGATTATATATGTTATGTTATACTAAGAATAACATTTCTGGAGCACGACGCTCTCACATAATGACCAATGCACTCCAATTTTCATGCAATACCAACAAAGGTCCTTAATTTTATTCAGCTCTATGCTACGAAACAGCACGGCGGTCTTGCAGCCCTGTTTTTCCTAGCTAGCCTGGGAAGGGGTGGAGGGGAATTACCCTTACAGCTTGAATATCGTAAAAGGCGACTAAGATCTGACATCATGATCAGTAGCAGCATCCCGTGTGCTAATAACTACACACTGCGATCACTGTTCCACTTGCCGAGCGTGGTGACTATTCAATATCTCTTTAACTGCTCATTGATGAATAGGAGGCCCATGTCCAGCAGTAGACGTATACAGGCGAATATGATATACGTGCGTGTGTATTTCAATTTGGGTATTCCGAAGGATACATGAGTTCGAGCAAAGTGGACACAACAGTCCGTGTGGACAAATCCGGATAGGATTTAAAATTTAGCGAAACTCTATCTCCTCCTTGGATAACGTAAAAGGTGACTAAGGGACTGCTTACCAGAGGGATGGACAGCAACGTCTACTTTGTTGAACAGTAGCAACTCGCCGGGCACGCGGGGTGAGAGATGGCAAATTCCCCTCAAAATAACGACAAAATGAAAATATCCGGCCCCCAGCCCCTGACGGCCATGGTATTCCTGGTATTGGTAGTGGCCACGGTAACGGCGGGCAGGGGCTGCTAATAATCTCCGGAAGAGATTTAGATACCACTTTTTGGTAACTCCTATGAGCAAGCTGAACGTCGTTAAGTAGAGTTCAGAATATAAAGCAATTAGGTCATATGAGAGAAGTCTCTAGTCCTTCATCATCTTTGTCATCTTATTCTCACTTTCTTTCGCATAAACACTGTGAAACCAGTAGGTATAATAACTGGTACCTTCGCGTTATCTTTGACGCCTCAGCCGTCACAATCAGGTAACGTCATACGGTTCAATGCATTAGTAGCCGTATGAATGTATCTATAATCTATATATATAAAAAGAGAAATTGACTGACTGACTGACATACCAAACCACTGGGACTAGAAACTTGATATTTTAACAGTAGATAGGTTTTAACGTAGGCATCCACTAAGGAAGGATTTTAAGAAATTCTACTCCTAAAGGGGGAAAGTAGGGGTTGAAAGTTTGTATGAAACTCCGTGATATTTTTTTTTTTAATTTATGTATATAAAAATTGGTAATTGGTTATTACCAGATCCATGAAAATTAGTATTTCGCTTTTTGGATAAAAGTAAAAAAAAAAATACGTGTTTTTGTAAACTCAACCCTTAAAAGGGTAAAACAGGGGGTGAAAGTTTGTTCTATGAACGGTTATATTTGGCTTTTTGATAGAAAAGCAAGAAATACGTGTTTCAGTGTTTTTGCAAATTCATCCCGTGCGGCTCAGAATGCCACCACCCCATCTCTCATGGGTGTCGTAAAAGTCGACCACGGGATTAGCCGGAGGATGGGCAGCAGCGTCCTTCGAGTACATTAACAACTCAACTGCGATCGCCAACCCGCCTGCCAAGCGTGGTGATTATGGCAAAACCCCCCAATGAGCCTACAACACATCCATATCGGTCTTTGTGGTGATCTTTGGGGGAGGCCTATGTCCAGCAGTGGACTTCATTCGGCCGAAATGATGATCCCATAAGGGTAAAGCTGAGGGTGAAAGTTTGTATTAAAATCCGTCAGTTTTTGAAGTTAGTTCTATGAAAGATGATATTTGACTTTTTGGTTGAAAATAAAGAAATACGTGTATTTGCAAATTCAACCCTTAATCCCTTAAGTAAAACAGGGGGTGACACTTTGTATGCAAAATCGGTCAGTGTTGAAGTTATATCTATAAAAAAACTGTATTCACCTTCTCAGTTAAAAATACGGGAAGACGGATTTCAGCGTTTTAGAAAAATCTACATTTAAGAGGGTAAAATAGGGGATGAAAGTTTTTATTAAAATCCGTAAGGTTTGATGTTAGATCTATCCTCAATTCTCAATTATTTATTGCATTCCTCGATGTGTAATCAGGTGCTTACTTAAAAATATGAAATCATTATGGACCCTGTCAGGTACAGCAAAATTTGCATAATGTTAATATAATTATAGGAGATATATAGTAGAAGAGAGGAAGCTTTGAGTTTTTTTTATCTTACAATACTTTAGCGAAACTAATCTAATGATTAGACCATTTAATAATTCAATAATAGATAGAATAGATCTTAATTATGATAATTTATCATTTAAGTATTCATTTATTGTGTAATAGCATTTATTGATCGATAATTGTTTTACTTTTTTGATTATTAATCTTATTTTCTTTCTTTGTTAGTTCAGGTAATTTGTTATATATTGTGATTGACATGACATAAGAACTTGTAGATTGCTTGTTAACCGGGAAGTTGGTAGATTTAACCTAGATCTATGTCTTAGTGTGTTATTTCATTTGTTTGTCTTCTCTTTTTGCATAGAAATGCTGATGTTTTGGAAAAAAAATGCACGTTTCTAATATATATTATATATTAGAAACATGCATGCATTAATATATATATACATCATTTCGGCCGAATGAAGTCCACTGCTGGACACAGGCCTCCCCCAAAGATCACCACAACCACCGATATGGATGTGTTGTGGGCTCATTGGGGGGTTTTGCCATAATCGCCACGCTTGGCAGGCGGGTTGGCGATCGCAGTTGAGTTGTTAATGTACTCGAAGGACGCTGCTGCCTATCCTCCGGCTAATCCCTCAGTCGACTTTTACGACACCCATGGGAGGACATGGGGTGGTGGCATTCTGAGCCGGCACCACACGAACACCATATATACATGGAAGAGTTAAAATATTATATTTTTTGAAATGAGGTTGGCAACTGTCTGTTTGTTCTATATTTACAAAAATTTCAATATTTTTTTTTAAGGGTAAACAACGTTGTTGCATCTGTACTATTTCCACAAAGGGTAACGCCGTAGCTTAACCTTCCATTAAAACAAATATTTGGCTTTTTGATTAAAAATAAAGAAATACATTTCAGTGTTATTGGAAATCAATCCTTAAGGGTGTATTAGAAACCAGTATTTTGGTTAAATAAATCGACTTGAGATATTACTGTTTCTCCCATAGATATCAGAGTTTCTCCCAAGGTCAGTTTTTTTGCGGCGTTGTCACGTGTTAGCTCACTCCGTTTTTTGATTATTCTGGTGCCACCTAAAAAATGTGGTACTTATACAAAGAAATATGAACATCATCATCACTTCACAATTTGGTAATACTTATAGTCGATTTAACTATCTTAGTATCGGGTACCTCACATGTTTTTCGCCGATGCCGTAAACCGTCTCATGTAATAGAGAGCATACTAATCTAATGGACACTGCCAAATTCTGGACTGTTACTAATACGTATCGTTGGATTTGCTCATCTGTACTAAAATTATAAAGGGGTTTTGTTTGTTTGTATGTATGGGGAAATCTCTTGAAATACTGAAACTATTCTAAAATTTATTTCATCATCATCATCATCATCATATCAGCCACAGGACGTCCACTGCTGAACAAAGGCCCACGGTCACATGCCACTCTCATCCAACGACTCCCAGCGACCTTCACCAGATCGTCTGTCCACCTCGTTGGAGGTCGTCCCACGCTGCGTTTTCCGGTGCGCGGTCTCCATTCGAGAACCTTTGTGCCCCAACGGCCATCAGTTCTACGAGCAATGTGCCCTGCCCATTGCCACTTCAGTTTACTAATCCTTTCAGCTATATCGACAACTTTAGTTCTTCTACGGATCTCCTCATTTCTGATTCGATCTCGTAGAGAAATACCAAGCATAGCTCTCTCCATAGCTCGCTGAGTGACCTTGAGCTTTCTTATGAGGCCCATTGTGAGTGACCACGTCTCTGTTCCATATGTCATCACTGGTAACACACACTAGTTAAAGACTTGCGTCTTGAGGCATTGCGGTATTGGTGACGAAAAGACGTTGCGAAGTTTCCCGAACGCTGCCCAGCCGAGTCGGATTCGACGATTGACCTCTTTCTCGAAGTTGGACCTACCTAACTGGACAGTTTATCCTAGGTAGACATACTCGTCAACAACTTCGAGAACAGAGCTCCCAACGGATATTGGGATGGGCACGACATGGGCATTTGACATGACTTTTTTTTATTTATTTCACTTATAGAAATCTACATTGTCTTTGAGTCATATAGGCTATATTTGTATTTATATTAATAACATAAAAGCGCGGGTGAAACCGCGGGCAATACCTAGTTGGTAAATATGGTAAATATATTGCCAAAAGTTCTCTATCGTAAGTGATGTATGTATGTATTTCTTTTGAGCTTCAGTAACTATCTAGAAAAA
The DNA here is from genome assembly GCA_947459985.1 of Diloba caeruleocephala. Classification (NCBI taxonomy): domain Eukaryota; kingdom Metazoa; phylum Arthropoda; class Insecta; order Lepidoptera; family Noctuidae; genus Diloba; species Diloba caeruleocephala. Next base: position 8,779,758 of record OX381618.1, read on the forward strand.
TATCCTAAAGGTTTCCATACGTCAGCAATCTTTTGCTGCTCCTATCTGACCCGTCGGTCATCATTGATATATATATGGATATATATATGGGAGGATATGGTAATAAAACAGATTTTTCGGAGATCTTCTTTACATTGTTCAAAATTCTACTCAGCCTCCGTATTCCAATTAATTTTACTTTTATCGTTACGTTTCGATTTACCTAAATATTTATATAACTCTGATTGGTGTTTGGCTGAATGTGCCTTATAAAAAATTATAAAAATCCTCTAAGTTACTCAAAAGTATCGGGTTTCGGAAAGCCAATAATTGCTTTAATTTTATCTTTTAGAGGTCTAATCTCTTCCGTGACGGTCCTTACTTGATATCCTAAAAAATGTTTTTTCTTGACCGTCGGTCAACGTTTTTGTCATTAGACGGCAGTTGTTTACTCAAGATGGGATATTTATGTAAACTTTATGCAGTATCAGTACATAGGCGGACTTATACCGCTACAACGGTTATTAAAAAAATAGAAAATAATAAACATTGCCCTACTCGGATCAGGATTTCTCCTGTGTCGTGGGTGCGTTTACAGACATGAATTCCACATACAATACACCCAGACCCCGGAACCCCTGCATATCATACAAATATTTGTTCCGCGCGGGAATCGAACCCACGACCCGGAGCGCAGCAGCCGACTGTATCAGCCACTGCACCAACCATGCCGTCATTGAAACCTATTTATAACCATCATATCAGCAGAAGGACAGCCACTTCTGAATAAGGGCCTCTCCCATAGATTTCCACAATTACCGATTACACTGGGAGCCGTTGTTTGAGCGTGTTGTTCATCATTTCGGCCGAATGAAGTCCACTGCTGGACACAGGCCTCCCCCAAAGATCACCACAACCACTGATATGGATGTGTTGTGGGCTCATTGGGGGGTTTTGCCATAATCGCCACGCTTGGCAGGCGGGTTGGCGATCGCAGTTGAGTTGTTAATGTACTCGAAGTACTCGAAGAACGCTGCTGCTAATCCCTTAGTCGACTTCTACGACACCCATAGGAGGAGATGGGGTGGTGGCATTCTGAGCCGGCACCACACGGCAATTTAAAGTTATTGGGGGGAATTTACCTGTTCTCACCAACTTGGCAGGCAGGTTGGTGCGGTATGGTTCCACAGAAGGAGCGCTGTCTCCGGTCAGTCCCCTTGTGTCGATATCCGAGAATATAGCACCACTCCATCTCTATCCATAGATGGAGTGGTGCTATATTCTTAATCCAAACACCACACGAAATATTTCATTATATTAAATAGCTAATGTTGAAACATACCAGATATTATACGATCTTGGTCCCGAAAAAATTATCTAGGTCCTAAGAGGAAAATATTTCAAGCAGACACAGGATTTAATAAATGCCTAAAATGTGTAATTTGTGAAAGTCTCGGGCTTTATTATGAAATATCTCATAATACACCTTAATTCCAATCATTCAAATGATAAAATAACCAATATAATAATATATAGTAAACCTACATGAGCTTTGAAGTTGAAGGCTTAAGATCTCACATGCATTAAAACTTACACACTGCGATCACCGATCACTTTACCAAATACGCTTACTTTCACGGTTGAGAATTGTGGCAGTCTTCGAGAAGCTCTATATTAAGAAGTGGACTTTTTTTAAAACGTTGCCGCACTCTAGTATTTCTCCTGTATCGTAAACCACTGTGCCAATCTACTCTTGTACATTTTCTAAGAGTGCATATTATGGTGATACGTAGATAAAATTTCAAATTGTTGAACGGATATGTTCTTTTACTTTTGGTGTTTAGTGCGTTTGTTTGTACGGTTGGTGCAGTGGCTGATGCAGTCGGCTGCTGCGCTCCGGTGATGGGTTCGAATCCCACACGGAACAAATAATTTGTATGATCTGCAAGTAGTTGTCGCGGGTCTGGGTGTATTGTGTGTGGAATTTGTGTCTATAAACGTAGCTACGACACATGAGAAACCCTAGTGCGCAACATAAAAAATACTTTTTTGTACTCGTCACCAGTGTTAAGTCTGACAGTAACAGGGTGGCAAGTGAAACGCCTGCTTGCAGAAAGCACTGATTTATTACGTAAGTAAGTTAAGGTGGTTGCAGCAGCCACGCAAATATACACAACAAGATTGTTACGTCTAGGTTTTCTGATAATATTTTAACTCTTAATGTTGAAGAAACGAAATATCAGCGACATTTTCCGTGCAACCGGACGATTCGCATGCCATCAGGGTTCATGGCTGTAACAAGCCATCAGACCAATGCTCATACATATCCTTGATCACAACATAACAGGAGATACCGCATTACTATGGATAATATTAGATATCATGAAATGTGCAAATCAATGGCCTGTGCGGCAGAGTGAGAAAAGTGATAACTATTTTTTTATCTACTGTATATTGCATATTTTGATACCGTGCAAATAGTTTATTTTCAAACCCAATTTTAACCTTATTTTCCTTGTTTCAGAGTCTAGTCTTCCGTGTAATGAGTCACCCGGATTTCCCAGATTTCCAGCAATGCGTGTCTTTTGACGCGTTTGCCAACCAATATCAAGAATTAGCGTACAATGTGTTTTGTCTATGTGCCGTGTACTTTTTGCCTCTGATGATCATATCGGTGTGTTACACTTGCATATTCTACGAGATATCAAAAAATTCCAAAGAAAACTCGGGTGAGTTTGTTAATTTTATTTTATTATTAAGCCTATTTTATCCCTTAACAGCACAAAGGCCTTTTTATCTTCTTTCATTCTTTCTTCTATGTCTAGTGTCAGCAGCAGTGTTTAAACATAAACATTATTGTGTTCCAGTTTGAAAAACATTGTAGCTAGTGAAATTACTGGGCATAAGAGACAATAACTAATGTCTCGAAGTGACGAGTGCAGTGTAGTGACAGGCAGGACTAGTTTAAGGCAGCATTACAATTGTTATGGACAGGCGTGCCTCTTACTACCAGGCGAATGACTTCGTCTTGTCACTAATTCCCATAAAAAAACATACCAAATGATACTTTCAATGACTTAGTATTTAAAACCTTAAAATACGTTTAAATATTCAACGACGCGACGGCAAGCCAAGCATTATTTTAAAGAGTCACTTGAGAAACAAAAAAAAATTACTAAACAATTTTTTTTAATTTTATTATTATGCCTTTAGGCGCAGCTCGGAGGGGGTGATTGTAAAGAGGACACTCCCTCTAGCAGAAAGGAGGCGCATGTTAAAAGGCCACCACCCCCAGGCACATCTCGGGGGATTGAAAAAGAACCCCTCGAATCTTCACTGTGCATTGTGCTGCGCACACGACGGCGCATGACCACGTGCGCGCCACCATCTCCCCGGGCGTCACTCGGTATGGGCAAGCAAACTTTCCAATCCAGCGCGCCCGCGATCTCCGAGGCATCCCGCTGTATAACGACGGCGGGGACTCAGGCATGTGAGGCAGGCGCCAGGGTGGTTGTTACCCTGACGCCATCTCGTTCTCCCGCGTGCGGGATCGGCTTTGTCCCGATCCCGCTCTGCAATCTTCTTCCGGGACATGACGTCCTCATAGAAGGAGACCACTAACTTAACAGCTGCAAGAACAGACCGCAACACTAGCTGATAATATATCGATATACCAATTATTTAAAATAAATCGGTTATCGTTTGGTGGTTAGGGACTAGGTGCATACAAATGGGTATCGGCATAATATAAGTTTTGATTATCAAATCACTGCTGAACTGGGGCCAGTATTTTACCAGTACCACTAACAATGGTGCTTTCATAATAGTGAGAGCACGACGCTTCGTGAAGTTCGTTGCAAATTAATTTGATAACGATTACCTACCTTATTTGTGGATGAACCACGCCATCCGTAGATTGCGTAAGGAATGCGACAGCAGAAACTGCTTGGTAATACAAAGTTGTTTTTACTAACCACGTTCGCAATGTAGGCACGACATGTTATTGAAGCGCTATTTGTTTAAAGTACTATTTACTTGGTGCGAGATAATGAAATCATTCTCCTGGTGGTAAGCGTCTTGCCTGCCTATTGCAATTGTAATGCTGCACAGGACTACTCCTGCTTGATATCACATTGCGCTCATCACCTTAAGATGTGAAGTTATTTAGTCTCTTATGCCCAGTAATTTTAGCTATAGTGCCCTTCTAACTGGAGCACAGTAATGTCTTAAGTTTAAACACTACTGCTTAGCGGCGAATATCTGTAACTGGAATGGTATTTACTGAGCTGGTCTCCGGTTACAATAAATTTATTTGAAACGAACTATAGATTCGTGATCGTCGCATGAAGTTATAAGTATGTTAATAGATCATATGAGTCTGTAACTACCACTGTCGAATTTGCCATTCTGAATGATCCCTACAATGAAAGGCATAACCTTTCACAGCAATAAACGTAATTGCAGAAGGGTTTTTTGAACGATAAACTGATGCAACACTAAGTTTCCTCCTATATCGTACCTTGTATGCCGTGTGGTGCGGGCTATGCCGTGTGGTGCCGGCTCAGAATGCCACCACCCCATCTCCTCCTGTGGGTGTCGTAAAAGTCGACTAAGAGATTGGCCGGTGGATGGGCAGCAGCGTCCTTCGAGTACATTAACAACTCAACTGCGATCGTCAACCCGTCTGCCAAGCGTGGCGATTATGGCAAAGCCCCCCAATGAGCCAACAGCACACCCATATCTGTCGTTGTGGTGATATTTGGGGGAGGCCTGTGTCCAGCAGTGGACTTCATTCGGCCGAAATGATGATGATGATAATAGATTCGTGGTCGTCGCATGAAGTTATAAGTATGTTAATAGATCATATGAGTCTGTAACGACCACTGTCGATATTGCCATTCTAAATGACCCCTACAATGAAAGGCATAACCTTTCACAGCAATAAACGTAATTGCAGAAGGGTTTTTTTAACGATAAACTGATGCAACACTAAGTTTCCTCCTATATCGTACCTTGTATGATACCCACAGAAAGGATGGCACAGTTAGCGCAGTGATTTCTGAAGCTTTCTGCGCTACGAATCGTGGGATCAATTCATGCACGGAAGAAATATTGGCATGATCTTTTAGTGGAATTTCTATATGAACTTCCCCCGCCCCGGCGATGGAATAGGTATGCCGAGCCCCTACTAGCTAAAACCACTGGAATCGGTCATATTTGGCACCTAAGGGGGGCTCCAAGTCCTCGTGTGATCACACTAGAGCCACCCACTGATACCAGTGCCTATAGGCCCAACTCGGAGAGGGTGATTGTAAATCGGCCAGCCGGATTGGGGCCGTTCCTGGGTTGTTTTAAACCTACGTAGTGTCTAAGATAGGAGTAATAAATTGCAGCACTTTTTCAGAAAAATATCATCACTCGGACCACAGTAGAGTGATGTTAAGGAGGTCAGATCAAAGGCCTCTAGCAAGAGCGAGAAGAAGGACCCTTCGAATGACAGTAACCATAGTGACAGTGTTCGCTTGCTGCTGGCTGCCGTATGCAACTATGACTTTATGGTGAGTCGTTTTAAATATATAAAATAATAACACACATACAATAACTTTTGATCAATTCTCACAACCACTTTATTCATCATCATTTCAGCCCAATAAAATCCACTGCTGGACACAGGCTACCCTCAAAGATCGCCACAACATCCAGTGTAGGTGTGTTGTGTGCCCATTGGGGATTTTGCCATAATGGCATGCTTAGCAGGCGGGTTGGCGATCGCATTTGCTGTCGCAAGGTGGCCCTGACCTAGCCGAAAGTCAGTATGGCTTCCACCATCGATGCGATTCTATGTCACCGCTCACTGACTGAACAGGCAGTGTCTCGGCGTCGTGGGGTGGCGTTGGCGTTCAGTCTAGACATGGTCAACACATTCAACTCCATCTCATGGAGCTCTATTAGGGTGGCATTAGTCCATCATTGGCCGCCCTACCTGCAAGGCATCAGAGGGGCCTATCTATGCGATAGGCACATTTACTACGAGGGCAGAGACGGTAGCGTAAAGCGGATTGAAATTACGTACGGGGTTCCGCAGGGGTCAGTTCTCAGCCCCCTTATATGGAACCTTGCCTACAACATGGTCCTGCGTGTTGTTCTCACCGATGGCGTCAGCTTAGTCTATTACGCTGACGACATTCTGTTGGCCAGCGGGGAGTACTTTGAGGAAACTATTCGGCTTGCTGCGCAAGCGTTGGCAATTATCGTGGCCAAAATTCATGCCCAGGGCCTGCGGATAGCACCTCAATAAACCGAGGAGATAACAAACACAAACTGCCGAAGAGCAGAGACTCACCCTGTACGTGGATATGCGTTGGTGACGTGCGAATCGGGGTGGGTCAGTATAAGTCCCCTGAGTCGAGAGGGTAGTGGGTAGACTACACCAGCTGCTGTCGAATCTCGGAGGACAATGTGAGGAAGTTCGTCGTCTCTGCGGGGGGGTTGTGCGATTCGTGGCCCTCTACGGGACGCCTGTATGGCCAGCTCGAATGCCTAGTGCTGCAGAACCAAACTACATGGTCTGCAGCGCAGAGTGGCTATACGGATCGCACGAGGATAACGAAAAGTATCGTACGCGGCGGCAACTCCCCTGGCACGTTTTTCGCCTTTCAACATCCTGACTGAGATGTATACGTATGCGTGGGTCTAGTCAGACACGGTCCCTCTGCCAGAGCGGCAAAGGCGCACTACTAGGGTATTCGACAAGCTGAGGTGGCTAGCTCAGCGGCGCGCACTTGGAAAGTGGGGTCACCGCCTGCGAATGCAATTTGCGACTGAGCGCGTCGTTGAGGCCATCCTGCCGCTCTTTGGATCCTGTCTCAGACGGACCGAGCTTGTCCTCTAACGTCTAACGCAGATGTGCAATAGGCACGGTTGTTTCGGTGCGTACCTGTACAGGATAGAACGCGTGGCCTCGGCACAATGCCACCATTGTGATAGCGACCAGGATACCGCACAGCACACGCTGGCGTGCCCTGCGTGGGCTGCCGAGCGGTGGATCCTGGTTGATCAGATCGGGCAAGTATTAGTATCGGGTTCATAGCCGCATGACATGACAACATTGTTAGAGCACGAAAACTGACTACCTCAGACTTCCAGCAGTAGTTGACTATGGAGCAGTCCAGTTTCCAGCTATCATAGCCAGAATACTGATGGAGTTTGCCCACCTACTATATCTACCTTAATATTAACTACTCAAATATCAAAGACTTAATAAAGAAACTAAATAATATATAGTATTACGGTACTTACATAAGTTTCTAATTTACTTCACGAGAACGATAATCTTAGTAATAAAACCTACCTCATATCATGTGACAGACAAAGCATTAACCTCAAGTATATATGGCTTGGGTTCATTGCCCTATCATTCTCAGATATAAATAGGAACCCCACTTGTCTGTGTGAATTAAATCGGGGTCACAAGCAGCAAATAAGGATTTTTATATTCAGATTCCATGATAAGCTTAGCTTATTCAATGTCAGTCTTAAGTGTATTGATTAGTGTTATGATTTCATCACGTTTGAATCTTTTTCGTCGTCATGGATACGTTGAAAATTAGAGTAATTATGCGATAAGAGTACCGTCGTGGCACCAATGCGGCACAACCGGTATGCAACATCAACGACGTTTACGGAGTGAGCCCTACAAACGAACGCACAACCCGTTATTGGTTTGTCCGCTTCCGTTCTGTAAATTTCGATCTGAAAAATTAAGCCCGTGATCGTCTGAAAATGTTAGTCGACAAATACCCGAGAGGCAGTACAAAATGCCTTAGAAGAGTTTCTAGGCTCGCGTCCATCTGGCTTCTTCAATCAGGGCGTTGATAAACTGCCACTACGTTGGCTGCATCGATTGCATGGGTGATTACTTTGATTAAAATAAATAAAAAGGTAGAAAAATAAAACTATAACTATACTTTATTTCGAACAAAACGGCAATTTCATAGGTAAAGACCTATGTGTATATGTGTATGTACCGAAAATGAATTTGATCATATAAAATATTTATAATATACAGGCTGTCCCAGAAATCAAGGTTAAACCGGAAACAGGCAATAGGCCAAGTCATGACAGTTATTAGACAAATATGAAAATAAATCTAGGTCATGTACTTTTAAAATTATAAGGATTCAAAAATAAATCTTAAAAAAACTGACATCCTGTGATGATCTTTCAAATCCTGTGACTGCAAACATTAACTTTTTAAAGTTTTTTTTCTATGGTGTAACCATAAATAACCCTTCTGTAATTTACAGTTAAAACATAACTGCCTCAGTTCTAAATAAAATGTTAGACTTTTGCCAACATTGAATTCAAAATATTACATGACCCAAATTTTCCCGACTGTATTGTAAAAAATGTTCGACACTATTTTGGCCAATAGCTTTAAAAGATGGCGCGTTTAGTCTGGATTCAAACTGGTATGACTCTTAACTAATTGCTACTACTGAATTTTATTTCAAATGCACCTAAAACTAACAACTTACTTTATTCCTCAACTAAGAAGTTTCAATTAAGAATTTGTTCATATAAAATATTACCAGAACGCGTTTATTGCATTGACCCCCGGTAGGACCCACTGCCGCCCCGGGCTGGCAGCGGTTGCACCTGAGCGCGGGCGGCAGGTGGGCTCCGTCCGGTGATAATTGACTGGTCGTGTGGTGGCCGATAACAAACACTTTTCCCACCGCGTAGATAAAGTAGGTACTCTCTGCTAATTGCGCTATCTACCGTGCAAGCAGCTAATGAGTTTTTGTCAACTTACCGACTATTTATTAAATAAGCAAAATTATCTAGTACTACTTAATTAGTACTTGTCTAAATAATTTGCATTTAGCTATCTTGTTTGCATCTAAATATATTTCGAGTTTATGTTGCAATAAGTCTATGTGTATATATTTTACAAACTTTTAAAGGTGTATTGTTAGCCTCATAAAGTGTTTTATCCCTGATGTCAATGTAGCTTAGAATTAAGTACATTTGCTATTGTTTATTATTTAATAATAAAGATTTTGAAAAAAAAACAAATTGCATATGATAATAATAAGAAAAACGATTAAGAAAAACATATAACCTACTTCAGAATGGCATGTATTTTTAATTTTATTATTTATGTACCAAAATCTTACCATAAGTATTTACCTTATTACTACCCCATTAAATAATAATAAAATCTGTCCAGGAGTTTTGAAAAATTCGCGCATATACAAACACGGTAAAACAGTACTTTGTACTGATTGTAGTATTTTAGCCGTATGTTAGCAATGCCTTGACGTTAAACACACTGCAAAAGACAACTAAACTTCAATCTTATGTGTTTTTAAACACGAAAATTATACAAATTATTAAATAAAAAAACTATAGGCAATACTCTGTAGTCGTCGTTTTGACATGCATTATCCCTCTAAGCATTAGATACATTATCGAGAAGGTTTGTAGACAAAATAAATTTCAGTCGGTTATATATCTAATTCTCGACTTATTTTCGCGTATATATTCACACGTTACACATACGTTAGCCCGTTAACGTCAACGATCATCACAATCTTCTCCTTTTCTTTTCTTTTCATGTGGTTAGTGGCCAACCTTTTGCCAGTTGTTCAAGCCGCCCAAAGGCTTCGAATTTGGCTAATGACAAAAGCCGGGACTGAAAATAAGTACTTTCGTGCCCTCCGCAACACGAAGACGCTCAGTTCAAATACCACTACGCGGTTACCCATCCATAGACTGACCGCGCCAAGCCTTGCTTAATCTCGCCGATATTTTAACAATCAGGGAGTACAGCTGATGATAAGCGGTCATAAAATACCTAGTTAAACGTTACATACACATAAGGCACATTAATACTTAAAATGTGTGTGTTTGCGTGAGTGAAACTCTCTGCGCTCTCGCCTCTGCCGGATTATAAGTCTTAATCTTCAAAAGTACGCATCTATGTCTATGAATGTGTATATAATGTTCGCTCTGAGTTTTAAGTTACCTATTGTCAAGTTTTATCATAATTGGCGAGGGAGCTACACCACCATACAGATTAAGTAACAGACATATAAATAATCTCAATTTAGGTATTAGTAGGGATAGATCCAAATAGTTCAATCGTAGAACAAATACCAACGCCAATGGCTTTAATAGCAGTTTTTGCGGTAAAATCAAATATATAGACAATCGTTATACAGAATAGACGTTTTTTATTAAGGTTATTTTGCCGTGCCTAATACGACGTCTCCTTGTTGAGTCAGGTGTTCCAAAAGTACATATACAAAAATGAAGAGAAATCTTTTTTCCAGATAAACGAGTTTTTTTTTCGAGATATCTTTAGTGAATTTTATTCACATCTACGTTGTTTATAAAGGTCTTCAACGAATAAAATTCCTTTCTTGAACAGTAGGTAAATGAACTTTAGTCGGCATATTTCTAAATCATTTCTATATATAGATCCAGGTGTGAAAAGACTGCTGATCAGATGTTTATCAGCCCACATATATGGCACAATGGATTCAAATTAAGAGCAAACCTAATTTTGGTGTTGCTTATGAAGGGTTTCTACGGTGCGGATCATTATGCACGAACTTGCACTGACGTACCAGATGCGTCTGGGCTGGTGCGTCGAACTCGATTTCAAATTGGTAACTTAAAAGGTGCAGTGCGAGCATGTTGTTTTGCGCAACGATACGGGATCGTCTTACGATACGTCGTATTACTGTAGTGTGTGTGGTGCCGGCTCAGAATACCACCACCCCATCTCCTCCCATGGGTGTCGTAAAAGTCGACTAAGGGATTAGCCGGAGGATGGGCAACATCATTTCGGCCGAATGAATTCCACTGCTGGACACAGGCCTCCCCCAAAGATCACCACAACCACCGATATGGATGTGTTGTGGGCTCATTGGGGGGTTTTGCCATAATCGCCACACTTGACAGGCGGGTTGGCGATCGCAGTTGAGTTGTTAATGTACTCGGAGGACGCTGCTGCCCAACCTCCGGCTAATCCCTTAGTCGACTTTTACGACACCCATGGGAGGAGATCACACATATTTTAAAGCTTACAAAGGTTTCAATATTTCACAACATGATAAAAATACACAACGACGAAGATATAAAAATGATTTTGTATTTATATTTTCGAATATATGACTTCACAAAATGCTAGTAATAAAATAAGTACGCTAAAATATGAGCACTATACCAGACGTATAATAAAATACCAGATGGTAATAAATATGAAAATCTCGTATAGCTTTGTTGATACAGCCTTATTATTCATAAATGTATGTGTGATATCATGCTTTTATTGCATTGAGGGTAAACGGGTTGCTTGCTTTTCTAGAACGGTTTATACATAAAGTTTAGAAACGAATGTCCATCTTCGATTGCTTGGGTCTCGGGTTTGGTTTTTGGTTTCTTGATTAGGACAAATTCTGTATCATCATCGTTATGGAGGAACATGGATTACCATTTATTATGATTAATTATACCATTAATTATGAATGACTTATGGGTAACGGTACGGTTGGCATAGTAATTAAGCTATGCGCTACGTGTCGCTATTTCGATCCTCGTACCGTTTGTGTTCAGTTGCATTAAATCATTCTAAGCGGGCGAGTCGATTCCTCGGGTATTCTTCAAAAGGTGTACGATGTATTTTTTACATCCTCATTTAGATATCCCAGTGTAGCCATTCTACCAGATTTTCCCTATAAAAAGAGTGAATTATCATCGCGTTTTCTAAATCATAGTTAAAGTGGTGTAGTGGCTGATACAGTCGGCTGTTGCGCCTCGGGTCATGGGTTCGATTCCCGCACGGAACAAATATTTTTATGATCAATTGATAGTCGTTTCGGGTCTAGCCGTTTGTGCATGTGAGATTTATATTATTAAACTGTACCATCGATACAGAGGAAATCCATGTGTGTATTCCACCCAAGTACTTAAAAAATACTTAGGCACAGAATAGTCGATGTGCATGGTTAAGCTACGCTTGCCGCGGTCAGACTTTAGATAGATGACTACTCTTACCACTACAACACCCTTCTAGAACATATCATCATATTAGTCACAGGACGTCCACTGCTGAACAAAGGCCTCCCCCTTAGATTTGCACAACGAGCGGTTACATGCCGCCCTCATCCAACGACTCCCAGCGACCTTCACCAGGTCCTCTGTCCACCTCGTTGGAGGTCGTCTCACGCTGCGTTTTCCGGTGCGCGGTCTCCATTCGAGAAGCTTTGTGCCCCAGCGGCCACCAGTTCTACGAGCAATGTGAACTAGAACATATAGCCACGATTGAATTATAAAAGTTAACCAGTCCCTTTTTAACAGGTACATGCTTGACCGCAAGTCAGCAGTGCACGTGTCAGCAAGAGTTCAGGACCTGTTCTTCATCATGGCGGTATCAAACTCCTGCATGGATCCTTTAGTCTACGGCTCTTATATCATAGACCCGAGGAGTTTCAAGAAGACTATTAGAAAGATATTTTGCATTAATGTCAGCCCTTCAGAAATACCGGGTAAGTTTTAGTTTTATTTGGTTTATAACATATAGTTTCAGTGGGTTATTTAGCCATAGGCTAATAAGTGACGTAGTACTGAATAGGTCGGCGAGACAAGGCCTGATGTTTTTGTTGCATGTCAGTAAAGGTAACTTACCTACAAACACGCGCGGGCCGACAACGCTGCCGCTGAACCGCAATGTTATAATGAAATCTTCTGACCACTTTACAGTCATCCCCACCGAGACGTGCCTAAACGAGTGGCACTAATGGGCGTCTCCTGTGTTTTTATTTGTGAGATCCTGGAGCCCCCTACTCTGAAAGTTTTAGCTGATATGAGCCCGGCATGCCCTTCTGACAATCCCCGGGGTGGAAGAGTATATAATATACTTTCACCAGGTGAAAAAAAAAGCCCAGGCACACTCAGGCATTTTTTTTGTGTTCAGGCGCATTTTATTTATTTATTTATTTACATAACAATAAGCTTATAGTTAAAAATAAAACCAAAACGCTTATATGTCGTGTCAAGTTATACAACCATAGCAAAAAACATAAAAATGGTACTCACAAATTAATAAATTTATATTTCAATTATTATACCACTATCTCAGGTTGAAAGAAAACATTAAATTGAATCATATTTCTTAATACATACAATACATAAAAATGACAAAATAAATCACAAAATTTCTAATACATAATACTAAGTGTCAAAGTAATTTTTACATAAATTAATTAATCTATGTCAAAAAATGACATGAAAAAATGTCAACATTACATCAATATACCCTCAAGATTATTGAATTAATGTAAATTAACACCATTGCATTAACTCTTTGTAAGCGGGTGAGTCGTTTCCTCAGGTATACTCTTTTAAATGTGTACATTGCATTTTTTACATCCTCATTTAGATATCCCAGTGTAGTCATCCTACCAGATTTTCCCTACAAAAAAAGTGAATAATCATCGCGTTTTCTAAATCAGAGTCCCTGTGCTTATCTACTCCATGTTATTTTACAACATCTAAGATATATTGGGCGTATTGTATCAGTTACCTCTTTAATCTCATGTATTAGTTTAGTATAGTTAGTATTTTCATGAATCAATAGCAAAAACAAAGGCTGCGCCTTATACGACCGGTTACATTACGTATGTCATAATTTTGGGGGGAATTTGCTAGTTCTTCTGCAGGCGGCCTTGCCTACCTTGCTTACCTTGGCAGGCGGGTTGGTGAGCGCTGTATGGCTACTATCCCACTAAACGGACGCTATTGCCCACCCTTCCATGAAAGGAAACAGAGTGGTGCCATATTCTTAATCTGGAAACCACACTGATAGAAAATTTCATTAATAGACTACACAGAAACTGGATCAACACCATTTTATATTTTGTTATTTATATTTATCTGAAAATATGTTTTTCTGGTAGTCTGACTACGCAGGCTTCCTTAGATGTCGACAAAAAATTGTATTACTTCAATAGTTGAGAAGAGAATAACACTTGTTATTTAAAGGGAATACGTACTCGTATACTAATATTATAAATGTGAAAGTTGGCATATGCATATTTGTCTTTCAGACACATTCACACAGCTGAACGGATTCAAATGAAATTTGGCATAGAGATAGATTACATCATGAAATTAAGGGTTCAGTAGTGGGTCGTTGACAAGTTTAGTGTCAACCCGCGAAGACAGTTCAAATTTCGACTAGTTTATTTTATAGACAGAACAGCGTTCCTAGTTATCCTCGTCCACCGGACGAGCTGTGCTGAGCTGAGCTGTGTTCTTATGATTCTTGATTTAACTAGTATAAATGGTTTATGCATTGACGCTGAAGATACAGTAAAAACATTTACACATCGTAGTACATCACATACGTGCATGTTTTTATTAAATCTGGAGACTCATAATATGTCTATACTGTCTGGATTAAGAACATAGCACCACTCCATCTCCTCCCATGGATGTAGTAAAAGGCGACTAAAGGGACTCTAAATCAGAGGGATGGGTAGCAGTGTCCCTTCTGTGAAACGGTATCCATACTGCGCTCACCAACCCGCCTGCCAAGCAGCATGGTAAGTATTGGCAAATACCCCCCAAAATGATGACACTGTCGTAGATATCTATGGCTGAGCTATTACAGAAATGAAAGCAAAAATATTTTTTATATTTTGCTCCCTTTATACGTTAAAGAATTACAATAAAAAAAAAAACAAATAAAGAATAGAACACCAATAAACCAGTGACATTTCAATGAAACGCATGATGTTGTCTATGGCCTAGAGCCTAATGTTTAAAAAAATGACGTTTCATTATCTTTTTTCTTGAATTTTTACAACGACCCTGGCTTGCTTTTGGATTCCAAAGATCCCTGCTATTGCGTACCACCCTTGCGAATCAACTGGACGTTGAGGCCTACTGTTAAGGCCGACCGTTATACCATGGGATATACGTAAGGGTAGACAACACAACTGCGATTGCTAACCCGCCTGACAAGCGTGGCGATTATGACAAAACACCCCAGCGAGCACACAACACCAGAGCGTTCGTTGATCGTTCTTTGGAGGAAGCTTATGTCCAGCAGTGGACGGCTGAAATTATGATGTAAAAAGCTTGACATGTTGCTGCAATAATTTAAGGATGAAGAAATGGTGCACAAATTCAGAGACTCAGTGGTAAAAAAAGATCAAACTGTTCCAGTGGGAATTTTACCCACTTGAAATCCACCGGGTCACCTGCCCCGTACTCTGTTCTCTATTCTCATACTACTGAGAATTGTCCTTATTTTCAATTATAAAGCTAAATACTAATTTTCATAGATCTGGCTTCAAAAATAAGGGTTTATCCATACAAACTTTCATCTCCTATTTTACCCCCTTAAGGGAAGAAATTATAAAAACACTGAAACATGTATCTTTATTTTAAACTAGAAAGCCAAATACCAACCGCATTTATCTAACTTCAGTAATGTCAGAGTTTCATACAAACTTTAAATCCCTATTTTAATCCTTTAGAGGACGAATTTCAAAAAATCGGTCCTTAGTGGATGCCTAAGTTATAAAATCTATCTACTGCCAAAATTTCAAGTTTCTAGTCCCAGTGGTTTAGGCTGTGGGTTGGTATGTCAGTCAGTCAGTCAGTTTTTCTTTGTAAATATAGATTATAAACCGAAATAAATCTTAATGTTAATTTGAAGTCGTGAGTTGTTTACGGTTGAAGAATATAATAATATTTTTGCATTTGCTCACTCAAATGACAATACAGTTTTAATCAATTTATTTTGTCGAGTTTATTATTTCGTGCTCTCCTCTATTACACCGTAATTATGAGCTATTTACAAATTACGGTAAATAGACAAAAATATAAGCAATGTTTCACATACATTTTATTTTTGTCCGCTGGCGGTATTTTGGCAGATGTCCTTTCTATAATAATCGATTTTCATATTTAACCCTACTATAATTGCCTTTTTTGCGGTGGAAATCCGCATTGACTTTCTCCGCCCCAGGGAGGATAAAGGTGGGTGCTGGACTCTTACCCTCTAGAACCACCTAGGCGGTCTTCTTCGGTACCGAACCTCCGAGATCTCGAGAACAAACGGTACCGGACCACCTATTGGTGCTACTACCATATATGCGCAATTTTGAGGGGAGGCGGCTGTAAAGGTGGTATTTAACCATATTGCTGCGCATATATATTATTAATTAACTCTGCAACGGAAACATTATTCACGCAATGGTCATCGAGAAAACGCGCAAGCTCGTTGGCACACGATAGCTATCGCGGGAGGCGACTGTTTATAATTATTAGGTTACGAAACATGAAACTACGTGTAGGTACTAGGTACTTATTTTGATATTAATAGCGAAGACCGCGACGACTCGCGCGAGTTCGCGATGGCTTGCGCGATATGTTATTGTAATTTTTTGTAGACCTGAATCGGATTTAAATTCTCCCCCATCCCATCCACTTCTCGGCCCACGTCACCGGTGGAAAACCCCCTTTAATAGGCCGCCCCCTCAGGCTTGTATCCTTGTAATTAGGAGCAAGCTCCATACAACTTCCATACTTCAAGGTGCAGAGCGGCTTTTATTAATCAATTCTGGACCATAAAACGTTGAGGTACATTATTTCAAAATCCAGAATTAAATATATCTGTATTTTTATACTGGTACTAGTAGAAGTACTGTTTACAGCCATATATCTCACATGCACAAACATCCAAACTCAATAGAATCACGATACGTAGTGAAGTTAAAGTTAACTGAATGTTATATTCACACCAGCCTGTTACATTGTCACTACAATAAGTGATCATATAGCCATAATCACCAAGCTTGGCAGGCGGATTTGTGATCGCAGTATGTTGTTATTAGCGCACGGTACGGTTGGTGCCGTGCCGCAAAAATGCGCTAATAACCGTGCAATGGCTGATACAGGCTACTGCACTCCGTGTCGCGGTTTCGATTGCCGCACGGAACAAATATTTGTATGGTCTGCAGGTAGTTGTTCGGGGTCTGGGTGGATTGTGTGTGGAATTTGTGTCTGTAAACGCAAGCACGACACAGGAGAAATCCACATTTAAAAAAAAACGCACAGCGGATTCTTCTGCATATCCTTTTGATATTAATCCGAATATTGTATATGCTAAAGCATTACGGATAGCGATAAGGCCGCCTGTTGTATTGTTTATTTTATTTAAACTTCTGTTTATCATATGTTTTGGTATACAATAAAGAGTATATAAATAAATCATAATAAACAAAATTGCATCACACGCAGTCATGACAACAGCTAAGTTTGCCTTGCGACTATGCAACCCTAAATGACAACTTCGGAAGAAAATATTAAATACCGTTTTAAAAAGCTAGAGAAAAGTAACTACTATAATTAATTTGCAAAGTTTCAATTAGCCTTGTATACTTCGTTCGTCCGGTTTTTATGCATGTTATGTCCTTTGAACTTCCAATTAGTAAACATTCTTTACTCTGCTCTTGTTTGTTCTGAAATTTAAATTTTATATTTAAATTTAATTACTGTCCAGTTGTAACTGACAAAATAAATTCGAAATTAGGATTTTTAATGACATCGAGAAATTTATAAGAATACACCCCCGATTATGAGAAGTCTGTCCCAATCACCTGACTACTCCAGTTTCTTGCCGGCTCTTCTCCATAATTATGATCAACTAGCCGGGACCGTGCAACTTAATTTCTGACGTGTCCTAAGTACCAGTAATTGGTTTATTTGAAATAAAGAACTATGACTTAACAGAAACGAAATTCAAGTCATTTATTATGCGCATTTCAATGTCTTTTATAACATAAATAATTACATTGATAGATTAATATATAGATAGATTATTTTTACTACTTACTTTACTTATTTACTTACATGTTTTATAAATGTTGATTAGCCCGTTAATGTAACCCCTAATAAGTGACTGTGTAAGACATAAGCTGTTGTAATTAGAACTAAGTAATCTGTTGTACACACAAGCTGTGGGTAAACTTTATTAAATGAATAAATAACTACAAGTTACATAGTAAACTCAGCTCCTGGCCTTAAGCCCAACAGACAATATGCCATTCCTTCCAAACCGATAAATATGCAGGTTATTCGAGGTACTGTGACAAGGAGCAAAACCGGAGAGTATGGGTGCACAAAGCTGTCTTTAAAATTAAGAAAGGTTTAAAATAGACTGTTATACATCTTTTCTAACGTAAAGGAGACTGGAAAACATTAGTGGGATTTTTTTCGTTATGATAGCCCGAAATCATAAAAAAGGAACAACTTTTAAAATTAATTTAGGAAACTGTTATTTTTTCGTATTTCTTTATGGTACTCTGCCGTCAAGTGGCTAAAAAGACATTGTTTCAGATTTAATACAAATACGAGGCATGGCTTTTGAGTTTTTTCGTCTGAAGAAAAAAACACAACTAGAACCTTAATATTGTTTTTCAAAGTATTCACCACGTAGCTTAATACACTTTTCCATTCGCTCAAACTAGTTATTATAACATTTATTCCACTCTAAAGTGGGGGTGTTCAAAATGGCTGACTTGAGCGTCGACTGCTTCTTCACCGGACTGGAACCTTTGACCACGAAGACTTTTCTCAATTTTGGGAAATGGGTCAGGTTAGGTCAGGACTGTATGGAGGATGGTTAAGAATTTGTACTTTTTCCTGCTTCAAATACTCAATCGTTTGACGAGCGCTGTGTGAGCTTGCGTTGTCGTGGTGCAGGATGATGTGTCGCTTTAGAACGAATATAGAACAGTTCCAAATTCAAAATTGCCGGGAAATATGGAAACGACAGCACTTAAAAGGAATGCCTAGTATCACTGTCAAAATGAAAATGACACTTGGACTTGCACTTCAGTTCTCAGAGTACATTTGTATATACTTCAGTTGTTTTGCAAATTGAAAATTGGATCCTTTTTGCGAAACTACCCAATTCCAATTTTAACTATGAAATAAATATTTATTCATTCGCTTTGTGTTTCCGCGCATGTGATCATTTTTATCAAAGATAAATTAGGTACCAAGAAAATATTTCACTCGCTGCACACTTCTATTTTAACTGTATTTGAAGACAAATAACAAATGTGAAAGAATTCAGAATGAGAATGAATTATTAACCTTATTTTTTATTTTTTGAAGAACGGATGGGCATGCCGTACTCCTACCGGCTATAGCCACTGGGGCGGTCATCTTCGGCACCTAAGGGGGCTCCAGATCCTCGTATGATCACACTAGAGCCGAATGTAGTTAACCTAGGAACCACAAACCTACTTAAAGGCTATTTGAGCCTATTTGCCTTGGGGAGGACGAAGGGGCATGCCGGACTCCTACCGGCTAAAACCACCGGGGTGGTCATCTTCAGCACCTAAGGGTTCTCCAGGGCTCGGGGCTCCAGACTATATCATTAGGTATTTCCATTGCGGATATGTTCCCAAGCTTTCGATGTCTGTGCAAAATCAAGTCGACACATTGCTCTGTGGTGATTGCGCAATACAGGTCTTATCTTACTCTAACATTAAATACACATAAAACTTCATAAAAGTGTAATCGCCCTTATATGATGCCTATAACACTTTCTATCTAGATCCTCAGCTATCTATTTTGTCTCGTCGTTTCAGCCAAATAAAGTCCACTGCTGGACACAAGCCTCCTCCAAAGACCGCCACAATGACTGGTCTGGGCGTGTTGCTCATTGGGAGGTTTTTCCATAATCGCCACGCTTGGCAGGCGGGTTGGGGATCGCAGTTGAGTTGTCTGTCTAGCACTGATAGTCAGTTCCAGTCACTGGTCTGTAAACGATCGGAGAGGTTAAGTAACGCTTGGTGCGGTCGGTCTATGGATGGGTGTATAGTGTCACAGTGGTATTTTTGAGCTTAGAAGAACAGAACGATGCATAGGGATTCGAAGTTTTAACTGCCCGTAACGACAGTCATAAGTACTAGTATGCCATTCAAGACGTGCCCACCAAGGCGAGGTCTTGATGTGAAAAGAATGGACATCAATCCAAGGCCGTGGAAAGTGCATCTTAATATCGCAGTGAGATTTCTGTTAAATTAAATATATATCTAGGTATAGTCGGGAGATCTTGATATAACTCAGTTGCTTGGATATCGTGCTTTTCTCTTTAATGACCAAAAATTGCTTTTAATAAATTGTTTAATTGTAAATGTATGTCTATAGATTATCTGTATTCATTCAGTATACTATATAAACTTTCTACCTAACAAAATGGAGCTCTGAACATAAGACTCTATTAAAATTGAAACTTTTAGATTTTCTGCCATACCCGCATGACCCTATATAACTCGCAGCGGGGTCAACTCGGATGTCTATGGGGTCAACTCACGCATGCGGACCAGAACCGCACGCGAGCACGAATCTGTGTGACTGAAAACGCAGCCTCAACATTCGTCATACTGATATATTTTGGCTCCTAAATAAAGCCTCTCCCATAGATTTACATAATTGTATCATACTTTTGGGGGGAATTGCCAGTACTTACTACGCTTGGCAACCTTAGTTGCCTTGTATAACATCCATGGGAGAATATGGACTGGTGCTATGTTCGTAATCCGAACATCACACGGAATATCATTAGCATTAATGATAAGTTTTCTTTATATTATTCGAAAATTCTTTATATTATACGTATAATATCTATTGTCTACTAACGAAATTGCTGGGCTTTACAAGTGTTCACGTTTTGTAAACTAATATAATGTAACAACTATATATGTACACATGAAAGCCATCAATACTTTGAATTTGACTTTGAAACCCAGCTAGACTTAGTTGGCTTCTCAAATTATAGACATTAAAATAATGTTAGTGTACAAACAGAAAACTGAAATAGGTTAACAAAATAAAATCAAAAGGTTAAACGGGTAAAATAAACACATACAGCATAAATTTGTGTGTAAATTTGATGTTGTAATTACGCCCAGTTTATTATAATTTGAAAAAAAGTACTTGTAGTTATTATTGTAACTACTAATACATACTAACCTAACATTGTAGTTGAAAAACATTTGTTAAAGCAATTGTTGTACGAACAATATTGATAGATTTCAAATGTTATTTAAGACCATAGACTTCTTATAAGTTTTCCTGTGATGTTTAAGTAAAGATAGATGTACTGTATTTTTAAGTTCATATGTGTACCAAATTTCAATTTAATCGTTCCAGTAGTGTCGGAGCAAATTGGCTGTGACAGCTGGACAGACAGACGAACACACGAGTGATCCTATAAGAGTTCCACCGTTTTTTCAATCGGACGTTCGGAAACCTAAAAAAACACAAACGTTTTTGAAAATATTAGAAACATACCGTTAAAACGTGATAACAATGATCTTCACGATAAATATATAGCTAATTACCAATTGATTAAAGAGGCTTTCCACGACCTTTACTTAAAAGAGAAATTGCTAAAGGCAAACAAAGTTATGGTATCCGAAAGCTAGCGATATCCAACCAACAGGCGTAGTTCAATTTCGCAGAACAATGTACCCGTACTAAGCTTGGTAACAATCCTTATAATATTGTCAAACGTTACAATCACAAGTATAAACTAAAATCTAAATGCATGATCAATTACAGCGTAGTACAACATGTGCGAATTAAACATCAGGCTATCCTTTTTCAACCATATTGGGTTCCAATATCAGTATTTTACCCGTACACACGAATGTTTGCCCATCCCAGTAATATAGTGGCACGTGCAGCTTGACCTCGTAGTTCATTCACTTTGCACATTTATAATTTTGCCACAGGCTACAAATTATTAATATATACATTTAACAATAGTTTAGCAGAGTGCTCATTTATTTCATTTAATTTTATTTGGGATAGTAAAAGGTAACAGGTTACAGTATTACGCAGAACTTAAAGCTAAGATAAAAAGTGAAAAAAAAAAACGATGTGCTAGTCTACCATTACATCATATACATAACGTGATAGTAAAACTAAACAGGCATGCAAACAGAAAGAAAAATCAGTACGAGTTATATTTAATGTAACATTTAACTCTTAATGATTTTTGCGAACTTAAATCTGATCAGCAAATAAGTCAATACTGTCTGTTCTTACTCAGAGAGTGGATGTCATGTCTATAATTATCGTTAATTGATTTTATTTTACTAAGTTCGTTATAAGTGTCTGCTGGATAATTGTATTTATATGCTTAAGTGGTGTGGTGTCCGGATTAAGAATATAGCACCACTCCATCTCCTCCCGTGGATGTCGTAAAAGGCGACTAAGGGAATCTAAACCAGAGGGATGGGCAGCAGCGTCGTCCCTTCTGTGAAGCGGTGGCCATACTGCGCTCACCAACCCGCCTGCCAAGCGTGGTGAGTATTGGCAAATACTCCCCAAAATTATGACACAATTGTGGTATCTATGGGGGAGGCCCTTGTTCAGCAGTGGACGTATAAATGGCCGATGTGTGCTTAAGTCGAATGCTACTGAATGGTCATACTATACATATTTAGCAGATTTAAATATAATAATAAATCTCTTCGCCTGCTGTTTCATATCAAAAGGCATCCACTATACAGAACAAAGGCCTCCCCCATAAAAGACCGGTTCATCATTTCGGCCGAATGAAGTCCACTGCTGGACACAGGCCTCCCCCAAAGATCACCACAACGGCCGATATGGGTGTGTCGTCTGCTCATTGGGGGGTCTTGCCATAATCGCCACGCTTGGCAGACGGGTTGGCAATCGCAGTTAATTTGTTAATGTACTCGAAGGACGCTGCTGCCCATCCTCCGGAAAATCCCTTAGTCGACTTTTACGACACCCACGGGATGAAATGGGGTGGTGGCATTCTGAGCCGGCACCACACGGCAAAAGACCGGTTACGGTGTTGAGATTTTAGGAGGAATTTGCCAGCGTTGGGAAGTACCCAATGGTTGTTGTTCCACAAAAGGGACGCTGCTGCACATCCCTCTGGTTAAGAGTACCTTACTTACCTTTTACCACATCGTATTCACGGGAGGAGATGGAAGGGTGCTTTAATTTTAATCCGGAACCACCTTCGCCTGTTTACTACAAATAATTACCGACGAAACAGAATACTTATGCTGTTTGCTGTTACAGGATGTCGTACTGTATGTAGATCGTCACTATCTTTATTCCGCAAACCTTCAACACGTTCAGTGCTCTGCTGGATGCTAGACCACATTGCGATGTGGTTTTTTTTTTTAGATAAAAACGATGGACTAGTGGGGACTAGGATTTCTCCTGTGTCTTGGGTGCGTTTACAGACTTGAATTCCACATACAATACACCCAGACCCGGAACAACTACCTGCAGATATACAAATATTTGTTCCGTGCGGGAATCGAACCCACGACCCGGAGCGCAGCAGCCGATTGTATCAACCACTGCACCAACCGTGCCGTCAAACTGGCTGGTTTGCGAATGAAGGTGATCTGGTCTGAATGCTGGAGTACTGCGAGAGGAAATCGTGATAGTGGTGTCTCAGTGCGTTTTTTGATGAACTGTTTTTTATACATAGTTATATTTTTCCTGTCTTTTTTACTTTTAACTTATTAAGGTTGTGTAATTATTGGCTGTCAACCGTTCTTATTGATAAGTTATATTAAAAAATAAATAAATATGTGAACGAATAAATATTTATCTATCATGTTAATTTATACAGGAATCACTGGGCCAGAAAACAAAACAAAACTGAGCATAAGACAGCCAAGCAGGGATACCACGCAGCTTGAAAACGTAAGTCTTTAGCTTGCCTATATCTATCTTACGCAACTGCAACACCATTTGCAGGTTAAACTTTTAGCATAAGATTTTTCCACTAGGATTATTCCTGTATCGTGGCCCGTGGGTACAGTTTACAGACATGTATCTCACACACAAATATCCAGACCCCGAAGAGCAATATGTGGGCCATACGAATAATTGTTCTGTGTAGAGATCGAACCCGTGACACGTAGAGCAGAAAACCAATCGTATAGCCTTGGCACCAACCATGCCATCAAATCAAGTTGTCTTTGGAGAGATCTCTATTTGAGGACAGCACCGAATCAGTGAGTGATGTAATATTATTCGTATTCGTTTCCATTTGAACATAGCCCATTTAAAATATCGCCACTATGGTCAGGAGACAACACAGATATTTTGTTGGATTTTCGGCTTAGTGGTAGTAGATTACTACGTATGTATATACAAAGCTAGTGACAATTATAATGCTACACCGGATTAATCCTGTACATGTGTATGTTTGTGTATGTAATAATTCCATGATTAGCAATGGATGTTTACTCTGAAAACATACTTTGGGCATAAGATTTTTTGCGTAAATTGAAAAACATAATTTAGATTTTGGCATAAATCTCGCTCAAAATGATAGCCTTTAAAAAAATTGATAATTATTCGAGCAATCTCAACGACAATTATTTATTTTAAGTTTTGTTAAAGGGGAGACTTTAGTTCAACCGTGGACGTCTTTGGACTTATGTGATGATGATGATGAGGCAATGCTTTCTTTCTTTTAACCTCCACTACCAGCCAGATTTTTTACTTTTATGTGGCCCCATTTAAATTTTACATAAACTTCCACTGCCCCAGGGAAGAACAGTAAAAAAATATATCAAAATAAATATTTCGCGACTGACGCTGTAATATACATTAATCACTCGACCTCTCACGCCAAACGCGTTATGATTTACAAGGTAAGAGAAAAAGGTCAAACAATGTGTCAACTCTGCTCGCTCGACGAAAAAAAGGCGTTAAATGGGTAAATAATTATATGTTTATTCGTTCTTTTCATCGAACATATTCAAATTCAAATTCAAATAATTTATTTGCAAGAACGTAGTTGTACAATATAGATATTAAAATTGAAACTGGCTTTATCATGACTATGTGACACTTTGTATAAAATACATAATGTGGTTAAACTTTTATAAATAGCCCTGTACGAGTGTATTCATTGTTAAATTTAATTACTTGGAATGTTTTATAAGGACTATATTTTTTTTATTATCTATGCGAACTGGAAATCGATTCCAAGAATTCAAAGCTCGTCGTTGCTGTCACTGCTGGTCACGAAATATTTTTTAATTAGTAGGTATAGAAAAAAAAGAACGAAAGAAAAATGATTTATTTGCACCAAACATAGACAACATGTTTCTAGTAAATCATGAGGCTTCAGTTCCTAATTATACTTGCATGATCTCTGAACAACCTTCATAGATAATGTTATACAATAGCACATTTCAGCAGGTTAGTCCTTATTAACCGATTTATTTAGCCGTACAATTGTTTCGTAATATCATTTGGACGGCGTGGTTGGCGCAGTGTATAATCGATTGCCTCTCTGTGCTACGGGTCGTGGGTGCGATTCCCGTACGGAACAAATATTTGTATGGCATATAGGTGGTTGTTCCAGGTTTGGGTGTTTGTGCTTATGAGATGTATGTCTGTCAACTGTACGCACGGCTCAGAAATAACAGAGTGGGCAAAAAGTTAAAATAAAGTTGAGTACTTTTATTATAGTTCAAATGTAAAAGAATGGGTGCTACCTGATAAACAATATATATTGAAAAACATGTCCGAATAGTAAAGGTAATAAGTATCGATAAGTGAATATATTTATTAACGATGGATGATTTAAATCATATCGTCCTCTAAATTCATTAAATAGCTCATTAAGCCATGCCAGATATAATCAAACATCTACAATCTGATAGGCCCGCTTTGTATGGCTTTTGTGGACTACGAGAGCCTTCGACTCCATTAAAATATGGTCTGTTTTGGATTTGACTGTAAAGCGGTCACCCCCCCGGGGGGATTGTAAAGGATCCCCCAAAACGTCCCACGGCAGCGCGTGACCACATGCATGCTACCGCCCTCTCTTGGGTCGCTCGGCGTGGGCACGAAGATTCTCCAATACATGAACCCAGAGGTCTCCCGCCTTATAGCAACGGCAGGGGGTTTCAGGCGTATGGGAATTCGGTGCCAGGGTGGTTGTTACCCCGGCGCCGTCTTCTCCTTTTTCGAGTGGGATCGGCCCTCTCCCGATCCCGCTCTGCGGTCTCCTTCTGAAGCATGACGCTCTCACAGAAGGAGACCACTGCATTCCAGTTTTCATGCTCTGCCAACATAGCCAACACACCGGTTATGACCTACGGACCCCAAACGTGGACACTAACAGCTGGAATAGTCCACAAGTACAAAGTCACTCAGTGGGCTATGGAACGTGCTATGCTCGGAGTCTCTCTAATGGATAGAATCCGAAACGAGGATATCCGGAAGAGAACTAAAGTGATCGACATAGAACACCAAATCAGCAAGCTAAAGTGGCAGTGTGCTGGTCACGTCTGTCGAAAGACAGTTGGCCGATGGAGTAGACGAGTCCTAGAGTGGAGACTGCGTATGGGCAAACGTAGTGTGGGACTCCCACCAGCTAGATGGTTGGATGACCTGAAAAAGGTTGCTGGGTCCGGCTGGATGCGGAAAGCCGATGACCGGGTGTTGTGGCGCACGCTGGGAGAGGCCTAGGTCCAGCAGTGGACCAGTATACGCTGATGATGACACACACATACACGCAATATTCAGGGAAATCATCTTTAAATTAAACTTTTTACATATTGTGTATGTACATAGAAAACAAACGAAATTTCCGTAGTAGTATTATATACTAGCAACACAAACCGAGCGAGGTGTCAAAGGAAATAATGGGGTTGTTTGTTGTGAAAGATTGAAACATGCAAAATATTTTCTCAAGGTATGACGGAAATTTGATCGAGAAAATATACACAATCGTAATCTACTATATACACTATCTATTCCCATATATTAAGATTAAGATCAGGATCAGCACATAGATTAAGATCAGGAAATATGCCACTCAATAAGTTTGGCTTTTTAATGGGCAAAAGTTAGTAATCCAAATTGTGAACACTGCGGGACTGTAGAAGATGTGCATCACTTGTTGGTTGAATGTGTCCGCAATAATAGGGAAAGAGAAACTTTACTAGCCGAATTAAATATCAATAAGTTAGATTTGGGTGCTTTCCAAAGCATCTTATCCAAGCCATGTAGTGTTGAGGCTTGTCAAATTTATAAGTTCGTGTGCAACTCTCTTACCTAGCAAAGTGTATTTTAGATTTAATAGCTTAAGGATGTTACTCTGTGTATGGATTACGATGGGGCTGACATGGTTATGTTATGGCCAAAAGCCTCTAAACAAATAAAGAAAAAAAAAACTATTCCCAGATTGATACCGTTCTGAAGTGATGGATGTGTTGACTGCTATACGTAATGTTTCGTATAAGAAAAAACATCTTCTTTTCATACTATCCTCATCATACCTCATCATCATCATCATAATTTCAGCCGCAAAATTTCCACTGCTGGACATAGACTTCCCAAAAAATCGCCATAACGCCCGGTCTGGGATCGTGTTGTGTACTCCACCAAGCTTAGCAGGCGCGTTGGCGATCACGGTTGAGTTGAAAATGTACTCGAAGGGCGCTTCTGCCAATCCGGCAATGCCATAGTCAACTTATACAACAACCACGGGAAAATATGGCGTGGCTATGCGTGTCGTGGTGGATAGCTATTCTTTATCATATCGGCCATTTATACGTCCACTGTTGAACAAAGGCGGGAGGCCTTTGTTCAACAAAACCGAGACGGACGAAAATGGGCCTGATGTTAAACAATGAAACATTTATTAATAATCCGTTTAAACTTTTTCGTTTTTCCTTGTTAAATATTTTGGACTTCTATAAGGGAATAAGGATTATGTGATTGCATTATCAAAAGATTACTGATTTCCTACATTAATGTTTGCTCTGCAATGTAGCTAGATGCTCGAAATAACACACGAATAGATTTTTAAAGCACAACTATTAATTTTGTTTAACCACCATCAGATACATCACTTGTTATTATCATCATACCGGCCATTTATACGTCCACTGCTGAACAAAGGCCTTTGCCATAGATTTTCACAACTGTGTCATCATTTTGGGGGGTATTTGCCGATAATCACCACGCTTGGCAGGCGGGTTGGTAAGCGTAGTATGGCTACCGGTTCACAGAAGGGTCGCTGCTGCCCATCCCTCTGGTTTAGAATCCCTTATTCGCCTTTTACGACATCCACGGTAAGAGATGGAGTGGTGCTATATTCTTAATGTGGTGTTCACACGGACAAAGCTATTCTTAGTCAGCACCATATGGTCAACCTAGCTCTGAATGTCTCTGTCTCCTCTCTCTTTTTCTTAAACACTGGCCAACCACTCAGAACAATCTCCAATAGACTTAGCACCGTCAAGCCTGTTTTTTACTAGTCGTAGGTCTCGGTAGGTTAGCAAGAGAACTCTTGCTGGACGGCAAGAAGAGATGGCAGATGATATTTATAGCGGCGCTTACACAGGTGTCGTCACTCTGGCTAAAGAGGCCCCGCTAGAAGGAAGTAGTGCAGTGTGGTGCGACGCCGGTCTTCCCCTGGGTAACATTGCAACTGTTATGGGCAAGCGTGACGCTTACGTCCAGGTGTATGACGCGCTCATTTCGTCACTATCTAGTATAAAAAAACCAGACAAATGCCAGTTGAATTCTCGTGGAATTTCGAAATTGCTGAATATATTGTCTATGTTGCATTCGGTCTTGTACCAATAACTTATCCCAAGAACAAACTTAACATCGTAGTTGAAAAAATGTTTTCCCATACAATCTAACCGCAAACGTTAGTTTGTACGCACAATATAAAAAAAATACCATCTTATTTTAAGACCATAGACTTATTATATATAGGCTTTCCTGTAATATATATGTAAAGGCCTATTTATATACTTAAAAACTGTAATTTCGGAGATAAGGGTCAATCAACGTCAAGTGTGCAACAAAAATATGAAAAATTTAAAAGAAATTTTGATAAATCGTCAATAATGGGTGTATCAAAGCCATAATTTACACATTTTATTAAAACAGCAAGTTTATTGTTATATCAAGATGTTGTCTGCAATGAAAGTGCGCATTCATGGGGTGCAAGATGATAACTGGGTATAAAGGACAAAATCAACCAGTATCGGGGCCTGATAAAGTTATAGCAACGTATTCATCAAGAAAACCCTAACAAGAGAAAACAACTTGATAGAATCAGATGCTCTAAGAACAAGAAAATGGACAATTTTCACTTGGCACAGTTTATGAAAGGACTATGAAATTGGACTTCTGGGGTGGAAGGCCTGGTGACCTGAAATACAGGCTTCAACCTAGTGTAGGCACCAGTCTCCCACAGTAAATTTCTATAATACTCTAACTTTTTCGTTATTGTGGTAAAATATCTATCTGTCTAAATTTTCATCTAAATTCTTAAATAACTTTAAAGCTTTATATTTTAAAATTATAAAATAAATACATTTGAGACCCTCACAACTAGTCTTTCCATTTCATATGTTACACTTTAATTTTCTAAATTGCCCTCAAAAAGTGACCTCCATATTCAAAATTAATTTATTTACGTTACCCGGTACGTGTTTGGAATCGCAGAAATCCATATGTATACCAAATTTCAACTTAAGCGGTCCAGTAGATTCGGCGCAAATTGGCTGTGACAGATGGACACACAGAAAGACACACAAGTGATTCTATGAGGGTTTTCCCTCGGACGTTCGGAACCCTAAAAAGACTAATGGCTCAACACCATGACGACTGAACACAATTACTGTATATAACGAGGCCTTTCGAACGAACGAACTACGAACATATACCATTGCTAAAGAAGAGATGTATCAAAATGCCGTTTTACCTTTTCTTTAGATTTTACCTTACACTGTAAAACTGATATTAATTTTGTCCCCAGGTCCGTGTAAACTGCGTCCGTCATCACAAAGTCCGCTTTGAAGAGTCATCGACGGTGAGACAGAGCGTCAATTCTGACCCAATACCATATTGGGCTGAACATTCGATGGATGAAAGACCTATGAAGTCTTCTCATAGCTGTGAAGTTTTCATCCTACACACTCCTAAGAGAACCTTTCGGTAGCGCTCACTAACACCTGGTAGTGTCCAGGAAAGTCAATTTTAGACTGAACTTTTTGTGCGACTGAATTTAATATACATTTGGAAGTAGTGTGGAAAACTGAAGTGAATTACCAAAAAAAAAAAGGTTGTGAAAACATGAATTTATAAAAATATGAAA
Organism: Diloba caeruleocephala; assembly: GCA_947459985.1. NCBI lineage: Eukaryota > Metazoa > Arthropoda > Insecta > Lepidoptera > Noctuidae > Diloba > Diloba caeruleocephala. The sequence goes on from OX381618.1 coordinate 8,809,978, forward strand.
TACAAAATAGGAATGCATTATATAGGGATATATCAAAAAGTGAAAGCGTTGCTTTATCGACGAAGATTTTAAAGATAACACGTTACACTCGTGAAGTGTTGTTATAATATTGAATGTGGTATTATGTGATAGCGATGTTGGATGACTAGAGATTGACTGAATAATTTGGACATATTGAACCGCTAGTATTTAAGTACATAATAATCTTATCTTACTCATACTATTACTATAAATTTGTAATTTTGTCTGTGTGAATCTGTGCGGCTCCATCACGCTTAAAAGGCTGAGCGATTGTAATGAAATTTGTCACAAAAGTACATTTGACGGCACGGTTGGTGCAGTGGCTGATACAGTCGGCTGCTGCGCACCGGGTCGTGGGTTCGATTTCCGCACGGAACAAATATTTGTATAATCTGCAGGTAGTTGTTCCGGGTCTGGGTGTATTATATGTGAAATTCATGTCTGTAAACGCACCCACGACACAGGAGAAATCCTAGTGTGGGGCAACGTTTTTTTTAAAAATGAACAGAAAAAAAAGAATTATGTCAAGGAATAAGATGATACATATTATTTTAATTATACAACATAAACAATTATCACAAAATTTTAATTGACGGGGAAGGAAGCGGGCGTGTCACGGCTATACTTACATTGAAATTATAACATTAAAATATCTGTGTTTTCTATGTACATTATATGTAAATACAGTTAGTACGTTATACTCAGATAAAAACGTTGAATGTATTAGGTACGATTTAAAAAACCACAGTCCTATGATACATGTCTTTGAAAAGCATGATTATAGGCGGGTTATCCCACAGTTATCTCTTTTGAAATTAACTTTAAATAGTCAAATTACTATATTTAAGTCCAGAAAACAACACATCGTAAATAGTTAGTTCGCGCTAAACTGGCGGGGTTAGGGTAGCGTTAAAAAAGCCTACAGATCTGGGATATCCTCGTCTTAAATCTTTTTATGTAGCTCTGACAAAGCCAAAAGATTCTTGACATCAGTTACAGATACACGGCATTGTAAGAACCCAACGGTTTTGTAAGTACTTATTGGTGCTCTCTAAATTCATTTCAGTTAAGTAACTATGGATTTACGAGATAATGTACATCATTTATAAAGAACTGTGCTGTCTTGTGAAATGATGTAATGTTTTGGTGGTAAACGAACATTTTGTAAAAATAATTATCTTTTAATTACCAGATTTAAAATATCATGAAATGTAATTGTAAAGAACAGGTATTATAATTATTATCTTTATTTTCAATAAAACGATGCCCCACACTAATACTACTACTATATGTAATACTAATGCTCGTGTGTCGTGGGTACAATTTACAGAACCTAAACATACAACAATATTTATTTCGTGCGTGTAAGTTAATAATGGATATTATAGGGTTAGCGTGTTACCTTGTAGGTATTATGCGCAGTATTTTCATAAGCGACATTGTAAATGTTGATTGTATGCCATTTCACATAACGCATGACATCTTCGCATTCTTGACGAAACCAAATCTTAATTAGCTGTACTAATTGTACTAATATACTTAATTATTATTTTCACTAGTTTTGAGACCATGAAAAATCATAACAACTTTAGGAAGGCGTTAATATTACTTAACTAGTTTTAATTTCATGTAAGATTTTGTAGACACTAATAGATAACATGATTTTGGAGAATTTTCTCTTGTCGGCAGCAGCGGCATTTCGGCCGAATATAGTCCACTGCTGGACACAGGCCTCCCTCAAAGATCACCGCAACAACTGATATCGGTGTGTTGTGTGCTCATTGAGGGTTTTTGCCATAATCGCCACGCTTAGCAGGCGGGTTGGCGATCGCAGTTGAGTTGTTAATGTATTCGAAGGACGCTGCTGCCCATCCTCCGGCATTGTAAAGCATGAGCGTGTATAAACTAAAACTTGTAAAGTTTGTAAACTCTTATAAAGCTCGCTTAATATTATTACGTCTTACGAAGTCTTACTCTCTGTTCTATCTAAATGTGCCCCTGTTGAATATTTTTTCGTGATTCATCATCATTATACCAGCCGAAACACGTCCACTGCTGAACAAAGGCCTGCCCAATAGATTTCCACGACGACCAGTTACATGCCACTTCCATTAAGCAACAATTTAATTTCTTATTCCTTTAAATAAATTAGCTTAAGAATATGTAGCTTATATACCAGATTTCAGATTCTGTAAATCTCTGACCCCGTTTTTACAAAAGTAATATTGTGCTGGCGAAATACGTCCGCCCAGTAGATTTGCATTTTCTTATTTGCTTCACTTTCATAAAGCGACCTTCATTTTTATTAAAATAAAAATGTAAAATAGGTACTTAACCTCTTTAGTTTATATAATATCTAAAATTTACAAAGTAGTTTTACAGAATCTTATTCCTATAACACAACTTTAAAAAACGTGAACAACCTTCTTTGATTTTGTGTTTATAGAAAACAACCATAACTTGTACCGATCCAAATTTATCTTAGTAAAAGAATATCCCTTTGAGACAGCAATCAACTTTAGTTCTATTTGTGATGATCCCCTTGGGACAAAGACTACTTCAACTCTAAGTAACAAGGTAAAAATACAATCTGGAATTTAGAAAAGAATATATATGTGTATATATATATATGTCGTTAGGTACTCGAGCTTGTGAGAGTCAAAAGACTATAAAAGCTAATTTGGCGAAAAAGCAAAGCCTAAAAAGCTGCATACCCCAAGATCAGTATTGTTGTCACAACAATAGGCGTACGAAAAAAGAACTTCGCTAAACGTTGAATGAGTTGTGACACCTGTTAATATTACTGCCATAGTTGTAAGTAAATACCTAAAGGACATACATCTTGGTAGATTCTCAGTATTACTTGACAGGTTTCATTAAAAAAATATTAAATATACGTATGTATTCATTTCGTAAATATTATCTTAATTAAGTTTGGCTTTATTCAAACGCTCCGCATGCCGACGACATCGTAGTCATGGCAGAATCGCTGCAAGAGCTCAGCACAATGCTCGACGATCTCAACAGAGTTTCCCAACATGTGGGCCTTCAAATGAACATGGGCAAGACGAAAGTCATGTCGAATACCCATGTCGTGCCTATCCTAATATCCGTTGGGTGCTCTGTTCTCGAAGTTGTTGACGAGTATGTCTACCTGGGACAAACTGTCCAGTTAGGTAGGTCCAACTTCGAGAAAGAGGTCAATCGTTGAATCCGACTCGGCTGGGCGTTCGGGAAACTTCGCAACGCCTTTTCATCAACAATACCTCAATGCCTTAAGACTAAAGTCTTTAACCGGTGTGTGTTACCAGTGAGGATATATGGAACAGAGACGTGGTCACTCACTGTGGGCCTCATAAGAAAGCTTAAGGTCACTCAGTGAGCTATGGGGAGAGCTCTGCTTGGTATTTCTCTACAAGATCGTATCAGAAATGAGAAGATCCGTAGAAGAACTAAAGTTGCCGACATAGCTGAAAGGATTAGTAAACTGAAGTGGCAATGGGTGGGGTACATAGCTCGTAGAACCAATGGCCGTTGGGGCAAAAAGGTTCTTGAGTGGAGACCGCGCACCGGAAAACGCAGCGTGGGACGACCTCCAACGAGGTGGACAGACGACTTGGTGAGGGTTGCTGGGAGTCATTGGATGAGGGCGACATGTAACCGTTCGTTGTAGAAATCTAAGGGAGAGGCTTCTTTTCAGCAGTGGACGTCCTTTGGCTGATATGATGATGATGATGAAACGCTTACCAGAAACGTGCTTATTGTACTACCAATAAAATGCTAAATCCCGGCCTAAACGGATATATGTTCACTAAATTGCGTTTGTAAAGTATCTGATAAGTGTAATAGTATTAATTTTTATTTTGTGCTATAAAAATACATAGAAACCAGGATTCATGTTTGCGGCATTGGTGTGATCCCTGGGCCACCTTAGCCGCACCCTAATCTACTGTACAATATTTGGTCAACTTAATTTGATGTATTCCTTGTCGTGTCCGGATTAAGAAGCAGCAGCAGTGTCCTTTCTGTGGAACAGACTGCGTGCTGAGTACTGGCAAATTCTCTCTAAAATTACGACACATTTGTGGAAATCTATGGAGTCCTTATTCTGTAATGGATGTTTTTTGGCTGAAATGATGACGATGATGAATTTGATGTTCAACTAGTGTTTTTGATTTGCCATCTGTATTTAAGTAAAATAAAATTCGTGAGTATATGTTAATTTAGGAAGCAAAATTTATATTTATATAAATTATATTTAAAATTTATATAAAGCACAATGATTCCGATTCACGCATATATATATTGGGATTTATTTTACTTTATGGTATGAAGACCTTATTTTAGTATCAATTAAATTTATTTAGATTCAATTTATTTTACTTAGGATTAAGTATTTATTTTGGTGAGTGTTTAAATTGTACTCATTAACTTAAGCCTATGGAAAGTTCAGTGTCAAATGATAACGTGGATGTAATGTACTACTTAATTGAGAAATAAAACATAAAACAAAAAAAAATTACGAAATGGGAGTATAATATTTACGTATACGTTTTTCAGTGGCAGTTGGTTCTAGTGGTAAGTTTATGTTTCATATTAATTAATGTTCATGTTAATTTTATCATATAATGCCTAACAAAGGTAATTATCATGCTTGTGCCAAGTGTCCATTCAATACCGTAGTGGGTAAGTTTCAAATTCAAGACTTCTTGGCACCGCATCCACATCAGTCTAACCGACAGCTTTTACCACTTTTGTTTTTGCATAATGATTTCTAATTCCCCAACATAAACACTGTTTAAGCGTAGCTGTTCCGGGTGAAGGGTAGCAACAGCCAGTGAAATTACTGTAATCATCATCATTTCGGCCGAATGAAGTCCACTGCTGTACACAGGCCTCCCCTAAAGATCACCACAACGACCGATATGGGTGTGTTGTGGGCTCATTGGGGGGTTTTGCCATAATCGCCATGCTTGGCAGACGAGTTGGCGATCGCAGTCGTGTTGTTAATGTACTCGAAGGACGCTGCTGCCCATCCTCCGGCTAATCCCTTAGTCGAATTTTACGACACCCACGGGAGGAAATGAGGTGGTAGTGTTCTAAGCACTGGCACTAACTGTAAAATAAAAGAAAAAGATTCAAAATACTGTAACCGGTCTACGGAAAAATTACTATTATTTAAGGAAAAAGGTTTCGGAACCTTTAACCCCATTAGGATAACAAAATACTAGGGGGTCGCAGACGTGAAGATTGGGGAGTCTTCGTGCTCACACCGAGTGACATTCGGGAAGAGGGTGGCGCGCAAGTGGTCAGCTGCCATCGTATGCGCAGCATAGTGCACAGCGAGGCTTGGGGGGAACATTAACAATCCTCCCTGAGAGTGCCTGGGGGGCGACCTTTTTACAGTCACCTTCCCCCCGCTAAAGGAGTTGACAGCTTTTCAGTCATCCACTCCGTGATATGCCTAAATGCGTGGCATCAATGGGCGGCTCTAGAGTGATCTTACGAGGACCTAAAAAAAGGGTAATAAAATAAACTAAAAATTAGTAAACTAGATAGGTACTGATTGCTGTCATCGTCTTATTGAATAAGACAAGTCTTGTTATGTTAGATATTCCTGTTTATTTAGTTCTACTGAAGTCTTCTGGCAGTTTCACGTTAATCACGTTATAATTCAATTCATCAAAATTGGATGAGTAGTTTAGGTGCTACGTTGAAATATACGTAAATACAAACATACATACAAAGTCTGCTAAAAACATAACACTTTCTTTTGTAGTCGGGTAAAAAGGCTTTCCACTTGAAGCCTTAGGTTGGCAAAGCATCAGTAATCAGTAGGTTGAGGATATGTGTGGGTGCAGTTGTTATTTACCATCGGGTATATACACATATACCGTTTGCTCGTTGGCCGTAACAATTACATAAGTCCTTACTTCTGAATACATCGTACGGAGTACACGATGCAGTTTACAGTTGACTACTATGAAAAGCATGGGATGAGGGTAACATTTCTTAATTACCGAGATTTGAGTGAGGTTTTGTGACAAAATGCCATGCAGATCAAGGTAAAACAATGCTTGCTGTGGTGATGTTTTATATTGAGAAGGTAAGTGTGGTTCCTCAATCTGTATGCACAGGTCTTTCCAGTAAGAGCACGTCCAGCTGCAGATGGTTTCTTAAATTAGTGTCACATTAGGATTTCTTCTGTGTCGTGGGTGCGTTTATAGACATATATTTCACACACAATACACCCAGACCCGGGACTACCTGCAGATCATACAAATATTTGTTCCGTGCGGGAATCGAACCCACGACCCAGAGCGCTGCAGCCGACTGTATCAGCCACTGCACCAACTGTGTGCCGTATTACTTAGTTGCCATAATCAAATACTAATAAACATTTTTTTAGACACTCGGCATTCGTTTTTAATCTTAACAATATCCATATTGCCGCTCTATATTTCAATTCCCTTGTAGATTTAAGATTATATTTTTAACTAGCTGGGACCCGCGGTTTCACCCGCGTTTTATTTAAAAGAAATTTAGAGTACTTCGACATAGACACTTGATATAGAATATATATATTGGATTTCAAGGGTTTTATTTTTTTTGCGCGGAACCCTAATTCTTTTTCTAAAATTAAAGTAGCCTAAGTTATTCCTTATAACACCGGCTATCTGCCAGTGAAAGTCCCGTCAAAATCGGTCCAGTCGTTTCGGAGATTACCCGGAACAAACAGACAGACAGACAGACAAAAAATTTAAAAATTGTTTTTTTGTTATATGTACCGTACCGTACATAATTTCATATGCATTCAGTAAAAAGCTGTTATTTTGACATTACAAACAGACACTTCAATTTTATTTATTTGTATAGATAATGTTAAACTTAAAAGGTGACTGTCAATCGCCCATACAACGCTAGGCTCCGAATTTTGTTGGTCGTTACCTTTAAGAAATTGGTGTGGTGTGATAGAGTATTTTGTGAGTATTTAATTACATTTCTTATTTATACACAATTGCGTTTAAGTATAATCCGCGTTTTTAGTTTATCACATAAATAATACCTATACGTATCGATACATAAATTGTTCGCAATATTCCAGACAAATCGGTACCCAAGAGAACTTTTTTTATAAATTTGGCACATGGCCTTGTGACAGTAGTATGTAAATTGACACCTTTGCAATCTCAAAGATAAACAGCGAAACAGAATATATAATTTAATTTAAGCTTTAATTTTTGTAATAGCTCAGGCCCAAAACCACCCTTGTCCTTTGTGGTTTGGGGTATTTATCCAATAACGTAACGACCACATGCTATCCTCCGGGTCCGGTATCTTGAGGAGGGACAGTTACGTATACGAAAATACTACGTTAGTGTAGATAGTGATGTATACAATACGTTAGGAAGCATCATTTGCAAAATATAATTTGTACGTTACAACGCCAGCGTAATTCTGTTAAGTTTATTATTACCAAACGTCCACAATAAGGCTCGAGTACACGCTGCTGTCGGCTAGAACAAATTATCTCTTGCATACTGTTTACTACTTTATCTGAATTGGATAAGGACGATATTTGATTATCAGTGGGAAAGCACTCGAGTAGTTCTCCGTTTAATCTAAACCAAAATTATCGACATTTAATTAAATGTTTGCTTACGGAAAAGTCATTACTGTAGCAATTTGTTCTCACAATACTGTTACATACAAACTTACAAGCTCTTCTGTTAGTAGATCCCTTATTTCAGCTCTTGTGTGATCATACAATACATCAGATTAGCTGCCGTTCCACTAAAAGGATTCTGCTACCCACTGTCCTCTGGTTTACAGTCCCTTATTCACCTTTAACGACTTCCATTTTCATCACGTTTTTTGTCCTCATTATGATTATACATAATTTAAGGCCTTGAGCAAAGATTATTGCGGGAACCTAAATGTACCCTACTGTAGTAGTTACGTAATATTTTTACAAAACGATGCAAATACTACGAATACAATATTATAAAAAGTGAGGTCATTTTGTTGTTGAATATGAAACTTTATATATAAAGAAATTGTTTTTGTTACGTCTTGATATATTTTCTAATTACTCCTTGAATCAAAAATAACAAATTGGTAGCCAAGCCTGAGTCCAACTCATCTAGAACAGGTTTAAAGTTCTTGCTATTTATCTTACTTTTAATAGCTGAATATTCATCTCAAGAAAATGTATTATTAGTGTTGGTTTCTTATAATAACACTTTTGGTCTTTAGACACACGACTCGTTGATGACCGCTAACGTAAATGTTAAGAACTCACACATGCTGTTCCTTTAATTTTATTAAAGAACGTGATCCAAACAGTTTTCAGTACTTGTTGGATGCGAGTGTGCAGGAAGCAAGTAAGCCAAGTGGCACGTCATAGTCGTGTTTATTAGTTTTAATATCTTCAATATTTATGTCTTCGGCAAGCACCACATTATGGAAATGTTTCAGAGTGTTAACTACGCTGTTTAGTCTCAATTTATATTTGGCTTCTGCAAGGATGTAGTATTGACTGTGATACACTGAGAAGCTGCAGTTTCCGTATGACGCGGTCCCAACAACTGTTTAAGTTAATGACAACAGGACAAACCTATAGATATAAGTTTTTAAACTGACATGGTCACTAACACTATTATTGGAACTAAAAACGGGATATTTACCATGTTTTTTATTACTTTTGAGTTCCCGATATTTCGGCGCTGTTGCAAGCGCCATGTTCACGGATAAACTAAAGTTTTTGCGGGTGGATGTTTATGAGCAGACAAAACGATCTACCCTCTTTCTTAAACGTTTTGTGCGCTGGGTGCCGCTACCACTATCACTTAAGTCACTCACAACTCGACTTTGTTGTTTAGTTTGTGTAGTTTGTAGCTTGTTAGTTTATCCGTGAACATGGCGCTTGCAACAGCGCCGAAATATCGGGAACTCAAAAGTAATAAAAAACATGGTAAATATCCCGTTTTTAGTTCCAATAAAAACCTATAGATGGTGAGACACGGATGGGAAGGGTCTTCAAGGTCCTGCTACTGGAATGGACAGAGTATTAACCTAGTCAAGTACCTAAACACGTACATCTCCGCTTAGCGACGTCATCATAATTTGCGAGTAACTGGTGTAACTCAATTTTAAAATTCATCATCATTTTATCAGCCGAAAGACGTTCACTGCTGGACATAGGCCTTTCCCAAAGATCGCCACAGTGACCAGTCCTGCGCTACTCGCATCTTGTGTATTCCCGCAACTTTTACCAGTTCGTCGGTTCATCTCGTGGGGGGTCTACCCATGCTACTTCTTCCGGTACGCGGTCGCCATTCGAGAACTTTTTAGACCCATCGGCCATCCTTTCTCCGAGCAATGTGCCCAACCCACTGCCACTTCATCATGTCGGCCACAGGACGTCCACTGCTGAACAAAGATTTCCACACCCTTAGATTTCCACAACGAGCGGTCACATGCCGCTCTCATCCAACGACTCCCAGCGACTTTCACCAGGTCGTCTGTCCATTGCCACTTCAGCTTACTAATCCTTTCAGCTATGTCGACAACTTTAGTTCTTCTACGGATCTCCTCATTTCTGATTCGATCTCGTAGAGCATAGCTCTCTCCATAGCTCGCTGAGTGACCTTGAGCTTTCTTACGAGGCCCATTGTGAGTGACCCCGTCTCTGTTCCATATGTCATCACTGGTAACACACACTGGTTAAAGACTTGCGTCTTGAGGCATTGCGGTATTGTTGACGAAAAGACGTTGCGAAGTTTCCCGAACGGTGCCCAGCCGAGGATTCGACGATTGACCTCTTTCTCGAAGTTGGACCTACCTAACTGGACAGTTTGTCCTAGGTAGACATACTCGTCAACAACTTCGAGAACAGAGCTCCCAACGGATATTGGGATGGGCACGACATGGGCATTTGACATGACTTTTGTCTTGCCCATGTTCATTTTAAGGCCCACCTGTTGGAAAACTGTTGAGATCATCGAGCATTGTGCTGAGCTCTTGCAGCGATTCTGCCATGACTACGATGTCATCGGCAAATCGAAGGTGAGTGATATACTCGCCATTGATGTTAATGCCGAATCCTTTCCACTCCAGTAGCTTTAAGGCATCCTCCATTGCAGCGGTGAACAGTTTTGGGGAAATTACGTCCCCCTGTCTCACACCTCTCTGCAGTGGAATTGCCCCCGTGCTCTGTTAATGTACTCGGACCGACATGGTGGCGTTTCTGTATAAGCACTTCAACACTTCAATGTACCGATAGTCAATCTGGCACCGCTGCAGAGATTTCAGCACTGCCCATGTTTCAATCGAATCGAAGGTTTTCTCATAGTCCACAAATGCCAAGCATAGTGGCAGATTATACTCCTCGGTCTTCTGTATAACCTGCCGTAGCGTATGGATGTGGTCTATGGTACTGAAACATTTTCGGAAACCGGCTTGTTCGGGAGGCTGGAAGTCATCAAACCTGCGCTCGAGACGATTCGTGATGACCCTTGAAAACAGCTTATAAACATGGCTCAGAAGTGAGATGGGTCTATAATTCTTCAATAGGGTGTTATCACCCTTTTTGAAGAAGAGCACCACCCCACCTCTGTTCCACGCTTCTGGCGTTGTGCCCTCGAGTAAGACGGAATTGAATAGCTTCTGAAGGACTTTAAGTACCGGTGTGCCACCCGCTTTCAGAAGCTCTGTCGTAATTCCGTCCCCACCCGGGCCTTGTTATTTTTAAGCTGTTTCAAGGCCATCCTAATCTCGTACAAGCTGATGTCCAGGATATCCTCGGTATAGTGTCTGGTTAGTTTGGCTCGCGGGTCTTTGTCAGAGCCAATGGTAGGTATAGTAACCGAGGTGTATAACTGCCGGTAGAAGTTCTCAATCTCTCTCAAAACCTCTGGCTTAGTCGACGCTACACTGCCGTCCTCGGTCTTCAGCTTTATAATACGACTTTGCCCAATAGACTTGTCTCTTGCGAACACTTTGGAGCCTTGAATCCGCTCAATCGCCTCTTTAACACCGTTGGTGTTAAAGGTGCGGATATCGTGGCGCAAGCATCACCGGAGGACTGCAGCGTCATGGCGCGTCTATCTGCCATGAGGTCGAAAGTGTGATCGGAGAACTTTTTGGTCTACCTTTACGGTGGGTTTTAAAGAATTTAGACCCAACCGTTTGGACAGTTTCTACAAACCTACCATTTAAATCATCCACAGATACGCAATGTTCTAGGCACTCGAAGCGGTTTTGGAGTTTGAGTTGAAAGCTCTCAGGGTTTTGGATATGAGCACTAGAGCGCCGGAGCGTAGACCTCAACAGACGAGACCTCTCAACTTTGAGATTAATATTCAATGTGTCTCTTACCATTCGGTGATCACTACCGGTTTTCACCCTATTGATCACAGAGACATCATTGAATATTTGTCTTTTATTGGTCATGATGAAGTCAATCTCATTCCTCGTGGAACCATCGGGACTCATCCAGGTCCACTTCCTGTGAGGCGGCTTTTGGAAAAAGGAGTTCATCACGAAGAGTCCCTCCTTTTCCAAAAAGTCGGCCAGCCTCTGTCCCCTGGGGTTCCGTTGCCCATATCCAAATTCCCCACTCTCAACTCACCGTCGCATCGAGTGCCCAGCTTTGCGATGAAGTCCCCCATCACAACAGTGAAGTGTGTCTTCGAGGTATGTATGGCCCTACTTAAGTCCTTCTACATACTCTCTACTTCATCGTGTGGGTGTGTCGAGGTCGGTGCGTAGACCCGTATGACCTTCAACGAATACCTCTTGGATATTCTGAGTGTAAGGTACGTTACCCTGATCGACACACTTTCGATAGCCACTATGCTGTTAATGAGGGACCTGCGGACGAGCAACCCGGCACCACCTTGAGACAGATGGTCGCCTTCCCGGTAGTAGAATAAGTTGCCGGATTTCAGGGTTATCGTGTCCTACCCCTCTCTTCGGACTTCTGATAGACCCATGATATCCCAGTGCAACTTATCTATTTCTTCTTCCAGCTCAACAATATTTTCGTCTGCCCTCAATGTGCGTGTGTTATACGTCACCAGGGCCAGTTTTCGTTTAGGGTGGTAGCCGGATCCCATCCGGAGATTCTTAGTACCCCCTGCCACGCCGTTTCCATGGCCGCTACCATGACCAGGAACAGCGGGGCTGCCGGGAACTGGGGGCCGGTGCTTATGTTGTGTTGTCGTTTTGGGGGGAATTTGCCGATACTCACCACGCTTGGCAAGCGGGTTGGTGAGCGCAGAATTGCTACTGCTCAGCAAAAGGGACGCTGCTGCCCATCCCTCTGGTCAAGAGTCCCTTAGTCGACTTTTATGACCTCCACGGGAGGAGATGGGGTGGTGCTATATTCTTAATCCGGACACCACACGGAAATCTGCCACTTAAGTTTAGCAATTCTTCGGGCTATGTCGGTTACCTAAGTTCTTTTGCGGATCTCCTCATTTTTTATTTGATTTCGCAAGGATACTCAAAGCATAGTTCTCTCCTTTGCCTTTTGGGTGACCTTGATCCTTCTTATGAGGTCCACGGTGAGCGACCACGTTTCAGTACCCTATATATCATCACCGGCAACACATACTGATCAAAGTCCTTTGTTTTGAGACACTGCGGTATTTTGGACGAGAAGATATTGCGCAGTTTCCCGAACGCTGCCCAGCCGATTCGGGTTCGACTGTTGACCTCTTTATCCAAGTTGGACTTACCTTTTTTTTTTATTTTTTATTGATGTCCAGTGGAAATTCTACATGGAACTTCCTTCACCCCGGGGAAGGGCGAAGGGGTATGCCGGACTCCTACCGGCTAAAACCACTGGAGCGGTCATCTTCGGCACCTAAGGGAGGCTCCAGGTCCTCGTAAGATCACACTAGAGCCGCCCATTGGTGCCACGCCTTTAGGCACATCCCGGAAGGGATGACTGTAAAGCGGTCACCCCCTCTAGCGGAGGGAAGGCGACTGTAAAAAGGTCGCCCCCTCAGGCACTTCTCGGGGAGGATTGTAAAGGATCCCCCCAAGCCTCGCTTTGCGCTGTGCTACGCACACGGCGGCACGTGACCACGTGCGCGCCACCGTCTTCCCGGGGGTCGCTCGGTGTGAGCACGCAGACTCCCCAATCTGCGCACCCGCGACCCCCGTGGCCCCCCATCATGAATTGACGGCAGGGGGCTCAGGCGTGTTGGACTTGGGAGCCGGGACGGTTGTTGGCCCGGCGCTGTCTCGTCCTTCTCCGTGCGGGATCGGCCCTCTCCCGATCCCGCTCTGCAGTCTCCTTCTGCAACATGACGCTGTCACAGAAGGAGACCACTGCACTCCAATTTTCATGCTCTGCCAACATAGCCGACACTACTGCCGGCAGAGAGAGATCTTGCCCGATCCGGTCGACCAGGATCCGCCGCTCGGCCGCCCACGCAGGGCACTCCTCGAGCGTGTGCTGTGCGGTGTCCTGGTCGCTTCCACAATGGTGGCACTGTGCTGTAACCTCGCGTCCTATTCTGTGCAGGTATGCACCGAAACAACCGTGACCGGTGAACACCTGCGTCAGACGGTAGGTGACGCGCTCGCTCCTTTGGAGCCAGGCTCCGAAGAGCGGCAGGATGGCCTCAACGACGCGCTTGGTCGCGAACTGCAACCGTAGGCGATGACGCCACATCTCGCGTGCGCGCCGTCGAGCCAGCCGCCTCAGTCTGTCGAACGCCCCTGAAGGCACGCCTTCCCCGCTTTGGCGGAGAGAGCGTGTCTGGTCGTAGACTCACGCATCCATCTCCGCCTGGATGTCGAAAGGCGGAAAGCGTGCCAGGAGAGTTGCCGCCTCGTAGGACACTGTCCTGTATCCCCGTGCGATCCGTATAGCCACTCTGCGCTGCAGACTGTGAAGTTTGTTTCTGCAGCGCTGGACGCCTGACAGCCGGGATGACCATACAGGCGCCCCGTAGAGGGCCAAAGACCGCACGACGCCCCCGTAGAGACGGCGGACTTCCTCGCTCGGTCCCCCGAGATTGGGCAGCACCCGGTGTAATGCACCCACTACCCTCTCGACTCGGGGAACGAGGCGCGCGAAGTGCTCTTCGAAGCCCCAACGACTGTCCAGGGTGAGCCCCAGGTACTTCATGTACTGGCCCACCCTGATTTGCGCGTCACCAACGCGTATCCACGAACTGGGTGGTTCTCTACTCCGCGGCAGTTTGTGGAACCATAGCGCCTCGGTTTTGTGAGGCGCTATCTGCAGACCCAGAGCGTGGATTTTGGCCACGACAATTGCCACCGCTTGCTCGGCAAGCCGGATGGTTCCCTCGAAGGACTCCCCGCTGGCCAACACAAGAGTGTCATCAGCGTAACACACCAAGCTGACGCCAGCGGGGAGAGCGACACGTAGGACCGCGTCGTAGGCGAGGTTCCATAAAAAGGGGCCAAGAACCGACCCCTGCGGAACCCCGCACGTAATCTCCCTAAGTCGGACTTACCTAATTGGACAGTATGTCCCAGGTATACATAATCGGTAACAACTTCTAGCACATACTCTTCGATCTTAACGGATGTTGCTACTACGTTGATATTCGACATGATCTTCGTCTTGTTCATCCATGTTTATTTTAAGACCAACTTTTTCAGAGGCTCAACTGAGGTCACTGAGGTCCTCCATGGTCTCAGCTATGGCCAATATATCGTCAGCAAACCGAAGGTAAGTAATGAACTCTTAGTTTATGTTGATGCCTAGCCTTTTCCAGTCCAGAACCTTCTTCTTCTAGTGCGGCGGACTAACAGTTTTGGAGACACAATGTCTCTCATCTGCTCCCCACCTCAGCAGGATAGATTTCGTGTTCTGGTCCTGTAGTCGGACTGATATAGTAGCGTGACTTCACAACATAGATAAACAACTGTGGTCATTATGTATTAGGGATATGAAAGACAAATCATTCTTTAATGTGTAATATATATTTCTAAAAGTCAAACGAGTACATCGTTTAGTAAACGAAAACAAACATAAAGTTTGTTTCTACGCCGTCAAGAGTTTTCCTTCTAAATATTAAAACAAACATAATTATATCATAAATTATAGCTTACACAATAATTCCCGTATAATAAATTCTGAAGATTTGACTTGACGAAATCTCATTTAGGAGGAGAAACTGAGCACAGGAAAATATTCAAGTACATTTATATTTTATGAACATGTTAGATTATTTTTCGTCTCTAACTTATCTTTGAGACCTATGAGGAAAGGTCAAGAGTTATTGACATAACCTTAATTCAATAAAACCCTAAAGAAATTGTAAGATACATAAACTTTTACTTACATCTTCATTAAAAATATTAATCTCGTTTCATTTAATATATTTTCTCATCATCTTATAAAATTAACAATACTATTAATCATACTGGATAAAATCGCGCTCAAACATATTTTCATCTATATAGACTAGTAAATTTATTAGATCAGGCATTTACACGATACAATGATTTCTCCAAGATAAAGAAAATGTTTGGGTTTCTGGATTAGGTCATAACTAACTTTCACAAAAGTATCTCTATCCCTAAACGTCAAAGATAGACAAAATACGTTGGTCATACTCGACGATGAAGACTTTTGTCTAATAAGAGTAGAAACAACTCTTTCCGTTCATTCTTGAGATCACCATGCTCGGAATGGTAGAATTATTGCCACTGTCATGTAGAAATGTGTGACAAATGTCATTTTTGTGCACTCTTCCGTCGGCAAGACCGTTGTTTTTGGTTTTTATGCTACGCCTACTGGAGAATCAACCTGATACTTTTCCGACTAATACTGTAATCGTAGTGTTAATAGACTAAAATGTGGCAGGACAAGGAATAAAATTATTTTTGATACAGACAAGTTAAAACATTGATGTCGATGCGTGATGATAATCTCCCATTGCCAAGTAATAAAAATTAATAGAAATGTTTTTGATTGATATTAGACGTCAATCGGCCAAGCGAATGATTACATTCTATTCTAGATTTATTCATATTCTATGATGGCCCGCTGAAAATCAGCGCTGCAACGATTTAATGAACTGCTGAAATATGCTGAGTCTGGGACCTTATTGGCAAATTGGTGACATACACAAAACGGAGACGGACGAAAATGGGCCTGATGTTAAACAATGAAACATTTATTAATAATCCGTTTAAACTTTTTCGTTTTTCCTTGTTAAATATTTTGGACTTCTATAAGGGAATAAGGATTATGTGCAAAAATCAAAAGATTACTGATTTCCTACATTTATATTTGCTCTGCAATGTAGCTAGATGCTCGAAATAACGCACGAATAGATTTTTAAAGCACAACTATTAATTTTGTTTAACCGCCATCAGATACATCACTTGTTATTATCATCATACCGGCCATTTATACGTCCACTGCTGAACAAAGGCCTTTGCCATAGATTTTCACAACTGTGTCATCATATTGGGGGGAATTTGCCAATACTCACCACGCTTGGCAGGCGGGTTGGTGAGCGTAGTATGACTACCGTTTCACAGAAGGGATGCTGCTGCCCATCCCTATGGTTTAGATTCCCTTAGTCGCCTTTTACGACATCCACGGGAGGAGATGGAGTGGTGCCTATATTCTTAATACGGACACCACACGAAATTGTTATTGTCATTATATCGGCCATACAACGTTCATCATTTTCTTTTTTCATTTCGGCCGTTATTCGGTCCACTGCTGGACAAAGGCCTCCCCCAAAGATTACCACAACGACTGATATGGGTGTGTTGTGGGCTCATTGGGGGGTTTTGCCATAATCGTCACGCTTGGCAGACGGGTTGGCGATCGCAGTTGAGTTGTTAATGTACTCGAAGGACGCTGCTGCCCATCCTCCGGCTAATCCCTTAGTCGACTTTTACGACACCCACGGGAGGCGATGGGGTGGTGGCATTCTGAGCCCGCACCACACGGCCAATACAACGTTCACTACTGAACAAAGACATAGATTTTCACAATAGTGCCTTCATATTGGGGGAATTTGCCAATACTCACCACGCTTGGCAGGCGGTTTGGTGAGTACTACGAGTATAGAAGTGGATTGTTATTATACATGTGTCTATATAATAAAAGTATAAGATATTTACATAGTTTCATACAGCTGTGAAAACAATGTGTCTGTTTTAACGCAATATTAAGGTATGGCCACTCACTGACTGTCCACAAAATCCAATAGGGTCCAAGTCTTAAGCAGCGTGTGCTGTGGAACAGCAGCTATTTTGCGCTTACCAAGCCAACCGTCAAGCCTGATTATTACTGGAAAATTCCACCCAAAGTAATGACACAGTTGTGGAGATCTACGACCTTTGTTCAATGGTGGACTTTCTTCGGATGATTTGATGACACATACACTTTGGGGATCCCGACAATATGTAAAACAAGTAATGTATGTAAAACAACCTCTCAGGGCGCGAGTCCAATTTGCAAATGACCATCATCTTTTTTATATGAATATTCGTCCCCTAAAATTCTGTCACATTATACTATTTAGAAGACAATTGAATCAGCACAAAAGTCAGTTATCACTATCAGTCAAGGCTTGAATTTGTTTTCAGCATAAAAGCGGCTTTTTGGCTTGAATTGATTCTTTCCTAAAAAGCGCTTTAAGATTTCATCGGTTTGCTAATAAATCTACACCAATATAATACAATTGAAGTATCAGTTTGTCATTTCACAATAAATTACTGTTGTTTGTAAAAGCTGGCATTTTTACTACGCCTAATAATAAATGACTTTTATCTGAATTTTGGCTGTCTGTTAAAAGTTTGTCTCGAATTAGACTCCGAAACGGCTTAACGGATTCCGCAGATATTTTTGGTATTAAAACAGAATTGTTTTGTTCATAATAACTTATCTTTATCTTATAGCTAAAACCACTTATTATATAATCTGTAGGCAGAGGTGCTGGGTTTGATTTTAAAGTTACGCTTAGCAAAGTAATACATATACACATCAGCCGGTAAACGTCCACCGCTGAAGATGAGCATCTCAATTATTACATC
This sequence comes from Diloba caeruleocephala, assembly GCA_947459985.1. NCBI lineage: Eukaryota > Metazoa > Arthropoda > Insecta > Lepidoptera > Noctuidae > Diloba > Diloba caeruleocephala. The sequence goes on from OX381618.1 coordinate 8,828,047, forward strand.
AATTAGCGTTCATGAGCGGCAATTGCCATCTTTGCAAGTGGAATGGTTATCACAGTATGTTTTTATTAGCACAGCGGAGGATAATGTTGTTCACCTTTATCATATTAACCCTTAGTCACTTTTTATGACACCAATGGGTGAAGAGGGGTTGTCTATTTATTGCTGGAAACAATTTTAATGTACGTACATTAAAATTTCGTAAAATTAAAATATGTAACATACATGACATTTGATGACGTCAATAATAGGCGTACACAGCATCAAACAATTCCGTTCCATGAAAACAGCTATAAGAAACTCTTAATAAAAGAAATATAACCCTATCCTAAGTTAACATGACGGCACGGTTGGTGCAGTGGCTGATACAGTCGGCTGCTGCGCTCCGGGTCGTGGGTTCGATTCCCACACGGAAGAAATATTTGTATGATCTGCAGGTAGTTGTTCCGGGTCTGGGTGTATTGTATGTGGAATTCATGTCTGTAAACGCACCTACGACACAGGAGAAATCCTAGGGTGGGGCAACATTAAAAAAAAAAAAAAAACTTCATACATACAAATCTATTATCCCAAGCATGGAAAGTATGAAGAAAAGTTTATTAACTTTTCTTTACTGCTCCATTTTATTTTGATAGATATTATTTTACGTATCGAATATACTATAAAGTATTCAATATTAAGAATATAATAGAAACAGCGCGCTGTCTTAACATAGCGCGCTGTCTGTCTAACGACATTCAGCGTGATTCGAGAATATTCACCGCGCTTTAACGCGTCATTCGCGTAAGCCCGGTTCATTTTAATTGTAGCGTGTAAAATAGCGCGCTATTTTATTATAGCACATACTCTGTAGTGCGTTATTGCCATATAAAGTTTTTGAACACCACTACTTATACACACTACCCGTGCCATGCAATGGGGTGCGGTAAACGGTGACCTGCGCGAGCCTATCACGCGTCCCCGTGCCTGTTGTGCCGCGTGGAAGCACGTCGTCAGTGTGTGCGACTACGTGTATTTTGCATACAAACTGAGCTACTTTGAGCATACAACACAAAAACTACAGCTACGCGTGCCGTCGCGTGGCACGCGGCCGTATACATGATGCCTTAAACATTCAAACATATCGTCTTTCATATGTTTTTATAGTGTAACTAGCTGGGACACGCGGTTTCACCCGCGTTTAATTTAAAATAAATTTATAGTACTTCGACATAGACACTTGACATGGAATATATATATTGGATTTCTAGTGTTTTTTTTTGCCGCATCCCAAATTATTTTTCTAAAAAAAGTAAGCCTTAGTTATTCCTTATAACATCAGCTATCTGCCAGTGAAATTCCCGGCAAAATCGGTCCAACCGTTTCGGAGATTACCAGCAACAAACAGACAGACAAAAAAATTAAATATTGTTTTCTTGTGATATGTACCATATATACTTTCCGCCGTGTGGTGCCGGCTCAGAATGCCACCACCCCATCTCCTCCCATGGGTGTCGTAAAAGTCGACTAAAGGATTAGTCGGAGGATGGGCAGCAGCGTCCTTCGAGTACATTAACAACTCAACTGCGATCGCCAACCCGCCTGCCAAGCGTGGCGATTATGGCAAAACCCCCCAATGAGCTCAAAACACATCCATATCGGTGGTTGTGATGATCTTTGGGGGAGGCCTGTGTCCAACAGTGGACTTCATTAGGCCGAAATGATGATACTTTCATATATATTTAGTAAAAAGCTGTTATTTTGACATTACAAACATAATTTTATTTATTTGTATAGATTTAACATTGATGCAACTTTTTCAAGTAAATCACATTGCACGTGAATTGGCTTTTTGTTCTGTTTAGATTATTTAATAAATGTGAATTTCGTTTATTTCAGCATGATTTAATTTAATAAGTATGTTTTTCTTTGATTATTTCGAAATAAGAAAATTATTTTGATTTAGTTCTAACAATGAATGGATAAATTAAATATATGTTATGAAGTACATATTCGGTGTGATAATTATGTTGAGGCAATGCAACGCGATGTCACCACAGATTACTCATTCCTACAGTTATTTGTTAGCGTTATGTATATATTTTACTGACATGATGAAGTAGTACCGAAACATCAATTTCTCCTTTGAGGAAAATAAATGAGTTCACATTTTAATTAACATTAATTAGGATTCGAGTTGTGTACCATTTTAATTAATATCCGGTAAAGGGTCTCTTAGATTAATAAACCTTTGTACACTTGATAATTATAATCATCCTTGCTATAATAATTTGACTGAGCTTACTGGCTTATTAATATAGTACCGCAATATTGTTTATGATTTAATATCTCAATATTCAGAGAGATTTGTCCTGTTGAAATACCAACCCAGATTTATTTCTAAAAAGCGTTGAGGAGTGGACTTTCATGGGTGCTACTATATGTTGATGATCAAAAATAAAATAAGGTCTATTTTGAAAAATGTCGTTTCCTATTTCTAATTTTTATAATTGTATAGATATAAAGCGAGACGAAAGGAGCACTGACCATTACTGGCACAGTTACCTTGAATAGAATACATTTATTTGAGAAATAAAGTTGATGAATGAATGAATGAAAACGCCAGTTAATATTAAATCCCCCTTTAACTATATATTTATTCGAGAAACCTGTTTTTGCAACAAAACCGGGCGTTAAACTTAATATTATATTATTATTTTAGTATAATTACTATGCGTGCGTTTGTACGTAATATTTCTGTGTGGATTTCCTTGTTATGTTAAAACTGCGTGATCTCCTTCCGTTTCAGAATATATTTATTGGAAACTCTTTTTTGCTTACTACAATACATTCATGAATATCTAGTGGGTATATTGATATGTTTTCCAATTATTATTTTTTCTAAAAAAAACATTGTTTCATTGTCATTTATCAGTGCAGAATTTAAAAAATCTACTTAATAATGGCATTAATTATTTTTTCTCGCCGGCCTCATCCCAGCCAGCCCATCCTCGAACTGTGCAGCGAAGAACCAGGTAAAATTATGCAAGCTAGCGATTAAGAAGGCGCGACGACGCGACGCGAAGTTGCAAACCTTTCTTCTTGCGTGCCAAAATACAGTCCATGGGACTATGCTATTGCAGAGGCGAACGTTACAATCCAGACTGGACTTGTGTATACTCAGCGTGTCACTTAACGCATGGTGCGTGATGTCCAGAAGCGCCAGGAAGAATATGCAGGTGGGACTCCACGTAGCTTTCGAAAGGGGGCCTCGGGAGTACGACATTCGGGATAAATGAGTAAAAGGTACCGTAAGAGACAGTTTACATAGGTACTCAGTGGTAAGGCATGACGGTCAATTACTAAAAAGGCAGATAGATCAAATACGTCACAGATCTCGGTTATCTACTGTTGCCAGTTCTGAAGACGATATTGAGAAGCGGAGTGGTCAAGGGAATGTTTCACACCATTTGGCTAGGGTGTAGAGTCGATAACGCACTCGAAACTCCTGTAATAAACGAGGGGAAAGAAATTGAGGATACCGAAATTATTTGAGGCGGAATCAGAGTTATGTTGCTTAGTTGACCTATATAATTTTATAAGTTACACAACTTATAAAATTTATAAGTTACACAACTTATAAAATTTAGTTAGGTAATTAAGTGTTAATTAGTGGTGTGTAAATTGAAGTATGCTAAGATATATTATTGTACTAGCTGGGACCCGCGGTTTCACCCGCGATTAATTTAAAAGAAATTTAGAGTACTTTGACCTAGACGCTTGACATAGAATATATATATTGGATTTGGAGGATTTTTTATTTGCGCGGAACCCTAATCATTTTTCTAAAATAAAAGTAGCCTAAGTTATTCTTTATAACATCAGCTATCTGCCTGTGAAAGTCCCGTCAATTCGGAGATTACCCGGAACAAACAGACAGACAGACAAAAAAATTCAAAATTAGTTTTTTGTTATAGGTACCGTATATTCTTTCATATGCATTTAGTAAAAATTTTGACATTACAAACAGACACTTCAATTTTATTTATTTGTATAGATAATGGTGGAGGTGTGATATATTGTGAATAGTGGGTACATCGATATCAATTTATTAATTGTACGATGTGCTCAAAGTGTCTGCACGTAAAGTCAGAATGTTGTCCCTTGATTCAGACTACTCCCGGAATACTATACCTGCTAAATACACTTCCAGTTCTAACCTTATGTACGCGCACCAAACTCGTAAAACAATTAGAGTGCCAAACACCGTAAATATGCAGTATACTATTGAGTTTCGATTAATTTACTTTTTTGTATGATATGATGATGATGAGTAGGCCTTTCCCGTGCACGAGAAAGTTATAGACTGATAATTATAATTAAATATTGTCGACGTCATAGGAAGCAATCAAAACCTATATAAAAATGAGGCAGATTATTGTAACATTTATGTTTCCTACAAAATAAACGAAAAAATTATGTTGTGCCCACTATTATTACATATTTATCTTTTTTTTATAACCAAGCAATTTCAAAGCAGCCAGTATCTCCTCATTTTCTTCCGTTAGCTAGACGTCCAGCTTGTTCTGAAGAAAGACGTGAAGATCGTGAACCTAAATAATACTAAAGAGTTTACACTGCGCCATCTTCGTAACTTAAAACTCGCGTGTTTAAGTCACACATAGCTCATCATTTCGGCCGAATGAAGTCCACTGCTGGACACAGGCCTCCCCCAAAGATCACCACAGCCACCGATATGGATGTGTTGTGGGCTCATTGGGGGGTTTTGCCATAATCGCCACGCTTGGCAAGCGGGTTGGCGATCGCAGTTGAGTTGTTAATGTACTCGAAGGACGCCGCTGCCCATCCTCCGGCTAATCCCTTAGTCGACTTTTACGACACCCATGGGAGGAGATGGGGTGGTGGCATTCTGAGCCGGCACCACATGGCACATAGCTCTGTGGTAACAAAATAATTGTTGTGAATGTCGTTTCATGTTGATGATACTTTCGTTCAACGTTAGGTTCCTTGCACGCTTACGCAGTCGCAACGCTTCGATACTCAGCTGGATAAAGCAGTGTTTTTGAAAACAGAAGCCTCTTGAACCTTTGAATCTTTCGTTTCTATTACAACAGATTAACCATACAAGAACGAGGCCGTTACCGTTCTCAAAAACATTTTCAGTTCAATTAATATAGCCGAGCTCTTATACTTATTTTTTAAATTCACGTCATTGCTTCCAAATCTGTTAAGTTTCAAAAGCTGTACTCACGGTTTGGGATGAACATTAAAACGACTTCAACATCATTTAAAACATTTAATTCGTCTTATTGCTGTCTGAGAGCACTTGGTTTAAGGTTCTCATCAATTAGGACATAACATAAATAATCCTGTCAAGTTTCAATTTTAATGGATTTCTCGGATTCAGTTTAAATGCAAATAGGTTTTACAAGAGGGACCAGCAGCCACCAAGAGTACGTGTAGGTTTCCTGACCTAGCACCCCTTCGTAAAATACCTAGCTCCATTCTGCGATTTAGCACTGCATAAGCCAACAAATATTTCATATGTACAGGGACATTAGTAAACTTTCTGGAACGTGAATTGGCAGCGTGCGAGATAGCCAATGCAAGTATTGCCGGTACCTTGTAGGAAAAATATATTTTAGGTACCGGGCGGTCGCAACTCACAACCGCACGCCAGCTGGATGCCGCCCGATCGGTGGCAGTGCAGTCTTGGGTTCGCATCGTATCATCGCGGCTCAACAAGCAAAAACAAGCAATAGCAACAAGTGCAATAATTGTTTGTGTTGTGGTACTTCACACTTCTTAACAAAATGTAATAAATTCCTAGACCTTACCCCGAACGATAGGTTCATAAAGGACAAAGATGTGTGTTATAATTGTTTAATGATTTAATTTCGATCTGTTCATGATGTGCGAAAGTGCAAGTCGAACTGTGTGTCGTTCTTATAACAAGCGACATCATAGTTTGATCTATTTCGCTACAGTGTCATTTGACCTCCGATTACTGAATCAGGGGTTCATTAGCACCTGCGTTCGGTGGCAGGGGGAGTCGGTCGTGGACCTAACATGGGCGGCTCCTTCTGTGGCCCGCATGGTGTCGGGTTGGTGAGTAGCGGAGGAGGTGGTCACACTTTCGGACCACCGCCATATTATGTACGACGTGGCTCTCCGCAGGCCTTGCCTGAGCCGTTCTAGAACCAGCCCGCGGTCGCGGCATTGGGCCCTCACATAGCTGGATCGAGAGATGCTCGTGGCAGCTGCCAAGGTCACGGCCTGGCCAGTGGTCGATCAAGGGATGTTACCCGATCCGGAGGAGGAAGCGTTCTGGTTCCGGGAGACGATGACGTCAATATGCGACTAGACCGGGATCCGTGGGGGAGACCCTACCATATGGTAGTGGGCAAGTTGTACCCATATGTATGTATGTATGACCGAAACCATGGCCCCGGATTTGCTGGAGGGAGTACTATCAACGCTCTTTCCGGCGGCCCGGGATCATCCTGGTCCCTCTCCACCCCCGATTGCCTCGGACTGGGCCGAGGAGTTGGGGATTTCGGAAGGGGAGCTGGGCCGAGCCATTGGCCGCCTGAAGAGTCGCAACACCGCACCGGGTTCGGACGGCATTCCGGGCCGTGCGTGGGTGTATGCACTGCAGTCTCGTGTGGACCACTTGAGGCGGCTGTTCACCTGTTGCCACCGTAGTAGCGTGTTCCCGTCCGGCTGGAAGGAAGCTGGATTGGTTCTCTTGAAGAGGAGGGGCTGTAAAGTCTCCCTCTGCATACCGTCCTATTTGCCTGCTCGACGAGTCTGCGAAGCTATTTGAAAGAATAATTACCCGAAGACTCGTTGAGCACCTGTCGCGAGTTGGCCCTGACCTGGCTGGAAGTCAGTATGGCTTCCGGTAGCGGCGGTCTACCATCGACGCGATTCTTCACGTCCGCTCGCTGTCGGGACAGGCAGTGTCTCGGCGGGGTGGGGTGGCGTTGGCGGTCAGTCTAGACATTGTCAACGCCTTCAACTCCATCCCGTAGGGCGTTAGCCCATTAGGGCGGCACTAGTACATCATTGGTGTCCGCCCTATCTACAGGGCATCATAGGGGCCTATCTGCGCAATAGGCACATTCACTACGTGGGCAGGGATGGTAACGAAAAGCGGAGGGAGATTACGTGCAGGGGTCAGTTCTTGGCCCCCTCTTTTGGAACCTCGCCTACGACGCGGTCCTGCGTGTCGTCGGCTACTGGCGTCAGCTTAGTATTTTACGCTGACGACCATCTGGTGTTGGTCAGCGGGGAGTCCCTCGAGGGCTTACGGAGCAAGCAGTGGCAATTGTCGTAGCCAAAATCCACGCAGTGGGTTTGCGTATAGCGCCTCAAAAATCTTGGCGCTATGGGTCCACAAACTGCCAACCACCCAGTTCGTGCATACGCGTTGGTGACGCGCGAACCGGGGGTGGGCACATGAAATACCTGGGGCTTACCCTGGACAGTCGTTCGAAGAGCACTTCCAGCGCCTCGTCCCCCGAGTCGAGAGGGTAGTGGGTGCTCTACACTGGCTGCTGCCCAATCTCGGGGGATCATGTGAGGAAGTTCGCCATCTCTATGGGGGGGTCGTGCGGTCCGTGGTCTATATGGGGCGCCTGTATGGTATGCTCGACTATCAGGCGCCCAGCGCTGCAGAACCAAAATTCACGGTCTGCAGCGCAGAGTATCCGGATCGCACGAGGATACCGAACAGTGTCTTACGAGGCGGCAACTTTCCTGGCGCGTTTTCCGCCTTTCGACATCCTGGCGGAGATGGATGCGTGGGTCTACGATCAGACATGCTCCCTCCGCCAGAGCGGCGAAGGTGCGCCTCCAGGGGCATTGGACAGGCTGAGGCGGCTAGGTCAGCGGCCCGCACTTGGCAAGTGGCGTCACCGCCTGCGGAGGCAGTATGCGACCAAGCGCGTTGTGATATTGCTGTAATTAATTATAGCAATATTTCTATTCATACGTCGCAGTATTATTCTTAAATAGAGAAATTTGCTTATTCACTAGATTTAAGTCGCACTCAATAACATAATCCCTAATGGGATAGCGTAGTCGAGTTATAATGTACGCCAAATACTTCAAATATAGTGTTAAAATATGTTTTATACTTTCTCCCTTTAAAGCTTTACAACACAAAGTTCAGATTGTCTGTAACAAGGTAACGTCAAAGCTTTTTGCTTGACTACACCGATATAGTCTATTAATATCAAGGTCAACAGCGACAAAATACAGATGAATACTATATTACTTCATCCGTTTTTCCGTTCACAGTTTCCCAACGGAATGTTCTTAATTTATGTTGCTTGTTAAAATCAAAGTGAATTCGCGGAAAATCTTGTCTCATTAATTTCATTTGGTAGACTAGAAACGGGTTCGTCTGATTGATGTTATGATGAAAAGACCAAAGTTAATATTGATTTGGTAGGTCAAATGTATTGGAATGCAGTGGTCTCCTTCTGTGAGAGCGTTCTGCTCCAGAAGAAGACCGCAGAGCGGGATCGGGAGAGGGCTGATCCCGCTCGAAGAAGGAGGAGACGGCGCCGGGGTAACAACCGCTCTTGTGCCTAATTCCCATATGCCTGAAACCCTTTGCCGTAGCTATAAGGCAGGGGACCTCTGGGTTCGTGGGTGTGTAGATTGGGGAATCTGCGTGCCCACACCGAAGGACCCAAGAGAAGACGGTAGCACGCATGTGGTCACGTGCTACCGTGGTACGCTTTGGAGGATCCTTTACAATCCCTCGAGGGGGTGACCGCTTTACAGTCACCCTCTCAGAGATATAGCCTATAGGCGTGGCACCAGTGACGCAGGTGCTCACCGGCCACGGTTGTTTCGGTGCGTACCTGCACAGGATAGGACGTGAGGCCACGGCACAATGCCACCATTGTGATAGTGATCAGGACGCGGTGTCCAGCGCACGCTCGAGGCGTGCCTTGCGTGGGCCGTCGAGTGGTGGATCCTGGTCGATTGCATCGGGCAAGATCTGTCTCTGCCAGCAGTAGTGTCGGCTATGTTGGCAGAGCATGAAAACTGAAATGCAGTAGTCCCCTTCTGTGAGAGCATCATGCTCCAGAAGGAGACTGTAGAGCGGGGCCGGGAGAGGGGCGATCCCGCTCGAAGAAGGAGGAGACGGCGCCGGGGTAACAACCGTCCTGGCGCCTAGTTCCCATACGCCTAAAACCCCCCTGCTGCAGCTATAAGGCGTGGGCCGCCGAGCGGCGGATCCTGGTCGATCGGATCGGGCAAGATCGCTCTCTGCCAGTAGTAGTGTCGGCTATGTTGGCAGAGCACGAAAACTAGAATGCAGTGGTCTTCTTCTGTGAGAGCGTCATGGAGAGGGCCGATCCCGCTCGAAGAAGAAGGAGACGGCGCCGGGGTAACAACCACCCTGGTGCCTAATTCCGATACGCATGAAAACCCCATAATCTAAGAAAAATAATGATTAAAACCAAAACAACAAAAATGAAGAAGGGGAATCCCCCCCCCCCCCCCCCCCCCCCAAAGAAGGTAGGCACGCTCTTCGAGTCTGGCAACATCCAGATGAACGCGGAGTCAGATTTCAGCCCCGTGTCCGGATTGGGTAGGGTGGGCCAGAACGCGTAATGCGCGTGACGTGACAATACGCGTGCGCAACGCGCTGTCGCGCCCGGGCATGCTGTTGCCGTTGTGTGGGGTGAGTGACTCCGAGGAATCCTTGAACCCTCGGAGTACGCCTCACTCAACATGGTATTGGGCGGAGAGAGCCGCAAGCGGACCCTCACGAAGACGTCTGTGGGGTCGTCTCCTGAAGCCAAAAGGTCGGCCAGAAGGGAGTCGAACGTCGTGAGGTTGGAAAAATAGAATGCAGAATTGCGTTCCCAGTTCGCCAGGCTCTCGGCGCAGATAGTGAAACTGACGATGGAGGTGGGTCTCCTCCACCGTCAGGAGGGTGCCCTGGTAAGCCCGAGGGATTGCCATCCCTCCTCCAGCTCCAGCGTTCTTGCCGCCGGACTCTCCCAAGGAAGGCAGGGGTAAGAGGGGCGGGAAAGGAAAGGGGAAAAAAGGAAGGGGAAAAGTCAACCTGCCCAAGGTTCCCGCAACGGCCGCCATTACGGTCACCGTGACGGAGGACTCAGTTGGGTGAGGTGATGGCCGAGGCCAAGATGAGCATAAAGCTCGCTGACCTTGGCACTGGTCCCGACACGGTGACCATCAAGAGGGCAGCTAGCGGTGGAATGGTCCTGTCCATCGTTGGTGAGGAGAGTAGCGCTGAGGTTGATAGCCTGGCACGCCGTAGCGGAAGGTGCTCTCCCCCGTCTTAGCCGTGCGTAACGTATCTCCGCCTTTATTAGCCGCAATAAAGGCGGAGATACGTGACCATTTTTTCTATTGGTGCCCAGTGCAAATTCTACATGAACTTCCTTCGGGTAAGGGAGGGCGACATTGGGAGCCGCACATCCGTGTCCTTGGGCACCGTCCCGGTGCGTTGATTTTCAGATGGCACCCTTGCAGGAACAGACGGATGGAGGAAACAATATTAAAATAAATAATTACTATAATACAGTAGCAAATATCGTGTAAGTACTCGTAATATATATATATATAAATATATTAAATGTAGAACAGAACACTTAGATAGTCAAACAATATATAGACACTGTGTGTAAAAATGAAATAGAAGTTTAATTGATATTATGGTCACAGATAAAAATAAATGGATGTAGGCGATACTCATTTCACTTTCGCTCAACTTGACGGCAAGTCACAGCGGCAGGTGTATAGTATACGTGCAATATTTTAAATCATTTGAAATTTTCCAAATACATGGTGCAGCAGTCCTGCTTCTCTATTCTGTCGTAGGTACTTGCGCTCTCATGGTCAAGAACACAAAGCCCCGGTAAGTAGTGGTTTGTATAAATAATATTAATTAAATTTAATTCTGTAGTTTAAATATTAAGAATGTAAATTATTGCTTTGCTGCAAGCGGAGCGATTTCGTTTCTGAGTGGATTGAGTTTCAAGTGATTGATAAAGTGAAGTGGTAAAAGTGGAACATAGACTGTCAGTACGATTTCCTTGTAAATACTGAGCGGTAAAGACTTGTAAATTTTAAAACTAATACATGGACTTGGACAATAAATTGTGAAGAAAGTTAAGGTTGGGCGAAATATCGAAGAGGCGGGGCACCTATGCCCAATTTCGGTCAGAGTTAATGTGTAATTCAAATACGTAGAAAAATTCTATTATCTAGTATTTTTCTATATTTTTTTACTGATTAACTTGAAGAAATAACTAACTGTTGGTGATCCTTTACCGAATGTATGCAAACATTATGGAGGCACACTTGAGAGTATTAGACGACCTTAAAACCAAATGGAGGGAAGATTGATTAACTTAAAAAAAATCAACAAAGGAAAGACAGAAACTTATGTGGAGACCAGATTGGAAATATTAGAGAAACAGTTAATAATTTTTCAAGAAACCATGAGGAACTTATTAGCGATTACAAGGACATCTGTTAAAATCTACAAACTACTCGTACATCAAGAACGAGGTTTTTGAAATTGTTACAGATACTTTTCTAAATTACAAAGTAGAATAAAAAAATGCTTTACCAAGTAATAAAAATCAATGCAGTCAAACGCGTGATACTTCACCTAACCATTTAAAAACTTCTTCCTTTGCCAAATTGCCTAAAATATATATTTCAGTTTTCAGTGATAAATATCAAGAATGATCAACTTTTAGAGACCTGTTATTTCGTTGGTATATAATAACCAGAATCCTAATAATGTACAACGCTTACTTTATTTGAGGTCGCAATTGTTAGGTGAGACACATATCAATCACACGGGCCAATTATCAAAAATGTTAGAATATGTTAAAGTGCCGCTATAACAATAGAATAATTATGCCAACTGTATCCTCAAACGTCTACTGAGCCAAAAAATTATGTCGTCCGAGTCATCTAATGCTCTCAAAGAGCTTTTAGATACCACCACTGATTACTAACATGAAATGTCAAACCTAGGTTAAGGTAGATTCATGGGTCATTATTGTTGTATAATTGATATATTTGGAGTTGGACGTGGAGACGCGGAAGCAATGTGAATTGCAAGTAACCCAATCTTGTGAAGATATACCCACTTATTTTTGAGTGATTTCTTGAAAACGTCCACAGAAGGGCTGTCATGTAGTGACTGTGGAAGATAATTCCAGAGACACACTCAGTGTACTGCAAAAATCCTGAGAACGGCTGCAGGTACGAAGGAGAAGAGAAGAAGATGTACGTCAGGCACAAGATACCCGAAACGCTCACGCAGATAGGCGTACTGTACTGGCTTAGGGTTGTGAAGAACTGAATAAAGAAAAAATGAAATAATATGAGAGTCCCGACGTTTCCGTATTGGTAACTCACTCAATTTCGCATGGAATTACGATACATGGTCGTATTTCCGAAGGCCAAAAATGAAGCGGGTAGACAAATTCTCCAAACGTTCAAGTTTACTAAAGAGTTCCTCAGTTGCATCTAGATCTAATCCAGAAGCGGTAAAAGTATTGACTGAGCAAGAGTTATTTTTGTGTGAAAAGGCAGGAACTTCTTGAGACGTGCCGCCGCCGGCTTTTGAATAATAACCAAAACAACACGGTTGATCATAGGGGTATATGTATTAGGTTTCAAGCTAATCGGAGCTTACGTCGGCACAGTTGGTGTAGTGGCTAAGCGATTGGCTTTCTTCACTATGTGTCGAGGGTTCGATCCCCGCACGGAACAAACATCATACTGTAGACTGTAGGTCATACAAATATTTATTCCGTTCCGTTGTTTTGGGCTTCAGTGTTCGTGGATGTGATATTTATTTATGTATACTGTACCCACGACACAGGAGAATCAATAGTGTAGTGTAACATTTAAATGCCTTAATTAATAATAAACTAGCAGAACAATCCCGAAGTTAAAAACCAATTAGTGACAGCCAAATATTTTTAATACAAAAATAAATAATTTGGAGCTGCGTTTTAAAAATACCCAAACAAAAGGTTTATTAAAAGTGAGTTCGATGTCTTTTTATTCATGCAAACTACAATTTAAATGCAAGAATGATTTGTAATCAGAACCAAAATTCAATTATAACGAGTTGGCTATGATCGGCAATAATTGAATCATTTGTTTTAATCTGTACTATTCACTATTACATTTTAAACATTAAAAGAAAGATTAAATTTAATCTTAAATTCACCTCATTTATTATTACATATACTCTTTACTGTACACCACATAATACATAACGATAACGCGTACGCTGCAAGTAGATTAACCCATACATAATGTACTACGTATCTTCATAACAGAAATTTTACATTTGCCACGAAGATACCTAAGCGTACGCTGCAAGTAGATTAATCCATACATAATGTACTACGTATCTTCATATAAAATGTGCAAGGTAATTCGTCCATTATTAGTCCCCCACGATACAAGCAGTTGACTAGAAATTATACATACACACATACAGCTAGTAACTATTATAAAAAAACGACTGCATTACCTCATATGCATTTGTTCATGTTAAATAGTATCGCAGTAGAGATATGTTATGCTACTGGGTACAATTTTACTAGTACCGTGGGTATATCCAAATGGCCTCATGAGTTGTTTCTATACCTATCTCTTTCACGGGCTACTCTTTAAGTGTAAGGAAAATCCCGGTCTTTTGAAAGGTTTTTGTGGTGACATGGATCTAACACGCAGAGGTGCATTGAAGAATTTAATGGTACACTGACTGGATGTTTCCGAGGGAAGAATTATTGGATGGGATGGTAGCCACATAGATTAGTACATATAGTTTCAATATTATTATGTAAGCAAATTGTAAGGCTTTCATGTAACAATTTCATAACGAACATGGAAAATCCAAACGCAGAAATATGTGATTGAAAATTGGGATAGAGTTTCGACCTATTATACACACAATAGAATCAATATCAAAATGAGCTCTCCAGTGTATTTATCACTTCCACCCCTCCACATTAGGCAGAACAACGAAAGTACAGTGGATGTGACGACAGCATGTCATCAACAACCGTATGATTGGCAGGCAGTTATGGCGTACTTTAACTGTTACAGCTTGGGTTACACTTTTGTAAAATATAAAATAATTAATTATTTATTGATTCAGTAAGTAGGGTATTATGATATGGAGTGAAATGCCAAAACTAGGATTCAGTTTGTGGTTCGATTCTATTAATACCGTTTAAGGGAGCAATCAGAGGTTATTGAGAGGGATCGCGTTTGAAAATATTGAAATACGAAAAAAAACTAACTTCTTACGAGATCAAATCAGAAATAAGGAGTTCCGTAGAAGAACTAAAGTTGCTGACATAGCTGAAAGGATTAGTAAACTGAAGTTGCTATGGGCAGGGCACATTGGTCGTGATGCCGTTGGGGCAAAAAGGTTGAATCGTTGAATGTGGGTGGCATGCCAACAAAGCAACGAACGGTTCGTTGTTGTAATCTATGGGGGCGACTTTTGTTCAGCAGTGGATTTCCTTTGGCTGAGATGATGATAATTTAATACTCAATAATGATGATGATGATATTTATATACTCAAATAGCAACTTCAACACCAATTATTCAATTAATTGCATCGTTTTATAAAACAAACAAAAACAAAGTACTTAGCTTGACTTTTCGTAAGAGCCTATTAGGGCCTATATGAAATAAAAAATTTGAGTTTGAGTTCAAAAGAAACATTTATCTATATCTATCGCCTTGTTTGCTGTAGCTTAAAGATGACCATAATAATGTATCCTGTGTATTTGTGTGTTTTGATAACAAGCATGTTAGTTACTACGAATGACCTTGACCTAGTTTATAACCAACTTGTAGATCGCTACGTACTGGCTCCAACTTTTTAAAACTACCCCAAATTGACTTCACTTTAATTGGCATTTTTATTGGCTAATTATACGAGTATTTTATAATGCTCAGTAACAGTATATCATTACACTATCAAAACTGTAGAGGGATTCGCACACATTACATACATTATTTGTAAACATTATGTCGTTTTCTTTTGACGTAACTATTTTAACTGAGACCTGGCTCACGTCACGTCTAATATTCTGGATGGCGAGTTTATAGTTAACCGTTATTTAGTTTTTAGAGGTGACCGTGATCGTACTGCGACTAACAGGCGGGAGGGCGGGAGCTTCTGATCGCGGTGTTGTGTGAGCTCCGGCCGGCGAGAATGTTGACGCATCATGCTCCCGTAGGGTGCGAGCATGTTATGGTTCAACTGCCTGCGTCGCGTCCGAAAAAATGCTACGTTATTAGTGCGGCTTATATAACACCTCGTTCACAGGAGGACGTATATCTTTCACACTTAGATATGTTGCAAGACATGCTTACCGAGCCTTTTTTTGTTTTTTTTTTTTTGTTGGACATGTCGCATTCATTTCTGGGAAATGCTTAACCGGTCATTTCTGGCGAAGCCAAAAGAGGCCTCCAGCCAGGCTTAAAATTAATGTTAAAAACTAAGCATTTTTTCGTTGGGCGATTTCTTCGTTGCATTCAGTCAGATCTACTCAAAAAAAAAACAAAATTAGTCTTTCACGAATTTAAATTATTTAGTTGTCTGACTAGTGTTGTCTACAATATTATTTTTGCGTGACCTACAGACTACGGTGTAATAGTGTATCCATTTTACTACATATGCTTTCTGTCGCTTTTGCATTATACATCTATTGCAACAAAAAATATTACCCTTAGATTAAGCGCTGAAAGCGCGTATAATTGCATTCGTCCAAATATGGCGCCGCGGGATATGATTGAAAATAAAATCATGATGCCTCTTTTTAAAATCATTACGAGATTATGAAGTGTCCATTCGATTTTAATAATTAATATTTAAAGTATTAACAATGTCCTTTAAAACGAGATAACATTTAGCGGTATTACATTATAAATAAAGATTACAAGAATATGGTAATAAAATGGTAATGGTAAAGGAAAGGCCTTGTCATATGGCAATTAAAATGTTGAATAAGCTACCGAATATAATTGAAAATGTAGAAAAATAAGTAGTATTTAATAGGAAATTAAGAATTTACTAATCAATTAATTTTAGTAATGTCTTAGGCTTTCGCGATTATTACACATTATAATAAAACAATTTTAAACGGATTAGATCACGTATATTATAGATTTTTGTTTTTCCTGATGTTTCGAATACTTTGCAGCATTCGTGGTCGCAGGATGACTAAGGTGACAGGCGTCGTTACAGATTTTTAAAAAGTTATTTTATTTTATCTACCGTACAATTTTAAACAAAAATTAGTTTCGATGCACGCAGTAATCACTCACAGTGTCTTGATGTTTTTTAGTGCGGTATCTTGTTTGGGACTTAATTATTTTAATAACTGGATTCCAAACAGGTGGGTACCTGCCAACTGTCTTCTCTATTAAAATTAGGATGTTTTTAATTTAATAGCCTCACGAAACATTCTTGGTACATATCGATTCTCTTTCGCGAGTACTTGAGGTTGATCACAACGAAGATAGTGGTTGGGTTTGCCTAAGGCATGTTCACACACTGCAGACTTTGTGAAGCGTCTATGCTTGACGTCAGCTATATGTTCTTTTATTCGGGTGGCTATGCTACGCTTTATTTGCCCTATGTATGACAAGCCCAAACGCTTGCAAGTTTTAGCTTATACAAGCTCAAGCATGAGCTTGTATAAGCTAAAACTTGTAAAGCTTGTATAAGCTAAAACTTGTAAAGCTTGTATAAGCTAAAACTTTTAATGCTTGTAAACTCTTGCCGTGTGGTGCCGGCTCAGAATACCACCACCCCATCTCCTCCTGTGGGTGTCGTAGAAGTCGACTAAGGGATTAATCAGAGGATGGGCAGCAGCGTCCTTCGAGTACATTAACAACACAACTGCGATCGCCAACCCGTCTGCCAAGCGTGGCGATTATGGCAAAACCCCCCAACGAGCCCTAACACACCCATATCGGTCGTTGTGGTGTACTTTAGGGGAGGCCTGTGTCCAGCAGTGGATTTCATTCGGCCGAAATGATGAAACTCTTGTAAAGCTCACTTAAAATTATTACTTCTTACGCATTTTTGACGAAACGAAATCTTAATTGGCTGTACTAATTGCACTAAGTATAGTCATCATCATATCAGCCACAGGTCGTCCACTGCTGAACACTGGCCTCCCAAATAGATTTCATTGGATAATACATGCCGCTTCCACATCCAGCAACATTTTAATTTATTATTCCATTGGATAAATTAGATGTGTATATACCAGATTTCCGATTATGTAAATTACTAACACTGCGCCGTTTTTACAAAAGTGCTGGCGAAATACGTCCGTTCTGCATTTTCTTATTGGTCCACTTTCAGAAAGTGACCTTCATTTTTATTAGAAAAAAAATGTTAGGTAGGTACTTACTTAGCCACTTAAATAAAAAAATGGTTTTACAGCACTTACCTTATTCCTATAACACATTTAAAAAAAGTGAACAATCTTCTTTGAGTATGTATTTATAGAAAATAACCATCATTTGTAATAAAAAATATCCCTTTGAGACAGCATTCAACTTTAATTCTATTTATGATGATAAAATATCCTTTTGAGACAAAGACGACTTCAACTCTAAGAAACAAGGTAAAAATACAATATAGGATTTAGACAAGAATATATAACAAATGTTGTTAGGTACTCGAGCTTGTGAGAGTCAAAAGACGATAAAAACTGATATGACAAGAAAGCAAAGTCTTCAAGAAAACAAAAAGCTACCATACCTTAAAGATCAGTATTTTTATTACAACAATAGGCGTACGAACAAAGAAAAAGAACTTCGTTGTACGATGTGTGGATACCTGTTAATATTACTGTCGTTGTAGTAGGTAAATACATAAAATACAAATCTAGATAGATTATAAGTATTATTTGACAGGTTTCATTAAAATGGCAATTAGTCTAGTGAGTACTAAGAGAAATATTAAAAATACATATGTATTCATTTTGTAAATATTATCTTAATTAACTTTGGCTTTATTCAAACGCTTGCCAGAAACGTGCTTATTGTACTACCAATAAAAGGCCAAATCGCGGCCTAAACGGATATATTTTCACTAAATTGCGTTAGTAAAGTATCAAATAAGCGTAATAGTATTCATTTTTATTTTGTGATATAAAAATAATTAGAAACCAGGATTCATGTTTGTAGCAACGGTGTGATCCTAGGGCCACCTCAGCCGCACCGTAACCATACTGTACATTATTAAATCCAACTTAATTTGATGTATTACTTGCGGTGTACGGAATAAGAATGTAGCACGACTCCCATATCCTCCCATATATGTTTTAAAAGGCGACTAAGGCAGAGGGATGGGCAGCGTGCCTTCCGTGGGACAGCAGCCATACTGCGCTCACCAAACCGTTTGCCAAGCGTGGTGAGAACTGGCAAATCCTTTCTAAAATGGCGACACATTTGTGGAAATCTATGGGGTCCTTTTTCTGTAGTAGACATCCTTTGGCTGATATGATGATGATGAATTTAATGTACAACTTCAATTTTTGATTTGCCATCTGTATTTTAGTATAATAATATTTCTGAGTATATGTTCGTTTTGGGAAGCAAAATGAACATTTGTCTATGAAGCACAATTATTCCAATTCACGCATATTTATTTGACGCAGACTTAATGCGTTATGTTGAATTAATTTAATTAATTTATAATTTCAGCCGTTAAACATCCACTGCTGGACCGAAGCCTCAAATCCAAATCCTCCGGCTAATTGCTACAACAACCGGTATGGGTTTGTGTTGTGTGCTCAGTGGTGGGTTGTAGTTTGGTTTTTTTTTGTAGGGCATTTCGCTTACATTTCAGGGAAATGTGGTTGCTTAACCGGTATTTTCTGGCGAAGCCAAAATAGGCCTCCAGCCAGGCTTAAATTTAATATTAAAAACTAAGCAACTTTCGCTAAGGGCGCCCCCTGCGGGACACGGACCTCGGCTAAGGGCATTGCTGGGGATAACAAGCTATTGTTTTGGGGACAGCTGGATCGGTATTATTTAAATTGTATTTAGAGACATTTAAAGCTACAGGCTCGGCACGGGCCGGCGCGAGCAAGAGACGGGAGGGAGAAGTGCTAACTTGAATGGGAAGGTGACGCGGCGATAGACCTCCGCGACGTCGGTGCGGTGGCGAGGGCGGTAAAACGGTCAGGTGTTGAGTGAACGAGATAACGCGAGTCTCTTTATGTGATCTAACGTGATTTTGTCGTCTGGATCGACCAGCACGTGCTTCGGGCGGCGTACACTATTGATACGAGAGGGTTGGTATTCGACGGATGATACCACAAGGGGATTAGGGTGGGACAGAATCGAGATAGCGTTTGAACGCTTGTTTCATAAATTGCCTGATGGTCGACAAGATCGAAATGGAGTTGATCATTTCGCATGTACAAAGGCGCTCCGGTAGCCTTGCGCATGAAACGGGTTTGGAGGGTTTCGAATCTACGGAGTGGGCGTGATTCAGCGTGTGCGAACACTGGGCTGGCATAGGTCATGATGGGTCGAATGCATGTGGTGTAAATTCTCACCTTATTTCTAAGGGATAATTTATTACGAGCGTTCAGGATATAGTGAAGGCGACCGAGCACAAAGGCGTCACGGGCACGCACCGTCTTTGTGTGGGGAATGAAGGTCAGTTTTTTGTCTAGGGTGACTCCAAGATACTTGGCGTGCGGTTCCCAAGGAACCGATTGGCCCAGCATTGAGATCTCCCTGAAGCGTGGGTGGTCACCGCCTAATTTGCTAGGACTAGGACGGCTTTACTTTTGGTAGGGTTAACTTCGATCCGCCATTTCCTAAACCATTTCCCCTAGGCGTTGGCTGTGGCTTGGAGGATCTTAGTTATACTATCGGGACTGCGACCAGAGTATAATATGGCCGTGTCATCGGCGAACAGTGCTAATTGGGTCGTAGTAGCAGGTCGTTTGGGGATGTCACTGGTGTACAGTGAGAATAATAATGGAGCTAGCAGGGACGAGAGTGCGCCCGTGATTACCAGCCACCAGTAAACACGTTTCGCACGTTGAGCTCTATTTCACATTAGGGATGCTGTTGCTCATTCCTCTAGTTTACAGTCCCTTACTCACTTTTTACGGCATACATTTTTATCATGTTTTTAACACCTACGACTATTACATAATTTGAAGCCTTGATAAAAGTAACAATTTCATCATAACTTTATCAACATAATAACAACTTTGTGGCCAAGGCTGGGTGCATCTCATCTAAAACAGGTTTGAAGGTCGTGCTATTTATTTTACTTTAAATAATTGAATAATAAATCGAGAAAATGTATTAGGGCGGTTCCTTATGTCTTAGGTCTTTAGGCACATGACTGGTTGATGATCGCTAATGTAAACTATCATACATGTTGATCCTTTATTTCTTAAAGAACATCATCCAAACACTTTTTGGATCTTGTTGGGTGCATGCATTACGTACATCTCGCATCTCCGCTTTGCCGATGACATTGTTATTTAAAAGACACTGGTGTGTATAGTGTAAAATTCCGGAACCTTAATACTCATGACATGTACAAGACCAAAGACTTGTTCAAGTTCTACGTCTCGCCAAGCCAGTCTGCGTTAAAATGTAGGCACCCTTTTGCAGGAATATTTCTGCCTGAGGCAAGATGTTTAAATATTTGTAAACACAACATAGAGAAATAACTGTGGTGAATGTGTATTAGGGATATGAAAGAAAACATCTTTATAAAATTAGACATTTTATTTTTACAACATGGGTATAATTTCCTTACTTAATTGACTAGATAGACTAGAAATTAAAGATGTACAAAGTAAGTCAAAACAAACATGAGGTTTGTTTCAAGCCGTCAAGAGTATTCCTTCTCAAATCTTTAAACCTAAATATAAATATTAAAACAAACATTTATCATAAATTATAGTTTACACATTAATTCCTTTACAAGAACTCCCGAAAAGTTGATTTGACGAAACCTCATTTAAACGGAGAAACTGAGCACAGGAAAATATCCAAGTACATTAATATTATATCAACAAGTTAGATTATTTTTTCGTCTCTAACTTATATTTGAGAGCTGAGAGGAAAGGTCACAAGTTATTGACATAACCTTAACTTAATAAAAATCTTAAAAAATTGTAAGAAACATAAAATTTTGCTAATACCTTTTTAAAAAATATGCATCTCGTTTCATTTAATATGTTTACTTAAACTCTTATTAAATTATTAACATATTTTCATCTCTATAGACTAATACATTTTATAGACAAGGCATTTACACCATTTAATTATTTCACCAAGACAAGAAAATGTTTGTTTCTAGATTAGGTCATAATTAACTTCCACAAATAAATAAAAAAATTTTTACGTCATTTACAAACCGACCAATTAAAAAGGGATTGTAAACATAGGTGATTTTCCAATTTAAATTTACTAAATTCACTTTTTGTAATAATTCATTAAAACCTATAAAACCCGTTGTTTCTTTTAGTCTGACAGACTTGAAATATATATACTTATAACCAAAAAACCATGTAGATGTTATTGCAAAGAGAATTTGATATTGTTTGGCTGATACAAAAAGAATTGGCACGTTATCTATTCGGTTTCGTCTTTTATTAATGTGCCATCATGTTCGGGGACAAAGTATTCAAAGGATGATCATACATTATATTTCATATCCCGCCTTTTTAGCACTGGCAGAATGCCAAATGATTGTGTTACTGAGTAAACATCTCCTTATCATCTTCCTTTTGTGCACTAAATGCCGCAGCAAATCTGTAATTATTATTTTCAAATTACGGAAAATACATTTTGACAGATAAAACAGCGTAGTCACCCAAATAGATATATAAATTTGGCAACAGCCTTACACAATTATAACCGTGACATTGCAAATTAAAAATGAATTGCAAAAATTATACATAAGGTCCCTTCTCTACATACATCTTTCTATATCCTAACCTAATTTTTCGTTTTACAAAGATGGAATCAAAGAAACATGTAATAATACTCTAAATTTAGGCTGCGTACTTTTACTCAAATAGTCAACGATCCGGATTCCATAAAGCAAAATTACCAGAAAACTATTACACCAAAATACCTAAGTTGCAGCGGTGGACAACGAAGTGGGCTGTCAATAATTAAGCAAAAATATCACACACACTTAATTAACCAATAAATTTAACCTTTGACTTAACCTTTTGACTGATTATATTAGTATGTTCAAGTTACTTTTCAATATCAAGACTGAAAAGCAAGTCGACTCAAATTGGTTTTATAGGCCAAATTTTGATGATGGTTTTATAAAAATATGAGTGCGTTTGAAGCTCTCTTTGTTGAAGCTTATAAGATACGCCTCAGCCATTAGTGGGTGCGTAAATGTAATTTTGCATTAGTATTATGTACTTTTCATAAACGTTCCCTTAGGTTATCAGAACGTATAGTATTGTTATTGGATGGTTAATACATACATAATATTTTACCGGTGGTTAGCTCTTTTATAGCAAAAGTTCGGCTAGATATATGAACTGCGGTGGTGCCAAATATTATGCAGCCAAGCAGTAGTGGCCGTGTGGTGCCGGCTCAGAATGCCACCACCCCATTTCATCCCGTGGGTGTCGTAAAAGTCGACTAAGGGATTAACCGGAGGATGGGCAGCAGCGTCCTTCGAATACATTAACAACTCAACTGCGATCGCCAACCCGCCTGCCAAGCGTGGCGATTATGGCAAAACCCCCCAATGAGCACACAACACCGATATCGGTCGTTGTGGTGGTTTTTGAGGGAGGCCTGTGTCCAGTAGTGGACTTTATTCGGCCGAAATTATAAGCAGTAGTGTACTTTAAAGTTTAAACATTAATGTATTCCAGTTTTAAGGGCACTGAAGTTAGTAAAATTACTGGTTATAAGAGACTAACTACTAATATCTCTATGTGACGAGCGCAGTGCGGTGCGACGCAGGTCTAGACCTGGGTAGCATTACAGTTGGTATGGTTGTGACGTTTAATCACCAGACGATTGACTTGCTCGTCTCGTTACTAGGTAGTACAATAAAATTAGATTCGATACACATACATAATTTAGCTTAATTTCGACCGAATTCACTCTCATTCTTTTAATTCTAAATAAAGGTTTTATAGCCATGATTTAGAAAATATTGAATTCGATTTTATGTCCTTCTATGCGTCGCATAAGCATAAATTACAGGACAGCACACGTTACACGCATAGATTCATTTTACAAATCAAACATTTCAAGCTGGCATGAGTAGCACTGATGCAGATAAATACGGGCAAAACAACATTACATAAAATAAAAAAAATCGGATAAATGTTATTTTCATAAAATATGTCTCAAATATGCATTGTAATATAAAAATGTAAATCTATGTAAAAATATATAATTGTAATAACAAATAATCCGTGTTTATTGTTATATTCTATATGTTGTTAAGTATCAAGGCGAGACATTAATTTAATTCTCAAGAAGTCGAATGACACCAACTCTAATACACGAAAAAACAAAAAGCATCCTGAATATTTTGTAACTTTTTAAACCCCCACCGGTGCAGACCGCATCGGCCGCCCTTCTGTAGCTATGCCACTGAACATCATACTTGTTAAATTTATTTTAGCCGATTGGAAGCAAAAAAAAAACAATTCCTTAAGAATAGTGTAATTATTACAACCTTGTAGCACTTTTCTAGATAAGCCCAACTCTTTTCAAGATATCTGAATATCAAACTTCCTTTCATAAACTTCATAACATTTTGTGACTTAACAACAAACAAACAATATTAAATAGTGGTTCCTAAATGGGTCTGACGTAATCTTCTAAGAACTTTAATTAAGATGTTTTAAAATAATTTCTTCACTGTAAGCTGCAGAAAAATAAGTTTAGTGTAGCGGAAAAGAATTTATAGAAGCTAGGTCAAGACCAATGCGCTTATATCCACTTGCACTCACTGATGAGTAAAAGATTAGTGAGGTTTAGCAGCGCTCGGCACGCTCAGTCTATGGACGGGTGAACGCAAAGACGAATTTAAACTGAGCGTCTTTGCTTTGGTGAAAAGCACGTAAAATCATCTATCCCGGTTGTTGTCATTAATCGACAGATATTAAGCCAAGGATGCCTTTGGGCGCCTTTGACAACGCTGATACAAGATGGGCTACTAACCACACAAGAAAAGCAAGGAAAGCGGCGCTGGGATGCGAAGTGGAGATGATTTCATTTTTGTTATTATTTATGACGTGTTATTGAAGGCCTTTTTGCCAGGGTAAAAATCTAACGATATTAATGAATTCAAGCAAAATAAAGTCCAACCGTTTTGTTAGTCACTTAACTGGTTGTCTTCCCCTTTTTTCTTCGATCTGCCATTTTAAGGATTTTCTTTCTATACAACTATTGTTATAAAAAACCCGTCAGTGATAGATCATAGTTAAATATACATTCCAGAACTTAATCAAGGGACACTTCTAATAGAATTAAAACATGTTCATTGTTAGTTTACAAATGTATTGTTTTTCATATTGTAAAACATAATCATGTTAACTAGCCTTGCTTTTTTATCGCTCCTCTCTTTTCTTTGTAACTCTTTACTCATTCACTGTCGTTACATTTTGGTCATTATTATTAAGGTTTTATCATAATATAATTATTGGGGCATGGGTGATACGGATCTCCTTGCTTGTAGAGCTTTGTTATCGCAGTATGTTCTGATATCCTTCATCGGCAGCATTAAGAATACTGGGACGTCATCGTCACGTTTCTGTGAATAAAAAAAATACAAAATTTATCATCTATTTGGATAGGGTTCAAAGTTAATCATCATTGCTATAAGCTTCATTCCATATAAAGTCCATTGTAATAGAGGTTTTCGTTGCAACCTGCATACAATATTCCTACACTACTCGGGACAATTTGTGACTGTATTACTAAGAGCAGGGAGAGTCCCTGGGTAGTGTCTCATTATATTTTAAATTTTAATAACATAAGTGCCTCAGCCTATTGAATCAATGTCCCTACGAAAACCTATCAAATGACTGAATTCCTCCTGTCGGAGTATGCGCCGACACTAAATATGATAACATGATTTTATTATTGTCCCACCGGATGGTTAAGGCTTATTCTCATATAGAGAGAGAGACAACATTTTAAGTTCTGATCTTAGATGTGGAAATCGAAGTCATTGGGTACAAAAAATGAAACTCGATACTAAAGCCTGTTTGTTGTTTGAGAATAATCTATATACATTTATGTACCTATTGGTTTGCTAATGTTGAAGGATCTGTCAGAATAGAGTTATCAGACAACGTTGTCAAGATACATTCAAGGGGGCAATATGGGTTATTTATGCCTCACGCAGTTACCAATCGAAAGCTAACAAAATAACTCACTGAAAATGACAGCTGGGTGGCAAACGAGCAAGTGGCCCTTCTGATGTTAAGTGATCACCGCCGCATCGATATCCACAATATTATTGGCATTGCCAATGCGCTGCCCCTCTCAGAAAGGACTCTCTTTAAATTACTTTTGAAGCTGTGTGATGTGGTTGTCCGTGTGGTGCCGGCTACGAATAGCATCAACCCATCTCATCCCGTGGGTGTCGTAAAAGGTGACTAAGGGACTAGCCGGAGGATGGGCAGCAGCGTCCTTCGAATACATTAACAACTCAACTACGATCGCCAACCCGCCTGTCAAGCGTGACGATTATGGCAAAGCCCCCCAATGAGCACACAACACACCGATATATGTAGTTGTGGTGATCTTTGAGGGAGGCCTGTGTCCAGCAGTGGACTTTATTCAGCCGAAATGATGAATGATTATGTGGTTGTAACTCGACGGTAGGGTTGGCGCAATGCCAAGCTATTGGCGGGATTGAACCCTGCATAGAACAAATACTTGTGTGATCTATAGATAGTTGTTTCGGGTCTGAGTGTCTGGGCATTGAGGATTTGTATCTGTAAATGGTAGCGAAGTATTAAAACCATTGTATATTAATAAGTAAAAACAACTCCACGGACCGAGCTCTGGGGTGCAATTCTTTAAGCTCAAACATCCATACATCCTTGAATACAGAATTGAAATAACAGTGATAACCCAATTTAGTATTCGCAAAGACTGGTCCTCGTGGCTTACCTTCTGCAACGTGTCTTTGAATAGCTTCAATCATGTCTTAGCGAATACCAAATTGGTTTTATACCGTTATTTCGATTCTGTATTTAAGGATGTATGGATGTTTGAGTTTAAGGAATTGCACCCCTGGATGATGCCTATCCTAACAGGTACGTGGCAAAAACAATCTTGTGTGCGACTTGTGTGGGAAGTCCACGTATCTACAATGTTTGGATGACGTTTTTCAGGATGACGGAACGATCGATCACAAAACCGTGTCGACAAAATGAGATCGACGAGTTGTTCAGAGAATATGACCATTGCTGAATATGAGCTACTTAATTCATTAACAGCCGCAAAACGAGACACAATTAAAAATCTATTGTGTCTACACGGCTGTCGGAAATTGACATGCAAGAGGCTCATAGACAAGACCACTTGAAGAAACTGTCATTGCCACCAGTGATCGTATTTTGTCATCATAAGCCCTGTCTGTGTTGTCTCTCAAGGACAATTTGTCAGTGTTCAATATTATAAAAATGTAAATGTTGAACGGATAAGTAAACAACAACATCAAGTAATACCTGGAACAGAACTTCGCCCTCAAAGTAGGTTAGCTGATGTTTCCTTGTCCTTAAAAGTAGTCCGACGAGTTTGTCCGAGATCACCGTGTATATCTGTAAAAGAAAATAGGTATAAACAGATAGGTAACAAGGTTGGTGAGAGCAAAGTTTTCTTAACAATACCAGGTTTCACCTCTTTCTGCACTTTCTTTTATATGTTTCCTTGTGGAAAATGCTGCAACAAGTGCTGCCTTTTGTGCCACCAATGTACACACGGCTACACACCAAGCTATACAAATCCAGTTTACGCCGAACTCTCATAATACCGAAAGCGTATACAATGCGAGATCAGGTTTTGTATATGATAATAACTTATCCTTATCTTATAGTTAAAACTACTTATTATATAATCTGTAGACAGACCAAACTCAACAAACCCAGCACAGGTTTGATTTTAAAGTCACGCTTAGAATCTCCACGATGACTTGGTGAATCTTCGATATCTTCATTATGAGCGTTATTATCACTATAAACAAATCAAGCTATCGAGGTGCGGCTGGGGTGGCCCTTGCGCCTCCCCAATGCCACAAACATGTATAATCCTCTCAAAATGATTATATATATTGCTCATTTGTGGCCTGTGTTAACATTCACTTAGGTAATTTGTAAATAGTAAATATGGACGGAATTGTCTCATATGTCAGTATGTCAACATTCGCCGGTGCATGTCCGATTCTAAAATATTAACTAAATTGTTTCAGACTAACTCTATCGACATTGGTGACATACAACTAATGTATTATTATGCAGCTTATAGATACTATTTTAGCTTATAGATATGATAATAACATATCCATTAATAATTTATCATACATTTTCTAAACCAGCTTGGTTTTTTTATACAACTTTTTTTTGTTGATCATCGGATGTGAATCATTTACTTCTGCCGCCCCCGGGAAGGGCGGAGGGGTATGCTGGACTCCTACCGGCTTAAACCACCAAACTGGTCATCTTCGGCACCGAAGGTAAGCTCCAGTTACTCAAATGATCTCCATCATTGGTGCCACGATTTTAGACACATCTCGGAGGGGATGACTGTAAAGCAGTCACCCGCTCTAACAGAGGGAAGGTGACTGTAAGGAGGCCACCCCCCAGGCACCTCTTGGAGGATTATAAAGGATTCCCCCGAAGCCTCGCTATGCGCTGTGCTGCGCACACGGCGGTACGTAACCAACATGCACACCGCCATCTACCCGCGTGTCATTCGTACAGTATTACTGTAGTCATATATACTTTTATTTTATTTTATTAATATTTCGTTTTTATTGTCATAGTGTACAAGTCTAAAATAAAACACTTTCTTTCTTTCTTTATTTAGATACATTTCCTATATCATACACATACTAAGCTTATATTATAATATTCTATATTATTAAATAATAGCAGGCCTAGTGTCAACTCAATTTTATATCAGCCGATAGGTGCAAAGAATCATCTCCTTTATTTATTAAATGTCTGTAACTAGATGATATAACAAAATCGTATTTATGAACTGATAGCGGTAAAAAATACAAACTCGACCGTAAAATATGGGCAGTCCATGACCTATCTCTTTTTATTTATGGAAGGATTTCAATCAGAAGTTAAATACACAACAGAAGCGAAATATTGGCGAAATATTTCTGTAAAACGCGTCAATACAGCGATGGGTGGACGTAAACACTCGCTTGCAGCGTATGAATAAAGCAAGAGCGCGACGGAAGTATAAACTGTCATCAGAACTCACAAGTAGATTTTTTGTATTTTATAAATGGCTTCGAGCATGCATCATTGGGAGATATCGCTGCTTAACCTGGCAATCTGGCGAAGCCGAAAATGCCTCCAGCTAGGTATATATACTTACATATTAAGCAATGCAGCTAAGGGCCTGTCTTGTGGGACTCGGACCGCAGCTTAGCATTACTAGGGGACCAAAACCGAGGGACGGATGGATCAGTATTATTTAATATTTATTATATGTTTAAAGGATATTTAAAGCTACTGGCTCAGCACAGGTTGGCTCGAGCACAGATCAGGGTGATATTCAAAGGCCCGTCGTGATTACACTTTCACAAGTACTTATGGCCAAATGTGGGCGGTCCAGCAGGCAACGTGTACAAGCAACAGATAGAAAGGGGTCAAATGTCACCATATGCTGACCATAATAAATGTTGAGACTTCACTAGACACCATTCCCAAAAAAACATAAATAAACACTAAACACCAAAAAGGAGGTTGGTTAGTTAAATAGTTAGAAATAGTAAATATTAACCGCAAACAGGTTCTGTTTTAATGAGGTTGGATAGATGTAATGAAACCAATATTGCGCGCTATTACTACCTATAATTACTTCGTAGCTATAGCTACCAACAAAAAGTTTCCTTTTCTGTGGTATTTGATCCAAACACTGTGAGTTAATGCAGCTACGGGTGTTTATTTTAGGCTTTGTGATAAAAAGATAAATATCTTAAGTGAGATGGATGATCAACTCTAATGAGCTTCCTATAGATTAGATGGGTAGCAGCGCCCTGTGAGTACTTTTTACCAATATCATTTTATATAAAAATAATATAATAATAATAATAAATTATTTATTTCGATCAACAAAGGATCATACATGGAAAAATAAATCAAAAGACAATAAAATTAAAATGCTATATATCCTACCTACAGTTTTTTATTACTCAGTGCATGAATCATATAGCAATGGTTCAAGTACTGGAAGTCAAACCTCTCAGCGAATAACCTAAGGATGCTGTTGATGCTGGCCCGAACCCTGCGCACCAGGGCTACACATCGTTTCCGCACAGTTGTATAAAAACAATCTACTCGTGATTCAGCGAACATACCAGATGCGCTGCAAAATCGGGGCAACCCCATCAGCACCCTGAACGCATTATTATATTGCACACGCAGGGCGTTGTATTGTTTGCGCGAGTATGAGACCCACAAGCTGCTCGTGTAAAAGGATGTACAATAAGCTCTGAACAATGTCATTTTAACTTCTGTGGTGCAACGAGCGAACCTGCGGG
The DNA here is from genome assembly GCA_947459985.1 of Diloba caeruleocephala. NCBI lineage: Eukaryota > Metazoa > Arthropoda > Insecta > Lepidoptera > Noctuidae > Diloba > Diloba caeruleocephala. The sequence goes on from OX381618.1 coordinate 8,857,881, forward strand.
CCAACATATTCGCTCTCATAGATAACGCCCTGCGCTCGCGCTCTATGTCTGCATCATCCTTCAGGTCGGAGGATAACACATGTCCAAGATATTTAAAATGTTCAACCCTTTGAAGTGGTGTTCCATTTAATTTAATGGCAGGTATAGTTGAAGGAAGTTTTCCTCTAGCCTGAAAGACCATGCATTCACTTTTCTTAACATTATATATTAAGCCATGGCTGTAAGCATACTTTTCACAGATGCCCAACAGCCTCAAAAGACCACAAACAGATGCACTCAGCAGCACCATATCATCAGCATAGCTGATATTGTTGAGGCAGATACCGTCAATATGGCAGCTGACATGGGTGCTGCTGAGCTCCTCTATCAGTGCGTTGACGTACAAGTTAAAGAGCTTGGGCGAGGTAAGCCCTCCCTGCCTCACCCCACATTCCAGCCTGTACGGCTCCGAGTATGCACTCGACCAACGCACGACATTCACCTGGTTGTGATCCCAAAATTTAAAAATACTACTAATTTCTGTTGGCAAAGCGATATCTTTAAGTTTTTGCCATAGGACGTCATAGCTAACTAGGTCAAATGCCCTAGATAGGTCAAGAAAGCATGCATAAATGGGCGTTCGTCGTTCAGTGTAGTACTTGATAGTTTGCTTTAAACACAAGATAGCAGTTTCTGTGGAGTCCCGGTCTGAAACCGAACTGGTTATCATGTGTGCAAAAGTATTTTTCTAGTTGATTATTAAGCAAACTATCAAGCACCTTCGCTACAGCAGTGGCCAGTGAAATCGGCCTGTAGTTTGTTTTATCACATATATCACCAGTCTTATTTTTCACAACTGGCACCACCACAGTTTTCATCAGTGCAGCTGGTAAGTACGAATGCCCTATACATAGGTTATAGAACATCGTGAGCACTCTGGGCAGATGAAGGCCTGCGTGTTTCAAATGTTCAATGCTGAGGCCATCGTGGCCAGGAGACTTTCCTCGTGACATAGAATGAATGGCTGAATGGCTTTCTTGATTTCTTTAACTGTAAATCTAGATCCAATCGCCTGACCATGTGGCCTATCATCGCTTATCGACTGTGATGGTCCCAAAGGTGATTTTACACTAAACTGATCCTTAAACATGTCAGCTATACCACTGCAATTGTTGATACCATTAATGCTAACTGGAATGCTAGGTTTGCCATTAAACTTATTGGTGGACTTCCAAAAATGCCGGAAATCATGCTTGGAATGGTGCGATACTAAAATGTCAATTTTTAGTTGTTCACTGTGGTTCTGACACCATTTTAAACGAGATTTAAAGATACTTCGACTCTTTTGCATTTCCTCAAAAACATGTCCCAACTTAGGTTTTCCACACCATACCCACAGCTGAAATTTACACCTAGCCACCTTGTGAGCTTCACTAACATATCTGTTCCATCCAACCACAGGTCTCTTCTTATTACGTCGTTTTAATGTATAACTATCAGTGGCGGATTTACTTAACACATAAATTATGTCATTATATAATTTATCAATATATTCTCTATGATCTAAGTTTTTACACACTAAGTCAGAACAGTAGCGAAACTCACTAGGAAAATCTATAAGTCTTAATCTCTCGTGACAAATCTTACTATACAAGGCAATTTGATGGGGTTTTCTTTCACCCCACAATACTTTATTAACAGATATAGATCCCATATTACACAACATTTTAGGTTTTATAATATCAAAATTACATTCTACGATTAAAGGATAATGATCAGACCACAAGATGTCATACTTTATATATACATTTACAATGGACTGTAAAGCGGATTTGGTGGTCACACAGTGGTCTAGCCAACGTCTAGATCCATTCGCCTCACTAATAAAGCTATACGTGTCAGAACATAGGCCTAACATCTCAATCTCAATATACATTTTATTAATGGAGTTATATTTTTGTATTGTTCAATTTTATAGGAGGCCGATTTTTCATGTCAAAATATAGCTTGTTAAACAATATGTGCTCCATAGCATCTAATTCATACCCAAGAACGCCCATCTCCGGTGGAGTATTCCAATGTTTATTTCTGTCAAACGCGTTTTCCGTTTCCATATTCGGCTGGGTACGGGATCGATATGTTTATGTTACTAATTACGCGTCACTGGACGCACTGACGAGCGAAAGGAACGCAAAGGGTTGCCAAGTCTTTTAAATAAACCGCTACATATTATGACTGTACATAATTACCCGATATAACTACCCAAGCGTGGTGATTATAAAAATAAATGAAACAAACAAAACACCCAGACCAGTCGTTGTGGCGATCTTTGGAGAGGTCTGTGTTCAACAGTGGACTTTATTTGGTTGAAATGATGATGGTGATAAAGAACATTAGTTAATCACAAAACTAAAACTTACAAACTTTGTGTTTGCAGGAACAAAACAGAAATCTATTTCTCATTCGTAAATTACATCGCATACCCCACGTGTGGCAAGGTTGTTCCATTTATCATCTCATTTACTTATGTTAACCGGTGCTACACATTGTAAACAAACAAAACACAGTCGCAATCGTAACTTGTCTGATCTCGCATGCCACTTGAGACTTCGTAGTCCGTTAAAACTTCGCATTGATAATATCGGAAACAGAGTCGGATTCGTAGCTAAGGTTTGAACCGGAGCTTCTATTATATTGGGTTCGGAATAGAAGCTTCGTAACATCCTTTCTCTCAGGTATGTGAGCAGTTATTTTTTCCTGGTAGAAAAATAAACATGCTGTTATTCCACAATCTGCCGAGGAACGTATATTCTTTCCTACTCCTCCTTTTTCTTTTCTGATTAATTTCGGTGCGGGTTCCAAGACAGTTATTCATTTCTCTGGGACACACCGAGCTTCATTGATCGGTGTTCTTTTCGGTGGTCGCCATTGTAGATCCTGGCTTATAGGAGTTGCAGTGGTTGGGAACGTGTGGCGGGCTTGTCCCAAAAAAAAAAAAAAAAATTCTGCCGAGGAGCAGAGAACCACTCAGTTCGTGAATACGCGCTAGTGACGCGCAAATCGGGGTGGGCCGGTACATGAAATACCTGGGGCTCACCCTGGACAGTCGTTGGGGCTTCGAAGAGCACTTCCAGCGCCTCATCCCCCGAGTCGAGAGGGTAGTGGGTGCACTACACTGGCTCCGTACCGATCTCGGGGGTCCATGTGAGGAAATTCGCCATCTCTACGGGGGGATCGTGCGATCCGTGGCCCTCTACGGAGCGCCTATATGGTCAGCTCAACTGTCAGGCGCCCAGCGTTGCAGAACCAAAATTCACGGTCTGTAGCGCAGAGGGGCTATCTATCCGGATCGCGCGAGGATAGCGAACCGTGGTTGAGGTGGCTAGCTTGGCGGCGCACACTTGGAAAGTGGCGTCACCGCCTGCGGATGCAGTATGTGACCAAGCACGTCGTGGAGGCCGTCCTGCCGCTCTTTGGAACCTGGCTTAAAAGGCGTGAGCGCGTTACCTACCGCCTGACGCAGGTGCTCATTGGGCATGGTTGTTTCAGTGCATACCTGCACAGGATAGGACGTGAGGCTACGGCACAATGCCACCATTGTGAAAGCGACCAGGACACCGCACAGCACACGCTCCAGGCGTGCCCTGCATGGGTCGCCGAGCGGCGGATCCAGCCTCTCCGACATGTGCCTATACGCGTGGCACCATTGGGCGGTTCTAGTATGATCATACGAGGACCTGGATCCTCCCTTAGGTGCCGAAGATGACCGCTCTAGTGAATTTAGCCGGCAGGAGTCCGGCATACCCCTTCGCCCTTCCCCGGGCGAAGGAAGTTCATGAAGGATTTCCACTGAACACCAATAAAAAAATAGATGCTCCTAACTATATATACTACTTCATATTCAGCAGTTTACCCACAAATTCGCTTGGGAATAATTTGATTATCTCAAGGAAACTACCTAATATCCTAAATACCTGTATCCTTGTTTGAATTTACATATAAGCCTTCATTACATGTACTAGATGTGCATCAATCATGATCGAGTTACAGACAATAAAGTCTCTAAGATTGATGCCTGTGTATATACGCACATATGTGTGTATATAATATGTATAACATATTATAGTACAACACATGCCCACAACACTAGTAGGGTTACTCATGATGTAAACACTGTCGCCTGAACCTAAGAACTCGCCACGTTTTATTTGTTATAATATGTAGGTATACTGTATGGGTCGTTGGTGAAAATCATGTCGTGGACATTAAATACAGAATTTGATAATTCATTACTGTGACACCGCCTACTTTTTGATTTTGTTTTATTAACTTGGTTGTCCGATCAATTATTATTTATATTAAAATGGATTGTTTGCTTTATTTTTCTTTTCTACACAAATTTTATGCATCGCAACATTGATTTATTATTACTATTTTATATACCATACACTTATTATTATATTACATATGTACTAATTACATTAATTTATTCACTACATACACAATAGCTGATGGTGAATCAGTAATTATTGGGGAAAATAACTAATGGACTGTTTGCTCCTTCTATCTTTTCTACGCCTATTTAAGACATCGTTACATGTATTTATTATTACTGTATACTAAACAAATATCATTACATTATGTGCCTAATTATTATATCACATACTGTTACCTACATTATATACATACAGAATGATTAAAATTTATTCTACTAGTTTCGTGCGTATGGCACTCGTGGGTTGCAGCTGAAAATCAGCGTTAGGTAGTGGTACTTGGTACTACCACCTGACATCATGCTGAGCTGTTGGCCCTTTTGGCACTTTTGTTTTAATATTATGTTTTTGTTTGCTGTATAATTGTTTGTGCCAATAAATACTTTTCTTTCCGCTAAAAGTATCCTATAGAAGTGTGGTTCTATAGGATACTATTTAGTTCTACTGGTTTCACCATATTAGACTCTGACGTCTGGCAAAAGACTTACAAGAATAACGATTATAATATATCAGAGAGGGTCGTATTTTAAAAACCCACAAAGATCATAAGCTGAAAAAAATCAGCAAAGTGAACAGTCAGTGTTTAGCCTTGGCTTTCAATAGTGTTCATGAATTTCATGTGGCAACCAAAACAAACAGTGTATCTTCGCTCAATGTGTTGGCAAAAACCAAAAACTCGACAGAATAAATCAGCACACACGTCATACTACAATATAGCCCTCCTTTGTTCAGTCTAGTACCAAGACTACCAAGAATTATATAGCGCAAGTGTACAAATAAACATGAAGGATGACAAATCATAGACGGGATGCGACACAGATCGTTTGTGTGGAGCTGATGACGTCACGCGACATTCCGCGTGGCGACTAACTCCGTCACGGCCAGCGTTTAAATTTGGAATCGGTTTACCTACTAATTCTAGGGTTGCCTGTTGGTACAAACTTTATTTATAATGAAACATTTTTACACGCTGATGCTTCCGTTTTTTTTATTTATACCTACTGAAAGTCATCAGGGGCAGACGGAAGCCAGGTAGGCACACGGCCTATCCCAGTAATTGAGTAGCGGAATTTTCCTCGAAAATACTGAAATTTTGCAGAAACTGTTTATTTATTTATTTAAACTTCTGTGTACATTGATGGTATATAAGGCGAATTGTTTAGAAGTCAGTCTCGAAATACTTGGAAAACGGCTAAATGAACGCTTAGATTTTGGTACAAAAGGTTCATAGGAACAAAAGACGTTATTAGAAATAGAGGTAGATAGTTTGGGGTTTTCATTGATTCTTAGACATGGTTCTATTGTTGTAGGAACGTTTAATCACTAAATTCACTTTCTGACCGGCAGACGTAAATACAAATATATTCATTTCACATAAAATAGAGTAACAACTGGTCTTCAATTAAAACAGATCTGTCTATTTAGCCATACCATGGCATGTGAAAATTGAGCGTATAAAGCATTATGATGTCATTGAAATTATAAAATTGCGTTATTGGAATTTAAACAACCCATCGAACATATCTATAATTACACATACTACCTGCGCATTCACACAACTTCTTGCAACACTACCTTAAGAATGTACCTGTTTTCCGCAGTAAACAATTTTGACTGGAACATTGATCGATTCATAATTCTGTCCATAATCATAATATGATACGCACATAATACGCGATACAATTCTCCTCGGATTGGACCGATGTCAACCGGATCATTGATTACCCTAAAAAAGAGACTCCGACTAAAAACCTTGTTTATAATAATAATATCATAATAAATCATTTATTTCGATCAACAAAGGATCATACATGGAAAAATAAATCAAAAGACAATAAAATTAAAATGCTGTATATCCTACCTACAGTTTTTTATTACTCAGTGCATGAATCATATAGCAATGGTTCAAGTACTGGAAGTCAAACCTCTCAGCGAATAATCTAAGGATGCTGTTGATGCTGGCCCAAACCCTGCGCACCAGGGCTACACATCGTTTCCACACAGTTGTATAAAAACAATCTACTCGTGATTCAGCAAACATACCAGATGCGCTACGAAATCGGGGCAACCCTACCAACACCCTGTTTACTTGCTAATAAATTTCTATAAGTGAAAAGACAATATTGTGTAGTATGTTACAAATACATTACTTATACATTAGTAGTCAACAATTCTTGTATAGCGTAAAATCTTTTTTCATGTAACCATTTCTTAAGTTCTGCCTTATAATACTTTAAAGGTAACTCTTTTATTCGATACGGTATTGCGTTGTATATTTTTATAGGTAACTCTTTTATTCGATACGGTATTGCGTTGTATATTTTATACACATAAAGTAACAGCTTTTTGAGTACTAAGGAAGCGTACACACTAAATTATCTTTTGATCGAATGTGCATATTGTTACGTGTTATTTTATTTTATTATCTTTAAATTAAATAGTATAATTCTATTAGTTTTAATTGGCAATACTACCTTGAAGGCGTGATGATGTCAAACCAACCCGTTTTTACGTCCGTGTAAATAGCGCTGTTTTAGTTGCAATTACAGTTTGTAATGTACAAATATTTAATTTCAGTATTCCTAAGGCACAGGGCTTGAAAACAGTGGCAAAAAGAATGCCGAAAAAAATATAAAGTTGGCTTTTCTATGCAATCTAGTGACAGGCACGTCATTTGCCTGGTGGTAGTCGTCCTGCCCATAATTGTTATGCTACCCTGAACTGGTCCTGCGTGGCACCACACCGTGCTCGTCACCTCGAGACATTAGTTTTTTACAGCCGGTTTCTGAAAGGTCCGTCAAATGCCGAATTAGCTAACAAGCTGTCACAATTAACGACCCGTTAACAGTCCGTGACAATCTGGAACGCAAATAATCGAAAAAATAGCTAATTGACTGTTGACGCGTGATGTTCGCGAGCGTTCGGGAAAGTGATTTGTTTTTGTCGCACAATATCGTTGTCTCTTTCGTTTAATAGATATACTGTTTTATTTTGGCAAGTTAGGTTATCATTGTTTAGATTCGTGCGTAGAAATACGAAAACAGTATCAATATCAGTTTATTTATTATTTCTGTTTTCCTTTGCGGTCCAAATTTATTTATATTGTACAAACCCCTTCATTTGATTATGATTATTATCCATGTGGTGTCCGGATGAAGAATATAACACCACTCCATCTCCTCCCATGGATATCGTAAAAGGCGACTAAGGGATTCTAAACCAGATGGATGGGCAGCAGCGTCCCTTCTATTGAATATTAGCCATACTGCGCTCACCAACCAAGCGTGGTGAGTACTATTATACATACTAGCACTATTATTATTACTAATTTCTAGCAAATTCCCCCCAAAATGATAAGGCACATCACTCCGCTCAAAGGCCTTCGATGAGCGCCTCTCATACTTCAGCAATCACGGATTTCACTAAACACTTGAAACGTATAAATTGTGATTTAATCAAAACCAAAGCTTACAGACTCGTGTCTAGATATAAGTCGGCTGTTGGGTAGTAAATAAATATAATAATTTGTGTGACATCGCATTTGACCGAGTCGTAGACAATTTAAGTATAATTGAATGTGACAGTGAAATATAAGATCTAAAAGTGCATGCTGAGTGCCAAATAATTCAATTCATCGCATTCAATTTATGTATTTTACTCAACGATGCTCATGCTATTCCCAACAAATTGACAATACGAATAATATTTATCATATCAGCCATAGGACGTCCACTGCTGAACAAAGGCCTCCCCCATAAATTTCCACAACTGTATCATCATTTTGGGGGGAATTTGCCAATACTCACCACGCTTGGCAGGCGGCAGTACGGCTACCGTTCCACAGAGGTGACGCTGCTGCATCACTCTGATTTAGAGTCCCTTAGCCGCCTTTTACGATGATCACGGAAGGAGGTGGAGTGGTACTACATTCTTAATCCGAACACCACACAGACAAATAGCGGTGCTAAAAACATCCCCACAATATTTCAATGACATCATGATCTGATAATATTTTTTTACGATTTATCGCTTCCTGTTCATTGGAACATTTGTGTAAATAAATGTTTTTACGCATATCCGCTCTGGCCGGTATTAGCACTGCGGTTTAATTATATGAAAATCAAATATGAATAAGTTATTACTTGCACATTTAGATTTAAATAATCGTTTCGTTGCTTCGATGTATTCCAGTACATTTTGTTTGCTGTTTTTATAACGTTCTGCGTACTTTGTAGTCCTCACACGAATGTACTTGGCATTTCGAAATCATCAATTTATATTTTTGCAACACTTGCAACAAAAATATATTCAATAAAATCGCGTGTCATTGAGCTGTGCGTGTGGTGCGTGTTTAGGTTCATGAAAAGCCTGCTATAATAACACAAATATAACAAAATTCAAGAATTTATGGAATTCGTTACACATAATCCTGTCTTTGGATGTGCCTTCTGACGTGGAAACAGTTTTTGGAGAATTTAGAAAACCGGTGAAGACCACGGATGCGTTCAAGCGAGATCCGTAGCCATACCCATAAAAAATATTGCATTATCTATTTTTGCTACATTATTCATCATATGATTTCATTTAAAGTCATATATATAGTCTGGATTTATTGCATTGATAGTTATGATTTTTTATAGGATACGGTCTGGTAACGAATTTGATAGCAAATATCTCGTGACTCCTTCAGATAAGTCAACGATCCCAAGATATTTTATTCTAATATTTTCTGAACTTTCCGCGAATAGCGTCCATTGAATTGAAATAGCTTACGGAAATATATAGTGTTTAATTAATTTATTCTATATACATATTACGTACAGCATCTATACGTGCTACGTGCAGCCCTAGCATATTTATTATATTATTAATACACAAATATATGAAATGCAAAATGAAATGAATCTTGTTTTATTTATATATTATTATATTATTCTACCCTATATTATACATTTGTTCAGAATAATATCTGAAAAATCATACTAACGTACAATAGGTACACAATTAAGCAACGCCTTTGTATAGTGGAACATAAATGTATGCACGATAAATATATAAAATAAAATACTACTCTTAATTCCTTTTTCTGAACTAAAGATCACCTATCTAAAGCATCCCATAATGAGGTAAGAGAATAAAATATTTGGAGTACTTACACTTTTAATGTTATAGGATATTTACATTGTTTTCATGATTTTTTTTAAATATCTATCTATTTCTGTGTTTATAACTGGTAACGAGCCGAGCAAGTCATCCTGGTGATAATCGTCACGCCTGCCCATGACGAGTATACTGCTATTCAGGACTAGTCTTGCGAGGCATCTCAATGGGCTCATCACCTCAGGACATAAAGTTATTTAGTCTCTTATGCCCAGTTATTTCACTAGCTACAGTGCCCTTCTAACCGGGGCACAGTAATGTCTAAAGTTTAAACACTACTGCTGAGCGGCGAATATCTGGTACTGGGGGGTACCTACTTAGCTGCCCTCTTGCAATAAGAGATCTGCCACCAGTCATAATATTACTAATACTAACAATACTAATCCTGCGTGGCACCACACTGCCTCGTCACCTTGAGACATTTGTTATTTAGTCTCTTTTTTTAAAATTTCACTAGCTACAGTGCCATTCTATCCAGAATACTAATGTAGCACTTCTGCTTAGAAACAGAATATTTGGGACACTTACCTAGCCGGACTTTTGCAATAAGAGACCTACCAATAGTAGGTGTAGGGTCTCGGTGCCATTTTTTTTTTAAAACATTGCCACGCGCTCGGATTTCTCCTGTGCCGTGGGTGCTTTTACAGACATACATTTCACACACAATACACCTTTGATCTTAGTCAGTATATAAATGGACGATATACCGATAAAAGGACGAACGGACTGGACGTATGGTTCCTAGTTACCCATGTTACCCGAAGTAGATCGTTGACTAATCGCATCTTCGGACACGGAACATAGAAGTGACCTCTTTTGACCGCTACTAGCTTGTATAACTCACTGTCTTTTAATTGAATATACGAAGTGTTTAGAAGCTTCTAATTAAAACTTTAATTAACACAAAATTGTTTCAAATTGCCTTAAAATAGTTTCGTGCCAAAATTTATAACTATGTAGAATTCACATTACAACAAAACGTTCGAAATACTGGCTTATAAGGGATCTGTGAGCTAAGAGGTATTTTTTATTATTATTATCACGTTTGATTTGTGAAACTTGTACCTACAAAGAATCAACAATAAAAAAACATTTAAAGAAGTATGAAATGGCTACAAAAGAATGTTCTTATACGTTTAAAAATAAAATAACTTTCATTAGCACCAGTTTCCACAATCAGCAAGAATAATAAATAAAATAGCTCATACATCCAAAGAGATAGATAAAAATCATTTCTTGCGAATATAAGGGTGGTGTCGGCTAAGAATACCCCATCTCATCACGTAGGTGTCGTAAAAGGTGACTATGGGATTAGCCGAAGTATAGGCAGCAGCGTCTTTCGAGTACAATTATAACACAACTGCGATCGCCAACCTGTCTGCCAAGCGTGGCGATTATGGCAATAGCACACAACACAAACCCATACCGGTAGTTGAGGCAACCAGGCTTCTGTCCAGCAGTGGACGTTTTTCGGCTGAAATGATGATGATGATAAGGGCGCCTTCAGATTTGTTCGCGCTGCTGTCGCCAGATAGGTACGTTCACCGGTGCTACAGTGGACATGAAAAAAGAAATCGAGGAATGGAAAAAATAATCATTCCATATCGCTGCCGTTATTACATGTAAGTGAGTCAACTGAATTTTACAAAGTAAAAAGATATGCATACTGATACAAAGTTTAAGAACTACTTAAGAACTGAAAATCAATTCTACGAAATACTTGTTGTTTAGAAAATTGTATTCAAATGCAAAAGACAAACTTCAAAAGTATTTTGTTAAGCTAAGATCTGATTAGAATCTGAGAAACAATTCTACGAAATACTTCCCTTTTAGAAAATCCTTACCAAAGACACCCACGCTAACTACTTGTGCTGAAGAAAGACCAAAATATAATACTCAGGCACAGATAATATAATACTATACTAGTAACACAGGTGAGTTAAAAATCATCATATGAAGTATAATTGCTGTTTATATTTACATTGAAATTAAATGAGTGTTTCCATTCTATTTCCATCCGTGAAATCGTCTAGATCTATAAACTGTGTGGTGCCGGCTCAGAATACCACCACCCCATCTCCTCCCGTGGGTGTCGTACAAGTCGACTAAGGGATTAGCCAGAGGAAGGGCAGCAGCGTCCTTCGAGTACATTAACAACTGAACTGCGATCGCCAACCCGTCTGCCAAGCGTGGCCATTATGGCAAAACCTCCCAATGAGCCCACAGCATACCCATATCGGTCGTTGTGGTGATCTTTGGGGGAGGCCTGTGTCCAGCAGTGGACTTTATTCGGCCGAAATGATGATGTGTTTCCATTTGTTTTAATTATATTACTGATTAACAGTGTCTTTACGCTCTTTGTAATGAGATGTATGACCAATTTCAAAGGTTCAAATTCCAAGTTCCATTCATTCGTTTAAATCAATGGCAAGATCACAGTTATGGTATGCTGTGCTAATATGGAACTCTTTCTATAAAAAGTACATAGAGAGCCTTGAAACTACACAACATAAATTTCCCAAAGCCACACATTACCGTTGCTTCCAAAAAAACTACCTCTTATGAAAATTTATTAAAACATTATAAACTTTCTACTTTAAAAACTAGGCGCATCTTTCTGGAAACAATGTTTTTATGATTTGTGTAATATTTTTTGGAAATCAACTAATAAGTTTAACATTAAGCCGGTTGTACTTGTGAGTGTCAATGACGTCAGCGATCTGAAGCACATAGTGGGTATGTTTGGGGAGCATTTTGCGGTGCGCTCACCATTGGGACCATTACAGTCGAACGTTGGAAGGGACAGAGTGGGAGGCAGCTCGAAGCCAGATTTACTGCCAGTTTTCGGCACCGAAGAGGGGCTCCAGGTCCTCGTAAGATCACACTAGCACCCCCCAGTGATGCCACGCCTTAAGCACATCTTGGAGGGGATGAATGTTAACCGGTGACCCCCTCTAGCGAAGGCGGAAGGCGACTGTAAAAAGGTCGCCCCTTAGGGACTTCTCGGGGACGATTGTAACTTAACTAACTAACCGTAGGCCACAGACTGCACAACCCCCGCGTTCCCACACTTTTACCTACCTGCTGACATGTTGAAAACTGTGCTGGTGCCATTCGTGAAATGTAAAACAGTTGATATCTGTGATAAAACCAATTACAGGCCGATCTCGTTAGCTACTGTTATGGACAAGGTGCTTGACGGTTTGCTTAATGCTGAGCTTGATAATCATCTAAAGATTTATGATAACCAATTCGATTTTAAGTCCGGACTTTCTACGGAGACAGCCATTTTAAGTCTTAGGCAAACCATTAAGTACTACACCGATAGGAAAACACCTGTGTTTGCCTGCTTCCTAGACTTATCGAAGGCGTTAGACCTGGTTTACTACGACACCTTATGACAAAAATTAAACAATGCCTCCATACCTATTGAACTTATAAATCTTTTTAAATATTGCTATGAGGGCCAGGGCATGGTTGGTCAACATTGTAAGTTGGACTAGTGCATATTCAGAACCATATAGAGTGCAAAGTGAGGCAGGGAGGGTTGACCTCGCCTAAGCTATTCAACTTATATATAAATGCCCTTGTGGAGGAGCTCAGTAGCACACATATGGATTGTCCTATTGATGGTATATGTCTTAATTATATTAGCTACGCCGATGACATGCGTTGCTACTGAGTGCTTCGGTATGTGGGTTATCCAAGTTGATGCAATCTGTGAGCGATACGCACTTAATCACGGTCTGACATATTACTCGAAAAAGTGTGAATGCGTGGTCTTTCGGTGGTGGTAGGTGTCCAGATAGTATACCACTTATTAAACTGTACGGTTCACCACTTAAAAGGGTTGAACATTTCAAATATTTAGGTCACTTGGTTACCGCTGATCTGACGATGCATGACGATGCAGACATTGAAAGGGAACGCAGGGCGCTATCTGTTCTGTTGAATATGATTGCTCGTAGGTTCGGTTGTTGTTCGGAGGGTGTCAAAATCAGTCAGAGTTTAAAATATATTTGCCGATTAATTTTAGAGCACTTGCGTAATTTATTATTAATTTCAAAACAAACAGTTCCGCTAATTATAAGACAAAATTACCAGCCAAATGAATCATGGCTATACAAATAATGGTCTGAACAATTCGAAGCGGTTCATGAATCATAACACTCGAAATACGAAACAATTTATCATTAATTCTGACAATTTAGACCGGTTTGGTATGTATGAGGAATTCAAATGATTCTTGATAAATTGTTCTAGTGTGTATAAACTCTGCCAAACTGTCTGATAACACCTACTTGTGTCCAGGTGTTAACAACAGTTTATTTAGATACTAAGAGATTTCAAAATTGTTTTAAAGACTTATAGAATTGTTACAATTTTGTGTTGATTAGATGATTTCAGAATTCAAATAATAATTCGAATATAGATTCGATTCGAATTCAAATGCGTAAAGGACCAAAGCTATGTAAATTGAATCGCTATAGCTAGGTAGTAGTGCTTCGCGCGCACCTCTCTAGTGGATAGTCCAGCTGGCATAGTCACACGGGTGAATGTGGTTCGCCAAAATTAGTGACAGGGTAAAACCTGCGTTTAGTTAATGCGTGAGTGAATCCCCTTCCCCCCAGTACAAGATGGGTTAAAGGAACAATGTGGAGCTTATAGCCGGTAAAAATGAGGATTAATAAAATGGGTGCGTGTATATGAAATGTGTGGGTGAACTTATATATGTAACGCTTTTAATATAAATATTAAAGAGTCGCATTACCGCCACTGGTTGTTATAGTCAACATTAGGTATTTATAGTTAATATTATTATATATAATGTTTTATTTATAAAATTATAACTTTTCAATAGAATATTCTTTATTGTACACCATTTTAAAAACAACTGCTAGGAATAATTTAATGAATAGTACAATGTACATTGGGCGGTCTTATCGCTATTAGCGATTTCTTACAGACAACCTTTGGATGCACAAGAAAAAGATGGACAAAGACAAAGGGGTATTCCGTGGTGCACTTATTATAGTAATATAATCAAATAGTGAATCTATTAAATAAAATAAAAATAGGTATTTATTCCATAAATTACTTAAATAATATGCACACATATACAACAATATATAATACTTTGTACAATACATTACAAATAATCCATATATACATATATATAACCATATATATATAAAAAAACAGACAAGTAATATTCTTTTACTAGTTTTTAAAAGTAACCAAAGACTGGGCACGTTTGATTGACACAGGCAGTGCATTCCATAATCGGACAGCCTGAATGGTAAAGGATTTATCACAAAATTTGGTAGAATGCATTGGCATTTCAAGTCTCAGATTCTCCGACGATCTCAAGAATCTCGAATGTGCGTCATTTAGGAACTTAAAACGTTCATTAAGGTAAAAAGGGGTTTTAGGATTAAGCAGAATACTACAAAGCAAGGAAAGTATATGAGAATTCCGGTGAAGACGTAATGGAAGCCACTTGAGTTTTGTACGAATATCATCATAATATCAGCTAAAGGACATCCGCTGCTGAACAAAGGATCCCCTTAGATTTTACAATTGTGCAGTCATTTTGGTGAGAGTTTTCTAGTACTCACCATTTGGCAGGCGGGTTGGTGAGCGCAGTATGCCTTGTTCGACAGAAGGGACGCTACTGCCCATCTCTCTGGTTTCAGTTCCTTTGTCGCCTCTAACAACACCGATAGGAGGAGATGGAATAGTGACCACACGGAATAATTATATTGAATTACAAAAAATAGAACAATAACAAATAAATAAAACATAAATAGACATAAGCATGACTCCGTTGAGCTTCCGTTACGCTTACGTCATGAAAAGCCATTTAATTACTACCTAAAAAGTTTTACTAATTTCTCCGTCTACTGCGTCTGGGTAGGTAGAAAGAAAAGTATTGTTTTTTATTAAACAACGTTGGGGTAACGGGGTACTAGGATTTCTCCTGTCTCGTGGGTGCGTTTACAGACACAAATTCCACACACAACACACCAAAACCTGGAACAACTACCTGCACATCATACAAATATTTGTTTCGTGCGGGAATCGAACCCACGATCCGGGGCGCAGCAGCCGACTGTATCAGCCACTGCACCAAGCGTGGCGATGATTATGTATGTTATTGACGGTTTGCGACAGGCATAAATCGCCCAGACGCCGCCGTTGTCAGACGTCATTTTGGTATTATGTATTTGCCGATAACGATTGAACAGGCGAAGGCGAACACACTATCGGACGATCAATGGACAAAATCCTCGCCTTTAAATTTCAGGCGATTTGCCATTGGTGAATCTTTGGCTGCGTGATAGCTGCTGCCATTTCTGCTGTCGCTGTTTTTAGCTTATCAGGGTACCGGACAGGCTAACGTCTGGCAGGGAACTGTCATGAACATAAAATAGTGATAGTGACACGTTTGTACTATGAAACATAATTTAATCGTTATGTTTTCTAACATGGAATAGTATAAAGTAGGCATGGTTTCATTGAATTGTATTGAAAGACTTTACAATAAGCAAATTTCATATACACCTGAACTTTATGAACTTCCTTCGCCCTGGGGAAGGGCGAAGGGGTATGCCGATCTCCTACCAGATAAAACCAAAAGGTCCTCGTATGATCACACTAGAGCCGCCCACTGGTGCCACGCCTATAGGCATATCTCTGAGAGGGTGACTGTAAAGCGGTTACCCCCCGGAGGGATTGTAAAGGATCCCCCAAAGCGTCACGTGATCACATGCGTGCTACAGTCTTCTCCTGGGTCCTTCGGTGTGGGCACGCAGATTCCCCAATCTACACACCCGTGAACCCAGAGGTCCCCTGCCTTATAGCTACGGCAAAGGGTTTCAGGCGCATGGGAATTAGGCGCCAGGGTGGTTGTTACCCCCGCGTCGTCTTCCTCGAACGGGATCGGCCCTCTCCCGATCCCACTCTGCGGTCTTCTTCTGGAGCAGGACGCTCACACAGAAGGAGACCACTGTATTCCAATACATCTGACCTACTTATCAATATTAACTTTGGTCTTTTCATCATAACATCAATCAGACGAACCCGTTTCTAGTCTACCAAATGAAATTAATGAAACAAGATTTTCCGCGAATTCGCTCTGATTTTAACAAGCAAAATTAATTAAGAACATTCCGTTGGGAACTTTGAATGGAAAAACGAACGAAGTAATATAGTTTTCATCTGTATTTTGTCGCTGTTGACCTTGATATTTATTAACTTATTATCTCGGTGTAGTCAAGAAAAAAGCTTTGACGTTACCTTGTTAAAGACAATCTGAACTTTGTGTTGAATATGTTACAGGAAGAAAGTATAAAACATATCACTATGTTTGAAGTATTTGGCGTACATTATAACTCAACTACACTATCACATTAGGGATTATGTTATTGAGTGCGACTTAAATCTAGTGAATAAGCAAATTTCTCTATTTAAGAATCATACTGCGATGTATGAATAGAAATATTGCTATAATTAATTACAGCTTTTCTAAACTTCGTATTAATTTTTTGGGTGTTAAGTACTACTACTATCTTAACGCCTATAGTTGGGGATAGTTATGAAGTAGAAAAAACGAGGGATGGTAGTAACAAATACTGACAAAAAATAGATTAATTAGGAGAAAAGTAATGATTGTGAAGGCGATAATTTATGTCAGCAATGTTGATTTTAAATCTGCCATCCACAAGCTAAAATGCCGATATCTACCAAAACGATGTGTTTGGTAGTTGTTATCGAAAGAGTGATAGAGATTTTTTTCTAGATACGTAAATCATCACCAGTACATTATTTCGGCCGAATAAAGTCCACTGCTGGACACAGGTCTCCCCCAAAGATCATCACAACGACCATTGTGAATGTTTTGTGTGCTCATTGGGGAGTTTTGCCATAATCGTCACGCTTGGCAGGCCGGTTGGCGATCGCAGTTGAGTGGTTAATACATTTATATATATAACCAGCCCATAACTGCCCCACTGCTGGGCACGGGAATTCGTGCTTCAAATGAGGTGAGATCTGGCACCATGTGAGCATATTTCCGCAGATTCTATGCTATTTGTATATTATAAGACAAGAAAGAAAGCATTTATTCAGCAACAAAGTGAGACATCACACATAGTAACATACTAAAAAGAGAAATATTGTTTTATATGGTTTTCAACTAGACCCCCTAGTGGCTCACAGAAGCAACACACCATTAATATTTATTTTAAGTCATACTAATATGTGAAGAAATATATAATTAATAAGTATATATCATAAATAAACAACATAGCTATATATAATGTTTAAATATATATAATATGGAAATAATTGTAATACATTCGTATTGCATTGTATATACAATATGCGTTTGCAGTTGCTATCGACGTCTTGCTATCATCCGCATCATGCTGATAATCATAATGACAAAATTTAAAAATATAAGCCATTGTGGCAGTAAATCTTTTAACGTAACCACTAATAAATGCCCACCATTAAATAGATACTATATAGAAGGAATTGAAGTTAATAAACTTTTTGTGGTTCGTGATCTGGGAGTTCTAATCGACAGCGCCTTCAAGTTTGATATGCACATTTTGAATACTGTTGCACGGGGATATAAAGTGCTTGGGTTTGTGATACGGAACTGCAAAAGGTTCAAGAGACCCTCTACAAAAATTAGATTATTTAACACCCTTGTTCGCCCAATTTTGGAGTACGGCTCTGTAATATGGAATCCCCATTATGAAATATACTCAAAACGTTTGGAAAGCGTTCAAAGACGATTCCTCTACCACCTATGCTATGGTGATGCTGATCTCCTGACAAAACAGTTCACAAGCTACAACGACAGATTAAATCATTATAATATCAAAACACTTAGTAGTCGTAGAGAGATGCTAGATTTAGTTTTCATACATAAACTAATTAACGGTGCTATAGACAGCAGCGAACTCTTGAGCACCATTAATATAAAAATTCCAACTCACATTCCTAGGAAAAACACCTACAATTTATTTCATGTTGCAGTTTCAAAAACGAACCTCGGTCACTACGCTGCTGTGCCTAGACTCTGTAGGCAATACAATACCTTGAAAGCCCACGATATTGACATCTGTGAATCTCTGTCGAAATATAAAAAGATTTTAAAACAGCTCTTTTAAAATAACATTTCGTTTTTATTTGAACTTATACATGTACAAGCAGTTCTTACATTATTTTTACCTTAATGTATTTATTTTTAATTTAACTTAAGTTAGTTGTGCTTAAGCTTAGTCGAAATTTTTTGGATGCTGTGGCCTATAACTGAAGGAGTACACCGTTAGAGGACCCATTTTAATTTGTATTTCTTTATGATGTTATGTGTATGTCCTTTGTTGGAAGCCCTTAATAAATAAATAAATAAATAAAATAAATAAATAAATTGCGCGGAATTAATGCGATTAATTAAAATAATTGTCCATAATCAGCCCATTACTGTCCCACTGCTGGGCACGGACCTTTTTCATAATGAGAAAGATTAGGATACTACAACGCTGGCCTGTACCAACGGTTTGGCAGACTACACACATAATTGAGTACATTTTGGAGCGCTCTTAGGCCTAAACCAACACAAGGTTTCCTCACGATGCTATCCTTCACACAAGTGATATTAATATTAAGATCTGCACATGCATCCGTGTGGTGTCCGGATTAAGAATATAGCACCACTCCATCTCCTTCTGTGGAGGTTGTAAAAGGCGACTACGGGACTCTAAACCAGAGGGATGGGCAGCAGCGACCTTTCTGTGGAACAGTAGCCGTTCTGCGCTCACTAACCCGCCTGCCAAGCGTGGTGAGTACTGGCAAATTCTCCCCAATCTAATGACATAGTTGTGGAAATCTATGGGGGAAACCTTAGTCCAGTAGTGGACGTTGTATGGCCGATATGATGATGTATCCAAAAAGTCAGAAGTGCGAGAATCGTTCGGAATTGAACACGGAGCCTCTTGTATGGAAGGGCTCCCCTGGCTCAACCACTAGGTTTTAAAACTCATAAATTCCTTAAACCATAAAGGCTGGTTATTGCCACTACATGAAATAGTTTTATAGTAGTAACATAGTTAGGAATAATTAGGTTTATTAGCCATGTTGAGTGATTTACATTTACATCGAATATTTACAACGATTACGACAACTCGATAAATCAGGGAGTTGTATATAATGTAAATATATATATAGTATGATAGGAACTTATGTTATGTTACAAGTTCAATTTCCATGATAGTGCCAATATCATTTCGATAAATACGCGTGAGGGTTATCGATAAAGATATAAATTATAACATTGGTTAAAAATATATAAGAGTGAAACCGTCTTGAAAATAGCGTTTTTGGCAACGTATTGCAATCGACACATAATTTTAGAATGTTATATTTATCATCAATAACCATTAAACGTCCATTACAGAACATTAGCCTTCCCCTTGAACGCCACAATGAACAGTCTCGGGGCATACTGCCATAGTCATTACGTTTGGTATGGGAATTTCATTTTAATATTAGAATAGAATAGAATAGAATATACTTTATTGTACACCATTTGGATCTTAAAAATAAAACTTAAAATATTAATATAATGTACAATGGGCGGTCTTATCGCTAAAAGCGATCTTTTCTAGACAACCTTAGGATGGACAAGAAAGTCACGAAAAATAATATTGGGGTAGTCCGTGGTGTACGGATAAGTAAGTTTTTTTCTTTGGCGGGTAGTTGTGACAGTAGGCACGAAATTAATTATCTCCCAAATTAAAATTAGATTTATTAATAACCAGTTTAAAATAAGTAATTTTATGACTTCATTAGTATGCTAACATATAGTACCTGCTAGTCAAGTGTTATCTCCAACTTATTCACATTTATCACAAGTACACAATTATGGAATCACTTAAAGGATCACTGGCCGAACTGAGGGCCTTATTCCAAGACCGAATGTCACAGTTTGAAGTGGAGCTGCAGAAGGCCCCCAGCACAGTGCCTAGCACAGTCAGTTTGACAACTGACTTCTCGGGTTTTAAAACTTTTATGTTAGAGGCACTCGGTTGCCTTCAACGCCAGGTGGAGATTCTTGCAAAGGACGTCGACACTCTGGAAATGCGAGGTCGAAGAAAAATGCTCCTGCTCCATGGGGTAACTGAAGACAGCAAGGAGGATACTGCGCAGGTGGTGGCTAGAGTGGTGCAGAAGCATCTTCAGTTGGAGGACTTCGCAGAGACTGCCATCAGACGGTGTCATCGGTTGGGACGCCAAGTAGATGTCAATAAGCCCAGACCTATCCTTTTTAAACTGCAGGATGTCAGTGTCCGTGACAAAATTTGGTATGCCAAAGCCAAACTGAAAGGATCCGGCATTACGGTAGCAGAGTTTCTGACCAGGACGCGGCACCAAGTCTTCACGGCTGCGCGCGCAAAGTATGGCGTAACCAACTGCTGGACAAAGCAGGGCCATATTCAGATTTCGGGGCCTGATGGTACTCGGCATCGAATCGCCACCCTCGGCGAGCTTAATTTGATCGCTGAGCCTGAGCAAGAAACCGTAAAGCCGGCTGCTGCAGTTTCACCGGAAGCTATGGCTGCTCCAAAGAAAAAGCGTGCTGCAGCTAGTAAGAAGTGATGTATTCATTAACAGATTTATCACTGTTTTGGTCACTGTATGTTTCGGGTAATAAGACCTTTACTGATTAACTGTACCCTCAAAATTCACTTGGAACCTGTCCTACTCTTATATTTCTCTCTATAATCTTAATTAATTCCATTTAAAACCTTCTATACTTTAATTTAGTTGTTATTAATTAATTTCTTAGAAAATAGATAGTTTTGACAACTGACGTTTATGACATTGTCAGTGTCGATAGTCAATGTCAAATGTTACGTGTTGTTATTCCTAAAATTTTAAGCATGTTTTTCTTTATCGTGCACTAAGGCCTTATGGTGATTAAGATACCACTTTTTATTTTGAATACTGGAAACTTTTCTTCTTTTCTTAGTATTTTCTGTCGTTATAAATTTGATTTAGTAGTGAATATTACTCGAACGATATTCACAATAATTGTGACTAGATAAACAAAGTTTTTAACACGCGACTAGCGGGTGGACAATTTAAATTTTCTTTTTTATTGTATTGTATATTTAATTTATATATTTTTTCAATTTATTTATAATATATTAACAATGACTGATACTGAATCCAATAGTGATACTGAAAGCTTTTTATCAGCATGTAGTGACAACAGCTTTAGTAGCATTCCGACATTAGCCGATACCCTGGAGTCTCAGTTTTCCGATGTTCCGAAGAATTTCAATGTAGTCCATGTAAATGCACAAAGTATTCCGGCTCATTTTTCTGATATGCTGGCAAATTTTGACTGTAAGAACGTTCATGCAATCCTTGTCTCTGAATCATGGCTGAAACCATGCCTTCCTTCTACTTCCTATTCCCTACCTGGATACCAACTGGTAAGAAATGATCGCACGGGTAGCGTTGGTGGCGGTGTTGCTATATACCTTCGGGCCAATATCCCTTTTTCTATTATTAATATGTCTTCACAGCCACCACCGCAGAATGCCGGCGAGCATCTCTTTTTAGAAGTTAATCTTTGTCACACGAAGATACTACTTGGTGTTTACTATTGTCCTTCCTCACGCATCGATTTCTTTTCCTCTTTTGAAAATATCCTTGAAAACTTAACTCCTTCTTACAGTCACACAATTATAATGGGGGACTTCAATACCTGTCTTCTCAAACAAGATTCTCGTTGTTCATCCCTTCGTTCAATTGTACAATCTTGTAATTTATCTCTTCTTACTTTATGTGCCACTCACCATTTTCCAAATTCTACTCCTTCTCTTTTAGATCTCATTTTCGTTTCTTCAACTCAACACGTCGCTAAGCATGGTCAATGCTCAGCTGACGTTTTTTCCTATCATGATTTAGTCTTCCTTTCTTATAAAATCCGCCCACCTAAGGCAAAACCTAAGATTTTGAAGAATATTATCCTATATATACTAAGATCATTCTTGGTACGGACGATATAAATAAAGTATGAAGATATATAATAACATCTGCACTTTAACAGATGTGTTTGTGGTGAGTGACCAAGTGTTTGTCCAGTATAGAGTGGACAAAAAGTTATGATTAAAATAATAACAATGACAGACGCCTGCGTACTGCATATATTTGTGTAGGCAATTCATTACAACTGCTTAATTAAGCAACGCAAAGAGACGCGGAAAATACTTTTCGCTGCTGTCCAAGGACTAAGGCGCTCATCCCTGAAGCCATTAAAAAGGATGAAGACGGATTTGCACTGGTGGAAGGGAAGAAATGTCGGTCTTAACGTAACCAGAATAAACGCTGTAACACACCAGCGAGCAGGTATGTTGTAGTTGAAGCGCCCATCATGCTTCTGTATATCTTCCGTTTGGACACATAGACATCGGTAGAAAAGCTCTTTTAGTTCATCATCAGAAAAAGCTTAGCCTTTAGAAGCGGTACCGAATAAAGGACGATACTGACGGTGTCGTGGATGCAGTCGAGTAGGACAGTGCTCAGCCCATTTCCACTTAAGTTTACTAATCCTTTCAGCTCTATCGGCAACTTTAATTATTCTATGGAACCCCTCATTTCTGATTCGATCTCATAGAGAAATACTATGCATGGCTCTCTCCATAGTTCGCTGAGTGGCCTTGAGCTTTCTTATGAGGCCCATAGTGAGTGACCACGTCTGTGTGTATATTTGCTGTTAATGAACTAGTTGGGATTTATATGATATATTAAACCAATATATACAAGTGCTTTAGACAGATTCATCATCCAGTGCTAAATATTTCCATTTTCCAAATTACCACTGTAACAGTTACCGCTACCTGTCACCACTTGCGCTAGACGAAATATTGTTTTGACGCAAACATTTAAGATTTATTTTAGTTTTGCCAAGTCAACATTGCGACAAGAGAGGTGACGTTATTTATTGAAAACAATGAGATTTACATAATTTTGACAGGTCCGCAGGTGTTTAAGAAACGCGGATGTGAGTCATTTGGAAATACAATCAGTAGACTAAAATAGAATAGAAGTAACTATTTTCATAGAACATTTTCATAGAAAAATACGTTAGGTACATATTAGTATTTGGCAAAAAATATTTGGGTCTTTTTAATTTTATGATACCTGTCAGTGAATTTTTGCGCTGTCTTGACGTTTTTAAATCTCTCACCTTACTTTATGGCTCATACATTCAAAACCATGCTAGGTAATTCAGAACTATATGTAGCTGCTTTATAGAATTTATATATAGAAAAAAAAATTATAATCATCATGAATAGTGACTCCATAATCAAGTGAAGCTATTGGTGAAGTGATTAAATTTCTTAAGATTTTTTCATTTAAATTTGCTAGTTTTAGTAATGTCTTAGGTTTTCGCGATTATAATAAAACACTTTTAAACGGATTCTATCGCGTATATTTTAGATTTTTGTTTTTCCTGACGTTTCGAACACTTTGTAGGGTTCGTGGTGGCAGGATGACGATGAACCCTGCAGAGTGTCCGAAACGACAGAAAAAAAACAAAAATATATGCGATAGAATCCGTTTGAAAGTGTTTTTATTATAATTTGCAAGTTTTGTTATAATGCGCAAAATCATTCGTCTAATATGAGACGCGCCTACGCTTACGCGCTTGAGAATGCTATTCAAACTCGCAGCATCTTTGAAACTTAACGTTTAGATTTTTTTTCATTCTTTTCTGCTTTTGTAATGCTAAGCAGATATTATATACTAAATATAACGGTTGTAATCACTGTTGTAGACATGTAAAAATATAAGTACATTTCGACTGTGCCGATTTTCTATCAAACCCTAACAGTTTGTCAGAGTTATCGATACTATCTGTAAGCTGTAAGCTGTCGAGCTTGAAGTGAATTATTCGCCATGATGCATAGTAAAATTTGAACGGATGATTAACTTTAAGTTTAGACGTCACTAAAAAGAATACCGACTTCAAAAATCCTACACGATATAAAATGTTAAGACCACTGAAAAGGAAAAAAAAACTTTATTTATGAAGTCGGGCGAGGCCAGGTATGCCCCAACCATGGTTCATGCAGACCAACGAGAAGTTATATTTTATATTCCTCTATCATTCAACTAACCTATTTAGCTCAAAATCACCAAGTAATTTGCTTCACTAGCAGATATATAAATACGAAAGATCTATAGTTTTGCTTCAATATCAATATTATTAAAATAAAAAAGATACACCAAAAGTAATGTTTCATACATTTTTTTGTTTATTTCACTTTCTAAATCATCGACTTAGTATGTTATCGATTTAATAAATCACTACCGAAATCGCCGTGAAAATGTGGAACCGACGGACAATGACTGACGGCGACGAATGTTGGTGAGTACTAGTATATTTTTATAATGTTATTTTTATCGTAAATAGCACCACAGTGATAAGAAATACCTAATTTTTTTTTGGTTACGTCACATCTTTTGATTCTATAGTTGAAAATAACGCTAATACTAGATGTTGCTGGCAGCAAGTTTCAGAACGTATTGAGTAAGCGTCTTTTTATTTTATTTTAAGATGAGCTTCACGCACATATTTTAAGAGAAATGTAGTTACTTAACCGGACAATTGGCGAAGCTTGAACAGCCTCCAGCCGGACTTTAAAACTACATTTTCTTGGCACGGGCCGGCGCGAGCAAAGGTTGGGGGACATGAGTACCTAAGCATTTCAAATAGTAAGCATTATATAACCTAGTGTTGGCACTCGTGCCTTTCCCATAATTGCCTTTTACGACACCCACAGGATGAGATGGGATGATGTTATTCTTAAGCGTACTTAATTATTTCGGCCGAATGAAGTCCACTTCTGGACACAGGCCTCCCCCACAGATCACCACAACGACCGATATGGTGTGTTGTGTGCTCATCGGGGGGTCTTGCCATAATCGCCACGCTTGGCAGACGGGTTGGCGATCGCAGTTGAGTTGTTAATGTACTCTAAGGACGCTGCTGCCCATCCTCCGGTTAATCCCTTAGTCGACTTTTACGACACCCACGGGATGAAATGGGGTGGTGGCATTCTGAGCCGGCACCACACGGCTAGCCGGCACCACACGTATATCCAGATCCAATTTAATACTGTCTAAATATTTATTATAATATTTATTTATATCCATGTAGTATAGCATCCACCTAGTATATTGAACTCAACCGTCATTTATGTCAAGTAACTTCAATCACTGTATACTGTATTATTCAGAAGACGTCAAATTAAAATCTTGAAAATCCATTTAATCAATATAAAGTAGAGTAGTTAGATGTCTTGTATATAACGGATCTACTTACAGTCTGATTAGCTTTATGGACACAGTATTCGAAAAAAATTACATTATAAGATCAAAAAATCTGAAATGTAATAAAACTAAAACTATACAACCTATTGACGAGACGAGCAAGTCATTCGCCTTGGGTAAGGGATAAGCCCAAAAAATCTGTAATGCTACGTTTTTTTTTATTGGTCCCCAGTGGTAATTCATCATGAACTTCCTCCGCCCCGGGGAAGGGCGAAAGGGCATCTAGTAAGGACTTCTACCTGCTAATACCACTGGAGCGGTCATCTTCGGTACCGCAGGGGGGGTTCCAGGTCTTAGTAAGATCACACTAGAGCCCCCATTGGTGCTACGCCCACGCCTTTAGGCACATCTCGGAGAGGTTCTGCCCGGGGGTAACGCTACCAGATGCAGAATGCAGAACTAGTCCTGCGTATCACTCAGTTGCCTCATCTCGAGATATTCGTTAGTTGTATTCAATACTGAAACGCCATTTAATATCTAAATCCCACTTAATGATTTGAGATGCCCACCTTCCTACCAAAAACGCTCGGTCAACATATGCAATAATCAAAACTTGCACCATAAAATATCTCGGGGTTATAATTGATGAAACACTCTCTTTTAGACAACATATCGATAGCCTGGTTAAAAGAGTGCGTAAATTAACATGTGTGTTAAAAAAACTACGTACATCGATACGTACATACAACGAATCTGCGATTTCAAAATTAATCACACAAGTTTATTTGTCCTCAGGTCAATCTATAATCAATGATTGCATTACTTCATATCCGTAATTTGAAATCCATAGATTTTGGATTAGATTGATTATTAATTTCGCCCGTTAGCCGTGCGATCGAGTTGTTCATAAATCGACTCAGCAGTGTTGCTAAAATGTGCGTCTCCACGGTTTCAATAAAATTTGTGCCTTGTCTTTTAATTGATAGCCTCAGATAGTCTGTAATGACACTATATAAAATACCAGTACGATTCGTCGAAATATCCAATGTTAACATTTTTACAACAAGTAATGCGCGTAAGTAATTGAAAATGCACTTATTTCTTATAATAAATCAGCCCATTGCTGTCCCACTGCTGGCTATGGGCTTTTTCTCACGATGAGAAAGTTTAGGCCCTAGTCCACTACGCTGGTCTAGTGCGGGTTGACGGACTGGACCACACACCATTGAGAATATTTTGGAGACCCCTTAGGAGTGCAGGTTTCATCACGATGTTTTCCTTCACCGTTAACGCAAGTGACTGAAAAGTCAGAGGTGCAGGTCGGGATCGAACTCAAATCCTCCTGTATTGAAGGAAAGCGTTCAACCACTAGGCTAGCACTGCATGGATAATACTGGATAAATATTTAGAAAATAGCCTAAATAAAATCAGCTTATTTGACCACATTTACATGCGTTTGGTCGCCACAAGTTACAAATTAAGCCCATTTTACTAGAATTAAAAAAGTATTAATTTCTGAAAAGGAATAGATAAATACGATCACATATCGGTAGGTATTTAATATCTCCTTCTCGGATCGTTTAGTGTTATAAGTACATATTGTATAAGCACGCACTTACCGTAAATAATTCTCCAAATGAGATCACTTTGGTGGCATCCTTTAATTCCGGAGGCAGGAGACTCTTGCACGGTGTTTTGCCGTACTCGTTGATGATCTCGCATAGTTCCTTCATCTCAGTGCAGACCCTGGCCTGAGCTTCAGCCCCTCGGAACTCGGTCATGGAGCCGGGAATAGGTCTGGACAAAAAGTAACCATTATCATTAATTAGGAATTTAATAAAACACTTTTAAACGGATTACATTGTATTCTATTATCTTTGTTTTTCCTGACCTTTCGTACCCTTTTTACATCTCGGTCGCAGAATTATCTAATTTCTATAGAGAAGATGGTTGGCAAGTACCAACATTTGGAATCCAGTTCTCAAAATGAAAGTCGCTAACTACAAAATACACTGAAAAACATCAAGATACTGTGAGTGTTTACTGCATGCATTGTAATAATTTTTGATTAGCATTGTACGTAACATAAAATAACGTTTAAAAGCTATTACAACTACAAGGCCTGTCACCCTGCGACCACGGGCGCTGCATACTGTTCGAAATGTTAGGAAAAAAAAAACAAAATAATCCGTTTAAAAGTATTGTAATAAAATTTATTTAAATTTACTTATTTATTTCATCATACTCGTATCACCCAGAAGACGTCCACTGCTGAACAAAGGCCTCTCCCAGAAACGACCAGTTACATGCCATGTTTCGTAATTCATGGGAAATTTGCCCGTAGGTTCTCACCACGCTTGGCAGGCGGGTTAATGAGCCTTACGACTGAATCCTGAAACGTCAGTTAATATTAAGTCCCGCGGTAACTGTTTGAGAAACCCATTTTCGGTCGGCAACGGTAGTCGCATTTTACGACATCTACAGGAGGAGATGTAGTGGTCTTATATTATTAATCCAGATACCACACGGATCTTATTTATCTGTATCACAGGTATGCCTATGACAGTAAAATTATTATTAATCTCTTGTCAACAAATATAGATCGTAAAGTATTTCTGATAAGATAATGAGATTCCATGTGCAGCTGTAATTGCGGTATACTGTAACTGGCTTTGGTGTCCCATAAGTTTGTTATATTTTACCTACATTGCTATTTTGTTGCCTGATGAAAGAGATCAGTATTAATAGTAACGGCATATTTGTTTTCACAACTTTTGGGTAGACGCTGAATTGGATTATTTATTGTTAGTTTATTTCATTACGCACGGGTTATTTAATTATTTTGTTTGTTTCATTTCTACAAAGTGCAATTACTGTTACAAACGTTCCATTTTTTTAAATATTTAAGTTCTGTTAACGTATTAGATCTAGTAATTTTGGTTTGTGATTTGTATACTCCACTAGATTTTTGTTTTCCAGAATTAAATGTTACGACAATCATTTATTGTACTAACTTTTGACGTTAACACAATCATTTCAAAGTATCATCCCATCATTTCACCATCATTATATTTATCTATACAAATAAATAAAATTGAAATGTCTGTTTGTAATGTCAAAATAACAGCTCTTTACTAACTGCATATGAAAGTATATACGGTACCTACAACAAAAAAGCCATTTGTAATTTTTTTGTCTGTCTGTCTGTCTGTTTTTGTTCCAGGTAATCTCCGAAACGGCTAGACCGATTTTGACGGGACTTTCACTAGCAGATAGCTGATGTTATAATAAATAACTTAGGCTACTTTTATTTAAGAAAAATAATTAGGGTTCCGCGCAAAAAAATTAAACCCTTGAAATATATAATATCTAATATTTATATTCTATGTCAAGTGTCTAAGTCGAAGTACTCTAAATATCTTTTAAATTAAACGCGAGTGAAACCACGGTTCCCAGCTAGTTATATATATAATCGTTGGCGCGTCTCTTAGTGATCGTGTAACTTCAATTACAATTACAAAAAAAGTCTTCTTGCAGACATTTCGGTGAAATGTGGCTACTTACCCGAATGCATCTGGCGAAGCCAAAAGAGGCTTCCAGCCAGGCTTAAAATTAAAATTAAAACTAAGCATCTGCAGCGTGCGAAGGGTGCGGTACCTGCGGCACTCAAATCTCGGCTTAGCCTGGCTGGGGGATGCCAAATTATAGGACTCACTGCTCGGTAAACGACGGTGAGGTTAAGCATCGCTCGGCGTAGTCAGTCTCCTTACCAACCTCGCGGGCTAATCTTTTCGCTACGGCATGAGCTACTTCCATATGAAATATGGCCGACACGAGAGAAGAAGAACATGTTCAGCAATACGATATATTATGCGCTTACATTAAACGTGGGTCACACCGAATGTTTTTCGAATTAGCCAGGAAGAAAAGTTGCCGATGAAAAATTTATTTAAATTTCGAAAAAAGAATTTTTGGGAAGCTGTTGATGTACATTAAATTCATATGTCAGTGATTTTTACAAATTGGTGGCAATTTTAAAAGTGCATATCGTGCGTCGAAATCAATTTGACTAGAGAACATTTTCGCTCAATGATTTATTACGACTTTTGTTGCCTTTTTAATCAACAACTATGTTATGATAGACTTCGACTGGCATTTTATGATAAAGTCATTGAAGATTGTGCCACTATTTATGACTTATTAAATGAGTTTAAACGTGATCGATCAATCAATCTCAATGATGATTTGCGCAAAGGACGTCTTTCTGCGGCGACCACTGAAGATAAAGTGAGTGCTATGCGGCTAATGATAGAAGCTGATAAAAGAAAGAGATATATACGAGCAAGTTTAGGCGTTGATATAAGTCAAGTGCAAAAGTCTTTCATTAGCGTTTAAGCGTCAGAAAGCTTTGCACCAGATGGATACCTCATAATTTGACGGAAGATCAAAAGTGCCGTCGTTTGGATTGGTACCGCGAAATGCTTGAAAAATATAACGGACTGATAACGGATGACTCAATAGCTGTGTTTGACATCGTCATCGTGAAAGCTGGATATATTGTTACGAGCCAGAAACCAAAAGACAATCTGCCCAATGGATATTTCCATTCAAAGATTTGCCACCAAAAGTAAAGAAGGGCAGAAGTCAAGGCAAAAGCATGATTGTCTCATTCTTTAGACGGATGGATCATTTCGCAAGAATTACGATAGAGTATAAAAAGACTGTTGCTGCAGATTGATATGTTACTCATTGTCTACCGGCTGTCTTGGAAAATGTTCGACAGCAGTGCCCAAAAGCAGGATCCTCCTCCACCACGTCAACACTCCAGTGCACTCTGCCAGATGGACAATCGAATATTTGTCTTTGGAAGCTAAATATATATACATATAAGGAAGCGGAGCGATATATATATATTTATAAATATTTATATATATATATATTTATATATATTTATATATATATATTTATATATATTTATATATATATATTTATATATATATTTATATATATGTATATCGCTCCGCTTCCGAGCGTTGTCCGGATTAAAAATATAGTACCACTATATCTCATCCCGTGGATATTGTAAAATGTGAACTAGGGAATCATGCTGAATATTACACTCACCAACCACGCTTGGCGTTGGTTGGTGAGTACTGGCAAATTCCTCCCAAAATTACAACACAATTGTGGAAATTCGTTATTTAGCTATTGACGTCCTTTGGCAGATATGAAAATGATGACGCTCAGAATTAAATGTTTAAACAAAAACACTGCAATGTGATACTTGTGAATATAATGATGCAATATTGCTCGCATATCTAGGGATTCAATATTTTTCGATTAATTAAAAACATCTGCTAACTTAATTTGGATAATTTAAAGGTGCTTTGAACTTGCACCATCTTTTTCATTGAAACGTTGATTTTTTCGTTAACTATATAATTATTTCAGTGCATAATGAAAAAAGCTTCATTAGACTGGTTAATTGCTTCTGCGTAGGTATCACAATTATAGATGATACATAATTAGAAAATGTGTAGTTTATTTGATAAATTTTGTTTTACATCACTAAATTTTTCACAAAATTATAGATAAAATATTTTAAGTACTTATTAATTATTATTATTATACTTTGTCAAAGATCGAATATTTTATTCGGCTAATTAATTCAACACCAACAATTTCACTTGGAAATGTAAATTAAACTATCCACCAACATTTTAGAATTCATGTGGCTTCGTTTGTGAAATGTTTTACCACTGACAATCAGACATGATCAGTTATTGCCAGCCTTTAAAAGATTGGTAAGAGAACATTACTTGTCGCCCCAAATTCTGTTACTCCTGCTATTTAAATTCGCTTTCGTTCTATTTGTTAATGATATATATATATTCACATAATAGGTATACATATGAAATTGCCGTTTTGCAGTACTGGCCATTTCAAAAAAACATGTTTTTTGTTTGGCTATGAATTCTAATTTCAAGTATAGTGTTATGCTTTCACCAAGTTTGAATCTTTTTCGTCAACATGGATTCGTTGAAACTTCGACTAATTATGGAATGTGAGTACCGTATGGCAGCAACCCAGCACAAGCGGCATGCAACCTCAACGACGTTTACGGAGCGAACACTACAAACAAACGCACGACCCATTATTGGTTTGCCCATTTCCGGTCTGGAAATTTAGATCTAAAAAATGAACCCCATGGTCGTCCGAAAACTTTGACAATGACGACATGAAGGCGATTGTGGAAGCTGATGATACTTGATCTTTTTTATTTTTGTCCAGTGGAAATTCTACATGAACTTCACGCCCCGGGGAAGGGCGAAGGGGTGTGCCGGACTCCTACCAGCTAAAACCACTAGAGCCGTCATCTTCGGCCCCGAAGGGGGCTCCAGGTCCTCGTGAGATCATACTAGAGCCACCCATTGGTGCCACGCCCTTAGGCATATCTCGGAGGGGATGACTATAAAGCGGTCGCCCCCTCTAGCAAAGGGCAAGCGGCTGTATAAAGGCCGCCCCCAGGCACTTCTCTCGAATTCGTAATGTAAGGCTATTCGAGTGTTTAAAAAATTACCGAATTTTCTAAGAAGCCTTGACTTAAATTTGTTTAAGTGTAGATTATCATCTACTTATCCGTACACCACGGACTACCCCAATATTATTTTTCGTGACTTTCTTGTCCATCCTAAGGTTGTCTAGAAAAGATCGCTTTTAGCGATAAGACCGCCCATTGTACATTATATTAATATTTTAAGTTTTATTTTTAAGATCCAAATGGTCTACAATAAAGTATATTCTATTCTATTCTATTCTATTATATGATATATTAGTAAACACATGCTATTACACAACAAACGATTTCCTAAATAATTAAACTTTGTAAGTAATTAAAATAGATTTTGCTTAGTGAGTAAATTGGCTTTAATAGTAATAAAAATAAATATTTGTAGACCAGAAATGGTAGAATGTAAGAGACCTAAATATATTTATAACACCGATTGTACTATATTTTGACAAATCACCTGATCTATCTTTCTTTCTTTCTTTCAACGCGCCTGCCAAGCGTGACGATTATGGCAATACGGGAGGCTTACACGATATATCCAGACCGGTCATTGTGGCAATCTTTGGGGGAGGCTTGTGTCCAGCAGTGGACTTTATTCGGCTGAAATGATGATGAGATACTTGTTGTATTTGTTCCAGACATGAGTCTGTTTATGTCAGTTTACGGATGTAAACTGTACCCACAATACTTAAGTAACCCTTGAGTGAAATCCTTTTTAATTGGAATAAGATTAAAGCATTTTAGCATTAAAATATCCTATTGAAAAATCTCATTGTTTGACCAAACTAAAGCGTCTCAACACTGGATAACGTCCACAATACGTGGTCTACACTAAAGTTCTTATTATGTTTCTGCAACGTTTCACTTGAATGGCTAATGAAACCTACACAAGAGTAGGTTATACATAAAATACTGTCAAACTCCGTATAACTCACTTGCCATATTCATCCTTTGAAAATGTGGGCTTGTGGTTTTTGTCGAACTGTCCGCTGAATGCCGTCACCTTTTGTAGATCAGAGTGTGCTTGTGCCTTTGTGTCAAATGCTGATATGAGGTCTGTGAGGGACGAGCTCTGCAAATAAAATATAGATTTTACATAACGTGGCATCGGTGAAACAGGTAACATTACAGGAGAAAAAAAAAAACTGCCCACTGTAAGACTGTATTGTATTTGTAACTAATCCAACTATTATATTGTTCATTTTATTTAAAAGTTTTGAAATGTTTTCCCGAGTGAGAGTAGAGCGTGAGTTGCTTTACAGCAAAGATTTTCTATTAAAAAAATGTACTGAAATAATCAATATGCATTCCTGAGGTTTTCACTCCAAGGCAACTAACTATACGTATTTTATTGACAAATGTTTTAGTAGCTATGTACTTTTTATACAACCTATTGATGAATTGAGCATGTCATTCACTGGTTCTAAGCATCCAGCTTGCCGTGTGGTGCCGGCTACGAATAGCACCAACCCATCTCATCCCGTGGGTGTTGTAAACGGCGACTAAGGAATTAGACGGAGGACGGGCAGCAGCGTCCTTCGAATACATTAACAACTCAACTGCGATCGCCAACCCGCCTGCCAAGCGTGGCGATTATGGCAAAACCCCCCAATGAGTACTTAACACACCGATATCGGTCGTTGTGGTGGTCTTCGAGGGAGGCCTGTGTCCAGCAATGGACTTTGTTTGGCCGAAATGATGAAGCATCCAGCATGCCCATAACAATTATAATGCTGATATGTGTGTGGCAACACACTGCGCTTGTCACGCCGAGACTTCAATCAGGTGTGCTACTAAATAACAATATAACGATCGCCAGTTGACCTGCCAAGAGCGGTGATTATGGTGGTCCCCTTTTTGTCAGAGTTTTGGTTTTGGGTCATTAAACCGCACCCCCGGCAGATGTTATGTGCGTCGCCTGGCCTCACAGGCCCGGTCTCTGACATATTCTGACGATTCACGTAAAATCAAATAATCCAAATATTATTGAGGTTTGAAGGTCTTTCGATCTAAGTTCTATCCCAGTTGGTATTCAAGTGCTCATTGAACGCAGTTCGATAGGGTCGAAACTAAACGGTTACTCAACGACGTGTTGCCAGTTCCTTTTTGTATTCTACAGAGTTATTTAAACATTTTTTTACTCTAAATATTGTGATTTTTGTCATAATAATCAAATACATTTAATTTAATGCGATACCTTTACCTTTGCCGTGTGGTGCCGGCTCAGAATGCCACCACCCCATCTCTTCCCATGGGTGTCGTAAAAGTCGACTAAGGGATTAGCCGGAGGATGGGCAGCAGCGTCCTTCGAGTACATTAACAACTCAACTGCGATTGCCAACCCGCCTGCCAAGCGTGGCGATTATGGCAAAACCCCCCAATGAGCCCACAACACATCCATATCGGTGGTTGTGGTGATCCTTGGGGGAGGCCTGTGTCCAGCAGTGGACTTCATTCGGCCGAAATGATGATACCTTTACCCTTTTTTATAATTTTTTATTTATTTGGCAGAAAGGTGAAGTCGACACCTTAAAGACTGCCGTCTAATAACGTCAGTTGGACGATCAATGAACTAAAAATTGCATCCTCGGCTTTCGATTTCAGGCTCTTTTCCACTGGGAATCCTTAGATGCGCGATAGCTGCAGGTGCATCTGCTGTCGCTGTGTTTAGCTAACACGGGACGGTGTAACGTCCCGACGGTGCGGGACTGACAATTTTGAGTGTCCTCCGAAGCACGGAGATACTCAATTCAAATATCACTTTAAAATATACCACTCTATTATGAAACTTTTGTGCAATACTTGGATCGCGAAATTTTAAGTAATGTCGTTGGCATCCGATCCGATCGATTTATGTGAATACGTTGAAATCAACGTTATGGAACGATTGAAGGACGACTAGAGTATCTGAATACGCTTCGACGACAATCCGATCGAACGACTTTGCCGTCCAAATCATGTTCTGGTTCCATGGCTGGATGTGAGTTGAAAAGGGTTTTAACGACTTTCGGTGGAAATTAATAATTTATATAATCCAAAACCTACAGACATTTTTTAAATTTCATTCGTTTTTGTGTTAAGATCACATTTAACACAAAAATAGAGCAATCCTTAATCCCAAATCCATAGATTTTAGATTAAATTAATTATTAATTTCGGCTGTAAGCAGCTACGATATCGTTACGGTTTTGAATAAGTGAATCGGGCTGCTGGTCGGCCGACGGATTGCTCCAAGTTCGTCGCCTAGATATAATATAATACGGTATAATATATTTTCAGTGAGATTGACATGCCAATATACAAAGTGTATTAATCAGTGACACCCAGGAAGTGATTTTAATAAAAACAAATATTACAGGTAACTATTTGTGTAAGATTAAGAAGCATTGTATGTTTTTTATCGTGTGGTTTTAAATTATCTTATTTAATATTATACAGATCCGCTATTGTATCTCTATAGTAATTAGATATATTTCAAATATGTACATATATAATAACTGAAAACATTGAGCCAAAACATATTACTTCTTTTTTAATGTAACTTTAATTTAAACGTATCCAAACAGTTTCTGAGAAGCTATTCAGGTTTCATTTTCAAATTCAAGTTGGGCGACTCATCAACTTCTGAATATGTAGTTTGTTGTTTTGCTATTCTTCTGTGTGACATTGCTGAAGTCAAATAAAATAAAATAAATAGACGTGTTTTTAAACCAAACCTAGTTAAATTGAGGATGAAAAACCTTTTAATGGAGGTTCCGTAGCTGAATGTAGCTTACCGATGCAATTCAATTTGAAAATAAATTTGTGTATTATACCTTAAGGACACAACAATAATAATGATAAAATATATACTTAAAACTATATTATATATTTGTAAGAGAATGTTTAACACAGGACTTTTTCATCTGGTGCTTTAAAACAATGCAGCTATGTCCATCGTATGTTTGTCCGTCCGTATGATACCAAAATGAGTGTCAAGCCTATAAATTTTCAACCGTAGCGTTAACAATGTATCATAATATTAGCCAAAGGATGCCCACTGTTGCACAAAGACTTCCACTATAGATTTATACAATGCGTCATTTTAAGCAGCCTTTTACGAGATTCACGAGAGAAGATGGAGTAGTCCTATATTCTTAATATGGATACCACACATGCAAAAAATTCTAGTCTTCCGTCATCGAGATAATAAGATTTAAGTACACCATTTTAAATAGGTTGGGTGTAATATTTCAAGGTAAAATTTGAGTGTAATACTCAAATATGTATGTGTTGCATGCGTGGGTATAAAAACGTTTGGAGTTTCACTCCTGTCGCGGAAGGTTAAGCCGGTTAAGCAACCACATTTGCCTGAAATGTCTGCGAGTAGCCCTACACGTCCTCACGTGTAGCGAGTTGCACAAGCTTTATTATTTTTATGGCGAAGGGCTTGTATAAATACATTACCCAAGGTATTTGTTGATTATCATGATATCATCATTCATCATCATTTCGGCCAAATAAAGTCCACTGCTGGACACAGGCCTCCCCCAAAGAACTAATGAATACCAACATATCATATCAATGTATCATGATATTGTTATATGTATGTATATACCCGTGTATATTCCGTGTGGTGTCCGGATTAAGAATATAGCACCACTCCATCTCCTCCCGTGGATGTCGTAAAAGGCGACTAAGGGAATCTAAACCAGAGGGAAGGGCAGCAGCGTCCCTTCTGTGAAACGGTAGCCATACTGCGCTCACCAACCCGCCTGCCAAGCGTGGTGAGTATTGGCAAATACCCCCCAAAATGATGACACAGTTGTGAAAATCTATGGGGGAGGCCTTTGTTCAGCAGTGGACGTATAAATGGCCGATATGAATATATATATGTGTATTTATATTTTGGTATTCAAGGTGTAGCTGTACTAAAAAGTAAGGTGAAAAAGTTTTTGATACAAAGATGTAAAATGTCACTGACACAGTTTTATTGCCCTGGAAGATGTTTTAATTACCTATTTCTTTTTCTTATTTCCATATTATGCCTTATAAATAACATGATTGATAGAATGATCATTATCATATCAGCCACAAGAAACTCACTGCTGAACAAAGGCCTTCCCCATTGACTTCCACAAACTGTGTCATTATTTTGGGGCGAACTTACCAATACTCAACACGATTGGCAGGCGGGTTGAGCGCAGAATGGCTGCTGTAACACTGCTGCCCATCCCTCTGGTTTGGAATTCTAAGTTAGCTTTTACGACATCCACGGAAAAGTAGTGGTGTTATATTCTTAATCCGGACACCACACGGACTACAGCAAACATTAAACCAAAAAAAAAACATTCAGTGCAATGCTTCAGGTTAATAGATAGTTGATTTGGCACATCCAGCTGAAATGATTATTCCCTGTTATCACATCATTGAGCAAGATGGCAAAAACATCTTATTCAGCTGTCTGTTTTAATAAATAAATAATAAAAAATCTTTATTTCAGGCAAAGCACAAGAGTTTAACGTCTACACATACCATACCCATATCACATTATTATAATTTAATCAATATTTAATTATAATTAGATTTATAAATAATACACAACATTATACATCACAATATCAATTTAAAACTGAACGCAACTATGTCCAGTCGATACAAAATAAAATTCAATAAAAACACAATAATAACACAAAATTAGAATTCACAAGATTAATAGTACAAAGTGTAAAAGTCAGCTAAGATTAACATTTATGTCCAGTCTATACTATAAATTCAAATTAAATTAAAATATTTAGTGGCCATGTAAATGGTGTTGAATACAGTAGTCACAATGCTGTTTTTACATTTAATTAGTCTTAGGTGAAATGATGCTCGAAGCCTACGCATTACGGCATAGAAATCGTCGGTACGGTTCTCAGCAAACATTCCAGACGCGCTACACCGCCAGGACAACCCGAGCATGGCCCGGAACGCGTTGTTGTATTGTACACGAAAAGTATTGTAGGTACTCCTTGTGTACTTATACCAAAGTTGGTCGGTGTAGAACGCCTGGCAGTATGCCTTGATCGTCTGGCGAGCATGTTACTTTTACAAGCAATGCTTCGCCTTTGTCTTTCTAAGTCAAGGTTATCAGTAAGGTCATCGGTAACAATGTGTCCAAGATATTTAAAGTTATTTACAATTTTAAGCGCAGTCCCACACAAATTTACGGGCAATACATTTTCTGGTCCTTTACCGTATTTAAAAATCAATATTTCCGATTTATTTACATTATACGTCAACCAATGAGCGGCTGCATAGCGCTCGCAGATCACAATAAGTTTTCTCAACCCGCCAGCAGAGGGGCTGAGCAGCACCATATCGTCAGCGTAGCCAAGGTTATTAAGGCATTCGCCTCCTACGTGGCATCCGACTCTGGTTCTGCTCAGCTCCTCCAGTAGCTCGTTAATATATAGATTAAAAAGCACTGTAGAAGACAGACCACCTTGTCTTACCCCACAGGCTAGTTTGTATGTTTCAGAGAAGCTGCAGCTGCCCCACTTGACTCGATTTACTTGATTAGTGTACCAATACTCCAAAATATTTATTATTATAGGTGGTACTTTTGTATTTCTTAATTATTCCCATAGTATTTTATAATAAATAGAGTCAAAAGCACGGCTCAGATCAGGAAAGCATGCAAAAACAGAGATTCATCATATCATATCAGCCACAGGACGTCCACTGTTGAACAAAGGCCTCCCCATTAGATTTCCAGAACGAGTAGTTACATGCCGCCCTCATCCAACGACTCCCAACGACCTTCACCAGGTCGTCTGTCCACCTTGTTGGAGGTCGTCCCACGCTGCGTTATCTGGTGCGCGGTCTCCATTCTAGAACCTTTGTGCCCCAGCGGCCATCAGTTCTACAAGCAATGTGCCTGCCCATTGCCACTTCAGTTTATTAATCCTTTCAGCTATGTCGACAACTTTAGTTCTTCTACGGATCTCCTCATTTCTGATTCGATCTCGTAGAAGCTGAAGACCGAGGACGGCAGTGTAGCGTCGACTAAGCCAGAGGTTTTGAGAGAGATTGAGAACTTCTACCGGCAGTTCTCCTCGGTTCTATACCTACCATTGGCTCGGACAAAGACCCGCAAGCTAAACTAACCCAACACTATACCGAGGATATCCCTGACATCAGCCTGTACGAGATTAGGATTGCCTTAAAACAGCTTAAAAATAACAAGGCACCGGGTGGGGACGGAATTACGACAGAGCTTCTGAAAGCGGGTGGCACACTGGTACTAAAAACACACAACAAAAGGCACAACGCAGGAAGCGTGGAACAGAGGTGAGGTGGAGCTCTGCTTCAAAAAGGGTGATAACACCCTATTGAAGAATTATAGACCCATCTCACTTCTGAGCCATGTTTATAAGCTGTTTTCAAGGGTCATCACGAATCGTCTCGAGCGCAGGTTTGATGACTTCCAGCCTCCCGAACAAGCCGGTTTCCGAAATGGTTTCAGTACCATAGACCACATCCATACGCTGTGGCAGGTTATACAGAAGACCGAGGAGTATAATCTGTCACTATGCTTGGCATTTGTGGACTATGAGAAAGCCTTCGATTCGATCGAAACCTGGGCAGTGCTGCAATCTCTGCAGCGGTGCCACATTGACTATCGGTACATTGAAGTGTTGAAGTGCTTATACAGAAACGCCACTATGTCGGTCCGAGTACATGAACAGAGCAAGGGGGCAATTCCATTGCAGAAAGGTGTGAGAAAGGGGGACGTCATTTCCCCGAAACTGTTCACCGCTGCAATGGAGGATGCCTTCAAGCTACTGGAGTGGAAAGGATTCGGCATTAACATCAATGGCGAGTATATCACTCAACTTCGATTTGGCGATGACATCGTAGACGTGGCAGAATCGCTGCAAGAGCTCAGCAAAATGCTCGATGATCTCAACAGAGTTTCCCAACAGGTGGGTCCTTAAAATGAAAATGGACAAGACAAATTCTACATGGAACTTTCTTTACCCCAGGGAAGGGCGAAAGGGTATGCTGGACTCCTACCGGCTAAAACCACTAGAGCGGTCATGTTCAGCACCGAAAAGAAGCTCCAGGTCCTCGTAAGATCACACTAGATCCGCCCATTGGAGCCACGCCTTTAGTCAAATCTCGGTGGGGATGACAGCGGTCACGCCCTCTAGCGGAGGGCAGGTGGCTGTAAAAAGGCCGCCCCCAGGCACTTTTTGGGGAGGATTGTAAAGGATCCCCCCCGAGTCTCGCTATGCGCTGTGCTACACACACTGTACGGCACGTGACCACGTGCGAACCCCGGAGAAGACGGTGGTATAACGGGGAGTCTCCTTCTGGAGCATGAAGCTCTCGCGGAAGGTGACCACTGTACTCCAATTTTCATGCTCTGCCAACGTAAAACATCCCTACCCTGGTCCCTACAAAGAACGATTTTGATGGAATAAACTATGACAACACTATATTCTACATAAAGCCGACCGTTAGAACCTGGGAATCTGCAAGTCGCGAATGAACAGGTTTCTACTAGGCAGGCGTGTACCATCGGCGACAGCATTATCGCCTTACATCAGGTGAGATAGTGGGCAAACGCAGTCATACTGAATAGCAATTGACGGCACGGTTGGTGCAGTGGCTGATACAGTCGGCTGCTGTGCTCCGGGTCGTGGGTTTGATTCCCGCACGGAACAAATATTTGTACGATCTGCAGGTAGTTGTTCCTGGTCTGGGTGTATTGTATGTGGAAATCATGTCTGTCAAACGCATCCACGACATAGGAGAAATCCTAGTGTGGGGCAAAGTATTTCTTAAAAAAAAGTTTACATGAATAAATATAGTATAATATAATAAAGTCTTAGGTTTTCGCGAGTAATACACATTAGAATAAAACACTTTTAAACGGATTCTATCGCGTATTTTTTAGATTTTTGTTTTTCCTGACGTTCCCAGTCACAAACCAAATGTCACACTAAAAACATCAAGACACTGAGGGATTACTGCGTGCATCGAAATAACTTTTGATTATAATTGTACGGTAGATAAAATAAAATATAATAACTTAGTCATCCTGCGACCACGAACCCTGCAAAGTGTTCGAAACGACAGGAAAAACAAAAATCTAAAATATATGCGATAGAATCCGTTTAAATGTGTTTTATTATAATAGTATAATATATATATATATATATATATATATAAATAGTAAGAAACTCTGCTATGAAAATAATAAAAATGCCAAGTAAATATAAACATTTCGATTTCATTAGGATATGTTTGTGAAAGCTCCATGAAAACATCAATCTGGGAATCAAAAAACAAATATGTTCAGTATTAATCACTATTGTAAATATTAACTTGTTTTTCCAATCGTTTGCCGATGTGATTCAATGTATTTTTTTATTTTGATAAGAGCTACAAATACGTGGCCGTGAATAATTGGCTTATTTTCAGAGTCAACATTTGTAGAATTTTAAGTACCTACCATGTTTTTTATGTTTTATTGACTTCTTAGCAAGTTTTAATGTATACAATGCTTTAATTAACGCAGTAGTGATGCGTTATAAATTAATAACACGACTTGGCATCGACCGAGGTTTAAAAATAAACGTCTCGCGAACTTTGCATGTGTTCGAAAACCGAGCATTGTGCCGTATCCAGAAAATATAGTGCTATCATACTTTTTGTAAACACGTTGTCGGTACGGTTGGCACAGTGGCTAAGCGATTGGCTTTGTGCGATACCTGTCACCGATCGCCGCATGAAACAAATGTTTGTTTGATCAACAGGTAATTGTTTCGGGCCTGGGTGTTTGAGCCGGGGAAATGTATGCCTGTAAACTGTGTTCAACTGTGTGTGTGTAGTGTATTTTGTTATAATAACGTCGCCCCATTTTTATAAAAATCTAGGCAGTGAAATTACTGGATGCAAGAGACAAAATACTTAACTAATGTCTCTATTTAACGAGCGCAGCGTGTCGCCACGCAGGCGTGCACGTCGCACGTAGTCCTGGGTAGCATTATATTTGCTATGGGAAGACATGATGCTTACAACCGCTTTTTTATCCAGTCACTTGAATTGAATAAAAAAATGTGAATAAAAGGAAGAAATAGCATTTTTTTACCACTAAACTGGCAAATATGTATCATCATTTCGGCCAAACAAAGTCCACTACTGGACACAGGCGACGACGACGACCGACATCGGTATGTTGTGTGCTGATTGGGGGGTTTTGCCATAATCGCGAAGCTTGGCAGGCGGGTTGGCAATCGTCGTTGAGCTGCTAATGTATTCGACGCTGCTGCCCAACTTCCAGCTAATCCCTTAGTCGCCTTTTAGGACACCCACGAGATGAGATGGGTTGGTGCTATTCGTGTAGAGTCAAAGCTGGTATCTAGGTACCAATATTATGTATCATCTGGACAAGATATTTGCGTCTCCGTAAGAAATAAAGGGTTATAAAGGGTCAGCTTTGCATTGGAGTAAAGTCCCCTAATGTTGCGAAAGTCAGTTTTTTGTGATACCGCTGAATAATTCTTACTCTTTTTTCTGGCCATATTATATTTAAAGAATTTCGAAGAATTAAGAGGAACCGCTACATAAAATTAAGTGCGGTACAAACCCGCCATAGTAATGCTCAGGTTATGCGGCAGGCGGAAGGGTCTCGGTCTCCCTCTGTAGCAGTGCAGTACAAGGTAATTTTTGAAGTGAAAACTTCTTTTAGCGCGGTACGCATATTTTTAGACGAGATAAAATCTCTGGACTCGCGACACCGTTACGAGGCGCTATTTGAAGTGAAAGGTTCTTTTAGCGCGGTACGCTTATTTTTAGACGAGATAAAATCTCTGGACTCACGACACCGTTACGAGACGCAACTATAGTGTGTACATATCGGCATGTACATATAGCAGACCGCGAATGCGTCTAGATAAATAAATAAATAAACATTTGTTGCTATAAAATTTTCACTTCTGTCGGCACTTCCGGAGTGCAATTTTTTTTTACGTAAAACTTCACCGCCAGTCCCCTGTTACTGCCAACAACAACCTTACTTTCCATAGGAACACAACACTGTAAAATAGCAGTGTTATTGAGTTACGATGTAAGGTGGAGGTAATACCCCAGTCGGGCCGCTCCCAGTTTGAGCAGGAAACCCGTTATGCCATACCTATTGATAACTAAGTACATTGTCAAAAATCGTTACGCGGCGCCGCGTCAGTTTACTCGTACTCTGTCATGCCATGTGGTGCCAGCCAAGAATACCACCACCCCATCTCATCGCGTGGGTGTCGTAAAAGGCAAATATTGGATTTGCAGGAGGATGGGCAGCGTCCTTGGAGTATATTTATAACTCAACTGTGATCGCCAACCCATCTACCAAGCGTGGCGATTATGGCAATATTCCCCAATGAGCACACAACACAAACCCATATCGGTCGTTGTGACAATCTTTGTCATAAAATATCCTTACAATGTAATTAATGTTCTTCCAGTTTTTCAAACATTTCTTTTTCTGATAGTCTTGTAACTAAACATATTCTTTGAATTAGACAATGACACGACAGAAAATCTCAAACAGAACAAGCATATTGCAAGTAAAAGACTCAAGAGTTGACTCAAAACGTAAAAATCCAATCTTATGAAATGAAATGAATTAAAAGCTACATGACTGATCATCATCATATCAGCCATAGGTCATCCACCGCTG
Source organism: Diloba caeruleocephala (assembly GCA_947459985.1). Classification (NCBI taxonomy): domain Eukaryota; kingdom Metazoa; phylum Arthropoda; class Insecta; order Lepidoptera; family Noctuidae; genus Diloba; species Diloba caeruleocephala. The sequence continues at coordinate 8,902,153 of OX381618.1, forward strand.
AAAAAACACGTCCCTACATAATTTTGGTGGAATTTGCCAGTACTCTCCGTGCTTGGTAAGCGGGTTGACGAGCGCAGAATAGCTACTGTTCCACAGAAAGGTTGCTGTAGCCTATCTTTCTGGTTTAGAATCCCTTAGTCATCACTTACGACATCCATGGGAGGAGACGAAGTGGAGCTATATCCGCACTCTGGATACCACACGGAAATGGTACAGATATACATCATGCATTATTATCTCCATATCCATTAGTACGGCCCCGTGACATAAACGAAAAAACAAACTGACACCTCTATGTCGTAGACTTTGGTATATATTTGTTTAGTATCTGTACATGAAGAGGTTTGATCATCTTGTTAAAAAATTCAAACACAGGCTTTTTAAATCAAGACTATTGAAAATTTGTATGGTTCGGTGGCAGAGCGTTTACTTTTCATGAAAGGTTCTGCGTTTCAGTGAGCTTGTATTGAGTGTGGGTGTTATTACGTAAGAGTTCTTTGTACCCAACTGTGCGACAGCAGCGGCAGGATTATGTTTTTCAGGCGTATCTCTGTATGAGGGAGTCTTTATACCCTCGAAGCATTCATTAAGGCTGGATGAATTGAATTCATGAGGTGTCTATCGACTAACCTAAGCCGTGCGATTGGTACGGGATAGGTTTTGTTTAAAAAACAACAAAATAGCTGCCGTGAAATACGAAATGGCGAATGTTACAATACACTAAATGGTTGTAATAGTTTAGTTTAGGTATTTGATTACATGATTACTGAAAAGCTACGGTAAACCTACAGTGCTGACTATAAGTGTTAAATATCTTACGTTTTGTTTACATTTTTTCAGTTAATTTTTTTTATTTCCTTTTTATGTTTATGAGCATAACCACCGTACCAGTATATCCAGGGGCATAGTTTACATAATATACATTCAAATGAAATCATTACAATAACCTGTATTGTTTACCTTACGCCAAAGTTCTATTAGTGGACTGCTGTTACAAAAGAACTTTGATATATTTTACCAAATACAACACATTTTTAAGGGACTCTAAGCCAGAGGGTGGTGTGAGTGTTAGATCAGCAGCGTCCCTTCTGTGGCACAGCAGCCATTTTGCGCTCACCAATCCCTCTGCCAAGCATAGTGAATATTGGCAAGTTCCTCTCAAAATAGGACATGTAACTGGTCGTTTACCGGGGAGGCTTTTGTTCAATAGTGGACGTATTTTGGCTGATATGATGATGAATTAAATTTTTGCCTTGTATTTAAACGCTTACTTGAAATTTTCCTATTGTATACCCAAATAAATTCCAAATCCCTGCCTAAATGGACAAATAAATATACGGATAAAGTATCTAATAACTGTAACTATTTTCATTTTTATTTAATGTTAGAATAATAGGCCCCGGAAAAATTTATTTCAAACCAAGGATTCATATTTATGGCTTGGGCCATTTTTGTTTTTTTATTGGTCTCCAGTGGCAATTCTTCATGAACTTCCTTCACCCCGGGAAGGGAATGGTGAAAGGGCATGCTGGACTCCTACCGGCTAAAACCACTGGAGCGTTCATCTTTGGTACCGCAGGGGGGTTCCAGATCTTAGTAAGATCACACTAGAGCCCCCATTGGTAGCACACTAGCACTAGCACTAGCACTAGCACTAGTATTTAGGCACATCTCGAAGGGAAGGACTGTAAACGGTCACCCCCTCTAGTGGAGGATTCCTCCAACAATCCCTCGCTGTTCGCTGTGCAGCGCACACGGCGGCACGTAAACGCATGCGCGTCGCCATCTTCCCGAGGGTCACTTGGTATGAGCACGCAGATTCCCCAATTTGCGCGCTCACTACCCCATGCGACTTAGGCCTATACAGTCACATTGCCAGAATCAGCACAATTTACTCATTTTATGATAAGTGATGATTTAAATAGGCAATTATATTTAAACTACACCCACCTATTCAGAGAATTGAGCCGTCGATCATTCACATCGAATAATAATCCCGAATCAAATGTTGTATGTTTTCTGAATTTGTAATTAGAACTCGTATTCAGATTTCAATTAAAATAACCAACATTATGTATCCCACATAATGATATATTATTTTAAAATCCATAGAAATTTGTCAAAGGAATAGCCAACGTACACTGAATCTATTTTCATCTTATATGTATAGCTTTGTCCATACAATTATTGTTGTACCGTAACTTGGAAAAGGCATGTGTCCCGCAGTGAACTTTGATAGGATGGGTTAATGCTTATAATAATAAATTTAGTAATAACTTTGCCATGTTCGTGGTCGCAGGTCGTGGTCAGCGATGTACATCGCGTGCATTATAGATTTTCTGTTTTTCCCAACTTTTCGAACATTATGCAGTATGGTCGCATAGCTGACCACGACCTACGACCACGAACATGGCAAAGTTATTACTAAATTTATTATTATAAGCATTAACCCATCCTATCAAAGTTCACTGCGGGACACATGCCTATTTAAAAGTTACTAAAATATAGTATTAATTATTTCAACCGAGTGTACCGTTACATTATTAAAAAAATCAAATTTAAACATTTTTCATGTGATTCAAGAACGATGTCCTGCTTCTAAAAGCGGTATGAAATGGAATGAAAGGAATCCTGGGATTCCTCCAGTATTGTGGATATAGCTTACATACATAAATCTCACATGTCCAAATCCAGAACGACTACCTGTACGCTAAACAAATGTTTCTGTTATTCTACCCAGTAGATATGTATTTTATTTTTTTCATGGAAGCGGTTTATGTCAAACTAAGCGTCCTGCTTTGTGGCTGTTTTTCAGCATTCGTTTTCACACGGTATGCTACGCCCGCTGGAAATCTGACGTAGAACTAATTGTTTAATTGGTTATTATTTCTGGCCTAAAACGAAAACCTCCCTAGATACTACTCAGTAGATATGTATGCCTAATTTTATCTTTATGGAAGCGGCTTATGTCATTCTAAACGGTTTGCTTCGTTGCTGCGTTTTTGAGCATTCCTGACCACATGAAATGCTATCCCGCTGGAATTGTGATTAATAACTAGTCCTTTAATTGATTATTTTCTACTTAAAATAAAAACATTCCTAGATTATCGTATTAATAAACAATGGTAACTCATAAGAGATTGTATTAGCCAAAAAACGTAATTAACCCAATTTTCAGAGTTCGTGATAATTACAAACGTGCAGAATGAGCCCACTTTGTACCACTGTACGTTATTTATGTTCCGTGATAACACGCTTTATCCCTGTATTTACTCAGTCGTGAATATAAATAACAATCTACAAAAACGTAGGCATACGAAGTATTTTGTTAACAATTATTAATGTTACTCTCATTCATGAATTAATTAAATTAATACCATCATTGTTTAGATATTTAATTTAGTTATTATATAAAATTGTGTATAAGTGATGTGCCCTGAAGGGGCTTAATGTTGTTTATCCTATTGTATTGTTAACATCTCATATACATAATTTGATTTAGATTAATCTAAAATACCGCAGTGCCCTAAGTCGGAATCCACTATCCAGTGTGACATATCATATCGGCCATTTATACGTATATAGGCCTCACCCATAGATTTTCACAACTGTGTCATCATTTTGGGGAGTATTTGCCAATACTCGCCACGCTTGGCAGGCGGGTTGGTGAGCGCAGTATGGCTACCGTTTTACAGAAGGGACGCTGCTGCCCATCCCTCTGGTTTAGATTCCCTTAATCGCCTTTTACGACATCCACGGGAGGAGATGGAGTGGTGCTATATTCTTAATCCGGACACCACACGGAATCGACATTGAATGGGCTAAATTGAAAATCAAAAAAAATTTTGTTTCTTTCTGAACAAACGTGACTGAGATTTTGTCGCTTACTATCGGCCTCATAAGAAAGCTCAAGATCACTCAGTGAGCTATGCTTAGTAGTAGTAGTATTATTCATTGAGGAGAGCGAATCGTAAATGTAGAGATCCCTAGAAGAACTAAGGTTGCAGACATACCTAGCTAAAAGGGTTAGTTAGCTGAACTGGGGCAACTAGGGGAACTAGTGGGGCAATTTGGATATGGGCAACGGAACCCCAGGGGACAGAGGCTGGCCGATTTTTTGGAAAAGGCCCTCCTTTTCCCTAGAGTCCCTACTCTTCGTGATGAACTCCTTTTTCCAAAAGCCGCCTCACAGGAAATGGACCTGGATGAGTCCCGATGGTTCCACGAGGAATGAGATTGACTTCATCATGACCAATAGGAGGCAAATATTCAATGATGTCTCTGTGATCCACAGGGTGAAAACCGGTAGTGATCATCGAATGGTAAGAGGCACATTGAATATTAATCTCAAAGTTGAGAGGTCTCGTCTGATGAGGTCTACGCTCCGGCCCTCTAGTGCTCATATCCAAAACCCCGAGAGCTTTCAACTCGAACTCCAAAACCGCTTCGAGTGCCTAGAACATTGCGTATCTGTGGACGATTTAAATGGTAGGTTTGTAGAAACTGTCCAAACGGTTGGGTCTAAGTTCTTTAAGGCCCACCGTAAAGGTAGACCAAAAAAGTTCTCCGATCACACTCTCGACCTCATGGCAGAAAGACGCGCCATGACGCTGCAGTCCTCCGGTGATGCTGAAGCATACCGACTGCTCAATAGACGGATATGGAAGTCCTTGCGTCACGATATCCGCACCTTTAACACCAACGGTGTTAAAGAGGCGATTGAGCAGAATCAAGGCTCCAAAGTGTTCGCAAGAGACAAGTCTATTGGGCAAAGTCGTATTATGAAGCTGAAGACCGAGGACGGCAGTGTAGCGTCGACTAAGCCAGAGGTTTTGAGAGAGATTGAGAAGTTCTACCGGCAGTTATACACCTCGGTAACTATACCTACCATTGGCTCTGACAAAGACCCGCGAGCCAAACTAACCCGACACTATACCGAGGATATCCCGGACATCAGCCTGTACGAGATTAGGATGGCCTTGAAACAGCTTAAAAATAACAAGGCGCCGGGTGGAGACGAAATTACGACAGAGCTTCTGAAAGCGGGTGGAACACCGGTACTTAAAGTCCTTCAGAAGCTATTCAATTCCGTCTTACTCGAGGGCACAACGCCGGAAGCGTGGAACAGAGGTGAGGTGGTGCTCTTCTTCAAAAAGGGTGATAACACCCTATTGAAGAATTATAGACCCATCTCACTTCTGAGCCATGTTTATAAGCTCTTTTCAAGGGTCATCACGAATCGTCTCGAGCGCAGGTTTGATGACTTCCAGCCTCCCGAACAAGCCGGTTTCCGAAAAGGTTTCAGTACCATAGACCACATCCATACGCTGCGGCAGGTTATACAGAAGACCGAGGAGTATAATCTGCCACTATGCTTGGCGTTTGTGGACTATGAGAAAGCCTTCGATTCGATCGAAACCTGGGCAGTGCTGCAATCTCTGCAGCGGTGCCAGATTGACTATCGGTACATTGAAGTGTTGAAGTGCTTATACAGAAACGCCACCATGTCGGTCCGAGTACATGAACAGAGCACGGGGGCAATTCCATTGCAGAGAGGTGTGAGACAGGGGGACGTCATTTCCCCGAAACTGTTCACCGCTGCAATGGAGGATGCCTTCAAGCTACTGGAGTGGAAAGGATTCGGCATTAACATCAATGGCGAGTATATCACTCACCTTCGATTTGCCGATGACATCGTAGTCATGGCAGAATCGCTGCAAGAGCTCAGCACAATGCTCGATGATCTCAACAGAGTTTCCCAACAGGTTGGCCTTAAGATGAACATGGGCAAGACAAAAGTCATGTCAAATGCCCATGTCGTGCCCATCCCAATATCCGTTGGGAGCTCTGTTCTCGAAGTTGTTGACGAGTATGTCTACCTAGGACAAACTGTCCAGTTAGGTAGGTCCAACTTCGAGAAAGAGGTCAATCGTCGAATCCGACTCGGCTGGGCAGCGTTCGGGAAACTTCGCAACGTCTTTTCGTCAACAATACCGCAATGCCTCAAGACGCAAATCTTTAACCAGTGTGTGTTACCAGTGATGACATATGGAACAGAGACGTGGTCACTCACAATGGGCCTCATAAGAAAGCTCAAGGTCACTCAGCGAGCTATGGAGAGAGCTATGCTTGGTATTTCTCTACGAGATCGAATCAGAAATGAGGAGATCCGTAGAAGAACTAAAGTTGTCGACATAGCTGAAAGGATTAGTAAACTGAAGTGGCAATGGGCAGGGCACATTGCTCGTAGAACTGATGGCCGTTGGGGCACAAAGGTTCTCGAATGGAGACCGCGCACCGGAAAACGCAGCGTGGGACGACCTCCAACGAGGTGGACAGACGACCTGGTGAAGGTCGCTGGGAGTCGTTGGATGAGAGCGGCATGTGACCGCTCGTTGTGGAAATCTAAGGGGGAGGCCTTTGTTCAGCAGTGGACGTCCTGTGGCTGATATGATGAGCTGAACTGGTGGGTCACATAGCTCATAGAACTGATGGCCGTTGAGCCAGAAAGTTTTTCGAGTGGACACCACGCCCTGGAAAATGCAACATGGGATGGCCTGCAACCAGATCGATAGATGACCTGGTAAAGGTAGCTAGAAATTGAAGATGCGGGCGGCATGTAATTGGCCGTTGTGGGAATCTATCGGCCTTTTTCAGCTATGGACATCCTTCAGCTGATATGATGATTGATGATGACTTTAGACTTATCTGCGCTCAATACGACAATGATCTACAATTTTGGCTCAATTCATCTATACAAATAAATTTAATTGAAGTGACTTTCTGTATTTTTTTTCTTTTTTTGGGCTTCTCGCATACATTTTTGGGAAATGTGGTTGCTTAACCGGTCATTTCTGGCGAATCCAAAAGAGGCCTCCAGCTAGTGTTGAGTAGGACATACAAGAGGCAGTACATTTGTCCCGGACATGACACAATATTGTAAGAGCGGCTCAACATTATATCATGTACCACTTCAAATTTTATGTCGCGTTACTCTACTCCTCGCATATGAACTGTAGGGTGAGAGAGAGAGAGAGAGAATGAGGCACATGCTTCAAAAGCACGTCGTTTTATTTAACAGACATTATCGTGACTGCAAGAGACAACATGATGTTTTTATTCACTCTATTACAAATGTACTAGTTTAAAGTACGAGACGCGACAGTTTTAGAAAAATAAGATTTCATGAATGCCTGATAAATACCTATTTGTTTTGCTTGTGTTGCTGTTTATGTCTGTGTATTAGGTATATTTTAAATCAAAATCATGTTTTACAAATAAGTCGCCTGCACAATAATATTACAGTGGCTAATAAGTAAAAACGTCGATACAATTGTCATTTGTCTATAATCAATCGCTTCTTATTACTTTTCTTTAAGTATTACGTCAATCACACTTTGTAAGACAGGGCAGTACAAATACAGCAACAGTACATGAAATACTCGTTCTTTCAAATGTACCGCCAAACTTCATGTCATGACGCCAAGCTACATGTCATGGCGCCTCGCTTCATTTGAAGTGGGACATTGTACTGGCTCGGTACAAAAAAGAGGCTACTCTTACAAACTCATTTTTAAATCGTGTCCTACTCAACACTACCTCCAGCCAGGCTTATAATTAATATTAAAAACTAAGCAACTTTCGCTAAGGGTGCCCCTGTGGGACACGGACCTCGGCTTAGGGCGTTGCTGGGGATAACAAGCTAGTGTTTTGGGGACAGCTGGATCGGCATTATTTAAAATGTATTAAGGGACATTTAAAGCTACAGGTTCGGCACGGGCTGGCGCGAGCAAGAGACGGGAAGGAGAAATGCTAACTTGAACGGGAAGGTGACGCGGCGATAGGCCTCCGCGACGTCGGTGAGGCGGGCATCCTCGGCGGCGAGGGCGGTAAAACGGTCGGGTGTTAAGTGAACGAAACAACGCGAGTCTCTTTATGTGATTCAACGTGATTTTATCGTCTGGATCGACCAGAACGTGCATCGAGCGGCAACACTGTTTGTAATAATAATGTCTTAGGTTTTCGCGAGTATTACACATTATAATAAAACAGTTTTAAACGGATTCTATCGCGGATATTTTAGATTTTTGACGTTTCGAACACTTTGCAGGGTTCATGGTCGCAGGATGACTGCAAAGTGTTCAAAAAGTCTAAATTATACGCGATTAAAAGTGTTTTATTATACTATTTGTAATGTCAAAATAACAGCTTTTTACTAAATGCATATCAAATCATATAGGGTCCTCATAAAATAAAATGTCTGTCTGTATATTGCAGCTAATCTCCGAAACGGCTAGACCGATATTACCGGGACTTTCACTTGCAGATAGCTGATGTTATACAGAGTAAGTTATGTTACTTTTTATTTAAGAAAAAGAAAGAAAATTAGAAAGCATTTGAAAAATGAACTCCAATATATGTATACTCTTTATGTCAACTGTCTATTGCCGAAGTACTCAAAATTATTTGTAAGTAATCATATAATAATCCGATTTATTTTGAATTGAACAGCGGGTAAAACCGCGAGGCACAACTAGTAATTAATAAAACTGTAGGAAAAATTTATACGAACACGGATATAGCGGCCGCAATATATTATAAACATTTATCAAGAATTAACGTTGTCTTATTCCTCAGGAATTTACATATATTTCAAAAGCATATATCATTCGTTAACATCCGAGCTTTTGACTATTTAGAGAACGCTATACAATTTTAAGCGTATATCGTAACTGATGTTTACACGCCAGCTGTGTTTCATATACATTGAATAAACGGTTATTGCGAACGCTACGATGTTGTTTTTGTGGATTGTTGAGTTTTCGCTATACTTACGTCTAGGAATTCAAGGTATTTGTATTTAAAGTCAAGGATTACTCATAATTTATATATGATAAAAAGACGAGATCGACATTGAATGGGCTAAATTGAAAATCAAAGACTACATTCGATAATGCAAATTTCTGAAACTCTGTTTACTTAACATTTGGCACTCGACCAATTTCTGAACAGATGACAGTTTGCCAACCATAGTTAAAAATGTGCTTTAATATGAAGATCATTATTATATAAATATCAAAAAATCTAAAGTTTTAAAATTATTCCACATATTAGAAAATGTGGTGTAATATCCAGAGGTTTGTATTTCACACCTTGGCAAATTTAGTTTTTATTATTAATCTACCTATGATTGTAAATGGCATGGCGAGCTATTTTAAACTTCATTGATAAAATATATTTTAATAACATCAAACCGTATGTGTTGATGATTTGATTATTTTATTTTGAATTTATCTGCATATTAACTCATATGTCATGAACTATATAAATACAATATTGATTTTATATAAATGCAACAATTTAACATTGCTTGAATTATATCAGTGCTTTTTATTTATTATTTATTGTAGTATCATAAAAACCCATAATGCCCCATATCCCAAAACTCAAATAAACGATTTGATAATATTGTTTCTTTTTAAGGTCTGTCTTACATTTATGAATGACCTATATTTATCAAATTTCAGTTCTTATGTATTTTATAAATGTTAGCAGCATAAACTGCTAATTTAAAATAAACGAGTATATAGGCCACCGGCTTAATTTTTTATAATCACTTTCCGTCGCCCATATTCGTTGATTATTTGCGCATTTTTATACTGTACTTTATTTTGTCAGAAATTCAAATGAGGATTCCAAAATACACGGAAATACTCAGATCTACTTTATGATAAACGTAATGTAGTGCTACTTTACTACGTTTCTAATTAAATTTGTCTAGATTTATATCTGACAGAAACCCGGCAGCTGTCCTAAAAGCTTGAGTCACCTTTTGCTGCAGATGTTTGTGTGTGTCTATGCCAATTTCGGATTAAATAGTGTGCAAAAACGTATCAAGAACATGAATATGAACATATATCAGAATATGAATAGAAAATTGACGAATTTCCTACTGGACTATGTTTGCTGTGGGTTCATATAACATTTTTATACACTGTAAAAATTTGGTATGCTGAACAAATTTTAAAGTGAATAATTGCCAAGCGTTAAAATTTGGAATAGATTAGATGAACTAAAACAGGTAATTACAAGATAATATGATTTCTTCAGAAAGGAGTGTCTTAAGATATTCTATATAATACGGACGTCAAAGTATGGCTTTAATACGAAAACGGTGTTCTCTGTCTTCATTCTTTTTCTAAATGTATAATACTCATATTTTGCAAGGATGACAAATTGGGGTAAAAACGAAAATACTGTCGTCTTTCATATCACTCAAAGGATTAGGCTTTCCATCTTCAACGTGTCCATCATATCATCATATGTAGGTGTGTTTTTCTAGTATAATTATCAGCTAAAAACTGTTTCAATTAATTCAAAAACTTGTGTTTTTATTATAATAAAACAATTTTAAACGGATTAAATCGCGTGTATTATTGATTTTTGTTTTTCCTGACGTTTCGAACACTTTGCAGGGTTCGTGGTCGCAGGATGACCTAAGACAATACTATTTTGTGTTTTTATTTTTGACAATATTCATGTTGGTATGTACAATGTTATCTCATCCAATTGTTTCACAGTTTATCAAACTAAATCCATGTATACATGTTGAAATAAAAATACGACGAAATTTATCACAATAAAAGAACTTACCAAATTCAATTATTCTAAAATCCCAGGTAGACAATTTTATATTATCAAATTGTGTCCCCATTGTATTCGTTGCTAAAACATTGCTTATTGTGCAAAACCATTTGTATTTTGAAAAGAACGATAAAGTTTGGAAATGTTAGGGTGAATGACAGAGTGAATCACTGCTTGGCGACGCGCCTACGGCCTCCGTTATTTAACACTCATTAATTTTGAGTGATTGCCGTTTTGACGAACCGATTTGTTGTGATTCATGCTTCCGTCTACGTAGTTGGAGTTTTCACAGGAACTTTACAGGATATAATTAGATCCTATGTTCAATGGATATATTTGAACATTTTACGTTGTAGAATTGCCGTGGTGACGCAGAAGTATTATTGTTCACACGAATGTGACTCTTGGTTCTGTTTTTATTGAAGGTATTAAAGTTTATTACTTTTGTTCAATTTATGAATGTTTTAAACTTATTTTGGAACTTCTTTAAGCTACTAGCTAACTAACATGTATTTGTTTATACGAATTATGCTTTTATCACGTAATACAGTAATTCTTAATGTAACAAGCATGATATTTAATTCAGTAATTACAATTATAAGTAAGAAAATAGCAGTTTCTTCAATGGTCTGGTACCTATTGTACATTTACGCAATGAGTTTTTATGTCTTTAAAATAAATGCAGTTAGTTAAATTCCTCATATTAGACAAATGACGTCCTCTGCTGAACAAAAGCTTCCTCTCTTCCACAATTGTGTCGTCATTTTGGGGGCAATTAGTTAGTACTCAGCACTTTTGGTCTGGCGAGTTGGCTGCTGTTCTACTGAAGGGACGCTTCTACCCATCCCACTTATTTAGAGTCCTTCTCTCGCCCTTTACATCATCCAAAGGAAGAAATGCAGTCGTACTATATTCTTTTTTTCTTTCTTTTTTTAAAACATTGCCTCACACTGGGATTTCTCCTGTGTCGTGGGTGCGTTTACTTGGTGATGATACAAATATTTGTTCTGTGCGGGTATCGAACCCACGACCCGGAGCGCAGCAGCCGACTGCACCAACCGTGCCGTCTAGTCATAGGCCAAAGCATTCCCTCCCTAGATTATAGGAAAACCTGTAAGATCTCTATGGTCTTATAATATCATGGTAAATCTTTCAACATTATGCGTACACAATTATATTTGCAGTGGGAATGTACAGGAGAAACATGTTTAGTTTAACTACAATGTTAAGTTTGTTCATCGGATAAATAATTGGTACTACTAGTTCGCCTTAACTAGGCCAGGCATCTGTCACTTCTAGTACCTAAAGATAACATATTTATCGTACGGAACCCTCTCCACGCAAGTTCAACTCGCACAAGTTTGAAGATTTTTTTTCGTATATCCTTCAGTTTATCCTCGCTGATTCATAATTGTTATTACTGTGGATCTATCTTGTGACAATCGGAATGATAGCCAACTCAAGTATCCACGAAATTCTTGGCAACCGTCCACTACGACACAAAAAGTTTTTATAACGTGTTACATACAAATTCTATTGTTTTGCAAAGTGCAAATGGATTATTTGAATTAATCGACTGTATTTTATTTTGTACTAGCTTTTGCCTGCGGCTTCGCACGCGTGGAATTTAGAAATATATGTCATGCTATTGAAAATATGCAATAATGACCTGAGCTTATATTAGGTACTTGTAATAGGTGTAGAGGGATCATGATATATTTCCGAATGACATGACCCATAGGCCTGCAACATATTGCATCTAGCCCAGCCAGCCGAGTGCCAAACCATGCGCTTTTTTCTTTTGTTTGGAAACTCACATGGCACTGGGTGTCGTCATCAATAACTTTCATAAAATGTAGCTTGCCCTTTTCCGCCCAGTATTAACAGTCCAATCACTTATTATAGCCAAACCACTCATTTTGTCATTCATGTACAACACACGACTTATAGCAAATTAGGGCTATAAGTCGTGTGTTGTACAATACTTTTATAATATCGAGATACCTTTAGCGAATGCGCTCGCAACTGGCATGCTCCCAGCAGCTGCTCACATACAGCGTATAGACCGAGTGAACAAATCGCGCGCTTCAAGCGAGCATACAGCATGACGATTGCGAGCGATCTGCTTGCTGACACCACCAGTGCCGCCCATTATACAGACACGCGTTCGAGATCACTCACTATAATGTGTGCCGAGTGAACAGCAATAAGTCGAACCTTGACTGTCGGTGCTTAGAAGACCAACATGATTTTACGCGTTTGACGCGGATTTTCCAAGCGCTCTATGACATTTTCAGAATTGAAATAAATTCGTTAGCAATTTTCTAAATGAACGGTCACATGCATGACCGTTGGATGTTGATCATGTATACAAACGTCGCAGTGTAGATACTCTGCGAGCTCGATAGCGATTCACACTGGATGTAATTAATTCTCTGATGCTCGTTATGCAGCATGGCACTTCCGATCGCTTGCGAGACGTGCTTCATGACCTTCATTACTATCTTGTGATCGAGAGGCACCAGTGACAACTCCTTGGGTACTGCGACTGGCACTGCGTGCTGCTTTATGCAGTTAAAGAGGAATGTCTTTCAAAGCTCATGGGCTTTTAAGATGCAAAGGCTAGCTCAATCTCTCAAAACTGTAGTTGATCGTGAGGCTCAGTTAGCTACTAAACGTGCACAGAGCATTGCACTGGAGCTTCGAAAGATATTCGTCTTCTTTCTAGGAGGCATGTAAAATTCACTTTTGTATCCGATATCAATAACAACCTAATAAAAAAAAACTAATCAACACTGGTCCGTAAGAATGGGCAATTGTTCAAATATTTCAGATATAAATAATATATCGTAGGTAAGGTTAGTAAGTTGTTTATAAAAGTTTAATAACAACAAAGTCACGGACGGAAGTCACGGAACCGGACGGAAGTCACGGACACTGACGGCACGGTTGGTGCAGTGGCTGATACAGTTGGCTGCTGCGCTTCGGGTTGCGGGTTCGATCCCCGCACGGAACAAATATTTGTATGATCTGCAGGTAGTTGTTCCGGGTCTGGGTGTATTGTGTATGAATTTGTGTCTAAACGCACCCACGACACAGGAGTAACCCTACTGTGGGGCATCGTTTTTAAAAAGAATATATATAAGTCAACATATGTAGGTAACGCTTTGCGTGGACATCGCGATAATCGACATCGGTAGCGGCACCCATTTGGCGCAGATTAGGAAAAATACTACGTTTAATCTGAGCTGACCCTTAACTTCACGTTTTGCCAACGAAGCCATACGGTGATGTAATTCGACATTAACGCTATCTAGTTGGAATAAAAAATAAGTATTTCAACTTTATAAATTTAATAAATATAAAACTAAGTAACCCAGAAACGTCGTAATAAATAGAAAATATTATCCTTTATTTAAGGATGCCAACTTGCCATGTGGTGCCGCCTCAGAATGCCACCACCCCATTTCATCCCGTGGGTGTCGTAAAAGTCGACTAAGGGATTAACCGGAAGATGGGTAGCAGCATCCTTCGAGTACATTAACAACTCAACTGCGATCGCGAACCCTTCTGCCAAGCGTGGCGATTATGGCAAGACCCCCAATAAGCAAACAACACACCATATCGGTCGTTGTGGTGATCTTTGGTGGAGGCCTGTGTCCAGCAGTAGATTTCATTCGGCCGAAATGAAGGATACCAACACAAATATTTTATCACGCTTTTCGGCTTAGGGGACACAGCAGTTACGAAAATTCACATTGAATCATTCAAAAGAACTTTTTGGCACCAAAGTCAATCGTTTTTCTCGAATAAATATACAAACAAATACTTTATATTTATATTAACTAAGTTCATTTCATGATGACAATTTATGCGAAATATAAATGAAAACTTAAGACATCTGTTGCCTCGAACCCGTGACTTCTTGTTTGCACCCGTCTTATAGTACACAATAACATAAAATAAAATATCAACTACAGACCAGAAAGAATGTTTAATATAGAAATTGCTTTTCAAGACAATAAAATTAATGCAAAACAAAATCCAAAATTTAGATATAAGAGGTGGGTTCAAATCCCGAGAATAAAGCAATGACAACCCGCGTGTTAGTTTTGCAGGCTACGTAACCAGTTGCGAAAAGTTACGAAATAAGCTTTCTCATTCCTAAAATCTGTCGCTTAGCTCCCTTTAGGTATAGCGTGATGGTAATGTTTTTAATTGTTATAATTATTATTACGTACTCATAACAAATGTGTTCACTTGTATGATTGTTTCATAATATTCACTGTAAAACAACACTTTTAGACATATTGTTATACAACTCACCTCCCATGTACAAAAGCGTGATGATTTGTATTCTAGAGCCATCTTTGGACAGTAACAGATATTTCTGCCAAATTTCATAAAATTCTATAGTGTAGTTTTAGCGGTAACATCCAATATAGAAACAAACAGACAGAAATTCTAAAAAAATGCAGTTTTGGCATCAGTCTCGTTCCTGGAGGAAGCGGCAGTGATTTTTTTCAAAAAATATTCATTGTACAGTTTTTGTGTCTCTACGATTTTATTATTTATTAGATAATGATGGTTGGTTTCTTGTATTTCGAAATTTATTCGAAAATAATTTTAAGTTAATGTTGTGTTCCGTATGGTTCCCGGCAAAGAAGGAGTCTACCTCCTCTTCTCAACCCGGGTGTTGTAAAAGCGATTACGCGACTTGCTAGCCAATCAAGAGGGTGGGTAGCAGCATCCTCCCGTACGCTAATAACAATATATTGCGATCACCAATAGTGGTGATTATGACAATATCCCCTGTGATCGCTCATTGTAAAGATCATTGGGAGGCCCATGTGCTGCAGTGGACGTTTCCAGCCGATATGTATATTGTGGCGAATGTAAAATATTTCGGTTCCAATGACAGTTCAATCTGGGAGAACAAAGAGATATGACAGAAAATTAAAGCTTTTTGACGTCAAACAAATTCCGTGCCTTTCTGGTGAATCACAAACGAGAACGTCGGAATGAGTTTAAGCTTAAACTTTTCATTGTGCGTAAGTCATTACTACACTGAAAATCGCTTACAGATCAGATAGAAAAATCTGTGCATTATGATATTATCCGTGCAATGTAGACTTCTTATAATAAAACACTTATAAACGGATTCTATCGCGTATATATTAGATTTTTGTTTTTTTTTTTCTAATATATACGCGATAGAATCCGTTTAAAAGCGTTTTATTATAATGTGTAATGCTCGCCAAAACCTAAGACATTATTATGTCTACATTCTTCAGATTTTTGAAAAGTTTTCTTGTAATTTATTTTAGCAACTTTCATATACAGTCCGAAAGACTAAAAAGGCAAGTCTGTGTTGTGTACAGATTAAGAATGTAGCACTACTCCACCTCCTTCCATGGATGTCTCAAAAGTGGACTAAGGTATACTTAACCAGAGGAATGGGCAGCAGCGTCCCTACTTTGCCGTTCTTTGCTATCGAAACCGCCTGCCAAGCGAGGTGAGTACTGGCAGATTCCCCCTATGATGTCAAATATACAATCGGCCCACAACGATTGTTGTGGAAATCAATGGTGGAGGCCTTTGTCCAGCAGTGGACGTCCTTCAGCTGATATGATTGATGATTTCTTGGTTAACCTTCTTTGCCTTGCTCACCTTTGTCCATCTGGATTAATATAGCTTCTCAATGCTGTAAGAATTATCAGTATCGATCGGGTTTTTGTATATTAAATGAAAAATAAAAAACTTTCTAAATCAAGCATGATCTCTGTTTTTAGAAGTGTTTATGAATATGGTTTCCTTTTAACATCTGTGCACGAACCATTGTTACATACAGTTATGAATTGAACTATGTTACTGCTGTGATTTGATGGCTAATTTTAGCTAACTACGCTTTTGTAATTGCGGTAAGGACTTTAGGTCTAATTACCTGCGTGTTCCCGATCATTTAGTAACAAGTAATTGTTCCCAACTTTGTTGAATATTTCCGAAGTAAAGTTCCAAAACTCTAACCTGTCAATAATATGGTTACTAGAGGAAGTCTTTCTGAATTTTTAATGAAATATACTGTCCTTACACATATTAGCCCTTTAGTCATTAATACTCATACCCTTGGTAACGAAAATATGTATTTGAAGTTCATAAATTCGCGTATATAAATTCAACTGTATATATATTTATACAGTTGAATTTACATACGCGAATTGTACCTAATGTGTCTTTTTTACTTTATAACGCGGCATCTATAAATGCGGTGTACATACGGCATAGTATATAAATATACATAAAATCATCATCATCAACCAAAGGACGTCTACAATAGAACATAGGCCTCCCGCCTAGTTTTCCACAATGGTGTCATTTTGGGGGGAATCTGCCCGTCGCGCTGGGCAGGCGGATTGGCGAGCGCAGAATGACTCTGTTCCACAAAAGGAACGTCGCTGCCTATTCCTTTCGTTTAGAGTCACCACCTTAGCCAGCCACTCCCTTAGTCACCTTTTTGACCTCTACTTGATATGTCTCTCACACAACCAATATACATTTATTAATACTTATATAAAATAAAACACTTGTAATTATAATTCAATGTCCATACGTGCGACATGCAATAATGCACATATTGCATTAAATAGATATAACAATTAAATTAAAGTAAGACAAATATTTAGGTTACATAAAGTACTACTTTAATTTTACTAATAAATAATTTATTAGAGACCTCGTGGACTGTAATGTACCCTCTAAACTACGTTTATAATTTTCATGGATATTCTCCGTGATTGCACAAATTACACGTCTAAGTTAAAGGGTCTGTAAGTCCTCACGGTAAGTTAATGACAGAACATCTTAAGTTATGAAGAGTTACGATCTTAAATAAATGTCTCACAGTTTGGTTTCAACATGATTTAAAGTCCAATTTAAGGTTCACAATCTTCTTAATAGTTTGTCATTCAAGATCTGTTTTCTGTAGAGCTATTCATAATACAAATAAAAAAGAAAACATGCTGCTAAGGCTAAAAGAGATAAAAAGCTGCTGATAGAACTGACTTTGAAAACTGTGTAATAAATAATATGCCTAACTTACGCCCACCTTAAGTGCCCACTGTAATACATTAAACAGCTACTTCTAAACTTACCAGGTAAGAATTAGAGGCAAAGAATTACAGTACACGTGGCAGAAGAAACTTGCCGGCACATGCGCCCACCTTTTACGTGCATGAATTTGACCTTGAAAGTTTACTCTCATAGCACACAAAATGTTATTATTTAAAAAATGCGCTAAAAGGTAATTGATGGATAAACAGTAATATTAAAATGACACTGATGTTTACGGCATTTTTTTTAATTTTTTAACGCCTGAATACTCGAAGTCCACTTAGTATTAAGTCCCGCTTTAACTATTCGAGAAACCCGTTTTCTGTAGAAAGCCGGGCGGCTCAAATAGTTAAAGCGACTTAATATTAAGTGATGTTTCAGTATTCGGCCGCAACTCAATCTAAATTAGATTTAAACAGTTACGTCTCTTCAATTACTTATTTGTATTGACGAAAATATTATTTGTACTGCTCTCGGCAAGCTTACTTAATAAATTAAATACAATAATATATTTTAAACAGAGTCGAGAATTATACTTCACTTAAAAACAATGTCATGAATGAAGACATTCCTGTTATTTTTGGCTCTTGTCAGAAAGAATGTGGAACGTCATTGTTAATGTCTAGACTATTAGATATAAAGATTTAACGATACCACAAGGAAATCACTACGCTGACGTAAGGGGAACAGCTGGAAAATCCATTCAATGTTTGCATGAAAAACACAAGATCATATTTAGCGAGTAAACATGGAAACAATATTATTTACATAAAATTTTTTAGGAAATCGTGTACCGTCTGGTTGTTTAAATACATTTGTCTGTGAATTTATTGGTTTATAGGCTTAAAGGATCGTATTTCGTACCTAAACGGATCTTTCGGTAGGAAAACCTCTTATACCGAATAAAAATACCCAAATAAAAAAACGTACGGAATTTTAGAGATATTGAAGCCAACAAAATTATTAATTAAATATATTCGCAAGTCGCCATCCGCCATCCGGATAAAATTAAAGAACGCATATTCGTCGATAACCGGCATCCGGATGAAAGGACTTGTGTCTGTTTAAAGCCCGATACTGGCAGAAATGCTACAGATAGGTCGTATTTGATACTCTGAACATTTAAAGAAAAAAAAAAAACACTTATATAGTCTACATTCACAGCAAGAAAAAGGTTAGGTTTTCGTGTCAGAATTTTTAAAAGTCAGTCGTTGGTGAAATTTTCGAAAAATGTATTGTGCGTTTTCATTGTGTTGTTGTTTTATTGTTATAACAACTAGAATGATAATGAATTATTGAGTTTAAGTGGAATATTGTGTAGCTTGTGGTATAGTGTTGACATTGTAAAACAGTTGAATAGTTTCAAGTGTATAGGTATATTTGGATGACGCGTGCTCCGGATCGTGAGTACTTCCAAGACCAATTTTTTATAATTTTTACATAATTTTAAATGATATGAAAATTAGATAATCAGATAGGGAGTATCTTTACGATTATTTATCAGTAACCACTTCATATAGGTTCCATAGTAATTTATCTACTTACTTAGGTCAACGGCAGTATTCTATTCTATTCTATTCTATTGTGGCTACAACGGGCTCAGCATCAGCTGAACGCACTTCGACCCTATTGGGTCCATTGTGCTGCCCAAAGCCCTGCACTACTCCTCCGCTGGCAAATCAAGAAGTCCCTGTAGGTACTTCGCAATCATACCTGCCTGGAGCCGTGCAAAATCATCAGGCAATGGATAAGCCACTCCTAGATGTTTTGCCCTACGTCTTCCCAGAGCGTCACAGCTGCACAAAATGTGCTGCATTGACTCTTGATAATCCATGCAGAATCTGCATGTATCCGTTGTGCTAAGCTTCATCCTATGTAGGTGCTCCTTGGTGCCGAAGTGGCCTGTCATTGCACCTATGTAGTGCCTTAATTGGGTTTTGGTAAGATTTATTAGTCTCTAAAACCCGTCTAATCTTGTGCTGCAGAAGGTCTTGGAATGGTTTAGGCCTCTCGATTGCCTCCATTCTCTGACATGTTCTTTGTCAGCAAATGCATGTATTGCCTGTTGGTAGGTACCATGAGGTATTCCTACGAATGGCTCAGGGCCGATGAGCTGCTTATTTGAGCCAGCCCTTGCTAGTTGATCTGCCTTCTCGTTACCTTCAACACCTTCGTGTCCAGGTACCCAGATAAGCTTCACGTTATTGTGTTTTCCTAGTTTGTTTAGTAGAATAACACCTTCCTTGACTAGTTTAGAATTTACTTTAAAGGAGATTAATGCCTTTAGAGCTGCTTGACTGTCACTGAGTATGTATACGGTTTTATCCTTCACATTCCTCGTTAGCATTTCTCTAATGCTGGCAATTATGGCATAGGACTCCGACTGGAAAACCGATGTAAATTGCCCCATGGATTGACTGATATTGCAGTCATTGGACCAAATTCCTGCTCCCGTACCTGATTTCATTTTAGACCCATCAGTATACCAAATGAGATGAGCCGTGTCATTTATGGGCTTGAGTCCTCTCCGCCACTCTTCCCTTGTGGGTATATGTACACTGTATCTCCTATTGAACATATAGACCGGATTGTCAGCATCGCATGTCATGTCCATTAAGTCATCCAGTTCTTTCACAGGATCCATTGATGTGTGTTTTGTGCAGGGCTTGTATCGATTCCATGCACCTGCCTTTGCAAGTCTGTAGTGAGATTTTCTTGCCTCTGTTTGTATGTGAATATGAAGTGGTTTAATGTTCAACATCCACTCGAGTGCCATAGTAGGCGTGGTTTTAAAGGCTCCAGTGATGCCCATGCAGGCTACCCTTTGTACCTTCCTTAAGGTGTCTTTGCAGGTTTGTAATAAAGTTCTTGTCCACCATACAGCGCTGCCATATGTGAGTATTGGTCTCACCATCATTGTGTATATCCAGTATATGACCCTAGGTTTGAGTCCCCACGTCTTGCCATAGGCTGAACGGCACATATTGAAGACTCTTAGGGCCTTTTTTGTCGCATTTTCAACGTGAGTGCGCCACGTTAGTTTCTTATCCAGTGTTACACCTAGATACTTTACCTCCGTGGCCCATTTAAGTTTAGTGCCGTACATTTTTAACTCCTTGAGTCCACTTAGGTCTAATTTACTTGTGAACGGCACTAAAACAGATTTGTTTGGATTTATGGATAGGTTGTTCCTGTCACACCATCCTTCTACTTTGTCTAAAGCCTCCTGTAGCAGGTCCGACACAGTGTTCGGGAACTTGCCATTTACTTGTATGACTAAATCGTCAGCATACCCTACTGTATGGAATGGTCCTATATTTAGTTCCACCAATAGAGAGTCTACTACAAGGCTCCATAGAATTGGGGATAAAACCCCTCCTTGTGGGCAACCTTTAGTCGCTTTTACAGCTATCTTATCTCCCAGTAGATTGGCTTGGATAATTCTGCCCTGTAGCATAGTGTTTGTCCATTTTATTATTGTGGGCTCTATGCCATGTCTCTCTGCAGCAGCACTTATTGACTCAAAGGTCGTCCTATCGAACGCGCCTTCAATATCAAGAAATGCTGCTGCTGAGATCTCTTTAGTTGCCAGAGCCCTTTCGGCTCTGTCTACTACATAATGTAGTGCTGTTTCAGTAGATTTACCTTGTTGATACGCACATTGCATGTTGTGAAGTGGTCTGCGCCTAAGCGCTCCATCTCTAACATGCCTGTCGATCATCTTCTCTAGTGCTTTTAAGAAGAAGGATGTCAAGCTTATTGGCCGGTATGATTTAGCATCTTCATAATCTGCTTTTCCCGGCTTCGGGATGAAGATTACCTTAACTTGTCTCCAAACTGTTGGGACATACCCAAAGGCTATGCAGGCCCTGTACAGTCTGCAGAGGTGAGGTAAGAGAATGTTTTTGCCCTCTTGCAGTAGGATGGGATAGATTCCGTCAGGTCCAGGGGATTTGTATGGACGGAAACTCCCCATTGCCCAACGTATTTTGTCCGCGTCAACGACTTTCTTTGCAATCCGCCAGTCGTCCTTGGAAGTTCTTGCATTCTGTTCTTCCATTGTGATAATATTTTCATTCACATTATGTAGTTCTACCGAGTCTGGGAAGTGTTTCTTGAGCATGATTGCTAGTGTCTCCTTCCCATCTGTTGTGAGTTTACCTTGGTCATTTCTTATGGATGACAGTTTATTGACCTTCGCGGAGCTCATTGCCTTCGGCAGTCTCATACCTTCCGGATAGCTGCTTATGTTCTGACAATGATCCCTCCACGCCCTTCTCTTTGCTTCAACGGCAGTAGGTAAACAGTATATAATACGACGCCCCGCCGCGAGTCTTATTTATGTTATTTATGTAAAATATTAATTACTTATATACATGTATTTTAATGATTTAATCTTGTAAATAATATAACGAATATTGTATATAATATTTTTTATTGTGTCTTGATGCGTTACATAATGAGATATAACGATTTTTCTTCAAAATATAGTGAAAAAGTTCCTAAAGTATGGGCAATCGCAATTTTTAGCAATTTTGTATTTCAGCCGATTGATATGAAAGTTATATAATCGGATAGATAATGTCCTTGCGATCATTTTAAGGTAATCTCTTCATATATGTTCCATATTAAAATGTTGAGAGATCTCAGGTTAAACGCAAGTAGTTAATACGATACCACCACCGCGGGGCTGATTTAAATTATTTATATAAAATTATACTACATACATTAATGTATTTTAATGATTTATTCTTGTAAATAATATAACAAATATTGTATATAACAATTTTTATAGTGTGCTTATGCAATAGATAACGAGCTGTAACGATTTTTCTTCAAAATAAAGTGAAAAAGTTCCTAAAGTATGGGAAATCGCAATTTTTAGCAATTTTGTTTTTCAGCCGATTGAAATAAGAGTTATATAATCGGATAGATAATGTCCTTGCGGTCATTTTAAGGTAACCTCTTCATATATGTTCCATATTAAAATATTGTGAAATCTTAGTTCAAACGCACGGCGATAAAATGCTCGCGTGTCTGTGCGTTTACCTTGACGCTTGACATTATTTCGTTTTTGACGTCTAACGGGCGAGGGGACAGTATCAAAATTGCGTAATAATACCTCCAATGGATTTCGAGCAATCAAACAAAATATAAAAATAACAAAAAGTAAAATTGCCTATCCCAGTCCACTATTAGGCATAGATGTTAGCCAAGTCTAAGTCCAAAGATACAGGTTTTCCGCCTTGTGGCCCAAAGGTCAGCTGACACTCATTTATGTAGGTACCTTAATACCAAAAAGCGTTAATACCAAAAAGCGCTGTACCTTTTTAAATACTAAAAAAGAAATGTAAATGCTATGATTTTTTATTATTATTATAAAAATGTCTGTATTCAGTGGTTAATAGCCTCTCAAAATAGGAGACCGGTCTTTTTGTAGGCTTACGCGGGAACATGGGTCCAACAGGCAGAGGCCCTTTAGAGAATTTTACTCTCAAGGTCAGTGAGCAGTGAGCTACGGAGAGAGCTATGCTTGGTATTTCTTTACGAGATCGAATCAGAAATGAGGGGATCCATAGACGAACTAAAGCTGCCAACGTTGCTGAAAGGATTAGTAATCTGAAGTGGCAATGAGAACTGATGGCATACTGGAAAATGCAGCGTGGGACGACCACCAACGAGGTGGCCCATCGACCTGGTGTAGGTCGCTGGGAGTTGTTGGACGAGAGCGGCATGTAACTGCTCGTTGTGGAAATCTATAATCTAATCTTTGTTCAGCAGTGGACGTCCTTTGGCTGATATGATGATGATGACGATGATGGCGAGTTAATTTCTTCAATATACCAAAAATATCCCGGACATTAGCCTGTTTGGAATTGGGATAGCCTTGAAACATCTAAAACAATAAGGCACTGGATGATGACAATTACGACTGAGCTTCTGAAAGCGGATTGAACACTTATTTAAAACCCTTCAGTAGCTGTTCGATTCCATCCTACTTCAGGGGTATAACGCTGCACCGAAAGCATATAACGGAGGCGTGATAGAGCTTTTCTTTAAAATAACTCTGTTTAAGAATTGCAAAAAAGTGTGAATATTCGCCTATATCCTTAAATAACCTATATTTATTTTATAATAAAATATCGAGGCCCTCACAACAAGCCCTTCTATTTAATATGTAACACGGTACAGTACGCAAAAGTTGTCCTTTTTTATTTCTATTTATATATTTATATGACCTCCAAAGAGACCCCTATATTTCAAATTCATTTATTTACGTTACAAATACATGTTTGGGTCGCAGAAATCCATATGTGTACCAAATTTCAACTTAATCGGGTCCAGTAGATTCGGAGCAAATTGGCTGGACAGATACAGGCACACGAGTGGTCCTATAAGGGTTCCGCCGTTTTTTCCTCCGGACGTTTGGAACCCTAAAAGGGTCATCACGTATAGTCTCAAGCGCTCAATCGTCCCAATGAAAGGCCGGCCTTTTATAATGACGAAAAGACAGAATGCCTAGCTGACAGTCTAGAAGCACAATGCTCCCCAAGCACTCTACCTGTAGACCAAGCGCACCTAACAAAGGTTGACGCTGAAGTCGAACGTAGAGCCGCTATTCCGCCTGCCAACGTTGAACCCCTCCCTTCGGTCACGGCAGACGAGGTCAAATATCTTGTAAAAAATATTTACCATTGCAAAGCCCGAGGGCTTTGACGATATCACCAACAAGGAGATTTAACTCCAACCATCTCATCATCTTCAATGCAGCATTAAACAACAACCTCTTTCTACATATTATGTGGAAACAGGCCACAGTTATCGGTATTCATAAAACCGGTAAGCCTAAGTATGAGCCCTCCAGCTATCGCGCTATAAGTCTTCTCAATTCCCTAGCGAAGATCTATGAGAGAATTATTTATTCCCGACTAAAGGATTCATTCTGACGAACAGTTTTAGAGCCAAACACTCGTATGTACAACAAATCCACCGATTAGTTGAACATCACGTTCGGATTCTCACGCGGCATGATGACGGGAATACTCTTTTTCGATGTTGCGAAAGCATTTGACAAAGTCTGGCACAAAGGCTTAATATACAAGTTGTATCAACTCGGTGTACCCGACCATCTCGTTCTCATCATTCGAGACTACTTGTCAAATCGCAGTTTCCGATGTCGGATCACGGGTGCTCTCTCGTCCCCCCACCCCATTAGAGCCGGAGTCCCACAAAGATCCGTGCTAGCCCCACTACTGTTCAGGGAGATCTCGATGCCAATCGGTTCCTTGGGAACCGCACGCCAATTGGGGTCACCCTAGACAAAAAACTGTCCTTTATACGCCACACAAAGACGATGCGTGCCCACGCCGCCTTTGTGCTCGGTCACCTCTACTATCTCCTGAACGCTCGTAGTAAATTATCCCTTAGAAATAAGGTGAGAATTTAGACCACGTGCATTCGACCCATCATGACCTATATCAGCACAGCGTCCGCACACGCTAAATCCGCCCCACCCCGTAGATTCCAAACCCTCATCATCATCATTTCGGCCGAATGAAGTCCACTGCTGGACACAGGCCTCCCCCAAAGATCACCATAGTGACCGATATGGGTGTGTTGTGAGCTCATTGGGGGATTTTGCCATAATCGCCACGCTTGGCAGACGGGTTGGCGATCGCAGTTGAGTTGTTAATGTACTCGAAGGATGCTGCTGCCCAACCTCCGTCGAAACCCCTTAAAACCGATTAATGCGTAAGGCCCCCGGAGCGCCTTGGCACATGTGCAACAATCAACTCCATTTCGATCTTAAATGTAATTACAGTTCCCCCCCCCCCCACGTCTCTTGCTTGCCAGTACCGGAGCCTGTAGTTTTAAATGTCCCCTAATTAACTTTAAATAATACCGATCCAGCTTTCCCTAAGCAATAGCTTGTTATCCCCAGCAACAGTAAGCCTTGGTCCGTGGCCCGCAGGGGGCGCCCGGCGCAAATTGCTTGGCATGTAATATTAATGTTAAGCCTGGCTGGAGACCTATTTTGGCTTCGCCAGAAACGACCGGCTAAGCAACCACATTTCCCAGAAAGGTCTGCGAGAAGACCAACAAACAGTGGTGGCTCAGGAAATTTGACACAAAAAAATTGTCGGTCGCCTCAATAATACAAAAGCTAATGAGTAAATAACAAAACACGGGAGAATCGGAGCATGCACTTGACCCTGATACCTTACAAGTGTCAATGATGCACGAAGAGAATGCGATCGTGAACTTGTTACACACGGGAAATGTGCAGTAAACAGAATTGAATTAGAAATAAACTCGCGGATTTTAACCTGAAAAGTTCCGTAAGTCTATTTCAGGTTTAAATTATTTTATTCGAGTAAATAAAATGTATGCCAAATCAGTAGAATTAAACAAGTTGGTTTTATGGATATTTTTCTTATACCTACGTTTTATACAGAAATTACTTATTTTAATTAGTATAAATCATGAAGGAAACAATTTGCATTTTTGTGGCTTTATTTCGGGCCCCAATATTAATATCGCGTATTTAATTATAATCAAACAGACTTATGAACCCTAACTTGACATTCATTAAACATTAATTAACCAGTCATTTAGACTCACAATTTCACGATAAGGAATATCATTCGTGAAAGTCTTATTTCTAGTAATTTAATTTAGCTCAGAAAGAAATCAAATATTTGGTGTACCTACTTTAGTTAGTTTTAGGATAATAGATTAGGTACTTTGATAAACAAACGCTTTGAATTTGGAACGAAAGTTTTATCATCATACCGGCCATACAACGTTCACTACTGAACAAAGGCCTCCCCCATAGATTTTTACAACTGTGTCATTATATTGGGGGGAATTTGCCAATACTCTCCACGCTTGGCAGGCGGGTTGGTGAGCGCAGAATGGCTACTGTTCCACAGAAAGCACGCTGCTGCCGATCCCTCTGGTTTAGAGTCCCTTAGTCGTCTTTGATGGAGTGGTGCTATATTCTATATCCGGACACCACACTGAGTGATCGAAAGTTTTATAAATGGCCTTTAAAAGTAAAATCCTCATTCCTTATATAGATGACAAGAGGTACTTGCCCTGAAATGCGACAGTAACGGACCGTTAATATTATTTAAAATAAAATATTATTTTAATGTAACTCATCACATGTTTCACTTTTACATTCTAAAGTACATACACTATCGTAAAATGTTAAAATGTAGACAAATACTTTTTTTTGGGCCCTACGAATCGAGCAGTTTAACAACTATGTTTGATTTTACTGTTTATTTTCCATGCAATCATCATCATCATATCAGCCGAAGGAAGTCCACTGATGAACAAAGGGCTGACTCATAGATTTCTACAGCAATGGTGACACCATCACCTTGTAATAATTTTCCATTCAATGTTAGTAGGGAAAATGGGACAATAATAATAAACAGTGTTGGAATGCTCTTTTCGTAAACTCACTTCGTACCTTCCACATGGCCTTGGGTCATATTGCCTTCAACGTAATACTAATGAGGTGTTGATCAGAAGTACCGGTGCTAAAGAGAAAAGCTAGATGAAGTAATATATTTTGGCACGCCGAGACATGTAATGTGTGCCAAAAGTTTCGGATTCGCATCAGTCATGGACGATTTTTGGTTCTATTGTTATGAAAGAAAAGCGCGTCTGGATAGATTATTTTTGCATACTGAATTACATTTAGAATCTTATTTGTATGTACTTTCAATCGCAATATTCACACAATTTGAATAAGATTATTCAATTGATTTTAATAACGTTACTCGAACTATCTCCACTTAAAACAAGTTTCTTTTTGTATGGTGTCTTACTCTGTGGTCGGTCCTGTGTTGTGGGTATAGTCTACAGGCAAATCTCACATTCACAAACCAGACCCAAAAAAACTTTCAACACCATACAAAAATTGTTCCGTGCGGCGATCGAACCCGCGACACGTAGTACAGAAAGCCAGTTGCTTAGCCACTGCGACAAATGTGCAGTCAATTTGAATAAATAACAGAGAATTTAATATTGTAAAAATCATTCAACAAACATTTTACTTTGTTTACATAACAAGAACATGCAAAGTAGCCTTACTCTTGAGCGCCTTTGAATGGCATCGTCTCCAGGTATTGTGAGGAAGTTGCCGCTCATTTTCACAGTATATAATATCACAACTTATAGAAACACACTGCTTTGTTTTTGCAACTGTTTAAAAATAGCGCGAGATTCGAGACTTGAACGTGCGCACGCGACTGTGGTCAGTGTTCAAATGAAGTTTCAACAGTTTATGAATGGGTGACGTTTTAAATAGTTCCCCTTCTCTCGAGTATAGTGACGTCACAAATCGTAGTCGGGCCGTGTAGGAGTGTCTGCGTTCCTATCGGATTGTTACCTAAATAGCCCGTTGATCAGCTGTGTGGGTACTGCATGGAAAACTCCTGCCAGCGATGGGTTAAAGTTACTGACGTCATCTAGCCGCATGTTATTGTGAAGAATAAACGGAATTCGGAGTGTTTGCTGATTTACTTTTATTTGATTAAAAGTTTAAATAAATATCTGTGTAATTGAAATGGTTTAAAGTCATAATGTCGAATTTATTGGCAAACAAGAATGTTTTGATAGACGCAAATAAATCCGGACGGAGGTTGATTACTATCCTACGTTACTGTGTATTTGTTGAACTCGTCTGCTCTCAGTTTTTTCATCGACGAAATTGAATAAATCTTGCAGTTGATTTGTAAGCTTGGTGTACGGTCTAAGTGATTGGCTTTCTGCAAAATGCGTCGCGGGTTCGATCCCTGTTAAAAACAAATATTAGCATGATCTACACGTAGTTATTTGGGTGTTTGTGTATATGAGATTTATGTCTGCAAACTGTATTCACAATGCAGGAGAAATCCTAGTGTAAACAAAAATATTTATTAGTATTAAAAATTATTTTGAAAAAATACAGCTGTATTGTGCCTTGTGAAACCGATGCAAATGTTAGAACTAAGAGCACACTCCTTTTTATGAATCAACTGAGTTTAATAGGTCCATGCGGTTCTGTTATACCGTCTCACATGCCTAGAGGGTTCTTTTCGACAACATCGTGTGACCAAATAATAGTTAAGATTCATTTAAGAATTAAATGTCAAGTGTCAAAGTAAAACAAAGATATGAAAAATTGAAAATAAATTTTATAAATTGTCAATGTTGGGTGTATCAAAGCCATAATATACACATTTTATTAGGACAGCGAGTTTATTGTTAAATCAAGATGTTATCTGCAGTGAAAGGGCCTGATAAAGTTATATCAACGTATTCATCAAGAAAACTTTTACAAGAGGAAACAACTCGATAGAATCAGATATACGAAGAACAAGAAAATTGAAAAGAATCTCATGGCGCAGTTTATGAAAGAGCAAAATTGGACTTCTGGGGTGGAAGGCCTGGTGACCTGAGATACAGGCTTCAGCCTAGTTTAGGCACCAGTCGCCCACAGTAAATTTGTACAATACTATACTGTTTCATTACTGTGGTGAGAAAATAAAATAAATAAATGAGTAAAATAAAATGAAATAAATAAATAAAATTTAAATCTCGAAGCTTGACTTTATATCGTCAGTACTGCGCACATTATTGCCTCAAAATTTTGTTTTGACTACAGTATCAAGTGCGTCATTGATACGAATTCAAATTATTTAAGTAAGCTGGAGGCCGAATGCCACTCATATTCTGTAATTTGTTCGAGAAATTGCTACTTGGTACTGACAATGAGAGCTCATTAAGTACTTAAGAATGATAACCAGGTATACCATAATTTCCAGCGTAAGTTACGGGAGACACCTAATGGATCATGAGGATCAATTTAAAACGTAATATCACACTATAACTGCATATTGTACTATAAAAGGTCCCTTTAATATATGCCCATACATACCCCCTTCTTTCGCGTATAGAGGCATTTATATATAGTATAGGCATGACAGATCATGAAACTGATCATAATAATGTCGACTCATATGTTCCAAGGCCACAAGATATTACCATCAAACCAGACTTCCAAGTCCCATTTTTATTATCGCTGTACACCAGCGTCATCTCCATATTATACCGATGGGTCTTTAGGCATTGCAGCAATTTTCGATCCCTAACCACGTCACCGAGTTTGTCGAATGCCAAATGCCAGCATTGAATCCCAGTTGAATGCGTTTAGTAATCTCTTTGTGTCTATGCTATCTGTCACAAGATAAACAATGTCTAATGGTATGTCCATACGCATGATACAGTTAATCGTTCAAGTTGGCACTCTTCGCTGACGACACGACCGCGTACTACTCCGGCTTCTGCCACGACAGTAAAACTAATATCCCCCAAACCTACCAACCCAACGTCTATGGTGAATGGTTAAAAAATTGCGGACCGAAGTAAACCCCATCATAAGCGCAAACGTTGCGCTTATGGTGGGGTAATCGCAAACTCGAAAACGAGCATGCTCGCTTCAGATAAATCTCTTAGTTAGGCCAATCGATTCCTTGGAAACCGCATGTCATATCTTGGAGTCACTCTCGATCAAAATCTGTCCTTCGGAGAGCACACAAAGACAGTGCGCGTCCTTGCCGCCTTTCACTCGGTCGCTTCCTGTATAATTAATGCACGTAGTAAATTATCCTTTAGAAATTAGGTAAGAATTTACACCATGTGCATGCGGCTAATCATGACCCATACCAGCGTTCGCACATGCTGAATCCTACCCACTCCATAGGCTCCAAACCCTCCAAAATTGTTTGCATTCATGTGCAAAACTACGGGTATGCCTCGGTTCATGCGCAATAAACAACTTCATATCGATTTAAACTTGCCGACCATCAGGCAATTCATGAAAAAAGTGTCTAAACGCTACTTTGACTCTACCTTGCTCCACCCACGTGGCCGCCAAATACAGATCCTTCCACATCACTGATCGATCCGAACGATAAAGTCACCGTAGAATGCATTAAGACACTGGCGCAGTCTCGTTCACTAAACAGACCGCACCACTAAGAAGGCCCCTCAACCCTGCTCACGCTGGCCCGCGCTGGGCCTGTATACATATATAATCAGCCTATTGCTGTCCCACTGCTGAGCCTTTTCTCACGATGAGAAAGGTTAGGCCTTAGTCCGTTACGCTAGCCTGGTGTGGGCTGGCGGACTACACTACATGAATGAGAACATTTGGAGCCCTCAGTTACGCAGGTTTTTCCTCGATACTTTCCTTCACCGTTAACACAAGTGATAATCAAATTCTGATACGAGCTTGTCTTAAATTGAGTGCTTGAGTCTTAAATACTTCCTAAAATAGTACCGATCTAGCTGTCTCTATATAGATTGTCACCTTCAGCTACGCCCTGAGGCGAAATTCACCGTAAAGTAGGGCAATTGCTTAGTTTTTAAAATTTAACGCCCGGTTAAGCAGCAACATTTCTCGGAAATATCTGCGAGAAGAAAAAATAAGTGTAACTACCTGATACATTTGCACAGGGTCGTAAAATTATGCAGATAATAATTTAAAAGTATTTTATTTGTGGAACAGTTTACTTATTTCTATGTTTTATCTAGTTTATGAGTCTTCAGTACACTTTAATATAATTTATAACATGTAAGTCACAGTAACAACCCAGATAGTACACATAACACTATACCAGTACTTAATCACATATAATACAATTCCGTCTATCTTACCCTTTCCTGCCTCTCCTTCAAACAAATTTTCAAGAAAAAACGAATACGCTTACATTCAATAAACCATGGCTGGCCTAAGAGTATATTTAACTGGCCACTGTAAACTCATATTCTACATCATTCTTATCCTCTGGTCCTGATACCGATCACATTCCATTATAACATGTAATATGTCCTCAGGCCGCTAACACATGTCACACAAAGATGACAGTTGAATGCCAACAAGGTGACCCTCTCGGCCCGTCAGCCGTTTTTAGTCTAGCGATTCGGCCCATAATCGCCCAACTAACTTCAAAATTTTACATGTGGTATTTGGATGATGGGATGCTAGGAGGTGACCTAGACACGGTTCTGCATGAGAAATTCCACTCAATCGGCCAGGACCTTATTAACATCTCCAAATGCGTTTTTCTTTACCTGACTGCACTGTCAGACAATTGACTTTACTAAAATTTTATGAAGTAACCTCAATATCAAAATAATCGAAAAAATACACCTCATAGGGTTCAAACTTCAAAGACACATTTATTTACATTCGGCTTTTACTTTAATTAGGGACTGTTTTTTGGCCCAAAATGTATGTATAGCCTTTGCTCCTCCCATTTATGGAAACAGCCACAACTTTTAGAGAAAATAGACATCATTATAAAGAATACATTACCATTAACCACAGTTTTAAATGTGGCTCTGGACGGCTGAACTTGGATACAAGCTTCACTGCCCATACTCACGCGACGATGGTAAAAGACCGGACGCTATGTCGTCACTGCCTTGGAAAATGGGTAAGCCTCAGGTGTGCGACACAACTCCACAACTCAAACGGCGCAAATATAATAATCCCATCAGAGATTATTTGCCGTTTGGGGCGAAACGCTTGGGTCATGGGGTTCGAGTGCACCTCTACTATTCAAAGACATAGCTAGATGGTTGGTCGATACTTCGCATGATCAGAGGGCTGGTAGTTTCTATGGCCAAAGAATAAACATTTCCATTCAACGAAGCAATGTTGCCATTCTTTTGGGAACATTACCAGCTGACAGCGATGAGGATGATGAGTATTTTGATGCCTAAATACCTCATTTTTTATGGTTTTTATTTATTATTTAATGTTTTTTATTTAAGACAAATATTGTGTATATTTTTAGTTATGTGTACATATAAGTTTTATCTTTAGTTAAGACAGCGATGAGGAGGAGTACTTTGATGCCTAATTACTTCCTTTTTACGGTTTTTACTTATTGTTAGTTGTTTAAGACAAATGTTGAGTATATTTATGTGTACATATAAGTTTTATCTTAAGTTAAGACAGAGGTGAGGAGGAGTACTTTGATGCCCAAAATACCTCGTTAGTTAATTAATATCTAATATAAATACTTTATCCTGCAACATATAAAAATAAAATAAAGCAATATATGTACGATATATAAACAGACAGTCTGGAAAAAAGGGATATTTTAATGTGACTATGTGTGTAGTTATGAATTTGTAATTAGATTGTAAAACTTAAATAAAATGAGTATTATGTCTTTCTATTCACGGGTTTATATTCCCTGTAAGAGGGAAACCGATCTTTTGATAGGCTTACACGGGCACATGGATCCAACACAGAGAGGCCCATTAGAGAATTTTAATCTAAAAGGTAATTCTTAAGAATTAAAGATTCCTCATGGCTGCACTTAACATGCAGTCTCGGATTGTTCCCGGAAGTGTAAAACTACTGTATGAAATGGAAAATACTATTACAAGGTCTATTGCAATGGGTGCTAAATTGATTAAATACGTTAAAAAACGGAAAAATCGGCATCAGCATTTCCACTTTTAAATTCAATTCTGTGGCAGACGCTGACTCGCCACTCACAACACGGGCCCCCTAAATAGCCACTACTACGGGCGACAGTGAGCGGCTTGGGGTGACGAGAGGGGAGGGCTGGTTTCACCATAGCGCGTTTATTTTATTATTATGTCCCTCTATTCACAGGTTAAATGCTTCTGCAAAGAGGAACCCGGTCTTTTAATAGGCTTATGTGGGGGCATGGGTCCAACACGCAGAATCATTTAGAGAATTTTAATCTAAAATTTGATGAGACACTTACCAGGGTCTCTCCATGGCCGCACTATAAAACGCAGTCTCGGATTCTTACTGGGGGAGGAAAACTATTGTATGAAACTACAATTATCAAAGTATATTTTCGTGGGTGCTAAATGGATGAAATAAATACTTTGAAAAACGAAAAAAACGGAGTTTGCCTTTCCAATTTTTTAATAAAATTCTGTGGCAGGTAATGATTCGCCCCTCACAAGATGGGCTCCCTAAACGGCCACTGCTACAGGCGACAGGGAACAGCACCGACGTGTGCGGCTCGGGGCATCAAGAGGTACAGCAGCGTTCACCATCACTAGCATGTACTCGTAGCTCTGGCGGCCCCCCTCTAATCGGAAAACTAAGGCAAGCCCGAGTTGAGCAGACCAATAAAGGCAAGCCGGAGAAGTGGCCCTTCGGTAGGTGCCCTGCGTTTTGTAAGGTTCTTAGTAAATCTCCTTACGATTTACTTTATTTGTATTAAAAGGGTGAGAAAGCTGCTTAAATTGCCCTCCGGGATTGCGCTATCCCATGGTGAGATAATGACTGCCCAAAATATTATTATTATAGTACAAACTTTATCGAATGAACTATTAACTCGCAGAACTTTAAAACGTTTTCTCAAAAAACAAACATTCTCCCACGTAACCGAGTCAAGGCGATGACGATTCCAAATTCTTAAATTAAACCTAATACTTCTTTGATTTCTATTCTAGTGGCTCTGTATACATATGTTTATTAATAATAACAGGAAGCTTGAGCCGGAGCTTGCGAGATAAACAAACAAATACCAATATGAACCGTGGATCGTTCATCTTGTGTTTATTGCCGTTTAGTTCAAAATAGTTTATTTTGGAAATATACTATTTATTCTTGAGATTTACTTACTTTTCTTTAGTTTAAAAAACGTTGTCTCACACTAGGATATGGAGTGACAAAAACTTTACATAGAATATTTTTAGCAAAAAATAATTACTACGTGCTCCAGAAACGACACTGGTGCTAAAATTGCATTTTGTTTTCATTTCTGTGTTTTTTAATCTGTTGGTATATTTGAAGTAATCGACAAAATTACAAAATAGAATTCGTTGAAACGTTACAGAAATATTTCTTAAAGCCCGGGTCAGGTCACAGATTACAAATAATTATGCTTTTGTGTATGAGAGGTGGGTACTACAACAAAATGTATACAAAGTTATATATTACGGCGAATATTATCAAAGAGTAGAAGTTAGAAAATTACACAAGTTAACACATTCGTTATCACTTATCAGTGAGTAAAAAGAAATTATTATACAAATAAACCATCACGCTGTATCCAAAGGGAGATAAAAGACAGATTTTAAGAATTAGAAAGCGTATTTCGTTGTTCATTATATAAAATGAATGAATTAAACGCGATATATTTCCGTAAGCTATTTCAACTCAATAGCCAGTTGGTCAAATAATTCAGGTATAAATAAAGTATCGTTGGTTAGGTTGGTGCGTTTATAAAAAATATATTTTTAGATATTATTATGAACAAACGTGAGTATATAGGGTAGAAAAATAAAAAAATGTTTTATTTCAATTTGTGTATTGATAATATAATAATTGTATGTGCTAGGGCTGCACGTTCCACGTATAGATGCTGTACGTAAGTATACGGAATGAATGAATTAAACGCGATATACTTCCGTAAGCTATTTCAATTCAACGGATGCTATTCGCGTAAACTTCAGAAAACAATTGGCTATTCATTCTATTACACGGGTTTATATCCCCTGTAAGGGGGAACCCGGTCTATTGACAGGCTTACGCGGGGACATAGGTCCAACACGCAGAGGCCCTTTAGAGAATTTTAATCTAAAATGTAATGGGACACTAACCGGGAACTCTCCATGGCTACACTATAAAATGCAGTCTCGGATTGTCCCCGGAGGTGTAAAACTATTGTATAAGATGGAAACTACAATTATAAGGTCTATTGTATTGGGTGCTAAATGGATAATATACTTCTTAAACCTGAAAAAACAGCGTCTGCCTTTCAACGTTTATAGTGAAATTCTGTGACAGACGGTGACTCGCCACTTACAAGATGGGCCCCCTAAATGGCCACCACTACAGACAAGGAGCAACACCGGTGTGAGCGGCTAGGGGTGTAGAGAGGTGCGGCACCGGTTTCACCATCGCGCGTCTCGAAGACTCGGAGCGGGTTTCCCCGTTATTACGCCATTAGACACTTCCACCCCCGAGCATATAGCTCTGGCGGCCGCCCTCTGATCGGCCAACTAAGGCAAGCCAGAGTTGAAAATCCTACGGGCACTCATGGGGTACCACTCCAACCAACCAATAACGGTATTCTTATTATTATAACTATATCGATTCATTTTCTTTGATTTGGTTGTTATAACATCGGATTCAAAAGTTAGACTTACACCCAGCGCGAATCGAGATTGAGCTCGTAGAGTATCTGCATTGTGACGCCTCTCCATATACATGATCGACATGTAACGGGTCATACATTTGGGCGTCCATTTAGAGAATGTTAGCGAATATATATCAATCCTGAAAATATCACAGAGCGCTTAGAAAATCCTCGTCAAACTACGTTTCTCACATTTTTCAAACTGTGCAAAGAGGATCAGTTCGCCAAATTACTAACGAATGGTGAGACGCCACATACTATACGTACGAGAAACAAAGAGGTGCGTTTAATCGTTGTCATCGTGGGTGTTCAGTAGACGATGTATCGGGAGTTATGAAAGACGCCGCATTGGGTAAGGTCTACACAGTGCATCCAAATAACGGTGAATGCTATTTCTTGCGCTTTCTACTGCACACAGTGTGGGGACAGACATCGTTTGCATTTTTGACGACAGGTGTGTTAAGTTTCCCTGTAATCGCGCAAGCTGCGAAGTGCTGCATCTACTTGAGGATGATAAACACTGGAACGATACTCTCGACAGTTGCAGTCGACAGCGACATTTAGTCGCCGTCATGTGTGTCTTCTATGCGCCAAAATGGTTCGACTCATTGCTGTCAGTGCACATTATAGTGAGTGATCTCGAACGCGTGTCCGTATAATGGGCGACACTAGCAGCGCCGGCAAGCAGATCAAAGCAATCGGCGCTGTATGCTCACTTGAAGCACATGGTCTGCTCGCTGGAAGTACGCTATCCGTAGGACGGGAAGACGGCAGTTGCGAGCGTACCTACTCGCGAAATTTATCTTGGTATTATAAAGTATATAGTACACACATCAAGCTAGATAAAACTAGTTTACGCTGATCTCTCATCATACGAAAAGCCTATACAATGCGAGATCAGCTTATACTTGTTTTTTTGTAGCTCGATGTATAGCCGTGTGTACAACACACTGGCTGGTTGGGCTATATGTAATATGCGGCAGGCCTACGGGTCGTATCATTCAGAGATATATGATGATCCCTCTACACCTACTACACGTTCTCATTTATAACTTCTATGCAATATGTTGAATTATGAATTTGAATTTGATCTCTCTCCTTTCTCTCAGTTCATCCAAAGGTTGTCTGGAAGAGATCGCTTTGTACTATAAGACTGCCCATTGTACACTTATCTTTGTAAATGTTTGTCTTTTTTGTTATGTGGTTTACAATAACAACTAAACGAATAAATAAATCTATTCCTATCTAGCGTGTCAACGCTTCCATCCATTGGCGGATAAATAATCAGCTGTTTTGTAAGATATGGAACGAACAATTGAACCGTACGACGTTGCCGACATATTTTATAGATTTTTCATTTTTGAGAAATATTTTATTGAATATGTAAAGATTAATTAATCTAAACACCGTACAACGTTGCCTTATACTCGACATTGGCGAAATTGTGGAAGATAATCTACAGAAGCCATAATCTAAGAGAAGAAGAAGATATGGAACGAATATGTATGAATGTGAAACAAATTAAACGAAGTGTTAAGTGTAAAGAGAGTGTATATGAATGTGTCGAGTTGCGTGTGAGTGGAAGTGATTATTTGATTTAGGTTAAGAAAAAAGGAACGACAAAAAAATGTAATATGGCGAAGTACTTTTTTATTTTAGAGTTTTAACGGAACTGGTTGTATAAGAATGCTGTTTTTGGTTTGTTAGGTTTGAAAACCATCAGCCGATTAATTTAAATATTGACAGAGGGAAAAACTAAATTAACCTTTCTATTAAAGCTGACTTTGTTGCGTTTCTTTTTAAGCCAAAGTATTCAGCAGGAAATGGTGCAATTGCACAAATAAAAATACTGATTTGGATGTAACAAAATGCTGAAATGGCTGTTACTTAAACGGTTTTATTTATAAAGTGCAAGTAAAATTATTGTTTTATTAATTTACCCAAAAGTTGATAACTACAAGAATTCATAACAGATCAAAATAGGGAAGGTATATAAAATGGCCATTTTTTCCGGATGGCCCAAATCGGGCATGTTGCGGTGGCCCGGTTACGCCCCGGTACCACTTCTCCTTATTTCCTATTTCTGTGGCGCAGACCAAAAGCCAAAAGGTATATATCCTCATAAATAAATAATAAATAACATTACAGGCATAAATAAAAATAAAACAGTTAAACCGCGTATTTTCCCGCTACGCCGACGATATAGGTAATATTTGAAATTAGTTCAATAGTATTCTAAATATTGGTTTGTTTATAAAAATAGCACACCTACATTGCGCAGCCCAGTTCACAGAAAATGTTTTACATTGGATGTAATAAAACAAAACGAAATATATTTGAAAT
The DNA here is from genome assembly GCA_947459985.1 of Diloba caeruleocephala. Lineage (NCBI taxonomy): Eukaryota > Metazoa > Arthropoda > Insecta > Lepidoptera > Noctuidae > Diloba > Diloba caeruleocephala. The sequence continues at coordinate 8,940,453 of OX381618.1, forward strand.
ACGGATATTTATTTATTTTTTCATAAAAATTCTAAATTCAATAATGTGTTTAAACATGTAACATTTACATATATGCATTTATACAAAGATGTATGCAATGTTAGTGATATTAATACTAAAATTGGAGCATAACAGACTTACAATGATGCCGATGAATGTGACAATCACATTTTACACTTACAAAATAATATTTACCAAGTATTGTCAAAATGGTAAAGGTTTATGTATCAATAAGATTTGTTAGATATATTTTGATGAGATTATAATGAATACTGTGCGCTTTTCTTTTATACTAGCTCGAATCGCAATATCTTCATAAACAGTGTAACAGGTTATAGAACTTATGCTCAGCTCAATACACAAATACGATAAACTAAATACACGAAAAGTAATACTGATATATTTTGGTTTATGTAGATATCACACGATCCCATCAATATAGTGGCCTCCCTTCACATTCAGTGGAAGTACGAATTGTATCTATTTACAAATGTATGATCCAATAATGATTTTGTTATAATGAAACGTTTATTTTAAAATAACACAATCAAAAATCTATTTGATGGGCGTATATATTATTCCAAAATATTTTGTTTCAAAGCTCTATTCAACGCAGTAATGCGCCTGCAATTTATTATTGTTAATTATCATAATTACATTATCGTGGACAAAGAATGTACTATAGCTAATTCAAATGTTTATATTAAATGTCTTCTTGCGCACATTATTACATTGAATAGATATTTTTGAATAGATTAGACATAACTAAAGAAGTTCTCAATTATTGTTGTTAATTTCCTATTACGCTATAGTTATACAGATTCAGTCAACTCGGAAATGTCAATTAGAAATAATAAAAGTATTTTCTATATATTATTATAAGACGAGTAAATATATAATTAATTAATATATATTATTGAGATTTGGACTAGACAAACCACATTCTCTATCTACAGATATGTAATCCATGATAAATGCTAATATTTAGAAAATCTATGTCCCGTGTCGGTTGGTGATGTGCCTGTCTATTGTGTACATTGTGTGCATTTTCAACTTCATCAAAGATAAGAACAAAGTCTTCACAATAAACCTGAAGTTTTTCTAAGAATTTATGAAATTATGATCATACAATTGAACGTATTTACACAAAAACATTCCAATCAATAGCAAGATTATGATTCCGGTTCGATTTATGTAACATATTTTGTTGCTCGAATTAGGGTAAATCAAATAATATATAATATAATATATAATAGTGACTTGAGGACTGAAACCTGCTTACTTTATGATGAAGGGTATTTTAAAAATTAGAGCCGCGTGGAACTCAATACACGTGACATAAGTGAAACTTCTTCGTTTCAAGATACCGATTACAGCACGGAAAGAATCGCTTATGCCCACACAGTTTATGCCCCCGCATGCACCAACACAGTTTATGCCCCCGCACAACGGTACACAAAAAACATTGCACTCAAATTTGACGTTAAAACTTTACTCTCATCGCGGTCAAAGAAGTTTTGCTTCAATAAGTATTAACTAACTCAATTTGATAGACTTGTAGGTTGGAATATTTTTTGTGTTACTCCGTCCAATTGTCACAAATATTAGTTACAAAAAAAGGATTTCAGTTTTTTTTGGAATATGGTTTAATTGGATTACGAAAATAGAATGCACAGATATTATAACAGATACACATACTGTCATTATGTTTTCTAAAAACTTACTTATTACAAACTCTTAATGCTATTGAAAATGTACACCCACTAAAATGTGACGACTTTCAAACATTGTGTTTTGAGTTTTGGACTGTGATATTTTTTAAGTATATAGATATCATTATGTTAATAAATCAACGATTCTTTATTGTTATTCGCCATAATATAGCCTTAACACATCATTTTTGAGCACACGTAACGTAACTTAACGTGGAACGTTTCCTAGAAAAAAATACAGTAAAACAGCTAAGTTATTAACACAACAACAGTTAAATAATACAGAAAATGGAATGTCATGTATTAAAATGTAATATTATGTATCTGTTATGGGTATTTATAACGCAATTTTGATGTCATAACAATATGAATATCTGAATCATTAAACAGATAAATACGACAGTTACGATGTTAATGTAATTTCTATAACAATATCACAATTTTCAATAATATACAAAAAGAGTGGAGATTTTAGTTAACATTTCAAACAGGCCAAGCTTATAAAAGTAATAGTAAATATTGTGATATACACATACTTTGTTATTGTTATGTACATTTCTGTAATAAATATGGATCACATAAGGATGATATAGATCACGCAAAACGGGACACGTAAAATAATTATCTATTATTTCATAAAGGAGGACAAGACCGCACATTGTTGAACCGTTTCATACGCGATACTTTTTGAAGTGAAACCTACGAGTACTGTGTAGGTACACACGCCAACATATCTATACAAATAAATAAAATTGAAGTGTCTGTTTGTAATGTCAAAATAACAGCTTTTTACTAAATATATATGAAAGTATGTAAGGTACTTACAACAAAATAACATTTTTTATTTTTTTTGTCTGTCTGTCCGTCTGTCTGTTTGTTCCGGATAATCTCCGAAACGGCTGGACCGATTTTGCCGGGACTTTCACTGACAGATAGCTGATGTTATAAGGAATAACTTAGGCTACTTTTATTTTAGAAAAATAATTAGGGTTCCGCGCAAAAAATATAAAACCCTTGAAATCCACTATATATATTCTATGTCAAATCGAAGTACTCTAAATTTCTTTTAAATTAAACGCGGGTGAAACCGCGGTTCCCAGCTAGTTAAGGTATATACTTCGAGTATAAGCTATGCCGTGTGGTGCCGGCTCAGAATGCCACCACCCCATCTCTTCCCATGGGTGTCGTAAAAGTCGACTAAGGGATTAGCCGGAGGATGGGCAGCAGCGTCCTTCGAGTACATTAACAACTCAACTGCGATCGCCAACCCGCCTGCCAAGCGTGGCGATTATGGCAAAACCCCCCAATGAGCCCACAACACATCCATATCGGTGGTTGTGGTGATCTTTGGGGGAGGCCTGTGTCCAGCAGTGGACTTCATTCGGCCGAAATGATGATGATGATGATAAGCTAATCTCTCATTGTACGGAAAGCTTACACAATGCGAGTTCAGACTATACTGGAAACGTATAGGTTGATATGCAGCTGGCCATGTGTACTAAGATGAACAAAATTTATTTGGTAAATTAGAAATATCGGCAATTTTTTGACAACATTTTATGATGTACAAACGGCAACAAAATAAATTAAAACTGATCATTTCCTCTTTAGATCTAGTATATTTATCGTGGAAGCCATTTGTATTTAAACGTTGTGTTTGCATAAAGATATGTGGCCCGATATATTTATCGTGGAAGCCATTTCTATTTGAACGTTGTGTTTGCATAAAGATAAGTGGCCCGATATAATTTGTTTCTAATTTTAATACGGACGAAAAGACGTCAAAAAGCATCGCGTAAAGGATCTCAAGGGTAAACGACGGCTATGACTATATTAATTCCATTTTATATAACACTCATCACCTAAACAAACATGCTTTATGTAGTTCGCATAACTATACATCATCCATTTATCGAAAGGAAAATACAGAAACTCAATACCTCTTAGTACTCGGGAAACACCCTTAACACTTTTAAACGTAACCGACTCGACAGAAGCAATGGAACCAACAAACGTAGGAAATAATTTACATAAGGCCATATATTTTACTGTACACGTAGAACGAGTAGATGATTAATTAGATAAATAATTATGTTGCATTTTAATATTAATGTTTAAGGATTAATTCATCCTTATTTACGACAGTTTGGTCCATATAAATATTATTACATAAATCGTGGGTCAACGATGCGTTCGCGAGGTTAGGTACCCAGCAAATGTAGTAGGCAGAATTAGAAGAAAATAACTTCCAAACTGATTTAATGAGTCAATATACAGTGAAATTAAGAAACTTAATAAGGAGCGTATTGAAGGCAAACAATTTTTTTGAGACGCAATTACGACTCCTTCGATAAGAATAAAAAGTAGCTGGATCCCTAAGTCACGTCCGCAGCGGCGCCCGGCCGCCTGCGGTCAGTCTTTTCTGCTAATGTTTACGAATTTGTGCAAAATATTCTACTATCCGCGTAACTTAACAAAGATAAATTTTATTTACAAATCCCATCTTCGTCGAGATTGTACGAAATAAAACGAACGAGCACTGACCGGGAGCCGCCGGAGCGCCGAATGTCACTTCCTTACTCCGTTGCAGCGGCGTCGTCTCTTTCGTACGCATAGATCAGAACATACTGCCTCGCTTACTTTAAACTGTTTCAAAATACTAAGGGACATCACAACCGGATCTGTCAGTCCAGTCGCAGTCTTGGAGTTGCTAGGCTGTATTGAATGCTGTGGCACGTGGGATTTGCTTACGTGTTTCACGAGGGGCCCTGTCCAGCGGAGGGTGCCTCGGACCTTATCTCCGACTTGAGCTTGACGAATTCCTTTGCGACTTCATCGTTGTGCCTTTGGGAGAGTATTCTCAGTATCGTCCAGCCAGTCTCGTCCATTTTTATTCTGGTACCTAAGGGCAACCAGCACGCGATAGCACCCTGGAAACGTTAAGTGTGTAAATTTATGATTTGCATCAAATTAAGCATTCTGTTATGACCTGAAGATAAAATTAAAATGTGGCTTTTGTTCTATCTTCTCGTTCTTGGACAAGTTTTATAAATTAAGACTTATGTATCCAAAACTATTTTACCCGAAGGCAAATAGTCATGGCATTCGATAGTCTTCTTAAAATATAGGAGCTACGCGCGTCGGTATGCGTACCATGTAAGTCTTTTATACAATATCTCACACTGAATCAAATGCGTTTGCAATACACCACAAGCTCTCGGTATATACCTGCTCCACGATTTCGGCCAGGCGCATAACAGCAACGCCGACGAGCCGGTCCTCGCGGGCGAAGCAGTAGTCACGCACGCACACATGCAGCTCAAACATAGACAACTGCTCTGAGCTTGGTATGCAGCTGAAAATAGAATTAGAATTGAATTATTTGAATTTTCATTGTTATAAACACAAATACGGGTACTTGTTAAAAGCTTGACGGAGCTGAACTAAAAGGTTTTTGTTTAAAGCTAATAACGTACGTAACAGACGAATTTTGTCATGGGATGGGGCTCAAGTCTCAATGCAATTTTTGTTTGGACTATTATGTTAGTTTATACCATTTTGATAAATGTTATTAGTTTTTTAGTTGGCCACTGTCAGCCTTTATTTCAGAGGAGAATATGTTTGTACAGTCAGGTTTAAGAAAATTACTCACAAGTGAAAGGTCTCGTTGAACTTGGGACTCCAATTATTGCTCTTGGACTTGGTGGCATGTTTCCTCTTCTTTTCCGCGAGGGTGGGACCAATAAGATTGACTTCTATAAACGGACGGAACATGCCGCTTGCTATTACCCACTTCAAATCATTCGCAGCCACAACTGCAAGTATTAAATAAATTTTATTTCACTTGTTTAGATACTCAAGTTGTATTATGACATTATTACAATGTTCAAAGAAGGCCGTATAGGCAATAATTTCATCTATTTTGACAAGCAACTGTATCTTTTCTCTTCTATTCAACTGACTTAACTGCTTTGCTAATTAAATAAATTGCTTTTTCTTTTTGCCTGTATAGAAATATTTGTAGATATATGACAGATACATCGTTACGTATACAGCCTTAATGCACTTAATATATAATTTTGGTAATGGTAATTATTGTTATTATGATTATAAACACTAGAAGGATATCGTAGAATATATTGAAATCTAAAAGTATAAGTTTATGAGGTTTGATTATGAAAGACAAAAATACAGGTTTCACTCGTTTCTGTATCATGTTTATCCATAAATGTAAATGATAACGTCATACGAAAATATGATGCACACATTTAGTAAGATCTGGAATCATGTATCTGGCGAGAATAAACATGTAAAGAACTGACACGGAGTTTGATTGATTACGCGGCCAGCTTGGATTATTGAAACCAGAATCAATTTAAACCTGCAAAGCAAAATCATAGTGGTTTCCAGCAAATATTCCAACCCCTCGTCACTCGAGGATGTAGTAAAAGGCGACAAAAAATCGTAAAAGTCTGAAAGCATCTTTCGTTTTGCTTGTGGAATTGGAATATGAATTCGATTTATATCCCTGCAACTGTAAACTGGACGAAACCACCAATCCAAGTGACACCAAGTTACTTAAATAAGTTTTAAGTTAAAATGAGTGATTTACGAATCTTAGGCTTACCTTTCACCGTAATCTTATGTTCGCCAGTGTTGGGATGAGTAAACAAATCCACTTGTAATGAAATCTCTCCCACGCTACCCTCTTCCATAACTGCAGCGTCTAAGGAATTCAGATAAATTATTTAAAAAATCATTTTCGATATTAAGAAACTAAAGAAATTTCAATTTTGTTTGGTTATTGGCCAACGTTATCTCCTGGTTGTTCTTATGAACTGATTAACTTGGGAACATTGAAACAGATTTTTTAGTTTTTTATAGATCCAGTGGAAATACATTGTGTACTTCCTATGTATGCCGGGTATGCCGGATTCCTACCGGCTAAAACCACCGGAATGGTCATCTTCGGCACCGTAGGGAGGCTCCAGGAACTCAAACAATCTCCATCCAGAGCCACCCACTGGTGCCACGCCTTTAGGCATAACTTGGAGGTTTGCACTAAACCTAGGCATCGCCTGAATTTCTAATCCTAAATGTGTGTTGCATTAAGATTAAATTTTTAAAAAAAATCTTATTGCTACTAACAATAAAAGTAAAGTATACCTTTTTTATTCATTAATACTGTTAACATAATTATTTTCAGTGTAATTGAATAATTCAAATACAGTAAAAAATACTTTTTAAACCGTGAAATCAACATGGTGGTGTTTTTATTTTTATTTTTTTGTACAAAACCTGAATAAAAATAAATCAAACAGTGTTTAATCTGTTTGGTCATTTGTGATAAACGAATCCTACTCAAGGCAGCCATTTATGTCCACCTTTCAAAGTGGAGATGAATAATTCGTCCATTTTAAACTAGGATCAGTGAGGGCCTCGTGTCGCCTCATGAGGACCTCGCGAGGTGTACCGCGTTTGAGGTGAGATGCAAGATATTGCGCAATGCGAGTTACGATGGCTGCGACTCGCGAGGCGACGGAATAAAAAGTAATGTGCATTGTTTGTGTCATGGCATGCATGCATGCTTAGGCGAGTGGCACACATGACACAAACCTATGACACCACACACATGGCACCTAGCATGCGAACGAAAGTTTATTTTCATCTCTCTGGCAAAGATACTTTTCGCCGCTCACAATTTTAACAATCACAACTCGCTTTTTGAGGTGAGGAAAATTGAGGTGAATGAGGTAAATGACGTGTTTCAAAGTTGTACGATACGAGTAACTCTTTCAATTCGTCGCGATAAGGGACTCAAACGTGGCACCTCACGAGTGAGGGACCCATCACTATTTCAAACTGCTCACGTCATTCACAATAATTTTAAGTAATTTGATTACAATGTTCGGGGAAGGATAATTATTAATTAATTTAAAATATTATTGAACAAAAAGTTTTACTTCTTGCGCGTATACACACAGATAAACGTAGGTGCCCATTTTTTGTACTCAACTTAGTATGAAAAAAAAAACAACCTAACTAAATTGCCCGTACTAGTAGTGGGTCCAACCTACCAGCCCGTCTGCCAAGCATGGTGAGTATTGGCAAATACCCTCCAAAATGAAGACACAGTTGTGGAATCTAAGGGAGAGACCTTTGTTCAGCAGTGGACTTATAAATGGCCGATATGAAGTAGTGGGCCCAATAATTAATGGTTGCACTATTGGGCCCACTAGCTAGCGTGGGGTCGAATGTATTTGCATGTATACGTCAATTTAATTGTGTCATGAAGGAACTAGAAACGTTCTTTAAGATACCAAGAGAGTAGGATCATACAGGATACTCTATATAAGGTGAAAAATATATGTACTGATAAATGGCTCCATCAACGGAGTAGCATATTCTTTGTTTATATCATTTAATTTTAAGTGCACTCAGCGACCAGCGTCCGTCGATTGCCAAAGACAATAGAGGCTGACCACGGTTAATGAAAGATAAGATAACACTAATTAGTCGATTTTACACACTCAGTTCTATTTGATTTATTATTAAAAAATTTTGTTTATTTAACCACAGTATGTGCATCATTTATCTATTTTGTTTAAATGTATATGTAGTGACCGACTGCGGCGTCACTATACGGTCCTATCTTAAAGCCAGCACTGTAACGTTCCACCGTGGCAGCGTGTGCTGGGATAGGGGCCATTTTTTGGCTCGTCCAGCATCCTTTTGTTTATAAAAATAACCGTTTTTCTTTTATTCTGTTCTATAAATAAGTGTTGTCTCGCACAAAGTAATTTTTTTTTCTTTATTATAGAACCGGATAAGGCGGTTGCATTCAGTACCATAAATAAATTCATAGTTCATCTACACAGTAGAAGGCTGATGGATGTTGGCTTGTATTAAAAAAGTATAAATATTTAAAGAGATTCGTATTACTTCCGACATCTGTCCATTGTCATTACTCTTTAATATAGAGTGTTACATCATCATGTCGGCCGTTTACATGTCCACTGCTGAACAAAGGCCTCCCCCATAAATTCCCACAACTGTGTGATCATTTTGGGGGGTGTTTGCCAATACTCACCACGCTTGGCTTAGGTAGGTGAGCGCAGTATGGATACCGTTTCATAGAAGGGACGCTGCTACCGATCCCTCTGGTTTAGAGTCCCTTAGTCGCCTTTCACCACATCCACGGGAGAAGATGGAGTGGTGCTATATTCTTAATCCGGACACCACACGGACTGTTAGATGAAGTAATATTTTTATTTAAAACGGTACTACGCTACTTCCATACAGTTACACTAAGATCCCGACGTGCCTATTCCAACGAAGCCGTATAGTAAGCCACTTGAGCTAAAGATGATGATCTTACTTAATGGTTGGGCTGTGACTACTTAAACGTGTACCTTTAACTTTATTACCTTGATTTTGCTGACAGGCAACAAACGTTCTGATGAGCGTGTCTGTGGTCTGAGTGTACAGACTGAGGGCGTATTTCAAAGATATCAGTTCTGGACTCCTTTCCAAGAAGTTTTTCTTGAGCCCGTTCCCTCCGGCATGGAAGTACTGCTTGATGGTTTCGAGAGCAGCCTCAAGGACGAAACACTGCTTCGGTGTCAAACTCTTCTCTGCTGACAGATGCTGTAGAAATAAATAAATATGAATTTAAAATAGAAGATAATACTGTACGTTCAACTTCATCTTCTACCTCTATAAATTGTTAGAATAAATAGTTAAAAACGTTGATAATATTAATTATACGTCAATACAGTTTCAGTGGTGACGGAAACCGGTAGTTTATTAAATATTTTCGGCCTCGTGACATGCGTTGGTTTACTCAACTTTGTTAGTCGGTATGATACGGCAGCATATTAGTTAGAATAATAATAATAATAATTCTTTCATCGTCATCATCATCATATCAGCCACAGAATGTCCACTGCTGAACAAAGGCCTCCCCCTTAGGTTTCCACAACGAGCGGTCATATGCATATGACTTGTGTTACAGGAGCCAATTATATGATATTGATAATAATATTTGTTTCGACATCCGTTTCCTTATGGATGAATTGTGTAAGACTTACGCCATTTATTATAATCACGATTGATTATGTATCTTTTTAGTAACAAAACCTTATTTTTATAATAATTGTCCTACTCTTGGATTTCTTCTGTGTTTTGGGTACAGTTTACAGACATAAACCTCACATGCACAAACACCTAAGCCCGAAACAAATACCTATCTGTCGATCATACAAATATTTGTTCCATGCGGGGATCGAACTCGCGACACGTAAAAAGCAAATTGCTTAGCGACTGCGCCAACCATACCGTCAAAATTTTATGTAATACGAAGTCCCGTCTAGAAATATATATATTCAAAAAAATGTATATACCTCTTTCGATATATCCATGACTCCGGAGAGCGCGTGCTTGACATCCTGTTTTCCTACCGTGCTCTTAAACAGCTGCGTCATATCCTCGATCTTTGCGTTCGCTGCCAAGTTCTTGGCATTGTTTGTTAGATTCTTCAGCATCATCTGCACCAAGATTATATGTGAAACTCATAAAGGTAACAAAATAATACATTTTAAGTTAGAATTTAAGGCTGATGGAGTTAGCTGGCGGTTCCTATCCTATACCCGGAATACAACTTCGCTTACGCAATCATTGTGTTTTTAATATTGAATTTAGTTACGAGCCGATCAAGTTATTCGACTGATGTTATGCATAACGTCTGCCTATGACAATTGTAATAATATAATAATATTAATAAATTATTTATATACGAGTATATACCTTACAAACTAACATATATATTATAATAATATAGAGTGTGTTCTATACTAGTAAAAAAATAATTTCGCATTACGTCACTATGCGTTCTAATGGCATTTGTCCGCGGAAGCGATGGAACATCTCCGTCCTCTTCCATGACGAGGTGCAGATAGCACGTTGGCACTAGCACCACGAACGCCTTGTAGTTGACGTTGCGGTGCGACTCCAGAAGCTGCACTCTCGGCGTGTACTTGGTCCTTTGACGCACGTACTCCACGATGTCCTCTGTCTTAGTGGTGTAGTGTAGGCCAGAGATATACAATGGAGTGTTCGGCTTCGCGGTACGTATTGTTATTTTGAACTCCGCAGGAGCCGTACCGCAGCAGTTCCTATTCGGTCGATGACGGCGCTTCTTCCTTTGCACCATGACAAAACCGCCATCATCAGCCTGCTTCGGTGCCTTCTCAGGCATGGGCTTATTGGTGCCCACAGTGGCGCTACCTAGCAATAGTATAGTCCTGTGTGGCACCACACTGCACCGTAACATTAAGACTTTAGTAATAGACGGCCGAATATCGAAACGCCTTTTAATATTAAATCCCGCTTTAACTATTCGTGAAACCCGTTTTCGGTAGGAAATATATTTAAAGGAATTTTAAATCAGGTGGCTCACATGTTTAGTGGCGTTTCAGTATTCGGCCGTTAGTCTTTTATGCCTTTTTTTATTGGGCCCAGTGGAAATTCTTCATGTCTTCCTCCGCCCCGGAGAAGGACGAAGGGGTGTGCCGGACTCCTACCGGCTTAAACCACTAGGGCGGTCATCTTCGGCACCTAAGCGGGGCTCCAGGTTCTCGTATGATCACACTAGAGGAGTCTTTTATGCCTAGAATTTCACTAGCTACTGCACCCATATAAAAAAATTAAAAAAAAAAAACTAGCTGGACTCGGTGGATTGAATGATGGTGGTCGGTATGATATTTCATATTTCTTTGACCATCATCATATCATCCTTTCATGTCAATTGCTGCTCTTCGAACCTGAATACAGCATCGAATCAATTATAACTCAATACCACAAAAATCACAACGTTTTGCCGCTAATGTTTTCTAAATTTCTCTGGCTATAAAGAACTTACTAAAAACAGGCTTCTCGTCTCTTTCCGTGGGTATTGTGAGGAAGTTACTGATACTAATAAAAAGATTTGGTGTTAATGGCACTATTCTCCCGCGATCATGTCTGTACGTACTGTTAATATAGTGAAGCTGAATAACAATCATGTAAGTACTTTATAATTAATTTTGTGTCATAGAAACGAAATATCATACCGTTTTGTCAGTCATTGGCGGAAGTACAACAGTCTTTTCTAATATCTTTATCACAATCTTCCACAATTCCTTCAAAAGTCGTTTTAGTACAGTCTTTTCACAGGACTCCGCATACATTGTTAGAGAGCCATCCTGTAAGCAAAATCAAGGGATAGTTTGACCATATTCTTTCTATGAATAGAATTAATCTTTAGTTGTTAATGGAAGAAAAATAAGCGGTATCTAAAACATGATAAAAGTAAATAGGTGATCTTTTTGTTGAAGCTATCAAGTTCCTGATTGCCCCTCTACTGACTGTCATTGGTATTCGTACGACAACCAGGACAAATAACAAGATTCGAGATCGAATCAGAAATGAGGAGATCCGTATTACAAGACTGAGAATCAAAACTCAAGTAGATCTTCAGTTGATATTGCATTAATCAATTATGGATCCTACGTAATAGGTCCAGCATTTATATTGGATCGATGCAATCTCTACTCAAGTTCTACTTGAGTTTTGATTCTCGTATTGTAATACGGTCCTTAGCTTGCGCGATTAGAGTCATACTCAGATTTGTAGACAGCGCTACTTGACCTGCTATTACTGAAGAATGTTATGTAGCTGAGGCTTATATACTGCAATAGACTACAAAAAGTACTGTTTTGATGATGAACACTCACCAATATATCCATTAGTGGTCTAAGTACTTCATCAGCCTCATGGTTTAGGGCACTTTGCTGCTGCCCGATCGCGCTTGTACTACCGGTCACCTTCTGTAGTAACTCGCCTAGCTCCTTCACACTCACCGTTATACGCGTCTCCAAACTGGAAAGAATAAGGTAGCAATATATATAATTCAGGATGAATTTTATTAGTAATGGTAATGGTAGCAACAGCGCGTCAGATGCGTGGTTGCCTGCAACTATAACTGAGCAAGATAGCAGGGCTGAAGAGTGAAGACGCGCTCCAAAAAATATATTGGAGGGTAGTTTTATTCGATTTTAGCACTGCTGTAACGCAATCGGAACCATCAACCTTATCTTGCCGTTGTATGCTACTAATTATTAAAGGTGAGAACTATTTCGTCTATGATTCAATATTTAAAAGTATATAATTGCTTTGATAAGAATTGAAATACTGTGTTACGTCGTAGGGTCAATCAAGTTTAAAGATAGTATCTATAAGTATATAGAAATAAATAATCAAAAAGATACATGTACAATGGGCGGTTTTATCGCACAGGGCGATCTCTTCCAGACAACCTTTGGATGAACTGGAAGAAAGGAGAGCGATATTGGGCTTTCAAGTATACAATAAATCATACACAATATTACTTAGACATAATAATATAAAGTACATAATAATACATACAATAAATATTTTATATTTAAAACGATGATAAAATATACTAATAAACATCAAATATAACTAAGAAAGGAGAACAAAATATAGAGAGAAAGGTAATTCTCCTTCACCATTATCTTAAAAATAGGTAGTGTTTGAGCACGTCTTACTTCAATAGGCAATGCATTCCACAAGCGAGCTGCTCGAATAGTAAATGAAGTATCGAAGAAGGAAGTGGAATGCATTCGTAGACTTAATTTTAGATTTTCTGATGATCTTAAGAAACTAGAGTGTGTGTTACAAATGAACTGAAACGTTCTTTAAGATTAAAAGGGGTAGAAGGTGTAAAGAGCACATTATAAAGCAAAGAAAGAATATGAGCGTTCCGGCGAAAGAGGATGGGAAGCCCTTTGAGCTTAGTACGAAATTCAGAAACGTGATCATATTTGCGCAGGCCAAATATAAATCTGATACAAATATTTTATTTGAGGTCGCTAAAGCTTAAAATCGTCAAATTGGTCTGCTGAAATGTTCTTTTTTATTTGACCATAATTTGTATTATAGCCGTATTATTAGATATTCCTGCCAAATATAACTTCTAGGAAGATCTAAAATCCGTACATAAAAGCGTCATACCTGATAGCAAACATGGAAGCTAAATCATCTAACGTTCCGTTAAGCCTATTTTGCAGATCTTTCAAGATATCAGCAGCATCACGCTCCAACTTGGTACCACCCATGGCCTCGAACATTTTTTCCAACTGGACTCGCAGTTGTTGAATATTGTTCATCAAGATGCACGCCTGAAAAAGTAATTAAAGAATCATCATAAGCACGGAAACTTCAACTGCTGATTCTCAGTGGTGGGTCTAATACTAGACCGCTTCAAGGAAAAGTCGATACATAAATTGTAAGAAAAAAGGCAATGATATTATATATTAAAAGACGTAGATATGTTACATGCGCGCCAAAAGTATGAACCACAATACCCACGGAATGAGATGGAGTGGTGCTATTCTTTGCTGGCACTACACTGTAGAGATTAATTATACCTGTACTATTTCCAGACAAATTACTAAGCAAAGTTCAACATACCACTCGTTCCTCCTTCAGATGTTCAGGGAACTCCTTTTTGACAATGTCAGCATAAGCTATGAGGACCTTGACGATGGTTTTCGCGAACCTCTTCATGTACCTCTTCCAGATCTCAGGATCCGGACACTCAAGTTTAGAGACTACGTCGAAGCATTGCGTTAATTGCGTGAAAACATCCACCACTGAGTTACTGAAGAGAGCGTGCTCGCTTGATTTTTGGAACTGGAATATAATTTAACAGTTAGAGTGAAAGCTAACTTCAGCAAATAGGTATAAGCAGTCCGTACTGCCTTAACGTTAATACGAATAACAATCTATAGCTCCAAAATAAATTTAATTTGGAGTGTTTGAATATTTTGGCAATTTCAATGACAAGCTTTCAGTCAAAATTGACTTGATTGATCTTTCTTTACTTCAACATCAACAAATATAAACCAAACCACAAAGGGGCCTTGAAACATCTGGACAGAGTTATAACTGTATATCAATCTCTTATGATTGATCTGTAATGATCATGTAAAAACTGGACTTCGGAATTTGAACATAAGAAGAATGAAGACCGCTATACTAATCACCCCAGTCCTTGCCAACATGTGTCGAGCCAGTATTTTTATTTTGTAAGGCTTCTCGCATACATTTCATGGAAATGTGGTTGCTTAACCGGTCATTTTTGGCGAAGCCAAAAGAGGCCTCCAGCCAGGCTTAAATTTAATATTAAAAACTAAGCAACTTTCGCTAAGGGCGCCCCCTGCGGGACACGGACCTCGGCTTAGGGCGTTGCTGGGGATAACAAGCTATTGCTTTGGGGACAGCTGGATCGGTATTATTTAAAATGTATTAAGGGACATTTAAAGCTACAGGCTCGGCACGGGCCGGCGCGAGCAAGAGACGGGAGGGAAAATCGAGCCATTAGCATACAAATGCCATTAAATATAAACGATAATTCTGCCAGTTCCCAAGTTTGACCCCACCCCCTAAGCAAAGTAACGCCCTAAGCTGAAGCCTGAGTTACACTAGGTGTTGTCTTCTGACTGGAAGCCCTTGCGGCTTCGCCAATTGGTCTGGATTAGCCGGTAGAGATCCCTGACCTGCTTAATTTATTTTGTCACCAACCAGTCCATCAAGCCTTTTTTAATGTTTGTAAAATGTATATAGCAAGTATGTCTGAACACTAGTTACTTTTTGGTAAAGTATAGTATTAAACTATCCATTCGATAAGTTTAGGTAATCCGTTTGGATGAGTTCAGTGCCATACTCTAATATCAAGAGTCACTAATATTTTTATTTTATGACTGGGTAAAGTTAATATAATTATAGTATACACTTTATCCATTACCACACTTTACACATTACTGCAATATTTAACTCACCCCGTCCTTCTTATCCCTGTTGAATGCTCCATTTAGATACTCTAGCGACACGTCATCATTCTCGTTGAGCCACTGCATAACGAAGGGTTCGAACCAGGCTGGGTACTCCGGAACAGCCCCGCAGTATGGTGGTACGTCTTTTACGTAATTTGTGTGTAGCCATTTTACCTGCCGAAAGAGGGTTTATCTGAGATAAAACTAAATGCGTTTAAATATTTGCTTTAAACTGGCATTTCTTTTACAAACCTAACAAATAACTATAATTTCACATTTCTTTTCTTTTTGTTCATCGTTACATATAAACAATATTTTTAATTTAATATTTTATGCACTAAAACTGTACAGATGCCACTAGGCATTTTCTATGCGTCAACGTTTGGGTGATGCTGAGAAAAAACAGAGTAGGTACACAAACAATGTAACTGTGTGCAGTTAAATAACAACAGACCATATATTAATATATGCATACGCAAAACGTTTTAAGTTGTTGAAATAATATGAATGGACACTATAAATTGATGTACATATGTAGTGATAAATACATACACAATCGTAATATATACATACCTACATATTAATAATGTTATAGGAAAGATTAACGAAATTAAAGATGATTCTGTCAAAGAATGATGGAGAAATATACGTAGTTTACTTTAAAATAGTAACAACTCAGAACAGTGCGATATCGCAAGAGACGATTTTATCAATGTGGCTTTAGTTCTTAAATAAATCATTTTTATGTAATTCTCTAGGTAATTTAATGAGGATCCAATGCTAGGACGAGGCAAACTTTTACCAATTAACAAAAAAGAATGTGCTGTAATATACGATGTACATCTTATTGTCTACAAACATTTTGCAAGCTACGATTACTACCTTAAAGTGTAAGTTCATGTAAGCGGAAGACTTGCAAAGCCGATGTTGTTCGTGTTCCTCCAGGGCGTACTTCATGTCAACTGCGAAGAGCGACCACATAGTCGACGCAGATAGCTGCAATTATATAAAAAGAAGTGACATGCACTATTATTAGTACACCAATAAAATTGTTGAATTAAATTTTGGAAAGAAATGCAATAGTAATACGATTTCATTTGAGAGTTTTTCGTCTTACCTGTCCAATATTCAACTCCTGAGGGAACTGGTTGAGGACGGGAGCGTAGCTGTTTCTATCTTCTTCTATCACAGATACGATGAGAGCGATTAGTTTATGCCAGAAGTCCACTGAGTCTAACTGTGGACCATGGTCTGACGGATCACGCTTGGCTTCATTTGGATCCACCTGGGTTAACAAATAATTGAATATGAAGTACATTGGCTTTAATATTATTTCATCAAATTCACTGTTTGTGGTAGAAATCTTAAGAACGCTTAATTATTATAAAATGTCATCCAAATTCATTTTAAACATTGTTATAGATGAGAAGCAATCTCCCAAACTACTTTTAAAGTAAATATTCTAAATTGAATCTATCAATCATTTAACTGAACCAAGTCTACTTAAATTACCTGAAACTCCCTGTTGTACAGTTCGTAGCAATTCTCAAATAGAAACTGATATGTTGACCTAAGGCATGCCTTCACGCAGTCTTTGACCACAGTGCTGGCGCGGGGCGGGCTGCTAAGCTCTTGGACCTGAAAACAAGAATAAGCTTAAGGTTATAAATTAAAACAAATATATCTTAAGATCAGGTCAGCAGAGCAATTCATTTAGTTCAGTCAGCAATTATATATTTTTATTTTATCTGTATGACACATCTTGTATTTCCTCCATCCCAGGGAAGGACGGAGGAGTATGCTGGATTCCTACTGGCTAAAACCATTGGAGTGGTCATCTACGGTACTGAAGGGTTCCGGGAACTTGAAAATATCCAGAGCCGCATATTTGTGCCAGAACTTCAGGCATATCTTCTGAGATGTCGGCCATGACTATAAAGTGGTTACCCCCTCTAGTGGAGGAGAGGTGACTATAAAGAGGCCACCCTCAGTACATCTCATTGGTAGGTTAGGGGTTAAGGATCCCCCGATGCCTTAGAATACGCTGTGTTGCGCATAGTGAGGCTTCGGCATACGGCGGCACGTGACCACGTGACCACGACCATCTTCACTTGGTACGAGCATTCACTTGGTGGTTGGAGCACGTAATCCCTGATAGTTGAATCCACCTACGTAATACGCTGACTCTATTCTTGTTAATCCATATATATATATATATATATATATATATATATAATTATCTACTACTATTTGCTTTACAAGTAAAAAAGGTTTCATAGAAGCCATTTTAATGAACGAATTGCCTCGTCAGGTAAATCAAAAAATTACTTTACTTTACTTTACAAAAAACTACACATACAAAAATATACCCTAGTCTATTGTGAAGATATTGTGTTTATGCCCATGTCAAGGTTTATTAATGAAACCGTTTACAAAGGTTGGTTAAAATAATTGGCTGTTATTGATAAAGTTCAATGAAAAAGGTGTTTCAAAATATAAATGCTTAACAATTACTGTAAAAAGTTGATGCTTCCTTAGAAATAATAAGTCTAATTTTTATGTAGGTACATTAACCATGACTGTATAATTGTTTATTATTTTTATTGCACCAAAACTTAAATCATTTATGGACATTAATGTGACATGTGGCAATTTTAATTTATTTTAAGATGTTATGATAATTACTGGTAAATTTCAAGAAAATATAAACAGGTTTACCTTCATTCTAAAGAACGTGATGCTAGTAAGCAGATCCACAGTAGACTTGAGGTCCATAAGCTTCTCTGCACTGGACGCGGGGAAGTTGTTCCGGTACATTGAAAGGTCGATTCTCAGCGAGTTGTGCAGCTGATCCAGTAGCTTAACGAATTTCTCTTTCTGTTTAATAAGATGCAGTCTATTAATATTTAGGACTTTGTAATTATAGTTTTCATAATTGTTCTCTTTTTTAGTGCAAATTTTGATTTCGATATTTTGTAAGATCACGCATGACCTTTGAATATCACAATGCTTAAGTTATAAAAGTCAAACCAAATGGCACCGACTTTTTTTTAACTATATACATAGAGAAATATCCAGCATTTTGTTAAATGGAACGATGTAACCGAATGGTATCGGGTCGAAATAATGTTTTCTAAAAATTCTGTGTATGATCTGTGGATATCATTAGAACCAGAATGAAAGCAAGTTACTGTTATAATTGGTACTTACTCCAAAGTTGGAAGCAGCAAATCTGTCAGAAGCGGAGACAGCAGACGACGCGGTGGTGTGAGCGTAGTATGCATTGATGTTGGCTAATAAGGTGGACATGACTGCTGGAACACCAGCGCACAGGTACTTCGTGGATAGGCAGTGGAAGTGACTGAAGTTAGAAAATATGGTAATTAATATGAGTGTGTAAATTTACCTTACTCAGGATCTAGAATATTGTGACTTTGGTTTATTGTACGCTGTTTATTTGATTTGTTTGAAGTGTTATTCATACAAATCAATCATCACGCTAGCTATAGAAGAAAAACTCCTTCTTACAACACGTGTTGAATAATACCTTTGCTCTTAATGAAAATAATATGTATTTTTTTGTGATTCGTTAACGATGCGTCTTGTTGATAGTCATACTTGATTTCCATAATATTTGATGATTTTAAAAGCTTTATAAAAATGCTTTAAGTAATAACATAACATAAAGTATTAGTTTGAGTTTAATGAGATTGGTGGTTTTTTTAGTTAACTTAAATTAGCCAGATGCCAATTATAAAAATTTTTCACTAACACTATTTGAAATTAATAACAAAATCTCTGCTCCATTCACAAACAAATCAAATCAATACCTGTATATAAACATATCTTTCTTTCTTTCTTTCATATAAAGATAAATTAACATATACACAAGTTTATAAAAAATCCTATACTTATGCGTTATCTTTGGGCCTTTAGAGCCCGAAACTCAATACAAAAATGGTCTGCATTAATACAATTATCAATACCACTTACGTCATAGCCTGATAGATGGCTTCAATTCCGTATCTCATGGCGAATTCATCAACAATTTCTTCAGGTATATCATTGAAGTACACCTTCCAAGCATCATCACCTCTTGCTGCTGGTAGTGTGACTGCTCCACTGTTCTCCTCGCATAGGTAGTGAAATAGATTCTCGTGCAGACAGGTGTACTGAAAATAAAATGAAACCATTTAGAAACTCTGTGTATTTCTTACTTTGTGATGATTTTTTAAATTCTATTATGATAAGCTTATACTACTATCAACAATACACGGCAGTAGGGCATGCCGAGACAGCGTGGTAAGACTCGTCAAAGAAAAATGTCTAGAGAGGTGGCATGAGCCCTCATCTTCCAGCTGACACAGATACTCTCAGGGCATGGATGCCTCGGAAAGTATCTGTGTCGCAAAAGCCCGGAACAGACGCATGGTGGTCATCACTGTGGAAACTGCATGAAAGACACAGCCCAGCATAGGCTGGAAGTGTGCCTAGCTTGGGTGATGTAGCGCCATGACCTTATAACGGCGATCAAAGATGGTGTCCTCTCACTTCAGGTTGTGGTTCGGTCCATCGTCCGGAGTGAGAGTACGTGGGATACCATTCTCTCTTTTTGAGAGGACATGATGCACGCAAAAAAGGTAGAGGAGCGTGGCCCTCCGCCTTTCCTCAAGGTGGGTGTGATAATGATTTTCCCATGTCAAAAATTAAGTTTGTAGAGGACTGCTAACAGTTAACTTGGAGTAGCTGCGTGGTGAATCGTTAGCGCTAGTAGTTTCTAAGGGCAGTACTTTTTTTATGGTACCCTATCATCCTGACTGAATCTATGGTTACCAGGTTTTGCGTAGCGTAGATTAGCGCGTCAACGTATTTGAACAATCATAGGCGATCATGGATTGGATTGCAATAATTATTTCCATACCACTGGTGCGACCCGGCATGGAACAAATAATTGTGTGACCTGGATAGTTGTTACGGATCTAGAAGCATATGATGTTTAATATCCGTACACTGTACCTAAGATACAGGAGCAAACTAGAGTTAACTGATCGGATTATGTTGTTTTTATCACACAGGACTCCGCTGCCTAACCTCTAGATATACTTTGAATTGCCTCTTACGACACTCTTGGGTTGAGAAAGGATAGCCTATTTTATCCGGGACAAATACGGCCATGATACTGAATCAGGTTTTTTTTATACAACGTGAGATGAGCAAAGTACTAATCATGCCTGTATGTAGCTACAATGGTAATGTTACCCAGGACTAGTGCTAACTGGGACCACACGCTCGTTACCTCGAGACATTAAGTTATTTAGTCTCACTAATTATAGTGCCCTTCTACCCGGATTAATGTAATGTCTAAAGTTTAAACACTACTGCTAAGTGATGAATATACTGGCACTGGGGTGGTAGCTACCCGGCCTCTTGCATTATGAGACCTTTTTTATTTATTATCCCGGTGGAAATCCGTCATGTACTTCCTCCGTCCCGGGGAAGGGCGCAGGGGCATGCCGGACTCCTACCAGCTAAAACCGCTGGAGTGGTCAATTTCAGTACCGAATGGGAGCTCCAGGTCCTCGTATGATCACACTAGAGATACCTATCGGTGCCACGCCTATAGACAAAACTCGGAGGGGATGACTGTAAAGAGATCGTCCCCTCCTGCGGAGAGGGGAGCGATTGTAAAAAGGCTGCCCACCAGGCACTACACCAGGCACAGACAGGTATTACTCTATATTCTATAACATTCTCAAATATCAATAACTTTACACAAAAAACACACAAGTTTGAATAGCTGTTCAATGATGACGTAAAAATTACGCTGAAGCACGCTAGCTCATACCAGGTCATAATTTAAATAAACTCTACACGTAAAAAGGTACACAGCCTGCCCGTATTACTTTAGAATTTCAATCACGCAGAGGCGACAAAAATACTACGTTTTAAATCTGACGTTCAGGCAGAGAGATAAAGTAACAAAGTGACCCTTCAAGTAAAAATATAAACGTACTTTTAACATTTGCTTTTATTAACTGTGCCTCTTTAATTTCTCAGCAGCTCATACTTAACCATTAACCGTGTATTCATCTCAATTTTCGATATAGCCTAAACCGCTTGACGGATTGTGGTTTCATTTACATGCATAATATGGTTTCCCTGCAGATATACAATTTTGATGTGGAACATCTAATGCGGCGGGTCAGACCGACTGTTGACGTGGCAACGTCACCACGGCACGCGTCGCCACTCTATACAATAGTATGAAACATCTAATACTGCGTGGTGACGCATCGCCATGCGAAATTGATTATGCAAATCTGTCTCCGCTTGGCTCGAAATTTTGTGTTAAATTTATATTAACATAAAATAAACAATCATATTTTTCATTTTCACCAAAGATTGCCACAACGACCGGTATGGTTTTGGATTGTGTGCTCGTTGGGGGGTTTTTGCCATAATTGCCACGCTTGGCAGACGGGTTGGCGATCGCAGTTGAGTTGTAAATGTACTCGAAGGATGCTGTTGCCCATCCTCCGGCTAATCCCATAGTCGCCTTTTACGACACCCACGGGATGAGATGCGGTGGTGGTTATTCTAAGCCGGCACCACACAGCAAATGCCATATTTATCTTCTACAAAATAATTTCAATGTTTCACATCTGCCAGGCGTCCCGCGATGGATCAATTTTTTTATGATAGTAAGATCTAAAAACTAACTTCAAAATTGAAAATAGTTTTATCGGTGCTTGGTTTGTTTTACAAATACAAACTGGGATCGTGCGAAGGTTTGATTAATATATAAAACAAATGACCTTTGTTAAAATTGCGTGATATAGATTCACATTTTCGTTTTTGATTCGCATGCGTCATACTTTTGAGAGGGTGCCGTTTGTTGGATTAGTCAGCTTAATGTTGCAATGACGATTTATAAAAAAAAAAACTAAAGAAAGTTTTTTATCATTTAAAGGTTTGCTAGAAAAAAACTCAATGTTGAGTTAAGCTCCCCTTTGTACATCATGTTTTATTTTATTTAATAATCTATGTTTCTTGTTTAATTTTTACAATAAAGAATACAAAGTCAATGCGTTTTTATTCCTGATAACCTTTTGCTGGCACTTATGAATAGTCAAAACTTAAATAGTTGCACGGTTCCAAGTCGTTGGTCCCATGAAGAAGAACCGGCAAGAACTCCATGGATATACTCTTTTGAAATAACATATGAAAGTATTACAGTCTTCAATATAATCGTAAAATAGAAATACGAATAAGAACATCCACTGCTGAAAAAATACCTTTCCCATAGAATTCCACAACTGTGCCGTTATTTTGGGGGAATATTGGCACTCATCACGCTTCGCGGACGGGTTGGCGAGCGCAGTATAACTACCGTTCCTTAGATCCTTCACTATATCAGCCACAGGACGTCCACTGCTGAACAAAGGCCTCCCCCTTAGATTTCCACAACGAACGGTTACATGCCGCCCTCATCCAACGACTCCCAGCGACCTTCACCAGGTCATCTGTCCACCTCGTTGGAGGTCGTCCCACGCTGCGTTTTCCGGTGCGCGGTCTCCATTCTAGAACCTTTGTGCCCCAGCGGCCATCAGTTCTACGAGCAATGTGCCCTGCCCATTGCCACTTCAGTTTACTAATCCTTTCAGCTATGTCGACAACTTTAGTTCTTCTACGGATCTCCTCATTTCTAATTCGATCACGTAGAGAAATACCAAGCATAGCTCTTTCCATAGCTCGCTGAGTGACCTTGAGCTTTCTTATGAGGCCTATTGTGAGTGATCACGTCTCTGTTCCATATGTCATCACTGGTAACACACACTGGTTAAAGACTTGAGTCTTGAGGCACTGCGGTATCGTTGTTAGATCCTTGTTGTTGCAATATTAAATTAAATCAAATATTAAATGTAAAGTACAAAATGCATCTTCTAAAGTTAATATCGAGAAACAAACGTTTTTTCTATTAATCTAATCCTATCTTCCGCTGTGACTCTTGCTGGGCATAACAAAAAGCTTGTCAAAAGATTGTACCGAAAATTCAAATTCGTATCCATCCATCATCATCCTATTCACTAAGGACTACAAAGTTGCAAATTAAAAAACTTCCGATAACATAAAAAAAGTTGCACCTACGTTTATTTTCAATTTGATTTGATGTTTTTAAAACAAAATCGAATCCGCGTGGGAAATCGCGGTGCAGACCGAAAATAAATTGAATTTCCACTCGTGTCCGACACAATCTGACAGTGATAAATATATGACAGAGTAGTGTGTGAGTTGGTGTAATATGTATTCCATCAGCGTACTCGTATGGAAGACTGGTGATACGTTTAATGCATTGTCACTTAGAGCTTTTATCGCTGAAATGTCTACTTGAACGGTTTCATAATCAAAATATGAATCAGGATTGTTAGAGCGATTTATGATGTCCAATTTAGTGATTGATCGATGTCATCATCATCAGCATTTCGGCCGAATGAAGTCCACTGCTGAACACAGGCCTCCCCCAGAGATCACCAAAACTACCGATATGGGTGTGTTGTGGGCTCATTGGGGGATTTTACCATAATCACCACGCTTGGCAGATGGGTTGGCGATCGCAGTTGAGTTGTAATGTACTCGAAAGATGCTGCTGCCCTTCCTCCGGCTAATTCCTTAGTCGATTTTACGACACCCACGGGCGGATATAGAGTGGTAGTATTCTGAGCCGGCACCACACGGCTTGATTGATCGATGTATAATTTGAATAATATACTTGTTTACATGCTTGGATTGTTATACGCACATAATATATGTTTATACATCAGCCCATAAGCATCTACTGCTGAACGTGGGCCTCCCAATGATTATCAAGATGAGTGGTCATAAGGGTTATTGGTGGTAATCACCACGCATGGCAGGCGGTTTGGTAGTCAGTATGTTATTATTAGCGCAGGATAGTGCTGTTACCCATCCTCTTGATATCAAGCCTTAGTTGCCTATTGTGACACCCTTGGGGAAGGGGTGATCTATTCTTTGCAGGGAACAACATGAAAAATATATATATAAAGGTTAAGTAGTTATGCTTATGTTTTCTGAAAAGATTTCAAAAATGTAAATTGTTTTTTATTACTGGTTTCAAAGAAAAATCCAAACTTAGTAACAGACTCACGAGACCGAAAAAGTACGAAACTAAAAATTTGTTAGTCCGAAATCCCAGATCGTTGCGGAGAAAAGATAGGCATAACACGAAATCCATTACGGGACGGAAACGGTACGTTTTAGTATACGAAACTGGGAACATTGTGGGTGAATTTGTAGCGATACGTTATCAGACCGACATTTGGGCTGGTAACCCTAATCGGGGAAAGGTTTATATTGTAGAATGTTGTGTACTGTTTGTATTATAGCATTTGATATTGATATTTTAACACATAAATGTTAAGTTTTATTTTTATCTACATTTACTAAGACTATTCCAACCAAGTCATGGTAGCCCAAAAGTTTACTCCTTCTTTAAGCATAAGGTAGTGGGTTCAATACCTAGTACGAGTAGTCCAGCTAAACCATGTACACAAGTAGCGAATTTCAATAGATTATATTTTGGAATTACCATTGAAATTAATTAGTAGCTTTTATATGACTTGGTGAAGGTCGCTCGGAGTCGTTGGATGAGAGCGGCATGTAACCGTTCATTCTGGAAATAAAGGCCTCTCGCCTTTGTTCAGCAGTGGACGCCCTTTGGCTGATAAGATGATTATGATGATGATGATGATTAATATGTAACTAAATATATGTTTGCCTATAGTACCATATTATAGGATTAGGTTATTAGCCTAAGGTTTGAACGTTTGCCTTCCATAGCTCTGCTCAGCTCATAGGGTCTGAGTTCGATCTCGGCCTGCATCTTTGACTTTTCCGATAAATGTGTGTATCAGAGTTTGATAAGCACTTGCATAAACGATGAAGGAAAACATCGTGAGGAAACCTGCATATCTAAGAGGGTTCTAAAATGTTCTCAATAATGTGTGTTATCCGCCAACTCGTATTAGGCCAGCGTGGTGGACTAAGCCCTAAACTTTCTCATAGCGAGAAAAGGCGCGTACCCAGCAGTAGGACAGTAATGTGCTTATTGTATATTACAGGATTTCATAATTACTACTTCTAAAATGAACAACTTAACGTCTCTATATGTCCACATATTTATGCTTGTGACTATACTAATGTGTCCTTTTTAATGTCATATATCCTTTCTTAGTTAATCTAAGACACCATTTACTATAGGTGAAACAAAACATCGTGAGGATACCTGGTTAATAGTGGTCTGAAATCGCTAACACGCATATACCAAGTGTGGTGATCACTGCTGGTTCCTTCTCTGTATCATCATCATCATGTCAGAAAAAAGGCCTTCCCCGTAGATTTCCACAACGAGCGGTTACATGCCGCCCTCATCCAACGACTCCCAGCGACCCTCACCAGGTCGTCTGTCCACCTCGTTGGAGGTCATCTCACGCTGCGTTTTCCGGTGCGCGGTCTCCATTCTAGAACATTTGTATCCCAGCGGCCATCAGTTCTACGAGCAATGTGCCCTACCCATTGCCACTTCAGTTTACTAATCCTTTCAGCTATGTCGACAACTTTAGTTCTCCTACGGATCTCCTCATTTCTGATACGATCTCGTAGAGAAATACCAAGCATAGCTCTCTCCATAGCTCGCTGAGTGACCTTGAGCTTTCTTATGAGGCCTATTGTGCGTGACCACGTCTCTGTTCCATATATCACCACTGTAACAAATGCAAATGCCTCTACTCTAGGCATTTGCCCTGCAGTGAGACAGTTACAGGTTGATAAGATACTGTTCCTTGTGGTGTCCAGATTAAGAATATAGCACCACTCCATCTCCTCTCATGGGTGTCGTAAAAGGTGACTTAGGGACTATAACCAGAGGGATGGGCAGCAGTGTCCTTTCTGTGGAACAACAACCATTCTGCGATTACCAACCCACCTGCCAAGCGTGGTGAGTACTCGCAAAGTTCTGACGACACAATTTTTTAAATTTATAGAGCAGGCCTTTGTTGAGCAGTGGATGTTCTTTGGATGATAAGATGATGACGTTAATTTATAGGTAGGTATAATCTTAGAAACTATCAGACTTTTACTGAAAACTCCTTGTGAAACCTTGTGAAACTCTGCGTTTATCTGAATCTATATACTGTCACACAAAAGTTTAACAATGAAAGACCATGTCAATTCGGATCCAATTACCTTTGTATAGATCGAGGTACAAAAGAAGTTTTAACAAAAGAAAACATCTTTACGGATGACTTAACTTGCACCGTTATATCGACCCCGCAAGTAACACACTACTAGGAATGAACCGTAGGTACCGGTTCGGTTTCATAATAAGATACCTAAAGCAAATACTGATCTGAGTCAGTTGAGAAGTTTTAATTGCATGTCAAATCAAGTCTCATAAAAAGCATTTTACAGTATTAAATACTATGTTGACGACGACGAGGAAGGTGTTATCCTACTAAACAAACTTGGAAAACACAATAACGTAAAGCTTATCTGGGTACCTGGACACGAAGGTGTTGAAGGTAACGAGAAGGCGGATCTACTAGCTAGGGCAGGCTCGAGTAAGCAGCTCATTGGCCCTGAGCCTTTCGTAGGAATACCTCATGGTAGCTACCAACTGGCACTACATGCATTTGCTGATAAAGAACATGTCAGAGAATGGAGGCAAGCGAGAGGCCTAAACCATTCCAAAACTTTCTGCAGCACAAGAATAAACGGGTGTAAGAGACTATTAAATCTTACCAAAACCCATTTAAGGCACTATATAGGTGCAATGACAGGCCACTTTGGCACCAAGGAGCACCTCCATAGAATGAAGCTCAGCACAACGGATACATGCAGATTCTGTATGGACAATCAAGAGTCTATGCAGCACATTTTGTGCAGCTGTGACGCTCTGGGAAGACGTAAGGCAAAACATCTAGGAGTGGCTTATCCATTGCCTGATGATTTTGCACGGCTCCAGGCAGGTATGATTGCGAAGTACCTACAGGGACTTTTGGATTTGCCAGCGGAGGAGTAGTGCAGGGCTTTGGGCAGCACAATGGACCCAATAGGGTCGAAGTGCGTTCGGCTGATGCTGAGCCCGTGGGAGCCAAAACATAGAATAGAATGTTGACGACGATAGCGACATAATATGGCGTTAGTTCTTTTCAGCATATGTGGTTTCCCTCGAAACCAAATACATCTAAAGTAATATTTGCATTGTATAGCTGCCATATTTATCTTTGATCAATGTATAGATAACTGTTTTACATACTTTGTAACGAAAATATTAGTAAAACATATTTTAAAAAATTACTAAAGAAGGCCCGGAGTTTTTGGCATTTCTTCGCAGAGGTTGTCGTGTAGCGAAATGCCCTCCGTTGTTTCAATATGACGTGTAAAAGTGTTTGTTAGTGACCTATTTACTGAAAAAATTCTATTCTCATTTGTATTTTATTCTATACCTTATCAAATACGTACTCAGTTAAGCACTATACAAAACCTAATCTTTGAAAACTTGGAACTTTTTATTATTTCTCCGGAAGAACACAGCACCGTCGCATCTCCTCCCGTGGATGTCGTAGAAGGCGACTTATGGACTCTAAACTAGAGGGCTGGACAGCAACGTCCCTTCTGTGGGACAGTAGTCATACTGCGCTTACGAACCCGTCTGTCAAGCGTGGTGAGTATAGGCAAACTGGCGACACAATTGTTGTGGACATCTATGGGCTTTTGTTCAGTAGTGGACGTCCTTTTACTGTTATGAGGCGCTCTTAATAAATTGCACTGGTAAACGATAGTTTACCGATCAGTGAGGTTAAGCAACGCTTGTCAGGGTCAGTCTATGGATGGATGAGCTTAGTGTTATTTGAATTGAGTGTCTCCGTACTTCAAAGAGAGGCGGCTACGTAACATAGGTTTTTAAATTTATTTACTCCTTCCGTCTAAAACCACTGGAGCGGTCATCTTCGGAACCGAAGGCGGGCTTCAGGTCCTCGTAAGATCACACTAGAGCCGCCAATTGGTGCCACGCGTTAGGCATATCACGGAGGGGATGACTGTAAAGCGGTCACCCCCTCTAGCGGAGGGAAGACAACTGTAAAAAGATCGCCCCCCAGGCACCTCTCGGGGAGGATTGTAGTCGGTAGCCCTAGTTGTTTTTATTAGATGGCAGTTGTTAAGTCAAGTTGGAGGCTTTTGGGTGGCTTCAACAACTGACACAAGGTACCACTAACCAGACAAAAGAATCAGAGGGACGGGGAGGCCTTTATTTTCCACTAGACGACCTTTCGGCTGAAAAGATGATGATGATGCAGATTCAAATTTCTTTTTACAATCGTATGTTTTACCGTATTCTATTAATATGTAAGAATATTGATTCATTAAAATTCGAATCATCTGTTTTATCGAGCCAGGAACATCAATTACCAATCGAAAATCAAGGCATCAACGTGAAATTTCAATTTAATGTAAAGTATGCCTTCAATATCCTAAAACCGAGCCTTTAAGCCACAAGCAAAAAAATGTGAAAGTAATTTATTTTCGCTGAAAAATATCTTAGAATATAAGCGCAATTTTTCTCGGTTAGGTCTCTATTATCGTTAGCTCTCGCTACCTTCCCAGATCGTTTAACTGAACATAAAAATTTGCCTTCTAATCCAATTTCTGAATAAAAAGGTTACTTTGTGATAATCAAAGTTTAGTGTCAGAGTAAGCTATCATGAAGTAATAGGTGGTTTTTAGCGTGTGATATTAAGCGTTGAATTATGAGACTTCTGTGGAACATTATAAGGTAGCTTTTTTACACAACCTTTTGTCGAGATGAGCAAGTCATTCGCCTGGTTTGTAAGCATCCCGCCTGCCCATAGCAATTGGCAATGCGACCCAGGACTAGTCCTGCGGGGCACCACACTGCGTTCGTCACCTCGAGACATTCGCTATCTAGTCTCTCATGCCCAGTATCGTCACTAGTAGTGCTGCTGGAACACAGTGATGTATAAAGTTTACTACGACTTCATCATTTCGGCCAAGTGTCTAAACGCTATCTCGATTCTGCCCTGTCTCACCCAAATCCCCTTGTGGTATCAGCCGCCGATTACCAACCCTCCCGTATCAGTAGAGTACGCCGCCCGAGGTACGTTCTGGTCGATCCAGACGATAAAATCACGTTAGATCACATAGAGAGACTCGCGTTGTCTCATTCACTTAACACCCGACCGTTTTACCGCCCTCGCCGCCGAGGATGCCCGCCTCACCGACGTCGCGGAGGCCTATCGCCGCGTCACCTTCCCGTTCAAGTTAGCACTTCTCCCTCCCGTCTTTTGCTCGCGCCGGCCCGTACCGAGCCTATAGTTTTAAATGTCCTCTAATACATTATAAATAATACCGATCCAGCTGTCCCCAAAACATTAGCTTGATACGAACGAACGAACGCCCTAAGCCGAGGTCCGTGTCCCGCAGCGGGTGCCCTTAGCGAAAGTTGCTTAGTTTTTAATATTGAATTTAAGTCTGGCTGGAGGCCTCTTTTGGCTTCGCCAGCAAATGACCGGTTAAGCAACCACATTTCCCAGAAATGTATGCGAGAAGCCCAACAACAAAAAAAAAACATTTCGGCCGAATGAAGCCCACTGCTGGACACAGGCCTCCCCAAAAGATCACCACAATGACCGATATGGGTGTGTTGTGTGCTCATTGGGAGGATTTTCCATAATCGCCACGCTTGGCAGACGGGTTGGCGATCGCAGTTGAGTTGTGTACTCGAAGAACGCTGCTGCCCATCCTCCGACTAATTCCTTAGTCGACTTTTACGACACCCACGGGACGAGATGGGGTGGTGGTATACTGAGCTGGCACCACACGACATACTACTACTTGGTAAGGAATATATGGCACAGCAGTGGCACTTACTTTTTTATTAGGACTTAGACATTTGCTTAACCGGGCAATTTGCCCAAAAGAGGCCTCCAGCCATGTGTAAATTAAAACTTACAAACTAAGCAACTGCAGTTAGGGTTGCCCTCTGCAGGATTCGAGCCCCGGCTTAGGGCGTTGCTGGGGATCCAACTAGGGTCAGCTGGATCGATATTATTTAAATACTAGCTGGGACCCACGGTTTCACCCGCCAATTAATTTAAAAGTAATTAGATTGTTTATAAATAATTTAGAGTACACTTGACATAGAGTATATATATTGGATGTCTCGGCTTTAAATTTTTTGCGCGGTACCCTAATCATTTTTATCAAATAAAAGTAGCCTAAGTTATTCCTTATAACCTCAGCTATCTGCCAGTGAAAGTACCATAGAAATTGGTCTAGCCGTTTCGGAGATTAGAAGGAAGAAACAGATAGACATACAGACCGACAGACAGACAGACAAAAAAGTTAAAAATGGATTTTATGTTGTACATTTAGTAAAAAGCTGTTATTTTGACATTACAAACAGACACTTCAATTTTATTTAATTTGTGGCCATAGCCCTCTTCTCAAACTGAGAAGGAATGAGCTTTGACCACACCGCGCTTGTTGCTTGATGAATTCTTCAGACTATTATTTTCCGGTTTCAGCACGATGATTTTCCTACACGGTTAAAGTCAGTGATGTTTTAGATTAACTAAGGATTATCTTAATTAACCCCATCTCCTCCCGTGGGTGTCGTAAAAGTCGACTAAGGGATTAGCCGAAGGATGGGCAGCAGCGTCCTTCGAATACATTCACAACTCAACTGCGATCGCCAACCCGTCTGCCAAGCGTGGCGATTATGGCAAAACCCCCGCAATGAGCCCACAACACAGCCATATCGGTCGTTGTGGTAATCTTTGGGGGAGGCCTGTGTCCAGCAGTGGACTTCATTCGGCCGAAATGATGATGATGATCTTAATTAACTAACTAATTACTAACTTTGCCAATTATTTTGGAATCCAATGGCTTGGCACGCATCGATGGCAAAAGACCGGACGGTATCTCGATACTGCCATGGAAGATTTGTAGGTTTCCGGTGTGGGATGCAGCAACTTGTGTAGACACCCTTGCTCCATTCTATCTTCCAAGCACAACATGCTGTGCTGGCGCTGCTGCTTCTGCAGCAGAAGTCCTCAAATAGCGCAAATACAATAATCTCGTTGATAATTATTGTTTTGAGCCATTTGGGATCAAAACGCTTGGGTAATAGGTTCCACGTGCACGCCTGCTTTTCATAGATATAGCTAGATGGTTGGTAGGCACTTCACTTTAGGGCTGGCCTTTTTTTAGTCAAAGAATAAGCATTGTCATTCAACGAGGCTATGCTGCCAGTCTTCTAGGGACATTATCAGCCGACAGGTATGAGGAGGAGTACTTTGACGCCTAAGTATATGTGCCATTTATATATTTACATATATTTATAGTATTTAGTTTAATCATACTAAGAAAGTATATATTGCTTACCAAAAATCGACATCATAATATATATCAACAACATTGAAGAATTGTGTATCTACTGGGACGTGGTAATGTAGATACCAATAAATCTTCCCGACATGTTAAAAGAAGCGGTGGTGATCAATAACGTACGTAATATACAAGGGTGATTTACTAGGGACATTTATTTTGGCAGGCGAACTATTATCGATAAAAAATAAAAACCAGTTTTTAAGGATTCGCTACATAGAATGCTGGTCCGCACTTCTGTAATCATGATAGGATCGCTGGAAGAGCTCAACGCAATGCTCGATGATCTCAACAGATCTTCACAACAAGTGAGCCATAAAATAATCATAGGCAAGACGGAAGTTATCTCTAACGCCCATGTCGTGCCCATCCCAATATCCGTCGGAAACGCTGTTCTCAAAGTTTCGATGAGTACATCTACCAGGGAAAAACCGTCCAGTTAGGTTTGTCCAAGTTCGAGAATCGGCCAAATCCGCCTCGGCTCGGCGACTCATCAAAGTTTCCTGAACACTGTGTAGTGTTTGGGATAATTTGCAGCGTCTTTTCGTCAACAATACCGCAGTGCCTCAAGACAAACGTTTTTAACCAGTTTCTGTTACCAGTGATGACATATGACACAGAGACTGCGACCACGTTCAAAGACTTCTCGCTGAATGCGGGACAGACAACGGTCGTACTAACCCACTTGGCGGCGGATCCTGGTCGATCTTATCGGAGAAGATCTCTCTCTCTCCCTCTTTCTCTCTGTCAGCGATAGTATTGATAAGCCATGATATTAAACGGAGTGGTTTCCTTTCGTGAAAGGATCATGGCCCAGAAGGCGACCGCAGAGTGGGATCGGGAGTGGAACGATCCGGTGCCGAAGCTAATCGCCCAAGTGGTTTAAGCTGTTAAGATTCCACTGACCCGCATTTATTGAAGCGGAACGTTGTTTCATTATATCAACCAAAAGTCGTCCATTGCTAAACAGAAGTCTTCCCCTTAAATTTCTACAACGACCTATGATGTACATACCGTGTGTTGACATTTGCCAACTTGCTTACCTCACTCACCGCGCTTGTTAGACGGGTTAGTGAGCACACAAAAGGGACTCTATTCCCATAGCCCATCCCTTTCGTTTAGAGTCCCTAAGTAGCCTTTTAGGACATCCGCGGGAGGAGATGAAGAGGTGCTAAATTCTTAATCCGAACACTACGTGGAATTGATTGTTTATTATAATGTTCATGAACACTACACAAAAGGTAATTCGTATTATTCTTTCGGTCGTTGACTTGGCGAATTTTACATGAATTCCTATTCATACAAACTTCGGTAGCGTTTAAGTACTAAGAAAACACTTTTAACAACTTTCCTTTCATAAAATTCATTTTATCGGATAACTTTCAATCTTTGAAACTTTTACCGAACATCTAGGTATTGTAGTACAAATTTTTGTGCTAATTTTAACAACTTATAATAAAATTTAAACTGAACAACAGATGGACGACGAAGTCCTGCAAGCTGATCACGTATGCCACAGACAGTTTGCGACAAGCGTAAATCACGCACACGGCACTATCAAACGTCATTTTGCTGTTACATATATGCTGATAGCAATTATAAACAGGGGAAGATCTCTGATGCAAACTCTGTCGGAAGATCAATCAACAAAATACTGCATCCAAACCGTTAAATTTCAGGCGATTTGCCACCAGTTTATGCATTTGCGATAACTACTGTCGCGTCTACTGTCGTTGTTTTTAGCTAATCAGGTTGCCGGTGGGCCTACTATCCAGAAATTCTCAAACGTAATGTCCTGGGAACGTTACCCATTTTACATTTGAAAATTTCCTGGCCGAAAGTGTTTATGGGTGAGTCTTTCAGAAATGTCTCAGAATCTATTTTCAACAATATTTTGACTTCGATTGTTAGACTATAGTATCTTAGTAGCTAAGCGACTGGTTTTCTGCGCTACGTGTCGCGAGTTCAAGTCCCGCATGGAAAAATATTGTTATTATCAGCGGTCAGTTGTTTCGGCTGTAGGTGGTAATCAGGTACAGTTTACAGCTCACATGCACAATTGCATGTGAGCTGTAAACTGTACCTGATTATAGGATAAATACTAATGTGGAGTCACCCTTTTACATACTACGTAAAACTTAACCTACGGAATGCCTTCAAGGAATACAGCCTGGTTGATAATCCAAATCCGATCTCTAAATACTATTAATACTTTCAGAAATCTTCTCAAGCGGTATTTAGCCGATGCTCAATGTGAGCGAGACATGATAAATGCAAACATATCATTCATATGATTTGTAATGTAAGACTGGAGTATATATTGCTTGTTGCGTTTGTGACCATGTTGTTACCTTCGGAGCCGTGTGCCTCTCACTGGGGCGAATACTCGCGAAACTCGATGATCGCTTTGATTTCAAACTTGATTGAGTATCTTTACTCACGTGAAAATAAGGCGAATTGATTCTTAAAAATAATTCATTTACATTCTCGAGAGGCTTTAATAATTTTTTTGTAAACATAAATACTCCCACAAGGGCTCAATTAAAACTCGAACATTCTATGTTCATTGTGAACGCTAGCTATCATTAAGGTGAGAGCCCACACATGTTTTGATATGTCTGGAGTGTGTATAATTATAGTATTTATAGAACATTAAGGACTTTGACCTTGAGTTTATGTGAACATTACTAATATTTTTTACGAGTGTATATTGAGAATCAATAAATACGTATTAAAATGAAATCATGAAAGATCTATGGGTATTTAACGGTACGCGATTTGTATAAAATGTTTTGGATGTGAAATTTATTTGAGTGCGGTGAGAGTACAATTTCAAGGTTAAGTTTAAGTGCAACATTTTCATCATCATTACTTCGGCCGAATGAAGTCCACTGCTGGACACAGGCCATCCCCAAAGATCGCCACAATGACCGATATGGGTGTGTTGTGTGCTCATTGGGGGGTCTTGCCATAATCGCCACGCTTGGCAGACGGATTGGCGATCGCAGTGTTGTTAATCTACTCGAAGGACGCTGCTG
This sequence comes from Diloba caeruleocephala, assembly GCA_947459985.1. Taxonomy (NCBI): domain Eukaryota; kingdom Metazoa; phylum Arthropoda; class Insecta; order Lepidoptera; family Noctuidae; genus Diloba; species Diloba caeruleocephala. The sequence goes on from OX381618.1 coordinate 8,975,583, forward strand.
CCCATCCTTCGGTTAGTCCTTTAGTCGACTTTTACGACACCCACGGGATGAAATGGTGTGGTGGCACCATACGGCTATACAAGCAACATTTTATTTGTAACATAATTTCAAGGTCAAATTTGACATGCGATATTTGGCGTGCGACACGTTGACCGCATTCGGTGTTCCAATTGGCTAAAGAGTTAGGAGCGCGGGAATCACAGCTATCAATGCGGTTACCGCGTCGCACGCGTTTACGTTTTTAGTGTGAAAAGAAACTCGCACTCGGCCCTACAATTATTTTTTTATGACACCTAGGATTCCGTAAACAGACAGCTTTCCGGGCCCAGAATCACCATTTTTTTGTTTAATACGATGTTCCACACTGGTATTTCTCCTGTGTGGTGGTTACAGTTAACAGTCATAAATCAAACATGGATGAACACCCAGACCCGAACAACCTGTCTGTAGATCCTACAAATAGTCTTACCTTGCGGGGATCGAACCTGCTACACGTTGTGCAGAAAGCTAATTGCTTGCCCACTGCACTAACGACGCTGATAAAAGGTCAATAAAAATACTTTTTGCCAAATTTACTAACCCTAATAATATATAGGTACCATTTACACTCACTACTAACTGAAACTAGAGGCCTTCATATATCTGGATACACAGAAGTCATATGCGTCCTATCCGTCATCAGCCCGTTAACCTCCACTGCTGCACATGAGCTTCCCAATCTCCGCTACAATGAAAGATACGGAGAGATTGCCGTAATCACCACCCTTTAGCAGATTGGTTGGATATTTTTATTAGCATAGCATGCATAAAGAGTGAATGTAATAACAAAAGTTACTCAGTATTTTAGCACCATAACCCTCGCTAAGTAAAGGAGGCTAGACTTATTAAATAATTAGAACTCGACGCCGAACATTTTTTCTCAAGTTCATCATAGCCTAAAAGCGCTGAGTGTTTTAAACATTATAGCGCCCTAGCAGCATTTTAGCAAAATTGAGATAATCCACTCATTCCCTCGTTAAGAAAGTAGGCAGTAGGGAAGGCAATTTTTTCATTCCATTTCTTCATTATATTTTTGTAAAGGTTTCAAATGAAGAATGAGATCATAATAGACCAACGTTTTGGGTGGAATCTTGCTTTTAAAGCTTTACGTCAGTTTTGTGTCATTAAAATATTTTTTTAATGACTTGACATTTTGACATATCTATTGTGTCGTGGGACAGTTTACAGACATTCATTTCACATGCAAAATCACGCAGGCCTAAAACAACTATTTGTAGATCATACAAGTATCTGTGGCATGCGGGGATCGACCCCGCGACACGCTGCGCAGAAAGCCAATCGCTTAACCACTGCGCCAACCGTGCTGGTGTGTGGAAGTAACATTGACGGTTAAACGGTTAACGATAAATAATAAAAAATGTTGGGTCAGAGAGCTTATTTTAGAGTATCCACGTATTTAGAAAAATATATGTATAAAGTATTTCTGAACTACTGAGAGTCTCTAAGAAACGACTATCCAAATCGATACTTCGTGCCAAAGCGCTCTTTGAAACCGTTTTAGGCAAAAATTGCTGTCTGAGAGTTCATAAAGTTGGTCTGTCTAGAAACAGGTTGTGAACCAATGGCCTAATATATATCTATGCCCTTGGCATCATTATAGTTTTATTTACAGTTTTATATTTTTTTATACAACTCCCTGAGTTGTAACTCGACTAGTAACGGCCGAAAATAATAATCTTTAGGTATAAGATTAAAAACTTGGTTTGTTTTTATGTTAAGATCACATTAAACACAAAGATGATTAATCCTTATTCCAAATTCAAGCATTTTGGATTAGATTGATTATTTAATTTCGGCATCACATTTACACATATCCTGATTCGTTTGCTAAAACTCTAGGAAGTTGTCCTGCAGGTCTCTTTTGCTGCATCAGTCTCTTGTGCCAAGACTAATGTTAAGGTTTATGGTCTTACTAACCACTATTTTATCGTCCAGTACCTATATCTTTTTCCTTGGAGATGGACATGCAAATTTGCTCCAGAGAGACTTTATCCGTGACGATCAGTTTGTTCTGCAGAAAGTTTTATAATTCGTGAACTACAATGGCATTACAGTGTTTATTCTGCGTCATCGTTGTACTTTGCGTGTTGTAGTCGCACAAATAACTGGGCCAATAAAACGTAAGCTATGATACAACCGTTGCTGTGACGATACTTTCGCAACTATTATCCAAGGTTGACTTTCCAAAGCTGTGCATATAGAGCATGGATTCTCGGTAGTATGCGGTTCTATAGAACCATATATAAAACAATATAAATATACATAAAACAAAGTGCATGATGGTTTGGTTGCATTTTCCGAAATCCACGCAAGCGAAGGAGTGAAGTTGGTGTCTTAAACATGTGTGAGTATTACCAACGTCAACATTCCGACTAGTATGCCATTCATTCCATAATATTGTTGAATGTTTTTTTTATTTAACCTATTATTTTGACATTTAAATAATCAAATACAACTAAATGGGTGTATGATAGCATTATTTAATAAGTCTAAAGTAATCAATGTCTTTATTGTGCAAGTCACCAAGATTAAAAAAAAATCGTTTAGATCAATTCTATCACCATACCAGCCAAAGGATGTCCACTACTGAACAAAGACCTTCCCTATAGTTTTCCACAATTGTGTAGTCGTTTTGGGGTAAGTTTCCAGTACTCACCACGCTTGGTAGGCGGGTTGGTGAGCGCAGTATTGCTTCTGTTCCACAAAAAAGACGCTTCTGCCCACACCTCTGGTCTAAAATCTCTTAGTCCCCTTTTTGGACATCCACGGGAGGAGATAGTTGTTATATTTTCAATCCGGACACCACACGGATAATCCGGACATCACATGGATAGACCGGACACCACACGGATATGTGTATAGAATGCAATCAATTAACATACAAGTGGTTCCCAAGCTTAATTTTATGGTAATTGGGAATACAAGGAAAAAGGGGGAAATGGGTCATGTCATTCAGTCGGTCAGATCGTAAACGGTAAAACCAATTAGGTTTATTTAAGGCTACTGAATTGTTTACCGTGAATTACATTATATTGAAAAACATGTGGGTCTCAGAGGTTATATGGCAGCTCCTCAGTTAATATTCATATTCAGACACATCTGGTTCGACGGCAAGCTAGCCCCAACATTTTTGAGAAATAATTATTTATATAAAAGCATCATCATCATAATAGCAGCCAAATGACGTCCACTGCTGAACAAAGGCTCAATAGACTTCCACAATGGTGTCGTAATTTTGGGGGAAATTAGTACTCACCACTCTTGACCTACGGGTTTCGTGAGCGCAATATGACACAGAAGGGAGGCTGCTGTCCGTCTCTCTGGACCTCGTCGCCTTGTATGACACCCACGAGAGGAGACGGAGAGGTGCTGTATTCTTAACCCGGACACAACGCGGAGTTAATATACTAACATAATATCTTAATTAGGGTAATATCGAAGTGGCTCCTTTAAATCGGAAGGCACAGACTGGCTTTCTGCGCTGCGTGTCGCGGGATTGGTCCCCATATGAAACAAGTATTAGTATCATCTACTGATATTTGTTTTGGCCTGGGTGATTCTGGTTTTGCATGTGAGATTTATGTCTGTAAGCTGTACCCACGATACAGGAGAAATACTAGTGTCGTATAAAATATATTACACAAAAAGACAAGTTGTACAATAATAATTATGGATCTCAACCACTGCCACTGATAGATATAGAGACGGTATATGTAACTTATAGCCCAGTACACCTGAATAGGTCAACCCAATGCTTTTTCGGGTCAAAACTGTTATAAACAGCTTATGTACGGGCTCCGAGTCACGTAGAGCTTACTTAAGATAGAGAACTGTGGAAAGATTACAGTGAGGTTGAGCGATAAAACCATCTGTACACTCCCGTATACGCGAATGTTCACGGCAGGATTGTTGTGAACATTTGGGTCATTCACAGGGTCACATAAGCCAGATCTCAGTTACAAACTCAAGCAACAAGATGGATTGATATCCATACTGTCGTCTTGTAAAACTGTTATGTTTCATGAGGTTCTAGGCAAAAAACATAACATCTCATTCCACCCATAGGTATTATCAGAGGCTACTACCGGTTGATATCAAGAGGGTGGGCAATAGCGTTCTTCCGTTTGCTGTTAACAACAGACTACGATCACCAATCTACCTGCCAAGCGTGGTGATCACAATTGGGATGCATGTGTTCAGAAGTGGATGTTTACGGACTGGTATGTGATACAGGAGAAATCATAGAGAGAGGCCTCGTTCAAAAATAAACTACACTCAAATGTTGTATCATTTTGTCTGTGATTAAAAATACTGTAGTCATGACATAATAAGCACTGAAAATCTACACTACTGTTAACTACAAATTGTCTTAGCAAGATCGTTCTGCAGCGCTTTTTGTTATCTTAGACCACTAAATTTGCTTCGTGTTAACATTTTACATATACTTTGTTAAATTTATATATATGTTTTGTTTATTAATGTACATTATGTCAATGCAAACGTAGTTACCTACTTTTTTCAGCTATTTATTTTACAAACATATTTATTTTATTTTAAATGCCACTATTTAATTTTCTCTCTACGTGAACTACAAGAATAGACATGCACGCTATAATAAATAGTAATATTAAGTATTTAAACAGTATGAAATTGTATAATCTTTACAAGTACGATGTTTTCGTATTCCGTATAATTCATTCTGGAAGGTCTCTCCAATATTTTGGAGTTCATTTAATTAAGGAGACCCTCAATAAATCAAGGAAAGATAAATTGGTTTAAATGGGTCCCTTTTACCTTCCTAGGGGTGCTTGACAGCTGAAATTTATATGTATATAATTCTGGCACTACCGGGCTAACAGACACATTATTTCTATTGCAGAAGTCAAGAAATATTATTAAATTACTTTACTGTGTAACAATTTTATATTACAAAACTGATTAATGAATGATTCAAATTAAAATTTCAAGTGTCAAAGTAAAACAAAGGCATGAAAAATTTAAAATAAATTTTGATATATCGTCAATATTGGGTGTATCAAAGCCATAATATACACATTTCATTACTACAGTGAGTTTATTGTTATATCAAGATGTTGTCTGCCACTGCAGGGCCCTCTTACTAGAGGGCCTGATAAATTTATATCAACGTATTGAAGAGAGAGCGTTAAAAGTACCCCCTCCAGCAAATCTGGGGCCAAGGTTTCGGTCACCGGGGGGACCCACGGGCGCAATTTGCCCACGACCATACGATAGGGTCTCCCCCACGGATTCCTGTCCATTCCACAGCATCTAAGCCTGTTACAATAATTTCATATCTGTTGGCTAACCCGCAACGTGTCACGGGAGGTGGAAATTCCACCGTTGCTTTATTTAAGCAGACATGTTACATAATCTACCCGAAAATACAGGCAAATCCCTGTTTCGTTCGTCGTAAGTACGCTTGCGTGACGAAATATTACGCAGAAGTTTATCTCATAAATTAAGTTTTGTTATAAAATATTGATTCCACTCAACCAGGGTCACAACAAGTTAACAAACGGACCAGTGTGAGTTGAACTCGCATGGTGAGGGTTCTTAAATTGCTGAACATATTGTCTATTGTTGAATTCTGTCTTGTACCAAAAAAACATTATAAAAAGAACAAACTTAACATTGTAGTTGAAAAACATGTACTCCCACACATTCCAACTGCAAATGTAAGTTTTTACGCACGATATTAAAAGATTTACCATGATATTTTAAGAGCATATACTTTTTTTAAGTAGGTTTGCCTGTAATCTTTAAGTATAGAATTCTGTACTATATTTTCTTTCTCATTTCGGCCGAATGAAGTCCACTGCTGGACACAAGCCTCCCCCAAAGATCACCACAACCACCGATATGGATATGTTGTGGGCTCATTGGGGGGTTTTGCCATAATCGCCACGCTTGGCAAGCGGGTTGGCGATCGCAGTTGAGTTGTTAATGTACTCGAAGGACGCTGCAGCCCATCCTCCGGCTAATCCCTTAGTCGACTTTTACGACACCCATGGGAGGAGATGGGGTGGTGGCATTCTGTGCCGGCACCACACGGCAAATTTTCTTAATATTTTCTTTACCCTTATTATTTTTAAATTGAAAGGTAAATAAACTATCTAAATATAAGAAAAAATACTCTTATTAAAATCTCCTTCTAATAACTCCTATTATTAATAAAACAAATATTTTTTTCTAATATTACATAATATTCATCATACATAATATAAATAATTAATGAATTATAACAATTAATTATTAAATATATTATTAAACGAAAAGTATAATATATTTATAAAGAGTAGAAAATAAATGGGCTGATGAAGTCCAGTGGGATGTCCATCGCGGTAAAAAAAGATCTGATAATCATTAATATGCTTACTTCAAATGATTTGATATTACTTTTAAACGACTATAGTCCAATGGTTAAAACTTCGTTCTGCAGATCAAGAGAATGAGAAAAGTCCTAGCGCCAACATTATACGGACACACATCAGCGCGTAAACATCGACTGCTGTATATGGGGGCCTCCGAAATATCATTACAATGAGGGTTATACATAGGCTGCACTAAAAGTATCGGGAATGGAATATTTCCACTGTTCCTGTCATATTAAAATCTTTTAAATTGAAAACTCCTTGGTTTTACAAATCGAATACCATTTATTTATTTTAAAAAAGATTCACGGTCTTGTCAAACTTGTTTAGTCGTTGAGAAAATGGAATTGACTCGAGAAAATTCAAGAGCGATGATTTATTATGACTTTCGAAGTGGTTTAACACAAAAACAGTGTGTTGACCGGATGATTTCTGCATTTGGTGATGAAGCCCCATCCAAAACCACAATTTATCGCTGGTTTGCTGAATTTCAACGTGGACGTGTCAAGCTCAGTGATGATCCTCGTCAAGGTCGTCCAAAAACTGCAGTCACCCAAGAAAACGTTGATGCTGTGCGTAAGCTGATTGAGGAAGATCGACATGTGACATACCGCGAAATTCAGGCAACTTTAGACATTGGCATGAGTCAAATACAAATAATCTTGCATGAACAATTAGGTGTAAAAAAGTTGCTTTCCCGATGGATACCGCATTTGCTATGTGAAGAGCAAAAAGCGGCTCGCGTTACTTGGTGCGTCAGAACTCTCGAAAGATTCCACGCAGGATCCTCAAATGCTGTATACAACATCGTATTAGGTGACGAATCCTGGATATATGCATACGAACCCGAAACAAAAAACCAGTCACGAGTTTGGGTGTTCGAAAATGAGTTAAAGCCAACAAAAATTGTTCGTTCACGGAGTGTTGCAAAAAAATGGTGGCCACGTTTGTCTCCAAAACCCGCCATGTTACGACTATTCCTCTTGAGGGACAAAGAACGGTTAATGCAGAATGGTATGCTAGCATTTGTTTGCCACAGGTCGTTTCTGAACTCCGTAGAGAGAACTGCAACCGCCGCATCGTCCTCCATCACGACAATGCGAGTTCTCACACCGCGCACAGAACAAAAGAGTTTTTAGAGCAAGAAAACATAGAATTATTAGACCATCCGCCGTACAGCCCCGACCTAAGCCCTAATGATTTCTATACTTTCCCTAAAATAAAGAACAAATTGCGTAGACAGAGATTTTCATCACCTAAAGAAGCTGTGGACGCCTACAAAACGGCCATTTTGGAGACCCCAACTTCCGAATGGAATGGTTGCTTCAATGATTGGTTCCATCGTATGGAAAAATGTGACAAATTTCGCGGAGAATACTTCGAAAAGCAATAAATACATTTTTAAATAGTAATGTTGTGTCACTTCCTTGATTCCCGAAATTTTCAGTGCCGCCCTCGTACGTACCGCGCCGTGTGGTGCCAGCTAAGAATACCTAATTAATAAACTGAAGTGGTAATGGGCGGGGCACATTGCTCGTAGAACTGCTGGCCATTGGGGAAAAAGGTTCTTGAGTGGAGACCGCGTACTGGAAAACACAGCGTAGGACGACCTCCAACGAGGTAGACAGACGATCTTTTTTTTATAGGTGTCCGGTGGCAGTTCTACTTGAACTTCCTTTGCCCCGGGGAAGGGCGAAGGGGGGTCTGCCGGACTCCTAGCGGCTAAAACCACTGGAGCGGTCATCTTCGGCACCGAAGGGGGGCTCCAGGTAAGATCACACAAGAGCGAGGACCTGGTGTAGGATGTTGGGAGTCATTGGATGCGGGCGGCAGGTTACCGCTTGTTCAGGAAATCAATGGGGGAGGCCTTTGTTCAGCAGTGGACGTCCTTTGGCTGATATGATGATGATGATAATGTATAGAATCCAAATACAGGGGTAAAAAACTTCGTAGATAAGACTAAAATCGACAGGGTTGATAAAATATGAATCATTATTTGGGTTATTACAGAAAACTACTACTATGTAACAGAAGACGAGATCTCTTGGGATTGTTAATAAATTCTGTTACGTAGGCAGCACTGTTACACTCTCAAGGGAATAGACGATATTGAAAACGACCGATCAAAATGAAAGGTATCTGCCATATTCCGCCTAATTTGGCGATCTAACATGAACACTATTTGACAGCAATCTCAATCACTACTTAGTGACTACGGTATCTAAAAGGAACTGCCTTTAAATCTATTTTTTGCCACGTTTACTATCGAAGTTTTTTTTTAAATAATGTTCTTTTACACATGTTAGGTAGTTCTCACTACGTGTGGTGACCGGATTAAGAATATAGCACCATTCCATGTCTTACTGTGGATGTCTTGTGAGGCTACTAAACGAAAGGCATGGGCAGCTGCCATACTGCGCCCAAGATTACCCCAGCCAAGCATAGTGATAATTGGCAAATTCTCCCAAAATGACGACACAATTGTGGAAATCTTTGGGGAAGGCCTTTGTTTAGCAGTGGACGTCTTTTGGTCGATATACATCTTACAGCTGACGCTTGAGCTTAACGGCACGATTGGTACAGTGGCTGATAAACTCAACTGCTGCACCCCCGGGGCGTCGGCGGGGGTCGTGGGTTCGATTTCCGCACGGAACAATTTACTTTTATTTTAAAAAACCTTGCCCCACATTAGAATTTCTCCTGTGTCGTGGGTGCGTTTACAGACACAAATTCCCCACACAATACACCCAGACCCGGAACAACTACCTGCAGATCGTATATCATTATACATTTGACGGCACGGTTGGTGCAGTGGCTGATACAGTCGGCTGCTGCGCACCGGGTCGTGGGTTCTATTCCCGCATGGAATAAATATACGTTGTTATATTTGCACCAGAATCCGCCAAGGGAGTGGCGGATGTTCTTCGGAAACAGTGGCCAGTGTACTATTCCGGATTAGGCAAATTTAGAAGGTGGGGATCTCTTTTGGCATGTTGCTTAATATGTTTTTACCCATAATTTGCCTTGCGCATTATCCGTTTTGATAGTTGAGAAAAAATCTCGACGTGCCCACTCGACTCGGTCATCTACGCTATGTATTAAAAAACCTGTTTTATCCGTGAAGGTGATATTTAGTATCGATATGTGATCATATTTATGTAATCATTATCGAAATTAAGTCATTTTATTTATAGTTGAAAAATGTGAGTGTAATTTATACTTATCGTGACCCCACCGACCACATCACGCGACCGGCGCTGTTGCGCGCTCGGTCAAAACATGTTCAATTAAGCTTGATTTCAACATTTTCTCGACTTGTTGTATAAAGTACAACTTTGGATACTATCACAATTCATAGCTTTTAGCATAGTGTATACGTACTTTCTTTTAGGTTGTAGAGGGTTTTAAGATACATGTCTTTTGGTCAACAATACCGCAATGCCTCAAGACGCAATTCTTTAACCAGTGTGTGTTACCAGTGATGACATATGGAATAGAGACGTGGTCACTCACAATGGGCCTCATAAAAAAGATAGTGACCTTGAGTCACTCAGCGAGCTATTGAGAGAGCTATGCTGGGTATTTCTCTACGAGATCGAATGAGGAAAAGAAAAGAAATGAGGAGATTCGTAGAAGAACTAAAGTTGTCGACATAGCTGAAAGGATTAGTGAACTGAAGTAGCATTGCTCGTAGAACTGATGGCTGCTGGGGCACAAAAGTTCTCAATGGAGACCGCGCACCGGAAAACGCAGCGTGGGATGACCTCCAACGAGGTGGACAGACGACCTGGTGAAGGTCGCTGGGAGTCATTGGATGAGGGTGGCATTTAACCGCTCGTTGTGGAAATCTAAGGAAGAGGCCTTTGTTCAGCAGTGGACGTCTTGTGGGTGATATGATGATGATGTATAAGATATTCTTCTCTATATTTTATCAAAAACGACGTCTTCTGATTGACTCTAATATATCCCGATACGTTTCCTGAACGAAAAGGCAGCTGATGTACTGCGAAATTCGCATTTATCCGAAAAGCCACTCAACGGTTATTTCATATATAATATATTTATGTAAAGCGTTGCTATGCCCTCGTGTTATATAATCAAAAAATATTATCGCGTGCGAGACTTCGTAGGCAGCTGTTACAACATCAAAGGGGAAAAGGGAAAGGAAGAACGCGAGGATTGCTTTACGCATATATGCGTGCATATATAAATGATAATGTTATGTTTATACATGCCCTAAAATATCTGTATATGTATATAAGTTAAGGTATTTATAACTTCCGCACAAATGGATCTTCGAAGTATTATTACCGCAATAATGATTTTGATTATGGACAACTGTTACTGACTTTAACGACTCGGAAAATACGTCGAGCTGACGAAGCTATCATCGGAAGACCTGTGATAGTGATCACGAGACTTAAGAAGTCGGCATTCGAGTATAAAACACATCAGAGATTTTGTTTCGTGTGCCAGAGTCGTTCTAGCCGCCCCACTACCTCCAGTTTGGCAAAGATTGTTGTGTAATGACAGCAAGAATCTGATGATTTAGGGTGCCCTCCAAAGCATGGAGATGCTCAGTTTAAATACCACAAAGTGGTCACCCGTCCATAGACTGACCGCGCTGAGCGTTGCTTAACCTAGCCGATCGTTTACCAATCAGTGAGTGCAACTGGCTATGAGTGCCAACCACCAGTATGTCTCCCAACATAGCTGGAAAATTGTAAGTAGATATAGGCGTCCTCTATAATTGAATTATGTACTTAATACCAACGCCAAGTACCGCTGAATTCGCTCGCGCAAAATACATTTAAGCTGATACAGTGCGATGACGTAGCCTTCGTTGTTTTATGGTGTTCTGGATTTTGTCTGCGCATATTGAGTTCGACTCAGAACTGTGATATGGAATGTTTGTGTATTTTTATGGAGACTGAAAAAGGAAATAATTATTACGGTGAAGGAAGTGCCGCGAACTTTGACTACTGAGAATCCTGGAAATATTTGTCTTCCGGGAAAATAAAGCCGGCAAATCTATTAAGATAGACCATACGTTGCGGAGTTACATTCATGGTATAAAAACTTATGAATCCCACTAATACGTACATTTTTTTAATTATTTCGGCCGGATTTCGGATTCCTTACAATCCTCCCTGAGAAGTGCGTGGGGGGCGAACTTTTTACAGTCGCCTTCCCTCCGCTAGAGGGGGTGACCGCTTTACACTCATCCCCTCCGTGATGTGCCTAAAAGCGTGGCACCTATGGGCGGCTCTATTGTGATCTTAGGAGGACCTGGAGCCCTCCTTCAGTGCCGAAGATGACCGCTCCAGTAGTTTTAGCCGTAGGAGTCCGGCACACCCCTTCGCCCTTCCCCGGGGTGAAGGAAGTTCCATGTGGAATTTCAACTGGACATCGATATAAAAAAGGCGTGTTGGTGAGCGCAGTGTGGCTATTGTGCCACAGAAGGGATGCTGCTGCCCATCCTTTTGGTTTAGAGTCTCTTAGTCGTCTTTTGCGGCATCCACAGGAAGAAATTGAGTGGTGCTGTATTCTTAATCCGGTCAGCACACAGAATAGATTATTTACATAGCCACCATATGACTGCAACTTACAGCGACATCTACTTGAACATTAATTGAACCTCATAAATCTCAATCATACATGTAAAGTATGTACAGACAGTACAGACGCCCAACATCAACCATTGGGCTTTGGCCCGCCAGGCAAACCCGCCGCCTGGTTGGAGCATCCTCCCTTTTGTATAAAGGAACACCACACCTTGTTCCCCATACTATAATATGCTTACTAATGTGCATGTAGCCATGACATCGCGTTTATATTTCGTATATGATGCGTCACTTCCATTACCGTTCATATATCGAGAGTAACAGTTTACAGAAATAAATCTCACATGCACTAACACTATAAAGGCTACTTTATTTAATGTATCCCCCAGTCGGTAAGCAGAGGTGTCCTATTGTGCACCCATTTTGTTGATGACGATATTAAACCCCTTAAAATAGTGGGCGAAACCATTACCATTTTAGTGGGCACAGTGCACAACTTCGGTCTGCTACTAAGAATACCCAGATAAAAGCGATTCGATGACACATTACCGCATATTTCCATTAGGCAGAAAGCTGAACGACGCCCATTTTTTTTGCATCTGCATATGTCCTCTAGTTTTAATTACATAATTTTCTCATCTTTACGTTTACTGCATAATTGCTTGATCTTTCGGTCTTTGGTCGTTCTGACAGTGTGTTTTCAAAATAGACAAAAAATACTGATTTGAGTTATAAGTGCGAGTTGCTTTGTTTTCTGTTCTTAAAATTTTAAGTTACATAATTTTTTTTTTTTTTTATGTCCAAGTGCACGGAATTAATTGATTTTCTTCCTTTCCCATATACAATTGCTCAACTCTCATTTCTACGCGTTTATACCGAAAGGAAATCACGCTTGGTAACCTCACTTATGACTACTAGAGCAATGAGGTAGTAGAATTAGTTTTACAACTAAATTACACTATTCTTCGGAATTTATATGAGCAGACCTCGTTTCATTTCCCTTCATCTATCCGTAATTGAACCTACTATACATGGTGTAACGGAAAGGATATATACACCTGAAAGGGGGTCATTGCACTCATCGTTGTGAACAACATTTTCTATGTGAACAACCCTGTTATTGTGGAAAAAAACGCTGCTCCATAGAAAATCATCATGTTGGTCGACATAATATATGGATCAGCTGATTTTGTTTTCGCGATTTCAGGGTTACTCTCATAGTAAAAGTGGTCCACGGTTATGTGTATAATGAGCCACTTTCGGAAGTATACATCCTTTACGTTACACTCTATATATATATATGTATAAGTTCCTTCTTTGATCAACCGTTCCCTTGGAATTGTAAATGTGTTGTAAAGTACAATGTACAAAGTTAACATTGAACAGCTAATTTTTATTATTCTTCTAAATGCCAAGTATTTATACAATTACGTAACAGCTTTATTAAAAAGATTTCTTTAACTTTTTTTACTAATCTCTTTAGCTATGACGGGAACTTTATTTCAGCTACGGATCTCCTATTTTTTTATTTAATCTCATAAATGTACTAAGCACACCTCTCTTCATAGCTCACTCAGTGATCTGAGCATTCTTTTGAGGCGTATAACCCAACCACATCTCGTCATCTGTCATATCCGTGAGCTGAAGAGGCAATGGGCGTGCATAAAGAAAAAAAAGAGCTCAAAGAAAAGATTCTAAACTGCAAAAAGATTTTTTTTTTTGTTTTGTTTTATTCCAACAAATAATTATATCGTGCAAAATTCTTTGAGTATCAAATGTTCCTTCAGATATACGACGTTATTAAATACGTATCAACAAGCGTGTTTTGAAGGATATCTTACTCGGCATCCGTCCTTGACCTCGCCTTAGCAAAATGAAATATTTTCCCTTAAAGGTTTCCAAATTTAATATAAGATTATAAGCATTTTATTTTTATCAATCTGTCTTTCGAAGTAAATGTCTTAATAAAAAATCTAATCTCGATTTTTCCTGATTGATGTCCGTATAAATGTAGCGTTAGTAATATGTTATGTATATTCATATAACTTTAATAATCCATAAAAATATGGTATGGGAAAACTAATAACAAGCGACTTACTTTAAATTCCGTAAAATGTTTTTAAAGTTAAGCGTAATATATATCAACGCTTGGTAACCAAAAAGGGGATACATTTTACCGCTTAAGCATAGTAGGTATTTAACATTCAAGAGGATGAGCATTTTCTTTTAGGGCGCATATTACTGGGAATCCCTTTGGCGCAATGCCTTTGGTAAAGGTGGTGATTATGGCTATTTTTTATTACTATCGTTGAGTATTATTAACCTTTTTTTATTTATTTACCCCAGTGTACATTCATCATGAACATCCTCCGCCCTGGGGAAGGGCACAGGGGCCTCCTACCGGCTAAAACCACTGGAGCGGTCATCTTCGGCACATAAAGGGGGGCTTCAGGTCCTAGTTTGATCACTAGAGGCAGTCATTGGTGCCACGCCTATAAGCACATATTAGACAGAACGCTTTACCGTCACCGTAAAGCCCTCCCGGGGAGATTGTAAAGGATCCCCCCCAAGCCTCACTGTGCGCTGTGCTATGCTTCGCACACGGCGGCGCATAACCACATGCGCGCCACCGTCTTCTCGTGGGTTACTCGGTGTGGACAAGCAGATTACCCAATCTGCGCACTCGCGAACCCATAGGCGGGGGGCCTTTACTTTTGTCGACGGCCTGGGATTCAGGCGTATGGGAATTAGGCGCCTGGGTAGTTATTATCGCGGCACCGTCTCCTCCTTCTTCGAGCAGGATCGGCCCTACCCCGATCCCACTCTGCAGTCTCATTCTGGAGCATGACACTCTCATAGAAGGAAACCACTGCATTCCGGTTTTCGTGCTCTGTCAACATAGCTGACACTACTGCCGGCAGAGAGAAATCTTGCCCGATACAATCGCCCGCCGCTCGGAAGCCCACGCAGAGCACGTCTCGAGCTGGTACTGTGCGGTATCCTAGTCGCTATTCCAATGGTGGCATTGTGCCATGGCCTCGTTAGGATACGAGATACAGGATAGGTCCTGTGCAGTTACGCACCGAAACTCCGTGCCCGATAAACACTTATGTTAGGCGGTAGGCAACGCGCTCGCTCCATCTGAGCCAGGTTCCAAAGAGCGGCAGGACGGCCTCGATGACACATTTGGTTGCAAACTGCATCCGCAGGCGGTAACGCCACTTTCCAAGAGCGCTTCGCCGAGCTAACTGCCTCAGCCTGTTAAACGCAGACCATTTGACGCAAAAAAATCAAGTGATCGCAACGATAATTGAATCTCACAAGCTTATCGCTTATTATTTTTGGTCTTTCGAGCGTCAATATTTAAATGTATTTATAAATATAGATAATGTAGGAGGTCGTGCTGAGAAAGTTTGTTCTTTACGATCTTTTGTCAAACACATGTAAGAAAACGTACTATATGACAAAGGTTGTTGTTGGTTCGAACACGGAGCCCTTAT
The DNA here is from genome assembly GCA_947459985.1 of Diloba caeruleocephala. Lineage (NCBI taxonomy): Eukaryota > Metazoa > Arthropoda > Insecta > Lepidoptera > Noctuidae > Diloba > Diloba caeruleocephala. Next base: position 8,991,099 of record OX381618.1, read on the forward strand.
AATAGAAAATCGATATGGCGAGACTTGAATGTTCAAAATGTCAGGAAAATGGCATTCGCAGACACGTCCTTTCAAAAAAACAAAATTAAAACTATATAAATAGGACATCGCTGCATATATTATATATTGCTTGTCACGTTACTGACTTAAGTTTAAATCTATCTATAATTATTAGCATATTTTACACAAACAAACATTGTTTGAGAACACCTACAGGTATATCCGAAAATATACCCCCATCAGCACAATATGTATTTCTACTTGACACCCCTCATCCCAACCCTTTACTTGTTCATAACTTGATACACGTACATAGTTAATCACACACAACAACAGGGGTAACGAGAGAGGCAAACAGCTTGAAAACTGACCTGGACTCTGCATATTTGATTCGATTTCGATCTTAGATGGTGTACATACTAACATATTATATACATCAACATACATACAAGTATTCAGGGTGCTATAAAAATTTTGAACTTTTTATTTCAATTTGTAATTCCAATTCTTTTCTTATTATTACAGTGTGCGTGTTCTATATTCTTGAATGATTTCGTAATAAAATTGTTCAGAAACATAATAATCCGTTCTAGAACTAAAATATCTGTCGTCACTGGGAAAGCCGCCACGTGGAACTGGGTTGAATACATCTGCTGTATGTTATACTACCAATGGGCAAAACTTACGACCCAATAGGTCCTACTAAATGGCAAACACGCCAACGCAGCAGACCTAGATGGAGATGGCCGGATAAGCTGGACTGCTTTGAAAGAGACTGGTCCTTCCTAGCAATAGACAGGGAGAAATTAAATGAGGATAAGAAGGCCTTTTGCCTCTCAGTAGGATATCTCAGGCTCTTAATTAATTAATTACGTTATGGTGCATAAATACATGAACATATAATGTATTTATATTCTCCAAACCTTTCCTACTACGCCGCTGTTTGTTCAAGATGTTTGCCAGTCTCTGTACTAATAAGTTATACATCAGCCCTCTTCCCCTTAAATCGTAGCAGGCAGGCAATTGATACGAATGAATTTCACATCAACCTCACTCGTAACTCTGACACTTGAAAATTGAGTTTCCAAAGTGCTGAATTACGCACGAACTTTGACACGATGACCTGATTATATACTTTACAATTATTAATTGAAAATTGTGCGTGTCAGCAAATGGATTATGCCCGCCATTTCACTTTCGTATTATAAGAGATAGAAAAATTCCAAATATTACGTTTTTTTGACGAGTTTGACAAACAAGATCATAAAGAACAACTTTGTCAATATTGATACTGGTTTTCTAGTCAGACGCGTCCATTTGAAAGAAAGAAAGAAAGAAAAGAAAGAAAAGTATTTATTGGCACAAACAATTACACAGCAAACAAGAACATAATATTAAAACAAAAGTGCCAAAAGGGCCAACAGCTCAGCATGATGTCAGGTGGTAGTACCAAGTACCACTACCTAACGCTGATTTTCAGCTGCAACCCACGAGTGCCATACGCACGAAACTAGTTGAATAAATTTGAAAATTTTTGTATGTATATAATGTATGTAACAGCATGAGATGTAATAATTAGGTACATAATGTAATGATATTTATTTAGTATACAGTAATAATAAATACATGTAACGATGAATTAAATAGGCGTAGAAAAGATAGAAGGAGCAGACAGTCCGTTAGTTATTTGTCATACATAAATATGTAGATGATAATGTAGTTTAAGAGCAAATAATTAATATACCTACAAACTATGTGTACGTGTCAATACAACGAAAAAGTATGTCAAATATTGTATTATTTTCTTGTGTTTGATAAAAATATCAAAGTAGTTTCTCTTCTCTTCAAAATGTTAGAGGCAGTGGTCGAATGGCAATTTTTTTGTGTTTTTTTTTACAAACTTCTTGTGGATTCTTTAAATCCATGCTTGCGTGCTTTAAAATGACGAAGAGACTTTATCAGTGTATGACGTAGCAGCATTCGGCTGCGTCGACTATTTCAACACGATTTCCAATTGACTTCGAAAGTATATAGGTAGTTTAAAGAGAAAATAACTATACATACTATTTCAATATTGTATATATGAATCGTCCCTCTCTTTATCTTACTCAAAAGGAACGCAGTTGACAAGTTTATAAAAATATAAAAACATTAAATATTATTATGATATAAAATATTATTATATTTTTTTATAAACCAATCTTATTAACGATATGCATAGTTAATATAAAGGCCTGAAGCCTTTATATTAACTATGCATATCTTTAATAAGATTTAATTCGTTTGAAAGGTCGGAATAAACTTGAACAAATTTGAATTAATATATTTCTAAATTAGGAAAAAGAAGAACTAAAGGAGGCTGTATTGAAAGAACACAATTAAAACAATAATTTATTAATCTAACTTTAACCCCAATGTATGAATTGATACACAGAAATACAAATTGTGTTAAAAATAAAAGGATGATGTAAAATTTCAAATCTAATTTCATTAAAAGCCCTTCTAAGAATATAATAGATATTTAAAAACTTTGCAAGAACTAGTTAATGTTCATGAAATGTGATTTTAAAATACTCTAAAGAGCTTGTTAATTCTTTATTTTGAAATTGTATATTCTTGATATTTTTAACAACACTTGTTCACTTACTTCTCCTGAACAAATAACGCAATTGATTTCCTATTTGCCATGAAATATATTCATGGCAAATAGGAAATCATTCTTCATCATTATATCAGGCAAAGGCTGCTGGACAAAGGCCTCCACCATGGATTGCCACTTTGTGTCGTAATTTTAGGGGGAATTTGCCATTACTCACCACGTTTGATGGCTGGTTGGTGAGTGCAGTATAGATATAACGGTTCCACAGGAGAGACGCTGCTGTCCATCCACCTGGCTTAGAGTCCATTACTCGCCTTTTACGACATCCACCGGAGGAGATAGAGTGATGCTATATTTTTAATCTGGACACTACAGATTGTTTTTAGGGATTTTGCTTCCGGTATTCGTCACCCACCGTACTAAACGCAGCAGCACTGTTGATACTTCAGGCCAATATTCTGTGACGACGTGGTACTTCCCCGGTCGAGCCAGCCCGTTTAGGAGCTCTGGTCAACTAATTACTACACCCAGACTTTTCCAATATGTGTAAGTGCTCAAATTACAAATCTAAAACATGACACTGTGTGGAATGAATCATGTACACAAGGCTACATATCAAGCAATACAAATCCAGTGTACGCTGATCTCTCATCGTACGGAAAGCCCATAGAAGGCTAGATCAGCTTATACTGAATTTGTGTAGCTTGATATGTAGTCGTGCGTTTGGCCGTGGGTACGATACAAAATAAAACGAGCAAAACAAAATCACGACGCGACGTGTAAACAAAAAGGAGATAACAAAATAAGTTTCACAATTTTCGTTACGAATCAGGAAAAACAAAGTCATTCTCTTTGTTATCCCCACAAATATAACACGTTTCTGTTATATTCTACTCTGTACCAACAATTTTTATTTGGTAACAAGCTGCGAATACTAATTCAACAGAACGTGTAAAACTTATATACTATGTAGGTGTTATAATGCGACGTATTTTTGCGTATCAGTAGATTATAAAGACAAAAAAATAATGAAGAAATAGGTCTTGTTCTTATAATCTGGGACGTTCTTAGCCTATTACTTTCTTTCTTCGTCTTGTATACGCATTTGGGTTTGCTAGCCTGGATGATTGTCCAAAAACTCTAAGCAAAATTTTCGATTTTCATTATCCTACGTTAGTTGACGTGATTGAAATGGTGTCAAAACTTCACGTTGCTAGTTTGTAGGGGTTTTCTATATATAGGTATATATAATGGTAGGTACCGTGCGTTGAAGCGTGAAAAAATATTTAATTCGATTTTTCGCCCGTACACCAATATTGTTTTCTTTAATTTTTAATAAAGTACGGACTAATAGTAATTAATATTGGTTAATATTGACGATTGCGATGGGCTATTCACCTGTCAGCTATCGGTAGGTATCCTTAGTCCTCCTAGGGTGGGGGGAGGTGACCATTTTACAGTCATCCCCTCCGAGATGTGTCCTAAAGGCGTGGCATCATGGGCGGCTCTAGTGTGATCTTACGAGGACCTGGAGCCCCCCTTCGGTGTCGTAGATGACTGCTCCAGTGGTCTTAGCTGGTAGGAGTCCGACATACCACTTCGCCCTACCTCGGGGCAAAGGAAGTCCATGTAGACTTTCCACTGGACACCAATAAAAAAATGTATCCTTAGTCTTGTCAGCTATTCAGAGTATGAAAATTTGAGTGTTGTGCTACCGTCATGCTCCAGAAGGGGATTCACAGAGCGGGTTCGGGAGGAGGTCGATCACGCCCGAAGAAGCTGAACATGGTGCCATGGTAACAACCTCCCCGGCACCCAAGGTCTAACATGCCTGTGACCGTCATCGTCGTTGTATGGCACAGGGCCTCGGGGGTCACGAGCGCACACATTAAGGAGTCTGCGTGCTCATACCGAGCGACCGTTGGGAAGGCGGCCACCGTGCTGAGGCTTTGGAGGGATTCTTTATAATCCCCGAGATGTAAGTACATGCAGATGAGGAGGCGACCTTTTTACAGTGACCTCCACACCGCTAGTTACTGTGTAGGTATAAGCTTCGTGTTTAGAACAGCTTAGAAGCTTGGCGTAAGTTATACGCATTTAAATCCATTTACCATAATTTTCCGTCAGGTGATTGGGGTGGGATTACGAATATAGCACCACTCCATCTCCTCCCGTGGATGTCGTAAAAGGCATCTAATAGACTCTACACGAGAGGGAGCCACACTGCGGTCACCAACCCGCCTGCCAGGAGAGGTGGTACCTACTGGAAAAAAATTCTCAAAATGACGACACTATTGTGGAAATCTATGAGGGAGATCTTTGTCCAGCAGTGGACGTCCAACGTTCGACCCAAACATTGAACTTTTCGAAAACATAATAGCAGTAGGATGAGATTATAACCCTACATTACAGGCCCAGGTGCCAGGTGCAGATCTAAAAACAGCCCAAATATAATAGATATTATTATTGTTTATTCACAAGATGATATTGTAAGGCCCATAAAACATCCAGAAGAGTCATGTTTTTTCTACAATTTATTGTTAAGGAAATTAGGATACATTAATCTTTTAAGTCCCGAAGCGATAACACATTTTTCAAGGCCTGCTTTTAGCAATCAGAGTGGAAACCCGTACACCTTTGTCTGTCATATAAATAATGCAAACATGTACAGTTTTGTTGATAGCATTATGAAAAGCCATCCGTTTTTTTAAATTGTTATAATAAAATACTGTAGTCTGATTTATTAAGGAACAAGAACGATAGGTTACGAATAAGAACTGGGATTAAAACATGTTGAATGAGTTGAATTTGATGGCTTGGTTGGCGCAGTGGTAAAGCGATTGGATTTCATCGCAACGTGTCGCGGGTTCGTTCATGGCACGGAACATATATTTGTAAAAATGTAGAAAAAATGCAACAGGCATGAAAGTACATGGACATTCTTTTTAAGTCATAATATTTCACAATATTTGACTACATTGTTCACGAAATGAAGGTTACTTGAGGACAATGTAAGGAAAAAGTCTAAATATTTAAAACACTATACAAGCCTAATTTAAACATTAAATCCATACTCGCCCAAAAGACGTATTACAACATAAACGATTATATGGATGATAAAAGTTACTGGTCGCTGGGTTCAGCTCAATTCAATCTTAATTAACAGGTATGGAGTAATTATTGTAATTTACTATAATTGTTGATATTTGATAATTTTTAAGTTCATTAGTTATATTGAAATTTGAGTTCACGCAATTAAAATGTCATAAAATTTTATGTTATTTACATCAATTTAATATTATGGCACTGTTTGACTATTAGTTATTATTTATATTGTTCTTGTGACATTAACTTATAATATTTATACAAAACTGTAAATGTGTGAGCATCATGTAGACATTAATGTTATATGTTTAGTACTTATTTTGATTGTGTCTTTTGCCTGACTGTATTGGTCTATCATGCTCACTAAAATGTCTTGGTGGCGGTGGCGTTGTGTATCGGGTCGATCGGTTCCCTACAATATGGTTGAGCTGAGCGATCCTGATGCACGCTTCATGCTCGTGATCGGGTGCCGTCTGTTGGGACTGGTCAGCCGTTAACTGCCACGGCAAATAATTTATTATTATTACATTATTGTGGTATGTTCCATCTTTACACATTGTCCTACATTTTTCTCGGTATATGTTTTACAATAATTTGTATCAATCAATCAACATTGTAATCTCAATTATTTTAAAAGAGTATCCATGGAGTTTCTTGCCGGCTCTTCTCTATGAGATCAACTATTTGGAATCGTGCAACTTCAATTCTGACGTTTCATAAGTGCCAATATTTGGTTTATTTGTAATAAAAAACTTTGACTTTGACATTGTTATATTTATTAATGTTTATGATCAAATTGTCATAGTAGCACTAAGCTGACTAATCCTAACAGACGGCACTCGTTCACGAGCGTCGTATATGATCAACAGTGTTGTTTCGGATCTGGGTACTGTATGCGCATATTTTTATCTGTAAATTGTACCCATGACACAGAAGAAACCAGCATACGGAACTAACTTAAATAATAATTCCTCACAGTACGAATATTATATGCATGGTGAGTTTTTATGCTTTATATACGAGGTAGGTAATACTAGCCAGCCCCCTGTCGTCTTAATATAGCGAGGGGTGTTGGGGAGTTGCGAGCGTGCCTACTGGAGAATCTGCATGCTCATACCGAGCGACGCCCGGGAAGTCGGCGGTCTGCATGTGGTTACGTGCCACCGTGTGACCAACAAAGCGCATAGCGAGGCTTCGGTGGAATCTTTTATAATCACCCCGAGTTGTTAATGTACTCAAAGGACTCTGTTGCACTCCAGCCAAATCTATAATTACTAATTAACACCATCAATAATCGTGAAATAACGTGCATGCGAGAAATCTAAGTCAGCGTGGTATTTCTAAATACCACTGTATGCTCAGCTCGCTAATGCTCAGCACTATATAGATTTTATTGAAGCATTACACTATATTCACTTCCATTGAAGTTATCTACTAGCTTTAGTGCCATCATAAAACAACTCTAAGGTATGGCGCCTCCCTTTTCCTCGTTTGTGTACGCGGTCAGCCAAAAGTCTACATACACAGATAAAGGGAAAAGCCCTGTATAAAATTTCGTTAGCGGGAGCCTTGGCAACTATTAGATCAGTCTTGTACGTACGTGATGAACACTGAGATGTGATTTTTTGCGAATAGTACTCTGATAAAATTGAATTTGATTTTCAGATTTCACAGATAAACGGGCCGGTCGTTTAAAATCAATTTAGGAGACGATAGAAGAAAAGAAATAACGTTGTTTTTAGATATTATAAATGTGATATTGACTCGCAGAACATAGAGAAAAGCCTGATATTTTTTCAACTCTGGGTTATTTGAAAGAACAAATTAATGAAATGTATACTACTACATATGGTAACTACTTATATTTTATTTATGTGAATTTATATGTAATAGAAAACTATAGCCGAATACATTTATTAAAAAAATATAATAAGTACACATTTCTGAAACTTTAACAATCCCATACGTTAGAACAAAAAAGGTAACGCATGTAGAATAAATATGACACGAAAGTGTTTGCAGTTTTTGTTAGCCTTAAGAACACATAATTTGTCTTATCAAAACATCATTTTCTGCTTGAAAAGTATTTGAAGATCTTCCTTTGACTATGTTTAAACATAAACTTAATATGTGAATATCCGAGAAATTATTTTATACCATAAACGAACGAATTTATTCTACATCTTGACTACAATATATAACATACTTACTTACTATTTTTATATATTTAAATATTGATTGATCCTTTATTTGTATGTTATGATTATAATAATTGTCACCATCACCATCATATCAGCCAAAAAAAGTCCACTGCTGAACGAAGGCCTCTCCCAGAGATTTACACAAATGTGTCGTCATTTTGGGCGAATTTGCCAGTACTCACGCTTGACAGCGAGTTGGTGAGCACAGTATGGCCACTGCTCCACAGAAGGAATGTTGTTGCCCATCCATATGGTTTAGAGTTCCTAATCGCCTTTTAGGACATCCACGGGAGGAGATGGAGGATAATTTATTAACTGGATTTAATGTAAAACTAATATTTCACATGCTGTTTATCAGCTAAACGGACGAGACTAACATGATTTACGATCTTTCCTCAAGCTAAAGTATAAAGACATAAAAAAATCATACCGGACTATAACAAAAAACGTAAATACTAAAATGATAAATATCTATATAACACTTCTTCCAAGAACCTAACCATTACAGCTCAATTACCACCATTCTGCATAACGCTGATGCAAAAGTAAAGATACCTCTATGTTACAATATTCACGTACAGGCAGTATCTAAAGAACCAATATCTTTTCAGTGGCGTAGTTACGCGGAACACCATTAATCCCACGGAACCGAGGCCGTAAGATACCAGCACTTAAGTCCTATACAAGAGAGAGGGAGAGAAATGTACTAATCTCTCACTAAATACGCATCTAAATTAAATGTTTTATGGAGCAAATTCTGTAATTTGGTTGGAAAGGTTCCTTTCAAATTACAGAGATGTTACTGGAGAAATGGATTGTTCTAGAAATGGCAATAGTGTTCGTAATTAATGATCGGCATTAATCATGGCCGGTTCAATAATTACCCTCTGTAATTTAATTGTGCTGATTTAGTCGTTGGTTTTCTTTAATCTATCATACATTTATTTGGAAATGGTAGATTGGATTTTTTATTACAAATCAACGAAAACAAACTGATATAAAACAAGAAATTTACGAGGTAGAGAAGGATTGATATTATAAAATCACAACTACATTAATACCTATGCTTTTTAATGGAGAACAGTGCCCCCCAATTGTAAAAATTACCGTTAACACACGGAACAATTACTTAGTCTTTGCTTTAAGGTCGAATTTTCTTTTTTTTCCTGTTTACAGAGTCAATTCGGGAACGGCACCAGAATGGATTTTTTATTTTATTTAAAGCTGGCTCGGCACGAGCCATCTCCAGCTAGTGTCGGGGTGGGGTTAAAATGTTTCGTCGCGACGGGCCTCACAAACGAGTACGGTATAGTGGTTGTTTGAATGAGACTTTACGAGTATTTTTTTGTTTGCAACCAATTTCTCAATGTGCGCACTTTGATCGAGAAATTGATTATACCGTATTGTACCTAGATTGTCTGGCTACATAGTCAGAATATTTATGTGGGCAGTCAGTCTTGAGCAGTCGCGAATAACTACCAGTCGTTATAAATAACAACGCATTGAACTCTCCATATGGTGTCCGGATTAACTCTCCGTGTGGTGTCCGGATAAAGAATATAGCACTACTCCATCTCCTCCCGTTGAGATTGTAAAAGCCAACTAGGGGACTCTAATCCAGAGGGATGGGCAGCAGCGTCCTTTCTGTGGAACAGCTCACCAAACCGCCTGCCAGGCGTGGTACTGGAAAATTCCCCCCAATATGATGACACAGTTGTGGAAATCTATAGGGGAAGCCTTCGTTCAGTAGTGGACTTTGCATGGTCGATATGATATGATGAACTCAAAAAAGTCAAAAGAACCAGGTTTGAGACTATATACGGTTCGCCAATTATCCGGTTAAGCAACTACATCTCCCTCGAGATGCATGCGGCAAGCCCATCATAAAAATATGAAATAAACCCAGAAAACAGAAAAAAGAAGCTTGTGCTTTAAAATACTCTCATGGCTTCTCATATCTTCATCTCCTTAGAAACTCATGTCGCGAAACTTCAGAATTGTTATTGATGCCAATTCCCAAAAGTGAAATCCCAGTAAAGTTAAATGTTTTCTACTGCTAATGGAAGCAGGTTAAGCTAAGGCAAGGTGATCACAAGTCTTTTATTGTTTTCCAGAATGTAAATGATTTGGAACTTACACGATTTTAGACGTAGTTACTTTCTTAAACACAGTAGTTGCAGCCTTTTTTATGTTTCGCCAAAATAAGGGTCAATGTTGCTTAATATATTTATATAAAGTGCTCATAGCCAGCATATAAATCAGTGAGTGTGAGTGCAACTGCACTAACTGATTGGTAAAAGTGATGAGCATAGGCAACACTTGGTGCAGTTAGTGCATGGATTGGTGACCGCATACTGGTTTTTGAACTCAGCTTCTATGTGCTTTGGAAGGCATGTAATATCGTCGATCCCGGTTGTTGACAATAGATGGCAGTAATTAAGCCAAGTCGAAAGCCTTTACTTACACAATGTTGGCCGATAACAAAACATTTGTGTGAAATTAGGAACTCCCATGTCCGTTAAAGAAATGTTGGATTTTTAAGACACCCGATGGCTTTGCAACAAAAATGCAGCAATTCAAAATAAATGTCGTCTTGATTATAATCCAGTGGTAATGTGTAATACAATAGTAATGATGCTCTACTATTCTACTCCTACACCAAAATATTCATCAAAATTTACCTGTAGGATTTACGTGAAGCTCGGACATATAAACCGACATCCAGCAAAAATATTAAAAGACTACGCAGTGTTGCTACGAATATTACGAATACTACGAAGTATTCGTAGCAACACAGCGTAGTCTGTTTATTATATGTTATATTGTTCAATTAATAAATACATATCACAATTGCGAATCATTGTGTTGTCTCTCTTCCACAATCATATTTAATTCGATATTTTAAATCTGTCTTATTAACCAACATGATCTTGCTTGTTTGAAATTCTCGCTTATTTCAGATGTCGTACAAACATAGCTCCGTAAAACTGGCAGCGCCAAATGGGCAAAAAAACCCAACATTTTTAGCTTTTTTGTTGCTAATTAGTTGCTTAAATACCGATTTTGTTGCTCAAACCGATTCCGAGAAATTGACATTATTGCCAGCTTTGCATAAAGATAGCAGGGACTATAGCTAAAGTTTGAATAATCGGAACAACAAAGAGGCCGAAATTTGTTGCTAATTTGTTGCTGTACGAAACGATAAAAAACAATTAAAATAATATAAAAAAATTGGCCTATTAAAATTGATACTAGTCATGCCAGCTTAACTCTCGATTTCTCCGCAATAGATAAATAATTTGAATCTGTTGCTACTCGTGGCAACGATTCTTTACGCCTGAAGAGTCAGCAATAAAGTATAGAACTGGAAATTGGATCAGCTTCTGACCGGTATCCTAATAATCCGGTCATGCCAGCTTAATTTTCGATATCTTCACAGTAAATCAATCATTTGAATTTGTTGCTCCACGTGGCAACTTTTCTTTACGCCTGTAGAGTCAGCAACATAATATAGAACCAGAAATTGGATGAGCTTCTCACCGGTATCCTTATAAACCGGTCATGCCAGCTTACTTTCGATTTTTCCGCAATAAATCAATAACTTGATTTTGTTGCAACACGTGGCAATTAATATTTACGCCTGGAGAGATCGTGTTTAATTATTTTATATAAAAGTGATTTTGCATATTCAATTGTAATTCAGTGATTGCGACTTCGTATCTCTTTCATTAAATATGTATGACTTTGATTCGAATGATATAGGCATATCATTCGAATCAAAGTCAGGCAAAGGCATTGGCTTTCCGATATTCCCTGTTAATTACTTTTTGTATTTTAAGCACGAATTCTGATGCTCTCTTCATTTAAAGTATTGTTTACACATTTTAAACCGGTGAGCCAGGCCGAGTTTTTATTTTACCATGTCCTGTTTCATAAATTATTCATCTATCAGCTATTGGACACCCACTGTTAAACAAAGTCCTTTTTTCATTTATTTTTATTGATCCAGTGGAAATACCTCATGTTCTTCCTTCGCCCCGGGAAAGGGCGAAGGGGCATGCCGGACTCCTACCGGCTGCGCTCACCAACCCGCCTGCCAAGCGTGGTGAGTAACCGCGCTTGGCAGGCGGGTTGGTGAGCGCAGTATGGCTACCGTTTCACAGAAGGGACGCTGCTGCCCATCCCTCTGGTTTAGATTCCCTTAGTCGCCTTTTACGACATCCACGGGAGGCGATGGAGTGGAGTGGGATGGGTATTCTTAATCCGGACACCACACAGATAATTAAATTATTGGGATTTCAAATCTAGTCACGGTTCTTCATTGTTGTGAAATCTAAAGCCCATAAACGTATGCCCTACGGTATAATATAATGAAATTTCGCAACACAAAGTTCAGTATCTAGACACCAACTTTAAATATACCACATTCGCTGCCAATACTTTAGAAACACCTATCAAAAGCCTGCGATTCCCAAACAAAACCTATTACAAAGTTTCCATTGTTGCCAGTATTAAAGTTTGAGGGACGATAGGGGTTTTTACACACGCGTGCGGAACCCCAAAAGAATATAACACTAGCCGGTAGGAGGTGTTAGAGTAATGCAATTAAAAGTTGGTAGCGTGCGACATTGCCGGCTTTGTGTGGCAATTATCTACGTGAGTGGTTATAATGTAACGTAAGGGGTCGTTTTGAGGTCAGGACCATACTATGTGCAGTAATTACTTGTACTTTAAAGAGACTTTTTAATTATGAATATGTTAGTTACTGTTCTCATATAGAAAGGCTATTGAACAAAAGAGTGCCAAACAATGCCTCATTGTCTCCGGCAAAAAAATTACTACCCCTCTCTATCCAGGGATTTCGTTAAAACTTATTTTTTTTATTTTAATAAGTCTTTAACAGGCATTTGGAGAAGACATGTCAGCCCACTACTACCCCATTCACGATGGCCCTGTCCTCTGACAAATAGAGGGCGGGGTGTCCACCTTTGGCTCCAGCTCAATAAATATCGAAGGAGTCTCCGGCCATCCTAGAGACTGTAGGGCCCCGCTGCTACTACCAAGACAACCGACCACTTCACAATAGTCGGCAGCTGAGGATTCTGCGCTTTGCGGCAGTGGGCAACCTACCCCTGAAGGACCTTCTATTCTATAATATATCACCTACGGTATCATATCACTACGTACATGTTTGTGGTCCGGTTATATAATCGAGCCTCTAAATACCCTAATTAATTTGCGTGTTCGCGCTTCTTCTTCACTTCATAAGATAATTACAGACGTAATGTCTAACAAACCCCGTTAATATCATCATCGAATCAATGGCTTTGGATATTTCCATGTCACACATCATCATCTACATACATAATAAAAAAATAAAGAAATACAATAATGTAACCGTAGTCGATATGTCGAAGCTATATAAATATGTTTGTACAATTATACTTTTTTTTTATAAAACTTTGCCCCGCATACGGATTTCTCCTGTGTCGTGGGTGCGTTTACAGACTTGAATTCCACACACAATACACCCAGACCCAGAACAACTACCTGTAGATCATACGAATATTTGTTCCGTGCGGGAATCGAACCCATGACCCGGAGCGCAGCAGCCAACCGTATCAGTCACTGCACCAATATGTATTTATAATGAGGAGATCCGTAGAAGAACTGAAGTTGCCAACATAGCTGAAAGGATGAGTAAGCTAGTTGACAATGAACAGGGCACATATCTCGTAGAACTGATGGCAATTGGGCAGAAAGTTTCTCTAATGGAGATCATGCACCAGACAACGCAGCGTGGTCTGACTCCCAGCTACCTAAGGGCCGTCCCTTAGGTGGTTGGGGGTCGTGTGAGGCAGTGTGGCATTTGTTCAGCAGTGAATGTCGTTCGATTGATACGATGATGAGTCAATACTTTTCGGTCTGATCAGCTCCCAGACTACAAAACTGCTAAATATTATGAAAGGAAGCAAGTTCATGCTCTCTACCAGATACTGAAAATACAAAAAAGAGACAAAAATAATATAAAAACTAAAACCCGATCATGGAAAAGCACAAAACAAGTTTGAATTTCTTTTCACAAAACAATGTTAAATTAATAAATATATTTCTCGTAGTCCAATACTTTTCCATAGTCGCGTTTAGTTTTTTAATCTTATTTGTACTAAAATGATTTTAGGGTTTGAGATCATACTTGGAAAAGTGTATTATACAAATGGATTAGAACTAAAAAAAATGGTTCAATGGTTAATTGTAAAATTATAGGTATCTATGATTTTTTGGAAAATACTCGCTAAGATTTTTATTGGATACCAAATACGATATTTTATAAAAATATGGTGACAGTTTATGGCCGCTATGAACGGCCATGTTTCTATGTAACGTCACATACATATAGCCTAACCTGCGGAAAAGCACGTCACTTCCAACGATACCTCATTTGACAAAATGCGCACAAATTCAGGCGTTCTGAGAGCACAGATGATCATTCATACATACATACCGGTCAAAATCATAACCTTTTTGCTTCGCCATAGCCGGGTAAAAAACAAAGCGTACAAGAAAGATAATGATTTTTAACGGAATGACTCCCCAAACCCACACTTAACACAAAAACTAGACAAATCTTCAATCCCAAATCTACAGATTTTGGATTAGATTGATTATTAATTTCGGCCGTATTACGTGGAGGTGTGTTGGATATCGATAGCCTTTCCTTCAGTTAAACTAGTAGGATTTGTTTGGGCTTCTGACTGCTCTTACCATTATCATGTTTATCATAGCATGATATCAGACTGTAAAAAACTGTATCACTCGCGAATCGAACAAGAGGTTGTATCCAAAACGTTGTCACACTATTGTCAAATAATTTGGTGAATTGATCAGTTTGAATGTTAGTCATTTTACAAGCCTAGGTACATCTATGGACACCCATTTAACTAGGTTATACCACCGATTAGTACGGGTGTCACAGATGTAGATAACTCGGTGCGGTAAGGCAATCTCCACGGTTAGTTAGTGATGGCTCGGTGAGTGTGTTAACCAATCCAGACACAGATATCGCTAAGTAGCTACACACACTTCTTATTCTTTTACTATGCATGTGTTGCCTGGATTAAGATTATAGCACCACTCCATCTCCTCCTGTGGATGTCTTAAAAGGCAACTAAGGGTCTTTAAACCACAGGGAAAGGCAGCAGCGTCCCTTCTATGGAATGGTAGCCATACTGCACTCACCGACCCGCCTGCCAAGCATAGGGAATACTGGCAAATTTACCTCATTGACGACACAATTGTGGAAATCTATGGGGAGTCCTTTGTTCAGCTGTGGACGCCCTTTAGAATCAACCCAAACGGCGTCCACGTGTCGGGCGTGTGATGTCAATGATGATGATGAATTATTTATTCAAGTTTTTTACTTTTCGTGTATTACTTGTATGTGTTGTTGGATATATTCATGGTCTAATTTATTCATGCTTTAAATAAATTAGCCCATGTATATATTCCCAAGAATACCACCACCCTATCTCGTCGCATGGGTGTTGTAAAAGGCGACTTTGGGACCAGCCGGAGGATGGGCTTCAGCGTCCTTCGAGTACATTTATAACACAACTGCTGTCGCTAACCCATCTGCCAAGCGTAGCTTTTATGGCAAAATCCGCCAACGAGCACACAACATGTTTGTGTAACTGATAGTTGTAGCAATCTATGGGAGATGGTTTTGAGATATCCAAACCGATTTCCAAGAACAGGCTATGACGGGTTTGTTAGGACAGTACTACACTATTGATTGAGTATATTTGTTTAGTACTGAACAAACTATAAACAAAGTACATTAATGCTGCCTTTTCAGAAGGTATTAATTACATAGGATACTATAGTGGTATTGAAAGGATGTATATATACGACTATATCATAATAGGCGTCGCACCAATGGGCGGCTCTAGTATGATCTTACGAGCACCTGGAGAGCCCCCCTTCGGTGCAGAAGATGACCACTCCAGTGGTTTTACCCGGTAGGAGTCCGGCTAAAACCCCGTCCCTACTACCCCTTCGCCCTTCCCCGGGGTAAAGGAAGTTCATGTAGAAATTCCACTGGAAACCAATAGAAAAAAAAGGTGTTTATAAGACTTGGTTGAAACATTTTATACCAAGTACAGCACAGATACTTTATCTTAGTCTAACGTCTAAATTACCTTCCCGAGCCAGTGATAGCTTAACGACAAATACTTTGCCAAGAAATGGGACATTAACGGGCTTTAAAAGGGAATAAATATGTACAAAAGTTATTGTATTGATGACATTCACTTGGTACTTTAAGCAAAAGGGCTTTAGTCTTTAATTATAATTCGTTTTGAATATATATGATTTGACTACCAACATTATTTTTGAAAATCAATCAATTCTTAATGATTACAAGCTTTTATTTAACTTGCTATGTATATTAATTAGTTTGTTTAGGTCAAATCTCCCAAGCCAAATTGGAACTACTTTTTCTTAAATTTGGACTTTCTGTATGCTTCTTCAGCTCTGATCACAATATACAAAAATGATAGAAATAAACTGATGCTGCAGTCTGGATTGACTCCTCATGAGGTCACTCCTCAACCGTTAGTAGCATGGATACGAAACTTTGAATATACATTTAATTTTTATTGCTAAACATCTCTACCACGAGCTGATGCTGCAGCCAGGATTGTCTCTCATAAGGACACTCCTCAATGGTTAGTAGCATGGACATGAATCTTCGCGTTTAGTTCTGATTGCAATACACTAAAATAATAGAAATAACCATATTATGGAGCTAAGAAATAGAAATTGTTTTTGGAAAATATGTATTTTACTATTCATTTTTTTTTTCATTGCTAAAGCTGAGGGGGCAAGGGCAAAGTGAAATTATGTTTCAACAACATGCGTTTTCCTGCTCATGCAACATCATGCAAAACATGGCTGTTCGTTGGCCCGTAAATCTATTACCACGTCGAGGAAAATGTGTATTAATTTTTCCCCAATACAAAAATAACCCATCGAATTGACGTGACGTAGCATCCTACACGTACATTTTAAAGAAAGAATTTATAATATGAGGAGTATTAAAAATGATCCTTAGAGCAAATTGCGAAGATTTTTCGTCCCATTACATATGTTCATATCATATAACGACTCATTAGAATTTACTGCCAACTTACATCCAGCAAGCCAGCTCTAAATTAACTACGTACTAATAAAGAAAATTTCATTAACCCTCTTCCATCTCATTACCTAGAGGTAGACTCTTATTTTTGAAGTAAATTAAGGAGTTGTTAACGTAATGTTAATTTATAATAAAACACTTTTAAACATATTAGACCACGTATATTGTAAATAGTTTTCCTGGCGTTTCGAATACTTTGTAGTGTTCGTGGTCGCAGGATGACTTAGGTGACTCGCGTCGTTTAGCACACACTTCCCTGGGAGGATTGTAAAGGATCACCTCAAGCCTCGCTGTGTGCTGTGCACGGCGAAATGTGACTTCATAGCATCCTACCATGTACTAGTAACTTTGACTTTGACTTGACTTGGTTCTCTATGACCACTCGTTGTAGTGATTATTGAGAGGCTCGTGTTCAGCATTCGACATTCACGGGCTGATGACGTATGTGTGGATTCGTATGTGTAAAATTTTGATATCGTTTCTCTTATCAGAATAGATCTTATTTAGCATTTTAGTGATAATAATCTATTTGCACCTACGAACCTACATAAATTCGGGGTCGTCTGATTAGCTCGAGGATTGTTTCATTTATTTTCCAAGCACTTAGTAGCGTTGCGGTCGCAAATAAACTTTGAGCACTGCTTCAAAACTTCGCAAAACCAAAACTGACTTTATTTTTTAATGTGTTCCTGTATCATGAAATCTAATCGTGAAGATGGCGTATATTATACTACATTAACATTTCATCATTATCGTCATCATATACTTGTAGGCTATTTATACGTCCACTGCTGACATGCACCTCCCATGATAACTACAACGAGCAGTGATCTGTTATTGCAATAATCACCATGGTTGGCAGCGTGGGTGGGTGATTGTGGTATATTGATATTAGCACACTGGAGGAAGCTGCTCATCTTCTTGATATCAACCCTTAGTTGCCTTTTATGACAACAATGGCTAGAGAGGGGTGCTCTATAATTTGCTAGTAACCACACGAAATATAACAGTTTCAAAAGACGAAATTATAGATATCAACCCTCTATTGCTTGAGTTTGTAACTGACAAATCGGCTTATGTGACCCTGTGAGTGACTCAAATATTCACAGAAGGATACGGGAGTGTTCAGATGGTTCTATTGCTCAACCTCACTGTGATCTTTCCACACTACTCTCTCTTAAGCTCTACGTGACTCCGACCCCATACATAAGCTGTTTATAACTCTTTTGACCTGAAAAAGCATTGGGTTGGCCTATTCAGGTGCACATGGCTATAGTTACACACACTTTTGATGGCGGTGGTAATAATTTATATTATTACTTTATGGTGTAAGTAGGTATAACTATTTTCTTTAAAACGACTCTAGGATTTCTCTTGTATCGTGGGTGTACTCATGGACACAAATCTCTCATGCAAAAACACCCAGACCCGAAACAATGATCTGTAGATTATACAAATATTTGTTCCGTGCGGGAATCGAACCCGAGTTACGTAGCACGGAAAGCCAATCGCTTAGCACCTGCGCAACCACTCCGTCCAATTGGAAAATTTGAAGTCAGTAAGTACGTATTGTTTGTCATATTCACAGCTAAAATTGCTGTTACAATTAATGAATTATATTTTTATTATCATTTTATTTTCAATATGGGCTAATATTCTCTATATTTATTGTTTCCGAGGGGTCTGGCGCTGTACGCCGAGATACAGGACTCGTCCTAGTTCGGCTACAGATGCTCCTATGTGGTGCACGACAATACTAGCCTATAAGTCTTTGCAATAAATTTTTGTATAATTTTTTGGTGAAATAAACGTTATGTTATGTTATGTTATGTTAATTCCAGAAGAGAAAACCTTCAATTTATTTGTCTATATAGATTATAATATGAGTAACTGTTATTCAAGATTTTATTTGTTACTCCTAATATCCACTGGGAGCTCTGTTCTTAAAGTTATTTACGAGTATATCTACCTTTTTTTTTTTTTTTTTTTTTTTTTTATTGGTGCCCAGTGGAAATTCATCATGAACTTCCTTCGCCCCGGGGAAGGACGAAGGGGTATGCCGGACTCCTACCGGCTAAAACCACTGGAGCGGTCATCTTCGGCACCTAAGGGAGGCTCCAGGTCCTCGTATGATCACACTAGAGCCACCCTGGTGCCACGCCTATTGGCACATCTCGGAGAGGGTGACTGTAAGGCGGTCACCCCCCCAGGGGGATTGTAAAGGATCCCCCAGTGCGTCCCACGGCAGCGCGTGACCACATGCGTGCTACCGTCTTCTCTTGGGTCGCTTGGTGTGGGCACGCAGATTCCCCAATCTACGCACCCGCGAACCCAGAGGTCCCCCACCTTATAGCAACGGCAGGGGTTTTCAGGCGTATCGGAATTAGGCGCCAGGGCGGTTGTTACCCCGGCGCCGTCTCCTTCTTCTTCGGGATCGGCCCATCGGCCCTCTCCCGATCCCGCTCTGCGGTCTCCTTCTGGAGCATGACGCTCTCACAGAAGGAGACCACTGCATTCCAATTTTCGTGCTCTGCCAACATAGCCGACACTACTGCTGGCAGAGAGAGATCTTGCCCGATCCGATCGACCAGGATCCGCCGCTCGGCGGCCCACGCAGGGCACGCCTCGAGCGTGTGCTGTGCGGTGTCCTGGTCGCTATCACAATGGTGGCATTGTGCTGTGGCCTCGCGTCCTATCCTGTGCAGGTACGCGCCGAAACAACCGTGCCCGGTGAGCACCTGCGTCAGGCGGTAGGTGACGCGCTCGCTCCTTTTGAGCCAGGCTCCAAAGAGCGGCAGGACGGCCTCGACGACGCGCTTGGTTGCAAACTGCATCCGCAGGCGATGACGCCACTTTACAAGTGCGCGCCGCCGAGCTAGCCGCCGCAGCTTGTCCAACGCCCCTGGAGGCGCGCCTTCGCCGCTCTGGCGGAGGGAGCGTGTCTGATCGTAGACCCACGCATCCATCTCCGCCAGGATGTCAAAAGGCGGAAAACGCGCCAGGAGAGTTGCCGCCTCGTAGGACACCGTTCGGTATCCTCGTGCGATCCGGATAGCCACTCTGCGCTGCAGACCGTGAATATTGGTTCTGCAGCGCTGGGCGCCTGATAGTCGAGCTGACCATACAGGCGCCCCGTATAGGACCACGGACCGCACGACTCCTCCATAGAGACGGCGAGTATATCTACCTGGGATAGTGAATCAATGACTGAAATAACGTTTATTCAAAATAGACGAACCTTGTACTTTTTCAACGACCATATTATACAAGACAGCCCCCAAAACTGCCCGCCCACCCTTCACCGCTATCTAGTGCTTAGGTTGGGAAGAAGAGTGAAGAATGCTAGCCATAACTAGTCCCATATTGCACCTCAAGGCACCCGCCACCTTGAGACATTAATATCTTATCCCCAGTAATTTCATAAACTACAGTGCGCTTCAAACTGGAACACAATAATGTCTAAAGTTTAATCACAACGGCTTGGCAGCGAATATCTGGCACTGTCGTGGTGGTGGATCTATTGGAAATACATTATTTACTTCCTCCTGGCACGGGCGGCGGCGTATGCCGAACTCCTACCGGCTAAAACTACCGGAGTGTTCCTTATACGGCTCCGAAGAAAGCTTCCATGAACTCGAATAATCTCCATTGGTGTCACGCCTTTAGGTGTATCTTGGAGGGGATGACTGCCAACTCGGTCGGCTCTAGAGGAAGCGAGTAGACTATAAGAAGGCCCCAGGCACTTCTCGGGGGCATCCCCGAACGCCTCACTATGCACAGTGCTACGCATACGATGGCACGTGACCATGTGCGCGCCACCTTCTTCCCGGGGGTCACTCGGTATGAGCATGCAGTCTATGCAATAAACTACGCGCCAGGGACCCCAATAAAAGGACCTGCGACCTGCTAAGTAACTGTAACTGTAACTGACAGCTAAATTGTGCACTGGTTGGTGTACTAATCTAACATTACTGTTAACAATGTAGGATAGATAGAACATTGTTTACATGTATTGCAATTGAATCAACAGGGTGGCTGCAATTAACTAGCTCGTTTCCGACTACTGTCGCTGTAAGCATTATTGCTAACAGAATTGTCCTCAAATAAATACGTACAGTATATGTAACTGCTTCCTTGGTTAAGAAAATAAGTAATTAGCAAATTAGTTTTTACTTATAGTGCTTAGCAGAATATTATATACCTATTCGCCATTTTGGCGCATTGAGCAGTGAGTGTCTACGTAATAATCTGGGAGTCCCATGATGTGTGACAAACTATGTTATCGATAAAATGGATTACTTTACAGCATAATAAAATGATCAGAACAGTAATATATATATATATTATGTCATTTCGGCCGAATGAAGTCCACTGCTGGACACAGGCCTCCCCCAAAGATCACCACAACCGCCGGTATGGGTGTGTTGTGGGCTCATTGGGGGGTTTTGCCATGATCGCCACGCTTGGCAGGCGGGTTGGCGATCGCAGTTGAGTTGTTAATATTATACTCAAAGGACGCTGCTGCCCATCCTCCGGTTTATCCCTTAGTCGACTCCTACGACACCCACGGGATGAAATGGGGTGGTGGCATTCTGAGCCGGCACCACACGGCATATATATTATACAAGAGACAAACTTCTCATGGATAATCCACAAAAATAAAACACACAGTAAACATAAACATAAACAGTACACCGTCCGTGTGGTGTTCGGATTAAGAATATAGCACCACTCCATCTCCTCAATGGATGTCGTAAGAGGTGACGAAGGGACTCTAAACCAGAGGGATGGGCAGCAGTGCCCCTTCTGTGGAACAGCTCACCAACCCGCCTGCCAAGCGCGGTGAGTACTGGCAAATTCCCCCCAATATTATGACATGATTGTGAAAATATATGGGGGAGGCCGTAGTTCAGTAGTGGACATGGTATGGCCGATATGATAAAACAGTACACAAAATAAATGTATTAACACGATATTCCTCTAAAATAAACAGAGACACTCAAAATAATTCGACGAACTTTTGCCGCTATTGGTCAATTTTAGTTTCCGCGACACTCAAGGTCCAGAAGGAGACCGCAGAGCGGGATCGGGAAAGGGCTGATCCTGATCGAAGATGGGAGAAACGGCGCCGGGGTAACAACCGCCCTGGTGCCTAAGCCCTATGCGCCTGAAACCCCCTGCCGTCGCTATAAGGAGGGCGGCCTCTAAGTTGGCGGGTGCGTAGATTGGGGAATCTGCGTGCCCACACCGAGTGACCCACCCGAAGACGGTGGCGCGCATGTAGTCACGCGCTGCTATGTGCGCATAGCACAGCGCACAAGGACGCTTCGGGGGATTCTTTACAATCCTCCTCGGGGGGTGACCGTTTTACAGACACCCTCCCAGAGATGTGCTTTCAGGCGTGGCACCAGTGGGTGGCTCTAGTGTGGTCATACGAGGACCTGGCGCCTCCCATAGGTGCCGAAGATGACCACCCCAGTGGTTTCAGCTGGTAGGAGTCCGGCATGCCCCTCCGTCCTTCCTCCAGGGTGGAGGAAGTTCAAGTAGAATTTCCACTGGGCCAATAAAAAAAAAACTCAAGTGCCCTGCTTACGGTTGCGTCGTGTATCAGGTCGCTGAGTTGCCCTACAAAATGGCTGAGCTAAGCGACGCTGGTGTATGCGTCATGTTCGTGAACGAGAGCTGTTAGTTGGGACAGGTCAGCTTAAGCCATGGAAATTTAATCATAAGCTCTAATAAATATTAAAATCTGGCTTGTTGAATGTAGACTTGACGTAATTTAGACTCCTTTCTCCTCATTTTCCTCACATAAACTGATTTTCTAGAAATATTAGTCAACTTAGTTATGATTTAAAAAGAGGAACCATGGAGTTTCTTGCCCGTTCTTCTCCATAGGAAATCTACATCTTGGAACTAAAGTCTAAATATACATAAGCGCCTGTAAATGGTTTTATATTAATAAATCTAATTTATCTTTATGTTTTATATAAAGAATTTCCTTTTTGTCATATAACATAATACACAAATGTTTAGATACATTACAAATGAACCAATATGTAATAATAAACATAGCGAAGTCCCGTAAAATCCGAAAGCCTATCGCTATTTGGCGGATACAATTTCAAACTTAGGCAACTGTAAATTTTCATAAAATTGTAATTCATGGCGGTGTTGTGTATACATGATGATGATATTGTCGGCACGTTTGGCGCAGAGGCTGATCATATTGCTATTTTTTTTAATACATTGCCCCACACTGGGAAGTCTCCTGTGTCGTGGGTGCGTTCACAGACATAAATTCCACATACAATACACCCAGACCCGGAACAACTACCTGCAGATCATACAATATTTGTACGATCTGCAGGTAGTTGTTCCGGAGTTGTGTGGAATTTGTGTCTGTAAACGCACCCACGACACAGGAGAAATCCTAGTGTGGGGCAACGTTTTTTAAAAATAAAATAAATAAATATTTGTTCCGTGCGGGAATCGAACCCGCGACCCGTAGCGCAGCAGCCGACTGTATCAGCCACTGCACCAAACGTATAGATGGGCTTTCTGCACTGTGTAGCGGGTTCGATTCCCACACGGTACAATATTTGAATGAACTACAGATAGTTGTTCCGGGTCTGGATTGCGCATGTGTACCAACTACAAATAAAAAATTGGAGAGAAGCCTCGTTGAAAAAAATGTTAAATAACAATTTTGAACAAAATGTACCGAGCTGTTTATGACAAAATTGTATGTCCCCATCATATCCCACAGTAAATTATTACAAGAGAAGCATTAAAAAGTTTTAAAACATGCTTTAATCATAGCAGTTACACTCAATGATAAGTAAACGATCGGTGAGGTTAAGCAACGCGTGGCACGGTCAGCCTATGGATGGGCGACCGCATGGTGGTATTTGAGTTGAGCGTCTCCGTCCTTCAGAGGCCACGTAAAATTGTCAGTCCCAGTTATACTTTTATGATTATATGGCAGTAGTTAAGCCAAGTTGGAGGCTTGAACAACTCCCAACACAAGATTGGCCACTAACCATATCATTAAGAAGAAATATTACAGCCTAATGTTGAAAGCCTATAGAGAACTTGGTCGTAAACGAAAAAAGAACTGTCTGAAACCACCGCGTTGAATATAAAAGACTCACTTATATTGAGATAATCATAAGTGTATACTACAAAGTACTTAATCCAGCGCTCAAAGTAGTTTACTTGTTATCAAGTCTAAAGATCTTCTCATTTAAACGTAATACTTTAATAGAACAGACGGCTCAATTTGTTTTCTGCGCTACGGGTCGCGAGTTTAGATCTCTATCCGGATTCAATATTGGTATGGCCTACATATATTGGATGGCAAACAAAACGTAGCCACCAGAATTAAATAACACATAACTGACGTCCAGCAGACTTCGGAAGTATGACCACATCTCTATATACCGTTCCCAGCTTAAATGGCTGCCTATCCGTCAGAGAAGATCACTGAGATCTCTTTGTCTCCTGTTCTCTATTACTAACGATCCTTGTGCTCCTGATTATCACATATGTCGAGAATTTTATACTTCAGTTTTCTTCCCACCGTACAGGTTTTATTTCTTCTATCCTTTGTCTCAACAATCAAAACATGGAACGAGCTTCCCCTTGATATAAAGAAAGCATCAAGTAAATTTTCTTTCAAACGCAAAGTTCGGGAATACTTTTCGAATTCGCTGGAATTCTAATTGACAATTAGGGGCATGGTTAAAATGATAAATAATATTTATTATATGTAAGTAAACCTATGTACTTGACCGTATCTAAAGTATGTAAATTTTTATGTATGTATTATTATATAATAAAACACTTACTATATAATAAAAAACTTATTATAATAAAACAATTTTAAACGGATTAGATCGCGTATATTATAGATTTTTGTTTTTCCTGACGTTTCGAATGCTTTGCAGCATTCGTGGTCGCAGGATGACTAAGGTGACAGGCGACATGACGAAAATTCTTGGTTCACATCGATTTGTCTTTAGCAAGGACTTGAGATCAACTAAACCGAAGAAAATATCTAGGTTTCTCTAAGGCATGTTAACTCTCTGCAGACTTGGTGGAGGGTCTATGCTGGACGTCAGATATGTATTCCTTAATTCTGGTGGCTATACTACGTTTCGTTTGCCCTCTTAATGACAACCCACAATCACAGACAATCTTATAGACTACTGCATCTTGTGAAGGAATGTAACACTTCACCGGTTTAATAACTCGGCTGATCTTCTTGTGCAGCTTGAAGTAAGTTTTATGGAAGCGCGCTTCAAGATATGACTAATTCTGTCGGTGGCTCCATTATTGAATGGTAAACCGGCAGGGCATCGATCAATCGCGGGTACTTTCTGCGAAGGTTTGGTTGTCGCAGTAGCTTAACACTTGGTTTTCAGCGCCATGGTTCGCGGGGTGGATCAGCACACGGAAATAATATTGTTGTATCAGAAGCATTTCAATCGAAAAATGTCCACTGCTGGCCATAGGCCTACCCAAGTACTAACTGATAGCAGTCTTGGTGTTGTGATGAATGTCTGGATGTTGTGCGCTCATTTAAGGGGGCTTTACCATAATCGCCTCGCTTGGCAGGCGGTTGACGATCGCAGTTGAACTGTAATTATTGGACTCGAAGGACGCCGCTCCCATCCTCTGGCTAATCCTGTAGTCATCTTTCACGAAACCCACGAAATGAGATACCGTTTTATAACCTAAAGTTAGCCTAAATATGTTATTTTTAATAATATCGGGTATACTGAAGAAATATTTGTGTGACGCATCATTTAGACAATAGTTATTACTTTTGTGCAAGCTAAATCATAGTTAAAACCCAAACCAATAACTAAAATGTAACAGCGAAAGTATTAACCCTACTATTATATCCCTATAGACAGTAACGAGACTCTACCCTTGCTCAAGGGTGACAGTTTAAAAGTGGTTAAACATAAACGTCGTAACATTTACAGGGCCCATTGTCGCAGTTTTAGTTTCTCATCAACCTTAACTTCTTTACAAAATACGCGAAGGAATAACAGAGTTCTCATTTTTCTGTAGCATGAGCACTAATTTAGTTCTTAGTTTCTACTTTTTATATGTTGAGTACAACTCACAGGCATTGAAACAGCTGTTTTAAAATCTCTTCAAACTTCTTTATATTCATTGCAAGTGATGCTTTGTTTAAGCGAAGTGCAGAGAATAAACTAGTTCTAGCTTCCGTTTTATCCTCTCACTTGAATTAATGAATATTAACAGTTCAGTAAAGTTACACAACTTTTAAGTACAACATATATACAGAAAATGAAGTGATTATTTGATATTTACCTATATTCCTAAAATCCATCATCATCAAAATCAAAAGAACGTCAATTGCTGCCTCCTCTGTTGATTTCCCTAATTGTGTCGCCATTTGAGAAAATTTGCCAATACTCGCCATATGTGGCAGGTGGGTTCGGGAGCGCATTAGGGGTCCTGTCCCACAGAAAGAACGCTGCTGCCCATCCATCTGATTTAGAGTCCCTTAGTCGCATTTTACGACATCCACGGAAAGAGATAAAGTGGTACAGGTTTATAATGAATTGGACTTAATCATTTCGGCCGAATGAAGTCCACTGCTGGACACAGGCCTCCCCCAAAGATCACCACAACGACCGATATGGATATGTTGTGGGCTCATTGGGGGGTTTTGCCATAATCACCACGCTTGGCAGGCGGGTTGGCGATCGCAGTTAAGTTGTTAATTTACTCGAAGGACGCTGCTGCCCATCCTCCGGCTAATCCCTTGGTCGACTTTTACGACACCCATGGGAATATATCGTTTTCTTAAAAGATTAGAGATAGATCCTGGAATAAATGATACCTGTATCGTCTATAAACTCTGTAACACGTGTCACAAGTAGGCTGAAAACATAACAGTTTTAATAAACTAATCGTTTTCTTAAAAGATTAGAGATAGATCCTGGAATAAATGATACCTGTATCGTCTATAAACTCTGTAACACGTGTCACAAGTAGGCTGAAAACATAACAGTTTTAATAAACTAAGTGTTGGCAGGTAAAAGTTCACTGTTGTAGACAATCCTCGTGGGAAAACTCGAATGAAAAAGTGATTTTATTTTCTATAAAAAATCTGAAAGCAGAATTCCGGAAAATGTGAAAAGGTAGGAGGGCCGTAAACACAACTTTTAATAACATTGGACTTTACTTTGATGGCGAGTTAGGAACTTTAAACAATAATATTATTTCTTTTCCGATTGTAGTGAATCAGAAGGGAAAATTGATATTTTATGTGTTTTATTGTGTATCAAAACATATAACGTTATATTTGAGAAACTATTGCCAAGAAACTACCTTTAAGAAACCCTGACTAAAAGTCTGTTGCTAGTTTTTTACGGTTCCGAATGTCCGAAGGAAAAACGAAACGAAAAACGGCGGCTTAGAGTATCACTCGTATCTGTCTGTCCGTCTGTCACAGACAATTCACTCCGGATGTACTGGACCGATTAAGTTGAAATTTGGTACACATATGGATCTCTACAACCCAAACACGGACGTGTAACGTACATAAATGAATGTTGTATATGGGGTCAGTTTTGGGGGGCAATCTCAAAGGTATTTAATTTATAATTTTAAAAAAATTGACCCCCCCTTATCTACGTAACTTCGTGTCGGCCGAATAAAGTCCACTGCTGGACACAGGCCTCCCTCAAAGATCACTACAACGACCGATATTGGTGTGTTGTGTGCTCATTGGGGGGTTTTGCCAAGAAGCCAAGTCTTAAAAGAACGTGGTAAATCTTCCAATATTGTGCATACAAACTTACGTTTGCGCTTGGAATGTATGGCAAAACATGTTTTTCTACTACGATGTTAAGTTTGTTCTAGGGATAGGTTATTGGTCCAGCAATTTTGGAACCCTCTCCACGCAATCTCGTCTCGCACTTGTCCGGTTTCTTTTTCAAAATAGATATTCTAATATTGTCAAACAAAAATGGTTAAAATTAATCGTAGATTTTGAAGTGTTACAGAGTATATAATTAGATACTTAAAGATTTAATTAAAAGTTCAGTACACTTGCTGAATATTAACTGAAGTTATGGAATGAATTATACCGATAGCTCTTTTGGTCAACTTAACCTACACCATTTTGTTAAATAATAAAGGCAGTATCAGAACCAGATAACTGAGAAAATTTGTGGGAAGTTCAATCTTAATATTGAAACACAACCCAGAAATTTGTTCTTCACGACTTTCCAAAGAGTAATTTATACAAAGATTTAGTTACAATGTCGGAGTGCGTTAGTAGAACATACAAATCTTTGAATTTTATAGTGTGACCATCTAATTCTCTGAGTACATTTAATATAAAGTAAAATTGCATATTGTATCTATGTAGGTAGATTGCGCGAGTAAAATTTCTGAATGCATGCAATTTGTCGTTTTGAATGAACATTTGTTTGAAATGTCGTTTGAAAATTTCTCGTATGAATGTGAATATTTTATCATTAAATGGTGTAGTACACTGGTGCCGTGTTGATCCTGTCACAAATAAGGCTACCCCATCTCATCCCGTGGGTTTCATAGAAGGCGACTAAGGGAGTTTGAAACCTGGTGCATACCATTACGTATGTTACTCAAGGAGGGTTGGTGCCGGGCAGGCGGCTGACTGTAAAACCCTTTTGCCAAAACCTTTGCAATTTGACTAATATATTTGGACCAACCCCAAGTAACTTGGGGCTAGGGCAGGAAGAAGAAAAATAATAGTGTAGTCTACTAGACTAGACATGAATAATGATGGCTTCATCTTACTAGCAGGAGTTACTCTAGCCCAGATCCAGGAATAGCTTTAATGAAATCAAGTTACTTATTTTTTGACGCAGTCCCATTTTCCGGTAAGTCCTGTGTTGTGGGTGCATTACAGACATGAATTCCACAGGCAAAAGTACCCAGATCCAGATCAAATTCCTGTAGGCCATACAAATGTTTGTTCCATATGGGAATCAAACCCGTGACCCGTAGCATAGAAAGCCAATTGTTTAGCCACTGCGCCAACAAGAGAATTTGATAGTGGAATAAAAAGTATTAGGTATGTGTTCACGGTTGATTCGGTGCATACCTGCACAGAATAGGACGCGAGGTTACGGCACAGTGCCACCTTTACGGAAGTGACCAGGATACCGCACAGCACACGCTCGAGGAGTGCCCTGCGTGGGCTGCAGAGCGGCGGACCCTGGTCAGTAGCAGTAGTCAGTAGTGTTGGCTATGTTAGCAGAGCACGAAAACTGGAATGCAGTAGTCTCCTTCTGCGAGAGCATCATGCTCCAGAATGAGACTGCAGAGCGGGATCGGCAGAGGGCCGATCCTGCACAGAGAAGGACGAGACTGCGCCGGGGCAACAACCGTCCCGGCACCCAAGTCCAAAACGCCTGAGCCCCTTGCTGTCACTACATGGTGGGGGGCCTTGAGGGTCGCGGGCGTGTAGATTGGAGAGTCTGCGTGCTCACACTGAGTGACCTCTGGGAAGACGGCAGTGTGCACGTGGCCACATGCCGCTGTGTGCGCAGCACAGCGCAAAGCAAGGCTTGGGGGGATCCTTTACAATACTCCCCGAGAAGTCCTGGGGGGGGGGGGTAACCTTTGTACAGTCGCTTTCCCTCTACTACAGGGGGTGACCGCCTTACAGTCATCCCCTCCGTGATGTGCCTAAAGGCATTGCACCAATGGGCGGCTCTAGTGTGATCTTACGAGGACCTGGTGACCCTTCGGTGCCAAAGATGACCACTCCATTGGTTTTAGCCGGTAGGAGTCCAGCATACCCCTTCGCCCTTCCCCGGGGCGAAGGAAGTTCCTTGTAGTATTTCCACTGGAAACCAATTAAAAAGGTAAGTGTCCTATTTAATTAATAATCTAAGCTACCATTCAAAATTTCACTTGTTAGCATTCTGCTCTTTAACCTTTTATATTTATAACATTTGTAAGTTACATTTTTATTAGAAACTATATAATTCAGTTCTTGTGAATTTATAGTTGTTGGAAATTGCAATTACAGATTATAATAAATATTGTAAATACGATTTAGAATAATATTGATAGCACGAACATCACGAAGGCACACGGCCCTCGTAAGTCATATACATAGACAAAGGTTAGAAGAGTAACAGTATTTAATTGTAATTAATATCCAACATTTTTTTTATAGAGTTTATCTCTCGCGATACAGCAGTGCATCGCAGCCAGCGTGATGAGCATTTTCCGCTCATCTTATAGTAAGCATTAAAATGGTAAAAGTTGTTCATTATTATTAATTCATTATTTAGCATACTGATACAGAGAGTTTGTCGGGTGAAGTTGTATTAATATCTCAGAAGATAATACATTAGAAAAATAAATACTAAATAGCAATCCAAAAGTATATTTACTTACTCATCCCGATACCGCCTCTACGTCTCTACGCTACCCAGTCAGTCCACATTCTCGTACTGCCTCAAATAATGAAATTAAGTACCACAAAATGTATGCCATCAAAGCATTTTTAATGAACTTCAGTATACTTTGATTAATAGCCTTATGTTATGATAATTCCATGCAAGTGAGGACCATTTTCATAAGGGACGATGTTATGTAACATGTCATTGTACATTAATGACATGTTACATAACGTACATACATAAAGTTATTATTCACACAAGTCTAAGTAAATTAATTAAGTTTAAATTAAATAATTATGCCTTGACTGTATAGCTGCGAAGAGGTAAGGGCCTATTAATGTCTTGGTACACAACCGAGGGTTTACTTTATTAATCCACTGAAAGTCATGAGGAAAATGTATAAGGTTGTTGGCATGTGTTACCATCTTTTACGAAGGTAGTGTTGGTAAAGGTTTACGTTTTATATACCTTTTAAGGAAATGAAGGCTGAAACATCGGAAATGAAATACTTGTGTTAAAGGTTCCAGCTGATTTGAATAGAGAATTAATAACGCTGAGTGGAGATAAAACCAAAATATCTATACTCGTATATTAATCCATGAAGAGAAAACTTTGTATCCCTTTTCAACAACAATTGCGCCCAAGGAGGAGTATGAGATTTGGCATAGTTAAATTTTATATGGAGGAGCGTAAAAAGCCAAAAAAAACATGGTTTACGGTTTAATTTCGACCACTAGTTACAATAAACCAATAACATTTTGAAATTATTTAAAATTGTGCTTTAAGTGAAATAAAATCTCTGAGTCAAGTTTGAGCAAACCTATTATCGAATTAATTGTGGTCCTTTAACACTGACTGATTTTAATCAGGTTTTTTATCAACTAACGACGTCATAGTCTTTTGTTTAGTATCTCTATTATAAACCGTGATTAGAGATCTCGTATACTATGCAAAGACACTTTATCAAATGTCAATCAAACACGTAACTCGATAGGTACCGCCATCTGGTCGAGCAGAATTCTGTTCCCAAAATATTGCACGCGCTTGTAATTCCCAGCTCAGCTTTCACTAACGACCATCATGTATCGTTTGTTATTCGTAAAGTAATAATTAACTACTCCATTGTTATTTATTAAACAAAGTCTTTATTTTCGTGTAAAAATATTGTAAGGCAATATTTAATCATATATTATAGCCGTGTAATTATTTTCGTTGAAATTAAAAGCTTGTCTATTGATGTAGACATAATTTTAAGACCTTGACGTTTCACCTTATTATTTGTGATAGATACTTGGAAAGTTCACCAATTATTATTAATTTAAGTAAATGAAATTGCTAGTCATGTAGTTTTCAATACAATGTTTTATTCTTAAGGCTAGATTTTGTGCCTTTTTTTTAAGTAAATGAGATAAAGATTTTAATTTTTATGGTAATAACATGAAAACCTACTTTGATTATAAAATCTAATCATAATTAAACTAGATTATTTATTTCAGGTTTTGACGGTACGTTTGGCGCAGTGGCTAATTACTTGGCTTTCTAGATCGCGTGTCGCTGGACCCATTCCCAATAAGAACAAATATTTGTGTGAACTACAGATAATTGTTCCGGGTCTAACTGTTGGTGCAAGTGTAACATATGTATGTCTGTAAACTGTACCCACGACACACGAGGAACACAATATAAATGGGCCACTGCTTAAAAAAATGAGATGACCTAACGAATCTATTTTGTATTACTATAATTTTTGAAATATTTATCTGATTCATTATAAACGTCAGCCAAAATATCACAAACATTTTGTCCTATTAAATAAATAACACTTCAACATTAAAATATTACTTAGTCGAACAATGAAAATATGTTGCAGTATTTAATTCACTTGATATAAAGAAATTTTAATTCCATCAAGCATAATGTGTTCGTGCCCAAAGTTTGCTAGAAAATAAACATTAAAATTCCCGACGGGAGAGGTCGCAGAGCAACCGACATAAAATAGCCAGCTTAAATTATTTGCATCACAAAACTGGCCACCGTCCCCAACACCCCTAAGGGGCCGAATGTGACCAAGAAATTATACTTTTGCATTAGCTAGCAGATTCGCGTAGTTAGTCAGCTACACAAAACTTTTCACATTTATTCCAAAAGTTGTTCCATTCAGCTCCCGCATCTGGACTCTAGTCGGTACCTTTAACTCTACAACTAGATTTGATTGTATGCTGGACAAAATTGAAGTAAGACTGGTATAAACGATCGATATGATTCAAGTTAGGGATATAAAAGCACAATTTGAGCGGAAGAAATTGTGGGACCTTTTGGGTATTCGATTGAATATAATTAAATCGGCAAAATTGATTGGCTATCTCAAACCTTTTATGTAACTTTTATATGACCGTTATAACATATTAATCATGAAAGTATTACTTCCGGAGCACATGTAACGATTATTTCTATGGAATGCGAAATTATTTCGGGAATAAATTCAAATTACGCAAAATAATACGCAGATATATATATAATATATAATATAATAGGAGTACAACAAAAAATATAAACAGCATAAAATAGGCCATATTGGAATTAAAAAATTAATCTGCATACTTAAATTATGGAAAAGGGGAAGTCATCCTTAAGGTTGACATAAAGAACGCCTTCAACTCCATAAACAGGGACACCTTATTGGCAGAAGTCAAAAAATAATTACCCGAAATTTATAGTTTTCTTTGGCAGTGTTACAGATCATTCATCATCATTTCGGCCTAATGAAGTCCACTGTTGGACACAGGCCTCCCCCAAAGATCATCACAACCACCCATATGGATGTGTTTTGAGCTCATTGGGGGGTTTTGCCATAATCGCCACGCTTGGCAGGCGGGTTGGCGATCGCAGTTGAGTTGTTAATGTACTCGAAGGACGCTGCTGCCCATCCTCCGGCTGTTACAGATATCCCTCTAAATTATTTTATAAGGACAACCTTTTGGAATCTGCGGTTGGATGCCAACAAGGTGACCCTCTCGGGCCAGACATTTTTAGTCTAGCTATTCACCCTATAATTCGGCAATTAAATTCAAAATTCAACGTGTGGTATCTGGATGATGGAACGCTAGGAGGTGACGTAGACACCGTTCTAAAAGACCTTATATTCTTAAAACAAAGATTTCACTCACCTGTCTGGACCTAAACCTATCTAAATGCGAAATTTATTTACCTAACAACACCGACAGACAATCGACCTTACCAAAATTTAATAATTAAATATATTTTGTGTATACAATTGAATCTCAGAATGCCACCACCCCATCTCCTCCCGTGGGTGACGTAAAAGTCGATTAAGGGATTGGCCGGAGGATGGGCAGCAGCGTCCTTCGAGTACATAAACAACTCAACTGCGATCGCCAACCCGTCTGCCAAGCGTGGCGATTATGGCAAAACCCCCCAACGAGCCCACAACACACCCATATCGGTCATTGTGGTGATCTTTGGGGGAGGCCTCTGTCCAGCAGTGGACTTCATTCGGCCGAAATGATGATACAATTGAAAACATTGAACAATCCCTTTACATACAATAATAATTCATCAACCTGTTCAAAGGTAGAACCTGTCTCAAATTGCCTCAAAGATTTGGATTAAATGCTTTCTTAAAAGCAAATAAAGACAAAAAATATAGTTGAGCTATGACCGTATTCTGCAATATAGATAAATTATTTGTTCTAGCATTGGCTCTCAAAGAAAAACTATTAATCATTAAAAATAATATCCAATAATTACGTTTGTCAAGTTCAGTCGGAGCGTTAAATAATAAGTAATAACACGCCTGGCTGTAGGCCAAGGGGCATGGTGCCAATGCCCCAAACAACCTGTTGATATGCCTTGCGAATTGGAAAACATTGTTTATAAAAAAGAAAGGTAAGATTCACCGCTGACCGTTGCCCGGTAGGAACGTTGATAAATTTTGTTTTATTTAGGTAGTTCATAGACAAAGAGACATTAGCATTGTACGCGTTCGTCATTGTATCACGTACTTAATGATTATGCGTGGGTACACAGAGCATTATATGTAACATAGAACGAATCCTGAAACCAAAATTATGCAATATTTTTACTGACCTGGACATGGTACGGTGCCACCTTCTCCTCGCCCTTGATCTCCACATTGATGTGGAGTCTGATGGCTCCGGATACTGCAGATTTATCTGTTCGTTTTTCGAGGTTATACCAGACGTCCATCTCGCCTGAAAGCGTTCGTACCTAAGAAAACAAAAGATCTGTATTTTTATGTATTTATAAAGAGTAAGCGAACATGTACTTGACACTAATAGAAATTCTGCTGTATCATTAACGGGTCAACTCGTTCATCGGCCGCACGCCCCATTACATGGAACACGACGCCTGCGCGGAACTACTCTTTTACAATGCCTAGGAGAGAAATATATTTTAGGCATGCTTATATAAATATTTCTTTTGCTAAATCTGCTAGAAAATTCTGCGTCTAATGGTGCTAAAAATAACAATAGTCCCAAACCGTATCGGTGTCTTATCTGAAGTTGGTTGGTTGGTTATGACTTTAACAGCTTAGCGGTAAAAAAATAGTTAGCATTAATTTGTTTGCTTGTTTAGTAACTGAATTCGCTATTAAAATTTTTGACACGTACTTGCACCAATTTGTTTTTATATAACATAAAGTTACCAAATAAATAATATAAATACGAACAATAAAGTACCAGGGACAAAATTTCAACAAATTATTTAGTATAATTAATATTATATATCTACGAGACTAGACATGATGAGAGGTTTTCTATGTATTTTAGCTGTCACGAATATAACAATTAGATAAATTTGAGCTACTCCAAAACTTTTGTATTCAATTTATATTTGGTTTACGCAGATATGATCATGTTTCAGAATTTCGTACAAAACTCAAGTGACTTCGAATACGTTTTCGCCGGAATCCTCGTACCTTTCCTTGCTTTATAGTATTCTGTTTAATTCTAAAACCCCTTTTTATCTTTAAGAACGTTTTAAGTTCCTTAATAACGCACATTTGAGACACTTGAGATCATCGGAAAATCTGAGACTTGAGATGCCAATGCATTCTACCAAATTTTGTGATAAATCCTTCACCGTTCAGGCTATCCGATTATGGAATACACTGCCTGTGTCAATCAAACGTGCCCAGTGATTGGTTACTTTTAAAAAACTAGTAAAAGAATATTACTTGTCTCTTTTTTATTGTTTGTTTTATTTACCAATGTAGTACTTTCTTCTGTTCCATATATTTATTATGTTTATGTACGATATCAAATATTCTTATGGATTGTTTATATTGTAGTGTCTAGTATATGGTTGTATATATGTATATTTGGATTATTTATAATGTATTGTATAAAGTATTATATGTGTGCATATTATTTAAGTAATTTAGGGAATATATACCTATTTGTATTATATTTAATAGATACACTATTTGATTATATTAATAAAATAAGTACACCACGGAATACCCCTTTGTCTTTTTTCATATTTTTCTTGTCCATCCAAAGGTTGTCTGTAAGAAATCGCTAATAGCGATAAGACCGACCATTGTACAATTACTGTTCATAAAATTATTCCTAGTAGTTGTTTTTAAAATGGTGTACAATAAAGAATACTCTATTCTATTATATTCTATAACAAGATTGAGACTGACGAATTTGAATTGCGAGCGTTATTATAAGTAATTTAACAAATTATGCAAATTATTTCAGAGATCCGTATTTCGTTAAAATACTTAGATTTAATAAAACATTAAAAAAAATATAATTTATGATTTAAGATACCTCGATGATTGTTTGACCCAAAAAATCGTCAGATTCTCTCGTCAGTTTTTGGCGTAACTTTGATTTCAAGTCGTTGTCTTCATCCCATACTCTCACTTTGATACGATCAGACGAATTGTGGCATTCACTGGAAAGAATATGGTTCTATATAAATTGACTCAAAATAGGTGCATAGAAATAAGACCATCGAGAAAGGGTATTATTTATGCTTCATTCACGTGATACTAGTACGTGCTCAATACACCATGTGCTAGGCTATATGTTTTTGTTTTAGTTATGCTTTATATTTTGTGTATACTTACAAGTAAAACTTCTCATTCCACACTGGATTCAATTCCTGGGGCATCGTTCTTGTTCGCTTCTTCACTTTGCTTACTTGGACGGTAACATAAGGGTCTGAAGTTCCACTCTTATCTTTCGCGATGAGCCCTTGAGCGCAGATAACTGCCCACAGAGGGCCTATTTAGTATTTAATTATCAAAATACTTGTAAATATTTATAATGATGATAAAACAAGATTCATTACACACAACATAAGTATTTTGTGAACCCTCATAAAGGAGAACTTTTTATCCACAGAGTGGATTGCTTACAGAAATAATATTTCAAATACTCCCCTCCAGTAGGTTCCTACGAATATAATAACAATATACGCAGTATTCCAAAAACCCTTCGATACGGTTGAGTGAATTCCTGCGAACATATTCCTAGTAAATCTTTTAAAAGTACAATCATATTTATGGTTGTTTTATAACTACATGTTTTTTGTTCATGATATTCTATAATTTGCCATTAGAAGCAAATGTTAGCGGATAAAGCTAGCATTAAGTTATGCTAAAAGATAACCCTACCAAGTTATCTTCACTGTACTTACCATTGGGCATTCGGTGCTAAACACCTTTTGAAAATCTAACAGGCTTTCATGTGATCAGAATGGGTCGGGGTCAAAAAGAAGACACTAGCTTCAAACTACCAAACTTTATATC
The DNA here is from genome assembly GCA_947459985.1 of Diloba caeruleocephala. Lineage (NCBI taxonomy): Eukaryota > Metazoa > Arthropoda > Insecta > Lepidoptera > Noctuidae > Diloba > Diloba caeruleocephala. Next base: position 9,028,453 of record OX381618.1, read on the forward strand.
TATGCCCAAATTCGATTTCTAAAACAACTCGAACATAGCGCCTACATTATCGCAACTTCTAATGCAAACTTCGACCAAGAGGAAAGTTTCAAAGAAGAAGTATAAAGATATGCGCGGGAATCAAGTCTAATGGTATTGGAATTTTCACGAATCGAAAAGTTATTGGCAGTAACAGTAGAGGAAGAATTTTCGGGATAATTGGGGTCCTTCATTCGGCATGCTTATATTCCCTCTAAAATTTCATTCGTTTACAAACGGCTACTGAAGTAAAGGTATCTATCTATTCTCGTCGCACTGAAAATTAAACAAATTAATATTCGTGAGGTGAAACCCTATCACTATTTAAATTACAATGACCGGGCTTTGACAACCCGTTCGTAATTGTAACATTTATTGTTAATTTGTGACTCTCATGCAATTTGTGTCAATTTAACAGACGTGCTGCCGAGTTGTGGTACTGCAATCCTTATAAATCAACGTGGCTTCAATTGTGTCGTTTCAGTGTACAGGGAGTATAAAATTTGTGTGCGTGATAAAAACCATTGATTTGTATTATTATTATTATAATAGAGTTGAGTGAAGTATGAGATTCGTGGAATTTCCTTGGTGTAATGGTTAAATCAAGCTACGGTCTATCGATGGAAGTGATTAGAGGCGGTGCATTAACGACCGTGATTGTTCGGGTAAGTATTTGAAGTATAGATATGCAATAGATTCTTTTTGATATCTGCTGAAGCTGCAGCTTACAGTTACTTAAGCATATACTTTATTCAACTTAGCACATAATGTTCGCAACGCTTTTACACTATGTTACAAAAATAAAGATTTGAAGCAGATATCAAAAACAAGGGAAAATAGTATTCAGGCGAAGAATCTGTCTAATAGTATCAAAATTGCGAGCGTGCGGTTCGTAGCCGCAAAAGACCACCGCAAACCTGTAATGGCGATCTTGCAAGACCACTTTGATGTTCCTTCTATAGTGACTTGCTTGGCCTGTTCTAGACTGTCAATGTGAGTGTCTGGGTCGACGTTAAAAGTCCGCCTGGCCGCCACATGAAACGAAAGATTGAATACAATTTAGTGTCGTGTTTGTATTGTGTCTTTATGCCTTGTGTTGTTGATTCCGCCTCAGCCAGTACCTAGATCCTAATGGAAGAACATTAGTGCAAACACTGTACATCAATCGAACCTGTGATGGCGATCTTCGCGCTCCATTTCGACGTGCCATCGAGGACTGATTGCTTCACTGTGCTCATGTGCGCTGAATGAGGCTCCCCTTCGATGCTGAACACGCGTCTGTCACATACACACTCGTGTCAGCGATTGCTTTCCGATATTTTCAATTTACTCAATGGCATATTATGTAATTTTAAATGTTACTTTTTATGATGTTATCAGAAACCATTTTACAATAGGTATTCTTCTTAGTCTCACTTCGATAGTCATTAATATTTTGAAAGGTGCTTCAGTAAATACAAAAAAGTAAAGTATAATCTACAAAAAGTAAGTCAAAAACTGTTTTTAATTTACTCTCCGATTATCATAGTTGTAATCGCATCCAAATAAGTCAGTCTTAATTTACTAAAGTAGTAGTGATCGACGTTTACGTTAGTTATTGACCAGGAATTGATATTAGTATTGTTATATAAATCTTTATTTGCATATATATTTATTTTTTCCTATGCATTTATTTACTTAGGCACCATGTAAATATCGTTGACTATTAAAGTAATACCTAATATGAATTCAGTTTTAAGGGGATGTTGTTTACGTGCAGTTTAGCAATTGCATTATACTGTGATTCCTTTAAGTAAGCTACGTGATAATATGCAGAACGGTGAGTTTATTTTAGTTGAGGAAAATAATAAATTGTATACCTGAATCCGACCCATTAATAGCAAGTTGTCGAACAAAGTTTGTAATTTTAAATGTTATTCTAAATTTGGTAGTTTAATTACCTGATCAGTTCAAAAATCTCGGGTTTATCTCGTTCACGCTGTTTCATTCTTTCCTTCATAGCAGTGATGATGGAATTGGCTTTATCTTCAGCGCCATGTTTTGAAGACTTTTCGGCCGCCCCTGCGAAACACACTGATCAGGCGGTGCCAACGCAGTTCTGGAAAGCTGCGGGTTGCGCCGGGATGGCCCCCCGCCCCGCGCCCACATCCGCTACGACCACTCTTAGCCTCAACCTGACAAGACTCTAACTTCGAAATGCAAATTTTTCACATATAATGTATGTTAGATCTGGTCAGGTCATTGACATCGAGCGGCGCCAGCCGGAGCGGATCTGAGCACGGCGCCTGGCAAACAAAATTAAATACAGTTCAACGCATTATTATATTAAAGATACTTTATTTGAAATTGGCAGATTATTAATATTATGAATATCTGTATCAACAAGCCGCCAAGTCCTCCAAAAAGCGTTAGAACTGTATCTTTGACTAAAATACCCTCTGTTTTTGTATGTTTAAGTTTTGTTAACAACAAATTTTAAAGTGTAGTCGTAACATATATTAAATTTGAACTTATATTCTTTTATCATTTTTAGCGTAGAACTTCCTCGGGGATTTAGAAGAGAAAACATAAAGATAGTAAAATTAATACAGAAAATTGGAACTCTATAAATCAAAATATGTAAACCAAATAAACTAAAGGACCACATATAATATAGAAGTGGACAGACACTGGAATGCGTGCACACATTGCTAACAGGCACATCATAACAACAAGTGTTATTTGTCGGATTATTTGGGCGTTTGTGTTAGAAGCTTTTAACCGATTTGTAAGAAAAACGGTGTATAAAATAGTGTCAAATGTAAAGTAGGGTATAGAACAGTACATAACACAAGTAATTTAGATTAATAGGGCTTTAACAAGTTTCGGCGCTGGGCGGGGCAACCCGAAAGGAACTAACGGATGACAGGACCGGAACCCTATCTACGTGAGCTACATGTCCACACTTCGAAAACATTTAATATCCAAAAAATAGCAGTACAATATAAATTAAATACAGATTAAATATAAAAAATAAATCTAAAATTTAATAATTGAAATAAAGGACAAAAACAAATTACATAAGGAAATTAAAATATAATTAAACCATATGGAATTAAGAATACTAAAATGTAAGTAAACAAAATCTTGACCATAATAAGAAAAATATATTATGTAAATATTTATTTCAAAGTGTAGACTAGGAATGAAGATGGCGTGCAGTCGATGTTCTTTCACTTATCAGAAGTGTTCATAATTCGGAAATTCACCTAACGACTGCTCACCTATATGATCGTGCAAATGTCAATCTAGAACCGAATATTATGGGAACAATAAAATTTGGAATATAATAATAACTGTGTATCGCACCGATAGCCATGCACGCCGATAAAGCAATGGTCAAACCAGTAATTGGAAAGGGAAAACACATCATGCTATTTTCATTATATGAGGTCAGAGTAAACATTAAGAAAGGTAAAAAAACACCACATAAATAATATTATCACAACGATTTAAATCATATAATAATGAATTGTTCCTATATATGCGTGATTCCTTGTGACGTAACTAGTTGTATTTTCTGACTAATGATCCTAGCTGTGTTCTTGAACGTGAAAAATTTCAATCACTGAGGTATAGCGATTGAGACATGCACAAAAAATTTACACATGCACACCGATCTAATATTAGCAAGAAATTTTACTACGACGACATTTTTGATTCTGAACGATTTATTACCTTCTTTATATAGACATCACCTAGACAGCTGAATTTAACAAATTAGGGAAATATCTAAGAGACTTACACTAACATACTACTGTTAAAGAGTGTCACTTCATTTGTACACAGTCGGAAAGCCGTAAAGAGACCTTCAAGAGCTAAGTATTATCTGAGATATAAGGAACAATAACAATAATATACGAAGCTGATTTCCTACAAAAGGATAACTCGCATTTAGGATGATAAATCTACAATTCTCCACTATATAACAATAAATCTGGTGTAGACTTGATCAAAGGGTATAACTCTCAACAGGACTTATTCTCCATGAGTACTATTGAAGCTCAGCAAGTGTAGGAGAGTTTTGACTTACTTCCAGTTCCGTATTATGTAACGTCACCCATACATCATATCAAACTTGATCTTAAAAATGTACATTTTATTGAGCTAAGACTAAGGTATCTAAATACAAAATAAATGTATCTAAAGCCAGATTGGACTGCTGTTGTTGATTCACAAATGGTGAATGATAAATCCAAACACAGCAATTAATCTAGCACCTTCAAAGACTGTACAATCTACGCTAACTTGATAGCAGACGAATGCCCCAACATTACGTAAATAATTAAATTACATAAAGTAAAACGATCCACGCTTGCATTGAATAATACCGAGCGTTTCTGTTTTATGTTCAAGTTCCTTCAGAGGCTGTGCATTAAATATTGATTTTGTATAGCGACGCTGTTTATCCAAAGATCTTGTCTACAATGAGTGACCCGTCAAGTGATTCTTGACTCACTTGAGTTTAATAAGGACGGAACTGCGCTTCCCAGCCAACTTTAAAAATCTAAACATTTCACGCTCCCCGAACGATAATAAAGCTCTTGACGAAGTGACGCTCTTTATGATTAAGATCAGAATGCTTCATCCCAAGATTTTGGTAATCGTTAGCTTTGTAGTAAGAAAATTATATGAATATTTTTGATAAGTACACATATTGAATGATTACGATGGAGATATTAGAGAATAGCCTGTTTTTGAAATATTATGTAATTCAAATTTTTTGTTTATATTTTGTCATAAAATAATTAAACTAAAGTCAGGCCATTCTCATATTCTCTACATAAATTCAGGGGACATTAAAAAACCTTTGAGAAATTTGTTCCATATTCACTTGATTGTTATTAGAACACAAAATGTTGGCACGTACTAAATACATACAAACAATCCTTCAGGTTTAAGGTAATGGAACAAATCACTTTCAGATATATACATTAATCAACTCAGGGCTCCACTTACTCTGCAGGCAGTCAGCATTCAGCAGATCCTTGCATTTTTCGTGACACTTGACTCCACATTCAGTGCACCTTACACCTTGCCTTGCGATACCCCAAAGTAACCCCTCGCATTCGTAACAATAAGTGGGTGAAGTCGCCGTCCATAGCACGAAGTTATGGGGCGTGGTTGATGATATGGGATAGATGAGCGCTTGTAAAGTTTTCTTGTAAACGTGCATTTTCTGGAAGACACTTTATGATTCAGAAATGGAATGCATAAATTATTATGCTAAAATCATATCTAGTAATGAGATTGATATGAAAATCAAAAAATCTATTTTAGCTAAAAACTCACCAGCTCTTCATCATTTAACGTTGCCCGATGCACTGCTGACGTCAAACCTGCATTTCTCTTCGTTGCGGCCATTGTCTAAACAGTAAAACATATGTGAGCAATAGGCACAAATATCATACTTCTACCTCAGTATGTACATGGCACTGAGTTTTGTGTCTGCTATTTCTAATCAAGCTTTGAATTGCCTACCCAACTACGTTATTTTGGAAAGTTACTATGTTTCTCTATAAATTGAGAATTGATTGCGATCTTTAATTGCAATTTGAAGCTACACATGCCTTGAAAAGCTGTTTTAAGCCTGTCTTTTAATAAAACCTTATCTACCTTTTCGAAAGTTTTCGAAGTGATACTTATACTGATGAAAATGTTGTTTGATTACACAGAAAAATTAATATAAGTGCGTGTAAAGTAAAATGTGTGTTTGTGAGAGTCGGTACAACACTGAAACAATATAACATTTGAAGGGTCATGTTAATTGATATTGTGATGCAAAAGTCTTTTCAGTCGCAAACATAATATCTGCTGTGATATCGAAGCTTCGCAATGTAAACCAAATCGGCAAGCACGTGCATGTTTCCATTATGGAATTCAATTTTCATATTTATTGTTCGTTAATGTACATAAAATATGCTGTGGTGTTGTAATGCGATCGTTGGATGTAGGTATAATATTATGTATATTATGTAGCATTACCTTTTATACTTAACCAACATCTGAAAGATGATCTAAAGCAGAAACATGCAAAGGCCAAATCGAATAAATCATTATTTCAATGCAAGCAAACTATGTACAGTGAGTGAAAAGAGAAAAGTGTAGTTAAAATGTATTTTTTTTCTTTTCACTGCTGATAAGAACTGCATGCAAAGAAAAGAAGTGTTATTGGGATAGAAATACCTTGAGAACCTGCAGGTCCATGGTAAGGGGGTAAAATGCAATGATATTATTAATTTTTATCAGGAATAAGAGTCGTTCATTCGGTGACTATGGTTCCGCTACTGTATTTTTTGCTCCGTTGACCCCTAGTTTATCTTTTACACGGTACAATAAGGGTTGGATTGGTATCTAAGTATAGGTTAAAGGCCATCTAAGTAGTACAGATCAGAAGGAAATACACAATACAGGTAACATTGAGACATCAATGAAGAAAGTAGGGAACATATAGGCCTCTTTTTTTCTTTGAACAACAAATGGAGATAATACAGTTTATATTTAACTATGGTTTTACTATTGGATGTGTCAATAGAAGTTAGATTTCACCCACACTTTATAACATATTTGTTTATGGTATAAGTGGTAATTTCTCGGGTTATAAAGATTAAAGTTATATCCAAGAATTAATTTCAGCGACAACGATGCAATTTGTTTAACAATCCCCCCATAAATTGTTCAAAACACATAATATGGAAATTTTCCTTGTAGAAGAAAACATTTATTACGCGCCTAATATTACTAAGCTTCAGGAAGCGTACGTCGATGCGAGCTGTTAACATTTACGACCAGTTTCAAATGTCTACCTTCCATAACAGATAAAGGCTTATTATGCCTAAGGTATCCCTTTTGAAATAGCTTCAAGTCAATATTAAGATAGCGAATTGAAACCGGCCCGGAGAAAATAGCTTACTTCCATCGGATTCGTAATAGAGATAAGTTAGTGTCGATAAGAAAAATTAAACTGGTACTTACAAGTTCGGAGACGAGCGGGATCGATTTTCTTCTGGGCCTGATGTCTGGCATGCTGTCAATGTTACTGTAGAATGGGTTATCACCAGGGTGCCTACAAAAACGTTAATGTTTGGTATAATTTATTTATTAGTAGTTTTTCCGTTTTGTTGGTTACCGTGTTAAAGTTTTTCAAGCCTCCGACTTTATCTAATTACAACAACCAGGACCGATAATTGTATGTGCCCCCCGAATCACGGAGATGCTTAGTTCAAATACTACTATGCGGTTACCCATCCTTAGACTAACCGCGTCGACCGTTGCTTAACTTTACCGATCAGCGAGTGCAATTGGCTATAAGTGCCTCAAGTCTTTATTCTTACTAATAAAGATTGATATACTGTGATATTCGGGTTGGTTATTTCATTAACCAACTGGTTAACAAGAATAATAATTTGGTAGTTTACTTTATAATCGTGTGATTTTGAAAAATGTTTGACTGTCGGGTAGATGTCACGTTTTTACAGGAGTTTGCATAGATTTAAATGGTTAGATAGTCCCTTATGAACAAAATAGACGTGTGCGTAGATTACTCACAGAAGGTAATCATAAAACTATATTGAATAGCATAAACTCGCTAGATACTGTGTCGATGACTTGCGATGTCACGCGTAATAATTTCCGTACTTTTGATAATGGAAAACATTTCGTTCGGACAATGGAATATCGTTGTATTCTTGACGAAGTACGAAACTATCTTTGTCACTGTCTTTCTCATAAGTGTTTCAAGTAGTTCGTTCTCTACCGCTATTGGCAGAGTCCGCCATTTTTGTTAATTGACAATTAACAAAAATGGCTTTATGATATGTGACATTTATCTGAATATTGAAAACATTACCCGTTTAATTCAATTACGTGAAATGTAATGCCTTTATCCTACAAGTATTTGAAGTGATATATAACATTTCTTGAACACGCATGACGTTATACTTCACATTACTTTCTTATGAACGTAATTTAACGTTCTCAGACAGGTATTCGTTCGTGTCTAAAGTCAACTCACTTGTTCACTCGTTTAAGTGATGACCTTGCAATGTATGGTAAGGGCCTATCTAACGATTTAAATCTTTGGGAGTTCGATATCGACCGTCCATCGGTAATGTACCAATAATTTCTTGAAATAGAGATTTATACAGAACAGTTATTTTTTTTATTTAGTATCTTTCCTGTTTACCTAACCTAACGTCCTACAGTACACACCATTTTTTGTATAGAGAATATAGAATCCTTATACGCTTAAGAGCTTGTCTGTCACAATTGTGTGTAGTGAGATGTATAGAAGATTAAACGATGAGAATTTTGTGGCGTAAACCGTTGAGCGAAAGTGAATAAAATTTAATATATTTTCGTCTATTTACATCTGTTACCTATATGTAACATATTTCATTACCTTATTGATTATCTTTTAATAAAAAAACCTCCCAATGAGCTCAAAACACATCCATATCGGTGGTTGTGATGATCTTTGGGGGAGGCCTGTGTCCAACAGTGGACTTCATTAGGCCGAAATGATGTTGCCCCACACTAGAACTTCTGTGTTATGGGTGCGTTTACAGACACAAATTCCACACACGATACACCCAGAACCGGAACAACTAACTGCAAATCATACAAATATTTGCTCCGTGCGGTATCGAATCCGCGACCCGAAGCACTGCACCCAACTGTACCAGCCACGCTTGGCAGATGGGTGGGCGATCGGCCCATCTTCCGGCCCGGCAAACCCACGGTCGCCTTTTACTACACCCACGGGTTGAGATGGGCTGGTGGTATTCTTAGCCGGCACCACACAGCATAATATATTTTAAATATATAATATATCAATTACAATTACATAATATTCTTAATTGATAATTGATCGATAAATTTACATACCCATTTCCTCTGCCACCCTGGTCGTTAAAGCCTCCGGAGCCATTCTAAAAACAAAAACAACAAACAATAAATAAAACATAAAAAACTAAAATAAAAAGCTAACATTTATTTTAGTATTTAATAAAAAAAATAACAATACAGTACAAAAATGATTAATTTTCTATGACAAATAGAATCCGTTCATTTATAGTTTACTCCAGACATAAAGGTTATCAACTTATCACACTTGTATAGAACGGCGTGACGTTGTAGCTTCAGGTTTTGTAAAACCTTCATTTATGAAAACAGTACGATGTACTTTACTTTTAAAATCGTTGCCCACATTAGGACTTCTCAAGTGACATGGGCACAATTTACAGACATACATCTCTCATCCAAAAACACCTAGACACGAAATAACTATCCGTAGATCATATAAATGTCCATTCCGTGTGGGGATCGAACCCAAGGCAAGTGGCGTAGCAAGCTAAACGCTTTGTATGTAAGTCGAATAAATTAGAAATGTTAAAACAGGCATAATTCCATTCCAAAAGATATATATATTTAAGTACTTAGTCGAAATTTAGTCTGGTGTTAACTTCGCATGTATATTCACAAATACGTATGTGAAAATTTTGGTCTTTCCATGATTTGTTTAGTCGTTTCGCTTACTGAATAAGTAACATAATTATTTTAAGGATATAGTCATCATATCATCATGCCTGTTTTAACATTTCTAATCTCACGAAACAAAGAAACCTTTGTTAAAACAAAGCTAACAAACCTTGGTAAGTCGGGCTACTATACTCAATATATTAATATTATATTTAAGCGTTGCCTTTCCCGTAGATTTTTCCTGTATCGTGGGCATAGTTTTGCAGACATAAATCTCACATGCACAAAGACCGGGCTAGGATCGAACCCGTGACCCAGCGCTGAAAGTCAATCACTTTCACTTTGAATTTAAATATTATGTACCTTGACAAAAACTTTTAAGACGTTTTCTAACGTGAACCTGAAAGATTTGTCATAGAATTTAATCTTACATTTTTTTTTACTTTTACAATAAAATAGTGAGCATGGAGAATTAATTTTATCGGGAAAACAAAACTTGTTCTATGCACTTAACAATCATGATTATGCTGGGGCAGGTAATGAAAGAACTTACATGTTGATTTCCAGCAATAAAAAAAACACATTATTATAACGCTAAATTTGAAATTACATTGTCCCAATTTAAAACCTGGTATATAGTAATAACCTGCAAAGTCAAATATAACAAAGTTCTTTGCTAATAAGCTGCCTAAATATATTATAACTACGGAATATTATTCAACATCTAAAACCTTTCGCTAAATATGTTATTATATAAAGTGCCAGCTATATTTTATGTAAGTGTAAATAGCTATACGATTACCTAAGCTTTGTGACATCTAGTTAAATACGTTATGATGTATATAATGTTTTAATTGTATTATGAGTATCATATCAATGACCTTGAAATGTATTCGAAAATTGTGTGGGGGAATATAAACTACACGGCTCTTGCTTAAACGCTGGAATCGCTTGATACAGATGATGTTTTGGATTCTGCGCGCATCAAAGATATAGTTTAGATAGTTCTTTAACCTTGTTTTTGGCGAACCCTGTTTTATTGTAATACTATTTAAAAAAATACTAGCAAGTAGTTCAGGTTATATCCAAACCAGAGTCAGTAAATTGTATTATTGCTAATTACTTTGTAATATGCATTTATATTGTTTATAAAATAGTGAATATGTATTTATGACTGAAAAATGTTACTTAAGTCGATATTCTATAAATAAAAGGAACATCTTTCTCTGATATGAGATGATATGACCGTGAATGAATTTTGTACGACAAAATGCTGCCCATACTGCGTCGTTACATGAATGAATTTAATTACAGACAACAATTTATTTATCATTAACATTATCAAGCAACAAACACATTATAATACTGAGTATATATCGTATGCAAATGTAACCATGTTTTCTATAAATATAGTTAAGCAAACATTAGTTAAAATTAAATAATTGTTCGGTTGAATATAATCTTAAGCTTTATGTAAAAATCTTGTTTATATTTAGTACCCCCTTGTGTCGGTTATACCTAATTATTGCCTCAATTAAATAGAAAGAGCGTCAATATTCAGTAAACATCATATGGTATAATATTGTATAAATGAGCACCCTATTCTATTCATTCAAATACATATATAGCAGTATAATGGAGAAAACGAAACTGGTTGAAATATTTCTCACAACCGCAGTTTTCTAAAAGTGAATACTCCCTAAAATATCTTCAAAAATAAACATCATAAACTACCCACATTTTGGTGAAACAATATTATTCTGGAAGTTTAAAATGGACAACTATAAATAACAATTACACGTCCTACTTGCTATTCCATTAATAGGTATGTCATATTACGAATAACTTCATTTGTAGTAGATTTGTAAAGCAAGTTAAATAGCATAGATAGCAATGGCTTGAGTATATCAGTCTAACTACAAGATTTATTTCAAATAACCATGGAAGTAACCTGCAGCATATATGTTTTAACAAATTACAAATGCTTAACTCTTAACTCTAATCTCATGAAATTTTTGCATAAGGTAACTTACACCTGCGCTAACTTTGTCCTTTTCTGTTGACGGCGTTGTAGCTGTCGGCGTTTCTGAAGTTTTCTCTTCAGCTTTTCGGTCTTTCAAGGCTTTGAGGAGTTTCCATTTGCTCCCAACGGGAGCGTCATGCTGTAGTGGAGGTTCTTCAACAGGAATAGGTTCTTGATGAATTTGCGGCATATCATAGTCGTCATCTAGTTCGTCCCCACTTTGCACTGGACTGTCAGGTCCCGAGGTTTCGCCTGAGTCAGAATCTGTAAATGATTTTTCGTTATCGGATTCCCTTTCTTCAACGTCATCTACTGTTTCCTCAATCACTGGGAAAGTTGTTATATCTTTCCAACTATCTTTGACTGGGGATTCGTCATACTTTTGTCTAACTGTTGATGTCTTTAGTTTTAGTTCCCTCAGCACAAAAGACATCTTTTCTTTCAAGATTTCAGCTGATTCCTCTTCTATATCTTCCATTTCTGGCTCTTCCGGTAAAGTCTGTTGTCTTTCAGCGTCTAATTGTGACTGATGTTCCATTTCCTCTAATTTCCTAAGTTCGTAACAATACCATTCATCCTCAGAATCAATACTGTCTTCAGTACTCTGTCTTCTTGATGACACTCGAGAACCACTTCTCCAAGAATGTGTACTTCTGCTGTCATCATCCTCATGTTTGTTTGGTATTTCCAAACTTTGTTGATGACGTGGTTGAAATTTATTCGGTAAACCACGAGAACTCTGTATGGATGGACTTCTTTCTGGTAATATTGTAGAGTCATCTGTTAGTGTTACCGTACTTACTCCTTCAGAAGTACTCGACTTGCAAGTTCTTTTTTCTTTTTGATTATTAAATTCGTCGATTATTTCTTCTGGTGGTTCTGTCTCCACCTTTGGAGGCGATATGTCAGCTATATGTTCGTCTGACACTGATGTCGATTTTCGTAGGCGGTACTTTCCCAGAGCTCTGGAAACTGCAAATTCTTGCGAACTTCCACTATAAGATTTATTACTTTCACTTAACCCTTCATCAGAAACAGTTGAAGACTTTTTAACGTCACCAATAGTAGCAAAGAGAGAACCAGGTGATTGATTATCTGTCTGTTCATCTTCTTCAAATAAATCAACATTCGATATATCCGTATCAATGTCCAATTTTTCTAATTTTGGTATGTTATCTTTTTTCATTTGACTAACACGTGCAAAATGAAAATCGATATCATCACTTTTGTCTCTCGGGATTGTGTTACTTGGTGCAGAAAACTTTTCATTTTCCTCTATTATACACTCAGTATCGTCATCATGAAATTCTATTCCTTGTTCTTGTATCCGTTCCTGTATCATCAATTGTTGTTCAACTATTTCTTGATTGTTTATTTTTCTCTTAGGTTTGGTAGCTACTTTTGGAAATATGCTACCTTCATGTGCTGAGTCTGAAAATACACTATCGCTATCCTCTGACTGAGCACTAGATCTGCCACCAGACCATTCAGTTTCCGATGTCTCTGGGTCTGACAGTGACTGGTGACTGGCCTGATTCTTTCGTCTTGCTTTTTGTAATAAACCAGACATTGAAGCTACTAAATGATATTTCTTTTTTCTTCTTTGCGCAGATAATATCCGTTCTTTTAAAGATTTTTCTTGTTGTGTCTGTTCCACTGCATCCACTCCTGAAGGTAATGAATGAGATCTATGTTTTTTAGGCAAATGCAAATCTGGAAGCCAGTGACTCATAGATGACATAGCAGACTTTAGCGATGAAGTTCGTTTTGGTTTCTTAGGCTGCTTATCTTGTGCCTTGTCTTTATAGTTGTTAGATATTGATAAATAGCCTGACTCAGAAACTAATATACCACTTGAATCTACATATTGTTCCTTTCTCACTTTATCATGATCTGGCACCGTTTGTTTATCAAATCCTTGATTTTCGTACATTACATTACCATTTCGTTGATCATATTGTTGCTGTTTAAAATACTCCTGTTGTAATTGATTTTGAAATTGTTTTCTTTCAGTTATACTTAAGGAATGAGATTTTAAGCTCGATGTTTCCATTGAAATTGTTGGAGATCTACTCCCACCTTGCCATGAAATTTGATCCTCTAACGATCTTTTTGGTGAATCGTATCTAGATGTAGGGTAATATGAAAGAGCATCAGTTAGATTGCTAGGAGGATATCCAGCACGATGTCCCTTATATCCATTTTGATAAAAATGTGGATCGTTTGCGCCCAGCGTATTAGCTCTTGTTAGAGGTCGTTTAGTAGAATTTGCGACTGACATTACCACTGTTTGCGCATGATAACTAGGTTCTGGTGGATACGAATCCGTTGCTGGCCTCGCATCAGATTCAGAAATTTCATCTCTATCTAATAATTCGGAAAAACTCCTATCTTCAGACAACATTCCTCTCGGAGTACTATACACAGTTGTGAATATCGGTTGCCTATTCCCAGCAACAGAGTATATCGAAGGCGCTTCGTTGCCGTAGTAATATTCCCCGATATTACTTATTTGCGTAATTTCATCAGTTACTGAATATGGAGTTTCGTTTTTTAAGTAATCACTATCAATTTGTTCTTGCAATTTATTTAAATCTCTAGAACTTATTTCCTTCGATATATGATCAGTTGTTCGTAAGTTATAATCACTGCTCAAACTTTTATCTTCATAAAGATAAGAGTCCACAAGTGTTTCGATATAGGGTTTGGAATCAATCTCGTATGACATTCTTTGTATAGGTTGCGGGGAATGAACTCTAATTTTATGAGAATCGTGACTTCCATGCGTGATTCTTCCCGTTTTCGGTGAGCCGGGGCTTTTTTCTAGACTTGACCATCCACTCATCGATGATAGCCCTGAGTCAGATTTTGCAGCTACAATATTAGTGGAATCCCTCTTTATATGTTTAGGTGAAGTTTTTGGAGACTTTGGAGATCTCGGACTCAAACGCATGCTATCGAGGGGCATAGCGCTACTCGTAGACAGCATTGGTTGGTGAGCAACCAGTTCGTTGTTATTTTCAATGGATGGAAAACCGTCTGTTCTATTTGGTGGCGCTGGTGGTGGTGGGCTTGGGGATTTTCTAAGCCTGTTGTCTTCATAAATTAATTCATTAGTACTAGGTCCATTGTATATTTCGTGAATTGACAAGGGAGAATGTTGCTCTGAACCTGATTTATAAATCTCGTTTAAAGGCTGAGATAGGCCTTTGCTAGAAAAATAAATTTGTCTGGAAGGCTCTGTTATTTGATACGGTGAACTATATTCGAATCTTTCCCTTGACAGGGCGCTAGGAGATTTAGAAGCTTTGGCTGCATTAATCTCAGCATTAGCTACAGCCGAACTATAGGCCAGCCGTCCAGTCACAGTTGTGTAAGGTTCTGTTGTAGTTCGCTCCGGTACAAACTTTCGGCGAGGAGAAAGAGTTGGTGGCAAATAATCTACTGTTCTATCTGTCACATTATCACTAAGTGACAACCTAGATGGGGATTTCTCTCGCACAATGGAATCTTTAGGTGCCGTTAACATAAAATCGTCAAAAGTTTGCATCATGTCGTTAATAGCCCAATTATCTCCACCTGAATAGACGCCTTTTAGTTGTTCATTTATTATATTACCGTCTTCAACCAATGTCTTCGCTTCTATGTCCCTATCATGTCTTTTTAATTTTGTTTCAGGACTAAGAAGCCTGGTTTTCAAGTCTTTTAGCTCTCTTGAATCTTTGTGTAATTGGGTTGTCAGCCTATCTAATTCATGTAATTTATCTACTGTTATTTGATCTATCGTACTTAAAGCGGACAAATGTACTAAATCTCTTTCGCTTATAATCGGTCCACCTTTTAATCCGCAGTAATCTTTATAGTCTGTTGAACTATAAATTTGTCTTGAGCTTGTTGGCATCATTTCTATATCTGGTTCTTCCGGAGCTTCCCAAATCATATCTAATTGTGATTGTGGCCTAGAAGTATCATCGCAAACTAAATCATCACGATAGGCTTGATTCAAGCTCTTATAAAAAGCTTCGTTTGATTCCATTATCTCTTCTTGAGGGTCTAATAACACTGAACTTCGCCCAATATCTAAGCCTTCTTCTATGCCATCTTCGACAGTACCATTTCCCAATATTTCTCTGATCACTTCTAATCGAGTGATGGGGTCTCTGGAGCTGACAGTTCGACATGTGTAAAAGTCTAATAATGTTGATATTACACCCTGTTGATCGGCAAGCAGCGTCTCTAATCTCTCGAGCCGTTCCCACATCCTGACATACTCTTGGCTGAGCAGATCGAGTGCTCGCCAAGCGTATTTGAGTTCCGTTTCGAGAATATTGAGGCGTGTGCCGAGGCGCTCCATGTAATCGCTGATGATGTAATCGCCGGAGTAGGGAGGCAGGTCGGGAGGAAGTGCGAGGGAACCGTAGTCGTCCATATCGACCTCTGCAACCCCATTCTCGCCGGCCTCGCTTTCCTCCATCCCGCCGCTTGCGCCTGTCCCAGCATTGTCGTGGATATCGCGCATCATCTTCGCATCGGGAAGTGGGTTGCACATAACATTTTTCACTATGAGTCATCCCATATCGTTTTATTGTTTACATTTTCCACTCGAAATAGTTTTGTGCCGCTGACAGTTCTTGCCAAAGTCATTTTACTAAACTGAACGTTTAACACATATTGTTTATTTTATAGTTCACTTTTATGTATAGTTATATCTCTTTTTAACACTTTTAAAATGTATACTTTGTACTTCGACGGAATTAAATTGATAATTAGTTTACAACAAAAATGTACTTCGAGTTACACTTAGCACTTTACTGCAGAAAGAAAGATTTTCGTTAGTGGATGTCGAGCTCCACTGGTTTGGACATAAGACGGCTTATGTACACACCAGTGGGTGGGAAGGGAATATACCTCGATAGAACATGTAAACTTTGCAACCTGTGCGACCCAATTTTTAACGGAAATTTCAAAATATATAATGGGCGAGATTTCTTAAAAGAAAGTATGCATGTTCCTGTGAGAGGCAGCTAAGCGGTTCGTATTTGATTCCACGTGAGCAAATGCATCTCAGAGGTGAAAGGCGTCGCTCGGCCTGGGAAGGAAATAGGATGAAACGCAAGGAAATTAGTGCCGAGTCCCACCACCGCTTCGCTTAAATTAACAATGGGACGTTTATTGGATCAGGGCTCTACCATGTTTGTTACAAGTGGTAAACAAAACTCCGAATATATTTGCTACCTAGAAATTTATATTTACATTACAGAAAAGCCACGTTTTCCTCCACGCAAACTAAGTAAATGAAGAATGTGTATCGGGCCATACGTGACTAGATCACTAAGAAGGAATGTCTTTGACACCACATAGAGGAATATTTGGAAGAGCGTGTGTATATTAACACCTACATCTATCTAAATAATGTGAGCCGTCGTTTTGTTATATGATAAATACTTCATCCCAAATATTCCCTTAAGACGTTATGTGCATTATAATCCACGCAAATATCATATAGGTACTGCATTTCATGATGTTTTTTATTACATTAAATACCCATGCCTGAGTTTTGTTGACGCATTCTTATAACAAAACGAATTATTGTCACTGTTATATTTTTATCATCCTAATGATATTTATTATAGAAAAGTTATGCCCCACAGTTTAACCAGCCGTTTAGTTTGAAAGAAATTGGTTTATTTATGTATAATCTTTAAGAATAAATAAAATTAAAGTCTCTGTATTTAATGTCAAAATGACAAATTTTTGCTAAATGCATATGAAAGGCATATACGGTACCTACAATAAAAAATCTGTCTATAAAGTGTCTGTCGGTCTGCCTGTCTGTTTGTTCCCGCTAATCTCCGGAATGGTTCGACCGGTTTCTACCAGACTTCCACTGACGGATAGCTGATGTTGTAAGGAACAACTTAGGCTACTTTTATTTTAGAAAAATGAATTAGAATAATTAGGATTCCACGCAAAAAAATAAAACGCATGAAATCTAATATAAATATACTACATGTCAAGTGTCTATGCTGAAGTACTCTAAATTATTTATAAACTATCCAATTACTTTTGAATTAAACGGCGGGTGAAACCGCGGGCCCCAGCAAGTTAAGATATATAAGTATTGGATTTCATGGGTTTTGTTTTCTTTTTCGTGGAGCCCTAAATCATTTTGCAAAATAAAAGTAAGTTACTCCTTATATCTATCTGCCAGTGAAAGTCTCGTGCAAATCGATCCAGCCGTTTCGGAGATTAGCCGGAACAAACAGACAGACCGACACACAAAAAGCAATGGTATTTTGTTATAGGGATATCCCTATAACAAAATACTATATATATACTTTTATATGCATTTAGTAAAACGCTGTTATTTTGACATTACAAAAAGACATTTCTGTTTTTTTATTTGTATAGATGCATAGACAATAACGATTGCTTTTACTTTTTAGGTTACAAAATACATGAATACTCGTATTACATCAATGTAAAATCAACTGAGCCAATTGCTCAAGCATACAATTAACCGAGTATTAGCTTTTCAACAGCAGCCTTTTTGAGACGACGGTGAAAGGTTTGTTAATTGGTTTAAGGAATAATCAAACTAAAACGCCAACAAAATATGTTCGGATTCTTGAGTCGTAGCTCAAATATTTAATATTTGGGCTACGACTCATGAATCCGGTGCGTTCCGTTCTACCCAATTTTTTTTTCGATTGTCTTCATGGTTTTACTTGAATACGAATATTCGGTAATTGGCTGTTATTCAGCTTAATATATCTAGTAGATATTTATTGTCTTTCCTAAATATTGACAGAATTAAGTTATCATAGAACTTTTGCCAGATAATCTGTGAATCAGATATAATAGTAATAATATAAAAGTAACCAGGTAGGCGTGTTCATTGGATTGGAAATACAATAAAAATATACAGCCAATCCGAGTTATACTGAGTTTATATCATATTATATATATTCGATACAATAATATAACAATTTATTAACGCTCGTTACAAAAAGATGACATTTTAATAAAGTAATAACTTTTTCAACGTCAAAGGACGATTGAAGGCTAGGAAAGCTTCCAAGTCGTTAGTCCCGTCTTTATACATAGTTATAGATAAAAATGGGACTGGCAAACTAGTAAACAATAATGCCTTATCGATATAACGGGTGTTTTCAATCTTATATTTTGATTTGTTAAGGAATATCGGTTTTCGGTGTACAATTTTTATACTTCTTTTGCTAGTTAAAGCTTTTAAGGTTTTGTTGATCTATATAATATCATACAGCTGGTGTATATTGCAAGATATTGTACTTAACATACATATTTGTAACTATTCA
The DNA here is from genome assembly GCA_947459985.1 of Diloba caeruleocephala. Classification (NCBI taxonomy): domain Eukaryota; kingdom Metazoa; phylum Arthropoda; class Insecta; order Lepidoptera; family Noctuidae; genus Diloba; species Diloba caeruleocephala. The sequence continues at coordinate 9,047,350 of OX381618.1, forward strand.
GTAAATTTATATATCACAGCATTTTACGTTTAGTTATTTAATTTGCCGCTCACATTAATTTAATAACAAAAGTAATCAATTATTTGTGTTGTGCCTTTCCTTTTTTATTGGTCCCTAGTGGAAATTCAATTCTTCATGAACTTCCTCCACCCTGGGGAAGTGTGAACTAAAATCACTGGAGCGGTCAGCTTTGGCGAAAGGGGGGTTCCAGGGCCTTCTAAGATCACAGTAGATGCCCTTTAAGCATATCTCGGAGAGTATGACTGTAAAATGGTCACCCCCTCTAGCGGAGGGAAGGCGACTGTATAAAGGTCACCGCCCAGGCTTTTCTCGGGGAGGATTGTATAGGATCCCCCCAAGCCTCGCTGAGCGCTGTACTGCTCACACGGTGGCATGCGACCACCTGCGCGCCACCGTCTATCCAGAGATCGCTCGGTATGAGCACGCAGACTCCCTAATCTGCGAGCCCGCAGCCCCCGAGGCCCCACACCATGTAGCAACAGCAGGGGTGTAGTGTTGCACCTACTGATTTGATTCGGATTACTTTACATTTACACCTATAATCTAAATAGAAAATAAAAAAACTCTAATATAAATCTTTGTTAAAACGGTAATATGGATACAGTAAGAATTATATCACGATAACAGAAACTGTAAAAAGTATTCAATTTATTATGTATTTTTTATTAGTAGCAACATCTTTGAATGTACTGGATTACGCCAGAGCTAGCTACTTATTTGTATAACAATATCAACTGATTTACGTTCCAAAATGTAAGTACCATTTTTTTATCGTATAAGAACCTCCAATGATATTAACGCTGGTTTTGTTACCGAGTTCAAACAGCATATCGTCACTTTACGGTACCATAATTTTGTTAATAGTAATAGTTTCATCTATGGCACATCTTTACAATTCTACACTTAAATAAGAACTCAATGCGCTAAATGCCGCGACATACAATCACTTGAAAACTTCCAAAGACAATGAATTCTCATCGGAGAAACGATCGTTAAAGTAACCTTCCCAATTCTACAAACGACTTTTACGGCCGCCAATGCAAAGTAATCACCGAACCATTGTCTTTCTTCTCACGACACCAAACTAAATTAGTGGCAATGGACCGACACAGCGTAGAGTCCCGGTTGGCAATCACCAATTGAAACTGTTGGATACTCTCCAAAATATACCAAGGAACTTCTGCTCAACAATAATTGGATTTGTAGACCAAAATCTATGAGACGTATAAAAAGTCCTCTATGGCTAATAATTGTGATATTCTTTCTACGTCATGAGATTTAAATAGGAATTGGCTATTATTACCAAAATCTCTAAAGTGTTGCAGTTATCTTAAAAAACATCTGTATTAATTTACCTACATTACCAGTTTTAAAAAAGTCGTTTAAAATATCTTAATAAACTTATAAAAGAACTATTTTTAACATTTTAGTATCAGAAATTAAATAAACTTTATTTGAGGAACACAGGTTACATTATGATGTTGAAAAAAGTTTTGTATCGCTATGTTCAGCTGCCATGCATGAAATCTAATTTGAACTATTTGGTCCACAGTAAAAACAACACAGACGCTAGGATAACCAAAATATGATTGAATAGCATTTTGTTTACACGTCTATAATTTATTAAAGTTATTATTCCCGATTTTTTTATATTTTGTGTGTTTAAGTGGTCCATGTGCACTTTAAACATGAAACATTAAACAATTTGTACCAATATACCAACTTTCAACTTCAGGTGCCGCTTAGCCCTTCGCCAAGCCAGTGAAAGCTTACATGTACAGTAATAATCAAAGGTGCAGCGCTCCATAAAAAGAAGCATAATAAGGCTTGATGGAACTACTAACATAACAGAAGGTAGGCTTTCGAACAATTTCGTAAGCCTTGTTGCGTGTGGTCTAATTTTGTCCATACTTGAATATAAATTTGGAGGGTACTCTTCCACTAACTACACTAACATATCTCGATTATCATCGGTTCGAAAGTATCAAAATTCTTGTGAGGCAATTCCAGTTGCGAGTAGGAAGGTCTTCTGAAATGGTGTTCTGCTAAAACACGTTACTGTGAGTTTCCTGATTTATAACGCCCTTATATAATGTCCCGTAGGTATTGTAAGAGTAAGGAAAATATATCAGAAAATGAGCCAAAACATCCCTGATTCACATTTCAAGTGCTGAATTTGCAGAATGATCTTCTATAAGATCATTATCGAGTATAGTAAAAAAATGCTCAATAATAAGCCATAACACCATAAAATTCACAGAACTGTAAACAACCCAAATTGTTTACAGTCATAGCCTCAACTTTGCTTACAATAAAACAGACCTGTCATGAAGCGATACACAAAGGGTCGGTGAACGATTTTCGTACAGGTGCCTTTTCAATTTCAACCCTTCTCGTGGTCACACATAAATTGTACTTGTCAACCGTATACTGGATTTATGAGACCATCGCTCTATTAACTTGGGGTAGAAAATGTTATTATGCGGGCTATTGAAAAAAAGTGTTTCCACGGAATATTGAAAACATTATGTTATTAAAGTTGTTTCACATATTTCCCACTTCACTGAAGGCAAAAGGCCTGTGAAGTGAAGGCATCAGAAATTTAAAGCAAGTATTCCGTTAACGTGATAACAACTGTAAATATCCAGGTTGATCCAGGTAATAATACTGATTTAAACATTTCAGTATAACCCGAAAAAAATGGGTAAGATTAAACGACGTGGGATGAGGTTGTAGTGTTAAGGGTACGACTAACTCTGATCTATCAGGATTATTTCACTTAAAATATTATCCAACAGATTTTTACAGGTTTGGAATGCGCGATTGATATCACTGGTATTGCAAGTGTTAATAACCGCTTATCAACAGGTGGGCCGTAGGGTTGTTGGACCACCATAACGGTCAAAAAAATATTTTCATCAAACTCGTGAACCGCTCTACGTTCATTGTGTTAGTTTCTAAAGTTTCATGACCTGTATTCCTCTCGTGGTCACGGATAATCTACTCATAGTAACCCACAAGCGTAATCCACAAAGTTGGTTAGTTTTAGTTTTGAAATTCATTTGCACTTGTTATAAATGAGTATTTGCCGTCTGTTATTTAAAAACAAGGTGGAACTGTCAGTTTATTGTTTGTGAAAAATGATCTTTCATATATGTATATATAATAATTAAAGACCATTTCATTTATGCAAATATTTGGAAAGTGTGATGGATCTGACCGTTTCACGCCTAAGTTAATATAAAATACAACTTTAAAAATGGCTTGATATTCAATTACTTGCAGAATGCATAAAAAGCTACCGATTTCATTACAAAATCTTTTTCAAATCTAAGACAAAGTAATAAATCATGGAAGTCGCATGCCAGTCCAGTCGGAAGCCTGCAAATGGACTGGAGATTATTACCCCAACGATGGAGCTGTTGGCATTCGTTCAAACATACCAGATGTTACTCTTCACGCTCTACTCACGGTTACTGGGATGATCTGACGCTTCATATTAACGTGTTTTAAGAATAACTAGGAAAATATATTAAATTGTAACTTATAGTTATCAAATCATTGTTTTTGAACGTCAAAGATCTACACATACAATCATGTTGGAATAAATCAACTCACAAGTTTCATTTCATATTTACAGAAGCTCTCAAAAAGCAAGCGGCTTTGAAAGACGACAGAATTTGGATCCCTGCCTGGAAGATTGTAATACTTCACAATACAAAATCCCAGAACAACTTAATCATTGCAGTGGTACGAAGGCTGGAGATTATTACTAACGCGGCAGGATGCAGATGTTGGCAGTCGTTCAAACATACCAGATGTCACGCTTTCCGCACCGAATTGTTCCGTTGCGAGACTGTCAGGAGCGTATTTAATGTTTTAGACTAACGGGGTAGGATTTACTTGTTACAATATTAGTGAATATCTAAAAGATAGGTAAAGGTATATTTTATCGTAGTAGGTACAATAATAACATTACACTGCTATGTACCTAGTATGTTTTAGGACCTTGAAGGTTAGACAATAGTCAGCATGGATATAAAGACTAATAATAAACAAAATAACCTCATCAGGCGCGCTTTAAATAAGTGCAAATCCATTGTTAAATCTAATAGAATCAGAAAATCATCCTTTCATCGTGACCAATTGTCACCAGGATGAAAGAAGTGATTGGCGTCATTAATTATAAGGGAACCACTTTAGTTTAATATACCCTCACAACAGGCAGGCAATCGCAAAGATGAAATTCGTGATCATCATAGAGTATAATACTTAATAACCAACAATAGTCCATCTTTAAGGCTCAGGCTTTGAAGTAGTGATTGAGAAGGTTTGTACACTACCCTCATACTATTGATAAAAATAAACATATATATACATTTTCTTTATACGTGGGTAAATAAATCCTCATGGATTTCCCTGGTGAAGGTAAAGGGGTAAGCCGGGCTCTAACCAGCTTAAGCCCCATAGTATTTCTCTGTGCACATTGCACTGGAGTCACGTGAGGTGTTCTCGTATTCAGCTGTGGTACCAGGAATGCCAGTCTGCTTAGTGCGAATTATGGGACCTCGTGGGAGAAGAGAAGGGTGCTGTTTCTCGCCATCACCTGGAGCCCATTTAGCGATTGTGAGGACCTGAAGCAGGCGTTGTCTGCCGATTTAAGTTCCGGGATCATCAATTGCACATTTGGAGAGCGGTTGTCCTGAGCACACTCTGCAGCCTTCTTTTGCGAGATTATTGCCTCGCAGAAGGAAATCATCGCATTCCAGGCGCTATCACTGCCGTCATTCTTCTGAACAATGGCCAGCAGTGACAGGTCTCTTCCAACCTTATCAACGTTTTGCAGAATCATATTTATCTAACATTTTTAAGCTTATAAAGAAGCGGTTTAACCTTATACAGATATATTACAGGAAAACAAGACATAATTTCATTTGTATCACTAGTAGGTATTTGTTTTGATTTCCTTCTTTCTTCTTTTTATTTATTTTGGTGGCACAAAGTTTTCCAAGCCTGAACTAGAATCCAGATCTAATGTTTACCCCTTTGTTTAAATTTACTCGCGAAGACAAAACAATATTGATTTAGCGAGTGCCCACGAAGGCGTGAGCACACAATTTGAATAAATTATGGCCAGAACTGGGATAGGGCGGTATTTCGACCTCCAGATCATTATTCAAGGTTAAATAATCCTATCAAAATGTCTGCATTTTTAAATAGGATACGTATTTAGATAAACTGAATTTGTTGTGGAAATTTCCAGAATATTTTGTATTGACATTATTAATAAAAAGCATCTAGCATCAATAAAACTTCTCCTATTCGATTGGACTGGCCTATCCTCATGACCATTCCTATCATCATTTTTATACTACTTATACATATATACTTATATATTACTTTTACAAGTATATGTAATCCGGAGGACAATGTAATGTTTGGTACCACCAAAATGATCTAATGATGGAGCCAGGAGGTGGATAATGGAACTCTTCAATGGCTAAAACCCCTCGAATTTGGGCCCCTTGGGTTTGTTTTGACAAGTCCGATACATTACAAGTTATGCATTAACTTCTGATGGATTGGACTGGCCTATCCTCATGACCACCAGACATTATTTTTACGTTACATGATACAATTTTGAATTGCGTTTATATGCATTTAAGTTATCTGTTTTTTTTCTTAAAAAAAACCTTGCCCCGTACTAGGAATTCGCCTGTGTCGTGGGGGCGTTTACAGACATGAATTCCACATACAATATACCCAGACCCGGACATGCAGATCATACAAATATTTGTTTCGTGCGGGAATCGAAACCACTACCCGGAGTGCAGCAGCCGACTGTATCAGCCACTGCACCAACCGTACCGTCGATGTATATGTTAGATATTAACGAAAGGTAGCCCAAATTGCATTTCTTACTGTTTTTGTTGAGCAGTGGATTGCAATTAATTTTGTATAAAATGTATCGTATTTAATTCAATGCCATTATAGTATCAATCAGAAATTACCATAAGTTGGTGCTAGACTAGCGATAATGCATTTAATAATAATAACAAATACTTTTAACGCAAACGTTCATTCCGTTCCGTGTCTTCAATCAGGAAACTAGAGACATAGGGGTTCCTGACTTCCTGTAGATTTGATCAAAATGATAATTGTGACTCATGATTGTTTCTGTTGGAATATCACGTGGTTTGTACGGCACTAAACATTTTCTTTTAAAGTTTGCAGTTCTAACAATTCCGACGGGAGTTAAATGGCCAAATGTTCTTTATGTTTTGCTGCCGGTTCAAAGGTCGTTGCCATTTTGGAGATGTCAATATAATTACTGTAAATGAGTCAGTCACTGTTTTTATTTGAAGATATTATACATTATTATACCCAACTTTATTTATTTTGGGCATGGTTGGATACAACGAACTGAGGGTCAGGAGGGATCTCGCACTCATTTTGTACATGTTCAAAATATTTAGAGGGAAGGTGTATAATGCCGACATCCTGAGGCAGATAGATTTGTGTGTTCCGGACGGGTACGTGTGGCGACGACGACAGCCACGGCTGCTGGTGGAGCCGCGTGGCCGAACCAACCTCTTAAGTGAGGCGCCGCTGACGCGAGCACTCCGCACTCTCAACCTCATAGCTAGTGAGACTGACGTATTCCATTGTACTCTGAGTGATTTCACAAAGGTAGCACTGTTTATTATTTGTTACAAGATTAATTAAGAAGTAAAGTAAATTTGTTACAAGATTAAATAACAAGTATTATATATATTATTAGTAGATGAAATATTGAATGCTACACTATCGCATTAGGTATATTTTTTTTAAACCTGTAATGATAGTAGTAAGTTTGAGGAATAAATAAATAAATACTTGGGATATGTTAAGCAAGTTACACTCCTCCATTTTCTTGCTATTTAAAACGAGTGAGTTGTTAAGCGCCTAAGGCACTTGTTGAAAAAGTAAAAGAATCATCTTACAACGTGACGAAGTCAGTCAACGATTCCGTTAGTGAGCCAGTCAGACAGCGAGTAAATCAGTGAGTCATTGATGAGGGAAATTTCGTTTTATTCTTAGCTGACCTAAGTATTCACCAGCAACTATTATATAATCATATATGACATATCAGCCAATGGATGCCCACTGCTGTGCAAAGGCCTGCCCCTATATTTTCACAATTACGTCTTTATTTTGGAGAATTCGCCAGTACCTGTGACACAGTGCTTGTTAGGCGGGTTGGTGAGCACACTATGGCTGTATGTCTGTTTCACGGAAGGACGCTGCTGCTCATCCCATTGATTTAGAGTTCTTTAATTGCTTTTAACGATATCCACAGGATGTGATGAGGTGGTGCTATGTTCTTAATCCGGACATCACAAGGAAAGTATTTTCTATAATGCATGCACGAATTCCTCACATATTTCAATGGTTTTTTTCCGTTATTTTTACGGCAATATACAATGAGCGTGTCATAAAGAAACAAAAGCCACACTACTAGAGTCAGATACGTAAGCGTGAAACGTTATTTGTCTTCTGTAAACCGCTGAAAAATAGACACAGAAATTTCAACTTTCCCACTCGTAAAAACTTCCATTTTGCTCTGAGGCTGTTCAAATAGCACAAAAGTTTCAACAAATGAAAAAACCGTTTGTGAGGTAAATATGTATGTACGAGTATAAGCAGGAATTGTCAACAAAGCGATTTTGAGCGCGGTTGTACGTCCATCGCTAGCATATCGCCAACTCATGCCCATTTCATTCAGTTGGAACGTTTTTCACACCCAGGTTTTTGCGGGTTGCGGAAAAAAGTATTTTTCGCTATCACCCTGATGGAATCACGTAACACGGGATTGGTTTCTAATAAAATTTGTTTATAGATGGAGCCTCACTGTTCAGCTCTATTTATGGTGTTCAATACCAACATTATACATACACATATTATTATGAAATATGTGATAAAAAATTTCATGTCTTTTTGTTTGAGTGTTTTGATTTTTTTTTAAGACACTTTTTTGCTCCACACTAGGATTTGTCCTGTGTCGTGGGTACGTTTACAGACATACGTTTCACACACAATACACCCAGACCCGGATCAACTACCTGCAGATCATACAAATATTTGTTCCGTGTGGGAATCGAACCCGCGACCCGGAGCGCAGCAATCGACTGTATCAACCACTGCACCAACCGGTTTTCTATACAACGTGTTTGCTAGTTGGGCAGGTAATTCGCCTGGTGGTAAGCGTCATGCCTGCTCATAACAATTGTCATGCTACCAAGTACTAGTTGTTTCTTTAATTCTGTCATCATCACACAGAACAAAAAACTTTGTATTTTGACGTGCTAGCTCATATTAAACACATAATTACATACGCATGAAACAGTCAACTTTCTTCACAACAACTTTAAATAACTTCACAACATTTCAGAAAGTCATCCTCATGTATGAATCCACAACTATGCTACATTTAAAAAAACATTTTTGAATGAAAACGGTTTCAGAAATCGGCTTTGGCACGGTGACCCGCGGTGTCACATCCGGATCCCCTCGTCCATTTGAGACCCGTCCCTTTGCTGACGTGTTTTTCTATGTATACCAACGCAACCTATGGGTCCGGTAATATCAACAATCCGTCTAAAACGGTAAATGTGGGAAAACGTTTTAAACTTTCTGTGTTTGATTACATGTTGTAGGTTATATTGAAATGATTAGAATATTTTTGTTTGTAATTTTGATACAATGTTGTAAAAAAGAGTTGCTTGGTAAATTTCATTTAGGTAATTAACCTATATTCATCATCATCATCATCATTTCGGCCGAATAAAGTCCACTGCTGGACAAAGGCCTCCCTCAAAGATCACCACAACGACCGACATCGGTGTGTTCATAGGGGATTTGCCATAATCGCCACGCTTGGCAGGCGAGTTGGCGATCGATCGCACAGTTGAGTTGTTAATGTATTCGAAGGACGCTGCTGCCTATCCTTCGGCTAATCCCTTAGTCGCCTTTTACGACACCCACGGGATGAGATGGGTTGGTGCTATTCGTAGCCAGCACCACACGGTAACCTATATTTAACATACACAAATAATCTTATTAGTAAACTTGTTGTCTGTCACTCATGAGTATTATGGTTTAACTAGGAAATATTTTCCAAGCTGCATTTTATTGAAATAAACAACAATGTCCAGTTTTTCCCATTCTAATTCTACTAAATAGGTACATATGTATCTTTTCATCATCATTTCGGGCTTATAAAGTCAATTGTTGGACACGGTTCTCGCAAACAATCGCCGGAGCGGCCGGTCTGGGTGTGTTGTGTGCTCATTGACAGGTATTTCTATAATCACCAAATCGCTTGGCAGGCGGGTTGGCAATCGCAGTTGAGTTGTTAATGTACTCAAAGGACTCTACTGCTCATCCTTCGGCTAATCCCATAGTCATCTTTTATTCGTAGCCGGCTCTACACGGCCTTCTGCATCATACTAAAATGAAATGAAATAATTTGCGTTGTGTTACAAGTCTATTACTCATTCAGAAGAGAGAATAAACTTCTATCCCCTTTCCCCGTGACGTAATTTTGTTCTGTGTAATTTCAGCGTAATCTATTGCTTTGTTCCCGGCGTGATTAAGTTTCACCCAGACGTTTTCATTTACAATATCAGTGAGAATTAGAACACGCCAGAACAAGTTTGGTAAAACAAATACTAAGTCATGGTCAAATTAAATCTGTGTTCAGACCGTAACTCTAGAGAGTTAGCAAGCCAGACAAGAATTTATGTAACCTTAATTAGAGAAGGGTGTATTACACAGACAGTATGAGTTACTAGTCTAACTAAGAATTAAAGACTAGCTCTAAAAGCATACTCGAAAATTCATGTGTATGCATCAAGGCAAACAGATATTATAGATACTATTGCCATCGAGGAATTTCTTAAATATTTCAAGCCGTCAACATTCTGTACATAAACAAATCAGACAACCTTAGTATCATAGACGGTGTTTCTACCTGCGCGTAGATGACCTCATATTGTTCCATGTGTTTGTAAGGGTGGACTTATTGACTATATCCATCCGAATGAGTGGTCGCGTCGTCCATACAATGATATTATCGCATTGCTAACATAACTATGTTGCATCTGCTTAATCGTGTAAACCTCCTCAATTTATTAATGATCACGGATTGGAATTATAATATCAGTAATACCATATATTTTTTGGTTCAGTCTCAGTTAAAATATCGTTAATCAAAAAGAAATGTCGCGAGTGCCTTTGAATTTATATTCAAGATGTTTATTAGAAATCATTGGAATTCCAGATGTTCATGTCAATGTGGAATTCAATAAACAGTAATGTAATAGTTAGTTGTCTAGACATGTCGTGCAAGTTGTAATAATGAGGAAATAGATAGGTCAAAGAAAAATCTGATCCTATGACTGGACTAAGACCTTACCAAAATAAATTGTAATAAGTGTAGAGCCTTATTACCTCCATAAAGCTAAACAATTTCAATCAACACTACACTTAATCAAAACAATGATTGGCAGGGAAGTGAGACTCGTTACATAGATAGTTTGATAAGTTGACACAATAATGTCAGTCTTTTAGACCAACAGAAGTAGAACCCAGTGATTTTCCTGTCGCTGCTGAAAATGATTGATACCCCTTCGCAGTGAGTTACGAATGGTAAACCAACATAATGTTATGTTAAATATATAAAAGTACTATGATTGACGTCTAGAATAAAAAAGTAAGTATCTATAGAATATTAAAGGATAGTTTAATTATAATATAGAATTCGCTATTGTCTTTTCTAGCCGTTATGTCCCTAAATATCAAAAGGTAATTTATTCAATTCCATATAATAATTTAAATGTAACATTTAGTTATAAGGCTCCCGGTAACAAAGGTTATTGTAAAATACTATAGAAACTATGAAACAAATGACTTCAAGATTTGAATAAAGTAAATATTGAGGTAACTTTTTTCAATAAACCACGTTTTTAAAACGAACTAAAAAGTATAAAATCATTTATCGTTAACTAAATATGAACTAAAAAGCGTAAGATGGTATTAAAATAAGATCGTTAGGTGCTCGATATCAAGGGTAGATCATTTATGACAATATAAGTAGAGAGCACCCTCTCATTTAAACATTATTTTATACTTGTTAGTTCATATTTCATTTAAAATATTTTTTAATATATTTTCATCATTTCGGCCGAATGAAGTCCACAGCTAGACACAGGGCTCCCCGAAGATGACCACAACGACTGATATGGGTGTGTTGTCGGCTCATTGGGGGATTTTACCATAATCGCCATGCTTGGCAGACGGGTTGGCGATCGCAGTTGAGTTGTTAATGTACTCGAAGGACGCTGCTGCCCATCTTACGGCTAATCCCTTAGTCGACTTTTACGTCACCCACGGAAGGAAATGGGGTGGTGGTATTCTGAGCCGGCACCACACGGCAAATACTTTTTAGTACATTTTAATAACGTAGTACTTATACGAAAAAAATTGTCATCCATTTCTGAGCTATGTTCAAAATTTCAAACCTATAGCTCATCGGGAAGTTAGTTTTAAATCAATCACAAAACTCCACCCAAACAAATACATCAGAATTAATAAAAACGTGGTAACCAAAGGAAAATAACTCAAACTGTTGCGCACGAATGAAATTCAGCGTTAAAAGAATAATCGGATCTGATAAAATGCGAAATACCGGTAATACTTCAATTTTAACCAAACTAGGTCAGGAGATCGTTGACAAACTTTATATTGGTCATGGTTTAACCGAACAAAAGAGTGTTCATGCGAATCACGAATAACGAATAAAATACTAAAGTATTACAACTTTGAATTGTAAAGGGAGCCGGCCTTTAAAAGAAGAAAATGAGGTCAACAAGAATTAAATTTACAATAGGATAGAAGAAGATTCTCGCCGAGAAACATTAAGGTGTGCGAATAAAAAATTGTCAATTTATGTCAATGCGTTTGGAATTTTATTGTGTTCTTCATATTAATACGTTTTATTATTTTACAGGAACATTTGAAACCAATTTCTGTTTCTGAATTTATAAAGTCAGATCAATTATATTTGCAGCTCTCATTGTTACTGTATTACCAAGTTTGTACCTTGAAATTAATTTATAGAAGCTGTTGCTGTTTGCACTGCTTGGCTGCCAAAACGTTTATTATAGATCATTAAAGGCTTATCTCTGTTTCGTCTGCCAACTATTACTTAATACTAACCAAGAATGACAACATATATGTATACATTAAATTTTATGAAACCACTAGCTGTTCGCCGAAGTCTCTGCCTACGTGGAGCGTGTCTTTTCAATTTAACCATACCGCTAATAAAAGAAAATCGTAGAAAGCAGAGCAGTAAGTACATATTTTTAAACAACACCGTTGTGTATGAAACTTTTCTTGTCTTGCCTTTTTTTCCAGGACATAGTGTTTCTTGTGGCTGGATACATGTGAAATGGTGCCATAAATTTGACCATGTGAAAAACATGGCTTATCAAAGTGAAATATAGTTCAAATTGAAAAAGTAGTAATGATACAAAAAAGAAATCATCAAATTCTAACATATGTTCAAAATTTTATTTTAGTGTCTTTTATTATTTGAAGCTCATCGGGAAGTTAGGTTAAAAGCTAGTTAATGAAAACGTGGTAAACAAAGGATAAAACTCAAAACTGTTGCGCACGAATGGATAAAAATAGAATTCAGCGTTCAAAGAATAATCAGATCTGATAAAATGCGAAATACTGGAAACGTGTGAAATGGCGACATAAATTTCCCCATGTGCAAACATGGCTTTTCGAGATGGTTGGATAGCTTTATTGAATTTGATCTCAAGGTCAATTTTATTTCTCGTCATAGCAATATCGAGTTTTAGAGGGAACTGCGATAGCAATTCAGTGGGTATTATTGGGTCGCGTGTAATTAAAACATTCTTTCTCTTGCTATTCCGGTCATAACAGTGGCTTGTACAATGTTTTACCCCAGATGAGATATTTGCAACCTTAAGCCATTACAGTCTTCGCACATGGAGATTATGCATTAAACACACACATGCATTAAGGACCATCGACTTTTAATTGTAGGTTGTGGGAAGGCACTCCTGATATGAATATATGGCTCCATATGAAGTAACCTGATCGGGATTAATTACAGAATCTACCAATAAACATTACGTTACATTTCCATATACCTGTGATAAAAAACACATATCTGGCCGAATATTTCATTTATTGGTGAATGAGAATGAATGCCACCACCCCATCTCCTCCCATGGGTGTCGTAAAAGTCGACTAAGGGATTAGCCGGAGGTTGGGCAGCAGCGTCCTCCGAGTACATTAACAACTCAACTGCGATCGCCAACCCGTCTGCCAAGCGTGGCGATTATGGCAAAACCCCCCAATGAGCCCACAACACATCCATATCGGTGGTTGTGGTGATCTTTGGGGGAGGCCTGTGTCCAGCAGTGGACTTCATTCGGCCGAAATGATGGTGCCAAAATAGCCCTTTTGCATAACCAGGGATGGTTATCAGTATATCAACTCATCAGTATAATAAATATCCAGAACATTGGTTTTTAATTCGGAATAGACCTTGCTTATTTATTGTACTCTCATATTTGTAGTGAGGCAGAATCTATTCTCATGTACCTACCTACAACAGAGCTGCCTTTAAGCACGCGTTAATCATTCATCATTTCTTACTGCCCTGTGGTATCACAGGTTGAGTCTGTCTAAATTTATCTTAATAGCTCTCCCTGGAAAACTAAGGCATTATTCGAAATAAAAAGTACCCTATGTCATTCTCCGAACAAATAAACAGACACACTTTCGGATTTATAAGATTACTATGGATTAATTTATTCACGACATCGAGTAAACTCACAGTGGACACACCTTGTTCTGACCATGAGAAGTACATAGCAATTTGCTCTTAATGAATAACGTCAAAGGGTTTATTTTCAATTGGCGTCTAGCACGACGTTTTCCTTCGGTCCCAAACACACACCCTTTGTATCCCTTGTGACCGGTGTTATCTGTAGGCTCTGTATTCAGTGGTGGCAATTTCATAAATTAAACCGCAACGTGTCGAGATACGTCATCGGTAATGTTGTGCGTAACTGGGTTCAGGATTGTTTATAAAACAAGTAGTTTTGTCGGAACGACGCTTAAAGCACTTTTTAACGTATTGATTTCATTCTATCGTTTACCTCATTGATATTCCTTTGCACTTCACTGGTGTTCCAGTATCGTCATTTCCGAGTGTATTGGGATATACGTCGGTAATACACAGTTTCGCATAATGAGATATCTCTCAGATATCGAGACTACTAGACGGAGATAGCGCTTCTAAAGTACCTAATATTTTTACTCGGTACAGTCGCAAGATTGTGTATCTGTGAAATGTTATTCGATATTAGTTTAAATGCATTGCGATGCATTTATAATTGTACTTATTTCGTAGTCTGTAGCTAGCTGTAGCAGCCCTAGGGCTGGAGCGTCAAATATCTACATAATACTAAGATAGTGAGTTTCAAAACATCGGAATCTTTGCAAACATCCGTATCCCATGTATAGGTAATAAAACTTCCCTATTTGAGCAACTCATAACATGCAATTTCCTGTCAACATTTCTATAATTCAGTAGTGTATTAATAAAGTTTAGCTACCGCGATAGAGTGGAGATACTTTCTGAGCGGTAAATTATTTCTGAGGGCTAAGTTTTGATGGTTTACTATGGTCAAATTATATTACGTGCAAGGGTAGATCCCGCGAACCATAATAACTTATATTTTTAACAAGGCAATGGATTTTTCATGCTACATTAAGGCTTATTGAGAGCAAGTCCCGCTACGCACGCGAACAAAAAGTTCACGTTTTTTTAATGCCTTCGCGGCGTATCTAGGTCAGTATTTCCTGATGTTTCCTTGCTTCCTCCAGTGCATTTTCAGCGAGAAATTCAAGCTGTGTTAGTAATGAAAACGTTTTGAATAACAAAAGCTGTTTAACGCTGTGGTTTCAAAATTGGAACTCTCAACTTTTTTGTATGCGGTCCTAATAAAAAAAGCAAATATTTATGTAATATTAATACAAACATTATTTCACAATAATTATTACAGCTGTACATTCTTCATTAAATATTAGCCATAAACGTGCAATGCTAATCTTGGATCCCGTTACAGCTATGACAACAGCCGATTAGTTATTACCATAATTATTACGCTTGGTAAATGGCCTATAACTATATATTTACGCTTTTAAAGCTATTATTTTGAAATTAGGTTGACAAGTGGATGAAAAACAAAAAAAACATGAAGATTTTAGTTTCACGATTAAATGAGTTTTACGACAGTTTTTCATTGCTGTATATTCGAACTTGTTTCTCATGCATTTACCTGAATATATCAGAATGACGATTAATAATTTAACTAGGTCATAGTTAATAGGTCAGGTCACAATTACATGTCGTGTGTTTCACACTCAAACATAATGAGAATCAACAAACAGTTCACGTTTTTATAGAAACAGGGCTTTGCAAATACATAACCATAATCGGCCCATTACTGTCCCAATGCTGGGCACGGGCCTTTTTCTCACGATAATAAAGAATAGGCCTTAGTCCATCGCGCTGGCCTCGTGCGGGTTGGCGGACTACACACACCATTGAGCACGTTCTTGCTTTGCAAATAGTGTATGAGACATTATATACATTCTCAACAGATCGTACATTTGAATCCTAATGACTTCAGAATTATAGTCTATCTAATCAAAGTCTTCTAGTAATCTAGTCGTGTGGTGCTGGCTCAGAATACCACCACCCCATCTCTTCCCGTGGGCGTCGTAAAAGACAACTAAGGGATTAGCCGGAGGATGGGCAGCAGCGTCTTTCGAGTACATTAACAACTCAACTATGATCGACAACCCGCCTGCCAAGCGTGGCGATTATGGCAAAACCCCCCAATGAGCACACAACACACCCACCGACCGACAGGTCATTGTGGTGATCTTTGGGGGAGGCCTGTGTCCAGCAGTGGACTTCATGCGGCCGAAATGGTGGACTTCAGAATAAAATCGTTTCAGTATAATTTATTTTATTCGCCAACTATAATGCATTATACGTTTGTATAATTGACATACAATGCACGTACACATATAGCAAAATATTATCTAAATTATTTGACAAAAAAGTTGGCACTTAGACGGCACGTTAATGAATTCTGTTGGAAACTACACTCAATGAAAAAATGAAGCTATCACAGAAATAGTATCTAAAGGTATGACTGAAAAATAAAGTAAGAAAATAAGAATTTTGACAATTTTACAAATTATCCTACAGATATAGTAAAGGTTTTTCAAATTTTACAGGTACCTAAACCTCTTTTTGCCTGTGCATACTAACAACACTATTTGTATGTTTGTGTATATTTATAAGTCTAGTTGAACATGTTTAGGTTGTCTGATTTATTCCTGCTATCCATTTCACTATAGAGCTCTGTAAACATTAGGATATGTGTAAGGGACTTGACCAAATCACTCGTACGCGTAGTATAGCCGCCAACCCAAGTATTAAATTTAAAAAAAAAATAAGTCATCATCAAATTCTAATTTTAATTTCGCCCCACAATAAGAGGGTGTCAGCGTTATTCATTCGTCAGATTTCTCGTTAGCTGAAGCTGAATACCGAAGAAAGGTTTCTAGCCGTATCCGCGGGAGGTATTGTGCAGTAACTGGTTGGATCCGGTTCGGCCGCTAATGAGGTTCAGTCACGAACTATCTACAATCGAGCGAAGCCTGGTAGTAAAAATGACCTCGATTGAAATATTAATAAGATTAAAACCTTTTAGTGTTAGATTTAAAGTGATTTTGTTTACATTTAACTCATTTTTCCGTAAAGTTAGGTAATATTAGTATTAAGAACTATAATTAGATTACGTCCACTGCTGAACAAAGGCCTCCCCTATAGATTTCCACAATTTTGTCATCATATTGGGGGGGATTTGACAGTACTCACCGCGCTTGGCAGGCGGGTTTGTGAGTACAGAATGGCTACTATTCCACAGAAGAGACGCATAAATAAAATCAACCCTTTAAAATGTAAATTCTTAGTAAAACTGTTTCAGCAAAAGTACGAAATAATTATGGTTTACGCTATCTAGGTTATTGTTTGTTTGTTTAATCAGTAGAATTTTAAAAACTCTACAGTGTACGCATATTGGATCAAACTATTTCGCTTGGCAACTCAAAGCTAACAAATTTAAAGCATAGCCTACATGTTAAAAGTTTCATCGTGAATTCAGAACTGCATTCCAAAACCATTACATTATATCCAACAAAGCTTTCAACTTGGCCTCTACTTTATTCAGAAACTTTCAAATGAGCCAAAGCGACAATTTCTATGCATAGAAGTATACATTATTATGAATTAATTCCTGTTTTCATATATACACCATAAATATAATACATTTAAAATGTACCTAAGTATGAGCTATGATCTTCAGCCTACGACCTTTAACCTATAATTTATAGAGTTCAATAACCGAGAGGGAAGAGATACAGTGCAATTTTTCATATACTAAACGGAATTGTATGCACATTGTCATATTTTAATTCAAAATATTGTGGTTTTTAAGATACAATATCAGCCTGTAACTATCCCCCTGCCAGTCAAAGGCTTCTTCACATACAGAGAAGGAACGTGCATTGATCACTTTGTTTAATGGCATGGTTAGTGCAGTGGCTGATACAGACGGCTGCTGCGCTCTGGGTCGTGGGTTCGATTCCCGCACGGAACAAAAATTTGTATGATCTGCAGGTAGTACCCGGATCGGGGTGTATTGCATGTGGAATTCATGTCTGTAAACGTACCCATGACAGGAGAAATCCTAGTGAGGGCAACGTTTTTGTAAAAAAAAAACCCTAAGGTCAGTGATGTCTTAGATTAAACTAAGAAAGTACATATGACATTGAAACATACAAGATTCTGAATTTGCAACCTTTTTTTAATAAACCCGGTGGAAATACATCAAGTACTTCCTCCACCACGGGGAAGGATGGACGGGCATGCCGGACTCCTGCCAGTTAAAACCACCGCGAGCGATCATCTTCGGCACCAACAGGTCCAGGTCATCGATATAGTCACACTAGAGCCGCTCATTGATGCCACTCCTTCATCACAGAGATAAAAGTGGTTATTGGTTATTGTAAAGCGGTCACCTCTAGCGGTGGGAAGGCGACTGTAAAAAGGCTGGCCCCGGGCATATCTTACGGGGGATTGTAGAGGATCCCCCAAAGCTTCGCTGTGCGCTGTGCTGCGCACTTGAACACTCAACCAACTGTTGGAGAAGTTAATCCATAAATCTGCTGGCTACCACAACATATATTTCCTAAGATGGCTTTGCCATGAATAACAAAACAGCACATGACATCAGCACAATGGAGAGGGATGACATCATAACTAGTTCATGACTTCATGACACGCCTCATTACACAATATCGGTAAACGAAACTCAAACTTTGTCTATTTAGAACTTAAACTCTTTATACTAATACTACGGCTTAATGTCCTGAACGTTACTTACTGTACTAGGAACCGCTTTCACTACGAGCCTTTTTGTGTATTTATGTCGCAAGAATATCTAGGAATGAAATCGATGGAGTATTTTTACGAAATAAGTCTTCTGTATTCTACAACGGCAACCTATGCCTTTAAAAAGCTATCAACCGTATATCGCTTTGACATTCGAAAGATAAAAGGAAAATAAAATCGAATTATTGATTGAATATTAGTTTTTAAACCGTGTGGTCTCGAATAAAAAGCACAACTATATCTCCTCCCGTGGATTTCGTAAAAGGTCACTAACCGCCGAATATTGAAATGAGCTGAATATTAAGTCCCGCTTTAAGTATTCGAGAAACCATATGTACTCTTACACGAAACTCAACCCTGCCTTTAAGTATCATAAGTGTATACGTCACTGTATGGGATGTGATGGGACAGCCCCCAATGAGATCGACAGACGACTTGGTGAATGTAGGTGAGAGGCGCTAGTTGCCGGTGGCATGTAATCCGTCGTTGTGGAAATCTATGGGGAGGCTTTTGTTCAGCAGTGGACATCCTTCGCGTGATATGATGATTCGTACGTTCGTCGTAACATGTGTAAATGTATCACAGATTTATCCTACTCAATATTCATTATTCGTAAATTCACGTAAGATCCAGCAAAAACTCGCTATATTGGAATTATAATGAGGGTGGTGCCTGCTCAATGTCGAAGCGTCTGTGTGTAGTAAGACGAGTATATTTATATGGGAGTCATTTTTATTATTCACAGGACTAGCAGAGGTTAGGAAAATTCGCAAAAAGTAATGTAAGTCTGGTGGTAATGTCACGCCTGCCCATTACAGTTATTGTTTTGCTACCCAGGGTTAGTCCTGCGTGGCACCGCACATCATTCGGCACTTAGAGTCTTAATACATATTATTTACTATAGTAGTATTAATCTTATTAGATTAAATTGATTATCTTAGTCTCATATACCCGGGCATTTCAATTTCACTAGGTATTGTGCCCTTCAAACCGGAATAAAGTGATGTTGAAAGTTTAAACGCTACTGTTTGGCAGCAGAATATCTGGTACTGCGGTGGTACACTATCTTTTTTATTTATTTTTTCACCCGGTGGAAATATATCGTGTACATTGTCCACCCCGAAGAAGAGCAGAGAGGTACTTTCCGGCTAAAACTACCAAATGCTCCAGGAACTCTAAAAATCATCATCTAGAACCACCCATTAGTAGCACGCCTTTAGGCACATCTCGGAGGGGATAATTATAAAGCGGTCACTCCGCCTCAAAGTCAAAGTTTTTTATTTCAATTAAAACAAATATTGGCACTTGTGAAACGTGAGAATCTAAGTATTGCAGTTCCAAATAAGTTGATCCTGTGGAAAAGAGCTAACAAGAAACTTAATGGATACTCTTTTAAAATAATTGAGGTTACAATGTTGATTGATATAAATGATTGTAAAACATACACCGACAAGAATGTAGGTTAATGCGTATTGATAGATCATACCAGAATAATATAATAACAATTTATTTGCCGTGACAGTTAACGCCTGACCAGTTCCAACAGACTGCACTCGCGGCCTAGCGCAGGAGAGGTGACTGTTAAAAGGTCACCCCCAGGCATTGGGAGGGGGGCCTGTAAAAGATCCCACTTAAGCCTCACATTGTACGCTGTGCTGCGCACATGGCGGTACGTGACCAGTGCGCACCGCCGTCTTCCCGGTAGTGCGGTCGGACACTACCCAGCCAAACTCTTGTAATAAGAGACCTACCACCTTTTTTTTTATTGGTGCCCAGTGAAAATTCTTCATGAACTTCCTTCGCCCCGAGGAAGGGCGACGGGGTATGCCGGACTCCTACCGGCTAAAACCACTGGAGCGGTCATCTTTGGCACCTAAGGGAGACTCCAGGTCCTCGTATGATCACACTAGAGCCGCCCATTGGTGCCACGCCTATAGGCACATCCATGAGATGATGGTGACTGTAAAGCGGTCACCCCCTCGGGGGGATTGTAAAGGATCCCTCAAAGCGTCCCACAGCAGCACGTGACCACATGCGTGCTACCATCTTCTCTTGGGTCGCTCGGTGTGGGCACGCAGATTCCCCAATCTACTCACCCGCGAACCTAGAAGGAGACCTACCACCTAATACTGCTAAATACGTTATTGTTTCCATTGGATTTAAAGAGTACTGCATTTTGTACGATACTATTTCTGTTTATTACTTTTCTTTTCAATTGAAGCCTATGTGTAAATTGAATCGGGATGTTTGCCGATCTAATTCATAACTACTTGGAATTCGAATATTGAATTGAAAAAAAAAAGAATATCTACCTACTACTCCATGAATTATGATACAATTATTGTTTCATTGCGCATTGTATTTTGTAATTTAATGAATATACAATAATCACAAAATCTAAAAAAGATGTATTTATTTCGATTACGAGATAAGAGCAGGAATTATCTCACAAATTTCGCGTAAGCTCTCAAACCAACGCTTAGAAAATGATAAGAAAAATTTAATCCACGTTTCGTTTCCTGCGAGTACACGCTTGGTTGATATTAAATATTAAAGGTACCGTAAATGCAGAGCCCTTTACAAGTTACGATCAAATTACATGAAAAAGATACAATTTGCTCGAAATGAAAAGACTACTCTGAGGTTAAAGGCTTTTTTGGGTAGGTATATACTCGCGAGAATAGCTTATAATCTTCATTGAGAATTAAAGCCTATACTGCTGTTCATAAAAACAAAATCGTCTTGTTTCTATGGCCTCTTTATATCTTAATATTTGTTGTTAATGCTGATCAATAAAACAACAAAAATATATTCATCACTTATTGAAACACGATACTCACGTTTTTTTTTCTTTCCATAAAGTATGTTATTATACCAATGAAATGACACCAAGGACTTGAATCATCAAAGCTATGATTGAAACAAGGCCATATCAACTATGACAGTAGCGGTGACCACTTACTTACTATCAGGCGTGTTTGCTACCTAGTTATATACAAAAAAACTACTTTGCAACATCTGCCAACCATTCCTAGAGCCGGCCGATGCTAAGCCACACTAAGCTTTAAATATCTCTAAAATCAACTAAATAATACTAGTCTAGCTGAGCCTCAGTTTGACCCCCGGCAACCTAAGGTTTATGCCTGGATAGAGGCTTTTGGCTTCACTAAATGGCCCAGTTAGGCAGTAACAGTTCCCTGAACTGCTTTCGAGGGTCCGTACAAAATAAGCAACAGCCATGTACAGGGATATTGCGACATCCGTTCCAGCTACATCCATCTAATAGTCTACAGACGGATCGGTCAGGCCACATTAATTATAAGAGGCACTGATCATCAATCAACCCCACCCCTCGCCGCCCCTCCCCCAGGAATAATACCCATTAGTGTCAATTTGATCTTATGAACG
The DNA here is from genome assembly GCA_947459985.1 of Diloba caeruleocephala. NCBI lineage: Eukaryota > Metazoa > Arthropoda > Insecta > Lepidoptera > Noctuidae > Diloba > Diloba caeruleocephala. Next base: position 9,069,398 of record OX381618.1, read on the forward strand.
CGAAGAACTGTGACCTTCTTTCGAACTTTAAGAAGTTGAGAAGTTTTATTTTTAATTGTTAGTATTTAATCTTGCGGAAGATAAAATTGATAAGGTTTAAAATATGGGTTAGAAAACCATTATAAATTTGATGAATGGATTTTTTGCGTGACAAAAAAGTTTCTCATGATACATAGGCTGCACTAAAAGTATCGGGAATGGAATATTTCCACTGTTCCTGTCATATTAAAATCTTTTTAATTGAAAACTCCTTGGTTTTACAAATCGAATACCATTTATTTATTTAAAAAAAGATTCACGGTCTTGTCACAAGGTTTTGTCAAACTTGTTTAGTCGTTGAGAAAATGGAATTGACTCGAGAAAATTCAAGAGCGATGATTTATTATGACTTTCGAAGTGGTTTAACACAAAAACAGTGTGTTGACCGGATGATTTCTGCATTTGGTGATGAAGCCCCATCCGAAACCACAATTTATCGCTGGTTTGCTGAATTTCAACGTGGACGTGTCAAGCTCAGTGATGATCCTCGTCAAGGTCGTCCAAAAACTGCAGTCACCCAAGAAAACGTTGATGCTGTGCGTAAGCTGATTGAGGAAGATCGACATGTGACATACCGCGAAATTCAAGCAACTTTAGACATTGGCATGAGTCAAATACAAATAATCTTGCATGAACAATTAGGTGTAAAAAAGTTGTTTTCCCGATGGATACCGCATTTGCTATGTGAAGAGCAAAAAGCGGCTCGCGTTACTTGGTGCGTCAGAACTCTCGAAAGATTCCACGCAGGATCCTCAAATGCTGTGTACAATATCGTATCAGGTGACGAATCCTGGATATATGCGTACGAACCCGAAACAAAAAACCAGTCACGAGTTTGGGTGTTCGAAAATGAGTTAAAGCCAACAAAAATTGTTCGTTCACGGAGTGTTGCAAAAAAAAATGGTGGCCACGTTTGTCTCCAAAACCGGCCATGTTACGACTATTCCTCTTGAGGGACAAAGAACGGTTAATGCAGAATGGTATGCTAGCATTTGTTTGCCACAGGTCGTTTCTGAACTCCGTAGAGAGAACTGCAACCGCCGCATCATCCTCCATCACGACAATGCGAGTTCTCACACCGCGCACAGAACAAAAGAGTTTTTAGAGCAAGAAAACATAGAATTATTAGACCATCCGCCGTACAGCCCCGACCTAAGCCCTAATGATTTCTATACTTTCCCTAAAATAAAGAATAAATTGCGTGGACAGAGATTTTCATCACCTAAAGAAGCTGTGGACGCCTACAAAACGGCCATTTTGGAGACCCCAACTTCCGAATGGAATGGTTGCTTCAATGATTGGTTCCATCGTATGGAAAAATGTGTCAAATTTCGCGGAGAATACTTCGAAAAGCAATAAATACATTTATATATAGTAATGTTGTGTCACTTCCTTGATTCCCGAAATTTTCAGTGCCGCCCTCGTATATATCCTTAAGAATGTTTATTGAAATTAAATAGCATATTTATGCCGCAACCCTAGCAAATAAAATCATGTAGTCAATGCAATTACTGACAATTTCGTTTATTTCATGGATATTCTTAGACCAATAAAAATCTAATTTACAATTCAAAACAGTTGTCCAAAATGGCTCGGCGATATTTCTAATTTGTCTCATGGCTGGAATATTAAGTTTACTCAATTATTAAACCGAAATAGCTTACGGAAATATGTCTCGTTTGTTTTATTCTTTCTATATACCTACATGTAAGATCCTTGCATGTGGTATACATACGTGCAACGAATTTGCAACAAAATAGCACCATACCAGCTAAAGAAGGATAACTGCTGAACAAAAGCCTCCCCCGTAGATTGACACAATTGTGTCGTCATTTTGGAGGGAATTTGCTAGTATTCGCCATGCTTGGCAGGCGGATTGGTGAGCGCAGTGTGGTTACTGTTGCTCTAAAGGGACGCTGGTGGCCATCCCTCGGATTACGATCTTGATCGCCCTATACGACATCCACGGGAGGGGATGGAGTGGTGCTATATTCTTTATCCGGACACCATACAGAAAGAACACCACAACAAATACAAATTTACTCAATCACCTTTATCTTTCCCCGTTATCTTTCAATATAACTTTTAGATCTGTATAAAGGACATAAAGACGTTTTCTTAGCAAATGAATCAATTGTAGCACAAACCCTATTAATTACAAAAATACAATAAAGTAGTCGCTTTCCAGGATTTTTCTTTTTGTATCATATCACTATGAATAATAAGGTTCGAAAAGGGATGTCCCACAAAAAAGTTTAGCAAAGAAACCTTTTGGACAATGTTTTAGGTCTCTATTTTAGTAATGTTATTCTGCTCGTACATTGTCGGCTATCAAATAGACTTTTATCTTTGTGGAGAAAAAAGTTGGTGAATCCTTTATACGTGTGTCAAAGTATATAAGGCCGTCCTCAAGTTACATTTTCGTTTATTTTGTCTGTGTCAAAGTGTGGGCCCGTTTACAGTGATTGATGTCAGCAGAAAACAAAGAGCGATTTTTTATGATAGTTAAAGAAAAGTTAACTTCAGGTGACTTAACACGGACTGTTATAAGTGCTTAGTATACCTACACAAACTAAGTATACATATACATATGCACTGGATTAATGTTAAGTATAAATTTGACTTTTGTTTAAGGGGGAGGCCTTTGATCAGAAGTGGACGACCTGTGGCTGATGTGATGATAAATTTGACGGCACGGTTGGTGCAGTGGCTGATACAGTCGGCTGCTGCTCTCCGGGTAGTGGGTATATATTTGTATGATCTGCAGGTAGTTGTTCCGGGTCTATATGTATTGTATGTGGAATTCATGTCTATAAACGCACCCATGGCACAGGAGAAATCCTAGTGTGGCAACGTTTTAAATCAATTAAAAAAGAAAATTAGTATTTTTTTTCTGGTGGCACTTATGGCACTTATTGCCGTGTGAGGCCGGCTACGAATAGCACCAATCCATCTCATCCCATGGGAATGAGAGGATGTCGTAAAAGGTGATTATGGGATTAGCCAGAAGATCGTCAGGGCAGTAGCGTCCTTTGAGTACATTAACAACTCGACTGATTAACACCCTGACCGGTCGTGGTGGCGATCTTTGGAGAAGGCTTGTGTCCAGCAGTGGAATTTAATCGTCTCAAATGATAATGATGATGATGATGACTTACTGCAAGACTCATGCTAGGTAGGTACCACCATAAGCAGTAGTGTTTAAACTTTAAACATCACTGGGTCCGGTTACAGGGGCAGGCAGGGCGGTGTAGGAGTCCGGCATGCCCCGTCGCCTTTCCCCGAGGCGAAGGAAATTCATGACGAAATTCACTTGGATACAATAAAAATTAATTGGACTGACGAATAATCGTATCTACTAATTCGTCTATTTTAGGTATCAAAACTGTCATACCATATATTAACAAGACAGAACAATATCCTACACCTCAATTCTTTGTAATTAATTGAACAATGTAATAGTTCGTATCTAAGCAGTTATCAATTACAAACCGCTCCTAACCTAATAGATCAAGACAATGCCGTCGCAATTCAATCAGCTTCAACAATTCAAATAATGCCGTAATATATCTGGGTATAATAATATTCTATGTACAATGTGATATGACATAACATGTGTACATGTATGAGTTCATGAAGGTCAAGTTAGAAGGTTTAATATATTCCACCACTGATAATATGTCACCGATATTACTCTACTCTTGATTTCTATAAATAGTGCCTGATTGACACTGTGATATTATCTTACGACCGAAATTGATAATCAAATCAATATCTAAACCAAAATCTTTAAATGAAAGATAGTGAACTTGATCTTTTAGTGTAAAAGTGGTTGTACACTATAATAGGTTGGAATGATTCGATGAGCGGTGATAAGTAAAAAAAAACAAGTTCTTCCATACTCACACGGTTGTAATATTCAGTCACCAAATATTCATTAACAACAAAGTCAGAAGGTAAAAAAAGGTATCAAAATACAGGACGAATTAATAATATGCGCATCACGGCAGAGTATACAAAAAATACTAGCACAGATAGTCTTTAAATAATTATCAGTGTAATTACATTTTGGAACAAGGGTTATATCAAGCTTTCTTCTTCTTCCACAATTTCGCCAATGTCAAGTTTAAGGCAACGTCGTACGGTATTTAGATGAATAAATCTTTACATATTCATAAAATATTTCTCAAAAATGAAAAAAATTCTAGAAAATATGTCGGCAACGTCGTACGGTTCAATTGTTTTTTCTCTTATATCAAGCTTTTCTCCATGAAAATTTTTCATGTCCATATGAACTTCAAAAATTATTTTTCTTTTTCGAATGTCTAGGTGAACCAAAAAGTATAAATACATAAATATTTGTATAATGTGTATAGTGTTAGAAAAGGAGGTTTAGTGGTAACGACTAAGTTAAGGATAGCCACAATCTGTTTTTATGTTAAAATCACACTTAACACAAAAACACAAATCTTCAATCGCAAATGTAAAGATTTTAGATTAGATTGATTATTCAAACTCAAACTCAGATTTTATTTCACATAGGCCCTAATAGTCAAAAGTTAAGGTGCACGGTTCGGAAAAGTTTATCTTATGGAGAAAAGCCGGCAAGAAACTCCATAGACACTCTTATAAAAAAAAAGTGATAGTACAATTTAACACGTCAGGTATGTGGAAACAAAGTGGACTATTCGTGATATTCAAACACACAATAATAAACACTCTATTGCTTTTGTAATTGTATAGTATAATATATATTCTAAAATTAATATTAGCTGTGAAATATTTATTTCTCACCTGTAAGTATAAGCCTGAGATATGAATTGTTTTGGCTTAAGAGCGGTATTGGTAGGAATTATTATTATTATATTATTTTATTGCTTTTTATGAGAGAAAGAACTCGAGGCTAATAAGCCTGTATGGAATTAGGACTAAGCCTCAAAATCCAGAATAGCAATGCAACTCATGAGGTTGGCTCATCCCGACAAATAACATAAATTACGATGTAAAAACACATGTGTACTTTAAACCTTATTCGAGTTATTTTTTATTAAAGCATAATTATTTAAAACCTGTTCCATACATTCAAGTTTAAAGGGGATACGGATTAAAAAACGGAGCGGGCAGCTTATCTTCTCACGAATCCTTAAATAACGAGAAGCGGGTCACGTAACTTCCGTTAACGATGAGCCAGTAATAATTGTACAATTTAATGCATGGATCAAATAACTTGAACTTGGGGCATTAATGTGTTCTATTACAAATTGTAATGATTTTTGATCTCATGTATTTTTTCACACAATAGAGTTTGGTTTTGTTTTATTATGTTTTTGTTTATGGCTACCAAGCATCTGCGAGGGTAAGCTGCGCTTGCTACGGTTTACTTTGGATGGATGACCATTTCCTCACATCAAAATTTCTCCGTACTTCGTAGCACATTATGCTGTTGGTCCCAGCTATCAGACGAAAATTGATGATAGTTGTTAAAGGAATTTAGAAGCGCGAAATTGTGATAACTTTGTAGGTCTAGACTTAAGCCCTGCGTGGCTATTGTGTAAGTACTCACTAGGAAGCTGACTTCTGAATCCGCAGTGAAATCTATAATTTAGTATTTTTTACTACTTTTGATTGTGGATTTGTCAGTGAGTGTGTCGCCTCCCTACGTGTTCCTTCCCGATTAGCTCAACTAGGAGGTTCTCTCCACGGCTGCAAGTAACGGATTTCAGTTAATGATATTGAATGAAACGTATCATATATTTAGTTATAATGGTATATTGATATTCACAACTTCAACACTCCATGATGATTATGTGTATTTTAAAATATAGCTTATTATCAAAATATTTAAGCTAGTTTAAAAATAAGTAGTTGGAATATTGCAGGAGACTATTTGTCAGAGCGACAGCTGTGTGTCGAACCACTAGTGTTCAGAATGGAATCCAATTTGATAATAATAATGATCAAAATATGAAGAGCGACTCTACGTCACATAAATTCAAATTTTGATTTGAATAAAGAATGAATCGTGAGGTGGACAGTGATGAAAATAAAAGGTATGAAGTCATGAAATAGGTTGATTGAAATGAAGGTGAAGGATGACTTCGACACAAGTTTACCAGTGAATTGTTACAAAATAGCACTGCTGTTGTTAATGGGTTTGCGTAGGTTAAATTGCCTACTTAAAGCCGACAGAGATACTGCCTGTAGGGCCCTGTAGGCAGGGCTTTGAATAGGCTTCTTTAGTTGGCACTAGCTCTATGAGAAATAACAAATGAATAAATCGAAACAACATGTACACGGCCGATTCATAGTCTAAGAACTAGTCTACTGTCCAAAGTTCTGAAGAATTCAATCTGTAGATAAGTTGATTAATAATCTCCTCAACTCCTTTCAATCTGGTTTTCGTTCTGGGCATAGCACCACTACAGCCCTTGTTAATGTTACGGATGATATCAGGTCAGGCATGGAAATTGGTAATCTGACGCTTATTGCATTGTTAGATTTTAGCAATGCTTTTAATACTGTGGATTTCGATATTTTGCTTGGCATATTATGCTCGCTTAACATATCTCCATCGGCAATTGATTGGTTTCATAGTTACCTGATTGGTCGCCGACAACGCATTTGCATCGAAGACACCTCGTCTTCTTGGTGCAATACTTCTGTCGGTGTACCACAGGGTGGCGTTTTATCCCCATTACTTTTCGCAGTTTTTATAAATTCTATTTCTGATAATCTTTTATCTTCCTACCACCTTTATGCAGATGATCTTCAAATGTATTGTCAAGCACCTCTTAGAAACTTGACTGAGGCTTTTACTACAATGAACTTGGATCTTGCCCGAATAAGTGACTGGAGCAAGAAATATGGACTGAAGGTCAACCCTACAAAGACACAAGTCATTGTGGTGGGCAGTTCCAGGATTGTTTCTAGAGTCGATTGGTCGACACTTCCCCAAGTTTCTTTTGATAATTTTAATATTCCTGTCAGCAACAAAGTCAAAAACTTGGGGATACACATTGATAAAGACCTTTCTTGGACTACACAGTTATGTGACGTTAGTCGAAAGATATTTGCCTCAGCGGCGTCTTTGAAAAGGATTCGGAACTTTCTTCCGATTGCCACTAAAATTGCACTTGCACAATCTCTTCTTCTACCTATCCTCGATTACGCTGCTGCCAGCTATCTAGATCTCACCCAGGAGCAATTTGATAAGATTGAGCGACTTCAAAATTTTTGCATAAGATTTATATTTGGTTTACGCAAATATGATCACGTGTCACAATTCCGGTCGAAGCTCAAATGGCTACCAATTCGCCTTCGCCGGAATGCTAATATACTTTCGCTTCTATACAGTGTACTGTTTAATCCATCTACTCCCTTATACCTCAAAAACCGTTTCGAGTTCCTCGGTGACACTCACACGCGATTCCTAAGGTCATCAGAAAATTTAAAGCTAAAAATGCCAATGCATTCTACAATTTTTTTTGACAAATCCTTTACGATCCAAGCAGCTCGTTTGTGGAATGCATTACCAGTAACAATAAGACGTGCTCAGTCACTGCCAGCCTTTAAAAGTCTGGTAAAAAATCATTACTTGTCGGTTTAAATTTTTGTGCTCCTGATGATTAGATTTACATTCGCTCTATTTGACAAATCCATTCAATATGTATATTTAATATTTTCATGTATATTCCTGTTGTATATTTATGTATTTAGTATCTGTAGTATATGTATAGTAATATTTATTTATTTATATGTGTAAGCTACACCTCAGACTGCCTCACAACTTTTCTATTTCCTCTTTTCCATCCAAAGGTTGCCTGGAAGAGATTGCGGATAGCGATAAGGCCGCCTATTGTACTGTTTGTTTAAAATGTCTGTATATAATATGTTTTGGTGTACAATAAAGAGTATATAAATAAATATAAATAAATTAAAAAAGTCTTTGCAACCAACATTGTTCTCTGTATTGCCTCATCATATCAGTCAAAATATGTCCACTGCTGAACAAACGTCTCCCACATAAACGGCTGGTTACATGCCGTACGTCTCTATTTTGGAGGGAATTTGTCAGTACTCACCACGCTTGGTTACTGTTTACTGGGTTACTGAACGCAGAATGGCTGCTGTTCAACAAAAAATGTGCTGCAGTCCATCCCTATCGTTTGAAATTCCTTAATCATCTTTTAAGACATATACGGGTGGAGATGGAGTGGTTCTTCATAATCCGGGGACAACACAAAAGCTTTCAAATATATAAATATTCACATGTAAGATACCTGACTTGAACGACTCAATGCCTTGGACAGTCTTTACTATCAGCAAGTAGTTACAAAACTTCGAATATCTGATAACCAGTTAAAACATGAGATATCGGCGTTCTCCAGTAATTGGATCGCGGAAGCTATACTGCCTATTCAATATAACCGTTATTGTGAAAATATCAGAACCGACCTATTATGATGTCCTCATCGGTAAATTAATTAGACGCTGCCATACAAATAATACGAAGTTTAAGAATAAGAAACATTGATACAAACCTCGGGGAGGTCGTTTACCCTTGGTACTGCTAATACTACTTTGGCAACTTATGATGCCATAATTACAAGCCCTTCATCGGGGAAAATTACTTACGACGCTTATAAATTTTTACGAAAGTTTGCTAATCTGTTTCCTTATTGCGTAGACCCGTGTGGTGCCGGCTAAGAGTACCACTAACCTATCTCATCTTGTGGGTAGTGTAAAAGGTGACTAAGGGATTAGCCGGAGCTAGGGCAGCAGCGTCATTCGAGTACATTTACAAACTAACTGCGATCGCCAACCCGCATGCCAAGCGTGGCGATTATGGCAAAACCACCCAATGAGCACAGAGCACAAACCCAAACAGGTAGTTATGGTGATTTTCGGGGAGGCCTGTGTCCAGCAGTGAACGTTTTTTGGCTGGATGATGATTGCGTACACAGCGACCATGGCTTTAGTGCATAAGTATAATCAGGACTCTTTTTGAGCTGCCCAGTGACGAGACGAGCAAGTCATTCGCCTGCTGGTAAGGGTCACACCAGCGCATAACGATTTTCATGCTGTCGAATATATCTGTCACACTGCGGTGTTATTTCTTTTTGGTATACAATGGAAATTCTACATGAACTTCTGCAGCCCCGGGGAAGGGTGAAGGGGCGTGCCGGACTCCGGACTGGCTCTAAAACCACTGGAGCGGTCAACTTCGGCACCGAAGGGAGATTCCAGGTTCCCCATTGATGCCGCTATGCCTTTAGGCACATCTCGGAGGGGATGACTGTAAAGCGGTCACCTCCTCTAGCGGAGAGAAGGTCACCCTCCAGGCTCATCTCAAGGAACTGCAGTGACACCTATCCAGCCGGGCTCTTGTAGTAAAAGACCTACCACCAGTAGATCAGGCACAAAGAAATATGTTTTTTATATTATCTGGATTTAAAACGTTTTTGCCGAGAAATAGTGCTTGACTGGTTCTCTGTAACTTGAAACTACCGAGATACCGTAATCACTGAACTGTAAGTTAACGACCTTCGCTTAACACTTAAATGAACATGGGTAATTGTTTATCTTTTAAACCCTTTCCGAAACATGTAACTGGTGGCTTCCACTACGGCCAAAGTAACCAGATGAGGCGAATTAGTGTCACAAAAAGTTATTATAAATTTATAAATTTTGCCAAATATCGTTTTCCGAACGGAAGGCATGGCATCCATGGAATGTATCACTGGTTTATAATGACGCGTTAATTGTAAATCAACTGCGGGAAGCTGGTAAATTTGATGTTCATTGGGCTAGTAAATTGACACTGTTAAAGCTTGATTGCAATATCCGCTAACCTGACTTTGAATTGTTTAGATATGACTTTTAATCAATAAATATTTTTGCATAAAAAAACGGTGGTAAAGTTTGTAACAGTATATTATTAAAAAATACACAAAAGGAATGTAATGTGTATACTGCTTAAAATAGAGTCGGCACCATCACCAGATTCAAAACTTTTTACTTTTTGTATCAAGATAAGTCTTAGGACTTCGACTTATGTCTGATAATATAACTATTTCAGACGTAACATATTATTGACCTATAGCAGAAAGAAACAAAGAAGAAATAAAGTTATAAATTCATTTGACACAGACTATGTGTACTACACATAAATATCATCTATCAGCTGAAGGACGTTCACTGCTGAACAAGGGAGAGCCCATAGATTTCCATAATTGTGTCATCATTTTGCGGGGAAATTGCCAGTACTCACCACACTTGGTATGCGGATTGGTGAGTGCAGTATGCCCATTGTTCCACAAATGGGACGCTGCCACCAATCGCTCTGATATAAAGTCCCTTAGTCGCCTTTTACGACATCCACGGGCAGAGATGGAGTGGTGCTATATTCTTAAACCGGCCACCACACGGATGAGATAATAAAAAAAAACTGTTTTCAATAAAAGCCCAAGGAAAACATTTTTGAGTGACCCGCAGTTGTACCAAAGTAGTAGTACCAACTCTATTATTTGCACTTACTCGTACATTAAAATTGTTAATCGTATTATGGCTTTTTCCACTTAGTAAGTGGATAGCCTTGTGTTATCGTTGTTCAAGATACACAAAGGGCACCGACTTGCCTTAACGACAACCGTCACATGACAACAACTGGGACTGACGATTTTCCATGCCCTCTAAATCACGGTTACGCTAAATTCAAATACCACTCACTATGCACTCAAAAACCAAAATCTGGCTCAGCCACGTTAATCAGTGAAAGAGTCGAGTAGAGTAGAGTATACTTTATTGTACACCAAAATAAATACAAAGTAATTAAAAACATAACAATAATCTCATAAAAAGACACGTTCAAACTGAACTATTGCCTGTTATATTATCTAAAATTTCCAACAGACAGCGATTCAACGAAAAACGTTGAATACCTACTATTTTTACGAATAGAGCTGTCAAAATAATAAATGATCCATTGATATTTGAACCTCTTCGCTCTTCAGTCGAGTATAAATCGAAAAACTGAAGTATTTCAGACAAAGAAGAATTTTTCTGTTAATAATTTATATTCAATCAAACAACGTAGGTTTTATTTTATTTCATACGGTATCCCACCACTCCCTCTCCTCTCGTGGATGTCGTAAAAAGCACCTTAAGGACTCTAAATCAAAGGGACGGACAGCAACGTCTCTTTAGTGGAACAGCAGCCATTGTGCCTTCTGCACTCACCAACCCGCCTGCCAAGCGTGGTGAGCCAGTACGCAACACTAAATTGCCAATGCAAATTCCCCCAAAATGACAACACACGGCATGTAACCCGTCATTTATGGAGCGGGCTTTTTTCAGCAGTGGATCTCTTTTGGCGGATATCATGTCAACAGGTTTTAAACTTTCGGGATCTATACATATTGTAAAATCCTTGATATTGGGGTATATAACGCAATCAAATACAATATTTTCCGACAGCACGCTTTACGCAGATGTATGAACTCTAGTGATATTCCATGTTTAAAATTATACACTGTACCTGGTATTACTTATTTTTTGTATTATTTTTGTTCATCCGCTATCTCCGTCACGGCTTACACTAGTCAAAACCATAAAGCGTGGAAATCTATGAGTCTATTTTTTCCCAGCATGGATGTGTAATAGGCTTAGCAACATGAAAAATAGTAGAAATCTTGAGATGAAAACAAAGACTTGTGTGTTTTTTATCTACAACATTATGTCGTATAATCACGTATCAATCAATCATATCGGCCATTTATACGTCCACTGTTGAACAAAGGCCTCCCCCATAGGTTCCTCAACTGTGTCATCATTTCGAGGAGTATTTGCAGGGGGGTTGGTGAGCGCAGTATGGCTACCAGTTCACAAAAGGGACGCTGCTGCCCATCCCTTTGGTTTAGATAATCACGTATACGAGCAAGTTATTCGCTTGGTGATAGCAATTGTCATGCTACTTATTACTACTCCTTCGTGGCACCACACTGCACTTATCAACTTGAGACATTAATTATAGTGTCGCCACAGTACCATTCAAACACAGAAATATCTTAAGTAACACTACTGATCGGCCGCCGAACAACTGGTATCTACCGAGCTGGACTCTTCAAGTAAGAGCTTGAAGAGAGTAAAAATAACGGACATTGTCAAATCTGTAATGATTAAACTTGACATAATAATAACTCAATACTACTATTGAGTTATTATTATGTCAAGTCAAGTGTATCTTATAGGAAGCCTCACCATCAGACTGTTATTAATCAGAATACATTATTTTATTGGTTTAGAAACCATAAACGCGGCTATCCTAAGGACGTCTTAGATTCGATTTCTAAATAAGGCAGTGTTATCGAGCGTTTCTATTATAAAATTGTCAGTACCAGCACGGAGATTGGAATTGTGTTCTATAGCCATACATTTATATAAAGGCCCATATAATGTGACCGAATACTTGGAACTTGATTTTGATATTTCTTTCTGAATAATCCCTAAAGATACTTGTAAACTGACTTCAGCTAAATTTAATTTATCCATTTATTTTATTCTTCAGCTGCAATCGTGACTGCGGTTACAATTCTTTCTTGACTCCATCCATCTAATAGTTATTTTTGTAATAATTCATTGTGTTTTTACTGACATCTAGTCACAGTCAGCAAATTTCCGGAGAAGTGTATTTCCGTTTCTAAGAAATATTCTTTGTTACAAATAGCGCGTAAGTCACGACTTGCGTCATCAAAAGGAAGTGGTAAAGCTTTTCTTTCTTCTAAACATGCTGAACTATCTCCGGTGTAGCAAACCACAGATAAATATAATATTGGGACTGACAACTTGTCGATACAAGTCAATCTTTTAATAATGTTAATCTCTGCCTTCACGTGTGAAAATTGCTTTCACCTTTGATCTTTTTGTTTGGTTTCTATTGAGACGTCTTTCTCGTGCTGCTTAGTGGCATCTTATTTTCATAGGTTTTGCGCACATCGTTATAAGTTTACCTATCATGTTATTATTATTAAGAGCCTGAGCTGTCCCACTGCAGGGGAAAACCCTACTCCCTACTCTTATTCCACTTCTCCCTATCTATCACAACAAAGGAACAGTCTCTTTGACAGGAGTCCAGCTCACCCCGCCATGTTTGACTGGGTCTACTGTTGACGTTTGCCATTTAATGGGACTGGTCGTAAGTTTGGCCCATTGGACATCATCATGACATACGGCAGATGTGTCGAACCCAGTTCCACTTAAGCGTAGTGACTTTCCAAGTGACTTCAGACGTTTTAGTTCTTGAACGTATTATTGTATTACTGATTCATTCTACAAGTCTTTTACAGATTTTTTTACTGTCATGTATAGGATTGTAATGTTTATTACATGTATTTTCGTGAGTTTCTATTTCTGTAGTATGGGTCGCCTTCATTCGTCAAATAAGTACATTTATTCTTCCTTCTTTCTCATGAAATATTAAAATAACACAAAATTAATACCTTGCTATTAAGTTTAAGGTTTTATAAAATATCTAATTATAATTTTAACTTATTAAGTACTGCCTCAAGACGATTAACCAGTGTGTGTTACCAGTGATGACATATGAAACAGCGACGTGGTCACTCACAATGGGCCAAGAAATGGCATAAGAAAACTCAAGGTCACTCAGTGAGCTATGGAGAGAGCTATGCTTGGTAGTTCTCTACAAGATCGAATCAGAAATGAGTGGCAATGGGCGGGGCACATTGCTCGTAGAACTGGTGGCCGTTGGAGCAAAAAGGTTCTTGAATGGAAACCGCGCACCGGAAATCGCAGCGTAGGACGACCTCCAACGAGGTGGACAGACGACCTGGTGAAGGTCACAGGGAGTCGTTGGATGAGAGCGGCAGGTGACCGCTCGTTGTGGAAATCTAAGGGGCCTTTGTTGCTGATATGATGATGTAGTAGTATTAAGAATTTGTTTTAACTGAATAGTTATCATATTAGCTTTTAATAGTTTCTGCTTAGACGCGCGGATCAAACTGGTCGACTGATTGTTAGTCAAAGCATGACTTATCTTGATTCTATAACGGCCGAATACTGAAACGCCTCTTAATATTAATTCTCGCTTTAACTATTCGAGAAACCGGCTTTCGTTAGGAAATCGAGCTGCTCAAATAGGTTAAAGCAGAACTTAATATAATGTGGCATTTCAGTACGGCAAATCATGTTAATAATTGCTGAAATGCTAAATAAAGAACGAAAGTGTTTTCTTGCTATTTACTCTAGGCAAACGAGTGGAAATTCTAGCTGTACAGATTTGGGTTATTTTTTACGGAAAGTATACTAGCTTTATTTAAATCCTAAATTAAATAACCTATTCATATTTTATTAATACCATAACCTGATAACTCACGGTTTCTAAAAGCTTAATAAAATCGACCAGTAAATTTACTATTAAATCTCATGGTTACTAATTTGTTGACCAATCATATTATTAGTTCCTTGGTTAATAATTTTGAACAATCAATAACACTAGCTTGCATGAGATTGCAAAGAAACCATAGGGATGTCTCATAAAATTTGCTCAATATTTTGGGTTCTCCTGGATAAATGCAATGATGTAGTTGTGAAATAAAAAAATCACATCCAATGTATAAAATTTGAAGGAAAATATTATAATTAAAACAGGGCAGTTATTTTTATAACAATAATTACACGCGCGTGTTAGTAACACGAATGACCTGATTAGGAACTTAGAATATTGTCTTATAATATATTCACTTATGCGGGTAATTAGTCTATTATTAGTAGTTGACCACTATATTAGTTTAGTAATAAGTGGTTTCTCTCGCGGATAGTTTGTTAATGTATTTTACACAACTCCTTTTCATATTCCTCTGTGGTTTTAAATAGTATCACAATTGTATAATATATTAGGATTGAAGGTATCAAATATTGAAATATATTGTGCGAGTTTCGTGCTTCGAAATGATTAAACCATGGGTCTATTTGCACGATACGGAAACTAAAGCTAATATTCACAACTAATATTAATAATTCCCCAGCGTAGCGCTCACGTAGCCTATATCGTAGCAGGTGCTACGAATCGACTACGCTCGCGATAGTTTGAATGAAACTTTGTAACGATATTAGTCGGTACACAAAGGTAGTTTATAAGGTGCTAAGTTACCGCCTAGACGACAATAATGATAAAAACCTTATTAGTTTGCGTTATTGTGCCGTACGCGATTTTATCGCACTTTTAATTGTAGCATTCTTTTTTTAAATAAGTATTCTATCGGAAACATTTAATAGGGAATTTTGTAGGTATATTTATTTGATTTCATAATTTGTAACAATGTTGTCGAATGTCTATACGCGGGCAATTACTGACACAACATTTTTAATCTATAAAAAAGCTTTTCCCTTTATTATATAGACGGCTATAGTGTTACCACTGAAAAGCTTATGCCATTACGGACGTTACATAATTGATTAACTAATTACACTACATGGACGGCAAGTTGCCGTCCTGTCGAATTTTTAAATCCTCACGTGGCTCAATTAATATTAATGATAAACGGTCACTTCACAGCACTATCACATGGGTTTTGTTTACCACAGGATAGGGTACCTAATACAGTTACAGGATATGGATAGGTTCGCGTTGGGCGGTCGGGCCGCCACGCGCGGCCGGCTGTATTGTGAGGCCGGTGGAGGACGCATCTAACACTGTGAACGCGGCCGGCCGGGCTCCTAGCGCCCGTTGCACTGCTGCGCGCGCCGCCACCGCCGCCGCCGGCGCCCGCTCGATATCGGCGCCGCGCCCCACACAACTCATTATACCACCTGTGAGCACCGTCAAAACACCGCGCCATGGTTTTTGTCAGATCAGGCTCGCATCGTAAACATGCACCGCCGTATTATACCCAGCGTTAGGGGGTTGAAACACGATCGCGGGACAGCACAGTAAAGGTGTCGTTTCGAGTTGGCAGATATTTTACTCGCCAAGTTTAAGGCGTTTATCATGCAATGAAACTCATTGGAATCAATCAAAACTTTTGCTTCCAAGCATGTGTTACATTTACTTAAATATTCTGTTCAGTGTCGACATAATTACTATAATTATAATATTAGAAAGACTTCAGACTTTATTGTGCTTTTTATTGCAATAGCGTAGTAATTAAATTTACTATAAAATGCGTGGAAAATGAAAATAGGGTAAACCGCGACTGACATACGATTAATATTTGCAAGCTTATAGAGAGTTAATAAGCTTCCGTATTTAAGATGTAGGGTGATCATTTAATAAATATATTTATTTTAATGATGAATTTTTTATTATATTGAAATGATATTGATTGCGGATTTAGGCATATGGTTGATAATCAATAAATAAATTTGAGTCTTTGATTTAAAAGACAAATGGGCAGTACATATCAATGAAATTAATCCGCATGAAACATGTCATCATTTCGGCCGAATGAAGTCCACTGCTGGACACAGGCCTCCCCCAAAGATCACTACCTCGACCGATATGGGTGTGTTGTCTGTTTATTGGGGGGTCTTGCCATAATCACCACGCTTGGCATATGGGTTGGCGATCTCAGTTGAGTTGTTAATGTACTCGAAGGACGCTGCTGCCAATCCTCCGGCAAATCCCTTAGTCGACTTTTACGACACCCACGGGATGAGATGGGGTGGTAGTATTCTGAGCCGGCTCCACACGGCATGAAACATGCGATTATCAATAATTATCAATTAACAAATTATTAGACCATCACTTAGCCGTCTATCGAATCTCAACGAAATAAATGGGTATATATTTTAAGCAGGTACCATTTTGAAAGGACATCGTTTCCTCATTTTATTCACAGCCCTTCGTAATATAATGGCCTCATAAAAATAAAAGATGAGCACAGATAGTACAAAATACAATGTCACTGGATACTAAAATATCGGTAGGGTAATAAAATGTTCTCTTATGTAAAATCGCATGACAATTTCACACAAACTATAGTGTCGTAATAGTACTCCTGACTTCCAAATCGGTAGTAAACATGAACATCGCTAAAAGATATGTTATCAGAGGTGCAATTCTCTAAGCTCAAACATCCATACATCCTTGAATACAGAATTGAAATAATGGTGCTAACCCGATTTGGTATTCGCTAAGACTGGTCCTCATGGCTTACGTTCTGCAACGTGTCCTTGAATAGCTTCAATCATGTCTTAGCGAATACCGAAATTGGTTTTACACCGTTATTTCGATTCTGTATTTAAGGATGTATGGATGTTTGTGCTTAAGGAATTGTACCCCAGAAGACATGTGAAACAATAGTTTTTTATTCGATTCTAATATTAGAGGAATAAATTAAAGTAGTAACGTAATCTGTACTGTTTTAGGGGCTTTTTGGTTTACGATTATATAGAATAGGCAGTGCTAAGCTGAAACAGATAATGAGTTCCTTTAAGGAATATAAGACGTACATAGGGAAGCATATACTATTTATTCTCTTCGATCTCTATTCTAACCATTTGTGAACAAATTTTATCTGGTTTGTTTGTGTCAGTTGTGACTTTTTGCAAAAATCTGCATGAAGATTGCTCCTGCGTGGTGAGTTCAGTTTAAGACATACATTTGACATGCACAAACACCCAGACCTGAAACAACTACATTTAGGACTTACAAATAATGTTCTGTGTGGGGATCACAAATAATGTTCTGTGTGGGGATCAAACCGGTGATACGCGGTGCAGAAAGCCACGCGCCTACTCACTGCATTTGGTGAAATAAAATATCCCGAACGTAATAAGCATATTGTCGTCTTTACGGCAATTAAAAATATGATAAAATGATGCTGCTTGATTGATACTCAGGTATCATCATGTGCATATCTGGGCTGCCGAGTGGCAGATTCTGGTCAATCGGATCGGGCAAGATCTCTTTCTGCCTACTGCCGGCATGCGGCGATGTCGGCTATGATGACAGAGCACGAAAACTGGAACGCAGTGGTCTCTTTCTGTCTGACTTCTATATTAATGTCGGGAGAGGGCCGATCCTGCTCGAAGAAGGAGGAGACGAAGCCGGGGTAACAACCACCCTGGTGCCTAATTCCCATACGCCTGAAACCCCCTGCCATCGCTATGAGGCGGGGGGCCTCTGTTCACAGGTGCGTAGATTGGGGAATCTGCGTGCTCATACTGAGCGACCCACGAGACGACGGTGGCTTGCTTGTGGTCACGCACTGCCGCGTGCGCATCGCACAGTGCACAGGGCGATTCGGCCTACAAGCGTTGCACCAGTGCGCGGCTCTAGTTTGATCATACGAGGACCTGGAGCTCTCCTTAGGTGCCGAAGATGACCGCCCCAGTAGTTATACATCATCATGTGCCGTCTGCGCAGCACAGTCCACAGCGGGATGATAATTTACTATCCCCCTGAGATGAGCTTCCAGCGTTTTTACAGTACCCTCCTAACGCTAGAAGGGGTTACAGCTTTACAATCATACACTCCGAGATGTGCCTAAAAGCGTGGCACCAATAGGCAGCTCTAGTGTGATCGTATCGAGGATCGGGAGTCTCTTTTCTGTGTCGAAAATGACCGCTCTGGTAGTTCTAGCTGGTACGAGTCGAACATGCGTGGGCAGGGCAGGGTCCTTTCCTGAGGCGGAAGAAGTACATGGTGTATTTCCACCGGGTAAAAAGGTATCATCAAAAAATTCCAAAGCTGTATATGCCCTATAATTAGCGGTAGTATCATAGACCACTGCTATGAACTATCTTGTGTTTATTTATCAGCTTACAGTAAAATTACAGAAACCATAACAATGTTTGACACTAAAATTAATTGTGTCACCAACAATTAATTACTGTGGTAATCCACACCGACATGTTCTATTACATAAGCTTGGTTATAACTTCGGAAATAGGCATCATTATTGCGGTATTCGTAAAATTTAAACTGGTTTTATATCATTTAAACAGGTTTTATATCATTATAACTGGTTTTATATCATTTAAACATTTACACCGCAAATAGCTTGAACAAATTCTATTGTAATATTTGATTAACGATGAGCTCAGATATACACATTCAATTTTCAATTTGTGTGATATTGATGTACCAAGTCGCGTATTTGTGTGCTCAAAATCGAACGTCATTAATGACCTAACTTTATGTGCGTAGAAATGTCAACTCGCCTTCGCGCGCCGCTGTGCGTGTTAGTTCTCTAATCCAATTGCTTTCGCTTGCATTTATGTTTGTGAAAGTCTTATAAGGTGCAAACTGAAGGCACTGTACATAAATGTTGTATTTGTATTCGTGAGAGATGAAAGCAGTTCAAAGTTTATATTGAGTATTTTAATAGAATTTGTGAGCATCAACCATATACATTTTGCAAAACATTTCTTTTCAGTGTTTGATACAACCTGAGATGAGCTTTTCATATTTTGAACCTAATAACCTTTCAATCAACCTACAGAACCTTTAGAAACTCAATTTTCAGCAGAGACTACCTCACAATTTAAATATAGATTTTACCGCACATCGATAAACTCAAGCAGATCTTAACAACGGTTATTGGAACATTTCATTAATATATACTATATACATCAAAATACCGGAATCTTTGGGAAGAGATTACACTTAGGCCTTTGGTATAAATAGGAAAGCCATTGAACTCGGAAATAATAGGTTACATTTTTGTCATTTTGAGCACGCAATGTATCGTAAACAACGCGATCAAACCGTTACGTGATTATTGTACCCTGATATTATTATGCTACAGTGAGCAAAGGCCTCATCCATGAATTGTTGCAAAAAAAATACAACGAATTAGTTTTTATTTATATTGGATAGAGCAAGACGCAAAATTCAAACACTGAGGGTTCCAGAAGCATGTATTGAATCCATGCTATCAGTTTTTGTTACGGTGTCGCTTACATCCTTATATCAAATAACCAGAACATAACACAAAAAGGTTTCTTAATCTCAAATAAAATATACTATTCTTAAAACAATGATCCTTGACTAAGCATCATCTCAGTTACTCGTATATTTTCTAAGATAAGTAAGGCGTAATCTATTATAGCCTTCATTCGTCGATCTAGTCAGAATGCCAGTGGTTTCAGTTGTCACTGTACAACCTAGACAACTATAAATATAGACCTTTCGACCTGAACTTTCCAAGACATATCTTTTATATTTACGCTAGCATTTCACTAAAAAAAAAACGAGTTGAAGTTGCATTATTAAGTGCAAATCCCTCTCAAAAAACGATATGTACATGTAATATGCATATGATATTAAATAAATCTCGACTATTTAATTATTTTGTAAAATATAGTTACGTAATACTTATAGTCTCTGACGTGAATTTTATGCACTCTCACAAATATTCCCCTTCCTTTCCACAATATGCCTTTTTTCCGTTCAATTATACATGATGGAGTAAAAATCATAGGTTTGGCAAAAAAAAACATATTTATTTGCCCTGCGTGGTGTCCAGTTTTAAATTATAGTAAGTAGTAGGCTAAAGGCCGACATTAATAATCAAACTAATCCAAAATATATAGATTAAAGATTTTGATCTTATTTGTTTTTGTGTTAAGATCACATTTAATACCAAAAATAAACAAATACTCAATCTCAAAAATTCGGATTGGACTGATTATTAATTTCGGCCGTAAGAACCTCTAAGCCAAAGGGATGGGCAGCGTCCTTTTTGTGGATCAGTAGCCATACAGACATTACTGTGTTCCATTCTGAAGGGCACTGTAGACAGTGAAATTACTGTGCATAGCAGACTAAATAATTAATGTGTTGTCTGAGGGCAGTGTGGTACCATGCAGAACTAGTCGTGGGTAGTATTTGGTTGTTATGGGTAGGCGTAGCACGTTCCACCAGGCGAATGATTTGTCCGTGTCTTCACCAGGTTATCTATATTTACACGTCATCTAGTTTGGGAAACGGATACAATGCCTTTTCAAATAAGACTGCATTTTGGTATATTGGCAGAGTGCAAGTTAAGAAATAATTAAATTGCAGATCACGATCTACACCAACAAGGAATACGAACTAGAGAGATGAATATAAAATAAAGAATATTCTTTAAGTAGGTACTATATGTTATCGCCCGTTTAAGACTATCACTTTGCCAAAAAACCCGGAAGAATGATGTCAAATGTTATAATGCAAACGTAGCTTAATTTTACATTATTATGAAAATCATGTAGGAAAGGGCCATTTCACGAAATTCTACATAGAAATGTATTTTTTATAACTGCCTACGCTAGACTTTCTACTGTATAATGGGTACATTTCACAGATATAAATCTTACACGTACATACACCCAGACCCAAAACAACTATCTGATAGATAGATCTGATAGATCATAGGATTAATTGTTCCATGCGGGGACCGAACCCGCGATACGTAATGCAGAAAGCCAATAAATAGCTCAGCCACTGCGCCGGCTGTGCTGTAATATAATCTATAACCTTTAAACTATAATATAATCTATAAACCTCTAAAACAACTAAACCTCTTTTATGAGCTTTAGCGCAAATTTTAATTTTCAGTATTCATAAAAACAAATATTAATCACTACATTTTATTCTACATTTACCAATGAGCATTTTACTCTCATCAACATCATCATCATAATCAGCCAAAGGACGTCCACTGTTGAACAAAGGCCTCCCCCATAAATTTCCACAATTGTGATGATATTTTGGGGGATTTTGCCAGTTCTCACCACGCTGGGCAGGCGGATTATGGTTACCATTCCACAGAAGGGACGCTGCTGCTTATCCCTCTAGCTTAGAGTGCCTTTTACGACATCCACGAGAAGAGATGGAGTAGTGCTATATTATTAGTTGGGACACCACTGATTAATTTGATGAACATTATTTATATCTTTCATATCTATACAAATAAATGAAATTGAAGTGTCGATTTGTAATGTTAAAATAAGGGCTTTTTACTCAATGCATATGAAAGTATATACGGTACATATAACAAAAACACAATTTTAATTTTTTTGTCTGTCTGTTTGTCTGTCTATATGTTTGTGCCGGGTAATCTCCGAAACGGCTGGACCTATTTTGACAGGACTTTCACTGAAATATAGCTGATGCTATAAAGACTAAGTTAGGCTACTTTTATATTAGAAACATAAAAAGAATGTAATCCAATATATCCACTTCAATGCTTAAATAATCAAATATCCTATTTTTTTAAATTAAACAGCTGGTGAATCCGCCGGGCACAGCTAGTCTTATCTAATCATATAATCGTCTACTGCTGAACATGGGCCTCCCAATCATCACCACAATGAGTGGTCATAAAGACAATTGCCATAATCACCACGCTTGACAGACGGATAAGTGATCGCAGTAAGTTGTCATTAGTACTTAAGGGAGCGCTGCTTCCCTTTCTTTTGATGATTTGTTTCTTGTGGGTGGAAAAGGTGGTCTATACTTTACCGGAAACAATCATAACATAGCCAGAGGACGTCCACTGCTGAAAAAAGGCCTCCTCCACAGATTTCCACAACTGTATCAACGTTTTAAGGAGGTACGCGCCAATACTAACCACGCTTGGCAGGCGGGTTGGTGAGCGCAGTGTAGTTACTGTTCCACAGAAGGGACGCTCAGCATCCCTTTGGTTTAGAGTCCCTTAGTCGCGTTTTACAACATCCACGGGAGGAGATGGAGTGGTGCTATAATCTTAATCCGGACACCACATGGAATCAATACTACCGGAAACAATACTATATGAACTCGTACATATACATACATATATAATTACTTGTCCTGACTGACTGATTCATCAACGCAGAGCCTAAACCGCTGGGGCTACAAACTTGAAATGTTTGCAGTTTGAGGCTATTAATAACGTAGGCAACTAATAAGGAAGCAATTTAAGAAATTCTACCTCTAACGTAATAGGGGTTGAAAGGTTGTATGAAACTCCGTAATTTTATAAGTAAGACCTATGAAAATTTGTATTTGGTTTTATGGTTCAAAATAAAGAAATATGTGTTACAGTGTTTTTACAAATTGTAGCCTTAACCTTTTCACCCCCTCTTTTACCAGGGGGTAGAAAGTTTTTCATGGAATATTCGTAATTTTTGTGACGCAGGTGAAACCGGGAGCTACAGCTTGTCGTTAATATAACTCGATCAAGAGCGATCTCAATTGAAGGTTTCAGAGGGTTACAGTGCATGCCGTGTGGTGCCGGCTTAGAACACCACCACCCCATCTCCTCCCGTGGGTGTCGTAAAAGTCGACTAAGGGATTAGCCGGAGGATGGGCAGCAGCGTCCTTCGAGTACATTAACAACTCAACTGCGATCGCCAACCCGTCTGCCAAGCGTGGCGATTATGGCAAAACCCCCTAATGAGCCCACAACACATCCATACCGGTTGTTGTGGCGATCTTTGGGGGAGGCCTGTGTCCAGCAGTGGACTTCATTCGGCCGAAATGATGACAGTGCAAAAAAAAGATACTACTACTATACATCATCATCATCATATCAGCCAAAGGGCTTTCTCTACTGAACGAAGAATCTATTTTCACAGTGGTGTCATTATCATCCAGTGGGAAAGTAGCCACACTACGCTCACCAATCCTCCTGCCGAGCGCGCTGAGTATTGGCAAATTCCCCCGAAAATGATGACAACACTGATTTTCTGTACGCTACAAGAAAAAAGAAATTATCCATACCAAATTTTTTTTTTTTGACATTTCTAGTTACATTACTAGTTGACATAGGCGTTACATATTATGAATACAACAAAATAATAATATGTTTACAGTTTACTAAAGGTAGGGTGCTATTATAATAACTATTTACGACTTCAAAATGTGTACGAAGCCTCATATCTGTATAGGATACGGTATAGATACCAACGTTCGGTGTTTAGCGTCGTATTAAAGTTTATAACATTACAAAATAGGGATTCTGGTTTGTGTGACACTTTGTATTGGTTATGATAAGCTTTCATTTATTTATTATACTCTTTATTGTACACCTTCTCCGTGTGGTGTCCAGATTAAGAATCCAACTCCTCCCGTGGAGGTCGTAAAAGCCGACTAAGGGACTCTAACCCAGAGGGATGGGCAGCAGCGTCCTTTCTGTGGCACATTAGCCACTCTGCGCTCACCAACCCGCCTGCCAAGCGTGGTGAGTACTGGCAAATTCCCCCCAATATGATGACACAGTTGTGGAAATCTATAGGGGAGGCCTTTGTTCAGTAGTGGACTTTGTATGGCCGATATGATGATGATGATGATGATGATGATGATTATTGTTCACCAATCAGTAAAAGATACAAAAACAGTAGCGCTTAAAAGTATATCTTAGAGTACAATGGGCTTTTATTCATATACATAGATTCGATCACAATTTACTAAAAGGATTGAGGAGTGAATGCTATGTATGTGTATATGCCTATTTGTATGCATGTGTATGAGGTACTCAAAGTCAGTCGTACTCACTGATAGTTAAGTTAAGCAACGCTTGGTGCGGTCAGTTCATTTTTTTTAAACCATGCCTCACACTAGGAATTATCCTGTGTTGTGGGTGCATTTACAGACACAATTTCACACACAATACACCCAGGCCTGGAACAACTAACTGCAAATATTACAAATATTTGTTCCGTGCAGGAATCGAACCCGTGACCGGAGCGCAGCAGCCAACTGTATCAGCCATTGCACCAACCGTGCCGCCAAATATATGGGTGACCGCATAGTGATATTTGAATTAAGCGTCTTCGTGCTTCGGAGGGCACCTAAAATCATCGGTCCTGGTTGCTGTCATTAGAAAATGGTTGGTAAGCCAAGTTCTCCAGCGTTGGGCAGCTTTAACAACTCTAACACAAGATTTGCCCCTGCCCACACGAAATAGGAGAAGAATAATTGTATATGTGCCCTTTTTAACGTACGGTAACATATATTAGTCTAACTAAAAAAGTTTAAACACATAGGATAACACAAAATACTTTCATCATCATTACATCAGCCCAAGGACGTCCACTGCTGAACAAAGACTTCACCCATAGATTTCCACAATGACCGATTACATGCCGATCGCATCCAACGACCCCCAGCTGGCTTTCCCAGGTCATCTGTCCATCTCATTGGAGATATACCTATATCAAAATACTATAGACCAAGTATATTTTATTCCCAATAAAAAGCACAACTTAAAGCATTCGTAGAACTTTTAAATGTTTAAAAAACTAACAGTATAGAATTTCATATCGAAATATTTGTTATTTGCACGAATGTACATATATTGCACGTATCGTCGGCATGGGTGTATTGTATGTGGAATTCATGTCTGTAAACGCACCCACGACACAGGAGAAATCCTAGTGTGGGGGCAACGTTTTTTTAACATACAAACAAACGAATGGATGCTGCATGTCAAAATAAATAAAACAAACGCAAATGACTCCGCAAAGCTGTTTCTGTTTAGATTTTAAACATGGATAGTAGGTATTTTTATGTAATTTGCTTTCCACAACAATATCTCAACTGTCTTCCAATGATATTTTTTTGTCAGATAACTGTTAATTTAAAATCGAGCATGCAAAAACGGAGGTTTATAAAAAATGAGAAGCTTTGCACTTTACTTACATGTTTTGTTACTTCTAGTGTCTAATTATTTTTTTTGCGGAATATTACGAGCACGGAAATACTATCTACAGTCCCCTACAGAACGCAATAGAGACATCAAAGTATCAACTTTGACAGGCGGATATAGTGCAAGACACCATTTATTATTCTCTTTGATAAAGGAGCATAGATATTCAGTTATATTATAACGGATAACTTTACCTTCAAGCTTGTTATCTCAAACAATATGGGCAAAGCTCCCAGGCCTACTTTTATCAATATTAAATACGATCTCAATAAATATGTAAAATATATTTCTGCCAAAAACTTTTGATATGGAGCATGTGTGGTGCCGGCTTACCGTGTGGTGCCGGCTTACCGTGTGGTGCCGGCTTTACCGTGTGGTGCCGGCTCAGAATGCCACCACCCCATCTCCTCCCATGGGTGTCGTAAAAGTCGACTAAGGGATTAGCCAGAGGATGGGCAGCAGCGTCCGTCGAGTACATTAACAACTCAACTGCGATCGCCAACCCGTCTGCCAAGCGTGGCGATTATGGCAAAACCCCCCAATGAGCCCACAACATATCCATATCGGTCGTTGTGGATCTTTGGGGGAGGCCTGTGTCCAGCAGTGGACTTCATTCGGCCGAAATGATGATGATGATGCACCCTTTTCACTTTCTTCAAAAGTTGCTTAAATTAAACGGGTAAATATCACAACCCTCAATTAAAATTGAGTCTTAAAATACTGGCCATAGATATTACATGTTTTTGAATAACATTTAAGGTCAACAGAAAATGTCCACAAACAATTTATTAGACTGCCTTATACATCTGGGCTACTATAACATATGAAACCATTAATTTATAAGACAGCTTAGTGATTATTTCTATAAGGCTATAAAGGTGTCATCGGCCTTTCGTTCAAAGGTCACATAAATACCTAAATCGAGTTGTTTACTTAACAATAAAAGGTCTTATGACGCAAACAACACAGGTAATTTCAGAGAGCAATCAAACAAGCATATTTATTTGGCTATTACCACCAATTTGGTAGGTTGTCTTATTTGACGCCACGGTTGGCACAATGGATAAACTGGCAAGATCAGCTTTCTGCGCTACGGGCCTCAATCGGATTTAATTCCTGCACGGACTAAATATTTGCATGACATACAGGTCGAGGTCCCATGCCACACCGGTTGGGTTTCAGTGTCTCGATGATCTTTGGGGCTATGCCTTTAAAGTACGCATGGCAGAGGACAGGCCTAAAGTGAGGGACGAAACTAAGAGGGATTAGTGGCGAAGTTCAGAGATTTTTCGGGTCTGTAAACAACCTCCACGATACAAGAGAAATCCTAGTGTGCTAAGTTTTATATGAAAAAACCTGATTGTATTTATATGAACTCTTCATGCCTAATATTATTTCTTTTGAATATTCTGATTTGACTATAAATAGGTTTCATTTATAATCAAAATCATGAAAACGAAGTGTTAAGTCCCTAGTTACGAAAAAAAGGAACATCAATCCAATTTGACGAAACGCTTTCCGAAAGTTGAAGTCCTAATAATTTATCTTACTCGTGTTACGAAGCATCGAACGATTTTCTATAGACTCATCATAACCGTTCGCTTGCCCGGCCGCTTTCTAGGTCAAGGTCCCCCTTAAACCCGGATACAACCTTCACGTGTACCCTTATTATCTGATTAATTTACAGAAAATCTTATTTTGTGAACAAATTAAAACACATAAAGTTTTGTGTCACATGTTACGTCCCCTTATGTCAAAGGAGTTTGTAGTTGTACTCGTAATAGAGTTGTCGTTAGTTAGTTTCTGTCGCTAATTTATACATTAGAAATAGTAGGTATTAAATTCAACTCAAAGGTTCAATGCTGAACAAATACCTCTCAAGCTTTTTCTTTTCTTTATAAAACTTTGCCCTACTCTAGGATTTCGCCTGTGACGCGGGTGCGTTTATAGACATGAATACCACAAACAATACTCCCAGATCCCGAATATCTACCTGCAGATCATACGAATATTTGTTCCGTGCGTGGATCGAACCATGACCCGGAGCGCAGCAGCGGACTGTATCACCAACCGTGTCGTCTAACTTAGATTTACACAGCCTAACGACCGGTTACATGCCTCTCAGCTCTAATGTCTCCCAGCTACCTTTACCCAGGTCGTCTGTCCATCTTGTTGGATGCCATCCCACACTGCATTTTACCGGTGCGTGGTCTCCACCCGAGAACCTTTAGCCTCAATGGTCATCGGTTCTACGAGCAGTGTGTTCTACGAGCTATATGCTCTATGAGCTATGTGTTCTACGAGCTATATGCTCTATGAGCTATGTGTTCTACGAGCTATGAAATCTACGATCTATATGTTCTACGAACTTTGTGTTCTACGAGCTATATGTTCTACGAACTATGTGTTCTACGAACTATAGACTCGCGTTAAACACGAGGTAACTACTTAGTACTAAGTAAGCTATGACAATGACACTCCGTTTTCCGAGCCTTTTCTCAACGATGTTAGGGTTGGCTTCCAGTCTAACCAGATGCGGTTGAATATAGATACTTTACATGGAGCGCCTACCATCAAATCTACACAATCTAGATCTAGATACTACTAGGCAATATCGAAATTCTGAGGCTAGATCAGTTTTGACAGACTATTGGGCTTCTACCCGTAGATACGCTTCTAGATATTTATATGACAGATTTAGCAGCTTAATTTGCTTTCAGAGGCACATAAGGGTTGTCGATGTGTTAGGAATGGGCACCCATCTAAGGACTGGCTACGGCAAGTGTTGCCTAACCTCGCAGATCTTTAAACTGTTAGGCTGTAACTTAGCTACAAGCCCCTCCCTCCTCTCATACAGGCCGAAGATATAACAATGACACTATTACATAAATTTGACGAAATTCTACATTTTAATAATCCTCTCAGTTGGAACTCATTAAAAGATAAAAATATTTTTTTATTCATGTAAATTCATTTATAGGCACTTATAAATAGTCAAGAATTTAGTTGCCGCGTTCCAAGGTGTAGATTTCCTATGGAGAAGAACGGGGACGAAACTTCATGGTTACTTTTTTTAAATCATACTGGTACAATGTTTTTTTTATCTACTATGTTCTCGAAATGATGGTAATGTGTGGACAATGCAGGAGAAAAGATTCTAAACTTCTTATAAAGTCTACACTAAACAAGGCTGATTTTAATTTTTACCAGAGTTTTTGATTCTATTGTTATGAGAGCATTAAGATGACTAATCCCAACAGACGGCACTCGTTCACGAGCATGATGAATGCATCCGCGTCGCCCAGCTCGACCATATTGTAGGGAAACTTAGCGACCCGATACAACGCAACCATCAGCAGGACACTTGAGTGAGCATGACATACCTAAACTGCCGGACAAATAACACGTCTATAAAACAAAATAATTGAATAGCACACATGGTTCTCGCACTATTACGGTATCAAATCTAAATGCAAAAAATGAACTAAAAAATAACATTAAAAATTAATAACAAAATGTCATATTGAATATTGAATGTCATTATATGAATTAATATAATCCATTATAAGAAATGATGCAATTTAAATGTTTTTAATTTTTTATTATTTGTATAAAAAAATAAAACATTAAAGGGTTAGTTGATCGACACCGAATGAAGAGTAAAACTATCCATATTTCCTGGTTATATATTGTGTGCTGCAGCAAGATTTCATTAACGATAACAACGCGTTGCTCAACATTTCAGCCGTAAAAATGTCCACTGCTGGACAGAAGCATCCCCAAAAGAATGCCACAACGACCGGTATGGGGCTGTATGGTGTGCTCATTGGGGGATAATGCCATAATCGCCACGCTTGGCAAACGTGTTGGCGATCGCAGTTGAGTTATAAATATACTCGAAAGATGCTGCTGCCCATCCTCCGGCTAATCTCATAGTCGCATTTTACGACACCCACGGGATGAGATAGGGTAGTGGTATTCTTAGCCGGCACCACACGGCAAACTTACCTATGATATTTATAATTTAAATAATGTACCATGAGGTTCACGGCAAAGAATAGACCACTCCTCTCCACCCATGGGTGTCGTATAAGGCCACTAAGAGTTGATATTCAGAGAATAGGCAGTAGCGTCCATACAACATACTGCGTACACCAACCTGCCTGCCAAGTGAGGTGTTTATCGAAATGCCCAGCTTAGCAATGGTCGTTTATGGACTAATGAGACAAACAATAAAAACTATAGCAACATTTTTAATCGTGATTGAAGAAATATTCGCCGCTAAAACAATATTTTCATAACATAAATGTAAATTGAAAAAGCCTATATATAATTCCCGCACAACAAAATTCATACTTAAATATTTCCAATATAAAAATTCCGGGGACAGACCCTCAGGGATCATCCGGGGCAACCCTTAGTGCTATCCGCCCTCTACACTTATCCACCATATGCCTGTACTCGCTGCTCGGGAAGATATATTAGAGGGTGAAAAAGGGTTACGTTGATAATTTGAGGTAATGTGAACAGAGCTCGTTAGGAGGCTGTATGAAAAAGATTGATATATGAAGAGTAAAAGCGACAAGACGTAGAGAAATGAATTCGGATTTGTCATCCGATTATATTAGGTGGAGAAATAAAGTTCAAAAGAATTAAAGACTTCTCTAAGACTCATCGTACTTTTGTACTAAGAAAATAACTTTGGAATTTCTTATTGACACTTATCCACAGAACTGACTTAGTAGGTCGAGAAGCTTAATTATTTTTTTCGTATAGTTCAGACGACTTATAAGTAGAATTGACGGGTCTCTATGTCTGGTTAGAATGAATAATTAGAAAACGTTGACCTCGACTTTTTTGTTTAAGGAGGCAGCATATTGTTAGCATCTCAAAAAGTATAATCTGCAAGTAAGGCAAATTATGCCGCATTCCATAAATCGAAATGCTTCTCACGCAGTAAGGTCATAAGCACTCGTCCAAAACATGCACATAATTAAAGCCATATGAACTCATACGCGTTAATGTCTCTCTCGAACTTGTTAAGCTATCATTGCATATAAATGGATGTTAAGTTAGTTACATTTATATTTAAAAGGTCCTTTTAATTTCATATCAAAATACTTTTGTTTTTAAGGATACAAAATAGTCGTAAGTTAGATCCGTTTGTGTTTCGGTTTCTACTATTAAAACGCAATATGTTCATTCTCTGTGCTGACCTGCATGCACGTAGTGATTCAATTACGCGCGCATCAAAATTCAACGCGATCGCAATGTACGCGTATGTAGGTCGGTGTCTTTATAAACAGCACTGCGAATGAATACGATATGACTACTGTAAAATTAAATTGCATCATGTATCATCATGCGGTGAAATACAAATTCAATCAAAATGGATTATCTGATTGTTATATTTTGTGCGCATTGGAGGGTTTTGCTATAATTGCCAAGCCTGGCAAGCGGGTTGACGATCGTAGTTGGGTTGTTAATGTACTCGAAGGATGCTGCTGCCCAGCCTCCAGCTAATCCCATAGTTGCCTTTTACAACACCCACAGGATGAAATGGGTTAGTGCTATTCGTAGCCGGCTCCACACGGAAAAACTTATAAAGCGTATATATACAGCAATGTTACATAGTATATACCCCATATTATGCGCTTTAACAGTCAAATATAGTAATGTAGTCTACCCATGTCTGGTGTTAACTTAATATAAAAGCCAGCTATGTTTGCACGAAAAATGAAACTCAAGGAATTCGTAGAGGTCGGAGGAGTAAAGGTTTCTGAACAAAGAAATATGACAATCCAGCACTTTCTTAATAGCATAATAGAGTTAGGCACTAAACAATATTAGGGTTTTTTTCCAGTGTTGGCTGTACACCAGGGTCTCAGTTCTAGTATGTGGATATATACTTAATATCTCAACACACTTAGCCATTGCCATATGCGTGTATTTTTCAAATACACGAAGGTAAAATGAGGGTAAATATTTTTGCCAAATATTTACTGAATGTTCTTCTACTCCGGGTAAGTTTGAACACTCTCTCCTTTAAAAAACATGATAGATTTTATCATTAGAGTTTTTTCATGTAGGTACGTCGTATTTATAATTAAGGGGATATTTAGGTAATGTAATTGAAGGAAAAAAAATAAAATTTAAACTTAAGAGCTTGGGAACTGACCATAAACAAAAAAAATAAACAAAAATGGGAGCGTTTATGTTTACACGCACAAAAAGTGAATTTTAAAATTTCTTATTAGTGATTATGATATTGACGAGAGGACTTCGAAAGACGCGCAAAAAGATGTCCCCCCTAACTATCATTCATTACAAATGATCAAACACAATTACACGCAGTTTGATTTATTTATCTTTAACAGGATAAAATAACTTAGCTATCAAAAATCATTTCGGCCGAATGAAGTCCACTGCTGGACACAGGCCTCCCCCAAACATCATCACAATGACCGATATGGGTGTGTTGTGGGCAAAAAACGTTTATTGTCTTTGAATTCACTTTCACTATCAATGTTCATTTACTACACTCAAATGTTGCAAATATACGAACAATATTTTATAAATATAGAAATATTATAAAGCACTTAATTAAAATGTATGAAGTGTTGTACAATATTTTCACAATTAATAAAAAAATATAATATATACATGTTTAACAGTGCGAAGTGTACATAATAATTTTAAAACGAATCTTCGTTCTGTTACTTGTATACCTACTACTAAACACAATCATATACAGACGCTTAGATTGTATATATTATGCTTAGAACAGGTCACGGATAACGTTAAACGCGTTACTATTTTTTTCCCACTGCGCAATAAGATTTTTGACTTTAAAAATGATAACTCAAGAAATGTTTGCAGCCATATAGTGTTTACACGCTAAAAATGTAATTTTCCAAGTAATTAAAGAATTACGACGAGCGCAAACGCGCGTGAACTTAGCGACTGATTGTCGACGTAATTAATCCTGAACCCAGCGAAACGTTAACTTCGCTTCGTTTATCCTACTGGATACAATGTATGCTCTATTTGGTATTTAGCGAGATCAGCAGCTAAACATATTTTCTTTGTCTTTTTGTAAGTAATATTTAAAAAGGTTTTGTTAGAGTTTTATGATAGAACTTGCGTACCATGGTTAATACTTTTGATGACTTGTGTGAAGTAATTACTCTTGCAATGAATAACCAAATGAATGCAGGATGCCAAGTTCATCGTTGTGGCTTAATCTTGCCAACAAGGAAGTTATTTCTACTGCTCTCTCAATTGACCTTGAGCGTGACACTCGGTTCAAACGTAATAAGAACGTTGTGAATATAATTCCACAACACTTAGAAGTTATTTTGTTTAAAAGTATAGGATGTAATGTGGGACTTATGTAATAATATTGTATATAATATGCAATATATTTAAATATTATTGCTGAATATGTTGGCTGCTGCGATAGTCTAATAAACGAGCTTATACGTATCGGTTGTGTCATTTGTGTTACACCCCCGTTCGAATATAACAAAGAACAATTTCTCAAATATGAATTCATATTTTACGTTCCATAAACAGTCTTGACAGGGATAAACGAGCCTGTATGCTAATGCTTTACAAAGCTCAGAAAAGCTTCAAATAAATAATATACGATTTATATTTTTTAAACTTAATTTCACCTGCACATCAGATTAGCTGGAGAATATTTACTTAATCATCATCATCATCATATCAGCCGTAGGACGTCCGCTATTGAACAAAGGCCTCCCCATAGATTTCCACAACGGCTACACACAAAACAAAACAAAAAACAACACCTTAAATTTATTCTTAAATAACCAAAAACGTCCATAAATCCGTATACACGTAGTTGTTGGTATCCGTACAATATACACGTAGTTAAAAATAAGTTAAAAAAAAGATAAGTTGTTTATTACTAAAAGACTAAGAGATCTACACGGAATTCCTCCGATACGAACCATGAGACCGATTTTGATTAATTATGTACATTGAAGACTGCGAACGGCAGCACTGTTCTTGCTAATAGCCGCCAAAATGTTCCTCAATTAACTGTCGATATCACTGAATTGGACGGTTGCCGGAGCTGATCGATTGGTGTTACATAACTATGCTTCTTGATTCTTATAGTATGTATTAACAAGTTAAGCATTACATCGGCTGCACGATGGAGACAATGAGCGCTCTATAAAACCAAACGCTCTAGCTCTGTCTTTTAGTGATGTACCACGTCATCCAGTAGATTACAGAGTGACAGTATGATGTGGAACGGCGAAATCTTGACAAAATCGAAACTAGCTGTTCATCAAACTTGGATAAGTATTTGTTTTGCAGCCATTTCAGTATTTTACACATAAGATTTGCTAGGAAATACAAATAGTCTACTGAATCACAATCACTACATGTGTACTTAAATCATCATCATCCTATCAGCCAAAAGACTACTGCTGAAAAAGGAGTCCCTTCATAGATTTCCACAATTGTTTTTAAACTGACATGGTCACTGAAACTATTATTGGAACCGAAAACGGGATATTTACCATGTTTTTTATTTCTTTTGAGTTCCCGATACTTCGGCGCTGTTTTAAGCACCATGTTCACGGATAAACTTAAATATGCTGATATGATGATAATGATAAACTTTTGTTTGTAATGTACAATACATATTGCAGGTTAGGCAGCAGTATTCTTTGGTGTTTTAAATACAATATATTGTGATCACTAATTATCTGGCCAGGTATGGTGATTATGGCAATGTAAATTATGTACAATGACTGTGCAGCAGCATTCTCCTATGAGTTAAATACAACATATTTCGATCATCAATCCACCTGCTAAGTGTGGTGATTATGGCAATCTACCATATATGTATATTTTATACCCAGTGACAAGACAAGCAACTCATTCACCTGGTGATAAGCATCAATTCTGCCCATAACAATTGTAATGCTACCCAGGACTAATTCTGCATGGCACCACATTGCGCTCGTCACCTTGAAGCATTAATTATTAAGTTTTTTTTTATGTTAAATAATTATATATATATTTTCTAATAATGAAAACTTTAATTAAAATGTCAACATATAAAACATCATAAATTAAATAGCGCATTAAATAAATGTAACATTGTAATCATTTACAAATTCATTGGCATTGTAATAACATTTATTAGTCAGGAGGCCTTTGAATTTCTTTTTAAATATTATAAAGCATCATGTCATCTGGGATTTCATTGTAAATTTTAGACGCTATTCATAGCAAAGCGCTATACATAACAAACTTTTCCCCCTAACACTAGTTTTCGCGCTATGTAGACACTGTCTATTACCATTGCGCCTATTTCGGTTCACAACATCAGATATGCGTTGTGTTTCAACGCACGTTGAGGATTCTTGTGAACAAACAACGCTACCTCAAAGATGTACAGAGACGGAAGTTATACCTAGCTAAATACTCTTTACAGCTGTCAGTTATCTGTAGACCAAACATGGCTTGTACATAACGCTTCTGAGCTTTAAAGTCAAATTTCCCTAAAAAAAATTACTCCGTATCATAGTACCGAAGCTGCAACGCCATGGTAAGCAGTAAGCACAGCATCAATATTAACTATTTCGGCCGTTTTGTGGAGAGCTGTGTATACACAACATTTTTATGAAGTCAATTGTTAGGTTTCTCACATAGAATTTATCAGCATTTTTCTGTTTGACTGAACTTCTAGTTGCCCGTAGCGTTCTATGGTTTACCAAGTAAAACAATTCTTCCAGCTGTTTGATAGATGAGCTGTTTTGCTAAACAATCTATTTATCTCTGCTATCGCGTGTTGGAATCTCATAAAGCGCCAGTGATTACTCAATATTTGAGGTTCTTCCATTTTATTACGCCTCCCGTGGGGCACGGAGGCTGTTAACAAGATCATTAAAAGTAATAATTTATTAATACCATGCTCATTTAGGAAAGAGGGAAAGTAAGTGTTGTAAATGCTTCTCTTGGCTCATGAAGAAACCTGTGTAAGATTTATTTTATTCAAGTTGTTCTTCTTTTGATTTAGTTCAAACGAAGATAAACTCCTGCGTAAAATAATCTTAATTTAATGAATAAAATATTCAGGGTATTACCTACCTCTATGTCTGTACAAAATTTTATTTAAAACCTTTTAGCTCT
The DNA here is from genome assembly GCA_947459985.1 of Diloba caeruleocephala. Lineage (NCBI taxonomy): Eukaryota > Metazoa > Arthropoda > Insecta > Lepidoptera > Noctuidae > Diloba > Diloba caeruleocephala. Next base: position 9,105,250 of record OX381618.1, read on the forward strand.
TTTGACCTGACTTCATTTCATACACAGCCTGAAAAGTCGCATTTAATTATAACAGTGAGATAATCCTGAAGACTGCTTCATTGGTCTTCACTTTATCGGTTACAGGTTTGATTCCCAGATCGTGCATAATGTTATAATATAGTTTTTATAGAAAAATCTTAGTAGCAGCCTGAAGTTCGGCATTTACCGTTAAAATGTGGGTATGTGATAGTACCCACATTCGCCTTACGCCTTTCCGCCTTAGCTTGAAGGAATACAGGCGTATGAGTATATTGTAATATTAGTGAAATACGATAGCATAAAAGTTTAATAAAATAATATCATAATAAGAATAATTAACTTGCCTGAATTTAAGAAATGCCAGCCATATTCTGCCACTCTGCAGTAGTGTTTAAACTTAAAACATCACGCTGTCCCGGTTAGAAGAGCAAGTAGCTAAGGATATTAATTATTGGGCATGAGACTAAATAACGGTGACAAACGCAGCGTGGTGCCATGAGGGACCTGGATCGCATTTCAATTGTTATGGGCAGGCGTTACGACCTTACCATCGAGCGAATGACTTGCGCCTCGTCAATAGGTTGTATTAAAAAACGACGCTTACTTATAGTATACATTAAGTCCATCGTATGTAAAATCATAAACTTTAATTTTGGACCTATTTCAGGTTGAATATTGTACAGTAAACGTGGTACACCTATAAGACCTTCTTTATGCAAAAAAGCGTCATTTCACTTGACAAGACATTTAAACGTCTTGATTTGTAGCGATCGATCTTATTGCTTATATGTGTTCTTAAAAAAATCTAAGGCATAGGTCCAATATTAAAGTTCGTGATCGTACCGCCACTGTACATGAAAATATATACAAATAAGTGGTAAGAAGTTTTATTGAATCCCTTAGATCCATGCTCACCTTGGCCGACATAAAATATAATCAAATTACTTTTGTTATACAAAAGTTGACATGAATTCTTTGCGTTACCCCAAATACTTATTTCAGAAAAAGCTTTTTATTCATAGTAATCTTCGCTCGTGTCTCAAAAATACGTAGTCTTGGCAAATCTGACGTTCACATGACTGATTAGTTCGTCGTTCCGAGAAATATTTGGACAAGCATTATGTAGGAATAGTGTAGTTCTAAAATATAAAGAGTATATTTTCTTGTATAAAACATAAATATATCTATAATAATATTTTGGTATTCGGTTCTCGCATTCTTATGATTTTTTTATGGAATAAGCCCGCTACGCACTGGTATAGCAATACAACTCGAGTAAGTCACAATGGCGATCCCCGTAAAATAAACCGATTAATTAAGCGTGGTCTGTCCCAGAGAAATGAATAACTGTCTTGAAAAGTAATTATAGAAAAGGGGGAGCAGGAAAGAAGATACATACGTTCTACTTCCCTCTGTAGCAAGCAAAAGAAAGAAAATAACTAAACTAAAGAAACAAAAATGGAAGTTTAGTGTTTGTCATAAGCGGAGTTGCCAAGTACTACGGGTAAACAAAAATGTATTTGTATACAATATTTATTTATTTACCGGTGCTGTGGATTGTGTTTAGTTTAATTAATGTACATTAGACCAAAGAAAAACGGAGACCACAAAAAAGGCGATGGCGTCTCCCTATATGTACGTGAAATTGTTTGAAATTGTATCAGTTCAACTTCCAAATGTTATTTTCTTTCAATAAATGAAAGCATTAACCAAGTCATCAAAAACGAAATGATCAAAAAATAAGTAAATTAAATATGTTATTTAATTACTTGACGTCATGTTACATTGCCATCTGTTTTCCATGCCAAGGTTGTAGTCGTCTGTGAGGAGTAGTGGAAGTTCATAAGCTGCAGATAACTATCTACTACCTACGTATAAATGAGAGTCATTTTCGGGTTATTTATTACTCTTCTTCTTCAAAACCACTGAATGGATTCAAACACAAACTCAACGTTTTTATTTCATATAGGTAGTTAAGGTGAACGCTTCGAAAAAGTCAATCATATGTAGAAGAGTAGAAGAGCAGGCAAGAAACTCCATACGACTACAACTCCATTATAATTCGAACACATGTAGTGATTGAATGGTACTTTGGCAAAGTTTTAGGTGGTGTTACTAAAGGTGTTACAAAAGTAGAAAATAAAAACATATTATTACTAGGTATAAGAGATTAAATAACAAATTTCTCGAGTTTATGCGCGCTGTGTGGTGCCACGCAAGACTAGTCCCGGGAAGACTTAAAGTTGTTATGAGCAGTCATGAAGCTAACCACGAGGCAAATGGCTCGCTTCTCCCATCATTTTCATTATTTATTCATAATTTCAGCTGAAAAACAACCACTGCCGGATAAAAGCCTCCCTCGACGATTGCCACAATGACCGGTATAGGTTTGTGTTGTGTGCTCATTGGGAGGTTTAGCCATATTCGCCACGCTTGGCAGACCGACTGGCGATCGCAGTTGTGTTATAATTATACTCGAAGGACGCTGCTGCCCATCATCCGGCTAATCCCATAGTTGTTTTTTACGACACCCTCTGGATGAAAAGGGGTGGTAGTATTCTTAGCCGGCACCACACGTTAAATTGGTTAAATCTCCAATCACCGAGTTGCATAAAAATCTTAACAAACGACCAATAAGCTTCTATCAGCTCGAAGCCAGAGCGGGGTAGTTAGATATCTCAAAATTATTAGATTTATATTCAATCAACAAATAACACTATTCTACGTTCATAAAATCTTACTATAGAATTAACAACAAAATACCTCAGGTTATTTCAGGGGTTCTTAAGCTCACAATACGAGAGAAAAATACACCTTGTAAATTTAAAACAGACGCGCGAGCCGAACGTTTCAATTAACCACCTAAACAGGCAACTGTCCTTATCTATGGAGCGACACTCTTGTGGGAGTCAGTACAAGGCATAAGCACACGCAGTAATTGTTAGATTACAGGAGATTTCAAAACCTTTTTTGGGTTTTCCTACTATATATAGTGAATAACAAAAAGCTCGCTTTCACACACTTAGTCTATTCACGGATGTACAGGCACGATATTATCTATGTTAATGTTATTAAAAGAGGGGGTTATTTGCTTGAATAGAAATAAAAATACAGGCTACCAGAAAAGTCAAAGTTAAAAAAAAAAAGGAAACCATTTGCTGCATTAGTTCAGACTTGTTCTTTAGTCCAGTAATTATACTGTACCAACACTGAAAATATTCACGGTTGGAAAGTTTTACTGTTCCAGATGCACATACTCGTGGGGTATGTGCATCACTTGGGCGAAGCGAGGGTATTACCTACGCGTATGCTTATATGAAAAAGCGATCTGAATTTTCTTGAAGGTTTAGTTCGAATTGCAAACATTTAAACTATTCTCTTCGATTTCTGATAGACGTTTCTAAACATATCTGTACTTATTATGGCCTAACGTTTTATTTGATATACGACAGTAAGTCTTGTCGTGTGGTGCCGGCTCAGAATGCCACCACCCGATCTCCTCCCATGGGTGTCGTAAAAGTCGACTAAGGGATTAGTCGGAGGATGGGCAGCAGCGGCCTTCGAGTACATTAACAACTCAACTGCGATCGCCAACCCGCCTGCCAAGCGTGGCGATTATGGCAAAACCCCCCAATGAGCCCACAACACATCCATATTGGTGGTTGTGGTGATTTTTGGGGGAGGCCTGTGTCCAGCAGTGGACTTCATTCGGCCGAAATGATGAAATCTTGTTTATTGAGCTAGCTAAAGCAAATCGTAGAAATATTAAAGTAAACTTGAACAAAATTTACCTAGAATCCAATTTCTCTCATGACTCGCCCTATCTCTTAAATCTTACGCTACATTGTTCCTAGCCCAAGTCCCGAATAACTTGAACGGAAGCGGCGTAAGCTCGAATCGATAAGACCCGTATTAAATTAGGAACCACTAACAACTGCGGGATTCCAACTAGCCGTGATAAACATCATAGCTGGCATGGTAACAGACTTGATCAAAACTTTCAAACCTTTGAAGGAAACTAAGGAGTCAGGGGTACAGAATAATAACGTGACTTTGTAAAAGAAGTTTTTATTGGGATTCTGAATTTGAGAACCATCCTATAGTGCCCTTCATAAGAGGTTTTCAATAAAGTATTCATAAGTTCTTTTGGCTCATTGCCTTTTAAGTCACCATCTGCTTTTTTATTGAGATGTGACTTTGAACTTTAATAAAGTTAGCTAAGAAAGTATATTTCCTTATTCGCCAAGCCTGATTAAAAACATTGGATGTAAAAATTAAATTGATTCATAAAATAACGTCATGTTTTCATATAGCTACACTTCCTTTATTGCCGTTTTTATTTTTTCATTCCTCTTAAGGATTTATAGCATTGCAGAGATTCGAAATTTACAAATTGATGACACTGGAAAGTGACTGTTGAAAAAGTAAATTACACCTTCATACCGAAGAGATTTTCGTATCTACCCTACCTGCTGCTCCAAGCGTCAAACGACAGATGAGGGAATTCAAATAGAGAAAAAGCTAAATGTGAAGAAAAAGTTGAATTATTTGGCTAACGGAATTTCTTATGTACATTTCTGTGACATCGCTGGCAACGCAACAAGTGCCAAATGTTACTGTGACATTCGTGCCAGTCGTGGCAATGTTGCCAAAGTCCATCCCCACCGTGCCCACACCTTGCCAGACGCTTTTATTGCGCTTGTAAATGGCATTGTAAACACGCGTGACTTTTACGACGCTGTATTCTTGGCAAATACTTGTTCCGGTCAGATAATATGTGTTGGAAGAGAAAAGACTATTGTAAATGTTGGTTGTATTTTAGCTTCTAGAGTTCTAAATGTAAGCTTTAGGGATTAGTTGTGTTTTGCTGCAAAGTAAATGCGGATGAGCGTATTTACTTGTCCTCATATTCTCTAGTATTTGCGCTTTTCACGTTTTATAAAGCTGCTATATAAATAGCTTTTTGCTTCCTTTTTTATTGAAAAATATCACCATTCAAAAGCATTTGCATCGACTAGAGATACATGGGATGGTGTTTGAGAGACAATTTTTAATAGCCACATATACCGATGCGATACCAACAAAATCTACAAACTGCCTGCCACGAGCAGCTTGCTGGGGTTGATGCCGAGCCTTCCTAATGTCGTTTCTGTCTCTTATAAGCAAGTGATTCGAACCATCATTAATCTCTCCTCACTAAACGTTTGCGTTAAACTGTGAGTTGTTCAAGCCGCTCAAATGACGTTTTACGACTGCTGTCTAATAACAAGGACTGGAACCGACATTTACGTACCCTCCGAAGCACGGAGCCGCTCAGTTCAAATAATACTATTCGGACACGCATGCATGGACTGACCGCACCGAGCATTGCTTAACCTCACCGAACGTTGCTTAACCTCACCGATCGTTTACCGATTAGTAAGTGCTACTGGCTAAGAGTGCATCTGGTTATTTTAACTTTTTCTCAAGTTAAATATTGCTGAGAATAATACTACACACTTCTTAATATGAAGGTTAAATATCAATCAGATTATCCGTTTCAACGCAAAATCAAAAACGAACAAAAGGTAAGAAAATTAACTTATCGGAGTCATAGAACCGTCAGAACCACCTTAATTAAATTCCACCAACAACGAATAAATTCATGGACATAAATTAATTAAGCAATTGGAACAACAGAGACATTGTCGCGGATATCCGGGTGTCGCGTGACAGTCCCCACTACCAGTTCGTATTGAAGCCGGTAAATGAGACAATTCCAATTGGTTTGTCCCGTAAACCGGTGAATTAGCCACCAAACTAATTACTGAACTCGCATATACTTACGTTGTTAATCTTTTAAACCTGTCCAAAGATTTAAGATTTTCAATTATTCCGATTGATTGGGTTTTTTGAAGGTATCTAAGCATAAATCCGCTATTCTATTAAATTAAATAAAAACAAGACCTACAATATCCTTATCACATGTTTTATTTTTTTTAAACGTTGCCTTTCACTAGGATTTCTTCTGTGCCGTAGGTGAGTTTACAGACATACATTTCACACACAATACACCCAGACCCGGAACAACTACCTGCAGACCATACAAATATTTGATCCGTGCGGGAATCGAACCCGCGACCCAGAGCGCAACAGTCGACTGTATCAACCACGGCACCAACCGTGTCGTCTGAACATAATCTGTGTGGTGTCCAGATTAAATATATAGCACCACTCTCCTCTCATGAATGTCGTAAAAGGCGACTAAGGGACTCTAGACCAAAAGAATCGGCGGCAGAGTCCCTTCTGTGGAATATTAGCCATATTGCGCTCACCAACCCGCCTGCCAAGCGTGGTGAAATGCAAATTCCCCCCAAAATGACGACAATTATGGAAATCTATGGGAGAGGCCTTCGTGCAGCAGTCCGTCCTATTACTGATATAACGATGATGAATATCCTTATTTGATGTAAACATTTTTTTCACGTGTGGTGACTACAGCAATATTTTCTCATTAGCGTTGATTGTAGGTGGTACTTGAAGGATAATGAAGTGCAGTGTATTTGGGGGCGGGTTTAGAGATCGTATTATACAATGTTATTGTAACTATCAAGCATTTTTTTCGTTTGAACTATGGCTGCATATGACGAACCCTTCCAACACGTAGAATTTTCTATTAGATTGAAGAATGGATAAGATTGTAACTCAAATAACAAAGAAAAGTGAAAAACAGCTGAATAGTTTAGAACTAAAAAGATATTGCAGTTTCGCTTCTTAGCTATGAAATAGTTGAACCACGAAATTAAATTGCATGCATCTTTGTAAAAGGAAACCACAGTAACCAAGTTTTCGATTAATGTTAGTTTGCGTAACAGCCTCGGGGGACGCGGGCGCCCAGAGTAGCTTTCATTTCAAGCAACCCCCGAGAAGATGGCACATAGTGGTCATGTACTGCCATGTGTGCGTTACTGCGCACAGCAAGGATTCAGGGGGGCCTTAATCTCCACCGAGAAATGCCTGAAGAAATTTTCTTTACAGTCGCATCCCTCCACTAGTGGAGGAGACCGTCTTACAGATACCAACTCGAAGATGTACCTAAATCCTTGTGTGCCATGTGGAGCCATGGCTCCAGTGTGTACTGTCTCGAGAACCTGGAGCCTCGCTTTGGTATCGTAGACGACTACTCCAGCAGTTTTAGTCGATAAGAGTCCAGCACACCTTGCTGCCTTTCCACAGGGTAGAGGGAACTCGTGAAGATTATTTACACATATGGGACTGACATCTTCTTGGTGAAGAACAAAAAAGCTAAAAAACTAGCGTAACATTAGTCGGATTCCGTCGGGACACCGAACCCGGGCTAACTTTGGCTAATGCTAAATATTAAAACTGTGAGACGAGTGTCAGCTGCCTTTTGGGAAAATTTTGACCCCAGCAGTGGACTGCAAATAGTCCAAGTGTCAAAAAATAGTAAGCAAAGATTTTCTTCTTTAAAAAATACGATCAACCAATTTGTCATGCTATTGGGGACAGTCGTGAGTATCACATGTTTTATTGTTTAGTTTATTGTTGGAGTTGAGTTTTTATTTATTAATTCTTACTTTTTTTGTCGGCATCTTAAGCGTCTCATACAACAATGATATTTGTTTCTTTCTATATTCGGTGGCTATGTCGTGTCTGAAGTTACAGCTAACATAAAAACAATCGTTACAAAATCTCTTAACAGATATCTTCAGGCAATACAAATATTACATATGAAAGTGCTCAGCTACATACATTTGAGACCATTCCACGTATACTTAAACGGAGTTCGCAGATTTATAATGAACTGTCAGTAATTTTCGTGAACGATAACCTTATGAAGCTTCAAGATATCTTCAACCGCCAGTTGATAAAACCATTTAGCTGGCAGCGAGATGAGAATAGCCGTACAATCTAATGTGAGGCTTCGCTTCAATATTGTGTTGGCGCAACTGGTAGCTTGATTATAATACGGAGAACACAAAGCGAATGCCTAATTACACATCAATAAACACATCATATGATTGAATTGAAACGCCAATACGGGTCACAGTAACCGCACAAATGTACGTATTAAAATTTGCTAGCCATACAGTGTCATATTTGAATAATTCTAAACCTAACGCTATTATTTTGGTAACAATATTTTTGCCAAAAATTTCATTCTTCAGAGAGCAAGTGGAGATTTATTATTATACCACCCATGTTTTGGCTATAATATATACAAAAAATGGTAACTAAACATTATGAATAGATCATCCTCATTTCAGCCAAAAAAAACGTCCACTGCTGGACAGAAGCCGCCCTCAAAGATTGCCACAACAACCGTTATGGGTTTGTGTTGTGTGCTCATTGGGGTATTTTACCTCCACGATTGGCAGGCGGGTTGGCGATCGCAGTTGTGTTATAATAGTACTCGAAGGACGCTGCTGCCCATCCTCCGGCTAATTCGATAGTCGCCTTTTACGACACCCACGGGATGAGTTGGGTGGTGGTTTTCTTAGCCGGCACCACACAGCACATATGAACAGATACAGCGATAGAATCAATTCAGTCATATTAACGTAGCCAAGACAAATCAATCATAAATCTTCATAAAAGTTCCAATCACGGAATCAAGTAGGCTTTTAAGAATTTTAGACTCTTTTTTCCTATATTGTCCTCACATAACCTTCATTTCGAGTACAATATAGTCATACATATTTTAACATAATATTATTTTGAATATTAGCCAAGTAGTTTCTTCTCCGCTTTTCTCCATAAGAAATCTACATCTTGAAAGGTCGCAACTAAAGTCTAACATAGTGTCTATATATGATTTACATTTGTTATGATTATTTTAGACACCTACATTTGCAAATAAATGAATATGAATGTGAATAAATATCTTCTTTTATCTTATCTAGAACTTGTAATAAATATTTAAAAAATCATAATCCTATTGAAGCTAAGGCGAGTCACCAATCAGTATAAAACAAACATAAATAATATTTTGTAAATAAACATATACAGAAATAAAAGGCATGCCTTACAAAGGCATCGTACTCATATACTATTCACTGACAAAGCGTAGGAGCAATAAATTCATAAAAGAGGTCATGCTTATACGGATTAATATTGCGTTTGTCATTTCTGACGTGAAATAGGGTGATTTTCCAAGCGTGTGAACACATTGCTCGCTATATGAGGAATGACGCAATCATCATTCTATATTAATGCAGTAATGAAAGAAAAACAGTACCTCATTGTGATTATGATCGTAGGTTGAGGTATCGTTGAAATTACTTATGAAAATTTGTATTCAAAAGTTATATACCGTTTTATGTTATTTCATCCACAAATTATACGATTGAAATATGAGATTATTGTCCAATAAATGGGTTTTCGGCGTGCCATGATTTATTTAAATCGCATGATTGAAATTCCAAAATCAACAACAGCTCCGTCTATGTTATGATTACAAACAGTATTCGCCAAAATTTTGAATTAATTGGAAATCATCTTGGCAAGGTACATCTTTACAGCAACAATCGTAAACTACAGGGAATTTAGTACTAATTATGCGAAACCTAGTAAGTAAAGCTCCTAAATTTCGTGCATAGACATAACACGACGGTATTCGAATACAGAAAATAACAGGTAAGGAATACGTTGGAGTTTGGTATTAGCCGTATAACCTTGCAGGGATTTAATCTCTGAAACTTATCAAGCCAAGAGTGTAACGTCATTCGATATATTTTTGATGAACGGGACTTCAAAAAGGCTATACTTGTCAATGCTTGAAAATAATAAAAATGGAAGATGGATGTTTAATTTATTTATAAAGTTGGTGAAGTCATTGAAATTTAATAACACCGTTTTACAAACCATCAATGAATATCACAATGAGCACATCGAACGGCGTCGATAATATCCATTCATTCCCAAAATCCGTACTTAAGTAAAATTCTCCGCCATAGGGTCATCTCATGAAAGCATTAAAATGAAATTGTAGGTATTCTCACAAATGTTTCTCTAAAGGCTTTTTGCGACTGAACCGAGTAATAACATTCAAAGAGACCGCTGGGCCGACTTGGGGGAGGAAGAATGGTTAGATACAGCGTAATTAAAATTTTGGGGACCTCACGAGTTGTTAGGAATTCCCGGAGTGTCTCCGGGCCAGTAATTTGAAGGATGACCTCGGAAAATTTCGCCTGTTTCCGCCATGCGTCGGTAATTATATTTGGAAGGCAAAATACGAGATGAGTTTAGTTTTAGAAAGTCATTTGTTACGACGATAACGTCGTCGTGGGCTTATTTAAGTAAGATGTCAACAGTGTTTTTTAGGATTCCGAACGTCCGAAGGAAAAAACGACAGAACCCTTATAGGATCACTGGCGTGTCTGTCTGTCTGTCTGTCCATCTGTCACAGCCAATTTGCTCCGAATCTACTGGACCGATTAAGTTGAACTTTGGTACATATATGAATTACTGCAACCCAAACACCTACGTTTAACATTAATAAATACATTTTGAATATGGGAGTCACTTTTCGGGCAACATAGAAAATTAAAGATAAAAGATTTGCAGACTGTACCGTGTAACATATCGAATGGAAGAGCTTGTTGTGAGGGTCTCAAATATATTTATTTTATCATTTTTAAATATATTGTTTTGAAGTTATTTAGGAAAATAGATGAAAATTGACCATTCGGCCCACCCTCTCAAACTCTGAAACTACTGACCCTAAAATTTTGAAAAAACTAAACATAATAGCACTTTACCTATAAATTACAGGAAATCTCATAAGCAGTCTATAGTCTTAAAATAACATGGTAAATCTTTCGATATTGTGCGTACAAACTTACATTTGCAGTTGGAATGCATGGGAGACCATATTTTTCAACTACGATGTTAAGTTTGTTCTTGGAATAAATTAGGCATCCGTCACTCCTCGTACCTAAAGATAACATATGCGGACGGAGTACGGAACCCTCTCCACACGAATTCAACTCGCACTTGGCCTTTTTTTGTACTACAACATTTCATACCAGCGTAAGATCAGCAAAACCTTTATCTACTTTCTTCAAATACCAACCCCTCATTATTTCAAACTCATGGTTGATTATTTTAAACCAGTTGCAAATAGGCCTGCCCCATCTGATCTCGTGGGTGTCGTAGAAGGCGACTAAGGGAGTTTGGAACCCCATACGTACCATTACGTAATTTGGATTACCCGCTGGGGGCTACCCGCCCCACAACAACACTAGTATACCGAAAGCGGGTTGGTGTTAGGCAGGCTGTAAAATCCTTTTGCCAAAACCTTTGCAATATGACTAACATATTGCGCTCACCGCTAGTAACTTGGGACTTTAGGGCAGGAAGAAGACGGTTAATTACTTTAAACATTAAAGTATGAAATGACTTTAAATTGCAAGCTTTCTCCTATATCAACGTTTTGAATACACCTATTTTTACCCTGTAAACTTTTCAACAGATTTTGTGAAACAAAAAAGAACATTATATTAATTTAGAAATGAAATGAATAATATTTAAAGCCATACATAATTTCAGCCAAAAAACGTTCACTGCTGGACATACAAAGATCGTCACAACGACTGGTCTGGATCCAGAAACGACGTGTCGTGTGCTAAGTGGGGGGGAATTTGTCATGATTGCCATGCTTGGTAAGCGGATTCGCGATAGCAGTTAATTTGTAAATATACTCTAATGACGCTGCTGCCCTTCCTCTGACTTATCCAATAGTCGCCTTTTATGACATCCACGGAAAGGTCTTATTTTTTTATAACTTTTCCCCACACTACGATTTCTCCTGTGTCGTGGGTACGTTTACAGACATAAATTCCACATACAATACACCCAGACCCGGAACAACTACCTGCAGATCATACAAATATTTGTACCGTGCGGGAATCGAACCCACGACCCGGAGCGCAGCAGTCGACTGTATCAGCCACTGCACCAACCATGCCGTCGTATTTAGGAACAAACCAGCACTGTTACTTATTAATATTATTAAGAGCTCGAGGTATCCCAACGCAGGACAAAGGCTTCCCTATCATCACACTTCTCCCTATCTATTGCTATAAAGGACTAGTCTCTTTGATAGGAGTCTGCTGTTGCTAAGAATTTCAAACTATTTCGACTTTACGTATTTTTTATGACTTGCAGCCTTTTTGTTGTACAATATATAACAACAAATCTCATTTGCGAGGAAACAGCACATGTTTGAACGGTTCAATTGGATCCCAATAAAACGTACATAGTAACTTTATTAAGGGAGACTGTTGAATAATTTACCGTCGCTTCCGAAATAGTAGTCTTTGGATGGCCCAGCCGCACTGACATGTCACACTTTCCGGTCCGCTACACAGTAGTGATGTGACACAATTGAGCTATTCTCTACGCTATGGTCTATGGAACGAACGAATGGATTGGAATTTATTGTCGTTGAAAAATCGATGGACAGATGTTTAATTTTGGAATCGATGAAAGCGGTTTCATGTGAATACATTAGAGTACTGTGCAATATTTAAAAATAAATGCACGTTTAAAACTGGAAGTACTTAATGTTTAAATCCTGATAAAAACAATCAATATAAAAAACTTGATGATTAGAGGGCCCTTAATTTTCAACACTGAAAAGTGAGGTAATCCCCAGGCGTAAGTTTAAAAGTGTTGTGCTACAACGTTGTATAAGTGGCCTTAGTTGAACGTCATCATATATAATTATTAAAATTCTGTGAGATATATAATTGTTCTAATCCCACTGCTTTTCATACATCGCAACTGTACTGTACATGTCCAGGCGTGTGTTACAGCAGTTTCCTAATTACACGACGTGAGCTGTTTGGAAATACGACATATTATTTGTGGAATAATGAATCTATGAGTATAAACATTTCTATACTTCCTTTGCATACTTTACGAGTCGGTTACAAACCACAATTGTTAATAAAAGTAAGTAAAAGTGTTTTTGAAACAGTATCCCTCGCTCCTATTTCTCCTGTGTCGTGAATGCAGTTTACAGACATAAACCTGACATGCATAAAAACTCAGATACTGAAACAATTATCTGCAGATCATACAAATAATTGTACTGTGGGAGCGTCGAACCCGCGACAAATAGCGCAGAAAGCCAATTGCTTAGCCACTACGCCAACCGTATCGTATTTAAGTTTCTTATGTTAAAACGGATAAGGCAAGTATTGACTACCCCTTTCCACTCATGGATGTCGTAAAAGGTGAATAAGGGTTTATATGATGATGGCAACAACATCCTCCTTTGTGCTAATAACAACATACTGCGATCACCAATCCACCTGCCAAGGGTGGTGATTATGGCAATATCCCCTATGACCGCTCATTGCAGTGATAATTCGAAGTCCCGTGTTCAGCAGTGGATGTAATGAGGTGATGTATGTGTGTGTTTATACTCATAAAGTTAGTCATACTTTGCTCGCAATAATACGAAATATTTAGTACATCATTTAGATATACGAGGGCGGCACTGAAAATTTCGGGAATCAAGGAAGTGACACAACATTACTATTTAAAAATGTATTTATTGCTTTTCGAAGTATTCTCCGCGAAATTTAACACATTTTTCCATACGATGGAACCAATCATTGAAGCAACCATTCCATTCGGAAGTTGGGGTCTCCAAAATGGCCGTTTTGTAGGCGTCCACAGCTTCTTTAGGTGATGAAAATCTCTGTCCACGCAATTTATTCTTTATTTTAGGGAAAGTATAGAAATCATTAGGGCTTAGGTCGGGGCTGTACGGCGGATGGTCTAATAATTCTATGTTTTCTTGCTCTAAAAACTCTTGTGTTCTGTGCGCGGTGTGAGAACTCGCATTGTCGTGATGGAGGATGGTGCGGCGGTTGCAGTTCTCTCTACGGAGTTCAGAAACGACCTGTGGCAAACAAATGCTAGCATACCATTCTGCATTAACCGTTCTTTGTCCCTCAAGAGGAATAGTCGTAACGTGGCCGGTTTTGGAGACAAACGTGGCCACCATTTTTTTTGCAACACTCCGTGAACGAACAATTTTTGTTGGCTTTAACTCATTTTCGAACATCCAAACTCGTGACTGGTTTTTTGTTTCGGGTTCGTACGCATATATCCAGGATTCGTCACCTGATACGATGTTGTATACAGCATTTGAGGATCCTGCGTGGAATCTTTCGAGAGTTCTGACGCACCAAGTAACGCGAGCCGCTTTTTGCTCTTCACATAGCAAATGCGGTATCCATCGGGAAAACAACTTTTTTACACCTAATTGTTCATGCAAGATTCTTTGTATTTGACTCATGCCAATGTCTAAAGTTGCTTGAATTTCGCGGTATGTCACATGTCGATCTTCCTCAATCAGCTTACGCACAGCATCAACGTTTTCTTGGGTGACTGCAGTTTTTGGACGACCTTGACGAGGATCATCACTGAGCTTGACACGTCCACGTTGAAATTCAGCAAACCAGCGATAAATTGTGGTTTTGGATGGGGCTTCATCACCAAATGCAGAAATCATCCGATCAACACATTGTTTTTGTGTTAAACCACTTCGAAAGTCATAATAAATCATCACTCTTGAATTTTCTCGAGTCAATTCCATTTTCTCAACGACTAAACAAGTTTGACAAAACCTTGCGACAAGACCGTGAATCTTTTTTTAAATAAATAAATGGTATTCGATTTGTAAAACCAAGGAGTTTTCAATTAAAAAGATTTTAATATGACAGGAACAGTGGAAATATGCCATTCCCGATACTTTTAGTGCAGCCTATGTATATATTTGTTGATACTTCGCGAATAATACATGTAGAACTGGAAATACTTACAAAGTCTGCCCGTGAACATGAATGCTGGAAAGGGTTTGAAATGTAAATTATGAAATAATAATGTATAGCATGAAAACATGTGCTAGTATTGATTAGCTGCACGTATGTTCATAATAGGTATGTTTATAAATAGTAACTTAAATATCTTTAAGAATTCCAGCTCACGTTACCACTAACTATAAATTGAAGGATACGATGGACTTTCTTGTTAGCTTTCAGTTACAACATCGACGATGTTACCTTGTCAGATAAAGGATTATCAATCTCATTTTTCTTTACATGACTTTTACAGTACGTTCAAGATTTTAAAAGCAATTGTCATCCATTCCTAGATCGTTAGTTACGATAAATTTCTCGACAGATGGCCCATCACTAAAAAACAATATAGCTCCATCGTCCTTCATGTCCGCTATATATTACAGCGGTTTCCTCATTGGGTGTCTGTACCACTTCTATTGCGTTTACACCCATTCAACCTAGGTAAGTTATATGTTCCAATGGTTTAGTGTGTTTGAGGTGTTGGTCTCACCGGTGCCGTAACCTGCTCACTCACTGCAATAATGATGTAACAATGTATTTACTTATTTTTATCTCTTTATTATTTAAATGTAAAAGAATGTTTGCTAGTTAATATTATGTGGCAATAAAAAGCCAACCTACAGCAGGTAACGCTTTTGTTGTTATTTAATTTAATATAATCATTCAATTTCATAAACAACATGACAGACAGAGATGTTTTGCTGGGGAGTTTGTTGCGCCGTTTCTTCTCCCCAGCCTATACACTAGGAAGCGTTGAAGGATAGGCGTTTTGGGGACTGTCATAAGTTACGGTAACATTCAAAAAGTACTATTTTAGGTCTATTTTAAAGATATGATTGATTGATTGAATATCAAACTCAAAAATAATACCTAGAAACTTGACAATACGATTGGTTCTGTGGCTAAGCAATCAGTTTTCAACGTTACGTTTCCCAGTTTAATCCCCGCGCGAACTATAATTGCCATGGTCTTCAGATAGTTGTTCAGGGTTTGAGCGTTTGTACATGAGAGAGATATTCTTGTAAACTATATCCACGATACAGGAGAAACCCGGTAAGGCAACGTTTAATAAACACGAAGTGAACAGAATAATTTAGAATAATAGTATCATTCCCTGTGGTATCCGGATAGGATTAAGATTATAGCACCATTCTCATGGATGTCGTAAAAGTCGACTAAATGGACTCTAAACCGACGGACGGGCAGTAGAGTGCCTTCTGTGGAACAGTAAGCATACTGTGGTCACCAATCTACCTGCCAAGCATGGTGAGTAGTGGCAAGTCCACCAAAATGGCGACGCAATCTATAGGGGTGGCCTTTGTTCAGCTGTGCTTGTACAGCTGGGCTTATATAATAATAATGATGATTATCATTAACCTCTCGGGACCCGTCATAAAGTTTTATTTTTAGAATAAACATTTTTTTATGCTTTTAACCATTTAGACTGCGATAAATTAACTGAACAAATAAGAATAAAAGTCCCCTATAAAATACCAAGATATCCCATTACCCATTTATTTCACACTAAAGCATCAACAACTAATATGAGGCGATGAATTCTTATATAAAATCCACTCCACATGTGGACATATATCATGACTCCATGAACATCTTTAAGACCCAAATTATGAATTTAAAATTAAAGTTCTAAAGTACTAAACCAAAGTATTCATTCTGTTAGTATGTAAGTGTATTTTGTTTCTTCTTTCTTATATTATATAATAGTAATAATCTATTAGATTATTTATACTGTTTTTATAGTTTATTACCACAAAATGTACATCTCGTTTTAGCTTAAATGATCACTTGTATTTGTGAATGTTGGTTGACCTGTCATTGGCAACTGTATAAGCCCAAAAGTTATTGTTACCTACTGTTATTTGATATTTTATATACAGAAGCTGTTGGTGTACCTTTATTAATAAGTAATAAATAAATAATGATGTTAAAAAGTATATTAAATACTTAAAGAAAAGAGAACTATGAGAAAGAATATTTAGTGGTACCAAGCAATAAAACTTCTACAAATGAATCGTATAATGGCACTAGAACCAAACGAAGAAGAAATTCGGTTACCCTCGCATCCCTGCCTTTTGTATCAAAGGTAAGTATATAAATTAACGTGATAGATAAGCAAAGCTTTGCCGTGTGGTGCCGGCTCAGAATGCCACCACCCCATTTCATCCCGTGGGTGTCGTAAAAGTCGACTAAGGGATTAACCGGAGGATGGGCAGCAGCGTCCTTCGAGTACATTAACAACTCAACTGCGATCGCCAACCCGTCTGCCAAGCGTGGCGATTATGGCAAGACCTCCCAATGAGCACATAACACCATATCAGTCGTTGTGGTGATCTTTGGGGGAGGCCTGTGTCCAGCAGTGGATTTCAATCGGCCGAAATGATGATAAGCAATCTACTCTATTTTCCTCTCATCCCGAGCCTACGCTCACTGGTGCCTACGCTCAATTCTCACTAAATAAACACATATCAGTGAGTATGAATTATTAATTCAAGCTCCAAGAACGGGTTTTACTAGAACAGTTTGATATCCTACATACCTTTGGGATATCTGAACCGTAATATGGATTGCTATTATGATTGGTCTAAAATTGGAACTTCTGCGTAAATTCTGAATAATAATAATAATAATAAAATATCTTCTGAATAAATTTTAAAGGATAGGGATAGAATAAAGTCTATAGTAATTAAAAGGTTCATCACCCTCATATCAGCTAAAGGATGTTCACTGCTGAACAAAGGCCTCCCAAAAAATGGTTACCTATCGTATATCGACATTTTGGGGGAAAATTTGCCACGCTTACTAGTACTTACCACGTTTGGAGGGTAGGTTGGCGAGGGCAAATTGGCTACTGTTCCACAGAAGGGACGCTGCCCATCTCTTTTATTTAGTCGGACACAACTTTAAGAAACTGTTTTATAACCCGAATGAGATACTCAATTCATTGCCGCATGGCGTGGTGGTGGTGGTAGCCAGCTAACAACTCCGCCACCATCACGCCATGCGGCAATGAATTCTCTTGGTAAATCTGTATAAAAATATAAAATAACCAAAGTGTATCTAAAACAGACCTAGACAAAAAAGATACCTAACGTTACATTTCTGTACTTTAAATCGTATTCGATTTCCATTTGTTATTACAATCCGCGAGAAATTGGATTCGAAATTGTAGCAATTTGTTGAACTCTTGGGGCAGCTGGTAACAATAAATAGCTATCAGTTGTTTTTTTTTTATGTATAACATCCCATGGCACGCCCTGTACAGTGTTCAGCCAGCGTCGTGGACTCTCCCCCCTATATGTGTCTGAGGGTGGCAGGCCACTTTACAGCCATCCCTTCCGAGATATCCTTAACGACTTATGCGCAAGTGTGTAGATTTGTAAACCTATCAAGCGCCCGAGCTATAATTGTGATTAATTGCCATTAAGGCCACCAATGGGCGACTTTAGATGTAGGGTTTTCGAATTCCCCTCCAGTACCGAAGATGACCACTGCAGCTCGAAAGCTGGTAGGAGACCGGCATGCTCTTCCGCCCTTCCCCGGGATAAAGGAAGTACATGAAGAAAATAAAAAAAGTCTCGTGACTCGTCGTATAATTCCGCCTGACCGCCTTGACTCGACACCGCACGCTTCCCACATATGTGTATCGTATGAATGTCAATTTTGTGTGAAATGTATGTTTTTTTGTTAATATATTTCTTTTGATCGCTGTTTATAAAAATACAATAACTATTTTATCAACAAATTTTTATGTTTTACACCTGCAAGGTACCCCGCAACAGCTCACTATTTTTAATAATCAGATGCCAGATGCTAAACAATATTTCCATAGTAGGGGCTTTATTCTTTAAATTACATAGTACGATTGAATTAAATCTACTATTACCTATTTGTTTTATTCGTGCCTTTACCCAGATTATTTTAGTCCGTTCAATCCTCTCAGCTTAACGTTCGTGATTACATCGATAAGTTTTCAGCTTTCGGTTCCTTATTATTATCATTATATCAGTCTGTAAAGTCCACTGGTGAAATAAGCCTTTCAATGATCGGCCACATGGCCATTACCATAATCAACGCCCTTGGGCGACAGATTGGAAATTTTGTGATTTTAGGCACACGGACGTTGTTGCTCATCCTCTGCAGAGACCAGGGGTGCAATTTCTTAAGCTTAAACATCCATATATCGTTAAATACATTTCTTTTTTTCTTTTTTATAAAATAAAAAAAAAATATAATAATAAAACACTTTTAAACGGATTCTATCGCGTATGACTACCTATGACTCAGTCATCCTGCGACCACGAATGCTGCAAAGTATTCGAAACGTCAGGAAAATCAAAAATCAAAATATACGCGATAGAATCCGTTTAAAAGTGTTTTATTATAATGTGTAATAATCGCGAAAATCTAAGACATTACTAATATATATAATAATTTTCTTTAAACGTTGCCCCACACTAGGATTTCTCCTGTGTCGTGGGTGCGTTTACAGACATGAATTCCACATACAATACACCCAGACCCGGAACAACTATCTGCAGATCATACAAATATTTGTTCCGTGTGGGAATGGAACCCACGACCCGGAGCGCAGCAGTCGACTGTATCAGCCACTGCACCAACCGTGCCGTCAATTGAAATAACGGTGAAAAACCAATTTTGCATTCGCTAAGACATGATTGAAGCTATTCAAGTACACGTTGCAGACGGTGAGCCATGAGGACTTGTCTTAGCGAATACCAAATTCGGTTATTACCGTTATTTCAATTCTGTTTTCAAGGATGTATGGATGTTTGAGTTTAGAGAATTGCACCCCTATACAATCAATCGCCTTTTACTATACCGAGGTCCCCTGTTTTATTATTCCCAATCTTAAGACGGCAGTTTGTGTGTGTTTTATGAAAATCGCAAAAATACTAGTTCGGAAAAAAGATTATAAGGCCGATCTGCACTGCTTAACTTAGCTATTGTGATTTAGCACTTAAGCGATAAGCCGTGCGACTAGCTTCTGCATTTAACCAGTTTTTTCCAGAGACGTAAATCGTCCGATATTTTTAACGTTTAGAAAGATGTATCCTTTCTAAACGTTAAATATATCGGACGGTGACATGGTTCTTTACGCATGCCAGAGCGATGGCTAAGTTCTCATTCTGTACGTCAGATAGTCAGCCAGTGATTATGTCAAAATGACACAGATACATATTAGGAACTAGGAACAGTTTTATGTAGTTCATATACCGAGGTTATACGGATCTCTTTTGACAAAAATTCTTACGAAGATTTTGTGTCATCTGTGTCCTAGCTGTGGCAATATTGATGATATTTCATGGCTTGTTTGTTTTTTGTGCTTTCAAAACGATATGCCTCCTTAGAATTTCTCTTGTGTTGTGGGTACAGTTTACAGACATAAATCACACATGAACAAACACCCAGGCCCGATTATATTGTGTAAAAAAACCTTGCCATATACCAGTCTTTTCTCGTAATTGAAGCAAATGTTTCTCCTTCTCCTCTCCTGGTATATGTAACCAAATTTTTCTCTTTCCACGTGAGGAAAACAGTGAAAATATAAGAAACATTTTTGCTACATGCTCAGAAGAGTTTTCGTGGTGCTTCGAGTGTTACTTCCCTTTGATAAACAAAGTTTCAAGTGGCACAAAAGTTTTGTTTTGGTTTGATGCATATACAAAATTTCAAACTTATTTCGGTACTGTAGCTAATTAAATTACTGGGCATAAGAGACTAAATAAGTAATGTCTCGAGGTAACTAGCGCAGGGGTTATATGTATTAATTCCGTGTGGTGCCGGCTTAGAATACCACCATCCCATCTCCTCCCGTGGGTGTCGTAAAAGTCAACTAAGGGATTAGCCGGAGGATGGGCAGCAGCGTCCTTCGAGTACATTAACAACTCAACTACGATCGCCAACCCGTTAGCTTAGCATGGCGATTATGGCAAAACCCCCCAATGAGCCCACAACTCATCCATATCGGTCATTGTGGTGATCTTTAGGGGAGGCCTGTGTCCAGCAGTGGACTTCATTCGGCCGAAATGATTGATTGATTGATGATTTAACTAGCGTAGGGTGGTGCCACGCAGGCCTACCTGGATAGCATTACAATTGTTATGATGATGACGCTTACCACCAGGTGAATGACTTTTCTTGTCACCAATATATTTGAAAAACTGTAATGAATAAGAATATTTTCATGTTGAAAATGTAATTTGTCATATGAGCAGGGAATTCGTTTATAATACATATATTGTTCATGAATGTGTCAAGCCTTTATACCTGGTTCATGCCTAGTTTTCTGATTTATGCATTAATTGGAATCATAAACTAAACTGTTTATATTTACCTTTTTATTTCTCTTGTGTTGTGAGTACAGTTTAAGGACATAAATTTGAAATGCACAATCACCCAGAACCAGGAACCCCGGGAACCCACGACTTCACGGCTGTATTCCCGTAAGGAGGACAAAGAGGTTTACTACTGTTTATTGTTCTTAACTAATTATGGTACTGAATCACAACTGACAGTGAGCCAGCCAATCAGCATTAACTGTGCATAATTCCCTTGGCTGCTACTTTACTCTATAGTGGAAGCAGAATTTTAGGTTGGTTGCTCAACTGGGGCGGTATTACAGTTCTACTTATTCCACATTCTATAAGTAACTTATCATTTCAGTTAAACAAATTCCGCGTTATTAAGAATTCTGTGTGGTATCTGGATTAAGAAAATGGCACCACTCCATCTCCTCCCATGTATGTCATAAAAGGCGACTATGGGACTCTAAACCAGAGAGAAGGGCAGCAACGACACTTCTGTGGAACAGCTGCATTCTGCTCTCATCAACCTGCCTACCAAGCGTGGTGAATACTGGCAAATTTCCCCCCAAAATTACACTCACGGCATGTAACCGATCGTTGATTGGGGAGGCTTTTGTTCAGCAGTAGACGTTCTTTAGTTGATATGATGAGGTGCAGACACTTTTACATCTCATATTGAAACAACGAAGGTTTGTTACTAAGTCTTGTAATCATACTGCAAAGATTTATTTACAAGACAACATTATTTAGCTGGTGAATAACTTAAGCGACGCTAAATATAAGAAATGTATGAACTTGTTACAAAATGTTAATGTTTCTACTGCATAAAACATCTTCCAACAAAGTTTACAACATATTATTCAACGCTGAGTCGTCAGTGTAAAAGTTTAAAGTTCCTTATCTCAAATGTTATGCATTATATATAAAGGAAAAGGTTTTCTTGCCCTTGTATGGATATGACTAGCCATATTACAAAGATTTGGCAAAGGGGTTTTCCAGTTGGCCGCCAGACTGACACGAACCCTCCTTGGGTAAGCTAGGGTTGGTGGTTTACCCGTCAACTGTGGTTAACCCAAAGTGCTTAATGGTACGCTCTAGGTTCCAAATTCCCGTAGACACCTTCTACAACACCCACGGGATGAGATGGGATAGCCCTATTCATGACTGGAGCTACACGGTACATAAACAAATATATTATATATCAACGTTTAGATTCTTTTCCGCTCGTCGTGTGCGGTCTCTCCAGTATTTCTTTTTCTGATTACTAAAGTTCCGTTTAACGTAATCATAGATGCGACAAGTCGATTTTATCAGGCGCCGTGGATAAAGGAAATGAATGAAGTCGCGTTAGGGTGCACACTGACTTATTGACACTAATGAGTTTTAAGGCGAAGCGTTTTATTATCATGTGGCGTATTTTGTAGAACATACGTGTGGCACAGACTTTATGTTCAGGTAGTTCTAAATTTTAAATAAATACAGTTTTTTTTGCTGTACGCCACGTAAGGATTTCTCCTGTATAGATTTGGGATTAATGATTTGTCTGTTTTTGTATCAGATGTGATCTTAACACAAAAACGAATTAAATCCAAAATCTTAAATCTAAAGATTTTGTATTGGATTATAATAATAATAATAATAATAAATTGTTTATTAAGAAAAAAGTTCAAAAACATTTACAATAAGTATCTTACAATTAAAATAAAGTACAGTTATATATTTACCTGAACTAGGTTGAACCTGTGCTTCAGGCTATGAAGTGCATGCTTGCGGTTTTATAAATTAACAATACAATAAACATAAATTAGAATGAGGTAACATATTATGTAATAATGATGGCTCAACGCTACAGTAAGTCAGCGATTTATTTGCATACCACGAGTAAACATTCTGTCTGTTCGTAAGTAATACTTTGTAAATATTGACATATTATTTTTTTACAGCTAAAATAATCTAACTTATAAATACTCAGTTCTCTATTTAATCTATTGTACAAAAATGGGCCTAGGAATGTAAAAAATCTATTTACAAACATATGTTTTGAAGTTGAGTTTGAAGTGCAGACTATATCATTCCGCCTCTTGTTAGTAATATCAGCTTTGTAGGGAAGCATGGTGTGCTGTTTTAATATTAAGTGCATAATGAACAGTTGACGAACAGTCAGCACGTTGCACGATTTATATAATAGATGAGTAGGAAAGAAAAATGGATGAAAGTTGGCTACTTTTAGAATTGCTCTCTGAGCTCGTTCAAGAGGAAGTATATTAGTTTTTAGTGCTCCGCCCCATGAAGTAATACAATAATTAATTATAGATTGACCTAAGGTCAAATAAACTTGTGTGATTAATTTTGAATCTGCAATCGACCGTAGTTTTTTAAAGACATATATTAATTTACGCACTCTTTTAACCAGGCTATCGATATGTTGTCTAAAGGAGAGTGTTTCGTCTATTATAACCCCGAGATATTTTATGTTGCAAGTTTTGATGATACTAGGACAGTTACACATGTTGACTGCGTGATTTTCACAATTATGCGCGAATAGATGAAGGTTAGTATTGTTAAGTTGAGGCTTGCGCATGGAGAAATGAATATGTTTTGTCTTGTCAGCATTTAATGTTAGTAAATTACTTTGTAGCCAAGTATTCACAGTATTAAAACCTAGTTGAGCGTTCTTGTAGAGTTCGATGCTGGTTTTAGCGGTAAATATTAATGCCGTGTCATCAGCGTACGATATAATTTTGCCGTGTTCAATATTTAGATTATATAAGTCGTTAATATAATTTGATTGATTATTAATTTTGCCCGTTAGTCTGTTAAGGGAATTTAGTATGTTTTGTCCTATTTCATAACATAATCTACCTTTATGCCAATTCATTAGAATCCGTTCAGCCGTTCCGTTGCGTGTGGTGCGTCAAATATTTCAGACATGTACACGCATTTATAATGGTAGTAAGATATGAGGAGTATTATTTTAGAAGGTATTGATTCATTGATGGGCGGGGCACATAGCTAGTAGAACGGATGACCGTTGGGGCAAAAAAGTTCTCGAGTGGAGACCGCGCACCGGAAAACGCAGCGTGGGACGAGCTCCAACGAGGTAGACAGACGACCTCGTGAAGGTCACAGGGAGTCGTTGGATGAGGGCGGCATGTATCCGCTCGTTGTGGAAATCTAAGGGAGAGGCCTTTGTTCAGCAGTGGACGTCCTGAGGCTGATATGATGATGATGATTCATTCTGCAACGGTAAATTAGTTGCGACTTTTGACGGTACAGTTGGCTTAGTGTTAGTTCAATTTCCACACGGAACAAATATTTGTATGATCTGCAGGTAGCTGTTCCGGGTCTGAGTGTATTGAAGTATGTTGAATTTATGTCTGTAAATGCACCCACAACACAGGAGAAATTCTAGTGTGGTGTAAAGTTTAAAAAAAGAAAATAATATATAAACATTCCCCCAAGCCTCGCTGTGCGCTGCGCTGCGCACATGTTAGTACGTGACCACGGGCGCGGCACCGTTTTCCTGGGGGTCATTTGGTATGAGCACGCAGATTCCTTAACCTGCACACCCGTGACCCCCAAGATCAATTACAACCTAGCATGTATCAATGACTTTTTGATAATTTATTTGCAGAATATGGGTACACCAAGTTTATAAACATAAAATAAATACTCCTTATCCACATTAAACTAAAAACGGTATGCAAACATTAACACATTATCATAAAACAATCTAAATTAAAGTCATAATAAATGTAAATTAACATCATAATAAATGTAAATTAATATCATAATAAATATAATTTAAAATTATAATAAAACTATGCACTTTATATAACTTTTTAAATATAAACGATTTTTGTATAAGTAATTTTTGGTTATGGCATAATTATCATCATCGTCATATCAGCCACAGGACGTTCACTGCTAAACAAAGGCCTCCCCTTAGATTTCCACAACGAGCGGTCACATGCCGCTCTCATCCAACGACTCCCAGCGACCTTTACCAGGTCGTCTGTCCACCTCGTTGGAGGTCGTCCCAAGCTGCGTTTTCCGGTGCGTGGTCTCCATTCGAGAACCTTTTTGGCCCCGACGGTCATCAGTTCTACGAGCAATGTGCCCCTCGCATTGCCACTTCAGTTTACTCCTCCTTTCAGCTATGCCGACAAATTTAGTATGGCATAATTAGCGAATCGACAATCAATAACTTATCATGAAAAAATTCGTGAAGAGAGTATTAACACTTTTTCAACGTCATAATTATGTCTTGTTCCGAACGAAAAATCGTTGGAACTCTTATAGGATCACTCGTGTGTCTGTCTGTCTGTCCGTGTGTCACAGCCAATTTGCTCCGAATATAGACCGGTCCAGTGGTCTCAAACATTTATTATTTTAAAATTTTAAAGAATATGGTTTTAAAGTTATGTAAGAAAGTAGACGAAGATTAACCGTACCCCGCTTATCTCCGATACTACTGAACCTAACATTTTGAAAAAAATAAACATTATAAGTTTTTACCTATAGATGACAGGAAAACTTTTATGAAGTCTACGGTTTTAAAATAAAATAGGCACATCTTTCAATATTGTGCGTAAAAACTTTCGTTTGCGGTTGGAATGTATAGGAAAACATGTTTCTCAACTACGATGTTAAGTTTGTTCTTGGGCTAAATTATTGGTACGAGACCGAATTAGTAATGGCCAATATATTCAGCAAATTTCGGAACCCTCTCCACGTGATTTCAATTCGCACATCACCGGTTTTTTTTTTACTTAATTTAAGACAGCACTAATTGGAGGAAAATTGTTACGAAGCCTGGATCTAATCGAGGTAGCACGGATAAGCTAACGCGGTGATCAATGCTCGTTACTTCTCTATAATGAGTTTAGGTCTTTACCTTAATATGTTTACTTTGTGTAAACAGTCCATTCTAACTGCTTTTCTGAGCGCATCTCCCACTTGCAATACTCCGTATCCACCGCTTTCTGTACACAATATATTTGTATCGTCCTTTGTGTTCCCTGACATGCGTCTCGTGTTCTGTTACTATATCGTGCTTTGGTATGCCTTTGTATATTGCTTCACGGGATGAGCACAATTTGTAGAGAAGAATCCTGCCCGTTTACTGGTGAAAGCTATGTAGACAGTACACATACAACATACGGATGACAACACGAAAATAAATATAAAATTGTTTTATATTTTTTTGTTTTTGGTGCAGGATTATTCTAGATGTCAAAGGTCTCATAACTACTGATCTTTGACCAATAATATCGACATTAAATTGATATGTATCATTGTTATCGTCGGATATTTCTTCTCAAGTCTTGTTGAACAATGCAATATTGAAACGTAGGATCGTTGCTAAATCAAGAATTGACACCGCGTTGTATATCCGCACCCAATAAATTGTCTTTTTTGTTACTACTACCATTCTAATACTTGAATTATCTCTCATTACATGTTTGTGGTTTATGTATTACATGGTTTCATAATTATACGCCAATACTTTTCTGGAACTCGAATCAATTTACGTAGCTTTCGACATTCATCTTCATCATTTCAGATGATAAACATCCACACATCCACTGCTGGACAAAGGCTTCCCCAAAAACCATCACAGCCACCGGTCTGGATTTATGTTGTATGCTCATTGGGGGTTTAGCCATAATCGCTACGCTTGGCAAATTGGCAATCGCAGTTGAATTGAAATTAATGTACTCGAAGGACGCTGTGCCCATCCTCCGGCTAATCCTATAGTTACCTTTTATGACAGCCTTGTGACGAGATGGGGTGGTGCTATTCTAAGCCGGCACCAAACAGCACTTTTGACATTAGTCCAATTTAAAAATACTGTCGGGGATTTTGAGGCTGATATCTACAATATTTGATGATAATACTATCAGATAGTTTATCTGCCTAGATAAGATGGGTGGTGCTATTCTTATCCGGCACCACACAGTACTTTCAACATTAGACCGATATAAAAATGCCGTCTGAGATTTTAGGGCAGGTTATTAGGTCATACAGGACATTATGTAATTTGTCCACCTTACTCTTAAGTAAACAAAGTCGTGATCCTTTTGAAATAGGCATTATTATTATGTACATATACCTATTTATTTATTTATATACTCTTTATTGTACACCAATCGGTAAAAGATATAAAACAGTAGTGCTTATAAGTATATTTTAGAGACCAACTGGCGGTTAATTTTAGAGTACATATATTGACCTAATGACAGTTGAACGTTACTTCTGTTTCATTCTAGATAGATTTTTATTAGACAGTGGTCTTGATGGTGACCTAATTAAACTAATATAGAAAATCATGAGCCTATCGTTTCCCTTTACACTACATGCAGTGATAATTAATTTCGAATGTATCTTATTACTTTTAATTAATTCAACCTAACTGCGGATGCCAATGTGAAATTAATTGAATCATAATCTTGAATTCCGTAATTGGAACGCAGTCAGGCGCTGATCAAACCTACAGAGACTTCAGAGTACGTACATAAATCTCCTTAACTCTTAAGAAAAACTTGAAAAATATTTTATGGAAAGGGAAAAATGCTTTCGATAAGTGCTTCTTAGAAGTCTCAATTATTAATGCAAACGTGTACTACTTGTGAACTGAGAGCCAACGTATTCCAAATCCAAAATTTCAAATTGTGATTAAGCCTCGGCGCGCACGGGTGACTTTGTCACCGTGACAATTTCGTTACTCTTATCAAGTCCGTGGGTATGTATGGAGGAGCGCGCACGTTACGACCTGACGTGACGTGACATTTCCACACATATCAATGATGAAATTGTCACGGTGACTGATGTCACCCGTGCGCGCTAGCTCTTAATGTAATAACTAGTGCTGAAATAATCTGGGATATTCATCGCTTAATGTTTTCCGCATACCAACTTTCAAAAGTCTGTGTGTTGTCCGGATTTGGAATGTAGCACCACTCTTTTCCTCCCGTTGGATGTCGTGAAAGGCAATTAAGGGACTCTAAACCAGAGGGACGGGCAGCAGCGTCCCTTCTGAGGAACAGTACCCATACTGCGCTCACCAATCCGCCTAGAAAGCGTGGCGATTATTGGCAAATACCCCCAAAATTACGACACAATTGTGGAAATATTTGAGGGAGGCCTTTGTTCAGCAGTGGACGTTTAATGTTGATGTTTTATGATGAAATTAAAATTGCCTTGTGGTGCCTTGCGTGCCAATAAAATTGCCTTGTGGTGCCTTGCGTGTGGTGCCGGCTCAGAATACCACCACCCCACCTCCTCCCGTGGGTGTCGTAAAAGTCGACTAAGGTATTAGCCGGAGGATGGGCAGCAGCGTCCTTCGAGTACATCAACGACTCAACTGCGATCGCCAACCCGTGTGCCAAGCATGGCAATTATGGCAAAACCCCCAATGAGCCCAGAACACACCCATTTTGGTCGTTGTGATGATCTTTGGGGGAGGCCTGTGTCCAGCAGTGGACTTCATTCGGGCGAAATGATGAATAAAATGACCGTGAATCTAATCTCTTTTCTAAATTGATCATTATTTCAATATTCCAGCCCGACCGTTCGTTGTAGCTAAGCTAGCTTCGTTGTAGTTGTAACTATTAGGAGCCTCAAGATCACGAAAGAGAACAGAACTGATGATAATGACGAAACAAGGGCGTTATCTATCACGAGAATTAACTTTGATTCATAATCAACTATTCAAGGGACGTTATTCTATCTTTGAATAGAGTTTATCATTGAATTAAATTTTGCAAGTTGAATAACGAGATATTTGCTTTAACTCTAACTTGTTTAATCGCTTTAAACTTTGACAAGTGTTATCGTTTGTGTGAATGTAAATTTAATTTGTTCATAGTCTGTTCCATTATGATTAATTCGTCTTAATATTCGAGAGAATGTGCCCAATGAGAAAGAGAGAATCTAAACTTGTGCCATACAACAAGTTTATATTATCTCATACTAAGTAGTCGTCACATGAATGGTGTCACGAAATGACGCATTTTCACTGCGCTTCTTAGAGTAATCGATACAAACGCGATGGTATTATGCGTTAGTCTTAGTCTGTAATGCACACAAACATTTCTTGTTGGTGGCGGTGTTGTAATGGTAATAAACACAGCTCAGCTTGTGACAAGCTGTATGTAACTGGCGAGAGAGTCAGTCAGGGCCTCGTAGGTGGCTTGCCTTTATAGGCCAAGTGGATAACGCCATAAGTTCCGCAGGGTTGTCAAATCTGGCTTGTCTTAGTGGACCAATCAGAGGGGGCTGCCAAAGGTGGAAGTCTCTAGCGGCGTAATAACGAGGAAACCAGCGCTGTCTACGAGATGTATAGTGGTGAAATCGGTGCTGCGTCTCTTGACACCTCGAGCTGCTCACACTGGTGTTGCTTGCTGTCGCCTGTAGTTGTGGCCAGTTAGGGGGCCAATCTTTAGGGTGGCGCATCACCGTCTGTCACATTTAAATAAAAGTTTGAAAGGCAGACGCCGCTATTTCCGTATAGCTCATTAAGTTTTCAGTACATATAACACCAATTACAAAAGACCGTATCATTACAGCGTCCATCGCATACGATAGTCCTATACCACCGTACAATTATTGTTACGTACTGTATACGTGACTGTATTTCTATAGTAGCCAGCCAGAAGAGGCCCCGGTTAGTGTTTCATTACATTTTAGATTAAAATATTCTTAAGAGCCTCTGCGTTGTTGAACACAAGCCCTCGCATACGCTAATCAAAAGACCGGATTCCTGCTTGCAGAGTATCAACCCGTGAAGAGAGAGGCCTAAAAACAATTATAATAATCATTTATTTCAGGCTTCCATGGCTCATAGTTACATACCTTACTAGCGACCCGCACCCGCTTTGCACGGGTGCATTTGCTAATAACCAAAATGAGCAGTGCGCTTAGCAAGAAAGTATTAAGTATATTTAGCGAGTGATTTCTTTTGGTTGCACGTTATTCTAAATCGGTGATATCTTTTAAAAAATAATAATAAATCCATTTTATTGCACACCAAAAACAGAATATTGGAATTGTTATAGAAAGCAAGTACAATTGGCGGTCTTATCGCATCTCGGCGATCTCTTCCAGACAACCATTTTGGACGAATGGAAATCTAGGTTGCAAAAATATTCATTTGAGTATAAATGTCAATTTTAATCAATATTAAATGCACAAGGTTACTCACATATTTATCTGAATAAGCATCAATTATGAATTGGAGAATAAAGCTTCGCAAATAACCTATAGTTTTTACTAATTTGTAATAGATAAAAGTAGATGTTTTGAGTGTGCCTTAGGAGATAGAAACATGCTATCGTGTCCACAAATTATGGAGCGCTCTCAGGTGTGCAGGTTTCTTCATCAAGTTTTCCTTTACTGTTAACGCAAGTGACATACAAATTTTGATTCGCACATGAATCCGAAAAGTCCAATGTGTGAGGCAGGATCGATCTCCGACCCTCCTGTATGGAAGCGTTTAACCACCAGGCTAGCGATAGTCTAATACTTATAAGATATTTAAGTTCCTAAAATACAGATTCATTAAAATTAAAGCAATATTTGTATCCAATTAAACACTTGTCTAAAATATCACATTATTTTCCTTTGTTATTTTTTTCGACAAAATATATTAAGCTTTGAATTAAAAATATCCTGGTGCTTTACAGAATTTCGCCTTTATTTAAATTGTAATTTGTTTTCACTGGAAAATGTTAATAGCACTTGGTCGCGGGCAGAGTAAAACGTTAAA
Organism: Diloba caeruleocephala; assembly: GCA_947459985.1. NCBI lineage: Eukaryota > Metazoa > Arthropoda > Insecta > Lepidoptera > Noctuidae > Diloba > Diloba caeruleocephala. Next base: position 9,136,245 of record OX381618.1, read on the forward strand.
CTGTTGTTAATGGATACAAAGTTGGCTTACACCAATGAATAGTATTCGCGTAAATATAAAGGAACAAGTTTACGGTTGCGACTTTTACAGCAATTAGGAATCCTACAAATTCAAAGCCCAGACTCATATAATAGTATGAACTGTTATTTTTACATGTGGTGTCCGGATTAAGAATATAGCACCACTTCATCTCCTCCGGTGGATGTCGTAAAAGGTGACTTAGGAACTCAAAACCAGAGGGATGGGCAGTAGCGTCTCTTCTGTGAATTAGAAGCTATTCTGCGCTCACCACCCCACCCGCCAAGCGTGGTACATTAGCATTTCTCCCATCTCGTGGGTACAGTTTACAGACATAAATGTGACATGCACAAACATCCAGACCAGAAAGAACTATCTGTAGATTTGTAATCATACAAATATTTGTTCCGTGCGAGGATAGAACCCGCGACACGTTGCAGAAAGTCAATTGGTAACCGTTAGTTAGCCTTGTCAAAGATATATTTTTTTATTAAAAAACGAAATCAGAAAGATATTCTTACAATTTCTTTCTTAACTTACTTTTTTAAACATGCTAAAAATATAAATCGTTTTTAAACTTTCACGAATTCCAGTAACGTCAGGAAATAGAAGGTATCTTACCTAATAATTATTACGCAGTATTGTTCCATAATCCAGTGTTAAACATTATTATATAATAATACAGGCAAGAGCAGAATACTATCACAAACTTCCTTTATTCATGTAGCTCATCAATTATAATTTGTCATGTGACACTCAATGAAAATATCAAACGCTGCAGTTTCCCTACCGTGTACATATTATAACAAATACTTCCCATTTGTTTCCGACAAACAGAGAGGTGCAACCGTATTGCAAAAATAACAAATGGCTGCCGCTAAACGTCGTTTGTGCCGTCTTATCAGTTGCCCGGAGCTCTGTCGTGTTTCACACAAATACACACACGTAAAAATAAGGGATTTGACATCCCTCACCGGATTCGTATTAGATTTATTCGAGATGCCAGATGACTCTCAATGGATATTGGGGAGCTACATTTGGAGTTCAGGCCTCATTTGGAACCTACGAGACAAAGAATAGGTGATTTGTTTCATCTATAAGTTCAGATCACATTCGCTTCCACCGGATTTCGATAAATAACAGATTTATACCAGTTCTGAGTAAAGTGTGATTCTTGGCTAATTATAGACTACCCCTCTCTACCTATGGGTGTCGGAAAACGCGACTAAGGGTTGATATCTAGAAAACGGGTAGCAGTATTCCCCCGTGTGTTTTTTTTTATACAACTTGGTGAGGAGGTGATCTCGTCATTCGCCTAGTGGTAAGCGTCATGCTGCCCATAATAACTGCAATGCAATGCTCGCACGTGTGTGTGGGTGTGTGTGCATGCGTGAGAAAGAGACCGTGTGTGAGTGTGTGAGAGGAAGTGTGAGTGAGTGAGTAATGAGAAAAGAGCCGAAGAATAAAAATTATTCTCTCATGTCACAAGCTATTAGATGAATATAAGAACTTGAAGTTAAGTTAGAGAGAGAACATTGCAGCAACTTGGTTGCAGTCATGTTTCGAAAAACATATCATGTACTTAAGTGCTAAAGCTAAATCGGATGCTCTAACTTAACTTCAGCTTATGAGAAAAGTTACTGACATGTGTGTTAACATTTACAAATAACCATAGAGAAAGAAAAACTAGCACCGTAGAAATATTGAAAGGACTAATCAAATAAAATAAAAAGGGATGCAGTGAAATCTACCACTAAGCTTTACCGCCCGAATGGGGTTTAACAAGAGCGCTTGGCAAAGCATACGAGCTTCTTTGTCGACGTAGTAAGTACTAGCTTTCAGACGATAATATATCTCTTTATACCTGTACTTGCAAAATTCTATCCTCTGTATTCGCTACCGTTATATAAACATTATTTATTGGCTTAAAAACGTAGCGTGTAAGCTCTATTTATTTTCAAAATGGTCTGGAATCGAGATCAGTTTTATTACTTGGTAAGGAGTACATATTAGATATATACGAGTTGTGGATTATAGTATTGTCAACCATTATCAGGACAAAAAATTACTCGGTACACGATTGGTGAGGTTAAGCAACACTTGGCGCAGTCAGTCTATGGATGGGTGACATTTGAGCTAAGCGCCTCAGTGCTTCAGAGGCTAAAATCGTCGATCCCGGTTGTCATTAGACGGCAGTTAAGCCAAGTCGGAGGCCTTAGGGCAGCTTGGACACGAAGACATAGACAAAAATAGAAGCTGTCTAACTCAGTGAACGAAATTAACTTGAACAATGACCTCATGTAACCCTATGTGTACGCTTTATATCGTTACTTACATCTTATCAGACGGCACGGTTTGCGCAGTGGCTAAGGAATTGACTTTCTGCGTTACGTGTCACAGGTTCAATTCCCGCAATTTGCGTGCTAATACCGTTCGACCCCTGGGACGACGGTGGTATGCATGTGGTTACGTACCACCGTGTGCGCAGTACAGCGCATAGCGAGACTTCGGGGGCATCCTTTACAGTCCCCTCGAGATGTGCCTGCAGGGTGGCCTCTTTACAGTCATCCCCTCCAAGATGTGCCTAAAGGCGTTGCTGCAATGGGTGGCTCTAGATGGAGATTATTCGAGATCCTGCAGCCTCCCTTCAGTGCCGAAGATGACCACTCCAGCCGATACTAGTCTGACAAACCCCTTCGCCCTTCCCCGGGCGAACGAAGTATAGGATGTATTTACCTCCGGTTGTTTTTAAGTTTAAATTCCCGCACCGAATGAATATTCGTCAGGCCTACGGATAGTTGTCATACGAGGGCGGCACTGAAAATTTCGGGAATCAAGGAAGTGACACAACATTACTATTTAAAAATGTATTTATTGCTTTTCGAAGTATTCTCCGCGAAATTTGACACATTTTTCCATACGATGGAACCAATCATTGAAGCAACCATTCCATTCGGAAGTTGGGGTCTCCAAAATGGCCGTATTGTAGGCGTCCACAGCTTCTTTAGGTGATGAAAATCTCTGTCCACGCAATTTATTCTTCATTTTAGGGAAAGTATAGAAATCATTAGGGCTTAGGTCGGGGCTGTACGGCGGATGGTCTAATAATTCTATGTTTTCTTGCTCTAAAAACTCTTTTGTTCTGCGCGCGGTGTGAGAACTCGCATTGTCGTGATGGAGGATGATGCGGCGGTTGCAGTTCTCTCTACGGAGTTCAGAAACGACCTGTGGCAAACAAATACTAGCATACCATTCTGCATTAACCGTTCTTTGTCCCTCAAGAGGAATAGTCGTAACATGGCCGGTTTTGGAGACAAACGTGGCCACCATTTTTTTTGCAACACTCCGTGAACGAACAATTTTTGTTGGCTTTAACTCATTTTCGAACACCCAAACTCGTGACTGGTTTTTTGTTTCGGGTTCGTACGCATATATCCAGGATTCGTCACCTGATACGATGTTGTAGTACAGCATTTGAGGATCCTGCGTGGAATCTTTCGAGAGTTCTGACGCACCAAGTAACGCGAGCCGCTTTTTGCTCTTCACATAGCAAATGCGGTATCCATCGGGAAAACAACTTTTTTACACCTAATTGTTCATGCAAGATTATTTGTATTTGACTCATGCCAATGTCTAAAGTTGCCTAAATTTCACGGTATGTCACATGTCGATCTTACTCTATCAGCTTACGCACAGCATCAACGTTTTCTTGGGTGACTGCAGTTTTTGGACGACCTTGACGAGGATCATCACTGAGCTTGACACGTCCACGTTGAAATTCAGCAAACCAGCGATAAATTGTGGTTTTGGATGTGGCTTCATCACCAAATGCAGAAATCATCCGGTCAACACACTGTTTTTGTGTTAAACCACTTCGAAAGTCATAATAAATCATCGCTCTTGAATTTTCTCGAGTCAATTCCATTTTCTGAACGACTAAACAAGTTTGACAAAACCTTGTGACAAGACCGTGAATCTTTTTTTAAATAAATAAATGGTATTCGATTTGTAAAACTAAGGAGTTTTCAATTAAAAAGATTTTAATATGACAGGAACAGTGGAAATATTCCATTCCCGATACTTTTAGTGCAGCCTATGTACACACACATCAGCCCGTAAACGTCCACTGCTGAGCATGGGCCTCTACAATGTGTAGTCATAATCACCACGCTCGGTATGGATGGATGGATGCTGCTGCCTATCCTCTTGATATCAACCCTTAGTACTTTTTTACGACACCCATACAGAGAGGGATTCTTAGGGTTCTATTCTTTGCCATGAACCCAAGGAACGGTGTTTGGGAATATAGAATTTATGGCTGTAAGCTGGCCTCACAACAGAGCAGAAATCAAAGAGTATAATTTAAAAAATAGCTATGAATTAAGCAGATTATATAGTTCTACATTATCTACGAGTAGAAATACACCCACAATCTAGTTTACGTTTGACACCATTGACTGATGATGTTGAGTATAACGCTGCGAACATTCATTATTATTTCAGCCAAAAAACGTTTACTACTGGACATAAGCCTCCTACAAATATTGCCTCAACGACCGGTATGGGTTTCTGTTGTGTGCTCATTGGGGGTTTTTTTGCCATTATTGCCACGCTTGGCAGACAGGTTGGCGATCGCAATTCAGTTATAAACGTACTCGCAGGATGCTGCTGCCCATCCTCTATCTAATCCCATAGTCACCTTTTAGGACACCCACGAGATGATTCGGGGTGGTGCCATTGCCAATTGTTCAATTAATTAAACATTCGTTTTGATTAATTCAAACAATGCTTTATTTGTGACATTATTTAATTATATACAAGTCTATTCATATTTCTGATTTAAAAGATTCTCTTAGAAATATAGACCAGTTCTAAAATATCTTCAATATTTTGTGAGATTCTCCTTCGGAGATTTGTTCTGAAAGAAAAATCATCAATCAATCTTAACGGCCATTTATACGTCCACTGTTGAACAAGGGGAGGTCCCATACATTCCACAACTGTGTCATCATTTCGGGGGGTATTTACCAATACTCACCATGCTTGGCAGGTGGGTTGGTGAGCGCAGTATGGCTACCAGTTCACAAAAGGGATGCTGCTGCCCATCCCTCTGGTTTAGATTCCCTTAGTTGCCTTATACGACATCCACGGGAGGAGATGGAGAAAAATACAACAAGTTGAATGTAGAAACAAAGGAAATATAATAAATGAATTGAGGAAAAGTTTCGAAATGAAACTTTACAGAGTAAAGTTTCAGTCGTTGTTTAAAACGATCCCTTTTCCTGCACAAATGTATTTGTCTACAAAATTAACTTTAGAAATGCTTGATTCATATTTTTCTAGAACTTTCGTTACGTTACGTTCATACAGCCGTTCGGATTTTTCTAGAAGCCTTGATCTTTACTTTCTCTGACACTATGAAATAACATAACGTAGAGCTATCTTAACATGTACTGGCAAATATTTTCTTTTTGCAAATAGAATAGTATGTTGTATTAAACAGGGTCAAATAAAACATTTTGTCTAGACACTGTGATAACCCGAGAGGTCAGTAAATACTGCTGTAAAATAACTATGAACGTTTCTACTTAACTATATTTTTGAAGAAAACCTAGGACCAACTGCTCCTTTAGCTTGCGTAAGATTTAAATAAGATGTAAGGTGCCACGTTGGCGCACTAACTAAGCTATTGGCTTTCTGAGCTATGGGTTTCGGGTTCAATTCCCGTACGTACCAAATATTTTGTGTTTGTACCTAGGAGATTTATGTCTGTAAAATGTACCCACATGCAGGAGAAATCATAGTGCGCGACGTCTTTTAAGCAAAAAAAAAACTATACTTTGTTATAATATTATATTTTATCACTCACTGTTATTTATTTTTAACACGTTTTTATTAGCTTGGTATCTATGAATCTATGTAACGGAATTTAAAAACTCTATTTTCATAAAACTCTTCCAAAAGCGTTTTTGCAGTTAGCTGCACTAAAAAATACAAAATAAATAATAGTTTCAAAAACTAAATAAACACGCTTTTGGCATATATAACCGAACAAAAAGGTAGAAAATAGTTTTCAATAAGTCTAAAATAACAATTGCGCGATTAACAAAAAACATTTGTAGAAAAGCGTGGGGTGCTTAGTTTTTAAACAAAAGCGTGTTTATTTAGTTTTTTAAACTACCTATTATTTATTATTTGAGAGACCATTTAACATTTGACATTTAACGCGATCTTTGGGGAGGTCTGTGTCCAGCAGTGACCTTTACTCGGCTGAAGTGATGATAATTTATACATACATGTAGACAAGTACTTAGATATGGCATCGGTGACCTAACTTAGTACTAAAAATAAACAAACATCATTATGTTAATCCTACTAATATTATAAATGTGGTAATTTGTTAAGATGTTTGGATGTTAGTTACTCAATCGCATCCAAATGGCTCAACGAATTTGGATGTATAATTTACCACACAGATAGACCAAAACCCGGTTTAAAATGTATCATATCAGCCAAAAAGCATTCACTGCTGAGTACTTAGTTATGGCATCGGTAACTTAGTGCTAAAAATAAACATATATCATGATGTCATCCTATTAATATTATAAATGTGAAAGTTTGTGAAGATGTATGGATGTTTGTTAGTCATATATATATATATATATATATATATATTATCTATACTTAAACGGCTGAATGAATTTGGATGAAATTTGGCATACAGATAGACCATAACCTGGATTAAAATATGTCATATCCGAAAAATTTTGCTCGCGCCGTGCTGCCCATCCCTCTGGTTAAGCGTCCCTTACTCGCCTTTAACGATATCCACGGAAGGAGTTGAAATGATCCTATATTCTAAGTTCAGACATATCTCGGAATTAAACGAAAATTAAAATATAGGCTACTTTTTATTCCGATATGATAAACATTTCACGAGAGATACGCGACAAATCTCTCTGCGATAAGTCGAAGAAAACCCGGGTGAAGCCGCGGGCAAAATCTAGTAGCTAAATAATATGAAGACTTGGTGTGCATAAAAAAACCGTAATGATACACTCAAAAAATGTTAAAAAATTCGTCAAGTCTCGTCAAACTTTCCCTAAAATTATATATTCACGCCTTAAAAAATCTTTGAAGCGCCAAGTGTCGCATGAATATACAGCTGCTAAATAAGTAAAAAAGTCTTAACTAAATTAAAATTTATATTTAATACTTAGATAGCGTTTACTCAAAGTGCTGGCTCTTGTGTTACAGTAGAGACATTTACTTAGCTCACTTTCATCCTAACTTAATGATTCATGAATTAAATTTAAGAGTTTAGTCAGCAGTCGTCTGCTGTGCTCCGGGTCCCGGGTTCGACTCCCGCACGGAACAAATATTTGTGTGATCTGCAGGTAGTTGTTCCGGGTCTGGGTGTATTGTGTGTGGAATTAGTGTCTGTAAATGCACCCACGACACAGGAGAAAACACAATGTGGGGCAACGTTTTTTAAAAACAAACAAAACATAAAATCTATTAAAATATATTTCTTTAGTAAAGATTACTATATATATTTTTATTTGAGCGCTATGAGAGTGATAAGTATCTGAAACAAATCTCATCTGATCTAGGAACCTCAATTTCAACCTACTGAAATGTACTTGATATAATATGGAAAGAGAATCATTGACGAGTTCAATAAATGTAAATAAATATGGTATTGCTCTATAAATTAAATATAGTAGCATAACCTACATCTGAGACCATAAACTTACTTTAGAATAAATAGATTAAGTTATAATATATGTATATACCTTTAAGACAAAAATATGGTTTAAATGTAAATTTCTGTTAGTACTTCGGTTTATTTTAATGGACATCGCATGGACATGAAACTCTGCCATTGTATTAAAAAAGACTAAGTCAAACCTCATCCCGATACGCCAGTTTCTTGGGATAAATACGGAAGTTTTCTCTTATAATTTAATAAGTAAAATCTTGTGAGAAATTCACCTTTCAGAATTTAATAAACTCCTGACGAAAATAAGGGGAAAATTTCGGTTAGCCCTCACTCAACTTTTATATTTTAGGGCCAACACGACAATCCATGTCAATTTAATGGTACAATTATCAATTTTGCTTAGCGGCAAGGCAGTTATTTTTAACGTACGAACGTTTGGGACGCTTCACTACATAATCATTATATCAGCCGAAGTACGTCCACAGTTGAATAAAGGTCTTCCACATAGATTTCCACAATTACCGGTTACATGTCTCCCGAATCCAATGACTTCCAGCTTTCCTTACCAGGTTGTCTGTCCATTCGTTGGAAATCGACGAGATGGTGAAACGAAATATATCATTATTATTAGATTATCCAACAAACATTTGTGTTCCATACATGTCAAAATATTATTAAATACCATACCGAGTATCACAAATCTTTCTCCTGCACTCATTCAAAACACGAGAATTAAAGAGAGAAATACATTCATCTCGTACTAAAAGTCGGATTCCGCGATTTCGTCCACAAAAGGGTTAAATTGCGCGAATGTCAAACGTACGGCGTACCGGACGAACGAACAAAGGTCACCGTGTTATTGCGCGCCCCCGTCACTATTGTGTGAAGTATGCTAACTCTTTCTAGGGTTAGCAAAAGAGTAATATTAGTTAATTGCCTTTTGCAATCGTATGTAATCTTATGAGTTTATAGCAGCAAATATCGAGGAAGTGACTGTTAAGACTATTGTTTTTTTAAGTGTACCTCTATTTATGTGGATCTCATCATATCGGCCATACAACGTCCACTACTGAACAAAGGCCTCCCCCATAGATTTCCACAACTGTGTCGTCATATTGGGGGGAATTTGCCAGTACTCACCACGATTGGCAGGCGGGTTGGAGAGCGCAGAATCAGAAAAGGACACCGCTGCTCATCCCTCTGCTTTAGAGTCCCTTAGTCACCTTTTGCGACCTCCATGGGAGGAGATGGAGTGGTGCTATATTCTTAATCCGGACACCACACGGATCTATCGGTCAACAATTTGAGAACATTGTATGTCGATCCATGCGGTGCCGGCTAAGGATAGCACCAACCCATCTCATCCTGTACTTATTCCGTGTGGTGTCCGGATTAAGAATATAGCACCACTCCATCTCCTCCCGTGGATGTCGAAAAAGGCGACTAAGGGAATCTAAGCCAGAGGGCTGGGCAGCAGCGTCCCTTCTGTGAATTTGTAGCCATACTGCACTCACCAACCCGCCTGCCAAGCGTGGTGAGTATTGGCAAATACCCCCCAAAATGATGACATAGTTGTGGAAATCTATGAGGGAGGCCTTTGTTCAGCAGTAGACATAAATGGCCGATATGAAAATGAAACATTAATTTTCTTACGACATTATGATTTCCTTCTTAATTATGATTAATCTTTAACTCCGCAGATAGTATCGAACTTGAGTAGCTTTAGGCTAAAACTGTAGGTAGACCTTGGCAGCTCTTGCAGAAGTTCAAACTTAAGATCCAAAAGATATCAAAATGCAACACAAAAATACCAGGAATATACCTATCATTAAAGGATAATACATAGTAGACAAGCCATCTATTCTGGACTGCATTCCAACTTCAGAGTTTTAAAAATAACGAATGTTAACCCTACGCCAGTCGACTTGTGACAGACGGATGCGGCGCGACCACCCGGATTTGTGCAGCAAATTGTAAAATACGCCGTTGCCAGTGAATGTCATTGTTACTGTGACAGCTTTTTATTAGTGACGGAACTGCTTTGACGCTGAAATTTACAATCTGTCCATATGATACACAGTTTTTGCATTTAAAGCTACAATTTTAGTGCACAAATGACGATTGGCGTAGTGTTGATTTTAAGTGGTATTTTATTGAAGTATTATTAATCTTTTATTTTTATATCAGCGTTTATTGATTCTACAAAACATATGAAAAGGTTTGACACTGTAAGGCTAATTAAAATACTACCTAAACATGAAGAATGTAAGTATGTTACTTTGAAGAGTTGTACGAGTTCTTTTATCTCAACTTATGAGGTGACGGTGACGTTGCGGTTGAAAATAGAACACGCTTGCCCAGAAGATCACACGAGTGAATTTGACTCCTGATGAATTATTATTACTTTAAAAAAGTCTTTGTCTCTACATTTACAGGTTACTACTTTGCAAGGAGGAACCCGGTCTTTTGATAGGCTTACGCGGGAACATGGCTCAATACGCAGAGGCCCTTCAGATATTTTTAATCTTAAATATAATAGGACCCTAACCGGAGTCTCTCCATAGCTGCACTATAGAAATACAGTCACTAATTGTCCCCGGATGTAGAGCACTACTGTATGAAATGAAGCTACAATCATAAAATTAACTGTAATAGGTGTTATGTGAACTGTTGCAATAGCTGTTCTATAAACTAAAAACTTCAGCTTAACAGAAACAACGGCGTCTGCCTTTCCACCTTTGTATGAAAATCTGTGATAAATTATTATTAATTAACGTAATACAGTATAGATTAGAAATGATGAAATAGCTATAATGTACCACAATGTATAGGACACAGTTTTATGTGTTCTTAAGTTTCTCGCCATCCCGCCGAGTTAAAACGGGGTTAAACGTACAAAGTTGCGGTGGAGACGCAGTAAATTGAGAATGATGTCATAGCGTTGTATTGAAAGGAAAACTATAAACGAACTTAAACAAAATATAACGTGACTATCTCCAGCATAAAAGTAAGAAATACCGCCAGTAAAGAGAGACAAATAAAATACATAAATGCAAATTTATACGTAACATAATCAGAGCAACGCGACGGGTATCAAGTGTACAGACATACTGGTATATTTGTAGGTTTATGCGGATAGGGCGAGATACCGCTCTGTGGGCATTTTGGGAGAATCTCACGTCTCCAATCGTTCTTATATTATGGTTGTTACAAGATGTCGATTTGTGGAACGGGTGAAACGCTGTTAAATAGAGGATTCGTATTCAGACGCGCTTTATTTTGGCGTGAACCGAATTCCCGTGGCGTCAGTACGTCAACCAAAATACTGAATGCCCTAATTCCGATACAAAATTTCACAGACATGCGACGTCTTAGTATAGAAGTCAGTTTCCTATAACTGCGGTCGTTACCATCGTGACTTGAAAGGATGAGATCTGCAGCTATCAAGTTTTACGAGATGAATTTATGACTGTTACTATAAGACAAATTTATTCTTCTTTCGAAGGAAAGCGATAAAAGCTGATGGAAAGCTTGGTCATTGACTATACTGAGATGCGACAAAACCTATTTTCTACTTAGATATATTTTTAGTTCTTTTTTATAAGTCTATGTGACGAAACCGCCATGTTATTTGCCTGGTGGTAATGCATAATGCCCGCACATAACAATTAGAATGTGACCCAGGAGTAGTCATGTGGAGCATCACACTGCACTCATCACCTGGAATCGTGAATTTATTTAGTCTCTTATGCCCAGTTATTTCACTAGCTACATTGCCCTTCTAACCGGAGCGCAGTAATGACTAAAGTTTAAACACTACTGCTTAGCGGTGAATATCTGGCACGGGTCGGTATCTACCTAGCCAGCCTCTTGCAATAAGAAATCTGCGCCTAGTAGAATCATCATCTGCGTAGAGTGCTCATAGCTAGTTGCACTTACTGATCGATAAACCATCGTTGACGTTACGCATCGCTCAGTTGATAAGTCTATGTAGAGTGATTTGAACTAAGCGTCACAATGCTTCGGAGCGCACGCAATATCGTTGACCCGCGGACTAATTACGTATGTCGCAGGCAGTTTGCGACAGGCGTAAATCGCGAAGATGCCACTGTTAAACGACATATGGTATTACATATTTGCCGATAACGATTAAACAGACAAAAATCTCTGACGCACACACTGTCGGACGACCAATGAACTTAAAATTGCATCCTCGCCTTTCAATCTCAGGCCACCACCACCTTAGATCCCTGGCTGCGCGATAGCTGCTGTCGCTGTGTTTAATTAATCAGGATGCCGGTTGATGTGATTACACAGAAGTCGCTAAGGCAAGTTGGCGGCTTGATCAACTGACACAAGGTCGCCACTGACCAAACGAAAAAGAAGAAAGATCTGCATCTATTGACTTACAATGATTTAAATAAGTACTTTAGAATGTAAATATACTTTTGTAGAAAAATAGAATATCCTTATCGATATCGTTGATCATACTTCAATAGAATCATCTCCTATATCTGCATTCCTTGTTTTACAAGACGTCCAAACACACACACAATATATTTTTGGGTTTCTACGGCATTGCGTTAAATGTAAATAATCATCATCTCAGCCAAAGGTCGTCCTCTGTTGAACTCCTCTTGATGAAGGCCACTGGGAGTCGTTGGATGTCGACAACATGTGACCACCCGTTGTGGAAATCTACCGGGAGGCCTTTCTTCAAATGCAAATGCATTTAGCTAATTGTTAATTAAAAAATTCGTTTTAGTTTGAGTTCTTTTAAATTGATGATGTAAGTCAAATATTTAATTAAAAGGAAATAAATATATCTAAAAAATATTCCCATATTGATTATGACTATGCATATATGACACGCCTTTAAGTTAAGTTTAGGTTTACACAATCGGAACATTGCACAAATGGATTCAGGAATTCATAAGTTAGAATAAAAATACAATAAACCAATACAAATTAAAAATAATATATCGTTAGGCATGTAATGTAACAGAATTAAATGGAAGAAAATACTTGATCTGACTTCGATTGTATTGAAAGCGGGGGTCGCGATTCACGAAGCATCAAAATTGGCGTTGTCACCTAGAATCACGATTTATTGCTCAAAGAAAGGTCACGATAGCTTAAACGATGTTCGGTTGTGTGATCTTACCGATAAAAAATATATCTCTCGGCCTGGTATTTCTACACTGTTGCTATTTTTAAGCTGACTAAGGCTGTTATGGAACTGAAAGTTACAGTGCAGCGAAAACAGTCTGGCATTGCACTTAGTCTGAAGCTCTATTTTTGAACTGCTCGTATAACTCTGAAATTCACTGAAACAACTCACATGTGATTTTAGTTTCGATTGCCAAGTCAGTACTCGCAAGCTGAAAAACCTATGTAGTATTCAGGGTAATGTATTGATATTTAAAATTAATATAACATGAAATGGGCAGCGTTCAGGAAACTTTGCTATGTATTTTCGTTGACAATACATAGTGTCTCAAAGTGAAAGTCTTTAACCAGTGTGTGTTAGCAATCGTGACATAGGGCACATAGACATGGTGGCTCACTATGGGCCTCGTAAGAAACCTCAAGGTCACTCAGCGAGTTATGCCTTGATTCTCTGTACGAGATAAACTAAAGTTGCCGATTTAGCTCAAAGGATTAGTAACGTGAAGTGGCAATGTGCGAGGCACATAGCTCGTAGAACTGATCGCCGTTTGAGAAGGATGGTTCACGAGTTTTTTTTTTATTGGGTTCTCGCATACATTTCTTGGAAATGTAGTTAGTCAAACGGTCGTTTCTGGCGAAGCCAAAAGAGGCCTCCAGCCAGGCTTAAAATTAATATTAAAAACGAAGCAACTTGCGCTAAGGCCCCCCCTTTTTTATTTTTTTATTGTTCCGGTGGAAATACCTCATGTACTTCCTTCACGCCGGGAAAGGGCGAAGGGGTATGCCAGACTCCTAATGGCTAAAACCACCGGAGTGATCATCGTCGGAACCGAAGGGAGGCTCCAGGAACTCGAAAGATCTCCATCTAGGGCCACCCATTGGTGCCACGCCTTTAGGCACATCTCCAGGGGATGACTGTAAAGTGGTCATCCCTTCTAGCGGAGGGAAGGCGACTGTAAAGAGGCCACCCCCCCAGGCATCTCTCGAGGGGATTGTAAGATTCCCCCGAAGCCTCTCTATGCACTGTGCTGCGCACACAGCGGTACGTGACCACATGCATACCGCTGACTTCCCGGGGGTCGCTCGGTATGAGCGCGCAGATTTCCCAATAAGCGCGCTCGCGACCCCCAAGGTGCCATATAAAGACGACAGGGCTCAGGCGTGTAAGACACGGGCACCGCGGTGGTTGTTAAAATAGTAAACTACACGTATATTGCGTACGGTGCTACGATTGGCCCGCTCTAAACTCTTCAACCAATCGGAGCACCGAACGCGGTAAACGTATAGATTAATATTACGTTTCAATTGTGAAAAGAAACTCGTACTAGGGGTACAAATGTCAAAGCTTACTTATGGTATTGTTAAAGCCTTGGTGTTCCAATACAAAAAATATTAATAAGTATAGTTCATATAATCATACAAGCTATAGAAAATATTCAAATCATCAAGATTTGATTGCATTTCTTACTTTGCTTATTACTAATATTTTTTAAAGATTACTCCCGATATGACGTCTGACTGTCTAAACTATATAATTTGTCTATCTAAGATCTATAGATCATACAAATATTTGTATCGTGCTGAGATCGATCCCGCAATACGTAGCCCAGAAAGTCAATTTCCACTGCACCAACCGTCAATATTTGAGGAAATATTTAATATGTTACAGAATAAAGACGTGGCTTAAAAATATTCTCATCTTAATCAACTGAAGAATGTCCACACATTGTTTCCATTAACATAACAAAAGTATAAATTTCCCTTTATGTTGGCGTAATTACAAGAACAAGACCCATTTACAGAGGCCAGTACAAATGAACCTTTTAGTCATCCCGCCCTTTAAAGTTTATGCCAATGAATATTTAAAAAAGTTCATTCAAACAACGGTGTCTTCAAACAAGAAAATATAAATACATTCCCTTTGTAAATGGAGTTCGAAGATTCAAAATTCTGAACTTTGCCTGTTAAGATGAAAATTTTAATTACTTCCCTCGGAAGCTCGGTTCGCGCCGTGAAAAAATAACGTACTTAATTGTGTTAATTATTTTACTTAGCAGGATTTTTAAATAAAACCGTACTAATTTTTAAAGTTGTTAACCAATGAATGTAGATGTAACTTTTGTGTTCTTTTACGGTATACAAAATGTGTTATGAAGTTTTTGATAAAAAAAATACAATAAGAGAAATGGATGTAAAGAACATCCAGAATTTGAAGCACATGTACTTATACTTATGTACATGCACACATCAACCCGTAAACCCCCACTGCTAAACATGGCCCTCCCAACAATAATCACTACAATGAGCAGTCATACCCCGATATTCCCATAATCAACACAGAACACATTATTATTACCACACGTGAGGATACTGCTACCCATCCTCTTGATATAAACCCTTAGTCACCTTTTACGACACCCATGGGTGGAGAAGGTTAATCTATTCTTTGCCGGCAACCACACAGAACTATGCATACTTGCTTATGTATGTATAAAAATCAAAACGTTCATTCACCAGAACAATAAATAGTCGTGCTGACTGAAATATCTACCGGTAGTTACTATAAAAAGGTTTACTTTCTCATTTAGACAGACTACTAATTATGAAGAACGCATAGTTCTGACGCTTACTTAAGAGTTCGCAGTAGTGCTAAAGCACACACTCGCGTACATTTCGTAGTTTCCTTCCCCACAGCGACAGACAGTTTCAATCGGAGCAGATGGTTTCTGTTGTGAAATACAACTAATTTCAAATCTTCATTCGAAGTAAAAACTACCTATCATCAATTTTTATATGTTTCTCCGACTTTGAACATTGCTCTGTTATAGACTTTTATCTTTTATCGTCCAATAGAATTGTTTAATTTTGGGTAATTTTGTATTATCACAGATGAAACACGATATGCAATAATCGATATTATTTTTCATATCTTCCTCCAGCTTTTGAAAATTTGCTTTATTATTGACTTTTACCTTCCTTTCGTTCATAAAAATTGCATGATTTTGAACAATGTCGTATTGTACACAGAACACGCTATTTTAATGCTTACAGATATCATGCTTCTAGCATTTGACATAGCGACACAGTTCTAATCCTTTTCACGTTGTTATTGATGTGAAATACAACCAATTTCAAATATTCATTCGAAATACAAACTATACTCTTTTTACAATATATTATATACTATAAGACAAAATGTCTATATACAA
This sequence comes from Diloba caeruleocephala, assembly GCA_947459985.1. Taxonomy (NCBI): domain Eukaryota; kingdom Metazoa; phylum Arthropoda; class Insecta; order Lepidoptera; family Noctuidae; genus Diloba; species Diloba caeruleocephala. The sequence continues at coordinate 9,152,364 of OX381618.1, forward strand.
ATAAGGTATCATTTCGGCCGAATCAAGTCCACTGCTGGACACAGGCCTCCCTCAAAGATCACCACAACCACCAATATGGATGTGTTGTGGGCTCATTGGGGGGTTTTGCCATAGCTCATTGGGGGGTTTTGCCAACAAATAAGGTATATAGTATAAAAAGGTGAAAATAAAGAATATTCAAAAGACACCTAAGCGTCAAAATACTCCTCCGCATCGCTGTCGTCTGGTAACGTACCCAGGAGGCTGGCAGCATTACCACGTTGGATGGCAATGCTAATTCTTTGTCCAAAGGCCAGCCCTCTGGTCACGTGAAGAGTCGATCAAGCGTCTAGCAATGTCTTTAAAAAGGAGACGTGCACTCGGTCACCATGATCCTATCGTTTCGACCCCAAATGGCTCAAACACGTAATTTCCAACGAGGTTATTGTATTTGCGCCATTTGAGAGTCTCTGTAGCGGCAGCGGCAACGCCAGCACAGCTCGCTGAACTGGAAAGATGAGAAGGAGCAAGGGTATCGACACAGGTTGCATCCCATACCAGAGGCCTTCCCAATTTCCATGGTAATAGTGACATACCGTCTGGTCTCTTCCCATCATCACGTTCCAAGCCACTAGGCTCCAGTACAGCTGGCACGCCGGTGGTCACATGAGTACGACGAATAATGTCATTAATACTGGCGTGTCGTGCTATACGTCCCGCGCTTCTACTACATGACAGGCCATGATGGCCAAGGCAGTCGACCGCTCCCCCGCAGTGACAGCGATGCGGAGCACTACATGGAGCACCTAAGCATAAACATGTAGTGAGTCGAAAAGTTGAGTCATCCAACATAGTACCTATATTGTATGACGGGAGTGCCTGAAGCCAAAGTCCCGACTCCCATTCTCCCACAGCCAACAAACGAGCATGCTCAGCAGTATTGGTAGACGTATAAAGTAACTGATTCCGTACCAAAATGCAGAGCGGCTCGTCCCACTGTCTCTGGGAAGATGGGTTAGTGGGCAAAACCGTATTCGGGCAAGCCATTTTCCAGGAGTTCATACCATCGATCAAACATGGTACGTTGAAATCAACCAGTGAGGATGATAAAAAATTTCTGGTTAATTTCTCTGTAATGTGAATCGAGGACAGGAACGCTGGTAGACTTACACTGGAAATTTTGCGAACGCCGAGACCACCTAAGCGAATAGGGAGAGTCGTTTGTGACCACGCGTGGTCGTCCAGGGCCACATTTAAAACTGATGTCAAGGTGTTCCGTATTATGTGCTCCAATTTCTCTACAAATAGTGATTTTTTTCAAAAATGTGAAGAGCGGAGAGTGTAAATGAATTTTGGGCCAACACAACAGTATCTTAATATGGTAAAAGCCGAATGTAAGTTAATTTTAAAAAGTCTTTCCGAAACATCATTGAATTCTTGGGTTTTTTGGTCAATGAAGGAAGGAAAAGATTCTTCTAAGATTACCCTAAGAGGTGCAGAGAACTTTTTTCAACAATTTTTATATCTGGGGCTATTATATTGAGTTTTTGGAACGTCGATTGCCTGTTATAGGCTTTTATATTCTTATTGTTCAGTGTAGCATAATTTTGGAGAATGTCAAATGATATATGAAACACGGTTTCACGCTTCATTGATACATAATATGCTTTTACGAAAGTGAATTCACGCATCAGGCAAAAATACCGCAAAATATGAGGAAGGCTCTAGATACTTTAAACTTAACCACATTCAAAAAGCTAGGATTAGCAATTCAGCTGCTCTATCTAAGTTTAAACCATACCGCGGTACCCACACATCGATAGAATTCAAGTGCTCATTGGCATTCAGCAAATGGCGAGAGTTGAGTATTTTGTGAAGTTTCCTGCGGCCTTTGTTGAGCCACGGCCGTACCGTGCGGCAGCGAACGGCCATGTCTTTAGTGTGCGCCTGAACTAAACCGTCACGTAAACGTCTACAGTATATAACATGGTAGTTTAACGTCCGTTGGAGGCGGACGAAGCGAGATAATTAGCAAAGTTCACGGGGTTGCTTCTAGTTAATTCCCTTATAGATCGTCTGCTGGCTCTCTCGTCACTATCTGGAAAGCACGGATTTGTATATGGTCAGCTCAGTCTATTCTAACTGTAAAATTATTAAAACAAAACTCTTTTTTCCTATCACACACACAGAACCCTAAATAATATTGACGAAAGTTTTAATTGGCATAAAGGTCAATTCTACTATTCAGAAACAGCAAAAAAGTGTTTTTCTTGTTCTAAATAAATTATTAGTTTCTATGTATCGCTTATTTGTGTAAAAGGAGATAACTATTAGTATTGTATGCATATTATTATTATGCTGTGTGGTGCCGGCTACGAATAGCACTAACCCATCATCATCCCTAGGGTGTCGTAAAAGGCGACTATGGGATTAGCCGGAAGATGGGCAGCAGCGTCCTTCGAGTACATTAACAACTCAACTGCGGTCGCCAACCTGCCTGCCAAGCGTAGCGATTATGGCAAAACCCCCCAATGAGCAGACAACACACCCATATCGGCTGTGAAAATCTATGTGGACCTCCCCTTGGTTCAGCAGCGAACGTCCTTTAGCTGACATGATGATGATGATAATGAACTATGGTAAACTCTACAAACATATTCACAAGTGGCTTAACAATAAACATATCTTTCGTAGCGTGTAGCTAAGTAACTCAATACTCCAATCAAAGCCCCTCAACTTAATTCTAATTCGGTATTGGTTATCGATAAGTAATATAACAGTAGCCGAGTCAATGACCGTTTAGGTTAAATCTCCAATGCGCCGCAAAGAGCACGTTAAGCCACCCAGTTTATCACAAACTAAGTTGTTCCATTAACTTGGCATAAATAAAAAGTTCGACGATGACGTCAAAGAAAACTCGTAAATCGTACTGGATAATTCCTATGGGTTTTACCCACAATATGTTCTTGTTTTGTTACAGGTCATCTCGTAAGGAGGTCACGTAAAGGTTTTGAATGAGAGATTCATCAACCTTATTGCCTTTTATTCGTGCATTGTATAATAAAAATTGACATCCCTCAGGACAAAAGGCAAAATAAATAGGAGGATCTAAATAACAATGCAATGCAGATGATGAAACGAAAAAGATAGCTAGCATAGATTGTTGAAAAAGAAACAATTAATTATTTAAAAAATACAGCTTTCTATTTCCTTTTGTGTGGTAAAAAAATAGTCTAATGTAATCACAGAACGAATGACTTCTGATTGTACTAATTAGAATTCATAGAAACACTGTTAAGCTGGACACCTATCTGGTTCAGTTGTAAAGAGGACAACTCTAAAGTGGCCTGCTGAAAGCACTGCTTGCAGTATCTCTGCCGTATAATCCGGCCAAGATACTGCAAGCGTGTAGTGTGTGTGTAGTGTAGTGTGATGTTTGCACAGCCGGTATATAGGTATCGATACTGTATGTATTTGAGCCGTGCGGGGATTGAGCCCGCGGCATGTTGCGAGGAAAGCTAATCGTTTAGTCTGCCTGCAAAACGTGATGAGTATTGGCAAACTCCCCCAAAAATTACAACACAACTTGTGGCCTTAAGGCCTTCGTACAGCAGTGGACGTTCTTGATTGATATAAGAGTATACAGCCGCTACGCTATTCGTTCCGTCATTCAATTTTGTACAACATTATTTTACAATGACGAGAAAATCGGACCAATTCAAGAATTTTGTTTGAGCGATAAAGGAAGAGACACGCTGACGTATGATAGTCGTCTGTTAGAAGTACGTAACCCTTTATGACGTAGTAACAACAAAGGGATGCTCAAAATATTCGTGAAGTTATTAAGAGCCCGTTAATATACTTCCATAATGCAAAACATAATATTATGAAGGATCACGAGTATCTGCTTCTCCGAACCAAAGTAGCTACAATAGCAAATTTGTTCTCATAACATTAATATTATAAATGCGAAAATTAAGTCTTTCTATGGATGTACTTTGAGTCCCAAAAATCTGGGTTACACTTAATTAAAATGTTGAAATCCGTGTGGTGTACGGAAAGAGAATATAACATCACTCCATCTTCTCCCGTGGATGTTGTTAAGGGCGACTAATGTGCTCTCAATCCGAGGGATGTGCAGCAGCGCCCCTTCTCTGACACAGCAGCTCTTCTGCGCTCACCAACACATCTACTAGCGTGGTGAGCACTAGAATATTCTCCCAAAAATGACGACCATGTAACCGGTCGTTTATGTGAGAGGCGTTTGTTCAGCAGTTGACATGTTTTGGCTGATATCATAGGTTAAAAAAGGATTGGCTGATGAGCACTCAGGGCGAAGGAAGTTCATGTAGAATTTCCACTGGAGACCAATAAAAAAAGGTATATAATACTTGTTCAACGTTCCTTTTTTTTAGTTTTTTTTTTTATACCTAGTGTTCATCAGCCAATCCGTTTTTAAACATTTTGTGGTTTGAATTTGGGCAAGTTTACAACGTCGTCGCCAGTGACGAAACGATAAATCTATGGTAAGTTGAATACATAAGGCGTATATGACTTATGTATTCAATTATGTAATCAACTACTTTACAGCGTCTACGTCCAGGCATTACATTTTTAAAATTATTAATTTGGCTTAGAGTCCTCCTCCTTTGACCATAGGCATTAAAAAATTATAAGTGTTACTAGCACTTGTATAAAATGTAAAGGTTTAGTTATTAAATTCATAGTTTTAGTGTGTAGATTTAAGCATTTTTATTGTCTTAAGTCGAATTTTCATGTGATTTTTTTAATGCGTGTTGTGCGTCGTTGTGCTAAATGCTGTCGTGAAAGCAGAGGCACTGCGAATTGTGTGGAAACCTGAGCGAACGCCGGTCGGTGGACGCGCGCTCGCGATAAGAAGTAGCCTATGCTATATAATATAATAAAACACTTTTAAACGGATTCTATCGCGTATATTTTGATTTTTGATTTTCCTGACGTTTCGAATATAGTATATATAGTCATATAAACTGTCGTGGACGAATTCAAGGGTATTAATAAATTATGTATTTTAAATTGAGATGTACGTGGTTTATTCTGTCAGTCCCGGAGCCTAAAAACCTAAAAAATATTTCCGCTAAGAGCACCATTTATAAAGCACCATACATTTATGGCCGCATTTTTATAGGAACTCGTTGTCACATATGGAGTTTATGTGTTAGTACATTATTTTGGGTAGGTCGTAATTTTGAAAGCGAGTCAACGCGATATATTATGAAAATATTACTTAAACGTAATGTGTTTTATACCATAATAGACGATATGGTTTCTGGGCCCGCGTCATGACTTGCACACAGTTAACATTCATTAATTCATTCATTTCAGCCGAAAAACGTCCACTGCTGAACAGAAGCCTAATCCAAAGATATACATTACGACCGGTATGGGTTTGTGTTGTGTGCTCATTGGGGAACCCCCCACGTAATCGCCACGCTTGGCAGGTGGGTTGGCGATCGCAGTTGAGTTGTATGTATGTATCCGAAGGACGCTGCTGCCCATTCTTCGGTTAATCTCATAATCGCCTTTTACGATGCCCGTGGAATGAGATGGGTTGGTGCTATTCGTAGCCGGCACCACACGGCAAATTTTTCTTTGTATAACCTAAATTGTTGTTAAAAATGTATTCTCTAAAATGACAAACAAATGTTAAACTTCTCATAAATCATGTTAGTAATTAAAACTAGCGTTAATTAAATTAAACTTTCTTTGCTAATAATAAACCTTTTATAACTATAGAAATGGTGTTCGTTTTTAGTACAGAAACAATTCAGCTTTTTGGTTTTAATTAAAAAATACCCTATACACTAGGTGTTCTCCTGTGCGTTTACAGACATGAATTCCACATACAATACACCCAGATCCGGAACAACTATCGGCAGATCATACAAATATTTGTTTCGACTGGGAATCGAACCCACGACCCGGTGCGCAGCAGCCGACTGTATCAGCCACTGCTTGCTTTTAATTATAACTTAAGCGAGTATTTTTATTTTTGAAAACTTTATAAAGTTTGAGTCGAATATTTTAAGTTTAATACAATATTGAATTAAAATTTGAGTATATTACAATTTTCAATTTAAATTTGAGTATATTACAATATTATTGTTAAATGTTTGTTTTGTTTCGACTATCTTTTAATCTTTTGTTATTCATTTCACATCATTTCCGAACTCGAACGAAGGACTGTTACTGGGATTTTCCTAGCAGGTAAATAACCAGGACACAGACACTGACTATTTGCTCGGCAGCCCCTCTTGCAACCTATTGTGGGTATCATGAAGATTATGGAGACGAAATTACAGTAAAGTAACGTTTTTGTTTTGTACCTATCGCTGGCGTTTCGGAATTAACATACACATTCGTTACACCCCACGGTGGTTCCCCATAGGTTATAAAACAATGCTTCCAATTCAGTGAAATTAGACACAAAATAAGCATATCATAGTTAATTATCTCTCCCGATCCATTCTCGTGCCCGAGCCGAGTCAGTCACTTTAAAAATCCCCAAAAATATTTAAATAAGACCGATCTTGGTCCGTCAGCAACGCCCTAAGCCGAGGTTCGAGTCCCACAGCCTTTAACTTAGTTGCTTAATTTGTAAATATATTCATGCCTAGCTGGAGGCTTATTCGGCTTCGCCAGATTACCCGGTTAATCAGCATCATATCCCGGAGATGTCTGCGAGAAGCCCAACACAAAAAGGCTAATTATCTTTTTGACCTCGGAAGAGAACGCATCGGCATTGTTTGGCCCTCGAGCCCTATTCCTATACGGCATTGCCAGCCGCACAACCCTCTAATATATGTTGAATTAAGTCAACGTTCTCACAAATGTACAATCGTAACAATATGAACCTTTCCCGATAAAATGTGCAATGTTAATTTTGTAAAGTATGCTGCTATAGTCAAATTTTATATCCTGGTGGCTCGGAGGTACTGGCTATTTAAGCACTGAATTGTGGGTTCGAAACCTCGTATGTCATATAAGCCACTCTTTTGGTGACATATGTACTTTCTTAGTTAATCTGAGACAGCACTAAACTTAACGGTGAAGGGAAACAACGCGTGGAAATCTGGATTGAATGGTCTAAAATCATTAACACGGAGTCATAAGCGCGGTTATAAGTACTTCTTCCTTCCCTATAACATGAAAAGAGGCTTTTGCCTTGTAATGAGTGAGTTACTAGCTGATATTAAGTAAAGTTACTAATATATAAATTTAAAACTTAGTGTGAGCAGTAGTTTGGTAGTAAACCAAAACTTTTTTCATCTATAAGTAGTTATAATATCATACCATGATAGCATGCCTTAAAAAATCATCAGCTATCGCATCGCTAGTTGCGCACCGCCTACTATCCAATGCAAACTACAATCAAATATGTTAAACTAAACGCTTCAAAATGTAAATAGAGAAATAACCCCATTCAGTTCTTTCAAATAGAAAATACCTTAATAATTGAATGCATATTTATATAATATTATCTGATTAAATTTAAATTGAAAAGGAATACATAAGTAGGACCATATAATTGCATCGCAGTCACTCGGAAAGTAAACTAGGGAGAATGCACATTTATTACTGTACAGGAAAAGTAGGTCAGGACGGGAATAAAGCCCGGGTAACTTCGCTATCCTGGCGTGTATTGCCAATGATTTATATTATAGTCCCGCAAAACAGATGCGAGAATTGCTGTTTATAAAAAAATCGTTGCAAATTATTACTTGGAACAGATGAGGGGTACAAAGCTTAGTATTAAATGGTAACATTAATTGTGCAAATCCAATATTGGACTGGATATTCATTACCAACTCAGTATTTATTTTCACACACATTACTCACTATAGTACATGAACACACCACACTACACATCTACTCATCCTCTCACAGTCACTCCTACACACTATCATGCCACACAAAGAGAGGAACACTTACACTTACACACTTAGCACACTCACAGTCAAACTCAAACAATTACTCCAATGTCCAATTACTATGATATATAGGATGTATAGGATATAACTAACTGAATAAATCCGTATAGAAATCATATAAACCTTTATAACAGTACCAATACTATGTACCTAGAAATAAAATCTATAATGCTAGCGCTTAAGAATTTATGTTTAACGTAACTCGAGGGGATTGGCGCTGAAGGTCGAAATACAGGTTCCTCCTAGTTCGGCTTCAGATGCTAAGACTTTTGTGTACATATAATCTATTTCTAAAGCATTCATTTTGTAAACCATGTGTACTAGTTTTGGGAAATAAATAAATATAAAATAAAAAAAAATAATAAAAAAAAACAGTTTTTACAGTAAAAGATGCGAAATAATTGATACGAAAATGTTGATATATTTTTAACTCACAATAATTTTGAATTGAAGACATCACGGGATAAAGGCATTATGTAACAAGGAACTATTCTGAAATAGTAAAATGAAATTAGCAGCTTTATGTTCTTAAATTAAACCTTTATTGAACTTAATATATAATAAATATCATGGTGTTATCATGGATAGTAAAGTTAACTTCAATAGTCATATTGACGATATTATCAAAAAATCTGCACAAACGCTAGGCTTTCTTAAAAGAAGCACAAAGGGATTCAAGTTGGCGCGGACAAAAATTATACTATATAACACACTGGTTCGTAGTAACTTAGAATTTGCCAGCTTAGTGTGGAGTCCACATTATGCGGCTCACTCGCAAAGGGTAGAAGGAGGAAGCAAAGAGGCAAGAGGTTGAAAGTATACAGAGAGCTTTCACTAAACACCTCGCGTATAGAACAAATAAAATATCTCCCAGAAGTCCATATGACCAACGTATTGATTGCTTCAACATGATATCTCTACGAGAACGTTTACAAGACCTAATGTTCCTTTACAAATTAATCAATAATAGATTTGACAGTGATGAACTCGTTACACGTATTCCATTATATGTACATGTAAATTACCCAGATATCCTATAACCATACCATGTTCAGTCTTGTAAAACTAATATAGGACTAAATTCACCGCTTAACAGAATGTGTAGAGAAATAAATTCATTCGTGAAGTCAGTACCAGATCGGGACATACACCACGATTCGATAAATTCATTTAGATCCAAAATCCTGAATTCCATAAAAATACTTTAGAAAACTAACTTGATTTTATACTTTCTTGAGCCTTTATTCTAGAATTGTTAAAAATGTAATACCTATTCAGTAATTTCAATCTCAAGCTTAAGCTGCCTCACCCGTCTGTTATTTTTAGTTGTATTATCTATGTTTTCATTATGGCAAATGTTGGTTAGCCCGTAATTGACTAGTGTGTAGGCCTGTTACCATATATATATTAATTAAATAGTATATTGTATGCACGAGCTGTGGGAAGACTTGAATAAATAAATAAATAATATGCCTTTATCAATTTAGTATTTTAGATACGAACATTTTAACGTTAAAATGTAATTTGTCACATGTTCCTACACCATAAAGCACTTTTATCCAGTAAAAATGTTACGATTTCAAGAAAGTGCCTTTATGAACTGACGTCTTCAATTGAATATAATTGTTGCTTTTGAATTATCGTTTTATAAGTCACTCGATAAGTCCCGTCGTTCCACCGTTAATTGTTATTGTTCCTCTACTAGTGTATTATTATATCTATGCACAAACTAATCCCCATCACTATTTTAGCACTTGTTCATAAAGGTCTCCCCAACGATCGCCACAACGACCGGTCACATACAGCTCGCATCCAACGGATTCTAGCAAGAATCCGTTGGATGCGTAGGGTAGGAAGGTAGCAACCTTCTCAAGGTCTAGATAATTAAGAATTTGCATGTTCACTTACAGCGAGACCTATGTTCATTAGTAGACGTCTTCAGCTGAAATGATGATAATCTTGATGATCTTCACTTACAATTTTCCAAAAGATTACGGATTACGTTTTGCGTTTAGATACTTATGCTCATGTGCTGTCTATAGGTAGTTGAACAAGCTGATTTGCCTTTGATTTCTTGCGGAATAATAAGACTTATTGAGTAATTTATATGTAATTCGTTAGCTAAAAGTTTATTGATTCATCTATTTATCTGCAGTAGAAATATGTCTTGTACATCCTCCGCTTCAGAGAGTGAGAGAGGGGGCTACTACCGGCTAAAACCACCGGCTCGAGGAACTCGGTATAGGCGAGAGTTGTACACAGAATGTTCGGCTTCGCGGCACTTTTACTACTTACGACACTTACTTTTGACTCCACAGTAGCCATGCAGCAGCATTAGTTCGCTGATACCGCATCCTCTTTTGTACCATCACAAAACCATCATCATCTGCCTGGTTCAGTGTGAAAAGAGTAAAGACCCCCAGGCACATATCACAGCGAGCTTATTGACCCTAATGTCCCAGACCGACCTCTAAATATTAAATCTAAATTATATACAAAACCTTACAGTCACGCACTTATAATTAATCAAACAAAACTCTATTGAATGCACAAAAAGCATTAAAGGTTTACATACGCAGTGTAATAAATCTTTTTGCTGACTCAGAAAGGCTTTGATTGCCAATCTCAGCATTATCTGCGATTAAAATCGTCTGGCGTTTTTGCTTCTTATCGTGCATATTGTTAGATACATGAGTACTTTAATGGATTCAGAACCATCTTCAAAGAACCTCAAAGACTACGAGAGAAAAATAAAATCTATTAAGCGTCTACTCATCTGTGATATTATTGCCAATAAAGGTTTTCAGATGACAGTGGGGCACTTAAGATAGGTTACTTTGCTGAACAGGTTAATAAATGAGTTTAGTGTTAAGTTATTTATTTATAATGCTTTTTTATGAAGGATAATACATTAGATAGAGTTGTTTAAAAGTGATAAATACTACAATATGCGGGCTTACTCCTACCAGTGATTTTTTCCAGAGTCAACGTTTGGCTTCTTCTTCTTTTCGTGGATTTAGTGACCAACCTGGTGTCAGAATTGTTCTTAAATTTATCTTTCTGCACCATTTTGGTATCATATCATTTAGCATCCGCCCGTATGTTAATAACAACATACTGCGAATACCAATCCTTCGGTAAGCGGGGTGATTATGGTAATATTACCTATGACCACTCATTGCAGTGATCATTAGAAGGCCCAAGTTCGCTCTCCCCACTGGCGTCAGCTTGGTCTGTTACGCTGACGACACTCTCGTGTTGGCCGGTGGGGAGGCCTTCGAGGAAACCATTGCGGAGCAAGCGGTGGCAATTGTCGTGGCCAAAATCCACGCCCTGGGTCTGTGGATGGTGCCTGAAAAAACCGAAGCGATCTCTCTCTGCCAGCAGTGGTGTCAGCTATGTTGGCAGAGCACGAAAACTAGAATGCAGTGGTCTCCTTCTGTGCCGGGGCGAAGGAAGTTCATGAAGAATTTCCACTGGGCACCAATAAAAAAAGGAGGCCCATGTTTTGGAGCGGACATTTACGGGCTTATATCATCATCATCATTATCATTTCAGTAAAAACGTCCACAGCTGAACAGAAGCCTCACCAAAAGATTGCTACAACGAGGGGTATGGGTTTGTGTTGTGTGCTTATTGGAGGATAATGCCATAATCACCATGCTTGGCAGACGGGTTGGCGATCATAGTTGAGTTATAAATATACTCGAAGGACGCTGCTGCCCATCCTTGACTAATCCCATCGTCGCCTTTTACAACACCCACGAGATGAGATAGAGCGGTGGTATTCTTAGCCAGCACTACATAGGCTTGTGTATTTAGAGTCAATTTTTAAACTGGTTTGTAACTTTTGTAAATTTTTGATTGTATACACAATTATAAATATAAATTAAGAAGAATAGATTTTTTAAACTCTTTTACTATCTAGCATAAAGAAAGAAAAGAGTAGACTATTCAATTCATTAAATATTACAACTTGGAAATGTTTAATACTTGAATTTGCATGTCAAGGAGCCTGGTCTCCTTAAAATACAAAAATAAAAAGCATTATGAAAAAAGTTGCGCTTTTAAAGTCTTGTGGCCCCACTAATGAGTAATTTCGTGAACTAAAACAATAATTAAGAAACCCTAGCACGAATCACAATGCTGTGGAAAATGTGTTTCTGTGTAATTTTTGTTTGAAAATTTGATTTACTATACCAGCGGCAATTCATTTGAGTTTTGAGTGTACAGAAAATTGTAATAATTTGACCTCTTAATTTAATTATGGAAAGAATTATAAACTTGCCTTAAATAAATTCTGACAGCCCTGAATAAGAACGCTGAGATAATCTCAAAATGTAATTTGCATAATATAATTGCATTATCTCACCAAATTTATGTTTATTTTTTGAAGATATACTTCCGTTGACGTGTTTCATAATGCCAGACAAAGGATGTCCACTGCTGAACAAAGGCCTTCCTCATAGATTTCCACAATCATTCATCATTTTGGGGCGAATTTGCCAGTACTCACCATGCTTGGTGGACGGGTTTGTCTTGTTTGTGGTTTGTGAGCGCAGTAAGGCTACTATTCCAGGGAGCGACCTTGCTGCCCATCCCTCTGTTTTAGAAAGACGGCTGAAATCAATAATCAATCTAATCCTAAAATCTAAATATTTTGATTTAGGATTAAGGATCTCTATGTTTTGTGTGTTAAATGTAACGCTAATACAAAAAAAGATGTGTTTAAAAATCTCAAATCTAAAGATTCTGGATTGGATTGATTATGATGGAGATACGAAGATGGAGTGGTGCTATTTTCTTAATCTGAACACCACATGGAAACCTAGCCCGATTGATGGGAGTTTTGGGAGCTGCGCGCGCATACTTTCAAAATCCCACAGTATGAAGTTGGCCGTCAAAGATAAAGTGCATATTGATTTTAGTGAATAATTGGTTTTAAATATATTTGTATAGTTTATATGACAATAAATATTAGTTATAATATTTATTTACAGTAAAAAAATATATTTATTTATTTGATATATAGGGTCTTACATTAATAATGGAAAATATTTTAAGGCTAGACTCTATGAATGGTATAGAATTCATTTCAAATATCAAGTATCGGGTTTACTGATAGTAAATAAGTTAATATTTAAATACTCGACCAGTGAAACATTCACTGACTCTATATTATTTTATAAAATAAAGGTGGTGGTGCCGGCTGGCCGTGTGGTGCCGGCTCAGAATACCACCACCCCATCTCCTCCCGTGGGTGTCGTAAAAGTCGACTAAGGGATTAGCCGGAGGATGGGCAGCAGCGTCCTTCGAGTACATTAACAACTCAACTGCGATCGCCAACCCGTCTGCCAAGCGTGGCGATTATGGCAAAACCCTCCAATGAGCCCACAATACACACATATCGGTCATTGTGGTGATCATTGGGGGAGGCCTGTGTCCAGCAGTGGACTTCATTCGGCTGAAATGATGATGATGAAAATAAAGGTTGATGTTATGTTTTTCTTTTTTGCTAAATAACATCATTACAACCTATAGATTTACCTCCTAAAATATTTTCTACTAATAAAGTAAGACCCTATATATTTGACTTGTTTAAATGACAATAAACATTACTTATAATATTTTTTACTGTATAAAAATATCTCTTTAATTGCTATTTTATAAAATATTAATTAATTAATGCTACCCCAAAGAAGTATAACTTATAACGCGTGTACATAAGTACATGCAGTGTACTTTAAATTTTTATTTTGTTACAAAAGTGTCACTAAAAGCTCAACGACATATCCATTCAACCTTCACAGAATGCAGCTCCATGTTCGGTTTAATAAAGTCATTTAAAAATATTAGCAGTGACATAAAAAATCGTATTAACACGATTTAAATTGCAACAAAGCCAACTTTCGAGGATACAGTGCACGTTTTTGCTCACCTTAATTTGAACGTCAATTAATTGGAGAAAAATGTCGTGTTCCACTTGGAACCTCGAAGGCAGCCACTTTAAATTGCAATAACCCTCGAGATCAATAAGACTACCGTGAGTTCTATTATCGGGAACGGTGGAATGTAAATAGGCTATTTGTCACTTGCAACCGACTCGTACTCGGGGAACGATTAAGTGGAGCTATTATAAAGTACTGGTTAGAATAAAGTTTTTGCCTCCGTAACTGGGTTAGAGGAAGATTTCGTTTAATATTTATGTTTTCTATTAGAATTTTAAGAACTGTATACATTTATACATGTATGTAAAGCCCTACAAAAATAATAAACGCTATCCCTTTAACCTAATTATTGTTCCATTAATAGTAAAATTTGTTGTAAAAAAGTTGTAATTTCCAATTTTCATATTTACAATGAATAATAATTAACATAAATAAATGTTATAATATAATTTATAACTAACAATTAAATTTAAGGAATCAGCTTGCTTATTTCATCACAAAAAAACTTTTTTCGTATTTTTTTACGTAAACTCAAAAAACAGATAAAGAAGTCACAGCTGTAACAAAATAAGGAAAAAGGTGTTTTTAAGTGCTCGAATAGCAACTGTAAAGTTATTAATTATTGCAAGTAAATACATTTTTTTATAAACTACAACCTACTGATTGCCCATTGAAATAAAGTTGACTATTTTTGTAGGACCCTAATATACTGACCATAATAAAGGTACTATATTTCATGTGGTGCCCAGATTAAAAATATAGCACCATCTCTCCCCGAGAATGTCGTAAAAGGTAACTGAGGTCCCTTCTGAGGAAAAGCAGTCTTTGTGCGCTCATCAAGCTGCCTGCTTTTTTGTTTTTTAAAACGTTGCCCCACATTGGGATTTCTCCTGTGTCGTGGGTGCGTATACAGACATGAATCCCACATACAATACACCCAGACCTGGAACAACTACCAGCAGATCATACAAATATTTGTTCCGTGCGGGAATCGAACCCACGACCCGGAGCGCAGTAACCGTGCCGGCAATATGAGGGATTATTTACAATAGTTAGCGTGGCACAATGGGCGGTCTTATCGCTAAAAGCGATCATTTACAGACAACCTTTGGATGGATTTAAAAGTACGGAAATAAATAAATTCAGGTAGTCTGTAGTGTACTGAATGATGATATATATAGTTATATCTATAAAATGACCATATAACTGCGTTGTAGAAATCTATGGGGGAGGCCTTTGTTCAGCAGTGGACGTTATTTGGCTGATATGATGATGATAATTCGAAACGTTAATTTCTTGAAGAGAAAAAATAATGTATCTATTGTTCGCTCGGTTTTATGCATAATACTCATATTTTTATCTAAAACAAGATAGACACTACTGCAGCTGCTATTTTAAAATCATCCACATCTGCTAAATTCCATATCAAGTGTACATACTAACCACCCGATTTTTGTTACATACATTTGTATTAGTTTTAAGTTTCACTTTTTAAGGCTTACATATGTTCGCAATTGAGCAAATATACAAGGCAGTTGAAGTCAAGTAGTGTGTCGAGTCATAAGTGCAACAATACTAAAAATATTGTCATAATAATATCAGATTTAACATCTGAGACATAAAGTTAAAAGTTGTACGGGTCGTAGTATTGTATAAGAGAGTGCACCAATGTTGTAGCAATCAGGTTTTCTAGCAATATCAACTCGTGACTTCTGTTTTCCATTGTAAAAAGCATAAATATTTATTCCAATGAATACAAAAAATAAGACCAACGTACTTTTGGTACATACGATGGGCATAAAACTGGGAAAAAGGGAATTATGTATCTTTAAAATTCACATAAAGAAATCATAGAACAATTTACTTATTTATTTATTTAAACTTGTACGTACATTGATGGTACACAAGTCTGACTTAATGCTATGAGACATTATCTACCAGTCACAAGCTTATCTATCGACATGTTTTAGATTATAGTGACAAATAACTGTTAATTTTTTTTGAAATGTCATGGCTATGGAGGATAATTAGATATACTGGATTACTCTTGGGCTACTAAGGTGCATTAAAACCAGAGATAAAATGCATATTAAAACAAAAAAGGAACCACATAATGAAGTCATGACTAAAATATATAAACGTTACAGGAACCATTGCAATAATCTTCTTAAAAAGCTGAAACGTCAATATGAACAAGATCAACTAAAAATGGCTAAAGGTAACTCTAAAATGTTATGGGATTCTATTAAAACTATAACAAATTATAATAAAAAGCGTGAATCGCCTCAAGAACTAATAAATGCAGGTCAATCCACACAGTCATCCATTAATAATGTTAATACCTTCTTTTCTACAATTGGTAAAGTACTAGCACAGCGCATACCCTCGAATATCCCATCTTTCAATGGTATGCTTGTTGACAGCGGTACCTCTCCCTGCAGCTCCTTCGTACTACTCGGAGTAGATAATATGGAGGTTAAAAATACTATCCTAAACCTAAAGAGTGATTGCTCGCCTGGGTGGGACACCATATCATCTGATTTCCTGAAAAATATTGTTGAACGGGTGGCTCCGGTGATCGCTGATCTCATAAATCGCTGCTTTGAAATTGGTGTCTTTCCTAAAGCACTAAAAAAGTCAATTATACACCCCATATATAAGGCAGGGGATATGGGCTGTGTCAATAACTATAGGCCTATTGCTATCCTTACTTCACTGTCTAAAGTGTTTGAGCGTACCATTAATTGTAGACTAATCAACTTTTTAGAGTCAAATCAAATACTTGCCGACACACAATATGGATTCCGTGCACGCAAATCTACTGATGATGCTTTACATACTTTTACTGATTTCTTGGTGAGAAATATAGATGCTAGCAAAAAATGTCTGACCATCTTTCTTGATCTTGCCAAGGCTTTTGACACAGTCTCTATCCCCACCCTAATTCATAAATTAAACTACATGGGCATACGGTCAAAAAATCAAAACTTTTAAATGACTATTTGTCTGATCGCAGACAGCGAGTGAGAATCGGTGACCACTTGAGTAATGAACTTTCTATCGAGCACGGAGTCCCTCAAGGTAGTATTCTTGGCCCCACGCTGTTTCTGTGTTACATAAACGAGTTATGTCAACTTAAACTTCAAGGCTGTAAAATAATATCATATGCGGATGACACGACACTTACATTCTCGGGTGATTCTTGGGACGAAGTTTATTCCTTAGCTCAAACTGGTTTTAACACGGTCTGCCATTCATCATTTCGGCCGAATGAAGTCCACTGCTGGACACAGGCCTCCCTCAAGGATCACCACAACCACCGATATGGATGTGTTGTGGGCTCATTGGGGGGTTTTGCCATAATCGCCACGCTTGGCAGGCGGGTTGGCGATCGCAGTTGAGTTGTTAATGTACTCGAAGGACGCTGCTGCCCATCCTCCGGCTAATCCCTTAGTCGACTTTTACGACACCCATGGGAAGAGATGGGGTGGTGGCATTCTGAGCCGGCACCACACGGTTGTGAGCCGGCACCACACGGTTGCCATTGGCTTGCTGCAAACTCACTCACACTAAATCCAGACAAGACCAAATACATCCCTTTTGAAATTAGAAGCTCAGGAAATTTACTACTTGATAAGCAAATATATGCCCACCAGTGTGCTTTCCCTCCATTGCCTCAGTGTAGTTGTCCATCTATACATTCAACACACAGTATTCGTTATTTGGGTGTAACCATTGACAAGAGATTATCATTTAACGAGCACATACACAATCTATCTAAAAAAGTGCGGAAGCTAACATATATTTTCAAACAACTTAGACAGGTAGCAGACGTTAAAATATTCAAAATGGTGTATTTTGCCCTAGTGCAATCTATCCTGACATACTGTATTACATCTTGGGGAGGTACAGATAAAACTAGAATGTTGGAAATAGAGCGAGCCCAAAGGCTGATTCTAAAAGTTGGCCTTTCCAAGCCACGTCTTTTTCCCACAGCTACACTGTATCAGGAAGCGGAGGTCTTGGCTGTTAGGCAGATCTACATCCTTTCCATTATACTCCGTCAACATATGGATGTACCTTCCTTCGATCTTTCTAAATCAACAACTAGGAGGCAGTATGCAATATGTAACACCAATAAAACTAAAACAGCTTTTGCTCAAAAATTTTATACTTTTCGAGGAGCCAGACTTTACAATACATTAAATAAAGAATTAAATATTTTTAATTACAATAAATCCAAATGTAAATTAATAATAACAAACTGGCTATTAAAATTGAACTACACTAAAACGGAAGAGTTGCTCGTCATAAAAACGTAGCTCGAACACAAATAAAGTGCCTTTCCCCTCTCATTTATTCATATGCACTGCCTCTCACCTTTACACAAAAACACATGCACACATACACTTCAAACTCGCACTACACTTCACACATATTCAAGAAAATAATTTTTCATCCGAAATGATTCCCGTTTAGAACATAACAAGTATAGTATTATATAACCGCTTTTCATTGTACCTAGTGCTTTGTTTATACGTATAAATTTATCACACTTTCCTATAGGGGGGAGCCCTGGTGTCCTGAAATACAGGCCTTGGCTTAGTTTAGGCACCAGTCTCCCACAAATAAGCATTGTTTATCTTGTACTATTGTTTTTAGGTTTGTTTAAAATTAATACTTTTAGGTTTTATTTGTGGAAGAAAATAAATATATTTTTGATTTTTTTGATCTCAAGAAAATTTTACAATTCAAAAGTCTACACAAAAAAAATCGAGTATGAGTTCATACGTGGTAGAAGTGAAACTTTGTAATAGGGTTAATTTGAGAGAGAAAAGAAGTTTCACTTCTAAAATACGATAAATAATCGTTATATCAGCTAGAATTTTGTTTGTTTGATCAATATTTCGCCGTGTAAATGATATTATCCTATATTACGAGTATAAAACGGCATGGTATACGCAGTAACTAAGCGTAACTGGCTGTCTGTGCTACTTGTCGTGGACGATTCCAGTACGGAACGAATATTTTTATGGCTTACAGTTCCTGCTCTGAGTATTCGTGCGTTTGAGATACATTTCTGTAAACTTTAGGAATACAAGAGAGCTCTAAGTATAGGGTATCGTATATGTAATGTTTCTCTTTTCACGGGTTTATATCCCCTGTAAGGGGGTACCCGGTCTTTTGACAGGCTTACGCGGGGACATAGGTCCAACACGCAGAGGCCTTTTAGAGATTTTTAATCTAAAATGTAATGGGACACCAACCGGGGACTCTCCATAGCTGCACTATAAAATGAAGTCATGGATTGTCCCCGGTGGTGTAAGGCTATTGTATGAGATGGAAACTATAACGATAAGGTCTATTGCAATGGGTGTTACATGGAATAAAAAGACTAATAAATACGGGAACAACGGCGTCTGCCTTTCAACTTTGATCGTGAAATTTTGTGGCAGACGGTGACTCGCCACTCACAAGATGGGCCCCCTAAATGGCCACCACTACAGGCGACAAGGAGCAACACCGGTGTGAGCGGCTAGGGGTGTAGAGAGGTGCGGCACCGGTTTCACCACCGCGCGTCTCGAAGACTCGGAGCGGGGTTCCCCGTTATTACGCCACGAAATTAAACAATAATAAACATATAAAAAATGCTAAAAATAAGTGTAGGGCAACTTGGGATATAGTAAAGAGTAAAACCGATAATATCAGAATCTATGATAGTATAAAAGGCATTGAACTGAATAAAAAAAGCATTTATACTCCAACGAAAATTGCTACAGCTTTCAACAACTTTTTCATATCCATTACAAACAAGGAAAAGAGAACTTCTCCGAACTACAATCTATTAAAGTCTGTAAACTCTACAATATTTTTGGCTCCTACTACGTCTGAGGAAATTATAAGAACAATAGCATTATTAAATAACACAAACGCTATTGGTTACGATTGCATCACGACGTCTATAGTGAAAACATGCAGTACAGAAGTTGCAGAAATACTAAGTTATCTTATTAATCTTTCATTCACACAGGGATGTTTTCCGGAAAATCTTAAGTTGTCGATTGTGAAACCCTTTCATAAAAAAAACTGTAAGCTAAATATGAATAACTATAGGCCTATAACATTAATACCAATCTTTTCCAAAATTTACGAAAAAGTAATGTACTCTCGGATATTGAATTTCTTAAAAAAAATTAATGTTATAATGGATAATCAAAATGGTTTCCAGAAAGACAAATCGACAACACTAGCAGTTTTCTCGCTCATAAAAATTATTACTGAGAATATAGATAAACGGAATCGAGTGTCTGCCATATTTTTTGACATGAGCAAGGCATTCGATTTCGTAGATCACAAAATCCTACTAAAAAAATGTGATTTGTATGGAATAAGGGGCAAAGCACTCCAATGGATTAACAGTTACTTAGCCAATAGAAAGCAATGCGTTGAAATACATGAGTTGAAAGATAACCTCGTATCCACTGCATATAGGTCCACATTCGAAATAAATAAATTCGGTGTGCCTCAGGGAAGTGTGCTGGGCCCACTTCTCTTCTTGTTATACATTAATGATGCCCCCCAAGTAACAAAACATCAATGCATTATGTTTGCTGACGACATATCAGTAATTATACCTGATAATATAAACACTGATTATGAATCGTCCTTAAATACAACGATAGAGTCTATAATGAACTGGTTAACTCAAAATAACCTAACAGCAAATGTGTCTAAAACTAAAGTGTTACAGTTTTCCAATTATAAGAAAACTGAAGACCTAAACCTCAAATATAACGACATTAAAATCGAAGAAGTGGTTGAAACAAAATTCTTAGGTATTACTTTAGACCGCCACTGCAATTGGAAATCTCACACTAATAATATTTGCTCTAGTATAAATAAATTTGTCTATGCACTCAAAACATTAAAGAAAGTGTCCAGCTTAAAGACTACTTTGACAGCATATTATGGCTATGTAGCATCAATCCTGAGGTATGGTCTACTGATTTGGGGAAACTCCACATACTCAAAAAAAGTCTTCTTATCTCAAAAAAAAATGCATTAGAGCTATTTCTAGTGTCGGACCTTTTGATTCCTGTAGACCTCTATTTAAGAAATTGGGATTGCTAACTGTAACATCATTATATATATTAGAAGTAGGATTATTTGTTAAAAAACACCCACAGTTATATACAAAATCTATTGAAAATAAAAGATTCTTATCAAGGGATCCAACTCGCCTTGCCGTCCTTATGAGTAGAAGCGCACTTTGTCACAAAAATTGCTTCATGATGTCAATTAAAATATACAATAGAATACCTAAACATATCAGAGAAACGTCTATGCCACTTTTTAAAATAAAACTGAAGAAATGGCTCCATGTTAATTGTTTCTATACGATGAATGAATTTATGACAGCCAATTTTACTAATGAATATTAATAATTTAATTTTATTGGGCAGATTTTAATTTTGTTATATTTTAGATAACTTGTGACATGTTGTTGACATGAAGTTTTTATAATTTTAATTTTGTTTTGTATAATATTGTAGTACTATTTGAGGCTGGTAATTTACTATTGTTACGTTGTGGTTGATTTTGTTAGACATTTCGATCTTCGACCAAATTTTCAGGTGATAATCAATATCTTGTGTAAATAATTATATTAGTACGAACTTATTTGTCACTGCTAAATCGGTAATGTTGCTAAATTAATATTACACTTTGCATGCCGAACTAAGTAGGCGAAATATGTGAACTAACCACTAGCCATTAGATACTTCTACCTCCGAGCATATAGCTCTGGCGGCCCCCCTCTGATCGGCCAACTAAGGCAAACCAGAGTTGAAAATCCTGCGGGCACTCATGGGGTTCCACTCCAACCAACCAATAAAGGCAAGCGGAGACGAGGCCCTGACCGACTCTGGAGCATTCGGGTACGCAGTGTCGCCACTCACATTCAGCTCGCAACAAACTGCCCTGCGTTCTATAAGCTACTTAATGTACTTTTTTTTTCTTATGATATACTTTTTTTTTATCATAAGGTATGAAGAAATCAAGCAGCTACTTTAATCTGCCCTCCAGGATTACCTTATCCCATGGTGAGATAACGTTTGCCCAGAGGGTTATTTTATTATTATTATTATTTTACAATTTCCAAAATAACTAACAATGTTACTCTTTTCACGGGTTTATATCCCCTGTAAGGGGGAACCCGGTCTTTTGACAGGCTTACGCGGGGACATAGGTCCAACACGCAGAGGCCCTTTAGAGAATTTTAATCTAAAATGTAATGGGACACCAACCGGGGACTCTCCATAGCTGCACTATAAAATGAAGTCATGGATTGTCCCCGGTGGTGTAAGGCTATTGTATGAGATGGAAACTATAACGATAAGGTCTATTGCAATGGGTGTTACATGGAATAAAAAAAAAACTAATAAATACGGGAACAACAATAATGTTTTATTATTAGTTATTTTGGAAATTGTTAAAGTAAAATAACTCTTAGTATCTGATGACTTTTCTCAGACTTCATAGACAAGTTATAGTCGATACGTATTGACGCAAGCCGAGTATAAGTTTTCTATGCGAAGAAATGAATTATGGCCATTCGGATACATTAGTTAGTTCAATTTTATTTATTGCTGCGTAACAGAACAAACAAAGCCGTAAGGGCCTCCAGCCAGGCTATAACTTTTAAGCCTCTATTGGGTCTTGGGCCTCGGCTTAAGTTGTCGGTGGGTTTGTCAAACCAGGCTCCCGATAGTCTAATTTGACTAATTTGATTTAGGGTCATTATTGAAAAATCTGTTAACATGTTTATTCTTTTTTTAAACTAAACAATACACAAATTTAAAAGTGTATCGTTGTTCGTCAGCGGAGAAAGTATTTTGAATGAAATATAATATTTTAGGTAGTATGCCTTCTTGAATTACAAGTACTTGCAAACCCCTTAGGGTAAAATGAAACATCGTAAATAATTAATTAACTTATTTTTTACCTCCAAAGAAATTATAATATAGAATTTTCGTCCTTGAATTATTTACATTTTAGGCTAATTAACTACCATCTTTTACATCAACTGTTTTCCTTGCGTGTTCTTCAAAAAGTGGCTCACTAAGTTAAATGAGGCTTGGCTTTTGAGAGAAAAATAGAGGATATTCTTTTTGATGCGTGTCCACCCTTTAACCAAAACCGTTGCAATTTTACTAACATATGGCGCTGACCCCATGTATCTTAGGGCTAGTAGAAGAAGATAAGAAAAAATATAAGAGATTACTAACAAAATACAATAATCTACCTTCTTTATTTAGGGTAAATTCGTTAGAGATGGCCATATGGGAGCGATGGCCCATCAATTTATTTTGCTTATTTATTCGTTGTATGAAAATCAGTATGCTTCGTGCAATTTCAGGGAATAATATCCGAACAAAAGTTCGTACAAAAATAAATCAAAAAGGTAAGTGAACAGGCGTTGATTATATTTAGTAGAGGTGAAATTTTATAGAAATGTTGTTACTATTCTGAAATACTAATATTATTGTTAATTATTTGTGTTTTGTGTGAGTTTATTGAGTTGAATGTATATTTTTCTTCATTCTAATCTCAAAATGATAAAGTACTTGTTATTCGTTATGGATGCCAAACCAAAGGTAAGCTGTGACTACTAGAGGGAACTGGAGTGATAATTCATTAAGATCCGCTATAAACTGATAAAAAACTGAACTGATGGATGACTGGTTACAAATATTCTTACGCAGAAACTCGGGTATCGTAATAAGAAAGTCGGAAGGCCTTGCTATGAACCGAGTTGAAGTGAATACTTACTTTAGTTTATTACAAAAATGTTTGATTGATAATGATTTAATGTCAAAATCCTATTGTGTATTTAATATGGATGAGTCAGGCTTACAGCTTAATAGTCGCCCTGGACAAGTGCTCGCCAAAAAGGTATCAAAGCCATATCTACAGCAAAATCCAACGAAAGGGGTGAAACGATCATTATCATAGCCTGTGGCTATGCTGAAAGAACTTTTTTGCCACCCGAATTGTCTGTCGTCACCGCATCACCGTCTCTGGTGAAGAAAGCGGTGAAAATGAAACTGATAATTGTGGCGAAAATTATGATCAAACCCACGTTTTTATATATAGATTTTTTGTATGTGCCTATGCATTAGCAAATCTAATGCAGATTTTCTAAAGACTGATTACAGTTGATTCTTTTTAAAGTAAAAGTTTGATGATGCTCTCAATATTTTCAGTTTTATTTAAACTTAAAAAACTATGGCCATCTCTAACGAATTTACTCTAACCAAAACCATCTCTGTCAGTCGATATTCGCTAAACAATAAATAATTTTCTTACTGCAAAACGTTTCGTTCTCTACGTAGAGACGGGTAAAGCGACAAGCGTGCGTCAAGTGCATCCGTTACATCTCTGTCTAGCTCTACCCTCGAGCCAAACCTTTTCTACGTTTACCGAGAAAAAGTGCAACTAAGCGTATAACAAGACTATTATGACCTTAATCCGGATCAAAGTATGACGTCATACCTAGTCAGGTGAAACGATGGAAATGTATTTTTAGAGCAATGTTTAGTTTTATTCAAGAAACTTTCAAGTGATTTGAAGGGAAGAAATTCAATTAGTGTTGGTAGATAGCTGGGCCGGCCAGAGCACATGGTACCGGATATCAATACGTTATTTTGAACTCTGGACTAATTGTACGAGATGTCTTAGACTTTAGCACTAGCAAATTAATCGTGCAATAAAAATACTGCTGACTGTATATGTACCTACATAATCGCACAGCTAAACTTTAATCCATATTGATGGAATCTGAGACAGTCTCACAACTGAAATGCGTGCCTATATCGAGATATAAGTCGCACAAGGTGGACCTAGCTAAGGACTTGTATAAATAAATCTGCCAACTAACAATTGAAGCACCACTTAATATTTAAACCCTGCTTATATGTTTAAGATGCCCAGATTCGGTAGGAAGGCGGTCGTCTCAAATCATTAAGCGGGATTTTAATATTAAGTGGCATTTGACTATTTGGCACTTAGTGCGGCAATTATCTAAGCATTGATATTAACAACTGAAGTGCCAAAAAATGTAAAGCTACGAAAATAAGCTGCACTGTAAAATTAATCACGATTAGCCAGGCCATAGTTAATAGTGCTTGGTAAGGAGCTTTTCGCTACCCGACATGAAAACTATAAACCCACATTACATACCTATAAACATGTTAATATGATGTCAGAACACCTTAACGATGTAACTATAATAATACGTTATGGCCACATAAAATGCTCTGCGAAATAAAATATCGTAAACCTTTCGAATGCTTTAATGAGCGGTATTAATAAGAAAACATGAGTTGTAACGTAAGATAATTAGTTAGATTTTGAAGTCCAACTTCTTCGGGCGGTCAGTAAATTTTTTAGGTCAAATTTGAATGCAACATTTAATGTGTAACGTTGTGTGAGGGTGCATGCGCGGCATAAGCGATTGTTTCCATACTATAGTCGGTGTCCTGCCACAAAGGAGTTCTACTTCTGTCACGCGTACTTAGTTGAACGCGGTCACATTTTATTTATCCTTTTTATTTTTACTGTGTTAATTTTTGAAAGGGTTTTGGATCATCCAGAAATCGTTCTTTTCTTCTTTTTCTGTGCCCGTACGTACATTTTTCACCATTGTAAAGCATGAACATTGGAAAAAGCCGTCATCTCCTTCCGTGGATATCCTAAAACGCGACTAAGGGAGATTTACTTCAGAGGGATGCGCAACAGCATTCCATTGGTGGAACAGCAGCCATTCTGCGCACGCCAACCCGCTCGCCAACCCGTCCGCTAAGCGTGCTGAGTACTGGCAATTTCCCTTACCCCTTTCAGCCGATATGATTGGCAACAAACTCAAAAAATAAAAAGAGATAGTAGATAGAGATTAATATTGATTGGTCATCTGGATGTTACAGTGTTTTTAAGCTTCAAAATACATAAAATGCTTCTAAATTATGGATTTGCGCCCTTTAGTTGTATCTCATGTCTCTATTTCTTATTTTTATCTTTAAGTTGTTGACATAGCTGAAAGGATTACTAAACTGAAGTGGCAATGGGCGGGGCAAATTGCTCGTAGAACTGATGGCCGTTGGGGCAAAAAGGTTCTCGAATGGAGACCGCGCACCGGAAGACGCAGCGTGGGACGACCTCCAACGAGGTGAACAGACGACCTGGTGAAGGAAGTCGTTGAATGAGAGCGGCATGTTACTGGAAATTGTGCTCGTTGTGGAAATCTGAGGGGGAGGCCTTTGTTCAGCAGTGGATGTTCTCCGGTTGATATGATGATGTGTTCATAACGCAATAGGGAATAAATTAAGTTTTATAACAAGCCGTAAACAAACGACCGGGTTCAAAGCATCTTTATTTTAAATTCTATACATACGCTATAAAACTAGAGATATTACAAGTTGGCTATAACTTTGGCAATAAATTGCCTTTGTAATACATCTATAGTAGTGCATACATATTGGTTGCTTTATTACAAAACTACATTTTATATAAATCTCTAAAGATACTTGAATAGTTTAAAAAAAGCTTGCAAGCAATGTGAGTTTCCGAAACTTCTTCTGTTGTTTTTTGTTTGGTGTTAGGCAATGAAGTCCCAGATTCAATTACATACATAAAAGTAGTTTAATTTCCTACATACTGATACATGTTATATTCGCTTCAGAAATAACATGTGGACGATGTGTTACATTGCAGCGTAGTTTCCCGTAGCCTTCGAAACGATACTTCCGGTACAAGATAAACTTCGGCCAGAAGATCTCCTTCAATACAATGTGCAATGGTGGGCGTTTAACTATAAAATCTTTTATTTGGCAGATGGCTCAGGCATTGGACTTTCCTCATTGTTTTAAAGTTAAATTTTTGGGACAAAATTTGGTAAAGAACCACCAAACCTTATTGCACATCAAATTAAATTGGAACAAGTAATGTCACAGTAGGAGGTGGTAAACTTTAATTCCTGATCCTAATTATTTTTAAAGCACATGATTAAAGCAACTAACGAATTTTTTTTATTAGTATAACATGCACGTTTAATTGATTTTGTATTTTTTTAAGTTGTTTATTGTATCTGGTGGTCGGTTAAACGTAAGCCCTTTTATAATGCACGGTGGCCCAGTAATTAACGGTATCGCTTCAGCACAAGCTTGTGATTTGAAACCAATGTGAATTATTCAATGTCATCTCTCTCTCTTTTAGTTAGTCTAAAACATCTCCATCTTTAGCAGTAAAGTAAAACATTGTGAATGGTCTGAAATCACCAACACGCATTGAGTAAGTGAGGTGATCAATGTTTGTGTGATATGATAAAGGCCTTTGCTCTGCAGTGGGACAGTAACAATAATAATAATAACTTTTTATTTCAGAGAAACACTCCATATAGATATTTAGCGATAGTTATATAATGTAGTAAACTGCACAATTATGTCTGTGCAGCCCCGACCAATATTTAATAAATGGGCTATCAGGCAGATGTTGTTGTTATAATATTTTTAATAAAATAAAATATATATTGAATACTAAAGAGTAATAATATGCAATTTCCGTGTAGTATTCTGATTAAGAATATAGCAATAATCCATCTCTCCCCATGTATGTTGTACAAGGTAACTAAGGGACTCTAAACTAAACTATGGGCAGCAGCGTTCCTTCTATGGAGCAGTAGCCATTCTGCGCTCACTAACCCGCTTGCCAAGCGTAGTGCGTATTGGCAAATTCCCTCTAAGATGACACTATTGTGGAAATCTGTGGAGGAGGCTGGCAGTGGACGTCCTTTGGCTGATATTCTGTATCCAGCAGTAGCAATATACCAGTTTTTCGTATATGACAAACGATTCCGCCGTTTGGTGCCGGCTACGAATAGCACCAACCCATCTTATCCCGTGGGTGTCGTAAAAGGCGACTATGGGATTAATCGAAGGATGGGCAGCAGCGTCCTTCGAGTACTTTAACAAGTTAACTGCGACCGCCAACCCGCCTACCTAGCATGATGAATATGGCAAACCCCCCAATGAGCACACAACACACCCATATCAGTCGTTGTGGTTACGTTGTGACCTTTGGGGGAGGCCTGTGTCCAGCAGTGGACTTCATTTGGCCGAAATGATGAAACAATTCACAAAGTAGCTCTCTTTCAAGCTTTAACCTAAGCTTTTACGTATAGAATACTTACAGAAAACATAAAGCAAGGATTCAAGAAAACCACCCTATCTTTAGTTGAAGCAATATAACGCTCAACACTATTACCTTCACGTTGTGACGATAAAGAGTTGAGCAATAAAATAAAACAGGAATTGTTCACGTTAGTGCTCAATAAATCTTATTTCCCTCTAAGCCTTTAAACGATTTACCTTAATATTACGCCAAAACCTTGTGTATATGTGAAATGGTGAACTACATAACAATGTTTTCGGGGATGCAAAATGTAAAATGAAATTGTAAGTGCCAGTAAATTAAATTCATTTCAGCCGAAGAAGTCCACTGCTGGACATAGGCCTCCCCCAAAGATCACCACAAAGCCCGATATGGGTGTGTTGTGGGCTCATTGGGGGGTTTTGCCATAATCGCCACGCTTGGCAGACGGGTTGGCGATCGCAGTTGAGTTGTTAATATACTCGAAGGATGCTACTGCCCATCCCCCGGCTTATCCCTTAGTCGACTTTTACGACTCCCACGGGAGGAGATGGGGTGGTGGTATTCTCGGAGAAATAAACGATTTTATTATTATTATCTACATGTTTCTCTTTTACACGGGTTTATATCCCCTGTATGGGGGAACCCGGTCTTTTGATAGGCTTACGCGGGGACATGGGTCCAACACGGAGAGAGAGAGAGAGAGAGAATTTTAATCTTAAATGTAATGGGACACTACCCGGGGACTCTCCATGGCTGCACTATAAAATGCAGTCTCGGATTGTCCCCGGAGGTATAAAACTATTGTATGAAATGGAAACTACAAGTATAAGGTCTATTGCAATGGGTGCTAAATGGATTTAATACTAATAAAAACGGAAAAAACGGCGTCTGCCTTTCAACATTTAATGTGAAATTCTGTGGCAGACGGTGACTTGCCACTCACAAGATGGGCCCGCTAAATGGCCACCACTACAGGCGACAAGGAGCAACATTATTACATATTATTATTATTATATTATTCTGAGCCGGCACCACATGGCTATAAATTAAATAAATATATTTTTATATGTGATATCGGCGACCATATTTACACAGAGTAGATATTTGCCCAACATTGGGCAACTTTGGGCACGGATAAGGTAAAATCAGTGCATTGCATAGCAATAGAAGTCTTATGGTATGAAGTCCAAGAATGAAGTTACATATACGGTTTGTTGTTACGCAACAACTATTTTTTTAAGCCCCAGGCATTTTTCCTGTGTCGTGTGTGCATTTAGTACACAAAGACCCGGAACAACTACCTGCAGATCGTACAAATATTTGTTCCGTGTGGAAATCGAACCCGCGACCCGGAGCGTCGCAGCCGACTGTATCCGGCACTGCGCACTGTCGATCGACTAATATATGTATCTAAGGCTGAAAGAAACTAAAGGAACTTCGAACTAAAGGACTATTAAAGACGTACATGGTATATGTACGTCATTGATTGATACTGACATTTCATTTCCAGTACACAGTTCCAGTTGGGACGGTTCGAGTATCTATTCGTTAAACGAAACGCCCAAATGAGTGACTCGATGTTTCATTCAGTTTACATGGGTAAAAATTCGCACTCAGCGAAATAAAAAAAAGTAGAGGTTGCTACTCAGAGCAAATCATAGCAACTACGATCACATATAAAGTTGTTGATTACATTAGGAATGTTTCACACCAAACGTAACGCTAGTTGCAGTCAGCCGCCAACTGTGAGCTAGTGTAACAGGGTAACTTTTTATTATCATCGCCCTATCAGCCAAATGACGTCTATTGCTGCACAAAGGCCGTGCCGTGTGTCATTGTTTTCGAAGGAATTTGCCAATAAGTACACAATACGGGTACGGTTGGCTTTTTCATATATTTTCAATTTACGTTCACACTGACTAGACAATGCGCCAGTAAACTCGACCAAACCTGCGCGACCAAAGCGACGCAAAGCAAGAGCGTTAGCTGCGTGGCGGACGATACCTACGCGACCATAAAGCTAACCAATCCCGTCAGTAGAGCGACATCCCGATTAGCTCAAAACAGCGGCAGCAGCTATCGCGCAGACAATGATCCTTCGGTGCAAATCGCCTGAAACTGGAAGGCTAGGACACAGTTCATTGCTCGTCCGACAGAATGTGCGTCAGAATCTTCGCCTGTTTATCGCTATCGGCAAATACGTAATGCCAAAATGACGTTACTGCGCGATTTACGCCTATCGCAAACCATCTACGACATACGTAATCAGCCCGTGGGACGCACGCGTCACAGTGGTCAGACGATTCACTAACAAATTAAGTTCGCGATTTGCACTGTCTCCGCATAATTATGCATTTGAGATGTGGCGAAATCGCTTAAGGTTGCAGTTTGCGACCAAGCGTGTCCAAAAGGGTGTCCTTTGGTGCCGAAGATGACCGCTTCAGTGGTTTTAGCCGGTAGGAGTCTGGCATTGTGTAGGGGCACTACACAATTTCCCGGGGCGGACGAAGTTCGTGATGAATTTCCACTAGTGCGATAAAAAATGAAGGTGCGCACTTCTGGTTTCGTGTTGTACTGATGCTGACGCATCCCGCGTAGCATTCAGGTTTAGCCAATGATTTACGCTACACATTCACACTGGGGTTCAAAGGTAGCCAGACACATTGCAAACACCATTTCTAAATTTTACTTGGTTGAATACACATATATTTCGCTGACCGTACAGAAATGTACAAGAAATAATATAAGTTAACTAGGACACAAAGCTGAGGAGACGAGGGGACTTAATCCAAAAATTCTCCTCTGTCCTCGCTTTCGTTTTAACGTGAGATTTGTGGGCACTACGTGTGAGAACTTGGGTAATCACCTTGGCAATTCCCCTTTAAGGCTTTGTATAAAGTGTCTAAAATTAGTACCTACCCAAAATTAAGAGGATGTTACTTTAAACATATTTTTATTTTATAAAATCGATGAACGATCGACTCTAGAAGGAAAGAAAGAAAGATTTTTCCTGTATCGTGGGTACACAAACACCCAGACCCGAAACAATTTTTTGAGAGCTATATAAATATTTCTGCCGTGCGGGAATTTAAACTCGTGACACGCAGCTCTGAATGCCAAGGATTACCAGTGGGTAATCCTCCAAACCAACCAACACCCTTCAAACCAACGTGATGTCAGCTATAAAATGCGCGTATAAAATCAAGTATATTCAAGCTCATCACTTGATGTCTTTAATAAATAAAAAGGTGATTTCTAAAGAGAATTATCAGAATATATTCAATATTTACTTTTCAAATGAAAAGTTGCGTTTAAGTACGCAAGTTTTGTTAGTAAGAAGCCCTGAGAGGTGATCTTTTCCTCGATTTAACTGACGCTTAAAAGTATAAATTTTAACTCAGATCATTGTTTGGAGAATTGCTAATTAAAACCTAAGACGGGTTTTAGTAATTATTACCTACTTGTAAAAAAAAACTTTCAAACAAACATCGCGTACACTAAAGATTTTTGATTTTCCTAACGGTTCGTACACTGCAGCGCAAGGTGACTGTCATCATTATCATCCTCATCATCATCATATTTCCTAATTGGTTTCGGAATCAAACACAGACCCTGATAATGACATTGTTACAAAAATGCGATAAAGAAAGCAAGCTTATATTGTTCGTTTCAAACTCTACAATCTAATCTTTAACTTTCTCAAACCTAACCTAACAAGCAAAACATAGCCAGCTCATCTTTTAGCCGTAAAATGTAATGGAATGAATTGGTTCTGCTTAAATGGAAAAGCGTCACTGTCAAACGAACTTCTCAAGCGTCGAATAGTTAGCAGTCACTAACGAGTAGGTATTACAACCGAAGTAGAAGTTTGACTCAGATGTCAATAATTGTTTGCAGGAGACTTGTTATGATTGGAAAGGGAAAATTAGCATCCATAATTTCAATTTTAATAACAAAGACGCCATCTGTTGTTTACTGGGAATCAAAATTGAATGACATTACATGTCATTCAATTTTGATGAATTCATTAATTAATAAACATTAAATTTAATAATTACCTCATGAACATTAAACAAAAACGCCGGACAAGTGCGAGTTGTACTACCTAACAAGTAAATTTTAAAAAAATGCGGCATTCGGTTCGGAGATAATGGGTAAATTGGTAAAGTTTCATCTATTTTCCTAAATAACTTTAAAACTAATCTGTTTAAAATTATAAAAATTATTTGAGACCCTCATAAAACCCCTTCCATTTGAAATGTAAAACGGTACAGTTTGCCAAAACTTAAAAAAAAATAGTATCCACCACCCAATAGCGATCATTATTTATTTATTTACTTTCGTGCTTGGGTCACAGAGATTCATTTTTGTACCAAATTTCAATTCAATTGGTGCAGTTGATTGGGAGCAAATTGACTGTGACAGACGGACAGACATTCGAGTGATCGTATAAGGGATCCGCCATTTTTTCATTTGGACGTTCGGAACCCTAATGAACATGAACTTGTAAAAACATGAAAAACTCTATTAGAAAATGCTGAACATTTTAATGTTAATAATAATTTATCTATGAATTTTACTTCTTAATTTATGCTATGGTATTTTTACGAGAATTGATTAGGCTTTTTATTCGGATTACAATACCCATTTATTCGGGGTGGTGCCCAGCAAAGAACAGACCCTCCCTCTCCTACTATGGGTGTCACAAAAAAACAGTAAGGGTTGATTGATTGAAAGAGGATGGGCAGCAGCGTCCTCCCCTGTAAAACATACTATGATCATGAATCAGCCTGCCAAGCGTGATGATTATGGCAATATTCCCTACAACTACTGCCTGACTTAACCAGTGGGAGGTCCATGTTCAGCAGTGGACTATTATGGGCTAATATGTGTGCAATACCCATCTTGTATTACCTTGTCTTATAGTTATTCTAAGAATATACGTCTATGAACATCCTTATTGTATTTTTCTCATCCTGCCTAGTTCAATGCTGTCTTCGTATTAACGTGGGCGCTTCTTCCTGCGCTTTTCCGGAATATTTCCGTACCAGCTTTATAGGCGGCAAGAAAACGTTTGTGTTGCTTGTGTCGATGAAACTACGAAGAATTTAATTCAGTGAGATAATATTTTTCTTTAACCATTTTTGGTGCCAGTTTTGAAGAAAATAGGAGTATTTTTCTTAGTGAGTAGAAAGGTCTTATTTCTGAACTGCGGAAATATTTTCTTTTTGTGATATTTAACTTGTGATCCTGTGTGTATGAACAGATCTATTTGGAACCTTAAGATGAGGTCTGTTATTTTATTTAATATTTTTTATAGCTTACATCTATAGTAGATAGCTGAATGGCATTAAATATAATATAGGTAACGTTAATCTCTCGTTTTTTACATATTTTATCGATTGTGTACCTATTTACCTACAACATGACGAGAAAAACACTCTCTATTTCAAATTATTTATGGCTGATCAGCTATTCAGATGTCTTTATGGCACCGTGACTATGACCGTCCAAGTACAGAACCCGCTGCTCAAGCCGATCGTATGAGATAAGACGACTGCCCGTATTAGCCACTGACCCGACGGCCTTTGGAGCAAACGTGTTCTTGTGTAGAGTTTGTGGTTTGACAAACTTAATTTAGGACAGCTTTAGACTTGGTGGAGTGACGATATTCACAGGGTGGCTGGCAAGAGTTGGATGATTAAATCCAAAGATCGTGGTCAATGTCCAGAAAATGGAGAGGCCTTTGTCCAGCAGTGGATTGCTATAGGCTGATGATGATAACGATAACAATGTTCTAATTGTCATTAAAAAAAGAAATTTTACTCAATATCATAATACCATAATATTCCATTATGATTACAAAAATTTATTACTAGTAGGACACTTTAACTCTGATCGGCAGCGAAAACTATTTATCAATAAAACAGGATCAGCAGTCAATATTTTACGATGCCCGGAAAACGATACCAGCAGATAATTAAGACGTAAGAAAACTAGCCAAACTTAAGTATATAAATAAAACAAGGGCACAGCCAAGTCATAAAAGTGAGATAAACCGTGTTTATTGAAAACCGATACTGCACCGATAAAAGCCGGTGTTGACGACTGAACGTCCCCAAGGTCCGTGGACACATAATAAACATATTATTTTGATTGAAATAAGATCTCGTTTATAGAGCAATGAATACTGGATCTCGCTTTTTGTAGTTAACGTAAATACTGAGATTCAGTTTCTCAATCTGAAACATTTTTTTCCAGTCGAAACAATATTAAGAATGCCAGCAATAGCTTTTTGCACAAACAAGGGAAAGTGACGTCATTTTAAATCTTTTGCTTGTTTTCATCTGAGCATATTCTGTCTGCGTTTACATTTTTCACTGTAGTAGTATGTAGGTACTAACTTAAGTGACGGTTTCTCGGCACGTTTTGTACAGTGGTTAAGCGATAGAATTACTGTGTTACGGGTCACGTATTCGATATTTGCGTGGAAACAATATTAGTACATCCTGCAGATGGTTGTTTCAGATCGGGGCTTTTGTGTATGTGAGATTTATGTCTGTAAACTTACCAGTACTCTACGATACAGGAGAAATGCTAGTACAAAGTAATATATGTTCCTCTTGTTTCTTTTACATTCAAACATATTTTTATACGTTCGGCGTTCTGCCTCTTCATATGATTTTTTTGTTTCAGAAACTTAATTTTTTTTTATCTCTCGGGCATCCCAGAGAGCTTCTACTGCTGAACCGACCACCGGCGAAGCAGTTTGGGCCTTCAGCTAGGCAATAACTTAAACAAATCAAAACAGCTTATGGCGCCCCCTAGTAGAATTTGGACTCCGGCTTAAGGCGTTGCTGGTTCAAGGAGCTAGATCAGACTGTATTTTTGATTTAGATTGCATCAAAGTTCAAACTTTTACGTACAAAGGTGAGACACAAGGCGGACTTAATGGCATGTGGCATTCTCTACCAGTCAACCTTTGTGTTAAAAAAGAAGTGCATTAAAAGAGGTAAAACACATATTTATATGATAAAGTATAAGTTATGAATACATACAAATCAAATTATAAGTACGGTAAAATATATACATATGCTAAATACATAAATATGCAGTATGTATTATATTCTATTAATCATTATAAAGATGCCCGTAATTATCGATTAGGAGTACAAGTTTAGGATTTCAAGTAGTATTTCCACTGAATGTTTCCATCCCTGTTTATCACTTCTCTCTATTCAGACTATCGGAATACAAACTTGAAACAACGCTATATTAGGAGTTTTGATTAAACGTACGACAGAATAGAAAGTACAATGTTCATTAACGAGAAATTCAAACAATTTGAGGACAGTGTAAAATGAAGAGGAATATTTTCAAATAAAGAGGGCGCTGTCGCGAATTTGCACGTAAATTAAATGTTATCATACATTTTCATATAACACTGACAAGAGAAGGGAATATTGTGAGTTTGTTTAAGTTAGTCTCAGCGAAAGCCAATCTTCTAAACTACCTATTTAATTTCCTCTTCTCTCCATCGGTATTTATTTAATTTAAATTAAGGATTAAAATAAAATTGTATAATAAAAATTGCCAATATTTAATTTGGTGTCTTATCAAGAATATAGCACCGTTCCATCTCATCCCCTGGTATTGTAAAAGGCGATTAAGGGACTTTAAACCAGAACGATGTGCAGGAGCATCTATCCTGTGGAACAGTATAGATATAACCTTATTGCGGTAACCGACCCGCCAGCCAATCGCTGTGAATAGCAAATCCCCCCCAAAATAACGACACTATTATGGAAATCTAGGTGGGTTGCCTTTTTTACGTTCATCGACAGTCAGACTTTTCCGGCTAAAACCGCCAATGAGATCCTTCAACATTACCTTGTGCCGGAGGTGCAGCATTCAGTCGCGCATTGACTTGGCGACCTTGGCACTCCAGGCAAGCCCCCACCTGGCATGAAGTCTGCCTATTGATATCCAGAACTTAGACCGGTAGTCTTTTGGAGTTATCACTGCCAATAACAACTGTGGCCGATAGATTAACGTAACGCTTTTCTAAGCATGAGGAAACTTTATGTCGAAAGGGCGGTCACCCATCCAAGAAAAATCGCTGCAAACAGCTTAACTTCACAGCTCAAGTACCTAAAATGAATAACTAAAACTGAATAGAGTTGATGATGAGGTTTAATTTTTTTTATTCATACTAAACAAGAACTAACTTCAGGGTGTGAAAACTGCCGCCTCGTGTTTTAAACATTCCCTCCCTGTTATATGTTTTTCATGAGGCACCTAAAACAGCATAACTTTTAAAGAACATTGATTTTAAGCACCATTATATACTCCTAAATTACCCCATTTTTCCTGCTGAAGACCCCGTGATTATCTTCTATAAATCGCTCGAATCGGATTATAAGAGATCTCAATTTCTATCTAATTAGGGGGAAGTAGAATAACGTAATTTGCCGAATTTAAGATCCAATTCTGATAATTACGCCATAAATAGAGATTAATTAATGTAATCCCGCTTTTATTGCAAATAAGTTTTAATGAATAGTATTTTAGATAACGGGGAACTAAAATGTTAGAAGCTTTAATCCTCCCTCTTTTAAAGAAATATTTTGCTTTGTTTGACAGAAACGTTCCTCAGCCAAAGTGTATTTATTTTTTAGGTATACCTTTGTCTACAATTTTACGAACGGCAGTCTATCTAACAATAATACGAGTACCTACAATATTCTCCAATACGAGTCAACATTGATAAATTGGAAAAGATTAATCGATACCCCGGGAACTTTTTATCATATTACAATC
This sequence comes from Diloba caeruleocephala, assembly GCA_947459985.1. Taxonomy (NCBI): domain Eukaryota; kingdom Metazoa; phylum Arthropoda; class Insecta; order Lepidoptera; family Noctuidae; genus Diloba; species Diloba caeruleocephala. Next base: position 9,189,289 of record OX381618.1, read on the forward strand.
AAAGAAAAACGCAGTTATTGTGCCCACGGTTTATTACTGCTGTCAAAGACTCTCCATAACCTTTTACAACAATCTAATATACGCATGCATGATTCTACTGGTGGTAGGTCACTTATTGCTCGAACCGTGCCATGCGCGGGCGGCCGAGCGGCTGATCCAGGTCGATAGGATTAAACAAGATCTCTCTCTGCCGGCAGTAGTGTTTGTTATGTTGGCAGAGCGTGAAAACTGGAATGCAGTGGTCTCCTTCTGTGAGAGCGTCATGCTCCAGAAGAAAACCGCACAGCGGGATCAGGAAAGGGCCGCTCCTGCTCGAAGAAGGAGGAGACGGCACTGGGGTAACAACCGCCCTGGCGCCTAATTCCCATACTCCGGAAACCCCCTGCCGTCGATATAAGTCGGGCGGCCTCTGGGTTTGCGGGTGTGCAGATTGGAGAATCTGCGTGCCCACACCGAGCGACCCACAAGAAGACAGGGTTCATGTTGGGTACGGGAAATTATTGTAACAGCATTTTTACCACATGAGTGCAATAAACGTTTTTGATTTGATTTGATTTGAAGACGGTGGCACGCATGTGGTCACGCGCCACCGTGTGCGCTGGATAGCACAGCGCAGAGTAAGGCTTCGGGGGGATTATTTACAATCTTCCCGTGGACTTCAACAACTTTCAAGTCACCCTCTCCGAATTGTGCCTATAGTATAGTGGGTGGCTCTAGTGTGATCATACGAGAACCTAAAGCCCCCAGTGGCTCTTTGGCACCTGAGGCAAAGATGACTGCCCCAGTGGTTTTAACCGGTAATTCATAAAGAATTTCCACTGTGATGAATAAAACAATATTATAAAGTTCTCTTATTACAAAAGTGCGGATAGGTAGGTACGATTGCAGTGCCAGGCAATCTGCTGCCAAGCGATAATGTGTTAACATCACTATGTTCAGTTTTGAAGAGCACCTTAGTAAGTTATAATACTGGGCTTAAAGACTCATCATTTCGGCCGAATGAAGTCCACTGCTGAACACAGGCCTCCGTCAAATATCACCACAACGACCGATATGGGTGAGTTGTGGGCTCATTGGGGGGTTTTGCCAAAATCGCCACGCTTGGCAGACGGGTTGGCGATCGCAGTTGAGTTGTTAATGTACTTGAAGGACGCTGCTGCCCATCCTCCGCCTAATCCTTTAGTCGACTTTTACGACACCCACGGGAGGAGATGGGGTGGTGGTATTCTGAGCCGGCAAGACTAATTAACTAATATCCCAAGGAGACGAGTGCAGTGTGGTACTACGTAAGATGAGTCCTGAATAGCATTACAAGTGTTATGAGCGGGCGTGACGCTTACCACCAGGTGAATATCTTGCTCGAGTCATCACTATCGGTTATATAAAAAACATATATCTATCGTATCTTGAATTATGATCGCCGTTATATGCGGTCGTTGGTCCTTTAGAAGTTCAAATATGATCTAGTATCTTGGCAACTGGATTCATTTTGCAAGAAAAAACTGAATTACCAACTATCGTGAGCCAGAGTAGCATAAGCAAATGCAACGTAGGTATTTCGAAACGCGACTCTCGAGTAAAATGATACCAAGAAGTAAAGCTTGGTGTGTCGCAGAGAAATTAATAACTGTCTTGGGATCCGCAACGAAATCAATCAGAATAGAAAAAGAGCGCTAATAAAGAAGATATGTTGTTCTGAATGACCATGTCCATGACGTTTCCTTCAACGGCAAACCCTGACAATTTTTATGATGAGCGCGAATGTGACTGGCATAGCCAAATTTAGTTTTAAAGTTCCTGTTGCAATGCCTACAGTACAACTGACTAGTAAAGTTCATAACTGAACTGTTCAAACTAATACATTTATATCTCTGTATGCAACATGATCATCATCATATCAGCCAAAAGACGTCCACAGCTAAACAGAGGCGTCTCCGATAGATTTTCACAATAAATCAGCGGTAATTGTGGGGGAATTTGCCAGAACTCACCACGCTTGCTAAGCGAATAGCTGCTATTCCACAAGGGACGCTGCTGCCTATCCCTCTGGTGAGTCCCTTAGTCACCTTTTACGAAATCCGAACACCACACTGCATATCTTGTATATGGATGTGTGTTCCTTGCAGCTACACATACATATCTGTATACTTGTATAAATTATTGGTTCTCTCCGATAATATTGTCATTAATTATGTGTTCACCGTATAAAGTTTCAGGGCTAAGTGTCAAAGATATAGGTCAAGCGTCTGAGATGTTTTCGACACGTTTTTAGTGTTTCGCTACTCGATAACATAATACTTGAGACGGAGACCTTATCGTTTGTTTGCTCTTCATTGCTGCCTAAAGGATATTGTTGTTAACAGTACGTGGATAATACATGTATCTTAACTAGCATAATAAAGCATTCAGAGGTTATTAGTGGTGATGGCACAGCTGTCGCAGTGGTCAAGCAATTAGCTTACTGCGTTACGTGTCGCGGGTTCGTTTCCCGCAAGGAATAAACATTGTAATGATATTAAATCTTATAATTGTTTCGGTTCTGTGTGTTAGTGCATGTGAGATATATGTCTATAAACTGTACCCACCATGCAGGAGAAATCTTAGCGTGCGCCAGTGTGAGAAATTAGACTCGTAGAACAGTCAGATAGATCAGCAATTCATTTATTGTACGTCTCATAATAATCACCATTCATTTTTAAACTAAACCGAAAAAAAATTACCTGCTGGAGACGGCCTCCCGAGATCCCCACACGAGGCATGATATTTTAAAAAGTAAAGCATAGAAAACTATTATTTGTAAATCTATCATCAATAGCGTTATATCAGCCAAAAGACGTCCTCTGCTGAATAAATGCCTACCCCATAGATTTCCAAAAGTAAACTAGTAGTAAATTAACTTTTATTTTTGAATGTACGACTTCCAATTAATGTTAGCCTAAGTCTAAGCCTGATATGTTGAAATTGTGTACGACTTCTAATTTAGAGCTATTGAAGCTGAAGTTTACATTAATCGGTGCTTTCTGACGGGGTGGAAGGTTATTAATTTTGTTTTACTAAAGTTAGTCTTCCCGGGAGACGCATAATCTCATCGAATAACAACAACTTAACGGCACGGTTGGTGCAGTGGCTGATACAGTCGACTGCTGCGCCCCGGGTCACGGGTTCGATTCCCGCAAGGAACAAATATTTGTATGATCTGCAGGTAGTTGTTCCCGATCTGGGTGTACAGTGTGGTAATTATATATTTACCAACTTGTTACGTAAACGTCGCCAGGCAAACAACTCTTTCTAATATTGGCATTGGAAAGTGTAGACAAAGCTTATTAATTAGCATACTAATTGACCAAATATAGAGCACTATACCTTTGAAGCTTTGTTTAGGTACCTAACTTAAGAAAGTAATTAGAATCCCAGCTTGTCCTTGAAGTAAGTCTGATTAAACATGGGCCGGACGGTCCCTTGAACCCAGCAAGTTAAGTAAGCCATCAGCATTAACTTAATCCTATTAGTTAGCTGTTAAATATTATTTTTATGCTAAGTAAATGTTATTGTCTAGGGCTTTGGTAAGTCCAGCGTGTATTAGCGAGAAGCCGGCAATTTTTTAATTTAATAACTAGTTGTCGTGTAGTGACTAAGAATATAGCGCCACTCCCTTTCCTCCCATGGATATCGTGCATGGCAACTAAGGGACTCTGACCGGAGATATGGTCAGCAGCATCCGTTCTTTGGAACAGTGGCCATTCTACGCTAATCAACCCACCTGCCAAGCCTGGTGAGCACTGGCAAATTCCCCCCGAAAAATTATGACACACGGCATTTACCCGTCGCCTATATACTTTCTATTTAAGATATGTATCAACCCATCATCTCTCAAAGCAAACATTTTTCTGATCCAATTAAATTCTCTCTTTCAATTAATTTGAAGCATTTTTTTTCTTTTCATTTCAAATTAATGCGGAAGGCCGACCAGCCAGTTTTTTATTGAACAGCGTAAATGTTTGAACATTTTATTGGACCCGACTGGCAGAGGTTTTGATAAAATTAAAGTCAAAGGAAACAAGGAACAGAGTAAAAAAATTGAAATGATCATTGAGCATTACAATTTATGGGAATAAAATGAAAGAATTGGAACATTAATCGTGCCGAGATTTTCTTTGGGAATGAGGAAAATGTTAGAAAGGGGAACGTAAAGACAATTGCTTTGTTATTGTTAATTTATACGAGTGGACTGCGTTCAGAATATAAAATATATAAAGTTAGAGGTTTTTCCTTGTATGAGATTGTAGATTTTCGCACGTAGCGCAATATAATTTATTGTTTATTCTTTCTCAACATACATTATAACAATATACACACTACTTAAAATAAACAATTAAAACTAAAAATAAACATTCTATACTACTATGTGACTAAACAAACACAATATATATACAAATAATACTCTAAGAAAGGGTCATTTAGGCGTCAAAGTACTCCTCCTCATCGCTGTCAACTGGTAACATTCCCAGAAGACTGGCAGCATTACCACGTTGGATGGTAATGCTAATTCTTTGTCCAAAAATGTATTGTTTCACTCCATTGATTTTACCACGTATGAAGAAATAAATTAAGATATCATTAAAACCACGCATATTTTGTGGTAAGCATCTACTTTCTCGAGTTTCTCTCTTTTTTTTTTTTTAAAGCCCCACGCTAATATTTCTCCTGTGTCCTGGTTACGTTTACAGATATGAATTCCACATACAATACACCCAGACCCGAAACAACTATCTGCAGATCATACAAATATTTGATCCGCAGCAGCTGACTATATCAGCCACTGCACCAACCGTGCCATCTAAACTTTCTAGATAGACTATAACAATAAAGGACCCTTAAATATATGGACAGACTTATCATCATGTCAGCTAAGGGACATCCACTGAACAAACCGCCCCCCGCTAGAACTAACTTACTCCAGTACGCCCCGTTATCACTTGCTATTGGATTCATGGTGTGTCAGTGGTGGGCAGCAGCGCCATTTTTGTGGGACAGCATGTATTCTGCACGACGACGGACGAGGTAAGTACTGGCAAATTGCCCCCAAAAATACGACGTCAAGCTTCTAAACGGTCGTTTGTGGGGGAGGCCTTTGTTATGCAGTATGACTGTAGATATGATGATGATGTTCATAAACATGCTTCCAGTACTATATTTAGTGCTTGTTCTGTATTTAGTTCCAGCAGTTTGTTCTTGGGCTCCATTCACTTTTCGGAACCTTTATGTTCTAGCAAGCATTGTTTGCTACGCTAAATCAGCCAACCGCGTTATATCACATGACATAACAGCTAATGAAACCGCACATCGTCACTAAAATTCCGCACTAGAATTTGATTACATAGTCACTAAAATATTAGCGACTAATAACTAAACAACAACTTTTATAATTAATACTGAACTACGTCATGTCATGGTGGGCCGGAGGTTCAGGGACTAGCTTTTAAAGCTCAAGTGTGTGGGTTCAGAACTTGGTTTGCGCCAATGTGACTTGTTCTATGTCATAATTACGTACATTCTTGGTCATTTCCTTGACGGTGTGGTTGGCACAGTGGCTAAGCGATTGGCTGGACTACGAATTACGGGTTCGATTCCCTCACGGTACAAATATTTGTATAGCCTACAGGTATCTGTTCTGAGTGACGGTGTTTGTGCATGTGGAATTCATGTCTCTGAACTGTACCCACGACACAGAAGAAAAAAATCTCAGACTTTACCGACTTTAATAGTGAAGGAAGCATAAAGTCTGAAATCTGAAAGTCTCTTAAAGTCTGAAATCGTCAACACGCAGTGACCTAGCGTGGTGGTCAACGCTTGTTTCTTCTCTGTATGAGACCTTTGCCCTGAAATACGATGGTTACATAAATTAAAACTAAACTTTTCTAACTAAATACTCGCACTCTACAAGAAGCAACACGAGTAAACAAGATATATCTAGAACACAATCCGCTTTATTTGATAGTATCGGAACAAAATTACGAGGCACTAGGTTTTGCTAAGATAGAGCCTTCACAATATATTTTCAGCCTACATCTGGCCTAGTCTGGCCTGAAAGAAATAAATAAACGTTCTTATTCCTATTTATGGCTATTCCTATTTGTTACTGAACAGTTGTACTACGCTTAGCTTATAAATGACAGTTCGAAAATCGGAATACTTTTTTGGTGTACCGAAGAATTATGTCTTTGGTTTATCATCATCCGTGTGGTGTTCGGAATAAGAATGTAGCACCACTCCTTCTCCTCCCGTGGAGGTAGTAAAAGGTGACTAAGGAACTCTAAACCAGAGGGATGGGCTGCAGCGTCCTTTCTGTGGAACAGTAGCCATACTGTGCTCAACAACCCGCCTGCCAAGTGTGGCGAGTACTGACAAATTCTCCCCAATATGATGACACAGTTGTGGAAATCTATGGGGGAGGCCTTTGTTCAGTAGTAGACGTTGTATGATATCATGACTATCATCATCATGATCATTTCAGCCGAGAAAACTACTCAAAAATTGCCACAACGACCGTTCCGGTTTAGTGTTGTGCTGATTGGGGGGTTTTGGTTATAGCATTTTAATTAGATTTTTTCAGTACACTGATAGACATATTATACTGCTTCTAAAAAGTACACACACAACTGACTCAACAGCTCCCCACCGAGGATTTTCCAAGAGACTACGGAACCGGCTCTTTAAAAGGCCGTGAAAAGATTTTACACGGTCGTCAACGCGCGAATAATGCCCTTGGTGTTGCCAGCGTTCATAACTAGCGGTAACCGCTTATAATCAGGTGGTTCGTGTTCTTATTTACCTCATTGGCAGTTTAAAAAAGTACTAAAAATAAAATAGATTAAGTATTACTAATGCCGATGGCAAATTTCACTCCTTATGGAAAAGCACATCACGCACACCCACAATCATAAATTGATTTGACACCACATGCATCTCTCTGAAATTGAAGTAACAATGCACGGGGCATCCTTATATGCAAATAAAGAAATTAAGACCCAAATGACAGATTCGTTCGCTTACAAACACAACTTGATCGAACAATTACGACCCCTCGTAATTCTGTACGTGTAGCCCGAAACGGTGAATCGTGCGACTTATAAAACATTTTGAAGTTAATGACTGACATCATGTGTTTACTCGATACTTGGTACGTCTAATAAGGGTTATCATAAAAAAATGAACGTTCAATTCATGAACCCATTATTGCATATACGCATTATAGATTTAATGTAAAAATATATGTAAAGCTTTATCTTTCAAATCATTACATTTTTAATTGAAATTTGACTGACAGTACAATTTCAAGGTCATATTTGAATGCAACGTTTTATGTGTAACGCTGTGTGGGCGCATAATCAATCATCAGCCTATATCGATCCACTGCTGGGCGTAGGCCTCTCCCAGCGTGTGCCAGAACACCCGGTCATCAGCACTCCGCATCCAGCCGGCCCTTCAACCAACTTTAACCTTCTTTAGGTCGTCCATCCATTTGGGCGGTGGGCATCCTACACTACGTTTGTCCATACGCGGTCTCCACTCTAGGGCTCGTCTGTTCCATCGGCCATCTGTCTTTCGACAGACGTGACCAGCCCACTGCCATTTCAGCTTGCTAATTCGTGCGGTGTCGATTACTTTATTTTATTTATACAATAAATGAGTTCCGTCTGTTAAATGACAATAACTGGGACCGACTATTATTACGTGCCCTTCAAAGCGATGCTCAGTTCAAATACATTTATGCGTTCACCCATTCATAAACTGACCATGCTAAGTGTTGTTTAATCTTATGGGGAACAAGGTGTGGTGTTCCTCCATAGAAAAGGGAGGATCCTCCAGCCAGGCGGATGGTATGCCTGGCGGGCCGAAGCCCAACGGTTGTCGTAGGACGACTGTATATATGCTGCGTTGCGCGAATACTTTAATAGCGTGATTCAGGATTCTTTGACGTCATCGGAGAGTTGCAATTTATATTCATGTAGATGTCGTTGTAAGTTGTAGTTATGCTGGCGATGTAGGTGTCGTCACATTCTCAATAATCCTTTAGGTACCGATCAGTATGTGCAACATGCTATGAACCTACAACTGTGAAGGATATTATAGTGCAATGCCGCAGGTGTATTTTTCCATTCTTAGATTGGTTGTCTCAAACGAGGTAGAGAGCTGAACCGGTCAATACAATGTAAGATAAAGCTACATTGACTTTATGCTTAGCTGTCAAGTTCTTATTTTAACGATCAACTGTCGATATAAATTATTGAAGTACTCTATGAAGACGTTTGGCAGAATCGCTAGTCGCTTAACTTTCCGGGCTACGTGTCGCGGGTTTGATTCCTGCACGGAACAAATATTTGTATGGCCTACAGGTTCTAGTTGGGGTAGTTGTTCATGTGAGATTTATGTCTATAAATTAAACCCGCAACAGACATCGAAGTGTCGCGAATAGTATTTGTTAAACATTACTCTGATGTTCCATAATACGCACACAAATTCTTCATTAACCAATAGCAGGGACTTTTCATGTTTTATTCCAAACTTTGGAGAATAAATCCACTAACCAATGTGCCGGCTCAGAAAACCACCACCCCGTCTCCCCCCGTCTATGGGTGTCGTAAAAGTTGACTAAGGGATTAGCCGGAAGATGGGCAGCAGCGTCCCTCGAGTACATTAACAGCTCAAATGCGATCACCAACCCATCTGCCAAGCGTGGCGATTTTGGCAAAACCCCCCAATGAGCCCACAACACACCCATATCGGTCGTCGATCTTTGGGGGAGACCTGTGTCCAGCAGTGGACTTCATTCGGCTGAAGTGATGACGATGAACCAACATTACCAGTTGTACGTGTGGTGTCCAGATTAAAATAATAACACCACTCCCGTGGATGTTGTAAAAAGCAACTAATGCACTCTAAACCAGAGAGGTCAGCAGCAGCGTCTTTTCTGTAAAACAGTAGCCATATTGCGCTCATCAACTCTCCTGCCACCGTGGTGGGTACTGGCAATGTCTGCCCAAAATGACAATATAATTTTGGAAAACTATAGGGGAAGCCTTTGTTCAGCAGTTGACGTCACGTCCGTCAATCTCTCACAGGCGAATCCGAGACAGTCAATTAAATATTTACAAAGTTGAACATGTACTACAGATAGTAAAAGGTTAGTTCGTTGCCTACAAATAGTTAATTCATTGTTACGTTACCCGCTTCCTTCAGCTGTCAGCTAGACAGGCGATAAGCTTAACGTTTTTCTTTCATTTAATAACAAGTTCCGGTCGCATTTTCTACTCGATTGTACCTCTCTGTGTAGTTTCCTGTCAAAGAATCACCACCCTTCTCCCATTATGGGTGTCGTAATAGGTGACTAAGGGTTGATATCAAGAGTGTAGGCAGCAGTATCCTCTCGTGTGCTAATAACAACTTGCTGCGATCACCAATCCGCCTGCCAAGCCTGGAGATTATGGTAAATTCCCTCTACTCATTGTAGTTATCGTAGGTCCGCTCAAGTCGAGCGGCTGATTCATGTACGTCTGTATCTATTCATAGCCTAAGAATTCTGTCTTGCTATATAATCAGGCCTGCATTTATACTAATATTTTTTTGGAATTTTGATGAATAAGAAGGCACTGACAAATCCCTGAATGTAGTAACTTCGGAGAGTGAACATAAATAAAGACAGGTTTAACTTTTTTTATTATTTCATTGTATTTATAGCATACAGAACCACTATTTTACGTTATGACTATTAACTGCCGTAACACAGTTGAAACCATAGAACGATGGTAAGAAAAATAATGTGTTGCCATGTAGTACATTTTTTTATTAATGATAAATGTTAGCATTACACTTAATTAATTCATTCTTAGTAATACCCAGACCGACAACTACCTGCAGATCGTACAAATATATGTTCCGTGTGGGAAGCAAACCCACGACCCGATGCGCAGCAGTCGACTGTATCAGCTACTGCACCAATCGTGCCGTCAGCATCCATGTGGTGTTCGGATAAGAGAACAGCACCACTCCGTCTCCAATCAATGTCGTAAAAGGTGAGTAAGGGACTCTAAATCAAAGGGATGGGCAGCAGCGTGCCTTCTGTGGCACAGTAGGCATCCTGAGCTCACCTACGGATGACACAATTATAAAAACCTATGGAGGAGGCTACGCCGTGTGGTGCCGGCTAAGAGTGCCACCACCCCATCTCATCCCGTGGGTGTCGTAAAGGGCGACTATGGGATTAGCTGAAGAATGGGTAGCAGCGTCCTTCGAGTACAATTATAACAACTACGATCGCCCACCCCTCTGCCAAGCGTGGCGATTATGGCAAAACCCCCCAATGAGCACATAATCTTTAGGGAGGCTTTTATCCAGCAGTGGACGTTTTTCGGCTGAAATGATGATGTGGGAGGCTATTGTTCAACGGTGGAAATCCTTTGGCTAATATGGATAGATGTACGGACTGAACAGAGTGCGTTCCAGCAAGTACAATACAATCGACTAAATTAAAGGAATTAATGATTTTTGCAGCGGTATCTTGCTACCATTAATAACACGGCAATTGCCTGTGAAGCGTGGTCATAAGGGTGGTGTTAAGTCTACATGAAATTAATGTTATGGCAGTTAACGGACTGATGCCCAAAGTCATCCTGCTTACCAACAAAGCTATAACTGAAGTACACATTATCTTAAGTTCTGTATTACGAATACAAATGGACTAAGCCGGTGTAACAGTATTGTAACTTGCAACATTAAAGTTACCTATAATAACTTAACGCAGTATTAGACAATAGTTCGCGCTACACTAACACAAATAACGAACTTTATAACTATAACGTTATTGTTTGACTTAAGATTAATACTGTAGCAACTCGGAGCAGCGATAGCTTAGTGCTTGTACGCTTGCCTTCCATAAAGGAGGGTCTGATTTCGATTGGCCCGAACTTCTGGCTTTCGGCTTCATGTGCGAATCAGAATTTGATTATCACCAACGTTAATGGTCCGTGTGGTGTCCGGATCAATAATATAGCACCACTCCATCTCCTCCTGTGGATGTCGTAAAAGGCGACTACGGGAATCTAATCCGGAGGGATGGGCAGCAGCGTCCCTTTTGTGAACCGTTAGCCATACTGCGCTCACCAACCCGCCTGCCAAGCGTGGTGAGTATTGGCAAATACCCCCAAAATGATGACACAGTTGTGGAATCTATGGGGGAGGCCTTTGTTCAGCAGTGGACGTGTAAATGGCCGGTATGATGATGATGAACGTTAATGGAAGGAAAAACCTTGTGAACTATGAGTTGGCTCCAAAAATATTCTGCACTAGGCGAGCGTGGTGGACTAAGGCCTAACCTTTCTCATCGTGAGAAAACGCCTGCGCTCTGCAATGGAACTGTAATGGGCTGATTATGTATGACTTAAGTCTTGCTAAATTACCTATTTAATTAGGGCCCATATATTAGATATTAAATAATTTCAAGCACAGAACGCGTTTTTTGTAATTGCGTCACGATCACATTCTCTGCGTAGAATTGTGACGACGGCACAAATTGTGACAGTGGCTTAGCGATTGGGTTTCTGCACCACGTTTCATGGGTTCGATCCTCGCACGTAACAAATATTTGTACGTATCTACAGATAGCTATTTCGGGTTTGGGTGTTTGTGGATGTGAGATTTATGTCAGCAGTTTTTTTTTCGAACAGGTCTTATCAATCTAAGACAGGGCCCTGACTTGAAGATGACCACGCAGGTTATTTAAGCGGGTTCTTTTTTTTTTCGTGTAGTTAGTCAACGTTGCCAACATTGTGTCAGAGTTGAGAAGACACCTAAAGGCCTCCGACATGGCTGAACGACTGATGTCAAACGACAACAAACGGGACAACGATTTTACGTATCCTCCAAAGCATAGAGATGCTTAGTTGTAATGCCACTACGGTCACCCATCCACAATACATCAGCTTGTACTGGCCGCGCCAAGCATTGCTTAACCTCACCGATCGTTTACGGAACATAGAGCAACTGGCTATAAGCATCGGGAGCTATTTTAGCCGGTAAGAGGCATACCTCTGCTCCCTTCCCCGAGGCGGAGGAAGTTCATTATGGATTTCCACTGGACCCAATGAAAAAAGGGTGTTAATTAGGGATTTTGAGGCAAATGTAAATAACTCTCCAATATTATTGCTTCATCATCACCATCATCATTATCATATCAGCCAAAAGACAAGAACTAGAAGACACCTTTACTTGTCCTCCCCCATAGGTTTCTACAGCAATTGTGTGTCTTCTTGGGGGGAATTTCCCAGTACTCACCATGCTTGTCAGGCGGGTTGGTTCACTGCAGCCCATCCCTCTGGTTTTCAGTCCATTAGTCGGATTTGACAGCTTCAACTGTTTTTCTTTTAGCTGTTTTTCTCGTGGCAGAAACTTCCTACATAAGTCATCAACCCAGATATCAACTAAAATTAAATGAAATCTTAAAGCTACAATGAGCTTCTAACATTAATAAAAGACGACAATAATACGTACTCCCGGAAACATTGCAAACAATAAAGAATGACAAATCATTGTAAACGACCTAAGTTTACTATGACAAAGTAGCGTCATTATTTACAAATCAAATTTGTATATTTCGTATATTAGCTTACAGTCGGGACCATTGCATAGTCGATTAACACTGGCAACATCGTGATTAATTTGTCTGAATCGATTTCACGTAGTAGCGATAAACCGCGGTCGCGGTTAGCTTTATCCGGACCAATATTGTATCTGAATCGGTAAGTTATAACTAGTTTTGCAATAATTAATTTATCTTTTTTAATAGTAAATTGTAAAAATTTGATTTCGATGGAGTATTTTTTTTTGTTTCTCTTAACATATACTTACTAAAGATCAGTAAGTATTATTGACTGGTCAGGAAAAGTATGTATTAAGGTCCCCCGGATTTCAGCATCTAAAAACTTTATTTTTTTGTATATGTTACTGTAAAATCACGACCCATTCCATGAGTGTCGTACCCATCTCATCCCATGGGTGTTGTACCCATCTCATCCCATGGGTATCGTAACCATCTCATCCCATGGGTGTCGTAAAAGGCGACGATCCGGAGGATGGGCAGCAGCGTCCATCGAGTACATTAATAACTGAACTGCGATCGCCAACCTGCCTGCCAAGTGTAGCGATTATGGTCACCCATATCGGTTCGGTCATTGTTGTTGTGATCTTGGGGGGGGAGTGGGGCTAGGGCAGTGGCTAGCAGTGGACTTTATTCGGCCGAAATGATGAAAGATAAGAAAATATTTAATAACAAATCGTGGTACAAATGGTGGTAGGTCTCTTATTACAAGATATTCACCGCTAAGCAGTAGTGTTTAAACTTTAGACATTACTGCGCTCTGGTTAGAAGAGCACTGTAGCTAGTAAAATTACTGGGCATGAGAGACTAAATAGTGCGCAGTGTGATGCCTCGCAGGACTAGTCCAAGGTAGCAATCTAATTGTAATATCACTTACCGCCAGTAGAACGACTTGTCTTGTAATCTGAATGTAGTTTATACTTACTATACTACTATAATTTTAAGGAAAACTAGCCCTTTTTATTTATTGGTGTCTAGTGGAAATTCTACATGGAACTTCCTTCGCCCCCGAGAAGGGGTATGCCGGACTCCTATCAGCTAAAGCCACTGGAGCGGGCATCTTCAGCACCGAAGGGGGGCTCCAGGTCCTCGTAAGATCACACTAGAGCCGCCCATTGGTGCCACGCCTTTAGGCACATCTCGGAGGGGATAACTGTAAAGCGATCACCCCCTCCTAGTGGAGGGCAGGCGGCTGTAAAAAGGTCACCCCCCAGGCACTTCTCGGGGAGGATTATAAAGAATCCCCCTTAAGTATCGCTTTGCGCTGTGCTGCGCACACGGCGGCACGTGACCGCGTGCGCGCCACCTTCTTCCCGAGGGTCACTCGGTATGAAAGAAAAACTAAACCTACGTGATTTTAATATTGTCTGCTTTTTATTCCTCACATAACTTTTGATGTGGTACACATTCATACACACACACACAAATCAGCAGTACACGTCCACTGCTAACATGGGCTTTCCAATTATCGCTACTATGAGCGGTCATATTTAGTACTGATTAGCAGGCTTCTTATTAGCATTCAGAGGATAGGATACAGTAGTATCCTTTCCTTTCGATTACACAGAGGATGGGCAGTACCATCCCCTATATAATCGTCTTTTACGATACCCATAGGTAGAGCTGGGTGGTCTATTATTTACTGGGAGGTACACGGAACTATCATAATACTATTATTTCACATTAATTTTAAAACTTTAATATAACGGCCCGCATGTGACGTCATAAACCTTCAAACTGCTGCCATAAACCCGAGAAAATTAAACGCTTAAATTAAAAACGTCAAAACGTCCATATACGTAGTTTTTATTGCTAATAATAAATTAGGTACTCAAAACGGACCTCAAACGACTATAATATTTATTTGGCGAGTGAGTTTTGTTTGTGAAGATACGTTCTGAAATAGGGTTACGTATACAGCGGCTTCCGGGCAGAGCCGGGATACACATATATTATTCACCCACCAACCTTATTCGAGCGTCACTAAGTTTAAACCTCGATCGATCCAACGTTCTCGCTATGAATACAGTTTGAACGAATAATCAGCGGTTTAAGGGTTTCGACGTTTGTTAGTGGTGCTTTGTTTACCAGACCATTTTTCGTTTATCCAAACTGACATACACGATGTTGAATATAATCTAAAGAAACTTAAGCTTCAGATTATTATCATCATCATATTTGACTTATAACTCAAAGGAGGTCCACTGCGGAACAAAGGGCCTCCCCCATAGACGTCTACAACGACCGGTTACATGCCATCCGGATCCAACAACGCCCAGCTATCTTCACCAGGTTAATTGTCCATTTCGTTGGAGGTCGTTCCATGCATAGTTTTCCGGTGCGTGGTCTCCACTCAAAAAACTATCTTCCTCAGTGGCCATGAGCTGTTCGAGCTGTACCCCGCCCATTACCACTTCAGCCTATAAATCATTATATGTAGTTCATTAGCTATGTCAGTAGCTTTCGTTCTACAGACCTTCTCATTTCTGACTCGATCTTGTAGAAAAATACCAAGCAAAGCTCAATTTATTATACAGGTTGTAAATAAAGCGTAGGGTTAAGAGTAGAAAATATGTTATAAACTCTACCATATGTGGACTAGACAGATAAGGTTTTAGTATCACCTGTCTGACCACACTCTTTTCTCTAGCTATACATTATGTTATTTTTAAATTCGAATTGCCCTGAATAATATTTTATGTAGCGAACAGAACCTGATTTACCATATAAGCTGCAGAGACCGACAGCCTCAAGGCGCGAAATATTGAAGGGGCGACGGAAAGGAAGAAGTCCTTTTGGGTTTGCAAATGTACCAGTTTTATCCTGCACCGAGCTACACCGTTAAAAAGTTCTTCAAATTCAAATTTGGAAAGGATCCAATTTTGTTCACCAGATCCAAATTTTGAATTAGACATTCATGTAATAAATAGAAGCACTTTAAAAAAATCGACCAAATTTCTCTTGGTGCTTCGGTTACATTAACATAGGGGTCGAACCCAAAATCAGAATCTGATCGTATCATAACCTCAAATAGAAACGATATACAATAGTCATCACTTTATTACTATGAGAAACTGTATAATAGTATGAATCAGAACTAAATTATTAAACCAAACAACGAAGGTACAAACAGAACTTCATCAATTAACTGAATTAATTCAAACTTGAGGCAGTACAAAAGTTGGTTACGGTTTCTTTTTTACGAATAAATAAACGAATTTCAATCCAACGTCGTGAGTCGTGTACATACTGATTACTTTGTGTTTGTTCTATAAAATTGGGTTTTACGAGAAAAGGCTTCCGAAACAAAGCTCAGTATTTGTTTATCATTATCCACTCATCAGTATCTGACCTTTAGAAAGACATGTGTGCGCACGTGAAATTGAAAATGAGGGTTTATGAATGTTCATGGCTGATATGTTTGAGTTATATTAAATGTATATTAAGTGTTATTTTCGTATCGACTCGCTTTTTATATATAAGGTTGCGGGTTCAAAACTTAGCTTATATCTTTTTTTATTGATCCGGTAGAAAAACTTCATTTACTTCCTCCGCCACAGGGAAGGATAGAGGGGTATGCTGGACTCCTACCGGCTTAAACCACCGGAGTGGCCATCTTCGGCACCGAAGGGGAAGGTCCTGCAGCTCGAATGATCTCCATCTAGAGCCACCGATTGGTGCCACGCCTTTAGGCATATCACGGAGGGGATGAATGTAAAGCAGTCACTCCTTCTAGCGGAGGGAAGGTGACTGTAAAAAGGTCGTCCTCCAGGCACTTCTCGGGGAGGATTGTAAAGGATCCCTCCAAGCCTCGGCGTGCGCTGTACTGCGCACACGGTGGCACGTGACCACGTGCGAGCCGCCGTTTTCCTGGGGGTTGCTCGGTGTGAGCACGCAGACTCCCCAATCTACGCGCCCGCGATCAAAGTTTTGTCTTCACGTAATAATATATAAATATAAATTTATCTTCATAGTCCTTGTGTATATAATATACGCTTTTGAATATTCTAGAAGCATGACTAAATTTCATGACTTCCATAAAAGCCATGGCTATAGTGAGAAATACTGTATCAGTAAGAAAAATTAGGTTAAGAAAGACTTGCATGCGTTCTCAACTGACACAGACTTTCCGCCAATGTAGTTTAAGCTGCAAAAATATAAGTACAGTATATCAATAGACTGACCGTGTATCATGTTGTTTTGTCTACCCTGGTGCTAATAGGGCCCAAAACTAGAAATAAATGTAGAATCGTATGTAATTCGATGTAGACCCAGCTGTGTTCGAGCGTCCTAAGGGTATGTAAATACGGCGCAGTAAGCACACTACTCGCGTATTTTAACTTCGTAACATTTAGCGTGCGTCTCTCGCGCAACTTAAGCAAGATACGCAAGCTGTTCGCGTACTTCAAGGAAATTCGGATTTAGTACACGTGAGTTGTCCGTGTGGTTTCTAGCAAAGTACAGACCACCACCAGCGTTATGATTATGGCAGTAATCATAGACAGACTTTTATTATATTGGGAGATGCCCAGGCCATTTAGTTTATTTCTCACTGCACTAGGAGGGATCAAAAAGTAGTGAGAACGACATACTCCTTGGTAAGAAAAAAATAATACTGACACGCATAGCTCAGATACATATTTGTAATATTAATAAAGAAAAAAATCTTCGATTCTCTTTTGTCTGAATGTAGTCATTTGTTTGCTTCGTGTCGGAACGTGTTCTCGAAAATGGAGAAAAACGAAGTGCGAGCTGTTATTCAATACATCTGAAAAGTTAACGACGCAAGAGATTCATTGCGATTTGGAGGCAACATTAGGAGAGTCTGCTCCGCCGTATTCTACTGTCGCAAGGTGGGCTTCTCAATTTCGGGTAGGGAGAACGAGCACGGAAGACGAACATTGTTGCGCCCGTCCATCGACGTCAGTCACCCAAGAAAATGTTGTGAAAGTCGAGAAAATTGTATTGAACGATCGAAGAGTTACCATCCGATACTTAATTCAAGAAATGGGCATTTCTTATGGAAGTATTCAATCCATATTGAAATAATCTTTGAACATGAGAAAAGTGTCCGCTAGATGGGTGCCGAGAATGTTAACCGACAGTCAGGAACAAAATCGACTTGACATTTCGAAGATATTGTTGGACCAGTTTCAAGAAGATTCTGAAAACTTTTTGTCTCATTTCGTAGCAATGGATGAAACATGGGTCCGTCATTTTGATTCTGAGACAAAACAGCAATCTTCGCAATGGAAACGGCCCTCATCAGCGACCCCGAAGAAGTTTCGTGTCGTGGCATCGGCTGGCAAGGTTATGGCCTCAATATTTTGGGACTCAGAAGGGATATTGTTGATTGATTACCTGGAGCGAGGAAACACTATTACAGGCTAATATTATACAGCTTTAATTCCCAAGTTGAGGAATGCCATCAAAGAGAAAAGGAGAGGGAAACTTCGAAGGGGCGTGCTGTTTCATCACGACAACGCTCCCGCGCACTGGTCGGCAGTTGCGATGGCTGTCATTCAGCAAGCTGGCTTCGAATTGGTTGACCACCCCCCTTATTCACCAGATCTGGCGACTAGCCATTTTATCTGTTCCCCAAATTGAAAAAATACTCAAGGGGAAACAGGTACGAAGACGATAACGAGGTGATGGATGCCGTGGAGAGCTTTTTGCAGGACCAAGACAAAACTTTTTTTGTGAAAGGGATTGAAGCCTTGGAAAAGCACTGGACTCGGTGTTTAGACAGACTCGGAAACTATGTAGAATAATAAATATTTAAGTTATCAATAGTTATTATATTCTATCTCATTCTCACTACTTTTTGATCCCTCCTCGTAATTAGTATAGTCTATTTAGAACAATATTTAAGGTGGTAATTATATTCACTCTGAATAAAAATTACAGTTTATGCGAATTATGGAGGCACCCAACGTCACGCCGCAAACATTAAGGGTTGCAGACGAGGGAATGATTATGACGAATGGTGACACAAATTTAATTATGTTAATATAACGACTGTTCCTGAATTAAACCGACGCGAATTCTTCTACATTTTGTTACGAAGGCTAATTTTCAGTGCGATCCAGATTTACACGAATGATACTAGTGGCACTGTATGGTACTTGTGACAGCTGACAATTTAAGCTCTAATAGTCAGTCGCACTAACTGATCAGTAAACGATTGGTGAGGTTAAGCATCGCTTGGCAGGTTCAGTCTATTGATGGGTGACCGCATAGTGGTATTTAAACTAAGCGTCTCTATTTGAATTGACGGAATGTTTGCATAGCCAATATTTATCAACTCTACAAACATTCACAGTTTACAATCCGGCAGAGATACTGTACATGTAGGGCCCTGCAGGCAGGGCTTTGAGTAGGCTGTTTAATGATTTCCCTGCGTGGGCTGCCGATTGGCGGATCCTGGTTGATTGGATCGGGCAAGATCTCTTTTTGCCAGTAGTAGTGTCAGCTATGCCGGCAGAGTATGAAAATTAGAGTGCTGTGGTCTCATTCTGTGAGAGCGTCATGCTCCAGAAGGAGGTCACAGAGCGGGATCGGGAGAAGGCCGATCCCACTCAAAGGAGGAGGACACGGAGCCGGGGTAACAATACGCCTGAGCCTGTCGTCTTTATATGGCGGGGGGCCTTGGGGGTTGCGAGCGCGCTTATTGGGAAATATGCGTACTCGTACCGAGCGACTCCCGGGAAGACAACGGTGTGCATGTGGTCACGTACCCCTGTGTGCGCAACATAGCGCATAGCCGGGCTTCGGGGGAATCCTTTACAATCCTCCCGAGAAGTGCCTGGGAGGAGGTGGCCTCTTTATAGTCACCTTCTCTCCGCTAGAGGGGGTGACCGCTTTACAGTCATCCCCTCCAAGATGTACCTAAAGGCGTGGCAACAATAGGTGGCTCTAGATGGAGATTATTCGAGTTCTTGGAGCCTCCCTACGGTACCGAAGATGACCACTACTAAAAAAATAAAAATAAAAGAGCATACCCCTCTGCCCTTTCCCGGGGCGGAGATACTTACATGGCGTATTTCCACCGGATCAATAAAAAAAGGCCGTTTGATGATGTCATAAGTACATGAGTATGTATACGATATTACAAAATATGTACCCGTACATATTATGTTCAATAAACGGTCAGAATTTTAACATAATCACAACGATTGGTAAAAGGGTCGCATCTACTTCGATAGTTGTAGAAAGCGACTATGTGCCTCTAAGCCAGAGGAATAGGCACCGGCGTACTTTCCGTGGAATAGCAGCCATTCTGCACTCTGCAACCCGCGTGCCAAGCGTGGTGAGTACTAGCAAATTCCCTCCAAATTGTTAACACAATTGTTGAAATCTATGGGAGAGGTCTTTGTTCAGTAGTCCTTTGGCTGATATGATGATGATCAGTTAGATATATATATATATATAGATAGAAAGGATTCTGATTTCACGCGGAGTAAACCTTTTTTTTTGTCGGGATACGCATTGTATTTTAATCTTAAGTATGTATAATGATCTGATCTTAAGTATATATTAGCATAAAAGATCCACAAGGGTCAAGGTGCTTTACGGCAGCCGCTGAGCCCGACAAATAGATAAGATATTATATATTAAAAAATTTTTTTTTGCTTTTGCTGGACTCGGTGGAATTTCTACATTAACATCCTCCGCCCCGGGGACGGACGAAGGGGCATGCCGGACTGCTACTGGCTAAAACCGCTGGGGCAGTCATCTTCGGCATCTAAGGGGGGTTCCAGGTCCTCGTATGATCACACTAGAGCCGCCCCATGGCGCCACGCACGTGAGTTCTTAACCCGTATACTAACATAAGTTTTTCAATGACACATATACTTTTTGTAGTTAATCTAACTTTAATAGTGAAGTTAAACATCGTGAAGAATATCCTGGAGCTAAGGGTATGAAATGGCTAAGCTAGCGTGGTAATTCAATGCTTGTTTGTTCTATGTATCAGAAGACGCCTTTGTCCTACAGGACAGGCTGGACGTTGAACATTTTTGTAACTAAATACTCGCATTCTACTAAGGCTAAAGCCGCATTTATATATGCCCGAAGCAACATGAGTAAACAAGATATATCTGGAACACAATCCGCTTTATTGTTTTGTATTAGAACAAAATTACGAGACAGTTTTGTTAGGATACAGCCTACAAAATATATTTTTTTCGGCTTTAGTGTGATTTATTTATTTATTTAAACTTTTATGTTCATTGAGTATACATAAGGCGGACTTAATGCCATGAGGCATTCTCTACCAGTCAACCAGTCAAGTCAAGTTTGGGTTAAAAAAAGCACTTCGAAAGAGGTATAAAAACAAAGCTATAGATAATGTTAAAAAAGACTGAATTAAAAATAGGGATACATACATATACTAATATAAAAATAGATACTATATTATATTACACGATTATAAATAGTTAAATAGAATACATAAAAATATCTGATATAAATATTAACTCTAATGATGAAGACAAAACTGATCAGGATTGTAACAATTTCAGGAAGTTTTGACGCACTTTACGTTTAAACGCGAATTTATTTGGAGCTTTCTTTACATCAAGAGGATTATATGAGGACCTGGAGTTTCAGTGCCGAAAATGACCGCTCCAGTGGTTTTAGCCGGTTGGAGCCCCTCTGCCCTTCCCCAGGGCGGAAGCAGTACACGATAAATTACCACCAGATGAAAAAAAAGCTTGCGGTTCCTGGCATGCACTAAAGTGACGTTTAAATGTAGTATGTACTTTCTTAATTAATCTAAGACACCATTGACTTCAATCGTGGAGGAACACATAATGAGGATTTTTCCTGTCGTGGGTGCGTTTACAGACACAAATTCCACACCTAATTCACCCAGATCCAGAACAACTACCTGCAAATCATACAAATATTGGTTCCATGTGGGAATCGAACCCGCGACCCGAAGCGCAGCAGCCGACTGTATTAGCCACTGCACCAACCTAAAATCACTAACATGCAATAAACAAGCGTAGAGCAAAAAGTGCAGTGCAATGGCTTCTTATCCAGAGAAGAAACGAGTTAGTTCATTTGTTCTCTGTGTGAAGCCTTTGTACAGCAGTGGGACAGTTAAAGGACGATATGGTTATATTTAATTATTATTCTTAAGTAATTAACCCCACTCTTCCCGTGGGCGTAGTAAAAAGTGACGGGATGAGATAAGCCAGAGGATGGGCAGCAGCGTTCTTGGAGTACATTACCAACTGAACTGCAATCGCCAATCCGCCTGCCAAGCGTGGTGATTATGGCAAATCCCCCAAAGAGCGCACATCACACCCCGATCGGCCATTGTGGAAATCTTTCGGAGAGGCCTGTGTCCAGAAATGGATTTATACGGCTGAAATGATGATGACGATGAATAATGAATTTGCGGTGATCAGATAGCAGACGCTGAGAGTTCGGAAGCCGACCACGATGAAGATAAAGTATAGTTGGGCTTTATTAGTATACTTGGAATAGATAACGTTGGTTATGCAATCAATTAAAAACAAATACCAAAGTTTCAAAACATTTCAGATCCACGTATTATTTAATGATTTGGAAGAAAATACTCTTGAAGAAGCAAAAACAGTGTCTACATACACAAACATTGCCTTTCTTTCTTCACAGATAACTAAATAGACAAATAAACAAGACCCTAATCACTTTGTGCTAGGTTCACAAACTGTCATGACATTTTCCTTATTTTCTCTGAAGAGTGGATCTTACTCAGTATTCATATCAGACGAACTTGTTTGATATCTTTGTAATGTTTATTCTGTACTTCTTAACTGAATATGAAGATATAGATAAGTGAATTTCTTGAATTAGTGTAGACGTTTGGACTTATAGTGGGCTTTATTGAATTTTCGAAAAAGTTCTAATGCAGTTATACTTTCTGAAGCTTGTTTAAGACGTCGATATATATTTTTATGAACACAAGGCACTAAATGAATTATTCGTTCCACTAACATAATATACCAACAATCTACACCTCTACAGATAAGTTTAATGTCAATGCAAGCGCGATATATTAAACACATTACAATGACGGATAGGTCATTACATATGTCCATCTATACGTACAGCAGAACTCCGATTTGCAAACTCAAACTTTATTATTTCAATTCGGTTGTTACAGGCACTTATGTAAAGAATTAATCATTATTTATAATGTGTTTCTTTTTCTATAAAAAATCTGTGATAACTAGTAGATGTTGCAACCCGGCTTACAGGCCGTGTGCTGCCTATAACGATAAACACAGCCTCATCTCATCCCATGGGTGTCGTAAAAGGTCCCATAGTTACCTTTTACGACACCCAGCCTTAGCCTTAGCCAGAGGATGGGCAGCAGCGTACTGTTGTGTGAGTGGTGTTATTGGCAAAACCCCCCAATTAATGCGTACCACAAACCATGACCAATCGTTGTGAGCTTTGGGGGAGGCCATTGTCCTGCAGTGGACCTTTTTCTGCTGAAATGATGAAGTACTAGACGAGAATCATTTCAGGCGAAAAACTTCCACTGCTAGACAAAAGCCTCGCCGAGTATTGCCGTAACGACCGGTATAGGTTTGTGTTGTGTGCTTACTGGGGGGTTTTGTCATAATCGCCACGCTTAGCAGACAGGTTGGCGATTGCAATTCAGTTATAAAATGTACTCGAAAGACGCTACTGCCCACCCTCCAGCTAATCCCATTGTCAACTTTTACGACACCCACGGGATGAAATGGGGTAGTGGTATTTTTCGCCGGCACCACACGGCCTAGACGAGAATAATGTAGGTTTATCTGTGAAATACACGTGGACACAAAACAAATTAATGTCTTTTAATAAGATTGCTATAACAGCCATGAGCTGACCAGTCGCAACATACAGCACCAGAAGGCCAATTCTCGTAATTTAAAAATGTTCAAAATATAGTTCCGATCTAGTCTCAGTATCAAAAATGTCACAAATGGTATTCTCTTAATCTAACAAACAACGTCAAACGTGAACTTATACTGTGATGAGATCGAAACTGTCACATGTACTAATTTGTCATTAAATAAAGTCAAGTAAATACAACGCTTTTGCTTCGGTTTCGTTTGCGTTTAATTTTATTCTTACCGTGAAACTGACATCATCACCGGATGATGGTGTGTCTATCAAGAGCGCTTCACCGAGTTATGCCATCCATGTAGTTCCCAGTAAAGAATAGACTACCCTTCTCTTTCTATGGGTGTAGTAAAAGTTGACTAAGGGATGATTTCAAGATGATGGGCAGCAGCATACTCCCGTCTGCTATCAAAATACTTGCGTATACCCGTCGGTCTACCAATTTTTTTTTCTTGGGTTTCTCTCAGTCATTTCCGAGAATAGTGGTTGCTTAACCAGTCGTTTCTGGTGAAGCCAAAAGAGGCCTCCAGCAAGGTTTAAAATTAATATATATATATAATATTAAGCTAGGCAACTTGTGCTAAGGGCGCCTCCTGTGGGACACGGACCTCGGCTTAGGGCGTTGCTGGGGATAACAAGGTATTGTTATGGGGCAGCTGGATCGGTATTATTTAAATGTATTAAGGGACATTTAAACTACAGGCTTGGCATAGGCCGGCGCGAACAAGAGATGGGGGAGAGAAGAAGTTACTTGAACGGGATGGTGACGCGGCGATAGGCCTCCGCGACGTCGCTGAGGCGGGCATCCTCGGCGGCAAGGGCGGTAAAACGGTCGGGGCCTGCCAAGCGTGGTGATTATGGTAATATATATTACCGCTCATAATAATTATCATTGGGAGATACCATATTCAGTAGTGGACGTTTACGAGCTGATGTGTGCCATGCTGTATTTTATGAAATCCATTTTATATGATACGACGATGACTATTGGTTATTTTAGACTATTTGTGAACATCAAACTTATAAGCTTAGTTTACTTCGTAAAGGAAAAAACCCTGAAGATAAAGAGAAAGAACTTAAGCGCTTCACTGTTAAGTTCAGGACTTTTATTTTATGGTAGTATCCTTTACGAAGAAACCAAGAGCAATTCAAAGTATGTAACCACTCCAATTAAACTTTAGCGAGATTCAAACAGAAACACCAATAAATAACAGCATAGCCCGTTCAAAGGTCCAATTAAAATATTAATTCTCCCGCCCCTAAGATAGGAGCTATACCCAAGTTGGGTACTTTGAACACAATATAGGAACAAAGCCGTAAATTGCAATTCATTTTGATGCGGCGATAATGAGCTTCTTGGTGTTAAAATACTAAATTTTGAGTCAGACCGTTTCGTAAGGTAAAACACCTTGATAATTTATTAACAAGTATTTTCAATTTTTGACAACAAAACTGTGGTAGATCCACAAGACTTAAAATAAATAACAATTGGTATTGACTGGTTTTGGATCAAGATGAATGCAAAAAAGCTAGATTTAGACTGTCAGCAGTCGAAAATCTTTAGTATATGAATGTGAAATGTGAAGTGATAAATTATGTCTATGATTACAAGGTAATTTAATTTAATCATGATTTTAAGGCACTATCGGGTCTAGTGCACGCACAGGTTTATATCCAAATAATATTTTAAGTATCTTCGAGTGACCATGGCCAGTGCAACTGGATCGATGTTACTTTGTCGAGGTTAGTCAAAATATTATTTTGATATTAATATGTGCCCGAACAGACACAATATAGTCTTAAATCTTGTATTCAATCCGCGAAGTTTAAGAATTACTAAATTTAATCAACTCTATACAGAATTGTTTAAATGGAGTAAACTCGACTTATGAAATCTCCATCTCATCCCGTGGATATCGTAAAAGACGACTGAGAGACTCCAAATCAAAGGGACGGGCATCAGCATTCCTCCAGTGGAACAGCAGTCATGCTGTGCTCACTAACCCGCCTGCCAAGCGCGGTGAGTACTGGCAAATCCCCCCAAAACGATGACACAATTGTTAAAATCTATGGGGGAGGCCTTTATTCAACAGAGACGTCATTTAGCTTATATTGATCAGCATCAGATGATGATGAGATGGAGTACTATCATGCAGTACATGACTATGCATGTTCAAGAATACACTGTACTATGAAATTCGGTTTAGAGCAATTAAGTCACTTGCTTGTGAACAACAATTGTAATGTGTCCCATGACTAGTCAGCCCTGTCACTACACTGCGCTCGTCACCTCGGTATTAGTGATTTATTCTCTTATGATTCCGTGTGGTGTCCGGATTAAGAAAATAGCACCACTCCATCTCCTCCCGTGGATGTCGTAAATGGCGACTAAGGGAATCTAAACCAGAGGGATGGGCAGCAGCGTCCCTTCTGTGAAATGGTGGCCATGCTGCGCTCACCAACCCGCCTGCCAAGCGTGGTGAGTATTGGCAGATACCCCCCAGAATGATGACACAGTTGTGGAAATCTATGGGGGAGGCCTTTGTTCAGCAGTGTACGTATAAATGGCCGATATGATTCTCTTATGCCCAGTAATTTCACTAGATACAGTGCCCTTCAAACCGGAAGCCACAAATGTTTTAAGTTTAAACACTACTTAGAATCTGCCACTGTGATGTTCCCAACCGAACCAACTTCATGCATTAAGAGACCTACAATCAGAAAAGGCACGTGCAGTTCCCGAAAAAAGGGTTTAGCAGGATGACGACAGATTTATCCCATACAACTTTCGGGAAGAGTGTTTCTACGGAAAACCCCACAGTGCACTCATATATTAGCCGAATATGTTGATTGGACTTTAGAAACACTAATTAAAAGTGGCCATGAACATAACATTATTTCGGGGTTTTATTTTAGAAGGTCCTTGGGCTAGGAAACTCCCTAGCTAACTAGATAGTTTATGTAAAACCACTGTTTACAACCAATTTATAAAACAAATACTAATTTGACTGTTCTTGAACACGGTAAAACGTAAATTCTTGGCATGTGTGTTTTGCATGTAAGATTTATATCTGTAAACTGTACCCATGGCACAAGAGAAATAAGAAAGTGAGCATAAATTTTAAAAAAACGGAATAATAGAATTTTGCTCTGCAAAAATGATGTGTCGTCACCGAAAACTTTCTGTTCAACTGACTTATGTCTTAATGCAGTAATCAGTTTAATTATTTTAAAATTGCACAAACAACAACGTAACTGAGATTTGTTTACCTCATCTGCTCCCAGTATTTATCCCTGACAGAATTGAATAATTCTTCTATTTAATTTAGTTGAATGTTAATACAAAAGGTTGTAGATTATTTGAAACTCCGTCAGCCTGTAAATTTTCTCATACAGACAAGGAGGGATATCTGATCACCACGCTCAGACCAATACATACAGGTTTTCTCACGATGTTTTTTTTCACATAACAGAGACTTTTAACTAATAAAATACATATGACATTTAAATGTCACAAAATTTTATTAGAAAAGATTGTCTGGGGAATCCTTCAAAACCCTCTTGAGATGTGCCTGGGGGCCTCTTTACAGTCGCCTCCCCTCCGCTAGAGGAGGTGACCGCTTTACAGTCATCCCATCCAAGCTGTGCCCAAAGGGGGGCACTAGTGGGTGGCTCTAGATGGAGACTATTTGAGTTCCTGGAGCCTCCTTTCGGTGCCCAAAGATGACCACTCTGGTAGTTTTAGCCAGTAAAAGTCCGAAGAAGGGCGGAGGAAGTACATGATGTATTTCCAACGGATCAATAAAAAAAGGTAAGAAAAGGTTAATGTTTAAAGGATTTAACAATAAATAGATGAAGATCAAAGAATAACTTCTAATTTTATTTTAAAAACTTCACTCTTAATTATATAATTAAACTAAGTACGCTTTCAACCGCATCAAGAATTCTAAGGTCAATAAGTTAAAACAGAAACTTACAAAAAATCATCACAAACTTAATTCCACTGGCTCTAATAAAGCCAACAATTGAAGTAACTTGCTTTAGAAAGGGAAACTTTACGAAATGAGGTTCTCAAATACAATTTAGGTACCTTTGAAGCAAGCTAGGAATCTTTCAGCTTTATCTAAAATTAAAATTAACTATTCGCGCGTTAAACTTGGAACCTATCAATTTCCAACACCCTTCTACTGAATTTTACCCCTAATGGTTCTTAAAAATATACTCTGCTAGTTTAGTGGTTCTGAATTGAATATGAAACGGGTAATTTTAATAACGAATACATTATCACAGGCCCATCCAAGACCTTTGGACGTCAGTTATTTTTCTAATGTTATAAATATAGGATGGTTTCTAGAGATCAGAGTATTTCATTCATTAGTATTTTCTCACATAATCGTACTCATTACCTTTACCTTTATGATTATATGAAAGCATTATGATGCTTTCATATGATCATAAAGGAATTAGCACGGACTATCATATCTTCTTTTATCTCTTTATTTTTTTCTTATCTTCTTATAATACTATAAAGGAAAATATGCTATAACCTAATCCATGACATAGTCTATATCTCTAACAAAATTCACTCGAATCCGTTTCGCCATTTAAGTGTGATTTCGAATAGACCACCCGTCTCCACACATGGGTGTCGCTAAGACGACTAAGGGCATCAGGAGGATGGGCATCAGCATCTTGCGTATTAATCATTTGGAGGCCCAAAATCAGCAGTGGACATATAGGGACTGATAATAATTCTATTTTTGTTTATAATAATAGGAATAATAAACCTTAATTCTTGATTGATTTTATTCTATTCACTCCGAAAGGATAACAACGTGATATTTACTTATATACTTATATATATCATTACACAACATTAAAGCCCCTGACCGAATAGTAACCTCAATAACCTTCAAATGACCACACATCGACAGACGACGACGTTGCTATTGAAAGAAATTAATGTATTGTGTCAGGTGCTCACATTCCCATGTATATCGTAAGCTTCCATTCAACACAACACGCAGAATTTTGTTTCAAACTTTTAGATGTTACTTTTAAGCAAGTCTAGCGTTTAAGTTGAAAATGCTTGGTTTGTCTCGTACCTGCTAAATATGCCCACATATGTCATTTACGGTATTTAGTACTGTTATCTTTTATATTATAAAAAGTTCACCCTTTAGTTCAGAAAGCAATATTCGAGTTGAATTTGTTTACCATACAGCACTTCGGTTATACCCTAACGTATATATTTTATAAGTTAATATCAAAAGACTTAAGCAAACCTAACAAACAAGCCGAGATAATCCTAGGAAATAGTAAGATAACTATTTAATCTTTTCTCTAACATTACGTAGTTAATGGCGATAAAATATAACCAGAATCAGAAGACAAAATCATTGCATGCATTACAATTCTGACACAATAATTAATGCAATAAAATAGCCCATTGTCAAGTTTCTGTTAGTATTATCCACTGAGGGTTGTAAAGAAAAATACGAATCTCAGGGGAATCATCTATCTGGTCGAATCTTAAAGTAATACATAGTTTCCTAGTTCTTGAAGAACTAGGAAACTGTATAAACGTGTATGGTACACGGAAAATCACGTAGTTTTAATAAAAATGCTTCTACCGACATCAAGAGTAGATGTTTTGGCGGGGCGGGGCATGGCTGGGTTCCTCTATTGATTTTGCACCCCCCACGCCGCTCTTCCCCGCACGCATCTCACAACTGTTGCTGAACTCAAGCCACAGAGTAAACAGTAGGTCAGTTTAATTATGAATTAGGATTAGTTTCTTTTGAATGATTTTTGTTCTTGGTTTAATGATGTTGAAGGTGTGGGTTCTTCCTATAAATTAATAGGAAGACACATGAGGTATATAATTTGAACGGTATTCTGTATCCTTTTGTGAACTATTAATATTACACACAAATACAGATTTCTCTTGCAGTTCAAAACCAACGTATAGTTCTTGCAAACTATTGGGGTAACATTTTTTATTTCAAACTTTACTTATTTATTACAGGTTTTTAACACTAACTTACTAGTAGTAGACATTTGTAATAAATAAATAGTTGTAACATTAGAACTTTAAATTGTATAGAATTAAAGTCTTATCTTTGTAAAATTAAAAATTGTCTTAAGCATATGTAATTTGTTTGAACATTTGATTTTGCCAATGCAAACAATAGGAGGTAACGTGTTTTATGTTGATTGCCCCTGGCTCCAGTTATGTAAGAATCAGCTTATATGTAAATATATATATTTAATATTTATGGTTAGCAACACTGCTAATATAGCACTAATCTGTTGTACTTCCCAGATATATTGTGCACATGTGCTTCGACTTGTTCATACGTTTTATAATCATTCTATTATTGTACAATGTGTATACAAATAAAATACAGTCCACTTATATAGGTACTATATCTAGTGTTTTATTATACCTAGATCACTTAACACTAGGTATATATAAATTGTATTGATTATGATTGAGATAATTTTAAATGACCAAATTTTAACCAATAAAAGTAGATTTGAATCCAAACCAAACCTAAACTAAGAAAATAAAGATTTGTAATGTGTATTTCGTCTTTTTCATCTAAACTAAATTGCATTGTAAGTAAAGATCTTAAAACTTCCCCTTTTAAAATCATAAAATAGTAAAACCTAATATTAAAGTTAGTGAATAGTATAAAATTATCCTTCTGCTTATCCTTACCAGGCAACTATGCATAGGTACAACAGCTTTGGAAGAATCCCCGAGGACATTCGAATCTGTCAAAACTGTGCACAGATGAACTAAATCGTATGTAGGTCGCCATGACAACTGCAAAGTATTAGCTCAGGTTATGTTGAGAGCCTTTTTCGGCCCATCCTCATGGAAGTTATAATGTTTGGGAAAAATACTAATGCCATTTCATACAATTTATTTTGTTCGGTAACTATGAAATAAATATTGTCTATGAAATAAAAGCAGGTATTTATTATAAGGGTTTAACTTATATATCACTTTAACTTGTGGATTCATCATCATCATCATTTCGGCCGAATGAAGTCCACTGCTGGACACAGGCCTCCCCCAACGATCACCACAACGACCGATATGGGTGTGTTGTGGGCTCATTGGGGGGTTTTGCCAAAATCGCCACGCTGGGTTGGCAATCGCAATTGAGTTGTTAATGTACTCGAAGGACAATGCTGCCCTTCTCCGGCTAATCCCTTAGTTGACTCTTACGTCACCCACAGGAGGAGATGGGGTGGTGTTATTCTGAGGCGGCACCATACGGCTAGTCTATGAAATAAAAGTAGGTATTTATTATCAGGGTATAACTTATATGTCACTTTAACTTGTGGATTCGTAGTACTAGTATTTATTCGAGTGGTGTCCAGATTATGGCAACACTTCATCTCCTCCCGTTGATATCATAAAGGTGACTAAAGAACTCTTAACCAGAGGGATAGGCAGCAACGCCTCTACTGTAGAGCAGTGACTACACAGCGCAACCATGGTGACCGAGCCAAGCATGGTGATTACGGCAAATTCCCCCCAATGACGAAACAGTGTAAAAAGTCGGTATATCCAGTGAAAAATTCATAGAACAATCAGGATTTTATAATGGGATATCACTATCAATGTAAAATCATAAACTTTAAGTCATGGTGAAAATAGATTATTTTGTTAGGTGTAATTAATCAGCCACTTGTCAAAGGAAAGTTTGTGCAAAACCTGCCAACTACGGATATCAATCACTTTATCAAAGCGTCGCTATCTTGAGAAAAGTAAATAACACATTTTTAAACTGCAATAAAATAGTCAAAGGCTTGCAGCCCAAATGCCTGTAACCCACCTCACACTGTACAAGGGTGATGACTAATTAAAAGGTTTAATTTTATTGAGAATCATTCGCCTGGTGGTAAGCGTCATGCCTGCCCATAACAATTCTAATACTAAGGAGTAGCCCGGCGAGGCTTCAAACTGCGCACTATTTTGTCTCTTTTGCCCAGTAATTTCACTAGCTACGGTGCCCTTCTAACCGGAGCACAGTAATGTCAAAAGTTTAAACATTATTGCTTAGCGGCGAATATCTGGCGCCGGGCAGGTACCCACCTAGCCGGCCTCTTGTAATAAGAGACCCACCAGCACCACATAGGATTGCTGCAGGTGTGGTGAGGTTCGCTAGCTGTATGTGTACGTAGATCACTTACGAGTCGAATTATCCGAGGTGTTAGAAATTCTGACAATTGATTTATGGAAGAACTGGAAGGACTCAAATACTAAAGTAAAAACCGCCTTCAATAAGAATAAAATAATTTGTGAGAAAAAGCTTAGGAAGTATTTGATTTATGAACGATAAAATTTTATTTTGATTCAGTTGGATTTTAGAAAAATGGACTAAACCTATTTTCATAAATTATTTTATTGTTTCTAAAGTCGGCTTATTCTTTTATTGGAATTTTATTTTGTGGTATAAATAATACATAGACAAGCGATTGCTACAATCGCGGGTGATTTGCTGGTATTCATTGAAAGTTCCTTTCTTTATCTCAGCAGAACTTCAATGGACCTTCACCAAATTTAAATGGTGGTCCCATTTAAATTTGGACAACCTCTTGACCTCTCGACCTCTTACAAAAAGGAGAATGGCGAGATTGCATGTGATACAGGACCCACCCTTGGGAATAACGTGGACTAAGGAAACTTATTAATACTCGTACTTGTAGAATTAGTTTTATATAGTTCTACAAGTATTAATAAGTTTGCAAAAAGCTAATTGAAAGTGATTTGAAAGACATGGGAGAAAAAATATATGAAAGCTAGAATATAACCTATGAAAAATAAACATGATAAAAGTATTTTGTTTCATTTGTGATGTATTTGAATATCGAAATGATTTTGATTAAATTTTATCTGTATGTATGTAGTGTATACTACATCTGCCTAGACTGATAATCGTGCACAACGCTGTAAGAATGACTTTACTGGTCAGGCAGCTTGGCCTTCGTATAGATTGGGGTGCACTGGCTTGCATATTTTCTGTAATATGCAACCCCTGCTGCACGATTCATGCGCTGCTGTCCCGTTAATACAGCTTAATAATGCGTATGCATGTCGAGAAGACGTAGGCGTAAACGGCGCTAAGAGTTGTTTTTATATTCGTTTTAATATAAATATTATTTTATAACATTTCACTTTCACTTCTGAACCCGGGCTTCTAAAAACCCAATGTTTTTTTTATGATAAAGGTCCAATTTCGCCATTCTCCTTTGTAAATAAAATAAAAATCATCCTAAAAGGTGCATATATGTCGGGGTATTGCCCAAACATACCATAAAAAACCTACGTGATGAACATAGAACCTTTTCCTTTTTTAAGTCTGTTAAAAATACTTTTAGATGTTTGGGTATGCTTGTTATTCCACACAACACTATTCTTTCCTAGTTTAATGCCAATAACAACATCAAGCCTGCACTAAAGCCCAGCTTATAAAAGAAAGTGTCAGCACTATATATAAAACCCTATCCTTAGTAACGTTTTAGTGTTATTATATCCGAGTACAGTATAGTGTTACGTGCCTACAAACGTACGCTTATAGTAATTTGGTTTGACATCTAGTAATGCCAAGTAGAGGTCAGTTTCATGATTCTTGTGAGGCTTCTAATGTGGTCTATGGGCGGTTGCAATACAAGCGTTTACTGGGATTCATGTAATGAGCTGGGACCTACAGTTTATGAATGACAGGATATCGAGATTAATACATAAGTGACCGTTTCTTGTCGTAATACTTGTTCCCTTTGTGATGTTACTAGCCATCATTGGTCCGCGTAAAACGAAGTTATGATTAGTTGTCCAGATGGAGACAATTCTGCAAACTTAGTTTTAACTTGGTTTATTATGTTTTTCGTGTGGTGTCCTGATTTAGGACATAACATACTCCATCTCCTTCCCTGGATGTCCAGAAAGCGACCAAGGGACTCTAAACCAGATCCATGAGCAGCGATGGCCCTTCTGTAGAACAGTAACTATACTGCGCTCACAACCCCGCCTGCTAAGCGTAGTGATTACTTGCAACTTCCCCCCAGACTTTGGCTGATATGAGCGTCTGAAAACCACACTTGTAATCACATAAGCATAACGCTCTACGTGATTTTATGGTACCCTGGAACTTCTACCTGCTCAAGAACCACAACAGACAATATTCATTGGTTAGGAGCGGTGAAAGTAAAAACATAAGCGCATGTATATGAAATGAAGAAGCATGATCGTGAAAGAAACAAAACAGACAATTTGAACAGGTTGAAATTTTGTCAGTGTCGTTTCGATAGATATTATCAGATATATTTGAGTATATCGCACTGATATGGCGTCAAATCTTAATCTTAATTCATTTAAAAATATTAATCTTTTCGGGCTTCTAGCCGCTATAAACGACGTGTTAATTTGTGAGGTTGCCTTAAGCATCAAACGTTGTGTTCTGCAATTCCTGCTTACAAATCATAATAGAAATAATGTATTGATTGATAATATCAAAGAAGGACTTCACCTCTTGTATGCTGTAATTCCAAACACACTGAAAATTCTGTTATGTCTCTTACTGATCAGCGATTACGTAGACAAGGGTTTAAATTGCCACGAATTCATGTCACATTTTATTATGGACTAAGTTCACATAAAGTAGACGTACAATATTAAGTAACCACCTGAATTTAGTTTGTTTTAATACTATTATTCTATTTATTATCCGAAGAGCCAGTGGTGGTAGCACATTATCGTTTTAAAAATAACAATTACAGGTAAAGGTATTATGGAAACTGCCTACCCGATTTTCAAAACATTATTATTACTTCTACCTAGTTCTACCTCCTACCTCTCTAAAGAAAATTCATTACATACTGTATGCTATCATTGTTGTAATACGTGATAAGAAGTAATGTATTCTTGAAAAAAGTGTTTGTATAAGATTTATGACACAAAATAAATAGTGGAGTCATTTATATTTACTTGATGTAAATTAACATGATATACTCTGCCCAATTATTTTCTTTATATAACACTACATTTTACTTTCCTCTTAAAAGAAATAAGCATGAAAGTCGGTTTGGATTTCTAAGTTGAAACTGTCTGCTCGTGACCACAGACGCTGCAAAGGGTTCGAAACGTCCAGCGAATTAACATTTGTATTTTATTTTATATATTTATGGTACATGCATTTATGTTCCACTATACAAAGGTGATGCTTAATTGTGTATTGCCGTATGATTTTTTCAGGTATTATTTATGAACAAGTGTGAGTATATAGGGTAGAACAACATAATATTGTTTTATTTTGTATTTCATATGCCAAGCGTGATGAGTATTGGCATATACCCCTCAAAATGATGACACAGTTGTGAAAATCTATGGGGGAGGCCTTTGTTCAGCAGTGGACGTATATGGCCGATATGAAATAAATATGAGTACGTTAATATGTTTTAGTTTATAAGATTTTCTGATATTCATGTATCTAATCTATTGGCTTTGCCGCCTGATATATATATATGTATACATGAAAGTTTAAGCATCCGAAACTGAAGTAGGTATCACCTGTATTTCTGATTTTACCACTAATATTGTTATACTTGACAATTGTATTAAGTTTTCTATAAATCGAACGACGTCGTCTGTGTACTTTGAGTAAGTTGTGGCAGCAACTGTGTATTTCGAGCTAGGGTGTGGGTGGTCGGACGTCTGTGGACTTCTCAATTATGACAAGCTATTTGAAGTCAAGACATACGTATATACAGTTTTCAGAAGAAGACGTTTCACATTTTGTACGAAGTAATTAAGAAACTTAGTAAAGGATTTTTTATGAGCTATAATGTTCTATAAAGACGCCAAGTCTTTGACAATGAGATGACGTTTAATTTAAGTATTCTTTTTAATCAATAATGTCACTAGCCATAATAAAATGAATGAACAAACAGAGACATTATTTGCTATCTACAAATAATAGCTGCACACACACACACACACACACACACACACAGGCCTCCCCCAAAGATCACCACAACGACCGATATGGGTGTGTTTTGGGCTCGCAGACGGGTTGGCGATCGCAGTTGATTTGTTAATGTAATCGAAGGAAGCTGCTGCCCATCCTCCGGCTAATCCCATAGTCGACTTTTACGACACCCACGGGAGGAAATGGGGTGGTGGTATTCTGAACCGGCACCACACGGCTTCACCTTTACTTAAGGGATTTTCGTTTAAAAAATGAATGGCTTTCCATGCTCCTCAGGAAAAAAGTGATATCCTCTAGTGTGTCAATTGCCGGCAGCTACAGCGACATAATACATTTTTAACTGTGTCTCATTTTGCAGGACACAATGAGATATTAAATATTTTTATCATGTTACTAACTAACCATAGCTACGGTTATTTGGGTTATTTTTAGTTTATTACGATGTTATAAGAAAACCTGAGGAAAAATTGTGATTGTGTATATACGCTATATTTAAATATTTTCAAACGACAGCAAGGGCGTCTATCACTGTCATTTTCGTAAAAAAATCTCATAGTGTTTTATTTCGGTAACTGATAGTGTAGGTTGTAAGAAATCAATATTATTTGAGAACCTCGTGGATGGACAACGTGGTTCCTTAGAACAAGCTTCTCCACTTTTAATCGTCATCATCATGTCAGCCAAAGGACGTCCACTGCCGAAAAAAGGCCTCCCCCAATTAATTCCCCAATCTTGTCGTAATTTTGGGGCGGATTCACTAGTACTCACTACGCTTGGCAGGCGGGTTGGTGAGCGCAGTATGACTGATATGGATCGGAGATGAGAACTATATGATGCATCGTTGAGAAAAGTAATATTTGGATCAACTAGAAAACACGGACTGAATGTAAGCGCTTTTAAGCTGTATAGCTAAATGAACTTAAACAAAAACCTTTTGAAGTACTCCTGCATTTATTGGTACTGAAACGCAGAGCAGCATTAAAAGCAATTTCTTTTTTTTAAGAGGAAAGATCAAAAGGCTGGCCATAAAAGAGGTCGTAATTCACGACTATTTGTGGTGCACTGCCGCTCGTTATGGTGTTCAACGCATTTACTTTTAAGGCTTTCATTATTTGTTGCCACCTTTATCGTGTTTTTCTTTGACATATTAATGAAGGTTAGTAGCGAAAGGTTGCTAACACGACGAAGCAGACGAAGACAAAACCCGTAACACATCATTTATATATATAATAAATAAATCCCGTTCGGAAATGTTAAATTCTCGTTTAAAATCTCCCACAACATTCTCATGAAAAGCCCATAAGACCGATTTAAATTGACACATTTCCCTATCCAAACGCTAGGGTCACCGAGGCCTGTCTGTCATACGTCAGTGGATTCTAAAGGTAATGAACCGGATCGTACAGCTCCTGAATACTTTAACGCGGCT
Organism: Diloba caeruleocephala; assembly: GCA_947459985.1. Taxonomy (NCBI): domain Eukaryota; kingdom Metazoa; phylum Arthropoda; class Insecta; order Lepidoptera; family Noctuidae; genus Diloba; species Diloba caeruleocephala. The sequence continues at coordinate 9,226,265 of OX381618.1, forward strand.
TTTGCATCGATATTAAACCAGCGTAGTTTATTTAATAGGTTTTCTTGGTAAATTAAAATAAATTTAAGTAATTTATTGGAAGATGTAAATATTTGTGATGACACAGTTGGCGCAGCTTTAGCAGTTGGCTTTCTGAGCTCCGATTTCTGGGTTATATCTCCACACGAAAAATATATTTGTATAAAATTGTTTCTGGTCTGGCTTTTTATGTGTGAGATTTATGTCTGTAAGCTGTACTCTCAGGGAAAATCCTGGCGTGGGGTCAACATTTCAGACGAATAAAGTCCACTGCTGGACACAGGTTTCAAGATAAACATAACGACGGGTCTGGGTGAAAATTCTTCATGAACTTCCTTCGCCCCGGGGAAGGGCGAAGGGGTATGCCGGACTCCTACCGGCTAAAACCACTGGGGCGGTCATATTCGGCACCTAAGGGAGGCTCCAGGTTCTCGTATGATCACACTAGAGCCGCCCACTGGTGCCACGCCTATAGGCATATCTCGGAGAGGGTGACTGTAAAGTGGTCACCCCCCCGGGGGATTGTAAAGGATCCCCCAAAGCGTTCCACGGCAGCACGGCAGAGGTCCCCCGCCTTATAGCAACGGCAGGGGGTTCCAGGCGTATGGGAATCAGGTGCCAGGGTGTTTGTTACCCCGGCGCCGTCTCCTCCTTCTTCTAGCGGGATCAGCCCTCTCCCGATCCCGCTCTGCGGTCTCCTTCTGGAGCATGACGCTCTCACAGAAGGAGACCACTGCATTCCAATTTTCGTGCTCTGCTAACATGGCCGACACTACTGCTGGCAGAGAGAGATCTTGCCCGATCCGATCGACCAGGATCCGCCGCTCGGCATCGCACGCAGGGCACGCCTCGAGCGTGTGCTGTGCGGTGTCCTGGTCGCTATCACAATGGTGGCATTGTGCCGTGGCCTCGCATCTTATCCTGTGCAGGTACGCGCCGAAACAACCCGGTGAGTACCTGCATCAGGCGGTAGGTGACGCGCTCGCTTCTTCTGAGCCAGGCTCCAAAGAGCGGCAGGACGGCCTCGACGTGGGGTAACATTGCGTAAAAAAAAGAAAAAGAAATAATGACTAACCTAACATAGTTTTTTATTGGAATAATATTCATACCTATCTCTACTAATTGATTAAGTTCATGAAATCCTCTTTGTCATCTATTAGCAGTTTGCCAGGTATATTGGGCAGGCTGTGTGGAGCCGGCTACGAATAGGACCAACCTCATCTATCTCATCCAGTGGGTGTCGTAAAAGGCGACTATGGGATTAACCAGAGGATGGGCAGCAGCGTCCTTCGAGTACATTAACAATTCAACTGCGATCGCCAACCCGCCTGTCAAGTGTGGCGAGTATGACAAAATCCCCCAATGAGCACACAACACACCCATATCAGTCGTTGTGGTGATCGTTGGGAGAGTCCTGTGTCCAGCATTGGACTTAATTCGGCCGAAAGTAGAACTATAAGCCTCACGTAAGTATACCGATAGCCTATACAATTTTGGAATATTTATTTAAGCTCAGCAACAGGTCGGTAACTGTGATATTGCCGTGGATTCTCTCACACGTATAGATTCAGGAAAACGAGAGGGTTGATATTTTGCCCAACAAGCTGTAACTGACGAACTTGGGTTTAAAGGCTTCGAATAAGATTCCGCGAAACATGTTAGAAATATTATATCAAAAACTCATAAATCTTCTTTTTATCGATCTCTCTCTCCTGTATTTTGGGTACAGTTTATAGACATAAATCTCACTTGCACAAACACCGAGACCAGAAATAACTATTTGTAGATAATACAAATATTCCGTGCGGGGATCAAACCAACTCAGCAACTCACTATGCTTACCGTGCAGTATTAAAAAAACCGTCAGTGCTTATAATACTAACAAACCCATAGTATTTTCCATGTAATGAACCACACTTTAATAATGCTAGCAAATCCTCATAACCAAGACAAATGAAACAAAATACGCTGAAACACAAATAACAACACAGTGATGCATAATACCGGGAATGAAAATACAGTACAATCATTTTCTCTCGCAGTGCTACTAAATATTAAAACAAATTGTGTGAAACTATAGACCCCAACGCATTGCCTGTAACCTAATTGCAAGTAACGTAAATGGCGGACCATTTTCTGGAGACTATCTTATAATTGCTAGCCCCTTTGAAAAAAGAATTCATAACATAGTCAGCGTTGCTAAATGGCAACAATATGAACAAATCACGGTTAAGCTCACTTGGTCACGGTTTTTAAAGTTCTTTACCTATCCTAGGTATTAAGTTGGGTACAAAAATTGGATGGCAACAATGACATGGTGTGACTTCGCTTGTCGCGGAAGTCTGTGTATGTGCGAACATACCCGCCGCGCCCATGCCTTGTCTTGTTACAACTGTTTTAATAACTTTTGCTTTTATCATTACAAGGAACACCTTTATTGAATTTTATTGAGAGGCGTGCAATATTGGACGACGTCGACATGGCTTCGGTAGTATATATTTACCCTTTGAATTATCCGTATAGTACCCGTGTGGTGTCCGGATTAAGAATATAGCACCACTCCATCTCCTCCTGTGGATGTCTTAAAGGCGAATAAGGGATTCTAAACCAGAAGGATGGGCAGCAGCGTCCCTTCTTTGCAACGTTGGCCATACTGTGCTCACCAACCCGCCTGCCAAGCGTGGTGAGTACTGGCAAGTTCCCCCCAAAATGATAACACAACTGTTGAAATCTATGGGGGAGGCCTTTGTTCAGCAGTGGATGACTTATGGCTGATATGATGATGACCCTTTGAAGTACGCAGCATTATTTCTCTCTGTGTTATTAAATACAACACGTCTCAACCTAAATTGGATTATCTATATATTTTACAACCCATATAACCAATGGGTTTCAGAATTTACTGTCTTCCTCCCCTTTTTAGGTATTGACACCAACGTCATGATATCGACCATCTTGATCGTTCAATTCTAGATTCTCATACACGTAGACATGTTATTGGACGGTGCCACCCGCATTGGAAACAACTGAGTTGATACAGTAATTTCGAACCTAAAATTGCTTCTTGATTATTCACACATTAAGTGTGGGTACAATTTTTTTTTTCTAACAGAGACAGATAGTGAGATACTGTGAGGCGAGCTATATCTGTCCCTAATATGCCGTGGTTGTCACTACATGACGACCACGGCCGCTGTGTCAAGAGCAAAACGACACAGAAGACCGATAGACTGAGATTAGACCAGTTGTCTGATTTCCAGCTCCAGCTTCCAGACCGGAACGACAGTTATCGTACCGGCCAAAAGACGTCAACTGCATGACAGTTACATGCCGTGTGCCGACGTTTCGTTGGGAATTTGCCAGTACTAGTAGTACAAAATAGCTACTGTTCCACACAAGAGACGCTGCCGCCCAAGGCATCCCTCTGGTTTAAAATCCCTTAGTCGCCTGAAGAGATGGAGTAGTGTTAAACTCTTAATTCGGACACCACACAACACCTATAGCTTTTCGTATAATGAAAACTGGGTACATCGGCTCAACGTGTTCTCTGAAGCTTGAAGAAATATCATTATATAAAGAATGGTCACAAAACCATGAACGCAGTAACTGCTACTTTATGTATGATGCAGATGCGTGTTATAAATACATTTAAAATACTCTTATTTTCCTTGTAACTAACAATCATAAAAATATGACAGTCATAAGGATCATAATCGTTAATTTGCAGTGCCAATTAAAACTATAGACTCGTTTGTAAGACAATGCTAATTGAATCAGATAGCCTTCATAAAGTGCTGACTAAGGTTTCAAGGTTTTCGACCTATTTCGACGGTGTCAATCAAAATGATCTAACTCATTAAGACTCTGGAGTACGGTCTAAGATATCTGAAACGGTCGAGAAGCGTGTCTTAATTAACAACTTGGGATTATATAGGTAGAAGCCATGTTGGCTGTGTAATTCTTGAATAAAGTATTGGTCTTCTCCGGGTAGACTTAAAAGTTTTCTACCCACAACTCAGGCCATTCAAGACAAACCAGCCAAAACTAGATGCAAGTTATCAGAAGAAAAGTACCTTTCAACATTAGACCATAAGGCCGAAGGAACATCTACCTCCCGACAGTAGACTGCAGGGGCGTACCTGGAATCTTACTTAGTTCTAAGTTCTTGTAAAGTACATCATTTCATTCTTCTTCGAGAATTCTTGTACTGAAGTTGTTTTATAGTTTAAAGCAATTAACAACACTATTTTTATTTGAAAACAGTTTCTTACAAGTTAACAGTAATTTTCTAATTTAATAACAAACATTAAGCCCAGTCATTCCCATTGAGTAGTAACAATTATTTACTATATAGCAACTCATTTCCTGGTGACTTAATTTACCTTACCCCAAACTGGGTCAGCAGGCATTGGGTTCGAATGAACTTTGACCCACGACACTAATATTAACATTCTGCGTTCGTCTCGTTTAAATAAACAAAACAGCTGGACTAATATTGAGGCAGTTTATCTTCTAGATAACAGGGACAAAGAAAAACCAATTAAATCATAATTGCAATGTAGAAATGTTGTTTTATTTTAGCTCAAACTTAGTTTACCTTTAAAATATCGTCTAGTTCTTTTTACCTTTGCTTGGGTCTCTCTTTAGCCTAACCTACTGCAAGTAACTATGAGTATTACACACAGAGTTTTTTTTAAGGGACTCTAAACCAGAGTTATGGGCGGCAGCGTCCCTTCTGTGGAACAGTAGCCACATTGCACTCACCAACTCTCCTGTCAATAGTGAGTACTGTAAAATTCACCCCCGAATGGCTGTGGACGTTTTTATACACGCTATAATGACGTGGGGCTTAGACTATCTGCCCTCCGTAAAACAAATACTGGGCTACCATGGTCTTAGGTTGGTAGTCTACCTTTCGGGCTTCTGGCTGCCCAAAACGCAATCCGACGTATGGATGGGTCTTGCTGTGGAATGAATGGTCATTCCCACTGAAAGCAATTAAATTTTAAACCCTAAAATATTTAGTAGAGGGAGAGGGAGATACTAAATTATAAATAAGTACCTAATATTACTTGATGAAACGAAGTGTGATATTTCTCTGTTGAAAAAGGAGGATCTTTCGATTTGGTAGGTGATATTTCTGACGGTCTGAAGCCCAATGGTATGATGCAGGGCGTCTGTATACGTGCAGTGTTGAATTATTACGTGCGCGATATAGGATTCTTGTCATCGTAGAGAGTTGAACTAGATCGTTTAGTAGATGTTGCTGTAAGCCACTGTAGTTTTATAATAGCGATGTACGTGTCACCACAGTGTATAATTTAGAAGCGACGATAGCCATGGATGACATATAGCACATTAACATAGTCGGTAGCTATGGGCATCACAAGAAAGCTCTAACTTGCTGAGCGAGCTATATAGAGAAAACTTGTATATCTCTATAAGATCGAATCATAAATGGGGAGATCCGTAAGAGAACTAAAGTTGCCGACATAGCTGAAAGGGTTTGTAAGGGTGGAGCACAGAACGTAGTCTGGGACAACCACCAACGAGATGGACCGACGACCTGGTAAAGATATTTGAGAGTCGTTGGATGCGTTCGGCATGTAAACGGTCGTTGTAAAAATCTATTCGGAGGCCTTTGTTTAGCAGTGGACGTCCGTTGGCTGATATGATGATGATGATTCTGTAATATTACAACTTTCAATTCATTTACCCACTTACATAAATCTCATATGTACAAAAACCCAAACTGGGAAGATCGATTTGTAGGTCGTACAAATATTTATTCCGTACGAGAATCGAGAATTTGACGGCACGGTTGGTGCAGTGGTTGATACAGTCGGCTGTTGCGCTACAGGTCATGGGTTCGATTCCCGCACGGAACAAATTTTTGTATGATCTGCAGGTAGTTGTTCCGGGTCCAGACCCGTCCAGACCATGTATTATATTATTACATTGTATGTGGAATTCATATCTGTAAACGCACCCGCGACACAGGAGAAATCCTAGTGTGGGGCAACGTTTATTTTAAGAGAAGAGAAAAGATAATCGAACCCGCAACTCGTAGCGCAGAAAGCTAATTGCAAACCATGTTCAAACATTTTTTCAGTTAATATTTTATTCCTGCCAACGCAGAGTCAATCTTATTCCAAGATATCGGAAGGCAGCCAATTATGGTTTCACCAGATTTGCCTGATTAAGCAGCCACATCTTCCTGTGATCGCAGTATGTTTTGTATTAGTACACAGGAGGAAGGTGCTCCCTATCCTTTTAATGTTAATAAATACAGTTAGTTAGTCGCATATTAATAACTTCGGATACACATCTTAATTTATGTGAAACCATATATTTATACTAAATGAGCGTGAATTCTTTTGAATTATTTTTAATGAATCCAATACGTTGCCACAGTAGAGCATTATTTGCAGATCTGACTAAATCCACATGCTGTATATTTATACCCAGTTTTATATGGATATATAACAAACAAGTACATATTAAGCAGAGGTTAACCGTACATCATAGAGGCAGGATGATTAATTGATGGAGATTGATCGCCAGCCATTAACTAATGAGAGGCGCTCCATCTTCGTCGGAAAATAATCTGATTTTACACTCTATGTACTTTGTGTCGTTAAACTTTATCTGTATAGCGATGAAATCTATCCAAGTTTGAGGTTAAGAAGTGAGCATGTAGTCTATACTACTCGCTCACTGATTAACGAATCGAAACGACGCTAGACGCTATTCAAAGTGGAGAGCGTGGAGGGCCGCGTTGAGGCGACGAGTCACGAGGCTGGTCGAATGGCACGAATGGTTTTTACCCACGTACAGGCGCGCCATCATATGTTTCAGACAAAAAAATCCAGTAGTAGTTGATAATTTAACCCAGTAAATGGAAATCGATTTTACAATCACCGAGAATGTCATCACCAGACCCTTCAGAAAATACGGGTGTGAGATACACAATTGGTAGTGCTGCACTACGACCCTATGGCTAGAAATAAGTGCGTACCTTTTCAATGCATTAGGTTACTGTTACGAATGAGTTTTAGGTACAAAACTCAAAGAAGTTTTGATATGAACCTCGATGGCAAAGCCCAATTCCAATTTTAATGTAATGGCCATTAATATATTCAAAAAGAATAAAGGCAACCAAAGACTTTTGACAAGTAGAAAGAAAATCTCAAAGATCCTTGGGAAATATGTAGAGGAAATAACAGCTAAAAATATTTTTGCGATACAGTTCACTCAGGTATTCAATTTCAATACGATTAATAATTATACTAATACGACTATTATTGAAGCTCTTATATCATGGTACTACAATGCCGTGCATAGTCAACAGCCAAAATATTTAATATATACCTTATGTTTAAAACAGCTTCTTATTGCAATTTTAAAATATTACTCACATAGTAACAATGAATGTATAGTAAGATAGTTCTTTAAATAATTTCAATGGAAACTTCAAAAGAAGCCAAATGAATTTCGCTATTTGTATTCATAATACATAATTTCGACATCACATAATTGTTTATTTAGCGACCTTTGTGTCAGATCACAAACAAAGGATCCCGAAATTTTACATTTCAAATCTCAGATTTGGTATCTAATTGTTGCATAAATGATAACACCCGTTTCTTTTGATTGCATTGAGCATAATATTTTCATAAACGTGCTACATCGTCCGTTCAGGAACCATTACGAGCCCGATTCACATTAAAATTATGATATAGACCAAAAAAAGTGTCACCTGATATTCAGGTTTTTTTTTTTTCTTATAAAAACGTTGCCCCATACTAGGGTTTCTCCTGTATTGTGGGTGCGTTTACAAATATGAATTGCACATACAATACGCCCAGACCCGGAACAACTACCTGCAGATCATACAAATATTTGTTCCGCGCGGGAATCGAACCCACGACCCGGAGCGCAGCAGCCGACTGTATCAGCCACTGCACCAATCGTTTGATCTTCCCAAACGACGCTTAAGTCTGTAATTTATGACGGAATCCTTAGACGCTTCCCTGTGTTTTCTGTTTGAAAACAGGATTAAAAACGCCAAAACAAAATAAAGCAAAGGCTATTTACCAAGCCTAAGTGGGCAAAGTTTGTGAATCACATTTAATTTTGCTTTTATTTTATCCTACTCTGAACTCTCATAACTATATTTTTCAGAATATTACCACATATTAAAGCAAAGTTTGATTAAAACATCAATACTCCTACTTTTCAATGGATCTTAATAACTTGCGTCGGCATCGTCAAAGGGTCTTTCAAATGGAAACTAATTATTTGGTAACGAAGCGGATAATATTATTTTTAATAAAATATATATAGTTTTTAAATTTTCCGTGTGGTGTCCGGATTAAGAATATAGCACCACTCCGTCTCCTCCCGTGGAGGTCGTAAAAGTCGACTAAGGGACTCTTAACCAAAGGGATGGGCAGCAGCGTCCCTTTGCTGAACAGAAGCATTACTGCGCTCACCAACACGCCTGCCAACCGTGGTGAGTATCGGCAAATTCCCCCCAAAATGACGACACGACTAATGCACCGGCCCCCAGTTCCCGGCAGCCCCGCTATTCCTGGTCATGGTAGCGGCCACGGTAACGGCGGGGCAGGGGGTGCTAAGAATCACCGGACGGGATCCGGCTACCACCCCAAACGAAAACTGGCCCTGGTAACGTATAACACACGCACACTGAGGGCAGACGAAAAGATTGTTGAGCTGGAAGAAGAAATAGATAAGTTGCACTGGGATATCATGGGTCTATCAGAAGTCCGAAGAGAGGGCGAGGACACGATAACCCTGAAATCTGGCAACTTATTCTACTACCGGGAAGGCGAACATCTGTCTCAAGGTGGTGTCGGGTTTCTCGTCCGCAGGTCCCTCATTAACAGCATAGTGGCCATCGAAAGTGTGTCGAGCAGGGTAGCGTACCTTATACTCAGAATATCCAAGAGGTATTCGTTGAAGGTCATACAGGTCTACGCACCGACCTCGACACACCCAGATGATGAAGTAGAGAGTATGTATGAGGACGTAAGTAGGGCCATACATACCTCGAAGACACACTTCACTGTTGTGATGGGGGACTTCAACGCGAAGCTGGGCACTCGATGCGATGGTGAGTTGAGAGTGGGGCAATTTGGATATGGGCAACGGAACCCCAGGGGACAGAGGCTGGCCGACTTTTTGGAAAAGGAGGGACTCTTCGTGATGAACTCCTTTTTCCAAAAGCCGCCTCACAGGAAATGGACCTGGATGAGTCCCGATGGTTCCACGAGGAATGAGATTGACTTCATCATGACCAATAGGAGGCAAATATTCAATGATGTCTCTGTGATCCACAGGGTGAAAACCGGTAGTGATCACCGAATGGTAAGAGGCACATTGAATATTAATCTCAAAGTTGAGAGGTCTCGTCTGATGAGGTCTACGCTCCGGCCCTCTAGTGCTCATATCCAAAATCCCGAGAGCTTTCAACTCGAACTCCAAAACCGCTTCGAGTGCCTAGAACATTGCGTATCTGTGGACGATTTAAATGGTAGGTTTGTAGAAACTGTCCAAACGGTTGGGTCTAAGTTCTTTAAGGCCCACCGTAAAGGTAGACCAAAAAAGTTCTCCGATCACACTCTCGACCTCATGGCAGAAAGACGCGCCATGACGCTGCAGTCCTCCGGTGATGCTGAAGCATACCGACTGCTCAATAGACGGATATGGAAGTCCTTGCGTCACGATATCCGCACCTTTAACACCAACGGTGTTAAAGAGGCGATTGAGCGGAATCAAGGCTCCAAAGTGTTCGCAAGAGACAAGTCTATTGGGCAAAGTCGTATTATGAAGCTGAAGACCGAAGACGGCAGTGTAGCGTCGACTAAGCCAGAGGTTTTGAGAGAGATTGAGAAGTTCTACCGGCAGTTATACACCTTGGTAAGTATACCTACCATTGGCTCTGACAAAGACCCGCGAGCCAAACTAACCCGACACTATACCGAGGATATCCCGGACATCAGCCTGTACGAGATTAGGATGGCCTTGAAACAGCTTAAAAATAACAAGGCGCCGGGTGGAGACGGAATTACGACAGAGCTTCTGAAAGCGGGTGGCACACCGGTACTTAAAGTCCTTCAGAAGCTATTCAATTCCGTCTTACTCGAGGGCACAACGCCGGAAGCGTGGAACAGAGGTGAGGTGGTGCTCTTCTTCAAAAAGGGTGATAACACCCTATTGAAGAATTATAGACCCATCTCACTTCTGAGCCATGTTTATAAGCTGTTTTCAAGGGTCATCACAAATCGTCTCGAGTGCAGGTTTGATGACTTCCAGCCTCCCGAACAAGCCGGTTTCCGAAAAGGTTTCAGTACCATAGACCACATCCATACGCTACGGCAGGTTATACAGAAGACCGAGGAGTATAATCTGCCACTATGCTTGGCGTTTGTGGACTATGAGAAAGCCTTCGATTCGATCGAAACCTGGGCAGTGCTGCAGTCTCTGCAGCGGTGCCAGATTGACTATCGGTACATTGAAGTGTTGAAGTGCTTATACAGAAACGCCACCATGTCGGTCCGAGTACATGAACAGAGCACGGGGGCAATTCCATTGCAGAGAGGTGTGAGACAGGGGGACGTCATTTCCCCGAAACTGTTCACCGCTGCAATGGAGGATGCCTTCAAGCTACTGGAGTGGAAAGGATTCGGCATTAACATCAATGGCGAGTATATCACTCACCTTCGATTTGCCGATGACATCGTAGTCATGGCAGAATCGCTGCAAGAGCTCAGCACAATGCTCGATGATCTCAACAGAGTTTCCCAACAGGTGGGCCTTAAGATGAACATGGGCAAGACAAAAGTCATGTCAAATGCCCATGTCGTGCCCATCCCAATATCCGTTGGGAGCTCTGTTCTCGAAGTTGTTGACGAGTATGTCTACCTAGGACAAACTGTCCAGTTAGGTAGGTCCAACTTCGAGAAAGAGGTCAATCGTCGAATCCGACTCGGCTGGGCAGCGTTCGGGAAACTTCGCAACGTCTTTTCGTCAACAATACCGCAATGCCTCAAGACGCAAGTCTTTAACCAGTGTGTGTTACCAGTGATGACATATGGAACAGAGACGTGGTCACTCACAATGGGCCTCATAAGAAAGCTCAAGGTCACTCAGCGAGCTATGGAGAGAGCTATGCTTGGTATTTCTCTACGAGATCGAATCAGAAATGAGGAGATCCGTAGAAGAACTAAAGTTGTCGACATAGCTGACAGGATTAGTAAACTGAAGTGGCAATGGGCAGGGCACATTGCTCGTAGAACTGATGGCCGTTGGGGCACAAAGGTTCTCGAATGGAGACCGCGCACCGGAAAACGCAGCGTGGGACGACCTCCAACGAGGTGGACAGACGACCTGGTGAAGGTCGCTGGGAGTCGTTGGATGAGAGCGGCATGTGACCGCTCGTTGTGGAAATCTAAGGGGGAGGCCTTTGTTCAGCAGTGGACGTCCTGTGGCTGATATGATGATGATGATGATGATATTTTTTAAATATATATGGCTCACTCCATGTGAAACTTTAAAATGCGAGTCCTAATAGATACATTTATACTAATATTATATAAAATGTGAATGAGTTTTTTTTAAGTGGGAGGTAATCTAGGAAACTACTTGACCGACTTGGAAAGTTATTTTATCGGAAGTATGGTTCAGTATTCAAAGAGAACGAGGACTATGACTACGAGACGCTATCATCATTTCAGCCGAAAAAGGACGTCCACTAGTGGATATTCCCTTTAAAAATCGCCACGACTGGTCTTGCTTTATTTTGTGTGCTCATTGGGCGGTTTTGCAATAATCACCACGTTTGGCAGGCTAGTTGGCGGTCGCAGTTGAGTTGTAGTTTTTCTCGAAGAACGCTGCTACCCATCCTCCAGCTTACCTATCCCACAGTCGCCTTTTACGACACCCACGGGAAAAGATGGGGTGGTATTATTCTTAGCCAGCAAGATGCTAAATAAATGTATGCTAAATAAATGTAAATTGTACTTCGTACATAAAAATAAATGCTTTGTAGGTTTCAGTAGATGATGACACGGAAAATAAACAAAACGAGAGCTCGTTACAAATATATCGGTACAAAAATACACCCGAATATTCCATCGTTAAAAATTTGGTTTTTCAGCAAAAAAATTAACAACGTGGTCATATACGAGATGGGTCAGGCAAAATGGACGAGTCAACTTGTTAACGAGATTATCCTCGTATACATTTGAGCTCTAATATTACGCACTGCGAAATATGTGTGAACAGACATGACATATGAGCTGGCTTACAAAAAATCTACGCTATATAAATATTTTATGTGTACTGACGATAACACGGCTTGGGCAGCGGGTTCTTGTTAAGGAGCACACAGTTGCGATGTATCGCCCAATATCATACAATGCGTTGTAGTTTTCATAAACAAGTAAGCATTGTATCATTATCAGACATTGTTTTAAGTAGTGTTAGCTATTAGAGAATTAGGTACTACTATTACAAATACAGACAAGAAAATGTAACAGAAATGGCTCACAGACTGTAGATGAGAGAGAGAGAGAGAGAGAGAGAGAGAGAGAGAGAGAGAGAGAGAGAGAGAGAGAGAGAGCTTTTTGCTATTGTGACATAAATAATACAAACAATGATCATGGGGATTGAATGGTTAAGACCTGGAGCCTCCTTAGGTGCTGAAGAAGACCGCCCCAGGAGTTTTAGCCGGGGGTAGTTCACCATGCCCATTCGTAAACTTCCTCCGCCCTGGGGAAGGCCCTGGGCGGAGGAAGTCGGTCCAATAAAAATGTATTTAAAAAGGTTATTGTACGTACTGTTTGCATGTATAATCTTCCATTATAAACAAACCGAACTCGAAATCCGTTTGTCAATTCTGCTATAATACATTTTTCTAACAAAAACACAACATAGAAATACAATCAAATCTAAAACTGTAAAATCCCATTTGAACCGACTCCCTTATTTTCACGTTATTTTGCATTCAACGAGATAATTGCGGTTGTACTTCAAAAACTTTCACGAATTGAATAAACTATTTCAAAACAATTTCGGATTTAGTCGCGCATGGAGTAACGTAAAAATACCGACTAATACGGTGCGGCTTGCTTGTGACCACTGTCAGTGCAACTTGATCGAAACGTCGAGATAGTCAAAATGTTATATATATTGTCTTAAAATAACATTTACGGTTATCCTACCATATGATTAACAGGGCGACCATTCTGAAAAAAACAAAAACAGTACGGCGACACCCAAATGTTCAGATTTAATCCTACTGAAAGGAATTTTGGACCTTTGCCAATCAAACAGTTTCTATCTGTCATCTCGTCTCATCGCCGACACTGTATACGCAAGCAACTTATGATGAATTCGACCCCACTGTATTATATTTTACCAATCTCTTCGTATAAATTCCTTTCTTGCCAACGTGCGTTCGTAAAATCTGTTAGGTGAAACCATACATTATCTTATTTACTGCATTTTTTTGTTTTTAATGTTGTAGTTACCTAAATACATATGTTAATGCATTTATTGCACTTATGATAATGATCTTTATTTAGCGCGAGTAGGTTTCAAGAAACACATCAATAAATTTGATAAAGCCTTTCTAATGATTGCCTCTGAAAAGACACGCCAAAACAACTTCTCGTTTTTGTTTTAAACTTTAGTCGTATTTATGACACGATATTATTATTATGATATTATGTGAATAAAAGCAGGGGTGGGCAACGTCAGGAATGGCCTTTAAAAGAAAGACCCATAGCCTTTTTCGGAAGACCTGTCCTGTCAGACGACAAGCATGAATAGTCATCGTGTAAATCAACCCTGCATGGCACGTGCGCATCGCTCAGATCACCACTTTCCGTGGCTTTGTACAAATATGTATAGTAACGCGAATACACTATCAGCATTCATCTCGGTTGTACTCTTTAGCTATCAATCATTTTATTCAGTTTTAAGTAATCTACATTAAGTGTATTCTATTGTTATATACTGATAACGGACTTAAAATTTCTAATCGTAGCCCTTCACATTCAGTATTAAAATAAAATAACTACCGTTAATAAAAACCGTTTTGAAAGGCACTGTAGCTTGTGAAATTATTAAGCATAAGAGGCTGAATAACTAAAGTCTGAAGTAACGAGCGCAATGTGGTGTCACGTAGAGCTAAGCCCGGATAGCATTACAATTGTTGTGGGCGGGCATACATGACTTATGACCATCGTATCGTCACCAGATTGTAGAAAAAAACATACATGACAACTCACTAAACTTTATAAACATTCATGAGGTTATATTAGGCTTAAATATTACTACGAACAGCCTTTTTTTTATTTTTTTTATTTTTTTTATTTGTGCCCAGTGGAAATTCATCATGAACTTCCTTCGCCTCGGGGAAGGACGAAGGGGTATGCCGGACTCCTACCGGCTAAAACTACTGGAGCGGTCATAATCGGCACCTAAGGGAGGCTCCAGGTCCTCGTATGATCACACTAGAGCCACCCACTGGTGCCACGCCTATTGGCACATCTCGGAGAGGGTGACTGTATAGCGGTCACCCCCCCAGGGGGATTGTAAAGGATCCCCCAAAGCGTCCCACGGCAGCGCGTGACCACATGCGTGCTACCGTCTTCTCTTGGGTCGCTTGGTGTTGGCACGCAGATTCCCCAATCTACGCACCCGCGAACCCAGAGGTCCCCCACCTTATAGCAACGGCAGGGGTTTTCAGGCGTATCGGAATTAGGCGCCAGGGTGGTTGTTACCCCGGCGCCGTCTCCTTCTTCTTCGAGTGGGATCGGCCCTCTCCCGATCCCGCTCTGCGGTCTCCTTCTGGAGCATGACGCTCTCACAGAAGGAGACCACTGCATTCCAGTTTTCGTGCTCTGCCAACATAGCCGACACTACTGCTGGCAGAGAGAGATCCTGCCCAATCCGATCGACCAGGATCCGCCGCTCGGCGACCCATGCAGGGCACGCCTCGAGCGTGTGCTGTGCGGTGTCCTGGTCGCTATCACAATGGTGGCATTGTTCCGTGGCCTCGCGTCCTATCCTGTGCAGGTACGCACCGAAACAACCATGCCCGGTGAGCGCCTGCGTCAGGCGATAGGTCACGCGCTCGCTCCTTCTGAGCCAGGCTCCGAAGAGCGGCAGGACGGCCTCGACGACGCGCTTGGTTGCAAACTGAGGTTATATTAGGCTTAAATATTACTACGAACAGCCTAGTTTAAACCACATATGTTAATACCAACTTTCCACAATTTTAATAACGACCTTTTTGGAATGATAGTCTCCGATACACATTAGACGTATATAGCATCCCAAAGGGACAGACAAGGCTTGTTCTACTTTCACGATAAGAACCCCGAGGGATTCTCTCCCCTATTCGAGTATGAGGAATGAGTTTAGCTACGATAGGTCTGGTTTTTATCCGTGCTTCAAAACAGAATGTCGTGGTCATTCGCGGTATACAGAGATTTACTTGAGTTAATTGTTCTAAGGGTTGTGGTTTGGCAGTGTGTGTTAAAAGATAGCTAGAATCAATGCATATAACATTTTTGATTTCAGGACCGAAAATGATAGGAACTTAGACATCCAGATTGGGGAATCCACGTGCGCATACCGAGTGCCCTCCGTAAAAGCGGCGTGGCGGCGTGCATGCGGTCACGAGCCGCCCTGTGCGCAGCACAGCGTAGAGCGAGGCTGCGAGGAGATCCTTTATAATCCCCCCGACATGTGCCTAGAGGGGCGACCTCTTTACTTTAGTCGTCCCCTCCAGGATTGGATTAAAGGCGTGGCTCCAACGCTAGATGGAGATTTTTCGAGTTCCTGGAGCCACCCTTCGGTTCCGAAGATGACCACCACGTTAGTATTAGCCAGTAAGAATCCGGCATGCCCAACCACCCATTTTCCCCGGAGCGAAAGAAGGAAATGACGGATTTTATACGGTAAAAATAATTAACTTAGTTTTAATGGCCCTGGTAGGGAGTTATCGAACTCAAGTGTATCTTACTATCAAACTCACGATGAGTTCCTTCCAGTATATGATTTTAATATTCCTTAACCAGGTGATTCAAATATTATCTGCCTTTACTCGAAACAACTGCTAAATCTCCTAGAACAAACGAGCTTTCGTTATTAATTTTATAATGCTGCACAACAAAATCGCTCAATAGATTAATTGTTCTGCAAATATGACCGTATCAAAATATATATTTCCAATATTACGAATTTCTCAGAATGTTTACTTAATATTAGGTAACTCCTTATATTAAGTAAATATTCTTCATATAACGTGAAGAAACAACACCAACGTTTAGCCATAAAGAAACAGTGTTTGCTCACACTCAACTCGAAAAACAAGTTTTTTTTCTTTTTGTGGATATTACTACACTGAAAATGAGACTAAATGACGATTGGTAAGTTAATTGGTAAGATTTAATTGGAACCGGACATAGAGTCTGTAATTGGCAACGTTGGCAACAACAACAGATAAGAATAGGCTTCATAATTGCATAAGTGCAAACTTATACACATAAATTATGTAGCCTGACTTCGTACTTATGGTTTAGTTGATTTCAATTTAGTATACATATTACTATCAAAGTCTGTTTGCACGATACCAGTCAACTCGAACCATGCAAACAGCAGTGTTCGTCGGAATAAAATCGAATAATTAGGCAAATAAATATTATACTATAATTATATATATCCGGATTAAGAATATAGCACCACTCCATCTCCTCCCGTGGATGTCGTAAAAGGCGACTAAGGGAATCTAAACCAGAGAGATGGGCAGCAGCGTCCCTTCTGTGAAACGGTAGCCATTCTGCACTCACCAACCCGCCTGCCAAGCGTGGTGAGTCAATACTCACCTCTTGGGGGGTATTTGCTAATGCAAATACCCCCCAAAATGATGACACAGTTGTGAAAATATATGGGGGAGGCCTATGTTCAGCAGTGGACGTATAAATGGCCGATATGATGATACGATAATTAATTTAAACGCATACTCGAAACGTACATCCGGTTGGCGTATGGCGGGCTTGTTACGTATGTCGCAGGCGGTTTGCTACAGGCTTAAATCGCGTATATGCCGCTGTAGAACGTCATTTTGGCATTACGTATTTGCCCATAGCGGTTAAACAAGTGAAGATGTCTGACGCACTCACTGTCGGACGATCAATTAACTAAAAATTGCGTCCTCGCCTTTCAATTTCAGGCGATTTACACCGGTGGATCTTGTGCTGCGCGATAGCTGCTGACGCTGTTTTTAGCTAATCGGGGTGCGGGTTAAGTATATAGGACGACTCCATTACCTGCTATGGATGTCCAAACAGGCGACTAAGAGACTCTAAGGGATGGGCAGCAGTGTCTCTTCTATAGAACAACAGCCAATCTGCGCTCATCAACCCGCTTGTCAAGCGTGGTGAGTACTAGAAAATTCCTCCCAAAATGCACAAACGACATGTAACTGGTCGTTTAACGGAGAAGCCTTGTTCAGCTGTGGACTTCGTTTGGCTGATATGATGATGATGGAAAATAATATGGAAAAGTATAAACGCTTACTAAAAATTAAAAAATTACGAAACTAGAATCTCTACTTACTGATCAAAACACAAAGTATCCGCGGCATAAACATGATATTAAAACATGTACTTTTGTCTATGAGTCGTCCCCATTTCAAAAGATCTGTAATCGTCGACAGCTTTGGCACAAATAGCAATTTCCCGGTTGAGTTGTAGATAAAAGAATAGCGGTGCGACGCTTGTCACTACGTAATACGTTTATTCCTATCTGCTTTGGAATTTATATTCATAGATATTGCTTTATATACAATATAAATGTATTTTGGTAGTTCGCAATAGAGTACGATTAATGTAAATATTAAGTAAGATATGTCTTTTGTTAAACTACAAATAAAGCATTCCTCGTCCCTTGAGGGCAACAGCAGCTAACAAGGCAAAACACGTGGTCGCAAATTCGATAACATCTGAAACTAGTGGGTATATATGTGGAGTAGCTCTTTCTGTATACAATATAATTATTTGATTATGCTGAATTTCAGTTAGAGTTCGTAATAAATAACATTTATTATTATTTATTACATTAGGTAATTTAATATTTTTGTTAAATGACCTAGACGATTCATTTATTTATCGAGAAAGTACACATTATTTCTAGGAACAGAACAATACAGTTGTTATATATCAATCAAACTCCAAAGAGACCCCAGTATTATCGACAAATGTCTTCATAATATGCAGTTGCGACCAACTCCAGATTCCTAAGGAATATTGGATTAAGTAATATTTAGCAAGTTTTGAAAAACAAATCCACAGAAACAGTAAACGGGACAAGCAAATTCTAGGCGTCCCTTCTGTAGAACAGCAGCCATTCAGCGCTCACCCATCCGCCTGCCAAGCCCGTTGAGTACTGGCAAATTCTCCCCAAAATGATGACACAATTGTGGCAATCTACGTATTCTGTGGACGTTCTTAGGGTGATATGACGCAACGCAAATGGTAAAAAGTGTACCTCATATCTTCTAGCTAAATGATAAATGTATTATCCTCTATGTATAAACGATCTACCGATCGCATATGGATCAGATAGCTCCGTATCTCGATAAAATAAAAACATCATCACATCAGCCGCAGGAGGTCGACTGCTGAAGAAAGGCCTCCCCCATATATTTGCACAATGACCGGTTACATGCCCCCCGCATCAAAACACTCCCAGCGAACTTCACCACGTCATTCGTACATCCCGTTGCAAGACGAAATAAAATACAAATAAATAATCTAGGATAAAATCAAAATATATCTAGGATAAAAATATACCCCGAGGGGGGTGACCGCTTTACAGTCACCCTCTCCGAGATGTGCCTATAGGCGTGCCGCCAGTGGGCGGCTCTAGTGTGATCATACGAGGACCTGGAGCCTCCCTTAGGTGCCGAAGATGACCGCTCCAGTGGTTTAAGCCGATAGGAGTCCGGCATACCCCTTCGCCCTTCCCCGGGGTGAAGGAAGTTCATGAAGAATTTCCACTGGGCACCAATAAAAACTAAATAAAAATAAGGATAAAAATATAATATGCAGTATCAACAAATATTATAGTAAAAGTTTATTTTTTAAATTGAACCCCATTTCCCAGAGTTCTTTTGAAAGTTAAATAAATAGTTGGCGGGTAGCAGACACAAATATGCTATGATAGAATTCAGTTAAACAATATTTAGACAAACCCTGTAATAATAAAAAAAAGTCATGTTCGTTTGTTCAAAATCGCAAATCTCCTAAAGTTCTTTACCGATCGTTTCGAATTTTTTACACATCGTTGTATTCATATACGCGCATGTTTTTAGTATATCATGAGACTGATAGTCAATATATATATAAAAATAGAATGTTCGTTTGTTCAAAATCTGGAATCTCCTAAAGTTCTTTACAGGTCATTCTGAAAATTGTACATATCGTTGTATTCATATACGCGCATACTTTTGTTAAACCAGGAGATGCATTTTTTCTTTTATTTTATTCAGAATCAAAATCGTGTTGTGATTACGTGCATTTAGCACAGCAACGCATGGCAGGGTTACACTAGTGAGTAAATAAAGTAACAAAATACAAGATGGCTGCCAATTCAGAGAAAATAATATTTACCCTTTTTGTCTAAAAATAATTAATAAATTACTAGCTCTATTTTCATAACCTTTGAACACTGAATGTACACACTAAAAAATAAACATTTATAACTCCTACACGAACAATAATTGCCCTGCTCAGTAACTCATTCCACTTAACCCTATATATATTATTACAAAAACATACTAAAATATTTTTCCCTTTTTCATTTTATAAAGAGCAGATGTTACAAACAGGAACGTTTTTCTATTTAACAGATAAAAAGATCACCCACCGAGTGGGCTTTTATGAAATTATTTTTTTTATCCGTCAATAATGTTATCATTTCTATAAGGTACATACGTTACCTATCATGAAGAGTCGACACGGTATTTCGTTCATAAATTATACGTACAGTCAAGTAATAGTCAAACTACAAAAGGTCATAGTTATAAAAGGTTTACTTGAATAGCAACGTAAGTCGGCTTCACTAGGTACAAAATTTCTAGGCTATGTAATGGGTAGTTTTAGAAGACAATTTTAATATGTTCCAACAGCTGATTTATATGTATAACGTTATCGCGTGTGGTGTCTGGATTAAGGACCCCGCGGATGTTGTAAAAAGCAGCATCCCTTCTATGGAACAGCAGCTATTCTGCGCCCACCAACCCACCAGCCAAGCGTGGTGAATACTGGCAAATCTCCTGCAAAATGGTGACACAGTTGTGGAAATTTATGAGAGAAGCTTTTGTTCAGCAGTGGACGCCCTTTGGCTACTATGAGGATAATAATGACACACAGAGGTAGTAGCTTTTTACGCACCACGCCCCACGCTTGGCAAGTGGGTTGGTACCGAAGGGACGCTGCTGTCTGTACGTCTTGGAAGGAGATTTAGTGGTGCTATATTCTTAGTCCGGACACACATACAACAATATAGCTAATTATATTCAATTAAAATTCACCATAAATAAAACGAAATAGTGAATAATTAAATAGAAAGAAAAATATTCATACGAAAGTTAAAATATTTAAAGCCTAAAAAGATTTGCACAGAGCTGTAGTGTATTGGGCGTAGAGAGAATTTCATCCCAGAAAATGACTAACGTCTTTTAGTACGCGCAAAGCTATACACAGCTAGTATATTTCTGAAATATACACTAGGCTTTAATAACAAATTTTGACATAAATTAAAAAAAACTGGTCTAATATTATCTACAAACATAATAAAACTCGTATTTCATTAAAATTTTAATTTACGAGTCTACAATATTAACAAGATTATCCGAACACCATAAAAATATGCATAAACTTGCTACAAATTGAATTTAGATAGTAAACTAAGTTATTGCCATGGTAAAAAATGTAAACCTAGTGGAATTAAGGTAGGCCAGTAAGAAAAAAAAACTACCTGTGTATTTTAACAAAGTAACCAGAATTTCGCGGAATATTTCGAACAAAGACTCAATTGCTGAGTAGCGGGAGCATATTTTTCCAAATTATGAGCTGTATTTTCATAAAATTTGCCCAGTTCTTGTAATATTTAAAAGTATATAAAAGTAGTAAGTAAATTTTAATGTGAATAAAGATAAAAAAATTAAAAGGTAATCATAAGTCTATTCTGGGCTGCCTCATTGGTCTAATGAGCTAAAGCCAAGCACCTAAGGAGAATTTGTGGAATAGAGCCCTAATAAACAGTTGACAATCTACAACAATTTTTACCAATAAATGTCAGACAAACGTCATTAATTCCTTGAAACAATTGTATTTTTTTTTAAATAGAACACAGTGTTCTATTTGAAATACGAGCCAACGCTTAACGATACGTAACACGTATTGTAACAATTGTCATTATATACATAAATATATTGCAATGTAACGCAAGTAATATGGACTTGACCGTCATGTGGTTCCCGGCAAATAATAGACCACCCCTTTCCACCTATGGGTGTCCTGAAGGCAACTGAGGGATGATTTCAAGTAGCAGCATGGTCCCGTTAATAACCACATTAACCACATACTGCGATCACCAATCCACCTGCCAAGGGTGGTGCTGACAGCTCTTTGGGAGGCCAATGTTCAACAGTATACGTGTGCGGGACGATGTGTGTGAACGAATACGGATAAATCAACCTTTTTTCATCATCATCATATCAGCCTAAGGACGGCTACTGCTGAACAAAGGCCTCCCCCATAGATTTCCACAATTGTTTCGTCATTTGGGGGGAATTTGCTAAGCGTGGTAAGGGTTGGTGAGCACAGCGTGGCTACTGTTCTACAGAAGAGATGCTGCGGCCCATACCTGTAGTTAAAAGTCGCCTTTTACAACATCAGGGAGGAGATGGAGTGGTGCTATATTCTTAATCCGGACACCACACGATTTTTTCTGCGGTCATAGAGTTTATATCAGATAATATGCAATCCTATTTGAGATGAGCAGATTATTCATCGGATACGGGTACGTAACCGATAATAAGCTACAAGCGGTCCGACTTCTATGTATTTATTTATTTTTATACTCTGCATAAAAGATAGATATTTAAAACATACGTGCACAATGTATTTAGCTTCAAGTATATCGCTAAATAAAAACCCAAAATTGTTCTATTAACGCGTATAACTTGGCTCCCTTTTATTTTAACGACTGTCGTAAAAACAAGGCCGACCACATATCGGTGTTGGAGATTGTGCATATACGAAAAATATAGTACATTTTATTTCAAATTCATCGTGGACCGCTTCTTGATTCATGTTTTTTTCAAACCGCGTATATTTTATTAACCATTGGTCTACTCGCTTTTTCATATAAACGAATAAAAAATCATAGAAATAGTACTATCAGCACCAAAAGTTGATAAATATTTTGAAATAACTAGAGTAAGAGCAAAACTATCGTTATAATGCGTAAAATATTATGAGCTAATTTTTATGTACATAATATATACTCGTAGAAAAATAATCTGCATTATTTAGATAATTAACTACATATCTAATAAAAATTAAATAGAAATACAAAAGAGAGGTTTATATAAAAACTAATGCTTCATCATCATTTCGGCCGAATAAACAACAGGCCTCCCCCAAAGATCACCACAACCAATATCGGTGTGTTGTGTGCTCATTAGGGGGTTTTTCCATAATCGCCACGCTTAGCAAGCGGGTTGGTGATCGCTGTTTTGTTAATGTATTCGAAGAACGCTGCTACCCATCCTCCGGCTAATCCCTTAGTCTCCTTTTACGACACCCACGGGATGAAATGGGTTGGTGCTATTCGTAGCCGGCCACCCATGGCAATAAACTAAAGGGTACTTTAACGAATTACTTGTATCGAATTTTCAGTTGATGACCAAACAGTTTCTTTCATCCTGAAGTAAAATTAATATTCACGAGAGCAAATGCTAAGATAATAATCGTAATTGGCCTTTAGGTACGATCCCTAGAATATTTGTATTTTTTATACCTTTTTCATATGAAATACGGCGGTAAAATTAATTAAAACCTGTTAATTTGGTACCAATTCATTTTAGGATAAAACTAATTTCAAATGACAATATGCGTACTCTCTCCAAAAAATTCGTTCCTAATCTACTCAACTTTTTTAATGCATATAAAAAGCACATTATATGAAAATCTGTTCAGATTTTTTTGTTTTCTGTAGTAAACCTTAATAACTTACCAAAACCCGTAAATTTAGCTCAACAACTTGAGGAGGTCATAACCAGTGGCTCTAATCGGTAAACGATCGGCGCGATTAAGCAATGATTGGCGCGGTCAGTCTATGGAACCCATCATCATCATCATCATAGCATAGCGGTATTTCATCTCCGTGCTTTGTAAGCCACGTAAAATCGTCGGTTCCGGTTGTTCTTATTTAACGGCAGTTGATAAGCCGAGTCTAAGGCCTTCGGACGGCTTGAAGGCTTATGGTGACAGAAGATGCCGAAAAACTGAACGTTTACACTGTATCGTTGTCTTTTTATGTAGCCAAAATTAAAGCTAACAATTTTAACGTAAACATCTATATATATATATATAGTAGTGGTATACTAAACCACTACTAATAACCCAGAAGGAATACTTCACATCATTGGATGAAAAGTTTTTTCTTAATAGAAGCTTATTAAATGTCGTAGGTCAGTAGCACAGTGCTAACAACGTAGCCTTAATAACTCAAATTTAATTAAACCTCAACGCACAGCTCCAATATCCAAAGATATAAAAATAATATTTACAACAACGGCGTCCCATCAATATCCCAGTTTTAATATCGGGCATAAAGGATCCATTATACTTGCGCTGTGTCGAATATCAGGCGCCTAACTCATGTAAAGTGTTTCATGTCACCATCGATAGGTTTTAGCCATTTTGTTTTGAATTTCCCGTTGAAAAGTGTCCATGGAATTTTTAAGCACACAGAATCGATTTTATTCGGACAACAGTTTGGCATATGGTTGAATACACTAGATTTAGGTAGTTAATACGTTGTGTTCCGCTTTACAATAGTTGCCTTATTAAACCGTAGAAAACGGCATAGCATTTTTTGTAATAATGGTAGATTGTCATGGCATCATAGGCTTTTTATGATGAGGTTTGGAAGACTGGACATGGAGCTGTTGCGGCATAATAGGACAATGTGGCGAAGCCGAAAAGAGCCTCCAGCTAGTTTACTTACAAACTAAGCAACACAGCTAAAGGCGCCCCCTAGTGGGAATCGAGCCTCGGCTTGGATGGTTGCTAGGGGCTCAAACTTGGGACAGCTGGATCAATATGATTTAGCTTTTAAGGAATTTTAAAAGCTAATGTGCATGGCTCGAGCAAAGGGTTGTAGTGGGCACACAGGCCACACGCTTGCCGTCTTTATACAATATTTATTTATTTATTTATCCACAATTACAACTATTATTACAGGCATCATATCGGCCATTTATACGTCCACTGCTGAAAAAGGCCTCCCCCATTGATTTCCACAACTGTATCATTATTTTGGGGGGAATTTGCCAATACTCACCACGCTTGGCGGGCGGGTTGGTGAGCGTAGTATGGATACCACTTCACAGAAGGGACGCTGCTGCCCATCCCTCTGGTTTAGATTCCCTTCGCCTTTTACGACAACCACGGGATGAGATGGAGTGGTGCTATATTCTTAATCTGGACACCACACGGATAAGAGGCATAGCCCAGTGCAACAGCGTAGAAAAAATCTTAAACAGTTTTAGATCTTTTAACATATTATATATCATCATGATTTCTTTGTGAATTCACTCAATGTACAACTAAATATGTCTGTGTCCCTCGCTACGAGGTTGGAGGTTGAGAGTGCCAAGCACACGCAGTAGTGGCGCCTCGCTTAGCAAGCTAGTGCATCCGCGCGGCACCACCAGCCCGTAGTATGTATCTTAAACCCTCGCCGATCCTAAAAGGAGCGTGTATATATTTCGACAATGACACTATATAAAATGTCAATAATTATGAATTGTGAAAATATAAAGTCATACTTCACAACATGTAGCGAAAATTCAATCAGCTCTATCGAGCACGGTTGCACCGGCGCGCTGCCGAGCCGTGGAACATAAAAATTAAGGCACGTTTTAATTTAGCCTTACTTTATATATATTGAATATAATCTCCACGTATCAGGCAGTTTTTTTTTTTTTTTTGTTGGGCTTCTCGCATACATTTCTGGGAAATGTGGTTGCTTAACCGGTCATTTGCTGGCGAAGTCAAAAGAGGCCTCCAGCCAGGAGTACCAGGCAGTTTTTTTTTAGTACGTATTATATTAGCAAGCACGCAGCCACAGGATTCTGGCGGCCCTTGCCCCTGCTAGCCAGTCCATGCCAAGACTTTAATATGTTACTAAATAATTATTTCTGATCCAGCTTCTTAGCTAGTCCCCACAGCAACAGCCTAAGCCAAGGTTCAAGTCCCATTCTAGGAAGAGCTTTTATGTATGTTGCATTTTTGTAAGTTTATTGCCCAGTTGGCCCCTGTGGTTTAAGAACAGTCAAAACCCCAATGAGAAGGTTACGAGGAGCCTCGCAGAAAAAAAAACACAGGAGAGCCCGTGCCACTACAAGACTCACTGTTCCTAGGTGCGCTAGCACAAACCTGCGCAACGCGCCTTGATAAGCTACCTACTAAAAAGCTTACAACAAACTGTTAAAAACACAAAACGCCCATATCATTTTGATATTTTAATTTGTTTTACTAAACGATGCCCCGCCCTAGTATTTCTTCTGTATCGTGGCTACAGTTTAGAGATGTATATCTCACATGCACAAACACCCAATCCCGAAACAACTATCTGCAGATCATACAAATATTTTTAAGTGCGGGCATCGAACCCGTGACACGCTAACGGAAGCCGACGATGAACAAATCAATCAAAAGTAATGTAAAATGAAAGTTACATGTATTACAAACTATGACAGTGAATTTTAATTAAATCGACTATAAGCACGCATAGGTTTCTAATCTTCCACACGAGCTTAAATGATCATGAACTAAAATTAATCTACATTGCATAATTCAATTATTCGTTACGTACAAAACATTAAGCAGTTAACGGAAAACATCGTAAGTAATTACTAACTAGGCAGATTACGAAAATGTCTACTGAAGTTTAAACAACTCTTCAAACAGCTACGTGCAAGTAGCTGCAAGTTTAACTTGTGGGCTTACAAATATGCACGTTGTTATAATAACATTGCGTCGCTCCTAACTTCACCATACTTGGTAGTTGAATTCTTCATGAAATCTGACCTTTGCTTATGTAGTTAAGATACGAAAAATAGTTCTCTTTAATTATGTATGCCGAAATCAACTTCAAGTATCAAGAAGCATAGACTTAAATATAAAACATTGGGATTGTCATTGGTTTTGCATATTAAGTAAATCTAGTCTCTTCTTTCATACCAGTTAGTCCAGCAGCCACGGCCTGTTTTTTCAGTGATTAATAAATAACAGGCCGAATCTACGTGAGTAGGTTCGGTTCGCCGAGACGCCCAAGCTTTCTTCTGTGTAAATTCTCGATAGAGGTAGCTAATGAAGTATGCAGGGCGCTCCATATATGTCGAAGTAACGTGGGCATAAAAATGATTAATAATCAGCTGATTCTTTGTATACAACTTCGTAAATATTTGTATAATGGAATGACCACATAGTCTTACAAAAGGTTCGGAGCGGAGGGCGCTTCAGTCAAACCATCGATTTTGTAGGACAATTGTTTTTCCGAGTTTATTATCCAATTATCTGAACATTTCCATCAACATCTTACTGTTAGTCAGACAATTTTGACACCCCACTAAATTGACTCATTTTACACTTGCATACTTCATTAGCTACCTCAATCGAGAATTTTCACAGAGGAAAACTTGGGTGACTCAGCGAATCGAACCTACTCACAAAGATTCGGCCTGTTATTAATCACCGAAAAAAACAGGTAAAGTACTTACATACGTACATTGTTGTGTATATTCTATAAGTGAGTTAACTCTGATTTAACACTGTGTAGTGTATTTGTTACAATCGTGGTGTCAAATTACTTACCAATAACTTACTTTATATTGTACACTATTGTGTAGCTTTGACACCTATCATTTTATGCGATGTACATCTGGGCTATTCGGTTGCTACACTACCAGATTACAAGAAACTGCCAAGAATTATCTAAACAGCGGCGCGGCCACTCAGAGCATTGACTGGGGCAAGTGAGGAGACCGCTCTTCAAGCTAATACAGGTTCAACGTACCGACGCATTGGAAACTGAAGCGGATTTGCTGCTTTGGATAAACTGCAAAACGGCCCATCCACGGCTTATGCAAACAGAACCATTTGCGTAACCCATCAAGGTCAGCCGCCGCATGTTTTTTTCAGGAAAGATATAGTTATCAGACGTTTTCTATTAGTATTGCTGACTTTCCTTCATAGTCAATCATTCCATACCAGCAGAGTAAAATAGAACAATAAAATTGAGAAAAGTAGAATGTAACCTAAGCTACCACTAACGGTTATTCCGCAATACTAATTTGATACGCAGACATTAATTCTAGAACAAAACTGAGTTTTGAGATGTAAATATAACAGTAAAAAGTTTTTATTCATAACAAAACAGCAATAAGTTACGTCTCTAGTCGGGTGTACAGTAAAAGCAAACTAAATTAACTGTGTAAGTTAAGAAGAAACAAGAAAATGTGGCTCCAATGTCCAATTCTTGGAACACCCCATCGCAGAATCCTAATTAAATGGAAAAAGTTTACCCGGAATGGGTAAAACGTGACTTTCCTTAAAAAATTACGTAACAGAACCCATTAAGGTTGATAAGAAGAGGATGTTATACTTTTTAGATTGTTATCGAGATATTTTTATACAAGCTACTTATTTTCATAATGGTGGTGACACAAATTACATTTTGAATATTGAGTCCCACCATTATAAAATTGTTTGACTACCATATTTTAATTCTCCATCGCTTATTCTAAACCGACGATCAACACAAGTAATTTAACTCATGTAGAACATAAGCATGAAGCTTTCACTAATCAAGCATAAGAAGTATAAACTACTACTACGTGAAGGGTAGAGATTTTGGTAAACCCTAGGTTAAGTAAATCTGACCCTAGCAATGGGTAAAAATAAGATGAAGAACTGTGCGAGAAAGAGATAGACGTTGTAAGTACACGGTTACACTATACTTATAAAAAAGTAATTGGTAGTTCACAAAGGTTTTCCCTTAAATTAGTATATTATGCCTCGATTGTTCCGAATTTGACCTTCCACGTACTAACTCGCAAGGGAACCATTGATTAATATGCCGCTGGTAACGGCCGGATATTAGTAGTCGACTGCACAGCGGAAAACGACTAAAGTATACAAATAAATACGTTTCGCTTTGATTAGACGAGTTTGTGCTACAGTTGCTACAGACGAGATATAGGTAAACCTCAAAAAATCAAGGTAGTTTCAGGGTACAATTATTCCAGGATTCAACGTGAAATTGACAAAGAATTCACATAACAGAAATATTGAAAAATTGGAAGCCTGGTCGAAATATGCTCTGAAAATATAACAATGTTTTTTCTCAATAAAATCCAGTTAAATGGTTCTCTGAACGGCATACCTTGCCTGACAGTAAAAACTAACGAATATTCGATTGATAGCCATAATATGCTAACATTTTTTTATTGTGGAAGTTACTTTTTTTTAACCATGCCCCGTACTAGTCATTTCGGCCGAATGAAGTCCACTGCTGGACACAGGCCTCCCCCAAAGATCACCACAACGATCGATATGGGTGTGTTGTGGGTTCATGGGGGGGTTTTGCCATATTCGCCACGCTTGGCAAACGGGTTGGCCCGTACTAGTATTTGTCTTTTATCGTGCGTACAGTTTACAGACAAAACTCACATGCAAAAACACCCAGACCCGAAACAACTATCTGCAGATCATACAAATATTTGTTCCATGCGGGGATCGAACCCGCTACACGTTGCGCAGACAGCCAGTTTGATATTTCTTCAAACCAATTTAATTTGAAAACTTAAATGATCTTTTAAAATTATTACTTGCGACATATACAGGAATATGATTTCATCGGATTTGTTTTGGCACCCCTATAATCTAGATAGCGTTAAGACAAATTTAAAATTGTTCTATAAATATACAGATAAATAAAATTTCTGTTTGTAATGTCAAAATAACAGCCTTTTACTAAATGCATATAAAAGTATATACGATACTTATAACAATTTTTTTTTTGTCTGTCTGTCTATCTGTCTGTCCGTTTGTTCCGGGTACTCTCCGAAATGGCTGAACCGATTTTGACGGGATTTTCACTAGCTGATGTTATAAGGAGTACTTTTAAGTATTAAGTATTAGGGTTCTGCGAAAAAAATTAAAACCGATGAAATCCAATATGATCCTTTGTTTAAGACGGCAGGTGAAACCGCTGGACACAGCTAGTCTTTAATATAAATCTAACACAATTTATAAAACAATTTCATTGAATCTTGCTAGTTGCTAAGTTGCAGAAGATATATTAAGGTGAAAGCAATTTACATATTGTCTTAGATGCTATCTAGATCACGCATTTTAAGGGTGTTTTATACATGTAACGTTACGTGCGTTTGTGTTAATGACAATTATCTCGAGGAGCAATACACGCGTAATGCCCTTAAGTAATTTCTGTTCTTACGTTGCATGATAACGGATTGTCTTAAAGTTAATACACTAATTTAGTATAGACGCGTAAATTTAATACTTAGTAGCGTAGTAAGACAGACGTGTGGTGTCCGGATCCAGAATATAGCATCACTCCATCTCCTCCCATGGATGTCTCTACCGACCGATATCTATCGACCATTTTGCGATAATAAGCTCCTTCCAGTTCCTTTACTAATTAACAAGAACGCAAGAATACTGATCTACTGCAGAAAACTGCTCTCTCTTTCTAGCAAATGTGACAAAACCAAAACGTTATTCGTAATTAATCTACCTATTTTACGTTAAGTTCCATTTGAACGAAGCCGTCGTAATCCAATAAGTTTATAATATACCACACATTCACGATTCTAAACCGTGGGACGTGTATTTCATTCCGCCCTACCACCTCAATACGAGATGCTCGAAACTCGGGCACAGGTGCCAAACACAAGCCGCCCAGCTTTAAAATACAAACGGGATCCAATGCAAATTTAATCAGTAAGCTTTACCGGGCGTGTGTATACCATACGAACTGGTATAGATACTTGCAAACGTAATTCACATATATAAGTACTTTTATCCTTTTAAACGCGACGACAGATTCCGTTTCTCGAAGCCAATTTTTGAAGAGACATTCGAAATGAACACGGGTACGTGTGAGTATTAAAAATACGTGTGGAATTTGCAATTTCTTTTGCGTTGGATTATAAAGATGCGTAGTCGTGCCTTTTGCTCTTCATTATTCTGAAGATAAAGGTAGTAAGTATCCAATATTTTTTTATATTGCATACCTACTACCTTTTGTTTAAACTTTTATGTACCTTGATGGTCCACAAGGCGAACTTAATGCCATAAGGCATTCTCTACCAGTCAACCGTTGGGTTAAAAAAGCGCTTCGAAAGAGATACAAAAACAAAGATGTAGATAATGTTAGATGTGGGCACATAATTATGATAAATTGTACTGAGAAGAGTAATACATACGCCTACATATATATAAATAGATACAATATATATGTCATAGTTATATTTAATTAAATATAATACATAAATATAGTATATATAAATACCTTTATTCGAAACGAAAATCTTGTCCCTGAAGTCCCGGCAAAGAATAGCTAGACTACCTCTCTCTTACCACGGGTCTTTTAAGGTGATTAAGAGTTGATATCAAGAGGATAGGCAGCAGTATCATCTCTTGTACTATTAAAAATACATACTGCGATCACCAATCTGCCTGCCAAGTGTGGTGATTATAGCAATACAATCACTCATTGTAATACTCATTAGCAGGCCCGTCAAAAGATTATATTATATTTATTTATTTAACTATCACGGCTGTAATCTATAAAGGTTAAGACGCAAGTGTGTTACAATAAAACCACAGTCTGATCATGAAGGGCTTTATCCTACGTTATGAAAAGCGATAACATTCAAGTTCAAGTCTTTAACAAAGCATAACTCAAACCCCGTGACAATTTTCAGTTCAATAACTGAAAATTTTCAGGCGGAATAACTCAATTACCCTTTATCCAACCTTGGAAAAGAAGACGACGCAGCTAGATGAAAAACATGTTTAACGAATAAAATTTAGCTATACATTTATTCTAAAAGGATCAAGTAATTGAATTAATGCAGATAGGGGAAAGGATTGCGACCACACACAATCACGAGATTTTATCCACAAGAGGAGAGATTTTACTTCACCAACAAATACTCTAACGCTACAGTCTTTTTGTAATCCTTTGGTTGGGGGCCAACTTTGTATCAGAGTTGTTCAAGCGTCAACTCAGATTATTATCGTATCGTTTGTAGTGTTTGCTCCGTAAACGTTGTTGATGTTGCATGCCGCTAGCGCCGCGGTGCTGCCATGACGGTACTCATATTCCATAATTACTTGAATTTCTAACGTATCCATGACGACGAAAAAGATTCCAATGTGGTCAAAACATAACACTAATCACTACACGTAAGACTGATTTTAAATAATAAAAACCACGTTCATTAAATAAAATATTTTTGAAATTAGAATTCATAGCCAAACTAAAAACATTTTTATTTGAATTGGCCAATACTGCAGAACGGCAATTTCATAGGTAAAGATATATTATAAAATAACTTACAGGTATATAAAAGCCGTTAGGCAAGAAATATTTTTGAAGTATGCAAACTCTTAAGCCCGATTTAAACATTTCACGTTTAGAAATCAAATCATTTTTGTGAGGCACTGGTGACTTGGTTATTAATTTTAAGTTTTTTTTAATCATTTTATATATTTTTATATCGGCAGTTAATTAAATATCAAAACATAAGGAGTATGCTTATATCACGTTATGATAAAAAATATTTATCACAAGAAAATTTAATGTATAAGGTATTCTTGTAAATTTAAACATTATAGATCTGTAATTTTTTGCCTTAATGTTATAGTATAGTAATATTCTCTCCGTCCGCGTCGTTACAATATGTCGTGTAATTGTCTGTTAGGACCGTATTACTAAATAAACTATTATTTTCTTAGAATAAATGTTCATTTAAATTGTGGAAAATACGCCTCTAAATATGCATGTTTAACAGTGGATTTCACTTTAAAGCGGTGCATAATACTGAAATGTATAAGCATTTTACTGCAGTACTTGCAATATTATTGCACAGTTTTTAAATCCAGAAATCTAGAATTTGAATGCTGCAAATGTGGAAGAGTTCGAAATCTTATTTAAAATCTGTGGGGACTTCGAAAAATGGACTCGGAGATGTCCGCGACACAGAATATTTGTGGTGCACTATATTTAAAAATAGATTCAGAGAAAATATAAGTTCCAGATAGAAAGCGTAAATTTACAGAAGAAACTTTGTTTCAGTTGTGTGAAGTATGAAATGATTTCATCATAAATATGTAGGAGTGGTATTAAAACACACAACAAATGATTAAGTACTAATCAAGAGACCATATTGTAGGACTTAAACGTAAATATACATTGCAACATTTTCAGACATTTGGCATACCTACCAGAAAACTCCAAACGGTACTGGCAAAATTAGCACCACCTCTTCTCATCCCGTGGATGTCGAAAAGGAAAATATGGGATTAGCTGCAGGATTGCCCATCCTTCAGCTTCCTTCGAGAACATTTACAACTCAACTGCGATCGCCAACCCGGCTGCCAAGCGTGGAGATTATGACAAATAAACCCTAAGGAGCTCTAAGCACACAAAGGCCGGTCGTTGTGTCTATCTTTGAGAAGTCCGTGTCTAGAAATGGACTTTATTCGGCTATAATGATGACCAACAGTACTAAAACAAATAAATACAAAAGTGTTTTCATATTCCCTTCCGTTTGCAATCGCCCTCTAATAACAGTGAGGGCTAATTTCAGTACAACATAATGCGGACGTGACGATGCATCCGTGTCACTAATTGTCCCGCGTGGAACAGTTGTGTGTGGCACTAAATAATGCGTGCCATGCTCCGCTAATCTCTAATCAACATTCTGGAACAGCAGAGAATTTCATAGTGGAATGTTTGCTAAGCTGCCCCGTGTTTGAAGGACGTGATATTAAATGATCAAAGCAGTAGAAATGCACTTCTCAATGTTTTGTTGCATTTAATATCTGCTTTAGTTTCGTACCGTCAACAGCGAGACGGACAGATGATCTGGTGAAAGTCACCGGGAGTTGTTGGATGCACGCGGTATGTAAACGGTCGTTGTAGAATTCCAATGTTTCGGGTGATATGATGATGAGGATATAACATCGTCTATCATCTATCTTTTTTTACGTGGGTATATTCATTTGGACCTTCTCCATCCTAGAGAATACAGAGATGCACGCCGTCTTCCTACCGGCTAAAACCCCAAGGTGTTCTATCGACCTTTCTACCACTCGGGGTGTAAAATTTGCTCGCACATTTACCACATCTAAATACATCGTCAATCCTGTGTTCCCAGGAAAGATAGGCAGATATGTACTATGGTATATATTGACAGTTCCATGTGACTTAATACGTGACTAAATCCACGAAATGATGGCAAATTGGGCGAGTCTATTGCTATTTACCGGAGACCGATCCAATCTTCGGGCTGCTGATTGGCTTCCAGCACTACAGAGAGAATCAAAACTTCAAAACCCAAGTATAGATTGCATTAATCAAATACGAACCTTACCTAATGGGCCCAGCATTTATATCCAACTGGTATAATCTCAACTCAGGTGCTACTTGTGCCTTGATTCTTGATCTGTAGTACGGGCCTACGTGTCACGGGTATGATCCCCGCTCGGAACAATTATTTGCATGATCTGCAGATAGTTTTGGGTCGTAAATCGGTTTAAAAAATCCTTAATGACAAACCTGTATGAATCGAACCGTAAACCTTAGCATGTTTGCAACTTCTAGACCAGTGAGGTTGTAGGGAACTTCATTTCAAGGTACCAACGAGTTCAAGTTCCAAGTTTCCCTCCACAGTGCAGTTATCAACAGTAGATAGCAGATAAAACAATAAAGTCTAAATGTCCATTACGTCCTGTAAGAGAAGGCTATTACCTAGTGATAATGTCACAATAGAAACGTGGTTTGAACAAATAACCGTCCGCGTTTACGCACAAAACAGTGTGGAATGCAAATTGTGAAACGAAGGCCGGCCTTAGACACGTAGGCTGGGCGTTTGTGTTAATCGCTTCACTTTGTGATTAAATTATATTGGAGTTTTAGTTAAGCGAGAATTGGACTGACACACACATCAGTCCGTAAACGTCCACTGCTGGACCGGGGCAGTGGTCACTACCATGATTCATAGGGGATTGCCATAATCATGATGTTTGTTGTTACCCATCCTCTTCATATCAACCTTATACACCCATGTATAGAGAGGGGTGATCTATTCTTTGCTGGGAATCACACGGAAACATGCTTTACTCAGATCTGATTTATTTACCGAAATCCGGTGGAAGCGAATGCGATTTGAACTTATAGATGAAAATATCAATTGTTCTTTGTCTGGTAGGTTTTAAATGACCACCACATGATGAATCTATTATTTTAATAAGACTTCAGGTCACTATACGTCTCAAAAGACAGAAGATAGATATAAGTTAATAGATTAATTCTATTAAAAGCGTATATACCATTATACATATCAATATCAAAAGTAAGCAGGCATAGGTAACTTTTAATTTGTATAAAAACAAACGATCTCATTGCGAATCTCCTTGAACCACTGAAACATTGTAAATTGTTTGTTTTTGTTATCCAATTTTCTATTATTGAACATCTGGCGTTATACTACAAATACTTTTTTTATTTCTGTACCTAATCAAACTTATAAAAGCAATTCATTTTCGACAAAGAATTCAAAGTTATTATCAATGTAATAAACTTCAATTAATAGAGAAATTTTTATATGTGTGGAGTTGAACTGTCTAAATGGAAATAATTTATTTTTTAAGAGTAACGGTATATTATAATGTATTTAGCATCATGGTCACTAAACTACTTTGAGGTCACGGTGGTCCCAATGAGGGTGTGACAGCGGTATAAAAAAGTATAAGAAATTACATAGTTCAGTAACTTCGCTTATCGCAACCATGTTCAAGAAGATTCTAACTCAACTAAAACGTCACTAAAATGTATATAACGATTCGTAGTATATAGACCGACTTTACGCTAAGCGCACGCCAGTCAGAATCTCACATTCCTTAGAAAGGCTTTGTGGTATAATCTTAGGTAAACGCTCTGAACCATCCCTGTAGTAGAACAAGAATCCCATATAGTTTGTTGCACCGAATTTTATAGCCAGTTCGCTCCGAACAATAATTATGTTCCTAATTAACTGGACATTAAATTTGCATGTGCTTTTTTTTCTAGGATTCTTATATCTACAAAAACCTTTTTTTATAAGTGTTTCGGCTCGCATTTGGCAGGCTTTATTTGGTACATTCTATGGCCATGATACATGTAATACTACACTAGGGTTGTCACTAATGTTAGAACGCCGATCGGCCGCGGCGGTCTGATTACGTGTGTCGCAGGCGGGTCGCAAACCGTAACCGCAACCGGCGTAAATCGCGCAGACGCCGCTGTCAAACATCATTTTGTTATTACGTGTTTGCCGATAGCGATTAAACAGGAAGTGAAGGTCTCTAACGCACACTCTGTCAGACGATCAATGAACTAAAAATTGAATCCTCGCCTTTCAATTTTAGGCAATTTGCCACCAGTGGAACCTTGGCTGCGCGATAACTGCTATCGTTGTTTAAAGCCAATCAGGGTGTCGGTACAATGGATAATTCAAAAACTCGGTTAATATTACAGAAACTTCAGTCAAGAAACTAGTTTATCCAATTCTTTTACATTTAAGACTTAGGTTAGCAACTTTTACCTAAAAGGTTTCGGTTTTAAAGTTACGTTGACGTTCCTTAAAACTAAAATGAAATACGAAAATTCTGCGATTCTATCCATCGAAAAACATCATTCATTTTTTTCTAGGCTAACCCCTCTTTCTCAGTGCCATAATTCTTTACCTAATAATATTTTTCTGAAGTTTAGTAATTTCTTTTCACGTTTAGCATAATGATAAAATTCTATGCATGTAATTTCATAATTCGCATATCGCGTTCTCGTTCCCGGTCGCGACACGATACAGGCACGGGGATATAACGTTTCAAACAGTGAACATTTTGGGTGTAGAAAGAAAGAAAGAAAGAAAGAAAAGTAATTTATTCTTTGCACCATAGGGACAGCAATAGTATTAAAAAATATCAAAGGAACACATTAATAATACATTTGACAAAAAAGTACCAACAATAGAATCAGCTACATAAAATGTCAGAAGTGGTCAGTGGTACATACAGTAAAAAAATACAGTGCAGACAACAATTCCACATTGTTGTCACACTGTCTGACACTTCACAATTCTACAAGTTGGCTACACTGGAATAGACCAACTCTCGTTTGGCCAAAGGACTTGGAATCCAGTTAGCGTATTATCTATGATCTAGTCCAAACATAGACCATAGTAAACAATAACGAACGATTCTCACTCTAAAGCAGTGATCCTAAAAATAATTCGGAAAATTTTACACAAGTGTTCAAGTGTTTCCCCCGTGTGCAAAGAAATGGGCGTCGCTCAGTTTATTACCATTGGTGTCGTAGTAACACCAATAGCACTGGTTTTCAGTGACGACCTGGTGACGTAATGGCGTCTCCCGCCGGTGATATAATAATAAACAAGCAAAAAGTAGTAACAAATTACAGATTGGTCGTAGTTAAAGTTCTGTTACAGCCAGTCTAGCAATTTGCCACTAAACTTACTGCAAAGTTATGTAATAGTGTGGAGATCTTAACATACTAATAGTAGGTAACAAGTATTGTGATTTGGGTGTGATAAGAAACCAAATATTTGGATATGGGACATGTTGAGTACTAGACGAGTGTTCTTCTGTTTAAGTGTTATCCGGCTACTGTGTCATTGTGATCCTGGTCCCAGACGATCCGCGGTGATTAATTTGACGTTCAATGATGTATACTGCTGTATGCCCAACAACCTATGGCACTGTCCACCACTGGACAGTGGCATACCTGGACTTATGGCAACCCTATACTACACCCGCATTCATTCGTTACTACGTTACCTAAATAAGGTCACAGTTCCCGGCCGGAACGAGATTTTCATTACGCATGCTTGTAAAACAAAGAAAACATAATGCAACAAAGTTACCTGAGTACAACCGGTACTTTTAATAAATGTAACAACTCAACAAAGGAATATGCAGTAGCTATTGTTATAGAAATTCTGTGAATTAAGAAACGGGCATTGTACCGTTGACTTAGGTTGAAATACGACATTAAAATTGGAAGGCGTTTTTGATGCCGAATAAACTGTATCAAGTTTCATGTTTAGAATAAGGTAACCGTTGCTTGCTGTTTAAACAAAAACCTAAAATTTAAATATTACTACTC
Organism: Diloba caeruleocephala; assembly: GCA_947459985.1. Classification (NCBI taxonomy): domain Eukaryota; kingdom Metazoa; phylum Arthropoda; class Insecta; order Lepidoptera; family Noctuidae; genus Diloba; species Diloba caeruleocephala. The sequence goes on from OX381618.1 coordinate 9,264,098, forward strand.
GGTATGCATTTATTAGAATTTACCGTTTTGGACAGTAAAAGTTACCATTTCAGACGAATAAAGTCCACCAGTCTGGGTGTACTGTGTGCCCATTAAATGGGAGCTTTGGCAGGCGGATTGGCTATCGCAGTGTGGTTGTAAATGTTCTCAAACGACGCTGCCACCCATCCTCCAAATAATCCTATAGTCACTTTTACGACAACTACAGGATGAACTGGGGTGTGTATTAATAAGCGGTCGATCACGCTAATAAACGTTTATTCTATTTCATGAATAATTGCTGATTATTACAATGGCGTCCACAAAAAGATTCTTTGATAATGTGTCGCTCTGTAATATTCTGTCACGTTGTTATAGAGTCTATTAACCATGACACGCACACGTCTATATCCATAGCCATATATTTCCTTGCTAAGAACGGACAACCCCATAATACCCGTAAGTATCATAAAAGGTAAGGATGTATCCAGAGAAAGAGCAGCAGGATCCTCCCATGTGCTACCTATTCCATCTGCCAAGCGTAGTAGCCATTAGAAGACCAATGTCTGACGACCTGACTTGCTGGTGTGATTATTATAGTTCGATGTACTTGGCTCATCATCATAACCATATCCTTAAAAGATTTGACATACAAATGACCTAGTTATCGAGAAAACGTACGATGATTACGTGATGTCGGTTCACTAAACATATTACATTTGAGATAAACCTTATCTCAAGTTAGATAATACTAACGTACTGTTCCCTGAATCGCTATAGGAACGTTTATGTCTCAACTAGGTGGCATTAGGGATTAAGCAAACTACAAATATCAATATGATTATTCACAATTTGGGCCAGTTTAAGCTTTTAAGCTCAAACTTAAATAGAAAGCTACATATTTAAGCTCACTAGTAATCGCATGTGGATAATTATTTAACAAAACATAATGTACAACACGATTAATTACAGAATTATAAATGGCGGCTCCAGTGTCACCTTTTGTTTGCACAACATGCGTGAGAGGCGCATCGCGATAACAACAGAAGAGCCGCCTTTTATAATTTATGGCTTGTCTTTGTGTTCAAAGTCCAGGGCATCAAAATCGTCCATGGAGATTTCCATTTTTTTATATGACCTGGTGACGAAACGAGCTCGTCATTCACGTGATGGTAACGTCATGCAACAAATAATTTATTACAATCATAGTAACGCTACCTCTGTTTTTTGCTTGATCTGGTAGAAATACATCATGTACTTCCTCCGCCCCGGGGAAGGCTGGGGGGACTCCTACTGACTAAAACTAACGTAGTGGTCATCTTTGGCACCGAAAGAACTTTAATAATCTCTGCCTGGAGCCACCCATTGGTGCTACGTCTTTAGGCAAACTGTAAAGCGGTCATCTCCCAGGCGCCTCTCGGGCGGATTGTAAAGGATTCCCCCGAAGCTTCGCTATGCGCTGTGCTGCGCACACAGCGGCACGTGACACGTGAAAGGGCCGGTGGCAATGGCGTTTTGAACGTTCATGATGTTAGATTGTTGCTAACAAATAGCAGAAAGTTGCTTAGAAAGCTTTTCAATTGCAGAAATTTAGAATAACAAAAATAATTCTATTATCATTACGAATGAATGGTTAATGAAATGAAGTGATTACTTGTCGATAGTCTTGTTTCAACTTATTACGTTACAAGAAGCCAAGTGAAGGACTGAATTAAAACAAACTTAAAAGTAAAGTTATACTAATTTAATAAGAAAAAGGTTTTACATCGTGTGTTTGCCCTCAATTTTATAATTTTCTTAAATTAAAAGTCACACTAACCTATTTTTTTCCCCCGATGGAATTAAATCATGTACCTTCTCCACCCCGAGGAAAGGCAAGGGGCATGCCGAACTCCTGCCGGGTAAAAGCATCGGACTGGTTATTTTCGGTACCGAAGGGGGCTCCAGGGGTGCAATTCCTTAAACTCATACATCCATACATCCTATCCTTGAATACAGAATCGAAATCGATTTGGTATTCGCCCCAAGAATTGCACCCCAGGAACTTATCTCCAATCTATCTCTAGAGCCACCCATGAGTACCAAGCCATGAGTAACGTTTAATTATTCTGCCGTTAAATACTAATTACACTTTTTACTGAGTCGGCTACTCAGCAGTTACGACATTCTGGCTGGCGCCCTATAGCCTAACTTAAATTTTAATCCTAGAAAATTACAGACTTAATAACAGAGGAAACGATAATAGTACATATTTTACCATTTTTTTTAAATTAATACCTATAATTCACTAAATCATAAAGCCTGATAAAAGCTTAATAAATCTGAAATATCAACAACGGCTTGAAAGCATTTATTAATAATAGTTTCCCTAAAGATCTAGACTCGACAAAAGCTCTTAAAGCCTCTCATTTTAAGTAAAAATAAATGGGCAAACTTGACAATTTATAGGTTAACTCTAGTCTGGCTAATTTAGCGGCAGTCTGGGAACTTGAAAATTTGTTTAAAATGCTCATGCCTCGTATGCATGACTTACTGGTGTGAAATTCAAAGTTCATATTGTAACGTGCGATATTCTATTTGTGAAACAATTTAGCATGCACACAATTTTGATTTTAATAACGAAACGAATCGATAATATCTTTGTTATGTTTACAGGAATAACGGTAACATACTTGGCTCACTAGAATAGTTTCAAAATTATTGTACACCTTTATTTTATGAACGTGTTTCTCAAGCGGGTCAATGTATTTAACAAAACTCATAATATCAGCCTAAGAACGTCCACTGCTGAACAAAAGCCTGCCCCATAGACCACAACGAGTGGTTACATGCCGTGTGTTGTCGTTTCGGGGGAAGTTGGCAATACTCACAACGCTTGGCAGGCGGGTTGGTGAGCGCAGAATGGCTGCTATTGCCACAAAAGGAACGCTGCTACCTATCCTTCTCGTTTAGAGTCCTTTTGTCGCAAAAACGCCATCCACGAGGGGAGATGGAGTGGTGCTATATTCTTAATCCGGACACTACACTGACTGTATGTCTCTCAAAAGGATAACGGTAGAAAAATCCAGAAATACATCATTCTTTAATATCGAATGGGTTGCGTTGACCTTTATCTCAACTGATGTTAAGCGACGATGCCGTTGACATACTCGAAATGTAATTCTCTTCCATATCCCACGTTACAGATTCAATTATGTGGTAATCTATATAGCAATCCTTATTTTCTTACAAAAATATTTTACTAATGAATTTGTAATAAATAATAACGTAAAAGCTCCATTAGTCAACAAAAATAGGGCACTTGGGCAATTAAAGCAATATATTCGGAAGGGCCTGAAACAATTCGCACGTAGGCCATATTTTTATTTGGCGTTTGGGCCTATTAATATGCATGGAAGGACAGGACTGGCTGGAACAATGAGCTGGACATACGTGCTATGCGTTTAAATTCACTGCCAGTTCTGTACCGCTTTTCAGTCGGTTATGCAGGTAGTATGTATTGCGGTAATTATGTTGCAGGCAATGTAATTCCGCTTCGTAGGTTTATCTTTGTTGTATAAAACTAGTTCATCTCGCTAATTTAAAGTTTCCAGAACTGGTTTAACTGGACACGAACGGTAATAACACCTCATAATTTTAAATATCTACATAAGATGAGAAATCCCGCCTTATCTTATCCACCATTCTTCACTGATGCTTATATTGCTTTATCTTGTAAGTAATAGGGTCAGAACCTTATGATCAGTATGAACCGTTTCGCAAATAGTAGTTTTTTAAATTATTTATTCAATAACAAGCATCACTGTCATTGCAGGACAAACCTAATATTATTGTAACACGTACAAATAATGTTGTTATAATGAATTCAAACGGAAAACATGACGATATATCAACATTTTAAACTACTTTTTTGTGACTTAGTTGGCAAACGAGCATGATCATCGTATCAGCCAAAGGACGTCCACTGCCGAACACAGTCCTCCCACATAGATTTCCACAAAGGCTGGATAAATGTCGCCCGCATTCAACGACTCCCAGCGCTCTTCACCAGATCATACATCATCTGTCTTGCAAACGAGAATACGGGTCCCTAAAACCAGAGTAGTCGCTGATGCGTTGTCGATTCTATATGAAGACGTAAATACCTGAGTACTTCATACAAGGTAGATGTTATTGTGGCTTTACTGACAAAATTGCAGTGGTCGAGCACACATCGATTCACCTCTTTTAGAATACCATGATTAGCACGGTAAAGAATATTACCACCCTAAATTTAAAGACATATGTATGTTGTATGAATCAGATCTCTTAGTGTTTCCAATTTATTTACCTAACCATGCCAAGAACAAATAAGGTGGGGTACATTAATGGATGTCATAAATATACCCCGTGAACTCTTAGTTATAAGTACCGAGTATATTTGTTTTGAATGCACTCAAGCATAGGACTTTACCCGACCGTTGTACCGCCCTCGCCGCCGAGGATGCCCGCCTCACCGACGTCGCGGAGGCCTATCGCCGCGTCACCTTCCCGTTCAAGTTAGCACTTCTCCCTCCCGTCTCTTGCTCGCGCCGGCCCGTGCCGAGCCTGTAGCTTTAAATGTCCCCTAATACAATTTAAATAATACCGATCCAGCTGTCCCCAAAACAATAGCTTGATATCCCCAGCAACGCCCTAAGCCGAGGTCCGTGTCCCGCAGGGGGCGCCCTTAGCGAAAGTTGCTTAGTTTTTAATATTTAATTTAAGCCTGGCTGGAGGCCTCTTTTGGCTTCGCCAGCAAATGACCGGCTAAGCAATCACATTTCCCAGAAATGTATGCGAGAAGCCAAGAAAAAAAAAAAGCATAGGACTATATTTAATTGCATGTGGTGCCCATACAATTGCATTACACTCTAGTTTGTTTCTTATCAATGCATTGTATAGTGTGGTAACTGCTTTTATATTCTTAAAACCCTGAGCTTAACTGTGCTTGACCAATTGCGTTAACGGTAAAGGAAAACATCGTGAGGAAACCTGCACACCTGAGGGGGCTTCAAAATGTTCTTAATGGTGTGTGCAGTCCGCCAACCTCCAGTAGGCCAGCGTGATGGACTAAGGCCTAACATTTCTCATAATGAGAAAAGTCTCATGCCCAGCAGTGGGAGAGTAATAGGCTGATTATATAAACCCTTTTACGGGCACTTATAAACAGTCGGACTTTAGTTGCCGCGTTTCAAGATGTAGATTTCCTATACTCCTTACTCTTTTTAAATCATAACATTCTATAATACTTACTCTCACTCCTAGATCGCGAACTGTGTGTGTGTGCTTCACCAACGTATTGCCTGGTTCATAGTTTTATTGATTAGGTACTCTGATGCGGTTGAAAGTAATGATGAAGCATTTTGAGACGTTAAATTGAGCATATCACATCACTTAGATGCGCTCACAGCGTCATCAGCGAAAAGCAGACATGTAACATTAATTACGATGCCAAGTAAGTAGTTTATCATGATGATTAACAGTAGGGGACCCAAGTTACTTCCTTGATTCACTCCTGATTTAGTTTAATGGGGCTCAGATTTGTAACCAGTATATTTGACTTCGACAGAAGAATTTCACCATCAAGAAGGTGATAATATGATAGACTAAAGGCTAATGTCGGTATGAAATAGTTACATTTCCTCTGTTTCGTATGGTAAGTGATGATTACCGGAAGCTCAACTTCCAAGAATATGGTAGACATACAAAATAGAGGAAAAAGGAAGAAAAAGACATGTCAGCCCGGAAGGTCGGCAACACGACTCCTCTGGAGTTGCGGATGTATATGAGCAGTGATCGCTTCGACGACCCACAAGATAGTTTAAACACCTATAACAAGATTTTGCGGTATTAATATAAACGCTAAGCGATCTGATAAGCCGTACAAACCTAAGTATTAAAAGATGCAGCTTACATAGTACATTAGTGGACTAAGTTCCGAATCACTATTATAATTCAAGAATTGCATCAATAAAGCATCCGTTGTGAGCTGCACAAAGTAAACAATAGTGTGTTCTGTATGACTCCTCGATTCGTATAATCATTTGCCTACTTCGATGCTCCAAATTAAAGTTCTTGTAATAATATTATGGTGGAGAGGTAAACTTAAGAAATCGCTCATGGAAAAAGCTTACTATACGTTGAATGAATAACTTGATTATCCAGTATAATACTGTAGTCTTTGATCTTGATGACAGTTTTTAACTTTATGCATTGTCTCGTTTTTCTGTAGTTTAGGTATGGCAACTTTGACAATTTGTAAATGAAATATGTAGGAATTAATATAACAGAATTGTTTTATAGTTGTGCAAGATGTGAGCCGTAATATGGCGAAGATTATAATTATTTTAAATTTTATCACCTTTGTATCTATCCTTATTAAGCAAATAAAATAAACTGAAATTGAAAAATAAATTTTATGCCAGGATGCAACAATAGTAGGTATTTTACCGTGACAGCGGCTCAGGTGTGCTTGAAATAAATGGAAGCTACTACCTCGATTTTGCACGTAAAATTTAAATTTGCTATTATAATGCCTGATTGGAAAATATTCGTCTTCTTCTTGTATAATGCTCTGCAAACATCTGTCAATCGAAAATTAACTAACAGTAAAAGTTGCCGTTTACGTCAGCAAATTATTACTTAACTCTCAAACTCAAAGTTAAAAAGTTTTAAATAGCGATATTTATTACTTTTTGATTAATTTCATTATCCTGAAAGAAGAAAATAATAATTCGGTGACAGCGAAAAAAAGTTAGGAAAATAAAATCGTCAACTTAATTAAAACGAATTCAGCGGGAAGCCGTAAAGATTGCGTAGCAATAAAAGCAATTAGAAAAACACTTCCAGCGAAAACAACTTTTCGCAGATTTAAGCCTTTTTCATTTGCCGAATTTTATTGAATCTCTTTTTGTCATTGAGTGATCTTTTTATTTGGACACTGATTATACTGATTTGATATTTTTTATCTTCATCATCTTAAGACACGCACACATTAGGCTTTTTGTTTTACCTAAAAATCCCTGCATACATTGTGTTAAAGGTGTTCGCCAATGCGTACGCATCCTAAACGTTGCGAGAGTGTCGCTAGAGTATTTTTGCTTATACAGGGTGTACAGTAAATAGCACGACATACTGCAGGGGGTGAGAGCTTGGGTCAATACCTACCAAAAAAACTCAATAAATGTTCAGCAAAATTTTACGGATTTACAGTAGTACAACATTTTCCGTAATATCGAAAAATCTCTACCTTGATACAGATTTTTAAGCATCTCGTAATGAAAAATTTCTTTTCTAGTTTTTTTTTACCTCGAAATATTTGTGAATAGTTACTTTATTCATTGATAAGTCTTTATTCTATTAAAAACTAAAATGTTTTCAAGAAAATGTTCTTTTTATTTAAATTTTCACTTTACAATTTTCTTATCGAAAATTTTGTACTGTAAATCCGTAAGATTTTGCTGAACATATATTGTGTTTTTTTGGCAGGTATTGACCCAAGCTCTCACTCACTGCAGTATGTCGTGCTATTTACTGGACACTCTGTATAAGTAAAGTCTCAAAACGATTACTTCATTTTATGCAGATTATAAAGGCTGAAGTACGACTACAGAAACCTTGACTTATAAATAGGGATTTAAACCTCTTTTTGTGGTATAACCAGCAAAATATCTTACGGATCTTGCCAAGTTTATGATACTGTTGTCCCTGTTTTAAGTGAAGAAACTTGACTACAGCATTGTCTAGTCTCAAAGACAAAGTTAGTGTGAATTACAAGGACAATGTCAAATCCTGTTTTACTTGTACAAAGTAGAGGAAAGGAGACAGCAAATGAATTCAGTACTTTGTTGGTCAGGCTGTGGTTATGGCACAATATGAATTTATATTAAGTTCAAATTTATTTGCCGAATAGGTTTCTCTCTCGGGGTTCGCAAGCGTGCAGACTGGGGAACATGCGTGCTCATCATGAGCGAGCCCCGGGAACAGGGTGGCACGCACGCGGCCACGTGCCGTCCGTGTGCGCAGCACAGCGCACAGCTATCCTTTATCCTTTTTAATCCCCCCGAGATATGCTTGGAGTGGCGGCCTTTTTACAGTCACCGGTTAACAGTCATCCCCTTTGAGATGTGCCTTAAGGCGTAGCACCAAGTATTAGAGGCTCCAGTGTGATTGTTTGTGAGTGCCTGGAACCCCCCTTTGGTGCCGAAGATCACCGCTCCAGTAGTTTTAGTCGATAGGAGTCTCACATGACCATCCTGCCCTGGAGCTAAGTAAGTACATGTATAATATTTGGTCCAGAAATCATTAAAATAAATCTAAAAATACCTCGTAGTAGGCCATTGGTTTGTGTCGTACATCATACAGATAGTGAAATACGACTTATATGAAACATTCGACCAACAATATGAATATTTATGTCCAAATATGGATAACAGACTAGCGTTATCATTCGGCAAACCCATAACTTTTCATTTATTTGGCTTTGGGAATGAAAATCATTGCTCAGCCATTAGACTGGTGATACAAGAAATACTGAATGTCTCACAAAAAGTAATGACCGATATTCTAAAGCATAGTTTCTATATCTTTACAACTGTAATTGGTAAACGTTAAGGATACTATATCTTTACCAATAATAAATGTTTTAAACCTCTTTAATCTCGGTAGTGTAGCATACACCAGTATACCAGCGTAGAATACGAATAAGATCTAAATATATGCATTTGCATTTTTACATATGCACTTGCATATCTTGACTATTTTTATCTGGTTATTACACATTTTACCTAAAATCCACTGATTGTTCGTATTTGAGTATGTTTTCTATCATTATGGCAGTCATCATTTCGGCCGAATGAAGTCCACATTATGACAGTATTTAAGCAAAATACAAAAAAATATACATACATACGAGCATGTATTAAGGATCCGCTTTTTCCTGTACTTATATATTTATCCCAAATCCTAAGATATCGATCTTTAGAAACAATTACACACAGGTGATGTAACCAAGAAATCTAATTTCGTTTGGTAATTCGGTTTCATTCCTTATAGAGGCCTTGAAAGTTTTAACGCACCCAGATATATCTAAGCACCTAGACTCAAATATGGCTTTATCTGTATAATCAGACTAAACATATTTTATTTCATTCAAGGAATTTGAATCGGACAAGGCTTCATTCGATTTTTTTTAAACTACATGTTATATTTGTAATTGCAAAATTTACTAAAACCATAATCTTTAAATGTTTTATTATTACATTATATTAATGTCACCAAGTTTACTCAAATAATTGTGAAAAGCAAGAATATCTAAAACTATTGGAGTGAAATTTTTCCAATGTAGATATTATTCCGCGTTGGCATGGAAAATATAGCGTAGGCTCGATTTGAAAACTGAATATATATTTTACAGCAATATTCAATATATCTGTAACTCTGAAACTATAAAAGTGGTGTGATAAAATATTTCAAGCATAGGTACAGTCACACGCGAGGCTTGGGGGGATCCTTTACAATCCTCCCCGAGAAGTGCTTGGGGGACAACCTTTTTACAGTCACCTACCCTCCGTTAGATGAGGTGATCGCTTAACAGTAATCCCGTCCGTGATGTGCCTAAAGACGTGGCAACAATGGGCGGCTCTAGTGTGATCTTACGAGGACCTGGAGCCCCCCTTCAGTGCCGAAGATGACCGCTCCAGTGGTTTTAGCGGGTAGGAAGGTACCCTTCGCCCCTCCCCAGGGCAAAGGAATTTCATGTAGAATTTACACTGGACACCAATAAAAAAAAAGTTATAGTCACACACTAAGTCGATATTGACCATAGTCCTGTTTAATGAAATAACACGACCATAAAACGAAATTGAATAAACATTAAAGAAATAATTTTGGATTGTACTTTTGCAGGGGTCTGTACACTTCTCCTGTAAAATGTATCGAGACCTGTGAAAATTGAGACCACTAATCAGGCCCCGAGTTTAGACGAAGTTTTGTTGAAATAGTACGACAATGGAATTTATTTAATTTAATTTGGGCAAGTTTCGTGTTCAAACCCACGACGCGACATGCAGAAATTGCTCAGTGACTAAATTCTTGCTACGCGTTTTTATGTCATTGTACCTATTTGGACATGGCAGGTGAAATTCAATATTTTAGGCCAGATCTAACTGATAAAGTCAATCTCTGCATACTCAAGTTATCATCCTTGGCACTGCAGTAGCATTGTTGACATAGGCTGGACAGGCATAGTATGTTAGTGCACATCATATCAGCCATAAAACGTCCACTGCTGAACAAAGGTATCTCCCATAAACAACCGGCAACATGACGTGTGTCATCATTTTGTGGGGAATACTCACCACGCTTGGCAGACCGATTGGTGAGCATTAAATGGATGCTGTTTCTACTGATGGGACGCTGCTGCCCATCCCTCTGGTTTAGTAACGACTTTTCGGTACATGACAATCTTTTAACATATACAAAGGAAACCATGTTGTCTTGAAACTATCCAAAAGTTTGCATTTGTAAGGTGCCTTAAGAAAAGAAGCAATTTTATAGTACATAATATACATAAAGCTTCATTTAAATGTACACAAGAAGTCGTAAATATAATTTATGTCAACAAGAGTTGTACTCAGAATCTATATACAGTACATTATATAGGAAACAAAGCAAAGTTAGTGTTTAGCAAGCAAGTCATCTATCGTTTTACCTCGGAAAGAAGTACCTTTGAATCAAAAAGTCTTAAAGTATAAAAAAGATAAATAAGAAAAATGTTCAAATGTCACGACTCAGAAAACACGTATTTTAATATATATCAAAAAAGCGGGCGGGACAATGAGCTTTTCAAATAGCTTTCTAAGCGAAAAACGTAAAGTATTACTGTAAATACTGAAAAGCTTCCCTGGACACGTTTTAGCTGCAAATTTTCACTAAATTTACCCAGCATATGAATATTCATGATTTTGTATCACTGAAATAAACTAGATAAGGCTCTGATGTTACTGCATATGGATAGTTTGAACAACTGTTGGTTTTCTGAATTAAATTCTGTATAACTTTGATACAAGTTACAAACACTTTTTGTACGAACAATGTTTTATATAAACAAAAGTAAAAAGTAACAGAATTTAATAAAATGTAAATACAAGGTAACCTAGATTTAACATTATCACATATTTAGATTTGTGATTTTATTACTTCTAGCATGCTATATATATGTAAATTGTCATGTAGACTGATAAGGGACAAACAAACTAAGTAGGTAGGTCCACCTTCGAGAATGCGGTCAATCGTCGAATCCGACTCGGCTGGGCACCGTTCGGGAAACTTCGCAACGTCTTTTAGGCATCGATACCGCAGTGTCTCAAGACAAAGACAAAAGCCTTTAACTACTGTGTCTACCAGTGGTCACATATGACACGGAGACATAGTCGCTCACTGCGGGTCTCATTAGAAGGCTCAAGGTCACTCAGCGAGCTATGGAGAGAACTATGCTTGGTAATTCTCTACGAGATTGAATCAGAAATGAGGAGATCCTAGAAAAACAAAAGTTGCTGACTTGCACAATGCAAATGCATAAGATGAAGTGGCAATAGGCAGGGCACATGTCTCATAGAAATGATGGCCGTTGAGCACAGAAAGTTTCTCGAGTTGAGACATGGGATGGCTTCAAATGAGATGGACAGATGACCTGGTAAAGATAGCTGGCAGTCATGAATGCAAATGTAAGCAGTCTTTGTGGAAATCTATTGGCTTTTGTTCAGCAGTGGACGTCCTTTGAGTGATTTCATGAGACTCATGAGAACACTCAAAAACATTATCTAATCAGTTTTCCCGTTTATCCCTTGAAACTAAAATGGCGCATCACACCAGATCCCTACTCAGTTAGTGCCAAATTATTAGACATCTGCCCTCACTATCTAACCATAAAATGTTACTAGGCAGGATTTTATAGCACTAAAATATTTCAACCAGTAGGCTTGACCCTCCACATTTGGCACTTAATATTATAATTTGATTAAACATACTCAGGTTATATTTTAAGTCTTTTTATTTATATGTCACACAGTGATAGCCTAGCGGTTGAACGCTTGCCTTCCGTACAGGAGACTCTGAGTTTGATCCGGCCCGCATCTCTGACTTTTCGGATTCAAGTGCGGATCTGAATTTGATTATCACTTGCGTTAACGGTGAAGGAAAACATCGTGAGCAAACCGAAACCACAGCGAGAGCTCGAAAAAATGCTCACAATGGTGTGTAGTTCGCCAACCCGCATTAGGCCAGCATGGTGGACTAAGGCCTAACCTTTCTCATCGTGCGAAAAGGTCCGTGCCCAGCAGTGGGACAGTAATTGGCTGATTATGTTTATTTATATGTTGAGGTACTATAAGCTACGACGTTGTAGCTACGAACAGCGTAAGTTTCACACAGCAATCTGGCTGATATGTCCGTAACATAACCATAATGTCTTTCAATATTATCGCAATAAAACGAAAATTTGATGAGATTTGGAGCCGCACATTCCTAACTCCAAATAAAAGACACGAAACCAACGAAGTGAAGTTTCCCTAAAGGTTCCGATATGATCGTGTCTACTCAAAAGTCCGTACCATCTCAAACTGGTCGGTTTGATGCTCGAATAGATCCTTTGATAAGAAATAACGGAAATATTTCACATAAATCCATTTTCAACGTAAAATCTATATCAATGTACAATTCAGGACAAGTCGTGAGTTTACAGCTAATGGAATAAGCAAATATTTTTGAATGAGATATCCAAGCTTTTTTGTTGTTGATAAAAGTGCTGTATGCGATGACCTTGAACACATGTCGCTGTAGATAAACAGGGATAACAAAACACATCATCATATTCTCCCCCAGTCTCTTGCTCGCGCCGGCCCGTGCCAAGCCTGTGGTTTTAAATGTCATTTGAAATTTCATACATTTTAAATAATACCGATCCAGCTGTCCCTAAAACAATAGTTTGTTAACCCCAGCAAAGTTCTAAGCCGAAGTCTATGTCCGCAGGGGGTGCCCTTAGCGCAAGTTGCTTAGATTTTAGTATTAATTTTAAGCCTGGCTAGAGGCTTCTTTTGCCATCGCCAGAAACGAGCGGTTAAGCAACCACATTTCCAAGAAACATATACGAGAAGCCCAGCAAAAGAAAACATCGTCATATCAGCTAAGGTCGTTCACTGCTGAACAAAGGCTTCCCCCATAGATTTCCACAATTGTGTTGTCATTTTGGGGCGATTTGCCAGTACTCACCACGCTTTTCGGGTGGATTAGTGAGCGCAGTATGGCTACTGTTCCACAGAAGGCACAGTGCTACCGATCCCTCTGATTTAGAGTCCTTTAGTCGCCTTCAACGACATTCATGGGATGATAAGAGAGTGGTTTTATATTCTTAATCCGGACCCGGTAAAAAATAAAACACAATAACTTCAGTTTATTTATTGCCCATGAATTAATAATTGTTAAGTCAAAAGCTGTAAGCTAGAATAGTCGGCCAAAGAGAGAGTTATCAAATATATTGTTCAAATTTAGAAGTAAAAACTTTTATTTTTATTCACTTCAGCTCTGATAGTAATCTAGCGATATCTTGGAATGTTCAACTTATTCATTTTAACTAAGCAAAATTATGAGTTATCGAATTAATTCATGATTCGTCTTTTACTGTTTCTACTTTATTGCGTCTTTATTTTACTAACAAAAATTATAGCTCTTGTTTTAAATGACTACATCTACTCTAATTTAATATTAAATGCTTCATGAACTTAGGACTCGTATAGATATTATTTTAAACTCGTAACGTCGTCCATTTGAAGGAAAGTAAACTAAGTAAATAAATATTTTGGAATTGGACACCATCATTGAGTAGTTTCTGGCGATTTCTAAGGAAAAAATTGGATTGCTACATATTATATCTGTATGTTAACTATCATATCGTAATTGTTTTGTAGAAGAGAATGTGTATTTGTTTACGGAAACGCGGTTCCACTTCAGAATGAAAGTTGGGAGTCCTTTTCAACTCCATAAAACTGGCAGTGCCAAATGGGCAAAATTAAAAAAAGCCCAAAATTTGTAGCTTTTTTGTTGCTAAAATATCGATTTTGTTGCTCACACCGATTCCGAGAAATCGACAATAATGCCAGCTTTACATAAAGATAGCAGGGAACATAGTTAAATTTTGAATAATCGGAACAACAAAGAGGCCGAAATTTGTTGCTAATTTGTTGCTGTACGAAACGATAAAAACTAAATTAAAATAAAATAAAAAAATTTGCCTATAACATTTTAAAAAAGTCATGCCATATTAACTCTCGATTTCTCCGTAATAGATAAATACTTTGAATTTGTTGCTGCTCGTGGCAATGATTCTTTTCGCCTGGAGAGTCAGCAACAAAATATAAAACCGGAAATCGGATCAGCTTCTGACCGGTTTCCTTATAAGCCGGTCATGCCAGCTACATTTTCGATTTTTCCGCAGTAAATCAATAATTTGAATTTGTTGCTCCACGAGGCAAGTTTTTCTTATTATTTTAATTTAATTTGTATCGTTTCGTACAGTAACAAATTAGCAACAAATTTCGGCCTCTTTGTTGTTCCGTTTATTCAAAATTTAACTATGTTCCCTGCTATCTTTATGTAAAGCTGGCATTAATGTCGATTTCTCGGAATCGGTGTGAGCAACAAGATCGATATTTTAGCAAATAATTAGCAACAAAAAAAAATTGAGCTTTTTTTTTAATTTTGCCCATTTGGCACAGCCAGTTTTATGGAGCTGTCTTTTTCAGCTATAATAGAGCCTTATTTATCATTTTACAAACAATAAAAGATCGTACTAGTGCCCGTAGTGACATTAATGGACTCAATGGAGAAGCTTGGATGGCACTGAATCGCTCCACGAGGTTTTAGACAGTAACAGTTAGCCCCCCCTCCCCTTACCTCCCCCCTCCCTGAGTCATCCGTCAGGATTTCCCGCAACGATAAAAAGGCTTTCGTGAAAAGTGTCTCGTCAAAAAATACATTTTCGCCCATTCTTCAAAACACCTTTTTTATTTTCAGATTAATTTTATTCAATGTTTCGAATATTTACTAGACGACTTAGTTTAACTTAACTTGTTTCCATGTAGATTAACTATCAAGCCATATCCGTATACAAAACATTACAATCACTACGAAATTAAAATATTAAATACAAAAATAATTACTATAGGCGTTCCCCAACGTAAAAATTCACCAACAACGAAACCTGTTTACTTAACCCGGAGTTAATTGAAGCTTATTATGGTAATTGTGATTATGGAAACGATAACGAGGTTTGCCGTAGTAAATTAATTTGTTTTGACTCGAATTTGCACAGCGAAGAATTTATGAAGCAGTTAATGCAGCCACATTAGCGTGGATGTTGCGAATCAGCCATTTTGAGAAGCTGGAAAATTCAATTTACTTGGAAAAATATTGCTTATGTGAAACTGGGTTGCTTACATCTGCCGTTTCAGACTATCAGTAGGTCAAACTTACGACCCAATGGGGTCCGACTAAAAGGCTTACACCAACCCGGCAGAGCCAGCTGAATATGGTGCGATGAACTGGACTCCTTTCAAAGAGATTGTTCCTTCCAAGCGATAAACAGAGAGAAGTGAAAGGACAATCGAGATACCTTTGCTCCACAGTGGGGTACCTCAAACTCCTAATAATAACAATGATTTTTATTTAGCTGAGCGAGCAGATATCATTATGTTGAATAAATTTAACGCTTCATAGTTATTCCAGGCGGTGTAGATACAAAAATGTGTTTTTCAAACGTCGACACTACTAATATCTTCGGTATCGTGGATACAATTTACAGACAATTTCGTTTGCAAATATTTGTATCCGGGGGTTTATTACAGTAGCTCATATAAAGATTTGTTTCACGCGGGAAACAAATCCGCGAATCAAATCATTAACTAGGATTACTGCGCTCATCATCATATCAGCCAAAGGACGTACATTGCTGCATAAAAGCCTTCCTCACTGATTTCCAGAGCAACTGTGTTGTCAATTTGGGGGGAATTTGGAAGTAATCACCAGGCTTGGCAGGCGGGTTGGTGAGCGTGGAATGGCTGCTGTTCCACAGAATGTGCGCTGCTGCCGCCCTTCACAACATCAACGAGAGGAAACAGAGTAGCACTACTCTCTATATTCTTAATCCGAACACCTCCCAAAGGATTATAATGTACTAGCTGGGACCCACTGTCTCACCCGCCGTTAATTAAAAGAAAGTGGATTATTTATAAATAATTTAGAGTCGGCATAGATACTTGACATAGAGTATACATAATATATGTTGGATTTCATAGGTTTAATTTTATTGCATCCCAAATTATTTTTCTAAATTGAAAGTAGCCTAAGTTATTCCTTATAACATCAGCTATCTTCCAGTGGAAGTTCCGTAGAAATCGGTCCAGCCGTTTCGGAGATTAGCGGGAACGAACAGACAGACAGACAGACAAAAACATTACAAATAGCTTTTTTGTTGTAGGTACCGTATATACTTTCATATGCATTTAGTAAAAAGCTGTTGTTTTGACATTACAAACAGACACTTCAATTTTATTTATTTGTATGTATAGATATAATCTTCGAGTCTAGGTGTTTATGCATATGGAATTTATGCGTGAACAGTACCCACGACATATGAGAAATAGTTGCATAAGGCATCGTTAAAAAAATAATCATGTTCATTAACGACGGCATATTTTTGACAACACCTTTGGAGTTTGCGTGACGGTCATCGCGTTCCTATCCCAATCTATAATAACCTGTCGTGACCCGGCTAAGGAAGTGACGAGCAACTTGCCTATTTCGAAGCAGTAAGGTTCAATCCACACTACAACTATAATGCCGACGTCATTGCGTTCACGATGCGATAACATGTTTCAAAAGACGAAGTAATGAAAGCGATGTAAAACACGTTGATGTAAAAACTAACGTAACTAAATATTATGTATGTATGAAGCAAAGCAATATTGGAGAGCTAATGAAGTCATTTTTTATTTTAATTTTCATAAAACGTTTCAAGTGAAAATTGTAACGAAAAATTAAAAAAGTTGTCTGCTTACTTACTTTTTATGTCCTGCTTAAATAATTCGTTTATTTTTTATATTTCCTGTTATTTTCTTATTTATTTTATTGGTGATACCAATCAGTGAATAGCTAGGAACGCTTCATATTATTAAGTTTACTTGAGTAGACGGAATTTTTTTATCCAGTTATTTAAGCAGGAAATACATTGTGTAAGTCCAAAATCTCGCTACAGAAAAAATAATTACTCTGTTCCACGCCAAGCGTCATTTTACAGGTGAGGTTAAGCAACACTCGACGCGGTCAGAGTATGGAAAGGTGACTGTATAGTGGTATTTCAACTGAGCAACTCTATACATCATGTAAAATTGTCGGTTCCGATTTTTGTCATGAGACGACAGTCGTTAAGCTAAGTCGGAGGCCATTGGGCAACTTAAACAACTCGCATAAAGTTTGCCACTAACGAATGAAAAAGAAAGAACTTAATGACATTTTGGAAAGGAATTAATTTTATAAAGCTTCCAAGAATTAAACCTTCGCGTTTAATTTTCGGTTCTAAGAAGAAATTCCTTGTTTTATTTAAAATTTTAAGCACCCGAGCCCAAAATCGGCTGAACGAATTCAAAGTACTAAAGTAATTTACTGTGCAAATCATTCCTGCATAAGATTAAAACCAGTTTTAACCTTTCGTACCGCAAGAAGTTGTTTTAGCGCCTGACCTAATAAAAATATATCATCAGGTTCAGAGCCGTTTGCTCCAGATTTGTAATTTAAAACACGGTTTGTGAATTATTCATAACACATCCATTAAATTTAACATGTTCTTTCATTCCTAGAAATTAGGATTTTCTTAAGCTCTGATTATTTTATAGTAAACCTATCTATAACGTTATTCTTAACGTATACGAACCCAAAAAATTACTGGTTTAGAATTAGTAACACAATCAAATGTAATAGTTTTTATACCATGCCATAACACCAAACCATCTCATCCCGTGGGTGTCATAGAAGGGTGACTATTGGATTAGCTGAAGGGTGGGTTGCAGCGTCCTTCGAGTACATTTACAAGGCAACTGCGATCGCCAACCTGCCTGCAAAGCGTGGCAATTATGGCGTTGAGGACACAACATCAACGGTCGTTGTGGCGATCTTTGGGGGAGGCCTGTGTCTAGCTGTGGACTTTATTCCGCCGAAGTGATGATGATGATAATTATATCCCAAAAATAAGTTTAAAATGTTTTTGTTTTGTAGGGCTTCTCACTGACATTTCGGAGAAATGTGGCTGCTGGACTGGACGAATCTCACGAAGCCAAATGAGGCCTCGTACTAGAACTAGAGACGCCTTGAACTCGGCTTAGAGCATTGCTGAGGGGAACAAAATTTAGAAACTATTTATATGGATTAGTATTATTAAGTTTTTCTCAGGCGATGTTTAAAGCTAAAGGCTCGCCACTGGTAAGGATAGAAGCTTGGCACTCGGCTGGCTGGGCTGGATGGAATATGCGGCAGGCCTATGGGTCGTGTCATTCGGAAATATATTATGATCCCTCTACACCTATTACAAGTACCCAATAAAAGCTCAGTTCATTATTGCATGTTTTCAATAATATATTCCACGCTTGAGAAGCCGCGGGCAAAAGCCAGTCTGTAATATAACATGAAAATGATAATAATTATGATCATAATAAAAATTGAAATTAAAATAATCAAAGTTGAAAGGCAGACGCCGTTGTTCCCGTATTTATTAGTCTTTTTATTCCATGTAACACCCATTGCAATAGACCTTATCGTTATAGTTTCCATCTCATACAATAGCCTTACACCACCGGGGACAATCTATGACTTCATTTTATAGTGCAGCTATGGAGAGTCCCCGGTTGGTGTCCCATTACATTTTAGATTAAAATTCTCTAAAGGGCCTCTGCATGTTGGACCTATGTCCCCGCGTAAGCCTGTCAAAAGACCGGGTTCCCCCTTACAAGGGATATAAACCCGTGAAAAGAGAGACATGATCATAAAATAAATTTCAAAATAATAGTTACCCAACACACTTTATCAAATCAAATAGCTTTACTACTGCGTGTTAGGGATGCTCGATATTCATCGATGTTTAAGTATACAACGTATATATTAGAATCGATATATCGTAAGGGTCGATATTTATACGATACAACGATATTTTTAATTCTACACGGGAAGTAAAAATTACCTATTAGCAAGCCGAAATCTACGCATTCTGTTCATCTAAGTAATATTGAGCAAAAACAATTGCTGGGAACCGATTATTATTTTTATATATTAAAAAACTGCTACCTGGCTTCAAAAGTCCAGCCACCTAAAATAAATTGACCAATAACGTATTTATCTGACGCTTGTATTTTTACCTTTGTACACCTTTTTCCATATCAGCTACTGGCTAATCTTATTATTTTTAATATTGTACTTTTATGAGATACTGCATCATTCATCATCACCGTTATTTCGATCGGAAGATATCCAGTGCTGTAAAAGACTTTCCACCGTTTCGTTTTTTGGCTTCTCGCTCTCTTCCTGGAAATGTGGCTGCTTAACCGGATATTTCTGGCGAAGCCAAAAGAGGCCTCCAGCCCGGCTTAAAATTTATATTATATACTAAGCAACTTGCGCTAAGGGCGCCCCTGCGGTACACGGACCTGGGCTTAGGGCATTGCTGGGGATAACAAGCTATTGTTTTGGAGACAGCTGGATTGGTATGCTTCCCACATAGATAACGACATATGTTATGTTATTATATGTTACAGTTTCTGCATCAGACTGAGCTTTATAGCAAAATAAAATACAATACGTTTTTCTATCGGAATGTCGCGTTATTGTTTCTTTATTTATATGCTCATTATCATATGTATTATATCAGCCAAAGGACGTCCACTGCTGAACAAAGGCCTCGATCAAAGATTTTCACAATTATTAAGTCGTCATTTTGGGGAGAATTTGCCAGTACTTGGCAGAATGGTTGCTGTTCAACAGAAAGGACGCTGCTGCTAATCCCTCTGGTTAGGGACTCCTAAGTCACTTTTGACGACATCCACGGAATGAAATGAAGTCGTGCTATATTCTTAATTCAGACACCATACAGAACGCAATCATTATATCTACTCATAATGGCTAGAAAATCGTAACACAACAAGTTCATAGTTGGCTTTAAGCCTACCTTAGAAGTCGGCAAAAAGTAAAGCTACAAGAAAAAGTAACGTATTTTTTTTCACTCAACATTTAGACCTGACACATATTCTTGGTGAAAAGAAGAAGTGAAGACGGTCAAATGCGAGCAGGACTCGTGCCTTGAGACTGTTCCGTAGCCTTATATGAATTTTTAAACTATCGCGAATTTCACTCATATTAGACTATGATATCGGGACTTTTCGCGCACAGATAAATCAAAACAGTATTTTGACTAACCTCAACGTTTCGGCCAAGTTGCATTCTTTTAGAAAGAAAATACTCTTTACAATGCCGTATCTTTTTATTACGTACGACTAGAACCTTGTATTTTCTACTGTTAAATGAAGTTTAGTATTCGATATTGCGTTTAGTGTCCGGATTAAGAATATAGCAGAAATTCATCTCCTCCCATGGAT
Organism: Diloba caeruleocephala; assembly: GCA_947459985.1. NCBI lineage: Eukaryota > Metazoa > Arthropoda > Insecta > Lepidoptera > Noctuidae > Diloba > Diloba caeruleocephala. Next base: position 9,284,788 of record OX381618.1, read on the forward strand.
GTCGTAAAAGCTGACTAATAGACTCTAAACCACAGGGATGGGCAGCAGCCTCCTTTATGTGGAACGGTAGCCATACTGCACGCACTAACCCGACAGCCAAGCATGGTGAGTTTTCATTTATTCCCTCTAGCATGACGACCATAGTTGTGGAAATCAATGGCTGATATGATGATTCGACATTAATTTCAACTTAATACTTCCAGCCGCTGCTGAGAAAAAGAACCTTGACACATGGACCACAAGGTAAACATATAAGGGATCCGTTTTTCATTATAAGGTGTGGGACCCTAAAAACCTAAGCCGCTTATCTTTTCACGCAACTTGCTATACTCTGCCCTTAGAAATTGGGTTGATATCCTTGTTGTTAAGCCCTACCAAACTACCCACCGATATAAAGATTTATGTGCGCTATTTTCGCAACACGTGGATATCTCTCAGACAGTAAGACGTTTTTAAGAAATGTAAACCTTATAAGGGCACTAGCATGTCATTCACGTGATCGTAAGCATCACAAGGCCCAAGCCATGGCATTTTAGATCCACTCAGCTATCTTTATCAGGCCATTGAACCATGCTGGTGGGGCACTTTAAGATTGCCGATCTGTGGTCTGCAGTCAAAGACTCATTGTAGACTATTGGCCCATTAGTAGACATAGCTTGTCCACTATAACTTGCTAGTTTTTGAAGCAAGTAACATTTCAGTAACAAAGAGTTATTTTTTAAATGTTCTCGTTGTGGATAATTCCTTCAAAAAAGCTACCGTCAAGTCTCCAAAGCTCAAAGCTCATCGAAACGATTTTTTATTAGTTACTAGCCCCATTTTTACTTTTTATATAGGTGATTTAAGCGTCACAAAATAATCCATAAATCATTTGATCACGAAAATGGTAAAAATGATTACCATTCAGACACAAATCACAATTCCATCAACTTCGTCAAAACTGAGTTATGGCCTATATAATCTCATTTTAGTCCACATTTTCGCCTTCCCAATAAATCTTTGTGACATGAGCCGTAATTTGTTAGCAAGTACTCGTGGCTCTAGAGACTTGTGGCGTCAAAGAGATTTCGCTGTCTTACTTTTTTGCTTAAGTGATCTTCAATTATGTATTACATTACAGATAAATTAATTCGTGATATTACAAGGACGGTTTTGTCTTTTATTATGATATTCTGCTTGAAATATAGTGCCATGTTTTAGAGTTATTTTTCACTATTTATTTATTTATGTACCCACAGAAATATGTTTACATATGACATAGGAAAGCTGAGTACAAAACAACAGCTTATTTCTTAAAGAAGTCTCTTCCAGCAGACCTGCGAGAGCAGAGTTTGATGAAAAGAGATGTAGGCACGGTCTGTGGAGGTTATACAAAACATATTTATTTATGTTTTCAAGCAACGAAGGCCCATATAATAAATTAAGCAAATATGATAAAATCTTATAAAACTATACAAATACAGCGTCACTATTACACACTTATTGGTGGCATCATGTCTCTCTGCGTGTTGCAGTATCGTGTATCCATCCGCGGAAACGTCCGCGTACGGGTCCTTTGGCCAAGATTTTTCTTTTGTGAAGGTCTCCAGATGTTGCGCTTGTATACATCATCATTGAATCAACAGTGATGTGATCCGTAGAATAATGACATACGTTTTAATGTCTCTTTCAATTATTTAGTATTTTCCAACTCATACACTTTCACGTAATTTACAACAACAACTGCACGAAGTTTTAGGCACTGTGAAAAATCCGGTAAATTCTCCAAACAATCCGTTGGCATGTATACATTAATTATCACAACATGTTTACTAGATACATCGATTTTTATAGCACACAATCGTGGATTGTCACACTGTATATCCGAAACAGAGGAGAAATAACTCTTTCTCCATAGCACGGGGACGGCACCTCCCCCGTACGGTCTCCCACGCAGCATTCCCTCAGCGGTATTCACTGCAGATGTTCCTGTACACTCAAAGTCTTGGGAGATACCGTGCAGAAATGTTAAGTCATGCGGTAACAGTCTCTTGAAGCGCTATTACATCAGAGGTATTGTATAAATATCTGATGTTATCGATAGAACGTTTCACATTTGTGCAATTAAAACTGGTTATAGTGCATAAATCGAGATTTTTAATCATTAAGCTTGATTGTGTTATCAGTATCAGAGCTCACTCTGTTAATGCCGTAGTCTAAGCCATGTTTAAAGGGCGTATGTTACATATAATTATACACACATACGTATAGAATAATATACCTACATACTACATATAGTTCATATCCCACTAATATTATAAGTGTGAAAGTTTGTATGGATGTATGTGTGGATGTTTATTACTCTTTCACGCCCAAACGTCTGGACCGATTTGGATGAAATTTGGTATGTAGATAGCTTATACCCTGGATTATGGCATAGGTTATTAATACTTTTTATCTGGATCTATGCGGGTGAAATCGCGTGGTGCAGCTAGTATATATATACCTAAATACTAATAAATACTTTCATATATATATGAATACACACATAACTAATTACGTGAATACAGAGAGATAGTGCTCTTTAACATATATATCTCTATCTGTTATCCTCTCAGCGGTTGTTTGACGTTGGCCGTCCCGTCGACCTTGGCCGTCCCAAGTTCAAGGGAATATAAGATTTGTGTGGAAGAATTCTAGCTTAAGTTGACAGTTGACTAGAGCTCATAAATGGGCTTGCTCGACTGGGGTAATACCACTCCGTCAAAGTATATCGGTGTGAAGTAGCAACATTGCTGACCACCAAAAATATGGCAGACATACGACATGTGGGCCTCCAAGGAAAAAGTCTGTGTCTGCCCTAAAGGTAGACAACAACTTCTCTGATGTTGCGGATGTTAACTGGCGGCCGTGATCGCTGAGTTAACTTGCTTGCTCGTTTGCGGAGGGCTAATTAGATATTATAAAAAGAATACTTTATGGCGTCTCTAGTTAGCTCTGTTTTTGGTCGATATCGATAGAAAACTCAGCTGATTATGCACATATAGCTTTGTACTATTATATGTGGTGTGTAGTTATACTCAAGTTAGTCATCCCTCGGCATTGTTAGAAAATCGCAAAACATCAGATGGTTATTTAAAAGCAAAATACGTTAAATTCACTACTAGTAGTTATTTTGTATGCAAAGGTAATTAAGGTTTAACAACAACTAAGCACTTCGCGTAATTTTACACGCTGGTTAACTAACTCTAAGCCAGTGTAGTGCCTTGTAGGACTGAAAATTGGCTGTAGCAGCACAGAGTGTAGCTAATAAGAGATAATTCGGATATTTTCTATTTAATGGTAGTGACTTCACTTTTTGAATAATTTTCAAACTGCGGCGAACGTTGTGTTTCGAAAATATAGGCCTGACAAGGGTGTGGCCAGCATACGTGAGGGGTATAAAAAAAGTGAGCTGTCACGGGACGCCTGGCATATGTAAAATATCTATATTATTTTGTACAGATAATGTGCATTGAAATATAGTTTATGAAAGGAAATAAATATAGCATAATCAAAACTAAAATATACAGACTTTTTTTGAGAAAAAGATGATTGTTTATTTTATAAACATTCATATAAATTTAATAAATAAAATATTAATTCAGAAATTTTGTGACTAATGGCATCGCACAGTCACTTGCGCATGGCGACGCATCACCACATTGTATTAGATGTTTCATGCTATCAAATAGAGTGGCGACGCATGACGTGACGTTATCAGTCGGTCTGACTCGCCGCATTAGATATTATATCCATCCAGAGGATGGAGAGTAGCGTCCTTTTATGTGCATTTTATATTAGTTGTATTACTAGGTATTATTATTTAATAAGAGTTTTAAATGTTTTATTTTCATGTGCTACCAGAATTTATTTAGAAGGTTGTTTTTTTTTCATCTATAAATGTAGATATATGTTATACACTTAATTTTAGTTGTTGGTGTAGGTGCGAAAATAAATTGTTTTTCTTTCTTCATTTTTTTTTATGCACTATATCGTTTACTTTTAACTGTCAGCTGCTAGATACAATTATAAATCTATTTTAATTCCCGGCAGCCGGCGGGCTGATTAGCTTAGAACAGCAACAGCAGACGCGATAGCAGCTATCGCGCAGCCAAGGATCCACCGGTGGCAAAGCGTCAAGAAAATTGGTGTTACGTAAGGCATCGCCCGCCTGTCGCTATTGTGGAAGATGCATAGTTACTAGCGCCAGTAGCCACCAGTAGAACTAAAAAGAATGAACGCTTTTAATTCATTGATTGTCCGACAGAGGCGCGTCAGAGATCTTCGCCTGTTTAGTCGCTATATATTGACGTTTGACGGCGGCGTTGGAGCAATTTACGCCTGTTGCAATGCGTATGCGACTTAGATAATCAGCCCGCGGAAATTCGAACGCGACAAGATCAGCTTAATAAATATTACTTAAAGTATAATATAAGTAATTAATAGTCATTATAATAAAACACTTTTAAACGGATTCTATCGCGTATATTTTAGGTTTTTTGTTTTTCCTGACGAAAAAAAAAAAAAAAAAAAAAAAAAAAACCTAAAATATACGCGATAGAATCCGTTTAAAAGTGTTTTATTATAATGTGTAATACTCGCGAAAACCTAAGACATAATTAATAGTCAAACAAACCAAATTACGTGTGGTACCAAAAAAAATACTTATTTAATGGCTTCAATGCGAGCATAGCTGCTGGTAAAAGCTAGTTATAGAATAAAATCAATGAATCCGATAAAGTTTTAAGGAAAAGCCAGACATAGTATCTCGCGAAGCATTTCCAATACCTGCTACGTAAGTCAGTAGAGCGGTGCTTTTATTTGAAACGTTCCATCTTCTGGTTCTGTTATTAGGTAAGAAAATATTCCGTAATATTTTTGCTAGTCACGTTACTATTGAACAGTGCTCTGAAATACGGTTGAAAGTGAGGAATAGGGATATTACAGCAGGTATATTAAAATTCACACACACACACCCCCCCCCCCCCACCCCCCTGCCGTCGCTACATGGTAGAGGGCCTAGGGGTTGCAGGCGCGCAGATTGGGGAGTCTGTGTGCTCACATCGAGCGATCCCCGGGAAGACGGTGGCGCGCACGTGGTCACATGCCACCGTGTGCGTAGCACAGCGCACAGCGAGGCTTGGGAGTGCCTGGGGGGCGACCTTTTGACAGTCGCCTTCCCTCAACTATAGGGGGTGACCGCTTTACATTCATCCCCTCCGAGATGTGCTTAAGGCGTGGCATCACTGGGGCCCCTCTAGTGTGATCTTACGAGGACCTGGAGCCCCTCTTCGGTGCCGAAGATGACCGCTCCAGTGGTTTTAGCCGTAAGGAGTCCGGCATATCCGTTCGCCCTTCCCCGGGGTGAAGGAAGTACATGTAGAATTTTGTAGCTATTTTGCTTAGTATAATGATGTCAGTACTTACATGGCTGGAGGCATTTAGGCTTCATTAGTTTGTCCGGTTAAATAGCAAGAGCTTCCAAAGCTGCCTAGAAGAAGCCCATAAAACAAAAAACAATTGGCTAGAATTATGTGTGCCACAACTATCTTTATTTGTGAAGTGAAACTAAGATTGTGGTAGTTAATATAAAACTAAAATCACCGAGTTAAAGCTTAATACAATGATCTTTTACTAAGCCTTATTTTTAGTAAGTCCATGTGGTGTCCGGCTTAAGAATATTATCCACTTTATAAAAGACAGGCAATAAACATAATGTATTTAATTTATTGATTGGGGTTTAGTAATGGATTTTATGATAAATTTTTATTTGTGTTTAATGTTTTAGTGTGATTAGTATGTTCACTTTTATGATGTAATTATTGTGTATGATCTACAATTGTTAATTCTCAATTTTAATTTTCAACACCTGTGTATTGTTGTTATGAAATAAATGACTTATGACTTATAATATAACAGAATACGTAGATGTCAGCTTGGTGATAGATCTTTTTTACACCCCGTATAATTATGGAAAATATTATGAGCTTTGATGATGATTTTGATACAACCGCAAAAGTCAATTTCCAATATAAAGAGTGATCAATCACTTGATCATTGACTCTCACCCTCCTGTTAAATAATGCATAGGGCGTTAATGTACGTCGCTCGTAAGTAAATACTTTAAGAAATTGGATCGTTCTTAATTTGACGACGGAAGTATGTTTGACCTCGTTTTTAGGAGGCATGAGGAGCAGTTGACTGATATTACATCTCACACACACACACACACACATTTGTGCCCCAACGGCCATCAGTTCTACGAGCAATGTGCCCTGCCCATTGCCACTTCAGTTTACTAATCCTTTCAGCTATGTCAACAACTTTATTTCTTCTACGGATCTTCTCATTTCTGATTCGATCTCGTAGAGAAATACCAAGCATAGCTCTCTCCATAGCTCGCTGAGTGACCTTGAGCTTTCTTATGAGGCCTATTGAGAGTGACCACGTCTCTGTTCCATATGTCATCACTGGTAACACACACTGGTTAAAGACTTGCGTCTTGAGGCATTGCGGTATTGATGACGAAAAGATGTTGCGAAGTTTCCCAAACGTTGCCCAGCCGAGACGGATTCGACGATTGATCTCTTTCTCGAATTTGGACCTGGATTGTTTGTCCCAGGTAGACATACTGGTCATCAACTTCGAGAACAGACTTCCCAACGGATATTGGGATGGGAACGACATCGGCATTTGACATGTCTTTTGTCTTGCCCATGTTCATTTTAAGGCCCACCTATTGGGAAACTTTGTTGAGATCATCGAGCATTGTGCTGATCTCTTGCAGCGATTCTGCCATGACGACGATGTCATCGGCAAATCGAAGGTGAGTGATATACTCGCCATTGATGTTAATGCTGAATCCTTTCCACTCCAGTAGCTTGAAGGCATCCTCCATTGCAGCGGTGAATAGTTTCGGGGAAATGACGTCCCCCTGTCTCACACCTCTCTGCAATGGAATTGCCTCCGTGCTCTGTTCATGTACTTGGACCGACATGGTGGCGTTACTGTATAAGCACTTCAACACTTCAATGTACCGATAGTCAATCTGGCACCGCTGCAGAGATTGCAGCACTGCCCAGGTTTCGATCGAATCGAAGGCTTTCTCATAGTCCACAAACGCCAAGCATAGTGGCAGATTATACTCCTCGATCTTCTGTATAACCTGCCGCAGCGTATGGATGTGGTTACTTAATACTTACTAATATTAGGTATTCTTATAATATATAATAGCAAATTAATATCTAACGTACCCCTTGCTGTAATTAAGTATGACATTTATATCACATAAATCGAAATTATAAAAATGACTCTCCTCTCTCCTATCTTTTTGTCGTGCCCGACAGGGCCTACATGTAATTCCTTTACTATACTGTAACACCAAGAAACTTGTGGAGTGCAATAAATGTATTGAGTAGATAAATAGATTTATGAATGATGTGTAGTTTATATATAAACATACACTACCTAATGACCAGGCAAGCAAGTAAATTGTCTGGTAGTAGTCGTCACGCCTGCCTATGCATATACTAACCGGGACTAGTCTTGCGTGCTACCATACTGTTCTCGTCACCTAGAGACATTAGTTACTCAGTCTCTTATGCTTAGTAATTTCACTTATGGACATTCTCTTCAAACTGAAACACAGTAATGTTTAAAGTTTAAACACTACTGCTTGACAGCAGAATACTCTGACATATCATGGTCGCTTTTATGTCTCTCACTTAAAACCTTAATCATTATTAAAATAATTAAGTTAACCTCGTGGCATTACTCAACAAAACAGCAATTCAAAATGAACGAAAAAACCAAAACCTCCTGAACCGTAATCTCGAGAACAATTACTTACACGCAATCAAAATTAAATGAATTTACACGTTAACAATGTAACTATACAGAATTGTACTTCTCACGAACTCAATTTAACACTAAGCCAAGCTAACACCGACTCTATAGTCACCAATACAAGGGTTAATTGCACTGCGAAATTAACTTTTCATTTGGAATTCCCGTAGGAGCAATTGAATATAGTCTCTAAAACGGTGTAGTAAGGTTTGTTCAGATATCATCAATTAAACAACTAACGATGATTGCATTGCACCGTAATATGCGACTACACGGGGTTGAATAAATAAAGTGTATTTATGTCCAAGTGATTACACCTCCCCTGCAATATATTGTGTGTTTTCCGTACAACGGCAACAACGCAGTGCTGCCTTATAATCATAGTTACTAATTATTACAAATGTGAGCCATAAAGTGACGATATACTTCATCATTTCGGCCGTAAAGTCCACTGCTAGATACAGGCCTCCCCCAAAGAACGCCACAACGACCCTTTGAGGTATGTTGTTTGCTCGTTATAGGATTTTGGTTGGCGATCGCAGCTGAGTTGTAAATGTACTTGAAGGACGCTGCCGCCCACCCTTCGCTGATCCTATAGTTGCCTTCTACGACACCCCTCGGATGAGATAGGTTGGTGCTGTTCTTAGCCGGCACAACACGACAGTATACATGCGGTCTCTCTATCGCCTCAAAAACTTTCTCTTGTCACATACAAAAATAATGCTCGTTCAGGTCTTCATTGTTTCTATTCAACTATGGTGATGTGTGCTACTTTGATTTGAATATGTACTCAATAAATTCGACCGTTTTCTCGATAATTGTATTCGATTCGTTTTCCACCTCCGAAAATATAATCATGTCTCTGCGTATCGATCTTTTTCAAATTGGTCGCCCATTCGTCAGCGCAGAAACATGAGTGCATTGACCACTCAGTTTTCTATGCTCCATGCCCCCAATTCTCTTTCTTTTTCTTTCCAATCTTCTCACTTCCAGTATCTTTGTTCCAACCACAACAAATATCTTCGCTCTACTAACAATCGTCTTCTTTAATGTCCCACTCATAACTCCAACCTTATTCATTGTACCTTCTCCATTCAATCTATTCTACTGTGGAATGCGTTCCCCCTCAAAATTAGAATGACTAACAGAAGGCACAATAAAAATAGAAAGCCGTAAGCTCGCTTTACAAAGCGTTGGCAGATTCAACTCGGCTGCTCTAGTGTGATCTTACGAGGACCTGGAGCCCCCCTTCGGTGCTCAAGATGACCGCTCCAGTAGTTTTAGCTGGTAGGAGTACAGCATACCCCTTCGCTTATGTAGAATTTCCACTCGACACCAATAAAAAAAGATTCATCTCGGCTCTGATATATATCTATTTGTATAGTTATTTAGAATCTATAAATATTATAATGTATACATGTAATGTTTATGTAAGTTAATATACCTATTTCTATACGTAGTAAATAAATGTATTTACTTCATACCTCCCACTCATATCTTTTTAGTGCATCTAACTTGTGGACTCTGCATCACTCAAAGGTCATCTGATAGAAAATGCCTGTACAAACAGAATACCAGAATACCACCACCCCATTTCCTCCCGTGGGTATCGTAAAAGTCGACTATGGGATTAGCCGGAGGATGAGCAGCAGCTTCCTTCGATTACATTAACAAATCAACTGCGATCGCCAACCCGTCTGCCAAGCGTGGCGATTATGGCAAAACCCCCCAATGAGCCCACAACACACCCATATCGGTCATTGTGGTGATCTTTGAGGGAGGCCTGTGTCCAGCAGTGGACTTCATTCGGCCGAAATGATGTACAAACACACTATACACTGTTGTACATTAACCATAACAAAATTAAGAAATTATTAAACGCCTTACCTAAAGGCTTTTTTAAACAAGAACTTGACAGACATTGATAGCAATTTTATAGTTATTTAATCAACAATTGTAAAGATTGAAAGACTTTCATAAATCATCTGTCCAGGCCTCAGTAACATTTTAGAATATCTTCAGATATCTATCTCATTTTGAATTATATGCTATGATTAATGGCACGATTTCATCGCCATATTTCGCGAATTTTTATTTCACAAATACCAATCTAATAAAATGAATAAAGTATTATTCAATGATAAATGAACTTGAAAACTTTGAAATATAAAAGTAAGTGACCTTTCATTTCGTTTCGTCAATGGTCACTCAACGTAGTATTAGTATTAGAGTTGTTCAAGCCGTCCAAAAGCCTTACCTTAACAACTGCTTACTAATGACAATTACCGATATCTAAGAATTTCCCACCCAAAACCATCCACCCATCCAAAAACTGAGCATTGCTTAACCTCACTAGTTGTTTTACGATCTGTCAGTGCAACTACCTATGATCACTTCTCTCAAAGTAACTTCTACAAACCTCTAACATTAAATGTATAAAGGTTAAGTTCATATAACGACTCTACTTACAAGCATTAAAAGAATGCCTCTATTCTGCAGTATGCACTTCTAAGCCACATATAAAATCTAAGAGCTCACGCCGAGTTTTTGATCCCCTATTTTCCGCAACTACATGAAAAGTTCTTTCGCACTTTTTTAGAGAATATTATTTTAGATTCTCAGAAGTATATTCGTGGTCACAGTCGGAGAATTTCTGTTAAATATTAGACGGTAGAGGTCCGATCGAAAGCCTGTACCCTATTTGACCCTTTAAATCGGTTCACCCACAGCCAAAACCTAGAAAAACCACCATATTGCGCCCGGAAATGGCGTCTACGACATTTAATCAAACCTTTAGTATGTATTGTGGATATTACGAAGGAAATGTAGTAGGGCGTGAGAAATTTGAGGTTTTGAAGAAAATTTCTATGCATGAAATGCACGGTAAATTTACAATAAGTTTTGTACATACTTAAGTCAACAAATTGATATTTACAGTGCACTTCTCACAGCACACACATAAGTTCGTAAACATCCGCTGCTGAACTTGGGCGTTCCAAAGGCCATTATAATGAACGGTCATAAGGGATAGGTATTGCCATTGAGGTATAATATACTATGTACTAGAGCAGGCACCGCGAAGCCAGTTGTTGCGCTACACTTTCCGGTGCAGTGGATCACAACATCTCAGCCAGTGTCTGAAGCTTGCTGGAGGCGCGACACGTTGCATGTTTGCTCAAAAATTAATAACATCACGTGAGAAAATCGAAAACAAGTCGAGCAACATTCCATCGGTATCTAAACAAATCACTCATTTTAAGCTATTAAAAATAATATTTTCAATACGCAAATTTAGCCGCGAATGCCATTTTTTGTTGCAAATTATAAAAAAGTAATCGAACAGATAGTTATGGCTATTATTCGTTGAGAGCTCTTTTCTCGAAGTTATTGACGAGTGTGTCTACCTGGGTAAGTCTTTTTTTTTTAAACATTGCCCCACACTAAGATTTCTCCTGTGTCGTGGGTGCGTTTACAGATATGAATTCCACATACAATACACCCAGACCCGGTACAACTACCTGCAGATCATACAAATATTTGTTCCGTGCGGGAATCGAACCCACGACCAGGAGCGCAGCAGCCGACTGTATCAGCCACTGCACCAGACTGAGAAAGAGATCTACGAGATCGGATCAGAAATGAGGCGATCCGTAGAAAAATTAAAGCTGCCGACATAGCTGAAAGGATTAGTATACTGAAGTGGCAATGGGTGGGGCACATTGCTCGTAGAACTGGTGGCCGTTGGGGTAAAAAGATTCTCGCGCATCGGAAAACGCAGCGTGGGACGACATCCAACTAGGTGGAGAGACAACCTAATGAAGGTCGCTGGGAGCATCCAATGATGCGGGCGGCATGTGATCGCTCGTTGTAAAAATCTATGCTTTTGTTCAGCATTGGACGTCCTTTGGCTGATATGATGATGAGATATGACATATTGTTATACCTACTGATAATTAATAAATACACTAATATTCGACTTGCTTTGAACCTGTCACCATACTTTTAATTATTCATCATGCTTGGCAATACTTTGCAAACGTCGTGATAATGATAATATCCCCTATGACCGTTCTCTGTAGTGGTAATTGGGAAGCCCGTGTTCAGCAGTGGACGTTTACGGTTCGATGTGTGTACTATTAGTTATATAAATATTTTGTAGAATTCAGCATACGCTATAATGGTACGGAGCGTAAAGATAAGATGGAATACCTTTTCAACTGGGGCGAATAAAACACACAGAGTAGCATTTGTTTAGCTGAGGAATTAAAATGTTATATCCTGAAATACATTACAGTGACGTAATCAATGATATTATATATTAAAAGAAGTAGATACGTAACACGCGTGCCAAATGTAAGAACCAAAGCTCCCCCAATTGTAGCACCTCGCAATCAGTTCGCCCAAGACAGGAGAACGAGTACACACTGTCACAATCTATATTGTTTTATTAATTAAGTAAAAATAATGTCGTCTTGCGTATAGAAAATGCACAAATTATCAAGCAAAAATAAATAACGAACAAGGAATCTCGCACCACACGTGAGTAACAAACTATATAAAATATTTTAATAAAAATACTATTTGAATTATCTATAGAGTAATATTATCGAACAAAACACAGACCAAGCAAATGAAAGAGACAACACATATATTCTGTCATAGGTGCGACAAAGACATCTAGTACACGTGTTGTCATTTTAGATAGCTGTCTCTTTTGCTCTTGTAGTTTTAGAGTTTTAGAGTTCTCGTAGATTTTATGGATCTCCTTTTTTACAGCATAGGTGTGTAATTTTACAGCTTTATACCTACATACAGCGAGACTGACTTTTGCGTGCCATTTGATATGGACGTAACATATCTATGGTATAATATCATTGGATGCAACGTTAAAAAGCAACATCAAACGTAACTCCTCAAACGTGCAACGTTACTGTATCAACTCCAAGGGGTCAATTCAGAAATTATATTTGTACAACTACATAATTAAACCCTTGGCTGCAATCAAAGATATTTTGTACTCTCCAACGTTAGCTCGATTAAAATGATTTCGTTTGCAACTCGAGCCACAAAGTTAATATCACAGGGAAGAGCTCTTTGCTGTAATTCAAGAGCTGAGCAAAATGAAAATCTCATCAACCCTTGCGGGTTTATACCTCTCTAAGCCAGTTTTTGCGCAACATGCCGGTTTGTGTGTTGCCTTTTGAAGAGTTTAATTAGAATTACATATAAATCGTATCCAACAAACTCTTAGTGAAATTGAATTCAACCAGATTACTATCTGCTTGAATTCAATTTCACGATATGAGATATGAATAGCTTTATTAAAAAAAACAAGCTACAATTTCCTTTCTTTTCTTTGCAATAATTATTTAAAAAAAACCGATTCCTTTCTTTTTTCACCGTTGCATAATAAAATAAGGCCTCTGATTTGTCTTTAGCGGCTGCCTTCTAATGACAATAACCAGGGCCGACGATTTTAAGTGCCCTCCGAAGCACGGAGACGCTCAGTTTAATTACCACTATGCGATCACCTATCCATAGACTGATCGTGCCGAGCGTTGCTTGACCTCTAACAAACCAATATCTATACCAATACCTCAGTTCAATCGACAAAAAGAGGAAATCACAACTTGTTTTTTCATAAACACAATTTCTATACCTACTGGTTATCATCTTGAAATAAAGTTAAATACCTATATGATTTGGGCAGCCAGGATTATTTAATACTCTAGTGTGATCATACGAGGACCTGGAGCCTCCCTTAGGTGCCGAAGATGACCGCTCCAATGGTTTTAGCCGGTAGGAGTCCGGCAAATCCCTTCGCCCTTTCCCAGGGCGAAGGAAGTTTATGAAGAATTTCCACTGGGCACCAATAAAAAAGAAATAGGTTGTCTGGAAGAGATCGCTGTATACGATAAGACCGCCCATTGTACATTGACTACTGTTTTTCTTCTTTTTATTATTTTATTTTTTCTTATTTTTGATAAATAAAAAAAAAGGATTATTTAATAATGTAAAAAGAAAACGTATCTAGTTAGGAGTGTCAACACCTATGTTTACACTGTTACACACTTATTGAGATATTTTCTTTTTAAAATCTCTTACAATCCAGGCTGCCCGCTTATGGAATGTGTTGCCAGTGGCAATTAGACGTGCTCAATCCCTAGCAATATTTAAAAGACTAGTCAAGGAGCATTATCTATCACTGCAGTTTCTCCTTTACTTCTTTTATTTATTTATTACATTTGTATATTTATATGTATTTATTGTAATAATATTTATAATAATATTTTTTCAAATCTACTATAACAATATTTTTTATTATATATATCATGTTATGTATTAACTTAAAATTATTGTTACACCGCGAACTACCTTTTTCTTTATCGCTTACAAATCTGTCCATCCCAAGGTTGTCTGGAAGAGATCGCTGTATACGATAAGACCGCCCATTGTACATTGACTACTGTTTTTCTTCTTTTTTTCCTTATTTTTGATAAATAAAAAAAAAGGATTATTTAATAATGTAAAAAGAAAACGTATATAGTTAAGAGTGTCAACACCTATGTTTACACTGTTACACACTTATTGAGATATTTTCTTTTTAATACTAATCATGAGTAAATTTCTATAAAAATAATCAGAATATCTTGACGCTAAATGGCTACTAAAAGATGTATTATTCAGTTACCATAAAACATCTTACTTACTAAAAAGATCTCATCTTAACTGTCACTCAAATAAACTCACAGTACAAAATCAAATGTGTTCGCAACTAAAACTTGGTTTATTGTGTCGTAAACTTTACTGTGCAAACGAAAAAGTTGCTTAAACAGACTTAAATCAAAACATTATATCTGTACTGTGAAGTATTTTTCTCAAATTGAAAGCTACAATCAAGAGAAAATATCTTAGGTTTTCGTGATTATCGCTTTTAGGCTGATTACCTACATCGCATATATTATAAATTTTAGATTTTCCTAACATTTTGAAAATTTTGCAACTTTCATAGTCGCCGGATGAGTATAAAAAAATCAGGGGAGGCCTTTGTTCAGTAGTGGATCTAAAATTCTTCTTCTTCTTTTTGTTCGGCTTCTAAGAGCTGTAGCGTGATGTTAAATAGCCTATAACCTTTCTCAAGAATTAAGTTATCAAATGCAATAAATTTTTAAATCCGACTGGTAGGTCCAGAGATTAGCGCGTTCAAACAAACAAACTTCAGCTTTATTATATTAGCATAGATTATAGTGTATATTTTAAAATATAAAATTACAATCTAAGTAATATCTTTACCCTAAAAGCAATACCAAAATGTTTCGACGCGTGGGTTATTGATAAATATATTTTTGTAAGCGTAGTACGTATCCGAGAGCGCTTATATCATTCGGATATATCCGAATTTCCTATACCTAGGTCCAAGGCTTACGCTAACCGTCGATAACTCTGTAAGGGCGAAAGTTTTATAGGCAAGCGATAAATCTTTATGATCACTGAGGGAAAAAGCCTTCGTGCGATGAGCAAAATACTCAGATCAGTCAAAAAGTTTACAAGATCAAGTTATTTGGGAGAAAAGTATTTTGGTTATCTTCGCTTGGCAAATGTTTTGCGGGCCTTATCAATGGTGCAGATTTTTAATTTAGAAAAAGATTTTATTTGTGATCTGTAACACAAGTAATTTTCCAGGGTAGATGGATCACTTCATCTTGTTACTGAACACGGCTGTTCGTCTCGAAATCGAGTTGGGTGTTATCAAAGCGCGGAGTCAGAGTAAATTTGTACTAGTGGGCGTCACCCCTCATGACTCTTTAGAGTCACCCCAGAGTTTCTGACATGTGCCTTATAGGCATGTCAGAAACTCTGGGGTGGTCTCTCAGAAACACTCCCGTGGATGGCGTAAAAGTCAACTAAGGGACTCTAAACCAGAGGGATGGGCAGCAGCGTCCCTTCTGTGGAATAGTAGCCATTCTGCGCACACCAACCCGCCTGCCAAGTGTGGTGAGTACTAGTAAATTCCTCCAAATACACAATTGTGAAAATCTATGGAGGAGGCCTTTGTTCAGTAGTGGACGTTGCATGGGCGATATGATGATCAATATTATCTGAAAAATCTAAGAGCCTATATGAAATGATACCAGATCATACATAGCCTCAGCTATTTCTATCACAGTCAATCTAAACTACCTCTCAGTTTCACAGCAATGCAAATCGTTATAACTCTACATCGAGACCTCCATTCCGATACTATCGCTCATATATCGTTGCACAAATGCATAAATTGTTTGCATTCGTGATGAAACCCATTCGGCGAATAGATCGCTAGCTTCTATATTTCAGAAAAGCGTTCAAGTTTTATGTTTGTAGAACAGAGTATGAGATTCCAATATACAATATATTAGTATAAATATCCGTTTCACGTAACATTCAAGCGTTGGCTAACTCGAACTAAGAACATAATCCCAAATATTTGCATCCCTCTTTCTACAGTGGGTTTTAAATATACATAAAACCAGTTAATAGCTTATTAAGTCATTCTAAACAAGTACTGAGATGGTATAAACCTTAAGTGAATGGACGAAACTTGGCAAGTTGAATTTGTTTGGATACAGAAAAGTTTTTCCGAATTAGAAAAGACAGGTTTAATCAAAGTAACTGATCTGTAGATGGACTGACTATATTCCTGGTGTGAAACCGGTGGTCACTAAAAAGCTTTTACCAAACCCATCCCTTATTGTAAATCTATGGCCTTATGTATGTATTTAAACTGAATATGAAAACCATCTCACTGGAAGACGTCCCGCGCTGCGATTTCCGGTGCGCAGTCACCAGTCGAGAACCTTTTTGCCCCAATGGCCATCAGTCTACGAGCAATGTACCCCGCCTATTGCCACTTCAACTTACTTATCTTTTCAGGTATGTTAGCGAATTTAGTTCTTCTACGGACCTCCCCCTTTGTGATGATGGATGACCTGGTAAAGGTCATTGGGACTCGTTGTATGAGAGCGTCATGTAATCGGTCATTGTGGAAATCTATGGGGAGGCATTTGTTCAAAAGAGGATGTCCTTTAGCTAATATGATGATGAAGGTGTTCATTTTTCGTCTGATTACATGCCAACCTTGTGTGAGATAAATTCAAGCCACCCAAAGACGGAGGACTTCACTTAACGACTACCGTCTCATGACAACAACCGGAACCAACGATTTTACGTGCACGAAGCACGGAGGTGCTTAATTCAAATATGAGTTATGCGGTTACCCATTCATAGACGGACCACGGCGAGCGTTGCATCACTTCACAAACTTCACGTCGTTTACCAATTAGTGCGTGCAATTGGGTATGAAGATGGTAATAGGATGGCGGAATAGTATCATTTGTAAGTTGGATATCATCAGATGTATCATCACCATATATCATAAAAAATAATTGTTTTACAAACTAATACAAACCACTAAACGATTTCTATAGTACAGTTACATTATAACTCTTAGAAATACCTATAAAGTGTAATTATGTATCTGTGGTCCCATCATAATATTGCCCTATAAAATCGTCTACTAGAAGTTGACTCTACAAAATTTCATCATCATCATCATTTCGGCCGAATGAAGTCCTCTGCTGGACACATGCCTCCCCCAAAGTACACCACAACGACCGATATGGGTGTGTTTTGGGCTCATTGGGGGGTTTTGCCATAATCGCCACGCTTGGCAAACGGGTTGGCGATCACTGTTGAGTTGTTAATGTACTTGAAGGACGCTGCTGCTCATCCTCCGGCTAATCCCCTAGTCGACTTTTACGACACTCACGGGAGGAGATGGGGTTGTGGTATTCTGAGCCAGCTCCACACGGCGTGTGACTTCAAAATTTGCGTATACTTATCTCAGAGTGAAACGCCAAATCGCTTGTGTACACTTAAACTTATTGAGTAGGTGAGAGAGGATAATTTACAAGTCTAATTTTGCTCTTCCGTATTCTGACAGATGTGTTCTTTTCTTTCTTGTTCTTAAATCCGAGGAGTTCCTTCTGAGTAAGTCAAATAAATCACAACTTGGTTTAGTCTAATAAATTAGTTATAAGTTTGAGATTGCATTTAATCTTGAAGGACTAACAGTCGAATACTGAGATGTCACTCAATATTTAAATAGCTAACTATTTGACACGCCTATTATCGGTAGGAAGGCGAATGTATGTGCTCATTGGGGGTTATAACATGATCGCCACGCTTGGCAGGCCGGGTGGCGATCAGATTTGAGTTGCAAATGTACTCGGAAGCTGCTGCCCATCCTCCAGCTTATCCCGTAGTCTCCTTTTACGATACCGTTCCGTGGGATGAGATGGTGTGGTGCTATTCTTAGCCGTGCCGGCTAATTACATATCAACAGCATAATTCTACTTATTTTCAACATAAGTAACAATAAAGAAAAGCACCAAAAATTCGTGAAATTCAATAAAACCCCAACCATCTTTCTAATTTCACCTCTCCTCATCTCACCTTGCGTCATGAATAACGCATCACTGTATATTATCAGAGCTCTAACACATTCAATTGGCACTTTCATTGCCCATATACATTAAGCGCGGTCTTGATTTCAAATCTCGACGTGAAAAATGAAAGAGTTCCGTGGTAAGAGACTATTGGAATCGACGGTATCTATTTTCCTGCCACTTTTATTTTTAGAACAAAAATGTCAAAGTTCTTTATGTTGGTTTTCTTTAATCATTTTTAAACAATGTGATAAAAGCGGTATTTCCAGATCAGAAAAATACTTGGTACAAATCTTTGAAGTAGATTTAAGTTAATTGTTAACTGTGGTATCGATTTAAAACTTTGCAAGTGTATGCAATTTGGATGACATAACAATAATCTGATACCATCTGGTACCATCTGATGAAGCGTGTCTTATAGTTTTTATACACTTACAATTTTATTTCTCATATTTCTCTCGGTGATTTTTAGGTTTATTTAACATGTATCGCCGTGTGGTGCCGGTTCAGAATACCACCACCCCATCTCCTCCCGTGGGTGTCGTAAAAGTCAACTAAGGGATTAGCTGGAGGATGGGCAGCAGCGTCCTTTGCGTACATAACCAACTGAACTGCGATCGCCAACCCGTCTGCCAAGCATGGCGATTATGGCAAAACCCCCCAATGAGCCCACAACTCACCCATATCGGGCGTTGTGGTGATATTTGGGGGAGGCCTGTGTCCAGCAGTGGACTTCATTCGGCCGAATTGATGAACATGTAATTGCTGGCCTTGAATTCTCTTACGCACAATAAACTAACGACAGAAATATACAATTTTCACATTAGCAAAACCAGTAAAAATCTAGATGATCCCACCAACAATAGTCTAACACACTTTGTAGTGTTTGAGGAAGATAAAATCAAACAGTTACGACGTACTCGAGCCACTTGAATAGCGAAGTTACCTCGCACTAGTTGCACAACACTAAATACAAGTGTGTTAATGTTGTTTCATTCAAGGTACAACTTGGTCGAACAACAGTTTAATGGGAGGTTTTGTTAATATGGCTTCGATAGCGCTCACGAACGACACAACCAACGTTTTGCTTTCAAGTGCCACTTAGGCGCATATTACACTATCATATATATATGATCCGAGACCTACCCATAGAAATAGGACAGTGTAATAACAACATTGCCGAGTAGTGCTGGTAAAGAATACCACCACCCCATCTCATCTCGTGGGTGTTGTTAAAATCCACTAAGGGATTAGCCGGAGGATGGGCAGCAGCCTCTTTCGAGTACATTTATAATTCAACTGCCGTCTGCAAAGCGCGGCGATTATGGCAAAACCCCCTAATGAGCAAACAACACGCCTATACCGGTCGTTGTGCCAATCTTTGGGGGAGGCTTATGTCCAGCACTGGACGTTTTCGGCTGAAATGATGAATAAAAACATATCGAAATCATGTTACCATTACTTTGAGATATTTCTGATCATCATTGATGGATCATACGTGCTGTCTCAAAAATCAACGTCAAGCCGGAAACGGGTGATAGGCCAGTTGGTGATAGTTACCAAAATAATGTTTAAATCTCAATATAATGTATTTAAAAATTAATTGACATTAAAAAAATAATGGTGCATAACATGCGCCTTATACGCCACTGACACAAATATTGTCACAATTGACACAATTATGTCAATATTGTCGAGTCAAGTTTATGCTAGCTCTTAAAATGCAACTTTTATACTATGCTGAATATTCTAAGATCATAGTATCTTATTTATGTATCTACCAATCACTAAACAGACACCACTAAGCCCATTAACGATGGCTTATTATTACTACTTAGTTACTAACTTAGTCTTCAGGACCACTCAACAAAATACGTAATTAGTTTCTACTCTTGTAAAGTACAAACAGAAAATACCAATATACTTCGACCATACATTTCATATAACCCAGTCGCCTGAATCGCGATTTAAACATTTTATCTACATAAAAACATGCAACAATGATACGGTAAAGTTATTAATAGTATACGTGACCCGAGCAGGAAGTGAAGCTTTACCTCAAAACACAGAGCTTCTAAACGTGTAAGTGCAACACATATCCATTTACTTGCAGCGCCAGGGGAAACAATTACACCCTCGCAAGCATTACGTGACATTAATTCTAATCATTTTCTCGTGACATCCTTCATATTCAGACTCGTAAATTGCAGTTGTGTTTAGAATATTTAAGAAGGAAATGAGTCGTTGTTTTTCAACTCTGTGGCAATGACAGCATGCGATGACGAATGACATTAAAACTTTATTGCAATATTATACTTTATTTGAACTAAATTAACTTTTGTAGATAAATAAATAAAGTTGCTGACATAGCTCAAAGCAGAAACGTTCTTGAGTGAAGTAAACGCACCGCTAAACGCAGCGTGGGACGGCCTTCAACGAGATTGACAGATGACCTGGTGAAGATGGAAGATAGAAGGTGAAGAAGTCATCGGTGCGAGCTGCATGCAATCGGTTTCCCGTCCGGTAATTTGTAGGGGAGTCCTTTGTTCAGTGGTGGACGTCCTTCGGCTGATATGTGAGTGTTATTGTGAGTTATCAGCAAAACTTTATTTCCCAGTGAATTTTAGAAGAATCTGCTGGATGATGATGATGAAATAAATATTAAGTATATCAATATTGTATGTGGCAGTGATAGCCTAGTGGTTGAACGCTTGCCTTCCATACAGGAGGTCTGCTCGGAATTTACGGATTCATGTGCGGGTCAGAATTCGATTATCACTTGCGTTAACGGTGAAGGAAACCATCGTGGGGAAACCTGCACACCTGATATGGCTCCAAATTGTTCTTAATGGTTTGTCGTCCACCAACTCGTAACAGGCCAGTGTGTTGGACTAAGGCCTAACCTTTCTCATCGTGGGAAAAGGTCCGTGCCCAGCAGTGGGACAATAATGGATTGATTGTGTTATATAGTACCTATTTAACAAAGAGAGCCTGCGTAGTCTGAATAAGCAACCAAAATATCTTTCACACAACATTTTGAGGCCATATTTGTGATTACTCTTAAAAGCCGACCGACATAATTCAAAAGTCACTTACGTTTTATTTTTCAACCTGTTTCGTATGTTATTAACGTGTCTTGATGGCTCGTCGTTAATGTAACCAAAATCTGGCAGATTCTTCTAAAATTAATATATTGGCCGTGTGGTGCCGCCTACAAATAGCACCAACCCATCTCATGCCGTGGGTTTCGTAAAAGGCAACTATTGGATTAGCCGGAAGATGGGCAACAGCGGCCGTTGAGTTCATTAGCAACTCAACTGCGATCGCCAATCCGCCTGCTAAGTGTGGCGATTCTGGCAAAACACCCCAATGAGCACACCACACACCCATATCGGTCGTTGTGGTAATCTTTGGGGGAGGGCTGTGTCCAGCAGTAAACTTTATTCGGGCGAAATGATAGTGATAGTAATTAACAAAAAATAACCTTGCTGATAACACACAC
Organism: Diloba caeruleocephala; assembly: GCA_947459985.1. NCBI lineage: Eukaryota > Metazoa > Arthropoda > Insecta > Lepidoptera > Noctuidae > Diloba > Diloba caeruleocephala. The sequence continues at coordinate 9,306,640 of OX381618.1, forward strand.
ATCAGCCAAGGCCTTTGTACACGGGGACGCTTTTGTACAGCTGTGGACGTAATTTGGCTGATGTGATGACACACATCAGCCTATAAACTTCCACTGCTAAATATCGGCCTCTTAATGATCTAGTGATCATTCATCATCCCAATGAGCATGCCAGTAGTAGATACTGCCATAAACACCCGCTTAGCAGGTCGATTGCTGATCGCAGTATATTGTTATTAGCGCACGGTGCGATGCTGTGACCCATCATCTTGATATCAACCCTTAGTTTCCTATTACGACCCCCATGGATAGAGAGAGGTAATCTATTCATTGTCGAAAATCACACGAAATCTTTTTTTATTGGTCTCCAGTGGAAATTCTATATGAACTTCCTTCGCCCCGGGGAAGGCCAAAAGGGTATACTAGACTCCTATTGGCTAAAATCACTGGAGCGGGCATCTTCGACACCGAAAGAGGACTCCAGGCCCTCATAATATCACACTAAAGCCATCGATGATACCACGCCTTTAGCCACATCTTGGAGCGGATGACTGTAAAGCGGTCACCCCCTCTAGCATAGGGAAGGCGACTGGTAAAACGTCGCCCCCCAGGCACTTCTCGGGGAGGACTGTAAATGATCCTCCAAGCCTCGCTGTGCGCTGTGCTGCGCAGACGGTGGCACATGATCACGTGTGCGCCACAATTTTCCCGGGGTCGCTTGGTACTGGCACTGCGCACTCATGACCCCCGACACCAAATGGAACCTACTCAATAAACAAACAGATTATTCATTCTCACTACAAGGACTGGATTAAGTGATTCAAGATTCGTGTTTAAAGATAAATGCTACATATTTTTCATATCACAAAAATAAATGGTGACGATATATATTTGGGACACAAATTGCACTCATTTATTACGCCCGCATTTATAAGAAACGTTTAAATTTATCACTTCGGTGTAATACGTGGTCTCTTAAGTGTTAGTCTAAACGATGCTTGCATTATTCTGCTCCTATAATATATTATGTACATGTATTTACTGGGACGTGGACTGCTATTACGTTACTAAAACTACTCAATTCTGGTCCAAAGTGTTTGAGAGAGATAGCACAAGCTTTAGTACATTTATAAATATTAGAAAACTGAGTATTAGTATTCCGTACGGTGTTTGGACTTAGAATATAGTACCACTCCATCTTCTCCCGTGGATGTCGTGAAAGGCGGACCAAAAGAGGGTTACTGAGGAATAACTGACGTTACGGACACTGCAAGGTTCGTGTTCGTAGGATGACTAAGGTGACAGGCGCTGTTACAGTTTTTTTTTATCTACGATAACGACCATGAACCCTGCAAAGCGTTCGAAACGTCAGGAAAAACAAAAATATGTCATATATGCGATGTAATACGTTTGAAAGTGTTTTAATATAATGAGTAATAACCGCGAAAAGCTAAGACATATATCAATTAAGTAGATCAATACAGCAAATTTACAAAATACTATCCTAAAATATGTATTATTCTGCAACTAAAAGTCAAATTCATTTCATATTTATTATTCAGGTATACAATCGAGACCGAATACTGACTTTACATTCTGTACATCGAAGACAAAACGACTAGCTGAATGGGATCTATGCAATGACATCGTGAATATTCTTTTGTACGGAACTCATTTCGAGTAGAGAATAGACCTGTCTGCTAGTGAAAGCCTCACAATAATATTTCATGTTATTGTTATAGAATGGCTGACAAATTACATTTCCTGCTTTGAGTTATTCACAACACGAGTACGAATGAAGATATGTATTGATATAAACAATAGAATCATATATTTACGTTCTGTATCATCGCGTTGCAGATGACTAATTAGACTAAAGTGCGGCCGCCAAGAGAATGCGTTCCTGACATAATTTAATTGGTCTAGTTTCTTTTATATTAAATATTAAATTTCATATATATCATGTAGTAACTTCAACACAAAATAAACTTAATTAATTTAGCGCTAAATAAAATCTTTAATGTAACAGAAACTAGACCAATAAAATTATATTATGAACGCATTCTCTCGTCGGCCGCATTGTATGTATGATTTAACGCGCTGAGAATATAACAAAAATAGGAAATACATTTATCTCAGAAATTAACATTGGTTACAGTTTTTGAGCACGCAATGTATCGTAAACAACGCGATTGAAACGCTGCGTGGTTATTGTACTATGATATATGATTATATTAGCCGTGTGGTTCTTTATTCATTCAGAAATATTAAACGTTCTGGATTGTAATTATTAAAGACGCACGTGGAAATAAAATATTTAAATTAAATTAAGCAATTGACTTTCTTTTTAAATCCAAAAATCGATATAACAAAACCAACTTCTTAATCTAAACTATAGAATAGTTATTCTAAGCCGCACTAATACAAACAGTTTGAACATGCAACAATATCGTATTAATTCAAGTGAAAACAACAACTTACCGACAGCCAACGGGCACCTATCCACAAAGGGTGCAATCAACTGTACTCAAGCAAACAGCTTTGCTTACTACAGGTTAAAGCCTCTCATAAGGTACCAAAGCAAAGCTCAGGATTGTTTAATAGTTGGTCTTAAGGTTGAACAAACTTCGATATTATTATTCCTATTCAATATGCTTTAGGCTTTCTTCGAGATCGAATCAGAAATAAGGAGATCCGACGAAGAACTAAAGTTGCCTACATAGCTCAAAGGATTAGTAAGCTGAAGTGGCAAATTTAGATGCGGAAAAGCCTTTGATCGTCAGTGGATGTGCTTAAGCTGAAACGATGATGATGGCTTTAAACAAATCGGCCTCAGGTGTCATCGATGTTTAATCTCTATCAGTATCATCACTACTTTATGCTCCTTCATAAGTTTGTATTTTTAATCTTCTTCCCCAAAAAAACTGAATTGATTCGAATGGGGTTTTCACTGTTAGATAGCAAGGTTCTTCGGAAAGGTATTATGCTTGATTTTCTAGAAAAATGAATGTTTTTTGTGTTTGTCCCTTCCTAATCTAATGACTTCCTATATCATTCATCCGATTAAGTCAAATCTTTGTAAGTTGTTGCTGCCACTTGCGTGAAACTTTCTAACATAGAAAAAGAAAATAAGAACTAAGATTTGTTCTAAGAACATTCATATGCAATAAGGTCGAAATCTCCAAATGAAGTGTATGACGTATCAAAGACGCTTAAGTGAAGTGACGCCTTTTTGAATGAAGAACGTTATAGCTCTTATAGCATACGCTTGTTGTACGATATTCAACCATAACTGGGTTCTAAATTAAAGTTCGTGACTGTATATTATAAAAGTAACGTGGCAAAATGACAAACGACCTTCATGCACGTACGTATCTGAAGAAGTCAGAGCCATGTCGGAACGAGTAGCAAATATAAAGATAAAGTACAAAGGGAAATGCTCAAATGGGTTTCAGATTGCTCGAAGATTTGGATCACATTATCATAATACTTGAGGTGGGGCAATAAGAATAAAAGCAGAGTAAATAAAAATTCCGAAATCTGACCAACGATTGATCTTGGCATTCCTACACACATCACGTTGGTTGATGGTATAGTAATTCGTAATTCTTGTTATGATCTCAGATATTAACAACTTAAATCATATACATAGATAGTACGTTCACGACTTATTTATGGTCGTCACTATGCAAATAAATTTTAACTTGTGACGTGACGCAGACTATATTTTGCGATGTTTACTGGTGCCGGAGGCATTAGAATTTGTTCTGTAGGCTCCAACTTGAAATACAACCAACAAGCTTCAAAACAGAGTTGTTTTAATATGAAATAACCAGATTTTTTAAGATGTTTGTCTCCTAGTTTTTTTAACCCTGTGGTTCTTATTATCACCCCACCCCACCTCATCCCATGAATGTCGTAAGAGTCGACTATGGAATTAGCCGGAGTATGAGCACTTTAAACCGGAAAGATGGGCACCAAGGTCCCTTCTGTGGAACAGCAGCCTTTCTGCGCTCATTGACCCGCCTGCAAGGCGTGATAAGTACCTACTAGCAAAATGACGACTCAACTGTGGAAATCTAGGCCATTGTTCAGCAGTGGACGTCCTTTGGCTGATATAATGAGCTGAAGCACATACGTGTGAATTCTAGTAATTTTTACATTATAGTTCTGTAAATGAATAGGACGTTTCCAAATTATGCCTTAAAAAGTCACCAATAAAAATACTTCCGAACAAAATACCACGGGTAATTTCACAAGAAAATACCTTTTAAAGCATTGCTGATATTACGGGGACCCTGTCAGTAATGTCGAATCGTCGGATCACCGGAGAACGCTGACGCTAGACTGATCTCAGCGTGTAACAAATCGACCTCTATAAAAGCTATTTATTCGTGATCTTAAAGTATCTGCATGGAGCTACTAATTCATGTGTGTATAGCTAAACGATTGTATAGAAAGATCTTTGTCTCGAGACCAAACCGTATCGAAACTGAACGAATGGCCAAATCCCTTAAAAATACACGATGCACGTACTATTTAGCTTAAGCTAAATAGGATTTTTAACCCTGGGTTGTATAACGGTTGAATTCGATCCTTAACTGGTCAACTATTTATTTTGAACTTATCATAATTTTAGTCGTATTAAGGATGTTAATAGAAAGTTCGGTGCCACTAAATATACAATTGAAAAACAGAATACAAATGTTTTTTTCTTAAAAACGTATGTTATCAATTGTTTTGGCTTTTAAAGCTATAGAGATTTTACTATGACTAACGTATTTATAATTAATTACCTACGTGATAAGTTTTAGTATTTTTGCGTGAGACAGCTTAAGAACCGCAGTCGACAGTTAACTCGTAAATGGGCTGGTTAGACCGGGTAAATATCACGCCGTCATAGAATACCACTGTGAAGTCCCAACAGTTTTTCTGCGTCTCTAAAGGTCACCGATACATATTTTTTTTTTAAACTTTGCGCCACACTAGGATTTTCTCCTGTGTCGTGGGTGCGTTTACAGACATGAATTCCACATACAATACACCCAGACCCGGAACAACTACCTGCAGATCATACAAATAATTGTTCCGTGTGGGAATCGAACCCACGACCCTCGGCGCAGCAGTCGACTGTATCAGCCACTGCACCAATCGTGCCACACATCTCGCTCGTTTGTCCTCCTGTATCATAAAAATAATATCCCTACGTATCCTCTGTATATAATGCATTTGAATATAAATAATTATTCAGTGCGTGTGTATGCCACTGACCTCTTTCTAATCGGCTGGACGGAATATGATGTTTTTGTTTATGTTTGAGTGGGTCCGTGGATGGTTTAAATTCACAATTGGATTCGGTAGGTGGCGCCTGTATGAAGCTGGGGTGGGCAGCTAGTATAATATAGGAATGTTTCATTTATTAATACTGTTTCATATCGATTTAGTATGACAATGATTATTGTGCGGTTCCGCCTAAAAATAGCACCCCACCATCTCGTCCCATGGGTGTCGTAAAAGGGACGTTGACTATGAGATTAGGTGGAGGATGGGAAGCAGCCACCTTCGAGTAGATACATTTACAACTTCCGTTGCCAAACCGACTATCAGGCGAAGCGATTATGGTAAAACCCCCAATGAGCACTCAACTCAACCCAACCCAGTCGTTGTGGCTACCTTTGGGGAAGCCTATATCCATCAGTGGACATTTTTCGGTAAAAATATATTCAGACGTTTATACAAATAAACTAGCCGTACCCGCCCGCTACGCTAGGCGCAAATTATATTTACACCTATTCATGTATTCTGGACCCTGCTGCAAGATATAAAATTGGAACACACATGAAAATTTAAGTTATAATTCATGTATTGATCCCGAATATTTTCATTGAGAACCGTTGAGCCGTTTCGGCGCCCATTCGAGATAACATTCAGTATAGTAAAAGGATAATTGTAAACGTTACTATTACGCTTGATGCATATATAATAATATAATGGCCGAAAACTGTGGAGGGTGTGAGAGAAGGCTTATCGTGTGAGAGAAACAGGAGGCCGGCTTCGGTCTCATCCCTACTGCTGTTGCTGCTGTTTACTGGGCGAGAAGTGACACCGGTAGACGCCTGGGGGGATAACTTACCAAGTGATAATTGATCAGTTATCGAGCGGGATGAAAAAATACTAAAAACAACTATTAAAAATAGGGGTTGGTGATAGAAGGGTGAAAATTTAGGGTTGTATGTATTTTTAATGCCAAACTATAATTTTTTTTTAATTAAAATGATTGACCAAAAAATTTTAAAAAAAAGTTGGGGTCGACAACCCTTATCACTTAGGGCTATGAAAAATAGATAGTAGCCGATTCTCAGACCTACTGAATATGCATATAAAATTTCATAAAAATCGGTCAGGCTGTTTCGGAGGAGTATTGTATCTAACACTGTGACACGAGAATTTTAGATATTAGATTAATAATATTTATAATTACTTATAATAATATATTCAGTAATACAATCCAATAATATAATATTCTAGTTAACATATTCTATCACTGAGTACTTTCACTCTCTTGTAATCTGTCTCACTCACTAATATGGGCAAGAATATGCGCTGCTAAGCCACTGTATGGGTTGCATTACATCGCCGAGTTCGCGTTTATGCGTTTCACATTTTTGTGTAAAAGCCCCATCCTAAACAAGCCTTGAGAAGTTTCGCTTCAGAATAACCTTACAAGCAATTACCTAAGCCTGAAGAAACGACCTCTCGCCTGACCAAATCCACCGACTAATTGTGCCCATTACTTATTCAACGGGACATTTTCCGCAATTACCCAGCCCTTTCACCTAAATACGAAAATAAGGATTAATTGTTTACATATTGTAGTCCTTATTCCTTCGTTTGACAAGCCAATATTAGAGTGCGAGATACAACAGATGTAATTGACGTAATCTTGGATACTCAAAAATACGATTTAATACTTCATCATGAACTTCCTCGGCCCCGGGGAAGGTCGAAGAAGCTTGACGGTCTCCTACTGGCTAAAACCATATCTCGGAGGGGATGACTGCAAAGCGGTTACCCCCTCTAGCGGAGGAAAGGTGACTGTAAAATGGCCGCCCGCCAGGCACTGTCAAGGAGGATTGTAAGGATCACCCCAAGCCTAGGGTCACGGGCACGCAGATTGGGGGGTTTACCAAGTGACCCCCGGGAAGACGGCGGCATGCACATGGCCACGAGCAGCCATGTGCGCAGTACAGCGCACAGCGAGGCTTGGGGGAATCCTTTACAATTCTTCCCGAGAAGTATCTGAGGGCGGCCATTTTACAGTTGCCTTCCCTCCGCTAGAGGGGGTGATCGCTTCACAGTCATCCCCTCTAAGATGTGCCTAAAGGTGTGGCTCTAGTATGATTATACTAGCCGAAGATGACAGCTCCAGTGGTTTTAGCCGTTATGACTCCGGTATTCGCCCTTCCCCAAGGCGGAGGAAGTTCATGATGATTTTCCACTAAAAAGGACCGTTTATTGTAGCCGTAATAGGGCGGCCCATGTTCAACAGTAGACGTTCTCGGGCTGATAAGATGAAGAAGAAGATGTTTGCGAAGATGTCAATTAATGACACAATAACTATTGGAACCCACATAGAAAATCTAACTAAATGCAAAATTAGAGCATACGTGTTATACACAATCTTATCAACCCATAATTTAATACAGTCACATTTAATTTTCCTGGCACTACAATAAAACCTTCCCACGAAGAAGTCGGCAGCTCAAGAAATATTCGCCAGCAACAAGCAAACTGAAACAGAGCTTCGTAAAGAAACAATATTGTACGTTCCACCACAAAAGGTTCGACGAAAGAACAACGTTAACATTTTATATTTAATTGAAACGCGTATCGTTACTGTATCTAGGTTAAATGCTCTAACTAACGAACAAGCAATAACTAGTTTTAAGTAATTTCGTTCAAGTTCTATACCATAATTTTAATGATAATAATTAACCTACATACTATGATGAATATCAACACAGCTATTGCGCTCGAATGTGCACAATATTCTTTATTTGTTTCCAGTTTTATTTTCGCTTCCATTTTGAACATAGACTCGATAGAACAATACACTCATTTGTCTAGGTGTAGGGATTGAAAGTGGCAGCGTTTATTCTATATATGAGGATCATTTTGGTTTCACAGGGAGTCTATTCTACGTAGTTTAGTTTTTTCCTGTGGATATATGTACATCATGTATTTCCTACGACGTGGGGTAGGCCTTGCATACTGGATTCTTACTGGCTTTAACCACCGGAGTTATCTTCGGCACTGAAGTGGGGGTCCCCCCAGGAGCTCGCAAACAAACACACTGGAGCCCGTAGTTCTAATTAGAGACCTTAAAATAAACCTCTGACTAATAGTTTTCGTTATACTATTGATTGGAGTTCAGGAGTCCAAATAGACAGATGTTTTTGTTATATACAAACTACAGTCCAATAACGCAGTACTCTATACGTCGGTATTTTAATATCTCATCGTCATCGCCACCTTGTATATGAAGGTCACAAACTGCTAATTTGAAGAGATCAAATTAGGGAGTTTTCCTTGGCATATATAAATTGACAAGGAAAAATCTATGGTGAATCAACTATTTTTACTATTTCTATTAGTTTATTTTAAAATTGTTATCGTGCAGATTGAAGTGAAGGAAACATAATGTTGTCCAATTTTCGATACGAATCAAACGAACGGATATGTCAGTGACTCGTGACAGTCATCGTGATCGCGGACATTGATTAAAGTTATATGTAGCCCACTAGTGTGTACAACTTATGCTCTAGATCAACGGCACGGTTGGGCCGTGTCTAAGCGATTGGCTTCCTGCGCTACATGTTGTGGGTTCGATTCCCGCACAGAACAAATATTTGTACTATCTGCAGATACTTGTTTCGGGTCTGGGTGTTTGTGTATTGTGGTTTATGTCTGTAAACTGATCCAAGGACTCAATTGTACTTTTTCAATGTACAACGGTTGGAACAAAATGGAACCTGAAACGTTAACTAAGCAAACGATTCGTGTACAATAATAAAAACTTAGAACTGCTACGAAAGCTCCAGCTATCCTATTGCAATTAATCCCGTCAGTCCGTTAACTCCTTTGCCAATAAACGGAGTTCCGTAGTGAAACTGTAAAACCCTTTTTACGGCGTTGCCGTCCCGTCGTACCGGCTTAGCTAAGTGCTGATAAAGCGAAAGATTAACTTTCAGATCGTTTAGAATGTATTTCTTCGTATATTTTAATTGAGAAATTATTCAGCGAAAGGTACTTGGTTGAGTTTTTCTCATTGAAATTTCCAACAGAAATTCTTAGTACTTGGATACTATTTTTTCATTTATGGGTAATCCCACTAATCACGGAATGTAATAAACTAGTCTCAAAAAGATGAAAACCAAAATAAATTTCCTTAAAATTTAATAATAGGTCATATAGATACTGTTACTGGTATCAGCTCTGATTAACTAACAGTGACTTACATAAGGAATTATGAATGGAAATATGGTATAAGTTACGATAGGTTTATAAAGCTACCCCGAGAAGTGCCTGGGGGCTACCTTTTTACAGTGGCCTTCCCTCCACTGGAGTGGGTGACCGCCCTCCGAGATGCCTAAGGGCGTGGCATCAATGGGGAGCTCTAGGTTGATCTTACGAGGACCTGGAGGAGCCCTCCTTCAGTGCCAAAGATAACCGTTCCAGTGGTTTTAGGTGTCCGGCATGCCCTTCACCCTTCCGGGGTGGAGGAACTTCGTGTAGAATTTCCACTGGAGACCAATAAAAAAAGGTTTATAAGGCAAAATGTTATGTTTCTTTTTAAGTTACCATGACGTATTTACAATTAATTTTTCTAAATAAAGCAGTTAATAACCAAAGTGTGACAGAGGTCAAACTTAGTTCTTCGACAACAATCATAACCTTACTCGATAAGGCATATTATGACGTGTATGATCGTCATAATGTACCGAAGCATCCTATCTTACTACAGAGGCTGTCAACATTTTCACGTCCCCGAGCATAGTTCACCTCGATTACGCTCCGGCTTACATAAATCGTGGACGCTGATTTATGTTTGACACCGACAAAGTCATGTAACGTGTCACATCACAAAAAATATAAAAAGGAAAGGGCTCCCTTTACTAAGTCGCGGCACGAAATGACGTGATGCTAGTTTTTTACTGGTTAATGTGATAAGTCTGTTAGATACTGGTTTTAATGTATTTATATTTATTTTATTTTTGTGATGGGCTTCTCTCATTCCTTTCGAGGGGAATGTAGATGTTTATCTGGATAGTTGGCGAAGCCTGAAGAGCACAGCCAGTCAGGCTTTAAACTATATACTAAGTAACTGCACACGAAGGCATCCCCTGCGGGACAGGGACCTCGGCTCCGAGCATTATTTAGCTAGCTATAACAACAATTCGCAAAGAGATAACAATTATACTTGTGCGGGGAGAGCAGTATTGCTTGCACAAAGTCGCGATGATTTTTTCGTTCCACTGAAATTATCTTTGACTAGCTGGCAAGTCTGCAGTCGTTGTATTGCCCTTTCCGGTAGATAGCGCTACTTATTGGATCCTGGCGTAGCAATAAACCGTAGTCTCGACAAAAAAAACGTATTGTGTGAATATGACCTCAATCGGTCAAGTCGTTCAGAAGTTACACGGTCACTAACAGACGCACGATTATATATATAAAGATAAAGTAAAGAGAATTTGATTGCTTTACCTGTCTAACAAATTAAAGGAGCTAGTCATGCGTTTCATTATAACCACATATAATATATAATATTAATTCTTGACTTAAATAAGAAGAGTCGACGTATGAATAAAATGAAAAAACAACTGGTTGATGTTTATTTAAGAGTGTTTATGAACCATAATATAATTATTGACAATAATTTATTTTTAAAACTGTAAATATTGTTGTATTAAAAAGTTTTATAGACAATGCTTACAAAATATATTCTCTTTTGGTTCATAACATCATTTCCGCCGAATAAAATGCACTACTGGACACAGGCCTCCCCCAAAGATCGCCACAACAACCGGTCCGGGTGTGTTATGTACTCTTTGGGGGGTTTGCCATAACCGGCACGATTGGTAGGTGGACTGGCGAGCGCAGTTCAGCTGTTAATGTATTCGAAGGACGCTGCTGTTCATCCTCCGGCTATTTTCATAGTCGCCTTTTACAATGGGTTATGCTATTAGCAACCGGCACCACACGGTCTGTAGTCGGCACAATCCGTCGCAATCGTTCATAACGTAGGTATATTTTTACTGTCTATTAGAACAGAAAACGGTACAGTTTGATTCCGATTTCATGTCACTATTACGAATGTACCCTCAGTATACACTAATATCTGATAAACCTTAGTATGTAATCCTTTTTATATTTCTGTACTGGTCCAAGTACCAAAATTGATGCACATGGGATTTTCACCTATACAAGCGAAGAAAAATAAGGAATTTCACAAAACTTTTTAAAAACAAGCTTTAATTCATTATTTTCTTCTTTTTCTCAACAAACCCTTTTATTTGAGATCCATGTTATGGGGGTATAAAAAATAACTGCTTCGCTATCAGTGGGAGTCCGCCATATTGGATTTAGAATGACGTCACTTAGCTAACCATCCAAACTCAGCGTTTATGCAAAATTTCAGATAGTGGTGCGAGATAGCTGTTTTAAAATTCAGTGCAAGAATTGACCCATACTAACAAAGCAAGTTAAGTAAAACCTCAAAAAAAAAATATGAACAGATTCTATAAAAAATCCTGCTTTGGGAATCATTATCAAAAAATTGAATAATGACTTAATGAGAGTGATTTGAAATACTATAAGCACACGTAGTTTTTTCTTTTCTTCGTTGATACTACCTAGTGACGACACTAGCATGCTTGTGCTTTGCCTGGTCGGAGCGTCATGCCAACCCATGACAACTGTAACCATATTATTGGTGTCCAGTGGAGTGGCATGTCCCTTCGCCCTTTCCCGGGGCAGAGAAGAAAGAAGTGGAAGTACATGATATATTTCCACCGTATGAATAAAATTAAAAAAAGGTAAACTGTAGTCAGAACACAGCAAACTATCAAATACAGAATCAAACAGTCTTGAAATAGCTTTGGAAGCCATACACGCGAATATCAAAGTACATAACCCTCTTACTACTACTAACTTCAGTTGATGAAACCTATTCAAAGTAAATCTTCATTAATAGGTTAATTATTACTGTCATTCAGTGGGAAACAGGCTGCAAATGTTTAACAATATCTACGAGTAATGGCGCTCTCTGTCTGTTATTAAATAATCACCATTTGAATGTACTATAACAAGGAAGCCGGTATTATTGTAGCTGTAGATGTTCTCGTATTTTGTTTTATCTTCAGAACTTTCTCAATTCCTTTCACGTTAATGAACACTGGCAGTATACCAAGAAATGCAAGAACGAAGAATTCTTAGAACAATTATTTTAAAGATTATTAGTAAAATAATCATGCTGCTTATTCGTGTTGTGTCCAAATTAAGAATATAGCACCACTCCATCTCCCCCCGTGGATATTGTATAAGGCAATTAAGGGACTCTAAACCAGAGGGATGAGCAGCAGCATCCCTTTTATGAAACAGCAGCCATTCTGTGCTCATCAACCCGCCTGTCAACCGTTGAGAGTACTGGCATATTCTCCTCTAAATCTCGGTACAATTGTGGAAATGTATGGGGGTGGCTTTTGGCTGATATGATGATGCTGTTGATCGTTATCTTCCTTGTGAAACTGCCACAAGAAGATTACGATGATATTCGTATTTTTATCTGTTGTAATAACAATTTAATGTATACACATAAAAATCCTAATGAACATTTTAAAAATTATGATGTGTTTAATGAAGAAATAAAAGCGAATTTAATATAACAATATAAAGTGCTATGCTATAACATAAAATTCTTTTTATGGGCCAAAATATGTCTCTAAAGTGTCTGAGATATGTTTTGGACCAGTCTTGTTACAAGCAAAAGGGTAATAATCGTTCACTTCACAACCTTTTTAGCCCGTAAACGTGCTTAGCAAATAAATTGGCGATAGAAATATTTTTATATAATATAGTCTTAGGTTTTTACGAGTATCGTCATCAACAGGACGTCCAGTGTCCAAGTGTGACATTACATACACAAAAACAAATCAAGTTTTCAATCTATAATAATCTAAAGATTTTATATTATATGCTCTCTATTCATAGGTTAACAAGCCTCTGCAATGAGGAGCCCAGCCTTTTCATAGGCTTACACGGAACCATGGGTCCAACACGTAGAATTGAATTAGAGAATTTGAATCTAAAATGTAATGGTATAGTAACCTGGGACTCTCGATGACTGCACTATAAAATGAAGTCATGTCCCCGGTTGTGTAGACTATTGTATGATATGGAAACTATACCGATAACGTCTACTGCAATGGGTGTTATATGGAATGAAAACTTGACGAAAAACGGGAACAACGGCGTCTACCTTTCGACCTATAAAGTGAAATGCTGTGGCAGACGGTGATTCGCCACTCACAAGATGGGCCTCTTAAATGGCCACCACAGGCGCGACAGGAAGCAACATCGGTTTCACCATGGCGCGTTACGAAGACCGGAGCGGGTTTTACCGATATTTCGGCATTAGACACGTAGTTCCACCCCCGAGCATGTAGCTCTGGTGGACCCCTCTGATCAGCCAACTAAGGCAAGTCAGATTTGAAACCAGAGACAAGGCCCTGATCACCCTCACTGTAGCCATCGGATACCCAGTGTCCCCATCCACATATAGCTCACCACAAGCTGTCCAGCGTTCTGTAAGCTTCTTAATAGATCTTCTAATGATGTTTTTTTTTTGTATCAAATAGGAGGAAGAATTGATGAAGCCGCTTTAATCTGCCCTCCGTGATAGCGCTATCCCATGGCGAGATAATGTCTGCCCAGAGGGGTGGATCATATCGATTATTAATTTCGGCCGTACGGCGACAGGCGTACACTCTTTTGAAGTTATTTTATCGACTTTATAGATGCATGCGATTATCACCACAGTTTCTTATTACTTTTTAGTGTGGTGTGAAGTTTAGACCTTTATCATTTTTATTTTAGGATTCCAAACTGGTGGTTTTTACCAACCATCTTCTCTGATGAACTTAGGATTTTTTTAATACGCAAATATACCAAAATATGCTGTCACTCATGTTTTATATTTACTACTCCAAAAACCAACTCAAACCAACATCGAACTCTTTATACCGAAAATAATTTTATTAATTCACTATTTTTCCAGTGAACTGCTTGTCTGCAGGTGTGAACAATGGCGGCAATCGACGTCCAACCCAGGCATAGTTGAGGGCTATTACGTAGCGAGCAATAAGGGCCTGGTCAAAGTTATGACCGAATGGTGACGGAAAATTTATGTTAATGGGGAAAGATGTTCCTGTAATTTTGACGTAAGAGAATATTATTCTTGGATTTGGCTTTTGATTCCATTCTGTTCTTGCACTGGTTTTAGTTAAGAGATTGATTAACATTTAAGGTACTAAATTTTGATCAAACACATTAATTAATTTTTTTTATACGATCGTGTTCAAGCAAATTGATAACCATATCGAGAGGTGAAAGGTTAAAACGGAAGAAAGCAGAAAAGGTTGCTGATGCTGAATATATCTATATATAATACAATTGAAGTGTCCGTCTGTGATTTCAAAATACATGGCAAAATGTTAGTGAAAACCGCTATTTATACGATCATCATCATCATATCAGCCAAAAAAATGTCCACTGCTGAACAAAAGGCTCTCCCATAAGATGACCGGTTAGATGCCGTGTGTCGTCATTTTGGGGGGAAATTGTCAGTACTCAGCATGCTTGGCCAGCGGGTCGGTGAGTGCAGGTTGGCTACTGCTTCACAGAAGGGACGCTGCTGCCCATCCCTCTGGTTTAGATTCCCTTGTCGCCTTTTACGACATCCGCGGGAGGAGATGGAGTGGTGCTATATTCTTAATCCGGAAACTAAACGGATACGATGCCTAATCCTAACCTGAACCTGACAGCATTTAGATTTTTGTCTGTCTGTATGACAATTTGTCTCAAATGGGCTCCGAAACGGCTCAATGGATTTCAATGAAAATATTAGAGATTAAACAGGATTTTCAACATAAATGTTCGTGTATGTTTCATTTAGATATCTTGCAGGGTTCAGAAGATTTGAATATAAATATAATTTACGCCGAACGAAGTGTAGTAGGTATATAACACATAAGTCGATATCTCAAAAATATCAAAAAGCATTTCACGTCTCGATTGATGATATTCATTATCATGTTACATCCTCTAGGAGAGTCCGCATCCCCGCCAACATGATTTTACTTTCTACGATTTATATTAACCACGTTCTTTTCCAGGCTTCTAATTCAGTTTGACAATATAGAGAACCGACACACAGACAGATAAACAAGCTCGCTTTTACACTTAATATAATAATAATGAAGTAAAAACCGTTCTAAATACTCGAACAAATTATTGGCACCTGAAGAAGTTACTAGTTCACTTTTCAGTGTCTCGAAAATGACCCTAACATATGATTTGAATTTTAACATATCAAATCATAGAGGGCAGGCAGAGATGATGGTTACCCTTAGTCCTGTATTTTTTTCTTGGTTATTTATTTAATGTCGTGCGACACTTGTCCCGTAAAATGATTTACTATTCAGTATAAATAATTTTAAATATCTGTGGCATGTGTCTACCTATCTGCTATTTAACTACTTATATTTAGTTATCTTTTATAACCTGTAAGTATGACCGTTTTTTTTCAGAAGAAGCAGATCAACCCACTATGTATACACGGAGATCCTCTATCCTATATGTATCGTTAATGCTTTGTCATCGGTTCTATGCAAGGGTGTATTTATGTATATTGTCATTGGGGTATAGCCCAGGGCAGCAGCATTTTGGGAGCACCAGAATAGTTATTTTACATACCTATGAATTTATGGATTAAGATATTCTACTAGCTTTACTTTCAACAGAGAACAACCTGATAAAGGATATGGAATATTCCAATATAATCAATTCATTTTCAATCAATCAATTCAGTGCCGTTTGGAATATGTAGCTTTAGTAATAAATTTTTCATTCATTTAAGTGTAACGCATAACATTTTGATATTTTATAAAGATATTGCGATAGGTAAGAGCCCAGCTTGGGTTCGAACTTAATAAACACGCCATACACTGGTTGTATATGGAAGTCGAGTTGCGCTAAAAATTGCAAATCAGATTTTAGTTACCATAACGTAGCCTTATAAATTCCGATGACGACAGCGTTGCTGCCGTCACTGTCAACTCATTCCTTCTCCATTTTCAATCACTCGGTCATAAAAGATGGCGGCTCTATATACCTAGATAACTTTTTGGATGAATTCAAATTCGACTGAAAATAATTAGGACGTTCTTTAAATTACAACAAATATCATTAATTTAATCAAATACGCTTTTGAATCTTCTCATCTTACAAAGTGTTCAGCTAATCGAATTAAAACCATACTAGAACAGGGGTAACCGTTTTCAACAGAAAATGTATAGTATGGAATTTCTAAACGACGATTTCAAGGGTTCTTAGGAATATACAGCAAAACTAAAATTTTAGCAAAGCCCTGTCTAACAATACAATACAATTATAATCCTGAATTAACTTACTGAATAAAGGGTAGGTAACTTGTTTAAAAACTATAATAAACATTGAAATGGAGATTTTAAGTATAATTTATTAGAAGGAACCCGATACCCATTCAATTCTAAACATATAAATTCATGGTATCATAAAATTCAAAGCGTGATTTGAGAACATTAGTACGAAATAACTCTGTTTTCTGTAATAACTGTATTTTGTAATAGCGGCTACACACGTTTTGTTTAGGGCCCTTTATGTAATAATTTCACTTTATATTCGGGGCATTATTTGTTTACGATTATTTTGTCTTTTCATGGTGTCTTTGAAACGCGAAATTATAGGCGCAATTCAAAAGGCGTGGACGTGGCGCAGACGTGACATAATCCATAGTCTGTGTTCTATCCACGCCTCTGTATCAAAAATGCATATTATGACGTGTTACCACACATATATCTGTATGAAAATCACAAGCAGTGCACAAACAACCGCGCCCCGTCCAGTACTCTTTACGTAACTTGCTCTTAATTAATAATTGCTTGAAGTCTTATGGCCCTCATGGTTTACTGCCAAGTAATTATGACGTACACATATGAATATGCAAATCAGCCCGTAAACATCCAATGCTGAAGATGAGCCTCGCAATTCCCACTACAATGAGCTGCCATAGGAAATATTGCCATAACCACGATGTTTGGAGAGCAGATTGGTGATCACAGAATGTTCTTATTAGCACTCGGGAGAATACTGCTGCCTATCCCCTTAATATAAATCCTTAGTCATCGTTTACGACAGCCTTGGAGAAGGATGGCCTATTCTTTGCCAGGAACCACACCGAGGACTGACTACTAAAGACTAACTGTAGTACAGCCAAGTTATTATGGATGAAGTTACCAATAATAGATAGAAATAGGTATTCTTTACCATCAATCTTTCATTTGCGTTTGTTTAGAGGCCAGTTTTGAGTCAGAACTGTTTAAATAGACAAATGGCCACCGTTTAGGCTTAACGACTGCCATCTTATGACAGTGACTGCGGCCGAAAATTTATCGTGCCGTCCGCAGCACGGAGAATCCCAGTTCAAATACAACAATGCGGTCACCCATTCATAGTCTGCCCGCGCCGAGCGTTACTTAACCTCGCCGATCGTTTACTAATTAGTATCGATGCAACTAGATATGAAAGCCCCATTTAAATCAATTCTTAGTCGGCATAATCAATAAGAGTACACTTCTAAACATAACTTTATAACCAAAAGGTAGAAATGCTGCGCATTAAACAAGCTGTGATAGCCTTTTTTATTGATATCCAGTGGAAATTCTACATGAACTTCCTTCGCCCCGCGGACGGGCGAATGGGTATGCCGGACTCCTACCGCCTAAAACCACTGGAGCGGTCATCTTCGGCACCGAAAGGGGGCTCCAGGTCCTCGTAAGATCAAATTAGAGCCACCCATTGGTGCCACACCATTACGCACATCACGGAGGGGATGACTGTAAAGCAGTCACCCCCTCTAGTGGAGGGCAGGCGGTTGTCCCCAATCTGCACGCCCGCGACGATGGCCTAGGCCTAGTGGTCGAACGCTTGTGTTCCATATCTGAATTTAACACCGGCCCGCAGACCGGACTTTTCAGATTCATGAAGGGATCAGAATTTGTTTATCACTTACGTTAACGGTGAAGGAAAACATCGTGAGGAAAACTGCACACCTGAGAGGGCTCCAAAAATGTTTTCAATGGTGTGTGTACTCCATCGACACGCAGTAAGCCAGCGTGGTGGAATAAGGCCTAACCTTTCTCATTGTGAGAAAAGGCCCGTGCCCAGCAGTGGGACATTAAGTGGCTGATTATGTACTCAAGCTCGTACTCTTCTAATGAAAAATATTATCAATGACATTGTAAAGATAAGATAGAAGAAATCTAAATCGTAAAGTAGACTCTAACTGACCTTTAAGTATTAAGTACATTATGAACAGACGAGCAACAATAAAAGCTTTATCGCAGAAATGTTCCATTAATTAGGCATAAGTTAATAATAATGTAAGGTTTAATAAGCTCCGTGTACCAAGATAAAATAACGAAATGAAATGTCAATAATATCTCATTTACCATTTCTTACATTAGACTCCAACAGAACTTGAACATGACAGAGCCTCCGGCCAGGAATATATCAACTGTCGCTATGTGTTTTCATTATCAACTACAAAGAAGGAGTTCCGTTGGTGTGTAGGTAAATGAAACTCGCCGGTGAAATTTTGTTTCTAGCAGACACTGCATATTATGACGAATGTATCAATAAACTCGTGATATTTTAAAATCAAGGTCAATCCAAACATCATATCAATGTTTTCAAACTGCCTTTAACAAGAACTGTCATGAAACTGAACTTTTTATCGTAATTACGCTTTTTTTACTTAAGCTCTTAGCTGATCTAACATCTTAGTTATGTGGTTTCAAAAATACGTTTTAGTAAGTTATCATTCTTACGCGTATAATCATCATCGTCATCATGATCAGCCCATAGGACTGCACTGATGGACATAGGCGTGTTCAATGTCATGCCACTTAGCATGACCCTCAGTTTTTTTGTCAAACTTGTGCTAGCCACCCTGCGAAGACCGTCACTCTACCGAGCGTGGGGGCATCGCCCTACACGATGTTTGCTGAGCCCAGTCAAGAACACGTTTACCCCAACGGCCGTTGGACCTACGGCTAATCCAGCCAATAAACTGGCCATAAGGGCCACTTCAGATTACTAATCCGATGGGCTATGTCCACGAATTAGGTTCCCTGTTGGATTATTAATTTACGTATAAAGTACTTAAATAAACCTACTTTTTTCTGCAGCATATTACTTCGCGCTAAGAACCACATACGTATCCGTCTACCAAGTGCGGTGATTACAGAAATGTTCTCTCAGGACCGTCTATTATACCGGTGTACGAGGATATTCAACCGATGATGTCAATGACAGATATGATAGCGACGCAGACGGCTTAGGAAGACGGGTCCTGGCAGGGCAGAAAGAGTAGACGAGACCTGCCGGGCGGCGAGATGAAACTAGCACCCCGAGCGTACAATGAATAGAAGGAACACTGTGGTGCTGTTAGCCGACAAATATAACGCGCCTCTGCGCCATCCCCAGGGTGGAGAAAGTCCTTGAGGATTTCCCCGCGATAGAAAAGAAAGCATGGTGGCGATTACATATATTCCTATTCCATAGTAGACTGGTGACTAAACGACGGGTATGATGGTTCATACATGTCGTTTAAACTTATTACTGAAACCTATGTTTACCACTACCACATTGCTTTTAGGAAATATTTATTTCGTTATTAATATTTAATACCTATGAGCGCCATAATAACCCTACTTGATAACAAAGCTGTGCCGTGTGGTGCCGGTTCAGAATGCCACCACCCTATCGCTTACCATGGGTGTCGTAAAAGTCGACTAAGGGATCAGCCGGAGGATGGGCTGCAGCGTCCTTCGAAGTACATTAACAACTTAACTGCGATCGCCAACCCGTCTGCCAAGCGTGGCGATTATGGCAAAACTCCCCAATGAGCCCACAACACATCCATATCGGTCGTTGTGGTGATCTTTGGCCTCCCCGCCTGTGTCCAGCAGTGGACTTCATTCGGCCGAAATGATAACAAAGCTACCACATCTTTATATTATTTCCTTTCCCTTTTATTCAAACATATTTCAATTATCCGAAAATGTATGTGAATTAAAGTTCTCTTAATGTAAGTCTAATGGAATCTCGTACATAAAGAAAATTTCTTAGAAAGAGCTTTTTAAACGTAGACTGTGGAGGTATTCATAATGTTTTTTCTGATGTTCTCAGAAATTCTATAAAATAGATTCATGTTAAGTGATAAATTAACATTAACATTTTTATTTATTTGTCTTAATGTTGCGCACACGGAATAAATACATATTTAATTTGATTAAATCAGTCGAGTGTTTTTTAAACTTTACTTTGAGTCTAATGTTACCAGGGGCCTTATTAATAACTCTTATTTCCAGGCAGTTTACACTGTAAACTGAACTGCCTTGCAATTCCTTACTATGAACTCTTAATACTAGCCAGTCCCAGATTTTGCCTGGCAATACGGTATTATGGACTTTCATATGACATTTCTTTTCATGATTTCGCTGCCAAAAAGTAACCTTAAATAACCATTCAGATTACGCTACGTTGGTATATCTTTTATTGGATTGTTTTTAATTTATTTGGCTATATATTTTGGTTGCTATGTGGTGCCGGCTACAAATAGCACTAACCTATCTTTATCCGTGGGTTCGTAAAAGGCGACTATGGGATTACCCGGAGGATGAGCTAGAGCGTCCTTCGAGTACATTAATAACTTATTTGCAATCGCTAACCCACCTGCCAAGCATAGTGATTATGGCAAAACGCTCTAAAGTGTATAAAGTACCCACACCGGTCGGTCCACTACCACCCACGGTACTAGAGTTTTCAAAACAAAACAAAAGTTATGTTTGTTTATTGACCGATTAATAGGGATTCTGATTACTGCAAAAACATATACCAGGCAAAAAACAATAGTACCCTGATATCGTGGATGTTTCCAGAATATTAAGTCAAACGTTCCAATAGCCTTCACTGAGTTCGTTATCGCTGCCCATTTCACAATCGCTACCAACCAACCCAATTTCATTCGGAGCTTCTGCTACGATTTTTGACATCCAAATGTAACTATTTTAATTTATTCAGTCGTGATCAATTTCTCTTTGACAGTGCTTTTGAGTGCCATTGCATTTATTCATTCAATTTAAGCCAATCCACACGAAAACGTAACGTAAAACGTTTGCATAGTTGACTTTTATGAATGTTTAGAATAATATTTCAAGGTTAGACTTTTATAAATTAGGTGTGAAGGTGACAATTGTTTTATATAATTTAATTTAGCTTTTGCAGGATCACGTTGTGAATTTCTTAATGTAATTAGGTAGATGTGTCGACGACATTCTATTTGACACTGAACTATTATTATATAACAAACACGTTGAGGCCTTCGGTGAAGGGAAAATACCTTAAATATGAACAATAGCAAATTTTCCTTTATATTAAAAAAATAAGCATAACTACAGTCAATGTTTATGGAAACTCGCTTGTCTCAGCCGGGAATTGAACCGACGGGACTGGCAAAAAACTTATCAAGTAATTTTACAGGTATGGTTTGATCAATGATGTGGATCAAACGTCTTTTAAGAAACTCTGTTGCTCATCTAAGAAAAACACATTAACCACAGCAGATGGTGAATTTTTACAAACGAGAATGATTTATTTTCATATAACTTCATACATTGTGCTCATGCTATTGTTGCTCTAAAGTATTGTTTGTTAAGTACAGAGAGGGTAGGTACGTACCCATTGCCCAACCCATTCTTGAGTAGTTTTCGTATGAATATATCACCTCAATAGATTGCCCTTAATTTACATAAATCGATGTAACTCTCACGTGGCGCAATAAATCCAGGCTTAAACATAGTGACGTAATCCAATACATGCTCACCACGCTTGGCAGGTGGGTTGGTGAGCGCAGTATGGTTACCGTTTCACAGAAGGTACGCTGCTGCCCATCCCTCTGGTTGAGATTCCCTTAGTCGCCTTTTACGACATCCACGGGAGGAGATGGAATGGTGCTATATTCCTAATCCGGACACCACACGGAATGTCCGGACACCACACGGAATAATATTATAACTATATTATTATTATAGATTACGGACAATATTATAACAATATTATTACGTCACAGAAAAATCTAAATGTGAAGTGAAATCAAAGCTTAAATTTCGAAAGTCAAATGTAAGCGATATTAATTTCCTTTATCGAACCAATATTCTAGACTAGATATTGGCCGAGTATTTCGAGCTCAGTAATATTGGTACGGAACTAATATAGAAATTAATACTGCACCAATATTAAATAACTGTTGAACTACAATAGGACTAATATCGTCGTTCTATAAATTCTTTATAGAAGTGATATTGGAAATTGTTGTTAAAGATAATTCTGTCATAAAAGTTCATAGTTTCATAGCTAGGCGTCCACTGCTCAACAAAGACCTCCTCTATAGATCTCCACAATTGTGTCATTATTTTGGGGGGAACTTGGCAGTACTCACCACGCTTGGCAGGTGGGTTGGTGAGCACAGAATGGCTGCTGTCCCACAGAAGAGACACTGCTGCTCATCTCACTGGTTTAGAGTTCTCATTCGCCGTTTACGACATCCACGGAAGAAGATGGAATGATGCTATATTCTTAATCCGGACACCATTTTGACGACTGGAAAAAGCAATTTGTAAGTAAATCTATAGATAAAGGCATATGGTATAAGACCATACAAGGTGAGCTTGCTCGTGTACCGTGGTTTGATGACACTAATTTAAGTAGAAATTATGTTAAACTCGCCATTAGACTTAGGTCAGAATACTATCCTTCAGCAAAGTTTACATGCTTAATGAAAAAAACAAATTCACCTAACGGTGTAATTTGCAATAAAATTGAAGATGTACAGCATTTGCTGATGGAATGTGTCCGAAATAAAGATGAACGCGACTCACTGCTGGACGAATGTAAGCTAAATAGGCTGGATGTAGAACTGATTCAAAGTGTTTTATCAAGGCCAAAATCGGAGGCAGCAAAAAAACTTTATCGTTTGGTAACAGTCGCTCAGCAGTGATTCGTTTCATTAAAGTTAGTAACTATAGGTAAGATTTTAATTTTTTAAGCTGTGGATTATATTATAAAAATGTATGATGGGGTTGACATGTCCTTAATGGATAAAAACCCCTAAAGAAAAATAAGATAAAAAAAAACAAGCATATTAATACTTGAAGAAAACCTTTATACGCCTTTTTTGCACATTTTGCGCACGTGGCACGTGACACGCAGTGTGATATTTGGCTTAGTTAAAGTTCATGTGAAGGAGTGCAGAAAGTTAAATACTTATTTATTTAAAAAAAAGGAAAACAGTCTGATTTCGACCTCTGGGCGACCACTAGTTTATATTATTATCTATAAAAAAGTTAAAGTGTGAAGACATAGCATTTTTCTAAACATATGTAAATTTGGATAGTCATATTTAAGTATTATAATATGTAATTACGTTTATATTTTGTTTACTCCAGATACGATTGCACACCAAAACTTTTAAGGGTACGCTACGAAACAGGACCGCGCGATCGTATCCAAAATAATACACAGTAAATATTGAATTGAATCAACACATTTACTTCAGATTAATAAACGATATGTTCATGTAATTGACTAACATAGCCTGAATGTGATCGAGAATTCCACTCGAATCTCGATTTAATTCCCGACGCATGGTCTGTCGGAACACGCAAGCATTGTACAGATTACATAAAGGCTTAACTACAATGCTTTGTTTGGCTCTGAACATGAACAGTGTAAAGGAATTCTAATTTGCACTGACATTTGCAGATCGGATACGCAGTGGAAACAAAACTGACAATGTCGGAAAAAATTTACGATTTTCTTCGATAATATTTAGTAGCGTATACTATTGAATACTTATAGAAAAAAATCGTTCAATGTTTTTGTTTTATAAGCCAGTAGTTTTTAAACTAGGATAAACAATGTGTTTATTTTTATTTTTTATTTCCTTGTCATCAATATTTCTCCTATATTAAGAATATAGCATCCATCTCCTTCCGTGGCTATCGTACTAGGCAACTAAGCTTAACCAGAGGAATAGGCAGCAGTATCCCTTCTGTGGAACATTAGCCATACCGTAGTCGCCAACCCGTCTGCTAAGCGTGGTGAGTACTGGCAAATTCCCCCCAAAATGACGACACAATTCTGGAAATTAATGGGGCAGGCCATTGTTCAGACTTCGGTTAGCGGACGTCCATTGGCTGATATGATGATGATAGGATGAATAAAAACCTTTCTTTCTTTATCTATTTGATTAATTATCTATACAAATAAATAAAATTGAAGTGTCTGTTTGTAATGTCAAAATAACAGCTTTTTACTAAATGCATATGAAAGTATATACGTTACCTATAACAAAAAAACAATTTTTAAATTTTTTGTCTGTCTGTCTGTTTGTTCCGGGTAAACTCCGAAACGGCTGGACCGATTTTGACAGGAATTTCACTGGCAGATAGCTGACGTTATAAGGAATAACATAGGCTACTTTCATTTTAGAAAAATAATTAGGGTTCCGCGCAAAAACAATAAAACCCTTGAAATCCAACATATATATTCTGTCAAGTGTAGTATGTCGAAGTACTCTAAATTTCTTTTAAATTAAACGCGGGTGAAACTGCGGGTCCCAGCTAGTTGTAAATAAGTAAACGGATGGTTGAAATGTCTGCTTTCCGTGACTCTCGTCAGGAATAGGGCTACACCAATTCATCCCTTGGGATTTATAGAAGGCGACAGAGGGAGTTTGGAACCCGGTGCGTACCATAAAGCACTTAAGGTTACTCACAGGTGGCGGGTAAACCATCAACAATAGCATACCCAAGGTAGGCAGGTGACGGCACGGTTGGTGCAGTGGCTGATACAGTCGGCTGCTGCGCTCCGGGTCATGGGTTCGATTCACGGAACAAATATTTGTATGATCTGCATGTAGTTGTTCCGTCTGTAAAACGCACCCACGACCCAGGAGAAATCCTAGCGTGTAGCAACGATAAAAAAACAAAAAAAGATTGATATCAGGCAGGCGGCCACAAATCGTACAACCCTTTTTACCTTTAGAAAGATGATGATGGTTGGAAAAACATTAATCGGTCTGCATAAACATTAATGTTTCACGATCCCTTCCCAAGTATTTTGACGCTAATTGAGAGCAAAGGTAATAAATACGAGGAAATGTTATTTTTATGCTTTTAAATAAATAGGAAAGAGTACTGTGAAGGCTGTTAAATAAATTGGATAGCGGAAATTAAACAGAACAAGGTATTAATCTAATTGCCGCTCGTTTATTGCTAGCTGTTTCTATGTTGAAGCATTTGAAATACATTTTAAAAAGCATTCTAATCATTGACGTGTCTAACGACAGTGTTGTTAGACTTAACAAATACCTTGTACACTTACCAGCGTTTAGAATCTCATACCATGTGCCAGATAAATATTGTGTGGGTTTTTATAACTACCTCCTATATCGTGGGTACAGTTTACAGAGATAAATCTCCCATGCACAAATACCCAGATCTGAAAACAGAATCTGTAGATCATACAAATATTTGCTGCGTGTGAGGATCAAACCCGTGACACGTACCGCAGAAAGCTAACTCAACTCTGCCATCAGCAACGTATCAAATTTTAATACATTTGTTTACAGATACATCTATCAATCTAAATAATGAGTGCCCAAACACAGGTCAATAACATTATTAAGTATAGACCCATATAACATCTTAAAATCCAGAAATAAGATCGAACTGCGGTTTGAAGGTTTTGTTCTATTCTGGAACTCTCTAAGCATGTTCAAGTAGAACGAGCAAACCTAATGAAACTTACATTAAATAAAACTCAAATAGGATAATAATAATGCAATAGGATTTAACAAAAAACGCACGAATGAGTTTAAAACGTTAACTAAATCAATAACATTGAATTTATCTACATTGGTCCGTGTGATTCTCAGCAAAGAGGAGACCACACCTCTGCACCCAGGGTGTCATAAAAGGCGACTAAGGGATGATATCAAGAGGATGGGCAGCAGTATCTTTCTATGTGCTAATAATCTACTGACATTGCCTATTAAACGTCATGATTATGGGAAAATCCCTTATGATTGCTAAATATAGTGACCGGGGAGGTAGGCATTGGTGATTTATTGTTTAGCAGTTAACATTTGCATGAATTAGCCAATTGATTGTCTTGCAGATTAAATATAGTAAGACGCCTGTAGGCATTGTAACACTTGAATTCAAACAATCATAATATCAGCCAAAGCACGTCCACTGCTGAACAAAGGCCTCCCCCATAGATTTCCAGAACGACCGATCACATGTCACCCACATCCAATGTCTCCCAGCGACCTTCACCATCTCGTTGGAGGTCATCCCACGCTGCGTTTTCCGGTGCGCGGTCTCCACTCCAGAACCTTTTTGCCCCAACGGACATCAGTACTACGAGCATAGTGCCCCGCCCATCGCATCCATCGTAATTCAGTTTACTAATTTTGTCAGCTATATCGGTAAACACACATTATTTATCTATATTGTAAATTAGATTCCTGATTCAAAAGCTTACTTATGTATTATTATAAAACACTTTTAAACGGATTCTATCGCGTATATTTTAGATTTTTGTTTTTCCTGACGTTTCGAACACTTTGCAGGGTTCGTGGTCGCAGTATGACTGTACTTACTTATGTAAATTATTAACTATCTTATATAAGTAATAATATAGAGTAACGCAATAACTCGCGCACAATGTACAATTAAATCGCAGTCGTAGTTCACTGCAATTCCTGAACTCGATATTTAGAAATCGCTACCGGTAGACTACTCAAACTAAGCTCGAAGTAAGAAGGTTTACACGCAAGAGTACAGGTAATATATGTAATATTATTTTCGCGAAAATCTTTGACAATGCCCCCGAGATGTGCCTGAGGGCCTCTTCACAGTCGAACCTTTTTATAGTCATCCCCTTCCGAGATGTGCCTAAAGGCGTGGTACCAATGGTTGGCTTTAGATGGAGATTATTCGAGTTCCTGGAGCCTCCCTTAGGTGCCGAAGATGACCGCCCCAGTGGTTTTGGCCGGTAGGAGACCAGCATACCCCTTCGCCCTTCCCCGGGGCGAAGGAAATTCATGAAGAATTTCCACTGGGCACCAATAAAAGGAACTTAGTAAGTCAAACTATTCTAAAAACCTATACAATTCCAGTAATTATTCGTCAAAATTATATTGATATTACATCCATTGATCTTGGATCCTTGAACTGGCAGTATACTGCCCTTGGCCATCAAGGCCTGGACTATACGACGGCCAGTTCAGCTTTGGCTCTCATACTTATGAACCGGATCTAACTATGCATTCCTATTTATTCAATTAAGCTTACAGGATTTACACACAATAATACTTACCATTATAATTTACAGCATAAAAATAACATTACAAAAGAAACAAAAATACCTACTCATGTTCCCACTGAATATCTCGGTGAACAAATAATTTCGCGCCCTCAGCTGTATTAATAATATCGACCTAAAAGGCAACGAAGCTACCAGAGCCATCTATGTCTCGTATTTTTCTAAAGTAAAACTCACAAATCTTGTCACGTAAACGTACGTGAAAATTCCAATAGATGGCGCTGTTCTCGATAAATTATAACAGCGGTTTATCCCTTGCAGTAATGGCGCCTATAGTACTCTATCCTTTTTTATTCGTGTCCAGTGGAAATTCTATATGAACTTCCTCCGCCCAGAGGAAGGGTGAAGGAATATGCCGGACTCCTACC
The DNA here is from genome assembly GCA_947459985.1 of Diloba caeruleocephala. Lineage (NCBI taxonomy): Eukaryota > Metazoa > Arthropoda > Insecta > Lepidoptera > Noctuidae > Diloba > Diloba caeruleocephala. The sequence goes on from OX381618.1 coordinate 9,334,818, forward strand.
GGCTAAAACCACTGGAGTGGTCATCTTCGGCACCGAACCTTACCTTCCAGGTCCTCGTAAGATCACACTAGAGCGTAGTAATATATACTAAACTAAACTAAACTTTTCTGTCTACGCAACATATTAATAGCCCTGCTAATAAAGTAATATCTTCTTTAATGAACCAGTAAAATTATACATAACATATTACGAAAGCGATCGTCGAATCGTAACACAAAAGGCCATTATTATTTCTTAGCGAGCCAAGTTAATGAATTGTGCGTTATAAACTATCTCCTGTGCGGAGTAATAAATGTAGGTTGTATTTTCTCTCTATTACACATAGTGGCAATACTCACGTAATTTCAGTACATTTGAATGTATGCTGGAATATTTATTACTACGCTGCGAATTAAGAATATAAAATCACAGTAAAAGCCTTAGATATCGTGGTAGTCTAAAATTAATTATAGCCTAAAGGTATAAATGTCAGTAAGAGTAGGTATATGCATCTTGCGATGATCCTTTCATGTATTGGTTAAGGAAATGTCTGTAAAATATTTGTAAATCTGAAGCTTTTTCCTCCCTATTGTTCAATACACTACTTCATTCATCCAATGTTCTTCTTGTTAGATCTTGCAAAGACACTGGAATGTTTTAAATCTTTTAAAATCTTATTTTATACTAAAATATTTAGTGTATGTTTTGCTACTGGACGATTTGTCGTTTTTGGTTTCATCAGGACGTACGATGTCGTTGGTATCTGTAGGCTAGATAAACACAACCTTATTGCGGAAATTCGGTGAAGGTTAGCCGTATACTACAGCATTTGATTTAATTAAATGAATAATTAAAGTTAATAATATATTAATTTATTATAATCGTTATTCGTCCCCGAGATTAGTAAAATTAACACTTGTAGTTTGACAGGGTGTCGCCAATTTCATGCACTATTTTACATGTCTTCTATCTCTTCGGAGAAATCACTATTTTAATTAGGATTTAACTTCACGTACAGGTAAGTTTGCTTAATCACTAATTATTGTTAAATTTTCCTTTATCATCACAAAACATGAAGTTCCTTCTTCATTGGTTATATTTATATACTTATCTTATTCTATTGAATGGGTCATATTTATGTACGGACATACTTTCTTCATTGCACATTAGACAACGTACCTCAACATAAATGTTTATCTTCTTTTGTTTGCGTATGTGTGTGTGCATAGAAAAGACAGTATTGCGTTCCGTATATATTATAAATTCGGTAACATAAGGTTTCACAGGCACTATTTGACGTATATCTTCCAATAACCCAATTTCTGACTTGTTATTTTAACAAGAAGTGCGAACATTAAATATTTCACTTGCCAGTTCTTGTGTAAAATAATTGTATTTAAGTCTTAAAAGACGCATTTATTAGTGACTCGCCATTACCCGCCCGCTTCGCTAGGCGTAAATTAAAATTCAGTGTTCTTTTATTATTCAAATAAGACGCACTCTATATTGTTTTTCGGGTTACAACATATATTTTTATACCAAATTGTAATAGAATCCGTTCAGCCATTTGAGCGTAAGCCGTCGGAGCCTCAAAAACATACAAATATACAATCTTTAACACTAAATACTAAGAAGTAAGATTAGTGACTGATAGATTATTTATTTTGTGATATCTAACAGCTAGTAAAGTTAATAAAATATTAATAAGCGTAATTTAAAATAGAAATACTGAAATATTTGCAAAATCTTGTTTATGTTACAATCAATTTGAGCCTGTTACAACCACTTTTTTATAAAATACCTATGTGCTTGACCATGTAGTTTTAAACCACGGAGTATAGACACATCGTCTAATCATTTTACGGTACCCCAGGCGTTCGGGCCAACAATAAAACAACTTAGCATGTGTGTATCATAAACCATACCAATCGTACGAGTCATCGGCTCGATGCAGTTTTGAACAAAATCAAAACAAGCATCGAAGCAATCGGCGCTGTTAGGCAAAACAAGGCTCCCGCGAAAACAAGCAGTTGAACGACGATTTCCATTCAGTCAACATTGTGCCAGGCTTAAAATTATAAATAGTTATTTTAAATACCGACTCGTATATTAATAAAAATAAACATTTATTTTTTATTCTATGTTAGAAACATAATAATGTTGTGTGTCAAAAGTTGATCACGGGATGTGAATGTAAGAAAGGAAATGCATCGCAGAATAATTTTCGTATTCGCGATATCAATCGTCGTTACGTTCCAAGTAAGTTTTTTGGTGTTGTTTGTAACAAGGTAGCGATTGTAAGCATTTACTGTGGCTGAATTTATAAACAAAAGTGAAATACTGTTGGCTCAAAATAACATAACGTTCTGCAAATGGTTCTAAATTTAAAAGAGAACGGACTTACAAAATTTGTGTTTAGTTTAAAAACATATTTAAAGTAGATTGTTTTAGAATCAAATCGGTTTTCAAAAGTCAATGTTTGGCGTAGCTCACATACATTTTATTGAAAATCGGTCCTTTTTCGTTAAGTGCGTTTCTTTTTTCACGGGATCATTTTTAGCACTGGAATGCATTTTTCATGACGAAATATGTACACAAACAAGTTTATAACTTTCAGTGGCATCATCATATCGGCCAAAGGACGTCTACTACTGAATATAGGCCTCCCATAGGTTTCCACAGTAGTGACATCACTTTGGGGGGAATTTTCCAGTACTCACCATGCTTGGCAGGCGGGTTGGTGAGCTCAGAACGGCTGCTGTTCCACAGAAGGGATGCTGCTGCCCATGCCCTTAGTTGCTTTTTACGGAAGGAGATTAAGTGGTGCTATATTCATGATCCGGATATAACATGAAAATGTGTATCTGTGGAATATCCTGTTGTATCGCACACAATAATTTTAAAATTATTTTATATTTAAAGTTCAATTTTCGGTTTCATAGTGCGTTGTTTGATGTTTGTTTGCTTTCATGCAGATACCCTACATTAAGGCCATCTGAAATTGGTACTATCCGTGAGCATTATTTCTTCGAACTATTTATTATTTAATTATCGGATCAAGTTTCAGTTACGTAGGGTAAACGTGAAGTCTAAAGTACATTGATTAAACTTTTGAATCTTTAATCATTTTCATCTGACATAGTCTCACGTAGAGGATTTCTGGTCTCACGTAGAGGTCAGGTCTCTTTCTCTCAGGAGAAAAGGAAGATATTGTGACAATTATATATGAATTGTCACAATATCTTCCTTTTCTCCTTAAGTTGCCTAGAAGGAACCGTCGAATCCAATAAGACCACGCATATTAATCTATATACTAGGCGCTACTCATTTTGTGTCTGTTACTGAATGGTGTACATGTACAACCAAGAGTGCACCTTATAAATATACAAATGCCGTTGTCTTTACATGAAATTTTATCCTTTATTAGGTTTGTTTTATCCTTTGTTAGTTGTTGTGTGAATGAATCTGTCGTTTTAATATTTTCTACTATTTACACCTTGTTTTCACCCTTCTTATGGGTTCCAGGGTCAAAAATCACTTTAGCAATACTATTTGAAACTTGCACGTTGATTTTAAAGTTGTAGTATCTCTAGCCAGCAATTTTATGAAAGTAATCAGACCTTTATATATTTAACTGTGCAATCAATTAATATTTAGTTATTTACTTCATAATTACTCTTATCATGTCCACAATCTAGCATCTCACGTTCCTCTCATTTACGACCCATGTAACTCAATTCACATTTTTTTCAACTATTATTAATGAACTGATTCGTGAAAAATATTACATCACGGTACTTAACTGATATTTCAAAGAAATGAAAATCAAGCACATTCATTACGACCTCACTAACCTAAATATCTGCCCATTTCCTTCACGTTTTTTAAAGGAAACGTAAATAAAATGCATCTATGAAGTAGAGTAGGGTAATTTGTAAGTAACCCTTGCCTCATTAGCGTCTCCTTGTTACCTCTGTGTCTTTCTAGACGTTTAATGTACGCTAATTCCGAGAAGCACCAAAATTAAAAAAGGTTATTAAAAAGTTATTACAAGTCCTCAATGGTTTACGAACATCGCTGACCTAATGGCTGCGTCGCTGTCGTTTCTGTTTCATAACAGCGCATGGTTGGTGCGGTGACGAAGCGATTTGCTATAGGAGATACCTGTCGCGGATCCAAATCGGATCAGTGTTTTGAAAGAGTGATTGCCATCTAAAACCCAATAACTGGGGTATACAGAAATGCTTATGTTTAGACTGTTTGTTCGAATTTCGAGCTTCTGACTTCCTGTAATCTATCATAGATTAATTTCTATGTATACTAATGTAAACCAACAGCTTAACCTACTCTCCGAGGCACGGATATAAGTTAGTAGCACCATCGACCTAGCACTAGCACTAGTTTTCCTAGATATAACCACGGCTTCAACCCTGTAGACCCAAACGTGTGCAATATGCCATGTAACTAGTAGTATAATCTAATGTGTAGCAAATGAAACAAATGAAAAGCGCAAATAGTATCAATGACAGTAAAATTTTCAATAGTGCATTTGAACAGCGCATTGCATTACATAATCTCTCATCCGTCCCAATCAGTGAATGTGTTACAGTACACAGAAGTGTAATCAGTAGCTTACATACATAGCACACATTGTATGAACTATAAATATCATCATCATTTCAGCCATTTATACATCCACTGTTGAACAAAGGCCACACTCTTAGATTTACAAACACAGTTGTTTCATCATTTTGGGGGGTATTTGCCGATACTCACTACGCTTGGCAGGCGGGTTGGTGAGCGCACTATGGCTACTGTTCCACAGAAGGGACGCTGCTGTCCATACCTCTGGTTTATAGAGTCCCTCAGTCGCCTTTTACGACATCCAACGGATCTGCAGCAGTGTTCCTTTTGTGGAACTGCAGCTGGTGTGCGCTCACCTGAACTGTCAAATTGCCCCCAAAATGATAACACAATTTGTTGTGATAATCTATGAGGGAGATCTTTGCTCAGAAGGGGACGCGCTTTGCCTGATATAACGAATCTCGAGTAGCGCCTTATACGCGAGAAATTTTGAAAATGTTGAATGCATGGATTACACCGTAATGGATATTCCATAATAATCTCGTTTACTGAAAGTAAACTAAAACTCATAACTATAACTAACATCGCGGTAGTTGATTACACGAACCTGAGCGGACGTCATATTAAGAGCTTGATAATCGAGGTACTGTTTAAAATTAACACTCGACTTATTTTAATCAATGAATAAAAGTCAGGGTAATTATATGCGCTATGGTGTCAAAAAATTGCGACGCTTGATGTAGCAAAGATGCGTTGCATAATTTGCCATTGAATGCGTGTGCCTAAATCGAAGGAATACGTAACGGCATCCGTTCGTCTTAGTGGCGTGGCATAACCTAAAGTAATCATCATTTAGGCCGAATGAAGTCCACTGCTGGACACGGGCCTCCCTCAAAGATCACTACAATGAACGATATGGGTTTGTTGTGGGCTCACTGGGGGGTTTTGCCATAATCGCCACGCTTGATTATGTAATGTATTAACTATAAGTTATTGCGACTTACTTACAGACATGAAACAGCAAGTCTCGCGACATGACATTGTCACTTTTTTTGAGTAAAATAAAAAGGACATTGTTTGGGATGAATTAAAATCGACAAAAACCACAGTTTCTACATGTGTAGGTCAAATTGGCACAGCATGCTTATGTTGTATGGATGGCACAAACAAACGGATGCCCATTCCTCACAATGAGATAAGAAGCGCTGTATGTGATGATAATAATGACGAAAACAAAATGGATATTCCGTACATTGTAAATAGATTAAACAAAGTAGGCCTTACAAAATTTGTTCTTATTTCAATCGATATCGAGTGTCGTTCTTCAAATGGAACATTTAAACGAAAGTATGTTGGTGATCGACTAAAAGTAGGTCAATTTACCGGACCTACAGAAAATATCCCAGTCGCTTCGTAAATTCAAAACAAATATCGCCTGCAAACATTCACGAGAAGAATATCTAAAAGTTGAATACATTATTTGAGTAAATACAATTACGTGATTGATAGTACTGCTTATTTATTTTGTATCTCTCAACGGTATAAGTTCAGTCGTTCGTTGTTCTAATGAAACACCAACAGTATGTTGGATCAATTGTTACAGATCATGAGTTTATTTTTATATGAATCATGATATATTTGATAACAATATGACTGTTCCAGTTTCTACATTGTGTTTATATACTATTCGACATTTCATATTCTATATACATTTCAACTCAACCGTATGGAGAAAATTAACTGGCTATATTTACTATACATAACAACAAGTCTTCATCCCAAGGGGGTATAGCGGGTAATAATACATTTAATGAACCCTATAAGGAAAAAACCTTTAAAAAATGGTAAATATTTATTTAGTATTTTTTGCGATATTGGCTACATATTTGTTATATAAAACCTTAAATTGTTTGGTAAGGAGCTGTTGAATACTGTCCGTAAAGTAGTTCCAATCTGAGACTGCGAATAAGTAATAAATTTTAAGATATAGATATTCGGTTTAGAATTCAAGAATAATTTCTCAAAAGTTTACTGACTGATGTTGGGAAACGAGGAGGAAAAACGTATAATATGAAAAGTTCAATAAACCCTATCACCACTTTTTGGATAAAAATTATCAAAATTTTACTACGACAAATTAAGATTTAACTTAATTTGTACCGCACCACATGTATTTATTACTCAAAATTTGATTATTGAATTTAAACATCTCTGAATAGTAAAGTAACGATATCTCTCTTTTTTTCAGACAACAGATTTCCAAGATAACCTAATAAATGGGTACCGAGCGCTGATTGCGGACATTCAGGTCCGAACACAAAAGTCCCGAGAGGACATGGACACTCTAGTGTCCCAAATAAAATTGCTCATGAAGAACGAGGCGGACAAAGCCATTAACTATATGACCGTGTATCTTGAACAAATATCTTTGTACTTCCAAGTAAGTACTAGAATTTTGAGTTTAAGTTTAATTAGCTTTATCGAAACCTCTGGAAGACGGATATAGACGTACCTGATAAAAATCGTTTTCTAATACCTCGTCATTACGATCTCGTATGTACATAATGAAAATCAAACATTATATTAAACACGTGGTATAAATTCAACCTATAAGTAGGAAGTCGAGATGATGATTACTCTTGCTATACATATATATGCCGACAATTTTGAATAATTCTTTCACCATAACAATTCATTCTTTCAAATAAAAGTTTACCAGCCTAATGACTTACAATAAAATATTGCCAGCGTCGATCCGATTACCAGCTGACCATTTCTCGTTTCCCTAGGTGATAATACACGACCGTAAGCCTCGGAACGGAACATATTGCAAAGAGAGCATAGTAAAGCTGCTTGGCGAGAACTTGCAGTTAGCCGATGAAAATGTCACATTGTGCCTCGCGCTTGGCTACCAGAGGGTACAGAGATTACCAGGTATGTTTTCGTACTTTTATGGCTTGTAAATAAGATATTCACTTTCACATGCTGAGATACCAATCAGTTGCATTTTCTGACTGTTTTGACTTTGCTGAACTGGAAATTTTTGTGGTCTTAGTCTGATACCTAACTCCATTGAATTACGTAGAGAGCTAAGATAGAAGGACTTGTTATTCCGTCAGTTCTTGACCCACGCGTTCGAGAAAGTCTCAAAGACGCTAGACTACACTACGGAGAAACATAAACAGCATGTACATCACACATATTCGCTTTACAGAAGACTTCATGGAATTCTCATGGAAAGAGACGGAATCTGCATAATAAGTAAATAACCTATAATAGAGCATCTCGACGTATTAGTCCGATCATGAATTTGGACAAAACCAAGTTTATATTTAACACACATTTCGTGAAGGGCGCTGGAAGTTGCCTACCTACGACCGATTATTTAGCTTAGTAAACCTAACATAAGTTCTCGAATGGAGACCGCGCACCGGAAAACGCAGCGTGGGACGACCTCCAACGAGGTGGACAGACGATCTGGTGAAGGTCGCTGGGAGTCGTTGAATGAGAGCGGCATGTGACCGCTCGTTGTGGAAATCTAAGAGGGAGGCCTTTGTTCAGCAGTGGACGTCCTGTGGCTGATATGATGAAACCTAACATCTAAAACGCTGAAGGATCCTGTTGAATTCTGCAGTATTAGAAAAAAATCGCCGAGTTTCTAGTCAGCTATGCAATATTTAATACTGAAAGACCTTCATGGTGCAACTATAGTATGTTTATAAATAACAATTTTATAATTAGTCAGAGTCAACCATTTTCTTTTAAAAAACTGTCATAACTTGTAAAGGATTATTTAAGAGCAGAAGCACTGCAGGAAATTTGAAAGATGCTGAAGTCTAGCAGTGGATTTAAAATTTAGTAATAGACTAGATTGATTAAATTGATTATTCTAGTAGAAGTCTCAAAATAGTGCCCTGGTGAATGCTGGGGGTGCCCAGAGAGCGATCGTTAATCCTTATAATTTGTACAACTATAAAGTTTACGGACATCTTTATTTAAATAACGCAGCATTAGAAGTTGTTCCAGAAGATGATGAAAAAATTACCTAGCGTTTCATCTGAATTCAAAAGAAATCAAGATGAATAAAATAGAAAGTACATTTTCACTTCCATAGTGGTATGAGCGATATCTACGATCATTGCTTTCCGGTCAGCACGATGTTATTGTGTACAGTCTGTGTTTGTAGTTCAGGCTTAATGACTGCGCAGTCAAACTCAGATAAATCAGCCGTCCTGTTTGTTTGAAAATAAATTCCTGAAACCAATATCCTTTCTCTTTAGATAAAGTGCTATTTTATTCCATGGTAGTGTACTAAATGCCAAATCTTGCAGCAGGCGTACCTATATAACGTGTCCGGAGTATTTTGCGATTACTTGCACTCACGGATGTAAAAGCATTACGTAGTGAAGCGCAATGCTCGTGTCATTGATCAATAATTATGATGTATCAATGTATTTAAATTTGCTACGATACTTAAGTAACATATTTAAATAAACTATATAGAGTTAAAATTAAAATGACAGCACAATCGGCGCAGTGGCTAATCAATTAGGTTTCTGTCGCTGGTTTGATCCCCGCTAGAAATAAATATTTATAATATTTTACGGGTCTCAGTGTTTGTGCATGTGATATATATAGCTGTAAATTGTATTCACGATACAGAAGAAATACTAGTGTGGTCCATCATGTTTATTTAATAAATAATGTATTTTCTAACAAAATTAATCATCTATACTTTCTATAGCAAAGACTTGGTCAATGTTAGTGTCTTATTAATTTATTGAATTATAATCGAATTATACAATCGAAATAACAATAAACATCTCTGAATATTCCAAAACAAAGGGCTGATTTATAAAGCCACATAAAATATAAAATAATTTTACATCATAATTAAATTGGGTGCTATTTTAAGAAGTCGCTAACTGAGACGACTTCGAAGTCAACATAAAATTATTTGTTATTGACTATGGGACAAAGTATAACAGAAAATATGTAATTGACCATTATGATTATTCTCTTGCGGTGATTAGGTTACTGATTCTGGCTCTAGAACTGAAGCTTTACCAATACTTCGCGAGGCTTCACCTTGTTAAGATTAGTCACCTGTATGTGCTACTGGCTAACTTTATATTTCATTACTATATTTTTAAATCTGTCACAATTACTATAATAATTGTCAAAAATGTAATAAATAACCACAAAAACACAGAAAGTAAACACAAGAAATGACAGACACAAAATATGACTTTGACAAATACCATATCAGTAAATCTAAAAATATTTACTCAGTAGATTTTTTTTTTTTATCGATTGGTTAAGTATTTCTGTCTCGAATTCCATTTTAATTCGATTTTGTTTATTCATATTGAGAATTCTAGAATAGAGTCCATAGAACGTTTTAGTAGCATTAAGAAGAAATAGTACATTTTCTTGTACATCGTATCAGTCACTAATATACAGTCAATTTAAACGATTTAGTCAATTAACTCGGAAATGGTATGACTACAGAAAAAAATAACAATTGAACGACGTACGACGTTGCCGACATATTTTTCTGTCCTTTCTTTTTCATTTTTGAGAAATATTTTACGAATACTGGGGGGTATTTGCCAATACTCACCACGCTTGGCAGGCGGGTTGGTGAGCGCAGTATGGCCACCGTTTCACAGAAGGGACGCTGCTGCCCATCTCTCTGGTTTAGATTCCCTTAGTCGCCTTTTACGACATCCACGGGAGGAGATTGAGTGGTGCTATATTCTTGACCCGGACACCACAAATCATTATAATTAAAAACATGATTTATGGATATCATGAACTTGTGTCTCAACTTAAATTTTAGCAATATTACTCATGAGCTTGTTCTTTACAATACATTTGCCAAAATTCTATTTAACCGCTTCATCCACCAACTATACAACTACACCAACTAGTCTGTTGAGGAAGCCGGTTTACCGGAGCGGGTACTCCACGATCGATCACGGCGCTTACGATGACGGCAACAGGGCGATAAATCTTAAGTGGAGCAAACTCATCTGCCTCGACGCAGTGCTGCTTGTTGGAGCACATCTTTGTGTGGTGGCCGATATCCGGCTAAAGGGGATGTCCAAAAGCATGTTGGGTTGCCATCGTCAATTGTACAGAACAGAAGAGTCTAGTGACTTTTGCATTTAGGTATTCTAAAAGACGTTCGTTTAGGTTTTATACCAAACATAGTCTGACAGTTCACAGTTCACAGCAGTGATAGCATTTTTTTCTTATTGGTCCCTAGTGGTCCAGTCCAGGTCCTCGTAAGATCACACTAGAGCAGCAGTGATAGCCTAGTGGTTGAACGCTTGCCTTCCATACAGGAGGGTCTGAGTTCGATCCTGGCCCGTACCTCTGATTTTTCGGATTAATGTGTGGATCAGAGTTTGATTATCACTTGCTTTAACGGTAAAGGAAAACATCGTGAGGAAACCTGCACACCTGAGAGGGCTCCAAATGTCCTCAATGGTGTGTGTAATCCGCCAACCCGCACCAGGCCAGCGTGGTTCTAGTGAGATCATACGAGGACCTGGAGCCTCCCTTAGGTGCCAAAGATGACCGCTCCAGTGGTTTTAGCCGGTAGGAGTCCAGCATACCCCTTCGCCCTTTCCCGGGGCGAAGGAAGTTCATGAAGAATTTCCACTGGGCAACAATAAAAAAAAAAAAGGCCAGCGTGGTGGACTAATGCCTCACCTAAATCATCGTGAGAAAAGGCCCATGCCCAACACTGGGACAGTAATGGGCTGATTATGTATATAGCATGACAGTTTATGATATCATCCAAGATCAGTTCTATCAAATAAACATTGTGTCAAGATTTTGGGGGGAATTTGCCAATACTTACCACGCTTGGCAGGCAGGTTGGCAATACAAAATGGCTGCTGCTTCACAGAAGGACCGCCACTGCCCATCCATCTGGTTAGACTCCCTAACGGTAGAAATTAATTATCAATCTAATCCAAAATCAAGAATTAAGGATTTGTCTGTTTTTGTATTAAAATTAACATAAAAAAGGATGAAGTTCTAAAATCTTAAATCTAAAGATTTAGGATTAGATTTATTATTCATTTTGTCCATAAGTCGCGTTACGATATCCACGGAAGGAGATGGAGTGGCACTGCATTTTTAATCCGGATGACTCACATAAGATGAGCTATTATTAACACGAGAGATGAGATTTACAATGACGCTTACAATAAACTGGTACGAAAATAGTGTCGGATGAAATTTTAGAAAAGCAACAAATTATGTTTTTATTTTAATACTATAGTTAAATATCAGCTAGTTGTAGTAGTAAAAGTGGAACCAACAAAATAAATAGATTGCCTGTAACCTAGTTGTGTTTACATTATATCTAAACTGTTTACGGTCTGACCGTCAGCATTGTCAACCTACATACGTCCGTATTATTTTGGGACAACGTTCCTTGTTTATGAACGCCAACATTTCCGTTTGTGACAATACAGGCAGGGACCAAAACAAACCGCAATGAGTAATAATAACAAGTCAATGGATCCTATAGTATGTAAAGTAGTAAGATAGTGCGATTTCTATGTCTGAGGCCTCCGTTTTTTTTTTGTTTTCAATTTTATTGTTTGAATTTCTGTACAAAGTATGCATATGAAATATATCGAAATAAATATGTGAAGCCAAAACAGGAGCAAGGTGAAACGTTGTGATATTTTGAAGGCTCGGTTGGCTTGGCAGTGCGAACCCCGCACGGAACAAATATTTGTGTGATGTACAAATAGTTGTTATGAACCTGGGTGTTTGTGCATGTGAAATTTCTGTTCGTAAACTGTATACACGACACGGAAGAAATCCTAGTGGGGACAAATATTTAAAAAAATAGAAAAAGATGGATTTTAATGTGCCTTTTTTCAAAATACTTAAATGGAAACATGATTATGACACGCAAGAAAAGATTTTACAAGGAAATATACATTATGTTACTGTTTACTACCCTTGCGGACGTTACTCCATGTTTAAGAAAATACGAGCCATATTTAAACCTACAATAAAACCTTTTTTTATAGAAAAACTACAAGTGCACTTCGAGACGCTAGAGAATCTGAAAAAATATTCAGCGTCGAAGCTGTTCGAATGTCAGAAGCAGCAGCAAGTTGGTGGGAATTGCTCCCACGAGAGTCAAGATCTCGAGAGGACCGTTGTAAGTAGCATGACTATACCCAGTCTAATCTTAAATGTTTATATATATGTAAACATTTAATGTTCGTTTGTTCAAAATCGCAAATCTACTAAAATTCTTTGCCGATCGTTCTGAAATTTTTACATGTCGTTGTATTCCTAGACGCGCATGTTTTATTAAATCGGGAGACCCATAATGTTCATTTTTTATTCAGAATCAAAATCGTGTTGTCATTAAGTGCATTTAACCACAGCAACGCATGGTAGGGTAAAACTAGTTAATCATACAATAGGTGACTATATTATATTTGCATCAGTTTTACTCATAGTGAATAGGTGGAAGTAACTGACCACTTATAAGATTTAAAAAAGGGTGTGTACTTGCTCTATGAGGAATCTTTATTTTTATTATATTTTCCATTAATTTGCATAAAAAGGAAAAACGTAAAATGATCGAAGGAAGATATTAAATAAAATTAATAAACGTTCCATTTAAAGAACATGATTAATTAAAATAATGTTTATTTTTAGACAGTTTAAATATTTAGTTTTTTCTTTGTTTAAAAAAACGTTGCCCCACACTAGAATTTATCGTGTCATCGGTGCGTTTAAAGATACAATAACACCCAGACCCGGAACAACTACCTTCAGATCATACAAGTATTTGCTCCGTGCAGGAATCGAACCAACAACACGGAGCGCAGCAGCCGCCTGTATCAGCTACATCTGCATCAACCGTGCCACCACTATAAAATCAATTCTTAGTCAGTTAAATAAATAAGCATTTTTTTTATTATGTACGCGCCGGTTCCCATTTTGCTTTAATCAAACATGTTTGATGGCTAACTTTATACCGTCTGAGTTTTTGACAGTATGCGCGCGCAGGTCTCAATTTTACTCTCATCAAACGCGCCAAAAGAATTAAACCTTCAAAAATGATATAGATATAAACTTATAACACAAAGTATTGATTCATCAAAGGCTTAGTGAAAGGGTAAAGCAGAGTTTTTCGTTTTGGAGTCACAAACACAAAATCAAGTTTTTTTTACAATTTGGGCTTCTCGCATACACTTCTGGGAAGTGTGGTTGCTTAACCGGTCGTTTCTGGCGAAGCCAAAAGAGGCCTCCAGCCAGACTTAAAATTAATATTAAAAATGCGGGACACGGACCTCGGCTTAGGGCGTTGCTGGAGATAACAAGCTATTGGTTTGGGTACTGGATCGGTATTATTTAAAATGTATTAGGGGACAATTAAAACAACAGACTCGACACGGGCCGGCGCGAGCCAGAAACGGGAGGGAGAAGAAGTACTAACTTGAATGGGAAGGTGACGTGGCGATAGGCCTCCGCGACGTCGGTGAGGCGGGCATCCTCGGTGGCGAGGGTGGTAAAACGATCGGGTGTTTAGTGATTGAGACAACGCGAGTCTCTTTATGTGATCTAACGTGATTTTATCGTCTGGATCGACCAGACCGTGCCTCGGGCGGCGTACCCTACTGATGCGGGAGGGTTGGTTTAGATTTGGGTAGGACAGGGCAGAATCGAATTAGCGTTTGGACGCTCGTTGCATAAATTGCCTGATGGTCGGCAAGTTAAGATCGAAATGGAGTTGATCATTTCGCATGTACCAAGGCGTTTCGGTGGCCTTGCGTATGAAACAGTTTTGGAGGGTTTGGAATTTACCGAGTGGGGTGGATTCAGAGTGTGCGAACGCTGAGCTGGCATAGGTCATGATGGAGCAAATGCACGTGGTGTAAATTCTCATCTTATTTTCTAAAGGATAATTTACTACGAGCGTTCAGGAGATAGTGAAGGCGACCGAGCACAAAAGCGGCGCGGGCACGCACCGTCTTTGTGTGGGGTATGAAGGAGAGTTTTTTATCTGGGTGACTCCAAGAATCAACAGATCAACAGCTTTTTGGGGGTCCTTATCAGCTATTACTAGGCATGTATCATCTGCAAACTGAAAACACGTGCAGTGTTTGATACAGCCGCTCATGTCATTTACATAGGACAGAAAATGAAGGGGCCCTAAAATTGAACCCTGAGCCGTGCCCTCTGTGACTTCAATCACTTCGCTCAATGAATTATCAATTTTCACAGCAACCTTACGGTTTTGAAGGTAGTTTTTGCACCAACTAAGCTAACTAAACTAAGCAAAGGGCCGCGTATCCCACAAAGGTTCAGCTTATAGATTCATTGCCTGTGGTCTAATGTATCAAAGGCACGTGAAAAATCAATAAACAATGCAAATACAGGTTTTCTCTGGTTAAGGTACTCGTTGACTTCGTCAGTAAATTTTGATGTCGTCAGTCTCGAGTGGAGACGGCGCATCGAAAAACGCAGCGTAGGACGACCTCCAACGAGATGGACGGATGATCTAGTGAAGGTCGCTGGAAGCCGTTGGATGCATGTGGCATGTAACCAGAATTTGAGGAAATATATGGGGGAGACCTTTGTTCAGCAATGGACGTCCTTTGGCTGATATGATAATAATGATGATGATGATACTAATTATGGCACTATTGTTCCTACTTCTTAAGTAATTTCATAAGGCCAGTTCATGTAATTAAAAAAAAATCAAATATTAGTTCCGTTCTAGCCTTAATGTCCGAAATGTCACAAATGGTATTCTCCTAAACTAACAAACAACGTCTGAAACGTGAACATACACTGTAATGAGATCGAAAATGGATCGAAAGTTGATCGTAGTCAAATCGGTATTCTGCTAACATTTCGAACTGTCACAAGCACTAAAATTAACATTAAATATACGCCAAAATTGAGATTGAAATGAGACTAGATTGAGATCGTACTGAAATCTGACTGAACTTTAAGAGTATCAGAATACCAGTTTTTTGGCAATTCTTAATTTAATATCGGTGCGGTCAGCTTTCAGTGTAAATTAATTACGAGAATTAGCCCTCATAGTACATTTATAACCAAAATTACACTGGTGCACTATCATTAACCATTCGCCGCACTACCTTTGTTTCTCACTTCCTGAGTATCAAATGGTACGCAAATAAATTGAAGCAAGCGACATCTATAGCTAGGTCAACCCCAAGAGGCTAGTTGAGCAGCAACCGGATACATATCCGGGGAATTGAGTTTATATCTACACTTGATTTCTCAACAGGAAACTCGCTTGCTATGGAATATTAAGCGAGGAAAATATTATACTGTAAAATGTTGATATATAGAAATAAGTTGCGCGTAGCTCCAAATAAATAACATCAACTATCAATTGCAGGGCAAGTCGCCAAATATGTTATTTAAAATGTCCTTTAATTTTAATTGGAAGTGAAAGTTTCGACACGTTCTGGTTTTGTAGCAGACATAATGTATCTAAATTAGTAATTGATATTATATCTATACACACAATACAAATTTGGATATATGTATAACGAATATTTTTAGTGTACACGGGTAAGAAGTGAATTTTCTTTAGGTCATATATAATTGTATTGTATTTTATCACTCTTCGAAAATTATATTTTATAAATCGCTAAACAATGTTTGTATAATTAATTATTCATAAAAAAATGTGTACTCAAGTAAATAGATTTATGAACACATTGATACTACTTTAGGCTTTAATATGAGTATACCTATACATGTATCTATGAAAACAAATTTAGTGATCTAAATATTTAATTATAGATATATATCTATGCATGTAATTATATGTATTTACATAGGCATGCTCATGTATCACACATATCCACTCATACATCCATGCGTAACGTATAACCACGGCGTTTTAGTTTTTACAAGCGTACTATATATTTCCCTCACCACCGATAAAGAAGTTTCACTTCATTGTATCACACATATTCACTCATACAACGACGCGTAACACGTAACCTTGGCGTTTTGGTTTTTATTACCGTACAAAATGTTTCCCTCACCGCTAATAAAGAAGTTTCCCTTCAACAAAGTTCTGTATGGTCAGCACTAATCTTTTGCATACTTAATAAAAAAAAGCGAACTCATAAAAGGTTGGGCGCACAGCGTGCCGTTACGCAAGTACGCAATGTAAAGGTATAAACCAAATAAAAGCGTGTGTGCAAACGTATAAGCATGGGTTCATTGATGTAGTCTGATCACGCCTATTGCAGGCATCTAAAGCCGTAAGAAGTTGCATGTTTTAATTTTATAACTATTGAACTTGTGATTTCTACCAAGGAAAATAAATTTCCGACTAGTAAAGGAAACTTTTATATCAAAGCAAAAATCTGTATCAATTTTCTATTTGTATGTAATTGTATTAATATGTATGTATACCAGTGGCG
The DNA here is from genome assembly GCA_947459985.1 of Diloba caeruleocephala. NCBI lineage: Eukaryota > Metazoa > Arthropoda > Insecta > Lepidoptera > Noctuidae > Diloba > Diloba caeruleocephala. The sequence continues at coordinate 9,351,851 of OX381618.1, forward strand.
AGCAGTGATTTCCCGACTAGGTAGGCAGAAGACGTAGCAAATGAATGATTTCGCGATTATATAATATTTCAAAAATGTCTCTCCCACTTCATCTTTGCTTACACGGTTCATATTCGCTTGTGTATGCATGAGTGTATGTATGTATGAGTGTAATAGAAACTAGCAATTCAATTATTATCATCCACTTCTAGATGTCCAATTGACTTAAAAAATTGCAGATGTATCAAGAATGGATGACAATACAATATTAACATGACGATAGCCCGGTGTTGTCACCAAGATTACAGTGATTTTTAAAAACGTACTATTATGTTATTATTATTCACTATACAAGTGTAAATAATGCATTTCAGTCTATAAGTAATTACTTTATAGGTTTTAGGGATAATTATTGTACTATAAAACTTCTTTTTAAGAAGAAACTAATAAAAACACGCTTTTAATGAAAAGCTGAAAATGTTTTATTTATTATTATTATTTTAATTATTTTCAAATGTAAAATAAAGCGTGGTTTAAACTATAACAAATATTAACTACGAGAAAATAAGTTAATAGCACCCCGCGCTTTTATTTTACGTTTAAAAGCTTAGTTTTTTTTTTAGATTATATTTCATTAGATACGTGTTTATATTAGTTTAAACAATAACTTAACTAACACTTACGCCAAAATATTTTAGAGTTTTATTCTAATTTTATATTAGATTTGTGAGTTTGTTGAAGTACACATCCCGTGGTTAAAAATAAACGACAAAACAATAAATTTGAATGATGGTGCCATCTACCCCAGCTAGCTACGTATAATTATCGTAATATTTGGAATTAAAGGATTTGACGTTATTACCGTTTTTTGCTTCAAAAACATGTTTGGAATTGGTTTAAAAAATGAAACTAGGTATTTTTGCTTTATCAACAAACGAAACTGACCGGAAGACTTGCACGTAATTCTCAAAACAAATTGAATTTTCAGCGCAAACTATGCACCGTTACTTATCCATGTTTGCAAATTCACATTCACAGCAATTTATTTTGAAAACATTTGTACCTATCACAATATAACTTAATGAACTTGATTTCTGAATACAATTTATTTATTTATTTATTTAAACTTTTATGTACATTGAGTATACATAAGGCGGACTTAATGCCATGAGGCATTCTCTACCAGTCAACCTTTGGGTTAAACAAAGCACTTCGAAAGAAGTATAAAAGCAAAGCTATATCTAATGTTAAAAAAGACTGAATTAAAAATAGGAATACATACATACACTACGCCATGACGCTGCAGTCCTCCGGTGATGCTGAAGCATACCGACTGCTCAATAGACGGATATGGAAGTCCTTGCGTCACGACATCCGCACCTTTAACACCAACGGTGTTAAAGAGGCGATTGAGCGGAATCAAGGCTCCAAAGTGTTCGCAAGAGACAAGTCTATTGGGCAAAGTCGTATTATGAAGCTGAAGACCGAGGACGGCAGTGTAGCGACGACTAAGCCAGAGGTTTTGAGAGAGATTGAGAAGTTCTACCGGCAGTTATACACATCGGTAACTATACCTACCATTGGCTCTGACAAAGACCCGCGAGCCAAACTAACCCGACACTATACCGAGGATATCCCGGACATCAGCCTGTACGAGATTAGGATGGCCTTGAAACAGCTTAAAAATAACAAGGCGCCGGGTGGGGACGGAATTACGACAGAGCTTCTGAAAGCGGGTGGCACACCGGTACTTAAAGTCCTTCAGAGGCTATTCAATTCCGTCTTACTCGAGGGCACAACGCCGGAAGCGTGGAATAGAGGTGAGGTGGTGCTCTTCTTCAAAAAGGGTGATAACACCCTATTGAAGAATTACAGACCCATCTCACTTCTGAGCCATGTTTATAAGCTGTTTTCAAGGGTCATCACGAATCGTCTCGAGCGCAGGTTTGATGACTTCCAGCCTCCCGAACAAGCCGGTTTCCGAAAAGGTTTCAGTACCATAGACCACATCCATACGCTGCGGCAGGTTATACAGAAGACCGAGGAGTATAATCTGCCACTATGCTTGGCGTTTGTGGACTATGAGAAAGCCTTCGATTCGATCGAAACCTGGGCAGTACTGCAATCTCTGCAGCGGTGCCACATTGACTATCGGTACATTGAAGTGTTGAAGTGCTTATACAGAAACGCCACCATGTCGGTCCGAGTACATGAACAGAGCACGGGAGCAATTCCATTGCAGAGAGGTGTGAGACAGGGGGACGTGATTTCCCCGAAACTGTTCACCGCTGCAATGGAGGATGCCTTCAAGCTGCTGGAGTGGAAAGGATTCGGCATTAACATCAATGGCGAGTATATCACTCACCTTCGATTTGCCGACGATATCGTAGTCATGGCAGAATCGCTGCAAGAGCTCAGCACAATGCTCGATGATCTCAACAGAGTTTCCCAACAGGTGGGCCTTAAAATGAACATGGGCAAGACGAAAGTCATGTCAAATGTCCATGTCGTGCCCATCCCAATATCCGTTGGGAGCTCTGTTCTCGAAGTTGTTGACGAGTATGTCTACCTGGGACAAACTGTCCAGTTAGGTAGGTCCAACTTCGAGAAAGAGGTCAATCGTCGAATCCGACTCGGCTGGGCAGCGTTCGGGAAACTTCGCAACATCTTTTCGTCAACAATACCGCAATGCCTAAAGACGAAAGTCTTTAACCAGTGTGTGTTACCAGTGATGACATATGGAACAGAGACGTGGTCACTCACAATGGGCCTCATAAGAAAGCTCAAGGTCACTCAGCGAGCTATGGAGAGAGCTATGCTTGGTATTTCTCTACGAGATCGAATCAGAAATGAGGAGATCCGTAGAAGAACTAAAGTTATCGACATAGCTGCAAGGATTAGTAAGCTGAAGTGGCAATGGGCAGGGCACATTGCTCGTAGAACTGATGGCCGTTGGGGCAAAAAGGTTCTCGAATGGAGACCACGCACCGGAAAACGCAGCGTGGGACGACCTCCAACGAGGTGGACAGACGACCTGGTGAAGGTCGCTGGGAGTCGTTGGATGAGAGCGGCATGTGACCGCTCGTTGTGGAGATCTAAGGGGGAGGCCTTTGTTCAGCAGTGGACGACCTGTGGCTGATATGATGATGATGATGACATATACTAATATAAAAAGAGATACTATATTATAAATATATATTACAATTCGATAAGCACGAGTGCTCAGTGACAAAATTCAACTAAAACAATAACAATTAACAATATTCTGTCTGCCTTCCTCTCGTCCCGCCACGTATTTAATCACTTTCTTCGTCTTTTTCCGTTTGGCGAATAATGCATTGATTACCTGACATTCATGATTAATAATGTTCATACTTTGGGCGGTTCATCGAGTAGGCGTGCTAAAGTCAAATGTATTATGGATAAAAAAAAAGTAAATTCTATTTTAGCCGTATTATTTGTCTTTGTCTTTTGTCTTGTCTTATATGAATAAGCATAGATGGATTGGGTATGCGTGTATTTGCTAGGAAGTCTCGCAACTGCTTACGCTGAGGCATAGTATGAATCTTCATTGAATGCATACATTAAGTATCGAAGCGTGCATTCGGAAAGGTGGTGCACAGAGTTAATTTTTGACTCTTAGTCGATTTTTACTTAAATTCAATCCTCTTTAGTATCTATATAAACTGACTAAATGTGTAAAAATCTTTCGTCCTACGTAATATGTATGTATCCCTCCAATATTTTATGTATTTCTTCCTCATTTATTAATAAGTATATACATGTTAATCTTTTGCCGTAGCCGCCCATGGCATTAATAAAGCGGCCCTATCAGAAGACCAACGCTGTAGCATAAACTGCTGCAGCATATGCTGAGATAGGGACCTTTTTTGGCCTCGCACAGCACTACTAAGCCATATACTTGTATATATTCTTATTATTTCATTTTCATTGTCATTGTGTACGAGACCAAAATAAAACTTTTTCTTTCTTTCTTTCTAAGTACCTAAGATGATTGATTAATTTTATTTACGACGCAGTATTATAGTATGGTTTGGATTATATTGAATTATTTATGAGGTGGGCACTGCTTAATTGTCAAAATGAAATGAATGCTACTGATTCATGTTCAACACTGATCCAATCTCCAAAGAAAAACTGTGATTGTATGATGATTTACATTATTGTTAACATTCTTTTTTCAGTTCCTTTACGAAACTTCACCATTCCCGGTGGTGATGGCAGAGATAGCGATACACGGTTTCAAAGAAGTTTCAGACTTAAGCGTGTGCCTTAAGGACATAATTTCTAGAATGATGACACACTCCGTGAAGGTCATCGGAGACTTCAACAGGTGCATCCACAACATAGAGATGCCGAAACTCAAGTATTTACTTAAGTTCATGAAGAAATATGCTTGATAGCGAGCAAGGTCTAGTTTGTATGGGTTGCCAGTATTCATAGGTACATTTTTTAAATGAGATCATTTCAACATAATTTAGGCAGTGTTTAGATACCAATGTTATTATTAAAATACCGAAGATAGTATATAATTTTATATCTCATTAGTAACTTTGCGAAGTTTATATTTGGTGATTGTGATTTTATTGTTCTTTAGTAACATTTTGTTATTGTTGAAAATGTACATTAACATAGATTATCAATTCAATTTGGTATTAAATTGAAGTTATAAAAATGGCAACCCTAAGTATGATTGATACGATTTGTATGGGTTAATCAAAATGTAAATAACGTGCTTTATTAACATTCAGACTTTCTTGAAATGTAGTGAGTTTATTTATCTGATATTGATAAAAAATACGATTTGAATAAGTAAACCTAAAGTGTATTTTATTTTATTCAGTACTTTAGCTTGAATTCCTGAATAGGTACTTATTACTAATATAATCTGTTTATGTTGTATAATATATAAACACATGTGGTGTCCGAATTAAGAATATAGCACCACTCAATCACTTCCCGTGGATGTCTTTAAAGGTGACTAAGAGACTAACCAGAGGGATGAGTAGCAGTGTCCCTTCTGTGGAACAGTAGCCATACTCACTCTGCTCAGCTCACCGGTGTGCTTTACAATTAATGTATAGCTTGTTTTAGCACTGAACATACGCCCACATAGAGCGCCCATCAGCACACCGTTACTGTAATTCTAACTCTATGTGTACCTGTTACTTCCCTGAAGATAATGCTAATATATTCTGCGTATTCCGATCTCTGAATATGATCCACCCATGTCACTCGTACCATTATTTTTTCAAAATGAATTCCAAGAATCTTTGTGTTGCGATTCAATAAATCGAATCATTGCATCGAATGGATGGCAATGCATAAGGAAATTGTGACGTCACAGCGGCGGCGATTTCATGAATTTTCAACTACGCTAGATTTTTATTTAAATAGGTCCATTTGCATTTGAAATGAGCGCAAACAAGACTGAGTGCAGCCTACTTGGTATAATATGAACTTTGTTATGTAGCTGAAATATATTTTGTACATCATTTTTACCTCGTTCAACATCATTATCATACCAACCCAAGGACTTCTACTGCTAAACAAAGCCCCATAGATTTCCACTACGAGCGGTTATATACTGCCAACATGCATTAATTTCGGCCGAATGAAGTCCACTGCTGGACAAAGGCCTCCCCCAAAGATTGCCACTATGACCGATATGGGTGTGTTGTGGGCTCATTGGGGGGTTTTGCCATAATCGCCACGCTTGGCAGACGGATTGGCGATCGCGGTTGAGTTGTTAATGTACTCGAAGTACGCTGCTGCCCATCCTCCGGCTAATTCCTTAGTCGACTTTACGACACCCACGGGAGGAGATGGGGTGGTGGTATTCTGAGCCGGCACCACACGGTATAAACAACTGGGCGGGTTAAACAACTCTTAAACAAAGTTGGCCACAAATCATACGAAAAGAAAGAAAGAAGGTGACTCGCGCAATTGCGAATTCCTTGTTTCTTCTCGAATCCTGTAAATCTGTTATCTATGTAAATTGTTGTTAGAATGGAAATACAAAGTCAAGATGTGAATATGATGTGATAAGATATACAATTTTTTGAGAAAAATATAAAAATATAGTCTTCATTCTGTAAAAAAATTCAAAAAACCAAATCCTACAGATACGTCGTTGAAAAATATAAATACAATATGTTATAGGCGTTCCTTTGATAGAAACCTTAGAATTCCTATCTCATACTTTGGTATTGATTTGTATTCATGCAAAAAAATATCTTTCCACGAAATGATAATTTGATTTATATCGTATAAAATATCTTTTTGTGTTATATTTCTGTGTTAGTACGAATAACCTCTGCTTATGCATCAAACTTGTCGGGTGAGGATTGTAGATTGCTTATAAGTAGAACCGTGGTATATCTTACTGAATCATTCGTATTATAATGTTATCACATGAATATATAAAAAATAGTCGTAATATATTTAGTTAAACAAAAATGCATACAAATATCAATATAGGATAGGTTCTTGTAGCTTATATAATAAGTATACCAACATGAAAACCGGCCTCATCACACAAGGAAGAACTTTAATTCATCATCATCATTTCAGCCAACAAATTTTCACCGGACACAGGCAAAAATCGCCACAACGCAACGACTCGTATGGATTTGTGTTGTGTTCCCATTGGAGGCTTTTGCCATAATCGCCACGCTTGGCAGGTGGGGTGATGATCGCAGTTGAGTTGTAATTAAGTAATATTTTCTTAGCTAATTTTGTTTATAGACACACAAATATAATCATAGATCTTGATCATTTAATTCGTAGCAATATTTTATAAATACATCTGAAATAACATTTAAATATTTGTTAATTATGGTAAATAAGTATTATAATACTCATTATTTATTAAATTAATATAAAATAATTCATCAATAATAACCAATAATACAATTTATTTTATGACATATTAATTCAATCAATTTCTTTGCCGGTCAATTCATACTACTACACTGAGTTTATCACAAAACACCAGTACCAAAACGGGTACATGTTCCTGATTGACATCCGTGGAGCACAAAGGTTCCAGATGAAAACCAGCGTCAAGTGCTTGCACTTGATCTGGACACCTATTTGGTCCAGTTTTGAGACACATACCTAGGAATATCTTTAACTATTATACTATTTTTTTTCTGTTCCTTGTAATCTGCTGTCTTTTTTTGTACATTTTGTATCTCAATGTGCTGTATCCAAATAAAAGTTTCATTCATTCATTTCATTCATTCAGTTGTACTTAATATGGTCGACGGACGCTGCTCCGGCTTACTCCATAGCCCCTTTATCAACGTCCACGGGATGACATGGAGAACTTTAGTTAATATAGTACAACTAATTACTAAAGTGTCTTTATACAGTATCAATACATGATTGTAGTAGTATTAAAAAGAGATACTTAAAAAAGGTATATTCAGGTAGTGAGTGATAATGATACAGCATCCACAATATTAAGAGAACTCGGAAGGCAACCTTTCATAATATGTACAGATGGGGCCCATTAGAGCCTAAACTTAAACTCTAATAATTTAATTGTAATTCCTTATATTCTAATATTCTCTGTGTGGTGTCCGGATCAAGACTATAGCATCATTCCATCTCCTTCCGTAGATGTCATAAAAGGCAACAAAGGGCCGCAACGTCTCGTGGAACAGTAGCAATACTGCGCTCTCCAACCCACCTGCCAAGCGGGGTGAGTACTGGCAAATTTCCCCTAAATGATGACAATTGTGGAAATCTAAAGGGGAGGCCTTTGTTCAGTTTGTGGACGCACACCACTGACAGATGTAGTGTGTAGTATAACGTTTATTCTTTCCTACTCCTCCTTTTTCTTTTCTGATTAATTTCGTTGCGGGTTCCAAGACAGTTATTCATTTCTCTGGGACACACCAACCTTTATTGGTCGGTGTTCTTTTCGGTGGTCGCCATTGTAGAACCTGGCTTACAGGAGTTGCAGTGGTTGGGAATGTGTGGCGGGCTTTGACAGATGTAGGATATAATTGTGGGGAAACCTCGATCGAATGGATTGACATCACCAATACGCAGTAAGCGAGCTAGTGAATAGTGTTCCATCTCTGTATGAGAAGAAGACTTTGCTCGGCAACGCGATAGTTACCGGCAACTTTTTTCAGGTGGTTTGTTAAGAATGTAGCAGCATTCCAACTCCCGTGGATGTCGTAAAGGGTGAATAAGGGACTCTAAACCAGAGGATTGAGCAGCAGCATCCTTTCTCACCTACCAAGCGAGGTGATTACAGGCAAATTTCCCCCCAAAATGACAACACACGTCATGTAGCCGATCGTCTATAGGCCTTTTCAGCATTGGATTTTTTCTGGCATGAAGAAGAAGAATATGATGATGATATTTTTTAACAATTAGTCAGCTGAATTGGAAATGGGCGGAGCAAATTGCTCGTAGAACTAATAGCTGTCGGAGCAAAAAGATTATTGAGTGGAGACCACGCAACGGAAAACGCAGATGGACGGACGACTCGGTGAAGGTCATGGAAACCTATGGAGGAGGCCTTTGTTCAGCAGTGGACGTCCTTCGGCTGATATAAAGATGATGATTATTATATTTTTTAATTGTCTAAGCATAAAAGTAACTAATACATAGAAATCCTAAAACCTGCTATTCAATATGCTATTGAATAGCAGGCTATTTGCTAGTAAACACGCCACATTTTATACCTATGCAAGTACTATTTCTATGCCATTGCCGTGTGATGTTGGCTGAGAATAGCACCAACCCATCTCATCCCGTGGGTGTCGTAAAGGTGACTACAGGATTAAACGAAGGATGGGCAGCAACGGCCTTCGAGTACAGTTACACCTCAATTGCAATCGTCAACCCGCCTGCCAAGCGTGGCGATTATGACAAAACCCCCCAAAGCGCTCACAACATAATCTCAGACTTGTCGTTGTTCTTTCTTCGGGACAGACTTATGTCCAGCAGAGGACGTCTGTCGGCTAAAACAATAATAATAAACTATTTCCATACAATGATATGATAGTTTTAAAACTCAATTTGCGAACATCATTCTAACAGACTAACTCTTCACACTTGGGAATAGACAGGCGTCATAAAAAACGATTGCGCACGTTTCACTTCAGCATGCAACATAAAATACTACTACAATATCCGGAAATCATTATTTCTACGAAACGAGATAGTTTCATTACTTGCGTTGAGACAGAAACCATAATAATGCAACCAGTCGTCAATACGACATACGGCATGGTTGGCGCAGTGGCTAACCAATGGCCTGTATGCGCTACGTGCCGCGTGTTCGGTCTCCATCCGAAAGTATTTAAAGATTGCAGTTCCGGGTCTAGGTGTTTGAATAGAATAGAATAATAACTCTATTGTACACCAAAATAATATAAAGGATTATTTACAATAGTTAGCGTGGCACAATGGGCGGTCTTATCGCTAAAAGCGATCTTTTACAGACAACCTTTGGATGGATTTAAAAGTAGGGAAATAAAGAAATTCTGGTAGTCTGTGGTGTACTGAACGATGATGTATATAATGATATCGATATATGTACAAGAAAATACACGTATTTGCATAAATAAATAGTAAAACTACATCAATTTGCATATTAATACATAAATAGAAATATATGTATATCTAATATAATATGATACATAGATACTAGCTGATACAATACTGCATATTAAAGTCAACGAAAGAGATAGATAAGATCTTTTACCATATTTTTAAATGCTCGTAATGATTAAGCTTGTTTAACTGGTTGAGCACGTGAGATTTTATGTCACCTACATGAACAGAGTAATCCTCGACTAAGATAAAAAACTAGTGTTGCAATGACTATTGTATTCAGCGTGTGGCCAAATACCGAATAAACCTATGGCCGTAGTTTGGTAGAATAGCGGAATATTCGGCCAAACTATACGGCCGGATTTAAAGCGAATGGGGAGGTTTTATTTTTAGTCTTTCTCATTTATAGTTGTTCTTGTGGTATACACGAATATCTGTACGATTAGCAAATTATCCTTAAAAAATGTGCAGGATGGGGTACTAGTAAATCATCATAATCTAACACAAATGACAGCATATTAAGTAAACTTATACGTCAAAATAAATCACTTTCCCTTACAAAATGGGCTACTATTTGTATCAGAATATTGTTTCAGTGAAATCAAAGCTTGCTGCATTTGTTTTTTTATTATAAATCACCACGTCAGTATAACAGTAGGCAGTAGGCAGTGTAATACTAGACAGAATACTTGAAAAAAACATTTTTTTTTACTTTGTCCCACACTAGGTTTTCTCCTGTATTGTGGGTATAGTTTACAGACATAAATCTCACAGACACACCCACCCACTCGAACTCGAAACAACTATCTGTAGATCATACAAATATTGGTCCGTGCGGGAAGCGAACCCGCAACACGTAGCGCAGAAAGTCAATACCACTGTGCCAACTATGCCGTAATTTTATTGTCTAGTGCATGTTATACACATTCATTTTAATTTACTTAACGTAAACTTTAACAGTTTAATAATAGCAAGTTAGTTACATTACATCGATATAAATAAATTTTGCTATCTATTACAATGAGCATCGTTTGTAGTTATAATCATTTTCTTCTTAACTTTGAATATGATGTTTCATTCATTACTTTTCTGCCGTTAGTAAATTTTTAATGATAAATACATATAAGTTATAAAGGTCGTTCAAACAAAACTCGACATAAAACTCTGTTTAATTTTGTTTTACTGGTAGCTTTAGTTGGATTTATATTATGTATAAGTTGATCTCGTAATGAAAATAAATATTATTTTTATTGTATCCGCAACATACTGAGTAAACAAAATAGAATATGTAGTATGTAGTTGGCCGAATAATGATTTTATTTTACGGTATTCACTAACCCGGAAGCAGATTTAGACGGCACGGTTGGGGCAGTGGCTGATAGAGTCGGCTGCTGCGCTCCGGGTCGTGGGTTCGATTCCCGCACGGAACAAATATTTGTATGATCTGCAGATAGTTGTTCCGGGTCTGGGTGTATTGTATGTGGAAATTCATGTCTGTAAACGCACCCACGACACAGGAGCAATCCTAGTGTGGGGCAACGTTTTTAAAAAAAGAAAGAAAAACAAAAGAAAGATTATCCCCTGATAAGCTATGAAACAGCAGAGGCGACAGCAGAAGTACCGCAATCGTTTGCCAAACATCAAAAAGTAACTTTATACCTACATTTACCAGCATATCGTAATTCTTTTTTTTTATGGTTACCAGGGTTGATTCCAGTAATGCAGTAACAGGTGGAACTATAAAGAAAGAATTTATTTCCTTTTTTAGATGGTCTGTGGTAGTCATAGTGGAATTGTTGTTTTTTGACATCTACAATTGCAAGATTTATGGCGATCACAAATCGACTTGAAGATCATCAGCCTCTCTACTACTACTACGTTTTTAACGTGAAATATAAGAAAATAATGTACGTAGCTTCCACAGTGTTAATTACACAATTAATTTTCCTGTTACCCGTCTCGGATATTAAATTAAAGTGGTCATTTTATACTTCAACTATATCAATAAATTACTATCTTCAGTCACTAAAGATAGGTTACTTGATATAATCGATATTTTAAAGTAAACGAACTATCACTTAATTTAAAGCGGTTACTGAACTCATACCTAAAATTTTGTTACAAAAAAGGTTAAGTAACTCATAAAATAAAAATGTATGCATTTTAGAAGCCCCGAAGTTTAGAAATAATCTCTAACGATATCGTCGAGATCAATTGATAATGACTAAATAATGCTATTTGACGAGCTTTCACTGCCAATACATGGAACACTCGACTGATAGAGATAATACTAACAGTAAAACTATTTGTTTAAATACGCAAAACTGAACTTTCAGTGATAAACGGACTAATATACACGTTTTCCCTTTTCAAAAATTACTAGAAAGGCGAGTAAGTATTTTAGGATAATTGTTAATAAATTTATATAAGTAAAGTAGTAAGAGTTAAGTGGTGCCACTCACCAGTGTAATAAGAACGTCGGCTGAACAGGGTTGGTACTTCAGGAGTCGACTAAATCTGAGCGTTCGTTGGGCCATTGTAAGCGGACCCACGGGCCTGGACACATGAATGAGCGGTGACGACGGCGGACGCGGCGGCGGCGTCGACACAGGCGGCACATTGCGACGAACAGTTTCCAATGGCACAGTCCTAGCTACCAAAGAGTCACTCCCAACCGAATTTACACTTCCACTAAACATGTTCATCAAATCCCCAATTGACCCACCACCACTTGAACCACCACCACAACGCAACTTGTCCAAATCGGTCAGGCTAGAACCGCGGCGAACGCGGAGGCGCGAACCGCTCGCATTCGAACGGGTCTGATATCCCAAACCCTGATCGCGACGAACATCTGCCTCGCTGATAGCCAGGCCTTTCCTGGTCCGGAACATTTTAGAAATATGTGATGTCTCATCAACGTCTAAAACACAACTGAACGTTAACACCTGCGCGAATAATTTGCATACAAATGAGTGATAGGTTCGATATCAATAGGGCCACGGTCGCCCGCAGGATGTCGCTATCGCGTCCTCGCGAGTTTCCGCCGCCATCGCTTGCGCAATATTTTCAAACCCAGAACAACACTTTCGAATTTCTTCTGATTTTTATTAAGGGGTGCGTACGCAACAAAGCCTGTTAACGGACTGAGCGGGAACGCGTAGTTTCGTATGTGCGTATGTATGGAGCTACTGAGCTGGACTAATGAGGTGATCGAGTTCAAAGGGGTCTCTGCAGGCGGCGGACGCCAACATAGTAGTAGTATAGTCTTACTCTGAAGAAAACCTCCGATAAGACCGAAAAATAATTAAATTTGTTTATAAAAAACAAAAGTAATACATTAACTAGAGCTGCCTTTCTCTCCATTAGCCTGAGGCGGAATTGACCAAAGGAAAGAAATATATGTTTTCATATGTTCTTGTTTGTATCGTATTGATATTATTTGTTATTTATCTAAGGCTATTTTTAAAACATTACTTTCAGTTAATAACCAGCTTCTTGTATTATATCTCACATATAAATTAATGTAGCTGCGAAGAAAATATTTCATACCCTTGCCGATTACCTACTTTAATTCATTATAAAAAGTATTTTATATCCTATGCAATGACAAAATGTATCCCTACGCGAAATTAAGTTTTTTTGTACTATGGCCCACGCTAGCATTTCTCCCGTATCGTTGGAACAGTTTACAAACATAAATTTCACGTGCTAAACACCCAGACCCGAAACAACTATCTGTAGATCGTACAAATATTTGTTCCGTGCGGGGATCGAACTCACCACACGTAGCGAAGAAAGCCAATTATAGGGGCCTACTCAAAGCCCTGCCTGCAGGGCCCTTTTTATTATTGATGTCCAGTGGAAATTCTACATGGAACTTCCTTCACCCCGGGGAAGGGCGAAGGGGTATGCCGGACTCCTACCGGCTAAAACCACTGGAGCGGTCACCTTCGGCACCGAAGGGGGGCTCCAGGTCCTCGTAAGATCACACTAGAGCCGCCCATTGCTGCCACGCCTTTAGGCACATCTCGGAAGGGCATGACTGTAAAGCGGTCACCCCCTCTAGCGGAGGAAAGGCGACAGGACCCTACATGCAGTATCTCTACCGGATATGTATGAAGAGCCGATATTTATCTGCTATACTGTATGTAGAGCCCTGCAAGCAGTGCTTTGAGTGGGCTGTTTATTCATATATTGCTTGTCCACTGCACGGTGCACCAACCGTACCGACAATTAGAATCCGTCCGAAGCTACGACATTATATACGTTCACGTTAATTTTAAGATAAGTATTCTAGAAATCTGAGTATGACCCTCTATCCAGTGGTGGCTCTCTTGGGTAATATGATCATGATGATGAATTAAATTAAATTAGAATATTGCGAAATAAATGTCCAACAGGCGACAAAAACAAAAATCAAGAGACCGGATACTATCCTAACATTTTTTGACAATGACAATATCGCCTGTATACTCGCTTTACTATTCATACCTCGTTTACATAGAAACGTCTACAGCCAAAAGTAAAATTAATTATAATAACATTGCTTCTCTCTTATGAAATGACAATTTAACTTTAAATGTACTTATGAACTTAATTACCATTTTTAAGAACATTAGCGGCTCAGTTAAGTTACACTCCACTTACCCGTGTGTGTGAGAATAATTTAGAAGATATAAAGGCTAATGAAGTGTTATTTTACGAGTGTGGCCGTTTAGGCGCGTTCAATCAATTACTGTGCTAGTTGAGGGAAGGCGGGAGTGAATACGCTTTTAGAGTAGGTAAATCACCTGAATACGTCGACGCAATTAATTCTGTCAGTGTTTGTTTTAAAAGTTGCTATAATTCTTTGGAGTGGATTTTTTCAAGAATGTCCCAATAAATCAGTTTATTATAATATATACTATGATAAATAGCACAGCGACGTGGTCACTCACAGTGGGCCTCATGAGAAAGCTTAAGGTCACTGAGCGAGCTATGGAGAGAGCTATGCTTGATATTTCTCTACGAGATCGAATCTGAAATGAGGATATCCCTAGAAGCACTAAAGTTGCCGACATAGTTGAAAGGATAAGTAAGTGAAGTGGCGGTGGGCGGGGCACATTAAGTAAGTAAGTAAAGCGACCAAATATGTTACAAAACAAATGAACTCTGCCTCCTGGACTAGGTTATAACCTGGATCCCAGAAGACAGTGCCTTCCCTAGTACATAATTTAGCTAGATATTCGGTAAGTACATACAAGCAAGTACATAATAAATGCCATAGATAAAATGAAACGAAGCAAGTAGATTATAGCAATTAATTAAACGTTAAGAAATAAAGCCAGGCTGTTAGTGTTGCATCAAATCCCTATCCAATGGTTTTTTGTGAATATGTATAATATATGTATTTATGCATTTGTATGTATGTGTGTGTGCAGGGGTGTGAAAGTTGTATGTGTGGGTATGTGTAGATGCCTTGTTAATAAGTTAATCTTAAAAGGTTTTCAGTTTGGTCATAGTCCAGATTTAATAACCACTTCAGTACAAGCTTTTTAAAGTTATATATGCTTAATTGTCTAATGTTTGTATTGTGGGTAAGGACATATCTCGTAGATTAGTAGTTGCCGTTGTGGCAAAAAGGTTCTTAAGTGGAGACCACGCACACAGCATAGGACGACCTCCAACGAGATGGACGGATGACCTGGTGAAGGTCGCTGGAAGCGTGAGGCATGTTACCAGACTTTGTGAAATTAAATCTTTGGGCAAGGCATTTGTTCAGCAGTGGACGTCCTTTGGCAGATATAATGATATACTGATCTAAATGTATATATTATGCACAAATAACGTAGATATATATAATAAGCCATGCCGTGTGGTGCCGGCTCAGAATATCACCACCCTATCTCCTCCGGTGGGTGTCGTAAAAGTCGACTAAGGGATCAGCCGGAGGATGGGCAACAGCGTCCTTCGAGTACATTAACAGTACAACTGCGATCGCCAGCCCGTCTGCCAAGCGTGGCGATTATGGTAAAATCCCTCAATGAGCCCACAACACACCCATATCGGTCGTTGTGGTGATCTTTGGGGGAGGCGTGTGTCCAGCAGTGGACTTCATCCGGCCGAAATGATGATATCATATATAAATATACATATGTATATCCGTACATTTATATATAAATAAATCTATAAATTGTTCAAAAAAATATAAAACAACTGATAATTCTGATGTAATAGGTAGTAAAGTCAAAACAAAATTAATTATAATTGCAGCAATAAGTAATGTTCCCTCACTATTCCTTTAAACGCGATCTGTAGTGTAGTGATCTGTAGTAAAATCTATAATATACGCAATGTAATCCGTTTATAAGCGTTTTAATATTAAATATTTACATGAAAGAAACAAATCATAGACGGAATGTTTCATGAAGGATTCCGATCTCATTGATGTTGTACTATCGCTAGTCTGTAATACATTATACTTATCAGAGACAAGCTTTTCTAAAGTGAGATTGTTGTAATCCAAATCCAGTTGCTAAATTCCCAGTGTTCTTCAAATAAATGGCAACAATACTACCTTTTTAAAGTATTTTATTGCGTATTTTGTATATTTATTTACTATGGCGTGTTTTTGTTATAAACAATTAGGTGACGAAACATGTGAGTAACTTAACGCCACCAGGAGGTGGTAAGCGTCAGGCCCGCCAGGTTTTTTCCTGTGTCGTGGATACAGTTTACAGATAATCATCTGCGGTGCACAAAAACCTAGACCCGAAGTAATAGACAGCACAGTTCGTGCAGTGACTGAAACAGTCGGCTGCTGCACTCGTGGTCGTGGGTTCAATTCCCGCACGGAACAAATATTTGTATGTTTTATATGAGAGTTTTTCTGAGACTGGGTGTATTTTATGTGGAGTTTATGTCTGTAAACGCACCTATGACACAGGAGAAATACTAGTGTGGGGCTATATTCTTTTAAAAAAAACTGGCTTGCTTTAAACAACGTAATTTTTACATATGTGTATTACTGTCTTAAGTTTAAACACTGGTTGGCAGCAAAATATCTGGCACTGTTGTTGTACCTGCCTAGCTGGACTCCTACAATAAGATACCTTTTTAGGGTTCCGAAAGCCCGAAAGAAAAAACCGCGGAACCGTTATAGGATCACTCGTGTGTCCATCTTTCTGTCCGTCTGTCACAGTTAATTTTCTCCGAACCTACTGTACCGATTAAGTTGAAATTTGGTACACATATGGATTTTTGCAACCCAAACCCGGACAGGTAACGTAAATAAATTAATTATGAATATGGGGGTCGCTTTTGGGGGGTAATATAGAAAATTTAAGAATAAAGTAATGCAAACTGTACTGTGTAACATATTAAATGGGAGGCCTTATTGTGAGGGTCTCAAATATATTTATATTATAATTTTTAAATATATAGATTTAAAGGTATTTAAGAAAATAGGTGAACATTGACCATTCCCACGTATCTCCAAAACTATTGAGCCTCTAATTTTGAAATATAATATATATATATATATATATTGTAGTTCATTATTTATAGATAACAGGAAACCTAAAAGAAGTCTATGGTCTTAAAATAACATGGCAAATCTTTCAATATTGGGCGTACTAACTTACATTTGCAGTTGGGATGTATGGGAGAACATGTTTTTCAACTAAAATGTTAAGTTTGGTCTTCATGTAAATTATTAGTACTACTCGTTCGCCTTAACTAGGCGAGGCATCCGTCCCTTCTCGTACCTAAAGATTACATATTCATCGTACAGAACCCTCTCCACGCGAGTGTACAAGTCTCACTTGTCCGGTTATTTTTGTGCTCGAATTGCACTGCAATATTTATTAATAATTGCAAAAGCATTGGTAATTACAACTTGTGATTTAATAAACGCGATCCCTACAATCTATAGTTATCATATCCTTGAAATAAAGTTCACTATTCCTTGTAGGATCCTATATACAAAATCTAAACACGATAATACCTCACAAGAACCAAATGCAAATTACTAACACGAGAAGTAGCGCAATTAAAGCCAACCGAAGTCCAGCAGTGTTTGCACTGCATAATCTCCGTTTGAAACTTTGATTAAGACGGACGCACACAAAATGCTACGTATTTTACTAAAATGTTATGGTGTAGGTAGCATGGTGCCGTAAGAGTTGGCTGAGGGTTCATATCAAGAAGATAAGTAGCAGCATACTCGCGACAGCCATCCGGCGATCTCCGACAGCGATCAGTGTCAATTTGGGGGTCCATCTTCAGCAATGGAGGTTTACGAGCAGATGTGTGTTAAGCTAGCTTCTTCCATCTCTTTGTGCTAACTTTACAAAGTCATTATCATATCAGTCGAAGGACGTCCTCTACAGAACAAGGCTTCCCCCATAGATTCCACAAATGTGTCATTAGTTTGGGGGGAATTTGCCAGTACTAACCATGCTTGGCAGGCGGGTTGATTAGCGCAGTATGTCTCTTGTACCACAAAAGGGACACTACAGCCCATCCCTGGTATAAAGTACCTTAATCGCCTTTTATAACATTCACGGGAGGAAATGGAGTGGTGTTATATTCTTTATCTGGACACACAGACTTTACGTTACAAAGTATGTGATAAAAAATATTCTTATCATAAAAATACTCATTTATTTCCTCTTTAATGGTTAAGACAAACTCACATCTCACAAATGTATATCTACAAGATATATCGAAAGTTCAAAACTATGAACGTATTGATAGTTATAAAACTCATTCGTCAAGCTACAAAATAGCTTCTGTCTATCTATCGCATAGCGAATCGGGCTAGGTAGGGTATATTAAGATTAATATTAATATAAATGTGAAAGTAGATTTGAATGTTTTGAGGCTCCATCATGCTCAAACGGGTGAACGGATTCTAATAAAATTTGGCATAGAGGAGATAAGATTATTTCGTTGAATAGGATATATTTTATTTGAATTATAAATGTAATAATCACTAAATTTTAATTAATTTCAAGCAAATCGCAAATGACTAGTCTTATCTAAATATAAATCAAAGGTTTACTGGGAATATGAATAACATGTCCGGGTGTCGTCCCAATTAAGAAAAAAGCACCACTTCGCCTCATCCCATGGATGTCGTAAAAGGAGACTAAGAAACCAGAGGTATGGGCAGCAGCGTCTCTTCTGTGAAACAGCGGCTTTTCTGCGCTCACCAACCTAACTACCAAACATGGTGAGTACAGGCAAATTCCCCCTAAAATGACGATACACGGCACATAACCAGTCGTTTATGTGGAAGGACTTTGTACAGCAGTGGACGTCTTTTGACTGATATGAACCAAAGTGTCCAGGCCTACCTCCTCTTTCCATCATCATCCTTATTTCAGATACAACGCGATACTCCAGAAGTAGTTTTTAATAAGTTGCTTCCGAGCTCTTTTAGCCATTATAGGACTAGTTTTCGAGAGCTGGAGAAGGATGGAGTAAATCAGCTGGATAGAGTTACCTAATAAGGAGGTATTGGCGACCACGAAAGATATGAGATTCTTATTGTCAACCACAGAACAGAAAAGATAAGATTATTGGTTACTTGATATGGTATGTATGTATGATAGTTTTTTGACAAACACTATTTAAGGAAAATTTGCAGTAGGAAGAGTCAGAGGTAGACCCAGCCGCGTTCGATTTAAGAAATAAGAAAAGTCATGATTAAGTAACCGGCAAATGCTTAAAAAATACTTAAATTTCTAATTGAAGAAATCGTTTGCAAATAAGATAACAGACACGAAAAGTATAATGAAGAATCAAAACGCAAGTTTAAAAATATTATATCAAATCATCATTACAGTTATAATTGCGCAAACAGCTAACAAATATATCCCAAAGCCTTATTGTTCTCATTTATTGCGTTCAAGGTCACGTCCGGGGGGTCAGTCGAAGGCTACACTACAACATTTTGCCATTTTCCCAGCGCGTATTATGTGCCTACAAGCACTGCGGGGCGTGGAGCGCTACGCTGTTTCTATATGCGTTTGTCTTGTAACTGTATTGTACAGAACTTTGCACTGTTGGAATGGCGTAATGCACTGTGGATTAAAGTTCAGTAGCTCCTTTGTGCAGCTGGATTAAAGTCTTAAATGTGGAACTCTAGAAGGGGTATTTAGTAAACGTATTTTAACGTTTATATTGTGTAACTATCGTACCGCGTATTTACAAAGCATTTATTTGCGTATGTATGTAAAAATAATGTACAGACAAGATGTTTAAATTTAATTGATATCATTTACGCACTTACCTAGTATTCTGCTAAAAAATGTTCGAAGTATACCTAAAATCGAAATCGATGTAAAGAAAAACCTAAAGCGACTTCTTAACTAACAAATATAGCGACAAGTTTGGTAAATACTAAGCTTTTTTTAGAGAAAGGGAAGGTATGGATTGTAGGTACAAAAGGTATTTGAGAAAGCTGAAATTTTCTGTAATTGGTAATCTTTACATAACATCAATCAAAACGTAACACTACCTCAAACATATAGCTTGTTCGTCTGTCGAACCAGCTAAGCTTACAGACACTCAAATAGTCTGCTTTACTCGGACATAGTAAACCTTTTGTTTTATTTGTATAGAGTACTTTAAGAACGGATCTCAATCGAAGATTTACGTTCTCGACTAACGGCCAAAAATTAATAATCAATCTAAACCAAATGAATAGATCTGGGATTAAGGATTTGTCCATTTTTAATGTTAAGTGTGATCATAATCCAAAAACACATCAAATTCAAAGTCTTACATCTGATGATTTTCGGCGAAAAGTCTATGAACAAGACGTCAATATGATTTTTCTAGATTTTGTAGGTCAGTTTACAAAAATCGATTTGTAGACATCTTTAGGAGGTGTATGCAGTGCGGATGAGTAGTAAATACACTGTTATCTCATAATATTTGTCTAAAATTTGTAAGTGGAGCGCTGAACTAATTCTATATGCATTTCTCTTGTATTAAGTAGATACAGGACTTTGCACTAGATATCTGAATAGCTGTGTTTGGCATCCGTACCTACGCCGTCGGATTAAAGCTTAGACTTACGCAGATGGAACTGGAGAATTCTTGTGAATATTCCGTAAATTAGAGGTATCTTACAACCTTTTTTAATAATAGTGCTTCCATTTTAATAATTTGCCTTAAATCTTGATACTAACAGATTGTGAGAGATGTTTAGTCGCTGTTTTTTATATTAGGTAATAACAGTAAAAAAGGACCACCAATAAGCAGGTTATAGATGTTCTCAGTATAGAAATACTTTTTTATTTAACATTAAACATTTAACAAAAATGTGTTAATTCAAAGTAGACTAAAATAGATAAGTACTTTTTGAACGTCAATAACAGAGATAGCTCCACAACGCCCACTCATTACAGCTTCCTAGCATTAAATCTGGGAATAAGTGGCGCAACAAACTACTCAGCAAGAAGTCTCTGTCTGTCGATTAAAATATTAGGTCAATTTTTAGGCTACTGGAACTTCCAACTGTTCTAAATGCCACAAAGTTATTGAAATTATAACATCAAACAAAGTCCTTTCAGCAAAATGTAACGCACTGCTGGACACAAGCCTCCCCAAAGATCGCCACAACGATCTATCTGGGTGTGTTGTGTGCTCATTGGGGGGTTTTGCCAGAATCGCCACTCTTGGCTAGCGGGTTGGCGATGGCAGTTGAGTTTTAATATACTCGAAGGACGCAGCTGCCCATCCTCCACTTCATCCCATAGTCGTCTTTCACGACACCCACGGGATAAAATGGGTTGGTGCTATTCGTAGCCGGCACCACACGGTATATCACAAAGTATTGAAGACATAAAATTTAAGGCATAAATTATGTGCTCTCTATCACCGGTTACATAAAATGCACAAGTTTTATTTGTAGGGCTCGGTATCAGTCTTTACAACAAAATACTTAGTTAGACTTCTAGATTTACCTGTAATTTCTTTTAAGACAAAATTTCAAGATAACCTTATAAAGAATTTCGGCCGAAATTATTATTAAGAAGGCCTATTACACTATAGATGACCATTTAAACGATATAAATTGTTGGTCGCTTAGTTGAACACAAGATGACTCTTTATGATAAGGTTGTTTTTATTTATTTTAAGTATACCTATTTCTAATCATTTATTTGTTCGAATATAGTTACAGGTTTAGACTTATGATTGGTTTTAACATTATTCTGCCCCTTGGGACGTGCAAATTGGATTTACACATAACAGAGATAAATATACTTACGTTAGTGACCATAATATCTTGTAATTGTCATGTATCTGTATCTCTGTACTGAAAAGGCACGAATAGATTTCTGCGAGTTACCCGTAGGCCCGGTAAGTATAAGTCCTGTAATGGTACTGTTGTTCAAATATTTAGCAGTACGTTCGTCATACTTCCTAAGATGGGTGATCTTTGCATCATTCTCGTGAACGGATGTTACTTGCGGTGACAGGTCGTCCTGCAGATTGTATATTGTATATAAATCAGTTTATCAAGAATATGATAGCAGTATGTTGTATAAGCGGGCACACGCCTATGGACTTTCTCCAGGTTGGAGGATATATATTAGGTATACGTATATGCAAATATATAATAATTTATATCAACATTTGTTAGTATCGTTGAGTATCTTAGCTCGATTGCATAATGGTGTGTTCTAGCGGATATGCAGCTATGATAAAGTTACTATAAGTTATCATGCTCTCTGTTATTTTGTATATGAAGCAAGTGTATTTAAAATTATTGAATACTAGCTGGGACCCGCGGTTTCACCCGCGTTTAGTTTAAAATTAATTTAGGGTACTTCGACACTTGACATAGAACATATATATTGGATTTCAAGGGTTTTATTTTTTTGCGCGGAACCCTAATTATTTTTCAAAAATAAAAGTAGCCTAAGTTATTCCTTATAACATCAGCTATCTGTCAGTGAAAATTGGTCCAGCCGTTTCGGAGATTACCCGGAACAAACAGACAGACAGACAGACAGACAAAAAATTAAAAAACGTTTTTTTATTACATGTACCGTATATACTTTCATATGCATTTAGTATCTCTGTTATTTTTACATTACAAACAGACACTTCAATTTTATTTATTTGTATAGATGAGACTAACGTGTTGTTGGGGAGTTTGTTGCTCCTTTTCTTCTGTCAGCTTAAACACTAGGAAGCTTTGAAGTGTGGGTTTCCAGGGGTGGCTTATGTTGCCGATAAAAATCACTATTTTTTTGTGTTTTTAATAAATGATCATTTGTGTACTTACACCAAATACCTATCATATTTTTTTAGAAGAATCACTTTTATATCTAGTAACGTTTGTGTGTAGATGCATAAGTAAAATAAAAAAAACACACATTAATGTAGCATAGTATTTTTAATCTGATAGATACAACGACAATTTTTCTTTTCAATCACTAGATTCTGGTAGCAACATCCTTATCCCACCCCGTTGCTGCCTTCTACACTTCGTAACCTTAATTGGCGGTCAGACATAATTAGTATGTCCATTAAATCGTTGGTAAGTCCATGAAACAGTAGGAGATGGCCCCCGTCGTGTTAGAGGCTTTTAGTGTAGTCTAGGCACTTATCCTTACAATAAACGCCATGTGGATTTGAAATAGATATACTTAAACGAAATGAGGATATAAGGTTAGGCAATTATGATATAAATGTTATTGATAATAGATAATGAAAATATTTTGAACCACAATTAATTTTAATTTTAATTTTAATTGAATAGAGAAAAATGTGACCTCTATCTCCTTTGATGTTAAGACGATGCATTCAACGATAAAGGTCACTTGCCCAGTAGATACTTATTAACTTGCATCACATATAGTAATTTTCGGGAAACAACGACTACGGCAACGAGTTCCACTCCTTAGCACTCCCAGGGGGGTGAAACTCTCATACAAAAAGTGAGTACGAAAAGTTGCATCGAAAGTAGCGCCATCTCCTGCCTGCAGTCGGCACATTTCATATTAAGTTTTATTCAAAATATAACTAGATGGCAGTAGTACCTTACCGGAAGTACCCAAAATAAATTTATTTAATGTTTTTTTTGGTAATTCGTTTTAAATCTCTTTTTTGTGATATTAAATAAACACGATTTCGTTTATTTAATATCATACACACATATTGTCGACAAACAATAATATGTTTATTATTAAAATATCATCACTTCACAAATGGTCAAGTCAATATAACTTTGAATGTAAAATTTTCTTAATATGATAAGAATGGCCTAGTTTTGGTAAGCTTATGATTATTATACGAAAAAAATAATAAAAAAACATTGAAACGTTTCCCTTGTTTCTTTTTTGTAGAACTATTTAGTTTCGAGAAATTGCAAATCTTTTTTCAATATATTATATTATGGTCTGCGGCGCAATTTAAACGATCTAGTTATATTTTCATACAATAAACAAATTTTACTAAAAATACTTCTGGAGAGGCACGCCACCTGCAGGGTTGTTTCGGTACTAAATGAAAACGTAGCGCCATCTGGTAGTTAAGGTCGCATTTTTGATTATTGTGGTCTTAGAGTTGCGCATCTATGTCAGTATTAAGTGTATAGTCTATGAGCACTCCTCAGCAGTACCCATAATAAATGCGGTAGCGAAACTAAGTGGGTACTGGTAGAAAACCTTAATTGGAAAAAAAAAACTTAAAAAAAAAAAAACTTAAATATAATGGTGGCGCAAAGCCTGGGTGACAAGTCTTAATTCTTTATTGTACACACAAAATTGATAATTTTATGTAGTAAAATTTTGTGCATCATCATTTCAGCCAAATGAAGCCCACTGCTGGACACAGGCCTCCCCCAAAGATCACCACAACGACCGATATGGGTGTGTAGTGGGCTTATTGGGACGTTTGCCATAATCGCCACGCTTGGCAGACGGGTTGGCAATCGCAGTTGAGTTGTTAATGTACTCGAAGGACGCTGCCGCCCATTCTCCGGCTAATCCATTAGTCGACTTTTACGACACCCACGGGAGGAGATGGGGTGGTGGTATTCTGAGCCGGCACCACACGGCACAGTTGCGCTTTACTCAACATGGATTTAAGTGATCTGATGGGGGTAAGACTGACACGCATCCGATTCAAATAAAGTATTACATATAACACAATACTCGTACAAATTAGATAACACCATTGATATCATATATATTCTAAAGTCACGCTGGCCCGAAAAATGCCACTTATTTGGGGGCCAAGGCACGATAGTTGAAATCTTGTTTCATTAGAATCCTAACATGTTCCGTAATAACACTAAATTCGACAGTTTGATCCATATTTTCTCTGATTTGTGCGTCCAGCCATTTATAACTTAAATATTTTAGTAAAGATTTCTGTCCGTTACTAATTTCCGTTGAAATAATCCAATTACAAAATTACTAGTTTTCTACATCGACGTTGTATTTTTATCGTCTTCGTGACTATCTTATATTAATATGTATTAAAATATCTATTAATTAATACACATAAATATCGAAGCAAACACATCGTATTTTGAACATCAATATATGCTTGATTACTAATTTTACATCTTGTAATAAAATATCTTCATTTCTCGTCGATAAAAACACACCTGAAATGTAGTTCTTGTGTTATTCCTACAATGTCATATCATAGAATAAAAGGTTTTATTTATGATAACGTGTGACGCAGACGTTTTGAACTGCAAATGTCACTTGACCTCATTTCACTTACACGAAAATTCATTCGACTATCAATAATAGCCTAATTTAAATTCAGCGTACGTCGTAAGTTGGCACTTGATACGAGTGAATAATATACTTTTTACTGTAAAAATACCATGTTTTAAATTCCTAACCAAGAAAATTCTCTATACTAGGTACTTAGTTAATAAAATCGTACTACTAAAATATGTGAGCATTTATTTGAATGTTTAAAATTGGGACAATGTACGCTTATAAATTGAACCTTGTTTCACCCGTATCTATAATTATTTACAAATTTACATTTAGTAATAAAACTTACCTGCTCCTTTATAATCGTATGCTGTTATTAATTCTCCATAATCGCAAATAAAAATTGCATGAAATATTGAAATAACAATACAAAATATAGTAATCGATTAGTTGACGGTGAATGCAGATTCTGTTCTTTCAAAGTGGATACGTTCACTAAATTAACACAGTTATAATAAACCAATAATGAAATCAAACCAAAAACATACGAACTACGAATAAATAGAACAAACAAAAATAAAACCTAAAAAAAGGAAATCTAGTACAAATATAAAATACAAAAAGTAAGACATTCATACATTTAAACCAAAACTATAAAACACATCAAAATAAACTATCAATAGTGTCAATTAAATTCACGTATGTTTCTGCATCCATCGTCGTAAATTGAAAAGAGTACTCACATTTAGCTGCATCACGATCTTGTTATACGCGCGATGCCACCTCTGCCTAGGGGTCAACTTGGGCTGTTCTGGCTGAAACTCGAGTCTATCTTGCTCTGGTCTTTCCTGTTCTTCACGGAACACACTGTCTTCTTCTTGATACTGTTCATCTGTCTCCTGAAACTGTTCGTGGTCATCAAATTTCTCTCTATCCTCTCTAAATGTATCATCTTGGTCATTGTAGGTATCATGATCATCTCGATACTGTTCAACATGATCGTCGTAAGTTTCAGCTTCATGGAAACCGTCTGTATCTTCAGGCACCTCGTGATACGTCGTGCGCTCATCATGGAAAGAAACTTTAGATTTATCCGTGATTGATTCTGTGGAATGAAGTTTTGTTATTAGAATTGAGGCAATTAAGTCTTAAAGTAAAACAATGAAAATGTTCTCGTATTTAATCGTTACGACTAAAAATCATGTTAACAAACTTAAGCATGCCGTAACATACTGTAAATATACTGGGTTAGTCGGAAAGGGTGAACTAAGCCAAAAGCATGTAATAAACAAGTTTTGCTCTACGACTTTCCCCAAAAAGTCAATAGTTACACGAGTTATAGCTGTTCAAACTTTTCATAAAAATACGCTGACACAACTCTATCATCAGCTGTGATGTGTGTTTATTTAATGACAATTTAGTACAGTTTTTTGCCGTGTGGTGCCGGTTCAGAATACCACCACCCTATCTCCTCCCGTGGGTGTCGTAAAAGTCGACTTAGGGATTAGCCGGAGGATGGGCAGCAGCGTCCTTCGAGTACATTATCAATCAACTGGCAAGCGTGGCGATTATGGCAAAACCCCCCAATGAGCCCTAAACACACCCATATTGGTCGTTGTGGTGATCTTTGCGGGAGGCCTATGTCCAGCAATGGACTTCATTCGGCCGAAATGATGATGATGAGGATAGTTCGAAATGTTAGCAGAATACCGTTTTGGCTTCGATCAACTTTCGATCTATTTTCAATCTCATCACAGTGTAAGTCGAAGTTTGACGTTGTTTGTTAGTTTAGGAGAATACCATTTGTGACATTTATGACACTGAGACTAGATCGGAACTATATTTAGAACATTTTTAAATTACGAGAATTGGCCCTCTGATATAAAATAATAATACTTTAGCAATTAAGTGCTTCTAGTGTTTCAATCTAAAATTGAAGACTAAATAAAGTGATGTGTCTGTTGATACATGGAAGAGACGAACATCGGTTAGTCATCACCACATATGGGTCCGTTCCTAGATAATAATTAAAATACAGATAAATAGGTACAAATTTTCATGTCACGAGCGTGAATCATCGAAATGTAAACCTTAAACGATTGCCATAAGAGTCATTCGACTTGAAGTCACGAATTAAAACAAGTATTGTCATAGTTAGGTAGAATTCTGGCAGTGCATGTATCGGCCGCTTTGTATTTTTACCGCCTATGCGCTAGGTAACTAAAATCATGAACGACGTCATTTTCAGAATTGTTGTATAAACAACGCTGCGTATTTATTAAACAACAACATTTTATATTACTTTTATATGAAAAAAAAAGTGTGATAAGATGAGGAATTTACTGTGAAATAGTCATCAGTGGCACTTTAAATTGGCCGCGGCTTAGGACACCCTTTCCGAATAACCCGGTAGAAACGTAAAAGTAATAAATGAAAATCTGCAAGTGAGATTCGTATCTTTTATCTGTACCTACGATACGATACAAGCTATAATTCGAGATCAGCATTTTTTATGCAGTGGTTGTAGTATTCAAAATATAAGGAGTTACCTTAAAAGTATTAAAATACATAAGATTTTACCTTCTTGTGTTGTCGGGACGGCAAGTTTCTCTTCATGATGAAAAGAACTTTGCGAGGTTCTACGATCAACAATTGAGGGCGTTTGACTGTGATAGCTGTCTACTGAAGGCTTCCTAATTTGAGACACAGTCCTGGTTGGAGACGCCTGTTTCTGCAAACTAGGGCATAGTGGCGCTTCTGACAAACGCCTTTCCTCAGGCACTTCTTCTAGAATAGTATCATGGGCATACTCATCATCATGATACCTGTCTAAAGAAGTCCTATCGCGGTCTATTGATTGATCGTATTCAGTCTTATGATACTCGTCTTCGTAGGCACTTTCATCAAAACTCGACTGGGTTAAGTCCTCTGGTGCGTCTGGTAACGTCCGAACACGACGCACCGAAGGTCTTTGTATAGACTCCTGTCTTTTAAGAGACGGAGTCCGTGGTAACGTTACTGGCGCTGACGTTGTCACAGATGGCACTGACACTGACGGTAACACTTCTGGGACGGATGTTGTCGCTGACACGGTACTCGTGAAAGGCGTTACGGTAGCTACAGATGAACTGAACTGGTTTGTTGGAGCAGTCGTTGCGGGAGTTGTATGGGGTGGTTGGCTCATTGGTGGAGCCGTCACTGCTGCAGCAGCTGCTCCGAAGAAACTTCCTAACTTCTTCGCACCACCCGCCATAAATGAACCTAAAGTAGCAGCTCCAGTTAGAACAGTTGTTTGCAGTTGTTGCGTGGATTGTTTTGCCTGTTGGTGCTGTAATTGTTGTTGCTGCTGTTGATGTTGCTGTTGCTGTTGATGTTGCTGTTGATGTTGCTGTTGCTGTTGCTGCTGATATTGTAACTGCTGTTGCTGTTGCTGTTGGAATTGCAACTGTTGAGGCTTTTGTTGCTCATGTTGTTTAAGGTACTGCTGATCTTGTAGATATTGCTGATCTTGAGGATACTGTTGATCTTGTTGATAAGACTGGTGTGAAATTTGCTGTTTCTGTTCATCCTGATACTGCGTCTCAAACTGATGGTCGAACTGATAATCCTGCTCTATATATTGCTGTTTATCTTCATACTCGTTTTGGCCTTTCAACTGTTGGTCTTCCTGATCATACCGATATTGCTGATCTTCATACGGTGAATCAAACTCTTGATAATTTTGCAATTGACACACTTCTGTCTCACTTTTGACTGGTGGTTGTGGTAGATAAGATAAATTTGTGGAAAGCACTGGTTTTGGTAACAATGAATCGATCTCACTAATAATTGGGTATGTAAACTGTGAAACTGTTTCCGTTTCGGTCCATGGTGTTTTTTGAGCTGGAAATTGAAAGAAAACGTTGTATATATTTAATGAAAACTCGCCGCATAAACAATTTATGATACGGGCCGTCATGTTTATAGTTCAAGTGTATAAGTGAAACTGATTTTAATGACAAATCTATACGTGGAGCTACGGAAGCTCTTATCTTTGTGGCTCGCTATTTTTATAAAAATTGTTATAAATAGGTATTATTGTTTTACTGACATTGACATTATTTAATATCACAAACAGCGTGTATTAATAGATATATGAACAGAGTGGATGTTTAGTAGCAAATCTTATTGAATTTCACCAAGGAAAGTTTTTAAATGGCTGAGTTGATTACTTATAGGTTTGTTATATGCCAATTATTATAAATAGTAGTAGTGAATAAAGAATACTATTTCATAGTACAACACATCAATTGGTCATTATTATTCCAATTCCATAGGTCAAAGTTTTATAATCATTGATTAGCAAAAAATATTAGTTGAAATATTCACCAGCTGCAGGTGGAGTGGCATGTGGTGTTTCATCGAAGAAAGGCTGCATACCATCTGAGTCATAACTGTAACAATATTTAGAGTGAGAAGCATGGCCGCTAAATAGGAAGTCTTAGTACAGTCAACATCAAAGAAAATGAAGAACCGTCAGAGGGCAAATTCTCGTAAGTAATTTACACTAAAAGTTGACCGAACTGAGATTAAATTATGAATAAACAAAAATAGGTTTTATGCTCCTCATAGTTGAGTATGATCTTATTCAGTCATTTTGACGTTTACTTAATGAAAATTTTAGTACCTATGTCAGTTCAATCAAAATGTTAGCTGAATACCATTTTGGCTTCGATCAACTTCCGATCTATTTTCGATCTCATCACACTATAAATTCGCGTTTGACGTTGTTTGTTAGCTTAGGAGAATATAATTTGTGACATTAATAGCATGACAAGATCGGAACTATATTTTGAACATTTGGCCTACAGATGTAAAATGGTAAAGAAAATCATTTGTATAAGTTCAATAAATAATACAGTAATTTTTTAATTTATCATAATTTACTTTTACGTTTAACCGTACATCAGAATATTAAATGTTGATCATATATCACTATGCCCAAGTTTAAACACATACTTTCTCATTAAGTTACCTTTTTTACAACTTTAGTAGTCTAGTCGTTACATGAGTGAAGCCTTGGATCCGATTCCCAGAACGGGCAGAGCGTTATCTACTTTTTGTGCAATCGATTTTGCTCCTTACATTGGAATAATACCGTTATCCGCAAAATATGAGTACGCACGTCTGCAGAACCTTAAGTAATACTGGCCTGATGTTATAAAAACTATATTTGCCTGATTTCTTCAGACAACTACAAAATTAGTTAGTATTAGTGTTGACAAGCCAAAACTAGTTTTATTTAGGCAACACTAGTGTTTCGAAATGTATCAGGCAAATTAGTTTTTGCGTGTAAAAGATAATTTTAATACATGTAACGTACGAAACGAAGAAATGAATGGGAATTCATTTTTTCGTACCATCGCGCGTCGTGCTGCATATTGTCATATCTTATATGTATTGTCATATCTTATATTTTTTAGCTGGTGATATGGCCATAGCGGGACATTATACCGTTATATGCTTTGTATAATTGCATAAGCGTCTGGACAGATGACAGTCACTTAGAGTAAAATACTAAATCTGACCATAACATACTCGTAGTTGCGTAAAGGCTAATTATATTTTGGTGAGTATCAAAATTTCACGTGATAGTCGCGGGCCAATTAGATTTCCAATACATTTTAATAATTAGAATTATTTATTCATTTATTTTCTATGTCTTATACCAAGAACGAAAACGTGTAAAAGGTGCCGATTGGTAGCACGTGAACCGGGAATATTAAGCTTTCTGTAGTCATTTGAAACCATTTTCCGATCATGTGCTTATATAAACAATTACAAAAGAGATGTTTTAAGAAAGAAGTATATTTCCCACCTTAGATCATATAGAACTGTGTCCATGCCATTACAATATATTTTGTGGCATTACATATGTCTTTTACCCTTGCGTTTCGAAACTTTGTTTATTTCATTTATTGTGTTTGACCATTCTTTTCTCCGTCTCTACTGATGTAATGAATGACTTAAATTAGGACTTTTATCGATACCAAATAGAATAATTGGAATAAAATTTTACTTACGTTGTATTAAAATTAGTATCTTGATAGGTTTCAGTGGCGGTGTCTTGAAAATCTTGCTGGAACCTGAAGCTATCATAACCATAACTCACATCAGGTATAGTTTTCTCGGGTTCTATAAAATAAAATATGTGATAATTATTTATTTGTTATATTTTTATATTTAACCTGAACAGCGTTTCCAATGTTGGGGTAATGAACAGACAAGGCAACTGTCTTCCTCCGATTACTGACCTTTCATTACTACTTTTATTTTATTCTATTTTAGTTCTAATAAGTTCTGCGGCAGTCTTATACAAAGAATCCGGTTAGTAAAGCTTAACAAACTTTTCCCATACGTTCCGGTTTCCCCACACTAATCGATGTGAAATCGGATTCAGGAACGATATGTAATTAATTCATACAAGCCAAAAATAATTATTATGTTGTACGAGAATAAGGGTGTAATCCAGTGGCGGTACCTTCATACAAGCCCAAAATCACGGTTTGTTATATGTGAGTAGTAGCGTTTGACATCAACATATGGGGAAAGCGAGAGATAGAATAATCTCTTACTCGTGAGCTTGCAATGCAATACAAGTACTTGTATAATAGAGATCAGTGTAACAATGTAGCTTTTCTGTGTATTTCTAGTATACATACGTAAAGGTTTTTCACGTGGAATAATTTTGTCTCACTCCCACTTGGACATAAATAATACGAGCGGGTATTAGGAGTTAGATAGAAAAGAAAGAAAGAAAGTTCATTAAAATTTTATTATATTCCATCATCATCATCATATCAGCCAAACGACGTCCACTGCTGAATAAAGGCTGCCCTTATAGATTTCCACAACGAGCATTTGCCTCCCGCATCCTACGACTCCCAGTGACCTTCACCAGGTCGTCTGTCCACCTCGTTAGAGGGCATCCCACGCTGCGTTTTCGGGTGCGCGGTCTCCACTTGAGAACCATTTTATCCATCAGCCATCAGTTCTATGAGCAATGTGCCCCACCCATTGCCACTACAGTTTACTAATCCTTTCAGCTATGTCGGCAACTTTAGTCCTTCAACGGATCTCCTCATTACCGATTCGTTCTCATAGAGAAATACTAAGCATAGCTCTCTCCATAGCTCACTGAATGACCTCGAGTTTTCTTATGAGGCCCGTAGTGAGTGAATACGTCTCTGTTCCATATGTCATCAGTGGTTAAAGACTTTCGTCTTGAGGCATTGCAGTATTGTTGACGTAAAGACGTTGCGAAGTTTCCCGAACGCTGCCCAGCCGAGTCAAATTCGACGATTGACCTCTGTCTTGAAGTTGGACCTACCTAACTACCTACCTGCCTAACTAACCTACCTAATTGGACAGTCAACAACTTTGAGAACAGAGCTCCCCACGGTTATTGGGATGGGTATTTGACATGACTTTCGTCTTGCGCATGTACATTTTAAGACCGACCTGTTGGGAAACTCTGTTGAGATCATCGAGCATGGTGCTGAACTCTTGTAGCTATTCTGCCATTACTACGATGTCGTCGGCAAATCGAAGGTGAGCGATATACTCGCCATTGATATGAATGCCGAATCCTTTCCACTCAAGTGGCTTGATAGCATCCTCCATTAGAGCAGTGAATAGTTTCGGGGAAACGACGTCCCCCTGTCTCACACTTTTCTGCAATTGAATCGCCTCCGTATTCTGTTCATGTACTCGGACCGACATGGTGGCATTTCTGTATAAGTACTTCTACACTTCGATGTACCGATAGTCAGTATGTCATTGCTGCAGAGACTGCTACACTGTCTACCACTGGTTTCGATCGAATCGAAGGCTTTCTCATAGTCCACAAACGCCAAGCATAGTGGCAGATTATAGTCCTCTCTTCTGTATAATCTGCCTAAGCGTATGAATGTGGTCTATGGTACTAATACCTTTTCGGAAACTAGCTTGTTCGGGATGCTGGACGTCATCAAACCTGCACTCGAGACGATTCATGATGACCCTTGAAGACATCTTATAAACATGGCTCAGAAGCGAGATGAGTCTATAATTCTTCTACAGGCTATTGTCACCCTTTTTGAAGAAGATCACCACGTTATTTCCGGCGTTGTGCCTTCGAGTAAGACGGAATTGAATAGCTTCTGAAGGATTTCAGTACCAGTATTCCACCCGCTTTCAGAAGCTCTGTCGTTCCAAACAAGTGGTACCTGCCAACCATCTTCTCTATTTAAATTAGGATCTTTGTTATTTCAATAGCTTCACGAAACACATACATAGGTAACGGTTCTCTTGGGTATCTTGGGTGGGTCTAATGGGTGTATCAAAGCCATAATATACACATTTTATTAAAACAGCGAGTTTATTTTTATATCAAGATGATAACTGGGTATAAAGGACAAAATCAACCAGTATCGGGGTCTGATAAAGTTATAGCAACGTATTGGAGAGTATTCATCAAGAGAACCCTAACAAGAGAAAACAACTTGATAGAATCAGATACACGAAGAACAAGGAATAGGAAAATTTTCGCTTGGCACAGTTTATGAAATTGGACTTCTGGAGTGGAAGGCCTGGTGTCCTGAAATACAGGCTTCAACCTAGTTTAAGCACCAGTCTCCCACAGTAAATTTGTACAATAAAAATATACCAATATATATATACCAATTATTATTATTATTGGTGTAATCGACAACGTAAACGTGGAAGGTGGTCGAACGGAAGCGATGCTCATTTGATTGAAAGCGATGCTCATTTGGTTGAATCCGACTTACGATTAGTATGAGGATACCATAAATTAATCGTTTTGATTCTGCCGGGTATTGTTTCAATATTCCCAGCAAGCTCGACAGGTTCAAGCATTAATAATAGTAAAACAACAAAACATACGAAGCTATTCGCTCACCGGGTACGTAAGGCACGTGCGTAAGCATGGAGGCGGAAGGTACGCGTCTTGGGCGCGTGAAGCTGCCGTATGACGTAATCGCTGACGTGAGCGGGGTCGGTGGCTGCGGCAGGCGGCGGCCGCGGCTACCGCGCGTCGAGCCCGACTCGCTGCCTGGTGGCACCGGCAGCGAGCGGCCCCGCTTGGGTGTTGATGACGGCGTCGCTGGAAAGAGGACACACCGATTGACGGAAAAGCAGAGCTAAGCCTTTGCTACACAGACACCGAACATTAAGCATGTTGTGGCAAAAGCATATTTAAAACGTGTTACTGCGGGATCTGTTCCTTTGGCCCGCGTCTTCCTTCCAGTTTAAGAGATGTATCCTATTGCGTTAAAATTTACGCGGAAAGCACTTTTAAATAAGTAAGTTTAAAATAAGTAAGTTAATAAATTTATTATTAACTATTTATAATGTGTATCACGGCTACATATCAAGCTATACATTACCAGTAAAAGCTGATCTCGCATTATATAGGCTTTCTCTACGATGAAAGATCAGAGTAAACTGGTTTTATATGGCTTTACAACAGGCCCGTGTACAACAAAATAACTTAATCAGTGGCGGCTCTTTTATTATTTAGTTATTGGCCTCTCGCTCACTCATATGCTGCGCAATTTAAAGACAAATAGTGGAACCACCATTTATAATCATCATATCATCGTATTTACCTATATAAAAGGTCTTACAAAAATAGTGGACTTTATTTGAAGAAGATAATCAATAGATTATAGGGTGTAATTTATTTTAAAAAAGTAGTAATTTTTTATTTCACTGTTATTTTGGATACTGATGTAATTAATAAATTTGCTATTTGGGCACAATCAAATCTTTATATCCAAAGCTTTAAATCATTAGATGTAATGTACAAAATCCATGGCATATTATTAAGACGTGTGCATAGACTCACAAAAGTTTATATTAAAACTGTATTCAATAGCATCAGCATGCAAGACACTGCCGATGACTTGCGATGTCAGGCGTAATAATTTCAGTATTGTGTCAATAAATGTAAAACATGTAGTTTGGCTTTGGACAGTGTATTATCGTTGTATTCTTGACGAAGTACGAAATGGTCTTTGTCACTGTCCTTCTTATAAGGATGTCAAATAGTTCGTTTTCTACAGTCTACGGTTTTCTGCCGCTATTGTCTGCGTCCGTGATGCCAATAAACAAAAATGGCGTTATGAATTTTGATAGATTGTGACATTTATTTAAATATCAAAAATATTACCTGTATTAATTAAATTACAAGCGAAATTATTACTTAGTCACATTTTTACACTTTTTAAACGTATGGTCATAGTTTATATTATTTTCTTATTAATATTCGATAACGTTCTCACACGGGTACTTGATTACGTGTGAAGTCAAATTCACTCATTCACTCGTTTTTGTGATGACATATTTGGCGCGTTGTAATGTATGTAATGGCCTCTTTAACAATTTAAATCTTTGTTTATCACTATATTATTACGGATACGCACACAGATAAAAAACGCGCCGAATCGCAACTCCGCATTATTGCAAATAAAATATAGAAATCACAACTTGTTATTTAATAAACGCAATCCCAATAACCTACTGATTGTCACCTTAAAATTTCAGTAATAGCAACAGATTCGAACGTACGCATGCTTTTATTATTTCTTGTACCTATTTCAACGAATTCCTTTTTAACGCCAAGTTTGACTGGTACAGAGTTTTTTTTGCTTACCTGTTCAACCATAGACCACTAGGTCTTTAGATAAAATACTTCATAGAATTAGTCAGTTACACTGTGATGTTAGTATACCTGGAAGACTAGCGGCAGTACGTCGCGGCCGCGGTCTATACGGTGCCATCTCATTATAGTCGGAGTAACGGGACGATGGCACCATCTGAAACAACAACGGTAATATAACTGTCATCTTGCTGTAGTCCTCACCTAAATTTAGAAGACTAGCTACCCTCATTCAAAAGATAATAAGTATAAAGAATAGTATATTTTGTCTTATATGAATTATTTATATTGTATAGTTTAAAGTATTATATACGGTTATATATATGTGCATTTTATTTAAGTAATTTATGGAATACAATTACCTACACCTATATATTTATAGATTATATACCTATTCGTATTACATTGAATTGTCTAGATACGCTATTTGATTATATTAATATAGTAAGTACACCACGGACCACCCCCTTTGTCTTTTTCCAGATTTTTCTTGTCTGTTCAAAGGTTGTCTGTATGAAATCGTTAGTAGCGATAAGACCGATCATTATACAATTACTGTTCATAGAATGATGCCTATTAGTTGTTTTTAAAATGGAGTACAATAAAGAATATTCTATTCTATTATATTCTATAAGTAGCGAAATTGTGACAAAGGTTCTGAATGTAGAAATTATAGATTTTATCTCTATCTCTCCTACCTCCTAACTTGCAGTCCCACATGGTGGTTGACCCAGCCCTCACTATATCACCCGCCCACTCTGCTCTATCTATGACATCTGTGTTGGAAACGTCCATACACAGTATACATATTTAAGTGATTTTAGATTCCTGGAAGTTTTACCGAGAATACATGACATTTACATGAGAAGACGACTTATAGAAGAGGACTACGTGCAGACATCTCAAAGTCGCTTATACTGTGGAAGAAAGATGTACCAGATAGTAATGTTTGTATAGGAACTGATGGTACAGAGTCCGACCTTCCTCATTTCTTTAAGAAGCTAACAAAACTTTTTTCACCTGTTTAGGTGGCACTTGTGGCAACTGAACAACTGAAGATCTCCTCTTATTCACAATATTCTCGTACTCCGTCGGCGGCAGTCCGTAGCCGTCATCGTAGAAGTACTGCCCGCCACTATCCCACTGCTTCGAGTCGTCACCAACGTACGACGTATGGTAAGGATAGCTGGAGGAGTCAAAGAACTCCTCGTAGCTGGTCTGCTGAGATATATGCGAGTGGTCCCTGCAAAGTAATATTCGGTTAATCTATGATGTATTTTCTATCAATCTGAAGTTATTTTCCATCATATGGTGGCCGGATTTAGAATATAGCACCACTCCATATCCTTCCGTGGATGTCCTAAAGAGTCACTAAGAGATTCCAGACCAGAAGGATGGGCAGCAGTGTCCCTTCTCTAGAACAGTAGCTTATCTGCGCTCACCAACCCGCCTGCTAAGCATGGTGAATACTGGCAAATTCCCCCCAAAATGACGACAAACGGC
This sequence comes from Diloba caeruleocephala, assembly GCA_947459985.1. Classification (NCBI taxonomy): domain Eukaryota; kingdom Metazoa; phylum Arthropoda; class Insecta; order Lepidoptera; family Noctuidae; genus Diloba; species Diloba caeruleocephala. The sequence continues at coordinate 9,389,318 of OX381618.1, forward strand.
ATGTAACCGGTCGTTGTGTAAATCTATGAGGGAGGCCTTTGTTTAGCAGTGGACGTCCTTTGGCCGATCTGATGAATCTATGAATGATTTTAGGAATTAATATAAGATATAGCGAGGATGGACCGCAGTACCCGATTTATAAAGTCGCATGTCTATGGTTAATTAATTATCACATACACCCAACGCTCTACAAATTTTAATGAACTATGGATTGGTCGGCCTACTCACCGTGATTTATTTCATTTTAACTTTATTTGTATTTATATTTTTATGACATTTATCTGATGGTGCCAGCTAAGAATACGACCACCCCCTCTCATTCCGTGGGTGTCGTAAAAGGTGACTTTGGGATTAGCTGGAGGATGGGCAGCAGCGTCCTCAGAGCACATTTGTTATTCAACTGCGATCACCAACCCGTATGCCAAGCGCGGCAATTGTGGCAAAACCCCCCAATGAGCACACAACACAAACTCATACCGGCCGTTGTGGCATTATTTAGGAGGCTTCTGTCCAGCTGTGGACGTTGCCTGAAATGGTGATCTGATGGTAATAAAAATTATAAATTTGAGTGTGTGAACTATACACACTAAGACCTTTCTGTTGGTTTGTGTGAATTTAGGTATTCATATGGCCTAAACGACTGTCAAGAACTTCTTAAAATAGAGTTGAGTTACACGATCAATTCAGACAGAATTGCAGACGGCAAGCGTGAATCATCACGCTTGCCGTCTGCCAGAATAGGTTATCCAATGTTTCTTAGATGTACAGAATGCGTAGATTTCGGCTTGGTGATATTATTATTTATTTATTTTTCTTTAAATAAAAACGTTGCCCTACACTAGGATTTCTCCTGTGTCGTGGGTGCGTTTACAGACAGAAATTCCACACACAATACACTCGTCCTGTCAACGTCCCGGGTCGTTGACCCGGACAACTATCTGCAGATCGTACAAATATTTGTTCCGTGCGGGAATCGAACCCGCGACCCGGAGCGCAGCAGTCCACTATATCAACCACTGCACCAACCATGCCGTCAATCAAAGTCAAAGTTAAATTCATGTAAACCATTTGCTAGCACTTACGAATAGTCAGAATTTAAATAATTGCACGGTTCCAAGTCGTTGATCCTATGAAGAAGAACTGGCAAGAAACTCCATGGATATACTCTTTTGAAATAATATTTGAAAGTATTACAGTCGTCAATATAATCGTAAAAACTATGTGAGGATAACGCATGCCAATGTGTGGGATAAATACACACATATTTATGCACAATGATAATCAAATGCGTTACAATTAGATGCCTATAACAGTTATAATATATGTATTTAATATAATGTATGTATTTTTACACCCCATAAAGATAGCAGGTATTTTATTCTTTCTATAATTTCATAATTTCTATAATCTATGTATGAGAATATTTTCAGACTGAAACTAGAACGTAAAACCTACTTATGTGGTTTTAAATTATTAGTAGAACCTCTAAAACTTAGATGTTTTTATTTGAATTAGAAAGTAATTACAATATTATTATTGATTATATTGATTAATTATCAGTGTGGTTTCCGGATTAAGAATATAGCACCACTCCATCTTCTCCTGTGGATGTCGTAAAAGGCGACAGCGGGAATCTAAACCAGAGGCACGGGGAAGCAGCGTCCCTTCTGTGAAACGGTAGCCATACTGCGCTCACCAACCCGCCTGCCAAGCGTGGTGAGTATTGGCAAATATCCCCCAAAATGATGACACAGTTGTGATAATCTATGGCGGAGACCTTTGTTCAGCAGTGGACTATAAATGGCCGATATGATGATGATGACGATGATATTGATTAATATTGATAAACTTTTTTTGAACCCTGTAGAAATTCTGCATGAACTACCTCTGCCCCGGGATAGGACGAAGGGACATGCCGGACTCCTACCAGCTAAAAGCACTGGGGTGGTCAACTTTGGCACCTAAGGTCCTCCAGGTCCTCGTATGATCACACTAGAGCCGCCCACTGGTGCCAAAGATTGATATACCTAGTGGTGCTTAGCAAAAGTATCATATTTTATAGAATATTTCAACTTCTTCATTTAAATATACTAACACAACGTGTGCACTTATTCCAGCTGATAACACCATGACATGGTTTTTTAATTAGTTTAAAAAGATACGTTTGAATTAATTCGAAAACACGATTTCCTACATCATACTGAAGGTATCACCGTAAAATGTGTTACTTTTTCTACAGAATGGTAATCGAGTGCAACATATTAAAATCATTCAAAGGAAGTTTGACTTTTTCGTTCATACTAATAAACAACAAACGTCAGGGAAAAAAAACGCGATTTAATCCATTTAAAATGTATTATAACATACGCTACCCATCGAACAATAAGATGACCAACTTCCTCTGGTCTCGTTTGACAAAGTCAAAGTCAAGAATTACTGTTTCAGTAAAGCCTGGCTTTGACGGGATTACCATGAGAGAAGTCAAACACTTCTCCACACCTCTCATTGTCTTGATAACCAAAATATATAAATAAAAAAGTATATATATAAAATACCATTTTCGTGGCATTAAATTACAAACTCTTCCCACACAGCCCGTGTAAATTCGGCAAGCCCAACTCCTATTATTGCTCTGTAAGTCTTCTCAATGTCCTTGCGAAGATCTTTGACCGGCTCATATACACAAGATTAAAGGAATTTGCCGAATCCAGAAAACTGTGGCTTTTTAACCAAACAATCTTGCGCCCAACAAATGCACCATATATTTGAGCATATAGTACCATTTGTTCGCAGTTACACGCCAAGAGTGCCTTTTTCGCTGCAGCGAAAGCTTTCAATAGTCTCACACAACGACTTGTTATATAACAAACTCGGTGTGCCAGACCGTCTCGTGCTCATCATTTGAGACTACTTATCAAATCGCAGCTTCCACTATCGTATCAAGAAGGCACACTCGTCCCATCATCCCATCAGAACCGGAGTCCTCAAGGATCCGTTTTAGCCCTACTTGTTTTGGGCGTGTATGAACGTATGAACCTCACCAGTGGCTGTACACCATACACACTACTTGTTCATATACGCTACTTGTCCCAATTGGCTTCTCCCCATAGTTAGTCCCTTCTTCGATAACACGACCACATACTACACTGGTACTAACTATGACAGAATAACTTAAATCCTCCAATCCTCAGCAAACGCCACAGGCGCTTGCTCCAGGAAATGGTCGATTGAAGTTAATTCCAAGAGCAGCCATCCTCCTTTGCATAAGAAGTGACGCACATACTCACTTAGTAGATCTTTGGTAGATCTTCATGATCAGCCAACCGATTCCTTGGGAATCGTATGCCAAATAATTAGATGTCACTCTCGATCACAAATTGACCTTCTGAGAGCACATTTGACGGTGTGGTTGGTGGAGTTGCTAAGCGATTGGCTTTCTGCGTTATGTGTCGCGAGTTCGACCCTCCCCGTACGGAACGAATATTTGTACGATCTACTGATAGTTGTTGCGGGTCTGGGTGTTTGTGCATGTGAGATTTATGTCTGTAAACTGCACCCGTAACACAGGAGTAATACTTGTGTTAGGCATCGTTTACAAAACTTACGCCACTTTTGTCCTCGGTCATCTCCATTGCCTCTTAAATGTACGCAGTAAATTATCCCAAAAGAAATAAGATGAGAATTTATGTGACGTGTATTTGGCCAATTATGACCTATGCCAGAGTTGTATCAATTATTCGTCGTAACATATTCAATCGGCCTAAATAACAGTTTTGCAAACACGGCGAAGTCTACGAGATAATCTTAGCCTAATTACTTGAACAAGTAAGTTCGTCTACAAAGAGTACCTCGCGCTCTAATATCTATCACAAAATTGCTTCATTTGTATACAAGAGGTACTTATATTAGTATTGTATATTTTTATGTTCACACAGAAATATTTAAAATATAATAACTATTTTACAGAAATATTCAAGAAGAACACCACCACCATCATCCACTGTGAGATTATTCGCACGCTGCTGCCCATCCTCCCGACTAATCCCATAGTCACCTTTTATGACACCCACAGGATAAGATGGTGCTATTCTTAGCCAGCACCACACAGTTTTCTGACGTGCATTCACATTAATTTATAAACTAGCACCGCCAAAACACGCGTCAAGTGTCAAGCCGTCTAGATGTAACACAAATCGTCTTATACACAAATTGGCTCATTTTGTAATGGCTCAATATGAAAACGAGTACAGTATGAAACAAAATTGAATAATCAAACACTTTACACAATAGCAAAAAAGGTTGGAAAGGTATGCCACATCCATCGATTCAAAAGGCCATTGCTCAACATACTGCTGTGTTACATGCACAAAGCAGTGCTACAACATCTTTCAGTGACAACATGTGTCAACACAAAATCATCACAAAGTGCGGTGGTGTTTTAAAATAATTACACAAGAAGTAACCAATTAAATAAGTTAAATTCACGGCATGTAAACACATCTGAATATACCAATATCAGTAATAATTTTCTAAATATAACAAAAGGATTATAGTCCTTGAGTTCTTTACTTCAAACCCATATCGTTCAAATGGGGAATAATATTCATTCTACATACTGAACATACCTAGTGTGCGCGGCAGTTGTGTAGCTGTCGAACCCATAAACGGGTATACTGTCATCGTACAGCGTGTTCTGACGCTCGAGGCTTGGCCGACGCTGCTCCTCTGTAATCCGAAGTTACATAAATCATATCATAAATAATCATAAATCAGTCCGTAAACATAACTTATATACTGCTACAGTGATCGGACGTCAATACTGTCATAATCACTACGTTTGGCAATGAAACGGCAATTGTTGTAAAATAAAAGGTATCCTCACTTTTTGTGGGTGTCGTTAGAGATAAAAAATGTTTTGAATTTTTTACTGAAGGACTGATGGATGGACTATTTAAAATAAATTATAGATTTTGTTTACTTCTTAATATTTGAAAAGTACAAAAGTTTGTTTATTATAAACACAAATGAGAAAAATAAGCTATTTTTGTTAGTGTTATAATCTGTTATTAGATTCTATGTTATGTGTTAATCTTGAATTCTGTGTTATAGTCGATCAGTTGCTCATTGCTCTTATGGCTATTGATGTCGATGTTCCTCAAGGGTCTACCCTTCCTGCGACTATTTTCGCGCAATACAGTCAATACAGTACGATACAGAAAGATATCTTTTCAGCGCAAAAGCCAGTAGGGTGGATCGGATATATATTCTCTTGAAGCAAACCTAGTTTCCCAGTGGGGCGATGATAATCTAGTTAATTTGATGCTACGAAAACTCATGCTTCTCCTTTAACCGCTATAAGAAGTCCTTTTATTGACTCCTACTTTTCGAAGTGAACCATTCAAAAAAATGTTATGTTGAAAAGTGTTATGTTGAATTAAAACAGAAGGATTCGGTCCTCTTGACATGATAATTTACGCAACTCTAATGACACCCAGGGGAAGCCATTACCTTCAAAAGGCGAATAAGTGGTAGCAATTGTACAGCATAAAACAAAATTAAAAATGGTTTGTACATATTCTATTCTGGGAAAATTACCAGCTGACAGCGATGAGGAGGAAGGACTTTATGCCTAAGTGCGGGTTTCTTATAGTTTTTATACTCATATATTTGTGTTAATTCGTTTAGTATTAAAGTTTTTATTTTTAATTATAAGCAGTTTATAATGATTTCCAATAAACATTTATTGGTTGTTCGAAATTACCAAATCAATTATATATATGAAATATCAAATACCGAATACGCTTCTGTTTTGTCTGCCATATACTACCATAACGAAAACTGGCTAATAATTACATTTAACTCTTAGATTCGCAGGTTTTCCTTTCCCTTCCCTTCGCTGTTATCGAAGAAAATCGATCTTCTTCCTAACAATTGATTCTTATGATTGTATTCCTAGGAACTACACATTTTTATATTGTGCTTACCCCCCGACTGCCAGTCAGCCGCGGTCCGCCATGATACAGCTGACTCCACACTAGCTTGTGCGTGCAGCTGTGACCACGTCTCTATCCTGAAATAAGCATATTAAACGCTATTCATTTAAACTGAAATATCTTGATCAAATTATTAGCGATAACGTGTTTTTTTAGCAGCCCAGCCTTGTATTTCTCCTGTATCGTGAGTACTTTTATAGACATAATTCTCAAATGCAACAAGTATTAGTGAGAATCCAGAGTAACCAGATCAACTATCTGTTATTGTAGGCCATAATACTTGTTCCATGAGGGCATCTAACTCGCGAAACGTATTGCAGAAAACCAAGCGACTAGTTAATGAGACAAAGGTGTCATCAAGAAAAGAAAACGGCTTATTTGTACTCCTTCATGCCTCATGTTATAGTAATAATTATAATTATATCAGCTTGTTCCTATCTCACAGCAGAGCAAGGGCCTCTTTTGATCCAGAGAAGGACTGAGCCCTGATCATAATCATCTTTGGATATACTGTTGAATAAACTCAGTTTGATAACAGTGAAATACCGGCCTGATAACATATTATTTGAGCATTCCAAGCCTCTTATAGCACAAACAACAAATGGTCTTTGCAAGACAATACATTACGTCATGTTTTGGGTATTTATGCTCAGGTATTTGCTTGCCGTGTGGTGCCGGCTCAGAATGCCACCACCCCATTTCCTCCTATGGGTGTCGTAAAAGTCGACTAAGGGATTAGCTAGAGGATGGGCAGCAGCGTCCTTCGAGTACATTAACAACTCAACTGCGATCGCCAACCCGCCTGCCAAGCGTGGCGATTATGGCAAAACCCCCCAATGTGCTCACAACACATCCATATCGGTGGTTGTGGTGATCTTTGGGGGAGGCCTGTGTCCAGCAGTGGACTTCATTCGGCCGAAATGATGATTTTTTTCCAGTGCCTAGCCAAAATTTGCATAGTCGAGTGCTACTCTATAGAAATTACTTCATGACTTGTTTGAAGGACGCTGGTAATTTTCTAGCACAGGCTGTACAAAGTAGTTACCTTCTGATCGTTTATTGACATTTTGGACACTGCTTATAGCTTAGCTGCTACTATTAAGCATAGCGGATACTGAGTATTTTTGAAGTGACTGTCTCTCTCTGTATTTACCATGACCATAAACTCATTCTCTTACAAATTAACCTAAATACAAAGTTTCGCTTCTACTAGTGTGACAATATTTTTTATATTCACACTGTTGAAGGCAAAATCTAAATGTAAATATTATGATATAGAAACCACAAGATAAACTTAACACAAGAATTTTCTCTTGCTCTGGTTGCCCTGTAGCGGCGGAACACGATTCCTGCCGTCCAAAAGCAAAGGAAGATGTTTTTATGCATGTTGGGAATCTAGAGGATCTGAGACTTGCAATTTGCGATCCTACTCGGCTTAATCAGCTACATTTAAATAGCTACTCATACGAAAAACTCATAGTAAGTATATCGGAATGATGAAGAAATGTTTGTACAGCATTCACATTATTCTGACTTTTTATGCTTCTTCTTTCGGCCGCCATCCAACCTCTGTCTAGAGCTCACTTTGAATAATAATCATAATGTATGTTAGCTTTTAGTTACCTATTCGTCCGCGGCTGACTGTTATAATACAGTGGGTCGGCGTCCCCATGTATGTGGTACTCGTCCCTCTCGTACGAATTCTCACGAGATACCTCCAATGATCTCTGAAATTGTGAATATTTTAAGTTAGACAACACGTTGATATCAAACTCTCATTATAGAAAAGCCAAAGTATAGAAATTATCAGAGCATAATATAACATGTACGGAACGGAGGTCTTGTAAGATATTAAATATTATCATTACTTTTCGTGACTTTCTTGTCCATCCTAAGGTTGTCTAGAAAAGACCGCCCGTTTTACATTGTATTAATATTTAAGTTTTCTATTTAAGATCCAATTGGTGTACAATAAAGTATATTCTATTCTAAATAAGGATAAAACGGCTGCGCATCGGAATTAAGTCGCGCTGCAATTAGCATGCTGCGCCACTGAGGACCCTGTGTGGTAACCAGATTAAGAACACAGCACAATTCCAGCTACTACCCTGGATGTCGTAAAAGGCAACCAAGAAACTGTCTAAACCAGGAGTTAGGCAGCAGCATCCATTCTGTGAAATAGCACCTATACTGCACTCACTAGCCCACCTGCAAGCGTGCTGAGTACTGGCATATTTCCGCCAAAATAACAACACAATTGTGGAAATCTATGAGGGAGGCCTTTGTTCAGCAGTGTTTTGGCTAATATGATGATGATGACCACTTAGCTGCATAAAAGTTTATTTCTATGTGTTTATTATAATAATAGCGCCTGTGGCATGTACATTATGTGCGCAGTGCTTCAGAATTATGCCGCACTGCAATTAGTATGCTGTCCCAACGGGTGGTCAAGCAATTGGTTGGAGTCAATGTATGTGTTATACTAATGTCACCTACTTTGTATACATATTGTGCGGAACACTTCAATTTTTCACTGCAATTGTCATAATGCCCCCACAGGCTATTTGAGCAATAGTTTGTGTTTATTTAAGTGTAACAATAATGTCGACCACGCCATGTGCACAGTATTTCTAAATTGATCTGCACTGCAATGGAAATGCTGTTCCGCTGGGCTTGTGAGCAATTATTTGTATATACAAATTTGAATGTTATTGTCTCCCATGTTGTTTGAATCTTCCGTGCAGCACTTTGAAATTGTGCTACGCTTCAATTGGTATGCTGTAATCTGTCTCACTGGGTAGTTGAGCAATATTTAGTGTCAATGTGTCTTATAGTACTGTCACCTGTGGTGTGTGCATCTGGTGCGCGGCACTTCGGAACTGTGACGCACTGCAGTTAGCATGCTGCCCCACTGGGTAGTTGAGGTCTGACGTATAGTCCGAATCCTCTGAGTAACCCGCTGGAATATAGAAAATATTTATACGATCAATATTTATAGTATGAAATGTAGCTGTGCAAAGTACATAAATTACAAAAATAACCCTAACGCCTACATCCCTGCAAGGTTAGCAGGACACAATGTCACAGGATGTAACATAGGATGTAACAGTATGCCGATGATGGTATCAGTAGAGAGCGAGGCTATCGCTTTAAACATACTAACGGAGTATTTTTTCATTAAATGTACGGACACGTTCATAAGTCCAGTAGCAATTTCACAAAGCGATATATTTGACACTTTGGTTTGACTTACGGACTTCTCTTAATTAGGTAGTTTCTATACGATAGACACGCACACACTCACTATTGTCTGGTACTGATTATAGTTTATAATTTCAATTAATCAGTAAATAATATGCTAGCTTAACGGGGGTAACGTACAACGGTGGGTACGATCAATGGCAAGCGGTGGATTTGAGCCTCACCTTTACTTGCAGTGGTTTGACGATAACTATCTATGTTCATCATAGGTTCATTGACTAATTCATCTCATTCGCATAAATTTAAGTTAGAAGGTAGGTCACAAAAACTTAATAAATTACTTCGATTTTAGTGGGGTAGACATGCAAATACGACGCATTTGACTAGATCAACTAGAACGGTGTTTGTTGGTTAGTGGCATGTAACCTATTAGCCGTGTTGTTTTCAAAATATAAGCAAAACCAAAAATCTAATAGAAATGCGATCGCCAACCCATCTGCCAAGCGTGGCGATTATGACAAAAGCCCCAATAAGCATACAACACAGCAAAACCGTGGGAATCTTGTGGGAGGCCTGTTGGACACAGTTGGACTTTATTCGGCTGAATTAATGATGACTATGATGATGATGAGGGTGAATATTATTGCGCTGCATAAAAGTGACGTAAAAGTTATAACAAATACTTATCTAATGAAACCGGACTGAGTGTAAGTATTACTATTTAATTATTTTATTAAACCTTAATCTATACAAATCAAAAATTTGATGCTTTAATTATTCTTTAAAATAAAGTTTTAAATTCATCGTGAGGTTTAAATAAAATAAAAAGATATTTCTATATATAGATATAGATAATTTCAAGGTTTATTTATTTTAAATAATGAATGATAATTATGTAATAATTTAAATATTATAAATTATAAACAGTAAAATAATTAGTCTTAGTAATTTGCTTACATATGCCTAAAATTATTTCTTTTTTATTCTAGAAGAATACTGTGACTACTGCGAGTCCGTGTTAATGGGGTTTGATGGTGCGAAGGTGGTAATCATGGGATGAAAGGCGTATTGAGCAGTTGAAGTCGCATTACAAGGAGATATGGGAAAATATAAGAGAAACCGAGGTATGTTTTAATCTAATAAGCCTCATGTGTCAACGTCAACAATAATACAGTCAGTATTGAGAATAATGGGATTATACATAGTGTAACCTTTCTTTGTAATCTTTTTATATTTTTCTTAGTTTTTTAGTATAATTTGGTTTATTCATAGTGTGTTATATATATTTGTTTTAATGTCTATATGAAGATTATTGTGAATTATAAATCGCCAAAATATTAAACGGTAACATTATTTTAGGAATATTATTATTATATTATAAATAAATTGCGCTATATCCGTGATTACTTGATGATTTGAAGTTAAGTTTCAATCTTCTTTTCGTAAAAAAAATGAATACTTAAGCTATAACCTCAATATCCAATCAATAGCAGTTTGTTAACTTTATGTCAGTGATTATAACGAATCAAAATTTTTGGTTTTGTTATCACTTTATTACAGTTATTACGCATTTTTTTAACAATATAAAAATGTATCATAATTATCATCTAGAAAACTTGGCCGGGATCACGGTAGATGACATTGGATACACCTTTTAAATGTGTGAACTATTAAAAAAGGGACTTTTGTGAATATGTTTCTAAAATCTTTAGAGGACGATAAAAAGTTTAGTAATTACTTTTATTATTGTTGCAAAATTGCATAACGAGATCGGAACCTAAGCCAGACGCTTCACATTCCAACACTAGACGCTTACGGCTATCGGAACGTATTAATTTACTCCCAATTTCTGCAATCGTATAAAACTAGCCAAGATCTGCGACGGAAATAGTTCTGTCTCATGTACATGACAACTCATGACAGCAGTGTGCGAACTCTGTGGTATGCTACTGTGTTGAAACACTATTCACACGTACAGACGCTTACGGACTGTACCGTGTGTTCGCACTTAGTATGCTACTGCACTTATGAATGCTTACTGTACGTATCTAATTTGAACATGCGTGCAGCAATTCCTGCACATACTCTCATGCGTAAATATCACTTAATTAATTTAAAAACAAAAACGGCAAAAAGTAGCAACGATATAAATTGCCTCACAGTATTTATTGCATGAAATTATAAAAGCATGTGCATGAGTGGATTTGATGCACGTATGTTCAAATTAGGTTTAGGTTAGGTTCCACATTATCATTACCATGAAAAATTCCGTAAATTTGTTAAGATTTCACAATAACTGAGAAATCCTAACCAAAAACTTGGTTCGTTCGAGGAGTCCATGTTCGAGGACCACAAGTGAAAGTTTACTACCACCAAACTCAAGGAGATGTTTTACTTTTACTATATGTTTTATTTTATTATTTTACAGTATTCTTACGAAACCTGAACATAATTGCAATAGTTAAATTTAACCCATAAACCCCTTCTTCTTTAACCCATAATAAAATTTAAACCATATTTGATTTTGTCCCAAAAATAAGTTAATAATATATCAATTTCGTCACATTTACTAATTAAGTCTATATTAATACGTAAAAAAGTGTGCCCCTTTTAAGCACATTGCGCGCACGGAGGAGTGTTAGATTTGGCATAGTTGAAATTTATATGGAGGAGGAGTCCAGAAAGTCAAAATTTATATATACCAAAAGAATCACGGTCGAGTTTCAACTATTGGGCGACCTACACAACGACTACTACAAAGAATTACGCAATTACAAGCTGACCGCGCCAACGACATCGCACCGTCGATAGATCAGGCATTTTTTGATAATTTAACATTATTCGCTGGCAACATTACTAGATAATAAGCCTGTGACTTTGTGAGTTTTCACAATATTTCTTTTATTTATTACTCAGACGTTCAACGAAAATATTGTTGGGGTAGCTCGACTTTTGTATACTGGTAATTACTAAAAATGGCATAGTGCTCGCTTCTAACTACAGTAAATTAATTTTACTAAAATGCCTGTGGCATTTAGACCGACTGTTGTATCTAAATTGAGCATTAATATATTAACCATAATATATTGAACGTATTGAATTAATACCAATGTTATAAATGTGAATGTAAGTTTGTTTGTCACGCTTTCACGCGAAAACTACTTAACCGATCCGATCATCATGAAACTTTGTATACATATTCTTGGAGGTATTAGAAGTAACATAAGATACTTTAAAAAAAATAACTTATTTAATGGTTTCAATGCGAGCGAAGCCGCTGCTAAAAGCTAGTAATATATAATTTGATGAGATGTGATCTTCGTGACTATTACTTGTCGCCAAGTTGAAAGGACACTTATCGCAGATCTTAGTCATTGTACCGATCTAGTGGCATAGAACAATTTATCGTGGGATACTTACAATGTGCAATATACTGCATCTGCCTGCGTGCCTGCTCGGCTCTTTCTGCGTCCAGCGTGCCGTTGAGCAGGTCCAACTTGCGCTGCAGATCCGCGCCGCCTGTACCTTCTGCATCTGGAAACAAGAAACATTTATACTATGAATATATAAACACCTTTTTATAAACGTTGATACATTTTATTTAAAGATGATCACGCCAATCCGATTGATAAAATATCATCATTTCGGCCGAATGAAGTCCACTGCTGGACACAGGCCTCTCCCAAAGATCACCACAACCACCGATATGGATGTGTTGTGGGCTCATTGGGGGGTTTTGCCATAATCGCCACGCTTGGCAGGCGGGTTGGCGATCGCAGTTGAGTTGTTAATGTACTCGAAGAACGCTGCTGCCCATCCTCCGGCTAATCCCCTAGTCGACTTTTACGACACCCATAGGAGGAGATGGGGTGGTGGCATTCTGAGCCGGCACCACACGGCTAAAATATATCAATCCTAAATTAATAATTTAATATAGTAGTTACATGCGGGCGGATTGCAAGATCTGAGAGGTTAAGCAACGCTTACCGTGGTCAGTCCTTAGATGGTGACCATTCCTAGATAAAGATAAAAATATTTTGATTCATATAAAACCAATTACAGGCACTCATGAATACGTCAGACTTTAGTTGCCGCGTTCCAAGATGTAGGTTTCCTATGGAGAAGAACCATGGTTACTCTTTTGAAATCAAAATAGTTTTGTTACAATATTTGACTACATTGTTCTTGAAATGAAGGTTATATGAGAACAATGTAGGAGAACAGAGTCTAAATTACATTAAGTCTAATACTAAACAAGCCAGATTTTAATATTTATTTATTTAAAGCTTATGATTAAATTGCCATGGCTGTATTAAGCTGACCAGTCCCAACAGACAGCACTCGTTCACGAGCATGACGCATGCATCAGCGTCGCTTAGCTCAACCATATTGTAGGGCAACTCAGCGACCCGATACGATACACGACGCCACCGTAAGTAGGACACTTGAGTGAGCATGATATACCTAATCTGCCAGACAAATATCACGTCAATTAAACAAAATTAATTTATAACCCACACGGTACTTGCACATACAGTATCAAATCTAAGTAAATAGTGATTATAAAATTAATAAAACACTAGTAATTAATGTCATAGCCAATATAGAAATATTACAATATCATTATATGAATATAATCCATTGTAAGTAATTATGATGTAATTTATTGAATATCAAGGTACACATCGAGACCCCTCCGTGCCTCGGAAAGCACGTTAAGCCATTGATCCCGTTGTCATTATAAAACATCTATGGCATTCAATACGGGTTGTCAGAAGTCTGTAAAAAACTAACCGAAGAATTTCGATATTGCCCAGTATCTCTGTTATGGATGTCTGGTGGCATTATCATATCATCATCATATCGCTGATCACAGGACGTCCACTGCTGAACAAAGGCCTCCACCTTAGATTTCCACAACGAGCGGTCACATGCCGTTCCCATCCAACGACTACCAGCGACCTTCACCAGGTCGTCTGTCCACCTCGTTGGAGGTCGTCCCACGCTGCGTTTTCCGGTGCGCGGTCTCCATTCGAGAACCTTTGTGCCCCAACGGCCATCAGTTCTACGAGCAATGTGCCCTGCCCATTGCCACTTCAGTTTACTAATCCTTTCAGCTATGTCGACAACTTTAGTTCTTCTACGGATCTCCTCATTTCTGATTCGATCTCGTAGAGAAATACTAAGCATAGCTCTCTCCATAGCTCGCTGAGTGACCTTGAGCTTTCTTATGAGGCCACGTCTCTGTTCCATATGTCATCACTGGTAACACACTTAGCATTAGCTCCATGTGAATTATCGATATTAAGCCGCATCTGGTTCGACTAGAAGCCAACCCCAACATAGTGGGGAAAAGGCTCGGAGCATGATGTCGATATAGTAATAGTAAGTCTGGCTTTATTCGACAAAAGAAAAGCCAGAATACTACTGCATAGCTCCAAAGCTTAAATCTAAATTGTTTTAAAAACAAAATGCTTTCTAATTCTGATAGAAGTAATCTACTGCATCATATTCTAAATAATTTGGAAAGGATGGTTTTTTCCCGTGTGATTCCCGGCAAGGAACATATCACCCCTCCACGTTCATGAGGGTCGTAAAAGGCAACTGACAATTGATGTCAAACGCTTGACACACATAACTGTTCGATTACCTTATGCGTTACACATTGTACTTACACCTGAAGGTATATCTTTGTATTTTATGAGTTATGGGCAAATAATTTATTGCAAAACGTTAAAACATTGTATATTATACGATACAGTAGACGATATGTTGAGGCCTGGTTTAAGTGTAAGCGAGTGTAAGGGTTTTTTTATAATATGGTTACTCTGCTCGCATCTTTTAAACTACGCAACAGTCGTTGACAAATGATTCTGCTTGATCCGTGTGATTTGCGGTAAAGAATAGGTTACCCCTCTCCACCTATAAGTTTCGTAAAGGGTGCCTGAAGGTTGATATCAAGAGGATGAGCAGCAGAATCCTCCACTAATAATAGCATACTGCGATCACCACTCCACCTGCTAAGATAGTGATTATGGCCATATCTTCTATGACTGCTCATTGTAGTGATCATCGGGAGGCCCATGTTCAACAGTGGACGTTTACGGGCTGATGTATGAGTACATTTGTCCAGTGCCACTATGCAATAAAATGTTATTACGCAACATCATCATCATCACATCAGCTTGAAAATGTCCATTGATGAACACGGGCCAGTGACCATTACAATAAGTATGCAACATTCTAATTTATACTTTATTGGGTACTATTAGATAAACATATTAATTTATATTACCAAATTGGGTGGCATTAATTAAGGCGGGCCATTTTTATTTTTTGTGTCCTAGTGGAATTACACCATATATTTGATCCGCCCGGGGAATTGCGGAGAAACATGTTGGTTTCCTACCGGCTAAAACCACTAGAATAGTCAGCTTCCGCAACGAAGGGAGGCTCCAGGAACCTTAATAAAAAATATACAGCCGTTGGCGCCACGCTTCTAGGCATATCTCTGAGGGGATGACTGTAAAGTGATCACCCCCTCTAGCAAAGGGGAGGCGATTGTAAAGAGGGCACCCACCCTAGGCACATGTGGATTGTACAAGATCTCCCCGAAGCGTCGCTGTTCGCTGTGCTAGGCACACAGCATTACGGCAGGCCTAACATACTCTGTTTACTAAGCTTTACAAACCATAACAACACTATAACCAACATTTGATAATAACAATGGAACAAATATACTCCTTAACGCCTACAAGACAGCCAGTTATCATTACACAGCAATACTTAAAGTAATTTCACCCCAATCGTCAGGCTATCTGCCGCTTAATATACTCTTCAGGCGACCCAATTTCTCAGATTAAATTTATTTCCCCAGCGACTCTTGTCTCCTCAGATGTGATTAGCAACCTGTATTACGTAGTAGCTAATTGTTAATTAATTTTTATAGGGTGTTAATAGACACGGGTTGTGTTTTTATAAGGAAGTAGTGGTATAGACGTCCTCTTTTTAGTTGGACGGTTTAATACACGAATCGTAAAGACGTCAATTTTCGGTTCATTTGATAAAAGCTAAGAGCTACTGGGAGGTAATTCTTATTTTGTCCGGCTCTAGTAATCGTCAGCTATAAGACGTCCGCTGCCAGCAGTTACATCGACCTTTCATTTTACGAGCAATGTGATCTACCCACTGCCACTGAAGTTTAACAATTCTTCGGTGGGTATATTGGTTAACTTAGTTCTTTTCTTTCTCATTTTTGACTTGCAGGGAAACTCCAAGCATAGCTCACTCCATCATCCTTTATGTGACTTTGAGCATTCTGATAAGGCTCATTGTGCATTACACTGAGGTCCTCAGCCGCGGAGAAGTGCCGTTCTAGTGGCACACAGTGACGTAGTGCGAGTGAAGATTTAACTGACATAGACTTAAGTTTCTTTATAGTAACATAACCTGTATTATTACAATATATATGTTAGTTTGTAAGGTATTGGGTTTATATATAAACTATGGGCCAAAGTAGCCTGAAAATAAAGAATTTATTATTACATTATTATTATTATGTTGAAGCACCCTAAAATTCTACATTCTATTACTTTTATTACTTTGACGAACTCTCAGCTCGAAGTCCACTCGCATAAATAAAAACTTATGGAGCCGTAATCCCATCAAAAGTTAGCGCAATCACAAGACTTTTGGCTCATAAAATTAAAATATATTTCTGTACGTACGTATTTTTATCGAAGGAAGGTCGAGATTTGCATAATAGCGGGCATGAACAAGCAATCACTTGCCACTGTGTGACGCATGCAGTAACCCTCGAGTTACTTGAATGATTTATGCGGTAGCTTAATTATTCTAAACCTCAATATGTAGTAATCATTGAGTTCTCAGAAAGTTTAATGGACACGTCTATTGCTAGACAACTGCAAATAAAGTTGTTATTAGTGTTGTTTTATCTAAATTAATTGGCTGTTTTGAACTTCTCTTTTCATAATCATAGATAGAATAGATAAGATCAAAATATTTTTTATTCATGTAAATCGATTTACAGGCACTTATGAATAGTCAGACATTAGTTGCCGTATTCCAGGATGTAGATTTCTTTTGGAGAAGAACGGGCAAGAAACTCAATGGTTACTCTTTTTGAATCATATGGTTTTTAATCTTACTCCGCTGCTGAACAAAAGCCAAAAGACGACCGGTTACATGACGTGTGTTATAATTTTGAGGTAAAAATGGAATTTTGCCAGTACTCACCATGCTTGGCAGGAAGGTTGGTGAGCGCAGAATGGTTACTGTTCCTCACAAGGGACGCTGCTGCCCATCCCTCCGGCTTATAGTCCCGTATTCGCCTTTTACGACATCCACGGGAAGAGATGGAGTGGTGCTATATTTCGAACACCACACGAATAATCTGGGCACCACATGGATAATCCGGACACCACACGGACAGTCTAGACACCACACGGATAATCCGGACACCACACGGATGTTTTTTTTTTTGTCTAAAGGTACAGAGGATATCATAATAAATTAATGTTAGTGTACGTAATGGACCTTAGCTTTCTCGAGGTTGAGTTGCGGTTTGGTGAAACAGACTGCAGCTGAGAGAAGGTGCCTGTATACATCAATGAAAGTCCCATTGAAATCCGGCCATGCCCGCACAGATAGACAGATAATAATTCTAAAAACAGTTTTGGTTTCTATATTGATAGTATAGCAACGCCCATACAGAAATTTTGGAAATATATTCTATGTACAGACAAAGTGTCCTTTGAGTTTTACTATAGTATAGATAGATAAATTATTATGGCGCATTTTGAAGAAGCATTTAGTCTGTATTTTATCAAAACTGGTTCACCGAGTATTTTAATTTGAAGTCTACCTGTAACTTTACAATGATGTTATTCCGGCAGGTACTTCTAATGTTTATACAATAGGTGGTAGGGTTGGTATGAGTTTGGTTAATGGCGCAGTGCAGTGCGTGATGAAGCGGTGCTGTCGTGGAGCTCCGCTCTGTTCAGCGATGTGAAGCGGCCCGGGTGGTGTAGAGCGGAGTAGAACTAAAAGGGCCAGAGCTGACTAAAGCGGAACGAGATGGAGCAAACCAGATTGGAGCATGGCAAAGCGGAGCAGGACGGAAAAGAAACAGAACGACTTAAATTGTGGAGTGTGAGTGTGTGGGTGGAGAGGAGTGGAGTTTACACTATTCACCCTATAACAATCGGATGGTTTTCCTATTTCATAAAATACATCTTTTATACTGTTATTACTCCCGGAAACGACATCCACTCAGGTAGAGATGTGTACCTTTAAGAAATACGCGCATGTTCCATGTACAACAGTCGACGTTTACGTTCTGAGGCGTGTGTACGCACTACCAAAACTCTCTTTTTATAATAATATTACATTAAATAATAATACTATTACACATTATAATAAAACAATTTTAAACAGATTCGTTTCGGCCGAATGAATACCACTGCTGGACACAGGCCTCCCCAAATATCACCACAACGACCGATACGGGTGTGTTGTGGGCTCATTGCGGGGATTTTCCATAATCGCCACGCTTGGCAGACGGGTTGGCGATCGCAGTTGAGTCGTTAATGTACTCGAAGGACGATGCTGCCCATCCTCCGGCTAATCCCTTAGTAGACTTTTACGTCACCCACGGGAGGAGATGGGGTGGTGGTATTATGAGCCGGCACCACACGTAACACACGTTACACGCTAAACAGATTACATCGCGCGTATTTTTGTTTTTCCTGATGCTCGAACACTTTGCAGGGTTCGTAGTCGCAGGATGTCTAAGATGACAAGAGTCGTTATTTAAAAAGTCATTTAACTGCCGTAACACCGATGCACGCAGTTGCATTTACAGTGTCTTGAAGTTTTTTAGTGTGGTATGTTGTTTGGCACTTTATTATTTTGATATCCGGATTCCAAACAAGTGTCTGCCAACTATCTTCTCTATTAAAATTAGGATGTTTATATTTCATTTCATTAGGCTGTAATCCATTTAAAAGTGTTTTATTAAAGTGTGTAATAATCGCGAAAACCAAGGAAATTACTATAATACTATTATTTGTAATGACAGTATTAATTACATCTATATTATAAATGTATTTTACTATGTCATGTAATTGTCAAGATACCAGTTTAGTGTGTGTTGTTAAGCGCTAATCCTATTGAGCTCCAAAGTTGATATCAATTCATATCATAGCGACGAATATATCATATAAAATGGGGTGGGATAAAACGGACCTTAAAAGTCTCTATGCACGTGAAGAGACTTTCATTCATATATCACAAACTGTTCGGGATTTTATACTTCTTTTTTCATATTATTTAGCTGTGTGGTGCCGGCTCAGAATACCACCACCCCATCTCCGTGGGTGGCGTAAAAGTCGACTAAGGGATTAGCCGGAGGATGGACAGCAGCGGCCTTTGAGTACATTTACAACTCAACTGAGATCACCAACCCGTCTGCCAAGCGTGGCGATTATGGCAAAACCCCCAATGAGCCCACAACACACTCATATCGGTCGTTGTGGTGATGTTTGGGGGAGGCCTGTGTTCAGCAGTGGACTTTTCGGCCGAAATTATGAACTGTGGTAGAAATTCTCCCAGAATTCCTCCACCCTGGGAAGGGTGGACGTTCATGTCGGAATTTTACCAGCTAAAACAACCTTGGTGATCATCCACACCGACGGTATCCTGGAACTTGAGACCGAACGCTCCAAAGCCGCCTATTGGTGTCACGCCTATAGGCACATCGCAGAGGGGGACATTATATCTAACAATTAATTAATATCTTCACGGACGAAGTTGAGGCGGCCAATTATGAACATAAAATTGTAATTAAGCATATCATTTTTCAAACTCAGTTGCACGCTAACTTGAAATGAGACGCCTGAAAATTTAATTGCCGACACGTCAAGGCGTCGCGTCGCTTACATCATAAATAATATGTAAAATAAACGTTATTTATATTACAAGTATAAGTTATATAAGGGTGTAAAAATAATTGACTTTAAACATTTCGGTATCCATAAATAAGATTTACCAGTTTAACCGTGCGAGTTTTGCGCACAGTGTCGTGTCACCGTTGGTAATATAATAATGTGGAAATAAGTAAATACACGTATTTATGAATAATTTAACGTATTTTTTTAACGAATACATTAATTTTATACTATTTGGTTATTATTCGTCAGGTTAATAATAGATGGCGCTTTCTACATTCTTTATGCAAATAAGGTTTTAAAATAACGATTTTTGCGAAAACATTAATTTTAAACTATTTGGTTGTTTTTGTCATTAGCGGGGAACATAATATACAAAATGATTGCTCAATTTATTAATTTTAATAAAGTATTAAGGGAGATATGGCGTACTGACCAAATACACCATCGAGAAATAATGTATGCAATTTTAAGAACGTTGCATTTTAAATATATACTTATTTATTTATTATACTCTTTATTGTACACCAATTGTTAAAGGTAATAAAAACAGCAGTGCTTATAAGTATATTTTAGAGTACAATGGGCGGCCTTATCGCGCTCAGCGATTTCTTCCAGTTTAAGAACGTTGCATTTTAAATATATACTTATTTATTTATTATACTCTTTATTGTACACCAATTGTTAAAGGTAATAAAAACAGCAGTGCTTATAAGTATATTTTAGAGTACAATGGGCGGCCTTATCGCGCTCAGCGATTTCTTCCAGGTAACCTTAGGATGGAGAAATACTTAACTGGATAATATATGCGGCAGTTGATGGTGCACACAGATACATAATGAAATAACTAAATTACTTATACTATACTAAATATATAAATAATGGAAGATTATACACAATATAGATATATAAATACACAAACATTTATATATACACATATACAAATACTTTTTAATTTATTCGACAAAATATCGAAATACTTCAGATGTAATACTTAGTAAATTCTAAGCAAAAATAATCACAGTGACAAGTAATGTTCACCACCATAAACCTACTTAAATTACATTGTCCTTTACAAAATAATCTAGTCTGGGGCATGTTAAAGAAAAGCGAACATTTTCATGTAACAATGTTATCTAAAATGCGGAGTGAGTGTTTTATTTGTCCGTAAACAGCTTCAAAGGGGCCAGTTATGTCGTATCTAACATCGAGCAAGATATTATATTTAAGGTAGAGCCTGTTTGTTTGCGACTACATTTTAGACGGGGTGATTTCGAATTGTTAACTGATATGAATAAATGAATACTTAACGCAGTGATTCCACTTTTTATCAACATGAGAGCTTATACAGTAACATTATAAATAGGTTAAAATTTAGGATCTTGAAGTAACATCATAAGAGCACAACAAAAACGTAAAGAATAGAATAGGATAATTTATCCTGTAATTCCTTAACTACTTATACACGTCATTTTAAAATAATAGAGACTGACCGCTACATGACACCCCTGAGGAGTAATGCCGTTGTAGCAGCTATAAAATACAAAATAATAACACCATATGTACCTGTCGTCAACCTACATATTTACTGTTGGACTATTAGTTAATCCTTTAATAGGTTTTTTGCGAGAATTAATTTATTCTTTCCTGCACAATAATCGTGTACGAGGATTTAATGAAATGTGGTGTTCTCTACCAGTCAACCTTTAGTTTAAAAAGAATAGCATCGAAAGAGATACAAATAATAATAATAATTCTGTAATAAGATATACATACATATTTGTATCTATGTAACTTCATATAAAGGATGTCCACTGCTGAACAAAAGCCTCCCCAATTCCCCATTGAGAATTTGCCAGTACTCACCACGCTTGACAGGCGGGTTGGTGAACGCAGTATGGCTACTGTTCCACAGACGGGATGCTACTGGCCATGCCTCTAGCTTAGTCCCTTAGTCGCCTTTAACAACATCCATGGGAGGAGATGGAGTAGTGCTTCATTCGTAATCCAGACATTTATCTCCGATTTATCTATTCTAAGATCAGTTACCTAACACAGTGTTTAAACATGAACTTGTACAGGAAACGCGTTATATGGTATACTATGCAAACTTTCAACATATCCAGTTTACTTAAACAAACAATAAATATCAACACGCGTGATAACACAGCAACGTGACTTATATAATTACGTTCAACTTACTCCATGTACTTGATACCGATACCCTGGAGGTTCAATAAAATATTCTTTAAAGAAACTTAATGAGAGCATCCCATTAACTTAAAATGAATTTGGGGAGATCGTGGCAGTATTATCATGGATTAAATTGACAAGCAATCCGATTTTTTTGGTGACTCGTTCACAAGTAATATTTTAATGTTACAAGAAATATTATAATGTTGTTTATGACCTAATATGTACTAGGTCGTATACAATGAACAACCTTAATCCTTTAACGTTTAATACACATTAGTAAATACGTACTAAAATAGCTAACGTAATTTAAACGCCAGGCAAAACTTAAACATCAATTGCGACCAGTTTCAATGGTATCATGCTATACCATACTTACGTAGCTCACGTAGCACCGTAGCACACTATGCCATAGACACATTATAACAACTGAATTTGTCGTAGTGCACCATCTTGAAAGTATTTTTTTTATCAAGGATGTCGAGTCATTGTGCCAGAACGGAAGATGCCCCCGTTTCGTCAGACAAACCAACCAGCATTACTGATACACGCAATTTGCAAACACGACTTTATTACATCTGGTTTAGAACTATATTAAGTAAAACCCGGAACGAATTAAGCTGGAGAATTGAGAAGCAGGGTTGCAAAGAGAGTTTCCTATTTTAAAATGCGTGAAAGCACTGAACTTTTATTCGAACCTTAGTTTTCGCGAGTTCGTGTTCGTAATCAGTTTTATCCACGTCTTTGCAAAGCAAAACACTCAGCAATTATTGCTTGGTAACAGTTTGCTTGATTTAATTAAAGTTAATTGGGGCGCATAAAATCATCATTTCAGCCATGCATCCACTACTGAACATAGGTCCTCCATAGATTAACACAATTGTTTCATCATTTTGGGGGGTATTTGCCGATACATACCACGCTTGGCAGGCGGGTTGGTGAGCGCAGTATGGCTACAATTCCACAGAAGGGACGCTGCTGTCCATCCTCCTAGTTTATAACGTCCCTTAGTCGCCTTTTATGACATGCACCAGGAGGAGATGGAATGGTGCTATATTCTTAATCCGGAAATACTTGCATTTATGGATGAATAATAACTGTTTATAAAATTGTCGATACATAAAAACGTTTTAAGATTTGCTTACAAACTCTTTTTTTTAAACAACTTGGTGACGAGACGATCATTTCATTCGCCTGGTGGTAAGCGCCATACCTGCCCATAAGAATTTGAATTTATACTTCACTAGTCCTGCGAGGCATCACACTGTACTCGTCACCTCGAATTATCTTATGCCTAGTAATTTCACTAGCTACAGTGCCCTTCTACACGGAGAACAGTAATGTCTAAATTTTAAACACTACTACTTAGCGGCCACTATCTGGCACTGGGGTGGTATCTACCTAGCCGGCCTCTTGCCTATAGATATAAGATATAAGATACCTATTATATTACACAAACAAGATGTGATGCCATGACGTCAGACAGGTTAGGAGGCTGATACTGAAAACCAGCGCTGTTGATGTCGATTTTATCTCAACGCTGCAGCATAATGCTGAGTGACAGCCATTTTCTGCACACTAGTGGCGCACAATTATTTTAATTTAATCATAGTTTTATTTAGTATAAATTAATATTAAGTTGCTTTAGTAGAAATTTAAATCTCTTGCCAACATTCACGCACTAAACAGAGCTGGCAATGGCCAGTGCTGTATTACTCTTCTTTTTTGTTTGTGAATTATGATAGCCTGGACTCCAAGTCCTTTGGTGAGCTACTTTATTAAATGGCGTGAGTGTTACAAGGAAAAAAAATATGTTTTATACTTTGGTGTTCATGTTATGCGCGTCTCTATGGTGTTCAGAAATAAATACTTTTTCTTTCTTCTTTCTTTCTTTCTATAAAGTATGATCCCGAAAATCCACAATGCGTTATTAAAAGATAGCAGAAATCTATTTCCCCTTCTTTCGTACAATGACCATTCTTCGTGGCTTTTATATAAGCACAAAGTCTGCCATCACATGAAAAATGTATACAAAACATAATATTTTACAGCGGAACACTTCAGAATGGTCGTGTTCGCGTCGTAATCCCGCACATTTCAAAACCCCCGGCAGCCTCTTTATTATTGTGGCAACAACGAAACTTTTTAAAACTTAAAATAAACAACATGTCTGGATCGCAATTCCTATTCCGTCAACGGGAGGATAGGATTTGTTACCAACACATGGGTTAGAAATAAGCATGGGTTTATTCTCGTTTTAGCTGTTGACTCAAATAGCAAATTGTAACTTATTCACATTTGTTTATTCCAGTTTATTTATACAAGTTATTGGACATCGGAGTGTGTTTTGCCAACAAGGAAACGTAAAACCGTATTCTTTAATAAGCGATAATTATACTCAAATTATTGTTAAACAGACTGAGACGTCAATAAAACAATGGTAAAAATGATTTATGAACCATTCATAAGTTTTGGCATCACTATCTCAATTAAAAATCGGTCAAGTGCGAGTTGAACTCGCGTGGAGAGGGTTCCGAAATTGCTGAATATATTGTCCATTGTTGAATTCTGTCTTGTGCCAATAATTTATCCCGAGAACAAACATTGCATTGTAGTTGAAAAACATATTCTTCCATACATTCCAATTGCAAATGTAAGTTTGTATGAACATTATTGATAGATTTCCCATGTTGTTTTAAGACCATAGGCTTTTAAAGGTTTTCCTATAATCTATAAATAAATAACTAAATACTGTATTTTTTCCATATTTTTTGGACCAGTAGTTTCGTAGACAAGTGGGCAATGCCCATGGACAATGATCAATTTTCATCTATTTCCTTAAATAATTATAAAAATGTAACAGGGCCATCTATTGCTTCACCTCGATTAACCCCTTCGCTTTTTAATCGCCGTGCGTTTGACTCTTTATCAGCCCTAGACAGACAGACAGACACACGAGTGCTCTTATGAAGGGATCTGCCGTTTTTTAATCGGAAGTTTGGAGCCCTAACAATATATTTACCTAGATGGCATGGTTGGTGCAGTGGCTAAGCAATTGGCTTTCTGCGCTACGTCTCGCAGGTTTGCTCCCCGCACAGAACAAATATTTCTATGATCTGCAGATAGTTGTCTCGGGTCTGAAGGTTTAATCTTGTGAGATTTATGTTTGTAAACTGTACCCACGACACAGGAGAAATCCAAGTGGAAAATCGTTTTTTACTGTATATCGTGTACGTGAAATGATTTATGTGATAAATAAATAGTTTAAAAATCGTCATCATCATCATTATCTCAAAGCTAAACCAAAACATTATATTTACCAAATATAATGTTTTGGTTTAGACACACAAAATACATGAAACTGTAAGATTTCATGTATTTTGTGTGTCTAAAACTGTAAGATTTCATGTATTTTGTGTGGTTCCCAGCAAATAATAAACTACTTCTCTCCAGCCATGGGGTATCGTAAAAAGCGATAAGGGTTGAAATCAAGAGGATAGGCAGCATCCTCCGATGTGCCAATAACACGAACCTTCGAACAAACCTATTTTATCACTATAAATAAAAAAAGGCTCAACATTCCCCTATATTTATTTATTGAAGAGTTGGGCGAGATTGGGGTTATATGTAAGTACCGAATACACCACGAAACCACGCAACGAATATATTCATGTATAACTTTCATAAATCCGTGTGGTGTTCGGATTAAGAATATTCCACTCCGTCTCCTCCAGTGGATGTTGTAAAAGTTGATTAAGGGAATCTAAACCAGAGTGACGGACAGCAGCGTCCCTTCTGTGGAACAGCCAAGCGTAGTGAGTACTGGAAAAGTATTCCCCAAAATACGTCACAATTGTGGAAATCTTATGGGAGGCCTCTGTTTAGTAGTGGATGTCCAGTGGTTGATATGATGATGATGAATGAATCTAACGCAGTGAACTCCCCACTAAAGAATGGGCTACCTCAAGCAGCAAGCAGCAAGTGGCACGTTGCTGTACTCTAGAAACAAAACAGTATTACTGTACAGAAGTATTAGCTGTATTTATAATAGTAGGTACTATGATCACTAATGTACACGCAAATACACAAAAAACTGCTGATTAAGGCAATAAAATCCATGTTCTACCATTGTAATGCCAGCAATACAACCAAACATCAGTAAGCAAAGAAATCATCAGGTTTAACTTTAAACAACCAATTTTCCAATTACCCTGTGGCTAAACATTTTAGAAGACCGTTGTGGCAAAAGCTCTGATAACTCTAAATTCGTATTAATGATGTAAACCACAATGCTAAAACCAATATAAACGCATTACCTACTTACTTGTATTTTATAATTTTTTGGTTATGAATTGATTTCACTAGCGGTATGCTTCGTCTTCATGCATATGTGAAGAAATAAAAGAGAGATAGAGCAGAGAGCGGAGTTTCTTGCCAGCTCTTCTTCATAGGGCCAACTTGTTTGAATCATGCAAAAACTTTTTGATTATTTATAAGTGCCTGTAAATGGTTTATCTGAATAAAAATCTTTTGAATTTGAATGAAAATTAATGTATGTGCTTATTCAGGACACTTTCTATCTCCGTATTAAGTTTCATCTTCATCCGGGTTTTGGCTGACCGATTAAGGTGATCTTTTATACGGACCATTTTAGGCAACTAGGGCTCGCGACAATCGCCAAATATAATTGGTGCATCATTACTTAACCGCTTAAGTATTGCCGCCATATAGCATCCAGCGACTATTTCCTGATTGGGTAAATCGATGTCTACGAAAATTGGTACGCCAGATTGTTCGAGGTCACTGAATGCAAAAATATAAAATTCAAAATGGCGGATCGGAATGCAAAAAAATATTGTTTGAATAGGATGAACATTTTGAATTTCTGAATTTTGAGAGCAGATTAGTAATAGAGCAGATAAGTAAACCAAAACGTGGTTATAAAATTTTGTTAAATTCTAGATATATACTGTTTTGCGCGTTTGGGCCACAATAAATTTTTTTGCCGCTCTTGGGTTCGTTACGTTTTCAGTGAAAGTCGAACAATATTGATCTATTGATTGATAAAGTAGTTGCCATATACAGCACCAAATTGCTGCAATTCGTCAACTTAAATTGCCTGTATAAGAGAAACTTAACAATGATGCGTCTAAATAGATCACCTTAATTATCGCATCTCATATAATGAGTGAAATGGCGAGATAAGTTCCTTACCAACGTGATTGGTTCTCGTAATAGCTCGACTCCTCTGAGGACAGAGAATTAGAGCAAAGGTTTATTAACCAGAAAGATATGGAGGCTTGCAGACTGCGGTCCATTTATCAAGAAGTACTTACGTGATAACCAAGCCATCTACGTTGAAATATAGCCGTGTAAGCTTCTCTGCTCTCAGACATATCTGTTTGGCTTTATCACTTAGGATTATACGTGGACTGGCACTAGCTACTAGCGCTTGAGGAATTTATTCATGAAGGTGATGGTCGGGCTTCTGTGCTCCCAACAGTACACCCGACTGCAATCGGCAAAATTATTTAGTCGTATATTATAAATTATTCTATCCGTTGCAGTATACGGTCGAAGGTAAGACATTTTTTTTTTCGCGCCTACGTTTCTTTTATATTTAGAATAGCTATTATTCTTATTTGTTACAATGGATTTCGTTATTATCGTAACAAATATGATATGACTTCGTAAATACCGATATAAATAATATCGTTTTATATTTATATGTAATATATATTTAAAATTAATTATGATAAAATTAATTTCTCTGCAGCTCATTTAATTTTTATATAATATTATAATTATTATAAATGAACAACAGAAATGATATACCTATAACATTATACGTTTGTCATTCCGGACAGACCTCTCGTGCCTCAAATAATGTATGCGGCTGACAATTTACCCTATCTTGTCATTGCCTCGAGAGCATTGGTTTATTTAAATAGACCAGTTTATAGGTCGGGAGGGTATCGGGAGCCACACACATCATTGCATTAAATCAGATGTTCCATCGTAGAGAGTCGTTCATCATAATTATATCAGCCAAAAGAAAAACAACGGCTCCCCCTTAGATTTCCACAATGACTGGCTACATGCCACCCGCATCCAACGATTCCCAGTGACCTTCACCGGGTCGTCTGTCCACCTCATTGGAGGTCATCCCACGTTGCGTTTTCAGGTGCACGGTCTCCACTCGAGAACCTTTTGGCCCCAGCCAGTACAACAAGCTATGTACCCCGCCCATTGCCACTGCAGTTTACTAATCCTTTCAGCTATGTCGACAACTTGAATTCTTCTACGGATCTTCTTATTTCAGATTCAATCTCGTAGAGAAATACCAAGCATAACTCTCTCCATAACTCGTCGAATGACCTTAAGCCTTCTTATGAGGCCCATACTGTGGGACCATGTTTCTGTGCTATATGTCTTAACTGGTTGAGAATCGTTGTTTCCTAAATAAAACAGAATTATTACATAGCCTATTATAGCACAAAAAACTGCTATCAAAATGTAATCTGATATAATGACACATATTAGGACACTGATGACCAACACATCATACAGATAATAATCAGTGTCAAAGCGACATTACATTATTTTATGTCTAGATTAGATATTCGATTTTTACATGGTTTTTACCCAACCTTAAGCGCCATTACGTCACCAGGGGCGCTAACACCGAAAATCAGTGCTGTTGGCGTTGTCTCAACACCTCGGCAATATGCTGAGTGTCAACCAATTTCTGCAAACTTCGGCGCACTTGTTTTCTGTTTTTATTTTTATATTTAGTTTTGTACATTCTCTTGCCACGTTTTAAACATTATTTTATTTATCCTTGAAAATATAATAATGCCTAATTGTCGCAAGGGAAAAGATAAATTGATAAGTTTTTATTTATATAGGTGTTATTAGTGACTTAGCTATAGTTTTTAAATTTTCGTTTTTATTATTGTTTTGCCTGCGCTGTAATGTGGGCAGAATTAAAAGTATTTTCTTTTCCTTCCTTTTGTTTCAGTAATTACCTAGCTTAGACTTATGATTGCAATATAAATATTGTTATTCTGGCCTAAGATAACAATGCTTTTAATTGTCATGACTAAGGCTCCTTCTATGACATACACAAGAGAAAGGGTAGTCAAATCTTTGCCAGAAACCACACTCGTCATAAATTATACGGAATTGTCCTATAATACAGCACCCTGCGAGTACAATAAAATAATGCGAACAGGATACTACTGAGGTTTTAGCGCGTTAAGAATGCTAGCTGGGGGCCATTCTGCCGGGCTTATAGCTATACTCAGAAACAAAGTTGCTTGCTTTCCTGATGCACCAGTGGCCAGCTGTAGGCGGCACTAATGGTATTCTTAGCACCATGGCAAACAAGATGAATTATCCATTTTCAAAACACTAAATAGGCTTTCATGTCAAAAGTTGAATGTCACGATATGGTCAACCCAATATAGGAACAAGAGAACTCCAGGTTTTTTAAATATTTTAGTAACGTTGTCTAAGTAATATATAAGGACTTGCGTTTTATTTAACAAATTTTATTTAAAAATAGTGCAATGTAGGGTGGATTTTACTCAACTTTAATGGATCTGATAGTTGCTTACCATTGATGATTGAACTATAGTCGTTCGTATTATAATTATTGCCCATAAACAGACGATATGTGACTCAGTTCCACGTTAAGACGTCAAGGATTCATGAAAAACAGATATAAAACAGGAAATATCTAGAGCGAAGTCTACTAAGTGACTATCGGTCAAACTGGTTTTCACTTAAAGTTCAGAAACCTTTTTAAACATGCTTCTTTTTAATAAAACTTGATATTTTGTCTTAAATTCATATCAGTCAAAGGATGTCTCCTGCTGAACAAATGCCTCCCCATAAAATTCTACAATTGTGTCGTCATTTTGGGGGGGATTTGCCAGTACTCACCATGCTTGGCAGGCAGATTGGTCTTCCCTTTGGTTCCGAGTCATTTTGTCGCCTTTTGTGACATCTACGGGAGGAGATAAAGTGGTGCTATATTTTAATCCGGACACCACACGGATGTCTTAAATTGCCATGTCACTATACAGACAAAGCAAGTCACAGATTCAAAGGTTTACCCTACTTTAAAACTCCTAGTAAGGATTCCTCCTGTTTCGTGGGTAGTCTGGGTGTCAGCCCAGACATGGAATAACTACCTTTAGGCTATACAAATACTTGTACCACGTAGATCGAATCCGCAACCAGTAGCGCTAAAAGCCAATCGGATAGAAACTGCCGTTGAAAACCTTTGCAATAAATTTTGTAAGTTTTAGCTGTGTGGTGCCGGCTACAAATAGCACCAACCCATATCATCCCTTGGGTGTCGTAGGAGGTGACTATGGGATTAGCCGGAGGACGGGAAGAAGCGTCAACAACTCAACTGCGATCGCCAACCCGCCTGCCAAGCGTGGCGATTATGACAAAACCCCCCATTGAGCACACAACAACACACCCATATCGGTCATTGTATTGATCTTTGGGGGAGGCCTGTGTCCAGCAGTGGACTTCATTTGGACGTAATGATGATGAAATTTTATAATATTAGGTATAAGTAGCGTTAATTGTCCAGTAGCTAGCGTTCAGACTGGCTAGAATTCACTCAGCATAATACCTAAAGCAATCGGACAACTTTTCAGAAAGTATTAAAATTAAATCATTGTGGATTTATAAAGCCAGTAAAAATATAATTTTACATTTAAAAAGCTTTTTAAGTACATAAAATAATGACTAATTTTTTTTTAATTGCCGCGCAAACGTCTGACAACTTACGAAATCAAGGTGCAAACTGCAAGGTGATTTAATGTTGATTATTGATATAGTATCCAATTAAATATGAGGATCAGGAATAAAAGGAAACAAACAACAGATAGACTCGACGACGCGTTGGTTATTGTTTGTTTACCCACGTATGACGTCACGCGCTGTGATGTTTCGTTTGACATGAAGAACGGATTAAAAATTAGATTTTATTTTGTTGATTTAAAATAGAAATTATATTATTTCACAAAAATTTTGATCGAATGACCAATATAATATAAAAAACATTATTATTAAGTATGTTTTAGATTTTTTTGTGATTACTGTCCGATTGCACATTCCAAATTAGATAACGAACCTATTTTCATTCAACTTCTTAACATACTCTTACACTCACAACCCGTCACCGTTTAGATACAGTACACGTATTATTCACTACGCAAAGATATCACATTCACTCGTTGTTTGTAGTGATTCATGACAAAGCTCTGCTCAAAAGCTGTTGAGGGCGTCGTGTCATAAATGCTAACTCAAACAGATTTCATAATAAGTTATTATTGTTCCGAAATAAGGGCATACCTGTTTATTATGGACGGCACGGTTCGTGCAGTGGCTGATACAGTCGGCTGCTGCGCTCTGGGTCGTGGGTTCGATTCCCGCACGGAACAAATATTAGTATGATCTGCAGGTAGTTGTTCCGGGTCTGGATGTATTGTGTGTAGAATATATGCCTGTAAACGCACCCACGACACAGTAATCCTAGTGTAGGGCAACGTTTTTCTATAAAAAAATAGTAATCATATTTTATTGCTACTGGAATTATCTTTTGTCTCATTTTCACTGCCGTCATATCAGAATAAGACGTCTAATGCTGAGCAAAGGCCTTTCGCATAAGTATTAGATTCAGAACGATCAGTTATATACCACACCTATTTACAACTACCTTCATTGAGCCATCGAGAGGTCGTCATACTCTGCGCCTACCGGTGCGTGGTCTCTACCCGAGAACACCCCAACGACCATCAGTTTTGTGAGCTACTTAGCCCATTGCCACTTCAGCTTACTAATCCTTTCAGCTAAATTTCCAACTTTAGTTATCCTACGAATCTCTTCGTTTCTGATTCGATTCCATAGAGAAATACCAAGCATAGCTTTCTCCATAGATCGCTGAGTGTCGTCGAGCTTTCTTATGAGGCCTATAGTAAGCGACCACGACTACGACACTATATGCTTTATTTCATCGCTGGTGATAATAACATGTTTTCACTATCATAAAAGTTTTATTGATTGTCCATTAAGTGAATGGACTCCATAATATTGAACATAGGCAAATAAAATCATATTAATTGTATATAGGTTTATAGCTTTATATTTCATGGTACACAAACTTGTGGCTACACAACACGCAGTAACACTGTCGTAAAAAGCGCTATAGCGTTTTAACTGCACTCTTTTATAGCGGTTTAATACCTATACACGGTGGTGATGACGATGAGACAGTGAATAACCCACGTACTGGACATTGCGTTATTACAATATACTCAGAAAATTAATCAAACATTCCATATTTTCGCCACAGGATAATTTTAAATTCTCTAGTAAAATTAGGAAATTCTCCTGACTATTCGTGCAAAAATGAGTTTTATTAATACGTTGGCTCTTTCACGTTTCTGCCTAAACAAATGAGTGCGCGCGAATACTCGTAATGCAAGTGATAATCAAGTTCGGAAAATTGATTATTTTTTTGGGTACCGTCCAACGTCGTATGGCCGAATACGTGATTTCAGTATATTGTGTACAAAGGCTAGCTGAACCCACGATTTTATACACGTAATTATGTGAAAAGAGTAGTCTATATAATGTACATTTGGTAACAAGAGTAATTTAGTTATGCTCCGAGGGTTTCGTAACTTATCGACTATACCGCGCAGGACTGATCTGCGAGATGATGTTGTGCCCATAGCGGTCTTTTTTATTGAGTCTTGTGCTGAGACAATTTTCACGCACGCACCAAATTGCGCTGTTCACCTCAGGATCAGTTATTTAGTCCCTTATACCCAGTAATTTCACTAGCTATAGTTCCCTTCAACCCGTAAAACAGTAATGTTAATGTTTACACTACTGCTTGGCAGCAGAGTATCCAGCACTGCAGTGGTGCCTTTTTTATTTTACTCAGCGGACGCATTTCATGTACTCATTTTCCTTGCCCCATGGTAGGGAGGGGCATGCCGGACTTATTCTGACCACAGGAGTGGTCATCTTCGACAGTGAACGAACATCAACCAGCGAGATAGAGACATCCTTAGGCGCTACGGGGGTTTGTAAAAGATCATCCCAAGGCCTCGCTATTCTCTGTGCTATACATATGGTGACACCACGTGAACGCCACCATCTTCTCGAGGCCGCTGGGTATAAGCAAACATATTCCCCAATCTGCGCGCTTGACTGCGGTAACCACGGAAACTACCTTTTTAGGTGGAAATACGTTATGCATACCACGCCATCCGGGTAAACTGCGTTACTTAGTTATGTAGGACTTGCAACCACTAAGAACTCCACTGTTTGGAACTTATATTTATTCCCCAGATTATAAGATAAGCTCAAAGGAATTCGCTTTATGAACCCTGAAAATTCCGTGGCTGCGTTCGCAACAAACGTGAAAGAGATCCTTAAATAGAGTGGGCTCACGCTTCAGTCAATGGTTCCAGCGCATGCGACGGTGCTTCTAAAGCAGGGGTTCCCAACCTTTTTTTGTCTACTGCCCACTTTAAGAATAAATTATTTTTTAACGCCCCCTTTTTAAACATACTTAAAAACCGCTAAGTACTTATAACTGATTATTGAAACGCAAATTTATAGTATTCGGACAGAGTATCTTTTATTGAAAATAAAACAAACATAATCAATTCTTATATAAAAACTAATGTGAAGGTTGAATCTGATGCTGTTCAATAAGTTTGTTGATATCAGGTTCCAATTTACTCAAAAACAGCCGCAAGTAGCCACGTTGGGTAACACGCAAACGATTTCTCTTTTTAGTAAGCAGCGTTACCACAGCACTAAATCCACGTTCACACAAATATGACGATGGGAATGCTATCAAAAATCGTTGAACAATTGACCACAACCCAGGGTACAATTGCGGGATCGGTTTTTGTAGCCAAAATTCTTGATATCCATTTTTGAACTTGATTTTTATTTCTTCGTTTGTTGTCAATTCTATAAGTTCTTCTTCCAGCTGAGGTGACATTGCTGTGTTGACATTTGAAAACGGATCCAACACCCAGTCTGGTATTTCCAAGTTTAAAATGTCCTGGTATCGTTCGGTGAAGTCAATGTGGAGGTTTTCCAAATGTTGGCAGTAGGCAAACAAGTCGTCGTTACTGCAGTATACTGATAAATTCGGAAAATTGTGAAACTCACGTCTGCCCATATTCTTTTTGTGCAGAAGCAGTTTGGCTGCGAAAGCAGCAACGACATTTTTTGTTTTAATTAAATTTAGTTCATCGCCTTGCAGTTGGAGGTTCATGTCGTTGAACATTTTATACAGGTCTGTCATGTAAGCTATATCATTCTTTGATGTTACGAGCTTGTTGCGCAGTTCTGTATCTTTAGTTTCCAAGAACTCTATCATAGAGTCAAACAGGTTGTAAAATCGAATCAGACAATTGCCTCTTGACAGCCAACGAACTTCAGTATGAAGCAACAAACGGTTGAAATCTTCGTCATTAGAAACACAAAGCTGATGAAATAATCTATCGTTCAAAGAGCTGCTACGGATTTTATTGACTGCTTTGATGACATATTGCAGTGATTGAAATAGTCGTTCACTTAAGTTTCTAGCAACCAAATGTTGTCTATGAATAACGCAATGTATAGCAAGGACATCTGGAATTTTATTCTTTAAGTATGCTATGAAGCCTTTATGGCGCCCTGTCATAGCCGGAGCGCCATCCGTAGCAACTGATATAATAT
Organism: Diloba caeruleocephala; assembly: GCA_947459985.1. Lineage (NCBI taxonomy): Eukaryota > Metazoa > Arthropoda > Insecta > Lepidoptera > Noctuidae > Diloba > Diloba caeruleocephala. The sequence goes on from OX381618.1 coordinate 9,424,446, forward strand.
TTTTCAAAGGAATCTCTGTATTGAATATGGTTTCGCCTTTTGTATCTGTCTCCAAATTTCTGGCAAACAATAGTTCTTCACGTATTTTCTCATCTTTAATAAACCTCACGTAAGATAGCAACAACGCTTCATTAGTTGGTAAAGTGGACTCATCGAGCTGAATTGAGAATTGACTAGTCCTCAGATGATTGCACAATGATTCTTCAATGTTTTCAGCCATTTCATCAATTCGTCTTTGCACAGAATTATTACTCAAAGGAATTTTTCGGATAATATCTGCGGCCGGTTTATGAAGCACAGTAGTTATTACTTCCTTTATTGCTGGCAAAATTAACTCTTCTCCGATGTTGTGTGGTTTGCCTTTTTGAGCAATTAACAAAGAGATATTGTACGAAGCTCGAAGTCCGTCGTCATCTTGCTTAGCAGCCGCCGAAAATAGTTTTGATACACTTGGCTGAGTATTATGCTTCTTCTCTAGGTCTTGAAAATATGCTACATTCTTTTCTGTCTTATCTGGATGCATTTTATTCAAATGATCTTGCAGTCTTGAAGGCTTCATTGCTTCGTTCGAAAATGTTTTTAGACATAGAAGACACAAAGGCGACGACGGGTTTGTGGGATTTTCAATAAATCCGAATTTAATATATTCCGCAGAGTATTCCCGTCTCTTCTTTTTTACTTCCGACATTGTTTTGTTTTAAGAAATACGTAAGTGTTGAAATCAAGTACTGCTTATCTATAATGCGCGAAACCGCAAATGAAAATAAAATAAATTTACGTCGTTTATATAGGATTGCATAAGCAGCACGCACTAACAGGAATAAGACAAACGTGCATAAACTCGTTTATCTCATTCGACGCCCAATCGTACTCGACAAGCAAGAACAAGTATTATAGAACCAGCCGATTGGTATAGGAATGTACAATTCGGATTATTTAACAAAAACTTGTTAAAACATGATTGCCCGCGGTCTTTTATGTCGAACCGAGTTTGAGCTATATCTTAATTAATATTAGTTGATGTTCACAAGATGTAGTCGAGAGTCGAGAGCTCAGTCGGTGTCTAAGAGTCTTCCTAGCTAGGTAGATGAAATCATAAATCGACCCCAAAGCCCTACACAATGCCCCCTTTTTTTTTCTGGGTCTCTTACCGCCCCCCTTTAGGCCTGCAGCGCCCACAAGGGGGCGTTATCGCCCACGTTGGGAAAGACTGTTCTAAAGGAACGGAGATTACTTCGAAAAACAATAAAATATTAACAAAAAATATGAAATAATCATTAATTCAAAATAGACTAAATTATTAGAAGAAAGAAAGAAAGAAAATGTGTTTATTGGCACAAAAAGAAAGAAATATACAAATATTACAATTGGTAAAAGTTATAAATATAGGCTACAAAAATAAAAATTATCATTATACGAACATTATAGTGCCAACGGGGCCGCAGCTCAGCATAATGTTAGGAGGCAGAAATACCGACAACCTGACGCTGGTTTTGAGCTGCAACCCACGAGTGCCATACGGTCGAAACTATTAAATATACTGAACTAGTTGGTTGTATTGTAAGGTGCCTAAGGCACCCGTTATAACTTTAATATAAACATATTTACTTACAGCGTCACAGAGTCATTCAGTGAGTCAGTGATGAGCGTACATATAGCTATTATATATATAGTAAAATTTCGTTGAAAAATATAATGAAACAATAGCTAAAAATAAATAAAAATAGAACTGCATAAATAAATTTCACATTATAACATTAACCATAAATAAATAGAATGAATTACATTTGGATCTGACGCAATTCGCTGACATACAGTATCTATGAAATAAACAAGGGACTACACGAAACTTGTGCAATTAATCGCAATGTTGTCACCGCAACAACTGTTATCGTAATATACCTTCTTCTGGTCTACCTGGTCCCTATATAGCGGATGAAGTAGTTCGAAGTAGTTTGTAGTTATTAGTTCTTTTTGAACGTAAACATTAGATAGCACCCATTAAGCCCATCCGTCACCGCTTCCTAGTGTTTGAGCTGGGGAGAAGAAACGGCACAACAAACTCCCCAGCAACACAGTTAGTCTGTTATATACAATATTTATAAATACATGTACACATAATTATAATAATACTAAAATGTAATTTTGATTTTGGACGACTGTATATATGCTTCGTTGCGCGAATACTTTAATAGCGTGATTCAGGATTCCTTGACGTCATCAGAGAGTTGCATTTAATAGTCAAGTAGATGTCGTTGTAGTTGTATTGCTGGCGATGTAGGTGTCGCCACATATGTGAAAAAAAGTTCCTAGATCAATCTGTTTTTGAGTTTTTTAAAACTTTCAGTGTGACCCTCGTACGTCATAGTTTACTGACCTGTTTGTACAAATAATGCGTACACGGTATGCAGCCTTATCTTTTAATCGATTTTTACCGCCTCGCCTTCTGCCATTACTTTTATGCCCACTCGTTTACGTAAGGATTACTATTTTCCGTGACATAACCCCTTAATTACACAAGCATAAAACAACTCTATATAAACACGGTGCGCTTTGTAAAATAATACCCACCAACGTATCGAATAAATAATTTCACGAGTTATTAAGATAAAGATCTTCATACTTGCTGACATTGATGTCAAAGGTTTGTGTCCTTACTACAGGTCATTAAGTAAATAGATTATAACTTGTTTACATTGATTGAGTCTATAATCGGATCACCTTGTTGACCTTAGCAGTTGGATAATACCATTAGGGTCCCCGATAGAGCCGTCCTGTGGGGGGGGGGGGGGTGGACGTTCCTCGACTATATTTTACTATTCAGCAATAAACCTCAAGAAGAAAACACTACAACTCCCCGAGAAGTGCCTGGGGGGCGACCTTTTTTACAGTCGCCTTCCCTCCGCTAGCTTTGCAGTCAGGACGTAGAGCCTCCCACCAGTGCCGAAGATGACCGCTCCAGTGGTTTTAGCCGGTAGAAGTCTGGCTACCCCTTCGCCTTTCCCCAAGTTCATGTAGAATTTCGATTGGACACCAATAAAAAAAGGTGCCTACTACAAAATGTAGAAGCGGGCAGAAATTTCATCGGAAAATTTCGCGACTTCTTGGCCTACATTGCGGTTATTAAATTTGTTTTCGGCGAAGTAAATTTCGCAGGTTTCTAGAAACTGAATCTAGGAATCCAAGTTCAGAAAGCGACGTATTAACACAATTTCCTGGCATGATCTTTACATAATGAAATGATATCAATATCACGACAGTCATGAGACTACAGAAAATTTATTCACTAAACAAAGTTCCTTAGGAGCAAACTTAATTGGCATTATGCTTGCAATAAAAGAGAATTAGGTTCTGAAACGCTATTTTCTGTTGGGATCCTGACTTGAATTTTGATTGGCCTCGGGTGCCGTAAGCCGGGGAGGTTGGCCCCACAGTAATATACAACTTATTTTCAGGCGGTGATCGAGTAAAAAGTAATTTATAAAAATGTACGTTTTATAATACTTAAAGCTTATTGCTTTTGCCGTATGGTGCCGGCTCAGAATACCACCACCCCATTTCTTCCCGTGGGTGTCGTAAAAGTGGACTAAGGGATTAGCCAGAAGATGGGCAGCAGCGTCCTTCGACTACATTAACAACTCAACTGCGATCGCCAACCCGTCTGCCAAGCGTGGCGATTATGGCAAAACCCCCAAATGAGCACACAACGCACCCATATCGATCGTTGTGGTGGTCTTTGGGGGAGGCCAGTGTCCAACAGTGGACTTCCATTGGCCGAAATGATGAAAGCTTATTTTAGGATGAGGATTATGTTAGTTATGATGTAAAAATTTCTGAATACATTTGGATTTTTAAGCCATGTACTTCTTCATGATTCTTCTCATACATAAATAACATTACGCCTGCTATTCTCACAGGATCAGCCGAGGTGTATTGTAATGCACCACCAGAAAGACGGCGGTGCGCACTTGGTCACGTTCCGTTGTACAGCGCCCAAAGAGGCTTCAGGGGGATCATTAACAATCCCCTGCCCCTCGAGGTACATGAGGCACATGATTTATTTCCAACTGGTTAAATAAAAAAGAGATGTATTGTTGTCCTGAGAACGTCTTACTCTTAGAAGTTATGATAGCAGGGTGATAAGTTTCACCTAGAACAAGGGACTTAAAATAATCATTCGCGAAAAGGGGGCGCTTAACGATACACCTCTGCACATCCTTTGAGAATAATAAATGAATACATGCCTTAAAAATCCAAATCTATTCAGATAGGTACGAGTCGTTTGGCGGTTTTTTGGGTTATTACCCAAAAAAAATTGTCTAACCTGCGGTGGGGCTTGCGACAACTAAACCAATGAGGCAGTTTCCTTACACAATAATAAAAAATGTGGTAATATCTAGGTATACAATATATTTGGGAAAGGGCTGATCTCACTCGGAGAAGGTGGATACGGTACTCGGGTAACAACAGCCCCGAGCTCGTTACCCAAAATCAAGGATCTGGATATGACCGCTCTGGTGGTTGTAGCTAGCATGCCCCTCCGCTCTTCCCCGGGGAGGAAGTTCATGGTGCATTTCCAACGGATAAAATACAAAAGGTAAACAACACGACCGACACCAACTTAGGTATAACAACGCTTTTTTCATATATATTATCGAGTTGCTGAAGAAAAAATCGTAGATATTTCAATTTATACAGAAATATAAGTTTATCTTGTACCAAAACAAATTTGCATATACAAACAACGGTGTTACTATTAACATTATATACATAAAGCACAATCCTTTAGATATTTACCCAACAAATTCATATTTCCATACAAAGTATCTCAGTCATCAAAATATGAAAAAGCAATTGAAGAAAGTAAACAAAATAATACACGAACTCCACTCTTATTTGCAAGTACTCGTCTCTCCATATTTTACTAAATGTATGCATAGCTTGAATCATATCAATAATGGATACGTTTATATTGCTAGTAGAAACAGCAGTGGAACAAGGTGTAACCCAGATAAACATCAAAGACCCACATTCACGCTCTAATGAACACATACACAAGTGACGGAAACTCTAGAATAGGTTACAATTATACAAAACAGTATATGCCTGCGACCACCAAGGGAGAACGGTTGTTATATTAACTTTGAATATGCAATATTTTCCCGTGCAACCGAATTTAGATCTTGGTTTGCTTCTAAGTTTCTTCAAGCTACTACAAGTAAGCCTTTATACTTAATACGTTAAATAAAAACGGTGCCAAACAGCGAGACACCTTTTATATCCTGGGTACAGTGTTTTGACTTTCTATATCTTATAAATCTCACGAGCACAAAGACCGAAGAACAAGAACACGAGAAGAAGAAGATCGCACAAATAATTGTTCCGTGCGGGGAACGAACCCGTGACCCGTAGCGCAGAAAACCGATCACTTGTCCACTGCGCCAACCGTGCCGTTAATTTTAGTTTTTGTTATTATACTTTAATTTATTTGTTTTTGTCGGGATAGTTCACTTCGAGTAAATTATTATTCTTTCATGTTATCTTGTAGATGTATGGAGTCTAGACTTAGAAGCATTAAAATAAGCAGTAACGTTTCCACAACTAAACGAATACCAGTGAATATTGGAATAAATTCTGGAATACATTAAACTACAATTAATATTAAACTACAATTATATCAAAATAATTATAATCAATATATTTACCTACATTGAACCAGAATTACACCCTTATAGTTGTACTGAGATATCATTATAAAAATAGGAATAGCACAAAGGTATACTTCCCTTTTAAACTTAACATCTAGCAAAAGTCATGTTCTTTATTGCACTTCAATTTGAGTTCGATAATGACGACTAAAAATACAGGACATCAGCTGAGACGCATATTTTATTAATTATATATTTATTATTAAATAAATCAGAATCCTAGAAATGTAAAATTGATCTGAATTAATATAAATTAAGATGGTAATCAAAAAAGTGAAATAGCAATAAAAACAAGGGTCAAGAAGACTTACTGTTCTTTTCCTGATTTACTTCGGAGGCTATAAATCAAGAACACGATCCCAAAGACCGCAATTAAAAGGCTTCTGATTGAGCAATATTTAAGGCATGTAACCTATTATTTACATTTTGTTAGAAGCTGGTGGTCGTTCATGGGAAACAGTATAAGGTTCTACAACAAAATTCCTTCTATTATTACCGATTTACCAGAACTAAAATTCAAATATTTGATTAAGCGCGTTTTAATATCGAAAGTCTACTATAACATAGATCATTACATCGATGATAAAGATGTATGGCAAACGCTCTCTGCCTCTGGCGCTGTATAATTTATTTTATAACTTCTGATCATTGATATGATTGCAAGTGTTGTAGCTTGGAATCACAGGTTTAATGTCTACAAATTGGAATTAATTATATTATTAATGTAAAAATAACTTGACATTTGACTTAACTAATTTAAAATTGATTTTTTAATTCAATTTGATGTTATTTATTTATAGTTAATAACTTGACACTAGACTGAATTCATTTGAAATTTCGTATTTATTTATGTTATTTACCTATATTTAATATTGTGGCATTGATTGACTATTGGTTATTGTTAATGTAGTTCTTGTGACATTAATTTATAATATTAATACAAAACTAAAAATGTATGAGCATCATGTAACCATTAATGTTATATGTTTAGTACTTATATTGATTGTGTCATTTGCCTGGCTGAATTGGTGGCGTTGTGTATCGGGTCGTTCGGTTCCCTACAATATGGTTGAGCTAAGCGATGCTGATGCATGCATCATGCTCGTGAATTGGTATTTTTTTTGGGACTGGTCAGTCGTTTACTGCCACGGCAAATAACCAATTATTATATTATTGTGGTATGTTCCATTTTTACCCGTGAACCTACATTTCTTGGTATAAATATCCGATTTATTTTTAAACGATGCTCCACACTAAGTTTTCTCCTGTGTCGTGGGTGCGTTTACATACATAAATTCCACACACAATACACCCAGACCCGGAACAACTACCTGCAGATCATACAAATATTTTTTCCGTGCGGGAATCGAACCCGCAGCCCAGAGCGTAGCAGCCGACTGTGTCAGCCCCTGTACCAACCGTGCCGTCTATTTTACAATAATTTGTATCAATCAACATTGTAATCTCAATTATTTTAAAAGAGTATCCATGGAGTTTCTTGCCAGCTCTTCTCCACAAGATCAACTATTTGGAACCGTGCAACTTAAATTATGATGTTTCATAAGTGCCAATATTTGGTTTATTTGAAATAAAAAAGTTAAACTTTGTTTATGGCTACGAAAAATGATTTATTAAATTAACTATTTATATATTATACCATACATCTTAAACCAAAACGGCTCGCCCACAGTTCAAAACACTTTAAAATATATATTTATGCGCATTACTGACTCACTGACTGACTCTGTCACGCTGTAAAATGTTTCATACTTTTTCAACGGGCGCCTTACAATTTAGTAGTTGTTAATAATTATACGTAAAGCAAACAACGGCTGATCGTAGATTTTTATAACACAAAAAAGAAACAATTTTTCTGGTCCCAGGTCTGCAAAAAATATTTCCATAGAAGTCAAAGTGCTGCGTAGCATTCATTATTAGATTCATTCATTATCCATTACCAGTTCGTTATCAAGAGCCATAAATATTTGAGCATATAAAAACAAGCTCGCAGTTGGCAAAAAGCGATAAAATATATTTAAATTAATATCTTTAAATTATTTCCATATTCACAATGGCCAATGGACGAAACATCTATGTATAAAAAAATGTAAAGATCGTCAAAAGTGTGTCGGAGTATACTTTAAGCAAAGATGTGTCAACCGTATTTTTTGACAAATATTTTCCATCTGTGTGCCCTCCCAAAGATGTGTTCAAATATTTGTACAAGAACTTTACATTACATTATTTCACCTCGATTTTTTTCAATAAATACAATTATCAATTAACATAAAAGCGAAACAAACGAACCATAGCAAAAGCAATATAATAATGTCTGTCTGTCATGTAGTTACACAGAAAGTACAATTCATTGATTAAAAGGTGCACCCCCGTTCGCCCATTTCCCCAGTTTCTTATAAAGGAGCGCAATATCTGAGGGAAGCGGAGACAAGATGCGGATGTACGTCTTCTTATATATACCTATAAGTACGCATAATCAAAAGCGTAGACGGAGAAACTTGTATAGATGAAGTAGCGTTATCGCTGGTGAAAGCAACGGCGAGAATTATGTGACATCATGTAAGAAAGGCCGTGTCCTTCGTGTTCTTCGACCCCTTCTATTATTATGGTCCTACTTTCTGGAAGGTAGGTACTACTTATCAAGTAAATATGTCGTACTAGCTCAAACAGGTTAGGTTAATTCTATGCTTTAAATTTAATGGAGTAAACAAACATTTTGTCAATTTTCTAGTAGTCTCCGTTCTTTAATGTCGAGATTAAAGGATTAAAATTTTTAAACGCAGGGCAGCTTGTGGCGAGCTGGGGTGCAATTCCTTAAGCTCAAACATCCATAAATAAAGAGTCGAAATAATGGTGATAACCCGATTTGGTATTCGTTAACACTGATCGTCATGGCTTACCTTTTGCAACGTGTCCTTGAATAGCTTCAATCATGTCTTAGCGAATACCGAAATTGGTTTTACACCGTTATTTCGATTCTGTATTTAAGGATATATGGATGTTTGAGCTTAAGGAATTACACCCCTGAATGTGAGTGACGACACCGCGTACCCGAATCCTCCAAAGAGTCGGTTAGGGCCTTGTCTCGGCTTAGCTATATGGTCGGCGGTGGAAGTATCTAATGACGTAATAACGGGAAAATCCGCTAGGAGTCCGCTCGATGGTGAAACTAGTGCCGCACCTCTCAACCCCGATCTGCTCACTCCGGTGTTGCTCCCTGTCGCTTGTTGTGGTGGCTATTTAGGGGGGCCATATTATGAGTGGTGAGTTACAGTCTCCCACTGAATTTCATATAAAAGTGGAAAGGCAGACCCCGTTTTTTACCGTTTTCACAAGTATTTAATCCATTTAGCACCCATTGCAATAGACCTTAAAATTATAGTTTCCATCTCATACAATAGTTTTACATCTCCGGGGACAATCCGAGGCTGCATTTATATAGTGCAGCCACGAAGAGTACCCGGTAAGTGGTTCATTATATTTTACATTAAAGTTCTCGAAAGGACCTCTGCGTGTTGGACCCATGTCGCCACGTAAGCTTATCAAAATACAACTTCCCCCAAAATGACGACTAAATTGTAGATATCTATGGAGGAGACTTTTGTTGAGCATTGGATGTCCTATGCCTGATATGATAATATAGAAAATGAGGCACCTTAAAAAGACTTTCATAAAAAGAGTCATAAAAAACAAAGAAATATAATACAAATTCTCAAAGTTATAGGTTTGTTATGTTGCCCCATTGTACACGCATAGTGCCACCGCACGGACGCGGTTGTATGGGAAAAAGCGCAAGGAGGAGTAACATACTTAATCTACCGACAGAATACTGCCGGCGTGGTCAGCTGACTTGCGTATATGTTTCGAATCTTAAAGATTTAAAACTTATTTTTGAGACAAAATAAAACATAGCTTAAAAATGATTACAGTCGAATCTATTCATCATCATCACGCTTCAGCTTAAAATACGTCCACTGCTGGACAGAAGCCTCCCCAAAGATTGCCACTAGTATGGGTTTGTGTTGTGTGCTCATTGCAATAATCGCCACGCTCGGCAAACAGGTTGGCGATCGTAGATGAGTAATAAATATGTATGCTCGAAGGACGCTCCGGCCCATCCTCTAAATAACCGAATCTATTACATAGTTGAATATAGACAGTAAAACCAGAAGTTTAAAAAAATATGTTCTATATCTTACGATAGTAACATTTCAGAAATAGGCTGGCTGCCACGCTGATTTCATTCCGAACAATGGAATAAAAAGGGAAGATCTATAGGATACCTTTGTCAGCCCCAATAACATAACTCGCGTCCTTCAAACCTTTTGCAAGCCAACGTCTATTTCTATTTGTTCTTTATTGTACACAAGTATTTTAATTTAAACAATAAATTTATGGACAATTGTATGTACAAAGGCGATCTTAACTCAGAATTGAGCGTCCTTGGCGCATGGTACAGGGTGGATAGAAGTTAATCCCACCCAAAGTACAGCCATCCCCTTCTGTAGAAGCGATGTACATACTCACTTCCGGCAGATCTTCATGTTCGGCTGATCGATTTCTTGGGAACGCCAAAGATTTAGGAGTCACTCTTAACTATAATTTGACCTTCCGAGAACAAACAAAGTTGATGTACGTCCATGCTGCCTTTACACTCGGAAATCTCCATTGCTCCTTAAATTCTCGTAGTAAATTATCTATATTCTAAATGCTACTTCGACTCATTTCCGCTCCATCCGAATCCACTCGTAGTATCAGCCGCCCATTATAGACCCTTTAGTATAATCGCCGCCCGAGGCACGTGCTCATCGACCTGAACAATGAAGTATTCATATGCCACGCAGTCTCACGCAGTCTTGTTCAAACAGATCGACTCAAGCCTTCTCTCCTCAATCTCAAGCCAGTACAATCACCGAGCCAGTAGCTTTAGATATCCCCTAAAATATTTAAATAATATGGATCCAGCTATCCCTTGTTTGGTCCCCCAGCAACGGCCTATGCCGAGGTTCGAACTTGCTAAGTTTATCAGTATAATTATGTCTGGCTGTAGCCCTTTTCAGATTCGCTAGAATCTTTAACGGGGTTAAACAGCAACAGCTCCATAGATAAGCTGTCTGCGAAGACTTATTCATAAAAAATACCTTTGTTTTTCAATAAATTTATATATTATTATGTATTGTTCAGTATCAACTAACAAGCAGTCTTTTTAGGAGAATGCTTATCATAGCAACTAATTCACACGGTAGCGTTACCTTAGATTCCTCATCATCATATCATTCGAAGGACGTCCACTTCCGAACTAAGGCCTCCTCCATAGATTTCCACCATAGTTAACATAATTTCCAAATATTGCCAACGCAAGTATGTTTTACGAAAAGCTGTTATCAAAAGATTTTAACCTAATAAGGTAAACCGGAAAAAAGTGAAGCGATTTCAAAAAACGTACCCAATTACTCTTTTCAAACAGGATCAATCTTTTCAACATACAATCAGCATAATCAAATTGCATTAAAAAGTAATTGGAGCCGAGTATAATTGGCAAAATTTTGGCTCATCAGAGTAACATAATTAAAATGAATATCGTTTTCCTTATCAAACGGACTGTCAAAAAGTTTAATGCTACTAAAATGAAAGTGGATAATATCGTTACAAGATTAATTGTTTATCGTTGTAGAATTATTTTTAGTGTAGTACAGAAATCCTTGTCTGGGGCATAATTTAAATAAAAACTCAGAATTAGCCATAAGAACTCGTATGGTTACATCTGACTTCGGGATTTCGAAGAAATAAAAGAAAATTTATTTATTGCCACAGAAAACAACACACGTGCGTCGAAACACGCTAAACACAAAACCTTACGATGTAAGCACCTGTCTAAACGATGTACTAAGCTTGTTCTGTACTACTACAAAAATCTGCACAAGTATTATAAAAGAAGCGATTTTCATTAAATTAATACATGGCAAAAACATAACATAGTAGTATCTAAATTTAGATTAGCTAAAACGAATAAGTCATTCCTAGGGAATAGTATACGTTTTTATAACAAACTGCCCAAATCTATTACAGATCTTGCCGAGGGAAAGTTTAAAGCCGAAACCGAAAAGGCTTAAACGCGTTCTTATTGGAAAAGCTTATTTTAAAGCTATAGATTACGTTGACGACAGGGATGTTTGGCACTGATTCTTTCTGCACATGTCCCTGGTGCCTTATTGACAAAATATGTGTTTATCTATTAATTATTCTGAATTGCCGTGTGGTGCCGGCTCAGAATGCCACCACTCCATCTCCTCCTATGGGTGTCGTAAAAGTCGACTAAGGGATTTGCCGGAGGATGGGCAGCAGCGTTCTTCGAGTACATTAACAACTCAACTGCGATCGCCAACCCGCCTGCCAAGCGTGGCGATTATGGCAAAACCCCCCAATGGGCCCACAACACACCCATATCGGTCGTTGTGGTGATCTTTGGGAGAGGCCTGTGTCTAGCAGTGGACTTCATTCGGCCGAAATGATGATTCTGAATTGCGATGAATGTGGATATAATTCTTGTTAGAATTGATAACTTTTTTTATATATAGGACATGTATGTCGTTTTTGACATGTTTATGTATACAATATGACATTGTTTGCAGCTTGATGGCCATATTGCCCTTTATTTTAATATAAATTAGCATCTTCTACATTTTGTAAATGTGAGAACTTCGCTGACTCGTACCAGGGCTACCTGTGCGTTAATAATTATCAAATTCTGATTGTGTATTACAGAAGCAGTAGTGTGTTTATTATTGTGTATATGAATTTCACGTATAGTCCACTTTGTTTCCACATAGCTGACGTTATATTGTAATATCACTTTTTTAAAAGAGTGCCTATAGAGTTTCTTGTCGGCTTCTTCTCCATAAGATCAACTTTTCCGAACCGTGCACCTTGACTTTTCTTAAGTACCTATTAGGGCCTATATGAAATAAAGACTTGACTTGACTTTACTAAACGGAAAAGATACAAAAGCAATCTTAATCTAAATAAAATGATTTTTTTTATGTTGGGTTTCTCGCATACATTTCTGGGAAATGTGGTTGCTTAACCGGTCATTTTCTGGCGAAGCCAAAAGAGGCCTCCAGCCAGGCTTAAATTTAATATTAAAAACTAAGCAACTTTCGCTAAGGGCGCCCCCTGCGGGACACGGACCTCGGCTTAGGGCGTTGCTGGGGAAAACAAGCTATTGTTTTGGGGACAGCTGGATCGGTATTATTTAAATTGTATTAGGGGACATTTAAAACTACAGGCTCGGCACGGGCCGGCGCGAGCAAGAGACCGAAGGGAGAAGTGCTAACTTGAACGGGAAGGTGACGCGGCGATAGGCCTCCGCGACGTCGGTGAATTTAAACGATAAATCCTTTTAAACAAACAAAAAAAAACGGCATGGTTTGTGCATTGGCTGATATACTCGGTTGCTGCGCTCCGGGTCACGGGTTCGTTTCCCACACGGAACAAATATTTGTATCCTAGAGAGGGGAACAGATTTCGAAAAAAAAAAACATATTTAGGTATGTACTATACTATAATAAAATTATATACTAGACTAATGCATCGCATCGCATCGTATATTGTGCCCAGGCTGATATGCATTGGTTGGTAGCTATAGCAACGAGGTCTCCATTCTGCTAGATGCTGTGTTGTAACGTGAGCTACGCCACAGCGCTGATTTTCAGTGTTAACCCCAATTGCGAAATGTTATAATAAGTAGTTCCGTGCGGCTCCCAGCTAATAATAACCCCTCCTCCCATGGGTGCAGTATAATTAAGAGGCCCATTTTCACCAATGCATTTACGGGCTTGATATGCGTGTGTAGTTTCACGATCATCACACCTCCTTTTTAATAATTGGATTAAAAGTCTCAATTGTATACAAGCAATTAAATAAAAAAGTTGTAAGTAAACTATTGAAAGTGTGTGTCAGTATTCGGAAAGCATCTACTAGTACTAATTAATACTACTTCTAATCTGATTGGCCCGGCCTCACAGTTTAGTATTTTATTTTCATAAAACGCAATATTTACTTTTATGTAATACTAAAGGCCCGTCTGAAAGGGGCCCATTAAATGCCTGAAATGAACAAAAGCTACCAATAGTAGTAAATAAATTATTCTAAAGATTGTTTTCTTTCTTTTTGTTTTTAAAATAAACGTTGCCCCACCCTAGGATTTCTCCTGTGTCGTAGGTGCGTTTACAGACATGAATTCCACATACAATACACCCAGACCCGGAACAACTACCTGCAGATCATACAAATATTTGTTCCGTGCGGGAATCGAACCCACGACCCGGAGCGCAGCAGTCGACTGTATCAGCCACTGCACCAACTGTGCCGTCAACTACTGTTAAATAGGGTAAACGCATAACTATTATTTTAGTATTTAATTCGATTGTCGTCTGATGACGTTATCGTTAAGGTTAAGGGTCTTGAATTATTGATTTATAATAAATCATTCACATTTGAGACGACTTTCTGGCCTGGCTTATGTAAATCTGATAATCAAAGCTTCCCAATATTAATAAAATTATTTTTTTAACTTAGCCTGTATGAATCATATATCCTTTGCCTTACTGACAATTTGGCATTACCGTATTTCAGTTCATGTTTTTCATTCGTTGACGTGATTTAATTCAGTGTTTGCGTTTGCTACTTAAATTACGCACTGATGATTTTTTCTATTTGTTGTTTAATTATTGCTTATTAATCCCTTCATACGTTAGTACTATTATGTATTCTATGCATTAACCTTGACATAACCTTTCTTTAACAAAAAGGTTTAAACTAGCTTCTTCCTAGTTTTTAGATAATTAATTAATGTGTTTCTTTCGATTTGAAGTACAATTTGGTATATAATTCATTTTTGTTCATTTCAGGCATTTTTTTATTTGGGAGATGGGTGGAGTACCCTTTTCGCGAGAAATAATAGAGATTAATGTAATGACCGTTCCATCTCAATACATTTACGAAAATGTTTTGTATGTATATAAACATATCTTTCTCTTTGCAAAAAATAAATACAAACACAAACTCGTTGTTCAAGCCACTAGGCTCCAGAAAATAAGTAAATCATTTAAATGTCAATGTGTACGTTTTTACAATAAAATCCCATATTCAAAAATTAAGCGTTAATAAATTCAAGTCCACTATAAAACAGAAGCTGTGTAGAAAAGGTTTCTATTACGTAACAGACTATATGGATGACAAAAAATCTTGGAATTGACCTGCTCTGATGGGCATAGGCTTATATTGATATTCTCGGTATCAATGTATCTAATACATTAGAATTTAAAAAAATTGACATTTAAGTTGCATCATTTCTTATAATGGATTATATTAATTGATATAATGACATTCAATATTCTATATGACATTTTGTTATTTATTTTTAATGTTATTTTTATATTCATTGTATGCATTTAGATTTGATACTGTAATAGTGCGAGAACCATGTGGGCTATTCAATTATTTTGTTTTATTGACGTGTTATTTGTCCGGCAGTTTATGTATGTCATGCTCACTCAAGTGTCTTGCTGATGGTGGCGTTGTGTGTCGGGCCGCTAAGTTTCCCTACAATATGTTTGAGCTGGGCGACGCTGATGCATGCGTCATGCTCGTGAACGAGTGCCGTCTGTTAGGATTGGTCATCTTAATGCTGTTATGACAATTGAATCAAAAACTATGGTAAATATTCAAATCAGCCTTGTTTAGTGTAGAGTTGTTAAGATGTTTAGACTCTTTTCTCCTGCATTGTTCCCCACATTACCATAATTTCGAGGACATTGTAGTTAAAAAAAAAACATTGTACCAATATGATTTCAAAAGAGTAACCATGGAGTTTCCTTCCCGTTCTTCTCCATAGGAAATCTATACCTTGGAACACGGCAACTAAAGTCTTGACTATTCATAAATGCCTATAAATGGTTTACATGAATAAAAAAATTTTTTTATCTTTTATCTTTTCATCCTTACTTAAAAATTGCATGTGCAGGTACAAATCATATCAACTGACTAACATACAAAATCGTACATTTGTAGCTTTAACATTAGCACCCGCTATTTTTATCTCCGCTTCACGATGCTAATCGTCTGCCGACCATCAATTTATCATAAATGTTCAAGTAAGAACTACCTAATACGGCCGCAATCCATCAATTTTGACGCACGGAACCACCCCGCTACCCTAACTACTAACAGGCACGGCTTTCATGCACCTCATGTTTTGTAATTAAGTAGTTTTATTTAGGGCACTGATTTAAAATAAAAGAATGGATTAACTTTCACATTATAAAGCATTATAGAGTTTGTACTTATAGTATGAATTCGAACTGTTTTTATTTCTTTATTTTAATTTTATTCTGGGTTATCTATATTTTTATTTGTTACAAAAGATATAAAATAGTTAGATAAAATATCAGTTTAATTAAATACTAGCATAAATATGCTCTCTCACAAATCTGACTAATAAATAGATAAACATCACTGATGAATAACTGTTAAGATGAACATCACTGAAGAAGAACTTTTATCAAACGACATAGCTTTTTAGCACCTTCTGAAGTTGGTTGAGATAAAATAGAATGAAATTCGAAGTGTTACGTCTCATGTCTCTTATTTCTTATGAATAACAGTCACATATTTCAGGGCTAGAATCGTGCCTTAACTCTTTATGATATTAGAAACTAATCATCATTTCGGCCGAATGAAGACCAAAGGTCCTCCCTCAAAGGTCACCACAACCACCGATATGGATGTGTTGTGGGCTCATTGCGGGGTTTTGCCATAATCGCCACGCTTGGCAGGCGGGTTGGCGATCGCATCCTCCGGCTAATCCCTTAGTCGACTTTTACGACACCCATGGGAGGAGATAGGGTGGTGGCATTCTAAGCCGGCACCACACGGTTAGCCGGCACCACACGACTAGGAACTAGAAACTAATACCGTGATAATAAAATAAAAGAGATAAGTAAAAATAAAGATTAAAAGTCATAAATATGTTTATTCATTTAAACCATTAACCGGCGGCACTTATAATTCGAGTCGAGACTTTAGCTGCCGCGTTCCAAGATGTAGATTTCCTATGGAAGACAACGGACAAGAAATTCATGCTAACTCTTTTAAATCATTTTAAAAGTTATTTTTACAATATTTCATGAGCACGTTGTTCAAAAAATTAAAGTCAGAGCACACGGCATCTGCGACGCCGACCACCTGCCAGGGGAGCTTAACCATGTGAAGCAAGTTCTTCGAAATAACAATTTAAGAGCGCCACATCCCCGTCGCAGAAGCCGCCCGAAACCCACCACGGTTGATCGGAGACCTGCAGTCTTACCATTCATCAAGGGAGTCACGGACAGAATTGGTCATATCTTGAAGCGTGCTTCTATTAAAACCTATTTCAAGACACATAAAAAGATAAGCCAACTTCTCAAACCCATGAATTGTCACATTCCTCTACAAGATGCAGGGGTCTACAAGATTGACTGTGATTGTGGGTTGTCATACATAGGGCAAACAAAGCGTAGTATAGCCACCAGAATTAAAGAACACATAGCTGACGTCAAGCATAGACGCATCACAAAGTCCGCAGTGTGTGAACATGCCTTAGGCAAACCCAACCATTTTCTTCGATTTGATCATCCTCAAGTCCTCGCGAAAGAAAACCGTTATGTACCAAGAATGTTTCGAGAGGCTATTGAAATTAAAAAACATCCTAATTTTAATAGAGAAGATGGTTGGCAGGTACCACCTGTTTGGAATCCGGTTATTAAATTAATAAAATCCCAAACAACACACCAAACTAAAAAACATCAAGACACTGTGAGTGATTACTGCGTGCATCGAAACAATTTTTGATTAGTTTTGTACGGTAGATAAAATAACTTTTTAAATCTGTAACGACGCTTGTCACCTTAGTCATCCTGCGACCACGAACCCTGCAAAGTGTTCGAAACGTCAGGAAAAACAAAAATCAATAATACACGCGATTTAATCCGTTTAAAATTGTTTTATTATAATTAAGGTTATGTCAAAACAATGTACGACAAAAGAGTCTAGGCTTCTTAAAAAGTCTATTAAACAAGCCGGGTAGTAGTTTTTAAGTTTTGATTCAATTTTGATATTAATATTTTGCAGACCAGTCCCAACAGACGGCACTCATTCACGAGTATGACATGACATCGTAAAATTAAGTTTTCACATAAACAAAATATAACGCCATGAACGCTGCAGCATTATGCTGAGTATCAGCTATTTTTTGCACACTTGCACAAGTATTTTAATTTAACCATAGTTTTATGTAGTATGAATATATATAGCACCACTCCATCTCCTCCCGTGGAGGTCGTAAGAGGCCACTAAGGGACTCTAAGCCAGAGGGATGGGCAGCAGCGTCCTTTCTGTGGAACAATAGCCGTTCTGCGCTCACCAACCCGCCTGCCAAGCGTGGTGAGTACTGGCAAATTCCCCCCAATATGATGACACAGTTGTGGATATCTATGGGGGAGGCATTTGTTCAGTAGTGGACGTTGTATGGCCGCTATGATGATGATGATACTTTATTAGAAATTTAAATCTCTTGCCAACATTCAAACACTAAACGGGAGTACTGTATTACTCTTTTTTGTTTGTATTATTAACAAATAGCCTGGATTCCAATTCCAAACCAAAATCATATTTTATACTTTAGTGTTTATTATTATACGCGTCTCTATGGTGTTAAGATTTCTTTTTTACTTTTTCTTTCTTACAACTGTTTATTTTGCAGATAAAATTCCAATGTATTTATGAAAAAATACAAAAACATAATTTGGCTATCGATTAACCACAATGTTTCTGTTCTGATTATTAACAGTTAAAACTACAGATTTCAGACTGCTTACTATTCAAGATGGTATATAATTACATTTCTAAATTCAGTTCTCAGCAATTTCCTCTACCTTCATTATGTGCACAGCCAAAGTGTGAAACTCCTTGCCAGCATCTGTTTTCTTTTCTACCTTCAACCCGTTAACGTGTTAAAAAGAGTGAATATACATCTTCTGGGTGCGCTCGCATCACATCGCATCGTAGATCTGTAGATCTCATCTATTACTTTCCACCAGGTGAGATAGAGGTCAAGAGAAATCCATCAATAAAAAAAAAGTTAAAACTATAACTAACATATCAAGAATTCATGTAATATTATAGCTGATTGAAATTTGATTGCTAATCTTAGATTTTTATGCTACGCAAAATGACCTGGGACATTGTGAATTCCTTTACATGTATCCAAAATTCGTAGCAAAATTTAGTTCTCGTATCGGCCGCACTACATCGTGGCGTAGAAGCACGTTAGCGTCGGAGTACGCTAGCACAGCGACAGCACAGCGTAAGATTGACGCGTGTCGTAACAGTTGTATAAAATCAAGCGTAAACGAGTCACAATAACCGCCCGTACTGAGTCTGTAGTTTTCTATATTCCCTAAAATATTTAAATAATACCGATCCAGCTGTCCCTACATAACTTGTACCCGCGAGCAACGCCCTAAGCCGAGGTTCGAGTCCCGCAGGGGGCGACCTTAACAATGCAGTTGCCAAATTTTAAAAAAATTAAGCTTGGCTGTAGCTTCTTTTGGCTTCACCAGAATCGTCCGTAGCAGCCACATTTCTCGGAAATGTTTGCGAAAAGCCCAATACAACTTTTCTAACTTTTCTAACTTTCCGGTTAAGCAACCACATACCTCTTGAGATGTATGTGAGAAGCCCATTATTAAACGAAAGAGTCACAATAATTTGAGTTTAAGACCTTGATCCGATTATTAATTGAAGGGCTTGTTGTGAGGGTCTCAAATATATTTATTTTATAATTTCAAAATAACGAGTTTTAAAGTTAGTAGTTAGAAGATAGTAGAGCCTATCATTTTTAAAGAAATATGTCATAGTTCATTACTTATAGATTACAGGAAAACCTATAAGAAGTCTATGGTCTTAAATTAACATGGTAAATATTTCAATAGTGTGCGTATAAACTAACATTTGCAGTTAGAATGTATGGGAGAACATGTTTTTCTACTATTATTGTTGTTAATGTTAAGTTTGTTCTTCGGATAAATTATTGGTACTACTCGTTCGCCTTAACCAAGCCAGGCATCCGTCACTTCTCGTACCTAAAGAAAACACATTCATCGTACGGAACCCTCCCCACGTTAGTTCAACTCGGACTTGATCAGTTTTTTTTATCTTTAGTACCATGTAAATAACAACAGCAGAAGTTGGGTCTACCAGTGTAAACCCAGTGAAGAATTATAGCACGTGCCTTGAACGTTTATATATTAGAATAAGTGCATTTTATCACCATACAGGTGTTAAAAGTAATTGACAAAAGTTAACTCTTCAACCTCACAACCAATATTGTATACGAACTTATTTATGTAACGTAATTTATTTCGGTGGCATAATTATAAGAAACTTTAATGTTAATAAATTGTATTGGAGTTTATTTTAGTTCTAGTAAGTACATATTTGTTCTAGTAGCTAATCTAACTTTATAACTATATTTGTTGAAAACTATGTTATAAAGTTTTTAGTTATCTATTTACATACTATACATTTTAAATTACACATATATTTAACTCCTACTTGTATATAATATTAAACTCCTACTTTAAGTGTTTTTTTTTTCTCGGGTATCAACTTTATTTATTGTTTCATATTCCGTGGTCGCAATAGTATTGTATTCATTCGGAAATTATGTTTGGATAATGTAAAGTCTAAACGCATCAATTCTTTCTTATGAAATAGTATCTGTTTGTTTCCCAAATATGATATAATAAATAAAATGTACCTATTAACTAATCCTGTTTCCATTTTCAAAAACAATTCAATAATAGAACACAACAATTCGCGCCAAATCGTCTACAGCCAGTAACAGACGTAGGTAATAAGGCTGTCCATTCATTATCGGTTGCCCAGTTGGTTTGTCACGTGACATAGCGACCTTGGCACCCACGCCATTCGCCTACGAGTCTCTCAGCACCGCCCAGACGGCGCCCGATATTTGTTACATTCTGAACAAAAAAACCGTCTCGTCCTAGTGACGACGTGTCCTGGCTGAACGCCTTTGTTTCCGTTGCTTCAAAAATAACTTTTTATAGCTAAAATTAACTTTTTTATCTAAAATTGTGTGATTATTTTGAAAGACTGAATATTTTAAGTTATTAAGTCAGATTATTTTTATTTTAAACTTGTTTTCATAGCTTATTCCATTGGGTCCACTTTTATTACAGGGCCCTAAGCTACCACCCTCTTAGGGAACAGCTTTTTAGTCTAATTAAATAAAAAATGATCGCGAATTTTTTTCGATTAGTACAACCTAATAAATAAATATCTCGTGTCACGGTGTTTGTGGTCACACTCCTCCGAAACGGCTCGACCGATTTTAAAGGGTTTTTTTGTATATTTGGTAGGTATGAGAATAATCGTAAAATATTTTTTTATCGCGTTTTTAGTATTTTTGTATGAACAATATCCATGATGTAGATTTCCAAATTCTACGCGTGCGCAGCCGTGGGCAAAAGCTAGTTATCTATATAATCATAAATAAGCATGAACAAAAGAACTGAAACCATGAGAGCTTAATACAAACCTAGAAACAAAAAGTAAACTCGCTTCCAGCTTAGCCACAAATTTTACTTTACTGTTCATATTATCCCCAATATACAGATAAGCCTACCTACGCGGATAATGTTTATATAATAATATTTTTATATGATATTAAGTTTTCAATTCTACGTAAGTATAAAAAGATAGATAAGATAAGATAGATAGAAAAGTATAATGGCTCTTTATTGGCTATTTTAGATGTGAACTCATCAGATGAAATGATCTAAGCACATAGAAAATAAATACAGACGAATAATAGAGAAAATCAATTAATATTAACGCCATGGTCAGTGCAGTGGCTAAGCGACTGGACTTCTGGGTTGTACGTGTCGTGGGTTCGATAGCCGTACAGAACATTTGTTTATACGACTAACAAGTAGTTGCTCCTGGTCTGGGTGTATTTAATAAGAATAAGAATGAATAAAAATGATTTAATTTCCAAGAAGTTAAACAACAACCACTTAAAACTTACTGCATAAATATATTAAACATACAATATGACGAAAGTAAGTAGTATATGTTGAGCTCTGGTACCCAAGGTAAGATTCAATTTATGTTAAGGATACCAGCGCTCTCATGTATAAAGAGCAGAAAGTTACATTGCATCTGGATAGAACGTGGTTTCAGGTTTATTTAATCATAAATCAAATTATTAAGCCATGTGGCGCCGGCTCAGAATACCACCACCCCATCTCCTCCCGTGGGTGTCGTAAAAGTTGACTAAGGGATAAATCGGAGGATGGACAACAGCGTCCTTCGAGTACATTAACAACTCAACTGCGATCGCCAACCCATCTGCCAAGCGTGGCAATTATGGCAAAACCCCCCAATGAGCCCACAACACACCCATATCGGTCGTTGTGTTCATCTTTGGCCTGTCTCCAGCAGTGGACTTCATTCGGCCGAAATGATGATATCATAAATTAATATCAACATGCAGGTAAGAGAGAGAAACTTAAACATTACTGTGTTTCGGTTTGAAGGGCACTGTAGCTAGTGAAATTACTGGGTATTATAGACTAAATAACAATTGTATTGAAATGATGAGCGCAGTGCGGTGCCACGTGGGACTAGTTCTAGAAAGAACTAGAACTTAGAATTACAATTGTTATGAGCAGGTGTGATATTATCACCAGGCGCAATCATGCTCGACCCGTCACGCATCGTATAAAAAAATATAAACGACCTGTAGGAACGTGAATAAACCAAAAGCGACCGCATTACTCGTGTTTTACTGATGTGACCTATCCATAGATTGCCTCTAACCAGGGCATACAGCTTGGCAAGACTCAATAGCCAGACAGGCGCCATCGGCGCATAATGCCATCGCCATCCATCCATACTTAAGATCTTTGCCAAGTCGAATTTATATCTTTTCCTTTATCGATGGGTTCTGCGAAATAACCTAAAGAATTGTTAGTAACAAACCATTTTTTATGGGCCCTGCTACGAGATCGCTACGCTAGTTTCGGTGACAAGGGTTTTGGGTCAGAAATGTTTTACAGTAGAAGTTTTAGATTGTTTCAGATAGGAATACGCTTCCCTATCGTGGAGTAAAAAGAGATACGAAATCATGGAGTGTGCGAAAATGTTGTTTATGTGCGTACCTAATTTATGTATTTATTTGGTGTTTTGTAGTTTTTTTAAACGATATGTGGGGTAAATACTGGTTTGGAGGCACTAGTATTTATTGTGTCGTAGATACAGCCTATAGACATGAATCTCACATGCATAAACCACTCAAACAGAGTTTTTATTTCATAGAGGCCCTAATAGGCACTTGAGAAAAGTCAACAGTTAAGGTTCATTTCGATCTTATGGGGAAGAAGCGGAAAGAAACTCTTTAAAAATGTAATATTATAATATTTTTTTTATTACATTTTAACACTTCAGGCATTTGAAAACAAAGTAGACTATATGTGAAATACATACACAGAATAATAAACATTTTTGACCAGATTGCTTCTGTAATACATAGTTCGCAATTGAGAATTAGGAACGCACAGGTAACAATAGTAAGAGTCAACGAAGTTCTCACATATAAAAAATGTAGATCATACTAAAATATATAAAAATAAAGGGCATTATAGCAATTAAAGCTGTTAACAACATCATATTGTATACGTTAACATGTCAAAAATTACATATATAATATGTCCTATATTTATATAGAAAGTTACAAATTCTAACAAGAATTATGTTTATTTATTTATTTATGTATACTTTTATGTACAATGATGGTACTCAAGGCGAACTTAATTTCATATGACATTCTCTACCAGTCAATGTTTATATCACTATCAGGGATCAAACCCGCGACTCGTAACGCATCCTTCTGGTTTAGAGCCCCTTAGTCGAATTTTACGACATCCACGGGAGGAGATGAAGTGGTGCTACATTCTCAATCCGGAAACCACACGGACTCTTAATTCCTAATAAAATGATTTACAAATTAATAAAATGATCTTAACAAAAATACATCAAGTTAAGTATACGCCAGCGTGTATATTAAGATTATAAAACGCGATAGTTAACCATAAAGTGCCGTTAATTATTAAATCCCGACGTATTAAAGTATCATGATTACATTAATGTTCTCTCGTTAATTACGATAGAAATTCATCAGGGCACGCTTTGGTGTTTGCATAAATTCATAATCTATAAACCTATTGTTTCCTGAAAGTTATTTATTCGGAGATGTTTATTAAGGATAGAATGGTGAAGGTAATAGATAAAATATATGGTTGTTCATTAAATTTAATCACTTTTAAATGCTAATCCTAACGTTTGTCATTCTATTTTTTTATTTAATATTATTGGTCTCCATGGCAATTCTACGTGAACCTACTTCGCCCCGGGGAAGGGCGAAGGGTATGCCATATAGAGAGTGTTTTACTATGTTGAGTAATAATCGTGAAAACGTAAGATATTACTTTATAGTTCATCATCATCATCTCAGCCATAAAATGTCCACTGCTGAACGAAGGCCGCCCCCACAGACGACTGGTTACATGCCGTGATTATGGGGGGAATTGCCAGTACTTACTTCGCTACTTACTTGGCAGGTGGGTTTGTTAGCCCAAAATGGCTTCTCTTCCACAGACGCCAGACGCTGCTGCCCATCCCTCGGGTTTAGTTAGAGTCCCTTAGTAACCTTTACAACATCCATGGGAGATGGAGTGGTGCTATTATATTTTTGATCAGTACATCATTCTGGATGTTGCTTATAATATGTTAATAGCAGTACTAAACTTTAAAGATGTTTACATAACCCATGCGTATAATATTTCTTCTTCTCTTAGATTATGGCTTCTGTAGAGTATCTTCAATTTCGCCAATGTCAAGTATAAGGTAACGTTGTACTGTGATTAGATTAATTAATCTTTACATATCCATAAATGATTGCACAAAAATGAAAAAAATCTACAAAACATCGCTAGTAAACTCATCGGGACATCAAAAAGACATTCCAAAAATGCTGTGACAATCTCTCGTACCACCAAGAAGTTCACGGTTGCAAAAAAAATGTTTTCCATCTTCATTCTTATTTCTTTATGCTTTCAACGTCAGAAGACTTTATAACGAACAATCACTTCCAAAGAACAATGGCATTATGTTTTGTGCCAATTACAGTATCTTATTGAAAACATCTTCCAAAACGTTTTTGCGGTCCTATATCACTGCGAAAAGTCGCCGTATGCATATCTACCTAACATATACTATATTTATGGTTCCCCGTAACAAATGTCAGTACTCACCGAAGGGCTGCTCGAACCTGCAGTCAAGTAGCAAGGCATTGCCAGTAGGGCCGGTGGTCCCGACGACAGCACCACCGCGCATCATCACCTGCGCCTCAAGTTCCACCCACCGCCCGCCACCGTCCGACTGAAACAGCAACAAATACTGCATTATCCATTATCAAAGATGTCTATGTACCTTGCAGTGAAAGTCCTAGTATTTTAACTGTCAATAACATTAAACAGTAGTAACTATGTTTAGATTGCCCACAATACCGATAAATCTTTCTAAGGTAACTGGGTTCGATTTTAGAATAAGACACCTAAAGCAATTACCGTTCCCACAGTTCGAATGTTCATATCATACATCAAACGAATTCTCGTAAAAAAATAAAGACTAGAAAGGATTTAATTATAACGTTAGTTCTTTTCGGCACAATTCGTAGATTCCCTGGAAACCAAATGTATTTGTAGTACGACAGTATTATTTAGCAGCGATTTTTTCTTTTTTATCAATGTACAGAGATCTGCTCTCATATTTTTCGAACCGATTTGTAGAACACAAAATAAAAGAAAGAAAAATAATAAAAAAGACCAAGCCCTGAGTTTCTTACAGCATTACTGCTCAGAAGTTGTCATATCATATAGGGAAATGCCCTTCACTGTTTCAATATAACATGTAAAAGTATGTGTTACGACCTAATTCACAGTTTTTAATTCTTGTTTCTTTCTTTTTCATATTCACTTTATTTATTTAAATTCGATTCTGTACCTAAGTGTGAGTACCACGTGGGTTAATCATTTATTAATTGACGTAGCCGTGTGGTGCCGGCTCAGAATGCCACCACCCCATCTCCTCCCATGGGTGTCGTAAAAGTCGACTAAGGGATTAGCCGGAGGATGGGCAGCAGCGTCCTTCGAGTACATTAACAACTCAACTGCGATCGCCAACCCGTCTGCCAAGCGTGGTGATTATGGCAAAACCCCCCAATGAGCCCACAACACATCCATAACGGTCGTTGTGGACATCTTTGGGGGAGGCCTTTGTTCAGCAGTGGACGTATAAATGGCCGATATGATGATGATGAATTGACGTAATAATTGTCTGGGAGTTTAGGTATATCATGCTCACTCAAGTGTCATGTATCGGGTCGCTGAGTAGAATTACAATATGGTTGAGCTGAGTGACGTGAACGATTACCATCTCTCGTGATTGGTCAGCTTAATGCTGCCATGACAAATATCCGCACATAACCAGCTGAAGGTCACTGGGAGTCGTTGGATGATGGCAGCATGTGACCGTTCGTTGTGGAAATCTGTATGGAAGGCCTTTTTTCAGCAGTGTACGTCGTTTGGCTGATATGATGATGATAATGATGAACCTTCATTTTGAAAATAATATGAATGTAGTCGATCTCAAAATAGTATAAAACAAAGACTCTATCTGCCTCTGTCTGTTTCCCCGCTTATTTCTTCTAAGCCACGCAATGAATTTTGATACGGTGTTCACTAATAGAAAAAGCGATCAACGAGGAAGGTTTGTGTATATAATTTGTAAATATTTCGTAGATAATGGCTGGACTATAATGGTATTATATCAAAAAACTGTTTTCATACATGTCAGCCAGTCAGCCCTCAGCCCTATCCAAATATTAAGAGATACATCAAAACAACGCACTATAAAGTTTAGGTCCTAAAAAGGTCTACAATAAAGTCCAGGATAGCACGTGCCTATCTGCTAAGGTACATTCACAATTGTTTTTTATCTATTGAAGATTAGTAAACTACCATAGGTTATTTGCGAAGCTATTTTCTCCAATTCATTATTAAACCAAAATCACCACACTTGGCAAGCGGATTGGTGATTATAGTATTTGTTATTAGCACACGGAAGGATACTCCTGCCAATCCTTTTGATATTATTCCATAGTCTCTTTTTACGACACCCATGAGTGGAGATGGGAGGCCAATTCTTTTTGCCGGGAAAGGTAAAAATATCAGTTGGAAGCTGGCAATCAGCAACAGACAAGTAATTTATTATATAATTAGAGGTCGTATGTCCCGTCCCATCAGTGAGGTAGACAAAGCATGATAATACTTAGCCCTTACGGAACAGATACTTACGATTAGATACTGACGGATACAATCGTGCGTTTTGTAAGATCCAGGCTAGCTCATCAAGTTTATGTTTGTAGTGGATGGGCCCTGTCTTCCCTCTCCCGCGCAAATTGGCGGTGTCTGTCAGTCAGCAGACAGGTACCGAACTCCGGTTTTGGTGAAAATTGTGCTCCCCGATTTGGCAAATGTATGTTACACAGTTAATTAATCGTGCATAACGTGTTATTTAATAATTAATTAGATAACATTTAATGTTATACTAATAATAATAACATTCTGTAAGTAAAAGCTTCGACATATTGGCATAATAAAGTTTTTAGTGACAATTGTATTAACCTGAGCCCTATATAAACAAATACATACATGAAATATGTTATTATTTTTCATATTTTTTTAGTTTCTAACAACAACAGATACATTAAATGATGTTGCCAGCACACAAATGCTGAAAAATGGAGACGAAGATAGCGATGATAAGCCAGAATTATTACAATCTGAACCCGACCCCGCTCCCGACTATTCTACCTCATCTTCACCAGACTCGCATATTGACAGCGATAAGGGCAATATTCCACTCAATCAA
This sequence comes from Diloba caeruleocephala, assembly GCA_947459985.1. Classification (NCBI taxonomy): domain Eukaryota; kingdom Metazoa; phylum Arthropoda; class Insecta; order Lepidoptera; family Noctuidae; genus Diloba; species Diloba caeruleocephala. The sequence continues at coordinate 9,452,285 of OX381618.1, forward strand.
TTAACGTTGCAGAAGAAGCCCTTCAAAAGCGAACGTCTTCCAGAAGGTGCTGCTCGCTCCAGGAGACGTTTTCACCCCCACAGAATACTTCGAACATATTTTACAATTTACTACCGTTGGCGTGCAGATGAAACTCTCGGGGTACTATATTGGACATCAAGAAGCTTTTCAGAATTCATGCCATGGTTAGATGTTTAAAATGTAGTTACTCATAATTGTAGGTACAAAATGATAGGCCCAGTAAGATACAATTATTGGTATCAATTTTTTCCAAAATCGTAATCCAAGTCCCAAAATTACCCATAAATCAAATTCAAAAGTAAGAACTTCGCCATGACGCTGACGAAAAGCTTTGACGCTGGTCCGAAACATTTAGGCGTTTTCAAATTATACAACTATAAATAGAAAATGTTACGGTAATTATAATAAAACACTTGTGAACGGATTACATCTGGTTAAGTTATTATTTTTCCTAACGTTTCGAATACTTAGCAGCGTTTGTGATCGCAGGATAATTAAGGTGACAAGCATCGGAACATACTTTAAAATTAGTTTTTACCGTAGAATGCTAATTAAAGATTATTTTAATGCACACAGTAATCACCCACAGGGTTTGATGTTTGGGACTTTACGATTTGAATAAAAGGAGTCTTTCAATTCCATTTATTCAATAACAACTTTTATGTCTGAATTTCTTACAACTCTATACATCTGTACAACTACATGCATGATACCCACTACTTACACACTCCAAATTATTAATTACTTATTTACACTTTAAATTTACGCCTATAATATTAATTTCATATGAGCATATATAATAATCCGAATCAACATTATAAAATGTCATAATTTTATCAAAATACAACTTAAAGATAATAAAAATTCTAAATCAGTATTAAATAAAGTCAACCTTTTAAAAAAAATTGCAATTCTTACTAAATGTCAACATTATTAAACAATCATTAGTTCGTCACTTGAATAGTAACACTAATTTAACAAGAACAGTCTAAGTTTATTCTGAAATTTCTTGTATACACTAGACTCTTAATTTCTGTTGGCAGTTTATTAAATATTTTTACTGACTTATAGTAGGCAACATTAAGCTGAGGCACATTCTTTGTATGGAGATCTTTTCTCCTTGTGTTCTCCCTTTTATGTCTGTCTTCGCCAGACTCGTTTTCATGTATATATTTGGAGAAATGAGTGAGCAGAACTAAGATATACAATCTAAGAACCGTTAGTATGTTTAATTCTGTAAAATGCGGTCTACATGATTCCTGCTGTTGATTTCTGACGATGGTTTTTCTTGCTCTTTTCTGTAATACAGAAGCTTTTTGAGTATTATAATCATAGCTACCTCCCCAGAAGATAATGTTGTACCTCAGTTTCGATTCAACTAAAGCGTAGTAGACCATTTTTTGTGCATATCATTTCTAAGACTCCTTAGCACGTAGCAGGCTGAGCTGATTGTTTTTGCCAGATGTTTAAGCTCTGGTTTCCAGTTTAATTGGTTATCTATGTGAACTCCTAGGAACTTCACCACCGGTGCCAATTTTACTGGTTCACCATTCATTACACATTAAATATTGTCTGCCGCCACAACTGCATTAGTAACCTAAAAAAGGATTCCGAACTGGTGGTATTTGCCAACCGTCTTCTCTATTACAATTAGGATGTTGTTTAGTTGCAATAGCCTCGTGTATTATATTTGATATATATCGGATCTCCTTAGAACTCCGAGAACTTAAGTTCGATCAAAACAAAGGAAATGGTTAGATGTGTCTAAGGCATGTTCAAACGATGTAGACTTTGTGGGGTGTCTGTTCTTAACTTCAGCTAGTGTTTTATTCTATTCTGAGAGCTATAGGTACTACGCTTTGTATGCCCTTTATTTATATTACAACCAACAATCTACAACCTAAGACGGTATATTACCTCAATTCTATTTATCTGTCCCAAATACCTCCAAAAGGTAAATAGACAGGTAAAAATGTCCCGAAGGATGAATATTATTCTTAAGCTGGCCTCGTAAATTGAGATACCGGTTTTTAAACCAACCGTTCATTTTGATGTTCAATCCTGTAAGGTGAAACGGCTTTAAATCGTTTTGGGTTTTTAATTGGATAAACAAAAATCACTTTAGAATGAAATGGGAACTATATTGTTTATTAAAAAGAGTTCGTTCTAGTTTCTATTGGTTTTATGCAAGTTTTCTAGCACATACGTCATAAACTGTTAGCCTTAACTTCGTCCTGAAATAATGTAAGCTCTTTAAAGGAACTTGGTACCGGAATAAAAAGTAGCCTATGTAGATATCATTTATCCATAGGATACTTTTTATTGCGGTATCAAGTTCCTTTAAAGTTTTCCATGTTGTATACAGATTAAGAATATGTGGTGCTATATCCACCACATCCCGTAGATGTTTTAAAGTTTTCCGTGTGGTGTACAGATTAAGAATATGTGTTGCTATATCCACCACATCCCGTGGATGTCGTAAAAGGTGACTAAGGAACGCTGAACAAGAGGGATGGGCGGCAGCTTCCGTGCTGTGGATCAGCAGCCATTCTACACTTACCAACTAACCTGAACCTATGAACTGTTTGAAAATCCCTATGCTGTAGTCTTTTGGAAAACCTTGGTAGGGAGCTGATCCCACAACGTGAGCGTGCGCGGAAGTTACATAAAGTCTCTCCTCAAACTTAGGGATTACGTTTACATTGTGAACTTGGGATCGTCGAAAATCCTAACTGCATGTTTCTGTACCGAGTCAAAGGATCCAAGGTGCTATTCAGGGGCTCCTGCCCATAAATGCTAGTAGTACTGCATATGGGGCTGGACTTGCAACTTATAAAGTAGCAGTCTTTGCCCCGATGAGAAGTACCGCCTCTAAATGCGCAAACCTGTGATTTAGTCGTCCCTGAACGGAGACTTTCATTTAGAGTACTCTCGATTTCCAACACAAGTTGTCTGGAACTTTCCTCCACTAAGGGACGAGGGCGTTAACACGGCCCGTGTAATAAGTGTCCCCAGCACTGTCGTCCGCATAACAAAGAATGCCGTCAATAGACCGAATATCATTGACATGCAGTAAGAACAATGTTGGGGACAGCACGAAGCCTTGTGGGACGCCAGCGTTAATGTCCAAACTATCGGACACAACAACTACTTCTGTTGGACAGAAAGCTGACCAACTAGTTACACAATCCCTCGGATAGTTCGTATGATGGTAACTTCTATATAAGATCGCGATGCTAGACCCAATTAAACGCCTTCGCTACGTCCAGGCTAACAGCCAATGCCTCACTTTGACTCTTAATGACAAGAGCCCAACGGTGAGCGAGATACACTAGAAGATTATGAGCTGACCGACTATGAACAAAGGCGTATTGGCGGTCGCCTATCAGTTCATGATCCTCAAGGTATACCAAAAGCAATTTTTTTATCACATGCATCGTCAACTTAGAGAGCAAGAAGGTAATAGCCATAGGTAATTCAATGGGTCTCATTGTTTGCCCTTTTTGGGCACTGAGTGCACGTGGGTAGTCTTCCACGAAGTCGAAACTATCTTACTGAAGTACGACAGTGCAAAAAGGCGCATTAGTACAGGACACAACTCAGGAGCACACTGCTTCAGTATCACTGTTAGTATGCTGTGTGGCCCGCTCGATTTATGACCGTCTAAAGAAAGCAACTGCCGCCAGACCTCCCATTGCGTTATGCGGATTTCCGGCATGGCGTTGCCGAACCACGGAATAGCAGGTGGGATGGCATCTCCATCATTCAGGGTCAGTTTAAAGGTAAAAAGAGAGCCTTAAATTGTGTTTTTCTCCTGGGTATTATGGGCCAAAATACTATAGATAGCATGCAGTGGCAGCAAGGATAACTGGAAAAAGTTTCCCTCGGCAGCCATGACGAGCGACCAGAAATTGCGATTCCTGGAAGCATAGCTCGCAAGTCGCACTTCAATTCTGCCGACAAAATCACGTCGCCCATGAAAATCATCAATAGCAGAAGTGTCGCTGAAGCACTGCCAATCTAATAGGTGGAGGGGCAGGGACATGAGGTGGACCAGGAGAGAGCTTTCGGTACTCATCATACACCACACGTAACGCAGCGACATAATAATGTTATTTTACGTATTCTGTGAGAACTATACAGCGATAAAACCGCCCATTGTACAATTACTATCCATTAAATTATTCCTAGTAGTCGTTTTTAAAATGGTGTACAATATTCTATTAATCGAATAATATTCTATATCACTACTGGATTCAACTATACTCTAGGCAATTACTCAGTGCAAGGGCAGTGACAAAATGTGTGAGCGTAGCGGGCTATTGCGCGCTTAATCGCACTCACAGATCTCATGGCTGTGCCTTATGATGAACATCGGTTGTATCTCCGTATAAGTATTCAAACGCCGAATGAATAGAAATAAATAATTAATTGTTATTTTAACAGCAAAACAGACCGAAGCTTGTGCACCATGCACAAATGACGTGGACATCACTACACAAAACATGACTTATGACCCCACCTGCAACGAGAAATTGTATATAGGTTCTGTTATGAAAGGACTGATTAAAATACAAATAATGTTGCAATTTCCTTACATGTGAACGTGATAGAACTGATACGAGTAATATTAATTACCAAGACTAACCTTCATCACTTTTATATTGAACAAAACCCACGCAATCGAAAACCGCATTAATTCGCAAATGAACTGAAATAACTAGCAAAGTACTACAATCAATCAGTCTGGTACTCATTAACTCATTGATTGCTATCCTCATTAATATTTCAGTGGTAATCTGATCAACTGTTTTTGATGACTGATTTGCTACCTTCAATTACATATTGAGTCGGACGAAATAAACGAACTAAACATATTTTTTGTTTCATGTAATATGATTTAATTTTAAAACAGGTTTTAATATATTTTATTTATGGACGTTATTTATAGTTACAGGGCGTGCTTTAATCGTCAATATATTGAATAGTATAGTATTATCATCATCATCATCATATTCGCCATAGAACGTATATGGCTGAACAACCTTATAGATTTCCATAATAGTTTCGTCAGTTTGGGGAAATTTTCCAGTACTCAATACGAGCTAAATCCAAGTCAGTGCCGAAAGAAGAGGGATATTGAAGCTGTCGCAGGATTACGGCAGGAGTAGTATTTCGACAATATAGAGAGGCACGACCAAAACAAAGTTCCCTTGGTTAGTCTTAATTCTGGTGCTTTTATAATTGTATATTACTCTTTAATGTGTAATGTACAAGTCTTTGTTAAATAAATAATGATGATGATTTTAATAAAAAATTAAATCAAAAGAACAAAGTGCGCTTGCCACGGTCAGACTTTGGATGCATAATCGTTCTTTCCACATCAAGACCCCTCTGAAGCTCGGGGAACACGTCTAGCTGTCGATCCCCACTCATCATCATCATATAAGCCAAAAGACGTCCACTGCTGAATTAAGCCCTCCCACAGATTTCTACAATAGTGTCTTCATTTTAAATTTGCCAGTATTTACCACTCCCGTGTCATGAAAAACTTAGAACTAAAAATAAAGATTACAAGAGGATAAAGTAAATTTTCTGCAAATCGTTATTCCAATAATCGTCATGTCCGTGTAGTGTTCGGCAACCTGATTAGCTAAAATCAGCGACAACAGACGCGACTGCAGCTATCACGCAGCTAAGAATCCAACGGTAGCAAATCGCCTGAAATTGAAAAACGAGGATGCAATTTTTAGTTCATTTATCACCCAACAGAGTGTGCATCAGAGATCTTTGACTGTTTAATCACTATCGGCAAACAATTAATACCAAAATGACGATTGACAGCGGCGTCTGCGCGATTTACGCCTGTCGCAAACCGTCTGCAACATACGTAATCAACTCGCGGATCAAGAATATAGCACCACTCCATCTCCTCCCGTGGACGACCAAGTAACTATAAACAAGAGAGATGGGCAGCAACGTCTCTTTTATGGAGCAGTAGCCATACTGCGCACAGTAGGCCAACTGCCAAGCGTAGTGAGTACCGGCAAATTGCTTCCAAAATGTTGACACACTTGTGGAAATCTATGGAGGAGGCCTTTATTAAGCGTTAGGTGTCCTTTAGCTGATATGAAGATGATGGTAAAACTGATATTTGAGAAATATTTCAAGAACAGTTGAAACTTGGTCATAAATAATACAAAAATGATTGCAACCCTTTTTGTATTTAATATCAAAACTTGCACCGAGAGATACGTTGTATCGTGGAACCTATAAATAATATTTATTAAAGCAACAATATATGTGAGCAAAATAACTCAGGTAAAGCTTGCCCTTTGAGAATATGCTCTTGACCATAATTTATGACTTGGTACTTACTGAAGCAAACTTATTCCCGCTATGATTTTGACGTGGTTTTGAATAATTTCCAGAAGATTCCTAAGTCACACTGAGTGCTTTCAATAGTCGATCGTTGTCGTGTAAAATAAGCCATTTTATAGTTTTAATACAAATTGTAATGACAGGGTGCTCTTAAATATGTTGTGTGCTCAAAATAGTTCAATCCTTTTCGTGGACATGTCATTAATAAAAATAATAAAAAAAAGTTTGCTCTTTATGAAATGGTGTCATCATTATGCAAGATTAATCTAAAAAACGATACTGAACCGAAAGGGTAACCCCTCTAACCCCTTGATGAAGATTAATTTTTGTTCTACAATTACTATCCAAAACGAATAGTTTGCTTAGTAGTAGTAATAGTAGTCTTTATTTTTAATCATTTTATATAACCTAGTTTTACTAGCTACTACATACTCGTCAACAACTTCGAGAACAAAGTTCCCAACGGATATTGGGATGGGCACGACATGGGCATGTAACATGAATTTCGTCTTGTCCAAGTTCATTTTAAGGCCCACCTGTTTGGAAACTCTGTTGAGATCATCAATCAAACTCTAGTATTATATATTACATATACAATAAACTATACTAATATATATAAGAAAATATCATATAATAAAAGATATAGAATATTTTGTTCTACTACATTTTAAGAAACATTATATACTAGTTTGCTGAAGACCTTTCATGAAATGATAAATCCATCTAAAATATGTAGCAAATTATAATTAGTATAACTTTTATATTTATATATTTTATAACTTGCAATCAAAGGCTTAATGTCTACAAATTGGAATTAATTACATTATTATTGTAAAAATAACTTGACATTTCACTTGACGAATTTAAAATTGCATTAATTTATGTTATTTACTTCTAGTTAATAAAATGACATTTGACTTGACTCACTTAAAAATATATATTTTTAAATGTTAATATTTACTCATATTTAATATTATAACATTGATTGACTATTTGTTATTGTTAATATTGTTCTTGTGACATCAAACTATAATATTCTTACAAAACTGTAAATGTGTGAGCATTATGTAGCCATTAATGTTATATGTTTAGTACTTATTTTGATTCTGTCTTTTACCTGGCTGTATTGGTCTGTCATGCTCAGCAAAATGTCGTGCTGATGGTGGCGTTGTGTATCAGGTCGTTCGGTTCCCTTCAACATGGTTGAGCTAAGCGATGCTGATGCATGCGTTATGCTCGTGAACGGGTGCCGTCTGTTGGGACTGGTCAGTTAGTAACTGCCACGGCAAATAAATTATTATTATGGTACATTCCATCTTTAGACATTGACCTACATTTGACTTTGATTTTGATATATATATGCCAGGTGACACACAAGCTACTTGCACACGTGGCGTTCATTAATAAACCTGTCTACTAAACGCTTACCACGTTAACAAAAGCGAAGCTCCGACGACGCCGCGGAAAATACCGCTTAAAGCTTTTATGTATGCAAATTCCATACAATTTGCCTACCGTAGTAAAGTGGATACCCAGTGCAATCGAGTCTGTACAATGATTTCCATGAAAATTAACATCCATTGTTTCAGTAAAAGCTCACTAAACGGAGAATTTCCTGGGTTTCCAGGGTTTTTAATTATGAGCTACGCTTTGAAATTGTGGCTTACAGCGGTAGATTAATTAAAACAATAGAGTATTGATTACGCCTATTTTTACTTGGCCTTGTTAATTAGTCAACTTAAGCAGGCATTATCGTGTTCCAAATCTTTACGTATGTAACAAACAAATTGTAGCTTGATCGTTGATAAAAAACTTTAAATAAATTTAGCTGATACTCTAATTATTTTCCATAGTTTAGAAATAATACGACCTCATTCTTTATAATTGCTGGGAATCGAACCAGCATACCTACACGCGATTGGTGACGGTCCGGTGTTGAAGACGCACGCGCCATCGGCTGCGAGTGGCGGCACCGCGACACTCGTCGAAACGATTAGCACTGGTGCTCTCGGGACACCATCGACGACTGACTCTACCTTTTTTCATAGAGTCTGCCTTTTTATTTACGTCCCAATAGGACTTAACGTTAGTCCTTCGAGTCGGAAATAATGTTAATATTTAGAATACAACAAACATATAAATAGGTAAGTATATTATAAAAAAAGATTAATAGTAATATTAATAATTTCATTATTGCCGTGTGGTGCCGGCTCAGAATGCCACCACCCCATTTCATCCCGTGGGTGTCGTAAAAGTCGACTAAGGGATTAACCGGAGGATGAGCAGCAGCGTCCTTCGAGTACATTAACAACTCAACTGCGATCGCCAACCCGTCTGCCAAGCGTGACGATTATGGCAAATCCCCCCAATGAGCACACAACGCACCCATATTGGTCGGTGTGGTGGTCTTTGGGGGAGGCCTGTTTCCAGCAGTGGACTTCATTCGGCCGAAATTATGAAAGCTGATTTTAGGATGAGGATTATGTTAGTTATGATGTAAAAATTGCCAAACGACCAAATATTTCTGAATACGTTTGGATTTTTAAGCCATGCACTTCTTAATGATTCTTCTCACTAATAAATAACATTACGCATGTTATTCACAAAGTATCAGCCGAGGTGTATTGTAATGCACCACCAGAAATTGTGGGAATGAGCACACAACACATCCATATCGGTCGTTGTGGTGATCTTTGGGGGAGACCTGTGTCCAGCAGTGGACTCCATTCGGCCGGAATGATGATTCATCATATAATCATATCAGCCTTTTATACGTCCACTGCTGAACAAAGGCCTCCCCTAAAGATTTCCACAATTGTGTCGTCATTTTGGGGGGTATTTGCCAATACTCATCACGCTTGACAGGCGCGTTGGTGAGCGCAGTATAGGTACTGCTCCACAGAAGGGACGCTGCTGCCCGTCCCTCAAGTTTAGTCCCTTAGTCGCCTTTTACGAAATCCAACGGGAGGAGACGGAGTGGTGCTGTATTCTTAATCCGGACTCCACACGGACTCACATTCACGGCATTCACATAATACCAAACCTCATTTTAAATCATTACAGCGATTAATCTGTAGTATGGCGTTGGCTTTCTTGAGCATTCACAATATTTTGCCGACATAAAATACCGTGTACCGCGTTCTAAAAATACTTATTGATTTTTACTTTGAGTACAAGGCAGTACGTAAGAAACGTACTTTATATTTCGCGGTACCATATAAATAATGTTTTAGCAAAACGTAATAGGACTTCGTTTATATTTATTCGTAACGCGTTTTTCCTTTAGGAGTTAATAAGATATATTGTAGAACACGGTAACCAAATACGGGGCTTATATCGCGTATGGCAGTCATTTTTTTTAATGAAACTGTAGCTCCACCGGGTGGACAACAATTTTAGTCATCGTCAAGTTAGTCAAGTGGTTGGTTTACACTCAAAATTACTCGGACTTCACCTAAAACAGTAAACGTGTAAACCAGGCTTAATATAAAGTCAACTTAACTAAAAGCGGAAACGGATTTCTGCATCCGCCACCGAATCGACGAAGCATCCTCATAAATAATATTTTCTGAAGTTTACGCGTCTATGTAGTATGTCTGCTCGTGACCACGGACGCTGCAAAGTGATCGAAACGTCTAGCAAATTAACATTAATTAGTATGTTATTTTATATATTTATGGTGCATGCATTTATGTACTATACAAAGGTGTTGCTTAATTGTGTATTGCACGTATGATTATTTCAGGTATTATTATGAGCAAGTGGTTGCACGTTGCACGTATAGATGCTGTACGTAAGTATATAGAATTAATTAATTAAACGCGATACATATATTTCCGTAAGCTATTTCAATTCGATGCATCTTCATAAATTTAAAATTAAATTAAGACTTACTAAAGCGTTTTTTTGATAAAATGTCTTTTTTAAATAAAAAATACACAATTATATAAAATTATTACAAATATCTATATCATATGTTTTTGTATAACAAAGTCAAAGTCAACCACATAAAGATTATTTCCCCCAACATCCGACGACCGTTGAAATTCTGCTTCAGGCAAGGGATTTAATTTATATCAGGCAAACTATTTCCGCAGTTACAATTACAAATAAAGGACAGTAAACAGAGAGCAGCAGTGCATAACATGAAAATGTATTACCCTCTAAAATACGATTTTATACAAATCTAAATCATCATCATCATCATCATCATATCAGTCACAGGACGTCCACTGCTGAACAAAGCCCTCCCCCTTAGATTTCCACAATGAGCGGTTACATGCCACCGTCATTCAACGACTACCAGCGACCATCACTCTCATCGTCTGTCCACCTCGTTGTAGGTCATCCCACGCTGCGTTTTCCGGTGCGTGGTCTCTACTCCAGAACCTATTTGCCCCATTGGCCATCAGTTCTACGAGCTATGTGCCCCGCCCATTGCCACTTCAGTTTACTAATCCTGCTCAGCTATGCTATGTCGGCAACTTTAGTTCTTCTACGGATCTCCTCAGTGCTGATTCGATCTCGTAGAGAAATACCAAGCATAACTCTCTCCATAGCTCGCTGAGTGACCTTGAGCTTTCTTATGAGGCCCACGGTCAGTGACCACGTCTCTGTTCCATATATCATCACTGGTAACATACACTGGTCATAGACTTTTCCACTCTAATCTCGTACAGGCTGATGCCCGGGATATCCTCGGTATAGTGTCGGGTTAGTTTGGCTCGCGGGTCTGTGTCAGAGCCAATGGTAGGTGTAGTTACTGAGGTGTATAGCTGCCGGTAGAAGTTCTCAATCTCTCAAAACCTCTGGCTTAGTCGACGCTACACTGCCGTCCTCGGCCTTCAGCTTCATAATATGACTTTTCCCAATATACTTGTCTCTTGCGAACACTTTGGAACCTAGATTCCGCACAATCGCTTCTTTAACACCGTTGGTGTTAAAGGTACGCATATCGTGACGCAAAGACTTCCATATCTATCTATTGAGCAGTCGGTATGCTTTAGCATCACCGGAGGACTGCAGCGTCATGGCGCGTCTTTCTGCAATGAGGTTGGGAGTATGATCGGAGAACTTTTTTGGTCTACCTTTACCTTTACCGGGTTTTAAAGAACTTAGAACCGTTTGGAAAGTTTCTACAAACCTACCATTTAAATCGTCCATACATACGCATTTTTATAGGCACTCGAAGCACATCTAAATATATATGTATAATAATGGAATCCGTCGAGGATTGCAGACGAAACTCTATTTACATTTAAGGATGCCTTTAAAGGGATGTTTCATTTTGAGGCAGCCTCAAATTGCAAAGGCATGATACTGACACAACATAGTCTCTCAATGTTTATAGAGATTCTTATGTAAACAATTTACATGCACCTATGAATGAGTCAGAATTGAAGTAGCTGCACGGTTTCAACTTGTTAGTCCTATAGAGAAGAACTAGCAATAAATTCAATGCACACACTTTAAAATCTAATAAAAAAATACATATTTACTATTACAATATAATTAGGTTATATGAGGATAAGCAGGCCAAAGTGTGAAATGGATGAGGTACAATTATTATAAATGTGCCATTTAATAAGGTTGCATGGCATTTACGAACTGACCCGTCCCAAATGACGGCATCCGTTCACGATTATGATGCATTGCTTTTTATCGTATAACCAATGTATAATTCGTGATGAGATTTAAATGAACTGCATACAAAATAGGCGTGGTTGTATTGCCGTCTAAATTACAGATTATGACTGCCAATGTATATCAAGTGAACAAACAATGTATGTGTCTCTTGAAGTTATCAAGAGTGTGTTTTCCATTGCGGTGATAGTCGAGGAAATGTGCTTCCTTTTGTATATCTGCACAAATTCTAAACTCCTATAAAGATCGCAATCCCAAATAATCGACCTCAACGGGCTATTGCTTCTGATGAAATCAATTTCCCATCATGTCTTTCCTGCACGAGTCGCAGTCTTGAAAGGGTTACTTGGGCAATAATTCCATAAAGCGTTGTTTGTTGTTGTTTGTTTGTTGTGTCATGAATCGTTTCAGGTTGTTGATGAATTGAAAATTCTAGAGCGCGCTTTGTGGTCAATTTTGCTGATCGATTAGTGTTTTAGTCTTTAAAGCTAAGATATTTTAGTAGCCATCTTGGTCTTTCTACAGGACCAAAGATAGCTTTCAAATAATTTTAATACGGTAGACGCTAGTAAAGCTGTAGTCAATAATGCCACTTTGTCTTATAAAACTTGATGACGATACGAACAAGTCATTCACCTCGTAGTGATCACGCCTGCCCATAACAATTGTAATACTACCCAGGAAAAGTCCCGCGTGGCAGCATAATGCGATTTTCACCTTGAGGAATGTCCTAACTCATTAGTTATTTAGTCTCTTACGCCTAATTTCACTATCATCATTTCGGCCGAATTAAGTCCACTGCTGGACACAGACCTCCCCCAAAGATCACCACAACGACCGATATGGGTGTGTTTTGGGCTCATTGGGGGGTTTTGCCATAATCGCCACGCTTGGCAGACGGGTTGGCGATCGCAGTTGAGCTGTTAATGTACTCGAAGGACGCTGCTGCCCATCCTCCGGCTAATCCCTTAGTCGACTTTTACGACACCCACGGGAGGAGATGGAAAAACTGGAACACACTGATGTTTAAAGTTTTAAAAGTACTGCATGGTGACATAATATCTGGCAGACATGGTTATTTTAACTGAACATAAACAGTGAGCTCTTTCTTATTTACTGTCAATATATTCTACTAAATCAATTTACTATTTTAGCAGCTTGGGTAAAGGATAAGATCCTGTCACAAAATTATTGTTGCGCAATATATTTAAAATTAGGATGCAACTACATCTAACTTGATGTACATATAGTTTCATGTTCATTTAAGTAAAGGTTATAAAATATGTGTACCAAAACACTATACCAAAAGTTTAGTATTTTGTAACCAAACGTCGAAAATGGACCCTCATATATTGTTTTGTCAAGTCCGTCTTACCGACCGTATGTTACAGTTTGATACAATGTGCACTTGACCTTTATCTCTATTATCTTACCTCGTTATATGCGACGGAAGTGAGAGGTAGGTAGTGGTAGCCGAGCGCTTTGTCCCAGATGACGCCTTTGTTCCACACCTCCACTAAGAGACCCAGGTTGATGTCATTGGTTTCACTGCAGACAAAAACATTAATATTTAACAAAACTATAAAACGAAATAAGTGAATCCTTAATCGGTATGATACACGAAAACTTTACAAAATCACTCGCGACAAGGTGGTGAAAACTTGAACAACATCTATTTAACTGTTGAGAGAATAGCAATGGCCATGCAGTTTGAAAGACGCGTTCGATGACTTTTTATTATTTACTATATTATTTTTATCTGTGTGGTGTCCGGATTAAGTATATAACACCACTCCATCTTCTCCCATGGAGGTCGTAAAAGGCGACTAAGGGACTCTTAACCAGAGTAGTCCCTTTTGTTAAACAGTGCCATACTGCGCTCACCAGCCTGCCTGCCAAGCGAGGTGAGTACTGGCAAATCCTCCCCAATGGTGACGCAATGTGAAAATCTATGGAGGAGGCCTTTATTCAGCAGTGGAGGCCTTATGGCTAACAGCAATAAAAGAAAAATACTTGAACCTGGTGTTTATGTAACGAGACCGTTAACTTCAGAGCAAACATGACATAAATAAAGTACACGACTAATATTCGTAAGCAGACACGCCTTAAATCTGTTCAAAGCTCGAAGGATTTTTTTTTAAAAATCCGGTCAGGTAATAATTCAACCTCATTAGTCAGCCGACGACACCGCATATATTCTAATACCAAATTACTCAGCTTTGAAATAGTTATTTCCAAAATTGGAAAGTTATTTTAGTCTAATTTTAGAACAAGTTGGGAATACATATTTCAAAGATAACATTTGTAATGACAATTTTGTAACATAGAATTAAAATTGTCAGCACATATTTTTATATACGATGTGTATGTATTTAATGATTATGTATCTATCCTAATTATTTTAAATTAAGGGAGGATTTATACCAAACATATTGTCAACCGCCGAATGTGAGCAGACTCACTGTGAGTCCCAGTGGGAACGTGTCGTTGGGTTAAATGATACAACGCGTACGCGTAGCGTAATGGAGTATTACGTGGACAGTTTCGTATAGTTAAAAATGTATGAAAAACAGCAAGCCATGTACCGTCAACCCACATTCGGCGGCTGACTATGAGCAAGTGTTACTTTCACTGTGAACTCGGATTTCTATAGAGTGAACTATAAAATTGTGCTTGTGCTTTTTTAAAAAACGTTGTCCCAGACTAGGATTTCTCCTGTGTCGTGAGTGCGCTACAGACATGAATTTCACACACAATACACCCAGACCCGGAACAACTACCTGCAGATCATACAAATATTTGTTCCGTGCGGGAATCGAACCCACAACCCGGAGCGCAGCAGCCGACTGTATCAGCCACTGCACCAACCGTGCCATCATGAGTTTGTATAGCCAAACCAGCTAGCAGTATGAATATTTTATCAAGTCAAATTTTGAAAGTTCATGAGTGAACTATGCGCTATTATGACAGAAAATAATTTAATTATTAGAAATAAAGTACAACCCTTTTTTTGACAAAACCGTCCCTAAAACGCGGCTCTTACTATAATGATAATCAACTCAACCAGTTATAATTTGTCAGTAATATTCAGCTAACGTCTGAACTAACAAAACAATCTCTAACCTGTAACTACCAACCCTAACTTAAGCTAACAACAAAATAAACCACTTCTACAAGTAAAACAGTCCATAAAATCAGCTTCGTACTATAATAAAAGCGCTTACTCAAAAGGAGGGTAAGATTCGTCCTGCCAAAAGTATAAGCAAATCACACAGCTCGGGGAACTATTTTCATCCAGTAAAGTGGAATTGAAAACTTTTGTGGGCTCAGCGGGATTTATGTGTTTTAAGAAAGATGTTGACAAAATTTGCAGTGTATGTTTCGGTGGGCAGGATGGATAATGTTCTAGTGCGATCATACTAGGAACGATAATAGGTGCCGAAGATGACCTCCTCAGTGGTTTTAGCCGGTAGGAGTCCGGTATGCCCCTTCGTCCTTCTCTGGGGTGGAGGAAGCTCATGACGAATTTCCGTTATGACCAATAATAATAAAAAGGATAGATGATGTGTGGCTTGCCGCCCCATTGTACAGTAGCATCAGATAAAATAGCACAGTGATTTCCAATCTGAGACAAGCTCTTATTTCGGGAATCGGAAATAGGATAGCACAAACCTGAGAATGTGCTTAAGAGAGGCGGCCATTCGTTGCTGTCTAGCCTTGGGATGAAACGGGTTGCACGTGATGATGACGATTATAATAGTACCTACTTTATTAATTATCAAATACTATTATCTAGCTTTAGGTAGTTATTTGACATTACAGTGCAACCGCCGCGAGAATACTTTACTGAAATCTGTCAGATGGACTTCTATGTCAAAATTAAAATTTGCACTAAACATTTAAGTTCATTGTCAGTTGACGTTATTATACTAAAATTTATATTATGACGTCAATTACCTGCACCATAACTGTTGACTTTTCTTAAGAGTATATTTAAGGCCTATAGGAAATGAGAACGTTGAATTATAATTCGTAAATATGGTAAAATTAAACACTCGGCGGGTGCTTGATCGTCAGGCTTAAACTCCGAAAATGCTCATTGAGTGGACAAATCTACCACAACGCATTGTGGTCTTACGTTAGTTGGGCCAGAGAAGCCTAAGGTGCGGCTGGGGTGACCAAAGGTCCAGACAATAAGACTACAACACATTGTGGTTGATTTTTTTGCCCATTGAACGTTTTGGGCCTTTGAGCTTAACATATATAATTACCTTATTTTAAAGTTAGCAAATACATAATCCAAATATATTCGTAATGTCGTTTGTTAATAATTAGTTAATTTTATATAAAATACTATTTAGTAATAAAGTTATCTTCTGACGAAAGCAGAAACACAATTACGGAGCTGTAATATAATATCTGTGTACCGCCACGTTACAGGAAGAATCGTTTAAAAAGAAAAATACTCCTCGCCAAAGCAACACTAAACCTTCTTTATGATATGAACAGAAAGTTTTAATTATAACGGGGAACAAACACGCCTGCAAATTATTCATGACCACACCCCCGTGGCGTCCCCTAAAACCTATCAAAATATACAAATATTTTACAGTGCCAGTAGGATGCTTTCTTTTTATAAATTTGTTTTCGTGACCTCGAGGTCATTAACCACAGACCTCGGCTGGGCAGCGATTGGGAAACTTCGCAACATCTTTTCGTCAACAATACCACAATGCCTCACGACGCAAGTCTTTAACCAGTTTATGTTACCAGTGATGACATATGGAACAGAGACGTGATCACTCACAATAGGCCTCATAAGAAAGCTCAAGGTCACTCAGTGAGCTATGGAGAGAGCTATGCTTGGTATTTCTCTACGAGATCGAATCAGAAATGAGGAGATCCGTGTGAGAACTAAAGTTGTCAACATAGCTGAAAGGATTAGTAAACTGAAGTGGCAATGGGCAGGGCACATTGCTCGTAGAACTGATGGCCGCTGGGGCACAAAGGTTCTAGAATGGAGACCGCGCACCGGAAAACGCAGCGTGGGACGACCTCCAACGAGATGGACAGACGAGCTGGTGAAGGTCGCTGGGAGTCGTTGGATGAGGGTGGCATGTAACCGCTCGTTGTGGGAATCTAAGGGGGAGGCCTTTGTTCAGCAGTGGACGTCCTGGGGCTGATATGATGATGATGATGATGAGGTTATTAAATCAAATTCATATACTGATACTGATCTCGTAAATCAGAGTTCATTGAGCAAAAGGCAATGTGAAATATGCAGAAATGTAACGCTGAGCGAACAGAGCAAAGGTTAAGCAACGATACTTTTTGATGTACTGTGGGCCTGGAAGTTTACAGACACGCTTCTCAAGCACAGGGGCGGGGGTTCAAAACTTTTCACTAAAACATTTAAATATTATCGATCCAGCTGTCCCTAGATAGCTTATGGCCCCCAGCAACACCCTAAGCCGAGTTCGAGTCCCCCAAGGAGGTGCAGATGCTTAGTTTATAAACAATAATTTTGAGGGCTGGAGGCCTTTTTGGGTCGCCAAAATCGCCCGGTTCAGCAGCCAAATTTCTCTAAAAGGTCTGCAAGAAATCCAATTAAAAAACTAAAATATAGTGAGGAAACCAAGATACAATAAATAGTCTGAAATCGCCAACACGTAATGGGTAAGCGTGGTGATAACCTCACTCAAAATAAAAACGGAGAGTTTCTGGTATGGCACTATAGAACTAATAGTAAGACTTCCAAAAGTTTTAACAATTTAGATATCCCCAGTTATCAATTTTCGACGGCACAATTGGTGCAGCCAATTGTGCCGTCGAAAATTGATAACTGGGGATATCTGTGGCTGATACAGTCGGCAGCTGCGCACCGGGTCGTGGGTTCGATTCCCGCACGGAACAAATATATTTATCGTATATGCGTGTATGTTCCACTATACACATGTGTGGTTGGTTGTATATTGCACGTATGATTTTACAGGTATTATTATGAATAAATGTAAGTTTATAGGGTAAAACACACAAGTTTATTTTATTTTATATTTCATATATTTCTGCATTAATACTAAAATAATTGTATGTGCTAAGGTTGAACGCATTTATACTCGCTGTTTCATCCACGAAATTAGCAAAAACACTTTTAGTAACACTGTCCGTGACGTCAGAATGCACTGTAGTTGAGATATTCTCAGTTTTTTGACTTTTGACTTGAATTGACTTTATCAACTTGAAAATAATGACCCTATTGTTAACATATTAACTACACTATGCCATAAGTAGTATAGATAAACAAAATAGCAATTATTACAAAAATTAAAATAAGCCCGCCTGGTTAACGTCCCATTTTTTATTCTATTCACTATATACCGCTTTAGATTTGTCGGGCTACAATCCATGTGGAGCTGATTGCATACACCAGCCATTATTAATACAGTCCACTTAGTTTTAATAACCACCTGAAGGAACCCTTTTTACATGATGCCGACCAAGTAAAAAAGGTAATGTAAACAAACAAAAACCGGACAAGTGCAACTTGAACTCGCATGGAGAGGGTTCCGAACGATGAATATGTTATCCACCATGTTTTGTTTTAATCTGACCCAATATTATTTTCGTAACTAAAATATATTGTGTACTGTTGAATTCGGTCTTGTACCAATCAGTTATCCCAAGAACAAACTTAACATCACAGTTGAAAAACTTGTACTCCGGTACATTCCAACTGCAAACGTAAGTTTGTACGCACAATATTGAAACATTTACCATGTTGTTTTAAGACCATAGACTTCTTATAAGTTTTCCTGTAATCTGTACGTAAAGAGCTATGAGCTTATTTTATTTTCAAAATTTTGGGCTCATTAGTTTCGGTGATTAGCGTTAATTTTCGTTAACTGTTTTAAATAACTTTCATAAAATAGTTTTTCGACTAATAAAATAAATATATTTGAGACCCTCACAACAAGCCCTTCTATTTCATATGTTATACGGTATAGTTTGCAAACTTTATTCTTAAATTTTCTATATTGCCCCTCAAAAGTAACCTCCATATTCAAAATTAATATTCATTCATTCACTCCCGTGTTTGGGTAGCAGAAATTTGTGTACCAAATTTCAACTTAATCGGTCTAGTAGATGCGCAGCAAATCTGTGACAGACAGACAGACACACGAGTGATCCTATAAGGGTTCCGCCGTTTTTTCCTTCGGAGGTTCGGAACTCTAAAAGGTAGTAATGAATTGAATAACAGTCCTTAGAATGAAAGGTCAGCTTATACTGGAGATGTATATCTTTATATATAGCCTTGTGTATCATGCACATTGTACTGCCCAGCTAGGGCAAACTATAAAATATAATTATAGAAGGTAATAAAAACAAAACAATAAAAATAAAATTTTATACCATTGTGTAAGCATGTACGTCTCGTCCGTAGAGTTGTAGACTTGTAGCTCAAAACAAAGCTGGAAATAACAACATAATGTAAATAGTTTATTTCCTAGCATAAAGCAAGTAATAACGAAATAAGGTAGTTTATAGTCCGCACATTTTTTTTTACGTTGCCCCACACTGGAATTTCTCCTTTGTCGTGGGTGCGTTTACAGACATAACTTCGACACACAATACACCCAGACCCGGAACAAATACCTGCACCAAACGTACAAAAACTAACAAAAGAATATTCATAAAAGGGCCTAGCACGAATATTTCGACGTATAGTATCGTAATCGTAACGTTAATGCGAATGAATTTTGAATTGAAAATACTTGATTCGCACACTTTTTTATTTAAACTGGAGACTATATTCATACCTATATAAGATACGAATTGTGTTTCTCGTATAAATTTAAACGAATGCTATAGCATAGTTGTATTTTCGAATCAAAATTCACTCACATTAACGTTACGATTACGATACTATATATCCCTACTAATATTATAAATTTGAATGTAAGTTTGTTTGTTACGCTTTCACGCGAAAACTACTTAACCGATCATCATGAAACTTTGTACACATATTCTTGGAGGTATTAGAAGTACATAGGATACTTTTTATTGATTCTTTTTTTATTTTTACGGAAGATAAAAAAATTGTTTGTCAAAAATGAGTTATTTAATGGCTTCAATGCAAGCGAAGCCGTGGGTTTTTAACCTTGTAATATATTTACGTCAAAATATTCGTTCTAGGCTCTCTGGTCTATTACTGAGGCGATTGACTTGCCACAGTTTATTTTTACTTAGCCTGTTTGAAATCAAAATAATGGAGTTGGCATTTCAAATACACTGCAATCTAAATAGAAGCCTTCTATAATTGGTGGCTTAAGTGTAGACGATACTTTAGGAGCCGTTAACTAAAGAACTTAAATGAACAATTTCTCAACAAAAGGGAAACTAATGTGAGTTTTTGTTTACCGAGCTGACTCTGATGGATTTATTAGCGGGTTAAGTGAAGTTTCGCTTTACTATGGAATGGCTCTGGTTTTGTTTTCGTTAAATTGATACCTTGCAATTAAAGTGGTAACATTCCTTATAATGTTTTGCTTTTAAGATATACTTTATAAATACGAAGGTACAGTTCAAATTTCTAATTCAAAAGATTTTTATTCGTATAAACCATTTATACCATTCACCAATGAATATTGAGATTATAAGAAAAAAATATTACATACGTTGCTGATAGTTACTGTAGAATTAAGTAGAATAATCATCATCATCATCATTTCGGCCGAATGAAGTCCACTGCTGGACACAGGCCTCCCTCAAGGATCACCACAACCACCGATATGGATGTGTTGTGGGCTCATTGGGGGGTTTTGCCATAATCGCCACGCTTGGCAGGCGGGTTGGCGATCGCAGTTGAGTTGTTAATGTACTCGAAGGACGCTGCTGCCCATCCTCCGGCTAATCCCTTAGTCGACTTTTACGACACCCATGGGAAGAGATGGGGTGGTGGCATTCTGAGCCGGCACCACACGGTTGAGTAGAATAATGTACAGTAAGAAATAGATGAAGTAAAATAATAATGTTGTGCCATTAAATAAGATTGCATGGCAGTAAGGATTGACCAGTCCCACAAGTCGGCAGCCATTCACGAATATGACGCTTGCGAAAGCGTTGTAATTAAGCTATTGGCTTTCTGCACTACGGGTCGAGGGTTTGATTCTTACCCGGAACAAATGTTTATATGATCTACAGATCATACAAATATTTGTTCTGAGTTTTGATTGTTGTGGTTGATACTTAGGACTATAAACTGTACCTACTATACAGGAGAAATCTTAATGTGTGGCACAAATGAAAAACGTAGTTTATCCACAGATAAACCAAAAAGACCTATAATGTCGATTACTGTTCTTTTGTGTTTATCCTTGCACACTTCCGCATTTTATAACTACACTGTTTACATTGGGGGCCGTTTATTTATTACGTTAAATGATTATTAATGAAGAAAATAAAAATGTGAACGATGGCGTCTACCTTCCAACCTTTAATATGAAATTCTGTGGCAGACGGTGACTCGTCACTTACAAGATGGGCCCTCTAAATGGCCACCCCTACAGGTGACAGGTGTGAGCTGATATTACTATTATTATTACATTAAGACCATATTATTCTATAGTAGTTACGTCACTACGGATCTCTCTCTCTCTACGAATATTCGTATTCGCCGAATAACAGGCAATTATCGAATATTACTACTCACTGATTAACAAGTACGCAATACTTCACTCGAGGTACCCTGCATGGGCTGCTGAGCGGAGGATCCTGCTCGATCGGATAGAGTAAGCCATTGGGGCTATGTTGTCAGGCTATGAGAATTGCAGTCCAGTGGTGCCCTTCTGTGAGAGCATCATGCTCCAGGAAACCGCAAAGCGTATCGGCTGAAGGTTTATTCCACTCAGAGAAGGAGGATACGGTGCCGGGGTAACAAACACCCCGGTGCCCATATCCAACACGCCTGAGTGATATCATCGTTATAGAGCGTCGGGACTTCGGAGGTTGCGGGCGCACATATTGGAGAATCTGCGTGCTCATACTGAGCGGCTACCAGCGAAACGGTGGCGCGCACGTGGCCTCTGACCGCCGCCGGTGGCGTGTGTGCAGCACAACGCACAGTGAAACTTTGGGGAGATCCTTGACAATCCCCCCGAGATGTGCCTAGGAACGTGACCTCTTTAAAGTCGCCTCCCCCTCTGCTAGAGGGGGTAATCGCTTTACGTTGATCGCTTCCGAGATGTGCGTAAAGGCGTGGCACCAATGGGTGGCTCTAGATGGAGATTTTTCGAGTTCTGGAGCCCTCCTTCGGTCCTGAAGATCTCCACTCCAGTGGTTTTAACCATTGGGAATCTGACCTGCCTAAGTACATGACGTATTTCCAACGGGTGACGAAAACAGATACTTAATACTTGATGATATTCCCGTGTACTTCCACCATCCCACCATCTCTACGTAGAGGAAACTCTATGCACTCGTACGTGTATTGCTAGTCAACTATATTTTGTTATAGACACTGTCTGTCTACATTAAGTTAACATTCAGTAAAATATACGAGTCTCTTTTCCGTTGAAAGCTGGCTAAACATTTCACTTCTAGAACATCCATAAATTAAGCTTTAAGTACGAGTTTGTGTACGTGCAGAAAATAGTATCCTTCCAAAAACGTATGGAATACGAAAGCACATCATCTAAAGCTTACATATTCTGTAATTTAACACAAATTAATTCTAATTTTAATACTGTCAACGAAACGGAAACATGTAATAAAGTAGATTGATTGTTTTTTTGTCTCTGAAATTAAAAGCTATGCGTTCTGTTTTATTGGAGTCAACGATGTATACGATTTGATCTGGTTGCCAATTTCAGGTAAAAAATACATTAAATATTTAAAAAATATGATCTCGTCGTGTTATAGTCGATCGAAAATGAGTATTTTCGATCGAATTTAAAGTCAGTGATATGCCGCATATCGCTGCTAAGTAGCGACGCGTCCACCCCACCACCGACACGATGACGCCCTGACGCCGCATCGCACCGCTAATAGCAGTGGTGTGCGGTGGCGGTGGCGCTCCGTACGCCTGCCAGTATAGTATAGTGACTGGCAATCAAACTTCTTGCTATTATTGAAATATCAATAGAAAAATACTTGTGTAACTATTCATATATATTTTTTTCATATACAGAGTAAGTTATCAAAGACCTTCCAAATTTTCAAATTAAGATATAGAGATATCGACATCACAGAATATGTCGACCAACTAAAATTTCTTAAAGATTGGCGGGACATCCCGCGGCGATTCAAGCATAATGATCATAATGTTGTATTTTCTACTTTCAACGTCCACAAGAACCATAGTTCAACATCTCTAACAGCTAAATTTATGACAATAAAAGCGAGTTTATGTCAATTCAAACATAAAACACATTTAAACTAATTGCCTAGAAAGACTTGACTAAAATTTCGACTAATCCGCAACGGCAAAATCCCTCTATTTAGTCCCGATGTCACCTCTGTTCGGCGCCTAATTGCGCCCATTCAGTCCTAACAAAACGATTTCATGCCCCATTATAACATTAATAGCCTATTTAAAGAATACAGGGTGAGTTTTCGAAATGAAGCCTCTTTAATATGGCGTAATTTTTCAGATTTTCTTCCCATAGGTATATAGCCTTAAGTGCCCTGTGTGAATTCAGTGTTCTAGTGATTGCCAAGCTTGGCTTTCGAAAGTGAGTTTCTATTTTCGACTTCCAAGGAGGGCTTATTCGTATAAGGTTTTTCTTTTAGGGAATCCTAATGAGCACAACGGGGACAATTAGCTTAGTATATTCTTTTATAGCTTATTTGTAACTGCATTCCGTTGACTGCCGCTGAACGAGTGCCATTAGGGAAAAATTACCCTAACTTTGACCTCGATACTAGATTTTACGATCAAAATATATTTACATCCTACTATGCCTATAAATGTAGTGTTAGGTAAACAACACATGTTTCAATTGAAATCAGACAAAATCACTGCTCAAGGTTCTAGGGATTAAGTTTGACATCCTGATTAGACAATTGAATGGGATTTTTTTATACACTCTATTAAATAATTAATGTGCTCAATTAATAATGTTAACGATTAATTTGTTTTTAACCTTACCATAATTATCATCAGGAAAACGAATTACGCTTAATCTTTTTATCGAAATTGAAATGCTTGGGTATTTTCACTCTCAACTCTATTTTATGAGTTTGTTGACGACACGGTTGGTGCAGTGGCGGATACAGTCGGCTGCGCACCGGGTCGCGGGTTCGATTCCCGCACGGAACAAATATTTGTATGATCTGCAGGTAGTTGTTTCGGGTCTGGGTGTATTATGTGTGGAATTTGTGTCTGTAAACGCACCCACGATACAGGAGACACCCTAATGTGGGGCAACGTTTTAAAAAATGTTCAAACTTTTCTTACATCATAAAATATACAAACATTCCTAAAACATCTAGAAACGTGACACTGATAAAATTAATCTAGACGTGTTTGCTAAATCAGAACGAAAGTCGAAAGATAAATGCCTGACATCACATGTTATTACGAGAGGCAGTTCAAGCGAGCTTAGCACAAAACGAGCACTGAATCTCCAAGATCCCTGTATTATAAGACATTTTCGTTATCAAAATGAGCTTGAGATATGTCTAACTGTCTAATACTCCATCTAGTGAATATATGAAGGACATACGGAAAACGCACGAAATTGGATGTCTGGGTACTCTCGGTCAGTCTGCACCCGTGACCCCGTTCGCCAATCGACAAGGCCACAAACGAGATGGCATATCTCTGTATTGATGACGTAATACTATGACTTTTTATTTGGCACGTTCGGGTTGATTCGGCTAGAATCGGAAACAAATGGGTTCCTAAAAGACTTGGTTGATGGATATACAACTATACATGCCCGCTTATATTTGATGTTTAAGTTGATGTGCCTCTCACAAAAAAACAAGCCATAAAATTCTGGTACACGGAACTTAGCCGTGTGGTGCCGGCTACGAATAGCACCAACCCATCTCATCCCGTGGGTGTCGTAAAAGGTGACACGTGATTAGCTGGAGGACGGGTAGCAGCGTCCTTTGAGTACATTAACAACTCAACTGCGATCGCTAACCCACCTGCCTTGCATGGCGATTATGGCAAAACCTCCAAATGAGTACACACACCCAGATAACTCGGTGTGGAAATATTTGGGGAAGGCCTGTGTTCAGCAGTGGACTTTATTCGGCAGAGATGATGATGATGACATGGACCTTAAAATTTTCTACGTGTTTCATATCGGCCATTTATACGTCCACTGCTGTACAAAGGCCTCCCCCATAGATTTTCACAACTGTGTCATCATTTTGCGGGGTATTTGCCAATACTCACCACGCTTGGCAGGCGGGTTGGTGAGTGCAGTATGGCT
Source organism: Diloba caeruleocephala (assembly GCA_947459985.1). NCBI lineage: Eukaryota > Metazoa > Arthropoda > Insecta > Lepidoptera > Noctuidae > Diloba > Diloba caeruleocephala. The sequence goes on from OX381618.1 coordinate 9,477,772, forward strand.
ACCGTTTCACAGAAGGGACGCTGCTGCCCATCCCTCTGGTTTAGATTCCCTTAGTCGCCTTTTACGACACCCATGAGAGGAGATGGAGTTTGTAGTTTGTGAGTAATTAGCTACGTGTTTAGCGTTCTAGAACATATTTGTATCTAGTAATAAACAATGCTTATTCTATGGCCAAAGAACAGGCCAGCCCTCAACTAAACTTTGAGAACATAATATAAATAATATTTTCCTGCAAAACTCAATGTCCGTCGGGATGGTATCTGGATTAAAAATAAATCAACACTTAATCGCCTCCTGTGGATGTTGTAAACGGCAACTAAGGGACTCTAAACTGAAGGAGTGGTCAGCAGCGTCCCTTCTGTGGAACAGCAGACTTCTACGCTCACCTTGGGTAGGTGAGCGTAGAAGTCTGCCAAGCGTGGTACTAGCAAAACCCCCCTAAAATAACGACACATGGCATGTAACCGATTGTCTATTGATCAGATCTTTGTTCAGCAGTGGGCGACCTTTGGCTGCTACGATGATGATGAAACTTAAACGTTAAGTTCTTTAGACCCGCTACATAGTTAAATTATTCCCACTGTTACCCATAATGGGAATCGATTTATTTGCAAAGCCAAGGTTTCGACGCACTCGTACACAAAACATCGAAAATCGATATTCAATAATACGATGTCCAACTAAATACTCGTTCGCGAAAATTATTGCCGTATGGTGCACGGACTTATCGCAAAATTCATATTAATAATATGCACAAGCGATAAAAATCTAGTGGCGAGGTGCTATCGATCGTAGAGTCACGTGATGCAGCCACGACCATATATTTAGCAGAGTTATCTATCCTTTTGCGCTTATAAAATCCCAATTCATTCGAGCGCGCTCGACGGACTATCAGCTAAAGCAATAGGATGCGAGGTCAAAACCAACATTGCTTTTTCAATGTTATACGCACTTTCTTATTAAATTTAGGAGTGAGTTAAGATAAAATAAAAGATTACTATATTTCTTTCCTTATCTTTTCTTTTTCAAAAAACAATATCCCTCTGTAGGTGTTCTCCTGTACCTTGGGTACAGTTTACAGACATAAATCTCACATGCATAAACACTCAGACCCGAAAGAACTATCTGTAGACCATACAAATATTTATTCCGTGCGGAGATTGAACCCGCGACACCTCTGCACCAACAGTGCTGCAGATTAGGGATTAGGTAGTGTAGCAGGTGTGACGAGTCGATAAATCCTTGTTCGATCCTATGAGGGTGGCATGATCATGTCTGATCAAATCTTCCATAATCTAAATGTATACAAATAAATAAAATTTAAGTGTCTGTTTGTAATGTCAAAATAACAGCTTTTTACTTAACGCATATGAAAGTATATACGGTACCTACAACAAAAAAACCTATTCATTTTTTTATCTGTCTGTTGGTTAGTCTGTCTGTATGTTTGTTCCCGCTAATCTCCGAAATGGCTCAACCGATTTTTACGGGACTTTCACTGGCAGATAGCTGATGTTATAAGGAATAACTTAGGCTACTTTTATTTCAGAAAAATAATTATGTTTTCGCACAAAATAATTAAAAACAAAACCCATGAAATCCAATATATATACTCTATGTCAAATGTCTATGCCGAAGTATGTACTCTAAATTATTTATAATAATTCGATTTCTTTTATATTAAAAGGCGGTTGAAACCGTGTGGTGCCGGTTCAGAATACCACCACCCCATTTCCTTCCGTGGGTGTCGTAATAGTCGACTATGGGATTAGCCGGAGGATGGGCAGCAGCTTCCTTCGATTACATTAACAAATCAACTGCGATCGCCAACCCGCCTGCCAAGCGTGGCGATTATGGCAAAACCCCTCAATGAGCCCACAACACACCCATATCGGTCGTTGTGGTGATCTTTGGGGGAGGCCTGTGTCCAGCAGTGGACTTCATTCGGCCGAAATGATGATGAAACCGTGGGACCCAGCTAGTTTATAAATAAAGATAAAAAGAACTTTGTCTCATCTTTGTATGAATAAAGGCCTTTGCCCTACAATATAACAGTTACGGCATTTGACGCTACTATTGGCGCAGTGGCTAAGCAATTGGCTTCCTTTGCTATTTGTCACTACTTCGATCCCCACACAGCACAATATTTGTAGAATCTACAGAAATATTTTTTTCGGTCTGGCTTTTTGCATATGAGATTTATGCCTGTAAACTGTATCCATGATACAGGAGACATTTGTCAATAAATCTATATGAATTTCGCAGTTCCTACTGACTGCTACTGAGAATTAATGCCAAAACAAAATTAGAGGTTTTTGCTTTAAAGTCCAAACATATATTATGGTGCAATATTATGTGACAAAAATGCCGGGCAGAGTCTGGCGTGGCCTCCTAAAGAAAGGTCCACAACCGCTTTGAGTAGTCCCGTCCGGACGGTAAGCATGAATAAGTCATTGTGAAGCTCAACACTATTTGAAGGAGCTCAACGAACCGACTCCCTACAATATCATCAGCAGATAATTTGTGTATACCCAAAGCGATCAACATATCGGCCACACAACGGCCACTACTGAACAACGGCCTCCCCCATAGATTTCCACAACTCTTTCATCATACTGGGGGGAATTTGCCAGTACTCATCACGCTTGGCAGGTGGGTTGGTGAGCGTAGAATGGCTACTGTTCCACAGAAAAGACGCTGCTGCCCATACCTCTGGGTTAAAGTCCCTTTGTCGCCTTTTACGACCTCCACGGGAGGAGATGGAGTGCTGCTATATTCTTAATCCGGACACCCAGAGCGATCAGATAAGTGAAATAAAAGTGATTTGCCATCCTCAAACAACACTATATCTTGATCTTTTGTGTGTTAAGGTAGGTTATTAATATAATTGAAAAAAGGAACGGGCCTAAAATGGATCCCTCTGGAACACCCAATGCTACCACAAACCCCAGAGATATCATTCCATTAACGTCCACTCTCTGGGTGATATTATCTCAATAAGAAATAAGGAGATACAGAGGAACGTTCCTAATTCAGAGCTCTTATATTTGGTTTGTTTTTATTTGCAAGTTCTGCGTATCAGTTTTTTATTCGATGAACTTTTTTATAATTTTTACAGCGGTTTTTTTTGATACAGTTAAGTATGCAAAAAAAGAACTAGTTGTTGAAGTCTTTCCCTGTTAAATGTTACAGTTTTTGAGTTTTCCTAATGAACGAATTTATTCGATCATGTTTCTGAAACTTATTATTGCTGAATTGGCGATTTGTTTTTTTTTGCCATTGCCCCACACTATGGTTTCTCCCGTGTCGTGGGTGCTTTTACAGACATAAATTCCACATACAATACGCCCAGACCCGGACCACCTGCAGATCATACAAATATTTGTTCCGTGCGGGAATCGAAGCCACGACCCGGAGCGCAACAACCGACTGTATCAGCCACTGCACCAACCGTGCCGTTAAGTTATACGCTTTAGATCAACAGACAACTGCCGATCATAGTACACTGCTATCTGCCCCTTGTGCATTACCAAGATTTCCATTCCTTCCAAATGGTTGTCTGGAAGGGATCGCCGAGTTGTGTTGACGATCCTAGTCAATTGTACTAGATTTTTATTACTGGTGTTATTACTTGTATTTTTTTTAGTACGCAATAAAGTACATTTATTGTTGTAATTATGTATCTCTTATTACTTGCTTACTTACTTTAGCAACCCGGTCTTTAGATAATTGGCTTACGCGGGGACATGGGTCCAACACGTAGATGCCTTTTAGAGAATTTTAATCTGAAATGTAATGGAACACTGAGAAAAGACCGGGTAAACCGGACCGGGTAACCGTGAAAATAGAAACATAATTATACCATGAGTATGAGATGGAATCTATAAATAGTACAGTCTATTGCGATGGGTTTTATATGGAAAAATAACTTAAATTGATAAACAGGAATATGGCGTCTACCTTTCAACCTATAAAGTGAAATTCTGTGGCATACGGTGACTCACCACTTACACCGTTTAGTTTAGTTAGATGGCCCCCCTAAATGGCACCACTACAGGCAACAGGGAGCAACGCAATAGTAAACCGCTCTGGTGTCAGGTAAATAGGTGCAGCACCGCTAGAGGGATTGACCGCTTTACAGTCACATAGCACTAATTGACGGCTCAGGTGCGATCGTTCTGGAGAACCTGGAGCCTCCCTTTGTTGCCGAAAGAAAGTCCATGAGGTATCCCACCGAGAACCACACCACCAAAAACACACACATGTGATTATGATAATGATGATTTTCGTTAAGTGCCAGGTAATAAAATCATAGGTAAGACAAAACAAGATTGCCTATTCATATTTTTCTTTTTTCATTTTATCTTAATACTTTATATATCCTGTTCAATTTGAGGCGTGTTTATGTCAATACAATTGAATAAAAAATTCCAGTAGTGTAGCATATCTACTGTACCAAACCTAATTCAAATATAAACTCAAACAACTGAAAAACATTATTGATATAGAAATTGCCATCTCATTTTAAAGCCATAGCCAAGAAATTTTAAAAACCTAAGTTCTTGATATGTCATGTATAATGTACCTTCTCATCTTTGGAACGATGTATATATAATGAGATCTAAGACAATACTATAGTTTCCATTATCATCACTTACATGGCACATTATGGACTAAGAGGTTCACTACCCTTATTAAATAAAGTACCTTTAGGTTCATATTATTAGGCGTACAATGGAGACCCAGACATGCCAGTGACGTGTGTCATCTGTTACGCAACACTCTTCATTCATCTTGATTAAATCTCAAGCCTTATATTTCGATTTTTACCATGAAAAGCCTCTATTATAAATGATAAAAGGAAAGCAAGACCTCATCTCGTAAACGACAAGTCCAAACGACGTATATATTTTCGGAATACAGGAAATGTTTTTTGATAAATAAATAAAAGCACTGTTATTATCCCTATTGGGCGAGCTGTAAAGAAACAAATGTAGAATAAATAGTAGAAGGGCACTGTAGCTAATGAAATTACTGGGCATAAGAGACTAAATAAATAACTTTACGTCTCAAGGTGACGAGTGCAGTGTGATGCCCTGCAGGACTAATCCTGGGTAGTATTCTAATTGTTATGAACAGCCATGTCGCTTACCATCAGGCGAATGAATCGCTCATCTCGTCATCAATTGTACAAAATTAGGAAATAATCCCGAGAACTTAGCTACCTAATATTGTATATTCAAATTCTATCATGCATAATATAAAGAAATCTGATTTCATTTAAATCTAATATTTACATATATGTATTAAATCTGGCATTCATCGTAATCATTATCATCTTCATATCAGCCAAAGGAGTGGACTTCTTATGGCTGCCGAACAAAGACCTCCCCATAAACGACCGGTTACATGCCGTGAGTCATTTTTGGGAGATATTGGCTGGCGGGTTAGTGAGCGTAGAATGGTTGCTGTTCAAAGAAGGAACGCTGCTGCTTAACCCTCTGGTTGAGTCCCTTAATAGCCTTTTACGACATCCACGGGGGGAGATGGAGTGTTGCTATATTCTTAATTCAGACACCACACGGAACCAAAGTGGGCGAACTAGTATACAGATCTTCAGATAGTAAATAACCTTCGTCGCTCGTGAACATGCACAACAAGAATCACCGATGTGTTGCCGACATATTGTGGGGACAGAGAATGGGAGGTACGACAGATGAATGTGAGTTGGGCTTCCGGTGCTTGTCACTCACTGCAAGAAATTCAGAAACAGTCAGCTACTGCTTATAATAAGACTTTGTTACGTCTTTTTTCGAGTGAATAGCCGCCAACATTGTATCAGAGTTGTTCAAGATGCCCTAAGGCCTACAACTTGGCATAACGACTGCTGTCTCAGACCACCAGGACCATCGATTTTACATGCAATCCGAAGTTCGGAAAGGCTTAGTTCAAATGTGTGTATGAGCGCGTTCTACTTATTCTTCGGTTCTATCACTCAAAAAGTTCAGTTATGTACAACACTGGTTGATGTATGCTGAAATGATGATGGTGTCTTACTTTGACTAGTTATATAAAGAGAAAACGTTTGTTTGTTTGAAAACTACTAAACCAGTTGACACTAGGTTTAATATGTGGGTACTCCGAAGTACCTTATAAGCACATATTATAAATGTGGAAGTATCTATGATTGCCAGTCGCACTCAAACGACTCAACGATTCAAATGAAAGGCATAAAGGTAGATTAGGTCATGGGTCATCAAACTAGTACGTAAGTGAGATACTTTCTATTGCATTTTTAATTGAAATTTAATCAGATCTGTTAGCGGACAAAAGCGTGGATAATAGCTAACTACAATATACATCATCAAACTATTGACAAGTGTATGTTTCTTTCTGCCAAAAAATATTCATACACGAGAATACAAAAAGAGTACAAAGCAGTTATAGCCTAGTGGTTTAACGCGTGCCTTCCATACAGGAAGATCTGAGGTCGATCCCAGCCCGGACTTCTGACAATTCGGATTCATGTGCGGATCAGAATTTGATTATCAATTGCGTTAACGGTGAAGGAAAACATCGTGAGGAAAGCTGCACACCTGCAGCTCCAAAATGTTCTCGACGATGTGTGTAGTCCGCCAACCCACACTAGGCCAGCGTAGTGGACTAAGGCTTCACCTTTCTCATCATGTGAAAAGACCCGTGCCCAGCAGTGGGATAGTAACAGACTGATGTATGTCCAAGAATACAATTTAGCTTCTGGATACATTCTTTCGAAGAAGACAGCCTCCTAAGCAATAGTGCCACGCCACATAATACGGCCGTCTCTATAAATTTCCCAGCAAAATATATACCAAAAAAGCTTACGGCATTTCCAAACATACCAACAATTTACCCAAAAGCAATACATTTTTCCGGCCAAACAAATCCCATGTTCCCGCATTTCTCGTCATATCACAGTGACGTTAACTCGCATATTGTAACTTCACATGGACGCTGAACGCTGTGCAATGAACAAACGACAGTTGGGAATGAAATGCTAATATAATACAAATTGTGGTCTGAATACGATAGGGTTGGCAGTACACGGTATTTTCATTACTCAATTTCTGTAGCAGTTACCTAAGTATTTTTTTAATAACTTGACCCAATTTATCTGTCAAACTCGTAACTACCTACCGACTTAAGATGACCCACCAATATGGTTAAGAAATCCTTTTTATTTTTTTAAGTGAAAGTTCTGTCGCACTAGGTTTTCTTCTGTGTCGTGGGTACGTTTTATAGACAACCAATCCGAGCGGGAATCGAACCCGCAACAATGAGCGCAGCAAACCAATCGCAATCGCACTACGCCAACCGTACCTGTCCAATATTAAGCATCATAAATCGTGGAATTTTCTATCCCTTTTACAACAACAGGTTTTTGTAAAATGTAGTCTCACGCAGGTATCGCGTTCTCCGCCAGGAAGACGGTAGCATGCACGTGGTCACGTGCCACCGTGTGCGCAGCACAGCGCACAGCGAGGCTTGAATCCCTTACAACCCTCCACCTTTTTACAGTCGCCTTCCCTCCGCTAGAGCGGGTGACCGCGTTACAGTCATCCCCTCCGAGATGTGCCTAAAGGCGTGGACCAATAGGCGGCTCTAGTGTGATCTTACGAGAACCTTGAGCCCTCTTCGGTGCCGAAGATGACCGCTCCAGTGGTTTTAGCTGGTATATATCACCAACCTTTTGTGTTTTTCTTTCGATAAGTGTTTTCATACTTATACTTTTATATAATAAATTCATTTATTGTATCCATACATATTATCATGAAGACGTGCGCAGTCTGTAACATTAATTTCACTGAAGGTGTCTATTGCATAAGCTGCAATAAACATATGGACTTTGGATGCGCTAAAATATCGGAAAGTGGATGGAAAAAACTCGGAGTCGATAGAAGAGCTCAGTGGAAATGTCCCACGTGCAAGATTTCGTCACCAGCTGTAACTCCCTCCGAAACGGCGTCCATGGAAACCATACTTTTCGAAATCAGAGACATGAAACGACAGCTACTTAACTTGCCAACATTGGTGGATGACATACGAGTTATTAAAGATGAGTTATCCCAAGTTAAAGTAACGTGCGAATGTACAGGCGGAAAACTCGAAGAATATGGCTCCAGACTGGCTGAAGTAGAAACTAAAGTAAATGAACTTGAGAAGCTCCAGGTAACATTAAATGTTTTGCGGACTGATTTAGAGAAGATAAAGTTTGAGTTTACGACCCAGGAACAACGATCCCGGTTAAACAATGTGGAGATCAAAGGGGTTCCGAATAGAAAAAGTGAGAACCTATTCACAATCGTCGATGCTATCGGCCGTAAAGTTAATTATAACTGTCCGAAAGCTCAAATAAACTATATCTCCAGGGTTCCCATATTTAATTCTAATGAGAAACTCATTATAGTGAGTTTCTTAAACAGATACGTTAAAGAAGATTTTATTGCGGCAGCACGCGCTGATAAGGCGCTGTCTGCCTCAGATATTGGTTTCCAAGGAACATCACAACGCATCTACGTCAATGACCATCTGAGCGTAGACTACAAGAAGCTACTAAGCAGAGTCAAGGTCATTGCCAAGGAGAAAAACTACGAGTATGTATGGGTTAAACACGGTAAAATACACTTATTAAAAAATCAGTCCTCCAAACTTATTATCATAAGAAAGGATTCAGATTTAAACAAGATAGTCTAAAATGCTTCCTAGTTCGTCCTCATAGTTCTGTACCTAATCACTTCGTTATAGTTGTAATTATATTGTACTATTGTCATCTGTTTTTAAATAAATCAAAATTTAAAATATTCCAAATAAGTCAAATTTATAATACCATAACTAACTATTGTAAAATGTTGAGCACCCCTGCCGCACTAATGCGCTTGACACCTCTTATTTGTTTCTTTAAAACTTTAATCTGTGTTTCTTATCATGCAGTTTACTTTAAAGCTCTAACGCATAATTATATCCTCTTCACGATCGATTTCACACATAAACATTATTGTTTGCTTTCATGCACAAATATTGTATTGTTTGTACCTTGCTTGGGCGCATTCTTAATTGAGTTATACCGTGTTTGCACGTTATTATTTTCAATCTACCTTATCTTTAATTTATTATTATACCAGTGTCATATTTTATTACAATATACTTACGTGTATTCAGTTATTGACTCTATTTTCAATGGCCACTAATGCTATTAATAACTTGAATATATACTACCAAAACGTTCGTGGGCTTAGAACTAAAACTGATATTTTCTATCGTCAAATGTTACGTAACTCGTTTGATATTATTGTTCTCACAGAGACGTGGTTACTTGATGGGATATCGGACTCTGAATTTTTCGACAATCGGTACATCGTATGGCGCCGTGATCGTGATTATGTTACTACCGGGCAATCGCGTGGTGGAGGTGTGTTAATTGCGACTCGTAGGGAATTATCGGCAGTCTCTCAACCACTTTTTAATTCTACAGCAGAGGACTTTTGGTTAAGCTTACGACTGAAAAATTCTAACACACGTTCCTACTTTAACTTGCATCTCTGTGTTATCTATTTATGTAAACAAAACTTTGGTCTTTCTTTTTCATTACAATTGTCTAACTTTCTCTTAAAGTTAAACCAAACGGTTATCAATAATGTCTCGGACACATTTCTTGTTGTGGGTGATTTTAATCTGAGCGGAGTAAATTGGCTGCCCTCCGATAATCTATTTCTTGTCCCATCAAACGTCAATACCCATGATGAATATTCCCTTATCGATGAACTATGTGCGCTAAACTTTAATCAATATAATGGCATTCTCAATGGGCACCGCAAAATCTTAGACTTAGTTCTTTCAAATAATACAGTTACTGTAGCTGAATGTTCAGATCCGTTAGTGCCCATTGATGCTTACCATCCGGCATTACTCGTTGATGTATGTTTTGTAGAAACCAGTGTGCTGGAGTGTGCATCTCGTACTCGATATTTATTTGACAAAGGTGATTTTAATTCGATCAATAATGATGTTAGTATGATCGATTGGGAACGCGAGTTCTCAAGTCGGACAATTGATGAATCTGTTCACTTTTTTAATCACGTAATATCTGATCTGCAACAAAAATATATACCACAAAAGCTTTGTCATAATAAATCTTATCCGGTCTGGTATAGCTTACCACTTATAAAATCTATAAAAGAGAAATATAAATACCTAAAAAAATTTAAGACCTATGGCAATAAATCGGATGAATTAACCTATAAGCTTCTTCGTGAAAGAGTAAAATTACTTGAATCGCAATGTTATACCAGTTATTTGGAACTAACTGAGGAGTCAATCAAAGCAAATCCGAAATATTTTTGGACATTTGTGAAAAAGCGTCATAACTCGAATGCGGTCCCTAGTACTTTAATTTATAAGAATCAAACTTTGCTTTCTGGTGAATCAATATGTGAGGCGTTCTCTGCATATTTTCAGTCAAATTTTCTTGATCCTATCTGTACCAATAACACTAACCCCAATTATTATTCTTCTTCTTTTACCGAATCATCTGTAGCAGATAGTTCTAGCATAACAGTAAACGTTGAGAACGTGAGCAACTTACTTCGCAAACTGGACACATCTAAAGCGGCGGGCCCGGATAATATTTCACCAAAATTTCTTGTACGGTGCGCAACATCTCTAGCTCAACCTTTCTCAATTCTATTCAGAAAATCCTTATGTACTGGTATTGTCCCTAAAATATGGAAATCAGCTTTTATAACGCCCATCCATAAAAAAGGACCCAAAACTGAGATTACAAAATATAGGCCAATATCGAAATTATGTATCATAGCCAAGGTTTTCGAAAGGATTGTCTATAATCAAGTGTATTCGGCTCTCAAACATTCATTCACCCCATTTCAACATGGTTTTCTGAAGGGCAGGTCTACAGTCACGAACCTAATCTTGTTGAATGATTTTATAACTGAAGCCATGGATAAGGGTGAGCAAGTAGATGTAGTCTATACTGACTATAGCAAAGCTTTTGACCGCATTGACCATGACATCCTACTTCGTAAATTAAATAGCATGGGTATACGCGGTGACTTGCTTAGATGGTTCTCCTCTTATTTGGAAAACAGGTCTCAAGCTGTAGTGCTAAACAACTATATTTCAAGTTGGGTTCCTGTCCCCAGTGGATGTCCTCAAGGTTCTCTGCTTGGCCCTTTGTTGTTTACTGTCTATGTTAACGACATCGACTCATGTTTTATGTCTTCTCAACTACTGTGCTTCGCTGATGATATGAAAATATACGCTACTATATCTTCACTAGAGGACACGACTACTCTTCAGGCTGACCTACAACGCTTGGAGGAGTACTGTCGTACGAGTAGGTTGGACCTTAATCCCGAAAAATGCTCGGTGGTAACGTATTCACGTAAACGCTCAGTTATATCTACGACATATACCCTGGGCGGTCAATTACTATCTAAATGTAATTCTATTCGCGACTTGGGCGTGCATCACGACTGCAAACTTATCTTTGACACACACGTGAATGCAATTATCGCTAAAGCGTCTAAGTCATTGGGATTTATCATGCGATTGTCTAAATGTTTCACTAAGGCCAAAACATTAAAAATTCTTTACTGTACTTTCGTTAGAAGTCAGTTAGAATATGCAACCGAAATATGGAATCCATGCTACCAAAAATATGTCGAGCGAATTGAGAACATACAAAAAAGATTCGTAAAATTTTTGTGCTTTCATCAAAGGGTTCCGTATCAGTCCGAAAATTACTTAAACCTGTGTAAACAGTATCATTTGTTACCTTTATCAACTCGCCGCGAGATCTCCGACTGTATTTTAATGTTAAAAATCTTTAAAAATGACATCGATAGCCCCGATCTCTTATCTAAATTTAATTTTAATGTTCCGTCAAAAACTCGCTTTAATCCACCTATATGTGTACCATTTGCATCCTCAAATTACAGGCAAAACTCTTATGTTGTGCGTGCAAGCAGAAACTTCAATAAATTGTGTAAGCAGCATGATTTTGATCCATTTAGCACGAGCGTGGTCGCGGCTAGAAGGTGCTTAAGCCTCAATTTCTTTAAATGAAACAGTGTATAACCGTTATAATTCTAGTGGTGGCCATGTAATTATGTTTGTTTAAACTATGTTAGCCTTATGTGTGTATAATTATGTAGCTATAATTTTGTATACTACCAGTTTGATAGATTATAAGTAAATTTTGTTTCTTTTTTGTTTATTTCCTAAGTAAGAACGTTCACTCTAGTTTTATTTTTCTAGATTTTATACGTGAAGACTTGTTATTGGCTGTCTGTCTACTTTACTGTTATCATTTTGTTATATTTTGCTGTAAGTCTTCCATAGAAATTAAATAAATAAATAAATAAATAAATAAATAAATATATGTAGGAGTCCGGCATACCCCTTCGCCCTTCCCCGGGCCGAAGGAAGTTCCATGTAGAATTTCCACTAAATATCAATAAAAATAATATAAAAAATTTAAAGGAGTCTGGCATGCCCCTTCACCCTCCCCCGGGGCGGAGGAAGTTAATGTAGAATTTCCACTGGAGACCAATAAAATTAAATAAAAGGTACCGCGGTCTAAGTAAGAGTTGACGATGGCATGACGCCGCGGTCCCTGCACTAATTCGCAGATTATTTCAAAAGCTTTTGAAGTGCTCATAGCTCACTGGCTTCCGCGTAGGTCTATGTATATGTCCGGTGCTTTGCACTGATCCTACCCAACTTGCGGATATCTAAAAGAGAATCAAAAGTTCGATAGCAAGTCTAACTCAAAGATGTCCGTGATTGGTTTGCATAGATAAGATAGCAGAGTTGAAACTTGAAACCCGGTAAAGGACAGCGGGTATTTTTTATTCCTCATAATTAAAAACTTTTCCACGTTAATGAAGCCTTGAGCATCGCTGGAATTAAGTAGATACACCTCTACAAACTTGCTACTCCACTCTACTACTGGCTTGTGGTCATCATCATCATAATTTCAGAAGAATGAAGTCCACTGCTAAACACAAGCCTTCCTCAAAGATTACCACAACGTACTGGTCTGAGTGTGTAGTGTGCTTATTGGGGGATTTCGCCATAATCGCCAGCTTGGCAGACGGCTCGGTAATCGCAATTGCGTTGTTAATGTACTCTAAGGACACTGCTGCCAATCCTCCGGGTAATCCGTGCAGTCGAGTGGTGGCAGCAACGAATAACTGCAACCCATCTCATGACGTGGGTATCGTAAAAGGCGACTACGTGATTAGCCAGAAGATGGGCAGAAGCGTCCTTCGAGGACATAAACAACAACTGCGATCGCCAACGAGCCTGCTCACCGTAGCGATTATGGCAAAAACCCCCCAGTGAGCACACAACACTGGGTTTGTTGGGACTGGTCGATGTAGCGATCTTTAGGGGGGGGCCACTGTCCAGCAATGGACTTTATTCGGCAGAAATCATCATTATCACCTTTACAAATTAAAACTTCTATTATTTGAGTTCCAGCATTGATATGTGTACATATATTCATAATACTAAGCCATACTTTCTGAACCAGAAATACAAAACGAAACAAGAAGTCGGCCGTTTACTATGCAACGGGAGTTGTAAGACTCAATTGAGATTAATGAGCTGAGGCGTCCAGAGGCACTTTTGGGCTAAAGGCTTGTATTCTGTGAGCTGGTTACGTACTGCGTTTACGAAAAAAAACTAGTCTTTCATTATACATCCCATTAACGGGAAGATGAGCAAGTCATTTACCCGTTGGTAAGCGTCACACCGGCCCATAACAATTATAATGCTACCCAGGGCTAGATCTGCGTGGACATATCCAGATGAGTGATTTAGTATTTTATTCCCAGTAATTTCACTGGCTACAGTGCCCTTCAAACCAGAACACAGTAAAGTCTAAAGTTTAAAACTACTGCTGGGCAGCAAAATATTTGACACTGTGGTGCTACGTTTTCAGACTCTTGCAATAAGAGAGCTACCATTAATGAAAGCCCCAATATAGGTAAACCAATATATGTTTGCCCTCCAGTGAAACCTAGAACGTTGTTGATGATGATAATCTCTAAGGTTAGACGAACAGTTATCAATAGTACACACATAACCTTAGAACTCTACTCTGTTAGGCCATAAGTTTTTATTGGTAAGGTTCACTTACATGTCTTTCATTTTACATTATCATGTTATTCATCCGCATAATCAAAATACAAAATCAATAATTAATACTAAATTAAAATTACATTGCATTATTATGTGTATACAATTACATTATTGCTTAGTTATACAATTAAAATCAATAAATTTGTCTTAAGTATAAAACACTCGTTCAACTAGCCAGCGGTTTAAGCGTGTTTTAAAGCAGTGCCATTCTTATGAGACGACTATGTACTTACCAATACATACATATGCATGCGCATAAACATTTACGAATTCTATCCTAAACAGAGGCCAAGTCATAAAATCCTAGGCTGTTTCATTCGATACCAACCCTAGAATGCGATTAGGAATGACAAGTAGGCTTTTGCGACCTACGTCAGTAACGACGACATCCCGTGGCGAATACTATTGTCCCGCTTACAGATTGTTCGTCCCCCGACATTTATAAGGTTAAATAAATTAATAATACCAGCACCTACGGGTTAACCCTATTCTATTTATAAGCGGAAAATGTTTACGGTCGCATTTGTAAAACAAATGACTTTTCACTAAAGTGTAACGTCTGTTTAGTGCGTTTATTTTTCTGTAGTTTATGTGATACGGATAAAAGTTGCTCCATTTTTGCTTCAGAACGAACGAATAGACTAATAAGTACATACATTATTGTGATACTTAATTAAAATTTATCATAGAATTCCGATTCTCAAATTAGATAAGAAACATTTTAGGTATTTATTGTACAACATTTTAACTTAATACCAACTCAGAAATTCAATACATTCATAACAAGTTTTGTTAACTATATTTTAACCCAGCCTTTAGAAATACTAGGCTAAGTTCAAACATATCAAATATTTCTTACTAATTATAGAAGATTCCTATGTGAACCTATGAATAAATGAACTACTCGCTGTAACCAAGAGAAAGCACATCACACAACTTCACTCCACATTCGGCCTTAGGTCAACCAAATAAAGTCTAATATACCATGCATATGATTCTAAAATTTAGTTAAAAATACTCACAATAGGAAGTCTTGCTCCCAGCATGGAGTCGGACCCTTAACTGTCACCGTCGTCGACTTGACATTCTGTAGTTTGAGTGTCACGTAAGTGTTGAACTGTTGTACTCCTGGCAAAATAAACCTTATGTCAGTATTTTCAGAATTCAAAATCGATTGACAAATACGAACAAGACAAATACGCTAGACTACGCGCATGAAAATAAAAACTACGACATAAGTTACTTGTATAATCAAAGCCCCAATAAGTGCTGAAAGTTACATTAGACTAAATGTAGGGACTGTTTTCGGGTTTGTGTGACCGCGGTCTCTGAAACTTAATTCAAAGGGCCACTAAATAGTAAATAGAAATGGGTTCTAGTTAAGTCTCCCTAAAAGTACTTCATTTGTCTATAAAATAATACGGGTACTTAATTATGCTACAGTTCAGTACATTATTTCATCATCAGCCTATACCGCTCCACTGCTGGACGTAGGCCTCTCCCAGCGTGCGCCACAACATCCTGTCATCAGCTTTCCGCATCCAGCCGGATCCAGCAACCATTTTCAGGTCGTCCATCCATCTAGCTGTTGGGCTCCCCACACTACCCATACGCGGTCTCCACTTTAGGACTCGTCTAATCCATCGGCCATCGGTCCTTCGACAAATATTATTTAAAAATCTTTTTTTTTTTTTAAATATCTTACCTTGCATAGAAACATAGCGCGCCTTTTTCACTGAAACAAACAAAAATAAACAGTTTAATCCCAATTACTACATTGTTTTTAAGATATAGGTAAATTTTGAATTCGTTTTAAATGTAATTGACAATTACGGGTATGGTTAAAATGATAAATAGTACGTATTATATGTAGTATATTTTAAACCTATGTATTTGACCGGATCTATAGTATGTAGATTTTTATGTATATATATCTTATTATGAAATTTTTGTAATATATCTTTTTCTACCTCTGTACGATGCATTTCTTTTTCATCCAAAGGTCTGTCTGGTAGAGAATACCATATGGCATTAAGTCCGCCTTGTGTACTATATTTGTGCGTAAAAGTATAAATAAATAGTTTTACTCCATGAAAAAGTGTAATACATGGTATTTATATTACTAATTAATAATAACAAACAGGAAAAACAAAATTTGGTTCATGGTATTTAATAAAAATACTTCTGACTGCCTTTTTAAGCTCCGGCCTGTATGACTATCTCATAAATTAAATCTGCACAACTAAATAATTATTCACTAGAAATACTGGCTGGTGGGAACGATAAATATCGGTGTGCTATTTCTGATAATATTTTGAAATTACTACGATACAATTACGTTGTAATTGATTTATATTAAACATGCTAAATAAAAAAAAACAAACGTATCCAATCATGTCAATTGCCAGTGCAGGCGCATGACCAAAATCAAAATTCCTTCCTATTAGGCAATCGGTGAAAGTACCAGTCTTGCCCACGGCACGTGCCACTCGCAGGACCCCACCAATTTCTTATCGCAAATTGCACCAAATCCGAATCCGGGAAAGCTTCGCATTGAGTATTGCGAATGCAGAAGCAGCATTCTACATCAATAAAAATGTTCCGCAATTGCACAACATCCCTGAAACGATGGGTAACGGTCAATGACTGATATAAAATAAGTCAGTTATAACTAAAATTTTTGCGGGAATTGTTACTTACGGCTGAAAATTTTAATACAAATTCTTTGGATGTGGGATAGAAGATTTGTCTTGTGTATGATCTTAACACAAAAACAGATAAAGTTCGAAATCTTAAATCTAAAGATTATGGATTAGATTGAATGTTAATTTCGGCCGTAAGATTGTAAGTTTCTTTCAGTTGCTAAGTATGATTATGATTTACTAGATTAGACATATAATAGTGAATTCATTATATATTACAGTAACTAACAACTTTAAGATCAATTAAACTAGTAATATACTATAAACAACTAATAAAAATGGGCGTGCCACAGGGCTCAATTTTGGGCCCCTTTCTGTTCTTAGCCTATATTAATGATCTGCCTTATATGATGTCAGCATTATGTAATACAATTTTATTTGCTGATGACACTTCGCTTATTTTTAACATAAACAGGAAAGACAATGAAGTTGTTCATGTCAATGAGAGTTTAATCTCTCTGTCTAAATGGTTTACTGCAAATAATCTCTTATTAAATGCAAATAAAACAAAATGTTTAAAATTTTCGTTGCCAAATGTACCTCAAGTCGGATTGGAAATAATTTTCGAAGGCAACAATCTTGAGATTGTACATGAAACCGTATTTCTAGGTATAACCATTGATTATAAACTACAATGGGGTGCTCATATAAAGGCTTTATCAAGTAAGTTAAGTCTGCTGCATTTGCAGTTAGGAAAATTAGGCATCTAACTGACGTAGCTACGGCCAGACTTGTATATTTTGCGTATTTCCACAGTATAATGTCATATGGCATTATGCTGTGGGGAGCAGCAGCTGGTGTAGATTCAATATTTATATTACAGAAGAGAGCCATCCGCGCAATATATAATATGAGCCCTCGCGAATCACTTAGAGACCTCTTTAAAGATATCAATGTACTAACAATGCCTTCTCTTTACATTTTTGAAAATATTATGTTTGTCCGTAAAAACTTGCTAATGTTTAAAGTAAAAAGTGACATTCATTGTATAAATACCAGAAATAGACATAAAATAGTAGTACCTAAATTTAGATTGTCCAAAACCAACAAATCGTTCTTAGGTAACTGCGTTCGGTTTTATAATAAGATACCAAAAGAAATTACTGATCTGACAATCGGGAAGTTTAAATCGCACGTCAAATCAATTCTTATAAAAAAAGCATATTATAGGATTAAAGACTATGTTGACGATAGGGACATATGGCGTTAGCCCTTTTCTGCACATGTGGCTTCCCTGGAAACCTAATATATCTGAAGTGATATTTGCATTGTATAACTGCCATATTTATCTTTTATATATAGATGACTAATTTAAATACTTTGTAACGAACAGATTTGTAAAAGACGTAAAAAAAATGACAAAAAAGACCTAACCCTGAGTTTCTTTCAGCATTTCTTCTCAGAGGTTGTCATGTAGCGAAATGCCCTCCGTTGTTTCAATATGACGTGTAAAAGTGTCTGTTAGGACCTATTTACTGAATAAATGATTCTATTCTATTCTATTCTATTCAACAATTCAATCAGATGCAAAAAATAGGATACCTTAAATAAGTTGCTAAGTTCAGTTACACAGTTATATTCACCCACCAACTTCACGCTGTATAGCTCCCATGTCAGTGTTACTAAAGGATCTTACAGCTGGGGGAATATTGGACTAGACTTTTATGCTGGTTTGGATAGAGCAATGTACATTTGCAGTGAGAGACATAGATATTATGTTAGTAGTCTGGTCAAAAATAGGTACTCACAAATTCTGCTAACCAAATGGAGGAACTCAAATTAGGTTGACAAAAGCGGTGTTTGGCTTATTAAATTCAGGAATTGTAGAGACTATCGTTTAGCTCGAATAGTTTTTCCCCAAAATGTATTATTTCAGATAACGTTGTCGTTTCCAACACCAAGTTACAAGATGTAGATTTTCTAAGAGTCATAGGAAATCTACTCAACTTAATTTCATAGGTATGTTGATTTCCTATGAGTCCTTCTCTATAGCAAATATACATCCGGAAACGTAGCAACGCGGTAATAAACACCATGGTTACAGTTTCAAATCAGAATCGCTATTTAATATACCTTAGCGTTCCGTGAACCGCTTACCATCTAGCGGGCTGTATGTTGTTATATTAGTGGTATTAAAAAAACTTATCGGATATCCACATCTGATTAGACTGAGAACAACCTAGACAGGGCAATGGCAACGATGATATATCTTGAACGTACACAAATCAGTAGACACTTCTCGTCACAGCATAATTTTCAAAAGTACGTTTATTTATCACGTTTTCACATTCTCACAGCAACTACTTAACTAATCATAATTCCAACATTAAATACGCAAAAAAAGCTCTGAAATCCACGTACAACGTTTGCGTGTGAATCGTTACTACTACAAGAATAGTTACGGCAATCAATGGTGATACCCCACTATGACTTATTGAGGATCAAGAGAACGTTTTGTGGTCGATGGACTGAAATATAACTGTTTGTAAACTATTGTTTGATTTAATATTTATCGCGCGACATCGTCGAAAATGAGCGGTAATTTGAGAGTATTTTAATGATACGTTTAATACAATTTGATGGTATTTCAGTTTCGTTTAGGTTTCTGTGGTACGTATCGCAGATTCGATTCCGGCGTGGTACAATAATTGAGCCGTGTGGTGCCAGCTAAGAATAACACCAACATCTCATCCCATCCGTATCGAAAAGCGAATAGCCAGAGAATGGATAGCAGCATTTTTCGAGTACGTTTACAACTCAACAATTATGGCAAATCTCCCCAATGAGCACACAACACAAACCCAAATCGGTCGTTGTGGTGATCTATGGGAGAGGTCTGTATCCTGCAGTGTACATTTTACTGCTGGAATGATGATGAAAATGACAAATATTTGTATAGTTTTAAAGAGATAATTCTTTCGTGTCTGGGTGTTTCTCCATGCGAGGTTCAAGTCTCTAAACTGTTGGTACAGTTTACAGACATAAATAGGTCAGGTATTTACCAATGATAAAGGAGAAAAGCTAGTGTTGGGCACAGCATAAAAACATAATCGAATCGAATGTCACTAGTTCCGGTTATGAATGTGTCCTTATAGAGTTCCGGGCAGTTTGTATAATATTTAGTTACGGGCGCGAAAGTTATTTAAATGCATATCCAGTAAATAAGTGCTGAACTTTAATAAACAAAGACATCAACTCAGTAAAAAAAAAAATCTAGGTAATTGTACACATTTACAAATATAGCTATCCGTGTGTTGTCCGGATTAAGAATATAGCACCACTCCATCTCCTCCCGTGGACGTCGTAAAAGGCGACTCAGGAATTGTAAACCAGAAGGATGGGCAGCAGAGTCCCATCTGTGGAATTGCAGGAGCCATACTGCGCTCACCAACCCGGCTGCCAAACGTGGTGAGTATTGGCAAATACCCCCCAAAACGACGAATTGTGGAAATCTTTAGGGGAGGCCCTTGTTCAGCAGTGGACGTATATATGGCTGATATGATGATAAATAAAGCACAAAGTTACAAATCTCTTTACCACTGTCAAACTTTCTGCCAAACTCCAAACTCTTGATATGAATTACGATTGTTTGAAAAACAAAAATATCTAATTAATACTTTGATAAATGGAAGTTTTCCAATTATATTTGTTCGGCGAGCCCATTGGGAGACGGGTCTGACAACAGGTAGGCAAAAACTTGTAACTATCCACAATCTGCATCAATTTATCAAATTCCCTGAAGCTCGAGTTCACAGACTTATCTAGGGGACTTGACCAAAAGTTAGTTCATTGAAAACATCGTTCCCACGGCGGAGATAACAAAAACTTTACATTTGACATTTTAATACGAAATTGATGTGGAAGTGCATGTTTGCTAAATTAAAAGATCGTTATCGTTATGGAATATCGTCAATCAGATAGGTCATATGCATATTTGGAATTGTGTGGTGTTGTAGTCGTAATGTGTGTGAACAAAGTTTTTTTATTTATTAGGTTGGGTGGTATTGTTTGCCGCCCGTTATGAAATAAAGTTGGGCTGTTATATACATGTGTACTAAGCCCAATACTATCGGTCCCTTTTAATTGTATCTGTTGTCACAAACTGTTTACATTTTCAATAGATTTTTATAAGGAAAATATTTTAAATTGTTGATTTAATTATTGATGAGCCACTTTTGGTACCATATCAACACAAAACTGTCAAAACAAAAAGTTAATATTGCTTGAATTAGTTCTATAAATACACAAAAAACCGTTTTTACTAACATCAGAACCGAACTTTCCTTTTCCTACTAATACTGCTTTCAAATTCAAGATCCTTCTCGTCAGCTCTAGTAAAAAAATGTATGCCTTAAAATTGTTATTTATTTCTTTAAATCACATCAACTTCAATAATTTTCAGCATTTAGTACCTTATTCACTTGCTATGTAAAATAATTCCACACATGGAATGCGGTCGTGACACGTAACGTCCGTGGAACTATTTCACATGGAATAAGGAATAAATGCCAGCTCTGCAATAAAAACATTGTTTTAAAACAAAAACAAAATACCGACTTCAAAAACCCTAAACGATATGAAAATATTAAAACGACTGAAAAGGAAAAAATAAGTTGATCTATGAAGGCGGGCGGAGCTGGTATAAAATATAACTTCTCTTTGGTCTCCATGAACCATGGTTGGGGCATAACTGGCTCCGCCCGACTTCATAAATAAAGTTATTTTTTCCTTTTCAATGGTTTTAATATTAATAATGCCTTAGGTTTTCGCGAGTATTACACATTATAATAAAACACTTTTAAATGGATTCTATCGCGTATATATCTATACAAATAAATAAAATTGAAGTGTCTGTTTGTAATGTCAAAATAACAGCTTTTTACTAAATGCATATGAAAGTATGTACGTTACATATAAAAAAAAAACTATTTTTAGATTTTTTGTATGTCTGTCTGTCCGTCTGTCTGTCAGTCTGTCTGTTTGTTCCGGGTATCTCCGAAACGGCTGGACCGATTTTGACGGGACCTTCACTAAAGCAGATAGCTGGCTTAGCATAGCATTAGATTTAAAGCAGATAGCTATTGTTGTAAGGAATAACTTAGGCTACTTTTATTTTAGAAAAATAATTAGGGTTCCGCCCAAAAAAATAAAACCCTTGAAATCCAATATATACATTCTACGTCAAGTGATAGACACTTGAAGTACACTTGAATCGAAGTACTCTACATTTCTTTTAAATTAAACGCGGGTGAAACCGCGGGCCCTGCTAGTATATATATATATATTAAGATTTTTAATAATTTTATATTGTGTAGTCGGTATTTTTTTGTTAAAAAGTTTCTTTTTAGTGTTAATAAGTAAGAATGTTTTCCAATTTGGTATCTAAAAATAAGAATGACTCAATCGTTTCTCTGATCTGAGAGGAATCAAAACTATTAAGACATCATCTATATAAGCGCAGTCAAATTAGCCTGTTTATTGACGCTGGTTAAAAAACTACCCAATCAAATGTAATGATATTTATATGGGACCAACTCGAATGCATTCTTTACCACTTAAAAAAGAATTGCTCAAATCGGTCTACAAATCTCGCAGTAATCGGTGTACACACATAAAATAAAATAAAAAAATACTCATCGAATTGAGAACCTCCTCATTAATCCTCCTCAAAAATTATACCAGCTACTCATAATGTCTTACTTCAATCACCTGACTTACTAACAGACATATGAACAATTTTGCGAAATGGCAATGATAGTAGAAGCCCACATAATCAGCCCATTACTGTCCCGCTGCTGGGCATGGGCCTTGGCCATGGCTCCCACGATGAGAGATGTGAGACCTTAGTATACCACGCTGGTCTAGTGCGGGTTGGCGGACTACACACAATACTGAGAACATTTTAGTGCCCTCTAGGGTGAGTTTCCTCACGATGTTTTCCTCCACCGTTAACGCAAATAATAATCAAATTCTGATCCGCACATGAATCCAAAAAGTCAGAGGTGCGGGCCGGGATCGGACTCTGACTCTTCTGTATGGAAGGCAAGCATTCAACTACGAGGCTATCACGGCTTCAAAAGCCTACGTGGGAACTATAATATAATATCAGCCAGCAACTATCCCACTGCAGGGCAAAAGCCTCTTCTCATACAGATAACGATTGATGACAAGTATTGATCACCACACTTGCTCACTTTGTGTTAGCGATTCAGACTATTAGGTCCAAGTTTCCTCACGCTTTCCTTCACCGTTACAGTCAGCGGTGTCATAGATTGACTTCTTCTTCTTCTTCTCTTAAATTATGGCTTCTGTAGAGTATCTACCACAATTTCGCCAATGTCAAGCATAAGGCAACGTTGTACGGTGTTTAGAATAATCAATCTTTAGATATTCATAAAATATTTCAAAAAATGAAAAAAAAAACTATAAAATATGTGGGCAACGTCGTACGGTTTCAAATTCATTTGTTGTTTATATCGTCATAGATTTACTGAGAAACTACAATTGACATAGAAAAATGTCACGTTGGTACGGTCAGCTGAAAACTCTGTTTTTCAAATCGCTTGTACACTCTTATTTAGCATCAAATCGTTTATTTTTCTTGACCATAACAATATTTAAATATGTTGCTATTATCTGATTTCGACAATGTTCGCGAACGTTTGTAAAATAAAGAGGATAGTGATTTGTTTTTTTTTTATTATCTGCGGCTTACGCCACTGACTGTACATGCCAAGCCTTGATCCCGCAACCAGGAACTGCAATATGATTCCCATATTGGAAAGAATGACTACTAATTTACGCGTTCGTTCGACAGTTTCTTATTATATATCTGACAGACTTTTAGCATTCTTTTTATTAGTATTTGTATACTTATTTTATACCTTTAGATTTGATCCTGTATTATTAGGTCGCTGAATTTCCCTAAAATATGGTCGAGCTGAGCGACGCTGATGCATGCATAATGCTTGTGAACGAGTGCTGTCTGTTGAGATTGGGCATCTTAATGCTGGCATGACAATTGAATCATTGAATAATGAATAATGAATAATGAATGAATAATGAATAATATTTATTGACTTCCACATAATTACAATTTAAATAAGTCCCTAACTCCTAAGGTAGGTCATCCCTGTGTTTCAGGAGTTAGTTCCTTTCCAATTTTGGTACAATATAGGTATGGCTGTCGATTTTAAGAAAATTATTAAATAAGTAATTGACATATTATACATCAAGATCAAAACAACCAAAAACCGTCTGAGGGGGTTCCATTGTATAGGTAAGTGATGGGTGAAGGTATGTGTTTATGTTGTGTGTGTATAAAAAGATAGAGTGGGGTTTATAAGTTACCTTTAACGAATGAATGATGTTATGTTATCCTTTTAATTTTAGTTTAATGTATGTGTAGTAGATTTTCCATGTCTTCATACTTGTAATTGCGTAGCCATTTAGTGATAACGATTTTGACTTCGTGATTACTTAGTTTTTTAATTTTTAGTATGCTATCAATTGTGTTGTATAGTTTTGGTGCCAGATAATCATAGTGTTTTCTGGCAATACTAGATTTACGTGTAGGTACTGGACAACGGTTCACTCTTTTAGTGGATATGGGTAGGTATGGAACGGTTAAACGGTGATATCTGCGTAAACTTTGGTACACAAACAGTTTCCGCACACTGAAGACTTTGGCATTCTCGTATACAAGTGATGTGGAGTATCTGAATGGAAGGTACATTAAAACCTTTATCACAGCCCTTTGCGCACGCTCCATTTCTATCAGGAGAGTCTTGGCAGCCCCACCCCACGAACAGATACAATAACTTATGACACACTCACATAATGCTTTGTAGGTTTGAATTAGAACACCAAAGTCAGCGACGGCCCTGAGGTTTTTAAATGCAAAAATTAATTTTCTGGTCCGCGCCGCCACTGCGGATATCTGGGAGTTCCATTTGAGTTTATCATCTATAATGACTCCAAGATACCGTATGGTCTGTACCTTCATTAACTCAACACAAGAGCAATTTCCTCCCTGTATGGTGTCCAGCCTATTGCATGGATGCGTGTGTATGTGTATGGTATAATCTTTGGCCGGACTGGTTACCCTGGTTTTATTGAAACACATGTATTTGGTTTTTGTCGTGTTGAGGGTTAACAGACTATCTTCTAGCCAAGCGGTGATCCTACACATCCCAGATTCTATACGACGGCGCAGATCATCCCACGAGGACCCATGAAACAATACCACAGTGTCATCAGCGAACATAAGGAGATCAGCTCCCTCTATGGAGAGTTTACATAGGGTATTTATGTAGGCTAGGAATAAGCTAGGGCCCAGGGAACTACCTTGTGGTATTCCGAAAGAGCATTTAGCTACATCGCTGAGATAACCATCCACCCTAACGCATTGCTTTCTGTTGGTAAGATAATCCTGGAACCACGCAAGTGGTATGCCCCTAATTCCCAAATTAGCTAATCGAGACAGAAGAATTGGTATTGAGACTGTGTCGAACGCCTTTTGTAGGTCCAGGAATACGCCCAGGCATTTTGGTCCTTTGTCTAAGTAATTAGTAATCAGACTAGTAAGCCTTAATACTGCGTCTTCGGTTGAACGGTTTTTTCTAAAGCCATACTGGTTTTCAGCTAATAGCCCGTTTGTCTCCAAGTAATTGATTAATCTAGCGTTGACAAGTTTTTCTAAAATTTTTGCCAGCGTACTTAGTAGAGAAATGGGTCTATAGTTATTCGGATCACTTTTATTGCCAGATTTGTGTATAGGCGAAACTATGGCCGTTTTGAAAATTGAAGGGAAATTTCCCGACTGGAAACTTAAGTTGCATAGATGCGCAATTGGTTCTGCCAGGAAATGAGAAAACTTTTTCAGGAATATAGAACTGATGCTATCACCTCCCGCAGCACACCCTGATCTCATGCTTGAGATCAAAGTATGTACTTCAAATGGGTCAGTTGGTATCAAGGCCATAGAGTTTGCAGGACCATGCAGAGCTAACGTTTCCTTAGCTAATGCAATTTCAGTTTTTCCCAAATGCATCAGTGTGTTATTGGCCAACTTGGTGCCAATGGTTGTAAAGTACAGATTTACCTCGTTTAGAGACCCGACCGGGGTACTTTTAATGTTTAACAATTCGGACATCGAGTCTTTCTTTTTATTAAGATTACATAAGTCCTTTATGACTGACCAAACTTGTTTAATGTTGCCTTTACTCTCTTCTAGTTTTGTGCGATAGTATTTATTTTTTTGTGATTTTATTATCTTTTGACATGTGTTTTTATATTGTATATAAATTAACTTAAGTTCCGAATCATGGGCAAACAGTTTTGTTCTTCTGTACATTTTATCTCTCTTCCTTATAGATCTTACAATACCAGGTGTAATCCAAGGTTTAAGCGGCTGCAATCTTTTAGGTATAGTGATAGTAGTTGTGTTCTCCTTTGCTATTGTTTGTAGATGGGAAACCATAAACTCAGCTGCCTTATTAGCATTTACTATTCTGTAGAAAAAGTCCCAGTGTAATTTTTTGAGTGTTATTTCAATTTTATGATAGTCAATAAAAGTTCTAGTTGTACTCATTGATGGAATGCTACTCTTTATTTTATCAATAAGCAAAAGTATAGGACAATGGTCAGTAAACGGCTCAAACACCAGGGTTTTTACAGTAGATTCGGTTTTGACCATAAAATGGTCTAAACACGCATTTTTCCTGGTTGGCAGATTTATGCACTGTCGCAAACCAAACGTAGCCATTAGGTTTAAATATTCGGAAGCATATCCTGATACTTTATCAGGCAAAATGTCTAGATTTATATCACCGGTGAGGATCACATTATCCATGTTAATACTTCTAAGAAGTGTATCCAAACTGCTTAAGTATCTCGTAGGGTTGTGAAAACACGGAGGCCTGTATGAACATATAATGGCATTTTTGTCATCTATAGTTAGAACTAAACAGTTCCCGTCTACAATGTCAGGTTCATGGACATTTGCCCTAATTCCCTCCCTAACAAAGATTATTACGCCATCATTTTGATTTAAACTGCGTTTTGTGCTGTATGATTGGTAGTTATTGATAGTAGGTAAGACAGAAATTTCGTTAATCCAGCATTCGGTAAGTACAACAACATCCACTATTACATCGAGTTTCGTTAAAAATACTAGAAATTCGTCTAGATTGCGGTTAATACTGCGTATGTTGATAGATAACACGCATAAAGAGCCTGTACTATTATAGTTACATAAAATGGATTGACATTTGGATGAGTCAGTTGCTTTCAAACAAACATCCTTTTGAGAGCTGTCAATGTCCGACATAACTGATATATTATCGAATTTTGTAATTGATTCCTGTAGGTTTAGCTATAGGGTACAGTATACTAACATGATATTTTAGGAAGCTGGCCCGTACATGATAAGAATATACTACTTTTTTGTATATGTGGTCACCTGGAACGCAATTATATTCATTGATATTTGTTTGTGTAGTTAGTGGTGTGTTATAGTTTATTGTGTAATTATCAGCGTGTATTGAATGGTTCGATGTGTTTGTGCGATTTAACTTTGCGTTGTGTGTTTGTAAGTGACAATTTATGACAATGTACGCGGTTATTACAATATATTTGGTATGTTTTGATTGTAGTAAACAAAGTTTACAAATAAGCATGCAATAAAAAATACAATTCATATATTTTTGGCCTCTAAGTTTAATCAAATCCGTTTCACGTTTCAACTTGATAAATATAGCATCAGGCTTGTTAAGTGTAGAGTTTCTAAGAAGTTTAGACTCGTTTCTCCTGGATTATCCTCACATTACCTAGTTTCGAAAACAATAGTCCATTAATCAATAATAAGCCTTGCCACAAGAAATCACGTTTTATTAATGTATTTACTTAAAGCATGTTCTCCTAAAACCACACAGCTAAACTATGCCACAATCTACGCTGAAGCTTGTCAATAAAATACTTCTAAAAGCCCTTTAAACACGTGCGGCATGTTGCCATTTGTATTTTCGCATGCAAATAAAAATTACCACAAAAAGGTCACACAAAGGCAGAACGTCGCCAGAATAAGGCATGTAAATTTGTGCTGGCTTAGACAATGTATGTGTATAAATAAAAACGAGAATGTTAAATATTTCTAAGCTTCAACAATTTTTCAGGCAAGTAATATGGAATAAAAATGGCCTCAATTTAAGCAAAACACTTTTTACATGTGTATTTTTTTTTGTCGTGGTCTTCTTCTTTCTTTTTTCCACGTGGTTAGTGGCCAACCTTTTGTCAGAGTTATTCAAGCCGCTCAAAGGCCTCCGAATTGGCTTAGCAACTGCTCTCTAATGACAACAACCGGGAGTGACGATTGTACGTGCCCTCCGAAGCACCAAGACGCTCAGTTCAAATACCACTATGTGGTCACCCATCCACTGACCAACCGTGACAAGCGTTGCTTTACCTCGCCAATCATTTACTGATCAGTGAGTGCAACTGCCTATGCTCACTATTGTGGTAACGTGCACAAACTTTAACTTGAAGTCTGTGGTTATTCTATAAAGTTTATTTTGGATGTTCAGGATTTGAGATCAATAAAAGTAAGTGAAGGTGACAGAGACTACATGCAGTTTGTATAACACAAACTGGAGGATTATAATTTTACGTACATATGCAAATGCCACTTTGCCAGAGTTGACTGCGCTGGTTTATTTAACCAAGTTTCTCAAACTGTGGTAATTAAATGTACGCTGGAAGAGAACTTAGAAGTTTTGCTGCGAATGTTGAAGTGTTTGTTTCTTTGGCATTCAATCTATCACCCTTGAGACCACTTCTAAGGTCTGTGATGCTATTCTCCTAGCTGTAAGGGTTGTAAAAGTTTTATAGGGTTAATAGGTTACTGTTGTGCTTTTAGTCGTTAGTCATGTTAACGTTGACAGCACGGAATAATAAGCAATAAACAGATAGGGAAATAGGCAGTCCTTGCTTACAAGCTCTGTGTATCACATATCCTAACTATGTAAGTACGTACGTTGTATGTGCACACAGACTCGTAAAACTAGATTATTTACGCCATCCTTTCAAAAGGGTCGCCCAGGGTTGAAACCAGTGTCCACTTTATGATTCCACCTATACCAACACACATTATACGACATTTGAATTCGTTATTATAAAAACTATGTCTATCTGTATGTACTTGACACGTGCATTTATGTTTTTTATGGACATTTTGATCTTAAGGAATATGATTCTCTTTCCTTGGTTGTGAAAGGCAGTGATAGGATCTTTCTGTGGTCTGTGTGGTTCCCGCCAAGAATAGACCACCTGTGTCCAGCCATGGGTGTCATAAGAGATGACTAAGGTTTGATAAAGACGGCTCGATTGGTGCAGTGGCTGATACAGTCGACTGCTGCGCTCCGGGTCGTGGGTTCGATTCCCACACGGAACAAATATTTGTATGATCTGCAGGTAGTTGTTCCGGGTCTGGGTGTATTGTATGTGGAATTAATGTCCACAACAGACAGCAATGTCCTCCTTTGAGCTAATACTTGATATACTGCGACCACCAATCTGTATTCCAAACGTTGTGATTATTACAATATCTCCTTTGACCGTTCATTGTAGTGGTCATTGGGAGGCCCATGTTCAGCAGTGGAGGTTTACAGGTGAATGTCTTGTTAAACTTCATTCATCATCATCATCATCATATCAGCCACAGGACGTCCACTGCTGAACAAAGGCCTCCCCCTTAGATTTCCACAACGAGCGGTCACATGCCGCCCTCATCCATACTTCATTAGAACTATACAACTTATTTACAAAACAATATATTACCGCGTAATTAATTACGTTAGGCATCTCTAGCAATGAGCATAAATGTAGAATTTAAATTAAACTATCCTCGTTTTACTTATTAAACGTAACAAATTCAGAATCATCGAAGCGAAGATATTCTGCGGCACACCTTGGCATACTAAACAATTTCAGACAAATATCAGTTTCAACAGTGATACTATCCTATTTTGTAAGCTTCGATCGGCCAACAAACACCTCATCTTTTTGTTACCAAACGTTAAGAAGATCGTAGGTAACAAAAGCAAAGAGCGGAACCCTCCAATATACAATGAGAAAAAGCAACCGCCAACCAGCCGCAAATTTAAATAAGCACCATTTCATTAATGGAATTCTCGACGGAATAAACTACAAGGAATTTATCTGTTTGCAAATAATGGACCCAATATCGGGTATACCCGTACACGTAATTAGAAAAACTGGACTTCAGATGTTGTTTTGGTGATACACTCACACACACCAACCCTTAAACAAAACATCCACTGCTGAACATGCGGCTCCCAAATTAGACGGCACGGTTGGTGCAGTGGCTGATATAGTCGGCTGCTGCGCAACGGGTCGTGGGTTCGATTCCCGCACGGAACAAATATTTGTACGATCTGCAGGTAGTTTTTCCGGGTCTGGGTGTTTTGTGTGTGGAATTTGTGTTTGTAAACACACCCACGACACAGGAGAAATCCTAGTGTGGTAGCTCCAAAAAAAAAAAATGATAGCTACAATGAGCAATGACATGAGAGACATGAGCTACAATAACAGCAGCCAACTCTTCCCGCGTAGCGGCGTCACAGGTCCGGTCCAGTTCCAGGTAACGCACCCTAAGGAGCACTTAAAGTGTATTTTTTTTTGTTAATTCGGTGTATGAATTTTCTTTTGTGTTCCCCTAGCCTTTACCGTCTCTTTGTCCGTTTATTTTTGCACCCTTGTGGGATTTTTCATAGGGTGGAACTGCAAATAAGGATATAAGTGGATAAATAAGTAGACGCATGGTGTTCCTACAAATACCCACATGGGGTGGATACCGGCCCTTGGCAGGCGGATTGGTGATCGTAGTATGTCGTTATTAGCGGGACATGGAAGGATACTACTGCCCATTATCTTGAAATCAATCCTTAGTCGCTTTTTCCGATAACCATTAGTTGAAAGGGGTGGTCTCTTCATTGCCAGAAACCACGCGGAACTGGTAATATGCTTTATTAGATTATATTGTCTGATTATAACTTCAAAATGCACTTTACTAATAAATGATTCTCAAATGAATTTACATTTTTGAAATTGTCTCCATAAATGTTATTAAAGTTTTTCATAAAGCTGGCTATACTAATAACAAAGCTCAAAGTAATTATGAGTAACATTACAAAGTGGCTTTGAGCTAACCCTGAACCAGTTCACACGTGTGTTATGCGAAATAGCGTAATAAATAAATAAATAAAAATCTCACAACCAAAACATTATTTATGATTACGACATCTATTCATCTGCCTTTTAATAATAAACTTTAAATATCTTTAGAAAAATCTCACCATTATTTACTACCAAAAATTCTAAAAGACAAAACTTTGTGGGTATATAGCCTCATTTGCTAATCTCTTACAGAAAAACATTTAGTTAAATTTAGAGTAAAGAACAAATTCGGTATCTAACAAGATCAAAGTAGCAAGTTTAAGTAATTTTCTTATTTTTTTATTATATTAAAAAAATATTGTAATTGTGTAGAGTTTACTTGTAATTATGGCAGTCCGAACTTTATCTACACACAGCTCCTTAGATCTTAGGATGCAAAAATTAGGAGGGTCACGGCAATTTATATGCTACCCCTTCCATTTCCGTAGGTATTTTAACTGGTGGTAGATATCTTATAGTAGCAGTTCGGCTAGGTAGGTACAACTCCCCATGCCATCACTTCACTGTGGGGGGCCTCAGGGGTCGCGGGCGCGCAGGTAGTCTGTGTGCTCATACCGAGCGATCCCCGAGAAGACGGTGGCGCGCACGTGGCCACGTGCCGCCGTGTGCGCAGCACAGCGCACAGCGAGGCTTGGTGGATCCTTTAGAATCCTCTCCGAGAAGTGCCAGGGGGGTAGGTTTTTTAGTCGCCTTCCCTCCGCTAGAGGGGGTGACAGCTTTATAGTCATCCCCTCCGAGATGTGCCTAAAGGCGTGGCATCAATGGGGGCTCTAGTGTTACAAGGACCTGAAGCCCTCGTTCGGTGCCGAAGATGACCGCTCAAGTAGTTTTAGCCGGTAGGAGTCCGGCATTTCCCTTCACCCTTCCCCGGGGAGGAGGAAGTTCATGTAGAATTTCCACTGGGCACCATTAAAAAAAAGGTAGGTACCTCTGCACTGCCAGATATTCTACTACCACACAGTAACATTAACATTACTGTGTTTCGGTTTGATGGGCACTGTAGCTAGTAAAAATATAGGGCATAAGAGTCTAAATAACTAATTTCTCGAGGAGACCAGTGCAGTGTAGTGCCAGGCAGGAATTTCGTTTATTTTCGTGTTTGTATTAATTTTCCTTCCACATTTATTAATTGTTTCACATTTGTTATTCGTCTTCATATACAATTAAAATAGAATCTAGTAAGTGCGTAATCAATAATATTGTCTTCGTCTTGTAGTTGACAATATTTCCTTATATATTAATTTTATAGGTTAAATGGTATTTTCATTTTGACAGTGACATTTAAAATCTGAGACAATACCTTTTGAGCCACTTGGTGGCAGCGTGAATCTCAAAACAAAACGCAGATTTTACAAAAAAAAAGCTTTATTTTACAATTGTAAATTCTTGACCTTGTTGTGATTTAGATTTATCATAAAATAAAGGATATTCCTACTTTTTTTTCTCCAACGCGTTGGGCCCTAGAGTTCCTAGGCAGGCTCTTTTATAAGCACATTTTTATATATTACAGTTTAATCTCAGTGTTTAACCCCGCATCGGGGTTCCTAGTACCGGATACATAAGAATCTTCGTCGATTAACCGCTATGAATTTCATCGACCTACCCAGGCTGAATCGTGACTTATCGGTGCTTCATCTGCCTGCTACTACTTACCAGAATAGTAGTGTTTCTTACGGCGAACTCGAATGATACGCGCACTCGATATAAAACTCAGAGCCGGATTTAGGGAAGTGCAACCTCCTATTCCCTGGGGCCTCCACAAGACAGGGTAACCACAGTAGCTATGTAAAATTTTGAAACGAATATCGAATAATATTAATCTGCGAAAATATAAAAATGGCGATTCTATGCCAACTAAATAGCAAAAAAAAGGCTTGAACTTCTTCGCTGCCCCAGGGCCTCCACACCTCGGGCGCGCAGATTGGGGAGTCTGCGTGCTCATACAGAGCAACCCCGGGAAGACAGTAGCACGCACGTAGAAGCGTCCCACCGTGTGCGCAGCACAGCGCACAATGAGGCTTTGGGAGGGTCTTTTACAATCCTCTCTGAGATGCGACAGGGGGTGGCGGCCATTTTCCTCCAGCAGCAACGGATGGGTCTAGTGTGATTATCTAGGAGCTTGTGCCCCCCTTTGGTACCAGAGATGAGCATTCCGGTGGTTTTAGCCGGCATGCCCCTCTGCCTACCGCCCGGGCGGAGGAAGTATAAAAAGTATTTCCACCGGATTAAATAAAAAATAAAAAGGGCCTCCACACATCTGAATCCGGCCCTGATAAAACTCACGTACCAGCTCCACCGACCTACCAATCTACCTACGTATTAATAGCCTACCTTATAGTAATGTTTAGGTTGTCGCGATTTTTTACTCAGATAATAAAATATTGTTAAACGGGTTATATCACGTATATTTTGTTATTCCTAACATTTTGAACACTTTACAGTTTTTGTAGCCGCAGGATGATTAATGTGATAGGCGTCGTTACAGATTTTAAAAGTTATTTTTTCAACCTTACAATTCTAATCAAGAATTGTTTCGACGCACCTAGGGATCACCCACAGTGTCTTAACCTTTTTTCAGTGTGGTATGAAGTTTGGGGCTTGTTGTTGAATACCAGGATTACTACCACCAGTTTGGAATCCTGTTGCTAATATTATAATCGTTGCCTCTGTATCAACGATCCACTTTATCTAAATCAAGACAACTCCTATACGAGGGGTTAGCAGTGTGGAGGAATGAGGAGTGGTTTCCTATGCTGAAAAGGAAGAATAGTCCAACCAGGCAAGTGGTATGCCTGGTCTGCCGAAGTCCATCGGTAAATATTGGGTGTCTGTATATCGGGTCCTACATAAATCATCATCATGAACAGCCCATAGCAGCCCACTGCTGGATATAGTCCTCTCCAATGTCACGCCACTGAGCACGATCCTAGGCTTTTCACCGAGCCTGAGGGGGTTCTATACTACATATGCTCTACGACTAATATGGCCAGTATAATTGCCACCGCCCTTTGCTATTTCAGCTTCCTAATCTGATGGGCTATGTTTGTGACTCTCTGTTGGATCACCTTGTTACGGATTCCATCCTTCAGGTGCTACTGATGCGACTCTATATAAAATATCTATATAAAAGTTGTGAATAGTTGTGAAAATTATACTTTCACGATTTCAGATTCTAAACTTCATGGAAGAATTGTACTTAACTGCTTAAATTGTATATCCCTTTAGTTGCATGTTCATGTACGTGTAGCCAGAAGACTTCTTATTTTGCAAAATTTAACATAAAATAAGATAGAAAATGTTAAAAATAATTATCATCATGTCAGTCGAAGGAGGTCCCTTATCTCTCCCATAGATTTTCATAACGTGCGATTACATGCTACCCCCATCCAACAACTCCCCGTCCCACAGTGCGTTTTACGGTGCGGGGCCAATTGAGAACCTTTTTACCCAACGGTTATAAGCTCTACGAGCAATGCAAACGCCCATAAAGTCATAGTTCTTCCTACTTCCATAATGTTTTCCAAAAATTTAAGCCCCAACAACGGCTTTTCTACCAAAACAATTACGAAAGCTCAGGTTAATTATAAATTATTCTACCCTTGTTGTCACAACAGGGAATTGTCGCAGAATTTGCAATGACACGTGCTCAGTCGTGTAACTAAGCAGTCTTGATTGCAAATTGGTAACCCTTAGTTTTATATTTTACACACAAAACAAAATGCGATCAACCAAGAAAAGCCAATGCAATTTAAACAAAGTTAATATAGTCGCAAATTAGTAATTTGTTTTTATTTATATTTGGACCAAATATATAAATTTAACCAATCAAATTATAATAAAACACTTTTAAACCGATTACATCGCGTATGCGCGTGTTCGTGGTCGCAGGATTAAGGTGATTTGTAGGTTGACGTTATAATATTAAAATTCATACTACAACGCCAAACTACAATAAACTAAAATACTTTAGCGCAAATTTTAAGCTAAAGGTGCCACGTCACTCATCCACTTTTTTTGCCTAAGATTTGATCATATTTTATTTTACGCTATGTCGTGCCAGTCCCAATATATTTTTCCAAGGTGTGATTATTGACAAGTTCCATATTCAATTCTAATCGCATTATTTTATTTTTATAATCTCTATACCTTGTATCATAAAGAGATTGGTTACTTTCATAGTCATTAAATATTGCATACCCGTTTAGCTGTGATTGGTTGAAAGAAAATATTCATATTTCCACAGTTGATCGTCATTTCGGGGAGTGTTTTCCGGTACTACCACGCTTGGCAGGCGGATTGGTGAACACAGACCAAACTGTACCCAAGGTACAGGGAAAATCGAAGCGTTAACCTTTATTTAGAAAAAACAATTCGGTGTACTTTCATCCCCATAGCGTTTCACATATGACAGATATGCGTATTCAGAATTCTTGTTGTTACTACGTGTTTTAAAACCTGTGTAATAACGAAAACTAATTTCAGTATCATACCGTTGAATGAAATTATATCTTACGAGGGCGGCACTGAAAATTTCGGGAATCAAGGAAGTGACACAACGTTACTATTTAAAAATGTATTTATTGCTTTTCGAAGTATTCTCCGCGAAATTTGACACATTTTTCCATACGATGGAACCAATCATTGAAGAAACCATTCCATTCGGAAGATGGGGTCTCCAAAATGGCCGTTTTGTAGACGTCCACAGCTTCTTTAGGTGATGAAAATCTCTGTCCACGCAATTTATTCTTTATTTTAGGGAAAGTATAGAAATCATTAGGGCTTAGGTCGGGGCTGTACGGCGGATGGTCTAATAATTCTATGTTTTCTTGCTCTAAAAACTCTTTTGTTCTGTGCGCGGTGTGAGAACTCGCATTGTCGTGATGGAGGATGATGCGGCGGTTGCAGTTCTCTCTACGGAGTTCAGAAACGACCTGTGGCAAACAAATGCTAGCATACCATTCTGCATTAACCGTTCTTTGTCCCTCAAGAGGAATAGTCGTAACATGGCCGGTTTTGGAGACAAACGTGGCCACCATTTTTTTTGCAACACTCCGTGAACGAACAATTTTTGTTGGCTTTAACTCATTTTCGAACACCCAAACTCGTGACTGGTTTTTTGTTTCGGGTTCGTACGCATATATCCAGGATTCGTAACCTGATACGATGTTGTATACAGCATTTGAGGATCCTGCGTGGAATCTTTCGAGAGTTCTGACGCACCAAGTAACGCGAGCCGCTTTTTGCTCTTCACATAGCAAATGCGGTATCCATCGGGAAAACAACTTTTTTACACCTAATTATTCATGCAAGATTATTTGTATTTGACTCATGCCAATGTCTAAAGTTGCCTGAATTTCGCGGTATGTCACATGTCGATCTTCCTCAATCAGCTTACGCACAGCATCAACGTTTTCTTGGGTGACTGCAGTGTTTGGACGACCTTGACGAGGATCATCACTGAGCTTGACACGTCCACGTTGAAATTCAGCAAATCAGCGATAAATTGTGGTTTTGGATGGGGCTTCATCACCAAATGCAGAAATCATCCGGTCAACACACTGTTTTTGTGTTAAACCACTTCGAAAGTCATAATAAATCATCGCTCTTGAATTTTCTCGAGTCAATTCCATTTTCTCAACGACTAAACAAGTTTGACAAAACCTTGTGACAAGACCGTGAATCTTTTTTTAAATAAATAAATGGTATTCGATTTGTAAAACCAAGGAGTTTTCAATTAAAAAGATTTTAATATGACAGGAACAGTGGAAATATTCCATTCCCGATACTTTTAGTGCAGCCTATGTACCACTGAAAATAAGGAACACTCACAAGGAAATAATGATTTCGGGGCGTGCCAGAAGCGGTGTACAATTGTGGCCAAATTCTTAGCACCGTTACACGACCGGAATAATTTGCTCGAGTTGACAAACTTTTGTGTTTAACATGAAAGCGATTACCAAACTGTAATGGCATGAAGTTTGCGCGTGTGAATTGGAACTCGTTTCACGCTTACGTTTGCCTACCTACTCTTGATGTAAGAACGTTCTCGTAATTAAGACCAGATTATGATAATTTTTCAACTAAAGTGCGTGCGCCGAGAGAATGCGTTCCTGATACATGTCAGATGAACTGATTTCTTATGGTGGTATGCTATTCGTCCGCAGTCTTTGCCCAATATATGTACATTTGATTAAAGAAATAAGATGATGTCACCAAATTTTAATTATTGTTTAGATTCGATCGAAGGTTTTGTCATTTCAATATTTTTAATCATTTACGGCGTCCGGATTAAGAGTACAGAACTACTCCATCTTCTCCCATGGATGTCGTAAATTGCGACTAAAGGACAGAGGTATGGGCAGCAGCGTCTCTTTTTTGGAACAGCAGCCATTCTGCGCTCTACAATCCAAACGTACTGGCAAATTTCCCCCAAAATGACAAAACGCGGCATGTTAACGATCGTCTTTCGGGAAGGCATATGTTCATCAGTGGACATTTTTTGAGCTGATATAATGTTGATGATTCTATACAGTAAACATTCATTCAACTGATATTTCTTAAGCCTTCGCGAATTGAATTCATTACCTTAACACAATATCAGAACTATTCGTTCATAGATTATTATCAAAATAATTTTTGGACTAACAACTTCGTTTCGGTCAAGTAGCATTGTATTTTGGTATTAATCTCAGAAGCAACAGGTACCCGACGTTTTTTTAAAATAATGTATTTGATGTTAATAAAAGACCTTATACATCTAGTATTTCTATACTATATTTTATGAAGAATATCCATTCAATAACTTTCGTCATTGATATTCATGGTTATAAATGTATATGACTTGACTCACTTGCATATTTCGGTTATGCCCGATTAGTTTCTGAGTCAACTGAAACCCGTATTCATGAGCCCTGTACTCGGTAAGGTTGCGAGCCGAGCTCAAAATGTATAGAATTCGCCAACAATGACAATAAATCAATATTGTTAAACTGACTAAAGCCCCGTTCACATTGGCGCCTTTCGAACGTACATATACTTCGAACGTGTGATGGACGCGAACGGTAATTGGCGTCAGTATAATCAGTATCAAAATGCATTCTTACGCGAAAGCATTAATTACTATTTATTTTACGTTTTTTATATGGAATAGTTGCGTTTGACTGCTGTCTCAACTCAGGTTAAGTAACGATGGTGCAGGCTTGCCTAGGAGACACTGTCGCTGTTCACTCACGACTTGAAAATTTCCAGGTTATAACCTTCGGGAAACAGAGACTCAGGCAATGAGATACCCTCCTTAGCGGTACACATGAAAAACGAGAAAGAAAAATGCTTCGTACGTATAGGTGGAACATTGACAATATAACGGCGGCGCAAATCCATTAGTCCGGTTGTCCGATGGTGGAATGGACTTGGGGAAATTAAATCGTGCAATCCCAATGCACACTCGCTGGAATGTCCGATATAAAAAACCGATAAGCATGTAACTCTGCGTCAGTGTTCGAGGGTCTGGAGGTTGGCCTCGACTAGTGCATCGTTGTTAATAAGCCACTTAGCGCGTCTCTCAAAAGAAAATTATGTAAATGAAATAAAAAGGTTACACGGCTTTGAGAATAATATAAAACGACCGTGTACTTTTTCCATAAAAAGTTCCACATTAAAATCATTTTCGGATTGTGAATATTTTGCGCATTATCTACGTGCGTTAGCTATACTTTCTGCTTAGTGCCTGATGGTGGCCCGACGCGAAGCGGTAGTGGGTTTGTGAAACGAAAACACTTTAGTAAAAGTCTCGCAAATTGTTGTGCACGGCCGCCATTTTATTGAAGTCAAAAGAAGTAATATACAATATCGTATTACCACTGGTTTACATAAAAATGGTATTTTAAGAGAAAATGTTGTCAAAATTAATAGTTAAAAGTGTTATTCTTACTTATATTAATGTTACTATAAATAATATGTTTAAAAATAATCAAATAAATGTAATTAAATAATTATTCATTTTCTGACCGTATATTTTGACGTCACACGGACGTTAGATAATAATGAGACATGGTTCCAGCGCAGTAGTAATTTGCGGGGCCCATACAAAAAACCGGACAAGTGTGAGTTGCACTCACGTGGAGAGGGTCCGTGCGATGAATACGTTATCCATGTTTGTTAAATCTGACACAAAGAGGAATGCCCATTTTAGGCCAAGAATGCCCAACAATTACAACATTTGATAATAAAAAACAATTTTTCATTTATTTATTGGTGGTATATTCGTTTAACAAAACAAGTCCACAACATTTTTGCACAAAAATATGTATTGGATAATGAAATAGAAATATGTATATACTCTTTGGAGTTTTGTACTAGCGATTATTCATATTTAGAAACGTATTCGTATACGAATCAAAGTCACTACATTAAATCGATCGATCGAAATCACAAACTGTCTAGATTTGTTTATATTTGCATTGAGTTAAAAAAACAAATGAACCGTATCACGTTGCCGACATGTTGTTGTCATATTTTTTTATTTTTGAGATATATTTTATGAATATGTAAAGACTGATTAATCTGAACACCGTACAACGTTGCTTTACACATGACTATGACAAAATTTTGGAAGATATGATTGACCGATGGCCTCTGTAGAGATAGAAGCCATAATCTAAGAGAAGAAGAAGTATGTTTGCATTAAACAACGAATAAGCTTTCAAATAAATTCCGACGATTCTTCTAACCCTAACGACAATGGGCTGAATATGGATCCCGCTGCCGCGTCTCATGATAATTGCAGCGTTAAGTTGGACTCGATATCAGCAAACTCTGATTATTATTATAATTATTTATGTGGTTTTAATTTACTTTTCTTTAAAATAAAATCGTCACCCCCCACTAGGATTTCTCCTGTGTCGTGGGTGCGTTTACACACACAAATTGCACACACAATACATCCAGACCCGGAACAACTAGCTGCAGATCATACAAATATTTGTTCCGTGCGGGAATCGAACCCACAACCCGGGGCGCAGCAGCCGACTGTATCAGTCACTGCGCCAATCATGCCATAGTTAGTAATAATATTGGCCCACGACACACTGCAGGGCAAAGGCTTCTTTTAATACATATAAGACACGAGCATTGATCTTCTTCACGCTTGCTCACTCTTGCGTAATGGTAATTTCTGACCATTACATCCAGAGTTCATCATAATTTCCTTCAACTAATTACTAAAGTCAGTGTTTTCTTAGATTAACAAAGAAAGTATTATCACTTCAGCCGAGTAAAGTCCAGTGTTGGTCATAGGCCTCCCCTAAAGATCACCACAACGAGCGATCTGGCTGTATAGTATTCTCATTGGGGGGTTTTTTCCATAATCGCCACGCTTGGCAGGCGGATTGGCGAACGCAGTTTTGTTAATGTACTCAACACTGCTATCCATCCTCTGGCTTGTCCCATAGTCACTTTTTACGACACCCACGGGATGAGAATTGGTTGGTGCTTTTCGTGGCCGGCACCACACGGCCATCAGAATAGCCATAAGAAAGTAACACGACATTTAGGAAAATTAGTACATGCGAGGTTTTTAAATCCGCAACTATTGAAATAGCGTCAAGGAATATTGCCGTTATCACCATGCTTGGCAAGCAGGTTGATGATCATTTCGGCCGAATGAAGTCCACTGCTGGACACAGGCCTCCCCAAAGATGTCCACAACGACCGATGCGGATGTGTTGTGGGCTCATTGGGGGGTTTTGCCTTAATCGCCACGCTTGGCAGACGGGTTAGCGATCGCAGTTGAGTTGTTAATGTTCTCGAAGGACGCTGCTGCCCATCCTCCGGCTAATCCCTTAGTCGAATTTTACGACACCCATGGGAGGAGATGGGGTGGTGGCATTCTGAGCCGGCACCACACGGCACAACGGCACGGTACGGTTGATGATAGTGATTTGTTATTAGCTTTTAAGAAGATGCTGCTGCCAAAACATATGATAGGCTGTGCTATAATAGGTTATTATTACCTTACGCAAGCTTTCTATAGCTTAACTGAATCAGAATGACTCAATGAATCACAAGATCTATTAGGAAATTTCAAAGGAAGGTCACTGTTTCTTAGATAAGGTCACCATTGTATAGTTCATGGACATCAATAACAGCGGTGTGCAGTATCCGCCCACTGTTGACACCGCTAACCACCGCCCACTTTATGTAAAGCTTATAAAAGAACATTTGTATAAACCAAATACAGGATCTAAAGAATTCATTACCTACATCGATTTGGTTTCAACTCCAGAACGGTAGTTTTATTGTTTATTGTATATATATATTTAAATATGTATACATACATATTGTTTTTATCAAGAATAATAGAGGATTTGAGGCAAAACAAGAGGATGCAAGCGATTTGAAATGTTTTCGATGTTTAGTATCTTATGTCGGTGACAGTAATAAAACCAAAACATTGTGTTAGACTATTGATTTTACACGTTTCAAATAATAACTCCAAAAAATATTGGTTTGATATTAGTTTCGAATGTAACCGTGTAGCTCCGGTCACGAATACCCCACACACGTACACGCTACCCTATCCCATCCGGTGGGTGTCTTAGAAGGCGACTAAGGGAGTTTAGAACCCTGTGCGTAACTGTGTTCTATAGAAGGGACGCCATTGCCTGTTGCCCATCCCTCTGGTTTAGAGTCCCTTAGCGGAAGGAGATGGAGTGCTTATATATTCTTATTCCGGACACCACACGGTACTTGAAAATGGTTATCAACATGTTGAAGCAAATTTGGATTGTTTCTCTCGCAATCTGGTTGCTCTATGTCTGTAAACTACGATACAGGAAAATTCTTAGTCTGGGGCATCGTTTAAAAGAAAAAATATCAATTGGATATTTTTTACCTATTATATTGTCTTCATCATTATTATTTCAGCCAAAAAGTATCCACTGCTGGACAGAAGCCTCCCCCAAAGATTGCCTCAATGACCGGTATGGGTTTGTCTTACTTGGCAGACGGGTTAGCGACGAACCTTTGTACCCCTTTTTAAGCACATTGCGTGCATGGAGGAGTGTGCCATTTGGCGTAGTTAAATTTCATATGGAGGAGGAATGCAGAAAGTCAAAATGTGTGTAGAATATGTGTTATAAATACATTAAAACAAAATGAAAAAAATTAATGAACTACAGTCCAATATCGACCCTTTTTTTATTGGTATCCAGTGGAAATACTACATGAACTTCCTTCGCCCCGAGGACGGGCGAAGGGGTGTGCCGGGCCTACCAGCTAAAACCACTGGAGCGGTCACCTTTGGCACCGAAAGGGGGCCCAATATTAGTGTACAATCTATGAGTGGGCCTCCAGATCCTCTTAAGATCACGCTAGAGCCCGATTTCGACCCCTGAGTGACCACAAATATTTTTAAACAGTATATTAACGACTTAATGTATCCATGGTTATCCATGCAATGTTACACCTTTTTTTAATGGGCCCAGTGGTAATTCTACATGAACTTCCTCCGCCCCGGGGAAGGAAGAAGGAGCATGCCAGACCCCTACCGGTTAAAACCACTGGAGCGGTCATCAAGGCACCCAAGGGAGGCTCCAGGTCCTCCTATGATCACACTAGAATGCAATATTACACCTAATTCCAACTTTCAAAACACCCTATGAATATCACGCAGTATAACAAATGACAACACAGCTGCACCACACCAGGAGTTTTTAACAGTAATAACGTATAACAAAAATTTCACAACAACACAAGTGTGACTCCTCGTTACTACCCTTCAAATAGGCGCGTCAACCCTAACAGCGGATTTATAAAAAGTTCTGCTTATAAATGACCAGAGCCATTATAAGGGTTTGGTAATTTTGAACCGACCTTTCGGTGCTCTCTTTTAGAACTAAATAGGAATAATATGTTACAGTAATTACAGCCAACATTATCCTAACTGAAAATTAACTTAAATATTTGACGAGCTTCCGACGGACTAATATTAACTTAAGTGGTTTTACTTTGAAATATTGTTTAAGTAGATAGCAGGCACTTTCTCGCGCTTGAGTAGAGGTGACAATCTTTCATAAGTGAACTTTATGTCGACTATGCCAAATTTTCAAACGAGAAATTGTAATAGCCATCGAAAGAGTCATACCGATGGGTGCCATGTAGTGTCCGAATTAAGAACATAGCATCACTCCATTTCCTCCCGTGGATTTAGTAAAAGGCGACTAAGGGGCTCGAAACCAGATGGATGGGAAGCCGCGTTCCTTCTGTGGAACAGTACCATTGTGCTCTCACCAACCCGCCTGCCAAGCGTAGTGATCATTGGCAAATATCCCCGAAAATGACACGACACAGTTGTTTTGGAAATTTATGGGGGAGGCCTTTGATCAGCAGTGGACGTCCTTTGACTGATATGGTGATATTGATGGGAATTTATAACATCTTAATCGAGGCGCTCATGGCAGTTGCACTCATTGAACGGTAAGCGATCGGTGAGGGTAAGCAACGCTGGGCACGGTCAGCCTATGGATGTGTGAATGCATAGTAGTATTTTAACTGAGCATTTCCGTGCTTCAGAGGGCACGTAAAATCTTCGGTCCCGGTCGTTGTCAAGCCAAGTCGGAGGCCTTTGGGTGGTACAAACAACTCTGACACAAAGTTATCCGCTAACTATACGAAAGAAGATGACTTTGTAATATTAGTTAAATAGTTAGCAGACACCTTCTCATGCTGGAGTAGAGGTGAAAATATTACACATGTGAACTTGACTATGCCAGAGGTTCGACCGCGAAATTGTTATAGTAATCGAAAGTGTGATACTGGCGGGAATTTATCACTACACATTTGCATTGCTATTCGAGCGATATTACACTTTGCAGATACATCCTTACAGATAGGTATATATGTATTTAAGTATGTTCTATTAACAACAATACCTACTTTAGATTAACATGAAATACTGATTACCTGATATGTATATCAAACATCAAACATAATTCTATCGGATAATTCTTTGTGTGTACAGTACAACAGTACAACAGTGTTACACAGTACATTTTTTATTTCCTACCCTTTACGGCCTCTCCCTCGTAAATCTCAGTAGAAACGATAAGGAAAACAATTACAAGAAAACCCATAAACAACCCGCAAATTTTAAGCATCTTGCAGTTTATTGAATTAGGTTCATCATTTACCAAAAACTGTTTCTTTATCACAAGAATATTCCCTTAGTACGTGTCACGTATACACTTTCTATTCGCTATGCCGTCGAGAGGACAATAAATCGTCTTCTATATTTTTTGCGAGAAAGTATAGATTCAGGGATAACAAAAGCCTTATCCTCGTTTCATCGAAATTACTTAAAGACCCTTTTTCCTATAAAATCACACTGTCCCAGCTAAAATCTGCTGTCGGAATACAATGTTTTATAGATGTGTAATAAAATCGGCCGGGAGGATGATGCTGGCACGACATAAGATGAATTCTTTAAGAGCTTGCACACCGCTGGTGCCGCAAAGTTCTTTGACGTCTGTGTCATGTTACTCATCCAAAATGTTTATCCTAGATGTGATGTTTAACAAGTGCCATATTAATTTCTAAACGAATCATAGTAATGTCTTAGATTTTCGCGATTATTACACATTATAATAAAACACTTTTAAACGGATTCTATCGCGTATATTTTGATTTTTGATTTTCCTGACGTTTCGAATACTTTGCAGCATTCGTGGTCGCAGGATGACTAAGGTGACAGGCGTCGTTACAGATTTTAAAAA
Source organism: Diloba caeruleocephala (assembly GCA_947459985.1). Classification (NCBI taxonomy): domain Eukaryota; kingdom Metazoa; phylum Arthropoda; class Insecta; order Lepidoptera; family Noctuidae; genus Diloba; species Diloba caeruleocephala. The sequence continues at coordinate 9,522,698 of OX381618.1, forward strand.
GTTATTTTATTTTATCTACCGTACAATTTTAATCAAAAAATTAGTTTCGATGCACGCAGTAATCACTCACAGTGTCTTGATGTTCCTTAGTGCGGTATCTTGTTTGGGACTTTATTATTTTAATGACTGGATTCCAAACAGGTGGTACCTGCCAACCATCTTCTCTATTAATATTAGGATGTTTTTTCATTTCAATAGCCTCACGAAACATTCTAGGTACATATCGGTTCTCTTTCGCGAGTACTTGAGGTTGATCAAAACGAAGATAATGGTTTGGTTTGCCTAAGGCATGTTCACACACTGCAGACTTTGTGGAGCGTCTATGCTTGACGTCAGCTATATGTTCTTTTATTCGGGTGGCTATGCTACGCTTTGTTTGCCCTATGTATGATAAACCACAATCACAGTCAATCTTGTAGACCCCTGCATCTTGTAAGGGTATGTGACATTTCACTGGTTTGAGAAGTTGGCTGATCTTCTTGTGCGGCTTGAAATAGGTTTTTATAGAAGCACGCTTTAAGATATGACCAATTCTGTCCGTGACTCCCTTAATAAATGGTAAAACAGCGGGCAGTCGATCAACCGTGGTGGGTTTCGGGCGGCTTCTGCGACGGGGATGTGGAGCTTTCAAATTGTTATTTTGAAGAACTTGCTTCACATGGTTAAGCTCCCCTGCCAGGTGGTCGGCGTCGCAGATGCCGTGTGCTCTCTGTAACAAAGATTTGGCCACAGTAGCTAACTGACAAGGATGGTGGTGAGATTCACCGTTAAGGTACCTGTTTGTATGGGTAGGCTTTCTATACACAGTGTGGCTAACAGAATGATCTGGATTATGGATGAGAAGTATGTCAAGAAAGGCTAAGCAATTGTTATCCTCCAATTCCATAGTAAATTGAATTTTACTGTGTATTGAATTTAGGTGTTTTAGGAATGCAGAGACCCTATTGTGAGACAAGATGGTAAATGTGTCATCTACGTACCGTTTGAACATCTTTGGTTTAATGAACGAATGCTGCAAAGTATTCGAAACGTCAGGAAAATCAAAAATCAAAATATACGCGATAGAATCCGTTTAAAAGTGTTTTATTATAATGTCTAAACGCATCATTTTATTTTTATCGTTCCGAACGTCCGAAGGAAAAACGGCGGAACCCTTATAGGATCACTCGTGTGTTTGTCTATCCGTCCATCACAGCCAATTTCTTCCGAATCTACTGGATCGATTAAGTCGAAATTTGGTACACATATGGATTTCTGTGACCCTAACACAGACGTGTAACGTTAATAAGTGATTTTGAACATGGAGGACTTTTGGGGGCAATATAGAAAGTACAGAATAAAGTTTTGCAAACTGTACCGTAAACTTGTGAAATGAAAGGGCTTGTTGTGAGGGTCACAAATCTATTTATTTTATCATTTTAACATATATTTTTAAAGTTATTTAAGAAAATCGATGAAATTGACCATTCAAGGGGGCTTTATCTCCGAAACTACTGAGTCAAATGTTTTGAAAGTCAAAGTCAAAAATCATTCTTTTAATTTCAAATATACCAAATATTTGCACTTATTAAAAGTCAGAATCTAAGTTACACGATTCAAATAGCTAGTCTCTTGGAGAAGAGCCGGCAAGAAACTCCATGGATACTCTTTTAAAATAATTGAGATTACAATGTTGATTGATACAAATGATTGTACATATACCGAGAAAAATGTAGATTAATGTGTAATATATAATGTGGAACATACCACAATAATTTAATAATAATTCATTTGCCGTAACAGTTAACGACTGATCAGTCCCAACAGACGGCACCCGTTCACGAGCATGACGCATGCATCAGCATCGGTTAGCTCAACCATATTGTAGGGAACCGAACGACTCAATATACAACGCCACCGCCAGTACTGCCAGCCGCCAGCAAGATATTTTAGTGAGCAAGACGGACCAATTCTACCAGGCAAAAGACACAACCAATATAACTACTGAACATATAACATTAATGCCACAAGAACAATAACTAATAGTCTATCAATGCCATAATATGAAATGTAAGTAAATAACATAAATGAGACAAAATGCAGAACGTAGTTCTTTACTTATAGATTACAGGAAAACCTATAAGAAGTTTGTGGTCTTAAAATAACATGGTAAATCTTTCAATATGGTGCGTACAAAGTTACATTTGCAGTTGGAGTGCTTGGGAGAACATGTTTTTCAACTATAATGTTAAGTTTGTTCTTGGGATAATTATTGGCGCAACCCTCTCCACGGGAGATCCAATCGCACTTGTCCGGTATTTTTTAATATCTGTGCCTTGTATTTTAATGGCATCGGTTCCTTTCATTCACATTAAATATTGCTTTCATACCCATGACAGAGATTTGATGAAGTCATCTAATTACTTTGATCAAATTACATTGGACAAAGATATCGAATGAATAGAAGACCACCCTTATTCGTGTATAATACGCCTAGTTGTCAAGGAAGATTGTTTGTGGCTTGTTCTAAAGTGAAAAATATATCGCAAAGGTTTTATAGCAGATATAAAAATAAGCTAGGTGTTCTGAATATAAATTTGTCTACCCCACGTTTCTTCCTTTAGGTTATATATTATTATTTAATAACGTAACAGGCGACTCAGGCGAGACTAGAAACTTGATAAAGTCTCAGCATCAATGTATACAGGAATAATATAACACTGTGAATGCTGTGCTGAAACTATTTGAGACGCCCGTTTTCAGATCATTAAGTGGTATTTAAATATTAACAACAGTCGTTTCAGTATTCTGCCATATGCCAGTTACTCAAAGAGCTACCAAAGCCAGGCAATTGTCGGGAATATGTAATAAGGAGGCTGGTTATATACTCTTGACAGTTTTCAGAGTCCTTCTACGTGTTGGCCTGAAAAGCCCGGTACGAGGAGTCCATTACTTAACACACACACGCATAAGCCCGTAAACGTCCACTGCTGAATATGGGCCTCCCAATAATCACTACAAAGAATGGTCATAGGGAATATTGCCATAATCGCCATGCTTGGTAGGCGGATTGGTGATCAGAGTATGTAGGATACGGAAGGATGCTGCTAATGAGAAGAAGAGAATGGGCTCTTGATATCGACTCTTAGTAGCCTTATACGACACCCATGGTTGGAGGAGGGTGGTCTATACGTTACCGGGAACACACGATTCGATCTTTAACAACAACTACGAATCAAACACACACAGAAAAAGGTTTGCCATAATCACCGCACTTGGCTTCTGTGAAAAGCGGTGATTATGGCAAACTTCCTTTGTGCTAATAACAAGATCCTGCGGTCATCCAGATGGATTAGTGTATGCAGTAAAGAAGTTACCAGCACAAAAGTCTTCCTTTTCAAATTCTTTCCTTAGTCAACTACCACGAAGAGTTGTGAGAGGGTTGCCCGTCTTATTTCATATCAATGTAGTTATAAAAAGGGTAGTGGCGTGAGACTAACTACGATATCCCTCGTACATACGCGTGACAATTGACAGACTCAATTGTCAAGCATATGTACGAGGAATCTAACTAATAATTCCGTGTGGTTTCCGGATTAAGGATATAGCACTACTCCAGCTCCTCCCGTTGTTGACGTAAAAGGCAACAACGGGACTTGAAACCATAGAGATGGGCAGCAGCATCCCTTCTGTGAAACAGTAGCCATACTGCACAAACCCACCCGCCTGACAAGCGTGGTGAGTACTGACAAATTTCCCCTAAAATGATGACACAATTGTAAAAATCTAGAGGGGCGGCCTTTTTTCAGCAGTGCACGACTTTTGGCTGGCACGATGATGATGAAACTAATAATATTTGGACAATAGTCCTGAAAAACGTAGGGTGACGACTCCATTCTATCAAATTGTACGGTAGTCTGCTGGCCAAGTTCTAAGGGCACTGGCCGCATGCTCGCCGTACACAATCTACACGAACCGTTCTGTACCTCTTTTGATGTACCATGTCCCACTATACCATTATTTTAATTTATCATAGTGAAAATTCATCATGAACTTCCACCCCTGGGAAGGACGAAGAGGTATGCTGGATTCCTACTAGCTAAAACCACTGGGATGGTGGTCTTAAGGGAGGCTCTAGTTCCTCGTATGATCACACTAGAGCTACCCACTCCTGCCACGCCTATAGGCACATCTCGGAGAGGGTTACTGTAAAGCGGTCACCCTCCCCGGGGATCATCTTAGTACCTATTTAAGCAGCACAGGTAGATTTTGAACTATGCAATTATGTGCTTCTTTTCGCAAAGGTTACAAAATCTCGTTAATTAAACTTAGTAAGCACGAGAACCTGCCGAGTTTAAATGTAATTTAAAAAGTCATTTTAAGTTTGGTATACGGAAATTTTATTCTATACTTGGCCTTAGTTTGTATCTTGACACTTTTGTTAGTCCAACAACTTAACAAAGAGAAAATTAAAACATTCTACATTCTAAATCTTTTATTCCAAATAGCCAAAATATAGTGATTTTTGAACGTCAACATTAAACAGCACCCTTCACTGTTTTTGAATGTCGGAGAGAAGAAACGGCGCTTCCCAGCAACACGTTAGTCTGTGTTATTCAATTATTTTTTAACTTAATTAATATTCAAAATAACAAAGAGGATGATTACTAGTAGTAACTTTGTCATAGCTAGATGTCCTCTAGCACACACCATTACGCAATACTAACTAATGAACTAAGGTATTAAACTAAAACTATATAAACATTAATGTATTTGTAGTCTAGTAGTAATATAACCCGCCGTGTGCGCAGCACATCACAGCGCACACTGTAGCTTTGGGGGGATCTTTTAGAATCCTCCCGGGGGTATGATCGCTTTACAGTCACCCCCTCTGTGCCTATAAGCGTGGCGCCGCTTCGGTGCCGAAGATAATCGCTCCAGTGGTTTTAGCCGGTACACCTTCCACTGAGCGACAAATATAAAAGTAGTAACATAAACCGTTACTTATAAGTGCATTATTTTTATATATTCCAAGCCGGTGAAATGTCACATGCCCAGGCCCAGGTCAATAGGTCAACACGGTTGAAAGAGCTAGGCTAACAAACTGGGCTTTAAATAATTATGAACTGCAACAGAAAATAATTAATTAATGTTGTGATACGCGCACTGGTGAAATGTATATAAATATTACATGAGATAATTTTGTATTAAAACATTATTTATAAGCGAAGTTCGCATTATTTTGTTGAAGTAAAGTTACAGTTCTACTTTGTTCTTTTTGTTTGTGACTCCTGATGACCGCTATGTTGAGATCGTATCCTTTTTAATATATGTTGTATATTTGAATACTGGTTGTAAATTTATTTCTAGAGCCCCGGATGTATATGGACTCGCTTCTGAGTACTGAGTTGTGGGTTATAAAACCCGCTAAAGTCATATCTTTTAAGAACGTTGTTGTTAATCTAATTCACTTTAACGGTGAAAGAAAACTCGCAGTATAACATGAGGAGACCTGGATCTGATGAAATTGCCAAGATGCAGTAAGAAAGCGAAGTGATCAATGCACAGTAGTGGGACAGTTACAAGCTGATATTGTCATTTAATTCTAAACTCAAAACAGCTATCGTGAAAGGTGAAATAGGAATGTTTAACATCAGGTGAGATAGTGGTCAAACCTAAGCCTTTTGAAAAAAAAGGAAATGCATGCTTTGCTATAATAATGATAAAATGTCCCTAATGATGACAATATCTCCGCAGAAATCACGTAGCAAAATACCCTCCGTTGTTTTAAATGTCATAGGTTAGTTTTACATCATCCACTGCTGAACAAATGCTTCTCCCGTAGATTTCCATAATTGTGTCTCATTTTGGGGGAATTTGCCAGTACTCGCCATACTTGGCAGGCGGATTGGTGAGCGCAGTATGGCTACTGCTCCACAGAAGGGATGCTACGACCCATCTGTCTGGTTTAGAATCCCTTAGTCACCTTTTACGACACCCACAGGATGAGATGGGGAAGTGTTATGTTATTTAGTTCCAACTTTACGACATATAAAATTGTCGCCTAGTTCCATGTAGAATTTCCACAGGACACCAATAAAAAAAAAGGTTCCAATTATTGAATAAATGAATTCAATTGAATGACAAACTCATTAGCCGAGCGCGATTACAGCAAAAGGTATCCACGACAGTTCGTTGGAAATATCTATGAAAGTACCCATGCCAAAAGCTGTTTTCTTTCTAAATAAGTACCTACATAGAACTTTAATCTTGCCACCTATTCATAATCTCAACTAACAACATCGGTCCTACACGTTCAGTACTGCGGCAATAATAAAACAATATCAATTTCAAAGCCCCTTCCACTTTAGGCGGATAAAAAAGTGAGGAACTTTTTCCTCCACATCATTACGTATTCAGTAAGTAAGCTTCTTAATCCCGTACGATGTAACTCGCAAGTCATATATAATACGTACTTATATAGTATATGTATGTGGAAACGTTTGGGAATACGCCCGTCTGCTGAACCATCGTTTCCGTCTTACTATAAAGTAATACCACTATTCCGTTTTATTTTGCAGGTGGATTTGACTATCTTATCTAACTGTCAATAAATTTTGTGAAAAAAGTAAAATGACTTACTCGTCTCGTCTATTGGTTGTCATAGCACATAGCGGCGTCAAAACACATTTAACATTAAGATAGAGATACATTATAAAACCTATTATTATTATGTATTTTGACGCCGCTTCGGGAAAAATATTATAGTTCTTTTTTTGTATACCTATTCGCGTTGTGGTAGCGTCCCATAGCATAATTGTTTTATGCTACCCAGAACTACTCCTGCATGGCACTACACTATGCTCGTTACCCCGAGAAAGTTGTGAGATAGTCTCTAATGGCCAATAATTTCACTAGCTACAGTGCCCTTCAAACCAAAACACAATAAAGTCTGGTTTACTTATCTCTGCCACTGTGGTTGCCTCTGCCTAGTCGGAACCTATAATAACAGAGCTACCACTGGTATAAGTATTCAAACAAACCATTGTAACATATCGCAAATAACAACTTCTTTTTACAAGCTTTTATTTCACTTTCTATGTATGTTAGTTTGTTTAGGGCAAATCTTCCAAGCCAAATTTGAAGAAACTCCTGTAAACATAGGACTTTGAAATTTTGCATGCTACTTCAGTTCTGACGACAATATAATAAAATGATAGAAATAACCTTGTACTGCAGCCAGTATTGTCTCCTCATGAGGGCACTTCTCAACTGTTAGTAGTAAGGACACAAAACGTTGATCTCTATCATGAACTGATGCTGCAGCTAGGATTTTTTCTCCTCATGAATACACTACGAATACAAATAGTACCAACCCATCTCATCCCGTGGGTGTCGTAAAAGGCGACTAAGGAGGAGCAGGAGGATGGGCAGCAGCGTCCTTCGAATACATTAACAACGCAACTGCGATCGCCAACCCGCCTGCCAAACGTGGTGATTATGGCAAAACCCTCGAATGAGCACACAACACACCGATGTCATGCATTGTGGTGATCTTTGAAGGAAGCCTGTGTCCAGCAGTGGACTTTATTCAACTGAAATGATGAGTACACTCCTCAATGGTTGGGTTAGGTATGGTGGTAGCATGGACATGAAACATTGCAAGTTTGTTCAGTTCTGATTACAATACACTAAAATGATAGAAGTAACCTGATGCTGCAGCCAGGAAGTAAAACTCGTTTAAAAAATACGTTTTTACTATTAATTTATTGTACTATGTTTTTTATTAAAGCGATAGTATATCGGGCATACAGTGTGTATAAAAAAAACTGAGTTGAACACACTAAAATTACGCTTACGTAGTCGTAAGCATAATTTAACGAAATAATATCAAGAAACTTCAAAATATTTCTTTTTTACATAACATTGCCCCTCACTAGGATTTATCTGCATCCTGAGTACAGTTTACAGATATAAATCTCACATACGCAAACATAAACTGGAGCCCAGCACGTGACTTCGGGTTGACGCGGGGTTGGCGTACGAAATCTATTGCCCAGCTATGGGTAAACACTAAATGCATAGTTTGCTTACTAATGACAGACATTTTCCACACAAAACAGCTAATAAAGTAACGTATAGCTTTTCTAACGCTTTATGAAAGGTCTAAATGTCTAAATAAAGATTTATGATTCTTATATATGAGTACTAACTTAAGAAGAAGGGTAAAAGGGACAATCTAAAATGACTAATAACAAATTCAGAGGGGTTTTAAAAGGTCAATATGAACAATAACAGTTCACTGCCAGCTGTCATATATTTACGAGTTCCTCATCATCCTTTTTGCCGAATTAAATCCAATGCTGGACACAAGCCTCCCCCAAAGATCGCCACAACGACAGGTCTGGGTGTGTTGTGTGCTTATTGGGGGTTTTTGACATCATCGCCACGCTTGGCAGGCCGGTGGGCGATCACAGTTAAGTTGTTAATGCACACGAAGGACGCTGCTGTCCATCCCCCGGTTAATCCCATAGTCGTCTTTTATGACACCCACGGGATGAGAAGGGTTGATGCAATTCGTAGCCGGCACTACACGAATAATTCATGGTTATTTATGAGTTCCTTTTTTATTTATATGTTTTTACGGTTTTGTGTGGTTCCCGGCAAACAATAGACCCTCTGTACTCATGGGTGTCATAAATGGTGACAAAGAATTGATATCTACACGATACGTGGTAACATACTCCCGTGTATATAACAACATAGAGTGATCAACAATCCGCCTGCCAGGCGTCATTATGGCAATATCCCCACACATATAGGGCCCACTCATTGTTGTGATCATTGGGAGGTCCACGTTTACGGGCTGCTGTGTGTTTGTGTGATGTGTGTGTTTGCAGAACAACCCAAAAGGAACTTACACTTACTCTGAACTATAAAACATTCCAATCAGTTATCATTTGTTGAAGCCGGACTTCTCCATACATTCGTCTTCGGATATTATAACAATAACCTTTTGGATAGTTTCCAAAAGGATTGGCCGGAAAAGTCTACGCATAAGGCACATTTAAAGGGTATGGGGAGACGTTTATCCGATCAGAAAATAGAAAAGGCAGAAAAAGGAATCTTAAGATAAATCGCAAGTAAAATTATGAATACATTAATATCATTTTTGTAAGTTACGATTTCTTTTCATGGTCATATCTACCCTTTTTATACATTATACATCCTGTTGACAAGCCAAGTAAGTAATTTTCTTGTTTTTTTTTTTTCTCCTTTGATTTAAAGGCTTTTACCTTACAAAGGTATGTCAGCCTCATTATACCCTAAACTATTGCTAGTTACACCGATTACCCGGTTATTTTAGAAGTTATTGTGACGGAGAGGGAGATTGTGTTACAGCAACCATCTCATATACCAATTTGGCCGCTTCAGAGTTAGGTTTAGTCAATATGGTTATAAAAGCTCCGACATCATATCGGTTAATTTTTAATTTTTGCATCACCATCTCTCTCTCCCTCTGGTTGTTTTCACATTCCATTAGCAAGTGTTGGACATCATCTAACTTGCCACATACTTCACAATCTGGTGAATCAAGCTTTTTCATGAGATGTTCAAACTTACCAGACGGAAAGTGACCAGAACGTAATCTATGAGCCATAACAATACAAAATCTACTTATTTTACTTCCGGCAAACCAAGGAATCCGAAAAAGCTCATATTGGACTTCTCCACGCAGACGCACTCTACTCTTTGTCTAAATCGCTACAGTGCAAGTGTGCATTATAAATGACTACTGTGCTAGTTCTACCACCACTCGTTGGTGTGGAATAAACTATCCAGTCAAAAAAAATGCGCTGCAGCACTCACAAAAACCAGTGGGGCGCGTCTTCGTAAATTGAACTATCAGTGCTTACTATTGAAAATAAATGGATGTCATTCATAGTTCGATATTACATTCGATCCGGATTAAAGAACGTTCCATGTGGTTCGCAAGCGAGAATAAACCGCCGCTCTTAACTAATGAATGTCCAAATGGTGACTAAGGGTTGACATCATCAGGATGGGCAGCAACATCTTCCCGTATGCTAGTAATAACTTTAATTAACAACCCACCACTACCCACCACCCACTGCCAAGCGTGGTGATTACGGCAATATCGCCTATGATCATTTTCGTCATCATTGGGAGAGCCATGTACAGCAGTGGACGTTTACGGGTTGATGATGCAGCACCATTTCAGCCCAATATATCCTCCCGAAAAGATCGCCACGCCGACCAGTCTAAGTGTTTTGTGTGCCCGTGGGTCGCGGGCGCTCAGATTGGGGAATCTGCGTGTTCACACCGATCGAACCCCGGGAAGAAGGCGGCGCGCATGTGGTCACGTACCGACGTGTGCGCAGCACAACGCACAGCGAGGCCTGGGGGAATCTTTACAATTCTCCCCGAGAAGTGCCTGGGGGGCGAACTTTTTACAGTCACCTTCCGCTAGACGATCGCAGTTGAGTTGTTAATATACTCCAAGGACGCTGCTGCCCATCCTCCGGCTAGTTCCATAATCGCTTTTACGACACCCACGGGATGAGATGGGCTGCTGCTATTCGTAGCCGACACCACACGACAGTAGTATAGTAGAGTAGCATGGTTGTGGATGTGTATCTACATAATACCAGCTGCGCCCAAGCCTTCATTTACGTGGAAAAGTTTTTAATTGTGAGGGATAAAAAAACCCCCTGTCCTTTACCGGGTTTCAAGTTTCAACTCTGCTATCTTATCTTTGCTATCCAATCACCGACATCTTTGAGTTAGACTTGTTATCGAACTTTTGATTCTTCTTTCTTCTTTCGATATCCGCAAGTTGGTTAAGATCAGTGCATAGCACGAACGTATATATTGGTAGACCTACGCGGAAGCCATGAGCTAGTCGCCTTTTTTGCCGCCAACACACGGCAGTATAACGTAGCAAAGATGGACAAATAACAATCCTTTGGCGGCTTTTAGTGCGCTAAGTATAACTAGCATACATAAATAATGTCTTAGGTTTTCGCGAGTATTCCACATTATAATAAAATACTTTTATTTTAATTTTAATTTATTTTTATTTATATTTAATTATTATGTATCTCTATTACACGGGTTTATAACCCCTGTAAGGGGGAACCCGGTCTTTTGATAGGCTCACGCGGGGACATGGGTCCAACACGCAGAGGCCCTTTAGAGAATTTTAATCTAAAATGTAATGGGACACTAACCGGGAACTCTCCATGGCTACACTATGAAATGCAGTCTCGGATTGTCCCCGGAGGTGTAAAACTATTGTATAAGATGGAAACTACAATTATTAGGTCTATTGTAATGGGTGCCAAATGGATAATATACTTCTAAAACCTGAAAAAACGGCGTCTGCCTTTCAACGTTTATAGTGAAATTCTGTGGCAGAATTAATTATATTATTTAATTTTAAGTTATTTTATTCTACGGTATTTATACGGTAGATAAAATAAAATAACTTTTTTAAATCTGTAACGACGCCTTTCACCTCAGTCATCCTGCGACCACGAACCCTGCAAAGTGTTCGAAACGTCAGGAAAAGCAAAATGCGATTGAATCCGTTTAAAACTATTTTATTATAGCATACATACATAAAGTTAAATGCCGTGTGGTGCCGGCTCAGAATACCACCACCCCATTTCCTCCCGTGGGTGTCGTAAAATTCGACTAAGGGATTAGCCGGCGGATGGGCAGCAGCGTCCTTCGAGTACAACAACTCAACTGCGATCGCCAACCCGTCTGCCAAGCGTGGCGATTATGGCAAAACCTCCCAATGAGCCCACAACACACCCATATCGGTCGTTGTGGTGATCTTTGGGGGAGGCCTGTGTCCAGCAGTGGACTTCATTCGGCCGAGATGATGAAAGTTAAATTTTTATGTCATTGGAAGCACTAGAGACCGGTCTTCTGAACTCCAATAAACACCGTGCAATACCATTTTATTTTCTTTGATGTCCCACTCTCAAGATTTTGTGTCGTTACTACTAACATCAACTGGGTAAGTATATGTTTTCATACGTTTATAATTCGGTTCGATGTGATTGGAAACGAAATTCGCCTTTTCTAAGTACGTATTGGATGGTATTGGCTCAACGGAATAGTTCCCCAAATTGTCGTTTAACTTCGGGACGTTGTCTGCAGAGATTACGTTAGATTAAACACATATTTACTTAATATATTGAATAAAACATGTGCTTGTTATTGCGTTTGTAAACTTATTTTTAGTTTTAAGGTTCTAAACGTCCGAAGGAAGAAACAGCGGCACTTTTATAGGATCCTTCGTCCAGGCATGTCTGTCCATCTGTCACAGCCAATTTGCTCCGAATCTATTGGACCGATTAAGTTGAAATTTGGTACACATATGGATTTTGCGACCCAAACACTTATGTGTAACGTAAATAAATGAATTCTATATATAAGGGTTACTTTAGGGGGCAATATAGAAAATTAAAGAATAAAGTTTTGCAAACTGTACCCCTTAACATATGAAATGACGGAGCTTGTTCTGAGGGCCTCAAATATATTTATTTTATAATTTTAAAATATACAGTCTTAAGTTATTTAAGAAAATAGACGAGAATTTACCATTCCCCTCCCCCTTATCTCCGAAAGTACTGAGCCTAAAATTTTGAATGAAAGATAGCTCTATAGTATATTATAATAGAATACAGGAAAACCTATAAGGAGTCTATGATCTTAAAACAACATGGTAAATCTTTCAATATTGTGCGTACAAACTTACGAATGTATGGGAAAACGTGTCATTCAACTACGATGTTAAGTTTGTTCTTGGGATAAGTTATTGGTACAAGACCGAATTCAATAATAGACAGTATATTCAGCAATTTTGGTAACCTCTCCACGCGAGTTCGACTCGCACTTGTTCGGTTTTTTTATATCAATAATTTCCTAGACCAGAATTTCTCTGTGTCGTGGATTCTGTTTACAGCCATGTCTGTATGTAGATCTAATAATCTTTGCTCCATGCAAGGATCGCACCCGTGACTCATTGCGTAGAAAACTAATTGCTTAGCCGTTGCGCCAACCGTGCCGTTTATTGTAAAATGATAGGGTGAGAGACAAAAAAAGCTTCCAACCTATGTAACAATAAACTTTGAATTAAAATAGAACAAGAATAGTAAAGTTTCAGACGATACGGTTACGGTAAGAAGCATATTACCTATCAGCTCTATTAGCAATGTAAATTTAGCGCTGTTACTTTTAAAGTAACGTTTTATAAAGCTTAAAAAGTGCTGCGTGAAACAATACAGCTTTCTTTTATATACTAGCAAGGACTTTCAACTTAGTTCTCGAGAATAACAAACTTGCTACAATCCGGTCACTAAAGTATTGTCGTAAATAAATCGTTCTAAATGTTTGTTTTGATTTCAAATGTACAAACCAAAACAACAAAGTGGCAAACGGTACAAGGTACAAACAAGGTACTCCTAAGCCCATCGCTTAGCCCAGTAGCTAAGCGATGGGCTCTCTAAATGTCGCGGGTTCGATCTCCGCACGGATAAATATTTGTACAATCTACAGATAGATCTTTCGAATCTGGCTGTTTGTGTATGTGAGATTTAAATATCTGTAAACTGTACTTACGACACAGGAGAAATCCTATTGTGAGGCATCGTTTTTTTAAAGACCTGTTTATTACTAAATAATAAAAACGAAAATTCACTATACTCGTGATAGTGATTTGTATAATACTGTATATCACTTCACAAAAACGAAGGTTTCAAATCAATCTGCCTATTAAAAACCTCAATACACGTTCAACAAACTATAGAAGTAATAAATATTTATTATTATATTTGTGAAACAAAGTCTCAATATACACCATGTTCAAATGGGTATGTATTATATATTATACACCATATTCGGTTTATACAAAGCCGCACAATTTAAGTGACCTGCCTCTGAAACCCAAGTTACTAATAGCATGTCCATATAACAAGTCTCCACCGATAAAAACACAAAGTGTACGGCGGCAACTGATCCCAAACAGGGTCGCTTCTATTATTAAAGCAATAGTTTTAAACTAGCTCGACTACGGACTAAATGGAGACTGAATTTTAAATTCCTTAGTCGATATTTCTATTGTTAGTTGAGTATAATAAGAACATTATTTGATTTGAGTTTATTCAATTAAACACTAAAACTATAAGGCTTAGCGCGCACGGGTGACTTTTGTCACCGCGACAGTTTCGTCACTCTTATCAAGTCTTTGGGTATGTATAGAGGTGCGCGCATATTACGATGTGACGTGACATTTCCATACATATCCATAGAGTGACGAAATTGTCACGGTGCGCGCTAAGTCAAAAAGGTTTGTGTGTTGACAGTGTTGTTGCCACTTGCTTTGGAATATGAAAAAGGTTTTAGTTCCAAGTATTGTTACATACTATATTTATCTCAGAGAGACGCTCATAGCCAGTTGCACTCACTGATCGGCCAACGATCGGTGAGGTTCAGCAACGCTTGGCGCGGTCAGCCTATAGATGGGTGACCTCATAGTAGTTTCTGAATTGAGCGTCTCCGTGCTTCGGAGGGCACGTACAATCTTCAGTTCCAGTTGTTGTCATTCGACGGCAGTCGTTAAGCCAAGTACTAACGGCTTGAACTACTCTGACACAAGGTTGGCCACTAACCACACGGAAAGAAAGAAAAGCTCAGAGAGACACTCGGCTTTAATTGAGAATTTAGAAAGAAAGAATTTTTTTATTTGACACCAAAGTGAGACATCACAAACGGTAATAAAACTTAATTTAAAACTGAAAAAGAAAAACACGATAAAAATTTGGATAGGGTTATAAACAACAAAAAAAAAACACAATATTAGGTTAGAGTTTGTTGTGTGCCCCACAGTTGCGCCAAATAGGTAACCAGTTCAGCATTTGCCAGACAAGAGCCTGGCACTGGTTTTCAACTGGACCCTTCGGTGATTCGGTGATTCACGGGTGTAAAAACAGTATATAAAATAAATGTTGCATATAATACCTTCTAATAAATCAACAAATACAACTATACAAATAAGAACTACACAAAGCGCAAAAATAAAGAATAAAATCGAATATATTTAACAATAATTTTATAATTGGCATTTGTAAAATCTAATGAGTAGGTAAACGAGACCGCCCATCACTAAATAAAAAATAATCTTATCGTCTGTCAATGC
Source organism: Diloba caeruleocephala (assembly GCA_947459985.1). Taxonomy (NCBI): domain Eukaryota; kingdom Metazoa; phylum Arthropoda; class Insecta; order Lepidoptera; family Noctuidae; genus Diloba; species Diloba caeruleocephala. The sequence goes on from OX381618.1 coordinate 9,537,909, forward strand.
TCATGGCGTTTATGTTGGTAATGGCAATACGCAAACGGCGGCGCGACGCGGCGCTCACTGTAAGCGTCTCCGTCTTAGAAACATAATAGTTAAATAAATAGATGAATGAAGAAGAAAAAGTTACAACTTTAGTGTGAGTGTGGTTAAACGAAAATTTTTAAATTTAAAAGGTGGACCCACCACAATCACAACCGGAAGCGGTAGATAAATAATAAGAAACGGAGAAAACGAAAGAAGAAAATCATAATTCACAATTAAGCACAAAAAAGAGGTAAGTCAATCTTCCGATTCACCTTTTATAGAATAAAACGGGAACTATTCATTATATGTATACGTAACGTCTTTGGATTCGATCATTTACTCTTTTAATTAGATCGTAACAGACACTTTTACACGTCATATTGAAATAACGGAGAGGATAAAACTGGGAATAATCATATCTATACAAATAAATAAAATTGAAGTCTCTGTAATGTCAAAATACCAGCTATTTACCAAATGCAACTCAAAAACATTTTTTGTCAGTCTATCTGTCTGTCGGTCTGTTTGTCGGTTTGTTCCCGCTAATCTCTGAAACGGCTGGACCGATTTCTACGGGACTTTCACTCGCAGATAGCTGATGTAATAAGGAATAACTTGGGCTACTTTTAATTTAGAAAAATAATTAGCTTACCACGCATAAAAAATTAACACCCGTGAAATGCAATATATATATACTCTATGTCAACTGTCAATGCCGAAGTACTCTAAATTAAATAAATGATCCATTTTTTTTAAATCAAACGGCTGGTGAAACCGCGGGTCCCACCTAGTTAGTACCTAATAATAATGATACAACGTCGAACCTATGTGTTTGGATAGCGTATTTAACATCATCATCATCATCATCATTGCGGCTGAAAAAAGTCCACTGCTGGACACAGGCCTCCCCCAAAGATCACCACAACAACCGATATGGATGTGCTGTGTGCTCATTGGGTGTGTTTTGCCATTATCGCCACGATTGGGTTGGCGATTGCAGTTGAGTTGTTAATGTACTCGAAGGACGCTTCTGCCCATCCTACGGCTTATCCCATAGTCGCATTTCACGACACCCACGGGATGCGATGGGTTGGTGTTATTCGTAGCCGGCACTACACAGCACCGTATTTTACAGTTTCTTGGTAACACTGGGCAAGATTAAATTGATAACTTGGCGTGTAAAATAAAATTAATCCCGATTTTTTACTATATTTTACTTTGCGTGGGATATTACGTGGGAGATTCAAAAGGCACTGTACAATCTACATTCATACATACATCTTTCTTTAAAGTTCTCATGTGTTAGGAATTATATTTTAAACTGATCATATCGCATCAGAGAATTGTGTCGTGATATCCTCTTTATTTGAAAAAGTACTAACGGTTACAACCATATCAACAACGAAATATCATCATGCCACCGAAATAATTCTCCAGTAACATAAATATGAAACCCTATGTAAATAATATAAATGTATAACTAAAGAAAGAAAACGAGATTCAAACCAAATCTATCTTAATAGCAAAATGTACCCAGAAAGCTGGAATAATTCCTAAGTCAAATCTAAAAGACCCACCTACCACCCACTACATGAATAGTAATGAACGAAAGTTCTGGGTTGCCTCCAGATAAATAGGTAAAGCATCTTCTTAAAGAGATAAGACGGGTGCAAAAGGGTTGTTTCAATTCTAAATGATGCTATTAGATCAGACGGTATGGCATTTTAGATAGATGCGTTTCGTTGACGCTCCAAACTAAATTCTACGGTTAAAATCCCAGAAAATTAACATTGTTTATCGCATTAAAGCTTTTAACACAAGCTGTTTGATGAATTGTTGGGATGTTGGATGGGATAACGCAGTCCAGCACGGCAGATTAAAGCAGTTTTCTCACCCTTTTGATACCAAAAGAAGTATATCACAAGGAGATCTATTATGAAGCTTACAAAAGCAGGGCAGCTTGTGGCGAGCTCTATCTGAGTGGCGGCTCTGCGTACCCGAATGCTACATCGAGTTGGTCAAGGCCTGGTCCCTAACTTGCCTCATGAGTCGGCTGGAGTAAAACTGGAGGTAGACATCGTTTTTCCAATTTTTATAGAGAAGCCATGGAGGGATTTCGGTTAGATTAAAATTCTCAAAAGGTCTTCTGCGTTTCATTTCGGCCCAATGAAGTCCACTGCTGGACACAGGCCTCCCCAAAGATCACCACAATGACCAATATGGGTGTGCTGTGGGCTCATTAGAGGGTTTTGCCATAACCGCCACGCTTGGCAGACGGGTTGGCGATCGCAGTTGGGTTGCTAAAGTACTCGAAGGACGCTGTTGCCCATCCTCCGGCTAATCCCTTAGTCGACTTTTACGACACCCACGGGAGGAAATGGTGTGGTGGTATTCTGAGCCGGCACCACACGGCACGGTCTTCTCTGTGTTGGACCCATATTCCGTGTTGGACCTATATATCAAAAACCGGGTTCCCTATTACGGGGACATAAACCCGTAATAAAGAGACATTTTTTATTAAATAGCTTATAAATGTATAATAAAAAGTAAATAAACGCTTCACCTCAAATATAATTAAAATTTTAATGACTCAGCCTAATGTAATGTATAGTGTATGTATTTGGATTGTAGAAACTATTCCTTTTTTTATTTTTTTATTGATGTGAAATCCCCGGTGTGAATTCTTGATGAACTTCCTCCGCCCCGGGGAAGGGTGAAGGGGCATGCCGGTCTCCCACCGGCTAAAACTACTGGAGCGGTCTTCTTCGGCACCGAAGGAAGCTCCAGGTCCTCGTAAGATCACACTAGAGTTGAAGCCACGCCTTTAGGCATATCTCACAGGGGATAACTATAAAACGACCCCCCCCCCAGCCCCTAGCGTAGGGAAGCATTTATCGGAGAGGATTGTAAATTGTCCCGAACTGGGTGTAGGATCGCAGAAACGAAATTTCTAATGTGTGTAGGGTGTGCGAAAGGTCGTCCAGTATGCGTTAGTTTTCAGTGTAAATTTCTTATAATATGTGCCCGGCCTAAATCTAGACCTATAAAGCAGCCAGCGTTCATGCTCCTTTTTAGGTGACTGGCGCGAACTACACAAGCGAAATGTACCTACTATGAATTTTTTACCTTTAGTATACACAGAATAATATAGATTTTTTTTAACCGAAAATAGAACAGAGTGGCGTGTCTAGAAGTTATTAAGTAGAGCGCACACGGCCTTACCGGAAAATGATTTCGAATACCGGATCACGTGATACAAATGGGTACAGAGCATTGAAATAGCGTACTGAATTCCCTAAAATAACATCAAGATTTTAAAAGCGACTTCTAATTTATAAAGAACATAATTGTAATTTTATCAGTATAGTAACATAAGCGGTGTGACTACGTTATTTTAATTAAAGCAGTTTGTTTTTCACAACTCGATCGTTTTATGGCTTTAGACAATAAACAGCAAATTCAAAACAAGAACACGTTTGAAACATATAAAATACCTAAGATACTCTTCGCAGAGCTCTTATGAAAGTGATCAGTAAGAAAAATGGCGCGCCTGGTTTACTATATGGCAAAACTTGACAACTACGAGCTAAACTTTTCAATAAATGACGAGACTGGTAACCCTCCAAGAACTTCCGTAATGTTGTTATCAACATCAGTGCTCAATGAACTTAATATCGGATTCCAAACATCCAAGAACGAGGTCAAGGTGCCCATTTTTTCATTTTAATATGATAATGTTTTCCGTGTGGTGTCCGGATTAAGAATACAGCACTACTCCATCTCCTCCCGTTGGAAGTCGTAAAAGCCGACTAAGGGACTCTAAGCCTGAGGGACGGGCAGCAGTGTCCCTTCTGTGGAACAGTACATATACTGCGCTCACCAACCCGCCTGCCAAGCTGCCAAATACCCCCCAAAATGACGACACAATTGTGGAAATCTTTGGGGGAGGCCTTTGTTCAGCAGTGTCAACATTATCATCATATCAGCCATTTATACGTCATAAATGGCTGATATGAAGATAATGTTCGGTCCTTGTCTATTTTAAGGTAGTTTTTGTAAAATTTATTTAATATTATGCATTCTACCCTCATTTCTGATGACGTGACGGCGATGAGCAAGCATTTTGGCAAGTCATTGAGTCGACGTTTGACTACCGAAAAGGAAGCGATGTCGCGGTGCCATGCACGCCTATAAAACAAATTGTACAACTTGACTTTTTTTCAGGCAGTAATTTGTGTTTTCTGATCGTATCAGAACGAACCTTGACTTTCGATTGTGTGTGAATACGATTTGGATTCCTAGAAGGCCATAGTGACGTCATATCCATCCACGAGGAAGCGAACTGCCTTTGCAAGCCTGATCCGATCCGTGATAAGGGAGAAGCTTAAGGTTGTTGGAGTTGAAATTACTTTATTCTGGACGATGATCTGAATTCATAATATCTTGTCTCTAAAGTCCTCTACTTCTTTATGTCCCCGTGCTACAAATAATATCAACCTGTAACTGCCCTACTGCAGGGCCATTTTTTTAAAAAATTTAAATAAAACGATGCCCCACTCTAGGATTTCTCCTGTGTCGTGGGTGCGTTTACATACATGAATTCCACATACAATACACCCAGACTCGGAACAACTACCTGCAGATCATACAAATACAAATTTGTTCCGTGCGGGAATCGAACCCACGACCCGAAGCGCAGCAGTCGACTGTATCAGCCACTGCACCAACCGTGCCGTCAAACGCGAGAGAAGGAACGAGCAGTAATCACCAGATACAGATTATTATGGATCCAAGTTTCTTTACGATTTTTTTCTTACCGAGAAATTCAGTGTCATAGGCTTTTTTAAAACGACGTCCCACACTTAGTTTGCTTCTGTATCGTGGGTACAGTTTACATATATAAATCTCACATGCGCAAACACTCAGACCCAAAACAGCTATCTGTAGATCATACAAATATTTATTCCGTACGGGGATCGAACGGAGACACGAAGCGTAGAAAGCCAATTACTACATTACTTTTACAATACTTACACTATTGTGAATGTGAGTATTATGTAATAACATATTATACACCAGCCTGTTGCCTGGCAGTATGGGTCTGTCATGCTCACTAAAATGTCTTGTTGAGGGTAGCGTTGTGTGTTGGGTGGTTAAGTTCCCTGCATTATGGTTGAGCTGAACTATGCTGATGCATGCGTTATGCCCGTGAACGGGTGCCCTCTGTCGGGACTGGTCAGCTCTTCACTGCTATAGCAATCTTATTGTAAGGCAATTAATATCATCATTGTGCATAAATATGTGGTAGTTATCCCGCACATTGGCATGCATTATTCTCCATAGTTTTTTTTTTCCGAATATATTGTGTAAAGTAATAAGACTGTAATAAATCATATATTTTAAAAGAGTATATCCATGGAGTTTCTTGCCGGTTCTTCTCCATAGGACCAACGACTTGGAACCGTGCAAATGGTTTGCATGAATAAAAAACTTTTGACTTTTGACTTAGCCACTACACACAATTGTTGACTAAGAAAGGTATTGAAAAAGTCACATTGATACGTTCCAGGTTCTAAACCGTCAACCTTGTGTTTAAGAAGCGCCTCCGTAAACCTCCGGGCCACCACGACGCATAATATGATACGGGTAACTTAGAGGGATAAAAAGATGTACCGTTGGGTACCCACAGATGGCGATGACAGAATTGAACGAAGGGTGAGAGACCAGCAATTTACCTAGCACAATTTTGGACCCTGGTTAGAATAGAAAAACCTAATAACACTATGTCCGACTTATGAATTGAACCTTAAAACTCACATTCATCAGCCACACTTGTGACTATCGGACCAACGACACGGTTATTCTATCAATAATGCAGAACAATCCAAACAAGTCAGTGTTCAACGGTAATAAAATGCGATACGCAAAGAGTCATGACAGCATTTTGTTTGTTTTCCGAGTTCCGTGGGGAAATACGAGGCAACATACAAACAGAGCGCCATATTTTGTTGGTTCAATAACCATGTCGTAACCACTGTTATTAAAATAATGATTGAGCATTTAATTTATTGATTTAGATCCAAGCCTTTTCGGGAAGAACATTGTAAGCGAGAATTCACTTATTTTACATGAGTAATATTTTATAACATATTTTTGAAGAGTAATATCGACCGTATCACGATATAAAGCTCTATACATAGCTAATGCGTACTTGCGACTGAAATAAAATCACGTGAATTACTTTTGCGCAACTAAATAACTAGCGCCCTGGCCTGCACGAGTCGGTACACGCATGAAGCTTGTTTGTCATTCGTCACGATATTTTCCCGAGGTAAAATAAAAGTCCATTCGAATACAGTAAGTTGTTTTGGAGAGGAAGAGTAAAAACGTTAATAAAAACCTTGCATTTTTTAGTAGTGCTTTTTAATTTCGCTTACGATGTTATTTCCGGAAAGGCTCTATATGTAGTTATCGTTGATATATATATAAATATACGCCTGACATTACCCGACAAATGAAAGGCCATTTATACCCTCTCTTCATCGGTATTTTTTTTAAACGTTGCCCCACATTAGGATTTCTTCTGTGTCGTGGGTGCGTTTACAAACACAAATTCCACGCACAATATACCCAGACCCGGAACAACTACCTGCTGATCGTACAAATATTTGTTCCGTGCGGGAATCGAACCCACGACCCGGTGCGCAGCAGCTGACGTATCAGCCACTGCACCAACCGTGCCGTCAAAAATGGTGACTTCGGGTATATATAAACGCGGGGCAGCGGTCCTACTCTGTAATAAGAAAGCGGGTTAAAAATATTCCACGATCACAAATCTATCTGCTTAGGCAGATGATAATTATGATGATACTCAATACTCAATACTTTATTGCATTCCATAATGTTTTTACAAAGATAGTGGTGGACAGATCATTATGGACCCTGTCGGGCACAGCAAATTAGGAGAGAGGAAGAAGGCTAAGCAGCAGTTTGATAGATAAAAGCTAATAAAATTAAAATAAAATATATATATACATAAAGCATGTACATAGGTATATTTATCCTGTAATTAATTTGTCGTCGAAATATTCTTTTGTTGTGTTATTTAGTTAAAAGACAAAGCTTTAATTTATTAATAAATATATTGGTTTTATGTTCCTCTCTAATAAAATTAGGTAGTGTATTATAAACTTTAATAGACATAACCAAAGGGCAGGACGAATGTATTTTTAGTCGTGATGTTGGTAAATTTAATCTGTTCTTGTGTCGCAAAGTATATCTTGTTTGTATTTCTTCACGAGTGTTATTTAATTCTGAATGCTTTCGGACAAATTTGCTTATTTCTAAAATGTATAAGCAGGTAAGCGTAAGTATTTTGTGTTCCTTGAAATGAGGTTTACAGCTATCTGTTTGTTTTATGTTGGTTATTGTTCGGATTAGCTTCTTTTGTAAAGTGAATAAGGTGAGTGATTCTGTGCTATTTCCCCATAGTATAATACCATAACTAAGCCATGCTTGGGCATACGCATAGTAGGTGACGATTGCAGTATGCAGGTTGGTAGTTTTTTTAACTTCGCGTAAGGCATATAAGAATTTTGAAAGCTTTGCTCTTAGTTTTTTGTATATGAGATTTCCAGTTCATGTGTGTATCTATAGACAACCCGAGTAGACTAAATACATATACTTGTTCTAATTTTGTGTCATTTAAAATTACATCAAGTTTAACTGGAGCTTTTTGATGGGGATGAAAAGCAATTAGTTTAGTTTTGGTGAAATTTATTTCTAAATTATGGTCATCCATCCAGTTGATTACTGTAGAAAGAAGGGAGTTGAGCTTGTCGTTTATATTTATATTGTTTTGGCATGAAGTGAGTAAAGAGATGTCATCTGCAAATAAAACACATGGTCCGTTTATAGTCTTGATATCCCGTCATAGTGATTGGAAGCCCCATATCCAACAGTGAACGTGTACAGGGTGATGAATAACTGATGACGATGAATATACATAATTATAAGCGATTATAATATTGCCGTGTGGTGCCGGCTCAGAATGCCACCACCCCTTCTCCTCCCATGGGTGTCGTAAAAGTCGACTAAGGGATTAGCCGGAAGATGGGCAGCAGCGTCCTTCAAGTACATTAACAACTCAACTGCGATCGCCAACCCGCCTGCCAAGCGTGGCGATTATGGCAAAACCCCCCAATGAGCCCACAACACATCCATATCGGTGGTTGTGGTAATCTTTGGGGGAGGCCTGTGTCCAGCAGTGGACTTCATTTGGCCGAAATGATGATAATATTGCTTGTAACAAGTTTGATGTGAGTGGCAACACTGCGTAACCGAATGCCCCAGAGAATCGGACAGGGCCACGTCTCTAGCTTACCTTTATTGGCTGGTTGGAGTAGACCCCATAAGTCTCATGTCACGGGATTCTCAACTCTGCCTTGCTTTAATTTGCTGATCAGAGCGGGCCGCCAGGGCTATATGCTAGGAGGTGTTTAATGGCGTAATAACGGGGAACCCGCTCCGAGTCTCGAGACGCACTATGGTGAAACAGTGCCGCGCCTCTGAACACTCGAGCCACTCACGTCTACAGTGGCTATTTAGGGGGCCCACCTTGTGAGTGGCGAGTCCTCGCCTGCCACCAAATTTCATTAAAAATGTAAAAAGGCAGACGCAGCTGTTTCCGTTAATTTTGATTTTTTTATTGTCCATATAACAGCCACTGCAATAGACCTTATCATTATATTTTTCAATTCATACAAATAGTTTTGATGCCCCGGACAATCTGTACCAACATTTTTATAGTGCAGCGTGAAAGAGTCAGTTAATGCCTTAATACATTTAAGATTAAAATTATCTAAAGGGTCTCTGTATGTTGGACCCACTTCCCCGCGTAAACCTATCAAAAGACCGGGTTGCTCCTTACAGAGGAGAACCCGGTCTTAACCCATGCGTAGAGAGAATCATTATAATACCTATTGCAATAGACCTTAACATTGTAGCTTCCTTTTCATACTACACACCAGTAGAGAAAATTGGTGACTGTCTATTTCTAGAGCAATCATGGAGGACTACTTATGTATATCATAAAATATTAAATTAAATATTCTCTAAGGGACCTCTGCGTGTTGGACCCATGTCTCCGCGTAAGCCTAATAAAAGATCAGGTTCCTCCATGGAGAGGACTATAATCCCTGAAGAGAGACATCATAATAATATAGCCCCAATACATACAGAAAATATCATTCCCACTCAAACTTATTGTTCATTCATAAAACAGCAAATAAAATTTTAACATCATGACATAATTGCGCGCCTCCTCTTTCTTACAATGAAAAAGCGGCACCGTCGTATTATGTAATATAAATAAGGTTATGGCTGCAGCCACTAACCTCGGGATATTACAAACGATGTTTTGGGGCGTTAAGCAATTTAATTATTTTTGAAGTCCGTATTTTTATCGCCTGCTTATTTCATTCTTATTTCTATTTATAAGTCCTGTAGTATATTCCGATATGTATAAGTTATATCGTAACGAAAACTGATGCTCATGTATTGAATCCGAATACATGATTTTGGAACCCTCAGGGTTAGAAGTATGCGTCGGTTTTTTCTGAATTCTCAGGTTTTTTCCAGTTTATATAACTGATTATTGTATAACCTGATTAAAACTGCAATGATAATAAAAACTAAACGTCTGTTGTTTCGCTACAGTTCACGAATGAGGTCATCGCTCGCAGTAGCATAATGATTACTTATCATAGAACAATAATCACATAACGTTTTGATTGTACTGATTACGATACATTGCGTGCTCAAAATGACTAACTATAACCTATTATTTCCGAGATAAATGGCTTTCCTATTTTCATTATAGGCCTAAATGTAACCTCTGCCCAAAGTTTTTGGTACGTTATCACTTGTACCCTTTATATAACCGGTTCGTCATGTTTGTAATTCGTGATGGCCATGATATTTGATGGACTCGCTTCCTATGCTCTAAGTTATGGGTTCAAAACAAGGCAAGTACTAATATGCCTTTTTCATTGTCATAATTATGTACTTTCTAAGTTAATCTAAGACACCGCTGACTTTAACGGTGAAGAAAAACATCGTGAGGAGCATTGGATTAAATGGTCTAAAATCATCAACACGCAATGAACAAACGTAGCGATGAATGCTCGTTGCTTCTCTGTATTTTTTTTTTACTGAATAAGAACACAATTTTAGTCAGGATATTGTAATTTTTGTAATCCTAACTTGGATTTTATAATTTTACTACAAATCATCAACATCGTATCAGCCAAAGATTAAAGTCCACTGCTGAACAAAGGCCTCCGCCACAGATTTCCACAATTGTGTCGTTGTTTTGGGTGGAATTCGACATGACTCACCACGCTTAGAAGGAAGGTTGGTGAGGGCATACTGCGCTGGCTACTCTTCCACAGATGGGACACTGCTGTCTATTCTTCCTTCCCATTGATTTAGAGTCCTTTAGTTACCTTTTACGACATCCATGGTAGGAGATAGAGAGGTGCTGTATTCTTAATCCGGACATTTCAAAGGAAATTTCAATTATACCAATTCACTCGATGAACTGCTCGTGCACTCAAATGGAAGCTTATAATATGTTCTTTCTAACTACAAACCAATAACATTTTTATTGAAACGGAAGAAGATACTACTCATACATCTCATTCATTCTCGACCTCTGACGACACATACAATATAGTGACCTTTTTTTTATTGGTGCCCAGTGGAAATTCTTCATGAACTTCCTTCGCCCGGGGAAGGACGAAGGGGTATGCCGGACTCCTACCGGCTAAAACCACTGGAGGCGTCATCTTCGGCACCTAAGGGAGGCTCCAGGTCCTCGTATGATCACACTAGAGCCGCCCACTGGTGCCACGCCTATTGGCACATCTCGGAGAGGGTGACTGTAAAGCGGTCACCCCCCCAGGGGGATTGTAAAGGATCCCTCAAAGCGTCCCACGGCAGCGCGTGACCACATGCGTGCTACCGTCTTCTCTTGGGCCGCTTGGTGTGGGCACGCAATATAGTGACCTAATGATCTTTTAACTTTCCCATAAGTTTACCAAGCCCTAAAACATGGAAATCTGGAAGATAGCTTCTGCCCAGCAGTGCGATGTGACAGACAAAAATTACCGATAATGAGCTAGTAAACAGATATAATACATACCTTTTTTATTCAGGCAGAGACTAACCTTTGCGGTTAATGGCATGACATTAAAAAAAATGTTGGTTCCCAGCGGGAACGATTACACAACATTACATAATATTTAAGAAAATTATGAATGACTAGGCTGGAATCACTGCTAACACGTTTCGTAAATAACTATACTAAAATAAGTGTATTAAAATATGTACGGACCTATCACATCAATTTATTTATTAAGACTTTCCGTACGATGTATTTATTATTTTCTTATTATTTTATTATTTAGAAATCTTTTCCAGCAGACCTGCGAGAGGAGAACTCGTATACAAGAAATGTAGACATGGTGTGTAGAGGATATACAATACATATAAACACACACACATATATAAATAGTCATATACCTACATACTACACATAGTATAATTTAGGGTCTTACTTTAATAATGGAAAAAAAATTAAGCCGAAAATCTATATGTTGCAATCATGCGTTTTAGCAAAAAAATAAACATAACATCAACCTTTATTTTATAAAATAATACGGAGTCAGTAAGTCTTACGCTAGTCGAGTATTTAAATATTAATTTATTTACTATCAGTAAAACCAATACTTGATTTTTGAAATGAAATATTTACCATTCATAGAGCCTAGCCTTAAAATCCTCTCCACTCCTCACTATCTAAGCTGGATTTTGTTATGCATATTTCCATGCAGGACGTTGTCAAAAAAAAGGTATCATGTGTTTTTAATGTTATCATATGTTAAACATATTTATTGGTATTTGTTATGCATATTTCCATGCAGGACGTTGTCCTCGGATTTTTTTTTTTTTTTTTTTGTGGGCTTTTCGCATACATTTCTGGGAAATGTGGTTGGTTGCTTAAATTATGCGTTGCTGGGGATATCAAGCTATTGTTTTGGGGACAGCTGGATCGGTATTATTTAAATTGTATTAGGGGACATTTAAAGCTACAGGCTCGGTACGGGCCGGCGCGAGCAAGAGACGGGAGGGACAAGTGCTTACTTGAACGGGAAGGTGACGCGGCGATAGGCCTCCGCGACGTCGGTGAGGCGGGTCCTCGGAACATTGATGAGCCTACCTTTTAATGTGAAGTATCGAACTCAAACATCACGCCGTTCATCAGAAAATTCAGACAAATGAAAAGTGTCTACTCCCTTCTTTGTTTCACATTCTCACGATAGAAAATAACAAATTCCTAACCTATTAAAAATCCAGCACGTTTCACCACTAGGTCTATTGAAATAGCACGGAAAAGATTTAAGAATTGTAAATTGATAGCAGAGATTCAAAATAAAGTATCACAGTGGTTTTAGGTGATATTGTATCAGTTTAACTGTGCCAAGAAACTGGTCCACCCGTGAACTACGCCGCAGTAAAGATTTGTGGAGATATAAATCATTCTAACCGTATTTTTGGTGCGTAAGTTCGTATATGTGCTGAAAATAGGGTTTGGTCACGATACGACGGCCTTAAGTGCAAAACCCAGTCAGAGCCTTTTTTACTCGACTATGGCGAAGAAGCCAAAAGGAGGGTTATGATTTAAACAGTCTATGTATGTAAGAAAGAACGAAAGAAACTTGTTTTAGTTTCTTTTTTTTAAACTTTGCCCCACACTAGGATTTATCCCGTGTCGTGGGTGCGTTTACAGACATGAATTCCACATACAATACACCCAGACCCGGAACAACTACCTGCAGATCATACAAATATTTGTTCCGTGCGGGAATCGAACCCACGACCCGTAGCGCAGCAGTCGACTGTATCAGCCACTGCACCAACCATGCCATCAACAAAACTATTTATTTTCGCACCAATAACAACGCACACTTGACTAAAATTAAATACATAAAGCAAAATTGGAACAACACTAAGAAGAGGAATAAATTAATATGCATGTTAGTATGTTCATCTGTTCCTTCAGATCGCCTTAACTACTCGTCGTATTTGACAAAAGAAGCATCGTTGGAAGCGACTTGCTATTCCACGCAGCTTATATAGTAATCTATAATCTTAGTAATCTATAACTTTTTTTTAAATTAAACAATCTATAATATATATAATAATCTATAATAACTTATTTAATATTAAACATAGGTGTCCTAGACGCCATATGCATATTAAACGATTGTAGCGTTTTATTAAGGAGTGCATCCCTATGGGATGCGATTTAATACCTGAGTAAATTCCGCACCCCCAAGTGTCCAGCACGCCCATCGTCCCTAACACCTCGAGGAATTCCTCATGAAAAATATTTCAAAGCGGATTTTTAGAGCCTGATATGATGAAGGATGCAAGCAAGCATGAATCGTTAATCCTTGAAGCCCCACACAAGGATTTCTCGTTTATCGTCGGTACAGTTTACACACATATCTCTTACTGATCTCAAGTGCACTTACACCCAGACCCGCAACATTTAGCTATAGGCCAAATATTTCTTCCGTACAGGAATCAAACCCGTAGCATATAAAACCAATCGCTTAGCCACCACGCCAAACGTGCCGCTCGTCAATTCCTAGTTCATTTTTTTTTCTAAAACCATCTATTGCGTCAGTTACCAATCGATACCATATATTCTTACATGATCCCATTCTCTTCACCTCACAAACCAACCGCAAAGCTTCCATAACAAAGAGTATGCCTGTAACAATTTACGAAATAACATTACGGTCTTCCTTGAAATGCCAGTGTAGCCCAAGGTCTCCCACAAAGTTGGTTAGTACATTAATTATATTGGCACGGCAACCCCGTTTAATTAATCTTTCTATCTCGCTGATCTGAAGTCAAACTTTGCACGCCGACCCTGGACTTTGGATATTTGATTTTTTCTTCAATAATTATTTGTGGTAATGAAAATGGTGGTGACGAAAACCTTGGACTATTAATTATTGGCCTACAATTATTTCTTCATTAAGTATTTGTGGTAAGAAAGCTGGTTTATTTTGAGTCTTCGTTCATACACACGTTGTACATTTTATATACAGTAAATGAAATATGATAGACCATGTAATAATTGTAAATGCATGAGGGTAAAATTGGTACCTATCTCAGCTAGTGCTACACAACAAGCAATATGCTCCGGCGCTGATATACTGATAGTCCCGAATGACTATGTCACGACGATATAACGAATATGAAGGTTAGTAAGAGAGAAGATTTTTTGTGGTAAGTGATTTTAATTATTTATTTAAACTTCTATGTACATTTATAGTACACAAGGCGGACTTAATGCCATGAGGCATTCTCTACCAGTCAACCTTTGGGTTATAGTAAGCACATCGAAAGAGGTACAGAAACAAAGCATACTATAGATTATGTTAATTGATTTCATAATAAATCACAAATCATGTGAAACAGAGTCGATTAATTATATTAATAATATAAAAATACATACTATACAATTATATTTTATACAATAAATAAAATACAGAAAACATATATAAATATCTGACATGAATATTAACACTAATGACGAAGACAGTTCTGTATGATTAGGTTTGCAGCAATTTTGAATAGTGTTCACGCACTTTGCGTTTGAACGTGAATTTACTCGGAGCAGTCTTAATATCCAGGGGAAGCTCGTTCGAGAGTTTTATTGTTGAGGCAGCGAAGGAATTGGACATAAACCCCGAATGGTGGGAAGGTATATTAAGGGTTAAATTTTCAGAAGCACGTAGGTTGTCTGTGAGATCCACCCAAAAGTTGAAAAAGTATTTTGAGATAATTAGGAGCACAAGGATCGCTTAAAATAGAAAAGAGCAAACAGAGTGATCTGACGGCTCTTCTCTGACGGACAGGTAGCCATTTAAGCTTAACTCGGTAAGAGGAAATGTGGTCGTACGTATGATATGTAAGGGGAAAAAGATGGTTTTTGTGTTTGGTCTATCTTTCCATGTGGTTCCCGGAAAAGAATAGACCACAGATATATGAATAGACCTATGGGTGACGTATAAGGTCCCTCATAATAAAAATGGTGATTTTACGTTTATGGGCTGATGTGTGTGTATTTGTGAAGTTCTTGTTTACCACTGTATGGTTGGAATAATAACTTCCGTGAGAGCATTCCAAAACAACAATGATGATTGTCATCTCTGTCATGGGAATATCGGCTTCGAGTCTAACGAGAGGACCAATTCTCGTAATCACTTTAAATATTAAAATTAACTGAAAGTTGACCAAACTCAGATTCAATTGTGAATAGACAAAAAAATTGTATTCTGCTCCTCTTAAAGTTAAGTCGGATTTCAGTAAGATCTCAATCTAGTCTCAGTGTCAGTTCTGACGTTTATTTAATGCTAACTTTAGTACATGTGTCAGTTCAAAATATTACCAGAATACCGTTTTGGCTTCGTTCAACTTTAGATAATTTCCAATTTCATCGCAAAGTTTACGTTTGACGTTGTTTGATTGTTTAGGAGAATACCATTTATGACGTTTACGACATAGAAACTAGATCGGAACTATATTTCGAACATTTTAAATTGCGAGAATTGGTCCTCAGATATGACTCATCATATCAGCCAATCGACATCTCCCATAGATTTCTACATTTGTGTGATCATTTTGAGAGGAATTGCCGGTACTCAGTACCCCTAGTACGAGTTTCTTTTAACGATCGAAACGTAATAGTAAACTACAAGTTTACCGCGTTCGGCGCTGCGATTGGGCCGATCAAAACTCTTCAACCAATGGGAACGCCGAACGCGGTAAACGTGTAGTTTACTATTACGTTTCTATTGTATAAATAAACTCGTACTAGGGGTACTGCACACTTGCCAGGCGGTTTGGTGAGCGCATGGCTACTGTTCCACAGCAGAGATGCTTTTACCTATCCTGTTTAGAGTTTCTGTCTGAGTAGAGCTCCAGTTTAGAGTCCCTTAGTGTCAGTATTTTACATGAAGTGACTATCATCTGACTTTCGCAATCTTACTAATGGCTTAGCCAACTATACCGATACCTATCCATAGGCTGGAGCGGTTCTTTCAATTTTCTGATATCTGACTGTATTTGTATTAACAACCGGAACCAATAACTTCATGTGGTCTCCGTGGCATGCATCTTCACATTAAGATCCCCCATATCGAAGTAAAATTTGTGGTCACACATTGTTTGGATAATTATCTAATATGCGGAAAATAATATTGAGGTGGGGATGAAGCAGCGGAACATGGGGAAGAAGGCGCCTGTTTCGACCCTCGCCTATTTCATCATTTTTAGAATACTATGCAAAAGTTTGAACCAGTCTAGACGTCTCATTCCAAGACACCAAATACTGTCCTCAGTATTCATCCAAGGTATGACTGCGGTAAGAGCAACTTAACATCGTAGATCGATCGTTCTACTCGATAGCCGTAGCGACAAGCCCTCATTCACACACACGTTAGGTCCAATATCATTCTCTAATTAGAATCCATATGAGATCTAGCCATTTTCAGATTTCTAATCTAGGATTGTAAGCCGAAAAAATTCTAACAAATAAGATTCGCCGGTTGTTACAACATAATTGCAGTTGCAGTGAAATTTTAACCTTAAATTTGTAACATTAAAGTTTAATATCACACCAGTTGGATTATAGGAAGTTTTCGTAATACGGATAGAACTTAATGGCTCCCTGCCAACAATAACGGATACCAGGCTGGCCCGTGTGAAATTATGCCTCTATTACACGGCAACAGATATTCTATAAAACTTTTGATATATACACATAACTATCATTTTATGGTTGTATTTTTTATGATTCTACCACTATTTGGGTCGTTCTAGTTTCAGTGCATTCAAGTAAAGTTCCTTTTTTATGAGTTCTGATCAGATACCCTTCACTCAGTCACCATCTCCGAGATGTGCCTATAGGCGTGGCACCAGTGGGTGGCTCCAGTGTGATCATACGAGGACCTGGAGCCTCCCTTAGGTGCCGAAGATGACCGCCCCAGTGGTTTAGCCGGTAGGAGTCCGGCATACCCCTTCGCCCTTCCCCGGGGCGAAGGAAGTTTATAACGAATTTCCACTGGGCACCAATAA
The DNA here is from genome assembly GCA_947459985.1 of Diloba caeruleocephala. Lineage (NCBI taxonomy): Eukaryota > Metazoa > Arthropoda > Insecta > Lepidoptera > Noctuidae > Diloba > Diloba caeruleocephala. The sequence continues at coordinate 9,555,147 of OX381618.1, forward strand.
AAAAAATAAAAAGGTGCTCACTTTGACGCTGCTGGCAATGAAAGTTTTTGCCTGATCTGAGCAACCAGGACATGTCAATTGGAGTATTGTAGATAACTCTTCAAACATACCCGTCGGGTACCCTATCACATTCGCGATGGTGGTAATTTGCCGTGACCTCAAGGCCGATACTTTCAGGTATTCACTAAGGGAACCAAGTCTGGTAACCTATTGGATACGCTGGTAGGTAATGAGCCCATCTTTTCTCAGCCAGGATTCTTAACACGGCCATATCTGCGCAAATACTGCAGCTCTCTTAAGCCGCTTAAGACGGTACTCGAGCGCGTGTCGTCGCCCCTTTACACTTTGAACGTTGGATCATAAACCCACACGTCTACGATTTTATCCCTCAGATTGTCCCAGAACTTAGCACAGCCGGCTGTTGAACTTAGCTTTCAATAGAATAGACTACGTAGCAACCTCGCATAATCCCTTCCCACACTGTTCCTAGTTCTTTTGTACGAAATTTTTACTTTAACTTGATTGAACCGCTTTGTGAGCGTACGCTACGTAACATGTTTAGGTGCGTATGAAAAGCTATCAGACTATATTTCATTAAATAAACACAAAAATCCGCTTATAAAGAGAAATAGTAAGCGATAACAAGAATCTACTGACAGTAGAACTTTCACATAACTCCCCATCATTATTGCTCTAGTCATACAACATTAGTAACCGGAGGGTTACTAATGTTTGTAGACAACAACAAAACCTCGCGCGAATATTAATCGAACAGAAATTATACGTTTGATGTAATGCTTATTTATGTCGTAAGCAATATGCAAATATAACATGCTTTTTATATTTTTTTCGACGACAAAGCCATTATAAAGTGTCTATGAAAACTTGATAGTATTTAAAACACGTTTTTTTTCAAGTTGGCCCGTATATAATTTGATAATGTAAGTTAAGGATAGCCAAGAATTTGAAGCTTTTTTACTAAATATGTTTGGCCATAAAGCTGAACTATATCCGTATCGCGGAGGAAGCCACATCACACAAAATACGATCAGTCATTCCAAGTGAATTTTATTTCGGCTCACTCACATGACTCGAAGGTCACAACGCGAATAAAACCTTCTTACTGCTACTTTTATTCAGTTAGGAAAGCTCTCAGTAATGTGCGGTCCGGGCATATTTTTGGCACAATTATTTGAAGTTAGTGTTCTGTTGAAAATACTTCCAAGTAGATCTGGTTAAAATGTAAAATGTAACTGTAAAATACCTCTTATATGCTGTCAGATACAATTTGTATTTATTACTTTTGTCATGGATCAAGAAGTAGCGGTGAAATCTCATTTCCGATGTTATCGTCTTCCTTCTAGACTGGAATGCACTTAGTCGTTAGCCACCTGTATTACACTTCAGTATTTTTTCTATCACGCAAAAACAGTATCAAACAGTCGTGGCTTGGGATCTCATAGCATAGCAGTTCTTCGTTCACATTGGAAGATTCGTCGAATTTTAATTAGTTAATATTTACGCGATTTCTAAACCAGAGAGACGGGCAGTAGCGTCCGTTATGCCGAGCAGTAGCCATACACACACCCGCCTTCCAAGTGTGGTGGGTACTGGAAAATCCCCCTAAATGACGACACACTTATGAAAATCTATGGGGGCGGTCTTTGTTCAGCAATCGTCCTTTGGCAGAGATGATGATATACGTAAATGTAAACAAATGACACTTATAGATCCGGAATAAACATACGGATTTTATTGCGTTATTATTTATGTACATACCCATTTTGTATATACGTGCAGCAAATCCATACGAGCACATGTTTTCATGCAAGTCAATATTATAATAAAACACTTTTAAACGGATTCTATCGCGTATATTTTAGATTTTGTCGTAGTCGGATGGCGAACCCTGGAAAGTGTCCGAAACGTCAGGAAAAACAAAATTCTAAAATATACGCGATAGAATCCGTTTAAAAGTGTTTTATTATAATGTGTAATACTCGCGAAAACCTAAGACATTATCAAGTCATTATTATTACTTGTTCTCGACGTTTCATATTTATAGCGTTAGCTTTTATAGCGTTGGTCTTAACGGGCAGACGTGTCTTTAGATTTGCTGCATGTTTGTTTAGATTAAGTATGTACATAATAACGAAATCCGTAAATTTATTTTAGTACTATAAGTGTAATATGATTATTACTGCGAATGTATTGTCACTATTGATTTTTACATAAAAGATGTATCTCTCAAGCACTGATGACAAAGCGAAAACGTATATTCGTTTCACCGATACTAAAGGAATTGTTACTTTATGAGAATGACAGTGATAAAGTTATAGATGACTTTTGGATTTCACAAAAATAAAAGACGTTGACATTCGTTAAAGGAAGATGTTCATAAAAAATCTAAAAGTCGGCACGGTTGGCGCAGTGTTGAAGCGATTGGCTTTCTACTCTACGTGTTGCGGGTTCGATTCGTGCGGGGCATGGACCAAATATTTGAATTATCTACAGATAGTTGTTTCAGGTCAGGGTGTGTATGCATGTGACATGTATGCCTGTAAACTGTACCCACGACACAGGAGCAACACATAGTAGGGAAACGTTCTTTGTACCTTTCACTCATCTGCGGATGCATACTAAAAATTCATCAAGGATGTTCATGCAAAGTGAACAAATGAACTTCCTTAGCCCCGGGGAAGGGCGAAAGGGTAGGACTCCTACTGGCTAAAATCACTGGAGCGGTCATCTTCGGCACCGAAGAGGGGCTCCAAGTCTTCGTAAGATCACACTAGAGCCGCCCATTGGTACCACGTTTTTAGGCACGGAGCGGATGACTGTAAAGCGGTCACCCCCTCTATCGGAGGGAAGGCTACTGTAAAAAGGTCCCCCCCCCCCAGGCAATTCTGGGGAGGATTGTAAAGGATCCCCCCAAGCTTCGCTTTGCGCTGTGCACACGGCGGCACGTGTCCACGTGCGCACCACCGTCTTCCCGGGGGTCGCTCGGTGTGAGCACGCAGACTCTGCACACCCGCGACCCTCGAGGCCCCCCACCATGTAGTGACGGCAGGGGGCTCAGGCGTGTTGGACTTGGGTGCCGGGGCGGTTGTTGCCCCGGCGCCATCTCGACCTTCTCCGTGCGGGATCGGCCCTCTCCCGATCCCGCTCTGCAGCCTCCTTCTGCAACATGACGCTCTCGCAGAAGGAGACCACTGCACTCATGCTCTGCCAACATAGCCGACACTTATATAAAGTAGTAACTGGGCTCGCGACGTTGTTGGTGATATTATTTATTTAACGCCTAATTTACATAGTGTACTAGATAATCTACATCATGCATTTAGTAACTTTAAGTAATTTAGCAATGCTCTGATGGCTTCGTAACTTATTCAGTGCTGCGCAGAAGGACTGTTCTATGAGCTAAAGATGTTTTTAAATATATGCGTATATATCTTCAAAATAAATTACAATGAAGCAGGAAAAAATTATCCCAGCATGAACCCTGTCCTCACAAGGAAATTTGAAAGGAAGTTTGTTTTCTTAACTAAAAAGTTTCGTGGCAAATAAATCAAATCGTCGCAAGACTTTAGTTCTGGTGAAGTTCTCTCCGAAAGCTAACGAGAACAATAGAACGGCGAGAGCCCAAACATAGTTCAAGGTTAACCCTAGGCCGTCACGTGTCAAGAATCACGATTCCCTTTAACAAAGGGATTTGCGCAGTATAAATACACTTCCAGTCGCATTTAGGAGTAGGTATGTTTTAGGAAAACTTAAATATTTACTTTTCTACTGACATGGTCACCGATACTATTATTAGAACTGAAAACTGGATATTAACCATGTTTTATTTGATTCAAGTTTCCGATATTTCGGCGCCGTAGCAAGCGCGATGTTCACGGATAAATTTATCCGTAAGTCAGCCGTGTAAATATCCCGTTTCAGATCTAATAATAGTATATGTACAATGTTACTGTACTTATTTTATACCATGCTCCCCTCTTGTTTATCTCCTGTATCATGGACACAGTTTACAGACATAAATCTCATACGCACAAACACCCAAATCCGAAACAACTATCCGTAGATCATAGAAATATTTTAGATATTATCAGTTTGTTTCCCAGCAAAGAACAGATCTCGTCGCATTGAAAAGAAAACTTGGGGAATATGTCAAGGAAAGGCATACTTTTGTGTGCCGAAGGATGACTTCTACTGAACATAGGCCTATGTCCATCCCCCATAGATTTCCACAACAGCCGGTAACATGCCGAACGCATCCAATAACTCCCAACGACCTTCACCAGGGGTGTAATTCTCTAAGCTCAAATCCTTGAATGCAGAATTGAAATAACGGTGATAACCTAATTTGGCATTCGCTAAGACTGATCCTCATGGCTCACCGCCTGCAATGTGTACTTGAAAAACTTCAATTATGTCTTAGCGAATACCAAATTGGTTTTTCAGTTTGATGACCCGATGTCGTCTGTCCATCTCGTTGGAGGTCGTCCCACGCTGCGTTTTCCGATGCATGATCTCCACTCGATTATTTTGCTGCCCTAACGGCCATCACATCTACGAGCTATGTGCCCCGCCCACTGCCACTTTAGCTTACCAATCCTTTTAGCTATGTCGGCCACTTTAGTTCTTCTACGGATCTCCTTATTTCTGGTTATATTTCGTACCAAGCATTGCTCTTTCCCCTCTCTCTTGTGTGCTGATAACTATAAAATACAGTCGAGGCATCGTATGATGGCGTCTATGCGTTGGCATTCATTATTAAATTTCATAATATTGACGGCTACAGTAACGGAACAATTGCCGCGCTTCATTGTCATAGGTGTTGCAATAGTGAGGCATTCCTGAAATTATAATCTATATCAATACTATAAATAGAATATAGCCGCTACCAGCCCGCTTTACTAGTTTATAATAATTGGAAATATTTATGGACACTAATGGAAGCTGTCATACGCGCCATGCAGAATACTCTATGCAAAAAAATTATATTGGCTTTCTTTGACCGGTTCAATTTATCATCGGCAATCAGAAGCAAGGAAAGATATAGCAAGTTCAGCAAGACAAAGTGAAACTAGAAACAAAAGGAACTATTACTTGATCAGTCTATGGCTAACATCAATGTAGTCTTAATACTCGTATAATAGATCAAGTAAACGAATATAAATAAAATCGTTACCTGTCGCCTCCCCTTAAGAATCCGCTGTGGTACACAGGCTCGACTAGTATACAATGAACGTATGAAATGAAGTAATCACGAATTTGGCAAATGCTGTTTTTCTCTTAAAATGTAGATAGATGTATTAATTGTCCTGGACTACTTAGTACGATATCGTTCCATACGCCACGAAATTTGTCGCTAAATTACAACAAAAATCTTTTCTGTTTACCAAAAAGTAATTCAAATCTAAAACAACACTGTCTACTGTATAGGATGTATGCATTGTAGAAAGAGCATGAAGTAACGATTGATTTAATGTCAATTTTTTTATTTCACAATTTATTTAATTATAAAATGTATAAGATAAATAGAATTATAATAGTGCATGCAGTGCTCTTCTATAAGGGGCACGTATATAACTTATATCAGGTTATATTGGATATATGAGTCTATTATAGTGTACTCATTGTTGAAGAGCCAAATAAATAAATAAATGCTTTTAATGACTACATACTTTTCAGTTAAAAGGATGTTGTTCCCACCCTTTTCACATAATCCCTAAGTCACCATTGCACTAACAAGAACAATTCAGGTTGCCTATTATTCTAAGCCAGAAACAACTCTATTTGATGTAGTTAAATCTAGTTCTTTTTTCAACCAATGCTCCTTCGTAGCATTTCTCCTGTCGTTGTGACCGTATGTAAATAAATACATACATGCATCAATAAATTCTTACAGATATCATAAAAATATAGACATTGTATTTTTCATTACAGCATACTTACGTAGATATATACTGAAGAGACAAAATCAATACTTATATGATGTACGCACTTTGCGAGGTTTCTAGATTTCCAAATACTCCTAATAAACAAAACAGTACTACGCAAACCTACACATTATAAATACAACATCTATCAAAATATTCCAGTTAAAGTTTCCGACCATGAAACTCAACACTGCGACACAACATTCCCTAGGTATGACGTAACGAACGCAAGTGGCCGAGACCTTGAAGGGATGGAGAAGGGCGGATTTCGCCATCGACCTCTGCATTCCCGCCCTGAGGCCGATTCCCGATACGATGCTAACATTTAAAAACATTGTTTCTTGTGTATCGAGAATGTAAGGTAAACTTGCGGTATATTTAATATAAAGTATCGATATTAAGGAATACCAGCGGTTGACATTGTTACAATCAAGGTAAACATATTGTTTGAAACCAAAGTATGCTATATTTATTTTGGAAATGAGAAACAAAACAATATTTTTTTATCGGGAAGAGATAGGGTGGTGATATAAGAATGTCACCAGCCTACCTCTTCCCGATTAAAATGTCTTAGCTGGCACCACACGGATAAAAAAATCACGGTTTATTGTTAGCTTGTTGTAATTGACAACAAAGTTCTGCCTGTCTGATACTGCGCCAACAGTGCCATCATATGTGAAATATGTATTTAGTATTTACAACGCATGATTTTCTGTACGAGATCGAATCATAAAGAAGAGATCCGTAGAAGAACCAAAGTTGCCGACATAGCTGAAAGGATTTGTAAGTTGAACTGGGACACATAGCTTATAGAACTGATGGCCGTTGGGGCAGAAACGTTCTCAAGTGGAGTCCACATTCCGGAAAAGCAGCGTGGGACGATCTCGCACGAGATGGACAGACGACCTGGTGAAGATCGCTGGGAGTCGTTGGATGCGGGCGGCATGAAACCGGTCGTTGTGGTAATCTATGGGGGAGGCCTTTGTTTAGCAGAGAACATCCTTCGGCTAATGGTGATGATTTACAGTGAATGTTATATTTGTAATTTTTTGTTTGCCTATTTAAGATTTCTGTTGAAGTGTTCTCATGATACAGAATAAAATAAAATACTATACAGTGATAGTTTTCCATAAATGTTTGACAAATTTTACTTCGGTTACACTGACTTACACTGCTAGCAGATGAGTAAATAGACATACTTCCTCTATACATTTTATTAAATTGTAATCTTTAGATAATATATTATTTCCATATGAATTATAGACCGCATAGTCCCGGTACATCCAGAGTATAATATAGTTATATGCATATCTTCTCATACGTACATAAATAGGCCTATAAGTACATACATACTTAAACATGTTAAACAGAAAAATCACCGCTAAGATATATTGCGGAGGTTCACCTACCACAGAAGAATACCACAGTATGAAGAGGCGGAATGGATAACGTCAGAACGGTGAGTGGCTCATTGTTAGATATGAATTTTTGAGAGGTGAAGATTATAAGTCTGCTTGAAGCTTAGAAATTGAAACTGACACGTAAGATAAGTGAGCGAAGTAGGAGAGTCTAATAAAGAGTACAAGGTAATAAATGCCTTATGAACTCTGTGCTGATCAATGGACAACCAATTTATAAGTAACCGACACGCAGACACATGATCATATTTACGGAGATAGATAACCGCCGTGTGGTGCCGGCTAAGCATACCACCACCCCATCGCATCCCGTAGGTGTTGTAAAAGGCCATAGTCGCCTTTTGGATTAGCCAGTGGATGAGCAACGGCGTCCTTCGAGTACGCGATTATAGCACCAATCCAATGAGTACACAACACAAACCTTTACCGGTTGTTGTGGAAATCTTTGAGGGAGACTTCTGTATCCAGCAGTAAAAGTTTTTCGCTCAAATGATGATGATGATTAAATTGAAAATTAATCTAATGCAGTTATTTAAAAGGCGATCAAGTTCACTTGCGGCGTTTACAGTTTGATATGATACTATCGGCTATGGAATACACCATGCATGCATCGCTTCCTGGTGGCTATAAGGAACTAAATCAATAGACGCAGCTGCGTTCACTTGTGTAGTAATTGTATTATACACGGATCACCAGTCTACATGCCAAGTGAGGTAATTATGCCCCATACGTTCGTGTCGGTCTATAAAAGATAGCTAGATAGCCACGTTGTTACCATATGTACTTACATGACTTTACGAATACGCTTCGCTTATCTCCTAAGGATATATCATATATATATAATTCTTCTGTACGTGTATATGTCACTGAACTCCTCCGAAACAGCTGGACCGTTTTTTTTTTTTTTTTTGTGAATGGGTTCCTGGATGGTTTAGATTCACAATTGGACCCGTTAGGTGGCGCTGCAATCGGGTTTGGATGTTCCTGCCTCTGCGATGCTGGGGCGGGCAGCTAGTATGTTATAATAATAAATGTGTATAATATGTAGCGCGTATTCCAATGAAATTTTAATAAATTTATATTATGGAAACCTACATATACGATCAAAAATTATGAAATTTTGCACAGGCTTTCTTTATATAACAGAGGTGAATACTATGATCCCGGAATCCGTTTAGTGTTTGAATTAAGAAAATAACACCACACCATCTCCTCCCGTGGATGCCGTAAAAGAAGACTAAGGGACTCTTCTGTGCAAACTCTCTTCTCCGCTCTTCTCCAATATGACGACACAATTGTGGAAATCTATGGGGGCGGCCTTTGTTCAGCAGCAGACGTTGTATGGCTGATGTGATGAACAGTTCATAATATCTTAAATAAAATCGGAAGGTATGCTACCATTCGATTTAGAAACACACATGATAAAACGTTGTTAATTTCTAAAATATGACCCACACAACACAGTTAACATCCAAAACGTTTTGGAGGTATTTATAATAACTGTGTTTATTTGCCGATAAAGCCTGCTAGACAAATAATAGTATATTAAATTCAATATTTACCGTACTATAGTTATAACGACACGCGTATTGTTCATAGCGCTTAATAGTAGAACAATGCTGTTATATGATTCTCAGTTATAGCGATGGTGATAGTTTGTCACAAAGTGATTCTCACTATTTTGGATTGGCCAGTATTTGGAAGAGGAGCAATACCCGGCTTATGACTAGCGGATATGCAAGTAGCTTATACGACGGACTGCCGATCAAAAATATGTGTTTGAACCCAATCACGGCATAGGTCCCAGCCCATGACATTATTTTATTATTTGACGGCATTGTTTGCGGAGTAGCTAAGCGAGTGGCTTTTTTCGCAATGGGTCCCGGCTTCGATCCCCGTACAGAACAGTTATTTGTGGCCTACAGGTGTTATCTCGGATCTGGGTGTTGGTGCATGTGAGCTTTATGTCTGTACATTGTACCAACGATATAGGAGAAATAATAGTGAGGGGTAAAGTTTTAGAAATAATTGACGTGTGCTCTCCTAGTGCAAGCACATTAAGCTTAGTTAGAGGGTTAAACAAAACTACTAGTAATACACGGATAAGTATATAATGTATGTATGCATAGTTCGCTCGCCTTTATCAATGTCATATGAGATTTATAACAAACTAGCCGTGAGCTAAATGTAAAGCTGTTTGTTTTATAGTTTAAATATAAATTACCCTATGTACAATCTACCTCTATGCCAAATTGATATTAAATCCGATGAGCCATTTTATGCCTGGATTAAGAATATAGCACTAGTCCATCTCCTGCCATGGGTGTCGTAAAAGTGACTAAGAGACTCTCAACCAGAGGGATGAGCAGCAGCGTCCCTTTTGTGGAACAGTAGCCATACTACGATCACCAACCTGCCTACCAAGCATGATGGCGTGGTGATTACTGGCAAATTTCCCCCAAAATGACGACACAATGGTGGAAATCTATAAGGCCTTTGTTCAGCTCCACACACACACATCACGTTCACGATACATCCGTTGGCTGGTATGATGATGAGCCGTTTGACCGTGATGGAGCCTCAAGCATTCAAACATTCACATTTATAATAATGTAAGATTTATCTCATATGATTTTGAACACTGCCTTCCTATTCTAAATCATTCATGATACTACACAAACAATTTCAATCAACAAATATAATATACACATCCACTACGCGATACTATCAATGTGTTTATTTACTCACAACAGGCATAGTGGTAATAGTAAGGGCAATGTTCGTTGAACGATAACGAATTCACCGTTACGTCATATTATGAGAATTCATATACATGCTAGCACAAAGGCAGCAATTGTTTGAATTTACATGCGTACGTCAACTACGAATCTTTTCCAACGATTTTCTGATAGAAAATTAAGATGCGCGCATCGAAATTAATAGAAAAGCAACATTTTTATCTTATCTGTGTGTGTGTCTTTCAATATAGCCTGAGACTACCCGATTTATTAAAATTCTGCGTCAAAACCACAATATCAACATCTCATAGTTTTTGCGTAGCGTCTGCTACGGCGTAGCACGTAGACATAAAGCTCTAGACGAACAATAAGAAAAACAATAAGAAAACTTCTTTCATGTTATGTCTCAAAGGACTCATAAATGTTTGATTTAACTGTTCTATTTAATCGTAAAAACTCATTAACGGGTAGTTGCTCTGCTAAATAAATTGTAATGTCTAAACGGGCTATGTTAACATTAAATATCTCAACTAATTTGGAGATGTAGCCATGAAGTGGCTTACAAAAATAATCTAGTACACTTTTAATCTAAAAATCTGGCTGATCTCTCACTCATACTTATTATGAACATTTTAAGCGTCACAAGACTTTCAAGAACGTTATTTCATAAAAAATATTATGTGTAGCTTCATAGGAAACACGTAGATGTTCCCAAAGGGACAATGAAGTTTAAAACATTGATATTATACCTCAAAAGTTTATAGCGAGTTAACCATGTACCTATAAAATCATAACTTCTAACTTTTACGAAACAAAAATGCGGTTTCATGAAACATTTAAACTATTTATACCAAAACAGCTTTAAAGTTTTTAACGGACACTTTCGCATAATATATAGCTGTGGCATTCGTTAATGTTACAGCACTATCTACTTAAGCTACGTCATCAACAGAGACCCAGTATGTGAATTAATATCATTATGAAACACATAGCCACCAAGCCTTAGTTTGTACTGTTTGGTGTAAGCGATAAGCTTAGTTTCTGAAACCATTCTCTTTTGTTGTAAAACATTGCAGATTGACAAATATATTTAAATTGTGTTTTGTTTTGCTTTATTAAGCTTTTACTTTATCCTCCAAGTTAAACATGTACTTATTCCGTGTGATATCCAGATTAAGAATATTGCACCACTCGATCTCCTCCCGTGGCCGTCATACAACTGAGGGACTCTAAACCAGAGGATGGGCAGCACCATCCCATCTGTGGAACAACAGCTATACTGCACTCACCAACCTGCTTGCCAAGCGTGGTGAGTACTGGCAAATTCCCCCCAAAATGACCACAATTTAACTGGTTGTTTATGGGGAAGTCCTTTGTTCAATAGAGGACTCTTTTGGCTGATAAGATGACTTTGTCACGGCACCATTTGGAACATAAAGACGTTAACTTCAATCAGTCTTAAAACGCATCAACATTATAATTAAAGTCAGACAAAACGAAGTACTCTAAAATACTCAAGGTCGGTTACTACACGCGCGTTTCGATCCCTCTCGCTTGCATTTATATGCATATGTGCTACCCACTCATTGACACGTCGTGCATATATTTATGCTGTCTGCTTGACCAGTGTGGAGTGAAAACAGAATTCTAGCTTACGGTCTTAATTTAATCAGCAAAATAAGTAATTGTAGCAAAGAATTAGAATATGATGGTATATGATGAATATGCAATTATAATGCACTTAATTCAATGTCAACTTGCAAATAAGCGCTAGAGACTACGATTGGATTGCTCCTGTGTCTAGGGTGCAGTTCAATAAATTGTAACAGACATAAATTCCTAATGCGCAAATACCCGAAACATCTTCAAATATTTGTTCCATTAAATCATACTGGGATCTAAGCCGTGACACACAGCGCAGAAAGCCAAAAGATCACTGCGTCAAACATGTCGTCTTGTCTCATCTAAGGCTTGCCTGTACTTACCTGTGTAAAAAAAGAGCAACCGAGCCAAAGGAAGCCACGGCTAAATAAAGGCGGGAGGGCAAAACAAATTAAACTCTCTGCTTTAGGGTACATTAGTCGCCTTTTATGACAACAACGGGACAAGAAGCAGTACTATATTCTTAACCCGGACACCACACGAAAAAGATAAAGATAAGATGTAAATTAAAATAAATTATGTACAACCTACTTCAAAAAAGGAGAAGGTTCTCAATTCGCTTGCATTTCAGTTTTTTTCATCATTTCGGCCGAATATAGTCCACTGCTGGACACAGGCCTCCCTCAATGATCACCACAACGACCGATATCAGTGTTTTATGTGCTTATTGGGGAGTTTTGCCATAATCGCCACGCTTGAAAGGCGGGTTGGCGATCGCAATTGAGTTGTTAATGTATTTGAAGGACGCTGCTGCCCATCCTCCGACTAATCCCTTAGTCGCCTTTTACGACACCCACGGGATGAGATGGGTTGGTCCTATTCGTAGCACCATACGACATATTTTTGTTATGTTTGTTTATTTCTTTTTTTTTGGGATGGTATACTTTCCGTTTGGTCTCATATAAATTTCATTTTATATGATTGAGTAATTTTTTGACCAGCTTCAATAAATAGGTTTAATTTAACTGCGCTTATCTCGATGACGACGACGACGATGACGTCTTAATAGTTACCAGTTTCTCCGAGATTAGCGAAAACCTAACTTGGAAAATCTTCTTACATTTATTAACATTAAAAATAAAACTTTGTAAACATAAAAATACCAGCTTCAAAATACCTACACGATCCAAAAATATTAAAAACACTTAAAGGAAATAAATAAACCATGTTTATGAAATCATTAGGTATTATGAGTAGTCGAGACTTTAGCTGCTGCATTCCAAGATGTATATTTCCTATGGAGCAGAACAGGCAAGAGACTCCATAAATTGACTTTCATTTGTAATTTATTCGCCCTAAGGACGATGTTATTGTATATTTTTAAAGTAAGTCAAAGATATATCCGCTAATCAATCTTTTATCGACAAAATCCATGTATTCGTAAAATGTCTTTCAAATTATTACGCTGAATGAATAGAACAAGATTTCAATTTCAATATTCAAATGACTCGGAATATGGAGCTGACGGAAAATCTCATTTTGTGTATTATTATAGTTAATTGGAGAAAATCTTTGACAGGCGTTCTTTGGAGTGCTATCCAATTATTTTCTGATTATAATTCAGTCTTGCCAGTATAAAAAGAGTGGATTTTTCTCATTATCTTTCTCGATAATTAACTATAAGATTAACTGAGACTCTGGTATAAAACAGTATTCATTATAATATAATTACAATTAAAAGAAGTACTTTTCATACTGTTATTTATATTGCATATACATCGTTTGTATAAATGTCTTTTCTATAATCATTATCATATCATATGAGCCAAAAGAGGCCCACTGCTGAACAATGGCCTCCCCTATAAACAACTGGTTACATGTCATGTCGTCATTTTGGAGGAATTTCCTAGTACTCACCACGCTTCGCAGATGGATTGGTGAGCGCAGTATTGGTACTGTTCCCGTAAGGGACGCTGCTGGTATATTTCTTGTTTAGCTTCCCTTATTACGCCATCCACGGTAAGAGATAAAGTGGTGCTATAATCTTAATTCTCCCTGCTATATTTTTAATATCTCTAAACTTAGTGCGGCCGGAATAGTTTCTGCATAACTGTCCAATTTGACTTAACTTTCGCGATTATTATATATTAATGGCTCAACTGAGCAGTACCACAGTCCAATCGATTTCACGCGCCATAAAACAAATGAAAACTTTATTTAATTATATAAAATAAAAATGGACGAAAGAAAGCCCCGCCCATAACAACTATGTGTGAGCGTAGTTGTGTTACTGATAAAGTGTAGAAACAACCGTTGAATTTGCCGGAATACTAGTCCCCGAGAATTGCCTGGGGAGCGGCCTTTTTACAGTCGCCTCCCCGCCCGCGGGGTGACCGCTTTACAGTCATCCCCTCCGAGATGTGCCAAAAGACGTGGCACCAATGGGCGGCTCTAGTGTGATCTTACGAGGACCTGGGGCCCCCCTTCAGTGCCGAAGATGACCACTCCGGTGGTTTTAGCCGGTAGGAGTCCGGCATACCCCTCTGCCCTTTCCCGGGGCGGATGAAGTACATGATGTATTTCCACCGGATAAATAAATAAAAAAATAAAAAAAGCATTCTTACTTGAGCCTTAGGTCAGCAACGCATCAAAGTCATCATCGGTCAATTGCTGATGTCTATGGTTGCGTTTCCTAATTACCAGCATTTACGCTATTGCTCGGTCGCCTTACATATCATATTAGAAAAGTATAAAGTAGTAAATGTAATTTTTGTCGATCATAAGCAAATATCCGTTGTTATAAAAGTAAGTAGTGTAGTCCTATATCAATCACTTATAATCATTTCAGCCGAATGAAGTCCACTGCTGGACACAGGCCTCCCCAAAAGAACACCGCAACGATCGATATGGGTGTGTTGTGTGCCTATTGGAGGGGTTTGTCATAATCGCCACGCTTGGCAGACGGGTTGGCGATCGCAGTTGAGTTGTTAATGTACTCGAAGGACGCTGCTGCCCATCCTTCGGCTAATCCCTCAGTCGACTTTTACGACACCCACACGAGGAGATGGGGTGGTGGTATTCTGAGCCGGCACCACACGGCTAGCCGGCACCATATAGTCCTATATATTAAGGGGAAAATAACTTAATGACATTTTGTTTTTAAATAGTGTAATTAATGTATAAAGTTACTATTTGAACACAATTTTTTTGATCTTTTTCACTATCTTATTACGATAACGCAAACAGATAATGAACACGTGCCGCTGTAATTCAATATTAAAAAGCGAATTTCATGTTAGTGTTTGAATATAAACTTTCCTTACTAATTAGAACGCACGGCTACACATCAAGCTGTAAATTTCCAGTATAAGCTGATCTCGCATTGTATAGATTTTTCTTATGATGAGAGATTAGCTTAAACTAGCGTTGATAGCTTGATGTGTAGCCATGTGTTCAACAAAATGGAAATATCAAATTCTTGTTTTTATAAAAGCTACAACTATAACCTACTCACTGACGCCTGAAAATAATGTTCGTTATCTTTGTAAGACCCTTTCTGTTGGTTTATAGGATAATCTCTGATTAAAGTTAGCGATGGCACGGTAAGCGCAGTGGCTAAGCGATTAGCTTTCTGTGCTACGTGTCGTGGGTTTGAATCCCACACAGAATAAATATTTGTTGATGTACAGATAGTGGTTTCGAGTCTGAGTGTATGTGCGTGTGTGTAAACTGTACTATACAAGAGAAATCCTAGTGTAACATTTCTTAAAAAACAAAAGAACGTGGGGCCAGCATCGTCCGTTGTTTACAAAAGCTTTAAGATAAAAAGATGATTCCGAAATACTGGGATAAAATTGTTTTATGAATGACGATTCGGCAACCTGTTGCGTCTAACAAACACGAGTGTAATGTAATAACTTAAACGGACTTCAAGTGTGGGATCTTGATAACGTGGTAAATTCAATCCATCTCAGACTACTACTTCTTACTTCATAGAAAATGTATAGGTTTTTGAAGGAAAGAGCTTAACCCAGACCTGCAGACAAAATAAAAGTGTGTATGTCAGCTCCAACGCACGACTGGAGTTAAGTACAATTAAGTACAAATCTCACCAATTAAAACCCCCACTGCGGGTAAAAAAAATTCAAAAGCACGGATGTTTATATGTACGATATATATCATATATATAAATGAATTATAACCTACCTAGTAACTGCATCCATGTGTTCAACGGCTTTTCTTCGTCCGTCACTTAACTAGATTTTTCCATATTTTATATTTATTTATTTAATCACTCCGCTGCGTATTAATAATAATGATATTAAATGTCAATAGTAACGCCTTAGGTTTTCGCGATTATTACACATTATATTAAAACACTTTTAAATAGATAGGATCCATTTAAAATTGTTTTATTATGATGTGTAATAATCGCGAAAACCTAAGACATTACTATGTTTTATTATAATGAAATATCAATATTTATGTATTATTTTAAATGAAATAATATAAAACTTTGACATCAAATGACATTTGACACGTACATAACTTTAACGCAAAAGGTGCGCAGAAAAACGTAATGCATTTTAGTTAACGCTCGACAATATTTCGCTCCTCATAAATTTATTATACCGCCTTATATATAAATCGATTCTTAAGGAGTAAACTCCAATAACACGGTCGAGGCGTAAAATATATTGTTTTTGGGTACAAATGATCTTTTCATGTGGTGTCCGGATTAATAATATATAGCACTACTCCATCTTATCCCATAGATATCGTAAAGGTGACTACGGGACTCCAAACCAGAGGAATGGGCAGCAGCATCCCTTTTGTGAAACAGTAGCCATACTGCGCTCACCAAACCGCCTGAGAAGCATAGTGAGTTCTGACGAATACCCCCCAAAAACTGAAATCATTATGGACATCTATGGGAGGTTTTGTCTTTGATCAACAGTGGACATCGTTTGGCTTGGTATGATGATGATAAATTATTTTAACATCTGTCTCAGTACTTTTAAGGCTTTCGCATAAGCCTAATTATAAATATATTCATTAACTAACTGGGACCCGTAGTTTCACCCACCGTTTAATTTAAAATTAATGCGATTTTTTATATATCATTTAGAGTACTTCGGCATAGACACTTGACATAGAGTATGTATATACATTAGATTTCATGGGTTTTCATTTTTTTGGACGGAACTCTAAATATTTTTCTACCATAGAAGTAGCCTTAGTTATTCCTTATAACATCAGCTAGTCTGCCAGTGAAAGTCCCGAAGAAATCGGTCCAGCCATTTCAGAAATTAGCGGGAACAAACAAACAAAAAAATGAAAATAGGTTTTTTGTTGTAAGTACCGTACATACTTACTTTCATATGCATTTAGTAAAAAGCTGTTATATTGACATTACAAACAGACACTTCAATTTTATTTATTTGCATGGATAATTTCTGGAGGGCATTCTGTTTGAAAATAATGAAATGGTTAGTACATGTACTCAAAGCCTCTTGATCAGTAAACTAGTGCTACGCCGTTCAGTCAGCCCGTAAATTGAGCTACTGCTGAGCTAGATAGGGCAAATAACCACTGCCATGATCTGTCAAAGATAATATTGCTATAATCACCACGCTTAGTAGACAAAATGTTGAACGCAGTACTTTACGTTGCTTCCCAAATTTATAAGTTTTTATTTTATATAATAATAATAGCCTCTTAAGTAAAGTCAACAATTTCAAAAAACGTTGCTTTACACTAGGCCTTCTCCTGTGTCGTGGGTGCGTTTACAGACACTTTTTTTTTTTTTTTTTTTTTTTTTTTTTTTTTTTTTTTTTTTTTTTTTTTTTTTTTTTTTTTTGTTCGGCTTCTCGCATACATTTCTGGGAAATGTGGTTGCTTAACCGGTCATTTGCTGGCGAAGCCAAAAGAGGCCTCCAGCCAGGCTTAAATTAAATATTAAAAACTAAGCAACTTTCGCTAAGGGCGCCCCCTGCGGGACACGGACCTCGGCTTAGGGCGTTGCTGGGGATATCAAGCTATTGTTTTGGGGACAGCTGGATCGGTATTATTTAAATTGTATTAGGGGACATTTAAAGCTACAGGCTCGGCACGGGCCGGCGCGAGCAAGAGACGGGAGGGAGAAGTGCTAACTTGAACGGGAAGGTGACGCGGTGATAGGCCTCCGCGACGTCGGTGAGGCGGGCATCCTCGGCGGCGAGGGCGGTACAACGGTCGGGTGTTTAGTGAACGAGACAACGCGAGTCTCTTCATGTGATCTAACGTGATTTCATCGTCTGGATCGACCAGAACGTGCCTCGGGCGGCGTACTCTACTGATACGGGAGGGTTCGTAGTCGGCGGCTGATACCACAAGGGGATTTGGGTGGGACAGGGCAGAATCGAGATAGCGTTTAGACGCTTGTTTCATAAATTGCCTGATGGTCGGCAAGTTAAGGTCGAAATGGAGTTGGTCGTTTCGCATGTACAGAGGCGCTCCGGTGGCCTTGCGCATGAACCGAGTTTGGAGGGTTTCGAATCTACGGAGTGGGTATGATTCGGCGTGTGCGAACACTGGGCTGGCATAGGTCATGATGGGTCGAATGCATGTGGTGTAAATTCTCACCTTATTTCTAAGGGATAATTTACTACGAGCGTTCAGAATATAGTGAAGGCGACCAAGCACAAAGGCAGCGCGGGCACGCACCATCTTTGTGTGGGGAATGAAGGTCAGTTTTTTGTCTAGGGTGACTCCAAGATACTTGGCGTGCGGTTCCCAAGGAACCGATTGGCCCAGCATCGAGATCTCCCTGAAGCGTGGGTGGTCGTCGCCTAATTTGCAAAATAGGACGGCTTTACTTTTGATAGGGTTAACTTCGATCCGCCATTTCCTAAACCATTTCCCGTAGGCGTTGGCTGTGGCTTGGAGGATCTTAGTTATATTATCGGGACTACTTTACAGACACAAATTCCACACACAATATAACCAGACCCGGAACAACTACCTGCAGATAATACAAATATTTGTTTCCGTTTCGGAATCGAACCGGCAACCCGGAGCGCAGCAGCTGCTTGTATCAGTCACTGCACCAACCAACCAACCAAAAGTTAAAGTGCACGGTTCGCAAAAGTTGGACCTATGGTCCTTTTTCAAAATCCCATCCTCTGGCTATCCACCTCATCTGGCTAGCCGCCGGCATAATCTTTTTGCGCAGCCGACCCCTACAACTGTCGCCAGAGCCGAGTCCCCGGTGTGCCGTACTCTACAGATGCTCAACGCGCTTCTGACTGATAATCCAGAATACGATGTGTTTGCGGATGAATTGAATAAAATTATGCGTGTATCTATGGTGTTCTGTGAGAGAAAGTATGCGAGGGAGTCCAGTGTTATATGTTAGTTTTTAATTAAATAGTTATATACGATAGGTGTGTGGTGCCGGCACAGAATGCCACCACCCCATCTCCTCCCATGGGCGTCGTAAAAGTCGACTAAGGGATTAGCCGGAGGATGGGCAGCAGCGTCCTTCGAGTACATTAACAACTCAACTGCGATCGCCAACCCGCCTGCCAAGCGTGGCGATTATGGCAAAACCCCCCAATGAGCCCACAACACATCCATATCGGTGGTTGTGGTAATCTTTGGGGGAGGCCTGTGTCCAGCAGTGGACTTCATTTGGCCGAGATGACAAATGCATTAAATTTAAATTAAAAAATCCAGAATTCTTGTTAGACTCCTTATCCTTCTTTTAAATCGGTCCCTAAGTGATGAGTATCTTGACCCTTTCGGGCCATTGCGCATATGTCGTGGTATTGCAGAACAGCATATGCAATATCTCCCGAATAATGTTAGACTTTGTAGTCGCCTTTAGAGATAACAACTTGGAAAATTTAACTGCTCGTAATACATGGTTGGCGCAGTAGCTAAGCGATTGGCTTTCTACGCTACATGTCGCGGGGTCGATCCCCGCACTGTACAAATATTTGTATGACCTACAGATAGATTTTTCAGGTCCGGGCATTTGTGCACGATTTTTTTTTGTCTTTTTTTTTGAAACTTTGCCCCACACTAGTATTTCTCCTGTGTCGTGGGTGCGTTTACAGACATGAATTCCACATACAATACACCCAGACCCGGAACAACTATCTGCAGATCATACAAATGTTTGTTCCGTGCGGGAATCGAACCCACGACCCGGAGCGCAGCAGCTGACTGTATCAGCCACTGCACCAACCGTGCCGTCAAAAATGTGAAATATATGTCTGTAAACTGTACCCACGACACAGGGGAAATCGAAGTGTGGGGCAACATAAAAAAAGACACTAGATACTTGCGATTGTTATGACGGGACTATTGAATTATTGATTTCAGTGTGTGCAGATCCTAAGAGTTCATATAAAAGAGATTATACTCGTCTTATTTTTTTAAATATCTTTTAAAGTTAATGTCTATGCAGTCCGCCTCATGTGTCTCTGACGTTTTATTAAAAGCGTGGCATTTCAAGCAGATAAGGTTGAACGATTTTAAATAAGCTATGAAATACAGATCAGAGCGGGATGGCTTTAATGTAAAGGTCATTTTCAGAGTTCAAGATCAGAGAAACTTGCACTAACGTAGAAATAAATATGTACAGAGTGTAACGGAACGGGTATATATATCACAGGAACATTATGAAAATGTAATTTGATCGAATCCCTAAAGTAGCTGATCAATTCATGAAATGTGTTAATATTACAACTCTGTGGGGTGATTTCCCGAAAGTGGTTTGATCAAGTCAAACGACTGTGGACAACTTTTCCTTAATTGTGTTTTTTTTTTTTTTGGGACCAACGTTGAAACTCTGAAAAATGAATGGCTGTTTTATACAAAATCATGTACCATCGCATTTATACCTCTCACTCTTATTTTATTGGTACATCTGTCTTGTTGTCTCTGCATCACCCAACGGTCGTCTGGCAGAAAATACGTATGGCATTAAGACCTCCTTTATACACTATTGTACTGTAAGAATAAATAAATAAAGTCATCAATGTTGCTCGACAAAATCTATGGATCAGCAGTTTTTTATTTTCATTGTTTTTCAGAATGATGAGTACAATGACCTGCTTTCAGATGTACATACCCTTTATGTTACACACTATATAAACGTATATATTTGTCATGGTATAAACCACAAAAATGAAATATAATACTTAACTAAGTCTGCCAGAAACTGACTCGACTATTATTTAGCGTAGCAGATTTGTACAAGTTGCATGGTTTGTACACAACTTTACAACGTTAAATCTGTATTTTTGTTCAAATACTTCTCTGAAAATCTTTATATGAGACATGTTCGGTTTATCGGCTTAAGGCGGCAACGACCGGATCGATTTTTGGCTCTAGCATAGTTTGATGATAATACAAAGTGCACAAGCTTGCAAAGTAGTGAATGATGTATTTCCAAGGCATTAATAAAAAGAAACAAAAAGGCACTGCGTTATACTTTTGTTAATTAGTGCGTTACTGGCGTAAACTTGTTTAGATAATATTTATTTCTGTGGTCGTTTAATACTATTATTAATTTAACAATAGTTCATTAATTTATGTTTATATTCTTTGCAGTGTACGGTTTCTTTGGTATCTAATTTAAAAGTGAATTAGGTCAGGCCGTCCTCCACATTTCCATTAACTTGGGTGACAGTGAATAGACCGAGTACGTGAAAGCACGCGTTATACTCGCATGGATGGTCCTACATAGGTGCACTTTATATACCAGATTTTACAACTACAACGCAATGACTAAGGCATTTATTGGCATTCGAAATGGTGTTCAAATCCTAAGTTTTACGTTTTTAGTTAAGATGGTTGTTCTTTTTTTTCTTAGAAAAAGAACTTTGCCTCGCACTAGGATTTCTCCTGTGTCGTGGGTGCGTTTACAGACATAAATTCCACACACAAAACTCCCAGCCCTGCTACAACTACCTGCAAATAATATAAATTTTGTTTCGTGGGGAAACCGAACCCACGATCTGCAGCAAAGCATCCACCTGTATCAGCCACTGCACTAACCGTGCCGTCTGTAGTAGTTATTATTGTTGCCTAGTAATAATCTTCTTTTTCTTTTTCCCGCCCTGGTCCTGTTAGTTGGGGTCGGCGCAATATGTTTTCATATTGCAAAGGTTCTGGCAAAAGGGGTTTACAGTTGGCCCCCGTATATTTAATTTTTTATTGGTGTCCAGTGGAAATTCTACATGAACTTTCTTCACTCTGGGGAAGGGCAAAGGGGTATGCCGGACTCCTACTGGCTAAAACCACTGGAGCGGTCATCTTCGGCACCGAAGGAGGTCTAGGTCCTCGTAAGATTACACTAGAGCCGCCCATTGGTGCCACGCCTTTAGGTACATCATGGAGGGGACAGTTGGCCCTCTGCCTGTTACAAACTCTCCTTCGATATATGCGAGTATCAGTGGATTACCCGCCACCTGCGGATAACCCAAAGTGCTTAATGGTACGCACTGGGTTCAAAACTCCCTTAGTCACCTTCTACGACTCCCACGGAATAAGACGGAGTAGTCCTATTCATGACCAAGAGCTACACCGGTTGGTCTTCTAATAATAATGCCACTAAATTCATAATAATAATGTTCATATAGTCGGTAACACTTTGATACCGCGTAAAAAATACCGCGTACCTTTTATAATGGAAAAACGATCTACATAATATCTTATAGTAATATAACAAACCGGTAAATACCGTAGAGAAATAAGAACTGTTTAATATATTAAATGTATATTCTAAAATGCAATGTAAGTATAAAACATTTTTTTAGAAATCAAACACGTTCATATATTTATATTTCTCTACATAACTGTAAATATATACGTACGCATACATATTATGTAGCTACGTAGTATTTGACAAGTTAGTACTGTCTCACGACAATATATGAAGTTAAAAATTATGTAAAATAATATCCGTGTGTGGTCCAGGTAAAGAATATCATCACTATGACTCCCGTGGATGTCATAAAAGACTACTAAGGGACTCTAAACCAGAGAGAGAGCAGAGTCCTTTCTGTGAAACAGAAGCCACCCTTTGTTTCTTTAACCATTAGTT
Source organism: Diloba caeruleocephala (assembly GCA_947459985.1). Lineage (NCBI taxonomy): Eukaryota > Metazoa > Arthropoda > Insecta > Lepidoptera > Noctuidae > Diloba > Diloba caeruleocephala. Next base: position 9,577,945 of record OX381618.1, read on the forward strand.
CTGTGCTCACAGTGGACAGTTTTTGACTGACATCGTGATGGTGAAACACTTTGACGCACGAAGAAATCCACCCTACTTAAGCCCAAGAGTTAACGTTTATATATTCCGCCATGACATTTCGTTAATGGCATGCAAAGTATATTACCTAAATGGTGGACATCGCTCATGTAATCGCTTCGTGATATAATTCGGTATTCGCCGCTCAGGACATCCATTTGAAGTTATAGAATATTCTAGACTACATATTGAGAACATTGAATGTACTTAGTGTGTCTCGCCTGGGTCTAATCTGTAGTTGGATTTCATAATATAGCCTTGAATATTCTATTCGAACTCAATATTAATTACACACACACTGTTGCAGAACATAGGCCTGCCAAGGATAGTATAATAAGCGGTCATAGGGAAAATTTCCATAATCACGTTTGGTAGGCGGATTGGCGGATTTGCCGAGTGGTGCCGGCTCAGAATACCACCACCCCATCTCCTCCCGTGGGTGTCGTAAAAGTCGACTAAGGGATTAGCTGGAGGATGGGCAGCAGCGTCCTTCGAGTTCATTAACAACTCAACTGCGATCGCCAACCCGTCTGCCAAGCGTGGCGATTATGGCAAATTCCCCCCATTGAGCCCACAACACGCCCATACCGGTCGTTGTAGTGAGTCTTTGGGGGAGGCCTGTGTCCAGCAGTGGACTTAATTCGGCTGAAATGATAATGAGGCGGATTGGTGTTCGCAGTAAGGGAAGATGCTGCCAACCATTCCATCCATGCCATCATCATTTTCATATCAACAGTCTATCTCTATTTAACGACACAGAACATATGTAGTTACAATATTTTATAAATCTAAAATTGGACCTGAAATGTATCCATCCATTAAATATGGTGGTGTCTATTTCTATACCAGCTTTAGGCTTCTCCTAATTACCTTTCGATACGGAGCGGAGTGGATTTCTTAATGATCTAAGTATAGATTTAATAGAAACTCAACAATAACTTGGAACTTAATTAAATAATCAGGTTACTGATAGATTCTTATCAAATTATTCAATTTGTTATTACCGTGCCAACACTTAATTTGCTTCCATAATATTTTCAATTTAAAAATATTTTTGTCACGTTATTAACTCTCTTTCTGGTATTGTCCGATCGAGTGAAATTTTGTAATTGATTTTAAATTAACTATCCGATGAGCTAGAGACTTGAAAGTTTAAACAGCTCAGAATTAGATGACAATTCAACAAAATAAAAAAGAGGTTTTTTTTAAATATGATCACTTAAAATCTCATAATGAATGTGCCTTTAATATCGAGCAACCTACGCTTTTATTTTATATTTAAATATTATTTTATGCTTTTTAGTTCATATTTCATCAAAAATAAATTATTTTATAATTTTAATTTCATTATAAAAGCGTGGTATAATCAGCCCATTACTGTCCCACTGCTGGGCACGGGCCTTTTATCACGACGAGAATGGTTTTAAGTGAAAAAATGTAAATATAATAAAAATAAAAATTAATTAAGAATTTAATAAAAAATTCAATTTTTTTTTTTTATTATTAGACCAGACGCAATTATCTTCTGCGAATCGAGTCGAGAATGAGCCACCCTCTTTTCGCCCGTAGCTATTCAGAGGATGGAGAGTAGTGTCCTCTTACTTTAATCACTATTAAGCTACTGGGAAGCTATTAAGGACTATTAAGCTTGGTAATTATATAATGTCATACAGTTGGAACAGATATAGGGTGATAATATGGAGTAAAAGATATCAGAGGCCGGTTACAGCGCAGTATACGAAGTTAGCCATTGCACCAGTAAATTTTTAAACAGGAAATCGTCACACAAATTATTCTAAATATATTCTAAATATAATAGTTCCTAATTCCAGTAATTCTTAGTACTTTCTACTTACTCGAATAACAGACAAATCCGAGCCGACCTTTTATTAAAATTCTTCTCCTTAAAATGCAAATCTTTGTCGTTTTACTACTGTACTCAAATACAAGACCTATTTGGGAAATTCTCACTCAACATTTGCTCGGACGTCAGTGAAATCCTGGAATAGCGTCACGGCTCCTATTATTGATAACCCTTCATATCGGGCCGCTCGAGCCGCTTAATAGTCAGGACGTGACAGTCCAAAGGCCGTTTCACGCTAAATGGAGCTGATGTTTTTTATGAAGTCTACCCATAATGACATGTTCAGACAATGTCGTTTAGACACGTTTCTTGCTAACCTTTCTATACTCGCTGTCAGGAGATATTTATGAAGATAGGCCTGAAGAAGTCTGAAACATTATTTTTACTATCATCATAATAGCCGCCAAATGCAGCCAAATGATTGCCTCCATGATCTGTTACATGCCGCCTGCGTCCAATGACATCATCATTTCATTAAAGTCCACTGCTAGACACAGGCGTCCCTCAAAGCTCACCACAACACACAAACACATTGGGGGGTTTTGCCATAGTCACCACAGTGGTGCAGACGGGTTGGCAATCGTATTTGAGTTGTTAACCTACTAGAAAGACACAGCTGCCCATACTCCGGCTAATCCTATAGTCGCCTGTTACGACACCCACGGGAAGAGGTGGGGTGGTGCTATTCGTAACTCCATATAGGTGCCCCACACGGTACACTTCGATCCAAATACAATATATCTGTATTTATAAAAGATTAGCCCAGCGGGTGAAGTTTGCTAGCGATCGTATCTTTTTTCTCCGTGCGAAGCCGGAAGGGGTTGCTAGTAGTATATGTAACTTAATTTTTTTTAAACTTATCGGTCATAATGGATATTAAGTTTGTGTTTATTCTAATGTTTTAAATAAAGATCAAAACTACAATATATTAAACAACCTCTATATTTACAGTTTCTCGTGACATTGTGTAAACTATATTTTTGGAATGTGGATATGGAATGAAGATGCGTGTTAAGATTGGACGATACGTCCTACACCTCTACCTAAACCAAAAAGGTCCATGATAACGTTATAGTGTTGTCATCATCATCACTCTTTGTTTATTGTATTGTTGGTGGCCAACCTTGTATCTGAACCGACGATTTTGCGTACCTTCCAAAACACGAAACAAGAGCCGAGATGCGACGCTCAGCTTAAATACCACTATGCGGTCAGTCATCCATAGACTGACCGCGCCAAGCGTTGCTTAACCTCACCGATCGTCAACCGATCAGTGAGTGCAACTGGCTATGAAAGCCTTATCATCGTCATCATTATTATTAGTAAGTAGGCGTACATTATGTATTGTATAATGACTACTGCGTTGCGATTGTTGCGAAAAATTACAATTACGAAAGTCAGTAAAATTTTATGGGTAACAAAAACTGACAGATATTTATGTAAACCTGGAGCCCCTCTTAGGTGCCGAAGATGACCGTCCCAATGGTTTTAGCCGGTAGGAGTCCGGCATGCCTCTTTGTCCTTCCCCGGGGCGGACAAAGTTCATAAAAAAATGGATCTTTATGTAAAAAAACGTTAGAAATTCTCAAATTGCGGATATATTCTAAATTTTTTAAGAAACGTTTAATTTATATTTGCATGTTTCAAATATGCAGTTCATGGAAAACAATTTTGATTATCACTTGCGAGGGCCCGATCACCCGAGAAGGCTTCAAAAAAATGCTCTCAATGGTGTGTGTGTAGTCGCACTAGACCAGCGTGGTGGACTAAGGCCTAACCTTTATCATCGTGACAAAAGACCCGTGCCCGGCAGTGGGACAGTAATGAGCTGATTGTTATTATGAAAAACAATTTATCGAAAATGTGTTTATAACCTGTTCATCCTGTTGAATGAAGTACTCGTACCAATTATATATTGATAGGCAAACACCCGCTATATAAAAACCATTAGACTTTTTCACGAAAACATGTCGAAGTTATTTTATCGCGTATTTTCATTCATTGCAACCCACGTTGTAATCTGTATATTCAAACACACGAAAACAAAATAAAATACGCCATATCAAAAAGCTCAATTGCTCCCACGCATAATTGGCATTTACCTGGTTTAGGTTTGCCTACACAAAATTCAAGGGAACATTTTGTCTCGAAAATCATTTTTGCTTTATTTGGAAATCACGTGGGTGTTTTTAAATTATCCTCTCGAGTAAAACTTACAAATACTTGTGGTAATCCATTACATAGGCAATGTTGCCAGGTTTTTGGTTTGGTCTGATTGCTCTATTGGATGTTATTGTTCTAGTACATACATACATACTAAGCTTTAAACTTCTGCGTTGCATGATAATAAATAAAAAATACGAATTAACACGAAATTACCTTTGTATAGTCTGCTTGTGAGCACGATCGGTGCAACCTGGCCGAAACGTCAAGCTTATTAAAGGTCATATCATCATATCGGCCATTTATACGTACACTGCTGAACAAAGGCCTCCCCCATAGATTTTCACAACTGTGTCATCATTTTGGGGGGTATTTGCCAATACTCACCACGGTTGGCAGGCGGGTTGGTGAGCGCAATATGGCTACCGTTTCACAGAAGGGACGCTGCTGCCCATCCCTCTGGCTTAGATTCCCTTAGTCGCCTTTTACGACATCCACGGGAGGAGATGGAGGATCCACACGGAATACTATAAAAGGTAATTTAGCGTTTCTTTATTGTAGAGAGATAGTAGAGACTTTATACTCTATAATATATACATACATATATATTATAGAGGTACTATCTTTCCCTATCTTCTCTACATGTGGTGAGTGGCCAACCTTGATGCAGAGTTGTTCAAGCCACTCAAAAGCCTCCAACTTAGCTAAACAACTGCCGTCTAATAACAACAACCGGGACCGACGCCTATACGTGCCCTTCAAAGCACGAAGACGTTCAACAAAAATACCACTATGCGGTGCTTATTATTGCCTAACCTCGCTGATCGTTTACCGATCATTAAGTACAAGTGGCTATGAGGGCCTCAAAGGGTACGATAAAAAATATTGACAAATGTGAGTTCACACTCGGTAGAAGAGAAACTTTGTATTTTGGTTAATCTGTAAGAGAATGAGATGAATACACTGGTGGTGGTAAATAGAGATAGAAAGAGCGATTGATCGATATTAAGTAAACTATATAGAAACGTGTTTTATCTCATTATCTCACAGCCTAAACCCTATAAATATATTTGTTGTTGTATTTCGTTTCATAAAATCCAATTCAGACCTTCCCAAAAGATAAAAAAGATAAAAATAAGTTGACTGTTTTGAAGTGAAACTTCACTTCCAAACAGTCAACTTATTTTTAAGAATATAATCAGCAGGTTATAGAGATCGCGTTTATGAAAAACAAGCTGTAAATTCTTATTTATTAGCTGTAACATAACATAAATCTTAGAAACGATCGTAATGTAACACTTCTGTTTTACTGAAAGGTTTTTAGATTAAATCTACCAGCTCCCACAACTCCTCTCCTGTGCGGTATCGTTTCTTTTATCGGAAATTGTTAATACTAGGGTATCCGCATCTCTGGTAATTGGATTGGAAACTATAATCTAGTCCTACGCGAACGTTTCTTTCATCTTAGCGTACTCCAGGCCGTTCGCAACAGTTTTTTATAGGATTGCTTGGGCGCTTAATACTGAGTGCGATCTGGTTCTTTGCTAATGAAAAATTTGGTTTCTGATTGTGCAAATCATTATATCACAGAAGATTTCTGCTCTTTTAATTTATTAAACAAATTTGTAACCCTTTTCTAAAAGGTTTCTGAATTGTTTTCCTAAATATACACGGTAATATCTTTTAAAGGTGAACTCATTTATAAATAATATAATATTTACTGCACAAACAACTTGTTCTGCGATTTATAAAAATAACAATAATGTGCGTCTTTTCATACTCAAACAACTCGAACGGCAACTTGGTAATCTCAAAGAACACAATAAAGCTTTTTCGGTTACTTGTATGGGAAAAAAACATATTTAGTTATCTTATTACTTCTTACTTACTATTATTCGTTATATCTACTATTATAATAGTAGAATAGAAGTAAGATAACTAAATATGTTTTTTTATTTACAAGTAACCGTGAACCGCGAACATTTGTATCTTTAAGGCATGGAGTCTCAACGCTTTGGCAAACAATTGAATGGATTCTATTGAAATTCGGCACAGATGTAGGTAGATTGTGTCCTGGAATAAGACATACTAGCTATTTCTCGCGGTTCCACCCACGCATTTATTTTTATCAATATAAACACAAATATAGCCTATATCGCTCAAAAATTGTGTAGCTTTCTAGTGAAAGTAATTTTAGAACAGTTTCAGTAGTTCCAGAAATTTACCCATACATACAAACAAACAAAACCTCTTTATAATTTTAGAATAGATGAGCAAATCCAATGGTACAGCACAACTGCTCAACGTGAGATCCGGGGATCAATTCACTCATTGGGCAGCCATTAGACAGTGTACCGTAAGAAAAGTATTAGTAAGTCCGGAATTTTTAAGTGTCCATTAGATTAGTGTGTGTTACATGAAATGGATTACGCCATCAGCGCAATACATGTGGGGTTCCCAATACTAAGATAGTTCAATGGGACCCGACGCACATACATATAAGTATTACCAAATGGTGAATTTATGATGATTTTTATATTTCTTTGTGTAAGTACAACGTTTTTAGGCGGCACCTGAATAATCACGTGATCACGCCACATAAAACTGACCATGCGAGAAACTCGAATATCTAGGGGGGAAACAGTCATATCTCAAGTCAACTTCCGCGAACTTTAAAGTATGACCTTGTAACTTAATAGTCATCGCGAAACTCAGTTTCATACGGAATTGCAGATTCTTAAATTCAAACGGGAGTTCATTGGGAACACGCGGTATAAAGAAAGTGTCCCCCTGGGCTGGCCCAGTTATAATCGTAAAATCGTGGCCTCTATCGCTTGGCGATGCACATGCGCAATGATCAACTACATATCGATTTGAACTTGCCGATCATAGACAATTTATGAAAGAAGCATATAAACCGAATCCCATCGTGGTATGGTATGGCCGCCGAATACCGACCCTCCCGTATCAGTAGCGTACGCCGCCCGAGGCACATACTGGTCGACCTGGATGGTAAAATGACCGTAGATCACATGAAGAGACTCGCGCAGTCTCCTTCACTAAACAGATCGTAATACCGCCCTCGCTACCGAGCCTCGCCGACGCTGCGACACCATCCCGTTCAATTTACTTCTCCCCCCGTCCCTTGCCCATACTGGCCCGTGCCGAGCCTGCAGTTTTGAATATTCCCAAAAATGTTTAAACCCTACCGATCCCGCTGTCCCTACATAGCTTGCATCTACCAACAACGCCCTAAACCGAGGTTCGAATCCCGCAGGGGGCGCCTTTAGCAGCAGTTGATTAGATTATAAAATTTATTTTAAGTCTGGCTGGAGGGCTCTTTTGGTTTCGCTAGAAATTGGCCGGTTAAGCAGCTACATTTCCAGGAAATCTTTGCGAGAAGCCATTAAAAAAATACATGGGATTGCATCCCATGCATGTATTTTAAACTTTTCCTGAGAGCCTAGTGCCGTTACACCATTCGGGAAGTTTCAAATTTCTCAGTAGATTTATAGATTCCTATAGAATATCCACCTACAGTACAAGCCTATGGCCGGGGCAACAACAACAAAAATCCCACTGGATAATGAATAGCTTCATCTTTATTTACCACTAAGTCTTTGAAGTTGTACACAATTTCTTCTTCTTATACAACAAACAAATCATACAACACACTTTTATACCATAATTTCAGCCGAAAGATGTCCACGACTGAACATCGGCCTCCCCCAAAGAACGATCAACGAACGCTATGGGATTGTGTGATGTGCTCACTGGGGGGTTTCGCCATAATTGGCATGCTTGGGTTGGCGATCGCAGTTGACTTGTAAATGTACTCGAAGGATGCTGCTGCCCATACTTCTCTTCCTTCGGTTAATCCCATAATCGCCTTTTAAGACGCCCACGACATGAGATGGGTTGGTGCTATTCTTAATCACAGTATTTTTTATTTTCTATTTAAAAGCCAAATATAAGTTTTCCAAAGAACAAACTTTGAAACTACATAATGGATTTTGTATACAAACTTTAACACACACGTATTTTTATATTTTTAACCAGTAAGCCAAATTCTCATACATCTAACTTCAATCATGACGGAGTTTCATACAAGCCTTCGACCCCTATTTTACGCCTCAACATTTCTAGCTCCAGTGGTTTAGGCTGTGCGTTGAGAAGACAAATTGCCTTAAGATGGTCGCAAACAAAGACGTCAGTAGCTTGTTCCTTACAACGTATATATTTATGTACATAGGTATAAAGTAACCACCAAAAAGAAGACTGTGTAAAGAGTCTATCCTACCTGCAGTGCTATTCTGTAAGAAGTCACTAGCAAACTCACTTCTGAATCCACTACTAAGCACTATTGTATGCCAACATCAACGCTTATCCGTCCCACATCCTTTCTCATTCACCTTTAACCACAAGGTAGAATTTACGAAGTGATCTATTGTTAACCTGAAAACCACACGTCCGTACAGCGAACGCCGAGCATTTCTAGTTTGAGAGGTTCATTTTAATCGAGTGTCAGTCATCGAGAATGCTTAGTGCCCGATATATTCACAAGAAGCCTATTCATTTCGAACTCAATGTGACCGGTAGAAGTGCCTATTATCTTCGTAGAGGACTACATGCAATGGATTGCATTGTAGCTTCTTCACAATGACTTGATTTGCAGTTTCAAATCAGTGGTACCTTATTACGTTGTATGCTTTATGAAAAAGGAATAGATATGGTACAAGCTTCTGATTACAACATTACTTGTTTTCTATCAACAAGACATGATAACATGATTTCTAGGGTTCCGAAGATCCGAAGGAAAAAACGGTGGAACCCTTATAGGATCATTCATGTCTGTCTGTCTGTCTGTCACAGACAATTTCCTCCGAGTCTACTGGACCGATTGAGTTGAAATTTGGTACATATATGGATTACTTACTGCGACCTAAACACGTGAAATTATATTTTATACCTAGCCCCACCCGTAGCCAGCATTTTTTTTGTTTATTATTTTTATTTAATAACCGATGCTTACCACTACATTTTCAGGTACAGTTTAAAGACAAATCTCACTGTGTTAGCTCACATATAAACCAGTATGTTTATTAATGTAATGACATTTACAATATACATATTTATATAAGTATATTAAGTTATACCATATTAGAAACCGGCTTTTGATGGGCAGTTTGTTAGGCGGTTTCTACTTTCCAACTCAACCATTTGAGGGCAGTAAAAATAGGCAGTAGCACTACTATTATATTGTACCTATATTAATTTACAGAAATTTACATTTATAATTGAAACTTAAGGATTCTTTAGCGTTATCAATTATGTACATACCTTTTGAACAGTCTGACCGTGACCATAAACACTGTAAAGGATCGGAAAAGTCGGAAAATTAGGAAATAATTATGTATTACATAAAACATGTGCTCGCATGGATTTGCTGCACGTACGAGGGTCGCACTGAATGTTTTTAGAATTGGCCAGTAAGGAAAGTTGCCGATGAAAAATATTTAAAATTTCGAATAAAATCTTTTTGGGAAGCTGGAGATGTACACTGAACTCACATGTCCATTGTTTTACAAATTGGCGGCTATTTAAAAGTGCGCGTCGTGCGTCGAAATGTATTTTGCTAGAGAAAACTTTCTATCAACAATTATGTTATAAATGACTTCGATTGGCATTTTTCATGATAACCCCCCATCTTGTGCCGCTGTTTATGACTGGTTTAATGAATTTGTGCTGTTAGTGTGTCATCTTCCTTACAGTCTGGACCTGGCACCTTGCAACTTTGATTTTTTCCCCAAAATAAAAGATAAACTCAGAGAAATTCGCTTTATGAATCCCGACGTTGCTGTGGCTGCATTCTAAGTAAACGTGGAATGAATTCTTAAAGAAGACTGGGCTCACTGCGTCTGTCTATGGTTCCATCGCATGCGACGATGCTTAGAAAAGAACGAAGACTACTTCGAAAAACAATAAAAATATTAACAGGTTCCTACATCATACCGGTTTTAATATTCTAAAATGTTATTCACCCCGTATTTTCAAATTAAGTATGTACATAATTAATAAGTCGAAAAATTAGTAAGTTTAATTCTTTCTATTTTTTATTACATTACCATTAATATCAATGATAATCTTTTTTTTTTATTGTTTCCAAGTGGAAATTCTTCAATTCTTCATGAACTTCCTTCACCCCAGGGAAGGGTTCGGCACCTAAAGGAGGCTCTAGGTCCTCGTATCCTCGTATGATCACACTAGAGCATCAATGATAACCTAGAAATCAATTAAGCACTTGAGATTAATATTAGTGAAGAGCTGTCGCAATCGCTAATAAATGGAAATGTAAACCATTTCAATATCTGGTACGCGGTTGTCGCAATACTGACATTAATTTTAACGACACACCAAGAGACCCACTATTAAATTCATGCGAGGTATACTTACATCAGCAAGCAGGCAATAACTAATATTACTTGTATGTCTACTGTGGTATGGGGTGGGGTGGTGTGTGGTGGTTGCACTATGCAACAAAGTCGAACCTATAAAGTTTTATTATTATGTGTACAAATTAATAATAATCGTTAACACCTTCCACTATACATAACACTAACACTTTACGGGTGTATGGCACTCGACTTACCTAACAGGTGCCTAGGAAAGTGATAGCTGATTCAGACCACCTGAATTTATCGTAACTAATTATTATTGTACCGTGTGGTGCCACTTGAGAATAGCACCACCTCGATCTCTTCCCGCGGGTATAGTAAAGGGTGGCTATGGGTTTAGCCGCAGGACAAAGAGCAGAGTTATTTGAGTAAAACAACTAAAATGCGATCGCCATCCCACCTGCCGTATGGCGATTATGACAAAACATGAGCACACAACATAAACCCAGACTGGTCGTTGTAGCGGTCTTTGGGGAGACCTATGTCTAGCGGTGGACGTTTTCGGCTGAATTGATGATGATGAATTATTTTTAGTAAACACAAGAACTGAAAGTACTTTATTTAGAATCACCAGGAGAATCGCTTGCGAATGGTATATTTTTAAGCCATATAAGATTTTGTCCCCTAATATAAGTTCAAAATACACATAATTAACTATCTACTAAAAAGCACGTACCATTTCTTCACCGGCGCCACACCTTGCGTACTTAACATTTTATCCATATTACTTCTTATGTCTTCTAAGGCATAAATACTAAATATGTATAGAATATGTTATACCTTTTTACACCATTTTCATATATTGCTAACCGTGCGCAGCGACGTTATCCACAAGGAAACTAAATTTAGCGCGTTATGCGTTATTAAGTTCACTTAAGGTTTTCCCCCAAAATCGCATTACATAAAAACACATGATCATCCTCTCTGCCAAACATTCGAACCCGTTGAACCGTTTGACCTTGATTGAAAGACAAACATTCACATTGAATTACGCTATTTACAATACCTATTTACGTTCCCGGCCATCCAAAGGTTATCTGTAAGAAATTGCTTGGAGCACTGGCAATTTTACTTCTTATTTCTTGTATGTTTTATTTCGTTATTCCTAATTTCTGTACTTTTTGTGATTATAAAAGCGATCTAGATTGTCTGACTCACAGAATACCTCGGTACGGATTTAAGTTGAGGCTCATGTGGCACGGGCCTATGGCGGCACAAATTGACTGGCGGCAAAATTTGGAAGGCAACCAAAATGTTTGAAACGACTTTGAAGTTTTAAAATAAGAGAGTAATAAAAATGTGCTGTCAGGATCGAATTGTCTCGGGGTGGAGTTGTCGTAAATTCGTCATAAATGCCCTCTATTGTTTCAATTTAACGTGTGAAAATGGACATTAGGACCTTCTTACTGAATAAATTATTCTATTTTATATGTGCAAATCTACAAGACCGGTATCGTGCAGCAGTGTTATCGTTACAAGATGACTGGATGATTCCCACTCAACAGCTTGCTGCCCTATATAATTAACAATGAGCATTACGTTTCTTGGACATCCTGTTGTTGCCCTTGGACCAAGATAGGCTGGTTATAAATCTTACTATTGCGTTCCAATTATGCTGGCTCTAACAATGTAACTAAACATTCCACATGGGCATAAACGCAATAAAAGTACCTAGATGTATACAACGCAAATATAAGACATCCTGATAATAAAAGAATTCTGGCTGTGTATGGGTGCATATTGGCGTTGTTTAAAGGCTATGTTATGTAAGCGACACGCAAATACGAGGATAAGGAACAAGAAGTTTCTTATATGGAACATTTATAAATACTCTCTTAGGAATTGTGTACACGTTTTAGGAGTTTACTATGAATAAAGCCCTCAATTGCAATGTTCGTAAAGGTTTGCTTCCACCAGCCGACACTTAATACTACGTACGAAGGCCTGGCAAGAAATTGGTAGAATAGAATTCGGACAACATGCTTAGTTTTTTATGAAACGTTGCTCCACTCTATGATTTCTCCTGTGTAATATACTAGCATACAGGTTACAGACATAAATCAAACATGTAGAAACACCCAGACCCGGAACTATTTCTACTACTGTAGGCCATACAAATATTTGTCCCGTGCAGGAATCTAACCCACGACCCTCAGCGCAGAAAGCCAATCGCTTAGCCATTGCACCAATAACTGCGCTAAAATAGCAGTGCTATATACCTTGGTACCTACTCTCCAAGATGACGCAGAAAATAATTATTTTAGGAATAAATTAAGTTACCTTCACTGTTTTCCTAGCGTCTATAAAATTTAGTTCAGTTCTATTTCAAACTCAAATATAGAAACGCAATCTTGTTATAGTCTTACAGGCTTAACTGCAAGACCGGATGGATGATAGGTAGATCCTGCGGGGAGCAACCGTTGCGGTACCGTCTTTGCTACCACCCTGGCTTAGTGTAAGCTTAAGGCTCCGCTACATTGAAAGCGTATAAGGTAGCGCAGAGTAACTCTATAATAATGACTCCGAATGGTGTAAGGTTTGCGCACAACCGCACGACGCCCCTCCTACCGTGTTTATGAGTCTGTACAAAACCGAGGTTTTTTAAAATGATTTGTACGGAAACCAATACAATTTTTATATGGATGTAATGAGTTGAATATTTATGCACTGTGTGTAGTATACTTTAACCTATATATATTAGCGTCCCGTGTATGTCAAATGTATTTCTATATTTTTTATAAATAAACCGGCTCTGGCCCAAAATTTGTGATTACTGGTGCGATGCGAGTATAAAAAAGTATAAAAAACAGGTATTACACATTAATGAGTAACCGTTCCTATGCGTAATGATTCGCGTTTACACGCACAATTAGTTTCAACCATTACATACATGTATGTGTAACGTCACACAGAAAGCGGGTAACGGGGGCTCTCGAGTTGACCGCGACACTCTTATGTAACTACGTTCATACACGTCAGTACAACACAGAGCTGCGTAGACCGCGTCGCTTCCTCGTTATACGTAGCGGAGCCCTTAACAACTAGCACGAGAACACGTAGTGGCGGATTACGGGTCTACCGACGGCAAACATTAAATGTTGAAGTTGTTGTCGTAGCTTCCACATTTATGTTTAATATTAACCACGAACAGTTTCTACTCTCGTTCGTGTGGTACCTACATTCGTTGTACATAATTATAATCCCATTGTCATCATTTTAGTAGGTATTATCGTAAAACAAATATTGCCTAGCAGTGGACGTTGGACTTTTTATAGCTACAACAAGCGGTCGTGAGATAATATTGCCATAATCACCAGACTTGGCAAACGGATTGGTGATCTCAGGTTATCATGACCTCGAAGGGGTGTGGTCTAATGCTGGCAAAACGAACATCTCACCCCCAGCCAGAGGTAAGAGGAACCACACTGTGGGGGTTTATCCGGTAACATGCTCCTCAGCTCTTCCCAAGGTGGAGGAAGTCCATGAGGATTTTCCCACGACAAAGAAAAGGTTATAATGACCTGGTTATGTGAGCGCATATATAATGCTGCCTACATGTATAATCATTTGGTATTCTTCAACAGCACTTACACCAAAGAAATAATGCACTACGTTATTTCATAGGGAGCTAGTCTATCGATAAATAAACAAACACTTGGGACTCCCAAGTGATCTGCGACTAAGAACTCGGCAATCTGCTGGAGTGGCTTGTCGGTTGGGTGTCTGCACTACGTGTCACGGATTCGATGCTCGAACGTAAAAAATATTTATATGGTCTGCAGATAGTTGTTGCGGTTCTGGACGTTTGTGCATGCAAGATTTGTCTGTAAACTACCACGACACAGAAGAAGAAATCAGTGAGTGGAGTGTGGGACATCGCTTTAGAATTTAGATAAAAGACCTCTTAGCAGTAAAACAAAAATCGAATACAATAGTTTTGCGGTAGAGATCAAAACGTTTGCCTGTTTGAAAAAATTCAACTATAACCAAACAAAGAATTTAAAATAAACTCTGGTATCTACAACATAAACGGTGATTTATATCCATAGCGCTTTAGATATTAAGTAAAATAACCTTCTCATCCACACACAGTGAGTACAATCAGTGTTGGTGCGCATCCACTGACCTACTTGGCTTTGCAATGAATCGTACGAACACAAAGCAGTGAAGAAAGCTTTGAAAGCGAAGCGATGAGTCAACGGCTCTTACTTACGGGAACAACAAAGTATCATGTAGTACATTTTATATATTGCGCTTTTAACGATAATGGTACAGAAGAGAATAAAATTTCTTAGGTTTTCGCGATTATTACTCATTGTAATAAAACAAAAAACGAATTTGGACACTTTTTATTTTAATCTGTGTGGTGTCAGGATTAAGAATATAGCACCACTCCATCTCCTCCAGTGGATGTCGTAAAATGTGACTAAGGGACTCTAAACCAGAGGCATGGACAGCAGCGTCCCTTCTGTGACACAGCAGCCATTCTGCGCTCACCAACCCGCCTGCCGAGCGTGGTGAGTACTGGTAAATTCTCCCCCAAAATGATGACACTATTATTGTGGAAATCTATGGAGGAGGCCTTTGTTCAGCAATGGACGTCCTTTGGCTTACATGATGAAACGGATTACATCGCGTATATTATAGATTTTTGTTTTTCCTGCCATTTCGAATACTTTGCAGTATTCGTGGCCGCAGGATGACAGTCATCCTTCATTTATATTTGACAAAACAATAATACACGCCATGTAATTCAAATCAATTTAATTCATTCAGTAAATAGGTCCTAACAGACACTTTTACACGTCATATTGAAACAACGGAGGGCAATTTCACTACATGACAACCTCTGAGAAGAAATGCCAAAAGAAGCTCAGTCAACTAATCCATTTGAAAGTGTTTTATTTTAATGAAGGAATATATTTATGATTTTTAGCCTTCTTCTTAGTTGCGTAGGCTTCAATTTCGTGTGGTTCCCGGCAAAGAATGGCTCACTCATCTAATCGCCCATGGGTGTAGTAAAAGGCAACTAAGGTTCATATCAACAACATACTGCGATCACCAATCCGCCTGCCAAGCGTGGTGATTATGGCAATATGACCGCTCATTGTAGAGATCGCTGGGGAAGCCCATGTTCAGCAATAGATGTTTATTTGATCATGTGATGACAAAACTACTTGTGTACACGGTGTGAGAGACTAAATTAGTAAACGTAACTAAGACTACTTACTTAAATTTACCAAAAAAATAAACGGTTACTGATTTAATAAATTTAGGAAGCTAGATCTTTAGTGGACGTAAAATACACTCTGCTAAAGATTGGAAATGTGTAAAAGACGGAAATAATGTGCAGTCAGCAATTATATGTATAATATATGTTACTTCATCCGCGTCCATGTTGGACATCTTAATATCCTATGTCCTATTCCACACTATAATCCACGTCTATCTACACTGTTCTCAAATATTGATTGTCATAAACACAATGTAAACAACGATATTAAAATTAAATTAAAAGCTACTTAATATATATACTTAATAATATCAAAACCTACTTTCTCATATCAGCCAAAGGGCTGAACAAAGGTCTTCCCATATATGTTCACAATGCCTGGTAACATGCTGCCCAACGACTTCCAGCTACCTTTACCAGGTCGTCTATCCATCTCGTCAGTAGCTGTCCCACACTGTGTTTTCCGGTGCATGGTTTCCACTCGAGAACCTTAGTACCCTGCCGGCCATCAGTTCACCTTTTTATTAATACTAAACAAACGATTCTGTTCTAATTACGAGGGGATCTCAATATCCTCACATTAGACCAGTTATCAGATTTATGAGTTTCACTATTGAGTTGATGACTGTCATATTTTTTGGTATAAAAACCGCGCGGCGGCTTTAAATTCTCTCCGAGGCATGGAAGAGCCTTGATGTGTAATTAATGATCCAATGCATGACCGCGGCAAAAGCTAATTAAGCTTTCAGATCAACTGATCTGGGCTGTAATTGTTTTGCCATGAACCACTCTTTGGTTTTAATATCGAAGCATAATATATAAAACAATTATACTAGCAAACCATTCCGTGTGGTGTCTGGATAAAAAATATAGCACCATCCCATCTCTGCCCGTGGATATCGTAGAAGGCGACTGAGGGACTCTAACTAGAGGGCTGGGCAGCATCGATCCTTCTGGGGGACCTACTGCGTAATAACTTTATATCTCGTCACCTTGTTGTATAAAAAAACAGGCCTCCCCGTTGCCAGAATGACCGGTCTGCGTTTGTGTTGTGTGCTCTAGGGGGAATCCGCGATAATCGCCACGCTAAGCAAGCGGGTTAGCGATCGCAGTTGAGTTTTAACTAATGTACTCGAAGGACGCTACTGCTAATCCTCTGGCTAATCTTATAGTCGCCTTTTACGATTCCCACGGGATGAGATGGGGTGGTGCTATTGACTGGCTTTACCTAAGGATATTGTTATAAAGTCGAAAGTGACTCGCATCCTGTTTACTGTAAACGACACCACGTATAAGGAAAAAGCTGAAGTACATGCCGTAATTATGGCAGTTTACCCCAAATTAGCTAGACATAGTAGTTATTTGGAGAAGTCCATGTTGAGCAGTAGACATTAAAGGGATATGTAAATGAAAATTGTTGATATCCTATGAGGAAACAATAACACAAAATTTACCCTACATTAGACGTATTCATATATTCCGGTATTTCCTATTCTTAAAATTATATTTGAGATAGTAAACTCAGTATGTAAATTGTAGGTTTAGCTCTATTTACACTCGCGTGGTTTTCGAGATTGTGCAGAAATTCGTCATTTCCACATAAACATAGGATAACGCCGCAACTGTTACAATATCTATCCAGGCAATGACAGAAATATATTTTTGACGATAAGTTTGTATCGGCATTTGTCTAAAGCGAACGACGCTGTTTGTGTTTATTTGGTTAGAAAAAAACGAGAAGAGATATTTTATTCTATTAGTCAGTGTGACATTAATCCTTCAGTCAATCTTACTAAGTGCTTTTGGTGAATCATCACTATGGTAAGACGAGGTATCCCGTCGGAGTAATCGGAGTTACCAGTTGGAGAAACAAGTTGTGGTGTTCCTACTTTGAAAAGGGAGGATCCTGCAACCAGCGGAGGTTCTGGGATCAATGGTTAATTTTGGGCATCTGTATATATGCAGCGATGTGTGATCTCTACACTTGCGCGATTTAGGATTCTTTGACGTTATCGGTGAGTTACACTTATTGACAAGTAAATGGCGCTGTAAGATGTAGTTATATGGTGGCGAAGCAGGGGTGCAATTCCTTTAGCTGAAACATCCATACAACCTTGAATACAGAATCTAGATAACGGTGTAAAACCAGTTCGGTATTCGCTAAGACATGAATGAAGTTATTAAAGGACACGTTGCAGAAGGTAAGCCATGTGGACCAGTCTTAGCGAGTACCAAATGGGGTTATTATCATTATTTCTATTCTGTATTTAAGGATGTATGGATGTTTGAGCTTAGAGAATTGCACCCCTGTAGTGCAATTCTCTAAGTAATTCTCTAAACCCAATTTGGTAAACATGATTGAAGTTATTCAAGGAAACGTTGAAGACGGTGAGCCATGGGGACGAGTCTTACACCCCTATTCGCAAACATTACTTTCCTAAGTATAGGAGCAACACTATGCTAAGTAAGATGTTTCTCAGTGCGTTCGTTATGGCAAGCCATTCCTTAAACAATACTTCTAGGGCACTTTGTTGAGCGGACGCATAGTATTGAATGGGGCACTGTGATTGGCTAACGTTGTGATGCGACTTCACTCGAGTCACCAGTCAGTAAAAAATTAAACAATACATACAACAAGACGTATGTTTTTTGTTTTTTTCGTATGGTTTAAGGGTAAGAGTTGTTCAAGCCGCCCAAAGGCCTCCAACTTAGCTCAACAATCGTCGTCTAATGCAAACAACCAGGACCGACAATATTACATGCCCTCCGAAGTACGGAGACTCTCAGTTCAAATCCCACTATGTGGTCATCCATCCATACACTTAGCTTGCAGACATACAGCTCACACGCACATACACGCAGACCCGAAACTATCTGCAGATGCAAATATTTATTCCGAGTTGGAATCGACACCTTCTTTTTTCCAGGTCCTCGTTAGATCACACTACCCATTGGTGCCACGCCTTTAGGCACATCTCAGAGGGGATGACTGTAAAGCGGTCACCCCCTCTAACGGAGGTCAGACAGCTGTAAAAAGGCCGCCCCCCAGACTGTTCTCGGGGAGGATTGCAAAGGATCCCCCCAAGCCTCGCTGTCCACTGTGCGCTGTGCCACGCACACGGCAGCGCGTTTCCACGTGCGTGCCACCGTCTTTCCGGGGGTCGCTCGGTGTGAGCAGGCAGACTCCCCAATCTGGCGCGCCTACGACCCCAACCCGCGAAACCCAGTGCATAAAGCTAATCGCTTAGCCACTGCGCCAATCGTGCAATAAATATTTTTAAACAAAAGCGTTGGTGTCGAAAATAATTAAGAAATATACTGTCTATACCAGATGTTAAAGGACCAAGTTCAACCACAGAATATTTGATCGTAGGCAGCACTCATGACGTAAAATTTCACGATTCTCCGGAAAGGTCAGAATACTTGACATAAACGCCAATTTAATTTTACTGAAAACATTTTCTTGTCGGCATGATAATTTACAAATAGGTTCTCACCCGTGGGAGGTACTGAAACATGAAAGAGGATGAAATTAATGAAGAAAACCAAAAGCGTTGGTTAAGGAACAGAAAACTTTTTTATTATTTTATAGAATATGGTGTCCGCCATCCGTGTGGTGTCCGGATTAAAAATATAGCACCACTCCATCTCCTCCAATGGAGGTCGTAAAAGGCGACTAAGGGACTCTAAACCAGAGGGATGGGCAGCAGCGTCCTTTCTGTGGAACAGTAGTCGTTCTGCGCTCACCAACCCGCCTGCCAAGCGTGGTGAGTAGAAGAAGCCTCACTGTGCGCTGTGCTATGTAGCGCACACGGCGGCGCGCGACCCCCTAGGCCCCCCGCCATATAGCGGTGACACCTACCTAGCCGGCCTCTTGTAATAAGAGATCAACCACGAGTTAAAACGAATTTCGAGACACGATTTATACGGATTAAATAAATAATGCCCCACACTAAGATTTCTCCTTTGTCGTGGATACAGCACACATACGCACCCATCCACTCATTTACCTGTTGAACATGGGCCTCCCAATGATCACTACGATGAGCGGTCACAGGGAACATTGCTGGGAGAGCATAGAAATTGCATTGCAGTGGTCTCCTTTTTTAGAGAGCGTCATTCTCCATAATGTCATAATATGGGTAACAATCGCCCCGGTACCAATTTCCAACACACCTGAGCCACTGTCAATATATGGCGGGGCTCTTTGAAATCGCGGTTGCGCAAATTGGGGAATTTACGTGCTTATACCGGGTGATCCCCTGGAAAACGGTACGCAGTACAGCACACAGCGAAGCTTTGGGGGGATCCTTTATAATCCCCTAGAGAAGTGCCTGGGGATTGGCCTCTTAGCAGTGGTCTCCTCCACTTTGCACTCACTCCCGGGTGATTGTTCTCGAGACCTCGGAACCCACTCTGGTAGTTTTGTCCAGTAGGAGGCGGGGTGGAGGAATCCACGATGTACCTCCGCTGAAAAAAAACACTAAGAGGCACAAACGATATTATACATCAATGTTAGTTTCTCAGTACTTACTTCAATCAATCAAAGACCGAACATTTTAGGGGAAGGAAAACATCGCGACGTGACCTGGATAATGGTCTGAAATCACCAACATACAGTGGACAAGCATGGAGATCAAAGCTCAATTCTTCTCCGCATGTTAAGAGGAATTTGCTCTGAGACAATTAAAAGCTAGTGTTATTATTATTATACATAGGGTTGGAAAAAATATAAAGAAATCAACATAATTATTGTTGCGCTATATGTTGAAAGCTATTTTTATATACAGTTGTTTTAATATATTTAATGATTTCAAACATTTCAGCCGATAAACATCCTCTGCTGGACTGCGGCCTCCCCCAAAGGTTGCCACAACGAACGGGATGGGTTTGTATTGTGGGGTTTTGCCATAATCGCCACGCTTAAAAGACGGGTTGGCGATCGCAATTGAGTCAGAAATGTACTCGAAGAACGCTGCTGCCCATCCTCCGGCTATTCCCATAGTCGCCTTTTACAACATCCACGGGATGAGTTTGGGTGGTGGTATTCTTAGCCGGCACCACGCGGCTAAATTGAGTGATATAGTAATCATCAAAGCATAAATAGCAACATTAGTCTAATTGAATTCCAGAAGCACACATATCAACTGAACCTTGTATTAAATATAACAATGTATTCCAAATCGCACACGACTAAATCACTAAACAAGGAAACTAGTACTAAATAACAAATTGAGTTACAAGGTAACACCAATCCACAGGTGGTGCCGTCCCTACGATATACTCAATGTTCACGTTTCCGCATAAATTTACAATTATATAATTACTACCGATACACATTCCACGATGTGTCTGTGTTACACAATCAGCTGCCAATCTGGTGGTAACATTAGAAACGTTCTTCTAGCTGTTCAGTATTATCTAGATTGTCATGGAAGTGTGTGATGTTGAAACAAGAAATATCGCAATCTCTGCAATTTTTATTTCCACGTAAATAAGATACGGAATCCTGCACACAATTCCAGGAGAGAGAACGGGAACGAATGTCGGCGACGGAGACAGCAATAATAGGTTTAAGTATGGAATACCAAACACTAACCCGAAACTATAATCCCGCTACACGAAAAGAGAAAGAAAGAAATAAATATACGACTAAATATCAATGTTTCCCATGCCACGACGTCACTGTGTGACTCCCAGCAAAGAAGATACCAACCTGGTGTACCGTAAAAGACAGCCAGAGCATCCTTCTATGTTCTAAAACTGGCACACTCCTATCCACTAATCTAATCACTAATCCACCTGCCAAGCTGTAGTCTTTATTATTACAAGCTTTTATTTAACTTCATCATCATCATCATATCGGCCATATAACGTCTACTACTGAACAAAGGCCTCCCCACCATGCCTTGCAGGTGGGTACTTTAATCCGGACACCACACGGATTATTATTTAACTTGCCTTGTTAGTATGAGTCAAATCTTGCAACTGAATTTTAAAACAGTTATCCCCAACCAATTGAGCTGAAATTTTGTTTACGCGTTTAATTTTGATGACAGCTAGCATAGTCAGCTAAGTGACGTTATTCTAAATCCATTATACTGGAATCTTTAAGATGGCGGACCTGATATTTTTCAAACGCCCTTTCGTTTGAATAGCTGAGAAGAATACGAAAATATAACATTCCATCTCCTTCTGTCGATGTCGTAAAAGGAGACTGAGGGCTTCTAAACTGGAGGGATGGGCAGCAGCGTCCCTTCTGTAGAACAGCAGCCATTCAGCGCTCACCAATCCACCTGCCAAGCGTGTTGAGTACTAGCAAGTTCCCCCCAAAATGACGATACAATTTTGGAAACCAATGTTCAGTAGTGGACGTCTTTTGATTATGATGGTGATAAAACATCGTCCGAGCTTTATAACTCAACGCGGATGCTCTTAACAAAGGGTTAGTGTTAGTAGAGCTCCATGCAAATGTATAACAATTATGTGTGAAAGCAGTATTTTTTCTTCTTTTTGTTAAAAAACGTTGCCCCACACTAGGATTTCTCCTATTTCGTGGGTCCGTTTACAGACACAAATTCCACACAGACCCGGAACAACTACCTGTAGACTGTATATATATTTGTTCCGTGCGGGAATCGAACCCGCAGCTCAGAGCGCAGCCACTGCACCAACCGTGCCGTCAGTTGTCTTTCATCTGAAGGACAGAAAGAACCAGTGAAATTACTGGAACAAAAGGCATTCTAACTTAATCTTTAGGTTGGCCACGCATCAGGAATCGGTAGGTTGCTGATATCCGTAGATGTGGTCGCTACATACCACCAGGTAGACCGTAACACCTTTGCAAATCAACCCCAACCTTCAGCCCCCCAATATTCAGAGTGTTTTCGGATATTTGCCTGTGAAAATTGTCATAGATATTCACATGGCAGGCAGCCATGATAACATTAGAAATGTCACATTTATATTGGTGTGAATATTTCCTTATTACAGTAATACGAATATAGTTTTTTTTTTCTTTTTACACACATTGCCCACGACGTTGACACGATTCATCTTTAAGAGTTTCCTGGTTATTGTTAGCCGCTCTGCCTAAAGGTCGTGCACTCAATTAGTACACTCATTTATTCCAGGCAAATATACAATTATCTTGATACAACACACTATAGTCTCAAACTTCGATAGATGTGTCGATGTGTCCAAGTGTCAATAAACGTCTTAACTAAAACTGCGTCTTAATTCAGTATTTAGCCCCGGGAATCCCTCTAAGTGCCTAGGTTTACACTCGTGACGACACGATTAAAAATGGTCCATCTTGACATAGTTATCCGAGTACACCTGGCTTTGATGGTGGAGTACTACACGGTACACGAACGATATAGATATTTCTCGCCACGTTTTCGCTTTCGTTTTTATATCTATGACGCACAGACATTTATTTTTATAGTATTTTATTTTTCATTTATATTTTTATATATCTAGAGGATAGTACCTAATAATAAATGATTCTGTGTTACTACTACTATTTCTATTAATTTCTTAGATCTAATAATTACATATTTATTATTTATTTCTTTAAATTAATTTAAATCGTTTGCCTATTCTGAAAGTGTAAAAGTAAAATAAATGTGATTTCTTTCTTTCTCTCTCTCTCTCTTTCTTTATATATTCAATATAAATTTTGTTTAAATAATTTACGATACAAGAAATGTTTGACTTTGAGTGGTACTTTTACAAAAACAGCTACTCTCGAAAGCTTGGAACTATATGCCAATTCATTTCGGCCTAATGAAGTCCACTGTTGGACACAGGCCTCCCCCAAAGATCATCACAACCACCGATATGGATGTGTTTTGAGCTCATTGGGGGGTTTTGCCATAATCGCCACCCTTGGCAGGCGGGTTGGCGATCGCAGTTGAGTTGTTAATGTACTCGAAGGGCGCTGCTGCCCATCCTCCGACTAATCCCTTAGTCGACTTTTACGACACCCATGGGAGGAGATGGGGTGGTGGCATTCTGAGCCGGCACCACACCAATGCCAATTATTTCCTTATAATCTCCCTCCATCTCATCCCGTGGATGTTGTAAACGGCGAGTACGGGACTCTAAGGCTGAGTGATGGGCAGTATCGACTATCGTTCATTCTGTGGAACAGTAGCCATATTGTGCTTTCCAACCCGCCTGCCAAGCGTGGTGAGTACTGGTAAATTCCCCCCAAAATTGAAGCATTGCAGCAGCAGTCCTTTGGCTGACGCGATGATGATAACAAAATCTGTTTAGAAGCACAAAAAAAAATTAGAGTGAACTCCAAATAATCATTTTATATTGAATAAGCTTGCGTTCGACCACTGTCTCACCAGATGTTAGGCGACGATGAGGTCGACGATGGTGCATGCTTGCCTAGAAGAAACCTGTTCACTCGTGACTTGGAGATTCCCAGGTTATCATATCGGCCATTTACACGTTCACTACTGAACAAAGGCCTCCCCCATAGATTTTCACAACTGTGTCATCATTTTGGGGGGTATTTGCCAATACTCACCACGCTTGGCAGGCGGGTTGGTGAGCGCAGTATGGCTACCGTTTCACAAAAGGGACGCTGCTGCCCATCCCTCTGGTTTAGATTCCCTTAGTCGCCTTTTACGACATCCACGGGAGGAGATGGAGTGGTGCTATATTCTTAATCCGGACACCACACAGATAATAAATTCCCAGGTTATAAAGGTCGGGAAACACAGATATGGATATTTTATTTTTATATCATGGATATTTTAATATCCCTTCGGTTTAGTAGCGCCTTTCCAACTAACCTTACATATAATTTGGTTACCATCAAAGAATAGTTCACATTTTCTATTTCCCGAAATGTAGCTGAAGTCGACTAAGAAGTTTTGTTGAAATAATCGGCAGGAACATTGCAGGAACAGATATCAAGGCTCCACATATTGATTACATTGCTCACAATAGACGTACCCAGCCTCTAGCCTGAACGGGTTCAGCTCAGTGGTTTTGTAATTGACGGTGGTTTGAGGCGACGCGCACCCAATCCGCAAAAGCTCCCAAGCACAGTAATTGTTAAAATGTTGGTAAGCAGACAACGGTTTCTAATAATGCTGGGTCCTTCGTTTTTCCAGCAATTCTGACGTTAAGTATTCTTTTAGAAAATAGTTCTTGTGATCCTTTTCCGACATCATCCTTTAGGCCGAATGAAATCCACTGCTGGACATAGGCCTCCCCCAAAGATCACCACAACGACCGATATGGTGTTGTGTGCTGATTGAGGGGTCTTGCCATAATAACCACGCTTGGCAGACCGGTTGGCAATTAATACAGAAATCCACAGATGATACAAAACATACGGAGCGCAGTGCAATAAGGAGACCTATTTTTGGACGTGCCTCTTATTATTTAAAATCTCATTAGATTATGTGGTACTTCCACTTTTCAACACTAAAGTTCATTCAAAACTACATTATCATTCAAATACTCGTAACATTAATCACAAACGAGTTAAAACGGGTATAAACTACATCTTAAGAAAACTGATACCATGGATTCAGTACACGATTCTGGAACCATCACGTTAGAATTTTGCGTTAGTCTTTTCCTGAACTTTCAAATATATTTCCAGTTTATTTACCTGATTTTGGTATAAAATTATAGTTTTCGTCTTCCTAGTGCTATTTTCAATAAAAACACAATAAACTATTTATTTAATATATATTTATAAAATAACAATGTGAATAAAAACTAAACGGTTGTTGTTTCGCTACAGTTCACGGATGAGGTCATCGCACGCAGGAGCATAATAATATCACATCACAGTACAATAATGACGTAGTGTTTTGATCGCGTTGTTTACGATACATTGCATGCTTAAAAAAACTGTAACCTATTATTTTCGAGATAAATGGCTTTCCTATGTTTATAATAGACCTAAATGCAACCTCTTCCCAAAGTTTTTGGTGGGCTGTCATTTACATCTTGTATTGTAAATAAATCCGGTTGGTAAATTCCGGATAATACTCTATTATTGCAAAATCGATATTCATTTCCCGCACCAGAATACACTTCCGCACATCGTACCGTAAAAATCTCCCCTATTTCGAATAAGTTAAGCAAGTCGCCCCGCGTAAATGTAGAAACTCGATATATTAAGAGTGAAGGGGTTATTCATACGCTTCCAAGGGATATACGCCCAGTCTTAAGAATAGGGAACTTCCTAGAAAAGCCGATAAATCGCAAGGATTAAGATTGTATAACTGATTTATGAAGGGTCAATAACCTGTTTATTCTAATTTTAACTGATTAACATGATGTCGTTCCTTTTTCTTACGTCCAGAAGACAATTCTGGCGTATTTGAAATTTATATTTTAAAAAAATGATTTATGATTTGCAAGTGTAAATTTACCTGTTTCTACCGGTCATTGTGTGTTATTCCCCAAAAAATTCAATTGAAGGTTTTTACACTTCTGAAACTTTCACATTAGGTACTCTGCACTGCATGACATACTTGGTATAACAATTTTTTTGCTCGTGAGAAAGTATTTCGTCAACGAGTCACGATCAAGTCATGTCTATTGAAACTGAAGTAGGTGGCACTCTCCTGGGAAATTTCACTAGCCTTGGAATTCAAAGTATATTAATACATTTTTCATAGTCTACATACATATGAATCACACGTTTCCTAACAGCGTCCTTTTGTCTTCATCTAACTGCTTATTGCGCAAACCAATCTGACTTATAAGCAGTATGAAGAAGTCTTCTCCTACCTCGACTGTAATTAGTAGTAGTAGTACTAATCACAAGGTGGTCAAAAAAGTGTTGATTTAAACATAAGTGTCTGACAACTATTTAACACTGACACATCAAAATATTAGTCGCTTCCCTAGCAAAGTTTTAAGTGTTATATTATTTACTAAGAAATATAATATTGATATCTAATGCCTTACAGAGACATGGCTAAAGGCAGATCAAATTATGTTTTGTATAAATAATTATAAGTAGCCAATTCGTCCTACAGAACGTCAGCAGAAGGTACCCCCCATCTTCATAGAAAATACGACTAGATATTTGCGACCTGTCTGTTGAACGAGTATGTGCATTAGCGTGTGCAGAAACAGAGGAGTTTGTCATTTTATGTATTTATAGGTCTCCCTGTTCTCATACAATTCTTCTCAATTCCTCATAACGATGGAAGTAGCCGTTAGAAAAAATATAATTGATAAAATGATCATTATAATAAAAGACTTTTAAACGGATTGCATCGCGTATATTATAGATTTATGTATTTCCTGACGTTTTGAATACTTTGCAGGGTTCGTGGTCGCAGGTCGACTATGGTGACAGGCGGCTTAACACATTTTTTTCAAATTGTTTTATTTTATCTACCGTACAATTTTAATGAATAATTATTTCGATGTTCGCAGTAATCACTCATAGTGTCTTGAATGCTTTTCTAGTGTGGTACTTAGTTTGGGACTTTATTATTTTAATAACAGGATTCCAAACTGGTGGTAAAACCTAAGACATTACTATGATAAAATGATCTTAGTTTCTGTAGATTTTAATATAGACCTTCTGATATATACCATAGATAAACATTACTTTATAGCCTTATTTAGATAATTTAACTTGAACACTTTGTTTCCTGAGCTGACTAGAGTGACACCTACCTTAGCCAATTGTATAGATAATATTAAACAAACTTTTGAAAAATAAATAAGGGATTGATTAGTGCCATTAGTTCAGACCATAAGTGCTAGATCGTTAAATTAAACTATAATGCATTTAAGGTTCACTTTACATTTTTGGAAATATTATGTTTGCCCGTGAAAACCTGCATACCACCACCACCATATCAGCCATTTATACGTCCACTGCTGAACAAAGGCCTCCCCCATAGATTTTCACAACTGTGTCATCATTCTGGGGGGTATTTGCCAATACTCACCACGCTTGGCAGGCGGGTTGGTGAGCGCAGTATGGCTACCGTTTCACAGAAGGGACGCTGCTGCCCATCCCTTTGGTTTAGATTCCCTTAGTCGCCTTTTACGACATCCACGGGAGGAGATGGAGTGGTGCTATATTCTTAATCCGGACATAATTATAATCCGGAAATAATTTCTTCAAACTGCATAATTTTAATGTAAAAAGCGACATTCATTGTATAAATACTAGTAATAGACAAAATTGTGGTACCTAAACTTATATCGTCAAAAACCAATAAATCATGCTTAGAAAACTGTGTTCGATTTTACAACAAGATACCTAAAGCAATTACTGTCTCACAGTCGGAAAATCACACGTTAATATAATTCTCATAAAAAAGCCTACGATATGATTGAAACTATGTTGACGATAGGGACATATGGCGTTAGTTATTTTGTGGCTTCCCTGGAAATAAAATATATCTGAAGTACTATTTGTATTGTATAGCTGCTATATTTATTTTTCGTCAACGTATTGATAACGATTCATTCACCTTGTTCTTAGTTTTTTTGCCATCAAAATATGTCTGTGTCATTGGTGTGTTTACAGACACAAATTCCACACACAATACACCCAGACCCGGAACAACTACCTGCAGATCATACAAATATCTGTTTCATGCGGGAAATGAACCTGTGACCTGGAGCGTAGCAGCCGAATGCATCAGCCACTGCACCAACCAAGAGTTTAGATTATGGCAATATGGCTTTACTACCAATCACTATAACTGTGATTAGGAGACTATAACGGTATTCAGCACGTTTACATTGCTCATGTAATAAGAGCTAGTCCTACACCCCAGGAGCAGTCCATGACTATTTCT
Source organism: Diloba caeruleocephala (assembly GCA_947459985.1). Taxonomy (NCBI): domain Eukaryota; kingdom Metazoa; phylum Arthropoda; class Insecta; order Lepidoptera; family Noctuidae; genus Diloba; species Diloba caeruleocephala. The sequence goes on from OX381618.1 coordinate 9,606,532, forward strand.
ATAGTGCAACGATGAAAGCGTGCTAGTGTTCCATTAGATTTAATACTAACATTATTTAAAGGACCTCTTCGTATTGATCCGTGTCCCCTCGTAAGCCTATCAAACGACCGGATTAATCCTTGCAAAGGATTTTAATCCGTGGAGACAGACAAAGATAATGTAAGTCTTGTTTTACAACACTAAGTTTTTATTTGTAACTGTAAAGAGGTAGAAAATACACGTAGAAATATAATTTGTCCCCCTGTAATTATAGGATAAAAACCATTTAAAACAAGCAGTTATGAATAGTCAAGAATTTAGTTGTCGCGTTCGAATTACATACTTTATAATAATCTAGGGAGTATACGGGTAGATTCCACTGGTGGTAGATCTCTTATTACAAGAGGCCGGCTCGGCAGGCATAGATGGCCCAGTGGAACTTCTACATGAACTTCCTTCGCCCCAGGGAAGGGCGAAGGGGTATGCCGGACTCCTACTGGCTAAAACCGCTGGAGCAATCATCTTCGGCACCGAAAGCGGGCTCCAGGTCCTCGTAAGATCACACTAGAGCCGTCCATTGGTACCATACCTTTAGGCACTGCTCGGAAGGGATGACTGTAAAGCGGTCACCCCCTCTAACATAGGGAAGGCGACTGTAAAAAATTCGAAAAGGAATCTACGATCCAGAAAGCCAATTACTTAACCACTGGACCAACTACGCCTCAAACTTTAATCTGAGATTTGTAGCTACAATAACATATAATAACATTCCAAATTACATTTTGCTAGATGTTCTAATCTTCAGTCCACGTCAAAACAAGATGTACAAAAAGAACTTTACGAAATTATGGAAAAACGTACCAAGTTTAAGGTTCCCCGTCCGTGAAGAGATTGAATTTGAAAATCCGATTAGTTATGCGACTTCTTAAGGTCATTCTGTATAACTTAATTATTAAAGTTTCTCTGCTCAGAACGACTTCAAAGTTGCCTGCGCAAGAAGAGGCAAATTGGCATAATAACGCCTCTTCTATGTTAACTAAAAATCATTTCTTGGCATGGCATTAACATTTCTTTTTTATACAGCGTTTGAAACGGCAGTGGCTGATACAGTCGCTTGCTGTGCTCCGGGTCGCGGGTTAGATTCCCGCACGGCAAAAATATTTATATCATCTGCAGGTACAGGTGCACTTTGATGAAGTTGCCATTTTCTACTGACTACCCCTGAAAAAAAAAATCCGAAACAACTTAAAGGTTTCTATTTTATAGTCCAAGCCTATTTTATCGTAAAATGTGATGTGAGCAATCTATTTTAGGGGTTCAGAAATCCGACGCACATAATACCATCAGCAGGACTTAGACTTACCGTAGGCATTTGTTTAGATCATCATGTCAGCCAAAGGATGCCCACTGCTGAACAAAGGCCTTCCCATAGATTTTCACAGCAAACGGTTACATGCCGCCTGCATCCAACGATCCCCAGCGACCTTCACCAGGTTGTCTGTCCACCTCATTTTTCAGTGCGCAGTCTCCACTCCCCAACGGCCATCAGTTCTACGAGCAATGGTCCCCTCGCCTTGCTACTTCAGTTTACAAATCCTTTGCTATGCTAAGCTATGTCGGCAACTTCAGTTCTTCTACGGATCTTCCCATTTCAGATTCGATCTCGTAGAGAAATACCAAGCATAGCTCTCTCCATAGCTCGCTGAGTGATCTTGAGCTTTCTTATGAGGTCTTAGTTACAGGCCATAGGCCCTCGTTTAGATCACATTGAATTTTCTTGATATGTTTTCTTTGTTCATGTCGGATTATTTCCTGAAGCCAAAAGTAATTATTACGTATATCTTCTAACAGGTATTCCGTCCTCCTATTATTTTATTTACTCGGTGTAAATAACACCAACAGATTTGTAGAAAACAAAGTAAATATTAAATCTGAAATCGAAACAAGCATGATAGCTTTCCGTCTATATGAACCCGAAACAACAATGAGATGTAAAATAATTCTCGTGTAACATCTGCTCCTCATAAATACCTAAAGAAGCGTTTTTTCCCGATATCGCTTCGTTATATAATTCATGCGAGAACTGAAAATCTTATGTGATTAGAATGGAATAATTAAACCTGAATTGCGGATCCAACGCCCACTTCTTCTTTCAACAACAACAAATAGTTCCATTTTATGCTTATGTTAAACATTCATATAATTCTTTTATTAATAATAATATTGAATATTTCGAATCGAATATCAGATCCACATGGGACGAAAAATGTGTTTGACGTGTGTATCTCTTAAGCTAGATTCCTATAATATTTTCTGAAGTGTGCGCGAATAGCATCCTTCTCCTACCTTCCATTGAATCGAAGTAGATTACGGAAATATATCGCGTTTATTTAATTCATGTATATACCAACATGCAGCATCCATGCATTCCTATGTCAGAAAACTAATCGTTTTGCTCAATTCCAATCGTAGTGTGTATTTATCCGTGGGGTGTCTGGATTAAGAATTTAGCACCACTACATCTCCTGCCGTGGATGTCGTAAAAGGCGACAAAGGAACCCTAAACCAAAGGAGTTATAGGTAGTAGCATCTCTTCTATGGAACAGAAGCCATATTGCGCTCACCAACCCACATGTCAAGCGGGGTAAGTACTGGCATAGTCCCTCCAAAATATTGACACCGTTGTGAAAATCTATGGGGGAGGTCTCTATTTAGCAGTAAACGTCCTTTGGCTGATGCGAAAATGATAAGATTTCATTCATTCATAAGGAATGGGGATTTCATACATAAAATGTGAAACGAGCAACGCGGCAACGCACTTCGTTTGGCTGAGCAGCGCATATTGTAAGTGCATTTATTAAGCTTCGCTTCTCGAGTTTTTATTTGGGATTTTATGAATAAGTAATGTTTTATTGGTCCGAAATAATTAACGGATATTTATTCATACATATAGTAGCTATTTTATATGCCAAAGATATTACAGTTAAGCATATGGGATCGTCTCCAGGAAATACTAACGCTGAGTTATCTACACGATAGAATGATTATTCCAACGGTATACTGTGGATTGCTCCAGAGTATTATTAGTCAAAAACCGACGAAATATGGCGGATTAAGCGATACGCCTGCGTCGATGCCTCCGAGTCCGTGAATATCTATTAGCTGAGAGTCTTCATATCGCGACGTTCCGTACGTAAAATGACTTGTGAAGACAAGATCGTATATCCTCCAGTGAATTAGTCGCAGGACAACAGTACTGCCATTACGGGATCGCCCGTTGAGATAGTCCCCAACACTGAGCTGTTTATATAAAGAAGCAAATGTTACCTGCGGTTGCTATTAACGGATGAAAGGAACTACTATGGAGACCACGTTTGAATATTTGTAACATACACGAGTTAGTCTTGCCGTGGTGCCGGCTAAGAATACCACCACCCCATCTCATCCCGTGAGTGTCGTAAAAGGCGACTATGGTACCCGGAAGTAGGGCAGCAGCGTCCTTCGAGTAAATTTATAACTCAATTGCGATCGCCACCCGTCTGCAAAGCGTGGCGATTATGGCAAAACCCCCCAATAGGGCCACAGGACACAACCATACAGGTCGTTGAGGCAATCTTTGGGGGAGGCTTCTGCCATAGAGAAGAAGAGTTTCGGCTGAAATGATAATGATGATTCACGAGTCCTAGCTTTTACTGGTCCTTCTTACAAGAGTCCAGCAAAATATCTACCATCGCAGTGCCAGATATTCGCCGCTAAGCAGTGTTTAAACGGTAGTTATTACTTTGGTCCCGTTTTAAGGACACTGTGCTAGTGAAATTACTTGGAATGGGGAGGGCAGTATGGTGTCAAGCAGGGCTAGATTTCGACAACATTACATTTGTTATGGGCAAACATGACGCTTACTACCAGGCGAATGACTTGCTCGTCTCGTCACTGGTTAGCATAAAGAAACCTGTTAGTTAAATATTGGAACCCACATTCGTTCTTAAAGCCCGATTATAACACTTATTTAAACAAAAACAATGTAAGCGCGATCGCTTGTAACATGAACACTTTGACGTTTCAATATGAGCTTATGTGAGACTGCTGTGTAAGCAAGTTTCCAAGTACTCTATCATAGATACACTAGCTTCTTATTTCCTCCACAATACTCTGCGTACTTGTGTGTCTACGGGATTATCTTTGAAAATATTAAATGGATTTTCATGAGAACTTACTTGAGAGATTCTTTTACGCTTAGAGTAGAGTAGAGTATACTTTATTGTACACCAAAAGAAAATACAAAGTAATTTTACATACATAATAATAGTACAATTGGCGGTCTTATCGCTAAGAGCGATTTCTTCCAGACAACCATTGGATGGACAAAAATCATAAAAGAAGATAATAACGGGTAGTTGGTGTACTACTGTTGTATCTAATATTTATAAACAGTAATACTTTATTTAACAATACATATATTGAACAATGTAACAAAATGTATATACATAGTTTATTCCCAAATAAATACCAAAAAAAACAATAACTCTCAAAATATATAAATTAAAAATACATACACAAAAACAATACATTATATATAGAACAGTAACAATTAAAAATCCAAGTAATATTCCTTTACCATTTTTTTGAAAGTAACTAGCGTTTTAGCCCGTCTAATAAACACTGGTAGTGCATTCCACAAGCGTGTGGCCTGAACAGTAAATGAATGGTCAAAGAATCTTGTTGTGTGCACGGGCATCTTCAGTTTCAACGTTTCTGATGATCTTAGGGATAGTGAGTGTGTATCACAGGTGAATTCAAAACGTTCTTTAAGATAAGAGGGGGAAGCAGGATTGAACAGAATACTGTAGAGTAGTGAAAGAATATGAGCATTCCGACGAAGGCGTATTGGTAACCACTTGAGTTTATTACGAAATTCTGATACGTGATCATATTTGCGTAAACCAAATATAAATCTTATACAAAAGTTTTGAAGTCGCTCAAGTTTATTAAATTGGTCCTCGTTGAGATCGAGATAGCTGGCATCGGCATAGTCAAGGATAGGAAGAAGAAGAGATTGTGCTAGTGCAGCTTTAGTGGCAGTCGGGAGAAAGTTACGCAGTCTTCTCAAAGATCCTGCTGACGCATACATCCTGCGACTGGTTTCTTGTAGTTGCGGGCCCCAAGAAAGGTTTTTGTCAATGTAAATACCCAAGTTCTTCACTTTGTCGCTTACCGGTATACGAGTGCCGTCAAAGAAAACCTGGGGAAGTTGCATCCAGTCGATTCTCGAACGCGCTTATTTGTTGTTGCACTTGTTTTTTGAAGATTACACGACGTTCTACGCAAAAAGTAATTGAGATAAAATCTTACATTTCGTTATTAAATTAGCTGTCTTTTTTATAAAATAGTATAAGCTGTATTAACCTTCAAATACAATATGAAACGAGGCACAATTTTCACGAATATGAAACACGATAGTATTTTATTTTAAGAGACTGGTTTCTTATTTCGTATGCAATTATTGACAAGTCGCAGCATGGCCGGACAAGATTCGAATGAAAACAAATTTCCCTCATATTAGACTATAACTTAGGGACTTTCCGCGCACAGATAAATCAAAACTAAGAAGAAGTCTTTTCGTGACCACGATTAATACAACATGGCTGAAACCTCTAGGTTAGCCAAAATATTGTTCTGAGTTATGCGTGTGTGAAAAGACTTGAAATCATGATGATGATTGAATTATAAGTAGGATTCATCTTGTTTGTATTTCTATATCATAAACGAACTGAATAATTTGAAACCCTTGCAACCGCTAGCTTTAACTACCAACATAACATAATAACATAGTAAATACATTATTGTGTCAGCAAGATACTTCGACTAATTTGTTTTCAAGTAAGTAATAGGTAATTCGAAAGCCAATATAGGAAACTCAAATTTGTAATTTTGTGGATGGTGTGTCCTGGGTACAGTTTACAGAAATACATTTCACATGCACAAATACCCAGACCCGAAACAACTATCTGTAGATTACACAAAAATGCTGTCGTGCGGGAATCTAATCGCGACAGAAAGCTAATAACTGAAAGAAAATAATATCAATGTTCGCTAAAAATATATTTCATAACTTTTAAGCTTTATTGCAGCAAAGGACATTGTTCTGCGGCCATATATTGTTCGCCTAAGAACCAACAGGCACGTAAAATTACATTATGTGTTCTTAATGACGACTACATTCGACTGAAATTAAGTTACGAAGATCTAAAAAATACTTCGGAAGTAATATTATAGTAGTAGGTAACTTGTAATCTGCCTAATTGTAATAATAATTGAATTAATTATTTATTTGGGGAAATTGAAACTTAAATACCTGCCTACTTCAACAAAATATAAAAATGTTTTGGTTAGTTAAGTGTCAATGTCGCTCATAATAACCTGGTCCATTCAGCGAGTCAGCGCTTTCTGTCGCTTTGGCGTTATTAACGCGTATTTACAACAAAAAATATTATTCACAAATCAAGCGCTGAAAGCGCGAGTTACTAAACGTCCAAATATGCCGCCGGGAGATATGACCGAAAACCTAATTATCAAAAAGCGATACAACTTTTAAAAATCATTGCGAGATTATGAAGTGTTCGTCCGACTGTAATACTTAATTAATATTAAAAGTATTAAAAAAAACTAGAAATTATTGTATAAGTTTGCATACGTGTTGATCTGTAGGCCATTTATAACTTATTATGCAACTGGAGGTGAACTAGGTTTATGTTTAAGTACACAATGCATATGAAAGTCTCAGATTCGTAAAATCTAGCTATGCCTCTTTAATCGGCGTGTATAGCACGGCAAGGTTCGACTAATCGAAGGACGTCCACTGCTAAACAAAGGCCTCCCCATAGATTTATTCGAGGGATTTGCCTGATTTTTCTGTTAAAACACAGAATTTCTATCGAATTTGACAGATGATGGCGTTGTCGTTGGATTTGCTATAATATGGTAGAGCTAAGCGATGCTGAAGTATGTGTGCGGTGTCCGGATTAAGAATATAGCACCACTTCATCTCTTCCCGTGGATGTCGTAAAAGGCGACTAAGGGACTTTAAACCCACTCTGGTTTAGAGTCCCCTAGTCGCTCCTCCTGGTGGGAAGCAGCGTCCCTTTTGTAGAACAGTAGCCATTCTGAGCTCACGAACCCGCCTGCCAGGCGTGGTGAGTACTGACAAATTCCCCCCAATATGATGACACAATTGTGGAAATCTATGGGGGAGGCCTTTGTTCAGTAGTGGACGTTGTATGGCCGATGTCATGAAGCGATGCTGACTATGTGTCATGTCCGTGACGGGTGCCATCTGCCAGGACTCGTTGGCTTATAGCTGCTATGGCAATGTTATTGTAAGATAACTTGAATTTCGTACTTGTGTATTTTTTTTATATTGTGTTGTTTTCGGTTTACTATTATAGCACCACTCCTCCTCCCGTGGATGTCCTAAAAAGCGACTAAAGAACTAAACCAGAGGGATGGGCAGCAGCGTCCCTTCTTTGAAACAACAGCTATACTGTGCTCACCAACCTGCTGCCAAGCGTAGGGACTACTGGCAAATTCCCTCCTAAAATGACGACCCAATTGTAGAAATCTATGCGGGAAGTCTTTGTTCAGCAGTGGACGTCCATTGGCTGATATGATGATGATGATTGAAAAATGAGGTCATAAATGAAGCACAGTTTACACCGATAAATAAATGTTTGGTACCTATGTGTACGTACACAATTATACAAGAGAGAAAAAATATTCGTTTCCTTATCCCAATTTATAACGAAGAATTTGCTCTAAATACCAGTCTTACCAGTCCATAGTTAATATGATTTACAGGTATATACGTAATGCTACCCGTGACCGAGAATTAGTCCTTTAGCCGCCTTAACCGATACCCGTGGGAACTGGCGGGATGGACCCGTTAGTAACCTTAGTAACCGAGACCACACAGCGAAGCTATACATGAATTTTAGATAGTATATCTATATTCTCATATAATTCAAATATTATGTGTAAATTTAGACTCACATGCAAGACAAGCATCATAATATGTAATTGACGGCACGGTTAGTGCAGTGGCTGATACAGTCGACTGCTGCGCTCTGGGTCGTGGGTTCGATTCCCGCACGGAACAAATATTTGTATCCAGGTAATAGTTCCGGGTCTGGGTGTATTGTATGTGGAAATTGTGTCTGTAAACGCACCCACGACAAAGGAGAAATATAGTGTGGGACAAGGTTTATAAAAAAATATGTATGAGAAAAAATTAGAGATATAAATATAAGATGTATGAAAATAAATAACTTTATAAACAAGAGATTTTTTAGTTACGTCATTAACATATTCATTTATATATTATTATTTTAACACCTGAAAAGCATTGTCATAACAATAATACGACAGTAAATTAGTGTCCGCAATTACACATAGATTTAATCTTTTACGGCAGAAAGCATATTAAAGCACAGACACATGACATAATCAAAGAATATAATCTCTTCAAATATACATAAAGCACAATAAGTAATGTTACTTTCAGTGATATTACATAATAGCATCAGTAGCTAACTATAAATCGTGGATATCAATGCGAAAATGTTTACGAGACACGCGAAACAATATAGTCGTGGTTTGCAATGTAATACACTAAGTATTAATAAGTCTAATATCTTATCCACTAGTATAATAAATACAACCTACATGATAGGATAACACGCTTACGAGTCCTCAAGGGCAAGATTTCCCTAAGGGTTTTATTTCTACATGTCTTTACGCAGGCTACTCTTGGAGTTGTAGCTGTTTAACCGGACCAAGACCAATGATCTATTCTCAGTTGTTAGCTAGTGCTACAAAACAACTGAGAATAGATCTGGTGTGTCGTTCCCACTGGAGACAAATGAGAAAAAATATCACAATTGCCGCCAGTGATGACATATGCACAAATAATGATGTTACTAATTCTGTGCAATGACATATATTATAATTACGTACCAAATCAAACACTGTCACAGGAGGTTAAGGTGCGGCCTCCTCGGGATGAGCCTGGGGGGCGGCTTTTGTACATTCGGCTCCCCAACGCACCGCTAGAGGACTTGACCGCTTAACAGTCTCTGAGTTGTGTCTAAAGGTGTGGCCATAGTGTGACTGTATCGCGGACCTGGACCCCCCTTTCGGTGTCAAGATGACCGCTCCGATGGCTTTAACGATAAGAATCCGGCCTGCCCACCGTCCTTCCCCGGGGAGTAAATGACGTATTTCCACGGGGTCAATAAAAGTTAGGGTGCAGCTGGAGTGTCTCTTGGGCCGTGAACAATAAATTCTTAAGTAATTCATTTGTCACCAGTGGGGACGACGCCGATGGTTTCAACTGGATATAAGTCAGCAAGGTCGTAAGGACTGAAGTCAAGCAGTGAGCTTAATAACTAAGCAACAACGCTAAGGGCCTCTAGTGGGACTCATAGCTTGGCTGAGGGCGTTGCTGGGGGGACAAGCTAAGGAACTGAATCAGGAAAGATTATTTTTGGACATACCTATAGTTACCTAAAGCTACTGATCCGGCACGGGCCAGCTCGAACAAGGATCGAGAAGATTCCCTAAGGAGAACGGCTCGAGCAAAGGTCGATTTCCTAATGAGAATTATGTTTGGCATAAACTCGTACATGTAAGTATACCTGTCTGGTTATATGTATATTTAATTTATATCTATGAACTGTTAGTACTTACTTAGTTTAAACGTTGCTAATAAATCATTGACATTTGTTTTAATATGGCAACGACGTGGACTTCGTTCTAGGTTTAAATATCTGTTTGTTGCAATTACTGCTTATCTCATTTCTTTATAAAACTTACAGTTAGTTTTTGCTTGGGCGAGCCTTTTTGATTGGTGTCCAGTGAAAATTCTACATGAACTTCCTTCGCCCCGGGGAAGGGGTATGGAGGACTCCTAACCACCATCACAGAATGCCAGCGTGAAGTAGCAACATTGCTGCATTTCATACGGAGAGTTACGAATGACGGAAGCCCCATCCCAAAAGATATGGCAGTCATACGACACGGGATACTTCAAGAAAAAGGTGTGTGTCTGCCTGACATCAGCAGCTCTTCTGGTGTTGCGGATGTTTAAGGGCGGTAGTTACCGCTTGAGCGAACCGCATTTTAGTTTGCCCTCCTATATTATAAAAAAATGTCTATAAATTTTTCTAAATCTAGTTAATAATTATCGTAGTCATCGTCATCATATATTTTTCATATAAAATTGTATTGTGATAATTGTCTATGGGTGTATGCCTGCAATAAATAAAAAAATAAATAAATATCAGCCAAAACACGTCCACGGCTGAAGAAAAATCTGCCCCATAGATTTACACATAATAAGTGCTAGTACTCACCACGCTTGGCAGGCGGGTTGGTGGGCGTACTGTAGCTGATGTTTCACAGAAGGGACACTGCTGCCCATCTCTCTGTTTTCCATAGTCCCTTAATTATCGTAGGAGCATAATTTTAAATCTTAGCTTATCAAAACACCTATTATACTTTAATCTATCATAACTAATTTATAATTAGCAAGTTTAAATTCATAGAACACTCTTCTAACTATACCCCAGTAACCCTCTTTCGTATTATATGACTTACAAGAGACCTCAAATATTTAGTTGGACGAATATTATAAAGTATGACCTAAATCTCTTAACAAATAAAATGATTATAGTATATGTAAAACAGATTACACCGCGAACTTGGTCCCAAGTGCTTTGCATCATCATCATCATCATATTAGCCAAAGGACTTCCACTACTGAATAAAAGCCATAAACTTTCACGACTACCGGTCACATGCTGCCCGCATCCAACGACTCCCAGCGACCTTCACCAGGTCCTCAGTCCACCTCGATGGACGTCGCCCCACGCTGCATTTTTCGGTGCGCGGTCTCCACTCGAGAACCTTTTTGCCCCAACGGTCATCAGTTGCTCATGAAACTGCAAAAAGCCCCGCCCGTTGGTTATAAATCTCTACTTCAATAAAATTATGTTGGTCAAGTACTGATAATTCCCAGCAAAGTAACACCCGACGCTCGACCCATGGATGTCGTAAAAAGCGACTAAGTATGGACAGCAGGTTTCTCCCGTATGCTAATAACATAATGCGATCACCAATCCGCCTGCCAAGCGTGGTGATTATGGTAATATCCCCTACGACCACTCATTGTAGGGAGGCACATGTTCAATGGTGGACGTTTACGGGCTGATATGTGATGTGATACTTATAGAAACTTTGAAGAAACATCATTATTAATTTACTGTTATGTGAACTGGAATAGGAATAATTTCAAATCAATTTCACAATTTTTCCCTTTACCCAATGTTTGATACATAACCAGCCCATTACTGTCCCGCTGCTGGGCACGGGCCTTTTCTCACGATGAGAAAGGTTAGGCTTTAGTCCACCACGCTGGCCTAGTGCGGGTTTGCGGACTACACACACTATTGAGAACATTTTGGTGTCCTCTCTGATGTGCGGTTCCTTCATGATGTTTTCCTTTACCGTTAACGCAAGCGATAGTCAAATTATGATCAGCACATGAATCCTAAACTCAGATGTTCCAGGCCAGGATCAAAATCAGACCCTCCTGTATGGAAAGTAAGCGTTCAATCTCTAGGCTACCACTTGTTAGATAGGAGCTTTGTTAATCCTTGACTTGAAATACTATAGAAACCTGTTGCAACCTACACTAAGCTGTGCTTAGAGACTGCGCAGACAAATATAGGACAAGTTTTCGGTCGTTTCAATATTTGGACGTGGTTTATGCTACAAACGGTTTTAGTATCTAAAAATAGCTGCGTTAAATATCCTGATAAGCATCAAAATGGCTGTAAACCATTGAAATTAGAAATAGCAATCACTTCTCTTCCTGGTTGGTAACTAATCCTAGCTTGTAGCAGGAATCACGAAAATAGAAAATTAATTAGTGATAAAATCGGTTTCCAATTCATGTCTCGTTCTGTATAGATTTTAGATTTCGTTCGCACTTAAACTGATCTCACTAAGGGTGAGATTCAGAAACGAGTCTAAGCGTGGACTTACTCTTCCACCTGTCAAAATTAGGGGCGTAAGTAGTGCATTTTGACAGATGGAAGCGTAAGTTCACGCTTAGACTCGTTTCTGAATCTCACCCTAAAACATTTGTTGATTCTTTTTTTTTAAACGTTGGCCCACAGTAGGATTTCTCCTTGTCATGGGTGCATTTACAGACATAAATTCTACACACAATACACCCAAACCCGGAACAAGTACTTGCAGATCATACAAGTATTTGTTCTGTGCGGGAATCGAACCCGCGACCCGGAGCGCAGCAGTTGATTGTATCAGCCACTGCACCAACCGTGCCTTCAGTAAATATATGTTCTACTATTTTTAAAAACGACGTTTTTTTTTTTGGTACCAGGATTTTTCCTGTGTCGTGGGCACAGTTCACCGACATAAATCTCCCATGTACATACACCCAGACCCGAAACAAATATCTATAGATCATACCAATTTTTGTTCCGTTCGAGAACGAACCCGCTATTCGTAGCGCAGAAAGCTTCTTGCTTGACCACTGCGCAAACTGTGCCGTCAGTCATTCAATATTTCAGTATCTCTACCCGTAAACATATATATGCAATTGTCGGTCTTAACAATTCTCTAATGCTCTTAGACTAGGGACGAGAAATAATAACTTTGAGTGAATACGTCCCGTCTTATCGTGTGGGATACGCCATTTTAGCCAGTCCGTTAGAGAGTGACTATAAAGGACCATTTAACGGTAACAAACGAAATAGAGGACCACCTCTTCCGAGCATAAATATATTTGAATTTCTATAAACTATCTCCTCAACATCATCATCATATCAGCCAAAGGTCACTGCAGAACAAAAGCCTCTCCTTGGAGTTCCATAATTGTGTCATTTCGGGGCGTTGCCCTTACTCACCACGCTTAGCAGGTGGATTGGTGAGCACAGTATAGCTGCTGTTCCACAGGAGAGACGCTGCTGTCCATCCCTCTAGTTTATAGTCCCTCAGTCGCCTATTGTGACATCCATGGGAAGAGATGGAGTGGTGCTATACTCTTAATTTATTTAATATTTGCCGTGTGGTATGTACCGGCTCAGAAAACCACCACCCCTTCTCATCCTATGGGTGTCGTAAAAGTCGACTAAAGTATTAGCCGGAGGATGGGCAGCAGCGTCCTTCGAGTACATTAACAACTCAACTGCGATCGCCAACCCGTCTCCCAAGTGTGGCGATTATGGCAACACCCTCCAATGAGCACACCCATATCGGTCATTGTGGTGATCTTTGGGGGAGGCCTGTGTCCAGCAGTGGACTTCATTCATTTCCACACGGAGATCTATCTAATTTATATGAACTGAAACACATCTACCATAGGTAGTAATATCTAGGAACAGTGATTTTTCACTGTCACCAATAACAAGTGTCCTACTTACTACCTGGGCTATCATAATAGTTGCTACATACAATAAAAAGCTCTAATACATCGATATATCCATCTATCATTCGAATACAATACAATGCAACAAAGCTTTGCCAATATTCTGAAGCTTCTAACTTCATACATACTTAATTGAGTTTCTAGAAAGTATACGATCAAGCTAAAACCTCGCTTACATCGAAAAATAAGTATACGGAATGAATTCATGGTGAAAACCAATATTATATACATGCATGTCATGGCCTGGAGATTAACGAACTCGCTTATTAAGCATAAGGTTGCAGGTTCAATACCTGCCATGAACCAATGTAATGTTTTTCTTAATCCATGAGGTGTCCAGATTATGAATATAGCACCACTCCAACTCCTCCCGTGGATGTCGTAAAAGGTGACTAAAAGAGTCTTAACCAGAGGGATGGGGAGCAGCGTCCCTTGTGTGTGGGATAGCACTCGTACTGCGCTCAACAACCCGCCTGCCAAGCGTGGTGAGTACGGGCAAGTTTTCCCATAATAACGACACAGTTATAGTAATCTATGGTGGAGGCCTTTCTCCAATAGCCATGTTTTGGCTGATATGATGGTAATGGCACATATTCTTAAACAGTTGCTTTCCTTGCACGAAGTGATTTCATCTTCATCGTCATCATCATATCAGCCAAAACACGTGCAATGTGAACAAAGGCCTCCCTCATAGATTTCCATAACGACCGGTTATATGCCACCTGCATCCAATGACTCCCAGTGACCTTCACGATGTCACCTGTCCGTGTCTGTGACCTCATTGGAGGTCGTCCCACGATGAGTTTTCTGATGTACCCCGTCAGTTCAGGTTACTAATTCTTTCAGCTATGTCGGCAACTTTAGTTCTTCTACAAATGTCCTCATTTCTGATTCGATCTCGTAGAGAAATACCAAGCATAGCTTTCACCATAGGCCGAATTGATTAAGTACGATATAAATACGATTTAGACAACGAATATTGTAAAACAAAGTCTCTAACCGCGCCGTCTATATATACGAGCCAATCTCGAAAACCACTGAATGGATTTTGTTACAGTTCTCACCGTCGCCGAGGAAAGTTTTTGTGTAATTCAATTAATTTCACGCGTGCACAACCACTGCCGGGTACCTTACATTTTATAGGGATACTAGCCGTGCCCCGCGGTTTTACAGAATAAATAATTTAGAGTACTTCCCGATAGACAATGTTTTAGTCATATTTTCTTTTGGTATTAGTATATACTGGTTTCCTTTACATAGAAATGCAGTTCGCGTGGCACTGCCCGCCCTCGCTGTTACTTCGTTTTCACTTAGCTTTCTTTCAGCCTTTTTCTTTTTGCTTGGCTCTTAATTGCGTGATATTAAACAGCTTATAACCTTTATAACCTTGAAGAATTGGGCCATCAAATGCAGAAAATATTTTTTCAAATCTACCGTGTAGTTTCAATGATTAGCGCGTTCAACCAATAAACAAACAACTCTTTAGCTTTATTATATAAATGTTTGATAATTCATTCATTCATTCAGCACGCCGTGTGGTGCCGGCTCAGAATACCACCACCCCATCTCCTCCCGTGAGTGTCGTAAAAGTCGACTACGGGATTAGCCGGCGGATGGGCAGCAACGTCTTTCGAGTACATTTCTAACTACACTGCGATAGCCAACCCGTCTGCCAAGCGTGGAGATTATGGGAATACCCCCCAATGAGCGATGAATGACGGTTGAACTTCGAATTCATCAGTTTTACCGGGGAGTATTGTTTTCTTTTTATTACATTTAAGCACATATCCAGATCAAGAATAACACTGACTATCTATCTTGTTAAATGCGAGGAAATTATAATCAGAAAACTGTCACACTACACTTACAAAAAACTGTAAACAAGTTTTGCTGTATACGAAGTTGTTACTTTCTTCCTGTATTAGTTAAAATCCTGAATGTAATATAACACTGTAGTTTGATTAACATATTAAACGAGTAAAATCAGTAGTAAATTACAGGAGTTAATATTTTCTAGTACCCACATTATATAACAAATAGAATAAAAATATGCAAATCCTGTACATATTGTAATTTAATAGTAATTCTTTTTAAGTCTTTTGTAACTGCAACCTCGCTTATTGTTCGCTAGATTTATTCTTACACTTCCTTTCATTTCATTTCTTTACTTCCATTTCCATCTATCAGAATCATCGATCAACAGTCTTGTTAATTGAAGTTCAAAGCTATTCTGTCTGTTTGTTATTTTCACTTCCAGTGATTCAATCCTGTGACCATGCCGATGCTCACCCGTAAGGCCACAGCCCAAGAGATGGAGCATAAGTTAAGTGTGGCTCTAAAGGAGCTCAAAGAGTCTCGCATACAGTGTCAACAACTGCTACAGGAAAGGGACGACAGTGAAGAGGAAGTTAAGAATATAGTTGACAAAAACACTAGCTTGAAAAGGGAGCTGGTAGAATTACATCAATTACATCTAGATATCATTGATGAAAGGGACAAGCTTCAGGTGGTCACGGATAGTTTCAGTCATTGTAGTTGCTTATACGAGGAGGCTTTGCGGAAGATTAGGGATCTGGAGGATGAATTGTTTATTGCAAATTCTCAAATATTAAGCTTCCAGAATGACAAGGACTGTACTCAGGCTGCTGCAGCCCAACATTTGTATGAAGAATTAATTAATTCTAGTTCAGACCCTAAGTCTAGACAATCCTTAGTTACTATTGACCTAACCAAGCAGGCTTCTATTGTGGACTATAATCATACTAAAAACATAAGTCACAATAAAATTAAAAAATATATAAAACTCAACAAAATCTTAAAGAAATGTAATAGACTAAAGAAAAATGCGTCATGCTCGTGAACGAGTGCCGTTTGTTGGGACTGGTCAGCCGTTAACTGCCACGGCAAATAATTTATTATTATAATTTCATTGTGGTATGTTCCATCTTTACACATTGTCCTAAATTTTTCTCGGTATATGTATTACAATAATGTGTATCAATCAACATTGTAATCTCAATTATTTTAAAAGAGTATCCATGGAGTTTCTTGCCGGCTCTTCTCCATGAGATCAACTATTTGGAACCGTGCAACTTAGATTCTGACGTTTCATAAGTGCCAATATTTGGTTTATTTGAAATAAAAAAAATTGACTTTGACTTTGAGCCTACAATACACTCATATCGGTCGTTGTGGTCATCTTTGTGGGAGGACTGTGTCCAGCAGTGGACTTCATACGGCCGAAATGATGATGATGATGCAATAGCTTCGTGGCGGTCCGGTGGTTTATGAACTCGCTTCGTATGCTCATGATTGCGAGTTAGAAACCTCACGTGTACCAATGTGACTTTTTCAATGTCATATGTGCTTTCATAGTAATCTGAGATAATGCTGACTTTACGATAAGAGAAAACGTCGTGAGAAAATCTGGTTCTATTCTCATCAGGACGTAAACATCTACTGCTGAACATCAGCCTCCCAATGGCTGCTGCAATTGGTGCTTATCGAGGAAATTGCTATTTTTGTGACACATAGACATGGAGAGGGGTATTTTATACCGGGGACTACACGGCAATATGAATCCCTTGGGTGTATAATGGTCTGAAATTGTGGTGATGTATGCTCATTTCTTCTTAAGAGGTCTGTCAAACACTAACTTAACGTCGATGTCAATCGTATAGATACATGTAAAAAGTTTCTGCATGAATAGGTACAATATGTTTAAATAGTCATCATGCTAGTATTCATCGAAGTGACACAGACGCGTATTGTATATACCAGTACACTCACGTTTTACTGAAGACGGTACCCCATGTAATAGGGGACAAGCCTTATCCTATTAACAGAGCACGATTACAAAATCCAGGCTGCTACAGAGAATAATTTTCTAACAGAAAACCAAATAACAGTTTGCGCAACCCTGGGAATCTCTCGCTCGGCAGGAGGCAGCCGCACTTGCGAACACTAAACTAAAAAATATATTTACTAATACAAGGCCTTACTTCATTAATCCACGATATTTTGCATGGCGCCTATGTCATTGGTATAAATTGGTATTACTATAGTATAGGTATTACACAAAAAAATCTGTTGTATATTTAAGCATCATTTTTTCTGCCACTCATTTCATTACTTACCGGTTCTTCTAGTAAGTTGTAATCATATACATGCATCTAGTAAGAAAATGTTGCACGCGGCTGGCTGACCGATTTAGGTAGTCGGCAACGTCAAACGGAACACAAGCGAAAGGAGGGAAGGGGAGCGTTGGTGTCGCACATAAGAAAGAAACTGATTTATACCGTCAAATTAAATTTGTGTAGTAGATACATCATCTTTAGCATTCACTATAATGCCATGCTAAATATCGTGGATTATTAAAATAAGACCTTTTATATTTGATGTATGCATATAATTTATTTTTTGCCGTGTGGTGCCGGCTCAGAATTCCGTCACCCCATTTCGTCCCGTGGGTGTCGTAAAAGTCGACTAAGGGTAATCCCTTCCGGTTAATACCGGAGGATGGGCAGCAGCGTCCTTCGAGTGCATTAACAACTCAGCTGCGATCACCAACCCGTCTGCCAGGCGTGGCGATTATGGCAAGACCCCCCAGTGAGCACGCAACACACGCATATCGGTCGTTGTGTTGAACTTTGGGGGAGGCCTGTGTCCAGCAGTGGACTTCATTTGGCCGAAATGATGATAAATAAATGTATCATCATTATTTATTATTTACCATGGTTCCTGCAAAAGAATAGGCCATTGCTGGCGGAACAGGCGACTAAGAGTTGATATGAAGAGAACGGACAACAGCAACCCACGTGTCCTAATAATAACATCTTGCGATCACCAATCTGCCTTCCAAGCGTGGTGATGATGCCAATAGCCTCTATGACCGTTCATTATAATGATCATTGGGAGATCCATGTTTAGCTGTGGAAGTTAACGTGCATCAGCATACACATCAGTGTACGGGCAGTGTTGTATATTATTACGTATTTAAGAGCACCATCGCAAGCTGCATATTTTGTCCAGTTGAAGTTTTCCCATCCTAAGGTTAAGCCCAAGCCGAAAGCAATAAGGCCGCCCTTTATACACAAAGCACTGACTACTACTTCTTCAACTAACTAAGAATCTAATCATCATCAGCCAAAGGCCTTCCGATAGATTTCCACAATGGTGTCATTCTTTTCGGGGGAATTTTTCAGTGCTCATCACTCTTGGCAAGGGGGTTGGTGAGCGCAGTATGGCTTCTGTTCTACAGAAGGGACGCTACTGCCCATCTCTCTAGTTTAGAGCCATTAAGTCGCCTTTTACGACATTCACGGGATGAGGTGGAGTGCTGCTATATTTTCAATCTGGACACCATACAGAGAATCTAAATAGATATAAAACTAATTACACGTAATATTTGAAGTGTGTAGTCGTTTTATGTATGTATTTTGTCTACAGTCAACCTATATTATCATTTTTATTGTAATCTTAAGATAAACGATAAAAATATACCATATCCAAGATTCAGGTCGAAAATAAAAATTAACTTACGTTCGCAAAAAAAATGGCGATAGACCAAAATATAATAAATAATTTAAATGTTTTCCATCCTGATGTGTGTACTCGCTACCTTTGCGGAATTAAATAAGTGAAAAAACTTAACACGCAGCTAATGCTAGCATCATTTACCGTCAGACGGGATTTATTAATGTCAAACGTATCACCGTGAAAACATTATTTTATGCTATAACACGCTCTTGAATGGATTAATCAACGTTTTTACAACCTCAAAAGATTAATTTGGAGTCACGTGTTTTTAAATACTACATAAACAAATTCTAAAATTGAAATCCGGGAGAATAAATAAAGAGATTGGAACGCCTTTTGCTCGCAACATTTGCTTCGTCGACATTCATTATGTAGGGAATTCCACTTATTTTATAGGGAGGCGTGATTAGAATTGAAGTTGAAAGGGAACAAAAGATAGCATTAAATATACCAGGAAAACTTAACAGGAAAATACGAAAGTATTAAAGAGTTTAAGCATGCCGGTTTTATTTTGTACACTGATATTAAAGTTCAGTGATACTAACTTCTAAAGAGATTTCATCATCATCATTTCGGCCGAATGAAGTCCAGTGCTGACACAGGCCTCCCCCGAAGATCACCACAACGGCGGATAGGGGTGTGTTGTTGCCCCATTGGGGGGTTTTGCCATAATCGCCTAGCTTGGCAGACGGGTTGGCAATCGCAGTTGAGTTGTTAATGTACTCGAAGGACTCTGCTGACCATTCTCCGGTTAATCCCTTAGTCGACTTTTACGACTCCCACGGGAGGAGATGGGGTGGTGATATTCTGAGCCAGCACCACATGGCATGTTACTAATAAAGAGATCTAAGAAGAGCTTAAGGCATGTGATAAATTTGTACTCCATAACTATAACCGCAACACACAATAAGTGGGCTGTTAATTCTTTCAGTTACAGAAAGGCACCTTGTTATGTTCACGACCTACATCCATATTAAATGGGGCAGAATATTGCGTTATACTACAGCTATACTTAGCCTTAGCTCCCTGCGTGGTTCGACGATGCGCTCACTCGCTATTGAATTAACTACCTCGGATAACGCGGCCTTTCTTCGATACATACAGCGAAGACGTCTGAATACGTTCAAATTTGTGACTCCAGAGTCATCGCGATATACAAGGCCTAGCAAAATCGTTGAATCATAAACAAACCAGTTGAATAGCGCGCAATGTAGAACTACATTTCGACTCAGCGAAATTGTCGCAAAATCATTCTTCATCTTATGCTATCATTCTGTACTTATAGCAATATAAGATTGTTACTAAACATGTCACGCATATTTGTAATATCTCTTATTATTATCATATTCATAAAATTCAATATGATACCATGCGTATTTTGATATAACCTTTACAACCAATACCACATGGATGATACACACTGACAAAGTAACCCACGCAAAACAAAGTAATATAGAAACAACTGGTAATCAAACTTTATTTATCAGATATCTGATATCGGTTAGGCAAAAAGTTATCAGAAACACATAAAACCTATGGTAGTAGCTACCAACAATAAGTTACGTTTACGTAAAGAACGTTCTTTACAAATATATTTGATTTTCTTAACTATCATCAATGTAACATGTCAGTTGGTTGATCGAATTATGTTGCTACAGTCAAGACCTTAGCCCTGGCCACCATAAGTACCTGAACACATTAAATAAGCGTCCATAACGACCACAAATTGCTGCGTAACTCTCGTATATCTTAACACAAAGCGGGTTAGCACCATCTGAGCCGGGACACAACACTATGTACCTGTGACGCTGAGCAAGGACATGATGGGACGAACGCCCGTCTGGCCTGGCTGGCCCGTCGACCCGAGGCGGTCGGCGGGGCCGGCGCCTCACCGGCCGCCACGGGGCGCCATTAGTAGCACACGCGCGCCCGGCTCAACGCGCGGCCGGCGACCGACTGACGCCCGGCAATCCACTGTACTCACTAGTACCTACTAGCGTCTTGACGCATGCGCTCTGATCACCTTCTGACATCACCGGTACCCGGATTATTTTCGCCCGGCGAGGTAAATACCCTCACATCGATCGAGCCCGGTTAAACTTGATGCATTTATTGCACTGCCCTAGTCCTTAAAGATGCAGTTTTAATGACCGCTAATGAACTCGCCTTCTTGAGACGCAGGTGTTGGCAACGACCCAAGGATTATTAGTACCCGAGCTGTCTTCAGGCTTCTTAATATGCGAGCAGATTGTAAGTTGAAGAAGTTTGCAGCGAGTTTCAGTAGTCATTAATTATTTTCGCGTATTTAAGTTCGACTTTTTAACAACTTGCGGCGCCAATTCACATCCATGATTACTTACAAAACAAAAACCGCAACTCAAAATGTTAATTTCATTGCTACTAATGCCTATCGTGTAAAAATAAATAATCGTATAGAGCATTAAACACGGGCGCACACAGACACAATTTATTTTCATAAGAAAAACGAATGAAGTATTATCCCCATCTTGAGCTGTCTAACTCAGAGCGTCTATCTCAGAGATGTTGACTAAGACATGCCCCAAAAGATGAAAATCACGTGAAAAATAAGGATTTTTTTTCACTATGGCAAAATTTGTTTCACGTCAAATGGTGTAACCGTTAGTTTATTCATTTATTTAATCTTGAATGTATATTGGTGGTACACAAAGCGGACTTAATACCATAAGGCATTCTCTGCCAGTCAAAAAAAAAGCGACTGCTGCGCTCCGGGTCGTGGGTTCGATTCCCGCACGGAACAAATATTTGTATGATCTGCAGGTAGTTGTTCCGGATCTGGGTGTATTGTATGTTGAATTCCATGTCTGTAAACGCACCTACGACACAGGAGAAATCCTAGTGTGGGGCAACGTATTTTTTTCAAAAATAAGAAAAGAAAAAAAAAGAAAAAAAATGTATTAAATTATGTTGACGAGGCGGGAACCACATGTAACTTTAAATTTAACTATTGCTTTTTGGGGTAAAACTTCCTTCAAGAGTACGTTTATTAAATCAGCGATTAATTAAGCATGATACATGAGTTTCCCACTCGACTGACCCGGCAAGTGGTCCTGCGGATATCCGTAATATATATTATCATGATCAACTACACTTTGCAAGCCATTTTAGGAACGGGTGCGGCTCAATGCCTTACTAACTCCACACCAAAAGAGAAAGTAATAAGTAGAAACAACACCGCGGGGTTTTAGCCGGGTAGAGAATGGCATGTCCCTTGGCCCCCGGGATGGAGGAAGTCCATGAGGATTTCCATACGATAAAAGAAAGCTATTTTAAGAACCTTAGTTTGATTTTACGATCACTTAGATTCTACTACCCATTTTTTTATGATTTCTGTTTTCGTATTTGAAAACATTGCTGGACAGTGTCTACCTTTAAAAAGTGCAATAATCAACAAGACCATCTATTTTTAGCCGAGACCTTGCAGCAAAAGAACAGATTAATAATAGTTACAAGGTAAAATAAAGTTCCTACGATCTTAATTGCACCTTGAAAGTTGACTGCTACGAGCTGCTACAATTTTGTAGTGTGCTACGCATTACGTAGAGCGTAGTTACGGTACAATCCTTAGCTCCCAGCGCAGAGTAGTCTTTTAGGTAACCAATCAGAATGGAATAAAAATGTGTTTATGTTTTTAGACTTTTGTAGTAACTTCAAAGATAATATCACTGTAATTTCTAGGTATATTATTTTACGCCAAACGATTTACCAAGATCAGTATATAAGACTAATGTAATGTAATAAAACATGTACATATTATTAGCAATGTCGCAGGTTTCGAGTCAAGAACCAAATTGCATTGTATGGCGAAATAGGACTTTCATCACGTAGTCGACGACTGCAACTAATGGGTTATAAATTCATTGCATGTCGCGAGGAGCCGCCGCCGGAATGCATGCACTAAGCTACCACTTCCGACTGCCACTGTCCTTGCAACTATAATGCTTTTATCGATTACACTGAGATACTAGGTGCTAATTGCTTCCATGGGGGTCGCAGGAGTGATACTAGGGAGTCTGTGTGCTCATACCGAGCGACCCCCGGGAAGACGGCGATGCGTACGTGGTCACGTGCCGCCGTGTGCGGCTTAGGGTTCCTTTACAATTCCCTCCGAGAAGTGCCTGACAGGGTGACCTTTCTACAGTCACTTCCTCTCAGCTAGTGGGGGTAACCACTTTAAAGTCATCGCTTTCGAAATGTGCCTAAAGGCGTGACAACAATCGGTGGCTCTAGTGTGATCGTACGAGGACCTGAGGCCCTCCTTCGGTACCGAAGATGACCGCTCTGGTGGTTTTGCCAGTAGGAGTCGGGCATGCCCTTTTGCCCCTCACTAGTGTGGAGAGTTTTAACCTTTCCACCGTTCCCAAGTTCATGATGACATACTACCGGATGAACAATAAAAAAATGGTACTAATTGCCTATACACATCATACAAATATACTGATGGATATCGTAAAAGGAAAGAACGGCATCATCCACTTAAACAAAGGTAATGATCGAACTTCAGAAATTTAAGGGTGATAAACTCCGGTTTTTGATGTAGCTGTTGCTGAGGGGTTAAATCACAGTCCCTACATAGATAATAAAATTTCACAATGTCCGGATTAAATAGTTAATTTTGAGCTTACTTTCCTATTTGGAAGTAATGTTTAGCAGTAAACGTCACTAAGCTAATTGAACTAATAAATAAATTAGTTTAGCTTTAAAGCCTTTAGTCATATTTTTTTACAAGGTAATATATCTCTGCATTTTATGCAAAGCTTCGTAAATTCGTTATATATGCAAGTTGTTAGCTTGTTTCGTTCTACTTCTCAATTTAAGTAATTTGCGTGGGGTGATAAGGAGGTTGTATTCTCGTTATAGTATTGAGAGACGCTGTATTTTCATCTCCGTACTATTATTTCATTCATATCAGATTTTAATTTTAGAAATTTCATAAAATTGTCTAGAGATTTTTTTTGTTAATTTTATCGTGATTTTAAATGGACTCCGATGTCAATTATTATATCATGTTTTCATTTCTGATTTTGATTGTAAATTTTGGTTTTAATTAATTTATAATTATATTTTTTTACCTATTTTACTACATCATAAGAGAGAGATCTGTTTTTATTAATACCCACCGAGCTTTGGCTTAAGTATAACTGGGCAGTAGCTTCTCTATGAGACTGCCACAATTAACGGTCGTGGGGAAATTGCACTGCGCTGATAGGCTGGGATAACAGGAAGAGAAATGGCCAGCCATTGACTTCTAAAGATAAAGATAAGATAAAAAGATTTTTATTCATTTAAACCATTATTGGCACTTATGAATAGTCAAGACTTTAGTTGCCACGTTCCAAGATGTAGATTTCCTATGGAGAAGAATGAGAAAGAAACTCCATGGTTACTCTTTTAAATCATGTTACAATATTGATGTGTACAATGTTCTCAAAAATTCAGGTTATGTGAAGACAATGTTCGTTCGAAAGGCTGATTTGGTAGACTGGCAAATGTAATGGTGATTGTTGTATGTTATTCCGAAATGACACTGCTCATCCTCTTGACTCAACTCTAGAGTGACTTAAAATTCAATATGACCTCTATAGCAAAAATATCAAAGGTCTCCCGGAGAAACTAAGCTTTATAATAATAAAAAGCAAAGAATGAAAATAAAGAATTCAAAATATTCTATCACAGAACAGAATTCCGGTTGGAAAATGTAGCAGGACAAAATATGTAGTTCTAACGCATTGGATTC
The DNA here is from genome assembly GCA_947459985.1 of Diloba caeruleocephala. Taxonomy (NCBI): domain Eukaryota; kingdom Metazoa; phylum Arthropoda; class Insecta; order Lepidoptera; family Noctuidae; genus Diloba; species Diloba caeruleocephala. The sequence goes on from OX381618.1 coordinate 9,631,332, forward strand.
AATTTCAACGAAATCTCTTGGGCATGCATTCGGCTGATATATAAGTCAATAATAGTATTAGAAGTTCGTCATAATATAGAAAAATACTTTTCGTAATCATTGTGTTTTAGATTTTTTTTGTAAACATGTTTCTATTCTCAGTTTTCATAGATTGATTGACCTAAGAAGACATATTCTCAATATAACCATTTATTTAAGGCACTCCAACAACTCATTCCCTTTTACTATTCCAAGTTCTTGTTTTTAAACACTATTAAATATGGTGAACTTGTCACTTAAAGGTGTGCGCAGCACTTGTAATCGTTTTAAATGATCTAATTAGCTTACATTATTGTGAGTATTAGGTATTTAGTAAATTAAGAATAGATTACAACAGTATAATTATGGGGAATAAATTGCAATACCAATGAAAAGTAAAAAACACATAAAAAAACAATTACAAATAACTTATACATAATAAGCATAATTTTAAAAAATCTATAGATTATAGGAATTACTACCTATATCATTCGGTGTTAAAAAAAGTAAATGACTCGAATTACATACATTAAGTTTCTTTGTTCTTTAATTTCCAACTAGTGTCAAAATGTTTATTTGCCGCAAAACGTTGGTACAAATAATACTTGTCAATGAGTTGTACCCATCATTACGTAACTTGCACGTGGTGGCGCGTCACTCGGCCCTTTCCGACCTTTCGCGGGAACGACCGAATCAGAATATCGATCGAAACGAGCCCGCGAACGCGCGACACCACAGTGACGTCACATGTCATGCGACAACAATAAGCCTTAAGTATGACACTCTGCCGTTGAGCAACCAACCATATTTGTATTAACTCTAAGTTTAATTTACAGGGGGTGATGGAAGTTTTCAGTCTGTCTTCGTTAGGTCCATGAGTTATTAAGTTGGCGGTACCCTCGTGCGAGCCTTCTGACCCACATCGGGGACGATGCGTAATGCGTATGCACCTGTTTTGTACTAGTACCCTAGTATAATTGCGTGAAGTTCAACATGTGTGTGATACAGAAAAGCAACAAAGAGCACTGGTGGTCAGAGATAAAGCACTATTCATTAATAATTTATAACATAAATGAGATTGCGGACATGAAAGTCTGTTATATCTATAGTGAGATTTTCTCGCTCTTCTCTGTAGAATGACAATTAAAATCGTCTGGGCGGCAAAAATGCCTTTCATGTGGTTTTAAAAAAATTGAATATGATATATGTTGATGTAAAATAAATGATTTAAAAATATTATAGGCGTATTTAATCGTTAATAATATAGGAAACACGATTTTAACAAAAATAATACTAATCCTAAAAAACCTCATCTTATTAATCCCATTATAAATAAACAGAAACATTTCGTTCAAAATAAACCAATAATAAAAACAGCTAACGAGTTATATACAAACAAATTCTAAAATTCCATTCCATCTCCATTAGCGAGATCCGCGAAGCTACGGCTACAACAACTTGGCTACGAAACGCTACGAAGCGTAACACGGCCACAATAACCATGCAATAGGGACGAAAACACAGCCAATCGTTAAACCAATTTGGCCTTTGAACATTTGCCACATTATCACATTGATTTAGATCTCGATATATATTTTCAATGCGAAAGTGAGTGTGTTTGCCTCCCTTTCTCGGCTCGACTATTCAATCGATTAACATGAAATATACGTATACATAACTTAGATCTTGGGAATGAACATTGTGAATTTTAAATTCCAGTGGATCCAATGGTTTTCCATGAATAATCATATAGATAAGTAGGTTAAGGTATAGTTTTTAATAATAAATTTAGTTTTATGAATTAAAATAGACATAAATATTAAATCAAATTCCGGCCGTTCAACATTACTGACAAAATAAATCGCACATTTCTAGGATTCATCATTTTAATTAAACAAGGATGTGTGGTGCCGGCTCAGAATGCCACCACCCCATTTCATCCCGTGGGTGTCGTAAAAGTCGACTAAGGGATTAACCGGAGGATGGGCAGCAGCGTCCTTCGAATACATTAACAACTCAACTGCGATCGCCAACCCGTCTGCCAAGCGTGGCGATTATGGCAAGACCCCCCAATGAGCACACAACACACCCATATCGGTCGTTGTGGTGATCTTTGGAGGAGGCCTGTGTCCAGCAGTGGACTTCATTCGGCCGAAATGACATTTTTTTCATTTTGCTGAACGACAGCGAGCGACAGGATTTTGCTGGTATTCCGTCACTTCCAAAATGTAATATAATTTTTATTATCTCTCCTTCTAGTTAAAGGTCAGTTTAGTTGGTACATTTAGTTTAATAAAGTATCATTTGAACTCTTTTGTTAGTAAAAATTTCAGTCTTCGGACTTGCGTCGCTTGAACTGTTATCATATTTTCAAGACAGATTGTCTAGTTACTTTTTTATTTAAAATTAAACGTCGGTCTACACTAGGATATATTTTATTTATTTATATTATATTTAGGTAGGTCACATAATAATTATGTTGCTTTTTATTTATTTATTGGCAGTTTTGTAAGTAATGTACACTCGACTTAAACCTCTAAATCATCTGCCATCTCTCTATCACTCAAAGGTCTGCTGGTAGAAAACCAAAATTTTGAGTTAAGCTCGCCTTGGTACATGAAATTTACATTTGTGTATTAAATATTTTTGTTTTTGTACCTGCAATAAAAATTAAGAAGATAGGATTTCTCCTATGTCATGGGTACAGTTGACAGACATACATTTTATATGCACAAACACGCAAACCTGAAACAACTATCTATAACTACAACTGCAACTAACTATATTTGTTCCGTGCGGGGTTAGACCCACGAGACATTACGCAGAAAGCCAACCGCTTAGCCACTGCACCAACTGTGCCATTGTCGTTCTGTTTATCACCCCACAAAATTAAAAATTAACATTTTTTAGGCTCGGAAACGTTTACAAACTACGTTTACAAACAGCGGTCACTCCGCAGGAAGATAAAAGGATAAAGGATCCCCCCGAAGCCTAACAGTGCGCTGTACTATGTCGTGCACACGGCGACGCGTGACCTGCGCGCCACCTTCTCTTCGTGGGTCGCTCGATGTGGGCCCCGCACATTGCCCAATCTGCGCGCCCGCGACCCCACATAACATATTCTAGACGTGATAGCCTATTGGTTGAACGCTAGCCTACCACACAGAATACTTTTCGGATTCATGTCCGGATCAGAATTTGTATAATATATTGTTGGATGTCGTATCCTCTTGAAATAAGCCCTTTGTTTCCTTTTAGGGCTCCCGTGGGTCAAGATCTATCCCTATACTCTATAGCCTATTCTTGGCCAATGACCTCGTGGGCTTCTTAACAATCTTATCAACGAATGACCATAACTAATAACCATACTTATTCCGAATAATTGGATATCTAGCTTCCTAGTTGGAATCAGAAAATTATTCATGAGAATTCGCTTAGAGAGTCTACGGTCGAACACTTGAATTTGTCCCTGAAGGCAGTCTCCGAATAAGGTGATGACAACTTGGTGGTGGTGACCAATCAATGCTGCCAAGACCCAGCCTCATTTTTTTTCGCTAAAAGTAGTCAATTCCAACTGACTCCGACTTTCCAAAAAGTAACCGTGACGGTAACTGACCACCTCGAGCATCTTAGCGTTACTCTCGCGTCTATCCTCAACTTTGGCTCCTACATCGAGTCTAAATCTCAGCTGGCTGCAAGAAAGGTTTGCATTCTATCGAACGTGAGGCGGTACTTCAAACTAGAACAGCTGCTCCGGCTGCTACCGGAAACACATAATAGTAATAATATTATGTGTTTCCCGTATGTAGCTTATTTCTTTCTTTCATAGTCATAAGGCTATGAGGATAATAATAAGCCCCTATTCTTGGGTGGTAGCACGACGTGCGTGCCGTTCAGAGGTTGGTCTGCGAACATGCCGAGTGGTGGTGAAACTAGACATAAATAGAGAGAGAGAGAGAGCCCTATTTATCAACGTAGGCGTTGTGCGAACGATATAGTCGAGATACCGTTACAATATAGCCGCGAAACTTTATTCACGGTGTAGCGCGTTAGCAATATATATTGGGACGCTGCGTTAGTAATAATTTTAGGTTTCATTTAGGTAGTATTCAAACAATAAAAAATACCGTTTCATACATTATTGTGGTACTTACCACACTAAGGCCCTTATTACAGAACGAGAAACTAAACTTAAATAAAACTAGAGTCTAGATTGCGTTAGTCAAATATGAACAATTGATATAATCTCGACGCAAGTTCTTCTTGAGTTTTGATTCTCCATACGGACTTAAGACGCAAAATGCGTTCTTTGCCGACTCACTGGGGTAAATAGCACAAAAAATTTCGGCAAACTGCAAACAGTTTCAGTCAAAGTCAGTCAGTCAGTCAAACAGAGAGAATGCCAAAGCATTCTGTGGCGGAGGAAGGGGGGATTGAGGTAACCGGTCAGACTGGTATTAGATGCGTGAGGGTTTTTGTCAACACGATTTTTGCTCGCTAAACGTTCTACACTGGAAAAGTATTATTGAGCACACTTAGGCTTCGTACAATTGCTTAAAAGTATCTGAATAAAATATGTCCATGTGGCGAGCCATAGCAATTTCAGTCGAAAGTAAATCAGCGTGAAATACGCTGGTCTGACCTAAGCCTTACACAGCTCGTGGCGGTGCACGGTGGTTTCTTAAACAATCACTACTAGTGTCAGGCGGACTTGCTATTACATGCAGATTGTTGTCTAAAGTCATCCGTACCAATAGTTAGTTTAACTTTACTCATCGAGAATGTCTAAGGAACAGAGGAACACATGCAGTGTAGTCATCCGTCCCGATATATCGGGACTGTTACCGTTATGGATCTCTGTGTCCTGAGGTCCTAACAAAACTATGTTAGTTCCGATTAAAAACTACACAATACAGCACAAATAAAATTCGTCCGTAATACATTAAGCTAATAGTAAAATATTAAGCTGTGTATTTTATCATTTCTAACACCTTACGCCTACCACTGGGATCTGTGCATTAGCCTAATTTCTTACTAACGAAAATGATTTCAAACTACATTTCAATTAAGCCCGGTCCAGAAAACCATCCCGACGAGAGCATAGCCAAATGGCAACCATAAATACGAGCCGCCACCGCGACAAAATCGACTTTACCTCACAGATCGATCGATCTGCGCAATAGCAATTAGCTACAAACCTCATAACATCGACCTATAGACGTCCACTGCTGAACAAAGGTCTTCCCCATAGATATACACAATTGCGTCGTCATTTTGGGAGGAATTTGCCAATACTCACCACGCTTGGCAGGCGGGTTGGTGAGCGCAGAATGGCTGCTGTTTCACAGAAGGGATGCTGCTGCCCATACCTGTGGTTTTAAATCCCTTAGTCTCCTTTTACGACATCCACAGGCGCTATAAATGCTATATTCTAAATCCTTTATATTCTTAAATCTTTTGCTACAAACCTAAATAATTCTAATTATTTAGGTTTATAGCTAATTGCTATTTAGTGTTATTTATATTAAATATCCGACGGCACGGATGGTGCAGTTATTAAAATAATAAAGTCTCAAACAACATATCGCACTAAAACACATCAAGACACTGTGAGTGACTACTGCATGCATCGAAACTAATGTTTGATTAAAATTGTACGGTAGATAAAATAACTTTATAAAATCTGTAACGACCTGTCACCTTAGTCATCCTGAGACCACGAACCCTGCAAAGTGTTCGAAATGTCAGGAGAACCAAATTTTCTGTTTAAATATCGACATTTTCATAAATAAACAGAAATGATTTATTATTATTATAGTGTAAACAGAGGAATGAATCTAACCTACAAAGTATTTATTCAAACAATATTGTTACTGAACAAACTTACCTAGTAGGTACTTGTTTTTGCGAATGCGGTACTCATCAGCTCGTACACGTGCTCGTAAATGTGCGGTTTGGATCGTAGTACGTTGTTATTTACACACGAGAAGATGCTGCTACTCCTCTTGATATCAATCCTTAGTTGCCTCCGTGGATTGAGATGATCTATTCTTTGCCGAAAATCACACGAACAATTTGCGGTAGAAGTCATCATTTTGCGGTCGTAGGTCCTATGTGCCGTTAATGTTCTTTTATGTTCAGGCGTTGTACGACTTCGCATGTATATGTATGTAATTTTCAGCACTTAATTATTTTTCCAGCACTCGTTGTGTGCGTGACGTATCAAGATGAAAATGTATCGTGATTAGTGACGCCAGTTTAGTAATTTAAACGCTTGATTGCAATTACCCGACACAACAGTGCAGCCTGCACCGTTGTGTCGCGCAACAGTGACAGTGACTCGACAGTGAAAGATTTTTCTATAAGAAAAAGATAATACGACCCTTTAAACGGAATACATCGCGTATATTACAGACTAGCTTTTGCCCTCGGCTTTCGTGGAATTTTGAAATGTACATCATGTTATTGAAAACATGCAATAATGACCTGTCCGTGTCCATAGTCCGTGTGGTGTCCGGATTAGTCCGTGTGGTGTCTGGATTAAGAATATAGCAACACTCCATCTCCTACCGTGGATGTCGTAAAAGGCGACTAAGGGAATCTAAACCAGAGGGATGGGCAGCAGCGGCCTTTCTGTGAAGCGGTAGCCAAACTGCGCTCACCAAATGATAACGCAGTTGTGGAATCTGTAGGAGAGGCCTTTGTTCAGCAGTGGACGTATAAATGGCCGATATGAATGAATAATGACCTGAGCTTTTTTTTATTTTTTTATTAACAGTTCAGTCACTGATTATAACCACACCGCTCATTTTTTTACTTAAAGTAGAGCTTTAAGTCGTTGTACATACTTTTATAATATCAAGATAAATTTCGCGAGTGCGCTCGCAACTGCCATCCTCCCATCTCACATACAGCGTACAGAGCGAGAGAGCAGAGGGCCTGGACCATTTTGTGATTTCTAATGTAATTCATATTATGATTCTGCTAAAGCGGCCTTTTTAGGCCCCCAGACCTAACGCTCAAGCTCTATCTATGCTCTAAGCACTATGCTCTCATACAGCGTGCCGATTGCGAGCGATCTGCATGCCGACGCCACCACTGCCGCCCATTATAGGAAACACACTTTCGAGATAACTCACTATGTGCTTTGACTGGACAGCAATAAGTTGAACCCCGACTATCGGTGGTTAGAAGACCAACATGACGGCAAATAAATATCGCATGCGACTGGGACTGTAGCTGACCTCCTCGAGAATATCGTCCCAGTGTTTATCATCGTCAAGTAGATGGAGCGCTCCGTAGGCTGGGCGACATTTGAAAATTTTACGCCATCAAAAGCACTGTATGCAGTCAAAGGCGCAAGAAATTATTTGGATGCATAGTGTAGACCTTACCCAAAGCGGCGTCTTTCATAACTTAAACCATATTTGCTCAGTGTAGGACCCGAGTTAAAGGTAATTTATTAATAGCATATAAACAATATCGGCACCGTGTACAGCATCATATATTAAAGGACCCGAAATCCTTTTGGTATTATATAAAATCTAAAAGGGGCAGTAGAAGCCCACAAAAGATTTTAAAGAATGATGAAGCTTTAACATCTGTAAATGCAGCTCGAGAATTCGCTGAATACTTCCATTCAGTGTATAGCACAGAGAAGCCTAGGTTGGATGTGAATATGGCTATAGCGGGGGCAGGCAGTGACAATGCAGCAGCGCGGATTTATATTGACAAATTTCAGTTAAATGATGTGCGGCACGCGCTTATACACCTCAAACCGAAGAAGTCGTCGGGACCTGATGGTATTCCGCCGTACAAATTTAGAGATTGTAGGATGGTGCTGGCCGAGCCGATGTTACATATTTTCAATCTCTGTCTTGACTCTGCTGTGTTTCCCGAAATTTGGAAGATTACCCGGGTCATACCGATACCGAAGGGAGGTTCGGGAACTAAAGTTGAGGAGTACAGGCCTATTGCTGTATTGTCGACACCGGCGAAAGTATTTCTTTTTGTTTTGGGTATGGTCGGATATTATGAGCTGAGGGTCAGGAGGCAACTCTCACTCGTTACCTATATCTTTAAAATAATTAGAGGGAGGGCACACAACGCGGACATATTGGAGAGGTTGGGTCTATTCGTCCCAGACCGATATGTGCGTCGTCGGCGTCGGCCGCGGCTACTAGTAGTACCGCGCGCGCGCACTAACTTGTTGCAAGAGGCGCCGCTGACCCGCGCGCTCCGCACTCTAAACCTCATAGACGGAGATGTAGACATATTCATTTGTGCTCTGAGTGAATTCACAAGGATAGCAGTCTGTAAAATCTGCTATAGTATTTAGTTATAAAATTTTATGTTATTGTTTATAATTACATTAAGTATTAGTACTAATACTGGTGCCGGTTCAGAATACCACCACCCCATTTCCTCCCGTGGGTGTCGTAAAAGTCGACTATGGGATTAGCCGGAGGATGGGCAGCAGCTTCCTTCGATTACATTAACAAATCAACTGCGATCGCAAACCCGTCTGCCAAGCGTGGCGATTATGGCAAAACCCCCTAAGGAGCCCACAACACACCCATATCGGTCGTTGTGGTGATCTTTGGGGGAGGCCTGTATCCAGCAGTGGACTTCATTCGGCCGAAATGATGATTAGTACTAATAATATTGTTACTAATGTTACAATATCGCATTGGGTTTAGCCTGTAAAGATATTTGTATGTATGAATTAAAATCAATATTCTGTATGCCCACGTTGACGTCGGTCAAACACACCTCTTTGCTTCTCGTACGTATAGTATGACAGTCATTCTATAAATAGACATCCAAATGCATGACCGTTGCATGAGACGTTGCAGTACGGATACTGTGCGTGCTCAGTCGCGATTCGCGCTCGGTGTACATAAGTCACTGAGGCGCGTGATGCAGCATGGCGCTGCCGATCGCTTGCGAGACGTGCCTCTTTGGGTACCTAACCACAACTGGCGGTGCGTGCTGCTTTCTGCAGTTAAAGTCTGTGCATTGCACTCACGTTTAGTAGTTAACTGAGCCTCCCGATCAACAGCAGTTTTGAGAGATCGAGCTAGGCTTTGCATCTTAGAAGCCCATGAGCTTCGAATGATATTCGTCCTCTTTCTAGGAGGCATGTAAAACTCCCTTTTAGACTTTTGAATCCGATATCAATAACAACCAAATCAAAGAAAATGAATCAACACTAATCCGTAAGAATCGCCAATTGGTCAAATAATTCAGGAATTAATAAAATATTATAACAATATACAAGATTGGTAGCGGTACCTTTTGGTTTTGGTGCAGATTAGGCGGAGAACTGCTCGCGGGTACTCAATAATGTTCTCAACCAAAAAGCAAATTAGAAAAATAAGTATTAAGTCTAAGTACTAAGCTGACCTATAACATCACTTTTTGACAACGAAAACGTTACGTAATTTGATAGTAACGCCACCTAGTTAGAAAAAAGAAAAAGTAGTTAAACCTTACCAATTGAATCACTAAAAACGAAGTAACCCAGAAACGACGTAATAAATAGAATCCTCATATACTGTAGTTTTAACTTTCTCATCCAACACAGAAACAGACAAACGGACAGAAATTTAAAAAATTGTATTTTTGCCCTTAGTCTCGTTCCTGGAGTACTAGGAAGTGATTTTTTTCAAAAAATATTCTGTGACTAGTTTTTGTCTCTCTACGACATTATTACGAGTATAGTAAAGATTTTTGATTTCCTAATGTTTTGACGTTTTGATTTGCCAACCTCAGGACCTCACGTAAGCGAACCGATATTTTGTACCAAGAGTCTTTCGTAAGGCTATTGAAATAAATAACCATTCTAATTTAAATAGAGATGTTTAGCAGGTATCGACAGTTGGAATCCTGTCAGTAATTTATAAAGTCCTACACTTCATACCACATTAAAGACATCAAGACACTGTACCTAAGTGATTACGAATTGCATCGAAACAATGTAACAATGTTATAAAAACTTTAAAATCTGTAACCATGCCTGTCACTTTAGTCATCCTGCGAACACGAACACTGCAGTGCTAAAAACATTAGGAAAAACAAAATTATATAATTAATGTACGCGATGTAATCCGTTTAAGTGTTTTATTATAATGAGTAATTATCGCGAATACCTAAGACTACTGATTGGATCCATCTTTGTTTGTTTAATTAGCGAGATATCGATGAACACTTTTAACTCCGTCCCGTGGGGCATAATTAGGGGATTACTATTTGACCATCGGTGCCCCCTACCTGCAAGGCATCATAGGGGCTTACTACGCGATAGGCACATTCGCTACGTGGACAGGGACGGTAGCGTAAAGCGGAGGGAGATAACGTGCGGGGTTCCGCATAGGTAGGTTCTTGGCCCCCTTATATAGAACCTCGCATACGACGTGGTCCTGCGTGTCGTTCTCCCTGCTGGCGTCAGCTTAGTCTGTTACGCTGACGACACACTCGTGTTGGCCAGCGGGGAGTCGCTTCGAGGTAACCATCCAGCTTGCTGAGCAAGCGGTGGCAATACGTGGGCAAAATTTGATTTGACGGCACGGTTAGTGTAGTAGCTAATACAGTCTGACTGCTGCGCTCCGGGTCGTGGGTTCGATTCCCGCACGAAACAAATATTTGTATGATCTGCGGGTAGTTGTTCCTGGTCTGGGTGTATTATATGTGGAATTCATGTCTGTACTGGTGTACTGGTGCCGGCTACGAATAGCACCAACCCATCTCATCCCTTGGGTGTCGTAAAAGGCGACTTTGGGATTAGCCGGAGGATGGGCAGCAGCGTCCTTCGAGTACATTAACAACTCAACTGCGATCGCCAACCCGCCTGCCAAGCGTGTCGATTATGGCAAAACCCCCCAATAAGCACACAACACACCCATATCGGTCGTTGTAGTGATCTTTGGGGGAGGCCTGTGTCCAGCAGTGGACTTTATTTGGCCGAATTGATGAAACGCACCCACGACACAGGAGAAATCCTAGTGCGGGGCAACGTTATAAAAAAAACACTCCCTGAGTCTGCGTATAGCCTCACAAAGCCGAGGTGCTATGCTGCCCAGGAGCAGAGAAAGACCCAGTTCGTGGATACGCGTTGACGACGCGCTAATCGGGGTGGGCCGGTACATGAAGTATCTGGTTCTCACACTAGACAATCGTTGGGGCTTTTAAGAGCACTTCCAGTGCCTCGTCCCTAGAGTCGAGAGGGAAGTGGATGCATTATACCGACTGCTATTCTGTATCTCGTGCGATCCGTATAGCCACTCTGCGCTGCAGACCGTGAAGTTTGGCTCTGCAGCGCTGAACGCCTGACAGCCGGGACGACCATACAGGCGCCCCGTATAGGGCCAAGGACCGCACGACCCCTCCGCAGATACGGCAAATTTCTTCACTCAGTCACCCGCGATTGGGCAGCAGCCGGTGTAATGCACCCACTACCCTCTCGACTCGGGGGACGAGGCGCTCGAACCTCTGAGCCCCAACGACTGTCCAGGCGGAATAGTTATAAAGCCAACAAATAGACCAAGTTAGTATTACAACTAAGGTTCGTCAAAAGTACAACAACAATTCACGTGATAATATATTTTATTGAAATGTAAGGAGTGTCTTTTTCTTTGAAACGAAATCTATTACTTTAGGAAATCACACAAAACTGAATACTTAGAGTAAAACATTTGGTACATGTATAATTATCAATAAAATCTTAAATACACAAGTATATACGCTAAATCCATTGCAACTATATTATTTCTTAGAAAAGAACTAAATGTTAGGTATGCGTCTCTCAACTCGTGCGCAAGCGGCGCTGGCTGTTCAGTCAGAATGTTCAGTCAGTAATATTTCTGAAAGATACTCGATAATATGATTGTTCCATGCCTACAACTTACAAAAAACAACAATATTACAGTGATATATTTACAATAAGTTAAAATTTGCTGTTTCAAACAGTTCTCTAGGTACTATACAGAGATCTACATACACTTTGATTATCCTACGCCACATAAAGGCTTCCTAGCTAGACTTTATTTGCATTTCCTTTACTTTTTATTTTCTAAAATAAGCGAATACATTACATAATATTTCATGAATATTTATAATTATGGCTATAAATAATTTTACAATAAAATTTTATAAATACCCAAAAATGCTGTGATTTTAAAGTAAGTATATTACTTTTACTGTATAAAACCTTCACTATAATCAGGTCATTAACATCCAAAGGCTGGTTCTAAATCATACAAATGTTCTTATTATATTGGTAACTTAATTTGAAAGTTCAAACTAGAAGGTTTATATATTTGGCATGTTTTCAAAGGCCTTAAAATTCCACAGGAGCAGTATCCCTTCAACAGAAGCCATCCTGCGCTCACCAACCCGCCTGCCAATATTGGTGAGATGGCGAATTCCATTCCCCCAAATGACGACACACGGTCTATAAGCGGTTGTTCATGGCGGGAAGCGTTTGTTCAGCAGTGGACGTCTTTTGGCTGATATCATGATATAATATGGCTTTGATAATAAGTATTGATATGAGGATACATGGAAGTGTTTCTGACTAGATTCCCATGCAATATTAAAACCAGCCAAAAGTATAATGTGCATGTATGTGCGTGTATACCTTGTAAAGCCTACACTGCATTTACAGTTGACAACAAAAAAAGAATGGCTCATTAACAAGTTTGTCATCTAATTTACTGCACTTGTCTAAATATATAACAATGAATGTTTCTTTGTGTCTGTCCTCTATTTGTTGTTATACTATTCATCTGATTGAGTTGAAACTTTGTATATATGTTATTGGTACGCCCAAGACCATTTCTGACACAGAAAAAATATAAAGACTAAACCTGTAAGTCTTAATCAGACCAATCCTAGGACACCACTGCAACTCAATCCATCCCTGAATATCTGGCAAAAACAATTCATTGCCTATGTGCTATTGTTCCAGGCATTCACTGTTAACAGCCTAAGCGAATTTTTATTGAATAGTTATCATATACTATTTTTTATATATCACTACTGAGACCTTCCACATATCTAAGATAATGTTCATGCCGATCAGCATATTTATCTGCATTCTTTCGTCTATCCTTTATGAATTCCTTCTCATGCTTGATTAACACCCTAAAAAGTGGACTATAATAAACCCAGCTTGTGTCATATTTCTCAACTTTACCCTGATGCTCTTTTACTTCTGCATCAAGACAGTTTTGACATTTAAATTTACGTTCACCAGCTTCACCTGGTATAATTTTCCTCTCTAGTTTGCCATTATTTCTCTCTATTTCTAAGTGATTATACATAGCAGCTAAGATTTCATGTACAATAAATCTTCGGTGGTACCAGAGCGTCTCATGATACTTGTAATACTTTAATAATTCATCATTCACAGCTAATTCATAGAATAAAATTTCGAATTTTCGAGATGTAGCATAGTATGTGGCAAAGCATTTACAGTTGCCTGGGCAATGACCTAACAAGAGCGCAATCAAGTCATCATCTTCTATTGTTTTCTTAAAGGTTTTGCTAGGCTTCACAGTTGGATCATTAGGTATGTGAGTAGAAATAAAATTTTGAAAATTCTCATGTAAGTTGACCCCCAGCCGATTTTCAAATATTGTCCACTTCTCAACTATGTTGTAAAGATTTTTCACACAGAACTGGCGGTAGTGGAAGCAACTGTAGTCTGAAACGTGATTTGATGTCCAATGCTGCATGAATATATATTCATTGAAGTAAAGGATGGTGCAATCAATATCATATCTAAATTTCCATGCAGTATTCATCAGCCACCGTCGATGGTCCCAACAGTGGTAGTTATTAGGAACCTTGTCTGCAGCCATGATACAAACACTAACCTCTTGACCAATTATAAGATCAATGAATTCATAGGGATGCACTACGTCCTCTGAAACCAATAACAAATGATTAACTTTCAGTGAAATTCTAAGGTAGGGCTCTTATGCACATTGCAGAGAATTTGCATTGATTTTATATAAACCTGTTAACACTATTTCATAGCCAGATAAGAGATATTAGATTCAGTAGCAGATTCAAGTCCATATGGTTTGCCCAATAAAATACCATCAAAACTAAATAACACATATTTAAATTTTACATGCTGATATACCAAGGCAAATAGTCAATGTACCTGATAATATCTGCTTGGTTCTATTTACATCATGCAGCTGCTTTGACTCTTCCCTCAGACGTACAAAACTCAGAGAATATGTTCTCTGAGTTTTCAAGCCTGAATTAAGCTCAACAGTGTAAGCATGATAATTATCACATATCACGCTAGGGTTCAAATCACTTCATCCCACACAAATAAAATATGTGTTTAACATAATCTATACAAATAAATAAAATTGAAGTGTCTGTTTGTAATGTCAAAATAACAGCTTTTTACTAAATGCATATGAAAGTATATACGGTACCTATAACAAAAATCCATTTTTTAAATTTTTTGTCTGTCTGTCTGTCTGTCTGTCTGTTTGTTCCGGGTAATCTCCGAAACGGCTGGACCAATTTTGACGGGACTTTCACTGGCAGATAGCTGACGTTATAAGGAATAACTTAGGCTACTTTGATTTTAGAAAAATAATTAGGGTTCCGCGCGAAAACGATAAAACCCTTGAAATCCAAAATATATATTCTATGTCAAGTGTCTATGTCGAAGTACTCTAAATTTCTTTTAAATTAAACGCGGGTGAAACCGCGGGTCCCAGCTAGTTGAATTATACAATTTTACCATGTTTTTATTAACATGCAATATTTTTACTATAATTTCATTTGAATTACATTTTAAACTAACTTCAAGATGAGTTAGACTTGAAAACTTAAACATAGCTCAGAACTGAATGACTTTGCAATATTTACTCGCTTTCTTGTCTCGCTGGTTTGCTTATTTTATACAAAACTTAAAAGCAGAAATTAATAATGATTGCAATATACGTTTAATTAAATACCTCATTTTAACCTTACAAACTTATAACCCAAACAGATTGTGTGTGATCTGTATATCTGTATGTATACTAAAACGTAAATTAATACATATAACATACCTTTTAGTACACTATCTAATACCCATCTTCTATAAGCAAAAGCTTCATTACACTTTGGCTTCCTTGATATAACTAATCTTGTGAATTGCAATTCTGGTATCAACTTAAGGAAATTTTTGTCAAACATTTCTCTTCTCTTGTTCCATAATGTGATTATATCAGGATTTAATAGCAGTGTAGCATTTAACAGAACAGTTAGCCAGTCACAGTTAGAATTTGATGGTCTACTTTGCCTTCGCTTTGGGTTAGCCAAATACATGTCCATTAATTCGGTATAGCATTGCGTGTATACATATTTTACACACCAAGACTCCAACCCAACGGAAGTTTCTACACACAGTACAGGTGACTTATTCTTATTTGATTCCGCAGGGATGATGTCGAATTCAGTCCTGAAAATTTTATAAAATTAGCAGGGCAGTCTTTGTAACGTAATTGAAGTTTTGCCAATTCAAAGTAAATATTTACAATCCAGGTTTCGAAAGAGCATGATTCAACTCTTTTATTATTCTGTCTACCAGGTCGCTATTTTTATTCATGTTGATTATGATAGCATACAATAAGGAACTAATTTAAATTTCGTGACGTTCTAGTATTTAGTAATTACTTAATTATAACTAAAACATGTTAAACGCAAAACATTTTGTTATTCTAACGTCAGTCGTCAGCAATGTACTCAGTGGTCGTCACTCGTCACTTGTCAGTCTAGAGATAGTAGAGATGGCAATAACGGCTACATTTCAATAATGAATTACACTGCTGTGTTATTTTACAACAACTGTTATTATAAGCTGCTGTCAGTTATCCTGTTATCCTGCTGTTGAGTCGTTTTGCTGTTTTGCAACATTATAATGAATTATGTGTAGCTTGTCCTATAGTAAAGTTTATATACAGTACATGACTTAGTAATTTCTTACAATAATATTAAACACTAACTATATACTATACTAAAATGATTTAGTAATTACAATAATCTAAAACACCAAACTAAACTTTTCAACTATCACCGGACAGCGACAGCGGATAATGACAATCGTGTTCGTGATCGCAATGACAACAATAACGATAAAATTTGCATTAGTCGCAACTCACATTACATTATTGTCTTACTGTTGTCAAATTTGTCAAATGCTTTCTTATTCACCACGTAGCCGTGCGACGTTAGCTGCGAGTGTGCAGTGTACCTGGCTGTTGTCAATAACAATAACGAAAAATGACAACAGGATAATTAGTTGTTCAATAATGTGTTATACGTTGCGTAAGAATAATGCATTACAGTATCCGTTATTGAAATAATGAACACCTCTAGTCGTCACTCGTCTGTGCAGTGTTAACTGGTAGGGATGTTCGATATTCATCGATGTTAAACAGGAAACATTTGATATTTTTACATCGAATTTCAGTCCTCTAAAACATCGGCACATCGATTGTATGAGAGTAATGTCGGAACATCGATATTTCCATATACAATTATAGTCAAATTCCAGTAAATACCCACCCAATAAGCACTCGATTCGGAGTAAAATAATAGATTGTGTGTTTTGGCACCCAAATCGTCGATGTTTACCTTTCGATGTTTATCGTACAGCGATTCTTTAGAAAGAATGTTACAATCGCTGTTGTTCTAATAACAGCAGGGATTGCTTAATGTTCTAAATGTCAGTTCAAAAGTCAAGACCTTCCAATTCCAATTTTAGTTTATGGCTCCATCGGTTTAAGGGTTAGATTCAGAAACGAGTTTAAGGGTGAGATTCAGAAACGAGTCTAAGCGTGAACAGTTCTGATGACAATATACTAAAATGATAGAAATAACCTGATGCTGCAGCCAGGATTGTTGCCTCATGAGGGTACTCCTCTACGGTTAGTAGCAGGGATACTGAACTTTACGTATACGTTTAATTTTGATAGCTAAACATGATCTCCTCCTTGAAGTGATACTGCAGCCAGGATTGTCTCCTCACGAGGACACTCCTTGACGGTTAATAGGTAGTATAAAAATAAACTCATAAGCTTGTAAATCGTCAATCAATCATATATGTTAACATTTCAGCCGCAAGACTTCCACTGCTGGACATAAGCCCCTCATAAATATAACAATCACCAATCTCGGCAATCGGGTTTTATTGCAGGTGAGTTGTAAATGTACTCGAAGAAGGCTGCTGTCCATTCTTTGGTTAATCTATTAGATCTACGACTCCCACGGTATGAGGTGGGTTGGTGCTATTCTCAACTAGCACACACGTATAGATTATTTACTATATATACTACACTACTATAATACCATAGAACCAAATGCAACGTAGCAGATTATATAAATAATATTATAATATATAATAGTATTTTTTACAATCGTGAGTCGAACGTAGATTAACTTCTGTTTTAACTTATGCTTAATTTTAAGGTCCCAAATCGCTGGTTCAGCAGCTATTAGTTCAATAAATTTTGATACTTTTTCATTAGACCATTCATCTATCGGTGCGTAACTGCTAACCTAAAAAATATACGTACTCCTAATGTGAGTGCTTGAGACGGACTGCGCTCTCGCGCGAATATGGGGCCGGTTACTCGTGTTCATACTGCCAGCCCTTTGACTGGCGCACAGAAAACCGACAAAAGAGGGAGCGGTGGGCCTGACGAGTAACGTAGCAACACTACTTCTCTGCCAGCTTCCCTCGCTACTTCCCACGCCATCGTTCCATCGAGTGTGTGGCTGTGATATTAGATTTTTCTTGGGAAGTTAGCATAAACCATATATTTTACTGGTTTGTTTTAAATAAAAGGAAATATGAGATAGAATAAAAGAGATGAATATGATATATATTACGTATGTGGCACAGTACATATCGGCCATTTATACGTCTACTGTTGAACAAAGGCCTCCCCCATAGATTTTCACAACTGTATCATTTTGGGGGGTATTTGCCAATTCTCAACACGCTTGGCAGGCGGGTTGGTGAGCGCAGTATGGGTACCGTTTCACAGAAGGGACGCTGCTGCCCATCCCTCTGGTTTAGATTCCCTTAGTCGCCTTTTACGACATCCACGGGAGGAGATGGAGTGGTGCTATATTCTTAATCCGGACACCACACGGAATTGTGGCACATTGACGGAAATAAATAATATATAGATATTTGAGTAAAAAAATGCATGCATCCTCCGCAAGTAGCGACAGGCGGGTGATTGCCTTACGTATTACTATTTTTTTTAAACGCTTTTCCACTGGGTCTTTGGCTGCGCGATAGCTGCTATCGCGTCTGCTGTTGCTGTTTTTAGCTAATCAGCCCGCCAGACACTACACGGTTGTGTGAAATAAATACCTATACTTTTTTATATTATGTTTGATCATAATTAATTTGCCTTACAATAAGATTGCCAAAGCAATTAAAAGCTTCACGGGTCTGATCAATTAACCACATACCGATCTACTACGATCCCAATCCGTCTGATAAGTAAAGTGATTACTTATGGCAACTTTCGCTATAATCGTTCATTTTAGCGTTTATAGGGAGACCTATAGAACATGGAGAGTTGTTTTCACAAATCTCTAACGTTCTATGGTGAAATCTATGTTCACAATAGCACGGACATGAATATGATGGCCCACAGAATAGAACTGTTATTATTGGTAGGTTAAGAAGCAAAAGCAAATTAATAAAGCAGCTAGAAGTTTATTATTTACAATTTTGTTTTAAACCTTTTTATGTCTTATTTAGGAGAAACATAACATTCTCAATTTCTTTAAAAACACTATTTATGACTGGAGTAATATTTTGTACTGGTTTATTATCAAGTGACAACCAAATTGTGCCGGGTGCGCCAATTTTGAACATCTGAACAAATGCTGTGACTGCTGACTCCACTCTGTAAATAAAATAAAGTATAATAAATACCGATTTATTTTTACAAGTGAATTTTAGTTTGGACGAAATTCGACCGTATTTCCTTGTGTTTTAAGTTTATTTTAGCTTTCTGCACTCCTTCTTATATAAACTTTAACCATGCCAAATGTCGCACTTCTCCGTGCGCGCAATTTTGCTTAAAAAGGGGTGCAAAATTTTCTCTTCACGTGTTATTATATAGATTCTCATAAACGCTGCCCGTCATTCGGATTTCTCCTGTATCGTGGGGACAGTTTATAGACAAACGTCTCACATGCACAAACAAAGGGATGGGCACGACTTGGGCAATTAACTTTGGGGTATTATTCCAATAGTGAGTTCTTTCAAATAATAAAGTGCACTAGCCAGCCAATTCCAAAAAAGGCTTTGATAATTTAATTGTACGCTTTGTTCAGCAGTGGACGTCTTTTGGCTGATATGATGATGATGACGCAGTATAAATATACAAGGTCTTAATTTAATAGTCCACGATATTTTTCATGGCGCTATACTGAACGATGAAGATAATGTAGGTATAAATAAAAACTTGTAAATTTGCTGTTTAAAAATTATTTTATTAAATCATTTATTTCATTACATCCTAGTTCTCTTAGTTGTGATAATATTCACATGCATCTAGTAAGACAGTGGCGGACGGGGCTGGTTGACTGATATAGATAGTCTGTAACGTTAAACAAAACAGACGGCGCACGGTAGCGACATCACACAAAAGAAAGAAATGGATTTTTACTGTGACATTTTTTGTGTTCGGTACATCATCTTAAGCATTTACTGAGGCACCATGCAAAATATCGTGGATTATTAAAATAAGACCTTATATAATATTAGTTAAGTTTCACTCTAGCCGTTAGCAGCGGTTTAGGTGGTAACGTACTTACTTGCCGCACAGACGGTCGGGTTTCAAGGAGCGGAGGGGTATGCAGGACTTATACAGTTCCGCAAAAGGGACGCTGCTGCTTATCTCTCTGCCTTAAGAGTGCTTTACGGCCGTAATTAATAATCAACCTAATCCAAAATCTCTAGATTAAAGATTCTGAAGACACAAAACAGTTAAATCCGAAATCCAAAGATTTTGGATAAGATTGGTTATTATTTTCAGCCGTTAGTCGCCTTATACGACACCCACGAGAAAAGATGTACGGCCAAAATTAATAATCAATCTAATCTAAAATCTACAGATTTAAGATTTTGGACTTGCGTAATCTGTTTTTACGTTAAGATCACATTTAACACAAAAAATAGACATGTCCGTAATCCAAATATTTTGGATTAGACCGATTATAAATTTTGGCCGTAAGACATAAACGTAAGAATGAATTGGAAATTGGAGTCTTTAAGTGCGTAAGCAGATTGGGCAGCGGGAGTTGGAATTCTGAAATGTCTTTTGGCGACTAACGGCCGAATACTGAAACGCCTAACTATTAAGTCTCGCCTTAACTATTCGAGAAATCTGTTTTAGGTAGGAAACGAGGCGGCTCAAAGGGTTAAGCGGAGACTTGATGTTAACTGGCGTTTCAGTATTCGGCCGTAAGTTATCTAAGTCGCTTTTTTCCGAAGTGTTAAAGTTGGTCTTAACTGTTACGTTTAAAATGTATAAATTTCTTACGCTCAGCCTTCAGTGTGTATGTTTTTTTGTGGGATATCGGTATGTGTAATTAAGTTTTGAAGACTGTGCGTGGTGCTCTTTCGAGGTTGATCAAGTAAGTAAGTTTTTACCGCTCGTCCCCAAATTACTGTTCTATATTCGTGACTGACATAGAGTCTCAAATACCAGTTTCTTCACTTCAACAGATGCTCTATCTCGTATATTTTTTTATAACGTAGGTTTCCTTCCAAACGCATTTGACTAGTTCCCTGGTTTGGGGTCTTAGGGTGAGATTCAGAAACGAGTCTAAACGTGAACTTATTCTTCCATCTGTCAAAATTATGAGCGTAAGTAGTGCATTTTGACAGATGGAAGCGTAAGTTCACGCTTAGACTGATTTCTGAATCTCACCCTAAGTGGTAGGTGGTAGGTGTTGTTCGATGATTACTCCGAAGTATCTAATTTCTTCTACTTTATAATTTAAGCGGCGCGGACAATGACACCGTTCGGTGTTAACTGAGTAATGGCATAAGACCCCGTCTATTTTCAAACGCCATGTTGGTGTTTTGGTGGCTAGTGTTTTTCTGAAGGCAATATAACTGGTCTTTTTGAGATAAAGTACGTGTAGAGCCACTTTGAGATCCCGATCATTTCTGCTCTCCTGCAGAAGTCTTCTCACTCAGTTCCATGAATCAGGTCAGCGTTTGGGATCATTATTTTAAGTATGTCATCCATGTATATAATGTTAATGATTAATGTTGGGCCAAGTATACTGCCCGGCTCTAAAGCTGATTTTCTGTTCATCACTGAAACATTTTAAATTATGATACATTGTTGTCTATTGTTCAAATAACTACAGAGCCAGACTACTGCTGTACCTGTTATACCTGACCATTTCTGTGTCCTGATGAGTTTTAATAGTATAGTAACAGAGGTGTTATCGAACGTCTTGGCAAGGTCACACAATATTTCAAGACGTAGTCTCTCCACTCCGTCATCCGTAGGTTTTGACGTGATTTTCGTTAGCAGTTTATTTATTTATATTTCAACAACGCAGTTCAACTCTGTTGTTGATTTTCCTTTTCTGAGCCCAAATTACGTTTCTGAGAGTAATGTAAGTAATTTATCGTTCAACAGTTGTGAGAGTTTAAAATGGCGCTGTGATAAAATCGAGGTAAACGAGGTCTAAAAACTCTTGCCTACTATTCCTCTCACCAGTAACTCTGTAACCTAAGAACTAGATTAAGTAACCAAATTATTGATGCCATAAGTTTATTAGGTACTCATTACTAGCAAATGCGATCTCATAAACACTGTACGATATTAGTATTAAATTCGTCTTAATTACTTTTATGAATGATTTCTTAAATCTGTATTTTTCTTTAAATTTATAGAAGATTAATAAGTAGTATGCTTAAGCTTGTTTGTTGTAACTTTAGATTGATTTTTTAAGATTAAAATTTTGTTCATTCATTCAATATATAAAAGCTACGTGTATTAACGATTCCAATTTTGATTTCATTTGAAGTATATACGTTATATCCAGTCCACCTTCTGTAGATCAACAAACACAACATCAAAATTAAAACTCTTGATTAACTTTTTATTGTTATCTGAATTTAGATTTTGAAAAATGTGGCAAAACCAAAAAGCTAGTTTAATATAAACTAAAAAAAATTGACGTAATTTATATATAAATATAACTTTCTTTCGTAGTTTATAATAATCTGTTGGACCCTCTAGAGCTAAGGCTCTACCTTAGCGTAGAATACTGAGTATGAGGTTATCAATTGTCACCTGTGCAATAAAGCTCCATACTCTGGAAAGATAAGAAAAAAGCTCTACTTCCGTGGTAAAATTATAGAAATGCTCACTGAAAGCCTGATTCTCCCGAGTAAATCCCACTCATGCTCAATAGGATTGAGATCTGAAGAATAAGCAGACCACTCTAATACCCTTATATTGTAATCGCTAAACTCTTGACCAGCCTTGCGGTGTGTGCACGTGTATTGTCTTGCATGAACACGAAATCTGGGCCGAGCAGCTATCAGTGAGACATGACTATAGGTTGCACAACATCGTCACTGTATTGCTCCGCATTTAAATTGCCTCGTATCCAAACAAGATGTGTTCTTCCAACCAGGTGAATTCCAGTCCACACCACTACCGCCCCGCCTTCGTAAGGATGAACTTCCTGAGGATTCTGGTGCCCAAACACTCACCAAATACGCATTCTCCTTGAATCGGTGTGAAATCCGAACCGAGACTCATCGGAATACAGAACAACAACAGCGGAAATGTGCGTTATTCCACAGCAAACGATGCCCTCAAACGTCGTGCATCGAACGTCGTGCGTCGAACGTCACAGTGCTGGAACAATTAGCGGTCTACGAGCGTGAACTTCATATAATCTTCTCCTGGCAGTTTGGCTACTAATAATTACTTAGTGCTGTGACTGGAGTCTTCCTACCAGCTGGCGAGCTATAATCTGGTCCTGTCTCCTTGCAGCATTTTGCAGATAATGTTTTGTCTCTGATAAGTGACCCAGTAACTTCCTCGGTAACGCTCGGCTAGATCTCCTGTAGCCTGTAGCGTGCCCATAATCGGCAAATTATCCTTGGTTGCGTGTTAACAGCGTCCGCAATTTTGCGCCCAGCTTTCAACATACACAGCCCAAAGCATCGCTTCCTGCTTTAAATAATGACATGACATATCGCTCAGACTGTTATTCTTCACGAAAAAAAACTAAAAATGACAATAATCAATGTGATTGTTACGTTGTTCCTCCATAATTCGAAAAGCTTTTGGTGTGCTTTTATTTGGACTTATATTTAATGCATTTTCAACCTACATTTACAAATTTTGATGGCCATTACTTTTTTAAAGCATTTTCTTAAATCTATACAAATAAATAAAATTTAAGTGTATGTTAGTAATGTTAAAATAATAGCTTTTTACTAAATGCATATGAAAGTATATACGTAACTTTTAAAGAATACGCTTTTTTTGTCTGTCAGTATGTCTGTTTGTTCCAGCTAATCTCCGAAAAGGCTGAACCGATTTTGATGGGACTTAGACTGTCAGATAGCTGATGTTATAAGGAGTAACTTAAGCTACTATGATTTTAGAAAATGAATTAGGGAAGATTAGATTAAAAGTATTAAAACCCATGAAATACAATATTATATATGATAATTATTTATTATTTACTAGCTGTGCCCCGCCGTTTCATTTAACAGAAATCGGATCATTTATAAATAATTTAACATTTTATAATTAGTATCTACATGTATTGGATTCATGTGTTTTAATTTTTTTTCGCCTAACGCCGGAACAAACAGACAGACAAAAAAGAACATTTTGCTATAAGTACCGTATATACTTTTATAAGCAATTAGTAAAAAGCTATTATTTTGAGATTACAAACAGACACTTAAATTTTATTTATTTGTATAGAATAATAATACAATTTCTTTTAAATTAAACGGTGGATGAAACCGCGGGGCACAGCTAGTAAGTAAGTCCCTACTTTATTGAGTACTGTAAGTTCTGTATTCGACTTTTGGGTAATTATGATGAAGATTAACTTTGATGCACTTCAAGCAGTATGATATTCCTTTAATTTAGATGGATAAGATAAAAACCTTACTTTTGAATTGCCTGTGTTTCAGCGGCCAAAATTTTTCCAAGACTTGGATCATAAGTCGTCGTTTCCAAACTATGTAACAAAGGAGTGTCTGTAGCTCCGAAACACATTGTCAAAATCCTTATGCCTGTGTTTTCGTAAAATGGGTCCATCTGAAAACATAATAAAGACGATTTTTCTTCTTACTTTTTCGTATGGTTAGTGGCAAACATTTGTCAGAATCGTTCAAGTCGACCAAAGACCGACTTGGCTTAACGACTGCCGTCTAATGACAAAAACCAGGACCGACTATTTTACGTGCCCTCTGAAGCACGGATAGGCTTAGTTCAAATATCACTTTGCGGTCACCCATCTATAGACTGACCGAGTCGAGCGTTGTTTAACCGCACTATTGTTTAACGATCAGTGACTTCCATTGGCTATGAGCGCTTTTTGTCCTAGACCACATTGTCAGAATCTTTTTTATTAATCGCAATTTTTGGCGGATTTTTTTCCCCTTTGTGGCGTGGCTAGCCGCATGCTCTACTAGAAAGACGCTCGCAGCACACGGCGGAACGCCATCGTCTCGGATGTGTATTTTTGCTAATTTAGGTAAGTATGTACCTAAATTATAAACATACATATATTATATTATTCCGTTTGCTGTCCGTATTCAGAATATAGCACTACTCTATCTTCTCCCGTGGACGTCGTAAAATGCGACTAAGGGACTAAACCAGAGTGATTGGCAGCAGCGTACCTTTCGTTAAACAGCAGGCATTCTGCGCACACCAACCCGCCTGCCAAGTGTGGTGAGCAAAATGCAAAAAGGGCAAAAATAGCAAATTACCCCCAAATTACGACACACGGTATGTAATCGAATTCGGAGTCCTCTGTTCGACAGTGGACTTTCTTTGGCTGATATGATGATTATGATACATATATTATTGTATCGTGATTGATCACAGTAAACTGCCTAGTCATACTTCGAATTTAACTTACCGCTAAACATTGACTGAAGTGCAGTACAGCCATTTAAGAACCACCGTAAATGGGTAGGAATGGAAATTGAGTCAAACCAAGTACTGACGAAATGTTGATGATAGAGCCGCCAACTCCACCATTGTCAGTCCTCATATGCTTAATGCCTTTCAGGGTGAAGGAAACTAATCCTTGCTGAAAAATAATGTCTCTTTGTATAGGTAAAGTTGAGGACAACAGATTGCGCGACCATAGACCGTCTATGAACTGATCTCGGCATCAATATCGGAACGTTTCCGTATGGTGTCCGGATTAAGAATACCACTCCATCTCCTCCCGTGGATCTAGTGCCCTAGACCAGGGCCAGGGACCAGGATGGACAGCAGCGTCATTTCTTTGTAACAGTAGCCAATCTGCGCTCACCAACCCACCTGCCAAATATGGTGAGTACTGGCAAGTTCCTCCCAAAATGACGACATATGACATGTAATCGGTCGTTGTGGAATCTATGGGGAAGGAATTTGTTCAGCAGTGGAGATCCTTTGACTGATATTATGATGATGATGACAGGCGATGATCTGAAAAACCGAATAACTGGGTCGGGATGTTAGCAGTACACCATCATTCATGTAACAGTTAGGGTACATTAGGTATGAAAAAATACTTTACATACGCCTGTAAAAAACTCCTTAAATGATCTTGAAATAATTAAATTCTTCAGGTTTTCAACAATGTCCTACCGAAGTACTGGATCAAGGCTTCTCTAAGAGGTAGTGCTCCTTGTCACCATGCGGGGCCCGCGCGTCAGTAGACCGTGTCGACAACAGGACACTGCTGCCGGTCAACGCCTTGCGAGTATACATAGCCCTCAACAACGTGCAGTTGGGATTGACTTTTGGGAAAGATTGTTTGAGTGTTTGCACTTATCCTTTGCATGCCAAAACTTCATAAAATTAGTATGCAAAAAATATTTATAGCTACACACCCTATTGACGTCACAGGTAGTTCTCCACACTCGCGGCGTATCGACCATAATGCCAGCATTATTGATGATGAGGTCAATTTGCTTGAACTGAGTGAGCACAAAGTCGAATGCGGTCGTTATGTCGTCTTCCTTGCTCACGACACATTTTATGAACAATCGTTATTTTATGAACTTCGTTCAATCGCTTGACTGTCGCTTTACATTATTTTTTATTGATGTCCAGTGGAAATTCTACATGGAACTTCCTTCACCCCGGGGAAGGGCGAAGGGGTATGCTGGACTCCTACCGGCTAAAACCACTGGAGTGGTAATCTTCGGCACCGAAGGGGGGCTCCAGGTCCTCGTAAGATCACAATAGAGCCGCCCATTGGTGCCACGCCTTTAGGCACATCTCGGAGGGGATGACTGTAAAGCGGTCACCCCACTCTAGCGGAGAGAAGACGACTGTAAATAGGTCGCCCCCTCCAGGCACTTCTCGGGGAGGATTGTAAAGGATCCCCCCAAGCCTCGCTATGCGCTGTGCTGCGCACACGGTGGCACGTGACCACATGCGCGCCACCGTCTTCCCGGGGGTCGCTCGGTGTGAGCACAAAGACTCCCCAATCTGCGCACCCGCGACCCCCGAGGCCCCCCACCATGAGGTGACGGCAGGGGACTCAGGCGTGTTGGACTTGGGAGCCGGGACGGTTGTTGCCCCGGCGCCGTCTCGTCCTTCTCCGTGCGGGATCGGCTCTCTCCCGATCCCGCCCTGCAGTCTCCTTTTGCAGCATTCCTTTTTCTTGAGGTGGTAAATTCCCGCTCTTCTCTTGTGTACGACACTAGTTCAGGTTGGAATGATGACAAAATATTTTGGGGTGATGTGCGATTCATGTTTATATCTTGAATTGTATTTTAAAGTTTACGTACACTATGCGCGTTCTTTTATCACCATCAAAGTTGAGGCACGCGATATTGAGAAATTCAATTCAATAAGACGCTACACAATTACATATCACAATCAGTCAACAAAGATTGCAAATACATTTTGATTTCTTTAAATATATATTTATTAAAATGAGTGAATCGAGACGTCAATTGGAATATATCTCAGATACACTCAAATCGAAGATATTCGATACGTTATTAATTTCGGCCGTTAATCCGGATTGCCTGCTTTGTACTCGTATATCTGATGTGAAGCCTTATGAAGTTTTTCGATGGACAATACTACTTTCTGATCTTATCTCTAGGTTGCTACCGCTTTATAAATAAAACCAATGACCTAATATAATATTTCATATCTACTGCTTTATCTGATAAAAGCATTTAGTTTGTATTATGTGTAAAAAATTGAACAGAGAGTCATCCAAGTCACTTAATAGTCGCTTGGAAGGAAAGAAAAATTAAATTACAATATGTTTTTCTCAGTTGTCTGTTTTTAATATAACTGTTATTAGGTAGGTAGGCAGCAAAAGCAAAACAATAACGCAGCTGGAAGAAGAATAGGTAGAAAGAAAGAATAATAAATTTGAGAAAAGTAAATTTATTATTTACAATTCTGTTTTTATGTCTTATTTAGAGGAAACATAACATTTTCAATATCTTTAAAAACACGATTTATGACTGGCGTGATATTTTGAACTTGTTTATTATCAAGTGACAACCAAATTGTGCCGGGTGTGCCAATTTTGAACATCTGAACAAAAGCTGTGACTGCTGACTCCACCCTGTAAATAAAATAAAGTGTGAGGTAGTTCACCGTCTCTACTTTCGTGCGGTCCGTGGCCCTCTACGGGGCACCTGTATCGCTCGACTGTTAGGTGCCCGCGCTGCCGAGCCAAACTTCAGAGTCTGCACCTAGGCTATACGGATCGCACGAGGATACCGAAGTGTCCTTTTTTTTAATTGGTGCTCAGTAGAAAATCTTCATGAACTTCCTTCGCCCCGTAGTGTCCTACGAGGCGGCAACTCTCCTGGCGCGCTTTCCGCCTTTCGACTTCCTGACGGAGACAGATGATTGGGTCTATGATCAGATGCGCTCTTTTCTCCAGAGCGGCGAAAACGTGCCTCCAGTTAACTCATTGCGTGTCGTAAACGAGACACAATTAAAAATCTATTGAGTCTACACGGCTGCCGGCAATTAACACGCGAGGGGTGGGGCGTTTGACCGGCAGGGGAGGATTGGCCACAGGATAAGACGCGAGGTCACGGCACAGTGTGGAAGCGACCAGGATACCGTACAGCACACGCTCGAAGCGTGAATGCTGTGGTCGGTCTCTTTCTGTGAGAGCGTCATGCTCCAGAAGGAGACCGCAGAGCGGGATCGGGAGAGGGCCGGTCCCGCATCAAGAAGGACGAGGTCTAACACACCTAAGCCCCCTGCCGTCGCAATATGGCGGGGGGCCTCGAGATTCGTGGGCGCGCAAATTGGGGAATCTGCGTGCCCACACCGAACGACCCACCGCCGAGAACCGTGCCCTTTGGAATCCCGCTCGTAAACTCCCTTCCCTTTAGGCTCCCGTCCGTACCCACGTAGTGGACGTGCCTTTCACATAGATAGCATGATGTCCTGATGTAGACTAGTCATGCTGCAATCTACCACAAATCATGGACGCGGAATTTCTACTACAACGCGATCGTGTTAGGATCTGCAGATTGTTTCAACCACTGACTGGTGTTTGGGAAAAACTCTTGGCCGAATGCCAATGCAGGTGGGACACATATTTTAAGGGCCGTCACCTGTACCAGTTCTTTCCATCCGTTCGTGAGCGGCTGGCAAGTGCATGGTTGGAAGTTGATCATTGCGTGGCTCAATTTCTCACCGGTCATGGTAACTTTAAGGGTAAATGATTTAGTTTCAAGCTTGTTACCTCACCATTCTGCAAATGTTCTACACCTGACTCTGAATATTAACAGTCTGCACATCATATCCTGTGGGAGTGTATTCTTTGGCAAGATGAACGCAATGAGAGCACAAGGTAATTTAAAGTAACACTGGTGTTTCTAGACGGTAAGAGTCTGTCACACCCTTTCTGCCTTCCCCAGGGCGGAAGAAGAATTCCTCAAGATATAAAAAGGCATGTTTTGGATTCTAGATGAGTGATTAGAAAATTTATTTATGCATCCCAATGCCAATGATGCATGAATGCTACTAAGCAAGTAGTTGTTAAGGGAGATATTACTTTCGAAACTTAAGATTATTGGAATAGTGCTTGCACCAAGATCCTGGGTAAAGGTCCTTGAAAGATATTATATCTATTATGATAATGATTGTGTAGATCACGTAAAATAATACAAACAAAGGAAGAGAAAAACAAGATTCTGTTCTTGTCTGAAATTATAATAAAGATCGACGATCTGAGATTTCATACTGCAATTGAACACATATTTTTTTGACATTTTGTATATAGTTCAATATTAAAAAATGTACGCGATATGATATTTCTTTAATCTTGATGGATAAGCTAGTCGCAAATATTATTGTGTACAGTTAATAACTTACTTTTGAAACTCAACTGCTTCATCTACAACTACAGCAGCCAAAATATTTCCAAGAGTTGGATCATAAGTCTTGGTTTCCAAATTATGCAACAAAGGAGTGTCTGTTGGTCCGAAACACATTGTCAAAATCCTAATGCCTGTGTTTTCATAAAACGGGTCCATCTAAAAAGGTAAAAGAGACTAATTTTATCTGTTAAGGCATATCATAATAGTTAAATACAAATACAATAAAGTTATTTGATTTATTTTTGATAGAGACGCGCGCTGCACACGTCGCTCGTCTGTACGCCCCCGCCATCTCGAGCCTGTCTCTAATTGGGCAACAAATTCCCCTTAAGTCCACCGCCCGCAGGCTGCAAGTAGGTAATGGAAGCTGGATGGCTTCCCATACGCTCTCGCTCAGAACTATAGACAGATCTACGGCCTGAAACGAAAGGTCTTCGACCACCACGCCACAGTTTTGTAACCTCTCCAGCCAGTCTTCTATGACCGGTCTTCCTGCCACTGTCGCGGTGTGCCCTACTGTATGACTGTACCTTTCGTTTTGCGTAATAGCGAAATATTATTCCGTGTGGTGTCCGGATCAAGAATATAGCACCACTCCATCTCCTCCCGTGGATGTCGTAAAAGGCGACTCAGGGAAACTAAACCTGAGGGATGGGCAGCAGCGTCCCTTCTGTGGAACAGTAGCCATACTGCGCTCACCAGCCCGCCTGCCAAGCGAGGTGAGTACAGGGCAAATACCCCTAAATTGACGACACTATTGTGGAAATCTATGGGGGAGGCTTATGTTCAGCAATGGGCGTATAAATAGCTGATATGAAGATGACGATGAAATATTATTTATTTATTTTATTCACTTGTTTTGGGGAAAAAATGTAAGCCTTCGTAAAACAAATGAATAGTTAAAACAATGCCCGTAATTGTTGATTAGAATTGCAGTGATTTCAAGTTGTATTCCCGAACTTTGCGTTTAAAAGAAAATTTGTGATTGGAGATTTTTTTTATATCAAGGGGAAGCACGGTTCCTGAGGTTAATTGCTGAGACAGCAAAGGAATTAAAAATAAAACCTGTACGGTGAGAGGGAATCTAAAGAGTAACATATGATAGGATAGAAATCTTCTTCACGAAGATAATCGGCCATTAAGAAACAATATATGTATATTTCCTTTATTCAAAATAAGATGTGTTACCATATATAGATATCCATAAGACATCCACTGCTGAACAAAGGCTTCCCCATAGATTTCAACAACTGTGTCATCATTATGAGGGGAATTTGCCAGTATTCACCACGCTTGGCGGACCGGTTGGTGAGCGCAGTATACATAGGCTGCACTAAAAGTATCGGGAATGGAATATTTCCACTGTTCCTGTCATATTAAAATCTTTTTAATTGAAAACTCCTTGGTTTTACAAATCGAATACCATTTATTTATTTAAAAAAAGTTTCACGGTCTTGTCACAAGGTTTTGTCAAACTTGTTTAGTCGTTGAGAAAATGGAATTGACTCGAGAAAATTCAAGAGCGATGATTTATTATGACTTTCGAAGTGGTTTAACACAAAAACAGTGTGTTGACCGGATGATTTCTGCATTTGGTGATGAAGCCCCAACCAAAACCACAATTTATCGCTGGTTTGCTGAATTTCAACGTGGACGTGTCAAGCTCAGTGATGATCCTCGTCAAGGTCGTCCAAAAACTGCAGTCACCCAAGAAAACGTTGATGCTGTGCGTAAGCTGATTGAGGAAAATCGACATGTGACATACCGCGAAATTCAGGCAACTTTAGACATTGGCATGAGTCAAATACAAATAATCTTGCATGAACAATTAGGTGTAAAAAAGTTGTTTTCCCGATGGATACCGCATTTCCTATGTGAAGAGCAAAAAGCGGCTCGCGTTACTTGGTGCGTCAGAACTCTCGAAAGATTCCACGCAGGATCCTCAAATGCTGTATACGACATCGTATCAGGTGACGAATCCTGGATATATGCGTACGAACCCGAAACAAAAAACCAGTCACGAGTTTGGGTGTTCGAAAATGAGTTAAACCCAACAAAAATTGTTCGTTCACGGAGTGTTGCAAAAAAAATGGTGGCCACGTTTGTCTCCAAAACCGGCCATGTTACGACTATTCCTCTTGAAGGACAAAGAATGGTTAATGCAGGATGGTATGCTAGCATTTGTTTGCCACAGGTCGTTTCTGAACTCCGTAGAGAGAACTGCAACCGCCGCATCATCCTCCATCACGACAATGCGAGTTCTCACACCGCGCACAGAACAAAAGAGTTTTTAGAGCAAGAAAACATAGAATTATTAGACCATCCGCCGTACAGCCCCGACCTAAGCCCTAATGATTTCTATACTTTCCCTAAAATAAAGAATAAATTGCGTGGACAGAGATTTTCATCACCTAAAGAAGCTGTGGACGCCTACAAAACGGCCATTTTGGAGACCCCAACTTCCGAATGGAATGGTTGCTTCAATGATTGGTTCCATCATATGGAAAAATGTGTCAAATTTCGCGGAGAATACTTTGAAAAGCAATAAATACATTTTTAAATAGTAATGTTGTGTCACTTCCTTGATTCCCGAAATTTTCAGTGCTGCCCTCGTAGCTGCTGTTCCAAATAACGGACGCTGCTGCCCATCCCTCTGATTTAGAATTCCTTAGTCGCCTTTTACGACATCCACGGAAGGAGATGGAGTGGTGGTATATTCTTAATCCGGACACGACACGGACGATAACGAAATCAGACGAATAAATTCGGAATATCAAAAATTTATACAAATAGATACGTTACATTACTACGCTTTACTACATTGTATATTAAGACTACGACTACTACTAATCTTCTTTGTATAATTAAAATAGAATTTCACTTACAGGTAAGTTTGTTTAGTTTATAATAAATTTCAGTGAAACTTACCGCTAAACATTGACTGAAGTGCAGTACAGCCATTTTAGAACCATTGTAAATGGGTAGGAATGGGAATTGAGTCAAAGCTGCTGTTGACGAAATGTTGATGATAGTGCCGCCAACGCCACCGTTGTCAGTCCTCATATGCTTAATGCCTTTCAAGGTAAAGGAGACCAATCCTTGCTGAAAAATAAAGGCTCTTTGTGTAGGTCGATACTGGTATAGGGAAAGCTGAAGAGTGCATGGCCAAGGAACTTATTAATAATAATAATATTTTATTCAGGCAAACATACCCATAAATTTGGTAGTACCAACTTACAATTTATGTTAGTATATTATCGATAACATAAAAATAAACAATAACACAATACAAACACCACCAACTCAACTTCTGAAAGCATTTGGCAAGCACAAATGTTTCCCACACAAATGCCTCATCAAGTGTTCCTCAGTCTTGCTGGCAATAACGCCTAAGAGACTGTTGTTACAAACAGACACTTCAATTTTATTTATTTGTATAGATACACTAGTGGTGGTCAATATAGCGTATAGCGCGATTAAATAGCGCGCTATATTCACGCAACGTATAGCACACGCTATGCCGGCTCCAACTTGACGCTATAAAAATAGCACCATTAAAAAATAACTAGTAGCGAGGATAATAGCGCGAGCAATGGCATAGCGCGTGCGTGGCAAGCCGCGTGACAGTCATCGCGAGGATTCGCGCGCTATCGTTCATTACCCAACGCGTTGATTATAATATTTATTTATTTTAGATACGCCTACAATGTATGTACATTAAAATTTCGTAAAATTAAAATATAAAACATACATGACATTTGATGGCGTCAATAATTAGTAGGCATACACAACATCAAACAATTCGGCACCGAAGGGGGGCTCCAGGTCCTCGTAAGATCACACTAGAGCCACCCATTGGTGCCACGTCTTTAGGCACATCTCGGAGGGGATGACTGTAAAGTGATCAACACCCTCTAGCGGAGGGCAGGCGGCTGTAAAAAGGCCGCCCCCAGGCACTTCTCGGGGATGATTTTAAAGGATCCCAAGTCTCGCTGTACGCTGTGCTGCACCCCCAGACCCATATAACCTATCTATATGTAGTCTAAGCTCAAAGTTACGTTACACACATTATCAGCGCATTCGTAAAAAATAATAGGAAAGTCAGTCTCTCAGTTTAGTATGACATAGCTCTTGCTTACTTTTTCATCTGACTAACTTCCCTACTATCCCATACAACCCTACTGTACAAGCATTTATTATTAACGATTTTTGTTTTCAATATATGTCAGCTGCAGGGGTGAGTGATCCGACCAAAAAACATCACACTGAATATTTACATCAACAACAGTCTGTAAAGCCGCTTCTGTGACCACGCAATGTGGTCAAGCTAATAATATTTAATGAACCAATGGAGTCATCAAGCTCCTTGATATTAGCTATGTGAGCACTTGGCAGAGAACGATCCGGACAAAACCGAATAAAGGGAGTCGCGAACGCGATCCTAATCAATAAGGCTTATCAATTCAATTAGGTACCGAATAAGACATATTTAAACATATAAGCCTGTAAAAACTGACTTAAAATATATTTCAAATATGTTAAAATCTTAAAAAATAATTATATATGACTATCTAAGTAAAAGTTTTATAGTGTAAGTATATCGGTAGCAAACACCAACGCAAGCAAGTTATTAGTTATGATCCGAGTATACTCATTGATGGGCAGTGCGTCGGAAGGGTGAGTACCGCAAAGAACCTTGGTCTACTAATGGACAGTGACCATCGATATACGGACCACGTCAATACAAAAATAAGAAATGCTTTTTACAGCCTTAAAGTTCTTTACGGCCTAAAAGACTGCCCCTCTGAAAAAGTCAGACTGACACTTTTGAATATCTGGTACAATCGCATTTCAACTATTGCGAGTCAATATAAGGCCCAAGATTACTCGCAAAGACGTCGCAGGCTATACAGAGAGTTCAGAACGCTTGTATGCGGTTTTGTTTTGACGTGCCTAAGCGTGCTCACATTACGCCATATCTAAACCAAAAGCACATACTAAAAATTTCTGGACGCAGCGAGCCCCATTTGACTTGCTTCACCCATAAAATAGTCTTTGCGAAAAAATCGAATGGGTCAAAGACCAACACAATACATTCACCCGGAGTAAAATGTATCTGAAAATGGTTACGTACTCACACTATACCACAGCTTTCGCAGGGGATGTTTTAAGTTTAGCGCAGCGAAAATATGGAACGACTTACCTCCACCTCTCCATCAAACCATGTCTCAAGCCTTGTTTAAATCGAAAGTAAGAAAATATCTACTGGACCGACAAATCGGGACACAATAAAAAAAGAATATATATATAGATATATGTGTATACAAAGTGCTTTCCTATGTACACTAGCCTAACCTAACTACTGTACCTTAGAAATTGCCATAAACATAATACTATTTACACACGTAACGCGCCTATAGCAAATACCACACTTATTCACATGACTCAAACGAAAATTTCTACTGTTTCTCACTTCTCAGTTTTGTCACAATGTTCACCTTTCACCTCTATTGTTAATCACTTACTTACTTTGTTTATTTCATTTCTATGATGCGCAGGCAAACCACTCCACAAACAATAGATACGTAAAATATTTCAAAAGTTTAGTTTTGATTTTAATTTCGTAAGTTTCTTTGTATTTCATTTTTCTGTAGAACCCGCAGTCTTTCTTGTTATTTATTATTCGTAATAAAGGGGACGGACTGAAAACCAGCGTTGACCCGTGCGTGGTTTAATCACTGCGCACTGCCAACATTGCTGAGTCCGTTTCTTTTACACAAAAAAAATTCAATTGTTATGCATTGAACGAATTATGTGTTTAGTTTGGTAATAAATGTATCTTTATGGCAATCGCAATCGTCGACCAAGACTTCTCTAAAAGAGATGTAATTGCCTCTTATCACCATATAGGGCCCGCGAGCCCGTAGGCCAAGAAGACGTCACTGCCCGTCAACGCGTTAGAGTATCTGTACATTGTCCTTTAACAACGTAGAGTTGAGATTGACGTTTGGGAAAAACAGGTGTTAGCACTTTCCCTTTACACACCAAAACTTCAGAAAAATACATAAAATATTTATAACTACATACCCAATTGACGTCACAGGCGATCCTCCATATTCGCGGCGTATCGACCATAATACCAGCATTGTTGATGATGACGTCAATTTGCTTGAACTGAGTGAGCACAGAGTCAAACGCGTTCGTTATGTCGTCTTCCTTGCTCACGTCACATTTTATGAACACTGCCTTATTGCCGTGTACTTCGTTCAGTCGCTCGGCTGTGGCTTTGCCTAGATCCTCGGCAATATCGAGGATAGCTACATTCTGTATTTAATAAACAGACAAGCAGATTAATGTAATTATTGTTCTTCACACAATCCATAAACAAATGCTGCACATCTTCTATTTTATTGCATACATCACAATTGGGAGATGCAGCCTTCCACATTAGTAAGTAGATATTGAAGTATTTTTCCAAAGTTCGCTGATCAAGAAACGCAGCGTGCGTGGTACGCCCCCCTAGCCAGATGGGCTAACGACCTAACAAAGTTAGATGAAGTAGACTGGATTTGGAAGGTGGAAGATGGAACTGTCCTGGCAGAACTATGGTGCGGGAGTGGCCTACGTCTAGCAATGCGATAGACTGAATTGTTCTTAAGTTGTAAGGCGCCTAAGGTGCACCTTCAAACGCTTATATTAAATTAAATTCCACATAGGTAAAAAAAAACTTACAGGATTACAGAGTCAGTCAGCGAGATTGATGAGCGTAAATATATTTTATATAGTTCGTATAATAATGTAACTAGGTATTCTTATGTTTGCTCAGTATGTTTTAAATGCTTCAATGTTCTATTTCACGCAGATACCAAAGACATTTCGTTTCTATCGTAGATTTTTAAACAATATTTTTTGTACCTAGGCTTCCAAATTAATTTATATCAACACAGAGAATTTATTTATTGTAGGTAATAAACCATGATAACAAAAAACTCTTCTTTTTTGTTTCGTTTGTCAAGATGATAATATAAAAACCTACCTTTGCTCCTTGCTTGAGAAAAACCTTAGCGTATTCAGCCCCAAGGCCGGAAGCACCACCGGTTATTAAAAACGATTTGCCTTTAGCATCCCACTGCGCCATCGTCTCGTCTGCACTCAATAAATACTCAGTTTCCTTCTAATATTTCACAAAATGCAGGTTATCTCTTTAGTAGGTAATTTTATCGTATACAAGCATTATGTTATCAGGTTGCGATAAAATACAGTAATAATAAGTATTATTATTGTACCATCCTAAAAGTAGCCGTGTGGTGTCCGGATTAAGAATACAGCACTAATCAATCTCCTCCCGTGCATTTCGTCAAACGCGACTAAGGGACTCTTAACCAGAGGGAAGGGCAGCAGCGTCCAT
This sequence comes from Diloba caeruleocephala, assembly GCA_947459985.1. NCBI lineage: Eukaryota > Metazoa > Arthropoda > Insecta > Lepidoptera > Noctuidae > Diloba > Diloba caeruleocephala. The sequence goes on from OX381618.1 coordinate 9,668,402, forward strand.
TCTTTAGAACAGCAACAATAATGCGCTCAATATATAGCTCAATATATACAATACATAGTATCAACGAATTATAAGTCATCTAGTTAGGTGGGTTAGATAGCCAAGCAGGTGTCGTGTCTCTGCTCCCCTCTTATGGAACCTGGGCTAAGGCGCGGTCTTGTGTGTTCTCCCCGCTAGTGTCAGCTTAGTATGTTACGCTGTCGATGTTGACCAGCAAGGAGTCTTTCGAGGGAATCATCCTGCCGAGCATGCGAAGGCAACTATCGTGGCCAAAATCCACGCTCTGAGCCTGCGGATAGCACCTCGGAAAACTAAGGCGCTATGGTTCCAGACACTGCCGCGATGCAGAGAACCTCCCGGTTCGTGGATACGCGTTGGTGACGCCCAAATCAGGATGGGCCGGTACATGAAGTACCTCAGGGCTCACGCTGGACTATCGCTGGGTATTTGAGGAGCACTTCAAGCACCTTGCCCCCCGGATCGAAAGGGGTGCCTTCCAATGGCTGCTTTCCAATCTCGGGGGACCGAGAGAGGATGTTCGCCACCTCTACGGAGGAGTGGTGCGGTCCGTGGCCCTCTACGGGACGCCAGTATGGTCATCTCGACTATCAGACATCCAGTGTTGCAGAGCCAAACATCACGGTCTGCAGCGCAGAGCGGCTATACGGATCGCACGAGGGTACCGAACCGCCTATAAAACTACAAAACCTAGATACTTCCTTCAGGTCGTCTGTCTTCACTCCACACTAAACACGTTTACGTACTTTTAATTGTTCATCGGCAAATCGCCAATCGAGCACGAATATCATCAATTTAATTAATCCTTCAGGGCCTATATATTGACTCTTTCCAAATAAAAATACTGTATTGATCGCCAGACCGGCTTAACAGGCATAATATCAGCCCCTTATCGGCCGCTGCTAAACCTTGATGAATATTGAAAAATTAAAAAATGACTAAGTAATTTTTAGAAACGCTTTTTACAAGAGCAAAACCTGTTACTTATTTTCCCTTTCGTGTGTCGATATGTTTGTCAGAGGATAGATCGGTGATGGCAGTATGAAAAAAGAGCACGTCCATCTTTTAGACATGGCGCATTAATGCACCATGCACATGCCCCAACCATGGTTCATGCAAACCAACGAGAAGTTATATTTTATAGCTGGCCCCGCCCGACTTCTTAAATAATGTTTTTTTTTCCTTTGACAGTGGTTTTAATATTTTTATATCGTATAGGGTTTTTGAAGTCGGTATTTTTTTGTTAAATGTTTTATTAACAATAAAATCATTGCACTTGCTAATAATTAGTCGAAAAAGATGTCTAGTAGAGCTATTAGAAGTACAGGACCTTTCGTATTTATATAATATGTGCCATGGTTTCAGAAGAAATAGCAGGCTATGCAAACTAGTAAATGCCATATTGAATTGAATACAGAATATAATATAACTTTGTTGAACACCAAAATAATATGAAGCATTATTTACAATAATTAGTGTGGTACAATGGGCGGTCTTATCGCAAAAGCGGTCTTTTACAGACAACCTTTGGATGGATTTAAAAGTAGGGAAATAAAGAAATTCGAGTAGTCTGTGATGAAAGAAAGATTTTTTTTTTTCATTTTTCTTTTTTTTTTAAAAACGTTGCCCGTCGGTTGCATGTCGGGTCCCTAGTCCGCAGTCGTTAACAAACATAGTGACCATCTTTAGTACCTTATACCCAGAATATCCAAGAGAAATATCTGGAAGGTCAAACAGGTCTACGCACCGACCTTGACACACCCAGATGATGAAGCAAAGAGTATGTATGAGGACGTAATTAGAGACATACATACCTCTAAGAAACACTTCACTGTTGTAATGGGGGACTTCAACGCAAAGCTAGGCACTCGATATGATGGTGAGTTGAGAGTGGGGCAATTTGGGTATGGGCAACGGAACCTCAGGGGATAGAGGCTGGCCGACTTTTTGGAAAACAACGGACTCTTCGTGATGAACACCTTTTTCCAAAAGCCACCACACAGGAAATGGACCTGGATGGTTCCCGATGGTTCTACGAGGAATGAGATTCATTCATTTTTTTTTTTAAAACGTTGCCCCACACTAGCATTTCTCCTGTGTCGTGGGTGCGTTTACAGACATGAATTCCACATACAATACACCCAGACCCGGAACAACTACCTGCAGATCATACCAATAATTGTTCCGTGCGGGAATCGAACCCATGACCCGGAGCGCAGCAGTCGACTGTATCAGCCACTGCACCAACCGTGCCGTCAATATATATATATATATATATATATATACATACATTTATATATAAATATATATATATATATATATATATATATATATGGTATTTTTATCGCGTAATCACTGGCTGTAATTAAGAGTTCATAGTGTGAAATTGCAAGGCAGTTCAAATGACGGCGTAAACTACTTGCAAAAGACCCCAACACCCCTGTCCTGTCCTAGTGACACTGTGATGTCATAATAGTTAATAAACTCTTTGGATGTCACTGTGATCTGTGAGCTAGTGTTGCTTAAAAATCGATAGGCTATCGAACAGAATGCTTGAACATTATTCATTATTAATCATTTTATATTAAACACAAACATGACGACGTAGATACGACATATTCAGCTAGGCTATCGATAGTCAATGATAGTGTCGTATAACCCCAAATCACTCATACTATCGATTGCCCTATCGATAGAATTGATTGGAAGCTTTGCAACAATACTATCGATAGTGTCATGTAAAATCATGTAATACCATCGATATTATCGATACAATTGTATAATTTCAACTATCGATACTATCGATAGGCCAATCGATAGTATGAATGTTTTAGGGGTGTCCTATCAATAGATCGATAGTCAATTTTTAAGCTACACTACTGTGAGCTGTAACAGTGTTAATAGAGATGTGTAACTCAGGAGTGATTGACTCAAAAGATTCATATCCGTACATCCCTTGTATTCAAACTATATCACTTATATCTCTTTAACTGTAGCATTAACATTCGTTTAAGTTTGGATTCATTACAGAGATAGATGCATTAGAAAGAGACAATGATGTCTGATCTGAGTGGAATGAAAAGAGAGAGATTGATTAGCCCGCGCAATCCACGTATGCGTAGTGAGCCAAAATAAATCTTTCAACTATTGTTATAAGGCGCAATTTCGAAATTAATATTTTTGATTAAATTCACAAACAGTTTTGTTTTAGTTCGATTGTGTTTTTTTTACGGCTTGCGCAGAAAAGATTTGTTTTATTAATAATTTTCATTATAAATAAGTTTCTTGGATTTATGTAACCAGTTGAGGATTTAATACTTTAAGGTTGACACTCCTAAGTCAGTCAAGTATGAGAGGAAATCCCGAGACTATTTAAATTTTATTCTCTAAATATGTATGTATTTTATTCTCAACGTTACGTAAAACAAAAATAGTAAGAAAATCTGACGGAAACTTAGGTTGTCTAGTTATTCTCTTTTTTTTGGAAACCTAAATCAAAACTGATAAATAAATGAATCTGATCTTTAACTCATATCAACTCAACTCACTCTTCGTTTCTTGCCATCGATCTTCAACTGAACTAGGGAGTTAAAGATATAAAAGAGATATATCCGTTGATCCGAAAGATATGTATCTCTCTTTTCTTCTCAGTGATATATTCTGCGCACGTCTAAGTGTTACTTTATTTTTCCATTTATCCTTTTATTCCTTGGTCTTGCCATCAACCCGACTAAGCGATAGTGTTACTTTTTTTGGGTGTATTCAAAAACTTTAATGTTGCAAAATTAGTATCGTATTTTAAAATAATAGATTACGTAAATGTACATCATTATCGATGATCACCGATTATTTAGTTGATAATCGGTTCGCCCATAACTAGAATGTGTCATTTCTGAAATTCTGACAGTTGTCAATGTCAAACAGCATACGTAAACCTGCTTAAACCTCTCTAAATCTAACTAAACTTCTCAACCTTACACGAATAATCTTACTTTCATTAGAATTGTGAAGTACAGTTTTTAATTTCTTCAGAAGTACTATTAAAGAACCCTGCCTTCGTAGGGAATAATTATAATGGTAATAAAAATTATATTACAAGTCGTATATACATCTTAAAGTTGTTGTTATCAACTAAATACTTGCTTCACGTTGTTTCAGAGTGCAATATTCAATTTTCAAAGTTTGCTGTCTGTAATACTGCTGCTAATTTGCACCTGTGCCTACTTAAGGTCTTTCTTTCCTAGTATTATGGACCGCAATAAGACAGGGTATGTATTGGATTATTTTGTGCAATAGTCAAATTGTTTTGGAATGAAATTTGTATTTCGTAGACGAATAGCCAATTTCTCGCACACTTCTTTTTAACGATGACTATACTCATTGTTACATCAGTCTGACGTTTTACCGCCTGTTTCTCTAGCTATATAACCATAAGGTCTGTGTTACAGAACGAGAATCTAATCTTAAATAAGCACTAAGTCTAGTTGCGTTAATAAACAATTAACTTGGTTTAATAGATCTAGGACTTTGGTCAATTAACACAATCTCAACTCATGCGTTGAGTTTTGATTCTCGTTTTGTAATTAGGGTTGCCAGATGGTCGGGATACATCTGGATTGTCTCGACATTTCCTGTGATTCATAAGAAAAATATTTACACTCTTCTTTATTTATAAATATTTAGTATAGGCTGATTTTATTATTTAACAATTCCATTTAATAGTATGTAATATAATTAAATAATAATATTCCAAGATTATTTATGTTGCATATTTGTAGTTCTGGAATATTAGTACTTTTATGGCATGTTTATATTAAGGGTTTAACACAAAATCCTGCAAAATTTTCATAACACAAAGGTCTCTTCAAATACTATGTATAAAACTTCAGCATCATCATCACATCAGCTGAAGGATGTCCACTGCTGAACAAAGGCTTTACTTCCCCTATGATTTTCATCAAAACCAGTTACATGATGCCACCTGTCTTATTAATCCTGTCTCTTATATTGGGCTTACTTTCAGTTTACTTGGAACATTTTGGAAATGTGCAAGGATCGGCGAAAGGAAATCTCCTTATGTTGCTGTGTGTTGCATTGTAATGGCATTCACTATATTATTCCTCACATAATAATATAGGTATAGTTATCTAAGTCATAATAGCTTTTCCAATATTAACTACATGGGTATTTTTTTAATATTTGTAAATAAATATTTTAATGCATATTTGCTTTTTTATTTTAATGAGCCAAAACAGTGTCTTGTTGTATTCTGTTTGTACTTGTTAAATCTTGTAAATTCTTTCTTTCCTTATTTTTTATCATAATACAAAAATATAATCAGTGCTTGTAATCAAAATGAGCAGTACAAGTAAAAAAAATGACAACAGTTTTTGAGATATTAGCGAAGAACAAACTAGGTGGGAAGTGTAATCACTAGAAGAGTGGTCTCACAGGGATTTTTTTTTTACTAGTGTATTATAATATCTGTGGTTCAGTTAACATATGAGTAGCTGGACTATTCCACGTCTAAGATTGTGTTTTTCATTTTATGCATACTCTGACGAGTATTTTATTTGGAACACATTTGAAAGCATCTTCTGTCTGTGCAACAGGCTTTTGTCCGGGTCTGGCACATGGGTCTCTTGAGTCATCATTTCGGCCGAATGAAGTCCACTGCTGGACACAGGCCTCCCCCAAAGATCACCACAACGACCGATATGGGGGTTTTGCCATAATCGCCACGCTTGGCAGACTGGTTGGCGATCGCAGTTAAGTTGTTTAATGTACTCGAAGGATGCTGCTGCCCATTCTCCGGCTAATCCCTTAGTCGACTTTTACGACACCCACGGGAGGAAATGGGGTGGTGATATTCTGAGCCGGCACCACACGGCATGTCTCTTGAGTAAGGTTAAGTTATTCTTGCCTCACACATTCTTTCAAATTCCAGAATCTTATATGACCGATAGAGTTTTCCAAGTTAAATTAGGTGACTGCACATCAAACTTCTATGATATTAGTATATCGTAGAAGTTTGATGTGCAGTCACCTTCTTTCAGTCAGCTAGTGCTGGAGTACCACAGTGTCAGTACTTGGTCCAGTCCTATATACCATATTTACTGTAGATTTACCACAAACACCAGAGGTCACAATTGCAACCTATGCAGATGACACAGCACTATTGGCTCTCAGCAAAAACCCAGTGGAAGCATCAACGAAACTGCAAAAAAGTCTTGATGCAATACACAAATGGTTCTATAAATGCAGAATCAAAGCAAAAGCTAATAAATCATTGGAAGTCACGTTTACTCTCAGAAAAGTAAGTGACACTGGGTGGTACTAACTTGTATAGAACTTCCCCAAAGTGACTCAGTGAAGTACTTGGGATTACACTTGGAATTGGAATGAGATCAACTCTAAATATAGGGGACTGCACTGTCTCTGAAACGGAACTGAACTGAAACTCCACATTGTCCATTGACAATTAGCTCCTAATTTATATGCGGTCTCCTTCCGGAGCATTACGCTCTCTCAGAAGGACCACCACAATTGTCACCACTGCATTCCAGTTTTCGTGTTCTGCCAACATAGCCGTCACTACTGCCGGCAGAGAAAGATCTAGCCCGATCTGATCGACCAGGATCCGCCGCTTGCCTGCCACGCGGGGCACGCCTCGACAAGGACGGATTCGACTTTCGAATTCGGACTTCGAGTCAGGGGGGGGGGGGGTGTCACAGTCAAGGTCCAACCAGGAGAGGCTTCAAATATTGTACGGCGCGCCCGCCTAAGTTAGGTGCTGTGTTGGCGAAATGCTGAAACGCCTCCTTATATTTAAATCCCGCTTAGCGATTTGAGATGCCCGACTTCCTATCGAAAACGGATATCTCAAATCGTTAAGCGGAATTTAAATATTAAGTGCCGTTTCAGTATTCGGCCGTGTGGCAGTTAGAATAACCTGCGCGTCCACTGGCTCGGCGGTAGAGCGTACGGAACGTTGGCATCGAATCGGAGCGTCAGCACTTTTTGAGTTTGAAATATTGCAACGTCCGGTAAGGTTTTGCCGCTCTAGAGAACGCAGTTCCATAAGAATCAATACAAACAAAGTAAACGTGTGTATGGCCATACGTACGCTCCGATGCTGAGCCAGTGGATGCGCAGTTTTAGGTGCAGTTTTTCAGGCGATTCGGCGAGGAAGTGCAGTACCTAGTAACGTGTATTGTAACGAAATTTACTTTGCAATGATAAAGCTTTCTGTGGCTAATTGGGCATTTACGCAAAAAAATTACCCAGTAACAAAATGGAAAATGTGGAAAATACTAATGAATTATCTATTGTTTTTAATAACATAAAATAATCTCATAGAATATTACTGTAATCGTTGCAAACCAACAAAAAAATACCCATTATCTGAGAAAATATGATTTGTTTAGGACAAGGTAGTGTTTCTGGATTCCGTTTTATAATTTATTTACAACTAGCTGGACCCGCGATTTCACCCGCGTTTAATTTAAAAGAAATTTAGAAAAATTGGACATAGACAATTGACATAGCCGTGTGGTGCCGGCTCAGAATGCCACCACCCTATCTCTTCCCATGGGTGTCGTAAAAGTCGACTAAGGGATTAGCCGGAGGATGGGCAGCAGCGTCCTTCGAGTACATTAACAACTCAACTGCGATCGCCAACCCGCCTGCCAAGCGTGGCGATTATGGCAAAACCCCCCAATGAGCCCACAACACATCCATATCGGTGGTTGTGGTGATCTTTGGGGGAGGCCTGTGTCCAGCAGTGGACTTCATTCGGCCGAAATGATGAATTGACATAGAATATATATATTGGAATTCAAGGGGTTTTATTTTTTTACGCGGAACGCTAATTATTTTTCTAAAATAACATTAGCCTAAGTTATTCCTTATAACATCAGCTATCTGCCAGTGAAAGTCCTGTCAAAATCGGTCCTGCCGTTTAGGAGATTACCCGGAACAAACAGACAGACAGACAAAAAATTTCAAAATTGTTTTTTTTGTTATAGGTACCGTATAAACTTTCATATGCATTTAGTAAAAAGCTGTTATTTTGACATTACAAACAGACACTTCAATTTTATTTATTTGTATAGATAAAAAAATTCAATTTAATGTCAAAAGTTATTTTTATGATTCTTGATCCAGCCACTAACAAAGCCTTCGGTTTATGTGAATAGGTCACCGAAGCGTAGCTAGGACACGGACGATAGGAAATCGACATCGGGACCATCAAGTACCCGGTGGAAGCGTCCATGTAGATCCTTGCTTTGCCATACCTCCTTGCGGTCATTGGTACTAAGTACGACAGGTTTGCGCCAGTTCTCGTTAGTCAAACCGAGCGGGGTTAGTCCTTTATCCGACATGGTGGAAATAATCTCTGAGGCTGCACACCTCGCGGTTGTGGAGAGTCTTAGCGTTTAAAAAGCCTCGACCTCCACATTTCCGCGAGATGTAGTCTCACTACCGAAGATCGAGGGTGATGCCTCCGACTTGCAGTCAACAGTGTACGGACCTTCCTATCCAGGGCTAAAGGAATATACTCCTTAAAACTGTCATGACCCAACCGTTGAAAGCGCGCACCTTAGTGCCACCTGACAAAAGACTCCGTAGTACTTTCCTCAGACGGTGAAAGAAACGCTGCTACAGCTATTGCTTCATATTAGTCTCTTTGGTGCCCAAAGCCTCTGACATACCCAACTATTTATATGACTCCGTTGCGGAAAGTGATCCAAGGTAAATGGAATCCGAGAGCTGAACTCCCTCGGATTCCTTGATCTCCCCTCGTTTTACATGCATGACCGCACATTTATCCAAACCAAATTCCATCCTAATAGAATTACTGAAAGTTTGTTACTTTCAGTAACTTTATTAGTTGCAATTTGCTTCAGCTTCAGGAGTTTCAGGTCAACCATGTAAAACAGGTGGGATATAACCTCCTCTTCGCAGCGGGACGCCTAGCCCTGATCCCTCTAGCAATGTGACGAGGGTTCAAGGCCAAACAAAACCACAGGGGGCTCAGACTGTCACCCTTATAATTATTTTTAATATTTGTATGGCTTGCATATAGTTGTTTCAGGTCCGGTATTTGTGCAGGTGCGATTAATCTATTTAAACTCAAGATGCAGGAATAATTAGTCCTAAACAAATCTTTCCACATATACTAATAATTAGTCAAAAATTCTAAAAACTGCTGTTCCGCTCCTGTATAATTATGAACTCCTCCACACCGGAATTTTGAAACATTTTCGATATTAAAACGTGTGCCCTGAATAGCTTATAATATAAGTATCTAGATGAGATGATGTAAAATAAAAACAAAGATTTTTTCAGTAATTTTATTTTTATACGTGTCTGGGTTTCTAAAAATAGAAAATGCTAAGGGATAGAATATAAAGAGATTACAAAACAGTCACAAAATCTAATACTAACCATTATAATATACCTTGTAATTATTTTTATAACTGAATAGATGTAAAAGAAATAATATTAAAATAAATATATCCATATATATATTTTTCAAATTCCTTCAAAGGTAGTTTCTGGCTACGGATCTTGCCACTGAGCTTTACTGTGCAGGAGTGGAGGTTTAGGTCTGTTTGGTAGTACTTATGAGGCAATCCGGACAGGGTGTTATTTCGGTTATGCGATTGGTAAAACGCACAGATGATCGGCGTTCTATGCTTATGAAGTTATGGGTCAACATCAACTACTTGCTATATCCATACAATTTTATTTATTATTTTTGTATTGTTGATGTAATTTAAGGAGAAAATTGGCACTGTTACCTCAGTGTAAATAATCCCGACAACCTTGTGGAAATCTTTAGGGAAGGCCAATGTTCAGCAATGCAAAGAGGCTCCTTTAGCTGGTATGATGAACAATACAAGAGGAAATATTGATATTATCTCTTTAACTATTTACTTTGACCAAATTGCATAATGTCTAATCATCATCATCATCATAAATCAATATCTAATTGAGTGCTCAAGATCCATGCCAGTCACCAGAGTATGATCGTGTAACAGATAAATTATGTGATAAGGATGTGTAAGCAACAGCTAAGTGAAATGCAGATATTAACCAGTGCAATCACTTTAGAAACTGTGCCGACGATAAAACTGTGAATAATAAACACTCTTACCGATATTGCATAGAATTCAAAAACAAACATACTTTAAATTATGAATTATTCTTAAATAATTAATTGCAAAAACCAATATGATTTCATCAAATAACTTTGTTCTGTTATTACATAGCAATTCCAGTAAGCTTATATTTTGACATTATGCCTTAAAAATTGTAGTAAAATAAACATAAGCATTGTAAAATGTTTCAAAATATTAACAATATCAAATCCTATGCTATGGATATTATCTCTGAATTTTAGTACAAAAGTTTATCAAATGGGCCAAATATTGCAATTTCTTATCACTTTTTGTTACAATTTTGTGGAAAATCTAGTGCATAATACTAACATGTCTAATTGGGCTTAATTCAGTCTAGACATTGTCCTATCATAAGCTAAACACACTTAAATACAGCGACGACACATCCACTAGCCCTACAAGCTATTACTAAATAAATAAACGAAATTCGATGCATTGATGCGCGTTATGACCTATTAGTCATTTTATGAATATTCAATCACTTTATCACTCCTCTGTACCGAAAACTTTGCGATGCCACTATATGAAAGCAGGCGGAATAGGTGCAACATAATATGGAAATTCCATATATTCAACGATTTTCATTTGCAATAACAAAAAGCACTATAAAAATAAAACCTATGCAAATATACTTTTCCTATACGTTTTTTACTTATATTCAAAATACCAACTTGACAAAAACGTTACTCGTACCATCTGCATATCAGTGATTTTCTTTTTTATTGGTGTAGAAAATGAAAATAATTTCATGTAGTAGCTTAATAAAATTGTGATGTATAATGCAGGTGCAAGTAATAAGTATAGAATATATGGCACTAGTAATATAAACCGTTACAATAACAACACGTTTATTGAGCAAGAGGAAGGGAAGGAAGTATGTAACGATTTCAAGTCGGTCGTGTCTACAGATTTGTCTAATTTATTTTCATTTGTCTAAACAATTTATATCCGAAACAAACAAAACCTAAGGCACCCACCCAAACACTATTAAAATCTTAAAAGTATCTGAATCAAAATTGGAATAAAACCATTAATCACAGAATGAAATGCGACTTTTCACGAAAAATTGTAATCAGACATTATCACAGAGAATCAATATAGTCGAGGTGCACAGCAATGATTGTATGTGCATAATTAAAAAATGTAATTTTGCATACACCATTCTACCACGACCCAAGTCTATCACATTCATACGTTACCTAGTACTTTTTGGTGTCATAAGAATGATGGTCGAACATTACTCCTAGAGGTATCTACATCTAAATATACTACTAAAATAACTCGGACTACAAAGTACAAAAATCTAAATAATCAAATAGTATAAAAAGGTTATTAATATTAAATATATTCTTTATGAATTTAAAGCATTTTCAGTAAGAGGTATTCTCGAAATAACGATGATTATAACGAAGTTTATTTGCTTAGCAGATTAAAAATCTTTTGTTTACCAGATTGCGTGCTGTATTAATTTAAAGAATTACCTCTCAATAAAAATAAATACTGAATGTCTAAATATATAGAGCCATATTCCTGCTATAGAATACTCTTTTAATTAATATAAATGCTCTAATGAACTTTTTGATCGTTTTTCATATCCGTCATAATAAATCAATAAATAGGTCTTATAATACTAGAGAGCGGATATTTAGTTCGTATTTCTAAATTGCATTGAATGAATGTTAAACGTTATAAGGGTATATAAAACACGCACTTAAAAACGTAACTTTTGGCACGAATAAGCTTCAATAACAAACTTAGAATGCCTACATCTCTGTAAAGTAATACAAGTCTAAGCTAATAATGACTATCCATGACCGACTATGGGAAATTCCTTGTTACTACGCTCAAGGACTTATGTATAACAGCTACCTTCACTGTCTGTCCGATACAATTACTGCTTGTTACCCTGAAACAAAGTAAATATTATCACAATCTAGTTATCCTGATGCAGAATAGAATTACATAGTAACAACGACTATGTTATAAAAACTGAAACTAGATTTTTCATCTCCATCAACAAAAAAAAACCCATAAATTGTATGATTATAATGGAGACCCATGATTACAAGGATCATCAACGTCATACGGATGATTAACGTCCCTGTGGTGTCCAGATCAAGAAAATAGCACCACTCCATCTCCTCCCGTGGATGTCGTAAAAAGCGACTTGAGTGACTCTATACCAGAGGGATGGGCAGCAGCGTCCTTTCTGTGAAACAATAGCCATACAGCACTCACCAACCAGCCTGCCAAGCGTGGTGAGTACTGGCAAATTAAATAATAACCAAAAAATTATAACCATGAATGACAATGGCTTAACCTAGGGTTTGAGATAGTCAATGAGAATACAATAAATAAGTAACATATTATGATAAAATAATTTGTGCAGTTGCCTAGTAACATTTTATTTGGATCCAACAGACTGAAAGTATAATGGTTTCTTATAGTACCTGCAAAGAGTAAAATGGATAAATTTTAGCCAACCAATATATCAGGTGTCAACTTCCAAAGCGAACTAATCTTACCTGTGTATTATTAGTCATATCCTATCTGATCATCTCGAGGTACTTGTGCTTATGTTTCGTGAGCATTTCTGTGACAGTCACCAGTTTCCTTATGGAGGGCTGAGTCTTGGCCAGCACTTGCAGTTCAGTGAGATGAGAAACGCATATGTGGTGGAGCGTCGCTAGCTCTTTCGCTGCACAAATAATACGAATATTTAAAACTAAAGATAGCTTATAGAAACTTAAATGATGTTAATTTGAGAGAGCAACGGCCGAATACTGAAACGCCATGTAATATTAAATCCCGCTTTAACTATTTGAGCCACCCGGTTTCCTACCTACGGTTTTTTGAATAGTTAAAGCGGGACTTAAGTTAGTACGAGTGACATTTAACAAACAACAGATTTCCTTCACCATTTTGTTTGTTAGCCTGTGTTAACTTCTATTTGAGGCAAGAATAGAGGTGTGATAGCAACTCTATTTGAAGGTTTTGTAGAAGACTCGAGCAGCCCAGCGGTCCAACAGTGCATGCTTCAACTATGGCTGCAAGTGGCCTTTGTTTGCGGCTTCGAAATGTCGAAACTAAAGTTTAACTCCAATCCATCCATCACAAAATTAATTATGGGTACTTGTAAAATTAAAGTTGTTTACCAATATCAAAGTTGTTGTTAGGACTAGGCGGCGGGTTTCCAGGGTCAGGCACGTTGCTCAGCTGGTCCAAGAACACAACCATCCGCTCCTTATTCTTCAGTATAAACGGGTTCACTACTTCCATGTATGGCTCCTAGAAATATCAACATATTTTATCATCTTATTTAGATGCTGTTAAGAGTTCAATGGGCTATAAAAGGCATGTCAAAATATAGTTGGTATAGATATCGTAAAGTAAGTTTTTATTTTCAATGTTAGATTTACGGGCGCGAAAAGTAAGGTGCCCCATCTCATCCAGTGAGTGTCGTAAAAGGTGTCTATTTATGATAAAATGTAAAGGTAAACTATGACAGTAGCCAGAGGATGGGCAGCAGCTTCTTTCGAGTACATTTAAAACTGAACTACGATTGCCAATCCGCCTGCCAAGCGTGGCGATTATGAAAAACCCCCCAATGAGCTCACAACCAACACAGACCGGACGTTGTGGCGATCTTTGGAGGAGGCCTATGTATGGAGTGGACTTTATTCAGCGGAAATTATGATGAATGAAGGTAAGCTGCATTGTTGCATGCGAGCTAGTGTTGCTTAAAAATCGACTATCGATCTATCGATAGGACTACCCCTAAAACATTCATACTATTGATTGGCCTATCGATAGTATCGATATTATCGATAGTATCGATACTATCGATTTCATTTTAAATATCGAACAATACTATCGATAGTATCGATAGTTGAAATTATACAATACTATCGATAGTATTGGCACTAACTATACTATCGATAGTATCGATAGTATTGGCACTATCGATACTATCGATAGTATTGTTACAAAGCTCCCAATCGATACTATTGATAATATCGATACTATCGATAGTACGAGTGATTTGGGGTTATATGACACTATCGATTGCCTATCGATAGCCTATCGATTTTTAAGCAACACTAATGCGAGCATACGACCGCGTACCTTGGCGCCGAACTCGACGAGGTTGGCGAGGTTCTGCAAGCACTTGGCCACCATGAGCAGCGAGCGCTGCGCGTGCGGCGGCGGCGCGCCCGCCACCAGCGCCCACGCGCGCGGCTCCACCAGCGCCGGGCACAGCAGCCGCAGGAAGATGAACCCTGCGGATCCAACCATGCAGCTATTACTAAACTTTTCTAGTGAATTAATGACTTATGCCTATAAGAGACAAATCATTTTAATAACAAATGTCTCAAAGAGACGAGCGTAGTGTGGGCCACGCCGGAGTAATCCTGGGAAGTATTACAATTGTCATGGACAGATATTACGCTTACCACCACACGAATGACTCGTATTACTATTAGATACAAAAAGGGAAATATCTATAATTTTAGACCAAACAGATTTTTCGCGGATTTTTATTTTGATCTCGTAAACATATCTTAAAAAATATCCTTAACCATGAGGTTTTTAGGGGGTGAATATTCCTATATAAAAAAGAAGTCGAAGTCAGTCTTTGCCTTTTTTTCGTGGGAAAATCGTCGTGGACTTCCTCCGCCTTATGAAGGGCGGAGGGGTATGCCAGACTCTCACCGGCTAAAACCCTTCGGTTTACTTCCACTCACCTCTAGCTGGGGGTGAGGTGTTCGCCTTTCAGAATTGGACCACACCTCCGGCAGTTATCGGCCCGTCACAGTTTGACGGGCCCCTTGGTTAGTCGGCCTTAGTCTTACTTTTAAAACTTCTAATTTGAACGCTGCACTTACCTGATACAACCCTTGTGCGCACGAACCTCTCGTTGGGCCACTTAGCGACGGCGGCGCGCTGCAGACAGCCGCACAGGTACCGCACCGGCCGCGGGCATGCCTCGGGAGACGTGAATATTGACAACGTTATCTGGAACACACCACAACATATGTATTATAAGCGAGACCTAACGAGTATCCTAGGACAACACTTTTAATCGGTGTGTGAATAAGGTACCTATATAAGGGATAGTTTGATTCTAAGGGAAGAATAAGGTTAAGAATATGACAAAAGACGAATGCACAAATGTAGTGTGATACTTACAAAAATCTAGTTTGTACCTAAATGTTTTGAGGTTGACAGTGAAAAGTGCACTGTACACGAAACCTAACTGAGGTAGCTAACCAAATCATGGCAGCTGTATTTATCGCATGCTCGCTATTTTACCCTCAGGGGCCTTATGATAAGCTGAGTAAATGTCACGTTTTGATACACCCCATGAACAGACCTGGGTATAACAGACCACTAATTGAAAAGAGTGATCATAATATGTTTTATGAGAGGCCTCATCCCAAGCCTCCTTTTATGACACCAAAGGGTATAAAGTAGCCTATCCTTTGATGCTACAATCATAAAAGATACATTACCTGATCAAGTATCATAAGCAGGAACTCAGCATTGTTGCATGCGTCGTCCGGCGAATCCATTTTCGTTGGGTTCAATTCAGCCGATTGCTTCGCGTCTATTAATCGCTGAACTGTTTCCGAAATGGCCGCCTGTATATCAAATAATTCAATTAAATTGTTATTATACAATACAATACGTGGCGCTACAATAATAACCCCACATTAAGTATTAAATTTAATCAAATAATAATGGTATAAATAAATATTGGGAACCATATTTCCAAGAGGCAAGAAAAGCCCTGAACTATATTTTTTTTTATTTATATATATCTTATTCCCGGGTTTATCTACATTATTTTTAGTATATACCAAACCTGAAAATAGTTTGCTTAAAATCAGTAATAGATTCGATTGCAATAACATTAAACCATGTATTATTTCCCTCAAAAAAATTGTATGTTTTAATAAGCAAATTAGCTGTACGTATCGGTAGATTAACCATGATCACCAGACCCCCCCCCCCCCCCCCATGCATCTACACCCGTACGACAACGGGGCAACATATAAGCCTAAAATTTGGTGAGTTTTCATTGTGTTTTTTTATTTTTTCACACTGAGATCTGTGTTATGACTTTCTTTGGGGAGTCTCGGTTTTTGTATATACTAAAAAGTCTTCATTCATTTCGAAACCATGCTACTTCTGACTGCGGTTCATCCCGGTTTTTTCATACGCCGAATTAGAAAGAGAGTTGCTGTAAATGCTGGGTCCATTGGTAGGTTCGAGTTACCTATTACCTATCTTAGAAGTTATCTTTTTTGTAAACGACTACATGTTAGAATTTCCCAGGTATTTTGGGTTACTAACATAAATCCCACATGCAGATACAACCAGACCCGGAACAACTATCTGTAGACCATACAAATATTTGTTCCGTGTGTGGATCGAACCCGCTCTCTAGTTTTAGCCGCTTACGCCGAAATTGAAAGAGGGTTGTGATTTTTAAATATACGATATATATGTATGTTTTCGCGTGTGTAACCTGCAGGAAGGGCTTGCAGTGCGCTCGCATGAACTCGTCGACGAGCGCGGTGGCGAGCGACGCTGCGCGGAACATCGCACGGTGGTCCGTCTCCCGTGCCACCTCTGCACTCACTAGCTCACGGGCCAGCTCGGCTCCGCGGCCGCACTCGGTAAATGCGTGCAGTAACGCTGTGGGCGTACAACCATTACTTAACAAAACGAAATAAGGGAGCTACATCCAGACACAGAGATACATCGGACCTATACTTTCATGATCGTCATCGTGTCAGCCAAAGGATGTCCACTGCTGAACAAAGGCCTCCCCCCATAGAATTCCACAACGACCGGTCACATGCCGCCCGCATCCAACCGCTCCCAGCGACCTTCACTAGGTCGTCTTTTCATCTCGTCGGAAGCCATCCCATGCTGCGATTACATTTCACTTCTCATTTCTGATTCGTTCTTATAGAGAAATACCAAGGATAGCTTTCTCCATACTCCATAGCTTGCTGATTGAGCTAGAGCTTTCTTATGAGGTTCACGGTGAGCAACCCCGTCTCTGTGCCATATGTCATCGCTAGTAACATACACTGGTTAAAGACTTTCGTCATGAGGAGCTCCGGTATTGTCGACGAAAAACGTTGCGAAGTTTGCGAAGAACGCTGCCCAACCGAGTTGGATTCTTTTTCGGAGTTGGACCCACCTACGTCAACAACTTCGGGAAAAGAGTTCCCAACTGATATATCTACACTTTTACCATAGTTAAAGTTTGAATGTTTAAGCCTCCATCATGGCCAAAAGGATTTTGATCAAATTAGTAGGTACCAGTGCCATATATTCGCCACTAAGCAGTAGTATTTAATTATACGAGACATTACCATGTTCCAGTTAGAAGGGCACTGTAGTTCGTGAAATGATTGGGCATAAAAGACTAAATAACTTCATGTCTCGTGGTGACGAGCGCAGTGTGGTACCACACAGTACTAGGTAGCATTACAATTGTTATGGGCATGCATGAGGCTTACCACTAGCCGAATTCTGACTGTTAACTGCTGAATGGTTCGTCTCGTCAGCATATTGTATAAACAAAGTAAGAGTGATGTATTTATATCATCATTTCGACCGAATAAAGTCCACTGTTGGACACAGGCCTCCCTCAAAGATCACCACAACGACCGATATCAGTGTGTTGTGTGGTCATTGGGGGGTTTTGCCATAGTCACCACGCTTGGCAGGCGGGTTGGAGATCGCAGTTGAGTTGTTAATATATTCGAAGGACCCTGCTGCTCATCCTCTTCTCAATCATCATAGGGATTAGACTCCCTTAGTCGACTTTTACGACACCCACGGGATGGGATAGGTTGGTGCTATTGGTAGCCGGCGCCACACGGCATATGTATTTATATGCAGGAGGAAAATAATGGACAGATTAAGAAAATTATTTTACTGTTAGCAAGTTACACAATTCCAGATGGCGAAGTGAACTCATGAGCAAATATAATTAAAGTTAGGAACAAACATATTATACTCACAGGTAGCCAAAGGTTGTCTATCAGTGCGGCACAGTTCCGCCAACGCCTTGACCGCGGGTAAGCCCGGTTCTAGAAGCAACTGACGCAAAGGATTATATTCTTCCCGGGGCATCACCAGCTCTTGCATGTATCTGGGGAATATATTACCATTATAGATGGCATTATACTATAATAGCTGTCATACTCCTTGGTGTGGAGTACTAATAATTAAGAAAAGAAACAAACTTTTTGGACCTTACCTTAAGAGACTGAAAATGATTTGACAATTATATATACATCCGCTGATACAGAGGTTGTTGTATTAATATCTTAATCAATTATTTTAAAAAAGCAACTATTTAAAGCAATATATAATTATCGATCCCGATACCGTTTCTACGTCTGATTACACTCCTCCGCATCTCTTCCCGTGGATGTCGCAGGCAAAAGGCGATTAAGGGACTGTAAACCAGAGGGTCGGCAGTGACCCTTCTGTGGAATAGCAGACATTCTGCCCTGTCAGTCTGGCAAATAAATACCCCAAAAATAACAACACATTTGTGGAAATCTATAGGCGAGACCGTTTTTCAGGCATTGGACTTCCTTTGACTAATATGATGAATGTGTGACTTTCATTTATTGAAAGGAACTAAAAAGGTTTAAAAAATGGTCCATAGCAGCGAAGTCTCTTTTGGTAGTATGTTATGTAGCAACTGAGTGACAACGATGAAATCTGCCCCTTTCCAGAGCAACCTGTGTGATTGTGATGAATGATTTCTAATTAATAAGTTTTGTAAATACCTGATACGCAGTCTTAAAGATCCCCATTCTCCTATTGGTGTCATTCCCGCGAGTGGATACCATTCTTCGATCTCTTCACCATTTGCCAGATTTGCTAGTTCTATAGTTAACTCTGCAACCTAAAATACATCCAGATGTAATACTTTTGTTCATGTTATGAAAAGTATGTCAAAGTTAATGTGAATTTTCTTACTTCAGATTCTTTTCCTCGCTTCCCCGTGTTGTGAACAGTGATTGTGAACGAAGTCACATCTGGAGGCACGTCGCTGAAAAATAAATACCTCTTTAAAATCATTTTTTATTTACAATGTATTTTCAACTTTACACGTCGCATCATTCGTGACATGCATGTATACTTAATTCTTGATAAGGTATACCTACTTACTTATCGATTGTGCTAGATGAGCGTCATTTACATTACGAGACGATATGATTTTGACAGGCGAATACTAAAAGGCCACTTAATGTTTAAGTCCCGGTAAACTGAGACGCCCGCTTTCCTGCCGAAAATGAACATCTCAAATAGGTTAGCGCTACTTAAATATTAAGTGTCGTTTTACTATTCGGCAGTAAATGCCGCAATGGGACACGGACAATCGAAAATATCATTGCAGTGAGAATTTATTTCATCATTTCATCACTTCGGCCGAATGGAGTCCACTGCTGGACACAGGCCTCCCCCAAAGATCACCACAACGACCGATATCGATGTGTTGTGTGCTCATTGGGAGGTCTTGCCATAATCGCCACGCTTGGCAGACGGGTTGGCGATCGCAGTTGAGTTGTTAATGTACTCGAAGGACGCTGCTGCCCATCCTCCGGTTAATCCCTTAGTCGACTTTTACGACACCCACGGGATGAAATGGGATGGTGGCATTCTGAGCCGGCACCACACGGCAATTTTTTTACTATACAAATATTCGAAACATTATAATTAAATCAATAGTAAAAAACTGTGAAGTAGGAATAGCTATTATTTGGTATTTTTTAAGTCACTTTGCATTGCTTTACGTAGACGTAGAACGTAAGGAGGGCACGCGTGTGTAAGTTTGGAACATACGCACTACTATATTTATGTCTTAGTATGCGACGAATGTAATGTAATTAGTGGTGTTCAAAAACGCTTTAAGGCAATAACGCGCTACAGACTATTTGCTATAATAAAATAGCGCGGTATTTTACACGCTATAGTAACTGGGCGTTCGCGAATAACGCGGTGAATATTCTTGAATCACGCTAAATGTCGTTGGACAGATAGCGCGCTGTGTTAAGACAGTGCGCTTTATATGTACAGCGCGTTGTTTTAGTAATATTCTTGATCTTAAATACGTTATAGTATATTCGATACGTAAAATAATATCTATAAAAATAAAATGGAGAAGTAAAGAAAAGTTAACGAACTTTTCCTCATACTTTCCAGGCTTAAGATAATAGATTATTGTGTACTAATAAATATAGGATAGGGTTATATTTCTTTTATTATTAATTTCTTACAGCAGTTTTCATGGAACGGAATTGTTGATGTTGTGTATGCCTATTATTGACGTCATCAAATGTCTTGTATGTTTATATTTTTATTATATGTACGTACGTTGTTAGCGTATCTAAAACAAATAAATATTCTAATCAACGCGTTAGATAATGATCGATAGCGCGCGAATTCATGCGATGACTGCCACCCGGCTCGCCACGCCCGCGCTATGCCATTGCTCGTGCGATTATCCTCGCTACTTTTATGGCATATATATATGTGGTTTTTTTTAATGGCGCTATTTTTGTACCGTCATGTTGAAGCCGGCATAGCGTGCGCTATATGTTGCGTACATATAGCGCGCTATTTAATTGCGCCAGAAGCTATATTAACCACCACTAAATGAAATGTCGTTAACGTTAGTGCGTTTGCTTTTTTCTTTTCCAGATGCATGGCAAAACTAAAACAGATAGGGAGCATGCTGCCTACGGAAGGGGGAGAGCGGGGCGTGAGTAACGTGCGGGTACTGACTCGAACACGAACTCGTCGTCCCAGTGCGGGTCGGGCGACGGACGCGGCTTGGTGCTGGCCACGGGCGCGGCGCCCAGCGCCAGGCGCAGCAGCGGGCGCGGCGCCAGGCGCGCGGGCAGGCGGTGCGCCGTCAGGCAGCGCACGCGCAGCGCGCGCAGCCACACCACGCGCGCCACCTGCCGCACACGCGACACGGTTACACTCACGCTATACGATCTCTGTCAACAGTAGTACTGTTGTGGCTATGATATCGGGAATAGAGACTAAGTGTGGGGACGAGGTGTCCTTGAGGCGGTCCCCAGGTCATGCGTCATGAAATTACTTTTAGTCTGAATAGGTTGCTCAGGATCGGGATGGGAGTTAAGTAGGGGCTAAGTCTATGATCACAGGGCGGTGATCGGAATCGACTTCTTGCAGCACTTGCATAGATCGCAACTTAAGGTCGACGTTCTTAAAAAGTGCTATGTCAAGGATATCGGAGCGATGATCAACAGTCGTGGGTATTGAGTGGGAGACATCGGAGTGGCTTTTACAAAAAAAGTGCTGTTTTTAAGACTAATTGGCAGACGAAATAAAGGGCGGGACTAGTCACGATTGTTGCTTGCAAGCGAAATAGTTTCGAAACTGGAAAAGCGTAGCGTTTGTCGACTGTACATAAAAACGAAACCCATTGTGATGGATCATCAACTCCTCACCTGGAATTTATATGCATGTGCGAATAAATGTGGAGATGGGGTGTTTTGTATGTGGGTTGACTACCGATCCACAGATGACAATCAATTATTCAACATAGGCAAACCAGCCTTTCAAACCTCTATGATTACCAACCACGCAGCTTCTAGAGGCTTGTGTGATAGGCTGTGTAAAGAATACCTTGCACTGGTGCTTGGCCTGTTGCGGCACGCAAAGCGGCCTAAGTGCGTCGAGCCAGGCGCGTTCCTCGGTGGCGGAGTTAGCGGCGAGGAACGTGTGCGTCGACAGGCACGGCAGCGCGCGCTCCACCAGCTGGAAGCAGAACTCACGCTCCCATAGAGATTCGTGGACCTACAAACACAACATAAAAAAACAAGAATATAAAAACTTTAAATAAAATGCCTAATAAACGTAGGTTTTTTTTTTTGGATTTCTCCTGTGTCATGGGTGCGTTTACATACCTAAGTTCCACACACAATACACCCAGACCCGGAACAACTACCTGCAGATCATACAAATATTTGTTCCGTGCGGGAATCGAACCCGCGACCCGGAGCGCAGCAGCCGTCAGCTTCTGCACCAACCGTGCAGTCATCATAGGTAATAACTACACTGATTAAGGACCATCGAAACAGTACGCTTATCATATTATATACATGTAATTGAAAGTTTGTAGGAAAATCCAATTGAAGGCGTATTATTCAGTATGCCTCAATACTCAATACATTTATTGCACTCCACAAGTTACTTGGTGTTACAGTACAGTATAGGAATCACATGTGGGCCCTGTCGGGCACGGCAAAAAGGTAGGAGAGAGGAGTGTCACTTTTATAATTTTGATTAATGTGATATGAATGTCATACTTAATTACAGCAAGGGGTACCTTAGATATCAATTTGCTATTACACGTATATATTATAGGAATACCTAATATTAGTAGATATTAAGTTTCATTTTAAATATTTATTTATTTCTTTTAGATATTTATATTTATTCTGATATACCTATTTAATATTGTATCGTAGTTATTAAATGTAATACTATTATTTAAATCGAATATTTACTATAGGCAACAATTACAAATAAATTGCTGTTGAGAAAAGTCGCTCAGGTTTCAAATTCATTCTGGTTGATACAAAGATTTTTTTATAATCATCCTGTTCAAATGTTTGAATAAATTAGTTTCTCAATTTTATCAGTACTTAACCAACTTAAAGGCCTTTTTTCTGTATAAAAACTGCAAGAGTTTATTGTAAGAAAATCCATATTTAACGATATAAGCAACAATACAAAATCGTTTTCTATTAATATCGACCAAGACCACATCAAGATCGGGTTCCGGCACGCCAGGCAATATTTGATGGCATGGTGGAGATTTAAAGAAACGTTTATCGTTCTATTAATTTGCCTATCAATAACCGTCAATTATCATTATATGAGTTATCCGTGTGGTGTCCGGATAAGGAATATAGCACCACTCCATCTCCTCCCGTGGAAGTCGCAAAAGGCGACTAAGGGACTCTAAAGCAGAGGTATGAGCAGCAGCGTCCCTTCTGTAGAACAGCAGTCGTTCTGCGCTCATCAACCCGCCTGCTAAGCGTGGTGAGTACTGGCAAATTCCCCTCGAAGAGACGACACACGGCATGTAGCCGGCGCGGTGGTCTATGGGGGGCCTTTGTTCAGCAGTGGACGTCTTTTGGCTGATATGCTGATGCACGGCGTGTCAATTGCCGTCAATTATTTTTTATCACTTGCTGTCAATATCAAGTTTGAATTGTTGCTTAAAGTAAACAGTGTTTGCGTCCATGAATGCCAATCACATAAACTATGACAATCGTAATTGGCCGTTTTAAGGACCTTTTAAAATATTGTTGTTAAAAATCTTACCTGATATAGGTAAGCACACGACAGATCGATTAATCCCTTTGGTTTCGTCCTCTTCGGCGAGTCGTAAAAGTACAAATGGGTGTCAGTGCCCTCTTGTAAAAGCACGAAGTACAATGCCTTCCATTTCTTGGCTCCCTTATCCGACTTCTTGTTCAGATAGCCCTGGTGTTTGATGCCCTTGGTCTTCTTAAGGCCTATTTGGTCGCGGCACTCTCGTAATGTCGCATAAATCTTTTCGGCCGCTGCCCCGGTTGTGTTTTGTTGCGGCTCGATAACATGACCTTCCGCAATCAGCTGATAAAAGTAAAATTACAGAAATGAATAGGAAAAATTGAAATACAATGCGAGAACGAAGACAAACAAATAACAAGTTCCGCATTTTAACAATTCAATTTTATTACAGAAGCAACAAAAATCTTTATATAACAGCTTATTCAATTGAAGCAAGGATATCTACCAGTTATTGTATTTTATAAATTAATTTTACCCCAAAAAAGCTATGATAGTAAGTATAGCTCCGCAACATTGTTTCAAGTATTTTCAAATACAAATATTTAGTGGAAAAATACCAAGTAAGTATCCAAAATTAGTTTTCTGAGTTAAGGTAAGGCTCTACATCAAAGCAACACAACAGTCGGTATGAACGAAGAACCGATACAATATCACAAAAACAAAATGTAAGTTTGATATTAAATTCATATCTTATCGAATTAATATCTCGTGAATGTATATTTACTAATGCCAATTTTCAGTGATAACGATACATTTACATTTATATACATAATTAATAAAAGATAAATATACATAATTGAACGCAGTTAAGCAAAAACGATCCAAACCACATCAAGTCACTTTAAAGATATGGCGGTTTGAAGTTTTACAGTGTATTGTCACTTAAATTTTAAGAATTTTAGGAAATTAAACTTAAGTGTAATGGGAATAGTTTAGTAATTTAAGAGATATTTAGGAAATCATGGTCGTTCCACAATAATGATCCATAGAATGGTTACTTTTAAGGACATTAGTTGAATAAATTGTTTTTTTTTTTTTTTTACTTCAACCTAACTGGAATTCATCGCGTGAAGCGCGAACAGGGGGAGGGTGTGACCGCTCTACAGTCATCCCTTCCAAGATGTGCCTAAAGGCGTGGCACCAATGGGCGGCTCTAGTGTGATCTTACGAGGACCTGGAGCCCCCCTTCGGTGCCGAAGATGACCGCTCCAGTGGTTTTAGCCGGTAGGAGTCCGGCATACCCCTTCACCCTTCCCCGGGGTATCTTTTTTTTTTTTTTTTCGAAGGAAGTTCCATGTAGAATTTCCACTGGACATCAATAAAAAGGGGGGGGGGGGTAGGGGGTAGGCTAGTCCACCATCAATACCCGCATTACACCGACTGCTGCCCAACACCATCAGTGCCCGCATTACGCCGACTGCTGCCCAATCTCGGGGGTCCGAGTGCGGAAGTTTACCGCCTCTACGGGGGAGTCATGCATTCCTTGGCCCTCTACGGGATGCCTGTCAGCCAGTAAAGGTGAGAGCGCGTCACCTACCGCCTGACGTAGGTGTTCCCCAGTCGCGATTGTTTCGGTGTGCCGCGATGTCATGGCACAGTGTGGCAATGTGGAAGCGACCAGAATACGCACAGCACACGCTCGAAGAGTGCCCTGCGTTGACTGCCGAGCGGCGGATCCTGGTCGATTAGAAAGGGCATGTCTCTCTCTATTGGCTTTACTGTCGGCTTCACTGCCAGAGCATAAAAATTGGAGTGCAGTAGTCTTCTTTTGCGAGAGCGTCATGCTAGAGGAGACCGCGGAGCGGGATCAGGAGAGGGCTGAAGGACGAGACGGCGTCGGGGTAACAACCGTCCTGGCGCCCAGGGCCAACACGCCTAAACCCGTCACTATAGTGACGGCATGCACAAAACCCATATTTTTGGCCCAGGGCCGGCCAAAAGGACGCAGTTTTTGCCATAGGGCGGGGGGCCTTGCAGGCGCGCAGATTGGGGAATCTGTGGGCTCATACCGAGTGACCCCCGAGAAGACGGTGGCGTGCATGTGGTCACGCGCCGCCGTGCGCACAGCGAGGCTTTGGAGGTTCCTTTACAGTCATCCCCTCCGAAATGGGTCTGAGACTTTATGATTGGTTTTTGTCAATCCTTTTCATCTTCTTTCACGAGCTACAACAGATTCAAGATACCAACCCGCACAGACGCAAGTAACAGTGGAATTCCAACAAATATGCAAAAGAAAAACAGTATGGCCATATTTTTTACATTTCCTCTGTATTTTATTGTTTTTAGATTTTGATTCAATATTTAGATTGCAATAGTATATTTACAGGTTTGATAAAAAACAAGAATGTTTAAAAACATCATTTTGTAACATTTGAGATTGTGTTTGTATTAAAATTAATTCAATAAAAAGCAAAATGTTTATAAATTAACATTCTTTTAAAAAAAATCTCAATTCAGAATACAAGTTTATAATAAAAAATAATTAATTTATTGTGGAATGTTTTTGAGATTTTGATTCATTTGTAAACAAATACAAATGAGGTCAGTGAAAACGGTCCATAAGTTCTGAATATTTTTGTTGTTTTTGCCATTGTAGTGCAATGAGCTAATTCATGTTTCACAAAAACGATCCCGACTGAATCCTTTTTAATATAAATCATTCTTGACCAGTTTTTATGTATGACCAATATTAATAGGGATCCAAGATAATTGGATTGTTACTTTCAGTTTAAAATAACCTGCTATAAATGTGTGATGGTATCGAGTATATGTCAAAAAACAAATTTTGCTTTTGTTTTTCGGTGGGATCGTTTTAGCTGGTTCAAAAGATCTACTTTTGGAGTAATTTAGTATACTGCTCTAAATTTTGACAATTTTGTGGAATGGATCCTTTTTGCTTGATTGACCGACTTGGTCCATTTGTATTCTGGAATGGTATGTGGCCTCCTGAATAGCGTTAGATGTGACCGCGTTGAAATCATCTCTCGAGCGGGTGGTCAGGCACAAAGGATACTCGCAAAGTGACGTTTTTATTTCTGTTTTTTTTAAAACACGATGCCTGATCTCCTGTGTCGTGGGTGCGTTTACATACAACACACCCAATTTCCACACACAATACACCCAATTTTACTGAAGAACAGCATAAAAAGTAGCATTCAGTAACACTAGTATCCCTAAATCCCAGTTTGTACAAGCTCTCAAGGGCTAAGAGAGCAATTGAACTTTAACATAGAACACTATCACGGATGCAATACTTAAACTACAAATACGTAAAAGATCAACTCACTGGCTGTCCCAAAGTATGGCCTTCCACAATCTGTTCCTTCCTGTACCTATTGATTACAGCGTCCAAACATTCGAAGGTTCGTCCACCCATCAGATACCTGACGCCTTTCTTCTCTATCCTGAACCTTTGAATCTGGTTGTTGATGTGGAAGAACAAGGAGTAGTCCCCGGGCGAGTTGTCCGAGGGTCTGACGAGGAAGCTCCCTGGTCCAGCCTTGACCAGCATATCCACTGCTTCACTTTTGGTGCAGTTTGGGTGGAACCATGAGAAGACGGTGTTAGGATCGATTGACGGGTCAAGATCCTCGACCAACTCTCTGAAGATCATTCCTTGTTCTCCAGTTCTATATAAATAACAATTTATTGGTAAGTATTTTATTATTCATTTAACTTTTGACGGATGTTCCAACCCCCATACACATGAAGCGTTTTGCTTCTGCTTTTTTATGAATAGCGCTAAGGAGTGGAGACTCCTTGCCGGAGTCTTTGTTTCCCAATAGTTACAATCAAAGTAACTTTTCTTTATTGATCCCTAGTGAAAATTGAAATGGCGTAGGGGCATGCTCCATACTACATACTCCAGCCAGCTAACCACTGAAGAGGTTGCCCAACTGGCGAAGAAGGGCACCAGGTAATCGTAACATCACAGAGCCGCCCATTGATGCCACGCCTTGAATGTGAAGTGGTCAGTGGACGACTGTAAAAAGACCGCCCTTTGCCTTCGCTTCTATTGTGCTTTAGGCCCATGTGGGGGGGATTGTAAATGATCCCCCAAAGCTCTCTATGCGCCGTCTTCCCGGGGGTAACAGCCTAAGTGCCAACCTTAACCTTCCAAGTCGCAAGTGAATAGATTAGTCTAGACAACTGTTCACAATCATCGACCGCCTCGCCTCTTAACATCAGGCGAGTTAATGGTTTAACGTTTCTTTTTTTTGTGAACATGATTCATGTACCTTCTTTTTGTATATGCTGCGAAGCCAGTGACACATGCGGGTCAATATTTCAATACTTAGTACTTGCTTTAGTTCTTGTACTATATCGTGGTTCGAGCAATAAATAGAATAGAATAGAATCGTTTATTCAGTAATTAGGTCATAGCAGACACTTTTACACGTCATATCGAAACAACGGAGGGTATTTCACTACAGTCATGTAGTGGGATGAAGTCCTCTGGGAAGAAATGCCAAAAGAAACTCAGGGTTCAGTTTTTTTTCCAAATTGTGTGTTTTTACTACCGCAGTATCCCTTAAGTGCCGTTTACGGCAGCCACTAGTAAAGAAGGGTAATCTATTCTTTGCCGGAAACTAAACTATGTCTTGTTCGTGCTGTTCATAGTAATGCAGTCCGACAGTCAGAATAATATTCAAATGTCTCTCATTTCAAAATTTATTTCTCTCTTCAATCAATGTTTCGGAAGTTAAAAATGGTAATTTTTATTAATACTAAACATTATAACAAATGCGGCATTTTGGACTTATACGCATTTTGAATGGAGAAAAATGCACGCTCGTGTAGAAAGTTATATTATGTCACCAGACACGACATTGAACATGTAAGATTACCCCTCACTAGGATTTTCTTTCATCAACCATACATATGACACACGAAATGAGAGATACGTCCTTTTATCTAATGTCACCCTTCAGGGCAGAGGAAGTCCATGAGGATTTCCCCCGACAAAAAAAAGAGTCAGGAGCAGCTATTTTCAAGTTCCAAACCAATCAAAGCATTTAGACAATTCGATTCAAAATAAGTTAACTTATTATTTCTATCATTTAAAATTTTAAGTCATAAAGTTTAAGAATTATAATTATTCAAGTAGAATGGTTACTGTACCACTCTATATATTGATGAAATTTTCAGGCGATCTTCAGATTAGCCCAGTGCACCCAACCCACCGTCCTGTGAAGTTTCGTAGTGATTGGATCAACATTTTTTTTGTGCTATATAACTAGTGCTACCCGTACGAAGCCGAGGCGGGTCGCTAGTTACAAATACTCCTGGCCCTACCTCAATCTTAATCCCGCCACCCCTTTTTTCAGATTCAAGCTATATATTATATCGTTCCTCAATTGCGATTTGCCAAAAATTACAACAGTGGCCTCACATTTCACAATAGTTGTTGTTAAAAAAAACCTAAAGTGGATTGGAGGTTGAAAATTTAGATTAAGTAGTGCAATGGCATCTGAATTATCAATCATCCTCATATTTTAAATACTTAACTTAGTTTAGACAGATGACTACCATCACCTAATAATTATATCAATATGTAGAAATGTTATTCAACTTGTGGATCATCACACCAAGCGACCCAAGAGAAGACGGCAGCACGCATGTGGTCACGCGCTGCTGTGGGACGCTTTGGGGTATCCTTTACAATCCCTTCGGGGGGTGACCCTTTACAATCCCTTCGGGGGGTGACCGTTTACAGTCACCCACTCCGAGATGTGCCTATAGGCATGGTATCAGTGGGCGGCTCTAGTGTGATCATAAGAGGACCTGGAACCTCCCTTAGGTGCCGAAGATGACCGCTCCAGTGGTTTTAGCCGGTAGGAGTCCGGCATACCCCTTCGCCCTTCCCCGGGGTGAAGGAAGTTCATGAAGAATTTTCACTGGGCACCAATAAAAAAAAAGGATATTCCCTCAGTATTATCAGTTTACTAGACCCACGGGAAAATGCGGTACCTTATACCTAATACCTATGACTCTTTCTTGATTGTGTACCACAACACGGCCATATCTAATTATGTCCGCTACAATTTATTTATTCCTATGTTATGACCAAACAGCTACTGTAAACGTTGGCCCTTTCTAAATGTAATAGCAGTACAAGGGAACTGCGCATTAGTTGTACATATAATAGCAGGATGTGAGATACCGGAATATAAAGCGGACGTATTGATGCCAAGGCAAGATATCGTAAATAATCTATTTGAATGAAATGTTACTCATAATAGCATGATCTATGTCACGTTTTGACCGTGACGTAATCACAATTGAACACTTTTAAACATATAATTATGTACTGTGCAACTAACATGTAAGATACAGTAAACTAAATAATTTGATTCTTTAATGTAAAAGATCTGTATTAGCGACTGTCTGTATTAAACTCATGCGGCGCGGAATGTTGGACGCGATAAGCTCGCGCTAGGAAGAACGGGATTCAGTGCCGTTGCGCCTGTAATTTAAAAATCAATGGCATAACTTTAAAATTCATGAACTTTAAATCTTGTTTTCTTATACAAGATGGTGATGATGAACACACATATTCGTATACAAAAAAATATATTATAATCAATCAAGTTCTTTGCTTTCTTGTTGTTTTCATTCATTTACAAATGGAAATATCTCCCGTCTTTAGGCAAAGTTGGGCAAGTTTTCGAAACGAGTTACAGTTTAACACTTCTATGTTACTTCACCCAGGCGAATCTGTGCAAGCCAAAATGTCTGGACGGTCGAAGAACGCATGCCTGACACATGTCTACCTTGTAGCATATGAGTAATAATCAAGACATATAAGAAAATAAATATCAGTAAGTATAGTCTGCTGCTGCGAACAATAAAGTTTGTTCAGCCCAAAAATCTAGCACCGAAAACGAAAAGCACGGGCATTAACTTTAAAGGTCGCGTCGTATTCGCCGTAGTTTGACTAGTCCCTTACTGACTTGGAAGAAAAATTCGTCGCGAGAACCACTTTATCGGTTAAAATATTTTCAAACTTTACCTCCAATGCCCTCGCTCGTCTTGTTGGAATCTACCATCCCAACGAATGTGTTTAATTAAGTATGTAATTTTTTTAATAGCTTGTGGCCTTGGTGGTACTTTGGGAATTGTCTAACAAGACACTATACTCGTCATATTAATCACAAGAGGTCCAATTGTGAATTTAAGGCTCCACATAGATTTTCGCAACAAATAGTTTTGAGCTGTTTGCTTTCAAAGTGAAGACATTGAAAAAATATGCTTACCTATGTGCAGTTACCCAAAGCCAGCCATCACCCATATCATTATGCAAAAAGAATATGTCACCCTTCTGAAAGGTCAACTCGTCTGTGTCGGGCATCTTTGTATATGGTAGTATTGCTACTACCCTCTGTAAAAAAATATTTTCGTTGAATTATGCAGATCCACTCTTGAGCAATAGAATCAGGAAAATATTGTTTAAAAAACTAAAGATAATTATTTATGATATGAGAAATATTAAACTACCTTCTTATCATTGACGGGTTCGGGTGGTGGCACTGGCTCCACCAGACGTTCTCTCTTCAAGAGGTCAGAACAGTGGCTGTAGAAGCCCACCAGTTCAGTCAGTGAGTCGAACTGACGACCACCAATGTAGTAGTCACCGCAGACAGCCGTTATTCTGCACATTTAGGTAAATTAAAATAAGGACTATGAGACATAATGATATAATGAATGAATAAAACTATTAAGTGGGTTCCGGAATCCTTTTTAGTGCATAACAGATACACAATTTGAATTTTTTGTCAAGAGTGAGTTTGGTTTTGTGTTCTAGCAAGTTAGTACATTATAATAAATGTTTACACATTTTAAGTATGCTTCATTAGCAACACGAAACAATGACCAATCAGCTACTGCTCATGACCACAACATGTATATCATGCGACATGGTGGCCGCACAGGAATGAATTTCATGATAATTTTTGCAACTATAGTCACCCAATTGACCAAAGAATTGCAATACCAGTATAAAATGTAAAAAACCAATATTTATTTACCTAAAATGGTTAATTCCAGTACGACCCAAGTAACTCAAGACATATGACCCTGGCTTACGATCACTCTCTCGAACTGAAAATAAATTGGAGAAATTGATGTTTAGAAAAGTAGTGCAACATACATTCTTTATAAACATGTAATGCCCAAGATAACTGAAATCTATGGGATCTATGAGAGATACTTTTGCAACATAATTGGTAGTAGGGTAATACAAACTTAATTTATATTTATGATTAACATATTCAACATTTATGTTTCAGTCAAGGTTCAGCAGGTTATTTATGGTCCTCTTTTTCCTTTTTGGGTCAAATTTTTACATAAGTATATATAAACACTTATTTAATGATAATCCAGAAAAATGGAAGATGTGGATGATATCAACCACCATGTGTTAAATACATAAAGAAGCAGAGTAAATAGGACGAATTTTCCAGTTGAGATAAATATGACCATTTAGAATAACATCCCATATCATTGATTTAATTCAATATTCAATATCAACCAGTCACCAATACTGGAAAAAATTAAATTCTTTGCAAAAAGGATATACACATTAACAATACTGCTATAAAAATATTCACATAAATTTTCATTGCCGATCTATGCCATGTCACTGGTTCCAAAATAATCAATGTTTGTGTACAATCATGTCAAGCTATACTATAAGTAATGCTAACAAACTAGAAAACACAATAATATGTAGCATACAAAGATACTTGTTCCATTTACTCTTGTAGAAATTGACATTCATTTTAATTGCAAAGCTTTCTCATGGAAATCACTATGGGAACTGTTCCTACATATGTCTATTGTGTGCCACAAAGTATAAATCAAAACTTTATTTTAACTATAACTTATGTGACAAAGTTATATCTAATCTATACAGTAAATAGATATCTTTTGTCCATATATATTTAATTAACATGATTAGTAAAGACAAAGAATTATAGTTCACAAATACAATTAATAACCTCGAGGTCAGTGTCCAGCAGTGAATGGTTTTTGGGTTGAAGTGAAGGAGAATAACCAGCCATAGATTAATATTCCATAACAAAAAAATAATACAAGATAATAATATAACAACATGCATGTAGGGGAAGTATATACAGTACTTAATAATTTTATTATAAAAATATTTTTACATTGCATGATGCAACTGAAATCCATTTGTTATGGACTTCAAAATTGTTAACAATAGATCAACAGTTTAAGCAGTAGCAGTGGAAATTCAGAAATAAGAAATATAATATTGTCACAGCACATGCAAAAAATGCATGTGTTTTTTTATTGAAATAGGTTCTTGATGTAATTTTACTTTATTTATTGTGCAATAAATAAATAGCGCTCTGAAAAGTTGGATTTTACACAGACATAGATTTCACTGGTGCAGCAATTATATTCTAGCGATGAATACTTTTTAAATATTTTGTTATTTAATAAAACTCACATAAAACCATACAATACATTTTACACACAAATTTAATTAGAGGTTATGTAAACTTGAACAATTAAACTTACCTAAATAGCTACCAAGTTTCCCAGCACTCCATAGCCTTTCCTCAGAAGTATATCTATCCAGCCGTCCATGGTACCACTCTGTCTCTGGCGGGGCAAGCACTGCCTGTCTTTCGCCTAGCATTACATCAATGTTAAGAACATCAGAGTAGAAAATACATACAAAATAAATAAGAGACAATTATAGGGCAATATGATTACCATTGGTACTTGGTCCGTCGGCTTCGTCTAGCTCAAGATCGGCCGCCAATTCGGCAATATCACCACCTCCATCCTCAGATTCCGTTGATGGAGA
The DNA here is from genome assembly GCA_947459985.1 of Diloba caeruleocephala. Taxonomy (NCBI): domain Eukaryota; kingdom Metazoa; phylum Arthropoda; class Insecta; order Lepidoptera; family Noctuidae; genus Diloba; species Diloba caeruleocephala. The sequence continues at coordinate 9,701,864 of OX381618.1, forward strand.
CCCTAACTTATCCTTTACAGGGGGTCCGATCGGCGCCCCCATAGCACGAATTAAATCGGCCATCTTTCAAAATAATAATTCAGATTTGAGACACTTAAATTCACATGTATAATTTAAAGTAACACCAGTGACTCATAGTTTATTCAGGAACAGTATGATGTAAAAAAAATTACTTCATAGATATCTCAAACGTATTATACAAAATAAAGAATAAATGACACTAATCTCAAGCCAATATTAAAATGGAAACACACGTAAACCAATTACAGCAGTACAAATCTAGTAATTTAATTCACGTTGTATACAATACAATTTCTGTTATCACAAGCACGTCATTACAAAAATCGCATTATTTTGTAAATCTTTCTATTTATTTCCACTTTCCAGTCAATTTTCTTCATACGATACGCCCGCGTTCACAGAATAAAAACACAGATTTTGACACAGATGAGACATATATAAACGCATTTTACTTTTACCTGAAATAAAACGCATATAAACATTCTAAGAATTTCTTTGATCAAACGTACATTTGAAACATGTTAGATTAGTCCTAAGATGAGTGGTATAACTTGACTCAAGACAGTGCCAACCTGGATGCGACATTAGAATTCACGCGTGTCTTTTATGTACCTTGTGTTGTTTTCTGCATTATAGACTTCAATAAAATGATATTATATATTAAAGAAGTAGATATGTTACATGCGCGCCAAAAGTAAGAACCAAAACCCCAATTGTAGCACCTCGCAATCAGTTCGCACAAGACAGGGCAACGAGCACACACTGTCTGTCATCTGTATTGTTTTATTAATTAAGTAATAATAACTATGCCGTCTTGCGTCTAGAAAATGCACAAACTATCAAGCAAAAATGAATGAAGAGCAAGGGATCTCATACCACACGTGAGTAACAAACTATTTAAAATATTTGAACAAAAACACTATTCAGATTTAACTATAGAATAATATTCTCAAACATAACACAGGCCAAGCAAGGAAAAGAGACAACATAATTTTATTCTATCACAGGTGCGAAAAAGACATCGAGTAAATGTGTTGTCATTTTAGATAGCTATCTCTTTTACTCTCGTAGTTTTTGTATCTTCTTTCTTACAGCATAGGTGTGTAGTTTTATAGTTTTATACCTACATTCAGCGAGACTGAGTTTTGCGCGCCATTTAATATGGCCGTAACAAATCTGTTATAAGATCTTTGCTTCAATAAAATTTATAAATCATATTCAAAGAAAGTCTGACTTGGCTATTCTTTAAAAAACTGATATAAATTCCAATTATAAATATTGTTTAGCGACTTCTAGCGGATATTATAAACATCTGGTGACTTTTGATACTGGTCTAGGGAGTTTTATTTTTGCTAAGCGGCAACACTGGTCCACACTCGTCAGTAGTCGTCAGTGCCGACTACCGTCACAGTCGTAGACTGAGTATTAAACTCCATCTACGGTCACACTTCATAGTGCTCTCATTAGCAGAGCCACAGAGTAAGTAACCACTTAGTTATATCAGAGCCGGTGCTGGCAGGCACGTAAGTGAATTGTTGCAATCATTCACAGTTATTATTAAATACAGCAACAATTACAATAAATAAATATCGCGAAAAATGCCTCCGAAATAATAAGCACGTTTTTGTCTGAAGAACCCAGAAGTACTGTGACATCACTAACATGTGTGAATCAACCTTTAGATAACATGACATGTCTGTCCTGTCAGTTTGAAAACGTATAAATGACAGTCTGGGCAGACAGAAACAATTGGAAACCGAATTGAACCGTACGCCGATGTCGACATATTATTTATAATTATTTTAATTTTTGATAAATATCTTATGAAATTGTAGAGATTTATTCTTCTAAACACCGTACGCCGTTGCCTTATACTTGACATTGGCGAAATTGTGGAAGATACTCTACAGAAGCCATAATATAAGAGAAGAAGAATTGAAAACCGTACGTCACTGGCAAAATGTGATAAAATTGCCATAAAAAACCGTACGACTTTGCCGTCATATTATTATAGGTTTTTTTTAAATTATTGAGAAATATTTTATGAATTAGTAAAGATTAATTAATCTTGACATTGGTGAAATTGTGAAAGATACTCTCAGAATGACAACCGAGAAATATTCATTTCCCGACTCCAGCTCCTGCATAAATTAAAGGATATGGCCATCGCCCATAGTAAGTCATAGTAAGATAGCGCTAGTGAAAACTGATTATGAATAAATAAATTACGCATTTTATATCAAAACTGTTGTTTAAAAATGTATATTTTTTAATCTTCATAATCATAATAAAAGAACAATTATGCCGTGAAGTTTGATTTGATTTGGCATTTAGTCTTTTAGCCAAGGAGCAAATAGATAAATACTTGCAAGTGTTGCTTGCAATTGCTTGATTCACTTATTTTTGATTGGTGATTGGTTATAAGCAATAAAGAATCGCTTTTTATAAAGATCTTTCAGCCTACTCAAAGCACTGCCTGCAGGGCTCTACATGCAATATCTCTGCCGGTTTGTACTGTGTGAACGTACTAGTCGATATATACCGACTCTGCAAACATTCACACTATACAATCCGGCAGAGATACTGCATGTAGGGCCCTGCAAGCAGTGCTTTGAGCAGGCCTCTTTACTTGTACACATCTTTAATTATATGAAGTCGCTGCTGGCAATAGAAGTGGGTAATAAAGCTTTTTGCGTGAACCGAACCGAAACTATGTATTGGTATCCGATAAAGTGTTTCAAAACTATGTATTTTCAAAAACTATTTATTGGACGATAAGCGTATAAAGTGTTTATGAAATGATAAACGTTTTCGTGTCGGTTCAGGTATTTGCTTTGAAACATGCTATCAACACAAAACTATGTATTTACGGTAACTATTTATTGGACGAGATGCGTATAAAGTGTTTCAAAACTATGTATTTTCAAAAACTATTTATTGGACGATATGCGTATAAAGTGTTTATGAAATGATAAACGTTTTCGTGTCGGTTTAGATATTTGCTTCGAAACTTGTAATCAATAGTAAACAAATTAAAATTCGCTATCAACTGAAAATTTTATACTTTGGTTTTTTGTTCTTTGTCTGTGGTAAATGATTATTATAACTGGTAAAATACAATAATTTGACACAATAAATTATAGTCTTATGCAAAGTTCTAATATGTAATTTATACTCGTGCCAATATAGGATGGATATACCTAAATAACGTGTCAAAGATTTGATAGCAGCATAAAAATGATTCCTAATAAAATAGAATAAAATGTGATTTTTATTATTATTATTTAGAATGACTAAAATTCATAAATGCGCGATCTCGCTTCTTGTTCGTGCGATCGTCGGTATCGGTCGGGTTTACTTCGGAATAACTCGGTCGGAGTCATTCGGCTAGTTTCGGTAACTGTTTATCGACGATCCAATGCTGTGTGGATAAAGTGTTTGGCCCGATAAATAGTTTCAGAAGAGACCAATACATAGTTTTAGGTATTGGACGCGATACATAGTTTCAATAACTGTTTACGGTTTGCAACGCACACCGCTAGCTGGCAACACTAAATCCTTTATTCTCTCTTTAATATATTCATAATCTCTTTCATTCCATGAATCAACTCTTTGTATTGCAGATACATTGAAGATATTGAATATATTGAAGATACGAAGTATCTTTCTACTTAGTTTGTGTTGTATTGTTTGAGATTTGAGTTTTGAGTTGAGTGTTAATATTATTACTTTACTCTGTGGTTGAGTGGGGTTGGTTTAGTTCGGATTGAATATTGTTCTGCGTTTAAAATAAGTGTTTCAATTTGTCTTGTTACTATTGTTAAGTATTAAATCGGTAAGTTTACCTGAGTAACTAACAAATAATTTTCTTATAAATACTCATGCCTATCGTCCTGTTGTAGTGACGTTGTCATTTCCTTATTTGTTTAAACCGTAGCTTAAATTCATGAGGACGCCATTTTGTGATCGCGAGCTTTCATTGTTCTTTGTCCTAGTTCGTTAGCCCTCTCGCATCAGACATATCTACTAAATTCATAGTTTTAATCGTCCTCAGAATAAGCTTTCCTCGATTGTTACAGAAATCATCATGCAGATTTTCGTGAAAACGCTGACAGGCAAAACTATCACACTTGAAGTTGAGCCGTCCGACACTATTGAAAACGTAAAAGCTAAAATCCAAGATAAAGAAGGCATTCCCCCAGATCAGCAGCGACTGATCTTCGCTGGAAAGCAGTTGGAAGACGGTCGTACACTGTCTGACTACAACATTCAAAAGGAATCAACCCTCCATCTTGTGTTGCGTCTCCGCGGTGGTATGCAAATTTTCGTGAAAACGCTTACAGGAAAGACAATTACACTTGAAGTCGAGCCTTCAGATACTATAGAAAATGTAAAGGCAAAAATCCAGGATAAGGAAGGCATTCCCCCGGATCAGCAGAGACTGATCTTTGCAGGTAAACAGCTAGAAGACGGCCGTACCCTTTCTGACTACAACATCCAGAAAGAATCCACTCTCCACTTGGTCTTACGTCTGCGTGGTGGCATGCAGATCTTTGTCAAAACACTAACAGGAAAAACTATCACCCTTGAGGTTGAGCCTTCTGACACTATTGAGAATGTAAAGGCCAAGATTCAGGACAAGGAAGGGATCCCACCAGACCAGCAGCGTCTCATCTTTGCTGGCAAACAATTAGAAGATGGCCGCACCCTTTCTGACTATAACATCCAAAAAGAATCTACTCTTCATTTGGTATTGCGTCTACGTGGTGGTATGCAGATTTTCGTCAAGACACTTACTGGCAAAACTATCACATTGGAAGTAGAGCCTTCTGACACTATTGAGAATGTGAAGGCCAAAATACAAGATAAAGAAGGGATTCCTCCAGACCAACAGCGACTGATCTTTGCTGGTAAACAGCTAGAAGACGGTCGTACCCTTTCTGACTACAACATCCAGAAAGAATCCACTCTCCACTTGGTCTTACGTCTGCGTGGTGGCATGCAGATCTTTGTCAAAACACTAACAGGAAAAACTATCACCCTTGAGGTTGAGCCTTCTGACACTATTGAGAATGTAAAGGCCAAGATTCAGGACAAGGAAGGGATCCCGCCAGACCAGCAGCGTCTCATCTTTGCTGGCAAACAATTAGAAGATGGCCGCACTCTTTCTGACTATAACATCCAAAAAGAATCTACTCTTCATTTGGTATTGCGTCTACGTGGTGGTATGCAGATTTTCGTTAAGACCCTTACTGGCAAAACTATCACATTGGAAGTAGAGCCTTCTGACACTATTGAGAATGTGAAGGCCAAAATTCAAGATAAGGAAGGGATTCCTCCAGACCAACAGCGACTGATCTTTGCTGGTAAGCAGCTTGAAGATGGACGTACTCTTTCTGACTATAACATCCAAAAAGAATCTACGCTTCATTTGGTACTGCGTCTGCGTGGTGGTATGCAGATTTTTGTTAAGACTCTTACCGGCAAAACCATCACCCTTGAGGTTGAACCTTCTGACACTATTGAGAATGTAAAGGCCAAGATTCAGGACAAGGAAGGGATCCCCCCAGACCAGCAGCGTCTTATCTTTGCTGGCAAACAATTAGAAGATGGCCGCACTCTTTCTGACTATAACATCCAAAAAGAATCTACTCTTCATTTGGTATTGCGTCTGCGTGGTGGTATGCAGATTTTCGTCAAGACCCTTACTGGCAAAACTATCACATTGGAAGTAGAGCCTTCTGACACTATTGAGAATGTGAAAGCCAAAATTCAAGATAAGGAAGGGATTCCTCCAGACCAACAGCGACTGATCTTTGCTGGTAAACAGCTTGAAGATGGACGTACTCTCTCTGACTATAACATCCAGAAAGAGTCTACTCTGCACTTGGTCCTTCGTCTCCGTGGTGGCAACTAATTATTCAGTGTTATTCTGTAACCATCCCTAAACAAACATGTTATTCAAATTCAATCAATATTCTAATCATTCCAGTCACAGTATCTAATTCAAACACTTAAATCTATTAAATAGCTTTCATTTCCAGTTGATGTCTATTCATTTCTTTTAACCTACTTGTGCCACTTTTTTTTAAATAGTTGTTGGATTTTTATGCTCAGTTTATGTATCATATTGTGTGTTTTCTTTTTACTGTTGCCACCAAGCGAATGACTCACCTCACCAGATTAAATAATAAATTAAAATTAGCATTATAAACTACATTGAGCTATAGGTACATTGTTATTAAATCATCATATCGGCCGAAGGATGTCCACTGCTGAACAAAGGGCTCCATCATAGATTTCCACAACAACCAACGCCTTCACCAGGTCACCCGTCCATGTAATCGAGGCCACCCGGCCGTCTCGAGAGGCTGTTCCCAGGTGTGCCCAAGTCCCAACTTTTGCCCCAACGGCTATCAGTTCTACGAGCAATGTGCCCTGCTCATTACCATTTCAGTTTAGTAACCATTTCCGCTATGTAAACAACTTGCAGTTATTCGGTCTCGTAGAGAAACACCAAGCATAGTTTTCCGTTGACTGACCCTGCCACCACCACGATGACCACGATTCCGTGCCATATTTCATCAGGGATAACACACTGATTATAGATTTCGTCTTGAGGCACTGCGGTATTGTGGCGTATCGAAGTTTCCCGAACGTTGCCCAGCCGAGTCGGATTCCACAATTGACCTGTTTCTCGAAGCTTGACCTACCTAACTGGACGGTTTTTTCTGCTAGAAAGTTGTGAAAGTTCCCAACAGATGGGCACGACATTTGGGTTTTTGTCGTGTGGTGTCCGGATTAAGAATATAGCACCACTCCATCTCCTCCCGTGGATGTCGTAAAAGGCGACTAAGGGAATCTAAACCAGAGGGATGGGCAGCAGCGTCCCTTCTGTGAAATGGTAGCCATACTGCGCTCATCAACCCGCCTGCCAAGCGTGGTGAGTATTGGCAAATACCCCCCAAAATCATAACACAGTTGTGAAAATCTATGGGGGAGGCCTTTGTTCACCAGTGGACGTATAAATGGCCGATATGATGATGATTTCGACTTGCTTATGTTCATTCTAAGGCCCACATGTTGGGAAGCTGTTGAGATCATCGAATAATGTGCTGAGCTCTTGTAGCGATTTAAAGGTGATATACTCGCCATTGAGTTAATGCCAAATCCGTTCCACTCCAGTAGCTTGAAAGCATCCTCAATAGCAGTGGTGAACAGTTTCGGGCATATAACGTCCCCGCGCTGTGTACGAGTACGTACACGAGTACTCGGACCGACGTGGCGTTTCTGTATAAGCACTAGCACTTGGATGTACCGATAGTCAATGTGGCACCGCGGCGGAGATTGGAGTACGCGCCAAGGTTTCGATCGAATCAAAGGCTTTCTCATAGCCCACAAACGCTGAGCATAGTGGCAGATTATCGGTCTGCAGTATCCTGTCACAGCGTATGGGTGTGGTCTATGGTACTAAGACCTTTACGGAAACCGGCTTGTTCGGATGCTGGAATTCATCAAACCTGTGATCTAGACGATTAGTCAAGATCTTTGAAAATAGCGTATGAACATGGCTCAGAAGCGAGGTGGGTGTATAATTCATAAAAAGGTGTAATCACACTGAAACACAGCAAAACCACACTTCTTGTCCGTGCTTTCGGCGTTGTGCTCTCAAGTAAGACCTGAATCGAATAGCTTATTTTCAAGGACTTTATGTACCGGTGTTACAATTTCAAGCTATCCCAAGGCGATATCCTAATCTCGTACAGGATGTCCCGGATATCTTTGGCATAGTATTGGGTTAATTTGGCTTGTGGGTCTTTTTTAGAGCTGGTGCCGTTACCGAGGTGTGTAGCTGTTGAAAGAACTTCTCGATCTTCCTCAAACCTGTGGCTTAGTCGACGCTACGCTGCCGTCTTCGGTCTTCATCTTCGTAATCAGACTTTTCCCACTAGACATGTATCTCTTGCGAACACGGTCGATCCCTGATTACACTTAATCGTCTCTTTAATACGGGTGGTATTAAAGGTACTAACATCGGAGCATCCAACCGAAAGCCGGTATGGTTCAGCATTACCGGAGGACTGGAACGTCATAGCAAGTCTTTCTGCTATGACTTACGGTTTGATTTAATGTAGTTAGACCCTACAGTTTAGACAGTTTCTACAAAACTACCATTTATGTCGTCCACAGAAACAGAATAGGCGCCCAGCGCTGCAGAACCAAAATTCACGGTCTGCAGCGCTGAGTGGTTATCCGTATCGCACGGGGATACCGAACAGTTTCCTACGAGGCGGCAACTCGCCGGGGGGGGGGGGGATCCTGCTCGAAAAAGGAGATGGAGCGGGGGTAACAATCGCCGAGGTGCCCGTGTCCAACACACCCGGGAAGACGGTGGTGTGCATGTGGTCATGTGCCGCCGTGCACCGCGCAGCACGGCACAAAGCGAGGTTTCGGGGGAATACTTTACAGTCCCCCCGAGAGGAGCCTCGGAGGGTGGCCACTTTACCGTCGACATTATTTTCGCCTTCCCTCCGCTAGAGGGGGTGACCGCTTTACAGTCATCCCAAAGGGTGGCTCTAGATGGAGATTATTTGAGTTCCTGGAGCCTCCCCTTCGGTGCCGAAGATGACCACTCCAGTGATTTTATGAATTATTATTGAACGGGGTGATGTCACGGCTACAGGCCTCGGCGTAGATGAGGCTCGGTGGCGAGAGCATAACGGTTTGTTAAGTGAACGAGACTGCGCGAGTCTCTTCATGTGATTTACGGTAATTTTATCATCCGGGTCGATCAGTACGTACTTCGGTACGGGTGGGTCGGTATTCGGCGGCCGATACCACGAGCGGATTCAAGTGGATTCCTTTTTTCATGAATTGCCTGATGGTCGGCAAGTTCAAATCGATACGTAGTTGATCATTGCTTATGGACATTGCTATGTGATAGAGGCCAGGATTTTAACTTGAGCCGCTCAGGGGACACTGTCTTTATGCCGCGTATTCCCAATGATCTCCCGTTCGAATTTAAAAGACGAATAGTCCTTAAGAAAGTTAGTTATGCGATGACTATTAATAAGCAACATGGCCAAACTTTTAAGCTCGCGGGAGTTGACGTGAAATATGGCTTTTTCGCCTATAGATATCGGAGTATCTCCTATGGTTAGTTTTATGTGGTGTGGTCAAGTGTTAGCTCACTCCGTCTTCTGTTTATTCAGGTGCCACCTAAAAATGTGCTTATTCAAAGAAATATAAACATCATAATAACTTCACAATTTGGTAATACTTATGTGTATGTGCGCCGAGTCCCATTGAACTATCTTAGTATCGGGAACCCCACATGTTTTTCGGCTGATGCCGTAAGCCGTCTCATGTAATAAAAAGTATACTATTGGCAGTATACTAAACTAATGGACACTTCCAAATTCCAGGCTGTCACTGATAATTTCCAGTGAATTGAAACATGGATCTCACGTTGAGCAGTTGTGCTATATCAATCGAGTTGTTCATCTATTCTAAAATTATAAAGCAGTTTTGTTTGTTTGTATGTATGGGAAAATCCCTTGAACTACTGAAACGATTCTAAAGTTTCTTTTACTTATTTCTTTCTTTCTCCCCATGCCCGAGTGATATAAGCTATATTTGTATTTATATTGATAAAAATAAACGCGCGGGTAACACCGCGGTCAACAGCTTGTTAACAGATATAAGAAGACATGTCTTAGAATTTAGTTTGTTAGTTTCTTTCCAGAATTTTCCAAAATCATTGTTCTGTCTATGGATGGCAATGATGTCCATTTTAATTTTATCTTCATTTTTCTGACACCATTTTATTTTGTTTTTAAACAGCTTACGACTGCTAGTCATGTCGTCATAAATTCTACCCTCCGTCGGACGCCCATATAGTAACCGGAGTTGATAATATTGCCTTGCAGCCACATGCGCGTCCCTCACGTGATAGTTCCAGCCTATAACCTGCTTTTTCTGAATTTTACCACGATATTATTGAAATGCAGCTTTAGTTATAAAGTTTATAATATTATTGTAACATTCATTAATATGTATATAATGACATTTATTACCACAGGAGGTAAAGAGAGGAGGTGGAGGTAGAGGTAGGTATAGAATACTTGGCCAAATACATGGAATCAATAAATTGGTCACATAAATTAGCACAATTACATTGTTGTTCATAATTTCACCCCCCATAATATTTTATTTATAGTCTGCGTACATTGGATACTTTTCTTTGGTACTATCACATCAATTGATTACCAATGGAAAGTGGTCTGACCAGCTTACATCATTCAAAACAGTTATATTCTTTATAGTACTCAGCGCCGATGCTGTAACCACACAGTGATCCAGCCAGCCATATTTACTTTATTTACATAAACACATATAAATTACATTTTTCAATACATACAAAAACACATAGGTATATAATATTTTCTGAAGTTTACGCTAATTGTATCCATTGAATTGAAATAGCTTACTGAAATATATCGCGTTTGTTTCATTCATTCTATATACAGGTTGTCCAGTAAATAGCACGACACACTGCAGGGGGTGAGAGCTTGGGTCAATACCTACCAAAAACACAATATATGTTCAGCAAAATCTTACGGATTTACAGTAGTACAAAATTTTCCGAAATATCGAAAAATCTCTACCTTGACACAGATTTTTAACAATTTTGATTTAAATTTTCATAGTACAATTTTCTTATCTTCAAATTTTCTACTACTGTAAATCCGTAAGATTTTGCTGAACATATATTGTGTTTTTGGTAGGTATTGACCCAAGCTCTCACCCCCTGCAGTGTGTCGTGCTATTTACTGGACAACCTGTATATAGAATGAATGAAACAAACGCGACGCACACTAGCGCTGATTCTTTTTCATACGCAAACGCAGTATACTTGGTCTAAGGACAGGTGGTGCGTATTGATACACATTATCTAAAGCGCTCCTTAAAATTTAAATGCACTAGTTATCTGCAAATCTAGCCCCATCATTCTCTTCCTCGTCCACGCGGTTGGACCGTGGCAGAACCACAGAAGTTTGTTGCGGTTGCACCGTGGTCTGTGATGGGAAGAAACTACATGGTTAGTCTGCACCTCAGAGCGTAGCCAATCAAGCGCGGCATCATCCAACCTATGATCACGTTGTACGACTCGCACCTGATCCGAAAGCCGTTGTGCCGAGACGTTGACAGCCGATTCAAGTACCTGAAACAGACAGAGCATCCGACCACACAGTCAGGTTAGTTCCCTGTCGCCCTAAAGTATGCGCGCATGACATTTTCGTTGCTGGGTTTAGTCCATCTCACGCGCTGCACACTTCCACTTGACGCAAATCCACGCAATGCAGAGGTGCAATTCCTTAAGATCAAACATCTATACATCCTTAAATACAGAATCGAAATAACGGTGTCAAGCCAATTTCGGTGTTCGCTAAGACATGATTGAAGTTATTCAAGGACACGTTGCAGAAGGACAGCCATGAGGATCATACTTAGCGATTACCAAATTGGGTTATCACTGTTATTTCAATTCTGTATTCAAAGATGTATGGATGTTCGAGCTTCGAGAATTGCACCCCAGAGGCGCGTGTGCATCGCTTCAACAGCGCGTGTGCATCGCTTCAACAGCGCGTTGCATCGCTTCAACAGCGCGTTTGCATTATTACAACCGCGCGTTTGCATCGTTACAACCGCGCGTTTGCATCGTTACAACCGCACGTTTGCATCGTTACAACCGCGCGTTTGCATCGTTACAACCGCGCGTTTGCATCGTTACAACCACGCGTTTGCATCGTTACAACCGCGTGTTTGCATCGTTACAACCACGCGTTTGCATCGTTACAACCGCGCGTTTGCGTCGTTACAACCGCACGTTTGCATCGTTACAACCGCGCGTTTGCATCGATACGGACTCCTACGTTTCGCTAGTGTCCCGATGGATTGAGTCGCTGCGAAAAGTTACCGTGTGTTACCGCTCATATGTACCTGTTCTATCACCTGTAAGGTTGCTATTCTGAAAGGGACAGAATCGTGTATGCAGATATTTTCGTCCAGACTGTGGCAACCATTTAGAATTTAGATAATGATTAAGATTAGATGGAACTGTGATCCAATAAAAATTATCTTGCCGATCAAGCGGGCTCTGAAGTATGATGGCGCCTAGCGGTTATCAAACAGATAATTTCAGTGTGTACCGAGCTGCGGTACAACCATTTTGACACTAATCTACTGATAGTGACAGGACGGTGATGTCTGATAGTGTTTGAATAAATAAAACTATAGTAAGTGTTTAATTGTTAACATTTTATTAGGAGGCGAAAACGAGCAATAAGTTTCGGAATAAATTTTAATACAAATCAATAATATTTGCATTACTTCTCGTAAATCGTCAAGTTTAAATCTATGAAATTACAGTATTTTAAGATTACAGTAACATGAACAAGAATAATACACCATAACAGACGTAGGTACTCGCATCAATAGCAAAATATGGGAGCCAATATGATAGTGATATCTGACACATAACTATACTTTGGTATGCTAACAAATCACCTTCCAAGGTAATGTTACTTGGCGTCTAACTAATAAAAACTTAACTTACGGAAACACTTAAACCGAGTTTTTTTTTACTAGAGTTTAGATATATAAAGTAACATTTATTTCCATCCATTTCTAGCAATAAAGTGAGTAAAATATGACGCATACAGAACAAGTACCATTACCATACAAACCAATGATTTGAGATACGTAACAAGTTAAGCAACACTGAACCAACACAGTATAGGGCAACTACAAAATAGGTGTCCGAAAAACTAGTTCTTTACCTGGGTTGAAGATAACAAGAGTTTATTAACTTGAGTATAATGCAATCTCTACGATTGTTTTGCTATGAAAATTATCACTGATAAGGCTCAGAACAATCAACTAAGCGTTTAAGTAAAAATTTCCTGAAAAAATAAATATTCTAATCGGTGTTTTAGATCCTTCAAATACCATGAATTAACAGGGACCGAACCCATTGAAACATTTTGCAACCCAGGTAAGGACGCTCCCTATCCAAATACCGAAACATATCCATATCTCTCATACAATCACTCAGACATTCCCAAGCTATTAGAATTTTTACACATTTAAAACAACAACAGTCTAATTCCATTCTGTGGAATAGTGATAAAACGTTTTGCATTCAATTAAATATTATATTTATTGAGGTTATAGCGACACGGTACTGATTGTCGGCGCATTTTTAGATAAAGTCCACGCCATGACATCGCACATTATAGGTACATTCAAACATTACATCCTCGTAACATTGATGAATATATTATTTACTCAAAATACTTATATTAAGAGACACTTGAAGAGAGAACAATTATTTATGAACTTACATACAACTATCATTAGATCTAGGTATTGTCTTTTGTATGCCAGAAATGCGATGCAATGGGGTCCATTTACGATAGTACGATGTGATGAATTTATTATAAATTACTTATGTTCAATATTACTGCAACATCAATATTGGACAAGTGAATATGACGGTTTAAGATTCACAAGTTCACAAGTGCATAATTATATTAAAGTACATTTAAAATAACTATTGAATAGAGGCCATGTACATGTACAATTACTAATTTAGATATTTTTGGTATCAATCATACATTTAAAAATATAGTTAAAATAGCTTAGATAGTGTAATGACTAAGGGAGTTATTATGCGAAATGTCGAAAACGAAAATAATGGAGTCTGATAAAAAATTAAAATAATGTAATTATAAAATAACAAATTACATGGTGGAACACCGCACCGACAGCGTGATATCTATAGTTATCACAATTACATTATACATTTTTATTATAGCTTGCCAATAATACATCAAACATCGAAACGCCATAGACTTCTGGCAATATTTCAACAATTCATACGACTTCGTCCCTCATTTTCTCACAATAATTGTATAATATACGTTACATTGTATACTTTCTCCGTTTAGTTAAATAGTTACTGGCAAACATTCAACTATAAAATCTAATCGCATGTGTTAACTAGTTTTATATAATAGTCCTAATAAATACTATCCCGTTCCTGTGTCTTTAATGTACGGTACAAACAATGATAATAAACTAAATAAACTATCGTACGTCAAAGAAGAATACTATACAAAGGGATGCACCTACAAAAATAGATGCGATATTTAACTAATATACAAACTTTAGTTTAAAAATATCACTTTACAGAATTTTTGCTGCATTGTGGCAGAGCCTTCAGCAATAATGTATTGCGATTGACATTGATGTATCACTTTGCTTAAAATTATCAATCTCATTTATCGTACCACATCGATAAAGTTGAACTGTATGTATCTGGAATGCAATGTTTTAATTTGGAAAACAATCGCCACTGGAAATACGCACATCAAGTTATTATTTATGTGGATTGCACTTCATACTCTAGTTATTAGCAATCAATATGATTTCTTTGACTTAGGACTCTTAGCAAAGTTACTCCGATTGATGTTAATATATTTCGCGTAAGATACTTTAAACATAAAAATACCTAATACATAAAATTAACGGCAATTTACTTCCAACTCATTACTTATATAAATCGTCATGAAGTAAAATGGCAACATGATTAAAATGATTTCTATAACATTAGTTTTAAAATTAAATAATCACTTATTTTGGCAATAAATGCAAACAGTAGGTTGGTACAATACAAAATAATTTCATAGTTAAAATTCGTAGTATTATCTCCATGAGAATAGAGGTCAACGTTTACAAAAAAATAAAACACGCCATTTTATTTTGTTTTAAAAGTCCGGAATGATGCTAGAGTTGAGTGTGTTAATTGCTGAAATTATGCTACGAAAAATTATAATAAACCGGTAAAATAGGTCGGAAGACGAGGCAGAGCTTGAACCGAAAAATTACATAATACATTAAATTATTCGGCATAATTAGGGTGTATATATAGCTTGCCATTGAGCTTTTGACACAATAATACACTCGATTCTACGTAATACTGCGTAACGTGACATCTTAACGAATGTAAAAGTGTGACACAACCTTTACAAGGTTGGACGCGCATTTGTAAGATTTCTTCAAGTTGAGATTCTACGCAGATTTAAATATAATAATAGGTATCTCACATTGTAGAGTATCTAAATATGGTTCGACTTTGTAGCAGTATAAAGTCGTGTTACATCTGCAGCGGAATGAATGAATACGTTGGTGGTTATGTGTGACGTGTGGTGGGCTTTACATGTTGGGTAAGGGCACGGTGACCTGAACGTAACTGATCGGGAAGTAGCCGGTCTTGCCGTTGACAGATCCCTCGAACCAGTTGTCGTCAACTTTGTTGATCAGCGTGATCACGTCGTTCTCCTGCAACGAATTACAACTGAATATTAAGCTATGTTTCTGGTGGTATAGCCTCTTAGCCTTGGCCCTTGCATGCTGGGGTTGGCTTCCAGACTAAGTAGATGCAGCTGGGTATATAAGCTCGCGTCAAAGGAAACATTAAGTATTCTCCGTTTACAGTTTCATTTGTGGCATCCGAACTTGGTTTCATTCAAGGACATTTCTCTAATTAGCTCATAAACAGTCACCCTTAACATGATCATAAACATGGGAACACTCATACTCTCACTTCATAAATTATTAGTTATTACACATTGATTGGTAGATAAGTATGTACCTATGTAACAAGTAAAATATGAAGCCTTTATAAAATTTGGTGACATCCTGCATAAATATGTATCTATAACTATGGTGTGTGTGATTAGCCAGAGGATGGGCAGCAGCGTCCTTTGAGTACATTAACAACTAAACTGAGATCGCTAACCTGCCTGCCAAGCGTGGCGATTATGGCAAAACCCCCCAATGAGCACACAACACACCCATATTGATCATTGTCTGTGGGGGAGGCCTGTGTCCAGCAGTGGACTTTATTCGGCCGAAATGATGATGATGAATTATAGCCAATGATATGTATTTACTTGGCATAGACTTAATCATTTTGAGTGTACAGTTTTGTGCGTCTTTTTAAGAATGCATATTTCGCTACACGTGTATATATTGTTGTATTTGACTGTACATGCTTCTTCATACTGCATAATTGTTATACAGTGTGTCCGGTCACGGACTAGCGATATTCTAGGTTCTTATATAACAACTATTTCAAAACACAAATACACTACACATTTGGGTCCAATCCACTTCCCCGCTATGTGGCAGCCATTTTTTTTTGTTGAGAAATTTTCAACGTGTGTACAAAAAAACATATCTCTCAAAGTTTTAGTCTTACTGAGAAAACTGGCCTATTCGGAGAGCAACAATATTGTCTATCGTTCACATTACGAAACAATAGGATCACATTTTCTTAACTTTTTTTCTTTTCTTATACACCATCTAAAATCTCAAAACATCATGCAAATCAACATATTATTGTAAATTAGTGCAAGAATAATCCCCATCATGACTCTTTTTATTTTTTACTAGAGCGACAGCTTTTTAGCTAAGCTACAATACTACATTAAATTTACAGCAGTATGTCTATTACTTAATGAATTATAGTTTTTTTAATATAGCGTATGCGTAGGAATCCGACTCAGCTGGGCAGCGTTTGGGAAACTTCGCAACGTCTTTCCGTCAACAATACCGCAATGCCTCAAGACGAAAGTCTTTAACCAGTGTGTGTTACCAGTGATGACATATGGAACAGAGACGTGGTCACTCACAATGGGCCTCATAAGAAAACTCAAGGTCACTCAGCGAGCTATAGAGAGAGCTATGCTTGGTATTTCTCTACGAGATCGAATCAGAAATGAGGAGATCCGTAGAAGAACTAAAGTTGTCGACATAGCTGAAAGGATTAGTAAACTGAAGTGGCAATGGGCAGGACACATTGCTCGTAGAACTGATGGCCGCTGGGGCACAAAGGTTCTCGAATGGAGACCGCGCACCGGAAAACGCAGCGTGGCACGACCTCCAACGAGGTGGACAGACGACCTGGTGAAGGTCGCTGGGAGTCGTTGGATGAGGGCGGCATGTAACCGCTCGTTGCGGAAATCTAAGGGGGAGGCCTTTGTTCAGCAGTGGACGTCCTGTGGCTGATATGATGATGAACTGGACAATTTGTTTTTGTTGTTGTGTTGTGTAGACATACTCGTCAACAACTTCGAGAACGAGCTCGCAACAGATATGGCATTGGACATGACTTTCGTCTTTCCCATGTTCATTTTAAGGCCCACCTGTTGGGAAACTCAGTTGAGATCATCACAGCGCTGAGCTCTTGCGGCGATTCTGCCATGACTACGATGTCGTCGGCAAATCGAAGGTGAGTAATATACTCGCCATTGATGTTTAATGCCGAATCCTTTCTACTCCAGTAGCTTGAAGGCATCCTCCATTGCAGCAGTGAATAGTTACGGGGAAATGACGTCCCCCTGTCTTACACCTCTCCGAAATAATAATAATAATAAATCGTTTATTTCGACCAACAAAGGATCATACATGAAAAAAGACAATAAAATTAATAATCAAAGTGCAATATATCCTACCTACAGTTTTTTATTACTCATTACATTAATCATATAGTAATGGTTCAAGTACTGGAAGTCAAACCTCTCAGCGAATAACCTAAGAATGCTGTTGATGCTGGCCCGAATCCTGCGCACCAGGGCTACACATCGTTTCCGCACAGTTGCATAAAAATCGTGATTCAGCGAACATACACGACATAGGTCTGCCTTTACGGTGGGTTTTAAAGTACTTAGACCCAAGCGTTTCGACAGTTTCTACAAGCCTACCACTAGTCGTCCACAGCTACGCAATGTTCCTGGCACTCGAAGCGGTTTTGGAGTTCGAGTTGAAAACTTTCGGGGTTTTGAATATGAGCGCTAGAGGGCCGGAATGTAAACTTCATCAGACGAGACCTCTCAACTTTGAGATTAATATTCAATCTCTTACATTGATGACTGCCGGTTTTCACCCTATGGATCACGGACAAATCATTGTATATTTGTCTTTTATTGGTCACGATGAAGTCAATCTTTGCACGGTTGGTGCAGTGGCTGATACAGTCGACTGCTGCGCTCCGGGTCGTGGGTTCGATTCCCACACGGAACAAATATTTGTATGATCTGCAGGTAGTTGTTCCGGGTCTGGGTGTATTGTATGTGGAATTCATGTCTGTAAACGCACCCACGACACAGGAGAAATGCTAGTGTGGGGCAACGTTTTAAAAAAAAAAAAGAATGAATCTCATTCCTCGTAGAACCATCGGGAACCATCCAGGTCCATTTCCTGTGTGGTGGCTTTTGGAAAAAGGTGTTCATCACGAAGAGTCCGTTGTTTTCCAAAAAGTCGGCCAGCCTCTATCCCCTGAGGTTCCGTTGCCCATACCCAAATTGCCCCACTCTCAACTCACCATCATATCGAGTGCCTAGCTTTGCGTTGAAGTCCCCCATTACAACAGTGAAGTGTTTCTTGGAGGTATGTATGTCTCTAATTACGTCCTCATACATACTCTTTGCTTCATCATCTGGGTGTGTCAAGGTCGGTGCGTAGACCTGTTTGACCTTCCAGATATTTCTCTTGGATATTCTGGGTATAAGGTACTAAAGATGGTCACTATGTTTGTTAACGACTGCGGACTAGGGACCCGACATCACCTTGGGACAGATGGTCGCCTTCCCGGTAATAGAATAAGTTGCCAGATTTCAGGGTTATCTTCTCCTCGCCCAGTCTTCGGACTTCATGGTTTATTCTTCTGCATTTAGTAAAGAATTGTTTTTGCTTTTGATATTACAAACAGACAGTTCAATTTTATTTATTTGTATAGATGTATAGATAAACTATTTACGGCATTTATGAAACGCATGAATAAAATTTTAATTGCATGATTCCGATTGGTTAGTCTTAAGGAGAATAGCGGTAAAGAAATTCCATAGACACTCTTTTAAAATAATGAGACTACAATGTTGGTTGTTCTAAATTATTATGGTAAAATATATAATGAGAAAGACTTAAATACGTTAATGCATAAAGAAAGAACATCATCATGTCGGCCATACAACGTCCACTACTGAACAAACGCCTCCCCCATAGATTTCCACAATTATGTCATCATACTGGGGGGAATTTGCCAGTACTCACCACTTTAGGCAGGCGGGTTGGTGAGCGCAGAATGGTTACTATTCCACAGAAGGGACGCTGCTGCACATCCCTCTGGTTTAGAGTCCCTTAGTCGCCTTTTACGACATCCATGGGAGGAGATGGAGAGGTGCTACATTCTTATCCGGACACCACACGTACGTGGCTGACCAGTCTCGACAGACGGCACCCGTTCACGAGCATGACGCATGTATCAGCATCGATTAGCTCAACCATATTGTAGGGAACCTAAAGACCCGATATATGGCGCCGCCACCATCAAGACATTTAAAGTGTATATGACAGACCAATAGTGTCAGGCAAAAGACAGACAATGTAAGTACTAAATATACAACATTACTTACATGATGCTCACACATTTACAGTTTTGTATGAATGTTATACTTTAATTTATAAGAACAATATTAACAATAAATAACAGTCAATCAATGTGGTAATATTAAATTATAAAGGTTGCGTGCAATTTCAAATAAGTCAAGTCAAATGTCAAGTTATTTTTACGTTAATGAAAGACTTAGAAGCTTTGATGTAAAGTTAACACTTCAATCATGTCTAAATAATAATAAAAATTAGACAGCGCCAGAGCGTCACAGTGTGCACGAGGAAATCGTGAGCCAGACATCTCTATCCTCATATAACATGACCTGACTATGATATAAATTGTTTATGAGTGGGTTACAGTTGAAAACCAGCGTTAGGTGGCCAGTATCACTGGCTCATAACATTATGTTGAGCTGTTGGCCCTTTGGCACTATAGTTTTGTCACTGCACGATATGTGATGCACCTTTTATTTAGTTTTATGGTTGTTATATTTAAGATTATTATTATTCTGTATACCAGTAAAAACATTTTTCTTTCTTTCTTATATACACAAACCATGGAAATTACCTTAAATCCTAGCTCGCCTTGATTCTCCGGCTCGAAGTCATAGAGAGCAGTGCAGCAGGGTGCCTTGTTGGGAGCCAGCGGGGTTCGTGCGGGCGACTTAACTGGCGACGGCAATGGAGATGCTGCGGGGACAGAAGGTGTCAGTACAAACACATCAACATATCCAATATTTGAACATATAGGCCAGCACGAAACACAACCTTTTAAGCATCTGCGATCGTTGAATTTGTTACATTGTGGCGGTCTTTTTGGTGGCTGCATTACCAAATTGAAGGGCATTCTACAAGTGTCAAGAGATTCCGCTGATCGCATCAGCCAAAAAAATCGAGTGTGGGATGGGCCTTAGGGCCAAAATACAGTCATCAGCATCAATTTTATCCTGTTCTAAAAAAAGAACTTTGGTCCACCTTTTTCGATTATTAATCGTATTTTATTGGCTAATAGTTCATGTTATTTAATCTGTGACGCAACTTATACCTAATCCATTACAATTACCAGCAAATTTCGGATTGGTGCCGAAGAGTGTGTTTTCACCTCTAGTAGATACTACGTTTTCTGAACGAATGTCTGAAAATGCTCAGATTTTCGTCAAAATGCAAAGATGCGCTAAAATGATGCTGTAGCTCAAGAAATGACTCAATGAGTTTTATTGATCTTCTATTTATAGGCACTCGTAGTATCTACTTAATGAAATGATTATTGAAAACTGCCATCAATGTTTGTATGAGTATGAGGGAATGTATGCAGTGTTGCCACCTTAGCGATTTTGTCACTAGATCTGGTTACTTTTGATCCCTTTTGGCGATTTATTTGTCATTTAGCGATTTTTTGTTGTTAGCGACTTCTAGCGATAATTGATTCTTCTTCATCTATTCTAAAAAGTTTCTATAGAATATTAATTACTATTTATATTCTTGTTTTGTCATTACAATATAAAATAGATAACATTGTTTGGTTGTACAATAACATTGTATGTTTGGTAACAATGTTATCTATTTTTACAATTACGGTTGTTTTTCCATACTTAGAATTTGTTGATGTAATAAAAAATCTGGTTTTTGACATATTTTAATGTTTATTACCGTAGTTTGATACACAATAAAAAGTGGTATTGTGTCACAGCATTTATTGTTATTACGTAACAGTAGTAGTAGTCGGTTGTTTATCCGTCACCTGCGGGCAACTCATAGTGCCTAATAATAATGGTACACACTGGGTTCCAAACTCCCTTAGTCATCTTCTACGACACCCACGGCATGAGATGGGGTAGCCCTAACCGTGACCGGAGCTACACAGCGACTTGAACATGTACTGCCGCTTGAGTAGTCTGTCCAGTACTATCGATACTTCGATAGATGGCATTACAACATTGTTACTACTAAAATATATTTTTTGGGATTTCTGGTGACTTTCGCTTCGAATTTAGTCCAATCTGGTGACTTTTGGGTGTTGATCTAGGACTTTAATTTTGATGAGGTGGCAACACTGAATGTATGGTAAGTTGACATTCTTTTACAGTGAAATGAATGTCTGCTTGTTACATGAAATTAATACCATATGGCGCTGCTGGTTCTAGAGAAGTTGATTTTGAAAGCTAGCATGCCACCATAGATGCAACACATTCAAACGCAAACAACAACGTTCAGGAGTCTGATATTGTTCCTAATATTTTGACATGCACAACTTATGTATATATTATATGTACTTATTAAACTTAGATTTGAGGTAAGGCGTAGATATATTTTAACAGTATAAATCTTATAACTAAAATACTACATTATAGTTTTTACGATATAAGTTACAATGTGAAGGCTTCACGAAAATGCCACACAAGTTTCAAGCAACAATGATTAAGCAAGATTTGATAATAAAACGCTCAGAAGCAGAGATAAGTATGAAATTAAAATCTACATTACGGACGTATGTGTACTTTGTCTAGCTTTAGCGTAACTAGTCGAGTTAATATATCTATGCGATTTTTGTTGTATGGTGACTGGGTGAAAGATTGCATACAATTTTCTCTATAGAAAATAAGTTTACCTTAATGTATTCAACTAATGTTTACTACACTACAAACTAAATAAGTAAATAAAGATTAAAATGTTTCACATATTAGTCTTCAATATTCATATGAACAAAATTACCAATAAAAATGATTCAACTAATGTATGTTCCTGTGGTGTACAGTGAGCTACAAAAAGAAGAAACTTAGCAAAGTTCAAAAGCGAATCTTAGAAGTAGTTTCTGGAATCTTTAACTTTTTACAAAACTTGTGGTGTAATGTATAATAAAAGTAGGAGAAAATATAAGATTACGATCACGACTTCTAAAATTTACGTTTTAATTGCGCTGAACTTTATTCTCTATACCTAATACTGATGTTTAAAAACAAATAATTTAAACTAAGATTAAAAAATCAAGAAAATTTATAGATATGCATACGATCGAATTCCAATAAAATCAATTCCAATAAATCAAGACAAAGCTAAATCAAAAAGATGCAATCTCTCATGTATGTGTTCGCGTGTTACCGTTCGTGGAGCGCGAAGCGTTGCCCGAGCCCGGGAACAGTTCCAGGTTCGACGGCGGCTTGTGCTCCGGGGAGCCGGCGTGAGAACCAGCTTCGCACAACGTGAACAAATCATATACTCCATGCCCACAATATTATTTTTACGCCCAATGTTTTGAGTTTAATAGTAATAAAATTAGATTTCCATAATCTGTAACCATGGTTTAACCGTAACCAATAACTCTGATGTAGTGCATATGATATGTATGTTTTATTTCCACTATATTCGTCGCTCATATTTAGGCAGCAATCATTCATAATAACCCACAATTGTCTTCCATCCATTAATAAAAGAATAAAGCCGAATCTTTTTTTGTATGTTCATACATACCTTTATCAATGTTATAGTTTCTTTAAAGACGGATCGGATTTATATTTTAGTGTTGTTGATATTATTTTACTTTAGCGATGTGCATGTCAAATAGTTCGTCTGTACAGGACTGAACATTAAACATCTTTAAAAAGATAGAAGGGACATCAAATATCAACTACTCAAAGAAATAGGAAGGAAATATACCATACTTATTTTCCTACCAGAGACAAATCTAAACATACATAATATCAAAATAGAAAATAACATTTAAAATTATTCTAGCTAGAGGAAAAGATCGCAAGTAGTGTTGCCAGTAAAACAATACAAAACCTTTACAAACTAAACGTATAAAACGTCAGGTGTAAATTCCAGAACCCCTTTAACAAGTCTGGATTACTTCAAACGAGTATACATTTATTTTTATGGCAACACTAATTGCAGTAACACACATATTAATTCGATAGTAAATGATAGGATTAAGGATATTCCTAAGTCAAAATAGGAGGAGGGATATATGGATGGGATTTTCGGCAACCTGTAAGAAAAGTCAATCATCGTACCACGCCTGTGAGTGTACCTTGTCAGTTAGAAACAGAATAAGAGAAGCTAAAATAAAAAGAATAAGATGTTATCACAGTATTTTAGCCCCAAAGTAATATACAGAAGATCGAGAATCGAGCGCCGTGATAACTGTTGAACTAGTAACGAATGTACGGTCAGCCAGTAATATGTATTGATCAGTAACGACGTATAATTATTTTTCCGGCATGGGCCATGTTGCGCCCCGTGCTGCAGTCGCTGCCGTCGCCCACAATGATTCTAGGCAGGAATGGCCTACCCGCCCTTGCTACGCCTATGTTGATCAGGCACGAGCACGACTATATACTCGTATAATGAAAATAATGTCCTTCTGACGCTGACTGTTTTGGGGACCTGTCAGATACGACTGCTAACTGACAGCCCGTCTACTTGGTTGTAATAATATTGTAGTTTTCCTCTCCATGGCTATTATTCATAGAACAAATATTAACATTTTCGGGTTATAATAACATCCATTTCAGCGCTTAGTGTCTACCCCCATATTATATTGTTAATATATACGATGGAACAACATACTTATTTACTTTACAAGGGCGGGTTGCGTCAACTTTAAAATGCCATGTACATGTACAGTGTCAATGTACAAATTTTATGTTCCCACACACCATATACTATAGTATAGAGTCCTAAAAACAGTGAACTTTATTTCAACGGGACAATAGTAGGCAATAGGGATCGCGCTTATTAAAAATCACCATTGTTTATTATGAGCATGTGAATCTACAGGCTAGAACATAAAATATTGTTTTATTTTGTAATTCATATATCTGTGCTTTAATAATGTCATAATTGTATGTGCTAGGGTGGCACGTTGCACTTATGTATATGGTACGTATTGCTGTACGTAAGTTTATAGAATTAGGCGACTATTGGATTAACCGGAGGATGGGCAGCAGCATCCTTCGAGTACATTAACAACTCAACTGCGATCGCCAACCTGCCTGCTAAGCGTGGCACCAGACCGGTCGTTCTGGCGATGAGGCTTGTGTCCAGCAGTGGACTTTATACGGCTGAAATGATGATCTCTTTAGCCTACTAATTGTTCTCGTGAAAAAATAAACACATTTTCTGTAGGATCCCATATACTTGCTGACGTGACAATAACTTACATGCTACTTGAAGCTTGCGTCTATGGCTGAGAATTTGCACTACAACTGGAAAACTATTTTTGACTGTCACCTCCGTCAATTTCCAAGCCTCATCTATAGTTGAAGGATATAGATACTTGATGTTTAACATAGCGCTGAAGCAAGTCGCCCGAAGCTTTGGGAATAATTAGTCACAATTTACAAAATAACTATAGATATAAAATATGTATATCCTCTCGCGTGTCAATTGCCGGCAGCCGTGTAGACACATTAGATTTTTAATTGTGTCTCATTTTGCGGTACTCAATGAGATAAAAGACTCGATTAATAAAATATTGGATATTGACTACAGACGACAAAGTGGTCACTTACGAATTTATTAAACTATGATATTTAGTGTAAAACAAAAATTAAAGACGCGTCTTTAGCATATGCGAAATCTGATTTGTTAAATGATATAATAATTTATGTCCTAAATGTCACCTTGACATATGAAATATCGACTGCTGCCAAATCCCCGTTCCAAGACATTAGCATTTTACTTATATGTATACCTTTGTTAGTTATGAGTGATATGTGTATTATTAGTCCACCAACCTAACGAGTGCCATGGAACTCGTAATGTGCCCTGAAGCGTGCGAAATGTCCCCAATGAAACGTGTAATAGTGCAAAAATCTGATTTCGACTATGGACTGCTCCCAAAAATATCAAGCACCCGTCCGCTTGAAAAGAAATACCACCACCATTGACCGCAATCCACAACCAAAACCGAAAATAATATATAACCCAGCAAATAAAACCAAAGTCACCTGTCCAGGGGTCCCTTCCATTGAACTGATTCCGAGGTGCTGGGTGCGGTTTGAACCCTGGCGCCGGCCTCGTGTGGGCGCGATTGGGTGGGGGTGCCTCCCAAGCCTTGAAGGGATCTGTAGTGCTGAGGTCACCGACAGAGGACGAGGGGGGGATGTGTTGGCGGGGACGGGACAAACTCTGAGTGGAACCGTACCGCCTACCATTGTTCAAATCGTGGATGCCCTCGATGTTGAGATCCGCTAAGGTCTTCGGTACGAACTCCATCTTGGGACGGTTCACCGCTTCCTCTTTCCTGGAAACGCAAAAATATGTATTAAACTAACGAACCTGTAACAATTAATATTATGCGTACAAAAGTATCCATTTCATTTACACGACATTAAATATACTATTACTTACTTTTCCATGAGCGTAGAGACAAGTCCTTTTAAGATTTCCGTGCATTGTTGGTGATACTCCAGCAGACTCTCCGCGAAGAAAGTAAGCTGTGCTACTTGCTCGACCTACACATTGCACACAGTTAGCATAAGAACTAGATCCAGCAGACGTTTGAAAAATTGCAATATATTTATAGTATAATAATATTGCACTTACGTCATTGTCAAGGAGGTTGAACATGCCAATCTGGGCGAGTTGAAGGGACTCCGCGAACTTCTCCTCCGCCTGTCGAATCTCGTCGTCTGCAATGTGAGCACCTGATGTACGGACGCTTCACAAACGTACGATACGCACACGGGCACGACACAATACGTATACATGTTCGCAAAATTGGATACAAAAAAAAGTAAAACAAAAAAGGTGCATACAAACCAAACGTCGAAAACAATACTCAGGTAATGAATGATGGTTAGGGGCGACGCAGACGAAGGACGGGAACAAAAACATGAAAAAGAACGAGCGCACATTATACAATTGAATAAAATCTATTGAGGCTTTGAATGGCGTGTTAGCTTTGTACTACAGGCCTATCGTGTTTTTAGTTTAGAATTTATTCTTCCCCACATACCCTGTCTTGGTGTGCTGTGACTTGGGCTCATGTAAGGGCTGGCCCTACCGGGGCCTGGCCAATACATTCGGAAAAAGAAAAAGTAAGAACTTAGAATAATAGAAGTAAAACAAAATGTAGATATATGCGAACCAATTCAAAAGGGGTGGTTAGTGATATGAGCAATAAATAATAACCACCTTTTGCTTGTCTTCGCCGTTTGCAGTCAAAGTCCAATCGGCGTCCCTGTAGTTTCTTTCGATGATGCTGAAAAGAAAACCAGTTATACGCCAGGCCAATTTATTATTCGTAGTGGCTTTATTGATTTGACCTTTTTGGTGCCCAGTGGAAATTCTTCATGAACTTCCTTCACCCCGGGGAAGGGCGAAGGGGTTGGCCGGACTCCTACCGGCTAAAACCACTGGAGCGGTCATCTTCGGCACCTAAGGGAGGCTCCAGTTCCTCGTTTGATCACACTAGAGCCGCCCGATGGTGCCTCGCCTATAGGTACATCTCGGAGAGGGTGACTGTAAAGCGGTCACCCCCCGGGGGGATTGTAAAGGATCCCCCAAAGCGTCCCGCGGCAGCGCGTGACCACATGCGTGCAACCGTATTGATTTGACCTGGTGGAAATACGTCATGTTATTCCTCCGCCCCGGGGCAAGCCGGACTCCAAATAGCTAAAATTATCGGAGTGGTCATCTTCGGCACCGAAGGGCCATGTCTGAAGCCAATTCACGTTAGCTGGAGACTTTAAAACAAGCCATATAGACATGAACGGAATGGATTACATGGAATTTATTTAACACATCTGACCCCACAAACTTTATTTCTGTGCCACCAACCTTCAGTAGAATATTTGAGAAGTTGATGCTTGATCAATATTGCAAAGCTACTTTAATAAAAATAAACTTTTACATGCGACACAGTTCTGTTTCACAAGAGGCCGCTCGATTACTGATACTGGTGCTAAACATATTTTTGATGCCTGGGAGAATTCACATGATGCATCAGGCATTTTATGTGACCTTTCAATGGCTTTCGATTGTGTTTTTCACGAGATGTCAGGAAATTGCACCATTATGGAGAGATCCAGAGAAGTATTCCTTCTCTGGATCTTCTTATTTCATATTTAGGTAATAAGGTCCAGAGGGTGGACATTAAGGGAAAGACGATTCCGGGGTCTATGGTCACAATGGGAGGTCCGCACGGCTCAATTCTAGGACCGTTCTTTTTTCTCACTTATATTAATAACCTACCTTATGCTATAAAAGATAGTGTTATTAGCAGAAGACACATGCCTTTTATTTAAGCTTAAATACGTAGTAATTATAGTTTCGTAATTACGTGGTAATTAATTATAAGTAGTTAATAAATAAACATATTTCTAAATTTTTAAAGAAAAAACTGAAATGGGACAAATGCAATCATATGACTCACCATAACTTCCTTAAGGTCTTTAGTCTGCAGATGATGAAGAGGTTCCAGGAAGTTCTGCTTGATATTGTCATCGAGTGAATACTTTACATCAGCCATTTGCTTCAGGGCCTCGCCCATCTCGATGAGGCAATTCGCTAAGAAGGTTATTATTTTTTATTTATGACATTACGGCTGTTTTCGCCGAAAGGGCAGGCAGAGTTGAACTGTATATACCGCTCTTGTCGGTAGTGCCATAATGAGGAGCGAGTAGCTACCCCAGACTACTCAAATTTTTTACATAGACTGTTTAATAAGACAGTAATCTCACTTCATCTTTGCCTGGCCTGGGAATCGAACCCGGGACCCCATGCTGTTAGTTCTTCTTGCCTTGGCTTACACTATATTATATCTTGAGCAGATCGGCGATTATGTATATTTTAATTACAAGTTATAGGAATAAGCATAGGTAATTCTAAGTCGTCTGATAATATATGACTAGTCAGAAAGTTGGAATTAAATTTGATTAGGTTACTACATTAATAATAGTAGACACTTCAACATACACCGGATGATAGCAGCTGATCTTAAGAGTTCAACACCAGTTTATATAATTTGTTAAGCCTGAACGAAACCATTTTATCATGAACACTAAAACAGTATCGGTCAGTTTAAGGCCTTTATCATAGTGGCGTTTGCCGGGCATGCGCGTCTCTAAAACGACTGCGCGGCGCTTACGCAGCGTACAAACTGCGTAAACGCCGCCTGCACGACGCGTCACAGCGAAATGATAGAACGGAACGGAAAGCTAATAAACAAGACAATAAATCGGCGTCTGTATGATGCTAGCGTAGCGTTCCGGACGTCGCGCGACGTGCACGCGGCGCTCACGCGGGGTGTGCGCTGCGGCAACGTCGCGCGTTCATCCGAGAGACGCGCCCGCCCGGCACACGCCTGTGTATCTCTGCCGCCATACCATGTCCATCTGAATGACAAAGTTTGATTCACCATCTTCGAAAAACAACCACAAAAATTATGATTTTTAGAACAGAACTTACAGAATACAGTATCCTCTCCAAGTTTCTTTCCATACAGCAGCATACAGTCGCCGAGCACGCCCTCTGGCTGAGGGTAGGTATTACTTTTAGCCTGCCCACTCAGTTTGCTGATGCCTTTAACAGCAGCCATCTTTGCTCGTGCCGTGGGGTTCGGCTGCAGGAACTCTTTCGTTTTCGTTTGTAATTCTTCCACCAGCTCGCATGTGACATCAGTTTTCTAAGAAATATATGTCATAATAAGTGTCACGACCTATTTATTTAAGGAAAAATGTACAGTAAATGAAGTCCAGATATCTTTATTATCACAGAAATATTCCAATAACAGAACAATAAATTGAGTCTTCTACATAACTCATATAGAGCATTCATAAACCTTGAAAAACAAATGTATTCAGAAGTGGTTACGAGCTTTTCGTAAACGCCCGCCGTTTCATTACATTAGATTGTGCAATCACATCTGAATTCATATTTCTCACAGAACTGCGTGTCTGCATCTTTATTGTATTCTGATAAAAGCAAAGATTTACAGCTGAACTTACTCTTTCCATTTCCACAAAGTCCAAATCCAATTTTGTGCCCTCGGCACCTCCCATCTTTTCTGTGACATACTGAAATGAAACAAATAAAATTGTTCATGACTATATCCATAGAACTATATAATATATACAATCAGCCTATTACTGTCCCACTGCTGGGCACGCCTTTTTCTCACTTTGAGAACGGTTAGGCTCTAGCCTAATAATAATTCTAATCGGACTTGAGTCCACCACGCTGGCCTAGTGCGGCGATTTCACGCACCATTGAGAACATTTTGGAGCTCTCTCAGGTGGGCAGGTTTCGTCATGATGTTTTCCTTCTCCGTTAACGCAAGTGACAGTCAAATTCTGATCCGGACTTGAATTCGAAAAGATCGGGCCGGGTTCGAACTCAGACCCTCCTGTATGGAAGGCAAGCGTTCAACCACTAGGCTCTCACTGCTAACTATCTCCATAGAACTACTGAGAACAAATTCTTTTTTTTCTTTATAAGTTAAGATAGTTATCCAAGAATTGTAATATATAAGTACAATAACAGTGAATATATAATCTATTTATAATAAAACTATTTTAAACGGATTAGATCGCGTATATATAGATTTTTGTTTTTCCTGACGTTTTTTTTTTTTTTTTTTTGGTCGCAGGATGACTAAGGTGACCGGCGTCGTTACAGATTTTTAAAAAGTTATTTTATTTTATCTACCGTACAATTGTAATCAAAAAATTAGTTTCGCAAGACATTACTATATACTCGTATAATCTATGTACATTTAAGTAGTAGATAGCATTGTTAGTTTTCGACTTAGTTTATAATGTTATAAGTAACAATTGGGCTTATAATGTGTACATAAGGTGTTACTTTAATAGTCCCGTATCGCAAAAAATAAATTTGTTGTGTATAAATTGTTGTCATAGTTTTAAATATAAATCAATAGGTTCATTACCTACCTACTATTTCTGTTAGTTACAGAAACCACCACCCCATATCCTCCCGTGGGTGTCGTAAAAGTCGACTAAGGGATTAGCCCGAGGATGGGCAGCAGCGTCCTTCGAGTACATTAACAGCTCAACTGCGATCGCCAACCCGTCTGCCAAGCGTGGCGATTATGGCAAAACCCCCCAATGAGCCCACAACACACCCATATCGGTCATTGTGGTGATCTTTGGGGGAGGCCTGTGTCCAGCAGTGGATTCCATTCGGCCGAAATGAAAAATGATTAAGTAAGAAGTGGGATGATCTTAGGCGGCGACGACATCGGTTTAGGTAGTCGGTAATGTCAAACATGATCGTCGTCTGCGTTGGCGTCGCACAAAATAAATAAACGAATTTATACCATTAGTTCTTTTTAGGGCAAATCATCGTTAGCATTTACTAAGACGCCATACGAAACATCTTGGATTATTAAAATAAGACCTTATATATCGATCATGAATATTTTCAAATGGAAGTAATCTATAAAAAGAGTTACAGTATTAATGCGTTGCAATTAACTGTAACAAGTTTACACAAAAGATAAACCGCGAAAGTATTGGGAGGGTTGCGCGAACAAAAGCTTCGGTCGAGGTCTAGCCTTGGCCGAATTGTACTCGCTCTACAATGAATCGAGTTTTCAACAACAGGGAAAGGTTCTACGTTAGTGACTAACCACCAACGCAATAAGTACCTAATATGATAAATTAAAATAATTTTAGGTCCATTAATGGGTAAGTTCTCATATTTTTTTGTTACACAGACTGGTTACTGGTTATTGCCGTCAAATCCGTTAGGGGAATTGCAGGAGAGATCATTTTTTCAGCCGTTTTCGAGTAATTGAGTATTGATATATTTTTTAAGATGTCTGCGGTGTAAAACTTTAAAGGACTTTGTTTAAAATGGCTTATGGATCAACGATTTCATTTTCGATCTTATTCCCGGTGCCATATTTGGACGAATACAATATTTAGCGCTTGCAGCGCTTGGTCTATAGACAATCTGTTTGTGGGTCAAACAGATACATTTTGCGCCAGAGCGATAGAAAGCGCCGACTCGCTGAATGGGCGAGTGACAATAAATTGGCAATGCCAATTATATATATAAAATTATTACATGACCTAACCAAAAGGTTTATATTTTATTCAAGTATTTAAATTTCCCTAAACTGTAGAATTGCATAGAAACAAGTTATCTACTATTACAATTATTATTTCGGAAGTTTCGCTTTACACTTGCAGAGCCTTACCAATTTCGCATCGGAATACTAGAACATTCGTGACTCCATATTCTGATTATCCAGGCAGATCCAGATATTGCCCGATAGTACATAATAGCTATAGGTAATATAGTAGTAAAATGTATACACTATACCTGGTCACAAATAAAACAAAATAATGGACCACACTAGCCAATAGTCAGACAAATAATTTTGATTCTTGAAATGCTTTTGAATTCTTTAGACTACATCTGACAATATAATGAAAAAGTGCTTAAAAGTAAAACCTAGGTAATCTTAATCTATTTTGCGTTTTAGCGTTTGATACAGATATTTTTCTACTGCGTCATCATCATCATCATCATATCAGCCACAGGACGTCCACTGCTGAACAAAGGCCTCCCCCTTAGATTTCCACAACCAGCGGTTACATGCCGCCCTCATCCAATGACTCCCAGCGACCTTCACCAGGTCGTCTGTCCACCTCGTTGGAGGTCGTCCCACGCTGCGTTTTCCGGTGCGCGGTCTCCATTCTAGAACCTTTGAGCCCCAGCGGCCATTGCCACTTCAGTTTACTAATCCTTTCAGCTATGTCGACAACTTTAGTTCTTCTACGGATCTCCTCATTTCCGATTCGATCTCGTAGAGAAATACCAAGCATAGCTCTCTCCATAGCTCGCTGAGTGACCTTGAGCTTTCTTATGAGGCCTATTGTGAGTGACCACGTCTCTGTTCCATATGTCATCACTGGTAACACACACTGGTTAAAGACTTGCGTCTTGAAGTATTGCGGTATTGTTGACGAAAAGACGTTGCGAAGTTTCCCAAACTCCAGGTCAACAATCTTTTCGTCTGCCCTCGTTTAGGGTGGTAGCCGGATCCCATCCGTAGATTCTAAGCACCCCCCTGCCCCGCCGTTACCATGGCCTTGTAGTGCGTATATATGATTAATCGTGTTCGATGTCTCTAATATTATAACCTCAAAATGCAAAAAATTTCATTAAGTGTTCATTAGTTTTATTTAATTTCAGTCGATACATTCGACTTGAATCATTTAGAACACTGAAAGTAATTTTACGTGCCTTTTGGTTCTTAGGCTAACAATGTATGGCCGCAGAACAATGTCATTTATAAAAAAACAATGCTCAATGCAAAATATTTTTTATTATTACTATCTGCTTGCTAATACAGCAATACATAATAATCAATAAAATACCTTAAATAGTTTTTAAATCAGCGCTACAAAACGATACGATTTTCATAATACTGATGTTTTTTGACAAAAATGGTCAATTTGTGCAATAATCAAAGAAGTAATTTATCGGTAGAACATTCCAAAAACATGTATAACTTTTCAGCTACCCAACGTGATACAATAAGGTACCACAAATTTGAAATTGATAGAACCTGGACACGGAACTGCCATACAAATACCTAATTGTTTCGTAAAGAAATCCAAACCGTGAGCTATAACGCAGAAAGCCAATTGCTTACCACTGCGCCTACCGTAACTACTAAAGTTTGTTATAATAGTTAAAGCCATACAACAAATCCTCCGAATACTGCAAATATTTCGGAAAATATATATGCCTATTATTATTATCATAATCTCTACTCTATTCTAGACTTGAAAGTACAAAATGTAAATGTATAACATTTTCGTAATTAATTGTTTTTAATAAATTAGTAAATTTACTCCCATCGCAGACTTTCTAATTTATAGCGACCGCGACATTTTCTAATTCCTTTACCAACCATTAAACTATCCTAGGTCACAGTTCAAATAAAATTAGTCGAAGCAAAGATTTGAACGTATAATTCATGAGCATAAACCTAACGTAGCGTTTGGAATTTATAAGACAGAATAGCTATTATCATGATACCTTAAACTCATACAGTCTTATTACAAAAATCTTGTTAGACTCAGGTTTAAACCAGAACTATGAAGTCTGGACTTAGTACGGAACTAACGTTAGTACCGTGGTTTAAACCCGTCCGTATTACAAATATCAAAATAAGTCAGGACTAGATAGTACCTGACTTTAGTTCTGGCTTAAATTATTTCCACAGATTATACACGGAATTCCTTGGAAACATTCATTCAATCAGATAGCATTCGGTTACATCGTTCCGTTTACCCAAATGCTGAATATTTCTGTAATTTTTTTATAATAATGGTATTGATATTTTAACATATAGAATAGGGTATTTAATGACAATAACTATTAGAAACGAATGGTTGTTCTTGTTTCAATAAATGCCATTTATTTTCTTTACGAGGAATACTTTTATGACATTTATTTCATGTCCGAAATATGTACTTTCAAACAACACTAATGCGTAACGAAATGTCTATATCGCGCGGAAATCTGTAAACATAGGTACAACTATTCTGAGATTTGGACGTTTCTTCGTACTTATTATTGATAAGAAGTTAGGGAATAATATTAATAATAGAACAACAGAAAAAACGAAAAAGTGAAAACTGGAATTCTGAAGAAAAAGTTAGTACTTGCCTACAATTGTTGTAATTACGGCTCATTACTATCTTTAGGACAACGCAAATTTAAACTATTTCAGGAAAGATTACAATACAACACACAAAAAGAAACCAAATCTAACCTCAAAACAATGAATTTGACGTATATTTGTGACTTAGACCAAAGGTTTATAGAGTTAAACTAGGTCCCCATCAGGTTTATCTTTAGTACCACAGATAGTCCAAGACTAAGAGTTAAACCACTTTTTGTAATAAGAAATTGTATTAAACCACACTTTCAGTCCGAGACTATCGATAAACCTTGTTTTGTAATAAGACTGATACAGTCTTATTACAAAAAACTTGTTAGACTCAGGTTTAAACCAGAACTATGAAGTTTGGACTTAGTACGGAACTAACGTTAGTACCGTGGTTTAAACCCGTCCGTATTACAAATATCAAATTAAGTTAGGACTAGATAGTACCTGACTTTAGATCTGGCTTAAATTATTTCCACAGATTATACACGGAATATTCATTCAATCAGATAGCATTCGGTTACATCGTTCCGTTTACCCAAATGCTGAATATTTCTGTAAATTTTGTATATGAATGGTATTGATATTTTAACATATATAATAGGGTATTTAATGACGATAACTATTAGAAACTAATGGTTGTTCTTGTTTCAATAAATGCCATTTATTTTCTTTCTGAGGAATACTTTTATGACATTTATTTCATGTCCGAAACATGTACTTTCAAACAACACTAATGCGTAACGGAATGTCTATATCGCGCGGAAATCTTTAAACATAGGTATAACTATTCTGAGATTTGGACGTTTCTTCGTACTGATTATTGATAAGAAGCTAGGGAATAATATTAATAAAATAGAACAATAGAAAAAATGAAGAAGTGAAAACTGGAATTCAGAAGAAAAAGTTAGTACTTGCCTACAATTACTGTAATTACGGCACATTACTATCTTTAGGACAACGCAAATTTAAACTATTTCAGGAAATATTACAATATAACATACAAAAAAAAACCAAATCTAACCTCAAAACAATGAATTTGACGTATATTTGTAACTTAGACCAAGGTTTATAGAGTTAAACTAGGTCCCCATCAGGTTTATCTTTAGTACCATAGATAGTCCAAGACTTACAGTTAAACCAGTTTTTGTAATAAGAAATTTTATTAAACCACACTTTTAGTCCGAGACTATCGATAAACCATGTTTTGTAATAAGACGGATAGTGTCGTTTCATTTCACACAATTGCAAGTAAGTATACAGCCACCGTTTTCAATAATACAGATAATATATGTAGAATTAATTCTAGATAGTGGAACCTTCTAACAGGGACCTTGTTACATGAGAAATAAGATCCTTGTCATCTCTTGTGGCCGTCATAAAAACAAGGACGGACTCGTAAACAACATTAGGTACATTTTTTGTAGGTCCTATGACTGACGCGGCTTCCGTTGGTTGACAACGCTAATCTTACTCTATGGCACGCGACTTCACGTACATATAGAAATAGGCTGTGAATGTCTCAATCAGGAAAATCCCATAGGGAACCGAATCAATAGAAACCCTATGCATTAATAAAGAGCACCTTTTCCCTTTATGTCATTACTACGTCGTGTGTTCTTTGTTTTCACTTAACTATGGAGAGGCTAAAAGGAAGAATTAAGGTTATATCTCCGGTACACATCTATCATCGTAAAGTACTTCCTGGATAGATTTTGATAAATGTAAAGTAACATATTCTCTCGTGTTGCCACGATCTATAATTCATATTGAAATAGTTGTCACACAGTAGTAGTAGTCAGCAAGGTTTTACAAAAACCTTGCTAACTGGCTAATCTGTGTTGCTGGCTAAGAATAGCACCACCCCATCTCATCGCGTGGGTAACGCAAAAAGCGACTATCGGGCGAAATTAATAATCAATCTAATCCAAGATCTTTGGATTTCGGATAAAGGATGTGTCTGTTTTTGTGTTAAATGTGATCGTAACACAAAAATGAACGATTTCAAAATCCTAAATCTAGAGGCTTTGGATTCGATTGATTATTGATTTCGGCCGTATGGGATTTGTCGGAGGATGGGCAGCAGCGTTCTTCGAGTATATTGACAATTCTACTGCGATCGCCAACCTAACGCGAAGCATGTCGATTATAGCAATCAAACATTGGCGGAGGCCTATGTATGAAAAATGTCCACTGCTGGTCATTTTTCTACTTTGGATCTAACTTCCCAGGATGCGCTGGATGTACTTGGTGTCGTCACTCATGGTAGCTTTTTTCATGCACCTTGTAGAGTTACACGACCTGTAAGATTATCCAAGACCAAGTCAGTGAGAAAACATCAAAAGAGATACAGTAATGAAGAGTAAATACACGTTTATTTATAAATTGTTGTTGTTTATAAACAACTAAAATCCGTTAAAAATATAGAGTCAGTTATATTATTTTAAGAGGACCGTAGCTAAGCCCTTACTGAATCTAAAATAACAATATTTTTAAACTGCCATTTATAGTCGGTTTAATTCAGTAATCTACATCCCAATAACCTTAACAATCATTAAAACTAAAATTCCCGCTACAATGTCGCAGGACTCAAAAGAAGCTGCGAAGGCCGTCATAATTGGGGCATCTCGTCGATATAGGGCAGGCTAGGTCACGGCCAGCCACTCTACCCGCACTTTCCGTCCTTTTAACAACTAAGGTGGGATAAGTCGAGAGTTTCATAACATTTGCTATAATCCTAACAGACTTATGACGTATATTCATATGTTCGTGCGGATATAAATGGTAGGTGTGTGTTATATGTATGTTCTGTCCTCTATTAGCTACAAGTTCACAGTTGAATAAATAATACGAAAGGATACAATTATGAAGCATTTATGATGTCACAATGAGATACGAGTCATATTCACATAATAAATCGGTTAAGTCGCCATAAATAACCAAATCAGTTCATACTTTGTATGGCACGGCTATATGTACGTTTTGTTTTCACTATGTGATCACGGAAATGAAATAATATTTTTTAAGATCACCCATCGGTGGGGGGCGGTGTGATGGTGATGTGGCTGCACATTACCAGTATACTTACAAATCTTTGTTCTGCAAGAACTGGGTTCTCGTCAGTAGTAATACGGGTTTAAACTCACCAATTTTAGATCACTAGGCTGTCACCTTAGCCTGGCTATCGCCGGGTAATCAAATAACTTAATGAGACGTTCCACAGATTTACTAATAGTTACTGGTAAGTAGTACTTATAAGGGCATCAAGGGAACAATACTTTATGATTAATTACTATAACAAATACTACACCCAGGATACGTACGACATGTATCTACTACGCACATAACTGTCCGAAGGGTAGTAATAAGAACCCCGAAGAGTAAATAAAATATGAATTTTAAAAAAAACATCATATCGGCCACACAACGTCCACTACTGAACAAAGGCCTCTCCTATAGAATTCTGCAACTGAGTCATCATCATTTCGGCCGAATAAAGTCCACTGCTGGACACGGGCCTCCCCCAAAGATTACCACAACGGCCGGTCTGGGTGTGTTGTGACTTGTGTGCTCTGTGGGGGGTTTCGCCATAATCGCCACGCTTAGCAGGCGGATTGGCGATCGCAGTTGAGTTGTTAATGTACTCGAAGGACGCTGCTGCCCATCTTCCGGCTAATCCCATAGTTGCCTTTTACGACACCCACGGGATGAGATGGGTTGTCGATGTGTCATCATATTGGGGGGAATTTGCCAGTGGCATGGTGAGCGCTTGGCAGGCGGGTTGGCGAACGCAGAAAGGACGCTGCTGCCCATCCCTCTGGTTTAGAGTCCCTAAGTCGCCTTTTACGACCTCCACGGGAGGAGATGGAGTGGTGCTACATTCTCAATCCGGACACCACACGGATATGAATATTACTGTGTTATTCACAAAAAATATTATGATTAATATTAATTTATAAAAATACGGAAACTAGCGGAAGAAATACTGAAAACTGTAAAAAATCAAAACATCAATAGCTGACGGACCTAATACTATTCTACGAACTTTAAATAATGTTTTACGGAAACTAGTTGGTAGGTTTTTTTATCACAAATAACACAGCTGGTCAACTTTTATCAAGCGTAAGTTCGATCGTATATGGAATAATGCTCTCATATTTGGGTCAGTACCGCCAAGTACCAGCTTGAAGCGCTTGAGGTGATTGACAGACGCGCTAAGAGGCTCATTAACAACGCTGCACTTGTCGAGGCAAGGCTCCGGAGCCTCGAACAGACGTAAAGTTGCAAGCTTATCGGTTTTTTAATGGAATACATTTCCGCGAGTGTCCACTGGAATTGCACAACTTCATTCCCCCAAGTCCAGTCATTCATCGGACAACATGGTTGATGTCCCACCCATACGTACGTTTTACTTTCACGTTTTTCATGCATACTGTTAAGGAGTGAAACTCATTGCCAGAGTCTGTGTTTCCCAAACATTGTAACCTGACAATCTTCAAGTCAAGAGTGAACAGGTTTCTACTAGGCAAGTGTGCACCATCGTCAACCACTTCCGATCATGCTGGAAGAAGGAGGAGACGGCGGCGTGGGAAACAACCGCCCTGGCGCCTAATTCCTATACGCCTGAAACCGCCTGCCGTCGCTATAAGGCGAGGCCCCCGTCTGGATTCACGGGTGTGTAAATTGGGGAATCTGTGTGCCCACACCGAGCGACCCACGAGACGACGGTAGCGCGCAGGTGGTCACGCGTCGCCGTGTGCGCAGCGCAGCACAGCGCACAGGGACGCACAGGGGATCCTTTACAATCCCCCGTGGGGGTGACCGCATTTACCGTCACTCTTACCGGCCTATGGGCGTGACACCAGTTGGCGGCTCTAGTGTGATCATACGTAGATGACCGCCCTAGTGGTTTTAGCTGGTAGGAGTCCGGCATGCCCCTCCCCCTCGTCCTTCCCCGGGGCGGAGGAAGTTCATGAAGAATCTCCACTGGGCCCAATAAAATAATTATAAAAAAAGGTGAGATAGTGGTGAAACGCAAGCCTATTCAATATATAAAAAACTAAAATAAAAAACATATTGTTTTAAAATCCATGGTGTACTTTTTCATTATCTTTGGTGTTTGTTAAACTATTGCGTCATACAGGAATACATTTCGTACCATATGTATAAAAGTTCGCGGTATTGGATCGCCCATGGGCTACCTCAGCCGCACTATAACCTACTGTTACAAAGTGGCATTCTTCTTTAAATAATAAGAGAGTATATACTTATTTTAAAATATTTTATTTTACAAAGCGGTTTTTAGGCTGCACATGTTTTTTGGCCGGCTCAGAATGCCACCACCCCTTCTCCTCCCATGGGTGTCGTAAAAGTCGACTAAGGGATTAGCCGGAGAATGGGCAGCAGCGTCCTTCGAGTACATTAACAACTCAACTGCGATCGCCAACCCGCCTGCCAAGCGTGGCGATTATGGCAAAACCCCCCCAATGAGCGAGAACAAATCCATATCGGTGGTTGTGGTGATCTTTGGGGGAGGCCTGTGTCCAGCAGTGGACTTCACTCGGCCGAAATGATGATGATGATGTTTTTTGGTAAGTTAGTATTTCTTTCGTAAGTTTAGTATTTTATTCGGGAAATTAATTTTATTTTCTATATATCCTTTGAATTCAGTATGATACTTGGACAAAGTTCACCAGACTTTCATTTGTTTTTTGGATCCTTTATTAATTTCCTTATCCGAAACGTGGGGAAGCCAAATGTATGAGTTGAGCTGAAGGAGCATATGCGACCAAGGTTATCGTAAATATTATATATCGTTAGGTTTGCTTCCTTCCAAATTGTATAAAATAAGGTCGCGCGTACATCAGTCGACCCACTCTTGATTGTACAGTTAATAATATTTATTACACATTTGTATAATAACGGAATTGATTAAATTCGATTACATTGTACTTGCGTCGGTGATTATTTCTGTATTGAGTATTGAGCAAAGAAAATAATAATAATAATAAATTACGATCAACGAGACAAAAGAGGCCGTGATATTCTGTCTGTTTAACGATATGATAACCAGATTCACACATGTTGATCACAAAAACCTATGCCTAGAACTACAGAATCTAATTATAAACCGAAATGATTTCCTTGTGTTCCGACTTTCTATTCGGCATTGAATGTGTTTTAACTGCCGGGGCAAGTACATTGCTCAGTTTATTGTAGCAAAATAATTTGTGGTCCGTTAACAGTCGTAAAAAACATATAAACGAAACAAACCAACAAAAACAGATGACGATTTATTCACACAACGAGGGATGTTAACCTAAATACTGGAAAGTTGAGACGTCACTGGCCAAACGACGGTCTAAGATAAGCCATGCCAAGATTCTGCGTTAAGATATACACTGAAAGAAATTATCTCAAAATATAAGAAGATATAAAGACGTTCCAAGTGGTATATATATACATGTACAAAATACCATTAATTTACAATGATACGAATTTGTGGGTTTTTATGACTCGGAGAGTGTAGAAAAGTTATAATGCCGTTAAATATTCCGTGGCCAGGTTATAAAATTGTCTGTTTATTACCTGGGTACAAAATAAAGGTAACCTCATATAATTTCCTTCCTTTGTAACGTTTATACAGCTTAGTGCGTGACTTTAATAATGATAAAACCTAATACGACTATAGCTCTAAATTTAGTTAAAAGAATGATCTGATTATAAAAATAGCTACATCAATACAAAATATAGTTAACTTCTATGTAATATTAACAAAGGGATCGTTTTCGGGTGGCTGTGATAAAGATCTGCCATTACAGGGTCTGTCTAAACATCAATCACTCGGGCTTTGCTTGCCTTCCTGCATTAACTA
The DNA here is from genome assembly GCA_947459985.1 of Diloba caeruleocephala. Classification (NCBI taxonomy): domain Eukaryota; kingdom Metazoa; phylum Arthropoda; class Insecta; order Lepidoptera; family Noctuidae; genus Diloba; species Diloba caeruleocephala. The sequence continues at coordinate 9,742,930 of OX381618.1, forward strand.
AGTATATTCTCCCTAGGGTGGTGGATAATACTATTCCGAATCAGCTGGTTGGTGGTGGTTAATGGTGTTTTACTAACCAGCACACGATCACATATTTCTACCATGAGGTTTTACTGCGGCGAGTGACTATAGTCTGGCTTCCAGGAGGACGCAGCTACTCATCCAGGTGGTATAATAAATCATTCATAAAATAGATGTGGAGGCATTTTGCTAGGGACCTCGCAGAGTAGAAGTTAGATTACTTAATACTCTAGGACAAACTAATTTGAGGCCTTTTTCTACCCAAGCAATAGTGGGAAAACGAATTAGAGAGACATTTACTAATTCAGCAGCAAGAAAACATTCACGCTTAGTAACGCGCGAATAAAAAGTATTGGAATTTTAGGCAATTTAATACTCTGGTAAATTTTTTTTCATTCAACTTCATCCTTGCTAAGTAAAAAGATAGTTCACACAGATAAATAATCCAGATACGATATAGTCTCTATAGACTCCACAGGGACATAAAGTATTCAAAGTGTGTAGTTAAACTAAAATCTTTATAGGTGCTATCGCAATCGTGAAGCTTTCATGAATTCATTACTCAGTAGGCCTTTAGCTCAGACGATACCCCCGGGGGTAGAGGTGCCCTCAGTTAATTTTTTATACGGTTTTAGGCGACTAAATAAACAAACTGGGATCTTACGGAGTAATACTCGCAAACTGTTAAACATTCCATTCATTAACAGGAAACATAACGTTGGGGAAAGGAAACTAAGCTTACTAAATGACAGGATTGTTATATTATCTAAATATTGTCGTAGGCTCAGTGAAAACAATGTCGCGGGTGGTATGGTTATTAACTCCGTGAGCATCCAACCGGTTAATTGAAAAAGATTTCAGCCGATTCGATGCTACATGTCAAGAGATGAAATGCTGACTATAGGTAGGTACTCCAAATTGAATTTTAAAAGTCTGGTCAAGTGCGACCTGGTTTCAGGTGATAGATTTTCTCTGTATTGGCGTACTGATCTACTATTGTAGTAAACAAAAACCAATATTAGAGCAGAGCAATATTTTCGAACTAGTACCTAGATTTTTTTATTGTGTTTCGATTGCTTGATTTGTATTTTTTTTTATTTATATCAGTTGAAATCCAGCGTCCGGCACCACTAGCGTGTTATCTGGCTAAATGCTGAACTGAACCTTTTTGGCGCAGGCGTGGGGCACACAAATCTAGTTTATTTTAGTTTCCTTTTATTCTTTCTTCGTTATATGGTATTTTAAAATAAAACTGTTTTGTGATGTCTCAGTTTGTGTCCAAATAAATGTATTTTCTTTCTTTCAGATGCGATATGGGAATAAGTTCTCCACGGCGTAAAAAGTAAGGAGTGCGGATGATGTAATTAAATGAAACGCTGTATATATATTATTATATTATAGGTATATTGTTCAGCATCAGCACTTTCAGCGCCTCGTTCCCCGAGTCGAGAGGGTAGTGGGTGCACTACACCGGCTGCTGCCCAATCTCGGGGGACCATGTGAGGAAGTTCGCCGTCTCTACGGAGCGGTTGTGCGGTCCGTGGCCCTCTACGGGGCGCCTGTATGGTCAGCTCGACTGTCAGGTGCCCAGCGCTGCAGAACCAAAATTCACGGTCTGCAGCGCAGAGTGGCTATCTGGATCGCACGAGGATACCGAACGGTGTCCTACGAGGCGGCAACTCTCCTGGCGCGTTTTCCGCCTTTCGATATCCTGGCGGAGATGGATACGTGGGTCTACGATCAGACACGCTCCCTCCGCCAGGACGGCGAAAACGCGCCTCCAGGGGCGTTGGACAGGCTGCAGCGGCTGGCTTGCCGACGCGCACTTGTAAAGTGGCGTCACCGCCTGCGGATGCAATTTGCGACCAAGCGCGTCGTCGATGCCGTCCTGCCGCTCTTCGGAGCCTGGCTCAGAAGGAGCGAGCGCGTCACCTATCGCCTGACGCAGGTGCTCACCGGGCATGGTTGTTTCGGTGCGTACCTGCACAGGATAGGACGCGAGGCCTCGGCACAATGCCACCATTGTGATAGCGACCAGGACACCGCACAGCACACGCTCGAGGCGTGCCCTGCGTGGGCCGCCGAGCGGCGGATCCTGGTCGATCGGATCGGGCAAGATCTCTCTCTGCCAGCAGTAGTGTCGGCTATGTTGGCAGAGCACGAAAACTGGAATGCAGTGGTCTCCTTCTGTGAGAACGTCATGCTCCAGAAGGAGACTGCAGAGCGGGACCGGGAGAGGGCCGATCCCGCTCGAAGAAGAAGGAGACGGCGCCGGGGTAACAACCGCCCTGGCGCCTAATTCCGATAAGCCTGAAAACCCCTGCCGTTGCTATAAGGTGGGGGACCTCTGGGTTCGCGGGTGCGTAGATTGGGTAATCTGCGTGCCCACACCAAGCGACCCAAGAGAAGACGGTGACGCATGTGGTCACGCGCTGCCGTGGGACGCTTTGGGGGATCCTTTACAATCCCCCTGGGGGGGTGACCGCTTTACAGTCACCCTCTCCGAGATGTGCCAATAGGCGTGGCACGTGGCAGTGGGCGGCTCTAATGTGATCATACGAGGACCTGGAGCCTCCCTTACGTGCCGAAGATGACCGCTCCAGTGGTTTTAGCCGGTAGGAGTCCGGCATACCTCTTCGCCCTTCCCCGGGGCGAAGGAAGTTCATGAGGAATTTCCACTGGGCACCAATAAAAAAAAAAAGGTTATATTGTTGGTCAGCTCAACTATCATTTCATCTAAATGTTTTACATTACTATGAGAAGGCCTTTGACTCTATCGAAACGTGGTCAGTTCTGGAATCCTTGCAGCGATGCCAAGTCGACTGGCGATAGATCCAAGTGTTGGGATGTCTCTACAATGCCGCGACGATGACCGTACAAGTACAGAACCAGTAGACTGAACCTATTCCCCTGCATCGAGGTGTAAGACAAGGGGCCGTTATCCCCCCAAATCGATTACAAATGCAATGGAGGATGTGTTCAAGACGCTGGACTGGAAAAGATGTGGAATAAATATTAATGGCGAGCACATCTCACACTTAAGATTTGCAGACGACATCGTCATCATGGCTGAAACACTGCAGAATATACAACAGATGCTGAACGGCCTACCTGATTCTTCCCAACGCGTCGGTCTCCGGATGAACTTGGATAAAACCAAGATCATGTCTAACCAACATGTCATACCGGAACCGCTTGCAGTACATGCTGGGGCTCTCGAGGTTCTTCAAGAGTACGTTTACCTCGGGCAAACTCTGCAGTTCGGTAAGAACAATTTCGAGAAAGAGGCAAATAGAAGAATTCAACTGGGCTGGGCGGCATTTGGGAAATTGCTTCGAGTGTTTCTGTCCTCAATACCACAGAGCCTAACGACAAAAGTCTTTGGTCAGTGCCTAACTATTATGACATACGGTGCCGAAACGTGGACACTAACGGTTCGGCTGGTTCACAAATTTAAAGTTGCTCAGCGAGCTATGGAGAGGACTATGCTTGGCGTTTCTCTGAAGGGTCGAATTCGAACTGAGGTGATCCGAGAGAGAACCAAAGTCACCGACATAGCCTATCGGATTAGCAAGCTGAAGTGGCAATGGGCTGGCCTTATTAGCCGTAAAACTGATCCCCGTTGGAGCAAACGTATTCTTGAGTGGAGACCGCGGCTCGGCAAACGTAGTGTAGGGCACCCTCAGGCTCGGTGGAGTGACGATCTTCGCAAGGTGGCTGGCATGAGCTCGATGAGAAAAGCCGAGGATCGTGCTCAGTGGCGTGACTTTGGAGAGGCCTATGTCCAGCAGTGGACTGCTGTGGGCTGTTGATGATGATGATATACTTTCAAATGCATTTAGTAAAAAGCTGTTATTTTGACATTACAAACAGACACTTCAATTTTATTTAAGTATTTATATAGATTATCATTTATAGCAATGTCAGTACATGTACATAATAATTTAAATTGATTAATTACAGCTTTTGAAAGAAACAGTATTAAAATATAAAAAAACACCAACACTTATAGGTATTGGATTAACATTATAAGCAGTGAAACCTGGCAAAAGTTTTCTGATATTCACCGTCTACGATGGCATAATCCGCAAAGCTTTTTTAAAAAACTTTTTAATCTTGGTCCGATATTTTCCTTAAGCCGCACCTTTTTATAAGAACTTTTAATAATAAACTCTCTCACCTGATTAGCTTTGTTGATTTGTTTCTTTAGACCGGCAAAAGCCATGGTTGTGAGGTTTCACTATCCTCGCGTTAGGTTATCTGAAATGAAGATAAAAGGATTAAGTAAATCAATGAAACAACAAACCGCTATTGACAGGAAGGAAGTATTGTAAATAATGTAACTATGCTGACCCAATACGATTAGCAAGCTGCTTAACAATTAGTAAGGATAAGGACCATTAAGGACTTAGTCCCCAGGGTAGATGGTAAAGAAGAAGAAAGAAAGAAAGAAACGTTTTATTTTGGACTCACACAGGTAGTTAAAGATAATGTACAGGAAAAAGTAACAAATAAAAAAGTATCTCAACATAATGCTGTGAAATTAAAAAAATTACCGCGGCGCTGTTTTTTAAACAGGACCGAATGTGACAGTTGTTATGTCACGAGCGGCTAGGACTTTGATCAATACAAAAAAACAAAAAAACTAAATATGCGAGGCAAATAATATTTTCATTTTTTAAATACAATTATGTATAGATTACAACAATTTGCTGTTAAGTATATATTAACACTTAACAGACAGGGCATTATTCTGTAATCACACAAAAAGATTAGGCTGTATGGCCTCACCTTTGCCTGCATTTTGGCGAATTACACAACAACAACAACAATAGAAAATGTAAAAAATAGACGAAGTATCTCTAACTAATATGTAGTAACAATTACTCAATTATTCTTTAATCTTCAGTGGCAACGAAAAAGAAAACAAGCATTTGTAATGAAAATAATTAAATCTGAATCAAACATATCTATATTATTTAAGTTTTTCTCATATATATTGTGTACGTAAATAGCGTGTTCTATACATTGTAGCGTTTAAACAATTTTTGCCTTGTGTACTTGTCTTAATGTGGTGTATAAATAGCTTTACTGTAATCAAGATGCTGCTAAAAAATACGCTGCCACACTCAACTCTGGTCACCATCACCAGATGCGTGCATAGCTCGGGTAAGTCTATAGGTACGTTTTCCTTTTGCATACACAACAAGGGTCGTTTATATTTAATGCGAAAGGTGTAAACAGTCTTTATAGTAAGAAGCGGAGGCGGTAGGACGCATTCGGAGGGTGGAAAGAGAGGTATAGCAGCAGGTCATCGGATATAAGTGGAACATAGTCTTGACCAGATAGTTGATAATGTCTGTACTATATAGGATGAAGAGGCCGAGATCCGATCCGATCCTGAGGCATACCACGGTACACCTGGCTTGAACTAGAAGCCAATGAAAAAAAAAGCAATATTACACCCATAATACGACAGCTTGGAGGAAAGAGTTTAAGTTACATTAAATACACACACCAGACGGTGGTACCACCCCAACCCAATTAGAGGAACTAATAAAAAAATTGTTGTATAGTTCTGACAGTGGTGTTCGTTTTTATTGCTACCTTCTTAAGAAATAAAGTTAACAGAAACATAGCCATTCTGTAACGTATTATATATACACGGACTAGAAAAAAAAAGGTATCGAGGAGAACGTGTAACGAAAGAAACTTTACAGAAACAGTCGCGTGTTGGGAAGGGTCAGTGATGATGTTGGATGACATACGTTTGGGAGAGCGCACGAGCCTGGTCGTCATGGATGGGTGGTACAGTACAGGCTATTGGGAGCCTCGTGTAATGGCATTTGCCCCATTACGAAGCAAAAAAGTTTTTATGCACGATAACACTCGGCCCCACATTAGCGTGTGTGGTGCCCGGATTAAGGATATAGCACCAATCCATTTCCTTGTGAAGGGAGACTAAAGGACTCTATAACCAGAGAGATCAGCAATAGCGTCCCTTCTGTGGAAAAGTAGCCGTACTGCGCTCACCAACTCACCTGCCAAGCGTGACCAATTACTCCCAAAATGACACAACTGTGAAAGTCTATTGCGGAGGCCTTTTCTACGGCAGTAGTAATTTGGTTTAATGAAAAAATAAAACAGCACAAATGGATTGGCTAGCATGATTGTAGGACATTAATCGAATAGAACACGTTTGGGGTATCACTGGAAGTCACGTCAAAATCAGCTCCGAGGAACGTGGGGAATTTAAACTGGCCTTGGTGGAAGGGTGGGAAAACTTACTCCAATAAATGATCGATGGCATCATTAGGAGCATGGGTAAAATAAATTCAAAATACGCAAGATCAAAAACGATAATTTCGACATTTAATTGGCGTCCTAATTATGGGTGTATTTACGGTACTAGAATCACAGTTCAGTCGTATTTAGGTCTATGGAACCACTGGACAGTACGGTAACCAACTGGACGTATTTGTTCTAAGAAGTCCTATACAAGTATGTTTGATAAATGAACAAGCCCTAGTTCCTCGAGCATTGCGGATAGTTTACCTGTTCGCTCGGTAACTAATTAATAATATTTAAAGTTATTTATTATTTAAAGTTAGTAATTATATTTAAAGTTTAAACATCATTTAGGCAGACTACTCAGGACACTACTACAGGACAGGACAGTAAAAAGCACACAAAGTTACAAAACGGTTTTAACGCTGAAACTTTTATCATCGGGCACAAGTCCCTCTTCTGTAACAGCCGGAAAACAGCGGAGTTGGGTAGCTGAGTTTGTTACTGGCACAGTGCCACATTAACGGATCGATACGGTCGCGAGAATCGTGAGTAACATTATGTAATAGGTGGATTGTTCAACAATAACCCTATTACGGTGTTACGGCCTAATGTGCACTATGACCGGCGAGTTCGTCGGCTGGCCGCTCTCACTATTAATGGTTAGCTGATAATCTATTAACGTTTAGCCTTGTAATACTGTCGAGCCAAAGGGAAAATCTTACCGGTGTTATCTTACACCATTTATTTTAATGAACGAACTATCTAACGATGTTTTAGCTTTATTTAATTAAAATGCTTTCTGTTCTTAATTTCCAGGCTCTTCTTAACCGTGCCCTAAAATTACCATTATATACTTTGAGTTTAAAGTAATAATTTTAAAGCTGAAATATATATTATAATATGGACACTTATATACATAGATCAAGTGTTGACATCATCATTTCAGCCGTATTGAGCCGTACAAGCCTCCCCCAAAGATCGCCACAACGAGCGGTCTGGGTGTGTTGTATCCTCATTGGGGGGTTTGCCATAATCGCCACGCTTGGCGGGTTGGCGATCGCAGTTCAGTTGTCAGTGTACTCGAAGGACCCTGCTGCCTATTCGGTTAATCCCAAAGTCGCCTTGTACGACACCCACGGGATGAGATGGGTTGGTGCTATTCGTAGCCGGCACCACACAGCCATACAGTGTTGACATATACAGGTACAACTACAAAGTAAGAAGTTTATTGTTGTGTCATTAATTCATTATAAAGCACACCGTATGCAGTCGGGGGTTCAGGGGCTCATAACATAACTGCTGTATCAATAGCGTTACTATGGAGTGCGAGTAGCGTAGGAGTGGAACAATACCATAAAGTTTTGTACTACCGCTATACATTTTAACCGTCTATCAACCTGTTGTTCGAAAATCGATTGTAATAGCCGTAAATAGGTTTCAGTCGGTCTATTCAAAGCTTTATAGGCAATTATTATGGAGACAGTTTGTTGTTGTCATCCGCAAGACTTACAAACATAGTACCAACCAAAAATGTGATGACCACTTAGAAGTTAGATTTACAACTCATACGTCTTTGTTGTGACAATAAAAAGCATTATCGTCAGGCTTAAATTGTAAAGATGCTAAGCCCGTTTTCTGTCTTATTCCTTTTTTGAGACCTTTCAGTAGAGAACGAAGCATAATATTGATAAAAAAATTACCTTTGGAAATTTCAGCTTGAGCTTGAAAGTATCAACGGGATGTTCAGTTTGTTATATTACATCTATAAAAAAAAAGTTTTATTTACTCTTCTATATCGATACTTTGACGTTTTAGAGTTAGCACAATGACAAGTCTTCTATATCTGTTTCAATTATCAGAAGAGGTACATCATGTCGAATTCAAAATTCGGGTCTAGAAAGTTATTGTTCTGTTTTGTTGTTGTTAACATTAACAGTTCACGAAACCTCAATAGAATAGAATAATATGAAAGTATATCAATATGTAAGTTAAAGCAATGAGAAATAATAAAAACAGTCATTTTATAGTAGTAATATGTTCGCAAAAGATAACAACGGATCATAGAGAAAAGTTTACAATGTTTACTTAGCTTTATGTTCTCGTAGCATAGCGTAGAGCTTTCCAGACGTGAAGTGATCTACGGCGTAGCTTTACAGAATTAAGTAATAGAAATATCTCATTCATTAAACTCATTACATTAATTATAATTATATAGGTACTTGCTCATTCTAGTTATCTACGTTTGTTTGCCTACACTACTAAAATATCGAAATAATCCAGAATATTTTATGATTTGCCTCCAGACTTAAGTCAATCTATGTAAAATGCGAAATGTTATTATCATGCTAAACATCGGTTAAGTTGAGTAAATCATATATGCTGATCTGTATATATATTAGAATCTTAAGATTACAGTTTTTATCTACTTACGAGTATGTGTTTCAACTAGATAAAAACACTCGTCTAATCCCGTGGGTATCGTACAAGGCGACTTTGGGATTAGCCGAATAGGCAGCAGGGTCCTTCGAGTAACTGACAACTGAACTGCGATCGCGAACCCGCCAAGCGTGGCGATTATGGCAAACCCCCCAATGAGGACACAACACACCCAGACCGCTCGTTGTGGCGCCTGTCAGCGCGCAACTATTTACTAAGAGTCGCACTCCAATACAAATTATGTAAATGCACTTGACATCAAATCACACACAATACTCTATTCTGAACTTGTTTCGAAGTCCGCAAGTGTAATTGGATCTTACAGTTTCATTACATAGAACATTACCATGTTATTTAACGCTTCTATAAAAGTTTTGTCATGTATATATATAGGGTTTAACTTTATATATGGAAAATATTTATAACGGAGATATAACGAAACTGAAAATTAGTTACATCAAACCACGATACGTGGGCGGTCCCTCACGTCACTTATTATGACGATATTAAAATTTGTTCGCTTGTGAACGAGTCTCAATAATTTAATACGACCTTTGGGTCTGTAAAATAATATTGTTTCCAAATTTGAATATACAATTTTAACGTTGAACGGTTTATCAGGCGCAAAGTTCGTTTATTTATATATCTAGGTTCATCATTCATTACCAAGGTAAATGTAAAGATATTTTTATAAGGTGTAACTACACGAGGATAAGGCCTATTTTCACTGTTACCGTGGATCTTCCTTAAAAAATCGACGGTAAAAATAGAATATAAGGCCTTTCTCAAGTCAAATTGCGTCACTCATATTTTTCATAAGTGCTCAACCCACACTCTGGCGCCTTCTTATCTTTCCTTTTTTAGAGTCTGTATATTAAATTGTGCTGATACGTCATGTTGAAACTGTTGAGATATTGTCTACACACTACGCTTGGCAGGAGGGTTGGTCAGCGCAGTATGGCTACTGTTCCACATAAGGGACGCTGCTGCCCATCTCCCTAGTTCAGAGTCCCTAAGTGCTAAGATGTAAGGGTAGGTAATATTCAATTTTTCTATTACATCATGCCCTATACAATACTTGAACTCAGGCGTACGACCCGTGACCGTGATCACGGCTGCGTGAACATCTGCTAATAAAACATCGACTGAAGCCAGTTATATTTCAATGAATTTATATGAGTGCCACACAATTTTATTATACTGACTAAATTGCAAATAACACATTGCCAATAAGTGCGTCGCTATGGCTTCACACAAATGGACATTCTAGGTTCAATAACATCTCGCCAAACATTAAAGATATATATCAATTCGGTTTCGTTAGTTCTGATGAATTACGTACGTTCAGCTTTATACATCAAATACTAGACTACGATTAATAGCTATATTGAAATTATTCCCGAATCAGCTATTCATCTTACTGAGATTAATATAAGCATCATAATAAAGTCTCTGTATTGAGCGATAAATGAAGATCCACCATTATGTAAATCATCCCGACATACTTTTATATACACGTAGGTTTCTTTTTTAATTTTAGGTGCTAGATAGAAGTGTGAACTTGTAACAAACGAATTTAGGGCGAGCGGTATTTGTTTCGGTTGGTAACATCTGCCTATTGTGATGCGTCTGGTTTCATTACACTCTACATCCATCTACATCTACATAGCTTGACATTAAGTAGAGCGCAAACTTCTTCAGGACCACAACAAAGATAGAAATGACAACTCAGCCCAGCTAAGTTGCTGGAATCATACGGAATTAGCAACGAAACCGGGATTCGGAGCTTATAATGTCACAAGGGTTCAGGATATTGTTTACATATTACAGAATTACCATATTTTAACATGAAGGCAATAGCAAGAATAGTAACAGAGATTGTTTTGCAATCAACCAAACCCGTCAGATTACTTAAAGGATAAAACTTTGCAATTATGATATCTAGAGAAACCACATCATAGCAGAATCGACTCAAAGAAGAAAATATCGAGACCACTCTATTTTTGGAAACTTCGTTGAGTGATTACATTATGTACATGTATAAGAACTCCCATATGATGTGAATATGTTCGTGGGGCGAATACACAATTTTATTCCAGTATAAGTTTTACGCTGTAATAGAAAACTTGCTACATTAGTACGGGATCTTTATTGAAAATATTTTATAGAAGGATGTATCAAAGGTCTTCATCTCGACCGAGTCTCGTCTTGGTATTATGAAGTGCACTCATCACTAACTACATATTCATAAAGTTTCTGCTGCTAGAATATAGGGAGATCTTGTACCTACTCATACCCTGAGATGACGTAAGAAGCGTCTAAGAGATAAAATAATATATTCCACGTGTTCACTGGTAACTGCATACTTCTAAAACTGACCTCGATTCGATTTTTTTTTACTTTAAAGCAGCGGGCGATTCCAAGAAGGATTTGCTGCTGCTGTGCCGTAATCCTTTACATCCATAGTCGGACAGCTATTATTGGCGATTTTAACTCCTCGGTAGGTAAAATTTGTAGCTCGTTTACTTGTACATTATGAACTTTCAATGACAATATATGTTTACTACAATTAGTGCCATATAGATTATTTAATACTCAAGTGACATAAGAAATTAATATATGTGACGGGAAAACGGCACAGCTCTGTTTCATAAATATATGGATACCGATAGTATCCGTATTTTTGTCGTAACTTCTAATTGAGAAAGATGTATGAACTCATGACGTTCATTGTCTATTCACAATGTGTGTATTAAAACACATGTATATTACAGTAAGGCGTATTCCCACTAGACCCCCAGGTGAGTATTTGTAGATTGCCGCTTAATAATTCACACTATCTCTAGTTCGGGACCAAATCAAGGTATAATTCACAAAACCACTTACATTTTATCGGAGTCTGTAGCTATACAATATGTTCATTAGATTTTATATGAAAATATGTGTTACGGTGTTAAAACAACAGAACACTGTTTATTATAAACACGGTTTTCAAATAAACATCCGACTTACATATTTATATAACCTATGCTAAAGAACATAATATCAGTTTCTATTGAACATATTATTATTAACCTTACATAACATCAAGTTTAATAAGCTTTTAAGGTATTCATAAGCAGAGATGCAATTAGCGACAATGTTCACGTAAACCCACGTTTCGCACAAACGGGTACAACCACCCCCCACGCCCGCCGATTCAAAACTTAACAAAAAAATAACCTTTTCATGTAATCTGTCGTCACCAGCTTAGATTGCAGTGTGGCTGTCACGAGATTCGATACGAGCATCTTCTTTTGCACTAATAACCACATATTGCGATCACCAACGTTTTCAAAGCGTGCAGAATATGATGACCGTTCATGGTAGCTGTCTATGAGAAGGCACATAATCAGTAAACGTTTATGATACCAGCCTATATACTAATGCAACAGTAATTCTTCCTCTCAGTCGACTTTTACGACAAGGGTTGATAAGCGGTATATACATTTTATGTCTTTTGCTCCCGATAAGTCAAAGCAAGGCGTAAAGTTATAATGATTTAGGACCAATCCTAAAAACTCTCTCTGCGTTTGAGTTAAATCGTTTACACCATTTGTGAATGTTCTACTTGATCTTAAATACAGAGACCCCGCGACGCTGGGAGTAAATAAAAAAATTGCATAATTGTCATTTAAACAAATTCATGTCATGTCATTTAAATAAAAATAATCCTATACCCTAAGTCAAGTATTTTTATTTCACATAAACCAAATATTGGCACTTATGAAACGTCATAATCTAAGTTGCACGGTTCTAAATAGTTGATCTATGGAGAAGAGCCGGCAAGAAACTCCAAGGATACCCTTTTAAAATAATTAGACAAGAGACTACAATTTTGATTGATACAAATTATGGTAAAACATATAACGCAAACATATAATATATATTCCACGACATAACTACCTCTATGGCACATTTAATTAGAATCCGTTCAGCCATTTGAGTGTGATGGAACCTCAAACATACATACTTTCAGATTTATAATAGTAGGTAACAAGATTTAAATTACTTTATCGTTTACCTTGCGGTAAACGACTGAAATCTGTTTCGTACTCTATAGTTTATTAGTAAAACAAGACCTTTGTGTTCAATTGCAGGCGAAAATTAGTTTTGATGAACAAAGAGATATTGCGTTGTAGTTTAAACTATAGGATTATGTACTCTACTAATTGTATTGTAGTTTAAATTAGTTTTCAAGTTAGCTCTGAGTGACGTATATATCACATCGGACAGTTTATCAAATCATTTTCGAATATCGATAAGTAAATTTAGATTTGGAGAGGCTTAGATTTAATGTCTTTTGAATTGTAATTTAATGTATTTGTTATTTTTATTAAACAAGAATTATCAGACAGGCATTTTTAACCTAAATAAAATCTTTCTCGAATATGTATGTGCTGCAAAGTATTCGAAACGTCAGGAAAATCAAAAATCAAAATATACGCGATAGAATCCGTTTAAAAGTGTTTTATTATAATGTATAGTATATTCTACGATTTTCAATAGAGTAAATACAAGCGAGATTATAAATAAAACCCTTAGATTCGAGTAATTATCATAAAGATATCGCAGATCATTGTTCACAACCAATTCAGTGCATTTTTGATTATGCATAATGTTAATATAGTAAGAAAAAATCGAGAAAAGGATTCTTGAAACCATAAAAGGCTTCGATATTAGTTTTTCTTAATCGGCTCCATTTTATATGAGCGCATTCATTTCTCAACTTATATCCGACAGTAAAAGAGAATCTATTTGGCTGAATATTACGACATCAATATTGCTTGCTAAGCAATAGGCAACATTATAAATGAAAATATAATCTCTATCTAATATATTACCTTAGATCTTTTTCTCAATAAGTTGTCGATTCCTTTGAGATCACGTCACTGATTCACTTTGACGGTATATGAATAAACCGACAGTTTGTTATCGTATTGCTACGGCGTAGCAGTCAATAGTTCACGTAGCTAGAACGCGACTGAGGCGCTCGTAGCGCTACAGAGCCGTAGACGTGCGCGCGCAGCCTCGCCCCTTACATGTATTATACGCGATATCAATCCGCTTCCAGACCATTTCGAAGCGATTTACGAATATTCGATTTAAAGTCGTGTCCTTAATGTATCGACATCTCGAGGTCCACCGTTACCATTAACAAGCAGAAAACAAGAAAGATTCCCGCTTGTCAATAATAAGCATAATTATTAATTAAGATTTCACAGAAATACTGTCACAAAGTCACCATCAAAATTTGTTTTCGAAGCTATTGGCAATTAAAGTTAAACGTAGGACTTTTTTTATAACATTCATTAAATTTTGCCGATATTAACAACATTCTGCGTATGTTTGCAGAGCTCTTCTTATCTGAAAAGACTATCCCGCTCTGCTTCTCGTTAAAGGCAACTTAAAATTATCAGGTGGGCGGACAGCTTGGTTTATCTAAAGGTGCCTTTAAACTTCAGTAAGTAGGTAGCAAGTCGGTAACATATGATTTTATATTTAGAAAATCACCCTACCTGAGTCATTGCTATTAGCAATGTTAGTAACAAATTTCAGTTGCACTTGACAGTTAAAACGTTACAGTACTTAAATAGTCAGGTTGAAAGGCACGTTTAGGGTTGCGGAAATAAATTATTACTATTATATTACTATACTATTATTATTATCATATATAGGTCCTAATAGGCTCTTAAGAAAAGTCAATAGTTAAGGTTCATAGAAAAGTCAGTCCTATGCAAGTCGGCAAGAAACTCAATTAATATACTTTAAAAAAACACACTATTTTGATTATTACATTGTAATAAGTTAGGCATGTGCCAAAAAAGTAGACAATATATAAAATAAATACACAAAATAATAAAACAGACGAATGCTTCTACAATACACAATAGGAAATTGAGAATTATTGGTCCGCCGTCCGTGTGGTGTCCGGATTAACAATATAGCACCACTCCATCTACCGTCACAGCACATCCCCGTTGGATGTCGTAAAAGGCGACTAAGGGACTATATAAACCGTGATGAGGGATGGGCAGCAGCGTCTCTTATGTGTAACAGTAGCCATACTGCGCTCATCAACCCGCCTGCCAAGCGTGGTGAGTATCGGCAAATATCCCTCAAAATTATGACACAATTGTGTAAATCTATAGGGAAGGCCTTTGTTCAGCAGTGTAAGTGGATAAATGGCTGAAATGATGATGATGATGATGATATATGCATACATATAGTCTACTATGACATGAAACTATTTTCTTAGCAGTCCCAAGATATGACAAGCATTCTATTAAAAGCGTAGTACTATAATGCTAACCATGGCATTAACACTAGAAATAAAAATAAACTTGTACTACCAACGACCAGGCTCCAGAAAATAAGTAATTCATTCAGGTGCCAATGTGTACGTTTTTACAACAAGATCCCGAGCACTATGCAAACTCTAAGTCTAAATAAGTTCAAATCTAAAATTAAGCAGAAACTATGTAAAAAAGGTAACTACAAAGTCGCAGATTACACAGAGGACAATAATGCTTGAGATTGAGCTACTCTAACATAATTTGAATCCACATAGGCTAAAATGACAACTGATCATTATTTGATCTATGAATTAATGTAATTATTGTTATTTAAATTATAATATTGACATTTTAAATGACATGTACTACCTATGTTGACGTCCAAATACAATAATTGTTTGACATTCTTAAAATTAGTATAGTTCTGTGACATTAATATTTTATTATTAATATTTGCAGTACCATTTTATACAATTTATAAAGTACATAAATAAATACGGCAAATGTGAGTATCATGTAGCCTACATCTATGAATTATAAATGCCTGTTGTTTGGCAGTATGAGTCTGTCATGCTCACTAAAATGTCTTGCTGATGGTGGCGTCGTGTATCGGGCCATTAAGTTCCCTGCAATATGGTTGATCCGAGCGACGCTGATGCATGCGTCAAACTCGTGAACGGGTGCCGTCATGTGGGACTGGACTGGGAAATTATAGTACTTCATCTATTTTATTATTATTTTACTTCATCTATTTCAGTACATTATTTTCACATAACTTTATGCTACTATATTGCAATATTTTTTTAATTGTTTAAAAAAACGTTGCCCCACACTAGGAATTCTCCTGTGTCGTGGGTGCGTTTACAGACATGAATTCCACGCACAATACACCCAGACCCGGAACAACTACTTGCAGATTATACAAATATTTGTTCGGTGCGGGAATCGAACCCACGACCCGGAGCGCAGCAGCCGACTGTATCAGCCACTGCACCAACCGTGCCGTAATGTACGTAACATTTTAAAATTATTTTAAAAGAGTGTCTATGGATTTTCTTGCCGGTTCTTCTCCATAAAACCAACTTCTTGGAACCGTGCAACTACATTCTGACTAATCATAAGCGCCCGTAATTGTTTTATATGAATAAAAATCTTTTGAATTTGAATTTGCAGAACCTAAATAAGTGAGATATCCCTTGGGTATTGTTTCATTTGGATGTGCAGAACTTCGTCAAGTCCGACGCAGAGCACCGCATCGCCATCTTTGCCCTCAGCTAAATAGATTTATTTACTCGTCCGACAATGGAAGTTTTTAATTTAGAACTTGTGCGTAAAATATAACATAATATCTAGTTATATATACCTGGCAAACGCTAAAAATATCTATAAGTAATTTATCAACGTCGCACAGCTTTGGTTTGAGAAGGGAAAACGTTATCCTTTTGACTTCGAGCTCCGCAAAAAGTCCTGACGTCCTCAAAGGTATTATTACCTGTTTTTATACAAATGTTTTATTTATAATATCTGATTCGGGATTCAAATACCTTACGGCTCTTATGTGAATTTACTTGCGGATAACGATACATTTGTATATTTCTTGGAAGCACGGAAGGGTAGAAAATGAAAATCACAAAAACAGTGCGAAACAAAGGGTATTTCAACGCTTATCAACGGTTTTATGAATTTCGAACGCTGGACATAGAAAGGGTAACATAGATTTTTTATCCATTCTTATCTTGAAAATATCAGTGTTATTACGGTAATGTCTTACGAATTATTGCGATTGCATTGATCGGTACATTGCAGTCTTTACTTTTTTAACGATATATTTATTTTGTATCACCTCGGATTTTCTAGTCTATCTTCTTTGAACAAGTCAGTCTTCTGTGCATTGATTGCCACTATATATGCGTATCTACAGACGCAGCTCATAACTGTATGGTGCAAACATTTTAACATAAATACATAAGAAGCAGAGACGTAATGGTGTTTCGATTTGATTAGCTAAAATAAAAATCTGAGCGACTGTCAAAGACAATTTTTCAACTGGTTGGTTGAACTATTTAAATCTAATCGACGTTATCCTCATCATCTTCTGGCTTACGCTAGCAAGTAGCTATACAAACTTGCCTTTGCACATTTCAAAATTACATCCAAGCTGCTGAGCCGATACGACGGCTTTTAACTTCCATCGTAAGAACTAGGAACTAGCAATCTGATAATAATATATAAACCAGTAACCTCTGAAAGTATTTTCAAAGCCCTGCTCCGCTAAGAGCCAAAAATAATGACGGTAAGCGATTTATTACAACAGAAAATTGAGATCTACATAATCAAGCTTATCATACATTATCATATTTGGAAGGTTCTATTAAGACATCAGTCTGAATCCGGATGACATTTCTTTTTTTATACAACGTGGTGATGAGACGAGCATTCTAGTCATTCGCTTAGTGGTAAGCGTCATGCCTGCCTATAACAATGATTGTAGAGCAACCAAGGACTAGTATTGCGTCGGCTCTAGTATGATCATACGAGGACCTGGAGCCTCCCTTAGGTGCCGAAGATGACCGCTCCAGTGGTTTTAGCTGGTAGGAGTCCGGCATACCTCTTCGCCCTTCCCCGGGGTGAAGGAAGTTCATGAAGAATTTCCGCTGGTCACCAATAAAAAATATAAAAAAGGCCTAGTATTGCGTGGTGATGACACCACACTGCGTTCGTCACCTCGGGACATTTATTTAGTCTCTTATGCCTAGTTATTTCACTAGATACAGTGCCCGTCAAACCGGGACACAGTATTGTTTAAAGTTTAAATAAAGGCAAATAGGCACTGCGGTGGTACCACCTAGTTCAACTCTTGCAATAAGAGGACCTACCACCAATGAAAGGAGACTGGCAATCGCCAATACGATGCTAGGCCCAGAATTGTGTTGGTCGTTACATTAAAGAAATTGGTATGGTGGGATAGGACATTTCATGGGTATTAAAAAATATTAATTACATTTCTTTATTTTGTA
The DNA here is from genome assembly GCA_947459985.1 of Diloba caeruleocephala. Lineage (NCBI taxonomy): Eukaryota > Metazoa > Arthropoda > Insecta > Lepidoptera > Noctuidae > Diloba > Diloba caeruleocephala. The sequence continues at coordinate 9,761,030 of OX381618.1, forward strand.
TTCTTAATTGCGTTTAAGTAAAGTCCTCGTTTTTGTGACAGTGAGGTTAAGTATGGCGGTATGATCCAATAGTTATCTACAATCGTTTATTTTATCACATCGCAATATTACAGACAAATCGGTATCCATGAGAACGTTTTCTTACACATTTGGCGCAAGGCCACAGACGATTGTATGCGTTTCATGGAAATGTCACTGGTTTATTCATGTTGTCTTCTTATTTTTTTGCACTTTTTACTTTCATTGTAAATCTCGAAGATCAATAGCGTAACCAAATACACTTATTTTTAGTTGAGCTTTCATTTCGCTAACAGATCAGGACTATAACCACCAATGTCCTTCATGAAGGAAAGAAGTTCAGTTTTGGCTTCGTGATTAGAGTTAATATTTATATTAGATATTTTTATGTATTCTATTTAACTATTTATAATTATGGAATATAAATATAGGTATATGTATGTATTTCAATTTTTAATCCAGTCTTTTTTAACATTATCTATAGCTTTGTTTTTGTACCTCTACCGAAGTGCTTTTTTTAACCCAATGGTTGACTGTAGAGAATGCCTCATGGCATTAAGTCCGCCTTATGTATACTCAATGTACATAAAAGTTTAAATAAATAAATAAAGACCACTGAGCACGTCCACACATATAAATCATAGCGTGTAGTGTTTCTATTAAGTTTACATTTGCAGCAACTATTCGCCTGTAACAGACTTCATTGCTAAGGAGATGAGTTCGACGGTGCGCTAAACTAATAGAAACATGCCTCAGTGAATGTTATACCAGCGGTGTTGTGTATTTTCGCAGCAACTGCTTGTACCTACATATCGGACGAGTTCGACGGTGCGCTAAACTAATAGTAACACACCTTACTGAAGTTTGTGGAGCAGTGTTGGAGTGAACACCTTTTTTTTATTGATCCGGTGGAATAATTTCACGTACTTCCTCCGCCCTGGGAAAGAGCGGAGGGGTATACCGGACACCTACCGGCAAAACCGTACCGTAACAACCGTAGGGAAGCTCCAGGAACTCGAAAAATCTCCATCTAGAGCCACCCACTGGTGCCACGCCATTAGGCACATCTCGGAGGGGATGACTGTAAAGAGGCCAGCCCCCAGGCACTTCTCGAGGGGTATGTAAAAGATTCCCCGGAAACCTGGATATGCGCTGTGCTGCGCACACGGCGCGTGACCACATGCGCTCCGCCGTCATCCCGGTGGTCGCTCGGTATGAGTACGCAGGTTTCCCAATAGGCGCACTCGCGACCCCTAAGGCCCCCCGCCATATAAAGACGACAGGGGACTCAGGCATGTAGGACACGGGCGCCGCGGCGGTTGTTACTCGGCTCCGTGTCCTCCTTCTCCGAGCGGGATCAACCCCCTCCGATCCCGCTCATGGAGTAAACACCTTTTATTTTTATTTTTTATTGGTGCCCAGTGGAAATTCTTCATGAACTTCCTTCGCCCCGGGGAAGGGCGAATGACTTCTACCGGCTAAAACCACTGGAGCGGTCATCTTCGGCACCTAAGTGAGGCTCCAGGTCCACTTCACACTGAAGATCATAGATCACACTGGAGTCGCCCACTGGTGGTTACCCGAGGTTAGTCAAAATATTATTTTGAATCTGTGCGTGAATAGACCCAATACTATCTTAAAAACATACATGTTGTGTACCAATCGAAATATAACAAAAAATACGACTTCCTCTTTTTAACATACTTCTCTAATGTCATCCCGTAGTTTCATTAAATTCAATTTTACGGAAGCTGATTTGCGAACGAAAACATAACTGCATCACCTGTTTTTCTTTGCGCATACATTGTAAGATACCAATGATTGGCACAAGTGTTCAATGAGTATAACACAAAGCAGTTGAACACACTGCGCCTTGGTTTTTTTTTTTTTTTTTTTTTTTTTTTTTTTTTTTTTTTTTTTTTTTTTTTGTTGGGCTTCTCGCATACATTTCTGGGAAATGTGGTTGCTTAACCGGTCATTTGCTGGCGAAGCCAAAAGAGGCCTCCAGCCAGGCTTAAATTAATTATTAAAAACTAAGCAACTTTCGCTAAGGGCGCCCCCTGCGGGACACGGACCTCGGCTTAGGGCGTTGCTGGGGATATCAAGCTATTGTTTTGGGGACAGCTGGATCGGTATTATTTAAATTGTATTAAGGGACATTTAAAGCTACAGGCTCGGCACGGGCCGGCGCGAGCAAGAGACGGGAGGGAGAAGTGCTAACTTGAACGGGAAGGTGACGCGGCGATAGGCCTCCGCGACGTCGGTGAGGCGGGCATCCTCGGCGGCGAGGGCGGTACAACGGTCGGGTGTTCAGTGAACGAGACAACGCGAGTCTCTTCATGTGATCTAACGTGATTTTATCGTCTGGATCGACCAGAACGTGCCTCGGGCGGCGTACTCTACTGATACGGGAGGGTTCGTAGTCGGCGGCTGATACCACAAGGGGATTTGGGTGGGACAGGGCAGAATCGAGATAGCGTTTGGACGCTTGTTTCATAAATTGCCTGATGGTCGGCAAGTTAAGGTCGAAATGGAGTTGGTCGTTTCGCATGTACAGAGGCGCTCCGGTGGCCTTGCGCATGAAACGGGTTTGGAGGGTTTCTAATCTACGGAGTGGGTATGATTCGGCGTGTGCGAACACTGGGCTGGCATAGGTCATGATGGGTCGAATGCATGTGGTGTAAATTCTCACCTTATTTCTAAGGGATAATTTACTACGAGCGTTCAGAATATAGTGAAGGCGACCGAGCACAAAGGCAGCGCGGGCACGCACCATCTTTGTGTGGGGAATGAAGGTCAGTTTTTTGTCTAGGGTGACTCCAAGATACTTGGCGTGCGGTTCCCAAGGAACCGATTGGCCCAGCATCGAGATCTCCCTGAAGCGTGGGTGGTCGTCGCCTAATTTGCAAAATAGGACGGCTTTACTTTTGATAGGGTTAACTTCGATCCGCCATTTCCTAAACCATTTACCGTAGACGTTGGCTGTGGTTTGGAGGATCTTAGTTATACTATCGGGACTGCTACCAGAGTAGAATATGGCCGTGTCATCCGCGAACAGTGCTAATTGGGTCGTATTAGCAGGTCTTTTGGGGAGGTCACTGGTGTACAGTGTGAACAATAATGGGGCTAGCACGGATCCTTGTGGGACTCCGGCTCTAATGGGGTGGGGGCAAGAGAGAGCGCCCGTGATTCGATATCGGAAACTGCGATTTGACAAGAAGTCTCGTATGATGAGAACGAGACGGTCAGGCACTCCGAGTTGGTACAACTTATATAATAAGCCATTGTGCCAGACTTTGTCAAATGCTTTCGCAACATCGAAAAAGAGGACTCCCGTCATCAGGCCGCGTGAGAATCCGAACGTGATGTGTTCAACTAGTCGGTGGACTTGTTGTACACACGAGTGTTTGGTTCTAAAACCAAACTGTTCGTCGGGAATGAGTTTCTTGGAATCGGCATAATCCTTTAATCGGGAATAGATAATCCGCTCATAAATCTTCGCAAGAGAATTGAGAAGGCTTATGGGGCGATAGCTGGAAGGCTCGCACTTGGGCTTACCGGGTTTGGGAATACCGATAACGGTGGCCTGTTTCCACGTATGCGGAAATAGGTTATTGTTTAATGCCGCATTGAAGATGACGGTCATTAAGGCGATAAGACGTTCGGGGAAGAGTTTAATCACCTTGTTGGTGATACCGTCAGAGCCGGGGGCTTTGCGAGGGTGAATCTTTTTCACGAGATTTCTGACCTCGTCTGCCGTGACCGGAGGGAGGGGGTCGTCAGGGTCCTCGGCAGGCGGAATAGCTGCTCTACGTTCGACTTCAGCGTCAACCTTTTTGAGGTGAGCTTGGTCTACAGGTAGAGTGCTTGGGGAACATTGCGCTTCTAGACTGTCAGCTAGGCATTCGGATTTTTCGTCGTCATCAAAGGCCGGCCTTTGGTTGGGACGGTTGAGGGGGGGGACAGCATTGGATGTTTCGGATTTGAGTTTCCGTTGCAGATGCCAGAACGCAAGGTGGGTTGGCTCTAAGTCGCCCAACATCTTATCCCAGTTAGCCTCTCGGCACTCCTTGATACGTTCCTTGACAGCACGCTGCAGGTGGCGCATAAAGAGGCGATTGGGTTCGCTGGGAAAAGATGAGTACGCTCTAAGGGCTGCGTTCTTCTCCGTCATCAGTGCACGTACATCGTCAGGGAGTTTCATGCGATGGTCTTCCATCGCAGGAACTCGCCGTGAACACTCGTCCACGACGGACTGTACATGCCCGGTGAGGGAGTCGATCGCGCCTAGCGTGTCTGCGACTGACGTTATGCATTCGGGAATTCTATCTAACTGAGCGGACGAGGGGTCGTTGAGGCGTTGCCTAACTTTCCTCCAGTCCGTCGTCACAATGGTCTGAGGGGGTAGCCCTGTGTCCGTGGGGCCAAAGCGGGAGGTGAGGTGAAGGATCACAGGACGGTGATCGGAGTCTAGCTCTTGTAGTACTTCAATGGAATGCAACTTGAGGTTGATATTCATTAGAAGTGCTATGTCGAGTATATCCGGGCGATGATTAACATTGCTGGGGTAGTGAGTGGGATACATCGGGGCGATGATGTCAAAATTGAGGAGGTTACTGAGGGAGTATAATTTACTTCCTCTGTGGTTGTGGGTGAGACAGTTCCAAGACTCATGTTTGGCATTGAGATCTCCCGCCACTATGACGGAGTCGCCTAGATCGAAGAGTGCTTCGAGATCCGATTGGATTGGATCGTCTTGGGCATTGGGGGATTGGTAAGCCGACACTATAGTGATCGGTTGATGACCTGTCATGCCTATTCTGCACACAGATGCCTCTAGATTGGAAAGGGACGGGGTATCTAGGGGCATGCAATAAAGGGATCTCTTATAGTAGATAAGAGTGCCTCCTCCACGGGAGTGAGTCCTATCGTTGCGCACTATATCATAGTTTGCAATTCTAGGGTTCCTGTGAGAGGGTTTCAAAAAGGACTCTTGTATCAACATAATGTCAATAAGGTGGTCGCGGAGGAATAAGGCGATTTCGTCTTTTTGGCCATTAATGCTGTTGGCATTGAAGATGCCTATTTTAAGGGATCGGGGTTTTATTCTGCACCTGCTTTGTGAATCCATTACGGATGAACGCGGTAGGAGAGGAGGGCGGATGAAACATCAGCGAAGTCGCTGAGAACTAGCATGAGGCCGTATTGGCCCTGGTTTGCCCTAATGGCTGCGGCCATTTGGGCGACTCTGTTCGGGTCGACAGAGTTGAGAAGACCGAGGCAAACTGAGAGGTCGTCAGTTTTGAGAAGGGGTGAGGGAGGGGCGGCCCTCTGAGAGTGCACTTGTGGTGCGGGTTGGTTGTACGGCACGGGAAGGTACGGTGCCGTATGGGGGGCGGTCATCAGCGAGGGAATCGCTGACGCTTGGGTCGCTTGTTGGGTCAGTAAACTAGGCCTCAGGGCGGGGAACGCTTGCTGGTGATTCAGCGCGTTCCACGGCGATGGCCTTTGAGGGCTGAGTCGTTGGGACGTGGGAGGGGCCTGAGAGGCGTAATGGGCGGCCGCGAAGGCTTGGGTAGCCGCTTTGCGCTTTGCTGCCTTGTTGTTAGCGCGCGGTGCTTTGGGGCATCCGCGATAATTCGCGGGATGACCCGACTCACCGCAAAGCACACAACTCGGAGGCTCTGTGCAAAGCGTGCGATCTTTGGGGCGATCGCAGTCGGAGGTGCTGTGGTCACCTACGCACTTAACGCACCTAGGTTTGGCGTAGCAGTGTCGCTGCGCGTGACCATAGAGTTGGCAGCGGTGACACTGCCCGGGAGGACCATAACGATGGGGAGGTTCGATTTTGATGCCTGAGAGGTGGCATACAGTCTTGATATTAAAAATCTTCCGATCATTATCGGCGGTCTTTTCGCATATGGCGAGGACCATATCGTAAGCTTCACCGCTGCGACCAGCGTGCATGCGATGAACTTCGAGGACGGGGATACTTTGCGACAGAAGGTCGTCTTTGATGGAGTCGGTGTCGATCTCCTTGGGGATGCCTTTAAGGACTACCCGGAGTGGGCGTTCCTCAGCGAGAGAGTACGTGTGAAAGTACACGTTCCTGTCTTGGAGGGCACGGGTCAAAGACCTGAAGTCTTGGGCAGTGGGAACTGCCACTTTGACCCCGACGGCTGTGGTGCGGGCACTTAGGTAGTTAATACCTAGCTCTATACACATTTTGGACACGTCATTCCACTTGTCCTTGGCCTGAATGTATATAGCAGGCGGTTTTTTGTCCTTTTTAGGGACCTTGGCGGGCTGGGATTGGGAGTTAGCGGGGGTAGGGGTAGGGGGAAGACTGGCCTGAGAAGAGGCCGTTGTGGGGACAGGGGCAGAGGGCGGAGCGGAGGACGAAGCCTCGTCCGTTTTCGGGGCTTTAGCGGGCGCTGCTTGAGCAGAGGACTTGGCCTTGCGGGCCCGCTTTTTACGGCTACCACTGACGAGTTGGAACTCGTCAGAGGCCGAATCGGAGGAGGGGATTTGGGGGGGAGGGGGAGAGTCCTCGGTCTCTGACATGTCCGACACGTCCGAGAGTATGGGCATGTCGGCTTCGGGGGACGTGGAGGCGTTCGTGCTGGCGGTGGGGAGGGGGGCTTTTGCCTGAGGGGCGGATGATATGCCGGCATCTAGTTCGGGGGTTGTGCCCCTTTTTTTGGGTTCGGGATAGGGGGGCTGCACTTTTGTGCCTGGGGACAGAAGGCTGCCATAGTTGGCAGCAATGTAGGGGTCTTTTAAAAGGATCTCCCTAATATTTCGAAGTAGCGTGGCGTCGTCGGCCATTTTGTTTTGCAAACAAAATGGCGGACGTGGGACAAAAAGAAAAAACAGAAATACGCTTAAAGCGTAGAGGACAATCGATTTACGCGATCCCTAACCTCCCGGGTTGGATGGGCCCGGGGGTGTGTAACAACCCCTCCCTGCCGGGTGTAGGCAGGGAGGTGTGTGTACCTGTGGTGAGCCCTAAGCTAGTACCATCCGTGGCCAGTCTTAATGGGCAAACGGGTCCCTGACAGCTCTTTTGCAAGGGGCGATAAGGTATCGCCCGCAAGAGACTGTATATCCTGAAAACGTAGACTCGAACTAGGGTCGACTAGGGTAGCCCCCAAGGCCGGTGGTCCTAGTCCGCTGCCGACTAACTGCTTTGCCCTGATGGGGCTAGGCGGGTGTGCCGGGTCAACACCCCACTCGGCTTCGTTGGCACCGTAAGGTATCCGCCGAGGACCACCAAACAGTGGTTTTTCCCTGAAGGGGCACAATAACTCGATGAATATAGTCGGTGAAAGAAATAAAATCAGTAGTCGCCTTGACAAAGGCAACGCGTGATTTATGTGAAGCGAATTGCGAAAAAACACTACACGGCACACTGATCGGGGAGCGCGAGCACTGCACGACCGTCTGCGGCGAGCGTCAGACACGGAATGACTGCGCCTTGGTTTTTTTTTTTTTTTTTTTTTTTTTTTTTTTTTTTTTTTTTTTTTTTTGTTGGGCTTCTCGCATACATTTCTGGGAAATGTGGTTGCTTAACCGGTCATTTGCTGGCGAAGCCAAAAGAGGCCTCCAGCCAGGCTTAAATTAATTATTAAAAACTAAGCAACTTTCGCTAAGGGCGCCCCCTGCGGGACACGGACCTCGGCTTAGGGCGTTGCTGGGGATATCAAGCTATTGTTTTGGGGACAGCTGGATCGGTATTATTTAAATTGTATTAAGGGACATTTAAAGCTACAGGCTCGGCACGGGCCGGCGCGAGCAAGAGACGGGAGGGAGAAGTGCTAACTTGAACGGGAAGGTGACGCGGCGATAGGCCTCCGCGACGTCGGTGAGGCGGGCATCCTCGGCGGCGAGGGCGGTACAACGGTCGGGTAACTGCGCCTTGGGACCACTTACAGCTATTTATAGCCGACGCTCTGTATATCTTATTCTCGGGACAGCATGTTGTGAGTTGTGGGGTTGTAAATATTTTGCAGTTATTGTTTATTAAGTATTTATTAAGTATTGTACATCACACGGGATGTCCGGATTAAGAATATAGCACCACTCGATCTCTTCCCGTCGATGTCGTAAAAGGCAACTAAGGGACTCTAAACCAAAGGGATGGGCAGCAACATCCCTTCTGTGGAGCAGTAGCCATTCTGCGCTCACCAACCCGCCTGCCAAGCGTAGTGTGTAGCCAATATCTCAACAGTTTCAACATGACGTGTCAGCACAATTTAATATACAGACTCTAACAAAGGAGTACTGGAAAATTCCCCCAATATGGTGACACAGTTGTGTAAATCTATGGGGGGAGGCCTTTGTTCAGCAGTGGCCAATGTCATGTGATGAAGTATTACGTTGCATAAATACTTCGACACTTCTATTTTATTTACAATTTTCCAGATCTGACCTACAGCGAGCAGGCAGAACGTGTAGTAATCTGTGAGTCTTCTTCTACGACTACATAGACAAGATTTTCTCATGTCGATTATCACAGTTGATGAATCTTGGGTTCGTTACGACAACGAAACACGCCAGGTCTATTGGTTCCTCGCGGAAAAAAGCGCACCAATTTAGGCAAAATCAGGCCGTCATGGACAAAAGATATTGCTCACAGTTTTCTGGGATTGGCAGGGCATGATTATTGGCAATTGTTGGAACAGGACGAAGACAGTTAATGCCACTATTTTCGGAGAAAAACTACAAATGTCACTCCCTTTTCAAGGAGAACGCTTGACCACATATTGCAATTTTCCGCCACATCCTAGAAGAACTCAACTGAACACCAGTACCGCATCCACCGTACAGTTCTGACATTGCTCCATCGGACTATTATCTGTAATGATCCTTAAAGCTTCATCTGAAAAAAATAAAGGTTGAAAACTACGATCAACTCCAAAACGACACCGGCTACTTTTTGGATCTCCTGCCTCTTTTTCGAAAAACGGTATAGTATCTTTGCAGAGCAGATAGTTATATAGTAATAATATTTAACAAGTGTTTGAGTATCCAAGAACTTATGCACCAACCCAGTAATACCGGAAGATGTCTGTGATCTTCTCACTTTTTCGTGAATAGTTTTGTAACTTTGTTGTAATTACTATGCTCGCGGGGTTCTTATACAGGTGTTTTTTTTAACAAAACGTTGCTCCGCACTATGTTTTCTCCTGTGTCATGGGTGCGTTTACAGACATGAATTCCACATACAATACACCCAGACCCGGAACAACTATCTGCAGATCATACAAATATTTGTTCCGTGCGGGAATCGAACCCACGCTCCGGGTCGTCGTCGTCGCTGCAGCCGACTGTATCAGCCACTGCACCAACCGTGCCGTCATATTAAAACGCTGGTAAGTGCTACTTACCCCATAATAGTAATAACACTACATTTGCCTCTAAATGTGGGAAGTTCATAATGGAGGTTCCGAGAACTACACGGCTTCTAACTTGTAAAAAAGGTTCTGCTCTGCATAATGGAAAAGTACTTACAGCACCAGTGAATGAATATTAGATTCAATTTAAAATGAATGAACTCAATTATAACCGCCAATTTTCGTCGATAATAAATTTCAATTAGTTCGTAGGTCGCAAAAAAACAACAATATTGGTTTTGCGAATAAGTATGTCTTATTAAAAAGAGGCAATGAAAGCACACAAACACACACACACCAGCCGGTGGCTGTCTAATGCTGAGCGGTCATAGGGATTATTGTCATAATCAGCACGCTTACCAGGCAGCATTGGATTTGCACACGGGCGCACGCTGCTGCCTGTCGTCTCGATATCAACACTAAGTTGTTCTTTACGACACCCTTAAGTAGAGACGGGTGATCTCTTCTTTGCCGGGAACCACTTGGAAGCATGAATAATCAATGATGAACACTAGTATCATATAGATGTTAGAGCCAATTCAGGCGCTACTATGTTTATTATGGATCTAGTGACCTCAACAGAATTACCCCACATATCGTTAGACTTTTTTACAATCAAGGTATTGATAGTTTTTACAATATCTTCACCACTCACACTTCTAAAATAAAAGTCACTATTACTCGTACATACATGTAAATTTCCTTTCAGTAGACACTTGGCATGATATTGCTTAGAAGTTAACAATTCAACATTAAACAGTAAAAAAAAATAACGAATAAATAAACAAGTAGTACATAGTTAATTAAAATTTTAAAGAAATGGAATCAACGCTATTTACTTGTATAATGTTTTTTGTACATAATATTTCCCCGTGCAGAAAACGCAGTGATTTTAGCTCATACAGCCATGAACGTGATCAAAATGCTTTCATTTGATTGGTTAAAGTGTTTTGTATGGAATAAACATATGTATATGATGACTTTATTTTACCTAGAGCGGCTATACGAATCGCACGAGAATACCGAACGGTGTCCTTTGAGGCGGCAACTCTGTTGGCGCGCTTTCCGCCTTTTGATATCTTGGCGGAGATGGATGCGTGGGTGTATCACCAAACACGCTCCCTCCGCCAGAGCGGTGAAGGCGTGCCTTCAGGGGCGCTCGAAATTTTGAGGCGGCAGGCTCGGCGGCGTGCACTCGAGCTATGGCGCGAGCGGCTCATGCTGCCACAGTACGCGCAAAAGCGCGTCGTCGAGGCTGTCTTGCCGCTCTTCGGAGTCTGGCTCCATAGGAGCGAGCGCGTCACATTCCGCCTGACGCAGGTATTCACCGGACACGGTTGTTTCGGTGCGTACTTGCACAGGATAGGACGCGAGGTCACGGCACAGTGCCACCACTGTGGAAACGATCAGGATACCGCACAGCACACGCTCGGAGAGTGCCCTGCGTGGACTGCCGAGCGGCGGATCCTGGTCGATCGGATCGGGCAAGATCTCTCTTTGCCAGCAGTAGTGTCGGCTATGCTGGCAGAGCATGAAAATTGGAGTGCTGTGGTCTCCTTCTGTGAGAGCGTAATGCTCCAGAAGGAGGTCGCAGAGCGGGATCGGGAGAGGGCCGATCCCGCTCGGAGGAGGAGGACACGGACCCGGGGTAACAGCCGCCGCGGTGCCCGTGTCCAACACGCCTGAGCCCCCTGTTGTCTTTATATGGCAGGGGGCCTTGGGGGTCGCGAGCGCGCTTATTGGGAAATCTGCGCGCTCATACCGAGCGACCCCCGGGAAGACAGCGGTGCGCACGTGGTCACGTATCGCTGTGTGCGCAGCACAGCGCATAGTGAGGCCTCGGGGGAATCTTTTACAATCCCCTCGAGAGATGCCTGGGGGGGTGGCCTCTTTACAGTCGCCTTCCCTCCACTAGAGGGGATGACCACTTTACAGTCATCCCCTCCGAGATGTGCATAAAGGCGTGGCACCAACGGGTGGCTCTAGATGGAGATCTTTCGAGTTCCTGGAGCCTCCCTTCGGTGCCGACGATGATCACTCCGGTGGTTTTAGCCGGTAGGAGTCCGGCATGCCCCTTCGCCCTTTCCCGGGGCGAAGGAAGTACATGAGGTATTTCCACCGGATCAATAAAAAAAAAAAAAAAAAAAAAGGTAAAATAAAGTAATGATACACATATGTTTATTATACTGGAACATAAGGATTTGTTTTGCATATCTTTGGCACCGTACCTTTCAAATTATATTAGTTTAATTCCCCTCCTTTTACATACTTTACGATGTTGATGTAGAATATATTTATAGATTAAACTTATTTATCAAGTTTGAATATTGAGTCTAAAATTGCGTATTAATATTCAGTAAGTCTGATTCATTTCTTCGAAATCCTATGCTAATCTAAATAAGACCATTTTAGCTTATTCTGATATCTTTAGGGACTATATATCTATGTTCTGGACATGTAAATTATTACTAATTAACTGTTTCGACTTAAATCCCTGAGGGAAGTCCCGTGAGAGAGTAGATAGGACTTCACTATCCTGCACCGAGACTTTGTAGTCGTAATACAGGTTGACTCAAGTCATAACACACGGAGAAGGACGAGCGCCGCCTAAGTTTTTTAAAATTAAATTACAACATATATATCCAAAGTGATGTTTATTAAAATTTACAAAGCATACGAAATTTTATTTTATCATAATCTGAGCAAAGGTTTTTAAAAGCTATATTTAAATGGCGACTGTTGACTATTTGAGTCTGGGTTGGAAACAGGTTGTTCCTCTTAAAATATTGACAATTATCTAGTTAAAGGACGAAACATTATCATCTCAAAATATATAAATTCATGTTCTCAAGCCAACATACCGTGACCTTAAGTTAGATTAAACAAAACCCTGGGATTAGTGACAGTGATTAGTGGAAGTACATAATATTTCATTTTTTGCAATAGTTCAAGGCTTGTATATAATATATCACCGTATGGGTTTTGATTTAAAACTTCAATGTTATTCATTCGGCATATATTGACGCAAGTTGAACAATTTAGATCTTAAACTGGAAGAATATAAGCTTACGCTACGAATGTTCATGAAGTGATAATCAGGTATTTCACTGAGGCCTTAAAATGCTCAGCATTTTTATCTATGACTAAAGGGACTCAGTGGATATGGATCGACCTATTGTTGATCTTGTAGCTTTTAACCTGGAGATCCAAGATTTAACGAGGTAACCCACCAGCCTGCCAAGCTTGGTGAGTACAGGCAAATTCACTCCAAAATGACGACACAATTATTCGAAATGGACAGGCATAAAAATCCAGACTCTGAATAACTATCTGTTGGTTATACAAATATTTGTTCGTGCGGAGATCGAACCAGTGACACACAACGTTAAAAGTCAATAGCTTAGCCACTGCGCCAACCGTGCCGTGCAAATTGCAACTATGTTCTTCGAACTCACCGCTTAGCGGCAATAGAAGTATCAAATCAGTTTCGAGAAGTTCGAAATGACAATATTACCGAGTGGACAGTGAGTATGAGCCCGAAATTCGAAATATATATAAAAAAAAGGGAAGTTAGTTTTGAGATTCCGGTCCGGACACTATCCATCGCCAAAGTTTGCATTCTTTATGATAAAAGCAAATTCACCTAACTGTGATACTTGCAATGTCGTTGAGGATGTTCATCATTCGCTGATGGATTGTGTTAGTTAAATATCTTAGAGGTAGAGTTAGCTCAAACCATTTTACCACTTCCAAAATCAGATGTTACTAAAAGATTATATCAGTCGTATATGTATTGTATGTATACTTCATTGATGAAGTATTTTCTTTGAATAGTACCTATATCTAGTATTTGTTTAATGTAGATTGTATACTAGTATTTGTTTAATGTAGATTGTATAAAGCATGATGGGTTTAACATATCCATGTGGAGAAAAGTCCCGAATTAAATAAAAATAACAAAATACAACAAGTAAGAACATATGAAATGTTGAGATGAAGAATGGGAGAGGATCATGTTCTCGAACGAATCTAAGTTCATGCTGAACACACGAGAGTTAACAGTCAACAAGGAAAACGATTTACTCCAATTCGTTTTTAGGAAAACAAGTGCCATTCGACAATTCGGTGGTTCCCTAGAGAACTGAAATTTATTAAGAGTCGCTTGGATATAATAAAACACTAACGGATTTTGTCGCGTATATTATCCTCGCCCGGAGTTAGCTGTATATATGAGGTAGAAATTCATAACGAGCATGCAGGTCTGTTGGAATGCAGTGGTCTCCTACTATGAGAGCGTCATGCTCCAGAAGGAGACCGCAAAGCGGGATCGGGAGAGGGCCGACCGCCCTGGAGCTTAATTCCCATACGCCTGAAACCCCCTGCCGTTACTACTCGTATAAGGCGGGGTGCGTAGATTGGGGAATCTGCATGCCCACACCGAGCGACCCAAGAGAAGACGGTAGCACGCATGTGGTCACGCGCTGCCGTGGGACGCTTTGGGGGATCCTTTACAATCCCCCCTGGGGGGAGGGGTGACCGCTTTGCAGTCCCCTCTGGGAGATATGCCTATAGGCGTGGCACCAGTGGGGGGCTCTAGTGTGATCATACGAGGAACTGGAGCCTCCCTTAAGTGCCGAAGATGACCGCACCAGTAGTTTTAGCCAGTAAGAGACCGGCATAACTCTTCGTCCTTCCCCGGGGCGAAGTAAGTTCATGAAGAATTTCCACTGTGCACCAAAAAAAAGGCCTGTTGTCAATTTGGGTGGTGCGATATTTATATATGCTAATCATATATAAGTATCGCACCACCCAAATTGACAACAGTCTGTTTTTTGTTGCCAGCGGATATCTCCCGCACGTTTATTTTTATCATATAGATATAAATATAGCCTATATCACACAAGGATAGTGTAGCTTTGTATTAGTGAAATACATTTTAGATTCGGAATCGGTTCAGTACAGTGCCAGAGATTACCCCCTACATACAAACAATCTATTTATAATATTACGAGTAGTAAGTATATAGTGAGATCCGGGGTTCGATTTCCGGTCGGGCCGTATTTCTTTATTTTGAGCCAAAAAGCCAAATACCAATTTTCATAGACCTAAACTATAAAATGACGGATTTTCATACAAACTTTCATCTCCATTATTACCCTCCTAAAGGTTGATTTTTCTAAAACGCTGAAATAAGACGTATTATTCCCTTATTTTTTACTGAGAATGCGAATATGGTATTCGCATTCTCAGTAGTGTAGTGTTTTCATAGATTAAATTGTTTTCATATCTATCAAAAATAATAGATACTCCATACAAACTTTCACCCCCCTAGGGGTACTATTTATAAAAAAAACACTGAAACAAAAAAGCCAAATACCAATTTTCATAGATCTAACTTATAAAATGACGGAGTTTCATACAACCTTTTAACCCCTATTTCGCCACCTTAGAGGTGGAATTTATAAAATTCATTCCTCAGTGGATGCCTACGTTATTAAAGGCAACTGCCAAAATGTCAAGTTTGTAGCCCCAGCTAATGATATCATACCATAGATATGTTACGTCTATATTAAATGGAGCACAAAACTCAGTCTCGCTAGGTCTCGCTGTATGTAGGTATGAAGCTATAAAACTACACACCCATGCTGTAAGAAACAAGATACAAAAACTACGAGGGTAAAATTGATAGCTATCTAAAATGCCAACACGTGTACTTGATGTCTTTGTCGCACCTGTGATAGAATATATGTGTTGTCTCTTTACTTTGCTTGGCCTGTGTTTTGTTCGAGAATATTGTTCTATAGATAATTTGAATACCATTTTTATTAAAATATTTTATATAGTTTGTTATTCACGTGTGGTATGACATCCGTTGTTCTTTATTTATATTTGCTTGATAGTTTGTGCATTTTCTATATGCACGACGGCATTGTTATTACTTTTATTACTTAATTAATAAAACAATACAGATTGTGACAGTGTGTGCTCGTTGTCCTGTCTTGGGCGAACTGATTGCGAAGTGCTACAATTGGGGGAGTTTTGGTTCTTACTTTTGGCGCGCATGTAACATATCTACTTCTTTTAATATCATTGGCCCCATCGGTTCAGGCTCTGCGTAGACATCAGTCAGTCCAGTCAGGACAAGTAACCAGATATTAATACCAGAACCCATGGTATCCCTGATTCTAAAAACACAACATAAAAATAAACAGCTTACCTAACAGCATAACAGCTGTTATTATGAGCGTGTGGAGGTACTTAATACTACAGATTAAAAAGACTGTCTACAGTTAGTGTTTACAGTTTTATCGGTGACGTAATAAGCTTCTGTAGTTTTTAAATAAATAAACTGTTGATTATTACCAACAAATAGTGTATGACTTACTATCCTACATTATGTTGTGTGTTTCATGTAGCTGTCTTAATGTTTTTTAACATAGTGACGTTCTTCTACCAACACAAATTCTATTAGTCTATACAAATCTATACAAATAAATAAAATTGAAGTGTCTGTTTGTAATGTCAAAATAACAGCTTTTTACTAAATGCATATGAAAGTATATACGGTACCTATAACAAAAACACAATTTTTATTTTTTTTGTCGGTCTGTCTGTCTGTCGGTCTGTCTGTCTGTTTGTTCCGGGTAAGCTCCGAAACGGCTGGACCGATTTTGACGGGACTTTCACTGGCAGATAGCTGATGTTATAAGGAATAACACTGGTTACTTTTATTTTAGAAAAATGATTAGGGTTCCGCGCAAAAAAAACCTTGAAATCCAATATATATTATATGTGAAGTGTCATGTCGAAGTACTCTAAATTTCTTTTAAATTTAACGCGGGTGAAACCGCGGGTCCCAGCTAGTGTGACATAAAATCACATGTTTAACTACTGCTTTAGTCGATTCTCGGTAAGTTATGAAAACAAACCCGTGCCCTCCCTCATATTCATCCCACGTTGTAGAAACACGGTTGGAAAGTAAGTACCCTTGTATCGAGCGAGTTGTGGGTGTTTACTTTTAATTGAAGCCTATTAATATATACCTATATCTAAACAGTTACTTCAAGGATATTTATGTTACTACTATTATAAATGTGAAAGTTTGAATATTTGAGGCACCATCACGTTCGAACAAACAAATAAAACGGATTGTAATAAAATTTGGCATGCAAGTAGATTACCCATCTTGAAAAATAGGATACTTTTAATTTGAATTCTAAAAACAACAATATCACAAAAAATATATTTATGCCCAGCGAAGCGGATGGCTACGGCTAGTATATAGCAAAAAATACAAATAAATAAATTTGAAGTATCTGTTTATAATGTCAAAATAACAGCTTTTTACTAAATGCATATGAAATTATATACGGTACCTATAACAAAAACACAATTTTTTTTTTTTTTGTCTGTCTGTCTGTCGGTCGGTCTGTCTGTTTGTTCCGGGTAAGCTCCGAAACGGCTGGACCGATTTTGACGGGACTTTCACTGGCAGATAGCTGATGTTATAAGGAATAACACTGGCTACTTTTATTTTAGAAAAATGATTAGGTTTCCGCACAAAAAAAAACCTTGAAATCCAATATATATATTCTATGTGAAGTGTCTATGTCGAAGTACTCTAAATTTCTTTTAAATTTAACGCGGGTGAAACCGCGGCTCCCAGCTAGTGTGACATAAAATCACATGTTTAACTACTGCTTTAGTCGATTCTCGGTAAGTTATGAAAACAAACCCGTGCCCTCCCTCATATTCATCCCACGTTGTAGAAACACGGTTGGAAAGTAAGTACCCTTGTATCGAGCGAGTTGTGGGTGTTTACTTTTAATTGAAGCCTATTAATATATACCTATATCTAAACAGTTACTTCACGGATATTTATGTTACTACTATTATAAATGTGAAAGTTTGAATATTTGAGGCACCATCACGTTCGAACAAACAAATAAAACGGATTGTAATTAAATTTGGCATGCAAGTAGATTACCCATCTTGAAAAATAGGAAACTTTTAATTTGAATTCTAAAAACAACAATATCACAAAAATATATTTATGCCCAGCGAAGCGGATGGCTACGGCTAGTATATAGCAAAAAATAAAATAATGGATAACATCGCGTATATTATAGATTTGTGTTTATCCTAACATTTCGAACATTTTGCAGCGTTCGTGGTCGCAGTGGTCATCCTGCATCCTTGCAAAGTAACCCGCCTCGACTTCGTACGGCTGAGATTAAGTTATTTATTTTTAACATATATATGTATATATATATATATATATATAATATGATTAATATGATTAAATAATATATAATATGATTCTTTTTTTAACATATATATATATATATGTTAAAAAAAGAATCAGTATTTTTGTATTCAATACAATAGGCGTTCAATGTATTCGCGGTTTCGGCATGGAAAAATCCATTTGGTTTTTTAAATACTTATTAGACTAAGATATTAACTTTTCAATACCCTGTAAAAAATAACTATTGTTGACGTCGAGTAAATGTGCATTTATTGCTGCCCTATGGCTCGAAAACAGCATACGAAGAACTTCTTTACCCATTTATTTTCTAACAACACAGGCACGTGTAGTTGAGGTTTTGTGTTCCAAGTAGTAACAATAATTTAAATCTCAAAAATTTCAAAAATGGTAAATAAATTAGTGCCTTACCTGTGATAACTAATTCCTTGACACTTTTTGTGGGATGTAGAGTTATTTTTACACCATTTCACGCCACAAGACAGCATTATTGGTTTTTTGTTTCAATTAACGTAAATAATAACTGTACTGCCGCTGTCGTGCCGCGTAATGCGGTCGACGGGTGTACTATGATGTATGTATGTGCGTAAGGCACGTATGTACAAGCGAATCGGCATACTTAGGGTGCTTCACTTTCGATATGAGAGAGTCCTCCTTTTTTTTCTAGTCCGTGACAGTAATATAAGAATAATAATTGATTTGCCGTGGCAGTTAACGGCTGACCAGTCCTAACAGACGGCACCTGGTCACGAGCATGACGCATGCATCAGCATCGCTTAGCTCAACCATATTGTAGGGAACCGAACGACCCAATACACAACGCCACCGCCAGCAAGACATTTTAGTGAGTATGACAGTATGGACTCTTGCTTGCTAGATTTTCTTCATCATTGTACTGTCAATCATAACGGTTATGGTAGACCAAAGATTACTACAAAATAATAATGACAATTAGATGTATTTACATATCCTCTATTCAATTAAATTATTGATGTACCCACATCATTAACTAATCTGATCCATACCGAGAATACATTAAGCGCCCCTCGTAAGAGAACATTATTATCTTATCTAACTTATCCATGAAAACATAAACATAATATTGTATACTTTAGTGATCTTTTAATAGGCATTTAACGTACAAATTTTACAACACAAAATTAGCCTGCGTTCTTCAAGAAAGCGCCCGAATGCTTTTTTTTTTGTCAAAGTGGTCACTGTAAAGCATATTTTGATCTTAGTTAATAGCTTCCACGGAAAGCGAACCATCCACTTAAATTATCGCTATCGTCAAGTCTTGCTCAATTCAATATATCAAGAAAGCAAATTAATTAAGCAGTAATGTCTGTACTGAAACACACACTCAGCCCGTCAACGTCCACTGCTGAACATGGGCCTCCAAATAAGCAGGACAATAAGCGGTACATCACCATAATTACCACGCTTGGTGATCGCAGAATGTTCTTAATAGCATACGGGGCGATGCTGCTTCCTATCCTACCTCTGATATCAATCGCTTCTACGAAACCTATGGGTCGAGAGCTAGTCTTTGCCGACTGCACTTAAACAATCGATGCATAATAAGAAAAGAAACAATCAACACACTTTACTTTTATTATGGTTTCAGATCATCAAGAAAACTCGATTTCGTATAATACGTCACATCAAGGGGAGCCCCACAGAGATAGCAAAACGTTTTCTTTGTTTTGATTATGTCGTGCACTTGTTATTTCCATTGTGATTGAGTTTCCAATATACTATGTCATATTCCACGTATGTTGTGTATCTTTTATGCCAAATTTCATTAAAATCCTTCCCGTTCCCTTCGGAATGGAGCCTCAAACATACAAACTTCCACATTTATTATACAAATATCAGTAACGGCTTTGGGTAAAGCCTGGGCTTTACCCATGGCCGATGATTGGTAAGATCGCTACTTAGGTATCACATTGGAAATAACAAGTGCACGACGGACGGAATAGCTGGTCAGATAGCTTGTTCCGTGCGGGAATCGAACCCGCGAGCCGGAGTGCAGCAGCCGACTGTATCAGCCACTGCACTAACAGTGCCCTGCCGTCTGTGACCGTGCTGCAAACTGGATATTATTATTAAAATCTCTAACTGAACATCGATTACATTATTATGTGTAAGTAGCAACACTGGCAACCCCACAACCGCACAAACTGGTGAGATGATTGTGTAAAATAAAATATTATTTGGAGTGATATTGTCACGTATTTTGCTATTTTCATTTCGTCAACTAAAGTACGTCTGGCACAGGCAAACTCTCATCACTTATATTATTAACCTTCGTTACCAACACAGTTTTAAGATAGACTCGCGAGCTATACCTACTATAATGTATTATCTCAAAGTGATAAACTGATTTTGCATTTAGACGTAGTGACTACTTCATGAAGTCTGATAACATGTTAGAAAGTAGATTAAATTGCGTGAAAGAAAATGTACTCTCCTACAATTTCATCACTTCATTAGTGGAAAGTTACAGTTTTAATGTATTAGGATGGATGATATTATACCGAGTACTGAGGAGGAACTAATAATATTTAATTATTATTTATGTACACACAACAGTAGAACAAAATACAGGGTATATAGGTCGCTTAAGTACAAAGGCACTGCTTATTTCTACAGAAATTTCTGCCAGCAGACTGTCGCAACAGGAGAGGGCAATTTGAAACGTAGACACAGTGTGTGACTATATAATTATTTCAATATATATTATAGATTACATAATAAGGGTAAAATACATACAAAAAGTAACTACAAATAGACTAATACATATACTATCACAATTATGATGAAAGGTAATGCTCTTTAACGCGTTTCTTAAATAATATAATAATAATTAATTTTTATTTTAAAATACGTTGCCCCTATCTAGAAATAGCCCACTACGGTACAAAAACAACAACTGGTTCCAAGATACAGGCTCTGCCTAGTTTCGGGACCAACGGCAAACTTCTGTTTATAAATAAATGATGTTCACTTCTTTTTACCTACCTGTTGGCCATACAAATATTTATTACGTGTGGGCATCGAATCCGCGACACTTAGCGCAGAAAGCTATGCCACTAGCCACTGCGCTAAACCGCCAAAAGTTATTATGTTTAATTGGACAGTCATATCTTATGATAAGACTAGGATAGCAAACCGTAAATTCGCCGTGTGGCGCCGGTTAAGAATACCACCCTTTTTTTTTTTTTTTTTTTATTGATGTCCAGTGGAAATTCTACATGGAACTTCCTTCACCCCGGGGAAGGGTGAAGGGGTATGCCGGACTCCTACCGGCTAAAACCACTGGAGCGGTCATCTTCGGCACCGAAGGGGGGCTCCAGGTCCTCGTAAGATCACACTAGAGCTAAGAATACCACCCTATCTCATCCCGTGGAACATTTATAATTTAACTGCGATCGCCAACCAGTCTGCCAGGCGTGGCGATTATGGCAAAACCCCACAATAAGCACACAACACAAACCCATTCGTTGTGGCAGTTTTTGGGGGAGGCTTCTGTCCACGTTTTTCGGCTGAAATGATGTATGAACCAAAAATTATATCTACGCACGTACGGCATGGTTGCATGCAGTGATTAAGTAATGGGTTTCCTGCACTACGGATTGCTGGTTTGATCCCGACATGGAATAAATTGTGAATTGGCCTAACAGATACGTTTTTATGCATGTAAGATATAAGTCCAAAGGTAAACTGTACTCACGATGCAGGAGAAAAGGAGGATTTAATAAAAAAAACAGCTATTTATAAACTTGCAACAAATAAATTAACTGACTGCATTTGCCAGGTATAATGTGAATAACACCACTCCATCTCATCCCGTGGATGTCGTAGAAGGCGACTAAGGGAATCTAAACCAGAGGGATGGGCAGCAGCGTCCCTTCTGAGAAACGGTAGCCATACTGCGCTCACCAACCCGCCTGCCGAGCGTGGTGAGTATTGGCAAATACCCCCCAAAATGATGACACAGTTGTGAAAATCTATGGGGGAGGCCTTTGTTCAGCAGTGGACGTATAAATGGCCGATATGAATGTGAATAATGTACGGGTTAGCTCTGTATTAATATTTTTCATTAAATACGTTCTAGTTCTAGTACGTTTTCCAGAGTCTGTAAGGCGTAACCAAGGGCGATTCAATTTATTTCTGGGAGGGGCACGAGTAGTAAGGAGTATCCTCCATAGTATTGCACTATGTCTTTAGGATGAATTCTTTATCAATGACATACAAGAAAAACTATAAAAATACTTGCCCCCTTAAATCCGCCGTTGGGCGTAACTATAGAATCAGAACTTGACACAATATTAAAACACACGTCTTGCCAATAACGGTAAAATATTATCTTCGTAATAAGTACCTACATATTATGTTCCCTTACAAAGGCGATGAATAAACGCGCTTCTGAAATAACAAACTCCATTGATGCGGTAATGTTTAATTTCATTTCACATGTAAGCTTTATTGCTAACATAATTTATAATCTATTTTCGTAAACCGTTTATTGCATAAACATGCCAATTTCACTCACACAGCGGGTTGGTAGTTTAATGATGTAATCTTTTTTTAACATGATTAGCTAGAACAGCGCGCCTTCCCAAAGCTACCACCTCGGTACCTCTCATGGAAGTGCCTGGGGGCGACCTATTTACAGTCGCCTTCCTCCGCTAGACGGGGTGACCGCTTTACAGTCATCCCCTTCGTGATGTGCATAAAGGCGCGGTGGCATCAATGGGCGGTTGTAGTGTGATCTTACGGGGACCTGGAGGTGCCGAAGATGACCGCTCCATTGGTTTTAACCAGTAGGAGCCCGACATGCCCCGGGCGGAGAAAGTTCATGAAGAATTTCCACTGGGAACCAATAAATATAAAAAGTTCTCATGGTAATATACACCAAAGATGCATCACGTAAATGTAAATAATACCAGCATTTAATATATACAATTTTAAAGCACGATTCGTTTGTTTCTATACTTAAATAAGAAATAAAAACCAGTTTATGGCGTCCTGAATGCTTCTAACAAATGTATACGTTAACGACTCACTATCAAAGAAACATAATGTCTTATCGCGTGTCCATTAATTATGATAAAAAGCCATGAACAATGCTCGGTACAACAAACACTTAGATAATGCGGTACATTGATCCGCCTCAATCTGCCTGTAAATTCTAAGTTTATCTAACGCGGTTATTACGTTCTCCAGCCCGGAATTTCAATTGCTGCTACGGACATAGGACAACAAAACCATACAATTAACCGTTGATTTTATTATTAAAAGAAACTATAAAATTACGGAAACAGAGTAACGAGCTTAAATTGTGGATACTAGGTATGCTAACATCGAGAAGACGGTGGTGCGCATGTGGTCACGCGAGACCGTGTGCACAGCATAGCACAGCGCACAGGTGCACAGGGATGCTAACATATTGAGAATATTTACCGGTGGTAGTTATCTTATTGCAAGAGTTCGGCTACGTAGGTACCAACGCGCGGCCATCGCTGCAGAATTAAACTCCACGGTCTGCTGCTCAAAGTGATCGCACTGGGATACAGGACGGTATCTGCAGAGGCGGCAACTCTCTCTGGCGCGCTTTCCGCCTTTCGACATTCTAGCGGAGATGGATGCGTGGGCCTATAATCAGACACGCTCCCTCCGCCAGAGCCCCTGTCGAACGCCCCTAGAAGCACGCGTACGCCACGCGTGCTTCCAGGGGCGTTCGACAGGCTGAGGTGTCCCGGCTCGACGGCGGTCGGCACTTGAGATGTGGCGACATCGCCTACGGTTGCAGTTCGCGACCAAGTGAGTCGTTGAGACCATTCTGCCGCTCTTCGGAGCCTGACTCAGAAGCAGCGAGCGCGTCACCTACCGCCTGACGCAGGTGTTCACCGGTCACGGTTGTTTCGGTGCGTACCTGCACAGAATAGGACGCGAGGTCACGGCACAATGCCACCATTGTGGAAGCGACCAGGATGCCGCATAGCACACGCATCCTGGTCGATCGGCTATGTTGGCAGAGCATGAAAATTGGAGTGCAGTGGTCTCTTTCTGCGAGAGCGTCATGCGCCAGAAGGAGACTGCAGGTTACAACCGCCCTGGCACCCAGGTCCAACACGCCTGAGCTCCCTGCCATGGCTACATGGTGGAGGACCTCAGGGGTCATGGGCGCACAGATTGGGGGAGTCTACGTGCTCATACGCTGATACCGAGCGAACCCCGGGAACATGGCGGCACGCCTGTGGTCACGTGCCGCGCAGCACAGCGCACTGCGAGGCTTGGAGGGATCCTTTACAATCCTCCCTGAGAAGTGCCTGGCGGACGACTTCTTTCAGTCGCATTCCATTTGCTAGAGAGGGTGACCGCTTTATAGTTATCATTTCCGAGATGTGCCTAAATGCGTGCCATGCTAGACCGGTTCGAGTGTGATCTTACGAGGACCTGGAGCCCCCCTTAGGTGCCAAAGATGACCGCTCTAGTGGTTTTAGCCGGTAGGAATCCAGCATGCCCCTTCGCTCTTCCCCGGGGCGGAGGAAGTTCATGATACATTTCCACTGGGAACCAATGAAAAATAAATTTAAAACAAGGTAGGTACCAACGCAGTACTATGTGTTCTGTTGCCAAGCTGTAATGTTAAACATTACTGTGTTCCAGTTTGAAGGGCACTGTAGACATGAGGTGACGAGCGCAGTATGGTGCCACGAAGGGCTAGTTCTGGGTAGCATTACAATTGCTGTGGCCAGGCGTTACGCTACCACCAGGTGAATGAAGAGTAATCGTCTGTAATTTATTAGAATAGAACAATGTGCAGAAATCAAAGAGAATTCTGATAAAATCGCCTGTGGAATACCTCATAGACTCCCTATGCTCTGGGGTAGGGCACAGGGGGCGTACCGGACTCTTACCGTCTAAAACCCCACGTGTTACTTTTATTTACCTATGGTGCAAATACGTGAACGTGTGGACAAAGATTTTTCAGAGTGAGATTTATATTTGTTTTATTCCATTCATATCACAAGATTGGGGCGAATTAACAAGAAATATAGCTACTCAAAGTATTTAACATCACGTAAGAAGTTAATATCAGTGGTATGACAAAATAATTTGACCGTAGCCATGAAGACGAACACGATACACGTGACGCCACATGCTCAGTGAGTGACCTATCTTTTCATTCAAATGTCTGGCTGGTTGGATCGAAGCGGGTGCGCGCGCATACTCCGTGCCGTACCGGTGACGACACGAGACATTGGCTTGGCTTATTTCACTTAACAAAATTCAACACTATTGCCTCAGAAATAGCTAACATTTCTATCTCTAACATTGTGTGTATAATACTCCAATAAAACCCGTAGTGACTTGCCAGTCATGTTTAAGCAACAAAAAACTATTATACATTTTGTGCTTTCCCCGAATTCCAGTTGGCAGTTCGTTGCCGTTTTTACTCAATTTCTACGCCCCAAGGCACAATACTTCCAAATCCTGTTTTACAACGTTTGATATTGAACACTTAGGTAAACTAGGAACATTTAATTAATTTATTACCTACCTTGGTCCAACCAAGGATAGCATAAAAATGTGTTGAAGTACGGTATATACAACATGGAGAAACTCGAATAAAACTTTTATACAGATTTTGAGAATTTTGTCACACTCCCTGACGGTGTATAAAAGCTCTTGGACGATTCGCCAACTAATTCGTTGTTTCGTGTCCACTTACTCATAATTCTTGTTTTATTTATTTCAAGATTTGATTCGTCTACTTCAAATATCTTATTTTCCTCATTATTCCTTATGGCTATAGTTACTGTAACATAATAATGTTTATTTTAAATAGTCTAGTAATAATAATGTACTTTGGCTCCTGACTTTTATTAGAAAACATCTACAGACGCTCACGTTTCTGTAACAAGAGTCATTACGATAAAACGGTGTGGAGTTGATACAGGTCGAACGATTCGAATGTGAGTCAATGTGTCAGGGGCGCGAACATAATATAAAGAACGTTCTGAAATGTGGGTCGCGAACCATCGCTAGACCCTCTACCCCTCACCTCTTGCTATCCGTCGCTTCATCTCGATCCGATTTATAGCTATTATAAACGCCATTAATTTTGATCCAGGGAATCAAATACATATTTTGATATTCAATAAAGCACACGTCAAAATTGGAAACGAGATAAATATCGCAAGGAGACGTAAGAAGTGAGTGTTATTAAACGTTTAACGGCTACTTTAATTAAAGAAGTAATATTAAATTACAGCCTTCTCGGAATCCACAAATATCGTAGCACATATAAAGCAAGCTATATACTAAGTCCTACGGCAATGAATCGAGGCCTTTCTCGAGAAAGCGTTTCTAGTTTAGAGAGTGGGCGTGATGCCATTATCTGGTGGTATAAACGTCTCGGGGCGCCCGTCTGTCTGCCGTCATATTCCACTGCGGAGAAAGAAAGCGAAATAGGTCAACAACATGTACAAATAATATAGAAAAATATGGCCAGCCACGTTTAGGCATAACTTATTAGTTGAAGTGATAGGATAAATAGTTTAATAACATTTATACGTATTTTAACGATAATACCCATATCATAACAAAATGGCGAAAAGTCAGTTTGAATAGGAAAATGTTTTCTCTAAAGGAATGACTGAACTATTAAGGTGCATACTAGTATTTACTGCATCCGAACTATAACTAACTATCCGAACTGACGTTAATATAATTACCATCCCATTCCTTGCCAAAATACCACATAAACTACAAAGGAAATGCTGCTTTAAATTCAGTTACATAGAACGTGTATGATCTCCACGGATTACATTAAAGTACATAATGGTAAAAGCGAAAGACCTCGCTAATGCACAGTGAAAGTTTAATGACCGTTTTACTTCAGTACAATTTTCTACTGCTTTCGAACAATGTCATCATACCTAGCGCGCACGTATAAAAGGTAATTAATATTAAGAGGGAAGATGAAAACGAGCCGTAAAAACAATCGAAAATGCTGCAAAAATTCGTACCCAGTAGACTTGCCCAATTTGTCACGAAAACGAAAACCATTACAGTTCTTAGAAATAGATGTCGTGTAATAGGATGGGTATCATGGGATCCTTTACACGGGATGAATACCTTGCTTTAGCGGGAAAAAGTGAAGGGTGACTTTGTGACGTGTGCCTTCCAAACGCGGAAACATGTTTTGTCTGTGTGGATCTGGTTGAGCGGTATGTCTCTGTTGATAAATAACATGATGCATGTATTAATAGCATTTGGCTTTATTAGTTATGAAAACAGTATTGTATCACTACATAAGCTGTAGTTTTATTTAATACTGTAATTCTATTGCATTCATCTCTGTTAGCAATAAATTCAAATCGAATTTGTGACGTCATGGTTGCTCCTTACGTTTCAGAACGCATGAAATTTGTCGCTTCTGATCTGAAATTGGGTAAGGCTATGCTCGACTAAAAAAAGGTACCTACGTTACTTATAACTAACTATAATGAAGTCTACGAAGTTATGACATTTACAAAACGTAGAAGATATTAAATAAGCTTCAAATATTGTCATATAGAAATACATTAACGTCATGTCAAAAACGTAAAGCCAAAAAACCGTACAAGTGCGAGTTGAACTCGCGTGGAGAGGGTTCCGTACGATGAATATGTTATCTTTGGGTACGAGAAGTGACGGATACCTAGCCTAGTTAAGGTGAACGAGTAGTAACAATAACTTGTCCTAAGAACAAACTTAACATTGTAGTTGAAATACATGTTCTACCATACATTCCAACTAAAAACGTAAGTTTGTTCGCACAATATTGGAAGATTTACCATGTTTTTTAAGTTCATAGACTTCTTATAGGTTTTCCTATAATCTATAGGTAAAAAACTATTATCTGTATTTTGTTTTTCAAAGTTTTTGGATCTGTAGTTCCGGATCAATGGTCAATTTTCGTCTATTTTCTTAAATAACTTTAAAACTACATATTTTAAAATTGTAAAATAATATGTTTGAGATCTTGTCCACTTGAAATAGGGTTCACTTTTTTGAAAGACTCCTATTACGACGAACAGTTGAAAGTTGTTAATTTGTGAAAATAGCAGAAACTATCAATAGGAGACAACAGCTAACATCATTCTCTGAAACCACACGGAATAAATAGAACGGATATATTAGGCAAGGAGAAACTTTAACATTTCGTTTTATTCGCATTAAGGTAGGTTTTGAGATGCAAAACATTTGGAAAGGCCAGTTCGACTTTCGTTGTTCACAGGTAGAGCATTACTATCTTTACTACTTATTAAAAAAAAATAGGGCATGTCGTCAGAAAGTAAAATTAGATACACATGATAAATTAGTCATAATATGTGAAAGATTACTTATATATGCTAGAAACAGGAAAGTGTCATAGGTCACAAGGGTATATTGAGCCATGGGGCACGCCCATTTTGACCAGAGACTTCGAAAAGGTTTAATTACTACATTTCCTGTTAAAATATATAAGTAAAAAAAGATCAGCAGCTCCTTCACGAATTCCGTAGTTGTTTAATTTACAGATTATCATTACAGATGTCAGCAAGTTTTTAAATAAGTACAAACATATTTATTGTAAAATAAAGCATATTTAGTAAGCAATAAAGTTGAAAAAAATATGTAGACATTTGGTGCTGACTCGATTTAGAAAATGACGCAGTTCCTGGTATTATCAGTCAATATTTGACATAATAGTTGGCGCGCTATCCCAAACATTGGTGAAACAAACGTAGTTTTATTTATATTTCACATTAAATTCTTTTTTATTACATAAAAATTTACTTTTTACATACACTTATCAAAACGATATTCCTTTAGAATCTTGGTGTCACGGTAGTTATTTTCACAACTTCTGAACGACTTATGTTGGCTAAGATTGGGCCACACTAATATCAAATAAGACCACAACATTATTTGTGCTCTTATTTTTCGGGCTGTTTATGAAGCGCTTATTGGGAATTATATAAGTACGATTGTTGATCGAAGCTTGGCGACCTCTGATTCTTTTAAATAATTATACTAGAGATAAATTAAAGAGTTCGATATCCATACTTTTTATATTCCGGACTTCTTTGCGAATGACCTGCCACACTCCTTTTATTTTATTGACCGAATTACCTATTTTGTTGCTGATTAATATTGATTCAGCTTGCGCTCTCTTAAATCGTGTAATTGATGAGACATTGGTGATTTTTCATAGTATAAACTACAAAGAACATCCCTACTTTTTCTGAGGTTTTAAGTCACCCACTCATTAAATTTAGATCTCTAATATATATATAGATAATTGGACCCCTTATTTGACCCCCGGGCACATCACGGGTTGAACTAAAAGCTCGCAAAATCATGGTAGGTCAGGTTTGAATTCGGAGGGGCCGCTAGGACATTGCACTTAAGGCGCAGGATATTGAACTATATTTAAAAAAAAATTAAAGGAATTAGAAAAAATGAATTTTTGATGTATCCTTATAAATATGGACTATAATCAACATTATACCCACGTACTTACCTTTGAAATGTTGAATTTTTGGGATTTATTTACTGTAGAAAATTAAACAAATACGAGGGCCGTGTTTAAAAGCGATACCTCAGTCATCATTTTATTATTATTGATTTATAATAGTCTTGGACGATACCGAGTCATGGGCTGTCCATCGATTTCAGCCGATATCTGTGTCATAATTGAAGATTTTTATCTTAACACAAGCATACACTGCTTACGTTATTAACGAGATGCCTAAAATATGAATGAAGACCCATGTAGGTTCTTGAAGTTATGTATTTAAGAAACTGTCTTTAGAAATTCATCATCATCGTAATAACCGAAGTACGTCCACTGCAGAAAAAAGGCCACCCTATAGATTTCCACAATGATCAGTTACATGCTGCCCATATCAAACGACGCCCAGCGACCTTCGACCGTCCTGTGGAAATTGCTGTATCGAAATTCACCGATTTGTGAAATCATCTTTCATGATGATTTCACAAATCGGTTTTCACATCAATTCTGAAAGATGTAGTGACAAAAATTGAGAAAGGTATGCTGAGATGGTTTGGCCATGTCGAGAGAATGAATGAAGAACGATTGACGAAAAAAGTGTATAAGGCGAGTGTGAATTAAAGTGTTGGAAGGGGTAGACCTAGGCGGACGTTTCGAGAACAAATCAGGGACGTCTTGGAAAAAGGCAGGTCAAGAGTACCCTAAACCAAAGAGCATGTATGAAGGGAATAATGAAAGTGGACGAAGCGAAACAAGTATCTAAGGATCGTAGTAAGTGGAAAGAAGTGGTCTCTGCCTACCCCTACGGGAGAGAGGCGTGATTATATGTATGTATGTATGTATGTGAAATCATGATATTTACTAACACAATACAAAATTAATGGCGCAACTCAATAAAGTACGCCGAGGATGTCTTCTGAGAATCATAGCCGATTAGTGTAAGTCGGAAGTAAACAAGAAAAGCTTTGTTAATTACATAAAACGGTCTGCTGATAAAATTAATGAAGGTAGTACGCATTAGCCAATTTTAACAGCAGCATTCGCTATTCAGCTTACATAGCGGCATGATAAGACAAGCTCTCAAAAAAATGTATGATATAAGAGTAGAGGCTAACGATCTGGCAAACGAGCAAGATGTGGTCCCAGTTGACCTTTCAACTTTTTCATATAGTTAGGGCAATAAAGCTTTTATTGGTACATACACCCAGTAGTTTACACACTCCTGGATGAAACAGAGTTAAATCAAACAGATTTTATAGCGCCTACGCATTTTAGCTATCATTAATACCTCTCCTTTAATTTGATGTTGTGTCAATCTTGTCTTAGAGGTCAGAGGATTTAACAACATTATACATATTGAAACTTGAATACCAGTGCAATTACTGAAGTCATTTTCCAATAACAGATTATTTGGATTTATTGGAGGATGAACTTTTTTTCTTCTTTTTTTTAAACGTTGCCCCACAACAAGTTTGTTTCTCCTGTGTTGTGGGTGCGTTTGCAGACACAAATTCCACACACACGAACTCGATTGATGTTATCTAACTAGCTAGAGTTATCCATAGTAATTATAGCTACTGATTAATATAGCTTTATTGGAGCTATTAAAAGCCTTCGAAACATGACGTTTGTCAAGATAAATATACTCGCAGGGCACTGTAACTAGTCAAATTACTGGAAGAGCTACTAAATAAATAAAATATAAAGGCACGGTTGCCTCAACGGCTAAGCGATTCGCTTTCTGTGCTCGAAGGTTAGGTGACCGCACAATATTTGTATGGCCCACGGGTAGTTGTTCCGGGTCTGGGTGCTTTCATGTGGAATTTGTCTGTTAACTGTATTCACGACACAGGAAATAGTGCCGTAGCACGAGGATTTCTCCTGATGCTTAAAAAATATCTACGAAGCTTTTCTTTCATCTTTAAAATATATTAATTACGTGTCACGTTGTTTGTCCGCTATGGACTCCTAAACTACTGAACCGAATTTAATATAATTTTGCACACTGTGTGCAGTTTTATCCAACTTAAAAGATAGGATAGTCTATATCTCAATTTATAAATAAAGTAATATTGCGATCTTTTTAATAATTACTGACAAAGAGTCATAATTATTTGTTAGTTTGATAAGATTCTAACAGATGGTGGTATAAGGTAATTAGTTGACTGGATTGAGCAAGTATTCAATTGATGGCGCTATGTTTAAAGTACAAACGTTTTATGTAAGCTACAATCTATTAGTATAACCGCAATTTATTATAATTCCACACGTGCGAAGCCGCGAGCAAAAGCTAGTATGTGTATAAAAGGCACAACTTGATACTCTATTTTCCGTCTGATCTGAAGGATATTACATGGGCTTTGATAAGGACCTAATAAAAATAACTCTGGTGGTCGGTAAGCCCTTTAAGGAAAACATACTTTAAAGGCGAGACGTTCAAAAAATTCATGTTATTTTCATAGCTCTCGCTTCTGTCGAAGAAAATCCTTTTACGAGTTTGTTATACGGATTGTTGAAATATTTGTTGATGCTTTTTATAAAACAGGTGGGCAATGTTTTTGTAGTTTATATTTATTTGGTTAGAAAAAATTAACACTGCAAATAATAGTAGAGGTGAGGGACAGTGATTGGCCCAACTTAATTTGATGTGCAATCAGTATTTTTTACTTGCAATTCGTTTTTTGATTAAAAGTTAATTTGAACTCTTGGTGTTAATGTTTACCATTTTTATAAAACAATATTTTGTGAGCATATATATATATGTATATAAAAATTTAATATTCGTTTGTTCAAAATCACAAATATCCTAAAGTTCTTTACCGATCGTTTTGAAATTTTTACACATCGTTGTATTCATGTACGCGCATGTTATTATATCATGAGACTCATAATCTATATATATATATACATAAATTTAGTGTTGGTTTGTTCAACATCGCAAATCTCCTAAAGTTCTTTACAGGTCGTTCTGAAATTTGTACATATCGTTGTATTGATATACGCGCATGTTTTTATTAAACCAGGAGACCAATAATTGTTTTTTTTATTCAGAATTAAAATCGTGTTGTCATTACGTGCATTTAGCCACAGCAATTCGTGGCAGGGTAAAACTAGTGTATACATAATATATTAATTTTGGCAAGCAATATGAATATTTGTCAAACACGCACAATTTTTCAGATCGACGCATATTTATTTTGTACCATTTTATTTTACTAAGCAATTAGTAAGTATTAGAGTCTAAAAATTACTTAAGTGAACATTTAAAATAAAATAATAGTAGAGGTGAGGGACAGTGATTGGCCCAACTTGATTTGATGTGCAATCAGTTTTTTTTTTTGCATTAGGTTTTTGATTAAAAGCCAATTTGAACATTTGGTGTTAATTGGAAATGTTATCCTTTTTATAAAACAATATTTCGTGAGCATATATGTATATATATAAATGTATATCATATTGCTTATGAATATTTGAATAAATAAATAAACAATGGCTAAATAATAAATAATATATAAATGTATATCATATTGCTTATGAATATTTGTCTAAAAATTATTTCGGTGAACATTTAAATTGTATCTGATTATTAATACAACTACTAGTTTATTTTTAACCGTACCCACACTAGTTTCTTCTGTATCATGGGTACATGAAACCCTAATGTGGGCACAGATATAGAGTCGCACATGCACAAAGACCCCAGACTCGGAACAACTTTTTGTAACAAATATTTGTCCGTGCGATTGCGATTGACTTTCTGCGCTACGGCAGAAAGCCAATCGTTTAGCCATTGCGCCAACAGTGCCGTCATAACGTTGCGTTTAGTTCACACAGCTAAATATCAAGCTATATATTTGTATGGAAAGCCTTGTACAGTCAGCATCATATATAAAGTGGCAGCCACGGTAACCAAATATTTAGAAACATCCAAAGTGATCACTAATATCCTGTCAACCATGATCGTCTAATTGTTCAGGTCACCAATCGTGATCAAATATATCGGAACAACAAAAACGTCATTATATGAGGTCATACAAACCGTCATTATTATGGTAACAATCACAACGCCAGCAGTTTCCAAGCAGCCAAGGTATTCAAAAATATGAAACATGCTAGTGAACTGAACTTTGTCTTTACCACACAGGGTTCAATTTGCAATGATTTTAAATTAACACACCGAACCAGGTGCATATTACAATGTAGGTATGTTTTGTGTAAAATCGACATGGTTTGTCTAGGCTAGAGATATCCTGCGTGTACATAGGTACCATTGTATTGAATTTAAAGTGTCTAGGATCGTAAAATAATATTGTTTACAATCCTGTTTTAGCTCACCGGGCTAATTATAAACATTGCCTGATTGCCGATTATTATAAATTCAGTTAGTGTTGTGTGAAAGGGGCCTTCGAACTATCAAACTAAAATTATTATAATAATGGAATACATTCAATTCTTATAACTAATTTTTAACTTATAACTCTTTGCTGTGTGCCTTGCTTCGTAGCAGGCATTATATGGTGTAAACCATTTTCATGAAGCCGTCGTCGATCTCGTATTTACTATCTATTATCTATAATTCACACAGAACAAACAGATAATTCATAAAATCTTCTTCTTCTTTTAGATTAGATTATGGCTTCTGTGGAATATCTTCCACAATTTCGCCAGTGTCAAGTATAAGGCAACGTTGTACGGTGTTCAGATTAATGAATCTTTACATATAAAAAATTTCTCTAAAATTAAAGAATTCTACAAAAATATCCATAAAACCATCATAAAACGACATGACATTATGCAGTTGACATGGTATGAATTTAATCATCAACTATAATACATACTAATAATAAAATCTTTAACTCGCTCATTTTAAGAAAGAGTTTTTATTTCTCATTTAAAAAAAACAATTGGGACTGATGGGAACAAGTCTTCATAGTCTTGCACGCATTTATTTACCAATTTGAAAATATAATCATAAAACAAAACACATGCCAATGACGTCACGCATGAAATGAAAGAGATAGGTAGTATAAGACATATTTTTATTCCTACAATATTGTCAAGTTCAATGTTGTTACGTAGGTTCAATGTTGTGTTTAGATAAATGATACGGTATGAGGTTAAGATAAAGTTCATTTTACTAGCGTGTTACATATTTTTGAATACCTTGGCTGCTCGGAAACTACTGGCGTTGTGCTTGTTACCATAATTATGACGATTTGAATGACGTTTTTGTTGTTCCGATATATTTGATCAAGATTGGTGACCTGAACAGTTAGACGACCATGGTTCACAGCATATCAGTGATCACTTTGGATGTTTCTAAATATTTGGTTACCGTGGCTGCCACGTTATATATGATACTGACTGTACAGTGCGAGATCCGTCTATACTGAAAATGCCTAGCTTTAGTGTTTAATGACTTATTTTTCTGTACCAGGCCATAATTTTACTTAGGAAGTAATTCCACTTGCGTGACATAATATTCGTACGTTTAAATAGAGTAAGATCCCAGAGCGATAAGACACAACTTATTTTCTAAAGCATAGAACTTTCGGTTCTAAGTAGTCTCTCGTGTACTTTTTAATACCTGTACGCTTGTGTTGTTGGCTCGGTGACACCTGCGCAGGTACCAGGTGAGAAAGGTAACTAAAAATCAGAGTTACTTAAGTTAAATTTTAATGACTGATTTTTATATATATTTTGTAGAATATTACTCTGAAGCAATATCAAAAAAGTCAGACGCTTTCCATGCGCCAGAACTTTTGTCAGACGCTTTAAAGCTCTACAAAAAGTAAACGAACTTAATTTATTTTTAAATGTCTGATTTTTATATATGTTATTCAAATAAATATTACAAAGTTATATTTAATCAGTCAGACAAATTGTAATGACCAAACATCCCCTAAACACAAAAATTAGTCAACTATGAGTATGAGCGCGAGAGCACTATGCGCATGCGCCTCAGAGTAAAATACCTTAATATTTGAAAAATAATGCTTTCAATTTCATATTTTTGCATATCTATTTAAATAAGATAAAAATTTTAATTAAAATAATAATCATTTTAAAAGTAATTATATATATTACAGATAAATAGGGAAAAATGAATTTTTTTCGGAGCAATTGTCTTTCAAAAAGAATTATTTTTATTTAAAAAAAGATCAATTGTAATAATTTTAGTATAAAAAATAATTAATTATGATGAATTAATGAAATACTTTGATTGTCTCTTAATCATCTTCATCATCGTCATAATAATCATTATAATATTTATAATATTTTCTCGTATAAAATTACAAATTTCGATGAAAACAGCTTGATGGTGTTGACGAAGATCATGCCAGGATGTTTTGTTTGTGTTTTTCTTAGATGATATTTTATAAGTATACTCCAATTGACATTTATTGTGATAATATATTATTGAGTCGTAACATCTTCAACTTTCTCAATCAATTCCGCAAAGTCTCCCTCTTCTTCATTCAATTTCTTTAAAAAATCATTTTTATCAGACGCATGCAATGGTAGTCTTTTTAGTTTGTGTCTTTTAGTCTTTTGATCACAATATATACATGTGTGATTTTCACCAGCACTTAAATCACTTTCAAATGAAACATTGTTAGAAGGAGAATCAACAACACACTCAAACGCCACAGAAGGTTCTTCAGAATTATATGGAACCGGTTCAACTGATTCTAATTCAACAGCTGGCTCAGGTATTACAATGGGTTCAGGTACAGTACTAGCTGAACTTAAGTTTGATGCTATAGCAGAATCCGGAGCTCGAAAATCAGTTAGTTGACTTGAGGTAGATGCTGTACATACATCATTATTAGTGATATCAATACTTGATGAGCTTGATGTCGACGCTACAGATTGATTTTCAACAATACCCGATGAACCGTGACGGCACGGTTGGTGCAGTGGCTGATACAGTCGGCTGCTGCGCTCCGGGTCGTGGGTTCGATTCCCACACGGAACAAATATTTGTATGATCTGCAGGTAGTTGTTTCGGGTCTGGGTGTATTGTATGTGGAATTCATGTCTGTAAAACGTACCCACGACACAGGAGAAATCATAGTGTGGGGCAACGTCTTTAAAAAAAAAAATCGGATCAGTTTTTTGTTTTTCTGAGATTGGAGAGTAATATTTTTTTTAAGAAGGGGAACCGAGTTAGCATGGATGTCTCACTCGCTCTGAAACGCATGTATAGTGCTCTCGCGCTCATACTCATAGTTGAGTAATTTTTGTGTTTAGGGGATGTTTGGTCATTACAATTTGTCTGACTGATTAAATATAACTTTGTAATATTTATTTGAATAACATATATAAAAATCAGACATTTAAAAATAAATTAAGTTCGTTTACTTTTTGTAGAGCTTTAAAGCGTCTGACAAAAGTTCTGGCGCATGGAAAGCGTCTGACTTTTTTGATATTGCTTCAGAGTAATATTCTACAAAATATATATAAAAATCAGTCATTAAAATTTAACTTAAGTAACTCTGATTTTTAGTTACCTTTCTCACCTGGTACCTGCGCAGGTGTCACCGAGCCAACAACACAAGCGTACAGGTATTAAAAAGTACACGAGAGACTACTTAGAACCGAAAGTTCTATGCTTTAGAAAATAAGTTGTGTCTTATCGCTCTGGGATCTTGGACTAAAACACAAACACATTTATTACGTATTAAGTGGGTAAGGTCAAGGCGAAATGATTAACTTTTTAAAGTTCGATAACAATATACCTACCTTTTGATATTATCATAAATAGGTAATAACACTAATAGCAACGCTACTTAAATAACCTTATCAAACGTTTTTAACACGAAAACTAAGCAATGCAAATAACTAACGTAAATATAAAGCAGATTAACCTGAATTTTATCAATAACTACTGAGCCAAAGCAATACGATCATGGGCGTTTTGTTACTATTTCGTACCAACGGCCACAAACATTAAACAGTTGTCTGGAATAATTGCTCCCATTTCCCGTCGACAGTTTTAATACAAACAGTTACGAGGTGTACGACCTCATTAAACGCTTCATATGGTCAACAAAGATAAAAACAGAAACATAACAAATGATAATTTGTCGGCAAACCTTTCCTTTTTAATTTTTTAAACGCTTGTGCTCTCTGAGAATTCAAGGCGCTACTTGAGAGGGACTAGCAGACTGGGGGAGCGTTACTAAAATAGATGGACCCCCACGTCGACGATCTCTAAGTGCGGGATGAGGTGTTATTCCGGGTCATTTGTATAAACGTGGTTGGCTCCGGAACCGAGATAATCGTATCCTAGGCACTAGGCCTTCGGAGATTAATATTCTGCTTTTATGAGAAACTTATAATTAATAATAATCAATCGAAATATTAATACAAACATTACCCTTAAACCTCTTACTTTTTTAAACGATGTCGCTATCTGGATTTTCTCCTGTATCGTGATACAGTTTACAGACATATATTGTCAAATGCAAAAACACCCAGACCCGAAACCACTATCTGTTGTTTATACAAATATTGGTTCCGTGCAGAGATCGAATGCGTGACACGTCAAATAGATTCCTACAACCAAACTTTAAGTTACTATGCTGACGTAGTAAATAATATCTAGTCTGTGACTATGCTTTTATTTGACAAAAAGTGCGCGTGGCGTTAATCGTTTACATAATAGATTTTACTAACATTGCAGAGAAGAAATTTATATGTATGTTATGCAGACGTAATAATAAGATATTATATGTTTTTTCACGCGTGTGGACTTGGCTATACCACTATAACTAACTACCAGGTAATATAACGCTATCTGTGTACTTTAAATAGAAGTAGGGAAAGAAATTAGTACTTTTATGACTGATGTTGTATTAGACAATGCTCGAAATTTGATGAACACATCACAGAATACCGACATGATTATCAACAAAGCAACAGCTTTACTCTACTGGATTTTTATCTTCTGTGCACAAAAAAGTAGGCTTAGAGCCGAGAATAAAACAATTGGTTACTTACAAGAGTGTCTACTATGTGATGTTTTAAAGTTCGTGAAACGTAACCTCATGATGCAGACAACATTAAGATAAATTTCAACCAAAAATAGTTCATAAACAGATTATGCGTTATCATCAAAGCAATTACACTATACATATCTTGCTTTAGAGAAGCTGCACTGTTAGACTACGATATGATTTACTTCCACGTTCTTGTAAGAGTCAATGAAAAGCCATAAAGATTTTCTTATTATTATTTTTAATTTCAGTATATTATTTTTAGGTTACGTTATGTATATTTGGGAGACAACGAAAAACTACTGCAATTCTAATCTGAAAATTCAAGAAGCCCTATCAAATTCATTCATGCTTCCATGGGACTTGACAAAAAGAAATAAACTTTCATCTGTCTGTCTCCTTTTGATATCAAGCACTCAGCCCGTCTGGTGTTAAGGTTGATTGCAATACGAGGGTTATAAATCGCGCGTTGCCGACCCCTTTAATATTCTTTCACGCCCTTTCTTAAAAAACCACATGCTGTAATCAGTTGAGAAAACTTCGGTAGCGAATTCTTTGAACAAATTAGAGTACACAGAAGGAAGGTCCGATGACTATTTTGGCTCAAACTTATGGATGAAGCCCTCGTCGATGGCGATCGGTTTGATGGTAGAAAGCAGCCGTTAACATCAAACAATTCCTCTGAGCACTGTTGAATTGTAATTGTAAATTGTAGAATACATACAGAGAAGCAGTGTGTCTTCTTAGACGTAGAGGTTCTAGACAGCTTGTGATTAGAGCGCATCATAAAATAGAATTAAAAATGCAAATTTATCAGTTACCTCACTTTACGATAGAAAAGACGATGGGTTGGCAACCTTCTAATATACGTATAGAACTTTTTGAATATTCAACCCATCATGTTGGGCGGTGATGGTCCCAATTGTTACGTCGCGTTGTCAAGATCATCTGATTTTACGACACTTGCGGCCGAATACTGAAACGCTACTTAATATTAGGCGCCGCTTTAACTATTTGAGCCGCCCGGGTTCCTACCGAAAACGGGGTTCTCGAATAGTTAAAGCAGTACTTAATACTAAGTGGCGCTTCCGTATTCGGCCATTAGTTACATATGTACTGAAATTACCCATACAAATTGTGTCATACATATTTTTTTTTAAAACGTTGGCCCACACTAGGATTTCTCCTGTGTCGTGGGTGCGTTTACAAAACCAAATTCCACACACTATACACCCAGGCCCGGAACAACTACCTGCAGATCGTACAAATATTTGTTCCGTGCGGGAATCGAACCCAAGACCCGGTGCGCAGCAACCGACTGTATCAGCCACTGCACCAACCGTGCCGTCAAACATGAACTATCCATTAAAATTTAAAAGATTATTTCAATGGTAGCAGATGGTCCAATCTGCCTATTACTTTATCATATCGTATACTAATTAGGTATGTATAGTTTTAGGGTTCCGTAAGACAAGGAACCAACACACATTTAAATTAATTTATCGAATGATGACAATTGTTTCCTGTGTTTGTTGACTCTCATGTGAATTAATAATTAGCGATCATATGTCTTGAATACATGAAGAGACATCAATCATTTAGTGCTTGTTCTTATAATTAGCAGTGTCCCAACCTATGCAGAGTCCAATAGTAATTACCTCCCTAATGAATAATTAAAATGAATTATCAAGTTGTTATACTCTATATTGGCCATGTCGAGACAATGAATGAAGAACGATTGACGAAAAAAGTGTATAAGGCGAGTGTGAATGAAAGTGCTGGAAGGGGTAGACCTAGGCGAACGTTTCGAGACCAAATCAGGGACGTCTTGGAAAAAGGCCAGGTCAAGAGTACCCTAAACCGAAGAGCATGTATGAAGGGAATAATGAAAGTGGACGAAGCGAAACAAGTATGTAAGGATCGTAGCAAGTGGAAAGAAGAGGTCTCTGCCTACCCCTACGGGAGAGAGGCGTGATTATATGTATGTATGTGTATGTGAGTACATTAAAAAAATTGCATGTCTCCATATTATTTAATTACATTAATTTACTGATTATGCTGTTATCACTATAATGTTTGTTTGATATGAGCTTAGACATTATATTATCATGTATTGAAAACAGACATATTACAAATCTGGCTAAACAATGCCAAAGTTGTTTCCTTTAAGCTGGTTATTGGTTGTACATAAACAATACCAGTTTATTTAAAAGAAAACTATGGGGCCATAATGTTCTTTCTTTGTAAATATGTCTCAAGGTAAAATGCAAATGGGTAAATTAAAAGAGTAGATACCACTTAGATTACAGACAAGTAGGTATTAAAAGAATACACAAGTGACCAGACCATCAAGACCATCCGTGGTTTTATCTTAATTATATAGGCGGATGGTGTAAAAAAAACTGGATGACATCACAAATATTGCACACCTATGAATTGTGATTCAAAGAAAAACTGGCTAAAATGATCACCAAAACTGACTTTTAAGGTTCAATATCCCTTGCACATGATTAGGTCAATAGTGATTTCATTTGTTCGTCTCTACAGCAAGTTATTAGTCTCAATTAGGGACAAGTGTCTGGTCAAGAATAAAACTTCATCTACAATTACTATAGCACCAGCGGGAAATGGAGGCCAGTGATTCAAACATATCATATCAATGTGAATTGATATTGTGAACACAATGGATAATTGAGATAATATGTTACTCGAGGCTATTGTAAAATGTACAAAAAAATATTAATACATAAATATGATTTTTTATGTGTATTATATTGATTAAGGAAAACAAGATTTCATATTAAACTAGCTGGCTTGGCAGACATTGTTCTGCCCTTTTACACTACCTATTGCATCCTAGCATAGCTATGAACCATAGTCTTGACAAAACCAACATATTGTGTGAATATAACCTCAATAGGAAAGTCATTCAGAAGTTACACAATCACTTAAAGATATGATTCAATTTATTATACAGTTTTCAAACAAAAAATTCACTTTTGTATAAAGCAACACAAGTAAGTGTTTAGAGTAAGATATATAACAATTTAACAATTCAATTACAATTGGAATTACCAATGTTATTGTTATAATGTCAAATAAACACACAGAACCTTGAGCATACCATTACTGGAAAATAAACACACATTTATATTTGTGTTGAATTAAATGTGCCACCCTTTGGTCAAAAGATGGGTATGCCCATGCACACAATTAGTCTTGGCACAGCTGCAGGTAGCGATGAAGATCATTTCATTTCTTATTTATGCCCTGGACTGGACAGATCATAAAATTAACAATAAATACCTTCTACAGTCTCCTTTATATATAAATATAGAATATGCATAGGTGCATCAATTATGATAGTGATATTTTCCGTGTTAAAATAAAAATAACTGCCCAATAGTAACATATAAAGTGCTAACCTTGCCATTTGTGTAACATTACAATATCAATCAATTTAGAAAAAGGAACAAGCAACTTAACACTTTATATTCTGTATACAACATGAGTAATAAACTTGAATCAATATCTTTGCATGACTGCTAATAACTGTGTTGAGGGAATATGACTGTGATAGTCATATGCTAAGCAATTATTACGAAGTAAATGATGAGAGGCAGGTATCTAAGTCTATCTTTAGGTTTTCACTGTCGACATATTAACGTGATATTGTTAATAGTATGTATGATTAACTGGTTGTCTTAATATTGGCCCCAGAACATAAGTCTGGAAATTGCAAATTTTTTGTGTTACAAAATTACATCCTGAACTTCCATTATAATTTCTCATAATCCTTTTCGACAAGATTAATAAATATTGATCTCATAATGATAGATAACTTACCTGTAATGTTGACTTCTTTAATTCGTAACACAGATTTCACAATATAAGTACTCCTAGGT
This sequence comes from Diloba caeruleocephala, assembly GCA_947459985.1. Taxonomy (NCBI): domain Eukaryota; kingdom Metazoa; phylum Arthropoda; class Insecta; order Lepidoptera; family Noctuidae; genus Diloba; species Diloba caeruleocephala. Next base: position 9,803,173 of record OX381618.1, read on the forward strand.
CACTGATAATTTGAAATGTCCTTTAATAATATAGTCCGCTGCGTCCTGGATTATTTTATACAAATCAATACACAAAAAACAACCCATTCAACGATAAAAGCGTTGGCAACTTGGCATACATACATAGATACATACGAAACGAAGTGAGTAACGTCAATTGTCAAAGTTGTCATTTTCAATCATGTATAGAATGCAACATTGAACCGTCATAATGACCTAAAAAGAGTTTAAATATTGTTACAAAAAATATATATAACAGAAAATCGCAATAATAGACCGAAATAAATGTTTTACTTTATGCTTAAAACTAAAAACTAAAGATGCATTGAAGATAAATCAATACTGAATAGGAGTATTTCTATAATATAAACTGTTATAATTACGAGGATCTCTTATTTACTCATAAAGTAACAATGAATCAAATCCTGATTCTATTGTAGTATGTATACAATTTCCTTTTTCCAGCTTGTAGCCCCACATCCAAGTCTGTACAACGTCCGTTCAAAAGCAAAATTTGGATATTTTATTTTCATAAGCGACTAAGAAGTTTTAACTCTACGTTATAATAGATTAGGTAACGTTATTAACTTTTAATTAATTATTTTCTTTGCAAATATCTCAGAAACAAAAGTATTTGAAATTTATTCCTACAACCCTCAGGTTTATTGATTGCTAGACATGATATGTGGTATTCCGAACGGATATATAAATGTTTTGTCTCTTTCTTGCTCTACGTCATTCTCTCACGTTCGATGTGAGGTGTCAGAGAAATATTCGTGATAATTACAAAAAAATTTATTAGATCTTGAAATGTTTAGAAGATTTATTTCTTTTGTTAATTATGTATTACTTTAATAAAGGCAAGCTAGTGACGTTCGTTTATCTGGTATTCGTATAGCGAAGATATTTTTTGTTTTATTAGTTCATTATGAACTGTCACCAAGTATTAAGTGGTGCCTGTAATTCAGGAGATCAATGTTTTGCTGTTGGTTCTGTCGAAGGAATACCGTTTACAGTAAGTACCACGATTACTACCCGTGTTATCATTGATGGCTAAGTCTCGTGACTTAGGATCTCGTGCACATAAAGTAGGACTTGTGAATTAATGTTCCTAACAGGAAAATCTAATTTAGCCCAGTTTGATAAGCATAACATTTTTCGTTTGGACACTAAATACTATTATCTTCTTTTGTTTGTCAATGGATTCTACCTCATTACTTAGCATTGGTTACAGAGGTTCATACAAATAGAATGAGTTTCCTTGAATACTAATTTGCATAATTCATTTATAGATATTTAAATAACAATATCGCTAAAGGCGACTCTGATAACCATATAGTTTATTTTATAACAAAGCGATCTTACCTAGTTCTTACATATTTATGTATACATATATGTTATGAAAATCTTTCCATTTAGATTATATATATATATGTATATGCTAAGTAAATATTTAAGAAAATGTTCTAAAATTTATATTCAACAGATATATGATATAAACACTTGGAAATGATTTTAATAAGGCTTAGATACTTGTACCTTTATATAATTCATAAAATGGATGTCGTAAAAGGCGACTAAGGGAATCTAAACCAGAGGGATGGGCAGCAGCGTCCCTTCTGTGAAACGGTAGCCATACTGCGCTCACCAACCCGCCTGCCAAGCGTGGTGAGTATTGGCAAATACCCCCCAAAATGATGACACAGTTGTGAAAATCTATGGGGGAGGCCTTTGTTCAGCAGTGGACGTATAAATGGCCGATATGATGATATGATGAAGTATACAAAAATGTATATTCAAAGATAAATGTATATTCAAAGATAAATGTATATTGTTTCATAATCTGTTACAATAAATACTAGAAATTGACAATAATTTCTATATATAATATATTTCTATATGTAATATAATAGTAAATGTAAACTATTTTAGATGTATCAATGAAATACAGTATTTTTTCTTTACAAACTGTCTCCAAACAGATATGTCCTTGTTTTCTGAATATTCTATTCTTTTTTAGATATAGTTGAGCCAGTTATATACAGGCTGTAACAATTAGTATTCAAATACATAATATCTGAATGTCACTTGCAATTTTATTATTATTATCCTTCTAAAATAAATACATCACATAAAGCATTATATGTTCAATGTCATAGTCACTATGTTTTTCATCATATCTTTTTTCTACAGGCATATGCAGCAGGATGTAACATAGTGATATTAGCTTCAAATTTTGAAAGAGTACAGATCATTCCAGGAGCTATTCATGGTTATGTCCGAATAGGCTCATTGGACTGCAGTACAGACACAGGAAAAATTGCTGCATCTTACGGGGCTGAAGTGTGTATATTTGAACCAACACCACTCATACATACAGCTGCTACCACTCATGTAAGTACTAAGTATTCAAAACCACAGTTCAATAAATATTTACAAAAAATATATTCAAAAATGGATTTTTATTATCAGAGGCATTCCCCTCTCGAGAAGGACATCCTCTGATGTCAGACGTCTTTCAAAAATGTCCACCAGCATGCATTTATGAGAGATGCTTGAATGTGGAAGAATGTAAATGAGGAGTAGGAGGCAGGGTGTTGTCTTGTCTTGGCATTTCTTTTCTTGAGATGGAATCAGAAATGAGGAGATCCATAGAAGAACTAAACTTGTTGACATAGCTGAAAGAATTATAAGCTGATAGCTGCTCTTGGAACTGATGGCCTTTTGGGTCAAAAAGATTCTCAGGTGAAGACTATGCACCGGAAAATGCAGTGTAGGATGGCCTCCAATGAGATGGACGGATGACCTGGTTAAGATCGCTGGGACTTGTTGGATGCAAGTGGCATGTAATCTGTTGTTATGAAAATCTATGGGGATGCCTTTGTTCAGCAGTTGACATCCTCCAGCTTGTGCCTCCATTTTATTTGTTCAATGACATCATATAGACGAATGGAGAGGAGTGATTTCTATGCCATTAATACTAATATTGCGAAAATCTAAATATGTATAGGGCATTCTGTGTCAAAACTGCTGCCCATGTAAATACCAGATAGATACTGGCCGTATTTGGCTAGGTAGTTTTCTGGATTTATTTTGAATAAAACATCTTAGTTGAAAAAAGAACATCTTAGACAAGAAAATAATTTTATGCTTTATGGTTTGCTGATCATGAAAGCAATAGTTATTTCGGTTCAAAGTGATGTAATCTTCAGATATTGCCATATAATGACATTTTTTATTTGTTTCTTACAAAATATGTGTATATTGACAAAATGTTCGAGGTTTTATGTTTTTGCGTCGCCGATTACTGATCATTTTGTATCTCAAAAGAATTATAAAACGATATGGCACCAAAAACCCACTTAACGAACATTTTGCGTATACTGAAAACATTTTTATCTTTTGAAATGAAATGTGCAGGGATTAGCTACCCCATTACTACGTACTGCATACTACATTACCCTATTAGCTCATTTTTAAGGGCCCTTTGACAAAGAATTCCCTATTGTATTATATTTCTAATAAGAAAGCAAATTTAAGTCCTTAATGGCTGAATACTGAAACACCACTCAATATTTACAGTATTACCATGTTGCTAAAAATAGCATTGGCTCTTCTCATCTCATAGGTAAAATCGTAAAATGCGATTATGGAATTAGCCAAATGATGGGCAGCAGGGTCTTTAAACATTTACTGTGATTGTCAACCTGTATGCGCAGCACACAACACATCCAAACCGGACACTGTGGCAATTTTTGGGGTAGGCCTGTGTCAAGTAGTGCCACATATTTGGCTGAAATTATGATGACTCAATATTTGAGACCCTCTCAAAGCCCGGTATCCTACCGATTACTGGCATTTCAAAGAGTTCAGAGGGCCTTGAATATTGAATAGTGTTTCAGTATTTGGCGGTAAGTGTGACAAATTTCAAGTACCTGCACCTGCCTTAAGCCATATTATTTAAATTAAACACATCAACTATTTAATATGCTGTATTTATACCAAATCAATTATATATAGCAATAATAGTGCACATATCCATGATATAATTGAAATAAAACATAAAATTTATGACCTGCAGATTCATTTTAATACCATACTTATCTATGTTTCTATCAGATAATAAATGTTTACGTGTTATTCAAGTATTTATTTTATTATCCTATAGAAATGCAGGTAGTGTCTGCAGAAATCCTGATAATGTTACCAGCAAAATTGATTATTGAGATAAAAGATGCTAGATTAAAGTGGATTAATATGACATATAATCGTGCGCATTGATATCTCATTATTTTTTGTTTAAATAAAAGTTTACTGCTTGTACCCAAAACATTAACTGTTTAAATAGAAAAAAATCACTTTAAATAATAATCCAAAACAACTCTAACAATTCATTATCTATTATTCATTATTATTTAAAAATGTATAAGTACATATTTTTATTTGAAAAAAATTACCATGGTGTATATCAACGTCTGTGCTGCCTGAGCATCAAGTTGAGCAAGCCATATATTTTACAACAGTTATAGTTAAACACATTGCATTGCATAAGGCACATTGCTCATAGAACTGATGGCCGTTGGGGCAAAAAGGTTCTCGAATGGAGACCGCGCACCGGAAAACATAGCATGGGACTGCCTTCTACGAGGTGGACAGATGACCTGGTGAAGGTAGCTGGGAGTCGTTGGATGAGAGCCGCATGTAACCGCTCGTTGTGGAAATTTAAGGGGGAGGCCTCTGGCTGTTATGAATATGAATAGTTAAACTGGGTGGAGTATAACTTAAAAATGCTCAACGTTACCACAATGCAGGAACAAATGATGAATTAGCAAATTCAAAATCTTGATATTAGTTGTCTTTAATTACACAGCCTGTCAGATTTAGATGAACTGCAAAAATAATTAATAGATGAAACTGTATTGAATACGTTTTATGTTCCTATCATTATCAATTATATTTGCCCTCAAAGTACTGGCAATGAGTTCATAAAACGTTATAATTGCTGTTGTTAAATTATCGCAGTCTTGTTAATAGTATCCGCTTACGGCTAAGCAACTCTATACCTGCCTACTCTTTACTTTAAATGTTTTATTTTACATATTATACAGGATGGTGTCCAGTAAATAGCACGACATACTGCAGGGGGTGAGAGCTTGGGTCAATACCTACCAAAAAAACACGGATTTACAGTAGTACAAAACTTTCCGAAATATCGAAAAAATCTACCTTGACACAGATTTTTAAGCATCTCGTAATGAAAAATTCCTTTTCAAGTTTTTTTTATCTCTAATTATTTGTGAATAGTTACTTTACTCGTTGATAAGTCTTTATTCTATTAAAAACTACAATGTTTTCAAGAAATACAATTTTTATTTAAATTTTCACAGTACAATTTCCTAGTGGTGAAAAAAAAATCCGTAAGATTTTGCTGAACATATATTGTTTGGTTTTGGTAGGTATTGATCCAAGCTCTCACCCCCTGCAGTATGTCGTGCTATTTACTGGACACCCTGTATATGTCGCTGGCAGCAGACATTTCGTCCCACCTGGGTATCTATGAGGTTGCCGTCAAGGCCGTTTGGACGCCTATCTATTACCAAACCATTAATATTTTCAGAAACTATATACGCCGTAAAATATTTGTAATGTCTCCTTAAAACAAATATGAAGGACGTTCATACATTTCTCTTTACATTTCTAACGCATTGTCCCGATTCAAACTAAATGACGCTTTACGGGTTACGTCATCGTGATTTCGGTTAATAAATTTGTCGGATGTTATAGGATTTTTTCAGATGCTTCCTACATAATAGGTCTCTAAACCTCGACAACTACTTACTGATGGCAAAACGCCAATTGACCTTATGAATGCAAATGGCCAATCTTTTATCATATAAAACTGTAACTGTATACGAATTCAGATTCATTATTCAATTAAACGCATCATGTGACTGTGTTCAGGGCTTGGAATACCGGTGGGTGCAAACGGGCAAGTTGGTGGCGGATGGACCGATCACTGCACTGTCATGGAATCTCGAGGGCACTCGGCTGCTAACAGGCGGCAAGATACTGCAATTATGGCACCAAGCGTCGCTCTATCAAGATGACAGCCAACGTGAGATAATGTTTTCTTTCAGTTTATCTATTCAAGATGCTTTAAATTCATCATTTCAAGTGTTATTATCAATGTTGACAAACCTTATCTATAAATCAAATTAGATATCGTGATTTAGGACGAACTTGAATATTTTCTTACATGAAGTAGGCATGCACATGTACCTGCTACCAATTTGCTTGAATTAAATAAATGACTTTTGTACCACTAAAGTGACAAACAAGCATTAGGCCCGTCTGATGGTAAGCGTTTACCGTACCCTATGAACGCTTGCAAAACCAGAAGTACCACGCGCGCGTTGCAAGAAAAATATGTAAAGCTATTGAATTTAAGGCCGCAAAATGAAACATGCTTTAGTTTATGCCTATCGCGGCTGAAACTAATTTATCACAACATAACTTTTTTTTGTTCGTGCCCAGTGGAAATTCTTCACGAACTTCCTTTCCGACTCCTACCGACTAAAACCACTGGAGCGGTATCTTCGGCACCTAAGTGAGACTCCAGGTCCTCGTATGATCACACTAGATCCGCCCACATAACAACATACCTAGTAACTAGAGTTGAGAAAATGGCTGGCATTGTATTTTTGGTTGATTTGTAGACTTTACGATACCTACCTAAGATAGATTTTATATATTGGATTTCTGCTCTCCTACACTTGCGCATAGAAAATTACGTTTATTTATTATTTCCAGCGAGTTCAGGTGTGACATTCCAGATCGGTGGTGACAAGGATGACAAGCCGAAGCAGGCCGAGGAGGACGAACCGGTGAGTAGAGCGCAGATTGCGATACTTTGATAAGATAAACACATACAACAATACGCTTCACGGATCCACCGTCCGCTCTTATCGTTGTTTTGTTTATCTATTATGGTCTGCACGACTATATTTAGTATGAATACAATGATCAATTAGCTTTATTACACTTTTATAGTGAAGTGATTTTATCACATATATACGAGTACCTATGTCTTCTTCGCGCGATGATGATGCTTGATAATTCGATTTCGAATAGAGTTCTAAATTGGTAAATCATTAAAATCACAACGTATAATAGTTTAAAATGTAATCGCAATAATAATAATATGAAAATATGAATAATGTTAGCAGCAAGAATCTCAACAGGTATTAATCTTATTAGTACTAAATACTAATTTATTAAAGAGTTATACAGATGTCTGTGTATCTAATGCATCGTAAATTATGCAAAATAAGACTTATTCGCACTCCAATTAAATGCTCTCATTTCGTTGACCGCTATATTGATATAGTACTTCCGTAACGCATTAAAACACAATTAGAATTTTCATCTGCTGAACTCCATTATTTACATAAATACTATCGTAAGTACTCGTGCAATCAAGAACCTTTTACGAATTCCTATCTTTGTGTAATATATTGTATCACTTACGTAACTTATATCAATTGAAGAAGTGATTCTACATTTTAATCAGTTAAACGCCATTGTTAATAGGAATAACTATTGAGTATAACAAGTTTTGGTAACCGGAATATTAGAAAAGAGTTCGTGTGACTACTACGTATTTACTATGTTTCATCATATTGTATATTTGTATAGTCTACAGATAATTGTTCGATGTTCCAATTTTAGTTTATGGCTCCATCGGTTTACTATGATTCTGCCAATGTCAAGGTTGGATAAAAAAAATGTAGATATTATATAGGAAAACCAAAATAAATAGCCCTTAAATAGCAAATCAAACCTGATCTGGTTGAATAACCTAAAAGTGTAATGCACAAACATTTATATTATAATGTCAAAACAAATCACAATGATGATAAACAGAACATAAATAAGGTAAATGTTTCTCCCGAACATTAAAGATATAAGATAAATACATTAAACAGAATTAGAGTTTAATATTGTTATTTTTAACAAATTTATTTAATATTTTAACTGAAGATGATTCGACAAGGGTAAGAAGCAATGAAATATTAACAGGCCTGCGAAACTTGGAAGACAGAATATCATACAGGGGAACAACGAGATTGGGACAGGAGAAAAATAAGTGCTCTAAAGTACCTTCTGCCATACCACATTCACAGAGAGAATTGTTACGAATACGGAGTTTAGCTAAAAATACTGGAGAACAAACATGTCCTAAACGAAGACGAATAATAAGTGAAGTGACTATTTTTGGAAATGTATATTATGTTTAAAAAACCAGGGTTTAGACGGGATAGTAGGTTGAATACTTTTTTTCTTTCTTTTCTTATTTTCTTTTTTTTAAAGTAGTAGTAGTATCCCCGCACGGAACATATATTTGTATAGTCTACAGATAGTTGTTCGATGTTCGCAAATGGAACATATCAAAAACCATGGTAAGCATTCAAATCAAAGGAGTTCAATATCGGAGTCAGTATTGAACAAAAACTGTTGACTTTTCTTAAGAGCCTGTCAAATCCATGAAATAAAAGCTCTTAATATTTTTAAATTTGAATAAAGAAGTAAGCAGCTCAGTAAATTATCTTAAACCCGTGAATAGAGAAACATAGTAAATGTGAAAGTTTGTTTGTTTGTCCTGCATCGCGCTCGAACGGCTGAACGGATTCAAATGATATTTTTTGGACAGGTAGATTATATATTATCAATATCATGGAATAGAATACATACGCGATTTCCAGCTATTCTAGGGTACCATAACTAGATAAAGCCTTTTTCACATTTGCAATTTTCACGGCTGAATACTGAAACGCCACTAGTGTACCAAACTATTCGGCCGTTAGTGTAATATTTTGAAGTGAAACTTCTTTTGGGCCGGTGTGAATTGGACTTTATGAAATGAAAATATGTAACGAAAGAGAGACAACTGTAAATATATTTATAGGGTTTAGGCTGTTAGAGAATGAGATAAGCACGTTTCTATATTGTTTCCCTATTCCCTATTGTCGATCAATCTCTCTCCCTTTCACTTCTACCGCGTATGAACTCACACTCGACATTGTTTTTTGTATAGCAAATTATCCTTTGTGTTTTCTAGGGATGGATATGCGTGTGGCAATGTCACACAGCAACTCCGGCGCATCACCTCGCGTTTTCTCCGGACGGCGTCCTTTTTGCCACATCTGGCATCAACGATAGACTCGTCAAAATCTGGTATCAGAACAAAGGTAATAAAATTTGTCTAAATAGTATCAAAGTAGATGCCGAATATGAATTTTTATTTTCACTATTCTATGCTAACTAGTAGGTATGATACACTATGACTTAATACGACTGTTTGTTTTTGGATAAGAGTTATTTAAACACAATCATGTCTTAGGTTTTCGCGATTGTTACTCATTATAATTATACACTTTTAAACGGATTTCATCGCGTACAGTATAGGTTTTTCTTATAATAAAACACTTTTAAACTGATTACATCGCGTATATAACGTTACGAAAACAAAAATATATAATAGACGCGCGATGTATTCTGTAAGGGTTATATTAAAATGAGTTACATAAGGCCAAAAATAATCTTATCTACACAAATAAATAAAATTGAAGTGTCTGTTTGTAATGTCAAAATAACAGCTTTTTACTAAATGCATATGAAGTATATACGGTACATATAACAAAAAACCATTATTAATTTTTCTATCTCTCGGTTCTGTCTGTCTGTCTGTTTGTTCCGGGTAATCTCCGAAACGGTTGGACCGATTTTGACGGGACTTTTACTGGCAGATAGCTGATGTTATAAGGAATAACTTAGGCTATTTTTATCTTAAAAAAATAATTAGGGTTCCGCGCAAAAAAAAAAAACCCTTGAAATCCAATATATATATTCTATGTCAAGTGTCTATGTCGAAGTAGTCTAAATTTCTTTTAAATAAAACGCGGGTGAAACCGCGGGTCCCAGCTAGTCACTAATAAAATCTTCTTCAATTCTTCTTCTTCAACTGCTAGTATGCACATACGAAATGGGTGTGTTTAAATCCAGTTTTCCTTTTTGCGCACACTAATTAATGTTGGTTGTTAATGTAAAGGACACCAACATCCTTTTTTGTCGTTGGAGCAATCTCATAAACTTTCTCCACCCTAAGAAATGCGGAGGGGACTGCGGGACTCTAGTAGGGACGTTTTTATTATACATACATATGTAGGGTATTCCCTACAGTTTTCTCGGGGGAGTCACACAAAAGTTTTTACCGACTTCAAAAAAGAGGAGGTTCTCAATTCGATGCGTATTTTTTTTTATGTTTCTACACTGATTACTCCGAGATTTGTCGACCGATTTGAGCAATTCTTTGGTGCAGAATGCTTTCGAGTTGGTCCCATATAAATTTCACCACAAACATCAATCAAATTGAATAGTTTTTTAGATAGCTTCAATAAACAGGTTAATTGACTGCACTTATCTAGATGATGTCTTAATAGTTTATGAGAACCGATTTGAGTAATCCTTATTTTAAATACTGATATCAACTTAGAAAAGATCTTACATATAATTACACTAAAAAGAAACAAATAAAAACTTTTAGCAAAAAAAATGCCGACTTCAAAACCCCTACACGATATAAAAATATTAAAACCACTGAAAAGGAAAAAAAAATACTTTATGAAATTGGGCGGGGCCAGGTATGAAATATAACTTCTCGTTGGTCTGCATGAACGATGGTTGGGGCATACCTGGCCCCGCAGACTTCATAAAGTTTTTTTTTCCGTTCCGTTCCGTTTCCGTTTTCTTTAAGTGAAGTGAAGTGAAGCTGAAGCCGTGAGTGAGTTTATCTTTTATTTTGGGTAGTAAATAAAAGTCGCAAGGTGCCAGGTCGGGACTGCAAAGAGAATGACTCACTAATTCTACACCTTCCAAATACAAATATTCGATTATCCGACTGGCGGGGTGAGCTGGAGCGTTGTCGTGATGGAGGCGGATCCTGCTTCTTGGGTGCTACTGTTAAACCTTTTCCAAGACAACGGGTAAACAAGGACAAACATACCAATCTGCAGTAACAGTCCTTTTCCCGCTAGCCCAGTTGAAAGAATGAGGCAAACATTTTTTCCCTTGACTTCTGCCCTTCTTTACTTTTGTTGGCAAATCTTCGAATTGAAACACGTATTGGGCAGATTGTCTTTTGGTTTCGGGCTCGTAATAACAATACATTCAGCTTTCTTCACCTGTGGCAATGTCAAACACCGCGTTCAAGTCACCTCCGTTATACTTTTCAAGCATTTCACGGCACCAATCCAAACGATTTTTCCAAGCGTTTTTGATATTCCGTCAAATTATGAGGTATACATCTGATACAAAGCTTTTTGTCGCCTAAATGTTAGTGTAAGACTTTTTGCACTTGACTCATACCAATGCCTAAACTTGCCTGGATCTGTGGATATGTCACTCTTTTATCAGTAGAAGGACGTTTTTCACGCAAATCATCAGTGAGATTGCTTCGACCACGTTTAAACTCATTAAACCAGTTCTTCATGAAATGCTAATCGAAGTCTATCATAACATAGTTGTTGATTAAGACTGCAACGAACGTCGTAATAAATCGTAGCGAAAATTTTCTCTAGTCAAATCCATTTCGCCGCACGACACGATGTTTTCAATTTGCCGCCAATTTGCAAAAACAAATTTTTTATGACATATGAATTCAATATACATCTGCAGCTACACAAAGAGTTATTTACTCGAAAAAAATATCGGCATCCTTTCTTACTGGCCAATTCTAAAAATATGCGGTGAGACCCTCGTATATTTGAAATAAGATTGTCTAACTCTTACGTCTTTAAACTGCCTAACTGTTTCTAATGAAACTTGCCAGTTTGGCAGCTAGGTTGCTTGGAGCCCAGAATAGGACATTTGAGGGATATAGTTCCGTTCTAGAGAATTACAAAAGATTACGATACGTGCAGAGCTAGTTAAATATAATATGAAGATAGCTAAGATAAAACAACCTGTTTCCAACTAATAGCTGGTATGTCGCCTGATTTGTAAAAACCAGTTTATACTCATTACAACTCGTTGTAATGATAGTGTGACGACTGACACGATAATTGTTGTAGTAATCTTCGGAAGGAGAATGGTGAGCGTCAACAAATTCCAATAACATCATGCCATTACGTCTGTATTTCTTGAAGGGTTAGGCAGAGATATACTGTGTTACATCTACATTGCAATTTGCGATTACTTGGCAAAATTCCTGCATCCCGACTTCTCTCTCTCATATTATAAAACAGAAAAATATTTACATTATAACTACCCGTATCACAGTTACATGATCATCAAAAAAGCATTTTTTCACATGGAAGCGCTTTGAATAACCAGCTTTCATGTTATATATGTATTTCATTATGACGTGCAAATAAAAACATAAAAAATAAAATACGTTAGCTAGTAAACAGAGTTCCGATAAAAAACTTAATTTAATGAGAATGCCCCGAAAACACAAAAAAAAAATGAAAATTTTATTGGTCTTCTGTAAAAATTGGCCTTATAGGCCCTCCTTCTTTGCTACTTAAAGATACAATAGTGCGCATACTGTGAATAATGCAAGTCAAATAGAAAATTATGTTTCTCGCAAGTTTAAAAAAAAAGTGAATAGTCATAGGGTTAATATAGCAGATTTTAGTTTCAAGTTTATAATTATTTTTATTATATTAATATCTGGTGGGTCAGCTAGTAAATCATAAACCGGAAGTATCATAGATCCATACGTATTTAAAATTTATTTGACTTCATTCACAACTTAAAGACGGAAAAAGGCATACAATACATATATAATATAATAATATCAAGCTATACGTTTCCAGTATAAGGTGATCTCGCATTGTATTGGCTTTCCGTACTTACTTTAAATAAATAAGAGATCAGCGTAAACTGCATTTTATAGCTTGATATGTAGCCGTGTGTACATATCATATAATATAAAATAATTTAATTGGTATATATTATTAGGATTTAAAGTTTAATGTAAGTTAAATTGTGTGTTATTAGATCATCATTTCAGCCGAATAAAGTCCACTGCTGGACACACGCCTCTCCCAAAGATTGCCACAACGACCGGTGGGCGGTGTGGGTGTGTTGTGTTCTCATAGGGAGATTTAGCCATAATCGCAACGCTTGGTAAGCGGGTTGGCAATCGCATGTGAGTTGCTAATGTACTCGAAGGATGCTGCTGCCTATCGGGGGCCTGCCTATATGCTGCTAATCCGATAGTCGCCTTTTCCACGGGATGAGATGGATTGGTGCTATTCGTAGCCGGCACCATACGGATAGTGTTATTCAATAAATTAAACAATGGCCGTTCCTATATATTGTTAAGGTTTTTAATCATCTTGTTTTTTACGTTATGTTTATTTAAGAAACGAACGACGCTCAAGCCGACTCTTTTGCAACCATAAGATCGATTTGAGTCAGTCAAGTTATATCAGTAAATAAATTAAAATTACGATGTGTACTACTTACTGTTTATAGTTTTATTATAAAACTAGCTGGGCCCCGCGGTTTTACCCGCGTTTAATTTAAAAGGAATTTAAAGTTTCAAGGGATTTTATTTTTTTGTGCGGAACCTTAATTATTTTTCTTAAATTAAAGTAGCCTAAGTTATTCCTTATAACATCAGCTATCTGCCAGTGAAAGTCCCGTCAAAATCGGTCCAGCCGTTTCGGAGATTACCCGGAACAAACAGACAGACAGACAGACAAAAAAATTAAAAATTGATTTTTTGTTATATGTCCCGTATATACTTTCATATGCATTTAGTAAAAAGCTGTTATTTTGACATTACAAACAGACACTTCAATTTTATTTATTTGTATAGATATACTGCAGAAAGGGAGGAAATTCTATGAGTAACCGCTTAATGTAGTTATAACCGTAATGTTACAATTGTTTTATTACTAACTTTTTTTATTGTTGCAGTGCTCGTCCAAACACACAATGATCATTCTCCTCCTGAGTTGAACTACACGTTCATCTACGTGGCGCATCCACGCGCTGTCACACATCTTTCATGGCGGAAGACTAGCAAATATATGCCCAAGTAAGTTGCGCTTAAGGCAAAATCAAATTTGACTTCATACGTAACTCCCCATTAACACAGTACATTAGGGTAGTTGGGCTTGCATCGCACTTAAATTGGTAGATACGTAAATATGTGTCCTTAGAACTCCGTCTACGACACAACAACTAACCAATATCTAACTACTACTACACTACAACTAACCGTGCAGGGCAGGCATGGTAAGGATGCGTTAAGGGACAGCCTATCAAAAAAAAATCTTTTCTAAATATCAGGCTTGTTTAGTGTGGACTTTTTTTTTTCTTTTTTTTAAAAAACGTTGCCCCACACTAGGATTTCTCCTGTGTCGTGGGTGCGTTTACAGACATGAATTCCACATACAATACACCCAGACCCGGAACAACTATCTGCAGATCATACAAATATTTGTTCCGTGTGGGAATCGAACCCACGACCCGGAGCGCTTTTTTTACTTTTTTCTGCTACATTGTCCTCTCATTATTTATTTTGAGAACAATGTAACCAAAAATACTGTAACAATTATTATGATTTAAAAAGAGTAACCATGGAGTTTCTTGCCCGTTCTTCTCCATAGGAAATCAACATCTTGGAACGCGGCAACTAAAGTTATGAGTATGAGGCTGCATAAGGTTTTACATGAATAAAAATATTTTTATGTTATCTTACTTCTCTTTTGAAAATAATTTCAATGGATTAATTCAATAGAGACTTAACAAATGACGCGATAAAAAATATGTTCACACACTTTGTCACTGCCAGGAATATAAGAGTTCTTGGTGGTATCCTTTACAATCCTCCCCAAGAAGTGCCTGGGGGCCGGCCTTGTTACAGTCACCTTTCCTCTAGAGGGGGAGCTCGCTCTACAATAATCCCCTCCGAAATGTGCCTAAAGGCGTGGCATCAATGAGCGGCTCTAGTGTGATCTTACTAGCACCTGGAGCCCCTCTTCTGTGCCGAAGATGACAGCTCCAGTGGTTTTAGCCGGTAGGAGTCCGGCATACCCCTCCGACTTTCCCCATGGAGGAAGGAGGAAGTTCATGATGAATTTCCACTGGGGACCAATAAAAAAAGATTATAAGACGTGATAGGACGTCTTACGGGGTGATGATAATAAATAATAATTGTTGCCCTAGTGCGGCCGCCTAAATACAACTTGCTACGTGCGTGGCGTTTGCTGACTCCACATATACGTCACAAAAGTGAATAACATATAATTATACTCGTTATCTACTCAGGGGTAGCGTAGGCAACGTGCTAGTGACGTCATCGGTGGACAATATCTGCCGCGTGTGGGCGGAGACGATACTGCCGGAGGACGAGTGGGGCGGTGGATGCGTGACGTCACACTCACGTTCTCCACCGCGCCGCCAGCGGGCCACGCATCGCCACAAGCACCGGTTCATGCAGCGGCTGAAACACATGAAGTAAGTATGCCCCTAATATTATTATTCGGAATCCTAATCCTAGCACCTATTCCTTCCCGCCCCACCAATGCAGTGGTCTAAACCGAAGTTCGATTCACACCACAGGAAATAGTGCGGATATGTGAAATAGCAACGCGCAAGTGTTCCGTGTGGTGTCCGGATTAAGAATATAGCACCATTATACTCACTCCCGTCTCCAGTGGATGTCGTAAAAGGCGATTAAGGGAATCTGAACCAGAGGGATGGGCAGCAGCGTCCCTTCTGTGAACCGGTAGCCATACTGCGCTCACCATCCCGCCTGCCAAGCGTGGTGGTGAGTATTGGCAAATACCCCCCAAAATGATGACACAGTTGTGTAAATCTATGGGGGAGGCCTTTGTTCAGCAGTGGACGTATAAATGGCCGATTTGATGAACGCGCAAGTATGCCATTCAAAACTTCGAATTTCAATAGAATGTGTGTGAGCCTTTACTGTGTCGTCTGCAATGGTTGCAAATGCAGATTAAGCACCATGGGCTGTAAGATGCCTCCCGAGAAGAAAAACAATAAGGATGCTTCGGCTACCATGACCGACACTACTGTGGCTCCCGCAGGATAGGTATAGGGCAGAGAATTGTCGCGCAGTCAGTCCATTCTGTTAAATTCATCGCTGACTGTGTCAGGTTTCATATGACATGGAGAGCCTGCGGTCATGTATCGAACAATTCCTACAGCTAAAACTAAAAAAGACAGATAAGCTTTCGTGATTGGGAAATAAAAATTAATCTAAAAAAAATAACGTATAAAAGAAAAAAAAATACGTTTCGGAGACAGTTAAACCGAATAAGACAGAAACGTATTTTCCTTTTTTTAACCATGCGTGTTGTGTGAACCCTTCAACCTGATGGATTAAAATTCTACACGATTTGTAGAGGCAGGTGTCGGCTTCAACATTGTAAAAATGCTTGATCAAGCGGGTCTCGGATCATTAACGGTACCGTCAAGCAAAAATATAATGTTGCGTCAAGTGCGCGTCAGTCATGTTGTCGTTTCACTGTTGTTTTGTAAACAATCAATTAGGCGACAAGCAAAAAGCAATCTACGTACTTGCCTCGGGATTAGGGCTGCCAGATCGCAATACCGAAATATCTTCACAAAATTTCAGTGTCGGGATTTTGGCGTTGTTGTCTGGAGAAATAAATAATAAGAATTAAAAACAATGTTTTTTTGGATAGACAACCTACTATAATAATTAAACTACATAATGAATTCCCTCTATAAACTAAATTACATAGCCACATGTATTTTACATTTCCGTTTTCCGAGTCCACAATGTTAGATTTTTCAAAAGTATCATGAAAAGTGTTAAAATTGAAACATTACTTTAAAGTTATGCAGTAAAGCTTTAGGATTAGTTTGTCTGGAGATTTGTATTTTTTCGGAAGTCTGGTATTCATATGTAATGTCAGGAGAGCCCAGACGAATATCGACAACCCTACTCTACGCTTGAACGTCGCGTAACTCCCTTAAAGTTACTTTCCGAAGCATTATTTAGATGTACTTTTGTACTGTCTAAACGGCCTTGACTATAAACTTTCCTTTATGATTCACGTGTATTACTAGAGATTTATAATCGCTTCGCATGAACAATTTCAGTGCAACATGCAATATAATCATAATTTTTACAAATGTTCGTAAGTTAAAATATGCAATAGTTATGAAGTCAGCGGAAAAGGAACCGATTGCAGAATTTTGCTAAACATTGTACGCACAGCTACATCAAGCTATTAATTTCCAGTATACGCTGATCTCGCATTGTTTCGGTTTTCCGTACGATGAGAGATGAGCGTAAACAGCTTCTGTTAAACAGCGTAAATAGCTTGATATGTAGGCGTGTGTACCAACTCGTCAGCCTTGTTCTGATAGCCAATTCTCGTAATAAAGGACACCGGCCATAGGCCATACATAGTAAGTCCGGTCCATTTCGACGGACAAAAGCGATAATATAATTAAAATACTGCCAAAAATACGCAAGTAATTATATAGACTTTAAAATAAAAATTGACCGTGGGAATTCAAAGATATTTGAATGTAAAGAAACGGATTTTGAAGACAACGAGGGTAGATAATGCTAATGAAAGCTGCGTACGAATAAATAAATAAATTACACATTTTAAAACTAAAACTGCTATTTGAAAAGTTGTTTAATAATCTTCATATTCATAATAATAACCATTTTGACGTGACATTTGATTTGATTTGGCATTTAGTCTTTTAGCCAAAGACAATATATTTATATAATATACAAATACTTGCGAAAGTTTCTTAGAAAACAGAACTGGGATATATAAACCGATAGATCATAATGTTAATTTAAAGTCGTGAGTTATTTATTGGTAGAAGAATATCATAATATTTTGCATATGGCAACTCACTTAAATGAGAATACAGTTTTAATCAATTTCCTTTGCCGATTTCCTTTTTTGTGATCTTCACTATCCCGCCGTTTTGAGCTATCTACAAATTACGGTAAATTTAAGCAATTTTTTTTATATACATTTCATTTTTGTCCGCTGGTAGGCCTATTTTGGCCGATGTCCTTTCCACAAAAGCTGAAATAGTAATATCTTAGGTTTTCGCGATTATTACACATTATAATAAAACAATTTTAAACGGATTACATCGCGTATATTATAGATTTTTATTTTCCTGACATTTCGAATACTTTGCAACATTCGTGGTCGCAGGATGACTAAGATGACAGACGTAGTTACAAATTTTAAAAAGTTATTTTATTTTATCTACCATACAATAATAATCAAATATTATTAGTTTCGACGCACACAGTAATCACTCACAGTTTCTTGATGGATTTAGTGCGGTATGTTGTTTGGGACTTTATTATTTTAAAAACTGGATTCCAAACAGGTGGTACCTGCCAACCATCTTCTCTATTAAAATTAGGATGTATTTTAATTTCAGTAGCCTCACAAAACATTCTTGGTACATATCGGTTGTCTTTCGCGAGGACTTGTGGTTGATCAAAACGAATATAATGGTTAGGTTTGCCTCAGGCATGTTCACACACTGCAGAGTTTTTGAAAGAACATATAGCTGACGTCAAGCATAGACGCTCCACAAAGTCTGCACGACCAGTTACATGCCGTTTGTCGTCATTTTGGGGGGTAACTGACAGTACTACTGCGCTTGACAATCGGATTGTATAGCGCAGAATGACTGCTGCTCCACAAAAGGGACGTTGTTGCCCATCCCTATAGAGCTCCTTAAATTGTACGACATCCACGGTACGATATGGGGTGGTGCTACATTCTTAATCTAAACACCACACGGAATGGAGTAATACAGCCATACTCCATCGTTATTTATATTCTTAGTCGCCTTCTTCTTGGGAAGAATACAGAAACTTTACTTAATATTGTAAAGTAAATTGGAAGAGGCATACTCATGTTGGCGGGATAGTCTGAACTGAGAATTGTTCAAACTTGTATTAAAAGCTAACAGGATTTTTCCTGTGGTACAGGCTACAGACATAAATTCGATATGCACAAACACCCAGACCCGGAACAACTACCTGTAGGCCATGCAAATATTCGATCTGTGCGGGAATCGAACCCGCGACAGCTCGTTAAAACTGACATTGGAATTGTAATATAGTGTAATATAGTGCTCTCCAATTTACAATCGACATCCAAAGTCATTACAAAGTGTGAAAGTGAAGTGATTAACTTTCTGATAGATAGATAATAATATGGTACCAACCATCCTGCGACTACAAAAACTGCAGTGTTCGAAACGTTAGGAAAACAAAAATCTATGATAGACTGATGTAATGTAAAGATGTAATCCGTTTAAAAGGGTTTTGTTAAAATGAATAATAATCGCAGTGACCTATGACCTTCTATCAGTATCGTATGTGGTACTGTTAGGACGTGTTAGGGCGGGGCGGCGAGCAGCCGCTCCGTTTTGTCATTCAGCTGTCGTGTCGCTCTCTTCCCTTCCCACTCCCCACCTCCCCGCGCATACCTAAGGCGGTACAGCGTTATCGGCCAGGCTATAGTGTAGAAATAAAAAATAATACTTTTAGAGACTTCGTATATTATAATTATTGTCACAATGGAAGTATGGCGTTAACCCGATCATTTCAAGCGTTTCTTTTGAATTGACACTCTGCGTAGCCTTCATGACACACATTTTTCATACCATTTTCAACATTATTTTATATTGTCTCTTTCCTTAGTGGCCAAATACACCCTATAGTACTTATATTTAGAAAAATCATTAAGTGCCACTGACTCAAGCTTCATTAATATGAAGTGTAAAATTTCGTGTCTTGCATTGATATTTGATTGTTTCAGGACATGTTTCCACATCAGACGGACGGCGCAGTCATCCAAGCAGCCCGGCGCACCCATTCCAACCCTACCATCGACGTACAGCGCTCACGACTTCCACAACCCTTACCATCCAAGTTCCTACACTGGAGGTAAATACAATGGCCTTACTCAAAAGCCGGGGGACGCCTTACTATTGACATCTTTCCACCTGTTATGACCCATTGACGTATAATGTACTACGTACTAAAGTTGCTATTACAAGCAAACACTAGCGTGTATCTTCCTGACCGCGGGGCACGCGCGGGGCGAGATGTTATGTTGTCATAGAAACATGTAAATGAAATATGGCCGTCTCCATGGTAGCGCGTAGCCACGCATCACGCTTTGATAATATTTTCATTTAATTACGCATGTTTTAAAGATAATATTTTGAACTAACTAATAAAAAGTCACTCCTTGACTTTTACATAGGTTTCTCTAATTATTAATACAATATCTGTGGGATATTGTATGCACATGAAGGCATATCTAAGTAATAAAACTCAAACACGTCACGTTGCGGCAAGCGGCCTGGCATTTACTGAGTTAGAGTGTATGCGCTCTAACGGGTGTGACAAAGTATCAAGTTGAGGCGTTATTCTAGTACGTAGTACATTATACCTCAATGTTATGACCTGAGCACCTTTCTTTTTTATTTGAATATTCGATGCTCCACGCTAGGATTTATTCTGTATCGTGGGTACAGTTTACAGACGTACTTCTTACATACACAAACATTAACCCGGAACAACTATCTGTAGATCATACAAATATTTGTTCCATGCGATAACCGTGGCTTGAGAGACGTGTCTGGTATCCTCAAAAACATATTGATACCGTGCTTATAACTCATTTACATGTTCTCGACTAAATATCAATAAAAAAATGTGTAAACAACTTACGCTATATCGAGTGTAGAACGGCGAGCACAGCTTATTTAAAATAAAAAGTCCATGACTTAAGTGTGTTTTTGTTTCTCATCTTACTGTAATCATTTTAAGGTGATTATCTAATGGCGATTCTTGTATAGGAACTGTTTGCCATGTAAATGTGGCTTATACAATATGATTGTGACCCACGAGAGCTATAAAAAAATATATATAAATATGATTCGTATTTTTGTTGAGTTGCTGATTTATCATTGACATTGAAGGTCGTCTGGACTTCATCGAAGCATTTTTTATATTCTTGGCTTTTAATTCCCATTAAAAAAGTAATTAGGAGAATATCATTTTCACTGTTCAAACTACCACTCAATTAGGCGCTTAATAATATGCATGAAGACGTAATAGGAAAATCTTTTAATGACTGCGTTAGAGTGGAACTTTTTATGGGTAATATAAATTTTATAGCTTGTATATTCTTAGTATTACGAAGTTTATTATGCGACGTTACTGTATAAGTAAAATGAAATCAAGAATGAGTACTGCTGATGACTAGGATATTTCCCATTTTTTATTTTTTTTATACTTGTATCATAACATCTCACCTACTATTCTGGACGTTATTTACCAGCTACTTTAAAAAAATGACTATTATTATATTAAAAAGACTAACGTTTCATAGAAGACTATGTGTACATTTTATCTATATGAGACATACAAATTGCTATTTAAATAATATGTACACTGACCTTGTTAGGTCATATTTATGTAAAATGTAAACAGGCTATGATTTATTTATTTATATACTCTTTATTGTATACCAAAACATAATAGTTACAGTAGTTTAAATAACAAACAATACTGTAGGCGGCCTTATCGCTATCAGCGATCTCTTGTAAGATTTTACCTATGTTATACCAAAATAAACCCCCACAGGTCTACACTTCCACCTGGCAGCTTCAATAAACGCAGAGACGGATATTCCTTTGGTGCCTTCGCTAGCTGGAGGTGGACGCTTTATCCTGCACTGGCTTCACAATAAAGAGATGCACTTCACGAGTCAAGCCGAAGCAATACTGCACGATCTAACTAAAAAAGTAATTATGTTAAAAAAAATAGATTTAGAACAGGGCTGCCAGATCGCAAATCAGTAAATTCGCATAGGGTTGCCAACTTAGCCAATTTTTTATCGGACATGACCCTTTTTATATAAAAATACGGAATTCTAATGTAAATAAACGCCAATAGTACGTGGGTGCGCGTTATAATCTGTGGAAAATGTAGTGGATAGTATATTTATTTAGTCTAATTTTAAAACCATTGTATAAGACACAATATACTTATGTTCGTTTTCCCTTAAAATATATAAAAAATACTTATTTGTTCAATGTGCAAAAATGTTTCAATGTATTTTTTGTTCTTGTAGATATTAGATAAAGAAGAAACAGATGAGGGAGGATCAGGTTCGGATAACACCGCACATCCGGACGGAGAGAATGAAAGTGAGTGTACTTATCTAGACTTGTCTATTCAGAAGACTTTTTTGCCTACTAATTAGTTGCAACTCGTTTAAAATATATGTGGAGTCAGTGACTTGACGCTTTACTACCTGATTATGTAGCAAATTAGCTTGGACCATTAGGAAATAAATTTTTAATGTAATATAAAGTTATCTCACGTAACATCCTCTTTTACGGACCAAATACTGAATTTAATACTGACGTGATCGAACGCCTGCTCCACCGATATTTGGGTCCATTTATACAAATTTATTCAATGATATTTGTCTTTTTTTATCATACGATGTATCAAATGTTTCAAACTTTGATTAACATGCTTGCTTTAATATAAAATGCCTACTGCTTTTAAAATCAGTGTGCTAATACCAGAGATAAGCCATTCTCAGCTTTATAGTAAACACATAAAGTGTATTATCATTTATATTCCCATGTAAATGTTACTTAGAAACCATATGTATGGATATAAGAATACAATTTGTGGTAATAGAAAAGTAATATAACGTAAATCCATCGTAGCCTAAATATTGTTGTGCAAAGCTTGCTTAATTATAAGCCTCGTTGCTAACTTTCTTTCACGCTGCGATGTAGGACATAGACGGCCAAGTCAACATTTAACTAAAATGCAATCAGAGGATAACAGCAATAGTG
The DNA here is from genome assembly GCA_947459985.1 of Diloba caeruleocephala. Lineage (NCBI taxonomy): Eukaryota > Metazoa > Arthropoda > Insecta > Lepidoptera > Noctuidae > Diloba > Diloba caeruleocephala. The sequence continues at coordinate 9,826,129 of OX381618.1, forward strand.
ATGAACAACCAGGTAACTTAGAAATTATGCTTTTACTTGATAATTACTGTTGAAAGCAAAGCATATATATTCCGAATGTTCTAGACTGGTGATGAAGAAATTTCTATTATTAAACTTACAAAATCTGTAGTGTTGTTGTGGTTTTATACTATAGGCCTTAGCGACAGCGGAACAAGTTTCATTCGATATAAATGTATTCCAAAATGTTTATATATACATCTACGAAATTTACTATGGATGGCTGATAAGATGAAGGGGCTTAATAAAAAGCTGTTACCCTCGACCTCGTTCGCGGGGGAACTAATATAAAACCCTTAGTGCACTTGATAACACCATAAAACATCTCCTATATCCTATTCATGACATAATCTACAGCTGTTCCGAACTTCATATCAAGAATATTTTCAGCCGTTCGAGCGTGATGGAACCTCATACATTCATACTTTCACATTTGTAATAATCGGGAGATTATTTCACGGAACTTATAAAGTTACGAAACAACACATCACTAACCTATACTTGTAAAACCATCATGTACCATGTAACCTTTAACTTATTATCTAGGTAGCGGGAACCACAGTCACCCGAGTTTGTCCAACACCACGTCAATAAACTCGATAGCTACCGATGTAACGTGTACGCATCTTCCGGACTCGCTCGACGCGAAGATAGAATCTTTACTGCGGGACTGGCATCAGAGTCCTGACCTACTGTTCTCTATACACCCTGTTGATGGCAGCTTTCTTATATGGTGAGTACGACGTCTTACTCCTTAATTCGCTCGTTACTGTGAGATTGGCATCAGATTTCTGCTTCTGAAGCTTCTTTATGAGGTCTTATAGCCAGATAGTTACTAACTAATGTTTCTAGGTGACGAGCGCAGTGTGGTGCCACGCACGACTAGATCTGGGAAACATACATTAAATGTTATGGGCAGGCGTGACGCATACTACTAGGAAATTGAATACCACCGTTTATCATATCGGCCATTTATACGTCCACTGTTGAACAAAGTCCTCCACCATACATTCCACAACTGTGCCATCATTTCGGGGGCATTTGCCAATACATTGGCACAATACAATACAATGGTTGGTGAGCGCAGTATGGCTACCGGTTCACAAAAGGGACGCTACTGCCCATCCCTCTGGTTTAGATTCCCTTAGTCGTACTATATTCTTAATCCAAACACCACACGGACTACACGTCTCGTTACCAGGTTGTATATAAAAAAACCGGACAAGTACGAGTTGAACTCGCGTGGAGAGTATGGTTAGAATGTCAAGAACAGCAGTATTTTATATGATTTCTCCTACCAGTGCCATATCTGTATGACGGTATGGTTAGGGCAGTGGCTAAGCGCTTGGCTTTCTGTGCTACATGTCACGGGTTCTTCCGGGTCTAGGTGTTTGTTCATGTGAAATTTATTTTTGTGTACTGTACGTACGACACAGGAGAAACACAAGAGCACCGTTAGAAAAAACTTTAGCAGTTATTAAACAATATATGTAATACACATTATTCTATTCAGGGTTTGCGAATGGTTAGACGAGTTACAAGTGGGTGCGATCCGGCAAGCACAAGTGTCGTTCTCTGCGCGGATACCCTCGGCGTTCCCGCTCGGCGACGCGACCACCATGTGTACGCCTGCCGCGCTGTACCATGCGGCTGCGCAGCCGCTGTACGTGCGACACCGGACTAAACCGGTTATGCCAAGTACGTTCACCTTCTGTTATGATTATGGAATTCTCTTTTTATCTTGAAAGTTGTGACGAAATAGCACGGTTAAATCGCGCTACATTTGCTCAGTGCAAATCCCGTATAAAGGACTAGTCACACTGACGTGAATCTCCTGGACAGCGGGACGCGCTTTTGAGTAAGTTTTTTTAGTTTTATAACATTGAAGGACTTGAAGGGCCGTTCAAACGGTGGTAAATTTTGTTTCAAATCAAAACGTCTCGCGTTACGAGCGGGATTCGTATCAGTTTGAGTAGTCTAGACTAGTAGATATTACAATAAAACCAAAGCTTTTTTATCACGCAAAAGATTCAAAAATTGATCATTTGTTCGATGAACGGTCACTATGAACATATATAACACTTCAACTATAACACTTTAGAATCCAAAATACCTGTAGCTGTACTTATCTTACGAAGTACGATCGTAAATTAAGTAATAAAACATGTCCGCCAAAGTACGCCCACTGCTGAAAAAACGCCCTCCCCCACCGACTTCCATAACGACCGGTAACATGCCGCGTGTAGTCATTTTGGCGAGAATTTGCCAGTACTCACCCCGTTTGGCAGGCGGGTTGGAGAGCGCAGAATGGCTGCTGTTCCACAGAAAGGACGCTGCTGCCCACTATCCCTCTAGTTTAGAGTCCCTTAGCCGCCTTTTACGACATGCACGGGAGAAGATGGGAGTGGTGCTATATTCTAAATCCGGACACCACACGAAATAAGTATTAAGTAATAAATACTAATTTGTTTCTATTGGAGAAGTCTTTGCTAGACATAGTCCAAGCCGCGGACTATGTTAGGCTGAGTTGATTTGTGTGTTTTGTACAACAGTGGGACCACAACAGCCAGAAGCAGTGACGACGCCGCTGGCAAGTGTACAGGAAGAGAAGGAAGAGAATGAATGGCCTCAGGGCGAAGAACAAAATGCGGCACAGGAAAATGGTATGATTTAGTTTTTTCAGTGTTATACATAAAGTTTTAAATTGGTTGACAACTTACGTTATGAGGGCGTTCATTTACGCTTTAGTCAAGTCGAAAACAGTTTAAAAATACCTATACGCCGGCCGTTGGCCGGGTACCAAAATCTTCCTTCACTGGTCATAATTTATGTTACTTTGATTGTTAATGTGTTTGTTCATTAAGGCACCGAAAGTTGAGATTCATTCCAAGTACTGAGATTACCCAACTCTCAATATTTATTGTGTCATTGATTTAACAAAAATAGCCGTATTAAGTTAAATGATTCTGGAATAGTATGTGACCACCTTCATGAAGGTTAAAACCCAACTACATCAATGCAGTCGTGAAAATGGACTGTGTAGAAACAAGTTAGATATGTACTTATTGAATAGAATATATTTTCGTACAGGAGCTCGGGAAGAGAACAATAACGAGATGCAACGAAAAACAAGCATAGCCACCGAAGACTTGGGTGAGAACCAGGAGGGAGACGTTTTGGACTCGGCGCCTGTTATATCCATGGTCACTAACCACACCAACGGGACGCTCAACCTCTGGCAGTTGACCTTCGATGATAAGTCCAAGTTTTCACAGGTAAGGAAATCATTCATTAAATTAAAGTAGAATCATTCTTCTGAGAACCAGAAACTGAGGATAAGGATTCCGTGCCCGTCATGGCTGTGGTCACTTACCCCTCCAGCGGGACGTCAAACCTCTGGTAATTGACCCTAGACTATAAGTCGAAGTTAGACTAGACAAGCAATATAAAATCAATGACTTTGAAGTTTATTTTTATATCGTAGTTTGAAAACGAGAATGCTGGCAAGACCAGAGGAGTCCCTGATCCGTCGCCGACCTTTCTGGGAGTCGTACACTGTTTTCTTGATGATCTTCTCCCTAGGTTGTATGTGTACGGGGATACCACTGACAAAAGTTGTCGTACTTGGCAAAAAGTGACAAGTAAATCTTGAGGTGGGTTGTGCGATTGTGGAATTCAGGTCATGGTTCATGCTCCCAGCAGCATTTTGAACAGTTGCTCGACACGCTCTTCTTTATAAATACGGTAAAAGATGCTTAGAGACGCACCGCCTCTTCGTAATGACAGAAGATATAATGTGGAGTTAAAACTAACAATGAATAGACCACTTTTCGCCTCATGTTCAGCACTACACGTTTACGGGCCGATATGTGTGTGAGCTATAAAAATACAATATTCAAAAAATGCTAAAGGGTATATTTTCCTCTATAATACATAAAAGCCTCCAGTTCATTTTGTTATTGTTACAGGTGCTATCAATAGGCCACGCATCGAGAGCGTCGGGCCATAGATTTAGAGTAAACGACATCACATGCCATCCAGTATTACCGTTACTACTAACCACTAGCCATCATAATATATCTGGTAAGATTTCTACATTACACATTGTAAATTACATTGACATTGTTTTTGTCACCCGTTGGAGATCATCATGGGCATGCTTGACTTTTGCCGGCTGAAACTACCTGAGCGGTCATCTTCGCCACCGAAGGGGGCTCGAGGATCTCAAGAACAATCGCAACGCAATCGTTCGTGTCACGCCTATATGCACATTATGGAGGGGATGGTTGTAAAGCAATCACACCCTTTAACAAGGGGAAGGTAACTGTAAAGAAGCCGCCCAGTCATATCTCGGAGCATTGTAAAGTATCCCCCTGAAGTTACCGCTGTGCGCTGTGCTGCGCACACAGCGCCACGTGTGCGCAGCACTTTGTAAAAGAGCTTTGGAGGGCTGGTTATGATGGCTCTTATCCATTGGACCGACGGTTCCGAACATAAAATAAAACTGATACTTGCATCGACTGGGTTGCGGTATGTCTTACAGATGTAAAACATCAAAATGTTGATATTGGTTATTAAAACAATTATTTTATTTTGCAAAAATACGTACCAAAGAAATAGAAAGAGAAAGAAAGAAATAAATTGTATTTTACGACATCTCTAAACAACAACAAAAAAGACAAATTGGGCATAAAGCATTGTCCCAGTAAGATATCAAAGCGCGCCGTGGCGGTAGAATGTAAAATATTCCAGCATAACACTACCCTATTGCTAGGACATATTTCAAAGATCTACTAACAATAAATCCATATCTTACGCTTCTATACAATTTGCGCCGATAGAACCATACACACAAGTAAAGTGGCGACCATGGAGTATATTTACGGCGGTCAGACGGATATAGCCGACGAGTCGTGAGGCTGGCCGAACGACATTTTATAGGAGCCGTTCTTGCCCCCATATAGGCGCACAATTAGACATTAAAAAAGAACTTACATTCCCTTTCTAAAGGATATTTCTATCTTCTCAGTAAGGAAGCTTTAGTATATGCGAAACACATACTACCCGTGACCTTTGCAAGTACAGTGTCGCGTGACATAAAGCAATTGGTTACCGTTAAACTATTACCTTATAATCTTGAAAATGACTCAACAGATAGTGAACGGGACCACCACAAGTACGACGACGATGCGGCAGCAGGCGGATTATGTTCAGAGCTAATAATGTGGCGTGTCGAGTGCGTGGGCCCTCTGGGCAAGTCGGGCGGAGTGTCCGAGCTGGCTCGCGTCAACTCGCCCCATCTGTCCGCCTTCAGCAACGTCGCCTGGTTGCCTACGTTACTGCCTAGGTAAGCATGTGCGAAACAGTTTGGTCTCATCGGTTTATCAAAATAAATAACTGTCTTTTAAAAAAAAAACATATTTAATAAGTCTGAGGTCCTATAACAACCCATACATCTTAGTTGTTAGCGACGAGCCCATTCATTCGCCCCTAGTAGGAGTTTCTGTTCACAATCGAGACCTTTTTTTTGGTGCCCAGTGGAAATTGTTCATGAACTTCCTTCGCCCCGGGGAAGGGCGAAGGGGTATGCCGGACTCCTACAGGCTAAAACCACTGGAGCGGTCATCTTCGGCACCTAAGGGAGGCTCCAAGTCCTTGTATGATCACACTGGAGTCACAATCGAGACCTAATTGTGAACTAGTGTTTCGCGTGATCGCGGTAAACGTGTATTACTATTGTGACACTACCCCGGTCCTGAGGCGCCATACTCTGCTTGTCACCTTGATACATTAGTTATTTAATCTCTTATGCAGAGTAACTGTACTGGCTACAGTGCCCCTCAGACCGAACTACAGTAATGTTAACTTTAGATATTGCTGGATGGCAGCAAAATATCTGGCATTGCGGTGGTACCTATTTAGTCGAACGCTTGTAATAAAAGACCTACGACCATTAATGATTTTATCCTTTCCAAATCTGCAAATGCTGCATAAAAGGTCACGCCTTTGCGAAATTTACTCACTCGTGTTAGTATCGTCGTTTCAGCCAAATAAAGTCCACTGCTGGACACAAGCCTCATCGCCAGAACGACCGGTCTGGTGCCACGCTTGGCAGGCGGGTTGGCGATCGCAGTTGAGTTGTTAATGTACTCGAAGGTCGCTGTTGCCCATCCCCCGGATAATCCCATAGTCGCCTTTTACGACACGGGATGAGATGGGTTGGTGCTATTCGTAGCCGGCACCACACGGCGGAGTGTTAGTATAAACATTAATATTTCCATTTTATTAAGTTCTTTGTTCGTTTATACTTAAAGTTTCTTCTATTTATAGCACAACTCTCGGAAGCCTATCAAACTCCCCATCAGCATGTTTCGTGGCGAGCGATGGTGAGAGCCTGAGGGTGTTCCAAGCTGTGATAGACGCGCGCACGCTACTTGCTGAAATAGCCACATCAGAGAGACGTCATAAAGATGTAATGGTAAATATGTAATACGCACACAGAAGTCATTTGTATTTATTCAGGAATCAGGATAGGTTACTTCAAGTGCATAGTTTATACTCTTTATATTTATAAAAATGTAGACTTGAATTTAATACGAGATGACAGATATAATAAATTATTTTTGGGTATTGACCACTATGTACTTCTAAGCATTGGGATGAGTGCTCATAGCCAGTTGCATTCACTGACCGTTAAGTAACGCTGGGCGCGGTGATTCTATGAATGCATGGGTGACTCCACAGTGGTATTTGGATTAAGCGTCTCCATGCTGCAAAAGGCACGTAAAATCGTCGGCCCTGGTTGTTGTCATTAGACAGCAGTCGTTAAGCCAGGTTGGACGCCTTTGGGGAGCTTGAACAACTCACCCAAGAATGGCCACTAACCACACGAAAAGAAAGAAATATTGGTATGTGCTTACACATTGTGAGGCTGGCGATCTAATCGCGTTTTTAACGTTTTATGGCGCGAAAACAGATGTTCACGGAGATTTATTTTAACGCGCAAACACATTGAATCAATCACAAAATCGTCCACACCCAACAAACTATCAACTAATAAAATCATTATCCAATTACTAAGCAGCACGACACGATGTCGATGTCATCGGAATCAACCCTCGAAGAAGGCGGCGGCATTCCTCTACACGATCGCATCAAGATCGTGTCCCAGCAGTCAACAGCTCGGCCCGGCGCCATAATACAGCTGCACGCCATCGCCGACGCGACACACGACTGGCATAACACGCAGCTCCTGCATGTGTTCCAAGAGCAACTTATTACTGGTTAGCTAATTACTACATTTTATTCGGAGAGAACACTAACGTACCTGCTACTTTTCGGCGTTTTCAGTCTCACGGCTGAGAACAGAACAGACTGACTTCTGATGTTTAGATCATCATCATCATATCAGCCAAAGGACGTTCTCTGCTGAACAAAGGCCTCCCCCATAGATTTCCACAAATACGTTGTCATTTTGGGGTAAATTTGCCAGTACTCACCACACTTGTTAGGCAGATAAACGCGGTATGGCTATTTTTATTTATTTTCTTTGTTTTTTTTAAAACGTTGCCCCACACTAGGATTTCTCCTGTGTCGTGGGTGCGTTTACAGACATAAATTCTGACGTTCTGTTCCACAAAAGGACGCTGCTGCCCATCCCTCTAGTTTAGAGAACCTTAGTCGTCTTTTAGACATCCTCGAGAGAAGATGGAATGGTGCTATTTTCTTAATCCAGGCAACACACGGAAGTTTAGATGTAGTTCGTTAAATCATCCAGACAGGGCCAAAGAATGCTAGTTTGACCCATTTTTGAGAATGTAGTACGGGTGATGGGTGATTGTAAAGGATAGATCGGCCCTCCAAATCCTGCCCTGCGGTTCTGTAGCATGACGCTCTTAAAGAGGGTGAAGATGATAACCTATTTAAGGCGAGCAAACATTTTCATTATTAAGTTTATATTATGTCTCGTCGACTATTTATGTAAACTAAATATGTAGTTCAAGTCCAGTGTCAAGTTTCTAACAAAGATATTACAAACATTCCGATTTTTTATTTTGTCTTTTTGTATTCTCCAGGTGAACGCACGTCAGCAGAGTCCGATAACGGCGACTCAGGCATAGAGAATTCAGATGTAAACACAATCACAGAAGCTGGACTGGAAGCAATAGTGGACCTAAGAAAAGCAGCCGTGTTCAATGAGCCATTCTACATTGTTGTGCTGGAGAGAACCGACGGAGGGTCCACTGTTCATATGTGGAGACTCACTGTGTCATCACAGGCAGATCCTAGTGGTAAGGTGCAAGATTGAAAAGTGTCAAAAACTATATGATAAATAATAGTCAATATACGATGTATCCCAAAGTATATTTAAAGTTCAACAAATTAGTCGCTTGTTCTTATAATACTATGTTCTAAATGTAGTTACTGTTACTAAGTAAAGATTGTTACGAATGCACCCGGCGATGATTCCGTGTAATGCACTAATTGAGTTTACGTAGATTCATTACTTTATAGGCTCTTTATCTTTCTATTTCTATCTTTATATTTCTCCTTTTGCCCCTCGTGTAATGTTACCAAACACTAACGGCCGAATACTCAAACGCCGCCCGGTTTTGTATCAAAAACCGGTTTCTCGAATAGTTAAAGCGGGGACTTAACGTTAAATGGCGTTTGAGTATTCGGCCGTTAGTGTTTGGTAACATTACACGAGGGGCAACAGGAGAAGAGGAGAATGATGATGACTGAAAGGTTATACAACAATGATATTATACCATAGATATGTTACGTCCATATTAAATGGCGCGCAAAATACGGTTTCGCTTGATGAGAGTTCGCGTCGTGAGAAAGAAGATATAAAAACAACAAGAGTAAAAGAGATAGCTATCTAGGCGAACCGATTGCGAGGTGCTACAATTAGGAGTTATGGTTCTTACTTTTGGCACGCATGTAACATATCTACTTCTTTTAGTATATAAAATCATTTTTATACAAGATGATTAACAATATTTGAATGTCTCTATAATAATAAGTTTAGTTAAGCGTCATCACTAAATGAGATTTTCCTTAGCACAAGGCTGGTACCCTTATTTATATAAACACACTCATTTACTATCGCACTATTACGACTCTCGTGTGATTATTCTCGCGCACTACACTCGCACTTGACACTGTTGATGTTGAGGGGTACGTCAGACTGGATTCTCGTCCCCCTTCATCCGCCTCTGGGGGTCCCGAAGAAGGTTGCCAGCAGCAGACTCCTCTTTTTCGGCATAAGTATAATATGCCTAGAATGCTGACTGCGATGCACAATACCCACATAATATAGTGGTGAACATCGTGAACAGAAATCCTGACAGGCAGTCCTTCACTTCTTCTTAAAATCTTTATTTTCGAGAGAATGTGATCGATCATAGAGTTATAGAAATTACTATGTATAGCGGTCGTATTCATTGTTCCATTCTACAATGTTGTGCTGTAGAGGACTGATAGAGGATTCATCATGCACATGTGGGTTAAATGCTTCGCACGGAGTAATCCTAGTGTTAAATAGGATTATACTGAAGCGGACGTAAAAATGTTGTAATGCAGCCGTAAAAAACTATCTTCCATTTCTCATTTTCTTTACTCACTTCATGCCGAAACAATATAAATTTAAACCATAAACTCAATTCCCTTCTCTCTACAGCGATCAACTGGATGGATGACTATAATCTAAGAAAGAAACTTCACCAAAACTAGACTTACTTTTCATCCCCATCAAAAACCTCCAGTAAAACTTGATGTAATTTTAAATGACATAAAATTAGAACACGTAAATGAATTTACTCTACTCTGGTTGTCTATAGATACACACATAAACTGGAAATCTCATACAAAAAATAAGAGCAAAACTTTCAAAATTCTTATATGCTTTACGCGAAGTTAACATCGTCATCATCACATCAGCCACAAAACATCCACTGCTGAATAAAGCCAAATAAACGACCGGTTACTTGCCGTGTGTCGTCATGTTGGGAGAATTTGCCAGTACTTACGATGGGCAGGCAAGTAGGTGACCGCATAATAGGTGCTACTTCACAGAAGGGGCGCTGCTGCCCATTACTTTGGTCCGTCCCTTAGCCGCCTCTTATGACATCCATGAAGGAGGTGGAGTTGTGCTATACTCGATCGACCGGTCTGCAGGGTAGCTATTTAGCAACAAGTTTCTCAACTGAGGTGGAACTATTTGCAGTATTATAATATCACTTCATTCTCACTTCACTCAATTTATCACTTCATTCAATTCTTATCATCGGCGATGCTCGTAGTCGGTGCGCTCAGTCGAGGCTTCCCCTGAGCGATGTGATCTTGCTGTGGGTGTTCCCCAGGGTAGTGTTCTTTCTCTCCTTCTCTTCTCTGTTTTTATTAATGCCATCATTACAGTTATAACTTCACATTACCATCTTCATGCAGACGACTTGCAGGTGTACTGCAAGTCTGGGTATTTTAAAATTGTAGATTTTCCGGAAGCTGTTGATGATATCAATAATGATCTACAAAGACCAAACAGTGGTCTTTAGTCAATCAATTAAAACCACTAGCAATTATCATTTATTGGTGGCAGGTACTTTTACGGTCAATTAGATCACTAGTATGTCCTACCATTTACGACTCTGTCCCAATAACTTGTTCTGGGGGCTAAGAATTTGCGTGGTTACATAGACTGCATAACTCTATCGCTTAAAGGTTTGCTGTTAGAATACTCAATGTACTTGAAATTTATTATTGACTATAGATTCAGAATCACAAAAAGATTGTAATTAAGAATCACGACTTTTTTCGCAGATGATTTAACTAACAGCATGATGTACGTCCCGGACAGCGCCCTAATTCAAGAGGACGAAGGTGAGGCGTCTCGCAAGAACTCTGTATCTATGGACAATGATCGCGCCCCACCTCAATCACATGCGCATTCACACATTTCTATATCTACTAAAAAGGTACGTTGTAAATGAGACTAGCTACCCGCCCCGGTTTTGCACGGGTGATAGGTACATGCTTAAAGCTCGTTTGTCATTAGTCGCGATATTTAAAATATAGCCTAAAACTATCGAATAAATGCATGAAGTTGTTCTTCTGTGATTGTAAAGGAGGAAACTGTCATTTTGATATTTGTTATTATTTTTTTATCAATCAGAATTATCACCGCGTTCATTAAATAATCAGCGACCTTTGACCCATGTATGTTAATCATAACGAAAACAGAAATCCGTAATTCCGGATAACCATCTAATAAAATAAAACCAACATAAATAATTTTATATGTAAACAAAAAGTATGTATTTGTATTTATTTATTCAATTTGCGCTGTACTATTTCACACGATAAATCTACCTACATGAGTAATAATAAATGAGATATTGCTTGAAAAAAATAGGCTATGAGCAAAATGTTTCACCGCAACTCGTCGACGAGATTTTTAAGGCTGACTTTAGGCGAAATGTACTTGAAACTTGCCAGGCGATCCGCATTTGCTCAGGCTTTTGGGCCGCCTGTGCTGGCTATGTCAACATATCCTATGTCCATCTGGAAAAGTAAAACTTATTAACGAGAATATTTTAGAATCGGCTCAGTAGTTTACAGACTGAAGTTGTAATAGACTTCACATTCTCCAAGGAAAGAAGTTCTTCATAATATTAGCACAGAAGTATAGATAGGACGGCCCGTTTAGTTATGGTTACGATATTATTTTGCAGGTTTGTGAGTGTCCCTTATCCCTGCCAGACGGCGTGGATGTGATCCACGCCACCCCCGCTGCAGGACATCTGAGCTCTGCGTCTATCTACCCCGCGTGTTTAGCCCCTTACATCATGGCCACCGCTTGTACTGACAGCGCTTTGAGGTAAGTCTATTGTATAAGTGTAATATTTGTAGTGCTTATAGCTAACTGATTTATATTTAATTGAAATTACAGATTTTGGAAGTGTCATGTAACGAAAAAGGAAAACGAAGACTTTGAGTACACGTGGAAAGAATGGGAGATGATGAACAAAGATATGGAATCTGCGATAGACATTCCAGGTAATTTAAAAAAAAACTATAAATTATTTTTAAGTCGACGTAAAAAAGAACATTCACGTTAGTTCAACGGCTTTACCTGCCAGTGAAGCAGTTCCCGTGTGGTGTCTGGATTATAAATATTCTTGAAATAAATATTTTTGAATTAAACTGATAACTGCAAATATGTCTATTACTATTTCCTCAGGCCAACCTCTCCATATAAGTGCGGCCTACTCCGGCCGCATCGCCTGCGCATATAAATGCGGCCGATCCTTTACTCGGCCGAAAGGCGGAACTACAACAAACAGCAACAGTTCTGACGCTCGCTTCGTCAACCTGTGCGTGTGTGTGTACGAGTGCGAGAGTACCGGAGGAGCCGAATGGTTGCTAGAAGATACAATACCGCTCAGAAATGTTAGCCTGCCCAGAGTGGGGGTGTGTACGGATACTCAGATTGATTTGTCGTATCTGCACGACACATCGTTTATGCAGAAGAAGCAGAGATTAAATCAGGTACGTGTATTTTTTGTTGGATTCTTAGTTGAAAGTAGATTTCGATTTGTCAACCTGTATGTTTCTTTGTATGAGTACGAGAGGACGGGAAAAAAATTGGTTAGTTATTAGAAGACGGAAGACGATACCGCTAAGAAAGGTTAGCTTACCCAGAGTAGGCAGAAGAACCTGAGATTGAATCATGAATGTTTAATACGTTCCACTTTAAATATATTTCTAGGACAGAATCAATTTGAATTATAAAACATGCATAGAGTGTTTTGCTGCAGTAACACATAAAATATTGTAATATATGCCAATTATGATAACGTTAATCCTTTCAGGTGCTCCAAACGCTCTCATCAGACGAAACCCGCAGCAATCGTAACGGGGAAAGCGACACGGGCAAATCGGCTGGTCTCCTCGCAGTCCCGTCATTCAGTACCCTTCAATCGTTGCGCAAGAGCATCATGGAGAATGGCAATACCTGTCCACTGACTCAGAAACATTTGGTCCAACTAGACTGGGTGTCGAAGGAAGACGGCTCACATATTCTGACGGTAGCTGTTGGTTCAAGAGTTCTCTTATTTACTCCCGTGTCTAGCGACCTAGCGCAAGCTAATTTGAAGGTAACTAAATTGAATATTTTTATTTTTCTGATCAAAACTCAAGCGTATTTATTTAAAGTAGACAATTTACAGGCAGTTATGAATAGTCAAGAATCTAATTGCGTTCTACGATGTTATTCCGACGTAGAAGAACCGACAAGGAACTCCACGGTTACTTTTTTTCAGCTAGTTGGCTAGAAAGACTATTTGTAAAACTATAGTCCATCTTTTCTTGAGACCTTTCATTATTTACTCAATCTTTTTCTGTATTTTAAAACATACAACAGAAAATAATATAATCAGAATGTTCCTTAAAAGCGAATATGCTGAATGAAATCTTCTTTTAAAGCAACTTTCTGTTTCATTTATTTTCTTTTTTATATGTAGCTAAGAATATGAGAAAAAGGGACCTTAATTTCTCTATAATAATTTTGGGGTCCTAGTGAAAAACGGTTTACGTCAAAAATTCATGATATTTGACTAATATTCAGTTTAATTCAGAAAAACTACTATAATTACAACAAGCCACTTTTTATCGGCGATTTTTCTACCGTCAGATAACTAGTCTAATAACTACCTACTGAATAAAGAAGAACAAATTATTTGACTGTTTATCTGTCTGATAACTGGTTATCTATTTTACAATTGCCATTTATCTCACGAATAACTGGATGGATAACATAACAGCCTTCGCCTGCCGAGAGAAAGGAGTGTTTATTCCACCGATGGTTTCGAACATGGCAGACATCTCTCGCAGCTTGTTCGCACATTTCAATATGTAAACCGAAAGCCATGAATTTTGGACTTATGCCCTTTTTCACTAGGTTCCCAGCGTATCTTAGTTTGATATTTATTAATCCGGTCGTAAACTACATAGATATCTATCACAGTAAACAGTAGTGTATCAGTGATTATCATCATCATGTAATGTCAATCAAATAAATACATTTAATTCAATTAACATGATTGTATTAAATCATCACAATTTGCAAGTAAAATGTCATACAGCAGCAAACTTAACATCAAAGTAATTAAGTACGACAGGAATGTTTCTTTAGTAAATCATTGTACTATTAGCATCACAAATGTTTTAGGCAATGAAGGAATCCATAAGCAACAACCGTCCACTCCTGCGAAAAGCTTCATCGCTGGCCGCGCCGCTATTCGTTGAAGAGATCAGATGGATGCAACTCCGTCGCATCGAGCTGAAAACAGCTGATGGTCTACCGCCGTTACCGATGCAGATATCTTGGGTCCGAGACGGTATATTAGTTGTGGGGATGGACTCGGAAATGCACGTCTACTCGCAGTGGAAGCCTGAGAATCCGCAAACGGCGTCTGGATTGATGGGTACACAGGTAAAATTGCTTTGTGCCTTAGATTGAGAGTCTTGCATGTATCATTTTTCTATCTTCTACGTCGGGTAAGTAGCAATTGAATCCGATATCCATCGGAAACTGAATGTGTTGAAAATACTGATACGTTGTTTCACTCACGGTTTTTGCCCTTCACCCGGAACACGTATACATAGTTATTATGGCCATTGATTTGGCCGCCCCTAGGCTTATATTACCGGGGCTTCAAGAAGTGTCTTTCGCCAATATTGTCGAAAAAAAAATGAAAAAGCTAAAACTTCCTTCGCCCCGGGGAAGGACGAAGGGGTACTCCGAAACCACTGGAGCGGTCATCTTCGGCACCGAAGGGAGGCTCCAGGTCCTCGTAAGATTACACTTGAGCCGCTCATTGGTGCCTTTAGGTGCCTTTATGTACATCTCGGAGGGGATGACTGTAAAGTGATCACCCCCTCTAGCGGAGGGCAGGCGGCCGTAAAAAGGCCGCCCCCAGGCACTCCCCGGGGATGATTGTAAAGGATCCCCCAAGTCTCGCTGTGCGCTGTGCTGCACCCCCAGACCCATATAACCTATATATATGTAGTCTAAGCTCAAAGTTACGTTACACACATTATCAGCGCATTCGTAAAAAATAATAGGAAAGTCAGTCTCTCAGTTTAGTATGACATAGCTCTTGCTTATTTTTAAGCCCCCCAAGCCTAGCTGTGCTGCGCACACGGCGGCACGTGGTCAAATACGCGCCGCCGTCTTCTCGGGGGTCGCTCGGTGTGAACATGCAGACTCCCCAATCTGCGCGCTGGCGACCCCCGAGGCCCCCCACCATGTAGCGACGGCAGGGGGCTCAGGCGTGTTGGACCTGGCAGCCGGCGCGGTTGTTACCGCGGCGCCGTCTCGTCCTTCTTCGTGCGGGATCGGCTGTCTCCCGATCCCGCTCTGCAGTCTCCTTCTGGAGCATGACGCACTCGCAAAAGCAGACCACTGCATTCCCAATTAAATTAGAGCACCTAACTGTAATTTGTTTTTTAATGCCCAATGTAATTTTTGTTTGGATAGTCACTAGCCGACAGTATAAGTTCAAAACCATGTATCTTAATACAGGAACTAGAAGAAGGCAGCGAGTCCCGTGCCCTCCGTGACTCGGATTTGCGCATATCTGCACCGCATCTACAACGTGTATCTTCGATCAACTTGCAACTATTGGAACGTGATGCTAGAAGACGGAATAAAACACAACCGGATCAACCTCAAGTAATAATAAATGCGTTACATTTTTTGAGATCCAAAGAAAATGTTGTTTTTGTAGTCAGATTGTATAGATTTGCGAGTTAATATGCTGCGTAACACTCCGTTTGGTTTCCGGATGAAGAATACTTTTTTTCTATCACTTCATTTCTTCCCGTGGATGTCGTAAAAGGCGACTAAGGGACTCTAAACCAGAGATGGGCAGCAGCATCCCTCCTGTGGAACAGTAGTAATAATGCGCTCACCGACCCGCTTGCGAAGCGTGATGAGTACTGACCAATTCCCTCCTAAATGACGACACAATTGTGGTAATCCATGGGGGAGGCCTTTGTGCAGCAGTGGACTACTTTGGCTATGATGGTGATGCTGCATTATTGTATTGGTTGGAACTTGAATACCAGATAAGGCAAATTCCTTTAACAGTTTCAAGGATTAGGTGGACATCAAATATAGTCTATATTGACTCTTCCTACACCAAAATCATCAAATCAAAATCCGATAATTATGACCTTGTAGATTTACGCAGCTGATATAAAATCTCGTCCATCCCACAGCAATCTTGAGTTTGCCAATTCAGTAATCTTGTTTTATTTGATAGCCCCTGTTGGACTACATGCCAGACTACGGATTATTTGAAGCATCACAAATGGCCTGTCCCGTGCTACCTCAATACCACCCCAAGCAGCTGATGGAGTTACTCAATAGCGGCAAAATACGATGGGTTAAAGCTATCCTGGCTCACCTTGTCAGGTATACTATCCCGAAAGGAATACATATTCTGCCTGTGCTTCTATGTCTATGTCATATCTTTTGTACTATACTGGGTACTGACTGTATTGCCGTGTGGTGCTGGCTAAGAATAGTACCACCATCTCATCCCATGGGTGTCGTAAAAAGTATGGGATTATCCGGAAAAAGGGCAGCAGCGTCCTTCAAGTACATTCATAACAACTGCGGTCACCAATCTGCCTGTCAAGCGTGGTGTTTATGGCAAAAGACCCCCAATAAGGAAACAACTCAAACATACGGTCGTTGTGGCGATATTAGAGGGAGACCTATGTCCAGCAGTGAACGTTTTTGGAGGAAATGATGACCGCTATTGTAGGCCAACGTGCGGTGAATGACACGGATTCTCATTCGTTGGCTTTTTATATCCATATTAAACGAAAGTAATAAAAATTTAGGTAATTCTGTTTTTTAAGATTGTTCACACTATGCATTGTGTATATGTAGTATTGCTACTAACCCCTCCAACTGAGCCAAATATGCATTTAGTAAGAGTGCGTTCTTGCTAAAAGTGTAACGATTGTGATTTGACTCTTGATTATCGGTCGAACAATTTAGCCGTTTAGTGCTGATTGTCTATGCGCGGAAGAACCAATGGCATAGGGGAAAAATGGTAGATGAGCAGTAGAACACGCGACTCTTACTCACTTCACTCTACCACCGCCGCGGCGACGGGGTGTGTGACGTTTGAAATATTTAAAGTTTTAATGATCATATGACCTAATTTCATTTAAGAATACACTTTTTTTATATAACATTGAATTGATATAATGAATTATTTACATAATTAATTTTACCTAATTTCATATTCAGTTAGTATAGTCTATAGTATATAGTATAGTCAGTTAGTAATATTCAAAATCTATAATGCCCGGTTTCTGAAGCTCCCAGTTAAATTCCCATTAGCTATTGATTCAACAAAGTTATGTATAAGATAAACGTAGGTTAACTGTCACTGCGTTTCTGAATACACAACGAACCGTTCCATAACTATGAAACCAATAACCAGTTTCTTAATCTGCCGCTAGATGGGTCTGTTTAAGATTTCGGGTTTAAAATTGATTTTATTATTTAATTTCATCACTAAATACTAGTTTTCTTGACAATTATATTTATTTCGAGAGTATATACCTTGCCTAGCAATCTTTTAGTTTAATAATTATGATAATTCGTCGTTTATCAGCGTATCTATGAGCGACCAGATGTCGCTCTCGTCGTCTTTTTTTTTAAGAAGTCCTCAAACTCATTGTTACAACTTCGTCATTTCGTGCGTCGTGGTATTATTTATTTATTGCTATTGTGCTTTACTTGCAATTTGATTTTAAGTTTAGTGGTATTTGCTATCGTTTGTGCTTAATTCGTGCTCTAGTAAAATAGCAATGATGGAATCTCGAAAGCGAAGTAAGTCATTTATTGAAAGAGAGAAGATGCCTCTTATCGAAGTAACAATGTATACTTTTGAGGCATAACGGGAGCCAGAATAGTGCTGATGATATCACTTAGGTATATCACAGTATACTTATCAAAGCGATATCTCAATTTAAATTTTGCATCTGTAAACATTTCGAAAGGATATCTCCTACGTCTAAGTTTCTGTGTACTGATTTATTGGAAATAAACTCCAGTATCTCCAAATACGAGTCATGAACTGCTTATAGGTACTCATTATGATTATTGAATATATCCTTTGAATTAGTTTAATATTTGGCCTAAAATTTGATGTAGTTTGCTAGAAAACATAACGTCCTATAAAGTTATCGAACATATAAACGGCGCACATTGGTCAGTTAAGTTAAGCTAAGTTTAAACGGAGTTTATCTTATACTGCGTTGTTCAGAAACACATTTTCTTAAGTTACCGAACCAATAGCGCTAATGAATAGATAAACCGCCGACAAAAGTACCTCAGAAACCGGCCATAAGTAACGTTTAATATAATTTAGAAACGTAAAAACTAGTTAGATTGCGTATTAATATTATTTTTTGTGTTTTCTTCTTCTCCTTATATAATATACCTGTGTCAGATCCTCTCTATTGTCGGTGAATCATTTGGGTTAGATGAGGTTATAACAGTATGATGTTTCCTGATATTTACTTATTTTTAAAAGTATTTTGGCAGAAAATTTGTAAATATGAAAATTAAGTCAACTGAACGTTATATAAAAAACATACATATTGAAATTTATATGAAATGAACGTTATACTAAATGTTATTAGAGCAAAAGAAGGTTAAGTATATGAAATATAACATTAGATCGCACAAAATTAGGTAATCTGTTTTATAGCATATGAAAATGATATCATGTGAACGTTATTTCAAGTGATATTATACTTTCTGTTATTAACTTATTATGCCATATATTACAAACCCGCGGCGGCCACATACGCACGTTCCGTCACCACGTATACTTTTCACAATATATTACCTGTATTCTAACATTCCACATGAAGTTTTCATTAACGTCACCATATGATCCATAGATATGGTCCTTCGAAGTTCTAGCCTAATATTAATACTATGCAATGTTTGAAAATTACCAGATGTATCGGCGGAACCTACACTGGACGCAGCTCGCAAGGCGATGAAGATAGTTTAACCAGACAGGTAAAGTCAATTTTATGTTCTCTGTTAAAACAAAATTAATACAGTTGTACATGATACCCGCCTCCTGGTATTTGATTAGAATCAAGTGAAGATAGTATCATTTCGACTCTAGAACTGTTAGTTACGTATTCAAATTCTAACAACCACTGGATGTGCGCATTATAATTGATCGGAAATTTAGGTGCTACAGTTGGGAAGATAGCATAATATGTACATCCCTCTTGAATTAACCTGCCAAAAACAATCCCAGGCCAGTCCCAGGATTACGAAAATGGCAATTCGGACGCCTTTTAACCTAAAGTTTGTTATTATAATCTGGATATGCCTAAATTAATCATCCGAAATTATTAAATGAAAATCGGTTTGAAGTTTACGAGAATGTAGTTGGATCACTTTATACAAAAATGTAATGGTTCAGATAGAAAGCTGTCGTACTTACACTAGTTACTACAAAACTTATTATTAAAAAAGAGCACAGATTTGATGAAACCTAAAGAAACCAGTCTCACGTGGTTTAGTTGTAATTTATAATTTGTGGACATACACATCATTCAATGAGAACAACGTTTACTATAATTAGATTAATAAAATTAAGAATCATCGCGAGTAGTAATAAAGGAAGATCTATCCCAGCCAGCGAGGCCCGTCGCAACCCTCCATTCCCGCAGCCGTGTCGTCGCAGCGCGCGTGCGTGGTGGTACGCCGATTAGGTCGCGTTCGTACACGCTCATTGTTAGACTAACATAATAATTAATAAGTGATTATATGTCGAATATCAGGATTTTTGTGACATCGTGGTTTTAATCTACTTAATGCTTTTTACGATACCGGAATCCTGGAATATTTTATTGAAAATTTATAAATAAATTTAGATATGTTTTCGTGGGAAGAAATGATGTTTAGGTATAATTTCATCCGAATTTCCGATCACTAATTATAAATTCAACACAAAAAGCATTGACGTAATAGTTGTGCATAAAATACACTTCAGCACGCGACTAATATACCCTAATATTACTTAATTTTAATGAAAAAAGTATTTGTGATATGTGTTGTATGCCTCTAACAATGAAGTCTATGATAGTAGCATGACTATTAACATCACTAAAGAGAATTTTGTATCAAATATTTGTTCCCGATATTCTTATTGTGACATAATTTTTGTTGTATGTGTTGTGAGATTGATTTAATATGGCGTTGTCGCTTGCTTAAAAATAAAAATAAACCTTTCAATCTGAATGAAGATGAAATATATTTTAATATCAATCACTAAATTGTTATGATTAAGTTGTTTGAATTGCCTGTAAATAACTTGTATTGGAGTGAAATACTAAATTAACTTAGGAAATAGCTTGTAACTATTCAGTCGAAAGTAATGTAATATTTATAGTTGATAGTTTAGACATTTTATTTTTATTGCCTTATCCCCGTAGGATTTAAGTAACAGCTACATTTAGCAAACATCAATTTTAACTAAACACTAATTAGTAGTTAGGCTACCAAGATCGACACCCCTCTTTCACTTATCAATTCGAACACGAGCTATCTAATAATCGATCAAAGTACTCGCATGAGTAAAGACCCATATAGAATGTGGACATCACATGTCACTGTTGCGATTATAAGTGGCGTCGCTGTTGCATGTCGCACGTGTGTTGCAGCGCGGCTGGTCGCGCTCGCGCACGCTGTCCGTGTCGTTCGCCGCCGGCGCAGCTTCGCCGCTAGATGGCGTTGCACAGGTAAATGTCGCTTTAGTATACACACGCTAATCACACTGTATTTATGTCGTATGGCCTTTGTGCACAATGGTACAGATTGGACAAATTTCAAAATTGTTTAGGTTTATGTGCGCACGAAAATTGTGAATAGGAGCCATTAGAACAGGTATAGATTTAAGTTATGATTTTATTATAATAAAACAACATAGAATGTGAAACGGTTCATCATTTCGGCCTAATGAAGTCCACTGTTGGACACAGGCCTCCCCCAAAGATCATCACAACCACCGATATGGATGTGTTTTGAGCTCATTGGGGGGTTTTGCCATAATCGCCACGCTTGGCAGGCGGGTTGGCGATCGCAGTTGAGTTGTTAATGTACTCGAAGGACGCTGCTGCCCATCCTCCGTCTAATCCCTTAGTCGACTTTTACGACACCCATGGGAGGAGATGGGGTGGTGGCATTCTGAGCCGGCACCACACGGCAAAGCCGGCACCACACGGCAAAGCCGGCACCACACGGCAAAGCCGGCACCACACGGCAAACGGTGAAACGGTTAACAGAAGAGAAATCAAATTGATCACTCGGTTACATCATCAACATATCGACTGAAGGATGTCCATTGCTGTAGTAAGGCCTCACCATAGATCCCTACATGCAGCTCGCATCTAGTGACTCCCAGCTACCTTTTTCAATTAGTTGTTGAAGGCCGTCCCACGCTGCGAATTTTCACGTTTAGTCACAAAGACGACTATATTATCATTCTGAGCTAAGAATAACTTCACGCGTTTTCTAGCTCTAGCCAGGGTTACTATGGTTTGTCACTATGTCGAGTAACGAGTCGTTTTGCTTACCAGTGCTTTAGTACACAGTTTTTATAAGCAAGCCAGTTTGCTGAACGTTCGATACCATCGGAGGGATTAAAGGTGCGGCGCTTTTGAGACAACAATTCATTATTGGTAACAAATTATAAGTTCGTACTTTTAATCAATTAAAACTGTTTTAATCGCTTTGTTATGACAATATAACCCCATAACATTCGAACCTAATACAGATAACAGAAGATGTCCAGTTAGACTACGCGGAACTTACATCTGTGCCGCCACTACCGTTATGGACATTGCTCGTCGCTGATAAGGAGTCCCCGCATCATCCGTCCACTATACAGGAAGCAAAGGTAAGTTTCGTGTTGTGCAGCATTGCGACGAATTGCGAGTCTTTTTGATTGGAAACACAGACCACAACCAAATAAAAGAAAAGTTTAGGTTGCTTACTCGAGCCTTTCCTATTGGTAAAAATATTTTATACGCAAAGGAGTTTAAATCTTACTGCCTGTCCTAGTCATTTCAATCGCTGATAATATACAGAAATAAAGCGATAATTTGATTATACAATAGTAAAAGTTGATGCGATATAGCAACCCAAAATTTGCGATATCACGAATGAGAAGACGCAGTGCGTTTCCCAATTATCGTGTGTCTGATACAACGTGGATCTTGGTCATCTTAGTATCTTGGCTAGGAGAATATAAGGATGGAATTGTTAAAAATAAAATCATATTTTGGTAAGACATCTTGCTAGATTCAATCTTTTTTGCAGGACTACAATGAATTGTTCGAAGGTACAATGGATACAGACGAAGACCTCGACGCTTTGTTGCTAGGGGAAGAAGAGGGAGTTGACAGGCGGCCTTCAATGCCAGAACGACAACCACTATCACACTTTGGACCTAGACAGGGTAAGATTTGGGCCGTAGACATACTCTTCTAGAACTACGTTTTATTAGTGTGCTAATGCTTGTGAAGTCTTAGGGCCCCAAAATACAGGCTGCTTATCACAACTTCGGTATGGTATCAGGATTGAGAAGATAGCACCGCTCCATATCCTCCCGTGGATGTTGTAAAAGGCGACCAAGGGACTCTAGAGGAATGGGCAGCATCGTCCCTTCTGTGGAACAGCAGCATTCTGCGCCCGTTACTGAGGTGGCAAATTCCTCCCAAAAGGAACTTAAGTGAAGCTAAATAAAGTTGAAAGACCAAAAAGCTACAGAACGTCCACCGGGACGATCTTTAGCTGATATGATATGACAATAAATACCATCTAATATAAAATAAAATCTTATGTTTATCAAATATGGATAAAAAAAAGCATAATTTAAAAACCACAAAATAAAACTCTATTAATTAACTATTTTTATGTACACCTCTAACACTACTACGCAACATTATGACATTACAGCCTTAATGTTTCCTCAGGTCGCATTCTGTCCCGTTTACTGACCCATACACACCTGCCGGGCCTTAGTTCATTGGACCAGATGCACTTGCTGGCGTTAGCTGACACCGTGTCCACTTGTGACGCCGACTTCGCTGAACGACTCGCGACTAATGCGCGTGTTGACTTTGCGCAGTCTGCTGGGCAAGAGATACTGCCAGGTAAGTTATTATTGGTAGGGACTTATCTTGCAAGTTTCTGAGGTTTAGTGTGAGTCAGCGTCCTTGTTATCTCTGCTCTGGCTTGCGTTCGAATAACGGCAACCGCAGAAGATTTATAGAAGTGATCTGACGGTAGTCCTTTCTTGAAAATACTAACCTATTTTGGGAAACTGACTGTCGACACGGAGCATTCCAAACACCTGGTGTGGTCACTATATATGACATAAGGAAATCACCAAGATTGGCCTGTAACATTAAAAATGAGGGAGAAAGTTCACGAATGAAGAGTAGACGCGACGTACCTAGCTTTTACATCCTATTTGCGTCCCAACTAAGTGCATCCCCGCAAATAGCTTGCCCCTTGAAAGCTCACAGAATCTATCTAAAACGTCTAAATCTAAATTTATTATTTGCACTTAACTTCAACCTGTTGCGATTAAAAACGTTGTCAATACATATGTTCTCACAAAATTTTGGACTCAATTTTACCCATGTTCATCATCCTATGAAACTCAAATCTAATGTATATTACTCGGTTCAAAGTCGTAGTTTATTAGTATTGGCCAATTGGTGGTAGGGATCTTAGTAGTCTCCCTTAATAACATACAAAGTTCTATATATTATAAACTCTGCAGCTCAGGCTAGTTAGAAACAAAACCATTCTGCCAGATTCCTTAGATGACTGCGGCCTTCGTTTCCTTCTGGCAATGAAGCATTACGGATACCTTCTGCGCTGCCTGCCGCTGGCCCAGCGCGCCAGCCTGCAGCGCACGGGTGTCGGCACCTGCAACCTGGTGTGGGCTTTCCACTCGGAGACCCACGAGCAGCTGCTCGCGCTCATACCTGGCTACACTAAGGGGCAGCCCAAGTGGTCTACTATGAGGGAACTTGGTGAGTTTGATATGTTTAAAGTACTAGAATTGTAATTAATTTCATCATTTTTCATAATTTCGGCCGAATAAAGTCCACTGCTGGACACAGGCGATCAAAGATCACCACAACGACCGATATCGGTGTGTTGTGTGCGCATTGAGGGGTTTTGCTATAATCGCCACGCTTGGCGGGCGGGTTGGCGATCGCAGTTGAGTTGTTAATATATTCGAAGTACGCTGCTGCCCATCCTCCGGCTAATCCCTTAGTCGCCTTTTACGACAGGGATGAGATGGGTTGGTGCTATTCATATTAGTTTGAACTTAATCAACATAACATCATTAAGGATGCTGGGAGTCGTTGGATGCGGACGGCATGTATAAACGGCCGTTGTGGAAATCTTTGGGGGAGGCCTTTATTTAGCAGTGGGCGTCGTTTGGCTTTGTTGATGATGATGATGAAATCAACATAAGTAGTAGTAATACAAAATATTGTCGCCAAAACATTACGTAATTTAAAGTAAAAAATCCACATCTACCCTGATTTTGACGTTTGCATTATGTTCGTGAGTGTCACCATTATGTTAGTTGGAGGTCGGATCGTTGGTCGTTTCAAGTTTGTTGTTTGAGAGGGATCGATTAAAAAACCTTTGTACGTTTCATGTCGAATCTAACGTATTCGTACCGTATTTCCTGGTAACAAAGTAATCGGTGCCATTTGGTTCCCGGCAAAGAACAAGCCACTCGTCTCCAGCCATAGGTGTCTTAAAAGATCATCATCACCATATCTGCCAAGACGTCCACTGAACCAAGTCCTCTCCGATAGATTTCCATAATTGTGTCGTCATTTTAAGGGAAATTTGTCACAATTTGGAACAAATATTTGTATGATCTGCAGGTTCCGGGTCTGGGTGTATTGTATGTGGAATTCATGTCTGTAAACGCACCCACGACACAGGAGAAATCCTAGTGTGGGGCAATGTTTTTTGAAAGAAAAAAAAAGATAGAACCCTTTGCGTAAAATAGCCAAGCGATTAGCCACCGCGCCAACCCGTCTGGGTTTATTAATGCTGTCCACAGCGTGAGGAGCGCCGTTTTTCCGTTTTAACATAAACGCGGTGGTTATGTAATATATAACATAAAAATGTTATAATATTTATTATTATAAACTGTTACGCGTAGCGGTCATTTTCAGTGGGGCCGTTTACGTCCTGATGTGTTGATAGTCACTGGGCAGTTTTTGAATATTTTAGGAAAAGGCAACGTGCTCCAAATTCTAAACGTGAAACTTTGACCCGTTGTAAAGCCGCACGAATGAATGTAAGCCATTTTTTTAATCAAGTACAACCACAGGTGTTGGCTGGTGGGTGCGCGGCGAGCTGCTCCGCACGTGCATAGAGAAGCTAGCGCGCGCGTCCTACATGCAGAAGCAGGACCCCATGGACGCTGCGCTTTATTACCTTGCCATGAAGAAGAGGATGCTTCTGTGGGGGCTGTTCCGATCCAGCAGAGATGACAAGATGACCAATGTTAGTACAGTGACAAAAGTTAACCTTATCTTACTTATATAATAATTGTGAAAGTTTGTTTATTTGGATGTTTGTCTCTTAGTCACGATCAAACATCTTGTACAGATTCAAGTTAAATTTGGATAAAAGACTTTATGGACTAGGACATAGAATTCGTTTTATTTTGTCACCAAGATCTCTTACATAACCGTTTAAATCAGTACCAACAACCTGTATTAAAATAAATTGGAAAATAGTAATGTGCTCATTACCAACGTCTTGGACCAAAATACGCTCGAATGAAGAAGAATTTGACCCTCTGTGAGAAATTTCTTACGCATTTGATATCCCTAACATTGAATAAATTTCATGATTGTTGTTTATCCATACAGTTCTTTGCAAACGACTTCAGTGAAGATCGTTGGCGTAAGGCGGCGTTGAAGAATGCGTTTGTTCTTCTCGGAAAGCAGCGGTTCGAGCACGCAGCCGCGTTCTTCTTGCTTGGAGGTGCTCTGAAGGATGCTCTAGAAGTATGTTTGATATTATTTTAAATAATATCGCAGGTGTATTCGCGCACAGATAATTTATTAATATTTATGAATAAATTAATTAATAATAACCGGAGGATGGGCAGCAGCGTCCTTCAAGTACATTAACAACTCAACTGCGATCGCCAACCCGTCTGCCAAGCGTGGCGATTATGGCAAAACCCCCCAATGAGCCTACAACAAATCCATATCGATCGTTGTGGTGATCTTTGGGGGAGGCCTGTGTGCCGGTGGACTTCATTCGGCCGAAATAATAATGAATAAATTATAATAGTTAAAAAACAAAAAACTATTTTAGATCAGTGCCCAAACCAGTAACCCAAATTTGAAATGTACTGGTAGCAATTGAAGCGTTCCAATATCCACATTGGTCCCATCATCTGATCAGTTCGATGTACCAGATTATTGTATAGTCATCTGGATATAGTATATAGTAATATTGGCAAATATTAAAGTTTACATCGATATGATAATTAGAAGTAGATTAAAATCGACTTCTAAGATTTGTTTATATAGTTACGTTAGATAGTTCGTTCGTTACAAGTGAAACAAATAAAAGCGTGTTAGAAAAGTATTTTGACGCCACGATTGGTACTGCACCGCTAAGCGACTGACTTTTTCGCTATGTGTCCCGGGTTCAAGCCCCATATGGAACAAATATGGTATGTATGGCCTACAGATAGTTATTTCGGGTCTGGGTGTTTCTGTAAACTGTACCCACGAGTACAAGTCTTAGTGTTATAAAACCGTTTCATGAAGTAGCATTGTCGGTGAGCACAAGCAGCCTGTACCCCTAGTACGAGTTTCCCATTGCAATCGAAACGTAATAGTAAACTAAACGTTTACTAGGTTCGGCGCTCCAATTGGTTGAAGAGTTTGGTGCGGGCCAATTGCAGCGCCGAACGTGGTAACCATGTAGTTTACTATTACGTTTCGATCGTAAAAAGAAACTCGTACTAGGGGTACTGGAGTAGCGGGAGTTGTTACTAACTACCCGCGCTTAGAACACCGACCGAGTTCACGACACAACCGATATTATCTTAAAATAATTAAATAAATTCGCCACAGATCTAATTGCAATAAAAAAACATTGCAGCACTATATCTGACATATTTTGTAAATAACATGTGCGTGCTAATAACAACGTTGTGGGGTTTTGGAGACTATATTCAGCAGTGGCCGTTGACGGTATCATAGAAGATACGGGAAAATAGGTTGTATACGTCTTGTAATGTCCTGTTATCATAGTCGCATAAGAGCCTATAACATTAGTCTTAAACATTATATCATGTTAGCTGTAGGTATATTCCTTAATAGGAGTTGTTGAAAGGAATTAATTTTCTTTAGGTACTTATTACGCGCCTTGGAGATTTACAACTGGCCATGGTTGTGGCGCGGTTGTATGAAGCGGACAGCACATTACCGTCAAGCTTGAGGAAGTTGTTGACGGACGAAATATTGGGGTAAGGGTTTTAAACATAAAAAATTGGTGTTTGAATAAAGAATATTAATTTAAAAAACTGTACTTGTACTAAAACCTTATGTATTGACGAAAAAAGTGATGATATATTTCTAGTAAATTGCTTACCTTATAAGCATATTAAAACTGCTTAATAGGCAGTGACAGCACTACAGTGATATGACTTCAAATACAAACTATTATGCTGGAAGGAAATTTTTCTTCGCATTTCAAACTAGCTCATTACGCTGCTGGTTATGACTGAGTTCTTTTTATTTTGCTTGTTTTTAAATGGTCTAACTAAAAAATCTTCTAGTGGTGAGCCTGACGACGATGAGATGGATTTAGAGCGCGCTCACCCCGATCCCTTCATCCGTTCGATGGCGCTGTGGGAGCTCAAACGTTACGGCGAAGCGCTCGACACCCTGCTGAACCCCGCCGGCCGATTGCATGCGGCACGCGACAACGAGCCCATGCCGAGCGTGTTCAACTTCTACGTGTACTTACGCACTCATCCAAGGCTGAAGCGACACAATCTGCCTAGCCAGGTTAGTCAGTATAATAGTGGAGAATATTGTAGTGATTTGAAGTGTGGCTGTCAAGCTTAGTTCTCAGGTGAGGCAATGCCAAGCTCGCCTTTCTAGAGGATTGTGCAGCTGGTCTGGTTGCACAAGGGAGTGGGGTCCATTAAAATGAGTGGTGCGCGAAGACTAGCTGGGGTTGTGGCGAATGCGCAAGAGAATCATGCATCTCTGGCATAAGGGTAGGTTGAAAAGATACTCTGGTGGTTTTAGCTGTTAAGAGTTCGGCTCACCCCTCCGACTTCCACAGGGAGGATGATGATCATGAGGATATACCCACAAAAAAAGGTCGGGTAATGGACAGTTCTTAGTAGCGGCCTGGAGTTTGTAACAGTGCCCGGTGACTGGCAATAGTTCTTTTTCTATAGCGAAATATGCGTGTACAATAACATTATAGCTCTGTCTGTCTGGAATACTGGCATGATGGCATATTATAATAATTTGTTTGGAAATAAAAATGAGGGAGGTTATCATTTTTACGTCTAGTAGACGTTTTGTAATGTATGCAGGAGATAACAATTGTCATTATGTACAGTACAAAACAATTACGTATGATATGGCATTAGTCAACCATTGCCATTAACTTAAACACGAATCGTTCCACAGGGCGGCACTCTAGCTCTCCTCCACCAAGAAGCGGACGAAGGCATCACC
This sequence comes from Diloba caeruleocephala, assembly GCA_947459985.1. Taxonomy (NCBI): domain Eukaryota; kingdom Metazoa; phylum Arthropoda; class Insecta; order Lepidoptera; family Noctuidae; genus Diloba; species Diloba caeruleocephala. The sequence goes on from OX381618.1 coordinate 9,855,043, forward strand.
CGCTTGGAGCGTCGCCTGTACTTCCAGACGGCGCACGGGCACTTCAAGGCGGGCTGCCCCGCGCTGGCGCTGGAGGTGCTGTCCAAGCTGCCGGCGCGCGTGCGCGACGAGCGGGCCCGCGCCGCCGCGCCCGCGCCCTGCAGGGACCACGCCGTCATCCACACGGGCCAGCTCGTGGAACACGCCACTGCCAAAAGTACGCAACATTCACGTCCGTTTGTACGTCCGCTGATTTATGTTTTGTTTTGTTGCTTTTAACGATCAACTTTATTATTATAGAACAATTTTGAAGGGACTACATCGCGTATATTATAGATTTTTGGAACAAAGTTTGTACGCGGCTTACAGTAAAGTGAACTGGCAGAAATCGTCACGTAAGAAATAGCGTTATGGCGACTCCAGGCGACCTTTCCCTCTCTTTCTGTCTCTTTCTATTGTATGTGGGTGTGTGCGTGCGACTATCGAGATTTAAACAGCAAACATTGTGCGCAGTCAGCTGTATAACCTTAATTATAAACACGTATAAATATTATTGGAACGAAGTTCCTTACGGCAGGCTTGGAGGGGATAGGGATTTTGCTGCGCGACCGAACTGAAAAAAATGTGATAGTAAAACCGTAAGAAAAAATCCGTGGAAAAAAGTGCGTGGAATAAAACCGTTAAATGAGACGTGCGCAGGCGCGACAGTCGCATACACAAGCGAGTAGTGTATAAGTGTCGATTCTACATTAGCCGAAGGAACTTCGTTCCTACCTGGTGTCCCACGACACCACATAATTATACTTTTTTTTGTTATTGTTTTAATGCACACTTCGTTCTTGTCGGGTGACCCCCGACCGCACATTTTTTTGTTTTTCCTGACGTTTCGAACACTGCAGCGTTAGTGCTCGCAGGAAAGTTATCTCCATAATATACGCGATGTAATCCGTTTAAAATATTTTTATTAAAATGAGTAATAATTGTCAAAACCTAAGATAATCTTTATGTTTTATAAACACGGTTACGTTTTTAAAATAAGATAAGTAATAAAATATATCAATTAAATAAGTTATAATTTGCTTAAACATTGCAACGTGCACATGAGATATACATTAAAAACAAATACGAGCAAGTAACATTATCTTCCTAACCCAAAACATTTCAAATATACTTCCACATGTTTGAGACGCCGAGAAACTCCGCTCGGTTCTGCCCCCTGTCGTATACAATTGGGCCTAACAATCTCGTATTTAATGTTATATAATAATGAAACCTTTTTTACATTTATATTATTTATTCATAATTTATAGACTCACAGTGATAGTATTACATTGCGACACATATCTAGCGGATGATCCGAATGGTTTAATTTCATCCATGAGCATATCGATTAATATCACAAACCAGGCCAAATGCCTCTTAGACCGCGCGGTCGGATCACCATCACCATGTGTGTATATTGTAATACGACGAATCAATAAACTACGGCAGACAGCGGTCTCAGCGGTACATCATACAGCGAAGCGTTCACAATTGTGAAGCCGGTCTTATGGAGTTGTACAATTTTTTTTATACGACAGTGCAAACCTCTGCCAGCGCTGTTTCTTCTACCATTATCTCTCGACAAGCAGTTATTAATTCACAACACTCAATATAGATCATCACTGTCCGCTACACGTGCAAAGCGAAATGTTTTCTACTCAATAAAAAAAAATCTGTATAAATTTCGCTTTAAAAGCCACTATTACTTCAAGTGTTTTGTAAACAATATTGATATAAAGCCATAACTAAAATTATTAATTAACAGAGGAAGAAACGAGTAATATGGACTGGGGCGCAACAACAGTAGATGTAGACTGGGGAGCTCCAGTCACCACGACGAAGAATGATGATCTCGTCCTCAGTTGGGACGATGAAGATGATGATAAAGGGTGAGCGACTATAATTTTAATTCAACGGATCATTTGGTACAGTACCTTATCACTTTGATTGATATGTCACGGACACGTTACTCGCTCATAGAACATTTATATTTGTGTGGCCTACAGAAAAGATTCCCAGTCTTAGTGATTCATGATCATTCATAGCTTATATCTACCCACTACTGGATATAGCCTTTTCTCCCTTATGCACTCTGTTTTGTACTGATCGCATCCAGGCTTTTCTGCAACTGCTTCAATATCACCAACCCTTCGGGCAACTGCTCTGCCAACAGCTCGCTTTTCCTCCCTGGATATCATCTCTTTATCAGGACTATTTTACTTGCCATCGCCACATCTTACCAAGTGCCCAGCCCAACGCCACTTGAGTCTCATAATCCGCTTAACCACGTCACAAAATATGGCCGTTTTTTGGATTTGATTTGGTTCGGTCGATGCAGTACCACATTGGTTTCTATATAAGTGGGCGTCTCTTCTTCTCAACCTTGATAAAACCCTCCTTGTCGCACAGATCCTTCTCCGGACCCCGCTGTCGTAGATGCCTGTGGATTAATTGACTCACATATACTCTCATTCACTAATTTTGCTCCTTAGTTTGCAACGCAGTGAGTTTATTGGCGCCGGCAATAGCAGTGTAAGTTTAGGAGTCGACGTACTTATACGTGTCGTACGGCACGCGATGCATAATTATTGCAGGAATATTTTATTGGCATTATTATGCTACTGATCTGGATTACATTAATTCTCAACGCCCTCTATCCTAACCTAATTTGAATAATTTTGTCACAAAGATCGGACGAATCTGGAGCGTCCACTCCTCCTCTTGAGATGAAAATGGACAGAAAAAAAGAAGAGCCTACCGTGAACGTTAACTCTGATAAAGAGAAGGAGGCAGATGAGACGCCATCTGTAGACATAATGGCGCAACAGCTCAAGTTTGTTGCTTGTCTGAAGATCCTAATGGAGGAGTTGAGCACACTTGCTACTGGGTTTGAAGTTGACGGTATGTGCTTTTTATTTTCGTTATGTGTTGTGTTAAGTCGGATTTAAACGGTTCGAAGAACACTGTTCGAGGCGCTCACAGCCAGTTGCATTCACCGATCGGCGAAGTTAAGCAACGATTGGCGCGGTCAGTCTATGGATGGTTGACCGCATTGTAGTTTTTGAACTGAGCATCTACGTGCATCGTAGAGCATGTAAAATCGTCGTCCCTGGTTGTAGTCATTAAACAGCAGTCGTTAAACTGAGTTTGAGGTCGTTGGGCGGCTTGAACAACTGATGTAAGGTTGGTCACAAACTGCACGGAAAGATAAAGAAAGACGGTATCGTTTTAAAGAGTTTCATGGCAGTCTATAATATGTGTAGGCTACAACATCAACAACATCAGTTCGTAGATCAGTTGTGAGAAAAAAATGTTGTAACCATCACAATTCGCAGCATTGCGATTAGGTTACAAAGCGGAAGTTTGCACTGTATTTTGCGACACCGATGTATACAGTTGGAGCAGGCTAATTCTACACTTTATCCTACTGTTGGTAGGTTTCTTATTGCAAGAGGTCAGCTAGGTAGGTACCGACCAGTGCTAGCTAGATGTTTGCCGCTAAGCAGTAGTGTTTAAACTTAAGACATACTGTGCTCTGGTGACAAGTAAAATTAAAAAAGAGTTAGTTAAATTATGGCCTGTATTTTTTAATTTTATAAGAGACTAAATAACTTAGTCTCGAGGTGACGAGTGCAGTGTAATCCTCCTAGGACTATTCCTGGGTAACATTCAAATTTTTATGGGCAGGCATGACGCTTACCAACAGGCGATTGAATTCGTATCGTCACCAAGTTGTATAAAAAGTGTGAGTTCACACGCGGTAGAAGTGAAACTTTGTAGTTTGGTTAATTTGTAAGAGAATGAGATGAATACATTATGGAGATGGTAAATAGAGAGAGAGAGAGAGAGCGGTTGATCGAAAATAGGGAAACTATATAGAAAGAATTGTTTTATTTCATTCTCTCACAGCCTAAAATATAAATACATTTACTTACTGGTCTCTTTTTCGTTACATATTTTCGTTTCATAAAATCCAATTCACACCGTCCCGAAAGAAGTTTCACTTCAATAACAAACTAGTGTACGTGTATTTGGGCTCGGAGGCTGAGACATAGTTGTGTTGCGGCTGCAGGCGGGCACCTGCGCTACCAGCTGTACATCTGGCTGGAGCGCGAGGTGGAGGCGCTGCGGCGCCTGTGCGGCTACCTGGCGGCCGGCGGCGGCGGCGGCGCGCTGCTGTGCGCCGAGCCCGAGCTGGCCGCGCTGCCCGAGCGGCCCACGCTGCACCAGCTGCTGGTGCGCGAGAAGGCCGACTTCGAGGCCAAGGTGCAGCGCGCGCTCAACCGGAAGAAGTGGCTCAAAGGTATATTTATGTCAAAGAGAGTACAGTATACTTTATTGTACACCGAAATAAATACAAACTAACAAAACAACATAACAGTACAATTGGCGGTCTTGTCGCTAAAAGCGATTTTTTCTAGACGAACATTGGATGGATAAAAATCATAAAATAAAAGTGATAAAGGGTAGTTGGTGGTGTACTACTTACTGTAGTAACAAATATTTAAATGTAATACAAAACGAAAACGCATTAGGGATATCAAATATAAATACATACTCCTACACAAGGATATATTGATAAATAGAACGATTGGTGCAGTGGCTGATACAGTCGGCTGCTGCGCACCGGGTCGTGGGTTCGATTCCCGCACGGAACAAATATTTGTACGATCTGCAGGTAGTTGTAAGTTCTGGTGTTCTGGGTGTATTTTGTGTGGAATTTGTGTTTGTAAACGCACCCACGACACAGGAGAAATCCTAATGTAGGGCAAATTTAAAAAAAAAAAATTAAAAATCAAAAGAATTGTTACAATTGCAAAGACAAGTAATATTCCTTTACCATTCCTTTGAAAGTCACCATCATTTAGCACGTCTAATAGACACTGGTAGTGCATTCCACAAACGTGTAGCCTGAACAGAAAGGAATGGTCAAAAAATCTTGTTTTGTGCATAGGCATTTTCAGTTTTATAATTTCTGATGATCTTAAGAATAGTGAGTGCGTATCACGGGCGAACTCTAAACGTTCTTTAAGATAAGAGGGGGAAGCAGGATTGAACATACTACAACATGCAACTCTTCAAAAAGACCATGAAAAGATTATTTACAGGGTTTGCAACGCGCGAATGAGAACTCTGTTGCATGCGTTCATAGGTTACCGTAACCGCTTGCAGTCAGGCGGGCCGTATTACTTGTTTGCCAGTGGCAAATTGCCACCTTAGTGATATAAAAACAAGGTGTTCCATGCTGATAGGTGCAGCATTCGACAGCCGTACAACAATGAGGCCCGTATTAAATAACGATAATAAAAAATTAAGTTAAACCCAAATTTAGGTGGCATTTATCAAATATTAACCCTATGCCCTATGTAGGTCCAGAATTTATAGGTTTTATTTTAATTACCTACGATATTTTGCATGGTGCCTAAGTAAATGCTAAAGATGATGTTACAAAAACATCACATGGTATAAATCCGTTTCTTTTTTTTAACAACTGCGGTGGCACACCGCTCCTTGTGTCTGATTTATTTATTTATCTTTTATGTACATTCTATATACATGTGGCGACACCTACATCGCCAGCAATACAACTTACAGCGACATCTACTTGTCTATTAAATGCAACTCTCCGATGACGTCAAAGAATCCTGAATCACGCTATTAAAGTATTCGCGCAACGCAGCATATATACAGTCGTCCAATATCAAACGTGGGGCTTCGGCCCGCCAGGCATACCATCCGCCTGGCTGGAGGATCCCTTTTCTATGGAGGACCACCACACCTTGTCCCCCATATTGGTGACCCCGACGTAGTGTTGAGTAGGACACGATTTAAAAATGAGTTTGTAAGAGTAGCCTCTTTTTTGTACTGCGCCAGTACAATGTCCCACTTCAAATGAGGCGAGGCGTCATGACGTGATGACGCCTCGCCTCATTTGCAGCTTCATGAAGCTTGGCGGTACATTTGAAAGAACGAGTATTTCATGTACTGTTGCTGTATTTGTACTGCCCTGTCTTACAAAGTGTGATTGAGGTAATACTTAAAGCAAAGTAATAAAAAGCGATTGATTTTAGACGAATGACGATTGTATCGACGTTTCTACTTATTAGCCACTGTAGCATTATTGTGCAAGCGACTTATTTGTAAAACATGATTTTGATTTAAAATATACCTAATACACAGACATAAACAAGCAAAACAAATAGGTATTTAACAGACATTCATGAAATCATATTTTTCTAAAACTGTCGCGTCTCGTACTTTGTACTAGTACATTTGTAATCTTAACAGCCATTTATACGTCCACTGCTGAACATAGGCCTCCACCATAGATTTTCACAACTGTGTCATCATTCTGGGGGGTCTTTGCCGATACTCACCACGCTTGGCAGGCGGGTTGGTGAGCGCAGTATGGCTACCGTGTCATAGAAGGGACGCTGCTGCCCATCCCTCTGGTTTATATTCCCTTAGTCGCCTTTTACGACATCCACGGGAGGAGATGGAGTGGTGCTATATTCTTAATCCGGACACCACAATTACATTTGTAATAGAGTGAATAAAAATATCATGTTGTCTCTTGCAGTCACGATAATGTCCGTTGAATAAAAAGACGTGCTTTTGAAACATGTGCCTCATTTCTCTCTCTCACCCTACAGTACACATGCGAAGAGTAAAGTAACGCGACATAAAATTTTAAGTGGTACATGTTATAATGTTGAGCCGCTCTTACAATATTGTGTCATGTACGGGACAAATGTACTGCCTCTTGTATGTCCTACTCAACACTACCCCGACGTGATCACCTTATTTCCCATCTACACAAGGCAGACTTAATGTCGTGAGGCATTCACTACCAATCAACCTTTGGGTTAAAAAAACACTTCCATAGAAGTACAAAACAAAGCTGTAGATAATGTTGAAATGGCTGAATTAAAAATAGGAATACATACACATACTAATACAAAAATAGATATTATGTAACATAATTAAAGTAATACAAAAATAAATATTAACTCTAATGACGAAGGCCGTTTTGAATGATCAGGATTGCAACGATTTCTAGAAATGTTGACGCACTTTACGTTTAAAAGTGTTTGCTTTTATTGATATATTGTTTTATCGTGCACCTATACTTGAAATTGGCAAAATTATGAAAATAAAATTGGAACTGGAAACGTGAATATACTCGGAGCTTTTTTTATATCAAGGGACTGCAAATTCCAGAGATTTATTAATGTAACACCAAAGGAATTGGACATAAACCCTGTATGGTGGGATGGAGTGTTCAGAATATAATTTTCAGAAGCACGAAGATTATGACTTAGCCACCCAAAAATTGAAAGAAAATTTTAAGATAATCAGGAGCACAAGGATCGTGTATAATAGTGAAAAACAAACAGAGTGATCTGACGGCTCTCCTTTGACGGACAGGTAGCCATTTGAAGCTAAATCAGTTATCCGGCCGCGGCCGCGATTTTCTGACTAGGATGTGGATATTGTTACACCTAAGAGAACCAGTGAGTAATGAAATGAATTGATGTATAAATAAAAAAATACCGTTTTTTGTAGTAGGTACGTAAATTATCTTCAGCATTCATTAAGGCACCATGCAAACTATAGTGGACTATTAAAGTATTATACCTTGTGTTGAAGCAAACTCGACCCGAAGTTCTACTTGAGTTTTGATTCTCGTTTTGTAATACGGGCCTGAATCTTACGTACTGTATTTTGCTTTGCAAAATCAAGCCGATATCGTCATCTAGTATTTATATATATAACTTAAATCGTGACTATGTTTTTATCAACGTACGCCAAATATTATAAACTGCAATAACTTTTCTCCCCACACAGCGAACGAGACTCTTTTACGCACACTACTATCGTACTGCAGTTTACATGGTGCTGGCGGCGGAGGGCTAGCCTCCGTGCGAATGGAGCTTGTCCTCCTGCTCCAAGAGTTAGGCCAAGATAAACAGCACCAACAGCTGCTCTCACCGTTACCATTCCCAACAACACTACCGCTATTAGCAGCAGCTGTTGCCACCAACAACACTGTCGTAGCAGATCCTGTCAGGCATTTACAGGTAGGTTGCTGGAAACCCTATATAGGGCCGGTTGTTTCCCCTGTACTGTCTGTGTGATGCTTGGATTAAGAATATAGCACCACCCATCTCCTCCCGCGAATGTCGTAAAAGGTGACTAAGGGATTCTAAACCAAAGGGTTGGCCTTTGGGACAGCAGCCATACTGCGCTCACGAACCCGCCTGCCAAGCGTGGTGAGTACGTGACTACTGGCAAAAACCCCTCGAAATGACGACACAACTGGAAATCTATGGCCGTTGTTCAGTAGTGGATGTCTTATGGATATGATGATGATGTTTCCCCGCCTTGAACTTCCCCCATTTGAAATAAGTATGCCTACACTACGAATGAGTTTACTACCATACTCGATGAAGTAAAGCAGCTCCAGGCCACTGGATCCTTAGTCCCTACCTTTAGCTGTTAGGCGATTATAGCTAGAACCACTATGGCTACGTTCAAATGATCGTGCGATATGACCTTACCAACCTCTCAACGATACTGGTTACGTTACAGCTTCTGGAGCTCGCTATCTTCAATTATATACGAATTTGTTTCTTTCAGTCCGTGGCACACGACATGCTAGGCACGATAGGAGAATTGGGTATCCCAGGTGGTTCAGCCACCAGGATACTTCACACACTGAGGGAGTTAGCAGTCGCACTGTCCGCCTGCATATACCAGAGTTTGTGTGACTCTGACACGTTCAGTTTGAAGCACGCGCATCATCATGACAGGTAAGTTACCAACAAATTCGTTTAAAAGAAAATCTGGTGTGTGTTATGTACGCGCTTTAGAAGATATACTTCTTCGGGATACGGTGACTTAAAAATGATCAAAGAACGTTAAATACAACAGTAAAAGGCTCAAGGACAGAACTACATTAAATTATGTTTATTTTTACACAATATTAAAACATATATTGTCATATAAACGAGTCAAATATATTTAAAGTCAATTATAAGGCAGTAAAATGAATATGCGCTTTTAATTATTTTTGGCGGCTAACTTCATACCGTCCGATTTTCGCGACCGTATGCGCGTACAGCTCCCGCTGTTGCTCTTATTAAACGTGTAAGAAGAAGTATAACTTCAATCACTGAAAACGAGCATAACGTTAGTTGCTTTTTCTAACGTTCGTTGCTACTTCTGTAAAGATATTTTACGTACCAACTAATTTCAAGTATCCATTTTACTAATATACCAAACTTGTTTCTTTCACAGTATCATAGCCGAAGCTCCCGGTACTAGTCAGCTTCTCACGCGACAGAGGCGTTATTCCACTGAGGAGCTCACTGTCACAACCCCACCGAACAAATGGCCTGGTATGTACAATCAACTCTGCTTGCATTAGGATCGGTTATGCTGGCAGAGCATGAAAGTTAGAGTTCAGTGGTTTCCTTCTGTGAGGGTATCATGCTCCAGAAGGAGGCCGCAGTGTGGGGTCGATATAGGGGCCGAGAGGACGCCCAGGTAACAACCGCCACGGGGCCTATTTCCTACACGCCTGAGCCGATCTACCTCTGCTCTGGTGGCATGGGGCCACGAGGGTTGTGGGCACTCAGAGAGAGAGGGAACTCCTCGCGCTCATTCCGTGTGACCCCCGGAAAGACGGCGGCACGCATGTGAACACGTGCCACCGTGTGCAGCGCAGCTCACAGCTAGCCTTCTAGGGATCCTTTAAAATCGGAGGCGGATCCAGAGCGTTCGTTCTCGAGATCCCAGAGCCCTCTCTCGGTAACGAAGATGACTGCCCAGGTGGTGTTTGCTAGCGGCATGCCCCTTCGCCCTGGGCCTGGGATCCACGAGTATATCTATTTATTTATTTATTATACTCTTTATTGTACACCAATCGGTAAAAGATATAAAAGAAGTAGTGCTTAAAAGTATATTTTAAAGTACAATGGGCGGCCTTATCGCGCTCGGCGATTTCTTCCAGGCAACCTTTAGATGGAGAAATACTTAATTGGATAATATATGCGGCACACAGATACATAATGAAATAACTAAATTACGTATACTATACAAAATATATAAATAATGGATACACAATATAGATATATAAATACATAAACATTTATATATACACAGATACAAATAAATTTTAATTAATTCGATAAAATATCGAAAAACAATTAATTCAGATGTAATACTTGGTAAACTCTAAGCAAAAATAACTAAAGTGACAAGTAATGTTCCCTCACTAGTCTTTTGAACACTGATATTGACTGTACTCGTCTTATTAAAACTGGTAATGCATTCCACAAACAAGCGGCCTGAACCGTAAAAGAGTTATGAATCAATTTTGTGGAATGCATTGGCATTTTAAGTTTTAGGTCTTCTGATGATCTTAGAAATCTTGTATGAGTGTCACCGATGAACTCGAAGCGTTTTTTTAAGGTAAGAGGGAGTAGAAGGAATGAATAATACACTGTAAAGTAACGAAAGAATATGAGTATTCCGACGAAGGCGAAATGGTAACCTCTTGAGCTTGTGCGGAATTCTGAGACATGATCATATTTTCTTAATCCAAATATAAATCGTATACAGACATTTTGAAGTCGCTCAAGTCTATCAAGTTGTTCCTCTGTAAGGTTAAGATAGCTGGCATCAGCATAATCGAGGATGGGAAGGAGAAGGGATTGTGCAAGCGCAATTTTAGTGGTAGTAGGAAGAAAGTTGCGTAATCTTGTCAAGCTGCTTGCTGAAGCAAATATCTTACGACTTACTTCTTGTAGATGAGCAGTCCAGGATAAATTCCTATCAATGACCAACCCCAAGTTCCTAACTTTATCGCTAAAAAGAACTAAAGTGAAGGTGATAAAAAAACACCACGCATTGGATGCAGGCGGCATGTGACCGGTCGTTGTGGCAATGTTTGAGGGAGGCTTCTGGCCAGCAGAGGACATTTTTGGCGAGATGATGATAATGAATCCGTTTAAAAGAGTTTTATTATAATCTGTAATAACCGCAAAAAACTGAGACATAATATTTTTAATCAATTAAAAACAAAACAGGTTTGAAAACAAATCACTTGTATGGTTATAATGTTTACAGCCTGTAGTAGATAAGTCTCAATAAGTTAAACATATTTCCTAAAAATGTAGGTAGCAACCCTAAGTCTGAGACGGAGTGTAGGTTATATGTGACAGGCACCAGTTGGCGGCTCTAGTGTGATCATACGAGGACCTGGAGCCTCCCTTAGGAGCCGAAGATGACCGCTCCAGTCGTTTTAGCCGGTAGGAGGTCCGGTATACCCCTTCGCCCTTCCGGGGCGAAGGAAGTTCATGAAGAATTACCACAGGGCACCAATAAAAAAAAAAAAAGTTAATATGCGGCAAAACCGGCCTAGTTGAGTCACTGTATAAAATATGTGTACTGTGTGTGTGCGGCAGGCGTGTCGGCGCTGCGCGGGCTGGCGCTGCGCGCGGCCGAGGAGGAGGACGCGCCGCGCCTGGCCGTGCTGCTGGGCGAGGCCTTCTGCGCCGTGTACCTGGCGCTGCTGGGCTGGGCGGCGGCGGCGCGCGACGCGCACCTGCTGTACCGGCTGGCGGCGCACGCGCCCGCCGCGCCCGACCACGCGCGCCTGTTCGGCGGCGGCGTGCGGCGCCTGCTCACCACCGCGCCCGCGCCCGGCCTCACGGTACGGTATTGTCGCTGGATCCCTAAGCTTATGTTGTTCGTAATAAAACGAATGCTTTAAAAAGGCAGGTCTAAGAGTCATTTTGCTATAACACTTTAGAATATAATAATATCTATACAAATAAATAAAATTGAAGTGTCTGTTTGTAATGTCAAAATAATAGCTTTTTACTAAATGCATATGAAAGTATATACGACCTACAACAAAAAAACAATTTTCAATATTTTTGTCTGTCTGTCTGTCTGTTTGTTCCGGGTAATCTCCGAAACGGCTGGACCGATTTTGACGGGACTTTCACTGGCAGATAGCTGATGTTATAAGGAATAACGTGGGCTACTTTAATTTTAGAAAAATAATTAGGGTTCCGCGCAATAAAAATAAAACCCTTGAAATCCAATATATATATTCTATGTCAAGTGTCTATGTCGAAAAACTCTAAATTTCTTTTAAATTAAACGCGGGTGAAACCACAGGTCCCAGCTAGTCTTACATATTTACCAAGATAACAAACGTAACATTCGTTAAACTTTGCAAAGGTAAGTTTTAGAATGCAAACTTATCATGATGAGTGATAAAATCGCAATATACGACGTTTGAATAGCGCGATCTCTTTTCCACATTACGATTCAAGATCCGACTAGAGACAGAATTCGTTCATTCATTACGAACCGAATGAGATTCAGTTTACACGAGGTCAGGGTACGATAAAAACCGATTCGATCTGGTGAAGGTCACTGGAAGTCTTTGGATGCGGGCGGCTTATGACCACTTGTTGTGGAAATCTATGGCAGAGGCCTTTGTTCAGCAGTGGACGTCCTTTGGCTGATATGATGATGATGAAGTAACTTTCTATGTGACACGACGCGACAATGCAAATAACGTGTACGCGAGTGAGGTTTTTTGGTGAGTGCCGGTTATGAACGCTGCTGGCGCGCGCCCTGCCTCCCTCGTCCCACATTAGTGCGTCACCAGTTTCTTACAATATAGTTGAGTGAAGCGATGCTGGTACGTGCGTTATGCTCGTGAAAAGATTCCGTCGGTCGGGGCTAGTCAGCCATTAACTGCCATGGCAAATACGTTATTATTATATTATTTTAATGTAAGTTATTTACACATTAACCTACATTATTCTAGTTATGTTTTACCATCATTGGTATCAATCAACATCGTAATCTCAATTATTTTAAAAGAGTATCCATGGAGTTGCTTGCCGGCTCTTCTCCATACAATCAACTAACTGCAACCAACTTAAATTCTGACGTTTCGTAAGTGCCAGTAATTAGTTTATTTGAAATAAAAACTTAAGTTTTTAATTTAATTTTAATGTAAATTTTCTTTTTTTCAAGACGTTGCCTCACAATAGGATTTCTCCTGTCGTGGATGCGTGCACAAACACAAATTACACACACAATACACCCAGACCCGGAACAACTACCTGCAGATCGTACAAATATTTGTTCCGTGCGGGAATCGAACCCACGACCCGGTGCGCAGCAGCCGACTGTGTCAGCTGTCGCTGCACCAGCCGTGCCATCAACTTCGACGATGGCGGAACGACGCTGCTACCCATTCTCTTGATATCAACCCTCAGTCACCTTTTACGACACGAGTACGATACGAGTAGTCTGCTAGGGATAGTACATACATAAGTACATAAATGGCTCCATAAGTATCACATTGAAATAATCATACATGCCCACTAGTGTATAAATCTGCCCACGTTAAAAATGCTTTATAGAACATACACAGTCAATCAATAGCCCACTAAGATGTTGCCATACTTATAAAACGTTTGTTATTTCTAGCCGAAGCTAGTAGAACGTCCAGAAGGCACATCAGTATGGTCTTCACTGCGAGAAAAGCGCGCGCTTCTCAACATGCGTCTCCTAGGGCTGGGTCCTACCGCGCCGCACAAGCATATACAAGAGGGCCGCCCTACCTACAGGGAACAATTCGTGCCACCACACTGCAGTATACTTACCTATCTGCTCACTAAGGTAACTATAATCAATACAATAATATAACTAATCAATATACGAGTATATAACTATATTACGAACAAAATCTATTCCCTGTAACGGTAGATACAGTAAATGTAAAGTAATTATTTGGATATAGTTAACCTACTAACGACATTTTTACTTACGTTATCAAGACAGCCATGTGCTGATATAAAATTGAAATCCTCTATTCATTTAATCGCTTGTTTTGATGGATCCTATTTATATATAAATTCTCTATAGCCGACAGCTGAACAGGACCCGGAGAATTACGACTACGACTCGGCGGAGTCCGGTGCCGAGGACGTCGACGAGAGCGCGAGCGAAGCCGAAGATGATGACATATTTGACACTAGTAACACTAAGTACGAAAATTACTTAACCGACTAATACAAGAGCTTATGATACGAGCATAGATGTTAAACGTATAGATTCAAGAAGCATTTCATCAATTAATTTTCACGCAAAGATTTCCGTACAAAGTTCAACAGCTCCCCATCCATTTAAATTTTACATTTGAGCAATAAAATTCATTCATTCATTCATCAATCATCATGAATTAGTTTCTAACTACGACTACGTATAATCAGGTAACATAACATGTAATAAACAAAATACCATCAATTTATCCAGGAATGAAAAGCGGCGCAAACTGACGAACACAGAACATTCAGACCCGGACTCGTACTCGTGGCTGGTGATGCGCATCGCGGTTTTGCGCCTCGCTCAGCAGAAGCTGCAGAACTTCTTACAGCTTTGCGGCATCGAGATGTCGGGTGCGTTCAATATTGAACCTTACGCTCACACTACCTGTATTAACCTTCAATACCTTGGACAGTGCTTCTCTCCGTGTAGTACCCGGATTAAGAATATAGCACCACTCTATCTCCTCCCGTGGATGTTGCAAAAGGCGACTAAGGGACTCCAGACCAGAGCGATGGACAGCAGCATCCCTTCTGTAGAACAGTAGCCATACTGCGCTCACCAACCCGCCTGCCTACCGGAAATCCATGGGAGAGGCCTTTCTACAGCAGTGGACGTCCTGTGGCTGATATAAAGGCTTTCGGCAGATAATTAGAATTGCGAGTTGTTTTTCCACAGCTTCAAATGTAAAAATGAGTAATTTGATTGCCTTGCAAAGACAGGTTTTAATCCGCTCGTTCTTATTGGTACTAGAATCTGAAAACTGTATCATGCTTCGTTATTGTTAAACACAGAGTTAGCTACAACGAGTCCTATGGTTCACGGCGCACTTCGTCGCGTGGACCAGTGGCAACAACAGCTGACGGAAACTCTGGAGTCTCGATCACCGCCGCCCGACTACATACCGGGTTGCTTCCCCGAACAACTACCATCCGGACCACCTATTAATAAGTACAGGTAAGCTGATGGAACTGAGTGAGATAGAAGACAGATCTACAAGAGCATATACTAGGTATATATAAATCATGAGCTATAGAGGGTGACTTCTTTACAGTCATTTCCTCTAGATAGGCATAGCCCCGGAGCGTTCGGTCTCGTGTTGAAAACGACCGCCCAGGGGAGTTTGACCGCTAAGAGTCATAAATGGTATATCCTTTCGCGCTCTCCCCAAGTGCTCTGGACGCATGAGCATTTGTCTTGTAGTCACTTGTCGGAACCAGTGCGGTACCGCACCGACCGGACCGAACCATCTGTTGCGTCCAGCTGTACCAACGATGCTGTTTATGTGTCACGGCTGCATTATTCTACTAAGGTCGAGGATATTTTGGAGTAAATCATCGAGTACACCAAATTCACATTAAGGGTATACCGGTTGAGGTCTACTCACGTTGTGAATTTCAATTCCTTCGTGGTGAAAGTGCCGGCCGAACATCTGTCGACCCTAATGAAAGAAAAATTTTGGCCATGAGGTGTAGTGTTCCGGCGAGATACAGAGGCCGGCTACCGGACACCGAGTGACACACGACGCCGACTAATCGTGTGAATTAGTGTTTATATTTTATTGTTTATGTAAGTATAGTATTTTATGTTAGTTATTGTCTTATATTGTATTTTCTTTTATTATTTAAAAATGTAATTTCCACCATGGAGATTTTTTTTTATAAATCATTAAGTAGGATAAAATGAAGCAAGAAGAGAATGGAGCATTCACATTAGCTATGGGCGGTCTTTACTAAAAACAATCGTATTATTCGATTGTTAGTAATCGCACCGTACGGTTTACAATTGGCGATGCAATGAAGTTATAAATAAGACAGCGCGGGCCTTTTTTGGCGTTATGATGAATACTTGTGCTCAATTGTATTAGATTATTATTACCCAACAACGAATGAATTGACAGTCCAATACAAGGTTACACAATTCTTTATTTATTAGATTGTTTTTTCAGTAACTAATAGCCCATCGCCAACTTGCATACATAAATTTTTCTACAAAGAAGCAAATAATCAAATTTACATAGTTATTAAACTCGGGAGTAGGAATCAAACGTACGGGATCTTTCACTGGAAGATTGCCGTCGTGAAACAGTGATTCGGTAATCGAAGTATTCGATGCTCGCGGCAGAATTACGATCATGTCGGTAACAGGTGGTGGGTCTCTTAATGCAAGAGTCTGGCTAGATAGGCACCAATGCAGTGTCAGATATTCACTCCGAGTAATTAGTGTTAAAATTTCAGGCATTACTATGTCCTGTTTGAAGGGCTCTGTAGCTAGTAAAATTACTGGGCATAAGGGACTAAATAACTAACGTCTCCCGGGCGTCAACGCGCAGATAGGGGAATCTGCATTAGTGTTGAGTAGGACATACAAGAGGCAGTACATTTGTCCCGTACATGACAAAATATTGTAAGAACGGCTCAACATTATAACATGTACCACTTCAAATTTTATGTCGCGTTACTCTACTCCTCGCATATGAACTGTAGGGTGAGAGAGAGAGAGAGAATGAGGCACATGCTTCAAAAGCACGTCGTTTTATTCAACAGACATTATCGTGACTGCAAGAGACAACATGATGTTTTTATTCACTCTATTACAAATGTACTAGTTTAAATTACGAGACGCGACAGTTTTACAAAAAAAAGATTTCATGAATGCCTGATAAATACCTACTTGTTTTGCTTGTGTTGCTGTTTATGTCTGTGTATTAGGTATATTTTAAATCAAAATCATGTTTTATAAATAAGTCGCCTGCACAATAATATTACAGTGGCTAATAAGTAAAAACGTCGATACAATTGTCATTTGTCTATAATCAATCGCTTCGTATTACTTTTCTTTAAGTATTACGTCAATCACACTTTGTAAGACAGGGCAGTACAAATACAGCACCAGTACATGAAATACTCGTTCTTTCAAATGTACCGCCAAGCTTCATGTCATGACGCCTCGCCTCATTTGAAGTGGGACATTGTACTGGCTCGGTACAAAAAAGGGGCTACTCTTACAAACTCATTTTTAAATCGTGTCCTACTCAACACTAATCTGCATGCTCATACCTGAGTCACTCCCCGGGAAGATGGCGGTGCGCAAGTAGTTACGTACCGCTGTATGCGCCGCACAGCGCACATCGAGGCTCCGGGGGATCCTTTACAACCCCCCTCCCCTTGTGCAAAGCTACGTCTTGAAATCGCTACTAGTATTCTTATATCTTTGCGTCGTGACCACCAATCTTAACCACCAGAGGTGTTAACTTTCTCTTTCAGATGTCTACTAGAGAAGCATAATACGCCTTTCAACTCGGTCCTATTCAGTGCAGCGCCAGCGCGACGGTTGTGGAGTTTCCTCGTGAAACAAGAACCGGTCCAGGTAATGATTGATCTTAGTATTTACAGGATACTATCATATAAGAAGCATGAACGATCGTCGTATCGTTTATTGTCATGTGTTTATTTATTATAGTAGAGAAGTAAAATCCGGTTCATTATTTGGCATGTAAACTTAGTTCTGCTTTGGTACTATAGAGCTTTGCATACAACAAATTAAGGTTCAATTTATACAGAAAAATAAAGAGTGGCGATGTAGCAGTGTATTGTACCTATGTATCCCGAATGCAGCGCCCTTCCTAGCTCCCCGACGGTTAGAGACCGCTGAAAATCCAACCCTAGACGCAAATAGCCTTAACCTATATGTTTTGATCAAATTAACGCTCAAATCCTCGAAGTTGAAAAATGACTAGTTCCAAAGAGAAATAACGATCCACATCCCTGATGGAATTGGCCTCTGTTTGACTAATGCTTGAAATCAAAGATTTAAATCGTTAGATACGCCTTACAATACATTAAACCGCTCCAAATAGGTCATCACTCATACGAGTGACTTGGCACTCAATCGAGTACCCGTCTAAGAACATTATCTTACATCAATAAGAAAATAATATAAAGTATGACGACGTGCGCGTTTAAGAAATGTAAAAACGTCACTAGAAGTACTTGTAACGACAAAGGCATTTCACTTCACTTGTAATTTAATTACAATACGGTAATGTTTTCAATATTTATATAAATGTTACAATCTGTCACAATTTACATCGCCATTTTTGTTTATTGTCATCACGGACGCTAATTATAGCGGTAGAGAACGAACTATTTGAAATACTTATGAGAAGGACAGTGACAGAGATAATGTTGTACTTCGTCAAGAATACAACCATAATCCATTGGCTGACCTACATGCTTTCTATATATCAACACAGTGCGGAGATTATTAGGCTTGACATCGCAAGCCATCGACATAGTGTCTTGGGTGTATATGCTATTGATTATAGTTTTTCGTTAAACGTGTGTAAGTATTCTACGCACACATCCAAATAACATGCCACGGATTTAGTTCCTAAGGGCTATCTAACGATTTAAATTTAAATTTCTGCTTTAACTGGAATTAATTTACGTAGCGGCGGAAGTCGCGGCCGTTTTTATGATTTAAAACATTTCTTTTATAGTAGCTTACTGCCCTCGGACAATCGAGCGACATGTCCTCGCTCGAGTGTGTCACGTCGTGCCTTTCGACATTTTGACAATTTACACCATATTCTTCTATTGCACAGGACCTATTCATCCGGGCTGTGTTCTCCCGGCGTCGAACTCAGTCTATAACAGCAGAGACGATGGCTGGTGAGGCGCGAAGCGGCTGCATACCGCAACAACAGCGAGACCGCGAGCTAGAGTTACACAACCCTGTGCGCATCATACACAAGGAACAGGATTCCATCGCTGCTTTCTGTCTGAACAAGGTAACGACCAAAAAACATAGGTGAAGCCAGGCGCGGATGTATTCAATCACAATTTGAAATCGCTGTATGTTAATAACTGCCTAATAATATCTGCCTGTAGCTGCCCCACTCCAGGGCAAAATCCTCTTCTCATATAGAGAAGCGAGCATTGATCGTCACGCTTGGTTTTTACGTGTTGGCATTGAATCCAAAGAGCCAATACTCGTAATTTAAAAGTTCAAAATATAGTTCCGATCTCCTAAACTAACAAACTACGTCGAAAGTGAACTAATATTGTAATGAGATCGCAAATAGATCGAAAGTTGAACGAAGCGAAAACGGTATTCTGCTAACATTTTGAACTGACACCAGTACATTGTCATTAAAAACCGTCATGATTAATATTGAAATGACACTAGACTGAGATCGTACTGAAGTCCGAGGAGTAGCATAATACCATTTTTTGACGATTCATAATTTAATCTCAGTTTGATCAGCTATCAGTTGTAGTGTAAATTAATTACGAAAATTGACCCTCTGGTTTCATCGCGATGTTTTATTTCACTGTTAAAGTCAGTGATATATATTAGATTAACTAAGAAAGTAGCCGTGTGGTGCCGGTTCAGAATACCACCACCCCATTTCCTCCCGTGGGTGTCGTAAAAGTCGACTATGGGATTAGCCGGAGGATGGGCAGCAGCTTCCTTCGATTACATTAACAAATCAACTGCGATCGCCAACCCGTCTGCCAAGCGTGGCGATTATGGCAAAACCCCCCAATGAGCCCACAACACACCCATATCGGTCGTTGTGGTGATCTTTGGGGGAGGCCTGTGTCCAGCAGTGGACTTCATTCGGCCGAAATGATGAAGAAAGTACATATAACATTGGAAATGTCAGGGTTATGAACTGCAACTCACTGCATAGCGAGTCCGACCTTCGAGGCGAACCTTCGGGCCGGCACGTCATTCTAACACCTCAAGCCTTTATATAATCCTTGTGATTACCGACAAAGAATACTGCTATCCCCTTCTTTCTCGTCTAGTGTTGTAAAGAGTGATTGCAGGATTATGTCAACGGCATAAGCAGCAGTTTTCTCACTGCAATCACCAAACTATTTCAATGCCTGATGATCATGAATATTCCCTCAATGTTCATAGCAGTCTGTAAAATTGCGGATGTATGGTTCATTCACAGGTAGGTGGCTGCCTGCTAGCCGTAGCTACAGCCCGGGAGGTACAAGAAATGGACGTGTCTCTACTGCTGCGCGCTGGCGCGTGGTGGGCCGAGGACGAGTGCGAGTTAGACCTGCTGGCGCTTGCAGCAGACCCTGCCGCTTTACCGGACACAGGCTTCTTACTCATACAGCACCACGACAAGTAAGCGAAAGTATTGGAACGAAATAACTGGTGTTATATTACGCAACTCGATATAGCAACGGTATATGCCAACCCAATTACTGGGGGATTCCGATAATCCTCGGTAAGACAAGCTGTCAGACATCGAGTTCCATAGGATGGATTAACGTGCTGTTTGGGGCATAAGTATAAGAATGGTCACCGATTTAAGCATGTTTGTGGCAGGTGTGGCTTAACTTTGCAGATTAATCATATAGCCATATGCTACAAGCCCCTCATGCCTTGCCCCATACGGTATACTTTAATACAATGACCCGTCAAATTCGTGCAGGATCTAGAAAAAGGCCATCCCATGCAGCATTTACTTACACACAATATTTAAAAAGCATACTGAAACCAGAATCTAGCTACTTGGCTTCTCTACATTGTCAATACATGATCTTATAAAATCGTGTTATTACAAAATTCTGGTAATATTATAAGAAACGGATTTTATAGTAGGCGCTCATATCCAGTTGCACTCACTGATCGGTAAACTATAAGTGAGGTTAAGCAACGCTCGGCGCTGTCAATCTATGGATGTGTGAACGCATAGTGGTATTTTAACTTATGTCTCCGTGCTTCTAAATCCCGCTTGTCGAACAACCAGTTTTCTCTAAGCAAATCCTAGCAGCAGCAGAAGACGATAGGTTTGGATTCTAAGCATTAACTCAACTTCTCTTCAACTTATATTGTTTGATACAGACCCAACAGCGGCTCTGTGCCAGGCACTGGCAACAGCTCGCCGCTGAACCCCAACGCGCCTCAGGTGCCGGTTGGCATGGCCAGTCAAACCGGACGAGGTGCCAGCGTTGTAAGTATTGCAATCAATAATAAACCATCACAACTTTATTCCCTGAAGGGATAGAAGGTGTGTTTTATACACCCATTATTTACCCGATGACGGTATTAAGTACTATGGTTACAGTTCCGTATGACCGAACATTGTAGCGATAGGCGATTTTTACTGAAAAAGCAGTCGAATAAATACAGACAGACAGTTTTGTAATCGATTCTCGATTGATCCCTCGTTGCCGAATAACAGTCGAATGAATATGAATAATAGAATACAATTGTGCGCAAGTCTTGTCTCAAAATACCGACCGATTACGACTAGCCCATGTCAGCGCGATAATTTCTTGGCTGCAGCTATAAAATTTTATCGACGCAGTGCCGAATATTATGTTAAATGTGAGTCACCTAGGAATAGCTACAAAGGAAACGCAACCTATCTACATTACTGAACATCAGTCGTTTGAAAACAAGGCAATCCATGCGGCGGCTAGGATTCGTGGAAGAAACTAAGTTACAAGTTTATTTGGTTCCTGACAGGAAAATCTTTGTCATAAAATACGAGAGGTCGCAATCTAATTATCAGTAGCCTGGATAAGTTAAAATACTTAACCTTAACTCTATGATTGCTTAAAAATATTTAGTTATCTGTCGTTTTAGTAAGTTGCTATTGTTACCAGTCACATTAAATATTCCATATATCATCAATATATAATAATTCATATATACTATCAAAATGTTAGAGGCTTAAAAACGAACGACGATAATAAGTACTTATTCTCCATATAATATAACTACGATAAAATAGTGCTTACAGAGACTTGGTTGCGCAGTATATACAATTCTCAAGATGTTTCATGATAGTTACGTTGTATCCACGCGATCGGGAAAGTAGCAGATGTAATACCCATTAAGATAGTGGTGAAGTTTTTTTTGCTATCTCGAAACATGAAGTCATGCATGCTATCCCAATTAGAGACTGGTATAGAAGATTTATGGGTTAGTGTAGATATTGGTCTTACAAAGAATCATATAAAGAATATATATAATGGAGTCTACCACCCACCACCCCATACATCGTGAAACATTAAAGTTGCCTCTCGTATTTCAAGAAAACAAGTATATATTTTTAGATATTGCTTTTTCAAAAAGTAACGCAAATCTTACATCCACAATCACCTAGACTCGAAACTACTATCTATAGATCATACAAATTTTATTTCTTCCGTGCGGGTATCGAACTCGCGACACGTAGCGCAAAGAGCCGATTGCTTAGCCCTGCGCCAACCGTGCCGTCGAGAATTGGGATTTCAATCGAAAAAACGGAACAATCGAATAATTACAAAGATCGGACTAACTTACCTAGTGACGTCCGATCCTCAATTATGTGAAGTAATCTCGTCCTCATTTAGTACTATGTAGTTTGCACCTTGCACAACTCACTGCATCACAATTTTAAAGATGAACACTTTCATCAAAATTTTTAATATAGTCTGTGGTTCCTACGCGCTCTTTCGCTATCTGTAATGTACATGTCATTAATTCAAAGCATAAGAACACAACTTTCAGCAGGGATCTAGATTGCAATTTTATAGAATTCTAGATTTATTTGGGATGGGTTGGGACTCGATGAGGACGAGATTACTTCACATAATTGAGGATCGGACGTCACTAGGTAAGTTAGTCCGATCTTTGTAATTATGTTCCGTAATCTCGTCCTCATTTAGTACTATGTAGATGTTCAAAGAAGAAAGTTGTGTTAATAATCAACCTTGTTTATTCGTTAATAAACATTATTACAATTTATTATAATTATTTATGAACCTCGGTCTTGTGTCCTCTAAGACTTATAGTAGATGAACAGGTATAAATAAATACGTTTCGCATTATTCATATAAAAATAAACTTGGCGGAAGCACTGCCGTACTCCCAAAAGTGCAATTCTTTGCATTTCTAATTTATATGATTATATGGTGTACTTATAATACCTATTCATCACATAAGTTGGTTCTTATTTTAGTTTGTGTTTATTATTTATTTAAGAAATATCCATATAGAACACATAGCTTGAGCCATTGGGATCATAAATAAACATTTGGCCTCTTGCAAAACCAAGCCAAGTTGAGGCGTTTCTTGCTTTTGTGTAGTATGCTGTAGATTTACTAGGATCCAATCCATTATTAGTTAAAACTTACTTCAACCATCTGCTTAATAGATACGGTGGAGGCGCCGTAATAAGGCTTCCTTAATGTAATAATTATGTATTACAGTTCGTCCTTTATTTTATTAACATCTAAATAACAAAGTAAGGTTGTTGCAGGACAAATATTAATGGCAATTATCTATTAAAATAATTGGTAAGAAATGCTAGTATTAAAAATGGTTAAGATCAATGGTAAGACAAAAGGTAAGATCTAGATGTTTTTACCATTTTGTAATTTTTATGTTGATATTATCTACTTTAACGGTAATTTTATCTATACAAATCAGCAACAAGGTTTGATCCCGTGTTTGGGTAATTCCACACAGGCTTGCATTGGGAAACATATTCAACAATAATTATTCTTAATGTTAAAGTCACATAGGTACAACATAATACTTAGGGTTTGTTGCCCTACCTTTAAATATTTGCTTAAAGAACTTTGTTCTTCTCTCATCTCTACTCAAGTGCGATCCTAAGTGTAGGAAGAGAGGAGAAAAAAAAAATTGTTGACCTCAGTGTTGAGTGAGCTATAGGAAAACCTTTAATTATTAATTAAACTTCGATGCTAAGAATAATATAACCAGGGGATGCACGTCATAACTTTTACAGTTGGGGATTCACTGATTATTGCAGATTAATATTGCCATCCTGTTTTGTTCTATAACGAAGCTAACATTTTGTCCGTTGAAGAGGATGGTATACTTCTTAGAAACGCGCTCTCCTGAAATGTGGTGGCAATCAGTGTTAGAATCCTGTGTAAAGGATTGTGATTCCCTGGAAGGATACGACAGTAAGTCACGACTAGGTCGCAGTATATTGTATGTATATAGACACCTTTTTTTTTTTTTTTTATATACTAGGTCGCAGAATAATATATGTATATACACATCTTTTAGTTTTTATTATAGATATATATGTATATATATATACATATATAACTTACTATACACCCATATATATATAATTACAATGCTCTGTTTTTATTTTCCGAAAAAATAAAAATCTACTATGAGTGCAAATGGAGGGAACACAGAAGAATGTCCCATGCCATTCAAGAGTAGAGGCATCTATGGTGTATCTAGGTCAGGAACCCATGATACATAGTTGATGCAATTAGCAATACATCCATTTGCAAACATCATTCTATCGTTCACCAAGATTAGCTATAAGTGGTTCAAAGGCTACGGCCACATAGTTCCATTTCAATTTCCGAATGAAACACTTTCATTCTTTATTAGCAATGGCATTCTACACATATAATATGATCAAACGACTACAAAACTACCACAGCTTCTTTGCCATTGAAGTGTGTGCCCATATTTTATTAATATAGGTTATGGTTCATATCTATTCCAAGTGAAATATTACCTTGTTTTATTTCAAAAGCAACTGGTTTCTGTGCTTATAAGTGTAGGTAAATTCATTTAGTTTTAATTCCTTTCAATATAGGAGGCCACCATTTAAGTATGTGCAAATGTATCCTATATACATAAGATTGCACTATTACTTTTTCAGGGCTACTGTTGTAAGATTTTTCCATGACATTGGTAGGTATAAAGTCAAATGTATTCTATAGCTGGGCCATGCACAATGTTAAGCTATGTTGAAACAAGGACACCTTTTGGTTGAGATAATTATTATTTTGCACCCGTTTATGGTTTCTCTAGAATTTAGAAATAAAATATTATCTTCTTCTGGGAGAGCAAGATAGAAAAAATTGCATGGAATCTAATATGGGTCCCAAATTCTGCTATTTTTGTTTAGCATTTAGGCATATTTTCTTTGATATGAAAACACCAAGATTTTCTAAGAAATTTTGGTTGGTGGACACATTTAGTTTACACTTTTCATAGGAGTCAGCAAGACAAGAATTATTATTGATAACCGATGCAATGATCTCATGTAAAAATTAGCAGTTTCATGATCTAGGTAAAATCATATGGTGCTGTACTAAGCCTGAAGGGATGGCATGTAAATTCATACAAATAATCTGGAAGTAGGGAACATGAGTGTTTCCTATCAGATTCCCTTATTGACAGTACAATATGCATTTTTTTAAATCTTACAAAAAATTTGTTGCAACAATTTTTAAAATCTTTTCTCATTTTGATAAAAATTTACTCAGTTTCTGAGTAACCTGGTTATTTAATGGAGCAGTAGTTTGTACAGGAACATTAGTGAAAGGTATAGTATAACCTTTAAACCATTTGTGTATGGTAGGACTTTTAGTGATACCTAGTATCGCAGTAGTAGGAAAAGTATTTCAGTTGATTGGTATGTACCTTATTCATCATTGATCAGGATCCAGGCTAGGGCCTCAGCAACAGGGATAGTGGTGTCTCCGCCAGAATATCACGAAAACCACCAGCAATTTATTCACATATGTTGTTGGACTCGACATGGTTTTGCCCGCTTGGAAAGACATTTATAGCTGTTGTACTCCCCCCTTTTAGTTTCAAGTTTTAGAGGATTTTGATAGCTACTTACCTTCACTGGGAGTATTCTTTCATTCTCACCCAGATTTTGAACAGCTTTAATGGTATTTACTTTATCCTATAGTTTGTTCCCAAACAGGTATTATGAGATTGCAGGCTTCTCTGATATCAATTTATCAATGATGTGCAGGCTATAACTTCATACAATAAGTTGCATAGCAATCCAGTTGAATCACTGATTGCGAAATGTGGTTTTCATCTCATTGTGTACAATCATGTTGTTGAAAATCTTTTCAAGGGTTGAGATAGTACTAAGTGTCTCATAATAGCATTGATTTGACTTTTCCATAAATGCTTGTATGCTTTATTTATAGGGCCATGTTTCTTGATTATAGTGGATCTAGATCTTAAGGCCATTCTGCATGATTAGTCTTTTTTTTTTTTTTGTGTATTGCGTTTTATTCCTACTGAATTATCTCAGAGGTGAGCACTATTTTTGCAAGCCTGCCCCCCTCCTTTCTTTTATCTGATTTCATCACTAGGTGAGACACTATATTTGTAGCCACTTATGATAGGTGACGGAAAGGTGTTTGCACCTGGTTCATTAGAGCTTGACTGCATCAGCTCCGCTCATGTAATGAAAAACATTGTCCTTGTCCGTGTGGTAAACTACCTCGGCTTCGACTGAAGAGGTCTTCGTAATCATCTAGGCTCCTGACTGCAAATCCAAGGCTAACCCCTCGTGAAAGCTCTAAGGATGCATCAAACAGCGTTTTATCTTGCTAATAAAAGATACTTAACTGGCTAGCCTCTCGTGGAAGCTCCCTCGTTCTTCGCTTGTAAACGAATACTGCACCGGCTTACCTCTCGTGAAAGCTCTATTGGTGGTGTCGTTTTAAACTTGTCACGGTTGACCTCGAGTTCATGCTTGTAAACGAATACACGACCGGCTGACCTCTCGTGAAAGCTCTATTGGTGGTGTCGTTTATTTTTAAATTAAGGCACTGTTGACCTGTCTTCGTCCTTGTAAACGAATAACTCACCGGCTGACCTCTCGTGAAAGCTCTATTGGTGGTGTCGTTTATTTTTAAAATAAGGCACTATAAACTTCTCACCGGCTGACCTCTCGTGAAAGCTCTATTGGTGGTGTCGTTTATTTTTAAATTAAGGCACTGTTGACCTGTTATCTTCCTTGTAAACGAATAACTCACCGGCTGACCTCTCGTGAAAGCTCTATTGGTGGTGTCGTTTATTTTTAAAATAAGGCACTATAAACTTGTCACCGTTGACCTGTCCTCTTCCTTGTAAACGAATAACCCCCACCGGCTGACCTCTCGTGAAAGCTCTATTGGTGGTGTCGTTTAGATTTACGTGCATATAGTGTATATTGCTGCGGCACTGCGGATCCATATCCTGTGAAACATGTAGTTAGTAACTTACCGGTACGGTCGTGTAGACTCCCGCTTTTTTTGGGCTCCCACAATCGATTATTTAGCTTTTCTATTGCCTCATCCTTACTCCTCCGCCAGTGTTTCCCCATTTTTGAAGAAAAAGGAGGATAATTGGAAGATTTTCTTGAGTTGCGTATACAGCGAGCGGCACAAAAAAGTACAATGACATGTACATTACAGATAGCGAAAGAGCGCGTAGGAACCACAGACTATATTAAAATTTTTGATGAAAGTGTTCATCTTTAAAATTGTGATGCAGTGAGTTGTGCAAGGTGCAAACTACATAGTACTAAATGAGGACGAGATTACGGAACATAATTGTTTTTAGTCAATCAATAATACAATCGCCCATCACTACAACATTGTAGTTCTCACTGGGATAGCCATGTTCAGGGCTGTCATTCACGAGCTGATATGACGATGACTAGTGGGCAAGCTTAATACTATATACCAGGCACAGTTCCTAATTACAAACAAATCATTATCTTTATCATATCTTTTATTGGGCTAAAGAGGTAAAAATCATAGAGAAAGTCACAAATCAAGGTGAAAAGTAATTGGACTACATCTACAATATTTAAAGAAAAATAAATTAAGGTACATCATAGTTCACGTTGACCTACCATTCAAGGTTTAAGACGCGACATTTATGTATTGTATATGTATTTGTTTTATTATTATGACCTAGAAATAGCTTCACTATCAATGACAGTTTAATCCGTAATGATAATGTATGTAAATATATATCCCTTGCCAGATAAATAATATTTTGATATGTGAATTTATTACATGAACTTACATGTCACTAGCTTGTAGAATACTTACACAAATAACACAACTAATGATGACTTTAACAAATTGTTGATAACGTGACAGTATTTCTAAGGTTTCAAATTTATAACAAGTCATTCGGAGTTATTCAGAGATCCACGAGTGTCTGCCGACTCCGAGGAATGCGTTTCGAATGGAATATCTGTGGAATCACCTCACCAATTTCTTGAGATATAAGCATTGTATTGTCTGTTGACAATTAATAATTTAGTGGTATTTAGTATCCGCTACCGAACGTTTGAGGTCTCGGTTGTCCTTCCGATTCTCTGAATAACCTGATTAATAATTAGGGACCCTTCACACCAAACGAGACGCTCGTTCACAGTTAGCCGCCGAATTTTAGTTGGCGTTAGGCTCTGCTTTGCAGATTTTTCATACATTTTCAATTTTAACGTTCATACTGACACACACCATTTGCAAAATGTTCACACTGGGACTCACAGTGGGCGGGTGACTATACGTTTGGTGTGGATCGTCCTTTAAATTTACTACTTACTATGAAGTAAATGAGGCTTATTTATAGTCGCGAAATGTTTCCCCGTTAACCTTTTGTGGTAGGTGAAACTCACTCCTAACACAAGCAACTTACTTGGAGGGTTAGATATATTATAAGTATTCTTGTGGAAAAAAATGCAATAATACACTGGTTTCGACTAACAACTAACAATAAATATAACCATCCCTAACAGGAGCGGCGATCAAGCTGTGTGCCGACTGGCCTAGAGGCATATATCGTTACAGTACGTGCACGTAATAACTAATGCACTATAGGATTTGCTGGATGAATCAATGTGGATTTGATGTAGAGATTAGTCGTTAGTACTTTGATCATAATTAATAGTTCAAATAAAATGTCTGTTGTAAATTTAATGTGGTAAACTAATGGCATTCAGCGTCCACTATCGTCAACTTCGCATACATTGGGTGCGCACTGTCCTTACCCACGAAACTGACGATTGCGGTAGCAGTATTGCTTGCTTAAAATGTAGGGACCGATAGCGGTATCGGTAAGGAAGCGCAAGAATGTGGGTTAACCCGCATCTCCCTGCGTGAACTACGGGCAGTTGTCTCCGTTTTTGAGAGTCGTCTTTTTTCAAGCATAAGACTTTTATTTTACTCTAAAACTCCCTTCCTAAATATATCATCTGGTGATAAATCGGATAATTTTTTATCGTTGTTATGAAGGAATGAGTTATTTTGCGCTTCAAAGTACCCAATGTTTTATTCTTAAAACTACATTTATTTGTCCAGAATTCCAATAAATGCTAAATCAGATATCAACGTGGTGTGGTTATTGTGTGCGTGTCTGTACTTGTTACATTGTTTCGTTCAGCCTCGCGCTTCGCCCGCGCTTTTTCTTCTTGATCTCATAAAATACTGAGTCTCTAAAACTATACCTACCCTAAGAAAATTCAGAAATTATACGAGAGTTATTTATTTTCTATTAAAATATATTTGCAGTAGGACCTAAAATAAACGGATGGATTTTGTCTTGGTATACATATACCGGGTGGATTTAATGTTGGGCCCTAGACTTGGTCTGATATGCTGCCCTTTATTACAGGCTTTTTAATAATAAGGGTAGTAAAGTGGACCTTTTTTTTGCGTCGTCAACCTTGAATCCTTGCCGTGTGGTGCCGGCTTTGCCGTGTGGTGCCGGCTCAGAATACCACCACCCCATCTCCTCCTGTGGGTGTCGTAAAAGTCGACTAAGGGATTAATCGGAGGATGGGCAGCAGCGTTCTTCGAGTACATTAACAACACAACTGCGATCGCCAACCCGTCTGCCAAGCGTGGCGATTATGGCAAAACCCCCCAACGAGCCCCAACACACTCATATCGTTCGTTGTGGTGTACTTTGGGGGAGGCCTGTGTCCAGCAGTGGATTTCATTCGGCCGAAATGATGAACCTTGAATCGACGAAATCTGTACGAAGATAACCAGGCCACTTTATGTAACGCCGCTCGCGGGCCTAAGCCTAAATACACCGCTGTATACATACACAAATCCTACACACGTGCAATAAATGCGTGCACTGCGTATCGGCGCTCCCGAGAATTAATGCAGTAACGTGCAATACGTTTTTAAACATATTGATGTTGAATGGACTTTGATTTAGACAAAAAAACTTTTGACTTATATATATGTTATTTTGATTCGTTAAAACAAAATTCCTCTTATAAAATGTTATTTTTTGACGTTTCATCATTTCGGCCGAATGAAGTCCACTGCTGGACACAGGCCTCCCCCAAAGATCACCACAACCACCGATATGGATGTGTTGTGAGCACATTGGGGGGTTTTGCCATAATCGCCACGCTTGGCAGGCGGGTTGGCGATCGCAGTTGAGTTGTTAATGTACTCGAAGGACGCTGCTGCCCATCCTCCAGCTAATCCCTTAGTCGACTTTTACGACACCCATGGGAGGAAATGGGGTGGTGGCATTCTGAGCCGGCGGCTGGTTTTTTGACGTTTGCAACCTTGGTATCTTCATATGTAGGACTTGGGTATTTACATAATTAATGATGCGACTAAATCCGTACGTTTATTTTAAGTTTTTCACATATGATTCACGCAAATATCAACAAATCTTTTAGTCTTAGGCGTTTGATCTCTTCTTCATACAATATAATGCTCAAATATGTAAATATTGAGCAATACACTTTCATTTTAAACGGAAGGTATTGAATTCGCCATTTATGAACTTGTCCTTGTCGCATATTGTGTTTACTGGCAAAAAACAAATAGTTATTGTACACTAAGAACTTACGAGAATTTGGTCAATATTACGATAGTTGATATACTTGATAAATGTTATTAGTTTTGCCTATAATAAATGGCTATGCAACAATTACGATTCATAAACAGAAGAAAATTCATTCATGTTAAAAGAAATGTGCATGTACCGAGATTTGAGAAATTCATGAAGAACAGATGCGGCGCGTCTAACTCTCTAATCGACAAGATTAGGGCTTGTGTATTCGAAATTTTGTTATTTTGGTGTTATAGTCTAGCCGTCTAAATAAGTTACCTAAGTACCTGTTATACTACTTAAAGCTGTGTTTATGAGTGTATGGTTCGGTATAATAGAGTGTTGGTCGCAGGTGAAGGGTCTACAGTTCCCGGGTTGCCACGATCCGAAATACTGTCGACTGGTGCTGCATCGTTCGAAGCTTCTCATGAAACCGGTCAGTGACAACCTTAGCCACTACCCGCAACTTTCGTTTACGTCACAGCCCAAGCCAGCGGTTGCACTCCCTACGTTTTGTTTCTAGCTCGATGTTCATTTATTATTTGAATTATTATTTTGTTCTTCTCAATGATGATTTATTTTAAAAAAATGTTTTTTTCATTCATTAATAGTTAACACTAGGCTGTTCACGTTGTTATATTTGTGCCAGATATTTTCATGTTTTCATTTTTCAGTGGTTCTCCGTCAGCGGATTTTATTTTGTTCAGGCCACGTTTTTATTTCCGTCGTAGTAATTCGCCTATTAGTAGATGTTTTCCAGATTGGTGTTTCTTAATTATAATATAAGATTATTTCTATTGTCTCTTTCTTGCTATATTGTCCGTTGCGTTGCCTGTTGCACATTTGTTTAATAAATTATGTGAAGCATGATATGTTTATTGTCTATATTACTAACACATTTCTAACATGTTGATGATATATTTTTATACGTTTATGTATCTCAACGTAAATATTTGTAATAATGTTTTTTGAAATGAAAATGTTCCGTATAGGTGCTGAAACACAAAATCGACAACATCAAAAGGATGGCAGCGCATCC
Organism: Diloba caeruleocephala; assembly: GCA_947459985.1. Classification (NCBI taxonomy): domain Eukaryota; kingdom Metazoa; phylum Arthropoda; class Insecta; order Lepidoptera; family Noctuidae; genus Diloba; species Diloba caeruleocephala. The sequence goes on from OX381618.1 coordinate 9,886,877, forward strand.
TTCACAACCATTGTGTAAGTAGATGCTGCATATCAAATGAAACGATTTTAGTGCAACTTAAGGCTCATAACATTTTTATCTACACCAAGCGTACAATATTACAAATGTTTTTGTATTATGATTTACTTGTATGAGACAACAATATCGTACGACAGACCTGACGGGTGGCGCGGACGGTTCGGTCCAACTATGGGAGTGGGGCCACCCATCGTGCGTTTGGTCCCCGCGCGCCCCGGGCGCGTTCGCGAAGGTGACGCGCGTGCGCTTCTCCGACTACGGCAACAAGTTCGCCGCATCGGACGCTGACGGCAACCTGGCGATGTGGCAGCTGCACCCCGCGCCGCACCAGCCGGGACACCCGCAAGCCTCGCCAAGACCCTTCTTTGTAAGTTACGACTGACTGGTGAAAAACCCACACAAATAAAAATGTAATTTTCTTTTAGGTCAATGAACATATTTTCGCTAGGTATAAATTGGTCGCTACGGATCATCTAGTTATCATAATTATGTATAGTGAAGATTTGTACTTTATTGCAAATTCATGTTTACTATTGGCGTACATCTCTCAAGCACATCATTGATGATGACAATCAATAAAAGTACCTCACGGCCTTTCCATCCTCATCTTGACTACGGTGGTACCACTACACATGAATTGAGAATATTTCAATTTAATATTTGTTACAAATGTTGACGCATCTCGTTCATGCCTCGAATGATCAGTGACTATACCATTCTAAAATCAATAATACTAGTTTTTTTATAACTGAATGTACTTTTTCGTTACTGATATTTTTATCACAAATATACGATACGGACAGTATCGTATATTATGTACGCGCAGTATGTTCATATTATTTAGGCGTATTATCGCATTAACATTACTATATTTTTTACAGACCCATCAATGTCACAGTAAAGGAATTAGTGATTTCGTTTTCCTTGGTTCCTGCAGTTTAGTAGCTACAGGTAAAGTTTCTTAATATGTATTATTTGTATTAACATAATAAACAAAAGCATTTGAATACTTGCGCAGTACTTACCTTTTTGTTGAATAATTTCAGCTGGACACAGCTCGGAGAGTAAAAACGTAGCCATTTGGGACACGCTGATGCCTATCAAGAAAGCTTTAGTGGTTTGTGAGTACGATTTTTGTTTATAACAGGCGTAAAAAGACTCTTAGCGAAAATGAAAGTATCATATTCTACATATATATAGTGATGTTTTAATTGCATTAGACCAGTCTTTCCCAACGTGGGCGATAACGCCCCCTTGTGGGCGCTGCAGGCCTAAAGGGGGGCGGTAAAAAAAGGGGGCATTGTGTAGGGCTTTGGGGTCGATTTATAATTTCATCTACCTAGCTAGGAAGACTCTTAGACACCGACTGAGCTCTCGACTCTCGACTACATCTTGTGAACATCAACTAATATTAATTAAGATATAGCTCAAACTCGGTTCGATATAAAAGACCGCGGGCAATCATGTTTTAACAAGTTTTTGTTAAATAATCCGAATTGTACATTCCTATACCAATCGGCTGGTTCTATAATACTTGTTCTTGCTTGTCGAGTACGATTGGGCGTCGAATGAGATAAACGAGTTTATGCACGTTTGTCTTATTCCTGTTGGTGCGTGCTGCTTATGCAATCCTATATAAACGACGTAAATTTATTTTATTTTCATTTGCGGTTTCGCGCATAATAGATAAGCAGTACTTGATTTCAACACTTACGTATTTCTTAAAACAAAACAATGTCGGAAGTAAAAAAGAAGAGACGGCAATACTCTGCGGAATATATTAAATTCGGGTTTATTGAAAATCCCACAAACCCGTCGTCGCCTTTGTGTCTTCTATGTCTAAAAACATTTTCGAACGAAGCAATGAAGCCTTCAAGACTGCAAGATCATTTGAATAAAATGCATCCAGATAAGACAGACAAGAATGTAGCATATTTTCAAGACCTAGAGAAGAAGCATAATACTCAGCCAAGTGTATCAAAACTATTTTCGGCGGCTGCTAAGCAAGATGACGACGGACTTCGAGCTTCGTACAATATCTCTTTGTTAATTGCTCAAAAAGGCAAACCACACAACATCGGAGAAGAGTTAATTTTGCCAGCAATAAAGGAAGTAATAACTACTGTGCTTCATAAACCGGCCGCAGATATTATCCGAGTAATAATTCTGTGCAAAGACGAATTGATGAAATGGCTGAAAACATTGAAGAATCATTGTGCAATCATCTGAGGACTAGTCAATTCTCAATTCAGCTCGATGAGTCCACTTTACCAACTAATGAAGCGTTGTTGCTATCTTACGTGAGGTTTATTAAAGATGAGAAAATACGTGAAGAACTATTGTTTGCCAGAAATTTGGAGACAGATACAAAAGGCGAAACCATATTCAATACATTGGAAAAGTTTTGTGAAGAGAAAGAGATTCCTTTGAAAAATATTATATCAGTTGCTACGGATGGCGCTCCGGCTATGACAGGGCGCCATAAAGGCTTCATAGCATACTTAAAGAATAAAATTCCAGATGTCCTTGCTACACATTGCGTTATTCATAGACAACATTTGGTTGCTAGAAACTTAAGTGAACGACTATTTCAATCACTGCAATATGTCATCAAAGCAGTCAATAAAATCCGTAGCAGCTCTTTGAATGATAGATTATTTCATCAGCTTTGTGTTACTATTGACGAAGATTTCAACCGTTTGTTGCTTCATACTGAAGTTCGTTGGCTGTCAAGAGGCAATTGTTGACTCTATGATAGAGTTCTTGGAAACTAAAGATACAGAACTGCGCAACAAGCTCATAACATCAAAGAATGATATAGCTTACATGACAGACCTGTATAAAATGTTCAACGACATGAACCTCCAACTGCAAGGCGATGAACTAAATTTAATTAAAACAAAAAATGTCGTTGATGCTTTCGCAGCCAAATTGCTTCTGCACAAAAAGAATATGGGCAGACGTGAGTTTCACAATTTTCCGAATTTATCAGTATACTGCAGTAACGACGACTTGTTTGCCTACTGCCAACATTTGGAAAACCTCCACATTGACTTCACCGAACGATACCAGGACATTTTAAACTTGGAAATACCAGACTGGGTGTTGGATCCGTTTTCAAATGTCAACACAGCAATGTCACCTCAGCTGGAAGAAGAACTTATAGAATTGACAACAAACGAAGAAATAAAAATCAAGTTCAAAAATGGATATCAAGAATTTTGGCTACAAAAACCGATCCCGCAATTGTACCCTGGATTGTGGTCAATTGTTCAACGATTTTTGATAGCATTCCCATCGTCATATTTGTGTGAACGTGGATTTAGTGCTGTGGCAACGCTGCTTACTAAAAAGAGAAATCGTTTGCGTGTTACCGAACGTGGCGACTTGCGGCTGTTTTTGAGTAAATTGGAACTTGATATCAACAAACTTATTGAACAGCATCAGATTCAACCTTCACATTAGTTTTTATATAAGAATTGATTGTTTGTTTTATTTTCAATAAAAGATACTCTGTCCGAATACTATAAATTTGCGTTTCAATAATCAGTTATTAGCGGTTTTTAAGTATGTTTAAAAAGGGGGGCGTTAAAAAATAATTTATTCTTAAAGTGGGCAGTAGACAAAAAAAGGTTGGGAACCCCTGCATTAGACCATACTTAGGAACTGACTGGGAGATAAGGAGGGTCAGTCTCAAGATTTTTAACGTATTTAAAAACTAAATATAATAATATATTCAATTACTCCATTGTCTCGTCCTTTACAATACAATGCACACGTAGGTACAACTGCGTTAGTAAAAACTCGTTACCAGAGATTATTTTTGTTTAATGTTGTTTGGCTCTTTTATCACCTTGAATATTAACAAACGGGAAACATTTGTTAATTCTTAACATGTTGTTCGCGGAACGCTTTTTTTATGATGCAAGGGATATAATGGATTTGGTTTTGGTGGAGAAACTATACTACTACTAATGATGATTATTTTTTTATTGTATATATTTAATCTATCCAAAGAAATTTGCAAGTATTCGCGCATTATCGGAAGTGTTCACGCATTCTCGGAAATGCTCTTATCTTCCGTAAGCGCCTTGCCATTCTTGGGTTGGCTGGCATGTGCACGTGCAGTCGTTAACGATCCGCTGACAAGTTGTTGTCCCGGGCGCGCAGCGTGGACGTGCCACGAGGGCGGCGCGGCGTGCGTGGCGTGGGCGGGCTCGCTGGGCGCGCTGGTGTCGTGCGGGCGGCGCGGCGACGTGCTGGTGTGGGACCTGCGCGCGCGCGCCGTGCGCCACCGCCTGCACGCGCACCACGCGCCCATCAAGTGCGTGGCGCTGTCGCCGCGCGAGGACTACTACGCCATCGGCGCCGCCGACGGAGATATCAAGGTATCAACTTTTTTTGGAATGACGTTCTTTTACGCGGCTTACAGTAGAGTGAATTGGCAGAAATCGTAACGTAAGGAAAAAGCGTTATGCCCCCTCCAGGCGACCTTTCTCTGTCTCTTTTATTATATGTTCCATGTGTGTCTAAGTGCGATTATAAATTCAAGCCGCAAGAATTGTGCGCGGTCACGTGTATAACCTAAATTCTAAACACGTGTAAATATTATTTATCTTATATTTAGTTATTTTTTTAATTCGCACGGGATTTATATTTGTTATTGTTTTAATTCACACGGGATTTATATTGTCATTATTGCAAGCAAGGAACTTCGTTCCTTATGGGGATTCCCTGACCGCACAATTTTATATTTTTTATTCGTCACCAGTTGTAATTCATCGTAAACTTCTTTCACCCTGTAAAAGGGCGAAGGGGCATGCCGGTCTCCTACCGGCTAAAACCACTGAGGGCGACATCTTCGGCACCAAAGGGCGTCTCCAGGTCCTCGCATAATCACACTAGAGCCGCCCACTGGTGCCACACCTATAAGCACACCTCGGAGAGAGTGACTGTAAAGACTTGGACTAGCCTAACCATCAGTGGCTACGTCCCAGCACCATATTTCATGACAAGCAGAACCAACTAGTTGAAAACTTTTGCCCTCAAGAATAGTATAGGCGATGAAAAGACTTGGCGAAGGTTGCCAAAATTGATCTTGAATCAACTAACCAATTTTTTGTATGTGGTCTTTGGGTATGGTATAATCTAACTATTACTGTGAACTGTTATTCCAGGTGTTCTCATTGATCACGCATCAGTTGCTGTACACGTTCGCCGGGGAACATGCTAGGAGCTCTTTCTTCAAGCACATCGGCCAAGGTGTCACGCAAATACATATCGGTATGTTTATTTACTATTCAATATAATATTGGTGCATTATCCTTTATCCCATAATCTTCAGCTGGTTTGGGATTTTTGTAATCTGCAGTGGATAGCTGCATCAACACACTGCAGCACTTCAGCCCAACACCTGCGGGCCAATTCCTGTAATTAATTTACCTTATGACTGAAAGTTGGCTGAATTGAGTTTAAATTATGAATTTAGTTATTTAAGTACTTTACTTACTGTAAGTAATTTATTGTCCCACCACAATAATAAAAAAATTGCAACAGAATACAATATTGCCCAGTTACAGTATTATTCAAATTTACTGTGGGAGACTGGTGCCTAAGCTAGGCCGAAGCCTGTGTTTCAGGTCACCAGGCTTTCCATAAGTCCAGAAGTCCAATTTTGCTCTTTCATCATATACTACAATTGACTAAAAATGTATGTGATCCTCTTAAACTTCAGCCTGGTTTCAGTATGATCTCATTTCAATCACAGTTTTGACGTTTATATAAGGACAATAATACTATATTGCCTGAGTCAGTTTAGAGGCTAGCAGTACCCCTAGTACGAGTTTCACTTCACAATCGAATCGTTTCGATTGTGAAGTTAAACTCGTAGGGGTACAGAATACAGTTTTGGCTTCGATCAACTTTCGATCCATTTTCGATCTCATCACGGTAAGTTCGCGTTTGATATTGTTAGTTTAGGAGGATGCAATTCGTGATATTTCCGACTCAATGTCTACAGTGGAACTATCTTTTGGACACTTTTTATTACGAGAATTGGCCTTCTAATCTCTCATTAGACCTATGCTGTCGAAAACATATGCCGTGTGGTGCCGGCTCAGAATACCACCAACCCATCTCCTCCCGTGGGCGCCGTAAAAGTCAACTAAGGAATTAGCCGGAGGATGGGCAGCAGCGTTCTTCGAGTACATTAACAACTCAACTGCGATCGCCAACCCGTCTGCCAAGCGTGGCGATCATGGCAAAACCCCCCAATGAGCCCACAATGCACCGATAACGGTCGTTGTGGTGATCTTTGGGGGAGGCCTGCGTCCAGCAATGGACTTCATTCGGCCGAAATGATGATTGATGATGTCGAAAACAAATGCAAATCCGAAGATTCTATGTATTCATTCATCATCATAGGGTTTCGAACATACAGACTGTGCTGTGCCACTAACCATGGCATTTTTTTGTTTTTATTGTTCACCGTTTAGTCCATCTGATCTCATGGATGTTGTGAAAGGACCGGAGGATAGGCAGCAGCAACGCGCCAAGCACACAACACCCACTCAGACCGATCGTTGCGGCGATCTTTGGGGGAGCCCCATGTCCAGCAGTGGACAACTTTCAGCTGAAATGATATGACTTATTGACTAATAATAATTAACTCATAAGGCATTAGCAGTGACTGCGATGCCTTCATTTTCGATAGCTCAGACGGGCTAACAAAATGTCCGAAGCGACGGACATTGTGAAAGAGCATTGAATGCAAATACTTAAGAGACTACGCGGTCTTACGATTCTCAAGCTCGCTCGACCTTGCAGGATTGATAGCCGTCTTCTCACCCTATATTCTCTCACCCTATAATTTGAATAGTAAATTGATTAATGTCAATATTTTACTGATGTCTATTATTTTGTGCTCAGACAACGCTAGCCGGCTGTTCTCTTGCGGCGCGGATGGCACAATGAAAGTGCGAAAGTTGCCCGAGAGAGACTCTCCGTTGCCTCATCAACCGCAGTATTAGCACTCACGCCCAAGAGGCTAATAAACGGTAAGTTGGTTTTTCGTTAAATTAAGTCTGTATGTAACTTCCTATGTCCATGGTCAATTGTCTATTATTCGATTTTTGCTTAATAACAGTTGATTTGGTCCTTTCTTCCTAATATTAATTCCAACAGATATTGAGATGATTTAATACACACTAAAATAATGTATTACTGTGACTGAGTCAGTATCATATCACGAGGATGGGCAGCAGCATCCTCCCGTGTGCTAATAACAATATACTCCCTATTACCACTAATTGTATTGATCACTGCGAGGCTCGTGTCCAGAGCAGTTGACGTTTCCGGGCTGATGAGACGATCCGACCTCCGTAGTGGGCGCACTTTCACGTACAATGAGTTTTTTTTTTGTAGGCAGGCGAGACGCAGTAAGGAGCTAATGTGGTCCGGCGCGCCGCGTCTAGCCTTACTCCCCCTTGTGATGTACCTATTTATCGTTGTTGCTATTCAAATGTTACGAGTATGATGATCATTATACGCCGTTAGACTAGTCACTGAGTAGGCGATGTTGTATATCTTATAATGTATTTAAAATGTTAATGAATCTTTAGTTATTTCTAGTGTGAAATATTCGCTATTTATAACTTAATAAAACATGTCCTAGATAAATATATAATTTATTTATTTGCACTCGCTGTTAGTCGATCTGCTGGTCCCGCGGCAGTGGCTGGCCTAAGTCGTGCGGCATGTAAACATGCCTGCACCGACGCCGATGCTAGGGAATATGTTAGAGTAACAATATTGTATGATGTGTATGTTTAGTATTTGTAAAGTGCAATAACTAACTCGATGCTAACTTATGAATCCGTCGACTGATGACGTTGAAGCCTTTACTAGATAACAGTTAGCTCTTTTAAACGGTTTAGCTTATGATGTGAGTGCATATAACTTGTTGACGCATAATAAAATATTACCTATTTATTATATACATAAGTATGTATAAATTGTATCCTTATATAAATCATCGTTAGCTTACTGTAACCGGTTTATAACTATTTAATCATGTGGTTCGTACACAATATCTATTGGTCGGCATCGTATTTTCATATTACATTATTAAACTTAATCCCCTTATATGGCACCTCATACTTCTAGCAGTAAGTATTATATTATCTATGTATTCTATATGTGATGTATTCGAGATTATATGGTCATGTTATTTTTAAAGCAATATTTTGTTCCTCGATAGCATTTTTAAACGAAGCAATAAAAATTTAATTAATCATAAATTTTGTGTACTTTCCTGTGCTTTATTTAACAGTATTATATACGCTTGTGGTGAAGGAAAATATCGAAATTATTTTTGAAAACTGTATAGCCTGCAATGTGTTCTATATATAAACTGTGCTTGTGATACATACAGTGATAAACTAAACATATTATAGCAATTTTTCCAAAATATTAACAATACTATTTCTTAAATTTTATATTATTTACGCATATTGCCAATTTATTTACTGTGAAATTAGGAAATTTTAGCTACATAGTAAACACAATTGCATGTATCTTACTAACACGTTAGTAATAATCACTATCTAATAGCAAATAATTCATAATATTGATGTTAGTGTTATTATTAAATCCGTTGACAATATAATAATTTCATTTGAATGAAACCTTATTCTGAGTAAGTAAAAGACATTGGTTTCGTTGTTTTTCTTTGGTTATCTATTTGTAATATTGTTTAGGTTAATGTCGTGAACACCAAAGTTTATTCTATCGAACATTATTGTATAGCTGGCGAATGAAATACTAAATTCAATATAGTAAGTTACCAAATTTAGGCTTTATGAATAAAATTCGCACAACAACATGGGATGCAAAATATATCTTTTGATTAGTTTTAGTGATATTTGAGTTAAGCACCGTTACGTAACAATATAAACAACTTTTCAGATAAGTCAATTATTGTCAAATCAAAGACGGTGAATTTATGTTATACACATCCGTTATTTCAGCTGGTGGGACACTCGATAGTATTGTTTTTAGTAAATAAATTATATTGGTGTACTCCCGCTTGCCATCACATAACGTATCGTATGTTTGTAGATAGCTTTGATGATTTACTTGTATATTGAAAATGTATATTGAATCTATTTGCAACCTTTTTGACCACACCGTATCAAACAAAAAGTACGCTAAAATTAGGTTGCTTTACAGTTTCGCTTTATTAATTTTACACTGCAGTACTTAGATACACAATGTTTTGCTTAGAAATCACACATTTGCAAATCAGTTTGTAATACACTACACCTTTTACATAATAGAACGAATGAACAATGTTCAATGCTTATTTTGTTTTATTTATGAAGGAACCATTAAAAATAATGTTTAACTCTAATATCGTTTTATTTTTGACATTTAGCCAATTATATAATATGGACGAATAAGATATTACTTATTCGCAAGACAGCTTAGTGGCAAACAAGCGTACGGCCCGCCTGATAGTAAGGGGTTACCATAATCTATGAATGCTTGCAACGCCAGCGGTGTCACTTGCCAGGAGCCAACTGTAAAAATCAATTCACGCCCTTTTTGAAGAGCCCCACTAGATTTCGATGTCGGCGACGTCGAAAATGGCCGATGATAAAAAGGTCGTTAATACGTTTGCTGTCTGCTTAACTAATAATGTTTACTAGTTAGTCATCATCATCATCATATTAGCCACAGAACGTCCACTGCTGAACAAAGGCCTTCCATACATTTGCACAACGAGTGGTCACATGTCGCCCGCATCCAACGACTCCCAGCGCCTTCACCAGGTCACTCGGCGAGTTATGGAGAGAACTATGCTTCGTGTTTCCATACGAGATCGAAATTAGGAGATTAGAAGAACTTAAGTTGCCGACATAGCTGAAAGGATTAGTAAGCTGAAGTGGCAATGGGCGGGGCGCATTCCTCGTACAACTGATGGCCGTTGGGTAAAAAGGTTCTCGAGTGGAGACCGCGCACCGGAAAACGCAGCGTGGACAGCGACGGATCGCCAACGAGGTAGTAGTTAGTAAATCATAATAAAGTCTGTAAGAAAAGGGCAGCATTTTAGACCAAGCCTAGGGCGCCATTGCAATTCAATCCAATCCTGATGGTGTCTCGTGGCAAGAGGCCGGCAGGTGCCTCATGGCAAGATGCCGGCTAGGTAGGTACCACCGCAGTGCCAGGAAGCCAAGCACATTATAATATGTTCCGATTTGAAGGTCGAGATATTAGTTACTTTAAAGTGTAATGCCCAGCAACTAGTGAAATTGCTGGGCATTAGACTTTAAAGTAACTAATATCTCGACGTGACAAGCGCAGTGTGGTACCAAGCGTTTAGTTCCAGCAAATTAGTATATTTTAGGAATAATACCCGTATGCATCATTATTGAAGCAGAACATCGTATTATCAGCACACGCAACACGCATTCCATACAACATCTAATAGAATCCTAGGGAAAGCGTGCGCGTGGCGGAACAATTGAGGGTAAATAATAAATTATTTATTCAAATTAGCAAAAGACTGCACCCTTTTGTCCACTCTTCACTTCTGCGTCACACAGTGCTTACGCTGAGATGAAGCGGTGCAACAAATTTCCCCGCACAGGTGAGTCGTTTTCCTATTTTTATGTAATTTAATATTATATATACTTTTATGCAGAATGAAATCACTTAAATATCAATACATATAGCATTATGCATGTACGTCGTGCTCCCTACAAACCCCATCATCTGTTTTAACATTTTTTTTATTTATTTTTTTATTTGGGACAAGCCCGCCACACATTCCCAACCACTGCAACTCCTGTAAGCCAGGATCTACAATGGCGACCACCGAAAAGAACACCGATCAATGAAGCTCGGTGTGTCCCAGAGAAATGAATAACTGTCTTGGAACCCGCACCGAAATTAATCAGAAAAGATAAAGGAGGAGTATGAAAGAATATACGTTCCACTTCCCTCCGTTGCAAGCAGGAGACAGAGAAAAACGATAGGCCATAGGCACAATAAATGGGAGTTTACAACAGGGTTAAGCCCAGTTGCCAAGCACCACGGGTACAATTTTTTTTATTTACGGGTCCTATGTTGTGAGCTATTGTGACTGATTCCAATAGTAGGTATGGCAAAAACACTTGAACGCACGGAAATTCGTCCTAGTCGCAACAAGATCTGTATAGTAAACAACCCCGGATGTAACTTGCATGCTGTCAAACATAATAATATTGCGTTCATCTTGCCAAAGAATACACTCCCACAGGATATGATGTGCAGACTGTTCATATTCACAGTCCGGTGTTGAACATTTGCAGAATGGTGAGGTGACAAGCTTGAAGCTAAACAATTTACTCTTAAAGTTACCATGGCCGGTGAGAAATTGAGCCACGCAATGATCAACTTCCAACCGCTCACGAATGGATGGAAAGTACTGGTATAGGTGACGGCCCTCAATAGACGTCCCACCTGCATTGCCATTCGGCCAAGAGTTCCTCCCAAACACCAGTCTGTGGTCTAAACAATCTGCAGATTCTAACACGATCGCGTTGTAGCAGAAATTCCGCGTCCATGTTTTCTCTAGTTGAGTAGTACATTGCAGCACGTCGCTGTATCTCAAGATCGACTGGCAAAACACCTGCTAGCACAGGCAGAGCTTCAGTACTTACTGTCCTATATGCCTTGCACAAGAATATCAACGCTAAGCGCTGGCTTTGGAGCAGTTTACGTCTTGCCGCGCCGATAGTAGCCCTATCGGCCCATACAGGTGAACCATCTCTTGGGTCGCTTGGAGTGGGCACGCAGATTCCCCAATCTACGCACCCGCGAACCCAGAGGTCCCCCACCTTATAGCAACGGCAGGGGTTTTCAGGCGTATCGGAATTAGGCGCCAGGGCGGTTGTTACCCCGGCGCCGTCTCCTTCTTCTTCGAGCGGGATCGGCCCTCTCCCGATCCCGCTCTGCGGTCTCCTTCTGGAGCATGACGCTCTCACAGAAGGAGACCACTGCATTCCAGTTTTCGTGCTCTGCCAACATAGCCGACACCGGATGTTAGGACTTGAGGGACGCTTCACACCAAACGTACTCGCTTAAGTTACAGTCAGCCGCCGAATGTGAGCTAGCGTTACGCGGTTTGCTGATTTTACATACATTATCAACGTACTATATAATTATATACGTATTGTATAATTATTTGCCTCTTTATATTAAACGTATTTATAACGTTACGTAAATGCTGTTGGAAAATTTGGTCCGACTTCACGTTTACACTGTGACTCGTGCGCCAGCTCAGAGTCCGCGGCTGGCTATACGTTTGGTATGAACAGTCCCATAAAATGAAAGAAGAAAGAGTGTTCAACAATAATTTATTATATAAGACAAGTGAGATGCATCAAAGATTTAAAGTACATGAAATATGAAATATCAGTATACAAGGGATTTAAAACCCCACATTTAAAAACAATTTAGAATCAATTAATACGTTGAGACATTAGCAGCAATCAAGTTATAAAATTGTGGGTAAGACTGGTTGCTCTTGCGCGTAATTCTAATATAAACAAGGTCAGTGTGCACTTGTATGAACTGGTACTTTAATAGGTCTAATGTGTACAAATATTTTTGCGTAGGTACTATTCACGTATTTACTCTTCGATCCTAAAATGTACAGTGCTTTAGGTTGGAATAAATCGCCTTAAAAGTTGTATTCATTATTATAACAACGTAAAACTTAAGAACGCAACTATTCGCGTATAGGTTATTATACACGATTGTTGCGTTATGAAGTTTACTGGTTCGAATGTTTAATTAGTACGCACGTCTACTAACTGGCCTTTTAAATTTCAAAATTATGCTGTATATAATAAATATCCGCATCACCAACAAATACATGTATAACATGCAAATAAAGCCTTCCATGTTTCTATAAGAATCCACTGCAGTATAATGTACAATACTGAATACTATACTGCATTGTTTAATTATTTAGAATGGACTACATTGTGGCATGAAATAACTCGCATTCATATTTTCGTTTCTTAAAACATCAAGATATTGGGTAATCATTTACGACGCCTGACTTAGTACGCAGTCTTCAAACATCTATGAACATCAACAACTATTGAAATACTTTTTTGTTGACATCTCCCGCTCTAATTCCTAAATAATCGCAAACGAACTTCAGAGCCTCATCCTGATTCAGTGTAAACCTGCCCAGCGGATTTTCCAAGAACAGAGTAGCTGACTTAGTGCCATTTGCGATATTAACAAATTTGCAGAATGGGCTGGTTGTTGGTTCGCAACTTTTCGGTTTTGTTGGAGACACGATCAATGTTTTGGAACTCAAATTTGTAGTGTCTTTTACCTCTGTCCCACTGCACCACAATGTAAACTCCATACCGTATAGACCAAACAGAACAGTCACTTCATGATAAAGTTTATCTAAGCTTATAAATTTATTAGTTTTATCCTTAAGTATTATACTACCTTGCTGACTCGAGACTCCAAACCGAGGTTTAAGATCTTGTAAAACGATATTCGCCCAAGGGTTAGCCGGAAGTTCGACTTCTTTCCTCCATGTTATAACCAACTTTAGAAGAGAACCTTTCAGTTCTTGCGTCTCTTCGATAACTACTGGCATAGATGGCTTGATCTGTTCATCTGGGATCAGAGGCGCTTTAACGGTACTTTCAATAAACTCACGATGCAAATTAATTATACGCAAAATATCACTGGCCTTGTTCACAGAGAAGTAAATGTTAACGTCATCTGTGGGTACTAAGTGGGCTTTCTTTCGTAACTTCTGAACTCTATTAATGATCTCTCTAGCAAAACCTTCATCAAGCATATCCTGATCGGGAGTAACATTAAGTAGAATCAAAACATCGTTATCACTGTGCGCTTCGTATTGATCATTGCCTTGAGCCTGGAATATCATTCTCACTTCGGAGACCTCTATGTGATGACCAATTAATTTAATAAATCCATCAGCAATCATTTTTTCACACTTCTCATTATCAAGGTCCTTCAAAGCTTGGGTAACAGCCTTAAAATCTCCTTTCAATCTAGTCCCAAGAATTTTATGATCTGGCTCTGCCCTTAGTGTTATGCCATATTTTTCTTTGTCACTTGTTAAGCACAATTTCTTTATATTTAATTCTTCGAGAACATACCTTTCCAAAGACTTTACGTCATCCAAATAAGTTGGATCACGGTGAATGACTATCATTTCTGGCAAAGGATACTTAATTGGTACAGTTTTCCTATCTCTCACAACTCTCCCTAATTCGATTACTATCTGCATCCTCTGTACAGCTCTTTCTATGTCATTGTCCACCAACTCTACCTTAGGATCGGAAATCATGTTAAAGTGCACACTATCGAGAGAGTCACCAGGTAGGAGTTGACGTAGTGTCTTGTACATTAATTCTGTTAGGAAAGGAGTGAAGGGGGCCATCACTCGTATCATATCGAATAGCACACCAAACAGGGTATCCAAAGCGACTTGACAGTCTCTGACACCATTTTCACCCTTCAACCTCTTCCTATTCATTCTCACATACCAGTTGGTTAGGTGATCAATAAATTTCGTCAACCTTGGCACAACAGTATACAGTCTATATGCTGCCATCTCTTTTTTCACAAATTGGATCAGAGATTGTGTAAACGATGTTATCCATTTGTCCATGACGTTTTCTCTTACTGCCTTTTCATTAAATCTGTAGTCGATTTTGTCCTCTTGAACAATTCCTTCCACATTTTGAATTAAGAATCTAAAAGCGTTGTACCATGGCAAAAATACATCTTTTATGATATCCCTAACACCTTCTTCTTTAAATCGAAGGTTCTCAGCTTTGACCACTGGAGAATTGACAAGGTATAGTCGCAAAGCGTCAGCGCCATATTTCTTAACTACTTCTAGAGGATCGGGATAGTTTTTCTTTCTCTTCGACATTTTTTGCCCATCAGATGCTAAGACTAAGCCATTTGCGATCAAGTTCTTAAACGGCGGCTTCTTGAATAATGCTGTTGACAATACAATAAGAGTGTAGAACCAGCCTCTGGTTTGGTCAATGCCTTCGGCAATAAAGTTTGCCGGGAAAATATCATCAAATTCCTTTTTGTTTTCGAATGGGTAATGAAATTGCGCGTAAGGCATAGATCCAGATTCAAACCAACAGTCAAAGACTTCTGACACTCTCTTTAGTGGTGGGTGCCCTGCTCGTGACGATGGAATTTCTAAATGATCAATGCTTTCCCTGTGCAAATCTTTAACTTCCTTACCAGTTAAAGCTTCTAACTCAGCAATGCTACCAATACAAACTACCTCCTGTCGATCGCTTGAAATCCATAAAGGAATCGGTGTGCCCCAGTACCTATTACGACTGATGGCCCAATCTCGAGCTTCTCGGAGCCAATTTCTAAATCTCTTCTCTTTCACATAGTCAGGTACCCAATGTGTTGCTTCACATGTTTTCAAAAGGTCTAAATTCATTTGTTCAACTCTAACAAACCAAGATGGCACTGCCTTGTAAATTAGTGGAGTTTCTGAACGCCAACAGAAAGGATAACTATGCTTAACTTGTCCTAATTGGACAAGTCGGTTACGAGCTTTCAAATTAGCTATTATATTTTTGTCGGCATCTTTCACGTATTGCCCTACGAAGTCTCTTACTGGCTCCATAAACCTACCACTTGAATCGACAGGACAAATTATATCCTGGTCCCTAGTAATTATTCCAGCGGCCAAACAAACTCTAAAATCGTCTTCACCGAAATACGGCGCTTGGTGTACAACGCCCGTACCGGAGTCTTCAGTAACGTAACTATCAACCAATACGTGAAACGCGTTAGGGCATTGTTCAACAAAGTAATCAAATATAGGCGTGTATTTTATTCCTCTAAGTTTTTCACCAACAAATTTCTCAATCACATCGAAGTCTTCGACATTTTTAAAGATAGCATGAAGCCTTGATTCTTGTAGGACATAACAATTTTCAGTACTCTTTTCTTTAACCTTTATATAATTCAGTTTTGGGTTTACGCAGAGAGCTAAGTTACTGGGCAATGTCCATGGAGTGGTGGTCCAAGCAAGCAGTGAGAATCCTCCAGATGTAGGGAATGAAACTACAACTGCAGGATCTACTACATCTTTATAGTTCTGTCCAGACTCAAAATTGGACAGAGGTGTGGAACAGGCTGTGGAGTAAGGCATTACTTTCACCCCCTGATATACCAACCCTTTGTTGTACAGCTCCTTGAATACCCACCAGATAGACTCCATAAACCAAGGGTAAAGGGTTTTATAATCATTCTTGAAATCTAAAAAACAGTAATTTTACTTAATGTTAAACTACCCATAGTTTTAAAATAAATAGGTCTATTCCAAAAACCATTTTTAAGTATATGTTGAGTAGTCAAGACTTACCGATCCAACGACCCATTCGCGTAATTATCATCTCCCAATCCCCTGCATACTTCATTACAATTTTACGGCATTCTGCATTGTAGGTGTCAATGCCCATCTTCTCTACATCTTCAGGACCTTTGATGCCAAGAGCTTTATCGATTTCAAACTCTACGGGCAGGCCATGGCAATCCCAACCAAATCGTCTTTCTACGTGATAACCCTGTAAGTAAAAAATCCAATTTTATTTTATGCCACGATTTGTATAACATACATTATATTCTTGACTGGCTAAAAAAGCTATTATAATAGTAATAGTGTATCAGATTATGACGCATCATCATACCAGCCAAAGTACGTCCACTGCTGAGCAAAGGCCATTGTGCCATTTTGTGGGGAATTTTCCAGTACTTACCACGCTTAGCAAGCAGGTTGGTGAGCGCAGGATAGCTGCTGTTCCACAGAAGGAACGCTGCTGCACATCCCTCAGGTTTTAGACGCCGTTTACAACATCTACGGGAGATGAGGTGGTGCTATATTCTTAGTCCGGACAGCACACGGATTCCGATACATACATAGAACGTAAATCGTACGTCGTGGAAAATTGACCGATGAAGAAGACGTTAATTTATACAATTTAACCGTTACTAATAGTAATAATGATTTCAGAATGTTTCCTGTAATAAACATTAAGGATTTTTTATATGCAATTATAATCGGACGTAACATGTATAAGATTGTACGATTATATGAACTACCCACGCACGTCTATGGGAAGGCCTTTGTTCAGCAATGGACATACTTTGGCTGATATGATGAAGACGAAGGTTTGACCATACTTGCAATAACGGATTTAAATATATCGGTAAGTTTTAATCAATGTAATAATAATATCACATAAAGATCTCTGCTATATTTCAGAATTTAACTTTATAATTATTTTTCAATGAAACAGTTGCTTTAATGGGTGAAAAGGTATGCTGACGAAGGTAATGTCACCGATAACAAACAATAATTATATTATGGTCTCTGACAATCACACATGCACAACGTAAATAAATGCGATAAACCTATGAACGTAATTTGTTTACCCCCACAAGTTCTTTTATAGAATGTTTTATTGTTTACCCTGTTACAATTAGTAAAATGAGAAATTGCGTAACTCTGATGTTATGCTCTTTCTGTGTAAATCTTCTCATTGCTGATATAATACGAATGTTGAAGCAAGTAGCGACGTAGGGTCACTGGTGGGAGAGCACGCCGCGATAGCGCCTAAACCCGTCATGGAGGAATGACTGGAGAGGCGGCATGGCGCCCTCAACTTCCGGATGATGCAGGTACTCTCGAACCATGGGTGTTACGGGAAGTATCGGTGTCGAATAGGCCGAGAAAGGACGCTCGGTTGTCATCACTGCGGAGACTGCCCTGTGGATTCGGCGCAGCATACGTTGGAGGAGTGCTCAGTTTGGGCAACACAGCGCCGTGATCTCGTCGCGGCGGTCGAAGGGGGGTGACCTCTCGCTCCCGGCCGCCGCAGAAGGGCGCTGAACGATCTCCGGCCACCATGAGGAGCGGCCTGCGGACGACGAACTAGATGCGGTCCGTCTCCCGAACAGTAACAGGCCCGAGATGGCGGTGCGTGTGTTCCGCACGCGTCTCACTATAGGATAGATGCGGCCAACAGGGTTGGCACAGAGAAGGGGCCCGTCGAACAATGATGTCGTGCGCGCGCTCTAATGCAGATAAAGCGCACACCTCACCCCCGGCTAGAGGTAAGAGTGGGGTCACCGTGGGGTTTTAGCCAGTTTGAGTCCGGCGTGCCCCTCCGCCATTCCCAAGGAGGAGGAATCCATGAGAATTACCGCACGATAAAAAAAGGGTCGCAGGTGGGCACGGCCCCACTCAGAAAGAGCGCTCCCTACCCCATCAAAATGTAAAATAGAACAATAATTATATGCTCCTGAAAAAACGGTATAATAAATTGCACCCCCGGGAAAAAACACTGGCCACACCAATGTTGAACGTATTTTTGATAAAATAATAAAGTAATAATGACAGATACTTCGATTTTAAATTACGAATGACATTCCAGTGGCACTTATAACATGGTGAAAACAACAATATATTGAGTCCCCAGCAGCATGGTGGAAAAAACCGTACGACGTTGCCCATATTTATTGATTTTTTTCATTTTTGAGCAATGTTTTATGAATATGTATTCATTATTCTTAACACGGTACAACGTTGCCTTATACTTGACATTGGCGAAATAGTGGAAGATACTCTAACAACTGAAATAGCCTGTTTGGAATTGGAGCGGCTCGTTGTATTGAGTGTATACAGACCACCTTCTGCATTATATGATTGCTTTGAAAAGGTCATGGATGAAGTGTTTCAAAGGCTTTCGATTCCTTTTTTCACGAGACATTGGTCAGGAAATTGCACCATTATGGAGTTAGGAACACTGCTCTGGATCTTATTATTTCGTATTTGGATAATAGGATCCAGAGAGTTGACGTTAATGGAAAGCAGTCTCCGGGGTCTGTGGTCACAATGGGATTTCCGCAGGGCTCAATTCTAGGCGCGTTCCTTTTTCTCGTATATATTAATGACCTACCTTATGTTATAAAAGATACTCATGAGATAGTGTTATTTGCAGATGACACATCCATTTTATTTAAGCTTAAGCGGCAGCAGCCTGTTACTGACGATGTAAATGACGCTCTCTCCAGAGTAGTGCACTGGTTTAACGTTAACAATTTACTTTTGAACGAGAAAAAGACCAAGTGTATTAGATTCTTAACATTAGAATAAAACAATTATAAACGGATTAAATCGCGCGAAAACCTAAGACAATACTAGATTCTTAACACCTAATGTTAAGTAGGTGAAAAGCAGTATACTAATGAATGGGAAGGAGTTGAGCCTTGTGGACACCACTATGTTTTTGGGTATTACTTTAGATTCGAAGCTACAGTGGGGCCCACATATTCACCAATTGTCGAATAGACTCACTTCTGCAGCTTATTCAGTCTTTAAAATACGTCAGTTAACTGACGTAGAAACAGCGAAATTAGTATACTTTAGTTACTTTCATAGTGTAATGTCATATGGCATTTTGTTGTGGGGAAATGCTACCGACATTCAAACTATCTTTGTGCTGCAAAAGAGAACTATTCGAGCAATTTATAACCTAAGCTTTCGACTTTACACTGAGGGAAAAATTTAAAGAAATCGACATATTGACTGTCGTATCTCAATATATATATATGAGAATCTAAAATTAAAAAAGACATACATTTATTTTCGACAAAAAGCGTCAATACTAGAAATAAGGAAAATATCATAACGCCTATGTCCAGGCTCCAAAAAATTTGTAATTCATTTAGGTGCCAACGTATACGTTTCTACAATACGATCCCAAGTAGTATTAAAAATCTTAGTCTTAACAAATTTAAATCCGTTATAAAAAATAAACTATGTAAAAAGGGTTTCTATACAGTTACAGATTATATGGACGACAAAAATGCTTTGGATTGAGCTGCTCTAATCTTACATACTTATTATTTGTTGTTGAATTTAAAGTGTTTCTTGAAACCTACCTGCTAAATAAAGATCATTTAATTTAATTTCATTGACATTCTTGGTATTGATGTATCAAATACCATTACTTATATTTTGACATACAATTACATTTTATTTCTTAAAATGGATTACATTAATTCATATAATGACATTTCATTATACTATATTTGTTATGACATTAATTATTTGTTTTTAATTGTTAGTTTTACTTTATAGGTACATTTACACTTGATACTGTTTAATAATTTTAGTATATATGATGATATTAATTTTATATTGCATATATAATAATTTACTCTTTTACTATCGTGAATGTGAGCATTATGTAGCCAATAATGTAATAACATATACACCAGCTTGTTGCCTGGCAGTATGAGTCTGTCATGCTCACTAAAATGTCTTGTTGAAGGTAGCGTTATGTGTTAGGTGGCTAAGTTCCCTGCATTATGGTTGAGCTGAGCTATGCTGATGCATGCATTATGCCCGTGAACAGGTGCCCTCTGTCGGGACTGGTCAGCTTATAACTGTTATAGTAATGTAATTGTAACGCATTTGATTATCATTGTGCATAAATATGTGTGTATTTATCCCACACATTGGCATGCATTATCCTCACATAGTTTTTACGATTATATTGAAGACTGTAATACTTTCAAATATTATTTCAAAAGAGTATATCCGTGGAGATTCTTGCCGGTTCTTCTCCATAGGATCAACGACTTGGAACTGTGCAACTATTTAAATTCTGACTATTCGTAAGCTTAAGCGTAAGCATTTGCTGCCAGCAAATGGTTAACAAGAATAAAAACAATTTGACTTTGACTTTGATGGATTTTTGGCTATCTGACACACAGAACAGCTAATCAATATGTATAGAAAGACTATGCTGAAACAGTCATGATCAAAAATATCCATACTAGGCATGCCTTTTATCCGAGATGTGCCAATAGGCGTGGCACCAGTGGGCGGCTCTAGTGATCATACGAGGACCTGGAGCCTCCCTTACGTGCCGAAGATGACCGCTGGTTTTAGCCGGTAGGAGTCCGGCATACCCCTTCGCCCTTCCCCGGGGCGAAGGAAGTTCATGAAGAATTTCCACTGGGCACCAATAAAAAAAAAAAAACAGGCATGCCTTTTAAGTTCTGTCGTTTCCATATTTCCCGGCAATTTTGGATTTGCAACTGTTCTATATTCGAATGTGTTTAAATTTTGAATCTCAAAACAGTTGAAAGTATTAGGATTAATGCTATTGTTTAGTCCTGTGACTATCGTCTATACGTCGATTGGAATCTGTCAGGTTACGTACGAAAATGAATCTTTCTAAGGAAAATGTTCGTGCAATAATTTTCTACAACTTTAGAAGAGGCCTGACACGGCTTCAGTGTTTTGAAGAGCTAACATCTGTGTTCAGTGATGAAGCCCCATGTCTGCGGACTGTCGAACGCTGGTATTTAGAATTCCAGTGTGGACATACGAATGTTAGTGACAGATCTCGCGAAGGACGCCCAAAATCCGCCTTCACTGAAGAAAACATCATTGCTGTGAGACAACTAATTCTCGAAGATCGTCATGTGACGTATCGAGAGATAGAGGCTCTATTAGGCATCTCAGGGACAACCATTCAGAAGATCTTGCATGAAGCGCTTGGTGCGAGAAAGCTAGTTTGCCGTTGGATACCGCATCTGCTTTCTGACGATCACAAGGCGGCCCGCGTCAGATGGTGTAAGAAAACTCTGCAAAGGTTCAATCGAGCAGAGTCAAATCACGTCTACATCATCAGTGGTGACGAATCTTGGATCTATGCCTACGATCCTGATTCCAAACAACAATCTACAATCTGGGTCTTTCAAGACGAGCCAAAGCCGACTAAAGTTGTTCGTTCTCTAAGCACTTGAAACAAGATGGTGGCTACATTCGTTGGAAAAACCGGCCATGTTGCGACTGTTGCACTTGAAGATCGTACAACGGTTAACGCAGAGTGGTATACCACAGTTTGTTTACCACAAGTCATCGCGAACTTGCCGGCGACGCATCATCCTGCACCAAGACAACGCAAGCTAACACAGCGCTCGTCAAACGATTAAGTATTTGAAGCAGGAAAAAGTAGAAATTCTTGACCTTCCTCTATACAGTCCTGACCTAAGCCCTAACGATTTCTTTACATTTCCTAAAATTAAGAAAAGTCTTCGTGGTCAAAGGTCCGGTGAAGAAGCAGTCGACGCTTTCAAGTCAGCCATTTTGAACACCCCTACTTTAGAGTGGAATAAATGTTATAATAACTGGTTTGAGCGAATGGAAAAGTGTATTAAGCTACGTGGTGAATACTTTGAAAAACAATAAAAAGTACTATAAGGTTCTAGATGTGTTTTATTCTTCAAACGACAAAACTTAAAAGGCATGCCTCGTACATGCACTGGAATGAAGTGAATTTCAAAGAATGGCATTTGCAAGTTTATAATACATTTAGGAATTCTTTAATAAATGCTAGGTACCTGTTGATGTGCGTATCTGGTGACAACATCCTTGATGGTTCCGGCGAGTATGTGGCCATAATGTGGAAGGCCAGTGGCGAACGGTGGCCCATCGTAAAATGAGAACCTGTTGGAACAAACATTAATTGGTATCATGTTGTCCCATAAATGCGTACTACCAGATCTTGGGGTTACCCAATACCAATAACCTTAGCAGCCTATATCCACAGACCAAAGAAAGGAGTCAAGTTTCTATAAGGCAGAATCTCTATAATCAATGGGTGCCCTAAACGCTTGTGTATGACGCTGGACCAGGAACGTTGATAGTCCTGTCCTACACTAGACAATCATGAATTCATTACTACAGCGTAATATACTTGACTACTTGCATATTTTTACTATCGCGTAAATGGCATGGCGCCACAAGAAGTACGTTTATTACGGAATATACTATGAACGTTACTATGGCAGAACAGTAGTACTATATAATGATAATAATGGTAAATACGTAGACGTAAGCGTAGCCCTCCCGATGGTTAGTGGGACACGGGGTGGTGGCACGCTTGACCAATTAGCTGGTTTAACGCCGCTGCAATGTCGAATGTCTCTAGGTTAGGATATTTGTCTGTCTGTTTATCCCGCTAATCTCCGAAACGGCTGGACCGATTTGTACGGGACTTTCACTGGCAGATAGCTGATGTTATAAGGAATAACTTAGGTTTCTTTTATTTTAGAAAAATAATTATTCTGTGCAAAAAAATTAAAACCCATGAAATGTAATTCATATATTAAGTGTCTATATCTAAGTACTCTAAATTATTTATAAATAATCCAATTTATTTTAAATTAAATGGCGGGTGAAACCGCAGCTCCCAGCTAGTGAGATATATACTAATTAACCACAAACATACATCTATAATAAATATACAAAAATGAGAAGAGAAAAAAAAACAGACGAGGTAAATCTGCCGACTAAATTTTCACACTTTAATTTTAAAGCAATCTATATTTCAAGTGGGAGCGCATTCCACTGCAGAACAGATTGGACGAAGAAAGTAGAATTAATAAAGTCAGAGTCATGAGTGCAACATTGAAGAATATGATTAATGAGAGAACAAGAAGTATATTTATCATGGTTGGAACACAGATACTGGAAGTGAGAAGACCAATAAGAAGTAGAATTGGGAGAATAGAGCATTGAAAACAGTGTGGCAGGTGCCCCCATGTGACTGCACTAGCAAATGAGCTACAATTTATGGTAGAAATACAGACTACTGATTATTCTTTATGTATATCGTGAAGGTCACACTCATGCAAGAGTGACCATGCTTTTTAAACTTTATCTGATTTACTTTTATATATTTTCCCATCTAATGCATGTGCTTGAATATGTAACTTGTTTAACCATAGGGATTTAAGATATTATTATAATAATATCATTTCTCGATATTTGGACTGACAGAACTACAAAAAATTGTTTTCAGTGTCGTAAATAATTGACTGGCCAAGCCATGTAGCAAATTTCCCCTGGTTGTTTAAATTTGGCATATAAATCATCTGTTAGGGTTATTACTGTTACTGTGCAATGTTAAGGTTACCTGTAAATAATATAAACAGTTATATGATTTAATTTTAAAATATTATGATCAAAGTTCCAATTCCAATTTTAGTATATGGCTCCATCGGTTTGTCGATGGTTCTGCCAATGTCAAGGTTGGATAAAACAAAAATGTAGATATTTTTTAGATTATTTTCGAAAATCAATTGAAAACCGTATGACGTTGCCCACATATTTTATAGATTCTTTTCATTTTTGAGAAATATTTTATGAATACGTAAAGATTCATTAGTCTAAACACCGTACGACGTTGCCTTATACTTGACATTGGCGAAATTGTGGAAGATACTCTGCAGAAGCCATAATCTAAAAGAAGAAGATATTTTTTATAAAAATCAAAATAAATAGCCCTTGATTAGTAAACCAAAACTGATCTGGTTGAATAACCTAAAAATGTAATGCATAAACTTCTATATTATAATGTCAAAACAAATCACAATGATGATAAACAAAACATAAATAAGGTAAATGTTCCTCCCGAACAATAAAGATAACAGTAAATATATAATATAAATACATACAATAGAATTAGAGTTTAATATTGTTCTTTTTAACAAATTTATTAAATATTTTAACTGAAGATGATTTGACAAGGGTAAGAAGGAATGAAATATTAATAGGCCTGGGAAAATTGGAAGGCAGAATATCATACAGGGGAACAACGAGATTGGGACAGGAGAAAAATAAGTGATCTAAAGTACCTTCTGCCATACCACATTCACAGAGAGAATTGTTAAGAATCTGGAGTTTAGCTAAAAATACTGGGGAACAAACATGTCCTAAACGAAGACGAATAATAACTGAGGTTACTATTTTTGAAAATGTTTTATGTTTAAAAAACCAGGGTTTAGACGGGATAGTAGGTTGGATACTCCCGTAGTATTTCCCTTTAACAAGCTTTGAGTGTTGCCATAATTCGTTCCAGGAATTTGCAAGACGTGACTGGCAAGTGAGCGGAGATCTTGGGAAGGAACAGTGGAATAATCATTAGCCCCTATTTGAATAGCCTGTTTAGCATAAAAATCCGCAGCTTCCTTTCCTAGGATACCTGTATGACCCGGAGTCCAGGCTAACACAGTATCAATTCCAGCTTGATTTAAGTTATGCAATATTTGCTTAATTTTAAGTGAAATTAAGAATATATTTTTACTTCGAAAGGGTAATTTAAGAAGATCCTGTAAACAATCAAAGTTCAATTTTGTACTTTAATTTTTTGACTTGTAGTTATAAGAAAACTGAAGATAAAACAGGTAGCGTTAGTCATGTCTTAGATAGCATATCATTTATGTTCTGGGAATACGAAGACGTTACAATGAAACAAGCAGCATGCAACCGCATAGGCCGTATGTTGGGCTTACTTCATTTTCTGATTCAACATGAATGGTCAGTATATAACCATTAGTAAATCAGCGACTCAAATGAGATTACATTACTCGATAAATCAATAAAATCAACATAAACCAAAGTAATAAAAACGTTTCGCATATTGTGTAGTACCGTACCTGGGTTTATTTTTCGATTGTTTCAAACAACTTTGAAAGGCATCAATTTCTTTCCAAAATTTTATTATTTTCTCTTCCTCTTTTGGAAAATCAATGTTTTCAGGTACTCTGTTTACTTTTAAGGCCATGGTTATTTGTCAGGTTGTTATAACCTATTTCAAAATTCAATTCCACGCCATCATACACATCACATTACACACACAGATAAAAAAGGATACACAATTCTAGCGGTGTGCGTTGCAAACCGTAAACAGTTATTGAAACTATGTATCGCGTCCAATACCTAAAACTATGTATTGGTCTCTTCAGAAACTATTTATCGGGCGAAACACTTTATTCACACAGCATTGGATCGTCGATAAACAGTTACCGAAACTAGCCGAATGACTCCGACCGAGTTATTCCGAAGTAAACCCGACCGATACCGACGATCGCACGAACAAGAAGCGAGATCGCGCATTTATGAATTTTAGTCATTCTAAATAATAATAATAAAAATCACATTTTATTCTATTTTATTAGGAATCATTTTTATGCTGCTATCAAATCTTTGACACGTTATTTAGGTATATCCATCCTATATTGGCACGAGTATAAATTACATATTAGAACTTTGCATAAGACTATAATTTATTGTGTCAAATTATTGTATTTTACCAGTCATAATAATCATTTACCACAGAAAAGAACAAAAAACCAAAGTATAAAATTTTCAGTTGATAGCGAATTTTGATTTGTTTACTATTGATTACAAGTTTCGAAGCAAATACCTAAACCGACACGAAAACGTTTATCATTTCATAAACACTTTATACGCATATCGTCCAATAAATAGTTTTTGAAAATACATAGTTTTGAAACACTTTACACGCATCTCGTCCAATAAATAGTTACCGTAAATACATAGTTTTGTGTTGATAGCATGTTTCAAAGCAAATACCTGAACCGACACGAAAACGTTTATCATTTCATAAACACTTTATACGCATATCGTCCAATAAATAGTTTTTGAAAATACATAGTTTTGAAACACTTTATCGGATACCAATACATAGTTTCGGTTCGGTTCACGCAAAAAGCTTTATTACCCACTTCTACACAATTCAAATGTCAATTACCCACCCACTACGACCCACTACTAGTGGTGGTTAATATAGCGTTTAGCTCGATTAAATAGCGCGCTATATTCACGCAACGAATAGCGCACGCTTTGCGGGCTCCAACCAGACGCTATAAAATAGGCATACACAACATTATCAATTCCGTTCCGTCAAAACTACTGAAATTAATAATAAAATAAATGTAACCCAATCCTATATTAATTAGTACATAAAAAACTATTATCCCAAGCCAAGTATGAGGAAAAGTTCATTATCTTTTCTTTACAACCTACTACTCCCTTTTATTTTGGTAAATATTATTTTACGTATTGAATATACTATAACGTATTCAAGATCAAGAATATATCGAAAACAGCGCGCTGTACATACAAAGCGTGCTACCTTAACACAGTGCGCTATCTGTCTAACGACATTTAGCGTGATTCAAGAATATTCACCGCGCTTTTATCGTGTCATTCGCGTACGCCCAGTTCGTTATAATTTTGGCGTGTAAAATAGCGTGCTATTTTATTCTAGCAAATAGTCTGTAGCGCGCTATTGCCATATAGCGTTTTTGAACACCACTACCCACTACACCGCACTACACAGTGACAGAGTCACCACAGGCTAGATAGAGTCATAGAGATACACAGGATCAGCCGGATAATATTATAGGACCGGGTACCTACATTCGTTACACGCCCGAAATTAATAATCAATCTAATCCGAAATCTTCAGTATTACGATTTTTAAATTCATTGGTTGTTGTTATAGTCACATTTAACACAAAAAACAGACATCCGTAATCCGAAATCCAAAGATTTTGTATTCTGTTTTTGGTTCCAACAATAGCAATTCATGAAGCTTATTAATCAAGAAAAATAAAATTGGAAGTGACTGTGAAAAACTGTCCAATTTTGGCAGAGTTGAAGAATTGGATTGGATTTACACTACGATATATTTTTCATTTAAAAAATGCACTAAATGAACTATGTGAAGTAGAATGTTAAAGTCGTGAGTTATCTATTAGTAGAAGAATACCATAATATTTTCAGTATGGCAACCCTGAGAAATGACCTTCCTTCGTAGAGTTCCTTTTTTGTGACCTCCACTATCCCGCCGTTTTGAGCTATTTGCAAATTACGGTAAATAAACAAAAATATAAGCAATTTTTTCATCTACATTTCATTTTTGTCCTATGGTGGGCCTATTTTGGCCGATGTCCTTTCTGTGTCTTACTGTAATTAGTTAGTGATTTTTGTTATCAATAACTAAACTTATGTCGTTTTACGAAAAACGTTAACGTCCTTTTTCGTAAATTTATACTTAATTGAGTACGTTTTTACATTACTAGTAAGTTGCGACAGGACGTTTTCATTATTTTACAGTGGATGATTGTTTGTGTTTTATTTTACGAAACAGACGTTTTAGTGCTCATTTACGATAGGACTGATAAGTTGCGTGTGTCTTAAAATATATTTTATGTGTTGTTATCCAAATATGGCAATATTTGGATAACAACGAAAAAGAAAAGAAGTTAAACTTCTCAAGTTTCCATCTGATGAAACCCAACGAAACAAGTGGATCGACTTTATAAACAGTAACAAATTTAATACCGGTAATGTTAAATGATTTCTGGTATGCCACAGACATTTTGAAAATAAATTTTATACTTCTAAATCTGGCATGAAGAAAACTGCCTAAGGAAATTGAAGATGGCATTTCACCAATATCAAATGATGACAAATGTCTGTATAGGGAAACGTATGTTTACGGGAACAATTGTAATTATTTTTTCGGCAACTTCGCATGCCTCAGTTTGCATATGTTTTTATGTTATTTGATTTCATTTCAGATAATAAACCTGTTGATCATACATATACACTTAAGAGGCCTGTGATCATTCATACTGCAAGCCAGCTGCAGTATGAATGATGCAGCTTCTTCTTTGCTAGAGCACCACAATCCACTTGCTGGTAACTACTTGTTTAATATATATTCATAAAGAAAAGGAAGTGTTTGAGTAACAATTAATGACAAACTACCAATAAATTGAATGAATAGAGATATAAATATACACCAACACTAGTTGGTGCAAGGTGCATTTATCCAAGGTTTTCACACCTTTTACCTCCTTGGAAAATGAACCTATGTCCTTAAAAACACTACATACCAATTTTCAGGTTTGCACCTGTTTCAGATATTATATAATGACTCAGTGAGTGGCTGTATGCCCTATATAATGCCATGTAATAAATCTGTATTTATTATATGGTTTTACATACGGCAGATGTAGGATTTTGCTAAATCTGGTTACAATGAAATAGTCATTTAATAGTCTGCTTTTACCATTATTTCGCGGAAGTTAAAGTTTTATGTTTTTGTTTACAGATTTAACCAGTATGCCATGAACATCCACTTGTCATATCTGGAGCATCTGGAAATAGCTTCTGGTAGATTTTTCATAGAACCCATTTGCTTCACATAGTTTATTTAACGTACTTTTTTTAAACTAAAAATATATCATATAGTAAATAATAATGTATGCATTTTATTTTTCTTGATAAATGCACTACAAAAGGCTACTACTCCCATATTTTGTTTTGGCTGTTTGACTATAATTCCTTGCTTTAAAAAAACCAAAAGCTGCCATATTTCTAAATTGCTTGGAATAAAACGAAATGAAAGTACCCCGAGATAAGATGTCCGTCTGATCGAGTGATCGTGTGTCTGTTACCTACATTTACAAATGTATGTATGTACACACGATTACACACAATTATCACATTATTCTATGTCAATTCTCGTCTATATTTCTATTGTCAACTAGCGATGGGCGATTGTTGTAAAAACAACATTCGAATGAATCGACAATTGTAACTACGCTCTTTCAATTGTCAAGTTAATTCGTTTCCATGAAACATCATTCGAATGAAAATTGACGTTCGAATGAATTTCGACGTTCGAATGAAAATCGACGTGACGCAAAGGAGCGGGGCATGCGCGACATTTAGGTACTTATTAACGTAAATGTTGAGTAGGTACTTTCTTGTTATTTTGTTTAGAATTATTTAAGGTGGTATTGATTTCCTAAAGCGACTAATTTATAGTGATTTATTTTAGATGAATAATAGGTAAATTTTGGGAAGTCGATTATTATAAATAAATAAAAATAAATCCTGAAGTTGTTATTATATACAAAAGAAAAATTAGAAAAACACCTCCATGGCGTTCGAATCAATAATATACAAAAAATATATTGATTATTAACAATCTACGCTGGACGCGACGGCGCAATCGATTCGACTCGTTTCTTGCGGTGCGGCGGAATTACTAATATTTAGTGTTGAGTAGGACATACAAGAGGCAGTACATTTGTCCCGTACATGACACAATATTGTAAGAGCGGCTCAACATTATAACATGTACCACTTCAAATTTTATGTCGCGTTACTCTACTCCTCGCATATGAACTGTAGGGTGAGAGAGAGAGAGAATAAGGCACATGCTTCAAAAGCACGTCATTTTATTCAACAGACATTATCGTGACAAGAGACAACATGATGTTTTTATTCACTCTATTACAAATGTACTTGTTTAAAGTACGAGACGCGACAGTTTTAGAAAAAAAAGATTTATGAATGCCTGATAAATACCTATTTGTTTTGCTTGTGTTGCTGTTTATGTCTGTGTATTAGGTATATTTTAAATCAACATCATGTTTTACAAATAAGTCGCCTGCACAATAATATTACAGTGGCTAATAAGTAAAATTGTCGATACAATTGTCATTTGTCTATAATCAATCGCTTCTTATTACTTTTCTTTAAGTATTACGTCAATCACACTTTGTAAGACAGGGCAGTACAAATACAGCAACAGTACATGAAATACTCGTTCTTTCAAATGTACCGCCAAGCTTAATGTCATGACGCCAAGCTTCATGTCATGACGCCTCGCCTCATTTGAAGCGGGACATTGTACTGGCTCGGTACAAAAAAACAAACTCATTTTTAAATCGTGTCCTACTCAACACTACTAATATTAGTAATACGCAGTCGCGCGCGCTGCGCTATGACGTTTATGAGTTCAGGGTGCGTCAAGCACTCGATAACAATCGACCGATTGTTGACTAATTCTGATTGTCATACGAATGTTTTGATTAAACCGAACATTCGAACGGTTCGATTAATTTTAGTAATAATCGCCCATCGCTATTGTCAACATTTGACCAGCGTTGCCACCTTAGCGATTTTGTCACTTGATCTGGTGACTTTTGACCCCTTTTGGCGATTTATTTCTGTCGTTTAGCGATTTTTTGTTTTTAGCGACTTCTAGCGATAATTGAGTCGTCTTCATCTATCCTAAAAAGATTCTAGAGAATATTAATTACTATTTATATTCTTGTATTGTCATTACAATATAATTTATTTATACAATTACGGTTGTTTTTCCATACTTAGAATTTGTTGATGTAATAAAAAATCTGGTTTTTGACATATTTTAATGTTTGTTACCGTAGTTTGATACACAATAAAAAGTGGTATTGAGTCACAGCGTTTATTGTTATTACGTAACAGTAGTAGTAGTCGGTTGTTTATCCGTCACCTGCGGACAACTCATAGTGCCTAATAATAATGGTACACACCGGGTTCCAAACTCCCTTAGTCATCTTCTAGGACACCCATGGCATGAGATGGGGTAGTCCTAACCGTGACCTAACGTGATTAGAACATGTACTGCCGCTTGAGTTGTCTGTCCATTACTATCGATACTTCGATCGATGGCATAACAACATTGTTTCTACTAAAATATTTTTTTTGGGATTTCTGGTGACTTTCGCTTCGAATTTAGCCCAATCTGGTGACTTTTGGGTGGTTGATCAAGCGACTTTAATTTTTATGAGGTGGCAACACTGCATTTGACGTCTTGTTTTAGATAATGGTTGAAATGTGAAATAGCAATGCATTTTTATATATATTTGTTTCTAACAATATAATCGTTAGATTGATGTCCAATACGAAAAACTTTTACTTTTATTCGGATACTATGGATTGTCACTGGTTAAAGATTTCTTTAAGGTAAAAGTATAATTAAATAGTGGAACATTACATTTTAGGTTTAGTAATTTTTGCCCTAAATATTTTTTTTGTTGCAGCTTAAGTAAGGGGATAGGGATTATTAATCAGCTTGATGAGACTAGATTTGAACACTTTCTTCGTCGAATTGTTGCCAAAATAAAACTTCAGGACACTGACATATTTACAGAAGATGAAAAACTAAAGCTGGGGAAAATATTTTGCATTGATCAAGATAGTCTAGTTTTGAGCCTTAAAACTATACAATACATATTTAAAAGAATGTTAAAGTTTATTTTTATGCCCGTTGATTTAAAAAATGATCTTAAAACCATAGGATTGACTAATGAAAAGGCTGATTCTATGGTCAAGGTGTGGTCTGCAGAAACGAGGACAACTCTTAATGAACTAAGTTCTGTAACAAGTAGTGAAACAAATGACTCTTTAAATTTCTCCTGGAAATTAAATGCGGAGTTAAGTTCAGACTATCGGAAGAAGTGTAAGGTTCCAAAAGCTTACTTATCATTAATAAGAGAATGGAATGAGACTGAAATAGAATTGACCCATCCAGAGCTTTATTCAATATTTCTTCAATTTGAATCTGTTCAGAATGAATTGGATAATTTAATAACTTAATTTATATTATCATGTTATGATATTCCTGTGAAATGTGTTGTAATTTATATTCATTTCAAAGAGTATTTATTGGTGAAGATTTATGGAATAATGTGATCATTGCTGAACTGAGTTAACAAAGCGATAGTAATATATTAATTTAAATTTAAAAAGTTAATTAATTATTGATGTTAAGTTAGCAAAAGCATCAGTGGAGGCTTTTGGTGTAGTTAAGAAGAAAGCTTAGCATATATTGTTAATGTAATTGCAATGTTAATTGATAAATTTATAGTTTCGTGTTTTTTCATCCTGCAATATATTATGTTCACCTGTGTCCAGCAATTGAATGATACATAGATTGATGAGTTCATTGAGAATTGTTTATTTGAAAGAGTACTAGTGTCAGTAGAATGCAAGTCCATCATGATTTCCTTATGGCTGAAAATAATCAGGTTAATCATAATATGAATTAATTATCAATCTAAGTCTTCAGATTTAAGATTTTTTATTTGACCCGTTTTAGTGTAAAGATCTTTATACCAAAAACAGACAAATCCTTAATACCTTGCAGAGAGATGTGAAATCCTCAATGGCAAGTATATCACTCACCTTCGATATACCGAAGACATGGCAGAATCGCTGCATGAGCTCAGCACAATGATCTATGATCTCAACAGAGTTCCCCAACAGGTGGTCCTTAAATTGAACATGGGCAAGACTAAAGTTGTACATACCCATACCTATATCCAGGTATTGACAATCTCGCAGTTATTGACGAGTATGCCTATCTGGGACAGTCAGCATCATATATAAAGTGGCAGCCACGGGAACCAAATATTTAGAAACATCCAAAGTGATCACTGATATCCTGTCAACCATAGTCGTCTAATTGTTCAGGTCACCAATCGTGATCAAATATATCGGAACAACAAAAACGTCATTATATGAGGTCATTCAAACCGTCATTATTATGGTAACAAGCACAACGCCAGTAGTTTCCAAGCAGCCAAGGTATTCAAAAATATGTAACACGCTAGTAAAATGAACTTTATCTTAACCTCATAGCGTCTCATTTATCTAAACACAACATTGAACTTGACAATATTGGAGGGATAAAAAATATTTCTTATACCACCTATCTCTTTCATTTCATGCGTGACGTCATTGGCATGTGTTTTGTTTTATGATTATATTTTGAAATTGGCAAATAAATGCGTACAAGACTATGACGGCTTGTTCCCATCAGTACCAATAGTTTTTTTTTTTATGAGAAATAAAAACTCTTTCTTAAAACGATCGAGTTTAAGTATACGTCATAATTTTAGAAACTAAGTGAACCTCATTTTATTATCAGTATGTATAATAGTAGATGTTACATACGAGATCGACGACGGCTTCAGGGAAATGGTTTACACCACAGAATGCCTGCTAAGAAGCAAGGCACAAAGCAAAGAGTTTGTAATTTGCTGTTTCAATATAATTAGAAATGAATTTTATTCCACTATCATAATAATTTTAGTTTGATAGTTCGAAAGCCCCTTTCACACAACACCAACTGAATTTATAATAATCGGCAATCAGGCAATGTTTAAATTAGCCCGGCGAACTAAAACAGCATTGTAAACAATATTATTTTACGATCCTAGACACTTTAAATTCAATACAATGGTACCTATGTACACGCAGGATGTCTCTAGCCTTTTTTTTTTACTTCTTTTTTTATTGGTGCCCAGTGGAAATTCTTCTTGAACTTCCTTCGTCCCGGGGAAGGGCGAAGGGGTATGCCGGACTCCTACCGGCTAAAACCACTAGGGCGGTCATCTTCGGCACCTAAGGGGGGCTCCAGGTCCTCGTATGATCACACTAGAGCCGCCCACTGGTGCCACGCCTATAGGCACATCTCGAAGAGGGTGACTGTACAGCGGTTATTGTAAAGGATCTCCCAAAGCGTCCCACGGCAGCGCGTGACCACATGCGTGCTACCGTCTTCTCTTGGGTCGCTTGGTGTGAGCACGCAGATTCCCCAAGCTACGCACCCGCGAACCCAGAGGTTCCCCACCTTATAGCAACGGCAGGGGGTTTCAGGCGTATGGGAATTAGGCGCCAGGGCGGTTGTTACCCCGGCGCCGTCTCCTCCTTCGAGCGGGATCGGCCCTCTCCCGATCCCGCTCTGCGGTCTCCTTCTGGACAATATGGCCGACACTACTGCTGGCAGAGAGAGATCTTGCCCGATCCGATCGACCAGGATCCGCCGCTCGACGGCCCACGCAGGGCACTGCACTGCAATTGGCGGTACAGAAGGACTGGGGTAGTCCCGGACCGCCGGAAAGAGCGTAGAGAGCACTCCCTCCAGCAAATCCGGGGCGACATGGTTTGTCTAGGCTAGAGACATCCTCCCAGCGCTGCAGAACCAAAATTCACGGTCTGTAGCGCAGAGTGGCTATCCGGATCGCACGAGGATACCGAACAGTGTCCTACGAGGCGGCAACTCTCCTGGCGCGTTTCTCGCCTTTTGAAATCCTGGCGGAGATGGATGCGTGGGTCTACGATCAGACACGCTCCCCCCGCCAGAGCGGCGAAGGAGCGCCTCCAGGGGCGTTGGACAGGCTGCGGCGGCTGGCTCGGCGGCGCGCACTTGTAAAGTGGCGTCATCGCCTGCGGATGCAGTTTGCAACCAAGCGCGTCGTGGAGGCTGTCTTGCCGCTCTTCGGACCCTGGCTCAGAAGGAGCGAGCGCGTCACCTACCGCCTGACGCAGGTGTTCACCGGACACGGTTGTTTCAGTGCGCACTTGCACAGGATAGGATACGAGGTCACGGCACAGTGCCACCACTGTGGAGACGATCAGGATACCGCACAGCACACGCTCGGAGAGTGCCCTGCGTGGACTGCCGAGCAGCGGATCCTGGTCAATCGGATCGGGCAAGATCTCTCTTTGCCAGCAGTAGTGTCAGCTATGCTGGCAGAGCACGAAAATTACAGTGCTGTGGTCTCCTTCTGTGAGAGCGTAATGCTCCAGAAGGAGGTCGCAGAGCGGGATCGGGAGAGGGCCGATCCCGCTCGGAGGAGGAGGACACGGACCCGGGGTGCTGTTACCCCGCCGCGGTGCCCGTGTCCAACACGCCTGAGCCCCCTGTCGTCTTTATATGGCGGGGGGCCTTGGGGGTCGCGAGCGCGCTTATTGGGAAATCTGCGCGCTCATACCGAGCGACCCCCGGGAAGACAGCGGTGCGCATGTGGTCACGTACCGCTGTGTGCGCAGCACAGCGCATAGTGAGGCCTTGGGGTAATCTTTTACAATCCCCTCGAGAGATGCCTGGGGGGGTGGCCTCTTTACAGTCGCCTTCCCTCCACTAGAGGGGATGACCACGTTACAGTCATCCCCTCCGAGATGTGCCTAAAGGCGTGGCACCAACGGGTGGCTCTAGATGGAGATCTTTCGAGTTCCTGGAGCCTCCCTTCCTCCCTTCGGTACCGACGATGATCACTCCGGTGGTTTTAGCCGGTAGGAGTCCGGCATGCCCCTTCGCCCTTTCCCGGGGCGAAGGAAGTACATGAGGTATTTCCACCGGATCAATAAAAAAAACTCCGGCTCAGAATGCCACCACCCCATCTCCTCCCGTGGGTGTCGTAAAAGTCGACTAAGGGATTAGCCGGAGGATGGGCAGCAGCGTCCTTCGAGTACATTAACAACTCAACTGCGATCGCCAACCCGCCTGCCAAGCGTGGCGATTATGGCAAAACCCCCCAATGAGCCCACATCACATCCATATCGGTCGTTGTGGTGATCTTTGGGGGAGGCCTGTGTCCAGCAGTGGACTTCATTCGGCCGTTAGATAGAATAAAAAAAGAATAAAAAAAAAAAAGACAAACCATGTCGATTTTACACAAAACATACTTAGATTGTAATGTGCACCGGGTTGGGTGTGTTAATTTAAAATTATTACAAATTGAACCTTGTGTGGTAAAGATATAGTTCAGTTCACTAGTGTGTTCCATATTTTTGAATACCTTGGCTGCTTGGAAACTATTGGCATTCTGCTTGTAACCATAATAATGACGGTTTGAATGACCTCATATAATGACGTTCTTGTTGTTCCGATATATTTGATCACGATTGGTGACCTGAACAATTAGACGACCATGGTTGACAGGTTATCAGTGATCACTTTGGATGTTTCTAAATATTTGGTTACCGTGGCTGCCACTTTATATATGATGCTGACTGGACAAACTGTCCAGTTAGGTAGGTCCAACTTCGAGAAAGAGGTCAATCGTCGAATCCGTCTCGGCTGGGCAGCGTTCAGGAAACTTCGCAACGTCTTTTCGTTAACAATACTGCAATGCCTGAAGATAAAAGTCCTTTACCAGTGTGTACTACCAGTGATGACATATGGGACAGAGACACTCACCATGGGCCTCACCAAGCTATGGACAGAGTTATGCCTTGGTATTTCTCTACGAGATTAGAAATGAAGACATCTGTAGATTAACTAAAGTCGCCAATTGCTTGTAGAACTGATGGCCGTTGGGGCAAAAAGGTTCTCGAGTAAAGTCCGCGCACCGGAAAACGCAGCGTGGGACGTCCTCCTACGAGATGGACAGACGACCTGTTGAGGATCGCTGGGAGTCGTTGGATGCGGGCGGCATGTGACCGTTTGTCGTGGAAATCTATGGGGCGGGGCAGGCCTTTTTTCAGCAGTGGACGTACTTTGGCTGATATGATGATGATCAATAACTTCGGCCGTTAGCAAACATTCTCCGTGGTTCTCTAAAATAACAACTTGTTCAAATCTGGCCATGTTTTGGGTAAGCAGTGAGAGCAAAAATTAATACACCCAGATCTGGAACAAATATCTGCAGATCATACAAATATTTGTTCCGTTCAGCAGCCGACTGTATCAGCCACTACACCAAACTGCTGCCGTCAATGTTTCACTTAAAGCATAGCTTTATTGTTGAATATATTAGTGTTCACTGTCCATTAGCATAATCAATATATTAGAAGTCTGTCATTATTCGCGGCTGGAAATGTAGATATTATTTCATAAAACAATCGATATTTGTCGTCGATATGATTGATGTGTAACATCGTTCCTCTCGCTTTCCTGCAGCCTGTGGGAGAGATTTCGTGAAAAGGGACGGAAAAGCGCGCTCTATATCTGTCCAATGAACGCGCGCGGTGCTAAAGCTGGCCGTTAGATGGTACCAACCCATTTTCCGAGCGGTTGGTTTCAGCTGTGCGCTTAACCTACAGTGTGCAGTGTGTTTAAAGTGTGCTTTTGTGTATAAATTAGTTTATTGATATATGTAAACTATTTGAGTAAATGTGTTTACTGATGATAATCATCAACATCATCATCATATCAGCCATCGTCCAATGCTGAACAATGCCTCCCCCCATAGAATTCCACAATTTAGTCATCATTTTGGGAGGGATTTCCCAATACTCACCACGCTTGGCAGGCGGGTTGGTGAGCGCTGAATTATACTGTTCCACAGAAGGGACGCTGCAGATCATCCCTTTGGTTTTTAGTCTCCTATTACGACATCCATGGGAGGAGATAGGGTGGTGCTATATTATTTACGGACACCACACGGACATATGATACTTGATGATAATAAGTATCCAATAAAAGTGCAGACCATTCATAAAATAAATGCAAGCGAGTAATAATGAATAATTATTCGAATAAATATTTCAAAATTTAGCTTTTTTAAATTTTCCTCTTTCAATCTTAGTATTTTACCTGTCTCTACCACTCACCGTTTCCCCAACTGCCTTCCTAAATTATTGGACCTAATGATTGTTTCTTCTCCTAATAATGTTACCACTCGCGGACAACTCACTGCCCCTTTCTCTTATCACGAGTTATTCTATCTTTCTTATAGAATTCGATCTCTCAAACGTAAGTAGCTTTATCTATTACTTCAGAAATACAAGAGCATTGACCTGGAGGCGTTGCAGCGAGATGCGGGTGACGTCGACTGGTCTTGTGTAACTGGCAGCTCTAAGGGAACCAGCGTTAGCAACTTGAAGTGGACTGACTATCGTACCAGGGGCGTAAAATTATCGTACATGGATCGAAATTATCGTATTTTTTAGGATAATGTCTATTATAGATAAATAAATCATATAAATTGTAATTTTTTTTTTTTTTCTGGCCTTGTTCCATTGAGTCTAGGCCCAATACGATTCTG
The DNA here is from genome assembly GCA_947459985.1 of Diloba caeruleocephala. Lineage (NCBI taxonomy): Eukaryota > Metazoa > Arthropoda > Insecta > Lepidoptera > Noctuidae > Diloba > Diloba caeruleocephala. The sequence goes on from OX381618.1 coordinate 9,925,499, forward strand.
CCAATGTCAACGTTGTAAGCTAATACACGCTAGATATTCGGCGGCTGCAAATTTATAAAGAGATTGTTCAGTGTTTATCCGCCACCTAAAACAACACGAAAAACAAACACAATGTCACAAAGGGAGAGACGTCACATTATAGCACGGATAAAGTATAACTACATTCAACTCTTAATAGTTTAAATAGGGGGAGATTAGTTAGCAGAACAAAAAGAGTTAGTATTACTAATTACAACCTAATGCCAAAACGAGTAATATATTTAAGCAGTATAATTACAAAGGGAGAATCAACAAACGTAAGAAGGGAGAGGAAATTAATGGGGCGAGGAATGTAAGGAGGGAGAATTTCATACAGGGATATAGGATATTTAGGACAGGAAAAGAAGATGTGGTCGGTGGTACCTTCATCAATCCCACACTCACAGAGAGTCCTGAGTCCTCACTCTCTCTGTGAGTGTGGGATTGATGAAGGTACCACCGACCACATCTTCTTTTCCTGTCCTAAATATCCTATATCCCTGTATGAAATTCTCGGGCATATACAACGATTGCACGTTAATAGGATGAGCAGATTTCAGGCTCAAAACTTCAGCCTTTTGTTTCGCCCGAAATTTTCGCATGTTCGTTGCACGAACGATTTTATTCTGTAATTGTTTTTTCTTTTCATCAGTATCATGTCTTAATTTTTTTATCGTCTTCTCGATCCCTTCGTCTCCAAGTCCTGCATCTCGCTTTCTTACGACAGCATTCAATTCAGCTTCAAGTACTGAAATTTCAGTTTTCAAAGCATCCTGTTTTGGAGTTGAGACTGTTTTAGGAGTAGATGGAGGAAGCATTAAAGCAGAAGGTTTTGGTGTCGAGACTGTTGTAGATACAGATGATAAAGGCATTAAAGCAGAAGATTGGTCAACAGAAGATTCATTGTTACTGGAAGCTGGAAAAAAAGTATTAACTCGGATGAAATCAGAACCTATGTAAATATACATCAAGAAGAGCTACGTAAAAGTGATTAGCATATATGTTATAAATAAAACCCATTTTAGTTGTAACATAAATATTTTAACGACAATTTAGTCTTTAAAAGTTGACAAAAAAAAAATGCCATTGGCCCTGACAGAGCAGAAAGTAGTTGGTTATACCTTTCCAAATAATACAAAGAGACTCTCCCTCGACATTATCACCTTCAGTGTTCGAAAGCACTTCGAGATCACCTTGCGTCGCTTGAGCTTTTTGTACAGGTAGCTACATGCATGAAATACAAAAAAAAGACAGACATCACCAATATTCACATATGCAAGAGCAGAAACAAATTCATTAGTCTGTTACGTTGCCGAAATAGAAGTGACATGAAAATAAGGTATTTATTCTTACAGCAGAGAGAAATATTTCATGATAAACATATATCATTAAACTCATGCAACAAAAAGAATATTCAAAGGGGAATTTTATACATCAGTACAGACCAAAAGAAAAGTAAAACAGAACAATATAAATAACGAAATACCCTATGTTCATGTCAGATAAACGCTGAAAATCATATAGGTTATAATCTCCGATGAACTTTCAAAAACATACAAGTATCATAAAGTATTTTAAACATTCAACAGAATGCGCTCAGAATACTCACCTTCAAGAAATAATTAAGAAGACGAGCGTTTTTTTTAGTCGCAATCTGACAAAGTTCTTCAATTTTTAACAATGTCAGACGCTCTAGCTCTTTCTGATTTTTTTTGTGCTCATCTTTTAGTGGCACCCAAAATTCATTTGTTTTTTTTTGTATGGCCTGCATTGACAAGGAATCCTTGTAACATTTTATAAATGCTTTATACAGCCGATCGTACAGTGACATTATTGTACAGCATGAACTCTCGTCGACTTGCTTGACAACTTCACTAAACTACAAACTGCCTGACAAACAGTGCCTGTTTTCAATCAGCTGACGTCTCAACATACGTGCGTCAGCGCCACCAACTGTAAGTTTAAGAAGCACCCAACATTGCGCGCCAGATTCGAAGATAGTACATAAAAGCGCGAAATTTCTCTCGGCGAAATCTACTACGTGACAAAAATCTAAGCCACCCCCCCACACTCCTGTGACTGATCGTAGTATTTTTAAGACCTCCCTCCCCCCCCCTAAACGGGTTACGTAGTATGGGTACGTTCCCTTCAGCGTTCGGAACCGTACGATAATTATCGTACACATACGATAATTTTGTGCCTACGTACGATGTACGATAGCATATTATTATCGTACGCAGATTGTACGATAATTTCTATCATGATGCAAAATTTGAGAATATATATTATTTCACTCATGCGCTGATAGTCTAAATCGCAGTAAATCCAATAAAATCTTGGGAAAATACCGGTAAATACAAGTTCTCTATTCCTATTGGTCCTTACGATCCGCTCTGCTAAGTTTCACCACTGCCGATACTGTAACTTTATCCAGCGCCTGCTGTACACGCTTTCTTATTGGTTAGTATAGCATCTACCAATGCGAACAAGAGAATATAAGTTCGATATTTCGATTATGTTCACACTTCATATGTATCGTATATTTTGTGTAGAAAAGTTGGCAGTCATTTCGTTATATTATTATGATTATATGTCTGACAAAATTCGCTCTGACAAAAGGATTTCATATCAATATTACGATACAATATTACGTTTTATTAGTTTTTATTGAGATTTTTCTTTGTGTGTGGTGACGGTTTGTGTGAGGTAGCGGGTAAGTGTTTTCTTAAAGATTTAGAGGCCATAATAGGCCCTAGTCAACATGGGGGACGAGTCCCCCGGTAGACCTCCCGATATATTTTCATCCCCATCCCCGGTATTATTTACTCAAGAATCCATTATCTCCGATCGTAGTTTAAAGCGTCCAGCTAGCGAAAACCAAGATATTCTCTCTCCAGCTAAAAGAAATATAACCGACTTAGACACGCCATCAGCTTCAATCCAAACTACATTTTCACACCCGAGTATAGAGATCCCACGGTCTTATAGTGACAAGGATCATGGCCCATTTATTGTCCATGTGTCCCTCGCTGAGAATGCTCCCACAGCGGGTCTGTCCCTACGCCCTATGAAGGTTGGTCAAATTCTTATGAAACACAATGTACAGAATATTGTCAGAGGGGGAATCAAACTAGTGGGCCGCAACAGGATTGCAATTGAATTCTCTACTTCATCTGCAGCAAATGACTTTACTTCTCATCCCTGCCTCTCTACTTCCAATCTTGTAGCTTCCATCCCATCATATAATGTTACTCGACTTGGTTTGGTCCGAGGTGTTCCATGTGACTGGTCCATGTCTGAATTTGCTGAAGCTGTTGAACTTCCAGAAAACTGTGGCAAGATTCTTAAACTTAGACGTTTAAACAGAAAGTCTTCTTCAGAAACAGGCATTCAGTGGACACCTACGCAATCCGTGGTTGTCACTTTTGAAGGACAAATCCTCCCTAAGCACATCTATTGTTTTTACAACTCTCTCCCAGTAGAAGTTTATCAGCTCCCATCTATACAGTGCCATAACTGTTGCCGGTTTGGCCACATTAAAACCCAATGCAGGTCAAAAGCCAGATGTTTTAAGTGTTGTCAGAGTCACCCAGGGGAATCTTGCAATATTCAAAACGACCAAATATTATGTATCCTCTGTTCAGGTCAACACCGTGCAATTGACAAACAATGCCCGGAGCATTCACGTCAAAAAATGATCAAATTGCTTATGTCGGAAAATAATATTTCATATTCAGATGCAGCTTCTCAGTTCCCCCCCGTTCGTCGCCCTTACTCCGATGTTACCCTCTCCCTTAACACCCAACCCCCAATCACTTCTCCCTCCCCACTTCCTCAGACAAATAATTTAGTCAACTCTTCTCCTTCAATATCTTATAAAAAGGCAATGGTTCGCAACCCTCGCCCCAGACCCTCTATGTCCCCAGGCTATGATATACATGCTCACCAGTCCATCATAAATAACTCCCCTTCTACTCTACCAAATGGATGTGCCATCCCAGCCCAAACTTCTACATCTTCTGCTTCTTCTGGTCTGGCAAATTTATCTCAGGAGAATTTCATAGATCTTTTCATTGCCATCCTTGATAATTTCATCACAAAATTTAGTGACTGCCTACCGAACAACGTTGCAGATAAACTAGCACATCTTGCCTCTATAGCCAGTTCCAATGCCCCAGGCCCAAATCCTTCAATGGAACTGTAGAAGCCTTGCCCCTAAAAAATCTGAATTAATTCACCTCTTCCAAAAATTCTCACCCGTGGTGGCTGCTCTCTCGGAGACCTGGTTGCGCCCTGGAACCCTGTTCAGGGTTCCGGGCTATGCTGCTTTCCGGGAGGACCGTGACGACGGATACGCTGGTTGTGCCCTTTTCATTGACAAATCATTTTCATTTACCCCTATTCCCCTTCCCCCCCACTCCAGAGAGATTGGTGCTGTTGCCGTTAGAGTAATGAACATCAACTTTCTCTCGATTTATATTCCCCATCCCAACTCTAGCTTATCCTCTGAACTATCAACTATTTGCTCTGCTATCTCCCACCCTATGATTATACTTGGAGATTTCAATTCTCACCACACTTTCTGGGGTTCACATTACTGTGACTCCTTTTCCTCTTCACTTATTGATATTTTTGACGATTTAAATGTTTCTATTGTAAATGATGGTTCTCCTACGCACAGAGTTTACCCTAATCAAAATCCTCAATCTGCAGTTGATTTAACTGCATGTTCCCCAAACCTTTCCTCTTTAATCTCCTGGAAACCACTTCCACAGACTTATGGCAGCGATCACTTTCCCATACTAATATCTATTCCACAATCTGTTAACCCCACTCCATCCCCAGATCCTCTCCTCAAATACAAGTTACGTGAGGCGAAATGGGATTTATATGCGGCTGAGGTGGACAATAAAACGCGTTCTATTGACCCTTCTCTTGATCCTTTAACCAGTTATGACCTATTTATTCACTCTCTAATCACAGCGGCTGACCTATACATCCCCATTAAAAAGAAAAGAAAGAAAAATTGGTCCTCTCCTCCATGGTGGGACTCTGAGTGTTCCAATATGATTAATCTCAGAAAGGAGGCAGAATCCCTTTACAACTCCTCTATGACTCCGGAAAATTTCCTATCTCTTCAAAAAGTCTCAGCTCAGTGCCGAAAACTTCTGCACAAAAAGAAAAAGTCTGGTTGGAAGATTTTCTGTGAAAATCTGTCTCCAAGGACCCCTATATCCCGTGTCTGGTGTAGTGTCAAAAGGTTCCGTGGCTCCCTAGCTCCACCATCTAACTCCTCGTACGATACATCAGAATGGTTAAACCCTTTCATTAATAATTTGGCACCTCCTTATGTGCCTGGTCCAGACTTCTTCCCCCCTTCCTCTGATGCTATCCACGCTTTTATGTACTATCTTCGAATCTGGCGCGCAATGTTGGGTGCTTCTTAAACTTACAGTTGGTGGCGCTGACGCACGTATGTTGAGACGTCAGCTGATTGAAAACAGGCACTTTCGAGCTCCAAAGTGTTCTTAATGGGCTGAAGGATTCCTCTCCCGGGATGGACGGAATTCCTTATTCCTTTTTAACCAATTTGAATCCTACCGGAAAAGCTAGCCTCCTCCGTATCCTCAATAAGATTTTTGAATCCGGCCAAATCCCAGAACCTTGGAAAGGTCAACTTATTATCCCTATCCTAAAACCTGGAAAGGATCCTTCAAATCCCTCCTCTTATAGACCCATCGCCTTATCTTCTACTATGTGCAAACTTTTAGAACATTTAATTAAGAATCGCCTCGAGTGGTTTATAGAAAATAAAGATATATTGGCTAAAAGCCAGTTCGGGTTTCGGAAAGGCAAGAGTACTATGGATAGTCTAAGCATCCTTTCATCAGACATTCGATTGGCCTTCTCTGATGAGGAGTACCTTGTGGGTGTATTCCTGGACATCTCTTCTGCATATGACAGTGTCCTTCTTCCGGTGCTCAGGCAAAAATTGCACCAGCTGAACATCCCTGTGAGGATTGTTCACTTCATTGCACATCTTTTGATGTCTAGGAATATTTTTGTTCGTTATCAAGGCTCTGACTTCATACGGAGACAGGTCTGGAAGGGTCTTCCCCAAAGTTCTGTATTAAGCCCTCTCCTTTACAATATTTACACCCATGACCTAGAACATTCCGTTAACCCTTTTTGTCACATTCTTCAATATGCCGATGATTTGGCTCTATACACTTCTTCCAAATCAATTGAATCAGCCTCCTCATGTCTAAACTCTGCCCTCTACTACCTGAATGTCTGGCTTCAAGACCATGGACTTTCACTTTCCATTCCCAAAAGTAAAGTTGTAGTATTTACTAGAAAGAGTAATATCCCCACCCCAACTATTCTTTGTGGAAATGAAACCATTCCAGTTCAGGACAGTGTAAAGTTTTTGGGAGTATTTCTTGACAGTCGTATGACAGGCTCAATACAAAATAATTTCATTGCCCAGAAGTGTGAAAAAGGGATTAATGTACTAAGAGCTGTGGCAGGAGTTTGGTGGGGTTCTCACCCTTTTTGTTAGAAGTGGGTAATAAAGCTTTTTGCGTGAACCGAACCGAAACTATGTATTGGTATCCGATAAAGTGTTTCAAAACTATGTATTTTCAAAAACTATTTATTGGACGATATGCGTATAAAGTGTTTATGAAATGATAAACGTTTTCGTGTCGGTTCAGGTATTTGCTTTGAAACATGCTATCAACACAAAACTATGTATTTACGGTAACTATTTATTGGACGAGATGCGTATAAAGTGTTTCAAAACTATGTATTTTCAAAAACTATTTATTGGACGATATGCGTATAAAGTGTTTATGAAATGATAAACGTTTTCGTGTCGGTTTAGGTATTTGCTTTGAAACTTGTAATCAATAGTAAACAAATTAAAATTCGCTATCAACTGAAAATTTTATACTTTGGTTTTTTGTTCTTTGTCTGTGGTAAATGATTATTATGACTGGTAAAATACAATAATTTGACACAATAAATTATAGTCTTATGCAAAGTTCTAATATGTAATTTGTACTCGTGCCAGTATAGGATGGATATACCTAAATAACGTGTCAAAGATTTGATAGCAGCATAAAAATGATTCCTAATAAAATAGAATAAAATGTGATTTTTATTATTATTATTTAGAATGACTAAAATTCATAAATGCGCGATCTCGCTTCTTGATCGTGCGATCGTCGGTATCGGTCGGGTTTACTTCGGAATAACTCGGTCGGAGTCATTCGGCTAGTTTCGGTAACTGTTTATCGACGATCCAATGCTGTGTGAATAAAGTGTTTCGCCCGATAAATAGTTTCAGAAGAGACCAATACATAGTTTTAGGTATTGGACGCGATACATAGTTTCAATAACTGTTTACGGTTTGCAACGCACACCGCTACTTTTTGTCTTAACCTCCTATATCATGCACTTGTCCGTAGTCACCTTGACTATGGCAGTTTCATTGTAGAACCATGTAACAAAATTCCTCTGGAAAAACTGTTTGTCAGGCAGTTTGTAGTTTAGTGAAGTTGTCAAGCAAGTCGACGAGAGTTCATGCTGTACAATAATGTCACTGTACGATCGGCTGTATAAAGCATTTATAAAATGTTACAAGGATTCCTTGTCAATGCAGGCCATACAAAAAAAAACAAATGAATTTTGGGTGCCACTAAAAGATGAGCACAAAAAAAATCAGAAAGAGCTAGAGCGTCTGACATTGTTAAAAATTGAAGAACTTTGTCAGATTGCGACTAAAAAAAACGCTCGTCTTCTTAATTATTTCTTGAAGGTGAGTATTCTGAGCGCATTCTGTTGAATGTTTAAAATACTTTATGATACTTGTATGTTTTTGAAAGTTCATCGGAGATTATAACCTATATGATTTTCAGCGTTTATCTGACATGAACATAGGGTATTTCGTTATTTATATTGTTCTGTTTTACTTTTCTTTTGGTCTGTACTGATGTATAAAATTCCCCTTTGAATATTCTTTTTGTTGCATGAGTTTAATGATATATGTTTATCATGAAATATTTCTCTCTGCTGTAAGAATAAATACCTTATTTTCATGTCACTTCTATTTCGGCAACGTAACAGACTAATGAATTTGTTTCTGCTCTTGCATATGTGAATATTGGTGATGTCTGTCTTTTTTTTGTATTTCATGCATGTAGCTACCTGTACAAAAAGCTCAAGCGACGCAAGGTGATCTCGAAGTGCTTTCGAACACTGAAGGTGATAATGTCGAGGGAGAGTCTCTTTGTATTATTTGGAAAGGTATAACCAACTACTTTCTGCTCTGTCAGGGCCAATGGCATTTTTTTTTTGTCAACTTTTAAAGACTAAATTGTCGTTAAAATATTTATGTTACAACTAAAATGGGTTTTATTTATAACATATATGCTAATCACTTTTACGTAGCTCTTCTTGATGTATATTTACATAGGTTCTGATTTCATCCGAGTTAATACTTTTTTTCCAGCTTCCAGTAACAATGAATCTTCTGTTGACCAATCTTCTGCTTTAATGCCTTTATCATCTGTATCTACAACAGTCTCGACACCAAAACCTTCTGCTTTAATGCTTCCTCCATCTACTCCTAAAACAGTCTCAACTCCAAAACAGGATGCTTTGAAAACTGAAATTTCAGTACTTGAAGCTGAATTGAATGCTGTCGTAAGAAAGCGAGATGCAGGACTTGGAGACGAAGGGATCGAGAAGACGATAAAAAAATTAAGACATGATACTGATGAAAAGAAAAAACAATTACAGAATAAAATCGTTCGTGCAACGAACATGCGAAAATTTCGGGCGAAACAAAAGGCTGAAGTTTTGAGCCTGAAATCTGCTCATCCTATTAACGTGCAATCGTTGTCTGTAAGGACTCAGCCAGGTCGTCCTTCTCTCGAAGAAAATCAATCAGGTCTTCTTCAGGTAATTTGCGATATAGCAACACATGGAAGCTCTGCCGCTGATCGACGCAGACCAGAAGTATTGAGAACTTGCAAGACACTGGATCAATTGCATGCACGGCTTGTTGAAGATGGATTTTCTATATCGCGCACCTCTACATACCGTAGGCTCATTCCAAAGTATTCTGGATCTTTAGAGGGTAAGCGTCATGTGACAACTGTACCTGTGAGATTGTGTCGAGCCCAAACAGACAGACACCGAGATCATGTCGATCAACATTTTTGTAAAGCTACTGCCAACGGTCTCGAGGAACTTGCATCTATACTTGGACCTGAACAGGTAGTTTTTATTTCTCAAGATGATAAGGCAAAAGTACCGATTGGAAAAACAGCTGCAAAAGTACAGTGTTTTAATGCATTTAAATTATAAAGTGCGTCTTGATGATCACGATTTTGCAGTTGGAGAACGTCATCAACTGACTCCTTCGGTATACGCTGGTATCATGATAAAAGAGAACTGTATAGGTAGGAAAGAAGCTGTTACATATTCTGGTCCAACGTATATCGTAATCCGCAGTAGAAAACATAGCAGTTCGACAGCTGCAACTCACGCCAAAGACCTTAACAAACTTTTAATCTTAGATGATTTTAAAACTTTAGCCTTAGGGAAAGATGGGAAAGTCAAGCCTGTGATGATTTTATCGGTCGATGGAGGACCGGATGAAAATCCGCGTTATAGTAAAGTGATATCTAATTATATATCGCACTTCAAAAATTACGATTTGGATGGGCTGTTCGTGTTTACAAATGCACCTGGTCGATCAGCTTACAACCGAGTTGAGCGAAGGATGGCACCTTTAAGCCGTGAATTAGCCACCGTTGTTCTTCCTTATGAACACTATGGATCACATCTAGATTCTCAAGGAAAAACTATTGACAGCGAGTTAGAGTTAAGGAACTTTCAACATGCAGGTACATTTTATTAAGCGATATATAGTCTTTACGGCTGCTAATATATTTTAAACTTGAATTTCAAATTATCTTTTTTATTGTATATTATTTTCAGGTGAAACGTTAGCTGAGATTTGGTCTCAGATGATTATTGACGGTCATAATGTGATAGCGGAATATATGCCTCCTGGGGAAGTTCTACCGGAAACTGTACACGTTTCTGACACCTGGTATGGAAATCATGTTCGTGAAAGTCAATATTTTCTTCAAATCACTAAGTGCTCCGATGACTCTTGCTGTGCTCCTCGTCGCAGTGCATTAAAAAGTGTTCTATACCAAGGCTTTTTCCGTTGTCACAAAATCCTTTCCGTATACCAAGCCCAGATGAAGTTGGGCCGGAAATTTTTCCATCATTACTTGTACATCAATGTTTAACATTACGGCCGGATTTCTCACAGGGTCGAGAAATTCCCTATGATACCTATTGTCCATCTGTCAAAGACGATATCAACGGAAGAACCTGTTCAGTTTGTGGTCTTTATTTTGTTTCAAAAAAAGCAATGAACAGCCATCGAAAAAATTTGCATGGTGGTGCAGTGGAAAATCTGTCACGTGTACGACCTCTGCGGATTCTCTCCAGAAGGCCACACGAGGTTTTGTGTGTTATGGAAGAAAGTGTGGAGTGGTTAGATGTCGAGACTGTCGATGAAGCGGAAATGACCAAGTCTGAAGAAGCTCCTGATACTACTGCCCCCGTGATCAATAATGTATCCGAGTGGATTGATGCTGGAAACGTATTTATTGAAGATGTGTGAGATAGATATTAATGTTATGAAACAGAAAACAATTGTAGTTTTCATAAATTAAGTTACGGTAGCAATATGTTTTTACATAAGTTTTTCTCTTTCATAGTATTTATTTTAATATTTAATTCACTAGTAATTATAAGCATGCATGTAATGGGCAGGGCACATTGCTCGTAGAACTGATGGCCGTTGGGGCACAAAGGTTCTCGAATGGAGACCGCGCACCGGAAAACGCAGCGTGGGACGACCTCCAACGAGGTGGACAGACGATCTGGTGAAGGTCGCTGGGAGTCGTTGGATGAGAGCGGCATGTGACCGCTCGTTGTGGAAATCTAAGGGGGAGGCCTTTGTTCAGCAGTGGACGTCCTGTGGCTGATATGATGATATGATGATGTAATGCAGTCTTTTACAATAAACAGTGTATTAATAAATACAAATATGAGTCAAATTATTTCATTTGTTACACTTTCTGCCTGCAAAATGATTAAAAATCATACTTGTCAATACTACGTAAAATTTTGAAAGGGGGGGGAGGGGTCTTGGCATATACTACGAGTGGTTACCGAGGGGAGGGAGGGGTCAAAAAATCTTAAAAAATAGGTCACGTAGTATGGGTACGTTCCCTAATGTGGACGAAATCGTGGAAAATTTTAACTCTAAATTACTGTGCTTATATGACCGCCATGCTCCAATTAGGTGAGTCCAGATTAAATCCATTCCTGCACCTTGGCTTACTTCTGCTATAAAAGACTTAATGGCAAGTAGACACAAAGCCAAAAGTAAATTTAAGCGTAGTTCATCGGAGCGCAACTTAAATCAGTACGTAATCGCTGCAGTCGGATGTGTCAAGATGCTAAGTGACGCCATTTCCATAATTCTCTTAATAACCGCAACTCATCAGAGGTTTAGAAATTCCTTAAATCTGTCGGTATCGTAATCTCCTCTCAGCCTTAGTAAGGATACTGATGTGTGTTCCCTCAACAAATATTTCTCCAACCCCCTTGTCACTTTCGATCACAATTCCAAAAGTAATACTTTATTACAGCTTCCGAGCTTACCGAAGCCGCAGTGTCCTGCTTTCGAATTAAGTGCTGTTACTGAAAACGTGGTTAAAAAATCTGTTCTTGCTATTACTTCATCTGCAGTCGCTAACGACAAATTATGCTCAACAATGATTTCCTTAATTCTACCCTCATTGCTTCCCATTATTTCCCATATTTTTAATTACACCTTATTTTCCTGTGGCCTGGAAAAGAGCCCACATAATTCCTCTGTCAAAAATTTCTAATCCTTCATCACTGTCTGACTTTAGACCTATTTCTATTCATCCGTTTCTTTCAAAAGTGTTTGAACATGTTGTTCACCAGCAACTATCTGCTTTTCTATCGACTAATAGCCTTCTTAGACCCTTCCAATCTGGTTTTCGACCCGGACACAGCACTTCTTAAGGTCACTGATGACCTCGGCTGGGCTATGGATAATAAATCCTTAACGTTAGGTACTTATTCTACTTGACTTCAGCAGGGTGTCGTTCTCTGTCCTCTTCTATTTTCTGTTTTCATTAATTCTGTCACCAGGGTAATTTATTTTAACTTCCATCGTTACGCAGACGACCTGCAGCTTACATTCTTGGGCCTGGTGTGGAACATGCTGTAGCATACATGAATCAAGTCCTGGAGAGAATTGTATGGGCAAGGTCCTTCGGGTTGCAAATAAATCCAGGAAAATCCTAGGCCATGATAATTGGCAGCCGAAACATGCGGTTGATGGTGCGTCTTTAACACCTCTCCACTTAAACGGTGTTCAAATTAATTACAGTGACTCAGCTAAAAACTTAGGGGTGTTTGTGGACTTTAATTTAACGCGGAGAGCACAAGTTAAGGAAGTCATTAAGAAAGTTCACTTCACCATTCATTCGCTTACATGTCTCCACAGCTTCTTGCCCTTAAAAACCTAAATCTCTCTTGCTCAGACTCATATTCAGCCTATTAAAAATTACGCTGATATCTGGATGCCACAGAGGAGCTCTGGAGTGAATATTGAGTGATTACAAAATGTATGCATTCGTTATGTTTTCTATTGAAAAAAGAATGACCATGTCTTCAACTTACGTAAAAGACTCAAGTGGCTCCCATTCATCTTCGTAGAAACAGTCGGATATTGTGTCTCCTCTTTAATATCCTTCATAACCCACCATCTCCATCACACCCGCGGGAACAATTTTCCTATACTTACAAAATTGATTTATATTCCTACTCCTTTTCTGTACATGTGGTTAGATTGTGGAACTCACTCCAGCCTGATACAAGGAACTGTATAACTGTCTCAATATTAAAAAAGAAAACGCCTTAAAGAGCACTATCTCTCCACATCTACATAGTAGCATATTTATTTTATTTTGGATCATCATATCGGCCATACAACGTCCACTACTGGACAAAGGCCTCCGCCTAGATTTCCACAACTGTGTCATCATATTGAGGGGAATTTGCCAGTACTCACCACGCTTGGCAGGCGGGTTGGTGAGCGCAGAATGACTACTGTTTCACAGAAAGGACGCTGCTGCCCATCCCTCTGGTTTAGAGTTCCTCAGTCGCCTTTTACGACCTCCACGGGAGGAAATGGAGTGGTGCTAATTGCTATATTCTTAATCCGGACACCACACTTTTGGATATGTATATTTATGTGTGTGTGTATTTATACATATTTATATTTTATTTATTGTATATTTTACTATAAGTAAATATATATTTACATTTTTCATTTATTTACTCCTTTACACACTGTGTTTACATTTCAAACTCTCGTAGGTCTGCTGGAACAGATTCCTTTAGAAATAAGCAGAACCTTTGTACGTTTTAGCCCTATTTCATCTTTCTTTAATTGTATGTTTCTGTGTGTGCATAAATTATAAAATAAATGAATAAATCACAAATGTTTTAATATTATTATAGTTTAAGAGTTGATTTATATAGTATATATAAGTGAGATTATCTATACAAATAAATAAAATTGTTACAGGTATTCAATATAAACTAATTGATTCACTGTAAACATCAATGTTTTCTTATTCGAAATATCGTCGTAATATCGATATAGCACTGCGATATAATGCACTGAAAATCCTATAAAATTCTATGTATCGTAAAGGTAACACATCATAACTTTGACGTAACTTTGCCTAGTTTGGAGCATGGGCTTTCGAGTAACACTAGTAACTATGGTGAAGGTGAAACACAAGACGAGACTTCAGTCATGTATAAAAACAAGTTATTTACCCTTTTCTAAATAAATGTAGAAGGTTTTTTATAATTGAAGCTCCGAGTAAATAGTTATTTCATTTGAACACTCTGGTTCAGGGATTTTCAAATTTTGAAATGGTAACCCTAACGGGTTCATACGTCAGAGGTTTTGGCAGCCCGCGGGTGAACTATTTTCTTCATTGTTGACCTTTCCTAAATCTTAGGTGTAATTATTTCATCATTAGACGTACTCTGGCTGCACCCTTATAATCTAGTATACATATTTAGTCAAAGTTTCGGCGATGGACTCCGAAGATGACACAAAGGATGATGTGGATTCTGGGAATGAGTCCAGCGGAGACGATGTCGACTTTGCAATGGACGTTGAGACACACAGTACACGGGAACGACAGACGGAGCTTGAGGAATATCGATACGAGGTGTTATCTACGGAGGAAATCGTTCAGCATATGGTTGACTGCATCAAAGAAGTGAACACTGTTGTCGAGGTCAGTATGTTAGTTGTAAACAATGGACTAATCAAATGAGGTTACTCGTACACTGTTGTTCTCCAATAGGTTCTTTTGTGTCGCATTCCGATTTATTTGTGCTTGATATCGTGAAATGTTATGTTACGTTGTTACATTCAACAAAGTTTAGTGATTCTTACTAACTTGGCAAAATAGCAATGTTCTTTAAACCAAATTTTCATGCAATAGTAAACCGAAAAATAGTTTTTCGCCTTATTTATTATGTTGCCATAATTATCTACAGTCCAGTTTTACACATTCACTGCAATAAGTGATATCGGTTGTAGTAATAGTTATTGATATTGAATTGAAATTAAAGTAACAAAGGTATTATTTGAAATGGAATGAATGAGTCATGACAATGATGACTAGTTTTGTAAAAATCTTATGTTAATATGATTTTCTGGTTATTTATCAATAATATCAAGAAGTCAAGTAAATAATACTATTGTTATACTTTTTGTGATAACATAATTACTAATGAATTAGTTCTTAAGTTCCATAAATGTGTGATAACATTATTTCCATACAAGTTAAGGAAAAAAATTAACTATTGTGTATAGTGTCTATTTATTGATGTTTTGGACAACTTGTTTGTCTGTATGAAGTTAAATGTGTAAGTTCCTTTTCAGATACCAGCAACAACAACCCGCATACTTTTAAACCATTTCAAATGGGACAAAGAAAAGCTCATGGAAAGATTCTATGATGGGGACCAAGACCAGTTGTTCTCTGAGGCTAGAGTCATTAATCCATTCAGGAAACCAGTCATACAAAGGCCAAAGGTAAGATATAGTTACAACTAAACATTCCCTATTGTTATTTTAGCATTAATTATGCATGGTTTAACTAGGGTTTTCAACAATCTAACATTTAATAAACATTAAACATGGAATTAAGGTAGTTATTTTAATTTTACTAGCATATTCAAAGCTGTTCAACCACTTTCTATAGACTCTTTTTGACTTCGATAACTAGTTGGGTTAACAAGATATCTTGATTTATATATTTAATAAAAAGACAATACATTCATACAATAAAGTGCTAGTTTCTGCAATAAGTTGCATAATAAGCAGTATTTTGTTATTAATCTCTAAAAATAATGTATAATCCTACAAAATTCGGTTAAAGCATAGTGTGTCAGTCAACCTTTGGATGGGTGTTGGGTGGAGAGGTTATGGAAAGGTTTACTAGGTTATAGTTTAAAAATCATAAATCAGAGTTAATGCCAGTTACACATAATTCCAGTTTTTTTATAGACGAATTTGATTTATTGTTGTGATAAAAATAAATAAGTGTGATAATTATATGTATGACACAAGAATACTGTATTAATCTTCTGGTTAAGTTCTTTCATTAATACAGAAATAATTCTGTATTTATTTATCTTTTAACAAAATCAATTCCTATGATGAATAAATATTAACTTTTGAATAATTATTTCAGACTTCCTCTACTAGGTACGACTCCCAATTTTGTTGCATATTAATTGTAATATAATATCTATGAATGTACAATTCTTTACCAATTTGGTTGAACTCCTTAGCAGATAATCATGTTCTACTGGTTTATATCAACCATTATGTAAATATAAACATTCCGTTTGTCTTTTATCTGTTATGTATCCTTGTAATTATCACCTTTTAGATAAATTAATAAAACAATAACTAAGCTGTAACTGTCACTTAGAAAAAAAAAACATTTAGCTATCTAATTTAGCTAGTATAAAACTAGTTTTTATGTTTAAGATATCTAAATGTGTTGGATTAAATAATAGGTCTTTACCTACGAAATTGTCGTTCTGCAGTACTGGCCATTTCAAATAATAATACTTTTTGTTTGGCTATGAATTCTAATTTCAAATTTATTTTACTTTATAAAGATAATTTTCATTATTTCCATACAAGTTAAGGAACAATTAGGAATTATGTGTAATCAATATTAGTGTTATGTTTTCATCACGTTTGAATCTTTTTTGTTGTCATGGATAGTTGAAAATTCGAGTAATTATGGAATATGAGTACCGTTGTGGCAGCAACGCGGCACAAGCGGCTTGCAACATCAACGACGTTTACTGACCGAATACTACAAACGAATGCACAACCCGACCGTAATTGGTTTGCCTGCATCCGTTCTGGAAATTTCGTCCGAAAACTTTGTCGACAATGACGAAAAGGCGATTGCGGAAGCTGATGATACTCAATCTATGGCTGAATTAGCAGCAGCTTTCGACGTTAGCATCAAAACAATATTGCTCCGTTTGCGTCAAGCTGGCAGGTAAAAAAACTTGATAAATGGGGTGCCCTACGAACTTAACGGTCATCAGTGCCAAGGCCTACCTTGCGCTTCTCAAGAGGCACAGAAACAAAGGAATTTTAAACCGCATTATTACCTGTGATAAAAAATGAATTCTGTTTGATAACCGCAAGCGCTCAGCAAGTTGATTAGATCCTGGTTCAGCACCTAATCAATGCCCTTAGAAAAATGTTGGTCACTGTTTGGTGGTATAGTGCTGGTGTGATTCGTCACAGCTTCTTACCAAACGGGATGAGCATTACTGCAGATGTGTACTGTGAAGAATTGGACACTAGGAGAAGCTTGCACATCTGCAACCAGCTTTGATTTCTGATCAGTTTGATGACTCATCGCTCGTCCACGCTGTTCTTACACGACAACGCACGACTTCATACTGCACAACAGACAGTCTCCAAGCTACAAGAGCTGTGGTTGGAAGCTCTCCGTCATCCACCGTACTCACCAGACCCAGCGCCTACACACTTCTCCTTTTTCCAGAATTTGCATAAATTTTGGCGGGAAAAGAAATCAATGTCGAGAGGCAATACAAAATGCCTTTGAAGATTTTGTCGCCTCCCGTCCGTCTGGTTTCTTCAAGAAGGGCTATCGATAAACTATAAACTGCCACTGCGTTGGCAAAGATGCATCGATTGCACGGGTGATTACTTTGATTAAAATAAGTAGAAAAAAAAACTATGCTTTTTTATTATACTATTTCGTACGAAACGGCAATTTCATAGGTAAAAAACTTAATATAGTACAGAATGCGTTGACCATACTGTAAATTTTACTTAACTAAAACAGTAAAATTTACTATTCCCAGGATATTATTGTGTGAGAGGGGTTTGTGACTATCTGCAAGTAGCCTTACTTGGCTTGTTACATTCTTGTTATAATGTGTATACTTTACATATTGAGACCCTCTGTGCCACGGAAATAATATTAGAGAGTGATAGCTTAACTAACTCATTGAGCAGTAGAAAATTCTAATAACTAATTTAGATCTTAAGGTATTGTATCCCATAGTGCATTGTGGTCGAGGTCCCATGGCAGTTGCTCTGAGTGAAAGATTGGTTATAAACGGTTTTGACTGGAACCTAACTCTAACACGGTTGGGAAAGAGCATCTGATGATGATGTCATAATGTAATAATATTACATACCAAGTATTAGAAGATTTTCTCTTATATGCATAAATTCTTAAACAAAATTGGTATAACATGGTTGTGTATGCAAGCTTAAACCAAAACTAATGTATTGGTAGTAGTTACTAGCACAGTTAGTAGGTGCACAGCACCAGTTGCGGTACCAAGGTGTGAGTCTTGAGGAATGGGGTTTTAAAACCTGGAAATACAGTAGCAGCCAGAGACCTGACACCAAATGCCAGTAATACAAAACTACACTAACTGTGTACTGCTTCCTATATGTATGGTAATTGTAGCTGTGAAATTAATATTATGTAAATTGTTTTAGTTGCCCAGACGGATATCAACATCAGGGACAGAAGAATGTGAAATATGTTTTTCAGTCCTACCAACCTCTGTAAGTCATTAGTTTTATTAATAACTATTATTATCTTACCCCCAAAGGCTATTGATAAGATATCAATGACACAAGGTTGTTCACCTTTTGCAGTAATGTTTATATCAACTTCAGAGATTGTTAAAAGTGAAGTGATGATATAAATATCTTGATGAACAATTCTCCTTTTTTTTTAACAAAAAACACAGACTTACTTGGACAAATGTTATCTAGTAATATTTGCCGCCAAACTAGTAGCCAGATTAAATTGAGAGATTCGATTTGATTTGGCTAGATTTACAGTTCGATTTTAAAATAGAGGATCTATTTCTGCTGCATGTGAAAATTGTGAAAGCTTTTTGCTAAGTCTTATTGCTTCTTCCGTTATACTTATTCTTCTTTATATTTTCCATCTAAATAAATCCTTTCTATAATATTATGCATTACTTTCTGACAAAATAATTCTCGGTGTAGTACCTGGATTAAGAATATAGCACTAATCCATCTACCTCCTCCCATGGATATCGTAAAAGGCGACTAACGGCCGAAATTAATAATCGAATTCAAATTCTTTGGACTTCTAATTATGGATATGTCTGTTTTTTGTATTAAATGTGTTCGTAACACAACAATGGATGAATTTCAAAATCGTAATCAGAAGATTTTGGATTAGATTGATTATTAATTTTGGCCGTAAGGGAGTCTAAGCCAGAGGGATGGGCAGCAGCGTCTCTTCTGTGAAACGGTAGCCATACTGCGCTCACCAACCCGCCTGCCAAGCGTGGTGAGTATTGGCAAATACCCTCCTAAATGATGACACAGTTGTGGAAATCTATGGGGGAGGCCCTTGTTCAGCAGTGGACGTATAAATGGCCGATAAGATATGATGACATATGGACTGTTTGTCACAGAATGTCACGTTTGTGTTTCCGAAAAAACACTTAATTCAAGATTAACAGAATGTCACGTAATTTTTGAGATAAATATCGTTTCAGAAACCGGCTGCAAATGAGATAATTGTTTTTATCATTTTATTTTTAAGCACATACGTTAAAAAAATGTTGTGGAGTTAGCGTGACAACATTAAATACGGCCGGGACCGCATTAATAGGCGTAATATCCTAACACACCGTGGTTCCTCTAAATGTTTTTTTTGCATACTTCATATTTCGCCCAGGGCTGCGTCTAGGCGACTTCAAAAAACTAATCGGTGTAGTGTGATAATTAAAAGATTTTTACTAGCAAGTTAATACTAGATAAAGAGGCCGACAAATATCCCATGTTTTAAAATCTAGAATGAAGAAGTCTAAGGTCCGTATTACAGAACGAAACTCAAGCATTGATCACAGTTTAAATCTAGTTTTGAGTTGAGCATTAATTTTAAAACGTCCCTCAAGCATAGATTTATTGAACATAGTTCAACTGAGTCGTGGCTTTATTCTAAATCGTCACTCAGTTATAGGTCTGTACTTGAGCAGAGATTTGAACTGTGATCACGTGAGTGTGGTCCGGATAGCGCTTGAGCACAGTTTTTAATGTATGTTGTTTCTTGCGCATTGATTTTTGGTTATTTGGTTTTGATTGAATACAAGCTAAGATGTTTTTATAAGTGTCTCTGCAATGATATTATATATTAATGTATCTGTAAAATGTAATTGAATGGAAGAATATATTTATCACAAAATTGATATTTTTGGAGAAGTTGACTATTACAATGATTTATTTAACAATCATTCGAAAAGAAGTTTGGTCTTTAGTGTTCCTCTCAGATGTATATGAGATGTACAGGAATTATATAATTGTATTCTTTTTAAAAGAGGTAGTTTCATGTTTCCCCAATATGTGGTGAAAAACGTCATACTTTCTTTTCTTTAACTTTCTGGAGGAGCCTACACGATTTCGCTACAGGTTATTATGTTAATATGTACATCAAATTAATTAAACGATATTTATTTATCAACATAACATCTGCTCCAGTGTTCAATGACAATAGGCGCCAACACCTATACACGTTCCTTTTGGTTTTATACTTCAACAACATTCATCTCGTTAAAGTATATAAAAATATTTTACGTAGGTAACTAGTATGTAAAATAACTCTTTTAAAATGAACCTTGTATGTAAAGAGGTACTACTTTGTGAATATCTATATTTCTTAATTAATAGGGTTATTGAGGTACATTTCATTACTTCATAATCTGCGCAGATCGGAACAAATTTGGTAATGAAAATAAATCGTAATCGAAAACAGGCTGATGCATAGACAATGAGTAATATGTGCTTGAGGCTTGATTTGAATCTCGTCTCAGCTGAGTTTAGATTTAGTTCTTCTACGTATCTCCTTATTTCGGATTCGATCTCGTAGAAAAATAACGCGTGACTTGAGCATTCTTATGAGGCCCACGGTGAGTGACCACGTTTCTATCCCATATGTTATCACTGGTAACACACTGGTTAAAGACTTTCGTCTTGAGGCATTGCGGTATTGTTGACGAAAAGAAAAGACGTTGTGAAGTTTCCGAACGCTGCCCAGCGGGGTCGGATTTGACGATTGACCTCTTCCGCGTAGTTGGACTTACCTGGACGGTTTGTCCCAGGTAGACATACTCGTCAACAATTTCGAGAACAGGGCTCCCAACGGATATTGGGGTGGGCACGACATGGGCATTTGACATGACTTTCGTCTTACCCATGTTCTTTATAAGGCCTACCTGTTGGGAAATACTCGTCATGTTAATGCCGAATCCTTTCCACTCTATTACTTTGAAAGCATCCATTGCAGCGGTGAACAGTTTTGGGGGAAATTACGTCCCCCTGTCTCACACCTCTCAGTCAAAGTCAAAAGTTTTTTATTCATGTAAACCATTTGCTGGCACTTACGAATAGTCAGAATTTAAATAGTTGCACGGTTCCAAGTCGTTGGTCCTATGGAGAAGAACCGGCAAGAAACTCCATGGATATACTCTTTTAAAATATATCATTTATTACAGTCTTATTACTTTACACAATATATTCGGAAAAAAAAAAACTATGGAGAATAATGCATGCCAATGTGCGGGATAACTACCACATATTTATGCACAATGATATTAATTGCCTTACAATAAGATTGCTATAGCAGTGAATTCTCTGCAATGGAATTGCTCTGTTCATGTACTCGGACCGACATGGTGGCATTTCTGTATAAATACTAGATCTTTGATGTACCGATAGACAATGTGGCACGCTGCAGAAATCACAGCACTACCCAGGTTTTGATCGAATCGAAGGCTTTCTCATAGTCCACAAACGTTAAGCATAGTGGCAGATTATACTCCTCGGTCTTCTGTATAACCTGCTGCAGCGTATGGATGTGGTCTATTGTACTGTAACCGTGTTAAGTGAACCTTTTAGTTTATAGGCTCTGTTTTAGAAGTATAATTAATTTACTTTATATAAATACTAGCGTTGATAACCATTATGATGTTAAGATTGAATAAGAATAAGAGGCACGTCCGAGAATAGGGATTTATCACATTATGCGCCCGTTCATGCACATTAGAGTGTAATTTGATTTTGTTATGAAATTGAAAATTGTGTAAATTAGAGTTAATCGTTTATTTGACGTTTCGCTATTATTTATGTGCTAATAGCATGTGAGTGATTAGTGAGATTAGAATTGAATTTGTTCCGATAAAGATGTAATGGCATTAATTCACATTGGGCTATTGTTGGACCGCGTTGCCAAATAGCTGTCATAATCACCACGCTTGGTAGACGGATTGGTGATCACAGTTAGTTATAAGCACACGGGAGGATGCTGACGACACCCATGTACGGAGTGGGTTGTCTATTCTTCGCCGGAAACTTATGTAACGATAAAAAATAATTAACAATCTTAATTAGATTTGATGCCAGTGAACACCATAACAGACTAAAATGATTTTGCGTACAAAAATATTAAGCGGCGTAACCAAATCACATCAAAGAGGAGGCGCCAAAGGCAGCTGTGACCAGGCGGCACGTGGCGGTATCTTGACCAACAGACTTATCTTATGCGACAATTATTTTAATTATAATTGAGTGACATCAGTAATAAATATACGCTGCTTACGCATGCATGAATAGTGTTTAGGTTACGCGTTAATGACTTAATAATAAGGTACTAAATAGAATATACTGAATTACTTCGAAACCAATTGTGTATGTGTGTGTGTAACTTATAGTTCTATCAAATTGGTTGGTTGGGTTGGTGCAACGGTTGGTGCAGTGGCTGATACAGTCGGCTGCTGCGCTCTGGGTCGTGGGTTTGATTCCCGCACGGAACAAATATTTGTATGATCTGCAGGTAGTTGTTCCGGGTCTGGGTGTATTGTGTGTGGAATATATGTTTGTAAACGCACCCACGACACAGGAGAAATCCTAGTGTGGGGCAAAGTTTAAAAAAAAAAGAATATAATAGCTGTAACGATTATATTTTTTATTTGATAGAACTAATAACTTTATTTTATTTAGCCCTTCTAATGTTCAGGGGTGCAACTCCTTAAGCTCAAACATTCATACATCCTTGAATACAGAATTGAAATAACGGTGATTCGCTAAGACTGGTCCTCATGGCTTACCTTCTGCAACATGGCCTTGAATAGCTTCAACCATGTCTTAGCGGATACTGCATTGGTTTTAATACCGTTATTTCGATTCTGTATTCAAGGATGTATGGATGTTTGAGCTTAAGGAATTGCACCCCAGACTCATAAAGATTATCTACATGATAAGGCAAAAGGGCTGTTTATTGATGAAGCATCATTTTTACAGATGATGACGGGTCTGGAGTGCGGCCACAGATTTTGCACACAATGTTGGTGTGAATATTTAACAACAAAAATAATGGAGGAGGGTCTAGTGAGTATATTTTCTCTTTATCACACAATAATTGCGGTAAGTTCACCCATATATAGTAATAAAAAGAACATGGGACAAAACAAAAGTATAGCTTTACACCGGTGTTTATTGATTCTCGATTACCCCTTTTCATTGCGGGGAAATCCTCATGGACTTCCTCCTTTCCGAGAAAGACGGGTGTGCCAGGTTCTTAGTTCTTACTGGTCAAATCGCCTCGGTGTTCCTACGATCTACCTTACCCTTGGGTGCGGGATTCGTTCGCGCATTTACCTCATGCTCGTTTCGCCCCGCTACTGTCTGGCGGACCCCGTTCACCTGTGTGCCATTACAAGCCGCTCTTTATGTCAGAGAGGCGCATGTGGAACACGGCGCGCGACCGCACATAGCATTGTTTATTAACCCGGTGGAAATACATATTCATTATGCCCTGGGTAAGGCGTCTCTCATCTCTTACCGCCCAGAATTCCGACGCGGTCATCTTCTACCAGGTTCTTGATATATCACACTGGAGCCGCCCATTGGTGTCACGCCTACATTTTGCTTGTAAGGCCGTCACCCCATCTAGTAGAGGGGAGTGACTGTGAAAAGGCTACCCTCAGGCACTTTTTTGGGGGATTGTAAAGGATCCCGCCGTCTTCCCGGCGGTCACTCAGTATGAGCACGCAGACTCCCCAATCCGCACGCCCTTGACCCCCGAGGCCCCCTGCCATATAACAACAGCGGGGGATTTAGGCGTGTTGGACCTGGGCGTTTGGGCGGTTGTTACCCCGGCGCCGTTTAGTCCTTCTCCGTGTGGGATCGGCCCTCTCTCGATCTGCAGCATGACGCTCTTACAGAAGGATCTTGCACGATCTGTAGTGTATCTGAAGACCCGCAGGATGACATCGACGACGCGCTTGGTCGCGAAATGCAATCTGAGGCGCTCTCGCCACGTCACGAGTGCGCAACGTCAAGCCAGCCGCCTTAGCCTGTCAAACGCCCCTGGAGGCACGCTTTTCCCGCTCTGGCGGAGAGAGCGTGTCTGACCATAGACCCACGCATCCATGTCCGCCATGATGCCGAAAGGCAGAAAGCGCGCCAGGAGAGTCACCGCCTCGTAGGACACTGTCCTGTTTCCCTGTGCGATCCGTAGTCACCCTACGCTGCAGACCGTGAAGTTTGGCTCTGCAGCGCTGGACGCCTGACAGTCGAATTGACCATACAGGCGCTCCGTAGAGGGCTACAGACCGCACGGCTCCCCCGTAGAGGCAGCGAACGTCTTTTCTCGGTTCCTCTAGATTGGGCAGCAGCTGGTTCAAGGCACACATTACCCTCCCGATCCGGAGGATAAGGCGCTCGAAGTGCTCTTCGAAGCCCCAGCAACTGTCCAGGTGAGCCCCAGGTACATAATTTACCTAAATGGTAGCTCGCGCATTTGAAATGCGCGACTAGTAGGCAAGCTACGAGTCAAGGTGACAGCAATGAGAGACGATGAACCGAGTGACATATAGAGTATGACTCTCGCCGAATTCAAAACCGCTATTGACGCCGAATACGGTGGCGATGGGAGAATTAGATGAAATATATTTTCCTATGTCCTTTCCATATTATTAAGTTTCTTGACACGATAAGCCGTGTTTGGCCTGCCCTGCAAAGGAAGAAATTGAGGCTAATGTATTTGTGTGTATCGCAGGGTCAGACAATAGCGTGCGCGGCTCACGCATGCGACATCCTCGTGGACGACGCTACCGTCATGCGCCTAGTGCGTGACCCCAGGGTCAAGCTCAAGTACCAACACATCATCACCAATAGCTTTGTTGAGGTACAGTATTATATGATGATTGTCTCACTTCTGTGTTACAACTATTAATTTATAATTTCTGTAAACATGGTATACTGGTTGTAACAGAAAAGTGAAATGTATTAAGAATATACGTAAATATTTATTTATCGACAGCTTCTATTTAATCTGGAGGTGTAAGCCGTGTAAGTACTTGCACCAGGTTGCGGGTTCAAATCCTGGCATTTATCAATGCAACTTTTTCATTGAAAGAAAGAAATAAAAAACATAGTCATTTATTTGGACAAACGTGAGAAGATTTACATAGCAAACAGATTTTATATATAAGTAAATAAGAGAGTAAATACACTGCATAAGTCACACTAGCATAAACATTACTTATAACTATCTCAAATTACGTCTCATGACGACTACACCAAAACGGAATCCAGTTCAGCATTCGCTAGACAACGAGTATCTAGCACTGATTTTCAACTGGACCCTAACTGTGACACACGGATGTCAATCGGACAAAATGATAATTTAGTATACCTAAAATCATAACAATGTTTTGGAATCCTGTCTGTGGGATAATTCAGATCATATCTGCCATTTATACGTCCACTACTGAACAAAGGCCTCCCCCATAGATTTTCGCAACTATGTCATCATTTAGGTTTACGTCATTCATTTTTATTTGCCAATACTCACCACGCTTGGCAGGCGGGTCAGCGATCGCAGTTGAGTTGCCAATGCACTCGAAGGACGCTGCTGCCCATCCTCCGGCTAATCCCTTAGTCGACTTTTACGACACCCATGGGAGGAGATGGGGTGGTGGTATTCTGAGCCGGCACCACACGGCAAATAATGTATGCAAATAAGTAATAGTATAAATACATATATACCAATATTTATACCCATCTAAAATTATTAAATATATTAAAGACTGTATGTAGGCCAATGTCCATATTCATAAACAATCGAAATTCGTATAACAAAATTTTGTTATATTTTTATAAATTAAATTTTATTACTTTTTTATGAATCAAATACATTTTTTTATTATTATTCTTATAACTGACATTTTCATTTAAATACACTCATACACATAATGCAATACAACCAACACTAACACAACTTATTTATTTGATTGTTATGTACGTATGCATATTTTACGTATTTTCTTAGTTTTTTTTATTTTTTTAAACATAGGATTTCTCCTGTGTCGTGGGTGCGTTTACAGCAAAAATTCCACACACAATACACCCAGACCCGGAACAACTACCTGCAGATATATTTGTTCCGTGCGGGAATCGAACCCACGACCCGGTGCGTATCAGCCACTGCACCAACCGTGCCGTCAAATCTAAAGCATTTAGTTAAATCTAAAGCACCACTGACTTGGTGAAGGAAACATCGTGAAGTCACACCTAGATATATAAATTGCCAAGATACACTGAGCAACCGTGGGGATCTACGCACGTTTCTTCTCTGTATGAGAAGAGGTATTTGCCATACAGTGGGACAGTTACAGGCTGATACTAATATGACGTACATACAACGTGATGCACAATCAATGAAGATCCTGGAAATACTACTTCTGATGAGTATTATAAAATACAAACAAATAAAATAGATTTTTAAACTAATTTAATCTCAATTTAATGAAAACAAATAGACACAGCAGTATCAATCATTGACAGGGATAACAGACATGAATGCACATTAAATGAGATGACGTTTGCAACACACGAGTCGGTGTGTAGATAGGTGCAGGAATACAAACAAAAGACCTAGACGTTGCCGTCCTCCTCAGGAGTAAACAAAACGAAATACACAAAACCTTAACCTGTTTAATTATTTAAATGTTTGAAGTGTCTAACGTTTCTTTGGATACACATAATATCGGCCATACAACTACTACTAGTGGTAGTAGTAGTTGTATGGCCGATATTATGAATACTGAACAAAGGCCTCCCCCATAGATTTCCACAACTGTGACATATTGGGGGGAATTTGCCAGTACACACCACGCTTGGCAGGCTTGTTGGTGAGCGCAGAATGGCTACTATTCCAAATAAAGGACGCTGCTGCCCATCCCTCTGGTTTAGTCCCTTAGTCGCCTTTTACGACCTCTACGGGTGGAGATGGTGAGGTGCTATATTCTTAATCCGGACACCGGATTTGGATACTCATGACGTGTTAAAACGTCACCTAATGTTGTTTCGGACTCTTCGCAACAAACAGCCTTCTAAAGCCTGTTTCTCTCTCACAATTTCGACGGGGTCTTCAACTTGTGCGTAAACTTCGTCATTCACAAAACCCCTATAAGAAGTCAACGTGTGCGAGATCCGAGGATTTCACTGGCTATTTTCTAGGTCCATACGTCCCCTCCACCTTTCAACAACATCTGATTGAGTTGATTAATTGGTTGTTGACCATTGATTGATTCTTTTGCCTCAACCAAAAAATATGTCGATGGAACCCTTTTTTATTATTATTATCAGCCGAAGGACCTCTACTTCTAAACAATGGCCTCAACGATTTCCACAACGACCGGTTACGTGGTCCCGCACCCAACGACCACCCAGCTACCACCAGGTTTTCAGTGCACCTCGTTGGAGGCCGTCAGAGAACGTTTTTGTCCTAACGGCTATCGAGTTCTACGAGCTATGTGCTCTGATGGTATCTTTCGTGATTCATGTCCACATACAGCAGCTGAATAATGATGTGCCATTTTTAACACAACTAGACCTTTCTTCTTTGTAAAAGTATTTAACACACCGAGGGTCATTTTTTAAAAGAAAATTGAGCAATTGTAACCGAGGTATCATGGGGGTTTAAGTTTTAATCGTAGATTTTAGGTGAAGTAGATGAGATTTTCAAATGTAAATATTTGCAGTATTATCATTACTATGCATGCAGGTTGCTCCAAGGTGACTAAATGCAAATAATATTTTGTGAAATACTAGTATGATTGGATACTTTGCATAATGGTAAAAAATACACGACAGAACATTTTGTATTGAGGAATGTCTGTCAAATCACACGACGTTGCATAATTATAAACTTCCTAGTTTCATTCATCATTTTCTTATGCGGACTGATCTAATCTACCGATACCTTGCGCGGCCGATCTAGAAAAAGATTGTTAAGTTATTTTTGAAACAAAATAAAACGTGGTTTCAAAACCATTGCAATCGATTCTATTACTGATTCTGAACAAAGTGTTTTCAGGTTTCGCTCTCGCTAAGAGTTTTGTGTAGCGTGCGCAGCTCAGTTCAACAAGTCAGTTTCTTGATAAATAGGATGTAATTGTAAAGGTGAAGCGCCAGCGTATATGACTGTGTGTATGAACTGTGTGTGAACCTAAGTTCATATGGTGAGGTTAAAAATACTGACTTTTTGTCTATTTTGAATAGGCAGACATCTTGCCACCACTAATCAGGGCTAATGATTTTTTAATGGTTTTATCAATACTTTTAAGAAAACATGCGTTACATATCCATTCAGTGTAATCGGCTGCTACGCTGGTGCCCATCGCCGGACTGCAGCAACGCTATCAAGGTGGCGTACGTGGAAGCGGCGCCGGTCACCTGCCGCTGCGGGCACACCTTCTGTTTCGCGTGCGGAGAGAACTGGCACGACCCCGTCCGGTGCTGCCTGCTCAAGAAGTGGATCAAGGTACGCACATAATGACTCCTGACATTTAGTAGTTCGAATGCACATAATGAGTCCTGGCATTTAGAAGTTCGAATGCGAATTCCAGCCACGTAAACTTCGTTAAAACATCTATTTTACGGCATTCGAGATAAAACTTCGTGATAGTTCTTTAATGTTAGTTTATGTTACAACACTTGTTTTAGGGATGAAGGAATATTTTCACCATCCATTCGAATTAATTTGTACATTGGCCAAAATCATCATCATTATCAGCGGAAGGACGGACACTACTAAACAAATGCCTCCTCCATACTTTTTCCACAATTGTGTCGTCATTTTAGAGGGATTTTCCAGTACTTACCACAGAAAGGCTGCTCTTCTACAGAAGGGACGCTGCTGCCCATCCCTTTGGTTGAGAGTCCCTTACTCGCCTTTTACCTTTTTGTGGTGCTATATACTTAATTCGGTCACCACAAGGACAATAAGGTCACCACACCAAACGGACGTATCACTTACAGCGACCTAAGAATCAGTTTTTCAGCATAAATTAATTATCAGACATAGCACATGTTATTCCGCAAATTCGAAACGGTGCAGGTGCGGCGTCTAGTGGGTGGTCGTTTCGAGGTGCACGCTACGCTACTGAACATATAGACTTGTCTTGAGGTGTCTTTGTCACAGTGTTTACAGCGTCCATTTAAGCGTCCAGAGGGCCGAATGTGAGTTTCTTTTCACACTAAAAACGTAAACGCGTGCGACGCAGTTACCGCGTTCGGCGCTGTGATTCACTCGCTCGAAACTCTTTAGCCAACTGGGACACCGAACGCGGCCAAAGTGTCGCACGCGTTTACGTTTCGGCTACGAAAAGAAACTCACACTCGGCCCTCTGTCCAGTGGAAGAACGGGACGCGATAGTCAGCGTGCACGCTAATATTGCACGCTGATTAACGCATTTAAATAAATGCGTTAAGGCGTCTTTGATAAAGCGTTTGACCGTCGGTTCGTTCCCGTGTTTTGATGAGCATTTACAAGTCGTGGTTTTGTTTTGGTTTTTTATTTTATACTTGCATTTTAGCAGAATATTTTAAACTAACGTAGAATAATACAAAAAACGTCTCGACTTAAAAATTGGAACAGCAACCCTACCAAGCGTTGTGAGTACTGGCAAATTCCCCCCAAAATGACAACATAATTGTGGAAATCTATGGGGGACGCCTTTGTTCAGCAGTGGACGTCCTTTGGCTGATATGATGAATTTCGGTAATTTTTTATCATAAATATTTTATTGAATTTACTTGTTTAGAATATTTAATTGCTTTTTATGGTAGTCGTAAATACATTTACATATTTTAAAGTTTTTAGCTAAATGCTAATGGTGCTCAATGCATATATCATCTCACGAAAGGTTTACCTATATACTCTATAGTCGTAAAAAGTGATAGTCTACAAACCTTTTAAATGGTTTGTTTACATTTCGATTTTTACTTTCCTGAATATATTTTGATTGATTACTCTATATATGTACAATAATTATTTTCATAAGAAATGTGACGACGATTCGGAGACATCCAACTGGATAGCGGCGAATACGAAGGAGTGCCCAAAGTGCAACGTAACAATCGAGAAAGATGGTGGCTGCAACCACATGGTGTGCAAGAACCAGAACTGCAAGGCGGACTTCTGCTGGGTGTGCCTAGGACCCTGGGAGCCGCATGGCAGCAGCTGGTACAATTGCAACAGGTATGATCTATAAGTTGTAACTAGCGGGCCATTCTGCCGATTAGCTGGCATTGTATGTGGAGGTTTTAATACGGCATAAACTTGCGATGTGCCATAGAACGCGACATTGAGCCTGGCTCGTCGGCTCTCTCCGTCTCGCCGCCTCGACTCTGCCCTCACCACGCTCGTCTCATTAGTTGTGTGTACCGGCGGCGTTTCCTCTATACTACATTCACGACCACCGCTTTACATATATCTAAATATGCTTTGGCTTTAATTTTCACTACCTTCAATAAAAATAAATACGTTTTTATATTAATACGCCATCAAGTAAATAATAGAGAAATTTGTTTGTGATTTATATAATAAATGACTAAGAATCGAATATGATTACTTTGTTTAATACGAGAAACAGAATTACGTCCTATATGTGATAACTTTACCAGAACTCTAAAACTCGCGAATAATCTTATTCACATTACAAACACCGTCAAAATTGGAAGGCGTCAAATTTGGCATTTAGCTGTTTACAAGATGATCGTCCATCGCGACCTGAGCAGTGATAAATATAATAAATTGGACGTAGATTGATCGATTTGGAAGCAGTAAAAATTCCTTTGTCACTAAGAATTACCCACCATATCACACAGTGAATGTTGTACCAAAAATCCATGCAGGAGGAGGGTGCTAAATATCTGTTTGTGTCATAAAGTAATAAGAGTTTCCTCTTAGGGCGATGCTATACGGTGCGTTGCTGCGCCGCAATGTATTGCTTTTGTCGGAATGTATGCTACACGGCTCGTGCGACGTCGCAATGCACGACGTATTTTTCTTTTTTCTCTGTAGGATGAGGATGCCCGAAGCTACACATATTCCGCAAGGCGCCGTATGGAATCGCTCTTATTACTTTATGAAACAAACAGAGAGACTGTTGCACTAATCATATGCATATTTCCATAAAAATTGAAAATAATCTTGTTCTAGGTGCCGATTTGATAACCTATTTAATGAGACTTTGAGGAGGTGAATCAGTTAACGATTCTCTACCCGAATCAGTAAAAAAATGTACCTTTTTCACTAAAGTACCCATTTATTTTCTAACACAAGAGTCAATCCAAAGTAGTTGGCGGTCAATACCCTTATGTGCCCACTATATTTTCGGCTAAGGTAAGGAGTGGTGGAGGCAGGTATTGCATTGGTACCTACAAACATTGATGTATATATGTTACTATCGGAACTAGATCGGTAGCTGTCACGCAAAGACGTTGCCACTCAACATATGGCCACAGACATATGTCCGGCCTTATGTCACTTAGTGATTCACAAAAATGGCTAAATGTGCGGTGAAAGAGTGCGGTTCTAGATCGCAAAAACATAACAAAGCAAGTGGGATTACGTTTCACACCTAAATTTACTGTTTTAATTTTGCATATCTCTGTGATTATCATAATAGTTTGCTAACATTATTTTACGTTCAGTGTTGTCAGTAAAAAAGCGTTCCAGTTTTCCCAGATTTATGGGAGTTTTGTCAATTAATAAATGGGTAAAAATAATTAGATTGCTAATAAAGGAAACAAACTGGTTACCTACAAAGGCAACTGTTACTTGCTCAAGGCACTTCCGAGGTCAAGACAATATTGACCCTAAAAAGGAGAAAGGCCGTGTTTATTTATCAGATGAAGAACTGCTACCGAACTGCCCATGCTTGTTGTTAGTATACAATACAATACTCTTTATTGTACACCAGAACTAAATAAAATAAACGTATAAAGGTTGTTATATCTGCCTGTATTTTTCATATTCGTTGCCTCAATTTTATGAGATACCTCTTACCCTTACCGCATAGTTCATTAGCAATCATTGTTTTACTTTTTGTTGAGCTCCTAACTAATGTTGGGTTAATCAAAAGTGACCATCAATACAAACAAGAACAAATGTTCTTAGACAAATTTAGATTATTATGAGAAAGAAATATTAACTTCAACTATTCCTTATATATAGACCTTGTATGTTCCTACAACTTTGCCAGCACACGTGGCTTTTTCTAAGATTGAAATTATATATTTTCTAGGTTTTTTTACGCATTTTTTCAGGATAACTAGGACTAACAGTCGAACTATTCCACAAGTTTAAAGTCGGTCAGTATCTCTCTAAAGGATATAATCCGACACGAGGATATCTGGAATAGAACCAAAGTGATCGACATAGCACACCGAATTAGCAAGCTGAAGTGGCAGTGGGCTAGTCACGTTTGTCGAAGGACTGAAGGAGCTTTTCAATTCATCTGTATTTTAAAAATCTATGTTTGGGCATAACACTGCCATATGTGCAGCGATTAAGATGATTATTTTTGGTTTGAAAGAGTTTTCACCCGAGGTGAAGTCATTCAATAAATTATGGTGAAAATCCGATGAAGATTCCGTTCCGTTCGGAGATAAAAATGGAACTCTTCAATGGATTACAGAAAATCACCCGCGATAGGAGCCATTACTTGTCTATGTATTGTTTATGCCACTTTAAATAGATAAATAAAATATGCTTAAAATAGTAAAAACCGTCTTAAAAAGAATAAAATAATTAGTTCAGTACCAAATTTTTCATAATAAACGGAATCAAAAGCACACGTGTTTCACAAAAATATTTTATTCTTGTTGAGGGCAGTTTTTACGTTTTGTACAGTGTATTTTGTAATATTATATCATCATCATCATAAAGTCCACTGCTGGACACAGGCCTTCCTCATTGATAACCACAATGACCGATATCGGCTCATTGGGGGGTTTGCCATAATCGCCACGCTTGGCAGACAGACCATCGCAGTTGAATTGTGAATGTATTCGAAGGACGCTGCTGCCTATCCTCCGGCTAATCCCTTAGTCGCTTTTTACTGCTTGGTGCTACTCGTAGCCGGCACCACACGGCTATATATATATATATGTATATAATATTTGAATATCGTAAGTGGTGTTAATGGTAACGATATTCTATAATTACTAATTTAGGATACTTAGTACAGAATCCTTAAAAAATTTTTTTTTCATTCTTATCCAAACTAAATATATATTATACAAAGTTAAACTGGGTTATTTTCTTAAATCACATGATATTTGGATTTTATAACTATATAGTATATGAAAATAAATCCTCTTAAAAAATAAAGGTACCTACACTGGGTGCTGCATGCGGGTGTGTGTAACCTTGCGACTGAGTCTGCTATTCGCCAATCTCATCCTAATAAATTATATTTATGGTTTCTATGTTTTGATTTTACTCTAATAGTAATAAAAAATATTAAACCATTTGCTTATTCATCCATCGTAGGGAAAAATTATCATAGGGTAGGCAACACCGATTTTGACTCTTCAAGGAATATCGCCATCTTTATCAGACTGATGCCACGAACACGACGCTAGTGTTAATATGAGAGAGATAAATATATGTTTATATCAAAATGCTTCCGAGTTTCCAAGCTACGTCTCCATAATCATATAGTTGCTACAATTTATTTTACGCGTGTTGAAGAGGCTTGCATCTCTAGCTGTTTAACTCAATGCCTACAAACATCTTTGAAATACCTGCCTCCCGCTCGGTGATTGTACGAGACGGGTGCATATGCCAGACTCAGTGATAGCCTAGTGATTGAACGCTTGCTATCCATACGGGAGGGTCTGAGTTCGATCCTGGGCCGCACTTCTAACTTTTAAGATTCATGGGCGGCATGGGCATTTATTAATTAAATGCGTTAATGGTGAGGCCAAACATCGCGAAGAAACCTGCACACCTGGGAGGGTCCCAAAGTTCTCAATGGCGTGTGTAGTCCGCAAATCCGCACCAGGACAGCGTGGTAGACTACTGCCTAACCTTTCTCATCGTGAGAAAAGGTCTGTGCCCAGCAGTGGGACAGCTGGGGCTGATTATGATAATTTGTACATAAAATTACGATCAGCTGTTTTCGGGAGCTTATGTATTTTTTCGGGAATCTTATAAAGTGACGGGACAATCCAAACGAATTCCAACCATGTGGCAAACCTAACTGTAGCTAGTGAAATTACTGGGCATAAGATATTAAATAACTAATAGCTCGAGGTGACGAGTGCAGTGTGGTGTTCCGCAGGAATTGTTATGTACAGGCATGACGCTTACCAACAGACGAATGTGATTAAAAAATTACTATATTCTTGGCACGGACGAAATCTCTTTCATTGGATGATCGTCATTACATCATACCTTAAGGTAAGACGGCCTATACGTAGGAATCTGTTAATCGCGGTAGAATTACGTTCATAGCAGACCGTCGCGGAGGCATTGCTTATGTGAAGTTGGGTGAGACGTTCGACTTTAGGGCCGATTCCTACTCTGATACTGATTTGTGTTATGATAAAAAAACCTTAAAATTCTTGCATAGGTACGACGAAGATGAAGCGAAGGCGGCGCGTGACGCCCAGGAGCGGTCACGGGCAGCACTGCAGCGCTATCTGTTCTATTGCAACCGCTACATGAACCACATGCAGTCACTGCGCTTCGAGTCCAAACTCTACGCCTCTGTCAAGGAGAAGATGGAGGAGATGCAGCAGCACAACATGAGCTGGATTGAAGTATGTATCAAGTATAGTGTATATCTGTCCTACTGCAACCGCTACTCTGCGATCTCTACCGGTCACTACGCTACGATTCAAACAGGTGATGTGGTTAATGCTTGTAATAAAAAATATAAAAACCAATTTTTTTGAATTGTGATTCACCTCGCTATACGTTTTTCATAGGAACTTAACATTCAACTTTGAGGCGACATACTTTCACCTTGCATATGGTAAAACACGACTCGTTAACCTAAAAGTGCCGTGTGGTGTCTGGATTTAGAAAATCCTCTACCACTAACACTAACCACTCCATCTCCTCCCGTGGATGTCCTGATATGCGACTAAGGTACTCTAAACTTGAGCAATGAGCAGCAGTGTTCCTCCTTCCAAGCGTGGTGGGTACTGGCAAATTCCCTCTAAAATGACGACACACGGCATGAAACCGATCGATAAGTGGGGGGGAGGCCTTTGTTCAGCATTGGACGTCTTTTGGCTAATATGACGATAAACCTAAAATTACCAGTTTGGATGTCTAAATTGTATAACTGAAACTAAACCACCAGGTGCAATTCCTGAAGAAGGCGGTGGACATCCTATGCCAGTGCAGGCAGACACTGATGTACACGTACGTGTTCGCGTACTACCTCCGCAAGAACAACCAGTCGGTGATCTTCGAGGACAACCAGCGCGACCTCGAGTCGGCCACTGAGACGCTCTCCGAGTACCTAGAGCGAGACATTACTAGTGAGAATCTGGCTGATATCAAACAGAAAGTCCAGGATAAGTATAGGTAACTATATGTCTCTTTTATTATGATCCTAATAAAATACTATAATTATCTTATATAAATCATTCTTCTGTACGGATACTGGATGGTTTAGATTCACAATTGGGCCCGATAGGTGGCGCTGCAATCGGCTTTGCATGTACCTGGCTGTGCGTAACTGGGGCGGGAAACTAGTTCTATATAAATGTATTTATAGTCCCTAGACACGCATGGTCCGCGTCGTGTTTCGCTGCGTAATATGGTAAACTTCGCGAAAACGTCGATACATGATTTTCGACCGAATTTCTTCCTCTAAGAAGGTCTCCAGATGTTGATTCGGAACCCATACTATAAACGACTTGAAGTTTACGTTATGACGCGATTCCAACTTTCCGATCCTCAAGGTCCATTTAGTCTTGGTTCTTATGTACTCCACGATTATACTTGAATGCTAGTTTACATGACCATTATCTGTAGTGAACCATAAGTATAGTTGTAAATGTAATACGAATGAAAGGTTACCATATACTTAATCAATACTGTTACATGAGATTTACAATGTTCTGATTGATTCCTAACTGACGCTTAGCTAAACCTCACTTACGAATTTGTTCGTGCCATGTGCCTAAGTTCAAAGTTCAAAGTTTTTACAAAAAAAAAAACCTACTATTTATTAAGGTGACTATTAACTGGTCGCTTGTTACAAGATTCTGGCTACCTAGCCACTGGTCACCGTAGTGCCAGATAGCCAAGATAGCTGCCAAGCAGCAGTGTTTAAATTTTTTACATACCACTGTCCAGGTTTGAAGTGCACTCACCATAGCTAGTAAAATACTAAGCATATGAGACTAAATAACTAATGTTTCAAAGGGACGACCGCAATGTAGTCCACGCTAATGTGCAGCTGTGGGTAGCATTACAATTGTTACGGGCCTGGGGCTCCAGGCGGAAGACTTCCCCGCGTCATGAACCTGTCATTCATACTGAAACTTTGTTGACAGATATTGCGACAGCCGGCGCAAGGTGCTGCTGGAGCACGTACACGAGGGCTACGAGAAGGACTGCTGGGACTACACAGAGTAATCTTGCCTCCTCTCCATAACAAACACACGCAAACACTAAGCACTGCCCGCATACACACACACGGTCCACGTTGGGCGCCAGTTGTCAACGTGGGTCACGTACAACACCGTGACAACCCTTGCGTAAAGCTTTTGTTTCTATCGTGTATAGACTAAAAGCTGCGAACAAAATCACATTATATTCACTTTGCTTTCTACTGGGACTTGTCATAGCTATCTTCTATGTAAAAAGTTCATAGTAACATGACATTATCGTATAACAACTAGTGCGGTAATTAATATTTCTTGCGTACTGTACTAGTTTTTACTTGATAGTGTATTTTCAGACTTATAAATTCATCCGTAACAAAGATGTGATAATTTATGCAAATTTCTGTAATAAATTGAAACGTTTGTCTTCCGATTGACAAGGGATATTCATACGTTTTAAATGAGATTAGATAACTCTGATTGGTCTAACGCCCTGTTTAAAAATCGTAGTAAATAATTAATAAATAGTATTTCATAAAAATAAAAAAAGATGTTTAAAAAAAATGTAAATATGTTTATTCATAATGAATAGAAATTAAAATCCATTACAGAACCAGAAATTTATTTGTGTAGGCTGCTTAATTAGTTACAGTTATAATAGTCTGGTATGGTATCGGGTGGTAAAGAAACTTACGGTCACAATGTAAGTTTAGTTCTACTTTTATGATTTTCTATCTAGTGGGGCCCCTTGAGCCAGAGTGACGACACCGGTGTAAACTGTTAGCTTGTGTACCTTTCTACTTTAACGAAAAAATGCAATGTGCTTTCGGCATTAAGACAGAAAACGCATCTGATTTCAGTTTCTATCCAACTACGTTTATTCCGTTGCGAAGAGATGTTAAAATTAAGCCTTTACCCGCCCGCTTCGGGTAGCTGTAAATTATATTTATATCTTCTGAACCTTGAAGGGTTCAATATGAATATGAATATGAGATATCAAAATGGAACATACAAAAATTCCTGTTTTATTCCCTAGTATTTTCATTAAAATTCGTTGAGCCGTTTCGAGCCAAGCTTTCAGACAGACAGACAAAAATACAAAAGTGATAATTTATGATTAGGCATCATATAGTAGTATTCACCAAAATGTTGGTATTTATTAATTGATACAATTTTATTGATATGATACATCTAATGTGGCGGCTCAGACCGACTGTAGGCGTGGCGTCGTCGCCACTCTATATGATATATGAAACGTCTAATACAATGTGGTGACGCGTCGCCATGCGCAACAGTTACAGCGCGATTCTCTCCCCATTCGGCTCGATTTTTATATTATTGTATTAAATTATTATACATTTTTACTAAATAAACAATCATGTTTTTCTTTTAAAAAATCTGAATATTTTATTTTTGATTATGCCACATTTGTTTCCTTTCATAAATTATCCTTTAAGGCATATTATCTGTGAAAATAATTTCGATGTTTCACATCTGCCACGCGTCCGGCGACGGTTCACTTTTTTATTATATTTTTGTAGATTTTTTATTATATGTTTTAGATAACTCGAATGTACTTTTCAAATTATGCGCTTATTCTCATGAATCAAGGGAACAGCAGAACTTAAATCCTAAAGTTTTGTTTATCCAACGGTCTCTTTTCTATCCTTAGTATTTACAAGTGTAAGCAGCACATCAATTGATATAAGCATTTTCAATGTATCTATTGGTATTAATGCGGTTTTTAAGTGTGATTTAAATTTCGTTGCTCACCACACGCACTGAGTAGCCGTCAGCCGTCTAATATACATCAACTAACGTATTAACGTATTAGTTCATGTATATTAGACGGCTGACGGCTGGCGAAGTGAAGAATAACTTCGTTTCGTAAGGTTAGCACGAAACACTCGGGCGACCCATTTCTTTAGAGGTTTTGCTGGTTTTGTAGGCTGTTTGCCAATATACTAGTAACCAGCTGACCTGTCCGGCTTCGTACAGGTGTAATTTATACACTAAAACTTTCCACAGCAATGAACCTATCTACCGGAGTAAAAACCGTTCAGCACTTTCTTTTCACGTTCAGATCTTTGCCATTAATTATGTGGTCTT
Source organism: Diloba caeruleocephala (assembly GCA_947459985.1). Lineage (NCBI taxonomy): Eukaryota > Metazoa > Arthropoda > Insecta > Lepidoptera > Noctuidae > Diloba > Diloba caeruleocephala. The sequence continues at coordinate 9,964,335 of OX381618.1, forward strand.
TCCTAAAAACTCTTCAATGCCAATAGGTGCATTAAAAATGCTTTAATTTGGTATGCTACGTGCACTTGTAAATATTAACGATAGTATGGGCCCCATTGGGCAGATAAAACTTTCGAATTTAATTTCTGCTGTACTATCAAAGATTATTGAGAATAAATGAATAATTTGGAAGCAATACACACGGCAATTTTTTTTTTTTTTAAACGTTGACCCTCTAGGTTTTCTCCTGTGTCGTGGGTGCGTTTTACAGACATGAATTCCACATACAATATACCCAGACCCGAAACAGATAGTTATCTGCAGATCATACAAATATTTGTTCCGTGTGGGAATCGAACCCACGACCCGGAGCGCAGCAGCCGACTGTACAAATCCAGTTTACGCTGATCTCTTATGCTACGGTAAGCGAATGTGAGATCAGCTTATACTGTAAATATATAGCCGTGTGCGTACAGAGGACCTTGCTAGATGGAAACTGCAATTTGATGCCATTACAGTCTTTATGGCGAAAGTACATTAAATCTTTCGTGCAATTAGGTGCATTCAACGAGCTAACAGTTTACACTGGTTTCGTCATTCTGGCTCGAGGGGAGAGGGGCTGGATAAAGGAAAGTAATTTCATAATAATATAAAGGTTCCATATACGTAAACAGGCTTTTATTCATAACGCTGATTCTACCAAAGCCATACAATTATGTGTTTTAGCAGCTTAATTAGTCAAAACAATAATTATGTAATATTTGATAATAAAGAAACTCCGGTCACACCGAAATTTTTGTGTTAATATAAATGATTATTTCATAATAATATTAAGGTTTTGTGTTGATTCCCTTTCTTGATTTTATTCTATTGTATATTAATGACGCAACTAATCTAATTTGAAATCATTGGTAGTATTGTAGTACGCAAATCATTTAACAAATTATTACATAAACTGAACGTATAACAATGTGTCTATAGAAAGCTTGGTAATAAAAAAAAATACAGAAATGTACTGCTTGGCTACTTTGTATAAGCTATTTATGATATGAAAATATTACCGTGATTTTCCTCTCTTCCTTAAGACATTTTAACCACCTTTGGATCGACAAAATACGGCGTGTTTTGGACAACACTTGTCTAAGCAGTATATTTATGTAAAGGGTCCAGAATTTACTGTAAACTTTGGTGGATAACTTTTGGTCTGTTGAAAAAGGATGAAGGCAAATTTAGGGTCTTCCATTTTTCGAATTGAACGTGGGAATGATTAACAAGGAGCTCATAGGTACTGCGCGGATCGATCGACCTGCAAGGTTTAAGTCTTGGAAGGGTGACCATTTTTAAGACTACCTTAAATTAATAAATTAACTTTTATAATACAAACTAAATACTGCTTAGCTACAAGGGGCTTAGCTGGAATAAATTAAATTGGAAAAAGGTTATGTATAAAATAACCATAAGAGACTAACTAATGTCTCGAGGTGACGAGCACAGTGTGGTGCCACGCAGAACTACTTCTGGATAGCATTACAATTGTTATGGGCACGCGTGACGTTTACCATGAGGCGAATGAAGTTCTCGTCTCGTCAGGAAGTTGTAAAAAAAGACTATATTTCGTGCCTTCGCGGTTTCTGAGGAGGCTGAGTTCGAATATCAATGTGCGGTCATCCATCCATAGACTGACCGCGCCGAGCGTTGCTTAACCTCACCGAGCGTTTACCGATCAGTGCATGCAGCTTGCAATAACCGGTTGTTACACATTTAGGCTTGTGACCGCGTAATAAGTGTAATATGTATTCGTATGACGACCGTGACAGACAGCTCTATGCGCCCTCCAGAGCCACCTCGACTTACTTTGGTAAGAATTGTCACCCATCCAAGACCCGACCGCGGCAAGTATAGCTTAATATCGCGGATCGATCGATACGCGCGACACCCAATTTGGCAATGAACCTCACAATCGCCGCATGTACATAAATGTAAAATAAATCGCCGCATTCACGTGACAAGTAGATTGTGTGTGTGTGTCAACTTCCCCTTCCGTTGTCAGTCAGTCATCTTTACAAATAGATAATTATTTATATATACCATGTCAGTTAAATTACCAGGATTTAATGCGATTTATGATAATACATTATTAATACAACTATAATAATTTAAAAATACACTCCACACGTTTACAAATACCTTAGCGGTACTCGATTCGTGATGATAATACGGTTGTATAACTTTTATTTTATATCTTTGAAATTAATTTGACTGATTACACTGTGATCTTTACGCCAAAATGTTTCAGTTGTAGGACTTAAATAGAAAAATAAAATATGCGGCAATTACTCCTTCTAGAGTCGAGGACCACTAAAATGTGAGCGTGTACTCTGCAGAAGGGCGTAATTAAACCGATTATAATGTGATTTCGTGATGGCAGCATTTAGTCCTGCATGGCTATTCTGTAAGTACTCACTAGCAAACTCATTTCTAAATCAGCAGTTAAATCTCTAATAACGTATTGTTTTTAATACTTTCAACTCCAGATTTAGAAGCGAGTTTGCTAGTGAGTTCTTACAGAATAGTACTGCTGATGATCTAGGTACTCCAAACATACTCGCATTAAACTGCTACATCTCGTAACATAAGTCTCACATTATGAACGTTCAGATCTCCTGTAATAATTTTAATAGAGTTCATTTTATATTTTTATTTTCGACTGTAAACTTAGAATTTATAATTTATAATATTAATCATTTTTGATAATTTAAAGTCGTTTTAGCGTCGTGTATTTACACGCTTAGTGTAGTAATAGTTTGAATCTTTGTATTATTACGACCTCATTTTCATGGTACTGTAAAATATTACGATGTATTATAAGTTCACATAGCGGTGGTTTGTTTTGATTGTCGACGTTAACCTCGATAATGAGTCTTTTAATAAAAAATAGCACAATATGATATAATAACGATTATTGGTTAAGAAAAAACAAAACAAAAAAAAATATTTTTTACCAAAAAAACCTATTTTTGTTATTAGAGTACTGTATATCAATATAAACCGTTAGCTCGGCACTTAGTATGTTCTATTCTGTGATCAAGTTATAATTTAACGCCTCGAAGGTGTACAGACTGTTGTTGGGCGATTAACTTGCCACGGCACAGCGGTTGACGTCATGCGTTGCTTACTCATTCAAACAATTCTAATATATAATGTAATTATAAAGTTTCCCAAGAAAAAATCACGACTGGTATTGCAAAGGTGTATTAATTAATTAACTTAATACTAATTAAGACATGGAGTCGCGAACTATTCGCCCGTAACTTTTTAAAAGCATAGTGTAGTGAAGTGTTCACAAATGATTTTGACAGTAATTAATAATTTCGGGACTAGATAGTATCGGAGCCAAGTCGTACAAATGAACACATTAGAGACAGAGACAACTATTTTTGAAAGTGTTTCGATTGCCGATAAATATCTTTTTTTTTGTAAATCAACTCTCGCGCTACATATCTGTCATCATAATGAAAAATCGGTGGATTATGGTACGAACTGTGCACCACTCAGTTGCACTGCCAGTAAATATCGTAAATTAAATGAATAAGAAGCTTGTTGTACAGGAGTTCACATAGTGAACGATGTACAAGTGTGGGAGGCCCCCTGACTCGTTCTGGACTATTTGAGTGATGTTTCTACTTAATAACAGAGGGCTTCGATTCGGTACACACATACTATTGTACATATAGATGCTGTATAGATATTTATGTGGTTAATATACCTATGTATTGACTAGCATCTTGTATGTGTGCCTATGTTAAGGACACAGTTGTCTTAAGTAAGACTAAGATGGAAATAAAAATTAATAAAAATAGTAACATCGAAAGGTAGTGTATTATTTATCTCATTTACCTTTGTCCTGGCTAACCTTTCCACCATTAGTGACCCTTTTATTTCTAATACGAACAATGTTTCGGGAAAGGAAAGGCAAGAGTTGTAGAGGCACGGTTGGTGCAATGGGTGACCACACTGTCGGCTGCTGCGCTCCTGGTCGTGGGTTTGACTCCCGCACGGAACAAATATTTGTATGATCTGCAGGTAGTTGTTCCGGGTCTGTGTGTGTGGAATTCATGTCTGTAAACGCGCCCACGACACAGGAGAAATCTTGCTTGAAATGTTGCTGTAGCAACGTATTAAAAAAAAAAACTACGCACGTCTACATATCAAGCTATACATTTCGAGTATAAGCTGATCTCGCATTGTATAGGCTTTCGTTACGATGAGAGATCAGCTTAAACTTTTTTTTTTTGTCTTTTTTTTTTTTTAAAAACGTTGCCCCACTAGGATTTCTCCTGTGTCGTGGGCGCGTTTACATACATGAATTCCACACACAATACACCCAGACCCGGAACAACTACCTGCACATCGTACAAATATTTGTTGTGTGATCATACACGGTTTGTACACATACAATATAAATTCATATTTATTAATACTAAAGACATTGCTTGGCGGCCATACATTGTTCGCCTAAGAAATAACAGGCACGTAAAGTTTCTTTCTGTGTTCTAAACGACGACTACATTCGACTGAAATTAAATTAAAGTAACGGACATAAGGATATTTTATACCATAGATATGTTACGTCCATATTAAATGGCGCGCAAAACTCAGTCTCGCTGCATGTTTATACCTATAAAACTATACACCTATGCTGTTAGAAAGTGTGTTTAACGTTTCCATTTTTACTCATCCAAGTCAAAGTCATTCATTAGGACGGTATAATTAATTCCGCGAGCGATGTAGGCATAAACCCAATTTGTTCTTTTAATCTATGTCAATAGTACAACACATGTACTCGACGTCTTTGTTGCACCTGTGATAGAATATATGTGTTGTCTCTTTGCTTGGCCCAAGTTTTTTTCGAGAATATTGTTCTTTATTGTATTTTTATTCAAAAATTTTATATTGTTTGTTACTCACGTGTGGTATGAGATCCCTTGTTCCTTATTTATCTTTGCTTGATAGTTTCTGCATTTTTTGTATACCCACGACGGCATTGTTATTATTTAATGAATAAAACGATACAGATTGTGACAGCGTGTACTCGCTGTCCTGTATTGGTCGAACTGATAGCGAAGTGCTACAATTGGGGGAGTTTTGGTTCTTACTTTTGGCGCGCATGTAACATATCTATGGTATAAAATATCATTGAACGGACACTTCTAGGAACTGATTAGTATCAAAAATCTTTCGAATTTTGGCATTTAAGGATTCATCGCACACACATCACCTTATAAAATATCTTTAAAAGACGTTAAAACGTAAAAATAGATTCAGATTAGCTTTTACCTTTATGCGCTTCATTACTTCGTTTCATTCAGTCAGATCTCAAAAAAATACTCAAAAAGAAAAGACATTAAAATAGTTTCACGAATTAAAATTATTTTAATGTCTGACTAGTGTTGTCGAGAGTATTGTTATTGTGTGACCTACAGACTACACAGTGTATGCATATAACTAGACTACTTTACTACTATTACTATTGGGCACTTTCTGCATATGCTTGATCAGAACATGGAGCCACGTATCCAAAATATTACACTTATCTATGGAGCCACGAACATTCTAGTATTTCGAGACAAAATTGGTAAGGCTCTCCAGATGTAAAAGCAAACTTCGGAAATAATATTGTAGTTGTAGGTTAATTGTAATCTACACAATTGTAATAATAATTGAATTGATTATTTATTTGGGGAATTCCAAATCTAAATACCTACTAACAATGATATTATATATTAAAAGTGGTATAATATCATTGCCTACAAACTAGCGGTGTGCGTTGCAAACCGTAAACAGTTATTGAAACTATGTATCGCGTCCAATACCTAAAACTATGTATTGGTCTCTTCTGAAACTATTTATCGGGCGAAACACTTTATTCACACAGCATTGGATCGTCGATAAACAGTTACCGAAACTAGCCGAATGACTCCGACCGAGTTATTCCGAAGTAAACCCGACCGATACCGACGATCGCACGAACAAGAAGCGAGATCGCGCATTTATGAATTTTAGTCATTCTAAATAATAATAATAAAAATCACATTTTATTCTATTTTATTAGGAATCATTTTTATGCTGCTATCAAATCTTTGACACGTTATTTAGGTATATCCATCCTATATTGGCACGAGTATAAATTACATATTAGAACTATAATTCACTGTGTCAAATTATTGTATTTTACCAGTCATAATAATCATTTACCACAGACAAAGAACAAAAAACCAAAGTATAAAATTTTCAGTTGATAGCGAATTTTAATTTGTTTACTATTGATTACAAGTTTCGAAGCAAATACCTAAACCGACACGAAAACGTTTATCATTTCATAAACACTTTATACGCATATCGTCCAATAAATAGTTTTTGAAAATACATAGTTTTGAAACACTTTATACGCATCTCGTCCAATAAATAGTTACCGTAAATACATAGTTTTGTGTTGATAGCATGTTTCAAAGCAAATACCTGAACCGACACGAAAACGTTTATCATTTCATAAACACTTTATACGCATATCGTCCAATAAATAGTTTTTGAAAATACATAGTTTTGAAACACTTTATCGGATACCAATACATAGTTTCGGTTCGGTTCACGCAAAAAGCTTTATTACCCACTTCTACTACAAACTACTGTTATAACAATTGCCAAAAAAAATCCTACTACCTAATGTCAATAGTAAAGTTGGGCGTTATAACACATAACACATTAAATATTCAAATATATTTTTATAGTAGTATAACAAGTTATTAGAAATCTAACAAGACTGTTATAATATATATTACAGCCATTGTTTTAATTTTAATTTCGATATTTTGGTTACAGCGCCATCTAGCTTCGTTTAGGTCTCAGTACATGTACGTTCGATATCGAAGAACTAAAGTAATTCAATCTAACTTATAATAGATGGCGTTTGTTTTACTTATTCAAGGTTAAATGAGCACTCTCCACTTAGAAATAAGAGCTACTTTGACTTGCTACAACCAAAAATAATGAGATAGCATGATTAATTTATAATGAATATAACAGTTTAGAGTTCATTGCACCGAACATATTTCGTTGGTTTTAAATTGCGAATATTTGCGGTTGCTACCGACAAACTACATAATGTTTAGGTTTTGCTAAATTTTGGTAGTTTAGTTTGGTAAATATTTTAATTATGTTTTTATCATCATCATCATCGTAGTTCGATTACGTATACTATAAGGTGTAAATGGTTTTAGTGTTCTAACTTATGAACACAACTTATTTTGTACCAAATACAACTCAAAAGACTAAATAAAATCGAACCGGAATATTAACTTTACAATGTAATATAACTCTTTCAATATAATGTAACACTAAATAACACACAACTCATTATAATTATAACAAACAACGCTTTAACCAAAAATAAAATACAACTCATTATAATTATAATAAACAACGCTTTAATTATAATACAACAACGCATTTAACAGTCTAAGATATAACATTATTTCAAATAAAACATTTTAATAAATATTATAACACTTTAAAACAACAGTTTAAAAAATATAACACAGCAGTATAATTCATTGAAAAATTATAACACTTTAGCCCATCTTTAGTCAATAGTGATAACCTCACCCATTCAGCGAGTTAGCGATTTCTGTCGCTTTGGCGTATACATACGTCTGTTTGCAACAAAAAATATTATCCATAGATTAAGCGCTGGAAGCGCAAATTATTGTATTCGTCCAAATATGGCGTCGGGAGATGTCGAAAACAACCGTGATACCACTTTATAAAATCATTACTAGATTGTGAAGTGTCCGTTCGATTATATTAATTAATATTTAAAGTGTAAAAAAATACTAGAAATGATTGTATAGGTTGCATACGTGTTGATCCATAGGCCGTTATTAACAATGTCCTCTAGTACACTAATTTAAATACAAAATATATCGTTAGGACTAGCTGTGCCTGATTGAATTTTGACACTTGTAAAAAAGTGCTTATTACAAGAGGTCGGCTAGGTAGGTACCACCTCTAGTGTGATCTTACGAGGACCTGGAGCCCCCCTTCGGTGCCGAAGATGACCGCTCCAGTGGTTTTAGCCGGTAGGAGTCCGGCATACCCCTTCGCCCTTCCCCGGGGTGAAGGAAGTTCCATGTAGAATTTCCACTGGACATCAATAAAAAAAAAAAAGGTAGGTACCACCGCGCTCTAGTGTGATCTTACGAGGACCTGGAGCCTCCCTTTGGTGCCGAAGCTGGCCAGTTCAATGGTTTTAGCCAGTAGAAGTCCGTGCCATGCCCCTTCACCCTTCCCCGGGGTGGAGGAAATTCATGTAGAATTTCCACTGGATACCAATAAAAAAAGGTCTCAAGCAGTAGTACCAGGTGTTTATGTATTAAACCGTTTTAAGGGAATTATAGTCCGTGTGGTGTCCGGATTAAGAAGATAGCATCACTCCATCTCCTGTGGATGCCGTAAAAGCCGACTAAGGGAAGCTAAACCAGAGGGATGGGCAGCAGCGTCCCTTTTGTGAACCGGTAGCCATACTGCGCTCACCAACCCGCCTGCCAAGCGTGATGAGTATTGGCAAAGCAGTATTATATTGGCAGGGAATTATAGCTTGTGAAATGATTGGGCAAAAAAGCTAAGTAACTAATATTTTAAGATGTGCGCAGTGTAGTGCCACGCAGGAATAGTTCTAATTTGCATTAGAATTGTTATGGGCAAGCGTGACGCTTACCGCCTGTCGAACGATATGCTCGGCTCGCCATTGGGTTATATAAAAAAAAAATTACTGACATATTTTCAAGAACAACAGTAAACTTTCGTACTATTTTGTTTTTTTTTACGTTCAATGTAATTTAAAGGATCTCCGTGGGTCACACTGGAAGTTTTTGGAGTTGGCCAGTAAGAAAAGTAGCCGATGAAATATTTACTTATATTACGAACAAATAACTCTTAGGGTGAGTTTCAGAAACGAGTCTTAGGGTGAGTTTCAGAAACGAGTCTTAGGGTGAGATTCAGAAACGAGTCTAAGCAAAGTTCACGCTTCCATCTGTCAAAATTAGGGGCGTAAGTAGTGCATTTTGACATATGGAAGCGTAACTTCACGCTTAGACTCGTTTCTGAATCTTACCCTTAGCGTGAACTTGCGCTTCCATCTGTCAAACTCGACTCGTCGACTACTAATCGACTACCTACTTTGGGCGCCACTAAGGCGGCAAAGGTGTAGTATTAACAATAATTACAGGTAATTACAACTAAGCTTTCAAAGTTGTTGAACTATGAAAAGCTATGAATTATGAATATATGTGAAAGTTGTTTACTTTGATTGTCATAATTCTAATTAGCTTTGTACTACGGAGGCTACATTAGTCCAATATGTTCAACTATTTAACAAAATAACGTCTTTACTTATCTACTCGCAGTAATGTATTATTGTTGTGCTACATGGACATGCTGTATGCTTATATGCATGCTGTAGCATGTAAGAATAATTAATACACAGGTATAGAATAATAAAATTATCTGATTATGATATCATCTTGTTATTTCAGTCCACATCCCCAAATTTCTTTTAATCCAAGTCTGCGTCAGTATTTTATATTTCTAGTAGGGTGGATGTGGAGTAATTAATCATTTCAGGAATTCTTTTCCAAACGCTGAAAAAGTAATTTTTTTGTATATTTATGGGGTTTAGAAAGATGTTACAACCATATTAAAAATGGCAATAGAGGAAAGAGTTCAAACTTAGCCATGACCGACGTAAGTTTGAGAGGGACTACGTCTCTGAATACGAATTTTGAAGATGCGCTTAGCCACAACTTGGCTTAGAGCGTTCTTCGCCCGTCTTACGTTCATACTTCTGAATCTCACCCTTAGGGAAGCTGTAGATGTACACAGAATCCATATGTCATGATTTTTTACAAATTGGCGGCAATTTATAAGTAGCGTGTCGTGGGTCAAAATGGATTCGACTAGAGCAAATGTTCGCTTCATGATAAATCATTATATTTATATCAATTAATTACGACTTCCGTTGCGGTCTTAATCAACAACTATGTTATGATAGGCTTCGATTGGCATTTATTCACGATAAAGCCCCTTCTCGTGCCTATAACTGGTTTAATGAAGTTAAACGTGGTCGAAGCAATCTCACTGACGATTAGCGCGAATGACGTCCTTCTACGGCGACAACTGAAGATAACGTGAGTGTCGTGCGGCTAAAGATAGAATCTGATAAAAGAGTGACATATCATGATATTGGTATGAGTCAAGTGCAAAAAGTCTTACTTACTTATGAAAATTAAGTAGACCCGAAACGTGCAATTAATAGCTAAGTTCTCATTCATTCGTAGACATCATGACTTATCTACAAAAAATGTTTATTGTCACAGAGACGCTCTGGCCCCCTCTCCAACGAGACCTAGTAAAGCCTAGCAATAGAATGGTGAGTAGATATGTATATTATAGCTTCTAAATTGTTGCCTCCTCCTAACTAGATTGCCACCGCATTGCATACCGTGTGGTATCAGGATTAAGAATATAGCACCTCTCCATCGCCTCCTGTGGGGGTCGTAAAAGTTGACTAAGGGACTCTTTACCAGAGGGATGGGCAACAGCGTCCCTTTTGTTGAACAGTAGAAATTCTACGCTCACAAACCCGCCTGCCAAGCATGGTGAGTATCGGCAAAGTCCCCCCAAAATGACGACATAATTAATGCAACCTAGTTCCCGAAGAATGAGATTGACTTCATCATGACCAATAAAAGACAAATATTCAATGATGTTTTTGTGATCCATAGGGTGAAAACCGGCAGTGATCACCGAATGGTAAGAGGCACATTGAATATTGATCTCGAAGTTGAGAGGTCTCGTCTGATGAAGTCTACGCTCCGGCCCTCTAGTGCCCATATTCAAAACCCCGAGGGCTTTCAATTCGAACTCCGAAACCGCTTCGAGTGCCTAGAACATTGCGTATCACTGGACGATTTAAATGGTAGGTTTGTAGAAACTGTCCAAACTGTTGGCTCTAAGTTCTATCAAACCCACCGTAAAGGCAGACCAAAAAAGTTCTCCAATCCCACTCTCGACCTCAGAAAAGACGCGCCATGATGCTCCAGCCCTCCGGTGATGCTGAAACATACCGACTGCTCAATAGATGGATATGGAAGTCCTTGCGTCACGTATACGTGCCTTTAACACCAACGGTGATAAAAAGACGATCGAGCAAAACCAAGGCTCCAAATTGTTCGCAAGGGACAGGTCTATTGGGCAAAGTCGTATTATGAAGTTGAAGACCGAGGACGGCAGTGTAGCGTCGACTAAGTCAGAGGTTTTGAGAGTGAGATTGAGAACTTCTACCGACATCTATACACCACGGTAACAATACCTACCATTAGCTCTGACAAAGACCCGCGAGCCAAAATAACCCTAACCTATACCGAAGATATCTCGGACATCATACACGAGATTAGGATGGCCTTGAAACAGCTTAAAAATAACAAGGTGGTAATGGAATTACGACAGAGCTTCTGAACGCGGGTAGAACACCGGTACTTAAAGTCCTTCAGAAGCTATTCAGTTCCGTCCTACTCAAGGGCCCAACGCCGGATGCACGCAAAGGAGGCAAGGTGGTGCTCATCTTCAAAAAGGGTGACTACACCCTGTTAAATAATTATAGATCCTTCTCACTTCTGAGCCATGTTTATAAGCTGTTTTCAAGGGTCATCACGAATCGTCTTGAGCGCAGGTTTGATAACTTCCAGCATCCCGAACAAGCTGGTTTCCGAAAAGGTTTTAGTACCATACACCACATTCATACGCTGCGGCAGGTTACATAGAAGACCAAGGAGTATAATCTGCCACTATGCTTGGCGTTTGTGTACTGTGAGAAAGCCTTCGATTCGATTGAAACCTGGGCAGTGCAACAATCTCTGCAGCGGGGCCAGATTGAGTATCGGTACACCGAAGTATTGAAGTGCTTATATAGAAACGCCACCATGTCGGTCCGAGCATATGAACAGAGCATGGGGACAATTCCATTGCAGAGAGATGTGAGCCCTGTCTCGTACGTAATTTCCACGAAACTGTTGACCGCTGCAATGGAGGATGGCTTCAAGCTACTGGAGTGGAAAGGATTTGGAATTAACATCAATGGCGAGTATATCACTCGCCTTCAGTTTGCCGACGGCATCGCAGTCATGGCAAAACCGCTGCAAGAGCTCAGCACAATGCTCGATGATCTCAACAGAGATTCCCAACAGCCCTCCTGTACATGGAAATGTATCGCGTTTATTTCCGTAAGCTATTTCGATTCAATGAATAGGTACTTATATTCGGTTAGATTTCAGAAGACATTAGTGGAGGAAATTTATAAAGGTACGTAATACTAATAGTGACTACTGATAAATAATACTAATACTAGATTTAAAACATTTGAATGTCATGAACTCTACAGTACTGCAATATCAAAACCGTTTGGCAAGCGTGGTGATTAAGCAATATTCCCTGACGATCGTTTATAGAAGGTTTAACAGGAGAACCCAGTGCGGCTGTAGACTTTCAAGGGCTGTTGTTTCAGGATGTTGAATGTAATTCGAATGACAATATATACAAGTAGGTTATGACGTTAAAATCGTATCGCTTTGTCGTCCTTTTACCTCTTATGTAATAGGAGAACCTTAGATTGTTCTAAATTCAATTGATCAGTATCAACTTACCTGGGTAAATATACTACACTTCCAGTACAACGATTGATTGCGAAGGTTACACCATTTATCAGTTCTGAAAATTTACAGTTTCAGTTTTTAGGGCTGGTTATAGTACCTCCTCCCGATATTGGATAATGGATATCGTTAATCACTTGGTCGGCTCTTACGATACTTACTGATAGTCATGAGTGTCTTCGTAGCGAAGTTCTATGTTTTCATTAGTAAAAAGCACACTGTGACACTAATTCGTATAATGATTACTTACTTGATTTGACGGTGTACTTGAAACGATATCTACCTAAATATAAGTTTCTGAAAAACTTTTTTTAGCAAACTCATCCGTGGCATTCAATTATGTAAAAAGACGCCATAATTGTCACAATGCAAAATAAAAATATTGGCTGTTTTGGGATATCCAGGAAAACCTTCGTACGAATGATAATAACTAACACACTTTGTTTCAGGGCGCGACTCAGTTATTCGGAATGTTTTCTATATCAAAGTAAAATCAGACAAGTGAATAAAGACTAAATGAATATTATTATCCGCCCTAGTTAGGTTGTTAGGTACATACTAGTATATCCAAAAACTTCATGACATTTTGTAATTTATAAAAATGTATAGGAAAGTTTTGTATATTATTAATAAAAAACATAAATAAAAATAGACAATGCCGTTTTATTTTCACTGGCTTTGTCTGCCCGTATTGAGATCGAGGTCGTCAACGTCAGGTTGGCGTTTCATTTAGGAAATTGACATGTTATGTTGGTGTTATCTATCTATACAAATAAATAAAATTGAAGTGTCTGTTTGTAATGTCAAAATACCAGCTTTTTACTAAATGCATATGAAAGTATGTACGTTACATATAACAAAAACACTATTTTAATTTTTTTGTCTGTCTGTCTGTCCGTCCGTCTGTCTGTCTATCTGTCTGTCTGTCTGTTTGTTCCGGGTAATCTCGGAAACGGTTGGACCGATTTTGACGGGACCTTCACTGGCAGATAGCTGATGTTATAAGGAATAACTTAGGCTACTTTTATTTTAGAAAATTAATTAAGGTTCCGCGTAAAAAATTAAAACCCTTGAAATCCGATATATATATTCTATGTCAAGTGTCTATGTCGAAGTACTCTAAATTTCTTTTAAATTAAACGCGGGTGAAACCGCGGGTCCCAGCTAATAAGAGAATAAAGTTACAAACCCGAAGGTAACGGATTATATTTTTAAACTGCATGTAATCATTGCTACCTACTCGATAGTGTATCCTGTAGTCTAGTCTAGGTGGCGCTCTGCTAAAGTTGTTTTGTAATAGCTCCGTTGATAAATAATCATTTTAATATAATATATTGCTTTATTGATACATTACAAATTACAAAGTTTAAGCGAAGCCCATGGTGCCTATCATATATTGTTTGTGTGGTGATTAGTAGCAGGATTACAATAAAATCTTTAAAAACTGTGGCATAAGAAGAAGAGAAAGAAACAGTGAGTTAAACAGATATTTACAAGCAGCTGATACGATAACATTGAGAATGTAGTGCTATTAAGTGGTTTCGGTTCTGTGACCTTTTATCCTTTCACTAAAATTATGTTTCTTTTTAATAGTGCCACAATTAACATCATTTTGTAGGCGTCTGTCCATAATACTTGATTTTGTTTACCCTATTATCAGCTGATTAATTGGTTGAATTGAAACTGTGATTAGTGACATCTAGTCAGAAGGGCGAAAACTGCGCAAGCACTCAGAATACATCAACTCCGATCGAAATCAGCCATCACGTCAGTCATTATGGCCAAATGTCCAACTTGCGGTAGATTCATTGGGCAGACAGAGGGCGTTGCATGTACTGTGTGCACTCTTGTTTACCATCAGAGCTGTTTGGCGAAATTCAAGGGTGGCAAAGTTCCTAAGACCTGGACCTGCCCGGATTGCGCAAAACACAAACCCAGGGATATTGCACCTGAATCACCTTCTAATACTGCCACAGACAAAGAGTTAAATATATCGGCACCTAAGTATGTGTCTGTCGAAGTTCAAGACGTTTTCAAGAATACCTCTGCCGTTTCCACTTACAAGTTCAAAGCGGACCTGGCGGTGGAGATTAGACTGTTCCGAGAACAATTGCAGGCCTTGCAGGAGGAGACAAAGACGATGCGTCAAGATATCAATGATTTAAAATGCACCTTGGCATCTAATGATTCTCGCGTTGACGCACTAGAGGGCTGAATTGAGGCGCTGGAGCAAAATATAGCCAACAAAAATTGTTCTGGTGAGCAATTCGAGTCAATAATAGACCAATTACGGCTGGAGTTAAATGATAAAGACCAGGAATTGCTAGTCAATGACCTCGAGATATCGAACATACCAGAGTTGGGAGGCGAAAACCCATTACATATTATTTCATTGATTGGCACTAAATTGGGAGTACCAATTGACGATCGCGATATTGTTAGTGCAGGACGAGTAGGGCAGCTGCCGCGGAGTGGGCCTCAGTCGTCGCCATCGTCGAATACGACCGCTGGGCGGCCTCGCCCGCTGGAGGTGCGCGTTGCGCGCCGTGCACTCCGAGACGAACTACTGCATAGCATGCGCGTGCGGCGGGGAGCAAACACTGCGGACTTTGGACTCGCCCGTGAGTCGCGGCCGTTTTATTCGAACGAGCGCCTCACCAAACATAACATGCAGTTACTGGCCAAAGTACGTGAGATACGTAAACGTTTGGCATGGCAAGTTCGTTTGAACGAAGCGCGGCCGTATATTTGTAAAGCAGGACGAGGGGAAAAAGGCTTATATTATTCGTTCTGAAAAGGACATATCTCGTGTTTTTGCAACAGATCCAGTTCACGGTCATAATTAAACAGTGCTGTTTGACCCATTTGTTGTCTTCTGGTGCAATTATGTATTGTTTATTTTGTTATTATGTTGTTGCTAATTATATTATATCGATAGTTTTTGGTAATATATATTGTATTGTCGTCTGCTTAAAATCTATCTGGCCTTGCGTACGTAGGCAGTATGTTAATGAGTTGATTATAAAATATTGGTACTTTGTACCTGCCGTGGGCTGCTTGTACCACAATATTATTACTTATTATTATAAAAAATGTGCATTAGTTCTACTTATGTACAATTTCTTATTTACTAAACATTTAAATTGTATGTCGCGGGTTCGGTGTGGCTACATATATGTATACGTATTCTATGATGGTGTTCAGTTGATGTTTCAAGGTGCTGCTGATTCTTTAAATTGGCTATTTGTTTTTATATATTGCGTTGTTTGAATTTCTATTAGTAAGAATCTTATTTACCAGATACACTAAACAAATTTATTTCACAATGAACTCTAAACTGTTCAAAGTTGGTTTGTTAAATGCAGGCTCCTTAGGAACTAATCACGATAATTTCATAGTGGCACCAGGTTGATATAATGGCCATAATGAAAAACAATGTTACTTTAGACAACATATAAACAAACGCATCAAGAGCCCTAAAATCTTGTGGAAAAATTTAAAATCTAAAGTTCTTCCCCCGAAATCTTCCGAAATACCCATTCATCTGGCCAATCCTGATCACATTAATAAACATTTTTTAAATGTCCCTGGTAACTCTGAGATTTGCATTTCACAACTCTCATACTTTGAATGGCATAGATTTAGCAGTGCAAAGTTTACTCTAAAGCCCACTGATTAGGAAACAGTACTTAAACTTATAAAAGACCTAAAGTCCAATGCAACTGGTGTCGATGGAATTTCATTGGACATGATTTCCTCTCATTGGATATTATAACAGCCATGATTAATAAATCTCTAACTACATCAAAATTTCCTACTGCGTAGAAAACTGCCATCGTCAAACCCATTCCAAAAACCTTGGTTGTCACTGACATTAAAGAACTGCGTCCAATAAGTATTTTGCCATGTCTATCCAAGATACTGGAGAAAGTAATTGCTATTCAACTCAGACAATTTATTGAGACGCACAATATTCTACCCGATATGCAATCTGGCTTTAGAAAAAATCGAAGCACTTCTACAGCCATATTAGATGTATTGGACAACATTTTAGTCGCTCAGGATGAGGGAAAGGGTACAGTTTTGGCTCTGCTTGATTTTTCGAGGGCTTTTGACTCATTTAATGTTTCACTGCTCTTATCCAAATTGTCATTTTATGGTTTTGACACCAACACAGTCAAATGGTTCAATTCGTACCTAAGTGGTCGGGCGCAAACAGTTGAAGTTCGTAAAAGTGATGGCTCAACCTTGAAATCTGACCTATCTGAAGTTGGCAGGGACCTCAGGGTTCTGTTCTGGGCCCCCTGCTATTTATATTGTTCAGTGCAGACATAATTAAGGAGATCAAACATTGCAAGTATCATATGTGTGGTGCCGGCTCAGAATGCCACCACCCCCATCTCCTCCCATGGGTGTTGTAAAAGTCGACTGAAGGATTAGCCGGAGGATGGGCAGCAGCGTCCTTAGAGTACATTAACAACTTAACTGCGATCGCCAACCCGCCTGCCAAGCGTGGCGATTATGGCAAAACCCCCCAATGAGCCCACAACACATCCATATCGGTGGTTGTGGTGATCTTTGGGGGAGGCCTGTGTCCAGCAGTGGACTTGATTCGGCCGAAATGATGAAGTATCATATATACGCGGATGACATTCAAATATACTACTCTTTTGCACCCAATGAAATCCAAGAGGCAATTTGTAGAATTAACAACGATCTGAGTAATATTGGTAAATGGGCCAATCGGAATTCTCTTGTACTAAATGCAAGTAAGACCAAATATATGATCTTGGGCACAAGAAACCAGGTTAGGCTGATAGGCAATTTCGATCCATAGATCCTCATAGTCAGCACTCCAATTGAACGCGTACATGAAGCGCGAAATCTCGGACTGCTGATGGATGAGGAGTTACGATTTGAGCAGCATATCAACGAAGTGGTACGAAATTGTTTCTATCGGCTTAAGGTTCTTTATAAGTTGCGATGCCATCTCAGCGTAGACCTTCGCGTGCAACTGACGGACTCGCTAATTTTGTCAAAATTCAGCTACCTTGACGTGGCATATGGCCCTAGAATATTAGCGAAAACATCTAAACTTATACAAAGAGTACAAAATGCGTGTCCGCGATACTGCTATAAAATACCTGCAAGATGTCATGTTACTCCATTTCTAAACAAAGGCAACATTCTTAAAATGCATTTGAGAAGGGATTTGCATTTGGCATCATTGCTGTTTGGTTTGGTCAAAAGTAAGAAACCTCGTTACCTGTACTCAAAGTTGGACTGGATGAAGGAACACGGGAAATATGACACACGAGCATCATCCCATGCCTTACGCATCCCAAGACATAAGACCACTACGGTTCGGGGTAGCTTTAGGTATAACGCTATGCTACTAAGTGCTGGAACAATCTGCCGCCACCGCTACGTAGCCTTAACAATGTAGCTAATTTTCGTAATAAGTATAAATTGTTTCTTTTCGACATACAGAAATCAGCAACTTGGAGTTGTTTTTTATCGGAACGTACATATATATATATATATTTATAGACCCACGTTTGTTTCTCTCTTCCGAAATTTAAACTGAATTTTATAAAATTCTATCGCCTAATAATTACTACGCTTATTTATAGACGCCACATTATTAAAAACCTTATTTTTGTATTTTGAATTTTATGTATTATAACTGATCGTAACATTGACTATTTATATATTATGATTGTTATTTTTTATTATACCTTAATATTAATACTATTACACAGTCACATGACATAATATCCTGTCAGCCACCTTAGGCATCAGCTGAAAACCAGCGCTGTAGTGTTACTGCAGCACATGCTGAGCTCTTTGGTCACGCACCAACATACCGGGCCTAGTATATTGCCTTATAATTATTGTGCCGTAGTATACATGCTTGTCATCATGCTGCACCGTTATTATAGCTAGAGAAGTTTTTAATAAGTATTGTGTGAACTCGTATGTTTACTTTATTTATATTATATTTTTTTACTTTTTGGCTTGTGTTTGGGTGTTTTGTGACCAATAAACTATTTCTCTTTGTTCTTTCTTTCTTTTTCTTAGATGTAAATACCGTAGATGGAGTATTGTATAGATGACACATAAAATCCAGAAATTACAGGGAACAGAGATGCGTCTATACAAATAGATGTACATGAGTAAGGCGGGCAACATCTTGATGTTTTATCTCTTTCGGCGTATATCTTTATTTTAGTAGTGGGAATTGTTTAGCTCCAGCGAACTGGTGCTAGACAATTTAGTGAAATGTCTTGCTAAATTGTATTTCAGCTTAATAAGTGATATTTTTTGGGAACTTGTGTGATTGTGCACTTTGTGAATATTATTGAACCCTTAAACCATGGCGCACTGCGCAATTTTAGGTTATAAAAGCGACAATGGACAGAAAGTAATATATATATATATATATAGCATAACCTTTCATCGGTAAGTTTTGTCGTTTAAATGGACCAACTACAGTGTGCTATGGAAATTTTTACAAATATGTTGTAATAGTCTTTGCTAAAGCTGACTTTCTTTCTTTTATAAAATATATAAGCTTTTGCACGCCGCTTCGCACGCGTGGGATTTACGTTTCTAGGCTCGGTCGGATACAAAAAAGTTATTACAAATTTATTACTAACAAGTAATAGAAGGTAGATATCTGACCGAAGACGAATCCGATTAATCGGTTATTGCCACAAGCTTCGACCGAAGCCAAAGGTTTAAAAACTCTTAAGAAATTCACGTCACGATTGGCTAAAAGTGATTAAAATAATGTTTTTTAAAATGTTTATGGTGACTATATAAGCAACATTAATCATCTCGTTAAGATGATTAAAATTACCTTACAACTTGTCAAAAATAATCACACTGAAATAATATCGATATATATTTACTGCATGATTTTATAAAGTTTAATTCTATTTTACCAACAACAAGTTACAATAATTTCACTTATCATTAGATCACATTAAGTGAAGTTCGCTGCAAAATATTTGTACTTAGCCTTCTCAAGAACTTAATTAAAGTGTTGTAGCAAAAAACCATATATTACTAGCCAAAGGAGTCTTGAATTCTTATTAGCGTTTTGATATTTGTCAATTAAATTAAAAATAATTAGTAACCAACGCGAAGCAGTTGTAAGTTAAAAATAATAATTTATCTACATTTTCACCAATCAAATTGGATTTCCTGTCGCATAGTCCCGCAGCGTTAAATAATTTTTCACTAGGAACACTAGCGGGAGGAGTCGATAAATATTTAACTGTCGTATATAGGTATATGGACTAGAAGCTTAATATTCATAAATGACAGCATTCCTTAGAGGCAAAGGTTCTTTAAGAACATGTTAGATGTTCTTCAAAAGGAGTATAATGATGCAAATCTAACACATTACCACTTGTAATGTGGTAATGCAAGTTTATCATACAAATCCCTATATATATAATGTATAATATATAGTATATAGAATATAGAGAACTAGGATGTAATGAAAAAAAAAAAAAATTTATTACAATTATGTCAATATTGTCCCAGAAATGTACTAAACATAACTCTGTAAGCCGTTGTCCTCAGATTTAATTTTATTTCACAGTAATTATAACTTATGAGTAGTACATCTTGTTAATCCCATAATTATAGCAATTATGGGATTAACAAGATGTACTACTACTATTTTAGTTAAACAAAAAATATGGAAGAGCGTGGTAAAAAATTATAGCGGTTAGTTCAATTAAATAAAGATGTCTCAAGGTGGTAGGGTTCCTCGTCCGCAAATCCCTCATTAACAACATAGTGGCAATTGAAAGTGTGCCGAATAGGGTAGCGTACCTAATACTCCGAATACCCAAGAGGTATTCGTTGAAGAACGCCGTTAGACGTTCTTTGGCTGATATGAATTCGTTGAAGGTCATACAGGTCCACGCACCCACCTCAACACAGCCAGATTATGAAGTAGAGAGTATGAATGAACAAGCCGATTGCCTAAAAGATTTTAATACCATAGACCACGACCATATGCTGCGGCAGGTTATACAGAAGACCGAGAAGTATAAACTGCCATTATGCTTGGCATTTGTGGACAAAGCTTTCGATTCGATCGAAACCTGGGCAGTGCTCAATCTCTGTAGCGGTGTCATATTGACTATCAAGTACATCGTAGTGTTGAGGTGCTTATACAGAAACGCCACCATGTAGGACCGAGTACATGAACAGATCGCGGGGGCAATTCCATTTCAGAGAGGCGTGAGACAGGGAGACGTCATTTCTCCCAAATTGTTCACCACTGCAATGTAGGATGCCTTCAATCTACTGGAGTGGAAAGGATTCGGCATTAATATCAATGGCGATTCGAATTGCCAACGACATCGTAGTCATCGCAGAATCGCTACAAGAGCTCAGCTCAATGCTCGATAATCTCAACAGAGTTTTCCAACAGGTAGGCCTTAAAATGAACATGGGCAATACGAAAGTCATGTCAAACTTATGTCGTGCCCATTCCAATATCCGTTGGGAGCTCTGTTCCGAAATTGTTGATGAGTATGTCTACCTGGGACAAACTGTCCAGTTAGGTAGGTCCAACTTCGCGAAACAGGTCAATCGTCGAATCCGACTCGGCTGGGCAGTGTTCAGGAAAGTTCGCTACGTCTTTTCGTCAACAATACCGCAACGCCTCAAGATGAAAGTTTTTAACCAGTGTGTGTTACCAGTGATGACATAATATGGGACAGAGACGTGGTCACTCACAACAGGCCTCCTAAGAAAGCTCAAGGTCACTCAGCGAGCTGTCGAGAGAGCTAAGCTTGGTATTTCTCTGCGAGATCGAATCAGAATCGAGAAGATCCGTCGAAGAACTAAAGTTGCAAGCAACACAGCTGAAAGGATTAGTAAACTGAAGGGGCAATGGGCGGGGCACATTGCTCGTAGAACTGTTGGCCGTTCCGAAAAATACTGAAAAAGGTTCTGGAGAGGAGACCGCGCACCTAAAAACGCAGCGTGGGACGACCTCCAACGACGTGAACAGACGACCTGGTGAAGCTCGCTGGGAGTCGTTGGATGAGGGCGGTATATGACCGTTCGTAGTGGAAATCTATGGGGGAGGCCTTTGTTCATTCAGCGGTGGATGTCCTTTGGCTTGCTCATAAAAGTCTGATTACGGATAGGCTCTTAAATGTAAGAAATTATTCATCATTTTGCTAGATTTTTTATACTATTTATTTTGTTATAATGTTGGTTATTGTTACACACTGAAAAAGTTCATGTGAGTGCTATTTTATAATTTTAGTGTGTTCTTTGTTTGTTTAATTCAGCCCTTATGACGTTATTGCACAGAAAAGTTCGACTTTTAATTTAACTTCCTGCGGTACAATGGTATTTGCCATTTACATTATTTATTTATTTCTGAATCAACCCCGGATTTCAAAATATGAAGTTAATAATATTTTGGTCATAGATATATCATAGGATTATATATACATTTCACTTTAATAAAATCATAACTTTTAAATCGATCTCCTGAAAATAACGTTATTTGTTACTTATGGCGTTGTTGCACCCGGTGTACCATATGTAGATTTGTATGCATGTATATCTTATTATTGAAATCTTCATTTTTTGCACCTCTTTCGATACATTGCTTTGTTACAGAATGCCACATGGCATTAAATGGTGCATAATGATGGTACATAAGGTGGCCACTATTGTGCATAAAAGGGTAAATAAATAATTATAGGTTTTTGAAAAGGTCGTATTTTTTTCTCAATTTGATTGACTATTCCAAACCATAAAAATTATTGTCTTGTTTGTAAAAAGGTCTCGTTCAAATTGGGTATTACGTGAAAGGTTCGCGTTTAAGAGTTGGCGTCACGATCACGACCACGTAGAACGGTTTAGCGACTTACGAACTATAGTTGCTCATGGGCGTATCCAGCTTTTGACCCCTGGACGTGTAGGGGATATACCCAGTTTCGTAGCTTCAGGTGAGGGCCGCTACTTTCCCAGCCCTCTTCAAGTCGGCCATAGCTGTGTTGCTTGAAAAATAAAACTACAAAACAAAGCAGTCAAGTTCTATATTTTATCGTTTACTTAATTTATTTTGTACAAACTTCAACAATATATATAATAAATATTCAATTAAACTTCTATCATTCAGCAAACTGAACTCACTTTTTTGTCATAAGTATAGTTAAAATAAACAATACAATGATATTATAACTTATTGTCTAAACTTAATTAAACACAACTTCTTTGTGCAAATATGCCTAATAGTAGTTATAACTTTGGTTTCACCAACATAAAGTGACGACATGTTGGTAGCTGCATGTCGTGTAGAGCCGTATGGAACCGTCAAACTCAAGATCTAATGCTATGAGGAGCTTTAAAATAAGAAATACACTTAGATTGTAGTTCTTTTGTCACATAAATGCTTATATTTTTTATAAATGCATTTTTGTGATTACAAAAAGACTAATATAGAAAAAAATGGATTACTGAAGACAGTTGAACTTTGTCTATTTTAATCTTTGCGTTAGTTGCAACTCTATACACCTCAAATAGAAAATAGGGTTCCGATCCCTAATTACCTATAATTATTTTTTTAGATAAATTCGTTTCCAGTAAGATTTAAATAAATCCGATAAAATTATTTTCGATTTCTTGACAGTTTTTTTGTAATAAGGGCAAATAATTGTCTAGCTTGTTTATAACATTTACTGGCTAATCGTAGGTATTATATTCACATTTACTATTATTGTGATAAGCGGTAAGTTCACCTTACCTACATAAATAGCTACTAATTAACAATTGGTGTACATACGTGTTTACACGGCACTAACTAGGTGAGAATGAATATTGTCGAGTTAAATTATACTAAACTTAAAATACTTGCGTGATTTTAAGTTACAGATTTCTATTTTAGATTTTTACAAACGTCAATGAGGACATTTAAATCAAATGTTCAAGATCATCTTATCCGATCAGTCTTCCAAAGCGCAATATAATATTATATATTAAAGGACAGAGTTTGAATCGCTCCGTACGGCTCTCAGATAACTATAGTTACTCTCGTGTTGAACGTAAAAGTAACGTAAGACAGGGAACGCAACACAGCGACGTCACGCGACGCCCGCAAGGCGGTGCGCGGAGCGTGCGAAAGCGACGGGGAAACTCGCTCGCTCACACCCCGCACAATTAATTTATAAAATTATCTACATAATTATTATTTTGGTAACCATAATTATTGCAAAATATGTGCAAAACTGTAAGCGTCTCCTTTAGTTTACGATACACTGACTCTTTAAACGTTGCAACACTTAGAATTGTCTTGCACTTCAGATTTTTTCACATTTTATGTAAACGAATTGAAAACAACCGGCACACAACTATTCGGTGACATGTTTCGTACAAGGTAATGAAAAGCGAAACCTCTCGTCGAGCACACGTTAACGTTATTGCTTCAAGCTTATTACGTATCGCTGATATCAATAGATAGTAGACAGAATATAATAAATTACGTGTTGCGACGTGCGGTTTGGGATCTACCCGGCAATAAGCTCTCAATATTTACAGAGTAGTAGAAAATTGACCACTTCCAAAGTTAAATTACAAAAAATTTATGATTCCTTAGTCTGTTGTGCTAGAAAAGACAATACTGTCACAGAAGTGAACCGTCGTGAGGTAACTAACGGCAACATCCGGGGCCGCAGCGACCACGCTGCGCGACCTCCGTCTATCTAGAGAGATGTCAATCGAAAAATAAACAATACTTCAATAATATCTACCTTACTCGGTAAGGGACGTTCGATCTCTTAGGTATATCAATATTATCTTATTGCTAAGTACAGCGATGTCTTTCAAGTAGCCGAATCGGTTGTACATCGTGAATGAAATTTGAACATTATCAACATCGTCAAAATGTAATCTGCAAGAGCAACACTCGTCGAAGCAATACCAGCCCGCTCGCAATTATCAGATATTTGTAGGTACTATGTAGCGGTGCACGCGTCGGAAGACCTGGAAGGATGCGCGTCACACTTGCGAAACCTGCTTCCCTCCACAACGGCACTGCAATTATTCGCAAGGCTAAGAAGGAACTAAAAATGTACTCGCATCAAGTCTATACATTTTAGAGTATAATTATAGGCGTTACGAGTCGTAGAAAGTCACGTTGTGGAGGCTTTCTGGGCGGCTTCATGTCGTCAAGGATATTGTCTATTTATACACAACTGTCCATAGTAAGGCATCAGGTTCTCCCAGTGGTTGACAAGCGCCCAGGGTCCGGTGCGTGCCCGTAGGGAGCGCGTGGCGCGGGGCCGGGGATTGCCACCGAACCGCTCGCTCCCACAGCTAATGTAATCAGGGGAAGGCAATTACATCAACTAGGTAATGGGGAAAGTGCGCGTTACATAAAATGGCTCGATTCCTATGATGCGTACTGAATTAGGACGGAAGTGAATTCTGGTACCGATTTCACAGCTGATTTGTTAAGCTTATATAGATAACGTTGCAAAAATTTATCTAAACTCTCTTAAAATTTCCGAGGTTCGGTAGCCGACCTCATATAGATAGACGCGACCTCGCGTCGTTTCGGTACAGTGAGAAGCTTACAAATTGGAACTATTAAAAACTATACGGACAAAATTGATATGAATCGGCGTAGCCATTGCTTCTCTTAAGCATCTATTAGATACGATTAAACTAGCGCCCAATAACGCGGGCGAGTCGTTGACGTTAATGAATGTAATGTAAACAAAGGCTGAGTCGTAACGTCAGTGCTACATAGATGCTGCGTGTGAGTGTCAAGCTGAACGAAACAAGCGAGTCACTGCGCGTCGCACTCCGTCGCACCACTATAAACACACCAGTAACCGGTAACAACAAGTTGTGCTATTGCTCGACACCATTTCGGGGAAGTAAAATGACATCTCACAATCGGTAACAAATCATCGAACTTCACAATATTTATAAGTACAGCTCTGTTAAGAATTTTACAGATAGACAGTGATATTCATCGAATACAAAAATAAGCTTTTAGAGTTTCCTCAATTTTATCCAATACCTTACATTACATCACTAGTGACGAATAAAAAAGGGCACGCTCGCGAGAACGATCCTCTCCGATCGACGGCTCGACTCACCGGGAACGGGGTCCGAACGTGAACGCAAACGAACGGATACGAATCGGAACGACAGAACACGGTGAACGCGCGCGAACATCGGTCGCAAAACAAACGATCACTAAGCTTCGGCCACGCGAATACAAAACACTCCGATAAACACGTCGAACGTCTCTAGAACGCGAAAGAACAATGTCCAGGGGGACGCGGCGCAAACGCGCGGCGGCGCCGGTCGCGCGCGTCGCTCCCGCCCGCTATATGTACACGCGACACGTCTAGCGTAAAAAATAATTAAGTGCGCTTGGGTGGGCTCAGGAGCTCGGGCAGCGGTGCGGGCAGCGGCAGCGGCGCGTCGTCGACCAGCGCGGGCAGCAGCGCGAGCGCCAGCGCGGGTCAGACCGGCGCGGGCGGCGGCGCGGCGGCCGGCGCGCGCGGCGCCGCGCCGCCCGCCTGCAGCACCACGCGGTGCCCGTTGGGCGTCACGGCGTCCAGCAGCACGGCCGTGGGCGCGCCGCCGTCCGGCTCGTGCGGCGCGCCCGGCGCCCCCGGCGCGCCCGGCTCGTCGTGCGCGCGCCGGTGCCGGCGCCACGCGTGCTGGATGAGGCGCGCGCAGTACTCCTCTCGCTGCCTCCACAGCGTCGACGACACGGGCTCGTAGCCCACCTCGTCGGGCCGCCCCACCTCCAGGTCGCCCGGGTCCTCGATTGGGTTCCCCTTTCTTGCGAAGAAGTCTTTCGTGAGCGCGTCGAGGATGTCCACGCAGAACATCATGTCGCCGCGACATATCGGGATGTCCATCGATATGATTTTGTATTTGTTGGGCTTGTGGATCTGCAGCGGTGGCTCCAACACGTCCAGGAAATCGGATAGCTGGTCGTAACGGATGTACTGCGTGCCGTCCGGATCAAACCGCTGCCAAATTTCATAGTACATGTCATAGTCGTCGTCCGTGAGACCCTCCTGCACGTCTTCTGTCGCCTGTTTACAAAATAAAATACCATTATAATAGTACCTATAGAATAACAGTATAATATCTTTCAAAACAAGAATCAGTAATCATAATTACCTGTGAGTAATTCTCGAGAATTACAGCGATGTACATGTTGATGACGATAAGAAAGGATATGACGAGGTAGGACAGCAGGTAGGTGATGCCGATGGTGGCGGATCCACAGTTGCCAGGGTAACCACGCTCATTGTCTGGCAAGTCGCATTCCTCCTCGTTGATGATGCCGTCCAACACACCATCCCAACCGGCAGACGTTGACATCTAAAACACAAAACAATATTACCAATATCTAAAAAATTTAAAAACAACCCTGATTCACTTAGAATAACTGACCTGAAATAGCAGGATCATACTCTGCACGAAAGTCTTAAAGTTGTATACGTCATCTAGACCACCTTTGTCCTTGACGTGCATGAAGAACGACATGCCGAAGATGGCGAAAATGAACATGACGAGAAACAGCAACAGGCAGATGTTGAACAGAGCCGGCAGTGACATCGCCAACGCGAACAATAACGTCCTGATACCTTTAGCGCCTTTTACGAGACGCAATACACGACCGACCTTCGCAACTCTCACGACTCTCAGTAAAGTCGGTGACACAAAATATTTTTCTATAATATCACTCAGTACCAAACCTGTAAATAAAGAAGCACCGATTTAGTATTTATTTTAAAGTAAGATTAATTCAATAGTATTAGAATTCGAAATACTTACTAAGAATTGAAAAATTGACTACTACGAAATCAAACAGGTTCCACGGTTCCACGAAGTAGTGGTAGCGTAAGGCGAACATTTTTAGTAGGCACTCTGAACTAAATATCACGATGAATATCATATTAAGATAGTCCAGAACGGTGCTGAAGGTCTCTGATTGCTGGTAGTGATCAAGCGTCATCGTTAACATATTAAGGCCAATAAACAACATAATAATCATGTCAAACTTCTTGTCGGTCACTATCTCGAACACGATTGCTTGCGGACGCCACTGTAATAAAGAATATTATCTCATATGGTTACATCTCTTTTATAAGTTCAGTAGCGTAGCGGTAATATCCGTCGACTAGGAAAATATGAAAATCGCAATGCTTCAATTTTAAATTATGGCAACATAAATTGCAAAAATGTATAACAAAAACAAATACCGACTTCAAAAACCCAACACCTGGCCCCGGCCGACTTCATAAAGTTTTTTTTTCCTTTTCAGTGGATTTAATATTTTTATATCGTGTACGGTTTTTGAAGTGGGTATTTTTTTTTTTTGTTAAAAAGTTTTAATTATTTCTTTTTAGTTTAAATAAATTAGGAACTTTTTCCAATTTGATATCAGTATTTAACACTAAAAATAAGAATGACTCAAATCGGTTCTCTGATCTGAGAGGAATCGAAACTATTAAGACATCATCTAGATAAGCGCAGTCAAATTACCCTGTTTATTGAAGCTAGTTTAAAAACCACTCAATCAAATGTAATAAAATTTATATGGGATCAATTCGAAAACATTCTGCATCAATTAAAATATGAATTGATCAAATTTGTCCACTAATCTCGGAGAAATCGGTGTACATAAATAAAAAAAAATACGCATCGAATTGAGAACCCTTTTCGAAGTCCGTAAAAATAGGGTTTGCGGGACTTTGGGATCTGCACTGGTTGCGCAAGCGTCTCAAACTACGATAAGGCGTAAAAATCCTACTTAACTTTAATGATTACAAACCGAAGTAGGGCATTACTATTATACAAGGTGTCGATTTATCAACTGCAACACTCCAATGCGGTAAATAGCTCCATTAATAATGAAAGATCCAAAACACTTGCAGCTTGTAATTATACGCTCAAGCTGACATCTGCAATTTAAATAATTGTATTTCTAGCCTTAATGCTGACCTGAATACGATCGCAGACTAGTCACGTAATTTTGAAGTTGCCGTGTACGTCGGTAAATGTCAAGCCATCTTTACGGGTAACTCATTTCACTTAAAAAACCTAAATACTGATCACCTTACGCTGATTATATTTGACAGTTATTCCGTTATCACCTGACTAAAAGGAGCAAGTATGTCGGGTTAGCCGTAATGTCACAGCCATACTGCGATCGCTCTATACATAGATTTAAGCATTTTCTCCCATCTAACACTAAAACCCGTCTGGTCCAGTCCGTTGTGCTTCCTGTAATTGACTATGCGAATGTTTGTCACTCGAATTTATCCCAAGACCTTCTTAACAAATTAAACCGACATCTCAATAACTGCATTCGCTTCATTTTTGGAATTCGGAGGTATGGCCACATCTCTTTATACCGTTCCCAGCTTAAACGGCTGCCTATCCGCCAGAGAAGATCAGTGAGATTTCTTTGTCTCCTGTTCTCCTTTATTAACGATCCTTGTGCTCCTGATTATATCAAAAGAGATTTTCTAGTGTTGGGTAGCTCTTATAGCCGTAACCTGCGTGCTGCCAAGAATTTCATTCTCTTCAGTTTCCTTCCCACCGTACAGATTATATTTCTAACACCTTTGCTGTCTTAACGATCAAAATATGGAACAAGCTTCCCCTTGATGTGAAATGTTAACTCAAACGCAAAGATCGGGAATACTTTTTGAATTCGCTGGAATCCTAATAGACAATTACGGGCATGGTTGAAATGATAAATAGTAGGTATTGTATGTAGTATATTTTAAACTCATTTAATTGACCGTATTTATAGTATGTAGATTTTATGTATGTATATATTATCATACATTTTTTGTTATATATCTTTTTTGTACCTCTATTTAATGCATTTATTTTTGAAACCAAAGGTTGACTGGTAGAGAATGCCTTATGGCATTAAGTCCGCCTTGTGTACCATCATTGTGCATAAAAGTATAAAAAATAGTTAATTTTGATGGTATGGTTGTTCTTAAAATCTGCAATCCCGGGTGCGTGGCCTCAATAATATTGCCAGTACGAACACGCTGTGTCGTGTGATACCGCCAGTACGTGCCTGATGGCCATCGGAACATGTAGGACGACGATTCTTGGAACGAATTTGGCGGGTCTCCGACCACTTCTAAAGCCTCGCAGACCTCGCACGATGTAGGCGTGGACTTGAAATCGTTCATATATATCTATGAAACCTGACGGGCGCTATGGAACCGAAATAAATTAGAAGCTTGGCAAGTTGTTCTTGGTTTAGTTTGCCGTGCAGTGCTTACGGGGGCGCTACCGTATTCTCGGCGGTCACTCGGTGTTAGCACGCATATTCATATAGCGGACGACAGGATCCATTCGGGATAGACTCTCTCGATCCCGCTCTGCGATCTCCTACTTGAGCATGACGCTCTCACAGAAGGAGACAGCTGCATTCCAGTTTCCGTTTTCTGTCAACATAGCCAACACTACTGTTAGCAGAGAGAGATCTTGCCCGATCGGTCGATCGGCGACCACGTTCCGCCACTCGGTAGCCCACGCAGGGCATTTCTCGAGCGTGTGCTGT
Source organism: Diloba caeruleocephala (assembly GCA_947459985.1). NCBI lineage: Eukaryota > Metazoa > Arthropoda > Insecta > Lepidoptera > Noctuidae > Diloba > Diloba caeruleocephala. The sequence continues at coordinate 9,994,689 of OX381618.1, forward strand.
GCGATATGCTGGACGCTTCTGCAGCGCACTGCACCGTGACCTTGCATCTTATCCTGTGCAGGTATGCACCCAGACAACCGTGTCCGATATATACCTGCGTCAGATGTTTGGTACCTACCACCAGATCCTATGACAGGCGTATGAGGCCATTGACCGCCAGCTGTTTTGTATTGATTCTGTGTTAAATATAGATTGCTCTGTTAAAAATGACTATACAATTATTATTTTCGGTTAGAGTATCGTCCTTTTTCCCCTCGTAGCAGATAGATGATTAAATCAGCACCTTGTATTCATATTTACAAGTGGAGATATTGCAAACATGCATACATAACATTGGTAACAATTTATACATCAAACAAAATTGTTGTTACCTTCGGTCTCGGTATAGCTTTCAACGGCTTCTTAGAACCCATTTTCTTCATGGCATTGTAGTATTTCTTCTGATCTTCAGTCATGAACATCTCGAGACTGCCACCAGCTTTCTTCTTCTGTTCGTTAAAATTGTCGATGATCACACCGATGAACAGGTTGAGAGTGAAGAATGACCCAAATATAATGAAGAACACGAAGTACAGGTACATGTAGATGTTTGTTTCACGGATTGGCTGGCGTCCCACCTGGAATGACAATATCCGTTTTTAGATACAACCTAATAATAAAATTTAAGCTGACATCTTTGACCCTAATACGGGCAAACTATCCAAACGTCGTAATTTCAAAAGATAGCGTCGCACGGTATATTAATTAGATGGACAGCAGTAATACCAATTGTGAGAAGCTTTCCATCCAGTTAGGGGTTGAATATTATTTCAGAAGAAAATCAATATATATATATATATATATATATATATATAATATTCAAGGTTTTGGTAGATTTAGTTTTAGGTAATTCATGCAAAAGTTGAGACACCTACATATGTTTAAGTAAATAGGTTTAATCTTAGTCATACGTTTGAATAACTACAAACAATTAACATACTTCTCTAGAATCAATAGCGTCGTTCATGATTTGTATCCATCCCTTGAAGGTGGCGACTTGGAAAAGGCAAAGGTAGGCTTTGCCAACGTGGTCAAAGTTCATTGGCGAGTTCTCCCAAGTATAGTTCTCTAAAATGCATGCATTGCGGTCCGGAATAATCTCGTGGCTCAACGTTGTGTGGTTCAGGTCGACGCACTGGAAATAATAGTGTTCATTTCATTAGCAAGTTTTATAGAAAGAATTTAACTTAAACGAAGTAATCGAATTATTTTAAGATAGTCTTAAAATAATTCGATTACTTCGTTTAAGTTAAATTCTTTTTTTTCTATTTTGGGTCTATTCGTGCACAGATTAATGAATATCAATTTTGACTAATCTGACGTTTCGATCACGTTGCATTGACCGTGGTCAGTAGTAGACTACTAGTCAAAATGTTATTTTGATGTTAATTAAGCGCAAATATACCCGACTTGGTCTTAAAATAATGCATTATATACATATGTATAAATTTAATTCGCAAAAGTTTAAGAAGTACTAAGTCATCGAATAGAAGGCTTCTACTAAAGTTTATGAAAAAATAATGTTATAATCACTGCTGGGAACAGGCCTCTCTCTGTTTATGTTACTTTCTTTAGTCCTGTGCTAATTAATCGCATCCACATCAACCCCGCGATCCTCATCAATCCATCACGCTTCGGGACCCGCGCTCCGTTTTGCATTTCTCGGTCTTCACTCTGTCAAGGTTCGGCACCAGCTGCCATCACTTCATCTTGTCAAATATCCTACCTATTGGTACGGTACCTTAAAGTATTTTCCAGCGAATAGTTGGACACCCATGATAGCGAAGATGAGCCAGAAGATAAGACACACCAACAACACGTTGAAGATGGACGGGATTGCCTGCACCAGTGCGTTCACCACCACCTGCCATCATACCTATTCGTTACTAATGCTGACAATGGGAGCTTTGCTGGACTTGCGTTTATCTATAATGAGTGTATTGTAAAACAGATACATTCTTTTGTTTAGGACAGCGTGCATTTGTTAGTAGGCGTATAAAATTTGTTTGAAAGCAAGGACATTAATTTTTGTTGGGACTGTGCTTAGGGTTTCAAGTTCTTATTGATTATGAACTTTTACCAGTTTGATTTGGTGATTATATGAATGATACTGATTGATAATGATATTGGTATAAATATCTACGTAACTTGAATTTACTTACATAACATTGAATACATCGAAGCACATATCAAAGCAACATAAAAACTACACTACTTACTTACCTTGTCGACTAATTTAGCCATCCACAATGTATGGGATTAGTAGTAATAACGCATGCGACTTGCCGCTCGTACGATGGAGATACAAGAAGAATAAAATCTAAGGTGCAGAATATAAATTAGCATTCCAATAAACTAATTAATTACAAAACTCTACGCTAATAATAATAAGACCAATAGAAAAGAAGACCAAAACATGGATGAAAATCTCTCCTAAAATAAATCCAATTGAACCATTTCTAAAAGAGTGTATGACGAACAGTGATAATACAAAGCCATTCAGGGGTGCCACCGACCACTTCAAAATGATTCACTAATAATTAAATCGATAAAAATTGACTACTGCCAATGAATTAGTAACAACTGTGGAAATTAACAATTTAAAACAAACTAGATCAGGTGATTGATGTAGAAATATCGAAAAAGGAATCATACTTGAATGTTGGAAATATTATAATGTTAATTATGATAGTAGAAGTTGAAATATAAATGAGAAAGTGAAGTGTAGAGCAAAGTGTGTGGTGGATGGATGATAGGGTGTTGCCAGCGGCGCAGGGTGGTACGTACCCTCATGCCCTGCATGCGGCTCATGGCTCTTAGCGGGCGCAGTGCGCGCAGCGTTCGCATCGTTTTGAACGCCTGAATGCCGCCGGCACCACAAAGCGCCGCTACGAAGTTTATAAGCGAGACCTGATGAAATCAAGGGTTGCATATTGAGACAATTTATACTTCAACAGTTTGATGAATAAATATAATTTTGATGTATACTGCAGCACCTAAAAAGACAGCAAAATACAACTCCACGTTCTACGACAACTACATTTGAGTATTCCACATTGTGGTTGAAGACACACGACCTTGTCACCTGTGTAACGAACCTAAGAACAGAAATATCTTTTCATTTCGATGACGACTTAGTTGGATTTACAGAAGTAATGCCTATCCCAGAGTATCAAAAAAGAAATAAATGTGATAATCACCGAAGTTACACACATTTGTACATCGCCGTCAGTTTGAGGACATCAAAGAATTAAAACTGATACCTTAGAGTTACGTTTTACATTTTCTTTACTGTTTCTCTGATGTCCCGAAAGTAAAGCTACATTACATGTTGAGAATAAATATCGAGGTATATATAGTAAAATATAATGCTTTTGTATAACATCGACAGCATTCAAGATAATGTGCCATTTTCAGTTTTAAACTTTTTACTTTAATGTGTCGGACATATTTCCAGGTAAACTATTCATATTACTTGAAAACGGCACTATCTCGTACGATAGCACAAAGATAGAAGTCGTGTTGGTTCATGCACTTGAAAATATTAGGATTTCAAGTCACTCTTTAAAAGTCTTTTTATATTTGGCCACAGGTAAAAGTTGGGTAGCAGGGTTCGTGGGTAAGAGAGTCACATAGAAGCAGTATCCATAAACAAACAGTACGACATCGAGAGCTCGAGGCAGCTGGGTGAGGCCGGTCGGAATTCCACTGCCATTGACATCGAACAATCAAAGCTGCACGCTTTGAGTTGCGTTGCACATCTACCACTGCAGAGTAGTGAACAATAATTCCAGATATTGTATATTTGGTACAAGATGAATTGTAAAACAATATAAATAATGGGTTAAATCAGAACACGAAAATAACTGTATCATTAGAATGTCTCAGTTGTTTTTATCACATATATTACTGTTTCCGGAACCTGTTTAGATCCATTTTTTGTTGTATTTATATCTTGCACTCAATACTTGTATATTTATGCATGAGGTGAACATATTTATACTAAATAGTCTCGATGTGCAACGCAACAGTACCGATAGAGAGCCACTAGTGGGAAACTGGTGGCGCGTACTCACGCGCATGCCCTCCCAGCGAGAGACCGCGCGAAGCGGCCGCAGTGCGCGCAACGTGCGCATCGAACGGAACGCCGGGATGTCGTCTGCGCCCGCCATCACCGCACCGTGGTTTACGAGCGACAACTAACGCCACACCATTCGTCATTTATTTTATTAATTCAACAAGTTTCTTACGCTTATCTTTATAGTTTAAATTAATAATATATACTCAGTCTTCCCAGGTATAGCACGTTGAAAAGCTAATGTGTTAGTTCTGTTCTTCCAAAAGAACTAAGTTCAATCAGAACCATTATCTTAACTGCGAGTATATTTTTGCATGACTACGACTATAAGTCAGTTCTCGTGTCAAAATGACTAAGTAAGCTAAAATCTACCTGTAAGAAAAACTGCAAGATTACAGATTATTAGTTCAATAAAAATAATGAAACAGTATATTACCATAACAATGATGAAGTCGAGCCAACACCAAGCATTTGTAAAGTACTTCTGGAAACCGAGAGCGAGCCACTTGATCAACATCTCAATGAAGAAAATGACAGTAAAGATTCGATCCATATAATACAAGATGTCTTGAAGAATCGGTCGATGTGGTAAATTTACATCTTCTAAAGCCTGTAACATATACAAATAATCAGTATTAAAATCAAAATTATCTTATTGCTTTTACGGAATGATGCGAAAACTTACCAAAGCCAAACTACTGAGCAAAATCATTGTAATCACAGCCGTTTCAAAATACGTGTTCTCAATAAGTTTGAACGTTTTCAGTCGGAGCATGCCCCAGCCTTGCCAGAAAGGTGACTCGTCGTCGCCAGCGAGGAATGGGAATTTTGCATAGCACGGCTCAGGACAGCAGTCCGCAGGACTATCATCCACAACTTCTTCATCAGCTGCTACTATTATATCTGTCTTACCGAGACCTCCGTCTAACTTTCCATCTTCTTCCTCTTCGACCATTTCTATGAAAAATACCGTAAATCTTAATACAAAACGTTCCAAGTTTCTTATTTGAGTACATAAAGTTATGGTCATCTTTAGAACCTTCTTCTAATCCTAATTCTTCTTTACTGGCATCCTTTTTTTCTTCACCATCTATTGTATCCGCAGATCCTTTGTGACTCTCGTCTTTGAATGACCTAATCTTATGACTGCCGTACGATTTCTGACTGATTGTATCGTCATCCTAAACAATAAATGACATTATATTAAATGTTCACAAATCATTTATTTTTAGCAAACTTAATTTTGCCATAGTTACCTGTATAGGATACCCATGATGATTTAACTCACAATCTAACCGGTTGTCTCTATGATTATCTGTTATCGCGTTAATATTATTCAACAACATTTTTCCTTTTTTGTATTTATTGTCACCTGAAACATCACTAAGGTTACATGTGCTTCTATTTTCTGAACAATAGATATTTTTTTGAAATTTATCTATGTTTACCTGGTATAGTGAATTCCATACCGTCACCTATAGCTACTTCTACTTGGTCTTTGAGTTTCTTGTCTTTGTACAGTACGGCGTCTTCGAGATCTGTACCTAGCTCCAGTTCGTTGTCGACGCGCTCTGAGGAGACACAGCGGCCACACAAAGCCGCCTTTAAGCCTACATGCCGTATGTTGTGCCCACGATGCGTTTGCAGATGCCAGCCGACGACCAAGCATAGAAATCAGACCAGTACGAATCGACTTAGTTATTTTCGTCAAATTGTTTCTTATAATCACATGATGTAAATGTATTTTGATTTTAATTTTTCTGAATACTTTTATGACGGATACAAAAAAAGATGATTTTCTTTATACAATTAATATGTGCTGACAATAAGTAACTAATAAATTTTCTATGATGGCAATGTTATCAAATTTAAGGATATCAGGTAAGTCATAAAAAAGAGTTCACGTGTGGTACGAGTACGAGTTCACGTATCAGACAATCTGACAGGTTAAGGCAATCATTCACTTTAACTTAAAATTGTTGTTAGACAGCATCGAAGGTGCAGTAATATGTTTATGGAAAATTATACATGATTGAATTCAAACAGATAGTTTATTTTATAATACATAATTCATACATAATATTCATGCAAAAACACACAAAGCCCGCGATAGATATATGTTACACAGAATAACCGCACAACAAAAGCGTGAAATAAATTACCTAACAAGTGATAATGTTTCAATGAGCATGGACAACATGGTTACATTGCTAATTTGAAAATGATAACCAAAATGTATGATTTCGGCCCATTTATTACATTGTAACAAACGACGAGGAGTCCAATGTTCAGGAGTCCACGGACTGATATTACGGATAGGTATATCAAGGATTTGTAAGCCACGATAAGCGTACAATTGGTATATAATTACGGTGGCCATAAGATTCATATAAACATGGACCTTACTGCATATCAATAAAGGGGCCTACTCAAAGCACTGCCTGCAGGGCCCCACATTAAGTATCTCTGCCGGATTGAATATTTGCAGAGCCGATATCTATAATCTATTCCCTGCGGCAGAGCTGCAGTGCAAGTAGTGCCGCGATTACCATTTACCATTATGTTTGTTTATAGACCAATGATATTATACCATAGATATGTTACGTCCATATTAAATGGCGCACAAAACTCAGTCTCGCTGTATGTAGGTATAAAACTACACACCTATGCTGTAAGAAAGAAGATACAAAAACTACGAGAGCAAAAGAGATAGCTATCTAAAATGACAACACGTGTACTTGATGTCTTTGTCGCACCTGTTATAGAACATATGTGTTGATCTTTTCTTTGCTTGGCCTGTGTTTTGTTCGAGAATATTATTCTATAGATAATTTGAATAGTATTTTTATTACAATATTTTATATAGTTTGTTATTCACGTGTGGTATGACATCTCTTGTTCTTTATTTATTTTTGCTTGATAGTTTGTGCATTTTTTATACGCACGAAGGCATTGTTATTACTCAATTAATAAAACAATGCAGATTGTGACAGTGTGTACTCGTTGTTATGTCTTGGGCGAACTGATTGCGAGGGGCTACAATTGGGGGAGTTTTGGTTCTTACTTTTGGCGCGCATGTAACATATCTACTTCTTTTAATATCATTGTTAAATGTCAATCACACATCCAACATGGTGGCGCGTCCTCTCAAAAATGTTTAATATTCTAATATTTATTTTAATCATGAAACGCCAATAAGACGTTTGGAGAGATTCTTGAATTATATAGAGGTCTAGCATGTTTGTGATAGGCAAACCACGATAATTATAGCAATAGGGCTACATTACCAGTTTAAAAAATTGTCTAGTGTGAGTTCACACGCGGTAGAAGAGAAATTTTGTATTTTGGTTAATTTGTAAGAGAATGAGATGAATACTATGAAGGTGGTAAACAGAGAGAAAGAGAGAGCGATTGATCGACCATTGGGAATAGGGAAACGTGTTTAATCTCATTCTCTCACCCTCTCTCTCTCTCTAAACCCTATAAATAACTTTATAGTTGTCCCTCTTTCGTTACACATTTTCGTTTCATAAAATCCAATTCACACTATCCCAAAAGAAGTATCACTTCAATATACATTTGTTTCTGCTTCTCTAAAAATATTCATGTAGCTAAACGTTTCACGTATTTCTTTTTTATGCAGATTAGAACTGTTGAAACTAGTGCTACTTTTTAATGTTTATTCGTGATCAGATCTGGCGGGAATACGTTGACACCTTTGCGACGTTTGATGTGTAATGACATGCCGGGTCATGTGGAGCAAGACACCCTGCGGTAGGAGCTACGTGCAGGGCCCTGCAGGCATTGATGTGACGGATTGACATGTCACTTTACGTCAAACAATGTATTTCTTGCTTAATTGAGAACACGTTCGTTTTAAGGATTTGTCTGTTTTTTCCTTTTTGTCAAGTGTGATCGTAACACAAAAACAGGTCAAGTTCATAATCTTAAATCTAAAGATTTTGGATTAGACTGATTACTAATTTCGGCCGTATGAGGCGACCAGATCGATAATGGACGTAACTAGTAATGGGTTCTTACCTGGGTAAATAGCCTTTGTCAAGTAAATGCCCATAAACATTTACCTGTTCCTAACCATAACTTCGGATACTTAACCGTTGCCGAATGACGAAGGTTAAACAGAACTAGATTTTTATTTAAGCTTCTATACACATTGATAGTACACAAGGCGCACTTCATGCCATGAGGCATTCTCTACGTCTACTATGGTTGACCCTTGGATTACTGTGTGACACATTTTCCTTCCTTGCCTGCTTTATGAATGGAATTCACTTAAAGTTCGATGTATAAAATATATGTATATATTATCATCTAAAGTAAATAGACACACCACACAAGACAGCCATTATGCAGTGAAGCTGTTAGGTACTTACTTTTTCCTTTTGTACACAATACTGAGTCTACTGATAGTAACGAAAATGAAAGGAAGAGATACAAAATGGAAAAATAACGGTGGAATAAGGACTCAAACACACAACATTAAACATAAAGGGTCTGCATTTCTACACTTGGATCGCTAGGGCGCAGGCAACGCACAGTGTTCACAAAATATAATCACGCAATTCAAATATTTTGGATTAGAAATTCCATGCTATTCCAAACATTTATCAATTATACACAAATCATGCTACAACAGGAATTGGAATATTTAAGTACGCAGTAATGGAGGAAATCAATTAATTGATTGTGCAATCATGTTACTTAATTGCTAGAAATATTCTTTTAAAATAATGATAGTTTTTTGCATTATTGTTTCATCATTTGTAATGTTTACGACTCCATTGCCTTGTTTATCATTCGGGAGAATAAATACAGTTTGCACGTTTATCTACATTACGCATAACGATTATTAAGGTATGATACATAGAGGTACATTGACATGCCACAACATACGGGCAATCGGACACACATCTTACCGGGTGCGTGAATCGCTATCTGATTGGTCAATTTGTTCTTCAGTAGCTTTAGCACGTCGGCTACATTTCGTTTGATCCAATCGATGAACCTTGATATTCTGTTAAAGGCTTCTGCTATCTTGTTCGTATCCTGGTCGGCAGTCGGTGTGGACAAACTCGATGAGCCGAAATTTGACAGTAAAAGGGCCAAGAAAAGGTTGAGTACCTGAAATATATTTTATTTAGATATTTCGTTTATATACAAAACAAAAAAATAATTCTTAGAGATGATATTTGATTACAGAAACATGAGTGTCCTTTGTTACATAGGTGGGTAAAATTGACGATACAAAAAATAAATTAAGAAAATCATTTGTAATCTATATTGTTGGACAATTTTGATGGCGAGGACTAATATAATTTCATTAAATTGAAAGAACTTCCGATACTAACCACAAGATTACCAATGACGACGGTAGCCAGAAAGAAGGGTATACAAGAGACGTCGCCGACCAACATACAATCCCACATACTCTCTATCCATTCTCCGCAGAGTACTCGGAACACAATCATGAAACTGTGCATAAAATCCGTAAAGTTCCATCGCGGGAGGTCACCGTCCGGAAAACGGTCTACGTAATCTGTACATACACACAAAGTACATTAACAAATGAACAATGGTCTAAATTGGCATTACTTTATAAAGTAAACATTGAAAAAATATCTCCTCTTTACTTATTAGGCCTTTTGCATATTGTTTAGATTTTGTAGACAGATCTATGTGAAAGACAACCACAGCACGCCACAACAAACAATAGCAATATATATGATAGTCATAGGAGCATATTAAATGAATAAGTGTGTATATTTTAAATAGATACATATAAGTAAAGAGACATATTTTAATAATAATTTAAATATTGGAATAGATAAGCCATTAGCACAAGGTAGAGCATAGACGATATACAATCAGTGAGAGATTTTAATATGTCAACACAAACGAGTATGAAATTTCGTACTTCAACATCACACATGATTATCGTTTAGGTATACCTTCATGACAGCTCTATCAGCTAGTAGAATGATAGAAACACTGCTAACTGACAGAATCTGTAGCCGACTATCTTCTCTACAAAAAGCATATCGTCTCTGATCTATGAAGTATATCACGAAATATAAACGTCGCAGTATGATACTCATAGTTAAGCTAAACGTATATTTTAACAAAATTAAGAATCAATCCTCGGCTGTAATAAACACGTTATTTAAATGAACCAAACAGATTGACAACAAAAAATTTATCTGCTCATACTGCGATCGATATAATAAGCTCCTTCATATTTTTATCTAGTTGTCTAATATTGTGATGTTGTCTTAGAATAATAAACACCTAGTATAGCATCTCGGGAACCACTATCCTAACGTGTAATTTTCCACCAATTTTCGGAAGTAGAGTTCACAAGAAAATGGCCACTTATGTAGTCACGGTTCATAATATATGCTGCGAGTGCCGCTTATTCGTCTAGGCGTTATTATTGTAAGGTGTTAGTACTATAATTATTTTTCTAATATTCTGTGATATTCCTAAAGCTATCTATATCATGCCATTCACTACACTATGAGTCAACTAAATATCAAGCTTTAAAACTTCAACAATGTACTTACTATAACAGCATGCTATTTAGTAGTACTATAGAATATTAGAGACATAAATATAGCGCAGACGGAAGGCTTAGAAAACGTAAAGATTCAGAATGTCCAAAGAAAAGATGTATAAAGGAAATATGAAAGGTAGCTAGCGTAATGTCTCACAAGTGAGGCGCCTTTTCCATGGGGCTTTTAGAAAGAGGACTGTACATACTTTTAGGATTTCAGGCTCACTTGGAAGGGACACATCGAATTTTACCAATCGTCTAATGAGCACAACAGTGTGACGCACATAAACACAATATTCACTATTCAAACAACAACGGCGAGCCCCAATTAAAGTGTGGACTTAGTCAAGTAATTTCGTTCAGGGCCGTTTAGAATTTGTTAAGCGCAAGGTTTTGTGTCGTAAACGCCTAGAGTGTAAATTTCCCATCTTAGTCTTTGTTTTAACTGCTGTAGTGCAGTCCTTTCATTCAGTAGTTCACGCATACCCTATATATTACTACTACTATACATTCTACAATATATCTACTACACCGGTTGGATTAATTCGTAATTTAAACAGAATTTCCTGAGCCCATGCTCTGCAGCTCATAGCGAAGCTGCAAATCCAATATATTTTCCAAAAAAGCTTTAGTTCTGATTTAAAGCTCACTACTTAAACTTATGGTCTGAATTCAGCATTTAATATCCCTGATTGTTGTTGTAATGAGTCTCAAAACATGATGGTACTTTATGTTCTTGTCATTTTTTAATACAATGTGGAATACCAGTAGTGTTCTGAATGTTGATGCGTTAACATGATTCTAAATACCTTAGAGCATCTGTTTCCTGAACATAGAGTTTAGTCACAAAATGCCATCCACGCTTTAATAGATTATGTAACACTAAATATACTTCAACTGTACGAGTATTATGACATTTAATTTTAGATTTTTTGCTCAATTCGTTAATGTGCTGAGCTGTGTATCTTTAACCATAGCCAATGATATGGAAATATCAGCAAAAAACACATATATTTGACGATTAATACTATAATAAATTAATATAAATTACTCAAATTATAATTATGGATATAAATAAATAGGTTGATTAGTCATGAACTTGGATCAAGAGCAGAGCAGATGTTAGTTGAGGAAATTTTGGTCCCCTTTCAAGAACTAACTCTGGAACGGTATTTGAAACTCAAGAGATGTGCAAATTCAATTAAAAATTATAACGTTGTAACTAAGTGACTTTGCACATTATTGGACCACAGCTGGCAAAAGAAATTCCCAATTTGACATTTAATAAAATCACATGTGTGTTGAAATATATTTGTGGTGGTACATCGGGCGCCGCCGCCGCGAACCAACAGTCAACATCTCCAATCAAACACCAATGTACATGCAACACTCCCACCAATTACACTTACCTACGTAATTTTTCCCGAAAAGTTGCATACCCATCACCGCAAATATGAAAATAATGATGCACAATACGAAGGTCAGGTTGCCCAAGGCACCCATTGTCCTACCCATTATGGAGATGAGTAAATTAAGTGTCGGCCATGACTTTGCCAATTTGAATACTCGAAGCTGCAATTACAAATTGTGATACAAGGCGTCACACAAGCTCGCTTACCGGCGCTTCACCTATGCTACTGCGAAACCCTTCCATGACCCTCAATCACTCACCAGTGTCTAAATTAGTTGGTGGCAGTGCCGTGCCGTGAGTGATTGGGGGCCTCTTAGATTAGCAAATGTGTGCTTGAGTTACCTATCGATGTGCACAGAATTTTTTCTGTATGAGTGGGATTTATGTTAGTTTTTATCGTGAGAGCTTTTGGATCGATAACATTTTTTATGAATTTTCTGTTTTGGTTCTAATTTTCTATTTGTCTCTTATAACGACATAGATCCCATCAGTAGACGACCTGATGCATCAAAGTACCCTTCGGAAGCGAAGCTGCAAGTCAAATCTATGTTACTCGATGCAAAGCTTAAATTATGATTTGAAGCTGCGTGGTATAGCTTTATAACGTGTCTCTTTTCAGGCTCGTCTGCGTTTCTGAGCCACATTCCGTGTTATAAAGCCACAGCAAGGACTCATCAGTCCATCATGAAAATAATGTTCAGTCAAGCCCAGTGTAAAAATTTCTGTTGTGTGAAGCTGAATAATTAATAATGAAGCTTAATTCTTTAATTAGAGATGCTAAATTTTCTTTTAAATTAGAACCTGTGTAGTTCTTGCCAAACAACTGCATCCCCATCACAGCGAATATGAATATAATGATGCAAAGTACAAAGGTCAAGTTCCCTAAAGCTCCCACCGTCCTACCCATTATGGATATAATTAGGTTTAGCGCCGGCCAAGACTTGGCCAGTTTAAATACACGTAGCTGAAAATATTTCATCATATTTATATATAAAGTATGTTATTAGACAGTCTTAACAATACGTATGATTTATGGAGTTGTAGACATTGTTATAGCTAGTCAACCAAGATATTAAATTACAGATACAAATTGTTATATAAAGCATGGATGTAATCAACAGAGGTAGGTTTAAGAAACAAATTTGTAGAATTATAAGAAGGCTCAGACGGTATATAGTATTGATATAGACAAATGAATGATATTGTTTAATGAAATGTTGTTTATCAATAGATTAGTGAAATAGTAAGAGCAGTACATACCAAACGAAAGGAACGCAACACAGACAAACCCTGAACACCTTCTAATCCCAACTCCAACAGTGATAAGGCCACAATGATAAAGTCAAATATATTCCAACCCTCTTGAAAGTAATATTTTGGGCTCATAGCTATTAATTTCAGCATTGCTTCTATTCCGAATGTCGCAGTGAAAAACTGAAAAGGATAAGAAATATACACATATTTAACGAGTAAATGTTGATAAACACACATAAATTAACAATATGTTTCCATGATACCCAACATCCGTATGATTTAACTAAAATCATTATAGTCTAAATGTGGGCCGCCCTGACAGATACCCATAACGAACGGTTCTAAGCCGCTTACATCCCTCTGGTAATCTAGTAGGGATACCTATCTTCCGCAGTAAACGTCTTTAGGAAAATGACGATGACTGAGATGATTTATAGTAACATTCTTCAATCCAATACTTACATAGTTGCCACTTTTGAGCGCCCTCTCCATGTCTTTGTCCATATCGTGGTGGTCGAGAGCCATGAACAGCGTATTGACCACGATACACAGAGTGATGAATAACTCCACAAACGGATCAAATACCAGCAACGCCACGTACTTCTGAAATTCCAGCCACAACCAACAGCAGTCCCATACACAGAAGAAGTCTATTCCCTTCATCAGGCACTCGAGGAGTCTCTCCTTAAGCGTAGGCCCATCCTCATCGTCTTGGGACGCTGTTGGGAAGTAGTACACTGACACTGTTGCGTCCCATTTACCGGCAGAGTGCGTGTGTATGTGTTAGAGAGAGAGAAATAATTTTTGTTAGTATTCGCTCATTATTTTTATAGCACTTTGTTCCAATAAAAGATGGAGTTGATTCTTCATTGAGGTCAATTTGATTTGGATTTGTTGTCGCCACTTCATTCTTTTATTGGAATTATAATCTTAAACTCTACACACCAATATCCATATTTTTTGCATTTTTGTTGGCTGTCATTTATCTACAAATAATTCGAATGATGTGAAAACTCGTGGCACTCGGGTGCTGGTCAAAGTCACTCCACAGGAATATAACATCACTGTGCCAGGTAACCTCGTGCAAATCAAATTCAAACATTACTAGCAGTGCCAAATTCTCCAATACTTCAAATTCTTCAAAGCATGTTTGCTTAACTACTCGAAATAAATGCTCATGAATGAAAATATTGAGCTCATCTGATCAATTTTGATTTATGTTTACCAAAAAATATGAATATCGTGATTATACTGTACGTGGAAGTGATTTAAGCATAGACCTTTTTTCATGATAAATATGTTTAATTAAAAAATAAATAATACATAAATGTTAACTGCATGGCGCAAATAAAGGCCCTGCTACACATAAGTTAGAAGGTCACTAGCGGGGCGGTAGCGACGTTTGCCTGCGGCGATGTAAACGTTTGGGCTAATATGAAAGACGTCACAATATTGCCGCGGAGGCCTAGATTTGCTGCGCCACTTTCAGTTTAATGTCTCTCATCACAGAACCTACAGGACACTAATAGGAGCTCATACTAGTTCATATAATCGCACCCGCTACTGTGTCGCTAACGCCATTCCACGAACTATGTAGCGGAGCCTTCAGACTCATGATAATTGTCTTATCCATTTACAGGTAAAAACACATGCATCCAACCAGGTTTTTGACATTAAACTACGCGATAAGAAAAGCAAGAAAGAAAAACAACCAGTAAAATATATTTTTGACCTTATATCAAATAGCCTGTGGTGCTCTACAATAGGTTAACGTAAGATAAAAGCATTAAATAAAATGATATAGGCAATGGATATAACTACAGTGTAACACATGTCAGTGTAATCAACATTGGAGGATTATGTATCATGTAAGCAAAGTAGATGAGATTAAGTTTGGCAAACTACTGTTCACTCGTGTTGTTGAAGAAAAATGGCTCTCGTTACAGTTCAGTCAACTTCTGGGAAAAGGTTTAACTTGTTACAGAGCTGATCATTTATTTAGTTTACAATAATTTCAATCTCGAATGTTCGAACATTCAAGATTGAAATTATTGTAATTGTAATATTTATATTCTGTTACACCTTCGTGGCCAATTTTTTTAATTTACCTATTTCAATTTTAATTTTCTTCAACTAATTGTGCGTGCGGGTGCATAGTCTATATCCAACGGCAGTAGGCATCGCCAATAAATGACATCCACAAATGTTCTGTTGCTTCCTTTTTGCCAATTATGCGTTTTTGTTGCATAATGAGCAAATACCGGTCAAGTGTGATCTGTTAGTGTATGTGTGCTAATTTGTCTGTCTTTAAAGTATAGGTTTTTTAAAAAGCGACAATACATAAACATTGAACATTGGTAAAATAAAGTAAATAGAATGCAGAGAGATAGCGTTGTTCCGAAGGCAGCGATTTTGAAAGAAATGTGTTTAGTGTGTTATCGACATATCGTACCGTTCTGGTCGCTTGCGCGGCTTTGGCGTCCTGCTTGCTCGATGATTTCGTTCAGTACCATTACGTCTGAAACACAGGGCATGTCATGGATATTCATACATAATTTAAAAAATATGCAGTGCTAACATTAACCTAAGAATTTTATTAAATGAAATCAAACTATTAACATATTTCACAAGATATAGATAAAATTAACGCAGAGGCTGTACTCACGTAATGCCTTATCACTGAGAATGACATCATGTGTATTATAAAAAATATTGTGACTAAGAATATCATTAGATTTAAATTTCTTAATTACAGCTTTCTATGCATCGATATGAAGAAAAATAAAAACCTAATCAGTATCATACCTCTCATATCCACTACGTTAGGCTGTTGCGAAGATTCTATGAACGGATTGTCGGTTGACGGTTTCAAAACTTTGCCAGCTTCGTCTGTGCATTCAGTCGTGCTCATTTCCTGAAACATATATCGATTATGAAATATGTGAACTTTGGTGAACATATATATATAATCTTATTCTCGGATTGAGATCAAATCTATCCCAATTGGAATCAGAATGGAATTCAGACTCCCTTAATGGATTACCAATCTAATTCTTATTACCATTTATTACATAGGAATCTATTAGAGCTTCATTATCATCATATTAGTCAAAAGACGGCCACTGCTGAACTAAGGCGTTCCCCATAGATTTCTACAATTGGGACGTAATTTTGGGGGGATTTTCCAGTACTCACCACGCTTGGCAGGCGGGTTGGTGAGCGGAGTATGGCTACTGCTCCACAGAAGCGACACTGCTGCCCATTCTTCTGGTTTGGAGTCCCTTAGTCACCCTTTACGACATCCACGGGAGGAGTTGGAGTGGTACTATATTCGATACCACACGAAAATACAGCTCGTAAATTAGAATGTCAATTTGAAGAGTGCTTAATATTCTGCTTTACAAGGAATATCGATTCAGGATTTAACAGTTGTGTTACAGGATGTAAAAGATTCTTTTAGCGGCCTAACTTTTCTAGAAAGTCGCTTTGTACGGTTATTTTATTTTTAGTGGGAGTGAAATGTATAAGTATACTTTTATAGTCAGTTATTAGCAAAACATTCAAGATAACTGACGCCTTAGAGTTGACACTGGATGCAGAAGGCGAAGGCTAATTAATAGCCAACATTAAACAATAATTTGTATACGTACGTATTCTCTTAGTGGTCTAGATGCTAGTGAGAAATCTTGGCCAGGCAGCGGGTAAGCGTGGGGTTGTGATGTTACGCTGTGGTTCCTTGACGCCGAGCGGTTACGTAACCGAGCCTCCTTCGTCTGCGCCTTTCCGCCGCCGAGAAGGTCGCCGTGAGACGTGTACGAAAGTCGTGACTGGTGTGACGTGTAGGATGAATGTCGAGATCCTAGATAATTTTGACATGGTAAGTGATCGGTCTCAGTAACCCTTGTTCCAATGGTTTAACTTACTGGAGATAATTTTTTAGAATTGGTAACTCACTAGAGTCCCAATAACCTCACCAACCATCTTATGGCTGTGGTAGATCGAGTGAGCATTTATGCTGTTGCGCAACTTAGGAAAGTCATATGTGAACTTTCAACAGTTGATTAGATTGATCGAATGAAAAAGGTATCTACAAAAATCAGGGTTACAAATGGATTTCACCCACATTTTATTTAGTTGTCATAAGAGCGAACGATAATATCAGATTCACTACATACTTCAATCATCGTCCCTCTGTAACTATACCTTCGAGAACCGTAATGTAGAATGACAACTTTTTAAGAAATAATGATTTTATTTTTTTGTCCTTCAGACTAATTACTTGTCCATAGTATTGTTTGTATCAAGGTCTTAAAACTATGTTAGTACTCATTGCATCATTCATAAAATTCTGATTCAAATTACAAATTATCATGTCAACAAAAATCATAAAGTCATCTCGTCATATGAAGCCGGATAAGTCTCTTTAGCACTGCGGACTCTGGCCTCTCAGAAATCATCTTCAGGATTTCGTTAACGCTCCCCCGACTCCGGCGCATCAGAGAAGTTATTTTTTACGCATAATGGCATAAAAGTCGTCCACCCTTGCGTCAGCAAATATGCTCGACACGCTGCAGAATCGAGGGAGTGATCAATTACGTTTACGAAATAAATGTTAAATTCTCCTAATTTCACAAACAGCAAAAAATATGTGCCTAGTAATGAAATACTGACCCAAATTAGCATAGTAAACTGGAATAATGATAGCACCATTCTCTTCAGACATGGGGGTAACAGCATTGGAGTCATCGGCGTACGGCAGATGTTCCTGAGCATCCAGGTACGTGGACAGCACCAGGGGCTTGCGATCAGCACCCGGTGGATACCTCGACCGACCGTTTGGCCGCAATGCCATCTGATGCGAGCCTCTTGACCCTCGACGCAAATTGAACGGCGAGCCAGGCAGTGACAACGAAGCCTGTGGCCATATTTCTATCTCAAAATACTGACACATATATCAAACAAGGTTACAACAATTAATTTCAATACACATAGATTTTATCATCAAATCTCAGATTTAAGTACAGAATTTTACTATTTATTAGTTATCCTGCATTCACATATTTTTCCTCAATTCAGATCGAGTAGCTTTAATTTACTGAATCTATTGTTGTTTGTCACCAAAAAAGGGTACTATTACTGTCTATTAAACCGGCTGCAGAGGCTTTAGTTTAAGCTACTGAAATAAGTAGTCCTAAATCTTATAATTATAATAAGTTTATGACTTATTTACTTTCATGTGCTGATAAACAATAGCCAGAAACAAAAGAAATAAATTGAGGAATGTAGAAAATGGTAAAGTATATTGAAGAAAAGTAAATGATCAGTGCTTGAAATGGTCTACTACGAATATTTGGGCAAAAATAATTTTACAGTTACCTTTACATAATTTCAAGTGAGTAATATAAATATAACAGTCAAGTTATAGGAACAAGAGCTTAAAAGATAAAATAAAAGTGAAGTATATCCTATTGTAGAGGAAGAGGTAGGGAAGCACAAACACCAATGAGGATTGAAGGACAAACCTGAGAGCCCTCGCGCAGTGGCCCATATGGTAACTGGCCGATTTTATTTATGCGTTCAGGGTGGGGGACCTTCAATACACAAACAAATATTTTGAATTTATTAATTTTTTTATAACTTATCAACGATTAAATAACTAGCATCCAACAAATAGGATAAAATAACGGAGAATAGGCAATGCCAAATAACACAGATAACAAACAAAACCGAACTGGCATACATGAAATAAGAACTTAACGTTGCAGATTAAAAGCATCGTGATAGGAACAAAATTACTGTTGTGATACGAGAGGTTTAGTCGAAGTCTACGAGTAATGATAACTAGCTTTAGAAGAAAATATATTTAGAAGGCCTAAGGCATTACAAATATTTACAATAAGAATTTTCCTTTCAGTTAAGCATCCGTTAAAGGATATAGTTCAAGGATAAAAATGATAGGATGCGCTATTAAAACTCTTATTGTAGAAACAATTAAGATAAAAAATAGCAATTATATAATGAGTGAAAGCAACAGTTAGTCAAGTAACTTTGTTTATAAACACATGAAGTAATGTGAGGGTCCACATGCATTTTTGCATACGACTATATCATAGTCCTATCGTAGCTATTTACTTCATTTTATCTACATCTATAGTCATGATGACTGTTCCTTTGTTCGTCCAAATATTGAAGCCTCCGCCTGTCGCTAATCGAAATTGAGGAATTAAATGTTTCTTCAATATGAATGTAATCAATTTTATTGATAATATATTATGACTGAACCTACCTCTTCATCGTCGATATGTTCAGTTTCGCCCCAGCCCGTTCTTAAACACTCACATTGCAAAAGAAACAATCTACCATGACAATAGATTCATTTGCTCCAATATTATTTCTTAAATTCTTTTAAAGATTTTTGATACTTAAACGTATTCATTAAATTTTAACAAGACTGATAACTTTTCCTTGTGAGTCGTATCTTTTGTTTTATCTAGGTAAAAACTATATTGTAATGTATGCACATTAAAGAAATATTATTGGAGGCCAACTGTAGAACTAAAGTTTTACTACAGTGTATTCATTCAATGAGCAAATATGAAACTTCTAGAAACCATGCGAACGTGTTTCATAACAAATTTTAGTCAATAATAGTCATTCGTTTTTGCAATAATGAAATAAAGTAATAATCCAAATTAAATTTACGTGCTTCCTAAAAATATTTAGTAACATAAAAGCAAGATCTAATTGAGGAAATATGTAATGTATCATCTATTTTTTATTTTTCATCTAGCATCTATCTGTGCTGTACACGTGTGTGTGGTAAACGAGGCCTAATGGGTGAGATCTTTACGGGACTACATGAACCGGATGATTTTGAAAAAGTGGTAAGAGCACAGATAAATGTTAAAACAGATTGTTACATAGATACACCTACATAGAAAAGATAGCCTCCAACAGAGATCATGTAACTAATACACATGCTTCAAGGCACGAGGAAGTTCTGATATGATAGATCACAACACAGCTTTACAGACAAAGGAAAAATAATCATGGTCATCACAAATATTCGGAGTATATAAAAAAAATATTACAAATCTAAAACATTTATTTTCATCTTCATATTTCCACTAGCGTTTAGAAGAACATTAGACATCACCGGCAAAACCAAAATAATTGGAAGCTTAGCAGTAAACACATAATAATAAAATAGTTCTTTTCAACTTGAGTAAGTTATTGAAAGTGCTAAATGATAATGAGAGTGAGACAAGAGTGTATTAAAAGCTTCTCATTGAGAAATTGATTACTATTTGCATCAAGCAGCGTGTTTTTTCTTTTGGTCAAGTTGAAAAGATACTGCTCGACTGACAATAATTCTTTATAGTTCAAAAGTATGACATATAAATTCAATTATCAAAATTACTACTAGATAGACCACACCTGATTATATTAAACAAAGAAAAATATATATTTTAAAATAAATTACACTAAATGTATGTATAATATCATTGATATGATATGAAATCATTATAGAAGAGCATTATGATGCACTAAGACATCAATAACGCAATTGAAATTTGCCTTATAAAAGAGCAGTAATATAAGTAAGTGATTACCTATAGAATCATTGTCAGCGAGATGATGCGTGAAGAGCGGCGCATACTCACCATGCTGACCTTCCTTGGTCGGCGTGTGGAGTCATGGTGCTGTTCGGTGGCGGTGGGCTTGTGCGTGGGCTGTGTGCTCACCGAGTCCTGGAAGGGGTCGCTACGGAGGGACATGCGCTCCCGCGTATTGTCATCCTGGTTGCCTCGTTCCTGGTTGACGAACAGCTCGTAGCTTTGACATGAGAAGTCACTGGGCGACTTGGCAGGGTGTGCTTCCGCGTACGCCGCAGCTTCAGCTGCTGCTGCTTGTTCCCGCGCATGTGCCTCGCGCGCTTCTTGTTTGTCAGCTCTTGCAGCTGCTTTTTGTTCAGCTTCCTATTACGTATAGTTAATATTCATCAGGACATTATTTCCAGATACGAGAACTCGTTCAAGTTAGCTTGGAAGGATACATGTAATGAAGTAGGTGTATGTATCTCATATCTGATATCACGACAACTTTTATTAGAAGTGAAGATGATGCCAGATGGAAATGCTTATTTTACAATATTCATCGTCTTTGTCCTATTCCCCCCGTATTACTATAATTCTTACCCTTAGCGCCTCCTCCTCAGCCTGCTCTTCTTCTTCGGCTTTTTTCTGCAACTCGTCGTATGACATGGCGACAATGGCCAAGATCAAGTTCACAAGATAGAAAGAACCCAAGAAGATGATAACTACGAAGAACAACACGTGCCATGACCCCGCTGACCTCAGCACCTTCGAATTCAAAATTATAATTAGCCAGCGGTCAAGAAGATCTTGTAATCTGTTAATAAATATCTGTCGAATATAGAATAGAATATATATCGAAATATTTCTTAAAAAATAATTTATTTATGTTAAGCAAGCAGATACGATCCTGATTAATCATTTTAATTTTTATAAACTATCCTACTAACCAATTGATAAAGATTTTCCCAATAATCCTGAGTCATAAGTCGGAAAGCTGACAAGAATGCCCAGCCGAATGTGTCAAAGCTCGTGTAGCCGTAGTTGGGATTTGGACCGTAGCCTTGCAAACACATATATCCGGGTTCACATTGACTGCAAGCAAAACCACCACAGTTTATAACAATTAACACCACAATTCATGCTAATTGGAAAAAAACATTACGATCCAACACATTGTAGTAGTGTAGGAGATTTCTTACCCTGCTCCTGATGAATTTCCACAAAGTGGATATTCCCCTTCATCCCCATACCAGTTAGCTGAAAGTACACAAATGATTATCATGTTTATAATTTCGATTGTATCTCAGAAATATTAAATTATATATAATATTTAATTAATTTGTTATAAAAAAATTACGTAGGTATGATTAAGTTATGGATTCTGACTTGACCTCAATTCATTAAACCGTTTCATAAATGTTAAAGTAACTTATCGAGTGATATCTTACTCTCATTCTGGCAGAACCTCTCCCAGTTCTCATCGGTGAGGTTACCCCAGGAACCATCTTCTGGGAACACCTTGATACACTTCTGCGTCAAGACACCCATGTAAATTTGTAGGCCCATCAGCGCGAATACAGACAGTGAAAACATCGTCAGGATTATCACATCTCTCAGATTCTTAACTGACTCTATGACGGCGCCGACGATCGTCTTCAAACCTGGTTGGGAATTAGTCTCACGTGATGTCATATTTTACGACATTGGAATATAGAATATATTAAAAAACCTAGAAAATTGCAAATTAGTTTAAAGTCAAAAATATCCCTGTCTTTTACGTTCTTAGTCAAATTTTATTAGTTATTTAAATAGCTGATATAAATATTAAATAAAGATTACCTGTATTAGGTTTTTATCGAGAAAATAACTATCTGCCTACTTTCTAGTAGTACATAGCTTTACCAATTGTGGCAACTAATACTTAAATACCTTTAACATCTATTTTGATAGATAGATCTAGATATAAAAGTCTACTTACTTTTACAACTATTTTAGTATATAATTGAAATACAAAATGTATAGTGATTACCCGGTATGATGGCCACAGTCTTCAGCGCTCGGAGTACCCTGAATGTTCTGAGTGCGGCCAAGTTACCGAGATCTATGCCCATCGTCACATAACTGGAAACAGACACCCACAACTACAACATCTACGTTAATACACATCACTACAGTACTACACACATTGAATCTAATTCATTATTCCAATGAAGATTTTAGAATATCAGGAAACGTTTTCAGGTTACCTTCATTTAGTTTGCTACAATCATATTCATTTTTCTTATCTTTAATATACTTGTCAACTTTAATTTCTAAATTAATAAATATTTATCTATAAAGAACTAGAAATGACACATCAAATATACCGATATATAATCTACAATTCAACGATTTTAACTTTCTACATAATTCAATAAAATTGTCTACTACTCACGCTAAAGCTATAACTACGAAGTCAAGCCAATTCCATGCATCTCTAAGGTATGTGAATGGCTGTAGTATGAAACCCCTGGCCATTACTTTCACCGCTGATTCAAACGTGTAGATCCCGGTAAAGATAACTCTGGAAAAATTCACCTCCACTGAGGAACGCCACTCGTAAAATAATAAAAATAATTCTATAATATGAGATACATTGTATGAGTACAGCATCTCAACTTGTAGGAGATGGTAGGTAAATGTAGTATGAACAAAAAGTTATTTCTAATTAGATGTAATTACAGTAATATTATATGTAAGTATAAGTAATAATAATATGTCTAATTTCAAGATAATAATAAAACTGATGTAGATATGTACAATTAATGGGAGAATTTGTTTGGTGTGTCGAAACTGATTGGGTTTGTATATAGTAGTGATTCAGTAATTCTTAGGGACTTTTTCTATTTCAAAATAGAAGCAATTTTGAATGATATGTTGGAAATTATTCTACACACATGTCCTTAATAAGTTCTTGTGAAATTTAGGATGAAATTTATTATTTTCAATACAATGCGTGAGACAAATGGAACTGTATTTTGGTCGTTACAGCCAGGGACATTATTTATTTATCTATACACCTGTCTAAAGCGAGTCAGGATTACTATAAATAACATGTAGATATTAAAATGTTTTCCAATAATTTACTATAAATATTGTCTAATTTACGTCCGTTTATCTAAATATTGATTATATCAATTGGAAAACTAGCTGAAACACTAACAATTTTGAAACTAGCGTGCACTCTACAAATATTCTAGAACCTAAGAAAGGGTATGTTCTGTCGTCCGGTGGTATTTCAAAATTGCAAATTGAAATTCGTAATCGAATTAAACTAACTTGATGTTGACAAAACATTGTTATAAAACGTATACTCACTCAGTACTTTCGACGGTTGGCGTTGTAGGCATTATCATAAGAATACAGTTGACTAGAATTGTGGTAATGATAAACAACGAGAACAAAGGATGTACTAGGATGTATATCGCCACTCTTCTTATAGGGTTGAAGGGGTTTAGTAACCATAAGGCGTTGGTTGCCGAAAATCTGAAGATATCTTTACCCTTGCTTATAACTACGAAGGTCTGTAACAAAATTTATAAGTTCATTAGTTAATGTACGTAGATACAATGACATAATAAAAAAAAATTGAAATACGAGATAAGCTATACCAAACTTAACAGTTTTGATGATGAATTATATATTAATTTACCAATTAAGTAGTGTTATTAAGAAATTTTACACAGCTATAGCATTTAGTTTTCCTTTGCTAACTTGTAATTGCCGTAAGATCAAACTGAAGACAAAAACACAAAGTTATTCAAGTAGGTACTTGTTTTTTCGGAACCAAGTTTCATTCAAATCGAAGAATTTTTCGCCTTATCCAACTATACTCCAAGTAAATAAAAAATAATCGTGTAAACAGCTTGTGTGTTGTGTGATATTGCATGTGCATAAAAGTATTGGCTTTCATTATCATACAGTAAGTTAAACAACAGACAAAAAGTCAACGCTCGCTTTTATATAAACATTTTAGTAGTTTAAGGCATATCAGCCAAATAGGTTCAAGTAACTATACCCATGTAAATGAGGTAACATATTAAACAAACGGTAATAACTTCCAGTATATAGCATTTAGCTATGCTAATAATAAAACGCCCTGGTCGTACCTAGGTGATGGAATAGGAAAGCCTTTTTCATCCATCTAGACTATACTCAGAAACATTGAATTTGGCAATTCAGAATCATTCTGATTGCTTTTTTGCTCATACATAAATAAAAGCAGGTTATTTTAAAATTGTGTGTTATATCAGATGTTGAGACATGTGATAAAACCACAAAAACCATCTTTGGCAACTTTTTTTTTGTTTTTTTATTGGTGTCCAGTGGAAATTCTACATGGAACTTCCTTCGCACCGGGGAAGGGCGAAGGGGCATGCCGGACTCCTACCGGCTAAAACCACTGGAGCGGTCATCTTCGGAACCGAAGGGGGGCTCCAGGTCCTCGTAAGATCACACTGGAGCCATCTTTGGCACCTAAGGGGGTTCCAGCTCCTCGTATGATCACACTAGAGCCGCCCACTAGTGCCACGCCTATCTGCACATCTCTGAAAGGGTGACTGTAAAGCGGTCACCCTCCCAGGGATTGTAAAGGAAGCCCCGAAGTGTCTCTGTGCGCTGTGGTATGCGCACAAGGCAGCGCGTGACCACATGCGCACCACCGCCTGCCCATGGGTCGCTTGGTGTGGGCACGCAGATTCCCCAATCTACGCACCCGCGAACCCAGAGCCCCCCGGCATGGGATATACCTAACATACAATGTTTAAATAACCCGTTTCACATCGTATTGGCAATTCAGGTCTCCCGGTCTGTTTATTGGTAGTTCGCCTTCTATTTTTTCTTTTATGAAAACGTTGGCCAACAGTAGGATTTCTTCTGTGTCATGGGTTGGGTTTCGTACGGGATCGAACCCACGACATGTAGCGTAGAAAGCCAATCGTTAAGCCACTGCGCCAACGGTAGGCAGTTGGCAAGTAATTCTTTAAAACGTGCACTGTGAATCCACAACGGAATCACAAACTGAGTATCATATAAAATCAGAATAAATATGACTGATAATGTCTTTATCAAGTAAGCCAGGGCTCGCACCTTTTACCTTTGGTAACTTCTTCTTATCTAACGATCGCAACGTCCGTCGTCTGCTTTGACTTTGTCGATCCAACCTTCCAAACTTCCAACCATCTCCATCTCGTCTAATTGTACTTAAAAATTGCATTGCAGTTTGTTTGTGGCCTTAGCATCTTGTTTAGCGGAATTAATTGCGCTGTAGGACTTTTACGTGTGGTGTCCAGATTATACTGTAGTACCACAGGCATCTCTTCCCGTGGATGTCGTAAAAAGCGACTAAGGTACTCTAAACCAGAGGAATGGGCAGCAGCGTCCCTTCTACGGAACAGCAGCCATTCTACGCTCACCGAGCGTGGTGAGTATTGGCAAAGTCTCCCCAAAATGAAAATACACGGCATGGACATCGCTCGTTTCTGGAGGAGGCCTTTGTTCTGGAGTATTTTGGTTGATATAATGGTGAGGATGTCGGCATTCTGCTTTTTTATCTAGATCTGTTGTTACGTAAGTTACAACGCGGAATTCTATTTGGAAGAGATTAAAATCTGCTGTCACACTTGAAAATACTGATTATAGATCAATTAATATATAAAATTAATTAATCCAACCCATCAAATAAACAGGTATTAATTATATTATATAGTATAAGCTAAGCGATTGACTGCGCTACGTATCGCGGGTTCGGACGGTACGGAACAAATAACTATATGATCTACAGATAGTTGTTTCGGGTCTGTGAGATTTATTTCTGTAAACCGTACGCAGTACATAGGAGAAATCCTAGTCTGGGACATCGTTTAAAATATATGTATGTACCTAAAATTAACCACGTTCCTACTTTATTAGTATGTCTAAAGTGAGACATATATGGGGAGGCCTTTGTTCAGCAGTGGACGTCCTTTGGCAGATATGATGTTGCCTAAAGTGAGAATGTAGACAATAACCTTAAAATTATCTATAGTGAATGCTATTAGCCTTTGTCATATGCGTTAAAATAACTAAAAGTTGTGACACAGATAATTCATAAATTGCAAGAAATAAAAATAAGTTTAAAAAACTAAAAACAGAGTTCGGCAAAGCACAAAACAAGACTCGTAGTCGAAGGCACAACCGCGATGCACAAAGAATAACATGTTTTGTGCTTTTCCGTAGTCAAATTTTGGTTTTAAAACGTTTTATATTTTTTTATACTCTTGAATGTTCATTGATTAATTGATTGTCTTGATTTTTCATTAGATACCAAACCCACAATTTATTTTTGGTAGCTTTTAATGTCTGCGTTTGAACCGCTTAGTGACACTATAGCCTATAACCTGCGGAATAGCACGACCCTTCCAACGATATCTCATTTATCAAAATACGACGAGTGGTTTAGATGATTTGATGAATCAGATGAACATTAAACAATAGGTACATACTCGTAGGTGCTAAAGTCATAAACCTTGGCATCATAAGGCTTTGCCGTAGTGGGGAATAAATAAACTAGATAAAACAAACTGTTGTGAAGAACACGATATCTACCCCTCACTTGGATTTATACTGTATCCTGAGTATAGTTTACAGATATAAATCTCACACGCACAAACATCCAAACGTACTTACGGAATTTAAAAAAATGCTGTTTCATAATGATATGGCATCCTTTATTATCAGTGGGCAAAAATGTACCAGCTTTGTAAACAAACAGTTTTTTTTTTCGTTATCGGAATAATGACAATTTGGGATGACTTGTAAAATTTTAAGTACAAATAAATACCTACTTTTAGTTTGTTAATTACATAAGAAACTTGAATAAACGTAGCCTAACGGCTTATTTTCTTCTGTTTTCTGAAATTTAGAGGGTCGTACACAATTTGTTTGCTGTTTGTTATCAGCACACCGAACTTCTATCAGTTTGGCTGCAAACATTTTCATCACTAATGTAAATAAATACGTATTTTATCTTAAAGAAACCTCATATCAACATAAATTACAAGTAAACACGACTTGCAATTAATTAAGCACAAAAAACAAGAAAGTAGAGTCAAATGTAGCTCAAATATTACATAGAAGACATTTTAAAATGTTTTGGTATCGCTTCATCGTCGCAGTTAAAATATAGAGGTTACGTACTCTCTGGTTATGATAGAAGGGGTCGATGTCCTCGAGGGGTATGGAGGACACCTCCGCCGGGAAGGTGCCCTGCATTCGCACCGGCAGCGGCAGGCCCTGCTCCAGGGTCGCGTCCGGCTGAGGGCCTTCGTCCTCGTCCTCGTCATCGTAACGCACCTATGTGGACACAACATAACACTTATTACAATATATTCAAACATTATGTGAACAATCTACTCGAGGCACCAATGACAGATCCAAGAAACCCAGACTATGATCGCTCTTAAAATATTAAGACGCTAACGGCCGAATATATATTAGTGGCTTACGGCCGAATACTCAACAACGCCAATCAAGATTTCAGACCCGCAACTATTTAAGAAGCCCGTTATCCTACAATTTCAGTACGATAACGGGCATATAGTTGAGAGGTTCTTAAATATTGGGTGGCGTTTCAGTATTCGGCCGTAAGCCACTAATACTCATATGTAAAAATGATCTTTCTCTAGTTTCATAGTCGACATAATAGTCATAATATATCACTTAATAACTGATAACGTCGGATAAGAAAGAAAATAAAAATTATTTATTTCGAAAAATTAACTGAGCGCCAGCAAGCTCTGGATCTGCATTTAGCGATTGTAGATATATTTATTTAGCACCTAGGTCAATCATTTACCGTCTTCGTCCAGTTTTGATTCGAGTTTTAATTTTAATACTTACGCTTTATCATTGTATCAATACAATGACTGAAACAAACTAGCCTACTGTAAGCCTAATGAAACCATATCATGAGCTTTAATAATGCGCTATGTACTCGCAACAAGACTGTTGGTTTCACACACCACTAGTATTATTACTGAGTTAGGTACTGAGTCAGCATGTCTTGTGAAGGCGTTTAAAGCTAGTTTATTGGTGTAGTGCTGTCTGTGTGACTATGATGCGTATCTGGCGTTACTAAAAGCGGTTGTTTTCAAACATTCCCACTATTATGTTACCATTCCGAATGTACGAACGAAATTTCCGACTGCTTCGCCAGCGCGGCGTTAAACACCAGGGTAAATTTAAATCTAACTGGCGTCGATTCGAAAACGGTCCCAGAATAGGTGGCGTGACTAGCGCAAGCCCAAAATGTTACAAAATACGAATCATGACCATACAATGTAACATTCATCTGTAATTATTATTAACTGTAAACTATTATGCACTAAATGCTAGCTAGGTGATGCCACCATGCTAGACCTACATGACTGCAGTCGATGATGATGTGAAGTACATGAGCCAGTCCTGTGCAATGCTTGATAATGGTGAATGTTATGTGCTGGTGTATTTTGATTACTAACGCTTATAATAACTGGAGTTTTATTGTTTTACATGTTACCGAGAATTTAACACAGAGGAATCTCTAAATGATTTCCTATTGAAAGGTATTTCTGATTTAAGGAGCATTGACTACAAAATTTTGATTCTCTATTAACTGTATTATCGGGTTCAACGTTAGCTAAAGGCTTTGCTATTGTCTAATTTAGGAAATTACGTGTTTCTGTTAGCTGCTAGGGAGACTAGGGACTTCGATTTGCTATTCGGTTTATGGACTTCATCGTTAATTCAATTATCAGTCAGCGGGGAGGATATTGTTTACATTAACTTTTTCGAGCTGCAAATAAACATGACAAGCCTTTGTTTTAGCTACGGTAAGGTTAGCTGTTACGTACTCGTTAAATCTCGTGTGTTATCCAGTAACAGCTAAACTTGTGAACACATTGCTTTACACATACTTTGCCAGCAAAGCGATGTATTTTTAAGGGTAATGTTTTAAATGCGGTTATTATGCATAAATCAGAATGCACTACAAGTTATCGCACTTGAACAAATGTGGCGCTAATGTTGGTGGGAGCTTGCAATATCTTATGTTGAAATAAATATCGTTTGTGAAAGCGATAACTTGCTGAAAAATTTATCTAATAAAAACGAGCCGTATAATGGTAAAAGGGGCAAACAAGCATTCTTACTTCTTTTTTCTTTTTCGTCCGCCCCAAATCGTTCTGGAATAATTTAAAAATGGTCCGTCAGAGATTTGCTTATTGTTTGTTTCTGTTGCTATCTTGTGTGTGCCACACAACCTTTTGTTGCAGTGAATTCTTTGTGTGCTAGCTAATTTAATTTCACTCGTGTCATAATTCATATTACATTATACCTAAGACTTATACATGACTTTTTTCATCTTTATTGTTTTTTTCATCACTCGACACACGTGTTGTAAAACCGGAGATACCCAGACTGTGTAAACTACCGATACTAACCTCGCCTTCCGCTCGTTTTTTCTCGAGTTCCTTTTGCTTGGCATGCTCCTCAGCTATGCGGGCTTCGATAGCGGCCAGTGACTCTCTTGTGAAGGGTCGGAACAAGCTGCGTTCTTCCTCGCTGATCGAGTCCAAGTCCTCGGACATTGTCTATCGAACTCCCCCCGAGTGAACTGCCTACTGTATGAAAAAGAAGATACGTA
Source organism: Diloba caeruleocephala (assembly GCA_947459985.1). Classification (NCBI taxonomy): domain Eukaryota; kingdom Metazoa; phylum Arthropoda; class Insecta; order Lepidoptera; family Noctuidae; genus Diloba; species Diloba caeruleocephala. Next base: position 10,025,340 of record OX381618.1, read on the forward strand.
AATTAGAGAGGTGGGTATGTTCCTGGTAACAAGGGCTCGTAACCAGAAAATAGACCATTCTACTATCACATAAGCATTCCTTTAAATGTATTTTGAAAGTGAAAGACTATTCATAAATAAGCTAGAAGTAGAGCATCTTATCGAAATAACACACAGTAACGATTTATTATAGTTGGCATTAACCCAAAATGATGAACAAGCAACTTGACGCGGCCTCTGGCGCGACTTTTCTTTTGTGAAATCTTAGCCTTGATTCCATTTTGAATTAACCACAGTAGTATAACTTATAACAATAATACCTAATAGGCCGAATTTATTGTTTGGCAAGATAATTATTGTTAATCTTGTATAAAATCGAATTTTAGTAGATGGCAACAAAATAGGACAACGTACATATTTAACCTGCCTGTAGAAGTTAGAGGTAATTTTGTTCAATCATGCTAAACAAATACATTTTCAGCCCGCAATTAACAAAAGCCAAACTCAAGGCTATTAACAAATAAAACGATTGAAATGTAAAGATTGTTAGCTTTATACAAATTATAGGGACGATGAGATGTGGTTATAAACAATATAAGTCCCATTCGCACAACGCCTTCACGGTTGTATAAGACACTGTTTGTACCTTACCAAACTAGGCCAAGGGCATCCTTTATACTGTGCGTTATTTCTCCTTATTTTTATTCCCTTTCTTTATCGCTTTGGTATAGCTTACATAAGATTAATATTCGTACTAATAATTATTTTATTAGTTTCGGTTTGTGTGACTGACATTGTTTGCCAAACCCTACGATAGGTGTGTTGCGATTATTTTACATTTAGTAATTTCTCTACAGTAATTTTTGTAATAATATCGTTACAGATATTGTTACTTTCACTTGTACAAGTATACATAACTATCGTATCATTTTCGAAGTTATCCTGATTTTTCTTTCGCGAGATACGCAATGCGGGAGGAAAATTTGTTTTTCCCGCACTGCGCATTTGTAGTAGCACCTAACAAAACGTCTTTGTTTTAATCTTGGTATATCAATCGTTTTTACTATATCATATATAATGTATAAAGTACCATACTTTTAGAATTATGAAAGGATTAACTAGTTACTTTCGTAATAATATCTTTATTAGTTTCTTCAGAAGATTAATCTAAAATGTAAACGAACAATCTTTAACAATCGTTTTTACCCAGCAAAGTGCAAAACAAAGGATTGTGATTTTAATTTAATGTATTAGACTTAATAAATATTATTTATTGTGCTACGTATGAAGGTAAAACATTGATCATTTCACTTTGTTACCGCCCGTATTGACATACTCGTACAATAGAAAAATAATTTGTGAAATAACAGAGTTAGGCACCTATCTGATCAGTTCTAGACTGCCAGGAATGCAGCAGCCAGAAGAAAAGCTTGTCCGTTTAAAAAATATTAAAGATACTTCTATTTTCAAGTTCCTTTCGGTTACAACGACGGAATATTATAATTTTTGTACGATACCTTGTAAATCCCTACCATGTGTGTGTTTCCTGTTACGTTCTAGCGAAATTTTAATGAATATCGTTCAATGAACAATATTTACCTGCTAACAGTGAATGGGCGGGTGTGTGTGGTGCGGGAAACGCGCGCGGCCGCACTCTCTACGCCCGCGTTCTCCCGCCGGCCACCTACGGGCGGACCGCCCTTCTGTACAGTCAACGACAAAGATGAGTTGCTGTAGACACAAGGCTACGTTCACGAACAAACACGGTACTCGCTTTCACAGAAATTTAAATGGACGATCCGAGCAAGTCGTTAATCCCCGTTAAATTGTCCCGTGTCAAATAATGTATTAAGGATTTGAATACTCTAGTATTAATATGTGTTCTGCCACTGACACTTGGTTTACTTAGGCGTTTTCTGCCTAAAGACTGCTCTATTAATTATTTACTAAAAGACTATTTAAAGACACCTAACTAACTATATCGGCCACTTGGTGCACGCACACGCTGGGTGCGTGCCTTATGCCGTACCGTCGTTTACAAATAGTTCAATGGGGATATAAGGAAACTTACATTGAATTTATTTCTATAGTACGTCCCTCGAGCTTTCAATATAGCTTTGAAATACTATAACACAGTGAAAACCTACGTTGTCAATTACATATCAGCCCGTAAACATCTGCTACTGATCATAGGCACAAAAAAAGGGGAGTAATAATTAGAAACATGCGACAGCGATCCACATTCCTTGAAAAATCCGCATCCGCATTTGCATCCGCGGATGTAAAGATTTGTGCATCCGCAACAATGCTAGTCTATACTAGGGATTACAAAGTAAAGTCTGTAGCTGTACTATGTTTAGTAGATATTAATATACTTTAAAGACTATATGTACATGTGATTATTTCACCCAATAAAATTGTACGCGAAACAAAAGAAGTTGTGTTACAACATTAAGTAAAATAAAATGAATTGCCAAGGATGTAAAATCAAACATTTTCATTGAAAGACCTTCTCACAGTTCCTTTCCAATTCGTTCCTCTCCAACTTTACGAGCTAACCCATAAACTAGGGCTTCACTATGATGAGCGAGCGATGCAAACCACTATTAAGCTGGAATCCCTCAGTAGGTATTAAATAACATAAATGCTACAATGATGTTCAAAGAGATTGAATGGTGAAACAAAAAAATATTGTAATAGGTAGGCACAATTGACATCAGCTACCGACGTGACTTTTTGATAGCATTCCGATACACTTTTTAACTTGCTTTAAATAGTTCATATATAACTCTTTCAAGTGACTTTTTGTAATGATTCTAGAACAGTACAACGTTATTCAATGTCACTATTGACTATTGGATATTTAGTTTTGCTACCGAGACGTTAAAGATCCCGATTGTTTTACTGAGTGAGCAAAATAATCGGGATCTTTAACGTCTCGGTAGCAAAACTAAATATCTGTAAAAGTGCATACATGCTTTTTAGTTTTTATATGAGTTTTGACCTACGCGCGTTGCGTCTCCTCCTCCAAGACGTGCCTATAGCCATGATACCAATGGGTGGCTCCGAAACGTTCGTTTTCAAGATTCCGGAGCGCCCTTCGGTCCCGAAGATGATCGCCCAGGTGTTTTTAGCCGGTAACAGCCAATATTACGACAAAATTGTGGAAATCTATGGAGTACGTGAGTACAGTGGAAGACTTTTAGCTGATAATGATGATAATGATGAAAGTAAAATATAAAACAGGAAAGGGGAAAAAAGAAAATAAATCATATTAAAATGCTATATCTGAACAGTCAGGGAAATGATTTGACATTCGGTATCGGGTAGGCATCCGAGCATCTCTGAATGACCTTGAATTAATTTTCCCTACTAACCCTTTTGTAATATGCCAGTGGAAATACATAATTTACTTCCTCCACCGCGAGGAAGGATGGCGGGGCACGCCAGACTCCTACAAACTAAAATCACCAGAGTGGTCATCTTCGGCATCGAAGGGGGCTCCAGGTCCTCGATACAATCACACTAGAGCCGCCCATTGGTGCCACGCCTGTAGGCACATTTCGGAGGGAATTACTGTGTAGTAGTCCTCTAGCTGTGGGAAGGCGACTGTAAAGGCCCCGAAGCCTCGCTGTCGCTATGAACTACTTACTGTTTTATTTATGTCTGGCTATATCTACTAACCTGTCGTCCGCGAGAGCAGTGTGGCCGCGGCTACTAGAGAGATGAAAGTTACCACGTGATCGCTGATAGGAACAGCCAGCAAATGGCCAAGATTTTTCATGACCGACCTGGAACAAACGATTAATTACAATTTAGTAATTAACTTTGCTGTTTACTTACTAAAATACAACAACTTTAACCTTCATTATGCGGAAAGCCAAAGTATAGAACTCCCTGCCAGTGTGAACCGTTCCATGCCGAGCCAGTAGCTTTTAACATGTCCTTAAATCATCATTCTGGATCATCCTCCCTAGATTCTAGAGCCTCCCTTGGCCCTTAGCTGTGCTGCTTAGTTTTTAAGTTTATACCCCGCCTAGAAGCCTTGGCTACGCAAAATTTATTCGGTTAAGTAGCAACTGCTCCCAACCCAAGGCTGCGGTAAGTTCTATAAAAAATGTCTGAGTTCCACTGTTCAGAGCATTTCATCGCGTGTGGTTATCGCGCGTGGACCACGCCGATGATGGCCGAAAGAGGATATAAACCATCCATCCGTCATAAGTCAAGAACTGCCAAAATCAAGCATCGTTGAACAGCTGAAAAGACTCAATTAGAAGTCGCAAGTGCTGATGTTTGCCTGAGTAGTCAAGCCATCTTCTTTTTCTTCTTATAAAAAGGTTGCCCCACACGAGCACCCACGACACAGGAGAAATCCTATCTCCTGTGTCGTGGGTGCGTTTACAGACATGAATTCCACACACAATGCACCCAGACCCGGAACAACTACCTGCAGATCATACAAATATTTGCTGCGTGCGGGAATCGAACCCACGACCCGGAGCGCAGCAGCTGACTGTATCAGCCACTGCACCAATCGTGCCGTCATAGATGAGTGTGATACCCCTAACTACAGGTACATTATTTATTATGATAAATAAAATGGGCAACATGAATCTGCCTATTCAGGTGTTTCAGACATAAAAGAGTATGACACAGTTAATATAAAAAGGTCAATTCAGAACTCTTTTTTTATTTAAACTGATAAATGATAATTATATCTAATGAAATTAACATCATACATAATACGAGTATAACACTGTTGTCTACATTTTCTTTCTAAACTTTGCTAACGTAGGTCTGCTGCCGGAAATTGCTGTACGAAATCAGCTCTACCTTTGTACTCAATATTACAAAGGTAGAGCTCTAGACTATATATATTATAGTCCTTATATATCTACGTTACTATTGTTATGTGTACTTAAATTTAAAAAAAATATATAAATCTTGTACCGTATGTAGTACAATGTCTTGGTGTGTGTAGGTCTAGAGGGCGCGCGGGGTGGAGGCCGCGTCGCCCGCTGGCCGCGCGCGCTCCTCTCTCCAGTTTCGGCGCGCGCGCAACATTTGCCTCAGCCTTCAGCTGCTCCTGTTTGACAAACGGCTTATGTACATTATCATTTAATAATAATTTATTTCCTTAAAATACGGCTACACCAATTACATTAATTTCAGGAATATAATACTACTCAGTTATGCGTCGCATTCACAGAACTGCAAGCGCATACATACATACATAAATGCAGGGTAAGCGTCGAGGAGCGTTGAGTCCAGCAAGTACGCGGGGTATGATTGAGTTAACTCGAGCCACAATACTAGCAAGTAGCACGGCGAAAAGTCTATGCCTACGATTCCAACGGCAGTACCTAGTATGGTGCAAAAAACAGACATCTCTCTCCGCTCATCACTCAGCTCGGGCGCTATTTTACTGCGGAACATTTCACAGGTCATCGTAATTTAGTAGCAGTACCGCGCAACTCCGAGTGAGCTGCAGCCCAGCCAAGCAAAGACAAATTTAGTGGGATACAAAAACGGATAAAATCCATAAAGACGCTTGTAAAGGTACCTCAAAAGGTCCTTTTGCAAGGTGCAAATAAAAGCGCATATGCGCTTTCTTACGGGTTCGAGACATAGGCAAAGGCTTCAAGTTTCGTCCGTACAAGGGCGCTAAAGATTAAGCGCATCACGCAACCATTTTGGAAGTCGCTTAAGTCAGTCATTTCTGAGAACAAACCCCAGACGCCTATACGATTCTTTAGCCAACATTATTATGTGATCGTGGAAGTTCAGTTTTCGATTGAATCTGACATCTAGGTTTTTCATAGTATCAGTTTTAGTTATTACGTGGTTGTTGATGTTGTAATCAAAGCCGATGGGGGGCCTCCGTCGCCCGAAAGACGTCGCGTAACATTTGTTTAGATTGAAATCCATTTTATTGGCAATACTCCACTCAAACATCGCATCAACATCCTTTTGTAGCATAATACTATCTGTTAGTGACTTAATATTATGACATAGACATCATAGTCATTCGCGTATATTAAGTATTTCTAGTGGACTACGATCCCAGTCTGACAATCTGTTGACGATCCCTGAGGTAATCTGCGAGTAGCCGGCGAAGACCCGAGGAAGAGCCTATGGTGGCAAGCTTCGTCAGCAGTATGTCATTGTTGGCCCTATCAAACGCCTTCCGGAAGTCAAAATAAAGTACATCTACTTTGGACCTTCAGTCGAGTCGCTTGGAGATATAATGTATGAGTGTCAGCAGATTTGTGTTGCCGAATCTTTCACAAGTAGTTGTCACCATGCTCGAATACCCTCAAATACTGTGAAACGAGAAAATAAAATAACAATGAGGCGATACTCTTCCATGACCAACTAATTTTAGCTTTTTGGTGTTGGAGTTACCCTTGTAGTTTCCATTGCGAGAGATAAACTCCTTTCAATGCCAGGTTGAACATGTGAAAGGGGATCACATAGGGCCCTTTTCCGACTTTTCAGTATCGAAAGCGGTATATTGTCCGAACTAGTAGAACTGCTCGGCTTCAACTTATTTATTCCGAAGGCACAGATATCTGAAGGTAACGTCATTAGGAGGGAAAACTGCAATGCTCATATCGTGGCTGTTATTACCACTGTCGATAATTTTGAATGTCCTTAAATCTGTGTCTTTAATTCTGGTAAATTAACAATATTGTTTTATATAATAAATGAACGCGCAAACATTTTCATGCACTTCTTTAAATGTGAGTGCGTGGAAAACTAAGAATTCAAAGTGCATTCGCTATTTCAAAAATATATATTTTCAACGACCTCAAAATAGTTGTGTGTGTGTCGTGTAGTTGTAATGTTCTGAATCTTATAAGCGAGCTAGTTACGATACTAAATTATAAGTTTGAAGTAATTATTATATAACCAATCAGAAAATGAACATTTCTCTTTTTCTGGCACTTGCACTAAAAATCTGAAAGTCTCTAAAAACCTTTGGTTTGTTTATATTTAGGTTTTTTGCTTCTCTGAAAACTACTTCTACTACTGTTCTGTACAGGGTCCTAATAATCGTTGTGCCTAATCCTTATAATTTTGTCAAGACGATGGTTCATAGCTATGCTATGATCCAATAAGTGGCGCCACCTACCGGAAAGGGCAGAACAACGTCTGCCGAGCCAAATACTTATATAATAAAATAAAATATGTAAACTAAGAAAAGATAAATTGTCATCAAATTGTATCCATTAACGTGCAACTAGACCATTTTTACATTTTATTCTATCATTGCATTGTTACATTCTTAGTTTTTAACTAGTGAGATCTCTTTTCCATTCATGACGAGGCTGCTGTCATTTTATTCCGTCTGGATTCCAATCAGTACTCGCTGGCGGCGACAAGTCTGCCACTTTCCTAGTCGTCGTCGCCCCGAACAATATCACCCTCTGACAACTCAACGTGGCTACCTCTTATATCTTAGATAGCTCATAAAAGATTTCTTGAATTGTCCTAAAGCTTGCAGATATCGTGTATCGTGTCTTATAGCTGAATTCAATCATTTCTTTTATTTATTCATCATTTATTTTAATGGAATATGTATCTTATTAGTTGATAAAAAGTTTTATATTAAATATACAGTTTGTAAATACAATTATTAAATTAAATCTAAATAACTGCTCATACGTCAGATTATATTTATTTTTATTAAAGACTTATTTATGTACCGTAACTTTATAGAGGCCATTTTTATTTTTTACTAAATAAATATTTTTAAATTATTTGTTTAATTAACATTATTATCTATTGTTTTTTGTAAGTATACAAACAACAATAGATACTACATTTCTAAGTACTTTACCTTTCAGCTGTAAAAAATATTTGTTATCATTATCGGGACAAATAAGGACGCTCGGGATCAGTCGATTTGGTACAAGTCTTCAGATGTGGATCTTGGAAGACTGCCTTTAACTTAAGCGTTAGCATTCTCTCCCCACCAAAGCGGCGTCAATGCCATGCACAAACAGTAAAAGGAATTTGTTTCAGAGTCAAGTATCACCGACTTCAATAACATTGGCATTTTTGACTTTGGGATCCGAAGATCTTTTTCTTTGATGGTAAAATGAGAATTCTCCAAACCATTCATGGTTTCATTTTGTATCCGAGTCAAATTGGTAACAAAAATTATATTTTAATATTCACTCTACCTTCTGAAATACCAAGTCAAAACTTCGCCAATTAGTAATGTAATTACTTCCTTTGACGTACGATATTTTTAATTTTTTTATTGAGGCCGTGGATATTCTACCTGAACTTCCACCGCCCCAGGGAAGGACGAAGGAGCTCCTACCGGTTAAAGCCACTGGAGCGGTCATCTTCGGGATCTAAGGGGAGCTCCAGGTCCTCGTATGATCACACTAGAGCTCCTTTGAGGTTGCTTACCTACCATTTAATTTAGTTTTGGCACTGTCTTGTACAGTTGTCAGTATTGAACGACTATCGATTTACAAAATGAAATATAATCAATTCACTTGCATTCATCTGTACAAAAAGCTGACACCATCAAATTATTTTTTTACTGCTAGATCGGTAACTCAAAAAATAACAATTGAACCGTACAATGTTGCCGACATATATTTGTAGATTTATTCATTTTTGAGAAATATTTTATGAATATGTAAAGATTGATTATTTGAACACCGTACAACGATGCCTTTTACTTGACATTGGCGAAATTGTGGAAGATACTCTACAGAAGCCATAATCTAAGAGAAGAAGAAGATCGGTAACTCGGTTGTCGTTCTGTTCGTTTGAATCGTTTGTTGATGTTTTAGTAAACTTTATTGTTAGGTACTATGAGCTTTACGTTGAGATGAAGTTCGTTCCTACGCTATCCAACTATAGAAATTGAAGATATTCGAGACAGAGACTACTTTCAGTGTGTTTATGTTTGTGAACTAAACTGATACCACAATGGATCATACTAGCCATTATATCATTTGCTCTATAAGACTAGAGCACTAGTTTGTTGTGCCCATGTTATTGCAGTGACGTGGTACCTGAGCTGGGGTAGATATAATCGTACAATTGCCCCAACTAAGTTCTTGGACGACATGTTCGATGAATTCACATACGAGAATAAATAATTAAGCTAAACTACCAACCGAGATAGATTTTACCTTGATTAATATGTATAATAATTTATGTTATTTAATATTTGTGTTTTATTTATTTTCTCACTTTAACGACTATTCTCAAATCATCGACCGGAAGCAGCGGTGTATAGCTGCATCTTTAAGGAAGGACAAGTCAGTCTATAGATAGTGAGAATGTCAATTTCAGGATAGGAATCTGCATAGGGTTTCATAATAATAATAGTGTGGATGGGCAGCAGCGTCCTTCGAGTACATTAACAACTCAACTGCGATTGCCAACCCGCCTGCCAAGCCTGGCGATTATGGCAAAACCCCCCAATGAGCCCACAACACATCCACATCGATCGCTGTGGTGATCTTTGGGGGAGGCCTGTGTCCAGCAGTGGGCTTCATTCGGCCGAAATAATAATAAAAAAAATGTAAAAACACTATAAAAACGAAAAATATGTTCTATTTGCATGTAAAAAAACAACCTAATTCCATGAACTCAAGACTTCTTGCAAATCCAGCGAACTAGAGATATTTTGGTATTTTATAATTGTAGGTACAGTTGAAACCGTACATATTGAGAAAAGCTTTATAAGTTACAACATACATACGATACAATGTGAAACCAAAGTCCATACTTCAATGGGCAATGTCCTTTATCATAATTGAGGTCCAGTATTGGTCACACATGTTTCCTAAAACCTTCCACGCTGGGTCTGCTTGAACTCGTACACTTAACTGCACTCATTTTTAAGTCCTTATTCATATTTATTAGTACTTGAAAAGATTAAATACTCAAAAATTAAAGTCATTTGAATAAGAAGACGAATACTCCATAATATATCAAATATTCAGTAATCACGCACGTTATACCTAAGCTGGCCCTTGTATCGTATCCAAAGATGGCTGTGTGAGAGAAAGTAATAAACATCGGGTTCTTGGTGTCTGTAATTCAATGAGCGGTGGTAGATACGTCTGGGTAGGGCGGGCGAGTTGAACAAACCCAGTGCCGCATGGATCGATACAGGCGACCGGCTCAGGCGAAACGCCCGCCACATTGCAGCACTTTATGAAAGAAACACTAGCTCCTTTTATACATATCAGTCCAACTTCAACCGGCTTCGTATTAAAAATTCAAGCGATTCAAACAAAAACCTTATTCGTGTGAGTATTTTTAATGGATAATGTATTTATAAATAACGATCGCTAGGAAAGTAACTCTTTTGGTTTGTCTTATTGTTGCCGAATTCGGTAATTCTATTCCGTAAATAAAATTTTTTTAACCCAAGGCACCGTTTATTAAAGACTTTGAACTACAGAGGTAACTATCGGAAAATAAACTAACAACATAGTTTGTTCTGCTTGTTACGCGACATTGATTGGCTTTGGTCGTCATTTAGCGCTAACACTTTTGAAGGGAAATGGCCCCTGTAGCACTTTCCAGTACTCTTGCAATAAAATTTATTTATTTATATTTATTTATTTATTTATATAGTAATAGAATATAATAATTATAGTAATAGAATGTTCGAACAGGGTTATTAAGACCAATTTAAAATTTTCCTTTTCTAGAAACTGAAACTAAAAAGGTAGTAGATTATACGGTATTATTTAAAATAGGAAATAGAAATAAATATATTTTTATTCTAAAATTACTGTGACAAATAAAGCTCTTCAAAAATAACCTCATGAGTCAACTGCCGTGGCAATGGACTCAGTCATAGTTTAGTTTGATTTCTTTGCGGATCTATTTCCATGACTGGTAGTTTTAATATAATTGTGAACCTGAACGTAATGTTAGCTGGGGCATTGGTTATATCTTCTTTATAGACTTCCAAGGCTTTTGTTAACTTTTAAACTGCCATGTTTCTTAACCTATAAATAAAATATACTGCCAGCAACTGACGGTGGAATGCTTGATATACGTTTCAAATACCCTGATGACCGTATAAAAAATCATCAAATTAAAACGAGTGATTTAAAAAATTGCCAACAGGATTGCAAATTTTACATTTATTATTTATCATCATGACTTTCGCCAGTATTGTCGTAAGAATAAATCCAGAGAAAAATTAAGATCTTTCATTGAATCCAAGCAACGCGGTTATAGTACTGGACACTAATAAATATAGAAATTATACAGGTAGCAACTAATATATCTTGTGATAATATTTGCCTGAAATGAATAGAAACTGAAGTATTGACTGAATGCACTCGTGTGTTCATTCCAGCATAGACATTGTAGACTTACTGGCTAGGTTTGAAAGCAAACATTGCTCTTTTCAACTTACAGATCTGTGAGCTTGCGCGGTCACGACTTTTCCTTTCCCTCGTCTGTATTGATTTCCATCCTCTCACTAGTGACTCATTCACTGAGAATACACCTAAGTTTCACTTTTATGTAATTAACAAGGTATATATAGCGCTTCTAATTTTTTTTGTAACCTCTCTGAAAACTAATACAATTGTGTAAACAGCTCCTGTGAAATCACATGAATGAGGGTGAAAATCGCGTTGCTGTGTCAATTAATTTGTCTTTTTTTATCCCTTAACCCCATGCGAATACCTAAATGCAAAACTTCGTAACTTAACGGGATGTTAGAAAAACGATGTGTGTACGTGCGTGAGATTATAATACTTCTTTTGGAGTAACACCAGTTTTTTTTATTCTGCGTGCCAATTATTTGCCTAAGTGGAAAAACGATAAAATATTCGGAGAAATGAAAGATTTGATTAACGAACATATTACAATAAAACCCTTTTAAACGGATTATGTACATCGAACACTTTGCAGGATTCGTGATCGCAGGATGACCTAAGGTGACAATCGTCGTTACGGGTTTAAAAAGTTATTTTATCCACCGTATAAAACTAATCAAAAATTGTTTCGATGCACGCAGTAATCACTTACAATGTCTTAATGGTTTTTAGTGTGGTATTTTGTTTGGGACTTACTATTTGAATAACTGGATTCCGAACGGGTGGTACCTGTCAACCAGATGGTTAAAAACATTCTTATTTTAATACAGAAGATTCTCTATTAAAATAAGAATGTTTTTTTAATTTCAAGAAATATTCTTCTTATGCCGTGTGGTGCCGGCTCAGAATGCCACCACCCCATCTCCTCCTCCTGGGTGTCGTAAAAGTCGACTAAGGAATTAGCCGGAGGATGGGCAGCAGCGTCCTTCGAGTACACTAACAACTCAACTGCGATCGCCAACCCGTCTGCCAAGCGTGGCGATTATGGCAAACCCCCCCCAATGAGCACACAACATACCGATGTCGGTCGTTGTGGTGATCTTTGGGGGAGGCCTGTGTCCAGCAGTGGACTTCATTCGGCCGAAATGATGATTCTTCTTACATAACGGTTCTCTTTCGTGAGGACTTGATGTTGATCAAATCGAAGAAAATGGTTGGATTTGCCTAAGGCATGTTACACACACTGCAGACTGTAGAGCGTCTATGCTTGACGTCGGCTATGTGTTCTTTAACTCCGGTGGCTATACTACGCTTTGTTTGCCTTATGCATGACAACCCACAATCACAATCAATAAATTTTGTAGAACCCTGCATCATGTAGAGGAATATGACAATTCACCGGTTTGAGAAGTTGACTAATCTTCTTATGCGGCTTGAAGTAGGTTTTAAAAGAAGCATGCTTCAAGATATGACCAATACTGTATGTATGGTAAAACAGCAGGAAAAACAAAAATCTATAATATACGCGATGTAATCCGTTTAAAAGTGTGTTTTATAATTTATACATTAGTGTAATAATCGCGAAAACCTAAGACATTATGAAAGTACATAATTAAATTAAAATTATATATACACACTATACACGTAAAAATATTTATTGTCATATACAAGTGTAAAATATATTTAAAATCAATATTATTAGCCAGTACTTAGTCACTGCTGAACAAAGGCCTCGTAGATTTCCACAATAGTGTCATAATTTTGGGGGGAATTTGCCAGTACTCATCACTAGGCTTGTGTAACTCATGAACGAGTTCCAATAAACTGCTCATTTTAGGTGCGCGAAATGAACTCCTCCACCTGTTATTTTTTTATTGGTGTCCAGTCGAAATTCTACATTAACTTTCTTCGTCCCGGGAAGGGTGAAAGGGTACTCCTACCGGCTAAAACCACTGGAGTGGTCATCTTCGGCACCGAAGGGGGCTCCAGGTCCTCGGAAGATCAGACTGGAATGTGGAGTGTTTTCGTTCAGCAGTTCTCAGCATCTCTAACTCCAGCTGCTCCGGGCCACACGACACATTCGGTTCAATTCGTCATCTTGTTCACAGGCGTAACCAATCGAATTTAGCTCTCTTTCTATCTTTACGCCTAAGTAGTATCGTCTTAAAATCTAAAATTAAATTAAAATCCAATTATCGCTTCTTGTGTTTGTTTGTAAATGTTAGAAATAAAAATAAATAGATATCATAACCTGTACCAATATGTATACCAGCGCTGTCCATGCCTTGTGAACGATTTTTTTAGGTCTTAAGGTAGATTATATTTTAGTCGCCCGTCGTATTATTCAAGCCTGAAAAGGTATCACAACTGCTTTTTTACACGGTAGTAAGTATATACATTGACGATTATGTGTAGTGCATTAAACGATATTAAAACAATTAGTGATAGCTAGAAATTCAATCTATAAAAAGTTTGAAAATAATAAAAACGATATATAAAAATAATGCAAATAAAATTGATTTTCAAAAACCTTTTTGTAACAACCTAAGAGCGAAGGAAATGGATTTCGTCATAAAATTCCTGATTTTTTTAAAAATATTATTAATATTGACTCGTGTTACAAAGGCAGATTTTGGCAACACGTAACAAATTCATATATATATAGCTATAGCGAGAAATATTATATCAAATCCCTAATATATATTTGACGCGGAGGCGGTGGGTACGCGCCACCCGTGCGCTAAATATGCCTGACAGGGCACACGTACTTTATTGGTACTCAGGTATCTCCTGCAGTCCGATCAAGATCAACATAATAATTAATAGATATAATATTGGCCAATCCAAATATCTCAATCTTACGATTACTTTTGCCCGTAATGTAATAAAACAATTATATTGAGTTAAAACTTATTTCTGGATTATCACTGTTATTTTTGAAAAATGTTTGGCTAGCTAACGTTTTGTCACAACCGTCTGTGATGAAATCTACATAGATAAGACCTCCCCACAGACTCGCGTTGCACTGTGAAGACTGAAGATTCAGCTATAGACATTCACGACTGTTATTGATTATCATAAACTTAATATACTGTATGTTAAGTTTATGATATTTAAGTATGATGTTGAACTTAGTTTCTTGAATGACAAGGTGAGCGTTACAAATTATAATTTGACAGCATGTTGTTTTTTTTTTAAATGGTATTTGGCTAGCTTCGAGTTCAAAATTGCTTGATCACCGCATACTATGTCTTTTTCCTATTTAACTATTTATTTCAATTTAAATTAATCAATAGATAATGATGTCATAATTATATTAATTATGATGTAATTAATACTTTGAATGGTGTGTACACCTTTAAGTGACGTATTGGCGCAGCTTTGAAGAAAAATGTAATTGTTAAACCAATTGTCTGCAAATATTTCGTTGGGGTGCCTTAAATAAATAACTGACTGAAAAACTGAGCTCGTCTTTTCCGTGTTAGTTTATTATTGATATTGCTTATGTTATATTCATCTCACATTTTTGTAAACAAATGACGAGGTTGCTGTCATTTTATTCCGTGTGGATTCCATTCAGTACTCGCTGGCGGCGGCAAGTCTACCACTTTCCTCGTCGTGGTCGCCCCAAACAATACCACCCTCTGAATACTCAACGTGGCTACCTCTTGTAGTAGAGATAGCTCATAAAATATTTTTATGATTTTTTATTATAATGAAGCTTGAAGAAGTCCGCCATTGACAGCAAATATAAAGATTATTTTATACCGAAATTCAATAATTTTCTTATGCTGTTTCGGATAAAAATAAACATGTGCTAGTATTTATTGGTAAGACGTTTCCTATTAATTAAGATAAGTTGTAATTTTACCTGTGCGCACGGTTTCGTCTACTTTTTTTGTACTATTTTTACAAACACGCTTAGTAATTTTTTGCTGTATTTTATTTGTTTTTAACCCATACGTTTTTTCAAGTAAGGCCTGTTGGGAAGCTCTGTTGAGAACATCCAGCACTGTGCTGAGCTCTTGCAGCGATCCTGCTTTGACTACGACGTCGTCGGCAAATCGAAAGTGAGTGATGTACTCGCCATTGATGTTAATGCCGAATCCTTCCCATTCCAATGTCTTGAAGGCATCCTCCATTGCATCAGGTGAACAGTTTCGAGGATATAACGTCCCCCGTTTCACACTTCTCTGCACTGGAATTGCCCCCGTGCTCAGTTCATATAGTCTGTATCAATTTGAAACTTTGCAAATATAGATAATCCTCATTTGGTTTGTTTTAACGAATCCCATAATCCCACCCTTGGTAACGAGGGTCTGATGATGGAGCTGGCAGGTGGAGTGGAACTCTTCAATAGCTGTCAGTAAACCCCGCGAGTTTACCCAACTCGTGTTACAACGAATCATACATTGCATTTGATGACGAGGCTCTGATAATGGAGCCGAGAGGTGGATAGTGGAACTCTTCAATAGCTATCAACTAAACCCATCGAATTTGCCCCCCTTTCGTTTGTTTTACGAGTGATGTACATTACACTTGGTTACGTGGGTCTGCTGATGGAGCCATGAGGAAGATGGTGGCACTTATCAATTGCTATTAATATAACTTTCAAGTTTAAGCTCATTTAATTTGTTGATTTTGATAATGACGAGACCCGTACTTTCAAATTCACGCATTTTTGAAGTGAAACCTTCTTTTAGCGCGGTACGCATATTTTTAGATGAGATAAAATCTCTGGACTCGCGACACCGTTACGAGACGCAGCTATAGTGTGTAATGATAATAATGATGATACAAGAGTTGTCGAAATTGTTAACGATGATTCATAAAAGAATATTAAATGTATTTTAAAGTTTCTAATAATTAATAAAATACAATTCATAAATAAAATGCAATTCATAACCCATTAACCCTAGTACCCATCTAAAAAATGTCTAACGCGCCAAAATAAGTTTTCACGTCTGTCGGCACTCCCGGAGTGCAACCCGTATTTTTTTTTAACCGTTGCCCCACACTAGTATAACTCCTGTGTCGTGGGTGCGTTTACAGACATGAATTCCACATACTATACACCCAGAACCGGAACAACTACCTGCAGATCATACAAATATTTGTTCCGTGCGGGAATCGAACCCACGACCCGGAGCGCAGCAGCCGACTGTAACAGCCACTGCACTAACCGTGCCGTCTAAGCTTGACCAGTATATATGAAACTAATTAATGTTATTGTATCCTCCAACTCAATTTAACCCACTCCTAAAATGTTGTTAGACATATCAAGAATCGATGACACTACAATAATTTGACATGACTACGACCTGGTGCTATCACCAGGATTATCAGCTCATGATTAAAACAAACCTAATAACAGGTTATTATTTAGCATGAGACATGTGTAAATATAAAATTTTAGTATCTATAGGTAATTCATTTATAGCTTTCTGGGATTAATTTTGCTTTTAAACGTCAAAAGCTAGAAATAAAATTGTAGTTTAAAAAACTAACTAAAACATGCTTGTAATGAAATATTTACAATTATTTTTACTGATAGAAAACACGCTTTTAATTACAGGTTAATTACATATGAACAAAGGTGAATTAAAGCGTGAGGTGCTCGATATTAAAAGTAGATTAATTAGTATATCTTAGGTTTTCGCGATTATTACACATTATAATAAAACAATTTTAAACGGATTAAATTGCGTGTATTATTGATTTTTCACAATCACAGTCAATATTGTAGACCCCTGCATCTTGTAGAGGAATTGTCATACATAGGGCGAACAAAACGTAGCATAGCCACCAGAATTAAAGAACACATATCTGACGTCAAGCATAGACGCACCACAAAATCCGCAGTGTGTGAACATGCCTTAGGCAAACCCAACCATTTTCTTCGATTTGATCATCCTCAAGTCCTCGCGAAAGAGAACCGTTATATACAAAGAATGTTTCGTGTGGCTATTGAAATTAAAAAACATCCTAATTTTAATAGAGAAGTTGGTTGGCAGGTACCACCTGTTTGGAATCCGGTTATTAAATTAATAAAATTCGTTACAAGCGTGTTTTATTTAGTAGATATTTTAAACTATAATTTTATTTAATCTATAAATAAATAATGTTTAAATATCTTCGTTGATTAGTATTTTTATCTATAGTTTGTTGCGAGTATACAAAATACATATCTACCGTTAAAAAATATATTCTATAATCATTATTGGTATCAGATAAGAAACACTCGGTTGATTTAGATATTTTTTTAATATTGGTAACATAGCCTGCTAAACCGACACGCGGGTTGTGATTGTTTGCTCTGGTGTGATCATACGAGGACCTGGAGCCCCCCTTAGGTGCCAAAGATGACCACCCCAGTGGTTTTAGTCGAGTGACCCTCTCAGAGATGTGTCTATAGGCGTGGCACTAGTGGGCGGCTCTAGTGTGATCATACGGAGACCTGGAGCCTTAGGTGCTGAAGATGACTGCCACAGTGGTTTTAGCCGGTAGGAGTGCAGAGGGGCCTCCATCCTTCCCCGGGGCGGCAGAAGTTCATACAGAATTCACAGGGCCCAGTAAAAAAATAAAAGATGGTGCCCGGCATGCTCCTTCGTCCTTCCCTAGGGCGAAGGAAGTTCATGTAGAATTTCCATCGGGTCAAATAAAAAAGGCCTTATCTTAAAAGATGCCAATCTCTCTAGAAGTATTTATTAGTCTACTGGCTCTCTGTCGGAGCCGCGGCCCGCCCAAAAGGGGGATCTTGCTCACGCACAATCAGGTCAAGAAATTTGTTTCAGAGTCAAGTATCTGCGGCTGACTATAGCATATAATATAATAACAACGTTGGCAAAGAACGAACGAACTTGTGAGAAATTATTTGATTTTGATGTTGACACTTGAATAAACGTATATTTCTTATTCGTGTAAAGCATAACATTTTATTAGCTTACGATTACATTAAATAGCGTTTATATGCAGTGAGGTTTAACACCGCTGAAGCTTACCGCCTTAGAAACATCCCGTTAGAAGGCACATGAATTTAAATATTTAAGACATTAAGTAAATTACTTATTATTTTGCTAATTATTCTATCTTTTAAAGACTAATCTGTTATGTTACCTTTAACGAATCACTTTTTTTTATACCATTCAGATGTATTTCGGTCTGTCTTCTGTAGGTTCTACCAACTATTATAATAATAATAAACTTATATAAACGCCTTCGTAATTTTCACAATAAATATCGTATGGTTGGTGATCATCTTGTGTCATTTGTTTAAGTTGCTCAAAGACCTCTGACGTGGCTTAACAACTGCTGTCTAATGACAACAGCCCGGACCGACGATTTTACATGCTGGCCGAAGCACGGAGACGATCAGTTAAAATATAACATCCATAGATTGACTGTGCCGAGCGATGCTTAACCATGATGTTTACCGATCACTGAGCGTGATCGGCTATAAGCACCTTAAATTAAAGTCATCGCCGTATTTTAGGAGTAAGTACCTTCCCAATTCATACAATCAATTCTTATATCAATCTGTGAAGTAAACTATAATTGACCACAGCAACGGACGCCGATGACGCGTGCATTAGCCTAGCCTAGTACATGCCTAGCATTTGAAGTTGTCGCTGTCGTCGCCCCCCCCCCCCCCCCAGCAGGTGACGAGCAGCAAGTCGGAAATGACGATGCTGCTCGGCTCTCAGTTGACCGTCAGTGTCCATTCAATAGGTCCCATATTGTGTGTGCATCCTAATAATTCCTCAGCATTTTCCTGACTTATGTAATTACACTATTTAGATTTAGAAAGGTTACATACTAAAACATGAAAACAACTAAAGGCGTCTAAACTGCTCAGTGTTATTAGGAAGGACTGAATTGATTCGTCTCGTGATAATAATTGCTTAAAATTAATAGAATGGGGTTATTGACTGAAGGCACTCGTATGGGTGTTAATTGTCAGTATTAAGTGTACCTATAGTATATGGTGCTAATCCAGCACGGACTATTAGTCTGGCTAAGTTTGAATTGAAACATTGCTCTTTCCAATTTACTCAGGTCTAAAAGCTTGCGCCCTCACGACTTTTCCTTTCCTTCGTCCATGTTGATTTTATTCCTCTCACAAGAGACTTATTCACTGAGAATGCACAAGTATATTAAAGGTTACATATTATTATGATCAGTTAAATAATTCAGTCAACGAGTGTCTTTTTTGCCTCTGGATATGATATCGAAGAGGCTCATAAATTAATACAATAGTGTAACCAACTCGTGTGCTATCGCATAAAGAAGGGAAAAAATAGTGAGGAGTACTGGCCCAACCTCTATACTAAGAGGCCTATGTTGAATAGTGGACTGCGATTTGATGAGATTCAAAAAGGTAAACAAATTTAGATTAGTAACAAGGAGACAAATGTTACGCTATCATAAACACACACACGTGCTAGTAGGTACCTACAAAAGACTGATAAAAAACAATGAGATAATCACAGTCGAGTTTCTTGGTATATAAAACTCACATCGAGCGATTTTGCCATTCATTTCATAGTACAAGTCGGATGTGGCAAGATATATTTAAAAATGACGGTGTTTTATTTGCCACTCATACTACTAGTGTTATTTTACGCTCTATATTATTACTTTACAAGAACATTTAACTACTGGAAGAAAAGAAATGTGGCTGGTCCGGAACCGACTGTATTTTTCGGCAACTTAAAGGAATACACCCTTCGCCAAAAAAGTATAGGTGTAGTGATACAAGAAATGTATAATATGTTTCCAGAAGAGAAAGTGGTTGGAGTTTATATGATGACAACACCATATCTACTTATACGAGACTTGGATATCATAAAACATATCATGATTAAAGACTTCGAAATATTCGCTGATCGTGGCGTGGAATACAGTAAGAAAGGATTAGGGGAAAATTTGTTTCATGCCGGCGGTGATACCTGGAGAGCTTTAAGAAGTAGGTTATCCCCTATTTTTACTTCTAGTAAATTGAAAAACATGTTTTACCTAATGGATGAATGCTCCAACCTTTTTATGGACTACCTGAAAAGAGAGTGCGTGAATAACTTAGAATATGAAATTAATGCAGTAGTTGAAAAATTTACTATTTCATCGATCTCCGCCTGCGCCTTTGGTGTTAACATTGACACTCTAAACGATGACAAAATGGAAGTTCTGAATCGAATAAATGAGCAAGTTATGACACCAAGTTACGTGGGTGAATTAGATATGATGTATCCAGGTCTTTTACAAAAACTAAACCTTTCTCTTTTTCCGGCACCTGTACAAAACTTCTTTAAAAGTCTCGTGAACAACATTATTTCTCAAAGAAATGGCAAACCTACAGGCCGAAATGATTTCATGGATTTAATACTGGAGCTCCGTCAAATGGGCGAAATTAATAGCAAGAAATTTGGTGACAGTCAAACATCTCTTACAATCACAGACGATGTTATTGCTGCGCAAGCATTCGTATTTTACGTAGGTGGATATGAGACTAGTGCAACCACCATGGCTTTCTTGTTGTACCAACTAGCGGTAAACCCCGACATCCAAACCAAATTGGTGGCAGAAATATGCGAAATCACAAAAGCCAATAATGGAGAAATAACTTTCGAATCCCTGACAGACATGAAATATTTGCATAAAGTATTTGATGAAACACTCCGCATGTACTCAATAGTAGAACCACTGCAAAGAAAGGCTAAAATTGATTACAAAATACCAGGAACAGATGTAGTAATTAAGAAAGATCAAATAGTAATTATATCGCCAAGGGGTGTACACTATGACGAGAAACATTATCCCAACCCTGAAGTATTCAACCCTAACAGATTTGACGCAGAGGTGGTGAGTGCGCGCCACCCGTGCGCTTATATGCCATTTGGACTTGGGCAGAGAAACTGTATTGGTAAGTAAAGGTAGTCTAATCAGTATGTAGTCTGATCGACGTTTCATAGATCGACATATTTGATTGATATATTATTAGATAATCCAGATATCCCAAACTTATGACTGCTTTTACATTTCACTATGTCACATGACTTTTTTTTATTTTTTTTTATTGGATTCTGCGGAAATTCTTCATGAACTTCCTTCGCCCCGGGAAGGGTGAAGGGGTATGCCGGACTCCTACCGGCTAAAACCACTGGAACGGTCATCTTCGGCACCTAAGGGAGGCTCCAGGTCCTCGTATGATCACACTAGAGCCGCCCACTAGTGCCACGCCCATAGGCACATCTAGGGGGACTGTAAAGCGGTCACTCCCCAGGGTGGATTGTATCCCCCCACGTCCCACGGCAGCGCGTGACCACATGCGTGCTACCGTCTTGTCTCGGTGTGGGCACGCAGATTCCCCAATCTACGCACCCGCGAACCCAGAGGTCCCCCGCCTTATAGTAACGGCAGCGGGTTTCAGGCGTGTGAGAATTCTCTGCGGTCTCCTTCTGGAGCACGACGCTCTCACAAAAGGAGACCACTGCATTCCAGTTTTCGTGCTCTGCCAACATAGCCAACACTACTGCTGGCAGAGAGAGATCTTGCCCGATCTGATCGACCAGGATCCGCCGCTCGGCGGCCCACGCAGGGCACGCCTCGAACGTGTGCTGTTCGGTGTTCTGGTCGCTAACATAATGGTGGCATTGTGCCGTGGCCTCGCGTCCTATTCTGTGCAAGTACGCACCGAAACAACCGTGACCGGTGATCACCTGCGTCAGGCGGTAGGTGACGCGCTCGCTTCTTCTGAGCCAGGCTCTAAAGAGCGGCAGGACGGCCTCGACGACACAAATTGCATCCGCAGGCGGTGACGCCACTTTCCAAGTGCGCGTCGCCGAGCTAGCTGCCCCAGCCTGTCCAACGCCCCTGGAGGCGCGTCTTCGCCGCTCTGGCGGAGGGAGCGTGTCTGATCGTAGACCCACGCATCCATTTCCGCCAGGATGTCGAAAGGCGGAAAACGCGCCAGGAGAGATGGCGCCTCGTAGGACAAAACTCAAACTCAAATTTTTTATTTCATATAGGCCCTAATAGGCTCTTACGAAAAGTCAAGTTAAGTGCACGGTTCGGAAAAGTCGGTCCTATGGAGAAGAGCCGGTAAGAAACTCCATGGATATACTCTTTTAAAAAAAAGTTATATTACAATTTTTTTATTACATGGTAATAAGCTAGGTATGTGCGAACAAAGTAGACTAATTAAATGTAAAATACACACAATAACAAAACAGACAATTGCCTCTAACACAATAGGAAACTGATAACGATTAATGTATAGCACTAATAAAGTCGACGAAGTTCTGTTCGAAGTTCTGTTCGAGACACTGTTCGGTATCCTCGTGCGAACCGGATAGCCACTCTGCGCTGCAGACCGTGAATTTGAATTTTGGTTCTGCAGCGCTGGGCGCCTGATAGTCGAGCTAAGCATACAGGGGCCCCGTATAGGGCTACGGACCGCACTACCCCCCGTAGAGACGGCGAACTTCCTCAAATGGTCCCCCGAGATTGGGCAGCAGCCGGTGTAGTGCATCCACTACCCTCTCGACTCGGGGGACATGTTACGTGACCTAGATGGTTAATCACTTGGCTTCCTGCACTGCGTATCGCGGGTTCGATCCCCGCACGGAACTATGTATGGTTTAATGAGATAGTGATTCCGAATAATTGAATGTTTGTACATTATGTTTTTGTTTGTAAACTGTAAGCCTACAAAATAGATACTAGAAATAATAGATTAGGCCTTCGTTAAAAAAATGATGTTGATCTTTTTTTATAAATGTCATGATAAGTGTTTTGAGATTGGGCAGCAGCCGGTGTAGTGCATCCACTACCCTCTCGACTCGGGGGACATGTCACGTGACCTAGATGGTTAATCACTTGGCTTCCTGCACTGCGTATCGCGGGTTCGATCCCCGCACGGAACTTTGTATGGTTTAATGAGATAGTGATTCCGAATAATTGAATGTTTGTACATTATGTTTTTGTTTGTAAACTGTAAGCCTACAAAATAGATACTAGAAATAATAGATTAGGCCTTCGTTAAAAAAATGATGTTGATCTTTTTTTATAAATGTCATGATAAGTGTTTTGAGATTGGGCAGCAGCCGGTGTAGTGCATCCACTACCCTCTCGACTCGGGGGACATGTCACGTGACCTAGATGGTTAATCACTTGGCTTCCTGCACTGCGTATCGCGGGTTCGATCCCCGCACGGAACTTTGTATGGTTTAATGAGATAGTGATTCCGAATAATTGAATGTTTGTACATTATGTTTTTGTTTGTAAACTGTAAGCCTACAAAATAGATACTAGAAATAATAGATTAGGCCTTCGTTAAAAAAATGATGTTGATCTTTTTTTATAAATGTCATGATAAGTGTTTAGGCACCGACCTACACTAGATTTTTATCTCAGCCGAGACCGAGAACGATAAAAATTCTCGTACGAGACCGAGACTGAGAAATGACAAAATATTTAATAAATCAAGAATCAAAACCAGTTAGAGTCATCAGTTTTGTAAAAGGAGATAAATAATACAAACTAAACAATGTTATATAATAAGCTACGAACAGCAAATTTCCAACGTTCTGTCCTTTCAAATTGTGTCTTCTTTCGTCGTACACCTGCCCAGCCTTGCTAAACAGCTGCTCACATGCGACGCTTGTTGGCACTTGTTACCGGCTGGTCTGAACACCTTGTAGGGTGATGAATGCTAGTGGCTAAGCAACTGACTTAGTACTCTACGTGTCGTGAGTTCTATCCCCGCATGGAACAAATATCTGTATGATCTACAGATAGTTGTTTCGGGTCTGGTTGTTTGTGCATATGATATTTATGTCTGTAAACTGTACCTACAACACAGGAGAACCCCAGTGTGGGGATCGTTTTCAAAAATAAAGTATTATTCAAAAATATTCGCAATTTCTTTAAATTATTGGCTCTGTCAAAATAAATTTTAGCGCAAGTTCTAGTGTCGGCCAAGAATCTCCCAAACATACATACATATTTGATTGATATATTATTGGTAAATCTAAAAATGTCAATCGTATGACTGCTTTCACCCTTTAGGCTTTCTGTGCATGGCAGCGCGGGTTCGATCACCGCACAAAACAAATATTGTTATGGCCTACAGATAGCTTTGTTCCGGGTCTGGTGATTTGTGCGTGTGGAATTTTTGTTTGTAAACTGTACCCACGATACAAGAAAAATCATAGTATAACAAATGATGATGATCTGTGCTTTATGATTTAATGAATATCAACGTTATACGTTAAATATAGTTTGACAGTTTTATTATCTTGTTTTTATAGGAATGCGGTTTGGGAAGCTTCAGTCTCAACTGTGCATAGCGAAGATGTTGTCCGAATTTAGAATTGAGCCTTCCAAAAACACTCAAACGAAGATATATATTAATCCTAACAGAGCTCATACCTCAGCAAAAGGAGGAATATATTTAAATATTGTTCCGAGAAAATGAAACCTTCAGAAATCCACAGCGTTATTTATGTTGTTTAAAGTAATAGAATTACTGCAATGATATATATAATAATATAATGTTCAAAGATAAACATGTACATATAAAACTAGTAACTATCTATTTCAAAGCTATTACGTTAAATGTAAACGAAGAGAATAATATCATACCTAATTGTCGATGTTTTACGACCTTCCAATACGGTCAACCAACCGTATACAAAACGTCGATGGTTCGATACCCACGTCTGTTCAAATATTTGTATGGCATACAGATATTTGTTCCATATCTGGGTGGTTGTTTTTTTTTTATTTTGATTTTTTTTGATTTTTTTTTAAAAACGTTGCCCCACTCTATGATTTCTCCTGTGTCGTGGGTGCGTTTACAGACATGAATTCCACATACAATACACCCAGACCCGGAACAACTACCTGCAGATCATACAAATATTTGTTCCGTGCGGGAATCGAACCCACGACCCGGAGCGCAGCAGTCGACTGTATCAGCCACTGCACCAACCGTGCCATCGTCGTCGTCGTCGGTTGTGATAGCAGACATTATGAATCTGTGGGATATGTCTTTAAAACGGAATATAATCATTGCTCATTTCTTACTTTAGAACATATATTTGTTGGTATACAAATTTGGTTGTCATCATATCAGCCAAAGAACGTCCACTGCTAGTTAGAAGTTATGATGGTTTTTAGGGTTCCGTACGTCCGAATGAAAAAACGGCGAACCCTTTATAGAATCACCTGTGTCTATCTGTCTGTCAGTCTGTTACAGCTAATTTGGTCCGAATCTACTGGACTGATTAAGTTGAACTTTGCTACACATATAAATTTCTACGACCCAATAGTGGACGTGTAAGTAACGTAAATAAATGAATTTAGAATATGAGTTCACATTTGCGGGAAAAATTAGAAAATTAAATGTAAAAGTTTTGCAAACTGTACCGTGTAACATATTAAATGGTAGGGCTTATTGTAACGACACTATTTGTTTTATAATTTAGAAATAAATAGTTATATAGTTATTTAATAAAATTGATGGAAAATTCTCTTTTTAATTGACCCCTTATTTCCGAAACTATACAAACTTCAGCGCCCTTCCAGTACAAAGCAACTGCGATCGCCAACAAGGGCGCCAAGCGTCGCGATAATGATTATTATTAAAACTCTCCAATGAGCTCACAACACACCCAGACTGGGCGTTGTGGCGATTGGGGGAAGGCTTGTGTCAAGCAGTGGACTTTATTCAGCTAAAATGATGATTAAATACTTAACAGATTTTATACAAACTTTCACCCCCTGCTGCGTCCTGTTATAGTTAGATTTTACAAAAACACTGAAACACGTAGGGAAATCTTGATTTTCAACAAAAATGTCATTTTTATTGATCCAACTTCAATACTGAAGGATTTTAATACAAAATTTCATCCTCTATTTTAACCCCTTATAAAATTGATTTTTCAAAAATGTAGAAGTATGTCTTTTCTATATTTTTCATAGGTCTAACATGAAAAGTTAGGTTAGTCCTTAGGGGTTGAATTTACAAAAACACTAAAACACGTATTTCTTTATTTTAATCAAAAAGCTGTGTACGACTTTTCATATAACTTCAAAAATAACAGATTCATACAACCTTTCAACCCCCACTTTACCCCTTTAGGGATGGAATTTCTAAAAACCCTTCCTTAGTGGATGACTAGGTTATCTCTACTCAACATTTCAAGTTAGCCCCTGTGCTTGAGGCTGTGCGTCGATACGTCAATTAGTCAGTCAGTCAGTTTTTCCGTTTATGAAGAAAAATAATATAGATATTTACTGTAAATAGAAGTCCAAAGTCTAATACACTTTTTATATATATGTATTTATAAGAAAGATATTTAATTACGACATCCAATGTAACGATATCATATACACACAAGCTAATACCTACGAAAAACTGATAAAAAAACAATGAGATAATCACAATCGAGTTCCTTGCTATATAAAATTCAAGGCGAATGATTTTGCAATTCATTTCATAGTACAAGTCGGATGTGTTAAGATTGTTTTAAAAATGACGTTGTTTTATTTGCCGCTCGTGGTGATAGTGCTATGTTACACTGTATATTATTACTTTACGAGAACATTTAACTACTGGAAGCAAAGAAATGTGGCTGGTCCGGAACCAACTGTATTTTTCGGCAACTTAAAGGAATCAACCCTTCGCCAGAAAAATATGGGTGTCGTGATAGAAGAAATATATAACATGTTTCCAAAAGAGAAAGTGGTCGGTATTTATAGGATGACAACACCATGTCTACTTATACGAGACTTGGATATCATAAAACATATCATGATTAAAGACTTCGAAATATTCGCTGATCGTGGCGTGGAGTTCAGTAAGAAAGGATTAGGGCAAAATCTGTTTCATGCAGATGGTGATACCTGGAGAGCTTTACGAAGTCGGTTCTCCCCTATTTTTACTTCAGGTAAATTGAAAAACATGTTTTATCTCATGAATGAACGCGCAAACCTTTTCATGGACTACCTGAAAAGTGATTGCGTAAATAACTTAGAATATGAAATGCACTCAGTAATTCAAAAATATACAATTTCAACGATCTCTGCCTGCGCTTTTGGTGTTAACATTGACACGCTAAACAATAAAATAGACGTGCTGAATCAAATAAATGACCAAATTTTGACTCCAAATTATGTGGCTGAACTAGATATGATGTATCCAGGTCTTTTACAAAAACTTAACCTTTCTCTTTTTCGGGGCCCTGTACAAAACTTCTTCAAAGGCCTTGTAGACAACATTATTTCTCAAAGAAATGGCAAACCAACAGACCGAAATGATTTTATGGATTTAATACTGGAGCTCCGTCAAATGGGCGAAATTAATAGCAAGAAATTTGGAAACAGTCAAACATCTCTTACAATCACAGACGATGTTATTGCTGCGCAAGCATTCGTGTTTTACGTAGCTGGGTATGAGACTAGTGCAACCACCATGGCTTTTTTGTTGTACCAACTAGCGTTAAACCCCGACATCCAAACCAAATTGGTGGCAGAAATAGACGAAATCACAAAGGCCAATAATGGAGAAATAACTTTCGAATCCCTAAAGGACATGAAGTATTTGCATAAAGTATTCGATGAAACACTCCGCATGTACTCAATAGTAGAACCACTGCAAAGAAAAGCTATAATTGATTACAAAATACCAGGAACAGATGTAGTAATTAAGAAAGATCAAATAGTACTTATATCGCCAAGGGGTGTACACTATGACGAGAAACATTATTCCAACCCTGAAGTATTCGACCCTAACAGATTTGACGCTGAGGCGGTGGGTGCGCGCCACCCGTGCGCCTATATGCCATTTGGACTTGGGCAGAGAAACTGTATTGGTAAGTAATCATCTTATTTAGTCTGATCGAGGTTTCATAGATCGACATATTTGATTGATATATTATTAGAAAATCCAAATATCTCAAACTTATGACTGCTTTTATATTTCACGATGTCACGAGATCTAAATGGTTAATCGCTTGGCTCCCTGTACTGGGTATCGTAGGTTCGATCCCCACACGGAACAATTATTTGTATCATCTAATGAGATAGTGATTCCGAATAATTGGATGTTTATACATTATTTTTTTGTCTGTAAACTGTAAGCCCACAAAATAGATAACAAAATAATAGATTAGGGCTTCGTTAAAAAAATTATGTTGATCTTTTTTTATGAATGTAATGATAAGTGTTTATGCGCCGACCTACACTAGATTTTTTTACTCAGCCGAGACCGAGAAATGACAAAATATTTAATAAATCAAGAATCAAAACCAGTTAGAGTCATCAGTTTTGTAAAAGGAGATAAATAATACAAATTAAACAATGTTATATAATAAGCTACGAACAGCAAATTTCCAACGTTCTGTCCTTTCAAATTGTGTCTTCTTTGGTCGTACACCTGCCCAGCCTTGCTAAACAGCTGCTCACATGCGACGCTTGTTGGCACTTGTTACCGGCTGGTCAGAACACCTTGTAGGGTGATGAATGCTAGTGGCTAAGCAACTGACTTAGTACTCTACGTGTCGTGAGTTCTATCCCCGCATGGAACAAATATCTGTATGATCTACAGATAGTTGTTTCGGGTCTGGTTGTTTGTGCATATGATATTTATGTCTGTAAACTGTACCTACAACACAGGAGAACCCCAGTGTGGGGATCGTTTTCAAAAATAAAGTAGTATTCAAAAACATTCGCAATTTCTTTGAATTATATGCTCTCTCAGAAAAAATCTAGCGCAAGTTCTAGTGTCGGCCAAGAATCTCCCAAACATACATACATATTTGATTGATATATTATTGGTAAAAATTGATATATTGTCGGCCAAGAAGCTTCCAAAATTTTGCCGAGAACGTGGCGTAAATCTTGGCCGAGACCGAAATTTCGGTCGGACCTAATAAGCGCTACACATATAATTTTACGGATTTGTTATTTTGTTTTTTAGGAATGCGGTTTGGGAAGGTTCAGTCTCAATTGTGCATAGCGAAGATATTGTCCAACTTTAGAATTGAGCCTTCCAAAAACACCAAAACGAAGATAGATATCAGTCCTAACAGAGTTCTTATAGCACCAGACGGAGGATTATATTTAAATATTGTTCCGAGGACGTGAACGTTTAAGAAATCCACAACGTTATTAATGTTGTTTAATATAATAGAATTACTCCAATGGACATTCAAATATAGAAATGCACATATTATAGAAGTAACTGCCTAACTGAAAGTAATATGTTGAACGTAAATGAATATAATAAAATATATTATCATTGCTTTGTCAATGTATGCGGATAATAATACGTGCGGAGTGGTCAACCAACCGTATCATGTCTTTTGTTCGATATCAGTTCAAATATTTGTATGGCATTATTTGTTCCGAATCTGGGTGTTTGTGACAGCAATTAGCAAACATTAAGATTCTGTAAAATATGTCTTTAAACTGGAATTCAATAATTTTCTTGTAGCTGATTTTAGAACATGTATAAATACATTTGTAAGTATTTATTTGTTGATAAGAAGTTTTGTATTAAGTAAGGTTTAATTTAACACAGTTCTGTAATATCAATAAATTATAGATTATTTCTTAGTATAATATAATTAATTTTAGTCATAAAAATGTAATACTTACAAACATCAAAAAAGTCTAAGCATTCCAAAAAATACAAATTTGAACTACTGAATGGTTTTTATAATGTTTGTATGTGTTTTATAAATAACTAGCTGGGACCCGCGGTTTCACCCGCGTTTAATTTAAAAGAAATTTCGAGTACTTCGACATAGACAATTGACATAGAATACCTATATATGTTGGATTTCAAGGGTTTTATAGTTTTCGCGCGGAACCCTAATAATTTTTCTAAAATAAAAGTAGCCTAAGTTATTCCTTATAACGTCAGTTATCTGCCAGTGAAAGTCCCGTCAAAATCGGTCCAGCCGTTTCGGAGATTACCCGGAACAAACAGACAGACAGACAGACAGACAGACAGACAAAAAATGTAAAAATAGTTTTTTTGCTATATGTACCGTATATACTTCCATATGCATTTAGTAAAAAGCTGTTATTTTGACATTACAAACAGACACTTCAATTTTATTTATTTGTATAGATAACTTTAGTATCTTTTTAATGTAAAACCAAGAACTATTTTCAATTGTTCTTTTCAACGCCTGCTTAAAAACTTCCATCCTTTGGCATCATATAATGCATTTGCACTTGTCCATCAACATACGAGTACACAGAGGAAGAATCCCTCACGGCCTCCGATTTACCAGAAAAATCGCTGAAGGCCGCTTGACGGAAAGATCTTGAAAGATTTTGGCACAAATTGTCGGGAATTCACATTTGTCACGTTAGGTGCAAGGGCACTTGTGGGAAGTCCTGGCTCTATGAATAACTCCACTATTCCGACGATTGTTGATGGACAATGTTCAGAATATAGCGCAATCAATATGTGGTAGACCAACAAGACAAAGCCAGTAATTACCATATAGAATTTTTGTGTTCGTTGACCGCACCTTGGCTTCCTGCGCATAAAGGACAATGCCCACTTTTCCTAGAAGCCCTGGTCCACAGTGAACACTGATAAATAGTTTCTGAAATGATAGTTTAGTTTAGTTTTAGTTTAGTTACGTTGTTATAAACTCCTTCTAGTACTTATGACTTAAGAAAATAAGTCGCCGTTACGAAATAAATAGACTTGTTTACTTTTTATTATCGCTTTAATTTTTCACAATCACATGCTTATTTTATATACTAACAATCAGTTTTGAATAATACATACATATTTTATACATGAATTGTTGATGTTGTTGAAGCCAATTCACTCTTTGTATTATTCAAACTGTCAATATTTGAATAAAATTCGTATATTTATATATGAATGTTTTTTGGAATGACGGATTCCATTTCATAATAATTTTAAAACATCGGTACAGTTATATTTTAGGGAGAGCTCAATAGAAACTGTTATCCCTCCCCAACATCATCACCACCACCACAATACCAATATTAAAAGCGTATATATGCGTCGAATTGTTCGTTAAAAATCTTATTTCGTGCTCATGATTTTAAGACAATACGTATCAGGTCTACACGCGCAGAGTAACATTAAGCAACATTTTGAATAACCTTGACTAGAGGTTTATATGTATGTACGTATGTATATAAACATATTCCCTCGTGGGTCTGAACCTACTAGATGGATTTCAACAAACGAGGTGTCTTGTTTTGTCTTGCCTGCGAATATCATACAACAAATGAAACCTAGCATGCAACATTTTAAAAAAACAATATGGCGATCAGGAACAAAGACGTCTGAAAATAAAGTAACAGAAACAAAGGAATTTTCACAAATATTATAAATAAAAAAGCATATGTTTTGAAAAGTGCAACCGACAACGAAATAGTATGAAATAAGCACTAAAAGCTGTAGGGAAAAAGCCTTACTAATGTGCCAATTTTATATATATACTAGCTGGGATCCGCGGTTTCACCCGCCTTTTAATATAAAAGAAATTGGATTATTATAAATAATTTAGAGTATGTACTTTACTTTGGCATAGACATTTGACATAGAGTATATATATTGGATTTCATGTGTTAATTAGTTATTTTGCGCGGTTTTTTTTTTTTAAATTAGCCTAAGTTATTCCTTATAACATCAGCTATCTGGCAGTGAAAGTCCCGTAGAAATCGGTCCAGCCGTTTCGGAGATTAGCGGTAACAAACAGACAGACAAAAAGAATTGAATAGGTTACTTGTTGTAGGTACCGTTTATACTTTCATATGCATTAGGTAAAAAGCTGTTATTTTGACTTTTAATTTTAATTTTTTTTGTATTAATTGTATAGACTATCCAATTACAATGACTCGGTTCATGTTTTTTATATTTTCCCCGGTTGACTTCAGATTTTAAACGGTGTTTCTTTTTCTGATTTATACAAGTGTCAACAAATTAAAAGCTAGACTGCGAAAATTGTCTCCACATCAATAAACTCTTACGTAATTAATCTTGGACAAATTGTTCTATATAATTAAATCTTATAGTTTAGATAGCTATATACGAGTAGCTGTGTGTGGAATTTGTATCTGAAAACGCACCTACGACACGTGAGAAACACTAGTATAGGGCAACGTTAAAAAAATATGACAATGAAATGAAATGAGCTCGTAAAAGATTTTCATATTATCATGAAACTTGAAGAAATCTTCCATTGACAGCAAATGTTAAGATCCTTTGGTATATAATTTAAAACTGAACTGTGCCAGCGCGACTTCGAACGCAAAGATCATAGGAAATTTATATAAAAAAGAGACGATGAACAAAATAACCATAGTATTTTAAATGCCGCTTGTGTCCGTTTGTAGTACCAAAACGATAAGTTGATGCCCAACTCTCTAGGAAACTTAGCGATTCAAAATTGTATGTCAGAGAGAGACTTAGGCAAATTTAATACTTACGAACTGATGAGATGAGATTTGTTTATTTTCTAAATCTGTCGTAACAACATAGCTTCTCGGTGAACAATAGCCCAGGTCACGAACCATAGCGCTGGCGCATATAGCATCCAGCCCAGTCAGCCGAGTGCCAGACCGCGCGTTATTGTCTTTGGTTTGGAACACTTCGCGCATGGCACTGGGTGTCATCAGTATCTTTCATAAAATGTAGTTTGCCCTTTTGCCACTCAGTATTTACAGTCCAATCACTCTCTATAACCACATCGCTCATTTTGTGTTTTAAATGAGGGCTTTAAGTCGTGTGTTATATATTTGTAATTATCAATACTTTTATAATATCAAGATTGCGAGAGTGCGCTTGCAGCTGTCATCCTCCCGTCCTACAGACAGCGTACTTCAAGCGAGCATACAGCGCGCCGATTGTGAGCGATCTGCTTGCCGACGGCGCCAGTACCGCCCATTATAACGCGCGCACGCGTTCTATATCACTCACCACTATAATGTGCGCTGACTGGACAGCAATAAGTCGAACCCTGGCTGGCGGCGCGTATAAGACCAACATGGCGGCGAGTAAATGTCGCAGACGACTGGCGCTGTCGCTGACCTCGAGAGTATCATCCCAGTGTTAAATCATCGTCAAGTAAATGAAGCGCTCCGTAGGCTGGGCGATATTTGGGAAACTTAACGGCATCAACTGTCCTCAAGAATGC
Source organism: Diloba caeruleocephala (assembly GCA_947459985.1). Lineage (NCBI taxonomy): Eukaryota > Metazoa > Arthropoda > Insecta > Lepidoptera > Noctuidae > Diloba > Diloba caeruleocephala. Next base: position 10,058,842 of record OX381618.1, read on the forward strand.
AAATGATGACGGTCCCTGCGCTGTTTGCATTAAAAGGTGCAAGAAACAGCACTCGCCGTTGGTGGATGCACTGGTTAGACCCTACGCAATGCGAGGTCTTTTAAAACGCCCTAGAAACCATATACTGCACCCTCACGTTGTCATCGATCAAACACACCTCTTTGCTTTTCGTATGTATGGAATGACTTTATCTCTCCATTCGTTAGCGATTTGGCGAACAGATCTTCTTCGCACAGTTTAAAAAATATGAGAAGCGTAGTTTGACGCAAGTTTTCTAAACGCTCTATGACATGTTCAAGTTTGATTTAAGTTCGCTAGCCATTCTCTAAATGGACGTCCATGACCGTTGGATGTCGATCATGTATAGAAACATCGCAGTGTGGATACTCTGTGAGCTCAATCGCAATTCGCGCTGGGTGCGAGTCTCTGAGGTGTGTGATGCAGCATGGCGCTTCCGATCGCTTGCTTTTAGTCTTTGCATCCTAGAAGCCCATGAGTTTCGAGAGTCCACTTTCTAGGAGGCAGGCTTAAAATTCGTTTTAAACTCTTATAATCCGATATCATTAAACCAAGTCAAAGAAATGAATCAACACAGGTCCGTAAGAATCGCCAATTGGTCAAATTATTCAGGTATAAATAAAATATCGTAGGTAAGGTTAGTAAGTTCTTTATAAAAGTTTAAGACAATCAAACAATTCAAAGCAAAGTGCAAACACAAAACAACAAAGGCTTTGCGTGAAGACCACTACGATTAACATCGGTAGCGGTACCCTTTGGCGCAGTCGCAGATTAGGCGCGCGTGCTCGAACATGTTCTCGACCGCAAAACAAATGAGAGAAAAGCTCGAGCATCACTTTTTGCCAACGAAACCACAGCGTGATCTAATTCGACAGTAACGCCATCTAGTTTGGAAGAAAAAAATAGGTATTTAAAATGTATTCAATGCAATAATTAAAAACGAAGTAAACTGGCTCTCTCTGGCTTGCCTTAGTTGGCCGATCAGAGGGGGGCCGCCAGAGCTACATGCTCGGGGGTGGAAGTGTCTAATGGCGTAATAACGGGGAAACCCGCTCCGAGTCTTCGAGACGCGCGATGGTGAAACCGGTGCCGCACCTCTCGACACCCCGAGCCACTCACGCCGGTGTTGCCGATCCCTATCGCCTGTAGTGGTGGCCATTTAGGGAGCCCATATTGTGAGTGGCGAGTCACCGTCTGCCACAGAATTTTACATATAGTAAAATGTTAAAAGGCAGACGCCGTTTTTACAGTTTTTAGAAGTATTTAATCCATTTACCACCAGCAACAGGAAGAGTTCCCCAAAGAGAACGCCACTGCTGGACTGGAATGGGTTTGTGTTGTGTACTCGTTGGCTGGTTTTGCTATAATTGCCACGCTTGGCAGACGGGTTGGCGATCGTAGTAGGGTTGCAAATGTACTCGAGGGACGCTGCTGCCCATTCTCTGGTTAATCCTATGTTCGCCTATTGTGACGCCCATGGTCAGGGTAGTGGTATTCTTGGCAGGCACCATATGGCTAATGTGTGTACCTACATATATTGTTGAAATTATTATAAATTAAAAGCAACTGTACCTGTATGTTTTAGCCTATAAGCGAAAAGCAAATTATTTCTGGCAAGCGGTGGTGTTCCTCATAAAAGTCCGTATCCAGAGAGTGGGGGCTATGTCCAGTGCCCTTTGCCCGTTCATCGAAAGTATATCTAGCTGCTGCGGGGTACTGCGTAGGTATCATGGATACCTGACGGTACGCATAGCAGCGGGAAGCCTGTGTATGATATACATTATTACATTATTTTGTTACTAAATAATATCGGACTGCGCACCCATATATGCAAATAAAAATATATTACCTTGGAGTTATGGCTTGCTCTCATTGCTATTGTTTTCCGGTAGTTGGCGCAGGCGTCATGGGCATGGGGGTATCAGTCATAGTTTACCTTACTTGATAGTATATCAATTCAACCGTATAATTTACACTTAGTATACACGTGACCAAACTTGATGAGTCTTAAAACTACATAATAAGAACCAATAATTGTATGTATGTATCTGGTGCTTGAAATGAAATTACGTAACATGCTTAGTGCGCACCCGATAAGGACTGCGGCGCGCGGTGGCGTGCGGTAGCATGTTGTTGTGATGGAGATGTGCGACACGCAGGCGCCGCCGTGAGCGAGACAGGTGCAACACGGGCACACAACACTAGCAGGGTTACTCATGATGTAAACACTGTCGCCTGAACATAAGAACTCGCCACGTTTTATTTATTATAACATGTATACTGTATGGGTATTTAATGAAAATCATGTCGTGGACATTGAATACAGAAATGCAGAATTTGATAATTCATTACTGTGACACCGCCTACTTTATGGTCTTGTTTTATTAATTTGGTCGTCCGATCAATTATTATTTGTATTAAAATGGATTACGCATCGCAACATTGATTTATTATTACTATATTATATACCATAAACTTATTATTATATTACATACCTACTAATTACATAATTACATTCATTCACTACATACACAATAGCTGATGATGAATCAGTAATTATTGGGTAAAATAACTAACGGACTGTCTGCTCCTTCTATCTTTTCTACGCCTATTTAATTCATCGTTACATGTATTTATTATTACTGTATACTAAACAAATATCATTACATTACGTACCTAATTATTATATCACATACATACATTATATACATACAGAATTTGTTAAATTTATTCTACTAGTTTCGTGCGTATGGCACTCGTGGGTTGCAGCTGAAAATCAGCGTTAGGTAGTGGTACTTGGTACTACCACCTGACATCATGCTGAGCTGTTGGCCCTTTTGGCACTTTTGTTTTAATATTATGTTTTTGTTTGCTGTGTAATTGTTTGTGCCAATAAATACTTTTCTTTCTTTCTTTCTTTCTTTCTTTTTTCGTAACTATCGCTCTGATTTATTACCATGGGAAGGTGTTATATATTCACTTAGTGCCCATGATAATGAATAGGGTAACTTAAATTAAACAACTATTTTAAGTTACCCTATTCACAGTCCTACAGAAACGCGAGTTTTTTTTTACATTCTTTAGTGTGTGATAGTGCGTACCTACTATAGAAAGTGCAAGCTATACATGACTGGTTCTTGCAATAGTACTTACGCAGCATTTAAGTTAGATTATACATTTAAAACTGAAGTATCGTAAAAACTGATTCATTTGTTTTTACGTGATACCTGCACAAACAGACAATAAACCTGAAATAATTGCAACATGTCAAGTCTTTTTATTTATACTTAATACACACACTCGTAATTGTTTTTTGTTTTTAAATCAGTTTCTCTAATATTAAATGTCAGTCCATATTTTTACTGATTTATTTTCCAAAAACACTGAATCACGTATTTATTCATTTTCAATCAAAAAACCAAATATAACTTTTCATAGATCTACACAAACCGACGAATTTTAATACAAGCTTTCTTTACTTAAGTTTGTTTTTTTTATTCCACTAAGGTAGCAGACAACCTTCCTAGCGTTAAGCGGATACCGAAACCTACGCTGAACGCTTGCCACACCAGGGGTTACAATCGCGCGTTGCAGACCCTGGAAAACTCTTTTCACGCCCTTTCTGAAGAGCTCCATGGTATAGTGTCTTGGGAACACCTCACTTTCTTGCCTGTCTGTTCGTTACAAACATTACAATCGATTTTAAACTAACTCCCCAATGAGCTAGAGACTTGAAACGTTAAAATTATATCTCCTAGTAGTATCTGGGGAACACCTTGCTTTCTTGCCTGTCTGTTCGGTACAAACATTACAATCGATTTGAAACTAACTCCCCAATGAGCTAGAGACTTGAAACGTTAAAATTATATCTCCTAGTAGTATCTGGGGAAAACCTAAACTTTCTTGCCTGTCTGTTCGTTACAAACATGACAATCGATTTTAAACTAACTCCCCAATGAGCTAGAGACTTGAAACGTAAAAATTATATCTCCTAGTAGTATCTGGGGAATACCTTGCTTTCTTGCCTGTCTGTTTAGTACAAACATTAGAATCGATTTTAAACTAACTCCCCAATGAGCTAGATACTTGAAACGTTAAAATTATATTTCCTAGTAGTATCTGGGGAACACCTTGCTTTCTTGCCTGTCTGTTCGGTACAAACATTACAATCGATTTTAAACTAACTCCCCAATGAGCTAGAGACTTGAAACGTTAAAATTATATCTCCTAGTAGTATCTGGGGAAAACCTAAACTTTCTTGCCTGTCTGTTCGTTACAAACATTACAATCGATTTTAAACTAACTCCCCAATGAGCTAGACTTGAAAAGTTTAAATTTTATCTCCTAGTAGTATCTGGGGAACACCTAAACTTTCTTGCCTGTCTGTTCGTTACAAACATTACAATCGATTTTAAACTAACTCCCCAATGAGCTAGACTTGAAAAGTTTAAATTTTATCTCCTAGTAGTATCTGGGGAACACCTAAACTTTCTTGCCTGTCTGTTCGTTACAAACATTACAATCGATTTTAAACTAACTTCCCGATGAGCTAGAGACTTGAAACTTTAAAATTATATCTTCTAGCTCCTCCTAATCTTATGGTTCATGAACAGTTACAGCTAACCTAACCTAAGGACCCAAAGTAATATTCAACTACTTACTAATAAAAAAATCTAGATATAAGATTGTGAAATTCATTCGTTGTTGTGTTACGAGCACATTTAACAAAACAGACTATAATATATTTTATCGGAAATCCGAAGATTTTGGATTAGATTGATTATTAATTTTGGCCGTATGTCACTAACAATTTTATTGCACTTTATTTTATTTTTGCACTACAAATGATATATATTGTTGTGTTTACTTAATAACAGCTACCCTCTACACTCCCTACATCTGTCACATACACCCCACGTCTTTCGTTTTAATGGGGCTAGGTGAAATTATATATATATATATATTTTGGATATATATATATATATATATTTGTTTATATGCGCACATATATTATTTTCATCATCAGTTTCAATATTATTGTACATGCGACTTTGCCCTCTTTTTACCATCACTCTCTATCACTCAAAGGTTTTGCTGGTAGAAAACTCAGTCTCAGTTAAGCTCGCCTTTGTACATAACATTTATATTGACTGTCTGATTTGTATTTTCTGTTAGTAAATTTAAGATTTTCTTTATTTTCGACCAAAAAGCGAAATACCATTTTTATTGATCCAACTTCAAAACTGACGGGTTTGATTACAAACTTTCATCTACTATATTACCCGCTTGAACGCTGAAGGTTTTCATAGATCTAACTGCAAAAAAAATATCTTTTTCATACAATTTATAAAAACTCTGAAATACGTATTTCTTCATTATTATCAGAAAACCAAATACAAATGTTGATATAACTTCAACAATGACAGAATTTCATACAAACTTTCAACCCCAATGGTACCCCTTTAGGGTGAAATTTCTTAACATCCTTCCTTTGTGGATGCCTACATTAATAATGATATCGACTGTCAAAATTTCAATTTTTTTGTCTCGGTATCGCGAGTAGTTATTAATAAAGTAGTAATATTATTAATTAATTGTTAAGTGATTATACATCGAATATATGGGTTTTTATGACATCGTGGCCTCGATAATCCTATAAGTGGCAGCCTAACGTGGAGCAACTTCGTAATCACTTTCAATGTTTTGTTTCACATAATACGCCTAACATTTACTAAGGCACCGGATGAATGCCCTTAACGGACCTCAGTGACTTTGAGTGTGAGGTATCATATACAAACAAGATAGTACCTACGAAAGACTGATAAAAATAATAAATTAATCACAATTGAGTTTCTTAGTATATAAAAATCACGTCGAGCGATTTTGCAATTCATTTCTTAATATAAGTCAGATGTGTCAAAAGTCAAGAATAACTTAAAAATGACGGTGTTTTATTTGCCGCTTCTGGGAATAGTGTTATGTTACACTCTATATTATTACTTTACAAGAACATTTAACTACTGGAAGAAGAGAAATGTGGCTGGTCCGGAACCAACTGTATTTTTCGGCAACTTAAAGGAATCAACCCTTCGCCAGAAAAATATGGGTGTCGTGATAGAAGAAATATATAACATGTTTCCAAAAGAGAAAGTGGTCGGTGTTTATAGGATGACAACACCATGTCTACTTATACGAGACTTGGATATCATAAAACATATCATGATTAAAGATTTCGAAATATTCGCTGATCGTGGCGTGGAGTTCAGTAAAAAAGGATTAGGGGAAAATTTGTTTCATGCAGATGGTGATACCTGGAGAGCTTTAAGAAGTCGGTTCTCCCCTATTTTTACTTCAGGTAAATTGAAAAACATGTTTTATCTCATGAATGAACGCGCAAACCTTTTCATGGACTACCTGAAAAGTGATTGCATAAATAACGTAGAGTATGAAATGCACTCAGTAGTTCAAAAATATACAATTTCAACGATCTCCGCCTGCGCCTTTGGTGTTAATATTGACACGCTAAACGAAAAAATGGTCATTTTGGACCAAATAAATGAGCTAGTTTTGACACCAAATTATGCGGCTGAATTAGATATGATGTATCCAGGTATTTTAAAAAAACTAAACCTTTCTCTTTTGCCGGCACCTGTACAACATTTCTTTAAAAGTCTTGTGAACGACATTATTACTCAACGAAATGGCAAACCTACAGACCGAAATGATTTTATGGATTTAATACTGGAGCTCCGTCAAATGGGCGAAATTAATAGCAAGAAATTTGGAAACAGTCAAACATCTCTTACAATTACAGATGATGTTATTGCAGCGCAAGCATTCGTTTTTTATGTAGCTGGGTATGAGACTAGTGCAACCACTATGGCATTCTTGTTGTATCAACTAGCGTTAAACCCCGACATCCAAACCAAATTGGTGGCAGAAATAGACGAAATCACAAAGGCCAATAATGGAGATATAACTTTCGAATCCCTAACGGATATGAAGTATTTGCATAAAGTATTCGATGAAACACTCCGCATGTACTCATTAGTAGAACCACTACAAAGAAAAGCTAGAACCGATTACAAAATACCAGGAACGGATGTAGTAATTAAAAAAGATCAAATAGTAATTATATCGCCAAGGGGTGTACACTATGACGAGAAACATTATCCCAACCCTGAAGTATTCGACCCTAACAGATTTGATACGGAGGTGGAGGGAGCCCGCCACCCGTGCGCCTATATGCCATTTGGACTTGGGCAGAGAAACTGTATTGGTAAGTAATCAGGTAACTCCAATATCTTTACATTTTGAATTCAGGAGTATTCTGTTTTTCATGTTAAATGTGTTCTTAACACAAAAACGAATGAAATTCAAAATCTTAAGATTTTGGATTAGATTGATTATTAATTTCGGCCGTTAGTCCAATCCAGGTTTCATAGATCGATATATTCGATTGATATATAATTAGAAAATCCAAATATGTCAATCTTATGGCTGCTTTTACCCATGACCTAGATGGCTAATCGGTTGGCTTTCTGCCACTGCTCATTGCGGGTTCAATCATTTGTATTAACCTAATAGAGATAGTTGTACCGGATGTAGGTATTTGTGCATACATTTTATTGTTTGTAAACTGTTTTAAAAACGTTTAAAAAAGATGTTAATCTATGCTTTTAGGGTTTAACCGAGACTATATTTGACAGAGACAAAAAACGAGACCGAAGATAAAACAAATTCTCGGCTGGGACCGAGGCCTAGAAATGACAAAATATCGAAAAATTACCACAAGAAGTCATCAGTTTCGTAAAAAATTATAACTATTATTAAAAATTATACAATGTTGTATTATAAGCTAAGAACAGCAATTTTCCAACGTTATGTCCTTTTAAATTGTGTCTTCTTTCATCATACAACTGCCCAGTCTTGCTAAACAGCTGCTCACTTGCGACACTTGTTGGTGGTGCCGACAAGAACTTTTTAGCGGCTGATCTTAACACCTAGGAGAGTGATGAATGCCAAGTAGCTACGCAATTGGCTTTTGAGCTATGTGTCGCGGGTTCGATCCCCGCACGGAACAAATATTTGTTTGATCTACAGATAGTCGTTTTGAGTCTGGTTGTTTGTGCATGTGATATTTATGTCTGTGAACGGTGCCTAACACAGGATAGAACCCAGAGAGAGGCATAGTTTAAAAAAAAAAATCATTATTCAAAAATATTCCGTTTATGCTCTCTCAGAAATATTTCTAGCGCAACTTCTGTATCGGCCACGAGTGAAATTCTTCCAAAATTTCGCCGAGAACGAGATGTAAATCTTCGTCGAGAACGAGATGTAAATCTTCGCCGAGAACGAGATGTAAATCTTAGCCGAGAATGGTCAAAAACGAAACCGAGACTGAGATCTCAGTCGGACCTTATACGCGTTTTAATATATAATTTGATAATTTCGTTATTTTGTTTTTTAGGAATGCGGTTTGGGAAGATTCAGTCTCAGTTGTGCATAGTGAAGATGTTATCCAACTTTAGAATTGAGCCTTCCAAAAACACTAAAATGAAGATAGATATTAATCCTAATAGAGTTCTTATTGGACCCGACGGAGGATTATATTTAAATATTGTTCCGAGGACGTGAACGTTTATAAATCCACAACGTTATTAATATAGAAAATGTACATATATAGAAGTAACTGCCTAACTGAAAGTAATATGTTAAACGTAAACGGAGATAATAAATATCATCATACTTCATACTACTACTGCAGAGCTGTCAATCCTTGGGAATTGTGTACGTTTTTATAATAAGCTGCCCAAACCTGTTACACCTTACTCAGGGAAAGTTTAAAACCCATATTAAACAGATAGTTATTAAAAAAGCTTATTATAGGGCTAATGACTACGTTGACGACATGTGGCTACCCTGGCACCTTATAGACGAAATATGCATATATTTAATAAAAAAACAAAATTTAAAAGTGTTGTATTTCTTTTTTAAATATATGAACTATTTATATATATTGTCTATCAGTTTCTGATTGTAACTCAGTGCAACGTTTTTCCCCCCACTAAATAACACTGTAACCCAACAGAACCCTATGTTGGACAATTTCTACTGTTGATTATTCCCATTAGTTACATTTTTTTGACAACCTGTTGAACAGAACAAGAAGAAAAGTCTTACTAGTTCTATCATAGAACTGTTGAATAGAACTACTGGGAATACTTTGAATGTTATGGACATGGCAAAGTTTTGGTCTGGCATAGTATGAACCAATGTCATGAAGAAGACTACTATTATAAATGTAAAAGTTTCTATGTTTACGCTAACGATACGGTGTTACAGAGTCCTTCGATAAGAGTTCTCAGGCGGCTTTTGCAAATGTGTGAAAAATATGCGGTGACTTAAGGACTCTGGTATAATGAGACATATATTGATTTACTTGAGTTTAAAGCAGGCGTTTACCAGTGATGACATATGGAACAGAGACGTGGTCACTCACAATGGGCCTCATAAGAAAGCTCAAGGTCACTCAGCGAGCTATGGAGAGAGCTATGCTTGGTATTTCTCTACGAGATCGAATCAGAAATGAGGAGATCCATAGAAGAACTAAAGTTGTCGACATAGCTGAAAGTATTAGTAAACTGAAGTGGCAATGGGCAGTGCACATTGCTCATAGAACTGATGCCCGTTGGGGCACAAAGGTTCTCGAATGGAGACCGCGCACCGGAAAACGCAGCGTGGGACGACCTCCAACGAGGTGGACAGATGACCTGGTGAAGGTCGCTGAGAGTCGTTGGATGAGATCGGCATGTGACCGCTCGTTGTGGAAATCTAAGGGGGAGGCCTTTGTTCAGTAGTGGACGTCCTGTGGCTGATAGGATAATGATGATGATGAAAGCAGGCGGCAAATGTTACTTTACCATGCCACGTGTCACAATTTGCAATACTCCTCTTAAAAGTCACGCATTTTAAGTACCTGGGTCACTGGGTCACCGATGATGTTAATGATTATATGGACCTATAACGGGAACGTAGGGCGTTGGCTGTCCGATGTAATATACTGATCCGCAGATTTGCATGGTCCAAGCAAGTCAAAATTTCTCTTTCATAAACCTGTGGTTCAGATATACGCAAAAGGCATACAGCGCCCTGCGAGTTCAGTACAACAATACGCTCCGGATAATGCTGGGGCTGCCACGTTGTTGTAGTGTTTCCGGGATGTTTGCTGACGCAAGGATTGATGGTTCTTATGCCATCATCCGCAAACGATGCGCCTCGCTCCTTCGCATAATCCATAGCATCCTGATGGAACTGTCTGATGCTTGGTCACTGGATACATCTTCATACGTAGTCAGTGCCCTATTTAGGCGCCAAATTATTACTTTAATTAGTCTTGTTTACTAACATTAGGTTTAGGTTGTTCCCTGTATTTAGTCTGAAATAAAGATCATCGTTATTATTATTTAATCTACCTTTGGTAAGAGAAATATATAATATCTATACTATAGTAAAACTCAAAAAGCACTGTCTCTACATTGAATATTCTTCAAAAATGTCTGCTTGGGGTAACTATACCATCAATATAAAAATCAAAACATTTATTTTTCGAATTAGTGTCTGTCTGTCTTTCGGGGCATTACTTGAAAACCTGTGAGTGGATTTTAATGGGACTTTATTGTTAATGTACTTACAAAGGCGGTCTTAATGCTATAGGAATTTTCTGCCGGATGACCTTTAGGTGATGCAGAGAAAACATTGGTAGATGTAGCAACAAAATAAGAGTGAGAGATATAGATGCGCTGAAATTTATTTACACTGAATATGAAATTACAAATAGATGTAAAAACATAAATAAACATTACATATATATTAAATATATAAATACTCGTACATGCATCTATATGTATAAAAATGAATGTTTGTGTGTATGTCCTATATAGTCCAGGAGGAATCGGCGCATGAGTACCGAAAACTATTCCACCTCAATTTTTTTACACATTTTTGACACGAAAGAAATCGTGATTTTTTATTATTAATTTCCATCCATAATCCGAAACAACCACTTTTTTTCAACCGTGACCAATAATAAACCAATAATAAATAGTAATGTCTTAGATTTTCGCGATTATTACACATTATAATAAAACACTTTTAAACGGATTCTATCGCGTATATTTTGATTTTTGATTTTCCTGACGTTTCGAATACTTTGCAGCATTCGTGGTCGCAGGATGACTAAGGTGACAGGCGTAATAAATACACAGTACAAAAACATCAGTGTCTACACTATGAACTATTATTTCAGAATTCAGCTGAATATTGTAAGCAGCGTGACAAAAAATTCGAGTATCAGCCTCAATGTGATTGTTTAGTAATTCCGGTACCTGTGAGTGCGCGAAATTAAAAATTAAAAAACAGGTATAAACAATGAAATTTTTATATTACTAACTATTGTATGAAGAATTGAGAAAAAAATATTATTTATATATACATATATTTTTTAATATAGTTTTCATGGGTCGAAAGTACCCAAATTTGAGATTTTTCGAACCTTTAAAAATTCATATCTTTAAAAATATTAACTTTATCGTAAAAAGTCAAAGGGCCTTTTTTATTTGTATTTCAATAAAGAATATAAAAAAAAATTGTCCGGTTGAAAAATAACAATTCCTTGCAATTGCTTAAACAACTTCGGTTTAAACAATATGGCCCGGGGTTGCCCCATGGCAACATGCATTTATATTATCAGTAGGGCAATTTGAAGAGGATCACATAAAAAAATTGAGGTGGAATAGTTTTCGGTACTCATGCGCCGATTCCTCCTAATATAGAATCGTAAACTATGCATTTGATCATGTCATGATCTTCAGCAAAGTGTTGTGCATGAGCCCACAAAGGTTTCTGAGTTGGTACGACCAATCTTTGACAGATGGCGCCATTATCAATCCAATTAATTCCATTTCTATTTAAATAAAATTAAACCGCGGGTCCCAGCTAGTATATAATAAATAAAGGCAACTAGGAAAAAAGAAACATCAAGGCCGAGATGAAAACGCCGTCGTAAGACTTTTACTGATGTATTGTGTAAAATCCTGTGCTTAAACTGGTATTTATATCATCACGCTATTACTCATAGGAGCCGTGCAGTGGAACATAATTTCTGCATACTGCCACGTAAAAGCATAATTCATCAGGTAGGTATTATCCATGGATAAGCTTAATACCTGAGGTAGGCATTATCGCGCTACATACAATAGGGACATGAGCATGCGTTTTATAAGAATAAGATAGAAAATTTCAGTGTTTATAAAAGTGACCATGGCAGTGTCAGGTGAGTGTTCTGTGGGCACCCAGAGTACCGAGCTTGAACCTTAAGGTTTTTTGTGCTTTGCTTATTGTAGAAATATCCTTTGTTCATAAAAAAAAATCTATGGTTTAGGCATAGATAAAATACGCACCACACCATAACATCAGCAGATTAATGGGATGACAAAAAGATGGCAGAGATAATTGAAAGTTGCATTAAGAGCGCGTTTAAATAGTAGTTTCAATTGGTTACAAGAATTACCTATAATATCATTGGGACTACACGCAGTTCCGCGAATGATATGCACGTCAGCGCAGCAAAGTTAAAACTGCCTGGCAAATTTTAAAATTGCCACATTCTACTATAATCTATAACAGTGAATATATACGTTAATCTTGCGAATTTATTTAAGAATCTTAAATAGCGAAGCGTACAGCAGAGAGATAGCAGCACCATATTTGTACATCCGGACTTAAGTAGTTGTCACCATTTTTTTATTAGGAGTGAAATAATTAGAAGTACAATTCAACCACCTTACTTAGGCCCGTATAAAGTCATAAAGAGATACATATACGTGATACGGTGCATTGACAAGGATAGTTTTATATTATTTATCAAGATGCCAAATGTATTCCAAATTAAATACTCGTAAAGAGTATGAACAAAATTAAAAAGAAGATTTAGACGTGGAATAGTCCAGCTACTCGTTAGCTGAACTATACAGTCATTACAAGGAATTCGGTTTTTTTTATTGATATGTGTTGCCTTTGGTTACTATAGCTGCATAGATACCGTTGCATCCAGTGTCATCTTACGAGGACCTGGAGCCCCCCTTCGGTGCCGAAGATGACCGCTCCAGTGGTTTTAGCCGGTAGGAGTCCGGCATGCCCCTTCGCCCTTCCGGGGCTAAGGAAGTTCCATGTGGGGTTTCCACTGGATATGAATTAAAAAAAATTGGTTGTCTTTAAAGTCGGTTTACTGACGATAGTTGAACGTGACAACGTCTTAAGAAAATACTGATGGAGTGGTAGCATATTTCAAAAGAAAATTTAAATTTCATTTGTTTAATAGATTTGTATGTATATAGAGAAGGAGGTAATTGGAAATCACAATGAAATTGATCAAGTTAGATTTATTTGTACGCATAAATACAATTATGTAAATATATTATTATTAACTTTATCGCTGTAATTATCGTTGCTATAAACAATTGACACCACATTCACTTTTCACTGCACTTGATACTCGATCAAAACATGTAAATGTACTATAGTATAGCAGCTGTCCACGCAGACGCATCGCTCACTCAAGTAGGAGAGAGACGGATGTCGAACGCTGCCGAACGCAAAGGCCGATTGTGCTTCTTTGTCGCTCGTTCCGCGCTCTCGCTTGCACTTCAAGCCTTACATGGAACGCCTCAGAGCGAGATAACGCCGCATGAGTCATGTTTTTTCGTGCGTGCAGCCGGCTCTATCGAATTATAAGACGTTGTCACGTCAAAAAAACCGTTGCAAGTTTTATAGGTAAACATAATAATGAGCATCTTGACATATTACATAATATCGGAAACTGTGTTACTTAGATATATTGACCACTTTGGATGCTTGTAACACTATGAGAGTTCTGACTCATCATTTCGGCCGAATTAAGTCCACTGCTAGGCCTCCCCCAAAGAACAACGACCGATTGTGGTGAACAACGACCGATATGAGTGTGTTGTGGGCTCATTGGGGGGTTTTGCCATAATCGCCACGCTTGGCAGACGGGTTGGCGATCGCAGTTGAGTTGTTAATGTACTCGAAGGACGCTGCTGCCCATTCTCCGGCTAATCCCTTAGTCGACTTTTACGACACCCACGGGAGGAGGTGGGATGGTAGTATTCTGAGCCGGTATTTATTTTTGTTTAATATTATAAAGATTTAAATTATCGTTACTATTTGGAACACAAAACCTTAAGTACACGTGCCTGTTTTGTTAGAAAATAATTGGGTAATTTTCCCGAAAAAATGGGAATATGTTTTATATTGAAGCGAAACTTCTTTAGCACAACTTTTCAAATCACAAGTGTTTGAAAATTCGGTGAAACGAAAAAGCGACAAACATATTCATAAATAGGATTTAGTCTGCGAATACAAGCATAGAGTGTTTCCTATAATCTTCGTCTCCTCTTTGTTCGAGCTTTCGTAGTCGCCCCACAAACTAGACTAGACTCGACTAAACTCAACTAAACTGGACTAAACTCAACTGAACTAGACTGAACTCGACTGAACTCAACTTAACTGGACTCAACTCGACTGAACTAGACTGAACCCGACTGAATTCGACTTAAATCGACTGAACTAGACTGAACTCAACTTGACTAGACTGAACTCAACTTAACTAGACTGCACTCGACTAAACTAGACTGAACTCGACTGAAATCGACCGAACTCGACTGAACTAGACTGAACTAGACTATACAAGACTGAACTCGACTTGACTGGACTCAACTCGACTGAACTCGACTGAACCCGACTGAATTCGACTTAAATCGACTGAACTAGACTGAACTAGACTGAACAAGACTGTACTCAACTTAACTGGACTCAACCCTAGCCACGAGTAGCATGTCACTTTTAGACCACATATGTTTACTTTACATTTTGTTATATTTCATAATTATATAGACTTTATACCACAGATAGTGGCCGCACATCAAAATTGTCAGTTAGGTTTTTATTATGAAAAGGTTGCAATCTTGCAATTAATATTAATTTCAGCTAAATCTTAATACAAATAAGTTAACACTAAAATTTAAATTTAAAACTTTAAATTAGCAGCAGTAGATGGTAAAATAATTAACTACTTACCGGATCATTGGGAATTAGTACATAGATTTAAAATGGTATGTTTTGATGACTGGAAAAAACAATTTGTAAGTAAATCTATAGATAAAGGCATATGGTATAAGACCATACAGGGTGAGCTTCCTCGTGTACCGTGGTGGTGGACACTAACTTAAGTAGGAATTATATTAAACTAGCCCTTAGACTTAGGTCAGGACACCATCCATCAGCAAAGTTTGCATACTTAATAAAAAAAACCAATTCACCGAATTGTGTTATTTGCAATAAAATTGAAGATGTACAGCATTTGCTGATGCAATGTGTCCGGAATAAAGATGAACGCGACTCACTGCTGGACGAATCTATACAAATAAATAAAATTGAAGTGTCTGCTTGTAATGTCAAAATAACAGCTTTTTACTAAATGCATATGAAAGTATATACAGGACCTAGAACAAAAAAACTAATTTGAAATTTTTTTGCTGTCTGTCTGTTTGTTCCGGGTAATCTCCAAAACGGCTGGACCGATTTTGACGGGACTTTCACTCGCAGATAGCTGATGTTATAAGGAATAGCTTTGGCTTAGCTTAGCTACTTTTATTTTAGAAAAATAATTAGGGTTCCGCGCAAAAAACAAAATCCTTGAAATCAAATATATATATTCTATGTCAAGTGTCTATGTCGAAGTACTCTAAATTTCTTTAAAATTAAACGCGGATGAAACCGCGGGTCCCAGCTAGTTTAAACTAAATAGGCTGAATGTAGAACTGATTCAAGGTATTTTACCAAGGCCCAAATCGGAGGCGGCTAAAAATCTTTGTCGTTTGGTAACAGTCGTTCAGCAGTGATTCGTTTCATTACAGTTAGTAACTATAAATAAGAATTCTTATTTTTTTATGGTGTGAATTATTTTGTAATAAGGTATGATGGGGTTGACATGTCCTCATTAGATAAAATCCCTTAAAAGAAACAAGAAAAAAAAAACTTAAACTAAAAATGTATCACGTTCGTTATAAGCTATGACCAATACAGGTAGTAATTACATGGGTAAATTATACAGCAAGGAACAAGAGATTACAATTGCACAAAACGGGGCAAATTGAGCAAGTAACAGTGATATAGAATCCAAGATAAAACAAAGAGATTTCATGCTATACGGAACCCTTATGTTGGCTGTTTTGATACTTTAACATTGTTGTTTATCCATCTCTAAAAAAGTGTAAAAAAATGTAAAAAAATGGTCACGAGAATGGTTAAAAAAACAGATAATGACAACGACAAGATTGTCGTCCGTCTCTACAATCGTTCCTGATACAACAACTACAATACAACCACAGCAGGTTGTATTTGCTTAGAGGAAATTGTGTAAAGTATCTATAGTATTAATCACCAGTGAATTGTACTATTGAAGGTGATATGTAATAGTGATAAATTGTTGCCTGAAGTTTTATGACCTTAGAATTATAAACATGGTATCAAATTAAATTATAAGGTTACATACCTTATAATTTATTATAATCAGTTCTGCAAACATTAAAATTTGTGACTTTGCTTGTAAGCAACTGTCAATGAACTAGAGCAAAATATGTTGTTGAATTATAATTATCAGTGTGTTAATAATTTAATTGTCAATACGAATGTTATGAGGTCAATTTTGTTTACAAATAGTTTAATTTCTGCTTATGTTATAGAATGGATGTCACGATAATGTTGTAAATTATAATAAACATAACGGTCACTATGTAATACTAGTTCGGTACTGTGGTTATGCTTAAGATTTTTTGATATAATAAATGTATTTAAATTTCAAAAAATGTTATAATGGTGCCACTGGCGGCAGGAAACGTAATGTGATAGCATGCTTTCATAGTACAAGGCGAATAGTAACGTTTCCTCCGTACAGGCGTCTGCCTTCGGTCATTGTCTCAACTCGTGTATACATGTACTTTAGAACTGGGACAATATATATCAGTGAAAGTTATTTTGGGCGTCTCCTTACTCACCTCTAACGGAATACCGATCTGGACAATAGTAGACGGCATAATAAGTACAATACATGATAAATACATAAAACCTTACACTTCCTAAATACCCTTTTAAGAAAGAATATAGAGTTATTAATTTAGATAGCTCAAAATATCCTGGTTCTCATTGGGTACCCTATGCAAAGTACAACGATTATATTGAGTCTTCTGACAGTTACGGAAATCTTAAACCTCCAAAGGAATTTATAAAATACGCAGGTAAAGTCCGCTATAATTATGGTAATATACAGTATGATTACCCTTTCAAATAAGGACATCTTTGATTAAACTTTTTAAAGATTTTTTGTTATAGAAAAGGAATAATATAAACAGGTTGTTCCAAAAGAGTTCAGTACGCTAGCATGTCTACCACGGTTACCATCTCTGGAAATAAATCAGAATAAGTTTCATTCTTTCAACCACCGCTGCATTTATCCGATCAATATGAGTGGCTTGCTATACTTTTCAGTCATAAATTCAAGACCAAATGTTCCCAGTAATAACATCAGCCTATCTGTGATCAGAACCGTGTGTGATCTTGTGCACGGTTCAGACTGCAACGGATTACTAACTCATGTAATTCATGAATTTGTATTTGATTCTGCTCCAGGTCAGCGGTACCAAATAAAAATACCGCTATACGTTATTTACTTTCCAGTGAAAAAAATATAATCACACCTATATCTGTTATGATTGTTGATCAATTTGGTCACTATTCAACTACGTCTTCACTTAAGAAAAACAAAATGATTGTATGTATGTGCAGTGTGTGAACATGCCTTAGGCAAACCCAATCATTTTCTTCGATTTGATCATCCTCAAGTCCTCGCGAAAGAGAACCGTTATGTACCAAGAATGTTTCGAGAGGCTATTGAAATTAAAAAACATCCTAATTTTAATAGAGAAGATGGTTGGCAGGTACCACCTGTTTGGAATCCGGTTAGTAAATTAATAAAATCCCAAACAACACACCACACTAAAAAACATCAAGACACTGTGAGCAGGGGGGTGAAACTCTCATACAAAGAGTGAGTACGAAAAGTTGCATTGAAAGTAGCGCCATCTCCTGCCTGCAGTCGGCACATTTCATATTAAGTTTTATTCAAAATATAACTAGATGGCAGTAGTACCTTACCGGAAGTACCCAAAGTAACTTTATTTAATTATTATTTTTGGTAATTCGTTCTTAAATCTCTTTTTTGTGATATTAAATAAACACGATTTCGTTTATTTAATGTCGACAAACAATAATATGTTTGTTATTAAAATATCATCACTTCACAAATGGTCAAAGAGAAAAGATACCTACCTACCTTTTACAAGTTTGTAAACTTAATTTAGCCGGTGTTTACGTGTTTGCTATTTAGATGGATGAATGGATTAGATTATTTTACGAGTATGATCATTTTACGTTGAATTTCTTGTAATTTTTGAATAATCTCGCACTGAATTTTATAATCCACGGTATAAAGAAGTGAATATAACTTTAAATGTAAAATTTTCTTAATATGATAAGAATGACCTAGTTTTGGTAAGCTTATGATTATTATACGAAAATAATAATAAAAAACATGGAAACGTTTCCCTTGTTTCTTTTTTGTAGAACTATTTAGTTTCGAGAAATCATTAGGTCGGTTTAAATTGCAAAACTTTTTTCAATATATTATATTTTGGTCTGCGGCGCAATTTAAACGATCTAGTGATATTTTCATACAATAAACAAATTTTACTAATACTTCTGGAGAGGCACGCCACCTGCAGGATTGTTTCGGTACTAAATGAAAACGTAGCGCCATCTGGTAGTTAAGGTCGCATTTTTGATTATTGTGGTCTTAGAGTTGCGCATCTATGACAGTATTAAGTGTATAGTCTATGACTGTGAGTGATTACTGCGTGCATCGAAACAATTTTTGATTAGTTTTGTACGGTAGATAAAATAACTTTTTAAATATGTAACGACGCTTGTCACCTTAGTCATCCTGCGACCACAAACGTTTAAAGTTTTCTAAGAACAAATACAGTATATTATATGCAATGTCAAATTTCGTCAGTCGTATTACAACAGTCTAATAGACTCATTGCTAGAACTAAAGGATTTCAAAGAAAAGGCTCCCCTCTTTATCTTATGCTGCTCAAAGAAAAACGATAGTCTCAAAATAGGTCCAGTATACGTACGGTTGGAGATTGAATGTTCAGCATCAATACCAGATAAGACTATTTGCATATTGTTTAATTGTAAACGATAGACTTGTGGAATACAAACCTCACTGCAACATTGTCCGCAGGTTATCATGATTGCTATTGTAGATATTCAAGCCTTTCGAGCAAATGAATTTATACTTAAAGAATAAAAAAATACAAGTGTTTTATTTGAGCCGTCATTTCCATTTTACAATTTGACGAAACCAGAAAATACCTAAGTTGGTTGGATTGAACTTAACAGAAAGATATACTGGCGAGAAGGATTTGTGCCCTATACCAATTACTAGAATTTTATTACAGATATTTTACATTTTTATACAGATATTAATAGTAGTATATTTAATTTAAAATATATACTTAGGTTGTTCTAGTTTGATAAATATTTGTGATCAGTATAAATATTCTCGAAACTTGCTTATTTGTATTTATCATGACTCTGTTTGTGCTCTAAAAATGTCAGTGTTCATAACTCCAGCGAAACCATCTACTGCACGCCCACGTTGACGTCGATGAAACACACCTCTTTGCTTCTTATACACATAGTATGACGGCATCTCACCATTCTTTAGCGATTTGGTGAACAGATCCTCATCGTACAGTCAAATAAATGCGAGATTAGAGCGACCTTAACGCGGATTTTCTAATCGCTCTGTGACATTTTCAGGGTAGAAATAAATTCGCTAGCCTATCTCTAAATGGACGTCCAAATGCATTAACGTTGGATGTAGATCATGTATAGAGACGTCTTAGTGCGGATAATCGGTGAGCTCAATCACGATTCAAGCTGGGTGTCAGACTCTGGGGCGCTTGATGCAGCATGGCGATTGCGAGACGTGCTTCACGTCCTTCATTACATTCTTGTGATCGAGAGGCAGCAGAATTCATTGGTAACCTATTTCCGCAGCTAAAGTCTGCGCGTTGCACTCATGGGGAGGTAACTGAACCTCAGTTAGCTAGTACCCGTGAGCGCATTAGCAGTTTTGAGATATCGAGCTAGCCTTTTCATCTTAGAAGCCCATTGAGTTTCGAGAGAGATTCGGTGTCTTTCTAGGAGGCACGCATAAATTGATTTTAAGATTTTGAATCCGATACCAAATCAAAGAAAATGAATCCCTACATGTCCATAAGAATCGCTAATTAGTCAAACAGTTCAGTTATAAATAAAATATCGTAGGTTAGGTTAGTAAGTTTATAAAAGTTCAAGACAATCAACGAATTTAAAGCAAATTGCAAACACAAAGACAACAAAGGTAACCCCATTTCTCTGCATGGAAGATATCGGTATCGTACCGCGCAGATTAGGCGGAGCTTAGCATTGCGCGTGCTCGAATATGTTCTTTATCATAGAGAAAATGGAAGAAATACTCGAGCAGTGTAACGTTTAATCCGAGCTGGCCCTTAACATCACTTTTTGCCAACGAAACCATAGCGTGATCTAATTTGGCGTTAACGCCAGTTAGTTAGAAAGAAATAAGGGTTTAAATTAATAAATTTATTCATTGACAACTAAGTAAACAGGAGACGTCGTAATAAATGAAATATGTTATCCTTTATTTAAGAATAAGTACAAAATTATTTTATCTTGCATATTGTTTGCACTTACGAAAATGAACATGAATCGTTCAAAAGAACTTACAGCACCGAAATCATTAGTTAGTCCCTGTTAAATTGATAAAATACTTCTCAGCTAACAAATACCTTACGTATTATATTTAAGTCTGTTTCATGATGACAATTTATGCGAAATACAAATCAAAACTTATGACTTATTCCAAAAGGAAAGAACTGCTGCCACTATCTGCTGCTGAGAGGAAAAGAAGTCGATGCATGAGGAATAACAATAGTAAACACCAAGTAGTATCTTCGTGTGACAAAGATTAACTTCTAAAAAGAGATGCTCGCCGGCATTCTGCGGTGGTGGCTGTGAAGACATATCAATAATAGAAAAAGGGACTTTCACTGTCCTCTCTTTCCTGTAGCAGTTGTTGACACTGTGTGTTTGATGCTTTAAGTTCCTTTAGGGCTGCATTTAACTTATGCTCCATCTCCTGGGCTGCGGCCTTACGGCCTTATGCCTTATGCTTACGCATTGGTATGATCTCAGGATTAAGTTACTAAAAGGGAAAATGAAGAAACAGATAGATGACTGTGATAGATGGAAATGGAAAACAGATAGATAAATGTGATAGATGGAAATGGAAAATAGAGAAAGTGTAAGAACAGTTCTGGTATAATAACAGAGGCTGCAATTGCTGGGGGCTTACGAATAAAACTAGTGTGTTTTACAATGAAATTCATAGGATTAAATTTTTTCGTGAATTTTATAGGATTAAATTTTTTTGCTCGGAACCTTAACTCTTTTTCTTCTTCTAAAGTATCCTAAGTTACTTGCCTTGCTTGTTAATTGCCAGTGAAAGTCCCGTCAAAATCGGTCTGGCCGTTTCGGAGATTAGCCAGAATAAACAGACAGACAGACGGACAGACATAAGAATCTTAAAAATAGATTTTATGTTATAAGTACCGTATATTCTTTGATATGCAGTAAGTAGAAAGCTGTTATTTTGACATTACAGACAGCCACTTCAATTTTATTTATTTGTATGTATGTACAGATAGAAAATAATAATATATAAAAAGCAAGAAAGGATAAGCTAGTAGTACCTACGAACGACTGACAAAAAATACAATCTCATTTCTTGGTATATAAAATCACGTCGACTGATTTTGCCATTCATTTCATACTATAAGTCGGATGTGGCAAGATATATTTAAAAATGTCGGTGTTTTATTTGCCGCTTATACTAATAGTGTTATTTTACGCTTTGTATTATTATTTTACAAGAACATTTAACTACTGGAAGAAGAGAAATGTGGCTGGTCCGGAACCAACTGTATTTTTCGGCAACTTAAAGGAATCAACCCTTCGCCGAAAAAATATAGGTGTCGTGATAGAAGAAATATATAACATGTTTCCAAAAGAGAAAGTTGTCGGTGTTTATAGGATGACAACACCATGTCTACTAATACGAGACTTGGATATCATAAAACATATCATGATTAAAGATTTCGAAATATTCGCTGATCGTGGCGTGCAGTATAGTAAGAAAGGATTAGGGGAAAATTTGTTTCATGCAGATGGTGATACCTGGGGAGCTTTAAGAAGGCGGATCTCCCCTATTTTTACTTCTGGTAAATTGAAAAACATGTTTTATCTCATGAATGAACGCGCAAACCTCTTTATGGACTACCTGAAGAGTGATTGCGTAAATAACTTAGAATATGAAATGCACTCAGTAGTTCAAAAATATACAATTTCAACGATCTCCGCCTGGGCCTTTGGTGTTAATATTGACACGCTAAACGATAAAATGGACGTGCTGAATCAAATAAATAAGCTAATTATGAAACCAAATTATACGTCTGAACTAGATATGATGTATCCAGGTATTTTAAAAAAACTAAACCTTTCTATTTTGTCAGCACCTGTACAAAATTACTTTAAAATTCTTGTGGACAACATTATTTCTCAAAGAAATGGCAAACCTACAGACCGAAATGATTTTATGGATTTAATACTGGGGCTTCGTCAAATGGGCGAAATTAAAAGCAAGAAATTTGGAAACAGTCAAACATCTCTTACAATTACAGATGATGTTATTGCTGCGCAAGCATTCGTGTTTTATGTAGCTGGATATGAGACTAGTGGAACCACTATGGCTTTTTTGTTGTACCAACTAGCGTTAAACCCCGATATCCAAACCAAATTGGTGGCAGAAATAGACGAAATCACAAAGGCCAATAATGGAGAAATAACTTTCGAATCCCTAAAGGACATGAAATATTTGCATAAAGTATTCGATGAAACACTCCGCATGTTCTCATTAATAGAACCACTGCAAAGAAAAGCTAAAATTGATTACAAAATACCAGGTACAGATGTAGTAATTAAAAAAGACCAAATAGTGCTAATATCGCCGAGGGGTGTACACTATGACAAGAAATATTATCCCAACCCTGAAGTATTCGACCCTAATAGATTTGACGCGGAAGTGGTGGGTGCGCGCCATCCGTGTGCTTATATGCCATTTGGACTCGGGCAGAGAAACTGTATTGGTAAGTAATCAGGTAACTCATTTACGGTTGAAACTAATAATCGATGTAATCCAAATTTTTACATTTAGGATTAAGGAGTTGTCTGTTTTTCGTCTTAAATGTGATCTTAACACAAAAATGAATGAAATTCAAATCTCTTGCTTAGAGTTTCGTTAGTCCGATCCACGTTTCATAGATCGACATATATTATTGGAAAATCCAAATAGGTAAATCTTATGACTGCATTTACCCGTGACCTAGATTGCTAATCGCTTGGCTTTCTGCACTGCACACATGCAATCAAATAAATTCTTGGGTGAGACCGAGGCAGAGGAATTACAAAATATAAAAAAATCTAACTCATTATCAGTTTCGGAAAAAATTATAACTTATATTCAAAATTAAACAATGTGTTATGATGTAAATTTCCTTTCAAATTGTATCTTCTTTCATTATACAACTGCCCAGTCTTGCTAAACAACTGCTCACTTGCGACGTTTGTTGGTGGCACCAAAAAGAACTTTCTAGCGGCTGATCTTAATACCTTTGAGAGTGATGAATGCCAGTGGCTACATAATTAGCATTTTGCGCTACGTGTCGTGGGTTCGATCCCCGCACGGAACAAATATTTGTATGATGTACAGATATGTAGTTGTTTCGGGTCTGATTGTTTATGCATGTGATCTTTATTCCGTAAACCGTGCCTAACAAAGGATAAATACCCAGTGTGAGGCATCGTTTAAAAAATAATATAGTATTCAAAAACATATTCATTTTTTTTAAGTATTGGCTCTCGCTGAAATGCTTCTAGCGCAAGTTCTAGTATCAGCCACGAATGAGATTCTCCCAAATTTTCGCCAAAAACGAGATGTAAATCTTAGCCGAGGACGGCTGCGTATGAAACCGAGACTGAGATCCTGGTCGGACCTTATAAGCGTTATATATATAAATTGACAGTTTTGCTATTTTGGTTTTTAGGAATGCGGTTTGGGAAGATTCAGTCTCTATTTTGCATAGCGAAGATGTTAACCAAGTTTAGAATTGAGCCATCCAAAAGAACTAAAACGAAGATAGATATTCATCCTAGCAGAATTATTATTGGACCAGACGGAGGATTATATTTAAATATTGTTCCGAGGACGTGAACGTTTATAAATCCACAACGTTATTAATGTTGTTTAATATAATAGAATTACTCCAATGGACATTCAAATAATTTGTGCATTTCTGCACATATTATAGAAGTAACTTCCAAACTGAATGTAATACGTTAAACTTAAACGAAGAGAATAAATATTATCATACCTAATTATTTATCAATGTTTTATCACCTGTGGAGCAGTCCCGACCCTATAGTCATTGTCGTTTGTTCGACTATCGCAACAGTTCAAATATTTGTATGACATTCAGATATTTGTTCCTAATTTGGATGTTTGAGACAGCAATAAACAAACATTTTGTATAATTTCTTTAAACTGGAATTCTATAATTTTCCTATATCTGATTTAAGAACATGTACAAATAAATGCATTTGGAAGTATTTGTTGATAAGAAGTTTTGTATTAATTAAGGTTTATTTTAACACAGTTTTGTAATAACAACAAATCAATTATTTGTTAGTATAATATCAAAGTAACCACTGATATGATATGGCCAGATGGACGGACGACCTGAAGAACGTTGTTGCGTTCGGCTGGATGCGGAGTGCTGATGACCGGGTGTTGTGGCGGACGCTGGGAGAGGCCTATGTCCAGCAGTGGACCGATAAAGGTGGATGACGAATACATTGTTTTATATAGTGGGGCTCTGTTGTTTATAACTTGTCGGCAACGATTTTTCATAGAATCGATGAGTTTGTTTATGTCATCCTGCGGCAATCACTCCCAATGGAATTTTAACAACTCCTTTAGTTGTTGCGTTGTTGTCACTCCGTCCAAATCCTCTAGATAGAACACGTCTTTGGAGTATATCCTATGCATGCTCGATAAGGTTGGGGGCAATCCGAGCTATGTGCGAACGCGTACTGTCATACATCAGCGTGAAATCTGAGCCAAGACTTTGTACAAATGGATAGACGTAACGCCGGCTCAGAATGCCACCACCCCATCTCCTCCCATGGGTGTCGTAAAAGTCGACTAAGGGATTAGCCGGAGGATGGGCAGCAGCGCCCTTCGAGTACATTAACAACTCAACTGCGATCGCCAACCCGCCTGCCAAGCGTGGCGATTATGGCAAAACCCCCCAATGAGCCCACAACACATCCATATCGGTGGTTGTGGTGATCTTTGGGGGAGGCCTGTGTCCAGCAGTGGACTTCATTCGGCCGAAATGATGAACGCCTCACGTCTTCAATGTAACTTTCAGCGTCTATATTGCCATTTACAAAGATGAGCTAAGTTTATGCTCTTTATAATACACGCCCAAACCATTAGTGTAAAGCCGCTGTAAGGATGCACTTCCAAAACGCGCCTCAGCACTTCGGCATTTTCAGGACGACGATACACTCTTATCTTCTCTTATCAGTAACAATAACAATATACCAATATATACCAATATTTATGTGATAAATAAACGAAAGTTAAAGTTATCAGGCCCAAACCCTACTCGGGATTTATTGAAAATAAAATTTAATTCCATTGCCTACACCATTCGTTTCGACAGGCGCGATTCCCGATTGGGCGTCGTGCCCGTAGGCCGTTACTCATGCAGCCAATTTCGCACGGATGGGGGTTATCAACAACACCGCCAGAGAATTGTAACTTTAAACCTATCTCCCGGATGGTCTACATCTGCTGACGTCTTGCAGTCAGTTCTATGTATCGGTCCTGCTGAACAGTTGTACCTACTCCTTCTCGGCCTAGATGCTGCTCAGCAAGATCTCCTGTGTTGGCGCAACGCTGACAAAGGCGACAATTTACGCTTCTATTGACACCAAAATGCCGAGATACCTAAGATTGATTTCTTCCCGTTTGCAACATTACTACAGCACTTGCATTTCATAATGACGTAGCTCCATGACGTGAAAAAGTCTTAAAAAATAAAACCCATGTTTGATGATTACTAAGCAAGGTTCATTTGCAACCACAATTAGGGTCGTCAAATGAGCTTAGTTGTAAACAAATCAGGTTAGCGTCGGTCGAGCAAGCTGGTGTCGGGTTACGGTTAACATTTACTTACTGTTTACAACTGTCACCATTACGCCGATTGCGTAGTAAGCCTAGTACAATACAAGTGCTTTAAACTCAAAATGTCATGTAGTACGAACAGTAAGACAGATATAGGAATATCATGCTAGCTCCTGTAGGTACCGTATTTTACGACATAATCTACCTCTATGCCAACATTTATTAGAATCCATTCAGCCATTTAATGTGACTACGATATTTAAATATAACAATTTTCACATTTAATAGTAGTAAGATTGTACATATCCTATCCGTGTTCGGATTAAGAATATAGCACCACTCCATTTCCACCCGTGGATGTCGTAAAAGGCGACTAAGGGAACCTAAACCTCAGGTTTAGGTTCCCTTAGGGGCAGCAGCATCCCTTCTGTGAAGCGGTAGCCATAATGCGCTCACCAACCCGCCTGCCAAGCGTGGTGAGTATTGGCAAATACCCCCAAAATGATGACACAGTTGTGGAATCGAAGGAGGAGTTTGTTCAGCAGTGGACGTATAAATGGCCGATATGAAGATTATATACAATCGTGCTTAATAACCAATTGCCATATTTATTTTAAATGGTGTATAAAAAAACACCAAGGATGCCTCGTAGTGCATATCAAGCCTTTTCAGGAAGAACATCGTAAGCGACATTCGAAATAAAAATATTAAAGCATCCCGAACTATGTTTACTTGCGCAAAAGTCATGCAGGATAAATTTAATTATGTTCATAAGTTATTTAAAGCAATTGTTTATACCACTGCATTATATATTGCCTAGCAAAAATATTTACAGAAATTCCTTCTATAAAATAACGATTATACTTCCTGAATAGGCTCGATATTATTACATTAATACCACTGATTACTGCCTACTTAGCTCTCTTTTGCCATGTATACTGGGGTGTAATACCTTAAGCTCAAACATCCATACATCCTTGAATACAGAATTAAAATTACAGTGATAACCCAATTTAGTACTCGCTAAGACTGGTACTCATGGCTTACCTTCTGCAACGTGTCCTTGAATAGCTTCAATCATGTCTTAGCGAATATTGCATTGGTTTTATACCGTTAATTCGATTCTGTATTCAAGGATGTATGGATGTTTGAGCTTAAGGAATTGCACCCCTGTATTTATCGCGAAGTCGACTTTACTTAAAGGAGGTGTAACTCAACAGCTAATATAGCCAACTTATAACATACTAACTATGAGAGCTCTAATTGCGCGTGGTGAAATTCATGATGATGATGTACATGACTTTGTTAATTAGAAGTTAATCATCAGCTTATCATCTAACATTCACGTTAATTTTTGTTCAAAGAGAGAACGTCAGAACGTCACTACTGTCTGTACTGTCGTTGTGCAGTAAAAGGTCGCTTCCGACCTCCCTTCCCCTACCCTACAGTGACTTGGGTTATAGTGCGAGCCTCCTTTCCTCAAAGGGTTTGTCCCTGAATGTAACGGGTCAAGGAATAAGGTAAAGGTGTGGCAAGGGTATGTAATTATACAGCCATCACTCAATTGAAATGTCTATAAAACTATTGTTGTATGTATACTGTATATAATTATATAGTGTAGTGAATAAAAAAATATTTGAAAGAGTTAGGTAGGTACTAAGTTTGTACCAAGATTAAATAACGCGAAATTCGTCAATGATTTACACAATTAATAATATACGAGATATTTCGAAAAATACATTGTTGATAAGTGTAATTTAGTATATGTTACTTAACTATATGTTGTTATTGTTCAACATTAGGAATTTTATAGAACATGTTGACAAAACAAGATACCACAATCGGCTCAACACGCAGATGTAACATCCTTGACTTTTGACCGGGACACATCTATCAAATAGACGAGCGGCCTCGCGATTACGCGATTGAATCATTATACTACGTATTATGGCGCTCGATGTTTGCTAAATTTCGCTTGCAATCTCAGTTGAACACTTTTTAGAGTTATTTCATCATTCTTAGACAGAATAACAGCTATCGATGCACCACTGTAAAGAAATAGTTTGAAAATAGCTTGACTCGACGTTTGTCATGCGAACCAATGTCGCAAAAAGAAATTATTATTATTCCGATTGAATACCTGAAATACAAATTAGTTAAACATGCAAGTGTTATATTCTGAGTATACCACCCAGTCCCGCGTACCTTACAGTGTAAGTACTGTAGCTGCTAACACCTCAGAGGCGGGGAACGATTTTCTATAAGAAAATTAGATGTTTTTATGTTCAACTAAGATATTTTGGTATGTTCGCTGTGACCTTAACGTACGACAATAACAAAATGAATAAATTGCCATCGAAAACGAACTTTGTTTTATAACCTTCGAAGCTGTTTAGGCGGACAACCATGTCACGAAGATAAAATGAATGTAATATATTAAAACTACATTTTGTCCGCAGCTTCGCACGCGTGGAATTCGGAAATTTACATCATGTTGTTGTAAACATGCTTAAATGAACTGCACTTTGATTAGGAACATGCAATAGGTGTAGTGGGGTTATGCTATATCTCCAAATGACACGACCCATATGCCTGCCGCATATTGCATCCAGCCCAGCCAGCCGAGTGCTAGACCGCGCGCTATTGTCTTTTGTTTGCAAGCAATAACTCTCATAAAATGAAGCTTGCCCTTTTGCCACCCTGTATTAACCGTCCAAACAACATTACTCACTATAACTACACCGCTTATTTTGTCATTTAAATTAGGACTTTAAGTCGTGTGTTGAAAAATACTTTTATAATATCAAGATACATTTTGCGGTTACGCTTCAACTACCCTCCTCTCGTCCCACAGACAGCATATTTCAAGGGATTAGAACTGTCGGCGCGTATAAGAAAACCCTGACGGCGAATAAATGTCACAGATGACTGGGACTGTCACTGACGCTGGCCTGCCATCCCATTCTTTATCATCGTCAGGTGCCCCACAAGCTGCGCAATACGTGGGAAACTTAACGGCATCAACTGTATTCAAGAATGCAAACGATGTCGGTCCCGCAGTAAAAGACGCAAAAATAGCACTTTTTGGATGCACTGTGGAAACCCTTCCCAATGCGGCGATTTTCATAACTCCCGCGATACCATCTACTGCACGCCTACGTTGATGTCGATGAAACACACCTCCGTGACGTATAGCATGACGGCATCTCGCCTTTCTTTAGCGATTTGGTGAACAGATCCTTATCGCACCGTAAAAGAAATGGGAAATGCGTAGTTTGACAGTTCTGTGACATTTTCAGGGTAGGAATAAATTCGCTAGCCATTCTCTAAACGAGCTTCTCTCCGAGCTCAATCGCGATTCGCGCTGGATGTCAGACTCTGAGGCGCGTGATGCAGCATGATGCTTGCAATAGCTTTTAAGACTGGCTTAACGTCGTTAATTGCTTTTTGTGACCGAGAGGCAGCAGTTAGAACTCATTAGGAATCCAACCGCGACTGGCGCTGCATGCTGCTTTCTGCAGCTAAAGTCTGCGCGTTGCGCTTACGGGTAGTAGCTAACTGAACCTCTAGCACATCAGCAGTTTAGAGAGATCGAGCTAGCCTTAGCATCTGAGAAGCCTATGAGTTTCGAGAGAGATTCGTCCTCTTTCTAGGAGGCATGTAAAAAGTTTCCTTTTTAGATTTTGAATCCGATAGTGGCTATCCGGATCGCATGAGGATAACCGAACAGTTCGGGCACGGTTGTTTCGGTGCGTACCTGCACAGGATAGGACGTGAGGCCACTGCACAATGCAACCATTGTGATAGTGACCAGGACACCGCACAGCACACGCTCGAGGCGTGCCCCGCGTGGGCCGCCGAGCGGCGGATCCTGGTCGATAGGATTGGGCAAGATCTCTCTCTGGCAGTAGTCGGTTATGTTGGCAGAGCACGAAAACTGGAATACAGTGGTCTCCTTCTGTGAGAGCGTCATGCTCCAGAAGGAGACCGCAGAGCGGGATCGGGAGAGGGCCGATCCGGCTCGAAGAAGGAGGAGACGGCGCCTGGCGCCTAATTCCCATACGCCTGGAACCACCTGCCGTTACTATAATGCGGGGGACCTCTGTGTTCACGGGTGCGTAGATTGGGGAATCTGCGTGCCCACACCGAGCAACCCAAGAGAAGACTGTAGCACGCATGTGGTCACGCGCTGCCGTGGAACGCTTTGGGGGATCCTTTACGATACTCCCGGGGAGGGTGCTTTACTGCTTTACAGTCGGGTGACTGTAAGAGATGTCTTAGAGATGTGCTTATAGGTGTGGCACCAGTGGGCGGCTCTAGTGTGATCATACGAAGACCTGGAGCCTCCCTTAGATGCCGAAGATGACGCTTCAGTGGTTTTAGCCGGCAGGAGTTCGGCATACCCCCCGGGGGAGGGCCCGGGGCAAAGGAAGTTCATGAAAAATTTCCAATGGTCACCAATAAAAAAAATACAAAGAAAAGGTTAGGTTAGTAAGTTCAATCAGCCAAAAGACATCTACTGCTAAACAAAGGCCTGGGATCATAAACAACTGTTTAAATTTACTGTGTGACATTTTGGAGGAAATTTGCCAGTACTTACCACGCTTGGCAGGTGAGTTGGTGAGCGCAGTACGGCTACTTTTCCACATTAAATTTTTACTTATACAGTTTCATACAGACACAGATACTGCATACTACCTTTCACCACATCTCACTGAAATATTATATATAGTTTCCAAACACAGTATTTAAAAAAATTTAATCGTCAGTAGGAATATACTTTTAATATCAAACTGTATTAAAATTACCTTAACACGTAACAATATAATAACAAAACATCTAACATAATCTCTACACTCGCCGGTCAACTCTACATCCATTCAAACCGCTGGCCATCTGTCCAATATCAAACCTATTAATTATTCTGCAAACGTCTACAAATTATGTAATGTGATAAAAATCAAATGTTTACATTCAGTTTCAGTGCAGTTCTGGTGCGAGTGCGACCGACCGGGACGACACTATCTAAAGATGTCTCACGCCCGGAACTAGGTCAGGCAGGCCTTTCAATGAGCACATTGCCTACAAACGCATCTGTGTATGTCTGCATAGCGTATTGGCTAATTCTAGTTTAATTTATATGTTAAGTCGATTGTAATGGAAATAATTTGTGTAAATAAACCCTTTAAGTACCGAATGTATGATAGTTTAAACGTTAACGCTACGTTCTTCTGATCTGTTAATTATGTATTGAAAACACGTAAACGCAGGAGTAGCGTAAATTGCCTACATAACTGTTACTAAGGGGCATATACACTATCATGATCCGAGATCTACTTCTGACAAAAATATGACAATGTAATAGCAACATCGTTACTACTGCGTTTGTGTTTTTATATTCATAATCTACTTAATAAATCTCTCATACTTTGTCTGAACGACAGACAACGCACGGCTTAAACAGCTTATTAATAATCGTTTATTATCAAGTAACAAGATTACAAGACTCATTTTTGCTAGTAATACTTAAAACTTATGTTAGTAGTCGACATGCGACATCACCCTTGCACGACTCCGTGAGAAGTAGCACAGCAGTGGTTCAATAAGAAAGAATTTTTGAAAATTCATGCCCTAATCGGGTCAAATATTTAATTTAATTTATTTCGGGCACATGTCTAGTGTATGGAGAAAACACATACGCAGTAGTGGTGTCAGTGGTGTCAGCTTACACTAGGGCATCAGATGTCTCGGGGGTCGCAGGCGCGCTGATTGGGGAGTCAGCGTGATCACACCGAGCGACCCCCGAGAAGACGGTGGCGCGCACGTGGTCACGTGCCACCGTGTACGCAGCACAGCGCACAGCAAGGCTCGGGGGGATCCTTTACAATCCTCCCCGAGAAGTGCCTGGGGAGGCGGCCTTATTACAGACACCTTCCCTCCGCTAGAGGGGGTGAGCGCTTTACAGTCATCCCCTCTGAGATGTGCCTTAAGGCATGGGACCAATGGGCGGCTCTAGTGTGATCTGACGAGGACCTGGGGCCCCCTTCAGTTTCGAATATGATCGCTCCAGTGGTTTGAGCCGGATGGAGTCCGACATACCCCTTCGCCATTGCCCGGGGTGGAGTAAGTTCGTGATGAAATTCCACAGGGGTCCAATATGTTTTTTTTTAAAAAGGTCCGCAGATGTTAATCGACTATGCGCTTGACAATGGAGCACACTTTTAATTTTTAATATGAGGCCATCATATTCAGTTGCTCTCCTTGATTGGTTAACGATTTGCGAGGTTAAGCGACGCTTGGCGCGGTCAGTCTATGGATAGGTGGCAAAGTGGTATTTGAACTGAACGTCTCCATACTTCGTTGGGCACGTAAAATCGTCGGGCCCGGTTGTTGTCAGTAGACGGCAGTCGTTAAGCCAAGTCGGAGGCCTTTAGGCAGTTTCAACAACTCTAACGTAAGGTTGGCCACTAACTACATGAAAGAAGAAGAATGGAGCACGCTTGCCTAGAACCTATCCACTCGTGGCTTGAAGACTCCAAGGCTGTAACTACACGGAAACGGACTCCGGCAAGAAGTTCCACTTCTGCCATACAACGGATCCCAATGAAGTTGAAGCCCAAAAGAGTTGTCCGATAAAATATTGAGCGTCATCGGATTTTTTCTATTTTATCGTATTAACCAACAGGCCGGAAGCCTTGATAGAGGCGTTCAAAGTAACTGAAATTATCCTGCTAGTTGCAGGATAATTTAACTAAATTTCTCTAGTTGCAGGATAATTTAACTAAAAACTCTAAACTAATTTAAACTACAAGTTTCGTATCAAGGGGACCACGATAACGGCCTCACAATGGTTTTCTTTTTCAAAAAATCTTGCCGCCCGCCCTAGCATTTCTCCTGTATCGTGGGTACAGTTTACAGACATTCATGTCACACGTACACACTCAGACACGAAACACCTATCTGTAAATCACACAAATTTTTATTCGAACCCGCGACACGTAGCGCAAAAAGCTAATAAGTTAGCCACTCGCCAAAAATATGTAGATAAACGGAGGTATTGATTAGTATCTACGCTTATTGATCCGTTGACATAAACAACGTATTGAATTCCATCCTTAAATTTTAATATAAACTGTCAACAAAAAAAGGTACATAAAATGCCATTTATAAAATAATTAAGATTAATTGCTCATAAGCCGTTCAATTATTTATATCGATATCTATATATGTACATAGTTTTGCATGATATGAAACCAATTGCCAAGGTGACCTCACCACAGTAAGTGCGACTTAAGTCTACGTAGTAGGTACTGAATATATTATATTTTATCGACTGGAAAGACAGCTAATCTTTTCTTATCCCCTGCACTTATTTCAAGCGATTACTCCTTGTAGAGTAAGCTATTTAGCTTTAATTAGAATTGTGTTCCACGGCGGGTTGGCGCGTAGTTGTGTATTAATTCCACCAAGTAACGTAATTTAAAACGTTCAGGTTTAAGCAACTGCTCGACGAAATAGGGCTCTCGTCATCATCCTATCTTCATAATATCTGCCGAAGGACGTCCACTGCTGAACAAAGGCCGCCCCGTAGATTTCCACAACGACCGGTTACATGCCGGTCACATCCATCGACTTCCTGCTATCTTTACCAGGTTGTCTAATATGGGGGTCACAGGCGCGCAGATTGGGGAGTCTGCATGCTCATACCGAGTGACTCCCGGGAAGACGGTGGGGCGCACGTGGTCACGTTCCACCGTGTGCGCAGCACCGCGCACAGCGAGACTAGTGGGGATCCTTTACAATCCTCCCCGAGAAGTACCTGGGGGGGGCGTAATTATGGCAATAATCAATTTCAGGTATACAAAACCTTTGGAATTGATATTTAGGATTTGTGTTTATGTGTAAAGTGTGACGACACAAATACAGATCAAGTTCAAAATCTCAAATCTAAAGAGCTTGGATTAGATTGATTAATTATTTCGGCGGTAAGTGACTCTAAACTCTGTTATACTACTCTGTTCAACGTGACTGCCATGCATGGTGTTGGTAGCAGTTTCCCCAAAACGACGACACACAGCATATAACCGGTCGTTTATGAGAGATGCCTTAGTTCATCAGTGGACATATCTTGGCTAACATGATGCTGACGAAACTACACACACACACAGATAAAAAAGAGCATTGGCCATCGTTACAAATATGTGTTGAGATTCTAAGAATAATTTGCTTTTTTGTAGGGTATCTCGCAGACATTTCAAGGAAATTTGGCTACTTACGCCGGCGATATTCCACTAAAAAAGGACTCTAGCTACGCTTAAAATTAATTTTGTAAACTAATCAACTGCTGCTAAGGCCTGCGGGACTCGAACCTCGGCCTTGCTGGGGGATACAAGCTATGTAGGGACAGCTGGATCGATATTATTTAAATATTTTAGGGGATATTTAAGACTACATGCTCGGCTTGAGCCGGCGCACGCAAGGGACGGGGGGAGATGATGGTTGAACGCGAATTGTCGCGGTGAGGCCTCCGCGACGTCGGTGAGGGACAGGAATAACATGCACAGCAATTACGACTAAATAGGATTGTATTCTAACAGGCCGCTGAAGGTTAATTCATTTGCATATTTACCGTCCCTCAAGCCACAGTTTTAATGTTGTAAAGCGCCTAATAACAGCCAACTAATCAGCAAGTCGGCAACCACCAAACTATAACGAGAATCGTTAGTTTGCAACTGAAAATCTTTATTGATTGATGAGTCAATTTTGATGGCACGGTTGGCGCAGGGGCCACGTAGTCACTTTGAGGTTTTCTGAGCTACGGGTCGCGGGTTCGATTAATGGAATAAATTTGTGTATGATGTACAGGTAGTTGTTCTTGGTCTGAGTGTTAGTGTATGTGATATCATCGATCTCTGTAAAAAGTTCATCATATCATCAAACGTCCTCTGCTGAACAACGGCTTCCCCCATGGATTTCCACAAATATGTCTTCATTGTGTGGGGAATTAGCCAGTAATCACCACGCGTGACAGGCGGGTTGGTAAAAGCACTATAGCTACTGTTCCACAGAAGGGACGCTGCTGCCCACCCTCTTGTTGAGAGTGCCTTTGTCGCTTTTTACGACATCCACGGGAGGAGATGGAGTGGTGCTATATTCTAAAACCGTACACCACACTATATTAAAACACACGGTAAATGTACCCCCCCTTACGATGGGGCGATGTGTTCCAAAAAATAACATTTCTGTTATACCTGTTACAACAAGTCTGTTATAATATAATTATGCTAACCAAATTTCATACAGAAGTTTTGTATTGGACTATGTA
The DNA here is from genome assembly GCA_947459985.1 of Diloba caeruleocephala. Classification (NCBI taxonomy): domain Eukaryota; kingdom Metazoa; phylum Arthropoda; class Insecta; order Lepidoptera; family Noctuidae; genus Diloba; species Diloba caeruleocephala. Next base: position 10,094,763 of record OX381618.1, read on the forward strand.
AATCATCAACTCAAACTTATTGTACTTATTCATTCATAACAGCTATGTAGCTTTTATTACATTACACTTAACTATTATTATTATTTATATTTCAGAGGAGGACATTTTTCCAGCATGAATCTGGTCACCTAATAGTGATCCACTACCACCGCCCATGAATATAGTCAACATCAGAAGTTGCTGATGCAGTCCGGCGGGCTGATTACGTAAGTCGCAGACGCTTTGCGACAGGCGTAAATCGCGCAGACGCCGTTCTTAGAAGTCATTTTGGTATTACGTATTTGCCGATGGCGATTAAGCAGGCGAAGATCGCTGACGCACAGTCTATTGGACGATCAATGAACTAAAAATTGCATCCTCGGCTTTCAATTTCAGGCTCTTTTACAGTGGGAATCCTAAGATGCGCGATAGCTGCTGTCGCTGTTTTTAGCTAATACGAGTGCCGACCTATTAGCAGAGAGAAGAGAGGAGAGAGGGGGTCCGATACTCGTCAGTCACCGCACGAAATACAGCAACATAATTTAACTATTTACGCAGATTTTTTGTGAAAGCGTGGCTCTTCTCTGATGAGCCAGCCCTGTTTCTAGCTGTAGTCGACTATACACCTGGGATCTAATACGAAGATAGTATTTCTGTGCGCCTGTATGTCCCGTAGAGATAGACATAAATTACGTATTATACGCAGAGCCCATGTAATAGCGCACCCTAACTGGCACAACAACCTGCTACTGAGAATTTTTTAACACCATATCCAATAAAACTTGGTCAACCTGCAAGTTAAATCAGGATCTCGATGTCGGTTTGATTACAAAACCAATGAGGCGGTTATATTAAATAGGTTTTCTTATAAATAAGACGCAATTAAAATAAAGTCACAAAGTGTTGGAAACACACAAATATAGAGATATACTCACAGTTATCAGTGACGAGTTAACGAATAAGCCCGAGTGAGCCCGAGCTCATGAGCAATGGTACATTTTAGAGCGCGGCAAGAGCCCTTATTAACATTGCCATCTCTTTAGGAAAATTCCGAGAAAGAGGTAAAAAGACAGACAGAAATACTTTAAAATATGAAACTGAATTATAAGAACGTTTATTTCGTTTAGAGGTTTTTCAGATAGGAACCAAGATATAATAAAGAAATATGGTCAACTTCGAAATTATGCATCATCATTATCATCACAGCCAACGGACGTCCACTGCTCCCCCATAGAAAACCATAACAAGCGGTTATATCCCCCGCATCCAACGACTCCCAGCGACCTTCACCAGGTCATCTGTCCACCTCTTTGGAGGTCGTCCCACGCTGCGTTTTCCAATGCGCGGTCTCCACCCGAAAACCTTTTTACCCCAACGGCCATATGTTCTGCAAGCAATGTGCCCCGCCAATTGTTTATTATAAAACCAGGTAATTCGCGCCATACATTATTTAAAGAGTATAAGTAAGTGAACTTCCTTTGCATACACCTATATACGAAAGTGCATTATTTGTAAAGATCCTGGATTTATTATTTGACCACACGCGCGCAACCGTCTTCTCATAGGTCGGTGTGGGCACGCAGAATATCAACTGCTGGTATCAAATATCTACTTACACTGATCAATTTATTATAAAAAAGTGTAATAGAAATCACTTGAAACATCTGTAGAGTATAGACATACCTACTTATGTCTACACTCTACAGATGTTTCTTTAGACAGCATGTTTTCCACCCATCAAGGTATGCAAATATTAATTAAAATTATTACAATAAGTTAATTAATTATATATATATTTACATTACAGTAAATTATTAAACAACCACCGTCAAACGCTTGCGAGAATCTCTTTCTCGAACTTGAGTTAGGTCACTCCAAAATACTACAAGGGTAGATAGATACCTTGTTACTGCTTATCTCTGCGCATTTAATGCTTCACTTCTTTGGTATTTTAGGAATCCCCTCTTAGAGGCAGCATAATAATGAGTGATTTAAGACGTGCCTCCTCAAAAAGATTATCACGCCTTTTCCCTCCATTATATTCTTGATTCCAGTAACCTGATTCTTGCTTTGAATGCTACTCACAACTTCCCTAATTCTACTCCTTCACTTCTTGATCTGATTGTCATTTCTTCTTCGAAACACGTCGCTAAGCATGGACAATGTTTAGCTGACGGTTTTCCCTGTCACGATTTCCTTCCTTTCTTTCTTAACGACGTCGCTCACCTCATTTCCTCAGGCAAAATTTTTTTCATGCAACGCAATTTTGGCGGAACCGATAGTCTTTGTAAGGATGCAATATGCATACAATATGAATTGGAAAACTCTCTACACTTCTGCGACAATCGAAAACCAGGTCCATACATTGATAACAAATATTGTGCAACTATACAACCGTCACGCACCTATTCGGGCAGTTTAAGTAAAGCCCTTACCATCGCCGTGGCTAACTGGTAACATTACACAAACTGCTAATTTGTAAGAATAATCTGGCAAAAAAAATGTTTAAGTGTCAGCCTACCGATCTTAACAGGGAAATTATTTATTGATTCGAAATCACTTCAATAATCATTTCGGCCAGATAAAGTCCATTGCTGGACACAGGCCTCCCTCAAAGATCACCACAACGGCCGATATCGATGTGTTGTGTACTCTTAGGGGGTTTTTCCATAATTACCAGGCGGGTTGGCGATCGCACTTAAGTTGTTAATGTATTGGAAGGACGAAGACGGATGGGACGGCACCGGGGTAACAACTCACAGGGGCCTCGGGGGTCACGGGCGCGTAGATTGGGAAGTCTGCGTGCTCACACCGAGGGACCCTCGGGAAGACGGTGGCGCGCACGTGGTCACGTGCCGCCGTATGCGTAGCACAGCGCACAGCGAGGCGTAGGGAGATCCTTTACAATCCTCCCCGATAAGTAACTGGGGGTAGTACCTTTATACAGACGCCTTCCCTCCATTAGAGGGGTTGACCGCTTTACAATCATCCCCTCCGTGATGTGCCTAAAGGCGTGGCACCAATGGGTGGCTCTAGTGTGATCTTACGAGGACCTGGAGCTGGTACCGAAGATGGCCACTCCAGTGGTAGAATTTTCACTGACACAAATAAAAAAATAAAAAATTGTAATAAAATTTAAAAAAGTACGTAGTTTATCATGTAGTTATTGATTCAGCATCGAAATATTCTTTGAATACTAATATTTTAATAAAAGAAAGTCGCAGCTTTTTTAATATTAAAATTTCGTATTTTTCCTATTCGTTACTGGTACCTAATTAATATGCTCTTGTGCATCAGTGTGGTTTTGCTTGATACTACACATTATTCTATTCTCTTTATTCTTTTTTTAAAAACGTTGCCCCACACTAGGATTTCTCCTGTGTCGTGGGTGCGTTTACAGACATGAATTCCACATACTATACACCCAGACCCGGAACAACTATCTGCAGATCATACAAATATTTGTTCCGTGCGGGAATCGAACCCACGACCCGGTGCGCAGCAGCCGACTGTATCGGCCACTGCACCAACCGTGCCGTCTACATAATTTATGAACGCCGTGCTCTTTTTCTTCTTTTTAATAAATCGAGGATTTCCTTTACTAAAATAGTGCACTTTCGTGTACAGGTGTATGCAAAGGAAGGTCATTATCTTATACTGTTTTAATTATGGTTTCCGCGAATTCCCTGTTTTAATTGTAAACATTATTCTTATACAGCGCTTCTGCGGTCTAAATACATGAAGCCAGTTTGATAAGTTTCCCCCAGAACATTATACTGTATCTCAATGAGGAATTGCCATGTGGTGCCGGCTAGTGGCTACAAATAGCACCAACTCATCTCATCCCGTGGGTGTCGTAAAAGGCGACTATGGTATTGACCGGAAGATGGACAACAGCTTCCTTCGAGTATATTAACAACTCAACTGCGATCGTCAGCTCGCCTGTCAAGCGTGGCGATTATGGCAAAACCCAGCAATGAGTACACAACATACCCAGACCGGTCGTTGTGGCCATCTTTGGGCGAGGCGTGTCCAACAGTGGACTTATTTGGCTGAAACGAACGAACAATGAGGAAGAAACATACCCATGATACGCTGCTATCAGCACATTCTACTTGTAATATTTTTTCACTTGTATAGTCGATATTCACGTTTATTGTAATGCCCGTTTCCCCAATCACGTTGTACTTACGACCGACTGTTTGTGCGTTGGTGTCCCGTCCCTGACCTTTTACCACCAGTTGTTACACTAAACAAATATTAGAACAATATGTCACTATCGAAATTCAGACAACGATTTAAGACGGGTTGTGCAGCTTTAGCCTTTTTGGGTAAGTTTATTTGGAATTTTACTAAACCCATTTCAAGTTTCCACTATACTCGTATCATAAGTTTATGAAAAGTAGTGACGTTAAACAGTAAACAATATACTTTATTTGTTGCCACTATGGCAGAAGTATTGCAGTTTATGGTAGAAACCTGACGCATTTCTATCTTTGAACCTTTAGGACCTATTTAACGCTTCAGTTTAAAACGACTTTGATTTTAGAATTTAACTAAGATACACACAGTTTTATCGCTGAACCTAGTCTTTAGAACTTTCGCAGTCCAGATATGTGACTTAGTAAATTTAAATTAGCATAGCGGTACAAACTGAGGCCGCCGGGGCCTTTTGCGCGATCGTTCCAGGTCGCCCAATCGATGGCGAGGCGCCGACCCGGTCAACGCTTGGTAGACAACTAACCTGCCGTTTGACCCTCCAGCACAATACCTGTGCCGCTAGCACGATCCACATATATTACTTGTGTTTTGGACAGACGGTTCGCGAATTATCGGTAATTTCTAATAGCTATTACTATACATGTATACACAGTGAAGAAACAAGACAATTCTGGAATGCTTTTAAATCAGATGAAGCTTAGCACTGAAATCAATCCTGACCTTACCTAGTCCAATATCGGTTTAGCGGCTGTTTAATTACGTTTATTGTAATTTATACCTTAGACGTAGCCTTCAAATTCAAAATATTTATGTTCGTCATAAATCGTAGCCATATGACGAACGCAATATCGATTCTGTTCTAGGAACACCGACGTTTTAGAGCTGAAGCAAATTTACGCATACACTAGTTACTAATATGTACGAAAATAGCATAGAGAATGTAAACTTTCAGCTTTATTTTAATCACATTCTGTTTCTTTCATCAGTACCTAAACGACAACAATGACTAATTACTATTACACGCCGGTTCTTTTTATCTTCAGCGGCATGATCGATACGTACGGTGAAATCTAGTCTCGTGGACCTATTTAATCAATAGTATATGAAATGTAAGAAGTGAATGTGAAAAACTTTTTATATGTCGCTTTTCATTACATTTTAGGAAGTGAACAGAACCGGTTATGAAGTGCTAGAAGTTATCATATCAGCCAAAGGACGTCTGAATATAGCAACTCCATGACCTCCCGTTGATGTCGTAAAAGGTGACTAAGGGAATCTAAACCAGAGGGTTTGGCAGCAGCGTCCCTTCTGTGAAACAGTAGCCATACCGTGCTCACCAACCCGCCTGCCAAGCGTGGTGAGTATTGGCAAATTCTCCCAAAAATTATGACACAGTTGTAGAAATCTACGAGGGGGCCTTTGTTCATATAATTTCAGTGGACGTATAAATGACTGATATGAACCTTGGTAACTGTAATGATAATATTGTTACCAACATTGAGTCAAAAACAGTTGGTTATTGTCAAAATTCTTTAACATTAATATCTCAATTTCGGTTTACTAAGAAGCTCATAATACAACGGGCGATAAATCTCTAAAAACACAACACAGAAACCTTTATATTGGTAAGAATGAACGTAAAACGGAAGGAAGATAATAAGAAGGCTTAAGAAATGACATGCTCCAATTGTTCTTGTAACCTGAATGAATGAAAATAATTACGAGTTTTTTTTTGTTTATATAGAATAAAGGTCTTGGAGTTTATCAGCGAATGAATATAAGGTAAACTATGGTCGCAGAATAGCTATGATTTGATTTTCATTTAAACTCCTGTCACTCCAGTTTTCTATTTCAGGGCGAAAGAATAATCGTACAAAAATATACGTGGGTAGGTGTTTCCTACACGTTTGGAGTGTTTAAAACCCGCTTCACCGTTTGTATTGAGCTCAGAGTTATACAATTTTAAGACAATTTAGTGAGCAATGATATGTAAATTAACTCGGCTTTTCTCCCACTTCTATTACCGTTTTGTTAATTGTCCTAACATAGCCGAATGACAGGTTCACAGACATATTATCCAACTCTATACCTGCACGTGTATCGAAAGAAATATAGGGGCCAGAAAGATCCCCACATAAGTGATAGTAGCGAAGTGGGGACAGAACTTTGGTCATAGATAGTTGCGGACAAGCCTGGAACGTATGAAAAGAACAATGACGAAGATATGGTCGGCACGCGGTCGGTGGCCTTCGGATATAGCGATGCTCTTAAGGCAGGCGATAGACGTGCGAATAAGTACACGTAGTATGCTACTTATGGATGACCTTATTCACCTATGTTTTAAAATATAAAATTTCGCATACATGGACATACAGGCGCAAAATGTCTTCGAACCATAAGTACGTGTTCTGATGCACACATTGCAGGTATGTATGATTTTAGCCTTTTTAAAATCGCTTCTAAAGAAATAATATCATTTTAATAAATCGCCGTAGGAACGCGCTAGGAGTAATAGACAAACATGAAGTCACAGAGAAAAGTAAAGCCAATTGTCAGGAAATCGGTGCGTCTTCATATCGTCTTAAAAGTCGGCTTTGAGTAGGTGTTTATTAAACAATCAGTTTCTAGAAACAAAGACGCTGCGAGTTGTGTAATTTCATGTATGTATGTAGGCATACATGAAAAGTTGAAAGCCAAAATTCGGGTTACCCCAAAGCAAACAAAAACTTATAATGCAAAAATAATCCTACATACCACCATAATATACGATATTCTTTAATTAGGCGACCTACTTTACTTGCACTGCCAAACAACATGCTATGTGAAACTTGCACATTCACGACAGACGCACCATTTTCACACTTCTTTTTAGAAATTTTAAAGAGCTCTCCGAGTCGGCTGCTATTGTGGTTATTCCGGGTAAAAGCCTCGTATGCACGTCACTACAACGAGGTAATTCTCCTGGAAAGTTCCATTATGTTCGCGACGTTATATTTTGGAAATAGGCAGATGTTAGGTGCTGTAAATAATCCGCCGTATTTATACGAAAATCAAAATTATTTAAATTAATTCATTAATTTCTCTTATGCTTGCAATTAAAAAGCTGACAGTTAAAGCACAAAATACTATGAAAACGATTAAAAATTATGTAGTTAATAGATAGTTTTTAATAGGTACAGAGTGACCAACTTGGAGCGATAAAACTTTAGATTCATAATCATAATCATAATCATTTATTATTGCATTAAATTTATAATAAACGAAAGTTACCCGATATTTTGTCATAATTCCTTTAATCAAGCCTGGCAGTTACGTATGAAAAATAACATAGCTTTTTTTTTTATTTTATTTTTTTTTTATTAAAAAAAAACGTTGCCCCACACTAGGATTTCTCCTGTGTTGTGGGTGCGTTTACAGACACAAATCCCACACACAATACACCCAGACCCGGAACAACTACCTGCAGATCGTACAAATATTTGTTCCGTGCGGGAATCGAACCCACGACCCGGTGCGCAGCAGCCGACTGTATCAGCCACTGCACCAACCGTGCCGTCGTCTGCCAAAGCTGCCATATGTCTGCCGCATAACAAATGCGAGCTCTTTTCATTGCGTTTTTCGACACATTTTCGTATACTTCTAGCGGTCATCATATCATCATATCAGCCACAGGACGTCCACTGCTGAACAAAGGCCTCCCCCTTAGATTTCCACAACGAGCGGTTACATGCCGCCCTCATCCAACGACTCCCAGCGACCTTCACCAGGTCGTCTGTCCACCTCGTTGGAGGTCGTCCCACGCTGCGTTTTCCGGTGCGCGGTCTCCATTCTAGAACCTTTGTGCCCCAGCGGCCATCAGTTCTACGAGCAATGTGCCCTGCCCATTGCCACTTCAGTTTACTAATCCTTTCAGCTATGTCGACAACTTTAGTTCTTCTACGGATCTCCTCATTTCTGATTCGATCTCGTAGAGAAATACCAAGCATAGCTCTCTCCATAGCTCGCTGAGTGACCTTGAGCTTTCTTATGAGGCCTATTGTGAGTGACCACGTCTCTGTTCCATATGTCATCACTGGTAACACACACTGGTTAAAGACTTGCGTCTTGAGGCATTGCGGTATTGTTGACGAAAAGATGTTGCGAAGTTTCCCAAACGCTGCCCAGCCGAGTCGGATTCGACGATTGATCTCTTTCTCGAAGTTGGACCTACCTAACTGGACAGTTTGTCCCAGGTAGACATACTCGTCAACAACTTCGAGAACAGAGCTCCCAACGGATATTGGGATGGGCACGACATGGGCATTTGACATGACTTTTGTCTTGCCCATGTTCATCTTAAGGCCCACCTGTTGGGAAACTCTGTTGAGATCATCGAGCATTGTGCTGAGCTCTTGCAGCGATTCTGCCATGACTACGATGTCATCGGCAAATCGAAGGTGAGTGATATACTCGCCATTGATGTTAATGCCGAATCCTTTCCACTCCAGTAGTTTGAAGGCATCCTCCATTGCAGCGGTGAACAGTTTCGGGGAAATGACGTCCCCCTGTCTCACACCTCTCTGCAATGGAATTGCCCCCGTGCTCTGTTCATGTACTCGGACCGACATGGTGGCGTTTCTGTATAAGCACTTCAACACTTCAATGTACCGATAGTCGATCTGGCACCGCTGCAGAGATTGCAGCACTGCCCAGGTTTCGATCGAATCGAAGGCTTTCTCATAGTCCACAAACGCCAAGCATAGTGGCAGATTATACTCCTCGGTCTTCTGTATAACCTGCCGCAGCGTATGGATGTGGTCTATGGTACTGAAAGCTTTTCGGAAACCGGCTTGTTCGGGAGGCTGGAAGTCATCAAACCTGCGCTCGAGACGATTCGTGATAACCCTTGAAAACAGCTTATAAACATGGCTCAGAAGTGAGATGGGTCTATAATTCTTCAATAGGGTGTTATCACCCTTTTTGAAGAAGAGCACCACCTCACCTCTGTTCCACGCTTCCGGCGTTGTGCCCTCGAGTAAGACGGAATTGAATAGCTTCTGAAGGACTTTAAGTACCGGTGTGCCACCCGCTTTCAGAAGCTCTGTCGTAATTCCGTCCCCACCCGGCGCCTTGTTATTTTTAAGCTGTTTCAAGGCCATCCTAATCTCGTACAGGCTGATGTCCGGGATATCCTCGGTATAGTGTCGGGTTAGTTTGGCTCGCGGGTCTTTGTCAGAGCCAATGGTAGGTATAGTAACCGAGGTGTATAACTGCCGGTAGAAGTTCTCAATCTCTCTCAAAACCTCTGGCTTAGTCGACGCTACACTGCCCTCCTCGGTCTTCAGCTTCATAATACGACTTTGCCCAATAGACTTGTCTCTTGCGAACACCTTGGAGCCTTGATTCCGCTCAATCGCCTCTTTAACACTATTAGTGTTAAAGGTGCGGATATCGTGACGCAAGGACTTCCATATCCGTCTATTGAGCAGTCTGTATGCTTCAGCATCACCGGAGGACTGCAGCGTCATGGCGCGTCTTTCTGCCATGAGGTCGAGAGTGTGATCGGAGAACTTTTTTGGTCTACCTTTACGGTGGGCTCTAAAGAACTTAGACCCAACCGTTTGGACAGTTTCTACAAACCTACCATTTAAATCGTCCACAGATACGCAATGATCCAGCCACTCGAAACGGTTTTGGAGTTCGAGTTGAAAGCTCTCGGGGTTTTGGATATGAGCACTAGAGGGCCGGAGCGTAGACCTCATCAGACGAGACCTCTCAACTTTGAGATTAATATTCAATGTGCCTCTTACCATTCGGTGATCACTACCGGTTTTCACCCTGTGGATCACAGAGACATCATTGAATATTTGTCTTTTATTAGTCATGATGAAGTCAATCTCATTCCTCGTGGAACCATCGGGACTCATCCAGGTCCATTTCCTAGCGGTATCCCACTATAATAAAACACTTTTAAACGGATTGCATCGCGTATATTATAGATTTTTATTTTCATTACTTGGTATCCCACTAACAGAGTCTCCAATATTCTGCTTAAGTGTCTAAGATTCACCGGCTTATTATGAGACGTCCCTTTAGATAGCCCCACAGAAAAATGTAAGGAGATATTAAATCCAGTGATTGCGAAGGCCAATCAATGTTGGTGACACTGATTGGCACAATCACCTTCTTTCCTGAGATAAATTGCTCTGGAAATATTCTTCACTTATGTTTCAATTGTGTCTCGTGCTGTATAGACCTGTGGCTCCGTCGTGTTGAAAAAACACTTTGGAGATCGCCAGTCAACAAGTACAGCAACACCTGTACCGTCTTTAAAGAATTCGGGTCCAATTGCTCTATTTCACCAGATTCTACACCAAATTGTCACTGCACTCCAATGCAGTGGTCATTTATGGATCCCCAATAGCTATAATTCTCCCCAATAGCGATAATTATATATGTATTAATCTACTGAGATCAAAATGGATAATTTCTGATTGATACTGTTTAGGGTAAAATTACTAGTGTTACGGTGACGTTAGGGGTAGAGTTCAAGTTTTAGAGTTAACTGAACTTTATACGAGAATAAATCTAGATAATTATAGATATTTTTCAGAATAATCTGTAGAAGGTCCTCTTAATTCCCCATTGTTGACAATGCCGCCTCGTAAACCATGTTGGATCGTCGACTACACTTTCGTGGACACTTTCAACATTCTGCTCTGAATGAGCTGTTAGCCCAATGAGAAGCTGATTTATTCCTCACAGCACTATGCATCCACCAAACGAGTGGAGTGGGCTGCAGCCACACCTCAACTTTCTGCGACAGATCTTGTTCTTCAGAATTATAACACTTATAGACGTCGTGGTATATGATAAATTCACTAGTCATACACTAGTGAATTTATCATCAAAATCGACATGAAAAGAATAAATAAAAGTCATTCACCAGCTAGCTTGGTGGTTGTTATCATACATTAGTTCAAAGTCAAAGTCAATTTTTTTTATTTCAAATGAACCAAATATTGGCACTTATGAAACGTCAGAATCTAAGTTGCACGGTTCCAAATAGTTGATCTCGTGGAGAAGAGCCGGCAAGAAACTCCATGGATACTCTTTTAAAATAATTGAGATTACAATGTTGATTGATACAAATTATTGTAATATATATACCGAGAAAAATGTAGGACAATGTATAAAGATGGAACATACCACAATGAAATTATAATAATAAATTATTTGCCGTGGCAGTTAACGGCTGACCAGTCCCAACAAACGGCACTCGTTCACGAGCATGACGCATGCATCAGCATCGCTTAGCTCAACCATATTGTAGGGAACCGAACGACCCGATACACAACACCACCGCCAGCAAGACATTTTAGTGAGTATGACAGACCAATACAGCCAGGCAAAAGACAATCAATATAAGTACTAAAAATAACATCAATGGCTACATGATTCTCACACATTTACAGTTTCGTATGAATAGTTCATCTTAAGATACACTGCGCTTCCAACATTCACAGTGACATACACATAGGTTGACAAAGAACACGTGATGATATCAAACACATACACGCACACATCAGCCAAAGGTCATCCACTACTGAATAAAGGCCTCCCCATAGATTTCTACAGAAGGCATTTTGGGGGGAATTTGCCAGTGCTCATCAAGCTTGGCAGGCAGTTTGGTGGGCGCAGTACGGTTACTGTTTCACAGAAGGGACGCTGCTGACCATTCCTCTGGTTTCATGTCTTAGGTTCCCTTGGTCGGCTTATACGACATACACGAAAGGAGATGGAGTGGTGCTATATTCTTAATCCGGACAGTACATAGATACCAAAAAATCTTCCTATTTCCACGAAAAATATGGGTCATAAAAAGAGACATGACATAACAGTATATCTCTTTAGTCTATATTTCCGAGTTGTGTACTACCTGGCTACATAGGAATGACCTAGTTTTGTAGATAGTAGCCGCATCGGCGCATCGTGAACGGCTGTTGCCAATGACGAAACCACGTGATCGTGATTACATACTAATTAATACTGTTTATAAATAAAGTGGGGAACCCCATTAGCTCCTGATCGATTGGACCTTTGATTTTATAGTAAAACGAGGTTTGTGACAAAATTACTTGAAAGTTGTTGTCCGTCAAAAAGTGCTGCAAATCATATCATATCTTATGAGCCATAGAACGTCCACAGCTGAACAAAGGCCTCCTCCACAGATTTCTGCAATTGTGTCATCATTTTGGGGGTTTTTTGCCAATACTCAATACGCTTGGCAGGCGGGTTGGTGAGCGCAGAATGCCTAGTGTTACATAGAAGCGACGCTGCTGCCCATCCCTCAGGGTTAGAGTCCCTTAGTCGGCTTTTACGACATCCACGGGAGGAGGTGGAGTGGTGCTGCATTCTTAATCCGGGCACCACACGGAGTGCTGCAAATAATGAATAAGTATTCTATAAAGAAACGAAGTGAAAATTTTTAACGAGTATGTTCCAAAACTACATAGATTACCTATAATTTTACAACCCATTTTGTTTAACCCATTTTCTTTTAAAATTTTAAGTCCAATCAATTTGGCTAAAACGGTTTTCCAACAACGATCTCTAACCCCAAAATGATCCAAATGAAAATAAAATAAAAAACTAAATCCCGACTATGGAAAAGTACAAAACAAGTTTGAAGAAAATTTCACAAAACAATGTTAAACTAATAAATACATATCTCGTAGTCGAAGGCCGAGAATTGTTAGTTATGCTTTGCGCATCAACATTACGGTTGGGCTTTCGACTACGAGAAATGTATTCATTAGTTTAACATTGTTTTGTGAAATGTTCTTTAAACTTGTCTTGTACTTTTCGTTTAAAATAAACGTTGCCCCACACTAGGATTGGTTCTGTGTCGTGGGTGCGTTTACAGACATGAATTCCACATACAATACACCCAGACCCGGAACAACTACCTGCAGATCATACAAATATTTGTTCCGTGTGGGAATCGAACCCACGACCCGGAGTGCAGCAGCCGACTGTATCAGCCACTACACCAACCATGCCGTCTATTTTATATTATATTCATCTATTTTATATTTTTCTATAGTCGAGTTCTGGTTTTATATTTTAATTTTATTTCATCTTTATATAATTCGTATGTAATTTAGCAAACTACTATTACAGCGATATTGACTTGTAATGGCTCAGATAAATCACGAGAAAGTATTGCAACAATCACTACATTTGTCCGTTACTAGTCGATCGACAATGAGCCTGAAAATGTGTAAGGCATGGATGGTATTTTCATTGACACCGACATACAATTATCCATTATCAAAATCGATTAACAAAATTGAGGATTTCTATAGGCACCTTAACATAATGTACCTGAAGAAAGTAAAATATACATAATTAATATTTCTCTAATAACTAAATTCCAAGATGATATATGGAACACAGACGTGGTCACTCACTATGGGCCTCAAAAAAGCTCTAGGTCACTCAGCAAGCTATGGAGAGAGCTATGCTTGGTATACGGGGGGTACAAAGGCGTGCCCCTTAGATTTCCACAACGAGCGGTCACATGCCGCTCTCATCCAACGAGTACCAGCGACTTTCACCAGGTCGTCTGTCCACCTCGTTGGAGGTCGTCCCACGCTGCGTTTTCCGGTGCGCGGTCGCCAATCGAGAACCCGAGAAACCCCAACGGCCGTCAATTCTACGAGCAATGTGCCCTGCCCATTGCTACTTCAGCTTACTAATCCTTTCAGCTATGTCGGCAACTTTAGTTCTTCTACGGATCTCCACATTTCTGATTCGATCTTGTAGAGAAATACCAAGCATAGCTCTCTCCATAGCTCGCTGAGTGACCTTGAGCTTTCTTATGAGGCCCATTGTGAGTCACCACGTCTCTGTTCCATATGTCATCACTGGCAACACACACTGGTTAAAGACTTGCGTCTTGAGGCATTGTGGTATTGTTGACGAAAAGATGTTGCGAAATTTCCTAAACGAGCCGAGTCGGATTCGACGATTGATCTCTTTCTCGAAGTTGGACCTACCTAACTGGACAGTTTGTCCCAGGTAGACATACTAGTCAACAACTTCGAGGACAAAGCTCCCAACGTATATTGGGATGGGCACGACATGGGCATTTGACATGACTTTTATCTTGCCCATGTTCATTTTAAGGCCCACCTGTTGGGAAACTCTGTTGAGATCATCGAGCATTGTGCTGAGCTCTTGCAGCGATTCTACCATGACTACGATGTCATCGGCAAATCGAAGGTGAGTGATATACTCGCTATTGATGTTAATGCCGAATCCTTTCCACTCCAGTAGCTTGAAGGCATCCTCCATTGCAGCGGTGAATAGTTTCGGGGAAATGACGTCCCCCTGTCTCACACCTCTCTGCAATGGAATTGCCCCCGTGCTCTGTTCATGTACTCGGACCGACATAGTGTCGTTTCTATATAAGCACTTCAACACTTCAATGTACCGATAGTCAATCTGGCACCGCTGCAGAGATTGCAGCACTGCCCAGGTTTCGATCGAATCGAAGGCACCCAGAGCTGCCAAAGAAATATACGGTTCTCTACTGTCCTCTACAATGATAATGATGATGATCTCAACTTCAGGCACTTTGATATGGCGAACCTTACAAGATTAATGTCTTCATATAAGTATAGGATTAAAGCTTTAAGAGAAAATGTATCATTACTACTATCGCGAGATAAAGATCATAATATTCTCGGTTATGAACAAAGAAAATAATAGACACGAATAGAAAAAAGATTTCGAAGCCGGACTAAATACAGATTTAGAACATACTTTAATGACTAATGGAAGACACGATGAGCATGATCGACTTAATAATAAATATGCGAGTTGATATATTTTTTCAAATTCTAATTACTCTTCACAAAGCCGCCATATTTTCAGTAAAAGGAAAAAAGCCACGGATATTAACCCACCGGAATACTGATGTACTAACAGGTTAATTATAAATGAGCTTGTGTGTGGATAGCCTTAAACGACGACAGTCATGGCAGCCTAACGTCACGCAAGCTATCGCAGCCGTAGTTTTTGTATTTTCGAGGTAAAGGTAAGGTACCTCCTCTACTACGGTACAGATGGGGCGAACTTACAAATTAGAAAGAAACAAGAAAGAAACATTTATTAGTTGCAAAACCTTAACATCACGTACCTACTCGGGTACAATAGAGTTATATGTTAGTTACATGAAGTTTGAGTGAATATTGCCTCATACTATCCAAACAAAGCTAGTACAGAAACAATATTCATCATTGTGTTTACAAATTGAATTTAGGAAAAATAACAATTAAGTGATTGGTTGTTAAGCGTTTCCATATTTGGTTGGTAAACCTAATTTTAAAAACGGTTAAATGCAAGCCTATTACGTATAAAAAAATACATAATACAATGAAAAACATCGTATAGGCACCTTGAGAGTACTTTTTCACTAAGTAAAAAACTCACTCGTTCGTTATATGCAATTTGTGTGTTTGTAAAAAAATATCCACAGATGTTTATCTTACACGATGAAGCCCTAAAAATGTAAATAGCAGAGACCCATATAAACTATTAATACCACGTCAAAGGCTTAATTTATATACTAGAAATGCCTATTGCATAACAATAAAAATAATTGCACTATAAAATGAAGTCATGGATTGTCCCCGGTGGTGTAAGGCTATTGTATGAGATGGAAACTATAACGATAAGGTCTATTGCAATGAGTGTTACATGGAATAAAAAGACTAATAAATACGGAAACAACGGCGTCTGCCTTTCAACCTTTAAAGTGAAATTCTGTGGCAGACGGTGACTTGCCACTCACAAGGTGGGCCCCCTAAATGGCCACCACTACAGGCGACAAGGAGCAACACCGGTGTGAGCGGCTAGGGGTGTAGAGAGGTGCGGCACCGGTTTCACCATCGCCCGTCTCGAAGACTCGGAGCGGGTTTCCCCGTTATTACGTCAGTAGACACTTCCACCCCCGAGCATATAACTCTGGCGGCCCCCTCTGATCGGCCAACTAAGGCAAGCCAGAGTTTAAAATCCTACGGGCACTCATGGTACCACTCCAACCTACCAATAAGGGCAAGCCGGAGACGAGGCCCTGACCGACTCTCTGGAGCATTCGGGTACGCAGTGTCGCCACTCACATTCAGCTCGCCACAAACTGCCCTGCGTTTTGTAAGCTACTTTATTTACTTTTTATTCATATGATATACTTTTTTTATATCATAAGGTAGGAAGAAATCAAGCAGCTACTTTAATCTGCCCTCCAGGATTACCTTATGCCATGGTGAGATAACGACTGCCCAGAGGGGTGAATTATTATTATTAGTGAGTAACACAATTAAAAGTACTATCCAAAATGACGGCACGGTTGGTGCAGTGGCTGATACAGTCGCTGCTGCGCACCGAGTCGTGGGTTCGATTCCCGCACGGAACAAATATTTGTACGATCTATACGTCGGTGTGTGTGTCGGTAGTTGTTCCGGGTCTGGGTGTATTGTGTGTGGAATTTGTGTTTGTACACCCACGACACAGGAGAAATGCTAGTGTGGGGCAACGTTTAAAAAAAAATCCTTAATCACAGAACATATCTGTCCATAAACTGCTAGTACTGAACGTAATGGGACACCAAATTCCTAGTGCAACAGTCAGTCACTATAATCATTTTGGTAGTATCAGATAGACTACAATATACAATAAGAATATAAAATAATTACCAGGCTTGATTAAAGGATGGGTGACCTCAATATATAGTTATTAGCACACTGGGTCGCTGCTGCCTAGTCACAATTTACATCACCCACGGGTACCTATACATTCCTGGGAACTCAACAAAGGCCTTTTCATCTATAACAGACTATTCATGGCGTAGCCTCACGTCAGAGAGAAAATGTTTTTGGTAGCTAAACACTACGGGTTGCGCCAACCTGTCCATTTGTCAGCGAACTTTTCCTTGTGGGTTTCAAAAGCGGCCATATCTCGCTTGGCTTAGAAGCGAATATAAAAAGAGACGTTAGGATGTTTTCCTGGAACTGGACTATTGGCCACTTTTGTGCCTCTTATCTCCCCAATTTCGACCAATAGTCAAATTTCCAGATCGTAGGCTTGAGTCTACCGAGACGAAAAAATTACTACAGTCTCAGCGAATTACGTAAGAGGCGGGAAAAAACATTGATGTAGGCACATTTTATCTCTCCGCTCTACGTTGTCGAGGCTGACTCGGGAGCCTATTTTCCAGCTAGATTGCTGAGTGTACCTTTTTCTTTCTTTTCCTTATTGTTATTGGTGCCCAGTAGAAATTTTTCGTGAATTTCCTTCGCCCGGGGAAGCGCGAAGGCCGCCTAAAACCACTGGAGCGGTCATCTTCGGTACCTAAGGGAGGCTCCAGGTCCTCGTATGATCACACTAGAGCCGCCAACTGGTGCCACGCCTATAGGCACATCTCTGAGAGGGTGACTGTAAAGCGGTCACCCCCTCGGGGTGCTTGCTGAGTGTACCTAGCTATTACATAAATACTTTTACTATCGTTTTTTTTCACAAATATATGTAAGTGAAGCAAAATGACGAAGAAATGAATGATGAAAATTCTTGTTTATACTCGTATAATCTATAATTCTCGCTAACAATTCTTTAACTACTAAACAAAAATTACGGGTAACTTAAATAACAGTTTCAAGGATTCGGTAAACATGTGTTAAATGACGCAAAATTACCCTTACAATTTCAAGGCTAACCCCTCACAAAAGAATTTTCGTTAAATACTCAATGTGGATGTTTACCAAATCGAGAAATTGGACTGACGGGGTGTTTGCCAAATATAGATCCCCCACCGCCGCCGTACCCAACTGAAACAGAAATAAACGAATATGTACTCAATTTAATTTTTCAAATGAGCCCAGCCAGAGTATTATCATAAATGATCTAAAGTACTGCTGCAGTCAGTAAAAATTAACTAAGCTTTACGCGTTGTTATAAAAGAAATACAAGAAATAAATGTTGTTTGGGGGTTGAACGGGTGGATTGCGAGGCGGCGAGGGGTGGGAGGGTGGCGTCAAGGTTTAAGTTCGGCTCGTTCGGCGCCACTGCGGACTATGCGTATTTCTACGTGCCGGCTGTTAGCCGGCCGAATTACGACGCTCGTACATATTACTGTAGTGTTCAATGTCGGCTTGCCTCCGATTAACTGACGAAATGCCTTGTAAGTAGTAACGTACCAAGATGGAAAACATAGGACTTTTGTGATTGCGTTACGATTGAGGGTCATACGGCTCCGGTGTCCGGATTAAGAATATAGCACCACTCCCTCTCGCAACTAAGGGACTCTAAACCACAGGGATGGGTTGCAGTGTCAGGATGGGATGCAGGATGATATGAGCGTGTCACCCCATGTCATCATCATCGTATCAGCCTGAAGATAAATTACCGGTTACGTTGCCGTATGTGGTCGTTTTGGGGTGAATTTGCCTGCACTCACCACGCTTGCAAGGTGGGTTGGTGAGCGCAGAATAGCTACTGTTTCGGAAAAGGTTTGCTGCTGCCCACCCCTCCGGTTTAGAGTCACTTAGTCGCCCTTTACGACATTTACGGGCGGAGATGGAGTGGTACTATATTCTCAATCCAAACGAGACCCATTTATGATGCCCGAAAAATTGTATTCGAGAATTGGTATATCATAATCCAACATTACATGTCATTACACTTGCACTGAAAGTAACCCGCGCTTATTTGGAAAGGATTTTGATAGCCACAGACCAAGCTAGCCTATTTAGCCTATATGTCAAATCAGACCCTGCGAATAACTAAAGGGCAAACGGTAACTTAAGGCAATCATTTTGTACCTACTAGCGACTAGAGCGCAATTTTTCCAATATTCCTGCACCGTCGCCATATTAATAAAATCAGGCTGTTTGAAGCGATCAGTAAAAACTTCTAAAAGTTTTAAATTTCATGTAGGATTGTTGAAAATATCGCAATGATTGAGCGGACAAATTAAGTTTTAGCTCCAGTATAAAAATCTGAGTAGTCGGTGTTTGCTAACATCGTCATAGCCAGTTCGCATCCACTGATCGGTAAATGATAGGCGAGGTTAAGCAATACTCGGCGCCGTCAGTCTATAGTTGGGTGATCGGATAGTGGTATTTGAACTGAGCGTCTCCGTGCTTCGGAGGGCACGTAAAATTATTGATCTTGGTTGTTAACATTAGACGGCAGTCGTTATGCTAAGTCGAAGGCCATTAGGCGGCTTGAACAACTCTGACATAAGGTTGGCCACTAACCATAGGAAAAGATGAAGATGAAGATGAACCATCGTCAAAGAATAATCTAACTTCTCACGTCTCATGGATGTCGTAAAAGACGACTTAGAGATAACGTCAAGAGGATGCAGTATCTTAATGTAATTACATAATCGTTTGCCAAGGGAGGTGATTATTGCAATATTGCCACGCGTCCTTGAATTGTTGCAGGCTATGAGGAAGTCTATCGTTCAGAAGTGAACATTTACAGGTTGATACATGCAGTCACCGCTTATCAACCGCTTTCAGCAGTCCCTCTAATATAAACAATTTGATTTCATAATATCAACTTTTTAAATGAAAATAATAGACGAATCTAGTTTCATCTGACATTGACGATGAAAATGTCAGATCAAACATGATTCGAGCTTTTATGACGAGTGTTTTGGTACCATTCAAGTTTCACTATATTTCAAAGCTAATGAATAATCTAATATTTAAAAATCGGGGTTTAATATTAAGTTCTAGACTTTTCTATGACAGCCCAGAAATAACTTCAAGGATAAAGTTAATTGTCTTACTGAGACAGAAACTAGAGGTGAAACTGGAAAGTAATTGTGTTTTCAAGTTCTGCTTCAAGTCTCCAAATAATTATATCGATAAAATCTGTTCGAAAAGTGGAAAATGGTCCTACAATAGTCAACTATATTTTATACACTGTAGACAACCATTGATTAGAGCGATATCGTTATATAAAGAAAAAGCTGCTGTGTTATATTTAGAATAAGAATAAAAATAACATCATTATCTAGCTCAATTTTAACATGTCGTAACACAACATAATTATCTAGCTACATTTTAACATGTACCTACCTAGATACATATTAGTAATTTAGGTTACATAAATATATATTTTTTACACTAATCAATTTTACACGCTAAATTATACAATATTATAAATTATAATAGTAACTGATTATCAGTTGAATTATTATGATATAATTGTATTAATTATGAGAAAAACAATATTATTCTATTATTCAATATGTGAAATGTTTTTTTATAATTAGTCAGCAAATTTGCTATCTAAGCACAACAAAAATCTTAGTAATTAATTACATCTTGTTTTCTAATAAACGCGATCGCTGTGACTGATTTTTCCCTCATCATAAAGATCACTACTTTTAAGGACCCTATACATGTATCATCATTTCATCCGAAAGATGTCCGCGGTTGAACATAAATCTCCACCAAAAATCGCCACAACGACCAGTCCTGCGCTTCTCGCATTCAGCGGATTCCCGCAACCTTCTCCAGGTCATCGGTATATCTCGTGAGGGGTCTGCCCGCGCAGCGTCTTCCGGTAAATGGTCGCCACTCGAGAACCTTTCGGCGCCATCCGTTCTACGAGCAATGTGCCCCGGCCACTGCCACTTAGGTGGCAATGCTTCGGGATCATCGGGCTTATGCATGTCCTCAATTTTTTAAAAGCGTCGTTTATCATTTGCTGTAGCTCTCATTAATAAAAGTCAATCATTTTCAACTTACTTATTTGTTCTTTGTTTAGAGCACTTAAATAATGACTCCAATTCCTCCTGTGGATGTCGTAAAAGGCGATTAAGGCACTAAACCAGAGGGAAGAGCAGCAGCGTCCCTTTTGTGGAACAGCAGCCATACTGCGCTCACCAACCCTAGGTGGTGAGTACTGGCAAGTTCCCCCGAGAATGTCGACACAGTTGTGGGAATCTATGGGGGAGGATTGTTCAGCAGTGGACTGACGTCCACTGGCTGTTGGCTGATATGATGTTTTTTTTTAAGATCATGTTTTTAACACGTCTGTTACAAACTCATCAGTGAATTTAATTAGAAAGCTCTTTTACGTTGAACCACTATTAACAAAGTATAGCGTACTATAAACAAAGGGCGGAGCTTTACCCAATCAGACCTTACGTAGAGCGGATTGTGTATTTAACAACAGTGTACCAAACACAAGAAACGTTGGCTGAATTTCGGGATCAAAAACAGGCATAGGTAGGCATTTCTCTTTGGTGTACCTCATAACACCAAAGAGGTGTCAAATGACACAATACACTTTACAATCCGACTTACTTTTATATATCAGAAATTAGAGCCTTTTATGTTTTTTTTTATTGTTGTCCAGTGGAAATTCTACAAGAACTTCCTTCGCTCCGGGGAAGGGCAAAGGGGTATGCCTCCTACTGGCTAAAACCACAGGAGCGATCATCTTCGGCACCGAAGAGGGCTCCAGGTCCTCGTAAGATCACACTAGAGCCGGAGAAATTAGAGCCTAGATTTGAAAATGCTTTGAATTGTATTTGAAATCCGCCAGAATGTGGGGTAAATGAAGAAATTATATTCTATCACTTGCAATATACAGAAATGTGAGCGAAATCTAAAAGACTACATTTATTTAAACTTTTATTTTGAACATCTCTACGTCTACACCCCAGATAGTTATCTCGGTTACAGTATCGTCGATGTAAAAATACCTCATTAAAACTTTATTAAATTAAAATCTGTACGGAACAAAGTTAAAAAGCGATGGGAAATGGCCATTATAAAAGAAATACCAAATGGAAAAACTACCAATTTATTCTAATGTCTTCGCATATCTGTCTACTTATCAAGAGTAATTAAAAACTGTTTATAAGTACCTTAGGTTATTTATTTCTCTGCTGAACGTCAAAGAAAGTGTGTAAACAAACGTATAAAACAACAGGTTGACTTGTTTTTAAGGCCAGATTAGCGCTGAGCGCTTGAATTTCTGCGCTATGGGGTGAAGTTTCGATACCCTTGGACGAACAGAATACTCGTATAGCCAACAGGTGTAGATGTTGTTCCTAGTCTGAATTTTGCCTTTGTGTCGTGGATGTGCACAGACAACAAATGAAGAGAAAAACTGCATAAACTAAAAAAAAATAACAATTCGAAAAATAACATTTGACTGAAAATTACGTTCTGGAAAATTTATAAGAAAGCAACTCCTGTGGAGCTATTCTAAACGCATGAAAACTTACCGTGTCGATAACTTGCCTACAGAGATACGCTATTAAAACCTACTAATAATAAAACGGTAGAAATTATTTATAGATAAAAAATTATAGTTTTACTCCTTGATTATAAAAAATACCTTTTCGTATGCATCAATTATAATTGGTAGATTATTTAATACCGATTTCTGTAGACACGTTCTCGACACGGAAACTTATCACGCGATTGCATATAGGTCTTCGTAAGTATCCTTTATGAATAGTTACAGGATTGCAGTCGAAAACATTTTCGTATAACCGTTGGAGTGTAAACGATTATGTCCTGTTCGTAGTTAGTTATTTAAGGCATCCTTGCTCAAATGTAGGTGTGGAGCACCTATTGCTATTTACATAACCCAACCGTGACGACCCCTGACTTTACCAAACAAAAGGCCCATGAATGTTACACTTATTTTTTACGCGACTGTTTCTTTTTTATTACTTTTTTCGGCTAGATAGGTGTATGAGCAAGAAGTAAGAGTGAGGATAAAAGCTAATATAGTGTTTCGGCGATAGATATAAATAAATAATATACGTGTGTGGGAAGGCACTAAGATTAATTAGAATATTAGAGTAATTAAATATCTTATAATTTGGCTTTATTACTGCATCTGAAACAAATAATTGCCAGTGTACATTTGATTTGTGTATATTTGAGAGATTCGTTGCAACACCACACACATAACCTACACATAGTTTAATTTTTAAAGTAAATATGATGCAAAACCAAATCAGGCTTAATTTTAAACAAACAGTATTAATCCCTTTATTTTAATCCCAGAAATATGAAATGTAATTGACGCAAAGCTGTAAGTAAATACAGCTCGGCAAAGTGCTGTTATTTACATTGAATACGATATCAAAGACCACTCGACGGCTCTCAAACGGCCGGTAAAAAGTAAAGGCGTTCTCGACAATTCTGCATAAAGTTTACGCTCGGTGACTCTCTAACACAGATCTGTGGTCTCTAACGTTCACCTTGTGCAGAAAATTCCGTCTCTACCATGTATTAGTTTTTCTTATAGCTATATACTAAGTGTCAGGTGCAATTAAATTCATAGCACGGTTAGCTTAAGATCTGTATCATGATTAGTGATAATAATACCAGCCTGTAACTGTCTTACTTCAGTGCAAAGACCTCTGTTCGTATAGAGAACGAACGACTATTAATCACCACGCTGGGTCAAGTGGTGTGTCGGCGTTTTTAGACCATTCCATTCCCGTTTCCTTGCGAGGTTTGTCGGTAAACTAAAGTCAGTGGAGTCTTAGCTTAATGTCATTGAAGAAAGTCACATGCCAGGACACCAGGTCATAAACTCGCAAACTAGTGCTTAAGACGCAAGTCTGTAAAGTTCCGGGCCACCACGACATTATTATAAGTGACATTAATTATATTATATAGATTGATGTATATATTTTAACTCAATTATTATATATATTAAAAAGAAGTAAATGTGTTACATACGCGCTAAAAGTAAGAACCAAAACTTTTTAATATTGTAGATTTTGTATATTTTTTCTTACGACAGCTGTTCAGGCGAAAATATATTTTACGCGCCCTTTAATATGGACGTAACATATCTATGGTATAATATCATTGGGTGACATCATTACTGACAGATTAATTTTATAATGTCCCACTTTGCGGCTAAACAATTTACATAAAAGTGGCCGGATATACTGGTAGGTAACTGTTGTTTTAAGTAGTTTGATCTGTAACGCTCGTCTACAAGCGTTATTTTAAGTATATATAATTTTATCGAAAATACTAAAATATTAAGTAAAAAATAACAATATACCTACATAATAATTATGTATTTTAAGAAACCGGTCGTACGATTTCTTGCATGCAAGACACATCAAGTGAAAAAGATTTTTAACCTAAGCCAATAGAATCTCAAGCCTCCTAACCCTGATCAACCGGCTTGTATATCGGCCAAGGTTAAGCGGTTTTAGGAGGGGTTGCGGACAAGGAAAGCATAGACAAGACATACTTTAAGATACCTTGTATCTAGTTAATGTTGTTGTAATCTGTTGTATAAAATGTATTGTAAGTGTTCTGTATAGTGTGCCCATAAATAAATAAATAAATATGAACAATGAATAACAATGTCAATTGTTTTGTTCTCCGAATCAAAGGTCTTACTTTCAGGAAAAACAACAGTGAAAAGCAAATATTGTTTACTTTTCATTAGCTTTAGATAAAAAGCGTCCGCTTCTCAAATGCTCTGCCAAAATTAGCGGGCTTCCTTTTCCCTTTAATATTTTTTATTATTTCGGCCCAATAAAGTCCACTGCTGAACATAGGTCTCCCTCAAAGATCACCAGAACGACCAATATCGTCGGTTTTGCCATAATCGCCACGCTTGGCAGGCGGGTTGGCGATCGCAGTTGAGTTGTTAATGTATTCGAAGGACGCTGCTGCCCATCCTCCGTCTAATATTTTTTTATATCCCAATAAACAAACAGATACAGTCGTATTTTACGAAAACATGTTTGTTGTGCCTCTAATATCTATATGAAAAATGCCCTGACAGAAAACCCATAAAATCGGGCCCTTGGTGAGTGTTCGGTCTCAAGCGTGCGTCGGGTACACTTCCATAACCCGTGCTCCCATTTACATACGTTAGGTCGCTGTGAGGGCGCCTCTCAGCGAAATTGCTTTCAGCTTATACCAGGCATAAGAATAATTCACGTGCTTAAAGGTATTCTAAGTGTAATAACCGATTGAATCAGAACTATGATCGGACATTGGAAATCTTCGACTACACATTACAAAAATTCAATCATCACATGGGATTGTAATAAAATACTTTTAAACGGATTATATCGCACATATTTTTGTTTAATATCTTAATCTTATCTTAATAATGTAGGTATATAATATAGGTATATAAATTACGTATCACGTTATTTGTCCGCTATGGACTCCTAAACTACTAGTTTATATCTCAACTTATAATGGCAATATTGCGAATTATTTGTTTAATAACTGACAAAGAGTCATAATTATCTGTTGTTGTTGTGTACCTGCCCGTGCGAAGCCGGGGCGGGCAGCTAGTAATATAATAATCCGTTTAAAAGTGTTTTATTATAATAATCGCGAAAACCTGAGACATTACTATCACATGAGATGTTAATTATTTAGTGAACACATACATAATGAACAGATGTAGGTACGTATGCATTCCAAATTCCTTTTTCATAAAATTAAATCTATATATGGAGAAACATGCACATTACAGATGGTAGATGTGGCTGCGATATAAGATTCTACAATTAGACATAATGTGTTCGTCAGAATTACTAATATATAACGAATTACCAACGTCACATATAACGCAGGGAAATTGATAATTTGATTCATATCAATTCGAAGCTGTCGGCGGGATGCACGTCCTGTGTACAACGCATCCACAAATGGCTCGTTGTGTACAATGAAATGTGAATGAGAATCTCAATTGAGAATGTGAGCACCGGAGCCTAATACAAGATTAATAATAACTCGGATTTCTATGAGAATAACCTATACTCCATTTATTACAACATTAAACAAACAACGATAACATGACCACGAATATCTTGAATAATTGCTTTAAGTAAAGTATTTGATTGATGATTAGATTATATTATATCTATTTTTAAATAGATTGAGACAAAGCAAAGATATTTGTTGTAGTTGGTATTCACGTGGGTCTTATCTATTGGTTTAATATTATATTAAACTAGCTGCCCGCCCAGCTGCGTGCGAACAAGCAGGTACATGCAAACCCTATTGCAGCGCCAACTACCGGGTCCAACTGTAAATCTAAACCATCCAGGGACCCACTCAAACATGTACAAAAAAATCATCAAAATCGGTCCAGCCGTTTACGAGGAGTTCAGTGACATACACACGTACAGAAGAATTATATATATAAGATGGAGTATAGACTATTCCAGAAGGAGTTGGCGAAGGTGGTCTGCTGTACCTATCGCTGATGACAGCTTATGTTAACTTTCATCTTCTAGGGTTCTTGCATCCTTTTTAGGGTTCCGAACATCCGAAAGATTATTCCTACGGCGGAACCCTGATAGGATCACTCGAGTGTTTGTCTGTCTGTACGTCCGTCTGTGACAGCCAATTTGCTCCGAATCAACTGAACCCAATAAGCTGAAATTTGGTACACATATGGACTTCTGCGACCCAAACACGTTCGTGTAACATTGCATTTCGAATATTCCCTACTTCTGGGGGGCAATGTAGAAAATTAAATAATAAAGTGTTGCAAACTGTACCGTGGTACCGTGTAACATATGAAATGGAAGGGCTTGTTGTGCGAGTTTCTATTGCATTGGTTTTATAATTTTAAAATATATGGTTATAAAATTATTTAAGAAACTAGAATCCCACCCCTCACTTTCGAAACAACCTTAAAACTGTGAAAAAACAAATATATAATAGCTCTTTTATATATCTAATTATAGGGAGACCTATAAGAAGTATATGGTCTTAAAATAACATGGTAAATTTTTCAATATTGTTTGTACAAACACCCGTTTGCGGTTGGAATGTATGGGAAAACATGTTTTTCAACTACGACGTTAAGTTTGTTCTTGAGTTATTAGTACAAGACCGAATTCAACAATAGACAATATATTCAGCAATTTCGGAACCCAATTCAACTCGCAGTTGTCCGGATTTTTTTACTTTACCCCACAAAAGTATTTCTTCTGTATCGTGGTACAGATTGCAGACATAAATTTCACATGCGCAAACAGCCAGACCCGAAATAACTACCTGTAGATCATACAGGTATTTATTAATGTATAGGTACCGTGCGGGCCTCTAGTGTGATCATACGAGGACCCGAAGCCCCTCTTCCGTGAAAAAAAAGGTTCCGTGCGGGAATCGAACCCGCGACACCTAGCATAGAAAGCTACGCCACTGCGCCAACCGTGCCGTCTTTAGTTTGTTACCCTACACTGTTTTCACACAATATTATACTACAGGAATAGTCTGGACTTTTAAATAGTATAAATACGTTTTGTATCAGTAGGAAGTGTCACGGCGTCGGCTGCATGTAAATCTGTTGTCGACTTCAAGTGTTCTTTGAAATCTATTTATTACACAAATGGTATGTCATCATTTCGGCCGAATTAAGTCCACTGCTGGACACAGGCCTCCCCCGTAGATCACCACAATGACCGATATGAGTGTGTTGTGGGCTGATTGGGGGGTTTTGCCATAATCGCCACGCTTGGCAGACGGTTTGGCGATCGCATTTGAGCTGTTAATGTACTCGAAGGACGCTGCTGCCCATCGTCCGGCTAATCCCTTAGTCGACTTTTACGACACCCACGGGAGGAGATGGGGTGGTGGTATTCTGAGCCGGCACCACACGGCGGGCAATGGTATGTAGTCTTTAATCCTTGTCCGACCAAAAAGAAGCATATATATTTCGATAATGGTACTCACAAGAATTAGAAATTATGAAAATAACTAAATGTATACTATTTACCACAAGTAGCGAAAATTATAAGAAAAATACTTATTCCTTATAAAATTGGCTAAATTCAATCCGCTTGTAATATATGAATATGTTTGCAACGGGGCGCGCGGCACGGTGTTGCGCCGTTCACGTGACGCGATTGTGGCCGTGGTAATTTACAAATTTAAATAAAAATGTAGTCTGCAGTGTGCGAACATGCCTTAGATAAACCTAACCATTTTCTTCGTTTCGATCAACCTCAAGTCCTCGCGAAAGAGAACCGATATGTACCAAGAATGTTTCGTGAGGCTATTGAAATTAAAAAACATCCTAATTTTAATAGAGAAGATGGCTGGCAGGTACCACCAGTTTGGAATCCTGTTATTAAAATAATAAAGTCCCAAACTAAATACCACACTAAAAAACATCAAGACACTGTGAGTGATTACTGCGTGCATCGAAATAATTTTTGATTATAATTGTACGGTAGATAAAATAAAATAACTTTTTAAAATCTGTAACGACGCCTGTCACCTTAGTCATCCTGCGACCACGAACCCTGCAAAGTGTTCGAAACGTCAGGAAAAACAAAAAACCTAAAATATACGCGATAGAATCCGTTTAAAAGTGTTTTATTATAATGTGTAATACTCGCGAAAACCTAAGACATTATTAAAATGTAAATAATTACATAAATATGACCATATCGAAGTGAATCATTTTCACGGATCGGAGGGGATTTTTATTAGGTACCTACATATGAGATATATATTATTAAAGAGCGAGGGTACCATGCGACACAGACTAGGCTATTCATCAGTCATAAATGGCCCTAGGCTGTACCCAAAAGAAATTCCACACAGAAACCGAATAGCACACTTCACCTACTGAAAACAGAACCCTACAATGAGGCTTGGCAGTTTAATTCACGATCAAATCAAAGGAGATGAGAACAATTTATATTTTTCCCATCCAGTTAACCAAACATATACCCATTTCCTCCTACAGTACCCATTAGGTTCCCATCAAGTAGGTGCGTGTAAGTATTGTACATGTGTGTATATGCTGTTGTCCTTGTATCCGAGGGCCGGAAGGCCGCGCCGTTACAATTTTATTCACCCGAGAGTGTGGGCGAGACATTGGTGAGACAATTTTGACAACTAACTGTCTAAAGCTTAGGTACGCATCTACATAGTAGTGTTCGTTCAATTACTTTATAACCAAGAATATAGATATACAAAAAAAGAACATAGTTTTTGTTTACAACGTTTGAGATATGAACACATGCCTTTTTTGAAATTACAATGCCCCTGATACTTAAGATTTTCTCCTGTTTCGTTTACTTTCATAATTCCCCATGCTCCAACACCCAAACCCGGATAAACTATATGCCATACAAATATTTGTTCCATGCGGGATTTAACCCACAACACGTAGCGCAGAAGACCAGTCGCTTGCCACTGTACCAAACGTGCTGTCATAGCAACAACGTTTCTTATACCACTTCCTCAGCATGGTACCTACCCTAGAGACTAAAGCATCATCATCACCATATCAGCCAAAGACGTCCACGTGAACAAAGGCCTCCCTCATAGATTTACACAATAGTGTCGTCATTTTAGGGAGGAATTTGCCAGTACTTGGCAAGCGGGTTGTTGAGCGCAGAAGGACTATTCCACAGAAGAAATGCCTCTGGTTTAGAGACAAGATAGCCATACGTTATCCGTGTGGTGTCCAGATTAAGAATATATTACCACTCCATCTCCTCCTGTGGATGTCGTAAAAGGCGACTAAGGGACTCTAAACCACAGTGATGGACAGCAGCGTCCTTTCTGTGGAACAGTAGCCATTTTGCGCTCACCAACCCGGCTGCCAAGCGTGGTGAGTACTGGCAAATTCCTCCCAATATGATGACACAGTTGTGGAAATCTATGGGGAGGCCTTTTTCAGTAGTGGACGTTGTATGGCCGATATGATGATACGCGACGCGCTGTCTGAATTCGGCCACATGACAGCAACGTAAGTTCACTGATGTATGGTTTACACAAAGATTTTTACCGTAATACGTGGTGACTTAAGAATACTGGTATATCCATAGTAGCTGTTCCTTCAAGAACGACAAGCTAACAAAGCTTAAATAAACGTAATAGCGTACAATTTCGATTACTTCGTTTTTCTAATGGCTTTCCGTCTCTGAAAAACTTATCACGTGTACTTTGAAAACTTTTGATTGATAAGTTTGAAAGGAAGTCCCTTCTGTTAAGTCTCAATTTCAACTTCGTTAGGCCAACTATGTTTACTTTGGCTGTCTCTTTAAACACTCGCAGTATTATGGAAAATCGAGGATACAATAATATAGTCAGGGTCTTTATTGACTCTTTTAACTCATTTACTATCTGACAGGGCAACCAGAGCATGCCTAAACGATCACCTTTAAGGCTGACTACACTTTTTCCTTGAAGTTCCCGATGTCGTATTCTTCATAGTCATATTCTTGGGTGTTGAAGAAAGAAAGAAAGAAATTGGTTTATTTTGAATCCTCTTTCACAATTTTTTTCATTTTTGAGAAATATTTTATGAATATGTAAAGATTTATTCATCTAAATACCGTACGACGTTGCCTTAAACTTGACATTGGCGAAATTGTGGAAGATAACCTACAGAAGCCATAATCTAAGAGAAGAAGAAGAAGAAGTATATAACCTGGAGTAGAAACTTTTAATGTTGTTTTCTGTTTTTATTGCAGGCAAGGCTATTTATAGCTGACTTGTGTAATCTTATCTTGATATTATCTTGTAATTAGGAAGGAAATAAATGAACTGTTTTTATTGCAGAAACCCAACTGAGTTTTTATTTCGCTAGAGAGTAGTATAAAGGGAAGATTATTATATATATACAAGAAAATACAGATATTTGCATAAATAAATAGTATAACTACACCAATTTGCATATCAATACATAAATACAAATATATGAATATATAATATTATATTATACATAGATATTAGCTGATACAATAGGATATTTAAGTGAACTAAAGAGATAGATAATGCTCTTTTACCATTTTTTTAAATGCTCGTAATGATTGAGCTTGTTTAATTGTATCGGGTAAGGCATTCCAAAGTCGTGCTGCTTGTACTTCAGACGATTTGTCCAAAAAGACTGTGAATGAAATACGATAGCAAGTGTAATAATTGTGAATGCATGAGGCCAAAATTGGTACCTATCTCAGCTAGTGTGCTGATATTCTGATAGGCCCGAATGACGATGTCACGAATATCAAGGTGAGTTAAGAGAGAAGAAAAAATCTTATATAAGTACATAATTCTTCTGTACGTGTGTGAACACTAACTCCTCCTAAATGGCTGGACCAACTATGATGATTTCTTTGTGTATGTATGAGTAGGTCCCTGGATGGTTTAGATTCACAATTGGACCCGGTAGGTGGCACTACATTCGGGTTTACATATACCCGCCGACGTGAAGCTGGGGCGGGCAGCTAGTAATATATATGTATAATGGCATGTTGGGCTTTCAGTATTCGTCACTCGCCGTACGAAACGTACCAAAATTCGCGCCGGTATTTTGCAAAGGCATTGTACTTCCCCAGTCAAGCCAATCCAAATTTACGAGCAAGCGACCGGTAGCTACAGCTAGGCTCTTCAATGCAAAACAGCTTAGTCGGAATTCAAAGTTCATAGTTTACCTATATAAGAATTACTATATTTCTTCCAACTTAGGGGGAAGTAATACTCATGGTCATCCTGATAGACAATCAGAACGACCTGAGAGCCAGCCGTCTTAAATCGGTGACTCTATTTATACTTCTTGCTTGGAATAAGGCCTGACCCCCATATTTACAATTTACCTTTCCAATAGTTGAACCAACTATTTAAATATTTCTGAAGATCGAAATAATAGACTGATCGGGCTGGATGAGATTCAGCAAACTATCGGAAGAGTGCAATGATCTTCGAATCCGATTCAAATTGATTTACTAAATCGGAAAGCAGATCTAGAATTACGCAAGTCAAAGTCAGATCTATCACAAACAACTATTGAAGCCAAACCAAGTCGCAATAAAAATATTTCTAAGAAATTACAATAAGTCTAAATAATATTTTAAGCAACCAACTTTCCTAAGTTAATTACGAATGTATTGCCGCGATATATTCCAATGCCGACTATAATAACGGGGCCAGAACGTTCTCAGGTCGCGTGTAGCAATGTAAATGAAACGCCTGCCTGCCCTGACACAATCACGCATGCACAGGTGGAACGACACTCACGTATTATATTAGCTAAGACCAAGTGTGTTTTAACCAGAAATTAGGTCATGTGACAATATCATATACTTATACGTAGGTATATGATTTTCCGCTTCAAAAATAAGACGCAGATGGTGAAGAAAGAATGAAACAAATATAGACTGCGTAATTAGTTATCGTTCCAGGGGCAACTTTTTGGAAAATCAGTAACGAAACGTAGAAAAAAATATGTGAAGGCAATGTCTTAGATTTTCGCGATTATTACACATTATAATAAAACACTTTTAAGCGGATTCTATGGCGTATATTTTAGATTTTTGATTTTCCTGACGTTTCGAATACTTTGCAGCATTCGTGGCTCTAAAATATACGCGATAGAATCGGTTTAAAAGTGTTTTATTATAATATGTGAAGGGTACAAAACTAAATCATGGAAGCTACCATATCAGCTCGTTTGGGTCAGGAACTAACATAAACTCGCCCTGAAAACTTGCATAATCCAAATCGAAAATCGGATTAAGAATTCATGTGACTACTAATTTAACCCACCTATGAAAAGCTCCACAATAGAAACAAAAATATTTAATAATAAGGAATTAATATATAATTACCCTGAAATAAGAACTTATATTTATTATTTATAATATATATTTTATACAATATATGTTGTAATTATTATATGTTGTTTATTCTTACAATTTTAAATATATATTGCAAAGAATGTCACAATAATTCAAGTTGCAATAGTGTTGTTAATGCTCCTTCTTTTTTTTCTATTGGTGCCCAGTGGAAATTTTTCATGAACTTCCTTCGCCCCGGGGAAGGGCGAAGGGGTATGCCGGACTCCTACCGGCTAAAACCACTGGAGCGGTCATCTTCGGCACCTAAGGGAGGCTCCAGGTCCTCGTATGATCACACTGGAGCCGCCCACTGGTGCCACGCCTATAGCCACATCTCGGAGAGGGTGACTGTAAAGCGGTCACCCCCCCGGGGGTTGTTGTTAATGCACCTACCATATCTTCTCTCTGCATCACTCTAAGGTAGACTGGTAGAAAATGCGTCCGCCTCTGTACATGTTTGTGCATAAAGAATAAATAAATAACATGACCATTTATTTTTCTTTTTTTTGTGGTGCCTGGTTTTTTAAATCTTTATTTCCCATTATGTTAATCGTCACTTATATGTGACCAAATACAGTGACAAATAAGATTGTCTTTACACGTCTCCTATTAAATAGTTTAAAGTAAAAAATAAAATATGGACTCTCTATTCATATTTATCTGCCCTTCCATAATTTAGGAACACCAAAACAAATATTAATAACTTTGCGGAAAAAACGACCATCTTTTTATGATGGATATATTTATCTACATATTAAAACGTTATAGAACTTTCTTAAATTATACACAGACACACACTTAAAGGTATTTTTATCCCGCAAGGAATAAAAACTTGAATTATAAAAGACAGATAATGAAATAGAGCAGATAACACGCCGAGGTCAGCAGATGAATGAGTGAGGTTTAATTTATAATCCTTATAAGCAACGTAGCCATATTACACTGTTCTTACCAACGATATCTGAATGCTAACGCTTCTTTTGTAGGTACTAAGGGTGAGATTCAGAAACGAGTCTAAGCGTGAACTTACGCTTTCATCTGTCAAAATTAGGGGCGTAAGTAGTGCATTTTGACAGATGGAAGCGTAAGTTCACGCTTAGACTAGTTTCTGAATCGTACCCTAATATCGCTAAGTATAACACAAATTGTTTGCTTATAAGGTTTATTAGGACTGCGAAGTTGTTTCAGCGCAAAACAAGTTATTATAAGTCTCATTATAACAATTTGTCATTGTCCTATGGGTTTGCTTCTAACCTAACCAAATTATGTTTAATATGAGATTTGGTTTGGAGGTATCCGGATTAAGAAATAACCCCACTCCATCTCTGCCATCTCTGCCCGTTAATGTTGTAAAAGGCGAGTAAAAGGGACGTTAACCTGGGGGATGGACAGCAGCATCAACCTACCCGCTTGGAAAGCCGTAGTAAGTACTGGCAAATGTCCCTCAAAAAGATGACACAATTGTGGAAATTTATCATCATGTCAGCCATTTATAAATCCTTAGTCCGGACACCACACGTAATATGGAAAACTATGGGGGAGGTCTATTTTCAGCAGTAGACATCCTTTGGCTGACATGAAGATGGTAAAAATAAGATATTTTTATCCTAAGAAACGATCGATCGTAAACCATTCGAGATCTAGACTGCCCGTAACAACTGGTATGGCTTTTCGTATGAGAACCGGCAACAAAGACTTGACGTGCTCTTGGAGGTATGCACCGCCGGCGCAGGTGTGTTAAGAATGGTCACCCATCCCAAGACATAACCTCGGCAAGCACCACTTAAACTCGCAGCTCGGTCAATATGCGCAGTAGCTTAGAGCCCTTTTGGTACTACAATACTACACGATATAAAATCCTACAGATGATGACACTGGCAGATTTTAGCAGTAGGGGAAGCCCGGGCAAGATGCATAGTGCAGGTAAGAAGAATAACAGATTTTTCCAAAAACATATAATAGATAGAGCTATAACACTTTCTCAAGTTATGACACGTGCGACCGGCAACGCCATGACAGTTCAACCAAAACAATACGCGAGTGTATTTGTTGTGGAAGGAGAAAAAAAGTATAATCGTTTTGTTAAGATTTTTGTGACGGTTTGAACACATTTTTTTGTATTAGTCATCAGTTACCTATGAATATGGTTTGTTTATTCAATTGCACGTTTATTTAAGTATTATTTGTGATCGTTACTTTTTTGTTTACCTACTAAAAACATTTCAAGTCTTAACTTGTTTCTAATATTACCGTGTTGGGCAAAACTAGGGTTGCCAACCCCAAATTCAAAAGACTAGGATTTCAAGTTGGAAAACCCAGGACAATTCAGTTAAAAAACAGGACTTAGTAATAGAGTTGCATTAGTTAAATTAATATATAGTAAAAATTGGTTAAATTAAATTCAAGTAATGATCATATGATTATGATATAATAAAAGTAGTATCTAATACATTTTATATTACAAAATTATTTATTTTTACTATACTTTTCAACCCCACCAATTTCCTTCAGTATGAGTCTGTCCTTCGGTTGAGTTAACAAATAATCATAAAATTGGTCACACTTCATATCTGTTATAGATAGTTTTGATGATTGCAGCTACTGTTGTTGGCAGTCACCGATTTCTTTCTTTTGACCACTGTGAATTTATGAGAGAAAAGACTCTTAAAATTTGCGTTATGACCCGGTATACTAAATCATCATTTCGGCCGAATGAAGTCCACTGCTGGACACAGGCCTGTTGTGTGCTCATTGGGGGGGTCTTGCCATAATCGCCACGCTTGGCAGACGGGTTGGCGATCGCAGTTGAGTTGTTAATGTACTCGAAGGACGCTGCTGCCCATCCTCCGGTTTAATCCCTTAGTCGACTTTTACGACACCCACGGGATGAAATGGGGTGGTGGCATTCTGAGCCGGCACCACACGGCAGGTATACTAAATACATTGCTTGAAATATGTTAGCCACAAGGCGTTTAAGCTGTCGTCTTTTTCAGTAGGACTCAAATTTGTGCAAACATTTTTCACATTAACCCACTCGTCAATTAATTTTTCATCGTTAATTTCAATGCCGTGATCTTTTATAAAGTCAAAAGATTTTTCAATGTTGCTCCAATCTAGCAAATCAGACTCTGTTAGATCAATCCAGTCGAAAACTTTTAGATCATCATGTGGTTCAATCCACATTTTTAAATAGTCATTGATTTCATTATAAAAGTCATTAATTTTAGTTGAAATTTTTTCCGAGTTCTTCCTTCGTCTTGCAACTTTTTTTAAATTGTCCTTACTCTTAGAGGACAAAAATTGTCTCTTATTCTCTCCTCTAGTAATGAAATAACTTTGCCCAAAACTTTCCTTTCCACTCTTTCAATATTTGTGTGAATTATCGCCATTACCGAATGAACGAGGTACAGGTAACCCTCGGCACTCATTGATATAAAACTGCGTAATGTACTTTGGAGGTTTATCTAAACTAAAAAAATATCCTTTTAGTGGCTCATGGTATTTCAATAGCTTTTAAATTGCCGAAAAAATGCTTAACTAGTAGACTTAAATAGTAAGCTGGCTGGATAACTCTGTATGTCTAATGCAAGCAAGGGAAGAAAAAGAGAGCACTGCGCGACAATAGTAGAGAGAAAGAGATATCACCGAGTGGCACGTTGCACCTTTGTTTTAAAACAGCACGGCAGCGCGGCAGCGCGAACACTCGCGAGGCCGCCTGTAACGTAAGAATTGTAAAAGTGGCGCGCGAATTTTAAAATTGTTGACGTTATCAGGGCGCTTCAAAAACCCAGGACGCTGCTTAAAAACTATCCAGGACATCCCAGGACACTACAAAAACTAGGACATGTCCTGGGAAAACAGGACGGTTGGCAACTCTAGGCAAAACGAATAGGTATCCGATAGAAATCAGAGGTGTTGACGTCTACTACCGTCAAAGCTGAGCATGCATTAAAATTTGCGAAGGGCAATATTAAGAACCCGCCGTGTGGTACCGGCTTAGAATACCACCACCCCATCTCCTCCCGTGGGTGTCGTAAAAGTCAACGAAGGGATTAGCCGGAGGATGGGCAGCAGCATCCTTCGAGTACATTAACAACTCAACTGCGATCGCCAACCCGTCTGCCAAGCGTGGCGATTATGGCAAAACCCCTCAATGAGCCCACAACACACCCATATCGGTCGTTGTGGTGATCTTTGGGAGAGGCCTGTGTCCAGCAGTGGACTTCATTCGACCGAAATGGTGAAATATTAAGACTCAGATTTCTGCGTTAGCATCGTTAGCAACTCTAAAGCTAAAACATCCTCAGTCAAACAACGAAACAAAAACCCGAAATCAGATTTTTACTGTTTAGTGTGCGCTGACAAACACATTGAACCATCAGCAAAAGGGTGGATTCAGTGTAATCAGTGCAAAAGTTGGGCGAAGACTGATCTAAACTAATTCAGTATATCCTTATTGCCCGTGGGGCGTATCCGTTTTGCCCAACCCCTCCGGGCAAAACGAATAATAGATACTTTTTGTTAATGCTCATAATTATTACAGAAATTGTTTAAGTTTTTTAATTTTAATGATTAATTAATTAAATTAATGTTTATTGGTTTCGAAACAACAGGTTTACAGTAGATCTGCTTACAGTCTAAATAAAAGTAGCTAACAATTTCATTTGGATCACGTTGACAGCTGAACTAGTATTAACTGTATGACAGCTGTCAGCTATTATTTTCCAAAGATGATGAAACATAGTACAAATTAAAAGTACAAAGAGTTCTATTGATTATCAGATAGTGGTTTTATTTACTCTGTCCCTTAACATATGCGTCTTGCCCGGCCTTCCCCTAATTCTCACTTTGTACTGCAGTAGTACGTAGAATAAAAAATATACTTGTAAAACGTAACTTACATAACTTATCTGGACTGAACTTATGTAACACTAGCTGGGACCCGCGGTTTCACCCGCGTTTAATTTAAAAGAAATTTAGAGTACTTCGACATAGACACTTAACATAGAATATATATATTGGATTTCAAGAGTTTTATTTTTTTACGCGGATCCCTAATTATTTTACTAAAATAAAAGTAGCCTAAGTTATTCCTTAGAACATTAGCTATCGGCGAGTGAAGGTCCCGTCAAAATCGGTCCAGCCGTTTCGGAGATTACTCGAAACAAACAGACAGACAGACAGAGGGACAGACAGACAGACAAAAAAAATTAAAATAGTGTTTTTGTTATATGTAACGTACATACTTTCATATGCATTTAGTAAAAAGCTGTTATTTTGACATTACAAACAGACACTTCAATTTTATTTATTTGTATAGATAATCTGGGCTCGTTCCTAACGCCTGGCACATTTTCATAGCTTGAGTTTTGTCTCCGTCGGAACCTCGGATGAATCACGCGATCAATTCAAGTTACATAATTGGGTGTTGGTCTCACTAAGGATATTCGATGTCTCATGTTTCCAAGTCATTACTTTAATAATATTAAGATTAGATTATACATTAGATTGTTTCCATAACGGGTAATACACAAAACTCGATTTGAGACTACAGAAAAATAATGCAGCTTTGGTGGCTAATATAAAAG
Organism: Diloba caeruleocephala; assembly: GCA_947459985.1. Lineage (NCBI taxonomy): Eukaryota > Metazoa > Arthropoda > Insecta > Lepidoptera > Noctuidae > Diloba > Diloba caeruleocephala. The sequence goes on from OX381618.1 coordinate 10,133,217, forward strand.
TGAAACTAAGAAAAATGCGATAATGTATTTTAATAGAAACTATACCCAATAAAAACATATAACTTCTATTTACATAATAAAATGTATTCTCATGTATGAGGGAGGAAATCTTAGCTATAAAGCCTTTAAAAGGCCTTTTGATCTTTGTTAAAATATCCAAACCAGATATTTTGCTTTGTTGAACAAAGTGTACGTAATGGCCGAAGAAACTTTTGTCTAAGACATAGGATAGCTTTGTATAGCATTTTTTAAGCATCCTATCCCTCACAAGCTCTTACTTCACTGCCAACAAAACTAAGTTCATCTGATAAATATTAACTACCTCTCAAGTTAACAAGTGTACTCCTATGAAAAAATATATAGCAAATTATTTCTGCCGCTAAAAGACAAAAATAAAAGGCGATTAATGATAATGACGCAGTTAAAAAAGAAGGTATTTCAATTAAGTCAAGATAGCGATTATCTCCGGAATTCGTGGATCGGATTAAAACAACAACTTAAGAAATGTTATTAATTTTAACGCAACTTTATCGTTCGTTAAACGCTATAAAAAATTAACGAGGTAAGCTTCTGGTAATTTCTACCGAGATACAAATGTTTGATATATGCGATGGTGTATCAGGGTTAAACTTTACTGATTCGGTTTTCATTTTCTTCATGTCAGACAACTCTTATTTTTCTATGAATACAAAATCTTTACACCAAAACGTGATTAACTTACATTCAGAAATATAAAAGACTAAAAGTAGTGAAGTTATTGAACAAATTTTCAGTAAATAGCCCGTCTCACAAACCACAGCTACATGAATAGAACCAACGATAAAATCTCCAGCTAGCTATCGTATTATAAACATATGTATATAGTAGAAAGAAAAAGAAATGGTAGGTACCTATAATGTCTATACACCCGTATCAAACTTCAAACATTACTAGGTATTTGTGGCGGAGATTCCTAAATAGACTTCGTAGAAACCTATGTCAAAGTTAACCACTAGTTCACATTTTATCCACTTAACAAATTAGGTACATAGTTTATTTGTTCATAAGATAAAATATAAAGTAGTTAGTTCAATCTAGCTAACAAGGTGACAGTTCACCATCATTGTTTGCAATTTTTTTTCCATATAATTCATCTTTTGAAGCTTCATGCTTGCCCATAACAATTATAATGCTATGCAGCACTTACCCTACGTGGTACCACTCTGCGCTCGTGACCTGGAGATATTGAGTTATTTAGTCTCTTATGCCCAGTAATTTAGCTACAGTGCCCTTCTAACCGGAACAATCAAAATGTTTAAACACTATTGCTTAGCGACAATCTGGCACTGGGGTGGTACCTACCTATCCTGCTACTTGCAATAAGAGCCCTACTACCAGTAAGTAGTTACAACTTTTTTTATTGGTCCCAGTGACGACGAATGATCTTGATCTGATTATTTCATAGTAATCATTAAATCTCGCTTTTAAAAACGAATATACGACTACTATGTATTTTCAAAATCTGTGAAGTTATCTTAAGCGGCCTACTCAAAACAATAAGGGACCTACCACCCGTAATAGTGTTAGTACACGCAAGGATGGCGCTGCCTATCCTCTTGATATCAACCCTTAGCTGCCGTTTTCGATATCCATTTGTGGACAGAGGTAGTCTATTCTTCGCCATTTCTATTATTTTGTATTCCATTTCGCACCAATAAACCAAAAGCAATGCGACCGGTATCAGTTAGACCGCTATAATTCTTAACCGAAAGAGGTATTCGAACTAGAAAAAGATATGAGCAATGAGTATTTTTGGCCAATCGCTAACCTCAGGGTATATACAAAGGCTAGTTGTTGTAACATATGGATTTTGGACCGAGACGCTAAACAAAAGGTTACATAACGTTAGTAGGCACAGACAAACAGAGATTGCTTGCTTATAAGGATTATACAACATTGACCTCGCCACGTATTTCTACAGAGCGGGCGCTGCATTCAATAGTCTGGTCTGAAGAAACAGATCCCACTATGCAGGTTTTGTGATCATGCCACATTCAACCAAACGGGCTATTGGATCGGACCTCGTTGAATGAGGCAGAGCATGAACTAAAAACAATTAAAAACAAATTTTGTTAATCGGATATATGGGCCCGCGGTGTGAGTCCTGAATTGGCGTTACACAAAACCAAGTAACATAATAGTAAAAGAACTTAAACGATGCCAAACTATTACACAATAATCAGTTTTTTTAGTATAAACTCGTACAACCTAACTCAGCCAGGATAAGCAAGGCACGTACCTATAATAATATTGCGTTACCTTTTCCGAGCTATTAAGAGATACTTCAAACGAGGGTCACATACTTATGTACCGTCCTTAGCTGTTGAAAAATATACTCATAAATACTAACTAACAATCCTGAATAAGTTATACTGAGCTATAAGTGCACTATAAGTATTTGATGTCTTTTCTTCTACTATCCAAAATATTCCATCATGATAAATGGGTAGTTCCCCGTAATTATATTATTAAACAACACATCCCCTTCCGATTGGTACTATCACAGTGGTTTTTTAATGTCATCGTTTTATACATCTATTAGCGGTTGCGAGTATTCATTATCATAATTTGAGATTCAAATGTCTTCTTAATCAACTTCGTGGTTACGTAAAACAATACATATATTATTTATTTCTGAAGGAATGCCAAATTCATGTTCCTGGCCTTTTCCCAAGTAGATATATAATCAGCCTAGACCCCAACATCCACGTCAGCAGTACACGGTCTGTTTCAGTTTTTAATACATAGATACGTACAGATAGAAGGGAACCGATACGAGAAATGAAAGGAAAATTACAATGCGACAACTGGAGCCTTATTACGAGCTCTTAATACCAGACAGTGGCCAGCCGCAAACGGTCATTCTGTATGAAATATTACAGGCAATTAGCGATCGGGACCTCTGTCTTTTTTAATAAGTGAATAATTGTTTTCGTTTGTATCTTCGTGCTTTTATGGAATGTTAAATGCATTTCAAATATGCTTATGTAATGTCACACTATTATATCTCCACGCTACATTACTAATACTTTTTAATGTCTCCTATCGCAGGATTATAAGCAGTATCTATGTAGTCAACTAATTAACGATGTGTATACATAAATGTTGACTAAATTAATATCATGTATGAGTAAGTATCTCCACATTGCAAGTATGTTAGTTTTTAATTCAACAAAAAGTACCTTCCGATTCCTGGTTAACTATGCAAAAATCAGCAAATGTTTTTATTTCGTTTATTAAATACGATAATTACTATACATTGTAGACGTTGGTCCATAGAGTTTCATAGGTCATGAACTTTGCGTACCTGAAAGTTTAAGGGGATGCCTTTTGTTTCTCTTTTAAACAAAATTAGATAGGTAGTTCGATTTGCAATATATTATTCATAATAGCTTAATTTATGAACAATATCGTTGCCGATGTTGAATAATATTGTTATTACAGTTAAAATCAAATAGTATTCCATAATATAGTTTTTGTTTATTTAGCGCGAGAATTTGGTATGCAACACTGATAATTTATAAATGCTGTCAAAAAAAAATATTATTTTATGGTACAAGGGTCACACTGAAGTTTTTTAGAATTGGCCAATAAGAAAAATTGCCGATGAAAAGTTTGTATAAATTTCGATTTCAGAACTCTTTGGGAACCTGTAGATTAAGTCTTAGCGCGCGCGGGTGGATTTTGTCACCGTGACAATTTCGTCACGTGCGGTGTCCGTCATGGAGGTGCGCGCACGTTACGACGTGACATTTCCATACATATCAATAGAGTGATGAAATTGTCACGGTGACTAAAGTCACCCGTGCGCGCTAGCTCTTACATTCAATTCTTATGTCATTTGTAAATACAAATTGGCAGCAATTTAAAAAGTGCGTGTCGTGCGTCAAAATTAATTAGACAAGAGAAAATTTTCTATTAATCCATCTAATCCAAAATCTATGGATTTCGTATTACGGATATGTCTGTTTTTTGTATTAAATGTGATCGTAACACGACAACAGATGAATTTCAAATTCGTAAATCTGAAGATTTTGGATTAGATTGATTATTAATTTTGGTCGTTAATCAACAACTATGTTATGATAAACTTCGATTGCAACTGTTCTATCATTTCGGCCGAATGAAGAATGAATGAATGGACACAGGCCTCCCCCCAAAGACACAACGACCGATATGGGTGTGTTGTGGGCTCATTGGGGTACGCTTGGCAAACGGGTTGGCGATCGCAGTTGAGTTGTTAATGTACTCGAAGGACGCTGCCGCCCATCCTCCGGCTAATCCCTTAGTCGACTTTTACGACACCCACGGAAGGAGATGGGGTGGTGGTATTCTGAGCAGGCTAATAGCTGCTTATAACTGGTTTAATGAACTTAAAATGTAGTCGAAGCAATCGCACTGTTGATTTGCGCGAAGCACGTCTATCTACGGCGACCACTGAAGATAACGTGACTGCTGTTCAGCTAATGATAGCAGATAAAAGAGTGATATACAAACAGATCCGGGCAAGTTTAGGCATTGGTATAAGTCAAGTGCAAAAAGTCTTACACGAACATTTAGGCGTCAGAAAGCTTTGCACCAGATGGATACCTCTTAATTTTACGGAAGATCAAAAACACCGTCGTTTGGTTTGTGCCGTGATATGTTTGAAAAGTATAACGGAGGTGATTCGTATGCTGTGTTTGACATCGTCACAAGTGATAAAAGCCGGATTATATTGTTACGAGCCCGAACCCAAAAGACTCTGCGCAATGGATGTTTCCATTCGAAACTTTGCCAACAAAAGAAGGGCAGAAGTCAAGGGAAAAAGATGATTGCCTCATTCTTCGGATGGACTGGTCATTTAGAAACAATGGCACTAGAGGATAAAAGTACTGTTACTGCAGATTGGTATGTTAGGTCATTGTTTACCGTTTGTCTTGGAAAATGTTCGTCAGCAGCGCCCAAGAAGCTGGATCCTCCTCCATCACGACAACGCTCTAGCTCACGCTGCCACGGACAATCGAATATTTGTCTATGGATGGTGTGGGATTAGTGATTCATCCTCGTTACAGTCCCGACCTGACACCTTGCAATTTTTATTTATTCATCAAAATAAAAGAGAAACTCAGAGACATTCGCTTTATGGACCCCAAATATGCCACGCTGCTTTCGAATAAAACGTGAAAATGATCCATTTACAAGACTGCTTCAGCCAATGGTTTCATCGCAGGAAGGAATGGAGTCTACTTTGAAAAACATTAACAGATTCCTGCATCATTCCGTTTTTAATTTTCAAAAAAATTTTAGTACAGCCCAAATATTGGTGGGCAAAGAAGCATGCGGGCCTAAGCAATCACTGCCGCCCATAGACAGCTGTGATGACAAAGCATCGATCACTGATGTGGTGTCGTCCTTTAGGGCAGACATACACTTTCTTACGTTCTAACCGTATGTCTGCCATATTTTTCGGGGTTGGGCTACCGGTTATTAAGTAACGATATATAAACCATGCTTACTTTTTTTTAAACTCAAACATTAACGATTAAAAAAAGCTGCCAGAGAAGAGCTGCTAATCAACACCGCAATATCCAACAAATCATAGGTATAAATGAATTTTCTTGTTATATGAAAGTTAATACTACAAATGCAGCTAATTATGTAATTTGTTTTCTACTGATGGCATAAACATTTTGTTTTGTACTGTACTAAATTTGCCTCATCATCATCATATCAGCCACAGAACGTACACTGCTGAACAAAGGCCTCCCCCATAGATTTCCACAACAGCTATTATCAAAAGAAGTAATAGCGTTTAGTTGTGTTGCCGTTGGGACGAATTTGCACGTACTCACCACGCTTGAGCGCAGTATGCATACTGTTCTACGGAACCGGCTGGTGCCCATCCCTCGGAATCAGAATCCCTTAGTAAGCCTTTACGACATCCACGGGAGGCAAAGCCATTGCCTCCCGTGGATTTTATGCTATATTCTAAATTCGGACACTACACAGAACAATTGAGGCAGAAATTTGCCTAATGGTACAAAAATAAAAGTTGAATTGTTTGCACTACACTTGAATTTTCTACGATAGAAAATACACACATGAAACCTTACGGGAAACCTCGTTGGTAAGCAAGAGTTTACGACTCTTCTTTAGGATAGTAAAATATAACCTTGATTTCTAGACGGGTTTAGGTGGAAGGAGAATTCGAAAGTACGTTTTATAGATACTAAAAGACGCAAAGATTAGTCTATACAAAAAATGGTATGTTCTTAGTAACGAGAACCGTCTTCGGAGACGGATTTCCATTTACGAAGATTCTGCTGTACAAAAAGAAATTGGATGAATGTCTGGTCTTCAAAAAAAATTCTAGTTTGGTGAATCATTGCTATTGAAAACAACATAGTACGTAAAAGAACATTCTGTATTTTCCATTTGAACTCGGCCTAATGGTCTATTAGCCTGTGATGGCGAATTATAGCAACCATTTAATTAATGTCATGCATGGTAATAACAACAGTTTAAAGTTACATAATGGGTATGACACGATTCAGGAATCATAGTAAATTAAGTAGTAGTTCTAATAAACATCCTCCCAGGGTAATGTGTTGAAGGCGTTGCGGTGGACTACGTGAAAAGACTTCATCGGGTAAGGGGAAGTTTGAAAAATATTGCTTTGTCTTAAATTAAAAGGTATTATTATTGAGTTACACTATACTTTATACCAGTATATTAATAAACGTCAATTCAAACATAAAATACAATGACATGTTAACTGCGTTCATCTCGGTCAGTTGTCAGACACAGACATGTCTCAATTTCCCACATTACCCAGTTCTTCGCTTCCCACATACATACACAGCTTCCAGCTTACCATTCACATCGTCGATTTATGTAACTAGAGGCTTAACTCATTGATTCTATAAATCATTGTCATCATCCCGAAAATGTCCAAAGCTTCTCAGAAATCTATATGAGGAACGATACTCAGAATGTTCAGATTCAGCATTATGATGAGTGACCGCGGTAGGACGTTTATATGTTACCACTTTGATCTACGCATGCTTAATGTGACAAACTTTGCGCACTGGCGCAAGTCAATTGTTACGAGCAACCATAACTAGGGCCAAAATAATATCTTGGAAGACAGTGTGGGTGCAACTATTCTAAGCGGGACGATTCTTTATTAAAATAACCGGAACGACAGTAATTAAATTGAGCCCTCTCAAAAGGTCATAATATTAGGCAATTAAAAATGTCGGCATAAATCCCGTAGTGACCTTATTAAAATATTATCAGTTAGATACCTAGAATTCTGCCTTTAACATAATCCAGTAGTTTACTGCTATGGCATTAATAGATTTTTACCTATAACAAAGTCCTTCAAATTAGTAGTTTCCTTTAGATATTGATACTTCTAATCTATAACGTTAAATATATTATTATAATATTATGTTACACAAATCTTTGTATAGCTACGTAGTAGTATTTAAGACGTAGCTACGATTTTGTGTAGCACGTCTACGGCTGTCACGAACCTTGCTACGTAGCATATAGCTCGTAGACGCAACGCAGCCAAAGCACAATCGTTATAGTTGTCATTACGAACGATCTCTGTTTACTTTTACACGATAACAAGTTTAGTTGAATATCAAAAGGTAGAATGCGCAAAATATCCGTTTACGTAACCAGCTGAAAAAAGTACAAAAACAGATCTGTCTGAAGTATTAACCTGACCAAGAGATCGAAAGATACATACGATTGTATAGATTAATGGTCAAACATTGTTTATGATGACATACAGTTGCCGTGTGGTGCCGGCTCAGAATACCACCACCCCATCTCCTCCCATGGGTGTCGTAGAAGTCGACTAAGGGATTAGCCGGAGCATGGGAAGTAGCGTCCTTCGAGTACATTAACAACTCAACTGCGATCGCCAACCCGTCTGCCAAGCGTGGCGATTATGGCAAAACCCCCCAATGAGCAAAACACACCCATATCGGCCGTTGTCGTATCTTTGGGGGAGGCCTGTCTCCAGCAGTGGACTTCATTCGGCCGAAATGATGACATACAGTTACAATCATTATATCATAAGTATTTGTGATAAGGTTGGACCAAAGTACGGTTTGCGTCAAAAGTCTGTCGATCTTCAGAGCTGTCAAAAACATATCAAAGAATAACTAACAACCTTCGTTCTACGTAAAAAATCCTACCCCGTCCCAAAGCTAGGTCGATCGCCACAACAGGCCAGCTTCCGAATGTCTTCGAGGAGAATGTATTATGTAAATAATTATCACTGCTGTAAAAGGGTTAGGTATAAACGAGGATCGATATCATAGAGCACAATAGTGAAAGCAGGGACGGTGGTGGTGGCAGCGGCGACATCGACGGCGGTGTAGTGGCGCAGCCAGCACGGCGTCCTTGCCGCGGGTAATACACACGAGTCACGCGACGAGGTCGATAGCGGCCGCCGAGCCGACCAGCCTCCGCGTCAATTATTCAGCACGCGACCGCAACCGCCACCACCATGCGCCCGGACAAAGGGCGAGCGCGCGCACTGCGGCGACACCTACCAGCACCGGCGGTCTGCGCCCGGCCGCACCGACGTCCAAGAGCCAGAACCGACGGTATCCTTCCACACTAATAGCGTATCACTCCAAAAGTAATCCTCGATAAGGCGGTGAGGAGTCGCGACAGCGCGCGGTGGTCGCGCGTTACGTAAAGGGCGCGACGTTGCGCGTATTAGCGCGTGTAGCGCGCTCACGGCGGGCGCTCGTAGCGGGGTCGCGCGCGGAGTGCCGCTACACAGTTATGCAACGCGCCGCCACCGTCGCCCGGACGGGGAAAATCGAACGCGAGGGGCGCGGGACTGCGCGCGCATTCGCATCGATACCGCGCCGCCGCCGTCCTTCTCCCGCAACACCACCCTCACGCCACCACCGCCATCCGCAATTGACATTACACCGGAGACACCAGTCATTTCTGGACGTAACGCATGTAGTCCAACACCTTTTCTCGTTGCCGCGCCGGACGCAGTCGGGGAATATAATTATTCAGCCTTCGTAGAAAGAAAAGTACTTACTTAATTACGAAAACATAGAACAAATTGCTTTTTCAGCCACTGTATAATAGCCTAGAATTTTTAAACTACGTAAAAACGAAGTACACCGTTAGTATTAGGTATATCTAGATAATTCTATGCAAAAGTTGAATGGCGCGCATTAGAGCCCAGTTTTAAATAGAACACTCGAGTTAAGTCAACGGCTTGCAAAGGATCCTTCATCATATCGGCCATTTATACGTCCACTGCTGAACAAAGGCCTCCCCCATAGATTTTCACAACTGTGTCATCATTCTGGGGGGTATTTGCCAATACTCACCACGCTTGGCAGGCGGGTTGGTGAGCGCAGTATGGCGACCGTGTCATAGCAGGGACGCTGTTGCCCCTCATCCCTCTGGTTTAGATTCCCTTAGTCGCCTTTTACGACATCCACGGGAGGAGACGGAGTGGTGCTATATTCTTAATCCGGACACCACACGGAATGGTAATTAAAGTTAGCGCTTCTAGGAAGCCTACCCCTGAAGGTCATTCGTACGTGACCTGATTGTAGACTTCTATGGCGATCGAACTAGCAACCTAGACGGTTGCTAACGTTGTTTTGTCATAGAATTGGAACTTTCGAGCAGAGAATTATTTACAAAATAATTTTGTAAATATCAACATATTTAAACGACTTTGTCCTAAATTAAACTTCTCGTTAAGTCGGAAAGTCCTGGTGAAATCTGGGTAAAAGACAAAACTATCATAAATCAAAATTATAAGATAGATGTGGTTGTAAATCGCGCAGTTGTGGGTATACCATTCATACTATCTGACAGTCGTGTGATAGGTCCTAAATATAGTTATGTCAGCGAGGTGAGGTATCGCAATTCCAACGGCCTTGTGGTCGCAGATTAAGTATACAATATCATGAATGGCCTCACTCCATCCGTAAATAGGACATTTGTAAATAAATGTGTCACTTTACGCAATTAAAAACCGAAGTGAACATAAGGTTGCCATTTGTTTAATTGGGTGGGCATGGGCGTTGTGGACGAACAATGTACCTATAGGTAGATATACGTATACCTAACATATGACAGTTTGTTTTTCTGAGACTGTAACTACCTATTTGCTATGATATATTCTTATTACTTAAAGAAAACAATTATTTAAACATGTAATTGGTTTCTCAGAAACAGCTCTAACGATTTGGATAAAATTTTGTATTTATAGAATGTTTTTCTTTCGAAGTTTATCTAGATACTTAGGTGTCATCCCTGGTAAAAGTCGTTTTCTCAGGAATAATGAGCGATGCTATCATTTTCCCACGGCAAACTATTATTCGAAAGTTCCACAACCGGGTACGCAAATTTCACGGTCATTGAAACCTGGTAAGCAACCGAACAGTTGAAGATTGCAGTGATTAATATCATTTAAAGTTAAGCGTAGATTCTTGGGTGATTTGACATTTTGCAGAAAGTAGAAAGTGAAGATTTTACAAAAACGACCAAAAATATTTGACTGATTAAGCCTGGCTTTTTTAGGACGTTCCTATTGACTTTTCATTCACCGTTATAATAAATTAATTAAATAAGTTAGGCTACCTATGCGGTTATGCACGCATTCAAAAAGGTACTTGATCGCATCTTGAGCTTCAGATACTTTAAGCTCCGGCTTGTAAATGATGTGCCTAATTTCCCTTGCGGATTATAAGTTGTAGATAGGCTTTATAGTTTCTACTCAGACGGAAAAGATATTTCTGCAAAATAACCATGAGCCCTATTTCGCACTGAAGCGAACCGGGTGCTGAAGTCTTGCACTAGTTAAATGGATGTACCGCACAATCCGCAAAAGCTTTATCTAAATTGTTGCTGACAACTGACAAATCTACACTCGTAGAATCGACCAGCGCCATCTCTTAGTAAGGAGCGGTACTAACTGTAGCTAATGTTCTCGAACTGTTTTCGTGTTTGTCCACGATGCAGCGATAGGACTAAGTTAGTCCTCGGTTTCTATATTTACTAAACTACAAATGCTATCATTCTAATCATGATCTACATCAAACCTCATAATTAAAATAGATGATTAATTAACTATAGGTACCTATACAGTATGAGTAAAGGTGTGTTTCGGATCGAGACCGCCATTATTTAGACTCGAAAATTTCTATATAATACACATTGAGATGGGACAGTACGGAAAAAGATGAAGATGATAGAATTTGTTAGAAAAGAATATAATTATCACCACTCCATATCCTCCCGTAGATGTCGTAAAAGGCGACTAAGGCACGCTAAACTAAAGGGAAGGGCAACACCGTCCCTTCTGTGGCACAGCATCATTCTGCGCTCACCAATCCAGGTTGATTGGTGAGCGCAGAATGCGCCAAGCGTGGTGAGTATTGGCAAATTCCCCCAAAATGATGACATAATTGTAGAATTCTATGGGAGACGCCTTTGTTCAGCAGTGTACCTCCTTTGGCTGAAGTGATAATGATGAAAAAATGAACGTGTCCGATAACAGACGTTTTTGAGTTTTGTTGAAAATCTTTGAATGCTGCTCTTTTCTTGGCACTAAAACCGAAAACGTAGTTCCTTAGAAAAAGGATGGTATTGAAAATATAGGCAGCAGTATCTTCTCGTGTGCTAATAACTTACTGCTATCACCAATCTGCCTGCCAAGCTTACCTAGTGATTATGGCAAATTCTGTACGACCACTCATTGTAGTTATCATTGGGAGACATATGCTCAGCAGCGGACTTTTACGGACTGATGATTATCATCATCATTTCGGCCGAATAAGGCCCACTGTTAGACACAGGCCTCCCTCAAAGATCACCACAACGACCGATATCGATGTGTTGTGTATTCATTGGGGTGTTTTGCCATAATCGCCACGCTTGGCAGGCGGGTTGGCGATCAAGGTCGAGTTGTTAATATATTCGAAGGACGCTACTGCCCATCCTCCGGCTAATCCCTTAGTCACATTTTACGACACCCGCGGGAGTAAATGAGTTGGTGCTATTACATACACCATGGGATAAGGTAATCCCGGAGGGCAGATTAAAGTAGCTGCTTGATTTCTTCCTACCTTGTGATATAAAAAAAAAAATATAATAAGAAAAAAAAGTATATTAAAAAGCTTACAGAACATAGGGCAGTTTGTGGCGAGCTGAATGTGAGTGGCGACACCGCGTACCCGAATACTCTAGAGTCGGTCAGCCTTTATTGGTTGGTTGGAGTGGAACCCCATAAGTGCCCGCAGGATTTTCAACTCTGGCTTGCCTTAGTTGGTCGATCAGAGGGGGGCCGCCAGAGCTATATGTTCGAGGGTGAAAGTGTCTAATAGCGTAATAACAGGGAAACCCGCTGCGAGTCTTCGAGACGCGCGATGGTGAAACCGGTGCCGCACCTCTCGAAACACCTAGCCGCTCACACTGGTGTTGCTCCTTGTCGTCTGTAGTTGTGGCCATTTAGGGGGCCCATCTTGTGAGTGGCAAGTCACCATCTGCCACAGAATTTCACTTTAAAGGTTGAAAGGCAGACGCCCTTTTTCCGTTTTTCTTAGTATTAAATCCATTTAGCACCCATTACAATAGACCTTATACTTGTAGTTTCCATTTCATACAATAGTTTTATACCTCCGGGGACAATCCGAGACTGCATTTTATAGTGCAGCCACGGAGAGTCTCCGGTTAGTGTCCCATTACATTTTAGATTAAAAATCTCTAAAGGGCCTTTGCGTGTTGGACCTGTGTCCCCGCGTAAGCCTATCAAAGACCGGGTTCCCCATCACAGGGGATATAAACCCGTGAAAAGAGAGACATTAAATATACTTGTCAACAAAAACTAAATTTGTCTCTCTTATTTAATAAACTACATAATATGGATTCCGGGTGATTCAGGTATCTTAGGAAATGAAGCTGCAGCATAAAATGCTAAACAGGCTATCCAAATAGGAGATAATACTTATTCTTCTTGTTCAAGCTTCGACCATTAGGCGATTACGTTCCGTGAAATAGTAACTTTACCTTTACCACGCACTGATCTTAACCTGGAACACTAGCGTAGATTACCGGATCCGGTCGCCAATCTAATTTTATATAACATTCGCAAGCTATCCAACAACCCACATTTTTTGTAAAGCAAGTAGTCAGATAAACGCCTCAATTTATTAAGTACGTCAGTTTTTCATTTAATACATCTCCACCTCGCACCTACGCCGCTACTCCAACACTTCTGTTCCTTCCAGAGATCTACGTTCAATTGCCAGACCACGTCTTTTAAAATCTTGGAATGAATTGCGGCAACAGTCAAAGCTTCTAAAAGCTTCTAAATACTATGGAAGTATTCAACCCATTATCCCTTAGTATAACATCTGGTTTTTTAAATATAAAACATTTAAAAAAATGGTAACCTCAGTTATTATTCGTTTGCGTTTAGGACATGTTTGCTCCCCTATATTTTTAGCCAAACTCCGCATCCGTAATCATTCTTTCTGTGAATGTGGCATGGCAGAGGGTACTCTAGAGCACTTATCTCTCAGATGTACTCCCTCAAGGGTAGTAAATTCAATCCGATTGCCTTATTTTTCTCCTGTCCCAATCTCGTCGTCCCTTTGTATGATATTGTTCCCAGACTCATTAATATTCTCACACCCGTATACACGGCAACTATTGCAAAGTAAGCGCAAAAACCATAGTGTTTTCAACGTTGTTAAACACAGAACAACTTTGCGAGCCACCAATACCCAGTCTTAAGTGCTCGCCTTTACAACAAAGTACAAATAAAAATAATAAATACGACACCGTGCTTGATCGACTTCGCTTAGAATAACAAAGTAGTGTCATAGTCCCTGCCTCATCACAAACTGCGGAACAGCCGCGCATATATCCTGTGGCTCAACCGCAGCCCGTTCGCGTTGATGAGGAAGATGATGGACTACGAACGTAAGTCCCCAGTGCAGTGAAAGTTTAAGGAGCACTTTGGAAGATGCAATTCGGGAATATCGAACCACACCACCTGAGCATAGACCGTGTCTACCACGGTTGCCTATGCATAACAAAAATAGAGCGCTGGTGTGTGCACTAGATTAGATTCTGCCAAATTGCTGATACACATTCAATCCTCTACTGTGTGGCTGTTGTGGCATGTCGTGTAGCTCATGTTAAGTTTCCAAACGCCAAAGCTACGCGACCGAAATCTGCCAGCTTGGCAGTGCAGGATTGAAAGTCGTATTAGTGAGGCTATGGCACTCATCGGCAAACAGCTCTGCTTCAAGGCGCGCAACACCCGCGAGCGTTCTCGGGAACTGATATTAACCCCCGAGAATATACGTGCCGTATCACAGAGCTCATCGACTTTTTTAGCAGAAAGTTTATGCATGGGAAAACCGTATCCGTAGATACAAGTGGCGACTGGAGCGATATACCCTCAATCGTAAATTCCAAAGTGATCAAAGGGTGTATAGAACTTGCGACCTGACCAAAGTGTGAGCGATGTGCGCCTATCGGATGATGATGCTATGAATACATTTTGGCATCTGGTCGGTGCCCATCAGTCATTCTGAAGATGATTGGATGCGGGGCGTTGAAAGAGCATGTGAACCAACACCAGAAATGGGGGAAATCGTAATTAGCCCCCAAGACGTAGCTGGTGCAGTCCAGTCGTTGCCCAACTGGCTCCGGGACCGGATGGGCTGCACAATGTTTGGTTAAAGTAGCTTTGTAGTTAACATGCTCGCTAAGCGTCCCAGTTTCAGTCGTCTTTAGAGTCTGGGTTGCTACCACAGTTTCTTACGACGGGTGTTACCCACCTGCTCCACAAGTCTGGTAGCACCACGGAACCCAAAAATTATAGACCGATCACTTGTTTACCAACGTCTATAAACTTCTTACATCCATCCTGAGAACAAAAACTTACCATCATATTGACGGATGGAAGAATGGTTTCCGTGGGTCTAAAGAGCTGCTGCTTATTGACATGGCCATTACTCAACAGGATAGACGTAACCGTAAAGATCTGTTGACATGTTGGATAGATTATAAGAAGGCCTATCACTCAGTGCCACATACAAAGCTTATGAGGGTGCTAGAGCTATATAAAATAAATACAACTCTACGCACCTTCCTAATGGCATGTATGGGCAATGGAGGACGGTTCTTCATTATCCAGGACAGAATAGATCAGATCCGGTGACAGTGAACCGATAAAGATCAAGCGGGGAATATTACAGGGCGATAATCTGAGCCCCCTGGTTTTGCTTGGCCTTGAACCCTCTCAGCATACTGCTGGAGGGATTCTGGTCACTTTCACAATGGTGGCATTGTGCCGTGGCCTCAAGTCCTACTCTGTGCAGGTACGCACCGAAACAACCGTGCCCGGTGAGCACCTGCTTCAGGCGGTAGGTAACGCGCTCGCTCCTTTTGAGCCAGGCTCCAAAGAGCGGCAGGACGACCTCCACGACACGCTTTGTCGCAAACTGCATCCGCAGGCGGTGACCCCACTTGCCAAGTGCACGCCGCTGACCTTGCCGCTTCAGCCTCTCCAACGCCCCTGGAGGCGCGCCTTCGTCGCTCTGGCGGAGGGAGCGTGTCTGATCGTAGACCCACGCAGCCATCTCCACCAGGATGTCGAAAGGCGAAAAACCCGCCAGGAGAGTTGCCGCCTCGTAGGACACTGTTCGGTATCCTCGTGCGATCCGGATAGCCACTCTGCACTGCAGACGTGAATTTTGCTGCAGCGCTGGGCGCCTGATAGTCGAGCTGACCATACAGGCATCCCATATAGGGCCACTGACCGCACGACCCCCCCGTAAAGACGGCGAACTTCCTCACATAGTCCCCCGAGATTGGGCAGCAGCCGGATGGGAGTGGTTCCCATCATTGCACAGTCTATCATAGTTGCCAATTCTAGGGTTCCTGTGAGAGGGTTTCAAAAAGTTCTCTTGTATCAACATAATGTCAATAAGGTGGTCGCGGAGGAATAAGGCGATCTTTTTTGCCATTAATGCTGTTTGTCCATCCAATCCATTAGGGATAAACGCGGTGGCCGAGCCATTGGCCACCTGAAGAATCGCATCACCGCATCGGGTCCGGACGGCATTCCGGGCCGCGCGTGGGTGTATGCACTGCAGTCTCTTGGGGATCACTCGAGGCGGCTGCTCACCCCTGCCTCCGTCGAAGCGTGTTCCCGTCCGGAAGGAAGCCAGATTGGTTCTATTGAGGAAGAAAGGAAGGCCTGCGGAGTCTCCTCCTGAATATCGTCACATTTGCCTGCGCGACGAGGCTTCGAAGCTAATCGAGAGAATAATTAAACGAGCACCTGTCGCGAGTGGGTCCCAACCTGGCCTGCCGGAAGTCAGTATGGCAGCGGTCCATAATGAACGCGAATCTTCGCGTCCGCTTGCTGTCGGAACAGGCAGTGTCCCAGCGGGTTGGGGTGGCGTTGGCTGTCAGTCTAGACATCGTCAACGCCTTCAACTCCAACCCGTGGGGCGCGATTACGGGGGCACTAGTCCATCATCGATGCTTCCCTACCTGCAGGGCATCATAGGGGCCTATCTGCGTGATAGGCACATTCGCTACGTGGGCAGGGACGATAGCGTAAAGCGGCGGGAGACTACGTGCGGGGTTCCGCAGGGGCTGGTTCTCGGCCCCTTTCTATGAAACCATGCCTTCGACGCTGTCCTGCGTGTCATTCTCCCCGCTGGCGTCAGCTTGGTCTATAACGCTGACGACACTTTTGTGTTGGCCAGCGGGGGGCCACCACTTGCTCGGCAATCGGTGGCAATTGTCATCGCCAAAATCCACGCTCTGGGTCTGCAGATCTGCGTCACAAAATCGAGGCGCTATGATTCCACAAACTGCCACGGAGCAGAGAACCACCCAGTTCGTGGATACGCGTTGGTGACGCACAAATCAGTGAGCCTGCACCTGCTTACCTTACCCTGGACAGTCGTTGGGGCTTCGAAGAGCACTTCGCGCGCCTCGTCCCCCCGAGTCGAGAGGGTAGTGGGTGCATTACACCGGATGCTGTCCAATCTTGGGAGACCGAGCGAGGAAGTTCTCCGTCTCTACGGGGGCGTCGGGCGGTCATCCCGGCTGTCAGGCGTCGAGCGCTGCAGAAACAAACTTCACAGTCTGCAGCGCAAAGTGGCTATACGGATCGCACGGGGATACAGGACAGTGTCGTATGAAGCGGCAACTCTCCTGGTACGCTTTCCGCCTTTCGCCATCCAGGCGGAAACGGATGCGTGGGTCTACGACCAGACACGCTCCCTCTGCCAAAGCGGGGAAAGCGTGCCTTCAGGGGCGTTCAACAGACTGAGGCGGCTGCCTCGATGGCGCGCACTAGAGATGTGGCGACATCGCCTACGGTTGCAGTTCGCGACCAAGAGCTTCGTCGAGGATATCCTGCCGCCCTTCGGAGCGGCTCCGAAGGAGCGAACGCGTCACCTACCGTCTGGCAGGTATTCACCGGTCACAGTTGTTTCGGTGCATACCTGCACAGAATAGGACTTGAGGTCACGGCACAGTGCCGCCATTGTCGAAGCGACCAGGATACCGCGCAGCACACGCACATATTGGGGTGTCTGCGTGCACACCGAGCGACCCTCGGGAAGACGGTGGCGCGCACGTGTCAACGTGCCGCCGTGTGCGTAGCACAGCGCACAGCGAGGCTTGGGGGGATCCTTTACAATCCTCCCCGATAAGTGCCTGGGAGACGACCTTTTTACAGTCACCTTCCCTCCACTAAAGGGATTCACCGTTTTACAGTCATCCCCTCTGTGCTGTGCCTAAAGGCGTGGTACCAATGGGCGGCTCTAGTGTGATCTTACGAGGACCTGGAGTGCCGAATCGGTGCCGAAGATGACCGCTCCAGTGGTTTTAGCCGGTAGAAATCCGGCATAGACCTTCGCCCTTACCCGGGGTGAAGGAAGTTCAATGTAGAATTTCCACAGGACAGCAATAAAAAAAAGGGATGAACGCGGTAGGAGAGGTGGCGGGTGATACATTCATTATATGATATACAATTCGCTGAGAACTTGTAAGAGGCCGTATTTGCCCTGGTTTAACCTAATGGCTGCGGCCATTTGGGCAACTCTGTTCACGTCGACAGAGGTAAGGAGTCCGAGGACAACAGAGAGATCGTCGTACTAGAGGTGGGGTTTGGATTGGGGAGGGGCGGCCCTCTGGGAGTGCATTTGTGGTTCGGGTTGATAGTAAGGCATGGGAAGGTACGGTGCCGTAAGGGAGGCGGTCATCAGCAAGGGAATCGCTGACGCTTGGGTCGCTTGTTGGGTCATCGGACTAGGCCTCAGGGCGGGTAACGACTGCTGATGGTTCAGCGCGTTCCACAGCGATGGCCTTTGAGGGCTGAGTCACTGGGACACGGTAGGGGAAATGGTCGGCTGCGAAGGCTTGGGTAGCTGCATTGCGCTTTGCTACATTGTTGTTAGTGCGCGGGGCTTTGGGGCATCCGCGATAATTCGCGGGATGACACAACTCACCGCAAAGCACACAACTCGGAGGCTCTGTGCATAGCGTGCGATCTTTAGGGCGATCGCAGTCAGAGGTGCTGCGGTCGCCTAGGCACCTGAGGCACCTAGGTTTGGCGTAGCAGTGGCGCTGCGCGTGACCATAGAGCTGGCAGTGGTGACACTGCCCGGGAGGATCATATCTATGGGGAGACTCGACTTTAATGCCTAAGAGGTGGCACACGGTCTTAACAATAAAGATTTTTCGATCATTATCGGCGGTCTTCTCGCATATGGCGAGGACCACGTCATAAGCTTCACCACTCCGATCAGCGTGCATGCGGTGAACTTCAAGGACGGGGATTGCGACAGAAGGTCGTCTTTGATAGATTCGGTATCGATCTCCGTGACACCCTTTAGGACTATTCGGAGTGGGCGGTCCTCGGTGAGGGAGTACACGTTTCGATCTTGGAGGGCACGGGTCAAACTCTTGGGCAGTGGGAACTGCCACTTTGACCCCGACGGCTGTGGTTCGCACCATTGAGGTAGTTAATACCTAACTCGATGCACATCTTGGACACATCATCACATCATTCCAGTTGTCCTTTGCCTGAATATACATTGGGGGCGGTTTTTTGTCGTTTTTAGGGACCTTAGCGGGCAATGCCAGGGCTTGGGAGTTTGTGGGGAGGACACTGTCCTGTTCCGTGTGGTGTTCGGATTAAGAATATAGCACCACTCCATCTCCTCCCGTGTCGTAGAAGGCGACTAAGGGAATCTAAACCAGAGGGATGGGCAGCAGCGTCCCTTCTGTGAAACGGTAGCCATACAGCGCTCACCAACCCACCTGCCAAGCGTGGTGAGTATTGGCAAATACGCCCCAAAATGATGACACAGTTGTGAAAATCTATGGGGGAGGCCTTTGTTCAACAGTGGACGTATAAATGGCCGATATGATGATGACACTGTCCTGTGAGGAGATAGGCATAGGGACAGGGGAAGGAGCAGGAACACGGACAGAAAGCGGAGTGGAGGAGGAAACCTCGTCCGTTTTCGGGACTTTGGCGGAGGCGGCTTGAGCGGAAGACTTGGCTTTACGGGCCCGCTTTTTGCGGCTTCCGCTATCGAGTTTCAACTCGTCAGAGGAGTTTGGTTGAGGGCGAGGCGATTTTTCAAAATAGTAGCGTCGGACGTGGGACAAAATCAGAATAAACGCTAAATGTGAAGAGGAAAATTTGCGATTTACGAGATCCCTAACTAACCCCCCGGGTTGTATGGGCCCGGGGGTGTGTAACAAAACCCATCCTGCCGGGAGTAGGCAGGGAGGTGAGTGTACCTATGGTGAGCCCTAAGCTAGTACCATCCGTGGCCAGTCTTATTGGGCAAACGGGTCCCTGACAGCTCTTTTGCGAGGGGCGATAAGGTATCGCCCGCAAGATACTGTATTATCTGTAAGGGAAACTCGAATTAGGGTCGACTAGGGTAGCCCCCAAAGCCCGGTGGTCCTATTCCGCTGCCGACTTATTGCTTTGCCCTGATGGGGCTAGGCGGGTGTCTCGAGTCCACACCCCACTCGGCTTCGTTGGCACCGTTAGATATCCACCGAGAGCCACCAAACTGGTTTTTAAGGGGCACAATACGCGATGAATTTAATCCGTCAAAGAGACAAAATCGATCGTTGCCTTAAAAAAGGCAAGTTATGATTAATTTGAAGTGACTGCAATCCACAACACAGCATACAGATCGGGGACCGCGGGCACAACACGACCATCTGCCGCGAGCTTAGGGTGCAGAATGAACGGAACTGAAGACTAAAATCAGGTTTTGGAAGTTTAAAAAAAAAACTAACACCACTTTATTATTTCTTCAGCAATATTATGACATTAAAAAGGAACGACAAATATAAACTAAGTACGTTTAAAAATATGATGTTCTGGTTCAGCCGACATGAGTCGTTTAGTTACACTTGATAAAACTTTGACCAACGCTATTGTTAATTAATAATACGCTGACTGACTCAAATATTAATATAGTTAAAAACCTATTCACAAACACTCAGATTTAGGTATTGAAATATAATATTTATATAAATTTACAGGTCAATATCATAACAATTAAATACAAACATATTAATATATAAATATTAATACCGCAGGTTGAAGAGATCAAGGCCACGCCGTGATATCGGCGGTAAGACCCAAGATAGAGTAGCGGCTGGTGAGGCTGCATGGCGCCCTCACCTTCCGGACAAACACCGCACCCCCAGCCATAGCTAAGTATAAGGAACACAAGGCGGAGGAAGTCCATAACCATTCCCCACGACAAAAAGAAAGGGTTGAAGAGATCAACGTTTCATATATTATATTTTTATGATAATGTATATATTATTTAAACATTTTTCTTACCCTTCGTATAAATACGTACCTATTACTTCTTAACAGAATTCTTATACTCTCAATCTAAACTAATTATACTCTGTACTCAGATACTTATTTTGAGAATAACAATATGCGTAAAAATTATCTTTCTTTAGATTCTGAATGAGATTTAAAAAAATACTCATTTAAATTCAGTGAGAACTAACCATACTAGTACCAATTCCTCAAAAAAAGGAATATTCATCCACCAGGCACATTTAAATACACAAAAAATACCCACACGCCTTATAATTTGTTACACATATAATATTGTTCTAACATTACGGCGGTATTTAAAAACCCACATCTGGTGTGTTGGTTCCTTTTTGCGTAATTACTTCCACCTATAGTATATAAGATGCCAAAACCCAAAGTTATTTGTAATCATAAGTTAGACAACATCCCTAATATACTACTTAATTGTTCCTCCAATTTCTGTTTCCCTTCACTATTATCTACAATTAAATCCCATTCTGTATAATCATCCAAGCCACATTCAGAAACACCATCATCAACTCCGGCCTTAAACTGAAAACCTCTTTTCCTTCTAGTATCTTCATCTGCTGTTATCCTGATGATTCTTATTAGATCACCGTATGATTCTTTAAACCAGCGGATGTCTGTTTTTCTTCTAATGTCGCTCACTATCCATAAGGGCTTCTCTGTAGCTGAAATTAGATAATGCAATTTTTATGCATCTATCAATCAATTTTCAGATATTTTTCGGTACGTTGTCACCATGTTGTCACTTACTACCTGTATAAAATGACTACAAGACAACAAGTAGCGAAAATGTACTTAGTCCGAATAAAATGACCTAAATTCAATCAGCTTGTTTAAACACGTCTGCACCGGCGCAGTACAACGCCGTTTCATTTCATTTTTCTTTTCGCAATCGGTGAAATAGTGGTAAGTTACAGGCTCCGTTTTTTGTTTTGTTTTGTGTAGTCTTCATTTCATAAAAGTATTACATAAACATATCGATACTGAACCTTCACTGATCGGACAGGGTTTTTAGTACATATTGTATATGGTGACAGTATTTTCTGTCAACTGCAGCATGCAAAAATACAACTATTAGGTAGATCTCTTAGAAAATTCCCTATTCCAAAGATATCTACATGAATTAAGATGTAACCACATCAATTAATATGAGATTTTGTGTTTACAATCGTATCGATATAATTATGCCAATATTAATTTTAATATAAATGGCTACTGCGCAGAACGGTCGGTCTGCGAAGATAATCTGATGATGTGTATTTTATATACCCTTTATAATGTACATATTAAACGTCTGAATTTTAAGTAAAGGAAACGATAATGCTAACTTATACACGTTAAATAGAGTAACATAGGTTCTTTAACTATGATGAACAGTCCATTCAGAGCAGCGAGATAGAGGCCAGGGTACGTTACTAACCCTATTTTCTCGCGCATTTGAATGCATAAGTATTACTGGTAAAGCTTTCTAAGCTTTCTTACTATGGGTTTGACGTGGATTCGCTAAAAACGGATTGAAAGCTACCTGACCACAGGTCGTTCAGATAACAAGAGGATAGTTAAAAAATAACTTCTTCCTTGTGGCGTGGCTCAGGGTTCGATTTTAGGCCCTTTTGTTTATCCTGTACAGCGCAGACATAATAAAATGTATACATCACTGTAAATATCATATGTATGCCGACGATATACACATATACTCATCTTTCGAGCCAACAACATCGTCAACATTAACCGCAGAACATTTAATAAACGACGATCTGGACAGGATATTCAACTGGCCAAAAGAAACGCACTTATTCTAATCCCATATGATACTGGGCAGTGAAAGTCAGATTAATAAAATATCTGATGCTAATCGTCGGGTTATCTTAATAGGAGAACCAATTGAAAGAAATTGTGTTATTGAGTTATGGATCCTGCGATTAGTTTTGAGGCTCACATAAGTAGTGTTTTAAGAAATTGTTTCTACGGGTTGAAAGTTCTGTATAAATTACGTAAATACCTCCATGTGGACTTATGAAAACGTCTGATAGACACACTTCTACTATCAAGACTAAATTACATCGAGGTTGGATTCCTTTTAGCAAGAACGGAGAAGCTACTAAAACGTATTCAAAACGCATGCGCACGATTCTGTTTTGAAATACCTCGTAGAAGCCATGTTACACCCTTTTTAAATGAATATAACATTATGAAAATGGTCTCCATAAGAAAGTTGCATTTCGCCATAGTACTCTTCGGTGTTATAAATAATCAGATACCGAAATATCTGTACAATAAATTGTCATGGACACGCGATCATTATACATATCCCTTGAGACCATCTGTTCATACGCTAAGTTTCCCTAGTCACAGAACGTCAGCTTTTGGGGAAAGTCTTAAATACACGCCACTGCCGCCATACTGTGTTGGAATGACCTTCCTCCACCCATTAAAAACCTGAATACTATTCAAACTTAAAATAATTTTTAAAAGATATTTACTGTATATGCAAAAATCATCCTAAGTCTTACTTTTTTATTTCATACTTTTATTTATCTATGTACAATTCACAATCAAATACATCAATACTTAAAATTTCTTTTCATATTTGAATACTAGTTGCAATTTTTATAATATTAATTAAACAGCACGGTTGGTGCAATGGCTGATACAGTCGGCAGCTGCGCACCGGGTCGTGGGTTCGATTCCCGCACGGAACAAATATTTGCATGATCTACAGGTAGTTGTTCCGGATCTGGGTGTATTGTGTGTGGAATTTGTGTCTGTAAACGCACCAACGACACAGGAGAAATCCTAGTGTGGGGCAAAGTTTTTTATAAACAAAAAAAAATTCATTAAATATAACACAATAGTACAGTATCAGCCAAAGGACGTCCACTGCTGAACAAAGGCGTCCCCCTTAGATTTCCACAACGAGCGGTTACATGCCGCTCTCATCCAACGACTCCCAGCGACCTTCACCAGGTCGTCGGTCCACCTCGTTGGAGGTCGTCCCACGCTGCATTTTCCGGTGCGCGGTCTCCATTCGAGAACCTTTTTGCCCCAACGGCCTTCAGTTCCACGAGCAATGAGCCCCGCACTCATTACCACTTCAATTTACTAATCCTTTCAGCTATGTCGGCAACTTAAGTTCTTCTACGGATCTCCTCAATTCTAATTAATTAGTATAATAATATAAAATGATTCATTCATCAATAATTTTAGCATTTATGAGTCGTTCGAGAGTCCAGGCCTGGACAACCGATTCCGTTAGTAGAATGCCAGGTTCTGGAAGAAAACTATGCACTGAACGACGGAGTAACCGGTTCCTGGTGAGTCAGGCGATGAAAAATCGCACAACTTTATGTGTGAACCTCAAGATGAACCTTGAGGAAGCGAGGGATGTGAAAATAAGCCTACCTGGCCCCGCCCGACTTCTTAAATAAAGTTTTCTTTTCCTTTTCAGTGGTTTTAATATTTATATCATGTAGGGTTTTTGAAGTCAGTATTTTTTTTTGTTAATAAGTTTTATAATTTTCTGCTGTTGTGAATGATGGTTACACAAGATAATTCAATTCAATTCAATTCAATCATTTATTCAGTAATTAGGTCCTAACAGACACTTTTACACGTCATATTGAAACAACGGAGGCCAATTTCACTACATGACAACCTCTGAGAAGAAATGCCAAAGAAACTCAGGGCTAGGTCTTCTTTATCTTTTTTTTAATACTTTGTTTTACAAAATATTTAAAACAACTGTTAAACAATAATATATAAAAACAATTGCAGCTACAATTACAACACAAACAATGCAGATAAAATTCCGTTTCCAGGGAAGCCGCATGTGCAGATATTAGATAAAAAATTATAAAAATTAACGCCACACGTCCCTATCGTCAACATAGTCTTTGATTTTATAATAGGCTTTTTTTATGAGAATTGCTTTAATGTGCGTTTTAAACTTCCCATCAGTAAGATCTGTAATTCGTTTTGGTAACTTATTATAGAATCTGACACAATTCCCTAAGAAAGACTTATTTGTCTTGGTTAATCTATATAAAGGTACCACTATTTTATGTCTGTCTCTAGTATGTTTGTCATGATAGTCGCTCTTTAATTTAAATGTATCAAGATTTTTACGCACGTACATTATATTCACGAAGATATAAAGTGACGGCAGAGTGAGTATATTGATTTCTTTAAAACACTCTCTAAGCGATTCGCGAGGACCCATTTCGTAGACAGCGCGGATAGCCCTTTTCTGTAATATGAAAATTGAGTCAACGTCAGCCGCTGCACCCCAGAGCAGGATGCCATAGGACATGATGCTGTGGAAATACGCGATATACACTAGTCTGGCAGTAGGTACATCAGTGAGCTGCCTAATCTTTCTTACTGCATATGCAGCAGAACTTAACCTGCTTGACAAAGCTGTGATGTGAGCTCCCCATTGTAGCTTTGAATCAATAGTGATACCTAGAATAAAGTTTCAGAACGAAAGCTATCCTTTAGTTTAGCGGGGAATACTTCCACTTGAATTGAAAAAAAATATGCATATAAAATCTTAAGTTGCTGTCATAAGCGAAGTGGGTAAACACACGCGTTCGTGATATTATTGTGGAAAAATTGCGCTATCTTAGTGGTTTTATTAGTTTTTATTGAGATTTTTCTTTGTGTGGTGACGGTTTGTGTGAGGTAGCGGGTAAGTGTTTTCTTAAAGATTTAAAGGCCATAATAGGCCCTAGTCAACATGGGGGACGAGTCCCCCGGTAGACCTCCCGATATATTTTCATCCCCATCCCCGGTATTATTTACTCAAGAATCCATTATCTCCGATCGTAGTTTAAAGCGTCCAGCTAGCGAAAACCAAGATATTCTCTCTCCAGCTAAAAGAAATGTAACCGACTTAGACACGCCATCAGCTTCAATCCAAACTACATTTTCACACCCGAGTATAGAGATCCCACGGTCTTATAGTGACAAGGATCATGGCCCATTTATTGTCCATGTGTCCCTCGCTGAGAATGCTCCCACAGCGGGTCTGTCCCTACGCCCTATGAAGGTTGGTCAAATTCTTATGAAACACAATGTACAGAATATTGTCAGAGGGGGAATCAAACTAGTGGGCCGCAACAGGATTGCAATTGAATTCTCTACTTCATCTGCAGCAAATGACTTTACTTCTCATCCCTGCCTCTCTACTTCCAATCTTGTAGCTTCCATCCCATCATATAATGTTACTCGACTTGGTTTGGTCCGAGGTGTTCCATGTGACTGGTCCATGTCTGAATTTGCTGAAGCTGTTGAACTTCCAGAAAACTGTGGCAAGATTCTTAAACTTAGACGTTTAAACAGAAAGTCTTCTTCAGAAACAGGCATTCAGTGGACACCTACGCAATCCGTGGTTGTCACTTTTGAAGGACAAATCCTCCCTAAGCACATCTATTGTTTTTACAACTCTCTCCCAGTAGAAGTTTATCAGCTCCCATCTATACAGTGCCATAACTGTTGCCGGTTTGGCCACTTTAAAACCCAATGCAGGTCAAAAGCCAGATGTTTTAAGTGTTGTCAGAGTCACCCAGGGGAATCTTGCAATATTCGCATCACACGCATTGCAGGTCGAATGTGCCGACCCTCCTCTCGCGCTACGTAGACAATATCTATCAGACAGATTTGTTTTCAAACTCCTCCACGACCCTTCCCATCCCTTACTTTCCCGTCTTAGTACCCTTTCTCAAAAAATCACTGCAGGTGGTTATTGGGCTAGGAAATCGCCCCCTAGAACTGTTTCAAGCTATAGGAAAATAAAAAAATTACCCCCACACAACACTGATTCTGTTGCTTTTTCTCTATTCAAATTTGACTATAATGTCCTTACATTCAATCCACACATCTTACTTGACTTGGGAATCTCAAAGCTTCAACCAGGTGCTAATTCCTTATTTGAACAATCTATTTCTCAAAATTTCCCCGACTGGCTCACAATCTTCACCAATCTAAACTAACAAGTGAAGGATGTGTTGGTGCTGCAGTATGGATACCCAAATTTCACGTAGTCCTAAATTACAAATGCCCACCTCATTCCTCTGTGTTCACAAGGGAAGCTGTCGCTATCCTGGAAGCTGTTTCTTTTGTGGAATCCCATAATTTGAATAAAACTGTTATACTCACAGATTCTAAAAGTTGCTTGCAAGCACTATTAACTAACCAATTTAAAAGCAAATCTAATTTCTGTATTATCTTAATAATTCAAGAATTACTATATAAGTGCAGATCTAGAGACATTGACGTCGCTCTTGCCTGGGTTCCCAGTCACAGCGGCATCAAGGATAACGAACTCGTGGATTCTTGGGCCAAAGATGCCGTTGATTCCGGTTCCTTAACCCACTATAATCTTTTTCCCCCAGATATCTTATCCCTAGCCAAAGTTTTTATGTTCCAGTCCTGGAGTGCTCAGTGGCACGTGTCCAACTCTGCATGTGGTCGACAGTATGGCAGAATACAACCGACAATTCGGAAAAAACCTTGGTTCCATAAATACCGACATGGTAACAAGTTTGCCACCTCAACCATATGTAGACTTCGACTGGGTCATTGCTGCACGCCTGTATTCTTAAGTAAGATTAGGGCGAGGGACCACTCTCTCTGTGAGTGTGGGATTGATGAAGGTACCACCGACCACATCTTCTTTTCCTGTCCTAAATATCCTATATCCCTGTATGAAATTCTCCCTCCTTACATTCCTCGCCCCATTAATTTCCTCTCCCTTCTTACGTTTGTTGATTCTCCCTTTGTAATTATACTGCTTAAATATATTACTCGTTTTGGCATTAGGTTGTAATTAGTAATACTAACTCTTTTTGTTCTGCTAACTAATCTCCCTCTATTTAAACTATTAAGAGTTGAATGTAGTTATACTTTATCCGTGCTATAATGTGACGTCTCTCCCTTTGTGACATTGTGTTTGTTTTTCGTGTTGTTTTAGGTGGCGGATAAACACTGAACAATCTCTTTATAAATTTGCAGCCGCCGAATATCTAGCGTGTATTAGCTTACAACATTGACATTGGCAGAATCGTATTGGGCCTAGACTCAATGGAATAAGGCCAGAAAAAAAAAAAAAAAAATCTTAAGTTGTAAACAGAACTATACTATGGTTAAAACTATTTTTTATCCTTGTTATGTTTACGTTTCACGTCGTCCTCACGCACTACACTACAGAAATAGGTTTTTGTTAAGAACCTAGTTTGAATATTGTGCGCATTCATGGGGTGCAAGATGATAACTAAAATAATAAAATAAAAGGGTATAAAGGACAAAATCAACTAGTATCGGGGTCTGATAAAGTTATAGCAACGTATTTGAGACTATTCATCAAGAGAACCCTAACAAGAGAAAACAACTTGATAGAATCAGATACACGAAGAACAAGAAAATGGAAAATTTTCACTTGGCACAGTTTATGAAAGGACTATGAAATTGGACTTCTGGGGTGGAAGGCCTGGTGACCTGAAATACAGGCTTCAACCTAGTGTAGGCACCAGTCTCCCACAGTAAATTTGTACAATAACAATATACCAATAAACACAATACAATATTTATTTTGTAAATAAATAACTACTTAGAAATATTTATTATCCCTGTTTTAAGTTCAATGTTGTAGTTATATCTTCGTATCTCATAACTCTTTTATTATATAAACTTAGATCATAAGAAACTGATGCACTTTACCTTCTATTTCAGGCTTCGTACCTACAAAATCACTGACTGTGTAAATTATTTAGCTAATAATTTATTATACTTATTAAACTAAGTATAATAAATTATTAATAAAGAAATAGGGTATTTCTAATGTACACCTCTGGGTATATGTACAGTCAGCATCATATATAAAGTGGCAGCCACGGTAACCAAATATTTAGAAACATCCAAAGTGATCACTGATATCCTGTCAACCATGGTCGTCTAATTGTTCAGGTCACCAATCGTGATCAAATATATCGGAACAACAAAAACGTCATTATATGAGGTCATTCAAACCGTCATTATTATAGTAACAAGCACAACGCCAGTAGTTTCCAAGCAGCCAAGGTATTCAAAAATATGAAACACGCTAGTGAACTGAACTTTATCTTTACCACACAGGGTTTAATTTGCAATGATTTTAAATTAACACACCGAACAAAGTGCACATTACAATCTAGGTACATTTTGTGTAAAATCGACATGGTTTGTCTAGGCTAGAGACATCCTGCGTGTACATAGGTACCATTGTATTGAATTTAAAGTGTCGAGGATCGTAAAATAATATTGTTTACAATCCTGTTTTAGTTCACCAGGCTAATTATAAACATTGCCTGATTGCCGATTATTATAAATTTAGTCAGTGTTGTGTGAAACAGGCTTTCGAACTATCAAACTAAAATTATTATAATAATGGTGCCGGCTTGCCGTGTGATGCCGGCTGCCGTGTGGTGCCGGCTTGCCGTGTGCTGCCGGCTTGCCGTGTGGTGCCGGCTCAGAATGCCACCACCCCATCTCCTCCCATGGGTGTTTGGATTAGCCGGAGGATGGGCAGCAGCATCCTTCGAGTAAATTAACAACTCAACTACGACCGCCAACCCACCTGCCAAGCGTGGCGATTATGGCAAAACCCTCCAATGAGCGAGAACACATCCATATCGGTGGTTGTGGTGATCTTTGGGGGAGGCCTGTGTCCAGCAGTGGACTTCACTCGGCCGAAACGATGATGATGTTTAATTTTATTGAAACGGCAAATTACAAACTCTTTGCTTTGTGCCTTGGTTCTTCTGCAGGCATTCTATGGTGTAAACCATAGATGATACAAATATATAACTGAGAGTGTAAACCATTTTCATGAACCCGTCGTCGATCTCGTATTTAATATCTATTATCTATAATTCACATAGAACAAACAGATAATTCATAAAAGCATCTTCTTCTTCTTTTAGATTATGGCTTCTGTGGAATATCTTTCACAATTTCGCCAATGTCAAGTATAAGGCAACGATGTATGGTGTTCTGAATCTTTACATATAAAATATTTCTCTAAAATGAAAGAATTCTACAATAATGTCCATAAAAGCATCGTAAAACGACATGACATTATGCAGTTGACATGTATGAATGTAATCAATCATCAACTATTATACATACTGATAATAAAATGAGGTTCACTTAGCATCTAAAAATATGACATAGACTTAAACTCGCCCGTTTTTATAAAGAGCTTTTATTTCTTAAAAATTCAATTGGGACTGATTCACTGACTGAACAAGTCTTCATAGTCTAGTCTTTCTAGTCTAGCATGCATTTATTTGATTAAACAAAACACATGCCAATGACGGCACGCATGAAATGAAACAGATAGGTGGTATAAGAAATATTTTTTATTCTTACAATATTGTCAAGTTCAATGTTGGGTTTAGATAAATGAGACGCTATGAGATTAAGATAACGTTTATTTTACTAGCGTGTTACATATTTTTGAAAACCTTGGCTGCTTGGAAAATACTGGCGTTGTGCTTGTTACCATAATAATGACGGTTTGAATGACCTCATATAATGACGTTTTTGTTATTCCGATATATTTGATCATGATTGGTGACCTGAACAATTAGACGACCATGGTTGACAGGATATCGGTGATCACTTTGGATGTTTCTAAATATTTGGTTACCGTGGCTGCCACTTTATATATGACGCTGACTGTACATGTCAGATTCATAACTGTAAACTTTAGTATGTACATACAATTTAAGGGAGAACTTAGTGTAGACATTGTTTTAACATTTTTAAAGAGAACCATAACAATAAATATATACCTACAACCAAACTTACCATCTTGACAGGCAATTCTACAAAAATATCCATAATCTTTGTTTCTCATCTCATCACTCCAGTCAATCATATCCATCCGGTATTGTTCCTTATAGTCACTGTCACCCATCAGCTCATTCAAATTTAAATTATTTTCCTTGGCCCAATGACTCTTTATGGGCTGTGATATTTTTAACACTTCACATCTGTCACTCAGCCTACAACCAATATTATAATAATTAACACAAACTTTTTTCTTTTTGTTGTATGCTTATTATTTTCTTAATAATGTCATCTTAGTAAAATTTTGTAATTTCAAGTTGTTCAACAGACAATATATTTCATTTACACCAATTTGTGGCAAAAGCAACAGTTAGTAGTTAAAAAAAACATACGACAACACTGTAAAAAGATAAAATCAAGCAACTAAATGACCATGAGGAATTTGTTGTGAAACCATGAAGAACTTATTATTTAGTTTGGCCGTAAGTTTGTTATATTCACGTAATTTAAATATGTTATTCATTAAAATAAAAAAGGTATTCAGAAAATCACGTCGGCTTAATAATCCAGTCATTAATCAATGAAGAATAAATAAAATGTGAAAAAAAAAACTATACTTACAATTTTTGTAAATGTGTGGTTATGTAATCCTTGCCAGATTTTCTTTTTCCGCTAAACAATAATATTATTTGTGGCATTTCTAAGCGGCTGAAATAAATTCAATTCTGTCTAAAAATATTTAACTAAAAACTACCTAAGACTCCTGAGCTTCTTGTATTAACTTCTCTTGAATACAGTGTAATTTTCAGACACGTACTTTTTTACACCAATGACTTTCTATAGAAACCCACTTTTCATAAGTACAAATTCCTTTTACTCTTAATTTACTGACGACTAACTAAAACACGTTCAAATTCAAACAACAACACAATGTACTCTGTGAACAACACCAAATGACACTGATTTCTTCTTCTTCTTGTTTTTTCATGGCCAATTCCATTTTGCCAGTGTCAAGATAAGGTTCAATTCTTTACATTCATAAAATATATCTCAAAATGAAAAAAAAAAAAAAAAATCGACACGTGTCAGACGTCAGTATATCATTCATAAACTTTGTTAAAGTACTCTCAAGTCTCAATGTACTTTGTGAGTTTGTGGTACTCTCATACTCTACGGAGACCGGAGTTGTGTACATAAGTTGACATCAGTGTTGCCAACCCCTACAGAATTTTTCCTCCAAGATCATTTTTAAATCCCCCTAGAAACCCCTAAGTTTTTTTAGTACCTTTGCCTAGTATAGTTTGTTTAGGTTTACAAATACTTTTTATTGATGTAGGTATAGTATAGTTTATAAGTAACTCTTTTAGCACATGAAATAAAACAATAATTATGCAATGTATTTCATCATCATAATGGCAGCCCAAAAAACGTCCACTGCTGAACAAAAGCCTCTTGCATAGGATGGCCGGTTACATGCCATGTCGTAATTTTGGGGGGACAGCCCAGTTCCAGTACTCACCACGGTTGGTAAGCGCAGAATGGCTACTGATCACACGGGGCCTAACTACGAACTCTTATTTCCAGGCGGTATACACCGTAAACTGAACTGCCATGTGATTTCGTACTATGAACTCTTAATACTAGCGGTGTGCGTTGCAAACCGTAAACAGTTATTGAAACTATGTATCGCGACAAATACCTAAAACTATGTATTGGTCTCTTCAGAAACTATTTATCGGGCGAAACACTTTATTCACACAGCATTGGATCGTCGATAAACAGTTACCGAAACTAGCCGAATGACTCCGACTGAGTTAACCGAAGTAAACCCGACCGATACCGACGATCGCACGAACAAGAAGCGAGATCACGCATTTATGAATTTTAGTCATACTAAATAATAAAAAAAAAATCACATTTTATTATATTTTATTAGGAATGATTTTTATGCCGCTATCAAATCTTTGACACGTTATTTAGGTATATCCATCCTATATTGGCACGAGTATAAATTACATTTAAGAACTAGCATAAGACTAGAATATATTGTGTCAAATTATTGTATTTTACCAGTCATAATAATCATTTACCACAGAAAAAGAACAAAAAAACAAAGTATACATTTTTTCAGTTTATAGCGAACTTGAATTTGTTTACTATTGATAACATGTTTCGAAGCAAATACATAAACCGACACGAAAACGTTTATCATTTCATAAACACTTTATACGCATCTCGTCCAATAAATAGTTACCGTAAATACATAGTTTTGTGTTGATAACATGTTTTGAAGCAAATACCTGAACCGACACGAAAACGTTTATCATTTCATAAACACTTTATACGCATCTCGTCCAATAAATAGTTACCGTAAATACATAGTTTTGTGTTGATAACATGTTTTGAAGCAAATACCTGAACCGACACGAAAACGTTTATCATTTCATAAACACTTTATACGCATATCGTCCAATAAATAGTTATTGAAAATACATAGTTTTGAAACACTTTATCGGATACCAATACATAGTTTCGGTTCGGTTCGCGCAAAAAGCTTTATTACCCACTTCTACTTAATACCAGCCAGTAAGCGGTCACCTGATACTTGGCTGACATCTGCCTGGATTATATCTGGCAATACGGTACTATGAAAGTTCATTTGACATTTAATTCATATTTTCGCTGTCAAAAAGTGACCTTCAGTTTACGCTACACTTGTATAGCTTTTATTGGATTGTTTTTAGTTATTTGGTGATATGTTTTAATTGCTACATTTTTATGTCAACAATGTATCATAGTTGATGTACGAACTGAAATACATACGCCATTTTTGTTACGCTATAAATCTTTAAACTTTTTAAAGTAATAATTTGTTACAATGGTGAGTCGTACGCTGTTTTAATTTATGTTAATTTCTATTCCCCATATTGCTAGTTCAGCAGCTAATAATCCAATAAATTTGAATACTTTGTTTGTGTGTGTCATAAATCAGCGCATGACTGCTAACCTACAAAAATATACGTGCTACCGATACGAGCGCTCGATCTGGACTGCGCTTTCGCTCGAATATGTGGCCGATTACTCATGCTCATACTGCCAGACCTTTGACTCACGCACAGATAACCGACAAATAATAATAGTTTAAAAAAACACGCTGACACAAAAAAACAACTGAGTGCCCGAAAGAGCAAGTCTGGAACTGCACGCATGCGTAGTTCGCGCACTAGCTCTGTCTCTCTTACTCGCATGCAAAGGATGCGGAAAGAAATTAATTAATCCTGGCGAATCTAATTAGGATAATCGGATATTTTGATCGGATTATTGCATTGTCATCGACCTTTGACAGGTGTGCAAAGTTTGAATCAAATCTGATCGTTCAAAGTAGGGCAAAATCGAGCTCAAAGGAGTCGGTTACAAACAAACATACATACATACATACAGGTGAAGCTAATAAAAGCGTGTTAAAAAGGGAGCGGTGGTCATGACGAGTAGCATGACGAGCGGCATGACGAGCGGCATGACGAGCGGCATGACGAGCGGCATGACGAGTTACGTAGCCACACTATTTCTCTGCTTTCTCCTTCGACGACTTCCCTTCCCTCTTTACTCATAGAATGCGTGGCTGTGATATTAGAATAAAAACTTTGTAACAGTAATCAGATTCACATAATGTAATCCATTTCTGTTACCGTATTTGGAACTGCATCGGGATAGCTTTCTGCAAAACTTGTTTATACTATGCTTTATTAAAAGTATACTAACAAATTCTTAAATACACTTTTAGAGACCTAATAAATGTCATAATCGGTTCATTACCGCCTATTAGTTGCAACAATCCACGTTTTATCGCATTTTGAGATCATTTGGAAATCTGCAAGTATAATAAAAAAAAATAAGTATCTTACATTTTTATCAGAGGTTCACACGCATATATGACATAATCGGCTCATTACCGTCTCACTGCTGGGCACGGGATTTTCTCACGATGGAAATGGATCTAAAACTATGCTTTAATTATAAAATGTTGCAAGTTATAGGGATTGCGTAAATTATTCAGGATTACCCATAAGAACGGGTAAATTCCCCGTAAAAAAGTGGCAACCCTTAGTATGGAGGATATAAAATGAAAATATCTTGCAAAATTACGATTTATGAGTTTCACCACTTGAAACTAATGATTTAATACATTACTACGACTATTCGATTAGAAGTAGTACAACACAAATTACTTATAAGCTCTTTAAGATTGCAAAAATCGAATACTTACGAGTGAAAGGACAACCGGCAATCTTCATCATGGTATTACTTTTACAGTTAATTACACTGCACTTTACCATTTTACACAGTTGCACAAATGTAAAGTGTTGAATTAAGCACGAAATAGATAGAATTTACTGTATTAATCGCCGTGTAGTATTTATTATTCAATTAGACATCTGCAATGTTCGTAAACGTCAAAGTTGTTTGGCTCAATGAAATGACAAGCCGACTTTATAGGCCACGATAAGGGACAGAAATATTGCAACTCTGTCTCTTTTCTTTGCTAGTGATATTAATATGGAATAACTTTATCTTGTGCAAATGCAAAGGAAAATATCCAGCAGTCTATTGCTTACTCTGTCTACGAATAATGCATACATAATGTAAAAAAGACGCTCGTTCAAGTTTACACAGGAGCTGTCATCGATAAAATAAAAAAATGGAAATAGTATAGTAAAGACACTAATAGATTGTTTATTTTGGCTCCCATAACATCTGTTTTCGGAAATCGATGTTTTCCATTCGATATTCATCTTAAATCGATTCATTTGAATCGATATTAATATTGATTTCAAAAAGGTCATCATATCGGCTATTTATACATCCACTGCTGAACAAAGGCCTCCCCCATAGATTTTCACAATTGTATCTCATTTTGGGGTGAATTTGCCAATACTCACCACGCTTGGCAGGCGGTTTGGTGAGCGCAGTGTTGCTACCGTTTCACAGCAAACGCCGCTGCCCATCCCTCTGGTTTAGATTCCCTTAGTCGCCTTTTACGACATCCACGGGATGAGATGGTATAGTGCTATATTCTTAATCCGGACACATCACGGAGGTGTGATATTTGAAGATAACTTCAACTGACTACGTAACTTGACTAACAAAGATATTTATCTAAAATCGATCATCGCTAATTGACAGTGAGTTACTTGAGTTAGTGACAGTCAAGATTCACAAATGATGATCGTCATGATGATGATATAACGAAGAGGGAGAGGTCAACTTACCGATGAAAGGTCAAGCTTTCGTCTAATCGTCCATAGTCGCTCTCACAGCCTAAAATAGCGCAGTGCACCATGCTTGGCAGGCAGGTATGGGCAACAACCGGCCCCAGGGGGGTGAAACTTTCATATAAGTGACAGTAAACATTTTATGTATGGAAGGTAACGACATCTATAGTTCACTTTTCAAAACTTATTAAATAGTTTACAAACCGTTCTTAATAGGTGGTGCCAGCTGTCATCAGTAGAAATAAGTGTAGCCATATTACTTTAAACAAAAATAATTGTAGATTTAAATCTACCAGTGAGCAAAGGCTGCTAAACAAAACATTGATATAAAATTATATCTGTTAGCATTTAACAATGCCAAATAGGTCTTATGTCTTTCTTATCTTAATAAAAACATCAGTTCATATATACAAATAAAAAATCAAACATATTTAAAAAAGGACATGGTAGAAAATTTAATAATATGTGCAATCAATCATAGATTATGATGATATTTCACTTGGTCAAAGGACTTAGACTCGAGGCCAAAATAATAACAAAAAAAATACTTGACAGCCAAATCAAAAGTGTAATGGTAATAATTAAGGTATTTTAAGAAAAAACACAATTAAACCGTGCGACGATGCCGTCATATTTTTTAGACTTTTTTTTTTTATAATTGTGAAATATTTGATTGAATATGTAAAGATTAATTAATCTAAACAACGTACAACGTTGCCTTATACTTGACATTGGTAAAATTGTGGAAGATACTCTACAGAAGCCATACTCTAAGAGAAGAAAGTATTTTAAGGTACATTGTCATAAAAAAGAAATAAATTTGTATGTCTATAATATTTTGCTTTTTAATTTCAATGATTCCCTTTCATAAAAAAATAATATTTTATTACAGTATATATGTATACCTACCTATATAGATTTGAAACAACGTATACTGCCATCTAGTGGCAAATAGAACGGATTATCTAGTTTGTATCAGCGCCATCTATTTTTTACGTAAATACAACTTAAATGTATTTTCTCAGAGTTGCACATCTATTTCAATATTAGTGTATAATCTATGACCGGCCCGCTGTAAGATATGATATGGCCCGCGAGACAAAAAAAAAATATTTCATTAGGTACTTATACTCACGGGAGTGACAGTTAGGTGGCAAATATCAAATCCTTTAATGTTTGCCGCCTCACTCTTTGATAATCGCCGCCACTCGGCTTGCTCGATCTTTGAGGTTTGCCGCCTCACGGGCAAGATTTATTGCTTCTCAATTATTCTAAACTAGTTTATTCCAGATGATTCCTTCATTTTGCCTATATAAGCGGGTGGCCCGAACGTTAGTTCATACTTAAATATAAAGAAAGCTAGGCTGGAGGCTACTTAATGCTTCGCCAATTTGCCCGGTTAAGCAGATATATCCCCCTTGGGATTACTGCGAGAAGCCCTACATAAAAAAAAAAAAAAAAAAAAAAAAAAAAAAAAAGTTAGTTCAGTTCTATTTGAGCTACCGAGGTGATAACTTGGACAAGTGATATCCTAGCGAACTGCTCCGAGCCGTCAACTTGCTTTGTGACTTTGTGTGCATCTTGAGTGGTTACTAACTATAGTTCTATATTAAGTTTATTGAACGAAAAGTAAACAAAAATGATGTCTGGTGGAAAGAAACGAAAAGTAAATACAGAGGGTCGGCAGTTTCAAGAAAAATGGACTGAAGAATTCTTTTTTATCTTGCACAATGGTAAGCCTATTTGTTTGCTGTGTAATGAATCCATTTCAGTAATGAAAGAATTCAAAATAAAGAGGCCTTACTCAACTAAGCATACTACGCTGCACTCACTGACAGGACAATTAAGAACAAACAAAATCCAGGAGCTTACCGCAAATTTGGAAAAATAGTAACAAATGTTTCATAAACAAAGAACACAACTTGATAATGTGAAAATGTGAAAGCTAGTTTTATAGTTAGTTCAAAATTGGCAAAGACATTAAAACCATTTGCCGAAGGAGAATTTATCAAGGTTGAATGTTAGAAGTTTGCGAAATTTTTTGAAACGGTTTTACGAGCTTAGAAATGAGATAACAGACTTTATGAAAATAAAAGATAAACCACTGTCTGAATTGAGTGACCCAAAATTGATATGTGACTTAGCATTTCTGGTCGATGTTACAGGCTATTTGAATGATCTATATTTGAAACTTCAAAAACAAGGATAGTTAGTAAATGATTTGTACAGCCATTTGAAAGCGTTTCAGATCAAACTACGCTTGTAGGAGTCACAGATGCTGTCTGGTAACAATTACCATTTCAACACGCTCTCTGCGCATGAAAATATTGCTTATGCTCAATATGCTGAAGAACTCAAGTTATTGTCGGAACAATGTTCGAACAGATTTAGCGACTTCAAAAACATGGAAGACTGTTTCAGTTTATTTGCTACTCCAACAAAATGTAATGTACAAAATGCTCCAATACACTTACAAATGGAGTTGATCGAGATTCAAGAAAACTCACTACTAAAATCCAAATATGAAGACGTAGAGTTGTGCGATTTCTACAAAAAAAAAACCTAGGATTGGACAATTTTCCGCAGCTTAGAAAAAGTAGATTGATTTGTGCGTTTGGCAGTACTTATAAATGTTCTTTTCATTAATGAAAGTTAATAAATCAACAAAATTCTTTACGTCTTTGTATCAGTGGAATTAATCCAAATATCGATGGATTGGTTTCCCAAATTCAAGCTCAAGTGTCTCATTGATTTCAGTGTATTTAACTTTCGTAGTTTGTAACAATTGCAAATTTAACGATTTAATTATAATGTACCATTTTTTTCATTTTCATTTTGTTATTTTAATAAATTGTACTATAATAAGTAATAACATTGTCGTATTATTTTGTGTCTAATATCTATCGCAAAAAATATTATCACTACTTTAAAATGCACTAAGTACTTTTATACGCGGCCCGCGAACATATTTGCACGGTAAAGTTTGGCCCTCAACATGTCAAAGGTTGCCCATACCTGCTTTAAGGGTTCAATAATATTCACAACGTGCAAAATCACAAAAGTTCTTAAAAAATATCACTTACTAGCCTGAAATACAATTCACCAAGATATTTCACTAAATTGTTTATCACCAGTTCGCTGGAGCTAAACAATCCCCACTACTAAAATAAAGGTATACGCCGAAAGAGATAAAACATTATGATGTTGTCCCCCTTACTCCTACATCTATTTGTATAGAAGCAGATCTTTTCCTTGTGATTTCTGGATTTTATGAGATCTATAGAATACGAGTCACGAGAATAGAAATTCACATAGAAACAGGAATTGAAAACCATATGGCGAAAAAACATTTTAGATAGATTATTTTTCTAATATTTTGTATGTTATGTTATTCTTATTAATCTTAACACCGTACAACGTTGCCTTATACTTGACATTGGTGAAATTGTGGAAGATACTCTACAGAAGCCTAAGGGTGAGATTCAGAAACGAGTTTAAGCGTGAACTTACGCTTCCATCTGTCAAAATTATGAGCGTAAGTAGTGCGTTTTGATAGCGTTAAATCACGCTTAGACGAGTTTCTGAATCTCACCCTTAATCTAAGAGAAGAAGATCTTAGCTTTTATTTTAACCATACTCTACGACCACTACCTCTAACAAGGTGTATTTTGATGTCTTGTTAAAATTATTCTATTGTTTTTTTTAAATATTTTGTATTTGTACTTGCAGTACCTACTTTGTACATAGATTTACGTAAAAAGTAAAACTGTTATAGTTCTAGTTCTAGTATATTTAAAGAGGTATATAGTAAATAAAACAGTAAATAATTAACAATTTACTTAGTAATTTGTTATATTTTTGAATTAATGATGAATTATCATATTACATCACAGAATTTAAAGAATAAATACTTAGTTGAAATGCTGCCACCTCTTGTTTTACGACTAAAACTTATTACGAATGTAGTATAATAAAAAATAGAGGGCGTAGAACTAAGATGTTTTGTTTCCAAAACTATCTGCATGTACAGCAGAGCAGTTACCTACCCAGTGAAAGGGAATCAAAGACGAAACGAAAAATAATTGCTCATTAATTCATCAGGAAGTGGGTAACAACTTACGTTTTTAAGTTTATCAGCAGTTATTTTGATACTGTCTATACTGTTGTTGTGCTGTTGTCATCTACAGTTTTGATATCTCTATTTATCTCATCTATAGTCATGTTGCAAGTTACAATTCCAATAGGCAACGGACTAGTCCTATTCTGTAGACTAGACATTAATTTCATTTGATCTATTTAATGAAAGAATCGATAGATGGCAGCACACTTACTTTAGAAGACAGGTTTACATTTTATCGAACTCTTATTAACATGTCCCAACTCCCAGTAAATGTCTTAATAATCTTAATAAATAATAATCTGAAATGTTATATGCCTTTTTTGTTTACTGCAATTCTCGATATTACTTCCACTTTCATACAATGTACGAAAACTTTATTGTTTTTATTTCATAACTTGTACTTCATAAGGAAAGAAATCCAGATATTAAAATACTGCTTTTAATACTGTTATTTGTTACATACTGACAGGCGTAATTTAAGTATGTACCTACCTACTTAAAAAGTAGCAACCTACTACTTATGAAGGTTTTATGAGCGGAGTCTTCTGTCCTACTGTCCTACTCTAATAGCTGAAGCTCTGCTCACAACCAAAGTAGAAAGCGTCCAATAAAACATTAGGATCTTCTATTCCTCTTGAACAACTACCTATACCTACTCTCGTAACAATGTTATAGGGGCGGCATACCCCTTCGCTCATCCCCGGGGCGAAGGAAGTTCATGAAGAATTTCCTCTTGGCACCGATAAAAAAAAAGGCTGATAATCATAGTAGAGATCGGTAGTTAATAGATTCAGCTGCTTACATTAATATTTATATTATGAAGGGCTTCTCGCACTCATCCTAAGAGGTATGTAGATGCTTAACCGGACAAATACTGCTGCTTACATTAAATTCACTGCATCCTTTATATTATCTCTACTAGGCAGGTAGGTACCGGTCAGTAACAAAAGCTGAACATTTTAGTTTTTTTTTAACTGGATGGAATAACTGGAAATCTAAATAATTCACAATAAAAACTTTAAATATCTATGGACCTGCATATTTTAGAATATATTAAAGCTTTTATTATGCATCAATACGTTTTCCAAAGAATGCCATGTTTAAAAACTAAAATGTTCGGCTACTTTTGCTGACTGTATTGTACTGTTATTTGTAGGAACATTGAGTAAGACTACACACCTATTACGTGGTGTGGTGCCGGCTCAGAATACCACCACCCCAACTCCTCCCGTGGGTGTCGTAAAGGTCGACTAAGGGATTAGCCGGAGGATGGGCAGCAGCGTGCTTCGAGTACATTACCAACTCACTGCGATCGCCAACCCGTCTGCCAAGCGTGGCGATTATGGCAAAACCCCCCAATGAACCCACAACACACTCATATCGGTCGTTGTAGTGATCTTTGGGGGAGGCCTATGTCCAGCAGTGGACTTCATTCGGCCGAAATAACATACCTATTATACCTACCTATACATCCAGAAAATACATAAAACTTACCTGTTTAGAGGATTTTATAGGTAGGTATCCCAGGTAGGTAAGTAGGTAGGTACTTAGTTAATCATCTTAGTCATCGGAGATACCTCATTTATTTATTTATTTATACTTTTATGCACAATGGCAGCACCTACCTGTACAGGTCGGCCATATGGTATTCTCTACGTAAGTAGATAGTAAGTGTAACTATTATAACGTATTTACGTTAGATAATCATCGTTACTAAAACTACCCATACATACTCCTAGCAAAGGAACTACGACGGTACCTATTCAATAAAACTTATCAATATTGTTCATTAGTACATCGATCTCCGTGACTAAGTGAATGAATATCTCAGCCCCGTATAGTACCCGAGTTGTAGGTAGGTACTATAGTATCGCCCACGCCACATTATTATATTTATTATACCCAACATAACATACCTACCTATATCTCACTATTAAATAAATTCGTGCCGACACGAAAAAATGGCGTTATTTGAATGCTGGCCGATAATTTAAATGTAGCAACAACCGCTTTTAGCTTACAACCTTAATTGACTTAAAAATGCTTATCAATATATCGAATCAATAAAAACTTTTGACCACATAACTCTAATCACTAAAATCAACTTTAAACGCATGACATAAAAGTCAATTTTAAAAGTCGAGAGGCTCGGACTTGTACTGTTTCAGAATGAGGGTAAAGTTGGAAGCACGATGCACGCTCACGACTTTCTGAACAACTCCGGACATGACATTCCACGTTTCGCTGTAGATTAGAAAGAGACGGAGAGCGACCTACTCGCTGAAAAAAACGAGACAGGCGACCACCGAACAGTCCACGTGGACTGCTTAATATCAACACAGGAGCAACGACCAATAGAAAACGGTACCGCTAATGTATTTCTCACCTCCGCACTCACACTAAGGGCAACTGTCATTTTTATATTATTTATGCGATTCTAAACTTTCTGTCGTTCATTTAGAGTTTCAAATCTGGTGTTCTGGCAAGATGGTACACCATTTTCAAAATGCCTCATAAAAATGCTATGTTATGATTTTAGATCATATTATAAAGGCATAGGGTACATTGTCGTGCGTGAAGTGTTCTGCGGTTCTTGAATTTAAAACGATTCCCAAGAACACGGGCGCAAGTTGGTGAAGGTTGGAGGAGGCCGCGGTGCAAACTGCATCGTCACAGCGTACCCCCCGGCCCACCCCGGAGCTCTCCTGCCTTTATTGTAGATTCAGTGCATAGGTCTGTGTGTGTACGTCTGTTCAAACTCAACTGTTGTGCTGAGGCACGACGTTTTCATAGCTTTCCGACCGAGAGGTGCATGCAGTGCGGCCGCCCGCCAGCCGCTGCACTCATGCTCGCATTATTTTACTG
The DNA here is from genome assembly GCA_947459985.1 of Diloba caeruleocephala. NCBI lineage: Eukaryota > Metazoa > Arthropoda > Insecta > Lepidoptera > Noctuidae > Diloba > Diloba caeruleocephala. The sequence continues at coordinate 10,176,265 of OX381618.1, forward strand.
TTGCAATATGCTATAGGTACCTACGTTTTTGTTTTTTTATAGCATTTGTTTGACCAACTGAACAAAGGATTTTCGTATGGGGCGATTATATGGAAAATGCTTGTACCTTGCTTGTTCACATTAAAAGTAACGACTATTTTAAAGGCACGACCATAAATATTTATTCAAATACTTTCTAACCTAGTTGAAAACACACACCTACATATGATGAAATGTGTAACCATGTGTGACTTTCTTTATTTCATACACTTGCATCGATATCGACATAGGTATAAAACTAAATTACCTACATTCTAAATTAAGAACGTATACCATTCAACTGAAATACCTAAATTAATTGAATATAAAAACTCTTAAAATACCTTCCTACATTCCTCAAAGATTACCCTCACTCACTCGGGCTACTTTTTATGAAAAACAAAATAACGAGATTCAAATCAAAAGCCGTTCTTAGAAACAAATCGACTCTATAAAAGCTTTTTTTACCATTACGTTTTTGATTCAATGGAAAGGGGATCCTTTGTCGATGGCATACCCGGAAATATTACGTTCAGATGTGCCCGCGTTTCCCCCAACACAAATTATGTCTTCACTCATGCATTGAACCCGAAATTCGAAAATGAACATGCAAAACACCAAATTAAAAATATAAATTGCCAGTTTCACTTGCGATCTCAGTACATACCCACTTAAAATAGATATTGGCATTTTGTATTGAATGAATGTGTTTCATACATATGTCGTAAGAGCTAGAATAAAAGGGGCCTACTCAAAGAAAATAGGCCTACTCCAAGCCCTGCCTCCAGGGCCCTACATGCAGTACCTATCTCTGCCAGATTGTACAGTGTGAATGTTTGCAGAGCCGATATTTATTATTTTTTATTATTTAAATATCGGCTCTGCAAACATCACACTATAGGCCACTTTTATTATTCTTTACTTATTTATTTGTATAAATAAGTCCACACTCGGATTTCTCCTGTGTGGAGGCCCGGAGGGTTTTACAGGTTACAGATATTATCACGTGCACAAATACCTACCCAGACCCGAATCAATCAACTAGGTCATACAAAATTACAAATATTTGTTCTATGCGTAGATCGAACCTCCGACACGTAGTGCAGAGCCGATCTCTTAGCCGCTGCGCCAACCACTCCGTCAATTTTACAATTCATTTCAATATTATTTAGTTGTTGGAACGCACAATACCTACGCCTAGGTACATCCTAATTATCATCATCATATCAGCGAAAACAACGTCCACTGCTGAACAAAGGCCTCCCCGGCTCCCCATAGATGACCGTGTGTCGTCATTTTGGGAGAATTTGCCAGTACTCACGACGCTTGGCAAGCGGGTTGGTGATCGCAGAACGGCAGAAGAAGGGACGCTGCTGCCCATCCCTCTGGTTGAAAGTCCGTTAGTCGCCTTTTACGACATCCATGGGAGGAGATGTAGTGGTGCTACAGGTTCGTTGTTCTTAATCCGGACACCACACGGAACGCACCTACGGCTACATCCTGTGGTACATAATTAAAATAAAACATTAGCTACACACGTCGTGACGACAGCTCACTATGTCCGGCGTATTTTTATCAGCGTCAGCGGCAAAGGCAAATTATTTTACGCGTCAATTGGCTCATTCTCATAAATTAATTGAGAAACCGCCCACCGCAGTATGCCCGTGTGCCAAGTAATGCCGATGCTTTATTACACAAACTCGCGGTGCGTACCTACTTTTTGACAAGTGAAGTGAGTTTCTGAAACTACAAACTGCCTCGGCAGTCTGTTACCAAGCATTCGACATCGAAAGTCGGGGGGCCTATTGCGGAATCTGTGTACTCATACCGAGCGACCCCCGGGAAGACGGCGGTGTCCATGTGGTCACGTACCACCGTATGCGTAGCGAAGCGCATATCGAGGCTTCGGGGGAATCCTTTACAATCCCCCCGAGAGGTGCCAAGAGGGGGGTGACCGCTTTACAGTCATCCCATCCGAGATGTGCCTAAAGACGTTGCACCAACGGTTGGTTCTAGATAGAGATTATCCGAATTCCTTTAGGCTGCCTTCGGTAGAAGCCTTACCTTTAATCGGTTGAAGTCCGGCCATAGCCCTTCGCCCTTCCCCAGGGCGGAGAAAGTACATGAAATATTTCCGCCGGATCAATAAAATATAAAAATAGGTACCTTTAACTAAAATAACGGATATCACAGTGTCACAGAATACCAGCGTGAAGTAGTAACATTGTTGGATACAATCACTACAGTGTTGCTGCGTTTCGTACGATGAAGTGGCGTAGGTATACCGGAAGCGCAACTCCCAAAAATATGACAGACATTAGACATGGGGGCTTTCAAGGAAAAAGTGTCTGTTCTAAAGACCAGCAACACATTAGCTTCGGTGTTCTACTGGGGGCGCGGTTTAATGCAGATAAAGCGTAGGTACACCTCACTCCCGGCTAGAGGTAAGAAGAAGGACACCGTGGGGTTTTAGCCGGTTTGAGCCCGAAATGGCCCGCTGCCCTTCCCACGGCGGAGGAAGTCCATGAGGATTTCCCACGATAAAAAAAAAGCGCTGATCGCTTAGGCGACCCACGTGCTCGTTCACCTACTATAAAAAAAAGTGTGAATAAAACGTTCCCAACTTTATCTGGGTTAATATTTGATTTGTAGACGAAGACATAACCACGATTCACCACCACCATTAGACATTACAGACCAACGCGCCCCCCGCGTAAAAAAAAAGATGCAAAGAAGGTAGGGTTTTGTCTTCGAGAGTGAAATAAATGCTTTTATTGTTTTTTATTTATGATCAGCCTGCGGCTTGTATACCTAAATAGATAGGATTTTAAAAGCTAAATAGGTAGATACATAAAGATTAGGTACACTGGGAAAAATGAATATGTAGATACCTATCTAAGCTGCTGAGATAAGGACTAGGCAAATAAATAGTTACCTAAAGGGGATTAGGTAAGAAAATGTAAAATAGCTACTAGACATTTAGATATTCCCGAGTATCCTTAGTTCCTTAATTTAAGTGAGTAATAATAATGTAAGTATCCTGAATTATTGACAGACTGTTGGCTCTTCAAGATACATTATATGGATACAAGCTTATCAATATCACGTTATCCGTCATTCATAAAATCATAACACGACGCTGGGTGGGCCGTGGCCGAGCCCGACACACCGCCCGACACGCTCGCATTACTCAACACAAACAAAAAGGGAATAAATGCTGGAATAAAATACTTTTAATTTCCCTGGGCGCCGCTAATCGGGCCGCGTCGATGGAGGGCGCCAAATCGCCCTTTTTATTTTACTGTATGAACGCAAATCCGGCGGGAAAACGGCGTTAGGCGAGAGGAGGGTTGAAGGCGGGTGAAGCAAGGGGGGGTGCGGTCACGCGCTCGGAATTAGCGGTCCCCCGGCCGCCGCGCGCCCCGCACTTGACCCGCGCGAGGTGTCACCGAGCACGTTACCTACCCGCAAAAAATAGGGGGTGAGCCGCGCACCATGCCGCGCTGGGAGGTTCAGCACGGACTTTGTTTTTAATTTTTTATGATTTTATTTCGATGGAATGCTGATACCTACCAACATAGGTACTGAAATCGGAAAAACACAATGTGACGTAGTTTTTTTGTAGGTACCTACTCGATATGTACCTACCTACCTATGTAAGTACCTACATCTAGCGTTCGCCATAAAACTCCAAGCATGTATCCGGTGGGTGCGGGGCCGGGCGCAAGCCACTAATTGACTCACAAACAACCCACAAAGACCGCAAATACTGAGATATTACAGCTCCACTGCCAAACAATGACGCATATTGTGTCATTTATCGAATTGTTTTGTAAATTATATTAAGATTTCCTTCCTTGTAGGTACTGATAATGTGGCTATAATAGGAAGCCAATCTAATACCGACGTTATGTATTAATTAGTCCATCAGTTGCCTGTTTACATTACTCGTTAATTACGTAAGTAGGTACATACCAGAATACTTGAACAGACGGACTGCATAATTTAATAACTTTGAAAGAAACAAAAATATTAGACACAGCTACATGGGCCTGCAGACAGACCTCTGACCACTTAGATAAATAATACAGTTTTAGACATGTCAACATTTACCTAAACCACAGTAGACATTTTTGTAGGGCTCGCGTGTGAAAAATGTGCTGTGCCTAAACCTTTCAAAAATATTAGGTAGGTATCCAAAAAAGCCAACACGTTCTTATAAAAAACAATTTACATAGGTATGCTAAGCTAAAGGAACGGTACTAGTAACTATTATCTAATCTGTAGCATCGGTCCCTCATAGACATAATTAATGGATATAAGTACTTAGTTAAAATACCTAGGTTGTAAGTTAACAGATTCAGTAGGAAGCAACTAACATGTCCATACTCAATTCCATTTAGAAGCGTCAAGTGCTAGTACTGCGACGACCCCGCAAGAGATGTCGCTAGGGATCGCACGATCTTCAGCCGGCAGTAAAAATACGTGCGGGTATTTCCTGTGCCGCGACAGCCTCGACTGGGGAGAAGCGGGGGCGATAAATAACTCAGTTTGCGGCCGGAGAGGCACGGGGGTGAGACGGGGGGTGTTATTTGTAGGGCTCGCGTGTGAATTATTCGTGGGTTCACGCGCGCTGTTTGCCCGCCGTCTTGTGGAGAGGCGCGCCAACCCTCGTTAATGAAATTTCATATCGGTCCCGCAGCCGCGACGCGTTCCATTGTTGATGCACATCACTATTGAAACTACTGGATTGTTACACTTGACTGTTCCTAATGAGTAAGCGTCTGCTTCATTGTTATTTGACAATACGTTACCCACATTAGTTGAAAGCCTATAGCTAACTGTAAAGATAAATTAAGAAGTAGATAAATCAATGACTTTTGATATCTAAGACTTAAGGAACGCATTGCGTATCAACAGTCAGTTGATTAATTAATGATTATACACGATAAAGTAGCTACCAATTGTTTAAGTAGCAAAAAATGTGCTTGTTAAGCATACTGTCCGCTGAGGCATATCGCTATACATTTCGTGTTCGTGCTGATAAGCAATAAAGATTATGTAAGGCAATGAGTGTTTTTCATCATGGCCGGGCGTCAGTGTAACGTAATTAGACGGCACCCTTATTGTGTGACTGCGTTGGTCCGGACCAGCTGTTGCGATGTTTAGAAAGAATATTAATAGTTAGCCTTTGGCTTGTAGTAGGTACCTATAGCGGAGTAGGTACTGTACTGTCGTACCTACTTACCTAGTAAGGCGGTACTTGCCTAACTAATCATTTAAGTACCTAATTTAGTCTGCTAACTCGCTGTAGTTAAGTGGCAAGTATTATCACCTATTTAGAGACTGGTCGCGATTTATGTATATTTAATGAAATGTTAACCGCTAATCTACGCATCGTAGTCGCGCCATTAACTTGTCTCGAATGTAGAAGATGAGCGCCCTGGGAGTGACATTCATGCGTAACTTATAAGGTGGCTATAGTAGAACAGTAGAATATTAGGATAATTCCTCAATAAGCAGTAAGAACTTTCCAGAGTTTTCTAGCTACCTAATAGGCAACTCTGGATTGTGGGTAAGGTTACCTACCATTGCGAAATTTGAAAAGTTCTAACAAAAAGCTCATAAGCATTTTTCGAAAAGTCCAGCCTTTAAAACAAGGTCCGGACATTTTAATCGCAAAAGGAAGAAGGATAGATAGGTAGGTACTTAAATTAATGCAAAATTAAATAAAAAAAATTAAAGATTCATTCAATTTTAATAACGGCATAGTAGAAATTCCGGCCGTATTCCGTGTGGTGTCCAGATTAAGAATATAGCACCACTCCATCTCCTCCCGTGGATGTCATAAAAGGCGATTAAGGGAATTTAAACCAGAGGGATGGGCAGCAGCGTCCCTTCTGTGAAACGGTAGCCATACTGCTCTCACCAACCAGCCTGCCAAGCGTGGTGAGTATTGGCAAATACCCCCCAAAATGATGACACAGTTGTGAAAATCTATGGGGGAGGCCTTTGTTCAGCAGTCGACTCCCTACCGACAGTTAGGGTTACCATCCGTTCGTAGGTTCCTACTTAGATTGACTAATCTAAGTAGGTACTTACGTTATGTCATTCAGTAAAAAGGTATCGCCATTAATCGTTAACAAGTGATCAACCGACCAATTGTTTTCATCGCACTACGTACCTACCTATTATGTTGTTAGGTATATCAGCGTAATTAACAATTGTAATGAACAGGTATAACCTGCCTTACCGCCTAACACGTCAACATGTTTATTGTAAATTAACAGACACATCAATAAATTGACGGCAAAGTTATGAAAATTACGATCTTTGTAACCGACGATATAATTGCTAGGTGGTTAAAGTAATATCATTGCACCTGTTACCAACCCCCAGACAGGAACAGTTATCCGCCTCTGTTCATTCTCTAAGCGAGTGTGCATGTGGTGAGGAGGTAGATATTATGCGAGTGTTTCTTAGCGATAGCTAGTCCGTCGGACAATGTGCGCAATTGACACAGTTGCGAGCGTTCTGTTCACGGAACGGTATTACTGTACGACATCACTTGTAGTACCCATGGTGCCTGTTTTGAAGGCCCAGAATTGTAAGTTATTACCTACGTGTATTTTAGCCTAGCGATATGATCAGCACATTTGCGAGTACCTGGGTAAGGGCGTCAAAATTACCATTTTTTCCTGGAGCAAAAAATATCCACATATCTTTTGTTAATTAGCTAGCTGTTCCAAATCAACTGTATTTAACTAGCTTTATTCCGGAAAAATATATACGTATGTTAGTCAGGACTCCTAATTTAGGCCTAAGCTACGGTGTCGTATTTTGACCTCCAATCTTGTAAATAACATAAGTTTGTATTTTTTAAAGTTTGACAAATAAATATTTCACCACGTAAAATGTAACATAGTTAAACCTGTAATTATGAGTAATTGCGTTGCGGAAATATGTAATATTGCATGTTTTACTGTTCTTTAGAAAATATGTCCACATTTTTGCTTTTGTGTTACATATTTTTGTGTTATGAATTTCGTCCCCAATTTCTTACCATAAACTGAGGTAAAAATGAAATCTTGATAAGGCAACACAGTAGTTCGTAAAAAGAACAAAGACAGCCATCTTCTACTGTCTGTGGAAAGTATCAAAAGAGTGAGTCACGTTTTCGTCAGTGGTAGGTAAATCAAAATAGATTTTGGCATTCCTCTGGTAAGTAACCGATTTTTTAAGTTCACTAAAGCTATTTTGTAATTGGCAATGTTATAAACATTTACACAATAACATGTATTAGATCCTAATATGACTAAATTTCTAAACTATAGCCAAAAACTGTTGTAAATCTAGCTTTTGTGATGTTTTATTGTTTATTTGTGATAGTTGTGTTATCGTCATACAAAATTTTGTGTTACGCAACACAAAACAAATTAACGGTATTGAAAAATTGCCTTTGTACTTGGAATAATTCTCAATTATTTATAATATGATCTGAATTTACATGATCACTATCAGTAGGATAGTGATCATGTAAATTTTAATTACCACACTTTAAGAATTGACGACATCCGTAGCTGAGTGCGTGAACCGTCTGGTCGGATCGTAGATTTCTCGTTAGTTTTCTAGTTTAAGTTAAAAGTAATAATTTTATTTCTCTATAGACAATACCGGTGAATTCTGCTGGAAGCCGATGAAAATATCGAGACAATTTTAAAAATTTAAATATTGGAATTATATTAAGACTACAGATGAGGTACCTATTTGTTCCAGATATAATTTACCAAACTGGAAAAGTGACGCCAATTAAAAGAGTTAGCGAGTTTATAAATACGACCATTCCAAATGTGAAACACCAAAGAAGAGATAAAGAAAAATTTAACATGACATAATTTATTGAATTAGTCTTTTAATACTAATATATAAACCCAACGTTTTCTTTCTTCTCGATCAACCTCAAGTCCTAGATTAAAAACTTCCTAATTTTAATAAAGAAGATGGTTGGCTGTTTGGAATCCCGTTATTCAAATAATGAGTCCCAAACATCACACCACACTAAAAAACTTTGGAGTGGTTGAGCAAACTGCATTGGCAATTGACAATATTGTAATGATTTTAGTTGTTCTTTTCAGTGCTGTCATTAAAATTCTAATTCTCTCTCCCTAATTCTAGTCTAGAGTTAGCTTGGTCTGGTTCTAGTATCATTATATTTATATAAAACAAGACTACTTATCTTATTAAATTATAAAAATAAAATTAGTATGAATGTTATACTTAGATTTTTTCACCCCCACTTTTCATTCCTTCTATTTTATTACCAATATATGGATGAGCTTTACAAAATAATTGGGTTACTTGTATTAAATTAGTGTTACTGTAACATAAAAGTTAGGTACTGTGTTATAATTGTGTTATAAGTGGTATTTTGGCAGGCTTACCCACCTACATGTTTTTATTTTTTATTTATTTATTTATTTCAGGTAACTAAGACCCATACATAAATACCTTATAGACTGACATACATATATGACACTATAATACAGATTATGTTAGTGTAACGAAACTTAAGTCTATGTTAGTAAAACCTTCACTCGCACTATGTCACTGTGCGTTCTAGTGGCACTTGTCCGCGGAAGTGACGGAACACCACACCTAGCGGCCAAAAGTCCTCTTCCATGACAAGATGCAGCAAACATGTTTATGAGGACATAGTCCTAAAAAAACTTATAATATAAAACTATGCAAGTAGGTAGCTTATAGGTAGGTATGCTTTTTTGGTCATTTTGTGCAGTCACCTGGATAACTTAGTAGGTAGGTAGGTATTAAAAATAGGTAGATATTAGCAAAGTGATTGCTACCTGTCGAATCAATTTTATTAATGACTAGCTGGGACCCGCGGTTTCACCCGCGTTTAATTTAAAAGAAATTTAGAGTACTTCGACATAGACACTTGACATAGAATAAATATATTGGATTTCAAGGGTTTTATTTTTTTTACGCGGAACCCTATATTTTTCTAAAATAAAAGTAGTCTAAATTATTCCTTATAACATCAGCTATCTGCCAGTGAAGGTCCCGTCAAAATCGGTACAGCCGTTTCGGAGATTACCCGGAACAAACAGACAGACAGACGGACAGACACAGACAAAAAAAAAAATATTGTTTTTTGTTATATGTAACGTATATACTTTCATATCATCATTTCGGCCGAACAAAGTCCACTGCTGGACACAGGCCTCCCTCAAAGATCACCACAACGACCGACATCGGTATGTTGTATGCTCACTGGGGGGTTTTACCATAATCGTCACGCTTGGCAGGCGGGTTGGCGATCGCAGTTGAGTTGCTAATGTATTCGAAGGACGCTGCTGCCCATCTTCCGGCTAATCCCTTAGTCGCCTTTTACGACACCCACGGGATGAGATGGGTTGGAGCTATTCGTAGCCGGCACCACATGGCATGACATGACATACATGAATAAAAAAAAAAACTTCGTTTTTGACTTTGAAACTAGCAGCCGATCCGTGAATTCGTCCGCGTTCGTAGTAGACTGTTGATTGGAAATCTCATTTCTATCAGATTATCTTACGCTAATTCTGTGCACCGTTAACATACAAACAAACAACACAATCCTCTTCATACTTACCTACCTAGTAAAAACATGACTTTTTATTATCAAAGTGCTCATATCGGACATGTTTATTTTTTATTTACATTGGAGATATTTTGACGCAGTTTTTATACGCATCCATATCTTGTTAATCGATAAGTAGGTATATATCTATACTAAAAAGGAAGAAGCTAAATCGTATCTAAACTATAGGTACAGTTTACCTATTTGTATAAAAATCCTTGACCTTGATAATGATACATACCTCTCAAACCAAATGATTTCAAATCACCCGAGATAAAATAATAGACGTTGTGAATGTTTTAGAATATCTACCTATCTTAGAAATTAGAATATTTTACCTTAATCTTAAAACTAGATAGGTGCTTAGATATGGGATGTCACAAACAATAGGAAACCTGAATCACTGCGTCTAACGGCCGAAATTAATAATCAATCTAATCCAAAATCTTCAGATTTATGGTTTTGAAATTCATCCATTGTTTTGTTACAATCACATTTAACACAAAAAACAGACATATCCGTAATCCGAAATCCAAAGATTTTGGATTAGATCGATTACCTATAATTTTTTGCCGTAAAAGAAGTTTCCTGTAAGTGGATACTTCATAATTTACAAATAAGTAGCTACCTACCTATAGGTAGTCGGAACGCATTGTGGACTTAGGGTTAATGCGTATTATGATAATATTGATAGTATGAATAAAACTAATAATTCGACATTCATTATTTAACTTATTGTTATTCTATAGATAAGTAGGTACTTAAAGAAGTAGGCACTTCTACCATTAAAGACTTCTTAAAAACTTATCTATTTATTTGTTTATTTATAGGTAAGGAAATATTATTATTATAAAGTTAAGTAAGTAGGTAGGTACTTAACTTTACTGAAACATCAACTTACGCTTTCCGAATCTCTCCACCGAAGTCTTATTTAAACAGTCGTCAATAACTACGTACCTATTCATCATTAAGACGTCTACAATCACAAGCCCCCGTTTATCAAAACTCAAAAGCAAACAGTTTATCAAAACTCAAAAACAAACAAAGTGAACGCCACGCGGCCGTTGCGATGTGGGCGCGTTACAGAACATCAGTAACAGATGTCGCTCACGTAAACAAATATGCTATTATTGCGCGCGGATTCGTCACGCCTCCGCCACGCCACGCCACCACGCCGCGCCAGAGCGAATTACCAAACGCTTATCATTTCCTATTTATAGTATTTAACTATTTAGGTATACATGTAATAAATCAAAAACCTACACACGTAAGTACATACAAATACATAGATACACTCGTTCGTAAGTAGATTATTTTATTTTGAAATTTGAAATATCTTGATATTATCTAAATGAAAGGCAAAGATTATAGGATGTCCATGCCTAATATCAAAACGACCTATCTTCAAAGTAGGTATTTTTATCCAAGTTTAAGTAGGTAACAACTTAGAAGTGTCAAAATAATATTATAAAACAAGTTACGTACCTATGTATTTTTATTTTTGAATTTATCTAAATATACCAATTTCAAATTGTCCAACACCTAGTAGATTCTATTCTAAACTTACGTTGGAACCTAATATGTTCGTAATATCCGAAAATAATCATAATGATGCTGTTAATGTGCGTAAGTACAATAATTAGGCAGTAGATAAATACCTACCGACCTGTTGGGCCAGATTTTCCCGAGTTAAGCCATTCGGGCACCTTATGTTTACCTAGTAGGTATCCTACATCTGATAATGAACTTACACAACTGTGGTACCTCTGATGTTATGACACCCAACATGTGTGCTTGATGGAATAATTCGAAATGGAACCTACTGTATGCAATGTGACCAACCTGTCTAAATACTTAGGTAGGTACCTACTATCACATAACTAACAGATTAACAGTTTTTATTAACTTGCAAAATATACGCTAATAAAGAATTAAGTCCCCGAACTTACAGGTTAGGTGCGTCGTCCATCACATTGTTTAGTAAAACCGTTAGGCAGCTAGGTAGGTATCTCGATTTGGTTAGGATGTCTGTCAGTGTTAGCACTTAGTTACAGTGATAGTGTCTGATTTGGTCGCTGGACGTCGCGCGTCGGGTGGCGAGCGCTGTGGTCGTCGGTCGTCGGTCGCGCGGCAGCGGGTCGCGGCGACTGGGTCAGTGCTGTGTCGCCGGCTGTAATCATTCTAATTCAATTTGTGCGGACGTCGCCACCCGACCGCTTTGTTTACATTACACCGAGCGGTGGCCGTGGCTGCCACTCTACAGCGCCTCGATTAAGGACAAATCAATAAGGCAGCCGATACCGACCGAGTTTAATAGAGTGAGCGAGTCGAGTCGAGCGCCCTCATTACCCCCGCAATTAGCGCACGGCGTGCTCCCGCCGACGACGACGCACCCCGCGCGAAAAACGAATAAAAAGAGCTGCCCTCAAAATGGCCGCCGCCTCCCCCCCGACCACCCGCCGGCCCCCGCGCCGCTTCGTGATTGCATCCCCGCAGCTCTTATAAATATGGCCGTATTCCTCCCGCCTTTACTGATTGCCCGTATACCCCCCGGCCTCCCCCCGCGACCGCGCCGCCGGCGTCTGAATAGATAAACGAGTCCACGTGGACTGTAGCTCTTATAAAAATCGACTCGGCCAATGGAGCGCGTTCCGCGCGCTACTCTGGCCAACCATAGCATAGAAACGCGTGTAACTCCGCCTTTAATAAGCGATCTCAGCGCGCGAGCCAATCGTGGCCGCGTATTCGTCAAGTTCTACTCACCGACGACGAAGCGGTCCACGTGGACTGACGCACACACGGACGCGCGTATAATGCCTCGAGTGGAAATAGCTATGACGGCGAAATGTGCGACAGCGAAAAAATAAAATGCGGTCGGTCGGTGCGGAGCGAGCGAGTGGGTGTAAACAGGGGATATTTCGGTGCGGCTCGTTCATTATTATTGAATGCGCGGCGCTAATGGCGAGGCGCGGGTCGCGACTGCCGACTCGCGACACACACACAGCGCCTTCCTCACCAGGTTACGACCTCGCTACCGGTAACGGCACACACATCACAATCTACGGTGTTTGCACTATTGATTGGCAGGGCATATACCTAGCTCGAATTAACATACATTATTTTTGTTACTAATTATTAGATTTATTAGTGAAAAAGTCCTACTCTACTCAACTCGAAATTAATTCAAGAAATCCATACAAAGCTAATTCTTATTCTACAAAAAATAATCAATACAGAAAATCAGGCAACAAAAGCGTCTACATTAAAAGCACAATAAGACGGCTGGACAGGCAGTCATACATAAGTATAGGCGCGGCAAGCGACCTCCATCGGATAAGGCAGGCTTGTCCGGTAGCCGGCGAGCCACACTTCGTGTAAAAAATAAATACGTACCTCCGTACATACCTGCACACCGCCACTGACAGGGTTGCCAGATCCGTCTGAGATCTGTCGCTGCAGGAGAGTTAAAGCTTGCAAAAAAGTTTACCTACATAAACTGAATTAGAATGTTTTTGTAGGTACGTTTAATAGATCATTATGTACCTACTTTGAAAGTTGGCTGCAGAAGCTCGGCTAATGTTTGTCTTGAAATGCGAGCTGAAATTATAAATTCCGTAAATGGCAACTTTCTTTTATTTTCATATTTTTTGTATGAAATACTTGTACCTACCTATTTGAATTATTATTCGAGAGCGGTGTGCTTGAAATGTGATACCTCTACATCTCATATTAATTGACAACCCTGCTTCCTTGCGGACTTTGTAACAGTTATTTCTTTTACGTTTTAGACAGTAACACTTACCTATCTAGCTAATGTCCACTTGTGAAGTTGGTCCGTTCTGCATAGATGAATGGTTAATGCGGTACACCTCCTGTCTTTAACTGAGCAATGGCCAGTTCTTTTCGAGTTGATACAATGCTAACTGGGATCTGGATCGATGAGTTAGTACATCCCTAAGGTGAATTTAGATAAATTTATGGCCGAAATTAGATACTTAGTAATCGATCTTTTTTTTTTATACGAGTTTAATGATATGTGAAAAACGGATAGGAAAGTTCAAAATCTTAAATCTCAAGATTTTGGATTGGATTGATTATAAATTTTGCCCGATAGCAGTTTAACTTACAAATCGAGTGCTTCATATAAAACCAGTCAGGCGTTAAATATTTTTTTCAGGGTTGCGCAAAATATACCTAGATGTGTAAAGTGATTGAACTAGGTACCTGTTTCCAAGATTACAAATATTTTATATAACAAAAATAAAATGCCTTTATGTGCTAGGTTTTGAAATGGGGCAGGTCTCGATTTAGTGATAATAATACTTTATACTGCCTTAGGTAAATATTCCTCCAGGGACTTATAAATAGTCCGAAGTTTACGGCTTGAGATGTCTACACGTGCAATCAGGTACACGGCATCCTCATTTTAATACCTACCTAGGTTATGGTTACGTCTTTTATCTCATAATTAATAGCAAAGCCATTCACAGCAATCGCCGGATATCTAAACTAACCACGATCTCGCCGGATTGCTTTGATAACTGTCCATTGATATCATCGTACGATATAATTAAATAATATCCGGTTCAAACCGGCGATGTATGCGTAATTTTGACGGGTGGCGACTCGTTGGTAGTTTACATTTGGGTAGTTATCACAATGAGTTAATGTGTCAATCATTGCGCGGACTGTGGTGTAAGTGTGATATTTACGTTCATTGTTGGCAACTGACGGCTTTATGATACGGAACCATTATGCAGACGACTGACAGTGATTTAAATTCGCGTACATGGCGAGCCAGCGATGCCACGGACATGAGCCGCCAAGAAGCTTTGGCTCGTATAACTGGGCGTATCAGTTACATAACCAATATTTGGAATATTCATAAAAAATCTTAGCGACTACAGACTTAATGTGGCCCCATTGTTAGTAGGAACCTACCTATCTAGTGTGATCTTACGAGGATCTGGAGCCCCCCTTCGGTGCCGAAGATGACCGCTCCAGTGGTTTTAGCCGGTAGGAGTCCGGCATACCCCTTCACCCTTCCCCGGGGCGAAGGAAGTTCCATGTAGAATATCCACTGGACATAAAAAATAAAGTTACCTACCTAATTGAATGACTGACTGTTCAGTGTTCCCTACATAACTGTTCAGTGTTCATCCTCTTTTTATAGAGTAGAGGATCGAATTAAAGCTCAATTAATTACAAAACAATTAAATCCTAGTATTGCTATTTTATTTTTATCAATCAGTTAAATAGTTTATTTGCGTAAAAGTTGATAGGTACACTGTTTGGTCTTACAAGACAGCATGTATTGTTCTTACAACTTCAGTCAGTACCTACCTATAATGTTGACATGCAAATATGGGAAATATTAGACAAGAAAATCTGTATGTCCATCTGTATAAAACATGATAACAGTTTCTTTTATTGTTTACATAAAGAATTAATTAATTATTGTTTAAAAAATCGTCGACAGAATAAAATGTTTTAAGTAGGCACCTAATAGCTCTTAGCTATCGTGTGAAAAAAAATATTGGTAAGATTTTAATGCAGTCAGGAACTTTGTTGTAAATTCGTCCACACATTAGGTACGTGACTGTTTTTTGATAGAGTCTACATGGGAATCCTTGATAGGACAATTCTATCAGGATCCTTACATTTTTGGATATTTGTCACACGCTTTGGTAAATTGATTCTAATTTTCTCTAACAAACTTAGCAGCCTCAAACATATACATACTGGGCAATGTCAATCATTTGAGTTTACGAAACAACACTTGCACGATTCCTATTGTGGTTTTAGGCTGTGTGGTGCTGGCTACGAATTTCACCCCGTGGTTGTCGTAAAAGGCGACTATGGGATTAACCGGAGGATGGGCAGCAGCGTCCTTCGAATACATTAACAACTCAACTGCGATGGCAGCGATGAGCAAACAACACACCGATATCAGTCGTTGTGGTGATCTTTGAGGGAGGCCTGTGTCCAGCAGTGGACTTTATTAGGCCGAAATAATAAAAATCTCTAAGGTATAATATACCTATAAAACCTATGAATGAAAACAATACTCAATGTTTGTTTGTTAAAATTACTTACTGCTTCATAGATTTTATCAAGAGTCAATGCTGTTAAAAGTTTCAATAAGAATTAACTTTTCTATATGCCTTCACACAAAAGCTCGTTTTTACATAATATTCTTTTGTTGTATCGTGTTTCTTATCAAGGCGAAAGACGCCAGACGTGCACTATCTAGTCATTAGATTGCTTTTTACGTCAGTATGGTTTTGAATAGCCATGCTTCATGCGACCACACCACGCTAAAGTAAATAAACTGAGAAGTACTTATATCTAAAGAGCCGATCGCATGCAATTCCAATTTCCAACTGTAGCCATTCAATATTAGTTCCCGAGCAAAAAACCGAGCTCGCAGCGAGACAGAATCAGAATGCGATCCTTCTGGGAAACGGACTTTAAAAAAAAAGAAGTCTCTTGCGCGACACAATGGCCGGTTATACAACTAATTGTTCGCGCCGATTAATTATGCAGCTTGTTTTGTTTGTTTGGGCGGTATGGTCGGTGTGTTGCTCCGAGCCGCGTCCTGCCGCGTCCTGTCTCGCCGTGTGCAGATAACGTAAGTTTGCATTGATCGCTGACTAGCCAATTTATCGCCCGTTGTTTATGTTGTCCCAGTAAAGAAGTCTATGTTTGATGTACCTACTAACTCGCGGTGAAATGCTGTTTCAATACATGGACACGTTTAGGTACGTAGATTCCAATGTAGGTATTCAAAACGAAGTATGAAACTCGAGCGGCATTCCAATCAATTTAAATAAAAGTTCACAATGCGTAGGCGTCATGTTCTTTTTATCGACTACTACAAAACTACCTACACGAACGGTACCAAACTTATAGAAGCTCAAAACTTTCGAATTAGGGTTAAACAATCTCGATTGTAGGTGTTTATTACAGTCATCAAGTGTGTAAATTAAATGGACAAGAAAATAACGGGTCCATTAAGCGGGCCTACCTAATTAATTAAGGCTTATCTTGCGCGATGCGATCAGCGTTAAAGCAATGAGATCGTAAAATTTTTGTTTGAGTCAGGTAGGCAGATAAGGCTATGTTGCGCGGGGGCGGCGCGATGTCGCACGATACCGCCTGATTGTTATTTATCCATTATCGGTGGATCGCGACCGCCTGCGCGGGATCCTGCCTGTATCGCGTCTATCTGACTGCTAGAAAATAAACAACCACGTCTATTACAAGTAACGGCGTGCCTCGAGCAGATACCTCGCGGTTCTTTTATACCAATGAATAGAACATAAATATTATATATGTTCGCTTAAAATACGTATGTAAGAATGTGTTTACTGCTTCGTAATATCCTCGCAGATGTAATCGATCACTTTATTGTGATTCCAAGAGAAATCGAATCCTCTCTCAGCCTTACAGGTTACCTACTCGAACGGAAGCGGTGGTTTTTATGGAAGGAAATCCTGCCCGAAATGTAATGGATTTTTCTTGCTTCTTTACTAAGAGTTTACTGAAACAAACAGTTTTATCATTTAGAAATATAGTATGAATTTACTTGTTAAATAAAAATACCAGCCTGCCAAATTGGATCATTTTGTTATTATAAAAAAGACGTCAATATAATACATATAATACAGGTAAGTTACACAAGCAGGTAGCAAAGTGATCGGGAACAATAAAATGCCTCGTCCATTGTTAAAATGGTAAACGTTACGTACCTCGTGGACACGACATGTGGCGGACGTCGGACAAAACGACCGATTCTAAATAAGAATTAAAAATAAACTGCTAAGGGTTGTGGCCTCGTAAACGTGCCGGGTTCGGTAGGTTTATACAAGCCTTTATTTTTAATTAACTCCATTTGTGAGTTTAGTCAAGTCTAGCTATTGATTCTACAGCCTTTTCTGCTTTGTTTTCACACAGAACACTAATTGAAACAGTTTCTACTTTTGTGAAAACCTTTTATAGTTCTGATTAAATTCAAGGCATGTTAAGAACAATACTGGCATGATTTCTGTAAATATAATTACAAAGATCGGACTAACTTACCTAGTGACGTCCGATCCTCAATTATGTGAAGTAATCTCGTCCTCATTTTTAGTACTATGTAGTTTGCACCTTGCACAACTCACTGCATCACAATTTTAAAGATGAACACTTTCATCAAACTTTTTAATATAGTGTGGTTCGTACGCGCTCTTTCGCTATCTGTAATGTCTATGTCATTAATTCAAAGCTTAAGAAACACAACTTTCAGCAGGGATCTAGATTGCAATTTTTTAGAATTCTAGATTTATTTGGGATGGGTTGGGACTCGATGAGGACGAGATTACTTCACATAATTGAGGATCGGACGTCACTAGGTAAGTTAGTCCGATCTTTGTAATTATGTTCCGTAATCTCGTCCTCATTTAGTACTATGTAGATGTTCAAAGAAGAAAGTTGTGTTAATAATCAACCTGGTTTATTCGTTAATAAACATTATTACAATTTATTTTAATTATTTATGAACCTCAGTCTTGTGTCCTCTAAGACTTATAGTAGATGAACAGGTATAAAAAATAAATAATTACGTTTTGCATTATTCATATAAAAATAAACTTGTGCAATTCTTTGCATTTCTAATTTTATATAATTATATGGTCTACTTATAATACTTATTCATCACATAAGTTGGTTCTTATTTTAGTTTGTGTTTATTATTTATTTAAGAAATATCCATATAGAACACATAACTTGAGCCATTGGGATCATAAATAAACATTTGGCCTCTTGCAAAACCAAGCCAAGTTGAGGCGTTTCTTGCTTTTGTGTAGTATGCTGTAGATTTACTAGTATCCAATCCATTATTAGTTAAAACTTACTTCAACCATCTGCTTAATAGATGTGGCGGAGGCGCCGTAATAAGACTTCCTTAATGTAATAATTATGTATTACAAGTTCGTCCTTTATTTTATTAACATCTAAAGAACAAAGTAAGGTTGTTGCAGGACAAATATTAATGGCAATTATATATATAATAAAATAATTGGTAAGATATGCTAGTATTAAAAAAGGTTAAGATCAACAAAAGCTAGATGTTTTTACCATTTTGTAATTTTTATGTTGATATTATCCACTTTCACGGTAATTTTATCTATACAGATCAGCAACAAGGTTTGATCCTGTGTTTGGGTAATTCCACACAGGCTTTCATTGGGAAATATATTCAACAATAATTATTCTTAATGTTAAAGTCACATACAACATAATACTTGGGGTTTGTTGCCCTTCCTTTATATATATGCTTAAAGAACCTTGTTCTCCTCTCATCTCTACTCAAGTGCGATCCTAAGAGTAGAAAAAAAAAAATTGTTGACCTCAGTGATGAGTGAGCATAGGAAAAAACATTAATTATTAATTAAACTTAGATGCTAAGAATAATATAACCAGGGGATGCACATCATAACTTTTACAGTTGGGTATTCACTGATTATTGCGGATTAATATTGCCATCCTGTTTTGTTTTATAACGAAGCTGACATTTTGTCCATTGAAGAGGATGGTATACTTCTTAGAAACGCGCTCTCGATGATATATGTATATACACATCTTTTCATTTTTATTATATACATATATATATCCACACACACACATATATATATATATATCCATATATATATATATATATACTCGTTTTTATTTTCTGAAAAAATAAAAAATCAACTTATGAGTGCAAATGGAGGGAAAGAAAGAAAGAAAGAAAGAAAGAAAGAAAGAAAGAAAGAAAATATTTATTTTGGCCCCGCACAACAAATAAGATACTTGACAATAACAATAAAAAATAGGCATACAACAGATATGTAGAATAAATGAAATACATTAACAAAGAAAGAAAAATTGCTGTACGAATCCAAAAATGGAACCTATCTCAGCACATGCTACAACACGAAGACAGTAGAATGTCGTTTTTGGACGACCTTGACGAGGATCATCACTGAGCTTGACACGTCCACGTTGAAATTCAGCAAACCAGCGATAAATTGTGGTTTTGGATGGGGCTTCATCACCAAATGCAGAAATCATCCGGTCAACACACTGTTTTTGTGTTGAACCACTTCGAAAGTCATAATAAATAATTATCGCTCTTGAATTTTCTCGAGTCAATTCCATTTTCTCAGCGACTAAACAAGTTTGACAAAACCTTGTGACAAGACCGTGAATCTTTTTTTAAATAAATAAATGGTATTCGATTTGTAAAACCAAGGAGTTTTCAATCAAAAAGATTTTAATATGACAGGAACAGTGGAAATATTCCATTCCCGATACTTTTAGTGCAGCCTATGTATAATACATTTGACTTTATACCTACCAATGTCATGGAAACATCGTACAACAATAGCCCTGAAAAAGTAATAGCGCAATCTTATGTATATAGGATACATTTGCACATACTTAAATGGTGGCCTCCTATGTTGAAAGGAATTAAAACTAAATGAATTAACCTACACTTATAAGACAGAAACCAGTTGACTGACTGAGAGACTGAGAAGAAACCCCCGGTTGTCATCACTGCGGAGACTGCCCGGAGGACACGGCACAGCACACGTTGAAGGAGTTCCCAGCTTGAGCAACGCAGCGCCGTGATCTCGTCGCGGCGGTCGCAGGGGAAATGGAATTATGTGGCCTTAGTCTTTGAAGCTAAGCTAATCTTGGTGAACCATAGATTGATGTTTGCAAATGGGATGTATTGCTAATTGCATCAACTATGTATCATGGGTTCCTGATCTAGATACATCATAGATGCCTCTACTCTTGAATGGCATGGGACATTCTACTGTGTTCCCTCCATTTGCACTCATAAGTTGATTTTTTATTTTTTCGGAAAATAAAAACGAGTATCCATATATATATATATATATAATTCCATTTCAATTTCCGAATGAAATACCTTCATTCTTTACTAGCAATGGCATTCTACACATATAATGCTTACCTACTACAAGTTAATTGTCCGGACTTGTTTCGAAATGTCCGGACTTTTTGAAGAATGTCCAGCATATTGTAAGGTCTATTCGAAATTCAACTTCAAATTTCGAAATGGGTAAATACCCTTTTTTTTATTGCGCCCAGTGGAAATTCTTCATGAACTTCCTCCGCCCCGGGGAAGGACGAAGGGGCATGCCGGACTCCTACCGGCTAAAACCACTGGGGCGGTCATCTTCGGCACCTAAGGGGGCTCCACGTCTTCGAATGATCACACTAGAGATGGGTAGATACCCTACCCGGGCCGCATCTACTTATTACAGAATAATGTGTAGGTAGGTATACCATTATTTTATTAATACATTTTTCTCAGATATGTGAAGCGGTACAAAATAGATACCAGTGTCGCCCTTGCAGTTGATAGTGGAGAACGTATGCATTTCACCGCCAGATTTGGCATATTAACTAATCGGAACATCGGGAATAGCTGACCGTGCCTTAGAGCAGATGCGATATAAAAATACAAATTAACCTTTTCGCCCGTATCGCTCTCGGTAATAATTCTAGTACCAAGTTACAAGCGCTATCATAATGCCTGACGTCTGAAACGCAATTATGCACACCTACTCGGGAATTTTACTTGGAAATAGTTTTATTTTTTCCATATGGTTAATGACGACATATCGGTCACCGCAATAAGTCATCATTTGACTCAATAGCAAGGATAGCAAAACCGTTTGATGATTTGCACGATTCTTCCTTACTCGTCTTAATGATCTGTGCTGACTTTAAGCTGCTAATGGGTACCTATACATAACATTACTAGACGTTTTTTTGTCATGGGGGAAATCGTCATGGACTTCCTCCGCCTTGGGAAGGGCGGAGGGCCATGCCGGACTCTTACCGGCTAAAACACCACGGAGTCCTTCCACTTACTTCTGGCTGGGGGTGCGGTGTTCGGTTCGTCAGCAATTTACTGCACCCCCGGCAGGTATCGGGCTATCGGCCCATCGGCGTTTTTTAAAGCTAATAGTTATATGCCATGGTTTTTGAAGTGTGCAAGGATATTACGCTTATTCTTGCGGGTCCGGAGATATAGGTTAAGCATACTTTATACCAGCTACATGTTAAACAAAAAATCTTTTGTTGCCAATTTGCCTTCCAGATTGTATCCTATGTTATATATAAGCATGACATTGGCTATATTGGCATACAGGAGTATGGTGCTGAACGCAAAAGAAGGCGATGGCATCCTACGCGCTCTCGCTCCGGACGATGGACTGAACCACGGCCGGAAGCGAAAGGTCACCCCCTTCGACCGCCGCGACGAGATCACGGCGCTGCGTTGCTCAAGCTGGGAACTCCTTCAACGTGTGCTGTGCCGTGTCCTCCGGGCAGTCTCCGCAGTGATGACAACCGGGGGTTTCTTCTCAGTCTATTCGACACGGGTACTTTCCGAAACACCCATGGTTCTTTTGGAGCACTTGCGGTGAGGGCACCATGCCGCATCTCCAACCATTCCTCCATGTCGGGTCTCACCGCCGCTAATGCGGCGTGTCCTATAACATTACTATCCTAAAGTCAGCACAGTCCGCTTATTAGAACCACGAGCTAGACATAACACGACCACAACTTGACGGCACGGTTTTGTGCAGTGGCTGATACAGTCAGCTGCTGCACTCTGGGTCGCGGGTTCGTTAACCGCACTGAATAAATATTTGTACGATCTGCAGGTAGTTTTCTGGCTACAGTCATAATAGGCTTTGCAACCTCTAATATAACCATTTAGGCACTTATTCCTATATTAAGAGTCGAAATTCCAATTATTAAGAGGTACCTAATATAATATTATAATCCCCTCTTCTATTATAAGAAATAAGAACAACATGCCTTCACAACTATTAATAAAACATAGAAACGTGCAAATGTTATAGTAGTATTAACACAAACGAATTGAGCATAAACATTACATAACTAAACAAATAAATTCTCAGCTTAGAGAAGTGTTATAATAAAAACTAAAGCTGTGTATGCGACTTTGCGAGCGTGTGTGGTGGCGAGCAAATAAAATGTACCCAGCTACTTAACGTGCCGGCCGCGCTCCGTCACAAAAACCGCATCGTATGCACCACGCGGTATGCGTTGAATAAACATAAAGCATAGCTAACAACGCCTCACTTGCCTACATACATACACACACTCCGTTTAATTATTCAGTAGCCTTTTTTATAAAAATAAATGCCAACAATATCCCATTGTGAAGTGTTTAGAATGTTCAGATACATTAATTAACGTCTAGAGGTTATTTTTTTGCACTGCATTGTAACCGTGAATAATGGACGTACGGTATTATAATAATTTCAGTAGACACCAATTATTCATATATTTAATTTATATTTTTGTAGCCACCGCCATTATCTACCGCCAATGTCAAATGAATACTAAAAGTTAGAAAAATGTGAGTACAAGCCACGGACTAGAAAAAAAGTATGGACTCCGCGCCACTCATTACGAAAGTGAAGCACGGTATCGAACATGTGTGGGTGAATTGTGGGATAACTACACTGCCGCTGTCGTGCCGCGTAATGGCGGCCGACTGGCATACTATGATGCATGTGTGTGCGTTAGGCACGTGTGTACAAGCGAATCGGCATACTTAGGGTGCTTCACTTTCGATATGAGTGGCGCGGAGTCTGTCTTTTTTTTCTAGTCCGTGGTACAAGCTTTATGACTGTTCAGTAAAAAAATATTTTAAGACTTAACTTTAGGAGTTTTCCGGTAAACCAGGATATCGTTACCGAGCATCCAGAACTGCCCAAGTTTTTATTGAGTTGAAAACCTGACTTTTTCTGGTAGTTCTTTCTCTAGCAACTCGTTTGAGCCGAGCATCCTGGACATCTGGTAAACCATAGCCAAGATGAGAGATGATGAGAGAGAATGGCCAGTTGTTTCATCAGGAAAGTTTTGTCACTGTTTTAGAGAGCCCATCAATCGCCTTCTGGCCTCTGCTGTTATTCCGAAATTACCCGGTGCCTTAATATTGATAAGCTGATTGAAAACTACGTCGCCAAGTTGACAGTTGAAACGCCTTTTAGAAATAGCCACTGATATTTGTGTACGCTATGTACATTGTACACCTATGGATTGAGAGGCACCTAATGTAATGATTTCATATAGTCATATTTCACTCTAGTAATAGACTTGACCAAATGCCTATCCCTATACTAAAAGAAAATGTATGCCTCAGACGCTCGAATGTAGTACTAGACCTACTGGGTCCTTAATAATTTTTTATTTTTAAGATCTCTATTTACAACCTACAGTAGCCGGCACCGATCTCGAGCGCTTACCTTACCCCGCTGCACCTGCGCATACGGTTTTGTTCAGGTCCATTTGACGGTATGCAACTACGCAAACCTAACACGTCTTTCACAGAGCGCTCAAGAGCCATATCGGGCACTGTAGGTGCTGTATCAAAGATATGTTTCCTTAATTCTATTATCTACATATCCCGATGAAATTCCATATCATTTGAATGAGTATTAGAAGTCCAAAGACATTGCATATTATCAATAACTATTTGAGTTATAGAAAACTAACCGTATGTAAAAGTTTAAAAATACAATTTAGATAAGGACTAGGTATACTTTAGTGAGAGGTTGCATTATTCAAATAGCTATTAATTTTGAACTAGCTGGGACCCGCGGTTACACCCGCCGTTTAATTTAAGAGAAAGTGGATTATTTATATATAATTTAGAGTACCTACTTCGGCATAGACACTTAACATTTAGTATGTATAATTAGATTTCATGGGTTTTATTTGCACGAAATCCTAATTATTTTTCTAAAATAAAAGTAGCCTAAATTAACATAAGCTATCTTCCAGTGAAAGTCCCTTAGAAATCGGTCCAGCCGTTTCGGAGATTAGCGGGAACAAACAGACAGACAACAAAATTACAAATAGCTTTTTTGTTGTAGGTATCGTATATACTTTCATATGAATTTAGTAAAAAAGCTGTTATTTTGACATTACAAACAGACACTTCAATTTTATTTATTTGTATAGATGTATAGATAGTAGTAATTATAATTACAAAGATCGGACTAACTTACCTAGTGACGTCCGATCCTCAATTATGTGAAGTAATCTCGTCCTCATTTAGTACTATGTAGTTTGCACCTTGCACAACTCACTGCATCACAATTTTAAAGATGAACACTTTCATCAAAAATTTTAATATAGTCTGTGGTTCCTACGCGCTCTTTCGCTATCTGTAATGTACATGTCATTAATTCAAAGCATAAGAACACAACTTTCAGCAGGGATCTAGATTGCAATTTTATAGAATTCTAGATTTATTTGGGATGGGTTGGGACTCGATGAGGACGAGATTACTTCACATAATTGAGGATCGGACGTCACTAGGTAAGTTAGTCCGATCTTTGTAATTATGTTCCGTAATCTCGTCCTCATTTAGTACTATGTAGATGTTCAAAGAAGAAAGTTGTGTTAATAATCAACCTTGTTTATTCGTTAATAAACATTATTACAATTTATTATAATTATTTATGAACCTCAGTCTTGTGTCCTCTAAGACTTATAGTAGATGAACAGGTATAAATAAATACGTTTCGCATTATTCATATAAAAATAAACTTGGCGGAAGCACTGCCGTACTCCCAAAAGTGCAATTCTTTGCATTTCTAATTTATATGATTATATGGTGTACTTATAATACCTATTCATCACATAAGTTGGTTCTTATTTTAGTTTGTGTTTATTATTTATTTAAGAAATATCCATATAGAACACATAGCTTGAGCCATTGGGATCATAAATAAACATTTGGCCTCTTGCAAAACCAAGCCAAGTTGAGGCGTTTCTTGCTTTTGTGTAGTATGCTGTAGATTTACTAGGATCCAATCCATTATTAGTTAAAACTTACTTCAACCATCTGCTTAATAGATGCGGTGGAGGCGCCGTAATAAGGCTTCCTTAATGTAATAATTATGTATTACAGTTCGTCCTTTATTTTATTAACATCTAAATAACAAAGTAAGGTTGTTGCAGGACAAATATTAATGGCAATTATCTATTAAAATAATTGGTAAGAAATGCTAGTATTAAAATGGTTAAGATCAATGGTAAGACAAAAGGTAAGATCTAGATGTTTTTACCATTTTGTAATTTTTATGTTGATATTATCTACTTTAACGGTAATTTTATCTATACAAATCAGCAACAAGGTTTGATCCCGTGTTTGGGTAATTCCACACAGGCTTGCATTGGGAAACATATTCAACAATAATTATTCTTAATGTTAAAGTCACATGGGTACAACATAATACTTAGGGTCTGTTGCCCTACCTTTAAATATTTGCTTAAAGAACTTTGTTCTTCTCTCATCTCTACTCAAGTGCGATCCTAAGTGTAGGAAGAGAGGAGAAAAAAAAAAAAAAATTGTTGACCTCAGTGTTGAGTGAGCTATAGGAAAACCTTTAATTATTAATTAAACTTCGATGCTAAGAATAATATAACCAGGGGATGCACATCATAACTTTTACAGTTGGGGATTCACTGATTATTGCAGATTAATATTGCCATCCTGTTTTGTTCTATAACGAAGCTAACATTTTGTCCGTTGAAGAGGATGGTATACTTCTTAGAAACGCGCTCTCCTGAAAATGTGGTGGCAATCAGTGTTAGAATCCTGTGTAAAGGATTGTGATTCCCTGGAAGGATACGACAGTAAGTCACGACTAGGTCGCAGTATATTGTATGTATATAGACATCTTTATTTTTAATTTAATTTTTTTTTTTTTTTTTTTATATACTAGGTCGCAGAGTAATATATGTATATACACATCTTTTAGTTTTTATTATAGATATATATGTATATATATATATATATATATATATATATATATCTTACTATACACCCATATATATATAATTACAATGCTCTGTTTTTATTTTCCGAAAAAATAAAAATCTACTATGAGTGCAAATGGAGGGAACACAGAAGAATGTCCCATGCCATTCAAGAGTAGAGGCATCTATGGTGTATCTAGGTCAGGAACCCATGATACATAGTTGATGCAATTAGCAATACATCCATTTGCAAACATCATTCTATCGTTCACCAAGATTAGCTATAAGTGGTTCAAAGGCTACGGCCACATAGTTCCATTTCAATTTCCGAATGAAACACTTTCATTCTTTATTAGCAATGGCATTCTACACATATAATATATGATCAAACGACTACAAAACTACCACAGCTTCTTTGCCATTGAAGTGTGTGCCCATATCTTATTAATATAGGTTATGGTTCATATCTATTCCAAGTGAAATATTACCTTGTTTTATTTCAAAAGCAACTGGTTTCTGTGCTTATAAGTGTAGGTAAATTCATTTAGTTTTAATTCCTTTCAATATAGGAGGCCACCATTTAAGTATGTGCAAATGTATCCTATATACATAAGATTGCACTATTACTTTTTCAGGGCTACTGTTGTAAGATTTTTCCATGACATTGGTAGGTATAAAGTCAAATGTATTCTATAGCTGGGCCATGCACAATGTTAAGCTATGTTGAAACAAGGACACCTTTTGGTTGAGATAATTATTATTTTGCACCCATTTATGGTTTCTCTAGAATTTAGAAATAAAATATTATCTTCTTCTGGGAGAGCAAGATAGAAAAAATTGCATGGAATCTAATATGGGTTCCAAATTCTGCTATTTTTGTTTAGCATTTAGGCATATTTTCTTTGATATGAAGACACCAAGATTTTCTAAGAAATTTTGGTTGGTGGACACATTTAGTTTACACTTTTCATAGGAGTCAGCAAGACAAGAATTATTATTGATAACCGATGCAATGTTCTCATATAAAAATTAGCGGTTTCATGATCTAGGTAAAATCATATGGTGCTGTACTAAGCCTGAAGGGATGGCATGTAAATTCATACAAATAATCTGGAAATAGGGAACATGAGTGTTTCCTATCAGATTCCCTTATTGACAGTACAATATGCATTTATAAAGTCTTACAAAAAATTTGTTGCAACAACTTTTAAAATCTTTTCTCATTTTGATAAAAATTTACTCAGTTTCTGAGTAACCTGGTTATTTAATGGAGCAGTATTTTGTACAGGAACATTAGTGAAAGGTATAGTATAACCTTTAAACCATTTGTGTATGGTAGGACTTTTAGTGATACCTAGTATCGCAGTAGTAGGAAAAGTATTTCAGTTGATTGGTATGTACCTTATTCATCATTGATCAGGATCCAGGCTAGGGCCTCAGCAACAGGGATAGTGGTGTCTCCGCCAGAATATCACGAAAACCACCAGC
The DNA here is from genome assembly GCA_947459985.1 of Diloba caeruleocephala. Lineage (NCBI taxonomy): Eukaryota > Metazoa > Arthropoda > Insecta > Lepidoptera > Noctuidae > Diloba > Diloba caeruleocephala. The sequence goes on from OX381618.1 coordinate 10,204,280, forward strand.
AATTTATTCACATATGTTGTTGGACTCGACATGGTTTTGCCCGCTTGGAAAGACATTTATAGCTGTTGTACTCCCCCCGTTTAGTTTCAAGTTTTAGGGGATTTTGATAGCCACTTACCTTCACTGGGAGTATTCTTTCATTCTCACCCAGATTTTGAACAGCTTTAATGGTATTTACTTTATCCTATAGTTTGTTCCCAAACAGGTATTATGAGATTGCAGGCTTCTCTGATATCAATTTATCAATGATGTGCAGGCTATAACTTCATACAATAAGTTGCATAGCAATCCAGTTGAATCACTGATTGCGAAATGTGGTTTTCATCTCATTGTGTACAATCATGTTGTTGAAAATCTTTTCAAGGGTTGAGATAGTACTAAGTGTCTCATAATAGCATTGATTTGACTTTTCCATAAATGCTTGTATGCTTTATTTATAGGGCCATGTTTCTTGATTATAGTGGATCTAGGTCTTAAGGCCATTCTGCATGAGTGGTTTTTTTTTTTTTTTTTGTATATTGCGTGTTATTCCTACTGAATTATCTCAGAGGTGAGCACTATTTTTGCAAGCCTGCCCCCCTCCTTTCTTTTATCTGATTTCATCACTAGGTGAGACACTATATTTGTAGCCACTTATGATAGGTGACGGAAAGGTGTTTGCACCTGGTTCATTAGAGCTTGACTGCATCAGCTCCGCTCATGTAATGAAAAACATTGTCCTTGTCCGTGTGGTAAACTACCTCGGCTTCGACTGAAGAGGTTTTCGTAATCATCTAGGCTCCTGACTGCAAATCCAAGGCTAACCCCTCGTGAAAGCTCTAAGGATGCATCAAACAGCGTTTTATCTTGCTTGTAAAAGATACTTAACTGGCTAGCCTCTCGTGGAAGCTCCCTCGTTCTTCGCTTGTAAACGAATACTGCACCGGCTTACCTCTCGTGAAAGCTCTATTGGTGGTGTCGTTTTAAACTTGTCACGGTTGAACTCGAGTTCATGCTTGTAAACGAATACACGACCGGCTGACCTCTCGTGAAAGCTCTATTGGTGGTGTCGTTTAGTTTTAAATTAAGGCATTGTTGACCTGTCTTCGTCCTTGTAAACGAATAACTCACCGGCTGACCTCTCGTGAAAGCTCTATTGGTGGTGTCGTTTATTTTTAAAATAAGGCACTATAAACTTCTCACCGGCTGACCTCTCGTGAAAGCTCTATTGGTGGTGTCGTTTATTTTTAAATTAAGGCACTGTTGACCTGTTTTCTTCCTTGTAAACGAATAACTCACCGGCTGACCTCTCGTGAAAGCTCTATTGGTGGTGTCGTTTATTTTTAAAATAAGGCACTATAAACTTGTCACCGTTGACCTGTCCTCTTCCTTGTAAACGAATAACCCCCACCGGCTGACCTCTCGTGAAAGCTCTATTGGTGGTGTCGTTTAGATTTACGTGCATATAGTGTATATTGCTGCGGCACTGCGGATCCATATCCTGTGAAACATGTAGTTAGTAACTTACCGGTACGGTCGTGTAGACTCCCGCTTTTTTTGGGGTCCCACAATCGATTATTTAGCTTTTCTATTGCCTCATCCTTACTCCTCCGCCAGTATTTCCCCATTTTTGAAGAAAAAGGAGGATAATTGGAAGATTTTCTTGAGTTGCGTATACAGCGAGCGGCACAAAAAAGTACAATGACATGTACATTACAGATAGCGAAAGAGCGCGTAGGAACCACAGACTATATTAAAATTTTTGATGAAAGTGTTCATCTTTAAAATTGTGATGCAGTGAGTTGTGCAAGGTGCAAACTACATAGTACTAAATGAGGACGAGATTACGGAACATAATAGTAGTCGAGCATCATCTCCCTATGTCAAATTCTCAGCAAAACTAGAAAATATTACTGACCTACTTTTTATAAAATATCTTATTTATAGGTCTCACTCACACTCACTCAAATTGACACTCTCAAAATAAATTCATCTATAATTATCTCGTATACACTATGCTTAGAGCTCACTAAATATTCTTACCATCTGGGTTCAGTAACGCTACAAAGACGGTCATTGAACAGTGTATCAGATGAAATTAACTTCATATCGAGACCATCAAGGCCCGCTTGTTACATACTGCTGATACTGCTAATACAGTTAATTATTTCAGGGTTGTCAACATCGTCATGAAAGATTGCCGTATTTACACGCGACTCAGGGTGCCTATACCTAACTTAAGCCTTTAAACAACTCTCATTTGGTCACGAAAGTATTTTAGAATTTCAACATTCTTTCGTGGTTATGGGGCCATTGCGATAACATTTTTGATAATGCTATGAACATATTTTGTTGTTCAAAATTTAGCCATAAATACTTTGACGTCGAATCCTTACTGGGTAGATCAATTCTTTTCGTTCGCTTTCTGTACCTATTTATAATAAAAATACCATATGACTGTGTCATACCTACTCTTTTAAAATTGTATCTGTGTAGAAGATTGCTTAGGATTTAATCTTCTCTTTAAGATTTTTGTAGTAGCATCAGAACAACAAAAAGTAGATATTATTATTTTCTTTCTGAAAAATATTGCGTAGCCACTTATATCGTTTTATAGTGAAAATACAAGAATCTATTCAAATACCTTGCTTATTTTCCAAAAACGAAAACAGCAAATGTAGTAACGGTACTTATCAACATAATATATGTTTAGATATAGGTACTATATAGTCCTTGCAACTATGTCTGATGGTGGGTGGTAATATTCCCCAGGTCCAGTGGTGATCGTTGTTAGTCCCGTATTACAGATCGAGAATCAAAACTCAAGTAGAACTTCAGTCGAGATTGCACCAATTGTATATAAACGCTGGACCTATTACGTAGGGAACGCAATCTAGACTCTAGTTTTACTTAAGTTTTGATTTTCGTTCTGTATGGAGGCAAACACAACTCAAAGCAATCTCGTATCAATTTTGTTTAAAAACACCTGGACCTAAGGACCTACCTACTTAATATTGTTCGGTATATAATTACAAAGATCGGACTAACTTACCTAGTGACGTCCGATCCTCAATTATGTGAAGTAATCTCGTCCTCATTTAGTACTATGTAGTTTGCACCTTGCACAACTCACTGCATCACAATTTTAAAGATGAACACTTTCATCAAAAATTTTAATATAGTCTGTGGTTCCTACGCGCTCTTTCGCTATCTGTAATGTACATGTCATTAATTCAAAGCATAAGAACACAACTTTCAGCAGGGATCTAGATTGCAATTTTATAGAATTCTAGATTTATTTGGGATGGGTTGGGACTCGATGAGGACGAGATTACTTCACATAATTGAGGATCGGACGTCACTAGGTAAGTTAGTCCGATCTTTGTAATTATGTTCCGTAATCTCGTCCTCATTTAGTACTATGTAGATGTTCAAAGAAGAAAGTTGTGTTAATAATCAACCTTGTTTATTCGTTAATAAACATTATTACAATTTATTATAATTATTTATGAACCTCAGTCTTGTGTCCTCTAAGACTTATAGTAGATGAACAGGTATAAAAAAATACGTTTCGCATTATTCATACAAAAATAAACTTGGCGGAAGCACTGCCGTACTCCCAAAAGTGCAATTCTTTGCATTTCTAATTTATATGATTATATGGTGTACTTATAATACTTATTCACCACATAAGTTGGTTCTTATTTTAGTTTGTGTTTATTATTTATTTAAGAAATATCCATATAGAACACATAGCTTGAGCCATTGGGATCATAAATAAACATTTGGCCTCTTGCAAAACCAAGCCAATTTGAGGCGTTTCTTGTTTTTGTGTAGTATGCTGTAGATTTACTAGTATCCAATCCATTATTAGTTAAAAACTTACTTCAACCATCTGCTTAATAGATGCGGTGGAGGCGCCGTAATAAGGTTTCCTTAATGTAATAATTATGTATTACAGTTCGTCCTTTATTTTATTAACATCTAAATAACAAAGTAAGGTTGTTGCAGGACAAATATTAATGGCAATTATCTTTAAAATACTTGGTAAGAAATGCTAGTATTAAAAAGGTTAAGATCAACAAAAGCTAGATGTTTTAACCATTTTGTAATTTTTATGTTGATATTATCTACTTTAACGGTAATTTTATCTATACAAATCAGCAACAAGGTTTGATCCTGTGTTTGGGTAATTCCACACAGGCTTTCATTGGGAAACATATTCAACAATAATTATTCTTAATGTTAAAGTCACATACAACATAATACTTAGGGTTTGTTGCCCTACCTTTAAATATTTGCTTAAAGAACTTTGTTCTTCTCTCATCTCTACTCAAGTGCGATCCTAAGAGTAGGAAGAGAAAAATGAAAATAAAAATTGTTGACCTCAGTGTTGAGTGAGCTATAGGAAAAACTTTAATTATTAATTAAACTTAGATGCTAAGAATAATATAACCAGGGGATGCACATCATAACTTTTACAGTTGGGGATTCACTGATTATTGCAGATTAATATTGCCATCCTGTTTTGTTCTATAACGAAGCTAACATTTTGTCCATTGAAGAGGATGGTATACTTCTTAGAAACGCGCTCTCCTGAAAATGTGGTGGCAATCAGTGTTAGAATCCTGTGTAAGGGATTGTGATTCCCTGGAAGGATACGACAGTAAGTCACGACTAGGTCGCAGTATAATGTATGTATATAGACATCTTTTTTTTTTTTTTTTATATATATTCTAGGTCGCAGAATAATATATGTATATACACATCTTTTAATTTTTATTAAATATATATATACACACACATCTTACTATACACCCATATATATACATAATTACAATGCTCTGTTTTTATTTTCCGAAAAAATAAAAATCTACTTATGAGTGCAAATGGAGGGAACACAGAAGAATGTCCCATGCCATTCAAGAGTAGAGGCATCTATGGTGTATCTAGGTCAGGAACCCATGATACATAGTTGATGCAATTAGCAATACATCCATTTGCAAACATGATTCTATCGTTCACCAAGATTAGCTATAAGTGGTTCAAAGGCTACGGCCACATAGTTCCATTTCAATTTCCGAATGAAACACCTTCATTCTTTATTAGCAATGGCATTCTACACATATAATATAGAATAGAAATAGAAATAGAAAACATTTATTCGGCGAAGAACATATTAGACAGTGCATAAAATGAATTGAAAGCTACGATATACATCATTAAGTGCGCAGGTGTGCTGTCGAACATGCCTGTTCCAAACCACTACAAGACTACCACAGCTTCTTTGCCATTGAAGTGTGTGCCCATATCTTATTAATATAGGTTATGGTTCTTATCTATTCCAAGTGAAATATTACCTTGTTTTATTTCAGAAGCAACTGGTTTCTGTGCATATAAGTGTAGGTTAATTCATTTAGTTTTAATTCCTTTCAATATAGGAGGCCACCATTTAAGTATGTGCAAATGTATCCTATATACATAAGATTGCACTATTACTTTTTCAGGGCTACTGTTGTAAGATTTTTCCATGACATTGGTAGGTATAAAGTCAAATGTATTCTATAGCTGGGCCATGCACAATGTTAAGCTATGTTGAAACAAGGACACCTTTTGGTTGAGATAATTATTAATTTGTACCCGTTTATGGTTTCTCTAGAATTTAGAAATAAAATATTATCTTCTTCTGGGAGAGCAAGATAGAAAAAATTGCATGGAATCTAATATGGGTCCCAAATTCTGCTATTTTTGTTTAGCATTTAGGCATATTTTCTTTGATATGAAAACACCAAGATTTTCTAAGAAATTTTGGTTGGTGGACACATTTAGTTTACACTTTTCATAGGAGTCAGTAAGACAAGAATTATTATTAATAACCGATGCAATGATCTCATGTAAAAATTAGCGGTTTCATGATCTAGGTAAAATCATATGGTGCTGTACTAAGCCTGAAGGGATGGCATGTAAATTCATACAAATAATCTGGAAATAGGGAACATGAGTGTTTCCTATCAGATTCCCTTATTGACAGTACAATATGCATTTTTTTAAATCATACAAAAATTTTGTTGCAACAACTTTTAAAATCTTTTCTCATTTTGATAAAAATTTACTCAGTTTCTGAGTAACCTGGTTATTTAATGGAGCAGTAGTTTGTACAGGAACATTAGTGAAAGGTATAGTATAACCTTTTAACCATTTGTGTATGGTATGACTTTTAGTGATACCTAGTATCGCAGTAGTAGGAAAAGTATTTCAGTTGATTGGTATGTACCTTATTCATCATTGATCAGGATCCAGGTTAGGGCCTCAGCAACAGGGATAGTGGTGTCTCCGCCAGAATATCACGAAAAACACCAACAATTTATTCACATAGTATGTTGTTGGACTCGACATGGTTTTGCCCGCTTGGAAAGACATTTATAGCTGTTGTGCTCCCCCTTTTAGTTTCAAGTTTTAGGGGATTCTGATAGGTACTTACCTTCACTGGGAGTATTCTTTCATTCTCACCCAGATTTTGAACAGCTTTAATGGTATTTACTTTATCCTATAGTTTGTCCCCAAACAGGTATTATGAGATTGCAGGCTTCTCTGATATCAATTTATCAATGATGTGCAGGCTATAACTTCATACAATAAGTTGCATAGCAATCCAGTTGAATCACTGATTCCGAAATGTGATTTTCATCTCATTGTTTACAATCATGTTGTTGAAAATCTTTTCAAGGGTTGAGATAGTACTAAGTGTCTCATAATAGCATTGATTTGACTTTTGCATAAATGCTTGTATGCTTTATTTATAGGGCCATGTTTCTTGATTATAGTGAATCTAGTTTCTTAAGGCCATTCTGCATGATTAGTCGTTTTTTTTTTTTTTTTTTGTATATTGCGTGTTATTCCTACTGAATTATCTCAGAGGTGAGCACTATTTTTGCAAGCCTGCCCCCCTCCTTTCTTTAATCTGATTTCATCACTAGGTGAGACACTATATTTGTAGCCACTTATGATAGGTGACGGAAAGGTGTTTGCACCTGGTTCATTAGAGCTTGACTGCATCAGCTCCGCTCAATGATGTAATAGTAATGAAAAACATTGTCCTTGTCCGTGTGGTAAACTACCTCGGCTTCGACTGAAGAGGTCTTCGTAATCATCTAAGCTCCTGACTGCAAATCCAAGGCTAACCCCTCGTGAAAGCTCTAAGGATGCATCAAACAGCGTTTTATCTTGCTAATAAAAGATACTTAACTGGCTAGCCTCTCGTGGAAGCTCTCTCGTTCTTCGCTTGTAAACGAATACTGCACCGGCTTACCTCTCGTGAAAGCTCTATTGGTGGTGTCGTTTATTTTTAAATTAAGGCACTGTTGACCTGTGCTCTTCCTTGTAAACGAATAACCCCCACCGGCTGACCTCTCGTGAAAGCTCTATTGGTGGTGTCGTTTATTTTTAAATTAAGGCACTGTTGACCTGTGCTCTTCCTTGTAAACGAATAACCCCCACCGGCTGACCTCTCGTGAAAGCTCTATTGGTGGTGTCGTTTATTTTTAAAATAAGGCACTATAAACTTGTCACCGTTGACCCGTCTTCTTCCTTGTAAACGAATAACCCCCACCGGCTGACCTCTCGTGAAAGCTCTATTGGTGGTGTCGTTTAGATTTACGTGCATATAGTGTATATTGCTGCGACACTGCGGATCCATCTCCTGTGAAACATGTAGTTAGTAACTTACCGATACGGTCGTGTAGACTCCCACTTTTTTGGGCTCCCACAATCGATTATTTAGCTTTTCTATTGCTTCATCCTTACTCCTTCGCCAGTGTTTCCCCATTTTTGAAGAAAAAGGAGGATAATTGGAAGATTTTCTTGAGTTGCGTATACAGCGAGCAGCACAAAAAAGTACAATGACATGTACATTACAGATAGCGAAAGAGCGCGTAGGAACCACAGACTATATTAAAATTTTTGATGAAAGTGTTCATCTTTAAAATTGTGATGCAGTGAGTTGTGCAAGGTGCAAACTACATAGTACTAAATGAGGACGAGATTACGGAACATAATCATCACCAGATATAACTTAGCGACATCACAGTAGTCGGCTTGTACCTAATAAGTAATAACTAACGCAGGAAACGAAGGTCGTAGTAACTAAACAAATGGGTACGCACTTCGAACACCTAAATGTCGGTTATACCCTAACCATCATTCAAGAAAAGAACCCAAAGAGCACTGCTACAGGTAAACGAATCGCATCTTTATATACCTACCTACCTACTTAATCATTAATTATCATTGCCAAACTTAAGTACCTTTTTTTTTTTTTTTATTGGTGCCCAGTGGAAATTCATCATGAACTTCCTTCGCCCCGGGGAAGGACGAAGGGGTATACCGGACTCCTACCGGCTAAAACCACTGGAGCGGTCATCTTCGGCACCTAAGGGAGGCTCCAGGTCCTCGTATGATCACACTAGAGCCACCCACTGGTGCCACGCCTATTGGCACATCTCGGAGAGGGTGACTGTAAAGCGGTCACCCCCCCAGGGGGATTGTAAAGGATCCCCCAAAGCGTCCCACGGCAGCGCGTGACCACATGCGTGCTACCGTCTTCTCTTGGGTCGCTTGGTGTGGGCACGCAGATTCCCCAATCTACGCACCCGCGAACCCAGAGGTCCCCCACCTTATAGCAATGGCAGGGGTTTTCAGGCGTATCGGAATTAGGCGCCAGGGCGGTTGTTACCCCGGCGCCGTCTCCTTCTTCTTCGAGCGGGATCGGCCCTCTCCCGATCCCGCTCTGCGGTCTCCTTCTGGAGCATGACGCTCTCACAGAAGGAGACCACTGCATTCCAGTTTTCGTGCTCTGCCAACATAGCCGACACTACTGCTGGCAGAGAGAGATCTTGCCCGATCCGATCGACCAGGATCCGCCGCTCGGCGGCCCACGCAGGGCACGCCTCGAGCGTGTGCTGTGCGGTGTCCTGGTCGCTATCACAATGGTGGCATTGTGCCGTGGCCTCACGTCCTATCCTGTGCAGGTACGCGCCGAAACAACCGTGCCCGGTGAGCATCTGCGTCAGGCGGTAGGTGACGCGCTCGCTCCTTCGTTGGTACCGGCGGCGGGATGCCAGGCAGACCGCGCGCAACTGCGCGATCTCATCCGACCACCAGTACACTGCCGTACGCCGGGAGCGCCTGGCCCGGGGCAAACTTAAGTACCTACCTACTATAAAATTGCATAGGTACCCTAAGGACAACCTACCAGCCAATTGCAATACAGGCGGACTGCAGGATGCGGAGCGAGGGTACGACGAACGTGCTCGTAAATACTCAGTGTGGTAGCAGCTTTAGGGCGCGCGGCGCCGACCGATACCGAGCTATCTGTATCAATTACCTGCCCCTCTGCGGATTACCAAATTAACCACCCACATTAATATTTTAATCTGTGCCCGCAAATGTACGCGTACGTGGATACGATAATGTGATATATTCTATTGACCACAGCGCTTTCGCTGTAAAATTAAAAACTGTAATCAGGTACTATATTTTCAAACGGCAGCCAGCTAGGTTTTAATGACAGCAGTTTCATAACGGTTTGTTTTCTAATTATGGCTTGTTTCCCTTATTGTCTAATCCCAATTTCAATTTGCTTGTTCAAACATTTTTTGTGCTCCACAGCTGGAGTATTATAATATTTGCGTTCAAAGTTAACCCCCCTACGCAGAATTGCATATAACAAGTTTTAGGTAGTGTAAAGTGTGCCGTGTGGTACCGGCGCAGAATACCACCACCCCATCTCCTCCCGTGGGTATCGTAAAAGTCGACTAAGGGATTAGCAGGAGGATGGGCAGCAGCGTCCTTCGAGTACATTAACAACTCAACTGCGATCGCCAACCCGTCTCTGCCCAGCGTGGCGATTATGGCAAAACCCTCCAATGAGCCTACAACACCCGTATCGGTCGTTGTGATGATCTTTGGGGGAGGCCTGTGTCCAGCAGTGGACTTCATTCGGCCGAAATGATGTGGTAGTGTATGTAGTGATTGCTTAATTAGTTGGTACATATAAAACATTTACAAATGTATACCGTTATCATACTTACGAATTAAAAGTTACCTTGAAGGTCATGTTTGAGTGTTTCGAATTACAAAATAGTATCTAATTATAAATTACAATAGCACTCGATGCCGATATACTTAGGTACCATATCGTCATAGATATTTAGATACTTACTGATACTACTACTTAACGGAGTGAAAATACGACTTATTGTATAACAGCTACTTATTTAAGATTATCAATTAGTGGCTATTTAATGTGTCAAGCAAGTATACCTACAATCTTTATTAGTCTAATATCTGACCTACTTAATACCGCGACTAGGTATAGTAAGTATCAAGAAACTAAGGCTGGCCAGCTCAGACAGGATTGCAATGCAATACCGTTTGTCAAAATAACATCGGACGAGTCAACCGCAACGAGTCACCAACCCGTAACACCGACCGACCCACCACCCCTCGTAGAAAATCTCCAGATAATACGTATCTATTAGAGCGTATATCTCCGATTCGGCTAAAGTATTCCTCAAACATGAAGATAGTCGACGAAAAATTCGAGTAGAGAAATATGTATGGCGGCGGCAATCGGCATGCGAGCGTCGGCTGCCCTGCCGCGGGGGGAAATCGACGGGTGGCGCCCCCCTCGCGTCAGTTTGCTTGCAACGCTCGTGCGAGAACGTTGTGTGTCGCTAGTTTGTTAGCAACGGTTCGTCGCGTGTGACTGTCTCGGCGTACGTGCGTGGATCCTGTGTTGTTGTGTGCCCCTAGTGCAGTGTGTGCTGTGCCCTGTGCCCTGTTTTATTTATAGTGTGTTGCAGACCATGAGCGCGTGTGTTTGACGCGGGGATGTATCCGAGCGCGGGCGCAATGAACGCCGCCGCCGCCGCCGCTGCCGTGGCGGCCGCTAGGCATCCGGTAAGCGATGACACTTACACAAATCACTCTCGCACTGATAAAACTATACTTAATACGCAGACGGCCTGTTTTATTTTTATTTTGAAGAAAGCGCTAAAAACTCATACGTTACGGTACTGTAGTTGTGTTAGTATATTTATAATTAAATAGGTATAATTTACAACTGACACATAATTTGCCGACGTTTTATAATGATCGAAAGAATGAAGCTCGTTGATGTCTTTGTAACAGAGCTAAACTTCCTTTGAACAATTTAGCCATGGGTTCTTTTCACATTGGTCGTCGTTAAATATAACATTAGACGTTAAAGAATTAGTTGAGAGTGTAATAAAAACATAAAGTAATAAACAGTGGAATGGTACAAACAACCGCGGTGCCCCCCCGGGTCGGCCGCCGATCACTGTCAGGCGCTCAATTACCCGTGAAATTGTCTGCAAAGGATTTTATCATGCTCTGAAATCTGGGGACGAATTAACAAAGTTCTTTATAGACCTTTTTGTGCAGTTTTCATAAACATTAGTGCTACACATGATTAAAGTTTGTAAAAGCACAGTTATTAATACATTGTTGCTTTAACGGCCGAAACTAATAATCAGTCTAATCCAAAATCTTTGGATTTGGGATTAAGGATTTGTCTGTTTTTTGTGCTAATCGTAAATTCAAAATCTTAAATCTTCAACATTTTGGATTACATTGATAATTAATTTCGGCTGTAAATTGATAAGATTACCTATGTACCTATGTACCGATATTGTTTTATTTTTTTAGGCACGAATATTATACATTTTATCGAAATAGCTTGTAGCCACTGATTGCTACAGTTATTATTAAACTGACGAAAGTAAAGTATTTAAAATTTTAATTTATGCATGGAACTGACCAGTCTCTTGGTAACCACGGCGAACGCGTTAAACAATTCAGAACTTTACGAAGTCGTAATAGAGCATAAAAACAGCAAAGTAGTGTTCAAAGTAGCGACCGCAAGCCGAGCCGCAACCGCGCAACCATCTGTCGTCGCTAGCCGACGGAAAACTAACCGCAATTCGAGGATACATGGGATATTTTTTAAAGAGACACAATTCGTTCAATTTTTGTGACCCTTTTATTAAATTTATTATTCTTCACTGTCTACTGTGGCTGCGGTCAGTAGCCTAGCCAACAACGTAAGTTTGAGAAGATTTTTTTAATGAAAATGTTATATTAAAACAAATCATCAGATCATAGTGTAGTTAAATAGGTTTAAACTCTTTTCAGTATTTTCCTACTTCTTACCGTTTAAATTTCGGAATTTAGTATATGTTTACCTATCTCTTATGTCTTTTTAATTTCAACTTTACATAGGGAATAGGGATGTACTGAACCCCTCAAGTCTTTCAGTGAATGAGCTAAGCAAAGATGCCTTTTGTGACAGTTTGACCTTCAATCAGCTGACTAGTTCAGTCACCAAACAAACCGTAACACGTCGAAACCATTGAGCGGTAACTAATTGTCTATATTCTATCACCGGCTTGATTACGTAGAAAATATTATAATATTAAGCTAGATGAATAGATATATGGAAATACAATAGGTACTACAACGCTCATGAGGAGAGTATTGTTAATGTTATCCATAATATTATAAAATCTAGTAGGATTGTAGTTATCACATTATTAGTGCGTTATGTTTCTATTCTATCAACGGCTTGATTACGTACAAACTATTATAATACTAAGCTTGGTATATACCTAGCATGTATAGTGATATTTCTTTAGAGACGTTTCACTCTCAAACAAATTAAGCTGCGTAAATAAATGATTTTAATAGTCACGCAGGCATGATTAGCGTTGCAGTTTCGACGCAAGCGTATTCGGAGCTAATTGACTGACCATTAGCTTTTTCTTGCTATGAGGCATGTATTCTGTTAAGATAATAAGAAGTCTACACAATGTGTAGTTATTAATCGGTGCATTCCCACGCACGCACTCACCTCTTTATAAATGAACAAACACAACCAATATGTAATGACCTTCTCCACTTGTAATATTCTTTTGAATGCAAGAAACGGTGTTCACAAATTTCGAGTTCCGTCTCGACTGGTCTACACGCAGGAAGTTGAGCGACGCTGTCGCCTAATTGATGCATTCATACCGTTTTCAAAGAAATACGCACCTTCTTGGCATTGATAAGTAGTCTGTTGTGTATTCTTAAAAGCTACATCGTGACGTTTTGAGTTATTTTTAATTTACCATATTTGCTTTCCAACATTTTACTACTTGGGGAAAATTACGTAGGTATTAGCGGAGTAATTTATTAGTGTTGAATACATGAAATGACACTCTATGACATACACAAACTAATTTAAAATTCTCTACCAACAGAACTCATCTTGCACTTTTATCTGATACAATCGGAGTTTCAGAGTTGAGTGTTTTCCGCAGATCGTCAAAATAATCTTTACGGCTCGTCTTGGAGTATATGAGCGTCATAGAATGTCACATCAGGGTGGTGTGGCGAGGCGCGGGACGAGCGGGCCGGGTGTTAATGTAAATGCCTATTTGTCTATTTGCTTTAAATCCGTGTCGCGTCCTCCTCGGTAAATATTTGACTGACAGAATTACCGCTACGGACAAATTAGATGGCGTCTCGTTAAACATTCAAGTTTTCTTCAAACATGCACATAACGTAGAGTTCTAGAAATAATAAATCTGTGTCAATGACGATTATTTTAATATTTTCCAAGATGAGTTATCAACGGAAATGTCTTGTCAGGATTATCAACGTGATAAGTGGAGTGCCTTGAGTCAATGTTCACCCAAAATAATGCTTGATATTTGTAGATAGATAATGCAATATCAGTTTGCACAAACAAGGCATTTGGAGTACGCAAACAATGCTTCGTCATAATCAAGATGCCATCAAACACATTCGCTGCGCGCGGGAACGGAGGGAAATACTTACGGATGCGAGCACTAAGCGAGATATTATTTTCCTTGCTGTTGACGTTTTCACCTTTAACATATTTCACTAATCTGTTTACTGAAACGGGTATGGATCGCGCACAGGTCTAATATTAGTAGGTAGGTAAACTTACCGTATTATTTTACTGAACTTACTTACCTAGTTCGGTCAGTAATGTTGCATTATCCATGTTCGTAGAACAGTCGATATTAAAATTATCAATCGGGCCACCGCACTCACCCCGGGTGGCAAATGATGTTGTATTTCTGTGAAAATAAAATCGGCTTTCTGATCCCCATCCCCGCACTACCATATTAGTTTACTAGCATTTATATATACATTATTAGATATAAAAGCAGTAAATCCAACACTTATTTTTAAGCTCTAAAGCAAGCCTAATAGAGCAGAAATTAGCTCGCGGTATTTCGGCGTTGTGGCATTTCATAATAAAGCCAATCTCGATGTTCAAATATTTGTCTATGCTTGTTTGGTTTGTAAGTGCGAATGGTGTTTAGATGTTTACCGAGCCGCTGAACTTGTGTGCGTTGTAAGCGGGCGAGCATCTAATATTACTAATAAACAATTGACATCGATCCACTTCTCGGAGATTTCTCAGAAACGGACGTTGCCGTCGACGTTAATATCAGTCACCAAAACTCTTATTTCAATTTCGTATTCGAGCAGAATCCATTCAGCCGTTTCGGAATTCGAAATTCGAATCCAATAAAAAGAAAATACTCTCCGAAGCGTACAGCAGGTAGACGTGGGCAGACGAATTCAATAATTTGAAATAAGAACACGTATTTCTATTTATATCCGTTTAAACGCATTCTGTTTAGTTTTGTTTTTGTGAGAGGCCGGTAAATGCCTTTCATCCGAACCCTCTACACAATACTGCCACTCAAAAACTCTTCATTGTATTTTAATTTGACCTTTTCGGCGATAATTTATGGGAATATTTTTTTGTCGAAGGGAGCGTTTACTCAGTCTATTATTGCCAAGGATTATTTTAGTTTCTTTTGTGATCAGTTTGAAGTTTAGATCGAAGTTGAGACTATTAGTACCGAGGGGTATATTTAATCTGATAGGCCGTGGGAAAATAAGAATCGATACGAAATAAATAGGTTCAAATTGAAATTGAGTAATATTACAATGAAGCATGTCAGAATCTTTGGGGGAGGCCTGTGTCCATCAGTGGACTTCATTCGGCCGAGATGATGTCAGAATCAAGTTGTTAAATAACAAGTGAACAAACTACATATTTAACTTTCCATTTATATTTAAGCATCATTTGTAAATTTCACGTGATAGCGCTAAAGGCGTAAAAAATTACGTTATCAAAATATTTTCCGAACACTTCATAGTATAAAATTTACGATACGTTAGATAGAGCGATTTGCATGTGATACAATTTTATTACCCAAAAGCGTTTAATTTAATTCGTAGTGGTAATGTTATTTTATATAGTGATTTAATTCGTGGCTATAAAACACTTTATATATAATGAGGTGACAGGTTTGTTGGACTGCGAGAGCAAGAGCGTGGACTGGCCGGATTAGCAGGCCGATATCGCCGAATAATAATTAACACGTAGTCACCGTCATTTATTAACGCAGTCAAAATGATGTTCGGTTCGAATAAAGGCACGTGCACACTTCCTGACTTGTCGACATCGTTATTGTTGGATCCATGTTTAAAGACCTGGAACAGCTAATAATTAATAACAATCATTTAGTTTAAAAAACAAATTGAATGACTTGTGTTATAATGCATACATACTATGCCAAAAAGATAACAATTTATCAATCAATTTAATTTATTAGGTATTGTTATCTTTTTGGCATAGTATGTATGCATTATATAATTAGAAATGTAGGTATCTAATACTAACTCTTAAGCGGTCGTGCGCTGTGTCATTAAGCCGAGTGCACATTACCAGGAGAGCATTGTTACTTTTTATTCTTAATTCTGAGAAATGAGGTTGACGTGTCAAAGTAGTTTCTTAGGCGACGGTACTCGTCGCATCAGAGTGCATGCCGTCGCCGTCGCGCGTCGTGTAGCCGAGCCACACGCGAGCGCGCTCTCACACCGCTACTGTCGATATCGTTTTGCTTTTACCGCCAAACATACGTTGTGTTAGCTCGTAACTTAAAACTCTTTTTTATTTGCTGATTCAACGATATGAACATGGATAAGTAATTGCTTGTGTCGATTTACATCAGACAGCTGTGTGGTTTTCGTATAATTAAAACATTTTAGTGCAAACGTAAAGTATCTAACAGAAATATTAATTGGTGCCAGAATTCATTTACGTTTACAAAGATTATGCTCGATTCCCAGACAATTTAGGTTAATAAATATAAATGTTGTGAAAAAGCACGAATTGCGTTACATGGATTAACTTAGAATGTTGCGAACAGTGCTTAGACATTGCGGTTATCCATGATGTTACCTATTACGTTATTAAGTGCGATCACCCATTACGTGGAGCGTGAGACGTCGGTGGCGCGGAGGCGCGCAACCGCAAGCCCGTCTCCCCGGTGGTTACATTCACTAAATTCCAGGCCACATTTTTCCCGAGCCCGATTGTCCGCAGCTCCATTTACAACGTCTACACGCCGCGCCAGTTCCTTTTACGCTTTTATTTACGCTCCTTTTATTATTTTTAAAGTCCGTTTGTTCCTCGCGCCGGCTCCAAGCGGTGGTTATTTATTTTTTGCCGTCGGCCTCCCGGCGACCGTGTGTTGTTGTGTCCCTCTCTTTATTTTTATTTTCGTGCTTCTTATTATGGAGTTAGTTTTTTTACTTTATTATTACGTGCTCGCGTGTTCGCGTTACTTTATTTTTATGTTAAGAGGTGAGCGGTCTTCGTTTTTCTTTTTTCATTAATCGAGACTCACACCGAATTATGGTCATTAAAGGATAATTTGTATTATGGTAATTTGGGATTCGTGTAATTTTTGTTTCGTGATAAGAATGCTTTTTTCGAAAATGAGATTGATGAGTTTCGTTGTATATGCTGAATATTTCAAACGTTGCGTGTTAAGTAAACGTTTATAAAATGAGCATTTAAATGCGTTTAACTATATAAAGTTTTAGGAAGTCTTTATTGTAACAGAACTCGTTTATTACTTGTACCTATTGTATCATTAATTGTGTGTTGTTTTGTCCGCAGGGTCCCCCACAGCCCGGTCAACCCATCAAGTTTACGGTGGGAGAGTCCTGCGATAGGATTAAAGAGGAGTTCAACTTCCTACAAGCCCAATATCACAAGTCAGTATAACTCTTGAATCTATTGGTGTTTTACAATAAGGAATATTCACTGACTGAATGACAATTTATGGAGCTAAACGCGTTGCATTATCAATACTTAATCTAAAAAGTGTATCATGCGGATCAATGCCCCAGGCGTTAGGATTTACTACAACAAAAATAAAACAAGTAAAGTGGGATCATCCGGGATCCCCTGTCACCGGGAATCAACGTGGATCAACCCTTACCTGTCCCTTTGAGAACCATCCCCTTATATTTACCAGGCTTTTAGCGACGTACCATTGTCAGCGAACAAAAAAGATATTACGGAGTATATTTATAAGTAGAGAGATATAAAAACGAACTGGAGATTCGTGGAAGTGGTAGGAAGCAGGTTGGTGGATAGTTTTAGCAAAGTTTAAACTCGAATATTAACCATAACTATATAATATAACTCAAATATAATTAAAACAGACCACTATAAGGTGGAACTCATTAATAAAGTGATAAAATGTTATCTAACGCTCATATAGTTGCTATTACGCAAAATCATTATCATATTCATATCTTTCTATAGTATAGGACGTTACACCGATACGTATGTATGTCAGGTCAATTTGAAGACATAATGATGAACAGGCGCAGAATAAAATTTGACTCCTTTTATAATACATGTAAAAACGATCATAGAAATCGAAAGTAGACAATAGAAGTTAGATACGTGCAAACGCGTCGCCGGACACGTCTCTTACGACACAGCTGCAATCCGTGATACCGTATTGGCGGAGAAGTCTCACGGAAATTAAGCTGGGCATCAATGTGCAGATATTTTTTCGCTATAATTGCCATATTTCGACTAGATGTTATGTTATTAAGTAATATCTCTATTTATGACTTTACCGTGTGAGTTTGGTACCACTGACCTTCTTAAAAAATCCTGTCGGTACATTTGTAGTACATACCTATCTACTTATTTCGGGTTTGAACTTAATTTGACAGACGTTTAAGACATAAAAAGAAACTATCTAAACAAATAAATAAAATTGAAGTGTCTGTTTGTTACATAAATACGTGTGACAGCGGCGCCTGTGATTTTATATTATTTTATCAATTGATTACACACCACTTAGTTTTAGATAATTGTGTTTTAATTTTAATAGCTACACAAATACTTTGTTTATTTTCATATTTATTTATTTTATTTTACATATATATAGTAGTAGATTATTTGTCCATACGGACAGGCGAAGGTATTAATACCATACATCGTTACTGATGCAAAAATAAATGGTGATCTTTCTTTCTTTCTTAATGTCAAAATCATAGTTGGTTACTAAATGCATATGAAAGTATATACGGTACCTACAATAGAAAAAAAATTTTTTTTTTGAAGTTAAACTTCTTTACATAACTTTTATTTTCTGTATGGAAGAAATTTTATAGCACTGTAACGTTTTTCTGTTACGCGCCATCTTTATTTCTAATTCACATTTTTCTGTAATGTGCCATATTGATTTGAAAGATAAATTGAATTAATCTATGAAAAACAGTCTTCAAACATCAACAACAAGATACTACAATTGATGGAGTTTTTACTCGGTCACTAAATTCCGTGGAATGTAAACCATATATTTCATATTTCAGTTACCATACGCCATTAATTACAAAAATATATAATAACGATAACAATAATTAACTTCATAACTCCTGAACTTCAGTGTGCGTATCATCTCTATGCCGATGACCTACAATTATATTGCCAAGCAAAAATCGAAGGTATACCTGATGCAATCGAAAAATTGAACCGTGACTTGGTAACTCAAAAAAATTGGTCCGATAGATTCGGAGTGGCAGTGAAGCCTGTTAAGTGCCAAGCTATACTTCTTAGGAGCAACCGTACTATTAGCAAAGTGGAGACTTCAACTTTGCCATCGATTGCGTTTAATTGTATGAACATCCCTCTCAGCTCTTATGTTAAAATCTTCGGCTTGCACATGGACACCACTCTAAACTGGCAAACACAGGTTACCAAGGTAAGCCAAAAAGTAACAGGCACGTTACGATCTCTGTATCGCTTAAAAAATTTACTCCCATCCAATGTGAAGGCAATGCTTGTGCAGGCTTTAATTTTACCCATGATTGACTATGGTGATGTGTGTTATTATGACCTGAATGCAGATCTGCTCAACAAACTTGACCGCCTTCTGAATAACAGCATTCGATTCGTTTTCAATCTGCGTAAGTTTGACAATGTGTCAACCTACCGAACCCTTCTGAAATGGTTACCTATCCGGAAACGTAGAGAGCATTGACTACCTTGTTCTCATTTCTGGATTCTCCGACTTCTCCTACTTACCTTACTTCTCAATTTCCTTATAAATGCTCAAATCATGACAGAAATCTTCGTTCTTCATATAATCGTCTCCTGCAATGTCCCTCTCACCGCTCTGACTTTATGCACTCTTCATTCTTTGTGCAATCTATTCTTCTGTGGAATGCATTACCTCTGGAAATTAGGATGACCACCAGTCGTTACTCCTTTAAAAGTAAATTGCGAAAGTACTTTCTCAATTCTTTGGCAGAATCATCTCAACGTTGATGTTTCCTATTATATGAATGTATGTATTATTATTGTGTATGTATTTATTATTTATTGTATGTAGTTATATTTTAGTAACTACTTTTATTATGTTATAGTTTAAAAAGCTTTGCTATTACTCATGTAATTATCCTTTTTGTTAATAACTGATTACAGTCACAGTTTATGCCCTACCCACGGACTAGAAAAATAAGATGGACTCCGCGCCACTAATATCGAAAGTGAAGCACGGTATCGAACATGTGTGCGTGATTTTTGGGGATACCAGATGGAATTAAATTTTCCCACATTTTTTAATAATAATAGTAAAATTTGTATGTAGTAGTAATACTTTCATCAAAGATAATTTAGTAAGTAAATTGTCCAACAGTTGGTAACAATTTTTTTTTTTGTGAAATGCGACGTTCATATCAAGGTTTGTGGAAAAGAATTAGATAGCTGTCAACTAAAATAAAGATAAAAACACAAACATTTACTCGAAATATTTAATCACATTCTTCGTTATTTCTTATTAACATAAGTAGTGATAGAAGATACCCAGACGAATACTTCGAAAAATTGTAGGCTAAAATCCTTTAAGTTGAGTTATTTTTTTATATACCTGCCTTTTACTATTTACTGATCTTGCAATACCTTCTAATTTGGAGATACGGTGAAATCTAATAGTCAAATTTTTTCTGCAATACATTTAATTAAACTGATTTTGTGTTCTGACCCGGCGACGAGATGTTCGACTTCTAAATTTAAAAAAATTATGTCATTTGCAATAAATTTGTCTAATATTTTGGTTAACATATACGAATGTTGTCTTTCGTTATATTATTATAATTTTTTTCTTTTATAAGCTTCCTGACCACCATTTCGCAAATGCAACATATTTGATACAAGTCTTCAGATGGGAGACGAAGATTATAGGACGAGCTCATTCTCTCGCAGGCTAAATCCTATATATGAATATGTTTGTCACTTTTTCGTTTCACCTAATTTTCTAATCACAACGTTGCTAAGTTTTACTTCAATAAAAAACATATTACCCATTTTTTCGGGAAAATTACCCATTTATTTTCTAGCAACACAGGCACGTGTAGTTGAGGTTTTGTGTTCCGAATAGTACCGATAATTTTAATCTCCAAAAATATCAAAATATGATATTTAAATTAGTGTCTTACCTGTGATAAGTTATTCCTTGACACTTTTTTTGCGATGTAGAGTTATTTTTACACCATTTCACGACACAAGACAGCATTATTAGTTTTTTGTTTCAATTATCGTAAATAGTAACAACGCGGGCGCTGTCGTGCTGCGTAATGGCGGTCGACCGGCATACTATGATGCATGTGTGTGCGTAAGGCACGTATCTACAAGCGAATCGGCATACTTAGGTGCTTCATTTTCGATATGAGTGGCGCGGAGTCCATCTTTTTTTTCTAGTCCGTGGCCCTACCATGTTTTGTCTCTGCATCACCCTAAGGTCGACTGGTAGAAAATGCCTAATGGCATTAAGTCCGCCTCTGTACAAAATTTGTGCATAAAGTATTAAATAAATAAGTAATAGTTCTATTATAACTAATGAAATGCTATAATAATGTTAGTAGCAAAAGGGTGAAATTGTATTATTTGTATCCATATCTATGATAATAAAAGCCTTTTGCTTAAACTTTATCTAATTTAGCTTTATTTAACCAATTTCTGTTAAGTTGTAAATAGTAGATCATTTTTCGAAAAATGATCTCATAAAGAAGTTTCACTTCTTACGTTCATACCCTTGATACACACGCATTTCACTTTTTTTTGTCTGTCTGTCTGTTTGCTCCAGCTAATCTCTGAACCGATTTATACGAACTTTCACTGGCAAAATAACATAGGCTACTTTTATTTTAGCAAAATAATTAGGGACAAAAAAGAACATAAAATCTAATATATATACTCTATGTCAAGTGTCTATGCCAAAGTACCTACTCTACATTATTTATAAATAATTTATTAACAATTAAACGGCGGGTGAAACCGCGGGTCCCAGCTAGTCTGTAATTACAGATATTATATAATTTAATTACATATAGTAGCTGTCTACAATGTTACCCATCGACGCAATTGTAATCAAAAATACAATCAAGAGAATTTGACAAGATTCCCTCCTAAATCCTTCATCTTAATTAAAAGTGTTTGTTTAGGAGAGGTTAGCTTTACGAACGTCCTTAGCCAAACTTGCGGTGCTTTGGGCTTCTGTAAAGTCTAAAAATACCAAGTGTGCATCTAGTGTGTCTCTACTGGTACTGAAGAGGTTTCATATATGCCTTCGTTGGTGGCCGCCTAGATATGATTTTAAATATTTTAAAAATAAAAGCAAGGAGATTGTTTTAGAAACAAGATTGGTGTTGTGAGTTGAAATTTAATTTGTGACTTTGAGTCCGTTCTGTTGTAAATACAATTCTCAATACTTGGATATTCTGATTCAGTAATTTCACAATTTTATTTCGTTATTATACTTGCAATCAGATAGGGGGAATCGCTTGTGACGTTATAATATTATTTATTACCTTCCCTCTCCTTGCCTAACTCCTGGATTCTGGGCTTTCGTGGCTTTGTGGGCTTGTTATCAAGGTCTAGATTCAGAATAAGTGTATTTTAGTGATGCAACAGAAGTGACATAATGGAAACAGAAACGGGAACATATGTCAAAAATAAATTTTAAGAGAAACCGATGCGAAAACGGGATGTGTAAATACTATGAAATTTTTATTAAGTTAATATTCAAAATGAAGTAGCGGTCAGTTATATTTGACGAAAAGTAATTTGGCCGCTTTTGCAGAAGGCAGATGCAGAGGTCTGTTGCATCACTAGTGTATTACACACACACGCACACACACACGCACACACACACGCGCACACACACACACACACACACACGCACACACACACACACACACACACACACGCACACACACACACACACACACACACACACACACGCGCGCACGCACGCACACACACACACACACACACACATGCACACACAAAATCTTTAATCTATCAATTTCTCTGTTGAATTGTGCCGGAAATGTGTATGTTTATAAGTACACATTTATGAATATCCTCACTTCTTTGTTTATTACAAAAATTAAGTAAAACAAGTTCGTGCTTGTATCTTCCGTGGTTAACAGAAAACTTTAGCTAGTTTTTCGTAAAAATACTGATTGTTAAGCAATATGTAAATATATGTTCGCCACCGCCGACGGTACCTACTACCTACTTTACTACAAAGTTATTATGTTATAAAACTCTTATCGAACCACGTTTTCAGTGATCGTTAAGTATGTAGGTAATAATCTAGAATTGAAATTGAACAGTGTAGTTAAGCGACGATAAAAACTATAACCATAACAGGTCTGACCCACTATGCATGCGATAACAGCTATAAAACAAGCTGTTCGCTTATTTATTTCTTATCTTAATAATGTTACAACTCAAGCGTTCCTTAAATAGAACTTGGAGTGCTAGATTACAGTGTGAGTAGATACCTACTTGAGTGTTTGATTAATAACTTTTAAAAGTCACCAAAGGAGGTTTGTTAGTGACTGCTTATTAATATCTCATTGCTTTGACCTGTTTCGACGAGGTTATCGCAACGCCAGGAACTGAGCATTATTATTAATAAATTTTATAAAAACGAGTCGGCAAATTCGCGCGTATCGCAAGCCGAAACCATAATATATTTGATCATCAAACTCTTATGCTAAAAAAAATAGATTAAACGTTGAGAAATAGTATCGTATAAAAATGATTTAAGAAATCAAACTTGAAGCTATAAAATTAAAACATACACTTTTTATTTTAAAATGTCGCTTGAAGAAGAAGCGTATTCATCACATTTGCTCTTTTGTTTCAGTTTAAAATTAGAATGCGAGAAGCTGGCTAGTGAAAAAATTGAAATTCAAAGGCATTATGTTATGGTGAGTAAAACATATTATTTTTAAAACAATCTTCTTGGTTATAAAGTACCTAAGCTAGTTTTTGTTCGCTAGAATAGAAATATAATAAACACCAACGCTAAGAATGAGCGAACGATTTTCAATTGATTATATTTCCAAGCTAAAATAACACCCGTTAGGTAAGTCAAAATAAAACTGTGGTAAATATGAAATATTTATTCGACCACAACAAGAGATTGCGATTAATGAAGATTGAAATGGTAGTACATACATAAATTACATACCTACGTTCATTCATTTCCCATACACAAAAAGACGCAACAGGCTTTGAAACAAAAGCATGCCGTATAAAATACGTGGTTTAATTTAAGAGACACAGTTATTCAATAGCTAAATAGGGATGTTAATACATGTAACATTTGTTATGGCGTGTGAAATCAATAAATGTGGCCCTTCGATCGCCGCCCGCATGTCACATGTTTTCTATTTGATTGGCTCGAATGCACCCTCCTATTAAGATAATTGTCCGTATGAAAGAATTATTTACACAATTAAAGGACAGTATATGGTGCGACTACAAAAACAGTATGTCAGATGTTTACATGTAATAAAATATGTTTAGATAAGATATTATAACAGCGTGGTATCAATCAAGGCGCCAACCGAGCTGTCAGAAGCGTGCGTAGGTAAACGTATTAGTGGTTCAAGAGCAGACAATATATTTCAAGCGAACAGATATATTTTGGCATGCCTTAATCCCCGCTTGTTCGCTCCATTCAGATATGAATCACGATTAAGTGTTGCCAAATCGCTCGCAATTTATTTTAATACGCTCGAGAGGAAATTTTCGCGAGAATTTTTATGTGTCGGAAACACTCCTGGCCCACGTCCAAACTGTGCCAGTGCGGATGTTTAGTCACTCGACTCCTATAATTTGAGGAAGCTAATCTGTGCCAAAAGCGTACCGTGTCACTGCTCGGGCGATACATTTACGCGCATAAATTGTAATCGATTTAACTATAGCGTGTTATTTATGTTTCAGTACTATGAAATGTCGTACGGCCTCAATGTGGAAATGCATAAACAGGTATGTACAACCTTTTAACATGGAGCTTTGTATAATGTAAGTCTTGTATATTTTGCTAATGAAAAAAGTGTTATCCACATTCTGATAGCGGATGTTAAACATAGTTTAAAATTGGGTAATAGGTATAAAAAAAGATGAGGGGGAAAATATGGACCTATATTTTAACAACAGCGGTTGGGCGAATTGGCGTTCGGGGAAATGTTGTAAAAACAAAAGAAAAACGTGTTATTGCGCTGCGCTTGTTTGTTGGATAAACGTTTGACAGCAAGCCCGCGGGCGGACCCCCTTGGGGAAGGAGGAGGGAGTACGCCGCCTGGTCAAGCCACTTTGTTGACATTTTGGTAGGTACTTCCTATTTTTTATGGTTGTTTTAAATAACAATTATCACCTCTAAATCGTATAATAGGTATCAGTCGCGCGGTTGAGTTCGTATCTTAGTGCGGTTACACACGGCGACTTTGCAGCAATATAAACGCGCGTTTGTTAAACGCTCGACTGCATCGCGCTATACTAGTCTAGAACTAGGTAGACGGTTAGCGACTGTATCGTTACTTTATCACGACTGAATAGCTGCATAAATGCGTTTTATTTTAATACAACACATTATTATCGAAATATTGTGGGAGAGCTAAAGATTTCTGCAGGATCCCCCTAAAGCGCGTAGCTAAAGCTCAGAAACTATACCTATCTATGAATTAGACGCTTAGTAGACGGTTAGCAACTGTATCGTTACTTTATCACGACTGAATAGCTGCATTAATGCGTTTTATTTTAATACAACACATTATTATCGAAATATTGTGGGGGAGCTAAAGATTTCTGCAGGATCCCCCTAAAGCGCGTAGCTAAAGCTCAGAAACTATACCTATCTATGAATTAGACGCTTAGTAGAATTTACAAAAAGAGGGCCTTTATAGGGTTGTCAAACAAATCTACAAATACTAAATAATAAAGAAGTTTATTGCGCGAGTAATATTTACCTTTGACCGCCATTTGAAATTTAAGTAACAAAATGTTTAATTATGTGAATTGTGTTCAAAGAGCTCGTTGGTTAATTGAAATATTATTGTGACTGAAAAAATATGTGTTTGAGTTGGTTGAAAAATAATAAAACCTAATTAATTTTCACGCAGTTAATTTTGAGATACCATAAAAAGTGGATACTTAAATTATGTAAAAGGTTGTTGTTGTATTTGCTTAGCAAAATGGGGGTAGATTTTATAATCCGGACTGCTTATGACAGCCCTGACCGCTGGGAGCGCCGTAACAATAGCTATCGTAACAAATATGTACGTACACACAGGGGTGCCATAGCGAGGGTGCCTTGGGGGGCTTCATGGTAATCGGTTGATTTTACGCTCGCCAGCTTGTCTCGAACCCCGCTTTTATTAATATCACCCTGTATTTTAACACGTACTGTAAAAGGAATCACAATCAATTATTTACAAGGAAAAAGCTACGTGGGTAATAAGAAACACTCATTCGTTTCACACAATTAATATTCACACGTGGATTTTTAAGTGAACAAGACAGGTGTTCTGTGCGGGCAGTTGTTAATTAATTTTCTTTTTAAGGAAAAACTATTACCAATTGGGTTTTTGTATCGTCAAATAAAATACATTATTCGTATTAGCCTGACATGGTTTATGATTTGTTTGATAAACTCGGACAATAGGTCTTCGCCCAAAGACCTCGCAACGTGAAGCCGTCGGCGGTGAGTGATATTTGTTTAGGTTCTGGCAAACTAGCAAACGAGGGGTGATTACGAAGGGTCGTATTGTTTGCCGCCGCGGCAGACAGATGGCGGCCTCCATCTACTAGTTCAATGCTTGAATGCGCTATTTAGTGTACAGTGCCGCGCTTCATTGTAATGGATTATTACATTAGCACTTAAACACGCTCAGTCGAGCAAGAACCAGAACTGCACCCTGTCGACTTTGTTAAGCTTTTATGTGTTGCATGCGAGCGTAATAGAATAACAAGTTGTTATTACTTTTTTTATATCACGCTTGTTTCTTTTTTAGTGTCGCATGATTGTCGCTTTTGGTTAAACACTCAATAAAAAGAGATTTAAAATAAAATGTAAGCGGTGACGCTCGGACACGCTCACCAGCTCGGTGAGCTTTTTATTAGATGTTATTTATTTTCAAATTTGATACAGGTCTAGATATATCATGTTTTCAACTGGCATTAAAGCAGACAATTATAATATTACATTACGATGTCGCTAAGGTCGGGTTTGTCGCATCTACACGCCGTTTCCCGCGCGTCGTGACCGAGTCGCACTCCTCGGCGTGACCGCGACTAACGCGCGTTTTCCGCTCTTTCTGACGACGACTAATTGCTTAGATTTTCTTTTGTTAGTCGCGGGGCCGGACCGTAGTGAGACCGTGCCGAATCACACCTACTTACGCTGTGAATTGATTGTTTCGTCTTTGTGGCAGTATCGACACGGAGACTTATTGTTCTGTGCTTCAAGCTATTATTCACGCCCGGACTGACTTTCACGCTGCCGATTATGGCAACGGTTTCCTTACTTAGAACCGGCCGTTGACGCAGATCCTTTGGTATTATTGAAAATGGGCACTCGTAAGTCTAGAAACGTGTCGTAACGTAGACAGCGAATAGTTGAAGAGTAAATTCATACGGTGGAGTGATTTCATGAAGTGTCACGAATGTGGAAACAGACAATAGGGTTGCTCCGCGAGCGGCTCGGTGGGATGTCGATAAAATACTTTGTCGGGGTTTACGAGCGTCGACACCCCTGCGGGCTGCACGTTGAGCTGCCACCCTCCGACACTCGCTTGTTATGATATATCAATGGCTCAGACTCGTTGCTTTGTTTCGCGCCCTTTAGTTTGCGATTCTCGAAATTTTTGTTAGTTGTCTTTTGTTTCATTTGTCGAGTACCTGATCGAAGCTATTGACGTTTCACTTATAATGTCTCTTCTTATTATTGGACTTGTCTGTTCCTTTTTTGTACTGCCAGGCGGTCGGGTCTAACATAATCGTAATTTTTCTAGATTCTACCAATAACAAATAAAGAGAACGCTTGACCAGAACAAATGTACCTTGTCCCTTATGAACAAACGTGTCATTATCATTCATGCATCCACTGCTTCATCCGCAACGTGCACATAAACAATTAATATGTCAAAGCAGTTAAAACTCATTTTATCACCAAAGCATTCTAGCGAAAAATCCATTTCAATACTTTCGAAAGCCGCGTGTCCGTATAATTTAATAATCTCTGGGTTATTGCGATTCCATCCATTCCAAGCTGGTAAGGGGGACGATGCGCTCAAACCACCACCGCTCAAATTTATTCATGCGCGGCCCCGAGGCTTGTTTGCCTTTACATTAGGGTGCCCGCACACCCACGCAACCTCTCATTGATAAAAACACTGCACGTGCCCCATCCGCTTACCTCGTGTTTATTATAATAACCGGGGAATGGATATTGTGGATAGCAGCGCTTCTCTGCAGCCCTGTTGTTTACTACGGTATTTATACAAATAAATAAAATTGAAGTGTCTGTTTGTAATGTCAAAATAACAGCTTTTTACTAAATGCATATTGTAGTATATTGAAAACTCTTTAGACAGCCGTCTGTATGTTAACTCGCTAGAGGCCATATATTATAAGATGTCAGGAATACTGTCTGTCATATTTAAATAAATGATTTTACGAATTAGCAAGACTTGTTATTGGCGACGAGAAAAAGCTAAATAAACGTTGTGTAAATAGAAATATGAAATGGACAAACTAAGAAAATATCGTGGCACCCTGCGCGGGATGCTCACGCGACTCGACACCTATATCGATCAGAGGGCAACGATGTCTGACGAAGACATTAATGCTCGCTTCCTGGGCCTGAAGGAGACGATCCTAGCTATACGGGAAGTACAAGAGAAAATCGAAAACAAGACCGTCGACGACAAGGACGATGACGCTTATGATCAAGAACAAGAATATAGGTACGAGTTCGAAGAACTTCATACAACGATAAAAATTAAACTTAACTAACCAGACACAGAATGGAGGTCAACAACAGAACCAGCAACAACGACAATACATAAGACAAAGTGAATCCAGGCATAAAAATACACCGAAGATACAATTTCAACCCCTACAACAATCAGAAACTTTCAACAATTTCAAAAAAAGACTGGAAGTATACTTTCGATTGAACGATATATCAGATGCACACATGAAATCAAATATCTTACTGTCAACATTATCACCAGAGCTCCATGAAAAACTTTGCGATTTATCCTCACCGGAAGAACCAATGAATATGTCATTTGCTGATATCACTGAAATACTTAACGACTACTTAGACCCAAAACCTAGCAAATGGGCGCTACAACATAAATTCATAACAAGAATGCAAAAAGCTGATGAAACTGTAGCGCAGTACGCCGCAGAGTTGAAGAAACTTACCACTAACTGTGATTTCAATTGCCAACACTGTCAGAAAGGAACATCAGAAAGTTTTTTATCCCTACAATTTATAAGGGGATTGAAAGATAGCGATGCACGTTTAAAAATCTTACAAGACCGAACAGTACATACATTCAAATCACTGACACAGATTGCGATATCTATTGAAACGGGTAAGGCAGAAAACGCATCAATGATTACTAATGAACAACCAAGTGCCAATGGTGACCACATCAACAAAATTACCCCCTATAAGCGACCGGCAGGACGAGGACAAAGTCCAAGACAAATTACACCTAAAGATCTAAAAGGGAAATGTTTCCGCTGTGGTGCTGCGAATCACGAATCCAACAAATGTGGCGCTATAAACGTTACATGCTATAAATGCAATAAAATAGGTCACCTAGCCCGTGTTTGCCTTCAGCGCCACTCTAATGCGAGTATTAAAAAGAATAAACCGAATACGAACCTATTAGAAGACTCAATGACAAGTGACCACGATGACTGGAATAATATTAATATCATATCTGGAGAATCATCTGAAAAATATATGATAACGGTACATATTGAACACGTTAAGATAAAGATGGAATTTGACACTGGAGCTACACTAAGTTCAATGTCATTACGAGACTATAAAAAACTAAACATTGGAAGAAGAATTTTTAAGACAAACCTAAAACTCAGAACTTATACTGGAGAAATTATTAAACCAACAGGCGTAGCATACGTTCAATGCAGATACCAAGGAAAAGAATTCCACGGAAAACTGTACATTATCAACAGCAACGTTGATCCAATTTTTGGCCGCAGCTGGATGAAAGAACTCGATACACTTAACTTAGCAGACATAAAAGCTGTACCACTTACTGAAAACATAGAATTAGACCAACTTCTGGAGCTCTACAAGACATCAGTCTTCAGAAACGACCTTGGCGAAATACCTAATTTCAGAGGACACCTAAACCTGAAAGAGAACACTAAGCCAATTTTTATTAGACCACGTAGAATACCTTATGCTTTAAAAACCAAAGTGGATGAAGAAATAGAGCGACTATGCACACAAGGTGTAATCACGAAAGTTGACCACTCTGAGTGGGGTACTCCAGTAGTACCAGTTGTCAAACCAAATGGGGATATCCGATTATGCGCTGATTATAAGGTTACCCTAAACAAAATTATACAAGATGAACAATATCCAATACCTATGATTGAAGATATTTTCTCAGAGATGAATGGAGGTAAACTATTTTGTACACTCGACATAACTCAGGCGTACCTAAACATGGTAATGGATGAAGAGAGCGCAATGCTACAAACACTCAGTACACACAGAGGAACTTACAGAGTAAACAGGCTCATGTTTGGAGTTAAGGTAGCTCCGAGCCTATGGCAGAAATTCATGGACAAACTGTTACAAGGCCTAGAAGGAGTTAAATGTTTCTTTGACGATATAATAATACAAGGAGCTAACAAAGAACAACTACTACATAGGCTCAAACTCGTACTCAATAAACTAAAAGAAAATAACCTTCGAGTAAACAGAGACAAGTGCCATTTTTTTCAAACAAGTATAAATTACCTTGGACACACTATTGACAAAGAAGGTCTACACAAAAACAGGGACAAGATAAATGCAATAGTTAAAACAGAACACCCAACCAATACAGCAGAATTAAGAACATTTCTTGGGATAGCAAATTTTTACAACAAATTCATACCAAACCTAGCATCGATCACGAACCCACTAAACAACTTACTAAAGAAAAAATCAAGCTTCCTCTGGTCTGCAGAGTGTGAACAAGCTTTTAAACAAATAAAGAAAGAAATTGTAAGTGAAAGAGTACTTATACACTTTGACTCGAAGAAGCCGTTAGTACTTTCAACAGACGCATCACCACTGGGAATCGGAGCAGTACTATCACATAGACTTCCAGATGGATCAGAAAGACCTATAGCATTCGCTTCAAGAACGCTGTCTAGTAGCGAGAAGAATTACAGTCAAATCGACAAGGAAGCCACAGCGATACACTGGGGATTGAAAAAGTTTTTCTACTATTGTTATGGTCGGAAATTCATCCTCGTCACAGACCATAAACCACTGACAGTAATTTTCCACCCACATCAAACGCTACCGGCAATGAGTACGATGAGGCTGTTTCACTACGCTCACTTCTTATCTGGATTTGACTATAACATCGAATACAGAACTTCGGCGAACAACTCAAATGCTGATTATTTATCCAGGTTCCCAGTAGAAAACACCAAGACCAACAGAATTGACCAGAATTACAGTTTTCAATTTCAGCAAATCCATACCATTGATATTAATCCAGATGTCATAGCGACAGAAACAAGAAAAGACGTCGACTGTAAATCTTTGCTACAAGCATTGGAAACTGGCCAATCACTAAAAACACTCGGTTACAAGGACAATGAATTTACTTTGCATGATGGTTGTTTATTGAGAGGATCACGAGTCTTAATTCCAAAAGCACTACGCGAACAAGTGCTAGACGAACTACACCTCGGTCACCCAGGCATTGTAAAGATGAAGCTATTGGCTCGCAGTTTCGTATACTGGAAAGGAATTGACAACGAGATTGAGACCAAAGTCAAATCATGCAGAACCTGTAGATTGCAACAAAATGAACCAGAGAAAGCGCCACTGCACCATTGGGAACAGCCAAATGGCCCATGGCAAAGACTTCATATTGATTTCGCTGGACCTGTGCACGGACACCAACTTTTAGTTATTGTAGATGCATTCTCAAAATGGACTGAGATTATACCAACCAAGTCAACTACAAGCTCTTGGTGCATACAAAAACTGAAAGAACTATTTTGCACCTTTGGGACACCTCACATCTTGGTTTCAGACAATGGTCGACAGTTCGTTTCAGAAGAGTTCGAAAAATACTTAAAAGATTGTATGATCATTCATAAGACCTCCGCTCCATACCACCCTGCAACCAATGGGCAAGCCGAGCGTTTTGTGCAGACAATTAAGAGAATCTTACGAAGCATAGAGGGGGAAGGAGGTAACTTAGTAGAGAAGTTGGTGACAGTGAAAACTCGTCTCCGACGGACACCAAATGCTAATGGTCGATGTAGTATATTGAAAACTCTTTAGACAGCCGTCTGTATGTTAACTCGCTAGAGGCCATATATTATAAGATGTCAGGAATACTGTCTGTCATATTTAAATAAATGATTTTACGAATTAGCAAGACTTGTTACATATGAAAGTATATACGGTACATACAACAAAAAACAATTTTAACATTTTTGTCTGTCTGTCTGTTTGTTCCGAAATCAAAAAAATCTCCGAAACGGCCGGACTGATTTTGACGGGACTTTCACTGTCAGATAGCTGATGTTATAAGGAATAACATAAGTTACTTTCATTTTAGAAAAATAATTAAGGTCCCGCGCAAAAAACATAAAGCCCTTGAAATCCAATATATATTCTATGTCAAGTGTCTATGTCGAAGTACTCTAAATTTCTTTTAAATTTAACGTGGGTGAAATCGCGGGTCCCTGCTAGTACATAATATATTAGGTATCTTTAGTTGATCATCTCCACATTTCAGCCTTAAAATGTCCACTGCTGGACACAAGCCTCTCCCAAAGATTGCCACAACGACCGCTATGGGTTTGTTTTGTGTGCTCATTGCTCAAGGTATTGCCTTACGGCAGCAATTAATAGTCGATCTAATCCAAAATCTTTGGATTTCGGATCACGGATTTGTCTGTTTTTCGTGTTAAGTGTGATCGTAACACAATATCGGATGAATTTCATAATCCTAAATCTGAAGATTTTAGATTAGATTGATTATTAATTTCGGCCGTTAATCGCCACGCTTGGCAGACAGGTTGGCGATCGCAATTAGGTTATACTCGAAGGATGCTGCTGCCCATCCTCCGGCTAATCCCATAGTCGCCTTTTAGGACACCCACGGGATGAGATGGGGTTATGGTATTGTTAGCCGGCACCACTCGGTATTTATCTTTACTTCTATCTATCTAACGGCCGAATGAAGTCCACTGCTGGACACAGGCCTCCCCCAAAGATCACCACAACGACCGATATGGATGTGATGTGGGCTCCTTGGAGTGTTTTGCCATAATCGCCACGCTTGGCAGGCGGGTTGGCAATCGCAGTTGAGTTGTTAATGTACTCGAAGGACGCCGCTGCCCATCCTCCGGCCAATCCCTTAGTCGACTTTTACGACACCCACGGGAGGAGATGGGGTGGTGGCATTCTGAGCCGGACCACGCGGTCATATAATCATATCTTTACTTATTTAATCATTATTATATTTATACATAGGCTGCACTAAAAGTATCGGGAATGGAATATTTCCACTGTTCCTGTAATATTAAAATCTTTTTAATTGAAAACTCCTTGGTTTTACAAATCGAATACCATTTATTTATTTAAAAAAAGATTCACGGTCTTGTCACAAGGTTTTGTCAAACTTGTTTAGTCGTTGAGAAAATGGAATTGACTCGAGAAAATTCAAGAGCGATGATTTATTATGACTTTCGAAGTGGTTTAACACAAAAACAGTGTGTTGACCGGATGATTTCTGCATTTGGTGATGAAGCCCCATCCAAAACCACAAGTTATCGCTGGTTTGCTGAATTTCAACGTGGACGTGTCAAGCTCAGTGATGATCCTCGTCAAGGTCGTCCAAAAACTGCAGTCACCCAAGAAAACGTTGATGCTGTGCGTAAGCTGATTGAGGAAGATCGACATACCGCGAAATTCAGGCAACTTTAGACATTGGCATGAGTCAAATACAAATAATCTTGCATGAACAATTAGGTGTAAAAAAGTTGTTTTCCCGATGGATACCGCATTTGCTATGTGAAGAGCAAAAAGCGGCTCGCGTTACTTGGTGCGTCAGAACTCTCGAAAGATTCCACGCAGGATCCTCAAATGCTGTATACAACATCGTATCAGGTGACGAATCCTGGATATATGCGTACGAACCCGAAACAAAAAACCAGTCACGAGTTTGGGTGTTCGAAAATGAGTTAAACCCAACAAAAATTGTTCGTTCACGGAGTCTTGCAAAAAAAAATGGTGGCCACGTTTGTCTCCAAAACCGGCCATGTTACAACTATTCCTCTTGAGGGACAAAGAACGGTTAATGCAGAATGGTATGCTAGCATTTGTTTGCCACAGGTCGTTTCTGAACTCCGTAGAGAGAACTGCAACCGCCGCATCATCCTCCATCACGACAATGCGAGTTCTCACACCGCGCACAGAACAAAAGAGTTTTTAGAGCAAGAAAACATAGAATTATTAGACCATCCGCCGTACAGCCCCGACCTAAGCCCTAATGATTTCTATACTTTCCCTAAAATAAAGAATAAATTGCGTGGACAGAGATTTTCATCACCTAAAGAAGCCGTGGACGCCTACAAAACGGCCATTTTGGAGACCCCAACTTCCGAATGGAATGGTTGCTTCAATGATTGGTTCTATCGTATGGAAAAATGTGTCAAATTTCGCGGAGAATACTTCAAAAAGCAATAAATACATTTTTAAATAGTAATGTTGTGTCACTTCCTTGATTCCCGAAATTTTCAGTGCCGCCCTCGTAATGATAAGCACCAAAGATTACTTACACCACTTGACATCACATTATACGATTTAATCCATAAGATAGCAATATATTATTTTCATTTATCGCCAGTATAATCATTTTAATACTATGAATTTTTTAGTCCAAAAGCTGTTACAAGTTAGATAATCGACTAAAATATCAACGAAGACGTATTTATGTGACTCAAAGTTCTGTTAGTCGATTCATAAAAGGCGTAACATAAAACGTGGGGTATAAACAATAGTAAGGAGTAAGGCGGCGCGGCGTGCCTTATCAAATTATAGCCGTTGAGTGTTCACATCAACATGCAGGTAGTCGTTAAGGGTCCCCGCATAATGGGAGCGCTATCTCGTACATCTACAGGCGGGTACAGCGCTGTGAATTGTCTAAACGAACGCAACAACTCACAACGAACGCTCTGCCGCGCCGTGCCGCTCCCTCGCTTTAAAAGCGAAATTATCTCTCCATCTACAGGGTGCGTCGCGGCAGCTGGCGCTTGCAATAAAACCACTAAACGCGATATCACCGCTTGCTGCCCCTCCGTCCGCTTTATTATTTGATCGGGGAGCCAAATTAAAGGATTTTCCGTAACCCCTCGCCTGCGACCCTCGCCCGCCAACAATCACCTCTGTATTAAGTCTAATTGTGTTTTCAAATTCGACCCCTATAATACCGAGGGACGTGATATTCTGTACCATGTGAAAAAATAGGGCGTACTCACCCTTCGCGCTTTATTAAATTTGGTTTTCAGTACAGCGTATTCCGTTATAATGAAGTTTCATTTAACAGAAATTGGATGTTTAAAAGTTAAACTAGTGTTCGTGAGCATATTGAGTTATTCTACGTAAACGTGTCCGTGAACGCTCGTGACTAATAAACAGTTTTATGGTCTGTTTAAACCACGCAGTGGAACAACGTAATGATATGTAAGTGCTCACAATTAGTAGAGATCCTAGCCGCAGTATCTTGATACATGTGTTGTTTTTTATATCATAAATATAGGCTTGCATCCATCCGTATGAATGAGATTATCATAATTCTTCAACAATTTAGTCAAACTCAGTCATTTTCGTGTCTGCGCAGTATATTTCCCGTTAAGTACCATACCTATAGGTAGGTATACGAATGACCTTTATGTATCGTAATCATAATAAAATACCTATTTGTACAGGCTGTGTAACAAGTACAGCAGTGTCGTAACGCGCCAGCAGCTCCCAGACGGTGCACATTTAGCATTACCCCACCACGCAGCCAAGTCATTCTACTCGTTTATTTATCGCCCCTCACGCCCGCGGCGCCGGCGACGACGGCGTCAAACTAATTACACTGAATATGGACCCTGTACCACGGACCCTGTATCACGGACCACCTTAATTGCACTGATTGAGACACGGATATTGATTTCGAAGCAGTTTGCGTGGACGCCGGGGTCCCCAGTTGCTGCGAGCTTGCACGGGAACCCGACACTCGGCGCTGCTCGGAGCTACTCGGCGGTGGTCGGGTGTGAAACGGCCCTCATGAATAATGGACGCCTTGTTCGCTCCTTGAGTTTCATTTTAAAACAGACGATTTCTATTCGACTCGTAAACTACACTGGCCTATGACTCACTCACTCATTTCCCATTCAATGTAATAACCCGTAAAACTGCATCCCCAGCGTTGTAAGAATTATAAGTGGCGGCCTTTTTACTTGGCATACTAAATAAAATGTTTGAGAATTTACATAGTTTACGTGCGCTTATAAGTAATGCGGTAGCGCAGTCGTCGCGTTACTCACATAGATTGTATCATTAAATCTCGCTTACATTATCATGAAAACGGTAACAGTTGTAGGGCGGCGGTTGCGCGTACTCTATTCAAATACAGTGAAACAATGCAAACAGGGCGAAGGGGTAAGTACAAACACGGGGGTGGCGACCCTCGGAGCTATTGACGGTTGGATCCCTCGCTATCTGACAGTTCTCACAATACACTTGCTGGATTTGTGTTTAAGTGCACTTTATTAGTGTTGCCGAGTGATGCTCCGATCTAATTGTGTAATACTCAAAATATAAATAATAAGTTTATGAACACAAATGCAGAGAATAAATTATATAGTTCGTAACATTAAAAACAATTTAGGTCAAATATCAGGGTAAATCAGATATTCCAATAGAATACTAATTTCAATGGTAATGATTGTTATTTTTAATTCTAGCTAACAGTAATAAATGCCAGATAATTCTGCGTTATGAAACAAGTTTATTATTTCTATTTATAAATATTGATTTTCCGTCATATGATCACGCACGTTTCTGTGATTCTGTCTAAAATCGTACCATACTTACATAATTAATAACATTACACTAGATATTTTTGTATAAAGAGTTTACAGATTGAAATGCACGATGCTATCATAAGAACTTGACTCGTGGTCAACCGATGCGCCCTAATGATCTGCTTTATTTAGGCTTTCTAGGAATATTAAACACCGGGAAATATCGCTCAGTAATTGCACAAACGATATGTGGAATTATAAATAAGAATCTATCTACATTACTCATTTGGTATACAATAGAATAGTAAGCTTATAAATTACCTATGTATAAAGCATTGATATATAATGCATTACCTATACAGAACAATAGTCACTGAATACTCAAAGTTTTGAGTATAAATGCCATTTTAATTAATGCGTTCACAGCTACTTATTAACCTCTGACCGCAACTTAATATAATGTACAGCTAGCTGAACAAGAAATTCGTGTCCAATTCTAATGAATATTAATATATTGTGACAGATAAATATTTCAAATGCATTAAGGAATCATTAGGAATTGTCATATTATGTTTAGTTGTCATATTTATGCCGTATTACTACTAATCCACTATTTACAAAGAAACGATTAAAGCCCGATGCAACCAACTGTCTGTTTAAAATCGTTTTATTTAGTTAACTGAATGTTGTTCAGTTGATCGTGTTCGCAGTATATTTGAGCAAAACATGATCGTGAGCCTAACCCGGTAGATCTATGACACTATAATTCAGTTCCTTCTCAGTGACATTTACGAATCGTGACTTCTTCGCTTTAGTAATAAAATACAGGTAGCATTCAATAGAATGTTCTATAGTAAGCACTTGATGTTCCGTGGGTTTGTAGTGGTGTTATATTGTGAAATATTTGCTTGTCGAGGGGAGAGATCATTATCAGTGGGGAGAGGACGCTTTGATAGATGCGATCGTCATTGAAACTAGAATCACCGGGTTTATTCAAAACTGTTATGGCTTTGTATAAACCCCTCATTATTATTGTATTATATGGCAGTTTAGTCTGTATAGAGATAGGTAGATATTACGACTTTTTTAATACATACATAATGTACATTGTATGATATGAGTAGTACAACCAAAAAGAATATATACATTAGAAAAAAAACGTGGTTTCAAATGTGGAACTGTTATCACCCCTAAAACAAATCTAACATTAAACTGGTCATATTAAATGACATGAAAATAAATGTTAGAAAAAACTAAAATCTATAAATACACGTGATGTAATTCGTTTAAAAGTGTTTTATTGTAGCAAAAATAAGCTTAAGAAGTAAAACCCGACCACGGAAAAGTATAAAACAAGATTTCTTGTAGTCGAAGGTCTCTCTCTCTCTCGGTCTTCAACTACAAGAAACCATTTTTGTACTTATCTGTAGTCGGATTTTACTTCATTTTGGGGTTAGGAATCGTTGTAAGAGAGGCCGCATAAAAGTGACTTAAAATGGAAAAACGTATGCACTTACACGATATTTTAAACTCCTTTTTGGTCTATACTTTATGTCTGCTGAGAACCGCCATGTTGGATTTTATGTGACGTCAATTAGCCTATAACCTGCGTAATAGCACGACGCTTCCAACAATACTACTCATTTGTGACAATACGAAGAGTATGTAGTTTAGGCGATCTGAGTGAAGAAGTGAATATACATAGATGCTAAAATATTTAGACTTCGGGGATTCGGGTAAAAAAGAAAACATCTTGCAAAGTGTAGTGATAATAACAAATAGATTAATAAAGGCTACAACTTAAACTAAGCGAACCACCCAACTACCAACCAACCGAGCTATAAATTAATATTCTTTAAAACGACGTCAAACAGTTAATTATTATATTAATAAATGATCACCCGTTCACACACTGCTAGAACTCGGTCCCGAATTATACAGAGTCCACATGTTTGAGCTACGCTTGTTTGTCTGGATGTACCTACTCATAATATGTAGGCACTAGGTATGCCAGCTGTGAGCTGTAAGTAGGTAGGTACTAAGTACCGTTAGTCCGTTAGCAGGTGAAATTGAAAACAGCCGATAAATTTCAAGCGACAGTTCTGTTCGATTTAAGTTAAATTGGTGTAACAGTTTATGGAATAAAAATAATGAAATATATTGTAGAATTTCATGTAGTGTTTTGCCTTGTTTGTATTAATCGTGTTAATGTAGTCCATAAAATGAGCTATATTATGAAAATGTAATCCAAATATACAATCCTTGTTTATATTAAATTCTAAGTATGTTCTAATTATACGAACATTAAGTTTATAGCACCTACACGTTGCGTTCGACGTCTGTCACACCACGTGTTTCATTAACGGTCTCACTTATGTCGCCCCACGCAACGCATTTTCTTCTGATTACTAATTCGTCGAGTAAACAAATCGCTACGAAAACCTGATAAAAGTCGTGTATGTATGTTCTGATTCCAACTTTTTTAACTGGTTGTCATACGAATAACGTCCGCTACATATTTAATTAATAACGTTCACCATTTACGGAGACGTAGAGATCAAGTGTAGAGACAAGTCCAGCTTACCAGGCGAGGTAGGAGCGGGGAGGGTGGTTGCGGGTGCGGTTTGCCGCACGGCTGCGGTGCTGCGGACACCGAGCGGGCCGCGCCGCACGCAGAGCCGCACTTGCTCCCTTTACCCACACCCACTCAAATAGGTTTACTACTTTGTTTATCTGAATACGTTACATATATTATGGAATTTGGCAATTAGAAATTGAAATCTCATTCGCCTTTTTGGGCTCAATTAAATACGAATCGTTCTTGGTTCGAGGTGAGAACGTTTGAAAGTTTATTTAATAGACATATTTTCATCAAGAGTTCGGTTCAGTATCTCAATGCCTTGCGACCCCCGCCGGGTCGGCGGTACACCAGGAAACCATAAAACATTAAAGCTCATGCCGTAAATATTTTATTGTGAGTATTATTTCCAAGTATTCACTATAATAAGATTGTTTATTCAAATGTCTGAATTAAAATAAAACTTGCGGCCGCAGTTTACATTTAATTACAAAACAAATTTATGAAACGAGATGGCGAAGCGGCTAGCTATAACAAATTAACAATATTTAGAACTTTCACAAAGACGTTCTAAACATCAGCGGAGGAATTCCGTGTACGTTGTTAGTTACCAAGACGCGTGAAATTTTACTTGTGAACTTCCTAACTCGGTGACAGTCGCCACTTGACGCATCTAACAAATTAAACAGTATTCGTAGACCGCGGCCCGACAGACGCTCATGCTCACAATAAGCATCGGGCTCGCAAACACGCCGGGTAAACACAGCCTGTGTAAACTCGCAAACTCCAGCCCTCGCTCTCTGCGTCCGCTGCGACTACGCACAAATACTTGCCGACTATATTAAATATTTAACATTAGGTATACTAAACATGTACCCGCCTTATACCCGATCTTTCGACCTCTGTTCTTGCTTTCTTTTAATTCAGATTCCATGTCTAGATAAAGAAGCATCGTACTTTAAACCATTCCGTAAGGTACGTTATTGTTCATGAAATCATTGTTCTACGTTCTTTGATCACGAATATTGTTCAGCTGGGTGCCGTGTCCGTGTCGTGTCGTAAAGCAATAGTAAGAATTCACAGTGAATCGGTGACTCGGCAGTCGGCACAACGAGATAGCAAACAGTACAGTGCAAACGGTCTCCGTAAATAAGCAAGCTTCCATCGCAACTGGACGACGTCGTAGTGTAGTTGTGCACATATACGACCTCAGATAAACGGTATCCATGTTGCATATAACCAACTATATATATGATACATATTCTATCAACAAATTTGTCGTTTTAAGATATTGTAACGTTTGATTTTTCACGCAATTAAATTCATGTTAACCGGCAACATCGACCGTAGATATTTTTATGGCGGCAATTAACTCGCACAGACTGAATAATACCGATATCGATTATCACAATTAAACATACGTCTTTATCTAATACTTTTATCGCCAACTTTTTGATCATACAAAAAATAGCACATATACATCCATACATAGTTTATCGCAAAACCAGGCGTAATCAACCCAATCAATTTTGGTACAAAATCCGCGATAACCCGTTATCATGTCCGAACAAATGCAAGACAGCCGAGTATAAAATCATACTAGATAATACCGACCAGATATTGAATGATTACGATCGAGTTTTTAGGATGAAGCTATCGATGTTATGTACTAATGTTGTTATTCAGAACAAGCAGCTGATACGAGGCGTTGTAAATCTGCGATAGCGAGCCGGCAATCAACGTTGCGAAACTAAAAATAATAATCGACGCTCGTCGATCCGATAATGATTTGATGTCTACACGAATATTCAGACAATCGGTGTTAGCGACGCGTGTACACGACACGGAGCACGAAGCGAGGAGAGGAAGCTCTGTTGCACATTGCATAAATTAGGACTGTATTAACAGCGCTAATTACACTGTTATAGCGCTACCAAATACATTCGTACTGCTCTGTAGCGCCGTTATGTTCCAGTACAAGGAGCGGTACACATAAGGCGCCGGAAATGCGAAGTCATTACAGCGCAGCTCGTTATGCCGACAAAAAGCTCCGTGTGCACCGCGATGATTGATTCGTCTATACGACCACTTGTGAAACTATCTAGCGTCCACAAATTGGTCAATTCATGTGCGTTGAGAAACTTGTTTGTGTTTCTTTATTATCACGTAAGTCCTATGCGGTTTCCCTCACTCCGCGAATCACCTATGATGTGCCGCCACGGTTATTTGTTTATGACTTTTACTTCGAGCGGTTGCATTTATACAACAATACTTCTTTCACTTACATAACTATCTGACTGCTTGTTCTCCAAATGTCAAGTATGAAGTAACGTACACGTTTATAAGCGCTCTCGTAAAAAGTGCCGAGTCAAAAATGCTTCACGCTTTGCCGAGAGGTAAGATACACAAAGGGCAATAAACGTTTGGCGTGGACCTAAACAAACAAGGGTAGCTAGGAAGCTGGCTCTTTGTTTGGCGAGAAACATGCGAGTCAACACAGCGCTCACGCTTGCCTGCCCTGGTTGTTATGAAACCGTGTGTCGTTGCTCGTGATATGTCGACGCTAATCTGTCAATCAGAATCGCTCTGACGTGGTCCGATTGCGTTCTACTAATTTATAACTCTGTTTGAATGAATTCGACCGTGATATTTAAGGCTACTTTGCTCGCTCTCTCCGACGTCTTACACTTTATATCTAGTGATCACGATCCTCTAGAATCTAGCTTAATGGACGAGTGTTTGATTACAAACTATGATATCCATCTGATAGATCAGTTTTCTAAATGTAGCAAAAGGATTGATTGCTGCATGCATTTAACCATTTAATTTGGAAAGTTATTCACACGTCGCGGTTGCAACTTAAGAAAACGTCGACATCAGATAAGTAGTATTGGCATTAACATAAATAATACATGCCGACAGCAATATTGTTCTTGTTTTATTCATTATCGCAGCAAGGTTTAAATTGACAGGTAGTGTGTAGTGGAGCGTAGCCGA
This sequence comes from Diloba caeruleocephala, assembly GCA_947459985.1. Lineage (NCBI taxonomy): Eukaryota > Metazoa > Arthropoda > Insecta > Lepidoptera > Noctuidae > Diloba > Diloba caeruleocephala. The sequence continues at coordinate 10,246,921 of OX381618.1, forward strand.
CTCTTGATCGCGCAATTACAATCTGATTACGAGGTGACACCGGAGCCGGTGCTCGGTGAGCTCTGCTCGATACCGAGATAACGACGTGTCCCGCACTACACACCCACTCCACGGCTCTCCAATCAACTTGTTCTTGCCAAGTAATTATATCCATTTGTTTATAATGAATATTAATGACGAGCCTTCCCATCCGACGATTCTGTTTATTATAAGTATCGACGCCCGAGTAGCAATTATTTTAAGTAAAGGCAATTATATTGTCGTTCACGAGCACTTCACTTAACTGCGTAGATAATTGAACCCTGTTTAAATATTTCAGATGCAATCTTACCCCCGAATGCCCCTAAATCCCCCAGTTTGTTGTTTTACAAACTCGTGTAAAAAGTTCGCAACGTACAAGGTACAATTACGGCCATGAGTAATTAGAAAGCTAACGAGAAGCGGCGACAGCGGTCGGTTGGCAGCGTGCATTATCGATGTGCCAGCCACTAATGTCCCACAGCAACCTATGTTTAAACAATTATTGCTCCGCGAATGCGATACGAATCGATGATAATATTGGCCTCTGTCTGCTGCAATAATAGCCCATTTATCGACTCGGACTGCTATTTCGCCGGAGGAATTATTTATTGCGGGGCCATAAGAGCGACGTCGCTTTCAATACAATAGCGTGCCTTTTCGATTGACGACTGTTTTGTTTAATAAAGCGGAAACTTGGCGAGAGCGCCGCGGGCAACATAAGCAGAACGCGACGGGCATAAATAATTCATAAAAGAGTCGGGAGCATTAATGAAGGCCAAAACCACAGTGGAAGTGCGGCGTTCGTTCAGTTTATTCTGCAAAACACAATCACGGTAAAAGCAGTAAAAGTTCATCGTCGAGGCGCTCCGGGAAGCACCGGTCGGATGCGCTGGGAAACTTATAACTAAACGATTATGCCGCTTAACCTCTATTGTGATTAAAATGTATTTCTGATACTTAAGTCTTTTATGTTTTGATAAATTGTGTAGGTATAGGTTAAGGTTAAGTGAAAACATTGTAATAGTTGTTTATATTCTCGGTATGGAGCATATGTAGATGTTATCAGTTAGTATTCACGTGGTGGCCACCACGGTCACGATGAACACAGCCGCAGCGTGAGCGTACGAGCATTCAAGGGAGACAATAAATTGCGGCGTGCAACCGCGACCCGCATTCAGGTCACAGCCGCTCGCGTCTCGCGCATGCACCTCGGCACTCATGTGCCATATTCCGTTGTGCCGTGTCGTAAGGAATCCTGATGTTTTTACGATACCTGAATTCGAATGGATGCCGTCTCTCGGCTCCTCGGCTCTTTATAAAATACTGGCTGTTTTAGTTCGCGAGTGAACTATTTTTTTTTTTTATATTATTGCCTATTCCATGATATAATCGTGATTAAGAGACGAAACATCCAGACATCATAAATCCACACAGATTGTCCCAAATATTAGTTAGATAAACTGAAATTACTACCACCAAAACTCTGAGAACTGTATTTAATTGTTTCTTCATGCGTCTCATATAATCATTTTTAGATACAATTATACCTCTTTCATTTGAATTTTAATTTGCCATCTAATGATTCGTTTGGTCGTTTAGTATTTTTAAATCAATTCGTGATGAAATCGAGGATTCGATTTACGAAAATATTTTACATTTAAATGTGTTTATTAAATTGGTGGATGCTTATTGCCCAACGCTTTTATGAGATGTAAATTTTATCGCGAATTTCGAAAACTCGTCAAGCTGCTATAACCGTTGATAAAGCGTTTAATTAATTGAGTGCTGCATTCTTCATTAAAAATGTTTGAAATAAATTGGAGTGTTCTTTGTGGGGGAGTAATAAATAATAGTGAAACAAATGGAGCACCGTTGGCAAGATGCGGCCGCAGATTAAAAGCTCCACCGACTAAACCACGTGAAAATCGTGCAAAAAGAGGAGTCACCCGCGGCATTAGCGGATGAGTGTCGGAGCCATTAGTGCACCTCCTCGCGTGCCATCCCCCGCTCTCCGCCCCACACCCCGCTGACGCCCGCTCACCCCGAAACCCGACGTTCCTCTTTTATTTCTCGCGCGGGGATGAACTCCTTAATGACAAACCGTACTATATCTTTTGTGGAGAGCTCGCAAAAGTACGTATTTTGTGGCCCTTTTGTACGCCCGCTTTTTATTCCACAGTTCGTATTCGTAGCTACTGTTGTAGAGTTAGGTATACGAGGTGCAGATGGGTCGGGGATTGTTCGCCTCGTAACGACAATAAGAAAAACTGCTTTAATCTAGGAACCCTTTGCCGATATTTTGCGCTCAATGGTGCTATTCTCTGATTGAATTTCGAGATTGCTATGTAGGAATGCGTAAACTCTCGCTTCGAGGGGTTCAAGTATGAGAACAATATGCTTGACAATAAATTTCGTAAGTATTTGAAGAACGCACGAAATTCAAAATTGCATAAGATAGCTTTTAAAGCGGTTAGATTTAACTGTGACGTTCGACCGTTATGTGTAAAAATTACACTACATTAATTTTGTCACTGCGCACGATATGTGTTGCACCTTTAAATTAGTTCTATGGTTTTTATACTTAAGTTTATTTTTATTGTGTAAGTTGTTTGTGCCAGTAAAAACATTTTCTTTCTAAAAATATTAATATTCAGTTACTTATATATACATTCAGGACTAACTTCCGTTAATTTCATTATGTTGTTTATGTAACACCAATTTGAATTATATAATTAGGTACATTAACAAAAAACATACTTGTTAAGTACTCACACGTCTGGAATTATAATTCATTATGAGTTCATTTAATTACCACTGTCTAGTAATGTTTTCGACTATTTGAATTGCACGGTATGCGGAATGGAGGATTCACTGAGAAACGAAGACACAAGAAACTCTCACTACAATTCTCTGCAATTCACGGTCCGTTGGTGTAAAAATTAATATTCGTCGCTGTGGGAGGATTTGGACTCGGTATTTTCCTTTTTAGTAGTAATTTTCACAACAACTTGGTGGCAGAGGCGGCGAATGAAAATGTAATTTGTGGTAATTCAAGCGCGACGGTTGGTAGCGCGGTGTGGCGCGGCTGCGGCGCGACGCGACACCGCTTACTACACGCGTCGCTCTGCAATACCTACATCATACATTATGGATCGCTACACCAATACTGTGTTAACTACTTTTTCAGTTATGAAAATTTAATGTCGAAGTCCAATTTTTTTTAATTTTATAATTACCAAATATTGCTACATATGAAACGTCACAGTCTAAGGTGGCACGGTTCCAAATAGTGGATCTCGTGGAGAAGAGCCGGCAAGAAATTACAATTGAGATTACAATGTTGATTGATACAAATGATTGTAAAACATATACCGAGAAAAATGTAGCTTAATGTGAAAAGATGGAACATACCACAATAGTATAATAATAATGTATTTGCCGTGGCAGTTAACGGCTGACCAGTCCCAACAGAACCCGTTCATGACCATGAGCTAATTTCCCTTTAACATTTTTTATCAGACTTACATAACTTGTATGCATTTTGCACTATCAGTATTATAGCACAGTCTCAAAAGCAAGTTCCGTGATGGTCAGGGGTTATCAAGTCTGACACTGCTCCTATCTGACAGTGGCTATAAATTATCATGAACCGCAAAGTTCAATAAAAATATCGATAAACTAATCTTCCACTGATAACAGGAAACAAATGTGTTTATTTTACACACAAATTGAATCCGTCGTGAGTCGATGACCTATCAGCCAGCTATTAGCAAATCGATATAAAAATTAGCATTACGCACTAATATTCCTATAGTTGCGCGACTCACGAAGCTAGATACTAATTTAGTAAATGGAGGAAACTTGTAGTCTCTTCTAAAAATAAAAATATCAACCGCTGTAATATATATATATATATTTATTTATTTATTAAGGTTCCGCTCTTGTAATTTTCGACACGACTTTTGACTTATTATGGGTTTGAATAGAGCTTATTCCGTTGCATCAAAAGGCACCGGCTAACACATCAAATAATTGCATCGTGTGTAGAGTAAATGCCCGTGGAGCTCGAACGCGACAAACGGTCCATTTAGCGAAGCGGAATGAAAGTACTATTTGCGGCGAACGCTGCGGTCCAACGCCGCGCGCCCTTGCTGCCTCGCGTACATGTGCACCACACTATGTTTAAAATACTACGGCTTTATGCTTTACACCAGAGCGGGTTAAACCATTTGCTTTACACACACATTGACATTTTTATAAAGATTTGAAGGTCCGATTTGTGGATTACCTTTAATGAAATTAATGATTATTCACTACTAGAAAACTGGTGTTGTGTTTGTTGATGTTCCTAATAAATATATGTCATCATCATCATATCAGCCTAAGGACGTCCACTGCTGAACAAAAGCCTCCCCCTTAAATTTCCACAACGAGCGGTTACATGCCGCTCTCATCCAACGACTCTCAGCGGCCTTTTTCAGGTCGTCTGTCCACCTCGTTGGAGGTCGTCCCACGGTGGTTTTCCGGTGCGCGGTCTCCATTCGAGGACCTTCTTGCCCCAACGGCCATCAGTTCTACAAGCAATGTGCCCCACCCAATGCCACTAGTTTACTAATCCTTTCAGCTATGTCGCCAACTTTAGTTCTTCTACGGATGTCCTCATTTCTGTTTCGATGTCGTAAATATATTCAAGATTTTCTCTCGTAATTTATCATTTTGTTTACCGGAACTTTTAAATGTCGCATAGCATTGGTAAAGCAAGCATTACTTACTATGAACATAATGTTACCTACATAAGTTTACATTGTTAGTTTATACATATGTCTATTAAGTAAATTAATGATACCGAAGGATATCTATTGTCGTGATTGAGTCGGATAAACCAAAGCATTTTTCATCCTAGTACTTAACTAATACGTTGCGAAATGGACAAATAAGTGTCAATGTCCTCTGGAAACCCACGCGGTGTCGCGAACAAAAACATAGTCAGCCGAGGAGGGTTAAACTTCGCTCTTAATAGAGCGATCGCGGTCATCATTTAGTACTTCAGGGGCAGATCTGACTCGTTTCGCGATATGTCGCACTTCTTCAAGGAGCTGCCCACGCAAGGTTTTATCCACCATTCCCTAAGCGTGTTCCTCCACCACCACATCTCTAGAGCTTCTATCTGTGTTCTCAAGAAATATAAGTATGATAAGTGTTCGAACGAGCCTTGTGATTATGTTCCATGCCGTGTGGTGCCGGCTCAGAATAATCACCCCATTTCCTCCCGTGGGTGTCGTAAAAGTTGACTAAGGGATTAGCCGGAGGATGGGCAGCAGCGTCCTTCGAGTACATTAACAACTCAACTGCGATCGCCAACCCGTCTGCCAAGCGTGGCGATTATGGCAAAACACACCCATATCGGTCGTTGTGGTGATCTTTGGGGGAGGCCTGTGTCCAGCAGTGGGCTTTCTTCGGCCGAAATAATGAAATGATGATTATAATATAACAAAAAATACTATCGCCCGACTTGTTAATCGGCCTTCTGCGAGAGCATGTCGGTCTGCGATAAACTTAATGTCGTAATCGTTTTACGCAATCTTCAATTGCAAAATGTTCTGACATTGTGGTGAGTCAGAATCACTCGCAAGCCAGAAGGAAAATTAGTTGATAAATGCCGAGTTATTTACGTCATGTCTTACAAATATATCTACGAAAAATATTAAATATATTGTATGGAAATAATAATTGAAAAATCTTGGCACTGCTCTTAAATATATGTAGACGTGCAATTATGCTATGAGTATTATGTTTTGGTGTGTGGGCAGCTTTGTGGCAGTAATGGAGCGTCGTGTTCAGACAATATTGTAATTTAACACTCCGACAGACAGCCATGTGCGCGGAAATGGATGCGATGCGTTTTAAATGTCAATGATTAGTTCTTCATTTTTAATTTTTAGCTTATATTACTAATGAATTGCTGTAGCGGAATATGTTTGGTAGCTTGTTTCATAGACAAGAGAAATACCATTTTACATTACAAATAATACAATTTTAAATTAAAAATAAACGGACGAAACAACTTGTTTGTTAACACGAGTCGACAAGGACCGATATAATAATACACTCAATTATGTTAATTTGTCGTCGATTCACTGTGAATCTGCGAATAAAATTAATGTGCATTTAAACGGAAAATACGAACAAAGCCAATAAATACTGCGGGCTCGGTAACACGGCGATTTATCATTTCATATACCGTGCAGCTCCGCGCCTCGCCGCTTGTGTTATTGTTTATCGTGTTAATTTTATTTGTTGCTCCCCGCTCGGCTTATCAACTAATTATAAATGTTATTATTGAATATAATCTGCCTCAGTATGTGGAAACATTTTCGGTTGTGTATTTGTATGTAAAGCGGCAATCTGCAGCCCGTTGTCTCGTTTATAGCCAACTCTGTATTAATGTTAATGTTGATTTTATTCAGAAAAGTAGATTGGTGAATTTTAATTGTTCATTACGCGTGGTATCGGTGTTCATTCGTAATGATATTTAAATTACGTCACGATGACCTTATGTCATGTTTACAGATGATTGTTTAACATAAATATAGATTACTAAATGCTTTTTATGTCTTACAGACGGAGATAGCGAAAAGGTTGAACGCGATAATAGCCCAGATCCTCCCGTTCCTGTCTCAGGAGCATCAGCAGCAGGTGGCGTCCGCCGTGGAGCGAGCGAAACAGGTCACTATGACAGAACTTAATGCCATTATTGGGGTGAGTACTCATTGCCTGCTCGCATTTTGTTAACAATACTAACAATGTGGCGCTCATCACCACAGGTCCATACTAACACTTAACAAAAGCTTTAATGCTTCAAATCTGGGTACTTCATGTGCATTATTCATCGGGGCATAATTATAATTCATGACATTTCGATTGCTTGCCAAAATAACATCCATCGGGTTATTATTAAACTGTATCAGTCTTATTACAAAAAATATCTTTAGTACAGGTTTAAACCAGAACTAAAAGGTCTAGGTTTGTTATAGTATTAAGGTTAATCCTGGTATTAAAATGTGTGCTTATTACAAAACCAAGACTATCAGAGGATCAGATAGTACCGTGATATTACCAAAGCTAGTACTGGTTTAAATAACATCCAGAGATAACAAGCAAAATATTGCATTCTTTCATTCGTTCATACAGGCGTTATTCAAAACAACGTTCGGTTTCTCTAAATATTAATATTATCTTCACACTTAAAATGCTTAAATAATTATTTATCAGTACAATAATGTATCATAAGTTGTTCTTTGTTTAGGTTAGAATATAGAGAACACGCACAACTTATATTTTTGACGCGTTTTTTATAATAAAGTTGCCATATTTCTTAACAACTATCGTGAAATGGAAGAAACGTCTCGGGCGCGTAATTAGAGACGATTGAAATGTTTATGTTATATCCATAGTCGTAAAAAATTGCTCTTGTTATTTTTATTCATTGTTCCTTCTTAATGTTGGTGGTACTACAGTTCATGTGGTTTTGCTTGGGTGATTGTGTGGTTTAATAGTGAGCTACCTTTACAAAATATGGAATAACAAAAGAAAATAACAGGTAAAATTTGGATCATTGAAGAAAAGGTTTGTGATATATCGAAATTATTTTATTACAGGCATCCTCGATGGTCGTGAGCTTCTTCACGTAAATCACCAAGAATTTTTTCTCCGAATCGTTTTGTGAATCTTGCTTATATCTACAATCATCGTCATATTATAGTCAATTCAAAAGGATTCACACGATGATGACGTTTATCCGATTGCCGAGAGGTCTCCAGCAAGTACAAATCTTCAAATCCATCAAGTCAATCATGTTAAAATCCATTGTTTTCACGATTTGTAAATAAAAGACGTAAAGTAAAAACAACGACAACCTCAAATATAGTACCAATGTTGTGTACCAAAGTTAGTCCTATAGATAAACTAGGGGTCGCTCGGGTTTAACTTTAGTACCAGAGATAATCCATCCATTCGTGATAATCTTCGTTTTGTAATAACGTTTTATTTAGTTCATGGATTAAACCTAGTACTTATCCCAGAACTATATTTAGTTCGTGTTATAGAATAAGGCCGTATGGGTTTACCATTGAAAAAAGCCAACCTAAGTCCTTGATCTCATAAAACCTTGACGTACAACATCATCATTATTTAAAAATAAAAGCTCACATATAACGGGGCTTAGTACGTTATCGTTAAATTCTCCGAAATCGCGTAGGTCATGTATAACATTCCAAGTAACAGAATTAATTTTCTTTAACGTGGGTAATATTTCACGCGAAACCGATTTAAACAACACGTGTCTTGTTTGTACAGCAGTGGGCTGTTGTAAATGTGGCGTGGAATGTTTAGCTGCCGGTTCCCAGTGCGCCAGTGGCGAGTGTGAGCGTGGCATCTGTCCAAACATTCGCGTCTCTGAGCTGTCATTGCTTAGTTATTCGCTTGTTGCACGCATACTAAACGATGGGAAGGCCGATATTATTATAATAGCCGGGTATAAATCACACCTTTCGGTTAAAATGTAATATTTTACACGCGTCTCATCCGATGACTCTCTATCGTCGTAGCATCTATCGTCGCTAAAATGTCTCATACAAACAAATGACAATATCCCAATTCTTCATTCCAAATTCTCGCGTAACTCACAGGTAAAATGTTATTGTACAGAAGATCGACAACGAAACAAAATTTTCGTTTCGAACAAGTAAGTACCGCACGTGTAAAGTAAGTTGATTCTCCAAAAGCACGGCTTTCAACAGGTCGAAAGTTCGACGGTCGTTAATTAAACGATCTAAGCCGCGCAAGACGAGTTGGCCGCGATCCAACTATGAGTTACATATTGATGAAATTGCTACAAACGACCTACCGACATTATGTAGAAAATTATTTTATTAAAACGACGGTCCCGGTGAATTAGCTTGTTTATATAATTCCGAGCGCCCATTTGTCATCAGCGTGGGCGAGACGCGAAGAATATTGCTACCGACAGTGTCCAAACGTAATTACTGCTACATATTATTAGCTCTTACTTCAATTTACATACACAATGTTAACAACACCCCCCGAGCCGTGAATTAGTGCCTGCTTTCAAATTACGGCTCTAACTAATTTCACAATACTCTAATTGTATTTTTTAGCTAGCAAGTGTCGTGAGGACTTCATTGTCGTCTATTATTTCAATAGGCTCATTCGCAGTCGGGTGCCAAGTCGTTAGTGTGACCTATTCTCAGTATGTGTTAACGTTTGGCGTTCGAAAACCGTGAATAGACGTACCGGGACTAAAATAAATCGCTTTAAAGATAATGAGGGCGAAAATAAAGTAGTGGAAGTCACTCGTCGCTCGTCCGTCTGCGGCCGATAGAGTGTTGCGGATGGAACTTACTGGCTCGCCGCCAACTCGATCACACGACGTGCCTACTATGTAGCCGCCTCGCATCGCATTGTTCACGAAACGATGCTCAACTTAATGCTACGTAAATAGATAGATGACAAAAATTATCAACATAAATACCTGAGATCATAATGTTTGGCTGCCAACCAAATATTTTGTTTACAAGTAGGTAGATCTATTTCATGCTATGCGGAGCGGCTCCAATTAATTAATTAGTCTCACATTAACGTGTGACATATCGTCTTTATTGGATGTTGGTTTTTTGTTTCAATCTCATTATTTGTTTTCCAGTCCGCGCGCTCGGCACGTAGATCATTACTCAATGCCGTAAGAACCTTCGCTCGGTGACTACGATCGGAAAACAGCCACCGGATATAAGAAAGTACCCTTAGAGCCCCAAGTATTTGCGGAAGGTTCGTCGCCCCCGGACCGTGAGGATTTACCTACACGTACGCCTATAGCTTACTGAACAACCTTCGAGACACTGGCAGAACGCAATATCGCCCTTCCCCCATAAAACACTCTAATTTAAATAAAAAAGCGGCGCCACCTTCCGTATGTCGGGCCTTTTTTATTACGTACCTTTTTTATTTTCGGGTCAGCTAGGGATCAAAGGGGCTCTCCCCAGAGACTGGCTGCCCTGCCTCCGTCTGATTTGCGAGCGTACGAGAGCGCGCCGATTTGTGAATAGGGACTTCTCAAATTGGCGACTGTTTGCTTGCCTATTAAAATCACTTACAATTTAAAGTTCTACGTTTTTTATTTATGAATAGTGTTATCAAATATTTTTGAGCTTTAAAGATGATTGTTTTATAGTTTTTCTTGACAGATGCATAATGGATTGTAGGGCAAAGAGTATGCTTTTATATTTCATAAATAAACCCAACTTATAACAAATAGAAGGGGTTCGTTTGTGCGATAGATCACGAGTATGATAGATAAGGTGGCGAAACGATTCGGCATTGTGTTTGAGCAATGTGCGTGAACACGTCGTCAATAAGCGAGAGACGGCGGAGCGTCGTCGGTGCGTTATCGACGAGTAAATCATTTCTCGTTCTGATTTTATTCCACGCCGTCGCCCCGAGGGGTGGCGCCCGACCTCCGCAGAGGTAATAGCTTCCAGATACGAAAACTCCCTCTCATGCTCACCTATACATGATACGACTGTTCGCATTGAAACAATATTCACGTAACTTGTGCAGATCGATACGGACGTGCGACCTCGTGTCATAGATACGCGTCACGAATCCGTTAATAAATCTCTTTCTTATATTTACGACCCGCGGAGGCCGTAATTGAAAAGCCGAAACCGCGCATGTATGCAAAATAAACAAGTGTGTTATATACGTACAATATTTATGCAATATTATCTCTGGAGATAGATGTGCAAACATGAGAGCCGTGTAAATAGAGCGTATCTGTTTCCCCGTCGATGGCTTTATAAACAAGCGAGTCGTGAAAACATTTCTATCTAGTTTACGTTGGGTCCCGCGCCCTCTGATAAAAATTACGACGAGAATAAATCGGGGCGAGAAGCGCGCCGGGGCCGGGCGTCGGGGAAACATGAATTTGTCATTTTTTCCCAGGCACGTTCGCGGGCGGGTGATAAATATTGCATTGCAGGCCCTCGACGTTTCTTGCGAGTCGCACGACGCGTCGTCCCGACAAGTCGCGTTAACTTTTCCCCTGTCGCTTAGACGGACCTCCTTGTTTTTCAACGCGGAAAAGTGAGTTAGGGCCCGTTCTGTCGGCGCTTCCAATGAAATTATGTAATCAGTTTTACGACTCATCCGGCCTGCGAGTGTCACGAGTTTTTCTTATTATGTTCATTCCTTTCGAACATGAAGTCATTGACAAAATAAAGTGGTGTATGTTCATGTTACTTGGAAGAAAAGAATAGGTAATTATTAGTCACATATACAAACGTAAGTGGTAAAGACGACACGGTTGGCGCAGTAGCCTTGGGTTTTGGCGCTTCGGCTTGCGGGTTCGATCCCCGCATGAAACAAATAATTGTATGGAATACAGATAGTTGATAACGGGTCTGGGTGTTTGTACATGATAATTTTATATCGGTAAACTATACCTACAATATAGGAAAAGTCCTAGTGGAAAAGGTTTACCAAAAAGTAAAAAGAAGGTAATTTATGTATGTACTCAATATTTTATGAGATGTCTATCTACAATGTCTACAATGTATACTTTATTTCTGTATAATTTTGTTGGTTCATGTCCCTAATGTGTACATAACATGTTTTTAGGTATAATATGTGTGATTAGAAGTAATTATGTTGAAAGTGTAACACGTGTCGGCGTCGCGTGTCGACCCGCCTGTAGGCTTCCTGCCTAATGGTGCGTGAGACCCTCCCGCCTGCCCCCCTTAACAGTCTCGACAAACTACCCCTTTTATACCGTATGTCTGCAACTGCCACTTAAACAGTACCAGAATAACATTACAAGTAATTAAAAGTCAATGCGGCTAAATAGGCGTCGTGTAATGAAGTTTATAAATATGTATTCCGTGTCGATGTCATGCACGTGTCTTTACATAGGCACTTAGCATGACAAACGTTAGTGTGTCGCAAGTTACGAGCTTTTAATGTCTGAATGTGTAAAGTGACGTAAATTTTGTTGCGTTTGTCGTCGTTCTACTGCCAATAGATGTCGCATGTTCCTCTTATTTTTCTTGACACGTCCATCACAATGGCACTTAATGGCCGCCATTGGAAGATTAGAATGTAGTTACAGCTTTGAATTTGTATTGTTTCATTGGTCGTAAAATGTTGCTCGGAACATTAATATTATGCGTTTTGAGTTCCTACTTACTGTTACAGCCATGCTTACCATTTCCTGGTTTTATGTTTAAAACTAGAAATATGTATATATCAAAGAAACATGTTAGTAATCCCGCAGAATTTCAATTACCGAAACTAACTTAATCCATTATGGTCAGTGGTTGGCTAAAATATGCTAAATCTATATTTACGTATTACAATACAAATCTAATTTAAATGTGGAACGTGATTGTGGCGCTTCAAAGTTCAACCCTAGAACTATAATTTTATAATTAGAACAAATATTAGGACTATTTCCCGCTGAAAATCTACACGGCTTCATATTTTATGCTATATCATTATATTCTGCTCTTGTCAGTGGTGGCTAAGGCAACGTCTGTAGCAGCCTTGATGCGTCTCACACCTCGAACTAACTGACTCTTAATTATTTAACTGTGCTACTGTAAGGGTAGGCGTAACAGTTAACGTTATTAGCAGGATTATTTTCACTTTAAGTTAAGAATAAAAGGATTTTAATGGCCTCTGTTTTTTGAAAAACTTATATTAAAACAAAATACTATTTTTGTAAACGAATAATTAATCTTTGTTAATGAATGTGAAATATAACTAAGTTTATTTTAATTGGCACAATAAGTTACCAGAACTATAAATTGAACTATATTGATTTGGTAAGCATTCTTCTGCATGCCTACTTATTTGATAAGTAGGTACCTAGCTTGTATTAAAACAAGACGTTTAACTCATTTAAATGCACTTCTTGTTTTGTCGTTAACTAAGCGGACTAAACATTGCTTGCGAAATAAAAACCAATCCACCAATTTAACGGGAAGTTATTAAAATATATCATGGTTGTCTTGGACGTTCACGGATTCGCTTCATCATCATTTCGGCCGATTTAAGTCCACTGCTGGACACAGGCTTCCCCCAAAGATCACCACAACGACCGATATGGGTGTATTGTGGGCTCATCGGGGGGATTTGCCATAATCGCGACGCTTGGCAGACGGGTTGGCGATCGCAGTTGAGCTGTTAATGTACTCGAAGGACGCTGCTGCCCATCCTCCGGCTAATCTCTTAGTCTACTTTTACGACACCCACGGGAGGAGATGGGGTGGTGGTATTCTGAGCCGGCACCACACGCGTGCCGTGTGGTGCCGGCTTTCTTCTTTCGCTTCTTAAACACAAAAACTGAAAACCCGATGTACCGATGCGACTTTTTCCAATATTATTTAATAATCAAAGACACCACAGACTAGGGCCTTACCCTCTTCTATGCCTTGTAATTTTTTAAACGATGTTCCTCTCCGAGCTTTCTCCTGTGTCGTGGGTAGAGTTTATTGACATAAATCTCACATGCACAAATCGGGATCGAACCCACGATACGTAGAGCAGAAAGCCAATTGCTTAGCCAATGTGCCAACCGTGCCACGCGCGGAGCGCGATATTTCATTTTTCCTCGATTTGTGTCACGGTCGCGATCTGTTCGTGGAATTATTTCGCATGGCATAGCGAGTAAGAGCCCTGTGAAGGAAAAAAATCACGACGAAATGATCTAATGATCTGAAATCACCAACAATGCTTGTTCCTTCTCTGTATGAGAAGCGGTTTCCCTTGCAGAGGGATAGTTAGAGGCTGATTTGTATAAAAATTAACTAACAGCATGTGCATGTTCAACATAATAATCATGTTTGCTTACAATAATATGTGACCACACACTGATCACCAAAACAGAAAATATAGTAATTGTTTCTGTGTCACCAGGCGCGGGGATTATGGCGGTAACCAGGTAAAATTGATCGTAGGTAGGTACATTGATGGACAGCAGTGGACATTAACAGTCAAATAGGATAACTAGTGGCCCTCGTTGTCGACTGTGGAATTTTCTCATCTGATCATCATCATCATCATATCGGCCATACAACGTCCACTACTGAACTAACGCCTCCCCCATAGATTTCCACAATTGTGTCATCATATTGAGGGCAATTTGCTAGTACTCGCCACGCTTGGCAGGCGGGTTGGTGAGAGCAGAATGGCTACTGTTCCACAGAATGGGCGCTGCTGCCCATCCCTCTGGTTTAGAGTACATTAGTCCCCTATTACGTCATCCACGGGAGGAGATGGATTGGTTCTATATTCTTGATCCCGGCACCACACTGACGAAACCGAAAGATGAATCATATTTATACCTGCTTATTGTAGGTTAACGTCCACTTACGTGTTGATTGCCTGCCTCTTCAGTCCGTAATTATGTAAACAGTAATTATTTTTAAATGCTCTTGCTACTTATTAATTGCCTGCCAGATTAAACTAATTTGTTTTTAATATGCTGTCGATCTCGTTTCTTGCTGCTACTCTACTAGGTACGTCATTAAAGAAATAATCTTAAAGATTTTCTGTGGCGTTGTCCCCATTTAATGTTTTATTATATTTAACTCATGTAAAGCGTATAAAACAGTTTTTCACGTTAACCTCTTTTGCTATTAACAACGACGACGGCCGCTTACATTCCGCGTGACGTCATTTTAGGGGGAATTTGCCAGCATCACCACTCTTGGCAGGCGGGTTGGTGAGCGCATAATGGCTGCTGTTCCACAGAAGGGACGCTGCTGCCCATCCCTCTGGTTTGGAGTCCTTTAGTCGCCTTTTACGACATCCACGGTAGGAGATGGTGCTATATTCTAATCCGGACATCACACAGACGGATGGTTTTTGAATATCCCAACTAAACTAAATATTATCTGAACCTTACACGCATATAGTCTTTAGCGGACTACACTTTAAAATTAAACATCTAATTCAGTAACTCATATTTTGTAGATTAGCTGTTTACACATTGATAAGCACTCGAATAAATATCCGTGTGGAAGAATGAAGAATGCCACCACCCCATCTCCTCCCATGGGTGTCGTAAAAGTCGACTAAGGGATTAGCCGAAGAATGGGCAGCAGCGTCTTTCGAGTACATTATCAACTCAACTGCGATCGCCAACCCGCCTGCCAAGCGTGGCGATTATGGCAAAACCCCCCAATGAGCCCACAACACATCCATATCTGGTTCGTATCGTGGTTGTGGTGATCTTTGGGGAAGGCCTGTGTCCAGCAGTGGCCGAATGAATAATAAATGTTTACATAAACGGTTTTAAAAACAATTGCAATAAAACATGATGCAAAAATACATTAATTTTGACAGTCAAAACAGGTCGCCTTTTAAATTCATGATAGTTTAGTCTGTGTCTCGGAGAGAATTGAATTTACTGCAAATAAAGCTGTTCTATGGAAAATGCAGTCACAAGACAGAAATCATGACTAAAATCTGTCAAGTTCCTACTCGATTAGTTCGTTGATTCGTTCTTTAAAAATGTCTATTGCTTATACGAACACAGTTCTACACTAAACTTGTGTTAAAATTTCTTTTCCACAATAGGCAAACTAACTTCTAAATTTAAGAAGAAAATAATGTTTATCCCAATGTAATACTGGTTAAACCTGGTGAAATATTTATGCGTGGAAATCTGTGCGGTTGGCGTGCGGTATCCATTTATAAATGAAGAATAATCCCCCGCGTATAGACGGTGGTAAATGTGCCGTGAAAACCCAAACGCGGCGAAGCTTTTTTCTCATGTCAAAAGCTTTGGAGACGGCTCACGTCTGTTGCTACACACATACTGACACACGCAAAATTACGTACACTATCTATGTATGAACACGTTGATAGACCACAGATACACAAAACATACTTACTACAACATTTTGTACCTTTTTTACTTTCTTTGTATCTCTTATTCCGCATAGACAATTCTGTATTCGATGTTTCCTCCCACTCAGCTGACACAATTCTTTATACAGCTTTAATATTATGGCAGTTTGCGATAAACATAAAATTCTTTCAAATCACTTTTGCATGGGAAAATACAGAACAATACTCAATTTACTACTTTATCTGCAAGAATTTGAGGTTACTGGTTTTTGTTCGGATTTACAAATGAATCATTAGTCGCGTGCCTTGTTACACACCATGTGGGAATTATACGCATCACTTATCGGGTTATCGTTCTGAATACATTACTTTTTGAGGCCTCAAAAATCATCATAAAAATCTGTCGTCTCCCCTCTGAGGGGAAACTTAATCAAACTTAAATCCAGTCGATAATATAAACACCAAAGTTCGTTCAGAGATAAGTAAACGAATGGAAAAGTCGTTAGGGGAACGAGTTTTAATCCCGGGGGAGCGTATCGGCGCTATTTAATCACGTCTAAATATGGAAAAAAATGTTGGTGAGGTATCACGCCACGTTATTGTCATTCATAACAGGCGGGTGGGTGTCTGTGGGGTCGCGGGCGTGTCGGGTGTGAGGCGTGTGGTGTGAGGCGAGAGAGCTCTCGATAGCGATAGCTGCGGGATCACGCCGCGCCGCGCCGCACGGTAACGAGGGAACAGTTAGCTCGAGCGAAATGTTTGTACAGGTATGTCTCCGACTCTCCAAAGAACGAATACGTAATTAAAACTCGCGAAATATAAAATAGGTGTTTTTTAGTAGTCACTGATGTCAGATTTAATTGAGTACCTATACTTTTACACATATCTATAAATCCTGTCGTCATCAAGTTCATTAATAATTAAGTAGTAAGCATATGGCGTTATTAAGTATAGGCGTAACTACTAAGTGTGCGAGACATAAAAGCAATTAACTATAATGTAGGTACATCTAAAGGCTTTTCTTATGCATAGTTATCTAATTTATTATCAGCACGAAATGAGAAGAGGAAAATTGTGGTGGAAACGCACACATTAATGATAGATTCTAAAAGTTTTTATTACTTCGAGAGCGACGGTAGGTAGCGTCGTTTGTCACGACAGATGAGGGTTCACCACAAAGTTCTAGCGCTCGAGGACACGTCGCTTTCCAGCGACATCACCAAGTTTAAATGTACATAAGTAATCACTTCCACGCTTTATGTCCACATCGATTTGGTCTGCATGAAAAAAAAAAACTGATAATTAGGCAGCCATTTTTATTCTTATCCAACTTAATTTACCTATCAGATTGTGCCTTAAAAAGTTTGCAATATTCTTCTTGTAAGCAGTTATTGATGTAAGCCATCAGAAGTGTGACAGTAATTTTATTTATTTATTGGTGTAATGACATAAAATAATTTATCATCGACTTTGATTTGAATCCCACTTGATCGCTGTGTATAATTAACGAAACTCCAAAAGGTTAATAAAAAAAGCCGCAAAACAAAAACTATTTATTTTAATCATTCCAGCATAAGACGTGTAAATGCCCAAATGGAAATAACTTGAATTTAAAAAAGCCCCTTTAGTAAAAAAGCACTCCCAACTAAGTGGCGTTCGCCACCTTTTGACACATAATAAATCACAGCCGTGAGCGGCCAATAAAAAATATGTTCCACCCTCGGCGAAAATCCAATTAATTTTCGGTGGTTAAAAAAAGAACCTGCCCGTCCGAGCGGAAAAAGCTTGGTTGTTCTGTACAAGCGACGAGCGAACAGCGGACGACTACGCGGGAGCGATATCGGGCAGGACCAGTGAAGCGAAAGGTAAAAAGTCCGCCGGTTGACGCAGTTCTAACAAGCACGCATGTTAAAAAAGATACGTTAAGCAAGGGAAATGGACAAGATAAGCTGATAAAACATATCCACGCACTTGGTTAGAGATGTGGACCGATCCATAGTAGAAATAATAAGGTTAAACGAGACGAGATAGGAATGGGAAGTGCGGGAAAACAGAAAACGTTGAAAAAGGGGAATAATGGAGAAGGAGTAATCAATTTCGCTCAGTCGCCGACGCCGGCGAAGCTCTCATTTAAAATTTAAAATATCGTGGCACGGAGGGTTCCCGTGGAGGACTTTTTAATTTGGTTCGGCTTCGGTTTAAAAATGCACAGAGCTCTGCGGTGACACATCAATCCACTTTGAATGTTGACGCTCAGAACTTAAAACGCATTACTCGTTTTATAACACATTTTAATTTGATTGTGTTGTTTGTGATTTCCTTTTGCTAAGGCACAAAACAGCGGTCATTCTGATTAAGTGTAGTGCATATTAATTAGCGTCCTATCGAAGTGGCGATCTCGACCACTTATAGATAAAATTAACGCCTTTAGCAAAATTTTGATTGCATCTTGATCTAACACAAATGTTATTGTTTATGTAAGCACTTGATCCAATACCATATCTTTCATAAAGCTTTGCTTGAAAAGCTTAGCATGTGTCCAAAACTTTATTTTCGTGGGGTAAGGGTTCTCGTTTGTGTATTCGTGAACAAGTTGTGATTGTAACGTTTATGTTGTTGCAGCAACAAAGGCCAGACCTGCCGCGGCTGTTGCAACAGATGCACGCTGCTCACCTGCCGGCGCACGGCGCGCCACCTCTGCCGCTCCTAGGCCAGGGTGCACTGCCCCCTGCTGGTCTGCTGGGGCTCGGCGTTCCCCACCACTCTCTGTCAGTACTCGCCAAACCCCCCGACTTGCATCGACCAGATGATAAAGGCAATGGTAAGTGAGTAGTTAAGATGAGATATATAGATTACCATTTCAGCAAAAACATTAACAGTCAGGTCGTCCAACTGTACGGTAGAAAATTTGTAAGAAAAAAAGAATTTCTGCCTAACCTACTGTCTAACTAACGGTTCGATACAAAGATGAATAATTTAAGAGGCTGTCTCACGTATTTGTGTATTCGTCTTGTTTGCTGTGTGCCACTGGAGACTATTAGTGCCCCTCCTTCCCCCGTGCCCCTCGCCGCCCTCCGCGGCAGACGTCTCCGATCCCACTTCTGTTTCAATATTTACAATCTTCGAGTGGCTTTTTGAACTCACTGTTTGCGTGTTTTCGGATCGCTGACGGCTACGGCTCACCCGATATTACTTTGAGAGTATGAATAAGTCAATTCTTCGAACTGGTACCTATATACGCGCATGTTTGAACAGAATATGTAAACAGAGATGTGGAACAGATTGGTAGAAAACATCTTTCGTGTTAGTTGGTTATATTGATCGAAAGAATAGACGATTTTATAATACGAGGGCAGGCCGAATATTATTTATATCAAACAACGGGGAATGTTTCCAGTTTTAACGGTAGCGCGAGTAATCCCAGCGCGGCGGGGACGAGCGCGCCACAAATGAAAATGTAACACAGAAATGGATTTGGAAGCCGCCCGTCGCTCCGGTTAATTACAAAAGCAAGCGGTAATCTGCGCTCCGGGATGTTCCGGCTTAGCGCCCCCTGCCACCCCCCGGCGCCGCCTGCCACTTCCCCGGCTAATTTGTGCCATTATCGGTGTACTGATGTAAGAGTTACCGCGCAGATGGCCCCCCCTCCCACACCTAGCACACCCGCACCTTGCCCGAGCTCAATTAATTATTCCTTGCTGGTGTGAGCGTCGCGTGTTTTAGTCAATTAGTAACGTAATTTTGCGGCTGACTTGAGTGTGCGGTCGCGAGGACCCACACGTATGTCGCGTTCAAAACAAATGACATCCACGCGTTGCATTAGAGAAAATAACGACCGCCCTAGTCGCGTGCGATAATGTGACTGCATGTAATCGTAGTAAGTAGATAAAAAAATCAAATGAAACATCAAATTTGTCTATTTTGACGTGATTGCATTGTTTTGAATCGATGTTCACGAAGCGTTCATGCGCAGCCGGCCAATGTAGGGGAATAGCTGGCCAATAATTGAGGCTATTGCGTTTAAATTAATTGTGGCAATACATGCAGTGCTAATACGGCGTCTGGCAATATGTGCGTACATATGTAGAAACGTGAATACTAATAGGATTGGTTGCAATTGCTTGCAAACTTGAGACGAATCAGCCGGCGCACATAATGCCTTTGATGTCTGCAATAGTCAGGCACTACCTATAGTATGTATATGCGTAATCTACAACGGCAGCAGCAGCAGCGTATTCTGATAGTGATGACGGAACTATATTATGCGCATTAAATTAATAAAATATGAAGGTAGAGTAGTAGTAGGTAGAAGGGTCTAAGTTCGATCCCGGCGCGCACCTTTGACTTTTCGGATTCATATGCGGATCAGAATTTGATTATCACTTGCGTTGACGGTGAAGGAAAACATCGTGAGGAAACCTGCACACCTGAGAGGGCTCCAAAGTGTTCTCAGTGGTGTGTGTAGTACGCCAACCCGCATTAGCCAGCTTGGTGGGATAAGACCTTTTTTTTTTATTGGTGCCCAGTGGAAATTCTTCATGAACTTCCTTCGCCCCGGGGAAGTCAAAGTCAAGGGAGGCTCCAGGTCCTCGTATGATCACACTAGAGCCGCCCACTGGTGCCACGCCTATTGGCACATCTCGGAGAGGGTGACTGTAAAGCGGTCACCCCCCCAGGGGGATTGTAAATGATCCCCCAAAGCGTCCCACGGCAGCGCGTGACCACATGCGTGCTACCGTCTTCTCTTGGGTCGCTTGGTGTGGGCACGCAGATTTCTCAATCTACGCACCCGCGAACCCAGAGGTCCCCCACCTTATAGCAACGGCAGGGGTTATCAGGCGTATCGGAATTAGGCGCCAGGGCGGTTGTTACCCCGGCGCCGTCTCCTTCTTCTTCGAGCGGGATCGGCCCTCTCCCGATCCCGCTCTGCGGTCTCCTTCTGGAGCATGACGCTCTCACAGAAGGAGACCACTGCATTCCAGTTTTCGTGCTCTGCCAACATAGCCGACACTACTGCTGGCAGAGAGAGATCTTGCCCGATCCGTTCGACCAGGATCCGCCGCTCGGTGGCTCACGCAGGGCACGCCTCGAGCGTGTGCTGTGCGGTGTCCTGGTCGCTTTCACAATAGTGGCATTGTGCCGTGGCCTCGCGTCCTAACCTGTGCAGGTACGCACCGAAACAATCGTGCCCGGTGAGCACCTGCGTCAGGCGGTAGGTGACGCGCTCGCTCCTTCTGAGCCAGGCTCCAAAGAGCGGCAGGATGGCCTCGACGACGCGCTTGGTCGCAAGCCGCTTCAGCCTGTCCAACGCCCCTGGAGGCGCGTTTTCGCCGCTCTGGCGGAGGGAGTGTGTCTGATCGTAGACCCACGCATCCATCTCCGCCAGGATGTCAAAAGGCGGAAAACGCGCCAGGAGGGTTGCCGCCTCGTAGGAGACTGTTCGGTAACCTCGTGCGATCCGAATAGCCACTCTGCGCTGCAGACCGTGAATTTTGGTTCTGCAACGCTGGGTGGTGGGATAAGACCTAACCCTTCTCATCGTGCGAAGAGGTCCGTGCCCAGCAATGGGACAGTCTTGAGCTGATAAGTATGAGTAGTAAAATTAGAGTATGGTTTGGGTCTTGATTTGATTGATCGACCTGATGTTAATTTTGCCATGCCCTGTAGTGCCGGAAGCCGTGTGGTGCCGGCTATGAAAGCACCAACCCATCTTCAAGCATCCCGTGGGTGTAGTAAACTGCGACTATGGGATTAGCCGAAGAATGGGCAACAGCGTCCTTCGAGTACATTAACAACTCAGCTGCGATTGCCAAACTGCCTGCCAAGCGTGGCGATTGCGGCAAAACTCCTCAATGACCACACAACACACTCAAACTGGTTGTAGGGACGATCTTTAGGGGAGGCCAGCAGTGGACTTTATTTGGCTGAAATGATGGTTTTGGTTTTAGATTAAAATACCTTTTATCTTTTATTCGTAAAACTGATTTCCACTTTTATTTACTCTACGAATGAGTTGACATTTATCTATATATATTAAGATCTGTGACATTAAGCAATCAGTAGGGCCACAGAGTACCTTTTTATAACCTAGTAGGGTTTCATGATAATTGTAAACAACACCGTCCGATTTCAGATATGTATTATATCTATTTAAACTTATTTTAAGTTGCACTATGGCAATATTTTTTTTGTGTATGCAGTTTTCCATTTATCACGTAATTTAACTTCCAACTTCTCCCGTTTCTGTGAACATGTCTATTTCGATAACAATGGGTGCTGTCGTGTACTCGGGCACCATAGCTCCCTCCGTGAATAGTCACGATTGATACGTGCTGTCGAGAACGAAGCTAATTTCGCCTATGTGCAATGACAGGCTAGTGCCTGTACGGCGAACTGTAAGCAGCAGGCAGAACTGTGTGCTTACGGTTCGCCGGATAGCTGGATGTCGAAGACGTTGTGTATTTTTGGAATTTGGTTCATCATCATCATATGAAGTCAAAGGACGTCCACCACTTGGCAAAGGACTCCCCATTGATTTCCACAATGTGTCCTTTTGAGGTTAGCTAATACTCACCTCGCTTTACAAGCGGGTTGGTGAGCGCATTATAGCTACTATCCCATAGAAAGGACGCTGTTACCATTCCTCAGGTTTAAGCCCTTAGTTATATTTTACGACATCAATGGTAGAAGACGGAGTGGTGCTATATTCTTAATCCACACGCCACGTGGTGCATGCTTGTATCTTTATGATATATAGGACCCTTGCCGTCGATTTATCGTTAACAACAATATTTCGAATTAAAACTAGCCGTGCCAGTATTCTTTGGGTGCAAATTAAAATTGAGTGATAATAGTTTTTTTTTTATAATTCAAATAAAAGTATTCTGAAGCCTATTCCCCGTCATTTAATCTACCTCTATGCCAAAAATCATTAAAATCTATTCAGGTGTCTGAGCGGATCCACAAACGTTGAATTCGTATCAAACAAACAAACTTTGATATTTATAATAGTAGTAAAGATTAATGGGAATTATTGCGACCAAAACAGTAAGGAATGACATATTGGAAACATGTATTAACGTGTCATTATACATGATGGAAAATGAAATGATTATTATATATGAATGATTATTGATAACTAATCATTTTTATCGAAATTAAGATTAGTTAATAGACAAACGCATAATGATGAACAAATTGATTAATGTGTTTTTAGACTCATCATGCATTCGAAAAAGTATCAATAATATCTCAATTCTCGATGAACATGATACTGTTCATTTGTGTAATACTAATAAGTAGACATAGTCAGATAGTTCGTAATACCATTAAGGTGTCAGGTCTTGGCTGCCGCGTGGGAAGCGTGACGAGCCGGCGACAGGCCCTGCAATATTCATCGACCACTTTACTCGCTCCTCATCGGATCCACCTCAATTACACTCACACACCCCTCCTACTCAGATTGCTTATAAAACAAACACGAGCAGTTCATAGTACTTACGTAGGTATATTTCCAGATGCTACATTGAAATGTGTTTGTCAGGAATAGTCAGGAAATTTTATAATGAGAGGTTTCCAAGATCTGTATTTTCTTCTTTATATTAATGCTGGATTATCTGAATTCTGAAAGTTTTTCCTGCGGGATATGCTTAAACAAAATAATTAACTTATTCGGTGTTAAGCTCATTTGCAAGTTTAGGGTCACTTTGGTCATCCATTACGGGCGGGTATTTGGTTTTACCCGGAATGCCTGTGGTCTGTCCTTCGCAACTGTAAGGGAAATCAGGATTTACGGGAAATTGATGTTGACCGTGTCCACTTGAATGCTTTGGGTAGTAGCTTTTATCAAAAAGTGTAAAGTAAGAATATATAGGTAACTTCGAGATCTAAATCACATTATGATTCGGTAAACTCGCATATTTTGTATTCAATGTGTAATCTAATCCACTATAACGTATCCCACTTGGTTCCAGGTATCAGTTCAGCAGAGGAGCGACATGTGAGTATAGAATAACTTTTTCCAATTTCGTCAGAGTTGTTAAAATTCCGACGGCACAATTTTGCTTTGAAAAATTCCCCAACGAGCTACCTACGTACATCTGTAGGTAGTATGAACGTAGCGCCTTTTCTATTTGGGAATGTGAATGCGGGGAGTAGTGTTGCGCTCGAACACGTTGATTTCATAACACGGCCCTGACTGAAACAAGTGGGTGGTGCAAGTGGCGCACCCCGTACAGGGATGTCACGCTATGACGCGTTGTGACGTTTTGATTTTTTACATATTGTATTTAAATTATTTATCGATGTGTGTGAACATTTTGGTTTTGCAGTATAATTTCTTTGAAGGTTTCAAGATCAAATTGTACATAGAGGTGTCCTGAAACTAAGAAGTTTCATTTCTGTCCTGAGTAATGAGTTGCGTGCTTTTTTTTTATTATATGAGGAATTCTTGGTTCATAAAAGTTCATATAAAAAAATCGTTTACCATTTATCAACAAACAGTCCCAGAAGCACGTCACGTAATCGTTGCATCCCATATTAACTTAGGCAGCTAAAGCACACGAAATTGGGGATCGCCCCCAATCCCTATGGGACCTGGTACCGTCATTGTGAAAGTGGGGTTGTGCGGAAGTCAACCTCTGCCTTTATATTAGGGTATTACGGGCGAGACAGTATAAATGGCTGTTTATAGTGTAATCTGAACTTTGTCCTCTGAATCAATTTTAGAGAGCATGAATATTAAAATGATATGTCCGTGATAGTCAACCCTGCAGTGAAGTGAGCTCGGTCGCGAGTGCGTCGTTCCCGAGGTGTTGCGAATGTCGGCTATCGCCGCTACCGTGGGGGAGGGGGCTGAACAGCGGCACACCGCACAGATGTGACAAGAAATGCATGCGAATCGATACGCCGCACCTCCTTGAAACTTGTAACACCATCTTTGTTGCACTAACCTACTTCAGGAAAATAATTATTCCGTTTTGATAGTAACTATTTGTCTGTTTATTAGGCTTTTCTGTTATTGGATGATTACCTATTCGACGCATTTGAGTTGTCATCTCGAGCGCGAATCTACAAAATAGCTGGAAACTACTATTATTGTGATTTTTATTAAGCAGAATTATCATATCATTTTCTTGAGACTGCACATTGATATGGTGTACGCAAGTGCGCCCACCTACCGTAGGTCTTGGGTTCGATTCCTCTAGCAGGCGAAGTTGTGTTGATGCCCGGTAGTTGGTAATAGGCTCACCTTAAATCGCTCGGACTTAATAGTGATCGCTATCGGCGTAATGTGGATGTGGAACAGTAGACCTCCGCCTATCCCTTCAGGGAATATAGGCGTGATGGTACATAATTTTTCTTAATCACAATGAGCAGTTTATTTGCCAACCTGACCAAAGCCGTCATCCCCTGACTCTTAATTCCACCTGATTAAGACAACCAGACACGTAACGATCACATTACCGCACATCAGCTCATACCGCATACCTACTTTGTTGGAAAACTTAGGTGAGGTGAGCGAGTTTATAACTCGACGACAGCACGTGAAGAGTTTATCTTGCAGTGTGACCCCGATACGGTGCGGCTGTGTTGGCAGTCCGCTCACGGAACCGTCGATCTGTGCAAACACGCGGCGAGCTGAGTAATGCACGGACGCGCCTTACAATTTGAAACGAGGGAGTCGGGGGGGCAGGGAGAAGTGCACTCCGTAATAAAGTTTACATAAACCGAGCGTCTTGGATGCGGCTCCGCGGCCGAGCGGGGGCGTCAGGTTACACTCGTCGACCGAGCCGCACCCGTTTGTCCACACTATGTTTTTATTGCAAATCACGAAGGTGCTACACAGTTGCAGGCACGTTGTTCGTTGTTTATTTGCAAACATCGCGCGCCGTATATTTGATTTTCCGATACATCGGACCCATGTTTACATTACAGTGTAGGGAAACATTTCATTTCGATGCTGCTCTGTTGCGAGTTCTATTTTATTTTTACGACAATGTCAGGCCATAAAATAAAAAAGATTTTCATAGATAATTTAAAATTGATGAACTAATTTATGCCTACTAGATGTTAATTACCGTTACGCAATTATCACCTAGCGGTCTAATCGTATAACTATTAATTAATACATAAATAATATTCTAGAAAGGTGCTTTAATTCCCCCAGAATAACAAAGTTTACGACTAGCAATTTACACCGCCGCGAAATTGAGCAGCCGCTGTAAGCCTAACAGAGCGAGCACTTCCACAATCTCATTTGAGTAACATAATAACCGCGGATTTATTTCTGCCGCCCGCTCATTCGCTCTCAAATCGCGCCTAATATTCAATTTGGGCACCCGAACCACACAAAAACTGCTCGGAGCCGGTTCATTACGCCGCGCATCTCGCCTCTTCATCCTCCTTACCTTATCTAAGCCACTCTGAATAACACACCCCGTACGCCACCCCCGACCCTTCCCCGCGCCCCGCGTCCGCACACCACTTCAAGTGGAAAACTCGCAGGGCGAGGGCCGCTCAACCTTGTTTAGCATTCTCCTCGACTTCTTTATTTAATAGATACCAAAAAAAAAACTCCGGTCAGAATAAATTTGCGTTTGTTCTTCGATATGCGGGGGTCGTTGCGTTTTAAAGGTGCGCTCCTTTAATTAAGGTAGAACCGGCGAGTATAAATGACTTACATAAATACAGGCGAGGACCGACTACTTTATTAAACCGTTAAAACAAAAATGGGAAATTTTCCTTTTTAGTCGTTGGGTGGCAACCCTAGCGGCATGTTTACGCGCTGTAACAGCGCTCGCTCGCTTCGCGCCCGCGACAGCCCTCGCAATTTATAGCTCGAGACTTTTCTTAATTGGAAAGAATGGCCACTTGTAATTATTAAGACGCCCTAAAGTGAAACAGATTGCGCGGTAGTAGTCCTCTTATTTTACTTTTTAACATTTTATACAACGTTGGCTATCTAAAGTAACGGTGGCTTGTTTATTGAAAAACAAAAGTTGACGCTACTAAAACGAATGTATAATGTAATTTATGCTACTTTCTACTTTAGTCATTTTATTAAACAAGTACGTGATCTTTTTGTGCTATTCTAGAAAGTTTACTCGCATTCATACAAATTATGCTCATCATAGATATATAACTACGCGCTGGGTACTGCTAAATTATTCTTGGGCATTGATTCTTAATTTTCTGAGAGCAAAATTTACTTGTACTACTTACTCGTAGGTTTGATATCTTAAAGCTGCCACTTTCTGAAGAAACGATCAGATAAGGAAGAAGTTAAAGAGCAGTTACTAGGTAGTCGCGGTGGATATCGATTTAAGGGTTGTACACGATGTTAAAGGCGCAGGTAGATAGCCCACAGAATATTGTGCTTTGTTATCCGTGACATTTCGTTAAAATTGTGCAGCTTCTAGGAAGTAGGGATCGATTTTAAGCGGCCCACTCGGCTCGCCATTAACTTGAGCTCATTATTGAATACATTTAAGATACCATAATGCGTTTTGCAACAAAACTTGAAGGTTTCAAAAATACCAGGCTATACGAATCCTCCTTATACGTCACCGCATGTTATCCAATTTGATTCTGAGAGCATTGTTATAATATTTGGCAAGGTAGCGAATCCTTGGGTAATCCCATACCTACATGACTTGTGTTCTACCGAGTGCTGCTTGAATCCCGGCTAATGTCACGAACGTTGAGGCACTGTAGTTAATCTCCTTACACTGTGCGTCTCTTGATAGGGTATAACATATAGATTATGTCGGTGCATTCACATTATTCCACGAGGATTATCTATCGTGTTATGCAGTCAGGGCCTCTGTCTTAAGTTGAATTTATAATCTGCCTACAGAATTAATCATGACTTGGTCGGGTAAAACACCCATGGATGGAGGAAGGATTTCGCATGTCTCTGCGTCTGTTAGAAATGTAATGCAGTTTCAACATAAATATTACTTAGTAAAAGGTACTAAAAGATTGTTTAAAATATTTATAGTTGTCGTTTTTTATTGATCGTCACAATCGTAACCCAGCTCCCTTTTCATCTTGAACTGGAATGCAATAATCCAGCTATGCTTTGTATACGCAAAAAGACTTAAAGTATGTTGGAATTCTTTTCATAATATCGTTTGTGTGACGATCGCTCGGTAGATGTGTGTATTGTAAGGTAGGTAGGGGTATTGCTCGTCTCGGAGCGGGCTTGCGGCTTTGTTCACGATCCGGGCGTATCGCATCGATTTATGCAAGCTTGATCGAATCTCGCCTGCCCCCGTTCACCCCCCTCCCTTATAACAATACCTGGCTTTGTCGCTGCACTGTGTTAACACAATATAATATTCATACTTAATAAACGATACTTGGGTTGGTGTTGAAATAATAACTTTTTATTTCATTCAGAGTGGAATACTAATCTGTATGACGACTCTTGTTTACCCCGTAGGGCTGGCAGTATTCCAAACGACACGCTCGCTTTATCTTTGATAACACTTTAAAAACAAACCCGAACGGGTATAAACTAGCATAATATAAAATAAATTAACTTGAATCTTTAACCAGTTAATCATAATAAATTCAATTTTATTTTTATTTCAATCGTTCTTTATTTTAATCATTGCACTTCAAAGTGATTGTATTGATGTGAACAACGGTGTGTAACGAATAACTATGCTACGGGCACTCACACGTTCGATATTTCAAATGAAAATGTATTCAATACGTATTGCATCCGACGACTGGTTTCAAAAGTGCTTTGTTATACAAAGTGCGTCAGAATTCAAACAGCTCGCTTCTGCACCAACCTTGTATTACATACAAGAATTATATCAAGAATGTATGGTATAACTAATGTAGTAAGTACTTTTACTGGTATATACCTACATAGGTCTCAAAATAAGCCACACGTGTCGTACACAGTGGATGAGTGTGTCGTGACCGCAGGCTGACGAGGCAGCATGCAGGGCCGCCCGCGCCTCGCCTGCGGTCGCCAGCGCCTCTCTGTTGCGGTCGCACCACTATCACCCACCGAGCTCTTTGTCGCCACGTGTGTGGGCCCCGCATACATTGCTACCGATGACGCAACAACGCACACCACCACATTTATTCATTACATTCGTTTCTTTTAAATTTTACGACACCCTATAACCACTAAAATCTAATTGCATCCATAATGCTATAACATCTTTACAACACGCTATTACGTGTGTTAATTGTGATTTAATCGCCTCGGACGATGTTCAATAGCGGATAAACTTAATAAAATCAAACCGAACGTGTTTGCTGTTGAGCAAAAAACACGCTAGAGAGCTCGGGTAATTGAAATCACTGCATGTAATTAGCAAGTAAGGCGGGTGAGATAGCTCGCGGCTCGCTGCACGTCTTCATAATTTATCTCAATTAGTCGCCGGCGTAATGAGCGGAAGGGCGGACGCTACTGTTGCAGTTAGAGTAATACTGTGCATTCTGCTAATGGCTGGCAGTTCATTCTTATTTAATTCATTGTATTACAAAAGTGCTAAAGTCCGCTGTACAAAAACAGTTAATTAAGACGGTAATCAATATGGTTTTACCGATTTCTCGTACTGATACCAGATTTGATCGATTGTGCAATTTGGACAATAATATGTAGAGTGCGGTGTCATGGCTGCAGTTGTCTGGCGGCATGTTTACAATGCGGCGAGCGTGCGGCGTGTTGCGGGCGTCGTGTTGCGGCGACACGACGCACGGTCGCCGTGTCGCGCGTGCACTAGTGCCAGCCTCCGCGCGCCTCCGCTCGCCCCTTCATGCTTATCACACATTTACATATGCTTCGCCTGCTCACTGCCGTGTACCAGCATCGAAAATGTTTCATGAATAAATTTGTAATCCAATTTGGTCGTTAACTTCTGACTCCACAAACACGTCAACACCGCCTCATTCACAATAAGAACAAACACACTAAACACCAGTAAACAAACAAAAGGGAATCCGATCGAATAATCTTCGGTTCGCTTAAAACGATTAATCATAAAAAGTGAGCGGGTCGCAGCCCTTTTTCGAGTTTCCTCGTTACGGACTAAGACGAGAATCATTAGGAATTAAATTTCCCCTTTCATTAGTCCCTCAACCCTCGTATAATTCCGGACGCGGAGCAATAACAATATAAATCCCCCGTCGCGCCGAGCGGGGGATTACGGCTTGTCTCGACCCTAATTTAGGGCTGCCCCCGCCCCGGATTAACGAAGTGGCGGAATCCGCTAGGGTTGTCGCTGCGCATAAACTTGTTACGTGTTTAATGTTTTATTGACGGGTGGCTAGGGAGCTCTCATTTAAATAACCGCGCGGCTGCGACCCCTTTCGCACGCTACCCGCGCCGCTCGCGGCCGGCGCCGTCTACTCGTGTTGATCACGTGTCCGATCTATTAGAACCACAGATTACATACAATCTCGGATTAACACTCAATAGCTGTTTTTTTTCTTTCTCGAAACTACTCTTAGTTCCTAGGTACATTATGAAAGATGTTCTCTCGCCCACTTACGGCATAAAACTGAAAATATAGATATTATTTACGTATTCAGATTGCGACAAGTATTTTAATATATATATATTTTTTCCAAGATGCGTAACTCCAGTGCCACAAGGTTACAAGTAACTAAGAGCATTTGTTTTTAAGGGCCTCTCGTGTTCTGTCTTTCGCATTAATTTTTACTGTTTTAATACACGCTATCAAGTCGAATCGTTCGTTAAGGCGGAACGAATTCCTTACATGCGGTATTAAGCCGTGGCAGGAGTTTCGACGCACATACTATCAAGGCAAAGTACCTCTGTGAGGGCGTTACTCTGCACCCTAGTTGATTTATACGCGAGATCATTATTAAGGGAGTCGGATTTGTCATCACGAATCATGAGCGAGATATGTTTTATGATCGTATTAAAATTGTTATACATTAATAATTTCCCTATTTTTTATAATATAGGCAGATCTTACTATTTCATTACAATCATTGCTATTTCATGTCAGTAAAATATGTTTTAAACAAATTTTGTAACCTTGTTTGTGAAACCTAGTTTATTTTGTTGACACCGATTTTCCAAACGAGTTGTCATTCAACATGGCGACGAAACTCGATTCCAGGTAATTTATTTAAGTAATTCTACAAAGAGAAGCCGCGTACACCGTATTAAAATTTGCCTCGAAACCGCAAAGTAGACGCAAACACAAAATTAAAGTCGTCGACACTTAAGGGCTTCGTAGTTTCGAGGGGAGTTTCCGTGAAATTTCGCTCGGAATGTCGAAATGGCGGATGAATTTCGCAAGTCAACTCAATTATCGTTTTAATTAAGGCGCCGTGCCACGTGACATTTGTTTGCGTGCGTGAAAGCGATCGCTCGCCCCGAGCGCCCATGCCGCCCCACGCAGCCCCCTCGCGCCTGCTCCTGTTAATTGTGCTAATTACTCCTGTAATAGAGCAAGGGGGCGGGGTGAGATTGCTTATCGATGGTTTCTCCGGAATTTACTTTGTGTGATACAGCTGCCCGACGGGCGTTAATTTGATATAATTTGTAGTCCACTTGACTGCGCTGTGCCTCCACACATGTATTGGAGCTTCTGTTTTGAATTGCCGTTTTACATTAGACCAAGTAGAGCCGTTTAGTCGGGAGCGTCGGGAGCCGCTTTTACGCTCGGATAACTGCGGGTTAACAAACAGTGCGGTAATGAACATCAATTGTAACAGGCAAGTTTCAAAGTATATTTGTAAATGGCACAGCGTAAAGCTGAGTTTCTGCGAGGAGCGCTCGTTACGCCGAGTGGCGGCATAATGGGCGCTCGCGACCAGATTATGGAGCGGGGCGGGCGGCTGGCCGCACGTCAGCTCGACAACGAGCACCAGGCAATTTGGTTATTTGGGGTCGGCCATAAAGCGATAGCGAGCGCAGTAAACGCAATCCTCCACCCGCGACTATAAACTTTACGAGTCACGTAAAAACGCGCTCGAAACGCCGACTTGCTACCATAAATTTATGCTAATGTATTCTTTATAGGAGTTTAATGTGTATTCAGAATTCCTCCATTATTTATGTATACGAATGAACCGGTAAAGTTAATTTTAAAGTCGCGCAGCACCCCGTGGTTTATTCGCTCGCTGACGATTATTTTTTTGTAACTTTTTGTGGACTTGGTTTCCGACGGTCGCGATTGTCGTTCCAGAGTGATTATCGTTTTCGTTTTTACGGACGTCTCAGTAGCGACCGGTTTAATAACGCGTTGATCCTTATGAATGAGCTTATTGAATGTGAGCCCGTTTTATAACATCATGAAGTGCCACGGCACTGTCGTATGTTATAAATTAACAGCGTAATAGGAGTTAAAAATAAAATGTACGCAATAAAACTTTTCGACAACAGTATCATAAAACGAAGTCGTATAAAATTGGTATTCTCGATAAAAGCTGAATACGTCGCGTGTAAATCACGTAACTTTCAAAACTATTATGCCTGAAATATAGTCCGAACTCAATCCGTACATTTCCGAGCGGCGGGCGGTCTATTTATCTATTTCCCCCGCTTCCGCCCCAGAGCGTCCGGTTAACCGCCCCCCTTCCGGTTAACCGGGCGGCGGCGGCGGCGAGGCGCGCGGCTAAACGGCTCGTCGCGTGACCGCAGACAATAAGCCCGGCTGGCGTTAACAGCGCGCCTGTGTGTTGCCACTTTATATGTTACGTTACAGCAGCAGAGCCGAGGCCACACCGGCGACTCGCGCGACACATGTGTGCGACAGCCGCGACGTGCGATTCCGGATGGTAGCCGATAAGTCGCGCGTCTAGTACTTGTTTAGTATCGCAGTCGCCTCAGTCACCTCCGCCCGACCCTTCGTCCCGCGCTCAATTGCCTTTTTCTTGAGGTCGACCCGCGTAATAGGATAAAGTAAAGATTAGCTCTGTTCGCTTTTCTGTTCAAAATAGAAAAGGTTGCGAGACTACTCGTTATTGAGTGTTTTGTTTGAGTAAAGAGATACGAAATAACAGAGTAGGTATAATCCTCTTTCCCTCTTAATTCTTTCTTCTCTTATGTTTCGTTATTATGTTACAGTCGCATATACAGAGTTAACCGCTAATTTATACTAATGTTTACTTTACCAGTTGTGTAACAATATCGGTAATACATAATGTTCTTTCGTTAACACATGTTATTGAAGAATGTCAGTGTACTTTTACATACAGTATTGCGTAACAAAACAACTCGCACATAAATTTCATTTCAACCCAGCGAACGTAGGCACATAGATACGTGCTCACATCCAACTATTCGTCAGGCAACCACAAATTCAATCTATTAAATTAACGATTAACCACAAACGACTGCCCTCGAGTGAATGACTCGTATGGGTAACATAAAATCCATCCAATCGAATCCGACACGTCACATTACGGCACCGGGCTCGGTGGGTCCTCGATATAGCGGCACTTGAAATTCGATGTCGAGTTCTGTGGAGATCGGCGATCGTAAAATAAGACCTCGAGTACACGCTCGACCCCTGCTAACGTTCGCCTCACTCACCTGTATGGCCTATCATAATATATAGGTACTACTCTAGCCCTAAATACTAATGCATGTTATAGATATATAACACAATGTATTTAAGCCCCTATTTCGACTTAATATCTTCGTGTGTACGACGTAGCGTGTGGACTCCACTTTTATATTTGGTTCCGCGCGACTTGTGCCAATAATAAAAGTTTATTGGTTACAACTTGCCTATCAAATATCCAATAACGACGGTCGCAATAAGCTGTGTTGCTTGTTTATATAACACGATGATGGTTTGTCCCGATGTTATTATCTAATTTCGTGCTCATAAAATCGGGCTACGTACCTACATGAAAATAACTTTTATTTTTATGTTCATAGGACTATGATCAATTACGGATATCTCGGTCAGACATAAATAAACTGAACATCGCATAGTCATCACATCTGTATTCCGATAAGATAAGCAGATTAGACCTGTTCTACTGCCGAGTTCGTATTAGATCTCTCTATTGTATCCTTAAGCAAATTTTCGTTAAATTGTCTAATACAGGATATAAAGACAATGTAAGAAATATCACACTATACTGATCTGAGCTACAAACCCGTACATGAAGAAGGGATAAATACATGCGAATCTGTTCGTAAATTATAATTTGTGTATGATCGTGCCGAGAGTCCGGGACGGCCGTAACTCACCGCGGGTGGCGACAGGTCGGCGTCTCGCCGCGCCGAGCAAATTAACAGGCGCTTGCCACTCGCATCTAACTTAGTGCCTCGTAAAATTAGGCCCGTTAGATCCCTCTGGGCACCGCCCGCGCCTGCCCGCTCGCCCAGTCACCTGGTAGACTCCCCCGAGATGGCGGGTTAAGTACGACGGTTTCATGTTCAACACATGAATTACGACACCCAGATTTATACACTTATACACTCAAATAGCGCAATAGTAAAGATTAAAATGACGTGTCACAGGCAAAGAAAAGCACGCTCTTTCTTTCCTCATGATCGCTGAACCTTTTGTTGTAGCTGGCCCCAGTTATGTAGTCTTATGACACCCACGGGATGAGATGGGTTGGTCCTATTCTTAGCCAACACTGCACGGTTTACTGCCGCAATCACGAATCCGTTTACCGTGCGTGGTGAATGTGATAATTGTGTCGATTTCGTTCAAGACTTGTGTGATTGTTGCAGTCTACTTATTAGGACTGGAGATGTTATTATATGAGTAGCAGTGGTTTGCATAATTTTATACAATGTCCAGTAAATAGCACGACATACTGCAGGGGGTGAGAGCTTGAACTACCAAAAAACACACAAAATTTTCCGAAATATCGAAAAATCTCTACCTTGACACAGATTTTTCAGCATCTCGTAATGAAAAATTCCTTTTCTAGTTTTTTTTACCTCAAATTATTTGTGAATACCTCTTTGAACTTTACTCATTAATAAGTCTTTATTCTGTTAAAAACTAAAATGTTTTCAAAATTCAATTTTTATTTAAATTTTCACAGTACAATTTTGTATTACTAAAATTTTGTACTACTGTAAATCCGTAAGATTTTGCTGAACATATATTGTGTTTTTTTGGTAAGTATTAACCCAAGCTCTCACCCCCTGCAGTATGTCGTGCTATTTACTGGACAGCCTGTATCATGATATCACAACTGAATTGAGGGTGAATAAAACTATGATAGTCATGTTACAAGGTATAGAGAAAATACAAAAGCGCAATGAAGCTAAAGCCATGTATAGGGTACTCATATGGAAAAGCATTCCGCTCGAATAACTGCACTCGCTGCTCGAACACTTGAAATAGCATCTGTCTAATACATAACTGGCCGCGGTCATCCGACCGAATATTGATAATCCGTACGAGGTTATACCGTGGTGTGGCCAAGCAATACTGGTTTATGTAAGCAGCCCCGATTTTAAGAATCCTTACACGTTCGTTACAGGTTTTGCATACGTCCAAAGGGAGAGTAGCTTAGGACATATGCAAAATCTACCTTATTTATCAAAAGGCTGTATGATAATGACGTGAATTCTTCCTTAACTTTGTCATGTAGGCGAAACATTAATTAGGTATCGGATTAATGAAACATTTTTATTTTTTAATTCCGGACTATTCTCTACTCAGATTATTCAGACTTTTACCCCTCTATGTTGCAATATGCAACTGGCAGACGGCAGCACCTTTCTATACGTAGCATGCGGATGTACGCGAAAGCACGCAGTGTCAACACGACGATCGGAATCGGTGAAACGCGGGGCGGTCGTTCGTCACGTATATGATTATTTCATTAGTCCGTATTTGCGCGCTCATCCAAATGTTGCGATCCCACCCCCCAATCGCGTCCCCTCGCGCCCCCCAGAAGGGGCGATGACCACTCCCGGAGCTAATCATGCGGTCAGTTTGTTCTGCCTCAGCGTGTTTTGATATTGATATTGACTGTAGCGTTCGCCTCGCTGCGCGTCGATTTATTTGCGAACAATGATCGATTGATTGCTGTAGGTACGTAAGCTCGTAAACGTTTTGATTATGTTTACCTACTCGTATTTGTTAAACTAACAGACCGATGCTGCCAATATTAATGGTCTTGCGGTTGGTTTTTATCGGGATTTTTGTTGTTACAGAGAAATTCGATTTCACCCGGTGAGAGGGAAAAGTATCGGACGCGGAGTCCGGCAGAACCAGATCACAAGAAACTAAAGAAAGAAGAGAAAGATATGGGCCACGTCAGTACACTTTATTTAATGACTTCTTAATGAATGTTTAAAGTAACATTTAAATCATATCAAAATTGAATACTCTGCTTACCACTGTCGTCATTTTTAGGAATTAGTAGTGGACGATGCGAGTGAGGAGCCCACGTCGCCACACAATGGTGCACCTTCACCACGAGAGAACGGATTGGACAAACTCCAACCCAAGAAGGAACACCCGCCACACAGCCCTAGGTAATAATAACAATAAATACGTGTGATTAAAATTACGTATTACAACATATGAGTTTGACATATAACATTAAAACCGTGGCCCATTTCACTTGTAATTATATAAAACAACTAGTACATTAGTATCAACACGTTAAGCCGCACGCCCCGTGGCGTCTCATCGTAATGCTTGCCGACTGTGCGTTAATTCGTGATAATCGCTCTATCCGTTTAACAGAAGCCCTAGTGAGAAAACTACTTGTACCCGTAAGGTCATTGTACGGCTCTACGCCGGGAGACAAGTTGTCGAAGTCGAAAGTTAATCCGCCTCCGCACTGAATCAATTACGTGTACACGGCCGAGGTTCACTGGTACTCCCATTAACACCAATAAGATTAGACGCTTTGATGGATAGCGTTAAGCTATCTTAACAAAAACTTCTGTACAAATTGTTGTACTACTTAAATACATACTTGTGTCACTACGCCTCCTCGATGTTGAAAGCTTCGGTTTTATTACGCACACTTGAGATTTATTAAATATTTTTTGCGGTTAGATTGATCATTTGATCAATACAGTTAGGCATTTGATAACTTAATTTTAACAATCATCAGATCGGGCACGTCTAGCAACGCGTCGACGCCTTCAGCTAAAAAGCTTGACGAGAAGCCTAGCACGCCGATCTCGAAGCCTGTCACTCCGACGTCGGGGGCGAGCGGGGCGGGGGCTGCGGGGGCTCCGCTGAAGGCCGCAGTGAAGCCCCCGGCGCTGCAGTACCCCTATCTGGGCAATGGGGCGCACGACGCTTACGGCCTCGCGGGGTACTCGGCGCGGGCAGCGTTGGCATATGAGCCGCTGCGGCCTCCCATCGGAGCGGCCTCGCTCACGTCGATACCGGGTGGCAAGCCGTAAGTGATCATAGCTCATATTCGTAAAGTTATTCAAAATTTGTTAGAAAACTCGATCAAGTTAAGTTACACACTTGTTACAAACTACATTCAAACATTTTCTGTGTATCTCTCAGTCACCATCCCGCTTGCCCAACATAGTGTACAGGCATAAATTCCCTTTTTAAAATGTAATCCAGCAGTGGACTAAGGCTTAGTACTAACGACATTCAAAATAACTGAGAGAAACCTTTATTTCAGAGCATACTCATTCCACGTATCGGCGGAGGGTCAGATGCAGCCGGTGCCCTTTCCGCCTGACGCGCTGATGGGTCCGGGCATTCCCCGTCACGCGCGTCAAGTGTCTGCGCTCGCGCATGGCGAGGTCGTCTGCGCGGTCACCGTTTCTTCGCCCACCAAGTACGTCTACACTGGAGGGAAGGGCTGCGTCAAAGTTTGGGACATCAGCCAGCCCAGCAAAGCGCCAGTCAGTCAACTGGATTGTTTGGTGAGTGGGTAACTGTCCTCGATTCATGATATTTGGTATTTTATTTTGGTATTTCAGTTAAATTAACACACCAAAAAAATGCTATATTACAATCCTAAATTATGTAAATAATATTCAAATAAAATTATGTACATATATTGTATGTTTTCTAATGTAGTATTTTATATCTCGTAATTTATCAGAATATATCTCGAAAAATACCCAATCTCAAAACTGTAAGATAATAAAACTTGTATTTTCTGTATTTTCAGCAAAGGGACAACTACATTAGGTCTGTGAAGCTATTGCCGGACGGTCGCACGCTGATCGTGGGAGGAGAGGCTTCGAACCTATCTATCTGGGACCTCGCATCACCTACTCCTAGGATAAAGGCAGAACTCACGTCATCAGCA
Source organism: Diloba caeruleocephala (assembly GCA_947459985.1). Lineage (NCBI taxonomy): Eukaryota > Metazoa > Arthropoda > Insecta > Lepidoptera > Noctuidae > Diloba > Diloba caeruleocephala. Next base: position 10,285,096 of record OX381618.1, read on the forward strand.
CCCGCATGCTATGCGCTTGCCATTAGTCCTGACTCCAAGGTAACAGTCTAATGATTTTTTATATTTCATTTATTGATATAAAATAAAAAAATAAGAAAATTGGTAATTATTCAAATCATGCAATATCTTTCTCAAACATCACTTTTGAGTTCTTCTTCTGTAAAAGTAAAACCTTGCTTTGAAAAGTGCCAACTAAATGAAAATACTCTTTTTATTTTATGAAATAGGACTAAAGTATTAAATATGATAACATACACAGAAAGCTTCTTAGTCTCCAGAGCTCCTGTATTTTACCACTGGTACTCAGGATGCTTCATCACATCAGCCAAAGGACGTCCACTGCTGAACAAAGGCCTCCCTCACAGATTTCTTCAATTGTGTTGTCATTTTGGGGGGAATTTGCCAACACTCACCACCCTTGGAAGACAGGTTGTTGAGTGCAGAATGGCTACTGTTCCAAAGAAAGGAATCCTACTGCCCATCCCTCTGATTTAGAGTCCCTTAGTCGCTTTTACGGGAAGAGATGGAGTGGTGCTATATTCTCAATCCGGACGCCACTCTGATACAGCTCCTTAGTCTCCATAGCCCCTGTATTTTTCCACTAGTACTCAGTTCTCATGCTTACCAAGTTCTAAATTCTGTTTTATATTATTTTCCAGGTGTGCTTTAGCTGTTGCTCAGACGGCAACATAGCGGTGTGGGACCTGCACAATCAGACGCTAGTGAGACAGTTCCAGGGTCACACAGACGGTGCGTCTTGTATCGATATATCTGCTGATGGCACTAAGCTCTGGACTGGAGGACTGGATAATACTGTGCGGTAAGCATCTAACATATTCATTGAACAAGTGCTGAACGAGTGCCGTCTGTTGGGACTGGTCTGCCAAATGCTGCCATGACGATGTTACAAAACTTTGAAAAAAATTGGCTCGATTAGTAGACTTTTTAAGAAGTTTTGACTCTTTTCTCATAATAAATATTAATATGATTTAAAAAGAGTAACCATGGAGTTTCTTGCCCGTTCTTCTCCATAGTAAATCTACACCTTGGAACGCGGCAACAACATTTTAGTCCAACAGTCCAGCCTGTAAATGGAATAAATGTTTTTATTGATGTTGGTAGAAGTCTTATGATTTCAAAGGACCTTTTTGTAGTGTAGCAAAAAATATGAACTTTCGTATTCGCCGAATAACAGCCAATTACCAAATATTCGTATCGTATCGCCGATATCATGATGACATTCGTAGAAGTAATGATTAAAACTGAACGCACCCGAAGTAGTTAATTCATGTAGCCGAACATATTTTGCTGACGTTTGATTATTCAGGGATTACAACAATCCTTCAAAGAAATTAACAAACCAACTGTTTCATTAATCATCAATTTTCATTAGCTGGCAATATACAAACAGAAAATAAATCGACTGTTGCCATTAAATTTGCAAATGCTATACTTTTAATAAAAATTGATTTTAGAGTACTTGTGTTTATATTGACTACAGTGTTTTATTGCCTTTGATTTATTACATTCAGCGTATTCTTATACCGAATAAAATCAGCATTCTTATTCGCATTCGTTAAAAGTAGTGATGCCGTTTAAGTGTGAAAGTAACGAATTTAATCCCTGTGGCGGCTACATTAAGAATATAGTACCACTCAATCTCCTTCCGTGGATGTTGTAAAAGATGACTTACGGCCGAAATTAATAATCGGTCTAATCCAAAATCTTCAGATTTAAGATTTTCACATTTAACACAAAACAGACATATCCGTAATCCGTAATCCGAAATCCAAAGATTTTGGATTAGATTGATTATAAATTTCGTACACTAAACCCGGGATAGGCAGCAGCGTCCCTTCTGTGGAACAGTAGCCAACTGCGCTCACGAACCCGCCTGCCAAGGGTGGTGAGTGGCAAATTCACCCAAAATGTTGACACAACTGTGATAATCTATGAGGGAAGCCTTTGTTCAGTAGTGGACGTCCTTTGGCTGAAATGATGAAAGTAGTGACGAATACAAATAAGAGTAGATAAGTTGTTATGTCAGTGCATATCAAGAAGGATTGTTTGTCCATAATAATATATTGTGTTTAAAATAACTGCTTCTGGAAATTTTCATTTGAGAAACATCACTCATTCACTGCATCAACTTACAAAATAATATGGTAATGTAATTTTTAAATTATTTTCCAGGTCTTGGGATTTGAGGGAAGGCAGACAATTACAACAACACGACTTTAGTTCTCAGATATTTTCATTAGGATACTGTCCGACAGGTGAGTTCATGGAAATATATTCACTTTGAATCCCATGTCATTAATTTAATGGTATCACGACTAGTTGAAGCCCGCGGTGTCATCCGCTTTAGAAAAAATACGGTAATACGTATTTCTTCCTTCTTTCTACCAAAATGCCAATAATTTTCGTAGATCTAACTTTAAAAATAACGGATATTCCATCCAAACATACGGGGTGTATGTTTGGATAACGATTAAGGGTACAATTTATAAACACTGAAACACTTTATTTTGAACCAGAAAGCCAAATACAATTTTTTATAGAACTTCAAAAGGAACTAATACTCCATACAAACTCACCCGCTCTTTTACCCCGTTAAGGGTACAATTTATAAAACACTGCAACACGTATTTATTTATTTTGATGCAAAAAGCCAAATACCAATTTACATATATCTTACTTCTAAAATGGCGGAATTTCATAAAACCTTTCAACCTTTATTTTACGAATAATATCTATAATTCCTTCTTTAGTGTATGCCTAAGTGTTCCTTGTGGTTCCTGGTAAAGACTAGACAATCCCTCTCCACGACTGTCTTAAAACGCGTCTTAGGGTCGATATCGGGAGGATAGGCAGGAGCATTCTTCCGTGTGCTAGATAATAAAACGAATCCAAAATCTTCAGATATAAGAGTTTGAAATTCATCCATTGTTATGTTACGATCACATTTAACACAAGAAACATACACATCCGTAATTCGAAATCCAAAGATTTGGAATTAGATAGATTATTAATTTCGGCCGTTAGTCGCCTTTTACGACATCCACGGGAAGAGATTGAGTGGCGCTATATTCTTAATCCAGACACTACACGGAGGAATTGTTATTGATTGTTAAATAATCTGCGAATATTAAGAAGGGAAACGAAATTCGATGCTTTTTACTAACATTATCTATTCTGTTTTTATAGGCGAATGGTTAGCAGTAGGCATGGAGAACAGCAACGTGGAGGTCCTTCACGCGGTGAAGCCCGACAAATACCAGCTGCACCTGCACGAGTCTTGCGTGCTGTCGCTGAGGTTCGCGTCGTGCGGCAAGTGGTTCGTGTCCACGGGCAAGGACAACCTACTCAACGCGTGGCGTACGCCTTATGGTGCCAGTATATTCCAGGTAAGAGATACCATGTGCGCACAGCGCACAGCGAGCCTTGGGGGATCCTTTACAATCCTTCCCGAGAAGTGACGGAGGGGGCGACCTTTTTACAGTCGCCTTCCCTATGCTAGAGGGGTGACCGCTTTATAGTCATCCCCTCTGAGTGATGCCTAAAGGCGTGGCGACGGCTCTAATGTGATCTTATGAGGACCCTGGAGCCCCCCTTCGGTGTCGTAATATGACCGCTCCTGTGGTTTTAACCGGCAGGAATCCGGCATGCCCCATCGCTCTTCCCCGGGGCGAAGGGAGTTCATGATGAATTTCCACTGAGGACCAATACTTTACCAAAATTAATGACTTAGACATCATTTTGAAGATTATGTGCCCCGATAATGACGACAAATAACCATAGTATACACTTTTCACGATACTATGAGAAAAATTCGCACGGGTCAACTAGTTAGGCTAGTATATTTTCTCTTATAAACGTATGGATAGAAACATTCTATATCCTTTTTCAAGTTTCAAGCTAGGGGCGGCAAGTGACGGTCGTTGCCGAAATGTATGGGGTAGGCCTTTATTTAGCAGTGGACGTCCTTTGGCTGATATGATGATCTGCGTTTCAAGTTTCTTATCTACCAACATAACATCTAAATCGATTTGGCAGTGTTACCGTGAAAATCCACAGAAAAATCCGTATCTTTACCATCGAGACCTACGTGGCTATTCTGTAAGAACTCACTACCATAATCGCTTCAAAATCCGCAGTGAACTCTCGAATAAAGTATCGTTTTTACTACATTTAATTGTGCATTCATAAGTGAGTTTGCTCCACCAGCAAACTCACTTGAATCCGCAGTAAAATCCCTAATTTTGTAATGTTTTTACTACTTTTCTAGTGAGTTTGCTAGCGAGTTCTAGCAGTACCCCTACTACGAGTTTCTTTGAACACTCGAAACGTAATAGTAAACTATACGTTTTCCACGAGGCGGTAAACGTGTAGTTCACTATTACGTTTCCAACGTGAAAAAACTCGTAGTAGGGGTACTGAATAGCAGTGCTGACCGTTGTCGACTTATCGTAAGCGACGATTTTTCGAATGTACTATTTTGTCTTAAGCTGTAGCTCTGGTTGATAATGTCTCAGACCAATTAAATTTGAAACTTTTCAATGCATGGTACGAAACCGGCTTAGGCAGTTTAAACTGGCCGGCCTCTTTGCTATCGCAATTATACTTATAAATTATTAAATACTAATTTAATTAAACATGTGTTACCAAAGCCTTGTTCAAGGTCGTTTTAAAAAAATACGTTTGCTTTTTTTTGTATGGTACATACTGCTTACATATCAAGCTATAAGTTCCAGTTTAAGCTGATTTCTGAATGTACGGAAAGCCTATATAATGCGAGACGAGCCTAAACTGGAAAAATGTACCTTGACATGTAGTTGTGCATACAACCCCCCAAAATTAGTCCACCTTGCGGCCAATTAGACACCTATTAATAATAATAAACGCATGCCAATTACATTATGAAATCTCAAAATATTCACCATAGGGCAATTACTTATAAAAGCTAATTCTTTTAACATGTTAACACTTTTAATGTTACTGACCCGTATTTTATTATTATCAACCCAAATATTTTTAGATTTCCTATTAAAATTGTTGTTTTTATAAGAAAATTCAAAGTACTAATACATTCTATATATGTTTACAGTCAAAGGAATCGTCATCGGTGCTCAGTTGTGACATTTCATCAGACGACAAATACATAGTGACAGGCTCTGGCGACAAGAAGGCCACAGTGTATGAGGTGATCTACTAGTGCGACAGACAAACAGACAGTTAAAGAAGCGAACAAATTAGATCAACAAGTGACTGTGTACCTTAGTGAGTGGAACGTTCCGAGAACGCAGAGTGGCAAGTGGTGATATAGCTTTAGTGTATGTATAGAATATATCGGGAAGCCTGTATGTACTTATGCGACTTGTTTATATAGATTAGTGTGCGCGATTTATGTTTATTTGTTGAGCGCCGTAGTGTATGTTGGCAGCAGATCTCAAAATGATGATTTCGTTTCAATATTGTTGTAAAATGCTCGTATTAAAGAAAAGATATGCGCAACCCGTACATGTCTCATTTTTATTATTACTTTTAATCCCTTTCCTTTCGTCGGTCGGAAATTATGAATAGGTTTCTCTAACGTACCACCAGATGTATAAGTAGGGTTATTCTAAAAATGGGAATGGGTTGGTGACTGCAGTCATCCTTCTTGCAATAGCTTACTCCCTGAAATTCTGTTTCTGGCAGGCCAGTTATAATACCCCCGAGAAGACGTCACGTGCTACCGTGTGCGTAGCACTGCGTACAGCAAGATTTCGGTGCGATCCTTTACAACTTTCCTCAAGATGTGCCTGGGAGGCATGGCACTAATGGGCGGCTCCAGTGTCACTGTTATCAAGATCTTGGAGCCCGGGGCTTCGGTGCTAAAGATCGTTCAGGTGGTTCTAGCGGGTAAGAGTCCGGCATACCCCTCCACCCTTCTGAACGGAGGACGTACGTGACGTATTTCTACCGGGAGAAAATACACAAAAAAAGCCACTCAGATGATTATCCCGCCATCTATCGGTCGTCAAAGCAGAGCTAATCAGCAGTAGGGTGGACCGCATAGGTCACTGCTGCAAGTGAGCTGGACGTTGTGGGAAGTTGGATTTAAGGATGCTTCCCTATTAAGCTTACTCTATCCAATCTGCTCATCTAAAATCGTAACTGAATATTGAAACAGACTTCACCTATGCAAGAGCGACGCAAGACATTAAACAGCATAATTTTTTTTCAATTACTTATTTAATATTCTCTTTTTAATTCGCTGTTTGTACGAGTATATTTTTAAAGCTGTACCACTGTATATACATACGTTGGGTTCTGTAGATGCTGTTGTCCTTTTCTAGAGAATGCATGGTTATAATCAAAAGAACTGACGCTCATTCGTGTTAGCTTAGGAGATTGGAAATGTCAAGTTTGATGTGATCAAAATTCCTTACTGAACAAACTGCAGCATTTGACAGTCGAACAAACTGCAGCATTTGACAGTCTATCAAACTACGTGACATGGTGAAATTGTGGTGTTTCCGCCACAAAAGCAATAAACCAAGAGTTTAAGTTGACTGGAAAAATAAACGGGTACGAACTGCCCGCCATAAACACATTTGGTCGCCCCGTTTCATTAATATATAAAGATCACGTGCATCACCTAAGTATCTCATAATTTTCGTTCTTGAAAAATGTTTATCTACATATACAAGCATGCAGATGCTAGCGGATTAGTTTTCTTGTACTAAAGAGAAGTGTATCAAATGAGTGTAGCGTGCTTCATCGGAGCATGATGGGGTGGTCCAGCCGATGTTAATAACACCGCCAGCTATCAAAAGATGTATCTCGGAGACTATTGAAGCACTAGTTTTGATTTGTAGACGGAAGAGGTCAAAACGTGGCCACATGTGCATATCGAATGAATCTATATTATGCTCCATTATCGAACTGGTCGTCTTGTTGTCGTCACTGCTGCAGAAATGCAAAACTTAACGATATTATGGATCTTACGGCTCAATACTGAAACGCCACTTAATATTAAGTCCCGCTTTAACTATTTAAGCCGCTCGGTTTCCTACCGAAAACCTGTTTCTCAAATAGTTAAAGCGGGACTTAACAATACTTATAAGCGTGACGTGGTGCACCAAAACGGATTTTTGGGCAGTCCTGGGCACAACATTTTCGTGTGGTTCCCAGTAAAGAATATACGAGAACCCCCCACCCATTGGTGTCGTAAAAGGTGATTAAGTTTCGATATCGAGACGATGGGCAGCATCCTTCCGTTTGCTAATACAAACATATTGCGATGACCAATCACCCTGCCAAGCTTGGTGATTAGGTATGGCGATACCCCTATGACTACTCATTATAGTGACAATTAGGTGGCCCATGTTCAGCATAAGGAAGCAAGTTTCCGTGTGGCGTCCGGTTTCCATGTGGTGGATGTGGATTTCAAATTAATCAGCAGTCCAACTCCTCTCCCGTGGATGTCGTCAAATGTAACGAAGGGATTCTTACCAGAGGAATGGGCTGCAGCGTCCCTTCTGTGGAACAGTAGCTATATTGCGCTCACCAAACCACCTGCCAAGCGTGGTGAGTACTGGCAAATACCCCCCACATGACGACACAATTGTGGAAGTCTATGGGGGAGGTCTTTGTACAGCAATGAACGTCCGTTCGCTGATATGATGATGATGTTCAACAGTGGACGTTTAAAGGGCTGATGTGAGATGAGCATAAAACATGTGTATTACGATCGAGTGAATCAACTTATGGTTCTTCTGCTGGGAAAACTGGAACACCACGTATTCACCATGAATGTTCATTACTATGTAGGTAACCATTTAAATACGGTTTAATTAGCTTTACTTGAAACCAACACTAATTAACGTGGTAGTTGTGTAAAAATAACTTGTAACTCAATTTTTACTAGCACTTCTTAGTGTATTTACTCTAATTGTAAAATTTTAATGACAGGAAGTTGGTTCTTGATACAAATTTTGTTAACTCATTGCGTGTCGTAAAACGAACCACAATTAGAAATCTATTGTGTCTACACGGCTGTCGGCAATTGTCCCGAGAGGCGAGAACTAAGAGCAATTGCTAGAAATGTCAAAAAATTGCCTCTAGTTGTCCATGTCAACCGTTTAAAAAAGCAAAGTTGTAAAAACTAGGGACATCCAAAAAAATAAACTCAGACTGCGCTAGTAGCGCATGTAGGTTCGTCCTTACAGAAACTTTAAAGAGATATACATATATTACGACCCTTAACCTTAACTATGGGGAAGGTGATTGTCCCCTACAACTCTTTTGGGCGGAGTAAGGAATTGTAAACGCGACCCTCCCATAAGTTTTCATTCATATTTCAATTAATGTGAGAGTTTACTGCTCGACATAAGCCTCTCAAAACTGCATCACGTCCTTCCAATTCCAATTAACGTCAACTACCTTCTTCACATCGTCCATCCATCTTCGCTTCGTATTTACTGTCAATCAATTGTAAGTTACAGTACTAAACGTACTAAACGGCTTAACATTTTTTTTATTTTGTTTATATTACACTATAAGCTTACGAGGGTTAATTTACAGTTATTTTCTTAAGTAATCCATTTCCAACCGAGCACCACGAAGGACTATACCGCTACTTCGTAGTATACTAATATATTGCAAATTAGAAGCACGTGTGATTCTATCTCAACGACCTCATTACTCATAGATAATGACCGACCGACTCATATTCAGATATAATTGCACTAGCAAAACTGAAGACTACGCTTCTTTCTTGTGCAACTGTGAGAAAAGTACTTTGTACTTCGTTTTACTACCCTTCAAGCTCTCAAATTCACAGCTCTAGAATTATAATTGCTCTCTCATATATCAAGTCGTACCCAATAGTCTTGCAAAATACCATCTAAGCTTCTCCCACCCCGCATCAAATGTTATGTATAATGTTGGCCTAAGTTTGAGTTTCCAGTTCCAGACAAGAACTAGAAAAGTCGAGTATTCAGCTTGCAGCGTGTTAACATCAGGTGGCTCTTTAGAGACTCACACAGGCATCCCCTTGGTACGTAAACAATCAAAAATCATTTTCTTTTTAAAATTGGCGAGTTTTAAGCAGTTATGAAGATAGTGTTCTATTGTTCTTACAGCTATATATTATAATATAATGATATTTTTACAGCTATGGTGGCAAACTGCCCTACTGCCCGCCCGATTGTAAGCTAAGTTAAGCCTTGGAGGTAGGATTTTAAAAACTGACTAAAACATGTGTATAATAACAGCAACTCTACTCACTACTGAGTGTCATCACCGGTCAGGCTTGTCATGCGTTCTTGTTCTTACCTCTCGACCATTTTGGCGTAGATCGGGTGGCAGCGTTATACTTTGAATTTTTTTATTAGTTCTTTCTTTTTAAATAACTCTGGAAGAATGGACATAAGCCGGACCCCGAATTTGGGGACTCACGCTTTCCTCAGATCCATACACTGTTCCCAGTAAACTGAGCCACCTTTGAGACCGTTTTACCTTATTTTATTTTTTTTATTGGTGCCCAGTGGAAATTCTTCATGAACTTCCTTCGCCCCGGGGAAGGACGAAGGGGTATGCCGGACTCCTACCGGCTAAAACCACTGGAGCGGTCATCTTCGGCACCTAAGGGAGGCTCCAGGACCTCGTATGATCACACTAGAGCCGCCCACTGGTGCCACGCCTATTGGCACATCTCGGAGAGGGTGACTGTAAAGCAGTCACCCCCCTAGGGGGATTGTAAAGGATCCCCCAAAGCGTCCCACGGCAGCGCGTGACCACATGCGTGCTACCGTCTTCTCTTGGGTCGCTTGGTGTGGGCACGCAGATTCCCCAATCTACGCACCCGCGAACCCAGAGGTCCCCCACCTTATAGCAACGGCAGGGGTTTTCAGGCGTATCGGAATTAGGCGCCAGGGCGGTTGTTACCCCGGCGCCGTCTCCTTCTTCTTCGAGCGGGATCGGCCCTCTCCTGATCCCGCTCTGCGGTCTCCTTCTGGAGCATGACGCTTTCACAGGAGGAGACCACTGCATTCCAGTTTTCGTGCTCTGCCAACATAGCCGACACTACTGCTGGCAGAGAGAGATCTTGCCCGATCCGATCGACCAGGATCCGCCGCTCGGCGGCCCACGCAGGGCACGCCTCGAGCGTGTGCTGTGCGGTGTCCTGGTCGCTTTCACAATGGTGGCATTGTGCCGTGGCCTCACGTCCTATCCTGTGCAGGTACGCACCGAAACAACCGTGCCCGGTGAGCACCTGCGTCAGGCGGTAGGTGACGCGCTCGCTCCTTTTGAGCCAGGCTCCAAAGAGCGGCAGGATGGCCTCGACGACGCGCTTGGTCGCAAATTGCATCCGCAGGCGGTGACGCCACTTTACAAGTGCGCGTCGCCGAGCCAGCTGCTTCAGCCTGTCCAACGCCCCTGGAGGCGCGTTTTCGCCGCTCTGGCGGAGGGAGCGTGTCTGATCGTAGACCCACGCATCCATCTCCGCCAGGATGTCAAAAGGCGGAAAACGCGCCAGGAGGGTTGCCGCCTCGTAGGAGACTGTTCGGTAACCTCGTGCGATCCGAATAGCCACTCTGCGCTGCAGACCGTGAATTTTGGTTCTGCAGCGCTGGGGAGACCGTTTTACCTATAATTCGGTAAAGCGTCCCAACATTAGAAATGAAATGACCATAGTGTAGTATTCGGAAGAGCCAACTTTAAAATCTATAGTTTAAAATCAAAATCATTGTTGTATTTATTTATTATTAAATGTTGCATAGTTCTGCTTGGAAATACATAATAAATAGTTTTGCCTCTGCACCAAGCTAGGGCCGATACCCAGGTAAAGCAATAGGGGCATTTAGGGTTATTTTGTAAGGTTTTTGGAGTTTACTCCTTAAGAAACGATTTGAGTTATAAGGCCCGGTACGGAAATTTTATGAGGAGTAAAATCAAGTGTAACACTCGGAAAGTTGAGGAGTTACGTAGAAAGAGACAAACGTGTGTGTTGCGTGCCTGCGTATTACGAAGTTCTGCCGCAACTTGTATACTGCTGCCGATTACAGGGTATGCATGCTGTATAATAAATACATATAGTAGCATTTATTGTATCTTTACAACGTACATAAACAGCAGTTAGGTTCAACAAGTTTCATCAACACACACACATCACATCAAGTTTTAATGTTTTGATTTTAAAGTTTTCTTGTACTTCTATGCATTGATACGTGTATTTTTATGTACTATTCATACACACAAATCAAATTATTATTTTGTAACATACTTTATGTAATACGCTTTTATTGAAGTCATTTAAATAATCCGAATAATTACAGATATATGTTTGTTTCTCTTATCATTTTAGAAGATGCGTACGTACGACCCTCTTTTTCTATTCGATATATATCATAATTATCGTTCGTAAGGAGTAAACTCCAGTCGTGCGTTGGAGCTGACACGTACGCACACTTTTTTTGTCTCAGTAGCAAGGTATCACAACCCCTGGTGGTTAGCAAATTAAAGATTTTATTACGGGAATGTTGTGAATCCTTAGTTTTTTGATAACCGTATTTCCATCTTATACCTTATTTTTCACCTCTATAGAAATACTCATGCACTTGCTCCACCCTTCTCCTGGCTGGGCTGGATATTCCTGACTCTTACCGACTAAATCCACCTCGGCGGTCATCTTCAGTACCGAAGGGGGCTCCGGTATCTTGAGAACGAATGCACCCGAGTCGCCCTTTAGAGGCAAGCCTTCAGGCACATATTCCGATACAAGCCTAAAAGAAAGCGTCCCTCTAGCGGATAGGAGGCGACAGTAAAGGCCGCTCGCTCAGAAATATCTTGTGGGGATTGTAATGGATCCCCCGAAGCCTCGCTGTGCACACGGTGGCATGTGGCCACATAAGTGTTCTTTGGAGTCGCTCGGTATGAGCGGGTGGAGCCCCCCCCCCCTGCACGTTACGGAACCCGGAGGCCTCCCGCTATAGCGTCGGTAGGTGCCTCAGGCGTGTGGCAGATTGGCACCGGGGCGGTTGTTACTCTTTCTTCTTCTCCGTTCGGCAACCGCCCACTCCCACTCCTTCTGGAGCATGACGCTCTCACAAAAGACCACTTCATGTTATACCTTCACTGAACAGAACAATAATATATCTACATCATCCTACCACCCAAAGAAATCCACTGCTAAAGGAAGGCACACCCATAAATTTTCACAACGTCCGGTAGGCACCCGAATCCAACGACATTTTTTCCGTGACGCCTATATATCTACGCGGTGTATATATAACTACACGAGGAAAAACTTTGTACCCCTCGTGCGCGAACGGATGACTGTGAGATTTGGTATAGTTAAAGTTCATATGGAGGAGGCGGGCAGAAAGTTAAAATATAAGTATTAAAAATAAATATTATGAATTAAGGTCGAATTTCGACCATTGGGCAGACCAGACTTAGGTATGAATAACTATTTAACGTAAGTAGGATTAATTATAATACGCTTATTACTTGTGACCTTAACTACACAAGTGACAACGAGAACACACGTCCAATGTCTGGACGGCACGAAAACGTAAGCCTAATTCCTTTGAAGTTTTGAAAAAACCGACATGCCACGGATACTCGCGATAGCATTGGCAGTTCTGTTGATCCACGCGCTGGCCGCAATTGTTCGGCTCAATGGTTGGGCCCTGGGGCCAATGTAATAATATGATCTTGTTTCGCCCTTTTATATACCGTGTTACAGGTAGTGTTCAACCAAACAAACAAGTTGAATCAACACAGATAGTTAGACTTACGCATTATCGGCAGTACATTTTTCATCGGAGATAAACACGTATTTTTTACGAGTACCCAGAACTGGCATAAAAATGGCCAGCTCTGTATTTGTAAAACAGAATGACGAATACCTTGTATATATCATTCATCAATATCGTGATATTTTATTTGAAACATGATTCCAAGATTATGTCAATGTGTTTTCAATGTATTCCCAATTGACCAAAACAATGCCACATGGTCTTTTAATGATATTTTTATCTAATACGCCTTTGAAATACATATCAGTAAAACCCATAAGCTTTTTTTGCAAGCCGATTAACTCGTGAGCGGGCCAATCACAGCGCCGTACGTAATAAACGTGTAGTTTTCAATTATGTTTCGATGATGAAAAGAAACTACTACTACTAGGTCTACTGCACTACTCCCAGCACGAAACTAATATTTGTATGGCCGTAGACAGCTATTTAGTTGTTCCAGGTCTGGGTGTTTGTTTGTTCGTCTGAGATAATGTCTGTGAACTGTACAGTACTGTCTCTGCTTAATAAAAAAGAGCCTAGTATTTAAGTTAGTTTATTGTCATTAATTTAACAATGTTCAATACATACATAAATAATGGCTCGACGGGTACCCAGCATTATACACAGTTCGTCGCGGATGATACCATATTGTCCAATGCAGAGGGAGAGCTTGTTTGGGAAGACTATACTAAGACATGCTTACCTCATCATATCAGCTAAATTACGTCCACTGCTGAACAAAGGCCTCCTCTATAGATTTCCACATTTGTGTTATCATTTTGGAGGGAATTAGTCAGTACTCACCACGCTTGGCAAACGGATTGGTAAGCGCAATATGGCTACTGTTCCGCAGAAGGGACGCTGTTGCCCATCCCATTGGTTAAGTTTCCCTTAGTTGCCTTTTACGACACGCACGGGAGGAGACAGAGTGGTGTTATATTCTTAATCCGGACACCACACATTTACTGAAAAATGTAGTTATACATTTTACTTAAGTATATTAATGCCGCTAAGAATATGATAAAAGACAAAACAATTATGCAGTTCGATTGTTAGATATCTACGTATACGCATCTAACACTTATTTTCACAAAATTTTGATGATAATAATAATCATAACCCCTCTGGGCAGTCGTTATCTCACCATGGGATAAGGTAACCCTGGAGGGCAGATTAAAGTAGCTGCTTGATTTCTTCCTACCTTATGATAAAAAAAAGTATATTATAAGAAAAAAAAATAGTATATTAAGTAGCTTAGAGAACGCAGGGCAGATTGTGACGAGCTGAATGTGAGTGGCGACACTGCGTACCCGAATGCTCCAGAGAGTCGGTCAGGGCGTGGAAGTGTCTAATGGCGTAATAACGGGGAAACCCGCTCCGAGTCTTCGAGACGCGCGATGGTGAAACCGGTGCCGCACCTCTCTACACCCCTAGCCGCTCACACCGGTGTTGCTCTTTGTCGCCTGTAGTGGTGGCCATTTAGGGGGCCCACCTTGTGAGTGGCAAGTCACCGTCTGCCACAGAATTTAACTTTAAAGGTTGAAAGGCAGACGCCGTTTTAGTTGTAGTATTAAATCCATTTAGCACCCATTGCAATAGACCTTATACTTGTAGTCCATTTCATACAATAGTTTTATATCTCCGGGGACAATCCGAGACTGCATTTTATAGTGCAGTCATGGAGAGGCCCCGGTTAGTGCCCCATTACATTTTACAATAAAATTCTCTGCGTGCCTCTGCGTGTTGAAATATATTGTTATGGATGGATGGATGAAAGCCGAGAAAGATAAACAAATTAAGTATCTTTGACTTGGCACACGAGATTGTCGACACGTATGATGTAGACTCTGCAATCATCGGCCCGATAGTTGTGACAGCCCATGGCCTTATTGCCAAGAGCGTCGATTAACTTTTAAGACCGTTAAATGGCTGGATCAAGGGACTGCTACAGATGGCTGTAGTCCTCGACACGGCACGCATAGTGAAGAGGTTCCTTTCTCGGGAGCCCTAACCACTGGTAACTTGGACCCTGTGCCCGTTGCCGGTTGGTCTCTGCGTTTTATATTTTTGAATGTATGTTGTTTGTTTTTTACTTTATATCTATATAATAAAATGAAATGAATATTTATGTATTATGAATTTATGATATTAAAGGAAATAATAATCATTGTATTTATTTGCACAAAAGTTACATTAATTCTGATGTTTACAATGGTTTCTGCACTTACCTCATGGCATGTATTACAGACACCAGTACAACGTGACAGTAATAGAAAAGAAAGAAAAAAAGTGAATAAGGAATAAAGTAAAGTCAAACACAAGATAAAGGCTTTATAATATTACCTGATAAGCGTATTTAATGTAATGTGAGTGTGTGTTGTGTGTATGCGGAAAGATGTCAACCTGAGGTTAAGAGGTTAAGTTTTCTGTTTCCTGGCCAAATACATCCAGAAGCCAGGATGTAATTATAGATTTTATTTTACTTGTAGGCAAGTTCTTGATTCATGTAAGGTGGACTACCACCTTATACTAGGTTGTAAATGTGTGGCATGAGAAATCTTGGTAAACGTTTTATAAAGCTTGTTTTTATACGAGCAACAGTGCTACGAAAGACACGACATTGAGAGAGGAAGCAATACTCGGCAGAAATTATACATTGCCTGCATGTGCCTTGCAGTTGTTACTGTTAACGCAAGCATGCAATAAATAGTTGGCGACCTCGGAGGACATTACATTCCTTGTATAAATCGTCTGTGGGGAATTATCCTGAGATTTCTCAACTAAAGATAATTAGAATTGCACTTTGAGCTCTTTCAAGTTCGTTGTTTTAGCTGGTCCTCCCCAGGGTAGTATTCAATAATATAGCAATGACTGTGTCAAGGTTTTGCAGACCATCAGCACAATATCTTGAACAGCACTTTTACGCAATGATTTGACAATGTCAAAGGATTTTTTTATACGTTCTGATAGTGTAAAAATGTGAATTTCGAAGAATAAATGGCCGTCTAAAATTACGACTAGGTACCGGATGCTATTTACGTTGCTAATGGTGTTGCATTCGCAGGAATTTTCATTCGGTTCACAAGTGTGGATAGTAGGAGCTGGCAGTGTAGCTGGCCTCGCCGCAATCATTTTGTGGAAGGCAATATATGTGGTTATTTTTAGGTTTAGTATCAATAAATTGCTAGTTGGCATTGAGCTAGTTTTCTCAAATCCGTTTCAGCAGCTTTAAGAACTTTGGCCCATGTACGATCCCTAAATATTACAGTATTGGAACGGACATAGTGTCTAAAGCCTTTACGAGATCAAGGAAGATTCCTAAACTGGATTCGTTCTTGTCTAAAGCCGTCAGCAATACAACTGCGTCTTCTGTGGATTTACCTCCACTAAAACCGAACTGTTTGTCTGATAAAGGCTCGTTATTTTCCAAGAAGGACGCAAGACGCTTGTTGACTGGCTCAGGAAATATGGGATAATTTTATCACCGTTTTTGTGTTTATAGATGTAACGACAGCTAGCTTCCAGTACCAGGGAAAGACTCCGCTACTCAGGCTAAGATTAAATATGTGTGTAAGGGATCTATAATTTCGTTTGTAACGGTTGGTTTGTGGTAAAACCTTCAACGGCAGGCGCGCTATCATTTTTTAGATTATCGATAAGTTTATTAACTTCGATAATATCTTACGGCTGCAGAAAAAGCGAACTAATAGGGGCATTATTTATTTAAATTCAGAAGCAGAGTATATATGCTGCTGACATATTGAGCTTGTTTTTTGTCTCGTCCTTTTACCGAAGTTTGTCAAGTATTAATTGCAGTTATTTAGTGACGTCAAAGGATCTTTATGTATTTTTTTTTAATTCTATGGCATCTGATTGATTATTTGAAATGTTACAAATATTTTAAGTGTTTTCCTTAGCTTTTTTGAGTTACTTTTATTTTCTTGAATTATTTGATGATTATAACTTGTTTAGAGACATTGTTGCTGATTAAATAGAAAATTACGATATCATTGGTAAGTGACTTTGACAAGTTACGAGGTTCGGGGATTTCTTTTGATTGGAGATGGATTTCATCATCATTCACGGTATTGTTGGCATCTTATTAACCCAGGGCAGATCCAGGCTTTGATAGCGTTGTGAGCGCCTAACATTAGGATAGTATACATTTACTTGGATTACTTTATCTAGAGTATTATAAAAGTCTGTTACTGCCTCATCGAAATTTTTCATATATTTTATGATAGACCAGTCTGTAAAGCTAAGTTTATCAACATCTGCAAGCAAGTCAATCTTTAGTTTAGTGACTCTTTTATCGGGTTTGGTACGGTGACCGGGAGATGATAGTTAATAACCTGAAACAAAAATATTGGACAGTAAGAATGAGACCTATTGCTAAAGAAATAATTACAAAATGTATGCTATCTCATTAACGGTCTCAATGCTCAATTAAAAATTATTATGTCTCGCAGCCGGTGGATTTAGCCCATTGAGAGGCTATGCAGGTAAAGAAAGGTGTAGCCGCAGATGCCAAAAATGGGTGACTTACCTACTGCCAGAGTAGCTCATTACCAACGGCCTTTCACTCATTGCGGTAATGATCTGTTTGGACACAGTAGGACGATGCAGATAGAAACGGTACGGACTTATTTTTACCTGTCTCACTGTTAGGGCAATTTATTTAAAGACAATGTCATCACTCAGTACTGATTCGATGATTATTGCTCTACGCAGGATGGCTTCAAGTCGTGGGTGGCCTGCAAATCTGTACTCCGACAACAGGACAAATTTAAAAGGTGCAAACACAGAGCTAAAAAGGTCAGTCGTAGAACTAAACGAGCAACTACTGCTTACCTCTGTTGGCATCCAGGGCACCCGATGGACCTTTTATACCACCAGCCAGCCCGCACTAGGGTGGGGCATGGGAGCGTTTAATTCGTAGTGTAAAACTTGCGCTGAAGGTCGTTCTTGAGGAAATAGCGCCCAGAGAGGAGGTGCTCAACACGCTGGTGCCAGAAGTGGAAGCCATGGTGAATGGACGTCCGCTGAGTCACGTGTCGGCCGATGTGAACAGCAAGTCGTTGATCACTTGCTCGGCTCGTCATCCACTTCACCGCAGTTTTGGCAGCTTTGACGATTCTGATCTGTTCCGGCGACGGCAATAGAGTACAGTACAGAGGTTCACAGATATGTTTTGGAAGAGATGGGTCATCGAAATACTTCCACGCCAAAAGCGAGCCGAAGATGGATAGAGGTCCCTTTAAGTTATGGACTTACTATTTATCGGCGACTCTTTTTTTACTGATACGGTGGAAATACACCGTGTACTTCCTCCACCCCGAAAAATGGCGAAGGGGCACGCCGGATAAAACCACCGGAGCGGTCATCTTCGGCATCGAAGGAAGGATCCAGGAACTGGAATAATCTCCATCTCTAGATGCCACCTACGCCAATTGGTGCAACGCCTTTAGTCAGATCTCGGAGGGGATGACTGTAAAGCGTCATCAACTCTAGCGGAGGGGAGGCGAATGTAATGAGGCCACGCCCCCAAGCAGCTTTCGGGGCATTGTAAAAATTCCCCCGAAGCCTAGCTATGGCCTGTGCTGCGCACACGGCGGCACATGACCACATGCACACCGCTGTCTTCCCGGGGATCACTCAGTATGAGCACGCCGATTCCCCAATAGCCGCGCTCGCGACCTCCTTTTTTTATGGGTCCCCAGTGGAAATTCTTCCATGAACTTCCTTCGCCCCGGGGAAGGTGACTCCTACCGCCTAAAACCACTGGAGCGGTCATCCTCGGCACCTAAAGGGAGGCTCCATGATCCTCGTATGATCACACTAGAGCCGCCCACTGGTACCACGCCTATAGGCACATCTCGGAGAGGGGTGACTGTAAAGCGGTATTGTAAAGGATCCGCCAAAGCGTCCCACGGCAGTGCATGACCACATGCGTGCTACCGTCTTCTCTTGGGTCGCTCGGTGTGGGCACGTAGATTCCCCAATCTACGCACCCGCGAACCCGGAGGTCCCCCGCCTTATAGCAACGGCAGGGGGTTTCAGGCGTATGAGAATTAGGCGCCAGGGCGGTCGTTACCCCGGTGCCAACTCTTTCTTCGAGTGGCATCGGCCCTCTCCCGATCCCGCTCTGCGGTCTCCTTTTGGAGCAGCTCGCGACCTTCTAGCCCTTTGCCATATAAAGACGATGAGCATGATCAGCATGAGCCGCAAATGCCACAGCTACGCCGCCGAGCATGCCGTCTCAAACTTCCGAGAGTCACTGAAAGTACGCCTTCACCTGTCTGGCTGCGGGAGCGTATTTGGTGATACATCCACGAATACAACTCCACCAGGATATCAATAGGCCTATCACCCATCTCATCCAATTTCAGTGATAACACCTTAGTAAGCACGCCGTCCGGTCCAGGCAGTGTTTTTGCAGCGCAACCACTGGGTTGCCGCACTCATCTTCGCTTCCGTAATTGGAAGAGAAGCACTAACCAACTTCATTGTTCTGATCTCCTTCTGATGAGGTCATGGCCGGTGGGGTGCGCTCTGCCCGCTCAGGGAACAAGGCCTACACTCTTTCGGCAAGGAACCGAGGCCGTAGGGTTTCTGTTAACGGAGGACCTTGGGTGCGGAGTTTATTCTGTGCTTAGCAATATGGGCTCTCTCAAGGATCACGATTAAGACCGTCCAGCATTTCGACACATGCTTGCTCTTTCGTTTTTCTTGAAAGCTGGGTTTTATGTAGTTACTAATAAACTTGTAAGCGATAGGTTGCGTGTTTTATGTGTGTGTACGTGTGCGAGTCGACTTGTTATACTACTATAAGTTTTGCGATCAACATAGTATTTTTGTTTTACTTGAATTTAAGAAAAAGTTACAAACAATCTAGTTGCTATAATTTTAATTTTCGATGACATGAGGAAGTCTAAGTTTCTGTTCCAGGTCTCCTAGAAATTGAGTACTGCTGGCTTGCCTTATGTTTATTTGACTAGGATTTCACGGTTACCTACCTAACATAATCGATATCCCTAATTAATTGCTCGCAGTATCGCTTCACGATATAAATTCCGCTTTTCCTTCGCGAGTCGGTCGTTGATCAATCTTCTGCGGAGAATCGAATACAATAATATCTTCGGTGGTGGTGTTACGCCTTGTCCTGGCTGCTGTGATGAGTTCATTCTGTTTTTGACGACGCAACTGCTTCTCTATTATAGGATGAGATCTCTTGTCGCTAGACTGTGATTCACAGCCTTTCAGATTGTTAGGACCTGCTGAGGTTACATCGTCCAACTATGTTTCAGTCAGTTCTACTCCCCCTTTTTTGCTGTCTATAAAACGATGTGAGTAAGTTTTACTTTGGCTCTTTCTGAGACCCCAATTATTTCCAACTCATTCCTGATCAAGTATTGTTCTTGACTACCGACTTGTTGCTGTACTTGAGTTACGGAAGGCTTGAGAAATAATGGCAGTAGTAGTCTACTATGTTTCCACCAACGTGTTTCTCCCCGACTTCGAGGGATACCTGGACGCGGTAGCAATCAGCATTCGCTGTAAATGCTCGCCCCTTCCAGTGTTCGTCCTGGAGGACCTCAACGCTGACTCCAGAGCTTGGGCAACCGCTGGGACGGGCCAAGGGCACGTTAGAAGACTGGGCGGCGTCACTTGACTTCCAATAGCTGAATCGGGGGTCCGTTAGCACCTGCGTTAGATATCAGGAGAGTCGTGGATCTTACATGGGCTGCTCCTTCTGTGATCCGCATGGTTTAGGTTATCGGGTGGCGGCGTGCTAGGTCAGGAAACCTTCCGGAGGAGGAAGCGTCGTGGTTCCGGAGGACGATGACGTCAATATGCGACGCATCCATGCCCCGGGCCAGGCGCTCCCGGCGTACGGCAATGTACTGGTGGTCGGATGAGATCGCGCAGTTGCGCGCGGTCTGCCTGGCATCCCGCCGCCAGTACCAACGAATCCGACGCCGGCACAGCGCTACAGCCGGAGAGACTGACGAGGCCTATAGGGCCTACCGGGCGGCCACACTGGCGTTTCAGACTGCCATCAGTGAGGCGAAGGCTCGGTCCTGGAATGAGCTCCTAGAGGGACTAGACAGGGATCCGTGGGGGAGACCCTACCGTATGGTAGTAGGCAAGTTGCGCCCGTATGTCCCCCCGGTGACCGAAACCATGGCCCCGGATTTGCTGGAGAGAGTACTTTCAACGCTCTTTCCGGCGGTTCGGGACCATCCTGGTCCCTCTCCACCCCTAAATGCCTCGGACTGGGCCGAGGATTTGGGGGTTTCGGATGGGGAGCTGGGCCGAGCCATTGGCCGCCTGAAGAGTCGCAACACCGCACCGGGTCCGGACGGCATTCCGGGCCGTGCGTGGGTGTATGCGCTACAGTCTCTTGGGGACCGCTTGAGGCGGCTGTTCACCAGTTGCCTCCGTAGTGGCGTGTTCCCGTCCGGCTGGAAGGAAGCCGGATTGGTTCTCTTGAAGAAGGAAGGAAGGGCTGCAGAGTCTCCCTCTGCATACCGTCCCATTTGCCTGCTCGACGAGGCTTCGAAGCTATTCGAAAGAATAATTACCCGAAGACTCGTTGAGCACCTGTCGCGAGTTGGCCCCGACCTGGCCGAAAGTCAGTATGGCTTCCGGCAGCGGCGGTCCACCATCGACGCGATTCTTCGCGTCCGCTCGCTGTCGGAACAGGCAGTGTCCCGGCAGGGTGGGGTGGCGTTGGCGGTCAGTCTAGACATCGTCAACGCCTTCAACTCCATCCCGTGGGGCGCTATTAGGGCGGCACTAGTCTATCATCGGTGTCCGCCCTACCTGCAGGGCATCATTGGGGCCTATCTGCGCGATAGGCACATTCGCTACGTGGGCAGGGACGGTAGCGTAAAGCGGAGGGAGATTACGTGCGGGGTTCCGCAGGGGTCAGTTCTCGGCCCTCTCTTATGGAACCTCGCCTACGATGCGGTCCTGCGTATCGTTCTCCCTGCTGGCGTCAGCTTAGTCTGTTACGCTGATGACACTCTGGTGTTGGCCAGCGGGGAGTCCTTCGAGGGAACCATCCGGCTTGCGGAGCAAGCGGTGGCAATTGTCGTGGCCAAAATCCACGCCCTGGGTCTGCGGATAGCGCCTCAGAAAACCGAGGCGCTATGGTTCCACAAACTGCCGAGAAGCAGAGAACCACCCAGTTCGTGGATACGCGTTGGTGACGCGCAAATCGGGGTGGGCCGGTACATGAAATACCTGGGGCTCACCCTGGATAGTCGTTGGGGCTTCGAAGAGCACTTCCAGCGCCTCGTCCCCCGAGTCGAGAGGGTAGTGGGTGCTCTACACCGGCTGCTGCCCAATCTCGGGGGACCATGTGAGGAAGTTCGCCGTCTCTACGGAGGAGTCGTGCGGTCCGTGGTTCTATACGGGGCGCCTGTATGGTCAGCTCGACTATCAGGCGCCCAGCGCTGCAGAACCAAAATTCACGGTCTGCAGCGCAGAGTGGCTATCCGGATCGCACGAGGATACCGAACGGTGTCCTACGAGGCGGCAACTCTCCTGGCGCGTTTTCCGCCTTTTGACATCCTGGCGGAGATGGATGCGTGGGTCTACGATCAGACACGCTCCCTCCGCCAGAGCGGCGAAGGCGCGCCTCCAGGGGCGTTGGACAAGCTGCGGCGGCTAGCTCGGCGGCGCGCACTTGTAAAGTGGCGTCATCGCCTGCGGATGCAGTTTGCAACTAAGCGCGTCGTCGAGGCCGTCCTGCCGCTCTTTGGAGCCTGGCTCAGAAGGAGCGAGCGCGTCACCTACCGCCTGACGCAGGTGCTCACCGGGCACGGTTGTTTCGGCGCGTACCTGCACAGGATAGGACGCGAGGCCACGGCACAATGCCACCATTGTGATAGCGACCAGGACACCGCACAGCACACGCTCGAGGCGTGCCCTGCGTGGGCCGCCGAGCGGCGGATCCTGGTCGATCGGATCGGGCAAGATCTCTCTCTGCCAGCAGTAGTGTCGGCTATGTTGGCAGAGCACGAAAACTGGAATGCAGTGGTCTCCTTCTGTGAGAGCGTCATGCTCCAGAAGGAGACCGCAGAGCGGGATCGGGAGAGGGCCGATCCCGCTCGAAGAAGAAGGAGACGGCGCCGGGGTAACAACCGCCCTGGCGCCTAATTCCGATACGCCTGAAAACCCCTGCCGTTGCTATAAGGTGGGGGACCTCTGGGTTCGCGGGTGCGTAGATTGGGGAATCTGCGTGCCCACACCAAGCGACCCAAGAGAAGACGGTAGCACGCATGTGGTCACGCGCTGCCGTGGGACGCTTTGGGGGATCCTTTACAATCCCCCTGGGGGGGTGACCGCTTTACAGTCACCCTCCCCGAGATGTGCCAATAGGCGTGGCACCAGTGGGTGGCTCTAGTGTGATCATACGAGGACCTGGAGCCTCCCTTAGGTGCCGAAGATGACCGCTCCAGTGGTTTTAGCCGGTAGGAGTCCGGCATACCCCTTCGTCTTCCCCGGGGCGAAGGAAGTTCATGATGAATTTCCACTGGGCATCAATAAAAAAAAAAAAAAAAAGGTCAGGAAACCTCCACGTGCGCTCGGTGACTGCTGGTTCCTCTTGATACGTCCGGGGGGAAGAACAGTCGTTGGGCCGGTGCACCCTGGGCACCGGGCAATAACTACTCCACTTTTTAGAGGACCTTGTTGCCCGGTGGCTAATATTCTGATAGGGACGGGCCCAGTTTTTGGGCTGTAGGTAGGCTGCAGGGTGTTTATCCGTTTTCGTAGGAGCACCCGTGGGCGGGCTAGCGGTGGGCTCGGTGTGCACCTGCCCCGAGAAGGTAGTGGGAGGACTCCCCTTCCCTGCCACCATCGATATCGTAACCTCGGTTGGAGTGTCGTGGTCACGTCTCGCGGCTCCGACCGGGACCGAGGATCTTGGATTAACCGCCCGGATCGCAAGGAAGAAGGACTCTATAAAAAATCCCCGAACCCAAGCTAGCGTGCGGCGAGGGGTGCATGGCTGATGGGAAGTTCAGTCGCGAGCACGCCATCCCCAAGACTGGCGGCACCTGAGCAAGGGATACGCTTGCCCGGATACAGGGGGAACTGCCCGGGTCGACCTATTATTTCCCCCATACTCGTGGGTCTAAACATGGAAAAATGAAAACAAACACACAAATTAAAACAGAAGAAGAAGGTGGAGACTGAGAAGGTGGAGACTGAGAAGGTGGAGGTTGAGAAGGTGGGGGGCGAGAAGTCGGACGCGCTGTCGGAGTTTGACAACGTCCAGATGGATGTGGGGTCGGAAGTCGGCCCCGTGTCCAGTTTGGGTGCCCGGACGCGTAATGCGCGTGATTTGCGCGCCAATGCACGTGCACAGCGAGCGGTCGCATCGCTGTCGCGTCCGGACACGCCATTGCCGTGGGGTGGGGTGAGCGACTCCGAGGAATCGTTGGACCCTCGGAGTTCGGACGCCTCACTCAACATGTTGTTGGGTATTGAGGGCCGTAAGCGGACCCTCCCAAAGGCGTCTGTGGGGTCGTCCCCTGAAGCCAAAAGGTTGGCCAAAAAGGAGTCGAACGTCGAGAGGCTGGAGAGGGAGAACGCAGAGTTGCGCTCCCAGCTCGCCAGCCTCTCAGCGTAGATAGAGAAACTGACGGTGGAGGTGGGTCTGCTCCGCCGTCGGGGGGATGCCCCGGTGAGCCCAAGGGACGGCAATGCTCCGGCATTTATGACGCCAGACGCGGTGGCCGAGCTTCGGCGCTCAATCGCCCTTGAAGTGGGGGGCATGTTGGACGCTAAGCTGGCCGCCTTGGAGGGCCGGCTCCCACCGGAGAAGCGCTTGCGCCCGCCACTCGGAGCCGATAAAAGGCCAACTCAAACGCAGACTACCCAATCGGCCACATATGCGGCAGCTGCGGCAGTGACGAGCGCGCCAACGAATGCGGCCACGCAGAACTCTTCCCCTGTGAATCAGACACAGGGGATGGAGAAGAAGAAGGGCAGCAACGCGGCGAAGGTAGCTGGAGTGGCCGACCTGCCAGCGGTGACGGCTGATGCGCAGGCTACAGTCGAGACCATAGAGTTTTAGTCCACTGTGGCTGGAAGGAAGGGGAAAAGGCCCCAAACCCTTAAGGCCCAGAAACCCGCCGCTGCCCAATCCGCGCAGGCATCCTCTACCAAGGAAGGCAGGGGTAAAAGGGACGGGAGAGAAAAGGGGAAAAAAGGAAGGAGAAAAGTCAACCTCCCCAAGGTTCCCACAATGGCCGACATAACGGTCACCGTGCCAGAGGGCTCACCCGACAGTCGGTTGGGTGAGGTTATGGCCGAGGCCAGAAAGAGCATAAACTCGCTGATCTTGGCATCGGTCCCGACACGGTGACCATCAAGAGAGTAGCCAGCGGCGGAATGGTGCTGTCCGTCGCTGGTGAGGAGTGCAGCGCTAAGGCTGACAGCCTGGCGCGCCGTATGCGGGAGGTGCTCTCCCCCGTCTTTGCTGTGTGGATCGTGCGGCCAATAAAGACGGCGGAGATGAGGGTACGCGACCTGGACGACGCCGTCACGCCTAAGGAGGTGGCTGATGCCATCGCGGCAGCGGGTGGCTGCCAGCCCGAGGAAATAAGGGTAGGTGACATTCGCCGCTCATCCGAGTCCTTGGGCACAGTCTGGGTACGCTGCCCACTGGAGGCAGCAAGAAAGGTGGCGTCCGCCTCACGTGTCTGTGTGGGGTGGACGTCGGCCAGGGTCGAGGCATTGGTGGCACGACCGTTACAATGTTACCGATATCTTGAACTCGGACACGTGCGCCTCCGCTACGCCACCCATGGGGGGGTATGACCGAAGCGACCTCTGCTTCGCTTGTGGTAGCCAGGGCCACAAGGCGAGGCAGTGTACGGCGCAGTCGCAGAATTGTCCGCTATGCGCAGACTTTGGACTGCCTGCAGGGCATAGGCTGGGCAGCAAGTCATGCGCTGCCCAGAAAGGTAAGAGGGGGAAGCGAGCTCCCTCTGTCTCTGCCAATAGGCAGGAGACGACTGCGCCGGCACCACTGGTCGCAGGCCCACCGGAGGCGATGGATATCGCACATTCCCAGCCCTAAAAGTCCTTCAGGGCAACCTGAACCACTGCCGCAACGCGCAGAATCTTCTGCTGCAGACTGTTGCAGAGTGGTCAGTTGCCTTGGCAGTAGTGGCAGAGCCCTACGCCGTCCACGAACATCCTCGCTGGTTCATGGGTGCCGGGGACTCCGTCGCCATCTACTGGGCTGCGGTCGAAGGTGGGCCGCCTTGCTCCCTGTTAGACAGGGGGCAGGGCTTTGTTGCAGTTGAGTGGGGACCTCTGGCAGTAGTGGGCTGCTACGTCTCCCCCAACGTGCCTCTCGCCGACTTCGAGGGATACTTGGACGGGGTGGCACACAGCATTCGCTGTAAATGCTCACCCCGTCCTATGCTCGTCCTCGGTGACTTCCACACTCATTCTAGAACTTGGGGCAACCGTCTGGACGGGCCAAGGGGGAGGATAATACAAGACTGGGCGGCATCGCTTGACCTCCGATTGATGAATCGGGTGTCCGTCAGCATCTGCATTCGCTGGCAGGGGGAGTCGGTCGTGGACCTTACATGGGCGGCTCCTTCTGTGGCCGCTCGCTGTCGGAACAGGCAGTGTCCCACCGGGGTGGGGTGGCGATGGCTGTCAGTCCAGACATCGTCAACGCCTTCAACTCCATCCCATGGGGCGCATTTAGGGGGGCACTAGTCCATCATCGATGCCCCTCCTGCCTGCAGGGTATCATCGGGACATACCTGCACGACAGGCATGTTCGCTACGTGGGCCGCCCGAGTTGAGAGGGTAGTGGGTGCATTACACCGGCTGCTGCCCAATCTCGGGAGACTGAGTGAGGAAATTCGTTCGCTACGGGGGGGTTGTTTGGTCTGTGGTCCTCTACGGGGCGCCTGTATGGTCATCATGTCAAGTGTCCAGCGCTGCAGACAGTGCAGTTTGGTTTTGCCTGTCACTTCACTGTCTGCA
This sequence comes from Diloba caeruleocephala, assembly GCA_947459985.1. Taxonomy (NCBI): domain Eukaryota; kingdom Metazoa; phylum Arthropoda; class Insecta; order Lepidoptera; family Noctuidae; genus Diloba; species Diloba caeruleocephala. The sequence continues at coordinate 10,311,915 of OX381618.1, forward strand.
GCGCAGAGTGGCTATACTATATATCGCACGGGGATACAGGACAGTGGCCTACGAGGCGGCAACCCTCTTGGCGCGCTTTCCGCCTATCGACAACCTGGCGGAGACGGATACGGGATACTATGATCAGATACGTTGCCTCCGCCAGAGCGGCGAAAGCGTGTCTTCAGGGGCGTTCGACAGACTGAGGCGGCTGGCTCGTCACGGTTATTTCGGTGCATACCTGCCCAGAATAGGACGCGAGGTCACAGCACAGTGCCACCGTTGTGGAAGCGACCAAGATACCGCACAGCACACGCTCGAGGAATGCCCTGCGTGGATTGCCGAGCGGCGGGTCCTGGTTTGACATTTTGTCAGATTGGGCAAGAACTCTCTCTGCCAGCAGTAGTGTCGGTGTACGGGCTGCAAAGGTTTAGCAATATCAAAGCGCTAGATTTTTCGACACATATTTATTGAAAGTTCTCACAAGTTGAATGTTTCTTAATTTTAATGTTCAAATGTTAATATTAATGGAAATGTTTAGTGTTACAATGTTAAGTAAATGAACCCGGTCTGTCTGACACCTAGTTATAGTATACACTGAAGTTAAAAGATTAAATTATTATTTAGATACAACGATTGTTGTATCTATCTAAATAAAATAAATAAATAAAAAATAATAATTTTAATAATTTACTTGGACCAAACATATTCGATGAGATGATAGTACAGTGATAGTGATATTGATATTACAATGATACGATGATAGCCTAATGTTAGAGGTGAAAATGAAAATACAATAATCTTCACTTTAAGACTTGCATTGTAGTAAATCTTAATGTCTCTAGTTTTTTATTTAATTTTTATATTTATGAACACGTTTTGTTCTGTTTTTTAACAACACACACTTGCTCTTCACTTTGGACACTGGGCTGTCGGTCAGCCTTGTTATGTTGTCGCGCACATGCACACTCACGTCGTTATTACATTGGAGTTCGATGTCTGGAGAGATGAGGACGCGTCACATGCGATGACGTCGCCACCGCCACAGGAAACCGACTGCTGCCACAGCCGCTACAAGTATAAGGGTGTAGCTTACCACGTAGTACTGAATATCATGTGGAATGCAGTTGTCTCCTTCTGCGGAGCGTCATGCACCAGAAGGAGAATGCAGAGCGGGATTGGGAGAGGGCCGATCCCACACGGAGAAGGACGAGATGGCGCCGGGGTAGCAACCAACCGGCACTCAGGTCCAGCACGCCTGAGCCCCATGCCGTCGCGGGCGAGCTGTTTGGGGAGTCTGCGTGCTCTCATACCGAGCGATCCCCGGAAAGACGGTGGCGTGCACGTGCCACTTGCCACCTTGTGCGAAAGGATCCTTTACAATCCTCCCCGAGAAGTGCCTGGAGGGCGACCTTTTTACAATCGCCTTCCCCATGCTAGAGGGGGTACGAACGGCTTTACAGTCATCTTCTCCGAGATGTGCCTAAAGGTGTGGCATCAATGGGGGGCTCTGGTGTGATCTTACGAGCCCCTCTTCGGTGCCGAAGATAACTGCTCCGGTAGGAGTCTGGCATGCCTCTGCACCCTTCTCCGGGGCGGAAGAAGTTCATGATGAATTTCCACTAGGGACAAATAAAATGAAAAAAAGGTAAGACTTAGTCGTGTTCTTGCCTAAGTCTCGCAGGTTATGTCTTGCTACAGTTAGGTGGTCTTGCTCTTGGTTTTGCGAATATGCAAGAGCAAGATCGATTTTTCGCCTCACTACAGGAAGGAGATGGAGTTATGCTATATTATTAATCTGGATACTACACGGTAATATGATAGTAATATAATAGATAGTCTACAAATTGATTAATACAGAAAACCTCGTATAGGTAATATTAGTAGGTTATAAGTTCAAAGTGTGCAGTGTTTCAAGCAGATGGTGGCACCGCCAGCCACCGGCGGTTATCGATTTGACACATGTATCTATGTGGGTATATAGCGTTGCTATTATATTCACTAATACCGATAAAATCGTATCTAATTCTGTATTCGTTTTGTCTAGTTTTGTATTGGCACTAGCTTTATATTCAGCAAGCATAGATATTAATTACATTGCGTACTCAGTTATAACTATATAATTGAATCACACATTTCCTTTTGAAAAGTTTTGCTAACGTAATTTACGGAAATACCTGTTACTTGTAGAGCCTATCATATATTATGCCAGTAAATAGTTTACCTGAATAAAAACTTTTGACTTTGACTTTGACAAAAAAAAATCTAATTATACCACTCATGATTTAGATTTGAGCAACAAAGTTTTTGATTAACAAAACCCAATATTGGTTTTTGGATATTTTTTCTAGATAGGTACTAATTACGAACTCAATAAAAACATGACAAAATAAGGGTGGTTCCTGCAGTCCTGCGAAAATTCCTTTTGTGTAATAATACCGAGTAGGTAACAGATAATAAAATATCTTGTTGATCCTTATCTAAATCATACATAACTACCTAGTACCCTTTGACTTCTCCCAAATTGGAGTTTTTGTATTTTATATGAGCTTGTAATAAGTGCTAAGGATTGATGTTTACTTACTTCTCATAACCGTCTTAAGAAAGTATTGTAAGAGATTACGAATGCCACTATTTATCGGACACAGAAACTCCTGAATACAAGAAAGGACTTAACACTTAACAGCAACAGTGTTATGAACTTGTACTGTACTATCACTAGGTCAATAGCGCGATTTAAATACGAGACATTCATAAAGTTATGTATTTATTATCATCTACAAAAACAAGTTATTATCTATAGTTACTTGGAACCGGAAGTTCCGTAGTAGAACAGCTCATTATTCCGGAATTTGGTATTTAGCTATGGGCTTTCCATTGCGAGATAAGGTGTGGTCGTATTTTTCTCATATTATCAACTTAATATTTATGTAATTATTAGACACTAATTATTAAGGAGTATCCTAATCGGAATACTAAATAGGAACCGCATCCTAAGTCTTTAAACTAAGTAGGTAGGTACCTATACTATATTTTATCTTAAACATATTATACTTACCTACCTGTCTATATTTAATAATTTGAAACACAACGCAAGTAGATAACTTCTAAAATTACTAAAACCCATAAAATATAACTCAATGCATGTCAGAAATACGAAACTTATCAATTGAGTTATTTTTGAAATTAAACGGCTATCGGCTCGCAGTTAAATCGGATGTCAGTGTAACGTGAGCAGGTTGTTCGTTTGAGCAGATGCTGGCCGTGCCAGCCACCGCCACAGCCGATAGCGCTGGGTAGACGTACAAGCATGACGCAACAGAAAAAAAAAATCATTGCGTAAAACCTTGATAATTTTTCCCCGCACATTGTACTCACTGTGATTCCATTACACATTCTGCGTATGTACTGATAATTATGTGGAGTATACTTTTTCGTCAACCTCGTTTCTTGCGCTTGGCAGGGCACTATGCCTGCCTGCCAAGCGCAAGAAAGATGAAGATGTGATGGCAAGTTTATTGTTTATATAATTAAAACCTATGGGATCGTATGGGGTCGTAATTAGAAGATAAGCTTTATACAAGATGCTTAAACAGGACTCTCAATCTTCAATTATTGGTGTTCCTGAAAAACTAATAGAGTAGTGATAGAAAAGGTTTTGTTACCGCGCCTATGTTCTAATTTCAGACAGAAGTGTACGTTTTAGTGCAAAATGCACTAAGTATATAGTTAACTGTATCTGTCTCAAGTAATACATACAGTACGAACCTATTTCTTTGCCTACTTCGAAACCCGAAACAAATAACACTGTTCGTTCTGGTAACAGATCGGTTACCCGTTGACAATTTTTTTATTTTTATATTAATTGCAAATTGCAATCTATTTATTCGTAAAACATGTATTTGATTGACTTAGTACTCAATGCAATAATACAGTTGTAGTATTGACTATATTTACATGTTATATCACAATGGGTATCGTAACGGAAAAAATTGTGATAACAATCCTTGAATGGACTTGAAGGCTATTTATGAATGAAGTTATATTGCATCCTGCACCAGTAGGTATGCGGTATTACTACATACTTAAAATAAAACAACATTACATATTACATGAAATGTAGACATAGCTAAGATTTTTTTGCCAGTTTAGTGTTACGGGTTATTTGTTAATACTTGTCGGTTATCATATTAATTAAAAGTATAATTAATGTAGAATGTACAATAATATGTCGCTGGAGTTTTGTAGTATGCCGCTTACTTATGTCAGTCGCGTGCGCCGCCATTATATGTTTATGATTACGGACGCGTTTATTTCCATAGTATTTCGTCACGAATAATCCGATATCTGAGAATAGGCATAAATTGTATTAAATACCCTATTTTAAATGTTAAACTCATCAGGGGTTTTAATTTGAAATGTAAATAGTACTACATGTCTTATCGATTTGTAAGAAATTACGGTAAGTAGTGAGTAGGTGTCTTACCAAAGAAGGAATAGCGTTCATAAATAGGTGGTGAACTTAACTGGTAGACATTAAACCGTTTTAAAGATACCTTAATTATAAAATGACTATACCTAAGTAAGAATTAAGTCAATGTTTTTAAAGCGGCAAATTCATACGTAGGCTGTCTGGAAAGACTTCATCTGCTATAAATCATCTACATACTGTTTTATGTTATTGTAATTAAAACTTAGGTAAAAGAACTGTCGGACAAGTCGGGCAAACAACCGATAACAACAAAATGAATGATCTGTGCCTCAATTATGTTCAATAAACGACTTTGTTAATTGATATTTTCTACATATTTATCTTTTTAACTGCAAACTGTATCAAAATATTAACAAAAACAACGCTCGATAGACCAGAAACCTAGATGATTTAGAGCTCCAGCTGTTAACTATCAGTACTTACGTAGTTCAGAGCCTGATAAAAGTATTTTTTTTTGCTTTTTTAGTGTTGTTACAATGTGTTGGTTAGTCTGGGACATGTGCAAGCGCGGATCCGCCGATAATCGCCGATCGTTGTTATCGTGCGTCCGTCGCGCTGTCCGCCGCTCCATCTCGACCACGCTCATTCTAACCCCGGGACGCGACGCAGCCGCCTGTCTGCAGTTCATCCTGATATTATTTCCGCCGACATTAGTATCCCAAAGATTAGTGTTCGCAGTGACGGACACTAAATAAAACTGGCGAAGCAACAAATATTCAAAATTGTAAGTAAATAGTGCCTGTTTTTTTTTTTTTTTTATGTATTTTGCTGTCTTGCGATCGGTCTGTTGACCATAAGCAGACGTTTTGATGGGGTGTAGTGTGGTTAGGCACACCCAACCAGTGTTGAGTTGCCTTCATGTCTATTAACTATGTGGTCCTGTGGTTGCCTAGGCAAGGAGTCCCATGTATGCTGTCTTTTATATAATAGTACCTAACAATTGAAAATATTTCATTCATGATTTCCTTGTTTTTAAATATTAATGGTGTTGTTATTTACTTCTAGGTTAATAATGTACGGTGATAGCACCGGACCTCTTCTTGAAGAGGCTCTTCTCAACGACCAGCTCCTGTTCGAGTACTCACCGGCGGAAAGCCTCATAAACTTTGAGCTTCCATCCCTGGATTCAGACGGCGACTGGCAACTCAGTGATTTAGATCTTAACTGTGATAGTTTTGTAAATGGTGTTAGTGATTTAAACAAGGAAGACTCTCACATCCTTGATGGATCCTCTGTTTTCGATTTTGCTGATTTGGACAAGAGTATTATTGACGAATACCTTCTGGAAGCTTTGAATAGCGATCTCTCCAATGACTCACCACATTCACCACAGTCGGGCACTGACTCATCTTTCAGTAGCGAATGTGCTTTGGAAACCCATGACTACGTCACTGTGGCACAAAATTGGGCAAATAAAACGCGAGCATATGAGAAGACCAATGTGAAAGTTCGTTCTTTTGGAGACCCTAAGTTTTGTACGGAGCTCGGTGCTTTTCGTTGTCCGGTAGAGGAATGCGGCAAACTTTATGCAAAAGCGTCGCACGTCCGTGCTCACCTGCGACGTCACAGTGGAGAGAAGCCATACAGATGTACGTGGGGAGGATGTTCATGGCGATTCGCGCGGTCAGACGAGCTCGCTCGACACAGGCGGAGCCACTCGGGTGACAAGCCGTACAGGTGTAGTGAATGTGGCAAGCAGTTTGCACGCTCCGACCACCTCACCAAGCACGGACGCGTGCACGCTAGGCGCGCCGCCGCCGCTGCCGCTGCAGCTAAGCGTGCTTCGGTCGCGTCGCACACGCACCGGAGATCAACGAGAGGTATACTGCTATTATGATTTTAACACTTCTGATTAATAGTGTAGAGACGCTCTTTATAAATACGCGATAAGTAGTATGTACTATTCTATTTCCTGTAAATAGACAGTGAGTCACTGAAATAACAGAAAGACAAGTAATTGTTGGAATAAAATGAATACTTTAAGTACTTAACTTTAGAGAATCCTATTTACCTACTGATTTCTTCATTCTCATACTGAAGACTGAGTTCGTTCTAGAAGTTTCAATTAATTTGTAGGTTATTGACGTAGTGTTTAAGTACCTAAAGTAAAATAGTTGCTAGGAAAATAGTTTAAAATACTATTAAGTCTTTGTATGATTAAAATATCAAAATAATGTGCCTGTGAGATTTGTAAATATATAATAGATAGTGATATATTGACTAAATAAACTTGTGTTTAGATCCGTAGATACTTATTAAAACAGAATCATCAACGTTCTAACGAGCTGAGATACTGTAAATATAGTTATAAAATAAAATATGACCATATTTTATAAAATAAAAACGAATTTGATAAACATGGTACCTATGTATTTTACATTAAAACATAAAATTGAATAATTGCTTAAATCAAGTGTAAAACTTTAATTTTTTTATTTATCCCACTGGAAATTGATCATTTACTACCTCCGACCCGGGGAAAGGCAAAGCAGCATACCAGATTCCTACCGGCTAAAACCACGTCGGCTCCAGGTCCTCGTATGATCACACTAGAGCCATCAAATGCAAACCTAGGTTGACTAGCAAGCTAGTTGAACATAGCCCATGTTCATTTGTGGACTATAACGCCCTGAACATGATAATGATTTGAGCTGTATTTGGCGCAGTAGCTACCTTGGTTTCTGCACTACGTAAGTACGTATCGGGGGTTTGGAAAGTTCTGGCAGCTCTTACTTAAATCAATCAACTCACCTTTTGAAGTCCACAGCTGGACCCCTTCTAAACCGCGCCACAACCGGTCCTAACGTCTTCCGCATCCAATCTGACTACGTTAGAACTTACTTCTTACATAATAATAACTACTTCGGACTTTAAGCATATAGCCCGGATTAAGAATATAGCACCATTTCATCTCCTCCCGTGGATGTCGTAAAAGGCGAATAAGGGACACTAAACCAGAGGGATGGACAGCAGCGTCCCTTCTGTGGAACAGCAGCCATTCTGCGCTCACCAACCCACCTACCAAGCGTGATGAGTACTGGCAAATTCCCCCCAAAATTATGCCATAATTGTGTAAATCTATGGGGGAGGTCTTTGTACAGCAATAGACGTTCTTTGGCTGATATGATATATTGGCAATTGGGAGACGATCACGATCGACGATCGACGATAGACGATCAATAAACTTTTCTATGCCATCCATGCGATGAGATTCGAATAGCGATCGTAGCCCACCCATTTCTCTATCGACGAGAACAGAACCCTCTCTTTTTTACGAGCAGAAGTCAGTAGTCGAGTAGTCGTCTTGGTCGGTTTCCTTCTCTGATGCTGTTATATGGGACTCCTACCGATTAAAATCACTGGGTGCTTCATTTCGTCATCATGAACTGGAATAGAGAGTACGCTATTCCATTTGTCTGCTCGCCTGGCAGGGAAATCTGCATCTAATGAGCCCTATCTTTTGCCAGAAGGCTGAAAGTGCATCAGACGTGTGACACGTGTAGTGCTGGGTTTAGGTGAGGCGACCCGGGCGATCGCCCAAGGCACGAGAGCCAAGAGAGCGCTGCGCGCTAGTGAGGCACCCCACAAAAAATGATGCTAGGCAATAATAAGTAATACCTAAAGGGCGCTGAAAAATATCTCACCCTAGGCGCCCGGATGGCTAAGGCCGGTACTGGATAGGAGTCCTCTTTTGCAGCCAATCTGTAGATAATCGGACGGCTTACTTACTCAAGTCATTGCTATCGGACCTTCTCCTATACCGGGATTTCCAAAAACAAATAGAATTAGTAGAAGCGATCTCCGCCACCATCGTTTTACGATATCACCTCATCAAAGATAAGTCCGTAATCCGCATATTATGATCTATTGTTACTGACCATAGACTGAACAAAGGCCAGAAGTTAGAAGACACTTCAAATACTGTGACAACTGAGGAGGACGCTCCGTGGTGCTGCTCTGCCTAAGCAGGACAACTGTGTTGTGTACCTAGCCCCTACAGTTCCCATCTTAGATCTCGTCGTAGGCTTTGTACCTGTGATGTGTTGTTTCCACTCATCGGTCCTTGACGCTCGAAGCACAATTTTCCGACATTGACCTGACGCCACCAGCTTGCCATCCTAACGGCAGACATAAGTGACATAAGGTCTTGTTATTTATGTGTCAAGGCATCGATCCAGCCAGAAACCGGGCAACCTCATCATGTTGTCTCATATCCGAGTATGGCCCTGACACCTACCACTGTTTGTGGTTAGTGTAGAAGAGTGACACCACAGCTATGGTGTGAGCCTAATTCTAGCAAATAGGTACTTGTCTTTAATATGTTAAATTAACTTAGTATGCCGTATTTATTCGAAACAATGCCGTATTTATTCGAAACAATGCCCTATTCTAGGCGTCCTGGGGTACACTTTCTAAATCAAAAACTCACATGCACAAACATCTGAAGGATACAAATATTTAACCTCCATCGCTTTCGTACAGGGATTGAACTTGGGACTCCTAGCGCAGAATGCCAAGCGCTTAGCCACTGCACCAGTAGAACCTTCAGTTATTTGGAGGAATTAACTGGAATACTAAACAGTAGATCTTTTTATAAATTTATATAATTATATGCTGACAAGTGTACGATCGTTCTAACATTGCACATTTTTATGCGCTACTTCTATAGTCAGCACGATTACCTACGTAACTTTATATTAAAACTATGTCTAAAACTCACATTTTTAACTATCAACGATTACAGTCCTCAGTTGGATATGGCTAGACCACGCTGGGAAGCCGTGTTGTAACAGTAGAGCAGCAGAGTTCGAGCCGAAACTGGATGTATCCTATTAAACGTGGTTTTGTATTTATATAATAATATATAAAATTGACGTTTTCCTGTAATTTTTTTTATTTATATAATAATAAATAAAAAAAATTACAGGAAAACGTACCGCTGCAAGTACACGAGTAAACCATGAGTAATTCTTACCTTGTGGAGTTGTTTTTCTTGATTCGTGCAGTGCATCTCAGGATGCGATGGTTGGTTGATATTGTAAAGAACGAATTATGCTGGCCGGGTACGGCCGGTGCACGGTTGGTGCAGTGGCTGATACAGTCGGCTGCTGTGCACTGGGTCGCGGGTTCGATTCCCGCACGGAACAAATATTTGTATGATCTGCAGGTAGTTGTTCCGGGTCTGGGTGTATTGTATGTGGAATTCATGTCTGTAAACGCACCCACGACACAGGAGAAATCCTAGTGTGGGGCAACGTTTTTTTAAAAATCAAAATCAAAATCATTTCTACGACAAACAGTATATTTTTGTCTCTTACTAGCGCCACAGAATAAACAATAATTGTTGTGATGAAAAACAAAAAACTGTAATGCTGGCCGAAGGGTTTTCAATCATCTTTCTTATGTACTACTCAGTCAAGAAAGTAACGGGAAAAGATCAATAATACACAAAATGTTTGTTATTCATCCAAATTTATTTTATCACCTTTAAAGTATGCTCCTTCAGAAACGATACACTTACGCCAACGAATAACCCAATCATCAAAACATTTTTTAAACGCTGTTTCCGGAATTGAGTTCAGTTCTCGCCGTGAATTCTCCGTTATGTCTTCTACCGATTGACAACGGGTGCCACGAAGTGATAATTTGAGTTTAGGAAACAGAAAGAAGTTGACTGGAGCCATATCTGGTGAATATGGTGGTTGCTCGATGGTATTTCTTGAGTGTTTGGTCAAAAATTCGTTCACAATGATGGCCGTGTATGAAGGCGCATTATCGTGATGCAAAATCCAAGAATTTTCTTTCCACAAATCTGGCCTTTTTCTTCGAATTTGCTCTCTTAAATGCCGCATAACGCCCAAATAATATTCTTTATTTACCGTTTGGCCTTCCGGCAAGAATTCCGAGTGCACAACACCGCGATAGTCAAAGAAAACAGTCAACATGACTTTGATCATTAACTTTTGATCGACTTTAGCGTGGCTTTTTCGGTTTCGGTTCAGTTGGAAGGCGCCACTCCGAAGCTTGTTGACTAGTTTGCATATCAAACTCGTAAACCCACGTCTCGTCACCAGTAACAATGCGTTTCATGAATGTTGGGTCGGAATTGACTCGTTCTAGCATGTCCTCAGCGACTCTCATGCGATTGAGTTTTTGAAGAAAGTTCAGGTCTTTTGGGACTAGCCGAGCGGTAACATGTTTCATACCCAAATGATTAGTTAAAATAGTACGGATCGACTCGTGAGATACAGAAAGTTTGGCGGCTATCTCTCTCGAAAGTTGAATGAGGATTTTCAGTCACTATTTCCTTCACTTTTGCGATGTTAACTTCACTTGCAGACGTTGATGGCCTACCAGAGCGAGGCGAATCATCCATCATATCTCAACCGCTTTCGAACGCTTTGTACCACTCATAAGCACGTGTTTTTGATAAAGTCGATTCACCGTAAGCCTTCTGTAACATTTTTAGTGACTCCGAACACGAAATTCCATTGGCGATGCAAAATTTAAGACAAACTCTTTGTTCGGTGTTTTTGTCCATAATGAAATTCGCTGTACACACTAGATATGATATAACTAAAAACAGCACTGTATTTAATATAAATAACTTCTTCTTCTCTTAGATTCTGGCTTCTGCGGAGTATCTTCCACAATTTCACCAATGTCAAGTATAAGGCAACGTCATACGGTGTTTAAAACAATGAATCTTTACACATCCATAAAATATTTCTCAAAAATTAAAAAAAATCTATAAAATATATGGGCAACGTCGTACGGTTTTCCAATATAAATAACAGATGCAACTCAAGCTCCACGGCATAATGGAAAAAAGTTGTGCCAATCTAACAACAACAACAAAAACAAAAATTTGAATTTGGAATCATAAACAAATCATCCATTCCCGATACTTTTTTGACTGAATGTATGTACCAGTGCACTGACTTCCATAAGAACTAATACTTTATCTGTTCCCTTTTATGTATATATCAAAGGCACATGGATACGACTATCGTTCTTACAAAGTTGTCTAAAACGTGCCTGAGATAAAAACATTACTTCACATTACGATTCTCCATTTGCGATTATCAGCTTTAGGTCTGTACTTAGGTACATAAAAACAATAAAGTAGCTGGGTCATGGATGAATGTCTCCATACTGTATATACTCGATAGAGTAATAATCATAGAAACATAATATAGTTACCTATAAATATAAATATAAAAATAAAAAATAAATAAATTTAAAACAGATAAAATATTATAGACGTAAGTAAATAAATGGTATTTTTGACGTTGTGATCTAAATATTACTATTGATTTAGTTTTGATGAAAGATAATTAATATAATTATAGTAATCATGATAATTTAATCTTATTAATTTATGGATCTTTATTTTTGAATCATGTGAAAATTTGTAATTCATTTCATTGTACCTAATAATTTAATTTGATTGATTTTTTATTACATTGAGAGTTTTTTCGCAGTGCCCTGACAGGGTTCATGTACCTATACTGACTAAAATGATTGTTTATATAATTGTATCGTCAATGTGTGTACATGAAAGCAAAATAAATAAATAAACGAATTTAAGATAAGATAAATAATATTACATGTACTAGGCATGTTTATATCATTTATATCTTGATGGTCAATATTACTTAATTTTGTATGAGAATCTATGAAATGGTCATTAAAGGCGTTTGCTATCTCATTCGGATCATTAAGAAGATAGCCATCCTTCTTTATCCCACTTATGAAGTATTTTATATGTATACCTTCAGATTCTTTTTTTATCAACTGCCATGATGCTTTACATATATTTTTGCAGTTGCTGAGTTTACGATCGTTGTACTTTTTCATTGACTTAAATATACACTTTTACTACAACTTTTCTTTATGTTTTTCAGATTTTGGTTTGTAATATTTTAGTCGCAATTGACGCTTGGCTTTACAGCTTTCTCTTAGTCCTTTAGTTATCCAAGCTCCTTGTTTGGGCTTCTGAGAAATATTCCGTTTCAGTATCGGAAAACACAGATAAAAAAACTAGATATCAGTTCATGGAAGCTAGAATATGCTAAATCAAGATTTGACTCATTATAAATGTCACTAAAAGAAAGACATGCCATACACTCACTATATTTAAGTATATTTTCATTGGATCAGTGAGTGCATGACTGAAATTTTACGTTCTTAACTTTTACAGTTTGGAGCAGCCTAAACATGGAGTTATTGATGTAAGTATAGGAACTATAAACACACATATAGAGAGAGACCTCTGTAGTTTTAAAACATTTTGGCAATCGTGTCGTATATTGCTAGGAACTATTGTGTCTTAATTGAAACTAAATCTCGTGTTCTTATGATCCGTGTGGTTTCCGGTAAAGGATAAACCACCGCTCTCCACCCATGGGTGTCGTAAAACTAAAAACTGACCAAGGTTGATATCAACAGGATAGGCAAAAGCTACCATCGCAGCATCTTCATAGCAGCATCCTCCCGTGTGCTAATGCAACATAATGCGAACACTAATCCGCCTGCCGAGCTCTTGGCGTGGCTGGGCCTCCGTCAGGGTCGAGGCATTGACTGCACGGCCCTTACAGTGTTATCGATGCCCGAACTCGGGGACTTCAACGCTCACTCCAGAGCTTGGGGCAACCCCCTGGATGGACCGAGGGGGAAAATGTAAGACTGGGCGGCGTCACTTGACCTCCGCCTGCTGAATCGGGAGTCCGTTAGCACCTGCGTTGAGTTCGGTGGCAGGGGGAGTCGGTCGGGAACCTAACCTGGGGACTCCTCCTGCGGCCCGCATGGTGTTGAGCTGGCGGGTGATGGAGGAGGTGGTCACATTATTAGACCACCGCCACATAATGTATGACGTAGCCCTCCGAACGCCCGGCCCGAGCCGTTCGTGTCCTATCTCACCGTCGCGGGTTTGAACTGGATAGAGAGATGCTCGTTGCAGCTTGCAACGTCGCAGCGTGGTCAGACGTCAACCAATGAATCTAACCCGATCCTGAAGAGGAAGTGGCCTACTAAGTGGATTACATTTAACCGCTCTTTCCGGCGGACCAAGACAGTTCCCGGTCTCTCACCACCCCCGATTGCCTCGAACTGGGCTGAGGTTGCGGAAGCAGAGTCAGGCCGATCCATTGGCCACCTGAGGCCTGCCGCTCGTAGCACCGCTCCAGGTCGGAACGCTCTGGGCCGCGCGTGGGTATATGGTATGTATGCAGTCTCTTGGGGACCACTTGAGGCGGCTATTCATCAGCTGCCACCATCGCAGCGTGTTCCCCTCCAGCTGGAAGGAAGCAGGATTGATTCTGTTGAGGAAGGATAGAAGGCCCGCAGAATGTCCTTCTGCATACCGTCCCATTTGCCTGCTCGATGAGGCTAGAATCTATTTGAGAGATTAATTACCCGAAGACTCGTTGAGCACCTTTTGCGTGTTGGTTCCGACCTAGCCGAAAATCAGAATGGCTTGCGGCAGCGGCGGTCCACCATCGACGCGATTCTTCGCGTCCACTCGGAGTCAGAGCAGGGAGTGTCCCGGCGGGGTGGAGTGGCGTTAGCTGGCAGTAAAGACATCGTCAAAACCTTCAACTCCATCCCGTGGCAGGTGAATTGGGGGGCACTGGTCCATCATCGATACCTCTTACTCCTTACCTGCAGGGTAACATAGCGGCCTATCTGTGCGACTGCACATTCGCTACATAGGCAGGGATGGTAGAGTAAAGCCGAGGGAGATTACGTGTGGGCTTCCGCAGGGGTCGGTTCTCGGCCTCCTCTTTTGCAACCTCGCCTACGACGCGGTCGATGCGCCGCTGGCGTCAGCTTGGTCTGTTAAACTGACGACAATCTTGAGTTGGCCAGCGGGGAGTCCTTCGAAGATACAGTGGCAATTGTCATGGCTGAAATGCGGAGACCACAAAGAGTCATGGCAGTCAGGGTGATACGTGGATATCGCACGGTATCTGCTGAGGCCACATGTGCGCTTGCGGTGACTCCCCCGTGGGACCTGGAGCCACAGGTGCTCGCTGAGGTATACTGGCGAGGAGCGGCCGTTCGGCTGAGAGTGGTAGGTACTCGCCCTTACGGGGATACAGGACAGTGTCCTACGAGGCGGCAACTCTCCTGGCACGCTTTCCGCCTTTCGACATCCAGGCGGAGATGGATGCGTGGGTCTACGACCAGACACGCTCTCTCCGCCAAAGTGGGGAAGGCGTGCCTTCAGGGGCGTTCGACAGACTGAGGCGGCTGGCTCGACGGCGCGCACTCGAGATGTGGCGTCATCGCCTACGGTTGCAGTTCGCGACCAAGCGCGTCGTTGAGGCCATCCTGCCGCTCTTCGGAGCCTGGCTCCAAAGGAGCGAGCGCGTCACCTACTGTCTGACGCAGGTGTTCACCGGTCACGGTTGTTTCGGTGCATACCTGCACAGAATAGGACGCGAGGTTACGGCACAGTGCCACCATTGTGGAAGCGACCAGGACACCGCACAGCACACGCTCGAGGAGTGCCCTGCGTGGGCGGCCGAGCGGCGGATCCTGGTCGACCGGATCGGGCAAGATCTCTCTCTGCCGGCAGTAGTGTCGGCTATGTTGGCAGAGCATGAAAATTGGAGTGCAGTGGTCTCCTTCTGCGAGAGCGTCATGTTGCAGAAGGAGACTGCAGAGCGGGATCGGGAGAGGGCCGATCCCGCACGGAGAAGGACGAGACGGCGCCGGGGCAACAACCGTCCCGGCTCCCAAGTCCAACACGCCTGAGCCCCCTGCCGTCAATTCATGGTGGGGGGCCACGGGGGTCGCGGGTGCGCAGATTGGGGAGTCTGCGTGCTCACACCGAGCGACCCCCGGGAAGACGGTGGTGCGCACGTGGTCACGTGCCGCCGTGTGCGCTGCACAGCGCAAAGCGAGGCTTGGGGGGATCCTTTACAATCCTCCCCGAGAAGTGCCTGAGGGGGCGACCTTTTTACAGTCGCCTTCCCTCCGCTAGAGGGGGTGACCGCTTTACAGTCATCCCTTCCGTGATGTGCCTAAAGGCGTGGCACCAATGGGCGGCTCTAGTGTGATCTTACGAGGACCTGGAGCCTCCCTTCGGTGCCGAAGATGACCGCTCCAGTGGTTTTAGCCGGTAGGAGTCCGGCATACCCCTTCGCCCTTCCCCGGGGTGAAGGAAGTTCCATGTAGAATTTCCACTGGACATCAATAAAAAAAAAAGAAAAAAAAAAAAGGTACTCGCCCTTCAACTAAATCGGTCTTAAGATTGCGCAGAGAGGCCCAAAGAGCCATCATGGGCCAGTGGAAAGGGAGACTGGAGATGCCTAGCGCTGGTTAAAGGACCGTGGTAACTATCCAGCCGATATTAGAAGAGTGGGTGCGGAACGGGCATGGCATGTTGTCCTTCGGTCTTGTGGAGGTGTTGTCGGGGCATGGCTGCTTTGGCAAGTACCTGCACACAGTGGTGAGGTGGGAGGCGACTTCTGTTTGCCACCAATGCACCTGCAGAAAGGACACGACGCAGCACACTCTCGAGCAGTACCCTGCTTGGGAGGTACTGCGCCGTGAGCGCATAGTAAGGCAGTAACTGGGGGAGACCTGCCACTGCCAGCTTTGTTAAGAGCTATGGTTGGCAGAGCAGGGGTTTGGGGGGCGGTTGCATTCTTCTGCGGGGACGTCATCTCGCGGAGGAGGCGGATCGGGTCGGGGAGGAAGAAGCCGTGGCGGACCCGATCCGCCGTAGGCGGACAGGTCGGCGCAGGCGGCATAACGCCCGCTTGATGCCACCCTAACAGTAGCCAGCGGGTGGGTAGATCGGGGAGTCTGCCGTCCGCATTGCACGACTCTGGAGTTGGTAAGGTAAGGTGCAGGTGCAGGCGAAAGTAGTATTTACGCAGTACTCGCGGTCCATCAAACGGCGGATGAAGGTAACACGGCAAACTTTTTAGTGGGTGCAAGCACACCCCACGCAGTCTCCCCGGATGGCGTTAGTAGATCTTCTACGCGCCCTTACCCGAAGTTGCGGGGTCGCAACCCATTAAAATCTGAGTTGGGCATTTGATTTACACTAAATATCATAGTGGTAGTAATATAGCGGGCGAGATTGTAATCCCTATAACATTACAATAGTTTACTAGGCTCTCCTAATGTTGTGATTTATTGCTAATGTTTCATAGCAGGGGCGCCCGATTATTTTCACACAAATCGTGCGATCGGGCCCTACCGGGTGGATCACCCGGTTATCTGGGTGAAGCCCAGCCACCCAGATGCCTGTTCAGCGGACGACTTGTGACTACAGTGGCACCCCCGGCTAAACGTTGGCCCATTTCCACGGCGCTACCAGATCGAGCCGATCGCGCCGCAGTTAATGAGCCATTGTGGTGAATATAGGATGACTTGTGATGTGAAACGTCACCCATTGTATATGTCTTACGTGCATGTCCACTCACATGCACGCTCGACGGGTGGGTATATATGGGCATGTGGAGTAATGTGCCAGAGTGTGTACTGCAGTCGTTGTGCTTATATTAACTTAAGACACGACGTGTCACACACAATACCTGTATTTATTAAGAATGTGTAGTTTATTTGTATGAATAAATCGCGTGTACAGTCAGCATCATATATAAAGTGGCAGCCACGGTAACCAAATATTTAGAAACATCCAAAGTGATCACTGATAACCTGTCAACCATGGTCGTCTAATTGTTCAGGTCACCAATCGTGATCAAATATATCGGAACAACAAAAACGTCATTATATGAGGTCATTCAAACCGTCATTATTATGGTAACAAGCACAACGCCAGTAGTTTCCAAGCAGCCAAGGTGTTCAAAAATATGTAACACGCTAGTAAAATGAACTTTATCTTAACCTCATAGCGTCTCATTTATCTAAACACAACATTGAACTTGACAATATTGGAGGAATAAAAAATATTTCTTATACCACCTATCTCTTTCATTTCATGCGTGACGTCATTGGCATCTGTTTTGTTTTATGATTATATTTTGAAATTGGCAAATACATGCGTACAAGACTATGAAGGCTTGTTCCCTTGAGTCCCAATTGTTTTTTTTAATGAGATATAAAAACTTTTTCTTAAAACGAGCGAGTTTAAGTATACGTCATAATTTTAGATGCTAAGTGAACCTCATTTTATGATCAGTATGTATAATAGTAGATGTTACATACGAGATCGACGAGGGCTTCAGGGAAATGCACCACAGAATGCCTGCTAAGAAGCAAGGCACAAAGCAAAGAGTTTGTAATTTGCTGTTTCAATAAAATTAGAAATGAATTTTATTCCATTATCACAATAATTTTAGTTTGATAGTTCGAAAGCCCGTTTCACACAACACCAACTGAATTTATAATAATCGGCAATCAGGCTGTTAGTGTCAGCTATGCTGGCAGAGCACGAAAATTGGAGTGCTGTGGTCTTCTTCTGTGAGAGCGTAATGCTCCAGAAGGAGGTCGCAGAGCGGGATCGGGAGAGGGCCGATCCCGTTCGGAGGAGGAGGACACGGACCCGGGGTGCTGTTACCCCGCCGCGGTGCCCGTGTCCAACACGCCTGAGCCCCTTGTCGTCTTTATATGGCGGGGGGACTTGGGGGTCGCGAGCGCGCTTATTGGGAAATCTGCGCGCTCATACCGAGTGACCCCCGGGAAGACAGCGGTGCGCATGTGGTCTCGTACCGCTGTGTGCGCAGCACAGCGCATAGTGAGGCCTTGGGGGAATATTTTACAATCCCCTCGAGAGATGCCTGGGGGGGTGGCCTCTTTACAGTCGCCTTCCCTCCACTAGAGGAGTGCCTAAAGATGTGCCTAAAGGCGTGGCACCAACGGGTGGCTCTAGATGGAGATCTTTCGAGTTCCTGGAGCCTCCCTTCCTCCCTTCGGTACCGACGATGATCACTCCGGTGGTTTTAGCCGGTAGGAGTCCGGCATGCCCCTTCGCCCTTTCCCGGGGCGAAGGAAGTACATGAGGTATTTCCACCGGATCAATAAAAAAAGAATTAAAAAAAGACAAGCCATGTCGGTTTTACACAAAACATACTTAGATTGTAATGTGCACCGGGTTGGGTGTGTTAATTTAAAATTATTGCAAATTGAACCTTGTGTGGTAAAGATATAGTTCAGTTCACTAGTGTGTTTCATATTTTTGAATACCTTGGCTGCTTGGAAACTATTGGCGTTCTGCTTGTTACCATAATAATGACGGTTTGAATGACCTCATATAATGACGTTTTTGTTGTTCCGATATATTTGATCACGATTGGTGACCTGAACAATTAGACGACCATGGTTGACAGGATATCAGTGATCACTTTGGATGTTTCTAAATATTTGGTTACCGTGGCTGCCACTTTATATATGATGCTGACTGTACTGTGTAAGCGATTTATCCATAGCGTCAAATCCAGTATGGAACAGCGTCAGCAGGGCTGTTAATAAGGTCTCGCGGGTAGCGTTTGGCGTCCAGAGGACGCGCGTGCCACGGCGCTACGTCTTGTATATGAGGCCATTTAGAGGCGGCGGCACGCACGTACATATTTGTAGCCATGCGCACCGTGAATTCCTCCAGGCTTTCTTCTATACGTAAGTCTCTGGCAATCATGTCGTTTCTTACATAGCGTAGAGCGCCGACGATCAAGCGTAGGGCATGGTTTGGAGTGTACGCAGACGCCGGCGCTAAGCTTCGCCCGTGAGGGCTAGCCAGGCGGGCATCGCCTATGTAGTAATAGGCCGTAGGTATGTTTTATGAATGGTGTTTTGTTTTTATTTTAAAATGGGAGAAAAGCTCTTGACGGAGTAGGTAACGGGCGGATCGCTCACGCGTAACTGTATTGCTGACATGTTCGCGCATGTTGAGCCGACTATCGAGCGTGACCCCAAGTATTTGGCCGTCGTTGTCCACTCGATGTCGGCTCCGTACATCGATAGTTTGGGTGGAAGTTTCATTTGGCATCCTGTGAAAATTGTAGTCTGTGTCTTACTCACTTTCACCGATAATCTCCATTTGCGGAGCCAGTGTGGTAGATCGTCCAACGCGCGCTGCATATTGATGGCCGCGTGTTTGGCCGACAATGACGTGGTAATGTACGCGTCGTCATCCGTGTACAGCATGAGTTTAGAAGTCTGCGTGGTAGGTATATCGTCGGTGTAACGTGAGTAAAGGGTAGTGAGAGACAGCTGGTGGCCGAGGGCTCACCCGACAGTCGCTTGGGTGAGGTCATGGCTGAAGCAAGGTGGAGCATCAAGCTCGCCGACTACGGCTTCGGTCCAGGCACCGTGACCGAAGAGGGCGGCCAGCGTCGGGGACTCCGTCGCCATATATTGGGCTGAGGTAGAAGGTGGGCCGCCCTGCTCCCTATTGGATAGGGGTCATGGCTTTGTCACTATTGAGTGGGGAACTCTGGCAGTAGTGGGCTGCTACGTCTCCCCCAATATGTCTCTCGCCAACTACAAGAGGTACTTGGACGGGGGGGCGCGCAGTGTTCTCTGTAAATGCTCACCCTGTCCATTACGAGTCCTGGGGGACTTCAACGACCACTCCGGAGCTTGGGGCAGCCGGGACGGGCCAAGGGGAAGAAATTTGCAGGACTGGGTGGCGTCACTTGACCTCCGATAGCTGAATGCACCTGCGTCCGGTGGCGTGTGTGTGTGGTGGGTGGTGTCTGGATGGCGAGTGGCGGAAGAGGTACCAACGAAGCCGACGCTGGCGTACTGCTACAGCCGAAGAGACTGCCGAGGCCTATCGGGACTGGATAGGGATCCATGGAGGAGACCCTAGTGGGCAAGTTGCGTCCGTGGCTCCCACCGGTGACTGAAACCATGGCCCCGGATTTATTGGAAGGAGTTCTTTCTACGCTCTTTCCGGTGATCCGACACCATCCCGATCCCTCCCCACTCTCGATTGCCTTAGACTGGGTCGAGGAGTTCAGGGTCTCTGAAGGGGAGTTGGGCCGAGCCATTGGCCGCCTGAAGGCACGCCGGCCATCCGGACCGAGCATGGGTGTATACACTGCAGTCTCTCGGGAACCGTTTGAGGCGGCTGTTCTCCAGCTGCCTCCATCACAGCGTATTCCCCGCCGACTGGAAGGAAGCCGGATTGGTTCTCACCAGGAAGTAAGGTAGGGCCGCGGAGTCTCCCTCAGCATATTCTATTTGCCTGCTTGACGAGGCTTCGAAGCTATTCGAGAGAATAAGTAAAAATAATTTAATTGGTCCCGACCCAGTATGGCTTCCAGCAGCGGCGGTCCACTATCGATGTGATTCTTCGCGTTCACTCGCTGTTGGAGCAGGCAGTGCCCCGGCGGGGTGGATTGGCGTTGGCTGTCAGTCTTGACAGCTTCTTGTAGTGTAGAATGCGTAGACAGATAGAATACTCTGTTTATGGTAGAATGGATTGTAGGACTTGTAGGTTGTAGGACGTGGACGCGAGGCCACGGCACAACGCCACCATTGTGATAGCGACCAGGACACCGCACAGCACACGATCGAGGCGTGCCCTGCGTGGGATCCTGGTCGATCGGATCGGGCAAGATCTCTCTCTGCCAGCAGTAGTGTCGGCTATGTTGGCAGAACACGAAAACTGGAATGCAGTGGTCTCCTTCTGTGAGAGCGTCATGCTCCAGAAGGAGACTGCAGAGCGGGACCGGGAGAGGGCCGATCTCGCTCGAAGAAGAAGGAGACGGCGCCGGGGTAACAACCGCCCTGGCGCCTAATTCCGATACGCCTGAAAACCCCTGCCGTTGCTATAACGTGGGGGACCTCTGGGTTCGCGGGTGCGTAGATTGGGGAATCTGCGTGCCACACCAAGCGACCCAAGAGAAGACGGTAGCACGCATGTGGTCACGCGCTGCCGTGGGACGCTTTGGGGGATCCTTTACAATCCCCCTGGGGGGTGACCGCTTTACAGTCACCCTCTCCGAGATGTGCCAATAGGCGTGGCACCAGTGGGCGGCTCTAGTGTGATCATACGAGGACCTTACGTGCCGAAGATGACCGCTCCAGTGGTTTTAGCCGGTAGGAGTCCGGCATACCCCTTCGCCCTTCCCCGGGGCGAAGGAAGTTCATGAAGAATTTCCACTGGGCAACAAAACAAAAAAAAAAAAAAAAAAAGTTTGTAGGCGTGATCCGAATACCTAAACCACATAATCTCTGTCTCAATATTTATCGATTATGATTATCGATTCGTTATTCGTCGGGTGTTGAAGTTTGTATAGGAAAATTTTAAATTTTAAGCGAAGTCGCTGACAAAGTCCTAGTTATTGAATAAATACTTAATTAATTAAATGATACTGCGAAGACGTCACGTCACCACCACGTCAACGCCTTCAATGCCATCTCGTGGGGTGCCGTCCCCCTTACCTGCAGGGCATCATAGGGGCATATCTGCGTGATTGGCACATTCGCTACGTGGGCAGGGACGGTAGCGTAAAGCAGAGGGAGATTACGTGCGGGGTTCCACAGGGGTCGGTTCTCGGCCCCTTTTTATGGAACCTCGCCTACGATGCGATCCTGCGTGTCCTTCTCCCTACTGGCGTCAGCTTGGTCTGTTACGCTGACGACACTCTTGTGTTGGCCAGCGGAGAGTCATTCGAGGGAACCATCCGGCTTGCCGAGCAAACGGTGGCAATTGTCGTTGCCAAAATCCACGCTCTGGGTCTGCAGAAATCGCCTCACAAAACCGAGGCGCTATGGTTCCACAAACTGCCGCGGGGTAGAGCCCACTCGAGAAGTGACGAGAACACCTTAGGTTGCAGTTCGCGGCAAAGCACGTCGTCGAAGCCATCCTGCCACTCTTCGGAGCCTGGCTCAAAATAAGCGAGCGCGTCACGTACCGCCTGACGCAGGTATTAACCGGTCACGGTTTTTTCGGTGCGTACCTGCACAGCATAGGCAGCGAGGTCACGGCACAGTGCCACCACTGTGAAAGCGACCAGGATAGCGCAGAGCACACGCTCGAGGAATGCCCTGCGTGGGTTGGAGTGCAGTGGTCTCCTTCTGTTAGTGCGTCATGCTGCAGAGCGGGATCGAGAGAGGGCCGATCCCGCACGGAGAATGACTAGAAGGCTACCCGCCTCAAAAATGTCCGTGTCGAGAGAAACACTACCACCCCCATCCGGACGTTCATCGTCTCCCATTTCCCCCACTTTATATGAGGGAAATGGGCCTGGAACTAGAAACAGCCAAATTATTTTTTTACCAAAATTAGAAATTAAAGAACGAAAAAAAATATTGGCGCAGTAGAAATCAAATTATAGATAGACAAGCATCTGCTCAAACAAATATTTTCCAATTCCAATTTTAATTTAGAGGCGATGATTTTGCCAACGTCAAGGTTGGGTAAAGCAACATGTAATGGTAATAAATTAAAAAATAAACACAAATCTTTTTTATTATTCTATGCTGTCCAATAGTCTGGGCAAGTTCCTAATCAGTACTTGGAGAAGGGAAATGTTTCTCCTATCTATAAAAAACAGTACCCAATAAGATAAAAAACCTAAAATAAAAATAAAAAGAAGTAGATTTCTTTTTATAAATTTTTAACTAATATTATAGTTGAAGATGATGAATTAGCCAAGGGTGGAAGAAGGAATGGAATATTAATGGACCTGGGAAAATTGGAAGGAAGAATATCCATACAAGGGGATGACGAGGTTGGAACAGGAGAAAAACAAGTGCTCTAGAGTACCCTCTGCCATGCCACATTCACAGAGATAATTATTACGGATGCGGAGTTTGGCTAAAAACACAGGGGAGCAAACATGTCCTAAGCGCAGACGAATAATAACTGAGGTTACCATTTTTTTCAAAAGATTTATATTTAAAAAACCAGGTTGTATATGGGATAATTAACTAGAAAACTACTAGTAACTAAATGAGTAGTTGCCGCACAAAGGCGTAGCCACTTAACATATGGCCACAGCCAATGATATTATACCATAGATATGTTACGTTCATATTAAATGGCGCGCAAAACACGCTCTCGCTGTATGTATGTATAAAGCTATAAAACTACACACCTATGCTGTTAGAAAGAAGATACAAAAACTACGAGGGTAAAAGAGACTTTCTAAAATGACAACACGTTTACTCGATGTCTTTGTCGCACCTGTGATAGAATATATGTGTTGTCTCTTTTCTTTGCTTGGCCTGTGTTTTATTCGAGAGTATTCTAGTATTCTATTGATAATAATTTGAATAGTATTTTTACTAAAATATTTTATACAGTTTGTTACTCTCGTATGGTATGAGATCCTTTGTTCTTTATTTATTTTTGCTTGATAGTTTGTGCATTCTATACGCACGACGGCATTGTTATTACTTTACTTAATTAATAAAACTATACAGATTGTAACAGTGTGTGCTCGTTATACTGTCTTAGGCGAACTGATTGCGAGGTGCTACAATTGGGGGAGTTTTGGTTCTTACTGCTGGCGCGCATGTAACATATCTACTTATTTTAATGTATAATATCATTGGCCACAGCCATATACCCGGCCTTATGTCACTCAGTTGCTAGCTTGACGTCGACAATTATTTCCTCTAAAATGGTTAAATGTGTGGTGAAAGAGTGCGATTCTCGATAGCAAAAACATAATAAAGCAAGCGGGATTATGTTTCACACGTAATTTAACTGATTTTATTTGTAAATATCATTAAAAAAACTTACAAATTTGCCACCATTATTTTATATTCAGTGTTGCCAGTAAAACAGCGTTGCGGTTTCCCCAGTAATATGGGAGTTTTGTCAGTGTTAAGTGACGTAGTTTGTAAACTATGTTATAAAAAAACATGTTGTGATTAATTTTGTAGTGTTCCTTAAAATCCAAAGCGTCATGAGAAACCGGGAATAAAATAATTCGAGTGCTCAAATCAGAACCACTTCCGAAGTCAAGAAAAAATTGGCCCCCAGTTATTACTAAGGCCCAATTTCTCATATCCCGTTGCCGCTGGCACAGAATACTAAAAATAATGTATAATTTTCATTCCTATCGAAATAAAGTTTTACAAATTATACGAAGTTGAACTGTCTTATTTCCTTAAACCACATGGCCTATAATAAATATAACAGTTGGAATTGTATCTGATGTAGAATACGAAAAAATACCACTTAATAATAAAGGTACACTGCCAAGCGGTGCAGCATGCGGCATACAGCATACACGCGTATACGTCATGTGTCGACATTATTTGAGGTAGTGCAAGTGCTCGCAGAAGTGCTCTGAACCTACTAACTCGACAGTGCATGCATTGCCCTAAAACGGTGCGGCGCTGTGGGAGCGCGCTGCTGATATTTCAGCCAAGCCCTACTTCAAAGGACTCATTATCCTTACTATGTCTATCTAGCATTGTAATATGTAACTGGCTATTTACGTAAGGACTTATTTGGAAGAGTTCATAAAGCACGGTAACGTAAACCCTCTAAACGTCTGAGTCAGCTATTCGAGTATCTCACGGAAAATAATTACGTCTCTAATATCTACGTTTAGGTTTCACTCCAATGGCAATTAAAATGTTTAACAATTTAAAATAATAAATCATTCACTCATTATAAATGCGTAGGGAAAACTGTCAACTGTCAATCACCTGTCATAGGCAGCACCGATCTTTCATTTGGGAGTAATATTGCCATCTCTGTCAGACAGATGCCACGAACATGACGTTCGAGTAAGTATGAGAGAGATAAATATCCTTCCTAGTTTCAAAGCTGCGGCTCTATAATCAAATAGTGGCTACAATTTATTTTACGCGTAATGAAGAGGCTTGCTTCTCTAGTTGTTTAACTCGATGGTTGAATATAAACAAATATTTTTAAATTGTATATTTTTAATCACAGCCCTTTGACAGCCGTAGAACAGCACGTGTCATTTAAAAAATTATAATAATTATTCAGCTATCGTAGACAGTACAAGAAAGTCTGTGCCCAGCAAATAGTCAAATAAATTATGAAATTTAAAAATATATTTTGAAAAATGTTTGTCTATTCTTGACAGTGGTTGAGGATGATTGTCTATGCTATTATACGCCCTATTACAAAAGTCCACTATGGTAGTAGATTATATTAAGTTTGGAGTAAAATTTAATTCGTCTAATTTTACATTGATACACGATTCAAGTCGGACACAAATAAAAATGGTGGTTCAATAGATTAGATTTTTCTGATCAAACTGTTTATTTGGAATAACACGCTACTATATGTAAAAGTGTACAAGTTAAAGAATTTTTTTAATATTTTTTACCATTATTAGTACATTTCTGGTGCGATTACGTGGTGCGTTGGGAGGAGTTGTGTTTGACAAATAACAGGTTGTCGGAGACACCGATTTCGCTAGTTTTGTATCTAATGTGTTGTTTTCTTAACTGCAATAAGTTTGTGAAGTGTAGCGATGTTCAAATAATTAACTAAGTGAACAATTTTAACAATGATTAGTTGAGCTATACAGCACGAAAGTTAACCTAAGACCTCGAAGTAAGCTGGGCAACTGTTCTATTCAATCAGCATGTGACCCAAATCTGAGATTTCTCTTCTTTGTGTTTTATTGCTGGGTTCATGTTGATATAGTAAAACGTTAACACTAACGACAAGGAATATATTGGGTGCTTGTTGGATCTACGATCATCTTTATGAACATCATATTTTAAGATCTTGTCACGGTTGACTACCTGTGCATCTCAGTGGGGGTCAGGTGCATTACGCCAAATAATCCATCTTATCCATCCATTCTAATAACTACATCGACTGAAACTTTACCATAAGAATTACGTATCAATATTCAATGAAGCCACAAATTGGATTGCTTTGGGATATGTGTTAGCATAGATCAGTGTTTACTTGAAATGTATGTAAACATTCACAAAAGTATGAAACAAGTAAACAATATCATGTTAAAATGAAGATCAGCTCTCATCAGATACATATGGAATTGAGCTTCAAAGAGTAGGACAATGTTGCAAAATGGCTCATTCTGAAAATCACAGGTATATTGTACAGGTCAGTACTTTTTATTTCACTATTGATTGATTCATGTCATATCAACATGAACCAGTGACATTCTGTGGTAATCTATATAACTACATCCAAATTAATTGTTAAAACTTTTATTTTAATATTTATACCTAGATAATAGAAAAAATCAATTCTACTAAGATTGAGCTAATTAATGCCTTAATCATTCTCTCATTTCTTTTATTTGATCCCAAGTTGCTAGTCTTGTATATCAAAATGTTGAACCAAAGCCCCAACCATATTAGATGTGAAATTATTCAATTCCCGTTTTTTTTTTTTTTTTATCATAAATTTGTATACTGTTTAGTTAAAAAATATCTCAGTACTACAACTACTTAAATTTTAAATGAAAGTCTACTTTGTCGCAGCATCTCCTACTCCTCCTTTATTAAAATTGCCTTCCCTAAATTAAAAATTTATTACCTGCAAGAAACTGAAACAGTAACTCTGAACATACTCTCTTGAACAAAGTTGCATGATGAATTCTACAAGAATAATATGTGTTTACTCATTGGCTATGCTTTTATCTTCTGTAATCTTACAAATGAAAAGAAATAATGAATTATAAACATAAGAGGTGCACCCTTCTATAAAAATATTATCTCTGGAAGGGTGAACTACAGAGACAGACAGATTATTGTGCCCAACTGTTAAATAATTATATCGTAACTAATCATGAGTGCATGCAAGATGGCTAATCTTTGAAATATGTCCTGCATTCAATATTCTAAGATTTTCAGAAAACACAAGTAGTTTAATCTGAGGCCTTTTGATTTCTGTATAGAAATCATGATTCCATGGTATCTAAGATATAATATAAATACAGGTTTATGTGGGTGCATTGTCGCCACATTATGAGGCATTGTCAGTGGAAGCTTCCAAGCAAACAAGCTCTGAAGAAATTGTCTGTTGTATCACCGATAAACTCGGCTTGACCAATGGATCTGGTGGACCCTATGAACTGGCTGAGGTAAGATTATTATTATTCTTTACATTTATTTAATATGAAAAATTACTATGCATTATATAAACAATAGTTCTGGTAAATATTGTTTATCTCAGAAAAAACATACATGGAGTGAAGTTGTACACCCACACAAGGATTCCTTGTGTTGTGGAATCTTAGTCTCTTTCAATTTTAATTGACCTTGTCATAGAAGAAAATAATCATTATAAATTATCATCATTTTGGCTGAATGAAGTCCACTACTGGACACAGGCCTCCCCCAAAGATCACCACAACTACCGATATGGGTGTGTTCTGAACTCATTGGGGGGTTTTGCCATAATTGCCAAGCTTAGCAGAGGGTTTGGCGATCGCAGATGAGTTGTTAATGTACTTGAAGGGTGCTACTGCCCATCCTCCGGCCAATCCCTTAGTCGACTTTTACGACACCCACTGGAGGAGATGGGATGGTGGCATTCTGAGCCGGCATCACACAGTATAAATTATACATATGTGTGGAAGGGCACCATTGGGTGTGAGTATCTTTAAAAAAAAAGGTGTTGTACCCTGTCATCCCCAGAGTGAATGTACTTGGATATTATAGTGTTTTAGATAAGGAGCTTGTTATCTAAAAAGAGTGGTAAGCAAGTGGTGGCAAGAGAGGTACAAATAGGCCTGTATGATACAGGCCTATTTGTGTACTAGGCTTAAAATAATGTATTTATTTATTTATTTCAAATAGGTTACCCACAGCATATATATACATATGGATACATTAGGTTCAAAGTATTGTTCTAAATATATATGCCAATTACGGGTTAACACAGCATTTACTAAACACGACGACATTACCACTTAGTTGCTAACATTAAAATAGGTATTGACTATAAAACTAATACTATTATATTACATTTTAAACCTAAAGAAGTGAAGTTAATATAATAATAATGTAGTATATTAAGGCTTGAAAGATTTCGTGGGAGCTAATTATCAACCATTTTCCACCCTAGTTCGGGCAATGTCCCACGATTTCTATAGAAGAATATGGCAGTATCAGCAGCATATGTCAAAATTCGAGCCTTAGGAAGAGCCAACGAGCACAGGCCATTTATATGAATAATAATCAGAGTTGGGCCCAGTATGATCTTGAGGAACTCCAAAATCTACGGTATTTAGTGCGATAGTCTCCAATGACTACTATTTGTGTTCTGTCAGTGAGAATTGAACCAGTCCAAAGCATCTCCATGGATTCCGAGAAGTTTTTGATTAATATATCTAACTAGGACAGATCATCCAGCTAGGCAGTTCCAAATTTGTCAAAGTTTTGTTTGAGAATCATAACAGGTATTAACGGCTTTCATAAAAACCCTTAAGGATATTTTCGTACAATATGCTTCATTATCTGAAGACTAAAGTCAAACCAAAGTAATGTTTTTTTTTAAACGTTTCCCCACCCTAGTATTTCTCCTGTGCATGGGTGCGTTTAAATACACAAATTCCACACACAATACACCTGGACACCCACAGACTGGGAACAACCATGAAGCAAATACAAAGGAGATTTTCCATTAACACGATGCGTGACATTTCGCGGGGCAGGGGGGACGTTACGCTGCGCCCACTTCTATGTTTCCTATCTACCGGTGAATAGGAAAATCTAAAAGCTTTGCGTATATAGTATCTAATAACGTGGTTTAGCTATATTACACTAGATGTCTCTAGTGTCAGAAACAAAATCGTATCGTATCGTAGTCGTACAGGGACGTTCTTAGAACTTTGCACCAGCATAACACAGCACACAAAATTACTGTAAACAAATAATCGTCATTATTTCTTCACATATTAGTACAGTCGCACACAGTGATAAGTAAACCACCCCACTAAATTTAGTTTTCTCAATGTCGTAGTTGCAGTCGATCCGATTGTTTGTAAACTGTATTTGTGTTTTTTTTGTGTTTGTTCTAGTTTTACTTTAAGTACTTAAGCCCAGTCCAATATTTTATAGATATGCATTCACTATACACACATGCAAACCCTGTGGCCTGTACAATGGTTTTACTTACTATTAGAAGAAAAGTCTAACGCCTGCCTAAAATGTAGTACAAAAATATGTACAGTTATTATAAGAGATTATTTTTTTACTGTTAAACGGTTAACTTTCATTTGAAGTAGTGTCCGACCGAAACACGATTTTAGCCGAAACGGAAACCGTAACTTAATATTCGGCCCCTCTTCTAGTTTCGGCTGAAACCGAAACCGAAACTTATGTAACTAGATATGGTACAATTTAGTTACATTTTCATAGTCCCTGAAATATAGTTATTCCCATGTTTGTAACAGATTACTTCATTAGATTAAATAAAAGACTTCAGATGTTTCAAATGCAATGTAGGTACTAAATTATTAAAAAAGAAACCCATCAAAATATAACTAATACCATCTTTTAAGGTTTTAGTTATGTGTCCCAATCAAGTAAATAATCGTTATTACTAAAAAGGTATCTAAAGAATTATTTTTTATAATAGTATGCTATTGTCCAAAAACAATTGCCGTGTAGTGGCGGCGTGCGGTGCTGGCTAAGAATACTACCACCCCATTTCATCCTCTGGGTGTCATAAAAGGCAACTATGGAAATAGCAGGACGATGGGGAGCAGCGTCCTTCGTGTACATTTACAACGTAACGGCGATCGCCAGCCCGCATGCCACGCAAGGCGATTATGGCAAACGAACGAACGAAACGAAACGAAGTTGTGCAATATCTTGTAATTACTTATTTTTTTCGGTATGTCATTAAATATATAGTTATTCACACAAACTTGAGTTAGGCTCTAGTGATAAAATCGTGGGCTCCGGTGATTTTATTTTAACCTGTAATGTGACCGATTATTAAGATTAATTATGACATAATAAAACAATAGCTATTTGCAATTTCTCGCAACTTAATTATTGCTGGTAATATATTGGAAACGGATGTAGATCAAAGATAGAAAACAGATATCCAATCTTAAACAAGGCGAAACCCCTTCTTTAATCTTTTAAGCCCATTTTAGTTACTATAAAGTCTTCATTATTGAAACGACAAAAACAAATCTCCGTATACTTTGTTGGAGTCCAATCTGCCCCCAGATTGGACTCCAATAAAGTACCTAAAATGGCCACTTAATTGACGAATCATAATATGAATGGCGTACAATTCATATTAGCAATTCACACGTTTGACAGTTTTCTATGGAGATTCGTAAAATGGCTCTTAAATAAGAATTGCTAATGTGTCAAATTGCAGAATCATAAGAAGATAGTCAGAAGCAACATCTTGCAATTCATTTCGTTGATATTTTTGAAAATTAAATTAATAATGAAAAATGAAAACTATCTCTTGATAAACAATTTTTGATGATCCCGTGTTTTCATATAGGAGCTGCAGTCTAATTGTCACCCGTGGTGGTGGAATAATAAAAAAATACTTTACAGAGATATACTTAATAATAATTGTGAAGTCTACATAAGTACTATCTACATAAGTAGAGTACAATATCCGTAAAACAAAAACATTCACTATTGTATAATGTATATCCTACAATAATAATGTTTCGACAACGCGGTTAGCCCAGTGACTAAGCTATTGGCTTTTTACGAAATGGGTCGCGGGTTCGATTCCCGCCTGGGGTGGCGACATCGGGCCCTCACTTTCCGGCTAACGCAGATACTCTAGTAGGGACATAATTATTTCGGGAAGTAAGTATCTATGTCGCATAGGCTGGGAAGAGACTTATTACTGCCCGGGGGACACGGTGCATCACACGCTGGAGGAGTGACCAGATTGGGTGATGACGATCGAAGATGGTGACCTCTTGCTTCCGGCAATGGTTCAGTTCATCATCCAGAGCGAGAGCACGTGGGATGTGATCGTCTCCTTTTGCTAGAACGTGACGTATGCGAAGCAGGTGGCGGAGCGAGAGCGTGGAGACACCAACTCTCTTCTCTGCCGCAGAAACACACCGGCTCGTTGAAGGACGCAGACCAATCTCCGGACTTCTTGAGATGCGGCCTGCGGCGTGTCCTACACTTGGGACAGTCTATCTAAACGGGTCTGCTTCAGCCCGAGACGGTGGCGCGCTGAGTTCTGCGTGCGCTCTCTTCGGAGGAATTTATGGTTGGCCAGGACGCACCGAAATGGGGCCCGTAAGTCCAACTGACGGACCGATACCTACCGCAAGGGTGGCCCAATGCCTAACCCGCGGTCACTGCGCGGGGCTATAGCTAAGTAGAAGGAAAATCTTGGGGATTTAGCTGGTAAAAGTCCGCCGGTATGCATCGTCGCCTTTCCCAAGGTTAAGGAAGTCCACTAGGATTTCCCCACGACAAAAGGGTTCCATTCCCGCACGGATCCAATAATGTTGTATGGCCTACAGACAGTTTTGATTATGGATGTTTGTAAGATTTAAGACTATACCCAAGAAACAGGAGAACCACAAGAGCGGGCATCATCATATCAGCCAAAGGACGTCCACTGCTGAACAAAGGCCTCCCCTATAGATTTCCACAACGTTCGGCCTTGGAGAGGGTAAGGTACAACGAAATAATTGTCACCATGTCCGAGTTAATCCAATTCCAAAGTGAACTGGCAGGGATTAGGTACTTTTTAGGGATCTCCAGTGTGATCTTACGAGGACCTGGAGCCCCCCTTCGGTGCCGAAGATGACCGCTCCATTGGTTTTAGCCGGTAGGAGTCCGGCATACCATTGTGATAGCGACCAGGACACAGCAGCACACGCTCGAGGCGTGCCCTGCGTGGGACGACGAGCGGCGGATCCTGGTCGATCGGATCGGGCAAGATCTCTCTCTGCCAGCAGTAGTGTCGGCTATGTTGGCAGAGCACGAAAATTGGAATGCAGTGATCTCCTTCTGTGAGAGTGTCATGCTCCAGAAGGAGGCCGCAGAGCGGAATCGGGAGAGGGCCGATTCCGCTCGAAGAAGGAGGAGACGGCGCCGGGGTAACAACCGCCCTGGCGCCTAATTCCCATACGCCTGAAACCCCCCTGCCGTTGCTATAAGGCGGGAGACCTCTGGGTACGCGGGTGCGTGGATTGGGGAATCTGCGTGCTCACACCAAGCGACCCAAGAGAAGACGGTAGCACGCATGTGGTCACGCGCTACCGTGGGACGCTTTGGGGGATCCTTTACAATTCCCCCGGGGGGGTGACCGCTTTACAGTCACCCCTCTCCGAGATGTGCCTATAGGCGTGGCACCAGTAGGTGGCTCTAGTGTGATCATACGAGGACCTGGAGCCTCCCTTAGGTGCCGAAGATGACCGCCCCAGTGGTTTTAGCCGGTAGGAGTCCGGCATACCCCTTCGCCCTTCCCCGGGGCGAAGGAAGTTCATGAAGAATTTCCACTGGGCAACAATAAAATAAAAAAAGTACTCCGGCATTCCCCTATAGGTACTTTTTAGGGAAATTAAACAAAGTGTTGAGATCACAGTATTTAGGCTATATTTATATTAAAAAAACTTAAATAGGTATAGACAAGAAAACATTAGTTTTATTTTCGATACCTTTGATCTATATGATTTATTTATTTATTGGTATACCAACTGCAATACCTATTAAACTATAGTAAAATCTTGCAATAATAAAGGCTGACATGCACGCCTATTATAGATATACAAAGCATTCGCCACTTCACAATAACATAGTCATTCTAGTAGTATTCAAACGTACATAATTAGATATAATGCTACACAAACTGAAACATTAATTACATCATTTTGATTTATAGTCTTAGTACATATTTAAAGACAATAAAATAATTATAAATAAAATACAGTTATTTATGTTTAACATTTAAAGGTCTTATGTATTGATGCTAGCCATAAAATCGTGATTCATTTGTATAAAATCAACATCTGCTGAAGTCCCACCTCGAACAACTGCACCAGGCTGAAAATAAAACTGTGGCTTTTAGGTAAATCTAGTACTTAAGTATATAAATTTTGAGTATTTTAAGTGAATAATACGCAAGAATTTATGAAGTTTTAGTCAGCATAATAAATTTAGTTTACTTTACTATCTTCAAAAAATTCATACTTATATTAATATAATATCATTATTTCTGAAATTACTTAACAATGGACCAATCTTTTGTAGGTTGTTATTGAGCAAATAAGCCAACTTTTGCCAAAGGTGTGATTCCGCTCTTCCGGGCACTCTTCTTGTAAAATGCAACCCCGAGCCCCGGCCAAGTTGTAGTTATACTCTAGCTATTCTAGCATAATACTCTACTGCGACATTAGCTGCACGTCTTTCCATTCCTACAAAACATAATATAAATTTAATCTACTTTGAGCAACGACTAATATTTAGTAGATGTTCATCTAATAAAATGTTATAAGTAAGAACTTACTCTAATCATGTTCCAACTCGATCGAAATACGGAAGCTAAATGTTTTTTGTTTACAATTTTATTTGAATGTTCCACGACATTTTTGTTTCTTTTTGAGCGTAAATACAAAATTGAACATATTAAATATAATATTGAACATATAATTAATACACTTAGAATAGAGATTTATTGCACAGTAACATTTTTAATTCGTTTTACGAATTTATTGCTTTGTTGACAAAATGACAAGTTGCTATAGTGATTGATGTATATATTATCTATATAGTTAATCTTGTTTGTTGCCAGCCGGAAACAAAATTAATATTTTAATATTAACTTCCAATTTCAAAATTAGATGTATAATTGCACTTGTGTTAGTGGTTATTATTATCTTTTATTTATATAAACATGTATAATTAGATTAGTTCTTAAAAATACGAGCGTCTACCTATAAAAATGATTAAAAACAATATATAATATTTTAATTTAGCGGTATTCAATTTTTTTGTTTGGTAACATTATCACCAAATATGAATCTGTTTATGAAATGAATTGAGTATGATTCACCTTTATTAGCGGCCATTTTACGAAAAATAGAGGAATTGCTACGGATCTGCTGGGAATTCTGGAAATGAATTCCTTTCAGCAGAATTGCACAAAGTGGCCTTTTTAGCCCCGCTGGTCTATTAATTTTTGGTATGCATTTCTGTTTACGATTAACTTCGGATGGAAATCTGAAATAGAATGTAAAATCTAATTAAATATTATGGAACTAGGCGGGCTTGATTCACCATCACTGCATAAAAATTGAAATATTGTTACGTATCATCACACACATCGTAGTAAAATATGTATCTGGAGGTACTGCCCTGTCTACTCAATTGTTGACACTACTTCACGATACATGGCGAACAATCTAAATCACGGATTAAAATAATAATGAAAACATTAATAAGATATTTTTGTAGACAAAAAAGGCTTTAGGTAATCTAAAATCTATTTTAATACATGTAAATCTCAAGATAACTATATTTGCAGGTGCAATCTTTTATGAAACAGTAAAACTATTGTTAGGAGATGATGCAAAGAGATTTTTCTAGAACTTATCTAATAAATTACGTATAAATGTACTACCAAGTGAAACGCGATGCCATTCATAGCATCAGAACGTTTATCAGAGTAGCTCTTGCAGGATAACACAGAACACTTCACATTTTTTATGAAACAAAGCAATAATCATATGTGATGGGAGCGCGAACATAGTGTGCACAGGACGGGTGCCGGCAGACTGGTAAAGGCATGCCCACCGTGATGACGTCAAGACCTAGTTGGTATCACAGTGCATAGTTGCTTAAGCCAACTCCTCTTTGTATTTGCTTCATGGCAACAACTACCTGCAGATCATACAAATATTTGTTCCGTGCGGGAATCAAACCCGCGACCCGGAGCTCAGCAGCGGACTGTAACAGCCACTGCACCAACCGTGCCGTCGAATGTGGTCACTCAGCAGGCTAAGGATAGAACTATGTTTGATTTTCTTTTAACACAGCCTCAGAACTAAAAATGTTCATAAAAGTAGTGCCAGGGTTACCAGCATAGCTCTTAGGATTAGCAAGTTGAAATGATAATGGGCATATCTTTAGTAGATAGTAAAAAGCTTTCCAAATGGCTACCACAAACTGGAGAATGAAGTGCAAGATGGCCCCAATAGCTGGAAGTTTGTTGGGAGCCATTGGCTACAGGTGGCTAAAAGTAGCTTGTTGTTGAAGTCAGCATGTTCAGCTGTAGATGTGTGAGCCCATATTTCAGATCGAGAATCAACTCAAGTAGAACTTGAGTCCAGATTGTGTAAATCAAATATGAACCTTGCAAAATGGGCCCAGCAGTTATATTCAATTGATGCAATCCCGACTTAAATTACACTTGAGTTTTGATTCTCGATCTGTAATACGGGCCGAGCCAAATACTGAAACGCCAGTTATTATTAAATCCCGTTGTAACTATTCGAGAAACCTGTTTTCAGTACAAAACCGGGCGGCTCAAATAGTGAAAGTAGAACTTAATATATTGACTGGCGTTTCAGTATTCGGCCGTTAGTGTATATGATTTTATAAAAATATAGCCGACAAGATGACATCTGGTAACTGTTGAGTAGGTTTGCTTTTACACACTAGAATCACTTAAATGTGGGGTGGGAACCCTATCAAGAACTACTTATCGCCATAAGCTCAACAGAATAATTATGATAAAAATGTACTTAATTTTTTCATTCAGAACCTTTTAATATATCGTGCATATACGAGTATAGGTGTGATTTTTCTATATCAGTTGAAACATGTAGTTAATATTTTTAACATTCGTTTACGAAATTGGTTAGCATTAACAATTTTTTGCTCATTGTGATTGAATGAGTCAGTGTAGCTTCCGTGATGATTGCTTGCAATCAAACTTTGTCATCAATGACTAGTTGGATATACTGCATGTGTACCACTCGTAAGTGAGATTTACTATTGTAAGGAAGTTAGACTGATATGACTATTTAAATACAATTTTTTATTAAGAAATGATGTCATTGGTTCTATTTCTGATGTTTATCAAATGAACCATTATTCCATGATATCCAAAATTTTGTTTTGTAACCATTCACAACAATATATCAATATATTATCACTGTAAAATTAGCAAAATATGCATGATTAGTAATGTATTTATATGAAATACAAATAACAACCACAAATTATTGTCTTCTTTGATCTTTGAACTCTTAGATATAAGACCAGAATAAACTCGAATTTAAGAATAAAAATCTAATTACCAGATTCAAATTTCAAATTCAAATAATTAATTTGCAAGAATGTAGTTGTACAATATAGATATTAAAATTGAGCCTTCGTTCGGTACATTCATACCATGACAATGGTGTGCAAACTAAAAATAAAATAACACATAAACAATATTATACGAATAAGCATTAATATCATCATCAATTACAATTTAATAAATAATAATGTCATTTTAATTAATTGTCAAAAACATAGTTAAAACTGTCAAGCAAATTATTTTGATTAGTTGTATCATTTAAATGATGGAGAAAAAAGATTAGCCTTATTGAGTTAGTATTTAAACATTAATTGCAATTTATTGATCTGTCATATAATCGTTAAGGCTATAAAAACATTTACCTAAAAGCCATTTGGTTAGAGATCTTTTAAAAAACGTCACAGGCAAATCTTTAAAGCGATTGGGTAGTTTATTATACACCTTGATTGCATTTATGTATGAGTTTCTTTTATATAATTCTAACTTACACTGAGGCATGTGTAGCTTAAATTTGTTTCTGGGTAAGACATTCCTTTTTACTACCTCCGAATGAACGTCAAAATATTCCGGATGTTGTTTAACAAACATACAAAGTTCCCTGATGTACATGCAAGCGAGTGGTAAAATTCTAAATTTGACAAATAAAGGTTTGCAGCTCTCCATAAACCAGGCTCCACCAATGGCCCGCACACATTTTTTTTGAACGCGAAACACTTTATCGAATTCCACAGAATTACCCCATATCAAAAGGCCATAAGCAAGCACTGAAGAGACGTATCCGTGATATGCAGTAAGTGCTGCTTCTGTCGATACTGTTGTCCTTAATTTTTTTATGGCATATACAAATCTATCTAATTTATCACAAATATATCCAACATGCGCTTTCCAGCTACAATTTTTGTCTAAAATTATTCCGAGAAATTTTGTGGTATCAACCTCCTCTATTTTACTGTTTTCGTAATACACATTCAAATTAATATGTTGACGTCTATAAGTTTGAAACTGAACCATTTTAGTTTTGTTAATGTTAATACTTAGATTATTGTTGCTAAGCCAGTCAATTATTTTACTTAGTGTGCTATTGATCTCATGTTCATACGTGTTTTTGTCTCTACATTTGATAATTATGGTTGTATCATCCGCATCCGCAAACATCCAGTATCACTTACTTTATTAATATCTAATGTATTGTCTTATGTTCCATAAAATTACATTATATCTGGAGAAAGAAAGTACACATGTTCCATGAAAGCCATTGGTCATTGAATTCTGTAAAGATCTATAATTAATGTTTCAGTGCTTCACTGAGGCCCCTGTCATATGTTTTCTGACAACTTAGTTAAAAGTATGTCTGTAATAGGTTGTGGGGGACATGCTTAGCGGCGAGTGCAAGGAGCGACGGCTCGGTCCCAATGAGTCGCCTGTCGCAGTCATGCTGCTGTGGCCGAATAACATCGGCTCGGGACAGTACAACAGGTAAATAAGACGTAAACTTTTGTTTCATTAACTGCTAATTAAATATTAAGCATATTTATGCACAGATGATATCAGTTATATTTCGGTGCAGATAGTTAAACAATGCTTGATTAAAACTTGGCGCCTTAGGGTTTAGCCCATTTTTTATTGTCCTGCATATAATTCTCATAGCTTATCACACACTGTTGACATGTGGCGCAATTTGCGATATTTCGCTCTTGCAAAATACGCCACAGCACTTTGAACGTTCGTATTCTTAACGAATGTTAATTTTTCCTCTTTTAATTACCCAACAATGTAACTAAGTTATGATTTAATAAATTAAAAACAAACTGTAATGCATACCTACCTACTATTTGAATATGATGTTTCCTATACGTAAACAGTAGTAATACCACCATAAACCAGTGGCAAGTTCAACAAAGTCAAATCAGGTTTTTCTATATAATTATCTTATTCCTGCAATTATGTGTTACGACAGATACGTCTAACCTTGTCTTTAACACCTGCGTGCCGTGTGTTTGTACCTTTACATTATACTTGTGTCCATTAAGTGTCCTGTCACCGCAATACTATTTGTACTATGTTCCATTGCGATGATTCATCTTAATTTATTTTACGCTATGTGATTACCATTGTTTAAACGTTGTCCTTATTTATTTTTAATCCACGATTATATTATCTATTATACTTAATTATATCGAATTCATATTTTTATTAATTTGAAGTATACATAAAACATACACGTAATTGCAACGCTATCGAATCCCTGCTATGTATGTGTCTTATTATACCCGTGTTTTTAGTGCTGGCATAAAATTGGTGTTGTTTGAACTACTACGACTACTTAGTTGTTTAATGACGGACTGTAGCAGTGATTGAGGATAATATCCCAGTGTGCGCATGACTCACTCTTCCTGCGACAGCGGCGTGATAACGGCGTCTCCATCCTGCCAATCAAACTGAAACATTTGCCGCTCGATCAAACATGGCCTCTAAAATTGTACCACATCTCACAAATATTTAGTTTTCGTCATTATGACTCAAAAGTAAAATTTTATTTTTAGATACTCACGCTAATCTGAGTCTGTATCTCAGTTGAAGGGTTTTGTTTCTATTTTCAGATTTTATCTCCGAGAGAAAATA
The DNA here is from genome assembly GCA_947459985.1 of Diloba caeruleocephala. NCBI lineage: Eukaryota > Metazoa > Arthropoda > Insecta > Lepidoptera > Noctuidae > Diloba > Diloba caeruleocephala. The sequence continues at coordinate 10,351,172 of OX381618.1, forward strand.
CCGGATGAGCCATGGATGGAGAACTTCTCGGTGGATCCGCAGCTGATAAAAGATTATTTCCAGCGATTCCTCTATCAACCGAAAGATCGGGAGTATCCCGATTTATGTCAGTTGCCAGAGCTCAATGAACAGACGTTGTTAGATAACTTGAGGGCGAGGTTTTCGGCCGGCTACATTTACACATACGTTGGTTCTATATTAATAGCTCTGAACCCTTTTAAGTTCTACCCAATCTATAACCCGAAGTATGTGAAGTTATACCAGAACAAACGGATAGGATCGAGTCTCCCGCCTCATATATTCGCAGTTGCCGATGCCGCTTATCACTGTATGCTCCGAGAGAGAACTAATCAATGCATAGTAATCAGTGGAGAGAGTGGTTCAGGAAAGACTGAGAGTACAAATTTTCTTCTACACCATTTAACAGCATTGAGTCAAAAGGGATCTCATGGTAGTGGTGTGGAACAAACTATACTGAGTGCAGGACCAGTTTTAGAAGCTTTTGGTAATGCAAAGACGGCCCACAATAATAATTCGAGTCGCTTTGGCAAGTTCATTCAAGTGAATTACAAGGAGAATGGCATGGTGCATGGAGCTGTTGTACAGAAATACCTTCTGGAAAAGTCAAGAATATGCAGTCAAGGTCGCAACGAGAGGAATTATCATGTGTTTTATTATTTATTGGCTGGTGCATCAGAACAGGAGAAGGAACAGTTGCATTTACTTAGTGTGGACAAGTATAATTATTTATCAAGGACTGGTTGTAGTGAGGTGCCCGGTATTGACGAACAGTATGAGTTTTCGCGGTTAAAACAATCAATGGAGATGGTTGGCTTTACTATGGATAAACAGCGCCGTTTGTTCGCTGTACTGTCGGCGGTACTACTTTTAGGTAAGTTTAAACCTGTCTACTATATTTAGACTTCACAAATTTGAACAGTTTTTATTTAGAAACTATATCAACTGATTGAGAACTGCTTATCTTAATAACTTTCCACTATCGTACATAATATTGTTCAGTTACATACCTATTAAATCATATTGTGAACACATTAATATTAATATAATTTAAACAATTTACTAACATTACTTGCGCTAATAATAGGAAATTGATGCTTTTTCCTCATCTACTTCAACAAATATGTACGTGCTGCAGCACGTACATTTTTATTTGTTTCTTTAGTTAATAATATCTATTTAAATTGCTTCCAATTTTATAGGGAGACTAACGGTAAGCGTCGTGCCTAAGCAGTTAGCTTGCTGTGCTACGGGTTTGATTCTCGCAAGGAACAAATATTTTGATAGCCTACTGGAGAAATCCTAGTGTAGGACAAAAAAAACTAAATTTTAAGTTTGCTGTCAACTTGTTTCTATCACTAAACAATATCAGATGTCCAAGTGATGTTGCAAGATCTGTAGACCACATCCCTAACTGTAGGCTTCAGAATGATAGGAATGATGACAAATGTTTCAGGTAGGTCTCTACCAAGTGGCGCCTGTATGGTCAGCTCGACTATCAGGCGCCCAGCGCTGCAGAACCAAAATACACGGTCTGCAGCGCAGAGTGGCTATCCGGATCGCACGAGGATACCGAACAGTGTCCTACGAGGCGGCAACTCTCCTGGCGCGTTTTCCTCCATTAGACATCCTGGCGGAGATGGATGCGTGGGTCTAAGATCAGACACGCTCCCTCCGCCAGAGCGGCGAAGGCGCGCCTCCAGGGGCGTTGGATAGACTGCGGCGGCTAGCTCGGTGGCGCGCACTTGGAAAGTGGCGTCATCGCCTGCGGATGCAGTTTGCAACCAAGCGCGTCGTCGAGGCCGTCCTGCCGCTCTTTGGAGCCTGGATCAGAAGGAGCGAGGGCGTCACCTACCGCCTGACGCAGGTGCTCACCGGGCACGGTTGTTTCGGTGCGTACCTGCACAGGATAGGACGCGAGGCCACGGCACAATGCCACCATTGTGATAATGACCAGGACACCGCACAGCACACGCTCGAGGAGTGCCCTGCGTGGGCCTCGGAGCGGCGGATCCTGTTTGATCGGATCGGGCAAGATCTCTCTCTGCCGGTAGTGTCGGCTATGTTGGCAGATCACGAAAATTGGAATGCAGTGGTCTCCTTCTGTGAGAGCGTCATGCTCCAGAAGGAGACCGCAGAGCGGGATCGGCCCTCTCCCGATCTCCGAAGAAGGAGGAGACGGCGCCGGGGTAACAACCGCCCTGGCGCCTAATTCACATACGCCTTAATCCCCCTGCCGTTGCTATAAGGCGGGGGACCTCTGGGTTTGCGGGTGCGTAGACTGGGGAATCTGCGTGCTCACACCAAGCGACCCAAGAGAAGACAGTAGCACGCATGTGGTCACGCGTTGCCGTGGGACGCTTTGGGGGATCCTTTACAATCCCCACGGGTGGGTGACCGCTTTACGGTCACCCTCTCCGAGATGTGCCTATAGGCGTGGCAGCAGTGGGCGGCTCTAGTGTGATCATACGAGGTCCTGGAGCCTCCTTTAGGTGCCGAAGATGACCGCCCCAGTGGTTTTAGCCGGTAGGAGTCCGGCATACCCCTTCGCTCTTCCCCGGGGCGAAGGAAGTTCATGAAGAATTTCCACTGGGCACCAATAAAAAAAAGGTATTTTTGTTACTTCGTGAATAGAGGATGATTGTATATTCAATATAGATGGATTATGTTGTCAATATTATTCAATATTTTATCATTTTTGGTAATAAATAGCTGTTTAAATGAAATAAAATTGATTTGATGATATTTTTTATTGGTGCCCAGTGGAAATTCTTCATAAACTTCCTTCGCCCCGGGGAAGGGCGAAGGGGTATGCCGGACACCTACCGGCTAAAACCACTGGAGCGGTCATCTTCGGCACGTAAGGGAGGCTCCAGGTCCTCGTATGATCACACTAGAATTCGTTTAGACCTAGCATATTAAAACTTCAACTAGCTTGTTTATATGTATTTCAATTATCGAAGTAAGCACCAGAAACTTTTAAAGGCGATATGTTTTTAATATGTAATATTACGTACGTATAGATTGATACTAGTACCAATACTAGAATATGGTATGAATACTTTGATTCGATACTTGAAGAGTACAGTTGGCTGCACAAGAACCCTTTCACGGTAGTCAGCCTCATTCTATCACGAAGAATTCGCGCCTGACGAAAGCGAGAGAAAAGCCAGAAATATGGGTAGAGTGATATGCAGTCCATCGTATTAGTATTATTGAAGTAACGGTAACGATTCATCTCTACATTTGGTCGGGTGGTCAGTACATTCGATTTATTTTCATATTTTCTTACTACTTTGTATAGGAGTATTTAGGAGGTATAATTCGCGACACTAATAGAGGACATATTAAATAATTAGGAATTGGACAAAATTACTAATTTAGTAATTGTAGCATATAGTATTTACTTTCGTGACCAATAAAGTTTCTTAACCAATGTTAACATGGGTATAATACCAAAACTATATTTAACTTTATAATAAAACAATTTTAAACGTGTTAGATCGCGTATATTCAGCATTCGTGGTCGCAGGATGACTGCTGCAAAGTATTCGAAACGTCAGGAAAGACAAAAATCTGTTTTATTATAATGTGTAATAATTGCGAAAACCTAAGACATTACTATATTTAACTTTTCCGCCCCGGATCTTATGTTCTACCTACATTATTTAGTAAGCGAAATGTCAAATAGAATGGCGTCTCCGCATGCGTCTTACTTCAGCACTATTAACATCTTAGTCAGAATAATGAATTCCTCGTTCATTCGTTCCTTCTCGATAATAAGTTATCGACTGTGACAAAACCTAGTGCTTGTCGGTATGGATTTTTTCTAGGTTTGTATATCGCAAATCTCTTCGTTTCGGTTAATAAATAGTGACAGCGCTTCATGCGAGAGTAGTGTAACAGGATATCACAGAAAAGTAAATCTTCATGTCTCAATCATGGACGGTGGATATTACGATAGTGTGTATAATTGCGTAAAAGTTAGCTTTGTGTGTAGTTCTCCCCGCGCGAAAGTTGGTTGAACGTGATTTAATACTTTATCGAATACGTATCGCGTCCAGTGGTTAACTCGTCCTAGTTGCCACTGTACCCATTGAATTTGAATTCACTTGTGATGCCAAAATGTAGTCGCTTACTATCACCCTTAAAGAAATCCAGCCACCATCAAGTTAGATAGACGATTATACTAAAAAGATCATAAATGAGAGATATGGGTGTCCCATATTACTAAACTTAAATGGCTTTGGGCAGAATTTCCTGGATATGGCGATTTACGTAATTGAGACAGTATATGGCACACGGAGCGAGGGTTTGACGATGAAAAGTATAAAAGATTAGAACAATGACGCATAAGGTAAATGGATAAGGCTTCGGGGGGTTCTGCAGTGTGTTGACAAAAGGTGCTTTATTAAAAACTAGGGGCTTACTCTTTTCTCTTTACATATTCTTTATATATATGCAGTATGGCTACAGTTTCACAGAAAGGATGCTGTGCCCATCCCTCTGGTTTAGATCACCTTAATCGCCTTTTACGACATCCACCAAAGGAGATGTGTGAAAGACTGTCTCTCATTTGAAAGATCGATCATATATTGATCGAAAAATGGAGAGAAAGTAGGGAAGTCTTTGCTCTGCAGTGGGATACCGTCGGCTTCATAATAATCATAAATATACACCAAAAGGACCAAAATCTGTTCAGTATGTTTTGATTAGCCCGTTTATACAGACAGACACTCTAGGGGCAACTTCTTTTATATACAACTAGCGACCCGCTGCTGGACACAGGCCTCCCACAAAGATCACCACAACGACCGATATGGGTGTGTTGTGGGCTCATTGGGGGGTTTTGCCATAATCGCCACGCTTGGCAGACGGGTTGGCGATCGCAGTTGTGTTGTTAATGTAATCGAAGGACGCTGCTGCCCATCCTCCGATGAATCCCTTAGTCGACTTTAACGACACCCACGGGAGGAGATGGGGTGGTGGTATTCTGAGCCGGCACCACACGGCACGGCCCCGGCCTCGCACGGGTAGAACTAATTATCTATAGCCAGACTTATATGACACAAAATTGCCAAACAACCAAAAAAATGATAAAAATATAAGATAATAAAGACAGAAATGATTAAAATGATCCGATCGCTACAAAAGTTCACAGAATCACCCGGTGGGCTGATCTGAAGTTTGCTTGAAAATTTCATAAAATCGGTCCAGCCGTTCATGGGTAACATATATGTATGTTCCGTATGGACTCTAGTGTGTACACACAACGATTTATATAGGGTGTATATGCAAACTTGAGAATATTTTAAGGGTATGATAGTATGACTGATATAAATAAAATGTATGATAGTAATAACTTTCATTACATACCAGTACTAAGAAATCACACGATTTTCTTATACTACAACTTACGAAACTCGTGATCACTTCGCTGGTCAGAGACCTTTGATAACGTTAGAATAGAATATAACTTTATTGTACACCAAAATAATGTGAAGGATGACAGGCGGAAACAAAATGATCAGCTTTTTTAATTGATGATGATTTTACTTTGATTATGGCAAACCTCCCAATGAGCACACAACACACCCAGACCGGTCGTTGTGGTGATCTTTGGGCGAGGCGTGTATCCAGCAATGGACTTTATTCGGCTATAACTTTGAGTATGACCTACTTACGTGCTCAGTTTACACGCAACAAGCATTCTAAGAGGCAGCTGTTTTGAGCTAGATACACTGACACACGTCGACGCAAATTGTCTCCGAGCCGTGACAGAATAAAATCTTCGCGTTTTAAATCGCAGTCAGCACGTTTAACCATATTAAACTTTTTAACTCGCGGACACTACACACATCACGGTATGGAAATCTTTCCATCCACATGTTACGCATCCGTGCGACATTTTGGCGACTTTCAAATTACGTACAATGATACGATATCGATGAGTTCGATATTTCAAAAAACAGTCCGGCGCCGACGTGGTTGCTGGACTTGAGCCATGATTATCTAATTGAGCGATCGATTGTGGTGCGAAAAGAACCGGTGAAGCGCATTCGCCTGATAAGCAAATTGCAACTGTCGAGTGGCGGGACTCGCCGCGCCGAGCACCCGCGCAGGGTGAAAGACGGGATCGGATACATCGTATCTTCACGCACGGGGGTGCACGAGTGAAACAGTTATGTTTTGATAAGAGTGCGTAACCATAACATAGAAAAATAATGGATATTCAGGTAAAACAATTAGGTATGTTTTTTGTGAAATGTTATCAGAATCGTCTAAACTTTCACCTCCATTAAGCTTTCATGGTTTTGCATATACAGCCAAAAATATACTGAGAATTAAAATAAATAAACTAAAATAAACGCACGCACATACACGCACACACATACACGCACACACATACACATACAACCAAAAGGTTGCCCATCGTATATAATACATAGAGACAGAAAGAAACAAAAGAGAGGGAAAGATTGCCTACCGTATATAATAGAAAGAGACCGAGAGAAAGAGAAAGAGAGGAAAGGTCGCCTGGAGGGGGCATAACGCTTTTTCCTTACGTGATGATTTCTGCCAGTTTCATTAACTGTAAGCTACGTAAAAGAACATGTAACAAAGCAGTCCATTTATAGCATCCTGACTCTCTTCACATTACTAAAATAAAATAGATATTACAACCTTTTTTTAATAAACGTGATAGTTATAACCTGTCGTTAGCCCCATTGAAATAAAGTTCATTATTTTTGTAGAACGCTACATATTATGTAGTACAGTGATATAAATATGTCATTGAAAGACAATAAATAATTATCGCATTTATACATATCTGTAAATGAAAGAAACCCGAGAGTCAGCTGTGTATAGTTGTGCAACTATTGTAAACTAAACTTAACTTGTATTTCCAAATTAGCTGTTTGGAATTAGAAACATGCATATTCACATTTAAACAGCTATGTCACGGAAAATCATATCGTTATTTACTAGTTAATTTACAGACAGGAAAAATAATAGGAATATTTGACATGAAAAAATGAGGGACGTCTTGTATTTTGTCCAATTTCCAGATTTTGTACAATGCAAGCCAAGGTCATCGTTTATTTTCTCCAATTTCCAGATTTTGTATACTGCAAGCCAAGGTTATTTCGTATTTCTGAAAGCAGATTAATTTCAAGCAAGCACACCAATTGTGCCAATGCCTCAGTGGATGAAGTGTTTATGGGAAAATTCTAGTAAACCTGTGAACATTAGTCTACAGATCACGGGTATAACAAAAATCGTAATATTACAGGTAATGTTGAGTTTCAACCACAGCGGAAGTCGTACCACCACGACGAGGCAGTTGGTGTGCGGAATCCAGAAGTGGTTTCATTGATATCTTCGTTACTGCGGGTCAAACAGGAGACACTGTTGGCCGCCCTCACGTCGAAACGCGCCAGGGCTTCGGGAGAAACACTCGTCATTAATTACAGGTATGTTAATAGTTTGATAAACAATACAAACAAAAGGGGCCAAGGCGCGCAATATTATGGGTAGTGGAATCTAGTCAATAGTACAGTTTCTGTAGAATATGCATGGTATTTATTCAATGAGTGGCAAAATATTTGTAATTATATTAACTGGTTTTGTGATTATGTAGTGTATTGTATTGTCATACGAATTATTGTGATTTTTATTATTATATTGTTATTTTTAAAAAACGTTGCCCCACACTAGGATTTCTCCTGTGTTGTGGGTGCGTTTACAGACATGAATTCCACATACAATACACCCAGACCCGGAACAACTACCTGCAGATCATACAAATATTTGTTCCGTGCGGGAATCGAACCCATGACCCGGAGCGCAGCAGCCGACTGTATCAGCCACTGCACCAACCGTGCATTTATATTATATTATAAGCAACATTAAATTAGAGGACCATTGTCATAGAAAATAGCCTGTTAAATTTAATGACTGTTTGCTCTCTGCTTTGAATAATTCCACACAAATACTTTACCAGTCTCCTGAATAAGCAATACTTATTTGATAAAAGTAACTTTTGTGAGTTTGTTGTGGAGGTCTAAGTCTTCATATTTAAGTACATGATTCTGCTATGTACGTAATTTTCCAGCTGTTTCGACTTATATAAGACAAACCATATTGTTGATAAAAACAATTATAATAATATCCTATAATAGACCCCAGCCCTGCTGTGTGGTGCCGTTTAATAATACTACCACCCCACCTCTTCTCGTGGATGTTGTAAAAGGCGACTACAGGGTTCGAGTAAATTTATAACTCAACTGCGATCGCCAATTCGTCTGCCAAGCGTGGCGATTATGGCAAAACACCCCAATGAACACACAACAATAACCCATACCGGTTGTTGTGGCAATCTTTGGGGAAGGCTTCTGTCCAGGGGGCCTAGACAAAATCCAAGCGTTTTCCGTTCACAAGTTAGTAAGTAGTAAGTAGACAAGTTACACATGGAACGCGAAACGCCTATTCCGCAGCGTTACCCGAAACACTCTATATTTAGTCTATGGAATAATGTGTAGCAAGTGTCAAACGCAATTGCGCGCTAACTTTTTAAGTGTTGCGTGTGTGTGTGTTGACATTTTTAACTAGTATTTTACCTACTCTACTTGAGCCTTAAGGAATGCATAATGTAAACAACGACCACACAATGGTGCGCTTATGTGATTGTGGTTCTTAAATTTGTTATTCCTCTGCAGATACGAGTATAAGCTCGAATTCGATCCTAATATTTGTTTCATTGATAGCGTATTAGAATGCCAGTACCAAAATGTATGCTCACTGTGCACAAATCTTATGATTAAAATTCTAAAATAAAATCTTAGAAAGTCAACTCCATACACTTTGATTTTTCCGTTGGCGTTAACGCTTACAGAAAAGGGATTTTGTCTAGGCCCCCAGCAGTGGACGTTTTTCGGCTGAAATGATGATGACCCGGATGCAAGACCTCGTCTCATACAGAGAAGGAATAAGCATTTATTTCTTTAAAATACTATTGTTATTCTTTATCTCCTTTCAGGTTGCCAGAAGCGATAGCGACGCGCGATGCTATGGCGAAGTGCTTGTACGGTGCTTTGTTCGACTGGATCGTAATGCAGGTCAATCACGCGTTGCTCTCTAAAAAGGATACGCTTAGAGAACATCAGGGACATAGTATAGGTGAGTTGTTTCGGAATTCAACTCAACCTATAACCTGTAGCCATGCCCAACTGCTAAATATACTAGCACAAGAAAACATAAACTGTGTCAAGCAATTTATCGATCTTAAATATTGTCTTATGAGCTACGTAATTTAAGCTGATAGAGTGAAATAAAGCTATAATGATAGTTAAACGCCGAAAAGTGCAAAACTCACGCGGTCATCCCTCATTTTGTTTAGTCCTGTTTGAGGTTATCGAGTTTGGTGAGAGCTTCAATATATGCAATGTTGGAAGGTTACCCTGGTCTTCTCGCTATTCAATTTTATATAATATGTACTAATACCAGATTTCAAAAAAATTGTGCTCTAATCCTAGTTGCTCAGTTCCGAGAATAACCGGCATGAACGGCCATGGTTACGCTTCCAAATTGAATAGATTGTGAGGCTGACGTATCATTTCGGCCGAATGAAGTCCACTGCTGAACACAGGCCTCCCCCAAACCCTCCACCACAATGACCGATATGGGTGTGTTGTGGGCTAATTGGGGGGGTTTTGCCATAATCGCCACGCTTGGCAGGCGGGTTGGCGATCGCAGTTGAGTTGTTAATGTACTCGAAGGACGCTGCTGCCCATCCTCCGGCTAATCCCTGAGTCGACTTTTACGACACCCACGGGAGGAGATGGGGTGGTGGTATTCTGAGCCGGCACCACACGGAAAGTCTCAATATAGCGTGCTTCATTCATAAAGGGTGTACGTAGTACTGGTTCCAATAATGAATACATTAAATTTCCTTTGTATGCCATCTAGAATTATAGGAGCTCTTTTAGTTTGATAATTTTTGGTGTCTGAATGACTGTCAACCTAATTGTGCGCATTATGAAGGAAATTTTGTCACAAGTTTAACATTGCAGTAGCATTACCATTTAAGCTGTCTTAGATCATCAAGTAAAACCATTAATACCTTTGTTTCCCAGGCGTTCTCGATATATTTGGATTCGAGGACTTCGGTCTGAGCAACAGCTTCGAGCAGCTGTGTATCAACTACGCGAACGAGCACTTGCAGCACTACTTTAACCAGCATGTGTTCAAGTACGAGCAGGAAGAGTACAAGCGGGAAGGCATACCTTGGACGGATATTGGCTTCTTGGACAATACGGGCTGCTTGCAGTTAATCGAGGGAAAGGTCAACGGACTACTGTGCTTGCTTGATGATCAGTGCAAGTGAGTTGATATTACATGCGCACACACACAAACACACCACAGCCTGTAAACGTCCCAAAGCCCACTGCTGAACATGCCTATCCCAATCACTACAATGATTTGTCGGAGGGATGTTGTCATAATCACCAAGCTTGGCGGGCGGATTGGTATTTGCAGGATGCTGTCACGAGCACATGGAAGGATGCAGCCCATCCTCTATATATCAACCCTTAGTACCCTTTTACAACCATGAGAGGAGAGGATTGGTCTATTCTTTGCCAGGAATCTCACGAAACTGTCAGGGACCACACGGAATTGTCAGGTGCCACACGGAACTGTCAGGAACCACACGGAAATGTCAGGAACTGTTAGGAACCCTATTTTGTGGAAGGAAGTGTATTTTCCCCCTAAACTTTGCTAGTTCAATGGATTATGGGTTACAGCTTCGACTTATCATTGTTCATAGTACTACTATTAAATTTCATAAAATCAACTATCACTACTGCTAGTACTACTAGTAATACTGCTTCTTTGATTAGAGGATTAAATAATCAGACCAGGGAATCGAATCCAACGATTGATAATCCAAAAAATTGGTATAGCGGTGCAGTTTAATATTTTAAAATTCATTTCTTAAAGTTTAATAAATCCTTATGAGAAGAAATTTACTCATCCCTCGTATGCATTTTAAATCAAATAAACTCTGGGTTATACCATAGTACCGACGAAATGCGATCGCACCAACAATGCAGTTCTTCGTTACCATTTGGGGAATTTAGGCGTGAAGGTATTTTATATAAACAAATGCTATTTACCGAGTATGTAATCCGTTTAAAAGTGCTTTACATACAAGACATTAACTAGTATGTAACCAGTAATGATAATTTCATTTCAGTTTCCCGTGGGCGACAAATGAGACGTTACTGCAGAAGTTTAACTCAGTTCATGAAAACAATCCATTCTACGAGAAGCCCCAGCGACGGGAACCTGCCTTTGTTGTGAGACACTACGCGGGCAGAGTCAAGTATCAGGTAAGATCGTCATCGATATTAACTACCAGTAAACGCCACCAAAATGATAGTACCTACACTATCTCTGCCTGTGTCTTAAAAGGGCACTAGTGTCTATTCAGAGGACAACGCAGCAGCGTCTGGTTTGAGATAATACAATTTATGGCAATCAGCAACGCATTTGCCAAGCTTGGCCCATATCGCATATAATTCTAAGTCATAGTTTATGGTTGCTTTACTGTACTTATCATAAATTATTATATATTAATTCAATGGTGGAAATCTGTGGAGGAGGCCTTTGTTTAGCAGTGGACGTCCTATGGCTTCGTTGGATATGATGATAGTTTTTGAGTATGACTTGGGATTTTATTGTAAAAACTTATACATTGACATTCAAATTATTTGCTTATCTTCTGAAGGCTAGTGGCAGGAAAAACAGTGTGTTTGTTCCTGGTATTACTACTATTGGTATCACTATTTTTCGCAAGGGGGTTTTGTGTGCATACAAAACATTTTCATGAATGTACTGAGATAGATCAGTCATCTTTTTTTTTTGTTTTTTTTTTTTTTTGTTAAACGTTGCCCCACACTAGGATTTCTCCTGTGTCGTGGGTGCGTTTACAGATATGAATTCCACACACACAATACACCCAAACCCGGAACAACTACCTGCAGATCGTACAAATATTTGTTCCGTGCGGGAATCGAACCCACGACCCGGAGCGCAGCAGTCGACTGTATCAACCACTGCACCAACCGTCATTATATTAATCTCTTTAAATTTCTCTCTGATGGAATATTTAGGGCTAAACTTATAAATTAACCGAATAGCTCGTTTTTACAGCACAATAATTGTTTGATTATTGGTAGCATTCCCCCATAACAGAATACTGTACGACATTTAGTCGCTTTGTTTCTTTAATATTTTCTTTAATAAATGCTTTAATATTTTTGTTAACAGGTAACAGCGATGCGTGAGAAGAACTTAGATCTAATGCGGCAAGACATAGTGAGCGTACTCAAGAACTCTTCGCTAGCGTTTGTGAGGGAACTCGTTGGGGTGGATCCTGTAGCCGTGTTCCGATGGGCGATAGTGCGGGCATTCTTTAGGTAATGGAGTTGTTGTAAATGTATGTTAAAGATAAGTATTGACCGAAAGTGTACTTAAAAATGTACTTGTTGATGAAAAATGTTGATGAAGATCTACTCTTCGCCATTGATTATTATAACATCATCGTTTATCGGGTCATCTGTCCAACGATTTAAAGAAGTTTGGTCCCTGACGGTAGTATGGTCCTCCAAAGCTTTTTTAAAAACTTGTTTCCGATGATTTGCAGGGGTTACTTTGCCTTCTTGGAGGCAGGCAGAAGACATCGTGTTCACAGAGTCGACGGGGCGTCTAGAGTACCGCGCGCCTCCATACATGCCCCTAATGACAGCATTATTAGGTTTGTGCCAGACCAAATTGCACCTTATTGCAACTATATTATGTTAAATTTGCATTTAAAAATAAAAATCTGCTTATTTGACGAAAACATTATCCACTAACTGCAAATTTTGCCATACATATTAACTTGAAAGGCATGAAAATTATTACATACTATATGAACAATTGGCAGTTAAAAAAGATAATTTAAATTTGTATTGTAGGTTGTGCTTTCACCGCAAATGCTCAGTAAGAAACATTGCCAATTGAGATATTTTCCACCGATCTTTTTTAATATATCATTCATTCAGCACGAATATACTTGCATATTTAATGTAAATATAGCACTTGCGGTTTGAAACACGACCTTCTTGAGATTTATATTATATTATTATGTATTATGATATAGCTTTTGCAAGCAACGTTATGTGACGTAATGATATGTGTCTTGTTGCTCAGCCAACTGGTGACAGTATCGTCAATCAATCTTGCGATCAACCGCATTGCGTAAGTCACCGAATTTACGGCATGCTTGTTATATGTTCTATGTGCACCTAACGCATGGACACCCATGTTTTTAGTCAACCTGTAACACCCTTTGTTGCGTTTATACTGTGCCCAGACAAGACTATGGCTAGGTTGTGCCCGACATTTCACGATCTAGCCGCACTGGATTGTGCCCGACATCTCATGATCTAGCCGCACTAGATTGTGCCCGACATCTCATGATCTAGCCGCACTGGATTGTGCCCGACATCTCTTGATCTAGCCGCACTAGATTGTGCCCGACATCTCATGATCTAGCCGCACTGGATTGTGCCCGACATCTCTTGATCTAGCCGCACTAGATTGTGCCCGACATCTCATGATCTAGTCGCACTAGGTTGTGCCCGATATCTCACGTCCTAGCCGCAGTCTTACTTCATGTCTATTTGTTGACTCTATTAGTACAGAAACAATTAGTTTTCACCTGCTAGTTCTCTAATAGAAATTAATTCATCGTCACTACGCGGTGACACTGCGTAGGTATGCATGCATCTCACAGAAACATTTAATTTGGTTAACTGACTTAATTTTTGTTACCTACATTAATTTTGTAATCCTCGATTCCTTTCTCACCCTACATCAAACCAACGAACAGAACGCCACACAGAGCAGCGAGTAAAGCTCGTGAAACACCGGGGCGAGCGAACGCTGATACTAAACTGCGAACTGAGACGCCAAGCGCGACGCGCGTGGGTGGGAAAGGGACAAAAAATTACAGAATCGCTGAGACACGAACGCGAAGGGTCGAACGAGAGCGCGACGACCGCACGTTCGACGACACCGACGTTATGCAGCGCGCCAGCCAGATCGTTATGTACGTGCGATGCAACGACCGATATGTGACATGCTCTGTCTCTGTCTCGCACTTTCACGTTCCTCAAACAAAGTGATACACGAATGAGTGCAAATTGTCACATTAGTACCCAACATCCTGATAGGAACACGCGGTAACTAAATAGATCGGCTGATTGTAGAATTGTTTGCATTCGAACCGTTTTCTATCCATTTGTGATCAGTCGATTTTTGATCAGCTGATATAATTATATTTCTCGCGCGGCTAACCTAAATATTAATTCCCTTTCTTTTTTTTATTAAACGTTCTGTTTTGTTTGTACTCATTCAAATTTATAATTTAAGATTTTGTTTGATGAAGTTTTGCGGTTTTCGGTTGGGGTCTCTTTTCACTGTTCTCTACTTCACGGTGGTGGCTATGGGTTTTCAGTTTTCGTGCATTTTTCTGTCGCATTCCTTTTGTAACGTTTATGTAAAGCATATAATTATATATCGGCCATACGCACACAATTACATCGTCTATCTCAATGTTATATACCAGTGACAGTTTTGATTAGAATTTTAGAACACATAGATGCTGTAATTGTCTTTGTTGCTTTTCTGTGGGTTAATTAGTTAGCAGATATCTGCAGTTTTTGAAAAACCTGAGCTGTTGTCATTGCAAAACATCAATTATAAAACTTATATTCTTTTACAATTAGCTTATTTTGGATCGCAGATAACGTAAATCGTTTTATATCAGCTTCTTTCGAATTGCAATATATAAAAGTTTTGTTTAAGAATACATTTACCAGCATGTATGTAAATAAATTGCACATTTTCACAAAGCAGTCTTTACTTAGGTGGTTGGTGTAGCTGCTTTAGGAGATCTCATGATACCGTGGATTGTTTTGCCATAAAATACTTTTTACATTCAAACTCCACGCTGTGATCTCTTAAAGAATTCCCCTTAAAAATTCCTGTTATTAATATAGGTTTGATTTGCTTCAACAGGAAAAACAAGTCGTTTAGGCCTCGAGAACGTGCGAAAAAAGGTCTAAAGAATCTTCAGAGCGTAAAAACGTTAGCGGGTCGGACAGCGGCGCCTGCGGGCAAACGAAAACAGCCGCAGACTGTAGCTGCTCAGTTTCAACACTCTTTATCTGCACTAATGGATACATTGAATCAAGCCAACCCCTTTTTTATTAGGTAAGACACTTTGTATCACTTAATATTATAGTGTGGTTTTCTTCTATACATAAGTAAATTCTTCTAATAATAAGTCTTTGCCTATGAAATTGCCGTTCTGCAGTACTGGCCATTTCAAATAAAAATATGCTATGAATTCTAAGTTATTTTATTTTATAAAGATGGTTTTCATTATTCAAAATCAGTCTTGTGTATTGATCAGTGTTATGTTTTCATCACGCTTGAATCTTTTTCGTCGTCATGGATACGTTGGAAATTCGAGTAATAATTATGGAAGCCGTCGTCGCAGCAACGCGGCACAAGCGGCACTACAACTCGTTATTGGTTTGCCCGCTTCCATTCTGGAAATTTCGATCTGAAAAATGAATCCCGTGGTCGTCCGGTAACTTTGGTCGACAATGACGTATAAGAGCTGGGGTTGAAAGCTCTCCGTCATCCGCCGTACTCATCAGACCTTGCGTCTACAGACTTCTACGTTTTTCAGAATATGGATAACGTTTAGGCGGGAAAAAAAATCAATACCCGAGGCAGTACAAAATGCCTTTGGAGAGTTTGTCGCCTCGCCGTTTCTTCAAGAAGGGCATCGATAAACTGCTACTGTGTTGGCAAAGATGCATCGATGGCACGGGTGATCACTGTGATTAAAAAATAAAAAGGATAGTTTTTTTTTTTACTGTACTTTATTTTGTACAAAACGGCAATTTCATAGGTAATTTAATGTAAGTTATAGGTTCAAAGACCTTATAAATAAATCGATCCGTGTATGTATGTTGCCTGCGGAATCCAAAACTGCTGGACCGATTTTAATGAGGTTTTCAGGCATCTTCAGATTAGCCCAGATAAACAGTGTTTTTTGTCAATATTGTGTCATATTTTCCATAATTAGTGCTACCAGTGCGAAACCGGGGCGGGGCGCTAGTATTATGTACTAGTCTAATTGATATTTTATTATTGGTAAATGTTCACCCATTTGCTCACAAGAGGGTTCCCATAAATATTTAGTAGGAACCATGCCTTCATTGAAGACTTTATTCTACAGATGTATTAAATCAAACGCTGAGAAAGTCCCTCACGTTTTCGACGATGAGACAGTACAGCGTCAGTTACGGTACACGGGCATGTTAGAAACGGTTCGCATTCGTCAGGCCGGGTACAACGTGCGGCTCACATACGAGGAATTCATACAACTGTACAGGATACTGTTGCCTAAAGGACTGCTCAGCTCGCAGACTGATGTGCGGCACTTCCTCGCCACGTTGAACTTGGATAGGGATAACTATCAACTAGGTAAGGAAAATTCTGCAATTTGATTTTTTTTAGTCTTAGATTGTCGGCATCGGCAACGAAGTGCGTGAAACAGGCGTCGGCGCGGTACAAGAGAATGAAGCTGATTTATACAATCGGATTTTTTTGTGGCAGATCCATCGTGTTTAGCATTTACTTACGCCGCACACCCCCCCCCCCCCCCCCCTCACATTAGTCATCAGGAGTAATGTCCGGCGCACATGCCCCCCGCACATGCCCCCGCTCGCACTCATTCCAACCGTGCCGTCAGTGTCAGGGGTGCAATTCTCTAAGCTCAAACATCCATACATCCTTGAATACAGGGGTGCAATTCTCGAAGCTCGAACATCCATACATCCTTGAATACAGAATTGAAATAACAGTGATAACCCAATTTGGTAATCGCTAAGTATGAACCACATGGCTGTCCTCCTGCAACGTGTCCTTGAATAGCTTCAATCATATCTTAGCAAATATCAAGTTGGTTTTATACCGTTATTTCGATTCTATATTTAAAGATGTATGGATGCTTGAGCTTAAGGAATTGCACCCCAGAATTGAAATAACAGTGATAACCCAATTTGGTATTGGTGGTAGCTTAAGACTGCGCCGACCAAAATAAGCCAAAACCGCTGTCACGGTTTAGTCGATGCTATCAATAATATTGCAAAATTAAATTTTTTAAAAATACAATCATTATCATAGAGAAATTATCTACAATTGCTTCGACGCAAAATTTGAAAATAATACTTAGTTTGATACGAAATAAACTCGTAAAACTGGGCAAAAACTAAAAAATGGCGTGCCGGCGTTCAGTTGAATTAGGATAACGTAATGTACAATTTTGTCACAAATTTCAAGTATAAAATCTCAAATGTACAAACTACAATTTGTTCGTTTTACATTTTCAAAATATCCCTTGGTAATTTAAATATGAGTTTTTGAAAAAAGCTACGCAAATCTGCCATACATTTTTACTATGAGCTCGCGGCGGTAAATAAATATGCGAGACACGGTCTCGAAAATTTAGTCACGAGAGCGACGAGAGGGGGTACGTTTCGTTGCGGAGCGACCGTCTGGCCGGAACGAACGATCGCGATCTGTGTGTGTACACAAAGGCTTCATAGAGTAAAACGAGACAAGTCTATTTTTACAAATTCATATTAATTCTATTAAATGTAGGTATTTGACTTATTATGAATGAAATAAATTTTGCAAGTTACTTTTGAAATGGTTATCAGAATTGACTTCGATGATAAAGCAATGTTACGGTGTTTGAGAGCTGAACTGATGCTGGAGCCGGAAGGTGGTCACAGGATGAAGGTGGTCACAGGATTCCGTCGTGGTTAACTTAGACACGCTGAGCTTGGACTCATTAGATTTGTCTCAATGAGTAGTTGGCTGATAGATGGTTACCAGGGTTTGATGATGGAGCCAAAAGGTTTCAAAGGATATCCGCTATAGTTAACGTAGACACACAGAGTTTAGGCTCGTTAGATTTGCCTCAATGAGTCGTTGGCTGACAGATGAAGACCCGGTTCTGATGGCTCTGGAAGGTGGTTACAGGATCTACGCTGTATTTAACGTTGACACCCTAAGTTTCGGCTCGTTAGATTTGCCTCAATTAGTAGTTGGCTGACAGATAAAGACCAGGGCTGATGATGGAGCCAAAAGGTTTCAAAGGATATCCGCTATAGTTAACGTAGACACACAGAGTTTAGGCTCGTTAGATTTGCATCAATGATTAGTTGGCTGACAGATGAAAACCAGGTTCTGATGGATCTGGAAGGTGGTTACAGGATCTACGCTGTATTTAACGTAGATACCCTGATGTTTTGGCTCGTTAGATTTGCCTCAATTAGTACTTGGCGGACAGATAAAGACCAGGGTCTGATGATGGAGCCAAAAGTTGTTCAAAGAATCTACGCTGTAGTCAACGTAGGCTCATTAGATTGCTTTGGATGAGCAGTTGGCTGGTAGATGGGCACTCAGGGTCTGTTGCTGAAGCCGGCAGCTGGTAATGGGATTTATAGTGTAGTAAACTAAGACCCACCGAGGTGAAGTTATTTGTGTGTAACGACCATGACTATTGTATTGTAGGTTTTGGTAAGGTGGACGTCGTTGGAACTGTTCACCAATGTGATTTGGTGAGATGGGTATAGACTGATTAGACTGTATAGACTACTCAATAATGCGCGACGACGAGCTTCGAGTTTTACCTATCCTGTTTTGTAATATTTTTCTCGTTTGTTTTTATTACTACTGTCTAAGATAAACTAAATGTACCCAATCTTTTTAACCAATTGTTTACTCAATTTTGTTTTGGTGAAAATGGGAAGACGTTAGAACGATATTACCCAAAAATTAGTGACGCTAGATTCAGAAAAAATCTTCTTAAAAGGAAGTACGTACCTAATTGTTTTCTTGTAGCTTACATTTTTGTAACCCGACTCTGTGTGTCTGTCTGTTTGTTTGTCTCACGAAAACGGCTGAACGGATCGTAATGAGACCACAGGGTACAGGTAGCAGCCTAACTTAAACAGTGAGGTATGTTTTATTTTAATCGGCTGAATAGATCCGGCGATACACGTCGAACCCTTCATTGAAGGTAATCGCATATAAACTAGAGGTCAAGGTTTTTGGTTAAATCAGTGTAATAAAAATACAACTAGATGGTATCATAACAACATCATGAGTTGTTGGGTGGTGGTAGTAGATTGTGTAGTACTGGTGTTGGTCGGTGTGTGGTAGTAGTGATGGTGAATGGTGTGGTGGCGATGTTGGTGAAGGGTGTGGTGGATAGTGTGTGATAGTGATGATAGATAGTGTGGTAGTGGTTATGTTGAATGGTGTATTGCTGGCTATGGTTCACGGTGGTAGTATGGTCGGATGTAGATGTGGTGATTTGATGTGGTGGTATGTTGTGGTGATGTTGTGATATTATAAAATACAGATCCATGAATAAAAACAAAGTACCTACTGTAATGTCATATATATAGATAGATACCTGCATAGAAAGTTAAAAACTATTTTCCTACATCCACGCGGATGAAGCCGCGGTAACTGCTTAGTTAATAAAAACAATTAATACATGTGTGTAGTGTTTTCTAAAAAGTAACTAAGTACGAAATATTTCAAGAGTAGGTACTACCTACCGCCTTCTTTTTACTCGACTATGGCGAAGCCAAACAGAGGGTATATTTTAGCTGTTTTTAGTTTGTATGTATGTCCTAAACTGAAAAGGATTAGGTACAGGTAGAATACAGTCATGCATGCATTGAAATCGTAGTGGGAAACATTTTTTTAAATGATTTATTTATCCTAAGTTTTGTTTTAATGCGTACATTATATATAATCTTCTACCCCTAATCAATAAATAAATAATAATAATTGTTCTTTCATGATGCTCAATACCGCACACATATTTTTCAAATCCTGACGTAACCTACTTTAGTGCAGACACGGGGCGAACGACCGGCCGAGCCGAGCGGACTTGATTATGTGTGCGTGACGACTCACACAACTAGCGAGTTGCAGTAAATACCTAATTGTGACCGGCGACATATGCTCGGCGCCCTCTTAAGGAATTGCACCCCTGCACGGTACGGCTATATGGCATGGACGGCATAAACAAGTCGATTTCGATCATAATTATGTTGTTATGCGAGTTTTGTTTTGCGCTATCTGTATATCGGCTAAAGAACGTCCAAGGCTGACCAAAGGCTTCCTCCATCGACGACAGGTTATATGCCGTGTGTCGTCATTTTGGGGGGAATTTGTCAGTACTTAGCACGATTGAAGGCGAGCTGGTGAGCGCCGAATGAATGCTGCTCCACAGGTTCATCACTCTGGTTTAAAGCCCTTAATCGCCTTTTACGACATCCACGGGAGGACATGGAGTGGTGCTATATTCTTAATCCGGACACCACACTATTCACTACCAGAAGGCGAATTCATGTAATAGCTTGGCGCAGCGCGTTCATTATTCTGACTTTCGAATGCCTTGCTCCCGCTAAATGATTTTGACATCAACTCAGGCGCAACCAAAATCTTCATGCGCGAGAGTGAGCAGACGAAGCTAGAGTATCGGCTGCATCAGCAGATCATGGCGTCAATCATCACAATCCAGCGCTGGTTTCGAGCTGTGCTGGAGCGAAGACGGTTCCTCGCGCTGCATCGGGCTTCCGTCGTCATACAGTATTTCTGCAGGTAAGTTATTACATTAATTCATCAATATCTTTGCGGAAAAAAGGCATCTTTCAGAAAGGAAATATTGTTGCGCTAGGTAAGGTTAAAACATGAATTCAGTCTTAATACTCAGGAGAAGCTGCTCGTCGATGGTTAGCTGACAAGTTCGCCTTGAGTTGTAGGTTAAACGCCAAAGCGTTATCGTTTTTTTGACAGGATACATAGCATACTGGTTGTAGAATTACGTTTAGTAAAGCTGAGTGATGTTCCTTTCTCCTAATACTCAATGAATTTGTGTATTGATCTCTTTGCTATAATCTTGTCGTGGTTAAAACTGAGGGTCTATTCTTGTAATTAAAAACGTTCAAAATATAGCTCCGATCTAGTCCCAAACTTTCACAAATGGTATTCTCCTAAACTGACACAACGTCAAACGACGACAACTTATATTGCGATGCGATCGAAAATAGATTGGTAGTTGATCGAAGCTAAAACGGTATTCTGTGAATTGACACGGCCCGTGTCAGTTCACAATATGAAAAGAATGTGTTGTGTAATAGTGGTAATAAAATTTTCCTTTAAATAAACTTCAAAATTGAATAGAATAGAATATAACTTTATTGCACACCAAAATATTAGGAAGGATTATTTACACTTTTACTAAAAGCAGATTAAGATTGCATTGAGACTAGATTGAGATCTTACTGAAACCAGATCGAACGTTAAGTGGAGCAAAACTGTATTTTTATTTATTATCAATTCGTAGTTTAATCTCAGTTTGGTCAATTTTCAACCATAGAATAAATTACTGATGAGAATTAGCCCTCAGTTCGCGAGTTAAAAATCCAAAGGTTAGTATCGGGTCCTTCCAGAAATTCGATATAATTTTTTTTAAGACATTGTTTTGTTATGATTGCCCATTACTCGTCCACCACCTCTCACTGCGGCCAAGACACCATTAACCGTCAGTACGATCGGTCCTGGAGCTTGCGCGACCGGCACTGAGAAAACCATTACCACACCCAGATCCCACCCATTTTCCGCCTGTTAGCTTAGGTTTCCCTGACGTCAAACTACAAGATAGTAGGGCTAGGGACTGCAGGGTATTCTAGGTTGTGCTATTAAGTACAGATAGGGAGTAATGGTTTATTCACGTATCGATGTGTCAACAAACGTTGGCCCCGTACAACGATCAAACACGGACATTAGACTAGTGTACAAGGAGGTTGGACTAGCGACACATGTCCCACAGACAGTGGCTGTCGGCGCGGCACGTGGCGGTGGTGCGGCTGCAGGCGTGGTGGCGCAGCGCCCGCACGCGGCGCTGGTACGCGCGGCTGCGGCGCGGCCTCGTGGCCTTCCAGGCCGCCGCGCGAGGCCACCTGCTGCGCCGCGCGCTGCGAGCCCCGCCCGCGCGCCTCGCACTCCCCGCATCCGGCGACACCGAGGTACGGCGCAGTGTAGCCAGTGGCGCATGCTTTAACATTCCCTATTCCAAGTTTTGCCAGAGTTCGCTCCGATCCGTATGAGATTTATCGATAAAAGGTTTAAGGCTATGCTGTATCTGCTCTATTACTTCAGTCAACGTCGGTCATTCAGTAGAGTGGATCTTACCGATCGATGAACTTAAATTTATAAAAAATTGTCTACTTAATTTACCTTAGTTTGAAAGATTAATGGGTAATAGAATGAAAGTATCAGATGAACTGACTGCAAATACTTTTTTTTACATTTGATTTGACACATGCCAGTGTTAACTGCTTTCATCCAGATGTTGGTTGACGGAAATCTATCACCTATACAATAATGTTTTTACCACAAAATATTACTCTGATCGACAATTCCTAAGAAGACCTAGTTACAAAGAAAGTGTATTTTTACGAAGTATTTAAAAAGGCAGGACTCATTTTCTTAAGCAAACTTAAATCGAAAACTCTCACCCAGAGATTGAAAGTTTTAACTTTAGATGTTCAATGAATGATCTAGGTGTGCACCCTTTCCAATTATATGTCTATTAACTCTTAGGCCGACTTCACCGCTCGCCGATAAGAATAAAAACTTATCCAATCTATAACTGACAGCTAATACATAATATATCCTTCTGATAATTGTCTGAACCACGTCGGCAAGTAGCGAAACCGGCCTTTATACTAACTCCGAGCGATTCATGTCACTAATGGCGTCTGTAAAAGTGTTGTAGTACACACGCGCATACAACGTTGTGGTTGGTGTTTGTGTTGACAGCATGACGGTCGAGCCGCGCTTCCCGCCGACAACAATTTGTCCCTGAGGCTATCGACGAAGAAAGATCAACTGTAAGTATACTCGTGTACAGTTCTTAGGCTCCCAATTTTGCCTTATTTATGTATTTGTTATTTATAAAAAAAGGATAACCCCAGAAACACGAATATCGCACCTTCACCGACTAGTAAAATAATGGGTTCTACATGTGTATATTGGTTCATGTACATAATAGTATATAATAATATTTATATATATTAGTAGGTATATATAGTTACACCACAGACTGCCTCATAATTACTTCTATCTACCATTTTCCATCCTAAGGTTACCTTTTTTTTTTTTTTTTTTATTGGTGCCCAGTGGAAATTCATCATGAACTTCCTTCGCCCCGGGGAAGGGCGAAGGGGTATGCCGGACTCCTACCGGCTAAAACCACTGGAGCGGTCATCTTCGGCACGTAAGGGAGGCTCCAGGTCCTCGTATGATCACACTAGAGCCGCCCACTAGTGCCACGCCTATTGGCACATCTCGGAGAGGGTGACTGTAAAGCGGTCACCCCCCAGGGGGATTGTAAAGGATCCCCCAAAGCGTCCCACGGCAGCGCGTGACCACATGCGTGCTACCGTCTTCTCTTGGGTCGCTTGGTGTGGGCACGCAGATTCCCCAATCTACGCACCCGCGAACCCAGAGGTCCCCCACCTTATAGCAACGGCAGGGGTTTTCAGGCGTATCGGAATTAGGCGCCAGGGCGGTTGTTACCCCGGCGCCGTCTCCTTCTTCTTCGAGCGGGATCGGCCCTCTCCCGATCCCGCTCTGCGGTCTCCTTCTGGAGCATGACGCTCTCACAGAAGGAGACCATTGCATTCCAGTTTTCGTGCTCTGCCAACATAGCCGACACTACTGCTGGCAGAGAGAGATCTTGCCCGATCCGATCGACCAGGATCCGCCGCTCGGCGGCCCACGCAGGGCACGCCTCGAGCGTGTGCTGTGCGGTGTCCTGGTCGCTATCACAATGGTGGCATTGTGCCGTGGCCTCGCGTCCTATCCTGTGCAGGTACGCACCGAAACAACCGTGCCCGGTGAGCACCTGCGTCAGGCGATAGGTGACGCGCTCGCTCCTTCTGAGCCAGGCTCCGAAGAGCGGCAGGACGGCCTCGACGACGCGCTTGGTCGCAAATTGCATCCGCAGGCGGTGACGCCACTTTACAAGTGCGCGTCGGCGAGCTAGCCGCCGCAGCCTGTCCAACGCCCCTGGAGGCGCGTTTTCGCCGCTCTGGCGGAGGGAGCGTGTCTGATCGTAGACCCACGCATCCATCTCCGCCAGGATGTCGAAAGGCGGAAAACGCGCCAGGAGAGTTGCCGCCTCGTAGGACACCGTTCGGTATCCTCGTGCGATCCGGATAGCCACTCTGCGCTGCAGACCGTGAATTTTGGTTCTGCAGCGCTGGGCACCTGACAGTCGAGCTGACCATACAGGCGCCCCGTAGAGGGCCACGGACCGCACAACCCCTCCGTAGAGACGGCGAACTTCCTCACATGGTCCCCCGAGATTGGGCAGCAGCCGGTGTAGTGCACCCACTACCCTCTCGACTCGGGGAACGAGGCGCTGAAAGTGCTCTTCGAAGCCCCAACGACTGTCCAGGGTGAGCCCCAGGTATTTCATGTACCGGCCCACCCCGATTCGCGTGTCACCAACGCGTATCCACGAACTGGGTGGTTCTCTGCTTCTTGGCAGTTTGTGGAACCATAGCGCCTCGGTTTTTTGAGGCGCTATCCGCAGACCCAGGGCGTGGATTTTGGCCACGACAATTGCCACCGCTTGCTCTGCAAGCCGGATGGTTCCCTCGAAGGACTCCCCGCTGGCCAACACCAGAGTGTCGTCAGCGTAACAAACTAAGCTGACGCCAGCAGGGAGAACGACACGCAGGACCGCGTCGTAGGCAAGGTTCCATAAAAGGGGGCCGAGAACTGACCCCTGCGGAACCCCGCACGTAATCTCCCTCCGCTTTACGCTACCGTCCCTACCCACGAAGCGAATGTGCCTATCGCGCAGATAGGCCCCTATGATGCCCTGCAGGTAAGGCGGACACCGATGATGGACTAGTGCCGCCTTAATAGCGCCCCACGGGATGGAGTTGAAGGCGTTGACGATGTCTAGACTGACTGCCAACGCCACCCCACCCCGCCGAGACACTGCCTGTTCCGACAGCGAGCGGACGCGAAGAATCGCGTCAATGGTGGACCGCCGCTGCCGGAAGCCATACTGACTTTCGGCCAGGTCGGGGCCAACTCGCGACAGGTGCTCAACGAGTCTTCGGGTAATTATTCTTTCGAATAGCTTCGAAGCCTCGTCAAGCAGGCAAATGGGACGGTATGCAGAGGGAGACTCCGCAGCCCTTCCTTCCTTCCTCAAGAGAACCAATCCGGCTTCCTTCCAGCCGGACGGGAACACGCTACTACGGAGGCAACTGGTGAACAGCCGCCTCAAGCGGTCCCCAAGAGACTGCAGTGCATACACCCACGCACGGCCCGGAATGCCGTCCGGACCCGGTGCAGTGTTGCGACTCTTTAGGCGGCCAATGGCTCGGCCCAGCTCCCCTTCCGAAACCCCCAACTCCTCGGCCCAGTCCGAGGCAATCGGGGGTGGAGAGGGACCAGGATGGTCCCGGACCGCCGGAAAGAGCGTTGAAAGTACTCCCTCCAGCAAATCCGGGGCCATGGTTTCGGTCACGGGGGGGACATAGGGGCGTAACTTGCCCACTACCATTCGGTAGGGTCTCCCCCATCCTAAGGTTACCTGGAAGAGATTGCGGATAGCGATAAGGCCGCCTATTGTACTTTTACTTATTTCAAAACTTCTGTAACAATTTTTTGGTCTACAATAAAGAGTATATAAACAAATAAATACTTCACCTATTGACTACTAATATGTTCAGCTAATAACGTAAAATGGTGCATTCGTAAAAATATAACTATTACCGATATTAAAATAACATAGTCCAATCAGCTTTTCTCCTTTAAAATTGCTAGTTCATGGCTAGTATGCAGATTCAGCACTCTGTAACTTGCCGCTTTACCGTTTTAAAGATTGTCTAGGGAAATTAGGATAACATTTAAAAACACTCGAAATGTCATAGGTTGTCAATCAATTGCATTTCAATAATATTGTTACAATTATTGTAATAAAATAGTTTTTTTACAATTCTTACGCGGCAGATAAACTTGAACTAGACGGAACTTGTTTGGTAATTTGAAATATGACGTAACACTATAAGTTAATATAGATACTTAATAGCTTGCTCTCTACGTGATATATTATAGTCAAGGATATCCACCCCAGGAAACACGACACGAGACTGCGTCGAGGACGCAGTCTCGTCCTCTTGTCCAATCGGAGCCGGAGTCCCTCAAGGATTCGTGCTTGCTCCACTCCTATTCTCGCTGTACACCCGAGAGATTCCAAACTTTCGATTAACTAAATTGGCCCTCGCCGCCGCCGATCCGGCCTCTACCACACCGACAGTAGTCCAATTATGATAATTCGTCACCTCCAAACTTCAATTACCGCTCTAGGCGCGCTGTTAAAAAAATAGAGTATCGAAGAATCTTCCCTGTAGAAGCGGAGACGAGTATTCTCGTTTTAGAAAACATTCCATGTTTGGCCAACCGGTACTTTGGGAATCGCATGCCAAATCATATCAGTCAAACGCAACGGCTGGTATGATGACAACGACCGGTGTGGGTTTGTGTTGTGTGCTCATTGGGGAGTGTTTCCATAATAGCCACCCTTGACAGCGGGTTGGCGATCGCAGTTGAGTTGTAAATGTACTCGAAAGACGCTGCTGCCAATTCTTCTGCTAATCCCATAGTCGCTTTTTACGGCACCGACAAGATGAGATGGGGTGGTGGTATTCTTAGCTGGCACCACACGGCAATGCCAAATACTCGAAAGATATTCTTGCCCTTTCGAGAACACACAAAGTGAACCGGGCCAGTAGTTTTAAAATTCCCAGCAATCCAGCTGTCCCAAGTTTGACCACCCAGCAACGCCCTAAGTCATGAGGGGGGGCGCCCCGTAGCTGTGTAGTGGATTTTGTAGATCCCTCTCCGCCACCAGTACCGTACCCCGAGCGAGTGGAAAAGGCTACAGGAAGTCGGAATATTATTATATTTTGATCATTTTTCGTTCTTGTTATTTCATTTGGAAATAACAAAATTCCGGTTTGGAGTCCCAACCGTTTTACGAACAAACGTGTTGGTAATTTGAATAAAATCGATTATTATTATTCGAGTTATTGGATTATTCGAGTGTTGCTAATTTTCTCCAATATTGTCGACATTATTAACTGTATATTAATGTATATATGTATATAAGCTAACATAATTACTATGTAAGTTCTATCTTAACCAGGTTCGGTAGTTTTTGCGTGAATCCCATAAAACTAACCAACAAAACTTTCTTCTTAAACATGTTAGTATGATAGTATATTTGTGTAATTATAGGTACAATTTACGAATGGACCAAGAGAACTCAAGACAACTGAGGGCGACACAGTCATTGCCGATACCCAGGTATGCAATCAGTTTGTTTATTGTGCCTATTAATTTAGCTATTATGTTATAGTTGTGGGAATGCAGATTTATAGATATGTGTGTGTATAAGGGCTGCTAGAATCGCAAGTGAGAAGAATGTGTTAAAAGAAATACAATGTCTGTCGCTGTGTCCATACGAACCGGCTTACTGTGCAGCTTACTTGCATCGTATAAACATTGAGGACGTGTTTGTGAGCATGCTGTGTCTAGTTTTTCGAGGCTCGCCTTGGAGTAACATTTGCGAGCACCAACAGTTTGAGCGCATTTGAGTGCGACCCACTGCTCGTCTTAAGCAAACGATAACATCAGCTATGTCACTGGTTACTCACCGGACAATCAGGCTAAGTGCGATCACCACCGTAACCCGAGGTGCGGCCGTGCTGATAAGTGTAAGGCAAACATTTGCAAGGTATATTATATACAGTGTCGCAACGATCGGCACCCTGATTAGCTAAAAACAGCTACAGCAGACGCGACAGCAGCTATCGCGGCCCCTAACATCCACTGGGGTGGCAAATTTTTAGTTCATTGGTGTGTCTGACAGAATGTGCGTCAGAGTTCTACGCCTGTTTAATCGCTATCGGCAAATACGTAATACAAAAAAATATTTTTAAACCGTCTGCGACATCCGTAATCAGTCCGTGATCCGTAAACAAAAAAGTGTTTATCTCAGAAGGAATTGTGTTTAATAGCTACCATTCAGATGGATCGTTCTCCGAGTTAGACTATCCTTGCCATGAGACATGAACGTATGTATTTCGGACAACTTTTCAGGAAGTGTTAAAATTTAATCATTGTGGATTTAAAAAGCCATTAAAAATATAATTTTACATTTAAAAAGCTTTTTAAGTACATAAAATAATCTCTAAATATTTTTTTTAAATTGCCGCGCAAACGTCACTCCACCTGATCCCAGAGCGCGTGACGTCATACGTGGGTAAACAAACGTCTGTCAACTTACGAAATCAAGGTGCAAACTGCAAGGTGATTTAATGATTATTGATATATTATCCAATTAAATATGAGGATCAGGAATAAAAGGAAACAAACAACAGATAGACTCGACGACGCGTTGGTTATTGTTTGTTTACCCACGTATGACGTCACGCGCTGTGATTGATGTTCCGTTTGACATGAAGAACAGATTAAAAATTTGATTTTATTTTTTTATTTTAAATAGAAATCAATATTATTTCACAAAAATGCCTAGTTGAAACCATAATAACAATAGTATGTGAATGCGATGCGCCCTGATAGGCCTACCGTTTAATTTAGGGATGTTGTTTGTAATGAAAAAGTAACGAATTCTTGTGACTAAAAAATTTATATGTACAAAAATGGATAGGATAGGAGGTAATCTCCCCGACACTCAATTCATCCCGATTTTGGGAGAAACTTCCAATCTGGGAACATTGGCTGGGCTATGGAGTCTGCGCTGGCGCACGTCGCGCATCAATTACGGTCGCGTGAGCCTCGACCGTACAGTGCGTAATCAGCGGTACTGCTAATGTTATCGGAGGCGTCTTCGCTACGCTTTATTGGCATGGTCCGCGCAGGTGCAGCCATGACTCGTGAGGACCTGTTTCTGGCCTTACATAAACGTAAAGGCTTGGAATGTAATCCCACAAGAGTACATAAATCTAATATTGTTGTAGGGTCGAGAACAAGCGCGACGTAATCATAGACAGTTTAGAAAATTCAAATGTTCAAAAAGTCAAGAAGAGGGTTTCGAAGACAGATGCGATGGTGAAACAAACAGGCACGAGGTATTATGATTATGACTGGTATCTTGATATTTCCTGGAACTAAGGTTTCGAAAATACAAACACGGAAAGACTACATTTGGGCAAATTATCGACTTTTTCATTACACAAATATTTAAGACACTAGAAATAATAATGTGTGCTCTAGAAGTTTCTGAGAGATATCGATTGATGGGTGGTCCTGTGGGGCTAACGCCCTAGCAGCGGACTGCGTCAAGCCGGTACGGAGCATGACTACCTGATTCGATATATATGTAATTGTAGTGCTCGTATTTATGCCATTACAATAAAAACACTGAAACATTGGCTTCCGTACTTTCTTAATTAACAATAAACCATGCTGTGGAGATGTTACCACAGCAGGATCTCTTGTTCCGAGGGATTGCATCATCCATTTAGTTTTAGATTTAGTGTTCTGTGACATCCTCGTCCATTGTTTTTGCCTTTACTGACGATGTCGTCCGACCATCTGGCGGATGGACTGCCTCTTGGTCGTCTAGCATCCATTGGCATCGTCAAACCTTCATCATAGTTAAGCGCCCCGCCCATCCCCAATTTTAACCTTGCGATACGCTTGCCCATGTCAACGACCTTTGTGCGACATGTCATTTCGACATTGAGTATGTGGTCCAGAAGGGAGATTTCGATCATGGCGTCTTCCATCGCCCTTTTTACTGTTCTTATCTATACAAATAAATAAAATTGAAGTGTCTGTTTGTAATGTCAAAAAAACAGCTTTCTACTAAATGCATATGATAGTATGTACATAACATATAACAAAAACACTATTTTTAAACTTTTTGTCTGTCTGTCTGTCCGTCTGTCTGTCTGTTTGTTCCGGGTAATCTCCGAAACGGCTGGACCGATTTTGACGGGACCTTCACTGGCAGATAGCTGATGTTATAAGGAATAACTTAGGCTACTTTTATTTAAGAAAAATAATAAGGGTTCCGCGCAAAAAAATAAAACCCTTGAAATCCAATATATATATTCTATGTCAAGTGTCTATGTCGTAATACTCTAAATTTCATTTAAATTAAACGCGGGTGACACCGCGGGTCCCAGCTAGTTTATAATATTATATATTTCCAAAAGAGGGCCCCTGTTTTAGCGGCCATGTATCAACTATAAGTCAGTAAGTAGTATTGGTAGGACACATTGGTTTTACACCTTGTTTTTCAGGCATGAAGGTTACTGCCCTGACTGCAACAATATACTATAATAATATTAAATGGAAACTGCTTCCATAAATTGATTCAATTTCCAAAATTGTAATCAGTTTCTACAGTAGACCATCAATACAGAATCCCGAACAAGCGTTTCTAGAAACTTCTGGCTGCTTGACTGGCCGAAAGATTATCATGTTTTATTTAAATATTGATTAGGCTTGCATTTGACCTCTATATCGCCTGATGTTAAGCAACGATGCGGTCGACGATGGAGTACGCTTGCCTAGACGGCGGCCGTATTTCAGTGGAAGGATTTTAATGGGACTTTCACTGTAATTTTACTTAGGGGCTAAGCCTTTATAGTAAATATACAGGACCATTTTTCAAACTACATATCTCACAAATTACTAGCACTACATATTTGTGACACTACATATATGAAGGAGTCTTATAACCGATGGTCCTTCCGGGGTAACGCGCACTCAACCGAAAGATGCATGTATATGTATTCGGATAGCCTGAATCGTTAGATTCGTTGTTAGCCTGTGGTTGCTACGATACAGTTGATCCGAACGCGTTTTTTCAGCATACTTGCAATCCAAATGCAGTCAGTCTGGGTCACACTAAACCAAATGATATTTTTTCATATTTCTTAACTATATTTGGATGTCTCGTAGCTAATAGTTTACCACACAGATCTAACTATCTGTGTAGAATATTGGTATCCAGTCATTTGGTTGCATAGATCAAATGGCAGTCTGATCGTGCAGAATACTGATACTCGACCACATCCAGTGAGACTGGGATCCGGCCCTCACATAGTTGGGAAAAAGCTTTGTTCGAACTTTGTTTGTTGATAACACTTTGATACATCCATTATCATATTGTACCTCGCAGCCTGAGCATAACATCCATCGTTTTAAAAAACTTACATTGTTGTCTACTTCGCAGCCTTATACACGATGAAAAAAGCGAGTCTTCGCCGGAAGATGAGCGGAACTGGAGCTTGAACACTAACAAATACCCTGCGGCCGTCGTGATGATACCCAACAAGATCACGCCGGTGGACCTCGCCAACGAGATGCTATGGTTACGGCTCGACCAAAATTATCATATGGCTGAAAAAGATGCAATTACTAAGGTGATGTGTAATCAAATTTGAGTATACAAAATATTCTCAATCATTCGCATTGCAGAATACGACCCATATTATTTTTATGTTATATTACCTGTTTTTGAACGATGAAAACACGAGTTTTATTGTTGAAAAATGGCAGCAGCTTAGGTACCACCAATGATAAGGCGGTTAACTTCATCTGTAAATTGATTGTGCAATATTCCTTTAAAGTAAAGAACAAGATAGTTGAATAAATGCATACGCATAGAAATTAAGGGACAAAGATTTTTTGGAGACTACGTAGCGCCTATGTACACCGTTCTACCATAGGAGTACTAAAAGGCGACTCAGGGTTAATGTAAGGAGGATGGGCAGCTGCATCATTCTGTGCGCTAATAACAAGTGTATTGCGATTACTAATCCGCCTACCAATCGTAGTGATTATGGCAATATTAATGTTGTATGTGTGTGTGCTTAACTTTCCTATTTTTATTCCAAAGCCTTAAGTCAAATAAAAGAAATACTTAAGCATTTTATTACTTTCGATTGTGCAGAAAAGAGAGAAACGCGAGAAAGAACTGGCTGAATTGTTGGAGTCAATCACAAGCAGCAGTGAAGAGTACCTGAAACAGATAGACAATTGGAATCCTACAGAAAATACAGAAACCAATAAAAGTAGTGTAAGGTAAATATCGTAGTCACAAAACCACGATTTCTCTAATATTGTATACGATAAACAATCCACTTTACTAATCAGTTTAGTAGATATTCACAATTTTGTTAAAAGGCAAATATAAGTAGTAATTTCTTATTTGAATGTAGTAACTTTCCTTGTATACAATTTTGCCTTTCTTTTGTCTACATATATTTTTGATGGGTTTATGAGCAAGCAATGTATGCAATGATTACAGAAAATGAACGTGCCCGCTAAAACAGCAAGCGTTCTCGTATATGTGTAAGAGGTTGTGTGTCACCAAAACACGGTTGCTAAAGACGTGTAAACTAAATAATTCTCCTAAATAATGCGGTGTGTAACTAGGCGTGTGGGTGTCGTAAAAAGCGACTAAGAGTTGGTGTCAAGAGGATGGGCAGCAGCACTCTCATCATCATCCACATTTCAGCTAAAGGACGTCGACGCCTGAACAAAGGCCTTCCCATAGATTTCCACAGTTGTGTCGTCATTTTGGGGAAATTTGCCAGTACTCACTACGCTCGGCAAGCGGATTGGTGAGCGCAGTATGGCTACTGTTCCACAGAAGGGACGCTTCTGCTTATCTATCTGGTTTAGAATCCCTTTTTACGATATCCACGGCAGAAGATGCAGTGGTGCTATATCCTTAATGGATAAGACACCACACGAAACAGCACCATCCTACCGTGTGCTGACAACATACTGCGATCACTAATCCGCCTGCCAATAGTGACGATCATGGCAATATTCCCTATGATTGTTCATTGTAGTCATTATTGGATAGCCCATACTCATAATTTCAGCCGAATGAAGTCCACTGCTGGACACAAGCCTCCCCCAAAGTTCGCCACAAATACCGGTGTGGGTGTGTTGTGTGTTCATTGGGGGTTTCGCCATAATCGCCACGCTTGGCAGGCGGGTTGGTGATCGCAGTTGAGTGGTTAATATAATCGAAGGACGCTGCATCCCATCGATCGGCTAATCCCATAGTCGCCTTTTACGACATCTAAGGGACGAGATGGGTTGGTGCTATTCGTAGCCGGCACCACACGGCTTATGTCCATGTTCAGCTTGTCTAGATTACGGGCTAATGTGTGTGTGTAACTAGGCGAGGCTCAGCAGCAGTGTACCAGCGCAGTGTATCAAGTGCCACGTTAGAATCTCGCACGCTGCACTCGCTGCCTCCCGTGCGGCGAGACCCGCGTGCGCCTGCGCCGGTGCCGCCGGCTGCATTGCACACTGATTCAGGTAGGTACCGCACACACTCTAGTGTGATCATACGAGGACATGGAGCCTCCCTTAGGTGACGAAGATGACCGCTCCAGTGGTTTTAGCCGGTAGGAGTCCGGCATACCCCTTCCTTCGCTCTTCCCCGGGGCGAAGGAAGTTCATGAAGAATTTCCACTGGGCAACAATAAAAAAAAAAGGTACCGTACACAGCTACACATGGGCGTAGCTAACCTTAGCTTACGGGGAGGTATTTAAGAAGGGATAAGTGTTTTGGATTTCAGGAAAAGGGAGGGGTAGACTATGTCTCCCATGGTAACAAAGTAATAATGATAATCAAGGACTCCGACATCCTATTTTCTCTGCAGTTACAGAAGTAAGATGACTGATATACGCCTACCCAATTCGATATATTATCCATCTTTAATTGAACTCACGACTTGTAAAATAGTTTTAGTTTTCTTTTTCTTTTTTAAACTTTTTCCCACACTATGATTTCTCCTGTGTCGTGGGTGCGTTAATAAACCATAAATTCCCCATAATACACCCAGACCCGGAACAACTACCTGCAGATCATACAAATATTGGTTCCGTGCGGGAATCGAACCCACGACCCGGAACGCAACAGCCGACTGTATCAACCACTGCACTAACCGTGCCGTCAAATCAAACCTTGGTTAGTGTATGTAGATTTCTACATAAACAGAATGACTCAAAGCAACCTCACAGAAGCATTGTTACATTATTGTAACTGGCTGCAGCCACCGTTCAGTTGCCATTCATTTACAATGCAGCCAATATGACTGCACGAACTGAAGCATATACTAAACGATTGTATGACCTATATTGTAAGGCATACTGTTTACCACCCGCGAATATTTGCAATCTTTACTCATCGTTTATTGTTTTTATATCATTAGGTTCTGTAATTCTGAGTAGTCATTAGTTTAATACCAATATTTTCTCTTGATTTTAAAGTCCTTAATTAATTGTCATTTGTATGAGTAAATAGAACGATTGGAGTTACTTAAAAACTTCATTTCACATTTGTGCCTGTGCCTTTTAAGCCTTAAAATGACTGTAACAGTGATTCCTATAAAAAATAAAATAATCTGGTGTAACAAATACAAAGTGGGGATGTTGGTAATTCTTAGAGTGATGAGTTACATATTGTACCTTCTAAAATTCGTGATTTACTACTACAGTAAGCTGTTTTTTTAACTTTGCTATATTATGTTTATTTTATGCCTTGTTACTTGTAAAGATCGATCTTTGCAGGGCAATTTGGAAACCCCGGGGCTATTTGGCACCAAGAACTATTTCTAGTTTTCTTTATTTTTGAAGTTATACTGAAGAGCAGTGTCTAATTTAAATCGTACGTAATAATTTCGACTGGCTACTCTTTTATCTATATGAGAAGCGTAAATAGTAAAACTTATTCGAATTACCAGTTATATGTCTTTTTTTGTGTTTTATAAAACGTTGCCCCACACTAGGATTTCTCCTGTGTCGTGAGTACGCTTAAAGACTCAAATTCCACACAGAATACACTCAGACCCGGATCAACTACCTGCAGATCGTACAAATATTTGTTCCGTCCGGTAATCGAACCCGCGACCCGGGAGTGGAGCAGCCGACTGTATCAGCCATTACACCAACCGTGCCGTCAAATTCTCGTCCCCATGGTTCCCAAATAGCTCCATTTTACGTACGTTTTAAATGGCAATTGGACGATTATAAGCAGAACGGGAATAGCTAACCGTTCCGCCATTATTTGCTATCGTATCGAAGGTTATAGGCCCGTAATTTTGTTATTAAATGTTGTATTTTAGATTAGTATGGCTTAAGACTTAGTCAAAGTGGAGTTTGAATATGTCTAGAAAAGTTATTAAAGATGATCACGTTTACCTTTTGAGTTTAGATCTTAATTACCTAAACAAAAAATATCTACCGATTTCTTTTTTGATCATTATTGTTGTTCCACTTGACTTTAGCAGTCTTAGATTTTTCACATTTGTATGTATGAAAATATACCCTTTTTACGACATATTCGTGATAACGCCCTCAAAAAAATTAAGTTCTAATATTAATTAATAAAGATTTTCCTATAGTGGAATTTGAAATTGTTCATGAGACTACGTAAGCAATTACGCCATGGGGCAAAATAGCCGTACCCAAGATAAGATAAGATAAAAAATATTTTTATTCATGTAAACCATACAGGCACTTATGAATCGTCGAGACTTTAATTGCCGCGTTCCAAGATGTAGATTTCCTATGGAGAAGAACGGGCAAGAAATTCCATGGTTACTCTTTTTAAATCATATTAAATGTTACAATATTTTATGAGCACAATGTTGTAAAAATCAAGGTTATGTGAAAACAATGTAGGAGAAACGAGTCTAAACTTCTTAAAAAGTCTACAAAACAAGCCTGAATGTATTTGTAAAATGCCGCAGTGCGGGTTCAAAACAACAACAACAAAAATAACTACCGTAACACCAAGATTTCTAACTAAAGGAATATCGTTTTGTCGATATGGTTATGTAAAATGTAATTTGTTATGTAATAAAAAAAGAATTTAACGTAAAATATAAATAAATTAACAATTATTACGTTTGTTTCACCAATATCTGGGACAACGCTCTAACTATTGTGTCAAACATTGACTAATAATACTAGGAACTGCGTCTAGTTGCAAAATGGAGTCAGCACCAAATGTCAACATATTTTTTCAACCTTACTGCTTTCATAATAATGTTTATTTTGTATAAATATTATTGTACTTATTTAAAAAAGACTTTCAATTTTCTAGCGCAGTTTGTATTTTATTGCTCTGACGTTTGCTCCGACGACAGAGATTTTAAATACAAATATATTGCAAACGTTAATAAACTTTTTGTTCGAGTATTAAGGTTTATAATCAACTGAAATTGTTATTACTTTTTCTATATTTCGCAGTATGACATATAAATGTATGAGTATATGAAATTGCTGCCACTTGAGCGATGCGTTTTGGTCCCTGATCCTTAATCTAGTAGTATTGTTGATGGAAGCGTATTATAGTGACGTCCCTCACAGCAGGCGCGGCGGACGCAGCGGTTGGCGCGGAGCCGCCTGCGCCTGCGCCGCCCGCGCGCTCGGCTCGCCGCTCGCCGCGCCGCTCGTCGCGCGGCCCCCCTCCGGACATCGTCGTGGATGCCTCGCTGTCACTACACGACCACGACATCAAGCGGTATTTATTGCATCTACTAGCTTCCTTAAAGCTTCAACAGCCATGTTTTTCAGCTACGAAAATTATCCTATTGTTTATCACAAATTACCATTGTGTGTTGAGAGATTACAAATGATCCTCTAATCCATTTTGCATGTTTTGTACAATATATTTATGATATTAAAACTTGTCGCGAATTTTACCGTGTAGTGCTGGCTAAGAATATCACTACCCCATCTCGTCGTGGGTGTCGTAAAAGGTGGTTATGGGATTAGTCGGAGAATGGGCAGCAGCGTCATTCGAATACAATTATAATGCAGCTGCGTTCGCCAAGCCGTCTGCCAAGCGTGGTGATTATGGCAAAACCCCCCAATGAGCACACAACACAAACCCATAGCGGTCGTTGTGGCAATCTTTTGGGGAGGCTTCTGTCCAGCAGTGGACGTTTTCCAGCTGAAACGATGATTAAAACGAGGAAGACACGATTGCCTTGGTGGGACTGACTTTTTAAACGAAGTTTAGGTCCGTCATCGTGCGGCCCCGTGATGTGATCATCTCGTACTTCGTCAACGCACCGTTGCCAACCACAATAACGGAAGTGACTCACGCAACAAGTGAGCGGATTCCCTGATGGATTATGATAAGATGGACAGTTCACCTGTACCCATATCATACTCAATTACCGTTTATTTAATGTATGTATGTCTAAGTAAAACTAGAAACTCATATGTTTGAAGACGTCCGTTTTAAAAATGTCGTGAATAGCAGATTATGAACATTATCAAACATATATTGACATCCGCACGCACGCTGCAGGGCGGCGTCGGAACAGATCAGCGGGCTAGTGTCGGGCGCGGCGGGCGCGGCGCTGCCGCCGGGCGCGGCGCTGCGCCGGCGCAACTCCGACCCCGCGCCCGGCGACGCGCGCCCGCTCGACCCGCGCTCCACGGACTTCATCGGCCAGACCGGCAACGGCCTGTTCCGGATCGCGGGACACAGGTAACGATCGTTTTACCTTCTATCATTCATTATACCACCTAGAGGAAGTACGTCATGTACTTCCTCGGGAAAAAACCGCATGCCGTTTTTTTTTATTGGTGCCCCGTGGAAATTCTTCATAAACTTCCTTCGCGCCGGGGAAGGGTGAAGGGATATGCCGGACTCCTACCGGCTAATACCACCTGAGCGGCCATCTTCGCCACCGAAGGCACGCTTCAGGTTCTTGTCTCCAATCTACCTCAAGAGCCGCTCATTGGTCACACGCCGTTAGACACATATCTTTATATGGCGGAGGGCCTTAGGGGTCGCAAATGCGCCTATTGGGAAACCTGCGTTCTCATATCGAGAGACTCTGAGATGACGGTGATGTGCATGTAGTCACGTGCCGCCGTGTGCGCAGCACAGCGCATAGCGAGGTTTCGGGGGAATCCTTTACAATCCCCCCGAGAATTGCATGAGGGGGTGGCCTCTTTACCTCTTTACAGTCGCCTACCCTCCGCTTGAGGGGGTGACCGCTTTACAGTCACCCTCTCCTTTCCCCGGGGCGAAGGAAGTTCATGAAGGATTTCCACTGGGCACCAATAAAAAAAAAAAGGTCTACGTGCCTCGACACACCCAGATGATGAAGTAGAGAGCATGTATGAGGACGTACGTAGGGCCATACATAGCTTTTTTTTTTTTTTTTTTTTTTTTTTTTTTTTTTTTTTTTTTTTTATTGCTGCCCAGTGGAAATTCATCATGAACTTCCTTCGCCCCGGGGAAGGACGAAGGGGTATGCCGGACTCCTACCGGCTAAAACCACTGGAGCGGTCATCTTCGGCACCTAAGGGAGGCTCCAGGTCCTCGTATGATCACACTAGAGCCACCCACTGGTGCCACGCCTATTGGCACATCTTGGAGAGGGTGACTGTAAAGCGGTCACCCCCCCAGGGGGATTGTAAAGGATCCCCCAGTGCGTCCCACGGCAGCGCGTGACCACATGCGTGCTACCGGGGCCATACATACCTGCTAGACAAACTTGACTGTTGTAATGGGGGACTTCAACGCAAAGCTGGGCACTTGATGCGATGGTGAGTTGAGAGTGGAGCAATTTGGGTATGGGCAACAGATCCCCAGGGGACAGAGGTTGACCAACTTTTTGGAAATCTTCGTAATGATCTCCTTTTTCCAAAAGCCGCCTCACAGGAAATGGACCTGTATGAGTTCCGAGTTCCACGAGAAATGAGATTGACATCATCATGACCAATAAAAGACAAAAAATATTCAATGATGTCTCCGTGATCCATAGAGTGAAAACCGGCAGTTATCACCGAATGGTAAGAGGCACATTAAACATTAATCTTAAAGTTGAAAATTCCCGTCTGATGAAGTCTACGCTCCGGCTCCCAAAGCTTTCAACTCGTACTCTAAAGCCTCGAGTGCCTGGAACATTGCGTATCTGTGAACGACTTAAAAAATAAACGCAGCGTAGGACGACCTCCAACGAGATGGATGGATGCCCTGGTGAAGGTCGCTGGGAGCCGTTGGATGCGTGTGGCATGTGACCGGACCGGACTTTGTGAAAATCTATGGAGGATATGATGATGATAATGTATTTTTTGGTCTGTTTGCCTGTCTGATTGTACTTGGATCATGCAAGAACTAATCATACTAGCCGACGGGTGTCCACTGCGAAATAAACGCATCCCCCATAGATTTCTACAATGATCGGCGACATTCCGCCCTTAACCAACTCTCACACACTCACTGGGATACTTCTTGGGGTCCAGATTAAAGTAACCTAGTAAAGTAGCCTTTATGATCCCGATCTAAACAACCGTGTGTATTACATAGTATGTAATAAAAATGTATTCTGTTGTCTTAGGTTTCGCAAAGGTAGCAGATTTGCCAAGGGTGACAAATGCGTGTACTGCCATCAAGCGATCGACGCGTTCATCACACAGGGGCAGAAGTGTATCGATTGCAAACAGCTTTATCACACAAAATGTATACAGAACAAGGGCGTCATCACCATGCCGTGCTCTAGTCCTGTCACAGTCGCCAGCAGAGGCCGCCATAAGAATAGAAAGAGAGTCATCTCAAATTCCAATTATAATTTATTAGATAACTCCAAAAGTTCGGTCAGTTCGAACTTTAACTTAACAGGTACTTCAGAATTTATGGATAGAACTGATAAGATAATATCGGACGCGACTGAGTTGCAAGCGATGCAGAATTTCATCACAGAGAAGATTTATGAGATGGAACCAAATGAGAAGAAGAAGCAGTCAGAGGTTAATTGATCATCTTTTTCTGTGCCATTCGATTAATATACTTCAATGAAAATGTAAACTCGATTAAAGTAGCAATTTCTGAGAAATCAACGATTTCTCACGATAATAATTTACAACTGAAATGCAGTTCCTATAAAGTTTTTTTACACTTATGACACTGTAACACTTCCCAAACAAACAAAAACACCTTTTTTTGTATAGATAGATTAAATAAAGATTAATGGTATTAATTTAACGTATTTTTACAGGTGGACAGGGTATTTAAACACGCGTTACTAGAATTCAAAGACAACTTAGTGGCAACATACAGTATCGTTGAAACGAGAGGTTCTGCGCTCAAGTATAAAGATCTCATAGGAAACTTCCTGCATGTTATGGAGACGGTGTGTGCGAGGGAAGGGTCTACGTTGTCAATAACTATGGGAGTTAACGCCTTCAGAGGGTTCATGGACGAATTTATGAGTCAACACGAAACAGACAAGGCGAGAACGAAAAGAAAAAAAGATAAAAAGAGAAAGGTACAGTGCATTATTTACACATAACTACATTATTTATAGCCTAAACAGTGAAAAGTTTATATTGATATACTGCTAAAATAAAAACATAAACAATTCATATTTCATATTTATTTTAGGTGGACGATCCTATCCAATACAAAGGTCACACATTTATATTGTCCATGATCAACATACCGACGGAGTGTGAAATCTGCAAGACCTTCTTCATGTGGCCTATTGAACGATCACTCATATGCCAAACGTGTAGACTTGCATCACATAAGAAATGCTACACCAAGGTAAAGTATAAAATACTTTTTATAATTTTATTATTTATTGTAGAAAGATACCGAAAATGAAACAATGTTTTGATAAATTATTTTTAGTTTTATGGTGGGTAGAGTTCCTTCTCTGCACTAAATCCCAACACGCACATTTTTATTAAATGAAAGTAGAAGTCATATTTTATGTAATATCACCTGAATGTTATAATTGGACGAAGTTACATACATAAA
Source organism: Diloba caeruleocephala (assembly GCA_947459985.1). Classification (NCBI taxonomy): domain Eukaryota; kingdom Metazoa; phylum Arthropoda; class Insecta; order Lepidoptera; family Noctuidae; genus Diloba; species Diloba caeruleocephala. Next base: position 10,392,288 of record OX381618.1, read on the forward strand.
TTCCGTATAATGTCCGGATTAAGATTAAAGCACTACTCACACATTTCTCCTCGTGGGTATCGTAAAAGCCGACTAAGGGACTATAAACCAGAGGGATGGGCAGCAGCGTCTCTTCTATGGATATGGCAGAGACACTGCTATTCCGCGCTCACCAAACCGTTCACCAAGCGTGGTGAGTACTGGCAAATTCCCCCCAAAATGACGACTCAATTGTGAAAATACGGGGAGGGTTTTGTATAAGCAGTGAATATCTTTTGACTGATATGATGACATTACGTGCAAATATGAGAATAATTATTTCTGTTGATGGTGTGAGTTGCATGAATTTATATGATATTGTAATTTATTTTTATTTGCTAAGGTGTCAACAATATGCCGCAAAGAGAACACGACGCCGTCAGCTTCAATCGTTGGTGCCGTAGATGCGGGCGGACGAGAACAAATGGGTGTCGTCACACGAGGAAAGGTACGACAAGAACAAATTTAAGTTTATTGGTACCAGAATCGAAACATACCGCTATCCTAAAAATATTAACTGCAAATCTTCTTATACGTACTTGGTATTAACAAACACGCATCTAGCCGCAAACCTACTCTGCTGAATATTGGCCTCCCAATGATTGCTCCAGTGAGGGGTGATTGCTATAATCACCACGCATATCAAGCGGGTTGGTGATCTCAGTATGTTGTCATTACTATATAAAAGCTACTGCCTATTTTCTTGATATTAACCCTTAATCACTTTATACGACTCATGGTTGGAGAGGGGTAGTCATATTCCTTTATCGTTTCTATTGTATTATGGTTCCTTGTGGCATGTGTGTGTATTTTATACTTATTTACTGTAGCCATAAGGTTTATTTTACAATATATTCTTTTATGGTCTATTCTTTGCCGAGAAGCACACGGAACTAACAGTTAGGATTTATTCTATAATTTAATGTACTAAACAAAATATTTTGTGTTCGGGTGTGTTTTGTGAGATTTAATTGGTATACATGTGCACAACTAAATCCTTCCTTTATTCATCATCATCATTTCGGCCGAATAAAGTCCACTGCTGGACACAGTCCTCCCCCCAAGATCACCACAACGACCGATATGGGTGTGTTGTGTGCTCTTCCCCCCAGGATTTGCCATAATCGCCACGCTTGGCAGGCGGGTTGGCGATCGCAGTTGAGATTTTAATGTACTCGAAGGACGCTGCTGCCCATCCGCCGGCTAATCCCATAGTCGCCTTTTACGCCACCCACGTGATGAAATGGGTTGGTGCTTTATACATATGTATGTATCACTTATAGTATTATCTTTTTTTGCAGGTGTTCGGCGTACCCTTGCCTGACTTGCCTACAGGGGAAAGCAATATACCAGTAATCATAGATAGGCTAATAACCACGATAGAAATGACGGGTCTTTACATAGAGGGCTTGTACAGAAAGAGTGGGCTTAGTTCTAAGGTATGTTTGCATTTATAATATAAATATTTTGTTCTTTCCAAAAGTACACATGGACCTCAACGGTATGTTGCCTGCATGTAAATTGCCGCTGAATACATCGATCAAATATACTATAGATCCACGATCACCGTTCGAAAAACGGCGCCAACTAAACGGCATAAGTCTATTGTATGCCCAGTTTCTCTCTCGGCCTTTTCACGACCGCGCAAGCAGTGCGGCGGTTCACGACGCCTAGTGTGCAGTCAAAACATGCAATATATATAAACTATAAACATAAGGTTCATTATAATATTATAATGTGTAATAATCACGAAAATCTAAGACATTACTATAAGCTTCATTTTACAATATATTGTTTATATGACAATTTGTTACCGGTATGAATTAATTTGTTGGAGAATAAACGGCCTACACACATAGCATAGTCAATTTAGGACTATTTTCAAATAGTTGGAAACCTAAACAAATAAGTTACACTCAACTCTAAAAAATTGTTTGGGTTTGATTTTGTACAATATCATGCATATATAGTATATTTGATCAAAGGTTGAAAGCGATACACAAAAGAAGTGATAAGGCAACCAGATGGTTGACGGAATGGGGAGATAAAAGTTGAAAGCATTGATGTCGACTGCTGAATGGCGTAATATCACTGCCTGGAAAATACTGCTATCTATCCGCAACTGCTATATACAGCTAGCAGCTAGAAAGCTGAAATCCTTGTTGGTTCATAGATCGATTTTCTCAAGCGTTTTGCCTTGCAATTTAGTGACAGTGTATGTACAATATTGGGTGTATTTACCAATTACACGCCTACCTAATATAATTTTGATATCTTACAAGCTCGTCATTTTCCTTTACTACTCGTAATCAGTCAAAATATAATAAAAAAATTTTCACACAAAATGTCATTCAGGTAGGGTCAAATTGAAAAAGAACCAGTGTAGAATAGATATTTCTACAAAATATAAGAACACATTAGAAACAAGGCATGACTTATGTATGTGCAGGTGCGCGAGTTACGCCGCCTACTGGACGAGTCTCCGGAGGAGGGCCTGGATAAGCTGGACGCTTATGCTGTGCACGTCCGGGCCTCTGTGCTCAAGAGCTTCTTCCGCGAGCTGCCCGAGCCGCTGCTCACCTTCGACCTGTACGACGACTTCATACTCGCCTCGCAGATCTCGGACCCACAGGTAATTTGAACACGTTATTATTTTAATTAAACATATAGTTTCAATGGTCTCGTCCATTTGAGCCGCGACGAGCGTTAGCTGGTTGAAAGTGAAATGACGTGTGAATGGTCAAGCCAAATAAAGTAAATGAAAAAAAGAAATAAATGTATTCTGCACGCACCCAACCAAAAGCAAAAAAAATATAATAAAACAGCTTCATTACTATTATAGTTCTCTTATTGCAAGAGACCGGCTATGTAGGTACCACCGCTATATAAGATATTCGCCGCCAAACAGTAGTGTTTAAACTTTAAGCATTACTGTAATCTGGTTAGAAGGCCACTGTAGGTAGTAAAATTACCGGGCTTTAAGAGACTAAATAACTAATATCTCGAGGTGACGGGCGTAGTGTGATGCTACGCAAGTCTAATCCTAGGTAGCATTACAATTGTTATAGGCAGGCTCATGCCTTACCTTACCCCCTTACCTGCGCTTACCACCGGGCGTATTACTTGGTGGTCCCATCCCCAAGTGTATAAAAAACAAACAGATTTTGTTATAAAGACATGTTATATAGTTATCCGAAGTCTATGTTTAGTTTCTTTAAACTTACAGTTTATAAGCTGCATTAATACACACATAATTATTTTTGTCAGTTATTTTTAACGAAAAAGAAAGGGTAACGAAGTAATGGCGCACTTATATCTATGGAACAAAGTATACATTTTTTAATAAACATCATCATATCGGCCATTTATACGTCCACTGCTGAACAAAGGCCTCCCGCATAGATTCTAAAACTGTGTCATCATTTCGGGGGGTATTTGCCAACACTCACCACGCTTGGCAGGCGGGTTGGTGAGCGCAGTATGGCTAACTGGTTCACAAAAGGGACGCTGCTGCCCATCATTAGATTCCCTTAGTCGCCTTTTACGACATCCACGGGAGGAGATGGAATGGTGCTATATTCTTAATCCGGACACCACACGGATTCGATCTGGAATAAACAAGTTATTATTTTATTTTAGGAGCGAGTGTCAACTATATTCGCTATTTTAAGAAAGCTACCTAAACCAAACTTCGACCTTGTCGAGAGGTTAATATTCCACTTGGCGAGGGTGGCCATGAGAGAGGATCTTAACAGGTAAAAGTTTTATTTCAATTATTCTAACTTCTGATCTTAATCTCAAACTGTAGCAGGTAATATTTATCTACACTATTTTAATCTAACTTGTGTGCTGATAACAAATTCACATGCCAGGCATGGCAAAATGGACCGAACAATTTATTACTAAGATCCTATGTAACTCCGTTTTTAGTGAATAAATATTATTATTATATGTTTCTCCATTACACGGGTTTATATCCCCTGTAAGGTGGAACCCGGTCTTTTGATAGGCTTACGCGGGGGGGGGACATGGGTCCAACACGCAGAGGCCCTTTAGAGAATTTTAATCTAAAATGTAAAGGGAGACTAACCGGGGACTCTCCATGGCTGCACTATAAAATGCAGTCTCGGATTGTCCCCGGAGGTATAAAACTATTGTATGAAATGGAAACTACAAGTATAAGGTCTATTGCAATGGGTGCTAAATGGATTTAATACTAAGAAAAACGGCGTCTGCCTTTCAACCTTTAATGTGAAATTCTGTGGCAGACGGTGACTTGCCACTCACAAGATGGGCCCCCTAAATGGCCACCACTACAGGCGACAAGGACCAACACCGGTGTGAGCTGCTAAGGGTGTAGAGAGGTGCGGCACCGGTTTCACCATCGCGCGTCTCGAAAACTCGGAGCGGGTTTCCCAGTTATTACGCCATTAGACACTTCCACCCCCGAGCATATAGCTCTGGCGGCCCCCCTCTGATCGGCCAATTAAGGCAAATCCTACGGGCACTCATGGGGTACTATTATTATTATTATTATACAGAAAACATTTAAATGACCATGTCATTAAATATTTTCACAATGATAATATAATAAACGAGAGTCATGGACACAAATCGGTAGATTTGCGAGGTTAAGCTGCGATTGCCGCGGTCAGACTTTGGGGTGGATGACCCTTATTTCCCTAATGAGACCCCTCCGTGCCTCGGAGAGCACGATAAGCTGTAGGTTTCGGCTATCATAAAAATGGCTATGATTGTCGTCTACTATGTACCGAAGTTTCTAATTCTCTCTTCCTATTGCATACGATTTGTCTGTAACGGCACCCATTAGCCACGACTTACGTATTGCTGGTTTCTGCCTTTCAGTGTAATTTAATGTGTTCCAACATGGTATTACTAAAAGCCTTACTTTTTTTTTTTGTACGTATTACCAGGATGGGTCCAAACGCGTTAGCAATAGTGTTTGCGCCGTGTATCCTGCGCACGCACAAAGTGCAGCCCGCGCAAGACTCCCTGCATGACATCGCGCGGCAGACCGCTTGCCTCGAGGCCATACTCGTCGACAAGTTGCGCACCGTAAGTGAACCTAATTTATACGTTATAACGTATCTTTTCCTTGCATAAAAAATAGCTTAAAGTAAACGTGGCCGAGAAACGGTCAATGAGACGAGTTTATGTTTTACAACTGTACAAAATAAAAGCTGGGCTAAGCTGAATTATTTGGCTCGTATCCGCACCGCGAAATTTTAGGTCAGTGATAGTCGGTTGATGCCGTGTGGTGTCAGCGAAGAATACCACCACTCTATCTCATCCCGTAGGTGTCGTAAACAGCAACTATGGGATTAGCCGGAGGAAAGGCAGCAGTGGTCATCCGGTATATTTGTAACTCAATTGCGATCGCCAACCCGCCTGCCAAGCGTGGCGATTATAGCAAAACACCCCAATGAGCACACAACACAAACCGATACCTGATGGTTGTTGTGGTAATCTTTGGGGGAGGCTACTGTCCAACAGTGGGCATTTTTCGGCTGAAATGATGATGATGACTGTCGATCAAGGGTGCACGTTAGTAAAGCTATCAAATTATTACATCGCGTTCTCTTCGTTTAAAAATCTGGATATATTTTTCTATAGTGATGGCGACGTTTCGGTGATTTTTATAAATTGAAACTTTAGTCCAAATTCGTGTTACAAGGTGCGCGGCATGCTGCAAGACATAGCGACACTAGACACGGCGTGCTACACGGCGACCAGCCGCCTGTCCACGCTGCGCTCGATCAGCCAAGCGCCCCGCCCAGAGGAGCAGATCCTTGTTGGACACATCCACGAGATACAAATGGAGAAGGACATACTCACCTCCAATTTGCCTACACTTATCAGGTATGATGTATATACATAACGGATATTGTAAAAAAGTGTTCAGTGAACCATCCTTGTTATATATACCAATATATTGACTAATATTAAATTGTATCAAAACAAATGATGCTATAATTAGTCACGTTAAAGTTATCCTCAGTCGATACCGATATATTGACATTTGATGAAATCATCAAATGTACATTGGACAAACATATTGGACCTGCAGCATCCACCCAGACATTTTTGTAACTGCCGCTCTGTCTACATTAAAGTACAAAATGATATCTAAATAAATGTTACATTCATGATTGAATCTGAAGTCGTGTTGTGTCAGGGTTTTATGAAGGAAAACCCTTGTTGCCGTGTGGTGCCGGCTCAGAATACCACCACCCCATCTCATCCTATGGGTGTCCCGGAGGATGGGCAGCAGCATCCTTCGAGTACATTAACAACTCAACTGCGATCGCCAACCCGTCTGGCAAGCGTGGCGATTAGGGCAAAACCCCCCAATGAGCCCGCAACACACCCATATCGGTCGTTGTGGTGATCTTTGGGGGAGGCCTGTGTCCAGTAGTGGACTTCATTCGGCCGAAATGATAATGAACCCTTGTTGGATTGTTTTATTTCTGGAGATCGTATTTTTATATGTGTATGTTTGTTATGTTATAATAATGTAGCTTTCTTACGTTTAATATTGTCCATGCTCAGAGCGACATCGGACGACGACTTGCTATCAACGACGGATCACGACGGCGAGCTGGGTAGTACAGATGATTTAAGCACAGGCGCTAGTTCTATACGGTCGCAACGTCTTCTACACCGCCAGCTGTCTTCAGACGACCCAATCATGGTGTAGGTCACGTCACGGTCACGACACACTGGATCATATACTTTATATTGATGATTAATGTCCGATTCGTAATACGTAAGTATACTAAACAATCGGCAGCCTTCAGTGAAATCTTATGCAAACATGTCCAAGTTTTGCCATGATTATTAATTAGTCGTTGTCAAATAATGCGTTAATGGATAAGTTTCGCATTTTCAGATTTGTTACATTCCTGACAATGTTAAGTGAATAGAAATTAGCTAAAAATGTTCCTCTGTGTGTTGCTTCACATTTTGAATGGTTTAGGATGCAATTAAATATCACATTACTGTTAAGTTTAAAGAACCGGACCGTGAAGTATTTATTTCATTTATGCGACCTGTCCCCTAACGTCGCTAATTGTTAGCCACGACGTCACTACTTATAGAGATCGATGTTATCACAAGCAGGCATGTGTATTATTTATCTTATAAATCTTTGCGACGTCGTAACACAACTCTGATTTAGACAAGTATACATATACTAGCAGTAGGTGAAGCGCATGCGCAGTCAGCGGTGGGAGAAAATATATTCTTATAGCCGTTGTACTACTGTACTTAGACGTAGTGATGAGCTTATTTTCGTAAGTAACAAAAGTCGCCTACTCCATATCCAGGCGACTGCCCAAACACGGGATGTATGTATATGAAAAGTATTTTTCGTACATAACAATGTTTACATTAATCTTTGCACTGACATATTTTATGATATATTTTCTGTGTAAATATGTAAATCGTGTCTAATGGTGATCTTTAAAATTATAGCAATATCGTTCTTCTGTCAAAAAGACGTATTTGTAGATGACATGCGACTGTAATTTTTTTGTTTTGGGATTAGTTAGGTGCAAACATACAGGCTCTTACTTGGAGTATTTTTCATTCCAGTTAATGTATGTTTGTATTTAGACTCGTCGTCCGCTCATCGTCTTAGAATCATTAAAAATCGCTCAACTCAAACCCTGAAACGAAGCACCAAAATTTGTGTTCATCCTTAATTTTTTTTACTTTTTAAGAAGTTGACTACTCATCCATGGTCAGTGATATTATAATATAGCAAAAAATACAGGCACGTAGCAAATTGGTCTGGAGTAAAGCATAGAGTCGATGAAGGAACGGCGAGCGATTGTCGTTTACAAAAACATTTTGTATTATTCAAAATTAAGATTTAAGTCTTAATCTTGAATTGAATGAATTTTGAAAATCCAAAGACATCACTCAAGTCAGTTTTGCTTTTTTAATTGTCTGTTTCGTGATTCTAGGTAATTATTATGTTCGATTCCAAACTAATAGGTAATCAAATGTACAACCAAAATTTATATTTATGTTTGTACCTCATTAAAAAAGGATTTTAATTCTCTTATTTAAAAAATATAATGTATGTGGTGTATTGTATAATGAAATTGAATGTTTGTGATCCATTCAGAAATTGAAAATCTGATAAGTTTTAAAAACGATTTTAATTATGTCTGCATTAAATATTATTGCCCAAGTACTTATTGGCATTACACGTGACGTGCAATGTGCTTATTTTATTTGTTTATTAGGATGTATATATTTCAATGAAACTTTTTATCATTTTACGATACTTGGCTACCTATCAAGATTGTTAAGTTGGCCTACAGATATAATCACAATATTCTCCTATGATAAGTATATTACCCAAAAAGATATCGTAAACACCATGTACCTTACCCTTATCTTTATTTGCTTTCATATTCTAAAAGACTGTCTTAAAATAAGCTATTGAATTTATAGTTAAGTCACAAATATTTTACCCACTTTTTATTAATTAGTTCGTAACAATTACTACGCAAACAACGAATTACTCTGTGACAACCTGTATTTTTTCTAAGCCTCTGGTACTATCGTCTTCGGAAATATTTATAGCTCGATACTTATGGACTGTATTAACAGAAACTTTCTTATCTGATAAGCTTGCACACTTGTTTGTACACGTTTATAAAGCCACTAAATTTGTTTGAATCTCACACATGACAATTGATACTTTTTGAGCAATTTATATGGAACAGAATTACAAAATACCTTATTACTAGACTTATTCGCATTTGTTAGAAATATTTGTACAATAACCAGTAAATGCACGTCTCAGTAAGGTGCCGAACAAATACTATATTTTTATGTGTAAAAAACTGATGATTCTCTTTTATCATGGTTGTGTCGCAGTAATTGTGTTTTTGTGCCTTCGATTAGTTCGCAAGCAGGAGTCTAGCCTGTGCACGTCTGAAAGCCTAGCTATTACATTGATGGTTTACATAAGTATTCTTGTAAAGCGTTGTTAGCGTCAAAAGATATATCAGCCACGTACATTTTCATTTTTGAGGTTATATGAATATAGATGCGGTTAGGTGTCGATAATATAATCGTATTGTCTGTTTACCGAGCTCCCCATCAGCGAACATACTCATAATCATAATTTAAAGTAAGTTATTTTACAAGAAATTAAATTAATGTGCAATGTGGCTACAACTAGGAATTTAGTAACACTTTAGAAGTGTATGTAGATATTCGCCAATTCCGCGTAAGGAATGTGTAAATAATTTATTAGTTACTTAACACTAGCAAGGTACTATTTTATCTTTAGAACTTCTTTAGCCTTTGCCACTGTTTATTTGTAAAAGTGCCTCTCAATGGATGTTTTACTTTCATTTTGAATTCTCTGTTGGTGCATTTGATAATTGAATAGTTGAAATTTTATGGTAGTTCATTGTTCAAGTCGTACCAGAAATATGTAAATTTTATGTGCAACGCCAGTTTTAATTTTATGTTGCTTACTATCGCTGTTACAACACATTTTCATTAATACCCATATGGGGTTGAAGTTATAACATATTAGTTGGATATTTTAATAAGAATCAGACAACTGACCTGTGTTTATTCAACCTGTAATTATTGTATTTGCTATTAAGGACCAATACTAAGCTGTTTACACATGGTCGTTTTATATAGCTGTATGTTATTTGACTGTGAACTTGTCCTACATGTTAATCAATAATGAATCTTGTATCATATAAACATGTATATTGTTCAACTATTTTTAGGAATCCTATAATGTGTCAATATAAATGAAATGTAACCAAAACATTATACTGTATACAAAATATGAAAATAAAAAAAGAATAATGAGAACCTTTCATTTTATTTAAACTTGCTCTGTTTCCATTTCAACAACACTGCCAATTTTGTGTTGCCAAGGGACTTTGCCAATGGGGCAATTAGACCAGTCATTTTCCTTAGAAGCTAGTTTCCAAATACTATTTATCATTTGTATTTGGTTATCTTGCTCCTCTTTATGTTCAATATCATCATTTTGAACCTTTTCAATAATTACAACATAGTCAGTTGTCATGTTTAAATCTTCTGCTGTATATATAGTTGAAGATGACTCCATAGAAAATTTATCTGGGGATGATATTAATTTTGCTAATGCACAGATTCTTTCCACAACAACATTAGGGAGAGATGGTTCTAGTAAATCTAAAAAATTCCTAATAAAATAAGTGAGGTAAGGATTATATGCAGCTATGATTGGTTGGATAAAAGTGATATCTTGCAACTCTTTCGGAACAGGTTTTTGAAGATCCAGTATTAGATTGTTCCCTGAAGAGTTTGGAAACCAGTGATGAAAAAGTTGCTTCAAGTCTTTCCTCTTCTTAGATTTCTCACCTTCGCCAGACATTCTGAAAATGGTATGCACATAAATAAATAAAAATCGTAAAATACATCATAATCGCTCAATTGGTGCAGTGACTTAGCAATTGGCTTTTTGAACTATGGGTCATAGGTATGATCTGTATGAATCAAATTTGTATGGCCTACAAATAGCTCATTTATTTCAGGTCTGGATGCTTCTGCATGACATAGACAGCAGTGGCATTTGTTTATAAACTGCATTAAAAAATAAAACATTCAAGAAAATTTATCATGTGAAACACTGCTACCATATTACATTTGATGTGACTAGGTGTGTCATTTTTAGATTGCTGTAGCAGAATTTCCTCCTATAATCAGGAAATTAAAAAACAGCCACAACAACCAAACTGGAATGGTTGGAAACAAATATTAAGAGCAGCAGGCACACACCTATATGGCAATATAAAATACACCATCATGCACACTTCCTGAACTTTGTTATCAAAGGCATCCTAGGATTGGTTCTTTCAAAATGGCACACTCTCAGTTAATCTATAATATAGACTTGTAGGGTAAATAAATACTGAAAAGGTTGCCTTACCTCGTCACTTGAAACCATTAATATATATTTATGCTACTTATGGCTACAGCATGCATATTCATGACTTAAAAAATTGCATACTCACTCTTTCATTTTTTTAAGAAACCTTTTTGAATCCTTTAAAGCCAGTAATATTTCTGATACCCACAATGCAGCCAAGCGAGCTTTAAAATGTCCATTTTGTTCACTCTGTGTTATTTTTATTAGACCTAAAATAAAGTCTAATAGTAATTCATTTGTATGTAGAAATATGAGCAGTACTTCAAAACATTGTACATAACTGCTGTATAATTTATTCTTATATTTAAAGTCACTTGCACTAAAGAAATACAGAAGATCCCTTGATAGAAATAGTGAATCTTCTCCAAGCAAAACATCATTTACATGTGTAGTAGCATCTCTAACTTTTAAAAGCTTTTTACTATGTGTATTCATAATATTTATAAGCGCCATTATAGACACTGTTTTCAGATTAGATAGATCAATGTGGTCTCCAAGTAATTCCTTTGCATCATTAATAATTGATTCTCTCATAGACATGTTGGGTATTTCTGATAAGTTTTTAATCTTTAATTTTGTATGTGCACATATACTTAAGGATATGCAGAAATTTATGAGTGCAGCAATTTTATTTCCATCTCCATCGAAAACGTATTTCTGTCCACATATGTAATCCTGAATGTATAGTTTGTGTATATCCCAATAATTTTTTTGAAGCCACTGAAGACTGATTGTACATGCTTCTCTTAGCACTGTTATAGGCGGAAGTGTATTACTGTGAGCAGTATCATGTCTCAAGTCAATAATCCAGTCAGGAACCCCTAAGATTTTTGCTGCTTGATATAAACTTATGCCTTTTACTGTCTCAGAGTCAAGCATGTGGTTTACAAAGCGCATGATTGCAGAAGAATATGCTAAACGTAGTAATTGTTCTGTTGTTACGTCCTGTGACTTATTTGTATCCTCTACATAAACTTGGAGCAAGCTAAGTGTTGACTCTATACCAGATGGCAACGATGGGCTTCTAGCTTTCCACACAAGCAAAAGTTTAAGTGCATCTTCTTTATTTGAAGATGTAGATAATTCACTATACACTTTCTGCCACTCTTCACTGTTGTACCAAGGTACTATATGATAATATTCACACATATTTGTTGGCTACAACAGTCTACAAACAGTATGATGTATCACCACACTTAAATAACCTATAAATAAAATAACAAACTGTATGACTTTTAAATAAAGATGGGCTAAAGTGTTATAATTTTTCAATGAATTATACTGCTGTGTTATATTTTTTAAACTGTTGTTTTAAAGTGTTATAATATTTATTAAAATGTTATTTGAAATAATGTTATATCTTAGAGTGTTATAACTTATATGCGTCGTTGTATTATAATTAAAGTGTTGTTTATTATAATTATAATGAGTTGTATTTTATTTTTGGTTAAAGCGTTGTTTGTTATAATTATAATGAGTTGTATGTTATTTAGTGTTACATTGTATTGAAAGAGTTGTATTACATTATAAAAGTTAATATTACGGTTTGATTTTATTTAGTCTTTTGAGTTGTATTTGGTACAAAATAAGTTGTGTTCATATCTAGAACACTTAAATCATTTACACTTTACACTAGACCTATATTTACACCCGGAGGATGGGCTGCAGCGTCCTTCGAATACATTAGCAGCTCAACTGCGATCGCCAACCCGCCTGCCAAGCGTGGTGATTATGGCAAAACCCCCCAATGAGCATACAACATACCGATGTCGGTCGTTGTGGTGATCTTTGAGGGAGGCCTTTGTCCAGCAGTGGACTTTGTTCGGCCGAAATGATGATATTTACACCTTATAGCATACGTAATCGAACTACGATGATGATGATGATGAAAACGAAATTAAAATATTTACTAAACTAAACTACCTACTTGTTCCAAAATTTTGCAAAACCTAAACATTATGTAGTTTGTCGGTAGCAACTGCAAATAAATATTCGCAATTTAAAACCAACGAAATATGTTCGGTGCAATGAACTAAAAACTAACTACTGTTAAAATGTAATTCTTGGAGTTCATTATAAATTAATCATGCTATCTCATTATTTTTGGTTGTAGCAAGTCAAAGTAGCTCTTATTTCTAAGTAAAGAGTGCTCATTTAACCTTGAATAAGTAAAACAACCGCCATCTATTATAAGTTAGATTGAATTACTTAGTTCTTCGATATCGTACGTACATGTACTGTGATCTAAACGAAGCTAGATGGCGCTGTAACCAAAATATCGAAATTAAAATTAAAACAATGGCTATAATATATATTATAACAGTCTTGTTAAATTTCTAATAATTTGTTATACTGCTATAAAAATATATTTGAATATTTAATGTGTTATGTGTTATAACGCGCAACTTTACTTTTAAAGATGGGCTAAAGTGTTATATTTTTTAAACTGTTGTTTTAAAGTGCTATAATATTTATTAAACTGTTATTTGTAATAATGTTATATCTTAGAGTGTTATATGCGTCGTTGTATTATAATTAAAGCGTTGTATAATATAATTATAATGAGTTGTATTTTATTTTTGGTTAAAGCGTTGTTTGTTATAATTATAATGAGTTGTATGTTATTTAGTGTTACATTATATTGAAAGAGTTGTATTACATTGTAAAAGTTAATATTACGGTTCGATTTTATTAAGTCTTTTGAGTTATATTTGGTACAAAATAAGTTGTGTTCATATCTAGATCACTAAAACGATTTACACTTTACACTGGACCTATATTTACACCTTATAGCATACGTAATCGAACTACGACGATGATGATGATGAAAACTAAATTAAAATATTTACTAAACTAAACTACCTACTTGTTCCAAAATTTAGCAAAACCTAAACATTATGTAGTTTGTCGGTAGCAACCGCAAATAAATATTCGCAATTTAAAACCAACGAAATATGTTCGGTGCAATGAACTCTAAACTGTTATAATGTTATTCTTGCAATTCATTATAAATTAATCATGCTATCTCATTATTTTTGGTTGTAGCAAGTCAAAGTAGCTCTTATTTCTAAATTGAGAGTGCTCATTTAACCTTGAATAAGTAAAACAAACGCCATCTATTATAAGTTAAATTGAATTACTTAGTTCTTCGATATCGTACGTATATGTACTGTGACCTAAACGAAGCTAGATGGCGCTGTAACCAAAATATCGAAATTAAAATTAAAACAATGGCTATAATATATATTATAACAGTCTTGTTAGATTTCTAATAATTTGTTATACTGCTATAAAAATATATTTGAATATTTAATGTGTTATAACGCCCAACTTTAATGACTTTTGTGGTGCCACCACGCAGTGTTGCCAACCCCTACAGAATTTTCCCCCCTAGATCATTTTAAAATCCCCCTAAAAACCCCTAAGTATTTTTTAGTACCTATATCTAGTATAGTTTGTTTAGGTTTTCAAATACTTTTTACTGATGTAGGTAGTAAGTATATAAGTTACTATTTTTTGCACGCGAAATAAAACAATAATTATGCAATAATATTTCATCATCATCGTGTCAGCCCAAAAAACGTCCACTGCTGAACAAAAGCCTCTTGCACAAGATGACCGGTTACATGCCGTGTCGTCATTTTGGGGGGAATTTTCCAGTACTCACCACGCTTGGTGTTGGGAATAAAACCAACATACGCGCGGGAGGAGACGTGCGGGGTAAAATTACCACGCGTCATCGGCGACACCGCGGCACTCGTCGGACCGATGACCACTCGCTTCCACGGACACCACCGACGACGGACGACACTCATTGTTTAATCGGGAACGATTTTATTGTCATTTAGATTGCGAATATACCAGTCCTATTTTAATATACAGTCCGCTTTTTATTTATGTCCCAGTAGGACCCTAACACTTGGCAAGCGGGTTGCCGAGTACAGAATGGCTACTGTTCAACAGCGGGGACGCTGTTGCCCATCCCTCTGGTTTAGAGTCCCTTAGTCGGCTTTTACAACTTACATGGAGGAGATGGGTGCCATATTCTTAATTCGAAGACAAAGTTTTATTTTGGTCTCGTACACAATGACAATGAAAACGAAATAATAAGAACATATACAAGTATATGGCTTAGTAGTGTTGTACGAGGCCAAAAAAGGTAAATGTAAATGTAACTTTGCCCAATAGGCATGTCTCTTGCGAACACCTTGCACACTCTAGTCCACTCAATCGTCTTTTTAACGCTGTTGGTGTTGAAGGAACGTATATCGTGACGCAAGGACTGCCATATCCGTTTATTGAGCGATCGGTATGCTTCACCGAAAGACTGGAGCGTCATGGCGCATCTTTCTGCCATGAGGTCGAGAGTGTGATCGGAAAACTTTTTTGGTCTACCTTTACGGTGGGTTTTAAAGGACTTAGACTGAACCGTTTGGATAGTTTCTACAAACCTGCCATTTAAATCGTCCACAGATACGAATGTTCTAGGCACTCGAAGTGAGTTTGGAGTTAAGAGTTGAAAACTCGAGACAAAGTCCCTACTTTTCCAAGAAAGTCGGCCAGCCTCTGTCCCCTGGGGTTCCGTTGTCCATACCCAAATTGCCCCACTCTCAACTCACCAATACATCGTGTGCCCAGCTTTGCGTTGAAGTCCCCCATCACACCAGCGAAGTGTGTCTTGAAGGTATGTATCATATCGGCCTATAGATGTCTACTGCTGAACAAAGGCCTCCCCCATGATCCCCACAATTGTGTAGCCATTTTGGGGGGAATTTGCCAATACTCACCACGCTTGGCAGGCGGGTTGGTCAGCGCAGAAGGGCTGCTGTTTTACAGAAGGGACGCTGCTGCCCATCCCTCTGGTTTTACATCCCTTAGTCACCTTTTACAACATCCACGGGATGAGATGGAGTGGTGCTATATTCTTAATCCGGACACCACACGTATGGCCCTACTTACGTACTTATACATATTCTACTTCATCATCTGGGTGGGTCGAGGTCTGTGCGTAGACCTGTATGATCTTCAACGAATACCTCTTGGATATTGATATGTATCAGAGTATAAGGTACGCTACCCTGCTCGACACACTTTCAATGGTATTATGATGTTAATGAGGGACCTGCAGATGGGGAACCCGACACCACATTGACACAGGTGGTCGCCTTTCCAATAGTAGAATATGTTGCTGGATTTTAGGGTTATCGTGTCCTCGCCCTCTGTTCGGACTTCTGATAAACCCATGACGTCCCAGTGCAACTCACATGGCTTTTTACAATAATGTTGTATTAAGTAATAAGACTAATACTTTCATATTTTATTTCATAAAGTATATCCATAGTTTCTTGCCGGTGCTTCTCCATAGGACCAACAACTTGGAACATTGCAACTATTTAAATTCCGACTATTCGTAAGTGCCAGCAAATGGTTTACATGTTTTTTTTTAGTTTGACTTTGAACTTTTCTATTTCTTCCTCCAGCTCAACGATCTTTTCGTCTGCGCTCAGTTTGCGTGCGTTGTATGTTACCAAGGCCAGTTTTCGTTTTGGGTGGTAGCAGGATCCTTTTCGGAGATTCTTAGCACCCCCTGCCCCGCCGTTACCGTGACCAGGAATAGCAGAGTGCCGGGAACTGGGGGCCGGTGCATTAATAGTGTCGTCATTCGGGGGGAACACGCCTCATACTTACCACGCTTGGCAGCTGGGTTGGTGAGCGCAAAATTGCTAGGCTGCTGCCCATGCCTCTGGTTAGGATCATGCCTTAGTCGAGTCGTAAAACGACCTCCACGGGAAGGAGAATGAGGAAGTACGGAGATGCGAGTGGTGCTATATTCTTAGGCCGGACACCACACGGAACAATTAATAACGTATTGTATTACGTTATCAAATGCCTTTAAATGCTCTCGTATTTCGGGAGTTACTTAAGAAAATGTGAAATTTAAAATATAAAAATGAATGTACATCGAGCTCTTTGCCGCCTGATTCCGGCTTTCTTTCAGGTTGCGGTCTTCACTATCGCAATACGCATAACAACAGCTACATTTAGCGCTAAGACACGTGGTGCGCCAATCTAAATCTAATGTATTGTCGGCTATATGTCGGGCTCAGCCGTCGCCGAACGCAATTCGACCCTTGTGGATCCTTTGATCTGACCCTAGTCCTCTATTCCGATGCTGCCACATCAGAGTTACTGGAGGTACCCTGCGACTGTGCCAGCGTAGAATTGCGTGTAATTATCTGTTACAGGGTATTCCCAGGTGATACACCTTACGCCTAGCAAGAGCGTCGCAGTCATTGTAACATATCGTAAAATAAATGATTATAATATAGTTTTCAGAAGTCTGTTATTCTAAATCCATAAGAGGCTCCCTGTCTGAATAGACATAAAAGAATCGGCGACCGTGACAGGACACAATTCGCAAGAAATTCACAATGTGTTCATCGGCACCACGGAGGTCGAAAAAAGATAAATACCTATGGCAAGAAGAGGAATCTGTTGCCGTTAAGAGAATCGGGTTTCCATAAGTTAAGTGCCCTCCTTTCCCATTTAACATCATGCAATCCTTTTCCCGATATACCTATTTAATTGTACATTCAAGAACTTTGCCCTCCACTGTGCATACATTTCTTAAATTATTATACTTCATTAGGAAGAGGGTGTGGTCAATCAGTTTATTGCAAGATAATAGTCACTTAGGCCCCAAATTTCACTGTTAATTAGCTTAGTATCAAGTGTTTATGTGCAAATTCAATGACTAAGCAATCATTGATAACAATTTTATAAAATTTAGTTAAATATGTCCCTTTTTATTATACTTAGTACCCACATACGAGTACTAAATTTTTATTGAGATTGGGCTGAGCTCACGTTCACGACTAATAATAATAACTTATAGTCACTCAGATTTAAAGTAGGTCGCTGAAATTTTTCAGATCTTGTGAAACATCACCCTGGTACCTTCGGGAGCGCGCAGAGCATACTTTATACATTATTATCGTTATTGCTACTGATATTATTATTGAGCTATTCCGCCGCACTATTTAAGAGTCAGTTAATTAGTTCTTATAAATTGTCATTTCAAAATGTTGGAGGCTGACGACTCCAAGAAGCTAAAGGAATTGTCTATTCGGCGTAGCTCAATAAAGGGCCAAATTATAAAGTTTAAAAACTATATTGATAAAAATCCCGAGTGTGAGATATTATCAAATGTAGAACTTGCCAAGTTAAGCATTAAACTTGGTAAATTTGAGCAGTTATCAGCTAGATTTGATGAGTTGTAAAGTCAGATTGAAGTCTTGAACTATGGAGACTTGACACCGGAACTTGATGAGACAAAATTGAGTTGGCTATAGTAGGTGCGCTTGCTCTTTCAAGGGGTTTACTGAGTAGTTATAATCAACAAGGCCATGCAAATTGCAAGCCTGAATCTTAAGAATTGGGTCTCAAATCACTTAAGAGCCTGTCATGCCTATATGAAAGAAAAACCATAAACTTGAATTTAAGGCCGCGAACTTATTAACCGACCTTCGTAGTTTGTCGGAGCGGAACCAGCAACCTGCGCGCTCGGAACCAGTGGGCGGCTCTAGTGTGATCATACGAGGACCTGGAGCCTCCCTTAGGTGCCGAAGATGACCGCTCCAGTGGTTTTAGCCGGCAGGAGTCCCCCTTTGTCCTTCCCCGGGGCGAAGGAAGTTCATGAAGAATTTCCACTGGACACCAATAAAAAAAAAAAAAGGCGAGGTTCCATAAGAGAGGGCCAAGAACTGGTCGCTGCGAGCACCGATGATGGACTGTTGCCCCCCTAATCACACCCCACGGCATGGAGTTGCAAGGCGTTGACGAATTTCTATCTAACCTAACGAGTACTAACAATAAACTTCGTAAAATGCCTATGAAATGAAGAAATGAAGCCTACCCTTTAGATTTGCTATTTATTTTGTTAATTAGATAGAAAACGATTACCTAATAGAACATTAAACTTAATATCAACTGTTTAAAATCTTCCTAATGCATTGCTACATTTCATTTTGCCTGTCAAGGAAGTTACCCAGATCTTTGTTGAAATTCCCTAAAATTACGAAACCCACAACACGTCTCTCCCTGGAAATAGTAATTCCACCCCAAACTCAGCAGCAGTTGCGCTAAAGACTTCTGTATATTATTAGGCGGTCTACACCCCCGAATATTACTAATATCTCCAGTCTCTCCAGGGTATAAAAGCATCAGTGGACTTTTACAGGTTGATATGGAGTTCCTGCGACGCGTTCGTTCTCGAGATCCCGGAGCCATCTTCAGTGTTGAAGATGACCGCCCAGGTGATTATGTCGGTAAGAGTACGTGCCTCT
This sequence comes from Diloba caeruleocephala, assembly GCA_947459985.1. NCBI lineage: Eukaryota > Metazoa > Arthropoda > Insecta > Lepidoptera > Noctuidae > Diloba > Diloba caeruleocephala. The sequence continues at coordinate 10,411,632 of OX381618.1, forward strand.
GCGCTCTCCTGGGGGCGGAAGAGGACCGTAAGTACGTCCACCGCGGGTAAAGAAATACAAGCTGATATGGCGTAAAATAGATTGTAAACAAAGAGTCATCAGCCGCAGGAATATGAATGAGTAAGGTTATTATAACTATAATATTCCGCGAATAAAACCAGGGTTGAAAAACGAAGAAAACTGCATTAAAAGAATTATTACGTTTTTATTAAAAAACTGATTCCAAAGCAAATGTTGATCATAATATTCACATGCAGTTAAAACGCTACATGTTTTTAATTCTTCGCAATGATTGGCATTCATTACCTAAGTAAATTTCTGTTCAATTAAATAAATTTTTATGTAATATGAAGTCCTAAGTACATACATACATTTCAGAACTGACATCTTCACAATATTAAAATAGCAAAACAGCCTCACGATACGTATTAGATAATGGTGATGTCTGTTATATATTTATTAAGTTTTGAGTAAAAAGATACATGTCGATACACAGCTATCTGTAGAAAGATTAGGTGGTTACATTAAAAATTCTCCTTTGGCACTAACATAACGTTCTGCGAAATAATAATGCTACATGTCATGTCGCGTTTTCACTGCCGGCGATATCGACGGCTCGTCTAAATGCACATTTCACCGGGGCCCGACAAACTCAACAAACGGAACGACACGAGTAAAAAACAACAAAGTCGCACGAGCGTCGGTACACAACGACGACCCTCCGCGGGCCGCGATAAATATCTATCAATATATAATCTCGATCAACAAATATAATTCAATATAGGCAATAGTAGGACAATACGAAGTGGAACCGTAACGATATCACAGCGGGGGGCGCGCGGGGCGCCGGGCGCACTCATAAGTCCACCGTGGCCAGGTTCTGCGTGGGCGCGCGCGGCGCCGCGGGCGACGCGGGCGGCGAGGGCGGGCGCGCGTGGAACTTGCCCGGCAGCGCCGCCAGCGCCGACAGCGCCGCGTCCGCGTGCGGGATGCGCCGCATGATCTTGCCCGACGTGATGAGGCGGCCGAAGCCCTCCTGGTGCGCGAAGGCGTAGCCCGAGCGCACGGAGCGCCGCGCGCGCCGCGCCGACGGCGTGCGCGGCGCGGGCGCGGCGGCGCGCCAGCGCGTGCGCGCGCGCAGGCGCTCCGCCAGCGTGGGCCGCGTCCACGAGCACGCCAGGCGCCACGACACCACCGGCACCATCAGGATCATCATCTGCGCCGCCGGTCCAACGTGATTGTCAATTCGTATCGTAGACATTTCATCTTAATCACCCATACCATATATAATTAACCCCTTACTGTTCTACTAGTGGGCACGGACCTTTGCCTCACGATCAAAAAGATTAGGCCTTAGTCCACCACGCTGGCCTAGTGCGGGTTGGTGAACTACACACACCATTGGGACCATTTTGGAGCAGATGTGCAGGTTTCATCACGATGCCGTAGTGTTGTTAATCATCCGAACGATGGATTAGTTGGGATGGATTTTATACTATGTACCAGGCAGGCATGAATGTAATATGTAGATATTATTTTATATTTTGACCAATTACCTTACTTCAGCTATGATTAGCACCAAAGAAGTAATTCACCTAGCTGATAATCGGCTAAAGTTTCGAAGGTAAGTGTAAACTTTCAGTGATTTAGCACAATCTATTACAGGTACAGCCGTATAGTGCCGGCTAAGCATACCACCACCCCATCTCATCCCGCGTGTGTCGTAAGAGGCGACTATGGGATTATCCAGAGGATGGGCAGCAGTATCCTTCGAGTACATTTATAACTTAACTGCGATCGTCAATCCGTCTGCCAAGCGTGGCGATTATGGAGAAAAAAATCCCCAATGAGCACACAATACGCCGTTGTGGCGATCTTTGGGAGAGGCTTGTGTCCAACAGTGGACTTTATTTGGCTGAAACGACAAGACGAAATACATAGCTAAAGTCTAGATCCAAGTAGATAGAAAGAGTTGTAGGCTTCATATACGGGCGATAAAAAATTTATGAAGTTTTATGTGTATTAGATGTTAGAATAAGATGCGCAATCACATCAGAGCAATGTGTCGATGTGATTTTGCACAAACATATTCCCAATGGAAATACCTTAATAATTTGCCACATTTACAGCAAAACTACTGAACTGATTAGAGGTAGCCTGAACCCAAAGCTAAAGGCCTATTCAGATATAAGCGATATACGCTACCACTGTGGGTGGCGAAAATACCAAGCGGTATTCTGCTGGGTAGGTATTTATATTCTGGTTTCACGCTAGCCGTGGCAGTTCATACAAATACCCGGCATATTCCGCCGGTAGGTACCACTCAGCATTTTTAGCTATCCACAGCGGTATCGTGGAAGATCGCTTATATCTGAATAGTCCTTTATGCATGTTGCCCAAGTTAGTCACTCATTGCATTAATCAATGCATCTTCGAAATTACCTGACAGGAAACGGAATCAGTCGGAGAAAGTCTAAATTGAATGAACAATTATCCAAAATAGTTTAATTCACAAAGCCACGCGCGGACCGCAGTGCCCTCGTAAGTATATAAAATTGTCTCATTATTTAACGCTTGAAATGTTCTTAGAAGAAGGATTTTAGTCGAGTGTCATATACCAACCGCTTACACGGAAGGTTACATGACGTGGCGTGTGCTGTAGTTTTAGCCATGTGATTTTTTTTATATGTTACCTACGTTATATTATACGTTTATTTTTTACAGTATCTGTGTATTCTTCTCGCCCGTCAAAAAGAAATGATATTGATATCATAATCCATATAGATCAATAAAATACATGGGTTTGACATCTTGCCTGGCGTCTAACATACTTACAAAAACCCTTTTCGTAGGCTTATGATAATCGCATACTTTTTGAGACATTCCTATAGGCGATATCGATTAGCGATCTTGTCTAGAGCTCCTCCACAGACATTCACATACGAAAGGCTTGTTTACACTGAATTCCAAGTGACGTCGACAATCTTTGTATCGCATGTCATATACTCACGGTGAGCACGGCGGTGAACCAGAAAGTGGCCTGTGTCAGCGCCACGGTGAGCGAGCCCACGTACGGCCCGCCGATCGCGTAGTTGTAGAAGTAGTCGAGCACGAAGTACGACACCAGGGAGCCCCATATCGTTATGTGATTAAACACCGTCCAATATGTCGTGTCCAAGGCTATCTGAAATTATTCGGGAATTAATCACCTAACTTGGGCTGACCAAGGCAATAAACATCGATGTTTGTATAGAGGTGTTACCTGTGTGGTATTGTCTATAATTAAAATTGTAGCTACTACACTTCCTAGTAACATGTGATCTGATAAAATCTTGCCATCAGGCGCCAGCCCATCTTTGTAAGTACCTGAAACAGGACATCATAGTGAGTAAACAAAAAAGATTGAAGAACATTCTTTCTTATATTTTATATTAATATTGTTCATAATAAACGTTTTCGGGGAAAAATACCTTGAATTTTTGAGTTGAGTTGTCTGACTAGTCTAGTTGTTTTAGGGGAGGCATACGTCCAGCAATAGACACAGAGACTGTGATTATTGCTAGGAACTCATTCGCTCACCATAAGGTATTAAAAACAGCACTAGCGATGTGAAACAGCCATGTAGAGTAGACTTGATGAACTCTGTCTTGTTGAATAGCTGACTAGTGTGTCCGGGCGCGTACAGCTTCGGGAACTGTAGCGACGTAGTGTCCGCTACGTCTTGTTCGAACACGCCGAGCGCGAGGACGGGCAGGGACGTGTAGAATAAGTTGTATACTGATATGAACATCTCGTCGAACACCGTCTAGGAAGTACAATTGTGGTTGAGTTAGACTGATATAAAATTTGTAAAGCTTACAATACCTAGAATGATTCAGAGCGAGTAGAAAAGATAGTGAGCGCCCCATAGTAGTTGGCAGAGCCGTGGTGAAAACTCATAAAAGTCAAATGAAATGAGACCATAGTTGACTTGACCTCAGATTGTTCGTGTGGTGTCCGGATTAAGGATATAGCACCACTCCATCTCCTCCCGTGGATGTCGTAAAAGCGACTAAGGGACTCTAAACCAGAGGGATGAGCAACATCATCCGTTCTGTGGAACAGTAGCCATACTGTGCTCACCAACCCGCTTGCCAAGCGTGGTGCGTATTGGCAAGTTCCACTCAAAACGACACATTTATGGGGGAGGTCTCTGTTCAGCAGTGAACATATAAATGGCTGATATGACGATGAGATTGCTATGGGACGCTTTGATCATCTTTACATTGCCCTACTTCAATATAACCTGTAAGAAGTTCAGTACATTCTTACGAAAACGACCAACCTGTGCACTAAATCCACAGAAGAAAGCAAACCAGAAATGGCACACGGTGAACGCGAAGTTCTTGTAGAAGAAATATCGGAGGAACTTGCACATCCTGTAGTAGGACCACCGTCCGTGCACCAGTAGTAGACGCTGCAGGAAACGGAACTGCGCTATGGAGTAGTCCGATGCGAGCACCGCCTGCATACCCTCCTGCCCAGATATGCCCACGCCTATGTGCGCCGCTGAAATATATCAAAAACGTATTTAAAGCTATCATGTATATTAGATCTACTTGATTTAAATATAACGTACTTTATAAGAATTCTTGAAACGCCAAAATTAAAAGGATCTATATATATAAGTAAATGTATTTATTTATTTCTTAAGGCAAATATACATTTCTAATATCTCTAAATAATATAAAACAAATTAGCTATCTGTCTTTGTCTGTTCTTGGCTAACTTCTTCTAAGCCACGCAACGGATTTTGGATACGGTTCTCACTAATACAAAGAGCGATAAACGAGGAAGGTTTGTGTATAAAATGTAATAATAATATTGAATTATGATCTTGTGATTGATTGATATATTGATCCATCTTGTGAGTGGCGAGTCACCGTCTGCCACAGAATTTCACGATCAAAGTTGAAAGGCAGACGCCGTTGTTCCCGTATTTATCAGTCTTTTTATTCCATGTAACACCCATTGCAATAGACCTTATCGTTATAGTTCCCATCTCATACAATAGCCTTACACCACCGGGGACAATCCATGACTTCATTTTATAGTGCAGCTATGGAGAGTCCCCGGTTGGTGTCCCATTACATTTTAGATTAAAATTCTCTAAAGGGCCTCTGCGTGTTGGACCTATGTCCCCGCGCAAGCCTGTCAAAAGACCGGGTTCCCTCTTACAGGGGATATATCCCCGTGAAAAGAGAGACATGTAGATAATAATAAATTCATTTATTTGCCAAGAAACAACATTACAAAATGAGAAATTATCCAGTGGCCTCACACTAGGCATGCCTGTCCTTTAGGTGCCATCTGTAAATATTTTGTACAACATGACTGACTATGACGGTGTTTTAAAAAAAACTATTTTCGTTCGCTTACATGGTTCAAGTTGCCAAATATTAAGAGATACATCAAATCACCACACACCAACCCGTGAGAAGCGATTGAGAGAGGTCGCTAGTTCAAAATGAATTGAAAGTCTGTGATCATAATGTATCACATCCCAAGAATACGTTACCTTTGATCATAGACACGTCATTGGCGCCGTCCCCGATTGCCAACGTGACGGCTTTGCGGCTCTTTTTGATGAGTTCCACCACCATTGCCTTCTGCAACGGAGTCACGCGACAGCAGATAACTGATCGACATTGCAACACTACGTCTAAAAACCTGGAGCGAGATGAAAATAATTTAATATTATAATCGAAAATTCAAATACGACGAAGTATAAAGGGAGTGGTAATAAGAGATTCCACAACATCGACACAGTAGACAACATCTACAGTAATTCAACTAGGTCGTTCTTGTGATATAATTAACTACACTCCGTTGAAGGCTTTTAGGGTTGTCACCTACATTAAAAAAAAAAAAAAATTCATTGTTTATCTTGTTGAGACTTGGCTACTGCAGTCAGTGAACATTATAGACATGTAGTATTGGACCACGGGTACGTTTGTGTGCGTCTATTTATGTATCTGAAATGTACATTTCTTTTAAATGTTAGCATTAAATTCGTATAGAGAAACCAACACCCTTCAGATATCGATTCGATGGAAAACAATCGGTCCTGTAACTTAAAGTATCCAAAAGGGCAACCATTTAAAAAAATCGAACCATAAATATTCATATTGAGAAACAAGACGAACACTCAGGTATCGATTTTTCCACAAAGTAAAGAATGCTAACAGGCTGCAGTTTTTTTAAACTCTAACGATATTATATTCATAATAGAGAACACCAGTCTTCAGATATCAACTTTGAAAATCATAGGCCCATATCTACAAAGTCCAAAATGGCATCCACTTTTTATATCGATAACCACGCGGCGCAATATGGTATGTAACAATTTTAAGAGATCTTCAAAGTGACTAATTAATATTAATCATTCATAAAGCCTACACTAAAATAGGGAAAAGTGAGTGTGACCGTTCGTCTCGGACGTGACCGACGGGACTGACAGCATGCTGAAACTAGCTTAGATGCCCCGTCGAGTGCGTCGAATTCGGGCCGTAAGTACGGTAATGTCTACTGTGACCTCCAGGTAATATAAACATAAAAAGCAGTGGCTGACTTCGGCCGGATGAAGAAGACAGAGGACATAGGGAGTCATGGAGCGAATTGTAAGGGGCCTGCGACCCGCAGCAAGCGTAGCATACGGAATGCCAAGTCTTCTCATTCGAGGATAGACAAAGCTCTCTCCATACATCCCGGTATCTCTTCGTCCCGAGGCCGAGGCGATGTTTGCGGGCTGATAAGTGATCTACGTACTCGTATAAGATTCAAGATTTTCCCTCCTCATAACACCACAGGAATACTTACTTCTCCTCTAACTTGGGATGTAGGCAGTGTACCAGGGAGTGTCCGTTGATGACGATGGCGAACCCGTTGGAGTCGTCGTTGTTGTGCTCGTGCGGGTCCGCCGAGCCCGGCCCACCGCCCGACACGTACTCGTTGCTATAACAGTCTAGCTCACTCAAGTGTTTCATATAACATTAACGTTTTATTTGGACAGATTTGGGAGACGTATAAATTGGAGGTCATTGAAAATTTGTTTTTTTGATTGGAGGTTATTTCTGGATTTACTCAATTTTTATTCAAACATTGAGCATTCGCATTCACTTTGAGCTATTAACGACATTTTATTGCCCGTGTAGACAATAAGTGACACTAGTACATTTTTCAGGCATCATCACCATGTCAGCCAAAGTATGTCCACTGCCAAACAAAAGGCCTCCCCCATCGATTTCCACAACGACTGGTTACATGCCGTGTGTAGTCAGTTTGAGGGAAAGTTCCACAGAATGGACGCTGCTGTCCATCCCTATGGTTTAGTCCCTTAGTCACCTTTTCCGACATCCACGGGAGGAGATAGAGATGGTGCAATCCAGACACTACACGAAACTGCTCAGGCAGTCATGAATGAAGAATATTAAAAATACAAGTAAAGAACTATTAAAACAATTAGGCGGACATTACACCAAGGCGAACAAATAGGACGTGAACACTCGACATCGCTGGCAGCGCCGCCACACGATTACATTGCTTTAGCGGAAATAACATAATCGCTGCAGCCGATTTATAGTGAGTAAGCTTCATGTACTGCGTAAACCATTTCTTGCCTATGTGCGTTAGGTAAAATAGTAACCAAATGGAGTGAAGATGCAACGGTACGCGTACTTCGCTCCGAAACTACGAGGGCGGCACTGAAAATTTCGGGAATCAAGGAAGTGACACAACATTACTATTTAAAAATGTATTTATTGCTTTTCGAAGTATTCTCCGCGAAATTTGACACATTTTTCCATACGATGGAACCAATCATTGAAGCAACCATTCCATTTGGAAGTTGGGGTCTCCAAAATGGCCGTTTTGTAGGCGTCCACAGCTTCTTTAGGTGATGAAAATCTCTGTCCACGCAATTTATTCTTTATTTTAGGGAAAGTATAGAAATCATTAGGGCTTAGGTCGGGGCTGTACGGCGGATGGTCTAATAATTCTATGTTATCTTGCTCTAAAAACTCTTTTGTTCTGTGCGCGGTGTGAGAACTCGCATTGTCGTGATGGAGGATGATGCGGCGGTTGCAGTTCTCTCTACAGAGTTCAGAAACGACCTGTGGCAAACAAATGCTAGCATACCATTCTGCATTAACCGTTCTTTGTCCCTCAAGAGGAATAGTCGTAACATGGCCGGTTTTGGAGACAAACGTGGCCACCATTTTTTTTGCAACACTCCGTGAACGAACAATTTTTGTTGGCTTTAACTCATTTTCGAACACCCAAACTCGTGACTGGTTTTTTGTTTTGGGTTCGTACGCATATATCCAGGATTCGTCACCTGATACGATGTTGTATACAGCATTTGAGGATCCTGCGTGGAATCTTTCGAGAGTTCTGACGCACCAAGTAACGCGAGCCGCTTTTTGCTCTTCACATAGCAAATGCGGTATCCATCGGGAAAACAACTTTTTTACACCTAATTGTTCATGCAAGATTATTTGTATTTGACTCATGCCAATGTCTAAAGTTGCCTGAATTTCGCGGTATGTCACATGTCGATCTTCCTCAATCAGCTTACGCACAGCATCAACGTTTTCTTGGGTGACTGCAGTTTTTGGACGACCTTGACGAGGATCATCACTGAGCTTGACACGTCCATGTTGAAATTCAGCAAACCAGCGATAAATTGTGGTTTTGGATGGGGCTTCATCACCAAATGCAGAAATCATCCGGTCAACACACTGTTTTTGTGTTAAACCACTTCGAAAGTCATAATAAATCATCGCTCTTGAATTTTCTCGAGTCAATTCCATTTTCTCAACGACTAAACAAGTTTGACAAAACCTTGTGACAAGACCGTAAATCTTTTTTTAAATAAATAAATGGTATTCGATTTGTAAAACCACGGAGTTTTCAATTAAAAAGATTTTAAAATGACAGGAACTGTGGAAATATTCCATTCCCGATACTTTTAGTGCAGCCTATGTATAAACTCGTTGATTTGTCAGCGACATATTATTTGTTTGCCGGTCCGCACTCCATTTGTTGACTACTCAGACATACTGCTCATTTATATTTAGCCTAGTGCACATTATTAATAATATTCGCCGAACAGGACGCAAAACGATTTTTTTGTCACACTAAGATGACCACTGAAATAGGTGGTAAGCTGTGGTGTAGGTCATTAATAAATATAGGCTTAAGCTGTATGTTACTTGGCAAACGCAGTCAAAACATACACACTATTTAGAGGCAGCAAATATGTTAAATACTACTAAATTAGCGTGTGATATCTACAAATCTATTCTAGGTGTCGGATTAAAAGATTGGTACAGGTTAGAGAGAGAAAGAGCACTCTGGCTTGGTGTACAATACAAACAGACGAGTGTGTAGACAGTACTACGACTATGTTAGTAGGGAAGTGATCAACTTTAGTTACGAACTCAAGTTAAATAAACAACACGCTGGTATAACAGCTAAGTAAGCTAAGAAGTAATTGGTTAATTAAATGATATATTAACTACTGGTAAATGTTTATAACATTACGGATAATATTTAAAGACAATACGTCACATGAAAATTTTAATGCAATATGTATATAATATAATGTTTCGTTTAGCTAAAGCGACACACGTACATTAACATGAATAGTTGAGCCATGTTGTTATTTTACTTATTATCATTTACTGTTGATTGTACCTATGCTTTACTATTTCAAGAATTACAAAAGCGAGACGAAGCTTGGTAGGCCACATAAATGAAGCTTTCGATTTAAACTTTATACAACACAACATTTAGGAAATTCAATATAAATTTCTTTAAGCGTTATTTAACTCTAGAGTACTTTACATTTTAATTGATTCACAAGTAAGATAAATCAAGTGTAACGAATCACAACATTGAAAGGAACTGTTAGATCACTTATTAATTATATGTTGGTCATAATATTTTTTCTCATGTCTCTTCCATAACTTCGACGCTAAAATATAACACACCGATGTAAAGTTAAATCTCATCTCAAATTCACTAAAGTCGATTGCGATTCATAACACCGATACAAGACAGACGTGAGCGGACAACACTGCAAGGCCGGTGGCCGAAGGGTAGCGGTGATGTATACAAGGTGTGTCTTTGTCTCTCTACCTGTGTGCTGTGTGAGTGTTAAGTTCCCACCTAAATGTGACGACGGACACGGCGGGCGCGTGCAGCGTGACGTTGGCGCGCGCCGGCGATGCGCGCGCCGCGCCCGCGCCGCCGTTGGCCGAGCCCGACCCAGAGCCCGGGCCTGTCGGCGCCGCACCTGCAGCGCATTGTAGTCAGCGAGTGCAATTCTTCAGTCTACCGAGATTAATCTCGGTTTCTATCGGAGCTATTAGATTATACACCAGCCTGTTCCTTGGCCGTGTGTGTGGTGCCGGCTACGAATAGCACGAGATGGGTTCATCTCATCCCGTGGGTGTCGTAAAAGGCGACTAAGGGATTAGCCGGAGGACGGGCTGCAGCGTCCTTCGAATACATTAGCAGCTCAACTGCGATCACCAACCCGCCTGCCAAGCGTGGTGATTATGGCAAAACCCCCCCAATGAGCATACATCATACCGATGTCGGTCGTTGTGGTGATCTTTGAGGGAGGCCTTTGTCCAGCAGTGGACTTTGTTCGGCCGAAATGGTGATGGTGTTCCTTGGCAGTATGGGTCTGTCATGCTCACTAAAATGTCTTATTGAGGGTAGCGTTGTATGTTGGGTGGTTAAGTTCCCTGCATTATGGTTGAGCTGAACTATGTTGATGCATGCGTTATGCCCGTAAACGGGTGCCCTCTATCGGGACTGGTCGGCTCTTGACTGCTATAACAATCTTATTGTAAGGCAATTAATATCAATGTGCATAAATATGTGGTATTTATCCCGCACATTGGCATGCATTATCCTCACATAGCTTCTTTTTTTTCGAATATATTGTGTTAAGTAATAAGAGTGTAATGCATCACATATTTATGGAGTTTCTTGTCGGTTCTTCTCCATAGGACCTTTAAATTGTGACTGTTCGTAAGTGCCAGCACATGGTTTACATAGATAAAAAAACTTTTGACTGGCTGATACAATATCAAGTGAGAAACAGATTTCAGGAATTAATGATAACTCAAAAAAAATTGTGTGTACCAGATTTGACAAGTAATTTAATCCTTTCTTAAGAAATCATGGAGTAAGAAGGAATATGTATCCGTAAAAAGTTCTTTTTCGAATTTGACACAAGCGGTGCTCAATTCGCCGTGTCTTCTTTGAAAGACGTAATGTTGCTCGATAAAGATATACTTGCACAGACACAAATTGAACTTGATACCGCAAGTGCGTCAAATTGTATGAAAACCAAGTGTGCCACATTTTTTGTACCTACTATGATGTCACGACTGCCAAGGTGAATTGAGCACCGCTTGTGTCAAATTCGAAAAAGAACTTTTTACGGATACATATTCCTTCTTACTCCATGATTTCTTAAGAAAGGATTAAATTACTTGTCAAATCTGGTACACACAATTTTTTTTGAGCTATCATTAATTCATGAAATCTGTTTCTCACTTGACATTGTATAATCTAACAACCCCGATAGATTAATCTGGGTAGACTGAAAAATTGCACTTATTAAAAAGCACACACATCAATCCATAAACTTCTACTGCTGAACATGGGCCTCCCAATGGTTACTACAACGAAAGGTAAAGGGAATATTGCCATAATAACCACGCTTGGCAAGCGGACTGGTGATCGCAATATGTTGTTATTAGCATCGAGAGGATATTACTGCCCTTCCTCTTTTATCTCAACTCTTAGTCCTTTTACGACACCCAATTGGTAAAGACGGGTCTATTCTTTGGCGGAAACCTCACGGACACTAATAAGCGCCCGATCAAAAACCAAGCAACATTAATAGAATTAATAACTTATGGCTGTTTATGGCATTGGTCATGTCATCTCTGATTACTGTTAATTCTTAGCGCCCAATTGCAGTTTTGGATTTTGTTTTTAAGTTTCTCGTGTGAAGTGATTGTATAATCTTATGAGAAATTAAGATCTTAAAACTTAATCCAAATATATACCGTGAGGTAAGAACGTGTTGACGACTCGTATTGAGTCCCTGCACTTGGCGAGCTGTTTGTCGACGTCGTCGTACGACGCACCGTCGATAACGAACACCTCTGCCATGTCGTCCGTCAGCAGTTGGCACGAGTAGCCAATGTTTATCGCTGTTTCTGCAAATGTTATGTAAAATGTGTAGTTGAGTAAGAATTCAAGTAAAATTGATATGAATTCCCAGATTTTAAAATATGCAACGAAAACAAAAAATTTTTATTAAAGTAACTGAATGTATTCGAGTTTCAAATGTATAACCATCAAGTCCAGGTCGCTTAGGTTCAAATAAAGAAGGTCAAAATATTTTACTATTACTTTTCCCGAATTATAAATAAGTAAAGGAGGAATAAAAATGATTCAACTAAATTTTACACACCTTGTTTATCACCCGTTAAGACCCACACTTTGATGCCGGCCATACTGAGATTCGCTATGGTTTCTGGTACACCATCTTGTAATTTGTCTTCTATGGCTGTTACTCCTGTAATAAAGAGAATGTATTTACATCCAGTTATTTATATGTTCATAATTATAAAGTATGGTGCTTAACATTCAATAAATAATATGTCAATATCCAGAGCCGATGGCTGGCAGCAAACCTGGGAATTGTGTGCGAAAAGATGCTTTGATTTCTTCTCCGTGTGGTGTCCCGGTTTAAGAATATACCACCAATCCATCTCTTGCCGTAGATGTCGTAAAAGGTGACTAAGGTAATCTTAACCAGAGGGATGTGCAGCAGCGTTCCTCCTGTGGAACAATAGTCATACTGCGCTCACCAAACCGCCTGCCAAGCGCGGTGAGTACTGGAAAATTCCCCCCAAAATGACGACCCCATTGTGGAATTCCATGGGGAGTCCTTTGTTCAACAGTGGACTACCTTTGGGTGGTATGATGATGATGATAAAATGCTCTAACTGCAAACAAAGTACAACGTAACTCCTTACATATTTTTTCGAGAAAAAGAAGTTAACATTTCTTTACTACCCCACAAAAATATATCAACACAGAGCGGAAAAGTGGGTGGGTTACGCGTGCCAACACAAGGTCATATAATGCCTGTGTCAGCTATGTTGCCAGAGCACGGAATGCAGTAGTCTCCTGTGAGAGCGTCATGCTCCAGAAGGAGACTTCAAGGATCGCAAGGATTCGCAAGGATCGGGAGAGCGCCGATCCCGCTCGAAGAAGGAGACGGCGCCGGAGTAACAACCGCCCTGGCGCCTAACTCCTATACGCCTGAAACCCCCTGCCGTAGCTATCAGGCAGGGGACCTCTGCGTTCGCGGGTGCGTAGATTGGGTAATCTGCGTGCTCACACCAGGCGACCCAAGAGAAGACGGTATGTGGCACGCGTTGCCGTGGCCCCCATGATGGTGACCGCTTTACAGTCACCCAGAGGGTGAGATGTGCCTATAGGCGTAGCACCAGTGGGCGGCTCTAGTGTGATGATACGAGGACCCGGAGCCTCACTTAGGTGCCGAAGATGACCGCTCCAGTGGTTTCAGCCAGTAGGAGTTCGCCTCGTTCGCCCTTCCTCGGGGCGAAGGAAGTTCATGAAGAATTTCCACTATTGGGCACCAATAAAAAAATGTTCTGTAGTGCCTAATATTTCAAATGCCTAGCCAGTACGCGTTGGGGTTGCTGCTAAAAACATCTAGTATGAAAATGCCAATTGCAAGTTTCCAACTGCAGAATCAAAAGCTGTGAAATAAATCTAATAAAATAAGGCATTTCTTATCAAACTGGACCATATATTTACAATGAAAATGGCATTTAAAAATACGCGCCCGACTTTCGGCGCGGTCATTCGGTGTCTGTCGGCACCATCAATATGGCGCAGTCATACACGCTTCTACGTTAATAATAATAGGAAGATTCATGAGGAAGCTTACCCCTATTATCCTTTTTTTACATTTCTTAGATTTTTATTATGTAACGTATTGATATGTTCTTTCAGCGTTCAAAACCAAATGCTGAAAGATCCGAAATCGTTTTGGAATTATATAAAATCAAAAAGAGGTAGTAGAAGTCCGCGTAAGATTTTTAAGAATGGCGAGCCATTGACTAGTGAGCAGTGTGTTACGGAATTTGCTGAGTATTTCTATTCGGTCTATAGTACGGAACAGGCCGAGTTGAGTGTGAGTGCAGCGGATACAGAAGCGGGCAGTGGAAACGGAGCCGCACGGGTACATATCGATCACCTATATTTGTTAGACGTAAATTTTGCGCTTCAACAGCTTAAGCCGAAAAAGTCTGCTGGACCGGACGGCATTCCGCCATACATATTTAAGGATTGTCGGTCGGTGCTAGCAAAACCGCTTCAATACATTTATAATAAATGCTTGAAGGCTGCAGTATTTCCGGAGAAGTGGAAGATTACCCGCGTCGTTCCGGTGCCAAAGGGAGGCTTAGGGACGACGGTGGAGGGTTATAGGCCGGTCGCAGTGCTATCGACTCCAGCTAAAATTTTCGAGGCTGCTATTCATGGAAGCATATTCCAACAGGTCAGCGGCCAGCTCTCAGAAGCTCAGCATGGATTTAGACCAGCAAGAAGCACCACTAGCAATCTTCTCAGCTACATGGCTCACCTTGCGCCAACAGTGGACGGTGGGGGACAAGCTGATACTGCTTACTTTGATTTTAAAAAAGCGTTCGATCTAGTAAATAACGATGTCCTGCTTAAAAAGTTAGCAGCAGTTGGTTTCACCCCACATCTATTAAGATTTTTTGCAAGTTACTTGAGCGATAGACGGCAATACGTAGAATATGCGGGATACAAGTCAGAACCATATTCCAGGCCATTACCAGGTCTGGGGTAAGTCAGGGCAGTAATCTTGGGCCTTTGCAATTCATTCTTATGATTAATGACCTATCGGAAGTTGTTAAAGATGCCAAATGTTTGCTGTTTGCTGATGACCTCAAGCTGTCCCTCGCGATAAGTAACGTAGAAGACTGTGCCAGGCTACAAAGAGACATAGACAGAGTGGTTACCTGGAGCAAGGACAACCTCCTACTGTTCAATTTCTCAAAGTGTGTAACAATTACTTTTTCTCGCGCACGTTCTCCTATACTATATAATTACAAGATAGATGGGGTGCCAATGGTTAGGGTAACAGAAGTCAGGGACTTAGGGGTGAGCTTCAACACAGGGCTAACGTTTCGTGATCACATTACTAGTTGCTGTAGACAGGCTTATCGTAATTTAGGATTTATGCTTCGTATGGTGCGTGATTTTACCAATATTAAAGCCGTTATAGCCTTATACAATGCTTTGGTTAGAAGCCAGTTAGAATGTAACGCAGTCATTTGGGCTCCGCACGAATCTAAATATAGGCTCATGTTGGAGAGAGTACAGAATAAGTTTGTTAGATACGTATACTCGCGGCTGTATGGTGTTTATCCTTTGTATCCATTATTATACCCAACTTTATTTATTTTGGGCATGGTTGGATATAACGAACTGAGGGTCAGGAGGGATCTCGCACTCATTTTGTACATGTTCAAAATATTTAGAGGGAAGGTGTATAATGCCGACATCCTGGGGCAGATAGGTTTGTGTGTTCCGGACGGGTACGTGTGGCGACGACGACAGCCACGGCTGCTGGTGGAGCCGCGTGGCCGAACCAACCTCTTAAGTGAGGCGCCGCTGACGCGAGCACTCCGCACTCTCAACCTCATAGCTAGTGAGACTGACGTATTCCATTGTACTCTGAGTGATTTCACAAAGGTAGCACTGTTGATTATTTGTTACAAGATTAATTAAGAAGTAAAGTAAATTTGTTACAAGATTAATTAACAAGTATTATATATATTATTAGTAGATGAAATATTGAATGCTACACTATCGCATTAGGTATATTTTTTAAACCTGTAATGATAGTAGTAAGTTTGAGGAATAAATAAATAAATAAATAAATAAATAAATTTTTTATTGATATAGACCTAATTAATACAGCCCATATTACAAATTTATTTATATTGCAAGGCTACTTTTAATGTAATATAACGTCTTGAACACATATATAGATTTTGCATGTCATGACCAAACATGTTGGACATTTCTTGTGTACTCTTTAATGGCCCGTTTTTACTATAAAAATAGAATCATTCATTGCCGCGTTGGACGAAACCATTTCCTTTCCGTCTTGAGAGCACTGTTGCTCTGTTGTTACCGACTATTAGTTAAGGTTAGTCGGTAATATTGGTCTTTACTCCCTTAACACAGTAGGTACTACATACCTATGAGAAGCAGGTCAGTCTCGATCTCCTCGTAGATGGCGTCGAGCTGCTCGTCCCGGTCGTGTATCGCCAGCGCGGCGGCCTGATGCCTCCGCTTCCACTCGGCGAAGCCCCGCTCTTCCAGCGGCCGCCACGCCAGCGCTAACGTCCGAAGACCTTCGCCGGCAAATTTCTACAAAGCAACGTTATTAATAATCTATCATTTAACACTTTCTGTGAGAAGGGACCGGCTCAGTCAATCCAAATAATAATAATATTTAATTACGAGTTTAAAAATGTTGGAAGCAATGTGGTTATACACGGCGTGTACCAAACAAAGTCGTCTGATTAGTATAAAGGGATTGACAGCAATCGTATTATCATCACAGTAAGGTTGGTTTTTGAACAAATCAAACAGTTATAATACAAATTAAACTCACATTTAAATGTTCCTGCGTCTTAGACTTCACATCTGTTTGGTAACCACCTTTTAATCTGTCATATATTACATTATCAGCACCTTTTGTATATAACCTAATTTCACCATCCTTCCTCAATATCACGGACATTCTTTTCCTAACATTATTAAAATCTAATATACATAACAATTCATACACCTGAAACAAAATATATGAATGATTAGATGTCTTTATATTTCTATAATTTAGCAACAAAATGTATGGCAATATACCTCTGGGTTACCCATTACTTCTATTGTAATACTATTAGGCGAGCGTTCTCTGAACACGAAACCAAAATTTCTGGCTGCTGATACCAGGGCCGACTCGTCTGGCGATTGCGCCTGGAATTTTACATAACATTTAATTTACAAAATAAAGACACTGCAATTGCATGATTTAGGGATGCGATGGTATTTTAAGTCAATATATTCGGGTTACAGGTGACAGATCAAGGTCACGAGATATGACAGCTAAACGCTAAGAGAGAAAAAGTCACTTGGCCTCCTCTCTAAAGTTAGACTCAATGTGCATAAATATAATAACCACGCGTTTTGCTAACGACAAGTGTTGGTCTTGCACACATTAAGTCACACATAACTTGCAAGAAAAGCAAGATGTTTGATGATTACTTGCAAAAATAAAATGAACACAATCGAGTATCGTGCGGCGTTGGCCGATATTGAAGAATTTTCGGGAACATATCGCCCAACTTCTTATTACATGTAGGGAATATGTTTTCATAGTAATTATCTTTTGATATAAAAATAAACCATTCGAAAGTAGTCTACAGATGCTAAAGTTCTTGCCTGGTATTCCAGCCGTCCATTTTTCTGGTCCGGCATGACAGTGTGGCACAGCGCGAGCAGCCGAAAGAAGTCGTGGACGTTCTTGTCGCCGCGCTTTACCGCGTCCAACAGGGTGCCGTCGAAGAACTTGAACTCTGGCTCGTACTCAGGATTGAACGAGAAGTCCAACGGCTCCGAACTCTGTTATACACAGTTTATAATAAGCACCTTGAAGGAAGGCTTGCTGCGACAAATCTACGCTTGATTTATTTGTATTATAAATTTATTATGTTTCTGATATAATGGAGCAGAAGAAACGGCACAACAAAAAAATGTCATGGAGTATAAAGGGGTAAAAAATATATGTAAAGGAGACCGATAAGCTTTAATAAGCATGGGCCCGGATGTAACAAGATGAAAGTAGTGTCAACAAATAGGTAACATATTTATCAAACCATCATTAAACATTCTGCGAATTTTGACTATCTAAGAACATAGTTATAAGAGATTTAGAAAATGTGAGGTTAGATAACAACTTACATTTTAACAGATAAAGTGCGATTGGTGTTTCAACATATTGATAAGTAACATAATATAAAAATTTGAATATTCATTTAAACCATTTAAAGGCACTTATACCTATATAATAGTTTAGACTTTAAAGCTCCAATTTAGATGCTCTCTATTGATGATTATGATTTTTAAAGAATGTGAGGATGTTAACGACCTCATAAATATCAAGATACCGAACATTTCGTTTTCCAATATTGTAACAAAACTGAGCTAGCGCCATCTCTTTAGTGCGCACGTCCATTATTGTCACAAACAAAGTGGCACAGACAAAAAATGCGGTAGGGATGAAAACGCAAATAATGGAACGATATGTTAACGTTATATAGGTTTAAATATATCTCTTTAGCAAATATATGTTTTTTCTGTTTATGATGATTCTTATGGATATCAATATTCTAATTTAATTAATCATCTGGCACTCTCATTTTTCATTTTTTTATTCTTGGAACTCAACGTGGAGAATTGTTCCGATACCGAATCGGTTGCTTTTTTTTCTTTTTGTACAAAATGTTTTTTTTTTAAACCATGTTTCAACTTGTTATAAACTAGCCCCGAAATCCCCGTCTCTTTTAACTCATTTCAACAGGTAAAAATTTACTAAGCAGAGCGGCCATCCGCTTTAGTATTTAGCTGAAATAATAAAAATCTAACATAAGTATTCTTTTACAAATGAAATTTGAATTTTTAGTAACAATCGCTTTCAAAAATATTCAACGTAGATTTGTCTGCAGCTATATCTACGCTGTTATCTGTGTTAAAAATCGTATAACACAACAAACACACGATGCAAAGCTTATCACATGCAAACATAAATCAAAAGCCAATACTTGTTAGATACATAAGGATATAAACACCTCAGCAGGTAGTGTGTCAGGTTAATTAGATATCAAGGGCAATGTCAATTATGTTACCGAATTAAAAACGGTAGAGAAGAAAAGTATGTGTAATATTGTTTAATGGTGTGTTCTATATATTATGTAAATTATTATCGCCTTAATTACTTGTACGAAATTAAAGAATGTTTTATTTTGTTGTTAAACATCACAGACTAACAGCAAGGTAAAGGCAAGGCAACTCGCTGAGTTCATAAAATACCTTGCTGATGCTGTTTTGACAGCTTTTGACTGACTGGCAGTTGTCAAGAGGTATTCCTTTGATTTGGAGAACTGTAGTATCGGTGTTTTATTATTTGTATGTTTATACCATTTAATAAATATAATTTTGACTGTCCAGGTATGCATTATTTTAATATAAATATTAGAAAATTGTTTGTGTTGTAATTAGAACTGCTACTTAGTTATTTTTGTCAGATCATTAATAAGCCAGGTATATATACGTATTATATAGAGATATAATATAGCTGAAGTGGGATAGAAGGACTAGCTCGTTAATATTGGTGCGGGCACGAATCTATCTTACGTGGTAACTTGCTAATTAACTCTTGTTTGTTAGCTCGAAACCACTCCAAAAATAGAAGGCGAAATAGAAGGCCAGATAAAGAGTTATAGGAATGGAAATAAAAGGCGCTAGACAAGTCCTGCTGCCTGCCCGAAATGCGAGCCGCTCTGAGAATTATGCAACATTTGCTGCTAAATATTTGCCTTAGAACTATGGAGTAATAAGCAAATCTCTCAAACACTACGTATATAGCCGTGGAATTCGCCAAACTTATTTACGTTGCCTGTCGCGACGTGGGCAATGACCAATGGTAGTCATTTAATTTCCCTCGCTATTTCACAAGTTTAGTGTGTGACTACAAAGAAAAAATCGCGCTTTATAACTCAATTTGCAATTCTTTAAAAGCTAGCTGCTGCCTCGGTCACAAGAGAGATACTTGTTCATGACCGGCTAGTAAAAGATTTGTAGTACACTAGCTTTGTCATTTAGTGTCGTATCACGTCATTTTTATTAACAGACTTCAAAAAGGAGGAGGTTCTCAATTCGATGCGTATTTTTTTTTAAATATGTACACCGATTACTCCCAAGATTTGTAGACCGATTTGAGCAATTCTTTTTTTAACTGGTGCAGAATGCTTTCGAGTTTTTCCCATATGAATTTCATAACATCATTTGATTGAGTACTTTTTTAACCAGCTTTAATAAACAGGTAAATTTGACTGCGCTTATCTAGATGATGTCTTAATAGTTTCGATTCCTCTCAGATCAGAGAACCGATTTGAGTTATTTTTAGTGTTAAATACTGATACCAAATTGGAAAAAGATCTTACATTGATTTAGACTAAAAAGAAACAAAATAAAACTTTTTAAGTTTTATAGTTATTAGTCAGTGTATTGTGGGACATAGTGAACGTCCTAAATCAATATTATCTGGTCATGAATGACAAAGCAATGGTTAACTTGTAAAGAACTGTATTTATTTCTTAGTATCTTAATATCATATCCAAAAACAAAGCCAGCAATATGATATTACGGAAACAAGCAAGGCGATTCTTCTGCTCAGAACGATTGAGGAAGACAGCATATTCATGCATGTACCTTACGCCCCACTTGCGCAAGTATCAGGCCGAGATCTGTGCAACCGGTTGCACGCGTCATTGTTACTCACGTGTAAAGCTGGAAACATTATCGGACGCGTCCGTAAGCCGCGGCTGACGATTGCGTCCGATAAGTATGCACGGATGGTTCGGACGCCTATGTGTCCCGTAAAAACATCCAGCCGTCCAAAATTCATTCGGATGTCCGAACGCTCAAGAACGGCCCAAGGTTACGTCCGCGACTTACGACCCATAGTTCGTACAGCATAACGTTTGATTTACTATCCAGATATATACAAGCCGCGACTGTCAGTCGCGACTTAAGAACGTGTCCGATAACATGTTTCCCGATTTATGCGTGTTACAACACGCGTCCGTGCAGCGTTCGGTACGCGTGATTCAGCAGTTGCACTTAATCGGAAGGCCAGAGCGGTCATATTTCAGGCGAGACAGCGTGGACCGTTCTGGAGGGGATTAGAGGCATGGAGGGCGTTTCTGCGGGTAGAGTTACGAGTAGGTGGGCGTGGGCGTACGCGTGGGCGGCGGCCGCCGGGCGTGCTGCGACCCGCTACCTGCTCCAGCTCCAGCAGGCGCGCGCGCGCCGCCCCCGCGCCGCCTCCCCCGCCGGCCCCGCTGCGCTGACGCTGCTGCACCACATACATATCACACTCCGCTCGACCCTACACCCATTCTAGCTATCCTAGGTCCCTGCCCTTGATGGCTTAAGCGGCCTACTCAAAGCACTGCCTGCAGGGCCCTATATGCAGTATCACTGCCGGATTTTATAGTGAGAAGAGCCGACATTTATAATCTGCTCTCTAGAGCCGCAGTGTCGGTTTGCGAGCCGCAGTGTCGTTCTGCGAACCGACAAGGCGATCTCTCCACCACTCACACCGCAAGCAATATCGCGCCGCCATTTTGTTAGTTTATAGCCAAATGTGAAATGTCAATCGTTGTAGCGTGTTATCTTTTTATGTAGCTTTGAACTGTAACTAAGGCTAGTGCTACTTTTTGGTTTTTATTTAAAACTGCCGCCATTTTAAAACTCGTCCTTAGATCTGTACCCCTAGTACGAGTTGTTGTTGTGATTGGCTTGCTCCAAACTCTTTAACCAATCGTAGCGCCGAATGCGGTAAACGTGTAGTTTACTATTACGTTTCGATCGAGAAAGGAAACTCGTACTTGGGGTACTAACGGTAACACGTTGACACCGTTATGACGTTCGATGTGTAATGACATGCAGGGTCCTGTTAGCAGTGCTTTTAATAGTCCGCTTTAGTCGTAACTAGATATTCGACCTTCGAGATTATTATCGAGAAAGTTGAACATCTAGACGCTATGGATATTTGTTAATGTGATGACAACCTGATCGTCAATGAACTAATCCTCTATGATCATGGATTTCTCTACCCCGTCATGAATGTATGCAGTATGTGGCCCTATTTATGTGTTTTTTTGTCTGCAAGGCACAATACTGTACCACTAATGCGGTGTGCGGCCATGCAAAAATACAAATCAAATATGCGATTGGTGGATGCTCGTGTAAGAGGTTCATCTGTGTAGTGAACATATTAATTATAAAAACATGATATTCAAGTGATACTATAGTCCACAAACTGAAAAACAAACACAAACATAATGAGATGACAATCAATTTCAAACACTTCACATGACCCGAAAGCTTGAGCGAACGAGGACAAAATTTCATATTTTACTAAAACCAAACTCAAATAAAAGTACTCTTATAAAATCCAAATCAAACACATGCAAAATTATAAAATGTGGGACTTCACGTGCGAGTCTCGTCAAGTCTCAAGTGCTTAGTGATGTTTCAAAGACTGCATAAACCTACATGCAAGTATGTGACTTCTATCTTCTATAACATAGTGCTGTTCAAATATGAAAGTCAAACTTGGCTTGTTGGTACTCGTAGTAGACGTAAAGATCAACGTACATGACGTACCTCGGCGAGCTCTATCGTTTCACCGGTAGTTTCGTCCACGACGTCCCCGTAACAGACGCCTGCTATCGAACACTTATTGAACGTCATTATGTTCTGTGTGAGTGTGCCTGTTTTATCAGAAAATATGTACTGGATCTGGCCTGAAAATAAATATTTTTAGTTTATAATTTTTTCATTTAATACTTATCTTCTATTCTACAGGTGGCGTATAAATAATGACACGTTTTCATTTAGCTATAACTTTTTTAAGAATGAAAATGACATTTTTTGGAATATTTATAAATAGACCGGTAAAATTATTCCTATTAGGTTTTGAATATACTATCCTTATGATGATGAAATGATGGCGTCCAGCTTCAATGCAAGTTTGAGCCCTTTTTAAAGCATTTTTCATCACGCCTCTTAAAACTTCCGGTGTTATATTCTGAACTTCGGTTTTTAGGTTTGCTTAAGTTTGTGGCTTATTCACGTAAACCAGCGACTTTAAATAATCCCATAGAAAAAAGTCAGGACTGACTGATCTGATCAGCCAATTTTGCGGGCCAAGTTTAATTTAATAAGTCCATCGACGGCCGAAATTAATAATCGATCAAATCCAAAGTCTTTGGAATTCGAATTACGGATATGTTTTTTTTTTGAGTTGAATGTGATGGTAACACAATGATGGATGAAATTCAAAAACCTAAATCTGGAGATTTTGGATTAGATTTATTAGATATGCAGTGGGCACCGTCCTGTTGGAATCAGCTCTGCTCCTGCTCTATCTGCTCTAATCCCAATTCATTGAATTTGGGTATTAAAGTCTCATAAAATAACCAAGCAGCGGTCGCCTGCTTCGTTTTAAAAAAAGTAGGGTTCAATTACTGTTTCAGCACATATGGCACCACACTGTAACTTTTAGTGGATGTAGTTTCGTAAATAACCTGTGGATTTTGTGTGCCCCAAATGCGAGTATTCTGCTTGTTGACATAGGACATGTAGAGATGAACATGTGCTTCGTCACTCATAATGAGATTCAAATGAAAGCCATCCTCATCATGGGAGGGGTTTATGATCGATTCACAGTACTCCAGACGAGATTGAAGGTCTGCAGGTTGCAGCTTATGCACGATCCGAGTTTTATACACAAAACATGTTTAAGTTCTTCATCAAAATATGCTCCAGAGACCGCCTGAAAATGCTCCATTATAGCTCGTCGTCTAATTGATGTTTCTTTTTTTCTTTTTTGTACCACTCAGTTGCTAATCAAGCACACGGCCCCCCTGATGGTAAGCGGTTACCGTAAGCTATGAACGCTTGCAACACCAGAAGTGTCACTCGAGCGTTGCCGATCCTGTAAAGAATGCCCTTTTTCAAGAGCCTCATGCTTTAGTCTTTTGATGATTCCACAACCTGAGCGTGCGCGGAAGGAAGTTTCTCTAAAACCATATGGTAAGAGACCATTTTCCGACCAAATGTCGACACCAAGGATCTCAATACTGTTACCATTGTTAAGAGACGTGTTCTGGAATTGTGATGCTACAGAAAATGGGGTTTTCTTAGCGGTGAACGCGCCTGTCTTGTCTTGGTGGGATTCAAGAGACACAATTTTGTCGTCGCCAGTCGGAGACTCTATCTAGAGTACTCTCGATTTCCGACACAAGTTGTCTGCGGCTTGCCTTCACTACTGGACGAGGGACGTTCGCACTGCCCGTGTAATAAGTGTCACCAGTACTGTGAATGTTGTCGATAGAAAGCATATCATTGACCTGCAGTAAGAACAATGTTGGGGATATCACGGAGCCTTGTGGGACGCCAGCGTTAATGTCCAAGCTATCGGAATAACTGCTATCGAGAAAGGCTCTTATACTTCTGTAGGACAGAAAGCTGGCAATCCAGTAGCACAATCCCTCGGGTAGTCCGTATGATGGTAACTTCGATAGAAGACTGCGGTGCCAGACCCGATCGAACGCCTTCGCTACGCTAACAGGCAATGCCTCACCTTGACTCTCAATGGCAAGAGCCTAACGGTGAGTGAGATACACTAGGTCAGTGCCGACGAAGATCACTCCGGTGGTTTTAGCCGGTAGGAGTCCGGCATGCCCCTTCGCCCTTTCCCGGGGCGAAGGAAGTACATTAGGTATTTCCACCGGATCAATAAAAAAAAAAAAAAAGGTCACCGGCTGACCGACTATGACGAAAGCCATATTGGCAGTCGCTTATGAGGTCGTGATCCTCTAGTTATCCCAAAAACTGTTAGCTTGTTACCCGCTCCATCACCTTAGAGGGCAAGGAGGTAGTAGCGATAAGGCCTGTAATTCAATGGGTCTGATCTATTGCCCTTTTTGGGCACTAGGTGCACGTGGGCAGTCTTCCACGAAGACGGAACTATACTAGTGAAGTATGAAAGCGCAAAAAGGCGCGTCAATACAGACACAACTCAGGAGCACAAAGCTTCAGTACCATTGCGGCTATGCCGTTTGGCCCACTTGACTTATGAACGTCAAGAGAGAAAGCAACTCCCGCCAGCCCTTCCGTTTCTGGACATTCTTCCACATCTCGGCGCACAGCTTCAATATTCTCTTGTAAACGAGATGTTTTTGGCCTGCCAACTGTCAATGTAAAAATGACAGGAGGTACCATTAAAAAAATTGACAGTTCCTATTGTGCCATTACTTTTGCGCCACCTGTACTTTAACAAACTGGTGTCTACATAATATTAGGTCCTAATATAAGTCTGAGGCCAGAAATCAAGTAGTATCTTACTACTTAAGTATCACGACATTATACTAACGTCTAACGATATCT
Source organism: Diloba caeruleocephala (assembly GCA_947459985.1). NCBI lineage: Eukaryota > Metazoa > Arthropoda > Insecta > Lepidoptera > Noctuidae > Diloba > Diloba caeruleocephala. Next base: position 10,437,075 of record OX381618.1, read on the forward strand.
ATACAAATAAAAAGAAATAAGTGTCTGTTTGTAATGTCAAATAGACAGCGTTTTACTAAATGCATATAAAAGTATATACTTATAACAATTTAATAACAAAATTGTCTGTCTGTCTGTCTGTTCTGGTTAATCTCCGAAACAGCTGGACTGATTATGGCGGGACTTTCACTGGCAGATAGCTGATGGATTATATAAGGAGTAACATAGGCTACTTTTATTTTAGAAAAAAAACTAGGAATCCGCGAACAAAAATTAAAACACATGAAATCTAATATGTATACTAATAGTCTAATACTAAATTATATAATAACTATTTATAAATAATCCGATTGCTTTTGAATTGAACGGCGAGTAAAACTGCGGGACACAGCAAGTATTACATATTTACAAATAAATAATGATTTTTGTTCTTGTATTTAGAATAGATATTCCTATTTCGAGAATAACCTCTATCCAACTTATCTAGTTAATACAGTAGGTTCTGATATTGGAGACACTGAAAAAAAGTCTTACAAAGTACAAACAATAAAATATTTCAGATTTTGAAGGTTTAACAACAGATTAAAGAATTGCTTTATTTATAGAACTAATACTAACCGAGTTCCTCATTCAACGTGGTTGTTCGTGCCTTCGCCGCTGTACCAGTCTTATCATAATACATTTTCTCGTCCCAGTTTATGAGGAAACTCTGGGCAAACCTTATCACCTACAACAAAAAACAGGAAAATGATGTTATGTTCAATTATAAAATTGAAACTATTATTCCTTGTTATTAAAACCGATGATAGTACCTATTACTTGAATAAGGTCATTATAAAAAGTAATGTATGTATGAGTCTGGCTATTCAAAAGACACGTAGGGTGATATAGGCACGACAGTCCACATGACGATGGCGTAGAAGACGAACACGAGCAGCGCTATTAAAATGCGCCCCAGGTGGGCCGGGCCGGCATCAGCATGTGTCGCACATGTATACTGACCTCGACGGACACGTAGAGCGATATAGGCACGACAGTGTTCATGACGATAGCGTAGGAGAAGAACACGAGCAGCGCTATTACAAGCGCGCCCCAGGTGGGCTCGGCCGGCACCAGCGTGTCCCACGGCAGGAACGCCTGGAAGTAGCGCCCTACCAGCCACTCCCACACGCCGCACGCCAGCGTGCAGAACACGCACATCGACAGCAAGAAGAATACTATCTGTGGGGAAATAGTTCGTTATAATAGTTGTATAATGTCGCAATACCGGTAGAAAGGACATGGGTGGTTGCAAATGTCACTGGTTTATTCATGTTATCTTCTTATTTTTATGCACTTTTAATTTTAATTGTAAATTTCAAAGATAAATAGTGAAACAAAATATAAAATTATACTTATTTTTAGTTAGCTTTCATTTCTGTAAGCGGTCAGGCCTAAAACCACCCATGTCCTTTGACGATAAGCAAACGGTCTATTAGCGCTTAACTTCGCTACATAATTAATTAAAGGCACGCGAAACTTTAATATTACAAAAGTCCGTTGGGACACATGAAGTGCCAATGCCTGCAATTCTGGCCTTAGGCGAGCACAGTCCACACACACATTGCATTTTTCGTGTTGTCTTGGGTCACAACACGATAAATTCATTGTCCGGTTATAACTTTTAAACTGAAAACACCTAGATGTCAATAACAAATATTTCGACTTACCCCTATAATAAGAAAATTAAGTAGCCTATCTATGCTCGTGCGCTTGAATTTGGTCTTGCCGGAGTTCTGCATGAGCTTGGTGTCTTTCCCAGCAAACACGACAACGCCGTAACACCACGTCGTGTTGCGCAGAACGCAGCCCCGCAACAGAATCTTGTCGTTATCAAGAGAGAAGTGATTGTTGCGCCAACTTAACGTACCTGATGGCAATTAAACAATAATAAATAATTATAACTTATATTTTAATATCGTGGCGCTAGGTTTTTTTTTCGGGGTCCTCATGGATCGCTGGCATGCGGATTGTGCACGTGCGCACTACCAGCACAGTTTACAACGAGGCTTTGGGGATCCTTTACAATGCCCCCGAGAAGTGCCGGGCAGGGAGCCCCTTTTTACAGTGGCTCCCCTCCACTAGAGAAGGGTGACCGCCATCCTCTCCGAGATGTGGCTATAAGTGTGGGAAACGAGTCTTTCCATATGATTCATTCAAAACTGTCTAAGTTTGACAGTGAATCAGACGAAAGGCCGCATCATATCAGCCGAAGGATGACCACTACTGAACTAACGCCTCCCCTATATTCCTACAACAATGGGCAATCGGCCAGTAATCACAAAAAAATCTAAAACATACTTAAAAATAATGTTTTTAATATTATATTTGTCATTCGATCAAAATTTTTGTGAAATAATATTGATTTCTATTTTAAATCAACAAAATAAAATCTAATTTTTAATCTGTTCTTCATGTCAAACGAAACAACAATCACAGCGCGTGACGTCATACGTGGGGTAAACAAAAATAACCAACGCGTCGTCGAGTATATCTGTTGTTTGTTTCCTTTTATTCCTGATCCTCATATTTAATTGGATAATATATCAATAATCATTAAAAAAAAACATATCACAATCACAATCACCTTGCAGTTTGCACCTTGATTTCGTAAGTTGACAGACGTTTGTTTACCCGCGTATGACGTCACGCGCTCTGGGATCAGGTGGTGTGACGTTTGCACGGCAATTTAAAAAAAATATTTAGACATTATTTTATGATCTTAAAAAGCTTTTTAAATGTAAAATTATATTTTTAATGGCTTTATAAATCCACAATGATTAAATTTTAACACTTTCTGAAAAGTTGTCCGATTGCCCATTGTGTCGTCGTCTTGGGAGTAGTACTCACCACGCTTGGCAGACGGGTTTGAGCGCAAAATAGCTGCTATTCCACAGAAGAGACACTGCTGCCTATCCCTCAGGTTTACGGGCCCTTAGTCGGCTTTTACGACCACCACGGGAGGAGTTGGAGTGGTGCTATATTGCTAATCCGAACAACACACAGACCTTAATCTGAGGAGCTATTCTAAACACGTGAAAACTTTCAGTGTCGAGGAAATGTCTACAGAGATCCGTATTAAAAATCTACCCAATTATGGTCGATGCTTACAAAAACATTTTTTTTTATAATCAACGTGTAAAACTGTTAATTTTTATCTATTTATATTTTCTACCCTTTTATTATTAGTAGGTTTTAATACCGTATCTCTGTAGGCATGTTGTCGACACGGAATTTTTTTACGTGTTTAGAATAGCTCTACTGGACTGGTGTCTACCAAAGGCCTATTTGAAACGAATCGAATGATAAAGTTAATTGGATTTACGAAAAGTGTCGATGTGCTCTTTTTATCCTGTACGCTCCAAATATAAATACTATACAGACTGTACTTTTATTTCGCAATATGTAATTATGAAATACAGAACGTATTTTAATTTATATCACTATATAGCGTGTATCTTAAACCCTGTCCGACCCAACGAGCGTTTTTAAATTTCGGTAATGATACTACAGAAAGTCAACAATAATTACGAATTGTGGAAATATCTAAAGTTATAGTATTTACAAAATGTAGCGAGAATGTACTTATTTCTTATTAAATTAGCTAAATGCAATGCCTGTTTGAACAAATTTGCACCGGCGATGGTGAACGCGGTGAGATGAGCGACGATGCAGGCAAACGAGGCTATGTTAAGTCAACCGAAACATACGAATTCCTATTATTCAAGTATAAATGGAACTATAGTTCACCTTTCGATCGTCTGCTGATAGCGACCGTAATCTGAATTGTTTGGTATTTTGTTTTAATTGGGTCATTACATAATTACATTATTCTTGTAGTCGCCTCATTGGCCTAATGGTAGTAAAATTAGATAGGCTGGGTAAAGAATGTCTGCTCTGTTAGAAGTGCTCAGTAACTTGGCGGGAATGAAATTCCATTAAACGGTAATACACCTGCCTCTCTCCATATTATTCTGGTACCTAATACCGTCACTGATGACCGGCAGATGTACTAAAAGTACGGATCGAATTTCATAGCTTTTCCTCATAGAAATGCATGATATTCAATTATCATTAGGGAGTATAATATATTAATACTTTATATATACATTTGAATTTGCTTTCTGTATAGTATTCTTTCATGTGCTAATATAATACATTATTAGTAAATAGCCAGTGAAATAGCTTATCGAAGTTATGATGATTGCCTACCGCCTAATTAGTACATTTAATTAATTAAAACAATGGTTATATTGCGTAAAATATACGAGCATTTAATTTCCATTACTTATATGAATGATAAACAAACTTTGATTAATATGAACAACAGATGAACATTGTTTGAAGTTTTCAACATCGAACACTTAACGCCAGTCGAATGGGGTCAAGTGACGGCTTTCACTCAACGATATTCGCTATTAAGATAATATGTGCCTAGATATAGTGAAACAAATAATTATTGACATAAAGATAATTTCCGTTAACTGTGTTAATAGCGGAAAATATCCTGAGTTCGAATGATTCATACTTCAATACTGGATTTACCGCGCATTAATTAGTATAATCAACTGTCAGTGCAACTGGCGCATACACATTAATGCTGCGTTACTTAATCGCGACAAAATGTTGTCCGGTTAAGCATCTACATCACTCTTGGGACGAGTGCGAGAAGCCCATCATAATGGAATGGCATGTGGATTCCACAGACAATTTCGCGGACATAATGAAACTGTAATCATTAAGTACACGAAATAATTAGAAAGGACAGTTTTGCATTTATGTGAATATAACACTCACAAATCTTACGATGTCTGTATGTTTCAGAACAACAGTTTTCTTTAATACCGAAACAAATAGCAGATAAGCCGAATGGTGTGCGGCCGTATGGTGGGCGGATTAAGACTATACTCGTAGCACCACGCCATCTCCTCCCGTGGATGTCGTAAAAGGTCGACTAAGGGACTCTAAACCAGAGGGATGGGCATCAAGCGTCCCTTCTGTGGAACAGTAGCTATACTGCGCTCACTAACCCGCCTGCCAATATCCGCCCATAATGAGGACAATTGTGTAATCTATGGGGCGGCCTTTGTTCAGTAGTAGACATCGTTTGATTGATACGATGATGATGGTAACTAATTCATAAAAACCACAACATGCTTGACTAAAACGATTACCATATTTATTATTTCGACAGAATATAGTCCACTGCTGGGCACAGTTCTTCCATAAAGATCGCCACAACGACGGATCTGGGTATATTGTTTGCTCATTGGGATCGCCAAGCTTGGCAGACAGGTCGGCGATCGCAGTTGAGTTGTAAAAGTGCTCGAAGGACGCTGCTGCCACCCGGCTAATCCCATAGTCGCCTCTACGACACCCACGGGTTGAAATGGGTTGGTGCTATTCTTTGCCGGCACCACACGACACCGATAACCCTATTCACTGTATCGAAATGGAACTAGTATGGCACAAAATGAGAATCAAAACATGAACAATTACAGCTCAATAACCTATTGAAAGCTCCCAAAAGCGATATCTGTGGAGGTGCCAAACAGATAAGTTTATGACAAGCCGGAGCTAAACATAAGATCAACAGTGACGCAGGCACCATTAGGGTAGGTACTACTTAATAATACCTACCTGTCATCATCATCATCAATTCAGCCGAAGACGTCCACTGCTGAACGTAGACATCCCTCAAAGGTCGCCACAACGACCGGTTCATCGCTACTCGTATCCAGCAGATTCCCGCAACCTTCACCAGGTCGTCGGTCCAGCTCATGGGGATCTGCCCACGCCGCATCTTCCGATTCGCGGTCGCCACTCGAGAACTTTTCGGCCCCATCGGCATTCTAAGCGGCACTTAAGTTTAGCGATTCTTCGGGATACGTCGGTTACCTTGGTCCTTTTGCGGATCTCCTCATTTTTTATTCGATCTCGCAGAGAAACTGCGATCATAGCCTTCTCCATTGCCCTTTGGGTGACCTTGAGCCTTCTTATGAGGCCCATGGTGAGCGACCACGTTTCTCATCACCTACACCTGTACAAGTAGATTAATGCTTAAACAATTCTTACCATCAAACTTATTAAGTAGATTGTTGGGCGTTTCGCAGACGATCTCGCCATCGAAAGCGCCCAGTTGTGCGTCGTCCTGCCCCATTGCAGCCGTCTCTAAAAGGCACTGACGACATTTTAAATTCGTCTCCCTGCAACCAAACAAACAGAGAGCAATTACTTTAATATTTTTCTTGCAAAATATGATCCAATTTAGATTTAAAACTTGCAAATATTGAGGTCACACCACAAGATTTTACGAGATTTTCCATTTTATAAAATAAATATATTATTATATTCAAAGTTTAGATGAATTGTACTACTACATAGGCTGCACTAAAAGTATCGGGAATGGAATATTTCCACTGTTCCTGTCATATTAAAATCTTTTTAATTGAAAACTCCTTGATTTTACAAATCGAATACCATTTATATATTTAAAAAAAGATTCACGGTCTTGTCACAAGGTTTTGTCAAACTTGTTTAGTCGTTGAGAAAATGGAATTGACTCGAGAAAATTCAAGAGCGATGATTTATTATGACTTTCGAAGTGGTTTAACACAAAAACAGTGTGTTGACCGGATGATTTCTGCATTTGTTGATGAAGCCCCATCCAAAACCACAATTTATCGCTGGTTTGCTGAATTTCAACGTGGACGTGTCAAGCTCAGTGATGATCCTCGTCAAGGTCATCCAAAAACTGCAGTCACCCAAGAAAACGTTGATGCTGTGCGTAAGCTGATTGAGGAAGATCGACATGTGACATACCGCGAAATTCAGGCAACTTTAGACATTGGCATGAGTCAAATACAAATAATCTTGCATGAACAATTAGGTGTAAAAAAGTTGTTTTCCCGATGGATACCGCATTTGCTATGTGAAGAGCAAAAAGCGGCTCGCGTTACTTGGTGCGTCAGAACTCTCGAAAGATTCCACGCAGGATCCTCAAATGCTGTATACAACATCGTATCAGGTGACGAATCCTGGATATATGCGTACGAACCCGAAACAAAAAACCAGTCACGAGTTTGGGTGTTCGAAAATGAGTTAAAGCCAACAAAAATTGTTCGTTCACGGAGTGTTGCAAAAAAAATGGTGGCCACGTTTGTCTCCAAAACCGGCCATGTTGCGACTACTCCTCTTGAGGGACAAAGAACGGTTAATGCAGAATGGTATGCTAGCATTTGTTTGCCACAGGTCGTTTCTGAACTCCGTAGAGAGAACTGCAACCGCCGCATCATCCTCCATCACGACAATGCGAGTTCTCACACCGCGCACAGAACAAAAGAGTTTTTAGAGCAAGAAAACATAGAATTATTAGACCATCCGCCATACAGCCCCGACCTAAGCCCTAATGATTTCTATACTTTCCCTAAAATAAAGAATAAATTGCGTGGACAGAGATTTTCATCACCTAAAGAAGCTGTGGACGCCTACAAAACGGCCATTTTGGAGACCCCAACTTCCGAATGGAATGGTTGCTTCAATGATTGGTTCCATCGTATGGAAAAATGTGTCAAATTTCGCGGAGAATACTTCGAAAAGCAATAAATACATTTTTAAATAGTAATGTTGTGTCACTTCCTTGATTCCCGAAATTTTCAGTGCCGCCCTCGTATGTATGATTATATTGCAATAACTTTTATCACTCATCATCATATCAGGCAAAGTACGTCCACAGCAACAACAGCAACAGAGGCCTCCCCAAATATATTTCCATATTTTGAATAGCCATGAAACATCTATTACAAATGAATTATTCATCAAATACTTACGATCCTTAACATCAATGCTGCAGTAACGTCGATGTATGAAAATGATAGTACGACAGTAGTAATAATATTTATTCTGTCGGATAGCGTGTTCAAGCCTGTATAGTACCTACATTGAAGTGTCTCCATCTCGATGATCGGAGATTGTCATCTTGCTTAACTGGAGTGTTCCACAACTCGCTAAGGTCCTAATAGCATAACCAGACTAGTGGTGGGCGTTAAATGAAAAACGTTTAAAGAAACCGTTTTTTACACTGTTTTCTATATGTTTTACAACCTTTCCTCGGCATATAGACAGACTAATGCCATGTGGTGCCGGCTAAGAATACCACCACCTCATCTCATCCCGTGGATGTCGTAAAAGGTGACTATGTGATTAGCCGGAGGGTGGGCAGCAGTGCCCTTCGAGTACATCACTCTATGCATAGAATATAATAAAATCATTTATTCAGAAACAACATAGGCAATGGAATGGCAAGTATATACGATATAACCGCTACACGAGATGTTCATTTATGTGAAGGAGTTAGTCTAGAATATGTAAGTATTTAATTGAAAAACATTTACATTAGTTTGTTATTATGGGTCAAAGTTACATGTGTATTTAATTAAAACTCGGTTAGTGAATGACAGACATTCAGTTCAGACTTTCTCAATAAAAAAATCACTAAAGGGCCACTGCGCGCTAGAATCACGTTCCCGCGTAAACATTTAAAAGGTCGGGGTTCCGGCTACCCGTGAAAGAATCAATCGCGTTCACGAATACGAAATACTACAAACTTCGTTGATTTAATTACCATCAACAATAAAAGCCTCGTTTCGTCGATAAAAAAAAGTCAACTACCCGTCACTAAACCAGTCCGTTTCTGACAGATAGCGCTCGACTTATATGAAGGTATTAAGGTTTCATTTTATCTGAATGATTAATATGTAAACCTATAGGTAGATAGTAAAACAAGCCATTTCATCTAAAAACAATAAAAGAAGTTCTAAATCAACTGACCCGTCTAACTCGGCGGTCTCTATGTAACAGAGACCGTTGGGCTCCGAGCTGCTGAGGAGCAAAATGTCCGCCGCGACGAACTGGTCGTTCTCCAGCCTGATGACGTCTCCCACCTGAACAGACGCCCACTTCTCCTCCACAAGCTTGCCATTGCGGAGTGTCTTCGCACGACGGTGGTTTACTTGCGAATCGTTCTGATGACGTTGCTGAAAATATGATTCAAACATTAGAATTCTACATCAACGGATCGTCCGGACCAGGGGCGCTATTTCCACTGATCCTCATGGCTACCCGTCTGCAACGTGTCCTTGAATAGCTTCAATCGTGTCTTAGCGAATACCAAATTGGTTTTTCACCGTTATTTCAATTCTGTATCCAAGAATGTATGGATGTCTGAGCTTAGAGAATTGCACCCCAGAATGTAGGGTAAAATACGGTAGAAAGGCTTTCCTTTGTCCGAAAAAGGTAATGTCATGATTATTCACGGGCTTGGCGGAGCATTCGTAATGGTAGTAAGCGAATCATGTTATTATTATCGGGAATGCACTATCGACGTATTACAAGTCCTTATTCGCTGCTTAAGAAGCAATCTATACAAATAAATAAAATTGAAGTGTCTGTTTGTAATGTCAAAATAACAACTTTTTACTAAATGCGTATGAAAGTATATACGGTACCTATAACAAAAACACAACTTTTAAATGTTTTGTCTGTCTGTCGGTCTGTCTGTCTGTTTGTTCCGGGTAATCTCCGAAACGGCTGGACCGATTTTAACGGGAGTTTCACTGGCAGATAGCTGATGTTATAAGGAATAACTTGGGCTATTTTTATTTTAGAAAAATGATTAGGGTTCCGCGCAAAAAAAAAAAAAAATTCTATGTCAAGTGTCTATATCGAAGTATTCTAAATTTCTTTTAAATTAAACGCGGTTGAAACCGCGGGTCCCAGCTAGTCAAGAATAAGATGTTACGGTAGATTTATAAGCTTACTCGTTTCAATGAAATAAAGGTGTGAAAATCTTAATTCTTAGTAAACCTGGTATCAGTAACAGCTCCACGATTGCTGTTCACCTAATACCTCTAGACTACACTTCAATCGATACACACTTAAACGATACACGTTACAATAAGGTAAATGGGTGGTAAAGCCATCAAAGTCAAATTCAGACATGACTAAACGTTCTATCAGAAAAATAGAATGCGATGAATATCGTAACCAAAACAGAAATTATTTTTGATGGCACGATCGGCACTAATGTTGATCTTAAACATTAACACATGCATTACTTGATTAATGAGGACCGGACGTTTTTCGGAAGTGCGTGTTACTATAGACCGGATATATAAACTGCGTCAGCACTTAACCTCACCCATTAAAAGGTTTATTTGCACACATAGGTGGGAGAACTACAAAGAATATAAAGGGGTCTATTCATAGACAAGGTCATGATAATACAAGGCCGTAACGGTGCCACAACTACAAACCGTGATTATAAATGCACAACAATAGCCACTTTCTTTTTATATACTTAGGTAATCCTTGTGTATAAAATCTTAAAAAAACCAAATATGTTACTATTAATATGACTTTAAAGTAGATTAGAAAATAAATAAGTTGTTTAGGTAGAATAACAAATATAAGTTCATGGTCAGATTTATCTTACAACCAACTTTTTATAAAAAAAAACATCAAAACGATACTGCAAATAAAATTATACATCATTACGTACTTTATTGCATTCATATGTTCATAAGTTTTGTTATCTATATTCTATATACTATATATTATACATTTATATACACACTAAAACTAAAAACATACAGACTACTGACCAATAAACTAAATAATAATAAAAAAAATAAAAACAAAAGATAATATATAATAAAGTTGCACATGCATTTAGGCGTCGAAGTACTCCTCCTCATCGCTGTCAGCTGGTAATGTTCCCAGAAGACTGGCAGCATTGCCACGTTGAATGGCAATGCTTATTCTTTGGCCAAAGAAAATACCAGCCCTCTGATCACGTGAAGCATCGACCAATCATTACGTTATATATCTTGTGCTAATTTAAGCTTTTCTGTTTGTAGTGTAGTTCATTACTGACATCGCATGGCAGGGTAATATTAAAAAATAAAGTCTTGAAAATTATGAGGGGCATATTATAAAGACTGTTTTATTTAAAATAATGAGAAATGACCACACCTTCCATTATTCCTAATTTGACTATTTACATACCTAACATTTTGAAGGTTTTTTTTCATGCATACCATTACTACACCAACAAATCAAGAACCACCACCCCATTTCATCCCGTGGGCGTCGTAAAAGTCGACTAAGGGATTAACCGGAGGATGGGCAGCAGCGTCCTTCGAGTACATTAACAACTCAACTGCGATCGCCAACCCGTCTGCCAAGCGTGGCGATTATGGCAAGACCCCCCTATGAGCACAGAACACACCATATCGGTCGTTGTGGGATCTTTGGGGGAGGCCTGTGTCCAGCAGTGGATTTCATTCGGCCGAAATGAATGAAAAATCAAGAATCTCGTAAAGGACATCTTGCATTACATATTACATCAATTGTTTATAGTGCACATTTTACCACAGATAAATTATTATGTCGTCCTTGATGTACAAAGGATGATATAATAGGTCAGTAAGCATTAGCAACAATGATCGCAGGCAAGGACGCGAAGACAGTCTGTTTATTCATTTGATTACTCCTGTATACATTCATTAACACGAGAGCAGTCATGTTTTCAGCTGATAGCTCCTTGGGCAATGTACGTGTATTTAAAGAAAACATAGCGTGGAAGTTTATATAATGTTTATTATTATGAACTGGTTTATATAAAGAAATACTGTATGAAAAATTATAAAAAGTTTGGTCACTATTGTTATTTGTAAAGGAGAGTTTCTTTTAATTAATTATACTGTCATTAAAGTTTTATTCTACAATATTCAAACAAGAGTACAGAGTTCGTAAAATAATGAAGGTCGCAATTTGCTTTTTTGTAATGCATTAATCACTATCTCCATCGATATTATTTATAAATCGGCAAGATTTTCATTCACTACATAGTGCAACTCATAATTCTAAATATTTACATATTTTTTACAGTCAATGCCAAACATGGTTTCAATATATCTTACTGTATCGAACTGAAACCTCCCAGGTTATACAATATGTGAGCCTACTCGTTCCTTCACATTATTTACTAAACGATAAAAAACGTGTACAATAAAATGCGAACGCGTACGACTTTATTACACTTCGTATTATTATTTCAAACGAGCCAAATGGCGGAGCGTCGCGGCTAGGGTTCGATACTTCGATTACCGCATCGGAACATAGTGTGATCTGCGTGGCTATTCTGTAAGAACTCATCGTCGAACTCACTTCTGAATCCGCAGTGAAATTATTGTATTGTTTTTACTACTTTTCAATGCGGATTCCGCAGTGAGTTTGTGTTTTTACAGAATAGCACTAATGAAGTTTGCATCGAGACTGTTACTGTATGTCATTTGTATATATTATGAATGTTAAGATGCACAGGTGTTTGTCGACAACCACCAATTTCGATGGTGTAAGTCTGAAACAGTTTAACTAATCTTTTAGTATCGGACTTACACCAGAGATTCCGTAAATCTTAGATAGAGCGATTTACAAATTACGTGATAAAACACACCACAAATGAGCAATGAATATTGATCATCATCACCATGAGATTTCATTTTGAGAGCATTATAATGTTCGTGGCTTTGCGACCGCCGCTCTTCAACCTACTGTGATAGTGTTTGTTCTTCAGGATAATAACGCTCACAATGAAGATATCGAAGATTCACCAAGCCGTCGTGGTTTAAGATAAAATTCCCTGGTGTATGACCGAAATCCTCATGAAAGAATAAATAACTGACATTCACCGGCTAGCTTGTTAACATACACACCAGTACATCTTAAGATACACTGCGCTTCGAACACACATACACATTGCTATTGCTAGTAGTGGCAGCAAATGCAGCTGTCGAGACCATTCTAGGTTTGTTTCCCCTAATTTTGCCATATCGTAATTGGGCTTCTCTGTTAGAAAATAGCTAGATATAAAATACTAACACCGTGCGACTGTACACTTCTGCTCGATACTCGAGGATCGATCATAGAAGTGTTAACTATGGGTATTATTTATATTGAAAACTTACAAAGTCGTCGTACGCGTCCTTGATAGCAGTAAGTGCAAGCACTCCGATGAGCGGTATTGCAGTGGTGATAGGGGTCAACGAGGAGATGGCCGGGATCAGCTGTAGCACCAGCAGGCACAAGAAGTAGAAGTTCGCCAGCCGCTGGAACTGCTCCAACAAGTTCAGCGGCAGGAACGTTATGATCGAGTACTTTGATGTCTTGATGAAATTGCTCTGTAACAAATTCATTCATGATAGCAATTTTAATTTAGTTACAAGAAAACGTCGCCAGTTGCTGTAATTATCACTGACAAATAACAGCTGGTATACCTTCAATAATGAACATGGATCTCCTTCGCTACAAGGTTAAGAGATTATCTTTTTATAATAATAGGTAAATTGCAAATAACATAATGTTACCTATCCTTTGTACAATATTGAGTCCTGCTTACCATTCCCCTGATGTGTATTAGGAAAAAATACCTAAAACTGTTTGTATCTGACTAGGATGTCACCTTTCAGATGATATAATTACATCTTATCAGAGTATGATTTCATATCATTCGCACATCGCCGCCTACACATAATTAGACATATGCCCAAAATCTCAGTTTACGTCAGTTTCCGAATATGCTAGTTTGATGAATCATGGTGTATTGTTGAAATTGTTTCCAAACTAGATTTCGGTCATACCTGCCTTGTATAAGTAGGCTAACGATGGTTGAAGGTATTGCTCTACTTTCTAAAATCGTTTAAAGTTTTAGGTATTGCTTTTTTATGTTAGTTAAAAACTAAATCGGTCGGTGGGATTGCGACCCGGCTATAAGAGCCGGCCATCGCATCTCGATATCATACAAGGCGGTCCAGGCACAGGGAATTAAACCACACACAAAGTAACCTTACGTGCAAAGTTGTTGGATAATGTCCAAAATTATCTACACACCAATCTTCCATATCGCTTCCTAGGACAAATGTGAAGGTGTGGTCTTTTCCTACACCGAAATGGCCTTAAACATCCACTATTAGGTATACTAGGGTACCCGCGAACAGCTACAGCTAAGGTTTCCATTATCGTTATGCTGGAAAAGCGGCATTGCAGTGTGATGTTATTAATACAACATGATTGAACCCTTGCGGACCCAAATTAGTTGCCTCTTCAATAAGAAGAGACATGACGCGATGCAAAGAACTTTCGAAGAAAGAAGGTTGTCTAAAGAACACGAACATCGGCACGTAGCTTGATCCCTGTAGAAAATAAATGCAAGTACCTTGATTTTGTTTGAGAGGTAGATAAAATGTAGAAATGTATGCAACAACTTACAGCGTATCGGAACTGCGCGTTGTATTCCCTGTTGTTCGCTTTGATTCTCCGTTCATTCTCTGCAACAATAAACAAAGAAACTTACACGCTGTTCTCACAAACCTACTCGCAAACAGAATTATGAATCTTATTGCCATAATGTATATAAACACTAGTTAAACACTGAGCGATTGTTTCTATTTGCCACTCACGCACCATTGTTCTAGTGTATACGCAAAACACAAGGTGTGTTCCTATAAGTCTTAAGTTTACATAGAAAAGGATCTCTCACATAAGTAATAAGTAAGTGTTTTAAACATAAGGAAGTAATTTTTTGTTTGCATGAAACCAAACAATTAACTAATGTGTGCCTGAGTGGGTGCTCTAATAATAAGCTCCCTATAAGTATATCCCTATTATATTGATTTAATGGTCAGAAAGTACTGCGACCATTGAAATATCCGCCGTAACATTTACAGCATGCCACTTGTAAACACGAACACGGATATTATAAACTGAGCTTAGCAGTTATACACCGGTTATTCTTCTAATTTTCCTTTGTGTCCACCGAAACATGTATTATCGCGTGAAAGAAATAGTACCATGTGTTTTCCGGCAAAGAATAGACCACCGCTCTCCATCCTAGGGTGTCGTAAAAGTTGATTAAGTGCCGCTATCAAGAGGATAGGCAGCAGCATCCTGCTGTTAGGTTAAAAAAGTCCACTGCTGGACACAGGCCTCCCCCAAAGATTGCCAAAGCACGCTGTCTAATTGTGTTATTAGGGCGTAATCGCAACGCTTGGTAGACGGGTTGGCGATCGCAGTTAAGTTCTTAATGTACTCGAAGGTCGCTGCTGCCCATCTTTCGGCTAATCCCATAGTCGCCTTTTACGACACCCACGGGATGAGATGGTTTGGTGCTATTCGTAGCCGGCACCACACGGCACATCCTCCTGTGTGCTAATAACAACATACTGCGATCACCAATCCACCTGCCAAGCGTGGTGATTATGGTAATATGACTGCTCATTGTAGTGATCATTAGAAGCCTTATGTGTAGCAGTGGGCGTTTACGGGTTGATGTGCTCAGAAGAAAGAATATCTAAGTGTTGTGGGACGTTGGTAATTTGGATAGCCTCTCGCGTGTCAATTTGTCGGCAGCCGTGTAAACACAATAGATTTTTAATTGTGTCCGTTTTATGACACGCAATGAGGTATGCCGAATAATAAAGGAAGAATGCTCTACGATTGTTCTGAGCACCTGAAAATACGATCCGAAGCAGTTGTAACACAATTCTGCATGACCGCTTATGCACTGTATCTCGCCAGGATTAGAGTCGTCACTCGTCATCAAACATATCACGAATAAACCGTGAGAAACATTAAATTATACGACTCTACTACATACGATTTATGGTCTTTGCTAAATACAACAAAACGCATTAATGTAGAAAATATTCGCATCGCGATTCAGATTTGCCCCTCGGCAGTGCATAGGATAGATCCAAACTCGGTCTTTGTTTCCACGAACCGTATTGTCGTGGAATCGGATCGTGTCAGTGCATAAACACTCTTTCGGCCTACATCGGTGGCCTATATCACTAACAAAGGCGAGGGCAATTTCAACACTGGCAGGATTGCTATTATTAGGTTATTGCTATAAGGCTATACGACACTAAGTGTTGTAATAACTATTAGGTTCATATTGATTTGATTTATATTATGCGACTCATATATGTTAAACCTGAAAGAAACTGAAGGATTATGGCGACTAACTAATTATTATGAACGAAATCTTACGAGTATACACGTGGGTCAGTACCCATTGTTATTCTCTATTCTCTGATTCCTCCAAATTATATTTTTATGCAGCGTTGAAGTCGTGCCTAATGTATATCGGAACTGGAAGAGACTATGATCTACTAAAATCAATCGATCAACTCTGACTTATGCTGGCTTTATATTCATCAGCACATTATCTCGTTACGAGTCAATTTGCTGGCCATAGACTTCATTAGTAAACCACTACCGAGAACATACGTGAGCGAACAGCCCTACACTTGGCACACGGTTTAGTGATCGCAAGAATGTTGTAAATAAACACACAAAACGAAGAATGTTGCTGTCATGACGTCACGGTTAGCGGAGGGGCTAAGCGTTGTCTGCGCTACGTATGACGGGTTCAATCCCCGCACGGAACAAAAAATTGTATGATCTACAGATAGTTGTTCCGGGGCTGACTATTTGTGCATATGAGATTTATGTCTGTAAACTGTGCCCACGATACAGTAGCAATCAGACATCGTTTTAGATAAATCCTTTAGACTTATGACACATACGAGAAAACAGGGGGTGACTTATTCTCTACCGGGAAATGTGCGGCGCTTTACCAATCTTAACTTTGGGAATGGGTACGCAGTAACAACTCGTCACTGTTGCTACAGCGCTGTAAGTATATGTATAGTGAAGAGATCGAATGTGTTTCAAGGTAATTACTATCAAGGTCGTATATTTTGATGTCAAACTCAACGAAACATAGGAAATCCTTTGCTACGGTGGAATTTGAGCTAATTACGTAAGTACCATTATCACCACGATAATGCTATCGTTTATAAACGTTATCATCTGCATAATAAAAGAATAGTGAAATTGATGTAAATACAAAAAATACCCACATTAGACTTGGGGAAAAGCCGTAAAATATATTTTTATTAAATTGTCTTACATTTATTACCTACTAGGTGTGCCCCGCGGTTTTATCCGCCGTTTATATATATCTATATAATTAGTATATATATTGATTTAATGGATTTTAATATTTCTGCGCGGACCCCTTTTTCTTTTTCTAAAATAAAAGTTGCCTAAGTTACGCCTTCTAAGATCAGCTATCTGCCAGTAAAAGTCCCGTCAAAATCGGTTCCAGCCGTTTCGGAGATTAGCTAGAACAAACAGAATGCCGTTTAAACTTTCATATGCATTAAATAAAAAGCCGTTATTTTGACATTACAAACAGGCACTTTAATTTTATTTTTTGGTCTAGATTTATTTTTTATTACGATGTAGTATTTAATATATATTTATTTTAGGAATTCGCCAGTATTAAATATGCTTGGCAAGCGGGTGGGTGCAGAGCTCAGTATGGCTACTGGTGCTCAGTAAGGATGCTGCCGCCCATCCCTCTGGTTCAAAATCCCTTAGTCGTCTTTAACGGCATTCATGAGAGATGGGAGTTGTGCTATATTCTTAATCCGGACACCACACGGATGAGTGTTTATAATACACATAAAAATATGGAAACATTCCGGAGAGCTTAACATCTTAAAAAATATGGTACCTAGTGAACAATGATCTGATTAGGCAGTGTAATTTAGAGAAAAAGGCCTGAGACGGCGGCGCGTGTGTTCTGCGCGCGCTTCTCTGTAGGATATGTGCGGCCAGCCAGGTCGCACATGTTTGACGGGCCGATACCTGCCGGGGGTGCGGTCTAATGGTGATAAAGCGGACACCTCACCCCTAGCTAGAGGTACTAGGCATGCCTTTTAAGTTCTGTCGTTTCCATATTTCCCGGCAATTTTGAATTTGGAACTGTTCTATATTCGAATGTGTTTAAATTTTGAATCTCAAAACAGTTGAAAGTATTAGGATTAATGCTATTGTTTAGTCACAGCGTTGATTGGAATCTGTCAGGTTACGTACGAAAATGAATCTTTCTAAGGAAAATGTTCGTTCAATAATTTTCTACAACTTTAGAAGAGGCCTGACACGGCTTCAGTGTTTTGAAGAGCTAACATCTGTGTTCAGTGATGAAGCCTTATGTCTGCGGACTGTCGAACGCTGGTATTTAGAATTCCAGCGTGGACATACTAGTGTTAGTGACAACTCTCGCGAAGGACGCCCAAAATCCGCCTTAACTGAAGATAACATAATTGCTGTGAGACAACTAATTCTCGAAGATCGTCATGTGACGTATCGAGAGATAGAGGCTCTGTTAGGCATCTTAGGGACAACCACTCAGAAGATCTTGCATGAAGCGCTTGGTGTGAGAAAGCTAGTTTGCCGTTGGATACCGCATCTGCTTTCCGACGATCACAAGGCGGCCCGCGTCAGATGCTGTAAGAAAACTCTGCAAAGGTTCAACCGAGGAGAGTCAAATCACGTCTACGCCATCGTCAGTGGTGACGAATCTTGGATCTATGCCTACAATCCTGATTCCAAACAACAATCTACAATCTGGGTCTTTCAAGACGTGGAAGGACACCGTGGGGTTTTAGCCGGTAAGAGTCCGGCATGCCCCTCCGCCCTTCCCAAGGCCGATTCCATGCCGATTGCATCACGACAAAAAACATTGTGTCATACATCTGAAGCATTATTTATGTCTAGATCTTTCTTTCTCTCATCTCATCAACCCGTAAACGTCCACTGCTGAACATGGGCGTCCGACAAGTGACCGCTACATTGAACAGGCAAAGGGAACATTACCATTATCACCACGATTGGTAGCTGGTGAATCCAGGTTCCAGTGTGATAATACGAGGACCTGGAGCCTCCCTTAGGTGCCGAAGATGACCGGTCCAGTGGTTTTAGCCGGTAGGAGGCCTTCGCCCTTCCCCGGGGCGAAGGAGGTTCATAAAGAATTTCCAGTGTTGTTAACGTCCAATAAAACTTTTTACCAAATAAAATACCGACTTCAAAATTGTATATTAAAAGTACTAAAAAGAAAATAAATTACTTTATTTATGAAGTCGGGCGAGGCCAGGTATGCCCCATACATTTTTCATGCAGACCAACGAGTTATATTTATGGGCCCCGCCCCGACTTTATTTAAGTATTTTTTTTCTTTTTTGGTATTTTTAATATCCTATAGGATTTTGAAGTTGGTATTTTTTTTAAAAGTTTTATTTGTTTCTTTTAAGTGTAAATAAATGTAAGAACTTTCTCTAATTTGGTATCCGTATCAAACACTAAAAATAATTCTAAGAATCGAAACTATTAAGACATCATCCAGGTAAGCGCAATCAAATTAAACCTATTTATTGAAGCTGGTTAAAAAACTACTCAATCAAATATAATGAAATGTATATAAGACCAATTCGAAAGCATTCAGCATCTATTAAAAAAAGAATCTCTCAAATTGGTCTACAAATGGCGGAGTAATCGGTGTACATACAAAAAAAAACGCTTCGATTTGAGAACTTCCTCCTTTTTGATGTTGGTAAAAAGAACTAATTCATTTGTAGTCTACTGTGAATAAACGATTCTTCGGACGTCTAATTTAATACAATTACTGATATTACTAATTATCCGTGTGGTGTCCGGATTGAGAATATAGCAACACTCCATCTCCTACCGTGGAAGTGATAAAAGGCGACAGGGATTCTAATCCAGAGGGATGGGCAGCAGCGTCCATTTTGTGGAACAGTAGCCATACTGCGCTCACCAACCCGCCCGCCAAGCGCGACAAGTATTGATTGGCAAATTCCCTCCAAAATTATGACACAATTGTGTATATCTATGGAGGAGGCTTTGTACAGCAATGGACGTTCTTTGGCTGAAATGAT
Organism: Diloba caeruleocephala; assembly: GCA_947459985.1. Classification (NCBI taxonomy): domain Eukaryota; kingdom Metazoa; phylum Arthropoda; class Insecta; order Lepidoptera; family Noctuidae; genus Diloba; species Diloba caeruleocephala. The sequence goes on from OX381618.1 coordinate 10,456,958, forward strand.
GATGATGAATACTACATTCCAAATTTAAGCACTTAAAAGAAAAAACTAGTAAGTAAGAGGAAGTAATTCGCCTGGTGGTAAGCTTAACGACTGTCCATAAAAATAGTAATGCTACCCAGGACTAGTCCTATGTGGTAGTTATTTAATTTAGTAATTTCAATTAAATTAAAGATTGAAAAGAATGATCTATAGGTACTTGGTTAAAAATGTGCGCTGATATAGAACAGATGACCTCATAACTAACTACTTGAATAGAACTAATCATAAAACCCAATGGAATGCTATAACCCTTCATGAGAAAGTTATTATAACACGAGAGCCGGAACTCCTAAGCATCTGTAAAAAGAACGTGCCCTGTCGTGTGCTACAAGGATAATAACTTAACCGTCCATTCGTCAAGTCTGTTTTAAATGCAAGAGCAGAGCCGCTACTTCTGTTTTAGTAATTGTACTAAACGACAGTTCAAATGAATGAATAACGTTTAGTATGACTGAGAAGAATGAAGAAACAACTACTAATATTATGCATCTTAATTTGATGAATACACGCTGACAAACTACCACATCCAATATCATATATCATGAACATAATGATCATTCATTGTAACACTTACACAGCATGTATTTAAACTTTATAGTAGCAAACTAAGTACTACATTGCAATTAAATAATTTTCTGCTCCCCACACACACATTAGCCCTTAAAGGTGTTGAACATGGACAATGGCAACTACAATGAGCGGTCATAGGGCCATACAAGGGTCACACTAAAAGTTTTTAGAAAATCAAAAATGGAATGATGTGGGAACCTGACAATATTCTTTTGTTTTTAGAAGTAGTCTCCGTTCCTTTAATCGCTGTCCCATGCGATGAAACCAGTGACTGAAGCAGTGAGCCCACTCTTCTTTAGGGATCTCTTCCACGTTTTTTTCGAACGCAGCCGTCTTCTCGTCATCTTTGGGTTTCATAAAGCGAGTTTCTCTTTTATTTTGGGAAATAAATAGAAGTCGCACGGTGCCAGGTCGAGGCTGTAAGGACCTCAGTAATTCCACACCGTCCATATACAAATGTTCGATTGTCCGTGTTGTTGGAGGAGGATCCTGCTTCTTGGGCGCTGCTGTCGAACGTTTTCCAAGGCAACCGGTAAATAATGACTGATATACCAATCTGCAGAAACAGTTCTTTTGTCCTCTAGCGCCTTTGTTGTGAAATGACCCATCCGTCCAAAGATTGGGGCAATCATCTTTTTCCTTGACTTCTGCCCTTCTTTACTTTTGTTGACAAATCTTCGAATGGAAACGTCCATTGGGCATTGTCTTTTGGTGTCGGGCTCGTAACAATATATCCAGCTTTCATCACCTGTGGCGATGTCAAACACAGCATTTGAGTCACCTCCGTTATACTTTTGAAGCATTTTGCGGCACCAAACGACGGTGTTTTTAACATTTCGTCAAATTATGAGGTGTCCATCTGGTGGATCTGATGGAAGCTTAACTGTTCGTGTAAGCCTTTTTGTATTTTAATCATACCAATGCCTAAACTTCCGGACCTGTTGATATGTCGCTCTTTTATCAGCTTCTATCATTGGCCGCACAACACTCACATTATATACAGTGGTCGCCGTAGAAGGACGCATATCATCAGTGAGATTGCTTCGACCACATTACATTACCACCGACCACTCATTAAACCAATTATAAACAGTGACACGAGATGGGGCTTTATCATGAAATGCCAATCGCAGTCTATCATAACTAACCACTCACACTAGGCCAGGGTGGTAGACTTAGGCCCTGCCCATTCGCATCGTGAGAAAAGGCCCATGCCCAGCAGTGGGACAGTAGCGGGCTGATTATGATGAAAGCCGTTATAAATCATGGAGCGAAACTTTATTTTTAAATGCCCCCATTTGTAAAAACAAATGACCTAAATAATGGATTCAATGTACATCTACAGCTTCCCAAAGGGATCATCATTTCGGCCGAATAAAGATACTGGACACAGGCCTCCCCCAAAGATCACCACATTAACCGATATAGGTGTGTTGTGTGCTCATTGGGGGGTTTTGCCGTAATCGCCACGCTTGGCAGGCGGGTTTGCGATCGCAGTTGAGTTGTTAATGTGCTCGAAGGACGCTGCTGTCCATCCGCCGGTTAATCCCATATTCGCATTTTAAGACACCCACGGGATGAGGTGGGTTGGTGCTATTCGTAGCCGGCACCACACGGGATATTTAGACGAAATAAAAACATAAAACATCGGCATCTTTTCTTACTGGCCAATTCTAAAAACTTTCAGCGTGACCCAGGTATTGCCATAATCACTAAGCTTGGCAGGCGGATTGGTGATCGCAGTATGTTGTTGTTATTAACATACGGGAGCGTGCTGCAGCCCATCCTTTTGATATCAACCCTTGGTCGCTTTACACGACACTCAAGGGTGATCTATTCTTTTCGGGGAAGCACACAGAAAATCTCTGCTCCCGATTTGGTATTGTCATTTTTCAAGTTAATAAAAAGTACATGTTAAAAGGATGTCGCTTCATAGCTATAATAATAATAATAATCACCGCCTGCCACAGAATTTCACTTTAAAGGTTGAAAGGCAGACGCCGTTTTTCCGTTTTTCTTAGTATTCAATCCATTTAGCACCCATTGCAATAGACCTTATACTTGTAGTTTCCATTTCATACAATAGTTTTATACCTTCGGGACAATCCGAGACTGCATTTTATAGTGCAGCCATGTAGTCCCCGGTTAGTGTCCCATTACATTTTAGATTAAAATTCTCTAAAGGGCCTCTGCGTTTTGGACCCATCTCCCCGCGTAAGCCTATCAAAAGACCGGGTTCCCCCTTATAGGGGATATAAACCCGTGTAATAGAGAAAAATAATAATAACAATAAACATTTATTTCAGGCAAGTACACCCATTGAAAATAATACAATAAGAAAATTTAATTACAGGAGTTAATTTAAGTTTAAGTTACTATAATGCATAATTGAATAATGAAATTATTTGATTCACGATTTATCATTTACGATTGATAATTCATTAGAAAGTATTAATTGGTCATTTACAATTCATAATTCACAATTCGTAACAGAACATCCATAGCAATAACTTTATTATGGGAGCTGAACGATTCTGTATTGACAATTCCTAGAGCGGATGTAGCTATATCTACATAAAACTGTTGATCCGTTCATCGTAGTGGTTACGACAGCGTCTCGACGCTGGGCGCCGAGGGGACGGCGATCGATCTCCTCCCAGTTTACGACTAATAACATTTTCAGGGGCATTTGCCCCATACACCCTTGCTGAATCACATTATAATGCAAGACTATCCTCGATAACTACACATTGCGTGCCAAGTTTAACTCACAAGCCAAAGACCTTGCCTTAATTTCATTTTATCAGGTGCGTTTAAGTTAAATAAGATATGTAACGAATTTCGGTTATTTATTTAACTAAGTATGCACCTAATAGTAATATATCGAATCTAAATATTTCACTATATTACAGCAGGTGCAATTGCACGTTTAGTCTCAGACGTATCGAAATAGATGAAAGCTCTATTAGCAGCCCAATTATTAAATTATTAGGGTAATTTCCCAAGTACCACTTTGGGTAAGTTAGCAAGGTTAGTTAGGTAAGTTACCTAAGTCAGCACGGATTCGTGCATTTCATTAAAATGAAATTTAGGACATAAACCAACAAGTTCAAGAAGTCAAAGACAAATTTATTTTTACTCTTCAATAACAATATTAAATAAATCGTTGTGCAAGCGCAAAATTAGACATGAACGATATTATCTTTTACGCTGAAGATAGATGTAAAATAAATAGTATTTCTACTATTAGTATTACGAGTCCATTGGGTCAGCCTTAAAATGGACTTAACTGCAACTTTAAAATTGAGGTTATTCGCTTTTGAACACCGCTCGTAGTTTAAAATCCCTAAATTATAATAAATGATTTATAGTTCCATCCTGAAGCTACGTGCCTACAAGAGCTCTATATTTCATAGCATCGGAATGAGTCATGGTAAGTCAGAGTCTACAGAAACTCGACAATGAAAAAATGTATCAAACAAATGGTCGGTAAGGTAATCACAAAATGTTATAAGGTATTTCAGTCCCATCAGATCGGAAAGGTGAATCAATGCGGTATAAAGGAGACCGCCTACATAGGAACTTCAATCTAGAATACAGCAACACAGCCATTTGATAAGCACCGATAAGTTAGGTATTTAGTATGGTTTCAGCACAACACTCTGAAAACGAAATGCCTAAACGCATTTCCAACAAATGACTCATCATGATAATTTCCAGCTGTTATCCGCCTACAGCATGTAATCTTCTCATTTTTATCCGGCACTAATCAGTGTACCATCCACATCCAGGTTTTATTTGCAACATCTCCCAGTGTCATTGCCCTATCTGACATCTATCGTCTTGCAGTATTGTTAGTTAATGTGTAATAGCTAAGTCTGGTATGGAAATCTTTATTGTTTATTGAGTGGTTTTTAGAGTTTCAAGATATTTTACTGTAGAATTGGTATGCAGTTTGTATATTTAAGCAATGCACTTTGTAATAATAAATCTAACAATCCAGGTTTACTACTACGAGTACCACCTACGCCCACGAGTATTTATTTATGTATAAATGCCTTAACAGTTAAAATACTCTTACTTTAATTCTTGAGCTCATAACGTAAGTATTTTAGCTCAAGAGGAAAAGCGGTTTTTCTAATGCTTCTCAGAAAACCTTTTAGCTTCAAAAAAGGTTCTTTCTCACAATAAATATAAAAGCATTCAGAAATCCTGTTAAGATTATTTTTCACCTTTTTTTGTGACTGATACGTATTTTAAATGTGATAGTGCGATCATTTTACCGAGAAGTCTATTGCGAGTTGGAATGATAATTAATATTTAGAACATTTTAAGTTTGATGAACACACTGGTGGTCAAATACAAAAACAAGTGAATGCAACGATAAGATCGAGAATTTCCGAGAGACTTCAATCCGTAAACAAAGTGCAGACAGGGCTTGACAAAAATTGTGTCGGGTCGGCTTAACGTAGAACGAGTTCGCTTCTGAAACTATTCTTGAATGCAACATCCACTATAATTCAATTAAGTTCAACGGATTTGCACGCATTATACTACTACACTATACAGTACACTAGTTGAAAAATCCATTAGAAGCAAACGGGTAGTTATACTATCTCAAGTATTGATTACCAGGCAAAATATAGAATTGTTGTTTATTTTTCTTCTTACGGAAGTTGAATCTTCTACTAAATAATTGCATCCTAATTAAATTTAGCGAAGTGAAACATTGCCAAGTAATCGATAATAACAGTGCGGGGTCATATGCGAAGTGCTGAAGCGCCGTCTCGCCCCGGCCGTTGACCGAGTGGGGGCGCGCCGACACCGACCTTGTCCACTATGCACATCTTCCCTAACCCTAAGATATGTTCATCACACACTCAGGAAAGTAACTCTCCCATTCATAGCGAGCCGGTCAATAGGAAAACATTATGATGTAGGACGTCAGCGCCAACAGCAAGACGTTACGCAAACCACAACGGCATCGCATTCACGCTCCAAGGCACGTACGATACACGATGACGCAGAACTTCACCGGCGTCAAACCAAACGAAATGAAAATTCAATAAGAGATTTCGTTTCGGTATGATCTTAACGTTTGTGACGAATCGATAGGTACAGACCACAGGAGACGAAAGTGCGGAAGCGGTGGTTGTGCCTGGCGCGGCGGTTTGACGGCGCGGGCTGGTCACGGCGGACCAGCTTCCCCAGCAGCTCGAGGAAGGACAGGCGCAGCGGGCGCGGCGGCACGCGACTTTCACCGCCGTCCACGCCCAGCACCTCCAGCTCCACAGCCTCGGAACGCGTGCACATCCGCGCCGTTACCGCCGCCCCATGTCGCGGGCCGCTGCGCGCGGCCACCCCGCTGGCTAGCCCGCTCCGGATCCGTGATACGCCGCACGCTACTCGCCACTAGCGAAACGCGCCCGCACGCGTGCTCTGACCCGTCGCAGGGCCGCGACTCGTTTGCCATACACACTAGCGCCGCCCGCCCGGCGCGCGCATCCCGCTTGGATACTGATTACGCCGCCGGTGTTGCCGTTCTTTACGTTTTACTCCTTATAAAATTATTTATATACACGGGGGAAACCAAAAATATTAAACAAGTTTTGACTTCAGTGGAAATTAGCCTAATTTTATTAGCAACGCTGTAAACTTCATTACTATCTACAATACGAATAACATTTTTATGTGTATTACAATATCATTGAATCGAGACATTTTTATGTGTTTTTCTTTTTATTTACATTATTATCTTCTTCCCCTCTATAATTATTAATTGATTGCTGCATAAACACAATTTTTGAAGAAAATAGCCGAAGCGGCGGCTTTAATATAACAGATGCAACTTTTAGCAAATGTAGTAAAAGTCATCGTTGCAACACAAATTAAACAAAGCTTCCTTTCGAAACATGGCTGAGATGTGCGAAACATGGATACTTTGTAACTAATTTCGAATGCTTTTACACGAGCTAACAAAATGTGTAGAGTTTGTGCCTTCCTTAAGTGATAAATTTGTCAGGAATTCCAAACTAAATATAGCGCATATTTATTAAATCCAAGGTCATCTCTACGAAAGTACAAAGAAAAAAAGTAAATATTGAACCTAGCCTCCGTCAGACACGTTTGCAATCTGTAGCTCTAATAAACCAAGTGACGTTCAAGTAGTCGTAAGGGCCTGAGAGCGTAAAGGCGCGCACGTTGTCGGATTACACAAAACCACGATTTATTTATTTTGCGTATCCGGGACGGCCTACAAATGTGAGCTTGAAATTCCGACCCGTTTCTCATAAAAAATCAGAAAAGTAAAGTACTTCAATAACGATACAAGTTTTTAAGCCAGGCAAAAGTTTCAATATATCTTTGGCCGAAAAGCAGATGTAGATAAGAAATTAACTTTGCCACGTCGCCAAGATTCAAGAAGATATCCTACCAGCCATTTATAAGTCCACTGCTGAACAAAGGCCTCCCCCATAGATTTCCACAACTGTGTCATCATTTCGGGGGGTACTTGCCAATACTCACCACGCTTGGCAGGCGGGTTGGTGAGCGCAGTATGGCTACCTTTTCACAGAAGGGATGCTGCTGCCAATCCCTCTGGTTTAGATTCCCTTAGTCGCCTTCTACGACATCCACGGGAGGACATGGAGTGGTGCTATAATCTTAATCCGGACACCACACGGATAACAAGAAGATAATGAGGCATTTATTTTTAAATTTAGAAGCACACTAACACTTCTTGCGGTGGCAAAAAAATAAGGGGTAAATTTGGAGATAAAGAAGTGTTGCAAGCTTTAAACAAACCGTAAAGCGCAGCGTTTTATTATGAAGTAGAAGCAATTGAAATCACAATATACCGAAAATAAATCGTGTAGTCGGCTTCTAATTGTCACGTGAGGGAATCCAATAATTTAAATAGATATATATGACCGGTTAATAAAGACTCGAAAAAAACTTAGCAGTTTGTCATGACTTTCGATCGAGTTCCAGTACTGTGCGTAGCAAAAGACTTGGAAAAAGGGTTCAGATTTGTCTGCACTTAATCATTTATTTAACATCTACCTGTATTCTCTAGTCATCCTACGATCACGGCGCGGCAACGTCGAAGTATCGGATGTCCAAAATGAATAATAATTACGGAAGATATCCTGTAAGTGATAATAAATTGAATATTCACGAGTGAATAGGGTACTTCTACGCAAGCGTGCTCTACCGTCGATGGCATGGTCGCTTATCAGCAGGTGAGATAAAGGTCAAAAGCAAGCTCATTCGATAAAAAACAAAATGGGATTACATACAATCGATACCCACAGAGTAGGGGAACCCGAAATAACCATTTTAGGAAGAAAAAGTAGTAGCCAGAAACAACATCACTTAAAAACTATGAATTTAATTGTTTCACTAGTGTTACTCTTTATCTGTTATAGGAGCTGTGCGGTAAATCTTTATTTCGTATAGGCTGGATGCTCTTGAAATCTCATGAACTGCCTGATCAGAGAAAATAATGACAATCTATATTCGGAAGCTCTGACACAATTCAATCATCGACCGTCTCATATCAGACACCTGCTGGCTTGATGTCGATAATTTATGCAAAGTCCATAACAACAAAGTAATTTATAAAGTAAATAAATAACCTTTTGTTGTGTTTGAGTATAAGAATAGTCAATATGTTAACAAAGCTTTAAAGTAACGCGAAGATTTATAAAAGCTATTGAAATTATGTTGAGTTGGCAGAACATCATACAGGATTGGTCCTTGCGTCGAGAAACAATGGAGTTAATAATGGCGACTGGGCACGGCTCTATCTGTTTTAGGCTCCGGCTTGAATATTTCCGCCGCCGCTTGAATTACTCAAGAACACTTTAAAAAATCTTGAAAATATTTTAACAGGTAGACAGATCCTTTTTACATTAAATACTGTAGCCAACATTAGCCTTAAAAGATATTTACTATGATTTCCTCGGAGGTTACTCATGAGGAGGGTCCAGACTAATTTTGTATAGAGCACACACCGATAATCACTCAGCAGTGATTTTTAGGTCATCGTTAAAGAATATAATACTATGTAAATGTAAGCTTATGCTAAATTTACATAGCGTGGCTGCGTGGCCGAGCAATTCTCGTTGAGCGTCAGGGGACACGTCACCGGCGATGTTTATACAAAACAACAGAGTCGCATTAGTGTACATTACTTTTCCTTCGAGATTTATATTAGTTCTTTAAGATAAGATAAAAAAGATAAAAAATATTTTTATTCATGTAAACCATATACAGGCACTTATGAATCGTCGAGACTTTAATTGCCGCGTTCCAAGATGTAGATTTCCTATGGAGAAGAACGGGCAAGAAACTCCATGGTTACTCTTTTTAAATCATATTAAATGTTACAATATTTTATGAGCACATTGTTGTAAAAATCAAGGTTATGTGAAAACAATGTAGGAGAAACGAGTCTAAACTTCTTAAAAAGTCTACAAAACAAGCCTGAATGTATTTTTTTAAGGTTTTGATTCAGTTGTCATGGCTGCATTTGGCTGACCAGTCCCAACAGACGGCACCCGTTCACGAGCATGACGTATGCATCAGCGTCGCTTAGCTCAACCATATTGCAGGGAAACTTAGCGACCCAATACACGACGACACCATCAGCAGAACACTTGAGCGAGCATGACATACCTAAACTGCCAGACAACTATCACGTCAATAAAACAAAATACAAAACAACCCACATGGTTCTCGCACTGCCAGTACAGTAACAAATCAAAATAAATTGAATATTTAAAAATAAACAAGTCATTAAAGTAATTTATAAAATATAGAATAATTGAATGTCATTATATGAAGTAATAGAATAGATTAATCAAATGTCATTATATGAATTAATATAATCCATTATAGGTAATATTGACATAATTTAAATTTCAACATAAAAAAAAATGGCAATTGTATTTGATAAATACATAAACCAAGAATGTCAGTATAAGCCTATGAAAATTAGAGCAGCTCAATCCCAAGCATATTTGTCGTCCATATACTCTGTAACTTTATAGAAACCCTTTCTACACAGCTTCTGCTTTATAATGGACTTGAATTTATTAAGACTTAATTTTTGAATATGACTTGGGATTTTATTGTAAAAACGCACAGATTGACATATAAATGATTTGGTTATCTTCTGGAGCCTAGTGGCAGGAACAACCAGTTTATGTTTGTTCCTGGTATTAATACTATGGATATCACTGTTTTTCACAAAGAGATTAATATTTTTATGTACATACAAAACATTTTCATAAATGTACTGAGATGGGAACGTCATTATATTAATCTCCTTAAATTTCTCCCTCAGTGAATATTTCGGGCTTAACTTATAGATTGACCGAATGGCTCGTTTTTGTAGCACAAAAATAGTTTGAATGTCGGCAGCATTCCCCCACAACAGAATACCGTACGACATTACACTATGGAAATAACTAAAATATACTAGTCGGGCGGTTTCTATGTCTGTTAAATTACGAATTTTCATAACCGCGTATGCTGCAGAACCAAGCCTTTTAGACAATTTAAGTATGTGTGGGCCCCACTGCAGCTTAGAATCTAAAGTGATACCTAAAAACAGTGCTGTGTCCACAAGATCCAACTCCGCACCATTCATTAGCACACTGGTTTTTACAATTCTAACATTGGGTGTAGTAAATTTAATGCACTTCGTTTTTTTCTCGTTTAAGAGTAAATTGTTAACATTAAACCAGTGGACCACTCTGGAGATAGCGCTATTTACATCGTCAGTAGCCAGATGTTGGCGTTTGAGTTTGAACAAAAGTGAAGTGTCATCTGCAAACAACACTATCTCGTGATTGTCCCTTACGATATAAGGTAGGTCATTTATATAAATAAGAAACAAAAATGGACCAAGAATTGAGCCCTGCGGAACTCCCATTGTGACCACAGACCCAGGAGACCTCTTACCGTTAACATCAACTTTCTGAATCCTATTACTCAAATATGAGACAAGAAGATCCAGTGCAGAGTCTTTTACACCATAGTGAAGTAATTTCCTGATCAATATTTCGTGAAGAACACAATCAAATGCCTTAGACAAATCACAAAAGATGCCCAGGGCATCGTGTGAATCCTCCCAAGCACCGAAAATATGTCCTAAAAGTTCAACACCAGCATCAGTTGTTGAACGACCCTTGGTGAACCCAAACTGTTTGCAATGCAGTAACTGATACTTATTAAAATGCCTTTGCATTTGATCCAAAATAAGCTTTTCGTATATTTTGCTAAATGTAGGTAGCACCGAAATAGGTCTAAAATTAGTAGGGTCAGTTGTGCTACCTGATTTAAATAAAGGAATGATCTTACTATTTTTCATAAGATCAGGAAATTTCCCACAGTCAATACATTTATTAAAAATTACGGCCAATTGAGATGCAACAATATCAATGATGGATTTGACCACGCTGACGGAATTTCCCCACAAGTCTGTCGTTTTTTTTACATTCAGAGTGTTAAAGGTTCTTATGATATCTCTACAGTTAACATAATTAAATTTGAATGCATGATTGCAAGTGCTAACATTATTTTTGAGTAAAGTTTCTGCAACAGTGGGGGAAGAGTTCAAACATTTAGTAGTTGAAACGGGAATGTCGGTGAAAAAGTTCTCAAAAGCGGTAGCAACTTGGATATCTGAATTAATAATTTTGTCATTAATAGTTAAGCTATAGTCACCGCCCCTGGTATTAACTTTTCCAGTTTCACTACCAATAATATTCCAAGTCATTTTAATAATATTATTACTATTTTTAATTTTAGAACTCAATACGGGTTAGATACGGGTACAATAGAGTTCAATACGGGTTACCGATAACAAAATGCGCCGTAGGCTCAACAACCCCTTCTAAAGTTTGAACGGGTCATACGGGTAATATTAATCAAGCTTTAAACGATAAACAAAATGAATATGATTTTTCTGTTAAGTTTGGTTAGTTAATTCGTAGTTACGTCTTTAAGGTCCTGTAGTTATCGTGAAGTTGCTGTGCAGCTGCAATGCAGTTCTAATGCACTCGTTTCGATAAAATTTTAACAGTATTATGCAAATTAGATTTTAGTCGGAATGAGTCTAGTTGCAGTCCGTCTACACACTGGCACCTTTAGTTGCTTTAACTAAACTTTTAACATACATTTTATAAATCTCATATACAGTTACAGAAGGCCTTTTTATTGTAGTAAGATGATGGTGAGTTGGCAACACTAATCCCAGACCTCAAGCTCTGAGTATACTCGGGTTATTGTAGTCCTCAGTTGGATATGGGTCTCCCCAAAAATAAAGTTAATCATGTATAGTTATCACGGGTGGCATTATTATAATAAAGTACTCTTACACCAGTGAAGTTCCTCCCTTTCTCCTGCCTGTGCAGGGAGGCATGGAAAACTAAATTATAACCTAGTCATTTGTCAATTGACTTGACTTCCATCAGTAATATATGCGGATATTTGACATTTGAATTGGCTAGATATGGTCTGCTTCCGTCCCTTACTTAGGTATACATTAATTATATCTGTCAGGACATACTTTCAGAATCGTCTGAGGTAATATAGTCATGTCATGCACAAGACGAAAAATATTTTGGTACGTGTTGCAAAACGAGACTTGGTTGCAAGTTGTGGGAAATGGTAGGAGATTACGAAATATATATATATATATAATATTAAAACGAGGCCAAGTGGCGAAGGTAAAGATAAGAGTTAATTTTAAATGGGTAGTATGGATCTAGTCTGATTTAAATATAATATTAAAATCTCATCCGTGTGGTGTCCGTCAGTCCACTCCGTCTCCTCCCGTGGATGTCGTAAAAGACGACTTAGGGTACCTAAGGGATGGGAAGCAGCGTCTCTTCTATGGAACAGCAGGTATTCTGCGCTCACCAACCCGCTTGCCAAGTGTGGTGTGAACTTGCAAAGTCCTTCCAAAAAGACGACACAATTCTGGGGAGTCTCTTCTTCAATACTTTAGGGGAGGCCTTTGTTAAGTAGTGGATTGCCTCTGGCTGATATGCTGATGATGATCCATGTACTTAATATGGAAACACAATTACTATTTTTTTTTAAAGTATTATTCAGAAAAATATATGTTAGTAAAATAATTCAAGAGTCGACACCAGCAGTGCTGATCCAGCAAAAACAGAATTGAGCTTTTTGACAACACTCTAATAGCAGCAATTTGTACATCAATGAAAATAGCATATTAAGTTCTTCTTCTTCTTTCGTGTAGTTAGTGGCCAACCTGTGTCAGAGTTGATCAAGCCTCCCAAAGGCCCTAGACTTGGCTTAACGATTGCCGTCTTATGATAAGTACGGGGACCGACGATTTTACGTGCCCTCCGAAGCAGGAGACACTCAGTTCCAATACTACTATACGATCACCCATCCACAGACTGACCGTGCCAAGCGTTGCTTAACCTCACCGATAATTTACCGATCAGTGAGTGCCATTGCCAGGGCCCGTTGCCACGAATGTTTTTTAAGTAGATAATTTGCTACTTAAACAACTTTGGAATTATCATCTTCGCGGAGTACGTATTATTATTATATATTATTCCTCGGATGAGGTTTGATTTTTTGATTTCATAATGCCCCACCTGGCCACTAGTTCAATAGTCTGCGTTGGGTGAGACGGTACAGAACCGGTTTATGTGGAAGATCGTGGGCGACGCCTATATTCAGCAGGGAACACTAAAAGACCGAATGTCCTTCTAAGGGGCATGCTTGACTCCTGCCGGCTAAAGCCACTGGAGCGGTCATCTTCAGCACCGAAGGAGGGCTCCAGGTCCTCGTAAGTTCACACTAGAGCCGCCCATTGGTGCCACGCCTATATGCACATCTCGGAGGGCGTGACTGTAAAGCCGTTCCCACTCTAACATATGGGAAGCGACTACTAAAAGGTCCCACCCCCAGGCACCTCTCGCGGAGGATTGTAAAGGATCCGCTTATGCTTTGCTGTGCGCTGCGTTGCGCATACAGTGGCCCGTGACAACGTGCGCGCCACAGTCTTCCCGGGGGTCGCTTGGTATGAACACGCAAACTCTCCAATTTGCGCACCCGCGACCCCTGGGCCCCCTGCTTTAAAGCGACGGCAGGGGGCTCCGGCGTATTGGACCCGGGCGCCTATTACCCCAGCGCCGTCTTGTTCTTCTCCGTGCGGGATCGGCCCTCTTCCGATCCCACTCTCGTGATCTCTCTTTCTAGTCTAGAGCATGACGCTCTCGCAGGAGACCACAACGCTCCAATTTTCATGTTCTGCCAACAGAGAGATATCTTGCACATCATGCACTATCTTTCGATGATAAATAATAAACTAGATAATCCATCGGTACGGGAGTGTGTTAATTTATATGTACCAAATAAATTTTTTCGCGGATGTGGACGTCGACATCTCCTATTACTAACTTGTCCCCCAATATGGCGTCTTCCACATGCAGCTAATAGCCCTACTGGGAGAGCTATTGAATTAATCAATAATTTTATGCAGAGCAGTCTAGATGCAGATATATTTTTCGACAAGTTATTTGTATTGATGAAATATGTAATGATTCATTTAAATACAATTTAATATTCAGCCATAACTTCTTGCCGTGTTATTGTTTTGTTTTTATATAATTTATTTTATTGTTATAACTTACTATTATTATCACAATTTGTAATGTCTTCAATTTTATTTTTATTTTTGTTCTTTGGGTTATTGATTTGATTTGTTTTTTAAAAGAAGTAGCTTAACATATAAGCGTTTTGGTCCACACTGTAAGCTTGTATTGTTAGAAATAAATAAATAAATAATTAGGCTGAGTCGTAAGTACTAAACCCAATCGTTCCATTTGAAATGTTCGTTTAATTTGTTTTCGTCCCTTTCTGACTACTACCAGTTGGATACTGTACCTATATAATAAATTGGTGCAAACATAATGTTTGGAAGTATACACACACTTCAGTAAATCCACTGATGAATATTTCTTCCCAATGATCATTATAATGAGCGGTATAGGAGGTATTGTCATAATCACCACGCTTGGCAGGCGGATTGGTGAGCTCAGTATGTTGTTATTAGCACACTGGGGATGCTACTGGCTATCCTCCTTATATCAACCGTTAGTCGCCTTTTACGACAGCCACGAGTAGATAGGGGTGGTCTAATCTTTGCCGGGCAACGAAAGTGTATAAACTCCAAAGATATAGATAATTGGAATGCGCCATTCCAGGAACAAACAATCAATCTCCTCGAGGAGTTCTTTCAATTTATGTTTAATTTAGTGCTGTATCAGTGTTCATAAATACGATGCTTTCCCTTGACACCACACTATTTTTAGTTAATTACACCTAGTAATGTGGCACACTGCTATTCCGATTTCAGTACCTATATGACATGTGCCCTTAGAGGAAATATTATTAAAATTGTGTGCTGTCCGAACAGTACATTATATATTCCTGCCCAAACTCCTTTCCTATACTTTATTCTTTTCTAAAATAGTAATTACTATTACATACAAAAACTTATAATTGTGACAGTGATGTATCGATTCGCGATTCATCACAAACCCTATAACTTAGTAAAATGTGGAACGAAATAATGAATACCCACGGTGTATAGTAATGATAATATGCGGTCAGTGTTATGCTTGACATGCAATTATAAGTTCAATATCATAAGTGATCGATATGCCACTCTAAGTGAAGGTAACAAGAAAGTAGAATATAAATTAAAGCTATTAATGAGTTAAGTTCAGGTGGATAATTTGAATAAAAGTTGAGTATTATTTGGTCATATCTAGGTACTTTTTGTGATCATGCGCGTAATTGAGATTTGAATAAATACATAGACGAAAAGTCTATGAAATTATTGTGACCCAATATCAGTTCAAGTCTCAATTTAAACTTTAAAGTAAGTTTTATTAAGTAAGTACTGTTTTATATGGTTCCAGCAATACAAAAATAAAGAAGGAACCTTCCACAAAAAATCTCCTTTATCTTCATCATCATATCAGCCAAACGACGTACATTGCTGAAATAAAACTAACAAAAAAATACCGACTTCACAAATTAAGTTGTTTTTCCTTTTCTGTGGTTTTAATATTTTTATTTCGTGTAGGGTTTTTGAAGTCGGTGTTTTTTTGTTAAAACGATTTTATTTGTTTCTTTTTAGTGAGAATAAATGTTAGAACTTTTTCCAATTTGGTATCAGTATTTAACACAAAAAATAAGAATGACTCAAATTGGTTCTCTGATCTGAGAGGAATCGAATCGAAACTATTAAGAGATCATCTAGGTAAGCACAGTAAAATAAACCTGTTTATTGAAGCTGGTTAAAAACTACTCAATCGAATATAGTGAAATTTTTTATGGGACCAAATCGAAAGCTTTTTGCACCTGCTTAAAAAAATAGCTCAAATCGGTCTACAAATCTCGGAGCAATCGGTGTACATACATAAAAAAAATACGCATCGTAATGAGAACCTCCTCCTCTTTGAAGTAGGTTAAAAAGGCGGCTCCTTAGATTTTAGATTTAGACACAACGACCGGTTACATGCCACCTGCTTTTAATGAGTCCCACTGACCTTCACCAGGTCGTCTGTCCACCTCGTTGAAGGTCGTCATCCCGCGCTGCGTTTTCCGGTGCGCGGTCTCTATTTGAGAACCTTTTTCCCCAACGCCCATCAGTTTTAGGAGTAATGTGCCCCCCCCCATTGCCACTTCAGTTTACTAATCATTTCTCCTATGTCGGAACTTTAGTTCTCCTACAGATCTCCTCATTTCTGATTCGATCTCGTAGATAAAACCAATCATCCTTTATCTTACTACTAGAATAAATGCGAAAGTCAGTAATGTTTGAGGCTCTTTCGCGTTCAACGGCTCAAGTGGAATTAGGCAAAGATTTAGATTATGACATGGAATAGGATACACGGACATGTGATTTAAAAAACCACGCGTTATGCCTAGCGAAGCGAGCAGGTGACGCCTAGTAAAAGAATATATTCAAGGATGATTTGGGTACTACACAATCGATGGTCTTTGACTAAATAGCTATCACTCAGAACGATCGATACGCGGAATGGCTTTGGATGGGTGACCATTCTCCACATTACCTCTCTATGCCTCAGAGAGCACGATGAGTTGTCGGTCCTGGCTGCCATACGAATATCTATGATTACAGGAAGTCAGAAGTTCGAAATTCGGTCAACCACTCTAAAGCTGGTTAACCCCAGTAATTGGATTGCGAAATTCAGACGGCAGTAGATCCGTGTAAAATACTAATATTCAGCCGTATCTGGCTAGAAAAAAGAAGATTTATATATATACATCATGGTGGCAAGTCATTCGGCTGGCGGTAAGCGTCAAGCCGGGCAGGCTAATAACTATTGTAATGCTACCTAGGACTAGGCCTATGTGGCACCACACTGCGCTCGTTAACTGGAGCCATTAAGTTATTGAGTCTCTCATGCCGAGAAGTCACTAGCTACAGTACCCTTGTAACCGGAAGTACGGAACACATTAATGTCTAAGGTTTAAACACTACTGCTTAGAGGCGAATATGTAGGACTGAGGTGGTAAATACCTAGCCGGCCTCTTGCAAGACCTACCAACAGTCGATACTACCAGATTTTAAGGATGAGCTGATTATAACATGCATCTAGATGTTATCCTTTATTTATAGATTCCCTTAGTTGTGATCACACGACGTGGACCTGGTATTCTCAAACCTGTTATCATACGCAGCATTTTAAGCTGTTCCCTCGGATGCAATAAATGTTTCACTACGTGAACTAAAACGTAAATCTGGTAATGTTTCGTGCAAATAAAAAACATGCATTAGATTAAATAAACGTGAGGTAACAGTATTCCTCCCTGTTTTATGTGTCACTTTCTACTAGAAACTAAAGCAGTGCAAAAAGAAGACACTTGTTATTTTTAAATACAACATGCTTACAAAACTCATTACTGTACTGATAAGCGAAGATTACTGCTGAAAGGCATTTCAGCTTAGACATATACCCGTGTACAGTATATGTAACAGCAACCAATTGTAACCTTGGTGACAGGTGTATAGTGGGCGGGAAGACACTCACCTTGGCCATGTGTTCTCGCCGAGGACTTTCCCATGTCGGCCGCACCATCGACACACATATACACTCACACTTGCGCGCGACACTTAACACACTGTGTACTTATACTTATAGGTCGGTATAAAATAGGCGTACAAAAAGTTAGACGTTATATTATTGAAGGACACTTGAGGGTTAAGCTAGGTCTCCTTCGGAGAAGCAGGTGGTAGGGTGGCGTCGAGGGCGGAGGGCCGCGCGGCGCGAGCGGCATTCTGTGCACCACCAGAGCACTTCGTCTTCCTGAAACAAACAGACCAGACATTAGTACCATATATTGAGAACTTCAAGGCTTTCGAGCACAACTATCGATTTAATGTCAAGCATCATTACTGTGTTCATGTGTTGGATGAATTTTAGCCGTCTAAAATGCACACATGCACATCGAAACCCTTTGGGCCTTTGTGACTCCACGTTCAGCTGTCACATGGCAATACTTTATATCTTTGCCCAGCTGATCTAAAAATAGGACACTTCCAGCCCCCTCTTATGCCCATCGGGACACCTAATGATGGTGTCTCCGTGTAAAATCATCATATCAGCCAAAGGACGTCCACTATTGAACAAAGGCGCCCCCTATAGATTTCCAAACGACTGTTTACATGCCGTGTATCGTCGTGTTAAGTAATGTACTCACCACGCTCGGCAGGTAGGTTGGTGAGCGCAGAATGGCTGTTGCTCCAGGGAAGTGACGTTGCTACCCATCGCTCTGGGTCGGGTCACTTAGGCGTCTTCTATGACATCCACGGGAAGAGATGGAGTGGTGCTATATTCTTAATCCGGATACCACACGGAATTGTATTGTGTAAAATACCTACTGATATTTAGTTTCCAGTTGACGTAAAACCATTCAAACAAAATAAAACAATAAGCACTGCATTGGTTTAAGACAGGAATATCATTGCTTTTCCATTGTAGGCAAAGTATGGGTAGGAATACCACGTAATGAGTTTAAATAGGTATCAATTATGGAAAATAACGGTCACAATGAAGTTCTACTTTTATTATAGGTATTTCTTAGTAGACAAACAACCTAATTGAATAAAGCTCATTGTGGTTTGCTGTAAGAGCACTTACGTCACACAGACTGATAAAATATTCGATTCTGTTATGCCTACCTAATACGACACTTAAAGCTCAATGTTATGT
The DNA here is from genome assembly GCA_947459985.1 of Diloba caeruleocephala. Lineage (NCBI taxonomy): Eukaryota > Metazoa > Arthropoda > Insecta > Lepidoptera > Noctuidae > Diloba > Diloba caeruleocephala. The sequence goes on from OX381618.1 coordinate 10,475,869, forward strand.
TTGTACAGCTTTGAATATACAAACAATTTACAGCCGCGAAAGCAACCGGCGCTGTAAAACAATGTATATATTAGAACCTCTGATAAGGTTTTACCTAAAGATTACTGATGATGTCGGGAAATTGCACAGACCTGTACGTTTCCTCAGAATTAATGACTTATACGTGTAGCTTTCCGTGTGGAGTCCGGATTAAGAATAAAGCACCACTCCATCTCCTTCAGTATATGTCGTAAAAGGCCACTAAACCAGAGGGATGGGCAGCAGCGTCTCTTCTGTGTAACAGTAGCCATACTGCGCTCACCGACTCGCCTGCCAAGCGTGGTGGGTAATGGCAAGTTCCCCCCAAAATTACGATACAATTGTGGAAATCTTTGTGGAAGGCCTTTGTTCAGCATTGGACGTCCCTTGGCTGATATGACGATGATGATAAAGAGCTTTATAATTAACATATAGCTATGTAAGGATAACTTTATATTACGATTGTTCGATACGATCAGTGGTTTGTGCTCTGCGGTGTTATGTCAATCTCAGTCAGTAAGATAGCTTTTATATAACTATGTATATAGATAACCTTACTTATTTCTAAAACATTATTATTCATCTCAATGACTTGGCTAACACATAAGATGCAGCTTGATCTCTCTTGATAGTGCTGCGGTTTAGCTATTTAAAGAAATAGCAAAGATCATGATGTTGTCGTACCGCGCGAACGGAGACGCTGGCAGAAGCTACTTACGACTTAAATCTCACTTAATAGATATTTATGACTGTTCGTTCATGTGGGAAGCAAGTCAAATAATAATACAATACATTTAAAGTTAAGCACATAAACAACACCTTAAATCACGCCCACAAGCAACAAGTCCTCGCCATTCAAAGAAGATGAATTGCTTTGAATTACAATAACGATAGTATTACACCCCCTTTATCAGTAGTTTTATGAAGCTTCGTTATTAATTACTTTGTATAAACAATCGGCATAGATAATATCAATACGGTTAATTAAACTAGTCACGAATACGTTAGATACTAATTCAGGCTCAAGTTAGAAAATAAATAACACTTAACTTTGTTATAGCTGGGATTTTGAGGACAGCGGCTACGGATAATTGAGATCTTGATTAAATAGAATAAGATTATATTCACACTATAGTTCGAAGCTGGACACCGGCCACTTCCAAAAAGAGAGGGAGGTACTGTAGGTAATCACTATGCAGCTGAAACGGATCAGGGACCTCAAAGCCAGATCATCTAGGCTTTATTATTCATACATTCATACACTTATACACTAGGTTTACATAACCGCAACGTTTGGCAGACGGATTACACTTGAGCTGTAAATGTACTCGAAGGATGCTGCTGCCCATCTTCCAGCTAATCCCATAGAAGCCTTTAACGACACCCACAGGATGAGATGGGGTGGTGCTATTCTTAGCCGACATGAAACGGCACCTCAATAATATACACATTATTTAAGGACACGTAGATAAATAGTGTCGTTTTAAGATATTTTTCAGTCCAGTTTTCTTTGTACTGTTTTGTCCTTAATCCCAAATCTAAAGATTTTGGATTATATTGATTATAAATTTCGGCCGGAAGTTTGCCTAATATCGAGCGTAAGTTCTTACCGACGATACGTATCTAAGCACGTGTGCGTCCAGGGTATATCGACTGTCTATTGCTAATCCAAGATATCTGTTTAATGGTGACAGTCACTGTTATTAAATTTCTCATCGTGCATCGGTACTCATTAGAAATACAATCATTTATTGCAGGTTGGGTATACGACTGCGAGGGCGAGATCAACAATTTTTTGTTTTATTTGTATTAATATAATAATACCATTATGTGCGTGCGCCAATTTGATGACATTATCAAATTCCTCCTGTATTAGTGACTGAATTGCACCATAGTCTCGGCCACTGTAAGCAAGTGTTATCACTTTATCAGCGTATGCATGCAGTTGCGTGTGACATTAAGGTTTTTTTTTGTAGTACTTTTCACAAACATTTCCTGGAAATGTGCCTGCTCAACCGGACATTGGCATTTACCATGCTGTTGACGTACATGATATACCCCCCAACTAGGGTTGCCAGGACTTAAAATACTAAAGCCGGACCTAAAATACGAAAGCTCTGCGCTATATTAGGACAGACATTTTCCCTAATAAATAATCCTACTATCTCTTTTAATAGTCGTCATTGTAGTATATACATTGAGGCCAGGCGTTCCCGCCCGTTGCGGCGTTGCATGCCGCAGCCGCGGGTATTCGGCATTGCTCCGCTCGTTCCGCTACAAACGACTTCGGTACACCGACAAAAGGCCTAACAAAAGCCGGACAGGCCGGACACGTTAATACTGAACACGACCGTGAAAACCCAAACAAGTCCCGCTACAGCCGGACGTCTGGCTACCCTAACCCCAACCGCACGTCAACATCAATACTGCAATTGATTGGCTTTTTTTGCATATTATGTTGCTATTATTTTAAGAATTCCTGTTTTATATTTCAATATCAACGCTGACGCGGTAACGAACGGGAAATTCCAGTTTAATCGCTCTTTGGTATTTTTTTAACATTACTATATAACATTTTAAACTTACTATTTTTAAAAGAGTCCGTATCAGATTATTTACATGACTGCATTACAAGTAAATTCAAACAACGTCAAACGGTTTTCCAATGAGACAATAAGTAGATGATCTATAATATATGATAAGAAACATTTATAATTACATTTTTAGTTAAGAAACACCTTATCATGAGTTCGACACGCGAGCTACCGGTATTGCTACGTATAAGTCGTAAGTTTGATACCTACCCATACAACCATAGGCCTATAGTTGTTTTAAACGACATACATTAAATGTGCCAACATGTTTTTCGTCCTAAATACAGACCGCCAACCAGTGCGAATGATGTGGCAATTAAAGTTGATTGTGAGAATTGAGATGCGCCGTTTGATAAGTCACGTGTATAAAATCATCTTCTATTGACAATGATGGACTTGGAATAGTCAATGAGATACATTAAAATAACATTTTTTACGGGATGATGTGAAATGGAATGAAATTATCTGTGTTTTTGCAAGTGAGTATCAAAAAACGCTTTCATTCGTCAATAAATTTAAATGAAGCCAGCATTTCCTACTGACTGCCTCTGAGAATAAATGCCGAAAGAAAATTCAAAGGTTTCTGTTTTAAACTCCAGACATATTTAGATACAACATTGTTTGAAAAAAATTGTAAGTCTAGAATGGTTTTAAAGAACGAATGTGACGTTATGTTAAAAAGAACTAGAACTAGCCTATTTAATTAACGAATCATCGATTTTAAGGGATACTGTGTGATTCAGTAATTCTGCAAATGAAATAGTAGGTAATAACACGACGTCTTCAAAATATTATTGTAAAAAATACCCGGTTGTACAGGTATTACGGTGTTTGAAGTGCAGATGGCTTTTTTCGTAGGATATAATATTATATTATCTAATTTACACTCGGCCAAATACTAAAGCGCCACTCAATAATTGAGTCCCACTGAACTATTTGCAAAACTAGAGGGCAGAACCCCCCAATGAACACACCCAGACCGCTCATCGTGGCGACCTTTGGTGGAGGCCTGTGACCAGCAGTGGATTTTATTCGGCTGAAATGAGGATGGTATGGTGAGGAAATAGCTTAGCGGGTCTCAAGTACTGAATTTTCAGTATGCGACTGTTACTGTTACTGTTTTTACACAAACTGACCGTTATATTTTTTTGTGCTGCGAAATAAGGAAATGTTACCACCGCCAATATTATATACACCATATTCCACCAATATTATCGCTAAAAAACAGGATGCCACCATCCTGCATTACAGACCCTAATCATAATTTTGCAAAACTTCTTTGTATGGCAGTAAAATAATTAACTGTCATATTTTGTGAAACAACAGCACAAGCTGTCCTTATTTACGTTGGTTCTATGCATACATACATGGCTATAAATAAAAATATCTATAGGAATGCTACCGTATTACAATGATTTTTTATGGTAATTGAATAAAAAAATTAAATGTATCATCGCAGTATAACGTGATCGATTGAATTATTATTTTTATTTTTATATATGCAATCATTATAAAACTGTTATGACCAGGGGGGGGCTAATAAGGCCGCTTTAGGTGAATCATAATATGAATTACATTAGAAATCACAAAATGGTCACGTTAATAGTCAGTTATGATTAAGTGACCATTTTGTGATTTCTAATGTGAATCGTATTGAGATCATTATTATGCCTTATAAATAAAACCTAATACGGTCTTTTTAGGCCTTCTGGACCATTTGGTGATATTAAATCTGATTCATATTATGATTCTGCGAAAACGATCTTTTTAGGCCCCCAGGTGTTTTTTAGCTGCGACGGATAATTTGGCATGTTCACAATTGTCGGAATTATATTTTACAGATTGACATAACATACTTATCCCAGCAAAACACTCTTGTTGTCATATATGCCTTCATATGACTATTGTTTAACCGTATCTACTTGATAGCGTGCGAATTGACTTTCCAATAATTAATATTTGTGGAAGTAGTCAATTTCCTCTATAAGTCTACTCAGCCTATCGCAGTCCACTGCTGCACATAGGCCTCTCCCAAGACTTGCCACAACACCCAAAATAACATCACAAAAACGTCCCTTCCGTGGAACAGAAGCCATACTGCGCTCACCAACCCGCCTGCCATGCGTGGTGAGTACTGGCAAATTCGCCCAAAATGACGACACTCGGCATGTAAGCCGTTGTCTTATGGGAGTTTTTGTTCAGAAGTGTCCACTGCGTTTTTTGACTGATATGATGTCGATGTTGATGACTGTAGAAGTCTTATGAGGCGAACTATGTACTGTTAACGCTGATGTTGGATGTAATGTTTACCCGGACATTAGAGCTTCATTCACTAAACCTAAACTCGAACTTCACTTCACACACATTTAAATAGGAAAAATTCTTCTAAATTCATTACCGTAAAAACATAAAAGTGACATTTTATATAACTACTTGTGATTATAGCTGATAATTTATGTTTCATCATTCAATCAGACATATAAAGTTGTCACGCTTTTCCTACAGGGGGGTGTTTAAGATACAGGCCTCGACTTACTTTAAGCACTACTCCCCCCACATATAAGCGTTGTCATGTATCTTCAATTATATTCTTATAATTCTTTGTTGTACAAAATAAAACTGAAAACATAGATTGTTAAATAAAATAAAACATGATGTACAAAGGCGTGCCGCTTGCCGTGTGGTGCCGGCTCAGAATGCCACCACCCCATCTCCTCCCATGGGTGTCGTAAAAGTCGACTAAGGGGTTTTCCGGAGGATGGGCAGCAGCGTCCTTCGAGTACATTAACAACTCAACTGCGATCGCCAACCCTGCCTGTCAAGCGTGGCGATTATGGCAAAACCCCCCAATGAGCCCACAACACATCCATATCGGTGGTTGTGGTGATCTTTGGGGGAGGCCTATGTCCAGCAGTGGACTTCATTTGGCCGAAATGATGTACAAAGGCGAGCTTAACTCAACATTGAGTTTTCTTCCAGCAAACCTTTGAATGATAAAAATAAATACAAAAGAGGACAGTATCAAGTGAATAACAATAACCGATTTTGGGGGTGCTGGTCATCATGAAATACAGAACCATGCAGCATGGACATAATATATACTTAAATAAATACATAACTATATAAATAATTATATACCATACATTCTAATATACAGGTGGTTGGTGCATCGTGTGCCTGGGGGGTCATCTGCTATCCTTTCAGACCCCTAAACATTTCTCATGCCCTGTGGATTTTTTTTCATCGACTTTTTATTGTTTTGTTAAAAAAATACCCAAATTTTACATTCAAATACAAATAAAAAAAATTATAAGTCGTAGACTCTGAATTTTAATCTTATTTAGATGTATATTGTATTACAGTACTTTAAATTCAAAATTAGTGACATTGGCCATCTAGTTTTTTTAAAATATAACTATATATAATATATATATATAGTTTTTAAATTATACCATAGTATAGGTATGTCACTCTACATCGAAACTCTGTGATCATGTTATTACGTAGTGTAGCCCACAAGTATGCCAAACTACGGGGCCCATGTGTACAGGTGACATCATCACAGGTTAAACCTTGACTAGCGCACTTACACGGTGATTTTATTACATGGCACATTAGTAATAATCCTTCTTTATGACATACACTAATTTTACAGTCAGATGTCGACCTCAACCTGTCCTACCAAGTGCGAAGCGATCATTACTTGAATCTTGAACTTCACCTATAATTGATATTTTTATACATATTTCATACCCATAACGGTAATAAAATGATTTCATATATACTTTTTTATATTTAATAAGGCACAGACAGCGAAACAATTTTTTGAATTTATGTCTGTTTATCTATCAGTCCGACTGCTAGCGAATCACGTGAGAACGGCTGGATGGATTTTGATAAGACTTCCAATGCTATATAGGTCCTAGTCTGACTTAAAATCTACGGTATATTGGTAATTGATGGCACTATAGAATTCGATTCCTTTACTTTGAGAGTAAAGCAAACGGAATTTTTTTAGTCTGTGGAGGTGTGTAAGCCAATATCTTTGGAAGCATAAAGACAGCATGTAAATCTGGGCCAAAGGAAGGACAGTCACTGTTCTCGAGATAAGGTAATGACAGATGAATCACACAGTGAGTCAAAATCCCTACATTTATTTTAAGTATTGACTAATGATAACGATACGCACAGTAGGTTGCGGTTGTTCGGTTTGTAATTAAGTATAATTAAATAACGTTCACAGTTTCCACTGGGAAAATTGAGTGTATTAATTTAGTCGCCGTCATATTTAGTTAGCAGAGTATATTACAATAATAATTTTGTTTTAGATATGCAGCATGTATGAACGTAAGAATTGTTCATAGGGTTGTTATTACTTGTGACCGTACTAGAATCGGTAGGCCTAGCACGAGTGCTTTTACGTATAGTAAAGTAATCGTAACGTTAATGGGAGAGAATTTGGAATCGAAAATACAACTACCTTATAGCATTTTCGTTCAAATACATGTGATAAATGCAATTTGTGTTATCTATACAAATAAATAAAATTGAAGTGTCTGTTTGTAATGTCAAAATAACAGCTTTTTACTTAATGCATATAAAGGTATATACGGTACCTATAACAAAAAAACAATTTTTTGTCTGTCTGTCTGTCCGTTTGCTCCGGGTAATCTCCGAAAAGGCTGGACCGATTTTGACGGGACTTTCACTGGCAGAAAGCTGATGTTATAAGGAATTACTTAGGCTACTTTTATTTTAGTAAAATAATTAAGTATCCACGCAAAAAAAATAAACCCTTGAAATCCAATATACAGGCTGTCCAGTAAATAGCACGACATACTGCAGGGGGTGAGAGCTTGGGTCAATACCTACAAAAATAACATAATGTATGTTTAGCAAAATCTTACGGATTTACAGTAGTACAAAAATTTCCGAAATATCGAAAAATCTCTACCTTGACACAGATTTTTAAGTATCTCGTAATGAAAAATTCCTTTTGGAGTTGTTTTTTACCTCAAATTATTTGTGAATAGTTACTTTACTCATTGATAAGTCTTTATTCTATTAAACACTAAATTGTTTTCAAGATATACAATTTTTATTTAAATTTTCACAGTACAATTTTCTTATCGAAAATTTTGTACTACTGTAAATAAACCGTAAGATTTTGCTGAACATATATTGTGTTTTTTTGGTAGGTATTGACCCAAGCTCTCACCCCCTGCAGTATCTCGTACTATTTACTGGACATCCTGTATATATTCTATGTCATCTGTCTATGTCGAAGTACTCTAAATTTCTTTTAAATTAAACGCGGGTGAAACTGCGGGTCCCAGCTAGTATATAGATATGAATAAAGTCTTCATTTTAAATAACAACTATGTACGAAACAAGTATCTATATATATATAAAAATGAATGTTTGTGTGTATGTCCTTTATAGAATCGTAAACTATGCATTTGATCATGTCATGATCTTCAGCAAAGTGTTTTGCATGAGCCCACAAAGGTTTCTGAGTTGGTACGACCAATCTTTGACAGATGGCGCCACTATCATTCCAATGAATTTCATTTCTATATATATAAAATTAAACGGCGGGTGAAACCGCGGGTCTCAGCTAGTTTATAATAAATTCAAAATTTACTCGCACTACCGTTGCGTTACGTTACCGTTACCGTTACTAATTACTATACGTCAAACCCACGGTACATGTTACGCGTGCATCATCACGAATGTACACACGTAACATTAAATAAAACAAAATCTCATATAGAAACTGCAATTACATGCATACACAACATGTATAATATCATAGTATATATGTAGTGATGTCACGTCATTAGATATTAATTAAATAATGATAACACCTACCTATAAAATATAGTTATTTTGGTCATGAACCAATTCTAAGTCAAATTTATTATTTATATCTAAGAATATTGTTACTTATTTTCCGGTAGTTATTAAATAGTAGATTTCAATAGAAATGCAGGTATTTGCAAATTACTTGTCCAAAGTTTTACATGAAAACTCAATTTTTAACAGTCACTAGATATTATTTATTTAGAGACTGGTAAGGAATTTATGCTTGGATTTTTATTGCAGGGGTGACCTAAATTTTATGTGCGAGGGACCACCTTTACTTAAGGTTTGTAGGTCACAGGGTTTGGCTTGGTTGATGACTAGATTGGTTTTCCTTCTGCACATTGTCTGAAGTCGTAAAACTTTTGTGCAATCACAGACATCTTTCGTTTTCAACTTTTAACAAAGAACTACATAAACATCAGCAGTCGTCCTCCATTACCTAATTTCTTTCTGACGTAATATTTGAAATGACAGAGACCGGTAATTTTAGCGACAGCCCCATTCAACCAATTATTGATGGAACATTCACTACAAATACAATCAGACCTAACCAGGGTGAGGGAGATAGCGTTTTCTTTATCAAATCATATCTGATATAAAATCAATACCCAATACTAACATGATGTCAGTAACGTCTATATATCAACATGATAATAATTAAAGGATTAAGGCCAAAACTTAACGAAAGATACTGTAAATAAGTAAATAGTAAACATGCCATGTGCGTGTCGGACCACGCATAAAGTCGGGTTCAACAGTAATAAGAACCGAATCTTCGAATTACACAGTATTAGTATTTGTGGACGCCCCATACGGAAAATGGAATTATGTGAGAGTATGGGCAGCAGTGTCCTCTTGTATGCAAATAACAACAGATCGTCCATCCGCCTGCCAAGCTAAGTGATATTTTTATTGGGACAAGCCCGCCATTCCTGTAACCCAGGATCTACAATGGCGACCACCGTAAAGAACACTGATCATTGAAGCTCAGTGTGTCCCAAAAAAAACTGTCTTAGAATTCGCAAGGAAATTAACCAGAAAAGAAAAAGGAGGAGTAGGAAAAATATACGTCCCACTTCCCTCCGTAGCAAGCAGGACACGAAATACTATATGCCATAGGCACAATAATTCAGAGTTTACAACTGGGATAAGCCCAGTTGCCAAGCACCACGGGTACAAAAATGTGTATATTTATATTTTATTTATTTACGGGTCCTATGTTGTATTGAAATTGAGCACGCAATTATCAACTTCCAACCATGCACTTACCATCTGCGCTACCATTCAGCTAAGAGTTCTTCCCAAACACCAGTCTGTGGTTTAATTTGCAGATGCTAAGACGATCGCGTTGTAGTAGAAATTCCGCGTTCAAAACCACGATCGCACTGTAGTAGAAATTCCGTATTCATGTTGTCCCTCGTTGAGTCCATCATTGCAGCACGGCGCTGTACCTCAAGATCGACTGGAAAACATGATCACGAAAACGAAGAGATTAAAGCATTTCACTTATCACCGTTAACGGAACGGTCATTGGCAGGCTCTTGCTCAGCAGAGGATGTTGCTAGGCTGATATTTTTTTATAAGCTTACACTAGCAATTTTGGGTACACGTGAGCTTAAAATCTCATTAGAGTTGAAATAAGCTCAATATTCTTGTGTTAGACGTGCGTTCACGTCGCCCCCGGATTGAGAGGGCAAGGGCAAAGTCTTCCTTTGCCAGCAGTGCTATGCTGGCAAAGTCTTCCTTTGCCAGCAGTGCTATGCTGGCAAAGCAGACAAATTGGAGGCCAGCGGCCTCTTTTTGCGAGACCCTTAACGTCCATACGGAGGCCATCGAGCGGGATCGAGAGAGGGTCGGAAAATGAGGAAACCGCTTCGGTGCCTAGCCCGGCGCATAATTATAAGCCATAAACCTCGGCCTTGCTGTCAGAGTCACGGTGATCCTGGACCTCGTATTTGTGAGTGTTTGTAATAATATAATAATAATAGTATCCAATTTGAGCACGGCTTTCATCTAGGTAGCCCACAATATTTTTGTCACAACACTTACTAGTTACTGGTGGTGTTTGTTATGAATTGATTCATACCTCAGTATTCGTTATTTTTTTTTTGTAGTTTTGAATGACTCTAGACCAGGAGAATGTAGTATTTATTTTGCGGTGTCAGCGGTACAGGGTCGAACATTAATATGGAACCCATTTAAGGTTGAATATTGTATAGCAAACGTATACCATAACAGCTATAGTGTTTGAACAAATTTAGGAAATGGGTCCCATATTAAAGTTAAGTGACTGTACCGTAAGGGTCTTAATTAGGACCCTTTAACATAATTATTAATTCCATTACCAAAAGCTATCACCATGCGAAACCTTTCCTCTTTTTTTTGTTTGTTGGGCTTCTCGCATACATTTCTTGGAAAGTTGGTTGCTTAACCGGTCATTTCTGGCGAGAAATCTTTCTTATTCAATTTAAGTTTTTATAAGTAATCAGAAAACAAGTTCAAAAAGCATTTCTCAACCTTTGCCCACTTGTGTAACATTATATCAGACACTTATGAATTATTAAACTTTCGACACCATTACACCAATGAACATCATCTACAAATAATAAGAAAGTTTTCATCTCAAATTTAACAGACACTTCATAGGCGTCTTTCGAAAAATGAATTCCCATTACCGGATAAATTTTAATACCAACAGACATGCATGTTTAGTTATGCATACAAGATGATATAAGTTTTTATTACAAAATAATTTGAAATGTAGTTTTGTACCGTTGAGGGCCCGCGGTGGCAGCATACTTATGTATATGTATATTATAAACAGAACAAATTAGAAAAATCTTTGTACCTACATATCCTTTTCAAGCCAATGAAAAAAAAAATCTTAGTTTTAAGCACATTGCGCGCACGGAAGTTTGTGAAATTTGGCATAGTTAAAGTTCATCATATACTCGTAGGGAGTGCAGAAAGTTAAAATAATGTAATAAAATTAAAAATGAATTACGGTCTAATTTCGACCATTGGGCGACAACTAGTGAAAATTTAACATACATAATATGGGTAGAGATCTGCCAAAATATATATATATATGATGTACATTCTCTTATAATCTATTTCCTTTTAAAACATTGTTTTGTATACGGTACAGATTCCTCAGCCTTAGTCTACATTAGCCTTAGACTACTTTATTAAGAAATTAGCTGGAGCCTGATTGTCAGATCAACATCCAATCACAAACATTCAAATTTGGAATATTAGTAAGATAGATACGGTAATACTACGAGTAACATATCTTTGACGAAATATCGTTTTGTGAATTGAACAGCGTAGAACTTTGTTTGCTTCTGTTATGGTTATAAAATAATATAGCTTTTAAAAATACAAGCTTGGCTAAAATAAATTACGTTTAGTTGAAAATAATGTATTTTCAAAATAGGCCTTCACTTAACTTCACATCAGCCAAACGTCGTCTACTGCTGAACAAAGGCCTCCCACATAGAATTCCACAATTGTGTCATCATTTTGGGGGGGATTTACCAATACTCACCACGCTTGCCAGGCGGGTTGGTGAGCGCAGTCTGATGCTGTTTCACACAACGGACGCTGCTGCCCATCTGTCTGGTTTAGAGTCCCTTAGTCGCCTTTTACGACATCCACGGGAGGAGATGGAGTGGTGCAAACACAGGCCTACGTGTAGATTATTATATTTAGGACCTTACTTTATCGTAACGGTATTTGTCGTTTTATGTTTCATCTCTTCTTCGTTTTTTTAGAGCAATTTAATTTCTATTTCTCTACTCTTCATGTTTATCCACGTGTTATACTTTTTTAACAACAGCTATTTATTTCGTAGCTCTTTAATTATCATTCACTGGAAGGTTAGTTACAGGAAAAAATAAAGACATTGCGCCACAGGATACCGAACTGATAAAACATTAGTGTGGTAAATATTGTCAAAAACTAAATATTGTTCATTGATATCTATATACCTGTTTAAGGATATAATACATTTTTAATTCATGTTTTTAGATTACAGTTCTGTACGACAACTGTATATTTAATCATTTCAGCCTAATAAAACGTCCACTGCTAGATATAAGCCTCCCCCAAAAATCACCACAGCTATCGCTTTGAGTTTGTGTTGAGTGCTCTGTGTACTCGGCAGTTTAGCCATAATCGCCACGCTTGGCAGGCGATTCGGTGATCGCAGTTAAGTTGTTAATGAACTCGAAGGACTCTGCCGCCTATCGTTCGGCTACTCCCTTAGTCGGCCTTTACGACACCCACAGCGTGAGATGGGTTGTGCTATTCTTAACCGGCACCAGACGGACATATTTATTAAATATTGTTTTAAAAAACCGTTTTATTGATATTTGAAAGATATGACTTTGCATAGAGCACAGCGGAAACGCATACTCTTTACATAAGTTTAAGTAGTGAGGCTATTTTCAGGTCAGCAGTAAAAATATAAATTCTTAATTTGTATTTTTTATCTTTCCTAATATCTGTCTTGTCTGGATCAGTTTCATATAATTATATTTTTAATTTAAATAATCACATATAGGGTACATAATATATATAATAACATTGTAATTAAACTAGACCAATAATAACATGCCTGATTAAAACTTTATATTTCTATTTTTATATACAATAACAAGCCATTATATTTTTATGATTCGGTCATGAAAATATAATTGGCATGAATTATAAAAACAGAAGAAAGTTTGCACTTGTATAAGTCTGTATTTTTCATATCCAGTTACTTATCTTAAGCTGCCTTTTGTAGATAGATATGTGAATATTCAATATAATATATTTACTTAATATATTTGTTCCTTCAATATGACGTTTCAAAAATCATTCAGTCACTTTTCTATATTTTTTCAAAAACAAAACATTTATGCATAACTCGTCAACTCACATTATTAAAAATGGGTTTCGCCCAGACGAACCTCAGACAATCCAGTGAGACGCTGAGTCTGCGTTATACACGTCACATTCACATCACAAAAATAATTTGCCGATTGAATACTGACCGAAATCATAAAAGAATAATAATATTAAATTATTAGAAGGCACAATAGTAAAACGCTATTGTATGCCACGCGCCTTTTTGTGCACGGCTTTATTTGTTAAACAATAATTATATGTCTAGAGCGACTGCCGAGCGAACGTGTGACTCAGGACAGTGTTCGGAACGCACTGTTTTGATAGTGTATTTTAGCGTACGTAACAGCAAACCTCAAGGTGAGTTGGAGCTCTATCAAACTTCACTAACGATACCATTTCCATTGAATACTTCGTACACTTCTACGTTCAATGCTGCTTTTGCTTCGACACGCTTTCACACAACAAAGCCAGCCGGAGCGATCAACAACGACACCGTTAACATTTCGTTTATAGAACATCCATGTTCTATATCGTGTTCTCGAACTTTAAAGGGAATGTGAATATTTACCTTTGATGTAAAAACTTGAAATCCTTAACTTACTTTCCAACTTCAGGTCAGATTTTAGTTAATACTACTTCTTAAAATACTAACTACTAATTTAAAATATACATTTTAACATGTAAGGTTTATTTAGGGTTAACCCTATGTACAATTTCATCAATAAAACATTCTCTTACTCGGGAGGATCAATTTCTAAAGTAAAGTTAGCAAACTTTTGCACCGTTTTTACTATTATGACGACAGCTCTTGTGCAACGGCACACCTGGATGGCTAGACTGTTACTACTGACAATTATTACCAATGCAATATGACAACACTGGTTCTGGAAAATTTCACTAAGTATACATAATACTGGAACAGAAAGCGAAATAACCAAGCCGGCACACAAAGGATGGTAAGTATAATAATAATGGCGGCAATAACGAACAAGGCTCTCAATATCAAATGAATTGCTGATGACATAGTAGAAATCCTAGTGTAGGGCATCAAACAGCAGTCTAAAACTTCATCCACTCCTTTACCCATAAAATAAGTTCTATAGGAGACAATATAATATCAAAGTGATCAACTAATGCTTCATGTGGTTCCCGGAAAAGTATCGACCAACTCTCTCCCATGGGTGGAGGCAAACTAAGGGTTAATTAAGTTATTCATGAAAACAATTGTAGCAAAATAACAAATATCCCTGAGGAGACTGGACAGACAGAAGACAGCTTATTTGAAATTAATTATCAAAGCAAGTTTGCCTCACAATAGGGTCTCTGCTTTCTTAAGATACCTAAATTCAATACATAGTAAAATTCAGTTTACTGTGGAATTGGAGGATAACAAGTCCTTGGCCTTTCTTGACATACTTCTCGTCCATAATCCAGATCATTCTGTTAGTCACACTGTGCATAGAAAGCCTACCCATACAGACAGGTACCTTAACGATGAATCTCACCACCATCCTTGTCAGTTAGCAACCGTGGCCAAATCTTTGTTACAAAGAGCACACGGCAACTGCGACGCCGGCCATCTGGCAGGGGAGCTTAACCATGTGAAGCAAGTTCTTCAAAATAACAATTTGAAAGCTCAACATCGCCGTTGCAGAAGCCGCCCGAAACCAACCAATCCCACCATCGTTGATCGACGACCCGCTGTTTTACCATTTATTAAGGGAGTCACCGACAGAATTGGTCATATCTTGAAGCGTGCTTCTATTAAAACCTATTTCAAGCCACATAAGAAGATCAGCCAACTTCTAAAACCGGTGCAATGTAACATACCTTTACAAGATGCAGGGGTCTACGAGATTAACTGTGATTGTGGTTTGTCATACATAGGGCAAACAAAGCGTGCTCAGAAGGAGCGAGCGCGTCACCTACCGCCTGACGCAGGTGCTCACCGGGCACGGTTGTTTCGGCGCGTACCTGCACAGGATAGGACGCGAGGCCACAGCACAATGCCACCATTGTGATAGCGACCAGGACACCGCACAGCACACGCTCGAGGCGTGCCCTGCGTGGGCCGCCGAGCGGCGGATCCTGGTAGATCGGATCGGGCAAGATCTCTCTCTGCCAGCAGTAGTGTCGGCTATGTTGGCAGAGCACGAAAACTGGAATGCAGTGGTCTCCTTCTGTGAGAGCGTCATGCTCCAGAAGGAGACCGCATAGCGGGATCGGGAGAGGGCCGATCCCGCTTTACAATGACCGCTTTACAGTCACCCTCTCCGAGATGTGCCAATAGGCGTGGCACCAGTGGGTGGCTCTAGTGTGAGATACGAGGACCTGGAGCCTCCCTTAGGTGCCGAAGATGACCGCTCCAGTGGTTTTAGCCGGTGGGAGTCCGGCATACCCCTTCGTCCTTCCCCGGGGCGAAGGAAGTTCATGATGAATTTACATTGGGCATCAATAAAAAAATTAAAAAAAAAGGGCAAACAAAGCGTAGCATAGCCACTCGAATAAAATAACATATAGCTGACGTCAAGCATAGACGCTCCACAAAGTCTGCAGTGTGTGAACATGCCTACGGCAAACCTAACCATTATCTTCGTTTTAATCAACCTCAAGTCCTCGCGAAAGAGAACCGATATGAACCTAGAATGTTTCGCGAGGCTATAGAAATTAAAAAACATCCTAATTTTAATAGAGAAGATGGTTGGCAGGTACCACCTGTTTGGAATCCAGTTATTAACATAATAAAGTCCCAAACAAAATACATAGGCTGCACTAAAAGTATCGGGAATGGAATATTTCCACTGTTCCTGTCATATTAAAATCTTTTTAATTGAAAACTCCTTAGTTTTACAAATCGAATACCATTTATTTATTTAAAAAAAGATTCACGGTCTTGTCACAAGGTTTTGTCAAACTTGTTTAGTCGTTGAGAAAATGGAATTGACTCGAGAAAATTCAAGAGCGATGATTTATTATGACTTTCGAAGTGGTTTAACACAAAAACAGTGTGTTGACCGGATGATTTCTGCATTTGGTGATGAAGCCCCATCCAAAACCACAATTTATCGCTGGTTTGCTGAATTTCAATGTGGACGTGTCAAGCTCAGTGATGATCCTCGTCAAGGTCGTCCAAAAACTGCAGTCACCCAAGAAAACGTTGATGCTGTGCGTAAGCTGATTGAGGAAGATCGACATGTGACATACCGCGAAATTCAGGCAACTTTAGACATTGGCATGAGTCAAATACAAATAATCTTGCATGAACAATTAGGTGTAAAACAGTTGTTTTCCCGATGGATACCGCATTTGCTATGTGAAGAGCAAAAAGCGGCTCGCGTTACTTGGTGCGTCAGAACTCTCGAAAGATGCCACGCAGGATCCTCAAATGCTGTATACAACATCGTATCAGGTGACGAATCCTGGATATATGCGTACGAACCCGAAACAAAAAACCAGTCACGAGTTTGGGTGTTCGAAAATGAGTTAAAGCCAACAAAAATTGTTCGTTCACGGAGTGTTGCAAAAAAAATGGTGGCCACGTTTGTCTCCAAAACCGGCCATGTTACGACTACTCCTCTTGAGGGACAAAGAACGGTTAATGCAGAATGGTATGCTAGCATTTGTTTGCCACAGGTCGTTTCTGAACTCCGTAGAGAGAACTGCAACCGCCGCATCATCCTCCATCACGACAATGCGAGTTCTCACACCGCGCACGGAACAAAAGAGTTTTTAGAGCAAGAAAACATAGAATTATTAGACCATCCGCCGTACAGCCCCGACCTAAGCCCTAATGATTTCTATACTTTCCCTAAAATGAAGAATAAATTGCGTGGACAGAGATTTTCATCACCTAAAGAAGCTGTGGACGCCTACAAAACGGTCATTTTGGAGACCACAACTTCCGAATGGAATGGTTGCTTCAATGATTGGTTCCATCGTATGGAAAAATGTGTCAAATTTCGCGGAGAATACTTCGAAAAGCAATAAATACATTTTTAAATAGTAATGTTGTGTCACTTCCTTGATTCCCGAAATTTTCAGTGCCGCCCTCGTACCGCACTAAAAAACATCAAAACACTGAGTGATTACTGCGTGCATCTAACTAATTTTTGATTAAAATTGTAGATAAAATAATATTTTTTTTAATCTGTAACGACGCCTGTTTCCTGTGTCTGCGACCACTCTACAAAGTGTTCGAAACAGGAAAACCAAAAATCTATAATATACGCGATGTAATGAGTTTAAGTGTTTTATATAAGTTTATTCCGTGTGGTGTCCGGATTAAGAATATAGCACCGCTCCATCTCCTCCCGTGGATGTCGTAAAAGGCGACTAAGGGAGTCTAAGCCAGAGGGATGGGCAGCAGCGTCCCTTCTGTGAAACGGTAGCCTTACTGCGCTCACCAACCCGCCTGCCAAGCGTGGTGAGTATTGGCAAATACCCCCCAAAATGATGACACAGTTGTGAAAATTTATGGGGGAGGCCTTTGTTCAGCAGTGGACGCATAAATGGCCAGTATGATGATATAAGTTTATAACAAAAATGTTTTTTAAATGTGCATTTCAGGCGTGGCTTTATCATGTAATAAAGATAAATAAAGCGACAATTTGTAATATGCACAGATATTGAGTAATCTGCAAAGTTTTTTGAAATGTCATCATTTAAGCCGATTAAAATCCACTGCTGGCCACAGGCCTTTCCCAAAGATCCGTTGTGTGCTTATTGAGATGTTTTGTCATAATAGCCACGCTTGGCAGGCGGGATGGCGATCGCAGTTGTGAATGTACTCGAAGGACGCTGTTGCCCATTCTCCGGTTAATCCTAGTCGCCTTTAACGACACCCACGTGATGAGATGCGTTGGTGCTATCCGTAGCCGGTCACACGGTATAAATTTAAAATGTAATATCTACAAAATGATTCGCCGAGCGGCACCACGGGTGACGCAAGAGAGTTCTTAGGTATTGCGTTGAAAAGAACAGCCTTTAGTTGAGGCGTTTAACGGCTTAATATGATACATTAAGTTCATTAACATCATATTTCTATTAAAATTGGTCTTTAAGAATTGAATTAAGTTAGCTGGACGTAGTCTAGACAACTCGTAAATATTATCTCGACCGTAACTTTATTCGCGGACCATATAGCGCGTCTTTTAAAGAATGTAGAATTGTATTGGCAACTATCTGTCTTGTTTATATAACGATGTTGATCAATGTTTTAACTAGATCTATTGAATTAACCCTAAAATGCACAAATTGTTATATTGTTCCAAAAAAAAAACGTTTTAACAAAAAATATACCGACTTCAAAAACTTCAAATAAAAATATCGTGTAGATATTCGATAGGCCCTGCCCGACTTCATAAATAAAGTTTATTTTTTCCTTTTCAGTGGTTTTCATCATCATCATCATCATATCGGCCACAGGACGTCCACTGCTGAACAAAGGCCTCCCCTTAGATTTCCACAACGAGCGGTTACATACCGTCCTCATCCAACGACTCCCAGCGACCTTCACCAGGTCGTCTGTCCACCTCGTTGGAGGTTGTGGCGACACCTACATGGCCAGCAATACAACTACAACTTACAACGACATCTACTCGACTATCAAATGCAACTCTCCGATGACGTCAAAGAATCCTGAATCACGCTATTAAAGTATTCGCGCAACGCAGCATATATACAGTCGTCCAACATCAACCGTTGGGCTTCGGCCCGCCAGGCATACTATCCGCCTGGCTGGAGGATCCTCCCTTTTCTATGGATTTTCTACGCTGCGTTTTCCGGTGCGCGGTCTCCATTCTAGAACCTTTGTGCCCCAGCGGCCATCAGTTCTACGAGTAATGTGCCCTGCCCATTGCCACTTCAGTTTACTAATCCTTTCAGCTATGTCGACAACTTCAGTTCTTCTACGGATCTCCCCATTTCTCGAACACGAACTTCCTTCGCCCCGGGGAAGGGTGAAGAGGCGTGCCAGACTCCTACCGGCTAAAACCACGGTAACGGCCATCTTCGGCACCGAGAGGGGGCTCCAGGTCCCCCCACTGATTTATGGACCGTAAAGCGGTGACCCCCTCTTACGGAGGGAAAGCGACTGTAAAAAGTTCGCCCCCCTGGCACTTCTCGGGGAGGATTGTAAAGGATCCCCCAAGCCTAGCTGTGCGCTGTGTTGCGCATACGGCGGCACGTGACTAAGTACCCACCGCCGTCTTCCTGGGGGTCGCTCGGTATGAGCACGCAGACTCCCCAATGTGCACGCCCGCGACCCATGAGGCTCCCCACCAAATAGCGACGGCTGGGGGCTCAGGCGTATTGGACCTAGGAGCCGGGGCGGTTGTTACCCCGGCGCCGTCTCGTCCTACTCCGTGCGGGATCGGCCCTCTCCCGATCCCGCTCTGCAGTCTCCTTCTGGAGCATGACGCTCTCACAGAAGGACATCACTGCACTCCAATTTTCATGCTCTGCCAACATAGCCTATTGCCGGCAGAGAGAGATCTTGCCCGATTCGATCGACCAGGCGCCGCATCCCACACAGGGCATTCCTCAAGCGTGTGCTGTGTCGTATCCTGGTCATGGTTAGTGGCCTTGTATCAGAGTTGGTCAAGCCGCCCAAAGGCCTTCTTTTTTGTGTCGTGGGATTTCCCTATGTCATGGACTTCCTAGGCCTTAGGAACGGCGGAGGGGCATGCCCGACTCTTAGCGGCTAAAACCCTACGATGTCCTTCCAATTACTTCTAGCCGGGGGAGAGGTGAACGCTTAGTCAGCATCTTGAGACACTGGTGTTTGGACGAGAAAATTTCAGCAGCGACGAGCAGATTCCCGAACGCTCCCCAGCCGAGTTGGATTCGACGATTGACCTCTTTCTCGACGTTGGATTTACCTAACTGGACAGTTTGTCCCTGGTATACACAATTAGCAAACAACTTCGAGCGAAGACTCTCCGATCTTAACGGAAATTGGTAGTACGGGGACATTCGACATGATCTTAGTCTTGTCCATGATGATCATTTTAAGACCAACTTTTTATTATTTATGTATAATTACCAACACGGTCATTTATTTCGAAAAATCATAGGATTTAGTTTTAGTAATTGAATGCCACCACCCCATCTCCTCCCATGGGTGTCGTAAAAGTCGACTAAGGGATTAGCCGGAGGATGGGCAGCAGCGTCCTTCGAGTATATAAACAACTCAACTGCGATCGCCAACCCGTCTGCCAAGCGTGGCGATTATGGCAAAACCCCCCAATGAGCCCACAACACATCCATATCGGTCGTTGTGGACATCTTTGGGGGAGGCCTGTGTCCAGCAGTGGACTTCATTCGGCCGTAATGATGAATTGAATATTTTGCCGTGTGGTGCCGGCTCAGAATGCCACCACCCCATCTCCTCCCATGGGTGCCGTAAAAGTCGACTAAGGGATTAGTCGGAGGATGGGCAGCAGCGTCCTTCGAGTACATTAACAACTCAACTGCGATCGCCAACCCGCCTGCCAAGCGTGGCGATTATGGCAAAACCCCCCAATGAGCTCAAAACACATCCATATCGGTGGTTGTGATGATCTTTGGGGGAGGCCTGTGTCCAACAGTGGACTTCATTAGGCCGAAATGATGAATTGAATATTATGATCGAAAATAAAAATAATTCGGCGAGCTATCAGTGAAAGCAATTCACGCAAAGTTGGCAGCAGTCCAACATAATAGTTTTTCTATCGTATTCTGGCCGAACGAATTAAAACTTAATAGGAAGTGCACACGCACATTAACGTTCATAGTAACATTATAAACTCAATTAAGCTAGGCGACTAGGGAATTTAAAGCTGAATGATGGGCAGCAGCGTCCCCCCAAAATGACGACACACAGCATATAGACGGTCGTTTATGGGGGATGTATTTTTTCGCCAGTCTTATGCGATGATGATGATACTAGCAGATTTCTAATACTGCTCCATAAATGTACACATTTATATATTAAAAATCAATATATAACCTAGGTGACTGTTCATTTTCCAAAGCAAAACGAGAAGCATAGGATGACCTTAATTTAGCGTCATTTATTATTACCAGATTATCAAAGGGATACAGATTCTGATAAACATTTACGGCAGTATCTAACGAAATACTACGGTAAGCAAAGTCACAATGAACGGATATATGGCCCATTATAGCAACTCTACCCTAGACGTCAAATTGTATATAAGTACACGAACAGGTATAACATTGGTATAAGTCTACATATTATATGGGGGTATCGAGCCCGTTAACAAAATGAAATCCGTCAAATTAGGCCGGACGGGGCGAGTAAATAGAAACACCCTTAAACAATATATAAACTTTTGAAATCGAACCTTAACAGCAACAAAGAAGAACTAGTTTGCCGTAAAACATTGACGTGTTTCCGCGTTCTACTTTCATGAACATTAAAGCTTAGTCCCGGTCGTGATTGAGTTAGGCGTGGCCATCATGCGTCTATGCGGTCACTACCAATATAAACCCGTCAACGTAATCGATTAACTGATAGGGTTTGATCAGGTCATCTGTCAAGTAATAATCAGCTGTAATAAAAACTAGCTTATATACATATTTATTATGATACCGGAAAAGTATCTAATACGGCGTACAGAATCCCTAAGATATTTAGGAATTGTACCTATTCCTGCTTAATAATTTATATCATAGTAATGTCTTACATTTTCGCGATTATTACACATTATAATAAAACAATTTCAAACGGATTAGATCGCGTATACATAGGCTGCACTAAAAGTATCGGGAATGGAATATTTCCACTGTTCCTGTCATATTAAAATCTTTTTAATTGAAAACTCCTTGGTTTTACAAATCGAATACCATTTATTTATTTAAAAAAAGATTCACGGTCTTGTCACAAGGTTTTGTCAAACTTGTTTAGTCGTTGAGAAAATGGAATTGACTCGAGCAAATTCAAGAGCGATGATTTATTATGACTTTCGAAGTGGTTTAACACAAAAACAGTGTGTTGACCGGATGATTTCTGCATTTGGTGATGAAGCCCCATCCAAAACCACAATTTATCGCTGGTTTGCTGAGTTTCAACGTGGACGTGTCAAGCTCAGTGATGATCCTCGTCAAGGTCGTCCAAAAACTGCAGTCACCCAAGAAAACGTTGATGCTGTGCGTAAGCTGATTGAGGAAGATCGACATGTGACATTCCGCGAAATTCAGGCAACTTTAGACATTGGCATGAGTCAAATACAAATAATCTTGCATGAACAATTAGGTGTAAAAAAGTTGTTTTCCCGATGGATACCGCATTTGCTATGTGAAGAGCAAAAAGCGGCTCGCGTAACTTAGTGCGTCAGAACTCTCGAAAGATTCCACGCAGGATCCTCAAATGTTGTATACAACATCGTATCAGGTGACGAATCCTGGATATATGCGTACGAACCCGAAACAAAAAACCAGTCACGAGTTTGGGTGTTCGAAAATGAGTTAAAGCCAACAAAAATTGTTCGTTCACGGAGTGTTGCAAAAAAAATGGTGGCCACGTTTGTCTCCAAAACCGGCCATGTTACGACTACTCCTCTTGAGGGACAAAGAACGGTTAATGCAGAATGGTATGCTAGCATTTGTTTGCCACAGGTCGTTTCTGAACTCCGTAGAGAGAACTGCAACCGCCGCATCATCCTCCATCACGACAATGCGAGTTCTCACACCGCGCAACACAACGCGAACAAAAGAGTTTTTAGAGCAAGAAAACATAGAATTATTAGACCATCCGCCGTACAGCCCCGACCTAAGCCCTAATGATTTCTATACTTTCCCTAAAATGAAGAATAAATTGCGTGGACAGAGATTTTCATCACCTAAAGAAGCTGTGGACGCCTACAAAACGGTCATTTTGGAGACCCCAACTTCCGAATGGAATGGTTGCTTCAATGATTTAATTTAATTTAATTTATTCTTTATTGTACACAAGTATTTTAATTTAAACAATAAATACAAACTTTTATGTACAAAGGCGAGCTTAACTCAGAATTGAGTTTTCTACCAGCAAACCCTTTGATTTTTAGAGAGATTGTGTCGTTTATGAGGGCCAAGACACGTGTACGTAGTAAGAAATCAAAGTTACAGTTATACAAAAACCAAATAAAAAAATAAAAAATAAATAAAAAAGCCTTATATCATACAAATATGATACCATATAATATGCTTATAAGTACATAAATAAATTCAAATTTATAAATATGATATATATAAGTACATAAATAAATTCAAATTTATAAATATGATATATAAATATACATATATATATATATATATATGTAATAGACTGAAATACATACATAATATACTTAAAAGTCATATAGAAAGGAAATGCTTCTTAACTTTTGTCTTAAAGGTGTTCAGAGTACGGGTGTCACGCAAAGAATGAGGTAGCGAATTCCATAGACGTACTGCACGTATGGTGAAAGAATTGTCATAACGACTGGAAGTGTGGCGAGGAGTTCTAAGGAGTAGAGAAGAAGCTGAGCGACAGGGTTTGCCTCTAGGCACAAGATACTCAAAGCGCTCACGAAGATAGACAGGAGAATTCGGATTATGGAGAATAGAGTAGAGAAGAGAAAGTATATGACAATCACGGCGCCTCCGAATAGGTAGCCACTTCAATCTGGTTCGAAATTCTGACACATGGTCATATTTACGGAGACCGAAAATGAAGCGAATACACAAATTCTGGAGACGTTCTAGTTTGTTTAGGAGTTCCTCCGACGCGTCCAAAAAACATACATCAGCGTAGTCTAAGTGAGGCAGAAGAAGAGATTGTGCAAGAATTACTTTAGTTTGAAATGGGAGGAACTTCTGAAGACGTTTGAGGGACTGAAATGAGCAGAAAACCCTCCTACTAACTTCTGCAACGTGAACATTCCAGGAGAGGTTGGAATCAAAGAGGACACCCAAGTTTTTTGCGCTTATCGAACTGGCTATAGAAACGCTATCATACACGATAGGCGGGAGACACTGAGAATTCAAGAGGTTAGACATGTATCTACCACCAATAATGAGAGCTTGCGATTTTGTGGGATTGACTAAAAGGCCAAAAGATTTAGCCCACTTGTTAATATTCTCAAGGTCATTATTGATGGCATTAATAGCTGTAGCGTACTCCTCAACTTTAAAATGTCGGTATAACTGCAAATCGTCTGCATAGAGATGATAATGAGAAGTTAGGACCTTTGTGATGGCATTTATAAAAACAGAGAAGAGAAGAGGTGAGAGGACGCCACCTTGTGGAACACCCACAGCCAAATCATACCACTCAGAGGAGGCCTCATGAGAGCGAACCGACTGCGAGCGACCCCGAAGATAAGAGTTAAACCATGCAATTGCAGAAGACGAGATATTAAGAGAGGATAGAATACCTAAGAGGATGTCAAAATCAACTGAATTAAAAGCACTGCTAAAGTCCAACAGGACTAGTACCGTTAGCATTTTGTTTTCCATGGCCAGTCGGATGTCGTCAGTTATTTTAACTAGTGCCGTTGCAGTACTGTGGCCAGGTCGAAATCCAGATTGATAAGGACTTAACAGGCTATTAGAAGAGAGATAAGATGCCAGTTGATTTTGAACAACGCTCTCAAGGACCTTAGACAGGATAGGAAGAATGGATATGGGTCGGAGCTGGGATACCGAAGAGGGATTAGGAACTTTGGGAATTGACAGGACGTGAGCCCTTTTCCATGCTATGGGAAAGGAGCTTGTCTCGAGAGAGTAGTTAATAATATGGGCAATGACGGGTACGAGTTCATTTAGGACGGGGAGAAGCATTTGCAGCTGAATGCCATCATCACCTACTGCTTTCGTGGAAATGGAAAGGATGTATTGTTTTATATCTCGTTCTGAAATTGGTTGAAAAGAGAAAGAAGTACATACTGGCAGAGAAAGATTAGAAAGATAATTTAGTGTAGAAGATTTAATATTGTCATCTAGAGTAACCGGAGATTTGGAGAAATGTGCGTTAAGTGCATTTAGGTCCATTACGGTGGTGCTGTCATCGGAAGATTTTCCGATACCAAAAGACTTCAGAAATTGCCATACTTGTGATGTGTTGAAATTTTGAATTGAGTTATGGATGTGGCGCCTTTTAGCATCCCTACACATACGACTGCAGCGATTGGTTCCATCGTATGGAAAAATGTGTCAAATTTCGCGGAGAATACTTCGAAAAGCAATAAATACATTTTTAAATAGTAATGTTGTGTCACTTCCTTGATTCCCGAAATTTTCAGTGCCGCCCTCGTATTATAGATTTTTGTGTTTCCTGACGTTTCGAATACGTTGCAGCATTCGTGGTCGCAGGATGACTGACCACGAATGCCAGCGTTGCCAACATGGCAACCTGTTGCCTGCTGGTAACTGCTACCCCGCACCGTTACCAGCAGGTCACCGACGTAACTAATGGAACCGACGCCGGGGGGTTCGCACCGCGCAGCACCCAGTCGTATCGGATGTTCCGCAGGCCCCAAGACCGATCCAGGTGGAATACCGCCGTGGAATATCGTCTCTCGCCGACTTCCTGACTGTGGACTGTAGTGCCTCCCTAAAGTAGCTGGAGGGCAAGTCGTTGGCCACCTCACCCCGGGATACTGCTTCGTCCGTCAGAGCCCTAACGCGCTTAATCGCGTCAACGGTGGACCGCCTCCCGGTGGAAACTAAACTATATACCCGCCAGATCTAACCACACCATGGTCAAGTACCGAACGACGCGGCCTGCAATTACTTTCTCAAAGAGCTTTCCCACCTCGTCCAGGAGCAGGGGCGGTATGCAGACGGAGACTCCGCAGACGCCTCCACTGTCGCAGCAAGATCAGCTTGCCAGTCTTCCACCGCAGTGGAAACTGGTCCCACTCGAAGTCATGCTCTGGGCCCACCCAGTCAAAGTAAGGTGTCTCTGACTGGGCTGATCTGGGCTGCATCCGAGGCATTGCCGCGTCGCAGACATTCGACATTAACTCCCGGAACAACACGAACAAGCCTATCGAGCACCGACACCCAGACCTTTACGATCACGGCTTCCAGGAGGGCCTCCCGGTCCAACCGTCTCAGCAAACAAAGCGGACCGCATCCACCCGGGGTCGCCCGGACCGGAATGGCAAATGGGGATATCGCCATTGAAATCATAGGGGTATGGCCGCTCATTGTAGTGATAATTTGGGAAGCCCATGTTCAGTGTTGGGTTGACTGAATGTGTGTGTGTCAATAACGTTAGTGTTTAATAATGTTATACGTACCTATATATATAAAGGTATATTTTAATCACATAATCTGTTCTTCACTATGAAAAATCGAATAAGTCAAACGCTGTAAAATTTGATTTTTAGTTTAAAACGCTTAATTAAACGATACAATATTGAGTATACGCATACGTAACCTCCGGGTACCTATAATAAATCCTGGTATAATCGTAATAAAAGCAAAATTTCAAAGTAACGCCACATGCTTTGTTTGCACGGAGGGGTGGTCTTTAGCGGTTCGGTTGATATTTATTGTGACTAGCTTGCCGTGTGGTGCTGGCTACGAATAGCACCAACCCATCTCATCCTGTGGTAAAAGGCGACTAAGGGATTAGATAGAGGATGGGCAGCAGCGTCCTTCGAATACATTAACAACTCAACTGTGATCGCCAACCCGCCTGCCAAGCGTGGCGATTATGGCAAAACCCCATAATGAGCACACAACACACCGATATCGGTCGTTGTGGTGTCTTTGAGGGAGGCCTGTGTCCAGCAGTTTCTTTATTCGGCCGAAATGATATTGTGACTAGCTGGTGTAAGAATTAAATACATCAAATGTATTTGTATGAAAATTTTGTTTATAACTGAATAATAATATTATGCAGCGTAATTTTAAATCAACATAATATTTAGACGACAAATACAACACGATTTATAGATTCCCTTTAACGGTTAGATATTATGAAATTCTTTAGGATCATAAATATTTGTGCACAAATTGTTTTTACAAATAATAAAGATTATATGATAGATAAATTAACATATTTCCTAATTTGGTAAATCTATTATTTTTTACGATTTAAAGCTTGGCAAACCAGATTGATTCAACTAGATAAGTTCAGTTACTTAAAAAATTCAAGCGCCAACTACGGTTTTACTATTTGTCATGTAGAATTCATATATTTATTGATTTACACGTAACAGCATGTTGTTTCTCAAGAACTGAAAGAACTCGAAGCAGTGACTAAGCTAATATTTAATTTGACTTGTACATATGACATATTTCACATTGACACCCATTATTTGTTGATTAACTCGTTTTACCTTTGTAAATCATCGGGTAATATTTAGTTTCTCCATATAGGTAGTGATACAAGACTGTTACTGATAATGAATATCGTGCATTGACTTGAAAGTTACTCTAGTACTTTTAAGTAGTCTGTGTGTTACTCAACTAGAACCTTAGATATTAAAGGGCTATTTTAAATATTGGTGATTTTTGTTACATTGTTGTTTTTTATCCTACCTTGTCATTAGCAGAATTCGAGAAACCCATGATTGGTAGGAAACCGGACGGCTTAAATAGTTAAAGCGGGACTTAATATTAAGTAGCGTTTCAGTATTCGGCCGTCAGTGACATAAAATTTATCCACGACAGCTAGTTTTATTTTTGCACGGTTAGACATTTACTAATCAATGTAAATTATAAGTGCTCCTAATTTAATTAAATAAATAAACGTTTTTAATTTAATTAGGGACGTTAACACTTTGTTTAATTAGGCAAAGCCGTGACGGTCGCGCCTTCAAACTGATGGCCTCCAAAGACAATACACCCTTCTTCCGCATTTAGTCATTTTCGGATTCGGCGAAATGTAATAAAATCATCTATCAACGTCTAAAACAGTGGTCATTTGCTTCTATAGAATAACTTCCAATTTTAGACAACGGCCAAAGTTTTTATTTCTTTAAACCAATTATTGGCACTTACGAAACGTCAGAATTGAAGTTGCCCTGGTTGGTCCTATGAAGAGCAGGCAACTCCAAGGACACTCTTTTAAAATAAGTGAGATTAATGTAATTAATGTAGATTGATACAAAAAGATTGGTAAAAGATACAGTAAGAATATTATAAGTAAATGAGTAAAGAAAGAACATAAGTACTACAATAATAATTTATTTGTCAAAGCACGGTTGACCAGTCCCAAGAAACGGCACCCGTACACAACATGACAACAGCATGACAAGACATTTTAGGTGGAGATAGTAAACCTTTTAACGAATACTTTCTTGGTAACATAGAACTAAGATGAGCTGCGGTAGCTGCTCACATGCGTGCCACCGTCGCCTCGTGAACGCTAATCCGCCTGCCAAGCGTGATTTGGCAATTATGACAAAACCAAAAATGAGCACATAACACAAACCCAAAGTATGGCGACCTTTTGGAGAGGCCTATGTTCAGCAGATGTCTTTTGGTTGAAATGATGATGGTGATGAGGTGAATTTCGGTGCAAGTTACCATAGTAATAAGTTTACATAAATATAATCAGTGGAATTGGAATATTCTTCCAGACTACCATTGGACGGAGAAGAAGAATTATATCAAGCAAATAAAGTTAACTATAGCAGGTTTAGTGGGCGAAAGCGATTATAATGTCCAGACAAGAGTCTGTATAATTCGATCAAATCTAATCCGTGACCCCTGAATGGATATTTATTTTCTGAAAACTAAAGCCTTTCCGTGTGGTGTCCGGATTAAGAATATAGCACCACTCCATCTCCTCCCGTGGAGGTCGTAAAAGTCGACTAAGGGACTTAACCAGAGGGATGGGCAGCAGCGTCCCTTTTGCTAAGCAGTAGCAATTCTGCGCTCACCAACCCGCTTGCCAAGCGTGGTCAGTATCGGCAAATTCCCCCCGAAATGACAACACAACATAAGGCACCCCCAGTTCCCGGCAGCCCCGCCATTCCTGGTCATGGTAGCGGCCACGGAAACGGCGGGGCAGGGGGTGCTAAGAATCTCCGGATGGGATCCGGCTACCACCCTAAACGAAAACTGGCCCTGGTGACATATAACACACGCACACTGAGGGCAGACGAAAAGATTGTTGAGCTGGAAGAAGAGATAGATAAGTTGCACTGGGATATCATGGGTCTATCAGAAGTCCGAAGAGAGGGGGAGGACAAATTAACCCTGAAATCCGGCAACTTATTCTACTACCGGGAAGGCGAACATCTGTCTCAAGGTGGTGTCGGGTTTCTCGTCCGCAGGTCCCTCATTAACAGTATAGTGGCCATCGAAAGTGTGTCGAGCAGGGTAGCGTACCTGATACTCAGAATATCATAGAGGTATTCGTTGAAGGTCATACAGGTGTACGCACCGACCTCGACACACCCAGATGATGAAGTAGAGAGTATGTATGAGGACGTAAGTAGGGCCATACATACCTCGAAGACACATTTCTCTGTTGTGAAGGGGGACTTCAACGCAAAGCTGGGCACTCGATGCGATGGTGAGTTGAGAGTGGGGCAATTTGGATATGGGCAACGGAACCCCAGGGGACAGAGGCTGGCCGACTTTTTGGAAAAGGAGGGACTCTTTGTGATGAACTCCTTCTTCCAAAAGCCGCCTCACAGGAAGTGGACCTGGATGAGTCCCGATGGTTCCACGAGGAATGAGATTGACTTCATCATGACCAATAAAAGACAAATACTCAATGATGTCTCTGTGATCCACAGGGTGAAAACCGGTAGTGATCACCGAATGGTAAGAGGCACATTGAATATTAATCTCAAAGTTGAGAGGTCTCGTCTGATGAGATCTACGCTCCGGCCCTCTAGTGCTCATATCCAAAACCCCGAGAGCTTTCAACTCGAACTCCAAAACCGCTTCGAGTGCCTGGAGCATTGCGTATCTGTGGACGATTTAAATGGTAGGTTTGTAGAAACTGTCCAAACGGTCGGGTCTAAGTTCTTTAAAACCCACCGTAAAGGTAGACCAAAAAAGTTCTCCGATCACACTCTCGACCTCATGGCAGAAAGACGCGCCATGACGCTGCAGTCCTCCGGTGGTGCTGAAGCATATTGACTGCTCAATAGACGGATATGGAAGTCCTTGCGTCACCATATCCGCACCTTTAACACTAACGGTGTTAAAGAGGCGATTGAGCGGCATCAAGGCTCCAAAGTGTTCGCGAGAGCCAATTCTATTGGGCAAAGTCGTATTATGAAGCTGAAGACCGAGGACGGCAGTGTAGCGTCGACTAAGCCAGAGGTTTTGAGAGAGATTGAGAACTTCTACCGGCAGTTATACACCTCGGTTACTATACCTACCATTGGCCCTGACAAAGACCCGCGAGCCAAACTAACCCGGCACTATACCGAGGATATCCCGGACATCAGCCTGTACGAGATTAGGATGGCCTTGAAACAGCTTAAAAATAACAAGGCGCCGGGTGGAGACGGAATTACGACAGAGCTTCTTAAAGCGGGTGGCACACCGGTACTTAAAGTCCTTCAGAAGCTATTCAATTCCGTCTTAATCGAGGGCACAACGCCGGAAGCGTGGAACAGAGGTGAGGTGGTGCTCTTCTTCAAAAAGGGTGATAACACCCTATTGAAGAATTATAGAACCATCTCACTTCTGAGCCATGTTTATAAGCTGTTTTCAAGGGTCATCACGAATCGTCTCGAGCGCAGGTTTGATGACTTCCAGCCTCCCGAACAAGCCGGTTTCCGAAAAGGTTTCAGTACCATAGACCACATCCATACGCTGCGGCAGGTTATACAGAAGACCGAGGAGTGTAATCTGCCACTATGCTTGGCGTTTGTGGACTATGAGAAAGCCTTCGATTCGATTGAAACCTGGGCAGTGCTGCAATCTCTGCAGCGGTGCCAGATTGACTATCGGTACATTGAAGTGTTGAAGTGCTTATACAGAAACACCACCATGTCGGTCCGAGTACATGAACAGAGCACGGGGGCAATTCCATTGCAGAGAGGTGTGAGACAGGGGGACGTCATTTCCCCGAAACTGTTCACCGCTGCAATGGAGGATGCCTTCAAGCTACTGGAGTGGAAAGGATTCGGCATTAACATCAATGGCGAGTATATCACTCACCTTCGATTTGCCGATGACATCGTAGTCATGGCAGAATCGCTGCAAGAGCTCAGCACAATGCTCGATGATCTCAACAGAGTTTCCCAACAGGTGGGCCTTAAAATGAATATGGGCAAGACAAAAGTCATGTCAAATGCCCATGTCGTGCCCATCCCAATATCCGTTGGGAGCTCTGTTCTCGAAGTTGTTGACGAGTATGTCTACCTAGGACAAACTGTCCAGTTAGGTAGGTCCAACTTCGAGAAAGAGGTGAATCGTCGAATCCGACTCGGCTGGGCAGCGTTCGGGAAACTTCGCAACGTCTTTTCGTCAACAATACCGCAATGCCTCAAGACGCAATTCTTTAACCAGTGTGTGTTACCAGTGATGACATATGGAACAGAAATGTGGTCACTCACAATGGGCCTCATAAGAAAGCTCAAGGTCACTCAGCGAGCTATGGAGAGAGCTATGCTTGGTATTTCCCTACGAGATCGAATCAGAAATGAGATCCGTAGAAGAACTAAAGTTGTCGATATAGCTGAAAGGATTAGTAAACTAAAGTGGCAATGGGCAGGGCACATTGCTCGTAGAACTGATGGCCGCTGGGGCACAAAGGTTCTCGAATGGAGACCGCGCACCGGAAAACGCAGCGTGGGACGACCTCCAACGAGGTGGACTGACGACCTGGTGAAGGTCGCTGGGAGTCGTTGGATGAGAGCGGCATGTGACCGCTCGTTGTGGAAATCTAAGGGGAAGGCCTTTGTTCAGCAGTGGACGTCCTGTGGCTGATATGATGAAAGCCTTAACTTTAGGCCAGCTAGATTTAAAATTAAACAACAACTCACCTGAAGCCAAAACAGAACACGTCCTAAAGACAGTGGGCCATTATTTTCTACCACGGTGATTACCTGTTGACAAAATAAATCATTATAACGACATTTGAATCAATACTCCATCCATCCAATTATTTACACTATCAGACTATTTGTAGTCGATTTTAAGCATAAATATACTCAATCAGAACGTTACTCATTAATTCAACAAAAAAATATTATACACCGGGGAATACACGTACAGGATTAAATAAAAAGTGACTACTGGAAATCGACGCTAACAACTAAATTACTTTTTGTGTAGTTAGTAATAAAACTGTTCACGTAAATACATTACATTTTACGAGAATCTCGTGATACTATAGGTATTTAAATTTATAAATAAAAGATCATACCTACTCGTAAATTCAGGGATACC
The DNA here is from genome assembly GCA_947459985.1 of Diloba caeruleocephala. NCBI lineage: Eukaryota > Metazoa > Arthropoda > Insecta > Lepidoptera > Noctuidae > Diloba > Diloba caeruleocephala. Next base: position 10,508,580 of record OX381618.1, read on the forward strand.
AATAATGACAAGCGACATCCACTCACTTGACTTTAGGTTAGCAAATATACCGCATAGACAATATACGCAAACATATGTACATACCGCTACCGACTTACTCGGAAGAAATGTAACAATGATGAGACGGAAATCTTGAGATGTGACACACGGCTACATATCAAGCTCGACACCCTATATAACCATAACTATGCTATATGCAGTGCAGAAAATTGTAGGAAATGGATTGCGTATCATGGCATCGGCCAATCACAGCATTTGTTGCTTTGCACACACGGACTTTTTTTGAAGAAAATGTTGCTCAGCCTTCGGATCCCAACGTGAACGTTCGAATATGGACCTTATTTATATGCAGATAATGTTCATACCTAAACCGTGTTCCGTGTGGTGCCGTGTTCCTACCTAAAATAAAACTTAGTAGTAGACAATTAAGCCAGTGGGCATGGAAGAAAAAATTGTATAACGTTTATCATTAATTAACCAAGTATTTATTCTATTTATTCAATAACTAGCGCTTTGTCCGCGAATTCGCTTGGAATTAAGAATTTCCCATACAAACTTCAACTCCCCGTTTAACATCTTTAAAAGATGATTATTATACCTATGTCATTACCCAGGGTTCAAGCTTTCTCAGTCAAAAGGCATCAAAATCGGTTCAGGGCTTTAGCCGTGACAACATAACAAACAGACAGACAGCAACATTTACGCGTTTATAATATTTAATATATTTAGCATTGATAGCCTAGTAGTCTAACGCTTGCCTTCCACAGAAGAGGGTGTGTGTTCGATCCCCGCCCGTACCTCAGACTTTTCGGATTCATGTGCGGATCAGAATTTGATTATCACTTGCGTTAACGGTAAAGGAAAACATCGTGATGAAACCTGCACCTGAGGGGACTTCAAAACGTTCACAATAGTATGTGTAGTCTGCCAAGCCGCACTAGGCCAGCGTGGTGGACTAAGGCGTAACCTTTCTCATCCTGAGAAAAGGCCCGTGCCCAGCAGTGGGACAGTAATTAGCTGTTTTAAAAAAAATTAAAATCTAAATCTTTTAGCGACATTTCCTTAATAGTCATCGTTTTTGCTAATTCTATAAATTTATAATCATTCATAATAAATTGGTAATAAAGCCTTGGATCACGCCAGGATTGTTGCGATGCATGAGAAATCGAGACAAGTGACATGAAAAGCATAAAAAGTACTCCGATAATGCAATTCTAAAATCAACATATACACGCTACAGAAATTGTTGTAACCTAATTTTAAAGAAAGTCAAGATATCCTACGATGAATCTCAAGTAGAAATCGCTAGACATAATCCAAAAAAAATATGGGCAGTTATTAAAAGCATCACTAACACAAAAATGGACAATAGCTGCCCATCAGAGCTACTCAAAATAGGAGCCTCAGTTAACAGTTGATGAAATAAATAACTACTTCATAAATGTAGGCAAGTCGTTAGCTGAAAATAGTATGCAAGCGCATAATGTGGACATAAGGAGTCACTCATCTGTTGATACTATGAATTCAATCACCACGAAACTCTTTCTTTCTAAAACCTGCTACAGAGGAAGAGGTCGCACGTCACATAAATGGACTCAAATCAGAGTTTTCGGTAGGCTGGGATAACATTTCAATTAAACAGTTAAAACAGTTTAAAAGCTTTCTTGTCCCGCCTCTTAATTCATTTTCAACTTCTGTTTTGAAACTAGCACCTTCCCTCAGGCTTGAAATAAAGAGAGAGACCGTTATAGCTACTTCAGGCAAATTTCAATTTTGCCTTCTCTATCTAAAATTCCCGTTAAAGTTATAATCATCAGTCAACTATCTTCAGCAATTTTTTCAGATAACATATTTGGTTTCCAAGCTGGAAAATCGACTGATGAAGCAGTACTTAAACTAACCACGTATATTGCTACAAATCTGGATAAACGTAAGAAATGTTTATCGATCTTTCTCGACATTGCAAAGGCCTTCGATACGATATCTATTCCTGTTCTGTTACAAAAACTCGAAAAACCCAGTATCGGGGGTTCACAGCTAAAGCTTTTTGAGAGTTACCTATCTGGACGTTACCAGTGTGTACGAGTAGGTCACTACACCAGAAGTGAACTTCCTGGAGTGCCACAGGGGAGCATCCTGGGACCCATCTTATTTCTTACGTATATCAATGACCTAACTAATTTAACTATATATAAGAGGCGAAATAATCTCCTATGCAGACGATATTGCCCTTCTTTTCTCCGCCGTTAATGGGGCGAAATCTTTGATGCTGCCTGGACTGGTTTCAATATGATTCAAAAGTGGTTACATAAAAATATTTTAATTCTCAATTTTGTAAAAACAAAATACTTTTCTCAATCGGTAAAAAGTCCGGAATCACTCACAACAACAACACAACACAACAAGCATCACGACAAGCATCGCATTATTCCAAGTAAATGTACCTCAGGAACCAATTGCAGATATATACCATTGGAGTACGTGGATGATATAAAATATTATAGTCATCTATATCTATATCCTGGGTATTACATTAGACAGTCATCTTAGGTTTAAAAAACGTTTATAGCTGTTGTCTAGTAGGGTACGTAATCTTATTTATATCTTTAAAAATCTTAGGCAAATCACTGATGCGACTCTCCTAAAACAAATCTACCTTGCATTATGTCAGTCCATCATCGCATACTGCATATCGTCTTGGGGTGGAGCTCCTAAAACCACTATCAAGAGCTTAGAAATTGCCCTACGTGTCATACTGAAAGTAAGCACCTACAAACCGATACTGTTCCCAACAAGAACACTATCAAGATGGTCAAGTCTCTACCGTAAGACAACTATACATAGCAAGAATTCTTTTGAAGCAACACTGTGAACTCTCTTATAACCCAAGCATAACAAACGCAGAAAGCACGAGGTATGTGCACGCCCATTTAAGCCTCAAACGTCGTTCATAAGATTATTTACATTTACTGCCCCATTTCTATACAATCAAATAAATAAAGACCTGCATATATACCCTCTTAACAAAGCGTTATGTAAGAAGAAGATACATAATTATCTACTTAGCCTTTCTTATGATGACACTGAGAACTTATTAACATACAAAAATAATTGATGTTAGTATATCATAAACTAATAGTTGTTTTTTGACTTATGACTTACATTCACAACCCATACACCCTCGTACACACACCCAAATACACATGCACGCGCTGGCACGCACGCGAGCGCCCCAACCACGCACACACACACCTATCATTTATATTAGTATATTAATTTTCTTTTAAAATCTCTTTATTTTATTGATGAATTGTATTTTATTTTTCTAAATGGGCTAATATCCTCTATATTGCTTGTTTCCGAGGGGTCTGGAGCTGTACGCCGAGATACAGGACTCGTCCTAGTTCGGCTACAGATGCTCCTGTGTGGTGCAATAAAATACTAGCCTATAAGTCTTTGCAATTAGTTTTTGTATAATTTTTTGGTGAAATAAACGTTATAAATATATACGTATATGATACTTATCTATATGTACATTATGGAGAGAGCACCGCATAGTGGTGTGTGTGCCGCGCGCTCAAACTAAACGGGATTTGTATAGCTTGATGTGTAGCCGAGTATTCGAGTGAGTACGAGAGTGGGACGGGACGACAAAAAGTACTACACCCTCTCGCACGATTCGCACCATTCAACTTGTAATAGTTCAAAATCCAAACAGTCTAGGCTGATGTGTAGCCGAGTGCACTTATTGTTAACAAATTATTTGCTATATTAATAACGGATTAAATGTTCACATTAAATTATTCACTATGATAATAAGTATTATCTATTGGAGATAATGCTATATATCCAGAACAGTGTAATTATAAGTAATGGTACTCTAAATTTTAAACCGACACTGGTGTGTAGATTTAAACTCACCTTTGCAATAAAAACAGGCATAATATACTAACTATAATAATTACTAAGTCATAAAACGATGATTTGTTAATAGAAATCGTAATATTTGAACCTCTTTTTTCATAATTAAATTGCGACTATAATGTAGCAACTACCCGTATATTGTTAACCGTAAAAATGAGGCCGGTCCTAAGAAAGAACCTTGATTCGCTTGGACAACCCTGCTATGACAAGAGATTAGGGTGGGCATGGGCGCGGGCGTGGCGGGCGCACCGCGAAATGTCGCGCCATTTCACTGGTGACGTCAGAAGCCGCGCCTGACATTTTCGGATAAAGCAACAAAGCAGCCCTACCTTCCTTCGTTGCTGATAACCGAAAAAGCTTAATAGCTTCAGAGCTTTGCGGGTTATTCGCTCCGCATGCTCGCGTTTCTGCCGTGGTGCCTTACCTTGACATTTTGATATAGGTACTAAGTACTCGTATAAAATATAATTTCAAGAATTACTGTGCTCGTAAGCTCTAGAGGAAGTTACCATGACTTTCTCATTAGGTTAAATTTATAAACTAACACAGTTCTTTTTTCTCGCATTATACGGGTTATTTTGTTCATCCAAAGTTAAGTTGGGTACATTTCACTCGGTTTGATGTACGTAAACTCTGAAAGATAAAAAATTAACAATAACTTAATTAACCCCACATTTCAGATTACCCGTTAGCTTCGAGATATTTCATTTGGTACGTTTAATCATTAGCTGTCGTAAACATTTTAAGCATTCAACATTTTGATATAGGGACAACGCATGGTGATGTGATGACGTAAAACAGTTACCTGTCATTTATACCCCTCTCTATCCCCATTAAAAGGCAACAATAAAAATTCAGTATTATGTGACTGAGACAAAGCCAAGCGATTGTGATTGTGAGTGTTCATTAATAACCTTTACAACCTAACAAAAGAACCATTAATGCCGCAATATTTGGATCATGATTTGCCAAATTAAGGTTGATGTTTCCTGGCTATGATATTTTTATATACTTTTTAGTATGCTAAAAAACAACAACACACTTTACATACACTTCCTACAACTAATCAAGTAATCACCTAATTTTATGTTACCTTATTTTATTTTACACCATATTCATTAACACTAGTTACAGAATCAATTACATATAAAACAGAGATGTGGTCACTATGTGCCTCATAAGAAAGCTCAATGTCACTCAGAGAGCTATGGAGATAGCAATACTTGGTATTTCACCACGAGATTGAATCAGAAATGAGGTGATCCGTAGAAGAACTAAAGTTGCCGACATAGCTGAAAGGATTAGTAAACTGACCAGGTAATGGCCGGGGCACATCGCTCGTAGAAATGATGGCCGTTGGGTAAAAAGGTTTTTGAATGGAGACCGCGCACCAGAAGGCGCAGCGTGGGAAGACCTCCTACGAAGGGGACAGCCGACCGGCTGAAGGTCACTGGGAGTCGTTGGATGCGGGCGGCATGTAACCGCTCGTTGTGGAAATCTATGGGGGAGGTCTTAGTTCAGCAGTGGACGTGATGATGACAGAACCAAGATTGAAGTTCAAATAACAAATTGATGTTATAAGCGTCTTAGATTTATTGTAATAAATAATTTTAATTTTAATATTAATTTAATTTTAATAAATTAATTTAATTTTAATAAATTAATTTAATTTTAATAAATTAATTTAGTTTTAATACATTATTCTATTATTTTATTATTACATTATCATTATTTATACATCATACATATTACATTATAATATTCTTGTTAACCACTCTCAGGGATTTTAAATTATTGAGTTTCGTGTGGTGCCGGCTACGAATAGCACCAACCTATCTCATCCCGTGAGTGTCGTAAAAGGCGACTAAGGGATTAGCCGGAGGATGGGCAGCAGAGTCCTTCGAATACATTAGCAGCTCAACTGCGATCGCCAACCCGCCTGCCAAGCGTGGCGATTTAGACGAAACCCCCATTGAGCACACAACATACCGATGTTGGTCGTTGTGGTGATCTTTGAGGGAGGCCTGTGTCCAGCAGTGGACTTGTTCGCCCGAAATGATGAGTTTCGAGTAAACATATGTACACAATAATAATACGTGAATGTCATCACTGGTGACAAGGTGGTGATGACATATGGAACAGAGACGTGGTCACTCACAATAGGCCTCATAAGAAAGCTCAAGGTCACTCAGCGAGCTATGGAGAGAGCTAGGGGAGAGGAGAGGGCATGGCGAGGGTGTGGCGATTATGGCAAATCCCTCCATTAAGCCCACTACACACCCATATCTGTCGTTGTGGTGATCTTTGAGGGAGGCCTGTGTCCAGCAGACTTCATTCAGCCGAAATGATGAAGTAACCATATTTCTCGGAAATGTCTGCGAGAAAGGCAACAATTTTTACTACTAAGACTTACAAATAGTCTAGGGTTTTGATGCATGGTTTGCCGAATTGCACTTAGTAAAACACACTATTCAAGTGTTTTTCACTGTTATCAAGGCGAGCTATTTATTTCCTATTTTGAAACAAATTCCATCGATACGAGAACAAGGTTTCGTTTGTATATTTTACTGAAAGAACAGGGAGATTCGACAGAAAATGAACGAAAATTACCTAGAAACAACGTCAGTAACTTATCATTGACGACTCAAAGTTCATCAGGTAGGTACATCCTACTTTTTTGTGTTTACCTTAATCAAACCTACCATCAACTGGGTTAAACCAAGCCTCTCCCAAACCTAAATGCTGGATCCGCCACATGATATCTTTATTGCTTCGCCTGCACTTATGTAAACAACGATATCTCTCTTTACGGTAATTCAAAACCCTATTGATATTTACTACAGTAATCCTTATTAATATATTTAACAATGAAAACCCGTCTTACACCGTTTTCATTTAGTAACATATTAGCGTCCGAGGTGTGTCCTTTTGGATATTCCTAATAGTTTTTTCTATACTCAGAGAAGCGAAATCTTATTCCATAAAATATTTTAGAGGTGAACCCGCGCTTGCCGCAGCAATGTTTGGCCAATTATTTACCCCTTTACCAACTCTGTGCCCCGGGGAGAACATCAATCCATGGTCTCGAATGAAATAGAAATGACTAAGACAGTCGTGACGGGCAATCAGAAGACCAAAGTCTGAAAACTGATTACACTGCGGGATATATATTGGTAGCTCGGTCGCGGGGATGAGATGATAGTCGCTCCGTGTGAAATACTGACATACAGCCGCCGCATTTGATAAGACTGGAAATAAACCCCAACATAGGGAACGGCCAGGTTGATAATTTCCTTTTTCTACCAGCTTTGAACACAGAGCTAATACCGTCCAAAATCATAACTGATTCCAGCTTTCGACAGTAACGTGTACTTTTTTCAGTATGCTGTTAATTTGACCTGTGTCCGAAGAGATCAGTATTAAGTTTACATGTAATAGACACATGGTGTAGCCATCTGCACTGTATCTATATGAGTTTTACTTTATTTTATTACCTGTCTATAACCTGCCTAATTGCAAGCGGTCGTCATTTAGTTCAGGGCATATAGATTATATCTATATGCCCTGAACTAAATGTATATTATTCAATATAGATCCCAAACTTATTTACCTAACTATTCCAGCCGCTGCAAGAAATTTCATATTCTTCCCTTATTTGAGCGGAGGAAAATGGCTGATATGGTCTTTTTGTTTGGTTTAGCCAATGGTTCAACTGATTGTCCTGAGCTGACGAGTAAAATTGGGCTACGTGTACCATCCGCTTTGTTAAGGAAACATCAACTTTTGCATGTTACTTCTGTACGTTGTACTTATCGACAAAACTCTTATATGATAAGAGCTAGCAGAACTTACAACTCGGTGTGTCAGAGTGTTGATATTGATTTATTTTCCACTAGTGTCCCTAAACTGAAAAAGTTATTGTGTAACATTTTCTTCAATGGATACTGAAAACTGTGCAAATTATTCCTAAGTGCTTTTATCTATCTTTTGTCTGTCTACCGATACCGTCTACTTGTTTTAATCTCTTGCTTATCTGTGAAAACTTGTAATTGGCCTTTTTGCGCTAATGCCTTCTCTACATGTATCTTAGCTGTTAGTTTTCTGAAGAAATAAAATAAAATAAAATAAAATAAAATACCTGTTCTCAGAGTTCAAAGTCAAAGTTTTTTATTTCAAATGAACCAAATATTGGCACTTATGAAACGTCAGAATCTAAGTTGCACGGTTCCAAATAGTTGATCTCGTGGAGAAGAGCCGGCAAGAAACTCCATGGATACCCTTTTAAAATAATTGAGATGTTGATTGATACAAATTATTGTAATATATATACAGAGAAAAATGTAGGACAATGTGTAAAGATGGAACATACCACATTAATATTATAATAATAAATTATTTGCAGTGGCAGTTAACGGCTGACCAGTCCCAACAGACGGCACCCGTTCACGAGCATGACGCATGCATCAGCATCGCTTAGCTCAACCATATTGTATGGAACCGAACGACCCGATACACAACGCCACCGCCAGCAAGACATTTAAGTGAGTATGACAGACCAATACAGCCAGGCAAAAGACAATTAATATTAGTACTAAAAATAACATCAATGGCAACATGATTCTCACACATTTACAGTTTCGTATGAATATTATAATATAATGTTACAAGAACAATATTAACAATAACTAATAGTCAATGTCATAATATTAAATATAAGAAACTAACATTAATAGAAATGAAATTTTAAATGAATTTGTTCAAGATAATGTCAAGTTATTGAATATAAGTAAATAACATAAAAAAGTATGTAATTTCAACTGAGTCAAGTCAAATGTCAAGGTATATAATGTCAAGGTGTAAATATTCAAATAAATAACATAAAAAATACAATTTTAAATGAGTCATGTCGAGTTATTTTACATTAATAATATAATCAATTCCAATGTTTAAATATTAAACCCTTGACTGCAAGTTAAAACACTTGCAATCATATCAAATATAAGATGTAATATAATAAATTATACAGCGTTAGAGGGTCGCAGTGTGCAGAAGGGAATCGTATGCCAGACATCTTTATCATCGATGTAATGATTTATGCTATAGTAGGCCTTCGACATTAAAACGCGTTTAATCAAAGATTTGAACTGTAGTTCTGGCAAATCGGTAATACTAGAAGGAATTTTGTTGAAGAACCTAACACTGTTTCCGATAAACGACTTGCTGGTTTTACTATTTTAGTAAAGCCAGGCAAGACAAGCTTGTTCTTATTGCGGATATTTAAATTGTGCACGTAACTTTTTTTTATTGAAACTAAGAATGTTCTTGCGTATATACATGATATATTGGTATATATATAAGGATGGTAAAGTAAGTATGTTTATCTCCTTAAATAGATCCCGAAGTGACTCACGAGAACCCAGATTATAAATAGATCGGACTGCTCTTTTCTGTAATATAAAAAATGATTCAACATCAGCAGCCGATCCCCACAATAATATACCGTAGGACATAATACTGTGGAAGTAAGCAAAATATACCATTCTAGCTGTAGCCACATCTGTCACCTGTCTAATTTTCCTAACAGCATATGCAGCAGAGCTAAGTTTTCCAGACAGTGCTTTTATATGGGGCCTCCATTGCAATTTGGAGTCTACTGTAACGCCCAAAAATACAGTTGATGGGACCAGATCTAATGCTCTACCGTCAAGTTTTACTTGTGTTCTTATATAGGCCACATTTGTCGTTGAAAACTTTATACATTTGGTTTTTTCTGCGTTTAGGAGAAGATTATTGGCCGAAAACCAATCAGATACCTTATGAAGTATATCATTGGGTTCTATAAGATACCTATCATTCCTATTTACTTTAAATATAAGTGACGTGTCATCAGCAAACGTCGTTTATCATATATGGCAGGTTATTAATATAGACCAGAAACAGGAATGGCCCCAAAATTGATCCTTGAGGTACTCCCATTTTAACTAGTGAGCCCGTGGATGTGACGTTATCAATTGCCACTCTTTGATCCCGATTTATCAAATAGGAGGTTACAAGATCTATAGACCTACCTTGGATTCCATAGTATTTAAGTTTCAGAATGAGTGTGCGGTGGTCCACGCAGTCGAATGCTTTGGACAAATCGCAAAATACGCCTAAAGCATCATGCGCATCCTCCCAGGCCCCTAATACTGTTTTAATGAGAGTAGATCCAGCATCCTCTGTAGATCTCCCCCTTGTGAATCCGAATTTTGATATTTTAATCTAATATTTAAATATCACAGGGCAAAATTCAATTTTTTGTGTCATGCTGTTGAGCTTTTCTCCAAGGATGAACCCATTCGGATAATTATGATAGAACTTCACTTACGGGAAGTTCGTTAAATCATAATTGTACTTGTGCAAAATATAAACTTTCAATAAAATTTCAGGACATCTCATTTCCTTATTTTTATTTAAAGGTCAAATGTTAATCTTTGTAACATACGAAGTTTTCTTACTGAACAATAATTCAACCATTAAATGATTCGATCATAATACTTCTTGCCGATTAATCGACATTAATACAATTTTAAGTTATAATTCTATTATAGAACTTACAAAGGGTCTACCGCCCCACCCTGCGGTTCTACTGATTACGTCTTAATTAATAACAAGTCTGTGAGCTCTCGAAGTAGTCTATATCTGGTGCTGAGCGGTAACAACAGATACATCTATTCCATAACTACCCAGCATTGTTTTAATCCATCTTCTTAACGTCTGTAAAGTGACGGACTTATGTGGCTTTATAACGCTTGTAAAAACGCCCCAGAGTTTCACCCTCTATCCCCCAGGACTTTCGGGATAAAAATAATGTAGAGTGAGAAATAAGTAGTTGAAAAATGTATAGTATAAGTACCGGCGCATAAACTATCTCTATGCAAATAATCACGTCGATCCGTTCTTTCATTACTGCTAGTACGAGAACCCACGACCAAAATTTTTGCCTCATCGTTTTACAACCCATAGCGTATAAAATCGATAAATTTGGTTATTATAATTCCAAAAATAATACTTTTTCACGTCCTACCTGACGGCATTTTCAAATTTGTCAGCAAAATTACCGAAATGTTTCATAGCAATCTGTCAGATTTTTCAAAATGTAGTTGTACGATGGATTTTAGATACCGAAAACAATTTTCAGGCACCAGTAGCGTCACATGTACACAGAGACCATTTTTTATTTACCGACAGAGAATCTTGTTTAAAAGTGAACATTGGTCAGTTGATAAGAATAAATAATTTTTCAGAAGAAAGTGTATGAAACTATTGTGAACGCGTTGAAAAATGTCTGTCTGAAAAACTTGAACAGGGTGAAGAAAGTTGTCCAGATGTAGAATAAAATTATATCAGACAAATTTGTCGGACAACTTTTCAATACTTAGTCAGAAATCATAAAAAACCGTATTGCGGCGTACTTACGTCTATCAAGCAAATGAATAAGTTGCAACACTAAAGTTCTCAGATAATGATTAATTTTTATAACATGTTGAGTGGTATCCTGATTCCGTTTCAACACCACTTGGTAAGTCGATGTAAACTGAGTAAATATGTATATAGCATTTATAGATTTGAGCGGTTGACTGTTAGTGGTAGAAATACACACGCCACGATTTTATTTTTGAGTCTGATCAATACCTTAGACTGATGAGGAAAGTGGTGTGATGACTGGTACCCTACCTACCTACTACCTTTTTTTTTTTTGTTTTTATTGATGTCCAGTGGAAATTCTAGATGGAACTTCCTTCACCCCGGGGAAGGGCGAAGGGGTATGCCGGACTCCTACCGGCTAAAACCACTGGAGCGGTCATCTTCGGCACCGAAGGGGGGGCTCCAAGTCCTCGTAAGATCACACTAGAGCCGCCCATTGGTGCCACGCCTTTAGGCACATCTCGGAAGGGATGACTGTAAAGCGGTCACCCCCTCTAGCGGAGGGAAGGCGACTGTAAAAAGGTCGCCCCCCCAGGCACTTCTCGGGGAGGATTGTAAAGGATCCCCCCAAGCCTCGCATTGCGCTGTGCTGCGCACACGGCGGCACGTGATCACGTGCGCGCCACCGTCTTCCCGGGGGTCGCTCGACCCAGGAACTACCTAATGTTTTTTTAGCTTTTAGTACATTATCTACATCATTATTATCTTTATTTTCAATAAAAGCGTTTAACTAAAACAAAAATTACTCGTGATGTCCTCACGAGATGTACCTCGTTTTAGGTAAGGTGCGAGCTAATGCGCAATGCGAGTCATGATCATGAATAACGATGACTGTGACTCGCGAGGCGAGTTCCCTCGAGAAAGAATGTGTTTTGTTTGTTTGCCCCTCGCCGAGTCGCTAACGCGCGAACGAAAGTTGTATTTTCATTTTCATCTCACTCGCACAAATATATTACGCCCGTTTAAAGTTTTGACACTCACAAGATTACAACTTGCTTTGCGTTTCTAGAAAATTGAGGTAAATGAGTCAGATCAAAGTTGAAATACGAGTGACTTTTACAATTCGTCGCGACGAGGGACTCAAACGAGGCACCTCATGAGTGAGGGACCCATCACTAATACATCAGTGTCTTGACAACTCTTATGACGGGTGGATCGTACGTGCGTTATTTTTTACAAAATTAAATCCAAACTAGAACAGCTTTGAATGATATATGAATTATAGTAAATAGTACAGATATAACAATTACGTAAAATAAATATAGACATTAAGTTTGTAAATATGTTTAAAGGAGTTTGTAGTTTCGTTTTGTATTTTGAACTTATAGAGTAAGCCTGACAATGCCAAATATAAATTTAAAGTGAATCGTGCCCGATATTAGTGTAAAAGAATATGCTTAGTAGTTAAATTATTTCCAAGCTGTTTATTTTCGCTTTTAGTTTACTTTAGTATTTCGTTTATCGGTAAACGTACGTAAAAAATGTTGAAACCTAGTCATCCTAACTAGTTCCGTCACTGAGATTCAGTAAGCTATTTACCTGATCATCATTAGACCTGAAGAACTCAGGATGACAAAAAACTCAGATTGTAATTTGTATAATATCGTAACGCTTAATGCTAAATAAGATAACTGAGGAAACTCATCAATGTAACTATTTTGGCATGAATCCATTATTGATCTCATCACAATATAAGTTCATGTTTCACATTGCTCTGCTGCAGACGAGTTTTCATATCACGACTTAATTTCTCTCTCATACAAAATTCGTCCTCCAAAAGCTAAGTCAAAATTCTTCTGCAACGTAATTTTGGTGGTATGAACCTTGAAAAACTGCGGGATGATTCCGGCAACATTAGCTGTGGGATACACTGTTGAATGTAAGATCGGTTGACAATCGAGTTAACGTTTTCACTACAACGCATGTCCAATTGTACGACGTACATGCTCCGGTCCGCCGAATAAAAGTCAAACATCTCCCGGCACCCTGGCTAACGAGAGACATCAAGGAGATTATGATTAAAAAAACAGCAGCCAAATGCAAGTACAAATGTCGACCTAGAAAAATGTGTTTCTATCCGGAATTATCACATCTTACGCGGTTGGCAGTGAATGTGTCAGCCGTAATATGATCCTTCCCATCCTTGATGAAGTCCTTCCAGACATTTGTATTATCCTCAATTCCTCTATATCCAGGGGCTGCTTTCCAACGGCTTGGAAATAAGCTCAAATAATTCCTTCACCAAAAAAGCCCAATCAGCATCCAATCACAGCCTTTGTTGAATACCGTCCCATTTTCATATTAGCATTCCTATGTAAACTGCTCGAACACCTTATACACAATCAGCTCTGATCAATATTACGGACGACATCAGATGAGCCATGCAAGGCAATCTTACGCTGGTCTCACTTCTTGATTTCAGTAATGCCTTTACAACGGTAGATTTTGACATCATGCTTGCAAAATTGTGCTCTCTTAACATATCTCCAACGGCGATTGATTGGTTCCATAGTTACCTGATTCGCAGTCGTCAGCGTATCCGCATTGAAGAAACCTTTTTTTCCTGGTGCAATACGTCTGCTGGCGTACCTCAGGGTGGCGTTTTATCTCCTTTACTATTCGCCGTATTTATAAATACCATCACTAATAGACTTCTTTCATCTTACCACCTGCAGATGATCTCCAAATTGACTCCCAAGCATCGCCAGATAAGCTGTCGGAATCAGTGGACATGATCAATTGTGATCTGAAACAAATTAGCCAATGGTTGCTCCATGGCTTATGGACTTATGGTGAATCCTTCGAAGACCCAGGTCATTGTTGTTGGTGGCTCTAAAATTTCGGCTGAAGAGTTGACTGGACGCAACTACCCCCGGTTCTTTTTGATGGCACTATGATTCCTGTACCTGACAAAGTTAAGAACCTAGAGTTATACATAAACAAAACCTTGTCCTGGGGCCCTCAAATACAGGAAGTCAGTCATAAACTATTGGCATCTGCGGGGTCTTTACGAAGACTATGTAACTTCCTGCCAATTGCCACTGAAACTGCGCTTGCACAATCACTTATTCTTCCAATTCTTGACTACACCGACACCAGCTTAATGAATCTCACGGAGGAACAACTTGATAAACTAGAGCGACTCCAAAACTTCTGTATAAGATTTATATTTGGTTTACGCAAATGTGAACATTTCTCAGTGTATCGTATTAAGCTCAAGTGCCTCCCTATACGCCTTCGTCGGAATACTCATTTTCTTCAACTTCTATACAGTATCCTGTACAATCCCTCTATCCCCTCCCGCCTCTCCCCCATCTTAAAAAACGTTTCAAGTTCCTACATGACACATTCAAGATTCTTAAAGTCATCAGAGAATATGACATGGAAAATTCCAACACATTCCACTAATTTCGTTGGAAAATCCTTCACAGTTCAAGCTGCTCGCTTATGGTATGTGTTGCCAATATCCATTAGACAGGTATGTGTTGCTAACATCAATTAGACATGCTAAGTCCCTGGCAACATTAAAAAAACTGTAAAGGTAAAATAGTAAACCATCTTTTACCATAATGTCCTACATCCATTTCTATGTTTATTTTTATTTGATATGTATCTGAAATATATATATACCATATTTATCGTATTTATCGTAGTTAAGTATGTATTAAGTTATAATTATTGTTACACCTCAAACTACCCCTTTCTTTTTTACTAGCAAATCTGTCCATCTGTCCAGTCTGGCAGAAATCGCCGAGTGCGATAAGACCGCCCTTTGTACATGTAATTTTATGTATTTCATCTTCTTTTTATTATGTATGGTGTACAATAAATATTATTGTATTGTATTTTTTGTTGGTTTAGGAGTATTATACCATTTGTGACTTTTACGACATTGAGACTAGATTGGAATCAGGGTTGTTGCGAATATCAACGCGGATTATTAGCATTGTTTTTTATATCAGCGTCAGCAATAATTGATGCAGATTTTTAATGCTGACATTCAAATCGTAACGTGTTCGTTGAAGACGGGACCTAGCGCAAGTCACGTGGAATTTTAACCAATCATAGGGCCGTATTACAACATATCGAGAATCAAAACTCAAGTAGAACTTAAGTCGAGACACTTAAAGTCCTTCAAAAGCTATTAGATTCCGTCTTACTGGAGGGCACAACGCCGGAAACATGGAAATGAGGCGAGGTGGTGCTCTTCTTCAAAAAGGGTGATAACAACCTATTAAGTAATTATACTTAATTAAACCCCCCAATGATCCCACAACACACCCATATCGGTCGTTGTCGTGATCTTTGGGGGAGGCTTGTGTCCAGCAGTGGACTTCATTCGGCCGAAAATGATGAAGTAATTATAGACCCATCGCTTGGCTCGCTTCTGAGCCATATTTATAACAGCCAGGTTTGATGACTCCAGCCTCCCGAACAAGCCGGTTTCCGAAAAGGCTTTAGTACCATAGACTACATTCATACGCTGCAGCAGATTATACAGAAGAACGAGGAGCATAATCTGCCACTATGCTTAGCGTTTGTGGACTATGAGAAAGCCTTCGATCCGATCGAAACAAAGTGGCACTGGTGCAGTCTCTGCAGCAGTGCCACACTGACTATCTGTAAATTGAAGTGTTGAAGTGCTTATACAGAAACGCCACCATGTCGGTCCGAGTACATGAACAGAGCACGGGGGCAATTCCATTGCAGAGAAGTGTGAGACAGGGGAACGTCATTTCCCCGAACCTGTTCACCGCTGCAATGGAGGATGCCTTCATGCTACCAGTAGCATGAAGGCATCCTTAACACGAAAGGAGGATTCCGCATCAATGGCGAGTGTATCACTCACCTTCGATTTTCTGACGACATTGTAGTCATGGTAGAATCGCCGCAAGAGCTCAGCGCAATGCTCCATGATCTCAACAGAGTTTTCCATGAGTGGGCCTTAAAATAAACATGGGCAAGACGAAAGTCATGTCAAATGCCCATTCCAATATCCGTTGGGAGCTCTGTTCTCGAAGTTGTTGACGAGTATGTCTACCTGGGATCAATTGTCCAGTTAGGTGGGTCCAACTTCGAGAAAGAGATCAATCGTCGAATTCGACTCGGCTGGGCAGCATTCGGGAATCTTCGCAACGTCTTTTCGTCAACAATACCGCAATGCCTCAAGACGAAAGTCTTTAACCAGTGTGTGTTACCAGCGATAATGTATGGCACGGAGACGTGGTCACCCACAATGGGCCTCGTAAGAAAGCTCAAGGTAGCTCAACAAGCTATGGAGAGAGCCATGCTTGGTATTTCTCTAAGAGATCGAATCAGGAATGAGGAGATCCCCAGAAAAAAAAAAGTTGCAGATATCGCTGAAAGGATAAGTAAACTGAAGTGGCACTGGGCAGGGCACATTGCTCGTAGATTTGATGGCCGTTGGGGCAAAAAGGTTCTCAACTGGAGTCCGCACACTGGAAAACGCAGCATAGGGTGACCTCTATTGAGATGGACGGATGATCTGGTGAAGGTCGCTGGGAGCCGTTGGATGTGGCATTTTACTGAACTTTGTGAAAATCTGTTGGGGAGGCCATTGTTCAGCAGTGGACATCCTTTGGCTGGTATGATAATGACGATGATGATCTTTTGCTAACAATAATACTACATTTATTAAGTATAACTTTATTCAAAATAATATATTACACTCACTGATAATTTTATAGTAGGATACGTTTTATTTAAATAATTTATTCAGCATCCGCTGATATTGATCTGAAAAAATCAGCACCAGCATCCACTTATATTCTAAAAACCTGAATCAGCAACAACTCAGATTGGAACTATATTTATACCATTTTTTATTAGGAGAATTGGCCCTCAGACTAGGGTCAGATGCAGTTCTGCAATGTGATTCTCAATGGGCCTACTCAAAGCACTGCCTGCAGGGCCCTACATGCAGTATCTCTGCCAGATTCTATAGTGTGAATGTTTGCAGAGCCAGTATATATCAGCTCTGTGAGCTAGCTAGCTAGCTGACACTATACAAACTGGCAGAGATACTGCATGTAGGGCCCTGCAAGCAGTGCTTTGAGTAGGCTGCTTTAGCTGAGCGAATTAAGGATGCAAAAACAGTTATGTTGCATTGCTCACACCACTACCAAAGTTCTTATGTGACAAACACTAACAGTGAGCCTACAACTAAGACAGGTAGGTAAAACAAATAACAGTTACAGTGCAGATGGTGTGTCTACCATGTGTCTACATATAGTAGACCTATAGTATATATATAGACGTATAGATGTATAGACATATAGTTGATGAGAACTATATGTAAACTTAATACAAATCTAGAGGACAAAGCAAAAAGTATAAAATAAATCAACTAGGATGATTTAATTTAAAAGCTGGAGTTCTGATTACCCAATTTTCACAGTAAGAAAATCAAAACGCTCGCAGCTAGCAGATTAGAAGACAATAATTCAGTCTATTAATAATAAAAAATTAACGCTGAAATTGGTAACAGAGGCAGGTAGTTGATAAACGAATAAATAAACTTTCTCTAAAATTTACTAAATGGATGTCAATTTTTCAAAATAGTGCAAATATTAATTTTGCCTGGAGACAGTCAAATATTCTATGCATTATATTCTTATTTGTTATTTATTTACATTCACCTCAACTCTCGTGTTAAATAGCAATACAATACATTCCCTTGATGTAAACTTTATTGTAGTCGTAACAGTAACAATATTCATATATTATGATATATACATAGAAACCTAAATAACTATATAAGAACACTATAATCATTTAAATTTATGAGAAAGATTCAAAGTGAAAGTATCAAAGCAAAAGTTGACATCATTCAGCGAATTACCTAGAGGCGTATACATACATGTGAATGATCCTGGATATGACTGGACACCTTCTCAAATATCACTATATATTACTACTGAGAATTAAGCCAACGATTTTGTACCACTTATTTAGAAATAAATTAATCTTAATTCTCAATTATATTCACCACTAATCAAAATTTCTACAACCCGATTACCCGACAGACCACAGAGTACATAGAAATAGAACAGCTAAACAGTGTTGCCACCTCATAAAAATTAAAGTCACCAGATCAACACACAAAAGTCACCAGATTGGGGTAAATTCGAAGTGAAAGTCACCAGAAATCCCAAAAAATATATTTTAGTAGAAACAATATTGTAATGCCATCTATCAAAGTATCGATAGTACTGGACAGACTACTCAAGCGGCAGTACATGTTCAAATTGCCATGTAGCTCCATTCACGGTTAGGGCTACCCCATCTCATGCCATGGGTGTCGTAGAAGACGACTAAGGGAGTTTGGAACCCGATGTGTACCATTATTATTAGGCACTTTGAGCTGCTCGCAGGTGACGGATAAACAAACGACTGCTACTACCATACCCAAGGAGGGTTAGTATCAGGCAGGCGGTCGACTGTAAAACACTTGCAATACAAATAACACAAATTTCGCCAACCCCAAGTAACTTGGGACCAGGGCAGGAAGAAGAAAAATCATTGTTCAAAGATTGTTTCGACATAACAATAAACGCTGTGACTCAATACCACTTTTTATTGTGTACCAAACTACAGTAACAAACATTAAAATATGTCAAAAGCCAGATTTTTTATTACATCAACAATTTCTAAGTATGGAAAAACACCCGTAATTGTAAAAATAAATAACATAGTTTGGTTGTAATAATTATACTGTAACGTTAAAACAAGAATATAACTAATAATTAAGATTCTATAGAAACTTTATAGGCTAGATGAAGAAAAAAGAATGAAAGAAAAAAAGATGAAGTCGCTAATAACAAAAAATCGCTAAACTACAGAAATAAATCGCCAAAAGGGGTCAAAAGTCACCAGATCTAGTGACAAAATCGCTAAGGTGGCAACACTGCAGCAGTATTTTTTTATTATTATTTTGGCCTTGAGTCTAAGACATGAGACTTATGCAGCTCCTGAGCACTATATTCCTTGATATAGCAGTAACTACTGTGTTGCCAGATGTTTTCGGCATTTTATCTGTAGTAGAAACTGCTAAATTTTTTTAACTTGAAATAGGTATAGCTGTACAGTAATTAGAACTCAAACAATAAATATGCATTCAAGTTATTTTGTTTTGCTTGTTTTGGAAAGCAATGGAATAACTTTGACGAAATAAAAAATGACAAATTAATTAACTCGCGATGAGTATCTTGCGCTAAAGAACGTTACTAAAGACCCAGAGCTGACTATCCTCCGTGCTGACAAGGGCAATGCTAAGGTTATAATGGACACGTCCGATTACAATCAGAAAATTCAAGAGCTTTTGTCGGATAATAGCACATATAAAAAGGTAAACAAAGACCCAACTAATAAAATCCTCAAAAAGACCATTTATTATCGAAACACTCCGACAACTTAGTATTGGACGTGAAAACACTAATTCCGTCTTGTGCGAATCCACCAAAACTGTATGCCTGCCGAAAATTCACAAAAGCAATGTTCCCCTACAACCAATAGTAAGCCAGATTCACACACTAACTTACAAACTGGCACAACATCTAGTGAAGATACTCTCAAAACTTCGTGGAAAGTCTAACACATATGTGAAGGATTCCTATCACTTTGTCAGCCAAATACAAGACCTTGAAAGTGAGGCGATGGTCTGTTTTTGATGTGCAGCCTTTATTCACCAATTGACCAGTAAAAGACTGCCTGGATATTGTTAAGAACGGTTATTCTATTCTATTCTATTGTTGGCTCCCACGGGCTCAGCATTAGCCGAACGCACTTCGACCCTATTGGATCCATTGTGCTGCCCAAAGCCCTGCACTACTCCTCCGCTGGCAAATCCAGAAGTCCCTGTAGGTACTTCGCAATCATACCTGCCTGGAGCCGTGCAAAATCATCAGGCAATGGATAAGCCACTCCTAGATGTTTTGCCCTACGTCTTCCCAGAGCGTCACAGCTGCACAAAATGTGCTGCATAGACTCTTGATTGTCCATACAGAATCTGCATGTATCCGTTGTGCTGAGCTTCATTCTATGGAGGTGCTCCTTGGTGCCGAAGTGGCCTGTCATTGCACCTATGTAGTGCCTTAAATGGGTTTTGGTAAGATTTAATAGTCTCTTACACCCGTTTAGTCTTGTGCTGCAGAAAGTTTTGGAATGGTTTAGGCCTCTCGCTTGCCTCCATTCTCTGACATGTTCCTTATCAGCAAATGCATGTAATGCCAGTTGGTAGGTACCCTGAGGTATTCCTACGAAAGGCTCAGGGCCAATGAACTGCTTACTCGAGCCTGCCCTAGCTAGTTGATCCGCTTTCTCGTTACCTTCAACACCTTCGTGTCCAGGTACCCAGATAAGCTTTACGTTATTGTGTTTTCCTAGTTTGTTTAGTAAGATAACACCTTCCTTGACTAGTTTCGAGTTTACTTTAAAGGAGATTAATGCCTTTAGAGCTGCTTGACTGTCACTGAGTATGTGTACGGTTTTTTCCTTCACATTCCTCCTTAGCATTTCTTTAATGCTGACAATTATAGCATAGGACTCCGACTGGAAAACCGATGTATATTGCCCCATGGATTGACTGATATTGCAGTCATTTGACCAAATTCCTGCTCCCGTACCTGATTTCATTTTAGATCCATCAGTATACCAAATGAGATGAGCAGTGTCATTTATGGGCTTGAGTCCTCTCTGCCACTCTTCCCTTGTGGGTATATGTACGCTGTATCTCCTATTGAACATATAGACTGGATTGTCAGCATTACATGTCATGTCCATTAAGTCATCCAGTTCTTTCACAGGATCCAATGATGTGTGTTTTGTGCAGGGCTTGTATCGATTCCACGCGCCTGCCCTTGCAAGTCTATAATGAGATTTTCTTGCCTCTGTTTGTATGTGAATATGAAGTGGTTTAATGTTCAACATCCACTCGAGTGCCATAGTGGGCGTGGTTTTAAAGGCTCCAGTGATGCCCATGCAGGCTACCCTTTGTACCTTCCTTAAGGTGTCTTTGCAGGTTTGTAACAAAGTTCTCGTCCACCATACTGCGCTGCCATATGTTAGTATTGGCCTCACCATCATTGTGTATATCCAGTATATGACCCTGGGTTTGAGTCCCCGCGTCTTGCCATAGGCTGAACGGCACATATTGAACACTCTTAGGGCCTTTTTAGTTGCATTTTCAACGTGAGTACGCCACGTTAGTTTCTTATCCAGTGTTACACCTAGATACTTTACCTCCGTGGCCCATTCAATTTTAGTGCCGTACATTTTTAATTCCTTGAGTCCACTCAGGTCTGCTTTATTTGTGAACGGCACTAAAACAGATTTGCTTGGATTTATGGATATGTATGTGTATGGATCCCTCTACTTTGTCCAAAGCCTCCTGTAGCAGGTCCGACACAGTGTTCGGGAACTTGCCATTTACTTGTATGACTATGTCGTCAGCATACCCTACTGTATGGAATGGTCCTATATTTAGTTCCACCAAAAGAGAGTCTACCACAAGGCTCCATAGTATTGGGGATAAAACCCCTCCTTGTGGGCAGCCCTTCGTTGCTTTTACAGCTATCTTGTCTCCCAGTAGATTGGCTTGGATAATCCTGCCCTGAAGCATAGTATTTGTCCATTTTATTATGGTGGGTTCTATGCCATGTCTCTCTGCAGCAGCACTTATTGACTCAAAGGTCGTCCTATCGAACGCACCTTCAATATCTAGAAATGTTGCTGCTGAGATCTCTTTAGTTGCCAGAGCCCTTTCAGCTCTGTCTACTACATAATGTAGTGCTGTTTCAGTTGATTTACCTTG
Organism: Diloba caeruleocephala; assembly: GCA_947459985.1. Lineage (NCBI taxonomy): Eukaryota > Metazoa > Arthropoda > Insecta > Lepidoptera > Noctuidae > Diloba > Diloba caeruleocephala. The sequence goes on from OX381618.1 coordinate 10,530,802, forward strand.
TTGATACGCACATTGCATTTTGTGTAGTGGTCTGCGCTTGAGCGCTCCATCTCTAATATGCCTGTCGATCATCTTCTCTAGAGCTTTTAGGAAGAAGGATGTTAAGCTTATCGGCCGGTATGATTTAGCATCCTCATAATCTGCTTTTCCCGGTTTGGGGATAAAGATCACCTTAACTTGTCTCCAGACTGTCGGGACATACCCAAAGGCTATGCAGGCCCTGTACAGTCTGCAGAGGTGAGGTAAGATAATGTTTCTGCCCTCTTGGAGTAGGATGGGATAGATTCCGTCCGGTCCAGGGGACTTATAAGGTCGGAAACTTCGTCTTGCCCAACGTATTCTATCCGCGTCAACGACTTTCTTTGCAGTCCGCCAGTCGTCCTTGGAAGTTCTTGCATTTTGTTCTTCCATTGTGATGATATTGTCAGACACACTGTGTAATTCCACCGAGTCTGGGAAGTGTTTTTTGAGCATGATTGCTAGTGTCTCCTTCCCATCTGTTGTGAGTTTACCTTGGTCATTTCTTATGGATGACAGTATATTAACCTTCGCGGAGCTCATTGCCTTCGGCAGTCTCATTCCTTCCGGATAGCTGCTTATGTTCTGACAATGATCCCTCCACGCCCTTCTCTTTGCTTTGCGAACTTGTTTGCTGTAGTGCGTTAGCGCTTTTGCATATATCGTGAAGTCTTTTATAGACTTCGCATAGTTGAAAACTTTTCTGGTGTCCTGTCTTAGATGTTCTAAGTCAGGGGACCACCATGGTTCCCTTTGCGATTTCACCTCTTTTTCCGGACAGTTCTTTATCCAGCAGGTTTTTACTGCTTGTGACATTCTATCCGCCTCAAATTCTATATCTATAATAGAGTTTAGCCTAGTTGTGGGATCTCTAAGTTCTACTTTGAGATCCTCCTTGAAGGAGTCCCAGTTCGTTTTCCTGGGATTTCTTCTAAGTACCTTGCCAAAGTTTTGGGAAGTTTCGTACCTAAAGCAAATGTAATTGTGGTCAGATAAGCTAACTTCACCAGACACATGCCAATTTTTTGTTGCCTTGTTAGCCCCTTTAGTTCCTAGCGTAATATCAATGACCTCTGCCCTACGTTTATTTACGAAAGTTGGTCTATTGCCTTTGTTCATTATAAATAAGGGAGAACTCACCAGATAGTCCATAAGCACTTCACCTCTTTTATTGTTGTCTGTACTGCCCCAGGCAACGTGGTGCGCATTTGCGTCGCATCCTATGATGAGATTTTCGTTAGCGCAGTTATTGACCAGGTTATGCAACAAGGCATTAACCGGGTCTGCTTCCTCATATGGTAGATAGGCAGAGGATAGGATGATGCTTTTCCTTTTCCCCTCTATCCCTTCGTTAATCTTCACCGTGGTGAGATCCCTAGAACAGTAATCATAAAGAGGAATTGCTTCTATACCTCGTCTAGTATAGATACAAGTCCTCATATTATTTGTGGGACATTTATATGACAGTTGTCCACCACCAGTATTTAATCCCTTAATGTCCCCCTTGTATACATATGGTTCCTGTATAAGGGCTACATCATATTTGTTCCTATTCAGCTGACGACTGAGTATTGCCGTGGCTGCCTTACTGTGATGCAGGTTAATTTGTACGCACCTTAAATTGCTCATCGTGATGGCTTGTGGTTGTGATGATGCCTAGTGCTGTTGGCCTCCCTCTCCCGTCTCTGCCAGCAGCTCGATGTCATCTGGAATGGCCGGTGAGGAGGCAATCCCCAGTTCGTCCAATCCCAAAGTGAGATAGTCCGATCTCATCGAAAGTGGCGATGAGACCGGATCGTCCCCCCGTGGTTCAGAGTCACCTGTCTTCACCTCCTCACCATCCATTCCATCTGTAATTTGCTTTTCAGCATTTTCGGGAGCCGAGGTAGTTGGCACGCCGTCCGCGATCTGTTCAGAGGGACCGACGGGGCGCTTTAGCCCATCGTCTAGGAGCTTAAAGTAGCTCCGGTCCATCCCCGCGTGCAGATTGTAGCCCTGTTGCTTGATGTAGTCGGCCGAAGCCCTATCCATCAGGATAATGCTACGGGCGACCACACCTTCAACCACTTGATCCACCACCTTCCACTCAGCAGTCGTGAGATCTTTATTGAACGACCGGAGCATGTCGAGCTCCTGTGTTAGGGTCGCTTTTCTGGATGGCATGCGCCTTTTCCATGCCATCTTTACCGGTCTGGGCAGGTCCTTCGCGTCTACTACACGTAGACTTAGGGCCCCGTCCCTGATCGTCTTCCCTTGCAGTGTCTGCAGCCACGTGACAGCTGCTTCACCATCGCACACTACTTGCAGTGCGCCTGCCGTGAGTCCATTTCCTAGGACGAAGATGGGCCTAGGTTCTGGCGTATCCACCATCTTTTCCCACAGGAGGTCTCGGATATCCTCTACATCCTCGGCCTTCAGGGTCTGAACAGGATGTTCCTCTGCAACTATGGCCATCCTAGTTTTTGCCACTGCATCCCTGAAGGACCCTGCTTTGGTCCTTTTGGGTACATTGATGGCCTCAACTGAGTCTCCACTGCCTTCTGTCCTCAGTCTTTTCGGCATGCGGGCTACTTCCTGTGGCAGTGACTCCACAGATCCCGCTCCTTGCCTTATTAAGGCCATGCGTCGCCTTTGGGCTCCACTTGGCTTTTTGTGCCTGCGCACCTGTTGTGCTTCGTCCCTGACCGGTGGTCTCCCTGCATTTGGGTCAGGCTGCGTAGAGCCCTCGCCTCCCGCCGATCGACTTACCAAGTCCAGGGACAAGCCTGGTTCCCCCCTCCCCACTTGCACGCTAACACGGCCGGTTGCCCCTCTGCTTTGGGCGCTGCTGCCAGTTATGGCTGCATTGCCTGAAGCGTCAGGGCCTCCAGCCCCGCCAACAGCAGGTGTGTTGGTCACCCTTGCTACGACCCTTACCGGCTGTCTCCCTTCGTCTGGGTCAGGCTGTGTACAGCCCTCGCCTTCCGTTGGTCTACAGGCCGAGTTTGGGCGTGAGCCTGTTCCCCCCCTTCCTGCCTGTACGTTGGTACTGCCAGAGGCCCCTCTGCTCTGGGAGCTGCTGCCAATAAAGGCTGCAGCGGTGCCCGAAGCGTCAGGTCTCTTAGCATACCCAACAGAGGCTATGCTTTTTGGGTTGCCCTTAAAAGAGCTCCCCGAGTTGTCCCTAGAGACTGGTCGCGGTTTTTTTTTGGATTATTTATTAATCCATACGCTTGTTGTTTACCTATTCATTCTACTGATTCCCCACCCTCCTCGGAGCCCGCACCTTTGGGGATGCTTATACAAACACCAGGGCTATCAGCAGAGTATAGTACTCCTGAGTGTGTTGTCCGCGAGCCCACATAGCGTTCGCCACCACGTTTCCGCCACGCAGTTGGCTCACACTACTGGCTGCAGACCCCATCACCCAAGAGAACTAGCCGGCTAGTCTTAAGGGCTGCCACAGCCGATTGATCGCAGCCGGCTCAGCTACAACCTCCCGTGTTAGAGGAGTTCGGGACCAAAGAGGCGTGTTGCTGACAGCGGACAACGACCTACTGTGCAGCTCAACCTCCAGGACTCCTTCACCCCCCATTACGGGTTCCCGCGCACGGCACAAACACGCGGGAGGTCACGTGATATCTATCTCCTACCATCTGCTGGTGTATTGAGATGGTAGGACCGCAATGTCTGACCTCGGAACATCGCAGCGGAAGTAGGAAGGACGAATAGGATGGGTATGAAGGATGGGAATAGTGCCAAACTGCACAGGGTTGAAAGGAGTTGAAGGATGGGTTAGGATGGATACTAAATAGAATAAATAAATAAAATAAATAAATAAGTATCTAAAATAGAATACATAAAGAATACATAAACTAAATAAAGGAAAGGAATCCGCCCGACGCTTTCAGTTGCGTTTGTTTCTGAAGGAATCAAACCAATAACAGGCGGCAACCTCTAGAAGGATAGATCGTCGGACTTGCCCTGGAGATCAATCACGACTGTTGCGCTTCCCCCAGAGCCATTTGCCAGATTACACGTCGGGAATAAAACGTGTAAGGTAGGCAAGGAGCTAGCACATTAAGCAAGGAAATAAAAAGTGTACTAAGCAGGCATAAGAAGCAAGTAAAGCAAGGGTTAGACCCTTCGCCCGCCCAAAAGAACGGTTAAGTGACCACGACATGCCTCTACAATATCCAGAGTTATTAGAACACTGCCTTTCCAACGGCTACCTGTTGTGGGACAGTGAATTTTACTTGCAAACTGATGGTGTCGCCATGGGTTCACCGGTCTCTCCTGTAGTTGCCGATATTTTCATGGATGACTTTGAGGAGACAGCCCCGGCTATACGAAAGATGTTCAAACGGTACGTAGATGATACTTTTACCATCGTGCCTTACAATAGGGTCCCTGCATTTTAAAACACGAAATAACTGAGAATTGATTGGTTCCTTGTGCTGTGAGTAGATGTCAAAAAAGTAAAGTTGGATGGAATCACTTTTTTGATTGGTAAACCAACTTTACTTTATTGATTGGTAAACCAACTTTACTTTTTTGACATCCAGTCACAGCACAATCAATTAATTAATAAATCAATTAATTATCTTTTATTTTCACAACCTATTAATTCATGGTTGGAACTCGGCCGCAACGCAAATTTCCATAGTGAGATCTAATCTTCACATTTTTTTGTCGAGTTTTGGGAATTTGGTAGAAATGTAGCTGCATGCATGGCTTAAATCAAACCGGAATTGACACTGTGCTAGCCCTGATTCCGGGTCGTTCAGGTAACCTAAGAAATGAAGCTGCGGATTCTTATGCTAAACAAGCTATTCCAATAGGGACTAATGATTATTCTATTGTTCCTTCCCGACATCTCCGTTCACTTGCCAGTCCAAGTCTTTCAAAATCCTGGAACGAATTATGGCAACAGTCAAAGCTTCTTAAATGAGCGAACAGTCCAATTGATGTTATTTTATTGTTAACACGGCACAATAACACAATCGCATCTAGATAGACTAGGTTCTCGCGATATTTTAGCGGCGCTTATGCGGGAAAATATGGCACGCATACCAGTTCACTCGACTGGCGCTTCCGCGCGCCCTAGCGGCCAGCTGTCGTTGACCAGCTGGGTTGCCTACTATTATTTATACATTGCGACACGCTATAAAAGTAATTTCAGCGCCGGTCTGGTTCTCCGGATTGCAGCAGCGGTTGCTTTACACAGGCTGCTGCTTTATTCTATTCTATTCTATTCTATTGTGGCTACAACGGGCTCAGCATCAGCTGAACGCACTTCGACCCTATTGGGTCCATTGTGCTGCCCAAAGCCCTGCACTACTCCTCCGCTGGCAAATCAAGAAGTCCCTGTAGGTACTTCGCAATCATACCTGCCTGGAGCCGTGCAAAATCATCAGGCAATGGATAAGCCACTCCTAGATGTTTTGCCTTACGTCTTCCCAGAGCGTCACAGCTGCACAAAATGTGCTGCATTGACTCTTGATAATCCATGCAGAATCTGCATGTATCCGTTGTGCTAAGCTTCATCCTATGTAGGTGCTCCTTGGTGCCGAAGTGGCCTGTCATTGCACCTATGTAGTGCCTTAATTGGGTTTTGGTAAGATTTATTAGTCTCTTAAACCCGTCTAGTCTTGTGCTGCAGAAGGTCTTGGAATGGTTTAGGCCTCTCGATTGCCTCCATTCTCTGACATGTTCTTTGTCAGCAAATGCATGTATTGCCTGTTGGTAGGTACCATGAGGTATTCCTACGAATGGCTCAGGGCCGATGAGCTGCTTATTTGAGCCAGCCCTTGCTAGTTGATCTGCCTTCTCGATACCTTCAACACCTTCGTGTCCAGGTACCCAGATAAGCTTCACGTTATTGTGTTTTCCTAGTTTGTTTAGTAGGATAACACTTTCCTTGACTAGTTTCGAATTTACTTTAAAAGAGATTAATGCCTTTAGAGCTGCTTGACTGTCACTGAGTATGTATACGGTTTTATCCTTCACATTCCTCGTTAGCATTTCTCTAATGCTGGCAATTATGGCATAGGACTCCGACTGGAAAACCGATGTGTATTGCCCCATGGATTGACTGATATTGCAGTCATTGGACCAAATTCCTGCTCCCGTACCTGATTTCATTTTAGACCCATCAGTATACCAAATGAGATGAGCCGTGTCATTTATGGGCTTGAGTCCTCTCCGCCACTCTTCCCTTGTAGGTATATGTACACTGTATCTCCTATTGAACATATAGACCGGATTGTCAGCATCGCATGTCATGTCCATTAAGTCATCCAGTTCTTTCACAGGATCCATTGATGTGTGTTTTGTGCAGGGCTTGTATCGATTCCATGCACCTGCCTTTGCAAGTCTGTAGTGAGATTTTCTTGCCTCTGTTTGTATGTGAATATGAAGTGGTTTAATGTTCAACATCCACTCGAGTGCCATAGTAGGCGTGGTTTTAAAGGCTCCAGTGATGCCCATGCAGGCTACCCTTTGTACCTTCCTTAAGGTGTCTTTGCAGGTTTGTAATAAAGTTCTTCTCCACCATACAGCGCTGCCATATGTGAGTATTGGCCTCACCATCATTGTGTATATCCAGTATATGACCCTAGGTTTGAGTCCCCACGTCTTGCCATAGGCTGAACGGCACATATTGAAGACTCTTAGGGCCTTTTTTGTCGCATTTTCAACGTGAGTGCGCCACGTTAGTTTCTTATCCAGTGTTACACCTAGATACTTTACCTCCGTGGCCCATTTAAGTTTAGTTTCGTACATTTTTAACTCCTTGAGTCCACTCAGGTCTAATTTACTTGTGAACGGCACTAAAACAGATTTGTTTGGATTTATGGATAGGTTGTTCCTGTCACACCATCCTTCTACTTTGTCTAAAGCAGTCTTTCCCAACGTGGGCGATAACGCCCCCTTGTGGGCGCTGCAGGCCTAAAGGGGGGCGGTAAGAGACCCAGAAAAAAAAGGGGGCATTGTGTAGGGCTTTGGGGTCGATTTATAATTTCGTCTACCTAGCTAGGAAGACTCTTAGACACCGACTGAGCTCTCGACTCTCGACTACATCTTGTGAACATCAACTAATATTAATTAAGATATAGCTCAAACTCGGTTCGATATAAAAGACCGCGGGCAATCATGTTTTAACAAGTTTTTGTTAAATAATCCGAATTGTACATTCCTATACCAATCGGCTGGTTCTATAATACTTGTTCTTGCTTGTCGAGTACGATTGGGCGTCGAATGAGATAAACGAGTTTATGCACGTTTGTCTTATTCCTGTTGGTGCGTGCTGCTTATGCAATCCTATATAAACGACGTAAATTTATTTTATTTTCATTTGCGGTTTCGCGCATAATAGATAAGCAGTACTTGATTTCAACACTTACGTATTTCTTAAAACAAAACAATGTCGGAAGTAAAAAAGAAGAGACGGCAATACTCTGCGGAATATATTAAATTCGGATTTATTGAAAATCCCACAAACCCGTCGTCGCCTTTGTGTCTTCTATGTCTAAAAACATTTTCGAACGAAGCAATGAAGCCTTCAAGACTGCAAGATCATTTGAATAAAATGCATCCAGATAAGACAGAAAAGAATGTAGCATATTTTCAAGACCTAGAGAAGAAGCATAATACTCAGCCAAGTGTATCAAAACTATTTTCGGCGGCTGCTAAGCAAGATGACGATGGACTTCGAGCTTCGTACAATATCTCTTTGTTAATTGCTCAAAAAGGCAAACCACACAACATCGGAGAAGAGTTAATTTTGCCAGCAATAAAGGAAGTAATAACTACTGTGCTTCATAAACCGGCCGCAGATATTATCCGAAAAATTCCTTTGAGTAATAATTCTGTGCAAAGACGAATTGATGAAATGGCTGAAAACATTGAAGAATCATTGTGCAATAATCTGAGGACTAGTCAATTCTCAATTCAGCTCGATGAGTCCACTTTACCAACTAATGAAGCGTTGTTGCTATCTTACGTGAGGTTTATTAAAGATGAGAAAATACGTGAAGAACTATTGTTTGCCAGAAATTTGGAGACAGATACAAAAGGCGAAACCATATTCAATACATTGGAAAAGTTTTGTGAAGAGAAAGAGATTCCTTTGAAAAATATTATATCAGTTGCTACGGATGGCGCTCCGGCTATGACAGGGCGCCATAAAGGCTTCATAGCATACTTAAAGAATAAAATTCCAGATGTCCTTGCTATACATTGCGTTATTCATAGACAACATTTGGTTGCTAGAAACTTAAGTGAACGACTATTTCAATCACTGCAATATGTCATCAAAGCAGTCAGTAAAATCCGTAGCAGCTCTTTGAATGATAGATTATTTCATCAGCTTTGTGTTACTAATGACGAAGATTTCAACCGTTTGTTGCTTCATACTGAAGTTCGTTGGCTGTCAAGAGGCAATTGTCTGATTCGATTTTACAACCTGTTTGACTCTATGATAGAGTTCTTGGAAACTAAAGATACAGAACTGCGCAACAAGCTCATAACATCAAAGAATGATATAGCTTACATGACAGACCTGTATAAAATGTTCAACGACATGAACCTCCAACTGCAAGGCGATGAACTCAATTTAATTAAAACAAAAAATGTCGTTGCTGCTTTCGCAGCCAAACTGCTTCTGCACAAAAAGAATATGGGCAGACGTGAGTTTCACAATTTTCCGAATTTATCAGTATACTGCAGTAACGACGACTTGTTTGCCTACTGCCAACATTTGGAAAACCTCCACATTGACTTCACCGAACGATACCAGGACATTTTAAACTTGGAAATACCAGACTGGGTGTTGGATCCGTTTTCAAATGTCAACACAGCAATGTCACCTCAGCTGGAAGAAGAACTTATAGAATTGACAACAAACGAAGAAATAAAAATCAAGTTCAAAAATGGATATCAAGAATTTTGTCTACAAAAACCGATCCCGCAATTGTACCCTGGATTGTGGTCAATTGTTCAACGATTTTTGATAGCATTCCCATCGTCATATTTGTGTGAACGTGGATTTAGTGCTGTGGCAACGCTGCTTACTAAAAAGAGAAATCGTTTGCGTGTTACCGAACTTGGCGACTTGCGGCTGTTTTTGAGTAAATTGGAACCTGATATCAACAAACTTATTGAACAGCATCAGATTCAACCTTCACATTCGTTTTTATATAAGAATTGATTATGTTTGTTTTATTTTCAATAAAAGATACTCTGTCCGAATACTATAAATTTGCGTTTCAATAATCAGTTATAAGTACTTAGCGGTTTTTAAGTATGTTTAAAAAGGGGGGCGTTAAAAAACAATTTATTCTTAAAGTGGGCAGTAGACAAAAAAAGGTTGGGAACCCCTGGTCTAAAGCCTCCTGTAGCAGGTCCGACACAGTGTTCGGGAACTTGCCATTTACTTGTATGACTAAATCGTCAGCATACCCTACTGTATGGAATGGTCCTATATTTAGTTCCACCAATAGAGAGTCTACTACAAGGCTCCATAGAATTGGGGATAAAACCACTCCTTGTGGGCAACCTTTAGTCGCTTTTACAGCTATCTTATCTCCCAGTAGATTGGCTTGGATAATCCTGCCCTGTAGCATAGTGTTTGTCCATTTTATTATTGTGGGTTCTATGCCATGTCTCTCTGCAGCAACACTTATTGACTCAAAGGTCGTCCTATCGAACGCGCCTTCAATATCAAGAAATGCTGCTGCTGAGATCTCTTTAGTTGCCAGAGCCCTTTCGGCTCTGTCTACTACATAATGTAGTGCTGTTTCAGTAGATTTACCTTGTTGATACGCACATTGCATGTTGTGTAGTGATCTGCGCCTAAGCGCTCCATCTCTAACATGCCTGTCGATCATCTTCTCTAGTGCTTTTAAGAAGAAGGATGTCAAGCTTATTGGCCGGTATGATTTAGCATCTTCATAATCTGCTTTTCCCGGCTTCGGGATGAAGATTACCTCGACTTGTCTCCAAACTGTTGGGACATACCCAAAGGCTATGCAGGCCCTGTACAGTCTGCAGAGGTGAGGTAAGAGAATGTTTTTGCCCTCTTGCAGTAGGATGGGATAGATTCCGTCTGGTCCAGGGGATTTGTATGGACGGAAACTCCCCATTGCCCAACGTATTTTGTCCGCGTCAACGACTTTCTTTGCAATCCGCCAGTCGTCCTTGGAAGTTCTTGCATTCTGTTCTTCCATTGTGATAATATTTTCATTCACATTATGTAGTTCTACCGAGTCTGGGAAGTGTTTCTTGAGCATGATTGCTAGTGTCTCCTTCCCATCTGTTGTGAGTTTACCTTGGTCATTTCTTATGGATGACAGTTTATTGACCTTCGCGGAGCTCATTGCCTTCGGCAGTCTCATACCTTCCGGATAGCTGCTTATGTTCTGACAATGATCCCTCCACGCCCTTCTCTTTGCTTTGCGAACTTGTTTGCTATAGTGCGTTAGCGCTTTTGCATATATCGTGAAGTCTTTTGTTGACTTCGCATAGTTGAAAACTTTTCTGGCGTCCTGTCTCAGATGTTCTAAGGCAGGTGACCACCATGGTTCCCTTTGCGATTTCACCTCTTTTTCCGGACAGTTCTTTATCCAGCAGGTTTTAACTGCTTGTGATATTCTATCCGCCTCAAATTCTATATCTATAATAGAGTTAAGCCTAGTTGTGGGATCTCTAAGTTCTACTTTGAGGTCCTCCTTGAAGGATGCCCAGTTCGTTTTCCTGGGATTTCTTCTGAGTACCTTACCAAAGTTTTGGGTGGTTTCGTACCTAAAGCAAATGTAATTGTGGTCAGATAAGCTAATTTCACCAGACACATGCCAATTTTTTGTTGCCTTGCTGGCCCCTTTAGTTGCTAGCGTAATATCAATAACCTCTGCCCTACGTTTATTTACGAAAGTTGGTCTATTGCCTTTGTTCATTATGAATAAGGGAGAACTTACCAGATAGTCCATAAGCACTTCACCTCTTTTATTGTTGTCTGTACTGCCCCAGGCAACATGGTGCGCATTTGCATCGCATCCTATGATGAGATTTTCGTTTGCGCAGTTATTGACCAGGTTATGTAACAAGGCATTTACCGGGTCTGCTTCCTCATATGGTAGATAGGCAGAGGATAGGATGATGTATTTCCTTTTCCCCTCTATCCCTTCATTAATCTTCACCGTGGTGAGATCACTAGAACAGTAATCATAGAGAGGAATTGCTTCTATACCTTGTCTAGTATAGATAAAAGTCCTCATATTATTTGTGGGACATTTATATGTCAGTTGTCCACCGCCAGTATTTAATCCCTTAATGTCCTCCTTGTATACACATGGTTCTATTTGTTCCTATTCAGATGACGGCTTAGTATTGCCGTGGCTGCCTTACTGTGATGCAGGTTAATTTGTACGCACCTTAAGTTGCTCATCGTGATGGTTTGTGGTTTCGATGATGCCTAGTGCTGTTGGCCTCCTTCACCCGTCTCTGCCAGCAGCTCGATGTCTTCCAGAATGGCCGGTGAAGAGGCAATGCCCAGTTCGTCCAAACCCAGCGTGAGATAGTCCGATCTCATCGAAAATGGCGATGAGACCGGATCATCCCCCCGTAGTACAGAGTCACCTGACTTCGCCTCCTCACCGTCCACTCCGTCCGTGTTTGGCTCTCCAACATTTCCGAGAACCGAGGTGGTCGGTACGACATCCGCAATCTGTACGGGGGGACAGACGGGGCGCCTTAGCCCATCGTCTAGGAGCTTAAAGTAGCTCCGGTCCATCCCCGCGTGCAGATTGTAGCCTTGTTCTTTGATGTAGTCGGCCGAAGCCCTGTCCATCAGGATAATGCTACGGGCGACTACACCTTCAACTGTCTGATCGACCACCTTCCACTCCGCAGTCGTGAGGTCTTTGTTGAACGACCGGAGCATGTCGAGCTCTTGCGTTAGGGTCGCCTTTCTAGATGGCATGCGCCTTTTCCATGCCATCTTTATAGGTCTGGGCAGGTCTTTCGCGTCTACTATACGTAGACTTAATGCCCCGTCCCTGATTGTTTTCCCTTGCAGTGTCCGTAGCCACGTGACAGCTGCTTCGCCATCACACACTACTTGTAGCGCGCCTGCCGAGAGTCCGTTTCCTAGGACGAAGATGGGTTTGGGTTCTGGCGTTTCCACCATCTTATCCCATAAGAGGTCCCGGATATCTTCTATATCCTCGGCCTTCAGGGTCTGAACAGGATGGTCCTCCACAACGATGGCCATCCTAGTTTTTGCCACTGCATCCCGGACGGACCCTGCTTTAGTCCTTTTGGGCACATTATTGGCCTCAACTGAGTCTCCGCTGCCCTCAGTCCTCAGTCTTTTTGGCATGCGGGCTTCGTCCTGTGGGAGTGATTCCACCGATCCCGCACCTTGCCGTATTAAGGCCAAGCGACGCCTTTGGGCTCCACTTAGCTTCTTGTGCTTGCGCACCTGTTGTGCTTCGTCCCTGGCCGGTGGTCTCCCTGCATTCGGGTCAGGCTGCGTGGAGCCCTCGCCTCCTGCCGGTCTACCCACCATGTCCGGGGACAAGCCTTTTACCCCCCTCCCCATCTGCACGCTGACACGGTCAGTTGCCCCTCTACTTTGGACGCTGCCACCAGTTATGGCTGCAGCGTTGCCCGAAGCGTCAGGGCCTCCAGTCCCGCCAACTGCAGGTGTGTTGGTCACCTTTGCTCCTGCCCAGACCAGCTGTCTCCCTGCATCAGGGTCAGGCTGCGTAGAGCCCTCGCCTTCCACTGGTCCACAAGCCGAGTTTGGGCGTGAGCCTTTTCCCCCCCTACCCGCCTGTACGTTGGTACTGCCAGAGGCCTCTCTGCTCTGGGAGCTGCTGCCAATAAAGGCTGCAGCGGTGCCCGAAGCGTCAGGTCTCTTAGCATTCCCAACAGAGGCTATGCTTTTTGGGTTGCCCTTAAAAGAGCTTCCCGAGTTGTCCCTAGAGACTGGTCGCGGTTTTTTATTGGAATTATCCATACGCTTATTGTTTTACCTTTTCATTCTACTGATTCCCCACCCTCCTCGGAGCCCGCACCTTTGAGAATGCTTATACAAACACCAGGGCTATCAGCAGAGTATAGTACTCCTGAGTGTGTTGTCTGCGAGCCCACACAGCGTTCGCCACCACGTTTCCGCCACGCAGTTGGCTCACACTGCTGGCTGCAGACCCCATCACCCAAGAGAACTAGCCGGCTAGTCTTAAAGACTGCCACAGCCGATTGATCGCAGCCGGCTCAGCCACAACCACCCGTGTTAGAGGAGTTCGGGACCAAAGAGGCGTGTTGCTGACAGCGGACAACGACCGCCGGTCTACTGTGCAGCTCAACCTCCAGGACTCCTTCACCCCCCATTACGGGTTCCCGCGCACGGCACAAACACGCGGGAGGTCACGTGATATCTATCTCCTACCATCTGCTGGTGTATTGAGATGGTAGGACCGCAATGTCTGACCTCGGAACATCGCAGCGGAAGTAGGAAGGACGAATAGGATGGGTATGAAGGATGGGAATAGTGCCAAATTGCACAGGGTTGAAAGGAGTTGAAGGATGGGTCAGGGTGGATAATAAATAAAATAAATCAATAAAATAAATAAATAAGTATCTAAAATAGAATACATAAAGAATACATAAACTAAATAAAAAGGAGTCCGCCCGACGCTTTCAGTTGCGTTTGTTTCTGAAGGAATCAAACCAATAACAGGCGGCAACCTCTAGAAGGATAAATCGTCGGACTTGCCCTGGAGATCAATCACGACTGTTGCGCTTCCCCCAGAGCCATTTGCCAGATTACACGTCGGGAATAAAACGTGTAAGGTAGGCAAGGAGCTAGCACATTAAGCAAGGAAATAAAAAGTGTACTAAGCAGGCATAGGAAGTAAGCAAAGCATGTTCTAACCCTTCGCCCGCCCTCTCGGCTGCTGCTTTAACTCAACGGGGCTTTGGCAGAATGTTCGCCGCTTCTATAGACGGCCCATTAACATTACATTACCACCCGCCCTTGTGGGTGGTAGTACAGAATTTTAGGCGATTGGCGCTGCACAGCCTAATTCAATAGGCTGCATCGAAAAGTGACTATCAGGATCGAACGAATATGAACTTCTAACGGCCGAAATTAATAAATCGATCTAATCCAAAATCTTCAGATTTCAGATTCCGGATATGTCTGTTTTTGTGTTAAATGTCATTGTAACACAGCACCGGTTGAATTTCAAAATCTTAGATCTGAAGATTTTGGATTAGATTGATTATTCATTTCGGCCGTAGGTCTACAATCCGCGGGGGAGTCGTGCGGTCCGTCGCCCTCTACGGGGCGCCTGTTCCCGGTGTGATGTGTGATCTCGGCTGTTGGGCGTCCAGCGCAGCAGAACCAAGATTCACGATCTGCAGCGTAGAGCGGGCTGCCGAGCGGCGGATCCTAGTCGCTCGAATCGGGCAAGATCTCTCTCTGCCAGCAGTAGTGTCGGCTATGCTATATTCAAGTTCCTGGAACCTCCCTACGTCTCCGGTGATTTAAGCCGGTAGGAGTCCGGCATACCCCTTCACTCTTTCCCGGGCGGAGGAAGTACATGATGTATTTCCACCGGACCAATAAAAAGAAGGTCTACAATCCAAACTACAGCTCTCTTTCACAAAAGCTTGCGTGCAATAGGTGTCTGAATTGTTGTGGTGGCTGTAAAATGCGATAACTCGCGATAGGGAATGGATTAAGCATAGTATGTGTAGTTGTAGCTTAAGCTATTCTAGCGTGGTTCAAAGCCTGGCCAAAGAGGGTAGAACAACGGTATTCACCAGGCATGATGATTCATTCCAGAGCTCGCCGTGATAATGGGGGCGGTAAGACTTCGTAAAGGAGTAGCTGGAAAGGTGGCATGGCACCCTGACATTCCTGCTGACGTGGATACTCTCGGGACATGGGTGCTTCGGGAAGTATCTCATATACACAAGACCGCTCTGATGGGAACAGACCACCACTGCAGAGACTGCGCAGCACTTGAGGAATACCCAGCTTGAGTGTTTTTGCATTGTCTGATCTCATCGTGGCTATGGTTCAGTCCATCGACCGGAGAGAGAACGAGTGGGATGCCTTCCTCCTTTTGCGAGGGCTTGATGCACGCAAAGGGGTCGGAGGAGCGGGGGCGGGAAAAATCCAGCTCTCTTCCACTCTACATAAAAGCACCGGGTGTCCGGCGGGCACTGGGTGATTTCCGGTCTACATGAATTGCCCCTTGCGGGCGACAAACTTAGGGCAGTCCACAGAGTACATTATAGGGCAGTCCGTCACCCGGCCAAAAGCAATCTACGCGTGTTCTGACAATGCGAACACAAAACAAAACTTTAATTATCTATGTATACGACTGAAGGGCATTGTATCCATGGTCAACAAATAAAATAAAAAGTTAAATTGACAGAAAAATATATCTCAATCGAATCGGGTTTTGGACTTCGACTTCGAGTAATAATTTGTATTTCAATATTTTAATAATTTGCCCCAATTGTTGCATTGGTTTGCTAATGAAAAATGAGTACCATGAATATTTCAATAGAAAAGAAAAGATCCGACTGTCCTGCTTTACCCAAGGGTTGGCAAAGGGAGGAAGTGTTAAGGAAAACAGGTCTCTCTGCCGGAAAAGTTGATGTTTACTATTACAGGTAATTAAATGTATAGTCTCAATATATTTTGTATATAATTATTCGCTTAAAGTAAGCTTAATTCAGTTTAAAGTATGTTCCTATGGCTCTGTGTCATTAATAATTTTAATAAAAGTTCGATGCCTAGTTTTTTTATCCCATCTAGAATACGTTCTATTGATCATGATGAACATGCTCTTATAATTACTGTAGCTAATTCAGTCAAAAAGGTCCCTGAGATAATTAAACGATAATTGTACATGTTCATTGTCACATGTTTCAGGAAGAATTTATTGAGAAATACCATCCTTATAATTACAGTAAATACTTACTTACAAAAAGCTAACTTATCAACTAGGCAACATTAATCAACTGGTCTTAAGTTAACATGGTTAATGAAATGTCTAACTTAACATCTACATATCCATCACTACATCAGGGATTAACCAATGCTAATGCAAAACCAGCTCTCTGCAGTCTGGTCCATTGTGACAATAAAATTTTCTGTAGCCCAACAGGTAAAAAGTTTCGCAGTAAAGCTGAGCTAGTTCGATATCTGGGTGATAGTATGGACCTGTCGTGTTTCGACTTTCAGCAGGGTCAGATAAACACAATGCTGCTGTGCAAGGCCAAGAAAGCACGAGCGCAGTTTGACTACAGGTTCACATTAGTGTCATAACTTCTTCCACTTGTGTTGTGATCATTAGAGCAGTCCTGCTTTGTGTACTATCTGTATTTAAAATGCTATTCAATAGAAGCTTGTAATAAGTGTGTCTAGGTTTAGTTTGCTCTTTTTGTGTGTGAACAGTGATTATGTTTTGTTTTAAAACGTAATCAGTGTTGTATCTCATTGTAGTAGTTGTTTAGTCATCACTAGAAATGCACCGCTTGACACAAACCAGTTTTAGTACCTGTTGGAATGTTACCCAAACTTCTTTTACAAGCTTTGGCTTTTAGTGCTTCTCTTCACAGTTCATTGCCATTAAATTATCACACCCAATTATTCAACAGCTTTGCTAATGGAAATAGAATAAACAAGCCTTAAATTATTGGCTACCAATATTAAAGCCCCTATTCTTAACTTTGGTAGTAGCCAGTCCATTAAAAAATACTTGCAGCATGAATATGGTTTGGATCAAGTGGAAACCTATTGATCTATTCGTAATCATTGCTCAGAAATTGGAACTTTATTCATATTACAGGTACCTGAAAAGTTACTCCATTGATATATTCAACATGCAAAATGCTATATATATATTCATCTTACTCCTTAATTTACATAAAACTGCCTTGCTTCCATTGCACAAAGCAGTATTTATTTTGTTTTAGTCAGTGTTGGTAAGTTTCTCATTGCTGAAATAACTCTGTAGATTGTTTTGAGTATGTGTTTTTCTTATTGTGAATTAATCCATTGTTCCTAATATCACTCATCATGGAGTTTTGTTAACAGTATCACTTTATCCATACATTGCCTGTGTATGTTTTAACCTAGAGTAAGCATTAAAAAGTTCATGTTGATATAAATATAAAGGGTATGTAACACTGGAGCCTATTTTGATTGAAATACTGAGAATGATAGTTGAATTATGTAATCATCATCTCATCATTATTAAGGTCTGTAATCATCACTATAAATTATATGACAATTGGCACCAAAGATGTTGTGACAGTTGTTTAATAGCAAGCAGGGGTGCAATTCCTTAAGCTCAAACATCCATACATCCTTGAATACAGAATTGAAATAATGGTGATAACCCTGTTTGGTATTTGCTAAGACTGGTCCTCATGGCTTACCTTCTGCGACATGTCCTTGAATAGCTTCAATCATGTCTTAGCGAATACTGCATTGGTTTTATACCGTTATTTCCATTCTGGGGTGCAATTCCTTAAGCTCAAACATCCATACATCCTTGAATACAGAATCGATGTAGCGATGAGAATGTAATTTGGTATTTATTAAGACAGGTCCTTATGGCGTACCTTCTGCAACGTGTCCTTAAATAGCTTCAATCATGTCTTAGCGAATATCGAATTGGCTTTACACCGTTATTACGATTCTGTATTCAAGGATGTATGGATGTTTGAGCTTAAGGAATTGCCCCCCTGTATTCAAGGATGTATGGATGTTTGAGCTTAAGGAATTGCACCCCAGGATTCCACGATGTAGTGAACTCAAACTTACAATAACCTTGGCAGTAGAATGCTGTCTTTATATCAACAACCAACATTTTCATTCAAGGCTGTAGTAGTGAGTATGTTAAAACATTGTAATTCAGCATATAGTTCAAGTCACTTATTAAGTATGGCAGTGTGTATAAAAAAGCAACATAATATTATGCAGTATTTCTTTCAAATAAATTCACTTTTTACAGTAATTAAGAAAAATATACAATAGTAATGTCTTAGATTTTCGCGATTATTACACATTATAATAAAACACTTTTAAACGGATTCTATCGCGTATATTTTAGATTTTTGGTTTTCCTGACGTTTCGAATACTTTGCAGCATTCGTGCATCGAAACTAATTTTTTATTAAAATTGTACGGTAGATAAAATAAAATAACTTTTTAAAATCTGTAACGACGCCTGTCACCTTAGTCATCCTGCGGCCACGAATGCTGCAAAGTATTCGAAACGTCAGGAAAATAAAAAATCTAAAATATACGCGATAGAATCCGTTTAAAAGTGTTTTATTAACAATATACAAATTTTACAGAATAAAATAAAGAGTTTTCTGTCTATTATACACTGCCATGCTTAATGAAATAATGAGTGACTTGAACTATATGCTGAATTACCATGTTTTAACACACTCACTACTACTGCCTTGAATGAAAGTGTTGGATGTTGGTATAAAGACTGAGCCATCTTATTTTATTTCACAATAACACCATTTACTTGCCTATGCCTATGTAATGTACCTATCCCATACATGTAGAATTCATAATATTAAATATTTATTTTTGATATAGGGGTGTCCGATCTGACGCTTCTTTGGTACCACCAATTCGTCAGACTGCTTCAATTTTCAAACAGCCTGTAACTGTGTACAAGACACAAGAAAGCAAAGTGAAAACTGATCTCAAACATGGAACACAGGAGAAACCCAAGCAGTTGTTTTGGGAAAAGAGATTAGAAGTAAGTTTTTACCAAAAGCCTTTGTTACTTGTGTTTTCCTATATAAATAGTGCCATTCTGTCCCTCTTGTGTGCACTTAGCCTGATCCATCTGTAATTGTTACTGTTTTGTTTTTTATCTTCTATGTGAATAATTGAGTTGGTTTTATCAGCAAGTCCATTATTTTCATTTTAAAGGGAGGAGACCTAATTTTCATTGGTATTAGTATGTTTAAGCTATCAGCTTTTTGTTTCAGATTTGAGAACAGCCTACTTGCCTTACATAAAAATATTGTTTTGTATGAACTTTTTTAGTAAATCTTTTTATTATATTATTTTCTAGGGCTTAACGGCGTGTGACGCAGATGGAGTTAGAGGCACCACTTCCTTACCCAAATATATCAAGCCCTTGGGTCCATATAATTCAGATGCTACAATCATTCAATCGCTAGCCACTGCTCTTCATGTTTCTTCTCAGCCCATTACAGGTAAAAACGTGCGAGCTCGAGTCCTCTCGCTTTGTCGAATCAATGTTATTTGAACTGCCACTCACTACATTTAGCTTGTTGGTGATAGATATACAATCAAAGGTATAGTTGTCCTGCAAAGTTAAATTATATCCTGATAAGTAAGAGGGGCTTGTTCCCAAGTGCCCAAACAGCCTTATTTCAGTTGGTATTTACCAAGAAACTGGAAGGTTGATCAACATCAAAAGTGGTGAGGCACTTTATGTGTTAAGGTTCATCATTTCATCATTTCGGCCGAATGAAGTCCACTGCTGGACACAGGCCTCCCCCAAAGATCACCACAACCACCGATATGGATGTGTTGTGGGCTCATTGGGGGGTCTTGCCATAATCGCCACGCTTGGCAGGCGGGTTGGCGATCGCAGTTGAGTTGTTAATGTACTCGAAGGACGCTGCTGCCCATCCTCCGTGTAATCCCTTAGTCGACTTTTACGACACCCATGGGAAGAGATGGGGTGGTGGCATTCTGAGCCGGCACGCACACACATATCACCCCAACCCCAGAAAAGCATTGTCTCAGTTTGAGCCGTTCAGAATTATTTGTATGAAACTCCATGCATTGCATCGCTTCCGGAACAATTTGATAATAGAATGCGGTTCTTAGACAACCTTCCCACTTTCGCCGCGCTTAAGAATCGCCGTCGTCAAGGGGATGGGACTCAGTACGCATTTGGTCCCCGCGCTTACGTTTAGCGGGCGCCGCGTTTGCCCCACAAGTCGTCCCCCTGGTAACCAAAATTAGCTGCACCCAGACGTAACCAATCCATAGTCCAGCCATAGCTGCGCCGAAACCTTGGAGATGCTTCTTCTTCTTTCGTCTGGTTAGTGGCCAACTTTGTATCGGAGTTGTTCAAGCCACTCAAGCCTCCGACTTGACTTAACGACTGCCGCCTACTGACAACAACCAGGACCGACGATTTTACGTGTTGTACGAAGCACGGAAACGCTCAGTTCAAACACCAATATGCGGTCACCTGTCTATAGACTGATCACCCCAAGTGTTGTTTGTTTAACCTCGCATCCTTTACTGATTAGTGAATGCAACTGAGTATGAGCGGCTCGGAGGTGCTGACAGTGCGATACTCTGTTGCGTTGGCGACTGCTTGATGCCGAGGCAATTTTCGAAGGCAGTGCTGATCCGATGCCGAGCTCTGATATGTGTGCGGCAACAATAAGCAAGCACTGTGTTGGTTGCTACTATTTTCTATTATTACGTATGTTGTTTAATCAAGGATAATACCAGGGACTAAGGGTGTCATGTCAATGACATTTGACTTTGAATGTCAATCTCAATCACCTACATTTTCCTCTAGTTTATAAAGATTTTGCTAAACTGTAGATGCACTGTATTATTGCCATTTATATTTCATCATTCCAATTCCAGGACAAACCGGATCCAAACAATCCATACTTGAGAACCCGGGAGTTTTTTTAAACCCTGAACAGCCGCTGATTGCGGCGGTGACCATAACCAAGGATGACGTGAGACGCCAAGAGGAGCGAGTGCGGCGCGCGCGTCACAGGTTGCAGGACGCCCTAGCGGCCGCATAGGGACACGCCGGCGATGGGGAGGCCAGCGCCGACCCCGTCGCCGACCTGACCGTATCCTCGTCCCGGCTATCGGACTGCGCTGAAGCCTCCCCTAAACCCGAGTCGGCTGATATGATTGTTGATAGCAGTGAATGAATATTTTATAGTTGCCGAGAGAATCTCCTAAAAGTTCTCCGTTAGAGGAAATTTAAGAATGACGTGTCTGTAAGTTATGGCAGTGACATGCTTCTTCTAGATAGTAAAAAATTGTAAGCTAGAAATTTCATAAAATGATGTTATATGTAATTTTGCTGGTGTATGAGACAGAAAGTGTGTTTACCTAGAACATTGAAAGTATAAATTTCAAAACTGTTTGCTCATACCTGATTGACATTTGGAGTTTTGGTTTCACTAATGTTTTAAGCTCAAGGGGAAATTATCAGCAGGGCTTGGTATTGTGTTTGAACTGCCCCCAACGCTTATACTCGTAAAACCGACGGGCTATATTTAGTTAAAATATCGCCGGTTTTTTTTTATTCATAATAATTAACAGCTAGCTTTGCTAAGGTTTGGCTTTGGCTTTCAAGATTTGAATTTGGCAAACTTGAACGCCGCTGGTCGTGTGGTGCCGGCTAGGTCGTGTGGTGCCGGCTTAGAATACCACCACCCCATCTCCCGTGGGTGTCGTAAAAGTCGACTAAGGGATTAACCGGAGGATGGGCAGCAGCGTCCTTCGAGTACATTAACAACTCAACTGCGATCGCCGACCCGTCTGCCAAGCGTGGCGATTACGGCAAGACCCCCCAATGAGCACACAACACACCCATATCGGTCGTTGTGGTGATCTTCGGGGGAGGCCTGTGTCCAGCAGTGGACTTCATTCGGCCGAAATGATGAACGCCGCTGTACACCCCGGGGAAAACTGGAACGTCACACAGGCATCTCCAGCTCCACGGCCTACTTTTGATGAGGGTAACGCAGAAGAATAAAAGTGGTAGAACTGAAGGGTTTCTTCTTCGAGACGGACATTACTGCTGGCAGAGAAAGCTAACTTGCCCGTTATGGTCGACCAATACCTATACTCACTGCTAAGAGACCCACGGAAGAATCCCGTTCCCTTCCATAATGGTAGCAATTTTCTATTAATTAGCGTACCCGCCTGTTTAGGAATTATATTAACCGAAGCGCATTTATTTTTTTGGGCGTAGATCCGTGATCTTCGCCCTAGGAAAGTGCGAAGGGGCGTGCCGGAATTATGCCGGCTTAACGCCTCCATGTTATTCCTTCTTCCTACCCATCACTGGGGGTGCGGAGTTCGCTCGAGCAGTGGATTGTACAGATCAGGCCCGTCATTTAGTCTGCGGGTCCCGGTGTGACCTAGCCAGCCGCACATTCCTTACGGAGAGGCGCCAGCAGAACACGTGTCGGGCCCTTTTTTTTGTCGTGGGGAAATCCTCATGGACTTCCTCCGACTTAGGAAAGGCAGAGGCAGGCCTCTTATTGGCTAAAACCCCACGGTGTCCTTCCACTTGCCTCTGGCTGGGGTGAGGTGTTCGCATTGTCAGAACACGCGTCGGGCCTACTTTTGGCCGGGTGACGGTCTGCCCTAAGTTCGTCGCCCGCAGGGCGCAATGCATGAAGATCGGAAATCAGCCAGCGCCCTCCGGACGCCCAATGATTTTTTTTTTTTTACCCCGAAACCATGCACACCGCTGTCTTCGCGGGGGTCGCTCGGCATGAGCACGCGGTTTTCCCAATAGGCACATTCGCGACCAACAAGGCCTGCCATTTAAAGACGACAGGCGCTCAGGTATGTTGGACACGGGCGCCGCGGCGGTTGTTACCCCGGCTCCGTGTCCTCCTTTTCCTTCTGGTGCATGACGCTCTCACAGAAGGAAACCACAGCATTCCAATTTTTATGCTCTGCCAGCATAACCGGCACTACTGTTGGCAGAGAGAGATCTTGCCCGATCCGAGCGACTAGGATCCGCCGCTCGGCAGCCCGCTCTACGCTGCAGACCGTGAATCTTGGTTCTGTTGTGCTGGACGCCCGAGTCGAGTTGACCAAACAGGCGCCCCCTAGAGAGCGACGGACTGCACGACTCCCCCGCGGATTGTAGACCAACGGCCGAAATGAATAATCAATCTAATCCAAAATCTTCAGATATAAGATTTTGAAATTCAACCGGTGCTGTGTTACGATCATCACATTTAACACAAAAATCCGACATATCCGGAATTTGAAATCCGAAGATTTTGGATTAGATCGATTTATTAATTTCGGCCGTTAGACGTTCATATTCGTTCGATCCTGACAGTCACTTTTCGATTCAGCCTATTGAATTAGGCTGTGTAGCGCCAATCGCCTAAAATTCTGTACTATGTACCACCCACACACGCACACACGGGTGGTAATGTAATGTTATTGGGCCGTCTATAGAAGCGAAATTTCTGCGGAACGTTCTGCCAAAGCCCCGTTGAGTTAAAGCAGCAGCCTGTGCAAAGCAACCGCTGTAGCAATCCGGAGAACCAGACCGGCGCCGAAATTACTCTATACTTCGGCCTACATAAGTTTGCGTGTGCTCTGCACTAACCCGTGTGCTTGTTTGCAATGTTTTAGCTGTCCGACTAACCTTCAGGCCCTCGGACAGTCTATTTATGCCTATGAGGTAAATCAGGCGTCAATAGAATATTCCTAATTTCTGCCCACAAGGAAGCAAGAGTTGAGCCGATGAACGCGAACACAAAAAATGATTTTATAAAATCATACCTACATATTGTCTGTACAACAAATAAAAAGTTGTTCAGAATAAAAGGTAACATTTTAGGCCGTGATTTAATTAAGTAAAATGTAACTTTGTATTGTAACAATAAAACTATTTTATAACTTGTGATTGCGTGTTTATTTTGTTTAATCTCATGTTATAGATAACAAAATGTGAAAGTAGTGAGATCTAATACTAATTGTATTTTGATGACAATGTAATCACAACCATAAAAATGTAGTATGTATCTTTTACACGTTCACAAATAGATTATATTCAATCTTTCTAGTGGAATTAATAGTCCAATTGAAAGTGTTGATAAGACATAGGTACATGAATTAGACATAATACTAGAATTATTAAAAAAATTGAGCTCGAAGCGATCAAGCATCCAATTTTAGCAAAAGCTTACAGAAACGTTGGTATCTCGTGTGATTGGTAATTTCTATGAAACAGTAGAATAGTATGGCACATATGGGACTGATATATATTCAAGGCATACATAATATACCTTCATGGCGACTATTTCAAAATGGACGGCTGCTACATGTGTGTAGGATGAGGATGAGGACTATCTAAGAAGTATTTAAGATTTGCAAGAACCTACGAAAAATTCAAATATGTTAGAATATATACCTAAGAGAAATTTAAGGCATATACTTAAGAGAAACTAATGGGATTACTTTAAAGTCACCGATGGTTTTGTTTTGTGCTCATTCAGTGGTCCCATGCTATATAATTATGAAAGCTAATATGAATTCTTATATAGCTAATTAGTGTCCAAAGTCAATTCCGTTTTACAATCTTAATACCTACTGATCTATATGATATGAATAAAATTTCGTACACAACTATACAAGAATGTGGCTTTCAAAGAAAGAACAACACTCTTGGCGCAGTGGCTAAGCGATTGGCTTTCTACACTACTGGTCGCTTAGATACCCGCACGGAACAAATATTTATATAACGGTGGTTGTTCAAGGTCTGGCTTGTTCGTGCAAGTGACATTTGTCTAAAATTCTGCTCTTCGAGGCACTGATTCCATTTAGAAAATACCTTATTCGAACATTGAGGTATAATGTACTACATACTAGAGAATACATCTCAACTAGATTCTTTGTCACGTCAGTTAGAGCGCATACACTCTAACTCGCTTACGTCTTGTCAGGCCGCTTGTCGCAACGTGACGTGTTCGAGAGCTAAGTTGTATTACTTAGATATGCATTCATGTGCAGTGAGGTATTGTTTTAATAACTCGAGAAACATGTGTAAAAGCCGTGGCTACCCCGCGGTTGCAAGTTCATGGCCAATTTGTTTGTAATAGCTACTCTAGTACGTAGTACATTTTACCTCAATGTATTTGAGTGAAATTCTTAACTCGAGATACCCTTTAAAATAATCCTATGCGATGTATATTGTTTGTGGTATGAGGTAGTTTTAAATTACTAGTTTAGGTTTAACGGATCGGACCAGACGGTTACACATATATGTATAAAGGAATAATATTAAAACTCAAGGCTCATGCCTTGAGTTTTAATATTATTCCTTTACTCTGTGACTTGAGCGTTGGATTATTTTCGCTTATCTCCAAAGGTTAAAATCAAGATGATCAATTGCAGTGCTATTGAATCTTGCCGTTTCAGATCCTTCAGTATGCAGACAGTCTAACATAAGACTGAAACGAATATAGTTCAACAAAATCGATTAATATTTAGTAAATGTAATATTTTTATTAGGACTATTGTCAGCTTGTCAATTTTGCATCAGCTTACTGTAAATACCTACTTCCACTTCAAACTACACGAACATAAAATTTATGACTAGAATAAACGCAGTCGAATGCGTATGAACACCTTAATTCTTATAAACTAATTCATAAAAGCGATTTTAATTAAATTACAATGTACCACATTTTTTATAATTGTTTAGTTTGAAAGGCCCCATTTCAAGCAGAAAATTCTTAACATGATCGTAAAACTCTATGGGCTCTCTATTTAATAAATAACACCATTATCATATCCACTACCTATTATAGTTATCAATTTGCTAAAAGAATTACGTAGATTATGATAAGGCAATAGTAAATATCCGTCTTCTATTTTTAAATGGAATCATAAGTTTGAACATCTCAAATGATATGTTGATTAATAATAATTTAGATAAATTTAAAACCAATCTATCTGATACGTAAATGATATGTCCAGGGCAATTAAGTAGAACCTATTCAAGTCCAAGGATAAAAATTGGAGAAGAAAATTATTCCTATGAAGTAGTATCCTATAAAATAATACTGTATCATCCGCGGTTGGAAGTCTGGCATTCTCCTGGAGATAATGAATGTTTTCCACTTGCTATACATATTATCAACTCCCTCTAAATTAGCTATTGACAGATGATGTGATGGGATTCTCTTTCCTATTCCAATACGACGGAAATGCTCATTTATCGTATTCTGATCTGTTGTTGGTGTGGGACCAACATTCATGTTGCTAGAACATATCCAATACAAAACTGGACTAGCAGATGCCAAAAGTCTAGTTGTCACTTGAATATGTACAAAAATTATGCAAAATATACACAAAAACAACATGTGAACAATATACACAAACATTGTAGGATCATTGGCCCCAAAACATTTTGAATATTGCTTTGGCCTATAAGGCATCTTATTTGTATATCCAATCACACTTGTCCTCAATCCGAGCCTAAAACACAGCTTAATGTTGCACATAATATATGACAAGCAATGATACATCACTAAAAATATAATTGGTGCTGCAAGAACAAAGTTTGGAATTTGTTTTAATTTATAATATTGAAAGAAACCTACATTCCAGTAATGACTTTGAATATAAGAATATGATAATGGCAAGCTCTGATTACACCATGGACTTTCAGCACTACCTGGTAACACATATTCTGTATTTAATAAAAAATCTGGCAAATTATGATCGCTATGTACACAATACTTAAAATAGTTATATGTCTGTACTAATAGAAATGGCAATAGCGCTATTATCACAGTCAAAAACAGTGACACAAATGATGTGAACAATGGTAATAACAAGAATGGCAATATTATCTTATGTTTTAATGTTCTGTATTTGTACATAATTTCAGGTAAAGTTCTTTCTATAACATTTTTGAAACTTGCATAAAATATAAATCCTAAATTAACAGAGCCATTGGACCGAGTGATCATTGCCATTCCTGCTGGCAGACCACTCAATATATCAATGTTGGCAAATCTTAAGGTCTCACTCTCTGTACATTTAAACATTGCATAAAAAGACATCCATGCAAACAAGGTTTCTGAATATGGCGCCGAAAAGAATATACTAGCTGGATTGATACAGTATAATATAACAGATTTGTATGCTCTACATTCACTTCGTAAAACTCTTAAGCTCAGTCTGTGTAGTACATCAGCTGATTTGATAAACATAACAATATTTAAAATAGTTGCAGATATCAACAAAGTACTATGGAAGTTTAGCAGACTTCCAAACAGACTGTTAATTCCATAGGCAACATATCTTACAATTAATGGAAACAATGGAAAAAACGCTAAACAATTTTCGTAAGTGTAACCATATTGGGCAATGTGTATGAAGTACTGAGCGTCCCATCTCTTCATACCGCCTAATAATTTATGTATGACGACATCTGCGTGCGTTTTACGCAAGTTCGGGTCTTCAGGACTGATAAACACGTTAGCGTCGTGGTCCGGTATGATAAGATTTGATACTGCTTGCAAAATAATCAAGACAACTCTTGTGCTAAACGCAAACCATAAAATCTTTTGACGTGGGGAATACATCTGAAATATAAAATTATTTATACGATTCCTTTTATCATTTAAGTATTTGGTAGGTATAATGTTATACAATTATTACCTTCAAAAGCCAGATTTTCCATTTACTTTTATTTGTACTTATTCATAATTCACAATATTGCAGGTACTTTGAAAAATAAAAACTCGAAAAATTGTAACTCGGTACATAAGTAACGTTAAATTGGCAGATTTGGCAGTTATGATTGACAATGACATTGACTGACATGACATCTGCATCTAACGACTACATAGTAGTAGTACATACTACATACGACTAGTGGTGGTTAATATAGCGTATAGCGCGATTAAATAGCGCGCTATATTCACGCAACGAATAGCACATGCTATGCCGGCTCCAAGTTGACGCTATAAAAATAGCGCCATTAAAAAACAACGAGTAGGTAGCGAGGATAATAGCGCGAGCAAAGGCATAGCGTGGGCGTGGCGAGCCAGGTGGCAGTCATTGCGAGAATTCGCGCGCTATCGGTCGTTACCTAACGGGTTGAGTAAAATATTTATTTATTTTAGATACGCTAACGATGTGCGTACATTAAATTGTAAATTGTAAATATTTCGTAAAATAAAAATAAATAACATATACATAACGTCAATAGTAGGCATACACAACATCAAACAATTCCGTTCCATGAAAACTGCTATAAGAAATTATTAATAAAAGAAATATACCTAACCCTAACCTATTTAGTACAAATCTATTATCCCAAAGCATGGAAAGTATGAGGAAAAGTTTATTTACTGCTCCATTTTATGTTGATAGATATTATTTTACGTATCGAATATACTATAAAGTATTCAACATTAAGAATATAGCCTGTCTGTCCAACAACATTTAGCGTGATTCTAGAATAGTCACCGCGCTTTTATCGCGTCATTCGCGTACGCCCAGTTCGTTATAATTGTAGCGTGTAAAATAGCGCGCTATTTTAGGATAGCAAATAGTCTGTAGCGCGCTATTGCCATATAGCGTTTTTGAGCACCACTACATACGACCCGATACGTAGACAGATAAAACAATAGACTGCTCGCTGCTGGCTATCTTCCTTTGCATTTGCACAAGAAAAAGAGAAATATATTATCGACACTTGCAAAGAAAAGAGACAGGCTTACAATATTTCTGTCCCTTATCGCATGTCGGCTTGTCACATCATTGAGCCTTACTTTGACGTTTATAGACGTTGCAGAGATTCACGTCCAATATAATAATTATTAAACACGGAGATTATACAGAAAATACGATCTATTACGTACTCAATTCGATAATATTATATTTGCGCTAGTGTGCAATATGGTAAGGTGCAGGTTCATATGGGTAATCCTGAATAATTTACGCAATGCCTGTAGCTTGCAAATTTTGTAAATAAAGCATAGTTGTAAATCCTTTTCCATCGTGAGAAAAGCACCGTGCGCAGCAGTGGGACGGTAATGAGCGGATTATGCCATTTATGCGTGTGAATCTCCGTAAAAAAGATACTTAAAAATTCTTATTATACTTGCAGACTTACAAATTTTTTGTTTTTTTTTAAACTTTGTCCCGCATTAGAATTTCTGCTGTGTCGTGGGTGCGTTTACAGACATGAATTCCACATACAATACACCCAGACCCGGAACAACTACTGTAGATCATACAAATATTTGTTCTGTGCGGGAATCGAACCCACGACCCGGAGCGCAGTAGCCGATTGTATGAACCACTGCACCAAGCGTGCCGTCATGATGGTCAAATGATAATGAAACGATCAAAATATTTTTTTTATTTAAAACGCACTACTACTACTACTAGTTGCAACAATCCATTGTTGCAACTAGTAGGCCAATTAGGGCTCTAAAAGTGAATTCAAGAATTTGTTAGTATACTTTTTGAAAGTTTGAGCAATACCAAGTTTTTGTACCTATTTGGTACTATTTGGTACCAGAAATCAAATAATTTGTACCTCGCTAAAGAAGCGAAACTATTACGAGGGAAGTGGCCAGCCATTCTAACGTCAGAATGGCTGGACCACGTCGGTTCCGCCTGGTTGTAGGCATTATAACCAGTTCATATTTTCGTTAAACTTTAGTACCTCAACATATGTTTTTATTAGATTGTTTCGATAAGCCAAAAAAAGTTACTCTGAGAAAATTATAAACTAATACAACCCACATATAAGAAGTTTACGCATAATATTTATTTTTGTACAAAGAAAATAAATTGGTTAAAATAATTGGTTGGTGTAGTGGCTGATACAGTCAGCTGCTGCGCACCGGGTCGTGGGTTCGATTCCGGCTCGGAACAAATATTTGTACGATCAGCAGGTAGGTTTTCTTTCTCAAACTTTCAAAATCTCTCTTGGTCCAGTCATCCTGATGCTCACCAAAGTTTTGCAGGAAGCTATCCCGATGCAGTTCCAAATACTGTAACAGAAATGGATTACAATATGTGAAACTGATTACTGTTATAAAGTTATTATTCTAATATCACAGCCACACACTCGACGAGTAAAGAGGGAAGGGAAGTAGTCGAAGGAAGGAGGCAGAGAAATAGTGTGGCTGCGTTACTCGTCATGCCCACCATGACCACCGCTCCCTTTGTCGGTTTTCTGTGCGTAAGTCAAAGGGCCGGCAGTATGAACACGAGTAGTCGGCCACATATTCGAGCGAAAGCGCAGTCCGCATCCAGCGTTCGTATCGGTAGTACGTATATTTTAGTAGGTTAGCAGTCATGCGCCGATTTATGAAAAAGTATTCAAATTTATTGGATTATTAGCTGCTGAACTAGCAATATGCAGACATTAAGCATAAATTAAAACAGCGTATGACTCACAATTGTAACAAATTGCTATTATATTACGAGCCCCGATGCAAAATAGTTCGTCTAGTATGGAAAGTAGTGCAAAGCGTAAAATATCGAAAGTTAACATTGGTAAAATAATTAAGAACGTTTAATAAACAGTAAACCACAATTTGAGGAACATCATAACTGAAATTCTTTCATGACTAAACATAACAAAAAAATCAAAAAAAAAAACTAGAAAACATAACTCAAAAGTATTCGTCTACCCTTGTCACTCACGCAAAATAGTTCGTCTACCACTTAGTTGTGTCGCCTTTGCTCTCAATGACAGCTTTAATGCGAAGAGGCATGGTTGCAACCAACGCTGCACACTCCCCAGGCGTAATTGACTCCCAGACAACCAAGAGTTTAGCCTTTAAGTCGCTCTTCGATCTTGATGGGTTTTTACGGAGAACTTTTTTCATTTTCCACCATAGGGTTTCGATCGGCGACAAGTCCGGGCTGTTAGATGGCCATTCGATTGCAGGGATGCTTTTCGCCAGTACCCACGTCTTTGTTGTCCTTGCAGTATGGCAGGAAGCACCATCCTGTTGAAAAATGAAGGAATCTTGATGCTTAAGTGACGGAATAGAGGGCAGTAAATTCTCTTCCAAAAGGTTTTGATACCTTGCAGCATTGATAGAACCATCCACAAACTGCATACCACCAACACCTTGTGCAGACATGCAGCCCCATATCATAAGAGACGCCGGAAACTTCACTTTGCGTTTGAGACAATCAGTATGAAATGCCTCATTTTTGTTCCGAATCACTTTTTTCCTTTCATCGCCGACTTTCACTTCAAATTTGGACTCGTCACTCCAAACGATACTACGCCACTGATCGGAAGTCCAATTTAAATGATCACAAGCAAACTTCAACCTCTTTTTCTTTTGTACAGGAGTCAACAGTGGTTTCTCCTTAGCGGTGTAAAATCCGTAACCCATTATTTTGGAATTATGTCGATTTTAATATTTAACTGAGGCAATAACTAAACAACGGATAACGAAAATTTGACAACAGTGAGACAATAATGTAATGCGAGTTGCGAATAATGTAAATATTATCGTTATTGTTGTCATCACGAACACGATTGTCATTATCCGCTGTCGCTGTCCGGTGATAATTGAAAAGTTTAATTTGGTGTTTTAGATTATTGTAATTACCAAATCATTTTAGTATAGTATATAGTGTTTTAAATTATTTTAAGTAATTACTAAGTAATGTACTGTATATAAACAAGCTACACATAATTCATAATTCATTATAATGTTGCAAAACGACTCAACAGCAGGATAACAGGATAACTGACAGCAGTTTACAATAACAGTTGTTGTAAAATAACACAGCAGTGTAATTCATTATTGAAATGTAGCCGTTATTGCCATCTCTGATCACGAGTCTATAGAATACTCAGTTTACGATATTTATTCTTGTTCAGAGATAATTATGGGTAAAATTTACCTTACTTGGTAACCCTACAGACAGACTTATACAGACAGACCGTAGTAGTAGTAGTAGTACTCCGTGTATTGTAATTAATACTCAGTCTACGCAACAGACAACATTTCTGTCCCTTATCGCGTGTCGGCTTGGCACATCATTGTGCCTTTTATTTTTTTATTGATGTCCAGTGGAAATTCTACATGGAACTTCCTTCACCCCGGGGAAGGGCAAAGGGGCATGCCGGACTCCGACCGGCTAAAACCACTGGAGCGGTCATCGTCGGCACCGAAGGGGGGCTCCAGGTCCTCGCAAGATCACACTAGAGCCGCCCATTGGTGCTACGCCTTTAGGCACATCTCGGAGGGGATGACTGTAAAGTGGTCACCCCCTCTAGCGGAGGGAAGGCGACTGTAAAAGGGTCGCCCCCCCAGGCACTTCTCGGGGATTGTAAAGGATCCCCCCAAGTCTCGCTGTGCGCTGTGCTGCGCATACGGCGGCAACGTCATTGTGCCTAACAACCTTGATGTTCATAGAGGTTGCAGATTGACGTCCAATTTAATAATTATTATTCATGCAGAATAAACCGAAAATACGATCTATTACGTGCTCAATTCGATAATATTACATTTGTGCAACTGTGCAATATGGTAAGGTGCAGTGTAATGAACTGCAGAAGTGTTTGCATGGTGAAGATTGCCGGATTGGCCTTTCACTCGTAAGTTTTCGATCGTTGTCGCTGTTCAAGAGTTTCTATAACTTAAAGGAAGTGACCGGTGCAGCAAGTGAGTTAGTATAAATGAATGTGGCGTCTTATTGTGTGGGTAAGTGGTATATATATATGAAAGCGGCTTACTCAGGCGTCAGTCAGGTTGGTAGAATGCTTACGTTGGCGATGAGATCGGACGGGATACGCTTGGCGTCCTGTGGACGCGCGTGCCAGGCCGCCTGGATTTGAGGCCTGGCAGAGGCGTCGACACGCGCATCATTTTCTTTGCCATGCGGATGGCAAACTCGTCGATCGGTTCTAGTTTGGACTCCCGTTGTATGACGCCATTACGTACCAATTAATGTGCGTTTAGTATGGTGCGCAAGGTGAGGTTCTGTTGCGAGCGGAGCCTCTCACGGAATGGTTCGCTGGTTAGGGCATACCATGCTGGTATGGCGTACGTCAGCTGGGGTCGTATGTATGATTTGTAAATAGAAATCTTGGCGGTAATGGGTAGATTTGATGTGAGTATTGGTCTCGGCATGAAACGGGTAGCTTTGACCTTTGCTGTAGTGTTTAAAACGTGTTTGGACATGTTCAGTCAGCTCAAAAGGAGCGAGCGCGTTATTTACCGCCTGACGCAGATGTTCACCGGTCACGGTTGTTTCGGTGCGTACCTGCACAGGATAAGACGCGATGCCACGGCACAGTGCCACCATTGTGGAAGCGACCAAGATACCGCACAGCACACGCTCGAGGAGTGCCCTGCGTGGGTTACCGAGCGGCGGATCCTGGTCGATCGGATCGGGCAAGATCTCTCTCTGCCGGCAGTAGTGTCGGCTATGTTGGCAGAGCAGTGCAGTGGTCTCCTTCTGTGAGAGCGTCATGCTCCAGAAGGAGACTGCAGAGCGGGATCGGGAGAGGGCCGATCCCGCACGGAGAAGGACGAGACGGCGCCGGGGTAACAACCGCCCCGGCTCCTGGGTCCATCACGCCTAAGCCCCCTGCCGTCGTTACATGGTAGGGGGCCTCGGGGGTTGCGGGCGCGCAGATTGGGGAGTCTGTGTGCTCACACCGAGCGACCCCCGGGAAGACAGTGGCGCGCACGTGGACACGTGCCGCCGTGTGCGTAGCACAGCGCACAGCGAGGCTTGGGGGGATCCTTTACAATCCTCCCCGAGAAGTGCCTGGGAGGCGACCTTTATACAGTCGCCTTCCCTCCACTAGAGGGGGTGACCGCTTTACATTCATCCCCTCCGAGATGTGCTTAAGGCGTGGCATCACTGGAGGGGCTCTAGTGTGATCTTACGAGGACCTGGAGCCCCTCTTCGGTGCCGAAGATGACCGCTCCAGTGGTTTTAGCCGGTAGGAGTCCGGCATACCCCTTCGCCCTTCCCCGGGGTGAACGAAGTTATTATTATATAACTGTTTGGGGTTGCTCCTCAAAAACTCATTTAACTAGAACGTGCTCAAAGTGCAGGATGGATAGTGGCAGACTACTCCCTCTCATTCTTTCATCCGATCCAAGCAAAGATTTATGCAATATCTGCCATATCCGCTTTTCAGCTTCCTGAATGTTAACGATAATATCAATAATTATAATGGTTATATTTATGAAAAATAAATAAAACATCCGTTTTTAAGTTTATTTATAATAATTGCATTCTGTCACGTAATAATATTGTTACACCCAGATTCATACGATTTTAAATAATTCTAGTAATCTAGAATACACCACAGAGGACACACCTATTTTGTTTATTTAAACAGGGATTTCCGAATGCTCAAATTAATGCGTTATTTGCCAAGAATTTGGAAATACAACACAGTATCAAAAGCATGAAAGCTAGCAACAAGACTAAACTATAATTTAAATTTGCCCAAGTTTGAAGTTCAAGTACCCATCAATTTCTAAAAAAAAGTTTTAAAGTAAATGAATGCATTGCTCTTATAAACATTAACATCTCAAGATGTTTATATATTTGCTGAAAAATAAAGGTCCGCCTATGACCCTCATATTCTATACAACAAATATAGTCTCACACAAGTGATTCCATCACTTCTGGGTAATTTTAACACATTCCCCTACAAAACTGAGCAACAATAGCACTCTTCCATACTTTTTACAACTTAAATTTATTTACCTATAAAACCACTACAATAGGCTACAAAAGAAAAGTGTAATATAAAATTGTTTTTTACCACCACAAAATAATAGAGAAATATATATTTTACATGTATACATAAACAAAACAGAAGAATATATAGGCATATACGTATATAATTGAGATACATACATGGAAAAAGAAAATAAACTATTTATTGTATTTTGTTTTTTCAATATATTTTGTCCGTATTCAACCAATATTCAGTTTTAACCTTGTGTAATGCAAAATAATCAGTCAACCTTGTACACCCCATTAAATTGTGACTAACATAAAAGTTATGAAGAAGTTTGGAAATTATACAAAATCAATAATTTTCCATTACTCATAAAATATTATTAGTTTATTGCATGAAAGTGCGTTACTTCCATATTTTTTTCAAAGCAAATCTATTTACATAAACTTATTTATTTACGTAATTCTACGCAAGTGAGTTCACATCGATAACATAGAGTATAACAAGAACACAGCAGTAAAATGATAGAAATAGCATATATATTTCTTTACAGTAGCAGAATAAAAAAGATTACGATTTTAATCAGGAATTCTGGTGTTTTCACATATTGTATAAACAACAATTTTGCATACTGCCAACAAGAAGACAAGAGGAATGAATTTTATAATTATTACAATTACATAAAGGAAAACAGAGACGTGCGTAACGACAGACACACTCATAAATGTAAGGTGTTATAAATTGTAGTCGCTAGCTTATCCTTACTTACACCATTGCATTGAAAAATAAACCATCTGATAGTGTTTCTATAAAACGACAGTCTAAAATATTAACATGTTTCAATTTATATTCACTAAGTGTTTACTATTTAATAACTATTGAAATTACCTTTCAATAAATATGAATATGACTATAGTATTTTCAATATTTATTATTAGTTAAAACATGCATTTGTTACAATAGCGCCATTTTAAACTTAGTCGTTTTTATATATCGCTCACACAATTTTATACCGAAACCGTAAACAATATAAATATAGAACCATAGTCTTGTTACAAACACACGTAAACGAATAAATTATAACTAAGCAGCAATGGCCAATCCTGAATGAGGATAAGTTTTACTGTCTATCAAATTGTCACATTCTTAAAACAGTAGAGCCAAAATGCAGTTCTTTCTAAAGCAATGCTTAATTTCTTTGTCAATCTGTTACTTGCGTTTATCAAAGCCTGTTAAGTAGGACATCTTGCAAACCACACGTGATCACATTAAATGAAGCTTAGAACAATAAATACAACTGTGGTACATGAACAAAACGAACTTCATTTTATATTTCTACCTAAAATTCCACCCATGAATGTTGGTGCCTTGTTTGTAACAAAAGTACAGTTGTAGTAGTTTGGTGTAAGCAAATCGTAGCCGCAGTAGTGGACGTCTAAGTTGCTACGCGCGCGAGTGTTAGCTCATGGACAGCTGGCCGAGGGCTAGTAGCCTCTCCACTGCCGCGTTCACGTCGCCGAACGTCGCGATCAATGCTGGAAATAAATTATGAATTTACTAGCAGTGTTGTACCATGGTATAACTGACTACCTGTGATGTAGAGTCAGATTGCCTTTATATTGTAATATCTTTGACATTTTCACAGGTTCGTGCAATATTCATTTAAAAGAGTTGAATACATGGAGAGAGCTATGCTTGGTACTTCTTTACACGATCGAATCAGAAATGAAAAGAAGAACTAAAGTTGCCAACATATGTAGCTGGAAGGATAGTACTTGGCACCTAGCTCGTAGAACTATTGGACGTCGTTGGGGCAGAAAGGTTCTTCTCGAGTGGTGACCGCGCACCGCATTTTTTTATCAAGTGGTCTTCTCCGGGCTAGCGCACATTTACACTATGGTTGCTAACTGCTGAGTGAAGCAGCTGGAATAACGTGAGACGCCGCAAACAACCATTTTTGGATTTCAATTGTACTATTTTGAATAAACGTATGCAGCTACTGCAGCCAAAACATCTTGACTTTTATTTTTTTATTCTTATTAAAAATCACTTTTATTCAGTTTCATTGTATGATGCTCACCTTGTAAGTTAGCTTCCCGGTTGAGGAAGCCCATAGCAGTGAGTTGTTCGAGTTGCTGCGAGTAGCGCTGCTCGGGCGGTTGCGACGTATTTGTTTGGTTGTTCGACATCGCCGACATCATTCGCTGCATGAACTGTGCACCAAATATTCACCGATTAACATCGTTTAGGGAACTTAATGACAATGATTGGTGATATTATCGTATTATTGAAGCATCAACATCTGAAATCATTATTAGTGTATTTTTACGTATTTTCTGATCTTTACCAAAAGCATACGAACTACGTTTACCTATAATATAGCATACCTAATTTACCTAAAAATTCATGTCATCATCATGAAAGAAATATCAAAATACTATATGTTCCTTTTCTAGTAAGAAATAATACTGTTGATTTTATAACAGAAAGTATCAGTCGTTCTTTCTGGTATTAAAACAACGGTATTAAAGGCTATTAAATGTTTTCTACTTTAATGAGCACAATTATTATAGAATCGAATGCAAACATATTTACGTATCTATGTGCATATACAAATTTAGTATCGTACTGGGTGCTATAGCAATTCACAAAAAAAATACCATTTCGACGTGCGCGCGGTGTGCATTCGACTGCAATGCGGCGCCGGCAAATACAGAGAAAGTATTTAATATCTACCTTTTTGGTGGTTTCAGCGCAGTTAAGAGGGAAGGACTCAACTAGTTTTAAAACCATTCATTATTATAATCCACACTGTTTAGACATTTTGTAATTAAAAGAAACAATCGCTATTATGAATATACAGCTGTAGTCAACTACTTCAATTACAGTGTTAAATTCGATAGTAATATCAGCTTGCATCTGTCCCACTGCAGGCTTCTAATCATACAGTGATGGAACATTTATTGATCACTATGCTTGCTCACTGTGTGTTGGCGATTACGGACCATTATAGATCCAGGTAACCTGCGATGTTTTTTATGCCTAAGAAAGTATATCGACGGCAGCAAAGTAAAAATGTGTTAACTGCAATTTTGCGATTTTCTGATTATTGCATTGTATTTTACCAAAAATATCATGTTATACCATACATACCACGGCCAAAAAAATACATATATCGCATATTACTTTTGTACTTTTGTCTCGTAAAAGACGACAAAAACACCTGTTCTGTAAAATTGCACGACGTAGATGCGTTTAATTAATGAACTGCCGCTGGAAGCCTTCTAAATCTTGTATCTTGTACAAACTTAAGACGTAGAAAAAAAGAAACCTGCACAATTAAGTTCTGAACTTGGTGTGTTTAGGATTTATTATAGTCAAGAACAAATTTTATTAATAGTAAATGTGTTTATCATTTACTGAAATATATGAAACATCATGCAGACGTACGGTCGCGTTCAAAGTCCAGTAGCAATTTTACAATGCGATAGATTGAACCTTTGGTTCGACTTACGGCCTTCTCTTAACTGGGTAGTTTCTATACGATAGACACGCACATATCACTATTGTCTGGAACTGATTGTAGTTTATAATTTCAATCAATTAGTAAATAACATGCTAGCTTAGCGGGTAACGTAATGTGGTGGGTGC
Source organism: Diloba caeruleocephala (assembly GCA_947459985.1). Taxonomy (NCBI): domain Eukaryota; kingdom Metazoa; phylum Arthropoda; class Insecta; order Lepidoptera; family Noctuidae; genus Diloba; species Diloba caeruleocephala. Next base: position 10,568,997 of record OX381618.1, read on the forward strand.
GATCTCGATCTCGAAAAATCTATAATATACGCGATGGATTACAAAGTGTTTTATTAACACTTTTACCCATGATGCGTTCTCCTGGAAAGTAGTGTTTTGTATATAACTCTTTTTACTTTGCACCCGTCGATATATAACACTGAAAGAGTCAAATTGGTACATGCCAGGTTCATCATCATCATCATATCAGCCATAAGACGTCCACTGCTGAACAAAGGCCTCCCCCATAGATTTCCACAACTGTGTCGTCAATTTGGGGGGAATTTGCCAGTACTCGCCACGCTTGGCAGGCGGGTTGGTGAACGCAGTATGGCTGCTGTTCGCTGCTGCCCATCCCTCTGGTTTAATTAAAGTCACATGCCAGGTTATGAATCCGCAACCTTATTGAAGAAGTGAGTCTGTTAACCTCCTGGACACAGCAACATCTTGTCATAATTTAGAAATAAGATTGCTATAAAAAACACTTTGTAATATAACTACACTATGAAAGTACCGAACGTATATCAATGGTATATATATATATATTTACTTTTTCTTTTTACTTTGCCCCACACTAGGATTTCTCATGTGTCGTAGGTGCGTTTACAGACATGAATTCCACACACGTTCCGGCACGAACGTACACGACCCGGAGCGCTGCAGCCGACTGTATCACTGCACTAACCATTAGTTTAAGAGAATCTTGGATGGCAATTGATTGAAAAGTACAGCTTTGAGTTACGCGGCGTTATAGTCTATATATTTTAAGTTTTGGTGCGTATTATCACAGCAACAGTTGGCGTTCCTACCAAACCAAACTATTAGTGCACCTTTACAGGCTAAATATTATAAGAACTAGGGCAATTAGGGAAACTAGTAGAACTATTTGCATTTCGGGCTCATTTGTGGTCTTCTACGGACTAACGGTTAATGTGAATTGAAATTTCCTTCCTTCCTATAACTTTACTAGACAAGTTCATTTTTTAAAAATATATAAGAAATATAATTAAACTTTCAATATATATGTCCCATGACTCGAGACTTGTAGTTATTGCATTTTAAGATATATGATAATATGACGTGGATACATTTTTAACCTTATGTCAATGTCATTAAAGTCACACCACGCGATAGATGCGTGGTAATATACGTCAAATGCAAAAACTATATCAATTAAGAAAAGTACGAGGACTTATGACAAAGTTATTATTATTAAACAACCTGCGTGAAGAGCTCAGGGTTCTGTTGCGGGCGGGGCGGTGCGTTGGGCTGCGGCGTGGCGGCAGCGGGTGGCGTCGGCTGGGCCGGCGCAGTGGCGGCGCCAACGCCCATGCCCAGGTTGCCCACGAGCGTGGGCGCAGCGCTGCGCAGCTGTTCCAGGCCTTGTTGAATCTGCAGCAGCGCGTTCAGGGCCTAGCGACCATATTACATATACAAACATTATAGCAACTAAGTCTATCATCATCATTACATCAACCAAAGGACGTCCACTGCTGAACAAAAGCTTCCCCCATAGATTTCCACAAAAAGCCATCCAACGACTCCCAGCGACCTTCACCAGGTCGTCTGTCCACCTCGTTGGAGGTCGTCCTACGCTGCGTTACCAGTGATGACACTATATGTCACGGAAACTTGGTCACTCAATATGGGCCATAAGAGAGCTCAAGGTCACACAGCGAGATATGAAAAGAGCTATGCTTGGTCTATTGCTCTACGAGATCAGATCAGAAATGAGAAGATCCGTAGAACTAAAGTTGCCGACATAGCTGAAAGGTTAGTAAACTGAAGTGGCAATGGGGGGGCGGGACACATTGCTCGTAGGACCTGATGGCCATGGGGTAAAAAGTTCTCGAGTGGAGACCGCGCACCGCAAAACTAAGTCTACGCTGTCTGCAGATCCGATATACACCTTTGCCCAGACAGATCAGAGATGGACATGCACATCCACAGACACGATGGCAAAGTATGTACTTGCATTGATTAATATGTTATTTAAAAATATAATTGGATACAAACTAACCTGTGGGTTAGACATCATCTGCTGCATTTCAGGGTTCTGTAGCTGCGCGAGCATCTGCGGCATCATTGTGCGAATCTGGTCTTGTAGTTGAGGGTTGTTTGCAAACATTGGATTCTGGAGGAAATGGAGAAGAATGAAACAATCCAATCTTATGCACGTTCACATGGTAAAAATCTATAAATTTTGCATAGAGTAGTCCACAGCTGGACATTCACAAAAATAATGTTTCCGAAAGTTATTTTGTTGACAAAAATAAAGGCTTAATGGCTATTACCAATCTGAAGTAAACCAGCTGGAAACTCATATCGGTATTCTGTCAGTCGGAGAAGGCTTGTTGCTCGCTCGGCGGCAGTGTACACCGTGTGCTAATGAGAATCTTTTGACAAGTCACATGATGTTTGTCCCCTTATGCACACAAATATTTTTCGATTTACCTCGAGGTTGACCTGTGTACCTGGTTAATAAGCTGCGATGCCATCTCAGGGTCAGCGGCGAGGGCTTGCAACATGGAGTTAGTGTAGGGGGCTGAAAGCATTGACTGCACGAGACGCGGGTTCTCAGACATCTGCTGTAGCAGTGACTGCATTCCCGGCGTGTTGATGAGGCCGGGCCCGGTGGCTGGGCCGGTTCCGGCAGCTCCGGCTCCGCCGGCCCCGCCACCACCACCGCGCTGCCACGGGTTAGGTAATGGTTGCCGGTTTTCGGCCCCTTGTTGCGGATTGGAGCCGTCTACTTGGAATAAATATTTACTGGTTAATGCATGTTTAGTATATTACCCAATATAATTATATTAGCTATGAATTTATAACTTAATATACTATTATAAAACTTGACATACCAGAGTTGTCCACCAGTCCTGAAAATGGGTTGCCTGCCATACTGCTAGCTACATTCAACATTGGCTCCTGAATGTCTCTATACATTCGTTGAAGAGCATTGTAGCCACCTGAAAAGAAGTGATTTCCAAATTTCAAAAATATTGCTGTGTATGCACTCCTACCTCAAATGAGCACAAAAACGGCGGTCGATTGACGTCGCTTATTCTCAATTGATGCAACACTTTAGACTTTAGACCTGTCTGTATCAAACTTCGTTGCTGCCTTACATTCAGGCCATCACATTGACACATTGCTCGTCATCATCATCAGCCTATCGCAGTCCACTGCTGGACATAGGCCTCTTCAAGTGCATGCCACTGATCGCGATCCTCGGCTACTCTCATCCAGCTACTGCCAGCCACCTTGCGCAGGTCATCACTCCACCACACTCCTCCACATTGCTCTTAATCAACATCTTATCAGCCTAAATATGCCCACTGCAGAACAAAGGCCCTATAGTCTTCCACAATTGTGTCGCATTTAGGGGGAAATTTGCCAGTACTCACCGCGCTTGGCAGATTGGTGAGTGCAGAATCGCTACAGTTCCCCCAAAAGGAACTGCTGCCCATCGCACTGCTTAAGATTCCTTTAGTCACCTTAAACGAAATCCACGGGAGAAGTTGGAGAGGTGCTATATTCTCAATTCAGACCCCACAAGGATAATGAGACACTGTTACCAACTAAAAAAGATCTCCGCAATGCTAATGGTCAATTACATAGAAAATCAATTCTTTGTTGCTGTCAGAGGTGATACTGATAGACAACTCACCAGGTATGCTCTCAAGGTTGGAGAGTGCGCGATCATGGGAGCGCATGAGCTCCTGCAACATGGCGGGGTTGCGGGCGAGCTCCATAGTCTGACGTAACAACTCAGGATTGTTCAGCATGTGGCTTATCTCCGGGTTTCTCTGTATATAATGATGAATATATTATATTGACTCAAATAGTTGTGTCGCATAAATTTCACAAAATGTAATGCAATTTAATTGTATTTTATCATCATCACATCAGCCAAAGGACGTCCACTGCTAAACAAAGGCCTCCCCATAAATTTCAACAATTGCGTTATTGTTATTATATGCCATTTGTAAAAGTGGGTATAAAAATATCCTATTTTTTTACTATTGATCGAACAATATCATCAGTGCAAATCTAAAAATGCAATGTTTAAATGGCACGAAAAACTTAAATACAACACTAACAAATTGCCTGGATGTTATGTCAATTTAAATTAGTGTTTTCAAACCTGTGGGTCGCGCGGCCCCCAAGTGTGTCACACACAACGTCTCGTCAACGTCCGTCTTAGGGGCGCGGTCGTAACTCAATTTTAAGTAAAAAGATGCACAGTGCACTTGATTTCTCGATTAAAAGGTATAATCTCAATAGAAAGAAATAAATATTTCGTCTTTCAAATCACTGACAGTTTTATTACGGCCTGGATTTTTTACTTGTAAAAGGGGTCGTATATTCTAGAAGCTTGAAAAGCACTGATCTAAAGTAATCCCACTGAATAATGAAATAAACATAGAAGAGCATAAACATGCATCAATTACCATGTATTATCTTCAGCTTTTATCCACTTAACCGCAGTGGTTCGATTTAATTCGAGACACAATTAAAATTGCATTGTCTCGCGGCCGATGGTTATTATTGTGTGAGCGGATAAAACAGAATAGAAATCTTACCGCCATTAGGTCTTGCATCTGCGGGTTGGATGTGATCAGCGAGCGCATGTTCTCAGGATCATTCATCATCTGCTGCACCAGCGGGTTGTCCAGAACTTGCCTCAGCATGTCCGGGTTGGACAGCAACTCTTGTTGCATTCTAGCCTAAGTAAATAATGATACTAACTTTATCCTTGCTTTTCTATTCCTTGGGACCTAATGTTATTGTTGGTAAGTTCGATCATTTAACCAACTAAACAGATCAATCACGTGATCGGAATAACTATTGCCACCTATGCGCCTGGGGTTACCAGGGCTTAGAATTAGAATTTTAAACCCAGTCGCAAGTGGTTAAAAATTAGTTTTAAAGCGGACGTCATTTTTATCGAACTAACTTTCCACTTACCGCACGTAAGCACGTAACGCAATGACAACTGACGAACTATGAATTAATGCGCTCGATTTTGTAATTTGATTTCATGCGAGACGAGTGAGGTAGCGCGCGCAGTTAGCGGGTTGCACGACTATTAAGATATATAAAATCCGGCCTGTAAAGACATCCGGCGCCGCCAGGTCTCGGCTCTTAAAATCAGGTGTCGACCGGATTAAGCAGGTGTAGACCGGATTTATCCAACTAGGTAGTATCCCTGGAATGCAGTGGTCTCTTTCTGAGAGTGTCATACTCCAGAAACCGAAGAGCGGGATCGGGAGAGGGCGGATCCTGCTCGAAGGAAGAGACGGCGCCGGGGTAACAACCATGTGGCGCCTAATTCCCATACGCCTGAAACCCCCTGCCGTCGCTAGCGTTTTAGCCGCATGCCCCTTCGTCCATCCCCGGGGCGGAGGAAGTTCAAGTAGAATTTCCAAAGGGCCCAGTAAAAAAAAATGGTGGTAGCCCTACTTGCACCCAACTATACTACAAAAGACGCCTTAATGTTTAACCAGCCAGCCATTCAGTTAACGCTTATCTTTCGTGCTTTAACAGTACCGTCATGGCGACACATGTAATGTTTACACTTTTGCTTAATTAATTTGTGATTGAGAGACATTTACACAAAAACTGGAAACATGTAAATGGCCTTCTACATTTAATTTAGGCCACCCCTCTCCTCCCATGGGTGTTGTAAAGGCTACCAGGGAATTACGACAATACAGTAGAGATCTTTCGCTCATAAATTAAGCCCCCTTTTTTTACTCGGGGAAATCCTCATGGACGTTCTCCGCCTTGGAAGCAGCGGAGTGGCATACTACTCCTACCGGCTAAAACCCCCTGTTCCTTCCAATTACCAATCGCAGGGGGTGCGGCGTGTAGGCAGTGGTCCACACCCCTGGCAGGTATTGGCCTGTCACTTGGTCTGACGGGCCCCGTCTCTGTGCGACTTGACCGGCCGCACATTCGTTCAGACAGGCGCGCACAGAACAGAACGCGCCACCGTCTCGGACCTGCTTATATTTGGGCGACTTCCTGCGGATGACTAACTAGGGACACCTATTTCGTCACCCGCAAGCCGTAACTCATGAAGATCATTCACTGTTGTTCACCGGCGCCCGCACCCAGTGCGTTTTCTGCGGCGGGAAACAGATGTGGTCTGGTGGAATATGGTTGAGCTGAGCGACACTGATGCATTCGCCATGCCTGTCATACGAATTAACGAGTGCCGCCATTAAGGGGCGATCAGTTCTTAAATGCCATGTAATATGATATAATAAATATTCCAAATAACTCTCAAAGTCAAAGTCAAATATTTTTTATTTCAAATAAACCAATTACTGGCACTTATGAAACGTCAGAATTTAAATTGCTCGGTTCCAATTAGTTGATCCTATGGAGAAGAACCGGCAAGAAACTCCATGGATACTCTTTTAAAATAATTGAGGTTACAATATTGAATTATATAGTTATTACACAAATTATTAGATATCACATAAATGTTTTTAAGGCTTTATCAACACATTGCTGAAATATACATATAGCAGCTATACAGTACAAAGAGCACCTCACATATAATTGGTTACCAGGGAAGCCACATGTGCAGAAAGTAGCTAACGCCATATGTCCCTATCGTCAACATAGTCCCTAACCCTATACTAGGCATTTTTCATGAGAATTGTTTTAACGTGTGCTTGAAACTTCCCATCTGTGAGATCAGTAATTGCTTTAGGTATCTTGTTATAAAATCGAATACAGTTTATTTATTGGTTATATTATATAATATAGTAAATAAATAATAATATTATATAGTTATTGGTTTTTGACAATCTAAATTTAGGAACAACTATTTTATGTTTATTTCTAGTATTTATACAATGAATGTCGCTCTTTACATTAAACATTAGCAGGTTTTTACGGACAAACATAATATTTTCAAAAATGTAAAGGGAGGGCACTGTAAGTATATTAATATTTTTAAAAATCTCTTTAAGTGATTCACAAGGACCCATATCATAGATGGCGCGAATGGCCCTTTTCTGTAATACAAATATTGAATCTACATCAGCCGCCGCCCCCCACAGCAGAATGCCATATGACATTATGCTGTGGAAATACGCAAAATATACTAGTCTGGCCGTAGCTTCGTCAGTTAGTTGCCTAATTTTTCTGACTGCTAATGCAGCAGAACTTAACCTATTGGACAGAGCCTTTATATGGGCGCCCCACTGTAATTTAGAAACAATGGTTATACCTAGAAAAATAGTTTCATTTACGATCTCGAGTTTGTTGCCTTCAAGAACTATTTCCAATTCGACTTGAGGTACATTTGGCAATGAAAACTTCAAACATTTGGTTTTATTACTATTCAATAAAAGGTTATTTGCAACAAACCATCTAGACATAGAGGATAAGCTATCATTAAGTTGTGTAACTTCATTGACATTCCTCTTGATTTTAAAAATAAGTGATGTGTCATCAGCAAATAATACTATATTAGATAATGCTGACATCATAAAAGGGAGATCATTTATGTAGGCTAGGAATAGAAATGGGCCCAGAATTGATCCCTGTGGCACGCCCATTTTCACTAGGGACCCTGAAGATGTTATGCCGCCTATACCTACTTTAAGCTGTCTTTCAGAGAGGTAGGATAATACAAGCTCGAGAGCTCGACCACGAATTCCGTAGTGACTTAATTTGCAAATGAGCGTACTGTGATCAACGCAATCAAAAGACTTGGAAAGATCACAAAAAATACCAATAGCATCATGTGCAGGCTTCTAAAATATCAGTGACTAGTTTCGCACCTGCGTCTGTAGTCGATCTACCCTTCGTGAAGCCGAACTGCCGATCGTGCAAAATATTATTAGCGTTAAAATGAACCATCATTTGATCAAGCATAATCTTTTCAAATACTTTACTTAATGTTGGAAGAACAGAAACAGATCTATAATTAGAGGTATTATGCTTGCAGCCTGATTTAAAATTGGGATTACCTTACTGTATTTCATCAAATCTGGGAATGTCCCACTATCTATGCAAAAATTGTCCCACTATCTATGCAAAGATTGAAAAATTTTGCAAGAAACGGGGCAATGCTCTCAATTATAGATTAAAGACTCTGTAAAACAACTATTTGCTTAAGCCGGTAATACGAGTATGCTTCTTCTTCCCTACATGAATATGAGGGAGCAAAGCAAGGCAAGTGAATAGGGATGCAATCTTAATGCTTATCTTTTGATAAAACGCCTGTTGTCTCAATTAATAAATAGCAAAATAAACTTCGTAATTTTTTTAATAGTTAGGTTTTATTCAAATTTAAGCAATATTATTTAAAAAGGGAAAAGGAAGAAAGGGCAATTAGTTCACCATAAGAAATAGAGTAAACCTCCTACCTGCAAATCCATAAAGGTGCTCTGACCAAGTCCCAAGCTTTCAAGGCCTGCTAATCCACCCAGTGAATTTAATCCAAATGGTGTGGCACCAATGTCAGCTGAAAAATCCATAATTAATTAGATGTGTACATCTTTTAACACAGTTATAGATCAGAGTACTAATGTTTAAAAAAGAAGTAAAGGCTTTGTAGTATGTCGGTTGGACATACTATTTATTTGTTTATCAATGTAGACCGTTTTTTAGATATATATTTTTAGTTTCTATTTATACAGCATGGACAACCCCAATAATATTTTCGTGGCTTTCTTGTCCATCCTAATGTGGTTTAGAAAAGAACGCTTTTAGTAATAAGACTGCCCATTGTACATAATATTTGTGCAAAAAAATTTATTTTATGCTTCAAATGGTGTACAATAAAGTATTTTCTATTCTATTCTGCTGCCTTCTGGTCAAACAAAATTAGATGCAAACAAATGTGGTTAGGCTGCTATTCCTGTAACGCAGATTTGCACCCGCGATGATCGCGATATGATCCGTATGAACCCTCGACCCAGAGCGCAGCAGCCGACTCGCAGCTGACTGTATCAGCCACTGCACCAACCATGCCGTCATATTGCATGTATAATGTTTCAGGTATTTATTAGGAACTAGGTATATAGGAAATAAGTATATAGGATAGAACATAGAATTAACTTAACATTAAATAAGTGTAGCCAGACTATCTCACTATATAATATAATTTAGTGGCATATATCTTATATCTTTAAATGAGCAATTCTTGTATATATATATATATAATTGGAATCTCGGTATCGGCTACAACGATTTTCATAAGATTTAGTATATAGGGGGTTTCGGGTGTGATAAATCGATCTAGCTAGGAATCATTTTTAGAAAATGTCATTTTATAGGCGTTTGAGTAGTCTCAACTGAAAAATATGACTCTTCCTGACATCTATTGGCGAATAATAATACTATTTTTTGTGAGCAACTAATTGCTTTAAAGACACAACAGCAGATGGCGTTGTTAAGTAACACGAAAATACCGAGCAAAGCTCGGTCATCCAGGTACTATTATTAAAATCATTAATGCAAAAAAATAAAACTATACAGTAAATAGAAATTTTTGCCTTAACACGGTTTACATTGAACTAAAAAGTAAAATATGTTTATTAAACTAATAATTTTACGTATAACAAATCGATAGGTCTCGAAAATCAATTTTTGTAGCATCCGATTTTTTGGTTCCAGAGTACACAGATTATTTCGATCAACTTACTGTTAAAACCAGCCTATTTGATTGTCGGTACTATAATTATTAATAACACAGACAGTGTTTTGTATTAATTGAAAATACATACTCCTTGTTCATAAATGATAGTGTTAAAAACTATTGAACATAAAACATTATCATCATCAGCATTCCAATAAAAAAATAACATTTTCAGTTCCTTCATAACACACATTCAATTATTGTTTATATTAAAATGCAAATTGGTGTAGTTATACTATTTATTTAAACATGTGTCATATGTATTTTCTTGTATACATAGAACATAGAATTAACTTAACATTAAGTAAGTGTAGCCAGTTATACTATTTACTTATTACTTACTTATTACTCTAATACTATTAGACAAGCTCAATCATTATGAGCATTTAAAATAATGGTAAAAGAACATTATCTGTCTCATATGTTGACTTGAAATATCCAATATTGTACCAGCAAGTATCTATGTATAATATTATATATATTTAGAGTATTCAATTATTGTTTATATTAAAATGCAAATTGGTGTAGTTATACTATTTATTTAAACATGTTATATGTATTTTCTTGTATACATATCAATATCATTATCATCATAATCATTTCAGCTGAAAAAATATCCAAAGATTGTCACAACAGGTTTTGGGTATGTGTTGTGTGCTCATTGGGCGGTTTTGCCATGATCACCACATTTGGTGTTTGCAGTTTAGTTGTAAATGTACTTGAAGGACATTGCTACCTATCCTCTGGCTAACTCCTTAATCGCTTTTTATTTTTATATTTCATTCAAATATGGCATATATAGAACTAGTAGTTGTAAGGCACCTAAGCGTTTTTCTTTAAAAAAAAAAAATTAATTCAATATACACATATATAAATTTTTCGTTACAGCATACAAAGTCAGTGAGTTAGTAATGAATGTAAATATATTTTATAACTGTTGTTTTATAAATTAAGGGGAATTGTGTATATACTATAAATTTAACAATAATTTATTTACAATAACTCATTGTTAAATAATTTTGGAGGAGACTCCTTACAATAGCCTCCAACAAGACGGAGAGACATCCTGCTGAAAGTCACTGTAACCAGTCTGTTGAAATATCTATGGGGAGGCCTTTATTTCATCAGCCTTCTGCAGTGGAGGCTGATGAAATAAATATATAAGTTAATTCATAGCTTTCTTATTGCAGATCGACACAAAATTCATGGCTTAATTGTTTCTTATCACAATAATTTAATCTATATCAAAATCAGATTCAGTTATTTTACTTATTTCATAGAATAATACTTTATACACTACTGTTCAAACCTATTACCAAACTATGTTACTTGAATACATTAATAATAAGTCAATCACCTAATTAGAATAATACTCCAACAAATTCCAATTAAATTATGCACCTATTACAATCAGCAGTATTCCTTCATAATGTAGTGTATTTCAACAATTTTATGTTAATTTATATTGAATGTCAGCTAAGCATGAATATGTAAGCCCTTAGAATAGAATAGAATATACTATATTGTACACCATTTGGATCATAAAAAGAAAACTTAAAATGTTAATACAATGTACAACGGGCGGTCTTATTGCTAAAAGCAATCTTTTCTAGACAACCTTAGGATGGACAAAAAAGTCACGAAAAATAATAATGGGGTGGTCCGTGGTGTATGGATAAGTAGATGATAGTACTTAATATTTAAAACAACTTATTATGTAGCCCTTACTACAAGTACAAGTTTTACATGAATAAAAGCATAGAAATATATGAAGCAACTACTCTGTATTATTTCAAAGATACATGCATGAGACATGACTTTATTTGAAGATAAAAACAAGCCGTAAGACGGACGGAGATATAACAAGACGTAGGTAAGTAATACAATACCTGGAGGGCGTCGCGTTGCGCCTTCAGGCTCAGGTCTTGGAGGCGTCTTGATCACGAGGTGGACTGTCAGCCCATCCTTGATGTTGTGCTGTTTCAGGGTGTCGACATCATTCAAGATCTTTCCGGCAAATATGAGACATAATTGCTCCGGTTCCGCACTGAATTTTGGGGACAACACTTCCTTGAGCTAAAATCAAATAACCGACTCACTTTTATATCATCGAATCGAATAACTAAATAAATGTCGTCAGCAATTGCGTGTGCAATTTCTGTTATTACGCCATGAGCAAAGTTTCTGGCGGCGCCGTACTCACTTTTTTAACGTCAGCATCTTCGTCAATCTCGACTTGCTGTTTTTCTTTCGGTGTTTTCACTGTGATAGTAATTTTTTTGGGTTCGTCCTGTCCCTCTGCCATTTTGGCAAATCTAGAATGACTCTGTACTTTGGTGGAAAAGCAGAAATATGTACAAGAACGTAGAATTTGACGAATTGTGATAAGTTGACGGCCGAGGGTACGGCCCACTTTGGTAATAAATAACTTACAACACTGACGGCTTAAATTTCAAACCCTTCAAGGTTTTATAACTAAGGTGTTAAGGTTTAATTTGGTGCAGTCTACGTTTCACTTACAAGTTAGTCACTGTTTAGAACGTAGAGTTTAGAAGTACTCTATGAAACTCTATTCATAAAGCTTGGGACCCAGACCCAATGATGAACATGCTAAAAAATTGCTAATGTTGCCAGATGTAAGAGTTGTCTTTGACTTATCAAAGACAAGTTTGGACGTGGGTTCGGACAGGTTCATTTATGGTGACATTCAGAAACGAGTCTAAGCTAAGTTCACGCTTCCATCTGTCAAAATTAGGGGCGTAAGTAGTGCATTTTGACAGATGGAAGCGTGAACTTAGCTTAGACTCGTTTCTGAATCTCACCCTTAGGGTCACCCTAATTTACGCTTAGAGTTCACGCTTAGACTCGTTTCTGAATCTCAACCTAAGCGTGAACTTACGCTTCCATCTGTCAAAATGTGCATTTCACCCCTAGTTCGGAGTGCCGCCTGAGTAATTTTTTTTGACATGAATAAACAAAGGTATCAGAAAATGCTCGGTAGATTTTGAAGTGAAACTTCTTTTGGGACGGTGTGAATTGGATTTTATGAAACGAAAATGTGTAACGAAAGAGAGACAACTATAAATGTAATTATAGGGCTTAGCCTGTGAGAGAATGAGATAAAACACGTTTCTATATAGTTTCCCCATTCCCTAGTGTCGGTCAATTGCTCTCTCTCTCTCTCTCTTTACCACTTCCATAGTGTATTCATCTCATTCTCTTACAAATTAACCAAAATACATAGTTTTTTTTTTTTTTTACTTTTACCGCATGTGAACTCACACTCAACTTTTTTATTTGCTATTGTGCTATTATAGTCCGATTCAGATTCACCCTAGTAAGTTACTTTACTAGATTGTTGTATCAAATAAATAAAGCCAAACTCGAATAGACTGGACGACATGATTGGTGCGGTGGCTAATCGATTGGATTTCTGAGTTACCAGTCGCGGGTTTGATCCACACACGACACAAATATTTGTATAATCTATAGATAATTATTTCGTTGCCCAAGATACAGCACAAATCCACTAGGCATCGTTTAAAAACTGTACATAGAGTCTATTAATTTATAAATCTAATAACAGTCCGTACAATTGTAATTTTAGTTGCGATTACCTACTAGTAAGTCAGAACTCAGATGGGACATTATTGTAGAAAGAGAACCTTAATATGATGAAATCGTAGACAAAGTAATTCATTATGTCCGTAGACAATGGATAGTGCTCCCATATTCATATTTACCACGCCTTTATGCATTTCTAGGTGTAGGTATAGAAGTATATTTAAAGCTGAATCCTCATAATCAGTCTCAGTATTATTTAATACGTATGTGTAGTACATTAGCAACAGATGATCCACTGCTGGTGAGGGATAAGCACCGAAAATTAACTTCGCCTTCCTTCGCCACTTCCTCTCTCATTCCTCCACACAGTTAGGAAACGTAAAATCAGACTCTCAAATAGTAAATGTGTATGGTGGGCGGTATTTTCTAGTCATTGGTAAGTTTTTTTTTTTTTTTAAAAACGTAGCCCCACTCTAGTATTTCTCCTGTGTCGTGGGTGCGTTTACAGACAGAAATTCCACACACAATACACCCAGACCTGGAACAACAACCTGCAGATCATACAAATATTTGTTCCATGCGGGAAGCGGGAACCGAATCCACGACCCGGTGCGCAGTAGCCCACTGTATCAGCCACTGCACCAACCGTACCGTCAAAACCGCCTTGACTGCATGTTGGTAATCCTACACTAAACAATACATTAAAAAATAAAATTCATATCTCTTTTATTTATAACATACAAATTACATTGAAAATAAAGATAAACAAATGAATAGAGACCCGCAATCGGTGCAGCGTCCAGGCCACCAAGCTATCGGTAATTAGGGCCCCAGAGTAATGAACCTTATCACAGTTCGTGCTATGTCGAGGAGAAATGCTTTTTGTACACACGGCTACACGTGAAGCTCGACACCCAATATAAACATAACTATGCTATATGCGATGAACAAAGTACGAAAGGGACTACCGTGTCATCGGCCGATCACAGCATTTGTTGCATAACGCACACAGACGCACTTCTTTTGAAGAAAAAAATTGCTCGCCGTTCGAATCCCAACGTGAACATCCGAGTATGAACATTATATGCAGATAATGTTCATATTCATTTAAACGCTTGCTTTACTTAGCATAGTAGGTAGTCGAGCCGGAAGTCATAATTTTATTGATCTAACCAACTTTTATTTTATTTACATTGTCAATTTTTATATCTGTTACTATTGTTGAATCCTGAGGTAACACACATAGCTTATGTTCAGTTTGATGGTCTGTTATAGTATACATAATCAGCCCGTTACTGTCCCACCACTAGCCACGGGCTTTTTCTCACGATGAGAAAGGTTAGGCCTTACTCCACCACGCTGGTGATGACGATGTTTTCTTTCACCGTTAACGCAAGTGATAATTAATCTGATCAGCACATATAGGTAATTTCGAAGACACGTTTATAAATGTAATTAGTGACTGGCTTGGGCAACATGCATAAAGGACTATTTAGATAAAAGCGATCTTTGACGATACCGCTGTGGATAGCTAAAAATTCCGGGCGGTACCTATATACCTACCCAGAATACAAATACCTACCTAGCGGAATACCGCTCGGTACTTTCGCCACCCACAGTGGTAGCGAATATCGCTTATATCTGAATAGGCCTTTAACCAATACCCAATCCAAACTATCTCTAATCAGTTCAGTAGTTTTGCTGTATAAATGTATCAAACAGATATATTTGACAGATAGACAAAAGTTTTAAGATTATTAAGGTATTTCCATTGGAAATATGTTCCCAAGCTTCCGATGTCTGTGCAAAATCACGCTGACACATTGACGCTAGCGCTGATGTGATTACGCAATGCGGGTCTTATCTAACTCTAACATCTAACACACATAAAACTTCATACAAGTGTAGTCGCCCGTATATGATGCTCATAACACTTTCTATCTAGATTCTTAACTATCTATGTTTTGTCTCGTTATTTCAGCCGAATAAAGTCCACTGCTAGACACCTCCCCAAAGATAGCCATGACGGCCGGTCTGGGGGTGTTGTGTGCTATTTGGGGTTTTTGCCATAATCGCCATGCTTGGCAGGCGGGTTGGCGATCACAGTTGAGTTGTTGTAACTTAATTAATTAAGTCTATATTCTAATTATTCAATAACTAGTGCTTTGTCCGCGAGTTCGCTTAGAATTAACAATTTCCCATACAAACTTCAACACCCCATTTAACCTCTTTAGAGGATGATTATTATGCCTATGTCCTTCCCCAGGGTTCAAGCTACCCCACACAAAATGCATCAAAATCGGTTCAGGGCTTTAGCCACGACAACGTAACAAACAGACAGACAGAAACACATTCGCATTTATAATATTTAATATATTTAGCATTGATAACCTAGTAGTTGAACCCTTGCCTTCCACAGAGGAGGGTATGTGTTCGATCCCCGCCCGCACCTCTTGACTTTTCAGATTCATGTGCGGATCAGAATTTGATTATCATTTGCGTTAACGGTGAAGGAAAACATCGTGAGGAAACCTGTACACCTGAGAGGGCTCCAATAGTCTTCTTAATGGTGTGTTTAGTCTGCCTACCCACACTAGGCCAGCGTGGTGGACTAAGGCGTAACCTCTCTCATCCTGAGAAAAAGCCCATGCCCAGCAGTGGGACAGTAATTGGCTGTAAAAAAAAACTTAATATCTAAATCCTTTACATATAATTTTGCAAATTCTATAAATTTTTATATATATGTATTTTATATATTCATAATAAATAATAATAGATGTATAGGGCTCAGGCGCAGCGCAAATCAAAAACAAAGTATTACGAAACTAGCTAAACTTGCTTACAAAATATGTATGTATATGATACGTATCTATATATATATACTGTGGGTAGAGCACCGCATGTTGGTGTATGGTGTGTGCCACGTGCTCAAACTAGCAGGTTTTGTATAGCTTGATCTGTAGCCGAGTATTCGAGTATGTAAAAGAGTGCGACGGAACGACAAAAAATATTACACCCTTTCGCACGATTCGCAGCGTTCAACTTCTAATAGTTCAAAGTCCAAACAGTCTAGGTTGATGCGTAGCCGAGTGTACTAATACTATTTCTAACTATATCCGTGTTTGGGAAGAGTAACATTTAATTTATCAACAATTTGAGTTATGTGAGCATTTCTTTTTTGCCACTACACATTTGTAGAATGTTATTGTCGATTAATGACTTTTACTACATCTACTGGTGTAATCAATAAATGACACCAAACTGATTTTACAGATTACTGATTCTGTACTGCTTAGGAGCATATTTGTTATAAAATTTTACAGAAAATCATTTTACATATCATAAATACATAGTATTAAATAAAAAAATAACTAAATATAAAACTAAATATTTCAATGTATGAAAATTCGTATGTATTATTCATCATTATCATGTCAGCCCAAAGACGTCCACTGCTCCAACAAAGGCCTCCCCATTGATTTCTACAATTGTGTCGTAATTTTGGGGGGAATTTGCCAGTACTCACCATACTTGGCAGGCGGATTCGTGAGCGCAGAATGGTTACCTGTTCTACAGAAGGGACTTCAACGCAAAGCTGGGCACTCGATGCAATGGTGAGTTGAGAGTGGGGTATTTTAGGTATGGGCAACGGAACCCCAGGGGACAGCGGCTGGCCAACTTTTCGGAAAAGGACCTGATAACATATGACCGATGACCAATATAAGGCAAATATTCAATGATGTCTCTGTGATCCATAGGGTGAAACCACCCAGTAGTGATCACTGAATGGTAAGAGGCACATTGAATTTTAATCTCAAAGTTCAGAGGTCTCGTCTCATGAAGTCTATGGTCCAGCCCTTTAGCGCTCATATCCAAAACCCCGAGAGCTTTCAAATAGAACTCTAAAATCGCTTCGAGTGCGTAGGTCATTGCGTATCTATACTGAAGACGATTTAAATGGTAGGTTTGTCGAAACTGTCCAAATGGTTGGGTCAAACTTCTTTAAAATCCATCGTAAAGGCATACAAAAAAAGTTGTCCGATCACACTCTTGACCTCATGGCAGAAAGACGTGCCACGACGCTTCAGTCTTCCGATGATGCTGAAACATACCGACTGACCAATAGTCGGATATGTTAGTCTTTGAGTCATACGCGTATACGTTCCTTTGACACTAATGGTGTTAAAGAGACGATTGAGTGGAATCAAGGGTCCAAAGTGTTCGCAAGAGCCAGGTCTATTGGGCAAAGTCGTATTATGAAGCTAAAGACTGAGGATAGCAGCGTCGACTAAGCCAGAGGTTTTGGGAGAGATTGAGAATTTCTATCGACAGTTATACACCTCGGTAACAATACCTACCATTGGGTCTGACAAAGCCCCACGAGCCAAAATAACTCTACACTATACCGAAGATATCCCGGACATCAGCCTGCACGAGATTAGGATGGCCTAGAAACGGCTTAAAAATGACAAGGCGCCGGGTGGTGACGGAATCACGACACGACACAGCTTCTGAAAGCGGGTGGAACACCGGTACTTAAAGTCCTTCAGAAGTTCAGAAGCTATGAAGTTCCGTCCCACTCGTGGGCACAACGCCGGAGGCATGGAACAGAAGCGAGGTGGTGCTCTTCTTCAAAGAGTGTGACAATAGCCTGTTCAAAAATTATATACCCATCTCGCTTCTGAGCCATGTTTATAAGCTGTGTTCAAGGGTCATCACGAATCGTCTCGAGCGTAGGTTTGATGACTTCCAGCCTCCCGAACAAGCCAGTTTTCGAAAAGGTTTTAGTACCATAGACCACATCCATACGCTGCAGCAGGTTACACAGAAGACTGAGGAGTATAATCTGCCACTATGCTTGGTGTTAGTGGACTATGAGAAAGCTTTCGATTTGATCGAAACCCAGGCAGCGCTGCAATATCTGCTGCGGTGCCATCTTGACTATCAGTACATCGAAGTATTGAAGTGCTTCTACAGAAACGTCACCATGTCGGTCCAAATACATGAACAGAGCAAGGGGGCAATTCCATTGCAGAGAGGTGTGAGACAGGGGGACGTCATTTCCCCAAAACTGTTCACCGCTGCAATAGAGGATACCTTCAAGCTATTGGAGTGGAAAGAAATCCGACTCGCCTAGGCAGCGTTGGGAAAACTTCACAACGTCTTTTCGTCATCAATACCGCAATGCTTCAAGACGGAAGTCTTCCAGTGTCTGTTACCAGTAATGAGCGGTGTTCAAAAACGCTATATGGCAAAAGCGTAATACAGACTATTTGCTATAGTCAAATAGCGCGCTATTTTACACGCTACAAGTATAACGAACTGAGCGTACGCGAATGACGCGATAATAGCGCGGTGACTATTCTCGAATCACGCTAAATATCGTTCGACAGATAGCGCGCTGTGTTGAGACAGCGCGCTGTTTTGGTTAAATTCTTAATATTGAATACTTTATAGTATATTCGATACGTAAAATAATATCTATCAAAATAAAATGGAGCAGTAAAGAAAAGTTAATAAACTTTTCCTCATACTTTCCATGCTTGGGATAATAGATTTATATGTACTAAATTAACATATGATAGGGTTATATTTCTTTTATTAAGAATTTCTTTTAGTAGTTTTCATGGAACGGAATTGTTTAATGTTGTGTATGTTGTGTATGTATTATTGACGTCATCAAATGTCATGTATGTTATTTATTTTAATTTTACGAAATTTTTATGTATGGACATTGTTAGCGTATCTAAAATAAATAAATATTTTAATCAACGCGTTAGGTAACGACCGATAGCTCGCGAATTCACGCGATGACTGCCACCCGGCTCGCCACACCCGTGCTATCCCTTTGCTCGCGCTATTATCCTCGCTACCAACTCGTTGTTTTTTAATGGTGCTATTGTTATAGTGTCAAGTTGGAGCCGGCATAGCGTGTGCTATACGTTGCGTGAATATAGCGCGCTATTTAATCGCGCTAGACGCTATATTAACCATCACTAGTGATGACATATGGGACAGAGACACGGTCGCTTAACAATGTTATCATGGGCCTCATAAGAAAGCGCTAGGTCACTTAGCGAGCTATGGAGGGAGCTATGCTTGGTATTTCTCTACGAGATCGAATCAGAAATGAAGAGATCCGTAGATGAAGTAAAGTTGCATAGACATAGCTGAAAGTATTAGTAAGCTGAAGTGGCAATGGTCTGGACATTTCATTACTCGTAGAACTGATGGCCTTTGAGCTTGATAAATCCTCCGGCTAATCCGGATGTGATTGGATGGTGCTATTCTTAGCCGTTCCCTCATGGCACATCACATTCTCACTGAGAATGTAATCGGATGATACATTCATATTCAAATTGTAACCGAACGTATTTTGAATAAAGCAATGCTTTTCTGGATTTTCCGGAACTAGCTGATCAAACGGAAATGAAGCACTGGTTTATTTTGACTTGACAGCTGACAATTGACATGAACAAAAACAAAAAACAGTTTCCAATAATGTCTCTCGCAAAATTTTAATGAAATTACTACACAATAAAGTTTGGTAAGACGAGTGTTCATATTACTTTATGTATAAAATTCCCATCTAAACAATACATTTATGACGTAAATTCCTGTTTCAGCGGTTTTTAATTTTTGTTTTAGGTCTTCGATAGGTGACTTATTTCATAAGCACTGAGTGATATTATTGCATGCCGTAGAATGCCTAACACGAGCATTTAACTTTTATTAATTAATAGCAGGAAATGGAGGTATGATTTGTTATTATGTGGTCAATCTAGTTGCATACTCTTAGTAAATCGATTCTACGTTTGTAGGTGGATTTACAAGACACTTTCTTGCGTGACGAGGATCAGCAATCACAAAACAGCTCGAATCAAATATATTCAGTACAAGCTAAAAGAATAAATGACAAAGTACAGGGTAAGGTCTTCATAAGACTAGTTTTTAACTTTTATATGGGTTCTAGTCCATGATATACCTATCATATTTTTTAAGATGCCTCATGTACTAGTCAGGTCAGTAATTATCAGTAAGTTCAAATTATGTAGCTAAATATCTCATACCGGAAAGAGTAGTAAAATTGAGTAACTGGCTATGAATTCTGGAAGCTGAATAAAATAATAACATAACTTGAATATATTTTGATGACACACCTTAAATAACAGACATATACTATCTATTTGAATTGTGTGTTTTAGATGAGAAATCAGTATCTGAACATCAGGCTAAAGAGGAAAAAGAACAAGCTGAAAACATAGCTTCAATGCTGATGCGTAACTACGACACCAAGTTATATGGTGAAGATGACACATCTCAGCCAACTTCACGTGCTGCACCCATCATACCCATAGAAGCCACACGCAAGAAAAAGAAACGAAGGAGGTATTTATATAGTCTTAAAAGTGTTTTTAGCTAACTAAATAATTAGCTTTAACCCTAGTTTATATTTGACATTCTATGACAGTTTGGTGACCACAGTTATAAATTTCTGGCTACTTGTGCAAATGTAGTAACATGTTAATGTGCTGTGATAGATACTACTGGCCTAGATAATAGGCACATACACATGCACCGAGTTGCCCTAAATCAAACGGGGAGTAGATAATTATGGAACTCTAAACTTAGGAAACTTTGACAAAAAGGTTGAATGCCCTCAACTACCTTGTTAAATGCCATGTTTTTGTTTGTCGAGTTAACCCAGAAGATTATCCCGACATACACAGGTAAAGCCCAAAAGCAGACTATTAGAGCAATGTTTAAGTTGGATGGATTCCATGACTCTCAGATGTAGTAAATCGCAACAAACGAGACAATGCTATCCCTTGTATGCATAGTTCAAAAACCACACTAATGCGAATTGCATTTTCTGCACTGCTCCTTTAATATACAATAAGCTACCTACATTTTGGAAGGAACAGAACGCACATATATTAAAAATGAGGCTAAAGCAGTTCTTAGAACGAAAATCATTTTATGACATAACAGAATTTCTAATTGGCAACATTTAATTAATCTAATAACTAATAATATATTCATTTAAATTGACATTATTATACTTTGACAATTTACCAAAAATTTTCATTTTTCTGTATTATTTTATTGATTGACATTATTATAATTTGACATTGTACTAAAAAAATTCCGTTTTCTGTATTCTTTCATTGATTATTATTATTGTTTTATTAATCCAAGTAGAAATATGATTGTAGTATTTTAAAGTATGTGACGTAAATTTGTACGCCACAAAGGCCAAACATGACTGCTCTTTTACATATTTATACACCATGCATGCATAATACATGTAAACTTATGTTTTCACAAATAAAGATCTTATCTGTGATGTGGAAGCTAGCTGTATGTTGATTTTGTTGTCCTTAAGTTCATTGAGAAGATCTGCATTTGTCAGTAGCAATAGCATTTGCACCTGGACACTTAAACAAAAAATTATTATCACTTTTAGAGCAATCTGTAGCATAGATTACTAGTTGCATTGGATGCAGCATCTATGTTCTTTTTTATATTGAACTGGCTTGCATATGACCATTACCTCGCCTAATGTGAAACAATGAAACAGTTCGTGCCAGCTCAGAATGCCACCACCCCATCTCCTCCCATGGGTGTCGTAAAAGTCGACTAAGGGATTAGCCGGAGGATGGGCAGCAGCGTCCTTCGAGTACATTAACAACTCAACTGCGATCGCCAACCCGTCTGCCAAGCGTGGCGATTATGGCAAAACCCAAATGAGCCCACAACACATCCATATCGGTCGTTGTGGACATCTTTGGAGGAGGCCTGTGTCCAGCAGTGGACTTCATTCGGCCGAAATGATGAAAAAGAAATGATGAGTGCACACCCAACTATAGGAAACCTGATCATTCACGACTTGAAGATTCCCAGGTTATTATAGTCAGGAAACATAGACTGTGGCACAATGCTGTTCATCTAGTTATCCACTGATGTAATAGGCTTGGGCGAAGTAAATTGTGCAGTTCCAATCCACATTCACCGAAATGTATCCAATAAAAAAAACCAATAAGTTTGCAATCCTGCATCTGTGACGAGGCTCTGGAGCCAACCGCATTGACCATGTGCCTTCTTGTCAGTGTGCCTTCTTGTCAATGTGCCTCTTAGCTTGTCTCTCAATCACCTCAAGCTTTACATGCTAGTATTTGACAGTAAAATTCCAAAGATGTAAGAAGAATTCCACACATAATCGGAATTGTACTGCGTATAAGTTGAGCAGTTCTTCAGGTGCCAAGCTTTTCTACTGCCAGTTGAACTCTTGACTCATTGTAAGCACCAGAGTTGAGTGTGTATGTGAGAGTAATGCCAAGAAGCTCGAGATGGTCAGTAATGTTTAAGAAAGTCTGAGACAGTAGGATTTTACTCCCTTGAGGGAGAAAAAAGACACACTTCGGTCTTAGTAGCATTAAACCTGACCAAGTCAGTATCACCCCACTCGGTCACTGCTTTCACGGACTAGGTTAATCATTTAACAATGGACTCTCATTGGATATGTAGCTCTCAACAACAGTGCTGACATTTGCATACCCAAAGTTACCAGGCTATAACAGATTGTTTATGTGTATTAAAAACATTGCTGCAGAGAGAACCAATCGATCGTCCTGAAGGAGTCTGGCATTAATAGTCAAATGGTCAGATGAGCAGCCATCAACGATTACACGTATCGACCGATCCCTCCGAAAGTTCGATATCTAATTGCATAATCAAGCAAGTACGCCTTATAAAGGAAGCTTGCTAATAGGGCTATCGTGCCAAACACTATCAATGGCCTTCGGGATGTCAAGGGAGACAGCAAATGCTTCCCTGTTTCTTGGTGGCCTTGCACCAGATGTGAGTAGCATACACAAGGAAGCCGTCGAAGGGGGCCGGTTTCGGTGGAAGCCGTTTTGCCGATCATTAATGGTCATTTGCTTCGAGGTATGCCAAATTCAGCACATGTTCCATAGTCTTGCAGAGTATGGATATTACCCAGATGGGTCAGTATTTCACAGGCTCGGCTGCCTTTTTTTAGGTACGGGCTGCACGTTAGCTAGCTTCCAAGCGTTCGGTACTTGACCAGTCTCTAATGAGAGTCGAAATAGGCGCGTCAAGATGTAAGAGAATTCAGGAGCACACGCTTTAAGCACTATGGCTGGAATCCCATCCAGGCCACTAACTTGTTCATGTCCAGATTGCGTAGCGTTTTGTGAACCTGCATCTGGCGGATGCGAAAGCCCGACATATGCGTCACGCACCCACTTAGAGAAGTACGAGGTGTAGCGCAACCAGCATAAAGACGCGAAGATTTGAAGGAGAGAGGCAAACTTGCTTTCTTTTCAGTGGTGTGGGCTAGTGAGCCGATGGTTCTCAGCAGTGGAGGTAGTGAGGGGTGACAGAAGTTGGACTGCGTTCCGATTAGAAGGGCACTGTAGCTAGATAAATTACTGGACATAAGAGACTAAAAGTGACGAGCGCAATGTGGTGCCATACCACCCAGGACTAGCCTTGGGTAGTATTATAATTTTTATGGGCAGGCATGAAACTTACGACGAGACGAATGATTGCTCGTCTTACCTCCAGGTTATGTAAAAAAACTTCGTTGCTTAAGGTTTCAAGCGTCAGTTCATGCTAGGCATGCCACTTGCTTCTGCGCTTCAGTGCGCCCGCACTCAAGCCCCAAACCATGGACGATCTTCGGCACCCTTGTTGCTCCCTGGACCAGCTGGGTGAGATTTAACGATAAAGCTAGTTTTCTCGTCTCTCTTCCTGCATGGTGTGACCCCAGTAGACCGGGAAGACTATTCTCATACGCACTCTATACTCTCACTCTACTGTCTACTGGGGGTAAGCTCAGTAACACTAATTGAGCAGAAGGGTACCGCTGCTGGGCCACATCCGCTGCCTCACTAAGGTAAGGCTCACACAGGAGCCTGGTTGTCTCTTAATCTTCGTTGTGCAAGCGGTAGACAGAGGCATAAAGAACTTCCTCCAAGCTTGAGTTCACCAAAACCCAAAGCGTAGAGATTCTGGGATCTTCAAGATTTCGGAGTAGCCTATAGCAGACGTCGTCTGGGGCGTATAAATCACACAGCACGTATCTATCAAAATCTATGTGCTTACTGGTGAAAAGAAATAACTTCTTGACCTGATGGACCTCATATTATATTATGCTTAATCAATTTAAAGTTACTTAAGTTTTAGAGTTCCGAACGTCCAAAGGAAAACGGCAGAACCCTTATAGGATCACTCGTGTGTCTGCCTGTCCATCTTTCACAACCAATTAGCTCCGAATCTACTGGACCGAGTAATTTGAAATTTTTAAAGATTAAAGATTTTTTTAAATCTATTTTATTAACATTATAATTATATTTCCGCGCAAACAGCGGAAGAAGCGTGATAACGGATCGCGTAGAGCAATTAAATAATAAATTTGGTACACATATGGGTTTCTGCGACCCAAACACGGATGTGTAACGTAAATAAATGAATTTTGAATATGGGGGTGACTTTTGGGAGGCAATATAAAAAATTTAAGAATAAAGTTTTGCAAACTGTACCGTGTAATATATGAAATGGAAGGACTTGTTGTGAGGATCTCAAATACATTTAATCTATAATTTTAAAATATATCCTGTTACAGTTATTTAAGAACATAGACGAAAATTCACCATCCGAAATTATTAGGCCTAAAATTTTGAAAAAAAGTGTACGTTTGATCTCTTTACCTATAGATTATAGGAGAAGCTATAAAAAGTCTATGGTCTTAAAATATCATAGTAAATCTTCCAATGTTGTGCTTACGAACTTACGTTTGCATTTGGAATGCATGGGAGAACATGTGTGTCACCTACAATGTTGTGTTTTTTCTACGGAAAAATTATTGATACTTCTTGTTCACCTTAACTACGCCAAGCCAGGCATCCGTCACTTCTCGTACCTGAAGATAACATATTCATATTACGGAACCCTCTCCACGCGAGTTCAATACGCACTTGTCCGGTTTTTTATGTACGCATATCGATATCCTGTCATTTTAATTTTATATTCCTTGTAAGTTGTTTTTATTAATCATTATTTTCTTAGGGTCCAGTAATTCTAACAGATAATGGGGACTAACATACTAATAACTGGTGACCTGTTACACAGGTTTTTCAAAGTCTACTTCACGCACAAGTCTTTCACATCTGTGGAATTTAGTTTTAAGGCAACTTTGTAAAATTATCAACTTTAAACCCCCCATTGTGAAGAGACATTATTGTTGATGCCAATGATATTATACCATAGATATGTTACGTCCATATTAAATGGCGCCCAAAACTCAGTCTCGCTGTATGTAGGTATAAAGCTATAAAACTACACACCTATGCTGTAAGAAAGAAGAACAAAAACAAAAACTACGAGAGTAAAAGAGATAGCTATCTAAAATGACAACATGTGTACTCGATGTCTTTATCGCACCTGTGATAGAATATATGTGTCTCTTTTCTTTGCTTGGCCTGTGTTTTGTTTGAGAATATTATTCTATAGATAATTTGACTAGTATTTATATTAAAATATTTTATATGGTTCGCTATTCACGTGTGGTATAAGATCCCTTGTTCTTTATTTAGTTTTGCTTAATAGTTTGTGCATTTTCTATACGCATGACGGTATTGTTATTACTTAATTAATAAAACAATACAGATTGTGACAGTGTGTGCTCGAACAGTCTTGGGCGAACTGATTGCGAGGTGCTACAATTGGGGGAGCTTTGGTTCTTACTTCTTTTAATATATAACATCATTGGTTGATGCCCTTTATTTCTCTTACTACACTTATTTTTATCATTGCAGATCACAAATATCTGTATGCCTAACAAACTGCCGTTATGAGTCAATACGTAAGGTCGCCAGTGCTTTCGGAATGCGAGAGGTATCTGAAGAAGATGCTTGGAATTTCTACTGGACTGATATGAGCGTCTCGGTGGAAAGGGCTAAGGAGATGAAGAGGTTTCAGCGTATTAACCATTTCCCTGGAATGTTGGAGATATGCAGGTGCAGATATTAAAACATGTGTTTAAATGGTCAGATATTATATGTAACTTGATTTTATTCAATATGTTCTGTTTTTCAGAAAAGACCTGTTAGCTCGCAATTTGAATCGAATGCAGAAAATTTATCCAAAGGAATATAATTTCTTCCCGAAAACTTGGTGCTTGCCGGCAGAGTAAGCAGTCCATTATATTGTTGGGCAAAGTAATGGGGGGTATTAAAATCTTGACCATTATTAGAAGCTTATAATATTCAGATAGGCACTTCCATTTCCGTTGGATTTTACTTCTTTTTCTACATTATACATCTATCTTTTTCGCACATACGCTCCTTTCACTTGGCAAAGGGTGCTGTTAAACTAAGAGCTCCAAGCGCTTTGATCTACCACTGGCATGAAGTTTTCTGTTGTGTTAACTTGTACTTTACATATTGACACATACTGCACATTACTAAGTGAAACCATTTATATATATTTTTATTGGACCCAGTGGAAATTCTACATGAACTTCCTCCGCCTCGGGGAAAGGACGAACGAGCATACGAACGACTCCTACCGGCTAAAACCAATGAAGCGGTCATCTTCAGCACCTAAGGGGGCTCCAGGTCCTCGTATGATCACACTAGAGCTTAGAGCTCTGATTTATATTAGTTACATATTTCTGATGTTAGTCGTGACCTTCACGATGATATTTATGTTGTGTTAATGCATTGCAGACCTTAACTTCCTCTTGTAATTTAGATAGGATCAGTGTAAAATTTTACTTGTGAAATTGAAACCAAAACTTAAACAGTCTTTATATATGGTCCGAAAGTTCACAAATCTACATTGGAAAAGGCGCATTGGAGACCTCTTTGACCTCCAAAAACAGATGAATTACAAGCAAAGCAACCTACTCGCCACTCCTTCGCGTAGAACTCAATATATTTCTCGCTAACCAGGCTTTCTTATTATGCACATGCATACCTGCTAGGGCATGCCATATCGAAAGGTTTTCAATTCCGGAACTGATTTTCATTCCTGGAGACCTAATTCCGGAACTAGCAACTATTTAACGGTTTTCGGTTTCTAGGAAAAGAAAATAGGTTTGTATTACGAATCAGATTTACTATATAAGTCATACATATATAGTCGCTCACTCGGTATCTCTAGTCGTCCGCTTAGTATTTTAAGCAGTTTAGATACATTCTAGCAAACCTAATAACCTAATCGAAACCGCTCAAGCATCGGAGTTAAACAACTAGAGATGCAAGCCTCTTCAATACGCGTAAAATAAATTGTAGCCACTATTTGATTACGGAGCCGTAGCTTTGAAACTAGGAAGGAGTTTGACGTAATCATATATTTATCTCTCTCATACTTACTAGAACGTCATGTTCGTGGCATTTGTCTAACAGATGGAGATATTACTCCCAAATACAAGATCAGTGTTGCCTACCCCATGACAGTTTTCTCTATGAATCTATGAATGATTTATTATTTTGTATTTTAAACCTAAATGTAGATATTAGAAACGTATTTGCCATGAGATAGTCGAACAGCTGACTCAGACGCTAGGTTCACGGGTGAGATTTCCGCAACAATAGCATAACCTGTAAAAGGACTTCGGCCATCGCCCATATAAGTCCGGCCCACTTCGACATGTCAACGGACATAAGCCATAATATAATCAAAATACTGCCAAAAATAAGCAAAAAATTATAAACTATTTAAAATAAAAATTGACTGTGGGAATTCAAAGCTATTTGAGTGTAAAGATATAGATTTTAAGGTTATATGGTACTATATTTTGCAAGACAACGAGGGTAGGTAATGCTAGTGAAAGCAGAAAACAAATAAGTAAATAAATTACACATTTTAATATACCTTTTGAAGCAACAGCTATTCATTATAATAACCATTTTGACGTGACGTTTGCTTGATTTGGCATTTAGTCTTTTAGTCAAATATAAAATATTTATATAATATACAAATACTTGCGAAAGTGTCTTTAGAAAGCAAAACTGTGCTTTATAAACCGAGATAAATCATATTGATAATTAAAAGTCGTGAGTTATTTCATCATTTCGGCCGAATGAAGTCCACTGCTGGACACAGGCCTACCCCAACGACCGATATGGGTGTGTTATGTGCTCATTGGGGGTTTTTGCCATAATCGCCACGCTTGGCAGGCGGGTTGGCGGTTGGTAGAAAAACATCATAATATTTAGCTTATAGCAACTCACTCAAATGACAATACAGTTTTAATCATAGGCATAGGCATGCCTGTCATAATGTGCCAAATACCAATTTTCATAGATCTAACTTATAAAAACTTTTAACAGAAAAACTACCGACTTCAAAAAGGTTTAAAATATAACTTCTCGTTGGTCTGCATGAACCATGGTTGAGGCGAGGTATACCTGGCCCCGCCCGACTTCATAAAGTTTTTTTTCTTTTCAGTGGTCTTAATGTTTTTCTATCGTGTAGGGGTTTTGAAGTCGGTATTTTTTTTGGTAAAAAGATTTATTTGTTTCTTTTTAGTGTAAATATATGAAAGAACTTTTTCAAATTTGGTTCAGTATTTAACACTAAAAATAAGAATGACTCAAATCGGGTTCACCGATCTGAGAGGAATCGAAACCATTAAGACATCGTCTAGATAAGCGCAGTCAAATTAACCTGTTTATTGAAACTTGTTAAAAAACTACTCAATCAAATGTAATGAAATTTATATGGGACCAACTCGAAAGCATTTTGCACCAGTTAAAAAAGAATTGGTCTCAAATCGGTTCACAAATCTCGGAGTAATCGGTGTAAATAAATTTAAAAAACGCATCGAATTGTATCAGCCACTGCACCAAACCAACCTTAGTCACATTAACTTATTTTTCTTTCACTAGGCGATAACAAACAGCTCGTAATATTATAAGCTTCTAATAGCGTCCAAGTTGTTTAATAGACGCGTTTTATCTGAAATAAAACGCATATTAAATTAAATTACTTACCTTATTAGAGTACTTAGTTTTTATTCCTGCTTGGTGTATAATTCGACACAATGACATACCAACGCGCATGGAGCTTTTAGTTCAACACGCCGTCTGCCAGGTGAAAGGAGAGTGATGTGCGTAAAAAATAGACGATAAGGTAGAAAGAGAAGGCAGATGGATACAACGTAAACGGAAATGCCTATGGAATATTATAAGCATCTAATTAGGTAGGAGTTTAATATGCTTTTTTTAGGTAAACCCGTCAATTAAGATATTATGTAAAATCTAAGGAATATGTTTTATAATACCTTAACGGGGTTAGCCGAGTACATGTTAATCAATCAAAGTTTTGATATGTGCACAGCATAATGATTAAACCTGATTTTTTCAGTTTCGGCGAAGCATTAAACTACAGTAAGTCACGTAAAAATAAGACATTTATTATAAAACCGGAATGTGGGAGTCAGGGTCGCGGTATCTATTTGACAAAATCGCTCAAGGACATTAAACCTACCGACAAACTTATCTGTCAGGTAACTTATTCTAGACTTATTATGTAGTTTCATTAGCTTTTATGTTGTGTACACATTTATGAGGTGACCTGTTTGCTGCTACTAACTTAGTCGAATTTTCTTGCCCCTTATTAATTCGTCGGGCATTTTAATTTTGCCGTTTCCTAGTGACTATATAAATCTTAAAATTTCCCATAGGAGTTTTATCGGTATTATATATATCGGTATATTTATAGTTTTTCTATGGGCACAAGGAATCAAGAGCATACTACCTACGTGTTATGTAATTTTCAGGTGTATCTTTCGAAGCCATACTTAGTGGACGGCTACAAGTTTGACATACGAGTATACACTCTTATAACTTCATGTGATCCTCTCCGGATATTTGTCTATAATGAAGGACTTGTAAGGTACATGTAGATTTAGATTTATGATCACATATATTATGGGTGTCGGAAGAGCGGGCAGGGAAGAGCCTCACGCCCGTTTCGTCGCCCACGCTGCTTTACTTGCTGCTGCTTTACCGTATGACTCTGTCACATTTAACTTCGCTTTCATTTAAATCTAAAGGTAAATCTGTATATTAATACGCGAAGAAAAAACGTTGTACCCCTTTTTAAGCACATTGCGCGTACGGAGGAGTGTGAGATTTGGCATGGTTAAAGTTCATATGGAGGAGGAGTGCAGAAAGTTAAAATTTATGTATAAAAAAAAAGAATTACGGTCGAATTTCGATCACTCTGCGACCACTAGTCATTATTATTACCTACGAGTTTGACGGAGTTATCATTTTATTTTCTTCCGACAACAATACCTTTTGTTTGATCACCATTCAGTCTTCTAAGGCGTATCCGACTCTGACAGTTTAGGTAGAAGGCTAAGCATAGCTGAGGCTGGGGCCCTTGCCCTTCGTGGTTATTTTTTTAAACCCAGTGCCCACTTGCTTGTTTGGAATTTTATATGCTACATACGGAAAATGTGATTGATTTGTGTAACCACGGAACAAAAGTACAGTTGAAATCTTACTTTTTAAAGTACGGGAATGTTTTCGGAAAAACAATATTCGGGGTGAAAAGTCAGCACTATGATAGGTAACCGTGAACAGCGGCTGAGTTGAGTATGTATGTCAAGTGTCCAAGAGAAGCTGAAGGTCAACGATCGAATTGCCAAGGTGCATTTTATTAAAACAGAATGTATTTTGTTATATCTGATATTTTCCACAATATTTTTCTCTTTTGTACATAGACACGGTACATAAAACGATTAAATAAATAAATGCAAACTATAATTTTTTATACATTTTCCAGAACCCATTCATCGACTTCACAAGCCAATTATCACTATATATATATAACGCTTAATATATAGTTTATGCCAAGTATAAACCGTCGGCCAGTTCCCAAATATTTCATCGGCTGGTTGTAATTGGGCTCGCAATCGATTTTTTTTCCTTCCTTTATATGCCTACCCTTTGTAGAAACGATGTTGACTTATCCCCCAGGCCCACGTTGCGATAGAAAAATAGAGCCCTTATTAATTAGCTGCTCTCAGCTTGAAAACGGATCCATAAAGTTCGGACTAAAAACACGGGGCCAGGTTCTCTGCATTTTGACTGACTACCAGCAGAAGAGAATCTTAGCAATTTGAATGATACATTTGATAGTAATCTAATAAATCTAAAGGGCTACTTATAATTCGCGAAAGAATTCTCGCGCTATTATTATCATATTATTATTATTTATTTATAGTTAATTAAAACGGTATAACACCAATTACATTAATTAACACAGAAGTAGAGACATATTATGTACATAATGAAAAAAAATGTTCCTATCGTATATAACTATTTAGTTAAAAACTAACATGAAACAGTGGACACCCTCGCATACTTTTTCTCACAGAACACCATGCACACGCCATATACACGCATAATTTTATTTCATTCATCCGCAAACACATCACATTATTGTTTATCAGTCAGAAGTGCGTTGAGCACCTGTAGAGTACGGCACACTGGGGACTCTGTTCTGGCGACAGTTGTAGGGGTCCGCTGCGCAAAAAGATTATACTCTGGCTCTGAGGGTGTCCAATGTATATGTCGGGAAAAAAGAGTCGACCGAAAAGGCCATGGAGCTCATGACTGTCGATACGCCCGCTAATGATTTACAGGTTACCATGAGCTTATCAAAGCGTCTTCTCACTTCCAACGAGTTAAAGCCTAACATCCCTAAAAGATAGTTAGTAGGCTACATCTAAAGAAAATTTTTTTTGTACCTTTTCCAGAAATAATGTTTGGGTCGCAGTATGGCGTTTACAGTTTACTTCGAACCAAAGTGGTGTAAAGACGTCTGACAGTATTTGAGTTGTGAAAGTCACTAGCATTTCGCAAAACGAATCCTAAGCGCTTGAAAGGTTCCTTAGCAAGACTAGAAACATGATCTCTAAATGTCAGACCACGGTCCTTGATCACTCCCAAGTCCTTTATGTTGGCGACACGTGTTATTGATTCACCACCCAGGCTGTAGTCATAGTCGATTGGTCGCAATCCTCGGCCGTACGTTATGACGTAACACTTGCTAGAAGTGAAAATCAGCTTTCAGAAAGACAGCAAAATTATGTTTAAACGGTGGAAAATCAAGATCTCAAGTGAAAATGGGCATGCCTCAGGGCTCAATTCTGGTTCCTGTTTTGTTCCTTGCTTACATTAAGAAACTGCCATACCATGCATGATGACTGAATTTTCTAATATTAATTTATGCTCGAACGACACAACCCTTATTTTTAAAATCAATAGATATATTAATGAGAATAAGATAAATTAATATCTAAATGGTTTGCGGCAAGCAATCTTATGCTGAATAGTATCTAAATTAGTGCCCTACCGAAACACGATTGTCGCCATAACCGAATATTCGACTCCTCTTCTAGTTTTTGCCACCACCGAAACTTATGTACTAGTTTAGTTGCATTTTCATAATCCGTGAATTATAGTTTTTCCCATCGTAAAAGATATTCTGTATTATATAAGATTATATACGCAAAGAATGTGTACCCGAATGTGATAGATATTTTGAATTTTAATTGTTATTTACGGGAAGTTTAAAACCCGCATTAAAGCAATTCTAATAAAAAAAAGCCTATAATAATATCAAAGACTTATGTTGACGATAGGGACGTGTGGCGTTAATTCTTATATATTCTTATCTGCACATGTGGCTTCCCTAGAAGCTGTTTTATCTGCATTGATTGTATTGTATAGCTGCAAAATATTTTCAATGTACATCATCTGTACTGAATAATTCGTGAACTCATATTTGTAAAACGAAGTATAAAAAAAAGATGATTAATAAAAAATTACCTAGCCAGCTAAGAAACTCAGTTTCTTTTAGCATTTCTTTTCAGAGGTTGTTCTTGTCATGTTGTAAAATTGCCTTCCGTTGTTTTAATATAGCGTGTAAAAGTGTCTGTTAGGACCTTTAGGAATTATTGAATTGAAGAATTTATTCGTTTTCTGTCAAAGGTTTGCGACAAGCAGATATGCGGATCCTAATGTAAACAACACGACGAACGTATTCATGCACCTGACTAACTACGCACTCAATAAACACAGCCGCACTTACGTGTATGATTCCGAAGCGGGCAGCAAACGGTGAGCAGATCTTACTAAGTGTTGTAGTTCTGTATACGTTGACTTTTATTATACTTTATCAGTATAATTTGACGGCACGGTTGGTGCACTGGCTGATACAGTCGGCTCCTGCGCTCCGGGTCGTGGGTTCGATTCCTACACGGAACAAATATTTGTATGATCTGCAGGTAGTTGTTCCGGGTCTGGGTGTATTGTATGTGGAATTCATGTCTATAAACGCACCCACGACACAGGAGAAATTATAGAAAAGATTACCGTACCGATTTGCGAGCCCACAACAGAATACTATTTCATTTTAAAAGTTCAAAAATATCGACTGCTCACTCTTGATAAGCCTAGGCTTCGCCTTATCATATCGAGGTTGGCCTCATGTCTAACCATCGAGGTACGACTTCCCTCTTTCGAGGATAGACAGCTCTTTCTAATTAATTATTTTGATCGCCGTGTTCGGGATGCCTTAATTATTGCTACAGTCTACATCCAAATGTAATTTGCTCTGCTCTGCTGTCTGCTCTTCCGTCGACAAAAACCGTTGTCTTCGGTGGTCGTGCTACGCGTTCAGATGCTATTATACAGAAGAGCGACTTCCGTCTGACCTACGCAACCCAGTTACCAGGTTATACCAAAATACTTAGGTTGGATCGCTTGTCTGATTTCTAAGGGCTTCTGATTGCCCGTAACAACTGTCATAAGTATTAGTATGTCAGCCAGGAACGACGGGTTAAGGTGCTCTCCGAGGCACGGAGGGGTCTTATTGTGTAATAAATAGTCACCGACTATGGCAAAATATTGGACTTAGTAACTTAGGATACAATGCCTCATGTCTATATTCCCTGTTAAATATTCAAATCTGAAGCTAATGCCGCGATCAATATTAGGTTCCTCTCTACGTTCTTTCGCTCGTCAAGTCTTTCTGACAACACTTAGTCAGAAAAAATGTTGTCGCACGGTGCCCCTTGGTAGTTGTGATTGTGTGACGTTCCGTCGCAGCTACTGGTCCTTATGCTCGTAACAGCACAATAATATAGAGCTCTTATTATTATTTCCGCTAGCCGTGTGGTGCCGGCTACGAATAACACCAACCCATCTCGTCCCGTGGGTGTCGTAAAAGGCGACAATGGGTTTAACCGGAGGATGGGCAGCAGCGGCTTTCGAGCACATTAACATCTCGACTGCTATCGCCAATCCGCCTGCCAGGCGTGGCGATATGGCAACACCCCCCAATAGGCACAAAAAACATTTAGACCGGTCGTTGTGGCGACCTTTGGGGAAGGCTTGTGTCCAGCAGTGCACTTAATCGACTGAAATGATGATGATTATTATTACCGCTAAATTTGTGAGTAGTTTATCTCACACTATATCACTACTTGTCTAATGGGGCGCCATTAGACAAGTAGTGATATTTGGAAGCTCCTTAAACGAATAAACGTGCGCATTTCACTTAGAAGCGGATACTTTTCCTATTTCTATAAAGACCTCGGAATCTAAAGTTACGATGAATTTCCATTCGTCAGCAAGATATCGACTTTGAACAAGATCCTGTTGTCGCAAGGTGTGGACTTGGACCGGCTGTGGCACGCCATAGACCAAGTGATCGTGAAGACTATCATTTCAGCGTGGCCGATACTGAAGCACAGTTACCACGCGTGTTTTCCCTCGCATGACATGGTTCTTTTTAGTTTTATATTTGTTTGAGCTTCAGAAGTTTATTTATTTATTTATATTTCTGTACCTACCGTTTAGCTTTTTCATGAATTAATGAGTTATTCGGGAATATTTAGGTAAAGTTTAGTAAGCATCTACAAGTACTAGTAGAACTTGGCATTATAGATTTTTGTAAAACCTAATATTAGTTCTAGTTAGCTAATATTTTTATAGTATACACTATTTTATATTCAACAGCTACAGACTTAAGGTGAGATTCAGAAACGAGTCTAAGCGTGAACTTACGCTTCCATCTGTCAAAAATATGAGCGTAAGTTGTGCATTTTGACAGATGGAAGCGTAAGTTCACGCTTAGACTCGTTTCTGGGGTGCAATTCTCTAAGCGCAAACATCCATACATCCTTAAATACAGAATTGAAACGGTAACGGTGATAACCCAATTTGGTATTCGCTAAGACTGGTCGTCATGGTTTACCTTCTGCAACGTGTCCTGGAATAGCTTCAAGCTCGTCCATTAAACATAGTGGTATAAAAAAGGGTCGTCCAAATGTTTGCCGTCTATTTCGACTAATTTTACTACAGGACCGATTACAACTGAATAACAAGCATTGTTATTGGATTAAAATCGAATAATTAGATTATTTTTAGCAACAATCGCCCATCAGCTGCAAATAATCACCACATAGCCCTTTTATTACCCTGCACCTCTAATGCGCCGAATACTGTTTTTCCGTAAACTAAATACCTTTGACCTTAACCGAACCGGATATCCGGCCGAATTATTGAGTTCAATAATCGGTTAGGGCGCAAAAACAAGTATAAACAGGTTCTTGGCGTGCGACCGACGTTGGCTGCAAAACATTGCACTAAACGCGTTAAAATATTTGCGAAATCAGTTTTTGGTGGTCACGGACTAGAAAAGAAGGACTACGAAAGTGAAACACGGTATCGAACATGTGTGCGTGATTTGAGGGATACCAGATGGAATAAAGTTTTCCTACATTTTTAAATAATAACAGTAATATTACATATAGTAGTAATACTTTCATCAAAGAGAAGATAAAAATGGAAATATTATTTCTGTAGATTGAATTTTGCTTTCTCTGTGTGAAAAGAGGCCTTTGGTTAGCACTGGGACAGTGAAAGGCTGATATGATATTTTATATTTATAAAGAAAAATTGTCGAGTGTGAGTTCACACGCGGTAAAGGTGAAACTTTGTATTTTGGTTCATTTGTAAGAGAATGAGATTAATACATTATGGAGGTGGTAAACAGAGTAGTTCAGTCGAGTTCAGTCTAGTTCAGTTGAGTTCAGTGAAGTTCAGTCTAGTTAAGTTGAGTTCAGGCTAGTTCAGTCTTGTTCAGTCCAGTTCACTCGAGTTAAGTCGAATTCAGTCTAGTTCAGTCGCGTTCAGTATAGTTCAGTCGAGTTCAGTTCAGTTAAGACGAATTCAGTATAATTCAGTCTTGTTCAGTCCAGTTAAGTAGAGTTCAGTCTCGTTCAGTCTTGTTCGGTCTTGTTCAGTCTAGTTCAGTCGAGTTAAGTCGAGTTCAGTCGCGTTCAGTCGAGTTCAGTCTAATGCAGTCGAGTTCAGTCTAGTTTGTGGGGCGACTACGAAAGCCCGAACATAGAGGAGACGAAGATTATAGGAAACACTCTATACTTGTATTCGCAGACTAAATCCTATTTACGAATATGTTTGTCTCTTTTTGGTGTCGCTTTTTCGTTTTACCGAATTTTCAAATCGTTGTGATTTGAAAAGTTGTGCTAAAGAAGTTTCGCTTCAATAAAAAACATATTACCCATTTTTTCGGGAAAATTACCCAGTATTCAATTGTCTAACAAAACAGGCACGTGTAGTTGAGGTTTTGTGTTCCAAATAGTAACGATAATTTTAATATTAAAAAAATTATATATAAATTAGTGTCTTACCTGTGATAAGTAATTCCTTGACACTTTTTTTTGGGAAGTAGAGTAATTTTTACACCATTTCATGACACAAGAGGGCATTATTGGTTTTTTGTTTCAATTAACGTAAATAGTAACTACACTGCCGCTGTCGCCCCGCGTAATGGCGATCGACTGGCATACTATGATGCATGTGTGTGCGTAAGCCACGTGTGTACAAGCGAATCGGCATACTTAGGGTGCTTCACTTTCGATATGAGTGGCGCGGAGTCCTAATTTTTTTCTAGTCGGTGTTGGTGGTAAAGCTATTACTCATTAATATATTGGCGGCACGTTTGGCGCAGTAGGTACTTTTAACTTTGTGCGCTGCGTGCCGCATGTTCGATCCCGCAACTATCTGTAGATTATATCCTACAGATTGTTGCCAAATATACCAAATTAACCGAATATTCGCCATTTCTGATGATGCCATCCAAACATAGGCCTGAGTGACCAGCCTAGCCAACTAATTGAACAATCCGCTTGGTTATCGAAATCGTAGGTACGAAATAAGGTTATCAATTCGTTTCTATTCAATATAACGAAGTTACGTTGTTTACCGTTATCTATACCCGAGGTTCTGACCCAAAAACGTACCAAATAATGGGCGAAGGCGACATCGGTAATTATCTCAGTAATACCAATTACAAATACCGCACCGTCAAATGAAATATAACGGATACCTATATAATATAGCGGACTTATACACACAGAATGATCGCTTCAAAGAGAGATAAAACTTAAAAAAATTAGAAGCGTGTAAATATAACTTGACTATTTTAGATTTATTCATCATCATCATCATTATAATATCAGCCTAAAGACGTCCACTGCTGAACAAAGGCCTCCTTTCACTGGTTCTCACAATGAAATTTGTGTCATCATTTTCTTTAATTATCAAAAATATAATATATTAATTCTTCAGTATTCACCACGCTTGGCAGGTAGTTTGTTGAGCGCAGTGTGGTTAGTCTTCAACAGAAGCAGCGCTGCTGCCCGCCCATCCCTCGGATTTAAAATCTCTTAGTCACCTTTTACGACATCCAAGTCGAGGAGATGGAGTGGTGCTATATTCTAAGTTCCGATACCACACGAATAAAAACCTATATACTACTTTGTTAAGTAGGTATTTAACATATTTCAGCTTTAATAATGTTAAAGTATCATAACAATGTCACTCATTGTGATAGGTGTAATAACATAAGCATCAAAAATGTCGTGTTTATACATACTATTTTACTTATTTATTTATTATTATACTCTTTATTGTACACCAATCGTTAAAGGTAATAAAAACAGTAGTACTTATAAGTATATTTTAGAGTACAATGGGCGGCCTTATCGCGCTCGGCGATTTCTTCCAGGCAACCTTAGGATGGAGAAATACTTAACTGGATAATATATGCGGCAGTTGATGGTGCACACAGATACATAATGAAATAACTAAATTACGTATACTATACTAAATATATAAATAATGGAAGATTATACACAATATAGATATATAAATACACAAACATTTTATATATACACATATACAAATACATTTTAATTTATTCGACAAAATATCGAAAAGTTACAGTTACTTCAGATGTAATACTTAGTAAATTCTAAGCAAAAATAATCACAGTGACAAGTAATGTTCCCTCACTAGTCTTTTGAACACTGATATTGACTGAGCTCGCCTTATTAAAACTGGTAATGCATTCCACAAACGAGCGGCCTGAACCGTAAAGGAGTTATCAATAAATTTTGTGGAATGCATTGGCATTTTAAGTTTTAGGTCTTCTGATGGCCTTAGAAATGTTGTATGAGTGTCACCGATGAACTCGAAACGTTTTTTAAGGTAAGAGGGAGTGGAAGGAATGAATAATACACTGTTGTACAATACAATGTAAACTATGTTATATATACTAAAACACTTCTGACCACAAACACTGCAAAATGTTCCAAACATTATGTAAACCGTTGAAAAGTGTTTTATATAATACGGGTAATAATCGCGAAAAGCTAAGAAATTAGTGTACTTACTTAAACATATCAGCCATATATTTTTAAATTGGGCGTTAGCCTATACGCTTGATTTGACTTGCATTAACATTTTATTCAATTTATGTCTGTACCCTGGATAAAACCGGACTTATTTTATTTATTTATAAGAATTAAACATGACTTGGGGTTTCAATAGATCCTACTCTTATTTAAGAAAACATACATTTATTGCATAACGCCTCAATAGACTAAGATTAATTTTATATTTAGAATTGCTAATTCTTATGTAAAATAAAGTAGGCACAGTTCGCGATAAAAGTCGATGTTCCGACATAAACAATGTTCCACAAATCGTTTATGCCTTAAGCACAAAAAGTCGTTGATCAGCTCCGGCCACATAAACTACTGTAAATCCGTAAGATTTTGCTGAACATATACTGTGTTTTTTTGGTAGATATTGACCCAAGCTCTCACCCCCTATATATAACAACTAATTGACACCGTGCTACTTAAATTCTGACGTTTCAGAAGTGCCAGTAATTGGGTTTATTATAAATAAAAATATTTACGTATGTTTGTGCAGGAGGCTACATGTAATTGATACATATTTCATTACCAAACGTCAGGGGGCTGTGCCAGCCTGACGCACGTTTGAATTTACGTATTCACGTTGTATTGTTGAATTTTTAACAAGTTAAAAATGCAATTATATTTCATTAATTACTAATATTTAAGGTAAGGGATAATGAGTGATTCAGTTAGAAATGTATTTAGAGTCCTGTACATCATTTATATGAATACTTGTTAAATTTTTTTACTTAAGTAACATACAAAATTTGTGCTTCTTAAAGAAAAGCGAGTACCTTAAAGTTAAATTGTATGAATTAGGTGGAAACGATGTGTGGAATTGTACGTGTACCTACATCGATTTTTGTCGCTAAATGTACCTGTACATCTAAGATTAGACACCTATAGATAGAGCCACTGTGGCTGGCGTAGCCGGTTATGAGACAGCTATACTTTCCGATAGTGCCCCCATATCATATTTATTATACTCTATCAGCCAGGTAAATGTAACGTTACATAAGGCAAAAATGAAATTATTTAACGAGAGTTATGTTTGGCTAAGCTTAGAAAGTATGTCGTGTCTTAAACTAGAACGCTGGCAGTCAAAAACAATAAACGATAGCAAATCATTTTGCTTAAAATTTTCTATTTACTCATCTCGCTGTAACAATTTGCTGTTGTCATGGCTTTATCTATATGTATATTGTTGTACATGCAGTAGGCATGTATTATTTATTTTAGGTATATGGATTCAGTTGAACTTGTTTCTTCTTATTAATTATGTTCTATTTTTTTGCAGGTGCATGCCTGCTTTGAAATACTTGGCTTTGATATTCTTCTGGATCACAAGCTACATCCTTACATATTGGAAGTAAGAAATTATTAACTATTTTTGTGTTTGGTGAAAGCCTTTGGCCCTTCCTCTGGGCGCAGGGTCGGACTCTTACCGGCTTAAACCCCTCGGCATTCCTTCGATTTTTTTTTATTAGTCCCCGTGGAAATTCTTCATGAACTTGCTCTGCCCCGGGGAAGGCCGAAGGTGCACGCCGGACTCCTACCGGCTAAAACCACTGGAGCGATCATCTTCGGCACGTAAGATCACACTAGAGCCGGTCATCGGTACCAAGACTTTAGGCACATCTTGGAGGGGATGGCGACTGTAAAAGGCCGCACCCCAGGCACTTCTTGGGGAGGATTGTAAAGGATCCCCCCAAGCCTCGCTGTGCTGCACACACGGCGGCACGAGACCACGTGCGCGCTGTCGTCATCCAGGTGGTCGCTCTTTTGGAGCACACAAGACTCCCCAATCTCGACCTACCTATCGCTGGGTGTGCGTTATTCACTGGCGCATGTAACTGCACCGGCAGATCTCGGCTCGTCACTTGTACTTGCCGGCCCCATCTATTTGCGACCTGGTCAGCCGCATATTTGTCTCAGAGAGGCGTGCGCAGAACACAGCGCGCCGCTGTGTCGGCCTGCTCGTGGTCGGGCGGTGGATTCAACAAGTTCGTCCGTCTGGTGGAGGCCGGGGATGTTCAGCGGCTAACGCCCGGTGCGTTTTTGCGGAGGCGAAGAGATGAGGTTTCTTCCCGCCCCGTTGCGCCGCCTACTTAGTGTGCATCACATCCTCGCGAAAGGAGGCGATGGTATCCCACGCACTCTCGCTTCGGACGATGGTCTTAACCAAGTAAGAAGTCAACCGGGTGTCCGTTCTCGGCCTATGCGACTCAGATACTTCCTGAGAGAATCTGCGTCAGCCGGAAGGTGAGGATGCCACGCTCGCCGCCTCACCAGCCAATCCTGCATAACGGGTCATACCGCATATATGGCGGCGTGCCCTAAGAACTTAATATTCTAGTAACTATTCAGCTTAATAATGTCTTAGGTTTTCGCGAGTATTACACATTATAATAAAACACTTTTAAACGGATTCTATCGCGTATATTTTAGATTTTTGTTTTTCCTGACGTTTCGAATGCTTTGCAGCATTCGTGGTCGCAGGATGACTGGCTATATAGCTAACTATTCAGCTTGGTAAAACCTGATTGAATGATCCAGTTAAGCCTTTAACAAACTACTCAGAGTCTACTTGATGCCTATATCGAAATGCTTGAAGTTGCTAAGCATTAGGTACTTCTTGTTTGTGATGACCTTCGATGCCCTGGCATGAACGCTGGTAGTTAGGCTTATCCAAAAAATTCACACTCACTCACAGCTTAGGGAGCTATGACAGGTGTGAGTGTACGTTCAGGGTTTCGTAGGTTTAGTATAAGATCCGAGCGACTTTTCCATACAAGAAAGGAAAGAAGAGTCACCGACATAGCTTGCAGAATCGGCAAGCTTAAGTGGCAGTGGTCTGACCATTTCTGTCGGAAGTCCCTTGGCCGCTTTAGCAGACGTCGCTTGAGTGGATGCCTGAGATCGGCAAAAAGTTGCGCATAAATGAATGGATAAAAAACAAACTTCTACGGTATTTTCAAAAGCCTGTATGTCAGCGAAAAACTCCCGTAGAGCAATGAAAAAGAAGAGTTTAAAACTTGAAAGACTTTTTTTTTTCATTCATTTTCGGCCGAATGAAGTCCACTGCTGGACACAAGCCTCCCCCAAAGATCACGACAACGACCGATATGGGTGTGTTGTGGGATCGTTGGGGGGTTTTGCCATAATCGCCACGCTTGGCAGACGGGTTGGCGATCGCAGTTGAGTTGTTAATGAAATCGAAGGACGCTGCTGCCCATCCTCCGGCTTATCCCTTAGTCGACTTTTACGACACCCATGGGAGGAGATGGGGTGGTGGTATTCTGAGCCGGCACCACACGGCAAGAAAGACTTATTACTTACTTATTATTAATTATTCAAAACAATGTTAAAATTCTACGATTTCTTTTTATTTTTGTTATCTCGAAGAAAAAAAAATTGCTAATTAAATTAAAGACGTATAATTAATCTAAAGCAACTTAAACTGGAAAAAAAACTTTGGATTCATCCAAAGTCTGTGAACAGATTTATGGTCAACAATTAAAAAACGAAACGGTTGGTGCAGTGGCTGACACAATTGGCTGCTGCGCTCCGGGTCGCGGGTTCGAATCCCGCACGGAACAAATATTTGTATGATCTGCAGGTAGTTGTTCCGGGTCTGGGTGTATAGTGTGTGGAATTTATGTATGTAAACGCGCTCACGACACAGGAGAAATCCTAGTGTGGGGAACGTTTTAAAAACAAAAGTAATATTAGGTATTACTGACTACTTACCGACAGATGGCACATTTTTCTTATTTAAAGTTCCTATTATGCATGTAACTATCTAATTTATGTATGAAATAACTAAAAGAAGTAAAATTAACTAAAACAACTTATTTGTGCCCAATTGTTTTCTTAAATATGCACTAATAAATAATAATGTTAAAACAAGATATCGGTGAGAAGTGAATAAAATGCATATTTTCGACGACAGATGTCTCTAACTACAATCCAGCAATTAATCAAGAAAATGGGTTTTAAAATGGAAATATTAATATTGAGCCATAACACATGAAATGTTATAACGTCGCACTTCCTTATCAAAACAATTAAAATATTCAAAATCTGTTCAAACCAACTAGACGAACGCGGTGACGATTCACTCGAAACTAAGGTCTGTGGCCCCGCCCACTGTGACGTCATGACGTAATTGAAGGCGCATGACCTAAATGCCTTGCAACACCTCCGCCTCTTTCTCTCCTCCATGGTTTTAATGATATCCGCTTTGTTAAAACTCACCACTAGATAGCGTAGTGCCGTGTGTTGCCGACTCAGAATACCACCACCCCATCTCCTCCCGTGGGTGTCGTAAAAGTCGACCAAGGGATTAGCCGGAGGATGGGCAGCAGCGTCCTTCGAGTACATTAACACACAACTCGACTGCGATCGCCAACCCGCCAAACGTGGCGATTATGGCAAAACCCCCCAATGAGCCCACACACACCCATATCGGTCGTTGTGGTGATCCTCGGGGGACGCTTGTGTCCAGCAGTGGACTTCATTCGGCCGAAATGATGAGATGGCGTAGCGTCAACTTCTATACCGTATCGTTCAACTGATTGCCATGATTAAGGCAGGAGAACGTTAGCCGGCTTTTGCTAGTTACTAATTTATATTTTTGATTAGCATGTGATTACTTTGTAAATTAATGATTTAACTAAGGATCTCTTAGGTTTCGAACCTTGTTTCTTGTTGTTCTTTATTTTTGAGAGTTTGACTTTATTCTCGGTGTTTTTATACTAAAATAAACATTGTCATGTGTTCGGGCTAAACAGGTAGGCGTATTGATATAGGACCTTTCTGTGACAAAAACTATTAACAGGAATTCAAGTAGGCAATGGACCGATAGATCTCTGTGCACAATTTTCTTCCCTAATCCGACACGTCACCGCAACATCAATAACACCAATGCATATAATTTCGACTTCA
Source organism: Diloba caeruleocephala (assembly GCA_947459985.1). NCBI lineage: Eukaryota > Metazoa > Arthropoda > Insecta > Lepidoptera > Noctuidae > Diloba > Diloba caeruleocephala. The sequence continues at coordinate 10,612,994 of OX381618.1, forward strand.
AATTAATTCCTACACATTTATGAGAAAAACTAAGTATGAAGGTATACATACAGCCAATTATTAAGTGAAATCTGTACTTCAGGTAAACCATTCGCCGAGTTTTCACACGGACACTCAATTGGACCGCGAGGTGAAGGAAGGCCTACTAACTGATACATTCACTATGCTTAACATATGGCAGTGTGACAAGCGACGAGTGCTTGAAGAAGACCGAAAGAGGATACGGGATAGGTTGCTTCAGACTAATAAGTAAGAAACAAGAAATACATAGCATATTGCAATACACTCCAGGATAAAATAGCTATGCTAAAAAGGCATTGACAATCAGGTTGAATCTTTATACCACACGTCTCTCGTCTAAAACCCGATATACGTATCTCCGGTGTGACTTGAAACGTGTATACAGCCACTTGGTTAACTACTAACGACTTAAAGACTCGTCTTAAATTGTGGAAGTGTACGGTGCCCAAAGCTTAAAATGAACGTAGTGAAAAACTTAATTAATCCCGCTCGCCATGTAACACAGGTATCCACACTCCATTTGTTATTTATAACATTACACAATTAATAAGACCCACGTAAGCACGAATTATCACATATATCTTTGCTTTGAATCATTGCCTCGGCTACGAGGGCGGCACTGAAAATTTCGGGAATCAAGGAAGTGACACAACATTACTATTTAAAAATGTATTTATTGCTTTTCGAAGTATTCTCCGCGAAATTTGACACATTTTTCCATACGATGGAACTAATCATTGAAGCAACCATTCCATTCGGAAGTTGGGGTCTCCAAAATGGCCGTTTTGTAGGCGTCCACGGCTTCTTTAGGTGATGAAAATCTCTGTCCACGCAATTTATTCTTTATTTTAGGGAAAGTATAGAAATCACTAGGGCTTAGGTCGGGGCTGTACGGTGGATGGTCTAATAATTCTATGTTTTCTTGCTCTAAAAACTCTTTTGTTCTGTGCGCGGTGTGAGAACTCGCATTGTCGTGATGGAGGATGATGCGGCGGTTAGAGTTCTCTCTACGGAGTTCAGAAACGACCTGTGGCAAACAAATGCTAGCATACCATTCTGCATTAACCGTTCTTTGTCCCTCAAGAGGAATAGTCGTAACATGGCCGGTTTTGGAGACAAACGTGGCCACCATTTTTTTTGCAACACTCCGTGAACGAACAATTTTTGTTGGCTTTAACTCATTTTCGAACACCCAAACTCGTGACTGGTTTTTTGTTTCGGGTTCGTACGCATATATCCAGGATTCGTCACCTAATACGATGTTGTATACAGCATTTGAGGATCCTGCGTGGAATCTTTCGAGAGTTCTGACGCACCAAGTAACGCGAGCCGCTTTTTGCTCTTCACATAGCAAATGCGGTATCCATCGGGAAAACAACTTTTTTACACCTAATTGTTCATGCAAGATTATTTGTATTTGACTCATGCCAATGTCTAAAGTTGCCTGAATTTCGCGGTATGTCACATGCCGATTTCCTCAATCAGCTTACGCACAGCATCAACGTTTTCTTGGGTGACTGCAGTTTTTGGACTACCTTGACGAGGATCATCACTGAGCTTGACACGTCCACGTTGAAATTCAGCAAACCAGCGATAAATTGTGGTTTTGGATGGGGCTTCATCACCAAATGCAGAAATCATCCGGTCAACACACTGTTTTTGTGTTAAACCACTTCGAAAGTCATAATAAATCATCGCTCTTGAATTTTCTCGAGTCAATTCCATTTTCTCAACGACTAAACAAGTTTGACAAAACCTTGTGACAAGACCGTGAATCTTTTTTAAAATAAATAAATGGTATTCGATTTGTAAAACCAAGTAGTTTTCAATTAAAAAGATTTTAATATGACAGGAACAGTGGAAATATTCCATTCCCGATACTTTTAGTGCAGCCTATGTATAATCAATGTATATAAATACATATTATCTAATTACTATATATAAAAAAATTACTGGCAATGATTCAAATCATATTTGTGGTCACGTCATTGTTATTTGTCTAATGTTAAAACAAACTGTAATGGAGTACAGTTCAAATAATCATTTGGCTATTTCTAAATAATTGAGCTAGAATTTAATCCAGGACCGGAGATCCGTGAGGCCCAGGCCTAACGCGGTACAATTTAAGGGGTGGCAAATATTGGGAGTCATTCTAAACCCGTGACGTTAGATATAGTGACCCAATATCATCTACCCACCCTTATTACCTGAACGCTAAATATAGAATTAAAATAAAAAAATCTAGTGAATCAAAAGATACAAGTGGGGATATTAGACCTATATGTGGTGTCTGGATTAAAAATATAGCAACGCTCTGTCCCCTCCTGTGGCTGACGGAAAGGCGACTAAGGGACTCTTAAACCAGAGGGATAGGCAGCAGCGTCCTTTCTATGAAACAGCAGCCATTCTGCTCTCACCAACCACGCTTGGCAGGCGGGTTGCTGAGCACTGAGTGAGTGAGTGAGCAAGTACTGGCAAACCACGGCACGGTTGGTGCAGTGGCTGATACAGTCGGCTGCTGCGCTCCGGGTCGTGGGTTCGATTCCCGCACGGAACAAATATTTGTATGATCTGCAGGTAGTTGTTCCGGGTCTGGGTGTATTGTATGTGGAATTCATGTCTGTAAACGCACCCACGACACAGGAGAAATCCTAGTGTGGGGCAACGTTTTTATAAAAAAAAAAAAAAAAAACCCACAGAATTACTAAACCCAGCATGTAACTGGTCGTCTATGGTCTCGCCATTCTTAGGCAGTTGACGTCTTTTGGCTGATTTGATGATATCAGACCAGTCCTGGGGCGCCACTGCAATTTAATCCACCGCTAATTTTATCTAATAATATCTATCGACTTATTTCTGGACTTGATATCCTTGAAAATAAGGATAATTACCGAACTAGTAACGTCGGCCAGAGCGACGAGCGCTTCAGCAACTCACGATAAGCCTATGTTCATTTTAAGTTTTCTAGGACTTAATGGGGCTGAAGGTGTGTTAAAGTTTAAATATAAAAAAATATGTAGAAGATGTTTATTCAGCGAGAAACAAATGATTTTAAAATCTCTTATTACTAACTTAAATTACTGCAAGCTCAGAAATGACATTTTTAATTGATATTTTGGGATAACTGTTCGATCGTCAAGACCGTAAGATTGCCTAAACTTGTTTAAGTCTGTTCGTCCTTTTTTATCTTGAGGAAATCCGCATTGGCTTCCTCCGCCTTGTGAGGGGCGGAGGGGCGTAGAAGACTCTTATCCGTTAAAACCCTACGGTGTCCTTCCACTTACCTTTGGCTGGGAGTTAGGCATTCGCCTTGTCAGTATTAGACCACACCCCTGGCAGGTATCGCCATCATCACTTGGCCTGACGCGCCCCATCTCTGTGCGATTGCACATCCCTTCAAGGAGGCGCGCGCAGGCTACTACTCACGGAGGCCAGAGATCGTTCAGCACCCTCCGGCGCCCACGCCCGGTGCGTTTTCTGCAAGAGAGATGGTCTTCTGTTCCGCTCTGCCGCTTCCTTTGCATCTACCCCCTAGGGGCCCTAGGTGTCACTTGGTGCCGGCTGCACCTGCGCTCCCCTAGCTACGCCACTGCTTTCCCCTTGAACCAATTAAACTCTGCTGGCCATATGTCTCGTCTTAAATCCATTTTGTATGATTTATATACGTAATATTAACTGATGTTATAGGTTCGCCGAATTCACGCCAACAGAAGAGAAAGAACCTGAAAAAAGTCCGTGGCAAACACAAATACAGTGGGAGGAAACGCACCTTGGAAATTTTAGGTACATACCATGTTATCAACATAATAACAATAGAAATATATTTTAAATTAAATATACATATTGGAAACTATATTAGTGTTGCCCTGAGACTTTGTTTGCGTCAAGAGTAGACCATCTCATTACTTTGTAGGCCTTTTCTAAAAGCGCTCAATTCAAGTATATAAGCAGTATGTAGTATAAGCTTACCCCTCTGCCAAAACTATAAGACCGACGGTCATACTCGTTATATAAAACTAGTCGTGTAGTGCGCCGAAAAGTGATCGAGCGCGTGAAATGAACTCCGAGATAAATGATGAGTTGCAGTGTATTTTATCATTAAAAGATAGTGTTATATATTATCTTAGGTATTGCCAACTTTGCCCAAATCGCATCTGTCAAGCCGGTTTCCGAAAAGGTTTCAGTACCATAGACCACATCCATGTGTGTACCATGTGTCTACCTCACCACAGTGCCGGCTTAGAATACCACCACCCCATCTCCTCCCGTGGGTCTCGTAAAAGTCGACTAAGGGATTAGCCGGAGGATGGGCAGCAGCGTCCTTCGAGTACATTAACAACTCAACTGCGATCGCCAACCCGTTTGCCAAGCGTGGCGATTATGGCAAAACCCCCCAATGAGCCCACAATACACCCATATCGGTCGTTGTGGTGATCTTTGAGGGAGGCCTGTGTCCAGCAGTGGACTTCATTCGGCCGAAATGATGAGACCACATCCATACGCTTCGGCAGGTTATACAGAAGACTGAGAAGTATAATCTACCACTATGCTTGGCGTTTGTGGACTATGAGAAAGCTTTCGATTCGATCGAAACCTGGTCAGTGCTGCAATCTCTGCACTGCCACACACTGCGGTGCCACATTGAATATCGGTACATTGAAGAGTTGAAGTGCTTATACAGAAACGCCACCATGTCGGTCCGAGTACATAAACAGAGCACGGGGGAAATTCCATTGCAGAGAGTTGTGAGACAGGGGGACGTCATTTCCCCAAAACTGTTCACCGCTGCAATGGAGGATGCCTTCATGCAAATGGAGTAGAAAGGATTCGGCACTAACATCAATGGCGTGTATATCACTCACCTTAGATTTGCTGACGAAATCGCAGTAATGGCAGAATCGCTACAAGAAATTCTCGATGATCTCAACAGATTTCCCAACAGAGTTTCCCAACAGGTGAGCCTTAAAATGAACATGGGCAAAACGAAAGTCATGTCAAATGCCCATGTCGTGCCCATCCCAATATCCGTTGGGAGCTCTGTTCTCGAAGTTGTTGACGAGTATGTCTACCTCGGACAAACTGTCCAGTTAGGTAGGTCCAATTTCGAGAATGAGGTCAGTCGAAAACCGAATGTATGTTTAAAAACCGCGGCTCGGTTTTTAAACATACATTCCTGTTTTAATACCCCTCATTATGCAATAGTTTGATAAACTACTATTATAACGTTTATTTAATAGGCCGTGGCGTAGACGGCAACGGCGGCCGATCGCCTGTTTCGCTGCTAGCGATTTTTTTAGTTGCACGTAATTCTGAATCGATGATATCTCCTAAAGTATTCATTTGAATGTTAAAGTGTAAAGTCAGTTTCAATACAATACAATACAATACTCTTTATTGTACACCAAAAATAACAAAAATAAGATCCAATGTAGAAAAAGACATGTACAAAGGGCGGTCTTATCGCACACGGCGATTTCTGCCAGACAACCTTGGGATGGACAGATTTGTAAGCGATAAAGAAAAAGGTAGTTCGCGGTGTAACAATAATAAAGTTAATACATAACATGATATATATAATAAAAAATATTGTTATAATAGATTTAAAAAAAAAATTATAAATATTATTATAATAAATACATATAAATATACAAATGTAATAAATAAATAAAAGAAGTAAAGGAGAAACTACAGTGATAGATAATGCTCCTTGACTAGTCTTTTAAATATTGCTAGGGATTGAGCACGTCTAATTGCCACTGGCAACACATTCCATAAGCGGGCAGCCTGGACTGAAAAAGATTTTCCCATTTAATTAGTGGAATGCATTGGCATTTTTAACGTCAAATTCTCTGATGACCTTAAGGATCTCGAATGTGTGTTATGAAGGAACTTGAAACGTTCTTTAAGATAGGAGGGAGTGGATGGATTGTACAGGATTCAATCTATATTAAATGCACAAAGTAACTAACATAATAACTTAATATGGATTAATAATGAATTGGAGAAAATAGCTACGCAAATAACCTGTCGCTATTTTTCTAATCTGTAATACATTACAATAGTTATTGTGAGTGTGCGTTAGGAGATGGACACATCAATTGTGGTGGCCAAAATCCACGCTCTGGGACTGCAGATAGCGCCTCACAAAACCGAGGCGCTATAGTTCCACAAACTGCCGCGGAGCAGAGAACCACCCAGTTCGTGGATACGCGTTGGTGACGCGCAAATCAGGGTGGGCCAGTACATGAAGTACCTGGAGCTCACCTTGGAAAGTCGTTGGGGCTTCGAAGAGCACTTCGCGCGCCTCGTCCGCCGAGTCGAGAGGGTAGTGGGTGCATTACGCGAGGAAGTTCGCCGTCTCTACGGGGGCGTCGTGCGGTCCGTGGACCTCTACGGGCGCCTGTATGGTCATCACGGCTGTCAGGCATCTAGCGCTGCAGAAACAATCTTCACAGTCTGCAGCGCAAAGTGGCTATACGGATCGCACGGGGATACAGGACAGTGCCCTACGAGGCAGCAACTCTACTGGCACGCTTTCTGCCTTTCGACATCCAGGCGGAGACGGATGCGTGCCAAAGCGGGGAAAGCGTACCTTCAGGGGCGTTCGACAGACTGAGGCGGCTGGCTCGACGGCGTGCACTCGAGATGTGGCTCGTCGCTTCGGAGCCTGGCTCAGAAGGAGCGAGCGCGTCACCTACCGTCTGACGCAGGTATTCACCGGTCACGGTTGTTTCGGTGCGTACCTGCACAGAATAGGACGCGAGGTTACGGCACATTGCCATCATTGTGGAAGCGACCAAGATACCGCACAGCACACGCTCGAGGAGTGCCCTGCGGCGGATCCTGGTCGATCGGATCGGGCAAGATCTCTCTCTGCCGGCAGTAGTGTTGGCTATGTTGGCAGAGCATGAAAATTGGAGTGCAGTGGTCTCCTGCGAGAGCGTCATGCTTCAGAAGGAGGCTGCAGAGTGGGATCGGGAGAGGGCCGATCTCGCACGGAGACGGACGAGACGGCGCCGGGGCAACAACCGCCCCGGCTCCCAAGTCCAACACGCCTGAGCCCCCTGCCGTCACTTCATGGTGGGGGGCCTCGGGGGTCGCGGGCGCGCAGATTGGGGAGTCTGTGTGCTCACACCGAGCGACTCCCGGGAAGACGGTGGCGCGCATGTGGTCAAAGCGAGGCTTGGGGGGATGCTTTACAATCCTCCCCGAGAAGTGCCTGGGAGGGCGACCTTTTTACAGTCGCCTTCCCTCCGCTAGAGGGGGTGACCGATTTACAGTACAGTCATCTCTTCCGAGATGTGCCTAAAGGCGTGGCACCAATGGGCGGCTCTAGTGTGATCTTACGAGGACCTGGAGCCCGCCTTCGGTGCCGAAGATGACCGCTCCAGTGGTTTTAGCCGGTAGGAGTCCGGCATACCCCTTCGCCCTTCCCCGGGGTGAAGGAAGTTCCATGTAGAATTTCCACTGGACATCAATAAAAAAAAAAAGAAGGTGTCGTGGGTTCCATCCCCGCAAACAACAATACAAATATATGTATGGTTGATAGTTGTTTCGAGTCTGGGTTGTGCATTATTTATGTGTGTAAACTAGGACAGAGACACACACAGGAGAAATACCAGAATGAGGTTACGTTTAAAAATAACTAAATCTAATCAGGAATGTCGGTAACTCAGAATAATACTAATCTGATTTCAGATGGAATAAAACAAAAAAAATACCGATTTCAAAAACCCTACAAGTTATAAAAAATATTAAAACCACTGGAAAGGAAAAAAAACTTTATTTATGAAGTCTTTTTTTTATTTAAGAACTTTATTTGTTGTTGTTATTGTTTTAGTTGCGTTTTATTTCTGAATACGTGAGCGAATCGCATCGTATCAGGCATCGAGTTCGTTCAGTTTCACTGCGATATAAGTGTTTTAAAAGAAATTGCTGTGAATGTGCATTTTGCAAACGTGGATAAGTTACAGTACACAATTTGTGGCGAAAATTCAATTCGTTCAGAGAAATTACGTGCGGTTTGCATTTTCTTTGGGTCAGTAATTTTTTACATTTGTTAATTGACCAATTAATATTCTTTTTTATGGTATATGATTGACTTGCCCTGTCTGCCTAGGGCACGCCTACCTTGTGCGAAAACCAATGCACGCCACTGCTAATATATTATGGTGTACAATAAAGTTTAGAGTAGTTTCGGGTATTTATAGTACACCATAAGCTTCTTTGGTAATAAAACTCAAAGTGAATGAGATCAATTGGTCAAAAGTAATCATTTGCTTAAGGTCAGTTGTTACAAATAATAGAAGTTAAAAAAAATCGCAAACTCGAACAATCATTTAATTATAAACACTGTTGGGTATTATTATGGCCCAAAGTCATATTGGCTGTAAATGCCGTGAGCTATATTACTAAGAACCCTAACAATCAGGCTTTACTTTGGCATAATTTAAGAGATTAGTGCAAACAAAAAACACCTAATAAGAGACAGATACGCCGACGTAACAAAAGCATAATTAATTTTCGAAGCAGCGGTTGTTGTTATATCCTGCATTAAACATAACGAGCTACCACAGTTTAAAAATCACACATACAAGCAACAACTATTCCAGTAGAAGACCGAAATGGAGCCTTCAATGTCTCTGCCTTATGCAGCCCTCCAAAACACAAAGTAACTGAGAAGTTATAACAGTTCTGTAATACCCTAGGCCCCCGCTTCATAGCCGGTGGTGACTGGAATGCAAAACATGTCCATTAGGCCTCGAGAATATACACCAGAGGTAGAGAGCTGAAGAAGAGCCTAGATAGGAACTGAAAAAAAAAAAAAAAAAACTACAATCTCAACGGCAGATCCCACAGATTGGCCTACTGACCCAAACAGACTTATCGATTTATTTGTCACCAACGGCCTATCCAGACTCTTTCGTCAAATAGAAACATGCCTAGACGCTCACACAAATCACGTTCCGGTAATACTGACAATTGGCACTACCGTTCTCAATATAAGAAGGAATCCGAAATTGTATAAAAAAAGAACAGATTGGCAAACTTTCGCGATTTAATTGAAGAGACTTAAACTTATAATAGCCTTAAAATCAGAGACTGACATTGATGATGCTACCAGAATTATAACCACTATGCTTCATCAAAGCTGTTGGCTTTGTACTCCGGTAACTATTGAGCATCAACAACAACGCAAAGTACACTGCAAGACCATATGGTCGAATATATTAGAAAAGCGCAGACTCCATCGTATATGGCACAGTAGTAGACATTCTGGTGACAAAAAAGAATTGAATAAAGCGGCCAACAAACTGAAAACCCTTATATCGAAGGACAATGAAGTCGCCCTGGAGACCTACTTGGAAGGTTGTAACACCCACAAAAGCCACAAACTATTGACTATGGAGTGCATGCAAAATCTATAATCGACCGTTGCTCCACAAACCTCCACTCCCTAAGTGATGGAAATTGGGTGAAAATCCCACAGCAGTAGGCTGATACATTTGCATATCACCCCATCAAGTTTTCAAACCAAACGGTGCCAGGCTGAACGCAGATGAATTAGACATAGACTCTTTACTCAACCAGACTTCCAACTCGAACTCTCGCTGACACCGGTAACACCGGTGGAAGTCTCCAGATGCATCAAGTTTATGGACAACAACAAGGCCCCGGGATTTGATCTCACTGACAAAAATGTCCTAGAAGAGTCACCGCGTAAAGCAATAGTGAATCTCGCTATACTATTTAACGCTATCCAGCAAGTGGGATACTTTCCGGATCTGTGAAAAGTCCCAAATCATAATGGTACACACACCTGGCAAACCCGCTTCATACAAACCCATTAGCTTATTGCCGATTATGTTCAAGCTATATGAAATCTTTCTGGATAGAGTCAACAATGTCCTGAAATAAATCAGTCATCCCCGACCATCAATTTCGTTTTCGGAAAGAACATCAACTACAGAACAGGTTCATATAGTGACAAGAGTAATAAGGAAGGCCTTTGAGAGAAAAGAATACTGTTCAGCGGCCTTCCTGGACGTCGACCAGGTCTTTGATAGGGTGTGACAGAAAGGTTTGCTCTTGTGTTGCAAAATAAAATCCATACAGACATACATACTTTGCTATTCTCAAGTCCCACTACTAGCCAACATATATATACATATATATGATTTTATTTTTTATTAGCTTTTATTTATCAAACTGCTGCTTAGCCTTCTTCTTCTCTCCTAATTTGAAATAAAGCGTGATGCAAGAACATCCACCGCACTTTTATCGCGTCATTCGCGCGTTAAAAATATAGCGTGTAAAATAGCGCGCATTTTTTTTGCGTATAGCCTGTAGCGCTATTTCCACAAGCTTTTCAGCACTACGCTAGTACTGAATTCGGCGTAGGTAGTGGGTCAAAATTTTAAGATTGGGGGCGTCACACCGATCTGGTCGCTGATCGGGTCTCTGCCGGGCTTCCCTTCTAGTGTGATCGTACGAGGTCCTGGAGCCCCCCTTAGGTGCCGAAGATGACCGCCCCAGGTGTTTTAGCCGGTAGGAGTCCGGCATACCCCTCCGTCCTTCCCCTCAGTGGAGGAAGTTCATGAAGGATTTCCACTGGGCACCAATAAAAAAAATAAAAAAGAAGGGCCTGATCGCCCGGTTTGTCGTGAAAAGCTTCGGCTACTATGAACATAAATACAGATACTTGTCGCTGTGCGGCGAGTTATTATGTCTCGCCACACGCGATAACCAATCGCAATCATTGTCACCTTCGGTGGCAATATTGCCACAGGCCAATATGCCCGGTATCAGGTGCCCAAAATGCCTGATTTCCCATTGAGGCAACTGGGAATGATTCCCAGATAAGGACATATAAGTTCAGGTTCTGGTTCTCGCGCCCCTAACGGGACATGTAGAAGTTCCCGTGTCCGTGCCGCGTAACGCGCGCCATTTGCTGTTCTATTTACTGCGTTTATTTCTCACCGATTGCTAGTTAAAAGTGGTAGATAAAAAGCATTGTATTTTGTACAAAAATAATAGTTGTGCTCTATCAAGCCAAATGTAACATAATAAAGAAAACAATGATTATTAATTTATTATTTTAATACCATACTATAAATGTAAGTGCAAGGCGCCCTCGTACGCCCCCTGGGTACACCTCACCTTATTTCCTATTTCTGTGATCTAAACCAACCAACTACCATATATTAAGGATTTGCCTACAAGACTGTGCATGATCAATAAAAAAAGCATCAGCAATCTAGTAAATATTTCAGTCGAAACTAGCCAAAAAATAACATCGCAATACTCAATTTTGAATCGATGACTGCAAAGGACACGCACGCACTCACTGCGCCGCACCTACTGACTGAGGCTGTGAGGGGTAGGGTTCAGCAGACGTGGTGGGTATATTTGACGATAAGTGTTTGTGTTTCGGTAGAAATATAGCAAACTGTATTGGCGTAATGGACCATAATACCCGAAACTCTCTATAAATAAATAAAGGATGTTTTGATTCTGCTGCATCAATATACTTTCCAAAATTCTAGGATGGTGATAAAATCGTTGCTGGGACACACAGGGATCTTGTTATCGTGCCTGGGCAAGTGTGGAGTTTAAGCTATCCAGATAGGACAATCTTATAGCGGATTTCTGCTGTTTTAGTAAAATTTTAGATTTATAATAGTGCTGTATATGTAAACTTTTGTATGGTTCTGTTTCGTTCCATTCCAGACGTGTGTACCCAGTAGGCGAGCAGTACGCGTCCCTGTTCCAGCAGCCTTCAGGCTCGCTATACACGGGCACTGCTTCGTCGCGAGCACGGGGCGACTGCACACGCTTGCAACGAGAGGAATTCCAGGTGCAACATTTACTCGTATATTTTTTATATATTTGTGAGGACACCTAACATATTTATTGAATTTAAAGCACCCATTTCTTTTTTTATTCATCTATAACCGGCCGCTACAGAATGAAGGCCTTCTTAGGCTACTAATATCCTGCCTCGCGCCCCGTTCTCTTAACTTTAAAGTACTAGTTCTTTTTTTAAAATTTACAGATTTAAGTTTTTATAACGTTCCATGCCTAATATAACCTTTATTCAAGTACCATAAAATGGAGTGAATAGCAACTATATTTAAAAAAGGTAAAGCTAACTGTTACAATATTTATGACAATTCTTAATGTAATATTGTATAAAGCAGCATCATATTATTTTTACGAGGTCAGCATCGACCACCCGCATGCAATTGCTCCCGTGCGGTCTCTGACAGAAGCGGTCTGATTCAGCACTAATTGTGATCCTTCAGCTTCTTCAAAAAGTTCTTTACACAATTGGGTACCTATGGCCTAGAGCCCTAGATGGTGCCTTCGTAGGCATGATAGGGTTTGATTTGATCTTTTATAAATAAAAATAATGGTAGGTTTATTTTCACTGTACTCAATGTGACCAGGGGGACGCAAACGGTAAAATGTGTGTGTTCAATCAAAACGAGGAAAGGATAGGGAGCTGTCATATGCAAATCTTAATAGTTTTTGACTTGTTGTATACAAAGAAAGTATAATTGATAACTTAAAAATATTGAATAAATAAAGAAATATGTAGTATAGATGCTGTTCAGTGCAGTTATGTGTAAAAGTGTCCCGATAAGTATTTTGTTTGATTCTTCTCAAATTTATGCACCTCAACTTAAGAGACCCTAATAATGTCTTAGGTTTTCGCGAGTATTACACATTATAATAAAACACTTTTAAACGGATTCTATCGCGTAGACGCTCCACAAAGTCTGCAGTGTGCGAACATGCCTTAGATAAACCTAACCATTTTCTTCGTTTCGATCAACCTCAAGTCCTCGCGAAAGAGAACCGATATGTACCAAGAATGTTTCGTGAGGCTATTGAAATTAAAAAAACATCCTAATTTTAATAGAGAAGATGGCTGGCAGGTACCACCAGTTTGGAATCCTGTTATTAAAATAATAAAGTCCCAAACTAAATACCACACTAAAAAACATCAAGACACTGTGAGTGATTACTGCGTGCATCGAAATAATTTTTGATTATAATTGTACGGTAGATAAAATAAAATAACTTTTTAAAATCTGTAACGACGCCTGTCACCTTAGTCATCCTGCGACCACGAACCCTGCAAAGTGGTCGAAACGTCAGGAAAAACAAAAAACCTAAAATATACGCGATAGAATCCGTTTAAAAGTGTTTTATTATAATTTTAAGAGACCCTCTTTTATCCCATCGCTGCAAAGCCACGGACAAGAGGAAGTTTGTTGAGTGACCTTGAGCTTTCTTACGAGACCCATTGTGAGTGACCACGTCTCCGTGCCATATATCATTGCTGGTAAATTTAGACAACCGGACACTAAACTAAAAGATAGTTAGTGCCTACAAGTAATATTGCAGCCTATATTATACTGCAGAAGTCTTACTAAAGAATGATTGCTATTCACCCCATTTAACGGTACTCAACTAAGACCAATGTTATCATCTATTTATAACACTCAGCAAACGAAAGCCAAAGCGGAAGCTCTAAAGAAGCCATCTCAGCCAAAGGCTGCAAAAGAAGCCGGAAAGAAGCCCGCCGAAGAAGGAAGCTCCACAACAACCGCTATTACGATCAACTCAACTACCGCAGACAAGGTTGCTAAATCGAAAGTCCGCGCGGACAAAGAACAGAAACGCAAAGATAAAGATGACAAAGAAAAGAAGCTTACCGGAAAACCCTCACTAGCACAGCAACCGGTTAGTGATATAATTTTAATAGGTTTATTATCCGATATTGTCGAGTGGTTCCCGGATGAAAATAGGATACCCGTTACGCCTAGTACCCCTTTCGTCCGTGCCCGGGGCGGAGGAAGTTCATGTAGAATTTTCACTGGGCCCAGTAATAAAAAGAAATGTAGGCCCCCAGCAGGCCTCCATTTCTTTTTATTATTGGACGGACGGACGGGCATGCCTCCTGACTCCTACCGGCTAAAACGACTGGGGCGGTCATCTTTGGCCCCTAGCCGAAGCCCTACCTGTGATTGTAAGGGATCACCCGAAGCGTCCCTGTGCGCTGTGCTGTGCTGCGCACACGGCGCCGCGTCACCACATGCGCGCCACCGTCTTTTCGTGGGTGGCTCGGTGTGGGCACGCAGATTCCCCAATCTTTACACCCGCGAACCCAGAGGCCCCCCGCCTTATAGCGACGGCAGGAGGTTTCAGGCATATAGGAATTAGGCACCAGGGTGGTTGTTACCCCGGCACCGTCTCCTCATTCTTCGTGCAGGATCGGCCCTCTGCGTACTAGTCTCGGCGTTTCTTCAGTTGATCACAATTTAATAGAAGCTAATTTTAATTTTCACCCATATCTAGCATGTAATAATTTGTATCTAACAAACTAGGTGCCCGAGAAAGAGAGCAAGCCCACGTACGTGCTGTGTTCTTTCGAGCCTGATCCTATAGTGGAAAAAGAGGAACGGGAGAGAGTCAACCAGTTGGCGCAGAGAGACTTCCTAATAAGGAGTTACGGCATGTTAGAGCAGGTTAGACTTTATTTATTTGGTTATGGAAGTGTATAGAGTGTAAGTGGTACTAATTAAATTTAAAATTATATGTGCCGCGACCTTCTTCTGCCGACTAGCATATATTATAAATAAATTTCCGAAATCTGTTACGTGTCTCCGGTTAGCAGTGGCGTGCATAGAGGCAATTAAGCAATATCCACCTCATAAGAAATTCAGTGTAGGTAACACCACATTTACCATCTTTTACCATTACTACATAACTAAAATAAATAATTATAATAACATAATTATGTATTATATATGAAACTTTATACTAAGCTTCGGTGGTGACAGTCGCAAGACTACTTACTAAATTCACGCACACTCAAACAATACATGCTTATTCATATACACACGCTACTATAAGTTAATACGATAAAATTATAAATCACCGGTTTTGTTATGCGTAACCCACAGATTTTGACATTCGCCATTTACCCGTTTAAAGTGCCATGCTTTCTCGACAGTTCAACCAATATTAATCACGGATGTTACATCTATAGAAATAAATTGAAGTGTCTGTTTGTAATGTCAAAATAACAGCTTTTTACTAAATGCATATGAAAGTATATACGGTACATGTGACAAAAAACAACTTAATTTTTTTTTGTCTGTCTGTTTGTTCCGTGTATCGGCTGGACCGATTTTGACGGGACTTTCATTGGCAGATAGTAGTAGGCTGATGTTATCTATACTATAATAAAATCGTAGAGAGACAAAAACTGTACAATGAATATTTTTGAAAAAAAATCACTGCCGCGTGGTCCAGGAACGAGACTGATGCCAAAACTGCAATTTTTAGAATTTCTGTCTGTTTGTCTGTTTCTATGTTGGATGTTACCGCTAAAACTACACTATAGAATTCGTTGAAATTTGGCAAAAATGTCCGTTACTGTCCAAAGATGACTAGAATATATCATCACGCTTTTGTACATGGGAGGTGAGTTGTATAACAATATGTCTACAAAATGTTGTTTTACAGCGAATATTATGAAACAATCACACAATTGAACACATTCGTTATCAGTACGTAATAAGAATTATCAAAAAAAAACATTACCATCACGCTATATCTAAAGGGAGATAAGCGACAGATTTTAGGAATGAGAAAGCTTATTTCGTTACGTCTCGCAACTGGTTACGTAGCCTACTAAAGTAACACGTGGGTTGTCATTGCTTTATTCTCGGGATCAAACCTACCTCTTACATCTTACTTTTTGGATTTTGTTTTGCATTAATTTTATTCTCTTGAAAAGCAATTTCTATATTAAATATTCTCTCTGGTCGGTAGTAGATATTTTATTATATGCTATTGTGAGACGGATACAAACAAGAAGTCAAAGTCAAGTGTTCAAGGCAGGCAGACATATGTTTTCATTTATATTACGCATAAATTGTCATCATGAAATGGACTTAGTTTTATAAAGTATTTGTGTTTATTAGAGAAAAACGATTGAATTTGGTGCCAAAGGTTCTTTTGACCGCCTCATTGTGCATTTTCGTTACTGCTGTGCTAAGCCAAAAAGCGTGATAAAATATTTGTGTTGGTATCCTTAAATAAAGGATACTATTTCTCTATTTATTACGACGATTCTGGGTTACTTAGTTTTATAATGATTACATTTATAAAGTTGAAATACTTATGTTTTTCTTCCAACTAGATGGCGTTACTGTCGAATTACATCACGGTATGGCTTCGTTGGCAAAACGTGAAGTTAAGGGTCATCTCAGATTAAACGTAGTACTTTTCCTAATATGCGCCAAAGGGTACCGCTACCGATGTCGATTGTTGCGATATCCATGCAAAGCGTAACCTACGTATGTTCATCATTTCGGCCGAATAAAATCCACTGCTGGACACAGGCCTCCCTCAAAGACCGACCGATATCGGTATATTGTGTGCTCATTGGGGGGTTTTGCCATAATCGCCACGATTGGCAGGCGAGTTGACGATCGCAGTTGAGTTGTTAATGTATTCGAAGTACGCTACTGCCCATCCTACGGTTTATCCCTTAGTCGCCTTTTACGACACCCACGGGATGAGATGGGTTAATGCTATTCGTAGCCGGCACGACACGATGCTACATATGTTAACTTATATTTTATTTTTTTTAATTGATGCACCACAGTAGGGTTTCTCCTGTGTCGTGGGTGCGTTTACTAACACAAATTCACACACAATACACCCAGACCCGGAACAAACTACCTGCAGATCATACAAATATTTATTCCGTGCGGGAATCGAACCCGCAACCCGAAGCGCAGCAGCCGACTGTATCAGCCACTGTACCAACCGTGCCGTCAGTGTCCGTGACTTTGTTGTTATTAAACTTTTATAAACAACTTACTAACTTTACCTACGATATTTTATTTATATTTGAAATATTTGAACAATTGCCGACTCTTACGGACCAGTGTTGATTTATTTTGTTTGATTTGGTTGTCATTGATATCGGATTCAAAAGGGAATTTTACATGCCTCCTAGAAAGAAGACGAATATCTTCCGAAGCTCCAGTGCAATGCTCTGTGCTCTGTGCACGTTTAGTAGCTAACTGAGCCTCACGATCAACTGCAGTTTTGAGAGATCGAGCTAGCCTTTGCATCTCAAAAGCCCATGAGCTTTGAAAGATATTCCTCTTTAACTGCAGAAAACAGCACGCAGCGCCAGTCGCGGTTAGGTATCCAACGAGTTGTCATTGCTGCCTCTCGATTACAAGATAGTAATGAAGGATATGAAGCACGTCTCGCAAGCGATCGGAAGCGCCATGCTGCATTACGAGCCTCAGAGACTTACACCCAGTGTAAATCGCAATCGAGCTCGCAGAGTATCTACACTGCGACGTCTCTAGAAAATGGCTAGCGAATTTATTTCAATTCTGTAAATGTCATAGAGCGCTTGGAAAATCCGCGTCAAACTACGGTTTTCGTATTTTTTCAACTGTGCGAAGAGGATCCTCTTCGTTCGCCAAATCTCGAACGAATGGCAAGATGCCGTAATGTTATACGTACGAGAAGTAAAGAGGTGTGTTTGATCGACGTCAGCGTGGGCGTACAGAATCCGTTTTCCGTTTCCCGGGAGTTATGAAAGACGCTGCATTGGGTAAGGTCTACACTGTGCATCCAAATAATGGCAAATGCAATTTTAGGCGCATTTTACTACACACGGTGCTTTTGATGCCGTTAAATTTCCCAAATATCACCCAGACTACAGAGCGCTCCATCTACTTGACGGTGATAAACACAGGGACAATACTCTCGAGGAGGTCAGCGACAGTCCCAGTCATCTGCGACATTTATTCGCCATCATGTTGGTCTTCTAAGCGCCGACAGTCAGGGTTCAACTTATTGCTGTTCACTCAGCGCAGATTATAGTGAGTGATGTCAAACGCGTGTCTGTATAATGGGCGGCAGTGGTGGTGTCGGTAAGCAGATCGCTAGCAGTCGGTACGCTGTATGCTCGCTAGAAACGCGCGATCTGCTCACTCGGTCTGTACGCTGTATGTGGGATGGGAGCATGGCAGTTGCGAGCGTACTCGCGAAACTTATCTTGATATTATAAAAGTATGGTACAACACACGACTTAAAGCCCTAATTTAAATGACAAAATGAGCGGCGTGGCTATAATGAGTGATTGGACTGTTAATACTGGGCGAAAAAGGGCAAGCTTCATTTTATGAAAATTATTGATGACGACACTCAGTGCCATGTGGTGTGTATATCATGATCCCTCTACACCTATTACAAGTTCCTAATAAAAGCTCTGGTCATTATTGCATGTTTTCAATAGCATGATATACATTTCTAAATTCCACGCGTGCGAAGCCGCGGGCAAAAGCTAGTTCTTAATAAAAGAAATATAACCCTATCCTATGTTAATTTAGTACATACAAATCTAATATTCCAAGCATGGAAAGTATGAGGAAAAGTTTATTAACTTTTCTTTACTGCTCCATTTTATTGTAATAGCTATTATTTTACGTGTCGAATGTACTATAAAGTATTCAATATTAAGAATTTAACCGAAACAGCGCGCTGCCTCAACACAGCGCGCTATCTGTCGAACGACATTTAGCGTGATTCGGGAATAGTCACCGCGCTTTTATCGCGTCATTCGCGTACGCCCAGTCTATTTGACTATAGCAAATAGTCTGTATTACGCTTTTGCCATATAGCGTTTTTGAACACCGCTAATAATGATAGGAAGATGATTATTTTGTGTGAAAGAATATTCCATAATGATTAAAAAATTAAAAAAGTTATGTGAGTAAGCTTTGTAAAAAAGATTTTTAAAGCGTACTTTTTAACCTATAAATAATTTAAGAAAAATCTAAATAACCTCCCTATCTACCAAGAATCGTGGAACATACATAGGGTATTTTCCATGACGCAAATCTTTGTATTTGTACCTAGTACGAGTTGGTAGTACGATTGGTTGATGAGTTTGGAGCGGGCCTATCGCAGCGCCGAACGCATTAAACAACAACTTGTCTGACGACAGAGAATGATAGTCATTGTTTAATAATGAGCCATCAAAATAAAATAAAAAACTCTCGTAAAAAATTTGGCATCCAGTTGTTTATTGAAAAATACTATGTAGATATTTTATGCCTCACAGAGACATGGTTAAGTGCAAGTAAAATGTTCCTTATTGAAGCCAATTTTAAGGTAGCCGGCTCTTTAGATAGTGTCAGCAGAGCAGAGGTGAGACTTTGATTTTCTGGTACGTGATCTCCATTCGAGAACCTTTCTGCCCCAACGGCCACCAGTTCTACGAACAATATGCCCCACCCATTGCCTCTTCAGTTTACTAATCCTTTCAGCTTCAGCAGAGAAAACATGGACGCGGAATTTCTACTACAACGCGATCGTGTTAGGATCTGCAGATTGTTTAAATCACAGACTGATGTTTGGGAAGAACTCTTGGCCGAATGGAAATGCAGGTGGGACACGTCTATTAAGGGCCGTCACTTATACCCAGTTCTTTCCAACCGTTCGTGAGCGGCTGGCACGTGCATGGTTGGAAGTTGATCGCTGTCTCCTGCTTGCTACGAAGGGAAGTGGAACGTATATTCCTACTCCTTTTTCATTTCTGATTCATTTCGTTGCGTGTTTCAAGACAGTTGTTAATTTCTCTGGGCAACACCAAGCATTCACCAATCATTGATCGGTTTTCTTTCCGGTGGTCGTAGATCCTGGCTTACAGGAGTTGCAGTGGTAGCGAAAGTGCGTTGGACTTGTCCCAAATAAAAAATCCTTTTAGCTATGTCACAACCTAGTTCACTTCTACGGATCTCCTAATTTCTGTTTCGATCTTGTTGAGAAATACCAAAGCAAAGCTCTTCATACCTCGCTGAATATCCTTGAATTTCTTATGAGGCCAATAGTACATTTAGATTATGTTGTAATTTAAAAATTATTTAATATTTTATAATGGAACAGTAGAAAAAGAAACATTTGGGCTATAGTTGCATTGTTGTTATTGTCTGGCGGTTTGAATTTTTATACGGCCTTATCTGCTTAATGGTGGAACTGAGTCCTCGAGCTCCCTCAAAATAATGTCAAGCTTTGCTATGAGTAACCTATGCGTAGTATGTCTGTGAGAATAACTCAAATGGCACTAGCACTTTCATTATTCTCACGTATGTAGGCAACAATGAAGTAAACATTACTAGTAATTATAATATATCGGGTAACTACTACTATACCAATAGTGCTGTGTATCACTGCTTATAATTATAAACATAAAATATTGAAGTTTGTTTGGCTGTTTAGGCGCGACTGATGCTAGCCGGCTGCTAGCGATACTTCTGTACACTTCCTTTTGTCATCCCACGCAATTATTTAAAAGAACGAAATAAAAAATAAAACTTGTACTGTACCCACAGATATATCTAGTAATGAAAAAAATGGGAACCCTGAGGCCAGAAGACGAACGCAAATATGGTGTTTATGGACGACTTTCAGTGGTTTCTAACTCACCCAAGGTATAACGTGATAATGTTATAACGTAGCATGAGCTAATACAATGTTCTCATGCCATTTCATTAGATTTCGCTTGTATATCCGATCTTTCGTTGGCCAACACAATGTTTTATAAAATAAATAATTATGAATTGGCACTTTGAACATTGCAGACGTACTAATATAGAAATTCATTTTCATTATAGTAAGTAGTTGTGTTTGCCTACAGAAAGTGTGAATGTATAAGCTGCATGAAAGTTAAGCTATAAAGAAGAAAAAAATAGATTTAAGAAATTAAAGAAGGGACAGATAAAATTTTGTGTACAGACCGCCATAAAGAAGAGTAAAACAGTCGCACTCAAGCTTAACAATCACGGGGATCACTTGGACGATGGTGAGTGTATGACAAATCTTATATATCTTATATAATTGTATATATATATATCTTATATAATCTTATATATATGTATATATAATTATTGTGTACATGTGTATGTCACTGAATTACGATAAAGACCACGGGTAGATTGAATGAATTGAATGCTATGACGCTCTAGGCCTGGTCCAATGTGGCACTCATTTCAAACAAAAGAAAGCAATAAATCTTGCTAACAATTCACGTAGTTGGCCTGTGAGGTAAACTCACATATGCGTCTTATCTGTAATATTTTCTGTGCGACGCGCACACATGCGCGTCGGTTTAAATTCGCTAGTCCGGTTGGACGCGCCGAGTGTAATTATAGCTGCGCAACTTGACGACTAACACTAAAACCAACCAACAAGGCCAAAAAAACGTATTTTGATAGAAAAAAAAAAAAGCTTTGTGCTTTCTGATAAAAAAAGAGCAGGTTAGTGCATACCCTTACTTCTGACGTTATCATTGACAGTCATAAATTACCGGTAATCCAAACGCGCAGGTGCGTCGAATAGCACATAGTTTTAATTACACTCTGCGCGCCCGCACATGCGTAGCGTGTTAATTATCTCATTAATTGACATCGAGCAAGATCATCGGGCCAAATTGTGCCACGCTAGGCCTACGCCTAAGGGTCTAAGCCTATCCGCCCCTGGTGAAGACCTGAAGCCAGCTAGGGGGCTAAGAGTAATCGAGTGCGTGTCCTGAAATTCATAATATCATTGGTGACGGGGGCGGCGTCCTGCTCGCTGCGCTGCCTGGTATTACAATGTCGCGGTGTTGCGGACTAGAGACAGAGGCTGATGAAGGACCTTTGGGCACGTTTCAATACCGACCATTCTAGCTTGTATGTGTGTCATGTATATTCATCCAAGGACTTCTGAAGAAATACATTGGTTTCAGAAAGTGGAATCGAATATTTACACCCTAAAGAGTGAAGTATTAACTGTAGGTGATCTTAACATAAATAGTAGGTAGTCGTATACATTAAACAACATTACTATTGTTATTTTCGTAGTGTATGCAGAATGACTGAGAAGAATGAAGTGAACAACGCGTATGTGGTAAGTTAGATGTAGCGTTGGTGTCAGATGATATTTGCAGTGTTGACGTGATAGAGATTGATGATGGAGGTGTTGTTCCTAGACGAGACCCCTATCACCCTCCATTGGAAGTTGGCTTTAAACTGACAAGATGAGTCGATCCAGCTCGCAGAGTTAATCCAAGCAATCTCGTCACGCAGAGAGACTTTTTTTTAAAGGAAATTCTTAGTTTTCAGTACATATTATTGTCCGAAGCATCATGGCAAGAAGTATTTTTGGCCCACGATGGCGACAAGGCGGTGGAATACTTGTATAACTTAATTTCTGATATAATTGATCATTATGTAGCGATAAGTATAAATTTTAAAAAGCTTTTTAAAAACAAGATTTTTATTGTTATTTTCGTATTCTTCTCAGCAAACCCCTTGATTTGATACCCATATCATGGGGGTGCATAATAAATAACTGTTGTGCCATTTTTGGAATTCGGTCAAATTGAATTTAGAATGACGTCTCTTAGCTAACCATCACTGTCGACACTAAACGTGTATGCAACATTTTTGTTCAATGTGTTGGGGATAACTGTTTTCAAATTCAGTTGCAAGATTTACCCATACTAACAGGGCAAGTTAAATAGAAGCTTGTAACTAAACTCATTTCAATAATTCGAAATGCAGTGTTATGTCATTCAGTCGTGCACATAATCTTCGGCACGTACTTTAATTCGAGGAACGGAACCAATTGCTCGATTAACTCTGTAAATAGATAGCTTTTGCTTTTGATGCACGATTACATTTTCACGAACACATGAGGTCGCTAGCTGTTGATTCTTTTTGAAGACTGGGTCATTCGCAATATGCGTGAGTTTAATAAATAATACTCTGTCCATCAAGTTAATTTATATAGCTTTAGTAAGGAGCAAGATTGAGTCATAGTCATTGATTTGGAAGCCCCATGAAAGTGCTTACATAGAGGCTTCATGAGAAGGTACAAAAAGCAATTCTCAGAATTTTATATAAAATCTTTACGGTTACTGTCCTTTCCTTTATACTCGGTGTGCTTAGCTTTAATTCTCTTGAAGTAAGGCGTAACTACTGCGTACTCATCACGGCCTGTCAGGTTCTGCGGGGTGAATCCTATTGCCCTGAACTACTAGCACAGCTAGTAGGGCTTTTTGCACCTATTGTTTCCCAAGAACCAACTACGACCGCGGAGTCACAGGTTATTGGTTGTGCCGGAAGCACGGTCGCACGCCATCTCGCAGCTCATTCGCCCGCTTGCGTTGCTAAATGCTCTTCCGATATCAGCACCGGAATGTAACTTGTTTGCAATGAGATGAATGGATGTGAGTCGTGAATGGTTGAGGTTTTGTGAGGCAATGGATAAAAGATGAGTGAATTATACCGATTTCAATTTGTACGATGTATTTCATTTACTATTTAGCGGACCATTTAATATAGATATAAATAAATAAGTATATAATCCCTTAACCTTTTTTTTTTTTTTTTTTTTATTGGTGGCCAGTGGAAATTCTTCATGAACTTCCTTCGCCCCGGGGAAGGACGAAGGGGTATGCCGGACTCCTACCGGCTAAAACCACTGGAGCGGTCATCTTCGGCACGTAAGGGAGGCTCCAGGTCCTCGTATGATCACACTAGAGCCGCCCACTGGTGCCACGCCTATTGGCACATCTCGGAGAGGGTGAATGTAAAGCGGTCACCCCCCCAAGGGGGATTGTAAAGGATCCCCCAAAGCGTCCCACGGCAGCGCGTGACCACATGCGTGCTACCGTCTTCTCTTGGGTCGCTTGGTGTGGGCACGCAGATTCCCCAATCTACGCACCCGCGAACCCAGAGGTCCCCCACCTTATAGCAACGGCAGGGGTTTTCAGGCGTATCGGAATTAGGCGCCAGGGCGGTTGTTACCCCGGCGCCGTCTCCTTCTTCTTCGAGCGGGATCGGCCCTCTCCCGATCCCGCTCTGCAGTCTCCTTCTGGAGCATGACGCTCTCACAGAAGGAGACCACTGCATTCCAGTTTTCGTGCTCTGCCAACATAGCCGACACTACTGCTGGCAGAGAGAGATCTTGCCCGATCCGATCGACCAGGATCCGCCGCTCGGCGGCCCACGCAGGGCACGCCTCGAGCGTGTGCTGTGCGGTGTCCTGGTCGCTATCACAATGGTGGCATTGTGCCGTGGCCTCGCGTCCTATCCTGTGCAGGTACGCACCGAAACAACCGTGCCCGGTGAGCACCTGCGTCAGGCGATAGGTGACGCGCTCGCTCCTTCTGAGCCAGGCTCCGAAGAGCGGCAGGACGGCCTCAACGACGTGCTTGGTCGTAAATTGCATCCGCAGGCGGTGACGCCACTTTACAAGTGCGCGTCGCCGAGCCAGCCGCCGCAGCCTGTCCAACGCCCCTGGAGGCGCGTTTTCGCCGCTCTGGCGGAGGGAGCGTGTCTGATCGTAGACCCACGCATCCATCTCCGCCAGGATGTCGAAAGGCGGAAAACGCGCCAGGAGAGTAGCCGCCTCGTAGGACACCGTTCGGTATCCTCGTGCGATCCGGATAGCCACTCTGCGCTGCAGACCGTGAATTTTGGTTCTGCAGCGCTGGGCACTTGACAGCCGAGCTGACCACACAGGCGCCCCGTAGAGGGCCACGGACCGCACAACCCCTCCGTAGAGACGGCGAACTTCCTCACATGGTCCCCCGAGATTGGGCAGCAGCCGGTGTAGTGCACCCACTACCCTCTCGACTCGGGGGACGAGGTGCTGAAAGTGCTCTTCGAAGCCCACCAACGCGTATCCACGAACTGGGTGGTTCTCTGCTCCTCGGCAGTTTGTGGAACCATAGCGCCTCGGTTTTTTGCGGCGCTATCCGCAGACCCAGGGCGTGGATTTTGGCCACGACAATTGCCACCGCTTGCTCTGCAAGCCGGATGGTTCCCTCGAAGGACTCCCCGCTGGCCAACACCAGTGTCGTCAGCGTAGCAAACTAAGCTGACGCCAGCAGGGAGAACGACACGCAGGACCGCGTCGTAGGCAAGGTTCCATAAAAGGGGGCCGAGAACTGACCCCTGCGGAACCCCGCACGTAATCTCCCTCCGCTTTACGCTACCATCCCTACCCACGTAGCGAATGTGCCTATCGCGCAGATAGGCCCCTATGATGCCCTGCAGGTAGGGCGGACACCGATGATGGACTAGTGCCGCCCTAATAGCGCCCCACGGGATGGAGTTGAAGGCGTTGACGATGTCTAGACTGACCGCCAACGCCACCCCACCCCGCCAAGACACTGCCTGTTCCGACAGCGAGCGGACGCGAAGAATCGCGTCAATGGTGGACCGCCGCTGCCGGAAGCCATACTGACTTTCGGCCAGGTCGGGGCCAACTCGCGACAGGTGCTCAACGAGTCTTCGGGTAATTATTCTTTCGAATAGCTTCGAAGCCTCGTCAAGCAGGCAAATGGGACGGTATGCAGAGGGAGACTCCGCAGCCCTTCCTTCCTTCCTCAAGAGAACCAATCCGGCTTCCTTCCAGCCGGACGGGAACACGCTACTACGGAGGCAACTGGTGAACAGCCGCCTCAAGCGGTCCCCAAGAGATTGCAGTGCATACACCCACGCACGGCCCGGAATGCCGTCCGGACCCGGTGCAGTGTTGCGACTCTTTAGGCGGCCAATGGCTCGGCTCAGCTCCCCTTCCGAAACCCCCAACTCCTCGGCCCAGTCCGAGGCAATCGGGGGTGGAGAGGGACCAGGATGGTCCCGAACCGCCGGAAAGAGCGTTGAAAGTACTCCCTCCAGCAAATCCGGGGCCATGGTTTCGGTCACGGGGGGGACATAGGGGCGTAACTTGCCCACTACCTCCCACCTTCTTACTCTCCACCTTCTCCTTCTTCGTTTCCTTTGGTTTAGATAAATGTTCCATATTTAGACCCACGAGTATGGGGGAAATAAGAGGTCGACCCGGGCAGTGCCCCCTGTACCCGGGCAAGCGTATCCCATGTTCAGGTGCCGCCAGTCCTGGGGAATGCGTGCTCGCGACTGAACTTCCCATCAGCCATGCACCCCTCGCCGCACGCTAGCTTGGGTTCGGGGAATTTTTATAGAGGCCTTCTTCCTCGCGATCCGGGCGGTTAAGCCAAGATCCTCGTTCCCGGTCGAAGCCGCGAGACGTGACCACGACACTCCAACCGAGTTTACGATATCGACGATGGCAGGGAAGGGGAGTCCTCCCACTACCTGCTCGGGGCAGGGTTAGTGCACACCGAGCCCGCCGCTAGCCCGCACATGCTCCTCCGAAAACGGAGGAGCACCCTACGGCCTACCCACAGCCCACACACTGGGCCCGTCCCTGTCAGAATATTAGCCACCGGGCAACAACGTCCTCCAAAAAGTAATAATCCCTTAACCTATGCAAGCACAGCGCAGGCCTCAAGTCTTCAATCTTAACCGAGTAGGGCTGACACTATTCGGTTAAGTTTGAAGACTCGAACCTAGTATTACGGCTGGCACTAATATTAGGATAACTGATTATCTAGCCGGCTTAGACAAGATATAGTCATGTAGCCGAGTTTGATTTAGGAAGAAACCGATCTGATAGATCTTCAAAAATTGAATCAGGATTTTGAAATCTTATTTATTTGCAGAATTACAAGTGCATTGCCGCGACGTAGTGATCTGGAAACGGCCCATGCCTTTGATGAACATTCCAGAGCGCACCACCAAAACACACCTAGTCCGCACCGCCTACACCATATGGAAAAGAACACGTATTTTTTTTCTAAAATACACTCTTGGACACGTAATTTCGTCTAACAACGATTATTTATTAAAATCCGCTTTAATCCTCTGAAAACAATAACTCACAAGGAAACTCTTCAGAGGCCACACCAATACGAACTTTTCATGTGACAATATCGATAAATGTCGATATACCGCGTTAGTGGGAAAGGGTGTACTAAGCCGAAAGGGTTTAATACTATGGATGGTAATGAGCAACTTTTGTTCTACGACTTACGACGACCAAAAAGTCAATAATTACAGAGTTATAGCTTTTCAAACTATTCATGAATAATACGCCAACACAACGGCCCTATCATCAGCAACATCAGCTGTGTCTTATATTTATAGTCATGTTTGGGTTCACTGATCTAGTAGCCTGACCGCTATCTTTGACTACAATTTGATAAATTTGAAATTTCTGTCGTAATTTGCGCAATTTAAGTTACAAGTTTCAAATTCACAAAATTTACCAACGGTACCGCCACATATTGCCTACTTTCCGGTCCCTCTACGGGCGTCCTTTTTCATTCGCTGTGTTTAGCCGCTTAATATGTTTTGTACGCAAAATCATTGCAGTCTTTTACGCTGTTTCCTGACATTAAGTCGATTTGGAAGCGATTTGGTTATTTACGCGAGTTGCGTGTGGTTATTGTGTGTTCTTGTCATCGTTATAGTGTCAAAAATACCGACGGAGTACACGATCGCGGAGTACTACGACATGATGGTGTGTGTAGGCAAATGTGATGGAAGCAAAGAATAGCATCTGCGTTTAGAGCATGAGGAACTCTCCGCAGATGTTACGCAACGTCATCAGATCTGTTCATCGACGCGCTTCTCTGCGTATCGAGTGACATGGGCAGCACATTGAGCCCTTCCTTAAGTGGCCCCATGGAGATAAGACGTAAATAATAACCTACCTAACCTTAATTAGGTAGCTACTAGTGGGCTGAGTGACTGACTTGATAAGCGCTCATACATTATTACACAGTTTTGGTGTAGTATTAGGTACTTAATAAAATAAAACCTTAGCAGTTATGTGTTCCTAGTGTTTCAATCTAAAAGTCGAGGACTTCATAAGTGATGTGTCTGTTGATACTTGGGAAGAGATGAACTTCGTCTAATCATCCCAGAAATGTATGTTACTAGATAATAGTCGAAAAGAGATTTGCAATGTAACCTTAAACGATTGCCATAAGTCATTCGACGTGAAGTCGCGAATAAAAACTGGTATTGTCATACAATACAATATAATTGTGATAGGTAGAATAATACAATCATAGTTAGGTAGAAGTCTGGCAGTGCATGTATCGGCCGCTTTGTATGTTCCGCATATGCGCTAGGTACGTACAATCACGAGCGACGCCATTTCCAGAATTGTTGTATTACCAGGGCTGCGCATTTTTATGGTTCCGAACGTCCAAAGTGAAAAAACGGTGGAACCCTTATAAGATCACTCCTGTGTCTGTCTGTATGTCCGTCTGTCACCCCAATTTGCTCCGAATCTACTGGACCGATTAATTTGAAATTTAGTACACATGTGGATTTCTGAGAAATACGGACGTGTAACGTACATAAATGAATTTTGAATATGAGGTGATTTTTGGGCAGCAATATAGAAAATTAAAGAATAAAGTTTTGCAAACTACCGTGTAACATATCAAATGGAAGGGCTTGTTGTGAGGGTCTCAAATATATTTAATTTATGATTTTAAAATATACAGGCTTAAAGTTATTTAAGAAAGTAGACGATAATTGACCATTGCCCCAAACCGCCCCCCAACCCCATATACGAATCTACTGAGCTGTACCAGACAAAGTGCAGAGCGGTTCGTCCCACTGTCTCTGGATACAAGGATTCAGGGGCAAACCCGTATTCGGGCAAGCCATTTTCCATGCATTTACAGCATCAGTCATGCACGGTACTTCAAAATCAACCAGTGTGGATGCTAAAATTTTCCTGGTTAATTTATCAGTACTGTGGACCGAGGACAGAAACGCCGGTAAACTTACACTAGAAATTTTACGGACGCCAAGGCCACCGATGCGTATGGGTGGTGAGGCTTGTATCCAAGCTCGGTCGTCCAGAGCCACATTTAAAACGGAAGTTAATGTATTCAATTAATTATAATATTATTTAATTAATCTCAGATGAAATTCTACCAGTAAAGATTTCACCGCGATACGCAATATTCGTTTCGATCATCCCCAAGGATTTGATTTTAATAGATTAGATATTTTAATTTGACTTTTATTTGAATAGTACCTAAAACTTGTTTAGGCGTTACTCTGATCTTTTTGCGTACGGAGTAACGGTCAATGCAGTTTCTGCAGATTAAAAAGCAACTGACTAAAGTATTTATATTATAGGTACATGAATTTATTTCTATTCTATTTTTTATAAGACAGATGGAAGGACAGGCGTCACCCAAAATTTCAGCAGCTCTTCGTGGCACTTTTAATATTAGGTATTTACCTATGAAATTGCCGGTTTGTAAGAAATATGTACCGCGCCATGTAAACCGAAATGTCTGTCCTAGCGCTGGATCAGTCACTGGCACGGTCGTTGGCTGGTGACCACCCGGTGTAGGCGACGGTAATTCTCCAGACCGCTGCTGGTACATTTCTTGCTATCGTTGACTCCTAGTTCTTCTGTGACAGCGACGCAATTTATCTCACTTCTTATACCAAAAAACGAGCCGGGTAGATACACTATAACACTGCTCCGGAGGTGTGTACTCACTTCTTCAAAATTTATTGGCGCACAGCGCAGTTTAACTCAGACGTTATTAGGGACTCACTTTTCATGGTATTGCACGAATCTTTAAGTATATTTCATTTTTCTAAATATATACATAAGTATACAGGTTGGTCCAGTGACGTCATAAAAAATAAATTCATCATGTCCAGGGGATCCGAAAATTACCCATGTATGATTCGCGATTCTTGTTAGTTTTTAAGATATATTAGGTCTTTGACGAATTGAATTGCCGTTTTATACGAAATAACGGATAGTCAATATTTTTCTATCTTTTTTTATCAATGTCAACTATGTCAACAAAATGTCACCCATTCTATTCTATTCTATTCTAATTTTGGCTCCCACGGGCTCAGCATCAGCCGAACGCACTTCGACCCTATTGGGTCCATTGTGCTGCCCAAAGCCCTGCACTACTCCTCCGCTGGCAAATCCAAAAGTCCCTGTAGGTACTTCGCAATCATACCTGCCTGGAGCCGTGCAAAATCATCAGGCAATGGATAAGCCACTCCTAGATGTTTTGCCCTACGTCTTCCCAGTGCGTCACAGCTGCACAAAATGTGCTGCATAGACTCTTGATTGTCCATACAGAATCTGCATGTATCCGTTATGCTGAGCTTCATTCTATGGAGGTGCTCCTTGGTGCCGAAGTGGCCTGTCATTGCACCTATATAATGCCTTAAATGGGTTTTGGTAAGATTTAATAGTCTCTTACACCCGTTTATTCTTGTGCTGCAGAAAGTTTTGGAATGGTTTAGGCCTCTCGCTTGCCTCCATTCTCTGACATGTTCTTTATCAGCAAATGCATGTAATGCCAGTTGGTAGGTACCATGAGGTATTCCTACGAAAGGCTCAGGGCCAATGAGCTGCTTACTCGAGCCTGCCCTAGCTAGTTGATCCGCCTTCTCGTTACCTTCAACACCTTCGTGTCCAGGTACCCAGATAAGCTTTACGTTATTGTGTTTTCCTAGTTTGTTTAGTAGGATAACACCTTCCTTGACTAGTTTCGAGTTTACTTTAAAGGAGATTAATGCCTTTAGAGCTGCTTGACTGTCGCTGAGTATGTATACGGTTTTTTCCTTAACATTCCTCCTAATGTCACCCATACAATCTTTGCCAACGCAGTGGCAGTTTATCGATGCTCTTCTTTTAAAGGCACCAGATGGACGGGAGGCGCAAGGTGTGGTGAATATGGCGGATGACGCAGAACTTCCAACCCCAGCTCTTGTAACTTGGAGACCGTCTGTTGTGCAGTATGGGGTCGTGCAGGAGCAGCAGGGACGAGCGATTGATCAAACCTGGTTGCAGATGAGCGAACTTCTCACTTCTTTTTTTAGTTTGGTAAGAAACTGTGATGAATCACACCGGCACTAGACCACCAAACAGAGAGAGAGAACAACACAAATCACTCCAACCACTCTGGGTCTCCAAACTTTGAAGCCTCCTTCGTGCCATAATGATTTTTTCAGTATGTTCCAAGGGCCAAATTAGTTTGTATTTATCTGCCCTTAACTGTACTTCTAGACTAATCGCAAAGGGCGCGATCTAACCAAACACACTTTATTTTGCATTTCAATTACTATTATGTATTGTGACACTTAACGACATCTAGTGGCGAGTAGTGATACTCTGTATTGTACTATGTACTATCTATTTCAGCTACCCACTAACGGGTGGCATTAGTTGTAATTAAATATATGGATATTTCCGCGTTGGTTCAAGAAAGTTCTGGTTCTGGCTAGTGTATTCCGATCACTTCGATATGG
The DNA here is from genome assembly GCA_947459985.1 of Diloba caeruleocephala. Classification (NCBI taxonomy): domain Eukaryota; kingdom Metazoa; phylum Arthropoda; class Insecta; order Lepidoptera; family Noctuidae; genus Diloba; species Diloba caeruleocephala. The sequence continues at coordinate 10,644,301 of OX381618.1, forward strand.
CAATAATTGCATATAATAAATTATGGTACTCCTTCCTGGAGTAGAGATAAATTTTGGTATTCGTTTCTCAGACAGATGTCATTGCAAAATAAATTTTCTTTTTCCAAATCCTTTTGATTCTGGCATTGAAACCCTGGCTCCGGAAGTCCAAATGGAAATTATTGATTTATAGTGCATTGACATGATTAGGAACAAATATCAAAATTCATTAGTACTGCAATCTCTGCAGCGGTGCCACATTGACTATCGGTACATTGAAGTGTTGAAGTGCTTATACAGAAACGCCACCATGTCGGTCCGAGTACATGAACAGAGCACGGGGGCAATTCCATTGCAGAGAGGTGTGAGACAGGGGGACGTAATTTCCCCGAAACTGTTCACCGCTGCAATGGAGGATGCCTTCAAGCTGCTGGAGTGGAAAGGATTCGGCATCAACATCAATGGCGAGTATATCACTCACCTTCGATTTGCCGACGATATCGTAGTCATGGCAGAATCACAATGCTCGATGATCTCAAAAGGGTTTCTCAACAGGCCCACCTTAAAATGAACATGGGCAAGACGAAAGTCATGTCAAATGCCCATGTCGTGCCCATCCCAATATCCGTTGGGAGCTCTGTTCTCGAAGTTGTTGACGAGTATGTCTACCTGGGACAAACTGTCCAGTTAGGTAGGTCCAACTTCGAGAAAGAGGTCAATCGTCGAATCCTACTCGGCTGGGCAGCGTTCGGGAAACTTCGCAACGTCTTTTCGTCAACAATACCGCAATGCCTAAAGACGAAAGTCTTTAACCAGTGTGTGTTACCAGTGATGACATATGGAACAGAGACGTCACTCACAATGGGCCTCATAAGAAAGCTCAAGGTCGCTCAGCGAGCTATGGAGAGAGCTAGCTATGCTTGGTATTTCTCTACGAGATCGAATCAGAAATGAGGAGATCCGTAGAAGAACTAAAGTTATCGACATAGCTGCAAGGATTAGTAAGCTGAAGTGCAATGGGCAGGGCACATTGCTCGTAGAACTGATGGCCGTTGGGGCAAAAAGGTTCTCGAATGGAGACCGCGCACCGGAAAACGCAGCGTGGGACGACCTCCAACGAGGTGGACAGACGACCTGGTGAAGGTCGCTGGGAGTCGTTGGATGAGAGCGGCATGTGACCGCTCGTTGTGGAGATCTAAGGGGGAGGCCTTTGTTCAGCAGTGGACGACCTGTGGCTGATATGATCAAAATTCGTCTTTGTTGGAATTTTATAAGTCTTCCACTGGTACAATTTGATAATTTGCATAAATTTGCTTGTGGGCAATGATATTATACTATAGATATGTTACATCCATATTAAATGGCGCGCAAAACCAGTCTCGATGTATGTAGGTATACAACTATAAAACTGCACACCTTTGCTGTAAGAATGAAGATACAACAACTACGAGAGTAAAAGAGATAGCTATCTAAAATGGCAACACGTGTACTCGATGTCTTTGTCGCACCTGTCATAGAATATATGTTGTCTTTTTTCTTTGCTTGACCTATGTTTTCTTCGAGAATATTATTCTATAGTTAACTTGAATTTGTATTGTATTTTTTGTATTTTTATTGAAATATTTTATATAGTTTGTTACTCACGTGTGGTATGAGATCCCTCGTTTTTTATTTATTTTTGCTTGATAGTTTTCTATACGCACGACGGCAGTTTTCTATACGAACGACGGCATTGTTATTACTTACTCGCTGTCCTGTCTTGGGCGAACTGATTGCAAGGTGCTACAATTGGGGAGTTTTGGTTTTTACTTTTGGCGCGCATGTAACATATCTACTTCTTTAAATATATAATATCATCGCTTGTGGGTAGTTTTCTGTTTTTGGTACTACTTACTTGTGTGAGAAAACGTTTTACATATCTAAATTAACCGATGAGCATCTTAAATCTCTTTTAATAATTGGTAGAAGTAAAATTGATCCACAACTACAAACTATTGTCGGTGGAAAATCACAATTACATAAATCTCATTAGTGTTTTTTTGTTTGACTGTGATTAGTGGGATTCATTTCAATTATTTGTTAGTAATTAATATGCTTAAGCTTAGAAACTTAAGTTTTCTGCGTCATCATTGCTGTCGTTAAGTTTTACCTTGCAAGTAAATAAAACCGAGTAATTATCATTCTGTTTTCTTCTTCAACTTATCACAGCAATAGTAACAACAATAAGACATTGACTGTCGCGGGCCAGATTGATAACACTAGACTTAAGCCTGGCCCGCGGACCGTAGTTTGGAGACCCCTGGTTTAGGGCATTGATTAGTTGCTGAACCACCTGATCTAACCAACTTGCTAAGCGCTTGCGATTTTCAAACAGAATCCATTTTTCGTCGCAGGTAACAATGCGGTTCAATTTTTTTTCGTTTCTGTGCCTGTTGAGAAGCGCAAGGCAGGCCTCGACGCGCACGTTGCGCTGATGATCGTTAAGTTCGTGGGGCACCCAGTTGTCAAGCTTTTTACCTTGCTAAGTGGACACAAATGGACCAATATTGTTTTGATGCTAACGTCGAAAGCTGCTGATAATTCAGCCGTAGATTAAGTATCATCAGCTTCTACAATCGCCACGGAGTTCATTTTTTAGATCGAAATTTCCAGAATGGAAGCGGGCAAAGCAATAACGGTTTGTGCGTTCGTTTGTAGTGTTTGTTCCATAAACGTCGTTGATGTTGCATGCCGCTTGTGCCGCGTTGCTCCCACGACAGTACTCGTATTCCATAATTACTCGAATTTTCAACATATACATGACGACGAAAGTACATCAGCACAATGCTGAGGTGACATCCACGCTGGAGGCAGCTGCATCTCATTACTGAAGACTTTGCCCGTTGACTGTGACCGCCTTCAAGTCTTATCTATTAACGACGAAGTTCTTCCCGCAGCTGGTCATCATCATCATCATTTCAGCCGTAAAAACGTCCACTGCTGGACAGAAGCCTCCCCAATCTATTGCCACAACGACTAGTATGGGTTTGTGTTCTGTGATCATTGGGGGATATTGCCATAATTGCCACGCTTGGCAGACGGGTTGGCGATCGCAGTTGAGTTATAAATGTACTCGAAGGACGCTGCTGCCCATCCTCCGGCTAATCCCATAGTTGCCTTTTACACTTACGGGATGAGATGGGGTGGTGGTTTTCTTATCCATTTCTTTATTTTGAGAACTAGGTTACAGTCCCAGAATCTGTAGTGAAATTATACGAAGAATGATCAAGGTCAATTTCATGCTTTTTCCTGGTTTTACTTCACAATGTTCGCATTTTTTCCTAATTTGCATTTTATTTAACTTATAATAAAAATTATTTGCCTTCATCCAACAGTACAGTCCATTTTTCTGTCGAAGCCCAATCATTACTCACGAAGTCATCTTACGAGATATGATGATTTTCTAAAATGTCTTCTAATCTTGAATTTTTTTAAACAACTATTTGTAAACGAATATTAAAAATTATGGACTTTATCCTGTGTTCCTGAGCATAATATTAATATGTAGTTATATTTATTATTGTTTCGAAGTACTCATAGCATTTTCGTTTCAGATTAATTACGGCTCCTGCGCCCAAGTGATAAATGTGGGACATACGTGTTAAGTACGACTATTTGCGACGTTCCAGTGGCGTCGTTGTGTTCATGAGACTGCAATTTCTATGCTTTTCTCAAGTGAGAGATATTATACCAAATATAGTCAGTAACTATTTTGAGACTATTTGATAATTATTGTGTACTATTACTCGATGCTTGCAATATATATTTCAGTTACACATAATTTTTATATATTGTAATTGCTAAAGTGTTCATACTTAATCATGACATATAATCTTAATGTTACCCTTTAAAATAATAATTAGCGTAATTTTGTCAATGTTCTGTAAATTCCGGTGCTTAGAATAATAAGCAATAACTGAAAGAATATACTTACTATAAACTGTATTATATATTTACAATCATCATTGTTTAAAAAAATAAAAGTATATTTTAATATCAAATCTATATATTCTCTTATCAATAAGTTTCTTTAATATAAGTACAGCAAGTCTTTGCAATTCAGTTCTGTCAATTGTTTGTCGGCTGAATACTGAAACGCCAGAAACCTGTATTTGGTAGAAAACCGGGCGGCTCAAATAGTTAAAGCGGGACTTAATAAGTAACTGGCGTTTCAGTATTCGGCCGTGGGTCAGTAAGTCAAGCTTCACAAGCATTGGAGAAAAATAAATCACATAACAAGCTTTTTTTTATACAATCACAAGTCACTGAAGCATATAACACATTTTATTTTGGATCACTACAGCAACCGCCTTTTCAATATATGTTATTTATTGAATTATAAACAATTATCTTAAATTATCTTACCGTGTGGTGCCGGCTCAGAATACCACCACCCCATCTCCTCCTGTGGGTGTCGTAAAAGTCGACTAAGGGATTAATCAGAGGATGGGCAGCAGCGTCCTTCGAGTACATTAACAACACAACTGCGATCGCCAACCCGTCTGCCAAGCGTGGCGATTATGGCAAAACCCCCCAACGAGCCCCAACACGCCCATATCGGTCGTTGTGGTGTACTTTGGGGGAGGCCTGTGTCCAGCAGTGGATTTCATTCGGCCGAAATGATGATGAAAAATGATGAAACAATTATCTGGCATGATAGAACGTGGAGTTATATTTAGCCACCTTCTCATGCACGCCGTTAATTCCATCACTAATTATGACACATCTCCACCTCTTATTTCAGTCCATTATGTCATCATAATCAATATTCATCTAGCATTTGTAAATTGCACTTTATTTTCCTGTACTAAAATCCAGCAGTACTTAGGAATGTCGTAAATTGTTTGCCAGTTAAAATTGAAGTCTCTTTGCTAAGGATCCACCATCAATGTTTTCCAAAAGCTTTCTCTTGAGTGATGGTTTATCAGCCTCTATTTTACTAATGTTCGAGGGCATTGGCAACTTAGAGCCTACTGTAGGAGCTGGTTTGTTACTGAAAAATAAAACTGCTTTGAAAATGCGACTTCACGTTGAGCGGCGAACTTAGCCAAAGTTGGGTCTGGGTGAACTTTTATGGTAGACACGTTAACTTTTTCTAAGCTTCATGCGCCACTAGAATTTGTCCTGTATCATGGGTACTGTTTACAGGCAAATACCCAGACCCGAAACAACTATCTGCAATATCATACAAATATTCCATTCCGTTCGGGGATCGAACCTGCGACATGAAGCGCAGGAAGCCAAGTGCTTAGCCACTACGCCAACCGTGCCGTATCATAATGTTATTATTGCCTTACATTTTAAGAGGCAGCTTGAATCAGGCGCATATCCCCTGCAGTAAAAGGCGCAGATCTTTAATTAATTAAAAAATTATTTATTAACTTTGCCTGACTTGAGTGATTGTAAGAGGATTTACACACACACTATTAAGAAGTTCATTAGATTTACCTAAAGTAAGCCATCTGCAACGCTTGCGTGCAGTCGCACCGATTGGGCGGGTACAGATCCAGGAGACTTTCCATCAGTTGGATCAGATCATCTGATGCAGCACTGAATATATGACGAAGCTGTTGTGGTGGAAATTGCTTGAACTGCACATAATCTGTTAAATTCTTCATACCCTGCAATTAAACAAACATTTCAGGATTTATATATAATAAGATAAAGATAATAGTAGTTTATGAAAAAGTTGCATAAAGCGGGGGGTATTAAAACAGTGTGTAAAAACCTCGTCTAAGGCTCGGTTTTTAATGGTATCACATGAGTACCTCGTTATTTGCAGTTTCATACACTACTTTATCTAATCTAATACATTGGGGTTGAACCTACTAAATAAAAAAAGGTTAAAAGAGTAAGAAATAGTTTATAGTAATAATTGGAATCAATACTTTTTTTTGTAACGCTATTAAAATGGCGCGCTCCGATCTGCTTGGTGATTTAACTTCTCAGATTTTCCCTGTATCGTAATGTTTTTTTTTAATATAACATAGAGAAAGTGTTATTTGTTTATGGCGATGAGATGTCAAGAATGAGAGAAAGTGTTATAAATTAAATCTATTTTTAAATTCGATACTGTGTTAATAACGTACCTCTGTCAATATAAACACGTTTTGAAGTTTATAATTCGAATTTTACTATATAAGAGTAGAGTAGTTTAGTACCAACCAAACACACAAAAATGAATAAAATGAAAAACAAAACAAAAAGGTGATAGAAACATTTTCTTAATGTTGTGGATAAGGTAAAAGTAACGCACTCTGCAATGTTGGCAGTGCGCAGTGATTAAACCACGCACTGGTCAACTTACAATATCTTGTAAGTCTACAGGCAATCCATTTAAACGGGACGCCTGCTTAGTATGGTAGTGTAACGTATAAGAGACAATACGAATAGTCTATCAAAATTACTTCTCTATTAAAAATGGTTAAAATTGATTTATTTAATAGAGAATGTCGCTCATCGATAGTAAAAAAAATGTTCGGTTCAATATCTTAACCCCTAAGAGGAATAAGTTTATTTATGGTTATTTCCTCTTTTTGTCCCCTTTCATCCATTTAAGCAGGTCACCTATTTCAATGGACACCTGATCTTCAGTATAAACTGTGGTCTAAAAATTATAGACAGAGCGTAGGGCGCGCCATGGATGGATGTCGATAGTCAAATGGGTAAACTAGCGTAAAGGCAGGTTTACTGCGACCATATTTTATGTTAGAAATGGGTCCTAACAAAATGGGGGCGTAGCCTAAACTGAAAGGCCGAACAAAAACATGCTAACGTGTTATCCAAGACAGGGATATCATCCCTGCGTTTGCCTGCGGGGGGAGGGAAATGTTAATTCCAGCGCTGCTTTCGAATATCGCACTCGTAACTCGCAGCTTATTCGCACATAAATCAGCGGTCAGCCATATTTCAGTATTTAAATTATTAAACAATAATAAAGACAATACTTTGTTTTATACACGTACGTTGCTGTAGACATGGTCTAACGGGAAAACGTATTTTTGGGGTCCAGTACAATAGTGATGATGATGTCCATTATTGTTTATTGGCAGTTTTTTAGCAGACTTGCATTCGTAAAAGGGCTGGCGAAACTATTATGCGAACCTCACATGAAAAAAGATGAGTAATACCTATTATTGCAAATTGATTTGCCAGGCCATGAAAGGAAATTATAAAAAATGACCTACGAATTAACACGCATGCGACCTATACTATAATTTCTATTTTTTTCAATACTTTTATATTTAATATATAATTCTAATCCAACGGACACTTCATAATCTGATAAAAAATGGTATCACAACTTCATTTTCCATCTTATTCCCGGCGTGATATTTGGACGAATACAATATTTAGCGCTTTCAGCGCTTGATCTATAGACAATATTTTTATGGTTCTATCAGATGCATTTAGCGCCAAAGCGATAAAAAGTTGAATGGGCGAGGTTATTACGAGTGACAATAAATTGATATTACCTAACCAAAAGGTCAACGACCGGTTAAGCATCCACATTTCCAAGCAATGTATGCGAGAAGCCGTAGGTAACCAAAAGGTTTATATTTTATTCATGAATTTATATTTCCCTAAACTAAAATTATTGTCAATAATTTTAGAGTTGCATACAACAACAAGTTTACTATTACAATTATTATTTTGTAAGCTTTCCTTCTACAGAGCCTTACCAATTTCGCCTCGAAATACTAGAACGTTCGTGGCTCCATATTCTGATTAAGCAGGCAGATATTGCCCGATAATATAATAATGCCGGTAATATAGTAGTAAAATGCAAACACTATAGCTTGTCACAAATAAGACAAAATAATCGACCACACGAGCCAATAGTCAAACAATTATTTTTTATTCGTGAAATGCTTTTGGATATTTCAGACTACATCTGCCCAATACAATGCAATGAAGTGCTAGAAGGTAAAACCTAGGTATCTATCTAATCTAATCTTAATCTATTTTGCGTTTTAGCGTTTGTTACAGATATTTTTCCATATAAAATAAAATTATCTGTAATATTTTTCTAATGCGACGTATGTCTGATAAATTGAGTTAGATGTCTAATATTATAACCTCAAAATCCGAAAATTATTTGTACACTTAACAATTCTTAGGAGTGTCCGTTACTTTAATTTAATTTCAATCGAATGTAGTCATCATTTAGAACACAGAAAATAATTTTACGTGCCTGTTGGTTCTTAGGCTAACAATGTATGGCCGCAGAATAATGTCATTTAACAACATGTGATATTTTATTATTGAGTCAATGATATTTTACAAATAGATGCGCCATACACGAACATTACGACACTACAGAACGGCGTAAATTTTACTATACGTACTCATGGCTACACATCAATTTATACAAAACCAGTTTTCGTTGGTCTTTCATCATACCGAAAGCCTATGCAATGCGAGATCAGCTTATACTGGTTTAGTATATCTCGAAGGGTAGCCGTGTGTACTACCAGTACATATAACTATACATCTTACACATTGTGCGAAGGAAGGGAGATAAGCCAGGATAAAGCCACCATGCGGCATACCGGTTGTTAGAAAGAGATGAATATACCCCACAGCATTGGTTTGAACGCGAATGACGTAACGTGTCTCCTGGCGCCGCGCCGGCTGCCTTTAGACCGTGTAACAACAAAATACTTTAAACTGGAAACGGGATATTTACCATGTTCACGAATAAATTAAGTTTGGCGCTTGCAACAGAGCCGAAATATCGGGAACTCAAAATAAATAAAAAACATGGTAAATATCCCGTTTCCGGTTCTAATAATAGTGTCAGTGACCATGTCAGTTTAAAAACTTATGAAATACTTAAATTTTTATTTACGTTATAGTAAAAACGTTGCCCCACACTAGGATTTCTCCTGTGTCGTGGGTGCGTCTACATACATAAATTCCACACACAATACACCCAGACCCGGAACAACTACCTGCAGATCATACAAATATTTGTTCCGTGTGGGAATCGAACCCACGACCCGGAGCGCAGCAGTCGACTGTATCAACCACTGCACCAACCGTGTCGTCGTTGACGCATGAAATTATGTTTTAGATGGCCTAAGATACCTATGCATTCGTTTTTGTGGACAAATCGTTTACTGTACAAGTAGCACAACTTTGGAATGCCTTACGCAATACAGTTAGACAAACTCAATCACTACGAGCATTTAAAAGAATTGTAAAAGAACATTGTCTCTTTAGTTTAAATATCCAGTATAGTATATCTATGTATAATATAATATACTACTCTGTCAAGAAATTAACGGGAAAAGATCAATAATACACAAAATGTTTGTTATTCATCCAAATTTATTTTATCACCTTCAAAGTATGCTCCTTCAGAAACGATACACTTACGCCAACGAATAATCCAATCATCAAAACATTTTTTAAACGCTGTTTCCGGAATTGAGTTCAGTTCTCGCCGCGAATTCTCCTTTATGTCTTCTACCGATTGAAAACAGGTGCCACGAAGTGGTAATTTGAGTTTAGGAAAAAGAAAGAAGTCGGCTGGAGCCATATCTGGTGAATATGGTGGTTGCTCGATGGTATTTGTTGAGTGTTTGGTCAAAAATTCGTTCACAATGACGGCCTTGTGTGAAGGCGCATTATCGTGGTGCAAAATCCAAGAATTTTCTTTCCACAAATCTGGCCTTTTTCTTCGAATTTGCTCTCTTAAATGCCGCATAACGCTCAAATAATATTCTTTATTTACCATTTGACCTTCCGGCAAGAATTCCGAGTGCACAACACCGCGATAGTCAAAGAAAACAGTCAACATGACTTTGACTTTTGATCGACTTTGGCGGGGTTGTTTCGGTTTCGGTTCAGTTGGAAGGCGCCACTCCGAAGCTTGTTGACTAGTTTGCATGTCAAACTCATAACCCCACGTCTCGTCACCAGTAACAATGCGTTTCATTAAGGTTGGGTCGGAATTGACTCGTTCTAGCATGTCGCTTCTCAGCGACTCTCATGCGATTGAGTTTTTGAAGAAAGTTCAGGTCTTTTGGGACTAGCCGAGCGGTAACATGTTTCATACCCAAATGATTAGTTAAAATGGTAAGGATCGACTGGTGAGATACAGAAAGTTCGGCGGTTATCTCTCTCAAAGTTGAATGAGGATTTTCAGTCACTATTTCTTTCACTTTTGCGATGTTAACTTCAGTTGCAGACGTTGATGGCCTACCAGAGCGAGGCAAATCTTCCATCACATCTCGACCGCTTTTGAACGCTTTGTACCGCTAGATTCACCGTAAGCCTTCTGTAACATTTTCGGTGACTCCGAACACGAAATTCCATTGGCGATGCAAAATTTAAGACAAACTCTTTGTTCGGTGTTTTTGTCCATAATGAAATTCGCTATACACACTAGATATGATATAACTAAAAACAGCACTGTATTTAATATAAATAACAGGTGCAACTCAAACTCTGCGCCAAAATGGAAAACAGTTGTGCCAATTTAACAACAACAATAAAAACAAAAATATGAATTCGGAACCATAAACAAATCATCCATTCCCGATACTTTTTTGACTGAATGTATATACATATTAAGAGTATTTATTTATTGTATGTATTAATATGCAAATTGGTGTATGTATGGTATTCGATTGGTGTAGTTACACTATTTATTTATGGCAATACGTGTTTCTTCTATACAATTATTTAGCACCCGACAGACTACCTTAATTTCTTTATTTACCTACTTTTAAAGCCATCCAAATTCTAGAAGCCAATCCTATATAGTAACTAGGTCATATCTATCAATATTAGAAACTCATCAGTAAACTTTTCCTTTTTGTAATACAATCATTAGACATTTATGAAATGTTACGATTTTAAAGATACGCGACAAATTGAATATCTGCAATAACAATAATCACACTTCTAAATCTAAAGGGGTCTAAGCGATAGAATGATCTTGAACTGCGAATATGTGGATTCGAGTTAAAATCTGGTAAACCGTATGAATATTGTTTTTTGCATTTTGTTGATTTATTGCTTGTATAACTCACTGGCCAATTTTCTTCATTTGGTGTGCCAAATACTTGAAATATACGAGAGAGCTGATCAAGATCTGATTCTCCAGGTAAGAAAGGCACTCTTAGTAGTAGCTCTGCCAATATACAGCCGATAGCCCACATGTCAACACCTGTGCCATATTGTCGCGCTCCAAATAACAGCTCGGGCGACCTGAAATATAGAATTACATGTAATATTTCTAAAATGTTAGGGGCCAATCTGTCCACAAAGTGATTGGTTGAGTGATTGGAAACATTTTATGTGCGTTAGCGTGGCGGTACCACATTACAAAAATGTATAATATAACGAAATTTTAGCAGAAATAGACAGATGAACAATAAAAAACGAGCACAGAGTACTAAGAGTTAGATCTATATAGGAAAATACACGAATAAATGAAAATTCAAAAAGCTATTAAAATTACCTAAAACATTCACTATTAGCGAGTAAGTTTGTCTAAGAGGCATACACAATTGTCTCGCTAAATTATTTGCCACTTAATTATTTAGTTATTATCGTATTTGAAATATTTATCATTATCATACCTGATTAGGTATAAACAATTTAGGTAACACTCAAATCAATTCTCTGCTTGTGATTTTGAGAAGAGCGTAGCGTATCAATATCATCCAACGGATGAGACTGTGTTAGCCGTAAGATGATACTCCCAGTCCTTGACGAAATCCTTCCAGTTATCGGCTACATTCTTAGGGTGAGATTCAGAAACGAGTCTAAGCTAAGTTCACGCTTCCATTTGTCAAAATTAGGGGCATAAGTAGTGCATTTTGACAGATGGAAGCGAAAGTTCATGCTTAGACTCGTTTCTGAATGTCACCCTTAATTACTCTTTATCCTATGGCATCTTTCCATCATCATGGAAAGACGCTTAAGTCACTCCCCTACTTAAAAAAACAAATCCAATATATTTTTCTTCTATATTTATATTACCATTCCTTTCCAGTCTTTGAACGTCTTATCCACAACCAGCTTAGTGCTTTCCTTTCCAAAGTCGCCTCAATCCTTTCCAATCTGGGTTTCATCCTGGGCATAGCAGTTACTGCCTCAGTCTATATTACGGATAACATAAGGTCAGGTATGGAGAATTGAAATCTGACGGTTCTGTCCTTACTTGATTTCAGCAACGCCTTTAATACCATCGATATCGATGTCCTGCTTAGTATACTCTGCTCCCTTAACATCTCTCCAACGGTGATAGATTGGTTTCGTAGTTACGGTATAGTAGTTACCTGTGTGGTCGCCGTCAAAATTTGTATTAAAAGCACTTTTCTTCGTGTTGTAATACTTCTGCCGGCGTAACACATGGTGGCGTTCTCCTCCTCTACTTTTCACGATATTTATTAACTCCATTTTCAATTATATTAACCAACTTCTTTCATCCTACCACCTTTATGCAGATGACCTATAAATCGTGCTGCCGGAGGCTGTCAAAATCGTTGAATAAGTCATGCTTAGCACGTATTTCCGAATGGAGTACAGCCTACGGATTGCAAGTTAACCCATCAAAAACCCAAATAATAATTGTTGTTGGTAGCCCTATGCTAAGTATCAAGGCTCTAGTGTGATCATACAATGACTATGAGCCCCCCTTTGGTGCTGAAGATGCCAACCCCGGTGGTATTAGCCGGTAGGAGTCCGGTATGCCCCTTCGTCCTTCCCCGGGGCGGAGAAAGTTCATGTAGAATTTCCACTGGGTCTTAGGTAATGTCCAAGAATTAAGTCACAAAATATTTTAATCGGCAGGGTCTTAAGGAGGTTACGCAATTTTCTTCCAACTGCCACCAAAACTGCGCTTGTTCAGTCCCTTATTCCACCCATCCTTGAATGCCGATGCCAGTTATCTTGATCTGAACGAGACAGAACTAGATAAGCTTTAGCGACTTCAAAACTTTTGTATCAGATTCTTATTGGGTTTGGACAAATATGATCATGTCTCAGAATTTCGCACTAAGGCTTCCAATACGACTTCGCCGGAATACTCATATTCTATTATTGCTTTACAGCTCTTTATTATGTCCAACAACAATCCCTTATCTTAAAGAATTAATTTAATTTCCTTCGTGACACACACACAATATACAAGATCATCCGAGAACTTGAGACTTCAGATGCCAATGCATTTTACCTAATTCTTCGATAAATGTTTTACAGTTCAAGCTATGCGGCTGTGGAATGCAGTGTCAGTGAGAGCTGCCAAATTAGTACTCTCTTTTAAAAACTTAGTTAAAGAACATTATCTGTCCATTTAATTGAAAAAATTGTCTATGCTATTTCATTGTTATCACATTGCGTTTTATTTTACTATGTCACTTTTCTGTATTCACAATTACCTAAAATGTATGTATATATTACATTGAGATTTGTTTTGAATATATATAGTACTACATAGGCTGCACTAAAAGTATCGGGAATGGAATATTTCCACTGTTCCTGTCATATTAAAATCTTTTTAATTGAAAACTCCTTGGTTTTACAAATCGAATACCATTTATTTATTTAAAAAAAGATTCACTGTCTTGTCACAAGGTTTTGTCAAACTTGTTTAGTCGTTGAGAAAATGGAATTGACTCGAGAAGATTCAAGAGCGATGATTTATTATGACTTTCGAAGTGGTTTAACACAAAAACAGTGTGTTGACCGGATGATTTCTGCATTTGGTGATGAAGCCCCATCCAAAACCACAATTTATCGCTGGTTTGCTGAATTTCAACGTGGACGTGTCAAGCTCAGTGATGATCCTCGTCAAGGTTCTCCAAAAACTGCAGTTACCCAAGAAAACGTTGATGCTGTGCGTAAGCTGATTGAGGAAGATCGACATGTGACATACCGCGAAATTCAGGCAACTTTAGACATTGGCATGAGTCAAATACAAATAATCTTGCATGAACAATTAGGTGTAAAAAAGTTGTTTTCCCGATGGATACCGCATTTGCTATGTGAAGAGCAAAAAGCGGCTCGCGTTACTTGGTGCGTCAGAACTCTCGAAAGATTCCACGCAGGATCCTCAAATGCTGTATACAACATCGTATCAGGTGACGAATCCTGGATATATGCGTACGAACCCGAAACAAAAAACCAGTCACGAGTTTGGGTGTTCGAAAATGAGTTAAAGCCAACAAAAATTGTTCGTTCACGGAGTGTATTAAAGTAAAATAAATAATAGCTGGATCTTGTAATAGAATATTTTATTTAAACATTGTTTGACAAGGTAACTATAGTAACTGAAGTGACAGTCTACCTAACATCCACTCCTCTTTTAAGAACTCAGGCCTAGGGCTTTAGTTAACTTTTCAAACCTGGGTCCATACAGGGGCTTTGTTAAACAATCAGCCAGTTGATCCTCCGTTGGTACTTGTTTGACCTCAAGCATGCCAGCCGATACACACTCTCTGACATAAAGATTTCTTCGCTGTATGTGTTTGGTACGGCTATGTAGCTCATGTGGTGGATTGTATGGCCTGACATTACTTTTGCAGTCAGCTCTGCCTCGAGAAACTTAGATAGCCCGTCTAAAGCGGACATTTTGGCAGTAAAAAGAATACTACGATACCTAAAAGGTACTGTGAACAAAAGCCTAGTATTCAGTAATGATAATAAGCTAAACAAATTGATTTGCTACAGCGATGCAGATTTCGCGGCATCTCACTCGACATCAGGAACGCTATGTCTCTATTATGGACCGATCAGCTGGCGAAGTCAAAAACAAAAAACCGTTGCTTTATCGTCAACAGAAGCAGAACTGGTGGCTGCCTCAGAAACTACACGATAGGTTACTGGTTCTTTGTACTCGTTAAATTCTTCTGTTGCTATATTAACAAAGTCATCAAGCCTTACAGGTTTTCTGAGACAGTTACGATCACGAAGTTCTCGTTTTTCAAGAGGAATTTCATTTGTAACTTCTTCTCTTGTGTTTTCTTCTTCGATAATCTCATTAATATTTGTATCTGGGATCGATATTTGTTCATCATCACCTTGTGTTGACTTATAATCGCTTACATCATCTTCTTCAAAGAAATTTATTTCTGCATAGCGGTTTTCATCAACATTTTTCATTGAAGATTCTGCAATCTCTACGGTTGGTTTTGTCGTCTCGGTATAGTAGAGTTTATTAGTGAATCTTACATCTTTGGCAATTATGATTTTTTGTTTTGTAGGTACCCAAATCCTGTACGCTTTGGAGGTCTCTGAGTAGCCAACAAACATGGCAGAAATGGAAAATTTCACTGGCAACACAATTATAAGTCTCCAGTCAGACAATGGTTTGGAGTATTGTAATCGAGACTTTGGAATTTTACTGAAAGAGAATGGTATTACCAGACGCTTAACAGCGCCATATACACCACACCAGAATGGTATTGCAGAACGTAAAAATCGTACCCTTTTGGAAAAGGCTAGATGCATGATGATTGAATCGAAAGCACCTCAGAATCTATGGGGAGAAGCTATCCAAACTGCAAACTATCTTTCCAATAGAAGTGTCAACAAAACTATTTCTGCACATGATGGTACTATCACTACACCCTTTGAGAAATGGGTGCAAAGGAAGCCCTGCGTATTCCACTTGCGTCAATTTGGAACAAAGGTCTTTATTCTTCTGAAAGATGGGAAGCAACATAAGTTTCAAGCAAAAGCAATACCTGGAATGTTTGTTGGCTACTCAGAGACCTCCAAAGCGTACAGGATTTGGGTACCTACAAAACAAAAAATCATAATTGCCAAAGATGTAAGATTCACTAATAAACTCTACTATACCGAGACGACAAAACCACGCTCTGCTACCATATTAAAGTAAAATAAATAATAGCTGGATCTTGTAATAGAATATTTTATTTAAACATTGTTTGACAAGGTAACTATAGTAACTGAAGTGACAGTCTACCTAACAGAGTGTTGCAAAAAAAATGGTGGCCACGTTTGTCTCCAAAACCGGCCATGTTACGACTATTCCTCTTGAGGGACAAAGAACGGTTAATGCAGAATGGTATGCTAGCATTTGTTTGCCACAGGTCGTTTTTGAACTCCGTAGAGAGAACTGCAACCGCCGCATCATCCTCCATCACGACAATGCGAGTTCTCACACCGCGCACAGATCAAAAGAGTTTTTAGAGCAAGAAAACATAGAATTATTAGACCATCCGCCGTACAGCCCCGACCTAAGCCCTAATGATTTCTATACTTTCCCTAAAATAAAGAATAAATTGCGTGGACAGAGATTTTCATCACCTAAAGAAGCTGTGGACGCCTACAAAACGGCCATTTTGGAGACCCCAACTTCCGAATGGAATGGTTGCTTCAATGATTGGTTCCATCGTATGGAAAAATGTGTCAAATTTCGCGGAGAATACTTCGAAAAGCAATAAATACATTTTTAAATAGTAATGTTGTGTCACTTCCTTGATTCCCGAAATTTTCAGTGCCGCCCTCGTATAATCTAATTATCCGTACACTACGGACTACCCATTATTATTTTTCGTGAATTTCCTGTCGATCCTAAGGTTGTCTAGAAAGTATCGCTTTCAGCAATAAGACCGCCCATTGTACATTGTATTAATATTTAAGTTTTCTTTTAAGTTAGAAATGGTGTGCAATGAAGTATATTGTATTCTAACACTCCTTGCTTTTATAACCATTTATAGTTTTATATAAATCATTATGATTAAACTGAAGTGAATTAAATAGATTTTAGAATATTTTTAACCGACTTCAAAAAGGAGGAGGTTCACAAATCGATGCGTATTTTTTATGTATGTACACCGATTACTCTATACTATTATTTGTGGACTGAATTAAGCAATTCTTTTTTTAATAGGTGCAGAATGCTTTTGATTTGGTCCCACATAAATTTCATTACATTTGATTGAGTAGTTTTTTAACCAACTTCAATAAACAGGTGTAATTTGACTGCGCTTATCTAGATCATATCTTAATAGTTTCGATTCCTCCGAGATTAGAGAACCGATTTGAGCCATTCCGATTGAAATACTAATACCAAATTGGAAAAAGTTCTTACATTAGAAAAAGAAACAAATAAAACAACTTACCAAAAAAGAAATACGAAAAATACCGACTTCAAAAACCCTACTCGATTAACAAAATCTTGATACAACTAAAAAGAAAATAAAATATGAAGTCGGGCGGGGCCAGGTATGCCCCAACCATGGTTCATGCAGACCAAAGAGAAGTATATATTATACCTCGCCCCGTCCGACTCATAAATAAAGTATTTTTTTCTTTTTGGTGGTTTTAATATTTTTATATTGTGCAGAATTTATTAAGTCGGTATTTCTATAAAACGTTTTATGTTGCCTTCCTGTTGTTAGGTTTATTTATAATACGTATCCATCTATTTATTTTTCTGTCATCATCATATCATCCAAAGGACGTCCATTCCTGAACAAAGGCCTCCCCATAGACAAAAAAATTCCACAATTGTGTCGTCATTTTGGGAGGAATTTGCCAGTACACACCCCGCATGGCAGGCGGGCTCGTGAGAATAGTTACTTGTTTCACAAAAGTGCCGCTGCTGCCCAAAGGTACTCTAAAGCAGAGGGCTGCTTTAGAGTACCTTTGTGGGCTATTCAATTTCAAGGGTAGGAAATGGAGTGGTGCTATATTCTTAAGCCGGACACCACAAAAAAATACCCATAACCCATAGATTTCCACGAGTCGTTACGTCTTTTCTGTTTTAACAAAAATTATACCGAAAAATCGATATATAAATAACACAAGTTTAATACAATCGATGACAATAAAGGTGGTCTTGCTGGTATGATGCACACATTTTTTTATTATCAGTTATTACGTAACTACTGGCTACTACTACATTTTCCCATTTTTTCTATTATAAATTCCTATGAAAACGTTGCCCCACACTAGGCTTTCTCCTGTGTCGTGGGTGTGTGCGTTTACAGACATAAATTCCACACCCAATACACCCAGACCTGGAACAAATACCTGCAGATCATACAAATATTTGTCCCGTGCGGGAATCGAACCCGCGACCCGGAGCGCAGCAGCCGACTGTATTAGCCACTGCACCAAACGTATTCATGTAACTCTGTAACTAATCTATAAAATACTTAACATTTTAGGAAGTAAAATGAACTATTTTAACTAAAACTACTTATTTGTACTGAACTGTTTTCACTTTTTATATATTAATTTAAAATATGCACTAATAATGTTAAAACCACGATATCAGTGAGAAGTGAATAGAATGCATCTTTTCGACGACAGATGTCTCTAGCTACAATCTGGCAATGAATCAAGAAAATATGTTTAATAATTAAAATATCAGTGTAAGTATTAGTTTAGATCCTGAACCATTTTTACATCCAACAACAGCAAAACAATTAAAATACTTTAAATCTGTTCTAACTAACTTGAACTGAACACAGTGACAATTAACCAAAAACTAAGATTTGCGGCCCCATCGAATGTGATGTCATAACCCAATTGAATGTGCATGACCTAATTGCCTTCCAACACCTCCGCTTCATTCTCTCCTCTGTGGGATATGACTTGAATGTCTAGATTCTATTTCTACTACATGTCTAGGTTCTATTTCTACTACAAAGATGTACTTTGGAAACTAAATCAACATACAATGAACATGTAAAATGTGTATTAAGATGTTGTTTATTACCTATACCACCGAGTCACCACCTGATGTGTGTTTATTCTAGTTGGAGATCCAAAGGCCTTAGCAAGTCCAAAGTCACCAATTTTCAGAATTCCCTCACGATTTATTAGTAAATTATTAGGTTTCAAATCCCTATGCAGTATCCAGTTTTGATGTAAATATTCTAAACCTGCAAAACAATAAATAAATAAATATATTATGATCTCTAAAGGACACCTGTTGCTATTTCTTAATTAAAAATAATGTCACCAAATTACAGCAACTTACTCATAGTTTGAAGTGTAAATGGTGTAGTTTGCTATTTATAAATTAATTGCTGTTGTATATTTTTATTACAGGTTAAAAAAGCTGGTTAACTCGAGCAATAATTTGTTATCAATATTACGGCCTGGCCACGACTATCGACTTAGCGGTAGTGACGGCGGCGGGTGGCGCGGTGTCTACGTCACATACTGCTCAATAGCATCAACTACAGTTACTGAGGTGGATGGATTCAGACTCGGCTTTATCGGCGACACGAAATTTTAAATACATGAGCGAAGGAGTGCACAAATTGGATAAAAAAATTTGAAAGTATTGGGTTGTCCCAATACTTTCTAAATTTTGAGCACGCAAGAATTAGTGTAGAAACTATTGATTATATATTTCAACACATAAGACATATTCTGGAAAAACATTGTTTAATTTTTCCCCACATCCTTTTACTCACTTAATCACATTTCTAAACTTATGCTGAGGATGTTTGGACAGCAAGTATAGGCAAGGAATAAGCGTCATTTTAAATTTTTTGTAATAAATTCTTGTGTTCATTCTTATTCTCTTAGATTATGGCTTCTGTAGTTTATCTTCCACAATTTCGCCAATGTCAAGTTTAAGGCAACGTCGTACGGTATTTAGATTATTAATCTTTACATATGTGTTCATTCTAAGCTGATCTGCTACATAATCGTCAAAAACAGATTGAAAGCCATCACTCTGCCGCTGCTGGTAGCGCCACTGAGGGTCGTGGCCTAATTCCTTCTAGCCGCACAACGCGCGCTACGCTGCTGCAGTGATTTGCTTAGCAATCTATCAATATCTCGGCAGTATATAATATAATCAATCGACATCTGAGTGTATTTGTTTATACCGCTCTGTGCCCAGCGCTAAGTCACTGCTCTTAGAAGCATAGAGAAGGCCAGTCTGTTAGGTTAGGTTAGCTAACAGACTAGGTTGGTTTAAGTTATTTATGATAAATTTTTGTTCCCTATTTATAAATCTAATTTATAAATAGGGAAAAAAAAATTACAATGTTTATGTATCTAGTATATTTTTAAGCTTACCTTTTAAAGTCATAATCATATAAGCCTTAACATTACTGGGTGTGAGTACAATAGTATTGTCCTTAACAATTATCTCTAAATCTGTGTCCATAAAGTCAAACACTAACGATACATTTGATTTTTGTCCAAATACATCTGCAAATAAAAATTTGTAAAATATCTTATAGAGTGATTACCACCAACTAAAGGATTCAGATATTTCATAAGGCAGTCACTAATACAGAAGACCATGGGAGGCTTCTTATTAAGTCTGGAACCTAAGGGGTCCTGGTACACACAGCGAAGCATACCAATGATTTTTAATACTATCACAATTTTACTATTATTTTAAATTAGTGCATTGTCTCTTGATATAGAAGGAGAAGGACGCTGATGCATTAAACAAGAATAGAGAGTGAATATGCAGTAATATGTATTACTTATGATGCTATTTATGTTTTATTAACCTTTAGGTTAAAAAAAACAGCTTAAAAGACACAAAAAAACAAAAGCTAATTCCATTATAGAATTGGTTTTAAGAACAAGCACAAGAGTTAGCATTAAACTATTTTGCTTTTAATAGTATTTTGCGCTATCTGATATAACAAACTTAAGGCGACACCGGTCTGAGTGTCGCCTTAAGTTTGTTAATATAATGTTGCTAATATAGACACAAATAATGCAATGAATTTAAAGATACACAGAAACCTAATAATCCAATCAGATTGATATGCTGTAATTCTTGCAACAGCTTTATTTCTCTCAAAGCTGTCCGATTGATACCATCTTGAGCCTCTAGCCGGGAGCCTATTTTGATCTTTTTTACAGCAACTATTTTATCAGTTTTCACGTCTCTGGCTTTGTATACTGTTGCAAACTACAACAAAAAATTTGAGGTTATAATAACACTGTTATATTATTTGAATTAAATAATAATAGCATATACCACTTAAGGATATTCTATTCTTACTACCAGAAGTTACCTGTCCCTCTCCCAGGAAGTCAATTTTCTCATAACGTAGGATTGGTTCTTCCATCGTGTACGTTTTGATGTTTACCTCTATCTAACACACTCACGTAAATATGAAACGTCCCTGTTACCGATTAACTAAATTGTATCATACTGTTAAACACATTGTAAAAGGCACTAGCAAGGTTAAATATGTAATCTATGCAGTAATATTACATGCTTTATGCAACGATAACCGTTTCGAGACATCAGTTTAGAATTACTGAATTTATGAATTAGTGGACGGGGACCCCGTTTGAAAATTCAAACTTTTGACAGTTCATTCGCGGATTAATCAGTGTTGCCGTAATCAGAGGTGGTCATTATTTCAATAACGGATAATGTAATGCATTATTCTTACGCAATGTATAACACATTATTGAACAACGAATTATCCTGTTGTCGTTTTTCGTTATTGTTATTGACAACAGCCAGTAGCGGTGTGCGTTGCAAACCGTAAACAGTTATTGAAACTATGTATCGCGTCCAATACCTAAAACTATGTATTGGTCTCTTCAGAAACTATTTATCGGGCGAAACACTTTATTCACACAGCATTGGATCGTCGATAACCAGTTACCGAAACTAGCCGAATGACTCCGACCGAGTTATTCCGAAGTAAACCCGACCGATACCGACGATCGCACGAACAAGAAGCGAGATCGCGCATTTATGAATTTTAGTCATTCTAAATAATAATAATAAAAATCACATTTTATTTTATTAGGAACTAGCTGGGACCCGCGGTTTCACCCGCGTATATTTTAAAAGCAATTTAGAGTACTTCGACATAGGCACTTGACATAGAATATATATATTGGATTTCAAGGGTTTCATTTTTTTACGCGGAACCCTAATTATTTTTCTAAAATTAAAGTAGCCTAAGCTATTCCTTATAATATCAGCTATCTGCCAGTGAAGGTCCCGTCAAAATCGGTCCAGCCGTTTCGGAGATTACCCGGAACAAACAGACAGACAGACGGACAGACAGACAGACAAAAAATTTAAAAATAGTGTTTTTGTTATATGTAACGTACATACTTTCATATGCATTTAGTAAAAGCTGTTATTTTGACATTACAAACAGACACTTCAATTTTATTTATTTGTATAGATGATTTTTATGCTGCTATCAAATCTTTGACACGTTATTTAGGTATATCCATCCTATATTGGCACGAGTATAAATTACTTATTAGAACTTTGCATAAGACTAGAATTTATTGTGTCAAATTATTGTATTTTACCAGTCATAATAATCATTTACTACAGACACAGAACAAAAAACCAAAGTATAAAATTTTCAGTTGATATCGAACTTGAATTTGTTTACTATTGATTACAAGTTTCGAAGCAAATACCTAAACCGACACGAAAACGTTTATCATTTCATAAACACTTTATACGCATCTCATCCAATAAATAGTTACCGTAAATACATAGTTTTGTGTTGATACCATGTTTCGAAGCAAATACATGAACCGACACTAAAACGTTTATCATTTCATAAACACTTTATACGCATATCGTCCAATAAATAGTTTTTGAAAATACATAGTTTTGAAACACTTTATCGGATACCAATACATAGTTTCGGTTCAGTTCACGCAAAAAGCTTTATTACCCACTTCTAACAGCCAGGCAGTGCGCGCACACTCGCAGCTAATGTCGCACGGCTACGTGGCGAATAAGAAATCATTATGCGCAACCAATAGGCGTGAGAGATATGGTGTTATTCAAATATGACGTACTTCGCATTGGTAAAGAATTACAAATCATACGATTATAGTCCTTAAGGGCACGTCATAAAGTTCACTTTTATTTATTATTTATTTATTTCACAAATTACAATTGTCATTACAGGTTTCAACCCAATTCAACAATGTAGTTACACAAAAGACAGATAACTAATCGTCACCTTCTCGAATTCTGCCAATGAGCAAGTAAAAATATCAAGCCGTAGCGAGATGTTGTTGAGTATTCGTGCTGCTCGAACAATGGGTGCAAATTTTAAAATGTTTGTGCGGGCTACCGGTACTTCAAACAGCTTCCTCCTCGGCCCCTGCCACAGCTTGGTGTTAGGAATGAGCATACCCAACGATTCTAATATTTGTGGGTTATTTAGTTTGCCACGGAACACAAGAAATATATATTTTACTAAAGCAAAGTTTCGTCTAACCTCCAACTTATAGTAACCAACCATTCCTATTACAAAAAGGGTTGGATACATAAGTGGATAAAAGGGGTAGACTCCATACTGCTTTAAATATAGGTACCGGGTAAATTTATTCTGCATTTTCTCAACCATGAGAGAATACTTAGATTCATATGGATTTATTTTTATCGTTGTCTGTTATCTTAATGTAGTGAGTCACATGTTTTATTTTACGATTTTATGCTTTACTCAATTGGAATAATAAATAAATAAATATATATATATATATATATTATTTATACAAGGTCTTAATTTAATAGTCCACGATATTTTGCATGGCGCTATAGTGAACGATGAAGATAATGTAGGTATAATTTTTTTTTGTAAATCTGCTGTTTAAAAAAATATTTTATTAAATCATTTATTTCATTACTTCCTAGTTCTCTTAGTTGTGATAATATTCACATGCATCTAGTAAGACAATGGCGGATGGGGCTGGTTGACTGATTTAGATAGTCTGTAACGTTAAACAAAACAGACGGCGCACGGTAGCGACATCACACAAAAGAAAGAAGTGGATTTTTACCATGAGTTTTTTTTTGTGTTCGGTAAATCATCTTAAGCATTTACTGAGGCACCATGCAAAATATCGTGGATTATTAAAATAAGACCTTATATATATATATAATAAATTTGACAACAGTGAGACAATAATGTAATGCGAGTTGCGAATAATGTAAATGTTATCGTTATTGTTGTCATTGCGATCACGAACACGATTGTCATTATCCGCTGTCGCTGTCCGGTGATAGTTGAAAAGTTTAGTTTGGTGTTTTAGATTATTGTAATTACCAAATCATTTTAGTATAGTATATAGTGTTTTAAATTATTTTAAGTAATTACTAAGTAATGTACTGTATATAAACAAGCTACACATAATTC
This sequence comes from Diloba caeruleocephala, assembly GCA_947459985.1. Lineage (NCBI taxonomy): Eukaryota > Metazoa > Arthropoda > Insecta > Lepidoptera > Noctuidae > Diloba > Diloba caeruleocephala. The sequence continues at coordinate 10,668,435 of OX381618.1, forward strand.
ATAATTCATTATAATGTTGCAAAACGACTTAACAGCAGGATAACTGACAGCAGTTTACAATAACAGTTGTTGTAAAATAACACAGCAGTGTAATTCATTATTGAAATGTAGCCGTTATTGCCATATCTGGCCGTAATGCCGTCCCATAAACTGAAAGTAGCTATCCAAAGTTAAAAAATCCGCTAGATATGAAAAAAATGGCTCGCAACAAATCCGCTAGAAGTCGCTAACCGCTAAATCAACCCGGGGGGGGGGGGGGCTTAAGTGTATTCCAAAATTAATTAATGGCATGTGTCGTACTCGTATAATCGCGTAGATGCAAGAACTTGATCCGTGCCCGTGCATAATGTATGCAAGGAACCCAATAGCGTTTACAAAAATACGTTAATTACAGACTTTCAATACTTTTAAGTATTTTTAGTTCCTTTCAGCTCCACGCGACTACCGAGCGCGGATGAAGCGGGCCGTGCCAGTATAAGTGTATAATCTATGGGGCCGTGTGAGCCCAGTGCCAGCGAGTAGCTGAGTACAATAATTTTAATTCTTTCAAGTCTTATGTTCGGCAGGTCGGTGTACTTGATAGTAAAACCCTGGTCGCGTAAATACTAAAGATGGGCTAAAGTGTTATAATTTTTCAATGAATTATACTGCTGTGTTATATTTTTTAAACTGTTGTTTTAAAGTGTTATAATATTTATTAAAATGTTATTTGAAATAATGTTATATCTTAGAGTGTTATAACTTATATGCGTCGTTGTATTATAATTAAAGTGTTGTTTATTATAATTATAATGAGTTGTATTTTATTTTTGGTTAAAGCGTTGTTTGTTATAATTATAATGAGTTGTATGTTATTTAGTGTTACATTGTATTGAAAGAGTTGTATTACATTATAAAAGTTAATATTACGGTTTGATTTTATTTAGTCTTTTGAGTTGTATTTGGTACAAAATAAATTGTGTTCATATCTAGAACACTTAAATCATTTACACTTTACACTAGACCTATATTTACACCCGGAGGATGGGCTGCAGCGTCCTTCGAATACATTAGCAGCTCAACTGCGATCGCCAACCCGCCTGCCAAGCGTGGTGATTATGGCAAAACCCCCCAATGAGCATACAACATACCGATGTCGGTCGTTGTGGTGATCTTTGAGGCAGGCCTTTGTCCAGCAGTGGACTTTGTTCAGCCGAAATGATGATATTTACACCTTATAGCATACGTAATCGAACTACGATGATGATGATGATGAAAACGAAATTAAAATATTTACTAAACTAAACTACCTACTTGTTCCAAAATTTTGCAAAACCTAAACATTATGTAGTTTGTCGGTAGCAACTGCAAATAAATATTCGCAATTTAAAACCAACGAAATATGTTCGGTGCAATGAACTCTAAACTGTTAAAATGTAATTCTTGGAGTTCATTATAAATTAATCATACTATCTCATTATTTTTGGTTGTAGCAAGTCAAAGTAGCTCTTATTTCTAAGTAGAGAGTGCTCATTTAACCTTGAATAAGTAAAACAACCGCCATCTATTATAAGTTAGATTGAATTACTTAGTTCTTCGATATCGTACGTACATGTACTGTGATCTAAACGAAGCTAGATGGCGCTGTAACCAAAATATCGAAATTAAAATTAAAACAATGGCTATAATATATATTATAACAGTCTTGTTAGATTTCTAATAATTTGTTATACTGCTATAAAAATATATTTGAATATTTAATGTGTTATTTGTTATAACGCCCAACTTTAGTAAATACGCAACTTCCCTACATCGAAGTACGTCCACCATAAGATATCAGCGCCAAAAACCAGGATTCGAAATTCTTCCAATTATTTTCCGTCTGCATAGAACATTGATCCGTAAGATAATAAATGTAAAGAGCACAATCGTATATGCAAAAAACTTCCGAGCTTTGAATTGAAAGCAAAGAAAAGTGCTTTTATATCCATCACAAACTCTTTAATACTGTATTTACTTACTTTCTCTCAGCTCAACACGGCCACCAAGCGCGAGCGAAGTGGGCCGAAGCCATGTGATGACTTCACGTGCATGATTGCGGAGCTAACGAGTAGCTGAATAAAATACTTTCAAGTCTTTCGAGTCTTACGGTCGGTATCTGGGTCGGCCTACTTGAAAGTAAAAGCCTGGTCGCATAAATACGCACTTTCCCTATATGATACTTAGATTTGTTACCTTAAAGGCCGAAATAAATCCTTGTATTTGGGATTGAGGATTTGTCGGCCTTTTAGCACGCTGTTCAACAGTTATAAAATCATTAGGTCGTAAAAAACGCATTACTTGAATTTATAATAAAGAAAGAAAAAACATACAGTAAAAAAAACATAATTGTCGCAAAATATGAGACATAATGATTAGATTAGGAAGTAATCAGCAATAACAAAGATATACAATGTGCATTTCATGTGCATCATTGTGTATACAAAACCTTTTTAGGGTAGGTTCCACAAAGGTGACACAAGGACATCAAACGGAACACAAAGAAAGCCTTATCGTACGCACGGCTACATATCAAGCTCACGGACTAGAAAATAAAGATGAACTCCGGGCCACTCATATCAAAAGTGAAGCACGGTATCGAACATGTGTGCGTGATTTGAGGGATACCAGATGGAATGACATTTTCCCAAGTTTTTTTAATAATAACGGTAATATTACACATAGTAATACTTTCATCAAAGTTAAATAAAAACGGAAATATTATTTCTGTAGATTGAATTTTGCTTTCTCTATGTGAAAAGAGGCCTTTGGTAAGATTGGGACAGTGATAGGCTGATATGATATTTAATATTTATAAAGAACTAGTGTCTATCTAATAAATAAATAAATAAAATAAACTCGACTGAACTCGCCTGAACTCGACTAAACTCGACTGAACTCAACTAAACTAAACTCGTTTTCAGTCGAGTTCAGTCAAGTTCAGTCAAATTCAGTCTAGTTTAGTCGGGTTCAGTCGAGTTATGTCTAGTTCAATCTAGTTCTGTCGAGTTCAATCGTATTCAGTCGAGTTCAGTCTTGTTCAGTCTAGTTCAGTCGAGTTCAGTCTATTTCAGTCTAGTTCAGTCTAGTTTGTGGCGCGACTACGAAAGTCCGAACAAAGAGACGAAGATTGGTGGTTTTTTTTTTATGTTTCTGTGTGTGCATAAATAAATATACTTATATTCGCAGACTAAATCCTATTTATGAATATGTTAGTCTCTTTTTGGTTTCACCGATTTTTCAAATCACAACGGTGCTAGAAGTTTCGCTTCAATAAAAAACATTTTACCCATTTTTTCGGGAAAATTACCCATTTATTTTCTAACAACACAGGCACGTGTAGTTGAGGTTTTGTGTTCCGAATAGTAACTATAATTTAAATCTCAAAAATTTAATAAATGGTATATCATCATTTCGGCCGAATAAAGTCCACTGCTGGACACAGGCCTCCCCCAAAGATCACCACAACCATCCATATGGATGTCTTGTGGGCTCATTGGGGGGTTTTGCCATAATCGCCACGCTTGGCAGGCGGGTTGGCGATCGCAGTTGAGTTGTTAATGTACTCGAAGGACGCTGCTGCCCATCCTCCGGCTAATCCCTTAGTCGACTTTTACGACACCCATGGGAGGAGATGGGGTGGTGGCATTCTGAGCCGGCACCACACGGCAAAAAATGGTATATAAATTAGTGTATTACCTGTGATAAGTAATTCCGTGACACTTTTTTTGGGATGTAGAGTTAATTTTACACTATTTTACGACACAAGACGGCATTATTGGTTTTTTATTTCAATTAACGTAAATAGTAACTACACGGCCGCTGCCGTGCCGCGTAATGGCGGTCGACTGGCATACTATGATGCATGTGTGTGCGAAAGGCACGTGTGTACAAGCGAATCGGCATACTTAGGGTGCTTCACTTTCGATATGAGTGGCACGGAGTCCTTCTTTTTTTTTCTAGTCCGTGTTCAAGCTATATATTTCTCAGTATATGCTAATATCCAGCTTACGCTGATCCCGCATTTATAGGTTTTCCGAACAATCCGAGATCAGCCTATACTGTATAGCTGTTGTGAATTGGATGTTGTGTATTTGTGTACTGTATGATTGTTTCGTACTATAATTATGTATGATGGGTTATGCCTTACAAAATCACAGTACTACGAAGTACTTACAAAGGCAGAAAAGGACATCAAAATTTACTATAAAAATTGATTAATGGTTGGTAATGGTGCGTGGTCTTTGATCAAATTATGTTTGGTATGTAATAATTTTTTAACTTTGTATAGTAAAAAATCTGGCGCCTATTTGACCCCCCAAAAAGTCATCAGAAGTAGCTAAGCATTTTTCCCGCTAAAACCAAAATTTTGTCCGCTAAACGTTCACAAAATCCGCATGTTCTAGCATCAAAGTCGCTAAAACGGCAAAGCGAGCACCTTGAAGGAAAATGTGAAATCCGCCAGATTTCACAATTTCCTTCAAGGTGCTCGCTTTCGCTATGAATAATTAAAATTCATGTTACTAATCAATTAATTTAATTAGTTTAAAATTCATTTATAATTTTTCGATAGAATAGCTTATAAAACGCCGATTAATTGCTTTAAAATGTAATTAAATATAATCGATTTCACGGTTCCCTTCAAGGATACTCGATATTGACTCGGTTCATCATTCATCATTTCGGCCGAATCAAGTCCACTGCTGGATACAGGCCTCCCCCAAAGATCACCACAACCACCGATATGGATGTGTTGTGGGCTCATTGGGGGGTTTTGCCATAATCGCCACGCTTGGCAGGCGGGTTGGCGATCGCAGTTAAGTTGTTAATGTACTCGAAGGACGCTGCTGCCCATCCTCCGGCATTAGCCGGAGGATGGGCAGATGGGAAGGGATTACCCTTAGTCGACTTTTACGACACTCATGGGAGGAGATGGGGTGGTGGCATTCTGAGCCGGCACCACACGTCAAAGCCGGCACCACACGGCAAGCCGGCACCACACGGCAATCACTAGGTTGACTCGGTTAATCAATATCTATTTGTGAAATTTTTATTACCAATCGATTAATCGACTAAGTTATTAATTAATCGATAAAATTGATAATTAGACAACGATTATATGATTTCAAATGTAATTATCTAAGTTAGTCTAATTAAGTAATTATCCTAGTGCTCGAAACGAACAGAAACAGAAAATTAGGTGGAAACCTCAATGACTCGCTGTAAAATTTTCGCTAGGTATATTACTTATCTTTAGCCACCTATTGGATCCCATATGAAGCTTTACTTTGCTTGAATAGATAGGATGGGATTTGACCCTTTCGATTTTTATACAATAGATACAATAGCTTATGATTTTCTAGTGGAACGGTAAAAAGAAAAGGGGGATTGCATCGGAAAGAATACACTGGACCTCAGCCTGTACGAGATTAGGATGGCCTTGAAACTGCTTAAAAATAACAAGGCGCCGGAAGGTGGGGACGGAATTACGACAGAGCTTCTGTAAGCGGGTGGTAAACCGGTACTTAAAGTCCTTCAGAAGCTATTCAATGTAAGCTATTTTCAAGGGTCATCACGAATCGTCTCGAGCGCAGGTTTGATGACTTCCAGCCTCCTGAACAAGCCAGTTTCCGAAAAGGTTTCAGTATACCATAGACCACATCCATACGCTGCGGCAGGTGATACAAAAGGTGTCCGCCCTACCTGCAGTGCATCATAGGGGCCTATCTGCGCGATAGGCACATTCGCTACGTCGGCAGGGACGGTAGCGTAAAGCGGAAGGAGATTACGCGCGGGGTTCCACAGGGGTCAGTTCTCGGCCCCTTCTTATGGAACCTCACCTACGACGCGGTCCTGCGTGTCGTTCTCCCTGCTGGCGTCAGCTTAGTCTGTTACGCTGACGACACTCTGGTGTTGGCAAGGGGGGAGTCCTTCGAGGGAGCCATCCGGCGTACAGAGCAAGCGGTGGCAATTGTCGAAGCCAAAATCCACGACCTGGGTGTGCGGATAGCACCTCAAAAAAATCGAGGCGCTATGGTTCCATAAACTGCCGCGGAACAGAGAACCACCCAGTTCATGGATACGCGTTGGTGACGCGCGAATCGGGATGGGCCGATACATGAAATACCTGGGGCTCACCCTGGACAGTCGTTGGGGTTTGAATAGCACTTCCAGCGGCTCGTCCCCCGAGTCGAGTGGGTAGTGGGTGCACTACACCGGCTGCTGCCCAACCTTGGGGGACCATGCGAGGAAGTTCGCCGTCTGTACGGGGCAGTCGTGCGGTCCGTGGTCCTATACGGGGCGCCTGTATGGTCAGCTCGACTATCAGGCGCCTAGCGTTGCAGAACCAAAATTCACGGTCTGCAGCGCAGAGTAGCTATCCGGATCGCACGCGGATACCGAACAGTGTCCTACGAGGCGGCATCTCACCTGGCGCGTTTTCCGCCTTTCGACATCCTGGCGGAGATGGATGCGTGGGTCTACGATCAGACACGCTCCCTCCGCTAGAGCGGCGAAGGCGCGCCTCCAGGGGCGTTGGACAGGCTGCGGCGGCTTGCTCGGCGGCGCGCACTTGGAAAGTGGCGTCATCGCCTGCGGACGCAGTTTGCAACCAAGCGCGTCGTCGAGGCCGTCCTGCCGCTCTTTGGAGCCTGGCTCAGAAGGAGCGAGCGCGTCACCTTCCACCTGACGCAGGTGCTCACCGGGCACGGTTGTTTCGGCGCGTACCTGCACAGGATACGACGCGAGGCCACGGCACAATCATTGTGATAGCGACCAAGACACCGCACAGCACACGCTCGAGGCGTGCCCTGCGTGGGCCGCCGAGCAGCGGATCCTGGTCGATCGGATCGGGCAAGATCTCTCTCTGCCAGCAGTAGTGTGTGGCTATGTTGGCTATATCCACGAAAACTGGAATGCAGTGGTCTCCTTCTGTGAGAGCGTCATGCTCCAGAAGGAGAACACAGAGCGGGATCGGGAGAGGGCCGATCCCGCTCGAAGAAGGAGGAGACGGCGCCGGGGTAATAACCACCCTGGCGCCTGATTCCCATACGCCTGAAACCTCCTGCTGTTGCTATAAGGCGGGGGACCTCTGGGTTCGCGTGCGTAGATTGGGGAATCTGCGTGGTCGCCATGCGACCCAAGAGAAGACGGTAGCATGCATGTGGTCACGCGCTGCCGTGGGACGCTTTGGGGGATCCTTTACAGTCCCCCGGGGGGGTGACCACTTAACAGTCACCCTCTCCGAGATGTGCCTATAGGTGTGGCACCAGTGGGCGGCTCTAGTGTGATCATACGAGGACCTGGAGCCTCCCTTAGGTGCCGAAGATGACCACCCCAGTGGTTTTAGCCGGTAGGAGTCTGGCATACCCCTTCGCTCTTCCCCGGGGCGAAGTGGACTATGAGAAAGCCTTCGATTCGATCGAATCTTGGGCAGTGCTGCAATCTCTGCAGCGGTCTCAGATTGACTATCGGTACTTTGAAGTGTTGAAGTGCTTATACAGAAACGCCACCATGTCGATTACATGAATAGAGCACGGGGGCAATTCCATTGCAGAGAGGTGTGAGACAGGGGGACGTGATTTCCCCGAAACTGTTCACCGCTGCAATGGAGGATGCCTTCAAGCTACTGGAGTGGAAAGGATTCGGCATTAACATCAATGGCGAGTATATCACTCAGCTTCGATTTGCCGATGACATCGTTGTCATGGCAGAATCGGTGCAAGAGCCCAGCACAATTCTCGATGATCTCAACAGTTTCCCAACAGGTGGGCCTTAAAATGAACATGGGCAAGACAAAAGTCATGTCATGCCCATCCTAATATACGTTGGGAGCTCTGTTCTCGAAGTTGTTGACGAGAATGTCTACCTGGAATAAACTATCCAGTTAGGTAGGTCCAACTTCGAGAAAGAGGTCAATCGTCGAATCCGACTCGGCTGTGCAGCGTTTGGGAAACTTCGCAACGTCTTTTTGTCAACAATACCGCAATGCCTCAAGACGCAAGTCTTTAACCAGTGTGTGTTACCATTCATGACATACGGAACAGAGACGTGGTCACTCACAATGGGCCTCATAAGAAAGCTCAAGGTCACTCAGCGAGCTATGGAGAGAGCTATGCTTGGTATTTCTCTACGAGATCCAATCAGAAATGAGGAGATCCGTAGAAGAACTAAAGTTGTCGACATAGCTGAAAGGATTAGTAAACTGAAGTGGCAAAGGGCGGGGCACATTGCTCGAAGAACTGATGGCCGTTGGGGCACAAAGGTTCTCAAATGGAGACCGCGCACCGGAGAACGCAGCGTAGGACGACCTCCAACGAGGTGGACAGACGACCTGGTGAAGATCGCGAGTCGTTGGATGAGAGCGGCATGTGACCACTCGTTGTGGAAATCTAAGAGGGAGACCTTTGTTCAGCAGTGGACATCCTGTGGCTGATATGATGAACACATATAAAATGGTTGAAAAAGTTCTCTGTTCCTCCTTTTTTTTATTGCTGCCTAGTGGAAATTCTTCATGAACTTCCTTGACCCCGGGGAAGGGCGAAGGGGTATGCCGGTCTCCTACCGGCTAAAACCACTGGACCGGTCATCTTCGGCACCTAAGGGAGGCTCCAGGTCAGGCCATGATCACACTAGAGCCGCCCACTGGTGCCGCGCTTAAAGGCACAATTGGGAGAGGGTGACTGTGAAGCGGTTACCCCTCCGGGGGGATTGTAAAGGATCTCCCAAAGCGTCCCACGGCAGCGCGTGACCACATGCGTGCTGCTGTCTTCTCTTGGGTCACTCGGTGTGGGTACGCAGATTCCGTAATCTACGCACCCGCGAACCTAGAGGCCCCCCACCCAATAGCAACGGCTGGAGGTTGCAGGCGTATAGGAATTAGGCGCCAGGGCGGTTGTTACTCTGGCGCCGTGTCCTCCTTTGAGCAGGATCGGCCCTCTCCCGATCCCGCTCTGCGGTCTCCTTCTGGAGCATGACACACTCACAGAAAGAGACCACTGCATTCCAGTTTTCATGCTTTGCCAACACATAGCCGACACTACTGCCGGCAGAGAAAGATCTTGCCCGATCCGATCGACTTAGGATCTGCCGGCCGCCCACGCAGGGCAAGCCTCGAGCGTGTGCTGTACTGATCGCTATCACAATGGTGGCATTGTGGCGTGGCCTCGCGTCCTATCCTGTGCAGGTACGCACCGAAACAACCGGTTGCCCAGTGAACACCTGCGTCAGGCGGTAGGAGGCGCTCGCTCCTTCCGAGCCAGGCTCCAAAGAGCCTCAGGACTGCCTCGACGACGCACTTGGTTGCGAACTGCATCCGCTGGCGGTGACGCCATTTTCCAAGCGCACGCTGCCGAGCTTTTTTTTTATGTCCAGTGGAAATTCCAGATGCAACTTCAAGGGCGAAGGGCGAAGGGCGAAGGGGTATGCCGGACTCCTACCAGCTAAAACCACTGGAGAGGTCATCTTCGGCATCGAAGGGGGCTCCAGGTCCTCGTAAGATCACACTAGAGCCACCCATTGGTGCCACGCCTTTAGTCACATCTCGGAGACCTCGTGACCGCTTAATAGTCATCCCCTATAAAGCGGTTACCCCCTCTAGCGGAGGGCAGGCGGCTGTAGAAAAGCCGCCCCCTGGGACTTCTCGTGGAGCATTGTAAAGGACCACCGAAGTCTCGCTGTGCACTGTGCTGCGCACACGGCGGCACGTGACTACACCGTCTTCCCGGGGGTCAGTCGGTATGAGCACGCAGACTCGCAGCGCTGCCGAGCTAGCCGCCTCAGTCTATCGAACGCCCCTGGAGCGCACCCTCGCCGATCTGGCAGAGGGAGGGTGTCTGATCGTAGACCCACGCATACATTTCCGCCAGGATGTCAAAAGGCGGAAAACGCGCCAGGAGAGTAGCCACCTCGTAGGACACTGTTCGGTATCCTCGTGCGATCCGTATAGCCACTGCGCTGCAGACTGTGAAGTTTAGTTCTGCAGCGCTGGGCACGTGAGTCGAGCTGACCATACAGGCGCCCCGTAAAGGGCCGCGGACCGCGTGACACCCTATTTTTCGGAAATTAGCATTGCCATCCAACGTGGCAATGCTGCCAGCCTCCTTGGATACGTTACCAAATGACAGCGATGCAGAGCAGTATTCTAGCGCAGATGTGTCTAGAATAATGTTTATTTTCACCTGTTTTATATAGATACCTTATTGGTATATAGATATCGTCTTATAGTATATTGTAATATGGTTTATGTACGGGTCTTTATAGAGTTAAATTAAGTGATATAATTTTTTATGCAGTGACCATAAAAACGGGCGTCATGAGTGCTTATAATCGTGTTTGGTTTAAATTTACAAAATTCAAGTTAAATAATCTATTATTACTATAATAAAATCGTAGAGAGACAAAAACTGTACAATAAATATTTTTAGAAAAAAATCACTGCCCCATGCTCCAGGAACGAGACTGATGCCAAAACTGCAATTTTTAGAATTTCTGTCTGTTTGTCTGTTTTTATGTTTGATGTTACCGCTAAAACTACAGTATAGAATTCGTCAAATCATCACGCTTTTGTACATGGGAGGTGAATAGTATAACAATATGTCTACAAAGTTTTGTTTTATAGCGAATATTATGAAACAATCACACAAGTGAACACATTCGTTATCAGTACGTAATAAGATTTATTAAAAAAAAACATTACTATCACGCTATATCTAAAGGGAGCTAAGCGATAGATTTTAAAAATGAGAAAGCTTATTTCGTTATCTTGCGCAACTGGTTACGTAGCCTGCTAAACTAACACGCGGGTTGTCATTGCTTTGTTCTCGGGATCGAACTTACCTCTCAAATCTTACTTTTTGGATTTTGTTTTGCATTAATTTTATTCTCTTGAAAAGCAATTTCTATATTGAATAATCTGTCTGGTCTTTAGTTGATATTTTATTATATGTTATTGTGTATTATGTCATTGAGGCGCTCATAGCCAGTTGCACTCACTAATCGGTAAACGATTGGCGAGGTTAAGCAACGCTTGGCGCGGTCAGTCTCTGGATGGGTGACCGCATAGTAGTATTTCAACTGAGCATCTCCGTGCTTCGGAGGGCACGCTAAATCGTCGGTCCCGGTTGTTGTCATAAGACAACAGTCGTTAAGCCAAATCGGAGGCCTTTGGGCGGCTTGAACAACTCTGACACAAGGGTGGCCACTAACCATACGAAATATATATATATTATTTATTGTGACACGGGTGCAAACCAAGGCAATACATGTCGCTAGCAGTTCTTTCTTTTGGACTAATTCATAAGTTTTCATTTGTATTTCGCATAAATTGTCATCATGAAAAGGACTTAGATTAATAAAGTATTTGTTTGTCTATTTATTAGTGAAAAACTATTGACTTCGGTGCCAAAAGTACATTTTCGTAACTGCTGTGTCCCCTAAGCCAAAAAGTGTGATACAATATTTGTGTTGTTATACTTAAATAAAGGATAATATGTTATTATAATGTCTATTTATTATAATGTTTCTGGGTTACTTAGTTTTATAATTATTAAATTTATAAAGTTTCAATACTTATTTCTGTCTTCCAACTAGATGGCGTTACTGTCGAATTACATCACGGTATGGCTTCGTTTGTTCGTTATTCCGTGTGGTTTCCGGATTAAGAATATAGCACCACTCCATCTCCTCCCGTGGATATCGTAAAAGGCGACTAAGAGAATCTAACCAGAGGGATGGGCAGCAGCGTCCCTTCTGTGAAGCGGTAGCCATACTGCGCTCACCAACCCGCTTGCCAAGCGTGGTGAGTATTGGCAAATACCCCCCAAAATGATGACACAGTTGTTGAATCTATGGTAGAGGCCTTTGTTCAGCAGTGGACATATAAATGGCTGATATGATGATGGCTTCGTTGGCAAAACGTGAAGTTAAGGGTCAGCTCAGATTAAACGTAGTATTTTTCCTAATCTGCGCCAAAGGTTACCGCTACCGATGTCGATTGTCGCGATCTCCACGCAAAGCCGTTACCCACATATGTTGACTTATATAATCTTATATTCTTTTTTAAAACGATGCCCCACAGTAGGATTTCTCCTGTGTCGTGGGTGCGTTTACAGACACAAATTTCACACACAGTACACCCAGACCCGGAACAACTACCTGCAGATCATACAAATATTTGTTCTGTGCGGAAATCGAACCTGCAACCCGAAGCACAGCAGCTGACTGTATCACCCACTGCACCAACACTGCCGCCAGTGTCTGTGACTTTGTTGTTATTAAACTTTTCTATACAACTTACTAACCTTACCTACGATATTTTATTTATATCTGAATTATTTGACCAATTGCCTATTCTTACGGCCCAGTGTTGATTAATTTGGTGCTCTGTGTATAGAGCATTGTACTCACGTTTAGTGCCTAACTGATCGTGAGATCAACTGCAGTTTTGAGAGATCGAGCTAGCCTTTGCATCTTAAAAGCCCACAAGTCTTGAAAGATATTCCTCTTTAACTGCAGAAAGCAGCACGCAGCGCCAGTCGTGGTTAGGTAACCAAAGAGTTGTTATTGCTGATACATGATCAACATCCAACGGTCATGCATGTGGACGTCCATGTAGAGAATGGCTAGCGAATTTATTTCAATTCTGAAAATGTCGTAGAGCGCTTGGAAAATCCGCGTCAAACTACGCTTTTCGTATTTTTTCAACTGTGCGAAGAGGATCTGTTCGCCAAATCGCGAACGAATGGCAAGATGCTGTGATACTATACGTATGAGAAAAAAGCAAACATGTGTTTGATCGACATCAACGTGGGCGTGTAGAATATGGTTTCTCGGGAGTTATGAAAGACGCCGCATTGGGTAAGGCACTTTGCATCCAAATAATGGCAAGTGCCATTTTTTGCGCATTTTACTACACACGGTGCTTTTGATGCCGTTAAGTTTCCCAAATATTACCCAGACTACGGAGCGCTCCATCTACTTGACGGTGATAAACACTGGGACGAAACTCTGGAGGTCAGCGACAGTCCCAGTCGTCTGCGACATTTGTTCGCCATCATGTTTGTCTTCTAAGTGCCGTGACTGTCGGCTTCAACTTATATTACAGGTTCAACTTATTGCTGTTCACTCAGTGCACATTATAGTGAGTGATCTCAAACGTGTGTCTGTATAATGGGCGGCAGTGGTGGGGTCAGCATCAGATTCCTCGCAATCGGCACGCTGTATGCTCGCTTGAAGCGCGCGATCTGCTCACTCGGTCTATACGCTGTATGCGGGATGGGAGCATGGCAGTTGCGAGCGCACTCGCGAAATGTATCTTGATATTATAAAAGTATTGTACACACTACTTAAAGCCCTAATTTATATGACAAAATGAGCGGTGTGGCTATAATGAGTGATTGGACTGTTAATACTGGGCGGAAAAGGGCAAGCTACATCTTATGTAAGTTATTGATGACGACACCCAGTGCCATGTGGGAAGCGTTTTCAAATAAAAGACAAAGCTCATGGTTTGGCAGTCGGCTGGCTGGACTGGATGCAATATGCGGCAGGCCTATGGGTCGTGTCATTCGAAAATATATTCTCTACACCTATGACAAGTTCCTAATAAAAGCTCAGGTCATTATTGCATGTTTTCAATAGCCTGATATACATTTCTAAATGCCACGCGTGTGAAGCAGCGGGCAAAAGCTAGTGCCGAATAAGCAAATGACTGATAGTTACGGCAGGCTTTTAAAAAAGCATCTGAATGGGTACATCAAGCATTAATACAAAAACTAATTTATGATAAAAAGAATAAGTTTCACTATGTACAATTAGTGCCACGTCTCCGAGACGTATGGATTAACATTTATGCTTTAATGCTAAGCTAAGCGAGATTATCGTTTTAAGGCTTAAGGTAGGACTGGTTGGTTGTAACGAAAAATAAAGAACATAAGCATTTAGTATTTTATTTCAGAAGCATTTTTTATATTCCACCTCTCAACCTTAATACTAAATGAAGTGTAGATTCTTTTTGAATGTTGTAATCGGAGAGTGTGCGTCCATCTTCTAGCTGCTTGCCAGCGAAAATCAATCTCTGTTGGTCAGGTGGAATACCTTCTTTGTCTTGGATTTTGGCTTTGACATTTTCGATGGTGTCTGAAGCTTCAACCTCCAGGGTAATAGTCTTACCAGTCAGGGTCTTCACGAAGATCTGCATACCACCTCGCAGACGCAGCACCAAGTGAAGAGTGGACTCCTTCTGAATATTGTAGTCTGACAATGTGCGACCATCTTCCAACTGTTTGCCAGCGAAGATCAATCTCTGCTGATCAGGTGGTATGCCTTCTTTGTCTTGGATTTTGGCTTTGACATTTTCTATTGTGTCTGAAGCTTCAACCTCCAGGGTAATAGTCTTACCAGTCAGGGTCTTCACGAAGATCTGCATACCACCACGCAGACGCAGCACTAAGTGAAGAGTGGACTCCTTCTGGATATTGTAGTCTGACAATGTGCGCCCATCTTCCAATTGTTTGCCAGCGAAAATTAATCTCTGCTGGTCTGGTGGAATGCCTTCTTTATCTTGGATTTTGGCTTTGACATTTTCTATTGTGTCTGAAGCTTCAACCTCCAGGGTAATTGTCTTGCCAGTCAGGGTCTTCACGAAGATTTGCATACCACCACGCAGACGCAGCACTAAGTGAAGAGTGGACTCCTTCTGGATATTGTAGTCTGACAATGTGCGCCCATCTTCCAATTGTTTGCCAGCGAAAATTAATCTCTGCTGGTCTGGTGGAATGCCTTCTTTATCTTGGATTTTGGCTTTGACATTTTCAATTGTGTCTGAAGCTTCAACCTCCAGGGTAATTGTCTTGCCAGTCAGGGTCTTCACGAAGATTTGCATACCACCACGCAGACGCAGCACTAAGTGAAGAGTGGACTCCTTCTGGATATTGTAGTCTGACAATGTGCGCCCATCTTCCAATTGTTTGCCAGCGAAAATTAATCTCTGCTGGTCTGGTGGAATGCCTTCTTTATCTTGGATTTTGGCTTTGACATTTTCTATTGTGTCTGAAGCTTCAACCTCCAGGGTAATTGTCTTGCCAGTCAGGGTCTTCACGAAGATTTGCATACCACCACGCAGACGCAGCACTAAGTGAAGAGTGGACTCCTTCTGGATATTGTAGTCTGACAATGTGCGCCCATCTTCCAATTGTTTGCCAGCGAAAATTAATCTCTGCTGGTCTGGTGGAATGCCTTCTTTATCTTGGATTTTGGCTTTGACATTTTCTATTGTGTCTGAAGCTTCAACCTCCAGGGTAATTGTCTTGCCAGTCAGGGTCTTCACGAAGATTTGCATACCACCACGCAGACGCAGCACTAAGTGAAGAGTGGACTCCTTCTGAATATTGTAGTCTGACAATGTGCGCCCATCTTCCAATTGTTTGCCAGCGAAAATTAATCTCTGCTGGTCTGGTGGAATGCCTTCTTTATCTTGGATTTTGGCTTTGACATTTTCAATTGTGTCCGAAGCTTCAACCTCCAGGGTAATGGTCTTACCAGTCAGGGTCTTAACAAAGATCTGCATACCACCACGCAGACGCAGCACCAAGTGAAGAGTGGACTCCTTCTGGATATTATAGTCTGACAATGTGCGTCCATCTTCCAACTGTTTGCCAGCGAAGATCAATCTCTGCTGATCGGGTGGTATGCCTTCTTTATCTTGGATTTTGGCTTTGACATTTTCAATTGTGTCTGAGGCTTCAACCTCCAGGGTAATAGTCTTGCCAGTCAGGGTCTTCACGAAGATCTGCATACCACCACGCAGACGCAGCACCAAATGAAGAGTGGACTCCTTCTGAATATTGTAGTCTGACAATGTGCGACCATCTTCCAACTGTTTGCCGGCAAAGATCAATCTCTGCTGATCGGGTGGAATGCCTTCTTTGTCTTGGATTTTGGCTTTGACATTTTCAATTGTGTCTGAAGCTTCAACTTCCAGGGTAATAGTCTTACCAGTCAGGGTCTTAACAAAGATCTGCATACCACCACGCAGACGCAGCACTAAGTGAAGAGTGGACTCCTTCTGAATATTGTAGTCTGACAATGTGCGACCATCTTCCAACTGTTTGCCGGCAAAGATCAATCTCTGCTGATCGGGTGGAATGCCTTCTTTGTCTTGGATTTTGGCTTTGACATTTTCGATTGTGTCTGAAGCTTCAACCTCTAGGGTAATAGTCTTACCAGTCAGGGTCTTCACGAAGATCTGCATACCACCTCGCAGACGCAGCACTAAGTGAAGAGTGGACTCCTTCTGAATATTGTAGTCTGACAATGTGCGACCATCTTCCAACTGTTTGCCGGCGAAGATCAATCTCTGCTGATCGGGTGGAATGCCTTCTTTGTCTTGGATTTTGGCTTTGACATTTTCGATAGTATCTGAAGCTTCAACCTCCAGGGTAATAGTCTTACCAGTCAGGGTCTTAACAAAGATCTGCATACCACCTCGCAGACGCAGGACTAAGTGAAGAGTGGACTCCTTCTGAATATTGTAGTCTGACAATGTGCGACCATCTTCCAACTGTTTGCCAGCGAAGATCAATCTCTGCTGATCGGGTGGTATGCCTTCTTTGTCTTGGATTTTGGCTTTGACATTTTCTATTGTGTCTGAAGCTTCAACCTCCAGGGTAATTGTCTTGCCAGTCAGGGTCTTCACGAAGATTTGCATACCACCACGCAGACGCAGCACTAAGTGAAGAGTGGACTCCTTCTGAATATTGTAGTCTGACAATGTGCGACCATCTTCCAACTGTTTGCCAGCGAAAATTAATCTCTGCTGGTCTGGAGGAATGCCTTCTTTATCTTGGATTTTGGCTTTGACATTTTCTATTGTGTCTGAAGCTTCAACCTCCAGGGTAATAGTCTTACCAGTCAGGGTCTTAACAAAGATCTGCATACCACCTCGCAGACGCAGCACCAAGTGAAGAGTGGACTCCTTCTGAATATTGTAGTCTGACAATGTGCGACCATCTTCCAACTGTTTGCCGGCGAAAATTAATCTCTGCTGGTCTGGAGGAATGCCTTCTTTATCTTGGATTTTGGCTTTGACATTTTCTATTGTGTCTGAAGCTTCAACCTCCAGGGTAATAGTCTTACCAGTCAGGGTCTTAACAAAGATCTGCATACCACCTCGCAGACGCAGCACCAAGTGAAGAGTGGACTCCTTCTGAATATTGTAGTCTGACAATGTGCGACCATCTTCCAACTGTTTGCCAGCGAAGATCAATCTCTGCTGATCAGGTGGTATGCCTTCTTTGTCTTGGATTTTGGCTTTGACATTTTCTATTGTGTCTGAAGCTTCAACCTCCAGGGTAATTGTCTTGCCAGTCAGGGTCTTCACGAAGATTTGCATACCACCACGCAGACGCAGCACTAAGTGAAGAGTGGACTCCTTCTGAATATTGTAGTCAGACAATGTGCGACCATCTTCCAACTGTTTGCCGGCGAAGATCAATCTCTGCTGGTCAGGGGGGATACCCTCCTTATCCTGGATCTTAGCCTTAACATTTTCAATTGTGTCAGCAGGCTCAACTTCTAATGTGATGGTTTTGCCAGTCAATGTTTTCACGAAAATCTGCATGCCACCTCTGAGACGCAAAACCAGGTGAAGAGTAGATTCCTTCTGGATATTATAGTCGGAAAGGGTGCGTCCATCTTCCAGTTGCTTTCCAGCAAAAATCAATCTCTGTTGGTCGGGTGGAATGCCTTCTTTGTCTTGAATCTTGGCCTTAACATTTTCAATGGTATCAGAGGGCTCCACCTCCAATGTGATGGTTTTCCCTGTCAAGGTCTTCACAAAGATCTGCATTTTGACCTGTAACAAGTAAATAGTTGTTAAACCTTGCTTTGTAGTTTTATTTTGCAGTCACTAGTTATATTGTGAAATAACTTGTCAAACCATGAGTCACTACATTAAATTTTATGACTAATGGTGACAAGCCGTTAACATTCAACACATACAGAGTTTCATTTAGCTGCGCAAACATTTAATATTAATAATGATTACAAAATCTGTTAAGTTTATGCTTTTTTTTCGATGAACTAATGATTATAGTTTAAATACGTGTCAAAGTTATATATAAACATTGTATACGTATATATAGAAATTTCACAAACTTGTACAAACAGATCTAGTTAATACGGTAAGTAGGTCAGATTTCGGTGACCTACAAACACAGGTGCCTCAGACGTGGGAACATTCTAAACATTATTCTGATTATTCATACATACTAACGTACCTAGCAAATTACTAAGTACCTACCAACAGAGAACCTATCAACAATCAGCGTCGATTCGCAGAATTTCGATCGACAAGACCAGGTAGAAATTGTGCATTACTTTGCAGACATTTGTAATGTAAAATTATAGCACTCGCATATTGAGCTTAATGTATGTAACTATTTCAACATTTCCGTAAGTAGCAAACTAGCAAAGTAATGCACAATCTACCCGATCAAATCAGACAACTATTACTTTTAAAGTTTAAACCAAAATGGCGCAGGACTCATGATCGATAAGCAATATAAACTGCGCAGTACGCTACACAAAATATAAATTCACTTTCTATCGGGGGGTGCTTACATATATACGCGAAAACCATAATTGAACATGAGAAAATATACACTTACCGATTAATCACTAGAATTTAATCTTATAGAACAAAACTTCAATAAAATCCTGTATTCTCTGACGAACAACTCTAAAAGTCAATCGCTTATAGATTCCTTTTTTCAATTTCTCGTTTTAAAATGCGCTCCGCGAGCTGACGTAGCCTTTATATAGACACGATCTCGTGTAAAATCAATGACTGCGGAAACCGTCGAGGTTAGCCGAACAAAATGTTCATTTCTGTCTAATGCATTGAAAAGGATAGAGATAGCAACAAAGTTCTAGAACGCGTGCGTTACTTCTTTTCTTTGTGACGCAAACTGTTTGGCTGGGCTGAGAGGAAACCCAACAAACAAAGCCAATTTCTACGAATCATGGCGATCGATAATTTAAACACAGCTTAGACGCAAAATCAAGACAATGCACTCTATTTAGGTGTTAAAATAGCCTAACATAAGCCAAGCCAGTTTGAGTTTAGGTTAATAAGTGAAAAGTGAACGTAAACAGATTCATTAGTATGTAAGTACCTACCCTAAGTAGGTACCTATTTACTGAAACTTATAATTAGGTGCTTAGTAATAGTAAATGACTAATTAATTAGATATATATGTAGGTAATGAAAAATAAACATGATTAAATTGACCGTCACAACGTTATTATAAATATAAACCATTGCTAAACACATATGATAAATACGAAACCTTCATGAAAATTATGAAACAAGTACATACGTATTTACTACCTTTGGTACCTACCCATTAATCATCCTTTACCGACCTACATAACGTACAAAGTAGTATTTAGTTGTTGTCATAAATGATAATTATGAATCCCTATTTATCTAAAAATAATGAAACGATGATAAGGGGCACTTTCATTAAATGTGCACCACGACGAAAAATGTGACTTTATTTCAGATTTTGAGGAATACTTTAATGACATTTAGGATTGTGTAGCAACTAATGTTCTATTTGATTGCACATAATCATGATAATTTCAAAAAAACGTCCACTGCTGACAATACTGCTGAACAAAAGCCTCCCCCATCCGACGGCCGGTTACATGTTGTGTGTCGTCATTATATCTCAATGTACCCACGGTTGGTAGGTGGGTTGGTGAGCGCAAAATGGCTACTGTTCTACAGAATGGACGCGGCTGTCCATCCCTTCGATTTAGAGTCCCTCCGTCGCCTTTTAGGAGATCCACGGGAGGAGATGAAATGGTGCTATATTCTTAATATGGACAGCACACGGATAAAGCGGTGATTTTTATAATAAGCACCTAGTTTGACTGACAATGTGGTCACCAGCAGTCAGTCTTGTGACGATAAAAATTATGTTGTAATATTAAAACTATATTTAGAGTAATTCAATTATTCAATACTGTAATTTTTTATTACAAGTTATTGTTGAATCTACAAGAAACATACACCATTTCTGTAGTTATACAACTACCTTTGCATATAAATAAGTTTCGATTTTAGTTTTGTGACAGGTTTCCTTTAAAATGCTCCCTATTTTCTTTCTATGTATTGAACAATGAACTTATTGTAATTTTTTATGCGTCATTGTATAATTAATAATTTTAGCTGCATTAGAATAGAATCTAACATTACTGTACACGAAATTAATAGGAAAAATTATTTACAAGAGTTAAGGTAGTATAGTTAGTGCGGGGCGGTCAAATGAAGATAAAGGTAAGTATTTAAATGATTAGGGAAGAAAATATGAAATCTAATTTAATAACAGTCACAAAAGGACAGGGCGAAAATTCTTAAGCCGAGGTTACATGGTGTACCGTGGGTGTAAGTTAGATTTTTCTTTTTTGTAGGGCTTCTCGCACACACCCCGAGAGGGATATAGTTGCTTAACCGGACAAATTGGCGAAGCATGATTAGCCTCCAGCCTGGCTTAGTTTTATATTTAAGTAACTGCGCCTGGGGGCGTCCCCTGCGGGACAGGGACCTCGGCTCAGGGGGTTACTGGGATAGTAATAATCGCAAGGAACTGCTGGATCTATGTTAAGTGGGGTTTAAAGTGATCTTTTGTTACTACTCTTATTTCTTGGCACGGGTCGTCGCGAGCAAGGGTCGGAGGTTACGTTAACGGTAATCAGGTGGTTTTGGGTATGAATCTATTTTGGAGGACTTGGAGTTTTTCAAGATGGGAAGGAGCAGCGTGTGCTAACACAACACTTGCGTAAGCCATGATAGGTCTAATACACGATTTGTAAATACGCATTTTATAATCAAGGGGTAATTTACTACGTGTATTTAACATGGCAAAGGAGGCGTGGGCGTGCACCGTCTTTATGTGCTCTAAGAACGACAAGTAATGATCTAATATAACGCCTAGGTATTTGGTGTGGGGCTCTGCCCAATCTCAGGGGACCGAGTGAGGAAGTTCGCCGTCTCTACGGGGGCGTCGCACGGTCTTTGGCCTACTACGGGGCGCCTGTATGGTCATCCCGGCTGTCAGGCGTTCAGCGCTGCAGAAACAAACTTCACAGTCTGCAGCGCAGAGTGGCTATACGGATCGCACGGGGATACAGGACAGTGTCCTACGAGGCGGCCACTCTCCTGGCGCGCTTTTCGCCTTTCGACATTCAGGCAAGACGGATGCGTGGGTCTATGATCAGACACGCTCTCTCCGCCAAAGCGGCGAAAGCGTGCCTTCAGGGGCGTTCGCCTATTAGTACCCGGTGTAGTGGTACCCTCTCGACTCGGGGGACACCGAGGATGGACTAGTGCCCCACGGGATGGAGTTGAAGGCGCTGACGATGTCTAAACTGACAGCCAACGCCACCCCACCCCGCCTTGACACCACCTGCACCGACAGCGAGCGGACGTGAAGAATTTCGTTGATAGTCGACCGCCGCTGCCAAAAGCTATACTGGCCTGTCGGCCATGTCGGGACCTACTCGCGACAGGCGCTCAACGAGTCTTCGGGTAATTATTCTCTCGAGTAGCTTCGAAGCCTCGTCGAGCAGGCAAGTGGGACGGTAGGCAGAACGAGACTCCACGGCCCTTCCTTCCTTCCTCAAAAGAACCAATCCGGTTTCCTTCCAGCCGGACGGAAACACGCTACGACGGAGACAACTGGTGAACAGCTGCCTCAAGCGGTCCCCAAGAGACTGCAGTGCATACACCCACGCACGGCCTGGTATGCCGTCCGGACCCGGTGCGGTGTTACGACTCT
The DNA here is from genome assembly GCA_947459985.1 of Diloba caeruleocephala. NCBI lineage: Eukaryota > Metazoa > Arthropoda > Insecta > Lepidoptera > Noctuidae > Diloba > Diloba caeruleocephala. The sequence goes on from OX381618.1 coordinate 10,690,295, forward strand.
TCAGGCGGCCAATGGCAACTGCCTAGCTCCCCTTACGAAACCTCCAACTCCTCAGGCAATCAGGGGGTGGAGAGGGACTGAGATGGACTCGGACCGCTGGAAAGAGCGTTGAAAGTACTCCCTCCAGCAAATCCGGGCCATGGTTTCGGTCGTCATGGGTACGTTGAAAATTTGAGTAAATCTATACAAATAAATAAAATTGAAGTGTCTGTTTGTAATGTCAAAATAACAGCTTTTTACTAAATGCATATGAAAGTATGTACGTTACATATAACAAAAACACTATTTTTAATTTTTTTGTCTGTCTGTCTTTCCGTCTGTCTGTCTGTTTGTTCCGGGTAATCTCCGAAACGGCTGGACCGATTTTGACGGGACCTTCACTGGCAGATAGCTGATGTTATAAGGAATAACATAGGCTACTTTTATTTTAGAAAAATAATTAGGGTTCCGCGTAAAAAAATTAAACTCTTGAAATCCAATATATATATATATTATGTCAAGTGTCTATGTCGAAGTACTCTAAATTTCTTTTAAATTAAACGCGGGTGAAACCGCGGGACCCAGCTAGTATGGAATATGAGTACCGTCGTGGCAGCAACGCGGCACAAGAGGCATGCAACCTCAACGTAATTTATAGAACGACCGATACAAACGAACGCACAACCTGTTATTGGTTTGCCCACTTCCGTGCTGGAAATTTCGATCTGAGAAATGAACCCCGTGGTCGTCCGAAAACTTTGGTCGACAATGACGGCGAAAGCGATTGTAGAAGCTGGTGATACTCAATCTACGGCTGAATTAGCAGCAGCTTTCGACGTTAACATCAAAACAATATTGGTCCATTTGCGTCATACTGACAAGGTAAAAAAGCTTGTCAAACATAACGATCATCAACGCTACGTGCGCGTCGAGGCAAGCCTTGCGCTTTTCAACAGGCACAGAAACGAAGGAATTTTAAACCGAATTGTTACTTGCGACGAAAAATGAATTCTGATTGACAATTGCAAGCGCTCAGCAAGTTGGTTGGATCCTGGTATAGCACCTGATCAATGCCCTAAATGAAAAATGACCCCTTGAAAAGTGACGGTCACTGGTCAGACCACCAAGGTCTAGTGTCGGTGTGATTCATCACAGCTTCTTACCAAACGGGATGAGCGTTACTGCAGGCAGGTATGTACTGTGAAGAATTGAATACTATGATGGAGGAGCTCTCACATCTGCAACCAGCTGTGATCAATCGCTCTTCCCCACTACGCGCGATCTCATACTGTACAACAGCCGGTCTCCAAGCTACAAGATTAAGCTGGGGTTGAAGCTCTACGTCATCCGCCGTACTCACCAATCATTGCGCGTGCAGACTTCCATTTTTTCCAGAATTTGGATAGCTTTTGGCGGAAAGAAAATTCAATATCTAAGAGGCAGTGCAAAATGCCTTTGACTAAAATAAATAAAAAAGATAGAAAAATAAGTGCTATGCTTTATTCACAAACCGCAATTTCTTAGGTCTTCTCTTCAATCTTTATATTGATCTAACGTAAGAATTTCAATATTACCTAGTAACTAGGTTTTGGAATCTGATGGCAGTCATTCAATGTAAAATATCTATAGTCATCATCTATAGACGGACGACCCGGTGAGGGTCGCTGGGAGTTGGATGAGAGCGGCATGTGGCCGCTCGTTGTGGAAATCTAAGGGGGAGGCCTTTGTTCAGCAGTGGACGTCCTGTGGCTGATATGATGATGATGATGATATTCATATATGTATTTGTTTATATGCGCACATATATTATTTATTAGTACAATATATATCTTTTTTCATTTACAGTTTTTATTAAATAACTGTTTCAATATTATTGTACACGTGACGTCGTATAGAAAATGTACAAACAATCAAGCATCAATAAATAAAGAACAAGGGATCTCATACCACAGGTAAGAAACAAACTATATAAAATCTATACAAATAAATAAAATTGAAGTGTCTGTTTGTAATGTCAAAATAACAGCTTTTTACTAAATGTCTATACAAATAAATAAAATTGAAGTGTCTGCTTGTAATGTCAAAATAACAGCTTTTTACTAAATGCATATGAAAGTATATACGGAACATATAACAAAAAATTGATTTTATTTTTTTTGTCTGTCTGTCCGTCTGTCTGTTTGTTCCGGGTAATCTCCGAAACGGCTGGACCGATTTTGACGGGACTTTCACTGGCAGATAGCTGATGTTATAAGAAATAACTTAGGCTACTTTTATATTAGAAAAATAATGAGGGTTCCACGCAAAAAAAAAGAAAACCTTTGAAATTCAATATATATAGTTTATGTCAAGTGCCTATGTCGAAGTACTCTTAATGTATTTTTAATTAAACGCAGGTGGAACCGCGGGTTCCAGCTAGTATTTTAATAAAAATATAAACTAATTGTCTATAGAATAATGTTTTCGAACAATACACAGACCAAGCAAAGAAAAGAGACACCACATATATTCTATCACAGATCCGACAAAGATAAAATAAACGTTATAATAAAAACACTTTTAAACAGATTCTATCGCGTATATTTTAGATTTTTGTTTTTCCTGACGTTTCGAATGCTTTGCAGCATTCGTGGTCGCAGGATGTCTAAGGTGACAGGCGTCGTTACAGATTTTAAAAAGTTATTTTATATTATCTACCGTACAATTTTAATCAAAAAATTAGTTTCGACGCACGCAGTAATCACTCACAGTGTCTTGATGTTTTTTAGTGCGGTATGTTGTTTGGGACTTTATTATTTTAATAACTGGATTCCAAACAGGTGGTACCTGCCAACCATCTTCTCTATTAAAATTAGGATTTTTTTAAATTTCAATAGCCTCACGAAACATTCTTGTTACATATCGGTTCTCTTTCGCGAGGACTTGAGGTTGATCAAAACGAAGATAGTGGTAAGGTTTGCCTAAGGCATGTTCACACACTGCAGACTTTGTGGAGCGTCTATGCTTGACGTCAGCTATATGTTCTTTTATTCGGGTGGCTATACTACGCTTTGTTTGCCCTATGTATGACAAACCACAATCACAGTCAATCTTGTAGACCCCTGCATCTTGTAAAGGTAAGTGACATTACACCGGTTTTAAAAGTTGGCTGATCTTCTTAGGCGGCTTGAAGTAGGTTTTTATAGAAGCACGCTTCAAGATGTGACCAATTTTGTCGGTGACTCCCTTAATGAACAGTAAAACAGCGGGTCGTCGATCAACCGTGGTGGGTTTCGGGCGGCTTCTGCGACGGAGATGTGGAGCTTTCAAATTGTTATTTTGAAGAACTTGCTTCACATGGCTAAGTTCCCTTGCCAGATGGTCGGCGTCACAGATGCCATGTGCTCTCTGTAACAAAGATTTGGACACGGTAGCTAACTGACAAGGATGGTGGTGAAATTCACCGTTAAAATAATTAAAATAAACGTGTTGTCATTTTATCTAGCTATCTCTTTTACTCTCGTAGTTTTTGTATCTTCTTTCTTGCAGCATAGGTGTGTAGTTTTATAGCTTTATACCTACATACAGCGAGACAGAGTTTAGCACGCCATTTAATATGGACGTAACATATCTATGGTTTAATATCATTGTTTATAGGCAAAAAGCTCTAGAGGCATTTGATTATGATCGAACGAAAGGAGTAGTGCACCTTGCGAGTCTTGCGACTAACCTCAATAAAATCAATAAACACAATGATGCCTTTATCGATTTAATAGTTTTAGACAGGAACGGTTTAATGTTAAAATGTACTGGATACATGTTTATACACCACATACCGAATACCTGTAGGGGAGGGTTGGATAATACCGCGCGGTTGATAATACCGCGCTCCAACGTAACAAAAAATCCGCTTATAGAAAGCAATGGCTGTGTACATCAAACGGACGCTATATTAGTATATTATCTATGACTGAACCGATTGTAAAATTTCCATCACTATTAAACGTTACACTATCGCTGATTTATTTTGCTATTGCTATATCTATATACATCTACATATATTGCTGTATCACTAATCTTCAATGTGTTGACTGTGGAAAATTTCATGATCTTATCAAAAATAGTAAGATTATTCCTTTGTTTAAATCAGGTAGTGCATCTGCTCTGCTCCCTACAAATTTTAGACATATTTCAGTGCTACCAACAATTCGTTTTTTTATTGATTTTGATACAATTTTTTTCAATTTGGTATCAGTATTTAACACAAAAAATAAGAATGACTCAAATCGGTTCTCTGATCTGAGAGGAATCGAAACTATAAGACATCATCTAGATAAGCGCAGTCAAATTAACCTGTTATTGAAGCTGGCTAAAAAACTGCTCAGTCAAATGTATATGGGACGAATTCGAAAGCATTCTGCACCTATTAAGAAAAGAATTGCTCAAGTCGGTCTTCAAATCTCGGAGTAATCGTTGTACATACATAAAAAAAAAGGAAATACGCATCGAATTGAGAACGTCCTCCTTTTTGGAGTCGGTTAAAAAATAAAAATAACAGATACAACTTTATTATTAAATAAAACTAAAGCTAAAATATTTACAATAATAACACAAACAAATTTTTGGATACACACTATTTAAACACTGCATATAATTTTTAATCACTTTGTATGTTCTTCTGTAGCCTCCCATGGCCGAGGCCCCCTTTTGTTTTCCCAGTTGTCTATATCAAGTTTTTGTATTTCGTCATACGTCTGTTCTAAAGTAACATTCTTTTCTCTATGAAGGCCCATTTTTTCAGCTTCTTCCTTGCTAACACCTTTCACTTTAGAAAACTGATATCTGTAAACAATAATCGAACTTACAATATATATAGGCTCATTTCTATGACAGAAATACCCCAATTTAATTTTTATTTAACTGTTGCTGAGTAGTGTGAAGAAGCATGCGGTGGCTATTTATTAGGGTCCATATCTTCCAAATCAATTAATCGCCAGCTCAAGGGTAAGATATGTAAATATCTTCGATAGAATATGATTCAAATGGAATGGACTATCATTACTTTTACAGTCTACCAACTGAATAAAAAAAAACAAATGATCACTAGGTTCTGCCAAAATGATCGATGCAAAGTACAAGACTTAAGTTTCCAAAGAAAACTGGGATCTTAAGAGTGGATATATTATCTTTACATATAATCAGTTACGGCCGAAATTAATAATAATCAATCAATTCCAAAATATTAAGATTTTGGAAATTCATCCATTGTTGTGTTACGATCACATTTAACACACAAAAAAACAGATATATCCATAAGCCAAAATCTTTCACGATTATTAATTTTGGCCGTTAGAGACCGTGTAACTTCTGAACAACTTCATTGATTGAAGTTTATATTAACACAATATATTTTATTTTGTCGGGATGATGATTCATAGCTACGCTAGGGCTGACCCTTTTTTATTTTTTATTGGTGCCCAGTGGAAATTCTTCATGAACTTCCTTCGCCCCGGGGAAGGACGAAGGGGTATGCCGGACTCCTACCGGCTAAAACCACTGGAGCGGTCATCTTCGGCACCTAAGGGAGGCTCCAGGTCCTCGTATGATCACACTAGAGCCGCCCACTGGTGCCACGCCTATTGGCACATCTCGGAGTCTCTCATTTTAAACTATCGCGAATTTCACTCATATTACTAGACTACGATTTCGGGACTTTTCACGCACAGATAAATCAAAACAATATTTTTCAGTATTCTCGTGGCCACGGTCAATGCAACTTTGCCGAAACGTTGAGGTTAGTCAAAATATTGTTTTGATTTACGCGAAAAGTCCCGAAATCATAGTCTAATATAATTAACAGTAAGTAGTATTTTATTTTATACATTTATCGTACATGCTATATATAAATGCACGATAAATACCGGGTATATATGCAAAACCAAGAAAGCTTTAAGGAGGTGAAAGTTAATACGATTGTAATAACATTCCACAAAAAAAAACATACCTAATTTTTTTACCTGAATATCCATTATTTTTCTAATTTATGGCTACGCACTCTTACCAACACAATTTATTCACCCGTGCGTGGTACGATGTATCCAATGTATACGTTTCTCCACCTTGACCACAACGCGCCCGCTCGGCGCGGCGAGTCACGCCACCCGTCAGATGACAATTTGCATAACGGGCGGATGTGCGCCACCGCTTCTTTTCGCGCCACGATCGATCGCTCAATTCGATGATCATGGCTGAAGATCAGCCTCCACGCCAGCGCCGGATTGATTTTTCAAATATCAAACTCCTCGATATCGCATCATTGTAAATACTTTGAAAGTAGCCAAAATGTCGCACGGACGTGTAACATGTGGATGGAACGATTTCCCAACCGTATGATGTGTGTAGTGTCCGTGAGTTCAAAAGACATGTTAAACGTGCTTTCCGCGAGTTAATAAAACACGAAGATTTTATTGTCACGCGTCGGAGACAATTTACGTCGTCGTGTGTCTAGCTCAAAGCGCCTCTTTGAATACTTATTGCGTGTAAACTGAGCACGTAAGTAGGTCATCCTCATAGTTTCAGCCAAATAAAGTCCACTGCTGGACACAAGCCTCCCCCTAAGATCGTCACAACGACCGGTCTGGGTGTGTAATGGGAGGTTGACGGCGCCACGCTTGACAGGCGGTTGGCGATCGCAGTTGAGTTGTTAATGCACTCGAAGGACGCTGCTGCCTTTCTTCCGGCTAATCCTATAAACGCCGTCTTACGACACCCACGGGTTGAGATGGGTTGATGCTATTCGCAGCCGGCACCATACGGCAAACGTAATCAGCCGAACGCACTTCGACCCTCCTGGGTTCATTGTGCTGACCAAAGCCCTGCAATACTCCTCCGCTGGCAAATCAAGAAGTCCCTGTAGGTACTTCGCAATCATACCTGCCTGGAGCCGTGCAAAATCATCAGGCAATGGATAAGCTATTCCTAGATGTTTTGCCCTACGTCTTCCCAGAGCGTCACAGCTGCACACAATGTGCTGCATTGACTCTTGATTGTCCATTCAGAATCTGCATGTATCCGTTGTGCTAAGCTTCATCCTATAGAGGTGCTCCTTGGTGCCAAAGTGTCCTGTCATTGTGCCTATATAGTGCCTTAAATGGGTTTTGGTTAGATTGAATAGTCTCTTAAACCCGTCTAGTCTTGTACTGCAGAAAGTCTTGGAATGTTTTAGGCCTTTCGCTTTCAGGGTGGGCCAGTACATGAAGGACCTGGGGCTCACCCTGGACAGTTGTTGGGGCTTCGAAGAGCACTTCGCGCGCCTCGTCCCCCGAGTGGAGAGGGTAGTGGGTGCATTACACCGGGTGCTGCCCAATCTCGGGGGACCGAGCGAGGAAGTTCGCCGTCTCTACGGGGTCGTCGTGCGGTCCGTGGCCCTCTACGGGGCGCCTGTATGGTCATCCCAGCTTTCAGGCGTCCAGCACTGCAGAAACAAACTTCACAATCTGCAGCGCAGAGTGGCTATACGGATCGCACGGGCATACAAGACAGTGTCCTACGAGGCGGCAACTCTCCTGGCACGCTTTCCGCCTTTCGACATCCAGGCGGAGACGGATGGGTGGGTCTACGACCAGACACGCTACCTCCGCCAAGGCGGGGAAAGCGTGCCTTCAGGGGCGTTCGACAGACTAAGGCGGCTGGCTCGACAGCGCGCACTCGAGATGTGGCGACATCGCCTACGGTTGCAGTTCATGACCAAGCGCGTCGTCGAGGTCATCCTGCCGCTCTTCGGAGCCTGGCGCAGAAGGAGCGAGCGCGTCACCTACCGTCTGACGCAGTTATTCACCGGTCACGGTTGTTTCGGTATGTAACTGCACAGAATAGGACGCGAGGATACGGCACAGTGCCACCATTGTGGAAGCGACCAGGATACCGCACAGCACACACTCGAGGAGTGTGATCACACCGAGCGCCCCTGGGGATGGCGGTGGCGCACACGTGGTCACGTCCCGCCGTGTGCGCAGCACAGCGCAAAGCGAGGCTTGGGGGGATCCTTTACAATCCTCCTCGAGAAGTGCCTGGGGGGGCGACATTTTTACAGTCGCCTTCCCTCCGCTAGAGGGGGTGACCGCTTTACAATCATCCCCTCCGTGATGTGCCTAAAGGCGTGGCACCATTGGGCAGCTCTGGTGTGATCTTACGAGGACCTAGAGCCCCCCTTCGGTGCCGAAGATGACCGCTCCAGCGGTTTTTGCCGGTAGGAGACCGGCATACGCCCTTCCCTGGAGTGAAGGAAGTATAGTATATCCACTGGACATCAATAAAAAAAAGGCCTCTCGCTTGCCTCCATTCCCTGACATTTTCTTTATCAGCAAATGCATGTAATGCCTTTTGGTACCATGAGGTATTCTTACGACTGGCTCAGGGCCAATGAGCTTATTCAAGCCAGCCCTTGCTAGTTGATCTGCCTTCTTGTTACCGTGATCACCTTTGTGTCCAGGTACCCAGATAAGCTTTACGTTATTGTGTTTTCCTAGTTTGTTTAGTATGTTTACGGTTTTGTCCTTCACATTCCTCCTTAGCATTTCTCTAATGCTGGCAATTTTGGCATAGGACTTGGACTGGAAAACCGATGTATATTGCCCCATGGATTGACTGATATTGCAGTCATTGGACCAAATTCCTGCTCCCGTACTTGATTTCATTTTAGACCCATCAGTATACCAAATGAGATGTGCCGTGTCATTTATGGGCTTGAGTCCTCTCTGCCACTCTTCCCTTGTGGGTATATGTACACTGTATTTCCTATTGAACATATAGACTGGATTGTCAGCATCACATGTCATGTCCATTAAGTCATCCAGTTCTTTCACAGGATCCATTCATGCGAGTTTTGTTCAGGGCTTGTATTGATTCCATGCATTTGTCTTTGCAAGTCTGTAGTGAGATTTTCTTGCCTCTGTTTGTATGTAAATATGGAGTATTAAGAAAATTATGTGATTTCTTGGTACTGGTATGTTATTACTATCATTTTTTACTATTATCTTTTTTTTATATAAGTCATGCTATCATAGTCTTAAATTATTCTCAGCTTTGCATACACATCATATATAATATGTTCCCCTATACATATGTAAGCTGGATTGCATAAATCACATATGATGTTTTAGGTATTTATAATGAACAAAGTGTATGGGATAGAACATAATACATTGTTTTATTTTATAATTCATAGGTATATTTGTGCATTTATAATATAATTATTGTATGTGCTAGGGCTGCACATTGCACATATGTGTAGGCATGTCTGGATACTGTCACCATAAACTTCTCAATTTCTTAGGGATATCAAAACTTCAGCTTCGGCCGAAAGTTGTAGAGATTTCCAATTAATTGGCTTCGGCTGTGGCTAGAAATCTAAATCTAGGTTTGCCTCTACGTGAGCTATGGCACTACACAGGAAGTGTACTGGTGCATTCTACTGGAGAGCCTGGAGCTGAAGACTGCCATCAAAGGGATCTGTGTTAGAATGAAAATACTGTGCGTGTGCTGCTTTGTCAATTATGTAAATATATTAAGCAATAACAGATTGGTAAACATTTACAGCCTCAAAGTAAAATTCAAAATATTTTTATTTAAAATAAACCAACTACTGGCATTTGTGAAACATCAGAATTTAAGTTGCACAGTTCCAATTAGTTGATCCTATAGAGAAGAGCCGGCGAGAAACTCCGTGGATGCTTCTTTTCTATTTTAATACTTGAGATTACAATGTTGAACAAGATATTAAGAACATATACAAAATGTTTACACTGTATCAATACACTGATGAAAAATAAATATAGCAGCTATGCAGTACTTCAATATTAGTGTATATATATAATGAGGTTTCCAGGAAAGCCACAGGTGCAGAAAAGAGCTAACACCATATATCCCTATTATCAACATAGTCTCTAATCCCTTTGGGTTTCATTGGAAGATTTGTTTTAAAATGTGCTCAAATCTTCCCATGCAAGATCAGTAATTGCTTTTCTTGTTGTAAAATCAAAAATAAATGTATGTTAAGAATGATTTATTGGTTTTTGACACATCTAAATTTAGTTACAATTATATTATTTTTATTTTTAGCATTTATACAATGTATGTCGCTCTATGAGCGAATTTCGCAGCTTTTACGTACTTTACCTTTTACCCTACAATAAATATGATAATCCCAAAGTACATATGTTATTCTTTAGAATAAAAAGATAAAAATCACCTGATTTGTGTCCATTCTCGCAAACCGAAAGATCCTCCAACCATAAATAAAATGAAAGGCAAACCATATTTGAATGATCTCCTTTTGCTTAAAGCAGAAAGTGTACTGCGTAAAGAAATTAAACGTGCATTCAGTTCTTGTATCATTTTAAGAAATAAATACCCTTTAAAAGATATACATATACACCGTGATTTAACATATCAGTCCCAAAATCCCCAAAAATATATTATATGTCAAATAATGTCAATTGTCAAACAGTTTTTTTTTTTTTTTTTTTTTTCATTTATTACGGGATTGGTCTTACCATCAACCCAACAAAAAATTAATTGTCAAACAGTCAAGTAACCAGTGTTGCCAGATGATACGTATACGGGACAGAAATGAAAACCGTACGACGTTGCCGACATACTTTTGTAGAATATTTTCATTCTTGAGAAATATTTTATGAGTATGTAAAGATTTATTAATCTGAACACCGTACAACGTTGCCTTAAACATGACATTGGCGAAATTGTGGAAGATACTCTACAGAAGCCATGATCTAAGGGACGACGATACGTATACGGTACGTAGATGTAGTGTCTATGGTAGCGGTGTGCGTTGCAAACCGTAAACAGTTATTGAAACTATGTATCGCGTCCAATACCTAAAACTATGTATTGGTCTCTTCAGAAACTATTTATCGGGCGAAACACTTTATTCACATCTCATGTCGATAAACAGTTACCGAAACTAGCCGAATGACTCCGACCGAGTTATTCATAAGTAAACCCGACCGATACCGACGATCGCACGAACAAGAAGCGAGATCGCGCATTTATGAATTTTAGTCATTCTAAATAATAATAATAAAAATCACATTTTATTCTATTTTATTAGGAATGATTTTTATGCTGCTATCAAATCTTTGACACGTTATTTAGGTATCGGTATATCCATCCTACATTGGCACGAGTATAAATTACATATTAGAACTTTGCATAAGACTAGAATTTATTGTGTCAAATTATTGTATTTTACCAGTCATAATAATCATTTACCACAGACAAAGAACAAAAAACCAAAGTATAAAATTTTCAGTTGATATCGAACTTGAATTTGTTTACTATTGATTACAAGTTTCGAAGCAAATACCTAAACCGACACGAAAACGTTTATCATTTCATAAACACTTTATACGCATCTCATCCAATAAATAGTTACCGTAAATACATAGTTTTGTGTTTCGAAGCAAATACATGAACCGACACGAAAACGTTTATCATTTCATAAACACTTTAAACGCATATCGTCCAATAAATAGTTTTTTCAAAATACATAGTTTTGAAACACTTTATCGGATACCAATACATAGTTTCGGTTCGGTTCACGCAAAAAGCTTTATTACCCACTTCTAGTCTATGGTACGCACGAGTCTCCGAAATAGTACACAAAGCTATAGCTGGGTACACTTGAGTACTTATTTTTATAAAAGGTAAATACAGGGTGTTTGGTGCATCGTGTGCCAAACTGAAATGGTCGACTGGGGGGGTCATCTGCTATCCTTTCAGACCCCTAAACATTTCTCATGCCATGCGGATTTTTTTTCATCGACTTTTTATTGTTTTATTGAAAAAATACCCAAATTTTACATTCAAATACAAATTTAAAAAATAGTAAAAGTATAAGACTGAATATTAATCTTATTTAGATGTGTATTGTATTACAATACTTTAAATTCAAAATTAGTGACATTGGCCATCTAGTTTTTTTTTAATTTACTTGCAAAGTTTCGGACTTAAATAAACTTTACTATAAATTTAAAAATGCATTTTTAACATTTATTTAATATTTTTTTAAATATTCTGCTCAAATTGTTTGCCTCTATTGCGAATGCAGGCCCGACATCTATTTCGTATTTTCACTGTTGTGGTACAAAGTCGCATTTCCTCCTTAATTGTATTGAACGCCGCTTCAATGCGTTATAGTATTACCTCCCTAGTCGGAACCTCCGTGGCGTATACCAGGTCTTTGGCACGTCCCCAGACATAAAAGTCTAGCGGAGTTAGGTCTGGGGAACGTGCCGTCGTCGAGATATTCCCTCACAGTCAAACGCCAATGCGCGGGACAGCCGTCATGCTGGAATACCTTGGGTACATTTTCATTAAATACTACCTGTACCTCGGACACTAATTCGGGCAGGTCATTTTGAAGGGACTCTAAACAGTTGTCACCATTGAGGTTATCGGGCAGGTAATGCGGTCCAACTACCTGATTCCCAATCACTCCTGCCCAAACGTTTACACTAAACCTCCTTTGAAAAGATTTCTGTCTTTTAACACGTGGGTTTTCCATTTTGTTTGTCCAGTGGTGCAGATTGTGAAGATTGAGTATCCCTTCTTTGGTAAATTTGGATTCATCCGTCCACAGTATTCTTTAAAAAAAATTAGGATCATCCACATCCGTGTGTAACATAAACCGACAGAATTCCATTCGTCTGTCAAAGTCGCCATCCTCAAGACCTACAAACAAAGAACTCTTTTAAATTCATGTTGAGCAGTAAACAATTGCACAGTAAGATTTTTATGGACCGGCGGACCGCCTGTATGGGCTAACTGATTCACTACGTGGAAGTGACGTCATAGCATACCCATTACCTGCTAAACAAAGGCATCGTCAAACAAAGCGTGTACGGGTTTAAAGTTGTTTAAAATTACGTACCTTGCACCGGAGTGTAGTGGAATGGATGCTTTTCGTTTTGCTGAAGAACTTTCCACACTTTCCATATTGAAATATCAAGATGTGCTGCCACATTTCTAATGCTTCTTGTAGGGTCGTCCTCAAAAAGTGACAGTATTCTCTCGTCCACTTCAACATTATGTCGCACAATATGGCCCCTTGGTTCATGAAAAGTGACACTGCCAGTCTCGCGTATGCGTTGGTATGTCTCTTGGAAGACTGCGGCCAGGTAATTGTCTGCCAGGAAAGCGTTCCTGGTAAAGTCGTTGCGCAGTACGAGCGACACCATTGGCGGCTCCATAAGCCATCATGATGTCAGCATATTCTTCGTTAGAGAACGTCGCCATTGCAACTACAAAAAAGTCAACAAAGTTTAACAATAACACCAAAAGTTAAAACGTAACAAAAACCAACAAAACTCAACAAAACAAAGTTACAAAATCAAAAAATCGTGGAGTACGATGAACTAGCACACACGTCAGGTAGCAGAGGCAGTGATGTCTCGACTAAAATAATGACGGATTGACGGCGTCGTCGGCGGCAGTTCGTCGTTTGTTCACACTAGTTTACGCTATGCAAGAAAGACATAGAAGATAGATTTTACTTCGCGAGACTGAGAAAACAAATTTTACCTGTTTCTTAAGTAACAATTACGCAAAAGCACTTTTTTATTTAGAATTTGGAATTTAGTATTTTGTGGCTCGATTTACAATTCTAGCTAATTCACAAAGTTGTAAAAAGCTTTTTATGGCATGTGACACATCACTAGCAAGAGGATAGACTAGAGAATTTTTGAGAGAGTTGGAAGATCCCGGTCGCTTTTGGTTTTTTTTTTATAGCCATGTAAATAGCTGTAACATGGACAGCTTTAATTTAAGTCCGAAACTTTGCGAGTAAATTTAAAAAAGAACTAGATGGCTAATGTCACTAATTTTAAATTTAAAAGTACTGTAATACAATACACATCTAAATAAAATTAAAATTCAGAGTCTACGACTTATACTTTATATTTTACTATATACTTATATATATATTATACCTGTATAACACATACTATATACGTAAATAGATCTTCAGAAAAGTGAGCATCAGAAATCCGAGAAACCCGCGACAAAATTCAAAGTACTTCTTTCCCAAGAATAAGGACTTCGACTAATGTTAGCAGTTTACCGGTATACTATGTATGCATAACTTACACTGTATTATGTTATACTGTTCTTAAACACTATACACTGCATTTTGTTGTTGACTTTTGTTACAGTTGGCTGGGGTGGCGTTTCTAAATAACCAAAGAAATTGAAATCTTAAAAAAATACTTTGAGTACACAAACAAGGCCCAAAGTACGCAAGTACACATATGACTGAAATAGTACACAGTTCGTACTATTCGTACCCTTCTGGCAACGCTGCAAGTAACACAAAATAGACGTGTATCTGTATAGCGATGATCGATATTCCTCGATTTCGATAAACATCGTGTCAGGCAGAAAAATATAGATGTCTAGTCTTCCAAAACATTGTAACATCGATGGTATGATAATAATATCGGAACGTCGATATTTCCATGTTCTACTACAGGGTCTACAGTCGAATTTCAATAAATACCCACTTCCCTTCGATTTCCCACCCATTGCTACACATATGTATTTTCATACGTGTGTACACATGCATTGTTCATGAGTAATCAGCGCATGCATTTTAGTTGGCATCTAAGACCAAGTATCTATAGACGGATAGTATTATGCATCTAATAAGCCAAGTAGTGGCTAAGCACATCTTCCAAAATTCGTATTTAGAGACATAAACTAAGATAACGGCGCGCCAAACAGTAGAGCAGTGCTTAACGAGTTGAATGTCGTTTGAGTATTCGGCCGTAAGTAGTGCATTTTGACAGATGGAAGCGTAAGTGCACGCTTAGACTCGTTTCTGAATCTCACCCTTGGTGGATTGAGTATTTTAAAAGTTAGTCGGTGCAGCCTAGTCTGACTAAATAAATACTACGCTTCTTCTCTGGTCAACTATCTGCTCATCTCTAACGTCAGACAAGGCAGTATGGTGGATAGACTATAGCACGCGCAAACGGGCGAAATAATGAAAAAAAAAAAACTCTCAGCTGATTGACATTTGACAGTCGTCGTACTTCACTTCCTGCATTTTTAAATTTTTTAATTAGGCTTCTTTGTTTACGACTTTATAGCATAAATTATTCCTTTTCATTCCTAGGAATCCTAGATTTATTTAATGGTATCGTATATAGTATAATCGTAATCAGTATTTCAGTATACTATTGTAGTCTTAGACCGTAATGTTTTTTAACGTCAGCGTCATCTAAAATACTAGTAAACAATTACAATGCTCATTTTTTTAACAAACAAAAATATTAGCTTTATAAACTATGGCTTCCACTAGCCAGTCAACAAATAGCGTTTATTATGAAGATCCTCCACCAGGTTCTCTGAAAGAAGATGAGTTTTTCTGCACCGAGAGGATTGTGCCCCGTAAAATTAAGCCCCAGAATATTGTCATAAGGCTTATGGACAGAGAAATCTATGGCTCCCGTAAACCTGGCTCACACTTTCATGTCGTTCGGGAGTTTTACCAAAATGTTTTTCCTAATTTAACTATTGTTAACGTGGAAAAACCTCCTTGCTTCTTGAGGAAATTCAGTCCTGATGGAAAGCATTTTATTGCATTTTCTGCTGACCAAACCTCGTTGGAGGTATGTATCTTGATTATTAACTAGCTGATACCTGTAAATTTAAATAAAGTGTATCCTATATCTTACTCGGCTATATCTATATCTATACAAATAAATAAAATCGTGCAAGTGTCTGTTTGTAATGTCAATATAACAGTTTTTTACTAATTGCATTTGAAAGTATATACGGTACCTACACCAAAAAAGCTATTTTTTGTCTGTGTCTGTTGGTCCATCTGTTTGTTTGTTCCCGCCAATCTCTGTAATGGCTGGACCAATTTATATAAATAAATAAATAAATAAATAAATAAATTTCTACGGGACTTTCACTGGCAGATAGCAGATGCTATGAGGAATAACTTAGGCTAGTTTAATTTTAGAAAAAGAATTAGGTTTCCACGCCAAATAATTAAAACCCATGAAATCCAATATATATACCCCTATGTCAAGTGTCTGTGCCGAATTTCTTTTAAATTAAACAGCGGGTGAAGCCGGGCGTCCCATTTAGTATATCATATAATCCACCTCCATGCCTAATTTCATTACAATCCATTGAGTCATTCGAGAGTGTGACAGAGCCTTAGACATTCAAATTTTCACATAATACTATGATATTACAAATATAAATAAGAGTAAGATAACTATTTTGCAAATAAACAATAAGTTTGAGTCATGGAATCATGATCTTCAGTCTTGACTAATTTATTTCAGTATACATTTTTTCTATATTCATTAGTTTTAGTTTATTTTGGTGTTATATCAATTTTGAATCATTAAGTGTCGCAAAACGAGACACAAATTATGAATCTATTGTGTCTATATGGCTGCTGGCAATTGACATACAAGAGGTTAATCAGTATTGTGTTGTGTGGTGTCTGTATTAAGAACCACTCCATCTCCTCCTGTGAATGTTGTAAAAGACCACTAAGGGACTCCTAACCAAAGGGGTGGGCAGCAGCATCCCTTTTGTGGAACAGTAGGTACACTGCACTCACCAACCCGCCTACCAAGCATGGTAAGGTACTGGAAAATTCCCTGCAAAATGATGACACAATTGTGGATTTACGGGGGAGGCCTTTGTTCAACAGTGGATGTATAAATGGCAGATATCATGAATCACTATTAAACATATATTTAAGAAAACTACAACATTTTATGACATGTAACATATAAGTATAAGTGCACTTATTTATTAAAGTACTTCTATGCGTTCCTTTGCATCATCTTGCATTTTGTTATCCAGTAACGTGCCAGAAAGACTTGTACCATGACCATATTGAAATCATCAGCATCATATCAGCTATAGGATTTCCACTGCTAAATAAAGGCTATCCTCATAGAATTGGCTATTGTGATGACATTTTGGAGGGAATTTTCTAGTATTCACCATGCTTGGCAGGCGAGTTGGTGAGCGCAGTAGGGCTATTGTTTCACCGAAGGGATGCTGCTGCCCACCCCTCTGGTTAAGAGTCCTTTAGTCGCCTTTTACGACATCCGAGGGATGGGATAGAGTGGTGCTTTATTCATAAATTGGACTATAAATTGGTTTAAATATCTATATTTATATTTATTATAGTAATAGTTTTGAATCCTTTATTTTAATTATCTAAATATTGTATTTGTTGGTAGATCTATGAGTACAGAGGTGCAGCAGCTGCTGGAGACCTTGTTGCTGGGTATCCATCAGATTTACTAAATGCTGATGCTGATGCACATCATAGAATAAGAACACATATATTCTACAGGTTTTTTAAGGTAAGATGTTGTGACTGGTATGTTCAAATGCTATGAGTAATGTGAACTTGTTTTTATTTTTGTATTAGTTATGTTAAATTTACTCGAAATATGTTGAGGCTAGGGCTGGGAGAGACTAGACTGGGCTTCTCTTCATAAAATCCAAAGTTCAAAAATATAATAATTGTAATACCTATTGAACAATCATTATTAAAATAAAAACATTTGTCAATTTTCTAGCCAAAATTCACAGTGAATGTTTGTCAGCAAAGAGATGTAACAAGATCTGAAAGGAACAATGCTGGTCACCTTCCTTTCATGGACCAGCAATTGAACAGAGAATGCAGTCTGTTCACTGAAGATGGTAGATATGTCATAGTTGGATCTGCAGCACACATACCTGATGACTTGAGACCTCATTTTTATCATATTCATAGCAACAATGAAGCAGTTACACCAACTATTAGGTATCTATATTAAAATAATGTATGTAATCTATGTAATAAATATTGTAAGATACAATTTGTATACACGTAGCATACGCCCGAGGAGCTGAAGAAGCTGGGAAAGCTTGGGCGAAACAGCGCCGTAACACCGTCGCGCCGGTCGTAGTCGGCCTCGTGACCTCTCGCACCCGGCTGAGGTTCTAATCTATGGTCCGGGCCGAAAGCGAGTGAAGCCGTCGCGTTTTTTTTTTGTTAGGAGGTGATGTACGATTTTACGCAAAGTAGGCGGTGGAACAGGGGCGACGACGTCTTGCCCCTTCCATAGAAGCCTCGCTGGGTGCCGAAGGTGGATTACCAATCTCCGGGTTGCTGCCTCCAGGTGGCGAATTTGGGCGGCACTCCGCCGCCCAATCAGAGACGCAGGCGCTTCCTGTTTGAGCACGCCTGTGAGAATTGTGCGGTTGACATGGTTGCACAAGAGATTGGGGTCCGCCAAAATGAGCGGCGCACAGTGCGGTATGAGACCCGAATTTATGACATGCCCCTTTTTATTGATTACAGAACCCGGTTATTCAAAGAGGCCCGCTGACTTGTGCAACAGTACAACTCTAATAAATAAATCTATTTATATTCTATAGGTTATGCATGTGTAACTAGGACCTGAAGCTTCATGGTTTATAAGCAAAAGTAAATTAAGAACAAAAATAAATAATGGTCAACAGGGTGTTCCCCTGTTAGAGGGAAGGAGGTGGCCCGACTCTCGATGCTCGTGTCGTAAGTAGTGACTTCTCAGGCAGCATGACGAACCTGCTGCCACAACTTCCAAACCAATAACTATATCTCTAATTGCCGAATTCACTAGCTATATGTCAGCCATGCTGCCATGTGGTGCCATCTACGACTAAGGGATTAGACGGAGGATGGGCAGCAGCGTCCTTCGAATACATTAGCAACAGAACTGCGATCGCGAACCCGATTGCCAAGCGTGGCGATTAATGCAAAACCCCCCAATGAGCACACAATACACCGATATCGGTCGGTGTGGTGATCTTTGTGGGAGGCCTGTGTCCAGCAGTGGACTTTATTGGGCCGAAATGATAATGTCAGCCATGATGACATAACGCAGGTGAATTCTGTTACCCAGTTTCATCTCCTCAGATGGATATGTGCTGACTGGTAGCTGTTAATAAATGTATGTGTTCATGATTTTTAAAGTAGTCTCCAAGAAACTGATTTGCCAGTTGCAAACTGATAACTGCGCGAGAGGCTCCAGTATCCAACGTCAGCTGACATGGTGTTTCCGTTGACTCGTTGATAGGGCTGTTTCCATTATGGGCTTGTAAAATCGAGATCCTTGGGGGTTTTTGAATACCAGCCATCACCCGCACCGCAAACCTGGCGTTCACTCGTTTCCCTGTTGTTGCTGGGCGGTTATATTAGCCGCCCTTTCATCCTGAGATCGCTCTTTCCGAATTGACCGGAGACGATTTCTTTCTCCTCAGGTGTAGCATCTAAGGCTGTACCCTCGAAGATGGTCGCGTGCAGGTGATACTGCAACCCTTCTGATACGGTGGTCTCGATGGTCCTGTCTTACTGCCTCTACTTCCAAGGCATTGGCCAAAGCATCCTTCAGTATCTCATGGTGCCCAAGTCTCACTGCAGCTCCAATTTCCAAGTCACTTATTCCATCGACGGAAGCTTGTACCAGATTTCCATCGATCAGCGCAGAGACTGGTATGCCTTGTGAACCTGATTTTAAACTTCAAGGGCCCATTGTTGTAGGTTTCGACAATACGTTGAACACTGTCCCTTCAACGGAGCACGAAATATTTGCTCCAGGTGGGCGTACCGTATCTGGACTGCAACGCCTCAATTAGTTGCTCGTAGGTGACATCCTTGGCGACGGCCTCCAGGATAGTTAATTCCTGGGCACGGAGGCCCAAGGTGAGCGCAGGCATGGCTTGCTATTTGGTCAAACCGTTCACAGGCATAACGGCCTCTTATCGTATTCTATATCTTATGACCGACCACAAAGAAGTTCCTTTGAATGGCAGCACTTTGAACTTAGGTACCGAAGGCGCTGCCACTACCAAAGTCGCAGTTCTGTCTTCAGTCTTAAGATCACTCAAATGCCTCGTCAGTGACGAGTCGTCACATAAGCAAGTTGGACTTCGGCTTCGGGGATATGATTCTTTTGCTGATGAACCTGTCCTTCATTGTATTGAGCTCGTTGCCAAATGTCACGTGTATATTTTTTATGAGGAGCTTGGCGGATGGAGGGATTGCCCCTCTAGGTCGGCGAACCTGCTCCTCCTGTCGGCGGTCCTGCTTTTCTTTACCGACGAGCAACTGTTCTACTAACCGTCAAGATTGCTCCTCTTATTGGCGAGGCTACTCCTGTACCGCGCCATGTAAACCGAAATGTCTGAAGCCCATAGCGCTGGAGAAGGTTCCGATGGATCAGACACTAGCACCGTTGTCGGCTGGTGACCACCCCGTGTCGGCGATGGTGATCCTCCAAACTGCCGCTGGTACATTTCTTGCTGTCGTTGACTCCTAGTTCGGATGGCGTCCGTGTCCTCCTTTGGTAAAACTGGCAAAATTTATCCCACTTCCGATACCAAAAATAACGAGCCGGGTAGATATGGGTAACACTGCGCTGCGCCGCGCAATTGCGCCAACTTATTTCACTGCGCCAGATGTGTGGACTCACTTCTTCGAAATGTATTGGCGCACAGCTCAGTTTAATTCAAACGTTATTAGGGACTCAATTTTCGTGGTATTGCACGAAACTTTAACTATATTTTATTTTCCTAAGCTCTAAATAATTATACGAGCCCCGATGCAAAATAGTTCGTCTAGTATGGAAAGTAGTAAAAAAAGCAAAGCGTTAAATATAGAAAGTAAATATTGGTAAAATAATTAAGAACGTTTAATAAAAAGTAAACCACAATTTGAGGAACATTTTAAAGTTTATTTTAACATAACTAAAATTCTTTCATGACTTTACATAACATAAAAAATTTGAAAAAATATTCTAAAAAACATAACGCAAAAGTATTCGTCTACGCTTGTCACTCACGCAAAATAGTTCGTCTGCCACTTAGTTGTGTCGCCTTTGCTCTCAATGACAGCTTTAATGTGAAGAGGCATGGTTGCAACCAACGCTGCACACTCCTCAGGCGTAATTGACTCCCAGACAGCCAAGAATTTAGCCTTTAAGTCGCTCTTCGATCTTGATGATTGATGATGATGATTGATGATGATTTTTACGGAGAACTTTTTTAATTTTCCACCATAGGGTTTCGATCGGCGACAAGTCCGGGCTGTTAGATGGCCATTCGATTGTAGGGATGCTTTTCGCCAGTAGCCACGTCTTTGTTGTCCTTGCAGTATGGCAGGAAGCACCATCCTGTTAAAAAATGAAGGAATCTTGAAGCTTAAGTGATGGAATAGAGGGCAGTAAATTCTCTTCCAAAAGGTTTTGATACCTTGCAGCATTGATAGAACCATCCACAAACTGCATACCCCCACACCTTGTGCAGACATGCAGCCCCATATCATAAGAGACGCCGGAAACTTCACTTTGCGTTTGAGACAATCAGTATGAAATGCCTCATTTTTGTTCCGAATCACGTTTTTCCTTTCATCGCCGACTGTCACTTCAAATTTGGACTCGTCACTCCAAATGATACTACGCCACTGATCGGAAGTCCAATTTAAATGATCACGAGCAAACTTCAACCTCTTTTTCTTTTGTACGAGGGCAGTTTGGCAACTTCTAAGTATTCTTTGAAAATGGAGAAAAGCGAGTTTCGAGTGTTAATTAAACACTATTTTTTATGTGGTAAAACTATTAAGCAGACCGAAGACAAATTGAAAAAGTATTATGGTGATTCTGCGCCTTCTCATGGGATGGTACATAAGTGGTTCACTGAATTTCGTTGTGGACGTACTACCACTAATGACGCGGAGCGCCCAGGAAGGCCGATTGAGGTTACTACGGAGGGCATGGTTATAAAATACATGATATTGTTTTGGCAGACCGTCGAGTAGATACGCGAAATAAGTGATGCTGTGCACATCTCGACTGAACGAGTTTTTTAAATCTTATCTATAATTCAAGATGGGTGCCGCGTTTACTAACAGTCGACCAGAAACGAAAAATGGCTTGGCGGGCAAAGATTATCGTCAAACGACTAGGTGGTAGCCGAAACTGAGGCCTATTTTTCAGGGTTTGACAAAACATATTTTTTTGATGGGTTGAAGAGGTTGGAACCTCACTGGACTAAGTGCGTAGAGTTGAAAAGAGATTATGTAGAAAAATAAAAAAAATGTACATGTAAAAAGAGCGTTTCTTCTTTCCAAAGTCACGGACTTATCAAACCGCCCTCGTACAGCAGTCAACAGTGGTTTCTCCTTAGCGGTGTAAAATCCGTAACCCACGCTTTTTAGGACTCTTTTGCAAGTATCAACTGAGACGTCTTTGTGAATCATGTCCGTCCATTGCACCGTGAGTTCTCCAGCTCGAGCACGACGATTATTTTTGATAATTTTCTTCAGGATTCTGTTTTCTACTGCACTTGTGATGCGTGGTCGACCAGTTTTCTTCAAACAAGAAGTCGTTCTATTATTTTTATAGTGCTGAATGATAGATTGGACTGTAGACCTGGGAAGTATCAAGTCTTTAGATATTTGGTAACTTGATTTGGCAGCATCGACTCCACAAACTATTCGCTTTCGAAGCCCTTCACAGACGGGTTTGCCACGACCCATTGTTATTTGAAAACTAATGAAAAAAACTGAAATTTTCTGAATTTATACTGTCTCACTTGACAAATGACACAAAATTACTTTTACAAATTTAAAATATGCAACATGATTGTACAAAGAAGGAATAATCTTATTTAACTCACCGATAGACGAACTATTTTGCATCGATTAACAATTAGACGAATTATTTTGACGGCACGGTTGGTGCAGTGGCTGATACAGTCGACTGCTGCGCTCCGAGTCGTGGGTTCGATTCCCACACGGAACAAATATTTGTATGATCTGCAAATAGTTGTTCCGGGTCTGGGTGTATTGCATGTGGAATTCATGTCTGTAAACGCACCCACGACACGGGAGAAGTCCTAGTGTGGGGCAACGTTTAAAAAAAAAAAAAATATATATATATATATATATATTGCTTACAACTTCTTCGAATTTAAAACAGGATATGTATAAATTTCAAAAGCTAAAATAGTTTATTGGTTCATAATTTAAAAATGGCATAAGTAACGCGATATGGAACAGCTTAATATTTTAAAAATAATGAAGTTAGATAAAATCTCACAGACAAAATTTCACACTAGACGAGCTATTTTGCATCGGGGCTCGTATACGTATACAGAATGGTCCAAACAGTGATGTCATAAAAAATAGATTCCTCATATCCGAAAATACCCCATGTTCCGCGATTCTTGATAGCTTTCGACTCTCTTTTTCCTTTAAAATATTATGTGAACCGCTTCAAAAAATTCTATCTTTATTGTTACAAAGTTTTTCACATTCTGTTTTACAATTTTCATTGTTATAGAATATTCTTTCAGACGTAAAATTATCATCTTCCTATCATTAATTCAAGATACAAAAACTGATCGAATTGAGTTAGAGTGACAAAGAGTCAAAACTGCTACTTAAAAAAAAATACTACTGGGTACCTAAATCATTTCAAAAACTTAGGCGGAACGTAGGCTTGCGCAATATCACAAAAAGTTGTTACTTAATCGACCACTTTGGAATCGGCCTTTAAAAGATCCCTTTAAAAAACATTTATTAATTTAATATCCGAAATAATGTGATTTTGCTTATTTTTATTACTCTTGATGCTAATGAGATTAGAAAATGCCTCTACTTAACCAAAAATACATCAGAATAGTAGAGTTATTATAATTAAAAATTATCAAGACTAAGGATTTAATTTACATCGATCGATCGAGAGAGACTGAAAGGCATACGAGATTCTTATAAAAGAATCAAGCTCAAAATAAATTACCAACCGGATAAACAGCCCGTAGCAAGTGAAAAATGGCCTTTGCTTTTGAAAGACTTTCATTTTTGGATAAAGTTCCCACTGAAAGAAAGACTATATTATAGTACTGTTGAGACCGCAAATGATACTTATTAGGTAAAAACGAAGTATCAAATGATGAAAACGGTTCTTATAAAGGAACAAAAACGAATAAAGAAACATCAGGTCGTACAAGATCTAGTGGATAGAAAGAAATAGAAAGGGATAGTGATGGTCAGTGCGGGAATCAGTGCAACAGAAGTAATAAGCAACGAAAAATAGCTGATGATGATGAAACACAAGACAAAAAACATTATAAGTGCGAGTTGAACTCTCGTGGAGAGGGTTCTGCATGATGAATAATTATATTATCGGCCATGTTTTTTAAATCTGATCTGAACATGTTTGTGGTAACTAAAAAAGTATGTATGGTACGGGTACCACAGTCCGGACTGTAGAGGGAAATTGCTTAATATATTGTCTATTGTTGAATTCTGTCTTGTACCAATAATTTATCCCAAGAACAAACTTAACATTAAAGTTGAAATCTAAGTTTCTAACGAATCTAAGTCGAAAAGTAAGTTTGAACGCACAATACTGAAAGATTTACCATATTATTTTAAGACCATAGACTTCTCATATGTTTTCCTATAATCTATAAGTAAAGAACTGTCTGTATTTTTATTTTAGGCTCAGTCGTATGGTAATCTTCATTTATTTTGTTTAAAACTATGTCTATTTATTTTAAAATCATAGCTATGTATTATATGAGCTTGAACCAGAGTTCAAGTAATTCATCCAATCGCCCCACGTTTGATCAAAACTCTCAATTTACATCACCAGCTTCATTTTCTCCTATAAGTTCTGTCTCGTCACCGAATTCACCAGTTCAAGCAACCGACTTAACTGCTTCAAATACGTTTTCTGACAGCTGATTATGAAAACATATCCAATACATCATCATCATCATATCAGCCACAGGACGTGTACTGCTGAACAAAGGCCTCCCCCTTAGATTCCCACACGAGCGGTTACATGCCGCCCTCATCCAACGACTCCCAATGACCTTCACTTCACTTCTGTCTACCTCGTTGGAGCTCGTCCCACGCTGCGTTTTCCGATGCGTGGTCTCCATTCGAGAATCTTTGTGCCCCAGCGGCCATCAATTCTACGAGCAATGTACCCTGCCCATTGCCACTTCAGTTTACTAATCCTTTCAGCTATGTCGACAACTTTAGTTCTTCTACGGATCTCCTTATTTCTGATTGGATCTCGTAGAGAAATACCAAGCATAGCTCTCTCCATAGCTCGCTGAGTGACCTTGAGCTTTCTTATGAGGCCCATTGTGAGTGACCACGTCTCTGTTCCATATGTCATCACTTGTAACACACACTGGTTAAACACTTGCGTCTTGAGGCATTGCGGTATTGTTGACGAAAAGACGTTGCGTAGTTTCCCAAACGCTGACCAGCCGAGTCTGATTTACCTCTTTCTCGAAGTTGGACCTACCTAACTGGACAGTTTATCCCAGGTAGACATACTCGTCAACAATTTCGAGAACAGAGCTCCCAACGGATATTGGGATGGGCACGACATGGACATTTGACATGACTTTCGTGCGTTTATTTTAAGGCCCACCTGTTGGGAAACTATTATGATCAGAATGACACAAATAATTCATTTTCATATTTACCTTAAGAGTTAGAAATAACTTTTCTTGAGCTGTGATTGGTCCCTTTTTCAGTGGTTGAATTTTGTGTTCAACTATACTAAGTATAAATCTGCATTGTGTTAAATCTACTTTCTTTCATTTTTTCTCCTCTTCCTTTACATTTAAGTGCCGTTTTATTACAGTACTTGAAAACAACCTTCATCAACTGTGGATGAATACCATGCATCAATTTTATTCCTCTTTGCCGAAGTAACGGCATCATTATGTCACCATCCTCCTCTTCGTCCTCAAGCACCCGCTGCATGAGCTCATGATTTGCCTTATTTATGTTGCCAGACCTATGTATAAACTATTTTAGTTTCGATAGTAAATTACTCAAACACACAACCGTTTACTGTGACTCCTGCCTGCCTGACTACTGCTGTCGATTCTCGTCGGAGCCGCTGTTAAACGAATGCTCCTTGTCGCGCGTCGAGGCAGAGTGTCGCAGCAGTCGGTCGCGACTGCCAAGATCTGAATGTTACCTTAATACTGCCGACTTTTCGAGAAATAATATAAAAATTAAAACGTTTTAATTCCTTAATAACACGGAAACAAACGATCACAGGACTTTGCTGATTGCACTAAAACGTAGGGTTTTCCTACAAACATTCTTTAGAACAATTTTTTGATGAATTTCACATAGTCCAGAGTTTTTTTTGGGATTTTCTGTGTCAAAATGAAACTGTTTAAAAAAAATCATACATCTAGAACTATGTAAATCTATAACTGAGAGTTCTAACATTTAGTTTAGTTTAATTTATCGAGTGTTTGTAATAAAAAAAAGCATGTCGCAAACTCATGTCTCATACAGTACTGTGCGGCTGGCTAAGTCCGGCCAGGGATGCGGTAAATTATGCGCGCCGGCCCAGGCTATGTTGACAGAGCACCGTGGGAGTTTTAACCGGTAAGAGTCCGCACACACCCTCCGCGTTCGCGAGGACGACCAAGAGAATTGTACAACAATAAAAAAAACGTTGCCTTTAATGTTACATTAATTATTACTGTGTGTACTTGAACAAATAAGTAAGACATTTCGAACTTGATGCTTGGCAGTTAGTGGTATTAGCAATATAAAGTTTTTAGTACACTGTAAGGTTGCTGTTATCCTTGTTCTTTATAACCCCTTAGTCGCCTTAGACAACATTTAGGGCAGGACAGGGCGTGGCATATTTATTGCCAGGAACCAGACTTACGTATGAAACTTAATTTAATCAAAATAGACTAAAAAAAAGTTCTCTTTGAATATCAACGTGAGACAGCAACCATATAAGCCCACCCTTCACCTCTTCCTAGTGTTTAAGCTGGGGAGAAGAAACATATATTTATTAATTCATTCATAATCAGCTCATTACAGTCACAATGCTGGGCGCGGGCTTTTTCCCCAGAAGCTCCAGATTGGCGGACTACACTCACCATTTAGAACATTTTGGAGCCCTCGGGTGTCCAAATTTCCTCACGATGTTTTCCTTCACCGTTAAAGCAAGTGATAATAAATTATGATCCGCACATAAATCCGAAAAGTCAGACGTGCGGGCCGGGATCGAACTCAGACCTTCCTGTATGGAAGGCAAGCGTTCAACCACTAGGCTATCACTGCTTACGTATATGTTTTAAACTTACCTTACTTGAATTTACATGTTACCCTATGATTTAATTTTATATTTGTCTATTTTTCTAGATCAGCGTTAGAAGACTACTCTCTTCACCTAGTCGACTTGCATCAGGGCAAGTTATGTGACACAAAGCATTTCAGAATAGATAAAATATACCTCTCACATAACCAAGGCATTTATTTGTATAAAGAAGTCCTGGCAGTTCTGTCCGTACAACATCAAACGATACATTTGTTTCAAATTGTTGAAGGTATGCTCATAGAAATAAGAAAAATTGGAAGATTTTGTTATGATGACGATCCATTTATTGTTAGCTCAGTCTTTGCTCCATTAGTTAATGAAAGGCCTTTCCACGAAGAAATCATAAATAGCCTCAAGCACAGGTTACTTGTTTTCCTGTTTAAAAGGGCAAAGACAATTAGTGATGAAACAAGGGACCCTCTTGAATTAAGAAAGTTTTACAAATACTTCGACATGTTTAAAAGTTTGAGAATGTGGAAGATGCAGTTGTTAGATGAGGACCATTTGTTTATAAAATATGCTAGTGAAGAAGTTGTCACTTTGCGTGTGGCAGAACCTAACAGCCAATCTTCGTTTTTTGTTATTTACAATATAAGCGACAGCAAGATACTAGAAGTGTATGAGAACACATCTGAAGGCCTTTTGCAACTATTCGAGAACTATTGTGATTGTTTTAGAAATGCGAGATTATGTGCTGATTCACAATTCACTTGTTCGCCGTCCAATAATTTGTACGCCAGGTTGACGCAACAAAGATTTAAACAAACTATAGTGAGAGCTATTTTTGGAGGGCGAACTGAAGCAACGAAAAGAATTCTTGCACAGTTACCAATTAGCGCGCAGTCGTATAGCGGATCACCATATTTAGATTTAGGACTTTTCAGCTACGATGACAAATGGGTCTCTGTAATGGAGAGACCAAAAGCCTATGGAGAATACCCTATAAGGTAACGGAACCGAATTATTGAATACAATAGTTATCTTTAAAATGTTCGGCATTCGAAGTTTCTAATGGTTTATATTTTCAGATTTTATGCTCGCGACTCGGGTTTACTCAAATTCAAGATTTACGCGGGAGTCCTAGGACAGTCAGTGCCAGCGAGTGCGCGGAGACTCGTCGCTTTCACCTTCCACCCTACCGATCCGTTTGCAATCAGTGTGCAGCGAACTAATTCTGAGTACATTGTGAATTTCCACATAAGAAATGCAGTGTTCAGTTGATGTCGTAATTTTAAATGTATTCTTAGTGTTGGAAACTACTGTGTAGTATTTAACATAAAAATAGTTTTATTTATTGGTACAACAAATATTGAACGAGCTTTTAAAGCGTAGAATGTTACCTACCTA
Source organism: Diloba caeruleocephala (assembly GCA_947459985.1). NCBI lineage: Eukaryota > Metazoa > Arthropoda > Insecta > Lepidoptera > Noctuidae > Diloba > Diloba caeruleocephala. Next base: position 10,718,848 of record OX381618.1, read on the forward strand.
CTATGTAGCGTTACCGTGTATGAAACGCACGAGTCTCCGAAATAGTACAAAACATTATAGCCGAGGTACATTATTTAGTAGTATTTTTATAAGTACTTTATCAATCAGTAGACACGCGTGGGGTGGCGTCGGTTGTAAATCAGTGTGCCGAGACCCTAAGCTATAATGTTCTCGTACTATGTTAGTAGCGATTCAGAAATGTCAACACAAAAATGATATCATGGATAATTTATTCCAGTTCACAAATGAGACCATATGACTGCTATGATACACAATGTGTACTATGCGTATCCTTCTGGCGACGCTGCTACTTTGCAACAAGGAATTGCTATTTATTTTCATACAAGTTACTGATATTACATAAATATAAAATTATTTCTCTATTACTCTGGAAACCTTTAATGTTAGTCTCTCCTAAGTTGAGCTATAAAGCTTACGACTTCGACTTAAACGTTTGCGTTCCGTATCCAGCCTACTCCATCCACGTTCTCCTAGTAGTCGATCCATCTGGGAGGCGTCCCACGCTGCCTTTGCCCATTCGTGTCAGTGCTGGCATTTGGCGTTGTCCGGGGCACCCGAATGACTAAGGGCGGCGTGGTCTTAATACAAGAACCGTTCCGCTCCAACGGCCATCGATCCTTCGACACCCATGGCCAGCCACTTCCCTTCAAATTGCTGATTCTGCATGCTTTGTTTTTGACTCTGGTTCTCCGGACGATCTCATTGCGGCTCTTATTCTTCACAGAAACTCCGAGAATAGCCTGTTCCGAAACTCGCTGGGTTAATTTCAATTTGTGGGCTATCCCCTAAACTATATACTGCTCACGTCTTGGTATCGTAGGTCACTATAATAGACAGGACTGGTTGTGGGTTCGTCATCAAGCTTTGCGGTATAGTCTATAAGAAGTAATCGCGAAGTTAACCAAATATTGGTCGGCTAAAACGCAGCCTGGCTATGGAGAAGAACGATTCTTTAATGTTCCGGAGGCGTCCAATAATTTATTTTACAATATCTCAACCATAGTGTAAAATAAGTAATTGGACGCCTTAAGCGATGACGATGCCATTCTCGTGAAGGGGTGCCGTCCGTTGGGATTGGTCATCTTAATGGAGCCATGACAATTGAATCAAAAACTCTAGTAAATATTAAAATCAAGCTCACCCTCATTTCGAGAACATTGTACCAATATGATTTAAAAGGAGTACCCATGGAGTTTCTTGCCCGTTCTTCTCCATAGGAAATCTACACCTTGGAACGCGGCCACAAGCCTCCCCCAAAGATAGCCACAACGACCGGTCTGGGTGAGTTGTGTGCTCACTGGGAGGTTTCCCATAATCGCCACGCTTTTTTTTTTCTTATTAAAACGTTGCCCCACACTAGGATCAGCCACTGCACCAACCGTGCCGTCAAACGTCTTGACAGGTGGGTTGGCGATCGCAGTTGATTTTTTAATGCATTCCAAGGACGCTGCTGCCCCTCCTCCGGCTAATCCCATAGTCGCCTTTTCCGACACTTACGGGAACCCATCTCGGGTTGGTGCTATTCACACGGCAAACGTAAGTAGGTATTTTTTATCACAATGTACAATACTTTAAAGATTTGCCTTTAGCTCTTTTAATGGTTGTCAATAGTTCTACGGCTTGAACGAAATGTGTGCTTGTGTATCATCGGCATAAATATGATATTTGATTTGATTTTATACTCTTAACCATGTCAATATACAGAATGAACAATGCTGGTCCAAGTATGTAGCCCCGAGGAACTCCCCTACGCACTGAAAGATGACTAGAGGTAACAGAACAGTCATCCGCCCGACATAACTCGAACGAACTGCGTACGTTTACTCGGGTAACTATCGTACCTTTTTATGGTGTCAACTTAAACCCATAAAACGCCATCTTTGTAGTAGTGGAGTATGTATACTTACTGAATCTATGATGTATACAGTCAAAAGCGCATAAAAATCAAACCTCACCAAAAAGGTGCACATGCATGTCTAGGGCTGGTAGAATATCATCTGTGACATCAACAGTGTTGTGGTAGTACTACGAAATTTTCCAGATCCAGACCAGAATCCAGACTGTACATCGGGAAGAATGCAATAGCTTTCCAATAACTGAACAAGTTGAGTATATACCACTTTTTCAAAAATCTTAGTTCTAGGAAAATGAAGAGAATTGCCGAAACACCTAATGCAATAGACATGAAAGAGCTTCATAGCTGTTGCATTAGGTGTTTCGGCAATGGCTAAATTTGGCAACCTTCCATAACTCAGGGTAATATGAAGACACAAGACATTTTTACAAAGGCAGTCACGGCGGTTAGTCACCGTAAGTATCAATTGATAATTTACCACATACAATTACCACATTGATATTGATACCCTCAACCCTCGGCACTAGGACTTTATATTAATCTGTAATTAATTTGCAATTTCCTTCGATCTTGTAGCCGTTAAGTAAAACGACGGTTGGTGCAGTGTCTGATACGGTCGGCTGCTGCGCTCCGGGTCGTGGGTTCGATTCCCGCGTGGAACAAATATTTGTGTGATCTGCAGGTAGTTGTTCCGGGTCTGGGTGTATCGTATGTGGAATTTATGTCTGTAAACGCACCCACGACACAGGAGAAAACCTAGTGTGGGGCAACGTTTAAAAAAAAATCACTCATAACGTTTGTATTAGTAAAAGGTTAGTTCAAAAACACTGACTTCATTTGTTCGCTTAAAAATGATCACAGATTTTGTCCGGGTTGTTTAAAGTCCGAAAATAAATCTATATTTTTAGATGGGACAAGGAAAAAACATAGTCTACTTTATTTTATCCGAAGCTCTCTGGGATCTGTTGACTGGTAATCTTATGGTCAAAATATACTGACTTCGTCGGCCAGTAACCACACAAAAAGCAAAAGAAAAAAGAAATAACGGACCAGAAATAACGACCTGTAGATCATACAAAAATATTAGTTCTGTGCGGGGATCAAACCCGCGTAAGCGCAGTAAACCAATCGTTTAGCCATAGCGCCAACCGTGCTGTTTGTACAGAACAACTGATTTAATAAGGAAAATTATATTATTGTTAACAGCGTATAATTACGAATGTTGCTGATTCTTAAAAAGAGAAAAAGGTTGTAATAAAAATCCATTTTAATAATATATACAGTACCATTTTAAATCTTAATTGTCAAGTCAATTACAAGGCTAATAGATGTGTGAATAGAACCAAATTAATGTACTCCCGTATTCGAATACGACCATTGCCTTATAGGCAAATGAAAGCTATAGTTAAAAAGATATTACAGATTTGCGGCTTAATGTTATATTTAAAATAGTGTAATTAAAAAAGACAGCTGTACATATGCAGCGCTAAATCTGCGGCAAGATTACATGTAGGTACCTTTAATAAGGATTAATAAGTTTATTGGTTTTCCTCCTAAGAACTATCGAAATAATTTCAACCCGACCACAAATCGACTTGAAAATTTCCGGACGTTTCAGTTTTAAAATAAGCGGTTCGTACTTATTATGAGTATTTTACCAAGTAGGTACATTACTTCTGTAGTAACACATTGTCACCATCTTTTGTGGTTGTTGTGGTATGGAGGGGGCCGGGCTGAAACAGGGGCGGCTCCAGGATTTAAATCTTCCTCGGGTCTCATCTCAAGGTTTTCAGAGGAGTTTGAGATAGGTAGAGGCACAGGTAATAAACAACCCGAACTAACAAGAAAACAAGGAAAAATCTTAGATTTAAAAAAGCTAGTTTTCTTTTCATCATTTCGGCCGAATGAAGTCCACTGCTGGATACAGGCCTCCCCCAAAGATCACCACAACCACCGATATGGATGTGTTGTGAGCACATTGGGGGGTTTTGCCATAATCGCCACGCTTGGCAGGCGGGTTGGCGATCGCAGTTGAGTTGTTAATGTACTCGAAGGACGCTGCTGCCCATCCTCCAGCTAATCCCTTAGTCGACTTTTACGACACCCATGGGAGGAAATGGGGTGGTGGCATTCTTTTGCACTAAGCTTTTTGGAGTTTACTCCTTATGAATCGATTTATATATAAGGCTCCCGGTATGAAAAATTTATGAGGAATGAAATTTGGTGCCTGAGGATGCAGTTCGAGACCAAGTACGTTGTCGAGGCGATCCTGCCGCTCTTCGGATCCTGGCTCAGAAGGAGCGAGCGCGTCCCCTACCGCCTAACGCAGGTATTCACCAGGCATTGTTGTTTCGGTGCATGCTTGCACAGGATAGGACACGAAGTCACGATGCAGTGCCATTACTTTAATAGCGACCAGGATACCGCACAACAAACGCTCGAGACGTGCCCTGCGTGGGCTGCCGAGCGGAGCTCTCTGGAGTTCCTAGAGACACAGTTTGCTGATAGCCTCATCAGATAACCTTGTCGTATTGTCGAAGCGGGTGCACCATCAAGCTGGACCCACATCCAGCTTGATGGTGCACCCGTGCACTTTTCTCGAGCAGTGAGGGAGTATTTAAACAACTACCATTCGCTGGATGGATCGCTCGCGGTGGTGTAGTAGCGTGGTAGTTTTTTTTGAGTTGCTGAAAAAATTATGTGTCCAAAATATGAACCCATTGTTTCGTAACGTAAATGAAGATAATATTATTGCCCTCCGAATTAGCCTAGTTTTATCTTAGAGATATGATATTTTTGTACACACGTAATGAATATCTCAACAAAAAATCAAAATGGCTGGGAAGTGGATTGGACCCATCTGCAGGCGAGCTCATAAGTCGCTTGACATTAATATGAGACAATCTGCTCAATTGCAGGATAAGAGCACTGTCATTGTATTGTACTTCTCTTTTGTTTGCTGCATTCTAGAATAGTAACTCGAAAATCTGGCATCCGCACGAGGCTAAGCATAGCATAATGTTGGAGCGTATTCAGCGAAAATTAGCAAGATTTTATATAAAAACTCTACGGCTACTACCGCGGCTATCCGTCTTTGTTTGTATCAGGTAGCTTCAACACCCTTGAGTTACGGCGTAAATGTTTATACATTACCAACTGCTAAATAGCTAAATCGACAACCCAACCACTCCGTCGCGCTGTTCCTTATAGGTACCAGACCAATACACAAGGCTACGTTCGCGCCGTCTGCTGGCACTACCTCCAGTACGCACACGCACTGCACAGTTCGCCCCCACAAGTCGGGCAGTAGCACTACTTAATGCCCTTGTAGCTCAATAGTAGTATGGACACTAATAATAGTTGTACACATTTTTTCTGTGCATTATAAAATAGTTATTATTATTTAGAAGTGTTGGCCAGCGAGGACGCGTTGGGAATACTGTAAGTGCAGGAAATAGTTGCATATAAATAAATAAATAAATGTGTGGTGTATCTATTTGTGTATTAAAATTGTTGTTATATAAGTACCTAGAATATCGCTAGTCCATGAACGGACACGTTGTATAGGTAATAAGACCATCTAATGATGCCACCAACCCGCCTGCCAAGCGTGGTGAGTACTGGCAAATTTTCCTCATTCACGACACATATATTTTATTTTATTTGTTACTCACGTGTGGTATGATATCCCTGGTTCTTTATTCATGTTTGCTTGATAGTTTGTGCATTTATATAGAGAATGCACAAACTGCATTGTTATCACTTAATTAATAAAAAATTGAGATTATGACAGCGTGTGCTCGTTATTCTGTTTTCGGCGAACAGATTGCAAAGTGCTACTATTGGGGGAGTTTTGGTTCTTACTTTTGGCGCGTATGTAACAACGCGCCTGTCACACGCCACACGCTGTCATAATCTCAATTTTTTATTAATTAAGTGATAACAATGCAGTTTGTGCATTCTCTATATAAATGCACAAACTATCAAGCAAACATGAATAAAGAACCAGGGATATCATACCACACGTGAGTAACAAATAAAATAAAATATATGTGTCGTGAATGAGGAAAATTTGCCTTAATATATAATATCATTGATGTGACCTCATTTAATTGACAACATGCAATATCATGATTGTCAAATAAAAAATCTAAAATGACAACCACTAAAGCGGTCATATTCGCTTTGACAATTACAAAAAGTCCGGCAACATGACGACACAATCTATAATATATAAAATGGACAGATTAAATCATTAACACAAATATATTAAGACCAGTACAAGACGACAAAGGTGAACTTTGAAATGACGAAATAAATAGGAAGAATTTAGACCGCTACCATGCAGTGCAACCAGTCTTTCTGGGGAAACGGTCTTACTAATGGACCATTCTATAGCTACAACAACGCACGTTAGTAACGCCTTTAAATACAAACCACAAAAGCATTATTTACGAGCTAAAGATTTAACACTTTGCCTGCTAGGTTTTCTAAACAGGTGCAGCTAAATATATTTTACCGTTTATATTGTGTTGAGAAATATGTGCGCGTTACTTCTATAGCACCAGATACTTTGAAAAACGTGCAATGCACATTAGGGAGAAAAGTAAATACATAGTTTTATGATCACCATCTCGGTTAGCCGATCGTCATGTCCAGTGAGGTGATATTATGTCAGAATTATTTAATTTTACTTTCATATCGGCCATTTATACGTCCACTGCTGAACAAAGGCCTCCCCCCATAGATTTTCACAACTGTGTCATCATTTTGGGGGTATTTGCCAATACTCACCACGCTTGGCAGGCGGGTTGGTGAGCGCAGCATGGCTACCGTTTCACAGAAGGGACGCTGCTGCCCATCCCTGTGGTTTAGATTCCCTTAGTCGCCTTTTACGACATCCACGGGAGGAGATGGAGTGGTGCTATATTCTTAATCCGGACACCACACACAATTTTACTGTAAAGCAATGAATAAAAAAAGCTGAAGTGGCAATGAACGCACGGTTGGTGCAGTGGCTGATACAGTCGACTGCTGCGCTCCGGGTCGTGGGTTCGATTCCCGCACGGAACAAATATTTGTATGATTTGCAGGTAGTTGTTCCGGGTCTGGGTGTATTGTATGTGGAATTCATGTCTGTAAACGCACCCACGACACAGGAGAAATCCTAGTGTGGGGCAACGTTTATTAAAAACAAACAAACAAACAACCGGGGCATATATTATTTCGTAGTACTGGCCGTTTATGCAGAAAAGTTGTATGGAACCCACGCATCGGAAAACGTAGCGTGAAATGGCCTCAAACAAAATGGACAGACGACCATTTTCTCTCCAATGAATGAATGATTCTACATGAACTTCCTTCGCCCCGGGGAAGGGCGAAGGGGTATGCCGGACTCCTACCGGCTAAAACCCCCTGAGCGGTCATCTTCGGCTCCGAAGGGGGGTCTGGCCCTCGTAAGATCACACTAGAGCTGCCTATGATGCCACGACTTTATGCACATCTCGGATGGATGTACATACGACCTAGTGAACGAACTGCTTGTTGTGGAAATCTATGAGGACAGGCCTTTGTTAGTGGACGTCCTTCGACATCATGATTTCACTCCCTAACTTCGGAATCTAACTTGATCAACCAGGCAATACGTCGCCACCTGTTACTTATTTAATATTTTCGTTAAACCACATCTTGCAGTTTTATGCATATGGGCTATTGGATGAGAGGAGATAAATTACCTGCATACTTAAAATAACGAACCTGGTCTGAGCCATCAATATACCATTGTTATAAGTCGTGTTTACTATGTTAAGTTTAATGTAAATGTATTTTATAGCATTACAATGCAATGCAAATATGTATCCAGAAATAGTGGGAGAAGGCGAAGTTACTTCAATGACACTGCCAGATGGAACCGTTCAGTTCTTTTTCATGCCAACGGTAAAATGGTGGTCACCTCATGTATCTCCATGCCATTCAAATATATCCAGTCCCATATATACTAACACAAATTTCAACACTCCACACTGGAACAATAATAACTTAGGAACTTGGTTCATCAGAAGTATTTCGAATTCGTGAGTATACTAATTTTATGATGATATTCCTTTTTTTTATAGCCATTAAAATATGTTCTGTTTAAGCAGATTACCTCAGACTCCGTTCAATCCCCCGTACCAGCGACACGAAGTTCCAACACTTTATAATTCGGACTATAACAGTACATGTTATGGCAACAATAATAATGGATATCAACTAAAGGTATTAAAATAATACTTATATAATTAAGGACATTTTGTTCTTGTTGTTACAAACATACACCATTTGCAGTTTCATAATGACATGGGGACATCGACAACAGACTTACAGTACTTTTACCCATCGTTGCGTCAGCGAGATTATGTATCCAAACATCCATGCAAAGCAAATGCAGCCGTTCAGGCGGAACTAGTACAAGTAGAAAATAACACAGTATGCCATTATGAAGTTTTATGTTCCAAACCATGCTACTGTAGCCCCACCCATAAATCTATGAGCATAGTGTCTCTAGTAGAAGATAAGTCGAATACAAAGTCTAACAGTGGCAATACGGAGGACTGTACGTGCGACGATACAAGAAAAAGACGCCATAAACAAGACAAGGAAAAAAATCTCAAGAGGAATAAATCAAAGAATATCATTTGTGAATGTGGATCAGCAGTCAAAATTATGACTGCAGACAAATCGGTTATAACATATACGGACATAGGCAGTAGTTGCGCTCCTCCGGGTGGACGTAAAACACAAACTTGTGAAGAAGAAAACCCACAATCGGTTTGTAAGAAAGCAGGATCACAAAATTGTATAAAACCAATACCAATGTCTGAAGCTGAGAATGTGGTGCAAAAGAGCGAAATTAAAAAAGCTGAGACGTGGCACCCTAAGACTCCACTAAGCAAGCGGGCGATGGAAAGGACATCTTCAAAGAAATTAATAGACATCAGTGATGATGATATTGACTGTAATGATTGTTCATGTAACAGTAGCTCTGATAGCGACTGATGGGTTCCAGTATGAATAAAATATCTAAGCTGTTTGCGGTATTTATATTTTGTTATAATACAATTTATTCCTTAACGTTACAAATACCTATTTACATTGTTGAAAATAATAATACAAGTAATAAACAAAAACAATTGAGATTTTAAAACCCTAGCTTTTTATAAATTACTGAAAAAATACAACTGCAAACAATACAGTCCTTGCTACTCTTTAAAGACTAGTAAACAGTTGTACAATCTATTTGAGTCTTCATAAGAAACTATTTTATTATTTTTGTAAAAGGAAGACTAAATTGATGCATTACATCGCAACTTCATATGATCTAATATTGCTCAAATCTCAATACGTTTCAAATAAATAACAACTATTTAATTCTCGTTATTGCTATGTTAGGTAAAAACAGACAGCTATAGTATCTTAAAATTCTAAATTTGTAAAACTAGAATTTTGCTAACGTTACCTAACTAAAAGTTTATTTCAATAAATGTTTTCAGTTTTTACTTAATTAGCAATGTGAGAACAATAGTTTGTTTTCATTGAATTTATAAATAAAAAAATAAAACTTTGCTTGTATTGAGTATGAAGAGACGGAATGCATCGCCCTTAATGGAAACTGAATAAAATAACGTTCCTATGCTTTGGCAGAAATCAAATGAAATGTGTCTGAATCGCTTCTTTAAATAATTCTCACGAAATTTCTGAACAAATTATATGGTAAAAACAATTTAACACTTAAAACTAGTATTGCATAAGATTAAACAAACGGACTTATAAATGTGGTAGTTGATTTAGTCTCATTTTTATAAAATGCTCAATCTTACTTTCTAAGTATTTTCATATACAGAAAATAATAAATTCACAATTCTTTTGCCTAAATTATGCTTGTACGTTTAAGCTTCATGTGGAACATCTCTTAACTATGTATAAGCAATATTCAGAAAGTTTACAACAATAAAATAGAAAATTTGCATTTACTTGAGATTCATGGCATTTATCAGACTATTTGTCATGTTTCATACAAATTCTTAACAACTTTGTATCGTGAATATAAAATTAACACGCAAAATATCTTTCAAGTCCACTATCAGCTTTAGGATACTTAATCGGAACCAACAAGTTTATACTTTTAAGATGTTTATATTTTCTTTATAAATCCATTTTTTGTAATTTAGTATAATAATTTAAATTTTATTTATAGTTTTTATGCTTTGCGGGTATCCATCCAGAGGTAATGTTAGCTTTACGATAGCACACAACCTTACAGTTGGAGCGTACAACTTTTCCTTACTATGGCTAAACATATCTTAGTCTATAACCAATATAACAAAAACCAATTGATACTAATTGAACTTCTAAACACATTATCAAAATGTATCAATGGTTTAGGTAGTTATACTATCAGACTTTGATGCTAACGTCGTAAGGAAATAATGACTCACTCAGACAGCTGCTATTTTTGACACAACACTAAAATTTACATTAATACTCCACAAAAGTAACAGACCTTTACTTAACCTCTATAAAATAAATTTACACACAAGTACGTCTACAATTCAATACTTGTCGCTTACTTGTGGCATGTTTTATTTTGTTTGAGCGATGTTTACAACCGGTAGTGTATGTTACTTCTTGATTTGTATGCAAACAGTCTCCTTTGATTAATTAAAGTGCAAATACTATATATGATATAAACAATATTACAAACAATACTTTGACTAGACAGTACCATAGTACCGACATAACCTTCGTGACCTCTATTGGGTGGAATATTTAACGAGAATATGTTAGAGTAATTGAAGTTTAGGCCTTCAATAGAAATTTATTTAAAAAAGATCTTTTAGTGGAACTGTTTTGTATTATAACTATTATAATATAATTTATATATATTATATATTGTATCTTAAACAAAAATCGTAAATAGTAAAATAATAAACTGAAATCCATCTTGGTTTTTTACTGATGAAAATTTGTTATTTTATTAGTTATATGTAGAATAGTAATTTCCACTAAAAGTCCCTCCAACACCTAACACCTGACACACATTCTTGTACAACACATCGAAATTACACATTATCTAATCTACATTATAATTATATCTTAGCGAGGGAGTGTCTTCAAACATATTAAAATAATTTAGTACTTACAGTATGTATTAATTTATGTATAAAATACATCTCGCAACCTTCACAGCACTTTACCTATTCTGTGTGTACATTTTACACTATTTACGTAGTCCCACGATACTGTGCCCGTCGCCTTCACTGTAATCAAATTTAAAACGTTAGACAGAAATATGACGTTGTCTTCACATTTAGGCGGAATGGAATAAAAAGATATAGTGATAAACATAGGTACCAAATATTACTTCCAAGTAGTCATGCGCAAGACTGTTTTAAAAAGTAGTGTGATACGGCAATGCATTTTGTACGGAGTAATGTTACATTACATCATTACCCCAAACATCATCTGAGATAATGAGCAGTGTTGCACTTCGTTGAAAAACATTACTTATGGGGGTGGTGTCAAATGAACGTAAACCTTATGAAGTACTACAATTATAAATCAAATTTCAATTAAGCAGCACGCTGCGACCCAGATCCGACCGGCACGCTCCCCCCTCTCACATGTGCGAATAGAGCATAGAGTTAATTTAATTTCAACGATATTGATCGATACCTCGAACACCGGGTGTCATATTTAGTATGATCGTAAGATCACACACTAGAGGTGGTTTTGTGCCCCTAGCGCCACAGACGGATATTTATGACTATATTATTAGGTCGTGTGTTACGCAGATTTCAAAATTTTTGTGAAAGATTCTTATGAAAAACCAAGAGAAACAGTTTACGAAACATTCTTTTTTATTTCCTCCCAAAATAATCCACTAAAAGATCTAAATTTCAAAACGGAAATATGTTAAAATTCGCGTCGCCAGACGATGGCCCGTCGTAGGTTTGTACCGCCGCAGTCGTACAAATCCGACCGTAGTGTGGGGGCAACAGTCGAAAATGAATATGCACAAGCATAATGGTGGTCGAGTTAATATCATTGATAAAATGTAAAAAAATATTAGGTTCCGTATATATGGTGAGAATTTCTACATTGCGTAATATTTTATAATTAATTTCAGGGCTAGGGGTCACACAAAAGATCCAAAGGGTCGAGGTGCTTTCGCCGAGAGCTAAGCTCGACACATATAGTCGACAATTGATTAGAATGTGTATTGTGTAATGCTTAATTTAATGGAGTAATGCTTTTTTTAAACAATAGGAATTAATCCTTGTAGCGGGTACGTTTACAGATACAAATTCCACACACAATAAGACTGTCTGGGACCCGGAACAACTAGCTGCAGATCATGCAAATATTTGTTCTATGCGGGAGTAGAACTTGCAACCCGGAGCGCAGCAGTCAACTGTATCAGCTACTGCACCAACCGTCTAAATATGTAATGCTACAGTACGCGATCGAGTAATTTTACATTGTACATTTACATCTAGACTGTTCGGTATCTCTTTCATATTTCGCAAATCCATCTAAAGGTCAAAGGTTCAAAGGTCTGGAAGAGATCGTTGTATACGATAAAACTGCTCACTGTGCATTGAGCATTGTTTTTCCTTGTCTCTGATTTGTAGTGAATAATGTGTTATTTTTTTCCCAACCGTTTGGACAGTTTCTACAAACCTAAATGGTAGGTTTGTAGAAACTGTCCAAACGGTTGGGTCTAAGTTCTTTAAGGCCCACCGTAAAGGTAGACCAAAAAAGTTCTCCGATCACACTCTCGACCTCATGGCAGAAAGACGCGCCATGACGCTGCAGTCTTCCGGTGATGCTGAAGCATACCGACTGCTCAATAGACGGATATGGAAGTCCTTGCGTCACGATATCCGCACCTTTAACACCAACGGTGTTAAAGAGGCAATTGAGCGGAATCAAGGCTCCAAAGTGTTCGCAAGAGACAAGTCTATTGGGCAAAGTCGTATTATGAAGCTGAAGACCCCTCGGTCTGAGCCATGTTTATAAGCTGTTTTCAAGGGTCATCACGAATCGTCTCGAGCGCAGGTTTGATGACTTCCAGCCTCCCGAACAAGCCGGTTTCCGAAAAGGTTTCAGTACCATAGACCACATCCATACGCTGCGGCAGGTTATACAGAAGACCGAGGAGTATAATCTGCCACTATGCTTGGCGTTTGTGGACTATGAGAAAGCCTTCGATTCGATCGAAACCTGGGCAGTGCTGCAATCTCTGCAGCGGTGCCAGATTGACTATCGGTACATTGAAGTGTTGAAGTGCTTATACAGAAACGCCACCATGTCGGTCCGAGTACATGAACAGAACACGGGGGCAATTCCATTGCAGAGAGGTGTGAGACAGGGGGACGTCATTTCCCCGAAACTGTTCACCGCTGCAATGGAGGATGCCTTCAAGCTACTGGAGTGGAAAGGATTCGGCATTAACATCAATGGCGAGTATATCACTCACCTTCGATTTGCCGATGACATCGTAGTCATGGCAGAATCGCTGCAAGAGCTCAGCACAATGCTCGATGATCTCAACAGAGTTTCCCAACAGGTGGGCCTTAAGATGAACATGGGCAAGACAAAAGTCATGTCGTGCCCATCCCAATATCCGTCGGGAACTCTGTTCTCGAAGTTGTTGACGAGTATGTCTACCTAGGACAAACTGTCCAGTTAGGTAGGTCCAACTTCGAGAAAGAGGTCAATCGTCGAATCCGACTCGGCTGGGCAGCGTTCGGGAAACTTCGCAACGTCTTTTCGTCAACAATACCGCAATGCCTCAAGACGCAAGTCTTTAACCAGTGTGTGTTACCAGTGATGACATATGGAACAGAGACGTGGTCACTCACAATGGGCCTCATAAGAAAGCTCAAGGTCACTCAGCGAGCTATGGAGAGAGCTATGCTTGGTATTTCTCTACGAGATCGAATCAGAAATGAGGAGATCCGTAGAAGAACTAAAGTTGTCGACATAGCTGAAAGGATTAGTAAACTGAAGTGGCAATGGGCAGGGCACATTGCTCGTAGAACTGATGGCCGTTGGGGCACAAAGGTTCTCGAATGGAGACCGCGCACCGGAAAACGCAGCGTGGGACGACCTCCAACGAGGTGGACAGACGACCTGGTGAGGGTCGCTGGGAGTCGTTGGATGAGAGCGGCATGTGACCGCTCGTTGTGGAAATCTAAGGGGGAGGCCTTTGTTCAGCAGTGGACGTCCTGTGGCTGATATGATGATGATATGATGAATGTGTTTTATCATATCAGCCAAAGGATATCCAGAACAAAGGCCTCCCCTCCTCCATAGTTTTTCAAACAACGACCGGTTACATGCCGTCCGCATCCAATGACTTTCAGCGACTTTCACCAGGGGCCTTACTGCGATCTCTTATTTCCAGGCAGTTTACACCGTAAACTGAACTGCCTTGCAATTCCGGACTTAATACCAGTCAGTCAGAGGTCACGTAACACTTGGCTGACTTCTGCCCGGATTTGGCCAGGCGATACGGTATTATGAACTTTCATTTGACATTTCCTTTCATGTTTCGTTGTCAAAAATTATACCTTCAGTTTACGCTACATTTGTATAGCTTTTATTGGATTGTTTTTTTTTGGCGATATGTTTAAGTTGCTACTTTTTGATATCAACAATGTATCATAGTTGATGTACGAACTGAAATACATACGCCACTGTTACGCAATAAATACTTTAAACATTTTAAAATAATAATTACTAGATTTATTATTATCATTTAGAAACAGAATAGAATTTAATGTTATCAATACGTTTGAAGAAATCTTGGTTTGTATTATGATGTAAGAAAAGCTATAAATTATGAGTTACGAATTGTGAATTATGAATTGTAAATGACCAATTAATACTTTCTAATGAATTATCAATCGAAAATGATGAATCGTGAATCAAATTATTAAATTATGAATTATTGTAACTTTAACTTAAATTAACTCCTGTAACAAATTTTCTCATTGTATTATTTTCTATGGGTGTACTTGCCTGAAATAAATGTTGATTATTTTTATGTCTCTCTATTACACGGGTTTATATCCCCTGTAAGGGGGAACCCGGTCCTTTGATATGCCTATGGGCAAGGGGACATGGGTCCAATACGCAGAGGCCCTTTAGAGAATTTTAATCTAAAATGTAATGGGACACTAACCGGGAACTCTCCATGGCTACACTATAAAATGCAGTCTCAGGTTGTCCCCGGAGGTGTAAAACTATTGTATAAGATGGAAACTACAATTATAAGGTCTATTGTAATGGGTGCTAAATGGATTATATACTTCTAAAAACGGAAACAACGGCGTCTGCCTTTCTAGTTATTATTATTATTATTTAGTATAATAAATTCTTAGCTAAACGATTTACACAGTCACGATGATTTTGTGTGTACGAAGGACGATAGAAGGTAAATGCGTCAGTTTCTTATGATCTAAGATTATATAGTAAAAGAGTCACGGGATACGAAGATATATCTAAAACATTGGACTTAGAAACAGGGATAAAAATATATATCTAACTAATTATTTATTTAGACAAGTGTAAGTGTGACTATCAAATAAATATATAAACTAAGTACTTAACAAAAACCTATTTATGTAGTGTAATGCGCGAGTACGATTTGAAACGTAAACATAACAAGGATAATAAATAGATCTAACCAATGTATAGTTCTGTTCACAGCTTGAAAAGTACGTACGTATATATAAACTCAAGTGGATGTATTCCCCGCTAAACAAAAGGATTGTTTTGATTGGAAGTTCATAATACCATATTGCCTGGCAAAATCCGGGCAGAAGTCAGCCAAGTGTCACGTTACCGCTGACTGGCTGGTATTAAGAGTTCATAGTACGGAATTAGAAAGGCAGTTCAGTTTACGGCGTAAACTGCCTGGAAACAGGAGCTCGTAAACAGGCTCCAGCTATGTCGGCAACTTTAGTTCTTCTCACTTCTGATTCGATCTCATAGAGAAATACCAAGCATAGTTATAGCTCGCCGAGTGATTTTGAGCTTTCTTATGAAGCCGATCGTGATTGAGGATAATGTGGCAAGTAATAATGTGTCGGCGCAAAATACAACAGTCATTAAGGAAAAGACTGCGGCAAAAGATATAAATAATGCGTAATATAACTCGCTAATCGATCTCGTATAATACACACGTAATGCATCACTTGCACTGCTGCTCGGAAGCGTGTTAGCGTATGGCACAGACCTGGTGCGGGTGCGGCGGGTGTGGCGGGTGCGGCGGCTGCGGCGCGTGGTGCGCGGCGTCGCGCATGGCGGCCAGGCGCTGGCGCGTGGCGGCGAAGCTGGGCCGCTGGCCCGGGTCGGCGTGCCACGCCGCGCGCATCACGTCGTACGGGCCGGCCGGGCAGCCCTCGGGCGCCTCCATGCGGTAGCCGCGCTCCACGTGCCGCACCACCTCCGCCAGCGGCTGCACACGGACCACGTTAATATCACGTATCGCTATTGCTGGGGCCGCACGAAAGTTTAACGTCTAACGGCTACCGCGCACGGCACGGGTGAATCTTGTCACCGTGACAATTTCGTCACTTATATCACATCAATGGGTAAATTGTATGGAAATGTCACGTCGTAACGTGCGCGCACCTCCATACATACCCGTGGACTTGTTATAAGTGACGAAATTGTCGCAATGACAAACGCCACCCGTGCACACTTAGCCTAACGCTCATTATCGTAATAATTAAATATATTATTTATATATATATTATACCGGAACTAATAAACTAATTAATTCCTAAAATAAAAAGATGACTAAAGACAAAGCAGTCGTCATTTCAGCCAAATAAAGTCTACCGCTGGACACAAGCCTCCCCCAAAGATTGCCACAACGACCGATCTGGGTGTGTAGTATACACATTGGGGGTTTTGCCATGCTTTGTAGGCGACATGGCGATCACAGTTGAGTTTTAATATACTCGAAGAACGCTGCTGCTCATCCTCCGGTTAAACCCATAGTCGCCTTTTACTACACCCACGGAATGAAAAGGGTTCGTGCTATTCGTAGCCACGTGGCACCACACGGCATTCGATCACAAAGCATTTCAAATTCCTTCATAACACACATTCGAGATCATTAAGGTCATCAGAGAATGCATTTCACTAATTATGTAGGAAAATCTTTTACAGTCCAGGCTGCCCGCTTATGGAATGTATTGCCACAACAAGCAATATTTAAAACACTAGTCAAGAAACATTATCTATCACTGTAGTTTCTTCTTTACTTCTTGTATTTATATTTGTATATTTATTTATATGTATCTAATATAATAATGTTTATTGTATCATGTATTAACTTCAAATTATTGTCACACTGCAAACTACCCTTTTCTTTTTCGCTTACAAATCTGTCCATCCCAAGTTTGTCTGGCAGAAATCGCCGTGTGCGATAAGACCGCCCTTGGTACATGTCTTTTTCTGTATTGGATCTTATTTTTGTTATTTATGGTGTTCAATAAAGAGTATTGTATTATAACATCTAAACTTAAAAAAATACTTCTTAGCGGAATTTAAATCTAATAATAGTAAGTTGTAAGTTGCTATTAAAAAGCAAAAAAAATTTATGGTATACTATGATTATTTGCATGATGCGGGCGCAATGTGTCGGGTTCAGGTGTACAGAAAACCTAAACTGGTTTATATTCTACACTGAATTTGACACATATATGTATATTTTTTGTGGAATTAAATAAATAATGAAGGCACTAACATATTTCACAAAATAATGCATTAAACTGAGTGGGACCTGAGGGGTGCCTGCATTTAACGTCTTAATGTCGATAAATCGCTTTATTTAACAAATTATTTTTAAGTTGGTGGTTGAAGCTGCTAGACTATATTATTTGATGAGTGTCTCAACTACTTTTTATTTCTTCCGCCACAGAATATCTCTTAATTTCCATTAGTCACAAAATAATTAATATTAATTGCCAGATATAGCCATACAGTCCTATCGCACTCTCGGTGCTCACTGACAAACGCAGGTGTGACCACTACACGTATTAATTAACACGCTAAATCTCTTTAACGTGCCATATAAGACCGCCACCCGAGCTAGCACCAATGTCTAACGGCATCATGAATAATATTACAAAATTAGCGCGTCAAGCCGTGGCTGCTACACCTATGTCTAATGTATATTTTAACGCGATAATTTACGACGTTAAACCTTAACTTTTTTAAACTAGTAAAAGAACATTACTTATGTGTTTAAATGTTTGTTGTATTTACCAATATAGTACTTTCTTCTTATTGTGTATTTTCCCAAATATTTATTATATTTATATACAATATCTATATTCTTATGGAGTATTTATATTGTACATTATTTGAGTAATTTATGGAATATATACATATGCGTATTTCATTTGTCTAGATAAGCTATTTGATTATATTATTATAATAAGTATACCACGGACTACCCCCTGTCTTTTTCCATCTTTTTCTTGTCCATCCAAAGGTTATTTGTAAGAAATCGCTAATAGCGATAAGACCGCCCATTGTACAATTACTGTTCCTAGAATTATTCCTAGTAGTTGTTTTTAAAATGATATACAATAAAGAATATTCTATTCTGTTCTTAGTGTGGCCCCAACATATTGAAGGTCACGCATGTTCTACACATCGTTGACCATCGATTTTTGGATAGCTAAATAGAATACTCACGATTCGTGGATATGGCACTCTTCCAAATGAATAGATCTCCCAGAGGAGGATGCCAAAACTCCACATGTCAGACTTGTTAGAGAATTTCTGAAAAAAAGAACGACATTCTCACATAAAAAATGAAACCAGAATTGTCATGATTACTTCTCAAAATTAACATCGAGTAACTGTATTAAACTTTCGTATGCTGCATAGAGCAACAGAAATGGTATTTAAACTTTCGTATGCCGCGCCACGAAGTATCAATATCCATTGTTTACTGCGAATAATTGAGTTCATGGGGCTCATCACTAGTGTTTTATATTTTTTGATATTGTGTATTACCACCTCATTCCATTGCACCTCGAGAAGAGCATATATTTTAAAGCACAACGTATATTTTCAATAAAATTAAATAAAAACTTACTAACACTCATACAATGTTAAAAAATACTACGTTGGTTTATTCTTGACCAACATTTACCATCTCCCGCTAATCAGATATAAACTAATCACCCACAGCTGGCTGGACTAGGACGTGGCCTACTCAGTCTGCGTGCTCATACCGAGCGGCCCCAGGGAAGAAGGCGGCGCGCACGCGGACACATGGCGCAGTGCAGTGCAGCACAGCGAGGCTTGGGGTGAACCTTTACATTCCTCCCCGAGAAGTGCCTGGGGGGCGGCCTTTTTACAGTCGCCTTCCCGCCGCTAGAGGGGGTGACCGCTGTACAGTCAACACCTCCGAGATGTGCCTAAAGGCATGGCACAAATGGGCGGCTCTAGTGTGATCTTACGAGGACCTGGAGCCCCTCTTCAGTAGCGAAGATGATTGCTCCAGTGGCTTTAGCCGGTAAGAGTCTGGCATACTCTATCGGCCTTCCCCGGGGCGGAGGAAGTTCATTGATTAATTTCCACTGATGATCAATAAAAATAAATAAATAAAGTACTAACGTTGTACTTGAGCGCCTCGGGCGCCGTCCACTTGATGGGCAGCTTGGCCTGCAGGCGCGCGGCCTCGGCGGGGTCGTCCATGGACGCGTCGCTGCGGGCCAGCCCGAAGTCCGCCACCTTGGCCACGCCCTCGCCGGAGATCAGCACGTTGCGGGCCGCCAGGTCGCGGTGCACCACGCGCATGCGCTCCAGGTACTCCATGCCGCAACACGCGTCGCTATAACAAACAAAGTTATCGTTTTTGTAGAACACTTATAATTAAGTAAATATAAGTATTTATTTACCTAATCATCTCACACAAATAACATCATAGAGACTGGTGTCTGAAATAGGACCTTTGTTACAGATCACCAGGCTACCCTATGAATGAAGAGATTAATTGAATTATACAATAATAATGAGGTTCTCGACATTATACTATATTTTATTTAAACATTATACAAAAACAGGTCAGAATGTATGAAACAAAGCGAACATCTAAAATAAAAATACCTACACTAAAGAAGGCATTATGTACGAAGTGCGAGTATGTATTAGTATGAATGAGTAGGTAGTGCAAGAGTTAGGGAGTAAATTTGTGACTGTGAGTGGATTTAGATGGGTATGACGTATGTCACGTTAATAAAAAAATGGTACAGCTATTACCAATATATAGAAGTTGTTACGTCCTTTTATTATATTAAAACTTGAATTGTGCGTGCATGTGCATGCGCTTATCAGTGGCACGCGGATGAATAGGCGAAGATATACTATAGTCGTAAATTTTTTGGTCGCGTGCGAGATGCGCAACTTATTGGTTACATACTGTTAATTTTAAATAGTTATTGTAGCATAATATGACTATTGGCTAGGTACATTATATTGTGAAATAGGATATTTGGTAGTTTCTATTTGATAATTAAGAAAAATCAATCATTACTTAATTTTAATTGACGCCCAGAGAAGAAGGCGTGTAGAGACCAATAAATTGACTACCTAACCTTACTCTCGGTACACTGTACTAGAGTCTCGATAACATTTATCAAGAAATAAAATTAGAAGATCAATTCGGTATAGGAAACTTTTTCGCTGTACCGAATCAGATTTCGAAGAATTACTTTCAATAATAATACTGGATGTGAAAATCCCACATGCAAATTAATCGATCTAATCCAAAATCTTTGATTTCGGATATGTCCATTTTTTGTGTAAAATGTGATCATAACACAACAACGGATGATGATTTCAAAATCCCAAATCTGAAGATTTCGGATTATATTGATTATTAATTTCGGCCGTAAGGTCTATCAAGAGCTTTGGCAACAGCATCCTAGTGTGTTGTAAGGTCAACATACTGTGATCACTAATTCGTGCTGATTATGGCAATGACCTATCATTGTGGCGGTCATTAGGAGGCCATGCTCATCATTTCGGCCGAATGAAGTCCACTGCTGGACACAGGCCTCCCCCAAAGATCACCACAACGACCGATATGGGTGTGTTGTATGCTCATTGGGGGGTTTTGTCATAATCGCAACGCTTGGCAGACGGGTTGGCGATCGCAGTTGAGTTGTTAATATACTCGAAGGACGCTGCTGCCCATCCTCCGGCCAATCCCTTAGTCGACTTTTACGACGCCCACGGGAGGAGATGGGGTGGTGGTATTCTGAACCACACGGCAAATGAGCAGTAAATATTTCCGGCTGATATGCGGAATCTCATTCTTACTAGGCGAAGTTGATCTGGTTGAGCTGCGTGACGTAGTGTCGGCCGCGGGACCTTAAGTAGTCGAGCAGCGATCCTTGCGCACAGTGCTCCGTCACGATGCACGTGCTGCCGCTCGACGTGAACACCAGACCCAGTAGGCGGACGAGGTTGTCATGCTTCAGTGACCTGGAAAGAAGACGGATGATTTTTAAAGTCGGGACACATTATTTAGTCGAATTTTGGGGAGATATCTAAGGGTAGACTTTGCTCAAACTTTACTTTCGAGTTAAGTCATATTTATATAGGAATGGTCGAATCCCTCTGTATGCTTAAAAAATGCTAAGTCCACAAAATCGACGAATTACCATAAGCTCGGTAATTAATCTAATAATAGTCCAAAATATATTTTACCACCACAACGTTTACATTACTTTTTTGTATTATCAAACTGACAGTGATTTCGCTTTGTATAATGATTTCCATAGAATTTTGGAATCACGAATTTGTATTCGAAGGAATGGGTACAGTGATATTGTTAAATATTACTGAAATGCAGAAAAATATAAATTAGTGTTGGAAATTTCATATGAAAATAATTTTGTTAAAACATAAAGGTTTAAAAAGATATAGATATAAAAGATTTACTAAAATAAAGTTGTTTCAGTAGTTGTTTCAGATGTTTTGTTTATTTTGACATTTCTTTTTCCACACATTCATTCATTCCACAAAACATTCAAATGGGCAGCAGTGTCCCTTCTGTGAAACAGCAGCCATACTGCGCTCACCAACCCGCCTGCCAGGCGTGGTGAGTACTGGTAAATTCCCCCAAAATGACGACACAATTGTTCGAATCTATGGGGGAGGCCTTTGTCCAGCAGTGGACTTGCTTCGGCTGATATGATGATGATTACGATGAAAAAGCATTCTACAATATTCCAGGTTCTTATTGGATAATAAACATCAAGATTTTTAAATAAAAAATAAATGAAGAGGAGAATGCACTAAGAATCCATTCTACCAATCGATTTATTTTCGACAATTTTGTTCTCTAATTTGGAGAAAAAAAAAGATAAAATATTTATAAAATTATTTGCGATTGTAAAACTTCAATTCTTATTCTTGCACATTGCTTGAAGGGATTTTTCAAATGATTTCAATAATAAGGGTAAATCACCAATTACCACAACTCTTTTTGCCACATTTATATTGGCCTTTTAGTTGTATATTAATAAATCTCTCTTGTCTTAACTATCTTGTCGACTGTGGAACATAAGCTAAACATAAAATTGATGCGTTAAGTTGAAAATTAACATGAGTATAATACTTACGCCATAACGCTGGCTTCAGCACGGAACTTGCTAGCGGCCTCGCGGTCCTTCAGGATTTTGACGGCGACCTTTTGTGAGCCGTTCAAAATACCCAGCATAACGTCCCCGAACTCCCCCTTGCCTATGTTTTCTCGTATCTCCAGGTCACGCTCGTCTATTTTCCAACCTGAAAATTATGGAATAGGTATAATACTTGTTACGAAAAGAGAGTTATATTACGCATTATTAATATTATTTGCAGCAGTCTTTTCATTAATTAGTGAGTTTTGGTTGCGCTGACACATTTACTTTTACACATTACTTGCTACATTATCCTCATGCAGCAGCAGTTTCTTTTGCGAAAGATGTAGATGTTCGTATTTATTTCTAAAGTATTGGATTGCCAAGAAAGTAATGAAACACTTATACGGTTTAAAGGCCTATATAGGCGTGCGCAGTTAAGCGATTAAGCAGTAGTGACCAAAATGGACACAAATAAATTCGAGTGATAATGTTGTACGAGTCGAATTCTATTAATTTCCGCGATAATAACGATTTTAAATCTACAAGTTCTTTAACTCAAAGCCTCCACAGTATTGATCCGATGGCATCTAGTCTCTCTGCCCTCAAAATGGTTACAAGTTTTTGATGAAAATATTGACTACATTGTAGATTAAAAGTAGTAAATTGTTAAGGTTGCCTGAGTGAACCTCATATCATCCGAATGTCGTCCACTGGTGAACAAAGACCACCTCCAGTCATTTTGGGCACAGCTTGCCAATACTCACCACGCTTGGCAGGCGGGCAGAATAGCTGCTTCCACACATTTTCCACATTCCACAGAAGGGACACTGCTGCCCATCCCTCTGGTTTAAAGTCCCTTAATCGTCTTTTACGACATCTGTAGAAAGAGATGGGAGTGGTGCTATATTCCTAATCAGGACACCACATGATATACTGACCACTGCTGATGCTTATAACAATATGCATATTCTGACTGCATACATATTTATGACTTTATGTCCATCTGATATTTTAGACTACCTTGGCCGCTAACATCTATTTGATGCTAACTGTACAATAAAGAGTAGTGTTCTAAGTGTTTCAGTATTTATTATCTTGGAAATCCAAAATTAATCAACTCGCTGACTACATGGATATAACAACTCCCAGGAGCGCCCAACATGCCCAACTAAATTATTATTTTAATGATAATAAATGTTGTACTTACGCGCATCAACAAAGTTCTGCGGCTGTAACGCGCTGTCCGTCTGGTCGGACGACGCCATCTGCGTGGAGTACGTGTGCTGGAAGTGGCCCGAGCTGAGCGCGCTCGACACGCTCGGCGTGGGTGGGTATGGCGGCGGTTGCTGCGAAATTAATATAGCGTTGTAAACATGAATCTTCATCATTCTGTCAGACAGCTTTGAACACGTATGACTGGCCCAAGCATTAACGATGAAATTAGGCCAGTCAGACGTGTTCAAAGCTGACTGTGCATTAAATTCCATTGTGCAGACAGTTTTAGTGCTTTGATCTACTCGCCTCGTCCTTGTGCGACCTGTTTGCCCCTCACTACTCATATACCTCTGTATTGCGGCGTGGTGTCCGGACTAAGAATATAGCACCACTCCATCTCCTGCCGTGGATCAGCAGCATCCTTTCTTTAGAACAGCAGCCATACTGCGCTCACCAACCCGCCTGCCAAGTGTGGTGAGTACTGGTAAGTTCCCCCCATAATGACGACACAATTGTGTCTAGCCGCTTACCAAACGACCATGGCGCAGTTTGGTAATAGTACGGTTTACGTTCTATTCAGACGTTGCCGTTGTTTCGCGCAACATCAAAAGAGTCGAATGACTGTATACATATTTCCACTGTGCCTATACTATGGCGTATAAAATAAATTATTATTGTATACCTGTGGGTGAGGTGGGTAGGGCGGCTGCAACACTCCGTTGTTGTTAGCGCCATTGGGCGACGCCTTTGGCAGGCAGCGTACTAATTTAGTACAAAGGCCGTCGGCATCTTGTAAGTAGTGCTGTAAAGAGAAAAAAATAGCTCCTTTATCTGTGATTACGCAGCTAGAAACCTGAAGGCTAAATATTAGCTCTGCTGATCAGTTCATTCATTTCAGCCAAAAATTGTCCACTGCTGGACAGAAGCCTCCCCCAAAGATTGCGACAACGATTGGTGTGGGTTTGTGTTGTGTGCTCATTGGAAGGTGTTGCCATAATCGCCACGCTTGGCAAACGGGTTGGCGATCGCAGTTGAGTTATAAATGTAGTCGAAAGAAGCTGCTGCCCATCCTCCGGCTAAGGTCAGTTCTTCAGATCAGCTGGTCGTGGCAAACTGTAGTTTTGTATGAAGTATGACAGTTCACACCGATAAGTTTATTTAAGGAATAATATGACAATGAATACTTGTTTTACGTGATAACACTATAGTTGTAATATGCGGCGTTTGAGTGACATGTAACATATTTTAGGGATTTACTTACATGAATTAGGTCCGTCATGTTATCGAAGAATTCTTCGTCGTCTATGGTGAGACGTTGATTTTGGTTGTCAGGTGCAGTTGCCCATTTTACTCTGGTATAAAAAAAGATTTAATAGTAAGATAGTAAAGTGATCGCAAATATTTGGGTACGGGACAGAAGGTTAGCAGCCATCGAACACAGCACTTCTTTATTTTTATAGACATTTTGTTCACACTAATGAAGCGATTACACGTTCTTCAAACTCCATCGTTGTTTAATATCACAACTAGTTTCTCTGTTCAAGTATATTAACACAACATTGTTTTTATACTAGGATAAATTATGTATAGGTACAATATGTTACAGTACAAAGTGTGGGTTTTGGGGGTGTCGCAGTTGAAATGATTTATTTATTATGCAGAATAGAAACAGCAAAAATATTACCAGACAAACACATGTTCAACTCACCGGTAGTGTTCCACTCGTCCACGAAACCGCACGCAGAGCGTGTGGTCGCCGGGGAAGTTGGTGCTCTCGCGAACTAAGAACACGCCGTCCGGAGACCCTGACAGAAGGGCCTCCGCGCGCTCGCGGGATATAGCTCCATGGTGCCATCTGGGAACAACATATTACAATATTCTATCGAATCAGCTGATCATCAAGGGTATCCCAAGTTGCGCCATAGCATAAAAGGGAAGTATTAGGAAAGTGTGTCTGTAAAAACCGAGTAAGTATCAAAATCTCTTACGGATTTCCAGCTTTTAACAATGAATAAATGTATTCTCGAAGAATTTCAAATGTGTCAGTAATTACGTATTACGGATGCAAATTATGCTCACGGGCTATGGACGGCGTTCGCCTCTAACACCTGAACGAAGCAAAGGCGGATCGCTTAGGATAATAACACCTAAAAGGATAGTAGTGTAACTATTTGAACAGCGAGAGATATGACACGATTCGGCTTGCCGGGCTACCCGACAGTAATCTGTCATTTTCTGGTTTAACTCTGGTCCTGAAATTTTATGTGACACAAATTGCTAACTGTAACAACATCTATGATAATATCACTCAATGAGCACACAACACAAAACCGGTTGAATATTAAATACCGGTTGTTATAGCAATCTTTTCGGGAGGCTTCTGTCCAGTAGTGACGTTTTTACGCCTGAAATGATGATGAGGTATATTCTTTTAGTCGCGTCTTACGTGTACATCTATCTGTAGTATAACTAACAGACGAAGGCCTACTTACTCTACGGAACACAAAAGCTTTAAGTGCTTATATGCTTAAAATTCACAATCTATATCTAAATCTCTATTATATTTCGGGTATTACACAACAATTAGGATACAAGTTGCGGTAAAAGGACTTAATAGTTACTCTATATCCTCGTACGCAAACACCGGAGGTATGAACAATAACACTTTGTGCGGTTTATTATAACACTCGGTAATATCACAAACACACTCCATACTTGTGTTTCATCGTGCACTGACGACGACAAGTTTATTATCGTTCAGATAACTATAGATAACAAGTGGCAGTTATCAAACGTGCGCTAGTTAATTAGTGTTTTTTTTTCAATACAAACAATTCCTTATGTTGATAATGGTCAAAGTTTTGCAATTTGACTTTGCTTATTAAGTCTCGTTTTCGATATGAACTGAACCCCTGGGTGTAATAAAGATTCAGATTCCAGATGTCAATAATAACATATTGTTATAACGAAACCGTTTTATAGTTGTGATTATGGTAATAGGTTATGACGACTCTGAACGACCTAGCCTAGCCTAGTGGTTAAACGCTTGCCTTCCATACAGGGGGGCCCAAGATAATCCCGGTCCGCACTTGTGAGTTTCCGGATTAACGTGTTGATCAGAATTTGACTATCACTTGAAATAACGGTGAAAAATATCGTGAGGCAACCTGCACACCCAAGAGGACTCCAAAATTTTCTCAACGGTGTGTGTGGTCTGCCAACCCGCACTAGGCCAACGCGGTGGCCTCGGCCTACGGCTTGTCTTTTCTCATCATGAGAAAAGCCCGTGCTCAGCAATGGGAACATGAAATAAGCCAGTTAGTGTTTTTGTCAAACGTGAGCACACATGTGAGCAATGCGTTACACACACAGACACCTTCTGAACAGATCGTTCAAGTGGTCAGGTAGAGAGCGATGTTCAAGTGCTCTTGCATACTCAAACCCACCCGTATCTTTAAGATTATCTCTTACTGGTATTGATATTCAATATTTTGACTGCCTATGTTTAATATTGGAGCAATTATTAAATTAAATTCAAGTTTGAAACAAAAATTATCATTAATATTGATTATAATCAATTAATTTTTATTATTAATAAGTTATCAGACATAAATCTCACACGCACAAACACCCAAAACCGAACCACTATCTATATGCCATAAAAATAGGTATTTGTCCCGTGCGGGTATCGAACTTGCGACAAATAGCTCAGAAAGCCAACACTGCGCTAAATGTTCATATGCCATCATAAGTTCTTTTATAGAGTAAATGCTTGTTTGTAGGCCTAAACGAACTTATGAACAAACCTCCTATAAGAACTGCCTCACATTATCTTTAAGATATTGTAGAAACAATATTTCGAGATTCCACCCACTTACAAACAGCGCGATACGAGTGCAGATATTGATAAGATACGTACGGCCACTGAGTCATGTTGACGAGCCTGTTGCCGGCGGGTGGGGGGTTCACGCACGTAGAGTTGACCAACACGTCGCTGGGGCCTTTGGACACCGCTGCTGGAGAAATCATTTTAACTGTATATTGTTGGGAGTCATACATAGGGCAAACAAAGCTTAGTATAGCTACCAGAATGAAAGAACACATAGCTAACGTCAAGAATAGACGCTTCACAAAGTCTGCAGTGTTTGAATATGCCCTCGCCAAACCCAACTATTATCTTTCGCTTTGACCGAACTAGTCCTTGCGAAAGAGAACAGATATGTACAAAAAAGTTACAAGGGGTTATTGAAATAAAATAATAATAATATCATATAATATAAATAAAAAATAAATAAAGAATAAATATGGTATTTGGATATTGGCAAGTTTGGAATCCTATAATTAAAATAAGTCCCGAACACTTCACTACCACATTTAAAACTTTTAAGACACTGAGTGATTACTGCGTGCATCGAAAAACTATTTTTGATTAGAATTGTACGGTAGACAAAATAACTTTTAAAGTTTGTTACGACGCCTGTCACATTAGTGATCCTGCCACCACGAACACTGCAGTATTCGAAACATTAGGAAAATCAAAAATCCCTAAGACACGCGACGCAATCCGTTTAAAGGTGTTATATTATGAGTTTTAATTAATTCGTATTTGTAAAACAAAAAACGCGCCCAACGTGTCTTTAGTGTCATGTTCATGTCAAGTTTGAAAAAAGGGACCAGATGTCGAAATATTATATGACGACTAATCATAAATCATCGTTTTTCGAATTTTTGTCCGTCTGAAAGTTTGTCTCGAATAGGCTCCGATACAGCTCAATAGGTTCCAATGAAAATTTTAGGGTTCAGAAGATATGACTATAAATATAATTTACGCCTACCGAAGCGGGCGGGTAACGCCTAGAATTATAATATAACAGTTTTAAACAAACACACACCTAGTGAATTCTTGTTCTATTTTAGAATATTCGGGCAACGATGCAATGCAAAAAAATCATGACTACGTACTCTGGTCGAAACGCTCCTCAAGACGTGTTCCCCGCAGTAATGTAAAGCTAATTGTGCTACATCATCTCCTTCATATTAACCTGATCCCAGCCTGCTGCAGTCGGCTTGGTATTATAAATAATACTGCAATGTAATTTTTGCATGTCACGCATGCCTGTGTATCTTGTACAGTCATCCCTCGATATATGCTGACCTTGGTATATACGCAGAATTGCATAAAGGTTTTGTTCCAATCTCAGTTCGCTATGGGTACGTCTCAGTAGTAATAATGCTTGGTTTGTACGAGTTCTGAGCGCTTTCTACTGCTGTCATCCCACAGATCGATGGTGACGGTACTAATTCCCCAGGTGTAAAACTATAGATTTTTTTTGTCTCAGGCCCGTATTTTAGAACATAAATCTAAACTCAAAACTTGAGTCGAGACTGAATCGATCTAATGTAAATGTCACAATCTAGACTCAAGTACATACAATTTGACATGACATTAATTTGACTTTCCGCCCGATTTGGAAATCGAACAGCTATGAGGTACTACTAACTACTTCATGGTAACAATGCTTACCGCAAGACAAGTGAGGCAATTGCAATATAAAGAATACTGCGTATAATAAAGTATATGCGTGATTTGCATGTCGGAATAGGTACATTAGAGATTGTGTGCGCATGCGCAGCCACGCACACGCAGAATCCACATTAAAAAATTAATACGCAACGCAAGTAAGTAAGTTTAACGCGGTTTTCTCCTCAAATAATATTTAATGTCTTTTCATAATCAATTTATATGTAAGCATTTAGAATTCTGACATTCAGAGTATATGACGTATTCTGACATTGGTATGTAATATTGCTAAATAAAATAAAAAAACCCAGCTTCGTAATACTTAGTAATCAAGGTTCTAATTCATGGAAGATAATTTAATAAAACTTTTACCAGCTTTCATATAAATCGTAGTCTGTACTTTATGTGCTACTTAATAAGCATACAGGATGACCAGTAAAGAGAGTTACATATTGAAGGTGATGATAG
Source organism: Diloba caeruleocephala (assembly GCA_947459985.1). Lineage (NCBI taxonomy): Eukaryota > Metazoa > Arthropoda > Insecta > Lepidoptera > Noctuidae > Diloba > Diloba caeruleocephala. The sequence goes on from OX381618.1 coordinate 10,748,639, forward strand.
ATTCAGTAGACAACTCTCATTCCAAATATGTATAAAAAATACCTTAATATTTGATCTACAAAATATATTTTTAGTACGAATGGTAAATTGATTATTATCTACTAATTTTATAACTTTTATTATTAGGTATAATTATGTTTACCGCGAAGGTCAGTCGCCAGTAGGGTACGTTGAAGCAAGGGTGCCCATGTTTTGCGAATCTGTTTCGTATATTTTCATTATCTTTATGATTTACTAGTGATTTTTTTATCTCTTTAGATGTATTTCCTATCATATTATATTGAAATATATCTCTCGTTTAACCAGTCAGTCTGTATAAATATTTAATTAGTAAAATTTATTTATGTCAATTTACCAGTCGTGGTTTGTGAGGTGTGCATTGCGGAGGGCGTGGGCCCGGCCGGCGCTGGTGTCCGAACCGACGACGACATCACAATCTGTTGACAAACGACCATCGTAATTGTTAAATAAAATACTTCACAACGAAAGCACTAGAATTTAATAATTTGACAAGACTGAAATTTTTACACTGTCATAGCACGCTGCAAGATAAAGAAACATTCTCAAGTTTTACGAACCGTTTGACAGCCTACTTCTTGCTAAACAACATTACCGATCCCAAGATGAAACTCTACATACTACTTTGCACGATTGCTCCTGAACTTCACAAAAAGGAGTACAATTTATTTTCTCCCGGTTATGTATGGGTTTAACAACTCATCCAGATTCTACATGACTACATCAACTCCAAACCTAGTATATGGGCACTACAACATAAATTCATTTCTCGTATACAACAAGAAGATAAAACAGTAATTTCCTACGCTTCCGAACTTAAGAAACTCGCATCAAATTGTGAATTCAAATGTCAGAACTGTAAAAAACAAAACATTGATGGTTTCCTTTGCCTGGAATTTATGAGAGGTTTAAAAGACGGTGATATTCGTTAAAAATTCTCCAGGATAAAGACACTACTACATTCCTTAAATTGATGAAAATCGCTACTGCTATAGAAATGGGGAAAAATGAAAACACAGCAATGTCTTGAGACACTCGAAAATAAACAGGTTCAATGAACAGAATTACTAAAAATACAGCTATCACATCAGCTAACACTCCAACCACTAAAACTAAGATAAATACAAGGTCACCATTGACAACTAAAGAACTGAAAGAGAAATGCTTTCGATGTGGAAAGGATGACGAAGAATATATAAAAAAGAAGAAGCTGAGGAAGAGCATTTACCGAAAATGTCACAAAACAGACCACATTGCCCGAGTTTGCTTGCAAAGAACTACCAATACCCATCAATTAGATGACTCTACAAGCAACTGTAGCCAAGATAGTATAGCAGACATCAATTTACTAAGAAATGAAATATCGGAAAACTACATGATATCAATCAAAATACAAGGAAAGGTCATTCGTATGGAATTCGACACTGGTGCACTTTATCATCAATGTCACTAAAATACTACAAAAACCTAAACATACAAAAGACAAATTGAACAAAATATGAAAAATTGAAAATAAATTTTGATAAATCGTCAATAATGGGTGTATCAAAGCTATAATATACACATTTTATTAAAACAGCGAGTTTATTTTTATATCCAGATGTTGTCTGCAGTGAAAGTGCGCATTCATGGGGTGCAAGACGATAACTGGGTATAAAAGACAAAATCAACCAGTATCGGGGTCTGATAAAGTTATAGCAACGTATTGGAGAGTATTCATCAAGAGAACCCTAACAAGAGAAAACAACTTTTATAGAATCAGATACACGAACGACAAGAAAATGGAACATTTTCACTTGGCACAGTTTATGAAAGGACTATGAAATTGGACTTCTGGAGTGGAAGGCCTGGTGACCAAAAATACAGGCTTCAACCTAGTTTAGGCACCAGTCTCCCACAATAAATTTGTACAAAAACAATATACCAATATATATACACCAATAAATAAATACAAATACAAAATAAATACAAATTTTCAGAACAGATAAAAAACTAAGAACATACACTGGTGAAATCATAAGACCTTTTGGAATGGCATATGTTAAATGCACCTACAAGAACCAAACCCTAAATAGTAAGATATCATTGATAGAGACGTTGAGCCAATTTTTGGTAGAAGCTGGATGAAAGAACTAAATGTTGAACTAGCCGATATGAGGAGGATAGTAGAAACCGCCGTTTAGAACGCTAATCTAGATGAATTGTTAGAAGAATTCTCATCATCTGTAATTAGGTCAGACTTGGGCAAGTTTCCTAACTTCCAAGTCCATCTAAGCCTGAAGGATAACACGCAGCCAATATTCATAAAACCAGAGAATTCCATACGCATAACCGAAGGTTGACGAAGAAATAGAGCGACACTCCGCGCAAGGGGTGATTAGTAAAGTAGACCACGCAGAATGGGAGACACCAATTGTTCCAATAGTAAAACCCAATGGGAATATACGACTATGTGCCGTCTACAAGGTTAGCTTAAATAAGGTAATAAAATATGAACAGTATCCCATTCCTATAATCGAAGAGAAATTCTCAGAGATGGAGGACAGCAATTCTGCACGAGATATTACCCAAGCCTAATTAAATATGGAAATTGACGAAGAAAGCGCCCTCATACAAACCTTGAGCACATATAAAGGAACCTGCAATATAAACAGACTTATGTTTGGAGTTAAGGTCGCACCAAGTCTTTGGCAAAAGTTTATGGACAAATTGCTGCAGGTCTTGCAGGTGTGAAATGCTTTTTCGATGAAATTATTATACAAGAGTCCTACTTCAACGTTCTTGTTAAGAGGCCTCGTAATGAAGCTCGTACGCGTTTATAATTTTTTCATTGCGATTCCGACATCGTTGTCGATTTGTTAAATAAAATATTTACCAAGGAAAGCATTAGAATTTACTATGTTGACCAGACTGTTTTTTTCACTTTGTCATGGCAGTAAGAGCCTGAAAGTAAATAATAGAATGAAATCCCTACATCAACTATTTGAATAAAATAGGGATATAAGAAATACATTTCTACGTTTAATAAAGTTATTTCGTACTGGATACCTTTATAAAGTAAGTAAAGGTATTATTGATTTGAAACCTGTCTAAAAATATTAATCAAAAGTTGCAGTCAAAGCACTGAGGACTACAAAACCCCTTAATACCAAATATGAAATGAAATGAAATGAATGAAATGAAATGAAATGAAATGAAATGAACGAAGACCAGGAAGCCTATCAATAAACGTAGTAATCAACTTTCGTGGCAAAGGACTGGTTTGATTCGGGAACATCAAGCAAATCTGTTAAGGGACTATCTCTCCTATTCATAAAAAGATAAAACCAGTTTAGTTAAATACTGGTCCTTATCTTTCACATTGCCGTTTTTTGAAAGACAAGAACAATGCCTAAACTTCACTAAAACGGGTTTGAACAACGTTTTGTCGTTATATGAATAATAGGGGTATGTGATTTTGTATAGATTTGTGACAGTTATAAAAAAGGTTATCGGATATAAGTAGTGACAGTTGACTACATTCAAAGCGGCTGTTGGCATATAGACATTATATGTAACTAGGTGAAGTTCAATCTGAAACTAGACCAATAGTATTTAGGACAACAGGCGCTCAAAGTGCCTTTACACTGACTCCTTGTTTCGAGTTTATCGACGACAGTGTGAACTAGTATTATGTCCAGTAAATCACTCAAACCACTTATGAATGTATGTATAATGTTCTTCATTATACAAGGCATAGAATGCATTGCACGTCGTCCAAATAGCTCCATTCGCAAGTATGTGCAACAAATATAATATAAATAAATTGCACTCACATTATGTGGAATGGAATTCTGCAATGCGGTGGGCGAGAGAGGCGCGTGTGGCCCATTACTACCGCTCACACTACCTCCACACTGAAACAATTTTTAAAACTGGTAAACATAGCCCCACATGGCTCGCGAAAACCAATTTCTAGATACCATGCTCTACGCTACTGCCACATCTGCCTTTAGCGAATAAATATTTACGTTTGATCCGGACGATGTACTTTCTATGTAACCGTGAGAATTTCCATGGCGTACAATACACTCGCTGTGTCAAAGGGTTTGAATGAATATGAACTACTTTCCGTAGACGGTAAAGCTGGGATTAACGCAACCATAAACAGTTGACACCGAGACAATAACCGACAGATCATTTTCAAAAAACTTGTCAATGTTCAGGAATCATGCGACGGCGGTAATGTTACAATTGTTTCACTTCAACTACGTGCAATGGGAACTTGTCTCGAGCTTAGCCTTGTGAATAGATCAATGTGGCCGTACAAAAGGACATAAATTAAGTGACATCGTTGTACTAACACTTATAACTATGCCACTATGCATCTCGCTGTTAATGTCTATGACGAATACAATAAGTCTCGGCTAATGGAATAATGTTGTGTATTCAGAAGTTTCTAAACGCTGTCGTTTGTTAGGATTATCGCGTCTCGTTCTGGTGAAACTATTGTTTGATGTGCTAAATTCGATTATGCAACATAGTACAGTACCTAAATAATGTTTTCTGTATCATCTACTTAAGTAACGATGAATCATAACGTTTTATCTTTTCAACAATCAGAATGTCATAATTTAATTAAAATTTTATACATAAGCGGTTGGTTTCTTGTTGCGATAATTGCGTTTATAAATCTCGAAATATGAATACCAAACAGCTGTAAAATGGTCCTTTAGTACTGAAGTTACGTCCCGGTATACTGGAACATATCCCAGTTTGAAGCGTTGTGTCCCGGTCAGTAAGTCAATTGCCCGGGTTGGTGAATTATACATAGAGTAGGTAGGTATGCACGATTACTCAGCCGGGAACGAGAGCGTGATTTGCGAGTGTTAAAATGACACGACAATGACAACTTGAGAAAAATATGAATGAGTGAAGCAAAATTACACAAAGGACGAGAAGTAACCCTAATAAAATTTGATAGGATTTAAATAATATCGTTGATTTTGCTATTAACGGTCGGCATGCTAATATTTATGGCTCTATTAGCAGCGGTTGCTTTGGTGGAGTTTTGCAGTCTTACGTTATAGTCACTACCCCTGCTATGCCATAGAAGAGAACCTTGGTTTAGAAATTAAAGGTACGCCTACACACACATCAGCTCGTAAACATCCACTGCGGAACATGGACCTCCCAATGAGCGGTCATAGGGGATATTGCCATAATCACCACGCTTGGCAGGCGGATAGGTAATCGCAGTGCGTTGTTATTGCAGTTATTGGCATACGCTAAGATGCTGCTGCTCGTGCTCTTAGTTGCCTTTCAAGACACCCATTGGTGGAGATCGGTGGTCTATTTGCTGCCGGAAAAATTACCGAAAAATTAAATTAAATGCCTGTAATTCTCCAGCTGTTGTACGCAGAGATTTCTTAGACCGGTAACAAACTCTACTGCGACACTGTTCTAGAGTACCTATTTGCGTTAGTTGGACAGTTAGCCCGCTACGTGCCGATATTCAGCGGCAGGGTGTACAGGAAAAACCGGTCGCTGTGCATTATTCTTAACTAAACTAACTAAAGTTGACGGCACGGTTGGTGCAGTGGTTGATACAGTCGACTGCTGCGCTCCGGGTCGTGGGTTCGATTCCCGCACGGAACAAATATTTGTACGATCTGCAGGTAGTTGTTCCGGGTCTGGGTGTATTGTGTGTAGAATTCATGTCTGTAATCGCACCCACAACACAGGAGAAATCCTAGTGTGGGGCAATGTTTAAAAAAAAAAAAAAAAAAAGTGTAATACAATAAAATGTAGTACATAAAAATAAAAAACATAATGTAATAATCTAAACTTACTGGTAGTTGGTGAGGGGGCTGAGCACGCTTGAGACGGGCCGGGGCGGTGGGAGCGGGCGCGGCTGATGCCGAGTACCAGCCGCAAGGGCCCACGCCCTGCGAACCCGCGTGTACACCGTGCTGGAACAATAAATTTCCACTTTATGTCTAGACTTTTCGTAATCGGCTTTCGCTGTGAAGCTAACAAGGCTTTCTGGGATGTCATTTCATCATCTCAGCTATTTAATACGTCCACTGCTGAACAAAGGCTTCCCCCATAGATTCCCACAATCGTATTGTTATTTTGTGAGGTATTTGCCAATACTTATAACGCTTGTCAGGCGGATTGGTGAACGCAGTACGGCTACTATTCCAAAGTAAAGAAAGACGCTGCTGCCCATCCCTCTGGTTTAGATTCACTTAGTCGCCGTTTACGACATCCACGGAAGGAGATGGGAGTGGTGCTATATTATTAATCTGGACACCATACGGAAATTCTGGGATAGCAAAAATAGATAAATAAACAGGAGTTTAAGTAAAACTTAGAGCGCTATATCAAACAGACTGGATGCATCGATCGCGTATTTGCATTGCCGTTATAGTGTGGTTTCAGCGTTGCAATATATTTCCCAAATTGAAAGGAATCTCAGAATGTATTGTCCTATGTAGTGTTGAGTAGGACACGATTTAAAAATGAGTTTGTAAGAGTAGCCTCTTTTTTGTACCGAGCCAGTACAATGTCCCACTTCAAATGAGGCGAGGCGCCATGACATGAAGCTTGGCGTCATGACATGAAGCTTGACGGTACATTTGAAAGAACGAGTATTTCATGTACTGTTGCTGTATTTGTACTGCCCTGTCTTACAAAGTGTGATTGACGTAATACTTAAAGAAAAGTAATAAGAAGCGATTGATTATAGACAAATGACAATTGTATCGACGTTTTTACTTATTAGCCACTGTAATATTATTGTGCAGGCGACTTATTTGTAAAACATGATTTTGATTTAAAATATACCTAATACACAGACATAAACAGCAACACAAGCAAAACAAGTAGGTATTTATCAGGCATTCATGAAATCTTTTTTTTCTAAAACTGTCGCGTCTCGTACTATAAACTAGTACATTTGTAATAGAGTGAATAAAAACATCATGTTGTCTCTTGCAGTCACGATAATGTCTGTTAAATAAAACGACGTGCTTTTGAAGCATGTGCCTCATTCTCTCTCTCTCTCTCACCCTACAGTTCATATGCGAGGAGTAGAGTAACGCGACATAAAATTTGAAGTGGTACATGTTATAATGTTGAGCCGCTCTTACAATATTGTGTCATGTCCGGGACAAATGTACTGCCTCTTGTATGTCCTACTCAACACTAGTCCTATGCAATTTCTGATCAGCTGATGGCATGGTTCTGTTCGAGACGATAGGCGACAAGCTTGTTATGTACCAACTGTAACAACTTGTCGTAGGTTTACCTTTTAAGACACATATTTTAGTTGTAACTACTGAACCCGCCGAGATATAAAGTCTTCATAAAAGCAATAAGAACTTAAATATGAATGTGTACCGTAGATGGAGTATTGTATAGATGACACACAAAATCCAGAAATCACAAGGAAAAGAGATGTTTCTATACAAATAGATGTAGGAGTAAGGGAGACAACATCATGATGTTTTATCTCTTTCGGCGTATACCTTTATTTTAGTAGTGGGGATTGTTTAGCGCCAGCAAACTGGTGCGAAACAATTTAGTGAAATATCTTGGTGCAATAATTTTCAGCCCAATAAGTGATATTTTTTGGGAACTTGTGTGTTTGTGCACGTTGTGAATGTTATTGAACCTTTAAAGCATGGTGCACTGCGCTATTTAAGGCTGTAAAATGACAATGGACGAAAAGAGTAAAGCATAACCTATAAATGGCAAGTTGCATATTATGTCGTTTAAATGGACCAACTACAGTGTGCTATGGCAATTTTTACAAATGTGTTGTAATATTATATGCTAAAACTGATTTTAGAGTCTATTTCCTCATATTTTTAAATTTATAATAATATTGGTTTGTCACAATAACCCATTAAAATTTAGGAGGTCACACGAATGTTTGCAGACAAACTGTAATGACGTAGATTTCATTTGTCCGAATTATAGGAATACCAACGAAGAAAAAATATTTTTCCCTAATTCATTGGTAATTTATTTATAGTATGGAATAGAATATATTATTAGTAACTATTAAAATATAATGTTGTAATTTGTGAAAATGTATGAATGTGTATCTCAATCTCTATATCTAATATATAATATATATATATATATATATATATATATATATATATATATATATATATCAATATCCAAATATCTCAATTGGGGGAGTTTAGGGTCTTACTTTTGACGCGCATGTAACATATCTACTTCTTTTAATTTATTCGTACATAATGATAAGAACGTGACAACTACCTACAAGAAATCTCTCTAGAAACAAGCTATGTGGTGAATTACAGCTGTTGGAAGCACCTTCAACTGTTTAAGTATCCAGCAATTAAGTAGGTACCATTAAAATAGAGTTTAAATAGGAATAAATCACCAGCTTTACTTTAGTGAAATCTCTTTTGCCTTAGCGACTTCCTTTAGAATTTTCCTTTCCTCCTAGCGATTTCAGCCGAATAAAGTCAACTGCTGGTCACAGGCCTCTCCCAAAGATTGCCACAACGACCGGTCAGGGTGCGTTGTGTGCTCATTCGGAGGTTTTGCCATAATAAGACTTGGTAAGCGGGTTGGCGACCGCAGTTGAGCTGTCAATGTACTCAAAGGACACTGCTGCCGATCCTCCGGCTAATCCCATACGCCATAGTCGCCTTTTACGACACCAACGGGATGAGATGGGTTGGTGCTATTTGTTGCCGGCACCACACGGCGGCCTAGCGACGTAGAAACATACAAATGCAATGCTATATATATATATGGAACACAATTTTAAATATAAGATCGAGCTTATAATAAGCAGTAGCAGTAACTGCTCCGACTGGTATTCAATATCATCATATCAGCCAAAAGATTTACACTGCTGAACAAAGGCCTCCCCAAAAACGACGGTTACATTCCATGTTTCGTCATTTTGGGGGAGCTTTCCAGTGCTCACCACGCTTGGCAGGCGGGTCGATGAGTGCAGAATGGCTGCTGTTCTGCATAAGGGACGCTGTTGCTCAATCTCTCTGATTTAGAGTCCCTTAGTCGCGTGGTGTCTGGATTAAGAATATAGCACCACTCCCATCTCCTCCCGTGGATGTCGTAAAAGGCGACTAAGGGAATCTAAACCAGAGGGATGGACAGCAGCGTCCCTTCTGTGGACGGTAGCCATACTGCGCTCGTCAACCCACCTGCCAAGCGTGGTGAGTATTGGCAAATACCCCCAAAATGATGACACAGTTGTGTAAATCTATGGGGGAGGCCTTTGTTCAGCAGTGGATGTATAAATGGCCAACATGATGTAGTCGCCTTTTACGACATCCACGGAAGGAGATAAGAGTGGTGCTATAATCTTAATCCGGACACCACACGGATGATGAACTCAATAAATCGTCTGTTGAATTTAACTAGAAGTACAAATAACATAAAATTTTCGAAACTCAAGCGCGGGACTTGGAACTTCCTTGCATAAATTAAGTATTATCTGGACTTCAAAGTACTTATAATCGTTAGTTTACACGTATCCAGAATAAATCAACTACTGCTAAATTTCAGATCGTGACAGGCAAGGCTGACCGCAAGCCGACCTTTCGTAAAGACTAAACGCGTATCATGAATGTAAAATATCAAAGAAGTATACTCAAGTTACCGGAGTCCACTTATAAATAGTGCGCAAAGAACTCATTGATATTGTGTACGAAAAACTGTACCATGTGTGTTGTAAACTTGTAATACAGTCGTAATTGTAACAGTGTAACGAATTGAAAGCACTTAGATAAACGATAATGTTGCCAATAACGATACATTCAAACGCACAGCTTTGGACATACGCCAAAACTGTTGATGCAGGTACGCTGTATAATTTTTTTTACGCAAATATTCCTTTCCACGCAACTTTTATCGTGCGTAAAAAACTGTAATAGCTTTAACAATCAAAGTAATTTTACTTAAAATAGCAACTATATTGTGGTTCATAAAAATGATTAATTACATGTTAGCTTCATAAAAAAGTACTTGAAGTATTGGTAGGAATTACGCGTTGAAGAAAGTCGGGCACCGCAGTAGTGCATGCGGAGTGACACGGATTGTGGACGAACGTTGCGTACTGAGTGGCTGATACATCGATAAAGAATGTACTGCAGACGTGCTGCTCTATAACGTTAGCTTTGTTTGCATATGTTACTGAAAAGTGCAACACATGACGTAACAATGAAATCCGTTCAACAGTGCTATTGAGTCTGTTACCAATTCGATAGTTTATGCTATATTAACACGGATTTATATGTTAATATAAATAAGAGTTTTAATGCTGCAGCTGCTGTACCTAACCTATAAACGTAACTATAATTTTCAGTCTCAAACAGTCAGTCGGATGTGCTGTGCTTAATTATGAGCCATGGAGATAATCGGAGGCGTATTGATGATTTGAATGTTATTGATTTTCAGACAGCTCTATTATTCTTGTACACATACAACACAACACCTACGATCTAACTTAGACGGCCTGCGGCTTTCATTAAATATATTCAAATTTTTTTTTAAAACGTTGCCCCACACTAGAGTTTCTCCTGTCGTGGATGCGTTTACAAACACAAATTCCACACACAATATACCCAGACCCGGAACAAATACCTGCAGATCGTACAAATATTTGTCCCGTGTGGGAATCAAACCCACGACCCGGTGCGCAGCAGCCGACTGTATCAGCCACTGTACCAACCGTGCCGTCAATACATGGCATGAAGTAAGATTTTCTTTCTCTTATAAAGAAAATAAATACCTGTGCCAATGGCGGGTGCGCCTGGTGACGGTGCACGTCAGAATTCATGTCGTGCTCCTCCTACCACGACTGCTTACCCTTCATCATCTGTAGACAAACACACAAATCATTAGTATAGTAATCGAAACGACCAACCCTAATTCTATACTAAAGTCTTGCGTTTGGTAAAGTAGTAAGACAAGTTGAACCGCTATGGCTGCGGTGGTATTTCTGCTGACGGATAACTTTTCCTATGTTGCTAAACGTATCTTATATTCATTTGTGTCGTAAAAGGATTGATATTAAGGGGACGGGCAGCGGCTTCTACCGTGTACTAATAAATAACACACCGCGACCACCAATCAGGCGATTATGCGATTATGGCAATATGGCCGCTCATTACAATAGTTTATGTTTATTCAGTTGCATTACATTTATTGCACACAACTTGTTATTTACGTCTAAGACGTACCACGAAACAAAGCCATTACAGATGAAATATTACATTCTTTATATCAACCAATTATATTAACTCTGCTAGTACAGCTCACACGAGTTTTCGGTGGTGGTAACGCCAATGTCATCAACACAGCAAAAAAAATGGTAAATGAAAAATACAATAGTCGTATAAAATAATTACGAAGTTTTTCATTTTGACTTTATTTAACGCGTCTGTTACGTTATTCGTGCAAACGTTCTGCTTCCTTAGATATATGTCATTATCCGATCACCAAGGAACAGAAACGTCAGGAATGATTTGTGATTTTGTTGATGCATTATTTGCTACTTTTTTCTTGGTCAAATAACGTTCGATTTATAATATTCGCGGAAACAATATGATGTATTGTTTAATATTATTTTATAATTATTTCCATAAGCACCTACTTGGTTTTTTTATACAACATATCTTTATTTGTAGACATGTTATTTAAAGCCAGTGTTTTGAATAACAACATGTTATGCGCTAATTGCGGAAGGCACTAGGTGTGGGCAGGGAGCGGTGCTGATTCACTCTCGTCCTTCCACCGATGATGTGGAACTAACGAGCGATGCGATGGCGCGCCCCAGCCAACCGTATCGTATCGTGACTAGCTACTGTTCATGTATGAGCCAACTTATGTAACACTACAGGTGGAAATGTAGATGACAGCATAACCATCACGCGTATCGTGTCTAGAAAATGTTTATTGTATGTAATCTTTGTAGCAATCTGTGCTTCTTTCTTTCTTTCTTTTGGTAAGTGCCCAACCTTGTATCATAGTTGTTCAAGCCTCCGAAAGACCTCGGACTTTGTTTTACGACTGCTATCCAATGACAACCTGGACTTACAATTTTACGTGCCCTCCGAAGTACGGAGACGCTCACTTCAAATACTACTACTATGCGGTCACTCATCCATAACCTGACCGCGCTAAGCGTTGCTTAACTTCGCCTATTGTCCACCGATCAGTGCGTGCAACTTTTATCCATAAGCGCTTTGCTAATAATTATAAAATATAATATTGTTTGTCTGTTTGCTACGTCTTTTAACGGCTACACTGCTGAACCAATTTTGATGAATTTTGACAGGGAGGTTATTAGAAAGAACACAGTTACAGCAGTACCTACTGTACTTACTATGCCGGAACACTTTATGCAGAGATATATTAGATAAGTGTATTATACGGTTTGATATACCTGTGGTGTACGGATTAAAAATATAGCACCACTCCATCTCCTCGCGTGGATGTCATAAAAAGTGACTAAGGGACTCTAAACCAGAGGGACGGGCGGCAGTGTCCCTTCTTCGGAACAGTAGCTATACTGCGCTCCTAACCAACTCGCTCGCCAAGCGTGGTGAGTATTGGCAAACTCAAAAGAGTTGACACAGTTGTGGTAATCTATGGGGGAGGCCTTTGTTCAGCAGTGGACGTCCTTTGGCTGATATAATGATACGGTTACATATTTATTTGGCTTTTACACGTTAAAGCTAAAAAAATGTGCTGATTCAGTGTCAGGATGGAACTTCAGTGATCGTTCCTTAATGAATACTAGTACTTAGTGCAAGCACGAAACGCACTAATTGAGTACTAAATTAGTGTAAATGGCTGGGGAAACCAATCTACTGCAGCGGGTCCACACTCTCAATGTAGAACGTACTTGAACCGGCTGTGCAAATGAAAATTGAAATTTGGTGCGATTTTTCTTCTACATACTTACTAAGATGCATATTATTTGTAATTGATTTTGATAAACAAACAAATCATCTAATATATTAGTTCTAAGAAATCTTTAAATGTGGTCTTAACACAAAAATAGATCAAGTTCAAAATCTTAATTCTAAAGATTTAGGATTAGATTGATTATTAATTTCGGCCGTAATTCGGCATGACCGTAGAAATGTATGTATGTTGTATATGTCATGGTGGCTCGGCGGCAAGCACTGGGTTGCGGGTTCAAAAGCTGGCATGTGCTAATGCGGCTCTTTCAATGTGTTTTTTTTTATCGTTGCGCCACTCTAGGATTTCTCCTGTGTTGTGGGTGAGTAGGTAGTAATTGGTTACAATATTATCTACTAACGGTATTTTAGATTTTCTCTCAAGTGGTCTACAAAAAATATCACAACGTTTAAAGTGTTTCCTGAAAATTTTACTCAAGTGAAGTTACTTAGCTGGTTTGCCATTAAGGTCTCGAAATTCCACATAAAATACACCCAGACCCGGAACAACTGTCTGCAGTTCGTACAAATATTAGTTCCATGCGGGAGTCGAACCGCGACCCGGAGCGCAGCAGCCGACTGTATCAGCCACTGCACCAACTGTGCCGTATGTACTTTGTTAGTAAATCTTAGGCATCACAGACTTCATCGGTGAAGGAAAACATCGTGAGGAAACCTGGATCTGTACGCTGATACGTGTTGCGAGATTTCAGCCCATTCAATCCAGGACTTTGAGCACTAGAAAGTGTGGTGATCAATGTGTCAATTCCTTCTCTGTACGAAAAGAAGCCCTGTCGCCTTGGAACAGTTACAGGGACATGTTTTACTGATCTTGGATAATAAATCAATGCGTATAATACAATTTATTTCAACATGAAACAACATTTTATTCTGTTTTATTTTTCATGTTTTCATCACGGATATAGCAATAATAATATCGATTTTTGAATGTAGTATCTATAGGTACATAGTTTTCATTACGGATATAGCAATAATAATATCGATTTTTGAATGTAGTATCTATAGGCACATAACACAGTAATATGTATGTTGTCCCACCAGCGTAACTCACTGATTATTACAGGTTTTTGCCTAATGCAAGTGTTACACGGCGTCAGCGACGGCTTAGGCATATTTTTCATTTTCATACAAATATGTAAATATATTATATTATAAAAAATTTATAGGATAGGTGGGTCTACGCGGAAATCTACTAAAGGGGTTATAATCAATGTCGCACGATATTGCTTCTAAACAGAATAATATTTTGCAACAAATGATATTGCTTCAAATTCATAAACCAATATACTAAAAGTTATCTAGCCCTCATTCGTGTAAATTTAGAAGAAAAAAGATATATTGCGCCATTACCCAAAAAACGTCATTATTTGCAGTGTCGCAATTACGACCTAATAAATAGATTCATCGTGAAAAAAATTGTACCTCTGTATCAAATAATTCTTTTTCCTAGGTATTTATAAAATAATGTTTTCATGTATTTGTTAAAGTCGTTGCTGTTTAGCTTAATTTAAAGTAAGGATTAATAATATTATCATTTCATATTATACATCAGTCTTTAATTATATACCTTCCCTGATAAAAAATTAGAAAACTGCCTGTATAAATAAATAAATAATAGTTTTAAAAAAAACACGCTTTTGTAGATAACCGAACTAAAAAGGAGAAAATAATTTTCAATAAGTTTAAAATAAGAAGAGTGATAAACAAAAAAAGAAAATTATTGTAAAAAAGCGTGGGGTGCTTGATTTAAATTTTTGTAAATATTTGTAAAGTAAAAATATCTGATAAAGCACCCCACTCTTTTTTACATTTTCTTTTTTTATTGGTATTTTAAACTTATTGAAAATTATTTTCTATTTTTTAATTTTTAGTTTTGCTCATGGCTGAATGTACTTGTTGCCTGTCCGTAGTCTCTCTCTCTCTGGTAATTACTTACCCAAGCATCTTCCTTTCGACGTTTAAGTAAACAAATTTTCCCTCCACTACGGATAAAATCATCAAAAGAATGAGACACTATTCGAGCCTCATCGCACTCTTGCCGCGGAAAATTGAATCGACATCTTATGGAGGTATTATTTTTTGTGCTAATTTGTGTATGTCGATGAATTTGTAATTTTTTCCGGGTATCAGAGTTGAAAAAATCGCTTATCCTGTAGGCGTAGCATGACCATTTCAAAGTCTTCTCTTCCGAAGATAGACAACGCGCTCTCTACACGTCGCGATATCTCTTCTTCCCGAGCATGAAGACTCGGCTGTCTTCGTATCCTTTCAAAGTTTCAAATTTCATTAGACCCGGGAACATTTTGTAATTTTATTGTGATTCTTGTGAAGTGAAAGTGAATAATGGCAACAAAAAAAGTAACTCATATTACTTACAACCTAGCTAGCTTACTTACTATGTAATATCTCATCTTATCAGAAAAAAAAAATCCTCTGCTGTCGGTCTAAGGCGGAGTGCAGTTTAGACCTTGGAAGCCCATTTCCTTGCTAACTGTAAAATTTTCGAGGAATTCATTCTCCGGCAGGCCCAGTGAGTGAACTCACAGAGTTTCTCTGCCTTCCTCGAGTTCTTTTCGGCATAAAAGCTTATTAAATAGTTGTGTTATGACCCCGACATTGCGTATTTACTATTTTGTGTTAGCTAAGTTTCCGTAATCCTTTAACGCAACGCAAAATCTTACGATATAGATACGAAGAAACTCTTGTCTACGTCTCTTGGGATGTAGACTATTTGACAAGAAACATCTCTATCCCTAAACGTCAAAGATAGACAAAATACGTTGGCCATGCTCGACGATGAAGACTGTTGTCTAGGGAAGAGTAGAAACTACTCTTTCCGTTCATTATTGAGATCGCCATGCTCGGAATGGTAGAATGATTGCCACTGTCTACATCCAAATGTCATTTTTGTCTTCTCTTCCGTCGACAAGACCGTTGTCTTCGGTGTTCATGCTACGCCTACTGAGGATCCTGGCAAGGATAATGGGACAAACTATTTAAATTATTGCATTGTTATCAGTCCTTCATAAGTGTGCGAAGGGGATGAAAATCGAGTGAAAAAATTCTGTTATATAGATACATACCAAGCTAATAAAAGCGTGTTAAAAATGAGACTAGATAAGTAAATTAATATACATGTTACCCTAACACGTCATTTTTGGTAACAGTCAGTCATTTTCCTGTTCAATAATATCATTGTCAGTATAATATGTCATTATCCACAACTTCATGATTAAAAATAATCCAATACCTTCCAAACTATTGGCTTGTTTTGAGTGCCTTTAGAACACTGAGAATAAGTAATCCGTGTTTATTTTGGCTAAAAACTAATCTTCTGCCATAAGGTTTAAAATAATAAATAATTTTGATCAAGAATAGGGTAAATCTACTAAAAATATTATTCTTGATCAAAATTATTTTAAACCTTATGGCAGAAGATTAGTTTCAAAACATAAGGTGGCAAAACATATACTACCTCTAGTATATGTTTTGCCACGCGATAATACGCGATAGCTTAAGTAGTGAGTTATCGAGCTAGTTACGTAGATTTCCCTTGCGGTTAGGTAGTGCGATGTGCGATTTGTGCGTAGTTAAAATTTCTTGCCTAACTAGAATAAAACAAGACAATCTTTGTTTGGACGTAAAGTAAACAACGATATTCAAATTACAAATAAATTATTTACACTTACTTCGTATTAATACACCTGAGCACATAATGACGAAGGTCACACCCACAGTATAATTTATTAAAATTGTTCTCGCTGACTGTAATTATTGTAGAAGACGACTAAATGTAGGTACATGAACAGGAAAATTCAATCGTCTAGTAAACTTAACCACATGCGATGGAAAATGCATCAAAGTGTAACATAAATAATATTATATTTATTCAGGTTACCTAATTTATTTTAGCTTTATGTTCTTGTTTGTTATGGCTTAACAATTAAATACTGATTATAGTCTGTTTACTCTTTTTTATCTTACATGCCTTTTGTTCCATAAGGCAGGTCCGAACGTAAGGGTGAGATTCAGAAACGAGTCTAAGCGTGAACTTACGCTTCCATCTGTCTAAATGCACTACTTACGCTCATAATTGTATTCAGACGATCGGGACGCGACTTAAGCTTAGCGTAAACTAAGCTAAGCCATGTAGTGAAGATCGACTACTTTGGGCGAATCTAGCGCCACTAAGCCGGCGAAGGTGTGCTTGCAACAGGAACTATGAATTATGGATATATGAGAAAGTTGTTTACTTTGATCGTCATAATTCTAATTAGCTTTATTATGGAGGCTATATTAGTCCAATATGTTCAACTATTTAACAAAATATCGTCCTAACTTACTCGCAGTAATACAGCATGTAAGAATAATTATGTACAGAATAATAAACTTATCTGATTATTATATGACCTTGTGATTTCAGTCCACATCCGCAAATTTCAATTTTATTCAAGTCTGTATCAGTATTTTTATTTCTAATATGATGGATGTGGAGTAATTAATAATTTTAGGAATTATTTTTCAAACGCTGAAAAAGAGGCATTTCGAGTAGTGATTTTCCCTCGTAAAATGTTCATTCCGCGGTTAAGAAAGATGTTACAACATAATTATATAGATTATAATACATAATTATATATAATCTATATAATTATGTTGTAACATATGTAATGACATGTGTCAGATATTTTGTTTCGCTCACTCCAATGGCATTTTGTATATATTGCTATCCTTTTTATTTTTGCCTGACTACACAAGTTTTGTAAAAACCGTATCTCACCGATAAACATTCTCGTATTTAAAATGGCCATATAGAATAGAGTACAAACTTAGCCAAGACCGACGTAAGTTTGAGAGGGACTGTGTCTCTGAATACGAATTTTGAAGATGCGGCTACTTGGCTCAGTTAGAGCGTTCTTCGCCCGTCTTACGTTCATGTCTCTGAATCTCACCCTAAGACCGATAAGCATTAATTCTACAAGAACTACCAAATTATTAATATGACCATGCATACGACTGGAATTGAATCAAATCCCCATCTATTATAATATAAATTTCAGTGGCACCGTAGCTCGTCAATTGACTAATTATAATTTTCTTTAATTCAAATCGTATTCTAGTTAACATTCTTATCCTTATAGATATGTTTAAAATGTACTAAATCTTAATTAAAGCAATTAAACGCTGGTTCTCTCAATACTATGTGGTTTTATCATTTCCATGCTAGAGGAGAAACGTGACCGAAGGATTATTAGTCGCGCTGTAAAGCCTGTAAGGCCAGGACTGATCGTGTAGTTGTTATTAGATCACCACTTCGGAATCCGTCACAGATCCGTATATGGTGTCTCTGAGCGTAAACCACTTACTGGCAGATACTCTAAATGAAGTATAGAATTTATTTGGTCGCACACAGCCACACGTTAGTCGTATACAGTGAGCAAACATGCCTGGAAAACATAAGTTTAATGTGTAACCAACATAAGTACTATTGTACCACACAAAGAATTTTGCAATGTACAGTCAGCATCATATATAAAGTGGCAGCCACGGTAACCAAATATTTAGAAACATCCAAAGTGATCACTGATATCCTGTCAACCATGGTCGTCTAATTGTTCAGGTCACCAATCGTGATCAAATATATCGGAACAACAAAAACGTCATTATATGAGGTCATTCAAACCGTCATTATTATGGTAACAAGCACAACGCCAGTAGTTTCCAAGCAGCCAAGGTATTCAAAAATATGTAACACGCTAGTAAAATGAAATTTATCTTAACCTCATAGCGTCTGATTTATCTAAACACAACATTGAACTTGACAATATTGGAGGAATAAAAAATATTTCTTATACCTATCTCTTTCATTTCATGCGTGACGTCATTGGCATGTGTTTTGTTTTATGATTATATTTTGAAATTGGCAAATAAATGGGTACAAGACTATGAAGACTTGTTCCCATCAGTCCCAATTGTTTTTTTTATTAATGAGAAATAATAACTCTTTCTTAAAACGAGCGAGTTTAAGTATACGTCATAATGTTAGATGCTAAGTGAACCTCATTTTATTATCAGTATGTATAATAGTAGATGTTACATACGAGATCGACGACGGCTTCAGGAAAATGGTTTACAACACAGAATGCCTGCTAAGAAGCAAGGCACAAAGCAAAGAGTTTGTAATTTGCTGTTTCAATAAAATTAGAAATGAATTTTATTCCATTATCATAATAATTTTAGTTTGATAGTTCGAAAGCCCCTTTCACACAACACCAACTGAATTTATAATAATCGGCAATCAGACAATGCTTATAATCAGCCCGGCGAACTAAAACAGGATTGTAAACAATATTATTTTACGATCCTAGAAACTTTAAATTCAATACAATGGTACGTACCTATGTACACGCAGGATGTTTCTAGCCTTTTTTTATTCTTTTTTTATTGGTGCTCAGTGGATATTCTTCATGAACTTCCTTCGCCCCGGGGAAGGGCGAAGGGGTACCGGGGGGCCGGACTCCTACCGGCTAAAACCATTGGGGCGATCATCTTCGGCACCTAAGGGGGGCTTCAGGTCCTCGTATGATCACACTAGAGCCGCCCACTGGTGCCACGCCTATAAGCACATCTCGGAGAGGGTGACTGTAAAGCGGTCACCTCCCCGGGGGGATTGTAAAGGATCCCCCAAAGCGTCCCACGGCAGCGCGTGACCACATGCGTGCTACCGTCTTTTCTTGGGTCGCTTCGTGCGAGCACGCAGATTTCCCAGGCTACGCACCCGT
This sequence comes from Diloba caeruleocephala, assembly GCA_947459985.1. Lineage (NCBI taxonomy): Eukaryota > Metazoa > Arthropoda > Insecta > Lepidoptera > Noctuidae > Diloba > Diloba caeruleocephala. Next base: position 10,768,419 of record OX381618.1, read on the forward strand.
GAACCCAGAGGTCCCCCGCCTTGTAGCTACGGCAGGGGGTTTCAGGCGTATGGGAATTAGGCGCCAGGGCGATTATTACCCTGGCGCCGTCTCCTCCTTCTTCGAGCGGGATCGGCCCTCTCCCGATCCCGCTCTGCGGTCTCCTTCTGGAGCATGACGCTCTCACAGAAGGAGACCACTGCATTCCAGTTTTCGTGCTCTGCCAACATAGCCGACACTACTGCTGGCAGAGAGAGATCTTGCCCGATCCGATCGACCAGGATCCGCCGCTCGGCGGCCCACGCGGGGCACGCCTCGAGCGTGTGCTGTGCGGTGTCCTGGCCGCTATCACAATGGTGGCATTGTGCCGTGGCCTCACGTCCTATCCTGTGCAGGTACGCACCGAAACAACCGTGCCCGGTAAGCACCTGCGTCAGGCGGTAGGTGACGCGCTCGCTCCTTCTGAGCCAGGCTCCAAAGAGCGGCAAGACGGCCTCGTCGACGCGCTTGGTTGCAAACTGCACTCGCAGGCGATGACGCCACTTTACAAGTGCGCGCCGCCGAGCCAGCCGCCGCAGCCTGTCCAACGCCCCTGGAGGCGCGCCTTCGCTGTTCTGGTGGAGGGAGCGTGTCTGATCGTAGACCCACGCATCCATCTCCGCCAGGATATCGAAAGACCGTAAACGCGCCAGGAGAGTAGCCGCCTCGTAGGACACTGTTCGGTATCCTCGTGCGATCCGGATGGCCACTCTGCGCTGCAGACCGTGAATTTTGCTTCTGCAGCGCTGGGTCGATTTTACACAAAACATACCTAGATTGTAATGTGCACCGGGTTGGGTTTGTTAATTTAAAATTATTGCAAATTGAACCCTGTGTGGTAAAGATAAAGTTCAGTTCACTAGTGTGTTTCATATTTTTGAATACCTTGGCTGCTTGGAAACTATTGGCGTTGTGCTTGTTACCATAATAATGACGGTTTGAATGACCTCATATAATGACGTTTTTGTTGTTCCGATATATTTGATCAAGATTGGTGACCTGAACAATTAGACGACCATGGTTGACAGGATATCAGTGATCACTTTGGATGTTTCTAATTATTTGGTTACCGTGGCTGCCACTTTATATATGATGCTGACTGTACCTATTGCGATTTGCCAGTTGTCGTAATGTTCATTTACATATTTCGTGATAATGAAAACATTCAACACACAACATGCATAAACTACAAGAAATTTAATTTTGTTGCTGCCAGTAGGTATTAGAGGTTACAAGAAAAATAAGTTCTGAACTCGCGCACAGATTAATATCAAAATGAGTGTCTACTCGTGACTACGGTCAATGCAACTTGTTGAGGTTAGTTAAAATATAATTTTGATATTAACCTGTGCGCGAATAGACCCGATATTATCTTATGATGTCATGTATTCAATTCGCGAAAGTTTAAGAATTACTGTTTTAAAATCCCTCACCGCCGCAATAAAAACGCCAAAACACTACGAGAAACTGCAAGCTCAGTGCCGAGATAAGAAATTTTGCATTGGTGTATCGAATTATATTCGCATTTAGCTTGGAATCGTAGATGTTTGCAAGTCAAGCAGGTCTGTCAACTGTCAACAGTCGGCGGTATACGCTTGAACTTACACTGCGTCATTTGGCAAGCTGCACAGAAATCGTAACGAGTACGACAAAACAACACAAGCAACGAGATGGGCCGTCAGAGGATGCAGGCGCGTGCCGAGTTGAACGACCACGGGGACCACGCGCGCGTTTCACTTTCATCGCATCCCGCCCGACAAGACCGCGACTACGCGACCTCCATTACAGAACAACATCATTCATCACTACATCACCACGTTTTCACTCCTTGACTTTTTAGTACAACGTTGTAAAATCAGCCTAAAATTGACAAAATAACGACCAAAAATCGTTCCGTCAAATTATTTAGCTAACCCAATTATGTCAATCACTCACGTCGAATTGTGTAAATAGAGACTAGGTTTTTTTTATATCTAGGTAGGTATGCGATACATATTCCCACAGCCATAGACATCAGTTCGGCTCGAATGCTTAATGCATTTAATTTTGTTTGTGTTTTATTGTTTCACTGACATTTAGCCTCTGCCACTTTCGCCTAAGTTTATGAATCGAACGCAAATTCAAAAATGATTAAGTTAATTTGGGACTTAGGAGAATCCTATATTTTTTACACGAATCGTTGTAGTAGGCATTACACAATAGTTGAATTTAATAGTGTTGTAAAATATGTAGTAGTAATAGAGAGTATTTCGCGTCATAACTATAGTTGAAATTAAGGTTAGAGTGGACTGTGTCGGTCAACGACTTTTAGCCTTAAAATAAATGGAGGAACTATGGATAGGAAGTTATACGCAACAGCAGACACATTTTCAATGATCACTGTTTATGTTTGGTGGACGCTTTGTTTACGATTTATTTTTAGTTGATGTAGTTTTTAGTTTGTAAAATAAAATACACGATAGTTATGATATGATTAATTAATTTCATATTAGCCATATTATGGCTACACAAAATTGCACCCAAAATGTTGGTATTTTATAAACCTTACTGCTAGCAATCATTCTATTATTTTTTATGTTTAAAATTGCACTGTTCCTGACTTAGATAAACCTGATACAAATCTACTTGGCGTAACTAAATTAAAAACAAGATTGATGATACGCGATTTTTCGAACGCATCTACAGTACAGTAGCACGAACTTAGCAAAAAATTCGGCCTTAAACCGGTAAAAATAGTTTCCTTCCCTCGAGGTCACATAAAAAACAGCTCTGCCAATGCATTACTAAAATAATGACTTCTTAAATTCCTGCTAAGATTTGTACGGGAATATTCGTGAACCTTTTTTAGGTCAGAAATGTAAGAATCATTTTCGAGGATAGGAAGTATAGACTAAGGTAAATGAATGAGTATAAGGTCTGTGCATACATTCGACATCTTAATCGTTTTATTTATACTACGGTATTTATAAAACGGTACGATGTTGCGATAAACCGTCGGAAATAAACCTTGCAGCAGTCAAGGTGGGTACGACAGTTGTAAATAACTATTTCCGGACGCCATTTCCATGTTCGGCGACCATTAATCCTGTTTTGGCGAGTGACACCCCGTTTTTATTGTAGTCTATAGGGTAAAAAAGGTAAGAGCCACTCCTTCGTAGAAAATTTCAGTAGAAAAGTTATGACGTAGCAGTATTGTCTGCGATGATATCAGATATGAGCTTTTAATTATTTTAATTTACAATTCTGTATATTACATAACGAAACAATTAACATTATGACGCATTATTTGTATTAATAAACTAACAAGATAACTTACCTCGTGGGTACCTAAAAGCATCAGCCAAAGGTTGTCCACTGCTGAACAAGGCTGAACAGGTGGGGTGGTAAGCGCATTTTGGCTACTTTTAGTTACTAGATTTAAGATCTAAGGATTTTGGATTAGATTGATTATTAATTTCGACCGTAAGTCGCGTTTTGCTACATCCAGGGCAAGACATAAAATGCAAGTGGAAGGACACCGTGGGGTTTTAGCCGGTAAGAGTCCGGCATGCCCCTCCACCCTCCGCCCAAGGCGGAGGAAGTCAAAGAGGATTTTCCCACAACAAAAAAAGGAGATGGAGGATGGATTCTTAACCGTATTAAGAATCACACGAAAACGGAAACAAACCTCTAATAAACTTAGTTCTAGCAGTTTTGATTGCGTACCGAGGTTTACAATTAGAACGAATACGAAATCGCGTTCGTATGTTTTGTAATTTGTAAATATTAACTTTTTCATAGGTCTTTCGATACCTTTAACTAACTTATAACGACAAAGGCTTTTTGTTAGTCAAAAAAATTAAAGTAGTAATTTAGAACAGCGGTGACCACATACGGCTCGCTAGCCTTAATGTCGTCCGCAGAGGTTTCTTATCCGGCCGTCGAGCAAGACAAAAGTAAGCCTGTCATTCTAAAAATATAGGATTTCAGATGCTTCTGGTGATAATAATATAAGAGATTTCATCTCCTCAGTTATTAAACTGATATTTTTAGTTTTCTTGTGCATACTCGGCCTTATAGGTACTTGGATAAGTAAGGATCAGAAGAGATAAGGATATTAATCAATAGCTTCATGTTTTGCGTGCCTGTTCAATTTACGGGAATGATGTACTCTGTATCTTTTAAAATCTTTATTTCTGGCTTCAAATACTGCTCCCGACACATTGCCTATTGTATTTCGTTACATTTAAAATACTTATAATAATATCCAGGTACAGGATTTTCAGGACATACATAACTGCTAGATCTGGACTCTGCAGCTTCATTAAAATACACTCGGGCTATTTAATGGACGATTGCAGCCAACAGCAATTTTTTTCTAAATATCTGAACAGTAAGTACTTACGGTTCGTGCTAGTTAACATTTAAAGTGATAAAGTGACAGTTTTTTGTTCAACTTAAAATAAAGAAACACGAAGTTAATAAATATTTTATAAAAAAATATATTTATTGAAACTAGAATACTAGGTTTTACTGGTACTCTAGAGTTGCAGCTATGAATTATCTCCTTTGGCTAACCCACAAAATTATGTTGAAAACCTCTCAATATAGTCAGTAGTAAAAAAATCTAATAACCCAATTACTGGCACTTATGAAACGTCAGAATGTAACTTGCACGGTTCCAATTGGTAGGTCCTATGAAGAAGAGCAGGCAAATAACGCCATAGACACTCTTTTAAAATAATTTAGATTACAATGTTGATTTGTAGAAATCACTATGGTAAAAGATGACAAAGATGTAGGTTAATGCGTAAAGAAGAAACTCTGATTGAGATGCCTGTTGTGAATCGTTTTAATACCTTTCAAATGTCTAATACGTGAAGTCGCGTTATTCCTGCATCATTAGTACGAGTAATGTCCCGCTCTTCAATCAATTATGGTTTTAATTTGTTTTTTATAACAAAAGTGCTGTATATTATTTTGCTATTAAGTTTAGTGTTATGGCTGATTATGCAGCCATCCACAGGGCACTCTTCAAGATCAATGAAATTAGTTCAAACTAGATGGGTTTACAATAATGTCATTGTTGAGTTCCTATTGCCTCTTCCGTTTCCGTCATAAGCCCACCTCAATAGACAGGTGACTTTTTAGTATGGTCTTTCATTATACAAACACATTGATATAAAGTGGCTGTACACGAAATGGCACTTTATTAGAATTCAGATGAATCAAAAATAGGTATTTGCCGACCGTTAAAATATATGCACTGGTACTCATATGCATGGGTTGAGCAGCCCACATAGTACCAATCAAGGCGGACGTGTTAACACATTGGCCTCGTGTCACTGAAATGACTGCCGGTTTTCCTTTATAGACGACTCCTATTGTGGATTCCCACAAAGCTTCAATATTTTGATACAAAACTAACGATTTGCCCTAGTTTGCCTCTGTGGTTTAAGAATAACAGTTAATATAAAAGACTAAATCATTTGCTTTGTTTGAATCAAAGTTAGGATTTTGTCGTTTTTAATGTTTTGATACCTTTATGATAATTATAATAAAATGATAAATAAAATAACATAACTATGATAATACGTAGACAGGTATTTATGTTAGTGTAAAGTTACGTACCTTGTCGTGTTTCAAATTTGACTGTCTTCATTTGAAAAGGAGTAAGTAATCGCTTTACTTAATACACAATTATCTTTAAAAAGCACATTTGCCACCAACAAAGGCTGAATTACATTCTTTTTTACACTTCAGTCTTGTTTACACCCAACGATTTTCAGTAGTGACTCAACCCTAGTGTGGTATCTTTGTTTATTTACATGAGGAACATGTTTATCACTGCACGGTAGATTATTACCAAGTTAAACTCCGCTTATATACGCACATATTCTAAGCCAAGAGTTTCCGTGACAATCAACGTACATATGACGCGACCGCCAATCGCAAACTGTCAGTGGGGGAGTCGCCGGTCGCGATCTGCCAACAACTCGTGAATATCCCTATTAGTAAAGGTATTACACAAACGATGTCTATATCCATGCCATTCGTCTCTTTACTGCGTAATCGTAAACGGAGGCCGACAGAATTGGGCACAGAAAATCTTCACGGTTAGAGGCAGTGATGAAAACATTAGTAAACTGAGTTCTAGTCTTAATAACATTACACCATCTGTAATTATGCTTAATACAGATTGGGTCGGATGGTTAATATTTCTAATGCTAGCTTACAGAGGAGTCTACTATTTGGAAGGACAAATAAATTTATCGTAAAGCAGTATGACTACGCAATACGTACAATATGCATAAGGAAGACTAAGCAAACGAGTGTCGATTTCCTGGTGCGATCGCTACGGTTCTCGGATTACTGCGAGCCGACGGGCCGCGCCGAACTGCACGAGTTGCACACAGGAAACGTTCCAACACATTGATACCTTGTAATTGACACGAGTGCAGTTACCACGTGCTTACTGAGCTCCAACATGCTATTATATTACGAAAGTATAGAACATGACTCAACACAGCCTAGCTTTACAATGACGACTGAAATTAGGGAACAAATGCATGTGTTTAGTTACAACACGTACATTTAATAAATCAAGCAAAGTTTATTAAACAAGGTGCTATATTTTGAATCATTGTAATACGAGTAAGTAAATACGTTTTATATTACTGGTTATAATTCAGTAAACGGGTATCCGTTCCCGAAACCGCTGGGTACGATAGAAATCTTTAATAATATGAAACATTAGATTTTTTCCTCGAAATCAGGTAATATAGGTATGTCTCTACTCTAGTGTGATCTTACGAGGACCTGGAGCCCCCCTTCGGTGCCGAAGATGACCGCTCCAGTGGTTTTAGCCGGTAGGAGTCCGGCGGCATACCCCTTCACCCTTCCCCGGGGTGAAGGAAATTCCATGTAGAATTTCCACTGGACATCAATAAAAAAAAAAAGGTATGTCTCTAAATTGGAAATATTAACGGTCAGAGGGGAACAACAACTTAAGAATAAAACAGCAATTGTGCATCAGTCACCAATGCCACCGTCTCAGGAAGTATCCTTAATGAAGGTGATGACATTACAGATTAAACAATCTGTCGAGAGACAACAACTACATAAATGTTTTACCATAATTTATATCTATCAACATTGTAATTTCAATTATTTTTAAAAGAATCTCTATAGTTTCTTGCCGGATCTTCTCAATAGGACCGACTAATTGAAACCGTGCATTTTAAATTCTGACGTTTCATAAGCGCTAGTAATTGGTTTCTCTGAAATAAAAATATTGACTTTGAAAGAACATAGTTATTTTTAAGTTTGAACATCTTTGTTCTATTTAATATGGGATTTTCGTAATTTTGCAATGATGCTGAAGACTACATGATAAAGATACATCACTAGAAGAACGTCAATAACGGCAAAAGGTGACAATTTAGTGCAATAGTTTAACATAAAGCGCATATCCCGTCAAAAGGTCCAGTTGCACATCAATTCAGTGGCAAAGTTAATTCAATACAATTAGTGGTATTTGTGGCAACTGAAGCGTTAGAGGGATCCGGGCACGGTAGAGTTTGCGGCGCGTTGCCTTACAACCAAGTGTCGTTTCACCGCTTTTATCGATATTTTTTTGTCCTAGTACTAAAGCCGAGAAAAGTAGGGTCGATTGCCACTGGCCCAATGGAATATCCTATAGTAACTAACAAGTTGTAAGCATTTTATTATTCGTAAAGTATAAGCTTCAGGCCTAAGCTGACTTAGCTTTGTACGAAAGCAGTTGGTATTAACGTTGTCAAAACCACCAAACTCTTGAATGCTATTTTATCTTTTTTGGTGGCGAGGTGATTGTGGATTTTGGTTTACGATGTAATAAAGTGCTATTATGAATGCAAAATCGTAGACTGTGGGATGATGGCAATGTAATGGGCTTTTGACAACAAACCTATTTCAGTAAAAAATAATATTTCACTTATATCGATGTCATACGCGCACAAAAGTACTAATTATTTATTTAGACTTTGGTGAAACGTAGGTACTAACTGTAAGTTATCTACCGTTTTCGCTGATTAAAGCTCCGAAATTCCATCTCCTACCTATTACCCAATGTACTTAACTGTAAATACGTACCTATACATATTATTACATTTAAATTTTCTAAAATAATATATACACATTAAAATTAGGTGCTCCTCATCGTTGTAACTGTGGTGAAGATTTCGACCACTCCGGACATCGTGTCCTGTCTTGCAGTAGTACAGGTCGCATAGCACGGCATGCCAATATTGAAGACATTACGTACGTCGTGATCTTCCGGCGCGCCAGCTATATTGGAACCCAATGGCTTGGCACGTAACGATGGCCGATATGTCGTTACTGCCATGGAAGATGGGTTGCCCTCTGCCGTGGGACGCAACTTGTGTCGACACTCTTGTTCCATTCAATCTGTGAACCACGGCAGGCTGTGCTGGCGCTCCTGCTTCTAAAGCGAAAGCCCTCAAATGGGGTAAATACAATGATCTGATCGGTAATTATTGTTTTGAGCCGTTTGGGGTTGAAACGCTTGGGTCATGGGGTCCGAGTGAACGTCTATTTTCAAGGATATTCTAGACGGTTGGTCGTCAGTTCGCGTGGCCAGAGGGTTGGCCTTTTCTTTGACCAAAGAATAAGCATTGCCCTTCAACATGACAATGCTGCCAGTCTTTTGGGAAAATTACCAGCTGAGAGCGATGAGGAGAACTTTGACGCCTAAGCGCAGCGGCACTTTTTTATGGGTTTTCTTTTTGTTTTATCAAATAAAAGTTGGATGTCTGAAAAATCTAACGTAATATTTATTTCTTGCCACTAATAGTATCTTTTATAACACGACTATAATCTTTTGAGTGACAGGCGTAAACACGCAACTACACATTTTTGTGAAAATGCCCATTTAGTATCTTTGTGCGTTACGCGTACATAGATATTTTGTTTCCAGTTGAATAAAAATTTCCAGGTATGCGAATTGTTAAAATATGATGAATCAATGAAATTGACAGTGTTAGGTACTAATATATTAAGTTTTTGCTTCTAAACCCATTAGTATGTGGATAACAAGTGTTATCGAGTGTCAACTACTTGCTCATTAAATTAACTCCGCAAACACGGGCGTAACGCGCGCCCGATGATGTCACCAACAGTTGACAATCTACACTAGTAATTACTTAATAAACTCACTAATAATGGTCTGGAACTTAAATCGACGTAATATTAACAAGTCTGTGCCTATCTGAGTAGCAATTACTTCCTTTTATTGACTATATACGTGTTATTCTGTATTGGCAATGTCAGAGAAGCACGAGGCTGACAGCTAAACGATTTTTCCTATCGGAATATCAATTTTGCATTAGGTTTAAAGAGAAGTAGCTAAGTCCGTCAATCTTTGCCATCGTTTTTTATATATTTATCAATTACAATAAAACTATACGATTGTTGAGAGCTTAAAACATTGCGTGTAAATAGCTCTGTAGATGCATTACTTACATAACGTATAATGCACGATTTTGACAACTTTGCTTTAAAAAGTGAAGTGAACAAACCTGGAGTGGAAAGAAGTATCCTACGAATAAGATTTAGAGTTAAAATGGCAAATTCAGGTGCAGGTAAACTGGTAAAGTTGCCAAGGCTGTCAACACTTGTTTGATCTTGCGATTACGTAGTTAACGAAAGAAAACTCAGTAGTCCGACTTGATTAAAATATAATAGCCTCTATCTCTATATTGCTTTCTTCGAAATGATGCTAACATTCGCGCGGACTACTACGTCGTATAAAATGTCAACAATGAACGTTATTAGGTTATGAATTATCGTCCAGTTTGTTGACTTCGGACCACAAGGACGTCTTTAGTTTAATCGGTTTTATTTTTTGCTAAACAAAGTTACAATAAAGATTAAAACAACCGTGACCGCTACTGGGTATCGCATCTGTGACTCACTATGAGCTTGGATGAATACTAACAAGCTACCGAGATAGATACAAAATTTAAAGTAATAAACGACACGTTTGAAACATTATATAGCCTATTGTATCAACCTATGAAAAATATATTTCAAAAACCTTCAATGAAGACTCGATTTGTTTAGCTTCTATAATAACATTTATAATACTGTTTTCGCACGTGTATTAAATGGTTATGGCCTTAGCACCAAGCGAGTTTTTACTAGAGCATCGGCCCTATTGTTTCTAAGATTCTCACATTTATGATAGAGTATATATTTAAACCGTTCTTAAATTGGTGTCATTAATTTTTATTGTATCATACTTGGGTGTTTTGATGTAGGTATCATGTTACTTCCATTGTTATATAGTATTCAACATTTGAAGGTTTATGAACCTGAAGATCCTTGTGTCCACTTTTGATCAATGACATGGTGAGTCAGAATGCGCTTCTACATCTGCGCACTGATGTATTCTCTAAATATAGGCACAGACACAGCGACTGCTTAATTATACCTACCGCTTGCATTGGTCCAGTGATAAATTTAGGTTGTCATCAAGTCCGCTACGCCCCAAAAGCCTTCCGCTTTGTACAAGCGATTCACATTTAGCTGGTAAGCCCCAAGCTGCTTACACGGCGTTATGCGTTTTATTAATAACCAGTAAACCAAGTGGCAACTTATTGTTGTGGACTCGATTTTCCTTATATGTGTAACGTGCATGTTATTAGAAGCTCATATTAGGAATGATGCGTATAATGGTGACCTATTTGTTTCAGTTGGTTCACATTACTTAACCTCGGAGATAAGTTGCTGATAAGCTAGTCTATACTCGTGTATATATACAATATATATTGCTAAGAAATGGCAATAGGAATTAGTTGCTTGATCGTATCATTTCTTATCCCAAAGCTTAACTCTTAGTTCTGCTCTCTCATTTAAATCAGCTGGTCTTGCATTTCCAACATTAGGCATAATTAAAAAAATAATGAACGTATAAAAGAGCATCTGCCGTCTGAAGAGAACCAAGAAGGGGTTTTCAAGTCTATGAAACCACTGAGAGACGCAGTTGGATCACTATACGGGGGTGTCGTCCAGTCTTTAACCCAGGCAGGCTGAAGGCCGCCTGTTTAGTGTTAAGGAATCGCATTCCTCCCAAGTTCATTCATTTGTGTGTTCAAGTGTTGTCATTCTGAAGGATGATTTCACTGCGAGGGTGATATACCTACGCACCTTTTCCAAGCGAACCGGCAAACAACTAGGAAACATCATTGCGCAGACTACTTCGTAATATAACCATCTTGCGTCATCTATGACAGTGTCGAACACGGCAATTTAGCGTTGTCGGAATTTTTGTAACATTGCGCGACACCGATCCACGCAGTGTTGCTTTTGAGCTGGATTCAAAATATGTGCCATCCATCTAGCAAAGCTTCATAACGCCTGAATATTTCTAAAGGATTTTCTGTACTAAAGGAAATCGAAGAATATGCTAGTAGAATAGAATAGAATATAATAGTAGGTGCGTCAATCAACTATTTTTTTGTCCCACCCCTTCGTTTTCCTTATTGGAAGTTTACTCAAAAATGAAAAATTAATTATTTTTAAATATAGTTCTTGAAGCTAATACTAATGCTATCAATATATTGAGTAAATTATCAAAAATCTTCGGACATTTTTCAATACTTTTACTTTTAGATAATTACTGTCACTGTCAGCCACTGTCTCACATAATTCCAAATTGATACAATGAAAATATGGCTCATATAAGACAGTTCTGTGAATGTGGCAAGGCAGAGGGTACTTTAGAGCACAGATGTTTCTCCTGTCCCAATCTTGCCTTGTAGGATATTCTTTGTTCCAATTTTCCCAGACCCTTTAATATTCCATTCCTTCTCACCCTTAGAATACTAGTTAAATTTATTAGAAAGAACAATATTAAGCCTTAACCTACTTGTTTTTATTTTACTTTAGGTTATTTATTTTACTTATTTTCTTCATAGACCGGGAAAAACCTCGAAGTTGAATATAAACTTGTCTTAGACTACATAATTATAGTGTGAGGGTGAGATTCAGAAACGAGTCTAAGCTAAGGTCACGCTTCCATCTGTCAAAATGAGGGGCGTAAGTAGTGCATTTTGACATATGGAAGGGTAAGCAAGTTCACGCTTAGACTTTTCTTCTTTTTTTCTGAATCTAGCCCTAAGAACAATCTGTAAAAAAAAAGTTCTGTTTAAGTCTTAATTTGCTTTTTTTGGGTTACTGAACCAGGTCCGGTAGATAATCAAGGGCTATTAATTAATACTAGTGTTATTTTATTACATTTTGTTTTATCCAACCTGGATGGAGTTGGGAGCCATTATATTAAAATTGGAATTGGAAGTCAACTGTAATTTTAAATAAATGTTTTGTTGTCGCGATACATCAAATGTACAGTAATTCAAAAAACCTTAACTACATTTCTCTAAAAGGAATATGTATCGGTGGCGAAGGGTGGAAATTTTCAGAAGGGAAGTCATTAAAAAGCTCACTCACCAATATGCTTCAAGCTCAAACATAAGTGATGATTTGTGATTAGTGAAAAAGAAAAATTGGTCCAACCAGTGAGTGAGTCAATGTCAATTAATGCCATAATATCATAACCAAATTCATACATATTTTAGCCATATACATAATAAATATACTTTCTGTTCGGTTGAAAAACGTTTGAGTAAAAACTCACGTTGCTCGCTGAACCAACTATATATCGCCGTTATACAGTTAAAACCAATTAAATGGGGTTAACTTTAAAAATGAGGTAACAGCATGGCTAGATTCAGTTTTTGGAGCTCTATCGACTGTTACCAAAAAACCAATTAAATCCGGAAATCCTACATGACTAAGATGGCTTTAGGATAAATCGATTTAATACCAGACATTTTATTACTAGCCCCATGAAAAAAATATTTAGAGATTTAATTTTAAATGTTGGTCTCTGTCCTGAGTAAAAAGAAAGTAGAATTAGATACGTTGCTCGAAGCTAGTTCAGAGGGCAAGTAAAATAAATTACAATCGCATACTTGGTTTTACTTAGTAACTAATTCTCATAAAAATAACGTAAGCCGTTTTACTTGTCTTTGGCTGTCGAATTTTGATTACTGTTCGTACCAAACATCTAGAGGTAAAACCAACTATCTTAGCGTAACGAAGGGCGCAGTCGGCAGTTCGGCATTAATCGTGCTCGTGTTTACGAACGATTACATGGTGTTACTTTGTATACTATGATTTCGTGAATATAATTGTCATTTGAAATCTTCTTAAATAAAAATGACTGAATGATTTTATACCCCGAATTAAAGATCAATGTTTGATTTGCACAAGACACGCTCGTTATCATTCAGAGCAACTGAAGGAAGAATTGAGCAACATATTAGGAGGAAAGAGGCATACAATAAAGAAAAAGCCTAGGATGAAAACAATTTTCTGTTAGTATCTTTTAAACTAACTTAACTATTTTGTAAATACCGAGAGGAGATATATGGGGAGGGTTAATTTTACAAAAAAACTCACCATTTACAAGCTGACTATACTTACTACTCAGTCAACAAAGTAACGGGAAAAGATCAATAATACACAAAATGTTTGTTATTCATCCAAATTTATTTTATCACCTTCAAAGTATGCTCCTTCAGAAATGATACACTTACGCCAACGAATAATCCAATCATCAAAACATTTTTTAAACGCTGTTTCCGGAATTGAGTTCAGTTCTCGCCGCGAATTCTCCTTTATGTCTTCTACCGATTGAAAACGGGTGCCACAAAGTGGTAATTTGAGTTAAGGAAAAAAGAAAGAAGTCGGCTGGGGCCATATCTGGTGAATATGGGTGTTGCTCGATGGTATTTGTTGAGTGTTTAGTCAAAAATTCGTTCACAATGATGGCCGTGTGTTAAGGTTTATCGTGGTGCAAAATCCAAGAATTTCCTTACCACAAATCTGGCCTTTTTCTTCGAATTTGCCCTCTTAAATGCCGCATAACGCTCAAGTAATATTCTTTATTTACCGTTTGACCTACCGGCAAGAATTCCGAGTGCACAAACACCGCGATAGTCAAAGAAAACAGTCAACATGACTTTGACTTTTGATCGACTTTGGCGTGGTTTTTTCCGTTTCGGCTCAGTTGGAAGGCGCCACTCCGAAGCTTGTTGACTAGTTTGCATGTCAAACTCGTAAACCCACGTCTCGTCACCAGTAACAATGCGTTTCATGAAAATTGGGTCAGAATTGACTCGTTCTAGCATGTCCTTGGTCCTTGTTTCTGAAGAAAATTCTGGTCTTTTGGGACTAGCCGAGCAGTAACATGTTTCATACCCAAATGATTCGTTAAAATGGTACGGATCGACTCGTGAGATACAGAAAGTTCGGCGGCTATCTCTCTCAAAGTTGAATGAGGATTTTCAGTCACTATTTCCTTCACTTTCGCGATGTTAACTTCAGTTGCAGACGTCGATGGCCTACCAGAGCGAGGCAAATCTTCCATCACATTTCGACCGCTTTTGAACGCTTTGTATCACTCATAAGCACGTGTTTTTGATAAAGTCGATTCACCGTAAGCCTTCTGTAACATTTTCAGTGACTCCGAACACGAAATTCCATTGGCGATGCAAAATTTAAGACAAACCCTTTGTTCGGTGTTTTTGTCCATAATGAAATTCGCTATACACACTAGATATGATATAACAAAAAACAGCACTGTATTTAATATAAATAACAGATGCATGCAACTCAAACTCCGCGCCAAAATGGAAAACAGTTGTGCCAATCTAACAACAACAATAAAAACAAAAATTTGAATATGGAACCATAAACAAATCATCCATTCCCGATACTTTTTTGACTGAATGTATACGAAAGTGCTGAGCCCAACGCAGCATACTGCTTCACGTGGTCGGAAGTGAATGGTATAAAGTCAACGCATAAATTGGCAGTATTTTTTTGCACTGACTATCAAAGTAAAACACCATCCCACGTAAATGAAGTGAGTCTGTTTTCGGATACACCAAATACACCAAAATCGCAACAAATATGTTGCAGGACTTTTACTATGGGCTGTTCAAGAATTTCTCGAATCCGCACACGTATATGGAGGTGGGTTTAATGCAAATTAGCATTGAGTCCACCCAAAGGAATACAGCCGCCTTCATGTCCGAATAGATGAATGTGATTAGGCGCGCTCGATCTAAAATTGTGTATAAAAGGGTCAATGAAGATACGTATCGTGTGAAGGAAGTTAAATTTAATGTATTCAAAGTGTGTCAACTCTTTCAGATCGTTAAATGAAATGCTGAAGTACACAACTATAAACGAAAAAGGAAACAAAGTGGCTAATGAATGTGAATTTTAGCACTTGAAAGATCTGGTGAAAAAAATGCTTAAGAAAACAACTGTATCATATCAGCCATAGGACATCCACGGCTTAACCAAGGCCTCCCCATAGATTTTCACGAGCGCTCATATGCCGCCCTATTCCAACGACTCCCAGCGACCTTCACCAGGTCGTCTGTCCACCTCGTTAGAGGTCGTCCCACGATGCGTGCGCCGGTGCGCGGTCTCCACTCGAGAACCCCAACAGCCATCAGTTCCACGAGCAATGTGCCCGCCCATTGCCACTTCAGTTTACTAATCCTTTCAGCTATGTCTATGCAACTTTAGTTCATCTACGGATCTCTTCATTTCTGATTCGATCTCGTAGAGAAATAAATACCAAGCATAGCTATCTCCATAGCTCGCCTAGTGTCTTTGAGCTTTCTTATGAGGCCCATGGTGAGTGACCAAATCTCTGTTCCATATGTCATCACTGGTAACACACACTGGTTAAAGATTTTCGTCTTGAGGCATTGCGGTATTGTTGACGAAAATACGTTGCGAAGTATGCCGAACGCTGCCCATCCGAGTCGGATTCGACGATTGAACTCTTTCTCGAAGTTGAACCTATCTAACTGGACAGTTTGTCCCAGGTAGACATACTCGTCAACAAGTTCGAGAACAGAGCTCCCAATGGCTAAAAATAATATGAACAAGGTACATAAAAAAAAGTGACCTAAAATTGTAGTTCAAGTATGACACAAGTCAAACTTTCTCGGCTATTGATGTTACCGCTGACAACAAGACGCTGCTGTCGCTGTAGATACACTCAGACTATGGCTACGTGTCAAGGAACAATAAAAAGGGAACTTCTTTACTCAATGAGCTTGCACCGCCTTTACCTTCTACAAGTACGATTCTACTACTGCCCTTTCCTGACAAGCTTCATCTATAATGCCCTGCTGACAATACCTGCTGCCAAAAAACAGACCTCATCAATTTGTCTGAGAATGGAGTCATTCCAGAGGAATACCACAACTGGTAAGAGTCTCTGAAAGTTGATTCACGTGCTAAATAATGGCTTTCAGCGGCTACAATGTCCCCCAGAACTGACAGTTCAGTTATGGACTAACAGCTGTTATTTCTTATCTGAGCGACCCAACCTGGATTCTAATGGTAGTTCCTGTGTTGTCTCCTGGATTTTGTGATGAACATTGTTTTGACCATTTAACTACTTTTTCTATACATTTTTTACTACAAGATACATCCATTTTACTTTCTAAACTTTACAAGTAAAACCAAGTAAATAAGTGCTCTTCCATTCGTTTTTTTTTTACCTGACTTTATTTTCCGTATAATACCTCAAACAAATATTATAAAAATAATATAACATTAGCTAACAAATATTGTATATTTAAAGAATTTTACCTAATTTGAGGGATAAATTTTGATGAGTCTGTCATTTCTATGGTATCCACATACTTGTGTATTGTGAATAAAGTTAATTCGGTGTTTTTTGTTATTGTTAAGCACTTAGGTATACTTAATAAAAAAAAAACAATACATATAGTTGGAAATGAAGCAATGCAAAAATCATTATAACAAGGTTTTATCCATTTCAAATGCTGGCAAGAACATGAACCTTTTCTAACTGCATTATCGACGCAGATTATGTGTAGTGCCAAAAAAAACAATCGGATAAATTTAATATAAAGATTTTGGAAATTTTGTATGTGTCTCTTTCTCTGCTAAAACAGATCTTATGGGTTGCACCACATCTTAAAAACTAGAAATTTATTTAATTCTGAGATGAATTACTGTGTTGCATGTATTTGTTTGTAATTTATTTTCTCAGAAAATTTAACATCACTTATAGAAAGGGTTATAATACTTAAAAATTGTATAGAACATACAAATGACATCATATTCTAAACAGTCACTGCATAATATGGGTCTTTCAATATACTGCTACAAAAAATAGCCATAAGGGTATATAACTATAGAAATTCAGAATTAGTTATGGGATTCAAGGTTTTTGTACACTTACATTGTGAAACAGCAATTATCCTGCAAGTTACTTATGAAATATTTTATTTCAACATGAATAAAAAAAAAATTGTGTTCTAATTTGGAGTTTATTAATTTTTAATCAAATTATTGATCAATCAATAAAACAACAAAAAAGTTAGCATAATAGATGTTTAATATTTGAATTCTGATTTGACCCAAGCTCGCATTGATGAAATTTTGAAAAAAATGTTACTTGTAAACAACTTCAAATAAAAAACGTAGGGTTGGTGCCTGAACTCCTGGCTCCCATAATAGCTACCACAATAACTAAGTTCATCTTTGAATAGGCGTATTGAAAAAGTTCATAACATGGAGTTATTTGATATGACTTTAATACTGGTAAAAAATCTACTGTAATGTAGTTTGGATTTCTGTAATGCTAATGGATAAATCGAGGACGTTTTATCCCGCCTACAATCTACAGCGAAATACCAACACCGTGACAAACATCACTTTAGAGCTATGACGGTAAACAATAATAAACTTACCAAAGTGACGCCAGATAGATAAGATGATAATATGATAAAACAGTCTTCACTTCATTATATATATCACTAACTGATATAGGAAATTCATAAAAACACAACACATACGTCACTCAGAAATCCGCCATTTTATAAATTATATTTTTTTCTTATCACAACTATTAGTTAGACAACAGAATTTCACGTTCAGCCTAATTTATTCTAGAGATGATTTTCCTTCTTGGACTGGTTTTTTGTAGCTAAAAGATTATTAAATGAAATTCAAACAGTAAATTCTTTAGCTTTTGGCAATGTCAGTAATACCTAAAATTACCAAAAACAGACATGATGTAGATTTAAACGAAACTATTGAAAACAATACAACGTCTTAGGTGGTCGACATATTTTCGCAGATTTTTTTATATTTGAGAATATTTTATGAACTTGTAAAGATACATTAATCTGAACACCGTACAACGTTGCCTTATACACATGGCTACGCATCAACGTAGACTATTTGGACTTTGAACTATTAGAAGTTGAACGCTGCGAATCGTGCGAGAGGGGTGTAGTACTTTGTCATTTTTGTTCATTTTTGACAATGATGTAAGAACTATTGGCTGTTTTTTTAACATAATTCGCAAAGTATCGGCATTGCCGATGCCCTATAGCGTAGATTTTTAAATATACTTAGTTATTAGTTTTCTGATTCTGCCAGACACTCCCTTGATTTGAGCATTACGTGATAATAGATTGTCTATCTGTATCCCAAGATATATAACATTGGTGGCTTTTGTTAGGGGAAGGCAAGAGCATTGGACAGACTGCGTATGGCAACCATGGCCTTTGATAGCAAAGGTATCATCAGGCTGCGAGGATGATTTGAGTGAAAAAGAAATATATTTAGTTTTCTCCACATTCAAAGTTAAGCTACTGGCAGATAACCAAGACATTACAATGCTGAGTACAGATTCTGCTCGTACGTGTGCTTCGTTGCAAATGTCTTAGATAACTCTAAAAATATATAACATATTAAGTGGAACCAAGTCTCCGAGATCGCAAAAAGGGCTGGTTTTAAATGGTTAAATCAGGTAAATTAGGTCAGGTTACTTTCGACGGATACTTCTACAATCCCACTGTAGACTGGCCCATTTTTTAGTTTATTTATTTATCTTTATAATATACATGATGATGCAGTAATTACTGAAGTAAGGTTATGACGTTGTTCGGTAAGGACTCAGAGAATTAGGATACAGTACTAATAAGGGAAAAGGTAAGGGGCTCTATAAGATTGTCGTTGGTAGTAACAACAAGCGTGGATTCCACCAAAGGAGTTGAAAACGCACATCCATTTGGTTGAGGGGAATGGGGAGTATTGACTAAGTCATTATGAGCTTGTAGACACTGCTACACGTCAAGCTCGACACCATATATGACCATAACTATGCTATATGCTATGCAGAAAATTGTACGAAAAGGACTGCCTATCGTGGCATCGGCCAATCACAGCATTTGTTGCTTTGCGCTTACGCACAAAGACGCACTTTTTTTTTAAGAAAAAACTGCGCATCGTTTGGATCCTAACGTGAACGCTAGAATATAAACATTATTTATATGCAGATAATGTTCACATTCATATAAACGCTTGCTTTACTTAGCATAGTAGGTATACTAACATATGGCAGCGCAGTATGTTGGACAATGACTTTATTACAAACCTGCAAAGACACTTTAAGGAAGGTACAAAGGGTAGCCTGCATTGGCATTACTGGAACTTTCAAAACCACGCCTACAATGGCACTCGAGTGGATTTTGAACATTAAACTACTTCATATTCACATACAAACAGAGGCAATAAAATCTCACTACGGACTTGCAAAGGCAGGCGAATGGTATCGATACAAGCCCTGCACAAAACACACATCAATGGATCCTGTAAAAGAACTGGATGACTTAATGGACATGACCTGCGATGCTGACATTCCAGTCTATATGTTCAATAGGAGATACAGTGTACATATACCCACAAGGGAAGAGTGGCACAGAAGACTCAAGCCCTTAAATGATACGGCTCATCTCATGTGGTATACTGATGGATCTAAAATGAAGTCAGGTACGAGAGGGAGCAGGAATTTAGTCCAATGACTGCAATATCAGCCAATCCATGGGGCACTATACATCGGTTTTCCAGTCGGAGTCCTATGCAATAATTGCCAGCTTATGAGAAAAACTAAGGAGGAATGTGAAGGACAAAACCATACACATACTCAGCGACAGTCAAGCAGCTTTGAAAGCATTAATCTCCTTCAAAGTAAATTCGAAACTAGTCAAGGAAGGTTTTATCCTATTAAACAAACTAGGAAGGTACTAAAGGTATGGAATGTAACGAGAAGGCAGATCAAGTAGCAAGGGCGGGCTCGAATGAGCAGTTCATCGGCCCTGAACTATTTGTAGGAATACCTCATGGTACCTCACAACAGGCATTACATGAATTTGCTGATAAAGACCATGTCAGAGAATGGAGGCAAGTGAGAGGCCTACACCATTCTAAGACTTTCTGCAGCATATAACTAGACGGGCTTAAGAGATTATTAAATCTAACCAAAACCCATTTAAGACACTATATAGGCATAATCACAGGACACTTTGGCACCAAGGAGCACCTCTATAGGATAAAGCTGAGCACAACGGACACATGCAGATTCTGTATGGATAATCAAGAGTCAATGCAACACATTTTGTGCAGCTGTGACGCTCTGATAAGACGTAGGGCTCCAGGCAGTTATGCCAGCGGAGGAGTAGTGCAGGGCTTTGGGCAGCACAATGGATCCAATAGAGTCGAAGTGCGTTCGGCTTATGCTGAGCCCGTGAGAGCCAATCAATAGAATAGCATAGTAGGTAGTCGAGCCCGAAGTCATAATTTTATTCATCTAATTGCTAACCAACTTTTATTTTATGTATATTGTCAATTTTGATATCTGTTACTGTTATTGAATCCCGAGGTAACACACATAGCTTATGGTAATTTTGATAGTCTGTTATAGTATACATAATCAGCCCGATACTGTCCCACCGCTGGTTACGGACTTTTTCTCACGGTGAGGAAGGTTAGGCCGTAGTCCACCACGCAGGCGAGGACGATGTTTTACTTCACTGTTAACGCAAGTGATAATCAAATTCTGATCCGCACATGAATTGACAACTCAGAGGTGCGGCCTGGATTCGAACTCAAACTCTCCTCTATGGAAACGTTCAACCACTATGCCATCACTGCTCTTGTTATATAGTATTATTTGGTTGTTGATACTTAACAATTTTTTTAAGTTGATTTGGCTTTCTGTCTGTCACTCTGAACAAATATTTGTATGATCTGCAGGTAGTTGTTCCGGGTCTGGGTGTATTTGTATGTGGAATTCATGTCTGTAAACGCACCCACGACACAGGAGAAATCCTAGTGTGGGGCAACGTTTTTTTTAAAACAAAAAAAAAAAATGCTCTCGTTAATTTCAACTGTGTTGTTATTATGTTCATTGTTGATTAAGATTTTTAATTATGATTGGTTCCTAAGGTAAACATGTGGGTGTGTTTAGATTTTGATAGTTATTTTATCTTACCATTTCAAGCGTTAAATGAGACAATTTTCTATACTTACGGGCCCACCGCTGTCCGCGTGTGGCTTTGTGAATTAAACTATTTTGGATAGTTAATTCAACTTAGACTTTCTTCGACTGCTTCAGTTTCCTGTCAGGTAATTTTGATGACACATTGATAAATGTAATGAGTGACTAGCTTAGGCAATATGCATAAGGACCATTCAGATATAAGCGACCTTCGATGAAACCGGATAGCAGAAAATTCTGAGCTACCGCTCCGAAGTATTCCGCCGAGTATTTGTATGAACTTCCACGGGTAGCGCGAAACCAGAATACAAATGAGCAGCAGAATGCCGCTCTATATTTTCACCACTCTCAGTGGTAGCGAATACCGCTTTAGGCCTTTAGCTTTGGGTCCAAGCTATCTCTAATCAGTTCAGTAGTTTTGCTGTATAAATGTATCAAACAGATACGAGTATATTTAACAGATAGACAAATGTTTTAATATTATCAAGGTATTTCCATTAGGAATATGTTCCCAAGCTTCCGATGTCTGTGCAAAATCACGTCGACACATTGCTCTGATGTGATTACGCAATGCAGGTCTTATCTTACTCTAACATCTAATCCACATAAAACTTCATAAAAGTGTAATATGATGTACATAACACTTTCTATCTAGATCCTTAGCTATCAATTTTGCCTGGTGGTTTCAGCCAAATAAAGTCTACTGCTGGGCAGAAGCCTCCCCAGAGATCGCCACAACGACCGGTCTGAGCATGTTGTGTGGTCATTAGGGGGTTTTGCCATAATCACCACGTTTGGCAGGCGGGTTGGTGATCACAGTTGAGTTGTTAATTTACTCGAAGGACGCTACTGCCCATCCTCCGGTTAACCCATAGTCACCTATTACAACAACCACGGGATGAGATGGGTTGGTGCTATTCGTAGCCGGCACCACACCGTCAAAATAGTATATCCGATGTACTATATAATCCATGTGGTGTCCGGAATCCGTGTGGTGTCCGGAAATCCGTGTGGTGTCCGAATTAAGATTATAGCACCTCTCTATCTCCTCCCGTGGATGTCGTAGAAGGCGACTAAGGGACTCTAAACCAAAGGGATGGGCAGCAGTGTCCCTTCTGTGACGAGGTAGCCATACTGCGCTCACCAACCGGCCTGCCAAGCGTGGTGAGTATCGGCAAATACCCCTCAAACTTATGACACAGTTGTGGAATCTATGGGGGAGGCCTTTGTTCAGCAGTGGACGTATAAATGGCTGATGTGATGACTATTTTGTCTGGCATGAATCAAAATACGGAACTAAATTGTAAAACTGAAATCTCTTCTCTGCATTTTTTTTATAAATGACTACCTGTTTTATCGTCAACTATACCTACCTAATATTAACCTTTGCAATGGACAGTTTTTACAATGGGCACGGAAGAAAAAATGTATATAACGTTTATCATTTAATTAATTAAGTATTATTCTATTTATTCAATAACTAGCGCTTTGTCTGTGACTTCGCTAGGAATTGAGAATTTCCCATACAATCTTCAACACCCCATTTAACTTAATTAATTAAGTGTTTATTCAATAACTAGCGCTTTGTCCGCGAATTTGCTTAGAATTTAGAATTTCCCATACAATATTCACGGTTAGTGCAGTGGTTGATACAGTCCACTGCTGCGCTCTGGGTCATGGGTTCGATTTCCGCACGGAACAAATATTTGTATGATCTGCAGGTAGTTGTTTCGGGTCTGGGTGTATTGTGTGTGAAATTTGTGTCTGTAAACGCACCCACGACACAGGAGAAATCCTAGTTTGAGACAACGTTTTTAAAAAAATGTAAGTAAAACTTCAACACCCCATTTAACTTACCTAATTAATTATTTATTATATTTATTCAATAACTAGCGCTTTGTCCGCGACATCGCTTAGAAATAAGAATTTCCCATACAAACTTCAACACCCCATTTAACCTCTTTAGGGGATGATTATTATGCCTATGTCCTTCCCCAGGGTTCAAGCTCAAAATGCATTAAAATCAGTTCAGGGCTTTAACCGTGACAACTTAACAAACAGACAGAAACACTTTCGCATTTGTAATATTTAATATATTTAGCAGTAGTAATAGCCTAGTACGAGGGCGGCACTGAAAATTTCGGGAATCAAGGAACTGACACAACATTACTATTTAAAAATGTATTTATTGCTTTTCGCAGTATTCTCCGCGAAATTTGACACATTTTTCCATACATCATTTCGGCCGAATGAAGTCCACTGCTGGACACAGGCCTCCCCCAAAGATCACCACAACCACCGATATGGATGTGTTGTGAGCACATTGGGGGGTTTTGCCATAATCACCACGCTTGGCAGGCGGGTTGGCGATCGCAGTTGAGTTGTTAATGTACTCGAAGGACGCTGCTGCCCATCCTCCAGCTAATCCCTTAGTCGACTTTTACGACACCCATGGGAGGAAATGGGGTGGTGGCATTCTGAGCCGGCACCACACGGCATTTTCCCATACGATGGAACCAATCATTGAAGCAACCATTCCATTCGGAAGTCGGGGTCTCCAAAATGGCCGTTTTGTAGGCGTCCACAGCTTCTTTAGGTGATGAAAATCTCTGTCCACGCAATTTATTCTTTATTTTAGGGAAAGTATAGAAATAATTAGGGCTTAGGTCGGTGCTGTACGGCGGATGGTCTAATAATTCTATGTTTTCTTGCTCTAAAAACTCTTTTGTTCTGTGCGTGGTGTGAGAACTCGCATTGTCGTGATGGAGGATGATGCGGCGGTTGCAGTTCTCTCTACGGAGTTCAGAAACGACCTGTGGCAAACAAATGCTAGCATACCATTCTGCATTAACCGTTCTTTGTCCCTCAAGAGGAATAGTCGTAACATGGCCGGTTTTGGAGACAAATGTGGCCACCATTTTTTTTGCAACACTCCGTGAACGAACAATTTTTGTTGGCTTTAACTCATTTTCGAACACCCAAACTCGTGACTGGTTTTTTGTTTCGGGTTCGTACGCATATATCCAGGATTCGTCACCTGATACGATGTTGTATACAGCATTTGAGGATCCTGCGTGGAATCTTTCGAGAGTTCTGACGCACCAAGTAACGCGAGCCGCTTTTTGCTCTTCACATAGCAAATGTGGTATCCATCGGGAAAACAACTTTTTTACACCTAATTGTTCATGCAAGATTATTTGTATTTGACTCATGCCAATGTCTAAAGTTGCCTGAATTTCGCGGTATGTCACATGTCGATCTTCCTCAATCAGCTTACGTACAGCATCAACGTTTTCTTGGGTGACTGCAGTTTTTGGACGACCTTGACGAGGATCATCACTGAGCTTGACACGTCCACGTTGAAATTCAGCAAACCAGCGATAAATTGTGGTTTTGGATGGGGCTTCATCACCAAATGCAGAAATCATCCGGTCAACACACTGTTTTTGTGTTAAACCACTTCCAAAGTCATAATAAATCATCGCTCTTGAATTTTCTCGAGTCAATTCCATTTTCTCAACTACTAAACAAGTTTGACAAAACCTTGTGACAAGACCGTGAATCTTTTTTTAAATAAATAAATTGTATTCGATTTGTAAAACCAAGGAGTTTTCAATTAAAAAGATTTTAATATGACAGGAACAGTGGAAATATTCCATTCCCGATACTTTTAGTGCAGCCTATATAGTTGAACGCTTGCCTTCCACACAGGAGTCCAACCCGCACTAGGCCAGCGTGGTGGACTAAGGCGTAACCTTTCTCATCCTGAGACAAGGCCCGTGCCCAGAAGTGGGACAGTAATAGGCTGTTTTTAAAAAATTAAATTCTAAATCCTTTACATACATAGGCTGCACTAAAAGTATCGGGAATGGAATATTTCCACTGTTCCTGTCATATTAAAATCTTTTTAATTGAAAACTCCTTGGTTTTACAAATCGAATACAATTTATTTATTTAAAAAAAGATTCACGGTCTTGTCACAAGGTTTTGTCAAACTTGTTTAGTCGTTGAGAAAATGGAATTGACTCGAGAAAATTCAAGAGCGATGATTTATTATGACTTTCGAAGTGGTTTAACACAAAAACAGTGTGTTGACCGGATGATTTCTGCATTTGGTCATGAAGCCCCATCCAAAACCACAATTTATCGCTGGTTTGCTGAATTTCAACGTGGACGTGTCAAGCTCAGTGATGATCCTCGTCAAGGTCGTCCAAAAACTGCAGGCACCCAAGAAAACGTTGATGCTGTGCGTAAGCTGATTGAGGAAGATCGACATGTGACATACCGCGAAATTCAGGCAACTTAAGACATTGGCATGAGTCAAATACAAATAATCTTGTATGAACAATTAGGTGTAAAAAAGTTGTTTTCCCGATGGATACAGCATTTGCTATGTGAAGAGCAAAAAGCGGCTCGCGTTACTTGGTGCGTCAGAACTGTCGAAAAATTCCACGCAGGATCCTCAAATGCTGTAGACAACATCGTATCAGGTGACGAATCCTGGATATATGCGTACGAACCCGAAACAAAAAACCAGTCACGAGTTTGGGTGTTCGAAAATGAGTTAAAGCCAACAAAAATTGTTCGTTCACGGAGTGTTGCAAAATAAATGGTGGCCACGTTTGTCTCCAAAACCGGCCATGTTACGACTATTCCTCTTGAGAGACAAAGAACGGTTAATGCAGAATGGTATGCTAGCATTTGTTTGCCACAGGTCGTTTCTGAACTCCGTAGAGAGAACTGCAACCGCCGCATCATCCTCCATCACGACAATGCGAGTTCTCACACCGCGCACAGAACAAAAGAGTTTTTAGAGCAAGAAAACATAGAATTATTAGACCATCCGCTGTACAGCCCCGACCTAAGCCCTAATGATTTCTATACTTTCCCTAAAATAAAGAATAAATTGCGTGGACAGAGATTTTCATCACCTAAAGAAGCTGTGGACGCCTACAAAACGGCCATTTTGGAGACCCCAACTTCCGAATGGAATGGTTGCTTCAATGATTGGTTCCATCGTATGGAAAAATGTGTCAAATTTCGCGGAGGATACTTCGAAAAGCAATAAATACATTTTTAAATAGTAATGTTGTGTCACTTCCTTGATTCCCGAAATTTTCAGTGCCGCCCTCGTATATACATTTACTCCTACAGACTTTAGCGACATTTCCTTAAAAGTCATCATTGTAATTCTATAAATTTATAATCATTCATACCCATTAACTGTTACACAGTTAATGTTAATAACAGATGCATAGGCGCTCAGGCGCAGCGCAAATCAAAAACAATGTATTACGAGACTAGCTAAACTTGCTTACAGAATATATACGTATATGATACGTATCTATATGTATATTATGGATAGAGCACTGTATGGTGGTGTGTGCCGCGCACTCAAACTAAACAGGATTTGTATAGGTTGATGTGTACCCGAATTTCGAGTATTTAAAAGAGTGCGACGTAACGACAAAAAGTACTACACCGTGATTCGCAGCGTTCAACTTCTAATAGTTCAAAGTCCAAACAGTCTAGGTTGATGCGTAGCCGTGTGTACGAGTTCAACGGAGATCTATTTTTCTTTGGATCTATAGATGTATCAGAATCATTGGACGTACGCTTTAGGTTCCTATCGGACTGTTTTATGCCCGACTCAAAAATATCGGGATCAGGAGGGACACCACCAACCCCAGCCGGAGGCTCGTTGTCTCCCATTTCCCCACTCTAAACGAGGAAAATGGGCCTGGAACTAGAAATCGCCAAAACACTTTAAACAACCAGCAGAAATGAAAAAAATTGACAATTTTAGGAATTCAACCCAATAAAAATAAAAATTATATACGGAATTTAGACAACCACGTGTTTACACAAACCAACGCTTAATACCATAGAAAGCATAAACCACATGGGCAAGTGATTAAAAAAAAGTTGTCAAATGTCAATTCTCTGTCAAAGTGTCAACTTGAATGCTTTCAATTTTCAAAGCATAATCAAAGTTATAATATAACGATACCTACTAATTATTCTCTAAATTAAATAATATACATTTATTTATTGTACACGGAATGGAAATGCTTTCCTTTATTATGACTTTTTCATCGCTTATTTTATTCGGAAGCTGTGAGTATCCAAGAATAGGATACAGTGTTATGTTGTGAAACAATATAAACTTGTCTATAAAATTTTTCAGGTTCTATATATCACAATATCAAGTATTTTGAGACTATGCATGTCTCGAGTCTTACTCATCACCTAGTCAAACGAGGTGCAAAATTGTCCAATCATCCTTTTAACACAATCAAAGAGGTTCACTTCAAGACACTGGGAAAGGACTTCAGATTGGTTCTGCATCCTCATAGCTCAGTACTACATTCTAATTTTAAAGCGTATGCGGTAGATGGTGATGGAAAGGAAACTACTGTTCATGTTGGTATGGAAAGATTATTATTGCTGCTTTATTGTACTTCATTACAGATAATAATTTTCATATACCATGTACACAAGCTTCACTGAAAATTAATAACTATATTTTTATTGTTTACCATCCATTCAGACAAGATTGGTATAATAGGTGGTCACACAACACATATACACAATAAAACTTCTGTTTGCGGCAATGCTTGTTTATCTGTCTTCTGTGATATCACTGGGCTAAGAGTTTCATTTCTGTTTACTAAATAATGTAGTATTTATTGTGGAAGACAATCTTTAATTCTAAGTTTGTGAAAAATAATATGAGATGCATATTATTTATCATCACTGCTGTCTACATTTTATAACTTCTCTCCTATCTCAGGTCTGCTGGTAGACATTTCTTTGCAATAAACGGTGCCTTACTACTCAAGTATCTATATACCTACTATATCCATGCTACTATATAAATGATTTGTTGTTACAGATAGAGAAAACTTCTACACTGGCCGGGTGTTTGGTGAGAAGACTTCAGATGTGAAGTTACACATGGAAGATGGTTTAATAACAGGGATTATTCACACTCCTGATGAAACATATCACATTGAGGTAAGACCAAAAAGATGCACACCATGAAATTCTGGGAGTTGTTGGATGCAAGCGGCACATAGCTGGTATTTGTGGAAATATTTGGGGAAGGTCTTTAGTTAGCAGTGGACGTCCTTTGGCTGAAATGATGATGATGATAATGGGTGCTGATGTCTCAAACAATATTTCCATAAAGAAGATTTGTGATTTCCTGCAGTAGCAACATCTGTCTTTGTAGTCTCATAGTTGAATCTTTTGAGATTAAAGCAGTACCAGTATCTTACAATATTCTTGATGCTGTGTGGGTAAGCACTTTCTCAGCTATGGTGCACTGAGAACTTCACAGATAAGGATTGGCTGTCCGGCCCATTCATAATGCAAAAAACAAACAATTTATTAAATGTAATAGTACAAAGTTAGCTGTGTGGTGCCGGCTCAGAATACCACCACACCATCTCCTCCCGTGGGTGGGTGGGTAAAAGTCGACTAAGGGATTAGCCGAAGGATTAGAAGTATAAGATTAGCAGCATCCTTTGAGTACATTAACTACTCAACTGCGATCACCAACCCGTCTGCCAAACGTGGCGATTATGACAGAACCCCCCAATGAGCCCACAACACACCCATATAGGTCTTTGTGGTGAACATTGGGGGAGGCCTGTGTCCAGCAGTGGACTTTAATTAGGCCGAAATGATGAATAGTACAAATATAAAATGAACAGAAACTGATATATATTTTTCTTTTTTAGCCTTCCTGGCGACATCTTCCACATCTAGATGACAAAACTATGATAACTTATAGGTCTTCTGACATACACTTTAGTTGGAAGGGTGCAGATGCAGCCAAGCCTCGAGTTTGTGGTTATGTGAAAGAGGGAAAAGGTAAGAACCATCTTGCTTACTCATTGTAAATAGTGGCTGATTAGAATTTTACAAGTAAAAGCTTTAACTTGTAAAATTTTCCTTTGTGATTGCATTGATATAATACATAGATATCGACGGATATGCCCTGAGCGCACGCAATGTGTTGCCGGCATGCGTCCAAATTGACCTTATACGAGAGTGGCGGCGATACGCTTCATAATCATTTAGAGGCATAATAGACATCGCGCGCATTCCGTGTTTTGTAGTAATTTCAAAATGCTCAACTATTCTGTGGTTAGCTGCAAAAATAGGACAACCACAACAAACCTTCAGTGGCATATACTTTTTTTATTGGTATCCAGTGGAAATACTTCATGAACTTCCTTCGCTCCAGGGAAGGGCGAAGGGGTATGCCGGACTCCTACCGACTAAAACCGCTGGAGCTGTCATCTTCGGCACCGAAGGCAGGCTCCAGGTTCTCGTAAGATCACACTAGAGCTGCCCACTGATGCCACGCCTTTATGCACATCATGGAGGGGATGACTGTAAAGTGGTCACCCCCTCTAGCGGAGAGGTCGCCCCCCAGGCTCTTCTTGGGAAGGATCCCTCAAGCCTCGATGTTCTATGTTCTAACCATAACAGACCTACCACCATTTTAAGTTGTTACAAGACAGTTCAATGAGATTCTCTTCTTCAACGTGAATTCTGGTGGAGTTTGAACATGGAAATGATTTTCTACATCTTTCGCTAAGTATTTTGCAAACCATTCAGTGACCAATTTGAAAGGTGTTCCTTGAAAAGAGACAACAACTCGTGAGATACAACGATTGCTTAGAAACCTTAACAATCTCAAGGAAACAAGCTTGACGTTTAACCTTATAATTTAATAATAATCGTTATGCCGCGAGCCGTCAGTAAGTAACTGTGCCTTGCTTACGCCCACGGCGCCCTAGGGCACCGCGACGTACTTTGAGAACCCCGGGATTAAATAAAAAAACCTCGAAATACAAAAATAATATGTCGAGCGTGTAAATAATGAGTGAAACTGTATGGAAAGCTTTTTTCGTTAAGTTTATAGATTTAGTTACATTCCGCCGCACGTAATAACCGAACTATCCGAAACATTGAGTTCAGTTACGGTTAGGAATATTAAATAATTCCTTACGACGGAGCTCCTAAAAGCGGGTGGTAAACCTGTACTAAAGGAGCTCCAGAAAATATTCAACTCTGTTCTCTTTAATGGAAGAACTCCAGAGGCGTGGAGTAGAAGCGTCGTCGATTTGTTCTTCAAAAAGGATGACAATACCCTTTTGAAGAAATATCGACCTATTTCGCTCCTAAGCCACGTCTACAAGCTGTTTTCAAGAGTCATCACAAATCGTCTTGCGCGACGACTCGACGAACTTCAACCACCGGAACAGGCCGGGTTTCGAGGAGGGTATGGCACCATAGACCACATTCACACAGTGCGGCAGATTATACAGAAGTCTGAAGAGTATAATCAGCCCCCGTGCTTAGCGTTTGTGGACTATGAGAAGGCCTTTGACTCTATCGAAATCTGGTCCGTTCTGGAATCCCTGCAACGATGCCAAGTCGATTGGCGATATATCCAAGTGTTGAGATGTCTGTACGATACCGCCACTACGGCCGTCCAAGTACAGAACCAGCTGACTGAGCATATCCCCCTGCATCGAGGTATGAGACAAGGGGACGTTATTTCCCCCAAATTGTTCTCAAATGCATTGGAGGATATGTTTAAGACGCTGGACTGGAAAGGACGTGGCATAAACATAAACGGCGAGTACATCTCACACTTGAGATTTGCAGACGACATCGTCATAATGGCCGAATCGTTGCAGGATCTAAACCAAATGTCTAGCTGATTCTTCTCAACGCAGCGGTCTCCGGATGAACTTGGATAAAACCAAGGTCATGTTTAACCAACATGTGGTTCCGGAGCCGATTGCGGTACACGACAACACACTCGAAGTTGTTCAGAGATATGTTTACTACGGGCAAACCCTGCAGTTGGTAGAAACAGCTTTGAGAGGGAGGCCAATAGAAGAATACAGCTGGGCTGGGCGGCATTTGGGAAATTACGTCGAGTATTCTCGTCATCTATTCCACAGAGCCTAAAGACTAAAGTCTTCAATCAGTGCGTTCTACCCGTCATAACATACGGTGCCGAGACGTGGACACTCACGGAAAAAAACCTAGGTATTGTAGGTGAGACTAAAAATAACGCCTGGCGCGCACGATATATTTTATGAGGATCACACTGAATGTTTTAAGAATTGGCCAGTAAGATACGATGCCGATGAAACATATATTTAAATTTTGAGTGAAGAACTCTTTGGGGAAGCTGTAGATGTACATTGAGTTTGCGGCACAGTTGGTGCAGTGGCTGATACAGTTGGCAGCTGCGCTCCGGGCGGGGGTTCGATTTCCGCACGGAATAATTATTTGTATGATCTGCAGGTAGTTGTACCGGGCATTTAGTGTGACCACCGTACCAATAAAATTCTATCTAACTATCCATTCGTTCTTGAAAATACAAACTTTTTAAGTTTTGTTTTGGAATACTTCTTTTTCTTATTTTCGAATTAAATATAGTTTGTGTGACTTATCAAGTGGGGTGGCAATTTTTTATATTTTGTTTCTAGAATTAGATGAAGATGACGAGGAAGGAGAAATTGTGCGTGACATAGAATCGGACAATGAAAGATCAGAAAAGGACAAATATTTGGTTGACAACGCTACAGATGTTACGCAAAGCAACAAGAAACGAGTGAAGAGGCAAAGCGACTATGAGTACACGCCAACTAAGACTAGGTGTCCATTGCTACTTGTCGCTGATTATAGATTTTTCCAAGAAATGGGCGCTAGCAATACTAAAACTACTATCAGTTATTTGGTAAGATATTTGGATACAATACTATCCATTAATACAATTTGTTGGCAAGATACCCTGATTTTACAAAAAGGTTCACGATATACAACATCCGATTGCAGCGCTGCATACGCGTCGTTGTCGTATGAAGTTGTCTTTTCATACAACATTTATAGAGTGTTTGCAACACTGAAATCTGTCGCCCAAATGGATTCTAAGGTGAATCATGAACTAAATAACCGCCTTCTACATTGATGTAGAATCCATTTGTAACTTGAGTTACACCGATTCTAAAAACATGCCAACTACTATTGTGGTATCAAGGGAAGAGGGGATGAGCCAATAATAAATTAATTGATTGATGGTAATCATTATATAATTGAAGAGAATAATAATATAAATGACGTAATAATAACATAATTATTGACTTTAATTATATTATATTATAATTTTCTGATCCCCTTTTCCATTGACAACACAGAATTTATATCGATATCATCATTATTTCGGCCGAATGAAGTCCACTGCTGGACACAGGCCTCCCCCAAAGATCACCACAATGACTGATGGGTGTGTTGTGTGCTCATTGGGGGGTCTTGCCATAATCACCACGCTTGGCAGACGGGTTGGCGATCGCAGTTGAGTTAATGTACTCGAAGGACGCTGTTGCCCATCCCCCGGTTAATCCCTTAGTCGACTTTTACGACACCCACGGGATGAAATGGGGTGGTGGCATTCTGAGCCGGCACCACACGGTATCTATATAATATCGATATCGATATAATATCGATATCGATATAATAGACTCTAAAAATGGTTAAATGTTTTATTTCAGATCAGCCTCATTGATCGTGTTCATAAAATATACAATGACACTTTATGGCAAGATCGGCAGGTTAGTTGCAGTAGCTAATCCGCAAACGTATTCAGTAAGGAAATAAAACCTCTTTGGTGTATGCCTTAAATTAAATTCAAAAGTATTTACAATAATTATAATCTATCAAGGAAAGATTAGATATTATAATTTCTGTGATACAGGACATGGATGGTTTTAAAGGAATGGGGTTTGTTATAAAGAAGATTCTGGTTCACTCGGAGCCGACCCGCGTGCGTGGTGGTGAGGCCCACTACAACATGGTGCGCGAGAAGTGGGATGTTAGGAATCTGCTTGAGGTAAGCTACGAGTATATAGTATCTAGGAATATATATCGACAAGACTATTTGTTTACTAGACTAATATCTTTATCACAAAATAATTCGCGACTTTCATTTAAACCAATACAAGATTCATTACAAAAATCAACAGGAAATGTAGGATTGTATGTACTACTATTATGGGTATGTAAATCACGAAGATCACCTACTTCCCTGGATAAATTATCTAACATATTGTCCGAACGTCGAGAAAGTTCGGTTTCTTTTTGTTTTAACGGTCACACCGTGTCCTTCTCTATTTACGTCTCGCCGAACTTTTCGGATACTGGAGCTTGTTGAAGAGGTACTAGAGCTGCTGGTTGATCTACGGCGCGATGGCCCTGGAGTCATTAACACCTCAGCTCGATTGATTTCGGGAGGCACAGTCTTATTTTCCATCGTAATACAAAATAAAATACTGAACTGTACCAACTAAATGTATTTATCCCGGTCGGAATCATTTGTTAAGTAACGAATAACTATATTCTTAAAATTTTATGGTAGATTTCAAGAATTTATTAGTAATAAATAATAATAATTGCCCAAATTTTGTTACAATATGTGCATGTATGTATGTAATACCAAAAGAAAAGAACAGTGTAAACTGTTAGAAAATTATTGTATACTAGCTGGGAGCCGCGGTTTCACCCGCGTTTAATTTAAAAGAAATATAGAGTACCTCAACATAGATACATGACATATAATATATATATTGGATTTCAAGGGTTTTAATTTTTTGCGCGGAACCCTAATTATTTTTCCAAAATAAAAGTAGCCTCAGTTATTCCTTATAACATCAGCTATCTGCCAGTGAAAGTCCCGTCAAAATCGGTCCAGCCGTTTCGGAGATTACCCGGAACAAACAGACAGACCGACAGACGGACAGACAGACAAAAATGATTAAAATGCATTTTTTGTTATATGTTCCGTATATACTTTCATATGCATTTTGTAAAAAGTTGTTATATTGACATTACAAACAGACACTTCAATTTAATTTAATTGTATAGACAAAATAAAAAAACTCACGTGTATCTTGTTTATTGCTTTCCTGGATATTTAGCCATAGCTAAAATAACTTGTGGTTACCAGACACTACTTGAATAGCAACAATTTTTACCAAGTTCTAGACCATAGAACACTTTGCTATTATTTCATAAGGAAACGTATGACGGTTCACGCTTTAAAAAATGTAGCAAATTGCAGGGACTATTACTTAATTAGAAGTTAAGTTCAAAATTATTTTGTTAGATATATCAGTGAAAACCTGTTTTTAGTTAGCGATTTCTCTAGTTCTACTCTAGTTTATACTGAATGCCTGTAACGAATGCTCGTGGTGGTTAATCTATATTAGCGTTTAGCGCGATGAAATAGCGCGTTGTATTCACGCAGCGTATAGGCTATGTCGGCTCACGCTTGGCGCAGTCAATGTCGTGCCACTAATAACTAGAGTAATAGCGCGAGCAACTGTATAGTGCTGCGGGTCAGGCTGGGCCACAGTCATCGCGTAAATTACTGAGCTATTTTAATATTTTATTTATTTTAGGTACGCCAATAAAGTATACCGCATACATTATCATTTCGTAAAGATAAAATATAAAAGATACATGACATTTTTATTACGTAGTAGGATGTAGATTCCGGCCAAAAAAACCCACGAGGGCCAAGGGGAGAGCTCCGCTCTAACATAATGGCGAAAGACGCACACGCCAGTCAAGTGAAACGTATCATTACGTTGTATAATATTTTTGTAATTTGTTTCTAGTGATGTACGTTTCTAGGCACTTTTGTTTGAAAACGTCATACTAGGCCCATGGAGGTGTAAATCGAGGCGTGGAACGGGGGCGCAACACGCCATAAATATATGCATACAAATGTCGCAATTGTTCGCCAGGTGTTTAGCCGCGAGTATTCCCATAAGGACTTCTGCCTGGCTCATCTATTTACTGATCTCAAGTTCGAGGGCGGTATCCTTGGACTAGCGTATGTAGGTTCTCCACGTCGTAACTCTGTTGGCGGCATATGTACACCAGGTATCGTATTAATGTATTATGTTCTATTTTTATCATGATTTTATTGACTCTTTAAGTTATTATGATTTTGTTATATTTGCCTTTTTCTTATGATTTGATTGTATTTTATATTCGTTTTGTTTTCAGTTATTGCGGTGCCTAGTGTGAGTGTCCCTCTTTGTTTCGCTTGTGCATGTCTTATATAAATATTTAATTATTATCTCAAATTTTTTGTACATTGCTATCGAGAACATTCGATCCTATATGTAACAAATTTTCATACATATATTCGTTTTAATATAATGCTCGTATATAAGTTGTCGTCAATGTCTTGCAATTTTATTATGACGAACACGTTAACACGCTAATAACATTATATACTGGTATAGTTGCTTCGGGAAAACTTGGCTGTGTGTGTTCACCTATATATCTATAAAACTGATCTCCCATTTACCAAAACAGAATACTTCAAGAACGGCTACACACTATACCTGAACTCTGGTTTGAGTTCGTCTCGCAACCACTACGGACAGCGCGTGATCACTCGCGAGGCGGATCTGGTGACAGCGCACGAGTTCGGGCACAATTGGGGATCCGAACATGATCCCGACGTCGCCGAGTGCTCCCCTGCCGCTAGTCAGGGGGGGTCTTACCTTATGTACACGTACAGTGTAAGCGGATACGATGTTAATAATAAGGTATGTAAGACTCCAAGATTTTCAGTTTTTGGATCATCCCCACGCACTAAACCCCTGTAGTTGTTATTATTAACAATAATCCGAACACCATTTTTTTTATTTTTTTTTATTGGTGCCCAGTGGAAATTCATCATGAACTTCCTTCGCCCCGGGGAAGGACGAAGGGGTATGCCGGATTCCTACCGGCTAAAACCACTGGAGCGGTCATCTTCGGCACCTAAGGGAGGCTCCAGGTCCTCGTATGATCACACTAGAGCCACCCACTGGTGCCACGCCTATTGGCACATCTCGGAGAGGGTGACTGTAAAGCGGTCACCCCCCCAGGGAATCCGACCACCTAGAGATAATCAGTTACTGCTGTATACTAATAATACGATTGATTCGAGGATACATATCCTGGGAGAACCTCTGTGCTCTATCTCATCCTTGTCTGTGCTCTATATCATCCTAGGGTAATATCATTATGAAGAAGGAGATGCATATAATTGACGGTGCATACAGCATACACCGACAATTATATACGTGACTATTAATAATATATCTTTGTCACTATATAAAATAAATATAGCTTCCAAGTGTTATCCCACTCTTTTGCCAGGGTCCGCTTTTACCTATGCTCTAATATAGCAGCTAACTTCTACATACTGTAGTTTTTAGCCCTTAGCGCTATGTGCTCAAAGCTGTCGCAGTGGGTAGAAACTGACAAAGGAATTATATATTATTTTCAATAATTGCTAGATTTTTTTGTGCATGTCGGTAGAGCTCACTAACCCCATTAGAAACCTATAAACGAAATTTGTCATCAAACTAAAACTTGGCGGGATAAAATAAAGTTCAATATTTTTATGGAATGTTATATCTATGATGCTAGTTTTCTATGTAACACTTAGCGGGCGCGTTTTGATACACCTAAATGTTATAGTCTTATTATCGTTATATATTATATACCGTCGGCGATATTTTTTTCCATTTAGAAGTTCCTTATCAGCCTCTAATAACGCGATAGGTATTTTTTTATGCTTTGAAATTGAAATTGCATTCAAAAATGTTTATAAAATATTGTTTGAACCGCCGAATTGACAGAATGTTTCATTTTATTAAATTTACTGAATAGATTGTTGTGTAATTTCTATAGTAGGTCAATATATTATTTGTAAATTTAACAAATTTAAATACCTGCTTTACAAAAATATTAATATACAGATCTATTTTCTTTATAATAATATGGTTAAGTATGTTTCTTAATCTTTATTTTTAAAAGTGACCCAATAGTTTTTATTTTGATTATTGAGTTCTACCGCCGAAATGACAGAATTTTTCATTTTATTAAATTTACTGAATAGATTGTTGTGTAATTTCTATAGTAGGTCAATAAATTATTTGTAAATTTAACAAATTTAAATACCTGCTTTACAAAAATATTAATATACAGATCTATTTTCTTTATAATAATATGGTTAAGTATGTTTCTTAATCTTTATTTTTAAAAGTGATCGAATAGTTTTTATTTTGGTTATTGAGCTCTACCGATTTGCACAAAAAGTACTTGCAACTATTGGAAAAATAACAGTCTCATTCATTCTGTCATTTTTATCTTGCGATACACTGTGTCAGTTGAATTTCAAATCAGAACGCGCCAGTCCGAATATCATGTATGTTTGAGTGGTGTTTGTGCATCTCGGGATCTTAGCATCAAGCAATTAACTACAAGTGTTTATAATTTGTGCAGCGGTTCTCGCCTTGTAGTCTTCGGTCAATCCGCAAGGTGCTGCAGGCAAAATCTGGTCGTTGCTTCTCTGAGCCCGAGGAGAGCTTCTGCGGCAATCTGCGAGTCGAGGGTGGGGAGGAGTGCGATGCTGGCTTGCTCGGTAATGTCGTCCATCGTTCATTATTTATATATATATGTATGAAGCCTGGCAAGCTGGTGATCGAGTTTCAGCACACTCGGGTGGCGCGAACTAGTCGTTTTTTGTTTGCTATAAATATTCGGCTGCGAGAGTCACTTTCTCTCATCATATCAGCCAAAGGACGTCCACTGCTGAACAAAGGCCTCCACCATAGATTTCCACAATGCCCGGTCATATGCTGCCCGCATCCAACGTCTACCAGTGACCTTCACCAGGTCGTCTGTGAACCTCGTTGGAGGTCGTCCCACGCTGCGTTTTCCGGTGCGCGGTCTCCACTCGAGAACCTTTTTGTCCCAACGGCCATCAGTTCTACGAGCAATGTGCCCCGCCCATTGCCACTTCAGCTTACTTATCCTTTCAGCTATGTCGACAACTTTACTACTACAGATCTCCTTATTCCTGATTTGATCTCGTAGAGAAATACCAAGCCATAGCTCACTGAGTGACCTTGAGCTTTCTTATGAGGCCCATAACGAGTGACCACGTCCTTTTGATCACTTTAGTAGTAGTGACGGCACGGTTGGTGCAGTGGCTGATACAGTCGGCTGCTGCGCTCCGGGTCGCGGGTTCGATTCCCGCACGGAACAAATATTTGTATGATCTGCAGGTAGTTGTTCCGGGTCTGGGTGTATTGTACGTGGAATTCATGTCTGTAAACGCACCCACGACACAGGAAAAATAGGATTTTAGTGCGGGAAAAGTTTAAAAAAAAACAAACTTTGCTATGAAATGTGATGACTAATTTTATTTCAGGTACCGAAGACAATGATATGTGCTGTGATAAAAACTGTAAACTGAGGAAAAACCAAGGAGCTGTGTGCAGGTGTGTGTGTGTGTGTTATATATTGTATTATGTGTTATACTAAGACTTCTTTTTAGATTTTAGACCACTTTCAACTAAGCGGGCGGTTGGCCTTGCGTGCTAATGCTAATGTACCATATTCATTGACGCGTCCGCGGCTCGGAAATCGACTGCAAAAGAACACGCGACTCAAGTGTCCGCGCACGACTTATCATCTACATATAATCTGCATATTACTGCGTAAGGACAAGAGCGGCTGGCCGTTGCGTGTGGTCATTTTTATTAGGATATATCCAAAATCTGTTTTCCCTTACTTTTAGCTACAAAACTAGCCGCTTAAGTCGAAAATAGCGTTTAGAAATGAACAAAGATGCACCTTGTAGCCCGTGGTCTAGCCCCATATCTTTTCTGTGTGTAGTAGAAGTGGTACATTCTGTATAGTTTTTTTATTATTGTCTTCGTGTCTCCGTTTTGTAGCCAAATAAACTTGTTCTTTATTAAAGTTGATGTATAGTCTGAAGTCAAATCTCACTCAATATATGTGTAGCGACAAGAACTCACCGTGCTGCGCGGGCTGCGTGTTCGCCCCGCCAGGAGTGGTGTGTCGCGAGGCGGCGCATTCCGCCTGCGAGGGCGAGGCCACGTGCAACGGAGCCTCCGCTGACTGTCCCAAGGTATGATGACTATATATCAACAATCACAAAATGGATTAAGAATATGATGCAGGGCCGAGTTATCGAAGCCCATCTACTGCAGGATAGGGTAACTGTAAAAGCAATGAAACGTTGCCCACAGGGAAGAGTTCTATCTCTGTTACTATGGAGTCTAGTAGTGGACTATTGACTGGTGGAACTTATATGTGGTCATATAAGTCAATGGCAAATTTCCAAACGTAGTGTCGGACCAGCTTCACGAAGCCTTGGATAAGGTGGAAAGATGTTGCACGAGGAACAATCTATCCATTAATCCAAGCAAAACTGATATAATGCCGTCAACGAGGAAGACCAACCTTAGCGGTCTTAAGGACCTTGAAATGTACTGTACACTGTACACCAAACTGAAATGGGCCACGGAAGTTAAATATCTGGGCGTAATACTAGACAGGAGACTCGTGTCGAAGAAACAGAGACAAAGACCCTTCAAGTCTTTAACATGTGCCAATCTGCATATGGCAAACATGGGGACTCAAACCTAGGGTAATTCATTGGATCCATACAATGATGGTGAGGCCTATTCTTACATATGGCAGTGCAGTATGGTGGACAAGGACTAAATTAAAGTCTGCAAAGACACTAAGGAATCCTGGGGGTGGCATGCATGGTAATCACCGGGGCCTTCAAAACTACGCCTATATTGGCAGTTGAGTGAGTTGACTAGTTTGATATAAAAAAAACAAAGTGACCACACTTAAATGCCTGGCTGGATGCCAAATTGACCAGTTAAACAGCCATAAGCACACACACCCTCTTAAGAAAGAAAGAAAGAAGGAAAGCATTGATTACCACATTAATCTAACACAAAAAAAACTACAAGAAAATAACAAGAAATTTGTTTGTATAGTGTGGCAAAAGGAGCGGTCTCAGCAAAATGTTGAACAGTGAGCAGCATCGCCGTAACACTGCCCAACGCTGGTTTTCAGTCCGTCCCCAACTTACACACCCCGATTTACCCCACATCCAATTACTAACTATACTAACTCATGATTGAAATATACTTGCATTGTATGTTTTCCGTCCACTGTCTGTTACTAGTACACAAGAAAATAAGCTTAAGAATGTAACAAAATCTAAAGGGTGGAGACCTTTTTTTTTTTTTTTTTTTTTATTGATCCGGTGGAAATACCTCATGTACTTCCTTCACCCCGGGAAAGGGCGAAGGGGCATGCCGGACTCCTACCGGCTAAAACCACCGGAGTGATCATCGTCGGCAC
This sequence comes from Diloba caeruleocephala, assembly GCA_947459985.1. Taxonomy (NCBI): domain Eukaryota; kingdom Metazoa; phylum Arthropoda; class Insecta; order Lepidoptera; family Noctuidae; genus Diloba; species Diloba caeruleocephala. The sequence continues at coordinate 10,809,181 of OX381618.1, forward strand.
CGAAGGGAGGCTCCAGGAACTCGAAAGATCTCCATCTAGAGCCACCCATTGGTGCCACGCCTTTAGGCACATCTCGGAGGGGATGACTGTAAAGTGGTCATCCCCTCTAGTGGAGGGAAGGCGACTGTAAAGAGGCCACCCCCCAGGCATCTCTCGAGGGGATTGTAAAAGATTCCCCCGAGGCCTCACTATGCGCTGTGCTGCGCACACAGCGGTACGTGACCACATGCGCACCGCTGTCTTCCCGGGGGTCGCTCGGTATGAGCACGCAAATTTCCCAATAAGCGCGCTCGCGACCCCCAAGGCCCCCCGCCATATAAAGACGACAGGGGGCTCAGGCGTGTTGGACACGGGCACCGCGGCGGTTGTTACCCCGGCCCCGTGTCCTCCTCCTCCGAGCGGGATCGGCCCTCTCCCGATCCCGCTCTGCGACCTCCTTCTGGAGCATTACGTTCTCACAGAAGGAGACCACAGCACTCCAATTTTCATGCTCTGCCAGCATAGCCGATACTACTGCTGGCAAAGAGAGATCTTGCCCGATCCGATCGACCAGGATCCGCCGCTCGGCAGTCCACGCAGGGCACTCTCCGAGCGTGTGCTGTGCGGTATCCTGATCGTCTCCACAGTGGTGGCACTGTGCCGTGACCTCGCGTCCTATCCTGTGCAAGTACGCACCGAAACAACCGTGTCCGGTGAATACCTGCGTCAGGCGGAATGTGACGCGCTCGCTCCTTTGAAGCCAGGCTTCGAAGAGCGGCAAGACAGCCTCGACGACGCGCTTTTGCGCGTACTGTGGCAGCATAAGCCGCTCGCGCCATAACTCGAGGGCACGCCGCCGAGCCTGCCGCCTCAATATTTCGAGCGCCCCTGAAGGCACGCCTTCGCCGCTCTGGCGGAGGGAGCGTGTTTGGTGATACACCCACGCATCCATCTCCGCCAAGATATCAAAAGGCGGAAAGCGCGCCAACAGAGTTGCCGCCTCAAAGGACACCGTTCGATATCCTCGTGCGATCCGTATAGCCGCTCTACGCTGCAGACCGTGGATCTTGGTTCTGCAGCGCTGGACGCCCGAAAGTCGAGATGACCAAACAGGCGCCCCGTAGAGGGCCACGGACCGCACGACTCCCCCGTAGAGGCGGCGAACTTCTTCCCCCGGTCCCCCGAGATTGGGTAGCAGCCGGTGCAAAGCACCCACTATCCTTTCGACCCGGGGGACAAGACGCTCGAAGTGCTCCTCGAAGCCCCAACGACTGTCCAGGGTGAGCCCCAGGTACTTCATGTACCGGCCCACCCTGATTTGCGCGTCACCAACGCGTATCCACGAACTGGGAGGTTCCCTGCTCCGCGGCAGTTTGTGGAACCATAGCGCCTCGGTTTTATGAGGCGCTATCTGCAAACCCAGAGCGTGGATTTCGGCCACGACAATTGCCACCGCTTGCTCGGCAAGCCGGATGGTTCCCTCAAAGGACTCCCCGCTGGCCAACACAAGAGTGTCATCAGCGTAACAGACTAAGCTGACGCCAGCGGGGAGAACGACACGCAGGACCGCATCGTAAGCGAGGTTCCACAAGAGAGGACCGAGAACCGACCCCTGTGGAACCCCGCACGTGATCTCCCTCCGCTTTACGCTACCGTCCCTGCCCACGTAGCGAACATGCCTGTCGCGCAGATACGCCCCGATGATATCCTGCAGATAGGGGGGGCACTGATGGTGCACAAGCGCCCCCCTAATCGCACCCCACGGGATAGAGTTAAAGGCGTTGACTATGTCAAGACTGACAGCCAACGCCACCCCACCCCGTCGGGACACTACCTGTTCCGACAGCGAGCGGACGCGAAGAATCGCGTCGATAGTAGACCGCCGCTGTCGGAAGCCATACTGGCTGTCGGCTAGGTCGGGGCCAACACGCGACAAGTGCTCAACGAGTCTTCGGGCAATTATTCTTTCGAATAGCTTTGAAGCCTCGTCGAGCAGGCAAATGGGACGGTATGCAGAGGGAGACTCTGCAGCCCTTCCTTCCTTCTTCAAGAGAACCAATCCGGCTTCCTTCCAGCCGGACGGGAACACGCTACTACGGAGGCAACTGGTGAACAGCCGCCTCAAGCGGTCCCCAAGAGACTGCAATGCATAGACCCACGCACGACCCGGGATGCCATCCGGGCCGGGTGCGGTGTTGCGAGCCTTCAGGCGGCCAACGGCTCGGTCCAACTCTCCTTCCGAAACCGCCAATTCCTCATCCCATTCCAAGGCAATCGGCGGTACAGAAGGACCGGGATAGTCCCGGACCGCCGGAAAGAGCGTAGAGAGCACTCCCTCCAGCAAATCCGGGGCCATTGTTTCGGTCACCGGGGGGACCCACGGGCGCAACTTGCCCACTACCATGCGGTAGGGTCTCCCCCACGGATCCCTGTCCAGTCCTTCCAGGAGCTCTCTCCAGGACCGAGCCTTCGCGTCACGAATGGCGCTTTGGAGCGTCATAGTGGCCGCCCGGTAGGTCCGATAGGCCTCGGCAGTCTCTCCGGCTGTAGCACTTCGCCGGCGCCGGCTTCTGGTGTACTGACGGCGGGATGCCAGGCAGACCGCGCGCAGTCGCGCGATCTCATCCGACCACCAGTACACTGCCGTGCGCCGGGAGCGCCTGGCTCGGGGCATAGATGCGTCGCAAATCGACGTCATTGCATCCCGAAACCAGGACGCTTCCTCTTCTAAAGGGTGGAGACCTAGTGTCCCGAAATACAGGCCACGAGCCTAGTTTAGGCACCAGTCTCCCACAATATATTTACATGTATGCTGTCAAATCTGTAATTACCGTGTAATATACAGGCGAGAAAAAAAATCTATATATTTCCATTAAATGAAATGGTTGCGAGAAGACTTGAAACAAAAACAACACTTTTGGATTTTACAGGCGCCGGCTATAGCCGACGAGCACGAATGTGCTGAACGCGGCCGCTGCCGCAACGGAACGTGTGTGCCTTATTGTGAGACGCAGGGCATGTACAGCTGTATGTGTGATATTGGTAAGTAGTAATAACTGAAACTTTATAGTTTATTTTTTTTAACTTTGCCCCACACAAGGAGTTTTACAGACACAAATCCCACACACAATACACTCAGACCCGGAACAACCAAATACAAACTACTCTGGTTTACTTTGGCTAGACGAGACTAGTTTTGATTCGAACTTTTGTACATGTAAATCCCTATACACTTATAAATATGAATATTACTTACGTACCTACACCTTTAATTTCTTCGCGATGTAACCTGTAAATTGTTTAGTCTTTCGAGCATTAAATAAAGTTATTCTTAGTAAATGGCTTGGGAGTAGGGATCAATGTCCAACCATCTCTTCTTAAAAACCTATCAAGTTATTTTTGACTAGGCGTAAACTCAGTTCATATCTTTTGAACCCTGTAAGATATTGAAACGGAGCTTACACGAAAATTGATGTTAAAATTCCTGTTTTAATCCCTAAAGTTTTCATTGAAATCCGTTGAGCGGTTCCGAAGAATAATCGAGGCATACCTTCGGACAGACAGACAAAACTTCCACAACGACTGGTTACATGCCGTCATTTGGGGGGAATTTGCCAGTAATCACTATGCTTAGCAGGCGGTTTGGTGAGCGCAGAATGGCTGCTCTTTAAGGGACGCCACTGCCCATCCCGCTGGTTTAGAGTCCTTTAGTCGCTATTTACGACATCTACGAATGGAGATGGAGTGGTGCTATATTCTTAATCTAGACACCACACTGAACATTTACAAATCATTTATGACTAGGTATTGTATAAGTAGTAGTTTTCAGTTAACTCTGGCATTTATTTTGAAATCACTGACAGACACTTCTATTTCGTTATATTGCTATAGATTAAGACTACGTTTGACTATCAGTCCTAGTTCCACAAAACGTTTCAGATGGTTTTGGCTGCATATTTAGGAGAAAGGATGGCGGATACACTCAAAGATTGGCTGTTAATATAAAATGCAATACCTCTGTCCACAGTTGCTGACGCGTGTAAACGTTGTTGTCGGAAGAGTCTGAACAAGACGTGTTTCCCGGTCGCTCATAACGATATATTGCCCGACGGCACTCCGTGCATTCAAGGTTTTTGTAATAAGGTAAATATATCAAGATACCACTGTTTCATAACTTGTAACTTCATTAGTGTTTATCATTCCCTTTGTGCATGTGACTTTTGTAGACATTTTATAGACATAAGTAAAACCACATATGATACGTTTAAAAATCAAGAATTCTCCGTCTTTTGCACTTTATTTATAACCGTAGATACGAGTAGTTACAATTCGGATGCTTCGAAAACTCAGGCTTGTCTATTCACCGCAAAAAGAAGTCTGTTTCAGTTGTTTAAGGGCCGTTCCAATTACTGACCTCTTAGAGCTTTGTGCTTTGTGAGCTCAGTGTGGTGCCGGCTAAGAATACCACCACCCCAACTCGTGGGTGTCGTAAAAAGCGACCATGGGATTATCTGGATGATGGGCAGCAGCATCCTTTAGTAGATTTACAACTGCGATCGCCAACCCGTCTGCCAAGCGTGGCGATTATGGCAAAACCCCCGAATGAGCGCACAACACAAACCTATGGGTTCCACACCCAATCCGGTCGCTGCGGCAATTTTTGGGAGGCTTCTGTCCAGCAGTGGACGTTTTCGGTTGAAATGATGGAGCTTTTGGGCATGGAGCTGACTTCAAACTTCATCTTCGGCACTATCAGCGAGTCAAACTCTACAAAAGATGGGGGTCCTTAATTGATACATAACCTTCATGGGACGGCTTAGCAAAGTACCAGTACCAGAAGGCTCATAGGCGACAAGGCATTGGTGGCCAGCTCTATAGCCTTCTTCTTTTTTAGTCGGATGAAATTCTTAGCGTATACCGCGCCATACGTGGAAACTGCGTGGTTATGTGGGACTTGCACCCACTAAAAACACCGCCGTGTTACTTGCATCCGCTTTTTGATGGACCGCGAGAACTGCGTATATACTACTTTCGCGCCCCATCGGCTGTTGTTGACGCACGTACGGCGATGTATCCAGGACATCGCCTCAACTCTAGGGCCGTACAATCTCTGCTATCCTCCTGTAAATTGTGGCGAGCACCCGTGCCTCCAGGTCCCACGTCCGGTCAAGGACTAGGTAACGCATCTGCGCTCGAACCACTAAATTTACATCACCAATAGTGATGTGAGCACCCGCTGGTGGCCGTCGACGTGGCCCATAGAAAACCAGGGCCTCCGTCTTTTCGAGCGCCATGGTATATGTAATACGGTAAATAACCAGGAGCGCGCTCTCGGTGGCTGATTGTTCCTCAAATTTGGTTCCCCGGGCTGTAACGAGGGTGTCGTCGGCGTAGCAAATAATATTCTGCCCGAGGAGGAGGGCAACGCGCAGGGCCCAGTCATACCCTACGTACCACAGGAGTGGTCCTAAAACCGATCCCTATTGAACCCCACACGTAGTAGACACAATCCGATCGTCGCGTCCCTGGTAACTGACGCACCGCCCCGTCAAATAGTCTGCCACCAGCTGCCTCAGGTATAAGGGCACCCCGTGGAGACGGAGCGCCTCCCCAATACAGTCAAATGGCAGAGTGTTAAAGGCATTGGCGATGTCTATTGACACCGCCAACAGTACCTCCCTACGCGCACCTGTATCTTTCGCCTCGGCTTTAAGGCGCACAATAGCATCCACGGTCGAACGCCCCGCCCAGAAGCCGAACTGGGCATCTGACAAATTGGGGCCAATCATGTCCAGATGCTTAACGATGTGGGTAGCGAGGATCCTCTCTAGCAACTTCCCCACATCGTCCAGCAATACTATTGGCCTGTAAGCTGAAGGGGAGTCCTTGTGCTGCAGCACTAAGCGGCCTCCTTCCTTGTAGCGAACATGCCTGTCGCGCAGGTATGCCCCGATGATACTCTGCAGATAGGGGGGGCACCGATGGTGGACTAGCGCCCTCCTAAGCGCACCCCACGGGATAGAGTTAAAGGCGTTGACTATGTCAAGACTGACAGCCAACGCCACCCCACCCCGCTGGGATACTGCCTGTTCCGACAGCGAGCGGACGCGAAGAATCGCGTCGATAGTGGACCGCCGCTGCCGGAAGCCATACTGGCTGTCGGCCGGGTCGGAGCCAACTCGTGACAAGTGCTCAACGAGTCTTCGGGCAATTATTCTTTCGAATAGCTTTGAAGCCTCGTCGAGCAGGCAAATAGGACGGCACGCAGAGGGAGACTCCGCGGCCCTTCCCTCCTTTTTCAAGAGAGCCAATCCGGCTTCCTTCCAGTCTTTCCATGGCCTAGGGAATTGCCTCGATGTCAGGTATGCGTCAAACAGCTCCCTAAGGCTATCTCCCATCGCACTTAGTGCTACAGCCAGAACTTTGGCAGGCACGCCGTCTGGTCCTGGAGCAGTATTCATCGAGCGCACGCGTAGGATTGCCGACCCCATCTCCGCCTCTGTTATTGAAGCATTCACCCCAACCTCATCGTCCCGATCGTCTCCTAATGAGGCCATGGTCGGAGGCATGTGCCCAACCCGACCTGGGAATAACATTTCCTCTGTGTCGGCAAGGAACCGAGGCTGAAGGGTCTGCGTCAATGGAGGGCCTTGGGCGCGGAGTATATTCCGCGCCAAAGAACGATATGGGCGTCCTCAAGGATCACTGTTGAGACCCCCCAACATTTTGCCCCATGCCTGCTTCTTCGCTTGGCGGATCGCACATTGTAGAGTCCTCCGGGCCTCTCGGTACGACTCATACAATTGGGCCTCTTGCTCTTCATCGCGGTGGCGCCGTCTGCGAACTCGCGAATAGCACCTTCGGGCAGTAATACACTCGGAGGTCCACTAACTCCTGAGACGACTAGTAGATCTCCCTCTTTGAGGGTCGTCGTCGCGCACGAGGCATGGCTGCATCGCATACAACAGTCATCGCATTGCGAAAGTAGCCGAAACCAGCATCGACCGCCTTCGAAGGGGGAGGTGAGCGCAGCCATGCCTAGACAATGGCTGCCTCTGCAAGCACGTCCCTGTCAAGCCGATTCAGTGCCCATTGTGGTAACCGCTGTGCGCCAGAGCCAGCCAGAACTCGAGCCCTTGCGGGTTGCTGTGAGGTGCTGATATCTACACGTATGTAGAGATGGTCTGTTAAGGTCTCCACACTCTCCAGGACCTGTCAACCCTGTACAAGTGTACACGTGCAGCAACAGCAGGGGTAACGAACGAGAAGTCCACTATAGACCCCCCCCTGCCGGTGAACGCACGTATTTCTAGCTCTATAGCCTAACACAACCGCGAAACGTTGCTTGCCTATCAGTATTCTACAGAATGTACTTCGGAAGGTGTGCAGAAATTACACGAACTAATCTCACCATCTCCGTCTAAAATCGGACTTCCAAGACGCATTGCAGGTTACCATCCACACTTGTTGATATCCCGAATAATCCCGATATATCTTCCTCAGCGCTTTCCGTCAACCCTCATGCACACTTTGGCGCTGTGGAACTCCTTACCAGCATCTGCTTTCTCTGCTTCCTATAACCCGTTCGCCTTTAAAGTAAGATTGAATAGGCATTTTCTGGGTGCGCTCGTTCCATCGTAGACCTCATCCATCGCTTTAAGTCAGGCAAGATTGAGGTGAAGAGCGGACCCATTTCTAAATACAAGGTTTTATACTCTCGCGTGTCAATTGCCTGCCGTGTAGACAATAGATTTATAATTGTGTCTCATTTTACGACACTAAATGAGTTATGGACCTATGAATCTAATCAGAAGCATTGTTACTAGGGTGTATGCGAGAAGACAATCCAGGACGTGGTGGAACGCTTTTGGGACATTATCGAAGACATTAACATAAACAATGTCCTCGGCTTCCTACGTGACAATATAGTGGGTGTGGTCGTTCTCGTCACCGCCTTCATATGGATACCTGCTAGTTGCGTTGTAAGTCTAGTAAGCAGTATATTTGAATTTCGAATGTAGTATAACACGTTTTCAATTTCAATCAATATTTGAAATCTACTTACACAGAGAAAAGCTAGCATTCTCGCTTTTAAAGTTTATCTCTAATGTAATATAAATTGTAAAAGTGACCAGAGCCCATTAGACATGAACAGTGGTTTTATCTAAACTAGATCAGTTACGTGGACCGTCGCCGACAGCGTCACCATCAGAAGTACTTGGACTGGGAACGGCAACACGACCTGGTGCATCCGTCGTCGCCGCGCAAAATTATACACACAAGGTATAGTTCAGATTACTAAATTTGGTATTGTAATTTTTTGAGTATAAATAATATGTTATCACATAAATCAACGGGAAACTCTTCGAATACATTATGTTAGAATAGAAAAGACGTATACGTATCAATGTGAGCGTAACACGGGTAGTGCGTACGGCTAGCATAAAAATTAAGAAAATTGCTCAAATTTTTATTGTGTATTTTAAGCTAGCCACACTAAATATCTCATTATTTTGCGCCATCCTGTATATGTATACAAAATCCATATTGACACAAACTTAAAAAAAAAATGAATCATCCAAATACTTTTTTCATAGATGGGTGTTTTCTTACATGAGCTAAAAGACTCAAATCACATAAACTTTTCCGGAGATACCCCACCGAGAAATGTTATTTTTGCTACGGCTAACCCGAGTCCGAAGCTTGTTCAAAGACATCTAGATTCACAAAGGAAAACCCTGTCCCGGCGGGAGATCTTTAGCCGGTGCCACAACTGACGCAGGTGGCGATTATGTCTCGCACTACATGGAATGCTTTAACTGTGAAGCAGAAGTAGAAATAGGTTGAACGCACTTAACTAAATTGTTGGGGGATGATGGCTGATCAATGGTGTATATGTTGAACAGCAGAGGAGGCAGCACGCTGCCTTGAGTCAGACCATTTTTTATAGGCACCAATGACTTTTGCCCAAAAGAAGAATGACTTGCCAGCGGCGGTTATTGGAGAAGTTCTCTTAGGATTTTGACAAAGGTTCTGCCTCTCGTTAGGTCCTCTACATTCCACAGCAGTCGTTTTAGGTTGACCGTGTCGTAAGCTGCAGACAAATACACAAATACTGCTGTCACCCTACCCAACTCAAAATCATCGTTGATGTGCTGTGTGAGATTTAGTCTGGCTGCAACATGATCTTCTTGGTCAGCTTGCTTGTTCTGGAATACGTTTTGTTCTATAAGCAGAGTTAGCACGGTAAGTATTATATTATCATCCAACCATTTGGGCCGAATCTGATCCACTGCTGGACACAGGCCTCCCCCAAAGATCACCACAACGACTGATAAAGGCGTGTTGTGTGCTCATTGAGGGGTTGATACAGGTGGCGGAGGTTCACTGGTGAGATTACGAATCGTGTTCCAAGCTTTTTTGCTGTTGTGGGTCAAGTCAGTACTAGTAACTGTGTCCATCCACCTTTTTCGTCGGTTTTCACTTATAACAGCATCAGCTCTTCACCTAGCAAGTTGCAGGCTTGCAGGCGGGCAGCATCTAGGTAGTGTCCGAGAAAAGGTCGCTTTTATACAGAATTTCATACCGTTACAAGAGTTCCGTTGACTCACTGGATAACCCTGAGATATAAGATGCGACAGTCCCAATGAATGCATTTCCGACAGGTTGCCGCAACAATATTCACAAACTGGTCATAATTTTGCGGGATTGCTGCAACATCCAAAAGCTTGTTTTCAATAGTTTTAGAAAACAATCCCAGTTCATCATTTCGGCCGAATAAAGTTCAATACTGGACACGGGCCTCCCTCAAAGATCACCACAACGACCGACATCGGTGTGTTGTATGCTCATTGGGGGGTTTTACCATAATCGCCACGCTTGGCAGGCGGGTTGGCGATCGCAGTTGAGTTGTTAATGTATTCGAAGGATGCTGCTGCCCATCCTCCAGCTAATTCCTTAGTCGTTAAATGAAGGTATGAGAAGATATATGTCAGACGATAATTATTTTATTTTTACAGGCTGCCAAAACAGAAACCTCCTGGCATGAAGACTACCATTCAAGGATCAAGTCAGCTGTAGATAACCTTTCACAAAATTCAAATTAAAGACTTTGTTTTATTATTATGTTATTTAATGGTTATATAAATAGCGTGCACGGTGTAAAAGATGATGAACAGACGAATAAATAATATAAGTTTATATGAATAACGTGCATGAATTTTATTTTTGATTACAGAATACGGTCAAGACATTTTCACCCTTTTGGCTAAGCCAAAGATTGTCTTGTTTTACATACTTAGTGAATTATTATTTAGTTAAGTGCGGTAGAAGTAAGGAGGGCGACGCCTCTCTCGTAGAAAGCGTGCGGCTCTTGTCCGGGAGCGATGGGCAGACGAACGGTGAATAGCAACTCTGAACGAGCGCTGTTCAAGTACACTGGGAGGGTCAGAGTTTGGCCGCCTGGAACAGCCTCCGGACCACTGTAAATACATTACACGATTATAGTACATTTTAAAATCACTTGGTAATAGCATATTTAAATCTATTATTTTTCTGTACTGTGGCGGAGTTCGCTTTTCCGAATTTCTCAAGTGCTTTATAAGTCGTCCTCTATTTCTATAGATGTCATGGCGATATAAGAGGTAACCCTTTTAGCGCTAAACTATATAGGACAACTTAACAATGTTTTTCAACAATACATTTATGAATTGCATATAATCCTGGTGCATATTTATGTGATATTCATAATATCGCCTCTCATGGATGTAGTAAAAGGCGACCAAGGTACTCTACACCAGGGGATGGGCAGCAGCGCCTCTTTTATGGAACAAGCCATACTGCGCTCGCCAACCCGCCTGTCAAGCGTGGTGAGTACTGGCAAATTGCCCCAAAATGACCACTATAACTGTGCAAATCAATGCAGAGGCCTTTGTTCAGCAGTGGACGTCCTTTGGCTGATATGGATGGATGGATATAATTACCGTATCCAGGTGAGCACGGTAAGCGGCAGATCCACCATGATTGTGTTGGTGAGAAGCAGCCGGTTGCCCTTCACGGTAGCACCCTGCAGTTTGAGCCCAGTCACCGAAAACGACCACTCAGTTTGAGCGTTCTCTGTGGGAGTGCCTGGGTCGGGTATTGTCACCTGTGAAAATAACTATGGGTTAAAAATGGAAAGAATAAAAATTAAAATATAGTAAGTAGCTAGTTTTTATTGTATTTATCTGGCACTTGTGGCATAAAACATCCTGTCCTGTATAACTACTATAGCTCTAACGTGCGGAAAAGGCTAATAATATGATATCAGCCTTTAATTGTTTCAGTGAACGGCTAAAGATTACAGCATACAGAGAAAGAACTAGCACTGATCGCGACGTTTCCACAATGAGTGTGGGTAATCGTAGACCAATGACTCATTGGTCTGACAATGGTAATTGGCAATGAGTTTCATGTTTTGCTAAAGTCAGTGGTCAGAAATTAACTATGAAAGCAAGCACATGACATTGAAAAAGTATCATTGGTAGTAGACGCCAGGTGTAAAACTCACATTCCGAGTCAGTGATCCTTTTAAAGACTAATATCGATAGAAAGCTACCTGTAAATGTAGCTCCTCGAGAGACCAAGAATTTGCCTGAGCGACGCACTGTCGGGTAGCGGTTATGTACGCCTCAGGGTTCAACAGACCGCCGAGCCATACAGGTATACTCTGTGAACACAATAAAACTAAATTATAATCCCGGTTACATTAGTATGACATTAGAATAGAATAGACCTTCAATCTCCATTTTACGGTAACCTTGGATGGAGAGGGTGGTTCATCTTTCCCGGTAACCACACGGAAAGTTAATATCAGGGGTATGAAATAACAGGTAACGTAAGGCCGGGTCTCCAGCGCGTGTTTTGCCCTACACAATACACAAAAATATAGACATCAACAATGGTTTTTCTTTCAATGCCCGGCGGTAAACATCTACATAAATCCCTCCGCGCGGGTAGAGGGGCAGGGCAAAATCATATTAGTGTTGCTTAAAAATCGACTATCGATAGGACTACCCCTAAAACATTCATACTATCGATTGGCCTATCGATAGTATCGATATTATCAATAGTATCGATACTATCAATTTTATTTTACAAATTGAACAATACTATCGATAGTTGAAATTATACAATAGTATCTATATGTAGTATTACATGATTTTTGAAAAGGATACTATCGATAGTATTGTTTCAAAGCTCCCAATCTATACTATCGATACTATTGATAATATCGATACTATCGATAAGGCGATCGATAGTATGAGTGATTTGGGGTTAAATGACACTGTCGATTGACTATCGATAGCCTATCGATTTTTAAGCAACACTATCATATATTGACAACGGTAGCGTTGCGTGTGCGCACATCCGCGCTTTTAAAGTCCCGTGTTATCATTGACAGTAATACGAAATTTGATTTGGTACAAACAAAGAAGTTTCATATACCGAATCGATCGTTTAATTTTGATCCTTGATAAATGTCCTTGATAATTTCTGTAGACCCTAGATCTAACTTGATACAAATATATATAATATATATAATAATAAAAAAAAAAAATAATAATAAAAAAAAAAAATTATAAAAAAAAAAAAAAAAAATCTGTATAAATAAATGTCAGCGTACCTATACCTCTCACTATTATTTTGTAGTTTGTTCTGGTGGTCGTCGTCTGGCAGAAAATGCCTATGGCACTAAGACCGTCTTTGTACACTATTGTACATTAAGAAAAAATAAATAGATGCTTTATCTTGTTATCTAATCAACAACAAATTAATAAAACTGAAAGCACGTCTTGTGCTCGTGTAATGTTTTGAGCGGTCGACTGCGTGTGTAGAGCAAAATTTTGAGACAAGCAATGTTTAGAGTACATCATTTTGTGTAATTTAAAAAAAAAACATTTGATGTTAAGGTGGGCAAGTATTTTGCAATGACATTAAAGGCGTATAATATAAAATAAATCACCTGCAGTCGCTTAGCCCCCTGAGCCGCGACGGTGTCGGACACGGCAGCCAGCTGTGTGACGCGGTGCGCAAAGTCGCCCACCCACTGCTGCACGGTGCAGCCGCGAGCCACAGCGTAGCGCCGCCAGCTGGCCGGCAGCATGCCGCGCACTAGCGAGCCCACCATCGCGCGGGTTTCGTTTGTCTGCTTCATCTCGCCCTGCAACAACGTTATTTCATTGTTAAAAATCTTTAATATAGATAAAGCAATATAAAAAAACGTTTTGTATCTGGATAATTTCGAAATCTGACATATACTTATTAAAAAGACATTTTGAGTAATCTAGATATCGTACCGATTACTTTTGATCAACATGGATTATAAGATATTCTCTGGTTACAAGATAAGACTGTTGAAAGGTTATTATAGTAAAAAATATATGTTACCTGGCAGATGGAAAGGACGTTGCGCAGATCATGCAGGACTTGCTGCAGGAGCGAGGCGCCGGCCGCGACCTCCCGCTCGAAGAAACGGTACAGTGGGTCTTTTATATTCTCCACAGTACGACGCAATGTCTACAATAATAGCAAAATTGTAATTAGAATTCTGACTGTCGCCAACGCGTTTGAACCGAAAGACACTGTTTGAACGAGTGTTACGGCCGAATACTGAAACGCCAGTTCATTTTAAGTCCTGCTTTACCTATTTGAGCAGCCCAGTTTTCTACCGAGGACAGGCTAGGTTAGTCATAATAAACATTCTCTTCGTTTTCGTTCTTTCTTGTCACAGTTCCTCAATAGTTATCGTAGATTCTAAGAAATTTTTGTTGAACAAGTTTGGTCGTAGCTTGTTTGTCTATTAGGTAGAACATGTTCAGCAGTGAATGTCTACCATGATTGTGCATTTTATTATATTAAATATATCAGGGACCATACAATCCCGGTTAAGTCTTTCGAAGGGATAGGTAACTTCTATAATAAATAATGCTACCTCTTAAATGTGTATTCTACTCGTGACACACTGAGAGAAAAACCCAGCGCACACTGCGAGACTTTATCAATATTTTGGTTGATATTTTCTTCGTGATTTATCAGTATTTTCTTTTTTGTGTATTTTTTTTTAAAGGTGAAGTATTGTGGGCTTCAGTACGTCCCTCGTTCCACCTGACACACAGTATAGTGCCTTAGTTGGGTTTTGTTTAGTAAATCTTACTGTATGTATTACTTCTCTTAAAACTGTCTACCCTTGTGCTGTAGAAAGTCTTGGAATGGTTTAGGCCTCTCATAACATAATCGGCCCCTAAGCCTTTTCCTTCCCTACCTTATCTGAGGTGTTCTTTTCCAGCAAATGCATGTAATGTCTGTTGGTAGGTTCCATGAGGTGTTCCTACAAATGCCTCTGGGCATATGTGCTGCACATTCCACCCTGCCCTTGCTAGTTGGATATAATAACCATACTCCATCCTACTTGTTTTGCCACTCATCAACTTCCTGACCTGGTCCCAAGTTATAGTCATATTGCAAAGGTTTTGGCAAAAGGGTTTACAGCCGGCCGCCTGACTGACGCCAACCCTCCTTTTTCCTTTTAAGTCACGCTAGTGTTGGTGGTTTGCCCTACCTGCCTGTAACCCAAAGTGCTTTTTGCGGTTCCATATTCGTAACCGGAGTTACACGGTACTTGTTTTGCCAGTATTAGGAGAAATTGTACTGTAGGGCCAATTGAGGTATGAGAATATAAATGGCTCCTCCTGGCGTTTCGTTTGCGGAGCATACGTGTGAGCGAGAAGCAAATAACAAGAACGATAGAAGAGTCCAGTTTGAAATACCATTCTTTATTTGTTGTACTTACCGGTAGCTGCTTTGGCAGCAGTTGCAACCAGTTGGAGGCTGTTGAATGTAACGTCTTCATCCATGCTGGTCTGCCATCGACCATCGAGTCTAAAATATTGATATTTGTTACAACTTACACATAAGTTTAAGAAATATGAAATTGTAATAAACTGTGAGTCAAAGGCAGCCGTACACAGACGGAGCCGAAATGCAGAACGTGCAGAGAGGCGGACTATATTTCAGGCGTAATCTAACTACGTGAAAAACGACCGACTGCATTGTAGCAGTAAGGCAATCGCTCAGTCGCACCTTTTAGTATCTTTTGGTGGTTAACTTGTATTCAAAATGTTGCCTTAGTTATAATTTAATATAAAAATAAAAAGTTAACCACAAGTCACGTTACCATGGAAATGAACTACAGGCAAATAATCAAAAGGTAGTGAGGTAGACGTGTGTTACCTGTGACTGCGTCATGATCCTGGGCAGCAGAATTATACGCCAATTCCTCCTCATCTTCCAGTTGCTGCATCTTCAGTAGCTTAGATACCAAATCACTGCCTTGATTTGTTAAGAGAACCTGTAAGAAATGTCAAAAATTCAGAAATAATCAGTAAAACTTCAAAAACAAAAATGCTAGCCTTCTTCCAATTAACGTTCGTTACGCATTCAGGAATGCATTTTTTATAGTTTCTATCATATAAATGCAAACCGTGAGGTATTATTTGTATACTAATAGATTGAAAAATAATAATATAATGTTACCTTCTCAGCATTATTAGGCAGACCCAGCCACGAAGGTGTCTGCCTGTCAGACAGGTCCTCAATCCATTTGAGGAAGTGGTCTCGTCGGTTGCCGTCTGGCATTGTGATGTGGCGCTGATTACCACTTGCCTGGAAATTATTTCAGTAAAATTACATCAAGGACAACCTTACATATTTATATAAAACAAAACTGTAATCATAAAATCTTGCCGAATCTACAAATGGCCACCACCTTTATCAGCAATTTGCCTTTTTACTGTGTGGAAATCGGTATGAACTTCTTTTGCCAAGGAGAAAACGCGTGGACTCATAAAGGCTAAATCCACCTAGGTTTTCTTTCAACATGCCTTGTGCCGGCGGAAATTAATAATAAAGAAATTGGGTGCGTCGAATCCCGTGCCCCGCGTTAGGCCCCACTTCCTGTGCGGTGTGACTAGCAGCAAAATACCCTAGAGATCGCCTGCCAACACGGTGATTATGACACTTTTCCACAAGACGTATTTTTATCCAAGTTAAGCAGTTTACATATGGAGTGCTTCAGTAGATTAGTGCTGATGTATGCAGTTCCATAATTGAATATGACATTATATTATAATATCAATTTATCTCAAACATGGTATTAAAATATAAGTACCCCATCAACATTAGCGACGAGCGCGAAGTCGGCTTCAAAGGACTTAGGCGTGAACAGCTTGCACAGGAACGAATGTAGCAGCCGCTGGTCGAACGAGTTGTCGATCTTGCCGCCGTAGATGCACTGCGAGAGGAGGGTAACTAACGCCTCCCACGGCACCTTCTCCGGAGGCAGGTTGGTGCGACCCTGAACAAAATAAGATGTATTCACTTCTCATTATCAGATTGTCATTTTCTGAAACTACAGGTGACTATGTGATTACGTTGTGGGAACACCCATGTATTCAGTTAGGATATATGCTGAACTTTTAACTCATGTATGTATAAATAATAGGGGTTCTGAAATTACTCAGAAGCGTTAACGATGTATGATTTCGTTTTCTATGTGGCGTTTCTATCAAATACGCTTATATACATTGTGGTGTGGTGCCAACTAAGAATATTACACCGTCTCTTCCCATGAGTGTCGTAAAATGCGAATAAGGGGTTAGCCAGAGGATGGACAGCAGCGTCTTTCGAGTTCATTTATAACTTAACTGCGATCGCCAACCATCTGCCAAGTGTCGAGATTATGGCAAAACCCCGCAATGCGCCCACAACACAATACCATACCGGTCGTTGTGGCAATCTTTCGGGGAGGCTACTGTCCAGCAGTGGACGTTTTTGGCTGAAATGATGATGATGATGACAAACAATAAGTAATTTTAACTGAAATGTTAACATTACATACGTCCCGGCCTAACCCAAAGTCGTCGGAAGCTTTACGAAAGGTTTCCCACTGAGGAAGGCAGAAAGGAGAGGTACTGACCATAGCTGTAGCATCAATCCAGGTGTCAAGAGTATCACAGGCAACCCTGAGGTCCGACTCATTGAACTCGTAGTATTTAGCCCAGCCGAGCGGCACGTAGCGCAGACGTTCTTGGACAATACCTGCACATAAGTAAACAAATTAGTTTATATGTTAACAAATGCAGATTTGCAGGCATATGTAGATTTTCTTACCATGGAACCACGCGAGTAAGAAGTAAAGTCTTGCGCGTTCTGATGGTTGCTTCATCATTCGCGCAGCCGGTACCTGTATACGAAAAACGTTGTTTAGGTAAATGACATTTACATAAAATATAAAAACTATTAATTATATTGATTGTGCAACAAAACGCACAAATTCTATGTCATTTTACATAATCTACCTTCCTGCCAAATTTTACTTTAATCAGCGAATCAGATAAACATACAAACACAAACTTTTAAATTTATAATATTAGTAAAAAGTGGGATTATGTATATCATGTGTAAAATCTGCGAGGGGTCCCGATTAAGAATATAGCACCACTCCATCTCTTCCTGTGGATGTCGTAAAAGGCGACTCAAGGAATCTATACCAGAGAGATGGGCAGCAGCGTCTCTTCTGGGGAACAGCAGCTATACTGCGCTATCAATCCCCCTGCCAAGCGTGGTGAGTACTGGCTTTCCGCCAAGATTACGACACGCCTTTTTTCAGCAGTGGCTTTTGGCTGATATGATTAAGATTATGTAAGAAAGTAGATCACTTGCTGACCGTAAGCTTTCCTCTAAAATTACTCTAACGGCTCTAATACTAACGGTAGCAAACGTCCTGAGCAGGTTGGCGCGGATGCCGGGCGGCGGCTCGAACACCAGCACGCGGCCGGCTCGCAGCAGGTTGACGGGCAGCTTGGGGCTGATCTCTGTCGTCAGGAACAGGCGGAAGTTGGGGTGCGGCTGCAGCGAGTGCAGCTTCTTCTCTAACTGCACCAGCCACACAGGCGCCAAGTGCACGTTCTTTAGCATCACCCAGCTGGAGTAAAAAAATACGTTAGTTCCAAACAAATTCTCAAGCCAGTTCTAGCCTATTTTCTTGTCTATATTTTCGTGTTGGTGTTAGTCATGACAGTGAATGAGCGTTCAAATAAATCGTACACGGTTTCCACATTTATTGTTCTGAGTTATAGATACGTAGGATGAATGCAGGATGTCTGAATCATAATTGTCTATACAAATAAATAAAATTGAAGTGTCGCTTGTAATTTCAAAATAGCAGCTTTTTACTAAACGCATATGAAAGTATATACGGTACATTTAACAAAAGTTTCTTTTGTCTGTCTGTTTGTTCCGGGTCATCTCCGAAACAGCTAGACCGATTTTGACGGGACTTTCACTGGCAAATAGCTGATGTTATAGGGAATAACTTAGGCTACTTTTATTTTATAAAAATAATTAAAGTTTCGCGCAAAAAAGAAAACCCTTGAAATCCAATACATGAAGTACTCTAAATTTCTTTTAAATTAAACGCGGGTGAAACCGCGGGTTCTAGCTAGTTATAAAATATATTATGCAAGTAGGGTTGATTGCGCTTAGTTTATAGTGCCTAAAGAAGAAGGTCATCAATCAATCATCAGCCTATATCGGTCCACTGCTGGACGTAGGCCTCTCTCAGCATGCGCCACAACACCTGTTCATCAGCATTCCGCATCCAGCCGAACCCAGCAACCTTCTCTAGGTCGTCCGTCTATCTGGCCGGTGGGCGTCCCACACTACGTTTCCCCTTGCTAATTCGGTGTGCTATGTCACTAATCACTTTGGTTCTTTACGGGATATCCTCGTTTCGGATTCTATCCATTAGAGAGACTCCAAGCATAGCACGTTCCATAGCCCGCTGAGCGACTTTAAACTTGTAGACTAGTCGGACAGTTAGTGATCACGTTTCAGCTCCATAGGTCATAAACAGGTCACCAGTGGGCGGCTCTAGTGTGATAATATGAGGACCTGGAGCCTAAGGAGGTTAGGTGCCTAAGATGACCGCCCCAGGGGTTTTAGCCGGTAGGAGTCAGGCATGCCCCTCCGTCCTTCCCTGGGGCGGAGGAAGTTCATGTAGAATTTCCACTGGGCCTATTAAAAAAAGGTCAAGTTGAGTCGAAGGCTTTTTCGTAGTCCACAAAAACCATACACAGCGGTTGATTGTATTCCTCTGACTTTTCTACAATCTCCCGAACACTCCGGTCCGGTGTGGGCTTCGTCAAATATTCTAGCGAGACTCTTCGTGACGACCCTTGAAAATAACCTGTATATTATGTGGCTCGAAATTTTAGAGTCGATCGAGATCGAGTTTTATCTCCTTTCTTGAAAAACAGCACTACCACACTCCCGCTCCACGCCTACGGTGTTGTATCGTGTTGGATGACGGAATTAAACAAGTGCGCACATTAGCTCAGCACTTACTAATTCGGTTATAATTCCGTCATCTCCCGAAGCGTTTCCAATTTTGAGTTGTTTCAGAGCCGCCCTAATCTCAGTTATGTCGACGTCCGGGATATCCTCGGTGTAACAGCGCACTAGCGGAGCCCTAGGTCATCAAGACAGATAATTCGGCAAACTCATAAGCCCGGCTTCCTCGGCGCAGAACTTAGGCCGGCAGGAGTTGTGTTCCGACGATATAGGAAGGCACGACCAAAACAAAGTGGCCTTGTTTAGTTAAAATTTCTTCTTTTACTTTTGTCTTTATGGTATAAAGACCCATATATAAAGACTCATACTTTGTTATCTAATCTAGATAAATAATAAATATAGTGTTACCGTCCCGTCTTGCAAGCAGTGTTGATAGCACGCTCGGCTTGGTTGAAGCCTTCAGCGGAACCGATGGCGATGCTGGAGAGTGGTTTATTTAACTCGGTCGCCATGTCGTCCACGCGACCTGGTTAGGTAATAAAAAATCATGATTAATGATGTTTGTGTAATGGCTTACTCATTACTTAATAGGACATATCTGAGGGATCATTTCAGAATTATGGACACCAGTATGATTTTTTTGTTCTTATTATAAATATGCAATCGCTGGTATTACCTGACCAAAATTAAGGAAGGGTCGAGTACAACTATGTTCTAGTCATTATTTCATCATTTCAGCCGAAAAACGTCTACTTCTGGATAGGCTTTCAGGCCGCCCCAAAAATCGCCTTAATGACCGGTCTCGGTTTATATTGTGTGCTCACTGGGGGGTTTTATACTCGAAAAACGCTGCTGCCTATTTTCCAGCTAATTTCATAGTCACCTTTTACGACAACTACGGGTTGCGATGTAGTGTTATTCTTAGCCGGTATCACACGTCATGTTCTAGTACGGTTATTTTAACCAATAATGTTATAAATGATTACCGCTGGCGTCATATCCGGGTACGGAGCACAGAAGCGCGGGTGTGGTCGCATTGAGCTGGGTTTCAGTGATGGAGGCCAGATCCAGCTCCGTCTCTGCCTTAGCCATGTATCCGGCGCCTAACACTGCCGTCACGAGTTGAGTCGCTGCCGCAATCACGCGGTCCGGACGGAAGGCCTGCGATAAACGGTTATTGTTTAATGGAGTGAAGGTCTTTGTATAGCCTAATGTTATGTAAGTGTGTCAAAGAACTTAATGTTTTCTGAAAACTGGTAGAAATGTGCCACATTATATACTCGCTTAGCCTCGAATCCCTTTATTCATGATGAACAAACGCAGTTGCGCTTACAAACGTAAGATCTCTCTATGGTATTCTATGTTTATTTTCTTTATTAACATTTAATAATTATGTATATATATATTATTTCTTTATTTCATTGTGATCAAGAGACTGTCCGTGAACTCACCAAAGGTCTTAGCAGAATACCAGCGCTAAGCTCATTCCTGAGCTAAGTTCCATTTTTGTCCATCACATAAACACCATCACACCAACTTTATAAAATTTACGTTTTTTTACTGTTACATTTAAATAATTTAAATGTAACAAAAACAACGTTAATTTTATACGATAACGTATAACAAAGCACAGAGAAGGCACCAGTGTGGGTGTGTGTGTGAGACTGGCAGAGAGAACTTCTGATATGTCACTCCAATAACCTGTCATGCATTTGACCTATCGCTCTATAGACCACTCGAGGTAATGGTATATACGCGCACTTATTTGTAGAACCTTTGACATGGACTTAAAACATTTGTTTCTAAGTTAATTTTATAGTAATAAATCACATACCTGGATTAGCAAGAGTCGGTACATGGCGAGTGTATGTGGCGCAGGTGGTGATGCGGCTTCACCGTCCCATAACGTCGGCACGCACTGCTCAGGCGCCGCCTGTGACAGCCATGCTGACAGCTCCGGCAATTCGCCCACATTGTCAAGGAGGCGACGGAAGTGCGGTAGTCTGGCGAAAAATTCAAAAGATATAATGGTCCGTAGTTCCCTATTCGGCTCTGAGGTATAATTGTCTCCAAATAGTTAATATATTCTTACTAGAAGCTAAGGAAAGATTAGCTTTTACCCCTAAGCGCTCTTATTCTTTCAGTTTCATTCAGTCAGATCTACTCAGAAAATAACAAAATACATCAATCGCGAATAAAAATTATTTATTTGTATGACTAGTGTTGTCGATAATATTGTTTTTCTGTGTCCTACAGACTACATACTATGCATTTTACTACTATCACTATAGGGCAATATCTGCATCTGCTTGATCAGAACATGGAGCCATGAACATTCTAATATTGCGAGTCAGAATTGGTAAGACTCTGCAGATGTAAAGGAAAACTTCGGAAATAATATATTATTGTTGTATTATATTAATTATTGTAGTAGGTAACTTGTAATCTACACAATTGTAATAATTATATGATTCATTATTTATTTTGAGAAAACTAATCTAAATACCTACTTGAACAAAATAAAAATGTTTTGGTTAGTGTCAGTGTAAATGTCAATCGTAATAACCTCAGGTTTTCAGCGAGTCGGTGCTTTCTGTCGTCAAATTTATTAAAATAAATAATATAATATTCTTGACATTTGGTTTGTTACCTATTTTTATTAATTAAAATTATTGTAAATGAATAATACTACAATTATAACACATCTATAATATGTACTTGTATGCTTCATGGCAAAACATACATGGACGAATACTTTTATAATTATTATACCAACCCTTGTATCTATGTTTACAAATAAACAAATTCTAATTATAATGGGGGATGCCTTTGCTCAGCAGTGGACATATAAATGGCTGATATGATGAATGGTCTCTCCAGATATATCAGCTGCGGTAAATTAAACATATCCTGCTATTCATTATTTCGGCCGAATGGAGTCCACTGCTGAACACAGGCCTCAAAGATCACCACAATGACCGATGTTGGTGTGTTGTGTGCTCATTTAGGGGTTTTGCCATAATCGCCACGCTTGGCAGGCGGGTTGGCGATCGAAGTTGAGTTGTTAATGTATTCGAAGGACGCTGCTGTCCATCCTCCGGCTAATCCCTGAGTCGCCTTTTACGACACCCACTGGATAAGATGGGTTGGTGCTATTCGTAGCCGGCACCACACGGCCAATCCTGCTATGCAATCCTGCTATTACCTGGAGCTAAGTCTTGCCGCGGCGTCGTGTTGCTGGTGCGTGAGTGGCTCTAGTGGGGAGGTGGTGGACACAAAGCCCTCCTTCCCGCCGAGGAACACGCCAAACGAGCGCTCCAGGGTGTCGTCTGCGCCGGTGCCCTTGAGGTGGATGCGGCACAGCAGCAGAGCGAACGTCAGCCGGTCCGTGTGCAGCATGCCACGGGCCACGCGCTCGTATATCACCTGGTGATCATTGTTCTCGTTTGTTAAGGGTTTGTAATTTTGTGAGGGATAGTGTATGAGCACGTCGGGCTTAAATAGGCACACCTATTAATGTGCGTAGAAAAATGAAATGTGCATAGTAAACTGAAAGCAAAAATAATCTCGCATGGAATGCAAGGCAACGAGTTGTAATCTGTATTCTAAAACATAATACAGTTTTGTGATGCTGGTTTACTACGTAGCGGCTAGTCAGAAATCCGGTAACGCACTCTCGATAACTTTCAAAATAGCAACATTGTGAAAATATGTTTATTCATTGGTTAAATATCTAGCTCCAGAGCTATATGTATTCGTAACATGCAATCATGTTAATCAAAATGTTTTATTTATTTACCAGCTGTGCTCCGCGGTTTGTTTAATTTAAAATACATTGTATTATTTATAAATAATTTAAGAGTACGTCGGATAGACAGTTGACATATTATAGAGTATATTGGATTCATGGAATTTTTGTTTTTTGCACTGATCCCTAATTCTTTTTCTTTTCTAAAATAAAATTAGCCTAAGTTGCTCCTTATATAATCAGCTATCTGCCAGTGAAAGTCCAGTCCAGCCGTTTACGAGATTAGCTGGAACAAACTGACGGAAAGACAGACAGAGTTTTTTTTAAATTGGGTTTTTGTGATCATTACCGTAAATACCTTCATATGCAATTAGTAAAAAGCTGTTTAACATTACAAACAGACACTTCAGTTCCATTTATTTGTACAGATTACAAGTAAACGACATATACAGTATACGACAGTTCGTTATAATTTACGTGGACCAATTTTTTTTTAAATGTTGCCCCACACTAGTATTTCTCCTGTGTCGTGGGTGCGTTTACAACATGATGGTGCGATGGGTGCGATTCCACATAAAGTATACCCAGACCGGGAACAACTACCTGCAGATCATACAAATATTTGTTCCGTGCGGAAATCGAACCCACGACCCGGAGCGCAGCAGCCGACTGTATCAGCCACTGCGCCAACCGTGCCGTCATTATATTAGTGTAGCTAATAAGAATACTCGTAGTAACTTACCGCAAACAATTCTTCAGTAATGATCTTGAGTCTAGCCGTGTAGTCCGTGATTCCACTGAGCATGGGATAGACCAGAACAGAGCTAAAGATATCCAAGAACATCTTCAAAGAGTACTGGTACAGGAAGTGGACTTGATGAAGCGATTCCATTGTAAAGTATATACTGCTGCAGGCCTACGAAAATAAATAAGCATCAAAATAAAAACCACGTACTGCAAATTTGTCTAAAGACTGTAGACGTCAAATCCGTAGATTAAAACCTATTTCACCATATCATGATAATAAATAATTGACTATGCATTTTTCGGTTGGTAATGAGGGAACAGTGGTATTTCTTTAAAAATCTTGCGGATGCATGTACGGTGCAAGGCTTCCGAGTACATTTACAAACAAGATTCTGTAGGCATTGGTATAGGTTGACTTACTTGAGACAATGGCAAGTACTGTTGGCTGACAGTTTCAATCTCCCCAATAACTTTGTCAGTTTCTTCCACCTTTTGACCGATGTCGTCGGCTTCCTTCTTCAAAGTCTCAAGCGTGGCAATCACAGAATCATCGTCGAGGATCTTGCCCTTAGCGTCGTTGAGAGCTTGCAGTAATGACTTCTCTAACTGACGTAGACGAAGGTGGAACTCGCCTAAAATCATATAAATAAAACCCTGTCACAGTCATGTGAATATTAACTAATCACATGGCTGTAGTTTAAATACAAAAATAAATTCCTATATCCAGAAATTTCTAAATCTCTTATGACCGCGGTGTCGGCCAATTAACGGCACTGAGAGGACGTGCCGATTAAATTATCTTTATTTATATATTATACTAGCTAATACAATGCCTCTTTCAATTATTCAGCACATGGGACAAACAAAGAAACATTCATTTTTACACAATATGTTCGTAAACCCTGTCAGATCCGTGAAGATATTCAGTATCGATATGTGATCACATTTATGTAATCCTTTATTAAAAATTAAACTACAAAGGGCTGAATTAAAAAAAAGGCCTCAAATTTTGTAATTTACTACAACGTCACTAATCGCGTCACGTGACGGTCGTTGTGCTGCGCTGGTGCAAACATGTTCAAACAAGATTATCGAATTTAGGCCATTTTAGACGGAACAAGTACATTTTCGCTACGTGTTGTAAACTTGGATAATTTCAAAATTGAAATTATTATCATCGTATGTAGTATCATTATCAAAATATATACACGCTCCTTTTGGGTCTGACAGGGTTTAGGTTACATATTTTATATACAGGTTTTATACTGGATGGACTTCCTTCGTGTGGTGCCGGCTCAGAATGCCACCACCCCATTTCTTCTCGTGGGTGTCGTAAAAGTCGACTAAGGGATAAACCGGAGGATGGGCAGCAGCGTCCTTCGAGTACATCGGTATTTGTTGTACAATCATTTTTGTATCAATCAGCATTGTAAACTCCATTATTTTAAAAGAGTATCCATGGAGTTTCTTGCCGGCTCTTCTCCATGAGATCCACTATTTGGAACCGTGCAACTTAGATTCTGACGTTTCATAAGTGCCAATATTTGGTTTATTTGAAATAAAAAACTTTGACTTTGACTTTGACATTAACAACTCAACTGCGATCGCCAACCCGTCTGCCAAGCGTGGCGATTATGGCAAGACCCCCCCAATGAGCACACAACACACCCATATCGGTCGTTGTGGTGATCTTTGGGGGAGGCCTGTGTCCAGCAGTGGATTTCATTCGGCCGAAATGATGATGATGATGAACTTCGTTGTTTAAAATTGTTTCATAAATCTAATAATCTTGTGATGCTCTACTGAACCTACCTTGCAACTTCAGCAGGTCGGACCGTTTCGTATCGATATCGGGCCTCTCAGCCTTAAGCACGCGGTGCAGACACTGCGATTGCAGCGAGGAGCGCGTAACGGTGAAGTTGACGAACGTCACTCGAGAGCACATATCTGGCGGGAACTCTACCGTCGGGTCCCTGAGGAAAGCAATTTACTTCTGAAAGATGGCTTTTACATTTTTTCTTAGCCTCATACTAAGGTTTAAATCCTATGTGGGCGTGCCACTGTATTGATCGGAAGCTCATAAATTTTTCCTTAACCAAACAAACGTTGTAAGGTCACTCGCAGAATTCGATGTGTAGCTGAGCTAAAAATACATTTATATTGTATCATATTGATGTTGTTTAATAACATTATACAACATTAAGTATTTCAAATTGACGGCACGGTTGGTGCAGTGGCTGATACAGTTGACTGCTGCGCTCTGGGTCGTGGGTTCGATATATTTATGATCTGCAGGTAGTTGTGCCGGGTCTGGGTGTATTGTATGTGGAATTCATGTCTGTAAATGCACCCACGACACAGGAGAAATCCAAGTATGGGGCAAGGTTTTTATGAAAAAAGAAAAAAAGTGGAGGCGCTTTTTACCGGTAAGAATAAAGATTTCGATCGAAGCGCGAGTATGTTCCGTAAAACCCCATATGAATTGCTTCTACAAAAGTTGTAAATTACGGTACGTACCTGGTACTAAGGAATATGACAAATGACGGGCTAAGATCGATGTCCTGGTCTCCGAGAGTGATGAGCACTCGGCCGCCAGTACGACGCAGTTCTCTATTTAGTACGGGGTTCAGGATCGGGTCGTAGTTCTCTACATCCTATGAAAGTTAAAAGGTATTTAATATTTCGATACTTTTCTAGAATTGGATCTGTTGCTGTTACTGCACAGACTCAAAATGAGAGTCACAGACTGCATACAATCTCTTCTCTTAGAGTAAATGGTATATTTTTTAAGAGTTGATTGAATATTGAGGAAGAAATTATAGACAGCTTATCTTTTAAAAAATTGCGTTAAATACGTTGTGTTCCTTACTTGCACAAGCAGCGGATTGCCGAAACGCAGCGCAGACTCCAAATTCTTCCTGAACGAGTCATCGAGGAACGAAGTCTTCGTAATTTTGCGTTCCTTGAACTCGCGCATTATGAACTCAGTTGCTTGTCCTGACGGGTCGATGATCAGTGGATATCGATTAAAGCGCTAAAATAAAACAAAAAATATTTTACATAACATCACAATATATAATTTCTTCGGTAATGCGATAACTTTATTTATTGTATCGCAATATTTATTGTTTGTTCACCATACATGTTGTTCCAATACAGGAATCCTGATCCGGAGCGTTGAAGGTGTGTACTGCACTGCTAGCCTGAACAAAATATTAAAAGTAATCCAAACACGCTTACCCTAAGCATGATAGCGTTCTCGACGCATAGTTCGTCTGTAGGCAATGCATTCGCCTGCCAGCGCAGGCGCTCATCGGGGTTGCTGAGGTACTCTGTGCGGGCTATGTCCGCCCGGTACTTGATATTTGCAGCTGCTAAGTGCGACGTCCATGTTGTGAACAGGTTTTGACGGTACTGGGAAGTAAATGGTTATAGTGTACAAAGATTATTAAAAAAAAAACATTAATGTATAGTTTATTTAGCTTTCGATTTTTTATATACACATACAAAGTGCACAGTGTAGAAAACTGCTGTTTTACATGAAAAATAAATATTATTTTTATTTTACATATGTTATTAGCAAATTTACATCTTGGAATGTGGCAACTTAAGTTTTATATTCATCCCTACCTGTAAATAGTTTCATCATCATCATCATTTCGGCCGAATGAAGTCCACTGCTGGACACAGGCCTCCCCCAAAGATCACCACAACGACCGCCATAATCGCCACGCTTGGCAGACGGGTTGGCGATCGCAGTTGATTTGTTAATGTAATCGAAGGAAGCTGCTGCCCATCCTCCGGCTAATCCCATAGTCGACTTACGACACCCACGGGAAGAAATGGGGTGCTGGTATTCTGAACCGGCACCACACGGTAGTTAGTTTAATTAATAGTTTACATAAATAAAAATCTTTGTTATGTTTAAAGCAAATCAAATCTGTTATCGAATACAAACGATATAATTTTAGCTTGTAACTGTACTCACGTGTTGATCGAAGTATCCTCCGTAGGCGATGAAAGCGGCCGAAAGCAGCACATCGCCTACGATGGTGCTCATCTGTGAGCGGAACGTCTCCGAACTTGATTCCCAACGTTCACGCTCGATCACCAAGCTCTTGAGTAAAGCTATGGACCGGTCCACCTATGTTGAATAACATTAGTAGATTAAATTGAAAGCATTGTATAAACGTAGGTAATATACGAATACTCTCAATTAGACTGGCTGGTCGGAAGTATCTTCTGAGGCAAAGAGTTCACAATATCTCCAATACTACTACGGCTATGGCCGCATATGCAATAACTCATTCGAAGGACGTCCACTGCTGAACAAAGGCCTCCCCCATAGATTCCCACAGCGATCGGTTACATGCCACTTTCACCATTTTTCAGTCCATCTCGTGGGCGCGTGGTCTCCACTCAAGAACCTTTCTGCCCCAACGGCCATCAATTCTACGAGCTATGTACCCCGCCTATTTTTATTTCAGCTTACTAATCCTTTGAGCTATGTCGGCAACTTCAGTTCTCCTACGGATCTCTTCATTGCTGGTTCAATCGCATACAAAGACACCAAGCATATCTCTCTCCATAGCTCGCAGTGACCTTGAGCTTTCTTATAAGGCCTACGGGCCTAAGTGGCTACGTCTCTGTACCATATGATCACTGGTATCACACAATGGTTAGACTTTCTTCTAGATAATGTTACAAGTTACAATCTACATTTACCTATGATTTGTAAATAAGAGAGTCTGTCCTGCATTTCGTCTCATTTATTTACCTTAGCCTGCACATTCTCCAGATCAGTTTTGATAGCCTGAGCCTGGCTGATGAGCTGCGCGTACTCTTCCTTGTAAGACGCTATGGATTTTTCGAGCTGAGCGATCAGCTCGCTTACTTCGTTGCCAGCTGTAACATTGCTTTGAGCTCGATCTTCCAGAGCCTGAAGCTCATTCCGCAGAGGTTCTACACGTTTCAACATGTCTGCGTATTCGATCTGTTTACGTAGTGAGCAAGATTAGTTACATAAAGTTAATTTGTATGGATTTGAAAGTTGGATTATAAATTAAAAGGTAAATGTTGTTTAGATTGCTTCAAAAGAAATAAAAATAATAATTATTCAAGATCAAGATATACTTAAAGTTGTCACAGATATTTTTTAAGATAACTTACCTGGGCGATTGCCCATTTAACCATAGGGCCACAGGCCATACTGGCTCTGTTCACCTTCTCGAAGTTGTAATCAGGATTGCTCAGGTAACGAGTCCTCATTTTCTCGCGAACATCGTCACTGGCATATACACAGGTGATTAATGTAACGATCAGTTTAATTATATGGCGATAATTTAATTTATTACGTGCATCGTGCAATGTCAATGAACCAGACCATCTCAATGAATGACTTTTTACCTTGTACCAGAGAGGTTTTTACTTGTCAACACGGTATTGGTACTGTCAGTCAAATTCAAGCCATAATGAATTCGGTACATTTATAACATACCCCTGCGTTTGTACAATATTTCCAAAATAGGACAGAAGCTAGCTTTGGTCACGTTCGACTAATTAAAGTTCAACGTGGAACAATTGGCGGCTTTTGATGATGATGGCACGTGAATTTGATCGACAGCTTAATTTACACTGTAACCGGGTCCAACATGCATATCGTGTTACTCCGCACTGAACCTTAATTCAAATATTAAACAGGACGTCACTTACCAACACACGGCAAACATAGATTCTAGAGATAAACACATATGCTTTCCCCTATTTCAAAGACACATTAGATAGCAAACAAACAAAAATAATAAATAATAATAAACAGAAACAAACAAGCTCTTTCACTGTCGGTAGTGACTTCTTCCTCGGCGGTTGGGCGGACATTATTTATTGGCAAATACATTCATGCATCTTGAATGTCAAGGTAGTGTACGAGTATGGTGTATTATATAATGTTTATATTTCTTACAGGGTAATTTTGTCATTGGTCAACCATTTTATTTTATAAGCTTTTAGTATTAATAGTTGTGTAATAATGGTATTGAGGATGGAACGGTTGTTTCAGTGATTAATCTACATTTATCATATTAATAAGTTCTAGTTGTCTAAGTGTTTAAATTAATTATCTTACATGATCAACCTACCACCACATACGTACCAATACCGTTACATGCGCGTGCGTCTTAATATCATTACAAGTCCATATAAACTGAACAAACCATGCCAAAGCATGCAGCAAGCATCATAATTTGCCTAACTTTCTATGCAAATTGCACCCGATTTTCACCAATTGCAAGCCTAAACACTTATTAATTAGTCAAAATCGTGTGAAACTGGCATTGGAATACTTTTCGTGATCGATAGATCAAAAACCGTACATACCACCACCAAACAAAACAGAGGAGATGAGTGGGAGGGGTGGAAAACAAGCGGCGGTGCTCACGTTATGTCCTCGGTGGAGAAATTGGAGACGATGCTGTTGATGAAATTCTCTCGCATGATGACGGCACGGATCGCCTTCCAGTCGGTGGCATTTTCCCCAAGAAGCAGGCAGATGGACTCCAGCGCGACCTTCACCAGCGCCGGCGGATTGCCCATAGATCTCACTTCCACCAAATGCTGTTTCTTTATAGATTTCACCGCTGCATGTGACAAACAGTTCGTCGATGTTTGTCAGCGTCATCGATGCGTTGCGTCGCGTCCGTCACCAGCACGAAGCGAGAGCGAGAGAGTACAAAAAAGAGAGAAACAAAAAAGGCATTTAGCTGCTTTCTGTGACACATGCGGCTGGCGTTATTACTTTACGTTGGAATTTGAGCGCTCCTACCAGCACGGGGACCGAGAAAACTGCTAGAAATCATATCAATCTATTGAAAATTTACTTATTGATAAACGAAAAGAATTGATAACAATTTCCTTTAGCCCCAGATCGCTAGAAAGTAAATAAATAATCAGATATTACTTCTGAAAAGAAATGGTTAAAATTTGTATTGTTAAAACAAATGTTAAATGATTCTTGACGATGCTTAGCGGAGTTAGTCACGGATATTCACTGTATTATTAGTGTGCCTTACATTACATAGATGCCATTTTACATTACAGTGATCACAGCATTACGTATTCTTCTATATTAATAACAACAGTCACATAATGCAAGCGGGCTTAGCTTATTTACAACAACATACTTATCTATATAATTCATTCATAACAATCAAGAAAAATGTATAAAGAATCGAATACATTTAAATGTTTTGTTTGTGTTTAAACTTATAACATAACAAAATTTAATGCATAACATAACAATCAAAGTAGGTAACAATGTAGGTAATGTTTTTGCCAATAAATACGACTAGATATTGAAACTAAGAAACACTAATTGCTATCTAGAATGTTGATCTCTAGAACATTATATTCATATAAAACTTTTTTATTTGTAACTTCTGTTGAGGTAGTATGTCGTACATCCAACCACTTATTAGATTAGAAAATATCTAGGTGCATAGTGGAGTACCCACAAGTCTTTTAAATGACACTGTCCTGGACACTGACGCTCTTAACCTGTAGCGATTCACAGCTATTTGGACAGGTCATCCTAATCTAAAAGGGTGAAAGCGGCCAGTTTGCGTCATAAAACCAAACGACGACATGCTACCTCGCAGTGAAATAAATCAATAAAACTAACGTGATGTTCTCAGTCTCGAAGTTTACAATTGTGGATATAAAGTTGTCCTTCATGACGACGGAGCGGATGCCCTTCCAAGTGTCCCCCTTCTCCCCGAGGAGCGTGCATATAGACTCGAGCGCCATTTTGACAACCGACGGCGGGTTGGCCATGGACCTCACTTCGACGAGTTGCTGCTTCTTGATTGACCGCACCGCTGTTTTGTGAGATTGTCTTCGAGTTTAATACTAAATGTTGTTATAGTCAGATATTCATAAATATTTCAAAGCCCACCGTTTTCGTGTGATTTCAATTTAACAATTTATTCAAGATTTCTAATGTATGAAAAGAAATTACATTTTGAGTACGACTAGCGACTACAACTACCATAACATGCTAAATAATAAATATACTTGATTTCTGAATCTAATTCCATTTAAGAGAGCATAGTACATTAAATTACACAGTTATTTAATTCAGAAACCAAGTGTTTTTACAAATCGAATGAACTTGGCATCTTTCTTTTGTGACTGTCTGTGAAATTCAAATGTTAGGTAACTATTGACAACTACGTTAATCAGAATGTGAACATCAACAACAAACAATTCTACACTACCTTTTTGCTTTAACAGTGATAATTCAGACATGGTATTTTTGATAAACATAAAAATTACAGAGGGATAAGAAGTAAAATGTACCGGTTTTAGTTAGAATACTGTATATTAGGTTTTGGTCTACTTGTTAGACCTGTATGGCAGCTAAAAGACTTCGATATTTAGTACAATATAATTCAAAATATCGTTTCTAGACAAAACGGGTTAAGACCTCCTCTTTGGCCCTGATGGAATCTACACCAAAACCGGCACATATTTATGTATACCACAGGATCATGCAAACATAGTAAAGAGTCAAACCATTTTGCGCCTCTATGACAGCTGGCTCCACTTGCGCAAGGTCAGCCATCACATCCCTGCGCTTCGCTTCTATTTCCTTCGTTTGTTTCTCTAGAGCAACCTATATCACAGAGTAACTTATTTAATATATATGCTTTTCAGTAGGTGTCAAAGGCACGTAAAAAAGTCCTTCAAAAGATAATCGCTGGGTTATTACCACTAAGTCAGTAGTTCTTACCTGAATTTCTTGACTTTCAACCTTCTTCTTTTCAGCTTCTTGTTGATCTTTCACCATCTGGCGAAGCTTGGCATTAGCGGCTTCGTTCTTTGCTTGAAGTTCCTATAAAATTACAAAATATAATTAGGGTCACCCTAAAGTAAATAAAGATTTTTATATACTGTTTGTCATTATTCAAACAATAGTCATTGATCGCCTTATCAGTAATAGCAACCTTCTATGGACAACTTTGGATCAAGTGTCCAGATGCTCAGAATTTTGGTTGTTTTTTAACATTGCCGCTCACTAGAATTTCTCCTATATTGTGAGTATAGTTTGGACATAAATCTGACGCACGAAGACCGAGATCTGGAACAATTAACGACAAGCAGCTTGCTACAATTTATTTAAATTATTTGTTCTTAGGTTATGTTGGCCATATATACACATACATTATATTACAAGTTATATTTTATGTACTAATAAATACAAAAATCGTGCTGCGCTGCAGCACAGTGTCGCGAAGCGTTCCGCGAAAAAACAGGTATTGCAGGAACGCCAGGATTTCGTTCAGCACGAGTTTTTCTGTACCCATTTTTTATATCGGCGGCGGCTATTGCCGTACTTAGCGTGAATATAAAATTCATCCGTATAATGAGGCGCGTCCGATTCCGAGAGCGAAGCGCACTGACTGATAAGGACTATAATGAGGGCCATATAACATTAACAGTACCTGTGATTTGACAGCAAGGCTCTTCTGCATCTCTTCAACCTGTTCGACAGTCTCAGCGATCTTGCCTAGACCGACGTTCAGGTGCAGTTGCTGCTCTTCAAGGTCAGCGCGCTTTTCAGCGTATAGCTTCACCATTTGTTGGATGAAGTCCAAGTAATGCCTGTTATACAGGATATTTAAGTGGGAACATATGCAATGTTTGAAGTCTAATTACTAATAATAATGGATTTAAATGGAGTTCTGTCAAGATATTGGGATCGAGAAACAACCCAAAAATATCATTTTTGGTGCTATAAAATCCGCACGCATCAAAACGTAAACATCGGCTACTGAACATGGGCCTCCCAATGATCACTATACAATAGACGGTGATAGGGGACACTGCCATAATAACCACGATTGGCAGGCGAGTTGGTGATCGCAGCATGTTGTTATTAGCATACGGAAGGACGCTGCCGGGACGCGTAACATTTACTGAAGACCAGATTGGTAGTGTACTGCCACAAACAAGTTTAAAATATGATGTGTTTGATTTGATACAGTAATTGTAATTTATTTCTGATAAGTCTTATCTCAGAGTTATCCTAATGATAATCAAACATCATATAATAAACTATCTTTTGAAAGAATCGTCCCTTTCAAAAGATAGTTTATTATATGATGTTTGATCTCATTAATTTGACCACTACTTTTCGACTGTTAGGTAATAAATTGTGCTGTAGTGTGGTATATGATCAGGCATTAGGTAGTGAAGTCCGAACGACATATATTTTTAATGTACTAATACACCTGTATTTCGACAGTCCCATTCGTTCTAAGCTGTGGTGTCTGGATTTGGATCAATCCATCTCCTCCCGTGGATGTCCCAAAAGGCGACTAAGGGATTCTAAACCAGAGGGAGCTTCTCTTTTGTGGAACAGTAACCATACTGCGCTCACTATCCCGCTTGCCAAGCGTGGTAAGTATTGTCAAATTCCCCCCCAAAATGACGACACAATTGTGGAAATTTATGGGGGAGGCTTTTGCTCAGCAGTGGACGTATAAATGGCTGAGATGATAATATGACGATTTGTTCTAAGAGCGTAGTTTATATAAAGGTTGGCTATTTACTTTTGACAAATGAGTTTGTATAGCTAACTAGTTGACCGTGAGATTATATTTTTTAAAGTCAAAGAGTGAATATTGTTCGTTAGACAAATATGATATTCGCATTAATGTTGCAAAAATAATTCAATTGTAATCCAGCGAGTGCAATAGGCGCACGGTTATATGGCTAAAAAAAACCATACTATAGGTCTGTTTCAAATCAAGGCACAAGAATTCCAACAGTTCATATCAACAATTTCTTCATTTCTTAATTAATCTGTGATCAAACGTAAAATTTATAAAAAAAATATTGATTGTTACTAGGATTTTACTTATTTTACTTTTCATTGTGATGTGTGAAAGCTGTTTGTTTTCGCTAACATATAAATACATAAAATCACATACAAACCCATAAGATATCTTTTAGTAAAAGCAACTACCTTTCTGAGCACTCCGAATTATATAGTAAACTTCTCGATCCCTTTGCAGTAGCTTACCTTGGACTATGTTGTATCATTTCAGCCGAAAAACGTTCACTGCTCCCCCAAATATTGCCACAACGACCGGTATGGGTTTGTGTTGTGTGTTCATTGCAGGGCTTTTGCCATAATCGCAACGCTTGGCAGGCGGGTTGGCGATCGCAGTTGAGTTATAAATATACTCGAAGGACTAGGATAGTATACGGATGAGGTGGTATTGTTAGCCGGCACCACGCGGCGTGTGTATAGGTAAGCAAAACGAACCTGGGCGTAATAGCCATGGTGCGGTTGGCCCGCTTGGCCAGGCTGGCGTTGGCGCGGTGCAGCGTCTGGTGCACGTACACGCAGGCGTTGACCACGGCGTCGCGGTGCGCCGGCCGCGCGCCCACCTCGCCGCACGCCGACGGGAACCCGTCCGGCGGCGAGTACTCCGCGGAGTCCAGGTCCATGCGCTGCGTGAACTCCTTGCCCACCTGCGCGGCCGCAAATGCGTATATGAACCAGTTTGCAGATATCAATCATTTCGGCCTGGACTTTCCACTGCTGGACAGAAACCTCCCCCAAAGATTGCCATAATGAACGGTATGGGTTTGTGTTGTGTGCTCAATGGGGGGTTTTGCCATAGTCGCCACGATTGGCAGACGGGTTGGCGATCGCAGTTGAGTTATAAGTATACTCGAAGGACGCTGCTGCCCATCCTCCGGCTAATCCCATAGTCACTTTTTACGACACCCAGATGCAGATACCAGTCATTATCCGAAACGCATTTATGTAAACAGCAGGTGATTAGTTCGATACTACATTATCGCGTGTTGTCTTACTGCAGTAAGTTTAAAAACATTTTATTTCATTATTAAAGGATCAGTGCTCTACCGCATTGTAGTGATGAATGCGACTAAATCGGCACCCAGTATAAATAAATTGGCCGTTGTGCTACTACTGCTTCGCTGGGCGTAAATTAAAATTATGAGTTAATTCTTTTTTTATTCATTTAAAAAAAAGTATTTTATATCCTATACCACAACGTAATACATCTGTATGCCAAATTACATTACAATCTGTTAAGCCGTTTGAGAGAAATAGGACGTCGGTCACACAAACTTCCACATTTATAATAGTAAGAAGATGCCCTGATAATGCATTCAGCACTGCAAAGGTGCGCTATCTAATCTCTAATTTATATGAATACTAGCAAGATGATAGATATAACCAATGGTTATCTGCTTAGATTTCTTAAGAAGTATTTCTAATTAATCTAGTAGTTTACTACATTACCTTCGACATATATTAACAAACAAACCCACACTCTCCATAATATAAGTATTGATTACTTACTTGAAACAGAGCTCCATCGCTCCAGTCACCGAACCAGTTGAGTACACATCTGTTGAAGAGAGCGGGCGACGTCGCCGCGCGATCCTTCAGGCCTTCCGAAGACGGGTTCATTGTGAACACCACGTGCAGGTTACGCATCACTTGGCCGGTGAACCTGGATTAACACAAAGATATCTTACAAAACGACATAACAAATTGTGTTCTACATTAAATCATCACTGAAAATATTCTACTTTATTGCTTCTAACAAGTATTTGTGTTAATACTATACAATTGCTTACCATTTGTACAACTCGTCGTTAGAATCCAACATCAAGCCTTCTCTTTGAGCGCCTTCTTTGCATTGTGTCATAAGTGCAGCAAATTCATCGCCTTCAAACAGGCCAGGAACCTAAAGGAACAGTGAATTTAGAAACCAGTTGTATGCTATGTCTTTAATTTTGTATGAGACAAGTTAAAGGTAAAATACATTTATAGAAAATTGAATTGCATGAGATATGTTATGTATGTATTTATTACGCGCATAACAACTTGACCATCGGAAATTAATCTGAATGCTTTACAAAAAGCTTACCTCTCCATTAGCCAGAAGAGTGTTCATTCTCTCGAGGAAGCCGCTGTCGAGTACGTTGGACTCGTCCAGTATGAAGGCGACCTTCTCGTCACGACAGCCAGCGCGACGCAGCACCGACCGGAGGTCCTCGTCGAAGTCAGCACCGGTATATTTGTTGTGCACCTTAAATATGGGACGTTAAAAGTTGAATATGTACAATGACTTCCCAAATTAGATGTATTTGGGAAGTCATTGTACATATTCAACTTTGTACATATCAAACTTGTCATATACTATATAACTGTTTAAAAAGTATGGATAAGCAAATTCTAAAGTGATGCACGCATTACATAGAAGAAACTATGTTTAAGAGTCGATAACTGCGCGAAAAAATAAGGTGTTTAAAGATTTTCTATAAATTACGCCCGATCAGTAATATCAAATTTTCAAGCACTGTCGAAACAGTGGCGGTCTGTGGTCCGATCGAATACGGATAATTGAATTTTTGTTTAAAGGAAATGAAACTCAATTTGTGATTGAATATTATGATTATTTACATGATATGGTAAGTAGGGTAAGGTAAATATTACCCTAATTACGTAAAATGCCTAATATATTATATTACGATAAAACAAGAATACGGTCATAATAAAAAATACATCGGCCAGGTGACTCTATTGTATTTATGTTCCCTTTCTCCGTTTACGCATGCCCAAAGACATGCTGCTTAGATATATTATATTTCGTGCAATGCAGTAATACGGTTCAAATTGGAAAATATTCTTTATTATTTGTTGGCTTTTGGAATATCTAGTCACGATTGTATATGTCAACTCCGGATGAAATTTTGTGAGTATTTTGAACTAGACTCGAGGTCCATTTTGGATATTAAGTCAATGTTAAGGATATTTTCTATCACCTATTATATGCCATGCTCAATATGTAAATTTTGTTTACTATTACTAGGTTTATTTACTATAAGGGCTCAGGTAGAGTCTGAAACTAGTCAGGCATCGCCGAAATATATGCGCGAGTAAAGCCGTACATACTTATAAACATACTAACTGTGTCTTTACCCACCAGTAAGCTAATTTAAACCTTTAAGGGCAACTTATAACCCACTAAAACGTATCGAGTTCCATCGTGAATATTCCTTTCTACCAAATTACATTCCCAAACCGTTCAGCTCTTTGAGCGTGATTGATACAAACATCCAAACACACAACCTTTCACACTTTTAATATTAATAAGATTTATCTCAATTGCTTTCAGTTTCATTCCATACTTTAACATATAGTCTAATACCTTTATCTGGAAGATGCTGAGCCCGTTCATCCAGGCGACGAAGCGGCTGAGCGTGGTTTTGCCGGCACCTGATACACCGATGAGCAGCAAATGTCCCTGCGGCTGTCTGAAGATACGGTCGATACGCAACACATGGTCTAGTACCTCGTCGAACAGTACTAGGGGCACATCCAACTCTTCTTCGTAGAACACCTTAAAACAAATGTTGAATTTGTATCAAAACATCTCGAATTTTCAGGCAGGATTCTAATGGAAAATGTTTAGATATATTTATCTCTAGTGCAGATAGGATCATTTGCCTGCACTCTGGTTGGTTATCTGTGATTGTTACCCTGCTTGTCCAGGGCATGAGTTTTGGGGATTACTTTCCATTTTGGGAGAGGCCTATGCCAAGTCAAATCTATCTATCTAGCTATCTGGCAAAAATAATAACAGTAATATTATCTTCACAACTACCCCTTCTTCCTCTACACCAGGGATTTCCAAAGTGGTCGATATCGGTTTCCCAGGGATCGACTTAAACTAATTTTGGTGGTCGACGAGGTCTAAAAATCGACGCCTATTAATTAACACAACTTTCAAGATACTGTACTGTACAAGTTATGTTACGTGTACCAACTTGTTATAAGAATGACTAATATTTTAGTAGTCCTATTCCTACTAAAATATTATGATTGATTGATTAGGAATTGGTAAGTATTTTGTATCAATAGGAAAAAAAACTCGTGATAAGATTTTTAAAGTAATTTGGCTATGGGGGGTCTGAGGTGTCAGTTCATTTTGGAAAAGGGGTCTCTTGCCCATAACAATACCTGCTCTTCACTAATATGAGCTGACTCCCCAGCTCAGATATGGGTACGCCTTTGGCTCATACCCAGTGATGGTATAACGGTCGAAATTAATAATCAATTTAATCCGAAATCTTAGGATTTGGGATGGAGGCTCTGCGTGTTTTTTGTATTAAATGTGATCTTAACACAAAACAGATTAAGTTCAAATCTGAAGATTTTAGATTAGATTGATTAATTAATTTCGGCCTTAAGATAGTTTAGTTTGAAAGGATGATGCCTTTAGTGTATTTTCTTTCTCCCCATATTACAAAGATATGGACCTTTTTTTGTAATAAATAATAATTATTAATTATTAGTTATTTAGTTAGAGTTATGATGTCACAAACGCAATAAATTTGGGTATTTCATAAGAACCCAAATTACAATTCCTAAATACTATTTATGTCAGTGATTGAAATAATTGACCATACCTTGAGTCTGGCTTTGACATATTCGCGTAGTTGATCCCTCAGCACCGGGACATAGTCCTTGCTAAGCCAGTTACTGTACAGAATAGGACGAGCCAACGCCTGTTCTCTGTTAATACCTGAAAGAGTGTGTTAATAAAATTTTAAGAAAATACTTCTGTAATTTCGAAAAATAAGGCTTATATTGCAATATATATGATATTGGCTCGTCTATTTACCTGGGAAGAACATCATAGCAACGTTATCAATGTTTTCGTCCGTCCATTGTCTTTCTGTTTCGTCAACCAAACGGTCTTGGAACAGGCGCAGGGCTTCGTGGGCCCATAGTCTAACCAACCCTTCGACATTCAGGTTATCTAGAGGCCTACAAGAAAAAGAGTATTACAGTGTCAATAATAACAAAAATAGAATCTTATAGATGAAATCAGTTTTCTATACATTATTTGAGAAAATAAATAGAGCGCATGCAACTCAGTGCACGTGACCTAAGTGAAAGGTGCCCGCGCATGCGCCAACGTTACATATAAAATGTTGCATTCAAATTTGACCTTGCAATACTATATGACCATAGAAGTTTCACTTAATAAACATGCATTACTGTAATGACTTCTTATTCTTTAAACAATGCTGTTCAAATATAACGTGAAATGATGTCACGAATAATACAAGCGTAATCGCAGATGCTTTGCTTGATATTCAATAGTATACAACAAGATAATTATATTTATTAAATCACTACAGTACCTAATAGCCTCGCATATGCCTCGCACCCATCTGGTCATCTCTCTAGGCGAGTACACGTAGTGCGGCTGCATGTCCTGCGTGAACCTCTCCTGCGACGCGAGGTATAGCTTCACCATAGCTTGCGTTAAAGGCTCTGCATAGCCCCGCAGCGCTGGCTGCATGCGTAGCATCGCGCGTGTGAATGTGCCATAGATCTGTACCCCGAAACGTATTTAAGTGTAAATTCCAGTGAAACAATTTTTGGTTGAAGAGTGAAAGATTTTTTTATAATAATAGGAGGAGATTAAAAACAATGATGTAAGCACCGTAAATGGGAAATGCAGATGAGTAAAATATGCATATAAATGTATTAGAAAATTCTTAAAATTTAAGTTTTAGTTACCGATTATGTGGCATTTTTATCAAACACTTGGTTTTCATTTTTTGACAACTAGCATGTAAACCCACTCGATATTGTCTTAAAATAATGTACTTAATTCGTGGAAATACTATAAATTCTCTCCACAGTAAGCCCCCTTCAGTCCTGCAAACATTTTCTTAGTTGCGTACCAATTGTTGTCAATGCGTCGCGTTTACCTGTTCGAGCGAAGTCTCTCCGGGGTAGTCCACGTATATAACGGGCACGTGCCGCAACAGCCGGTGAGACAGCGGCTTGCGGCCAGGGTCTGTGGGCGGATTGCAGGCGCCCACGAATTGGATGCGTTCCAGGTGTACCCACGAGTGGTCTGCGAGTTGACAGTGAAAATCATGTGACTGGCAGATATGGCTGGACCCATTATACATTTATATGGATCAAAACGACTTTTTTTAAACGTTGCCCCCTCACTCTATGACTTCTACTGAGTCGTGGGTTCAGTTTACACGCATACATATCACACGCACAAACACCCAGACCCGAAACAACTATCTGTAGGTCATAATTTTTTTTTTCCGTGCGGGGATCGAGCCCACGACACGTTGCGTAGAAAGCCAATCGCTTAGCCAATGCGCCAACCATGCCAATGCGTAAACTATTGTTTGGAATTAATATATTCCGTGTGGTGTCCGGATTAAGAATATAGCACCACTTCATCTCCTCCCGAGGATGTCGCAAAAGGCGACTAAGGGACACAAAACCAGAGGGATGGGCAGTAGCGCCCCTTCTTTGGAACAGTAGCCATACTGCGCTCACCAACGCAGTGCCAAGCGTGGTGAGTACTGGCAAATTCCGCTTAAAATGACGACACGACTGTGGAAATCTATGAGGGAGACCTTTATTAAACATTGCAGGCATTCTTTGACTGATATGATGATGATGAATTAATATTAGATAGAATTAATTAGACGGCACGGTTGGTGCAGTGGTTGATGCAGTCGACTGCTGCGCTCCGGGTCGTGGGTTCGATTCCCGCACGGAACAAATATTTGTACGATCTCCAGATAGTTGTTCCGGGTCTGGGTGTATTGTGTGTGGAATTCATGTCTGTAAACGCACCCACGACACAGGAGAAATCCTAGTGTGGTGCAATGTTTAAAAAAAAAAAAAAAAAAATTGTAATAAATTGTTTTTTAAATACGGCGCGCGAGCGGGGTTATCTATTGTAGGAAGCGCGGAGGCACAGGGGCGTCGTCGTACGCACCACCGTTGCGCCGACCGGTCACGCCAGTCGGGTCTTGTCAAGCTCATACACTTCGAAAGTACAATCTTGGCTTGGATAAGTAAACTTATCAACCCTTAACAGCGACTGTAGGTCCCCAAATTCACGACGTCAATATTTCCTTACTAAAGGCCAGTGATGAGACACTCCGTAGGGTGCTTGCGCACGAGGGGCTGAAAGCGCGTCACCGCACGCCATTCTTAAAAATTGTTAATACCCACGCTCGCTGGTAAAGCGTACGCCACCCCACAGGGTTCAGAAAGGACCCCAAAACCCACATAGAAATTGCTGTTAATTTAAAAATGGATCCATACATTTCAAAACTTGCCGAGTGCGATAGGATCGCACATTGTACTTTATAAGCTCTACTGAATTTGGATAATTTATTTATGTGTGTACAATACATAATAAAAGTTATTTCAAAAAGTGGAGTTTGCTATCTCTAACACTTACCACTGGCCCTGTAGAAGCCTTTGTGTTCAAGTAGTTGTCTTAAGAAGGATATGACTCGTTGAGTGCCGTATTGGTCCATGTCCGGCAAGTTGATCTCGTCGCAGAATAGTACTAGCCATTTGCCGAGCTAAAACAACGTAAGAGTTATTAACGATACGTTCTTTCACGTGGCATTAGATAAACACTTAATTCTCTTAAAAGGTTATCCACACGCACATTAAAATTATGTGTATGTTAGGGGATGAGATATTATCCATTTGACTGGCATTATGCCACAGCCATAAGTATACAAATAATAATAATGTAAAACCAAAATAAGCCATATGAACATCGTGTTAAGGTCGAATATCGAGCGAATTTATTTTATACTCAATACTCACATGCTAATCAATACATTCATGGACGAAAAAAGGTTACAAAACATTACTAATAAAAAATTGCCGTGTGGTGCCGGCTCAGAATGCCACCACCCCATTTCCTCCCATGGGTGTCGTAAAAGTCGACTAAGGGATTAGCTAGAGGATGGGCAGCAGCGTCCTTCGAGTACATTAACAACTCAACTGCGATCGCCAACCCGCCTGCCAAGCGTGGTGATTATGGCAAAACCCCCCAATGTGCTCACAACACATCCATATCGGTGGTTGTGGTGATCTTTGGGGGAGGCCTGTGTCCAGCAGTGGACTTCATTCGGCCGAAATGATGACTAATAAAAAACGTCATTACCTGCACTGGAGCGAGTACAACTCCGTTTGGAGTCTTTCTGTACTCGCAGTAGTGGTCGAAAGTCTTGAGTAGCAGTTCAGGAGTGGTAGCAGATGAGAAGTTAAGACCAACAACCTCCATGTCTGGTAGAGCTCGGAGCGCGGAGAATAGCGTCATTGTCTTACCGGAACCAGGAGGTCCACAAAGTACTATGGAAAAGGAGGGAATATTGATACGAAGGCGCATTCGAGGGGCCTGCCGTCAAGCCTTGGCTACCCAGGACTCAATTACTGGTTACGAATAAATCGCGGAAGCGGTCACTTCTCGCGCAGCCACCCATGCGGCTCGGTATCTATCATAGCGAGAGAAGAGATGTCTTGTAAGTTACCAATAGGATTTAATCATTTTACATTCCTTCACTTAACTTCAGAGGGTCATACTTTAAGTGGGCCTCCCCACTTAAAGTAGTAGTGGAAATGTATCAACGTACGAAAGTGCTATTGTAATCAAGACGATATGTACATTGAGATGCGGGTGCAGCGGAAAAAGGTGTAAGCGAGATCTGGCTAGACTCTACGTTTAATGCCTCGCTCTATGCTTGATCATTCACACATTCCTTCTCCATTCTTACCCGCCTAAATCTTCGATTCGCGTTAGTCTCTTGTCTGCTCAACTTCACTTTTGTGGATACTGAGTTTAGGTTTACAAATCGAGACCTCCTTGATTAGCTTTGCGACTGAGATCACGTTCATCAGTCCCAGATGTCATGAGATTATCTATGACAGTAGTTCGACAATAATCAACAGTACACTAAAAGTCTGACAGCTGACAACCTTAGGATAGTTGTGTCACAGTGGAAATATGTTTACCAGTGATTCGATTTGGCGGCCGTAAAGGATAAACCGTGCGGTGGAGCGCGGGGTGAGACGCGCCGCTGCGCTTACCGAACAGCCATAGCGGAGTCCGGTAATAGTAACCAAGAGTATCGCTCTTACGTTTCGCTCAGTATAATTTGGAAAATAAATTAAAGTTGACTGGTAGAGAATTCCACATGGCATTAAGTCCACCTTGTGTGCCATCATTGTGCATAAAAGTATAAATAAATAAATAATTTCACGTGAGACTTGAAAAATGGTTTTTACCACCAGATGATTTCGTTAGTTATTGCAAAAAATTTGTTATTGCAAGTAGGTAAATCAAAATGTTGCAAACATTTGTCAGTTACACATTTGTGATCAATATTACTATAATAAACCATTTCATTTCGAATTTTAGTTATTTTGTGTTAGTAGCCAATCTTTGGTGAACGTTCCATTCAGACGTTGTCGGAGTTTCGCTCAACATCAATGGAGACGAAACATATTTCCACTGTGGCTGTGTTTAGACTATGTAAACTGCAGATATACATTTATATACTCTAGATATTGCATACGATGTTTTAAGTGATAGCAGTACCACACAGGTGGAGCAGGACTTCCCCTGAAAA
Organism: Diloba caeruleocephala; assembly: GCA_947459985.1. Lineage (NCBI taxonomy): Eukaryota > Metazoa > Arthropoda > Insecta > Lepidoptera > Noctuidae > Diloba > Diloba caeruleocephala. The sequence continues at coordinate 10,853,579 of OX381618.1, forward strand.
TGTATGCCTTGTTATATGTTGCTAATTGTTGGCCAGTCATTTAATAGTGGCCATACGTCAGGAGACTTTTTTACTGTAAATATCCATCATTTAGATGGAAATCTTTTTGAAGTTCGTTACGAACTTTAGCCACAGTATTACCAGTTAAGTGGTAATGCGTTATCTAGTAAATGGTCATAATATACACACCTAGAGGCTTGTGCTCTGCCAGCCAAGTGTACAGCAAAGCTTCATGGCGGACTGTATCTAGAGTCGGCACGACAATGTCGGGTGCGGCCACTTTGTGTGTTTCCACTTCTATCTGAGGCACTTTAGCCGACCATGGCACCCATTCACCGGTTATGCAAACCTAAAAAATCACGAAATTCACGATTCACAAATTATCACAAAAATTTAACTATTTACTAGTAAATTAATATAATATATCTAAGTATTAATTATTATCTCAGTACCTCAAAGTCAATTATGTGTTGGTTCGCGCCACAGTTCGGCAGCTGCATAGTACTGGCAGACCGTATAAAATCACCAAGCTCGTTGCGATCCTAAAACAAGGCATCCAACATGATGAAGACAACATATTTAACACACAACTAACAGCTTCCAATATTAAATGGAACATGTATGTTTTATGTTACCTTCAGTTTTGCGTCACCAGCGAACGACCATAACAGAGAGTACACGAGCCATTTAGGCACGTAAGCTTCTAGTTGTTCGTTCGTGATCGGGAAGTCAGGATGCTGACGGTTGTAACCTAGGATATTTCTGCAATTGAAGATTTTGGTTTAAAACTGATTAATAAAACTATACATTATCTGTTTTTGTTAGTTTCTAGGAGTCATTATGTTTTCAACTTACCTTACACCACGGTTAAGCATAGAATGTAGCGACGAAAGCGCTCTGTGTCGAGTAAAGTCCATGATATGGTCAAGACTGACGGCGCGTTCGAGACATTTTACTACTAAACCGTCACCGAAGAAGAGAGGCTGTAGGATTGCGGCAACATCGCGTTGAGTCTGTAGATAAACATTGTTATAAACATTACTTAGGTAACATTGACGTTTATTTGTCCACGTAATAGTTGTAAGAGGCATTCATGCCAATGTCGCATCAAAACATTTATTGCAATCTGTCACCAATAATATAATATAATAATTTTTAAGATAAAAATTCTCCTTCTTAGCATCATGTTTCTGATACGCGAAATGCCACAGCGACAAATTATTACGTGGATACGTTGAGTGGTAAATAAATTAGTTTATAGGATTTCTGTTTTGCTGGCTTGCTGTTTTCTTCTGTTATTTAATGTCATCATCATCCATTGTGTTATCATTTTGGGGGGAATTTGCCAGTTCTCACCAGGCGAGTTGGTAAGCGTAGAATGTCTGCTGTTCTACAGAAGGGACGGACGCTGCTGCCAATCAATCTGGTTTACAGTCCCTTAAGTCACCTTTTACCGCATCCACGGGAAGAGATAGAAAGTTGATATATTTTTATATTCTTAAACTGGACACCACACATTTGATGTCAAGCAGTTTTTATTTTATGTAACCTTTTACAGGCACTTATGAAGTACTGTTTCTCTCTATAAACTGTTACTTACTTGCAAAGCAGGAGACAAGATATTTTCCGTAGCGTTTTGATCGCCACCGGCAGAAGGAGCTGCCATTACGATACTGAACGAATCCTCCTCGCCATCTTCAAGTGGGGTGTTCCTCAATCTAAAGCATAAAAGGATGTAATTAGAGAACCTTCCGTGTGTTTTATAAAATCCAAACAAAGTTGAACATTCTAATTTAAGATCACGAAAAAGCTACCCTAATCGTAGCATATCATCATTTTTTTTTCATTTACGCCTAATAACATCCTCTGCTAGAAACATTCCCCCAAAGATCACCACAACAACCGATATGGGTGTGTTGGATGTTCATTGGGGGGTTTTGCCATAATTGCCATAGCGATGGCGACCGCAGTTGAGTTATTAATGCAATCGAAGGACGCTGCAGCCTATCCTCCGGCTAATCCCATAGTCGCATCTTACGACACCTACGGGATGAGTTTGTAGCATATAAGATAAGGATTTACTACAAAAAAACCAAGCCGCCTGTTGTCTATCCGCCTCATGTAAACAGGATGATACAAATTCATTATTAACAATATACTTATCCCTATATTTCCATAAATTCGTATCACATGTCGTTCGCTTTCGTATGAGAGTTCTTATTCTTATTCTTATATTTATTATACATATATTATATAACTCATATATTATATTATATGAGTTATACACTTTTCTTAGGTTTTCTTGTATTTACCTCATAAGATAGTTTTCGAAAATCATTTCGGTGGTCAGCACGTCCTGTGAGAACCAGACCATGCCGCAACGCGACACGGTAGCAAGAGTGGCGTATTTAAGGTCTTGTACCTGTAAAAACATAACATATTTATATGTATGAAAGTAGTTAGATAAACAATCAATAACACATCTGAAAGAGGGTCATTGTACATATGGCTATAAGATAGTTAAGCTATATTATTAAGCTATACATCTCCAATATGGGCTGATCTCGCACTATAATACTACACTATATACATATATCTTTAAGAAACAGCAGTACTACTGCTTTCGGTACAATGCGAGATCAGATTATACTGGAAATGTATAGCTTAATATGTAGCCGTATGTACTCATCTTGTGAAGAAATTTTACTACCTATTATGGAAACAACACCAAATTAGCGAAAAAATAGCTGTTCCCAAGAAAATCGTCGATGTTAATCGACCAAATGTATGGATAAGCTGATTTAGTTTTCGCGATTTCAGGGATGGGAGCAACCATGGTGAACGTTGTTCGCAATGATGAGTACAATGACTGGTTTTCGGATGTTATACCTTTTGCGTTACACACTGTATACATATATCTTTAAGAAACAGCAGTACTACTGATGTAGTACTTTTTATTGTACACCTAAAATAACAAAAAAGAAGGATCAAATACATAAAGTGGCACGTATGAAGGGCGGTCTCATCTATCTAATAAGTTATTTATAAAATTACAACACTTACCTCAAACATAACTCGAACATTAGGGGGGAGCGACAAACGCTCGCCATTGGGCAAAGTGAGCAGCTTGTTATCATCAAGCACTGAGTTCAAATTCTCCACCCATTCAGGGTCCACGTCACCATCGAATATGATCCATTGACGTTTGTTGATCTCACCGCGGACGTTGTCAATGATTTTCCTACGGAATCAAAATGAATCACATTGTATTATATTACGACCTTTCTTTTTTCTTTAATTCGTTTGTAGTCACCCTTTTGCCAGAGATGTTCAAGCTGTCCGAAGGCTTCTGACTTTGCATAACAACTGTCCTATAATGAAAACAACTTGAACCAAGCATTTTATGTGCACCCTGAAGAAAGGAGAACCTCGGTTGTGATATGCGGTCGTTCACCCATAGACTGACCGCGCCGAGCATCAATGAGAGCAACTGGAGCGAACTCTTGGACTTCCTTAGGTGCCTTCCTTAAAATTTTATGGAAAAATATTGCAAGTAGGGGTAATGGAGGAAAACCATTTGTCCATTCTGTTCCACAGAAGCGACACTGTTGCCCATCCCTCTGGTTTAGAGTCCTTTAGTAGTCTTTTACGACATCCACGGGAGGAGATGGAGTGGTGATATATTTTTAATCTGGACACCACACGGATAGAAATATATAAATGTATTGAAATGGGCTTCAAGTTTAACTAATATGAAATGAATAAAATGAACAAAAATATTTTACTTCTTATTGCGGGCAGCGTTAACCACTGCTAAACATGGGCCCGCCAATGAACAGTTCAATGAGCCGCAATAACCACCACACTTGGCAGGCGGATTGGTGATTGCAATATGTTGTTATTAGCATACTGGAGAATGCTGCTGCCCATCCTCTTGATGTCCATCTTAGACTCCTTTTACGACACGCAAGGGTGGTCTATCATTGTAAACAAAATATCACACGAAATCTATTTGATTTTGATGTTTCTCACCTGAGTATATGTGTGAATAGACCATCGGTCCACTCGCGGGTGTTAGGGTCCAGAACACCGTACAGTGTTTCCTTAGACATGGCCTTTGGATCGATGACGTGGGCTACGCCTTCTACACCTTCGAACCTGTTCAATTAACATTGTGATAATCAATTAACAGAATCATAAGTTAGCCCGCTGATAGAGCAATTCACAAAATAAGCAGTTTTACTGTGTCGTGGGTTTATTTATATGAAAAAGATTTCTTTATCGCACTATTTTGTGCCTACTAAGTTATAACTTAATTTTTTTAAATATTTGTCCCACCCTATGATTTCTTGTGTCGTGGGTGCGTTTACAGACACAAATTCCACACAATACACCCAGACCAGGAACTACCTATTATTTGTTCCGTGCGGGAATCGAACCCACGACCCGGAGCGCAGTAGCCAACTATTTCAGTCACTGCACCAACCGTGCCGTCAAACATTGGAAACATGATTTCACAGATGGTAGATCTCTTATTGCAAGAGTCAACTAGGTAGGTTTTACTGTTGCTGATATTCTTTCGCCAAGCTGATGTTTTTAGACTTTAAACAGAATTGTGTTTCTGTCTGAAGGGCACTGTAGATAGTGAAATTATTGGGCATAAGAGACTAAATAAGTCACGTTTCGAGGTGACGAGTGAAGTGTTGTGACACGCAGGACCAGTCCTTTTTTTTAATTTTTTTATTGGTGTCCAGTGGAAATTCTACATGGAACTTCCTTCATCCCGGCGAAAAAACGCTAAAACCACTAGAGCGGTTATCTTCGGCACCGAAGGGGGGCTCCAGGTCCTCGTAAGATTACACTATTGACCTAGGACTGGCATTACAATCGTTATGGGCAGGCGAGCCGCTTACCAACAGGCACATAACTAGTTGGTCACGACAATAGGTTGTAAAAAAATACTTGGGAACTTTACCTTTCCAAAGCCTTGAGCAAAACGCGCCAGGCTGTAGACTTGCCACTTCCAGACGGTCCAACCATCATAAGACCATGGTTCAAGTTGCAGATTTGGTACAATTGAAGAACCTGTATACATATCACTAGTTAGTATAAAGTAACAAATCCTTCATAACCTCTTTTTGCGAGATAATGAATCTTCTTTTAATTTGTTTTAGCACAAAAGTAAGAGATAATAAAAATTGCTACTTAAAAGTTGTAATCACGAGTGATAATTATTTAACAAAATGCTAAAAAAGAAACAGTTGTCTAAAGATATACGTTTACTTGTCAGCAGCAGAAGCAATGCCAGCACGGCACGAAACGGATTTCGTTTTTGTATGAATATATTCTCATAGCCGTACGTCCAGTATCTGAACATATACACCAACCGGATTGTTCAGTATGTACGCACCAACCGGTGGTTTAACCAAGTAACTAGAGTTGACCACAAATTTTGCCACTATTTTATTTTATTTTTTAAAAACGTTGCTCCGCACTAGGATTTCTCCTGTGTCGTGGGTGCGTTTACAGACATGAATTCCACATACAATACACCCAGACCAGAACAAATAAGGGACGCTGCTGCCCATCCATCTGGTAAAGAGTCCCTTAATCACCGATACTTTATATTTATGTATGTTTTGCTTCAAATGCCAACAGCCAATAATAACATTAACTTCGTCAATCTCCATGACAGTTATAAATAAGCATTAGAACTATCTATATTCAAACTAAAAAGAAGCATTATTGACAAGGCAGGCTTCCAACGGTTAGAACTAGCGGCGGTCGCCTGAGTCGTCAGGGCTAAGGGTTGCCCGGATGCCTAACACCAGCTCTAATTATTGATTATATAATATATGCAAGCAATCAGCAAATCCGTTCGTTGAGTTTCGTGTTGTGCGTGCATTGATTCCGCTACTGGCTAATAGAAAAATACCTTTAGTAAGAGGCTAAAGAGTAAAAGACCACAGAATCGAAAGACCACTTTGCGGTATAGAATAAAGGGTTCAAAAGCCAGTTATTAAAAAGAGTTGAGAACATATGTACTAGATTACAAAGCTTGCAGGTATTTGAACAGCGATAATGGGTATTTGATTAAGTAATATCTAAAACAAGTACACTCAAAAACATCTTATCGTATGTATCATCTATCTTAGCAATAATCAATCAATCATTTCCTAATATTCTATGGTCCCAGATGTCCGACTAGTAATATTTTTATTGGCCATACGAGTATTGCTAATCAAGTAAACAATATAGAGAAGTAAAAACAAGAATTAGTAACAGCGAAACTGCACAGTTAAAACAACAACGAAAATATTCAGACAGTGACGTGGCTTGACCAGGTGTAGTGGTGTGTAAGTTTAGAATGAAGTACAAGTCGACATATGTAAGTGGTGGTGAATGAGTATTTAACGAATGGAAAGCTAATGTGACGAAGTTTCCAGAATCAAAGCGCATGTTGCCAATAAAGCGGCATGGCAATAGTCTAATGGCTAATGCGTCAACTGCCTTCGGAATCGGAACCCTACCATGGGCACTACTGATGTGAACCCACTCCTCGCATAAGCATATTTAGCTCGCCTGGAGGGGTTAACAAGAATACTAGTGATGTGTATATAACATTGTTTTTAGTATACTTATACTAAATCTGAAAATAGTTTACTCAGAATCTGTACTAGAATCTACTGTAATAATTTCTAAACCTATTTTACGTCGACACAAACATAAGTTAAAAATGTTTGAAGAAAGAAATACTCATATCAGCTGACTGCACCGGGGACATCGCATTGGTAGATTAGGCATATTACTCCCCCTCACGAAGCGTTATTTATGATACCCGTACCTCTATCCATTTCCCACACTCTCTATAATATAGTCCCCCTGAGGCTATCGGCCCGTGCACACGTGCTACCCTTGAGGATTCCGCGATACACGGTTATTCGCGTGAACATCTTTTGCGTATATTAAAAATAATGTTATACTAGAAATGTAAGTGACATCAATATTTTCTAAAAAAGTAATTACTACGACACCGCCCTCACAAATCGAGCGACTTTGATTCGAAGGAGAATTAGCACTCCATTTGTCATTTACTCCGTGCTGAAAACATACACATAGGCAACAATGTAAAGACACAGAGACCACACCCACACCGCTCCGGTCACTGACCTTCTCGATCCACGTGCTGTGCTGCGCGCGCGACGATGCGCTGCGCCTCTACGTGCCGTTAGCGGGTTAGCATGGAAACGCATATGCATTCACACTCACGTACTACCGTATTATGGTATTGATATAATAGGTAATATGGGTATGTCGAGACTGCTTTTTATTTACAATATGGAATGTTACAATACGTAATCAGAAAGAATGTTTCATATCCATCAAAGATGTAACCGTATATCTTGAAATATCATCATGAACTGGCATAACATTGTGTGTAAAAAAAGCAGCCTCCATGTAAATAAAATGGATAAAGCAAAATGTTAAATTGTTATGATTATAATCGCATGAATTATATTGATTAATAAATTATTATAAATTATTGTTTTATATAATATAAACTCATGGCACGCCATCACCTTTCGGTTAGGATGATTTAGGGTTATGCGTTTCGTCTCTCCTCCATACAAAATAATATTGTCAACTATCAATGTTTACTTTTCTTTTTTAATGAACTCAATATTTAACAGTATAAATAAAATATTATTATAGAGGTAGAGGTGATAGATGTATTTAACATTGACAGTTGCAGAATATATTTTTGATTTGGAGCGGTTACGAATTGCTTCCATCTTAAACTATGGAGGGTATATAAAAATCAAACAATGTGCATTTACAATGGACCTTGTGTGTTCAAACATATTGACTGTGCAAGTCAATGAAATGAATGTTATCAGATAATTCCTTGACCAGTTTATTATTTGGCGCAGGCGACTAGAAATATTTGTATGTAAGTTACCTTTTCCATCCAAGTGGAGCCTTGTTCATCGCCTTCGCCACATACCAAAAATTCTTCAGCGCATACTGCACGGATTTCATTCTTCAATCCTGTAAAAAAGTATCGTAACAAATTTGGCGTTAAATATTATAGGCTTTACCATATACTGTCATACTCATAACAGACCATATTCAAACATCTTCCTATTTCTGTTCCAGCTGTCAATTTGTAGATACAGCTTTTTTGGTCTATATCAATCTGTAGTTACAGCGTTTGATGATCCTTTTAATAGCAGTCACTTAAACTTCATCATTGTGTAATGTCAAACTTACCACTCATCTCGGCCCTTGTATATCCAACATTGGGGAACACATCATTGAGCAGTGAAAACAGCAGCGGTATATCTTCAGCAACAAGCTTAGGCACCATCGTTTCGCACACGGATTGAATGAGGATGTCTTGCTCGGGAAGCGACTCGGCTATCGACGCCTCGTCAGGCACTTCTGTGCTGCGTTCGATCAGGTTCTCCTAGAAAATAAATAGTAAGCTCGAGTTTCGAAACTGAGTAGTTGATCTTGGGTATTGGTATTTATAGCTTACCACATCCTGAAAAGACTTTTCAAAGTTCTGTTTGTTCCAAGCATAAACAAAAAATAATTTATTCAACAATGTTCTACGTTTCTTTTTTAATACACTAAAATACCTTATTAATTTTATTTGGAACTTCAACTGTCAAGTATAATAACTTGAAAGTCTCGGGGATGACAAATATAATAAAGCCTGGACGTTATTGAATGAGTATTAACCTTAATCTTCTGAATGCGATCACGCTTGACGTTACCGGCGGATACGAGCACAGATTTGAGAGCTCGCAGTCCGAAGTCGTAATGAGATTGGTTCGACAACTGTTCGTCGCATAGTCTGTAAAAATTATCAGTTTAAAATATAAAATAAAGCTCGAAATATCTTTACAAAGCAATTTTTCATTAGCCAAAACATTCTTATTCATTCATTTACTGCAGCAAGTATTAGTGTTAATTTATGGTTTTATTATAAGGCGAGCCAAATCAACTATTTAGATTATAATAGGATTTTAACGAATGAATAAACAAAATCATATATCTACTAACTTGAAAAACGGTACTATCTTGCAGGCCAATTTCTCAGCAGTCCTGAAACCTTGACTGAACAGCATCACCTCAGCAATGAGCTGTCGGTCCGGAGTCGTCATGGCCAAGCTACGGAACAGCTTCTTCAAGTTGTCGGGCAAATTGGAACGACCAGCGTACCCAGGGTTCATAGTGATGAAGATCGCCATGTCTTGACTTACGCGGACTTGTTTGCCAACCAGCTCTACGGTTATGGACTTGGCTGGAAAATGTAGATAATGTAATACACAGGATAAAAATAAAATATCTTTATTTGTTGCTGTTTGTTTCTTATAGTGTTAAGTAAGTAAGCTCCAGCATATTTAGGGGAAATAATGTTTATAATGCCGTTGTATTCGAGGGCACAACGCCGGAAACATGGAACAGAGGCGAGGTGGTGCTCTCCTTCAAAAAGGGTGACAACACCCTGTTGAAGAATTATAGACCCATCTCGCTTCTGAGCCATGTTGCCAAGCTGTTTTCAAGGATCATCATTAATCATCTCGAGAGCAGGTTTGATAACTTCCAGCCTCCCGAATAAGCCAGTTTCCGAAAAGATTTTAGTACCATTGACCACATCCATCCATACTGCGGCAGGTTATACTGAAGACCGAAGAGTATAATTTGCCACTATGCTTGGCGTTTGTAGACTATGAGAAAGCCTTCGATTTGATCGAAACCTGGGCAGTGCTGCAATCTCTGAAGCGGTGCCACATTGTCTATCAGTACATAGGAGTGATGAAGTGTTTATACAGAAACGCCACCATGTCGGTCCGATTACATGAAGAGAGCACGGGGGAAATTTCATTGCGATGAGGTGTGAGACAGTGGGACATCATTTCCCCGAAATTATTCACCGCTGCAATGGAGGGTGCCTTCAAGCAACTAAAGTGGAAAGGATTCGGCATTAACATCAATGGAGAGTATATTACCCACCTTTGCTTTGCCGACGACATCGTAGTCATGCCAGAATCGCTGCAAGAGCAAGAGCACAATGCTCGAGATCTGAACAGGGTTTCCCAACAGGTGGGCCTTAAAAAGTCATATCGAATACCCATGTCGTGCCTATCCCAATATCCGTTGGGAGCTCTATTCTCGAAGTTGTTGACGAGTATGTCTACCTGAGACGAACTGTCCAGTTAGGTAGGTCCAACTTTGAGACAGAGGTCTATCGTCGAATCCGACTCGGTTTGGCAGCGTTCAGGAAACTACGCAACGTCTTTTCGTCAACAATACCGCAATGCCTCAAGACGAAAGACCTTAACCAGAGTGTGTTACCAGTGATGATATATGGAACAGAGACGTGGTCATTCACTGTGGGCCTCATAAGAAAGCTCAAGGTCATTTAGCGAGCTATGGAGCTATGCTTGGTATTTCTCTACGACGAAATGAAAGATCGAATCAGAAACGAGGAGATCCGTAGAAGAACTAAAGTTGCCGACATAGCTGCAAGGATTAGTAAAGTGAAGTGGCAATGGGCGGAGCACATAGCTCGTAGAACTGAAGTTGGACCGCGCACCGGAAAACGCAGCGTGGGACGACCTCCAACGAGGTGGACAGACGGCCTGGTGAAGGTCACTGGGAGTTATTGGATGAGGGCGGCATATAACCGCTCGTTGTGGAAATCTAAGGGGGAGGCCTTTGTTCAGCAGTGGACGTCCTGTGGCTGATATGATAATGATGAATGTTTATAACACAGCCACTGTTTGCTTCCGATTACTCTGCATTCTCAGCGAACTTTTAACATAATACTTATTTAAATAAGCATTCAGTTAATTACCAGTATTGTCTCCTTCTTGGTGACTCTTGAGAGCCTCTTGTATGGTCTGCACCTGTTGCGACACGGCCGAAAGCATTCTCTCCTCCAAACGATTGAACTCGTCGAAACAACCCCAGGCGCCAACCTAAGAGTTTATTTATTACATTATAAGATGACATTGCATGGCATTTACTGATAATGTTGATTGATTCAAAATATTGTTAATATATATGTTATCTAACGGTTGTTGATACAAATATTGGGGGCCTCTGTCGCTAAACTAGGTCAGATCTCGGCGTACGGCGCCATTCCCCAGATAATGGGTGTAAGTAACATCGTAACGAAAACTGATACCATGGATTCAGAACATGATTCTGGAACCCTCAGTGTTAGAGCTTAGCGTCGGTCTTTTCATGGATTTTCAGATTTTGTACCAGTTTATTTAATTGATTTAAGTATACAATAATTATTTTCTTCTATGCTAACGATTTTGAATAAACTCAATAAAACAATTATTTTCACATAAACCTGCAATGTAAATAAATACAAAACGGATTTTGTTGTGGTGCAGTTCTTGGATGAGTTCATCACTCACAGTAGCATAATAATATCATATCATAGTACAATAATCACGTATTTTGATCGTCGCTGTTTACTAAAGGGTTACCAACTCAGTATGTGTTGGTAACAACATGTTAGACAGCGCACCTGCGCACTTAATAATGTATTTCGTAGCTTTCGTTTCATTTTATGCACTGTCTTATGTGTTATTTGCCGAATAAATGTTTTCCATTCTATTCTATATACTGCATGCTCAAAAATGCCAAATACTGCAATGTATTATTTCCCAAATAAATTGATTTCTTATCTTACACCTCGTTAGCATCATTTTATCGAGTTCTAACTCGTATTATTATTAACTCAGTCCTCATACCTTAAACATATCACTTTGATCGACAGTCACTCATTAAGTTTACTCACTCCCTAAACAGATGCAGAAAGATTCGTGAGTTGCATTCGTAATAAGATGAGGATCTCGTTAATTTTGTGGAACTCAAACGGTGAGGAACTCTTCAGTAGCATGTATTGTTTTAATTACACATACTGAATATTTGACCCAGTTCGAATCTGTACTTTATATTATAGTACCTTATTGTTTTACGATGGTATCAAACCTTTATAAGAACCTTCATACCTGACAAAGACCAACGAAGATACGGCCCATGGCTTGGAAGTCGAAAGTCTCATCACAGTTGAATACTAACACGAAACGCCCGAGCTGGTTTCCGAGAGCTTTTACTGACTCCGTCTTACCGGTACCGGCGGGACCTGAAACATTATTCTATTTTAATTTACCCTGGCAGAGAGGTGAACATTGTTGCAAATATCTTCTTGAGCCGTCAGAAGCATTAAATATATATAAACTTATAAAGAGACTATCATACCAGCCACAGATCGTATTTTTTTATTTATAGTACTAATTAAGAACTGGACAAAAAACAAAAAATTCTATTATATATGTATATGTCCGAAACTGTTGCCTATTGGAGCAGCTAGCATCTATAAGCACATTAAGAATTATTATATATATATTAGTCAAGCTCATATTGTGTTAATTAACAGAAAGCAAATAAATTCTGGAGTATGCCATTTAATAATGGCAGACTTGTTAAAAACATACCAAAGGGTGATCCTCCAAGTCTGGCTTCCAAAGCCTGTGTCATAGTGAGATAGCAGCGATCTGTCAGCGGAGTTTGGACCAGGCGATCTTGCACACCCAAATACTCGAAACCGTACAAGAACTTGGCATTGGCCATATGGATCGTCAGCTGTTGCAATACCTTAGTGAAAAAGACATTCCATGTATCTCTTCTATGGTTATTCTTAAATTACCTCTATAAGTCTCTAATCAATTAGGATACGCCTAAGTCAGCTGGCAATAGAATAGGTGCAGAAAACCGGACCATCAAACTTCAGTAAATTGAAACAAAACTAGATTTGGTAAATTGTAATCTTTTTAGAGGATCAAGGCATTTACTTTAATCTCAGACTGTGTGGTCTTGATGTATAGTTCTAAAATTCAATAATATTTCGGCATACTTACATCGTTGTTTCTTGGATCGAAGTAGAAGCGCATTTCACAAAGCCATTCGAAAGAGCGAGCACTGTTGACATCGGAGGCGATCAGACGACGAGTAACTGTACGCTTGTGGACGAACTCGTTAATCTAATACATAGAGAATAATCCATTAAATCACCAAGCCGGATGGACTGTAGACCCTGGGAAGAAGGCTGGTGTAGATTCGAAACAAGATGTAGATAATCTATCAGACAACTAAGGAGAAGCCTATGATAGCCTATAGGAGTCCAAATGAAGTGTTTTACCCATCATTCCTAGGACAACATTATATTAAGAGTAGTTATGTAATGTGTGTGGTCGCATATTTATTGCTATACCTGACATCATTAAAGATTTACCAACTAATAAGTTTCTACAGTCTTAAGATCCGGACACCACACGGATTTTCACTCAGTTTAATGTGTATTAATAATTCAATGATCATGATGAATTATTTAATACTAGTGGTCGCCCAGTGGTCGAAATTCGACTGGAATACTGTTTTTTTTCTTGCATTATTTTTACCTTTCTACACTTCTTCATATGGACTTTAACTATGTCAAATCTCACACTCCTCTGTGCGCGCAATGTGCTTAAAAAGGGGTACAAAGTTTTCACATATTAATATATAGATTATAGTTTGATATCTCAATAGTTCAGTTGACTGTCAGTTAGTTGAATGTGTATTAATAATTCATTGATCATGATGAATAATGCAATATTAATATTAATTTACTATGTATCTGTTTGCATGTTACAATAATTATTATGACTAAGTGTTATGGATCTGTTTAAATTATCTTACTTAAAACCGGAAATTGTACCAACACTTGTGGTAAATAAATACTTTGTAATTCTATAGCAAGATGTGGACTGTAATAGGGTCAATGGAGTAACATGTATTTTCGGTTAAATGAACATAATTAAGCTCAGGCTCAGGTTCCCCAAACGTCAAACACGGTAAACACGCAGCGCTGACTTTGATGGCCGACCAATGGCTGGATAACCATCATTTGGTATTCCCAACAATCATTTCTACCAATTATTTTCTTTGTCATGATTACTGGTACAAATGATATTCATTTTATCACTGCAGTTTTTTTTTACCAGCCTATATAACATACATTTCTAAACACCATCAAACTTGCCAATTCTCCCCCCAAGCTAGCGATGGGCAGCAGCCTCACCAGTGCAAGAGTACTGTGTAAAATCCGGTTCCCATTACGGTGATTATGGTCATAATATCTCCGTATTTTAAGTGGCTAGCAGTCAAATTCCTTCCTTCCTTCCTTCGTAGAAAGTTGGCTGTGATAGGCCAAGTAGTATAAAATAATATAAATTTACCAAATGTTCAAGTTTCCTCCTCCTCAGCGGTGGTTGTTCTTGCAGCACGGAGTCGGCAAGGATATTCAGCATGTTCTCAACATGGGCCAACACTCTCTTCAAGCCATCTCCTCCACCACTTGCTAAGGCAGCATCCACATCTTCTGACCAAAGGATTTGAGCGGCTAGTACTACGATTTGTGCCTGTGAAATAGACAATGATTTTTAGCCTTTTATACAAACAAGAACTTAAGACTTAACATAATGTTAAGTTCTACAAAGCATAAATAAGTTAGGAAGAATGAGGAGAAGGAGTACTTTGACGCGTAAATGCCTCCTTTTTTAAGATTTTTATTTATTTATTTATTGTTAGTTATTTAAGGCGTAAATATTGTGTATATTTTTTTAGTTATGTGTATATATTATCTTTAGTTAAATTTTATGTAGGTAGATATTATTAGAAATAATTGTCAATCGTTTTTGAATTATATTTAATAGTAAAGTATTTTAACAAGAACTTGATTATTATACATTTCCAATTAAAGTGTTGACTTACACACACAAAATTAGAATAAAATTTGGATTTCGGACTTCGTGAGTAAAATGAAATAATGTTTCTTCAAAATAGATTGAATTGCCATACCTTTCACCGTACTAGGAAGCGGTGAAGGCTGGGTGTTAAGGTGGGAAGAACACAAAAGTGACGCATCAACCTCCGTTTGTCATGTTTCTTTTTAATTTCTGTATTACATATTGCTGTACCTATATAAAGTTAAATAAAAGTAAAGATTTTAATAGGAACGACCACCAAATAGGTTGCATTACATGAAAAAAACAACTTACTTGATATTTATCACACCAATCAATAAACTTCTGTGGGTCGACATTTCCATCTTTGAACTGTTTGACGTCACCAACTGCGTCTTTGAGCCGGCATGCTAAGGTCACGCGCATCTCGCGTTCCACCATAGACAGCCAAGAGTTGATCTTGGGATTCTCAATAGTCGATACGGGCGATGTGAAGTAAACCTGCAATAAATGCGCGTGTAAGTTTTGGGTATGTTCTACATATACAACCTATAAATTCAGGATGTTATGATATTATGCATGTAACTAGAGTCAAGAGCTATTACCCTATAATAATTCTTCATTAGTAGTTTAACAAAACAATAGTCATATTTGCGTTTGGGCCTGCATTGACTCACTTGTCACAGATAAGCGCGGAAACGTTAGATTGAAGGAGAAAAAGCTATCATATCAGTCTCTATAGATCTTGCTGAATATAGAACAATCATAGTAGTGGTTACAGGGAAGATTGCATAACCACCACCATTGGCAGGCAGATTGGTGATTGCAAAATGTTGTCTTTTGCGCATTGATGGATGATGCTGCTGCCTTGATGGAAACTATGTCTCCTGACAAATATAAGTGTGGTGGTGGTATATGTGGTTCAGTGGACAGGGAATATGTTAATCTGATGATAAATTGAGTCACAAAAACATAATATTGTAATGTTTTTACCTCTTCACCCTCACGGGAAGCAATACCGTTAATAACGTTGTTCTCCTCATTAAGGATTATGGCCGCTACGCCAGCGAACATCTTCTTAAAGTGCTTCTGTAGGCGAGCGATGTTCTTGCTGTTGCCGATGATTTCCAAGAGGTCCTCGTCTCCCACGAAATAAAATCTAACAAAATGGAGTTAATGATGATTATTTTGTCCTTAGATATGCATTGTGAAAAACGTTAAGATGTCCCTATAAATATTTAAATGGGAATCGTGAGAGTAGTAAAAAAACATTATTTTTGTTTTACCAATTTGGTGTTTGTGAATTCAACACTTGGTTGGGTAACCAATGATTAAATCTAAATTGTTTTCGAGCCTTAGCTCTGCACCACATGTCAAAAGCAGTTAAAATGTTAAAATTGAGGGCAAATCATCTTGTTAAGACAGGATATATGACAGTACACACCTCGGGAAGCTGCTTCTCTCCCTCTCAAGGTATTCGCCGAGAGCTTTCTGGATCTTGCCAAGCAAGTCAGCGAGACGTTCTAGAGATCGTTGTACTCCAGGGATGTTCAGCACATCCATTACCATTGGAGACTTGCTCACTTTCTTCATCAAACCTAAGAACTCAGAGCTGTGGGAGTAATAGAATATATTTAGCATTTTGCATTTAAAAAACATTATCTTAAAAAGATTGCATTTCTATTACCTGATGCTTTGGAACCGGCTGGTCTCCACTGGGAGCAAAGTCTTTATGTCAGCAGATCCGCTGAAGATACCTTCCAAGTACACCCATCGGCGTTGCACGTCAATCCACACATCAAATAATGCATTGATACGGTTCAGTTTCTCTTCCCAAGTCAGAGCTTCTTCTTCGAACACCTTTGGAAAATAATAGATTTTAGTCACTTCTGAGTGTAATAGGATATTCCGTAAAATAAATAAACAGACATGAACTGATTTAATTTGTTAATAGATATCATACCTTGTAGTAAGGCGAGAGTTTCATGGCAGCGACACTGTTTATGTGTTCTTTCACTTTGTTAAAGAGATCGTCCCAGCCACGGATGATCTTGCACTTGTTCTGGTAGTTGATCAAGTCCAATTCATAGCTCTGCCATGATTCGCGTACCTAGAAGCATTTGGGAATTATTAGTAGGCAAGTTTATATTTTATTCTTCTTTAGATGATTTTGAGATGGGATAAATAACTTGCTATATGCTATATGCTTGCTTGCCGCCATCATGACCCCTTTTTTAAAAATTGTTCCCTTTGAAATATCATCGTGAACTTCCTCCTCTCCGGGGAAGGACGAAGGGACATACCGGACTCCTACCAGCTAAAACCACTGAGGCGGTCAACTTCGGCACCTAAGGGAGCTCCACGTCATCGTATGATCACACTAGAGCCGCCCACCGGTGCCACGCCTAAACCCACATCTCGAAGAGAGTGACTGTAAAGCGGTCACCTCCCAGGAGTATTGTAAAAGATCCCTCGAAGCGTCCCTGTGCGCTATGCTATCATGCGCACACTGCGGTGCGTGACCACCTGCGCGCCACCGTCTACTCGCTGGTCGGTCGGTGTGGGCACGCAATTTCCCTATCTACGCACCCTCGAACCCAGAGACCCCCGCCTTAGCGACGGCAGGGGGTTTCAGCCATATAGGAATTAGGCGCCAGGGCAGTTGTTACTCCGGCGCCGTCTTCTCCTTCTTCGAGCAGGATCAGCTCTCTCCCAATCCCGCGTTGTCTCCTACCATTATTTTCCGTTTTAAAAATCAAGGCAAATGTCTAATTATGTTCTGCTTGTTCTCTTGAGGCAACTAAATAATTAAATAGGTGATTCAAAAAAGAAATACTGCGACAAACTTAGACCACAAGTTCATAAATCTCACCTGTTTTAAGAACTCCTCAAGCGCCATCTCGCCCTGTGCTACTGACACGACATCTTTCACTGTGTGTTCATTATGCAGTAGGTCGGCGTCCCACACTTGTCCCAGGGTGAGCTCTGACAGCGCCCAGTCCACCTTGAGGGCGCGGCAAAGCTGGCGCCAGTGCCGTTCCTTCAGAGCGTCGGATTTTAGCTCTACTATCAGCATGTTAACCTGGTTGAAGTAAATAATTTTATTTGTCAAATTGGTGCAGGTTTGTGTCGTGGACGTTCTCGTTACATAATAGACTAAAGAGCGAAGTATCATTAAAAGATGCCTTTAGTATATCCCATGTATTTAATTGTTACCTTTGTGTAAGACTGGAGCAGTTTGCGGACATATTCGTAACTGTCATACATGCGAAGACGAGCTGGTAGTTCTTTGAGCTCATTCAGCATAGCTTCTAGTTGTTGCCTAGTAAAAATATAAAATAGATCATTTTATAACTTTCTCTATATCGCACAAGTGTTCGTGAAAATTATGAGTTTCATGGGTATTACCTCAATTTTCTGGGCTGAACAGACAGCCAAGGCTTCTCCCTTATATCATCAATCTGTGTCCAGATCTTGCTGAGTGAAGACCAAACACCTCGTAAGTCTTGTAACTCTTCAAGAGCAACGGTCATGCGTTCGTTGTTTATCGAGCTTCCTTAAATACGAAAGTACCAATTTTTATAATTTTTATGATGATATAATCAACATATAGTTATTGCAAATAGAATACAATAAGTAATAACATGCATAGGAGTGTGTTTTCAAATGAGAAGTTCATAATTTAATTGGATAAATTTTGGTTCACATACACAGAGAGTAAGAGGGGCAGCTGAGGAAGCTCAGCTGCCATGCTTCACTAATCTAACGCTAGATTCTTTTGCTGTTCTGCACTGCAGAAATTCATATTTCATATGTATGTCAACTAACCGGTGTCATGCAATTCAAGAGCCTCTTTAGCTTTCGCAACGTTGTCTCTTTCATCCTTTAGTCGAGTGTATCTGGTCTCCATAGCCTGAAGTCTAGCTAAAGCGTCTTCAGGTCTGGTTGATCCATCAGTGGGCTTGCTGCGCTCCCACTCGGTAAGGAACTCAAGCGTACGGGCTTCAACAGCTTTATCCTCTGCTACAATCTTTTGTTGGAGAGAAGCCACCTATGAATGAAAGTTTTGAATGTTTTACGTTGAAGACTCATCGTTTCCCAGACAATTATAGTGACAATATTCATAGTTATAGAACGAAACAGCAGGTGAAAAAAAAAACCTGGGTCTGAATAGAAGAATCCTTTCTGCGCATAATTTCGTTAAACGCGCTCCATTCGCCTTCGATGTTGTCAACATGGAGCCATTGTGCAGGGAACTGGAATCTATGTAGAAAAACGAAACATTTCAGTAACACTGTTAATATGCTAATAAAGAAGAAGAAGATAATCCTGACAATGCTTCTGGTTTACCTTTGTCTCTCTAGAATTCGTTGGGCCTCTCTATAGATGTCGACTTGCTTCTCCCAAGCCAACACTTCCCTCTTAAGTTGTTGCACGTACGTAATAAGTGATACAGCATCGCTGGTTGATGCCGCCTCTGTAGAAGCACATTTTACATTTATTTTTATATGCATAAATGCAATACTGTGTCTTAATTTATAAGCAAGAGAAGCGTGATAAGTGTGAACTCCACACAGTAGGTTGCTTGTTAAAAAGGCACAGTATGAACACTAGCAGGATTATTTTACCACAGAAGGTACTTTCTATGAGCATAATTTTTAAGTATGTCTTACAATAATCATAATATTTGTAAAGTACATTGAGATGAATATTACCGATAGTTTGTTGTTCTAGCTGGCTGCGTGACTTGGCTAGCTGTGAGTGGAATGTCACCATCTCGCCGCCGAGCAGAGCTCCGAACTTGCCGAGCACCTCCTTGTGCCACGCGTCATACTTCAGTGCCACCTTACTTTGTACTCGCGCGAAGTCGATAACGACGGGCCCGTACTCGCGACGAGTGTCTGAAGTGTCGAAGGTTGTGCGAGATTTCCTGGTGGGAGTGGAGATTTTTTAATTTATTCGTCTTTAGTTGCCGATTTGTGTATTAGTGACAGATTTAAACTCAGCTGAAATATCTGCATACTACTGCAAGTTATTGAAAATATGGGTAATAACCGTTTTCTAGTACTTATTAGTTACTAGTTTTACCCTGCCACGCGTTACTGTGGCTAAATGCACGTAATTACAACATGGTTTTTACACTGAATAAAAAAAAGCAATTATGTGTCTTGGTTGGTTTAGTAAAAACATGTGCGTATGTGAATACAACAATTTGTCAAAATTTCAAAACGATATGTAAAGAACTTTCGGAGATTTGTGATTTTGAACAAACTAACATGAAAAGTTTATATATATATAGATTATATTGTGTAACTGGTGCTACTACTTACTTAATATCATTCAAGCATTTGATCCAGAGAGTAATGTCTTCTCCCAGGCGTCCATACAAGCTTTCAGGCTGCAGATCCCACAATGCTTGATAACTATTAATAATAAAAAAACAATTTATTAGTCAAATTTAATATTTTGTATAATCCATAGATCATATTATATCAGATTAATCCGCCTACCGTAGCCATTCATCAACGTATTCGCGAACTTGAGAAATCTTTTGTTCGATGGCATCATAAGCGTTTTCCAAGGGAGATGATCCACCCGGCAGTTTGGTCAGTAGGTTTCTATAAGTCACTGTCTGAGCGCGAGCCACACCGACTTGGTATCTGTAGACATAGATCATTATATGAAACAACAAACTGCAGAAAATAAAAGATAGACTTTTTAGGATGTGAATGTGTTAATCTGTTTACAGTAACTATACATCAGGTGTCGTGAAGAGGCGACACTAAATTTCCAGAGCATCCTCCTTTTATCATCAGGGTCATCATCATAGCAGCCAAAAGATGTCCACTGCGGAACGAAGGCCTCCCCCATAGATTTCCACAATTGTGTCGTCATTTCAGGGGGAACTTGCCAGTACTCACCAAGCTTGGCAGGCGGTTTGGTGAGCACAAAATGGCTGCTGTTCTACAGAAGAAAGGCTGCTGTCCATTCCTTTGGTTCAGAGTCCCTAAATTGCCTTTTACATCGACATCTACGGGAAGAGATGGAGTGGTGCTATATTAATAATGTCTTAGGTTTTCGCGAGTATTACACATTACAATAAAACACTTTTAAACGGATTCTATCGCGTATTTTTGTTTTTCCTGACGTTTCGAATACTTTGCAGCATTCAGTCATCCTGCGACCACGAATGCTGCAAAGTATTGGAAACGTCAGGAAAAACAAAAATCTAAAATATACGCGATAGAATCAGTTTAAAAATGTTTTATTGTAATGGTGCTATATTCTTAATCTGGCCAAGTCTCAGGGTAAAGGTAACCTTTTTAGCATTCAGCTGAGCTCGCATGTTGTGTAGTGAAGGTCTTCATGCTAATAAGTACGCATTGTAAGTAATACCTGGTGCTTTGCAGGCGGTGGAGGCTGGTGACGATCGCTTGCCAGGCGAACATCTGACGCATGAGTTGGAAGCGGGCCTCTTCTAGAGACGGAAACAGGTACATCTGCTGGTTCGTGATGCGCACCTCGTGGACTACGCGAGCAATCTAGATATAATTCAGAAAAGTATTACTAGTGTATTATAATATCTGTGATATAAGTTAAAAAGTGCAAGGTATCCTTATAACATAATATTATAGCACATAGAAGAATTCACCACGCAACTACTGGATTGATGGTGCTCTAAGAGGTAACTAACAACCGAAATTAATAATCAATCTAATCCAAAATCTTTGGATTTTAGATGTGTCTGTTTTTGTGTTAAATGTAGTAGATAGATAGTAACACAATAATGGATGAAATTCAAAATCTTAAATCTGAAGAGTTTGGATTAGTTTGATTATTAATTTCGACCGTAAGAGCTCATATCGCAAGTGGTGGATCGAGGCCGACCAGCATCAGGTTCACATCTGAAATATAAATCTATATGTGCTGAACTTATTTCTTTATTATAATCTAAATATAAGTATACTTGCTTGTGGTTCACCACCGGGTTTGTGAGTAGGTTCGGTAGGAGAGTAGGTGTCCATGGACAGATCCAGTTCATGGCTTTTTCCTAGTAATGCGGACGTCCAAGCTTCAATGCCGGCTTGCAAACGGGCAGCCAAGCTCTTTTCAACCTGAAAAAGTCGCACAAACAAAACGATGCAGTATACCCATACCTATACAGTATAACATAGTCACCCGACTATGTTGTATATCTGATGGAATTGGCTATATTGTGAATATTTACACAAATGACAATAATATTTATGATGATTTACATACCTCTTCGTCAAGGCGCTGTACCCACAGATGGAGGTTGCTATATTGCCTAAGCGACAGGTCATCAATAGCCTTCTGTAGTCGGCTGAGGATATCAGCTAAGCTGCCAGCAGAGTAGGGGCAAGTTTCTAAGGAGCGAGCGTCTACCGAGATTTGCTCTTCTACGGCTAGAAGATCTTCAACCTGTAGGAATTTATGCAATCATTTAAATAAATAGATTCAAATATGTTTTTCTTTGTAACTTTCATCTAATATATATCACACACTAACCTTTTCTTGGAACAGAAGCACGACTTCGCTTAGTTTCTGGACATATGGGTCCAATTTATATGACTCCCACACTAGAGCCATGCCTTCCGATACTTGGTTCAACACATCTCGCCGTAGACCAGCCACAAGCGGGATGATGGATGCTTTGTCACGAATCTGAAGGTGATCGAAACAAAAAATAGAAGATAAAAAGATTTGAGTGTATACTCAGAAACATATTAATTAAAACAAATAATAATATTCCATTAACCTGAAACACTACATGAAATAAAATGAAGACATCAACATTAAAAAGCTAACTTTGTTTCAAGAAACTATAGCAAAAGCATTACCTAAAAACAAGTCTCTAATTTAATAATAATAAATACTTCAGAAATGTTAGTTTTTTTTTTTTAAGTCGTAATTGCAATACTTATTCTTACACCAGGCAGTATTAATATCTCGGGATATTCCCCACTACCAGCAGGTATTGAAATGAATAGTTATGAATTGACTATATAAGATGTTGGAGTGGTTCATGAAGGGCTACAATAAGCACGGTTGGCGCAGTAGCTAAACAACTAGCATTCTGCGCTACATGTCACGGGTTCGATCGCCGCGTGGAATAAATATTTGTATGATCTATAAATCATTGTTTCGGGTCTGGGTGTTTGTGCATGTGAGATTTGTCTGTAAACGTACTCACGACACAGGAAAAATGGTAGAATGAGAGACCACGATATAAAAAGCCAATAGTATATTAATCTAAGATTTAAGACAAAAAGTTTCTTGAAACAAACCCAGAAATACTAATTAAATAATTATGTAAATCTGTACCACTACTAACTGTAAGCATTTCTAAATATGATAACATCGACATAATCATGCAACCTATAAAGTTAGAACTACCTTAGTATGATTCCTATTATTTAGCTGCACAAATGAAAACGCACTTGTGTTAGTGTTGTCACATACACGCACATACAACATATACATTTATATGAACTTTTAGCAAAAGTTTAATATAAATTAAGTGTTTGTGCGAATATCGTGTTCTAGTGCTTGAAATCCGTGAGTTCACACTGTTTGTTATCAAATAATTATCATATATTACCTTTTCCAAAGTGCGTTCGTAAGTGCGCACGCTTTCTATGAGAGATATCGCGAAGGGGTATAGTTGATTTGCTTGATGAGCCTTGTTCACAATGGCTAATGGTACCCTGCAAAAGGAAGAACATGTATGTATCTTAAAGACGTAATCTTTTTATGGTACCGTACGTCCGGATGAAAAGTCAGAACCCTTATAGGATCACTCGTGTGTCTGTCGGTCCGTCTGTCACAACCAATTTACACTGAATCTACTGGATTAAGTTAAAATTTGGCACACATATGAAATTCTGGGACCCAAACACGGATGTGTAACATAAATGAATGGATTTCGAATACGGGATCACGTTTGGGGGGCAAATTAGAATATCTTCTTTTAAGTTAGCATACTGTACCATGTAACACATCAAATGAAAGGGCTTGTTTCACAACAAGAGGGTCTTAATTATATTGATTTTATCATTTTAAAATAAACAGTTTTAAAGTTATATAAGAAAATAGATAAAACTTGACCATTTAAAGGGAGAGGCACGTATCTCCGAAACTACAACATAAAATTTAAAATTTAAGACAATTGGTAGATTATAGGAAAGCCTCATAAGAAGTTTATGGTCTGAAAATAACAACTTTCAATATTGTGCGTACAAACTTACATTTGTAGCTAGTGTGTATGGGAGAACATGTTTTTCAATTACAATATTAAGTTTGTTCTTGGGATAAATTATTAGTACAGTCAGCATCATATATAAAGTGGCAGCCACGGTAACCAAATATTTAGAAACATCCAAAGTGATCACTGATAACCTGTCAACCATGGTCGTCTAATTGTTCAGGTCACCAATCGTGATCAAATATATCGGAACAACAAAAACGTCATTATATGAGGTCATTCAAACCATCATTATTATGGTAACAAACAGAACGCCAATAGTTTCCAAGCAGCCAAGGTATTCAAAAATATGGAACACACTAGTGAACTGAACTATATCTTTACCACACAAGGTTCAATTTGTAATAATTTTAAATTAACACACCCAACCCGGTGCACATTACAATCTAAGTATGTTTTGTGTAAAATCGACATGGTTTGTCTTTTTTTTAAATTCTTTTTTTTATTGATCCGGTGGAAATACCTCATGTACTTCCTTCGCCCCGGGAAAGGGCGAAGAGGCATGCCGGACTCCTACCGGCTAAAACCACCGGAGTGATCATCGTCGGTACCGAAGGGAGGAAGGGAGGCTCCAGGAACTCGAAAGATCTCCATCTAGAGCCACCCGTTGGTGCCACGCCTTTAGGCACATCTCGGAGGGGATGACTGTAAAGTGGTCATCCCCTCTAGTGGAGGGAAGGCGACTGTAAAGAGGCCACCCCCCCAGGCATCTCATGAGGGGATTGTAAAAGATTCCCCCAAGCGCGCTCGCGACCCCCAAGGCCCCCCGCCATATAAAGACGACAGGGGGCTTAGGCGTGTTGGACACGGGCACCGCGGCAGGGTAACAGCACCCCGGGTCCGTGTCCTCCTCCTCCGAGCGGGATCGGCCCTCTCCCGATCCCGCTCTGCGACCTCCTTCTGGAGCATTACGCTCTCACAGAAGGAGACCACAGCACTCCAATTTTCGTGCTCTGCCAGCATAGCTGACACTACTGCTGGCAAAGAGAGATCTTGCCCGATCCGATCGACCACGATCCGCTGCTCGGCAGTCCACGCATTGTATTAAAAAAAAACAATTGGTACTGATGGGAACAAGTCGTCAGTCTTGTTACGCATTTATTTGCCAATTTCAAAATATAATCATAAAACAAAATATTTGTTACTTAAACTTAATATTTACAATTTTATTCCGATATATTTGATCACGATTGGTGACCTGAACAATTAGACGACTATGGTTGACAGGATATCAGTGATCACTTTGGATGTTTCTAAATATTTGGTTACCGTGGCTGCCACTTTATATATGATGCTGACTGTACAAGACAGAATTCAACAATAGACAGTAACATACTCAGCAATTTCTCCTACAATCTGGTACCATACATACTTATTTTGGTAACCATAGACAAATTTGGGTCAGACTTAAAAAAAACATGGTAGATAACATATTCATCGTACGAAACCCTCTCCACGCGAGTTCAACTCGCACCTGTCCGGTTCTTTTTTAAATGTACTGTAAAACTTAATTATAATTGAATTGTGCCCTATAGATTAACTCGTTTATCTGTTTTAGGGATTCAACACTGTTTAGCATTACATAAGACGACTAAAATTACTAAGAATATAATTATATGATGAGAAAATCAAGCGGAAGAAGGAAAGGACAACAATGCACACTGCATACACTGCAGTCGGACAGATACCTGAAGCCAAGGTTCTTTAAATTGCGCACTTCCTTGTACAGTGTTATGATCTCGGGTAGAAAGTTGACCTTCAGCTTCAATATAGTGCCAGTTTTACTGGAGCGAGCCCGGACCGACTCTATGGCGAAGATGCGACCGGATACGCCTAAGTTACGTTGTTGGACCTAAAAAAGGAAGAAAAATATTAAGATGAATACTGCCAAAAACTTCACCTCAGATTTTAGTAGTGTGACAAATTTCACCACTGTAAAGCATGTGTATAGGAGCTTTTATTACCTTTCGAGCCCAATCATCAAAGACTTCTTGGGTGTCTAATTTCAGCCGGAAACTGTCGCCATCTGCCTTTAGCTTCTGTCCCTCAATATGGTTCTCCCATCCCTTACCTTTAGGGAAAATATGTTTATAAGTTTTTAACTTTAGTGCACAGCTGACTATTTTTTTTCTGTTATTTTTGAAATTAGTGACTACTTACCAAGAACATCTTCGACTCTTTTCAAATATGCAGTTAGTTGATGGTCAATTTGTTTAGCCCAAATGATGGAACCAGCCACAGGAGGCAAATCGCGCACTAAAGATAGGCGACTGCATTTCGATTGAGGATATTGCACCTGAATAATAAAAACAATTACAATGTTACGAAGACATAAAAATTCAATACACCTGTGCAGGACAGCCACATTAACTGAACATAGTGACAGATATGGAATAGAACAATAATATCGAGTAAATATGTGACTTAAAGTGATGGTGACTTAACTACGTAAGATAACAATACGTTTTTGAGTTAGCTTATTTTGTGTTAAAATTGTATATTTGTTCTTGTTTTTGCCCTAAATATTATGTTATCTTGTTAGTTATAGTCAGAACATTAATTTAAACGTATTTACAGACCTGTCACTTGTATAGAATAATAATAATAGTTGATTTACCGTGTAACGATGTGTGATTTGCGTATATTTTTTACAGTTTTACGCCATTATTGTTTATCTTTGTTTAAAGTTTTGACCATATAGTCTATCGTGTTTTGTACATGAATATGTAGATAGGTTAGGAACACTGTACTGTATAAATATAAATAAAACCATTTTTGTTGATCACGCATAGTGAAAATTAATGTGAATTGAACACGAAATCGGGACTAGAAATTGCGGCTCTAGTGACGGTAACGATTCGAGGTACCTAAGCGACCGCGATTTCTTGGTCAGGCGGGTTATATTTTCTACAAATCTACTATTACTACTTACTTGCAAATGTCAAAGATAATTATTGTAAACAGTTGAACATGATCATTAAGAACAAGAAAATTTGTGTTTGAATATCCTTCAATCCAGTACCATTATACAACACATTTCAGAATAATGTGCTATAGTGTAAGCCCTATCTCTTTCTGTGGATGTCATAAGAGATGGCTCAGGGGTTATATCAGCCATGTCGATAATTAGAGAGAGCGGGAGGCGACGACCGCTCTAATAATTGGCAGCAGACAATCTCTTATTGGTCGAAACATAAAACGTTTTATCTTTTTGATTAAAATGAAGAATAAGATAGAAAAAAAATAAAATTAATTTGGCTAATTAAGAACTACCCTATAGCGATCACGATCAGAGGTTGCGGCGCGTCGGCGGGGCCGTATCTATCAGAGGCCCGGCCATGCAGCCTAGCGAAAAAATAAAATAAACAGAGAATATATGACCAATAAAAAAAAAGTTAAAGGTAGAGCATGATTTCATTTCATTTATTTTCTGACATAGAGCCAATCCCAAACCATATGATCGGGTGGTTTGTACCAAACATCTACGCTGTACCCGCCTTGAGCTCGATCATTGTACGAGACGGGCGCATATGTAAACTGCAAGTGTTTTGTTGGATACTAATTACATTATCACGTGCTTTTTCTTCGTGTACGTTTTAAATGATTCTTTTCACTGTATTGGTGCGTTGAAGACTTGGAATAGAGAAAGAAGCGGAGGCGCTGCAAGGCACACACTCTTTAGAAAAATACGTCGCCTGAATACCCCCATTATGAGTAAATCCATCTAGCAATGAAATTGATTACTAAGGTCCGTATTACAGAACGATCCTCAAGTCCAGTTTGATCTTTAATCACCTGATCACTGTTTTTGTATAGACCTGTACTTGAGTATCGGTCATATTCCAGAACTGTAATCAATCTAAACTCAGTTGAGACGAGATTCAAATCACGCCTCAAGCACATATTACTCATTGTCTATGCATCAGCCTGTTTTCGATTACGATTTATTTCTATTACCAACTTAGTTCCAATCTGCTCAGAATAAGAAGTAATTAAATGTACCTCAAAAACCCTATTAATTAAGAAATATAGATATTCACAAAGTAGTTCCTCTTCACATACAAGGTTCATTTTTAATAGAATTTTTTACATACTAGGTATCTACGTGAAATATTTTTATATATTTTGACGAGATAAATGTTGTTGAAGTATAAACTAAAAGGAACGTGTATTGGTGTTGCCGCCTATTGTCATTGAACACTGGAACAGAAGTTATGTTGATAAATAAATATTGTTTAATTAATTTGATGTACATATTAACATAATAACCTGTAGCGAAATCGTGTTGGCTCCTCCAGAAAGTTAAAGAAAAGAAAGTATGACTTTTTCACCACATATTGGGGAAACATGAAACTACCCCTTTTAAAAAGAATACAATTATATAAGTCCTGTACATCTCATATATATCTGAGAGGAACACTAAAGACCAAACTTCTTTTCGAATGATTGTTAAATAAATCATTGTAATAGTCAACTTCTCCAGAAATATCCATTTTGTGGTAAATATATACTTCCATTCAATGACATTTTACAGATACATTAATATATAATATCATTGCAGAGACACTTATAAAAACATCTTACCTTGTATTCAATCAAAACCAAATAACCAAAAATCAATGCGCAAGAAACAACACATACATTAAAAACTGTGCTGCTCAAGCGCTATCCGGACCACACTCACATGATCACAGTTCAAATCTCTGCTCAAGTACAGACCTATAACTGAGTGACGATTTAGAATAAAGCCACGACTCAGTTGAACTACGTTCAATAAATCTATGCTTGAGGGATGTTTTAAAATTAATGCTCAACTCCAAAACTAGTTTTAAACTGAGATCAATGCTTGAGTTTCGTTCTGTAATACGGACCTTAGTGTAACAGAACTAACAGTTTTCATTTTAGTTTCGTCTGATCGCCACTGGCGCTATTGCGTAACAAAGCACGACTAACCAACAGATGGCATATTTTTCCTATTTTAAATTCCTGTTATTTCGTGTAACCATGTAATTTATCTATGAAATAACTAACATTTTAGGAAGTGAAATGAACTAAAACAACTTATTTGTGCCCAATTGTTTTCTTAAATAAGCACAAATAATGTTAATACACGATATCGGTAAGAAGTGAATAGAAGGTATCTTTTCGACAACAGATGTCTGCTGACAGCTACAATCTGGCAATTAATCAAGATAATACATTTTAAAATGAAAATATAAATATTGAGGCTCAACACATGGAATCTTATACCATCAATATGTTTTAGTTTTGATCCTGAACAATTTTTATATCCAACAATGGCACACTTAATTGTTAAAACAATTACAATATTCAAAACCTATTCAAACCAACTAGAACCGAACGCGGTGACGATTCACTCGAAAATAAGGTTTGCGGCCCCGCCCACTGTGACCTCATGACTTAATTACCTTGCAACACCTCCGATTCATGGTTGAAGATACTAAATCGGCACCCAGTATAATATAGAAAATATAAAAATACGATAATATTCACCTTAAACTTCTCATGTAAAGCTTCTATGTCATCTTTGACACGCTGTATCAGTTGTGTTTGGTACTCCCGTATAGCACCCCGGATGTGCGGGCGGACGAACAAGGCGTTGAACCGGGAGAAAATGCGGAACATTTCATTTGCATTCTTGGCTGTACCGAGCTGATCGCGCAGGTGAGCTGTGATGCGGGTCTCCACACGGTCTAATCAAACACATTGTACAGAGTTAGGCAAGTAGAATAAATATTGTATTTGTGAATATTTTTAAGGATGGAATATACTATCGCTTATGAAAGAAAGAAAGAAAGAAATTCTTTATTTGACAGCAACTGAAAAAAAAAACACGGTAAAAAATGGGATAGGGTTATAAACAACAAAAAAAAAAAATACAATATTAGGTTAGAATTTGTTGTATGCCCCACAGTTGCGCCAAACAGGTAAGCAGTGCAGCATTTGCCAGACAAGAGCCTGGGCGCTGGTTTTCAACTGGACCCTTCGGTGATTCACGGGTGCATAAACAGTATATAAAATAAATACTAATAAATCAACAAATACAACTATACAAATAAGAACTACACAAAGCTCAAACATAAAGAATAGAATAGAATATATTTAACAATAATTTTATAATTGGCATTGAAATAATCTAATGAGTAGTTAAATCTGATGTGATAAGCAGTTTTTTTGCTTTCTGCCTAACACATCAATACATAGAATATTATTTTGCTATATTCTCTAGTCCACTAGAAATTGAAAATCTTGTATAAAGCTGGAAACTTACCGATTCGATCTTCGTAACGCCTGACAGCCGCCTCCCAAGCGTCACATCCCTCTCGAGATATGTCCAGACAATCTACTTCTTTCACATTCTCATATGCAAGATTCACCTAACAAAACAAGATATATCATAATTACAGTCAGAGCGATAAATCTTTACAGGAGCTGTAACTGTATTCATTAACTGAAATTACCTCTGCAATGGCGTTAGCATCCGCAGCATCCATGGGCAGTGAATGAGGCTGGGTAGGTTCGGCACCAACGCCTGCTTCAGCTGCCACTGTTGCACGTGGGCGAAGCACCTGTGAAGAAAACGAGCCAATAAACCATCTAATTAATCTAACCATTTTATGCAGTTCTCCCTGTGTGTTTAGCAGCTTAGAATAATACAATTCTCTTTCAGATAATCTGTGACATCTGAAAAATATGTGAAACGAATAGGCTAAGGCAGCGCTCTCTGTAGATGCAGTAAAACCTATCTAAGGAATGATGTGAAGATAATGGTAAGCAACATTCTCGTGTATGCTAAGAACATATTATGATCACCAATCTGCCAACTGTAGTGGTTATGGCAATTATGATAAATATTCATGATCATGTACAATGTAGCAGTTTATGAGGAACTTCCTTCAACAGTAGTTTCGTGGGTTATTTCTTGGTTGGGGGTTATCTTTCTTATCCTCCAACAAATGTGGAATTAGAGATTAAGTAGGAGCCGCCCGTTAGATGTCCAACTCGCGTAATCAATGATTCGTCCGTCCATAGTATGCATGGCATTTTCAAGTAACAACAGAATTTTCGCCGGTATATCTGACAGAGCGCTTGAACAGTGCCATAGGATAGGCTCTGGGTTGCGGCGAGGACGGTTAGAGGTGAACGGATGTGGAGGATAGCGGATCGTCGCAGACGCAGCGCATCAAGATGTTTCGGCTGAGCGACAGTACTGGACTCTTCTAAGTTGTAATTAGCCATAGAATAAAGCTTATCATTGCTAGGTATTTTTCGTTACAATACACGAAAATTTATTGAAAATTAGGTAACACGGCCGTCTTCCACGCGACGCTTGGCGCAACTGCATAGCACATAATCTAAATACGGCCGCGCGGAGATCCCGTGTCGCCGCAGCATTGTGGGAGTAGACTTCGCGATTTTAGGCTATTATCTATGCTGCTTACTTTGCGGTATAATGTACTACGTACTAGAGTAGCTATTACAAACAAACGTAACACATTGTCACGCGTCAGATATTGATAATATTTCAATTTAATTACGTATGTTTTAAAGATAATATTTTGACCTAACTGATGAGAAGTCACTCTTTGACTTTTACATATATTTCTAGAGTTATTAAAACAATATATCACTGCAGATGAAGACATATCTAAGTAATAAAAACTTAGTACTCAAACACGTCACGTTGCGGCAAGCGGCGTGGCACAAACTTTGTGTGACTTAAAGTGACTTAAAACGAGTGTAACAAAGAATCAAGTTGTGGCGTTTTCTCTAGTACGTAGTATATTATACTTCAATGACTGCTTATGTGAGTGTAAGAACAATGATCGTGGAATATCGATCAAGAAAGCTTTACTTCAGTTTACACTTTTTCTGAACAATCTGCAATTATTTTAATTTACAAAAAAATTGCGGTTCGAATTTGATAGCTACATCCGGAGTTTTTTTACCATACAGACCTTGTTGCAACTAGGACGAATTTCCGTGCTTTCACGCGTTTTTGCAATACCTACTATTTGAATCAGTCGCAAAATCTCACAACATAGGACCCATAAATAAATAATAATATTTTGTACCCCTGGTGCTTGGCAACTGGGCTTGTCCCAGTTGTAAACCTCCATTTATTGTACTTATGGCCTATAGATTTTTCTGTCTGCTTGCTGTGGCGGGAAGTGGAACGGAGTGGATCTTCTTTCCTACACTTCCCTTCTGATTTCTGATCAATTTTGCTGCACCTTCTAAGACAACTATTGTTTGCCCTGGGACCCATCAAGCTTAATTGATAGGTGTCTTTTTTGGTGGTCGCTACTGGTTGAGAATATGTGGCGGGTTTGCCCCTTAGGCCGCTTTTTGCTCAAGATGTCTGTCGGTCTCTATACCAATCGTTTCTGCAACTGATACAGAGAGGACTGTCTTCAGTTATAGAATGACTAAAAATATACCTGTAGAATGAAACTTACCCTAAGCATAACGGTGCGCAGTTGTTCATGGTGCCTACGGAACCGGCGCATGTGTTCCATGCGAGCTTGCAGACGCTTATGCGACGGCGATACACGCCACACCATCTTGAGATGTTCATCACGCTTCTTCTTTACTATGTCACTATAAACGTAATGAATATTAGCCATTTTTTAGGGTTCCGTAGTCAAAAAGGAATCCTTATAGTTTCGTTTCCGTCCGTCTGTCTTTCCGTCCGGCTCTCTGTGAGATCCATTTTATTCGCAGACTGCTAGTGCTATGGAGTTGACATTTGGCATGATTATGCATTCTTATGACGCCGCCAAAGTTATAACCAATAAAAAGCTTTTTTGAGGTACCTCCCCTACATGTAAAGTGCATCACTCTCTCACTGGCGTCGCGGGTCTCATTGAATAGGAATTTCGAAATATTAGGGATTGTCTACAGACTTTTTTTGATTCAGTGGTTCATTGACGTAATATTAAGGTTAAAGGTGGTAATTTTCGTTAGAGTTACATGTGCCCATTCCCTACAAGCTAAACCACTAATCCTGAACACTTAAAAACTATCCAACATATTAGCAAATACAACGAATTTAAAAGGAAAACTATCGTGACTGAGTAGGCTTGGCTAGTTAATGAGTAGTAATCGACCAACAAAAACTATAACCATAATCTTTTGTGGTGTGGTAAAAGTGCAATTCAAAATGTTTCATTAGATAAGGATAAATGTAAAATTTGTGTGAGTTTTGGCTGAAAGGACTCGAAAGAGTTCTGTATAGGTAGCCATACTAATTACGGAACTCTACCCTGTGCATGGTCCTATATGCACTTGGCAGGTTTTTCTTTTTATGTAGTACTAGCTGGGACCCGCGGTTTCACCCGCGTTTAATTTAAAAGAAATTTCGAGTACTTCGACATAGACAATTGACATAGAATACCTATATATGTTGGATTTCAAGGGTTTTATAGTTTTCGCGCGGAACCCTAATCATTTTTCTAAAATAAAAGTAGCCTAAGTTTTTCCTTATAACGTCAGCTATCTGCCAGTGAAAGTCACGTCAAAATCGGTCCAGCCGTTTCGGAGATTACCCGGAACAAACAGACAGACAGACAGACAGACAGACAAAAAATGTAAAAATTGTTTTGTTGCTATAGGTACCTTATATACTTCCATATGCATTTAGTAAAAAGCTGTTATTTTGACATTACAAACAGACACTTCAATTTTATTTACTTGTATGTATATTTGTATGTATAGATTACAAACAGACACTTCAATTTTATTTATTTGTATAGATTACAAAAGTTATGGTACTTGTGCTGCACTCACCGCAGTAACCCCTGTAGTTTTTCATATTCATCATCCCAGCATGAAAACACCTCAAAGCACTGAGTCATTACGCGTTCGAAGTCTTCGAAAGGAATGTGCATCAAACGACGAGTTCCTAACACCTGTGTTAAAATATTTAAAAGGTATTATTTTACCTGTGTTAAAATATTTAAAAGGCCAGGTCAAGAGTACCCTAAACCGAAGAGCATGTATGAAGGGAATAATGAAAGTGGAAGAAGCGAAACAAGTATGTAAGGATCGTAGCAAGTGGAAAGAAGTGGTCTCTGCCTACCCCTACGGGAGAGAGGCGTGATAATATGTATGTATGTATGTATTATTTTATACCATAAAACAATAGATTAATAAAAGGGTATTCATTTTATAATGGATCCGCCCAACCCAAATGCATGTCTCTAGTAAAGCCCTATACTGAGATCAAAGTCCCATTTGGGGCAGAGCAATGTGCACTTTGCTGCTGTCACACCAGACAGAGCAAATTTGATTGTATCAGGGCATTCCTGAAAATTTGTAAATAAGCTACCTTCAGGAGTTGTTGTCCAAGGTCACGCGAGATAGCTTCCACGAGTCTCAGTCCACGTTGAATTGGGTATTTGGTTGAACGAATCTTTCGGAGATGTGAGAATATTTGTTGCACTGCCAGCCTGTTAAAATTTCAAAGAAATTTTAAATATAGTGAAGGGAATATGCAGCAAAATAATTTATAAACAACCAATATTATCGCCCACTCCATCTCCTCCCGTGGCTTCATATAAGGCGATTAAGGGACTCCAGGGACCAAAGGGATGCACAGTAGCGCCCTGTCTATTGAACAGTAGCCATACAGCTCTCACCAACCTGCCTGCCACACATACCCAAAAATATGGCACAACAAATAAAGAACAGGCATATGGTTGTTATGGAAGTTAACGGGTCCTTGTCCAGCATTGGAAGTGCTTTGGTTGATATTGAAAATATATTACAAAACATACCTGATCCTTTCCAGCTCAGTAGCACTAAGTAGATCATTTATGGGGAAATCTTTCATCAAAGGATTGTAGTCTGAGACAGTGGCAAGAGCTTGCTTCAAACCTGTGTCTGTATCGAAAGATACAGTGGCGTGAAAACGCTTGCCATACTTCAGAATCTCCAAAGTTAGCGCAACCTAAAAACATTATACACATAGGTATACTTTACTTATAGTATGCAAATGAATGAACAAGCCATTCCCATCAACTCATTATGGTTTGAGTGACGTGGGTGTATAGGAAGGCAAGACAAATAATTATACTAATTTATTAGAGCTAGCGTGCACGGGTGACTTTGGTCGCCGTGACAATTTCGTCACTCTTGACGACGTGGCGTGACATTTCCATTGATTTGATACGAGTGACGAAATTGTCACGGTGACAAGTCACCCGTGCGCGCTGGCTCTTACACTGTGGAACATAGCAAGTTAAATTAATATAAAATAGATAAACCTACCTCTATGCTTTCCCTCTTCTCCTGAATGCGATGGAGGGCTCTTTCCAGGTTGAGCCAGAAAGAGATTTCTTGTAGGGCTGTTCCATTTGATGGGTCGCGATCCAACTTGGTAACCTAAATAAGAAGAACATGTTATGACAATAACATATGTTATTGTAAGGCATAAAAATAAAATTGTGTATACCATGAACAAACCTTTTGTATTTCTTTGATCCAGCGATTGACACCATTTTGTAGTTGATTCAGGAATGTGGAGTCTTCCACTTTATCACCGAAGTCGGCTACACGAGGTTTGCGTCCTTCATCAGCAGCTCTATTATAGTAAAAAAACGAAGTAGAGTAAGGTTTAAAACATACTGCACAACATTTTGCAGAAGTATGTACTTTTTTGGGAAAATCTGGTCTAGGAGGTTGCATCACAATAGGCATAGTAGGTTAGTAACAATTTATTTCTATATAAGGCGCAAGCACTGCCTTGATGGCAGAGGTGTTAGGGTTTGTGGGCGTGGCTTGTGCAATCAATATATATATCTATTATCTTAAAGTATAAGAAGAATGTATGGAACAATATTTACGTTACCTTTTTATGACTGCTGCCACAAGTGGATGTACAGGGAGAGTGATCTCAGGAATATCAATGTTTTGCTGAAGGTGAAGTAGTCCCATCTCCAATTCTGCTATCTTTTTCTCCACTGATGGTGCCATTTTGTCCCCATCTCTACAATTCATTGAAGTGATCAATTTGGCCTATTGTATATTATATATATGTAATACATGTAAATTTAATTTGACATCATCTATAATATCTGTATATCTATAAATTTAACAAAATATATAATGTATCTCATGATTTGTTTTTTAAAAAACGATCAAATCATATTGATCAATAAAAAATGTAAGCCTATTATAGAATCGAAATACTGTATTTAAAATAGATAAAAAAGGGCTATTTGAACATGAGTATAATATAAGAAAGCCCTCAAAATATTATGACAGTGCTTCATCTCTTCCTAATGTTAAAAGTGACAAGAAGCTGCAGAACAAACATCCCAGCAGTACATTTCTGTCATGATATTTTCAATTACTGATTTATAGAAGTTATGATTTCAATTAATTAATACAAAAACATATTTATTGAATGTAACAATTAAATGTCAATTTTCAATATTCAGTCTCACCTGTCTGCCCTTCCACTTTCCTTTACATAGCTCTTGAAGAAAGGAGCCATGGTTTTGCTGATGAAGGCATGTAGGGTTTCATATGGGGACCCATCAGAGAGGTTGATTAGACGCAACTGACTATGGATGGACTTGTCAGCTTCAATTACTGCACCACGCTTGATGCATACAAATGCTGCCACTCGAGGAGAAGTAAAATGAACCTAGTTAAAACAATTAGTAAGTAAGTAAATATTTAAAGATAAATATAAAGAAATAATTCCAATTCATTCATAGAAGAGCAAAAGTCCTAATATCTACTTACTTCATTGCCGATTTGATAAGTAACTGCTTCTTTCTCCTCTTCACCTTCAGTAGGCTGCTCACTGTCATCTTCTAAAAATAAAATATTTTTAAAGTATTTATTTTACTTTTCCATTAGTATCGATTTTGTTTTTATTATGTTTGATATAGCTTACTTTATGAAGTTAAAGTAAAGTAAACATGAAATATTTATCGATTGAAATGTGCAATGCCGAATGATCTAATGTTGCAGCAGGTAGAAATTTGACAAATAAAAAAACGGGTGGAGCAACATACCTTTGGAAGAAAACCTTTGGACATAAAGCGAAGAAACCTGAGGGTCAGAGAAGAACTTCCTAATGCAATCTTGGTTCACTTTATCGTCGAGTGCAGTATTCAACGCCGGCGGAACAATATCATCTTCGGGTAAAAGTACCGTTGCGGCCCTGCGCAAGTAGTTTGCGAAGTCTTGGAAGTCGACAACTACCACATTTTGCGACTCAGGTGAATTTTCACTCCCATCCAACGAATCTCCCATCTTGGTTTGTGGAGATACCAATTTATTTTATAAGAATCAATAAACTTTTTATGAAATCGTCTGCAAATCGTTGCAGGGAATATACAGTCGCAAAATGACAATTGATGACGCACCAAAAGGTGTGGCAAGACTGAAAATTAAAAATATGTATTTTTTGTTAAGTCTGAGGGTGACATTCAGAAACGAGTATAAGCGCAAAACTAAACCTACGCTTCCATATGTCAAAATGCACTACATATGCCCCTAATTTTGACAGATGGAAGCGTGAACTTAGCTTAGACTCGTTTCTGAATGTCATCCTAGAAGTATTATATATACATACAACAGGAATGAGCTCTCAGCAAAACAAAACAAAGAAAAACAGACCTTAATGCACTAGTCTAGGTTTTGTATATGAACTGAACTTCGTGACCCCTTCACGAGCCGACAGAGAGTGCAAGCACGGAGTCAGTTCGTCCAATTTTAAACTATTGCCGGGGTAGAGGTTGAAGTACTTTAGTAGATTTGGTACAAAGATCGGAATCTCACGGAAATAATATTAGGAATAATTTTACTGTCTTGCTAGATATACTATCGCAACAAATATTATTTTCATGAAGTAAACATTTTAAACATTATAATAATATTTTACGGGGCAATTACAAAAAAAACTAAGTAGCTTTACAATACAATTGTGAGCACTTCAAAAAAGTCGATTTCAATTTCGTTGTTATTTCAATTTGTGAAACGGTGAAAAGCGTAATGGTGAATGTTGCGTAAAAGGTTGTGGAAATGAATCATATTCCGGCTGTACCATATCCTTTCACAGGTAAGCTGTAAATAGGGTGAAATCTTACGTACTCATAGTGTGTTCTTGATAACGATTTAAATCTTTATTTGTGAATTATTATTTAACGTTTAAGATACAAGCTCGGCCTAGTTTAGACGTTAGTGTTCATCGATCAATATAATATTAACTTTGTAAAGGATTGGCTTACATCGATGTAATATTTTTCTTTGTGCAAATAAATATTATTTAATAAATAATATTATTAATTATGCTGGACTTTGGGCAAGCGTTTAGACTACACTTAGAAATAATACTTGTGAACCAAAACTTGAAACGGTTTATGTTCCACTTTTTGTTGATGGTCCCGTTAACGTCATCACACACATCAGTGACAAGCCGATATTTAAAAAACATTTATTTATTCTTATTCTTTATTGTTTACACAGCTACATGTCAAGCTCGACAGCCTATATGTATGCTATATTCGATGCAGAGATTTGTAGGAAAGGGACTGCGTGTCGTGGCATCGGCCCATCACAGCAAATATGGCTTTGTGTGTAACACAGACGCACTTTTTTTTAATAAAAAAGTCGGTTACCTTTCGGATCCCAACATGAACGTTCGAATGTGAACATTATTTATATGAACATAATGTTTATATTCATGTAAAAGCTCGTTGTTTAGCATAATAGCCTAGAGTGAGGTTTGTGAATTTCATCCGAAGTCATAATTTTATTTATTTAATTGCTAAATATTTTTTATTTTATTTACATTGTCAATTTTCATATCTGTTACTATTATAAGTTTTTAAACTAACATGTTCACTGACACTATTCATAGGTAAACTTAAGGCCTGGAATCCAGTGATTCGATTGTGTAAAGACCGAAAAAGTGCCGTAAAAAGTTCGCGAGCGGACAGAGTGAGTCAGGGGGGTGAAACTCTCATACAAATAGTGAGTACGAAAAGTTGCATCGAAAGTATCGCCATCTCCTGCCTACAGTCGGCACATTTCATATTAAGTTTTATTCAAAATATGACTAGATGGCAGTAGTACCTTACCGGAAGTACCCAAAATAAATTTATTTAATGTTTTTTTTTGGTAATATGTTCTTAAATTACAATCCCTTTTTTGTAATATTAATAAAACACGATTTCGTTTATTTAATGTCGACAAACAATAATTTGTTTATTATTAAAATATCATCACTTCACAAATTGTCAAAGAGAGAAGATACCTACCTACCATTTACAAGTTTGTAAACTTAATTTAGCTGGTGTTTACGTGTTTGCTATTGGATTAGATTATTTTATGAGTGTGATCATTTTACGTTGCATTTCTTGTAATTTTTGAATAATCTCGCACTGAGTTTTATAATCCACGGTATAAAGAAGTGAATATAACTTCGAATGTAAAATTTTCTTAATATGATAAGAATGACCTAGTTTTGGTAAGCTTATGATTATTATACGAAAAGAATAATAAAAAACATTGAAACGTTTCCCTTGTTTCTTTTTTGTAGAACTATTCTAGTTTAGAGAAATTATTAGGTCGGTTTAAATTGCAAAACTTTTTTCAATATTATGGTCTGCGGCGCAATTTAATCGATCTAGTGATTTTTTCATACAATGAACAAATTTTATTAAAAATACTAGAGGCACGCCACCTGCAGGATTGTTTCGGTACTAAATGAAAACGTAGCGCCATCTGGTAGTAAAGGTCGCATGTTTGATTATTGTGTGGTCTTAGAGTTGCGCATCTATGTCAGTATTAAGTGTATAGTCTATGGAGTGAGTTTCGTGTGTCGGGAACAAAGTCGAGTTGTGAGTAACTTAAGTGATAGCGGTAGTGGCACCCAGCGCACAAAACGTTTAAGGAAGAGGGTAGATCGTTTTGTCTGCTCTTAAACATCCACCCGCATAAACTTTAGTTTATCCGTGAACATGGCTCTTGCAACAGCGCCGAAATATCAGGAACTCAAAAGAAATAAAAACATGGTAAATATCCCGTTTTCAGTTCCAATAATCTGTTACTATTATTGAACCCCCAGGTAGCACACGTAGGTTATGTTCATTTTGATGGTCTGTTACTTGTACTATTATACATAATCAGCCCATTACTGTCCCACCGCTGGGCACGGGGTTTTTCTCACGATGAGAAATGTAATGCATACAATTTAGTTCTACCGCGCAGCACCGCGAACAAGCTCGGCCGTCGTCTCAGTTGTATGTACCCATTGGCACAAACAAGCCTTCCACTGCAGCACACCCGGATTACTTATGTAACCCCGGAACACTTTGAAAAGATAAAAGATGTAGTATACAGGATACATAGGATACAGTTGCAGCACAGACTAAATGCACATACACTCAGGCCCGGAGCTACCTGTAAGCCATACAAATATTTGTTCGGTGTTAGAATCGAACCCGCAACACGTAGCGCAGAAAGCCAAGGTATTAACGGCTGCGGCATAAGTCAAATTGCATAAATAAACTATGCGATGGCTTTAATGTATTTTTAATACTTACTCAGATTTTTTTTGTTAAAGTTGGGTCAAGGAGAATCATTCTTAAAAGATTATTATTCCATTTATCTTACTAGATATCTACTATCAATAACAGTGACCGTATTGATCATAAATTTACTTTAATGTACTTGCGGAGTAAAATAAAAATGTCGTTCCGTATTGATGATAAAACCCGAGTTTTATCTTGCAAGCCGGTGTAAAAGAGAGTCTCGGTAGATATACATACTAAGTATCAGTGTACTAGTCTTCCGAAAATTCCTAAAATCACTTCTTTCCTTTAACGGCATTTTCAATCAAGTCGTCCGCTTCGCCTTTGCTTTATCCATCACAGTCGACAAAAAATCTGCCTATATCAGCCCACATCGCTCTTCACATCGCGACAGGCGAATAACAACTTTAGTTACTAAGCCTTATAACGCATATTACTTTGCAATATTTTTTTGGCAGAATAGTACAAGAAGGTGAATATCGGTAGCTCAGGTCATAAAGGCAGTGATTCGAGGAGCATTTCGTCAGTTTACAAGCTCGCTCTAATAAGATATCGGACGCTCTATCGCCCTGGAAAATATCTTTATTATGCTCGCAGAAACAAAGCTCCCGCGAAACCTTCGAGAAATATGAGATATTACGTCATTTATTTAATTCTGTGGCAATTTATTGTGATGCAGACTCTTTACATGCGAAAATTCATTATATTTTGTGAAATATTATTTTATATAACGATTTACTAATTAATTTTTAAATTATAATTAATAATCAATTAATGAAATTTTAAGAAATGTATAACTTATGATATTTTTATTCCCTTTGAGATATTTATACAAATGGCAGCAAGGGAGAGGGAGGTGACTCTTCCCTTCCACAGAAGATGCACCGAGCGCTGGGGGGCGCTTGCCAGTCTCCTGTCTCTATGAGATGTGGCCTGCAGGCGGCGGATATGTGGTAGTCCGTCACCTGATCAGAGACAGGACCATAGATGACAGGACTGAGACGAAAGGCGCATTGGGTCCCACGTGCGCCTCACTCTAGGCCCCGGGGTCTCCAAACTTTGAAGCATTAGGGCCATAATGATTTTTTTAGTATGTTCCAAGGGCCAAAGCAGTTTTAATTTTTAACTACATTTCGCAAAGTGCGCGGCTCAAGCAGACATGCGCTCTTTTTTTGCATTTCTATTACTATTGTGTATTGTGACACTTAACGACATCTAGTGGCGAGTAGTGAGACTATGTATTGTACTATGTACTATCTGTTTCAGCTACCCACTAAAAGGTGGCATTAATTGTAATTAAATATTTGGGAATTTCGTTGGTTCGAGAAAGTTCTGGTTCTGGCTAGTCACTACACTACACTACGGTTACTCTAGCCGCTAGTGTATTCCGATCACTTCGAGACAGACTATACACTTAATACTGCTTCGAGATGGCAATAATTGCATATACAAAGGCTAGCGGCGCAACCGCGAGTCAGTTTGCGTAGGAAAGGCGAAGGAACCGAAACTGTCTATTGTGAAATAAAGTAAAACCCGTGCATAACAGTATTTTGATTTAACTTATTGGTTTTATGTCTGATTTATTAGTATGGGAAAGAAGCGAAAAATAGACAGTGAATGCAGAACGTTCAAAGATGGATGGATGGATGGAACTTTCAGTATCAGGCCGAAATGAATAACCAATCTAATCTAAACTCTTTAGGTTTAAATATTTGAACTTCGTCTGTTTTTATGTTATGATTACAATTTATTAACACAAAAACAGACAATTCCTCAATGCCAATACCAAAGATTTTGGATTAAATTGATTATTAATTTTCGGCCGTTAGTAAGCCCTGACTGATTTGTATTGATCACCTAATGTTCGTTGATTGACCTCTTTGTCGAAGTTGGACCGTCCTAATACAGGGCAGTTTGTCCCAGGTATACTTGTCAACGACTTCAAGAAAAGAGCTCCCAACGGATATTGGGATAGGCCCGACATGGGCATTCGACATGATTTTCGTCTTGCCCATGTTAATTTTAAGGCCCATCTGTTGGGAAACTCTGTTGAGCTCATCGAACATGGTGCTGAGCTCTTGCAACGATTCTGCTATGACTACAATGTCGGCGGGAAATCGAAAGTGAATGATATACTCGCCATTGATGTAATGTGTGATGATGTACTCTTATAGCTTGAAGACAG
The DNA here is from genome assembly GCA_947459985.1 of Diloba caeruleocephala. Taxonomy (NCBI): domain Eukaryota; kingdom Metazoa; phylum Arthropoda; class Insecta; order Lepidoptera; family Noctuidae; genus Diloba; species Diloba caeruleocephala. Next base: position 10,896,440 of record OX381618.1, read on the forward strand.
TATGTATGTATGCATGCTATTGATGTATGCTATTGCAGCGGTGGACAGTTTCGGGGAAATGATGTAGGGGTACATCATTTCCCCGAAACACACCTCTACGCAACAGAATTGCCCCCGTGCTCTGTTCATGTACTCGGACTGACATGGCGCTTCTGTATAAGCACTTCAATACTTCGATGTATCGATAGTCAGTGTGGCACCGTTGCAGAGACTGTAGCACTGGCCAGGTTTCGATCGAACGGCCTCGTAAGAAAGCTCAAGGTGAGCTGCGGAGAAAGCTATGCTTGGTATTTCTCTACCAGATCGAATCAGAAATGAGGAGATCCGTAGGAGAACTAAAGTTGACAAAGCTGACATAGCTGAAAGGATTAGTAAACTGAAGTGGTAATGGGCAGGGCACATAGTTCGTAGAACTGATGGCCGTTGGGGAAAAAAGGTTCTCGAGTGGAGACCGCGCACTGGTGAAACGCAGCGTGGGATGACCTCCAACGAGGTGGCCAGAAGACCTGGTTGAAGTTCGCTGGGAGTTGTTGGATGAGGGCGGCATGTAACTGCTCGTTGTGGAAATCTACGGAGGAGGCCTTTGTTCAGTAGTGGACGATAACGATGATGACCTAATGTTCTGTTATAATAAAAAAATGGTCCATTACTTTAAAATAAAACACCTTTAATCGGATTACAATACTTTGCACGAATGCTGCAAAGTATTCGAAACGTCAGAAAAAAACAAAAATCCAAAATATACGCGAAGATCCGTTTAAAAGTGTTTTATTATAATGTGTAATAATCGCGAAAACCTAAGCCATACTATTACTTTAATTTGTTGATTTAATAAATAGATTATATAGATACATCTATCAGTATTATAGTCGTATTTCGAGAAATTAGCGCTATGTTGATGTTTTAAAAATAAAACACATAATTAAATTAACATTACTGTTATTAAATATATTTACCCATCGTTTGGGTATTTAACCGGGGAAATACCCGAAAATCGAGCAGAGATCGTTTTTTTTTAATGAGAAGCATCGCCCTTTTACCTGTCTAAAAAATTATGAATGGCTGTGGAAGTTAGCATTCTATGTCCATTTAACAAATCATATGTATGAACGAACTGAATTTGAGACTGCAAGGAGAAAATCAGCTTCTCCCTGATTTATACACCAATATCAAATCCAAAGGTCGAAAATAATAATTTCAATCGCAATTACGTAAAAAATGTTTCACCCATTTTAGAACATGTGAAATATTCAGCCACACTTCAGAGACTGAATTTCCCGTCGATTTTGCAATCGAAACTTTGAGTGCTTTAAAGATAAATTTTGATACTCGTTTCTCAGACTTTGATGTCATTGCGAATGAAATTAAGATTTTTCCAAAGCTTTTTCAAAATCCTTTTGACATTGAAGTCCTGGCTCCGGAAGTCCAAATGGCAAATTATTGATTTTCAGTGCAGTGACATGATGAACAAATATCAAAATTCATCTTTGTTGGAATTTTATAAGTCTTCCACTGGTACAATTTGGTAATTAGCATAAATTAGCTCGTGGGTTGTTTTCTGTTTTTGGTACTTACTTAGGTGAGAAAACGTTTTCCAAGATGAAGTATGTTTTCAAAGAATGTTTACAGATCTAAATTATCCGATGAGCATCTTTCATCTGTTTTAATAATTGCTACAAGTAAAATTGATCCACAACTACAAACTATTGTCGGTGGAAAATCACAATTACATAAATCTCATTAGTGTTTTTTGTTTTACTGTTATTAGTGGGATTCATTTCAATTATTTGTTAGTTATTAATATGCTTAAGATTAGATACTTAAGTTTTCTGGGTCATCATTTCTGTCGTTAAGTTTTACCTTGCAAGTAAATAAAACTGAGTAATTATCATTCTTTGTTTTCTTCTTCAACTTATCACAGCAATAGTAATAACAATAAGACATTGGCCGTCGCGGGCCAGCTTGATGACACTAGTCTTAAGCTGTCGCGGGCTGGTGGGACTGATGAGCGTTGGGCCAAGACTTGCGAGGGGTGTGGTGATTGTGCGAGCAGATCCCACATCACACAATTTAAGTCGAAGAAACACCGTGGTGGATTGAGCCGGCAAGAGTGAGGCACACCTGTCTGTCTTTAGGGAGAAGAATTTTACGATACCCACGGGATAAGATCGGTTGGTGCTATTCGTAGCCGGCACCACACAGCATCATAGCATTATATATTAAGATAAATAAACTTCGTACAAGAGCTATATGGGTATGGATACTGGATAGCTTCAGCTTGTACTAATTATATTATTATTCTAAGAGCGTCAGTAGGTAATTGTTCTTGCAGGATCGGAAGAGGCAGGTCCCGCTCGAAGGAGAAGAGGGCGCCACCGGGGTAACAACCACCTTGGCGCCTATTTCCAACACTCCTACCGTGGCTATATGTTGGAGTGCTCCATATGGGTTATAGACGTGCAGATACCGAGCAACTACCGGGAAGATGGAGTCGCGCTCGTTGTCATGTGCCGCCGTGTGCACAGCGAGCCTTGGTGGATTTTTTACAATACAATATATATTATTTTTATATTTTACAATAAAATATATATCATTTTTATATAGCTCGTGAAATATTAGGATATTAAATATTAACGGAAAGATAATTACGTTGTAGGTGAATGGATTTGATTTTTATGGGCCTGTCTTTACGCCCAAACATCGCACATAACATAGCGAGCCTAAGCTATTGTATGCGCAGCCCTACAATGTATGTAGGAATTTACTAGGTTCACTTATTTTAATATATCAGTGAGAGCAATATAATATTACTACTACTATAAGTTCAATTGATAAGTTGATTTCAAAAATTTCATCTATATACTTGTGGTCAATTTGTTTTGCATTTTGATCCGAAATACGATATAAGTACGATCCGAAGCATCAGCATCGTTATCTTCATATAAGCCAAAGGCATTTAGCATCAACTGCAATAGACCCTAAAATTGTAGTTTCCATCCCACCGAATAGTTTTACACCTCCGGGGACAATCAGAGACTGCATATTTATAGTACAGCCATGGAGAGTCACCGGTTAGTGTCCCAGTACATTTTAGATAAAAAATCTCTACAGGGCCTCTGCGTGTTGGACAGGGACATCCCTGTGTAATCTTATCAAATCCGTAATAAAGAGAGATCAGTTACTAAATATTTTTAAAAACATTTCATGCTAATTTATTTTCCAGTCCGCACAGTAATATTTCGAAGGTAGGCAATTTTATGAGCTAAAAACATCCTCCTATACGCACGGTACATTATTATATTACAAAATAAACACAAGCCACATGTCCACAGAAGCTCTCATTGTGTGTTTTAATTACTTTAAAAGTAAAACATACAAAAGTGTAGGTACTTGCAGTAAATGGGTAAAGAGAACCTACTCATTTCGAATTGCCTTCCCTTCGACAACATCCGCTGCCACCAGCTTAAATCGATTTGAAATTCGTAAAGTTTCGTATGTATGCCAGCTACTGTTAAGTTTTCTTTCTGTAGCGATCCTATTTTCACTAGTTCCCAAGTTTTCGAAGAAAGGGTAAAACGTTTTCGTGTGGTAATTTGTCGCTAAAATCCTTATTTATTGCAACAGAGAAGTTGGATCGGCCCCGGGGGCAAATTCGCAAACTTTGCTCCTTTAACTTCGCTTCACCGAGTACCGACACCTTGAGCACATATTGAGGTTGAATCCTCGTTTTCTTGTTTCAATAGAGTTATGGGGGATTACTTTAATACTGTTATTTTATTTTCCATATGCTATCGGCGGCGTTGAAGCTTTATTTTCTCTAATTACGACCGTGTTTGGATTTATATTGCCTTATTGATCGAGCGGTAGCAATGAAAGTAACTTTTTTGAGTTCCTAGTTTATACTCTCGTGTTAGTGTAAAATTTAACTAACTTTACTACCTAGTTTAACTACCTTTTCATTATCCCGGTGGAAATTCTTCATTTACTTCCTCCGTCCCGGGGAAGGACGGAGGGGCACGCCGGACTCCTACCGGCTAAAACCACCGGAGCGAGTATCTTTGAGCGGGAACCAAGGGGAGCTCCAGGTCCTCGTACGACCGCACTAGAGCCACCCATTGGTCCACCCACCCACTAGCGGAGGGGTCTACTGTAGAAAGTTCGCCAGACAGTTTCCAGACACTTCTCGGGGGGAATATAAAGGATCCCCCGATGCCTCGATGTGCACTGTTCTGCGTACACGGCGGCACGTGATCACGTGCGCACCGCCGTCTTCCTGGGGGTCACTCGGTATGAGCACGCATACTCCCCAATCCACGCGCCCGTGACCCCGACGCCCCCCACCATGTAACCAAAGCGAGGGACTTGGGCGTGTTGGATCTGGGCGTCGGAGCGGTTGATACCCCGACGCCGGCTAGTCTTTCTCCGTGTGGGATCGGCCCTCTCTCGATCCCGCTTTGTGGTCTCCTTCTGCAGTATGACGCTCTCACAGAAGCCACTGTACTCCAATTTTCATGCTCTGCCAGCATAGCCGACACCACTGCCGGCAGAGAGCGATTTTGCCCGATCCGATCGACCAGAATCCGCTGCATGGCAGCCCATGTAGGGCACTCCTCGAGCGTGTGCTGTGTGGTATCCTGATCGCTTCCATAGTGGTAACGCTGTGCCGTGACCTCACGTCCTATCCTGTGCAAGTACGCACCGAAACAACCGTAACGGGTAAATAATGCCTTCAGGCGGTAGGTGACGCGTCCACTTCTTTTGAGCAAGGCTCCGAAGAGTGGCAAGATGGCCTCGACGACGCACTTGGTCGCGAACTGCAACCTAAGGCACTCTCGCCACCACTGGAGGCGCGCTTTCATAGCTCTGGCGGAAGGAGCGTGTTAGGTGTTAGACCCATGCATCCGTTTACGTCAGGGTGTTCAACGGCGGAAAGCGTGCGAGGAGCCACCTCATAAGATACCATTCGTTACCCTTGTGAGAGCCGTATAACCACATGTATGTAAGAAGGCCCGCTCTGGACCGTCATCTGGTTCGGCCCTGGCAGCTCTCTTAGTCGGCCGGGTCCTCTTACGCGCGGAACGCCACCGACGCCGTCGTCGTATGGGAGGTGAGCGATATTTGGGAGCAGTGAGACTCACCGCCATCGCTCACCGTTCCGCTACTACTGGTGTAGCCTGGCGCGGGAGCACCAGCCTCCTGCGTGGCCTTATCGAAGCCACAGCTGGCATAGGCACCGGAAATGCCACTTCAGCCGGGGCGCTCTGCGCCTCCGATCTATTCTCCGATATAGAGTCGATATATCTATCCCACATCCGTATACATTTGAACAATAAAAGTTTTAAAAATAATACTGAAGCACTACAAACGGCATGTATATCATAGCAAACCTAATGAAAAATCTCTATTGTATTGTTGAATGGAGAAGGTTTTCACACAATTTCATTGTAACAGTGGGTTATCGCTGAACTCGTAGTTTGCGGTCAAACAATGCGGTCATCGACTCTGTTCAATAGAGAATCGATTGTACCTTTTAATAGTGTTTAGAACAAACTTTGTCTCAACGGAGCAGGCTCTGGAATCGGTTTGAAAATTGAATGATTATAACGTTTTAGATTTTTATACTTACGTTTTGTTCTATAACACAAAATAAAAATATCGGTTATACCAAATAGTTTTTTTCGCACGGAACAAATCTTTGTATGATCTACAAATAGTTGTTTCGGGTCTGTGTGTTTGTTAATGTGAGATTTATGTCTATAAACTGTACCCACGACATGGGAGAAAAGCTAGCGTGAGACATAGTATTAAAAAATATATGGAAGGTATTAAAATATTGAATGTAAGTTGAGAATAAAGGTAGGTGCAAAAGTACAGCTCTGCCAACCACTTTGATAATTGCATGCCTGAAGCCGTATACAGGTTTCAGTTCCTTTGTCCTTTAATATAGCATCTCATACCTTAGCGCGCATAAATAAGCGCGTGATCAGAGTAACGTGACCGAAATATCTAAGTATCACCGACGCCTTTCTGAATTAGAAGCGTCGTCTTACGTCTTTGTTTGTTATTACATAGTTATACTATGACTAGCTGTTGCCCGCGGCTTCACTCGCGTGGATATATGTAATACAAGTTTTGTATAGATCTAACTTCAGAACTAACCGATTTTAATACAAACTTAAACCTCCTTATGGGTAGAATTTACAAAAACACGTATTTATCATCAAAAGCAAAATACCAATTTTTATATATTTAGCATGACAAATTTTCATACAAACTGTCATCCCCTATGTAACCCAATGTTACCATGTGAATTTTAGAAATACCACCCCTAAGGTGCTAGTGGTGATATTTCTAAAATTCCTTGCTTATTGAATGCCTACATTATAAAAGGCATCAACTGCCAAAATTTCAAATTTGTAGCCAAGCGGTTTAGGCTCTGCGTTCATGAATCAGTCAGTCAGGACAAGTAATTATGTATGTGTATACTATATTTTAGTTATAATAATTAATATAATAAAATAAAACGTTATCTCACCATGGGATAAGGTAATCCTGGAGGGCAGAATAAAGTAGCTGCTTGATTTCTTCATACCTTATGATAAAAAAAAGTATATCATAAGAAAATAAAAAAAAGTATATTAAGTAGCTTACAGAACGCAGGGCAGTTTGTGGCGAGCTGAATGTGAGTGGCGACACTGCGTACCTGAATGCTCCAGAGAGTCGGTCAGGGCCTCGTCTCCGCTTGCCTTTATTGGTTGGTTGGCGTGGAACCCCATGAGTGCCCGCAGGATTTTCAACTCTGGCTTGCCTTAGTTGGCTGATCAGAGGGGGGCCGCCAGAGCTATATGCTCGGGGGTGGAAGTGTCTAATGGCGTAATAACGGGGAAACCCGCTCCGAGTCTTCGAGACGCGCGATGGCGAAACCGGTGCCGCACCTCTCTACACCCCTAGCCGCTCACACCGGTGTTGCTCCTTGTCGCCTGTAGTGGTGGCCATTTAGGGGGCCCATCTTGTGAGTGGCGAGTCACCGTCTGCCACAGAATTTCACGATCAAAGTTGAAAGGCAGACGCCGTTGTTCCCGTATTTATTAGTCTTTTTATTCCATGTAACACCCATTGCAATAGACCTTATCGTTATAGTTTCCATCTCATACAATAGCATTACACCACCGGGGACAATCCATGACTTCATTTTATAGTGCAGCTATGGAGAGTCCCCGTTTGGTGTCCCATTACATTTTAGATTAAAATTCTCTAAAGGGCCTCTGCGTGTTGGACCTATGTCCCCGCGTAAGCCTGTCAAAAGACCGGGTTCCCCCTTACAGGGGATATAAACCCGTGAAAAGAGAGAAATATAATAATAATTGAAAATAAAAATGAAAATAATTTGCTTGTGTTACTTAATACCACTACGCTTACGTTAATGTACGTCTGCGTAAGAAATACAGTTAAGAAAGAAAGAAAGAAAGAAAATAGTTTTATTTCGGTATCGCAAAACAAAATAGAGTAGCAATAAAATCAGAAAAGAGTTTTACAAGGTAAACATTGCTTTCCGAAACCAAAAATGGACCCTATCTCAGCACATGCTACAACACAAAGTGTAGCAATGCTGATTTTCAGATAGGACCGTAGAACCGTAGACTTTTACATAATTATTCCAATAAATAAAAATAACTTTTAATTAAATTTAAATCTTAATTAATTTATAATTTCACTTAAAATAATGCATCATTTACACAAACATATATATATAATAAAAAAAAAGATTTAACATAAAATTAAATTGCAATTAAAATAAGTATTGTGTGCATATCAATAAAAACAGGGTACAATCGACTAACAGATATTCATATTAATATACTGTGTCATAAAGGTAGTTTGTTGCGAGACGCGTTTGTCTCAGGCACAGAGTACATTATGTCTCAGGTACATCCTACAACCGACACTATTCTCCGTTATTACTATGACAAGAGAAGTGACAAAAGAAAGAAATTCCGATCACTAGTTTTATGTAAGTAAAGTTGTATAAAGATTATTGAATAATATTAACATAGTTTATATTAGTTGTTATGTTCAATCATTTATTTCGTTATAGGTGAAAACCTGTTAAAAATGTGTGACATGCATAAGCACAGATACAGGCACCTTTTCCAAACCCCCGGGAAGACGGTGGAGTGCACGTGGTCACGTGCCGCCGTGTGCGCAGCACAGCGCAAAGCGAGGCTTGGGGGATCCTTTACAATCCTCCCCGAGAAGTGCCTGGGGGGCGACCTTTTTACAGTCCCTCCGCGTAAGCGGCTTAGCAGGGCAACCGGGCAAGCGGCTTAGCAGGGCCACCTGGCAAGTGGCTTAGCAGCAAAATCGCGCAATCGGCTTAGTAGAGCAACTGCACAAGCAGTGTAGCAGTGGTGTGCGGTACAGCAGTTACTTAAATTATAGCGGGTATTTTTTCAGTAGGTAAGCAAGTTACTCGTAGTCGTATATTTTAAAATCATAGACTACAATATACTCCCATTATTTCTCAGAAAGGTTGCAAATAGTGCTGGAGCTTAAGTCTTTCACGAATACATCAAAATAACATAAAACGATAATGTTCCTGGGGCGCGCGTGCAAACTTGCAGCTGCGGGTTTGGTTCACATCGGTGGCACCATTAACAGAAAATCCTTGAATTTTTTTATGAAAATAGCTCTCACCATCAATTTTGTCTCAATTTTTTTGCTGTCAAATTTAAATAACACAGCGCTAAAGATTTAGTATTATTACTAGCTGGGAACCGCGGTTTCACCCGTTTTACATTGTTTATTTTAACACAATTAATAATTTCTCTGTATCTTCGTATGATATACTTTGGAGGCCATCCTTAAGGGTTTTCTTACAGTTACTGTAATTGAGGGGATATATGTTTTTTATCGCATTCAGCCTATTGTAGAGAAGCGGGCTCAGGAACACGTAAAATTTGGATGTAAAAGCATGTTTTATTCCTATTTTTTTTAGTGCAAACTATATCTTTCCGTCTTTTATTAGTAAATTCAGTGCTATAGGGAAGGGCTGCGTGCTGCTTAAGTACTGTACTCATTATGAATAACTGTCGAACTGTTAATACTCTACAAGATTCATATAGGAGGTTCGTGGGAAAAAGGAAAGAGCGGAAAGTAGCCACCTTGAGGATTGCTCTCTGAGGTCTCTCAATGGTTAGTATTATATATATATATATATATATACTATACTATAAGTACTAATCTCTTTTAGGAGTAAAATCCAATAACATAATTGGGATATTACATTTGGTAATTCCGCAGGTTTATGTTCAGGACGCCTCGTCACGTTATGTTATTTGTGCTATAATTATTTCGACCTAATAACTAACCTTACCGACGAACTAGAACGGTATCATCTACTAACAAGCCCTCATCAATGGTTAGCCTTAGCACACACGGTTCTCTAATCACGGGGATGAGGCTGCAACAGAGGGCAGAGATCATAGACGGTCGTGTCTGCAAAACTAATGTGCACTCTCCTTAATTATAGTAAATGCAGTGTTGGTTGGATTTACGCCTTGATGTCTGAAGCGTTGACAAACAATATAAGTACAGGTACGCAATAGCTTTTTAGGAGATTACAAAAGTTACTAAAGAAGCGATATAATAGACGCCGAACGAACGCCGGAATAGAAACTGTCTACATTTTCATCTCAAAGAGAGATCTCAATTCGTTCTACTGTTAAATGTGATGTGATAGATGATATTGGACTTTCTGTTGTTACGAAAAGTTACTTGGAGAGAAAGTTACGGCTACAAGCTTAAGGAAATTCTTATATCTTGAAGATTGTCTTTATGGATGCCATGTAAAAAGTATTCAGTGGAACGATGATAGGTAATTTAGATATAAGGATAGTTATCCGCAAACATAGGAGAAAGCATACGTTATGAGTAAAGCAACTAATTTGTGCCAGTGTCATTGGCATCGTATTTAGTACTGCAATCGCGTCTAATTAGCAAACGTGATTATTTGGGCGTATAATACACCCGCGTTGCGGTCATGTTAATTATTGACAAACTTGTAGGTACCTATCCGGGTTTATGCACATTTGTATCGTGTATTGTGTTAACGATTATGGTTTCGTTTCGAGCAATTTCTGCTTAAATTTTTAACGCGCTATTTTGACTTTTAGGTATAAATAGCCTGGTTATAGTATATTCTAACAATTTTCGTAGTTTTCGGAAGGTTCCTTATGATAACATCTTTATTGTGACTAGAGGTGATTGTGGTGGTATCCTCATGATCATGGCATTTACACACATACACGCACATCAGACCGTAAACGTCCACTACTCTGATGGGTTGATTGGGATTGAGAGCAATGATCACTACAATGAGCGGATATACCATAATCACCACGCTTGGCAGGCGGATGAGTGACCACAGTATGTTGTTACTAGCATACGATACAATGCTGCTGCCCATTCTGTTGATATCAACCCTAAGTTGCCTTTTAGGACACCCGTAGGTGGAGAGGGGTGGCCTATTCTTTGCCGGGAACCGCACGGAACGACAGATCGTCATTTAATCCATTAATCACCTTTGATTCTATTATCCGTGTGTATATAATATAGCACCACTCCATTTCCTCCTGTGGATGTTGTAAAAGGCGACTAAGGGACTCTGAACCAGAGGGATGGGCAGCAGCATCCCTTCTGTGGAACGGTAGCCAAACTGCGCTCACCAACCCATATGCCAAACGTGGTGAGTATTAGCTAATTCCCTTCAAAATAATGACACAATTGTGGAGATCTATGCGGGAGGCCTTTGTTCAGCAGTAGACGTTCTTTGGCTGATATGATGATGATGATAACCTATGCTCAGCCATCTTATACAGGCAAGCAGGTCTTCAGGTACGCAAGTACAAATATAGATGAAGCATACAAAATCTTGAGCGTATTGGTATTTTCAATAATATTTAAATAAAGTAATGTAGACAGGTAACTAAGATATAGATAATATAAGTCGAAACACATTAGGTATGATAATAATAGCAATGTTAATGAAAAATAAACGAAACGACTTTAGTCACGCAAGGTTATCAAAACAGTGAAATCTTCGCAAACATTTCTATTTAATTGTGATATTCGACTTCAATTTTAAATATGAGTAATTCAGGTATGAATCTTGCTAACATTTTGGGATTAGTGTGGCAACCCTGAGAAATGGGAGGAATGGAGGATGGAATTGGAAAAGTTGAGGCGGGGCGGCGGCTCGCGAGGATTACTGGTAGCTGTTTGGCACATTGCGACGTGTTCAAAGTTTCATTGGTACCTACGTCACTACAATGTCTGTTTCCTTGGAACTTGCATATTTTCGTTTCGAAAAGTACTTTCAAAATGTGTTTTCCTCCGACCGAGAATGCTGACTCAATCCCCGACCTTTCTTAGAAAGTTTCTTACGTATTTTTTTGTGGAGATTGTGTTGCCGTTGTGAAATAGAACGGCTCTATTTATTTATACATGTAGTACTCAGGGACCTACATAAAGAGTAAGGGGAGAGTGAAATAAGGGCTTCAAAAGACGGTATTATGAAACATTATCATATATCATAATCAGTGCACCACAAAAATATATAAAAAAGACAATTAGAGAAAAAACTGAAACAAAATATTTTTAAAGGACATTTAAAAAATGAAAATCTATTAAGAACGCACTTATTGCTTTTTGTCAACCCTGTGACTAGTAGAGCTATTATTAAACCTACCGGTTAAAATCACTGGAGCGGTCATCTCCGGCACCGAAGGGGGGCTCCAGGTCTACGTAAGATTACACTAGAGGCCCATTGGTGGCACGGCTTTAGGTATATCCGGAGGGGATGACTGTAAAGCGGTCACCCCCTCTAGCGGAGGCGACAGTAAAAAGGGCGCATCCGCACTTCCCGCTTCCCAGGGGTCGCTCGGTATAAGCACGCAGACATCACAATCTGTCCACCCACGACCCCCGAGGCCCACCATATAGCGACGGCAGGGGTGTTGTACTTGAGCGCCGGTCGCCGTCTCGTCGTTCTCTATGTGGGATCGGCCCTCTCCAGATCCCGCTCTGCTTTTTGTCAACCTGTGCCTGTGCCTTCTTCTGGAGCATGACGTTTTTGTAAAAGGAGACCACTGCATTTTCATACTCTGTCAACATAGCCGACACTAGTGCCGCCGGAAAGAGATTGCCCGATACATTCGACCAGGATCCACTGCTTGACAGCCCACGCGGGGCACTCCTCGAGCGTGTGCTGTGCAGTATCTTGGTGGCTTCGGCTCGCGGTATATAGCCTAGCCTATGTGGGTACGCACCAACACAACCGTGACCGGTAAACAGCCAGGTGGTAGGTGACACTCTCGCTCCTTCTAAGACAGGTTCCGATGAGCAGCAGGACAGCCTCGACGACGTGGTTGGTCGTGAACTACAACCTTAGGCGATGTCACCACATTACCTGTGCGCCCGTCGAGCCAGCTACCTCAGCCTGTCGAACGCCTCTGGAGGCGCGCATTTGCCGCTCTGGTGGAGGGAGCGTGTCTGATCATAGACCCACGCGTCCGTCACCGCTAGGATGTTGAAAGGCGGAAAGCACGCTGGAGAGAGAGTTACCGCCTCATAGGATACTGTCCTGTATCCTGGCCACAGAAGATGACACCCATGTAAGGTCCACGACCGACTCCTCCTGTTACTGAACGCAGGTGCTAACGAACGAACCACCGGTGAGCTTACGACCGATGTCGCCGGTACAGTTGACTCCTTCCTATTGGCAGATGCAGAGGGGGCTGGCTCCCCTCTTGCTTTTCTGGCAGGAATGACTTGCTGCCCAGCACATGCCCTGCACGATGGTACCCAGCCAGACTCTTGCGATAGGAAACCTCCACCAGTAAAATATTATGCTAAACCTACTAATAATTTACTTAAAGTATTAACGTTTATTGACGGCACGGTTGGTGCAGTGGCTGATACAGTCGGCTGCTGCGCTCTGGGTCGTGGGTTCGATTCCCACACGGAACAAATATTTGTATGATCTGCAGGTAATTGTTCCGGGTCTGGGTGTATTGTGTGTGGAATTTGTGTCTGTAAACGCACCCACGATACAGGAGAAATCCTATAGCGAGGCAACGTTTAGAAAAAAAATGTAGGCGTTCCTAATTACGCTATATTGTTCTAATTTCCCCCGCGGCTTGAACTCTATTACGTCACGTAGTAACACGTTTTTAAAAAGGATTTTTTAACCTATTTTTTTACAAATATTAGGTAAGTAGTCTTAAAAAGTTTCATTTTCAATAATTTAGGTGAATATATTTGTATCTTTGTTCATTTTAAGGAAGTTTATGTTAAGTGTTACCAATTATCCCATCATTACCATCATATCGGCTATACAACGTCCACTGCTGAACAAAGGCCTCCCGGGACCATTCTTTTCACATTTACAGAATTATGTCATCATATTGGGGGGAATTTGCCAGTACTCATCACGCTTGGCAGGCAGGTTAGTGAGCGCAGAATGGCTACAGTTTCACAGAAGGGATGCTTCTACCCAACCCTCTAGTTTAGAGTCCCTTAGTCGCCTTTTACGACATCCATGCTATATTCTTAATCCGGAAACCACACAGATAATCCGGATACCCCACTTCCTCCTCTCTCCTTATAGATCTAGATAAAGCCTTAGTTCTTTGAATAATAGGTACATATGTACTTAGAAATTATCTACTTCCTTGAAATATTGATATTTTTGATGGCCACTTAATGGAATCTTTTAATTTATAATGTAGTATTTAGTGGTCTAATAACAATCCCGAACATTCCGGAAGTTATTTCACGCTTTAGTATATTCACTAGACAACAGATGGCGCCACGTGCCTTACTTACCTGCCTACAGTAACGCTACTAAACAGCAGATGGGGCCACACTTTACTATTATTTACTGTATGGCGTAACAATATGTAACTTTATTTCTTGTCGTATCAGTGCCTGTAAAAATCTAATCGAGATAAAAAGTTAGAATTAAATACTTACGTTTTCGTACGTGAACAAGGATAATAATAAAAGGAAAATCAAACAAAAAGAAAGATAAAATTTTATATTGTATACACCACGTTTTATTTAGATATTTTAATTTTACTTTTATTAAATGAATTAAGGCTCAGTTGTGCATTGTGCAAAAGTGCTGTGTAGTTAGTAATTACATACACAACATTTATATTATCAACGTTGGTGCATGTTTATTTCTTCATATTTCGCATAACGGCAAAGGCTTTGTACGACCAGTTGATAAGCTGAAACAGAAAAGGACCAATTTTTGTTTTTTTTTTGTTTAGATATACTTGTTACTAGCAGTTACACGTGACTTCGTCCACGTAATAATATTACACCCTCTCTCTCTCTCTCTCTCTCTCAACAGCCTATAAACGTTTATGAGCGGTCATAATTGGCGGGTGCCATAATCACAGGTGGTTTTGTGATCACAGTACCTATGTTGTTATTAGCACACGGGAGGATGCTGCTGCTCATTCTCTTGATATCAACTCTTACCTATGGGTGGACAGGGGTGGTTTATAATTTGCCGGAACCACATGGAATATAATTTTAGGTAAGATTTTATAGCCGCAATGGAAAAAGATCACTTTTTTCTAATTTCGTTTTTGATTACATAATAAGTGGCATACAACTAAACAAGCAGGCAACCCACCTGATACCATGTCGTCACCGGTAACTATAGACATCGGCAATACCTATCAGAGGAGTTGCCGATGCGATGATAGAGGTAGCTCTCTCAGAAAAATGATATGTTATGCCATAAAATGTGTTTACTTTTTATTATTACGACAGAAGTTTAATTAAACAAGGGAATTTAACATTTATATTTAAATTGTGAGCTTATCCCTGATGAACTAATCCCGTTAATGAGGTAAATATTAAGGGCACTCATTAACCGTATAATATCTGGTCTAATTAATTAAATATCTATGAGTCAGTGAGCTCTTGATAATATGTAATCCTGTCATAATAAACGCGACTCTGACAGGTGCAAGTTGGAAACGCTGGCGGATTACGATGTTTTGGTCGGGATACTATCGTACCGTCTGCATAAACGTAAGATAAAGAAGCACATAAAGAAGAGAACGTTAACCCCGCTTTCTGTCAAACGCGAATTGTAGGTTTATGTGAGCTGTGCTTTCTCCACACACTACGATTTATCGATCAAACTCGCTTTTGCCTCTATAATATCAGTAGCAGAATATAAGCGTCGCAAACCGTTATTATTTATTGCAATTACGTTAGAAAATTATGTATTGGTCTTTACAGAAACTATTTATCTCGCGAAAAACTTCATTTGTAGATAATTATATATGATGTGGTTCGGAAATCCGTATAGGCGTCGTCCAGAGCGCAGATATAAATAGTTACCGAAAAGAACTCTTACATAATGTATTGTATCAAATTATGTATTTTACCCAATAATAAAGCAGACAATAAGATAAAAACTCAAGTTAAACTTTTATCAATTAATAGCGAACGAGAATTTGTTTACTATTGATAACATATTTTGAAGCAAATACATAAACCGACACGAAACATTTACTATTTCATATATGTATGCATACTTTTGAATAAATAGTTATTGAAAATACATAGTTTTGAAACGCTATCATAGATCTGTTAGGTTTGGTTCGGAAAAAGGAAAAAGCTTTATTACCCACTTCTAATTAGAACATATTTTATTTTCTTCATTACTCCTACAAGAAACTGTACTTTGCACAGCAGTGTTCTGTCTCCCCTCAGATTGGTGTAAATTATTTAATCTCAGGCTATCAGATTACATAAATAATTTACGACTTGAGAATCACTTTGTTTTACAGCAAAAGCATCTCAATGCCAACAGATACGGCATTAATTTATTATGAGCATTTATTGTTGGATATCTAGACTTTGGCTTATGAAAGTCTAGGATTTGGATGCAAGAATTGGCTAAGAACATTTATCAATAACACTAACTTCAATTACATACTTTCATTAATCACGGGTAGACCATAAAGCAATTTCAATAGTGAATTAGGTTTAATAAAGGTTTTCTTACAACTGTGTAAGTGTCAAGTGATAAAGTGAATATTTTTCCAGCTGTGAGTATTAAGGGTCGTTTGCATCTTTCTAGAAAGATGATAATGAGCATGTTGGTTTTGCGGTCACTGTTCATCCAGGGCCCTTCAAACGCGGCTTTTTGGAGGTCCATACTCTGCAATATAAAGTATAATTTAATGACGAAACTGTAGACAATTAAACAAACTTTCAGAGTGTGGTTGACATTTAGAACGAAGAAGTAATTCCAGACGAAATTATAAACATGATAAACGTAAGCAAATATAAAAACAACCTAAAATAGCTAGTTTGATGTATATGTTTATGTTTAGTGTGTGATATTTGACTTACGCTACTGTAGAATTATAAAACAATGCAAACAGATATGGCCAAGTGGGGTAGAGTAATGGGAGTCTACTAAGGCAACATTTTGATAAAAACCACATTTGTTAACATTCTTATAATTTTTAATTAGGAACTCTTACCTTGATTATTAAATTATATTTTAGTCATAGTTTTAATCAATCACAGTCATTTCATCATCATCATTTCGGCCGAATGAGGCCACTGCTGGACACAGGCCTCCCGCAAAGATCACCACAACGACCGATATGGGTGTGTTGCGGGCTCATTGGGGGCTTTTGCCACAATCGCCACGTTTGGAAGACGGGTTGACGATCGCAGTTGAGTTGTTAATGTGCTCGAAGGACGCTGCTGCCCATCCTCCGGCTAATCACTTAAAACGTTGCCCCACACTAGGATTTCTCCTGTGTCGTGGGTGCGTTTACAGACATACATTTCACATACAATACACCCAGACCCGGAACAACTACCTGCAGATCATACAAATATTTGTTCCGTGCGGGAATCGAACCCGCAACCCGGAGCGCAGCAGTCGACTGTATCAACCACTGCACCAACCGTGTCGTCATACGGCAGTCATGTATTAAGATACAATAATGATTTTACAAAAAAAAGTCAGTCGCTCCCATTACCCGATTAGCCCATTTAACGCTCATTTGGGAAATGAGAACCATAATATTTACTCTTTCCTGAAAATTTAAGTAAACATACTTTAAATGAGATTCTTCATAATACAAAGAACTATTTGTTACATAAACAAAAAAAGCTTTTTTTAAGCTATATAGATATGACTCATTTACTTGTCTGCATCATCATGCACGATCACCTGCACCCAAGATTTTTTTAATGAGACGGTCATCTTTGCCATCCACTTTGCTACATATTGATGAAAGAAAGTTTAAGTAACAGTAGAAAGTAGAGTTGAGTCGTTGACAGGAAAAGAAGACGTAGAAATTCTATATACTGGTAGTTTATTGGCTGCAGAAACGATTACCTTCCAGATCAATTCGTCGCCGAACCAGCAAAGTATGAATACTTCAATCAACATGCAAGTCAGGTAAATGCCCATCCACGCTATCTGCATCGGATGACTGGTTGGATCCTCGATCTGTATTGAAAAATCATAGAATAGAAAACTGAAGGTTCAGTTTTATAGGCCCATCGGGAATGCACATTATAATAGTGGCAAAATTTTCTTTTCTTCTAGTTGTCTTTGATGTATGTTCTCTATTGTAATTGCGATTGTTAAATATGGAACGATATACGTAGGAATAACGCGTTAATATTGTTAAAATTCACTATAATTTAGGTGAAAATAATGCGGAGTCAACTCGAAATTCATTTACTGCAAATGGCATTCGTAACCGCAGTATGATTGCCGATTTTTTGTAGCTGCATTTAATTGATATGGAGATTCACGACATTTCACAGAACGGCGACCCTGCCATACTGCGCAACAAACATTGATTTGTTGAACCAACGATTTCCGGGCCGTGTCATCACCCTACACGCCGATGCAGGGCCCTACATGCATTATCTCTGCCGGATTGTATAGTGTGAATGTTCCTATTGGTATTTACAACACATCACACTGCTTGGTAGATGTAAGGGTCAAAGCCTATTAAGAAACCCATTCACTTCCAACAAACAAACTGATGAGTACAAAATTAAGAGTAATTAATTATTTAAAAACGACTGAAATAGTCACTCAATATTATTAGCTCAGTCTCCTTAAATCATCCATATTTAATTATCTTGTATTTAGCTTCTGACATCGGTACCGGAGTATGATTTGATTGTTGCGATATGAATGAATGTGTGTTCTAAATGTCAGAGATTTTGTGAGAAGATGGATGGTATGTCATTAAATTATATGTATATAATAATGTTTTTACGACGCCTTGGTGTTAGCTCTATGTTGTGCATTATTAAGGAATAAGTAAAATATATAATTGTACCTACCGACAGGAACTGAATTCCGATCAAACAAAGTACCATGACGCTCAACATGAACTGCAAAGCTGACGCCAAACTGAAAGCGCTCTCAATCATTGAAACGTATCTGAAAATCAATTTGTTATATAACAATCGTTTACGAGTAAAAATAGTGTTCTATTTTATTGAACATGTTTCTTTGCTGGGGTATACCTATCTACTTTAGATAGATAAGAACCATAATTTTACTATTAGGTAATGTACGGGATCGGTAGAATCCCTGCAGAGTATGGCGTCAATGAGCAAGCTGGGATACGAATAGCCTAACATATTAAGAGATTAGATCCTACCACTAAGCCGTGCATGAAACAAGAGCACCGAACCATGTTTTTTTATCATACTAGACACAATTATAATGAATTTATTTTCTCAATTGATAATACAATTCAATAATAACAATACAAAAACAGTTGAGTACAATAAAAAGCTAATTACTAATATAAAAATGAACTTGTCAATTTAGATTTCCAAAAGATCCGTACACTAGGCAGAGTCTGTCCCGTGGAATGCTATATTATTCGAGTTTCTTTTCGTGCGTTATGTTCGTTCCTATCCTAAATCTAAAAAAAGAAACCTAACCTAACTATCCACCTAGTAATAATAATATCAACCCGTCAGTGACAGTTTGATAGGTATTATATTCCACTGCCGGGCAAAGACCTCTTTTCATACAGATGAAGGATGAACTTTGATCACCACGTTTGCTCACTGTGTTTTCGCCATTTAAAGACTGTTCCATCTAGATTTCCTCAAGATGGCTTCTTTCACCTGAAGTCAGTGGTGCCTTCTAGTCGGGGTGCCAACTGAAAACCGGCGCTGGGAGTTCCACCCAGCACATGCTAAGTTGGTAACCCTTTCGGTATGGGCGTTTTCGTCAGCGCATTTATTTTTAAATGTGGAGTTTTTTTTTTTTTACGTGCTATCGACTATGTCGTGTGTCGAATAAAACGGTTTCTGTTCTATTCTATTCCTTAGCTTAACTAACCAAGGATATAATATGACATTTAAAAAGGTCAAACTGGTACATGCCTAGTTTTGAACCTCGTGTTTAAGATGCGAGACCGCAAACCTCCAGGCCGGCTGACATGCATAAGGGCACGGCGTGAATGCTGGCGGAGGGCGATGAACGATCTCTGGCCCCCATGAGTAGCAGCCTGCGGGCAACGAACTTTAGGGCAGTCCGTCGCCCAAACAGAAACAACCCCGAGACGGCGGCGCGGTGTTCTGCGCGCGCCTCTTTGTGTGTGCGGCCGGTCAGGGTGCAGAGACTAGATCCATCAAACAGTGACGGACCGATACCTGCCGGGAGTGCGGTCTAATGCTGTCAAGGCAAACACCTCACCCCAGCCAGAGGTTAGTGGAAGGACACCGTCGGGTTTTAGGCGGTAAGAGTATTTAGAGTATTATTTATACCCATGACAAAAAAATGCCCGCATGCCTAAAGTAGGCATACTTCGAATAGGTAGGTAGGTACCTAATATTATTTCTTAGTGATATTTATTAATTCTTTATGCTCACTGCAGGGCACGCCGCGATTGTGGCGGTAAGACCAGTGATGGAGGAATGGCTGGAGAGGCGGCATGGCGCGCTCACATACCGGATGATGCAGGTACTTTCGAACCATGGGTGTTTCGGGAAGTACCTGCTTCGAATAGGCCGAGAAGAGATGCCCGGTTGTCATCACTGCGGAGAATGCCCGGAGGACACGGCGCAGCACACGTTGGAGGAGTACCCAGCTTGGGCAGCACAGCGCCGTGACCTCGTCGCGATGGTCGAAGGGGGTGACCTCTTGCTTCCGGCCGTGGTTCAGCCCCCTTTTTTTTTTATTGTTGTCCCGTGGAAATTCTACATGGAACTTCCTTTGCCCCGGGGAAGGGCGAAGGGGTATTCTTCTACCGGCTAAAACCATTGGAGCGGTCATCTTAAGCTCCGAATGGGGGCTCCAGGTCTTCTTAAAATCACACTAGAGTTTATGTAATTCCAAGTTCTAAATAATAATAAAGATATACAATGATAAAAGTATACTTCATGTAATACCTAGCCTATACAAATAAACAAAATTGAAGTGTGTGTTTGTAATGTCAAAATTACAGCTTATTACTAAACGCATAAGAAAATATATACGGTGTTTTTTTTAGTTTTTTTTGTGTCTGTATGTCTGTTTGTTCCAGCTTATCTCCGAAACAGGGGAACCGATTTTGATGCGAGTGGGACTCTCACTGGCAGATAGCCGATATTATAAGCAGTAACTTAAGCTACTTTTATTTTAGAAAAAGAATTAGGGTACCGGGAAATAAATTAAAACCCATGAAATGAAATATATACTTTAATTATATAATAATAATTATTTATGAATAACCCGATTTCTTTTTTCTTTTTCTTAAAGCCCACCGTAAACGTAGACAAAAAAGTTCTCCGATCACACTCTCGAACTCATGGAAGAAAGACGCGCCATGACGCTGCAGTCCTCCGGTGATGCTGAAGCATACTGACTGCTCAAAAGACGGATATGGAAGTCCTTGCGTCACGATATCCGCACCTTTAACACCAACGGTGTTAAAGAGGCGATTGAGCGGAATCAAGGCTCCAAAGTGTTCGCAAGAGACAAGTCTATTGGGCAAAGTCGTATTATGAAGCTGAAGACCGACAGCTATACACCTCGGTTACTAGACCTACCATTGGCTCTAACAAAGACCCGCGAGCCAAAATAACCCGACACTATACCGAGGATATCCCGGACATCAGCCTGTACGAGATTAGGATGGCCTTGAAACAGCTTAAAAATAACAAGGCGCCGGGTGGGGACGGAATTACGACAGAGCTTCTGAAAGCGGCTGGCACACCGGTACTTAAAGTCCTTCAGAAGCTATTCAATTCTCTCTCAAAACTCGAGGGCACAACGCCGGAAGCGTGGAACAGAGGTGAGGTGGTGCTCTTCTTCAAAAAGGGTGATAACACCCTATTGAAGAATTACAGACCCATCTCACTTCTGAGCCATGTTTATAAGCTGTTTTCAAGGGTCATCACGAATCGTCTCGAGCGCAGGTTTGATGACTTCCAGCCTTCAGTACCATAGACCACATCCATACGCTGCGGCAGGTTATACAGAAGACCGAGGAGTATAATCTGCCACTATGCTTGGCGTTTGTGGACTATGAGAAAGCCTTCGATTCGATCGAAACCTGGGCAGTGCTGCAATCTCTGCAGCGGTGCCACATTGACTATCGGTACATTGAAGTGTTGAAGTGCTTATACAGAAACGCCACCATGTCGGTCCGAGTACATGAACAGAGCACGGGGGCAATTCCATTGCAGAGAGGTGTGAGACAGGGGGACGTCATTTCCCCGAAACTGTTCACCGCTGCAATGGAGGATGCCTTCAAGCAGCTGGAGTGGAAAGGATTCGGCATTAACATCAATGGCGAGTATATCACTCACCTTCGATTTGCCGACGATATCGTAGTCATGGCAGAATCGCTGCAAGAGCTCAGCACAATGCTCGATGATCTCAACAGGGTTTCCCAACAGGTGGGCCTTAAAATGAACATGGGCAAGACGAAAGTCATGTCAAATGCCCATGTCGTGCCCATCCCAATACCCGTTGGGAGCTTTGTTCTCGAAGTTGTTGACGAGTATGTCTACCTGGGACAAACTGTCCAGTTAGGTTGGTCCAACTTCGAGAAAGAGGTCAATCGTCGAATCCGACTCGGCTGGGCAGCGTTCGGGAAACTTCGCAACGTCTTTTCGTCAACAATACCGCAATGCCTCAAGACGAAAGTCTTTAACCAGTGTGTGTTACCAGTGATGACATATGGAACAGAGACGTGGTCACTCACAATGGGCCTCATAAGAAAGCTCAAGGTCACTCAGCGAGCTATGGAGAGAGCTATGCTTGGTATTTCTCTACGAGATCGAATCAGAAATGAGGAGATCCGTAGAAGAACTAAAGTTATCGACATAGCTGCAAGGATTAGTAAACTGAAGTGGCAATGGGCAGGGCACATTGCTCGTAGAACTGATGGCCGTTGGGGCACAAAGGTTCTCGAATGGAGACCGCGCACCGGAAAACGCAGCGTGGGCCGACCTCCAACGAGGTGGACAGACGACCTGGTGAAGGTCGCTGGGAGTCGTTGGATGAGAGCGGCGTGTGACCGCTCGTGGTGGAGATCTAAGGGGGAGGCCGTTGTTCAGCAGTGGACGACCTGTGGCTGATATGATGATGATGAATCCGATTTCTTTTAAAATAACGCGTGGGTGAAAACACGGGGCACAGCTAGTTCTAAATAATAATCAAAAAGAAAAAAGTGGGTACTACGGTACAATACAGTTTTGTGATAAATTGCAATACGTGAACATTATTAATAGAATTATGAACAACAATTCTACATTACACTCCTAATTGAGCTTAAAACATTAAAAGCTTTAGCTATTACTGGCAAATTGACTTTTAAGATTGCTTTAACACACAAATAGCGACATGGTGTCAGTTCGTTGGCTACGTGCAACCCGTGCCTGATACCATCACCCCTTTACCTCGTTTAACACCTTGCACTAGTAGGTACACCACTGATACACTATCTATTGTTCTTTAGAACGTAGATTAGCAAAATTTGCACTATTACATACCTACCATAAAAACCCTTATTGAAATAAATCTATGGTAAATCTAGCACGATGGTTTAGTAAATATTACTTCAATCTTTTACAGTTCAGGCTATACGGTTGTGGAATGCATTGCCAGTGTCAGTGAGAGCTGCCAAATCATTACACTCCTTTAAAAACTAAAATGTCCGATTGACTTTAAAATTTGCAGGCGTATCACGAATCGATGGCACTACACTACAGTCATTTGACCTGGAGCTATCATTAGAATCATCAGCTCATGATTGTGAATGTGATAATCATCATATCAGCCAGTTATACGTCCCACTGCTGAACAAAGGCCTCCCCTATAGATTTCCAGAATTGCGTCGTAATTTTGGGGGGACTTTGCCAATTCTCACCACGCTTGGCAAGCGGGTTGGTGAGCATAGTATGGCTACTGCTTCACAGGAGGGACGCTGCTGCACATCCCTCTGGCTTAGAGCCCTTAGTCGCCTTTTACGACATTTACGAGAGGAGATCGAGTGGTGTAATATTCTTAATCCGGACACACACGGTCAATATAATAACGGGTTCTTATTATATACTAGACATCTGTAAATACATTTGAATTTATAAGTAATGAACTTATAGGTTTCTAGGTTTAATTTTGCTTTAAAACAACAAACACTTTTTGTTGTTTTCGTGGTGCCCCATATATAATTAGACTGTGGGTAGCTTAAACTCAATACAGGCCGACTGTGGGTAGCTTAAACTCAATACAGGCCCTGTAGTGGTCGTACGTGGGTTAATTATATGAAAACCTAAAGGACGAAGCCACTTGAAGTCACTGGTGAACAATACTAAAACCATTTCGCGTCTAGGCATTTATTATACAATTCACTTCCATCAGATATCACATAAATATACCGAGCATCAAGGTACTATAGTATTACCGTATAATGCAGTTGTGGTGTATGATGCAGTCCTTCAGCACGGACCGCACGTAATATTGTTCTGAATATTCCTCGATATATTTGTTGTCAGTAACGTCCTTTTTTCGCCGTCTCTCAGCCACCAGATCGAAGTTTCGCAGGTTAAATGCTAGAATTTCTATTTGTCCGACTGCAACATTTTAACGTAATATTACTTGTATAATATTGTATTATCTGTGGTATGGTTGGAGAAAAAAAATCTGACTATCAACGCGTTGAAAGAATATCGATTTTATATTTGAATTGTGGCAAGTCAGCACTAAGGTGTAAATAAATACATAATGCATGTAATACAATTACTGACTTGTGGAAAGGCTTTCACGTATTTATAGTTAAATGCATTCCGTGGAACAGGAAGAATGATTAGTGAATTAATGTACAAAAAACGCTAGGTAAAAATCGAGACATATAGACCAGGGAAGATTTTTATCATCCCTTTTTGGGACTATGCTAAAAGGCAAGGATTATGGAAGACGTTAATAATAGAAAACGTCATTACCATCGGGCCTCACTCTTTGCTTTATAAATGTGTATATTTATTCAAATTAGTTCAGCGGCTACAGTAAAAGAAATACAAACAAGCAAACATTCGGAATTATAGATATACTAGTAAGATATCGAAATCATTCGGATAAACAAATGTAGGTAAGGAAGAAAGATAGAATGACACATTTATACAATCAAAGCACAGAGCCAACACATATAACAGAACATATTAAAAAAAGGACAAACAAGGGCAAATAAACCTAACTAAAACCTGAGTAGGTAATTAATGAAATATGTGTCACGGTTGGAGTAAATATGTGTCCAGATCAGCTTCATGACATGCTCAAGTGTCGCACACGTCGGCACGTGACCGCACACGCACCGCCGCACAGTCTTCCCGGGGGTCGCTCGGCATGAGCATGCAGATTCCCCAAACTGCGCGCTCGTGGCCCTCGAGGCTCGAATGTGATTGTATCGAGGACCTGGGTTGCCATTCGGTGTCATAGATGACCACTCTAGTTACTCCATCACATAACAAATGCCTAGAAACGCCCCGAAATGCAGGATTAATATTATTAAAATGATCTTACTAGCTGAAGCAACAAACGCTGCTAATATCGTGTCCATAACACCATCGATTATGCACGTGGCTGGCTTGTAATAAATCTGTAAAGGCAATAGTTGGGCGATTATTCAATACATTATTCTCATTAGACTGGAACTAGATTAATCCTTGTTTACTAGTTGGCGCCGCTCTGTTGTTAATTTATTACTGCATGGGCTGAGATTTTCATTAAACATTGAAGCAAATTCCAAGTATCTATAATTGCTTTTTCTGTTTGGTGACCGACCGAACAAGGGTATTATGGGTGAACATATACATACATAATAAGTGGTGTAAGCAGTAATCATCATAATCATAAGAGCCCGCACATGCCGTGTGGTGCCGGCTAAGAATACCATCCCATCTCATCCCCTGGGTGTTATAAAAAGCGACTATGGGATTAGCCGAAGGATGGGCAGCAGCGTCCGTCGACACCGGTTGTTGTGGCAATATTTGGGGGAGGCTTCTGTACAGCAGTTTCTTTCGGCTGAAGTGATGATGATATAAATCTGCCTTAGACTGTTACATGAACCATCACGTTCTGTAAACTGTTAACCGGTCGGTGTGGGAATCTATGGGGAGGCCTTTGTTTAACAGTGGATGTCCTTTGGTTGATAAGACAGTTTTAGATTTTTGACCACCGTTGGCATCCTCCTGCATCCTCCAACACCTCCGGAGAGCGGTGCGAAGGGTAGGTTGACCTATTACAGACTACACAATAGGGGGATCATCTCCTCTAGCGGAGGGGAAGTGACTGTAAAGAACCCGCCCGCAGGATGTCTCGGATCCTCCTGAAGCCCAGCTGTGCGCTATGCTAAGCACACGGCTGCATTCGTACACGTGCCTACTATCGTCTTTCAGGGGGTCACTAGGAATGAGGGCGCAGAGTCCAGCATGCTCGCGATCTTTAACGATGATGACCTAGCGTCTGGCAGTTGGCGTAGACTGGAAGCAAGTAAATGCTTCCTTATATAAATATTATAAATAATACCAAAAATTTTACTTTACCGAAATAAATATCTGGTACACCAATATTCAATTAACGTGGTTCCCAGAATTTTATACGATATTAATTTAATAGACATATTTAATTAATATATGAACGATCGATGTCCTTATGTAAGCAGTTTAACTTACGTGATGGATGTACACCGCTTCGTATGCTGGAGTTTTGTATACGTTGAAGAAAGGGTACTCCACGTTCGTTGGCAGGATATCGAAGTTTTCAGTTAAAGGCATTATTATTCCAACTGGGAACACATACACATGTCCAATTACTATATATTAAGATTTCGAACTTCCCATAAAATTCATTGATTAAGAAATATTTACTTAATAAACATACATTACAATTATTAATCAATCTAATTGAAACGTTCCGTGCAGTATCATGATTAATAATAACGCACTACTCGCATCTCTTTCCGTGGATGTCGTAAAAGGTGACTAAGGGATTCTTCTCTCCTTAGGAACCATAGCCATACTGCGCTGATCACTCACCCCGCCAAATGTAGAGAGTGCAAATTCCCCTTAAAATGACGACACGGTAGTGGAAATATATGGGGGAGTCTTTAGTTCAGCAGTGGACGTTTTGCTGATATGATGATGAAACATTGGTTTTTGAAATAAGGGTTTATTTGCCGTTAATCACTTTCACTCTATAGACATTTTATACACAAAAAAAAGTTAAATATGCTATATTACGATAACAAACAAATACATGATGATCAAATAATTCACGTGACCCGTGACGTGAATAAACCCACCTGATACTGCACCGACGCACATGGTCGAATAATACGTCATAACAAAACGAGCAGTTTTTATACTTTTTGCTATAATATCTCTGTGCTCGGGTTCTTTTGGCTTGAATTCCTTGCAATATAAATATTCCAATAGATTCATAACTTTTTGTCTGTTTTGCCAAAATACTGCGACTTTGAAATACGTATACATTTCACTCAAAAATAAATAAAGCCTGAAAAAATAAAACAAGTTATTTTATCATTTCCATCTCGTCATCATTGGTAGGATGGAACCGATCCTCCATTTAATAAAGTAGGTACATTTGATCGGTGATCTTAGACAAACAAAATGTAAGTAAACGGGGAAACATGTAGCTACCCTTCGGCGACATCTCCAATGTTTTCCCTTCGCCTTAGTAAATAAACGACTTCTCCAATACCGGGGAAAAAACATACGAGCCATAACACTGCTAGTGTGTAGATCATCTGAAGCCAGAACTGGATAGATTTTGGTGAGAAACTGTTGAACCACATGCCGTAAAATTTGAGCCAGTAAATGTGAACGGCGTGGTACAATTGTGGGTTCAGGTCTTCCCACGACTCTATCACGCCATAAGGCAGAACCGGCGATAGAGTTGCCAATTTATTTTTCATATTTTCACTAAGAATTATCATTTTTCTTCATATGCTGAAAGTGAGTGGAACCTTTGACGCGTAATGTAAGAATACGTATAGCTCATCATATTATGTCCTTTTGTACAAAACAGAATGTGAGAGCGACTCTAAGTGGGTGATATACATACATTATATTGTTAAGTGGAAGCGCTTCGTGGATTAAATTTTTTGCAACGATACTCCAGCATCGTCTGATGTGAATAGCAAGAAATCTGGGGTTAGAAAAGATATTAAGGAACATTTTTCCTATTTTTGACCGCCTTTTACTATCGTTACGCTTTACGCCACTGCCAACTATGTTTCTACTTTATTAGATACCAAGCTCTTAACTTTTATGGCTTATATCTTATCTGGGCGAGCTTATAAGGAACGTACTAAATGGCACGAAAGATAAGAATATTACATGTATTATACAAATGCTTCTACTGCCTACTCCGACATTCAGAGCATGTCAGAGAAGGTACAATTAGCAAGGCAGTAAGCGTAACTTCAAATTAATACAGCTTCCTCAATGGTTTAATGAGGTACAAACTGTAGAGGATATACTCGTATTTGACACAACGTTGGAACTATCTTACTTTAGCGTATTTAAATATTGTTATCTTTTATAAAACGAATGAATGCATCCCCTTAAAAAGAGTTTATTTAATATGTCGACAAAAGCAATTATGATAATTACAACAGCAATGTAATTACCGCTATAAGAAAAGGCACCGCTCTCTTAACTACGTGTAATTGTGTTTTCAAAGAGGCTTTCAGATATTCATAATTTTCAACTGAAACACATATATTTCTAAGCAAATAAGTAGATTGATGAATATAATAGACCGCATTTTCTTTGAAATAGGGGAAAATCTAATAACTCCCGCTATCATGTTAAGTTAGTACAGTTGTGGCAAGTATCAATAGAGTGGGATTTTATTAATATCAATAAGTTATGTACTGAACATAATATTAGGGAAAAGGGAATTATTTCTGTTTATTAACTCTCGGGTGAAAGGAGGGTGTTACAAGATTGATAGGTGGTATTTGTTTGTTGGTATTAAATGTTTGGGTGTGTGATATCATACTTGGAAAAATCTGAACTGCGTTAGGATTGTTACGATATTTCTAAAAACGAAACAAGCCCTATGTTCAACTTTCTTCATTCACACAAGAATGTTGATATTCCTACTTGGTAGGGGTGTACTCATTACCCCAAGTTAGGTAACAGCGATCAAACAACTTGAGTCTCTTACTGTAAATTAATGATATCCAATTACACTGCTGACTTTAATTTATTATTTATTTATTAATATACTCTTTATTATAGACATATAATAGTCATAGAAGTTTTGAATTAAGTAGAATTACAATAGGCAGCCTTATCGCTATTCGCGATCTCTTCCAGGCAACCTAAGGATGGAAAATAGTAGATAGAAGTAATTATGAGGCAGTCTGAGCTCTGAGATTTAATAAATATTATTAAATACTATACTAAATACATGAAAATGAAATAAATAATAACTATTTAAACTATATGAATACCTATGAATATATAATAACATCATCATTTTAATGTAAAGAGCTAAAGCAAGTCAAAATTGAACAGTAGAATTTAAAGCGACAGATAATGATCCTTTACTAGTTTCTTAAAAGCTGATAATAACTGAGCACGTCTTATTAGTACCGGTAATGCATTCTACAAACGAGCTGCGTGATTGGTAAAGGATATATAGAAAAAAAAATGTGGAATGCATTGGCATTTTCAGCATTCAATATGTTTCAAAAATAGGCAACAAACTTATTTTGTGCGCTTTTGTAACAAGGAACATAGGAAAACAGGTTTTTGTTACCTCGTTACCTTATCATTATTATCATATCGGCCAAAGGACGTCCACTGCTGAATAAAGGCCTCACCTATAAATTTCCACAGTGATGTCGTCATTCAGGGGAAAAATTGCCAGAACTCACCACGCTTGGCAGACGGGTTGTGAGCGCAGTATGTCAGCTGTTCCACAGAAAGGGCGCTGCTGCCCATCCCTCTGGCTTGGAGTCCCTCAGTCGTCTTTTATGACATCCATGGGAGGATACTGATATTTATTACCTGTGGGCGATAGAAAAAAAATCTAACATCACCTTGTGTAACAACACCTCGTATGTGCGTCTTACATAATGAGCTACTGTGTGTGAGTGATATTAAGAAAATAATTCAAATTTGAGTGGGTTTGAATATACAACGGAGTTATCAGTCGAGCTGTCACTTAACGTTTTTCACTTAACGGTTCTACGTTATTCCACCAGCCTTATGACAAGACTTCAAACGTTTCAATATTCAATCATTTGCTTTTTATTTCTTTATTATTTCTTACTCTCAGTTGAATATGTAGAACACCCGGATCGATTTCATTTGGAATATTTTGTTTATGGTAATGTAAATTTATATCTGAGTTTGTTTTTCCTTAAACTTAGTTTAGGCTGACACAAAATACGAGGCATGCTGGGAATTGACGGGGAATATTTAGTTTGTTGAAGTGGTAATGGCCATGCAGGAGAGATGGTAGATAATAAATTTATATAACTAAAAGATTCTTGAAATGGACGTTACTCGTTATAATATATACACGATAATAATCTATCCTAGATAAGCAGAAACCGTGTGGTGTCCGGATTAAGAATATAACACCACTCCGTCGCTTCCCGTGGGTATTGTAAAAAGCGACTAAGGGACTCTAAACCAGAGGGATGGGCAGCAGCGTCCATTCTGTGAACCATAAGCCATACTGCGCTCACCAAGCCGCCTGCCAAGCGTGGTGAGTACACGGGTTAAATATTGGCAAACTCCCTCGAAAATGTCGACAAAATTGTGTAAGTCTACGGGGGAGGCCATTGTTCAGCAGTGTATATCCTTTGGCTGATATGATATGCTGATGATGAGATAAGCAGAGGAATTTGAGTAAAATAAGAATTTAATGCATATCATGTATAATGGAGTATCTTTCGCATTAACACGCATATACGTCATATTTTAAACTTGTAGATATTTCTTATATTTGTATTGTTTTAAATTTGATTTATTGCGATTGTTCTGTGCAATAATTGGTTTTACCTAATACATAATGTTATGAATTAATCAACAAGACAGCATTGCTCAGAAACTTATTTGGTAATTGCGGTTCGAGACGAAAAAATAATAAATCATCCGTCAAATGAGGAGGCACCTTTCAGCGATGAAGGGCGCTGACTGATCGTCGGCTTACACAAAATATATTATGCAAAAAAGTGATAAAATATGAAACGATTTATGTGATTCGCACAGGGATTCAGGGTCGATTTGCATAATCACCGTTCACACAGGCCGTACACAAAATGAAATACGTGATCTCCCAAACAATAAAAATACAAGTGAAATCACGCTTTTAACAGTTTCATCGGACCCCAGACACTTGTAATCGATGGCGACGGACTCTCATGTACGATGAAATATTTGTTCGACAGTAAAATTGAAAAGACAGTCAAAACAAACACTTAAAAGGGCAGTAAAATAAAAATCTTTATTACTAGAACGAGAAGTACCAAGTACATACCTATGTTTATATGAGCATAAATATACTTTTATGGGTTTGCGAAGCTTTATTATATTGTTACGTATGGGAAAAAAGTATTTTATATTGTTTCAAAACACATAAAAGAGGATAATTTTGCTTGAGAGATCGTTGAGTGATATCTTCCTACCTACTTTACATTATTTATATAATTTATGAGCGCCCACTTTATACACGAAAATAAAGAGTAAATTACTGATAACATTTTATTAATCCTAAAATATTTATCGATAGACATAGCAGCTGCATGATTTTCGGTCGATAATCTTCCATTACTATTGTAATATAAAGTGATACAATCGATAAAAATCTGTCTTATAAAAGGGAATAGTTTGAAGTGGATTATGGACGGAAATATATCGACATATCGATAAACAAACGTGTGGTCGCTTGTTGACTGACACAATCGCAGTCGCGTTTCAGTAAAACACAAGTACGCAGTAAAGAGTGATTAATATCGGGTTGTTGAGTTGTCATAGTGTCCTTTTGTAGGTATCAAACAAATATTAAATTCTAGCCTCAGTACAAAGTACTGCTAGCTGCCTTTAAATTTTCCTTTACACTTAAGCAATATCTTAAGTCTTATCTAGGACGAGGAAAACAAAAACATGGAAATAGTCTTTAATTGCCCATAGATGTTTGTCATTGTTAATTGCATACTTCATGATACTGATACCAAAAGATTTTCACCATCACCGGACGATGTCGTTAGGACTCAAGCTGTTTATTGATGAATCATCAAATATAAAGTAGTATCATAAAAATAGTAGTTTTTAAGGGTAGACTATAATTATTTATAATAAAACCCTTTCAAACACATATTGTTGTCATCCTGCGACCTTGAACGTTGCAAACTACAAAATTAGGAAAACAAAAGTCCAATATACGCGACGTAATCCGTCGAAGTGTTAATGATAATTACTAATAATCGCTGAAATCGAAGAAATTACTAAGTAGGTTGTATTATTGTCTAAAGGCGTGGCATCAGTTGGCGGCTCTAGTGTGATCGTATGAGGACCTGGGGGACCTGCGTAGGGGGACTCCCCTTTGGTGCCGCGTACCACTTCAGGTTTTAGGTAGTAGAAGTTCAATAGGGCGGCTGAAATTCGTGATTACTTTCAACTGGGTGACCAGTAAAAAATATTGTCTTATTACTTAGATTTATAAATCAAACATAATGCGATAGTCGACGGAACTGGATTTCAAGAATCTTAATAGTAAACCATGTAGAATTTCGCTTCTTTAGATTATTCAGTCTATTTAAACCTACGGCACACACGAATGCTCACCGTGTGGTGCCAGCAACGAATAGCACCAACCAATCTCATCCCGTGGGTTTCGTAAAAGGCGACGTAAAGATTATCCGGAGGATGGGCAGCAGCGCCCTTCGAGTTAACAATCCAGCTGCGATCGCCAACCAGCCTGCCAAGCGTGGTGATTATAGTTAATACCCCACAATGAGCACATAACACACCCAGGCCAGTCATTGTAGCGATATTTAGGGGATTTAGGGCTTGAATCCAGCAGTGGACTTTATTCTGCTGACACGATGAAACACACAGGTACAAC
This sequence comes from Diloba caeruleocephala, assembly GCA_947459985.1. Classification (NCBI taxonomy): domain Eukaryota; kingdom Metazoa; phylum Arthropoda; class Insecta; order Lepidoptera; family Noctuidae; genus Diloba; species Diloba caeruleocephala. Next base: position 10,929,129 of record OX381618.1, read on the forward strand.
GATATCGTTTGAGTGATACAAACTCCATATTCACGTAACATTGTTTCGATGTCTATAATTCAACTTGAAATGGATTCAAACAGTGTACTTGCGATCTTGATATCGTTTATTATAATTGCAGATTGGGGTGGAAATTTCACCAGGTACGTTGAAGCAAGTGTTTGAAGACATTTAAGGTATTTGTATCGCTTGCAATTCTTCTGTGAACATCCGACTGTGGGTGAGACAAATGGGTCGTTTTCACGCGATACGCCTCCATTAATTAGAAACAACGCGTGCAGCGGCTCTACCGATTGCTATCTGTCAGCGAACACGCGAATGCTTGTTCGCCACACCATATCAGCGGTCAAGAGTCAGTTTACTTGGTATCACAGCAACTGTTGTAGATCTTGGCACTCCTTACTGTGTTGTCATTAGTGAACATGAGAACATTATGGTTGATGAATGCAAGATATCAACTTTTACGGATAGTTTTGTGGTAAAAGGCTGATTAAGTTGAAAGTATGATACTGCGATGTTTTTTTAAAACGACGTTTCAGTCGAAGTCCTGTATCGTGGGTACAGTTTACAGACATACATCTGACACGCATTTGAACCCAGACCTGCAACAACTGTCTGTAGATCATACAAATATTTGTTTAGTGCGGAAATCGAACCCGGTACACGTAGCGCTGAAAGCTAATCGCTAAGCCACTTCGCCAATCATGCCGTCGTTCATTGTTTTACCTTTGAGATTTGGTAGCATGCTGCTGGTAAACGATAACGCTTTCAATCAAGCATTTATTCAGTTGAAAGGTTCAAACAGACATTTTTATATTATTTAGTATTATAACTATTTAGCAAAATATTGTTTGCACCATACCGTTTAGATAGAGAGCATAAGCAATTATTTACATGTAAAAGTTCTCTATTTTGTGTATTAATTAGGTATCAAAATAAGGATTGTTTCATCCGCTAATAGAATTAATTAATTAATTAAGTCATCATGTTTATAAAAGTTAAAAAAGGCCCATAATTGTGTCCATTTTCACCAGAGAGCCTCTGATTTTACACCGCTTAAGTTACTGTGTTTCATCAGATCAGGAAAAGTGCAATTATCCATACAAAGATTTAAAAATCTTATAAGTATTGGTGCAATGTTATTATAAAAAGAAATACTAAAAAATCTTATACGTTTTTAAAGATTTTAACTGTACTTGAAGTTACATGTAGAATTTGGTTATGGAATGGAATATGGTTAGAAATCATTGTTTTCAGCAATGACTCTGCCAAGGAAGAGGGTGAATTGGAGTTGGGTGGTTTGAGTTCCCTGAGTCCTCGTTCAATTTGGAATAGCTTCTTACGTAATCGTAAAATCATTGACTAGAAGTAAGATTTAGAGTTCGACTTATTATTGCTTATAAGAATTTGTTTTAGTCCCAGGATCGTAGGGGGTTATGTTGTCCTTCCTTTAGGAAAACTTATATAGCGCCGGGGGCTGCCCGATCCCAGACAACAGGCACGAGCGTGAACGGGCACGCTCGCGTCTAAACTTGCCCCAAGCGATGCATATCTCGGTGTAGCAAATCTATACACACGAGAGAGTAATGAATATTGAAATAAAAGACAGGACATTAATACCATTGATGGAAGAAAAAGGCAGGCTATACCGCAGAAAAGCTACTACCAGACTTTTGACTGCTGAATGAAAACAATTTGAAGGAAATAATAAAAAAAAATTGTAGAGATAATTTTTAATGAACATTATTAACGGAATTAATGATAAAACGATAAATTTTTATACTGACATGTAATTGTATTGTCCCCATTGCACCGTACAAAGGAACTTTGTAGTTGCGCGAAGTACTTTATGAACTCGGTCGAGTGCACTTCTGATACGTGTTGAGCCTTTACAGATCAACTTCGAGCGCTAACGTTTTGTACATATCTTATATGAATTAAGTCTAGGAAAGGAAAATTATAGTTATACTGTAATATTATCTGAAGTTTACGCGAATAGCATCATCCATTGAATCGGAATAGCTTGCGGAAATATATCGCTTTTATTTCATTCATTCTATATACCTACGTGAACCTTCCATATGTAAATACATAGTATAAGTGCAATTATTTACTTGTAGTCTACACAACGTTTTTTTGTTGGACGGTCTAGATTGAATTTTTCATGTTAAACTAGGCGTGGCAAGAACTTATTCCAGAACTCCCCTTTGACAATCTGATAGGATTTCTTGACAGAAAGATCAAAAATCCCCTTCGGATTGTCAAAGGGGATTTCTGGTATAGGCCGAGGCAAGCACCTTCAATACACAAAAATCATTTTGAGTTTATCATTATAAGAAACTTTTAATTGTTTTTTTTTTTAGAAATAGCTTATTTATTTTCTCTGCTTGTATATTGCCAGCCTTTGTAGAAGCCATTCTAGCCATTCTAAGGCCACGGTGGAAAGTTTGTAATTCGTCTAATACCCGAAAAACGTCAACAAAATATGTTCGGATACATGGAACGTAGCGCAAATATTAACGGATGCGTTCTGTATTACTCAATTTATTTTTCGAATTTCATCATGATATTACTTGAATATGCTCACTAAAATGTCTTGCTGGTGGCGGCGTTGTGTATTGGGTCGTTAGGTTCCCTACAAAATGGTTGACCTAGGCGGTGCTGATGCATACATCATGCGTCATGACCGTCTGTCTGTCGGGACTGCTCAACCGTTCACTGCCATGGCAAATAAATGTTTATTATATTATTTTAGTGCTTTTTTTTACACATTCACCTATATTACTCTCCATATATGTTTTACCATCATTAAAGAGTATCCAAGGGGTTTCCTGCCGGCGCTTCTATATAGGATCAGTAGGATCTTCGCAATTGGAAACGTGCAACTTAAATTTTAACGTTTCATAAGTGCCAGTAATTGGTTTATTTGAAATAAAAAATATTTGTCTTTGATTTTGAACATAATAATATTCGGTAATTGGCTGTTGGATGTCGTAAAAGGTGACTTTTTAACAGAGGGATGGGCAGCATAGGTATACTGCGCTCACCAACCCACCTGCCAAGCATGGTGCAAATTCCTCGCAAAATGACGACATAATTGTGGAAATTTAAGTGAAAGGCCTTGTTCAGCAGTGGAAGTCCTTCGGCTGATATGATGATGATAATGAAATGATGATGTTCTACGGCGAATACGAATATGCGGACTCGTTGCATTACTAATTAAAATTTAATTGAAGCGGTAAATAGTCCCATGGTTCATGCTTTCGACTGCTGGGGCAGTAAGTTCGATTCTCACCCGTTGTATTATTGAATGAAACCCACTCTGAACATAGCATATTAAGTTAGTTAGAAGGGTAACAGGTATGTTAGTATAATATGCAACCCACACTATTTATATTGTTTTTTATGAATTCGATTTTTTTTTGAACAGTTGTTGTTGGCTCTTGAAGTTAAACTAGGATTTCTACTGTATAAGATAGATACAATTGTATATCCTGTTACAATTTACCTACATAAATCCACATGCGCCCAAATAACCGTATACCAGATTACCGTACGGGGATCGAACTCCTAATCCATGGTGCAGAAAGCCAATCTTTAAGCCAAAAACCTTTCCAAATTTGATACATAAAGGGGATTATAGTTCACTACATGAATTGATCTCGTAAGTTAAGTTTCCAGGCGACATATATATCCTGCTTACTATTATTTTGGTTTATTGTTTAATCTGCCTTGTCTCTATCAAGTAAATGTATTGCTTCCTACTTGCCAAAGAGAAAATACAAGGAACAACCTTGCTAGGTGATATTAAACGACAGATTTATGAGGATCCAACCACAGAGCGAAGATGACTATATCGGATTTCAAACCAGATGTTTGGACATCAATATCATCTTACAAGAATATGTCCAGTTTAATGTTCGCAATCAATATTGACAGTTCAAAATCGCTTTCGTGCGGATTGAATTTAGGACTATTTGCTGAGTGTAATGAGCAATATGCCACAAATCGAGAAATTGAGCGAGTGTGGTCTGGCTTTAAGTCTTCCTTGCATATTTTTTCGAGTTGCGAGTTGCGAGTTCGACAAATAAGACAATGTTGGTTTTTTTTTTACGGACAATATATGTCATTTTTACCATGGCATCCGAGGATGCTGTCCATTTTGGCCTACCTGTCACGGACGGTGATGCATCTAGGTCAACGCCAAAACTCCACAACCGTGCAACGCGGACGCTGGTCTCCCCATCTATCGCACGCTGACTCTTGTTAGGGTAGCATCGTGTGAGCATTTTGCCGCCTGCGTCTTCTTCCCTGACCCACTATGCAACTTCCTTCCGCGAGATGACCTTCTCGCAGAACGATGCGAAGCGCAGAATATACATTTTTTGCGCTTAGGCGGTTTTTACCTCGGCGCCATCTCATCCTTCTCCGTGCGGGATCAGCCCTCTCCCGATCCCTCTCTGCAGTCTCCTTCTGGAGCATGACGCTCTCAAAGAAGGACACCACTCCAATTTGCATGCTCTGCCAACATAACCGACACTACTGCCAGCAGAGAAAGATCTTGCCCGAACCGATCGACCAGCACCTGCCGCTCGGCCGCCCACGCAAGGCACTTCTCGAGCGTATGCTGAGCGGTATCCTGGTGGCTTCCACAATGGTGGCACTGTGCCGTAACCTCGCGTCTTATTCTGTGCAGGTACGCACCGAAACAACCGTGACCAGTGAATAGTCAGATGGTAGGTGACACGCTCGCTCCTTTTGAGCCAAGCGCCGATAGCCTCGACGACACGCTTTATCGTGACCTGCAACTGCACTGCGAAAAAGACAGGTCTCTTTAAACTGGGATGTCGCAGAATATAAATAAATAACTGATGTCTCGAGGCAACGAGCGCAGTGTGGTGCGACGCAGGACTAGTTACAATGTTCTGACTATGAAAGTAGCATTACAATTGTTATGGGCAGATGTGACGTTTTCTACCGGGTGAATGACTTGCTCGTTTCGTCACGGGGCATACAAAAGATATGTTTTACATATAGAAAAACGGCTGCTTTGTGACATCGGTCTACCAAGCTGGAGGGCATTCTACACAACCACTGCTAAGTCGTAGTTTCCACTTAAAAACACGTCTTTTCCAACTTCCACTGATTAATTTGTAAAACCATTATTATTGGAACTGAAAACGGGATATTTACCATGTTTTTTATTACTTTTGAATTCCCGATATGTCGGCGCTGTTGGAAGTGCCATGTTCACGGATAAATATCCCGTTTTCAGTTCCAATAATAGTGTCAGTGACCATGTCAGTATAAAAACTTATATTGTAAAACCATGTATATACATCAATATATCAATGATAATTATTCTAGTCTATCATCATCATTTCAGCCGAAAAATGTCCACTGCTGGACAGAAGCCTCCCCCAAAGAACGATATGGAAAGGAACGGTATGGGTTTGAGATCTGTGCTCATTGGGGGGTTTTGCCATAATCGCCACTCTTTGCAGACGGGTTGGCGATCGCAGTTAATATTTAAAGAAACGGGAATTAACGCGAAATCACTTTTGAATAGCTTAACGTTTCGACCAGGCTTCACCGATTGTGGTTACAAGCCGACTGTTGCAGCGAAATCACACCGTTAGTGCGGTAGATTTATGTTCATCCACTTCCGTTTTTTCTTTATTTATTTTAAGGCCACAACATTATAATACACTGACTGTGTATTATAATTAGTTATCGCAGTTAAGTTATAAGTTATGTTATATATATATAAATATATATATGTTATATGCTCGAAGAACGCTGCTCATTCTCCAGCTAATCCCACAGTCGCCTTTTACGGCACCCTCGGGATGAGATGGGGTGGTGGTATTATTCTATTCTAGTCTATATTCTCGGGTAACTATAGAAAGGCGTAATTCCTGTCGATAAGCAGTTACATATCATGTATATTTGTCTAGACCAGCGTAGAAATTCCAGTTCTATAGAAATTCATCCAGCCTTTACCTAATTACCAGTCATTAGAAGTTAACGCCGATGTTTCTGATTAATGAAGATTGATTGCTTAAATCTGATAATATCGTGACTTACGTTTCGTGGAGTAAAATGTACATTTTACGTTTCGCTTATTTATATAGATCAACATTATTAATGAGGAGTAGAATATAATCCTTTTTTAGTGCGCCACATTTAAAATACACGCCGATTTTATATATCTTGAATGTTATTTTATAAATTTTATTGTTAATCTTTGTTTATTAAATCGTTCCGTATATTGAATGGAAATAAAGTAAGTAGGTAAATTTACGACCGCTCTGAACACGGGATACATCCTATATGTGTAAATTTTTATGTATGTGCTAGAATGCAGAGACGTGGTCACGTGCCTACGGATTGCCTTTTCACTGTGTGATTGACGTGCGTACTTCAGAGAGCGACCAAGAAGTATCTACTAATTCACAATATTTTTTTCTGCAAAAAATTGGGCATCGTGTTTTTTGTGTGTTGTCATGTAACACGAATAAGTTTACTAAGACATTTAATGAGATAAGATTAGGTAGCAGCATTAAATTGGAAAGTTGAAAAGCTGGAATCATAATCAAAATTTTATTCAAGCCTTTTTTCTAAAAACTCCGGTGTTTATTTTAACTAAAATCTCACTTATATTAATTGTTCCTGGTCCTTGCGTAGCCGGGGAAAAGTCATGTTTGATTTTTTACAGCCCATTTTGTTAGTTTATTTTTTACTTTTGAATATAATTTAGGGGTTGGATCCAGTCCAACTACCATAAATATAGTTGAATTTACCACTGGCTTAAATTAACGTTGTGAAATGCAAATAAACTGTTTACGAAACAAGTAACTGTTGAAAAGAAATGCATGTACTTTTTCTTTATGCTAAGATGACACCGTGACTGCTGTCACCTGACCTGTCACCGTGCTGTCTCTGGAGGAAGAAAGAAAGGGTGAGCGACAGCTGTTTGAAAAATGTTATAATATGATACTTATCTACTCGCATCTCAAGCGACACCGCCAGCATCGTTTCAGAATAAGCGCGCAGTACTAATAGTCTTATTAAAACAGATATTTTTAGATTTCACAAGTTTATGAATGTGTTTTAAGTATGTCCACTTGTTCAATTATAGTATTTGTGTGTTATATTATATTTTTAAACTCATTTTTTTGTCGTGGGGAATACCGCATGGCCTTCATGCGCCTTGGAAGGGTCGGAATTGTGAGACTCTTACCGGCTGAAACCCCACGGTGTACCTTCCAATTAATTCTGGCTGGGGTGAGGTGTTAGTCGTACAGGCATTAGACCACAAACCTAGCAGGTATCCGCTCGTCACTTAGTCTGACGGGCCCATCTCTGTGCGACGAGAAGCCCGAGCAGAACACAAGTCGCCGCCGTTTGGGGCTTGCTTCAGTTCGGGCGAGGGACTGCCCCTAGTTCGTTGCCCGCAGGCCGCAAAAAAAGCCAAATGGAGGCTGGAGGTCGTTCAGCGCTATTCGCCAGCGCCCACGCCCAGTGCGTTTTCTGCGGCGTGAATCCACCTCCGATTCTCCCCCGTCTTCTGCCGACTCCTTGGCGTGCATCACGTCCACGTAAAAGCAGCGACGGTATTCCATGCGATGGATTGAATCACGACCGGAGATAAGAGGTCAACTTCTTCGGCCACCGCGACGAGATCACGGCGCTGCGTTGCCCAAGTTGGACATACCTACAGCATGAGCTGTGTCCTCCAGACAGTCTCCGGAGTGATGACAACCGGGCGTCCCTTTTCAGCCTATGCGATACAGATTCTTCCCGAAACACCCATGGTCCGAGAGTATCTGCGTCAGCTTGAAGGTGAGGGCACTATGTCGCCTTTCCAGCCATTCCTCCATGACGGGTCTTATTATCGCTATCGCGGAGTGCACTGCAGTGGGTTGCATAATTTACTCCTTCCATTCCACCACCAGTAACCGCCGGAGCTCAGACAGTTGCGCTTTGAAGTCACGAGGCACTGGCCGTTCGCCCTGACTTTGCCTCTGTGTCTCTCGCCACTTATACATTTAGTAATGCGAAGCCTCTCGTTTTTAGATCTCATGGTGGCGATCCAGCAAGGAGGCTTCCCGCCTCATAGGCTACCGTACGGTACTCTAAGGGCCAACGCTTGCTGCGGTTTTCGCAGTATGGCAATGCTTAGGGCCCTTAGGGAGGTCGCTCTCACTGTGCCCTCATAAAGAGCCAAGGACTGCACGAACCCCATGCAGAGCCTCTGCAGGAAGCATTGCCCTCCCTAAAATTGGACAACACCCGTGAAAGTGCCGACGTGGCCACCATAAGTTTGGGGGTCAGCTGCCGGAAATGCGACACGTAGTTCCACCGGTTTTCGAGGACGAGTCCCAGGTACTTCAAGGTCGACTCGATGCCGATGCGAACGCCTCCCACCACGATGTGGGATCCCGAGGGTGGTGCGCGCTGGGGCCCATGATAACAAAAGGCCTTCGACTTGTTGAGAGCCACCTCGAGACCCAACCACCTTCTCCATCCTTTCAGTGACTTGTGCTGTACCCAGCGTTGCTAACAAGGCAGAGCGATGGAACGTCCTTCCCCGTGCCGTCATCAGCATGTCATCGGTGTAACACATTACGCCGATGCCGGGGAGGTTCGCACCGCGCAGCACCAAATCGTATCCCTTGTTCCACAGGAGCGGCCCCAAGAGCGAATGTCATTAAACACCTGCGTTTCAGGAAAAAAAAAATGTTTAAAAAAGAATGGCGTGATACGCGCGTTCGAAATTATACATCAATCAATCAAATTTTAATCCGTAAACTAATAATTTACGTGAGTAATAAAACTATAAAATGATGGAAGAAAGATATTAAATACAATTTGTAACAGTTAGATTAAAAGATTAAAATTATATTCTTATACGGTTAACAAAACATTAAAATATTTATTGTTCTAAGTATCTAAAGTAAATTATTAATCATAAAAATAAATATATCTTTTAATTATCTTTGACGGCCAACATCATATTACCGGATTTTTGTGAGGATGTGCACCAAAAGAAAATCAAAAATTGTAGGGCTTTCTTATGTTAACAACCTACATATATAATATAAACCTACCTTACATTTGATAAAATGTATAATTTGTCACTCATCAAATTTTACTCCACCATATTACACTATTGTAATCGCGTCATCATAGCACTAATTGCACAGTGTTCCATCCTCAATACTTATGCAATCTACTTAACAAGATTCTCATTCGTTGCGTTGGAGTTCGGTACGTACACTGTAGCAAATTAGGTTGATAATGTATTTTAGATCAGAATGGCACTGAATAATTAATTGCACGACTTGTTCATTAGAAAATGTATGTTCATTAAACCTATTGCAGGTATAATAATGTTGCATATATGTCGACCTGAATGGTTGAAGTTAGAAGGGAATTTCAGTTGAGTTATTATTATTGAAAACTGTAGCTTGTCTACACTATGGCGGTGGTACAGTCACTTTTGTGATAAATTATGCAACGTATAAGAAGTTCCCATCTTATTGAGTACTGAGCACAATGAGATGGAAGCTTTTAGTTGCCTTCAAAGTGTTGGATATTGTTTACTTTATTAAAGACTAGCTGGGACCCGCGGTTTCAGCTGCGTTTTCACCTGCGTTTAATTTAAAAGAAATTTAGAGTACTTCGACATAGAAACTTGACATAGAATATATATATTGGATTTCAAGGGTTTTATTTTTTTGCACGGAACCCTAATTATTTTTCTAAAATAAAAGTAGCCTAAGTTATTCCTTTTAACATCAGCTATCTGCCAGTGAAAGTCCCGTCAAAATCCGTCTAGCCGTTTCGGAGATTACCCGGAACAAACAGACAGACAGACAGACAAAAAATTGAAAATTGCTTTTTTGTTATAGGTAACGTATATACTTTCATATGCATCTAGTAAAAAGACATTTCAATTTTATTTATTTGTATAAATAAAATAATGTGCGGTTTACCGAAATTATTGCTTGAATGTGTGTATATGTCGTCTGCAAAAAATTACCTAAATCACAAAAGACGTCCTCTGCTGAACAAAAGCCTCCCCCGTAGACGATCAATCGATGCCAAATTTCATCGTTTTGGAGTTAATAGGCCAACAATACTCACGACGCTCGGCAGGTGGGTTTGTAACGGCGCGCACTCGAGATGTGGCGACATCGCCTGCGGTTGCAGTTCATTCTGTTTAACTAAGAACTGACCCTATACGCATCTGCGTAGTTAAGTATCTGAACGAAATAGTCAATGTCGTGTACACTGAGCTCAATGTTGTTTTTGGCGTATCTCACGTTGCTGTCACTCCATTTGCTGCAATGCAAAAAAGGTACGAGATCATCACAGATGGGGCTCGGGGGACGCGGATGCGCAGATTGGGGTGTCTGCGTGCTCACACCGAGCGACCCCCGGGAAGACGGTGGCGCGCACGAGGTTACGTGCCGCCGTGTGCGCAGCATAGTGCAAAGCGAGGCTTGGGCTCCTTTACAATCCTCCCCGAGAAGTGCCTCGGGGCGACCTTTTCACAGTCGCCTTCCCTCCGCTAGAGGGGGTGACCGCTTTATCCCCTCCGTGATGTGTCTAAAGGCGTGGCACCAATGAGCGGCTCTAGTGTGATCTTATGAGGACCTGGAGCCCCCCTTCGGTGCCAAAGATACCGCTCCAGTGGTTTTAGCCGGTAGGAGTCCGGCATACCCCTTAGCCCTTCCCCGGGGTGAAGGAAGTTCCATGTAGAATTTCCACTGGATATCAATAAAAAAAAGGTGGGTTTGTGAGCGCAGTGTGGCTACTATTCCACAGAAGGGACGCCGATGCCCATCTCTTTGTTAAGATTCTCTTTAGTCACCTTTTACAATATCCACGGATCCTTCCACCTCGTGGTGTAGTGGTGCTATTGACGGCACGGTTGGTGCTGTGGCTGATACACTCGGCTACTGCGCTCCGGGTCGTGGGTTCGATTCCCGCAAGGAACAAATATATGTATGATCTACAGGTAGTAGTTCCGGGTCTGGGTGTTTTGTACGTGGAAATCATGTCTGTAAACGCACCCACGACACAGGAAAAATCCTAGTGCCCCACACACACAACGTTACATTAAAAAAAAAAGCTATATTCTGGACGCCACACGGCTTGACGTCTACTGTATTTCTCTGACTAAAACGTCAACAGGTACGATTGAAAAATAAATTGCTTGTATTACGAAATATTAGATATCGAAGAATAACCAAATGAAATTACAGAATTATTCATTAACTATTTTATTTGGTAGGCGGGTAGGTACAATTTTCACACGCAACAAAACATTAAGTTAAAATCGGCTACAGTAAATACCTTTCTTATTAGTTATTACACAGGAAATTCACAATCAGAAATAAACTACAACAGCTAGATATAACAATTATAATGAACACCTTACATAATGATTGATACTATAAATCTAAGTTATTTATCATTTATCAATAATCATAATCAATGAAACAATACAAATCACAGAATGTACTTAACTTAAATTACAGAATGAGGTTCGATCCTGTTACTTGTTCTTCAGCAAAAGAGGGCCGAAATGAGTTATGCCAGGGTATATATACATTTTCTCACGTCATGGCTTCTCACGAGTGTGTGGAGGGGGTAGGCAGTGGAGGGCACGCCGCCGATGTTGCCAGTGTCTACAGGATGGCCATTATAGATGTAACAGCTCGGCCGTCCTGAAACAGTGTCCACACGATGTGTATTAGTCAATGTTCTAACATGTCTATAAGATCTGTGCCTAACCGACTATCAGCATCAGCATCATCAGCGTCAACATCATCACTATCAGCAATAGCTACATATGTCCTTACGAATCCACTGCTACTTCTGCACAATATTTCTTATATCCGCTGAAACCTTTTACACTATCAGAAGCAGCAACGGCTACATATGTACATAACGAATACACTGCTACTTCTGCACAATATTTCTTATATCCCCTAAAAGCTTTTACACTATCTATCAGAATCAGCAACAGCTACATGTTCTTAACGAATCCACTGCTACTTCTGTACAATTTCTTATATACTCTAAAACCTGTTACCACTATGTATCATATATCGGTCATGACAAAGCGATTTAAACACTATAGGGTCCTGCAAACATAGCATTAAAAGACCAAAACCCCTTTCTTATACATGCGAATATCTTTTCATATCAAATTAATTTTCATTAATACCAATTTGTGCCTTATATTAACCGTAGCCTTTTGCCTTCTATTGACAGCTTAAAGTAAATTAGACATAACGTTAGTTATGTTTAAACAATAAATTAAAGGGGGTTTGGCCTGTGGTTTCATGACGTGTATTGTTAACTCAACATCCGTCACAAAGCCATACATAATTAATAATCTATTGTCTCGCGACTGCCGGCAATTAACAGGTTAGAGGTCCAAAAACTAAGTCAGGCTAGTTAAAATCCCAAATATTATCCCCACTGCTAGTTCTTAAGCTATTTATTATAACAGTTCCGTTTATCCGCTCAATCTGACCGTTTGCTCTTGGCGTTGCAACCGAAGTCTGTATATGTTTTATTAAATGTTTACCTGCAAACTCATTAAAATAATGGCTACAGAATGCGATCCCACGATCCGACATGATGGTGGAAGGGAAACCATACAATGATAATGGAATACGCGACTAGTTTCAACCGAACTTAATGCGAGTGTTACTCTTGGCAATAACGAATTTTGAGGAGGAACATGTTAATACTAAAATATATTGATTATGTTTACTAGACTTCGGACAAGGTCCCAAGTGATCAATGTGTATCCATCGAGACCTGTTTTTGAATAGGAATGAATTTACCTTCCAGTTATCCATAATGCCCTTTTCGAAATGCGCAATCTAGACATAATTGAGAAACCCATTTATATATGTCTGGATTGGCATCAGTGTCCCGTAATTGGTTAATAATACTACATAGCTTAGGATCTAGAGTTTGGACCGTAAGGAAGCAATCATCAGCAGATTGAGCATAAACGTGGGTCTCTACTGGGTTACGGCTCAGCGCATCAACGTGCTTAATTTGGTCTCCCGTCCTTAAAATTCCATATCGAACTACTGAATTTGCAGCCACCGGCGTGCGATCCTACGCAGCAAGTCTCTTTGATAAAGGTGTGATGATCAGCAACAATATACTATACTATTACTATACTTATATCTTAATACGTAACAAATAAATTTACGTTTTTAATTACCCAAACGGCTATCGTCTCCAACTCATAACCACGATAATTCTTTTCGCCACGAGTAGTCGTGAGACTAAAATATATAACTGGCCTTAGTGTTGTGAAGCAAAATTCCTGCAACTCCAAACTTAATCGCATCCGTATGGAGCTCTGTATGCAAATTCCTATCATATATAGAACTGGTTGAGAAAACTAACTATACTTAAGGTCTTTAAAATCTTTCTTTGAGAGGTCTGTAAAAAGCTTAGCAATAAGAGAAACATTTCGTATGAATTTTCAAAAAATAAAAGGCCACAAAATTGCCCTACATTGGAAAATCACAAACAGCTGATATTTTATAGCCATCTGGTTTAATGCCATCTTTAGAAATATAGAAACAAATAACTTTTGTATCATAATATTTTCTCAAGTTTACGCGAATAGCATCCATTGAATTGAAATAGCTTAAGGAAAGATGTCGCGCTTAATTGATTCTTCTATAGAAATAAAATTGAAGCGTCTGTTTGTAATGTCAAAATAACAACTTTTTACTAAATGCATATGAAAGTATATACGATACCTACAACAAAAAAACAATTTTTAAATTTTTTGTCCGTCCGTCTGTTTGTTCCGGGTAATCTCCGAAACGGCTCGACCGATTTTGACAGGACTTCACTGGCAGATATCTGATGTTATAAGGAATAACTTAGGCTACTTTTATTTTAGAAAAATAATTAGGGTTCCGCGCAAAAAATAAAACCCTTGAAATCCAATATATATATTCTATGTCAAGTGTATATGTCGAAGTACTCTAAATTTCTTTTAAATTAAACGGGGGCGAAACCGCGGGTCCCAGTTAGTTCTATATACTTACGTATTTTGTATCATATTTAGTTTAAGACTGGCTTCATGCAATACTTTAAGAACGAGTTCTAGCCTTTCCAAGTTTCATAGTATACCGCAGCTTGCTAGTAAAATATTATGAATGCCAGATTTCATTCATTAAACCGCATGTGAATTCGCCAAGCCAAACTGAACCCCGAGATACTCGTATGTCCATCAAGGGTGATAGAGGCAGTTTTGTGCACAAATCTAAGCCAGTAAAGAAGTTTTTACCTGCTAACTTATCTATTATTGGTAAATGTAATCAGTCTTTGATAGTTATCACATTCAAAGCCCCAAAATCTACAGTCTCATGTCAGTTTAAAATTTGACTAGTACAACTAGGTGCAGTAAATTCTCAACGATATTCCCTAATAATACCAGATTCTAAAAGGTTTAAAAGTTTTCCACGAACTATTGAAACCTCTGGTTGAGAAAGTATACACGTAAGTTTTTGTAAGTCAGCAATTAGCTAGTTCAGAGGTATTAGATGTAAAACAAGAACTATCGGACAATACAGCGAGTAGACGCTTTATATCGCCATCGCCTATATTACCCACGTTTATCTCGTCTAGATTAACATCAGCAAGCACATCACAGCAGTATCATCAATCAAAAACACATTTTAGATCCAATTTGGCCACTTCTCCCATAAAATCCGGTACGAAGCCATGAACAGTTTCATTATTGATGTTTACTCTGTCAGAACTCGACCAACAACAAATATTTGACTCACCAAGCCAGTATCAGCTTCTGTTACGGCACAGTCTTGCCTTCTCGCCACCACTAGTCAGCCGAAAACCCCATAGCTTTCGAGCCCAGGTTGTATACTCTCGGCAAACCCTCGGCCTCCATCACAGATCAGGATAATGTACTCAGAAGCTGCGAGATTAAAATATGAGGATTAGTGTTTACTTGGCTAACCATTAATTACAACAGTGACCATAGCAGCTTCGTTAAGCAGATTGGTTAAATTATATTTGAAAACAAGGTCTATTCTTTGTTCAGTATCTTCCACATGTATATTTTGAATAGGATTCAGATTTTGGCAAAAGACCACAGAATCGCCCTTTATACCAGAAGTACATCTAATAATGACCGGCTGTTCCAGCAGTATATAAATTAGTCACCTACGTCAATTGGTAATCTATCAAGGGATATGTTAACCCTTTTAATATTTTATCGCTAGGTTCAATTTCATATTTCAGTAACTTTCCTAAATTGTAGCCTTTGAACCCCAGTGTCCATGGCAAATAGCTATTGCTGTTAAACTATTAACCATAATATCTTTACAATACAAGTCGTTAAAACCTTGTACAATCTTAACATCCTTTGCTTTCCTACAAAATTCTACAATATGCCCGGTTTTTCCACAGGATTTGCATGACCTTGTGTCAGCGTTAGTGCAATCCTTAACTAAATGACCTTCAGTATTCCCGCGATAACATTGAATAGCCAGTGGGAGGT
The DNA here is from genome assembly GCA_947459985.1 of Diloba caeruleocephala. Taxonomy (NCBI): domain Eukaryota; kingdom Metazoa; phylum Arthropoda; class Insecta; order Lepidoptera; family Noctuidae; genus Diloba; species Diloba caeruleocephala. Next base: position 10,944,712 of record OX381618.1, read on the forward strand.
AGTAGCGACTTAAAAAAAAAAAACTTACGAGATAAAGGAATGTCTTCGAGGATTCGATCGGTAATTGCCTAATGATGCTAAAAATGGACATTACAAATATTCCGGATCTACACTTTCAAGAGCTTTTGTATCCAGTATGACATGTAGCCCGAGCCTTTGCACTAGCTTGCAATTTAGAGGGTAGGAACGAATAATACAAGAAACCGCAGCAATATCATCAAATCTGCATTTACGGCACAGTACCAACTATCATAAAAATATTTACTTATGGTCTCCCTATTATTTTTTGATGACTAACTCGCCAATTAATTCTGCAAATAAAAAAAACATTCTAGAAAGATAAAGTTTTAAAACTTCCTGCCACTCACTCCATGTTAGATCTTAATTATCCTGTCTGTTATACCAGCATCTATCTGAATCATCAATATTTCCTGCATATATAAGAGCACTTTGCACAATCCCAGCCACAAGTGTCGCCCAACCAGCTTATTTTCTTCAACCACACAAACACGTTATCTTTATCATCCGGGTCAAACAGCGAAATTATGTCACCTTTAACACTTTAGGATTTACTTTCACGTATATTACAAAAAAAATGTATGGTCATCATACCTGCATCTTTCTCATTTACCAACTGTTCTAGTTTACTGCTCAAGGATTCTCTGTTGGTAGATGGCATTGCCCGCATCGCTGCAATTGCACATCACAATGTTCAAATTAGCTGCTATTGTCTCTAGCCCTTCCACTCTTCATGTTGAGCGGAGTAATCCCACTTCTGAAAACTATTACGAAATATTAGATATCGAAGAATAACCAAATGAAATTACAGAATTATTCATTAACTATTTTATTTGGTAGGCGGGTAGGTACAATTTTCACACGCAACAAAACATTAAGTTAAAATCGGCTACAGTAAATACCTTTCTTATTAGTTATTACACAGGAAATTCACAATCAGAAATAAACTACAACAGCTAGATATAACAATTATAATGAACACCTTACATAATGATTGATACTATAAATCTAAGTTATTTATCATTTATCAATAATCATAATCAATGAAACAATACAAATCACAGAATGTACTTAACTTAAATTACAGAATGAGGTTCGATCCTATTACTTGTTCTTCAGCAAAAGAGGGCCGAAATGAGTTATGCCAGGGTATATATACATTTTCTCACGTCATGGCTTCTCACGAGTGTGTGGAGGGGGTAGGCAGTGGAGGGCACGCCGCCGATGTTGCCAGTGTCTACAGGGTGGCCATTATAGATGTAACACTTGTAACTATACTTGCAGGGCAAAGGCCTCTAGAGAAGTAATGAGCATTGACACTTGCGAACCTTAAAATAATGCGAATTCCACTACTAAAAAGCGTGTTTAAAATAACCCAAGTTAGTTAGTATGTGATTGCGACTGGCACCCTTTCACTTAATCATATAAATACCTCAACATTGGTTTAATGTACCTCCATTATGATTTACCTACGTAATTGCCGTCGGTTACACTATGTGGACGTGAAATCGGCATATATACATGAAATAGCTTCACGTCACTTTTCACTACACACACATTTTACTAAACGCTTGAGGTGTTTTAAGTGAACGCTTGACGCTGGATGTAGTAATTTATGTGGTGAGGCGTGGCGGTCGCAAGTAAACGCCCTTCTCGTCATTAGTGTTAGGCGAGAACGTCACTAGCTAATTACAGAAGATTGATGAAGGCACCGCTCTAGCCGCACTTCACTACTGCCGCTTAGCGCGCTTGTATAGCCACTATTTTCTTACAAACGAATGCGGGAAGAGGAGAAAATCTTATAGTAAACTAAACATTATTATTATCTTTTATAAAAACATCTTAGATTATTATGTCCTTGCTGTGGTACGGACTGCTAGCGATAATTTACATATATTTAGGTCGTGGGTTTCATTGTACATAAATAATGTAACATTACATAATTAGTAATGTCTTAGATTTTCGCGATTATTACACATTATAATAAAACACTTTTAAACGGATTCTATCGCGTATATTTTAGATTTTTGATTTTCTTACAATTTCTTAGAATTCAATACCTATGTAGTTTGTTCAATACATCATTACAATTCAATACATAAGTAACACATAATAATAATACATAAGTATTGAATTGTACTTTTATAACTCTAGTTCCTCTATCTGCTTTTCTAGTATCCTTTGTTTAGGTGGGTCACACTGCTTCTGCGAAAAATTGAGATCGATGAGAATAAAATTAATGAAGACCCAACAAAAAGTTTCTACAGTAGTTAGGTATATAGCAATTTCTTCATTGTGAGCTTTTACGAGGCCAGCCGCCACTATTCCGAGCAGTCCCGTCGGAAAATTAGCGCCCTTTTAGGAGATGAAAAATCTCGCTCCCTTAGGATATAATGAACCGGGTTGCAATGGAATAGTATATGGGTTTATAGGATTTTTATGGAAGTAAATGCGCTATAATGCTGCTGCAATGCAGTAAATGTTTGATGTGGAATCATTGTGACTTTGCGTTTATGTAATATTTAAACTTATAATAGAATATTAAAAAATTGTCGTACTCCCTCTTTACTTCAATACAGAGCAGCTTATTGCTATACATTGCTTGCCTTTCCCAATTTGTGTATTACATTTTCGGCATCAAGTGTAACCATCGTTTTCACGGCATCGATTCGCTTAAAAGTACTAGGAAATCTCGGATTGGAGAACCTTTTCTCGATTTGTACAATTATGTGGATGGGTCACTTATATACAAGATGGAAACGTGAAGATTCCGCAGGCGAAGATTTTCTTAAGAGTTATAAAAAAACTTGATTCTGAAGTAAATGAATTACAAAAATATTGTTTGTTGTCCGTTTTTTTTTATTGCTCACGTACGTTACTTATTGCTGTTTTATATTGCAGATTTGCAATATAAAACATTGCATTGACTTATATTGCTATATTGCATTGACTCATTAATTAGAAAATATTTATTGATGTGAATTATTTAATGCACATATTAAAGCGTATTTCGAGATGTTTACAGTTAATAATATTTGCGTCTTTGCTTATCTTCTTGTTAGTAATCATTGTTAAGGCTTTAAAAATAATTACAGATTATATTTAAGTACTCATCTCATCATCTCATAAGTATCATATACAAAATCTGTAACTGTCTTTTATAACAACTTCGATTTTACTATTGCTGCTTACTAAGCAAGCAGTTCCGGTCGCCCCCATTAGTTGCGGCCTGCGGGCGACGAACTAGGGGCAGTTCGTCGCCCGAACAGAAGCAGGCCGACCGGCGCGGCGGCGGCAGCGCATTGTGATCTGTGCGCGGCTCTCTGAAGGAAGGAAAAAAAGGAGACGTGGCCCGTCAGACCAAGTGACGAGCCGATACCTGCCAGGGGTCCACACGGTGGTGTTCGCTGTGTAAGCATTGAACCACTTCAATGCTTACACAGCGAACACCGCACCCCAGCCATAGGTAATAAGGTAATAGTAAGGACCAGGACACCGCACAGCACACGCTCAAGGCGTGCCCTGCGTGGGCCGCCGAGCGGCGGATCCTGGTCGATCGGAGACGGCGCCGGGGTAACAACCGCCCTGGCGCCTAATTCCCATATGCCTGAAACCCAACAGCAACGGCAGGTTGCTATAAGGCGGGGGACCTCTGGGTTTGCGGGTGCGTAGATTCTACATGCCCCCACCGAGCAACCCAAGGGAAGACGGCAACACGCATGTGGTCACGCACTGCCGTGGGACACTTTGGGGGATCCTTTACAATCCGGTAAAACGGTCACCCGTTTTACAGTCACCCTCTCCGAGATGAGCCTATAGGCGTGGTTCAAGTGGGCGGCTCTAGTGTGATCATACGAGGACATGGAGCCTCCCTTAGGTGCCGAAGATTACCGCTCCAGTGGTTTTAGCCGGTAGGAGTCCGGCATACCCCTTCGCACTTCCCCGGGGTGAAGGAAGTTCATGAAGAATTTGCATTGGGAACCAATAAAAAAAAAACATAGGTAATTAGAACGAACATTGTGAGGTTTTTCGGTAAGTGTAGGCATGTCCCTCTGCTTCCTCAAGGCGGAGGAAGTCCATAAGGATTTCCCTATGACAAAAAAAAGTTCAGGTTGTCCGCTCTGCTCTAGCGGCCATATTCATTATAACTACGTTCAGCCGACCAACAGCATTACCTTTCAGAAATGTAATTAGAAAAGATATTTAAACATTTATATCCATAAGAAGACTGTTCTTGAAACAAAGAATATTTATCTAATTCAAACTTGCTGAAGATCGTGTACAAAAGGATGTCTAAGTAGTCTGCAAAGTACGTACTCGGTGCAAAATGTTGCTCGTAAATATTTTAAGCAGAATTATTTTGTCTGACACGACGAAACAACTGCTTTCAGTTTAAAATCCGTATAAATTAGATGCGATACTTTACAGTGTTATTTACGACTTTATATCAGACGTCTTGTTTCGGTATTGTCAGTGTCTGTGATTTTAGTTCTTGAACTAATAAGGATATTTGAAAATTATTTAAGTTGTACTGTTCGATGAAATGACTTACCGATAATTTGGAAACGGAACTTATTAAACAGTTATCGGATTTCTTTTTTCGTCGGCAGAAACGTTGTCTGTTGAACTACGCGCGACTACAGGAGCACACATAATTATTTATGCCTTGTACTTTGTCCATGTGGGGATGCACCGAGATGTGGTTGCGATGGACAAGGGACTTACCCTACTCTCCTTGGCTAAAGAGAACTGGCATAAACCTGTAGTGCTTGATGCTAATGACCGTAGGGAGGTATGGCAGAGCAAGGAGCTTCACGGACGCTTTTACCGGGTCCTTCATGGGCATGGTGTGAATTTTTTTGCGGCCGTGTCTTGGCTATTCTTCGGGGAAACCGAAGGTTTTATCTGTGCAATTATGGATGAAATTATCACGACGAATAACTAATTAATAAGTTTTTAAACAGTTATTCGATTTATTTTTTCGTTGGCAGAAACATTGCTTAACTACGCGACCACAGGAGCACACCCAATTATTTATTTAATATTTCGTATTTTGATGATGTTGATACTCACATGATACCAATGGCTAAGGCAAATATCCACCGGAACAAACAGTGTGTGGTGTCGTAAAAATATATATTTTAAAAACGAGCGATTTCTCCTGTGTATCTCACGTGCACAAACACACAGACCCGGACCAACTACCTGCCCTCTCAACAGCCCTTAAACGATAATAACACTACCGATAATAGGCCCCCTAATGTCTGCTACAATGAACGAGCATAGGGAACATTGCTATAATCACCACGCTTAGCAGGCGGATTGATGATCGCAGTATATTGTTATTAGCACACGGGAGGATGCTGCTGCCCATTCTCTTAATATCAATCCTTGCTCGCCTTTTATAAAGCCACCGGTGGAGAGGGTTGTCCGTGTGGTGTCCGGATTAAGAATATAGCGCCACTCCATCTCTTCCCGAGGATGTCGTAAAAGGCTGGATGGAGGAAGGATATGGCTAAGGGACTCTATGCCAGTGGAACGGGTACCAGCGTCCCTTCTGTGGGACCTGCCAAGCGTGGTGAGTACTGACAAATCCCCCCCTAAATGACTACACAATTGTGGAAATCTATAGGGTAGGCCTTTGTTCTTTGAACAGTGGACCTACTTTGGCTGATATGATGATGATGGAGAGGGGTGGTCCGTTCTTTCCTGGGAACCACCTGGTCATACAAATATATTTAGTGCTGTGCGGGGATTGACTCCAGCACCTGTAGCGCGAAATCCAATTGTTTAGCCACCGCTGAAACCGTGCCATTTAGTATCAGGAAATTACACCTGTAGGTACCTATTACAACAGCCCTTGTTTAGAAGCTGTATTGCATAATCTGGCAGTAAAGACCTAAGCTTACCTGTGGAGCTATTCTAAAAGCGTGAAAACTTTCGGTTCTGTTAACGTGTCTACAAAGATAGGTATTAAAAATCAACAAAAAAACTACGGTTCCGATTTCTCCGGTTCTTTTGTGTCGTCGGTACAGTTTACAGACATAAATATCAAATGCAAAAACACTTCAGTGCGGGAATCGAACCCGCGACACGTAGCGTAAAAGCCAATCGCTTAGCTACTGCGCCAGCCGTGCCGGCAATCATTATGATTGAGGGCAACGAAAATATTATTTGTATAATCAACGTGTAAGACTATTAATTTTCATCTTAAATTTGTTTTATTTTATTTATAAATGGTATATTTTTGTACGCATATCTATAGACATGGTCTCGACACGGAAAGTTTTCATGTTTAGATTAGCCTACAGATGTCTAATGCATAAAATCATTTGTGAATGCACATTTCACACTAAGTTTACGAAATGTAGCAAGTTTCTGTTTGTATAATCGAATTTACATCTTACGAGGATACATTAACAGTCGGTTGTATTTTATTTTATTAGCTACTATTTCATATAGCATGATATGAATCAATCGCGACCATCTTGTATTTTAAATAATTTATCAAGACCTTCCTAGATTCTTTTTTATAATTATGTAGATGAAATGGCGCAGTTCTTAATTGAAATTATTTATTCATTTATCTTCAACTAAGGTGACTTAAACATATAGATACACACATTAGTATTTCCAAAATCCTTCGTGGGAGACTGGTATCTTTACTAGGTCGCCCTATCACTCAAATTACCAGGCTCCCTAAAAATGGATTAAGTATTTTAACAAATTATAGAAACCTTTGTTAAGTGGGTGAACTAAATGTTTTAGCTAACAAGACAACAATACTTAACGTATGAGTGACAGTGAGAGAGAGTCAACTAACGTACCTGTACTTTGAATGACAGAGATATTCGGAACTACATCATTATAAGATGGATTAAAACCATGCCTTGTATAAACGTAGCAAGTCTGGCGTTATACCCGAAGAAAAATATAAAAAGGAAATAATGAAACTCACGCTTGGGAGCTATTTCCGAAGACCGGATACAGGGAGCCAACGAATGCGTTCTCTCTGGAACATTTATGTAGCCAGCGCCGTTTATATTTGCTTTTGTGTAGTAGTATATGACTTATATAGTTATGTATAATCATCTTGTTATGATAAAAGTAATGTTATTTTTGGATATTCGCGGATATACCTATAAATACATCTATCAGTTTTTGTTACCGTTTATTTCAGAAATAATGTATTTAGTGTGGTCTGTTTCTTTACTGAATTAAATGTTGCTCTTTTATGAGTAATTATTAGAGCAATTATTGCCCAGTGACTATATCCGAAAAAAGTCATCGAGTGACCATCTAGAAACAATTTACTGCTAGCTAGCTACATTGACCTATCAATAATTGTCAATTATTATGTTGACTCGATGACTGTGACTTCGTGTGCCGTAACTTGTTAATTTCACGCCACGCAATTTTGCTAGCTTCACGCCGTCGCAGAATACCGTAGCAACATTGTTGGCAACAACAGTGTTGCTGAGTTTCGTACGATGAGTAACGAATATCAGAAGCCCAGCCTCAAAAAATGTGACAGATATGAGACATACCCTTACGGCTGGGAACACATCAGCGCTTCTCCTGGTGTTGCGGATGTATATGAGCGGCGTTGATCGCTTAGGCAATGCACATACTAGTTTACCCTACAACACATACAATTAATAAATAAATACCCATAGAAAACCATCTTTATACTATCTTTAGGTTATAAATCTTTTACTATAATTCTTTAAAAAAAAGCTTTAATGTCACTCAGCGAGCTATGGAGAGAGAAACAAGGAGATCCGTAGAAGAACTAAAGTTGCCGACGTAGCTGAAAGGATTAGAGAACTGAAATGGCAATTGGTGGGGTATATTGCTCGTAGAACTGATGGCCGTTGGGGTAAAAAAGTTCTCGAGTGGAGACCGTGCACCGGAAAATGCAGCGTGGGATGACCTCCAACGAGGTGGACAGACGATCTGGTGAGGGTCACTGGGAGTGGTTGCACGAGGGTAGCATGTAACTGGTCGTTGTCGAAATCTATGGGGGAGGTCTTTGTTCAGCAGTGGAAATCCTTTGGCTATTAAGATGATATTAAAAAAAGTTATTTACTTCTAAATAAGCGGACAGCGTCCTAATAATTTCTCAAGTATGAAGAGGACGGCTCTCAATTTAACCGAATGCTGAATATTCTATTATGGTTTTAAACGAGTGACCACCAAATCATCTTCGACATCAAAATAATGAACGATACCCAGCCACCTACCCTTTTATTCAGTGATATATTTCCAGTTGCTCTTCTATTAAACCCTCACAATAATATGGTTAGCTATTGATTCTTTCATCCAACAAACAAGCTCAGTACTCGACCGTAAGAACGTGTTCAATAGTCGAGAGGGAGGGTAGCGTAGCGAGCTACGAGTATAAGGCGACGTATATAGAAGAATGTGTAGCTATATAGACGGCCAATAGAAGTGGTGAGTTTCTTTGTACTCATGTATTAAAAATATAACCGAAGAATCGAAATCGAGGGTTTTTTGGCATAACCGCGATACAAACATAAGTCTTTTTCATTCATTTTGTTAGGGTGGGTTTTATATGGATGTTTAATTTTAAACGAATTCCGTGCCGAAGAAATTTCTAATTATTTGGTAACATTTTAATTTTGATATTTATTGTCATGTACGCCTTTTTTATTAAAAGTGGAAATACGTCATGTACTTGCTCCATTCCGGGGGAAGGGCTATGCCGGACTCCTTTTTTATCCTTTTTTTTATTGATCCGGTGGAAATACCTCATGTACTTCCTTCGCCCCGGGAAAGAGCGGAGGGGCATGCCGGACTCCTACCGGCTAAAACCATCGGAGCGATCATCTTCGGCATCGAAGGGGATATCTAGGTCCTCGTACGATCGCACTACAGCCGCCCATTGGTGCCACGCCTATAGGCACATCTCGGATGACTGTAAGGCGAAAGGGAGTAAAAAGGCCACCCTCACGGCACTTCTCGTGGGGATTGTATAGGATCCCCCGAAGCCTCACTGTGCACTGTGCTGCGCACACGGCGGCTCCTGATCACGTACGCACTGTCATCTTCCCGGGGGTCACTCGGTTAGAACACGCCGACTCCCTAATCCACGCGCCCGCAACCCGCCATATAAAGACAGCGGGGGACTTAGCTATGATGGACCTTGACGTCGGAGCGGTTGTTACCCCGGCGCCATTTGGTTTTTCGCCGTGCGGGATCGGCCCTCTCTCAATCCCACTGTCGTGTAGGCCTGGGTTTATGAACTCGCATCTGAAACACTAGGTTGGGGGTTCAAACCCTGGCGTCTTAGAATTTAGTTCTTTATTTTCGTGTGGTTAGTAGCCGACCTTGTGTTAGAGTTGTTGAAGCCGCCCAATGGCCTCCAACTTGGCTTAACGACTGTCGTTTAATAACAATAACCAGGACCGACGATTTTACGTGCCCTCCGAAGCACGGACACGCTCAGTTAAAATACCACTATGCCGGATGGATGACCCATCCATAGACTGACCTCGCCAAGGGTTGCTTAACCTATGCGCTATGGCACAACTTAGAATAAAGCCTGGCAAGTACATATGTGACTTTTTCAATGTCATATGTAGATCTTTTCTTATTTGATCAAAGTCAGTGGGACTCATCAGGAAAATATAGTGAAGAAGTCTGGGTCTAATAGTCTAAAATCACCTATACGCAGTGAGCAAGCGTGGTGATCAATGCTCGTTTGTTCTCAGTATCAAAAAAGGTCTTTGCCCTACAGTGGGACAGTAACAGGCCGATATAATTTAGTTAGTTATATAAGGTAAACGCCGTGTGGTGCCGGCTAAGAATACCACCACCCCATCTCATCCCGTGGGTGTCGTAAAACGCGACTATGGTATTAGCCGGAGGATAAGCAGCAGCATTCTTAGAGTTCCTTTATAACTCAACTGCGATCGCCAACCCGTCTGTGAAGCGTGGTGATTATGACAAAACCCCCAATGAGCACACAACTCAAACCCATACCAGTACATCGTAATCTTTGGGGGAGGACGTTTGGAGGAGGGGTGGACGTTTTTAGGCTGAAGTGATGATGATGATAAGCTAAATATTGATAGGCTTTTTGGAGTTGCATCATGTTTTTTAATAATTGGCAAGAGTAAAACGATATACCAAATAGTTTTATTAGTAAAAAAGCGTCGTTTGCTTCTAAAATAAGAAAATATTAACTAGGATTAACATGGCCTCTTTTTTAAATGTTAGTGTCCTAATAAATTTCTACTAAAAGCGTACACATGTTCGCTCTGACAGCGCATAGTTTAGCCACGTAATTGACGATTGACCGTGAAATGCGTGACTTTACAACTCTCTCTTTCAAGCTTTGGATATTTTTGTATTTAACTATGCCATGTAGCCCCAGGTCACGAATAGGGCTACCCCATCTCATCACGTGGGTATCGTAGAAGGCGACTAAGGAAATTTGGAATCTATACCATTAAACACTTTGGATTACCCACAGGTGGCGGCTAAACCACCAACACTAGCATACCTAAGGAGGGTTAGTGATAAGGTAAGTTGGTGTTAGACAGGCGGCCAACTGCAACGTCTTTATGCCAACACGTTTGCAATATGAATAGAAACATATTGCGCTGAGTCCAAACAGCTCCGGACCAGGACAGGAAGAAGACGAAGAAGAACAATGTAGATTCTTTACTGTTAATTTAGTAAAGTAGAAAATCTATTGTTTCGACCATTGTAAGCAATGCTGAATTGAAGTGTGTAAATGTGTTTCAATACTAGATGTAGCGATGTGGTCCAAGAGACTCCACCTTACCTATTTTGTTTTCGAGATAATTAATTATACTGTATCCTGGATTTAAGGCAGGTGGACTAAATAATATATGATTCCGTTAAGTCGCCACACGGGATGAAAATATATACATCCAAGCATCCAAATCGCAATCATATTATAACTTTCGCTAATGTGATAAACATAGCCAATTACATTCTGGTTTATTAGTACAGCCTTAATAATGTAATATTCAAAGATTAAATTAGCCACAATATGACAAAAAAATCTCTCACTCTCGATTGTAGTTAGGATAGTCAGACGAGTAAAAGGTCGAAATTCTTATTTAATTATCTTTTCTGTCTTCTTTTTTTTATTTGAAAATGACTGAACATTGGTAAACTGAACATGAACCTATCTCGCGGGTGTCCTAAAAGGTGACTATGAGATTCACCGGAGGGTGGGCAGCAGTACCCTTCGAGTACATTAACATCTCAACTGCGATCGCCAACCCGCCTGCCAAGCATGTCGATAATGGCGTTGTTGCGATATTTGAGGGAGGCCTGTGTCCAGCAGTGGAATTTATTCGGCCGAAATGATGAATGATGAAAATTGGTGATAGATAGCGGTGCCCGACAAGAGGATTTCTCCTGTTAGTATCATGGGAACAGTTTTACAGACATAAATCTCACAAGGACGAACACCCAAACCCGTAGCATCTAAATAGTTTACAGATTTAGATCATACAAATACTTGTAACGTGCGGGAATGGAACACGCGACGCGTAGTGCAGAATAATCGCCATAGCTAATCGCTCAGCAACTGTGCCAACCATGCCGTCAAATTATTTCTTGTTTTTATGTTGTTAGTGGCCAACCTTGTGTCAGAGTTGCTTACCCCCCCAAAAGCCTGCATCTTGGCTTAACCACTGCCGTCTAATGACATTAACCGGTACTAATGATTTTACACGCTCTCCGAAGCATGGAGACGCTCATTTGAAATACTACGCGGTCACCCATCTACAGACTAACCGCGCCAAGCATTACCTAGCCTCACCAATCGTTTACTGAACAGTGAGTACAAATTTCTATAAGCGCCTCATCATCATCATCATCATATCAGCTAAAGGACGCATCCAACGGCTCCCAGTTCCTTCACCTCACCATCATCATCTTCATCACCGATCATATTATTATACATTTATATTAACATACACCAGACAGAGTAGGTTATAAATGAAGGAAAACTTCTAGATACACTAACATATATTACCCAACAATTTTCAACTATAAATTATAGCGCTCCCGAACAATTTATTGCATGGTTTCAATTTATCCGTGTAACCAAATCTGAAAAAGTAGGGCAAGAAAACACACCATTACAATAGAACATAAATACAACTCTTCTACACGTACGAGTATTATCAAATGCTTCGTGAAAATTAATTGGTCGGAAGAATTGCGGGCTCCCTGCTTTACTACAAACATACTTATCATTCAATACTATCGTACATATAAATACGTGTCAGTTTAATACTTCAATGAATAAGTAGAACATTTATTGTATATACCAACTTTTTGTGAGTCTGGTAACATATTTGAAGGTAGATAGTTTGCGAATTACGAGTCTGGAATGGTACGTGATAACATGACGTAAGTTACCTTTATGTCTGAATTGGGTTTCTGACGATTTAATATGGCGTCAGCGTCATCATCGTCAGCCAAAGAAGGTCACTGCTGATCAAAGACCTCTCCATTGATTTCCACACGGTAGGTTACATACCGCGTGTCGTTATTTTGGGGGGAATTTTCCTGTGCTTATCACGCTTGGCAGGTGGGTTGGTGAGCGCATAATGGCTGCTGTTCCACAGAAGGTACTCATCCCTCTGGTTTGCAGTCTCTTAGTCACACTTTACGTCTTCTACGTGAGGAGATGGAGTGATGCTATATTCTAAATCCTTAATAATACCACATTGAATGTGTCTAAGTAAGGATACTAAGTAATTTTAATGAAATAAGTGGAATTAAGCCTTCGTTTTATTAATACACCTGAACGAACACTAAAATATAATATAATAATGGTAGTAGTCTATGTTAAGGACTCGACTGAGGCAGTACTACAGTCCTATCTCACTTACCCTCCATATGAAAGACAAAGAGATAGAGACAAAGAATAATAATTCTCATTTGTACCGTTTGCACTGGTTTGCATGATCTTATGAATACTCAAGACTTTAGTTGGCGCGTTCTAAGATGTAGATTTCCTATGGAACAGATAGGGCAAGAAACTCCATGGTTACTCATTTTATATAATAATTTGTTACAATATATATGAAGCTCCATCACATCAATTAAACCAATAAACTAATAACTCACACTTACAGTATCAAAAGAGATGAATTTAAAAAATACAAAGATAGTAAATAAAGTTATTAATAAATTAAATAAAATGAAATTAGAATCACGTATATTTGTGGTCTTGCGGAGCTGGACCAGAACTCTGCCAAACATTTAAGACAATCCTCTAATATCTCTATAATATATTATGGTTGTATGTTTTACAAGGATTTTCTTTTGTGGTAATACAATTACCACGATCTCCGGTAGTTTATTACAAAAATCCATACAAAATATATCTCATTAACGAAGTACGTAGTAGTAGCTAAACGAATCAATAGCTGTAGTCATTTTGTTCTCTATCTAGAATTATAGTTATACTCACCAAATTATTTTTATAAAAAGCTGTATTTTTATCTTATGTACATAACCAAACCCAAATAACCTGTTAGAAATGTAATATGTGAACCCTGGGGCCACAATGTGATCCGCACTCATTGAAACTTTGAATAGAGAGTGAGAAAGTAAATTTGATTTAAGAAAACTGTTTTTATCAATAAATTCAAGTTTCTCATTACTTAATAAAATTTCACAAACCCCTTTTACTACATTTGGCAAAAAAACTTCATGCATTTATTTTTCTGTTATTAACTGTGAATCACTCATGACCTTAAGAATAGGGTTGTTTATATCGTCAATATTTAGCATTAGTCTACTAAAAAATTAAAGAACTATCAACAGCACATAATATAGTCTTAGATTGATTCTGAAGAATATAAGGCAGGTATACACTTAAAATAAGAACGGTCATAGTATTAAACCTTGGGGTACACCCATTGTCACTATAGAGTCAGAAGAATTAACCCCCATTTATCTGAACTTGTTTATTGAACTTGTTATCTGAAATTGTTAACTGTTCTAAAATTATAATTTCAAAATAACTATGTGTAAGTGTAGTTGTGATCAGGTGGAAGGGTAAAAAACCTTCACGCATTTATTTTTCTGCCTATTTAATACTAAATGATTAACTGTGAATCACTCATGACCTTAAGAAGAGGGTTGTTTACATCGCCAACATTTAGCATTAGTCTATTAAAAAATTAAAGAAAAATCAACAGCACATAATACACACCCTTTATCTGAACTTCTTGTTAAATGTTCTAAAATTATAATTTCAAAATAACTATGTGTTAGTGTAGTTGTGATCAGGTGGAAGGGTAGGAACAGCCAGTGGATTTAACGGAACAAGGCATTCCACCTGAAGCCTTTGTTCGACAACGCATCCGTAATCCCTAGACTGCTGATGTCAATGGGTGCGGTTGCTATTTATAATTAGGAATGTAGGCTGTTCCTCGTTAACAGTTTGATGACACGTAAAAACAAAATCTAATAATGTCACGATAAGATAACAACTCCTTATCAAATATAAGGGTACTTATAGTATAGATTATGTACATAAAAATAATGAACAATATATGTAAAAAATACAAAGAAATGTCTTAGGTTTTCGCGATTATTACAGAATAATTTATATCAGATCACATCACGTTTTAATTGATTTTTGTTTTTCCTGAAGTTTCGAACACGTAGCAGCATTTGAGGTTGCAAGGTAATAGGCGTCATAAACAGATTTTTTGAAGTAATTTTTATTACCCTACAATTCTAATAAAAAAATCTTTGATGCATGCAGTAACCTACAGTGCTCTTGATGATTTTCAGTGTGATATGAAGTTTGAGACTTTTATTTTTATTATAGGATTATATTCATGTGGAACTTGCCAACCAGGGTTTCCTGCGCAACGCTGCAGGGTTTTCGAACCATTAGGATAAACAAATATCAATAAAAATGAATTGTAATCCGTGTTGGTGTTTTATTACAGTTAAAAACTCAGTATCAAATCATACATCGTTGATCTTGGGTTTAATACAAAAACTGTTTTTATCCCCACAAGAGGTACATTGTTTATTCCGACACACAAAACTAAAATGTATAATCACTAATTAAAAGGACATTTACAGAGTAAGATACGTATTACATTATGAATATTATATTAGGAAATCTTCTACATCTTGGAAAGCGGCAACTGAAGTTTCTACTACTCATAAGTTGGCCTTTATATTAACCTGTAAATGGTTTAAATTAATAGAAATGTTTCTCTTTTTTTATTATCTTTTTAAAACAATGATCAAAGCTTAAGTAGAACTCAACTCTAGACTGCGGTAATCAAATATGAACACTAAGTAATAGGTCCAGCATTTATATTCACTTGACGCAAAAGAAAAAGAGGTCAATCGTCGATATTCAACTCGGCTGGGTAGCGTTTGGGAATCTTCGCAACGTCTTTTTATCAACAATACCGCATGCCCCAAGACGAATGTCTTTAAGCAGCGTGTGTAACCAGTGATAATATATAGAACAGAGACGTGGTCACTCGTCACTCACAATGGGCCTCATAAGAAAGCTCAAGGCCACTCAGCGAACTATGGAGAGAGCTGTGCTTGGTATTTCTCTACGAGATCGAATCAGAAATGAGAAGATCCGTAGAAGAACTAACGTTGCCGACTTAGCTGAAAGGATTTACTAAATTTACTAACTGAAGTGGCAATGGGCGGGGCACATTGCTCGTGGAACTGATCGCCGTTTGGGCAAAATAGGTTCTCGAATGGAGAACGCGCACCGGAACACGCAGCGTGGGATGACCTCCAACGGGGTGGACAGACGACCTGGTGAAGATCGCTGGGAGTCGTTGGATGAGAGCGGCGTGTAACTGCTCGTTGTGGAAATCTAAGGCAGGCCTTTGTTCAGCAGTTGACGTCCTTTGGCTGATATGATGATGATGACGCAATCTCGACTCAAGTTCTCGTTCTGCAATACGGGACTAAGTATACTCGTATTATAGGTTATGAGAAGAGATAATTCTTATAAACGCGTTTTTTGAAAACGCCAAGATTTGCGAGTATATATAATTACACGGAAGCGAAGTTAATTAATCAAGCGAGTTTAATTGTAATGTATTAAAAATGTTTGCAGGTTTATTTTGGGTCTGTACTGTGGTTACAGTTGTATCCTTACCCTATCGACACACCCATTCATATTAATATAACGCCATAGTCTATCATAAGCTCCATTACATAAATGTTAATTTAGTTACGGTAGTACTTCATTGAAATATATCATGGTTGTTATTAAATAGGACAATTGTTGCGAACTGGCAGCTAAAGTTTTACTGGCAGCTAAGGTTTTATTTTATTTTTATATATTTTGACAAATGTTTAAAAAGTATTGTCTGTCAGTTTTCGTCTTCTACTTCAGCTTTTTTCCTTGTAATGGTTTCTTGTTTGTTTCCTTAAATTTTAATATATTTTTACATATTAAACTTGCGTTTACAGTCCACTAACATCCCAGTTACTAATATTTTTGGTCCATTCTTGCCGTCTCTAAATTAGTATAGTAAAATTCAAAATTGTTGAGATTTAAAATGGTGCGAACAAGAGCCCAAATCTGTGCATCCAAGGACAATGAATCGAGTGCTTCAGGTATTGCTCAGGAGCGTCTTAAAAATTCAAAAGCTGTAAGTGAGGATCAAGGTCCGTCCCAAGGTAGTGTAGGTAATATGCATACTATTTCACGTGTGTCTACAACTTCGCACCATACGTCGTCTTCATCAAAGACGGTGCGAATTATCGCCCTACAGGCGGAATACGCGCGTCGCCTTGCGGACCAGGCAGCCGAAAGAGACCGACAGGCAGCTGAGAGAGAAAAACATGTAGCTGATCTCGAACTGCAGGCAAAATTAGCCGCAATTGAGGCTGAGAATGAAGGTGTGCGAGGGAGTCGCACGTCATACTGTTCCAGTCATCGAAGTTCAGTTAATTCTCAAAGAAGTCGAGAGGTACAAAACTGGTTAGACAGTAATGTGGTTTCTTTAAATGCTAAATGTGCTTCGCAGGTATCTGTTGAAAGGACCCGTTCTGTGGGTGCAACCGTTGGCTTCCCTGCCGAAATGACCGCTACGGCGTTCGTGTCGGTGCCAACGTGTGTGCCAATGCCCACAGCTTCGCTTTGCCCGTCCGCCTCGGCTAAATTGCCTAGCGGCTTCCTGGACGTGCAGAGTGCGGATCGTCAGAAGCCTAAAGCTACTTTACATACATGTACATTAGGCACACCACACGATAATAATTGTCACAACAATAAAGAATCCAAGTTTAAACCTACACAAAACAATGACATACAAGACCTGGCCTGTGCGATTGTAGGTCTATCAAAGAAGAACCAAAGGGTGAGTCATATTAATTTGCCTTTTTTTGATGGTAAGGTTTCCGAATGGCTCATCTTTAAGCGGTTGTACGATGACACCAAGTCTTTCTGTGTTAGCTCTAAGCTTGATGAAATTGACTCCATGATTAACGAATACTACAAACTAGACTCTATTGGTATTACTAAAAGGGAGCTTCATTCGGCTGATGTCGATCGCGCTATAGGTATTTTGGATAATACTACCCGTCGTCTTCCAAATGGCCATTATGAAGTAGGTTTACTGTGGCAAGCTGATGCCATGGAGTTTCCAAAGTCTAGTTACAACTTAGCCAGGAATAGGTTGACAACTTTAGAGAAGAAGTTTTCTAAAGATCCCAAATACGCGGAACAATACAGATGTAATGTTCAAGCTACAGTCGACAAGGGTTATGCCGAAACATGCCCCTCAATAGCAGGAAAACATGTTACGTGGTATTTGCCACACTTTGGTGTGATGAATCCCAACAAGCCAGGGAAACTAAGGGTTGTTCATGATGCGGCAGCCAAGTGCGACGGAGTTAGTTTGAACTCAATGTTATTACCTGGTCCAGACTTACTTGTATCCCTTTTTGACATATTAATAAGATTTCGGGAGGGGAGGGTTGCCCTTTCTGCTGATATTCGGGAAATGTTTCCTCAAATAAAAATTAGGATGGAAGATAGGGATGCCCAACGTTTTCTGTGGCGTAAGTCTCCAGAGTCTCCTGTAACGACGTACCGAATGTCATCCATGATTTTCGGTGCAGCCTCGAGTCCGTTTACTGCACTATATATTAAAAACAAAAATGCACTAGAATACCAAAGTCAGTATCCTGAAGCAGTGCAAGCTATTTTAAATAACCATTATATGGACGACTATCTGGGTAGCCTAGACAGTGTCGAAGCTGCAGCAAAGATTGCCCGTGAAATCGTTTATGTCCATCAGCAAGCAGGTTTTGAAATGCGAGCCTGGGTGTCTAACGCCGCCGCAGCATTGGAGCTTTTGGCCCCTCACCTGCGTTTGGCACAGGGGTCTGAGATTGGCTTGGGGAATTTCTCTGGTAGCGTTCGAATTTAGGTTTAATATGGCACCCTCGTACTGATATGATAGGTTTCAATATTAGTTCTTCTTGTCCTATTCCGCAAAAACTCACTAAACGAACAGTTTTATCACAGCTTATGCGTGTTTTTGACCCCTTAGGTATATTATCACCATTGACCATAAGAGGTCGTATGCTATTTCAGGAAGTGTGGCGAACGGGTCTGAATTGGGATGAGGAGGTTTCTAAAGAGGATAATGCTAAGTGGAAGCAGTGGTTTGCAGATATTTCTTCTGTAGTTTCACTAAAAATTCCGCGTTGGTATTTCCAAACATATTCATCTGACGTAAAGCGGGAGCTACATGTGTTTTGTGATGCAAGTCAGCATGCATTTGCGGCTGTTGCATATTGGCGCTTTGTTTTCCCTAGTGGCGAAATTCAGATTTCTTTGATATGCAGCAAGGCTCGTGTAGCTCCCCTCAAACCCGTTTCTATTCCACGATTGGAGCTGCAAGGAGCTTTAATCGCAGCGCGTCTTGCAGCTACAATATGTTGTGCGGTAACCCATAAACCTCATCAGCGCTACTTCTGGTGCGATTCCAGAAACGTACTCGCTTGGTTACGCAACGACGCGCGAAATTTCAAGCCATATGTCGCTCGAGAGATTAGTGAAATTTCTTCACCCGACGAGTGGCATTGGGTTCCGACCTTATCAAACGTCGCTGACATTGCTACTCGATTCGGGTCAGGAAGTTTATCCTACAGCGACAGATGGTTTCAAGGTCCAAAATTTCTTCGTTCTTCTCCAAACGAATGGCCAAAAGAGATAGATCTCGCTAAGCCATTCCCTATCGACGAGTTAAAAAAAGCAACAAAATATTTCAATTCAGCTAATATTTTTTATAATGAAGCTTTAAGTAAAAGCTGTCTCGTGGCAGAGGCCAGTAGATTCAGCTCTTGGTTAAAGTTTGTGCGTTCTACAGCAATGGCGCATAAATACGTACGAATTTTAAGATTTCGAGCAATTCGTAGAAAGAGATTAGACATAAATAATTTAGAATGGTTACCGGGTTTTATAACTACTTTTCGGTTAAATTCTTCTTCCTCTTGCATCCGCACCTTCTTCAGTAGCTCTTTAACGTCAGAAGATCTTCATCTTGCACAGCTGCACATCTTTCGGGTCACGCAGTTAGAATCCTTCACACACGAATTAAGGTGTCTATATGCTACAAAGCCACTTTCTCGAGACTCCAAGCTAAAGAATTGCCAAGTTTTTTTGGATGACGACGGCCTTATACGTTTAGTTGGACGTATTGGATCGATTCAAGCTGTTGAAGAAATAGTAAAAACACCCATAGTGCTAGATGGAAATCACCGAGTTACACATCTACTTATAACCCATTATCACAAGAAGGCAGCTCATGCAAATAATGAAACAGTATTGAACGAAATGCGTCAGAAATTCTTCATATTTCGTTTGAGGAGCGTAATTAGAAAGGTTACTCATGACTGCCAATACTGCAAAAACCGAAAAGCAATGGTATGTAATCCACCGTTTGGAAATCTTCCCCAAGCTCGTCTGGCACATCATCATCGCGCTTTTTCCTACACTGGTTTAGATTATTTCGGACCTGTTGCAGTAAGCGTCGGAAGACGGTCTGAGAAGAGGTACGTGGCCCTATTCACATGCCTTACCACAAGAGCCATTCACTTAGAAGTGGTACACAGCCTTTCAGCAGATTCTGCAGTTATGGCTTTACGTCGTTTCACGGCTAGACGTGGCACGCCAACCGAAATTTGGAGCGATAATGGAACCGCCTTTGTCGGTGCAGTTAAAGAACTAAGACAGCTGTATGATACTCCAGTTAAGGACTTCGCTACAAATTCTAGCATTGCTTGGCGCTTCATTCCTCCAGCGGCACCATTTATGGGAGGTGCTTGGGAAAGGCTAGTCAGGTCTGTTAAAGTGGCTCTTAGAGTAACGCTTAACGAGAAGAAGCCGCGAGATGAGCTGTTGGTGACACTCCTAGCAGAAGCAGAAGCACTCATTAACAGTCGTCCACTGACTTATGTAGCTACCGACTCTACTGAGGAGACACTCACGCCGAACCATTTTCTTTTAGGTTCGTCCTCTGGAGCGCCGGCATCTATTTCACTGACTGACCTAAATCTCGTTGGCCGGTCAAATTGGAAAAAAGTCATCCGTTTATCTGACCATTTTTGGCAACGCTGGCTTCGCGAATATCTGCCTACACTCATACCAAAACAGCCCAGTCGAACCAACCAACGAAATCTCGAGGTAGGGGACATTGTAGTAATTGTAGATGGAAACCTTCCTCGGGGTACTTGGCCCAAAGGACGAGTGTCTGCTATATACCCTGGAAAAGATGGTTCGGTGCGGGTAGCAGAGGTAGTAACTGCCGGAGGGACACTTCGAAGACCGGCAAAGAAGTTGGTGCGGTTGCCTGTAGGAATTAATGATTAGATAAGTTATTTTAATTGCAAAAAAAATATTGTTTTTATTATTTTTACTTTGTATGTATGTGCATGATACTTTTCATTTTTCTTACCTATGCATGTAAACTTTATTACTATGTTACCTATTAAGTTCTGTTACTTTCAAAATGTTATATTATGTTGTAATTAGTATAGTCTTCCCACGGGAGGGGAGAGTGTTGCGAACTGGCAGCTAAAGTTTTACTGGCAGCTAAGGTTTTATTTTATTTTTATATATTTTGACAAATGTTTAAAAAGTATTGTCTGTCAGTTTTCGTCTTCTACTTCAGCTTTTTTCCTTGTAATGGTTTCTTGTTTGTTTCCTTAAATTTTAATATATTTTTACATATTAAACTTGCGTTTACAGTCCACTAACATCCCAGTTACTAATAACAATAGTTTAATAAATCGGCTATTGTTCTTCATGATATTTCTTAGACTTAGACATTGCCACTTTAGTGAATTAATTTTCAGATCTAAAGATTGCTCACTTTATAGTCAGGCGCACAACATAACAAGAAAACCATCGAAGTGCGTGTCGGGCCACGCATAAAGTGGTCTTTAGTGATGAATTGATATCATCAAATATCCAAATAAAAACTATTTTTTTTATGTTAAATGTCCATTGCCCTTTACCGTCCTCAACATGGGCCTCTCAATGATCACTACTTTGGACGGTCATAGGGGTATTGCCATAATCACTAGGGTTGCCGTAATCTAGTGATTACGCCTAGTGGCTTACGCTTGGCAGACGAATACAGACGGAGCTCACAAGAAGATGCCGCTGCACATCCTTTTGATATCAACCCTTAATTGCCTTTTATGACACCCATAGGTGGAGTAAACATGCCCAATGCAGCAGTACGCGGAATGCAACAGCCGCCCGCCACAGCGTAGCTTATTGTATAGAACACGTTACACAGGCAGCAAGGCAAAACGGCCCAAATTAATAATCAGTCTAATCCAAAAGCTTTAGATTTGAGGATCTAATCCAAAAACTTTGGCATTGCGGGTTTGGCTGTTTCTGTGTTAAGTGTGATCTTAACACAAAAACAAATCAAGCTCAAAATCTTAAACGCAAAGATTTTGGATTAGATCGAGTATTAATTTCGGCCAAGAACTACTTTCAAATCGCCCAACCTTAGTACACGGGAACCGCGAGGTGTCGCGGCAGCGTCTGAAGAAAATATCGAGCGATTTTTATACAAAACAGTGCGACAACAATTCTGCTGTCGGTGGTCTGCAACACCAGTTATTTAATACGTATGATATCACTGTATGTCATAATATCAGCCGATGGACGTCCACTGCTAAACAAAGGCCTCACCAATAGATTTTACACAATTATGCCACATTTTGGGAGGAATTTGCCAGGATTCACCACGCTTGGCAGGCAGGGTTGGTATGGTTACTGTTGCACAGAAAAAACGCTGCCGCCGATCCCTCTGGTGTATAGTCCCTAGTCACTTTTTACGACACCCAGTGTATAGTCCCTAGTCACTTTTTACGACACCCACGGGAGGAGATAGATTGGTTATTTATTCTTAATCCGGTATCCGGAATTTAATATAAAATAAAATAATAGTATGCTATATTTACCGCTAAGACACCAACAGTGTCCTTCGAGTATATTTATAACTCAACTGCGATCGCCAACCCGTCAGCCAAGCGTGGCGATTATGGCAAAATCCCCCAATGAGCACAGAACACCAGCCCATACCGGTCGTTGTGGCAACCTTTTGAGGAGGCTTTTGTCCAGCAGTGGACGTTTTTACGGCTGAAATGATGATGTTTTACTGAATTTTTTAAGATATCTGAAATTTTAAATAACAGTTGCTGAAACCTCGCGCCAACATTGTTGGGTGCGAAAAAGTTATCCAATTCAAGTTTACGATGCAGTGAACCAGCGTAGCGTTTTATTTCACAAATAAACAATACCACCCATTGGTTTTACTAGGCGATAAAACCCATTTATAAAGCTGATCAAATAGTGGATTCTGTTGGTACTACGTATCAAAATGTTTAGACTACCACATGATATGCATGCATTGATTTGTAAGCATTAAAAATGTATTTTTTGAATATGAAACATTTTCATCTGTTTACAATTATAAAGTAGTTATGCATGGTTGGTGCAGTGGCTGATACAGTCGGCTGCTGCGCACCGGGTCGTGGGTTCGATTCCCGCACGGAACAAATATTTGTACGATCTGCAGGTAGTTGTTCCGGGTCTGGGTGTATTGTGTGTGGAATTTGTGTTTGTAAACGCACCCACGATACAGGAGAAATCCTAGTGTGGGGCAACGTTTTATAAAAAAAAAAAAACAAACAAACAAACAATAGTTAACAGTGGTTGGCTAATGGCCGAGATTCAATCTAATCCAAAATACTCAGATTAAAATTTTTGAAATACATTGTTGTGTTACGATCACATTTAACAAAATGCAAAAAAGCAATATTGTTGAAAAAATCTTGCAATAAAACAAATGAGATTTTACTGCTTTTACTTGCTTACTGCAAAACTGTATTTCAATGAACATACCAGTTGTTTTAACAAAACTTTGGCAGATCTGTATTAGGTTCAATATATATTCTCTGTCTGTAATATTATAAAATGTAAATGTTAAGAATTCATACATTTATGAAAGGGGTTATTACCCGCATGAAATTACACGTTTTACTGTCTCTTTGTAGCTAGGCTAACATCGATGTGGAACTGTCAACGCAGCTATGACTGTGTTCAGCACTTGACACAGATGGGAGACGAGGTAAGTGCAGCTCGCGCTGTTAGTTGCAACGCATTCTGCAGTGTATAAAGCTGACCCCATCTACTTAAAGGGAATTGACTGCGTATGAACGGTTTTTATGTATTCCCGATCAAAGTGGCTATGTCAAAACCATAGCAGGCACAGTAACAGTTGTTGTCGACGTTTGCACGGAACGCTCCCGTTGTTGCTTTGCTTGTGATAAATTTCTCGTTGGGTACTCTTTTGTTCAGGTTCGTGTTGGAAAATTGGCACCGCTTTTACTATTGTTAGCCTCTGTAGATGAATTGTGTTCGATTTGAGGGGATAAATTACAATAAAAACATCCAATACGATTTATTTCACAAGATATATTACTGTGATACATTATTCTTTGTGTTTATAACATTTGTTTGCTATTCAATGCGTACTATATACGTGAAAGTTTCTTACTAAAAAAATGAGCACCGTTTATCAAATGTAGGTATCGAAAGACATGTAAACGGAACCGTAAACTGCTTTTATTCATTTTTTTTAAAACATTGCCCCACACTAGGATTTCTCCTGTGTCATGGGTGCATTTACAGACATGAATTTCACTTACAATACACCCAGAACCGGAATCACTACCTGCAGATCATACAAATATTCGTTCCGTGCGGGAATCGAACCCACGACCCGTAGCTCAGCAGCCGACCGCATCAGCCAATGCGCCAACCGTCGTTTGAAAATAAAATGAAGCATATATTAACTGCCGATAGAAAATACTCAGAAGGAACTTCATTTAAGCAGGAGAAATGCCAAGAGTTGCATATTCAGAACTCGGTTCGAATAACAAAATAAAATATACAAACAATGTTATACAAACATCGTTTAAGTTTATTTATACACTCTTTATTGTACACCAAAACGAACAACATAAACATAAGTTTTAATAAAATATACAGTACAATAGGCGGCCTTATCGCTATCCGCGATCTCATCCAGGCAACCATTTTAGTTTAGTTTGGAATTCTGATGAAGTATTATTTATCCATCTTGATTTGGAAAAACTACATATGCACTTATATTATCTTTCACCTGAATTTAAAAAAATGTGACTTAAGCAATGTGTTAAAATTTTGTACCAAATCATATTTTTGTAAAAAAAACATGTTGAGATTCGAACAGTGAAACAAAAAGCGTATTATTTTAGATACGCCGCGGCTTTGATACCGGGTCGCCCATAATTTATCATCACCATCTTTTGACAAACTCTAAATATTTCAGTCCCTTTTGTTCCTGTAAAATAAACCACAATAACAGGAACGGTACAAATCAGCTAAACGCGGGAAATGTTACCAATTCCAAGGGGGAAATTCCGGTGGGAAAATATCTTTGGAATAAATGTGAATAAATAGGGCTTGCGAGATTAAAAGCGGACCGCTTGATATATGGCAGTCGGCGGCGGCACCCTTGGGCGCCGGGTCACGAGTTACTGGCTAGCAGATAAAAAGGACTAAGATTCGTAAATAAATTTACAATCGGCGAGTACAGAAATATATGCTACAGTTAACATTATCATTTTAGTCAATAGCGGTTAGGTAGCGTATTGTAACAGTTTTTATTTATATATACTGTAACGATGTGAAGATATTACTCGTGCTTTAGGTATAAAATAAAAAAAACTTTCAGTTAAGCATTAACATTGCTATAAAATACGAGGAAGCAAAAAAATTGTGAAATGAGTAGCAAATCACGTTTCAAATTTACCGAAATATTCTTTAAAAGTATACTGAAAAAGTTAAAAGATTTATCTAAAATCTGTCTGTATGGTCTTTGATACATTTATTCATAAAAATACTAATTTATGTGATAAGAAAACAGATTAAAGAGAAAAACAAACCGATGATTTAAATGGAAGTTAATAATTTCCGCATAATAAAATAATGCACGGTAAAGCTGGAGTCCAAGGAGTGGAATATTTTGTCCGCGATTAAGTTGAATTTTAAGTGGGAAGTTGTGCCCAAAGTACTAATGGAAAAGTTGTCGGGATCTGTCGGGGATCTGGATGAAGTGGATAGAAGAAGGGAATACGCTCGTTTAATTTGAAGACGAAATTATTGCGAAATATAAAACACATTTAAATGAATCTAGTGTCGGGACAATAGCTTCGAGACGTACCTACTAATATTTAAATTGGAGTAAGTATTTAGTGGACTTTCATGAATGAAAGTCTATACATACGTCTGCCCTAAGTGTATAAATATTCTTAATTCGAACTAACAGTGCATGACATTCAAGATAATTAAATATTGTTATAGGTAGATAATTTATTTTTGAGTAAACATTTACAATATTATTCAATAATTTATATTAGCCGAGTGAAGTTAAGTAAGTAATGCTTAGAGAACACATCTAGTGTAATGTTACGTGAATTCCACTTAGGTGAGTTCAATTAATTTAGTAATGCTAAGTCCTCTAAATCCTATTATAATCATTAGTATTAGTTATTAAACCAACAATCGGAATATTAATGTACTCCTTTAAGAATTTACATAAAGTTTTTACTTAAAGAATATTCGATTAGATTATAATATTGTACGTAGTTCCAATTTACATTAGAATAAACGATTCTTATATTAAGATTAAGTAGTAATATTAAGTACTACATTAGCCTCTCGCGTGTCACTTGCCGGCTGCCGTGTAGACACAATAGATTTTTAATTGTGTCTCATTTTGCGACACTCAATGAGATGCAATTAGTGTTATAATTTAATCGTAGATATATTCATAATCCTTTATTACTATCACATATGCACGGCTCCAGTAATTTCGTATTTTATTGACATTTGTATTAATGATTTTATCTACCTCTTTACTTATAAAGTTAAAGTACCTTAGTGTTACAGCATTTAGCAACCTCTAATAATTAAAACTAACTTCATGCCATGATCAATATTTTCATACTAGTATATAAAAGATAGGGATTCTTGGGACAGATTGTAACAAGTTTAAATATGGTTCAAAAAGTATCGTTTTTTAAGGTCCAATGTGAAAAACCAGCTTAATTCACGATCGAAAAAGAGAAATGCCAAAATAAGTTACCTTTATGAATACAATAGATAATCGATTACATTATAACCGTTTAAAGTCACTCAGCGAGCAATGGTGTGAATTATGCTTAGTATTTCTTCTTTACGAGATCGCATCAGAAATGAGAAGATCCGTAAAATAACTAAATTTGCTGGAATAGCTAAAAATATTTGCAAGCTGAAGACGTGGCAATGGGTGAGACACATAATTCGTAGCAATGATGTCTGTTGGCCTCCAACTAAGATGGGCAGACGAACTGGTAAAGGTAGGTGGGGAGTTGTTGGATGCGGGACACAACCGGTACAACTAAATATGAAGTATGAAGCCCTCGTAAGAAATCACTTGGAGTGTAACTATTTGCTAGGCTATTTGGAGTCCAAATGAAGCCAAGATAAAACAATGTAGAACGTATTCAGCTTTAAGTTGTATGGGATGTATCCAGGATATCCATTGATATATCCAACCTTATTTATCTTCGGCATGGTGGGATATCACAAATTGGAAGCGAGGCGGGAGGTAGCATTAGTCACATATTTGTTTAAAGTACTAAGGGGTCAAATACATAACCCAGCCATCCTGCTGGAGGTCCGACTGTGCGTGCAAGAGAATAACATGGGGCGACGGCGGCGGCCTGAGCGGTGGTGCTGAGCGCGCGCACCGATTTACTACAGCAGGCACCATTCTCGCGAGCGTTACGCACGCTCAACGCCATGGCTGGCTGTACTGATTTGTTTTCTTGCTTACTGAACGAGTTCACACAGATCACTTGCTATTATATATATTTTAGTCATATTGTGATAAATATGATTTTAGTATAATATGAAAAACTTCACTACCGAATTAGGTAATACCCTGTAATGATAGATGTAAGGGAAGATAAATAAATAAACTATTGAATTCAGAAAGCAATCCAGAACTAAGCATGAGTATAATTTCGTGGAGTTCAGAGCAAAGACTCTAAGCGAATTATACCGAGTTAAATAGGATCATATAGTATATCCTCACTTGTTTACTTTGTACATTGCAAGTCCCTCGGGGTTAGTCGAACATCATTTAATGTGGACCACATTTAAGTACTACATACGTTGAAAGACCGACTTCTATTTAGTTCGTGGCACTAATTAGATTGTCATTAACGGTGACTATTTATCTACGATACTCATAATCAGAAATGTAGCATTTTTTATTTTTTATTCGGCCGAGTGGAAATTCATGATTTTCCTTCGCCCCGGGGAAGGACGAAGGGATATGCCGCCGGACTTCTACTGGCTAAAACCACTGGGGTGGTCATGTTCGGCACCTAAGAGGGGCTCCAGGTCCTCGTATGATCACACTAGAGTCACCCACTGGTGCCACGCTTATAGGCACATCTCTGAGAGGATGACTGTAAAGTAGGCACCTCTCCAGGGGGATTGTAAAGGATCCCCCGAATCGTCCCTGTACGCTGTGCTAGGCGCTCATGGCATTGCGTGTGCGCCACCGCCTTTTTGTGGGTCGCTTGGTGTGGGAACGCAGTTTCCCCAATCTACGCATCCGCGAACCCAGAGGCCCCCCACCTTATAGCGACGGAAGGGGGTTTCATGCGTTTAGGAATTAGGTGCTAGGGCGGTTGTTACCCTAGCGCTGTCTCCTCCTTCCTCGAGTAGGATCGGCCCTCTCCCGGTCCCACTCTGCGGTCCCACTCTGCGGTCCCCTTGAGCATGACGCTCTCACAGGAGACCACTGCATTCCAGTTTTCATGCTCCGCCAAACTAGCCGACACTACTGCTGGCAGAGAGAAATCTTGCCCGATCTGATTGACCAGGATCCACCGCTCAGCAGCCCACGCAGGGCACGCCTCGAGCGTGTGCTGTGCAGTGTCCTAGTCGCTATGACAATGGTGGCATTGTGCCGTGGCCTCACGTCCTATCCTGTGCAGGTACGCACTGAAACAACCGTGCCCAGTGAACACCTGCGTCAGGCTGTAGGTGACGCACTCGCTCGTTCTGAGTCTGGCTCCAAAGAGCGGCAGGATGGCCTCCACGACGCGCTTGGTCGCAAATTGCATCCGCGGGCGGTGACGCCACTCCAAGTGCGCGCCGCTGAGCTAGCCACCTCAGCCTGTCCAACGCCCCTGGAGGCGCGCCTTCACCGCTCTAGCAGAGGGAGCGTGTCTGATCGTAGACCCACGCCGTTATCCCGCCAGGATGTTGAAAGGCGGAACACGTGCTAGGAGAGTTGCCGCCTCATAGGACATTGTTCGGTATCCTCGTGCGTTCCAGATATGCACTCTGCGCTGCAGACCGTGAATTTTGGTTCTGCAGCGCTGGACGCCTGACAGTCGAGCTGACCATACAGGCGCCCCGTAAAGGGCTACGGATCGCACGAACCCCCTGTTGTGACGGTGAACCACATGATCCCCCGAGATTGGGCAGCAGCCGGTGTAGTGCACCCACTACCCTCTCGATTCGGGGGACGAGGCGCTGGAAGTGCTCCTCGAAGCCCCAACGATTGTTCAGGGTGAGTCCCAGTATTTCACGTACCTACCAGCCCACCCCGATTCGTGCATCACCAACGCCAGGTCGGGACCTACTCGCGACAGGTGCTCAAGAGTCTTCGGGTAATTATTCTCTGGAATAGATTCGAAGCCTCGTCGAGCAGGCAAATGGGACGGTACACAGAAGGAGACTCCGCGGGCCTTCTTTCCTTCCTTAACAGAAGCAATCCAGCTTCCTTCCAACCGGACGGGAATACGCTGCGACGGCGACAGTTATTAAATAGCCGGCTCATGCTCGTCCCCAAGAGACTACAGTGCATACACCCATGTGCGGCCCGGAATACCGTCCGGACCCGGTGCAGTGCTGCTAGCCTTTAGGCGGCCAATGGCTCGGCCCAACTCCCCTTCCGAAGCCCCCAACTCCTCGGTCCAATCCAAGGCAGTCGGGGGTGGGGAGAGACCAGGACGGTCTCGGATCGCTGGGGGGATCTTGACCTAGACTCGCGCTTACCCTTCCATTGCAAAACAACTTGAAACGGCCCACTCATAATCTTAGTGTGAAACTTATCTTTAGTTACAGAACCAAACAAGCACTAAACTATACTGCTTGTTCGGCACGCTTAATATTTATTTTTTGCTTGATTCTAGCCCACTGTAAGACCATGGGAGGGTTATGCACAGTTTTGCTTTAGAAAATTGTTCGAACTAGATAAATTATATTAAGGCATAGTTTATACTAAGAACAGGATAACATAAGCACTTCCTGACCGACATATTAAGCTGCTTACGTGAAGTTCCGAGTAGTTTCTACGCTGACGGGGAAGAAACAAAAACAGTGAAGAGTGTATCGACAGCTTCGCAACCGGAAGTTCTAAGCGACAACTTAGCGAAATATGTTATTGTAATCTTAAAGCCATACATTCTTGTGTCAAGAGAATTGCTGTTATATGAACTATCATCGAAATAAAGAAAAGGCAATGCCATATAGACGCCAAACGGCTAAGTAATTCAGGTCGCCAAGGTGAAAGATACAGATATGTGCGGAAGATTTGGGAAGTATTCACCGCTTCTTGCATAATTTCCCAACTTCTCTCTCACATTATTTATAAATCTACTTGTTGTAAGGAATTGTGATTGTATGGATTTCCGAATATCTTAGATATGTAACTATAATTTTTGATCTAGACCTTTTAAGCATACAACTACACTAATGAAATATTGGAAATTGACTTTACTAATTAAATCTATCACCTACTGCAGTGGTGTAGTGGCACCTAATAAAACCTACGACGGCTTTGTACAATAGTGCTAAAAAACTTGTTTCGTTAGAGAAGTTCATTAAGAGGGCGCAGCCGGCCTAGAGAGCAGTTTGTGAAGCTCGCGCTTGACCTAATTAGTGTTGCGCCACTGTCACTATGACGAGGATTTGTTTTTGTAAGTTCTTTTGTTTTAGTAATGTTTAACAGCCAGTTGCGACGGCACACACAATGTGTTATGTCGCGACAGCGCTATGTTAATGAGTAATTTCTGAGATTGTTATGCCAGCAGAATTTTTATGGTGACAAGTCATAAAGAAAACCTATCGTATTGCGTCGCGACGCGTTACATATATGTGCACGTACTGCCTCTAAAAAAAGTTATATTTACTATTCTGAAACCTATCTATGGTTATAAAGGACTCAGACTTTGACATGTGTTAGGTAAACATCTTGGGTATCGACACCTTAACGCTGGACTACTGTTTGCACCACAGTCATTGTCACATTTATTGGAATACCCATGTCCAACTGTGGGCTCACAAGATGATGACATTATATACAAAAGTAAGTAATTTGTTACATCTTATTAGTAATGACGATACTAATCGTTCTACTTGTTTATGAAATTATTTACATTAACCTAAGTAC
Source organism: Diloba caeruleocephala (assembly GCA_947459985.1). Taxonomy (NCBI): domain Eukaryota; kingdom Metazoa; phylum Arthropoda; class Insecta; order Lepidoptera; family Noctuidae; genus Diloba; species Diloba caeruleocephala. Next base: position 10,975,848 of record OX381618.1, read on the forward strand.
GTTACTTAATTTCAATTACATAAGCGACTTTGGCAAAGGTACTACAATATTTTAACCCGAAGCGTAGACACCCTTTCACTTGGCACATGGCGGTGGATAAGTGCGTGAAAAAGAAAAAGAGCTGCTTTCTAAATTGAACTTCTTTTCTTTAAGCAATTCCTTTAATTTATTCATAGCGACTTTTATGGCATGTCCCCTTTTAACACGGAATTCTTATCCGAATTGGCCGGCGGCATTTTTTTATATTTTTGTAAGTCAGAAAATTGATTTCGATTGCACTTGTCCGTCCCATCTTTATCTATATTATGTAATGGAAGTTACGGAAATGTTTTATTAAGGTTTATAAAAATTTGGTGCTAACATTTGATATTTCGGAATATGGTTACACAGACTATTCTCTTTCCTAGATTATTTTATTCTGATAATATTACGCTTGACTTTCATAAGGGTTAGGTGCAGGTACTGATATTCACTAGTTTCGTGATAGAGACGAGGCTGACAAGATCATTATTATCATATCTGCTCGAAAACTGAAATGATCACATTCCGCCGATTTCTAAAACCAACATTTCGTTTTAACAGAAAAGAATGCTGCCGCAGCGGTTCTTCTATCTTTTCGACAGACCGTTAGTTGCCTTTTACGACATCGATAATTTTTCCAAGACTATCTATTTACTGCGCTACGAATCGTGGGTTCGATCACTCACTCAACAAATATTTATAGGTCCTACAGATAGTTTTTACGGGTTTGGATGCTTATGCATGTCAGATTTGTATCTGTAAACTGTGTCCATGACTCCGACGAACAATGCAGAGCAAAAAATGTTTCTTTTTTGTAAAATATATGGTATGATCTATTCGTAGTCTACATCACATGCATATCGTTACTTAATAACTGGTGCATTATTTATAGAGATTCTAAAAATGAAGAGATTATAATAATACGAGGAATTAATAAGGGTGGTGTTTGAGAATTCAATAACGTTTCTTTTTTGTTTTTACTATAAACGTGTAAATATTGTATACTAGTAGCGTTTTATAACACAATTTCGTAAATAAAAGTAGATTACAAACGAATCTAATCAATAATTAACATTTTAATAATATTTAAAGGATAACGGCCTTATTAACTTCCAAAATCATTATTAACAGCTAACTAGCTTTTGCCCGCGGCTTCGCACGCGTGGAATTTGGAAATCTACACCATGTTGTTGAAAACATTCTATAATGTCCAACGCTTTTATTAGGAACGTCTAACGAAATGAAAAAAAAAAGATCTTTATTTTAGCAAGTAGGTAGTAGTAGTATTTCAAAAATCACTTTTATTCGTCAATAAATTTAGATGATTCTAGCATTGACTCCCTCTGAGAAGATACGCCGAAACAAATCAAAGGTTTCTGTTTTAAAGTCCAGACATATTTAGATAATTTAAATCTGTGTAGAGGGATCATGCTATATCTCCGGATGACGAGATCCATAGCCCTGCCGCATATTGCTTCCAGCCCAGGCAGCCGAGTGCCAAACAACGTGTTGTTGTCTTTTGTTTGAAAACGCTTCCCGTATGGCACTGGGTGTCATCAATAGCTTTCATAAAATGTAATTTGCCCTTGTGCTGCCTAGTATTTAAAGTCCAATTACTCACTATAACCACACCGCTCATTTTGTCATTAAACTAGAGCTATAAGTCGTATTTTGTCCAATACTTTTTTCGATATTAAGATAAATTTCGCGAGTGCGCTTGCAACTGGCATCCTCGCATCCCATAGACAGGGCATTTCAAGCGAGCATACAGTGTGCCGATTGCGAGTGATTTGCTTACCAACGCGGCCAGTATCGCCCATTAGACATGCGTTTGAGATCACTCACTATAATGTGCGCTAACTGGACACAAATAACTCGAACCCTGGCTGTCAGCGCGTAGACGACCAACATGTTCTTTTTCCAACCAATTCTTCACACAGCTGTAACCTGCGTGCTACCAGAAATATAATTCCTTAGAATGGGGAGAGGGATCTCACCGTAGAGGTTTTATTTCTAATTCCTTTTGTGTCTCAGCAATTAAACTCTGGAACGTGCTTCCCCTTGATATAAAAATCTCTAAGTAAGTTTTCTTTCTTTCTAAGTAAGAATACTACTTGTAATCACTGCAATCCTAACCGACAAATATATGTACGTACAAATTTATTTGGTACTTTTTTCGATGTATTTCATTTTTAACCTAAATAAAAGGATGACTGGTAGAGAATGCCATATTGCATTAAGTCCGCCTTGTGTACCACCATTGTGATAAATAAATAAATAAAGCGCTCCGTAAGCAGAATAGCTACTTATATTGTATGTGCAAGCAGAAACATCATTAAACTATGTTAACAGCAGGATGTTGACCTTTTTACAACTAGTGCGTTCTCTACCTAGAAGTTTGGCTTCTTCAAATAAGCAGGCTGCATGTTCTTTTATAAATAGCCGTGTAGCTCCGGTCACGGATAGGGCTACCCCATTACATCCCGTGGGATTCGTAGAAGGTGGCCTAAGGAATTTTGGGACCCAGTGCATACCATTAAGCATTTTGGGTTCCCTGCAGGTGGGTAAACCACCAATACTAGCATACCCAAGGAGATTTGTTGGAAGGCAGCAAAACCTTTGCTATATGACTATGATATTGCACCAACTTTCCGTGTAGTGTCCGGACTAAGAATATAGCACCACTCTTTCTCATTCTGTGGATGTCGTAAAAGGTTGACTAAGGGACTCTTAACCATAGGGATCTGCCTATCCCTATGGTTAAGAGTCCCTTAGTCAACCGCGTCTCTTCTGTGGAACTTAAGAATTTCATTTATATTGTACGACTTAATTCTCCCAAGCCTATTTCATCATTTATCAACCAGACGCTGTTCGTCTTGTCATTGCGCCATCGTTCTATGGTGGGTGTTTCACCCGTACGTGCGAAGCGTTTTGCTTCCTCTTTTTCGTGCGTACCGCTAAAGAGTGTTTGCCGAAGTCTGTGTCTCTGATGTTTCTATAGTATAGGAGGACAAACGGCATGCGGTTCGCGTAAGCAATCACCGCTGTTCATAAACATCCTTAACAGTAGAGGAGTAGCTGATGTGTTGCCGATCTTTAGGGCAGACATACACGATTTCCTTCAAGGCCCCCATGCCATGTATCTGCCATATTTATGGGGGTTGGGCTTCGAAATGGGGAAGCACTGCTGCTATTGCTACCAACAATTTTGCTACTTCATGCCAGCCATGCCATAGCTAGCCAGCCCATTTACAAGCTCTAGTTAATTGATGACAACAGCTAGGCTCTCCCAAGCATAAATTTACGTTGGTATTATTCGCCGAAAAGTGTCATAATATTGAACGAGCAGGAGCGGTAAGCAACAGTGAAGTTGTTTAACATATCCCTTTTATGTCCATTTTACATCTTATATGAATATTTCTGGTCAGTATTATTTACTAGTCGTTCGCTTTGTTGCTACTAACAATGTAACTACTACATACCGGCATTCTGTGACGGTGTGATATCTTCCCGGTCGAGCCAGCCCATTTACGAGCTCTATAGTCAACACACAATAGTTAGGCTCTCTCGCGCAAGCGTAGACTGGCTATATGGATTGCGCATGGATAAACCGAACCGTATGAGGCGCCAATTCTCCTGGTGCGCTTGCCGTTTTTGAACATCCTGGCGGAGACGAAAGCATGGGTCTACAACCAGAAACACTTCCTCCGTCAGAGCGGCGAAAGCGCAACTCCAGGAGCGCTTGATAGGCTGAGGTGGCTGTCTCGGCAGCGCGCACTCGAAAAGTGGCAAAAGCGCCTTAGGTTGTATGTCACGGATTCATTGATCGGTGCATTTTATAGAAGTTGAAGTAGTAGAGAGAGTGGCGGGCCCGTCTCATAAAAATATAATACGTGTTTAAGTAAATTATTTGTGGTTTCCGGCAAAGAAGGGACCGCTCCTCTCCTTCCAAGAATGTCGAAAACGGCGACTAAGGGTTGATATCAAGAGGATGGGGAGAAGCATTTTCCCGTGTGCACATACAATAACAACATGCTGCAATCACACATGATGTGTCGTGTGTAAGTTAATTGGAAGTTCATGATCATTATCATATCAGTGAGAGGACCCTTAGATTTCTGCAACGAGCGGTTACATGCCGCTCTCATCCAACGACTCCCCGCGACCTTCACTAGGTCATCTGTCCAACTCTGTCAATTTCTCCCACGCTGCGTTTTCCGGTGCGCGGTCTCTAGTCGAAAACCTCTTTGCCCCAACGGCCATCAGTTCTACGAGCAATGTGCATTGTTGAGCATTGCCACTTCAGTTTACTAATCCTTTCAGCTATATCAGTAACATTAGTTCTTCTACGGATCTCCTCATTTTTGATTCGATCTCGTAGAGTAGCACAGCTCTCTCCATAGCTCGCTGAGCAACCTTGAGCTTTCTTATGAGGCCCATTGTGAGTGACCACGTCTCTGTTTCATATATCATCACTGGTCATCAATTGAAAGTTACCCTCTATGTGATATCAAATATTATCAGGTAAATTTGCCAGAATAGAATAGAATAGAATCATTTATTCAGTAAATAGGTCCTAACAGACACTTTTACACGTCATATTGAAACAACGGAGGGCATTTCGCTACATGACAACCTCTGAGAAGAAATGCTGAAAGAAACTCAGGGTTAGGTCTTTTTTGTCATTTTTTTTTTACGTCTTTTACAAATCTGTTCGTTACAAAGTATTTAAATTAGTCATCTATATATAAAAGATAAATATGGCAGTTATACAATGCAAATATCACTTCAGATATATTAGGTTTCCAGGGAAGCCACATGTGCAGAAAAGGGCTAACGCCATATGTCCCTATCGTCAACATAGTCTTTAATCCTATAATATGCTTTTTTTATAAGAATTGATTTGACGTGCGATTTAAACTTCCCGATTGTCAGATCAGTAATTTCTTTTGGTATCTTATTATAAAACCGAACGCAGTTACCTAAGAACGATTTGTTGGTTTTGGACAATCTAAATTTAGGTACTACTATTTTATGTCTATTTCTGGTATTTATACAATGAATGTCACTTTTTACTTTAAACATTAGCAAGTTTTTACGGACAAACATAATATTTTCAAAAATGTAAAGAGAAGGCATTGTTAGTACATTGATATCTTTAAAGAGGTCTCTAAGTGATTCGCGAGGGCTCATATTATATATTGCGCGGATGGCTCTCTTCTGTAATATAAATATTGAATCTACACCAGCTGCTGCTCCCCACAGCATAATGCCATATGACATTATACTGTGGAAATACGCAAAATATACAAGTCTGGCCGTAGCTACGTCAGTTAGATGCCTAATTTTCCTAACTGCAAATGCAGCAGAACTTAACTTACTTGATAAAGCCTTTATATGAGCACCCCATTGTAGTTTATAATCAATGGTTATACCTAGAAATACGGTTTCATGTACAATCTCAAGATTGTTGCCTTCGAAAATTATTTCCAATCCGACTTGAGGTACATTTGGCAACGAAAATTTTTTGTGAAATGTTTTATTTGCATTTAATAAGAGATTATTTGCAGTAAACCATTTAGACAGAGAGATTAAACTCTCATTGACATGAACAACTTCATTGTCTTTCCTGTTTATGTTAAAAATAAGCGAAGTGTCATCAGCAAATAAAATTGTATTACATAATGCTGACATCATATAAGGCAGATCATTAATATAGGCTAAGAACAGAAAGGGGCCCAAAATTGAGCCCTGTGGCACTCCCATTTTTATTAGAGACCCTGATGATGTTATACCATTTATACCTACTTTTAGCTGTCGTTTGGAAAGGTATGATAATACAAGGTCGAGCCACACAGCTGATATTAGTATTCATGAAGTGTGAATAAAATTTGCGAGAGTTTCATATCATTCGATTTTAAGTCTTCTAGGAGGATGCTGACTGTCGTTATATGATAAAAGAAAATTGAGTTCTTATCATATCCATATCAAAATCACCTTCACATATGGTTGTGTTTGTATTAGAACTCAATATTAGTTTTCCAAATTGCCAAATCGATTCTACATTAAGGTAATGAGCGATAAAAATCTGGTCGAATAACATTTTATATAAAAGATTGGTTGATGTATAATTCTCATGGAGGACGTTAATTTAAGAATTACATGTATGTCTGTGAGAAAAGAATTAAGTATAAAGAAAAAACAATAGCTAAACGTACGTTTATGGTTACAGTAATATGAGAATGTGTACTAATAACAAAGGCTAGTTAGGTATTTTATTACAGTCTGCGTGCTCATACCTAGTGACCCCCGGGAAGACGGTGGCGCGCACGTGGTCACGTGCCGCCGTGTGCGCAGCACAGCGCACAGCGAGACTTGGGGGGATCCTTTACAATCTTCCCCGAGAAGTTACTGGGGGGCGGCCTTTTTCTTTTTACGGCCCTCCACTAGAGGGGTTGACCGCTTTACAGTCATCCCCTCCGAGATGTGCCTAAAAGCGTGGCACCAATGGGTGGCTTTAGTGTGATCTTACGAGGACTTGGAGCCCCCTTCGGTGCCGAAGATGACCGCTCCAGTGGTTTTAGCCGGTAGGAGTCCGGCATACCCATTCGCCCTTCCCCGGGGCGAAGGAAGTTCCATGTAGAATTTCCACTGGACACCTATAAAAAAATAAAATAAAAGGTATTTTATTACGCGATTTAGGGTTTCGGTCTAGATCGTTGATGTTAGCATATGAATGCTATTGAATCATAACTTTCATAGCAGTATTTTAAGAATGCTATGAGTAAGGGGTATAATGTGCAAAGTACATATTTATATGGTTATCTTACGAGGTGACACATCACGCCGAAATGCCGTAGTTCATCATGATCATCTTATCAACCAAAAGACATCCATTGCTGACCAACAGCCTCCCCCATGAACAACCGACCATATGCCGCGTGTCGTCATTTTGGGGGAATTCGGCATACTCACCATATTTGGCAGGCGGATAGGTGACCGCAGAAAGGTGGCTGTTTCACAGAAGGGACGCTGCTGCCCATTCCTTTGGCTTAGAGTCCCTTAGACGCCTTTTGCGACATCCACGAGAGGAGATGGAGTGTTGCTATATTCTTAATCCGGACACCACACGGATAGTCACACCATACGACGTGGTAGTTGCTTACGGCCAAAATTAATAATCAATCAAATCCGAAATCTTTGGATTTGAGATTTAGGATTAGTCCGTTTTTTTTGTGTTAATTGTGATCCTCACACGAAAACAGATTATTTTCGAAACTTTAAATCGAAACATTACGGATTCGATTGATTATTAATTTCGGCCGTTAGTCGCTATCCTGAGAGTACGTGACAGCAATTTTTGGACTATATTCGGGAGATTTTACGTTGCATATAATTAGATAGCGTTCTACTGCGACTGACTGCAACAACCATTTTACAAAACGAGTTACGCATAAACTTTTCGTATGGTAACCGTCACGACTATACCTCGTATTGTGCGTGATATGATGGTCTGCGCGCGATATGTTGACGTCGCGACACCCGTTCTGTAGTACCTACGTCGACACGTTTGCCGTGTGACATTTTGGGCCATAATTTTTTTTTTCATCGTTTCGGCCGAATGAAATCCACTGCTGGACACAGGGCTCCCCCAAAGTACACCACAACGACCGATATGGTTGTATTGGGGCTCGTTGGGGGGTTTTGCCATAATCGCCACGCTTGGCAGACGGGTTGGCGATCGCCGTTGTGTTGTTAATGTACTCGAAGGACGCTGCTGCCCATCCTCCGATTAATCCCTTAGTCGACTTTTACGACACCCACAGGAGGAGATGGGGTGGTGGTATTCTGAGCCGGCACCACACGGGTCACTTGTCATAATAAGTAGTGCTACAATAAATCCGCCGCCGCGGTGGCAATCCTACCCACCAGCGTGTGTGAAACGTCATACAACACGGCACGGACGGTGCTTAGACGAGTGGTAGATGGTGGGGTATTCGTCCAATGAGTCACCTTAATATTTAGACAGCATCGAAACCTATGTCAAAGTCCCTGGGTCTACGGTTTAATTAGTTGGGCGATTATAGGGATGACATAAGCCCCTGCAGCTGTCAACCGCCGTCAGCATCAGACGTGGACTGCCGTGAACACCTCGTCGACTGGAGTCGACGACAGCTAACATAGGAGTGTCTTTGACTGAATACGAATGAATCCATTCCGTGTCGTACTCCGTAAGCGCATTACGTAGTATCATTAACTGACTTCAAGAAGGAGAAGGTTCTAAATTAGATGTGTTTATTATTTATTTTTATAAAAAAACACACTAAAAAGAAACAAAATATAAATTTATAAACAAAAAAAAATACATACAAGAAAAAATTTACATGATATAAAATATAAAAACATTTAAAAGAAAACAAATATATAATAGTAACTAGCTTTTGCCCTCTGCTTCGCACGCGTGGGATTGTAATAAATAGCGGTTTTTTTTAAATCTTTATTAAAACCTTCCGTGGGCCTGGCGTGGCTCTGGAACATACAAAAACAATATTTGCCTAATTGGTCGAGCCATTCTCGAGTTATGCATTTAGAAAAGAAGGCGTTTAAAAAAAGAGTTACTAATCGTTAACTGGTAAAACCTAGCATGTGCCAAACTAGGTAAAAGCCCGAAAAGTCGTCTTATTTTAAATATCAAAACTAGTTGGTAAATCCCTAAGATTTACAAGTAAAACTTGAGATTAGTCGACATTTTACAGTTACTATATAGTGCAAGTGGAATTGATTGATTTTACCTATTCGTTGATTATTACTTTACAGTACAGGTGAAATAGAAGTGAAAACACCTTTATGTATTAAAGTCAGGGATCACCACCACTACCACTAGTCAGTAGTTTTTAAAATAATAGTGATATCTATCTATCTAGCCCAGGGATTCCTAAAGTAGTCGATATCGGTTTCCCAGGGGTCGACATAAACGAAAACTGATTTTGGGGTCGACGAGGTCTAAAAATCGATCCCTAATAACAGAAATACTTATATAAAACTTTCAAGATACTGTATAAGTTGTGTTACGTGTACCAACTTGTTATAAGAGTGACAAATTTTTTTTAGGAAATAACATAGTTGTTAGTCAGTCTGGTTACAAACATTTTGACAAAACAAAGAAACCGTTTGAAAATCTACGAACGTGGAGATTTAAGGCTGCAGCTCACCAATATTGAACCGGATTTAGCTAGATTGGTAGAAAGTCGCCAGGTGCATCCATCACACAGTTTCTTTTTTCCTTCCTTTGCGATTATAATGTCTTTTTCAAAAAAATCATTACCTACTTATGTATTTTTACGTAATTTGTATTAATAATTATTAAATATACTTGATATTTACTGAATTTTGTAATTTTTTTATGAGAAAATGATGTCAAGTTTACTCATTTAACCAACCGTAAAGTTTTTAAATGGGTAAGTATTTTGTATCAATAGGAAAAAAAACTAGAGATAAGATTTTAAAGTAATTTGGCTATGGGGGTCTGAGGTATCAATTCATTTTGGGCAAGAGTCCCCTCTTGTCCAAAATAGTTTGGGATCTAGCCCATGCGAATTTTGCAGAATTGTGCAATTTCGTCACTTATATGCTGACAACGGGGCTAATAGTATGGGTATAAAACCTGCGCGATTGCAACAGAATACAGACTTAGTAATCTGTATATACACCGATTCAGTCTCAAGCAAAAATTAAAAACATGACTCATCGTGTATAACTGGCGATGTTAACAATCTGAAATAATTAATTAGTGACATAACAAATTTAAATTACTTAATTCCAAGTCAATAAAATTATTCTTAGATGATTTAAATCAACAAATTGACAATTTAATAAAAAAAATAAGGCAAATTATTACTCTTATTTTATTGGGAAGGCAAAAAATGCATCTAGAGCGAATTGGGAAGTCGTAAATAAAGAACGGGGAAAAGGTGACACGCAAGTAATTATTTTTATGTGATAATACAAAATAGTGAAGGGGCGTCGTTCAAAAAAACTAAGGATGCAATAAACACTAGATTTCTAAATGCGGCAGCAGCATGCGGCTCGCCTGTTGCAGACGTTGCCAGCACCATCCGTGCGCTGACGGCAGCACGACCGATGTGAATACCACCAAAAAATTCGAAAGACATTTACGGCATCTCAATGAAGCTCTTAAAAATCGTGATGGGTTCTCTTGCACCGGTACTGGCCGATCTGTTTAACATGTGCCTAGAGGAGGGAGCTTACCCCTCGGCGCTCAAAATAAGTAAAGTCTTGCTGATTTTCAAAGGAAAAGGTAAACTGGAGGATATGGATACCTTTGTCTATAATACGTGCCATAGCCAAAGTGTTTGAGAATGGACTGAGTTCTCATCTCGTCGAATACTTGTTGGTGAGTGATGCCCTCTCCGATAGTCAATATGCATATTGGGCGCGCCGATAAGGCAACTTATTAAATTGTTTTTACCGACGGCGGTAAACACTTTTATGGTAATGCCATTCACTTAAAGTAGCTGCGAACTTATAAAATCACAGAAAGTCATAAATATAAATACAGCTGTCTATAATCTTTATAGCAGATGAAAACGAGAGAGCAGTAGCGTCTGCAGAAAGTTGCCTAATGATCGTTACCACGTACACAAACGCCAGTTCCAACGTAAGCGAGTCAAAGTCTATCAAACAATATGAAACTGATAGACAGCCAACATCGACGCGGTGCCGGTATACGGAAATATTCACTCCGCTACGAAATTGAATTCCAATATATACGTCGAAATTACTTGTACACCTCCTTGTCGAGTGAGGAATTGAATGGAATATAATATAGTTAAACGTATTTTCGACGGTGTATGTACTATTAAAATTATATTACAGTTTTCTGTATATATTATATGAAACATTTTTATTGAAACGAAACGTTTGTCGTATAAATGTTATCTATTTTTATGGTATACTGTGGGAATATTTTATCATATTCAACTCGTTGGCGCAGCATTGAAGAGCGTTAGGGAAAATACAAACAGTATTTATTCAATTTATTAGTTATAAAATCTTAAGCTGAACAATCATAAATTGCAATCTGCGCGAACATAGAACAACTAGCGGCGGCGCTAGAGGACGTTCACTCAAATTTATGAGTCGCACTGCGGAATATAAATTCTTGCGTGGCTCTCCGACGATGAGACCGCGAAAAGTTTATACACTAGGTTCGATACCATAAACATGGCGCTTTGACGCTGTATTCTCTATTATTATAATGTAATTAGTGGAAACATGAAAAAGCTTTTCTTCGGTGTTTAGAAATATCGTCTGTTTGTGTTTTGTGATTGTACTCGCCAGATGTACCTAATGATTTGTGATATTAGTATAAGTAATTATATCGAATAAAAGTAGGGCTAAATACGTTCACTTAGAACGAAACAAGTAGGTAAATATTTTGGTTTACGTGAATCATAAACTGGCCTTGTTTGTTAAAACTAAGTTAAAAACATGAAGTTGTCTATAAAGGTTGATTTTTTCAAATAAATTATAATAAATTTACTAAGTTCGCCTTCGTTATGTAGGTTAAAGTCTCGAACCTTCCGAACTTATTCGTGGGCAATATCTCTCTTAAAGATTTAATTTAAGAAATACCTGACTGAAAATATGTTTCAAGGGTCGAAATTTCCAAAGTTTTCGGTGATTTTCGATGACTTTCCATTTTAAGTACGTTCATTAAATGTCTATAGTAATCGTTTAAAATAAACTCATTTTAGGGCTGAGTATTAGAAACTTTGATACTAGAGGAACTCTACTGGGATTACCCCGTTGTCTGTCTGTCTGTCGGACCCTTATCTCATTAACCACTACTGGCATTAACTCGAAATTAGGTAGATTTGTCGAAGTGGTATAAAAAAAATGTATTTCACGTGCAAGAATTCACAAAATTATAAAAATTATAAAATTTCTATAATTCAAATAAAAAATGGCGTCCATATATATGGGTTGTAGTCAAAAGTCAGTTAACAATTTGATTTGGGGTCTCCTATGAAAGAGGTTTGTTTACGTTACAAAACTTTATTTATGTAACCGAAAATTCCAAAGTATTGTCTTATTTATGAAACTGATAGTCATACACCATCATACTAGCTAAAAGGCGTCCACTATACAAAAGCCTCCCCAATAAACGACCAGTTACATATGCCGTGTGTCGTAATTTTGGAAGGAATTTTCCGGTACTCAGACTGTCCTCTCCGGCAGACTGGCCGCTCTTCTACAGAAGGGACACTACTGCCCATTCTTCAGGTTTAGAGTGCCTTAGTAAACTTTTACGACATCCACGAGAGGAAATGGAGTGGTGCTATATTCTTAATCCAGGCACCACACGGACAGTAGTCACAGATAGAGTTATGAAGCTTGCGCTTATACTCATAATAAGCTGAAACGCGCATTTCATAGATTATTTTTAGGGTTCCGAACGACCGAAGGAAAGAACGGCGGAACCCTTATCACTCGTGTGTCTGTCTGTCCGTCTGTCACAGCTAATTTGCTCCGAATTTACTGGACCGATTAAGTTGCAATTTCTACACATGGATTTTTATATATTTTTATAAGTCCGCCTTATGTATACTCAATGTACATAAAAGTTTAAATAAATAAATAAATTTTTGTGACCCAAACACGGAAGTATAACGTAAATAAATGAATTTTGAATATGGGGACCCCAATTTTCTATAATACCCCCCACTTTTGGGGGGTAATATAGAAAATTTCAGAATACAGTTTTGCAAACTGTACCGTGTAACATATTAAATGGAAGGGCTTGTTGTGACGGTTTCAAATATAATTAATTTATATTTTTGTTTTAAAAAAATTGAAGAAAATTGCTGAAAAATTACCATTCCCCTCACCCACTTATCTCAGAAAAAATATAGCCTAATAAAAAAAATTTGTTATAGTTCTTTACATATATATTACAGGAAAACCTATAAGAACTCTTTACTCTTAAAATAACATGGTAAATCTTTCAATGATGTGCATACAAACTTACATCTGCAGTTGGAATATACGGGAGAACATGTTTTTGAACTACACTGTTAAGTTTGCTCTTCGGATAAATTATTGGTACTACTCGTGCGCCTTAACTAAAGATAAAATATTCATCGTTCGGAAATCGACCTAGTACCCTTTCCACATGAGTTCTACTCGCACTAGTCCGGTTTTTTTATTTATACGAGGAGGGATCAAAAAGGAGTGAGAACGAGATAGAATATAATGACTATTGATAACTTAATAATTTATTTTTCTACATAGTTGCCGAGTCTCTCTACACACCGAGTTCAGCGCTTTTCCAAGACTTCAATTCCTTTTACAAAAAAAAGTTTTGTCTTGGTCCTGCAAAAAGAAAGCTCTCCACGGCATCCATCACCTCGTTATCGTCTTCGTACCTGTTTCCCCTTAAGTATTTTTTCAATTTGGGGATCAGATAAAAATCGCTAGCAGCCAGATCTGGTAAATAAGGGGGGTGGTCAACCAATTCGAAGCCAGCTTGCTGAATGGCAGCCATCGCAACTGCCAACCTGTGCGCGGGTGCGTTGTCATGATGAAACATCACGCCCCTTCGAAGTTTCCCTCTCCTTTTCTCTTTGATGGCATTCCTCAACTTGGGAATTAAAGCTGCATAATATTGGCCTGTACTAGTAGTTCCACGCTTCAGGTAATCAATCAACAATATCCTTTCTGAGTTCCAAAATATTGAAGCCATAACGTTGCCAGCCGATGCCACGACACAAAACTTCTTCGGGGTCAGCGATGATGGCCGTTTCCATTGCGAAAATTGCTGTTTTGTCTCGGGATCAAAATGATGGACCCATGTTTCGTCCATTGTAACGAAAAGAGACAAAAAGTTTTCAGAATCTTCTTGAAACTTGTCCTACAATATCTTCGAAATGTCAAGTCGATTTTGTTTCTGACTGTCGGTTAATATTCTCGGCACCCATCTTGCGGAGGCTTTTCTCATTTTCAAAGATTGTTTCAATATGGATTGAATATATCCATATGAAATGCCCGTTTCTTGAATTAAGTATCGGATGGTAACTCTTCGTTCGCTCAATAAAATTTTCTCGACTTTCGCAACATTTTCTTGGGTGACTGACGTCGATGGACGGCCGCAACGATGTTCGTCTTCCGTGTTCGTTCTCCCTAGTTGAAATTGAGAAGCCCACCTTGCGACAGTGGAATATGGCGGGGCAGACTCTCCTAATGTTGCCTCCAAATCGCAATGAATCTCTTGCGTCGTTAACTTTTTTAAACAGAGGTATTTGATAACGGCTCGCACTTCGTTTTTCTCCAGTTCCGACACAAAGCAAACAAATGACTACATTCAGAAAAAAACAAAAGAGAGTTGAAGATTTTTTTCTTTATTAATATTACAAATATGTATCTGAGCTATGCCTGCCAGTGTTTTTTTTTTTCTTACTAAGGAGTAGGTCGTTCTCACTACTTTTTGATCCCTCCTAGTATATACATTATGAGCATTCGTTAACTAAGCCCAGAATTTCTAAGTCGGCGTGAGTTTCTCACTGGATATACGTTTATGTAAAGCACCTACACATAACTTGGCATATCAGACGCGAGACCTGTCTTTCATTCGTCAGACCTCAATATAATGCGGAATAACCCTTTTTATCCGTTTATCTATTCAAAGAAAATTTCTCCATGAATACAAATAGGCTGGTTGAGTGAAAATATTGAGTTGGAATTGACTATGAACGATCCTTATCATTTGCATTTAGGACTCCTAATAATACTGACCAATACTTGAATTTTTTATATAAGTGCTTTCAACTCGTAAAGTGGGAGTTATAAAATACCCTATTTTTGAGTAGATTTTTGTCGCAGTTTCTCTTTTCTCTATCTAGATAGAAGATAAAAATACCTAATACCTTAAACTAGGACCTTAAGAATTCTTCCAGTAAGTCCATTTAAAATCTGTGAGTTATACTGAACGCGAATATATATATATATATATATATAATATATTGCTAACGATAGACACCTAAATATAAAATTAAATAGTTAAATCAAATCGATATCTAGTTATGTGTGTTTGCGTGTGTACGTGTGTTTATTGTTAATTTATTATATATTATTAAAAAAAAAATATAGAATAGTTACTGATTACATGTACACAAACAAAATATAAGCTTATTCCTATTAAGTATGAAACTTAGAATAATAACACAATATAATATAAATAACAATACATTCTCTTTTTACCTTTCGTGCATGGCCTATAGGCAACACGCGCGGCATCGGAGGTTTTCTGTGTAAACCCATCAGGTATTCATCGTTGCTCTCACCACAATAATCATAGATTATAATTCACGCAAGCAAGTAATTTCTCCCTCCTCAAGTAATACAAACTTGGATGTTACAGCATATTGACATTAGGTAAAACTCGGTCACAGCCGGATTCAATTTGTGCCCTTTTCGTTAGAATGCGTAAGACATTATATAATATCCTGTTTGATTTGACGCTGGTAACGATAATATTGCATAACATGGCTGCCCGCTACGACAAAAATTAATGTTTTTGTAGTTTATTTCCGGCGAAAGATATAGCAATTAGCAGCAGAGTCCTTTTTGTTTTTTCTCGCACTGATAATTGATTAGAATTTTGTTTTTACACAAACAAGATTTGATGCCATGACATCAGATAGGTTAAGAGGCTGATACTGAAAACCAGCGCTGCTGATGTTGATTTTATCTCAACGCTGCAGCATAATGCTGAGTGTCAGCCATTTTCTGCACACTAGCGGCGCACAATTATTTTAATTTAATCATAGTTTTATTTAGTATAAATTAATATTAAGTTCTTTAGTAGAAATTTAAATCTCTTGCCAACATTCACGCACTAAACAGGCTGGCAAATTGGCAATGGCCAATGCTGATGATTACTCTTCTTTTTTGGTTTGTGAATTATGATAGCCTGGACTCCAAGTCCTTTGGCGAGGTACTTTATTAAATGGCGTGAGTGTTGCAAGGAAAACAAAAATATGTTTAATACTTTGGTGTTCATGTTATGCGCGTCTCTATGGTGTTCAGAAATAAATACTTTTTCTTTCTTTCTTTCTTTCTAAATGGGATATTTAGGTGTCTCTATTACATTCAGTGTATTCTATTACAAAAAAAAAACATATCTACGAAAAAAGCGTTTATAAACCTACTCTTTCTTTTTCTTTTATTTCATTTCACTATTACCGTAAAACCGTACGTCGTAATAAACGGAGAAGTCTGGCAATTTAGAATGCTTAGGTACGTAGGAGGGAAGACACCATCGCGCTACGGAGATGAATGCTCGCACGACGGAACGGAGCCTTATGTAATAAAGTCATCCCGGAGTGATAGATTTAAGGGATAGTAACTCGTACTCGCAGCTAAAGCGAGATCCCCTTTGTATTTGACAGACAGTTTGTCTCATTAACGAATACGTACGATAGTTCAGAATAATCTTGGCTGAGGTAATTCACAGAATATTATGTGTGGTTTGCGTAAAACACAATCGCCTCTCTTCTTGTGAAGAAGAAATTATATCAAATGCAAAGACAATAACATCTTGAAGAAGCAATTTTTTTTCAAGAGACTATTTTCTTGCTTACTTCTGTCACAAACCCATGACCTAAACAATATTCATGTTAGCGTAAGCAGCTTATGTTTACTTACGCTGTCACAAGCGCAAAAGCAATGTTCTTATAGTTACTAACATTCGTCTAATCACAAATCGTCTTAAACAAATAAAAATATTTCGCGTACAAGAATGCGATCATTCCAAAGTGCGACCATATGGCTTGTGGTAGCGAAATCACAAGGGTCAGCTGCTGTTCGAATTTCTTGAGGTCGACCTTGTAGAGCCCAGATTCTGTGACACGGAATGATATTTTGAGCAGTCTCTGTGATCACCGGATTCAACACCGCTAGTGATCACCGACTTGTTCAAGGTATTATAAATATCAACTTATAGGCTGAAATAATGCGTATGATGAAGTCTGTCCTCAGATCAACGCCGCTACAAGTCATTCATAGCGCTACAGAGTTCCAACTTGAATTCCAAAATAGGTTCGATTCGCTGGTAACCACGGATATATTGACGAGTTAACCAGCAACGTGGTCAAGACTGGAAGGAGCTGGACTGTAAATACTGCCCACTGCCACGGAACGAAGACTGCAAGTGCAAAATTTCGCCAGAAACTCTGGATCTCACGAGGGTTCGATGGAAGACGTCATCCACGTCCACTCTATCGGCAGAACATCGGGCTCTTTGAGTGAGTTAAGAAATTGATCCAACACGACCTTCGTAATCTTATACCTGTGCTGTTTTAGCAGTTATCGAGCAGAACCGGGGATCGAATGTTTTCGGGCAGCTACTGCGGAGAAGACACCTGAGGAAGTTGAACTGCAGATGTCAGGATAGTCACCTCTGATACTGGGTTATTTGAGAACATTGAACAGTACTACGAAGACCCTAGGTCTCCGGTAGTTTCCGGGGATCGCGGGCGCGCAGATTGGGGAGTCTGCGTGCTCACACCGAATGACCCCCGGAAGACGGTGGCGCCCACGTGGTCATGTGCCACCGTGTGCGTAGCACAGCGCACAGCGAGGCTTGGGGGGATCCTTTACAATCCTCCCTGAGAAGTGCCTGGGGGCGGCCTTTTTACAGTCGCCTGCCCTGCCCCTGCTAGAGGGGGTGATCACTTTACAGTTATTCCCTCCGAGATGTGACTAAAGGCGTGACACCAATGGGCGGGTCTAGTGTGATCTTGCGAGGACCTGGAGCTCCTCTTCGGTGCCGAAGATGACCTCTCCAGTGGTTTTAGCCGGTAGAAGTCCCTTCGCAATTTCGCATATCGCTTCGAAGTTCATGTAGAATTTCCACTGGACAAAAAAAAGGTCTCCGGTAGTGTACCGTTACATCGAAGACATGCCAGATGTAGACTTAAGCCTGACTAGGGTGGCTCTGAAGCAGCTTAAAATTGGGAAAGCTCCGGGATAAGACGGAATTGAATTATTATGTGCTGCGGCGTGATCCAGTGGCGCACTTGTTTAATTCCATCATCCAACACGCTACAATACCGGAGGCGTAGAACGGGAGTGTGGTGGTATTGTTTTTCAAGAAAGGAGATGATACTTTGATCAATGATTACAGACCCGTTTCTCTCCTGAGCCACATGTATAAGCTCGTTGCGAACCATCTCGCCAGAAAATTTGATGAAGCTCAACCACCAGACCAGGTTGGATGTCGAAAACGCAACAGCACGATGGACCACACCCATACTGTTCGGCAGATTATAGAAAAGTCCAAACAATACAATCAGCCGCTGTGTACGGCTTTTGTGGACTAAAAGAAAGCATTCGACTCCATTGAAATATGATATTTGAATGAGCTGTTTTGGATTATCGATTGGCGTTATTGTCGAAGTGTTTAGATGTCTGTATAACTCTCCTACTATGACTGTTCATATCCTGAACCTAAAATGAAGCCTACCCAACTGTGTCGGGGAATGAGGCAGGGCGATGTTAAATCCCTGAAACTGTTCATAAACACGTTGAAAGATGTCTTTAAACTCTGAGCTGGAAAGGATGGGGCACAAAATAAACGGAGAGTACATCTCACACCTTCGATTCGCCGACGATATTCTAATTTTGGCAGAGTCAATGAATGATCTGAGCGAGATGCTGAGTAGTCTTTAAACGTAGCCTCAAGACGTGTTAGCCTTGGTATGAACTTGGAAATAACTGAGATCATCACGTCTAATAGACTTGTTGTGCCGAAGCCGATAAGCATCGTAGGTACAGTGGTCGAAGTTTTTTACGAGTACGTCTACCTCGGACAAACGCTCCGGTTGGGTAGATATAACTTTGACAGAAAAGCCAACAGAAGGATACGTTTAGGCTGAGTAGTATACGGTAAGCTTCGTTAAAAGTCGTCGTCTTGTATTTCACGGTGTCTGAAAACGAAAGTTATGTTATGTTATGACTTAAGTAGCCGAAACGTGGACATTACCATTTGGTCTAGTCCACAAGATTAAAGTTGTTCAGCGGGCTATGGAAGGTGCTATTCTTGGAGAGTCTGTAAAGGATATAATCCAAAACGATGATATCCGGAACAAAACCGTAGTGATCGTCATAGCACACTGAATTAGTAGTTTTTTTTTTAAATGTTGAATTGAACTATCATTTGGCTGGTCACGTAACGTTTGTTGAAGGACCGATGGCCGATGGAGCAGACGAGTCTTAGAGTGGAGACCGCGTATGGGCAAACCTATTTTTTATTTATTTTTATTTATGTCCAGTGGAAATTCTACATGGAACTTCCTTCACCCCGGGGAAGGGCGAAGGGGTATGCCGGACTCCTACCGGCTAAAACCACTGGAGCGGACATCTTCAGCACCGAAGGAGTGCTCGAGGTCCTCGTAAGATCACACTACAGCCGCCCATTGGTGCCACGCCTTTAGGCACATCACAGAAGAGATGACTGTAAAGCGGTCACCCCCTCTAGCGGAGGGAAGGCGACTGTAAAAAGGTCGCCCCCCAGGCACTTCTCGGGGAGGATTGCAAAGGATCCCTCCAAGTTTCGCTTTGCGCTGTGCTGCGCACACGGCAGCATGTGTCCACGTGCGCACCGTCGCTCGGTGTGGTATATGGGCAAACCTAGTGTGGGACGCCACCGCCAAGATAGACAGGCGATCTGAAGAAGGTTGCTAGGTCCGGTTGAATGAGGAATGCTGATGACTGGGTTTTATGGCGCACGCTGGGATAGAGATTTTGTGCACTTATGGGGAAACAAGGTTTCCATTTCTGGGTCATCAGTGTGAGAAACTAGGTGTGGTGTTCCTCCATAAAAAGGGAGGATCCCTCAACCAGGCGGGTGGTATGTCTGGCGGGCCGAAGCCCACCGGTTGGGCGCCTGTATATATGCAGCGTTGTGCGAATACATGTGTGATTCAGGATTATTAGACGTCATCGGATGGTTGCGATTAATGTTAAAGTAGATGTAGCTGTAAGTTTTAGTTTATATGGTGGCGTTGTAGGTGTCGGATCGATACTATGATAACGTACCACAGGCACGTAATATCTAGCTCACCTAATTCCGATCACTGGTCATAACATACAGGTAGGGGTACACCCTACAGGTATTGGAAAATAGGCGTATGAATATTCCATCCTTAACAATTCGAGCTCCTTGATCTTTCGATGAAGATATCTCGGAAAGTATGCAAAACGAGACA
This sequence comes from Diloba caeruleocephala, assembly GCA_947459985.1. NCBI lineage: Eukaryota > Metazoa > Arthropoda > Insecta > Lepidoptera > Noctuidae > Diloba > Diloba caeruleocephala. Next base: position 10,996,157 of record OX381618.1, read on the forward strand.
CCATTTTGCATCTAAAAGCATAGAGTTCTACTTGCAATTCTTTGACTTGAGATGTGAATTTAAAAAGCTTTGATTAACTAACAAACAAATTTAATGCAGAATGTATGTCTGAATCTGTTACGTTTAGTTTAAAATTGCTATTTCTAAACGGTGCCCCACACTTATATTACAAACATAAACCTCCAAGCACAATCACCCAGACCTGAATCTGTCCTAGCTATCTGTAGATCGTACAACATTTGTTCCGTGCGGGAATCGAACCCGTGACATGTAGCGCAGAAAGCCAATCGCTTAACTACTGTGCCAACCAACTAGTCCCGTACTAGAATTATTAATCATGTTTAACAATATTAACTTCATTAATCATACAATAATAGCAGTGTTGATCTAGTGGTTGAGCGCTTGCCTTCCATATAGGTTGATCTGAGTACTATCCCAGCCAACACCTCTGACTTTTCGAAGGAAAACTCGTGAGGAACCCTGCACACCCGAGAGGGCTTCAAAATGTTCACAATGATAAGGCCTAACCTGTCCCATCGTGAGAAAAGGTCCATGCCCAGCAGTGGGACAGTGATGGGCTGATTATGTATGTATAGCAATATTTACGCGTCATACAGATGTATAAACATTGTCAACATGTCAACCTCTTATCGCTTATTCTGTTATGTATTTTTTGTAAGTTTCTAAAAGATACGGCAATATTTTGTTTTACGTATGTACGTACGTATGTACGTCACGCGTAAGGGGCAAATCCTTAGGGAACCATCGGCATCGTTCTAACCCTTTTCTATACGATAATTTTTTATCTGTATGTTGGGATATAAGTGACTGTAAATAACGTATTGAATTGAGATACTAAAAAAACAGTTTAAGACTAAATCGATTTTGAAATGACATTCTTCAAAGTGACTTTAATCTTAACATTCATTCATTTATTTATCTTTCTGGCTTGATAATCAACGAATGTATACTTTTTATCCGACTACAGCGAAGCAAAAAGGAGGGTTATGATTTTGACCGGTATGTAAAATTGCACATATGTATGTTTGTATTATTTGTGTTGTTCATCCGTTCCCTCAGATCACCCAAACTACTTGTCGCATTTTGACATAATTATGATGTGTCGTTGGAAGCGTCGTGTTATTCCGCAAGTTAAGCTATATGACGTTACATAAAATTCAACATGGCGGTTCATAGTGGAAATAAACTGCTACCAAAAAAGGGTATAATAGCGTGTTTGGTATCCAATAAAAAATTATAACCATTATGTTCCAAAAATACATAGCTTATAATTTTACATATATTAACTCATTATCTTTTTAATTTCAAGTCCAATCAATTTGGTTAACACGCTTTTCCAACAACGATCTCTAACCCCAAAATAATTGAATTAAAAAGAAGATTAAAAATCTAAAACCTGGCTATGAAAAATCTAAAGAAAAAAATATTTAACCGTACGACGCTGCGGACATATTTTTAGAATTTTTTCATTCTTGAGATATATTTTATGAATATGTAAAGATTTATTATTCTAAATAAAAATTTCGAAAACAATGATAAACTAATATATCATTGTTCTCGAAATTTTCCACAAACTTGTTTTGTGATTTTTCTTCTTGTTCTCTTAGATTATAGCTTCTGTAGAGTATCTTCCACAATTTCGCCAATGTCAAGTATAGTAGGCAACGTCGTACGGTATTTAGATTAATAAATCTTTACATATTCATAAAATATATCTCAAGAATGAAAAAATTCTAAAAATATGTCCGCAGCGTCGTACGGTTAAATATTTTTTTCTTGTGATTTTTCATAGCCAGGTTTTAGATTTTTAATCTTATTTTTAATTCAATTATTTTGGGGTTAGCGATCGTTGTTGGAAAAGCGTGTTAACCAAATTGATTGGACTTGAAATTAAACAGATAATGAGTTAATATATGTAAAATCGTAGTCGAAGGCTCAACCGCGATGCAAAAAGCATAACTAACCATTTTTGGTGGATATTTTTATTGATATATTTAAAACCGTGTCATGCATTGTTATGTAAGTTACTCAATTGTTCCGAGAAGAGCAAGTGAATCGTCTGGTGGTAAGCGTCATGCTTGCCCATAACAATTAGAATGCTACCCAGGACTAGTCCTGCGCGGCATCAAACTGCGGCCGTCATTTAGAGACGTGAATTTATTTAGTATTTTAAACCCAGTCATTTCACTAGCTACAGTGCCCTATTAATCGGAGCACAGTAATGTCTAAAGTTTAAACACTACTGCTGAGCGACGAATATCTGGCATTGAGGTGTTATCTACTTAGCCGGCCTCTTGTAATAAGACACCTCTTTTTATTGTTTATTGGTATCCAGTGGAAGTTCTATATGGAACTTCCTTCGCCCCGGGGAAGGGCGAAGGGGTATGCCGGTCTCCTACCAGCTAAAACCACTGGAGCGGTCATCTTCGGCACGGTCCTCATAAGATCACGCTAGAGCCACGCACTGGTGCCACGCCTTTAGGTACATCTCGGAGGGGATGACTGTAAAGTGGTCACCCCCTCTAGCGGAGGGCAGGTGGCTGTAAAAAGGCCGACCTCAGGCACTTCTTGGGGAGGATTGTGAAGGATCCCCCAAGTCTCGCTGTGCGCTGTGCTGCGCACACGGTGGCACGTGACCACGTGCACGCTACCGTCTTCCCGGGGGTCACTCGGTATGAGCACGCCGACTCCCTAATCTGCGCGCCCATGACGCCCGAGGCTCCCCACCATGAACTGAGCAGGGGGCACAGGCGTGTTGGACCTGGGCGCCGGGGCGGTTGTTACCTCGGCGTCGTCTCATCCTTCTCCGTGCCGGGTCGGCCCTCTCCCGATCCCGCTCTGCAGTCTCCTTCTGGAGCATGACGCTCTGGCAGAAGGAGACCACTGCACTCCAATTTTCATGCTCTGCCAACATAGCCGCCACTACTGCCGGCAGAGAGATCTTGCCCGATGCGATCGACCCGGACCCACCTTTCGGCCGCCCACGCAGGGCACTCCTCGAGCGTGTGCTGTGCGGTATCCTGGTCGTTTCCACAATGGTGGCACTGTACCGTAATCTCGCGTCCTATTCTGTGCAAGTACGCACCGAAACAACCGTGACCGGTGAATAGCTGCGTAAGACGGTAGGTGACGCGCTAGCTCCTTCTGAGCCAGGCTCCGAAGAGCGGCAGGATGGCTTCGACGATTCGCTTCGTCGCGAACTGCAATCGTAGGCGATGTCGCCACATCTCGAGGGCGCTTCGTCAAGCCAGCCGCCTCATTCTGTCTACCACCCCTGAAGGCAAGCCTTTCACCGTTTTGACGGAGGGAGCGTGTCTGATCATAGACCTACGCATCCGTCTCCGCCTGGATGTCGAAAAGCGGAAAGCGTGCCAGGAGAGTTGCCTGCCTTGTAGGCCACTGTCTGGTATGCCCATGCGATCCGTATAGCCACTGTGTGTTACAGACGGTGAAGTTTGTTTCTGCAGCGCTGGACGCCGGACAGCCGGGATAACTATACAGGCGCCCCGTAGAGAGCCACGAACCGCACTGTCATCAGAGACCTACCAAGTATAAACATCATCTTCACCATTTCAGCCTAATGAAGTCCACAGCTAAATAAAGACACAGGTCTCTCCCAAATATAGCCACAACGATCGTTCAGGGTGTGTTGTGTGCTCATAGGGAGGTTTTGCTATAATCGCCGCGCTTGGCAAGCGGGTTGGCGATCACAGTTGAGTTGTTAATATACTTCAAGGACGCGGCTGCCCATCCTCCAGATAATTGCATAGTTGCCTTTTACGTCACTCACGGAATGAGATCGGTTGGTGTTACCTACCTAACTTAACCTAGTATAAATAATATTATGATAATTAATATTTATTAGTATGCATTTAAACTGTACGAGCTTAATTAATTTCTAGGACAAGCTCATTGAATGGTACTTAGATCAAGCATTTTGCAAGGTTTTCCACGAACAAATGTGCTTTCACAGATTAATACATATACAAATGTAAATTCTAATTAGGTACATTATTCGCTTTGAATGGACAGGATTACGTAACAAACATAAATTTATTAGTTGGTTTGTGTTTATAACACTTTGATCTTGACCCTGCGGTCAGTGAGCAGTAAATTAGGAAGCTATGCAAGCTTTTTCAAAGTCTTATTTGTCGTAGAAGAGATTTGAAAAAGAAAATCCTGAAAATCAATCAATCATTTATACATTTAACCGTGACGCCATTCTAACCACTCTCATGTATTAAAATTTGAAGTTAAAAACTTAATGCTAGTATTTGTGTCATGTGTTATATATTAAAACAACCTAAGATATAATCATTAGTACAATATGTAATATACAGGTACCTGTAATGTTTAGTATGGCTATGGAACGTGCTATGCTTTTATCGTGGTTTCTCTAAAGGAAATCCGAAATGAGGATATCCGGAAGGGAGCCAAAATGATCGACATAGCACACCAAATTAGCAAGCTGAAGTGGTAGTGAGCTGGTCACGTCTATCGAAGGACCGATGGCCGATGGAGCAAACGAGTGCTAGAGTGGCGATTGCGTCTGGGTAAACGTAGTGTGGGACGCCCACCGGCTAGATGGACGGACGACCTGAAGAAGGTTGCCGGGTCCAGCTGGATACGGAATGATGATGATAATAACCGGGTGTTGTGACGTACTCTAGGAGAGGCCTATGTCCAGCAGAGGATCAATATAGGCTGATGATGATGATGCATGTTTATGTAAGTTTATATATTTGTATAAGTAGAATACTTAAATAAATTACATTGCATCTATATCTCTCACTTTTAATTTTGCTGGTGCATCTACCTTATTGTTTCTGCGTCATCCAAAGGTCTTCTGTTAGAAAATGCTTGTGGCAATTAGAGCGCCTTTGTACGATATTGTACGTAAAGCATAAATAAATAATTAATACTTTTTCATACCATTATTTTCAGCAGCAACAGTAGACAAAATAATGTTTTATTCTGTGTAGTGATACTTTTAATGCATGTGATGTGGCTGTACTTGGATAAATAAAGAAATAAAAGCTCTCATTCAAAGCTAACATCTACAGTTTTCCAGTTCTCTAATTAAGGCTAACCGATCATATTACTTTAATATTACAATACGTAATATAAATTTGTTTGGTGCCAAGCAAGGATTCTCATTTGCATTTGTAAATAAACAACAGAAAGCGCTGAAAAGGAGTGACGAGGGTCTGGTTCGGAACACCGTAAAAGTGGCAATCAGCTCGGTTTACTGACTTTTACTTCAAAATGATTTTTTATACTTACTCGTCTTTTTATTTTGCACGTTAGCAAACTGAAGTACTATATTATACTGCCGTTTCTAATGGTATCAAAGGAAGTGGAGAGAACATTTTAATTTGATACACTGGTGTAACTTTACGCAAAAATATAATTTCCTAGAATAATGTTCCCGGCCTACGATTTTGTAGTAGAAGCGAGTTCTGTTTCTCTTAAAGTATATTGTTTATTGCGCCACTCCTTCTAGGGTCATAAATATCACTGAGACCGCTCGGAACGTAGGTAGGTTACACTTTCTCTAGCAACATACAAGTTAAGTGCTCCGGTATTGGGAGAGAGAATTAATGTATGTGTGCCAGGGAATACACGTTGAATGTACGTTGTTCACTCTATAGTTTAAAGTAACGACATTTACGAGGTCAACCATGTTTTGAGCCCGTTTTTGAAAAAAGACATAATACATTGCCTCGCACTAGGATTTTATTCTTTTCTTTATAAAACGTTGCCCCACACTAGGATTTCTCCTGTGTCGTGGGTGCGTTTACAGACATGAATTCCACATACAATACACCCAGACCCGGATCAAGTACCTGCAGATACTACAAATATTTGTTCCGTGCGGGAATCGAACCCACGACCCGGAGCGCAGCAGTCGACTGTATCAGCCACTGCACCAACCGTGCCGTCTATTTTTCCTGTATCATGGGTATAGTTTACAGACTTAGATCTCACATGCATAGACACCCTAACCCGAAACATCTATCTGTAGATCATATAGTTATTTGTTCCCTGCGAGGATCGGTTCCGCGGCACGTAGCGTAGAAAGCCAATTGCGTAGCCACTGCGTCAATCGTGCCGTCAAATATGATATTATTAGCGTTTTCTAAAACTGTTTCTTAAATAAGAACCAGACAAGTGCGAGTTGAACTTGCGTGGAGAGGATTCCGTATGATGAAAATGTTATTTAGCATGTTTTTTAATCTGACCCAAATTAGTTTGTCGTAACTAAAAAAGTATGTATGGTACCAGACTGTAAAGGGAAATTGCTGAATATATTGTGTATCGGTGAATTCAGTTTTGTACCAATAATTTATCCCAAGAATAAACTTTTAACATTGTAGTTGAAAAACATGTTCTCCCATACATTCTAACTGCAAACGTAAGCTTGTACGCACAATATTGAAGGATTTACAGTGTTCTTGTAAGACCACTAACCACACATCTTATAGGCTTTCCTGTAATCTATAAGTTAAGAGCTATATATAATACATATTATTTTAAAAACAAATGGCTTAGTGGTTTCGGACATAAGGGAGATAACTTTAAAACTAAATATCATTTTAAAATTATTTAACAAATATATTCGAGACTTTCACAACGAGCTTTTCCATTTCATATGCTACACGGTACAGTCTGTAAAAATGTATTCTTTAAATTTCCATATTGCGCCCTAAAAGTACCCATTCGAAATTTATTTATTTACGTTCCATATGTGTACCAAATTTCAACTTAATCCGTCCAGTAGATTCAGAACAAATTGGGTGTGACAGATGGACAGACAGACAAACATAAGTATTTACTACTTGCACAGAATGGTGTTGTCGCAGCGATGGTCGTCCGCGACGTCGGTGAGGGTTACAAATGCAGGCGCGCGCTCTCATTTTATAAGCTAGCGGTGGGGTAGTTAAATCAAATGGCAGCTTTATGCTAACAGTGTATTATTCCGTGATTACTCTAATATTTGAGTACTTAAAGCAAGCATTATCATTACAACGTGTAGGTTTACTAATCTTGTCGTATAACTTTTACCTAATTTGGGGTGTTTCAGCAACACTAATCGCAGCGGGTCGGAGGCGGTCATTATGTCCGAGACAATAGAACAAGAGGACCGCTCGCTATTCAGACGTACCCGATGTTGTCGCATGACAAATGGTCGTGTGTTCCTCTGCGGACATGACTGCCTGAATCACCCCAAACAATATTAGATGCGTTTGTAGGTACGTGGTGAATACTGGTATTGTCTTGCTGTGGTCCTGCCAAACTGTTTTCATGCGTTAACATACCTTTTGTTTTTTATTGGACCCAGTGAAAATTGTGTATGAACTTCCTCCGCCCCGGGGAAGGACGAAGGGGCCGGACTCCTACCGGCTAAAACCACTGGGGTGGTCATCTTCGGCACCTAAGGGGTGGCTCCAAGCCCACGTATGGTCGCACTAGAACGCGTTAACATACCTACTAAGACGCAAGAGACTACAGAATGTCTCGAGGTGATTAGCGCTGTGTGGTAACACGCAGGACTAGTTCAGGGTAGCATTACTATTGTTATGAGCAGGCGTGACGCTTACCACCAAGTGAATGACTTACTAGAAGCATCACTGGGCCGTTAAAAACAGTGTACAAGATGTTGAAAGAACTTTAGTTTATCATTTCAAAATTCTATTTCGATCTCTTTCTACTTAGATGTGTAATACCTGCTTAGATTTTATGATTGAAGTTAACACAACCTTTGGAGTTCATAATTATGACACCGTCATATTACAATTCTGTCGTATGATTTAGATTGAAAATTGTTGAAGATCATTAAGATACCTTTTTAGATAGCAATGTATATGCAAGTCGCAAGTGATCTTCTAGGCAAGCGTGCCTTAGGGTGAGGTTCAGAAACGAGTCTAAGCGTGAACTTACGCTTCCATCTGTCAAAATGCACTACTTACGCTCATAATTGTATTCACAGACGATCGGAACACGACTTAAGCTTAGCGTAAACTAAGCTAAGCCAAGTAGTGAAAATCGACTACCTTGGGCGAATCTAGCGCCACTAAGCCGGCAAAGGTGTGCTTGCAACAGGAACTTTGAATTATGAATATATGAGAAAGTTGTTTACTTTGATTGTCATAATTCTAATTAGCTTTGTACTATACATTAAGTGAGAAACAAGACAAAGGCTAGGTAATCTAATAAAAAAACAATCATGCTTTGTTACTAAGACGAGTCGCTAATTGGTCCATTGGTCAAGGTTTCATTGGAGGTAAATTTCACGAGTTGTAAAGAATAGACCACCATTCTCTACCATTTCTCTCCCCTTACTCCTTAGGCAGCTCTAAAGGAGTAGGTATATTGAATGGTAGCGGTTGCATCCTGTGCGTCGATATACAAATCGTGGCAAAGTTACATTAGAACCGCTTTGTTTTCATATGATATTTTTTCTCATCTCGATGGCTCGAATAATCTATTTGGAAGATTTTTCTGCAAATTGTTGATATGATGAGATGGTATATGAATTTGTAGGTATGTATACGTATCTGCCAGTAAAGTCACACGACTTATCAAATAAAGGTAAGCTACGGCATTGATGTGGCCAATTTTGAATATTACGGCGCGTGTTATGGTAACGCGGGTGGTAAATGACGTCAGGAGACGTTCGCCGCACACTCGACAATTTCACCACGGTGGCGGGCGTCAACTCGGACGTTTCCGTTTCCGACGTCCGTTACATCCGTTATTATTTTTATTACCCTTACATAATTCCTGTATTCCAAACATTTTTACGTCGTAATTATAATTTTCGATAAACGTGGTCGTGCTCGTGAAAATAAATGATTTATAACTAAATTAATAATAATGCTAATCATTTTGGACTGTATCCGTATACCTACTATAAAAAGCAATTTAGTGACTAAAATAATGTATATATAATGATGTGATATGAATCACCCCTTTTTTGGCATTGCCTATCCTCTGGTCTACGGGTCCCGTTTCTGTGCGACTTGGCCAACCGCACATTCCTCCAGAGGCGCGTGCAGAACATATTGCGCTACCGTCTCGGGCCTGCTTAGACCCCGCTCCGCTGCCTATTTTGCGTATACGCACGCATGCATTTCCTGAAGCCGGAGCATGCGAAGCAGTGTCCTTCGAGTACATTTACAACTCTTGCCAACCCCCTGATGAGCACACAACACAAACCTAGACCGGTCGTTGTGGTGATATTTGTGGGGGAGGCCTGTCCAACTGTGGACGTTTAGATATTATTGCCAAAAATATCAAAATATTAATATATCTGCCAGCTACAAATAGCACCAACTTATCTCATCCTGTGGGTGCCGTAAAAGGCGAATATGGGATTAGCCGGAGGATGAGCAGCAGCGTCCTTCGAGTACATTAACAACTCAACTGCGATCGCCAACCCGCCTGCCAAGCGTGGCGATTATGGCAATACCCCCCCCCCCCAGTGAAAACACAACACACCCATATCGGTCATTGTGGTGATCTTTGGGGGAGGCCTGTGTCCAGCAGTGGACCTGATTCGGCCGAAATGATGATGATGAATATATCGAAATGTCTTTTATTTTTACTACCATTAAATATCTATACGATGTATATCGATATTTTTTTCATTTCCCCATTCCTAACTAACAGCACTGAAGATTTTTTATCACTTTCAACACTCAAGTATTGTCCTGTACTTTAGTAATTTGTTGAAATCCAATTTACTCGAATCTTCTCGGTGGCCCAGAACCTCACGAAAAACTTTTCGCATGGCTTTTTTTTTATTTTCGGAGAGGTTCCACAAGATTCCTGATTTTTGAAGTCACATATTTAATTCACTTGGCTTGTACTATAAATAAATGATAAATGTTTTATTTCTATTTTTCACTTACTTTCATTTATCATTGTACAATCACGTATATTGTATGCTTAAAATTATATGAAAATTCTACAAAAGTTAGCGATGAAATTTTATGGGAAATTTTTGCATGCAGAACGAATATTTGCATTCAAAAATTTCATCCATTTATTGTATGAGTGTCATTGAGAACATAAAATGTTTATGTCTATTATTCGTATCTACAAATGCAATTTGAACTTGAGAGAAGGTTGATAACACTGTAAGAGCATTTTTAAACCAAATATTGCTCAACAAACAATAATGAAAAATGCAGTAAAATTCTCGATTTAAGAACGAACATAAAACAATCGTGAGTTGGTGGATTATTTTTATGTAATTTGTTTGTGGGCGGCTTAGAGCTGGAGCAGGTACTTAGTTTGAAATCTGTCGAGTATCTTTAGCATTGTTTTTACTACTTTATGTTTCAGAATACGACGCAAAAGCTTTTACAATAATGCGGAAGATAATTGCATTTCGCTTTATTCTACTTTACCTCGGCGAATAATTTAAATGTTATCTACGTAGTTTCATTCCTGGTAGGGTTTTTAATATAATAAAAAAATTGTGCGGTCGGTGTCCCCCGTCAGGAACGAAGTAGCTTACTAACAATAATAAATTAAATGACAAAAATAACACGATATAAATCCCGTGTGAATTAAAATAATAATCAAAAATAATTTGAAATAATATTTACACGTCTTAAGAATATAATAGAATCGAGGTTATACAGCTGACCGGGCAGCTGCTTGCTGCTCGAATCTCGATAACCGCATGCACGCACATACAACCGTATATATAATAGAAAGAGATAGAGGGAAAGAGAAAGAGAGGGAATAGTCGCCTACCATCTATACAAATAAATAAAATTGAAGTGTCTGTTTGTAATGTCAAAATAATAGCTTTTTACTTAATGCATATGAAAGTATGTACGTTACATATAACAAAAACACTATTTTTAAATTTTTTGTCTGTCTGTCTATCTGTCTGTTTGTTCCGGGTAATCTCCGAAACGGCTGGACCGATTTTGACGGGACCTTCACTGGCAGATAGCTGATGTTATAAGGTATAACTTAGGCTCCTTCTATTTTATAAAAATAATTAGGGTTCCGCGTAATAAAATAAAACCCTTGACATCCAATACATATATTCTATGTCAAGTGTCTATGTCGAAGTACGCTAAATTTCTCTTAAATTAAACGCGGGTGAAACCGCGGCTCCCAGCTAGTATATAATAAAAAGAGACAGAGAGAAAGAGAAAGAGGGAAAGGTCGTCTACCGTATATAACAGAAAGAGACAGAGAGAAAGAAAGGGAAAGTCGCATGGAAAGGGCCAGTTTACTGTACTGTAAGCCGCGTAAAAGAACTTCGTTCCAATAATAATGTTAGTCTGTAACTGTCCCACTGTAGGTCAAAGACCTCTTCTTATACAGAGAAGGAACAAGCTTTGGTCACCACGCTTGCTCATTGCGTATTGGTTTGCTGACGATTGTTGGCGATTTCAGACCAAGTAGGTCCAAGTTTCCTCACGATGCTTTTCTTGACTGTTGAAGTCAGTGGTGTCTTAGTTAACTAAGAAAGTATGTAACATTGAAAAAGTCACATTGATACTGGGTGGGTTTGAACTCGCAACCTATCGCTTAACAAGTGAGTCCGTAAATCTCCGGACCATTATGACATTTTTAACATTATGAAATGGTAAATAACGATTAAATTACCCGCGTACATACTCTGTCGGTAGACATCTCGATGTAAAAAATTTACAGATAATCTAAAACACAAGATACGGAGTATCTATCCACGATAAAAATAATATGTAATAGGTATTTATTCATAAATGAAACGGGATTTTATATATATATATATAAATGGGTTTCCCGAAAAGCTCTGTAGTTCCCATTAACTGGCATTTTCCGAAGATGTAATAACGTTACAACTTTGCAGAAAGCGAACTGAGTTTTCCTTTTGGAATCAAAATATCAACGCACGGATGAACGATGAAACAATGGCCCCTTATCACTCTGGGGCCTAATTACAGCCCCTGAAGCATTGTGGGAGCCAATTTAAGTCACTTATAGAGTTGTCTGGAATTATCGATCAATAATTGGATACATACATTCAATTTGATTTCATATCTACGATCTTTTTCTGGAGCGGTCATCTTCGGCACCGAAGGGGGGCTCCAGGTCCTCATAAGGTCACACTAGAGTCTATGACCTAATAAACAACATTCACGCACAAACTCAACGATTTCACAACACACTTTGGTATATTTATTTTCTCTAAACCTCACAGCTGGAAGCCGCTTTCAGAACAACTCACCGCAAAAAGAACATCAAATATCAAGAGAATAGTTAGCGGAATATATTTTCTGTTGGCAACGTGTGTTATCACGTCGGTGACAAATGTTTATGGAGCTTTAAAGTGTACGGTATTTCAAAAAATCCTTTATAATCTCTGATTTACGCACCCAGCCGGCTGACTGCGGTCGGACAATAAAAAGCAATTTATTTTTTCCACCAGCACTTTTTTCATTAGTAAACAAGAATGACGTGTAAAACAAGCGCTCAGTGTGACGAGGGTACTCGTAAATAACCGAAGGGAAGTAATTATCTGCTTGTGTGTTATTTAGATACGTAATATTTAAAAATTCTTTATGACTGTGTACCAATTGACTGCGAGGAAACTGATAAAACTGTAAGAGATATTACTTTTCTTTTTTAATTTGCTTTCATTGTTATGTTGCGGACTAATATAAAGAATAAGGACCAAAGCGACAACCTGGACCTGAATTTATTAAAATACGAGCAAAGATGAATTTACCAAATGCGTGCTACATAGAAATCCAGTCTTATCAGGATTTTTTTGTAGTACTTGTTCAAGACGCCCAGAGGCTTTTGACTAGGCTTAAAGACTTTTTAGTGGCGACAACCGGGTATGACGATTTTACATGCCCGAAATCGAAGCACGGAAATAATCAATTTAAATACCACTATGCCGACACCTACCCATAGACTGGCCACACCGAGCGTTGCTTAACCTCACCGATCGTTTACCGAACAATGAGCGCAACTGGTTATGAGTGCCTCTGCTATCTGGCTATCAGCAAACAGTATCTAATGTTATGCATCATTTCGGCCCAATAAAGTCCACTGCTGGACAAAGGCCTCCCTCAAAGATCACCACAACGACCAATATCGGTGTACTGTGTGCTCATTGGGGGGTTTTGCCATAATCGCCACGCTTGGCAGGCGGGTTGGCGCTCGCAGTTGAGTTATTAATGTATTCGAAGGACTCTGCTACCCATCCTCTGTCTAATCCCTTAGTCGGCTTTTACGACACCCACAGGATGAAATGGGTTGGTGCTATTCGTAGTCGGCACCACACGGCAATAATGTTATTAGTTTTGGGAAATAAAATCCTTCGTAATCTAGCATCTGGGCACTTCATTGGGTACAGCTTTTCTTAGGAGACCGGCTTCATATTCTCTCCTCGTGCAGAACTCCGATTACCTAATTTACAATAAGCTAACGATGCAAAGAATTTTTAATTCTTACGAAAAAGTATGGTAACATTCCACAAAAATCTAATCAAGCCGAGAGTAAGGAAAGTCTGAGAAATGAACCGCGTTGTTTGATTCAGTGCCTCGGGAGTTACTATTTCGCAGCACGTTACTATTGCCTCATACACATGCTGCCTACATTTACTTACACAAGGGATTAATATATCACACCAAGTTCCCTTCGTAACAGGAAAAAAGAAAGCAGGTAAATTTTTTTTTGGACCCAGTTGCATGCGGGATTACCAATCATGAGTTTCTAAGTACGATTCCCAAAGCCAAACCAAATTGTGTTTTTCTGTTAGTAATTCATTAATGCAGCTTACATCTCTAGGAGTTTCTTTTTCTACATAATCCTCATCGATAGGAGCTTTCGTATTTGAATGTTTAATAACAAATAAAATTTAAACACTTATTTACATAGACACAGATTACATTGATTTGTTTTATCCATCCGCCCCCACTCTCGATTTACCGCATAGGCTAAATAGGCTAGAACCTGGGGGTGCGAGGTATTGAAGGAAGGGCAAAGGAAACCAAAACAGGTTAGGACACACAGGAGCTGCAGCGTAAAAACTCCACCAAATCTTGAAAGGGATAATTAAGTAGACTGTTTATTTTATAATACTAAGAAACGTAATGTCCTGGTCAGACAGGGTTACGACATAATACCTATAATAATTTATGTCAATTAAGTTTTCTTCACAGCGTCTTACATGACTTGAGTAGGTGATCCACTTAACGTCCAGCACGCGATAGCGCATAATTGTGAGTTAGCCGTTATGTACGGGCGTATGCGTGTTATGCCCTCAATATTGCGAGTAATGCACTTTTATTGTTGTAATTAAATGTCCCGGAACGGCCGGCGCATAGTAACGATAATTGATCACTAACTGCTGGCGTGATTACATTATTGTGTCTTGGAGTAAGATCAATCCTGGCAGACATAATTGTTCTAAGTTTGCAATTTGGGTTAGTGACATACTAAGAGTGTAGACATAGGTCACAGAGGTTTTATTAATATGTTAATCATTCTAACAGATTTTAAAGTACGCCCACTTATATACATAACATTATGTATAGCGTCTTTTTACTTATTATACTCAAGAGTCAGGCTAGGTCGTGGTACCTACATCGTAGTGCCAGATATTCACCGCCAAGCTGTAGTGTTACAACTTTAAACATTACTATGTTCTAGTTCGAAGGACACTGTAGTTAGTTTAATTACTGTGCAGAAAGACTAAACAACTAATGTCTCGAGTGTCAAGTCAAGCGCAGTGTGCAGGACGTACGCAGGACAAGTGCTGGGTAGGATTAGAATGTGGCGTGACGCATACTACCAGGCGAATAACTTGCTCGTCTCGTCATTGGGTAGCATACAAAAAAGCACGCGTGTTATTTATTATGTCATACCCGAAGGTTTAAATAAAAGCTGTTGCACACTGACACTTTGTTCATGGTTACTAGTAATTGATTATATTACCGTGTGGTGCCGGCTCGGCCGTGTGGTGCCGGCTCAGAATGCCACCACCCCATCTCCTCCCATGGGTGTCGTAAAAGTCGACTAAGGGATTAGCCGGAGGATGGGCAGCAGCGTCCTTCGAGTACATTAACAACTTAACTGCGATCGCCAACCCGCCTGCCAAGCGTGGTGATTATGGCAAAACCCCCCAATGAGCCCACAACACATCCATATCGGTGGTTGTGGTGATCTTTGGGGGAGGCCTGTGTCCAGCAGTGGACTTGATTCGGCCGAAATGATGAAAAAAAAAAAAATGATGATTATATTGTGCCGGGTAGGCACTGAACACATTTGCATGAAGCCGGAAAACATCTGACTCCATTGTCATGTCAGGATATCAACGAGTAGGTACATAAATTGCATTGTATTCGCACTATCGGGTGGGTGGACGAGCTATCAATATGTTCGGCCGATAATTTGAACACTCGTATGCGGACATCGGCAACCAGTGAAACAGTCAGCTTAGTATAATGAGAACGACATCGTATATCGTTCTATGTAAGAAAAATATTTTTCAAAGCCGAATTTTATAAGCAAGGATTCTTTCTGCAGAATATCGTCGCGGTTGAGCACGCAATAACACCTGTAGAGCAAAAATCTACAAAGTAACATAACATTTCTGCACACAAAAATATTCCCCAGAGTATTATGTGTGCAAACACAAAAATAATGCCTATTTCATACCTTTGCTGGGCTGCAATATCAGCCTACATATGTCCCATCCCTCACCTTGGACACATGGGGGTTCCGAACCATTACATCACGTACGACACTCATTTATCATTCCAGAAATATCTAAGGGACGTCCCAGCGACGACGTGCGGGATATATCGTGGCATCTTCATTAATAGCACGCCGCAGGTAGGGCGTACATGTGTACATACTTCGCTAATTGAAATCATGGTAATGTGTTTACCAAAATGTAGGCGGAGATGGAGTGATGTGACGTCGTACCTAGTACCGCAATGCTAAATATATTCCAGCTTTTCGAAATTCCAATTATCTCCATATTCATGCGTATCAAACAATTCATCGATAATGGCTCAGTAAAAATATGAAATACCTTTGTGATGAAATAAATAAGATGAACATGAATTTTGGATATCACAACACTTGTTTTCGCAGATGACTTTGAATATGTATCGCTCGGGGGTACTAAACTTCCAAAGATGAAAAAAAGATTTAAAATAAAGGTAAAAGTCAATTGTCTGGTGTGTTAACCTTTTAGACGTTTAATCTCGAACACTGTAGGCCAACATAAGTACACTAAGTATGTAGAACTAGAAGAGTGCCTTTACTAGTCTGTTTTTAGCCGATCCAACAACCTCTTTGACACAAAACGTAGATATGATAACTTCAAAATATTTCTGCTATCAATCACTTAAACATTCTAAATAATTCTTAGAAGAATTATTCATAACCGAAGTAATAAAAACTATACATAACCACGATCATGTGCATAAAAGCATTTTAATTAACGGAAAACAGTTTGCGGTTGACCGATTGCCATTGCTGGCGACTGCTGATATGTAATTGGTGACTATACACGAAATGATTCACTGTACAGCATATAAGCCGGCTTTCTTTCGGTCAATACGTGGCCAATGAGCCGGCACCGATCGAATTTAGTCGATTACATCAAATACAACTACATTCCTTAACCATTAGTCCACAGCATTGAATTAGCGTGTCTCATTATGAGCAGCTATCACGACTACCGTACTAAGTCCACAAAGCCTAGAAACCCAGTTTAATATAATAAGAGACATAACAAACCTACACTAGAAAACATTTTTTGCGTTTCAGAAAACCCATACCTATACATGATAAAAAAAATGTCTCTCAAGTCGGTAATTTATCACGTAGGCTTATCAAACCTTTGAATGAGCGTCATGGATGTGACAACAATGGACCTGCCTGCTGTTGTGTCAAACACCAGATCCCCTACAAAGGTGAAAATTAGTAGACGTCGCTCACAGTACTCGGTTTATGATCTGTTTGAATCTATGTCTCTATTGAAATGTAATTCTTGTATATTTTGATGTCTATTTTGTTTGTTTTGAGGGTTTTAGTAAGTTGTATTTAGGATTAGATACAGTGTACAATAAGAAAAAATTAATCCATTAGAATGCGCCTTAGACGCTCATGTTGAATTTTTACAATCAACTTTATTTTCATAAATTGTCGAAAAAGTTTGTATTTCAATCATTTTTTTTCCACGAAAAATAAATTCAACAACAGGACTTAACATTATTATAGGGTTGTTCAATATAGTATCCTCTTAATTGCCATTACTTTTTAATCGTTATTTGAAATCAGTGGAGACGTTTTAAGCTCACCAAAACTTTATTTTGCTATTATAGAGCACAACCTCTCGGCTATGCGTTCGAGGCGTGCAACAAAGAAACCATTATCTGTTTTTCCAAGGTATTGTAACTTTAATCAAGTACGCACTATACATTATCTAATCCAGTTAGCTCATCTACGAAACCATACTTCGAACTTTATTCGAAGTGGTTCAATGAATCAAATCCAACTTCAATCAATCTTTGAAAGCGTAACTGAAATTAAACTTTGAACTTTAATCACGTTACAATATTCTGAGATCAAAAGTCTACTAATGAAATGCAAACGCCCATTTTAGCTTCGAGTATCAGAAACGTGACTTGCATTTCAACCAACTAACGTCTAAAAAGCCGATAACGCGACGGCCGTTTCGAAAAAGTATCCAATCCAGTCGTGCGAGGCAAGAATAATTGAATTAAAACAAAAGAGGAACAAGCGAGCAGCATTTATTTAACACTTCGAAGAGAATCCAGTGGCAAATACAAGTGTAGCAAACGGTTCGCGACAAAAACGGAACACAACAAGAGCTTTAGTTAATGTGAATCATATTTCATTTCGCAGGAGGACGGGATTTCCGAGACCTTCCAACACCGAGACATTATATTTTCCATTGTAGGTCTACCTACACTGCATTAAAACGAATGATGTTAATGAAGATATTTTAAATGAAATGTTATTCACGCGCCATATAATTTAGCGATGTCGTTCAAATGTTAAACGAACATAGGTTTTTTGCGTGTGTTTGTTCGCGTCGCGCGTCGCATTGATCACGTTTCACTACTTACGTTCTTCTATTGAGAACATGCCTCGATGGGCCCTAAGTCCAATAAATGCATATTTAATGGGTATTCAAGGAGCGATCCTTGGACTAACAAGGTCGCTGTAGACAAATGATCTTTTTCCAATATGTAAAGTTTTCGACGCACACAGAAGTTTTGCAGACGCATTTTATTTTTTGTTCAAAGAGAAATTTAAATTATTTCACAAATGAAATTGCTTGTACAAGTTTAAATTACAGCAATTCTTCCAATTGAAAACATTTATAAAAGTAAGTGAACGCAACAAGGGCAGCTGTATAATAGGCCCTCGGTGAGCAAAGTAATGTGAATAAGTTTTTCGCACCTGCTCACTTTTGATGTCTTTTTAGTTTTTAGTGTTCCTTAGTGGGATGGCGAAAGTAACTTTGAGATATCTATCAATTAAGATAATATGCATGTTAGCCAAAATATAACAATAAATACGTTTCGCTGAAGTATATTTAATGATGATTTAATAATTGGTTGACGTATCATTTGGCGTTCTGCGCTACGGGACGCGGATCTGATCCCCGAACAGGATAATTTATTTTTATTTTTTGGCATTGTTCTGCTAATTTAGACCTTTATATATCATGATACGCAAAACTTGTAGGAGCACAAAAATTTGCCTTTATTTTTATAGGTAGCAGTAGTTTAAGTTTTTAAAAAGAAGTCAATGCATAAGATCGTTGTTTGTGACAATTCGAGAAATGTTTCATGTGTTGTCGAGATGGTGGAACTAGCTTGAGTCCATGAAGTCCTTATTGTACTGCTGCTCGTGAAACATTATGTACGGTGGATCATTAACTGCCGACTGGGTGTTGTCGTAGGCCGCAGTTCAGAAACAGACTGTCTGTCTGTGTCTGATCACAAATTTCACTTTCGTTCAGACTTGCAGCTTTATTTAGTGACGACCATTGCTGGAATTGCATCCGTGTGTCACCTATATATTTCACAGATATTAGAAATTCTAGTTTCAAGTTGTTAGTATTCATGTTTTCAACATCTGAAAGTAACTGCGTCAGAGTGTGAAAAACTCTTCAACATCTGCCATCATCAGATGGACTGTCCTTGATCGACAACCAAGTACCTAGTACAAACGTTCGTTCTTGTAAAAGAACACGAACAGTTGTACCAAAAACAAACATTGACCGTCTTATTACAAAACATAATTTTTCGATAGTCTTGGACTAAAACTGTGGTTTAATGAAATTTCTTATTACAAAAAGTGGTTTATCTCTTAGTCTTGGACTATCTATGGTACTAAAGATAAACCTGATAAGGACCTTGTTTAACTCTATAAACCTTTGGTCTAAGTCACAAATATACGTCAAATTCATTGTTTTGAGGTTAGATTTGGTTACTTTTTGTGTGTTATATTGTAACCTCAGTTGTATACGCGAAAATTGATACAGACATGATTGATTTAATCGATCTTAAGGATATTCACGATATGGACTTGTGATCAGATCACACTGCGGGTGAACCCTTTCGTCGAATGAAATAACGAAAGCTTTAAATATAAATACAGGTTCACAGTCATGAAAATAGATATATGTTAAAATATTAATACCATTAATATTAAAAAATTACAGAAATATTCAGCATTTGGGTAAACGAAACGGTGTAACCGAATGCTATCTGATTGAATTACAATACTCCATCTACGGATTGAATGAATGTTTCCAATGAATTCCGTGTATAATCTGTGGAAATAATTAAAGCCAGAACTAAAGTCAGGTACTATCTAGTCCTGACTTATTTTGCTATTTGTAATACGGACGAGTTTAAACCATGGTACTGACGTTAGTTCCGTACTAAGTCCAGACTTTATAGTTCTGGTTTAAACCTGAGTCTAACAAGATTTTTGTAATAAGACTGTGTCAGTTTAGCGCAAATTCAACTATACTACATATCTCGTAGTAATTGCTACGCGGTTGGGCGTACGGCGTAGGCCTTAGGTACCACTCACAGTCGCAAACAATCGCAGGTATACAATTTAAATATTGATACGTTAACTAACATTTTAATGTATAAATCATAATTCAATCATCGTGAGCCCTATGACCTACTACGGGATCACTGTGTGTTGCAAGCACACGAGTGTATTCTTTCTCTCGTTCTCTCCATAGCGGTCAAATCGAGTGATACGATGTTCGCGGTATATGATGCCCTACACACACGATATATATCGCATTGTTTTGATAAAAGTTCTAATAGAAACAAACAAATTACTATTACTAGAAACACTAATCCAGAGAGATAGGCAGCAGCGTCCCTTCTGTGGATCAGCAGCCATACTACGCTTACTAACCCGCCTGCCAACCACGGTGAGTACTGACAAATTCCCCCAAAATGACGACACAATTGTGGAAATCTATGAGGGAGGCCCTTTTTCAACAGTGGACGTCGTTTGGCTGATCTGATTATGATGATGTTTGTTGTCAAACTTATATAGGTGGCTACATACATAGAGGTTGAGTGCCATATATGTTGTGTATCATTATTTTGAAGATAAAATATGATCGCTGCAGCGTACTGCTTTCCTGGTTTTCTATCAGTAGTGTGCAGATCTAAGAGCACATACTTCGAGTTTTTGCAGCGCTTTTGCAGCGATTAAGTCGCGGCGCAGTAGCGATGCAGCCACTGATCGTCTTTAGACACGGCTGATGTAGTGATACGATTGCGATGCGAACGCCATATAATAGCGATACAAACGCGATACGGTATCTGTCGGTATTTGTCGACAGCCACAGCACGACAAGTGCGCGTTTGCATCTCTGCAAAAAGTAGCCTTGTGTAACCGCTTTAAGGTAACTTCATAACTTTTATTTTCGCTGTCCTAAGACATAGTTTAAACCTATTTGAAATTAAAAGTATGTTATAGATTTGATAGTACCGAAAGAAGGTGAGAGTTCGCTCTAAAGGTGAGATGCAGCAAATTTAAAACTGCCGGGGGACAAAACAGTGCCATGCCTTGTTGTTGCCATGAGATAAGAAGAGTAGTTTCGTGCGTTTTCTAGTTTTGTTGTTGTGATCTAGCTCATCAATAAATATTACAATAGACGAGTTAGCACCCGAGAGCTGAACCCTTTTTTTCGCGCGTAATATTGACTGGCTTGGAATTAGCAAGAAGGTCACTAATAGGTCGCAGCTATTTCTAGACCAATAAAGTTGTGGATAATTACAAGCAAACTTGGTTGTTATACGAAAGATACCAGTGTAGCTAGCGTCTAGC
Source organism: Diloba caeruleocephala (assembly GCA_947459985.1). Taxonomy (NCBI): domain Eukaryota; kingdom Metazoa; phylum Arthropoda; class Insecta; order Lepidoptera; family Noctuidae; genus Diloba; species Diloba caeruleocephala. Next base: position 11,017,559 of record OX381618.1, read on the forward strand.
GTATTATATATGCTAATTACTAAATTGTTTCAGCAAAACTTGTTAATATTATATGTTATCATTGCTCCATTCAATAACATACTTTAAATTATAGACATACAATTGAATTAGAGCGTTGTTTTTATTTGACAAACAAATTTTACTACAATTTAATTTAATACATATTCATTTCGTAATATATTGTAGACCATACATATAAATGTGCGTCGAAACAAATATGTTTTGTATACGAATATTCATAAAAGTCTGGTTTCTTTGAAATTCATATTCATATATAATACACACGCTATAGGCACAGGTACACGTTTAGATATTAACATATAAGCTTACCATTACTTTATACTGTGAGGAAACCTTTATGAGTTCCTTCTCCACATACATAAGTGTAAAATGTACTGTACAATATTAATGTTAAGATATATACAAAACTTTATGATGAATTATTTGTACAACGATTAAATAGCTTTAACTAAGGAGTGTTTACATTAATTCTAGAATTAGTAAAGTGTAGGTACTTGACATCAATCCACACGAGAACGAAGGCAGGTAAGTGACCTCGCCGAAGGCAATAGAGCTGTAGGCTAGCGAATAAAGGAAATTGTTCGCATTGTTCTCGCCCGCTCTACCTACACGGTAATGTCGTCCCCTGGCGACCAGCGATTTTTCCTTTTTTACGTAATGGTCCGTTATTTCGAAACTTCAACTTCACAATATGGACACACAAATCACTGCCACTACAAATCGTGTTCGGCAGAGGCGAAATCGTTTTGCGTGTGACGTTAATGGGATGGGAGCTATTCTTCACATCACGACTTTATTGGACGATATATCAGCTCTGAGTGTTCGACATTCAACCGGCGACAAAATACATTATGAGCCTTACATTTACTTATCGACACGTATTGCCAAAATCAGCATTGCTGTCAGGGTCTGAGAACACAAACACTGCTTTCGGAGAGCTTCGCAGCTAAACACCCTACACCTCAAGAACTTAGTACAGCTTAAAATTAATATCTATGCTTTTATACACATTAAAACTAAATAACACTATTTATGATTACACTAAACATAAAAAAAAAAAACTATGTATATAATATATATATAAAAGAATAATATGTACTTAGGCACAGCTTCTGATTAAGTTGTATTCATGTAAAGAAGCTGGTTTTAGTATATAAAAACAATATAAGATTAAAGGTTAGGTGGAACTACAGTGATATCTAATCTAAATAATATATATTATTCTATTTTGAACCCAATATATTTTTGATGCACGCGGAGCTACAATAAAAGCTTTTCATTTATTATAATATAAAATCAGCATCCCTATCCCGGGATTTGATGGGTTGGTCCTATTCTTAGCCGGCACCACATGGTAATGCTATGGTAATGGTGATGTAGTTCCACCTAACCTTTAATATAATCCCATAAATATACCCGGTACCTAATGATGGGCAGCAGCGTCCTTTGAGTAAATTAACAAACTTAACTGCGATTGCCAACCCGCCCGCCTAGCGTGGCGATTATGGCAAAACTCCTCGACGAGCACACTACACAAATCCACACCGGTCGTTGTTCGTTCTTTGGCTTGTGTTCAGCAGTGAACATCTTTCGGTTGAAACGATGATAATGATGAATATCAGCCTGTAATTGTGAGCGAAGCGACGACCATAGATCATAACATTCACAACGCTAGATCACTGCGTGTGGGCGATTTCAACCGATTTTTACCGTTGAAGTCGTAGTGTCTTAGATTAATTAATAATTAATGACATTGATACATGCAAGGTTATGATCCCGCACTAAAGTTGCTGACATAACTGAAAGGATAAGTCTGCTGAACTATGCCGTTGGGGCAAAAGGGTTCTAAAGTGGAGACCGTGCACCGGAAAACCCAGTGTGGGACGGCCTCCAATACGATGGATGGTAAAGGTCGCTGGGAGTCTCTGGATGCAGCCAAGTAACCGGTCGATATATATATCTACAGGAAGGCCTTTGTTCAGTAGTGGACGTCTTTCGGCTGATATGATGATGATGATGCAACAGCACGCGAGTGTTCACTAATAAATGTAATTTGCAATACGTTCATGGAATCATTCTCACTTAAACGGTAAGCTGAAAGGTCCCATCCACCATTTAACACACTAAAAAAAAATTCTGGCTATTTTCTCAGTTGTTCGCTGCAAACAATTTGTCGGCACTACCAATCAGTATCATACATACTGTTCACACCTGTTTTAGCAAAAGTGTTTTGTTTTAAAAGTCTTACAACGCATCTGTGTAAACGTTGTCACGGTAATATGCGTTTAATATTTATAGCTAATGCATAAGTGTAGTTCCATAATGAAGCCATAGAACATTGAATTGAGTTAATATGGTGTATTAATAAGACTAATCTTAAAGACAAATCTCGAACAGGTATAGTTAGCGAGATGGACCCATTTTTTGACGATGTATATGTTTGACGCATACTCCGCTGTCAGCGTGAACCGCGAGTATTGCGCGAATACTACCTTCGCGGCTTTTAAACTTTGGCCCGCATTCCGTCTACCCGCCATGTACGGCGATACATCCAGGGCCTCGCCGCAACTCCATGGCCGTGCAATGTGGACGGCAGACTACCCGATCTACCGCCCGCGGGCTCCTATTTGGTTGTCATCAGGTAGTTTTTTTGCGCTTGTACCTGTCCGCCTGCGGTGGATCGGGTTAGCCAGGGCGTCTTCCTTTAGCGTGACCGGCTCTGCCGCCTTCTTCCACGAGATGACTTCCTCGCAGAAAGATGCGGCTGCCTCTCAACTTCAACGGTGATGTGAGTTCCTGCTGGCAACCGATGACGTGGCTCATGGAAGACCAGGGTCTTTTTTTGAGTGCCACTCTGAGTTCTATTGTTCCATTGCAGTCAATTATCTCGGTGGCCGATCGTACCACCTCCTCACATTTGGTTCCCCTGTTATGACAACGGTGTCATCGGCATAGCAAATTACACTCTGTCCGAGGACGGCACGGCGTAATGCCCAGCGAGTTGGACCCCTCTCTGCTGTAAGCTAACCAAATGACCAGATTCCCTTCTTGCACAGATTTATTATGCGATTTCCATGACGATACGAATGCTTTAACAAAATCAACACCCGTAGATATGTACTGTATTAAACTTCAATAGATGTTCATTCACGTTCCATATATATGTTACGGCAATGATAGGTGCAAGTAGTGATAGCCCAGTGGTTGAACGTTTGTCTTTCATACTCCTGTATGGTCTGAGTAAGATTGCAGCCAGTACCTCTGAGTTTTCGGATTCATGTGCGGATCAAGAATTTGATTTTTACTTGCATTAACGGTAACGATGTTTTTCTATCGTGAAGAAAGTTGCACACCTGCGGGGGCCTCAAAAATGTTCTCAATCGTGTGTCCCGCGTAGTGGACTAAGAGTAGGGTTAGGCCCTTCTTATCTGACAGAAATGACAGATACATAGGCTGCACTAAAAGTATCGGGAATGGAATATTTCCACTGTTCCTGTCATATTAAAATCTTTTTAATTGAAAACTCCTTGGTTTTACAAATCGAATACCATTTATTTATTTAAAAAAAGATTCACGGTCTTGTCACAAGGTTTTGTCAAACTTGTTTAGTCGTTGAGAAAATGGAATTGACTCGAGAAAATTCAAGAGCGATGATTTATTATGACTTTCGAAGTGGTTTAACACAAAAACAGTGTGTTGACCGGATGATTTCTGCATTTGGTGATGAAGCCCCATCCAAAACCACAATTTATCGCTGGTTTGCTGAATTTCAACGTGGACGTGTCAAGCTCAGTGATGATCCTCGTCAAGGTCGTCCAAAAACTGCAGTCACCCAAGAAAACGTTGATGCTGTGCGTAAGCTGATTGAGGAAGATCGACATGTGACATACCGCGAAATTCAAGTAACTTTAGACATTGGCATGAGTCAAATACAAATAATCTTGCATGAACAATTAGGTGTAAAAAAGTTGTTTTCCCGATGGATACCGCATTTGCTATGTGAAGAGCAAAAAGCGGCTCGCGTTACTTGGTGCGTCAGAACTCTCGAAAGATTCCACGCAGGATCCTCAAATGCTGTATACAACATCGTATCAGGTGACGAATCCTGGATATATGCGTACGAACCCGAAACAAAAAACCAGTCACGAGTTTGGGTGTTCGAAAATGAGTTAAAGCCAACAAAAATTGTTCGTTCACGGAGTGTCGCAAAAAAAATGGTGGCCACGTTTGTCTCCAAAACCGGCCATGTTACGACTATTCCTCTTGAGGGACAAAGAACGGTTAATGCAGAATGGTATGCTAGCATTTGTTTGCCACAGGTCGTTTCTGAACTCCGTAGAGAGAACTGCAACCGCCGCATCCTCCTCCATCACGACAATGCGAGTTCTCACACCGCGCACAGAACAAAAGACTTTTTAGAGCAAGAAAACATAGAATTATTAGACCATCCGCCGTACAGCCCCGACCTAAGCCGTAATGATTTCTATACTTTCCCTAAAATAAAGAATAAATTGCGTGGACAGAGATTTTCATCACCTAAAGAAGCTGTGGACGCCTACAAAACGGCCATTTTGGAGACCCCAACTTCCGAATGGAATGGTTGCTTCAATGATTGGTTCCATCGTATGGAAAAATGTGTCAAATTTCGCGGAGAATACTTCTAAAGGAATAAATACATTTTTAAATAGTAATGTTGTGTCACTTCCTTGATTCCCGAAATTTTCAGTGCCGCCCTCGTATGGGCTGATTATGAAATATGTATTAAGATTGGTGTGAATATAAACATAAGATTAGCCGGTTAATGTTACGTTTAGATTTGACAGTCGGTAATGTTCAGTACAATGTCTTTTTGTGATAAATGATTTCATTTTTAAATTAAATTAATTAAGCTAAACTTAAGATTAGCCGAAATGTAATGGTTAATAAGTTAATATTACATAAATCATACGAAAACTCGTATTTAGTTAGAATTCGTTTTCTCTAGTTAAAACTCCACGAAGACGCGCCCACTGCAGTGCAAGTGTGAATTATAAATTGCTACTGTGTTGGTTTTTCCACCACGCCCTAGTATATACACGAGTAAACGGAAAAAAGGTACAATGCGGATACCAAACACAAAAAAAGATTGGGACGCGTTTTCGTGAATTGAACTATCTGTAGAACTGTCTGGAGGCATTCGTGGTTATATTTTTAGCCCATTAACAATAGTTAATTATAATAAAACACTTTTAAACGGATTCTGTCGCGTATATTTTAGATTTTCCTGACGTTTCGAATACTTTGCAGCATTTGTGGTTGCAGGATGACTAAGGTGACAGGCGTCGTTACAGATTTTAAAAAGTTATTTTATTTTATCTACCGTACAATTTTAATCAAAACATTAGTTTCGAGGCACGCAGTAATCACTCACAGTGTTTTGATGTTTCTTAGTGCGGTATGTAGTTTGGGACTTTATTATTTTAATAACTGGATTCCAAACAGGTGGTAACTGCCAACATCTTCTCTGTTAAAATTAGGATGTTTTTTAATTTCAATAGCCTCACGAAACATTCTAGGTACCTATCGGTTCTCTTTCGCGAGTACTTGAGGTTGATCAAAACGAAGATAATGGTTTCGTTTGCCTAAGGCATGTTCACACACTGCAGTCTTTGTGGAGCGTCTATGCTTGACGTCAGCTATATGTTCTTTGGGTGGCTATGCTACGCTTTGTTTGCCCTATGTATGATAAACCACAATCACAGTCAATCTTGTAGACCCCTGCATCTTGTAAAGGTATGTGACATTTCACCGGTTTGAGAAGTTGGCTGATCTTATGCGACTTGAAATAGGTTTTAATAGAAGCACGCTTTAAGATAAGACCAATTTTGTCCGTGACTCCCTTAATAAATGGTAAAACAGCGGGCCGTTGATCAACCGTGATGGGTTTCGGGCGGCTTCTGCGACGGGGATGTGGAGCTTTCAAATTGTTATTTTGAAGAACTTGCTTCACATGGTTAAGCTCCCCTGCCAGGTGGTCGGCGTCGCAGACGCCGTGTGCTCTCTTTAAGAATGATTTGGCCACAGTAGCTAACTGACAAGGATGGTGGTGAGATTCACCGTTAAGGTACCTCTCTGTATGGGTAGGCTTTCTATACACAGTGTGGCTAACAGAATGATCTGGATTATGGATGAGAAGTATGTCAAGAAAGGCCAAGCAATTATTATCCTCCAATTTCATAGTAAATTGAATTTTACTATGTATTGAATTTAGGTGTTTTAGGAATGCAGAGACCCTATTGTGAGGCAAGATGGTAAATGTGTCATCTACGTACCGTTTGAACATCTTCGGCTTAGCCGGGGCTGTCACCAGTGCTCTCTCCTCAAAGTCCTCCATGAAAATATCGGCGACTACAGGAGAGACCGGTGAACCTATGGCCACACCGTCAGTTTGTAGGTAAAACTCATTGTCCCACAACAGGTAGCCGTTGGTAAGGCGGTGCTCAAGTAACTCTGCATATTGAAGAGGCATGTCACGCTCACTTAACCTCAATCTTAAAAACATCCAGGCAGTACTTTACTGGTAAATAAGGACTGCACATCAAAACTGACCATCACTTCGCTTTCAGCCAGTTCAAGGTGTTTTATTTGGCTGACAAAGTGATAGGAATCCTTCAAATATGTGCTAGACGTTTCACGAAGTTTTGAGAGTATCTTCGCTAGATGTTGTGCCAGTTTGTAAGTTGGTGTATCAATCTGGCTTACTATTGGTCGTAGGGGAACATTGCTTTTGTTAATTTTTGGTAGTGAAACTACTTGGCTTAAGAGAGGCTAAATAACTTACGTCTCAAAGCGACGAGCGCATTATGATGCATCGCAAGACTAGTCAGTCGCTCACCACCAGGGAATTATTTGCTAGTCTCGCCACAAAGTTGAATCAAATCATTTAAAAATAACATACGCTCATAAACATCCACAGTTGAACTTGGACCTCGCAATATGACCGCTCATTGTGGTAATTATACAATGAGCGGTCATATGAGATATTATCATAATCTGCAGCTTGGCAGGTGGATTGGCGATTGATATCTATAATTTCTGATGGGGCTAACCATCTCACTAAATATTACGACTGCACATTTTTTTTGTCATTATCATATCAGCCAAAGAACGTCCACTGCTGAACAAAGGCCTCCCCACAGATTTCCATAATTGTCAATTTGCCAGTATTCACCTCGCTTGGCTGGCGGTTAGGACGCTGCCGCCCATCTCTCTGGATTAGAGTCCCTTATTTAGCTTTTACGACATCCACGGGATGAGACGGAGTGGTGCTCTATGTTCTTGATTCGGACACCACACGGGCTCATTCTCGACTGAATGTTTTTTTGTGACTCAACTAAAAATCTTCTAAAGGATACCCTAACTTCTTAAATATGGCAGCTATTATGATATGTTATTATTCAAGAAAAGAAACAAAACCGAAATTTTATGTTCTGTTTAAAAAACGAACATGCACCTATCTAAAATAGCTGGTTCGTAAAATACAGGTAATTCTTAACTATCCATGAACCGCGGAACGTTGTGCAAAAGTTATCCGGCCCGGTTTCACGGACCATTTAGTCGCGGTTTTATGATAAAATAATTCTTCAGCGCACTGCTGTGCTTGGGCTATCAAGTACGACTTACGAATGTTTATATTATGGTGGCTTGCTAGCAGTGTTTATGTTTGATTCATTGATTTATATTGGTTTTAAAACTATATTGTTAGCATTCCGGCAAAACAACATAGTTTTAATTACCAACCTGTCTCTCAAGCATGTTGATTAGGGCAACATCCCCGCAGGACTCAAAAGAAATACCATGCTTAGCAGTGTAGGATTATTTATATATTATTAGCATAAAGTTCCCATTTGATATAACTACCCCACCACTAGTTTATAAAATGAGAGCGCCATGAGAAGCCTGCTTTGGGAACATTGTGTGTTTAGACTTCGTACAATAACATCAATTTATGGTCGAATTGATTTCATATAACTAATGAAATTTATTCGACCATGACCATGAATATTGTTGCTATTTTGTTAATATGAATTTGGAAGTAAATAAGACGGTTATCCATTAAAATGGTAATAATTGATTAGACACTTCTGTAATTGTTTTAAATGTTTAATAAATTTGTCATTAACTATTATATATTTATTTGAATTAATGTAAATTTATTTTATTATTTTTTATTAATATTTTATACACATCTAAAACTAACAATGTACATTCTATACTACTATATAACTAAATTAACAGAATATATATAAATAAAACTATAAGAAAGGGGGCGCATTTAGGCGTCAAAGTGCAAAGTAAGTAGTTGCTCTCATGGCTGTCAACTGGTAACGTTAAGAAATCGTTTTGGTTAACGATATGCTTAGGTTTTTTAGACTACTGTCGAATTTGGGTCAGTTTGGCTAAAAGAATATGGATTCATAGGAATGGCCTTATAGTATATTAGCAATATAGTCTCGCGAGGCGATAGCCATAGCCAGTTGTACTCACTGATCGATATACGATCAGCGAGGTTAAGCAACGTTTGGCGCAGTCCATCTCTGGATGGGTGACCACAAAGTGGTATTTTAACAAAGCATCTCCGTGCTCCGAAGGGCACGTTCAATGTTGTTGTCAGAAGACAGCAGTCATTGAGGCAAGTTCTGGGCCTTTGGGCGGCTTGAACAATGACACAAAGTTAGCCACTAGCCACACGAAAAAAAGGGATGAGTAATATAGTCTATACTTATTTACATATAAACAAATAATATTTAAAATGAGAAGCTGAGTGCTCAAACCGCTGGTAGTATAGAACTGGAATTTGAAATACAGGTAGCTAATAGATGGACTTAAAAAGGATGTTAACATTTGTTACGGGAACGGGATATAGAACAAGATTTACTTACGCGAAAAACGCTGCGGCGCGTATAAATAGTACACAAACTACCTATTGCTGTAATGCAAAAAGAATGCCAATGCCGTTTCTAGAAGTAAAAAAAAAACGTGTTTGCACACTTGACTTCACTTCAGTTATTCTTTATAATTATATTTCACATATTGAATCAGAATGTGACTGAAGCGTGCCAGAGAAGATACAACCCTAACAGGCAATTCACATTTCAATAGGGACGCTAGTCCAATCTATATTCTCTTAGCTACGTCCTTTGATGATTTTTTTATCTCTATGGGTTGAACATGGTGCCGGTAGTAAATATCTCTCAGTAGGGTAGATCTCTCATTGTTTAAGTAAATCGTCATACAAGTGATCTAGAAGGCTTAAGGTCTCTTTCCATATTGTTTACCTGGAGTGAAAACGTATTTAATCACTATCAAAACACGAGCTAGCAAATAAATATATACGAGAGTTCGAAGTGTAAAATTTGGTGTAACACCAAGTGACCCCCGGGTAGAAGGTTGCGCGCACGTGGGCACGAGCCACTGCTTGCGCAGCACAGCACACAGCGAGGCTGGTACTTCTCGTGGAGAATTGTAAAAGATCCCCCTTTACAATTCTCCCTGAGAAGTGCCTGGGTGACGACCTTTCCACAGTCGCCTTCCCTATGCTAGATGATCCCCTGATGACCGCTTTACAGTTATCCAAGAAGTGTCTAAAGGCACCATGAGCGGCTCTAGTGTGATCTTAGAGCCCCCTTCGGTGCCGAAGATGACCGTTCCAGTGGTTTTAGCCGGTAGGAGGCCGGCATGCCCCTTCGCTCTTTTCCGGGGCGAAGGGGCATGCCTTATGGATTTCCACAGAGGACCAATAAAAAAAAGGTTCTGCATTGCTATCATATCGCCCACAAGAAATACTGCTATTTCTAATCTTACTACGAGTATAAGTAATATGAGAAGTAGCTTATTCTTGCTGTTTACGTCCTAGATAAGCATATATCTAAAGCGAATTTTTCAAAATTAAACTATTCTATTATCATAAGATTCCAACGATCGTGGGTAACAAGATACTGCTATAATCAATCCGCCTGGTGGACTGGCACTAAAATAAAATAATCATTATATGAGCCATACGACGTCCACCACTGAACAAAAGTGAAAAAAAACATTGTATATTTTTTTCATATTGGGGAGGAATTTGCCAGTACTCACTACCCTTAACCTCAGTAGCCATTCACACATTCATATCCAGACGGGATGGTGAGCGCAGAATGGCTACTGTTCCAAAGAAAGGACGCTGCCCGTCCCTCTGGTTCAGAGCCCCTTAGTCGCCTTTTAGTTTTCTTAGTAACATCCACGGTAGGAGATAGAGTGCTGCTATATTCTTAATCCGGGCACCACACGGAAAAAGTAAAAAAAACCATATATAAGTACAGATATTTCTATTCAAAGTCACTGACCCAACTACCTAAATTAGTTCATATTAAGTGAAAAAATCACGAACTAGCAATAATTCATTGTACACACAAAAGCAAGGGAAGCGGACAAGAGGAGAATGGGGCATCCCTAACAGTGGCCCTCGGAAATAACCGCAAAGGTTATCAAATTGGCAGTAGTGGATGTATTGAATGCCTAGGGCTAGGCGCACATGAACGATTCTCCCGATCCTCCCCGCCAACCTTAATGGGCTATGCATGAGTAACCGCAAAATCGCATAGCCCGACTAATATGAGCAAATCTGAGCGTACCACATATTATTTATGTAAATGTATTAGATGACTGCCTGTAATTCTGATTTACATACATATGAGGGAACGCAAGCAAGTTCCATATTGCTGATAACGGTATTAATGTGTTTTAATATTAATAAAACTGTCTTCTAATTTCACGGCAGTACCATTATGTGTAAATCGTTTTAGAGACCTAACTTTCCATTGAAAGCTGTTGCCTTCTCTTTTTTGTACACACTTGTACGAGGATTTTTTAGGATTTCGAACGTCCGAAGGAAAAAACGGCGGAACCCTTATAGGACTCGTGTGTCTGTCTGTCCGTCTGGCACAGTCAATTTGCTCCGAATCCACTGGACTAATTAAGTTTAAATTTGGTACACATATGGATTTCTGCAAACCAAATACGGACGTGTAAAGTAAATTAATGAATTTTATATATGAAAGTTTCTATACTACCCCCTTTTACGGTCTTCCCTTTGGTCCAGGTCTTCGTTCGATCACACTAGAGCCACCCATTGGTGCTACACCTATAGACACTTTTCGCGGGGATTGTAAAGGATTCCCCGAAGCCTCGCTGTGCGTTGTGCTGACCACATAACAGACCTATTACCAGAGAAATCTTCAAATCAAGAATTGGCCATATGTCTAATAATTACTACAACCGTTGTTGTTGGATCAGATCTATAAAAGGACAGAACAGATGTTTATTAAAAGCTTTGTAGTGAACTGGTAATTAGTTATGATATCTATGCAAATAAATAAAATTGAAGTGTCTGTTTGTAATATCAAAATGACAGCTTTTTACTAAATGCATATAAAAGTATATACGGTACTTATAACAAAATAACAATTTCCAATGTTTTTGTCTGTTTGTTTCAGCTAATCTCCGAAACGGATGGACCGATTTTGACGGGACTTTCATTGGCTGATAGCTGATGTTAAAAGGAGTAAATTACTCTACTATTATTTCAGAAAAGAAAGAATAAGGGGAACCGCAAAAATATTAAAACCAATATATATACTTATTCTGTAATCATTATTTATAAATAATCCGATTTCTTTTAAATTAAACGGTGGGTGAAACCGCGGGGCACAGCTAGTTAAAATTGAAAATCACAAAATGAAAGCAAGAAGTTCCTTTACGCTGGAATTTCAGTGCAGTTTACATTCATAGAAATGTATTGTGGTTTTATAATCACAATACTATTGAAATTTGTCTATTCTCGTAAACTTATTTTGTTCACGTAGATATGAAATTATAAACATCCTCTTTATTCCTTAAAATAGCTACTTTCATTTTGAGTTTCTACTTTTATGCAAGCAAAGAGCAAACGACAAAATGTATAACCGCATAATACTTTTTCTTTGCAAAATGTGACAAAGACGAGGTGTGGGATTTCTCAACGTGGAGTTATTGTCTGTGACGCAAAGTCGCTGTGACAAATAGTGCAGCGTTTTGCAACATTTTTAACTAAGAGTTAATGTCTCCGCCAAGAGTTTGTTTTACCTTAAGGCACAGAGTATAGTCATAGTGCAATAAACTTTTATTACCATTATTCCAGCTCTACACAAATCATTCTCTTCTATTCTTATTTTTATTAAACTCTTAAAAAAGAAGCCTTAGTGTATCTATCTGTATACTTTGTGCTTAATTTATAATTATAATTGCAGCTTGAAAGTGATGACACAATTTTACATAAACGTCCAACATCATAACTTGTGGTAGTACGAGTATAACCTTTCATAATTATTGGACGTGGTCTAGCTAGGGAATTTGAGCGCTTTCGTGATGTGTGAAGCATTGGCTAATATTCGAAGGAATAATGTCGATAGACTGAGGTTTATTCAAAGTGAACGTTTAGGATAATAGCGGTCTCTCTCTATTGACGAGTAATCGCAATTTATTGGTCAAGACCGCTTCCTACCTGGAGAACTTAAGTTCGATTGCCACGTCGGGAAAAAGTTCCAGTTACTTTTAGATTTAAGGTTACAAAAAATGGCACAGTTAAAGCTCAGAATTGAAAATGTGCCCAATAAATGGCGGTTGACTTACACATATGTAACTCCACAGTCTATCTAAATCTAACTATACATCCGGTCAACAGGAGCGTTTCTACAAAGCATTCATTGCGTAAATCGTGACACGATATTTTTTTATCGATGCCGTAGCCTCTGTCACGTATTATGGTATGTATGGTACAGTTTAGAGATAAATACATTATATACCTAGGGACGTGTTCTGATATATTTAATGAAATTGCCACATAGGCAAGATAGAAGGCAACTCTCATGTGCTAGCAGTGGGGCTGCAACGAGGACACGGCGCCACACACTCTTGAATACTGCTCTGCTTGGACGGTGCAGTGCCGCGATCATGCAGCAGTAACCGTGGGAGACCTCTCGGTGCTGGCCTTGATAAATGCCAAGCTCGACAGTGAGCGGGTATGTGAGGCAGCAGCATCCTTGTACGAGGAGGTTATCTCACGGAAGGCGGTGTCTCTGTGCGAGACAGGTAGGCCGATGCCTGATGGGTCGCGAAGGTAGTATTCGCGGCAGTACTCGCGGTCCATCCAAAAGGCGGAAGTACGTCATATGGCGGAGTTTTTAGTAAGTGCAAGACTCATATAACCACAGTGTCTCCCTAGACTGCAGGGTACACGTCAGGTATTTGCGCCACCAATGAAAAAGGAAATGCGCCTCTGTTATATGTAACCATTGCCGATGATAGGAAAAAGCAAGAGGTAGAACTAAAACGACTTTGTCTTATTACAAAATCTGTGGTTGCCATAATTGGGTTGTAGTTATTTGATAGCAGTAATGCTGTCACCCGATGTCCAGGAATAAACGAGTGAGTCCTTCAAAAAACCTGTGACGTTTCGGTCGACAAGTTCCATCTAACAACGGTAGAATGCCAATTGACGATATCGGTGGTGGAAATTTTTCATTCACCCCATCCGCCAGCATCTTACTTCGACGTTGAGAACTTATGAACCTTGTTTATTCTGAGAAACCGTAATACAGGCATATCCCAGTTTATCAACTTAGAGAACGTTTATTAATCAAATCACCATCTCAAACGGTGTTAAACTATATACTGTTATTGAGATGGACCTCTTGCATGAAATTAGTTCACGAACTTGCCTGACCTAGAAGTCTAACGGACGACTTGATTATCAACAATGGAAATATATTTTAACTGAACTTGTTTGAGTCGAGATTTGTTCAACAAAACTTTCTATTCCCTCATCACAAATAGATCCAACTAAATAAAACCTTTGTACAAAATATCGAATACTTGTCAACAACATAATGTGAGCGCACAGAAGAAAGCTCTTAAAATCGTTTATTTATTTCCGTGAATCAGTGAACTCACTTTCGTTATTCATTCAATACATTTGGAGAAGAAAGAAAAGTAATCTCAGGGATTGGGCTCGAACACGCGAAAGAGATATTGGAAACCATCCACGAAATAGGAAGAACCCGTTATCATTCTGTCAGAGATTATCCCTTTATAACTTTTGTGATTGTAGATTTTAATAAAAGTAACAATAAAGTGATACCCTTTGTCTAATTTGCAGGAAAATTAATAATTTGAACCTGGTATTCAGTAGACTGTATTGATGCGTTGGTTCTGAATCATACCGAGTGCTACTTATCATCTTTGTAGGGAATCCGAAAGTGCTGTATTGAATAGTACTTCTTGTACTGGATTAGCTACTGCTAATATTAAAGCGTGGTGAGTAAGTATAAGCTACATAATTTAAAATTTATTTATGTTTAGTAAGTATATGATGTTTAACTATGTACGTTACATAGTAATGTACAACGTACATAGTAATGTACAACGTACATAGTAATGTAACGTACATAGTTAAACATCATATACTTACTAAACATAAATAAATTTTAAATTATGTAGCTTATACTTACTCACCACGCTTTGCAGGCGGGTTGGTGAGCGCAGAATGGCTACTGTTCAATAGAAGGTACTTCACTACCCATCTCTCTAGTTAAGAGTCCCTAGTCGCCTTTTACGACATCCACGGGAGATAGAGTGGTGCTATATTTTTAATCCGGACACCAAACGGACATTTGATAATTTCGGGTTAACTAACAAAATAACAAGTTTAACCGTATGATTAATGATAAAATAAAATATAGTTATATTGCAGATATAACAAGCGAAATTCGGGTAATGCGCTAGGCATAAAAATTAAGACCTTAGCAAAAATAAAAAAAGATGATTTATTGATGCTACTAAAATGGCTAACTGTAACAACATCTATAAACTTGTGTGTGTCAGCGAAGTAAACACGTGCTGCTTACGTAAACATCATATTATGTTGTTAACACGGGCCAGGTTTCTCGGTGTTATTATTCTGCGAAGCTTTGGGGGTATCCCTTAAAATCACCCCCTTTTTTCCGCCACCTCCCCTCCGCTAAAGGGTGACCGCTTTACAGTTTTCCACTCCCAGATGTGCCTAAAGGCGTGGCACCAAACATTTTTTTTTGTTTTTTACTAAGCCCAGTTGAAATTCTACATGAACTTCCTACGCCGCGGGGAAGGACTGAGGGGCATGCCGGACTCCTACCGGCTAAAACCACTGGCGAGGTCATCTTCGGCACCTAAGGGGGGCTCCAGGTCCTCGTATGATCACCCTAGAGCTGCCCACTGGTGCCACGCCTATAGACACATCTCTGAGAGGGTGACTGTAAATCGGTCACCCTCCCGGGGGGATTGTAAAATATCTCCCGAAGCGTCACTGTGCACTGTACTATGCGCACACGGCTGCGCGTGACCACATGCGCGCCACAGTCTTCTCGTGGGTCGCTTGGTGTGGACACGCATATTCCCCAATCTACGCACCCGCGCAGTCAGAGGCCCCCCGCTGTATAGCGACGGTTTCAGGAGGGTTTCAGGCGTATGGGAATTAGGCGCCAGGGCGGTTGTTACCCCGGTGCCGTCTCCTCCTTCGAGCAGGATCGGCCCTCTCTAGGGCCCGCTCTGCGGTCTCCATCTGGAGCATGACGCTATCACAGAAGGAGACCACTGCATTCCAGTTTTCGTGCTCTGCCAACACAGCCGATACTACTGCTGGCAAAGAGATATCTTGCCCGATCGACCAGAATGTCTCTAGGACCTGGAGCCCCCTTCAGTGCCGAAATGATTGTCCCGGTGGTTTTATCCAGTAGGAGTCTAACATGGGAAGCCTGGGAAGGGCGGAGGAAGTAGAGTTTTGGTCTTGTTTAGCTTAAGAAAATAATGGTAATAAAAAATTGGTGTAATTATAAGGAAAGCGAAAACCGCGTTCGCCTTAAGTCTTCAACTATTGTGTCTTTATTAGATGTGATATACGAGCAGAACGACGCAAAGTTGATCAAAAGATTCTTCTTAGTCGACACTATATTTATAGCACGTTCAAAGCAGTAACAGTAAAAAAATTAACTATATTTATATAAAAAGTTACTTAATTAATTTAAAAAATAAACCCTAATAAGGTCAGGTATATCACCAGATCTCGTTTTTATTTGTAGTATTATTTAGAACATAATTTAATATATGACAGACCACTAGAATATAGAAAATGTGTGATTAAGTTGTCATACAATTCATAACCTTATATTGTTATTTTTTCAGAATAGTTCACCTGAAATTTCATGTGGTAGTGCAGCCTAATCCTACCGTAGAGTAAAAAAAACAGTTTTTCTTCGAGCCTGATTTGTCAACAGTTGAGGACTGAAAGGTTTTTTTGGAAAGCACCTCCCAGTCCGATTATTTCTCCTGTGTCGTGAGCAGTGTACAGACATAAATCTCACATGCACGAAGACTGACATAACAGTATCAGTTGTAACTGTATTAGCTAGCACGTGTGGACAAGCTGCTTACCGTATACATTATGTAGCGTTTCTAGCCTCTAACTCTAACATACAATCATCGCAGACTGCTTGTATAATATAACATGTAATATGCCGTGAAAAGTCCTATAATTGCATGCTACTTTTATTTCTCACTTTTATGTAAACTACTATGATGGCACGGTTTGCGAAGAGGCTAAGCAATTAGTTTTCTACGCTACATTTCGCGAGCTCGATCCCCGCACGGCACATATCTATAGATATTTGTTTCGTTGGTGTTTGTGGATGTGAGATTAATGTCTGTAAACTGTACCCACGATACAGAAGAAGAAATCCAAGTGTCAAAAAAGACATGAATTAAAAAATAATTATGTTATTATCCTAAAACAATTATTGTATAGGAGAATTGTATTGAATACGCTCAAAAGCATTCGAGACATTGCGAAATAAGTTGTTCATATTGTGACGTGTAATATTAATTTCCGCCAACTTATTTTTGCAGTAAGTACGAAAAATCCTATCAGTATGGTCACAATACCTCACCTTAACGTACATTGCTGGAGCGTGTCGAAGGCATTCTTCAAAAGTAAAAATTGTTTTTTGCTCATTCCAACTGTGTATATTGAATAAGTCATGTGTTCACGTAAATACAGCCTTCGAGAGTGTTGTGTATTCAGCGCAAACACAGTTGATGCATACATATTGTCATCTGATAAAAAATGTTTTCATTGCTGCATAAATGTTGTAAAAAATTTCACTAGTAAACGTACACGCTCTACATAAAATTCAATATCGACATATTCTCACATCTGTAGATAAAACTATAATCCTCACAAACGAGAATATTCCACCGTGCCACAGGAGCAGAAAATCGAGTTTCATACAATTAGGAACTTTTAAAAGTCGAGAATTTGAATCTTGAATTTTATTATGTGTATTAATTTTTTTATAAAATATTTTTTGTTACATTATTTAACACTACTTTGTTAGTAGATTTTAAGTGTTTTATTAACTTTTTGTTTGCATATAAATATTTAGTTCTATTTATATTACTACTAGACGAAAGAATTGTTACCACTAATATTTGAATAGTAAATAAATTGTAAAGTGCTGTCAATAAATACATTTCAGAGTCGATTAACCTATTATTGCACAAGTAAAACAGCGATTAAATCGAAATAAATAAATAAAAATATAAAAAAAAAAAAAAAAATTGTTGCTTACACCTAAAATAGGACCAAACACCATATCAATCTCGGCTATACAGCTCCAAGCCGTTCCGAGATATGGAACTGAGAGTATGTGCTTACATACATTTAAAAAAATCTCTTCTTTGTACTGCTTATTGGACCGTACACCTATTTCTCAATGATTTACATCCCTGAATAATATCATCATATCAGCCTAAAGACGTCCACTGCTGAACAAAGGCCTCCCCCACAGATTTCCACAACGAGCGGTTACATGCTACCCGCATCCAATGGCTCTCAGCGAACTTCACCAGGTCGTCTGTCCACCTCGTTGGAGGTCGTCCTACGCTGAGTTTTCTGGTGTGCGGTCTCCACTCGAAAACCTTTTTACCCCTACGGCCATCAGTTCTACGAGCAATGTGCCCCGCCCATTGCCACTTCAGTTTACTAAACTTTTCAGCTATGTCGGCAACTTTAGTTCGTCTACGGATGTCCTCATTTCTGATTCGATCTCGTAGAGAAATACCAAGCATAGCTCTCTCCATAGATCACTGAGTGACCTTAAGCTTTCTTATGAGGCACATGTTGAGTGACCACGTCTTCCCACGACCACAGGGATGTCACTGGTAAAAAATATAAAGTACATAAATCGAAGTATAAACAAATTATATTTTTAAAATCCCGAATTGTACAAACTATAATTACTTATGGCATATTATGCCGTGTGGTGCCACCACCCCATCTCCTCCCATGGGTGTCGTAAAAGTCGACTAAGGGATTAGCCGGAGGATGGGCAGCAGCGTCCTACGGGTACATTAACAACTCAATCGCCAACCCGTCTGCCAAGCGTGGCGATTATGGCAAAACCCCCCAATGAGCCCACAACACATCCATATCGACCGTTGTGGTGATCTTTGGGGGAGGCTTGTATTCAGCAGTCGACTTCATTCGGCCGAAATGATGAATGATGCGTGGGCGGAAAGGTTTTTACCGTTTTTATAGTTTCAAGAATATACCCCTTTTTTGTGGGGAAATCCTGACGGCCTTCGTCCGCCCTGGGAAGGGTAGAGGGGTATAGCGGACTCTCTACTTGGACCAGCAAAGACTACAATTGTATACTGGACACTTAGCGGCTAAAACCCGATGGTGGTCCTTCTAATTATCTATGGCTCTCTCTCTCTGCGATGTCTGTTCGACTAGGCATTGGGCCGCGCATAGCGTCCAGTGGCACTAGTTGCGCATTTGGGGTGGGGAAGAAAGGTGGTCTCTTTCCTTTCCCGCTTCACGCCGCCTCCTTTGCGTGCATCCTCGCAAAAGGAGGCGACGGCATCCTACGCGCTATTCTGAACCACGGCCGGAAGCGAGAGGTCACTATCTTCGACCACCACGATGAGATCACCGCACTGCATAGAAAGACTCTACTCCTACATGTGCTGCGTCTTGTCCGCCGTGCAGTCTCCACAGTGATAACAAACGGGAAAAATATACCCTAGGAATTCCTAAATTGTAAAATTTTATTTCTGGTTGGAATTAATGAAATGAAAGCAAAACATAATACATATTAACAATACATTAATTCATTAATCTAAAAGCTCCGGTATGAGAAGATACGTAGACCGATACGTAGAATAAGGACGGGCAATCGGTCTGTTTCACGAATTTCTTTGGCCCGTACAAAGGAACAGAGTATTCTTATCTCGACACTTCGGAGGCGCAAACTCTTCTCGGATGATAAATGGAAAGCCTACGTGATTCAACGCTTTCGTATCTGAGGCTATTTAAAATTCGTATGTTTTTTTATATTTCATATAAGGCTTTAGAAATGACGTTTGAAGGAAATTTTTATTTATAATGATTTGCATGATTTTTCCTTAAGAGATAAATAGGGTAAATTTGAGTGTTAAACAGAGAATTGAAAAAAAAGTAGTTGTATATACAGGGTCGCAGCTACCAACGTTGCGGCCTGGCCAGAAGTCGATCAAGGGATCTTGCCCGATCCAGAAGAGGAAGCGTCCTGGTTCCAGGTAACGATTACGTCTTTTTGCGACGCGTCTATGCCCCGGGCCAGGTGCTCCCGGCATATGGCAGTGTACTGGTGGTCGGAGGAGATCACGCAATTCTTCGCGATCTGCCTGGCATCCCGCCGCCGGTACCAACGAAGCCGACGCTGGCGTACTGCTATAGCCGGGGAGACTGCCGAGGCCTATCGGGACTACCGGGCGGCCACGATGTCGCTGCAACGCGCCATCCGCGAGGAGAAGGCTCGTTCTTGGAAAGAGCTCCTGAAGGGACTGATGTTAGGCAGGCGGGATGGTGATCGCAGAATAGCTGCTGCCCATCCCTCCGGTTTTACGTCCCATAGTCGCCTTTGACGACATCCACGGTAGGAGATGGAGTCGTGCTATATTCTTAATCAGGACCACGTGGAAAATCCAGACACCATACGGTGTAGGTACTGTACACGGTACAGGCACCTACACGGTGGTTTTAACAATTCATCATCATCGTGGTTCTCATAGGTACCTACATACGAGTATGTATGTCTGAAAACATATTGTTCCAGGGTGGAGTTCAAACTCACAACATGTCCTATATCATCGCCGAATGAACACACAAAAAATATAAATAAAAATGGATTTTAAAACACACAGGTTTTGGTCGTGGGTTTGTATCCTAAAGCTCGTATAAATTACGACTGGTTTAGATTGACACATACGGGTAGGTGCGAGATAAATCACATTGATTTTTACTGCCATTCTATAGTTTTGTGATGTGTGAACTATTATCTTTCGACAGCATGCGCGGCGGTAATTTGATTCTCGTTCGAGTATTTTACTGTGGCAGTTTTTCGTGAATCGCCTATACCGCTGTCTACGGGTGATTTGATGGTGAAAACTGTTTTTTTACATATAAATGACACATATATGTGTATATTAACTGCTGGTAGGTCTCTTATTGCAAGAGGCCGGCTAGGTAGGTACCACCCCAGTGGCATTCGCTGCTATGCAGTGTTTAAACTACAGTCTTTACTGTGCTCTGGTTAGAAGGGCGCTGTAGTTTTTTACATCTCGAGGTGACGAGCGTAGTGTGATGCCTGGGTAGCATTCTTTATTCGTTGTAATGGGCAGGCATGTCGCTTACCACCAGGCGCATGTCTTGCTCGTGACGTCAACAAACTGTATTAAAAAATGAATACACGGAACAATACTGCAGTGCCTCAAGACAAAAATCTTTAACCAGTGTGTGTTACCCGTGATGACAAATGCCACAGAGACGTGGGACTATGGGCTATGGGCCTCATAAGAAAGCTCAAGGTCACTGACCTTGACTGGCCCAGACAGCTATGCTTGGTATTTCTCTGCGAGATCGAATCAGGAATGTGGAGATCCGTAGAAAAACTAATGTTGCCGACAGAGCTGAAAGGATTAATAAGCTAAAGTGGCAATGAGCGGGGAACATTGCTCCTAAAGTAGCCATGGCTGTTGGGGCAAAAAGGTTCTCCAGTAAACACCGCATACCGGAAAACTCAGCGTGAGAAGATCTCTAACAAGGTGCACAAACGACCTGGCGAGGGTCGCTGGGAGTCGTTGGATGTGGGTGACATAACCAGCCGTTGTGGAAATCTATGTGGGAGGAATTTGTACAGCAGCAGACGTAATTTGGCTGATATGATGATGATCAATGCGCAAGCGAATCCCGCGTTCAGTGGTAGGTAAGTCGAAGGAAGACCGTGGGGTTTTAGTCGGTAAGAGTCCGTCACGACCCTCCGCCTTCTCCAGGGCGAAGGAATTCCTTGAGAACTAAACCACGCCGCATACAAAAAAGCAAAAAAAAGGGGACTAATATGGGCTCTAAATGTCAATTGCTAGTGGCAAAATGTTGTATGAGGAATTACTGGTAATTATTATAACCATTATTTTAAAGCCTCATACGCCTCATTACAACAAAGAAATAAATAGACGCAAACAAGTCATACATGATACTGACCGGAAATACTCATTTAAGATGTAAAATAGACATAAAAGGGATATGTTAAACGAATTAAATGTTTTTAAAGTTCATTTAAAAATCACAGGCAGACCCTTGTCAACCTTTGCTTGCTTATATTAGCTTATAAAGAGATTAAGTGATATTCATGAGTAATTTATATGAGCAAATTAAGGTAAAAATGTAAGGCGTTTATAAGCCTTTCCACTTTGCATATGTGATTATATCTGTTAAATTAGCAACCTTTTTAATACGCTGATGTTGCTCACCGCTCCTGTCCGGTCAATATTATGACACTTTTCGGAGAATAATGCCAACGTACATTTACGCATGGGAGGCTCTAGCTTCAGTCATTAACTGAGCCCTTAAAGGGGCTGGCTTGACCAAAGAAGTACCACGCCGTCACAGAGTACTGACGTGAAGTAGCAACGTTCGTTTCGTACGTTGAGTGATGCATAACGGAAGCACAACCCTCAAAAATATAGCAGACATAATACGATATGGGGGCCTTCAAAGAACTAGTGTATGTCAGCGCTAATGATTGACACATCAGCCACTTCTCTGGCTGCCGGTGATCGCTTAGGCGATCCGTAAGCTCGCTTGTCCTAAAACATAAAAAAAAAATGTTAAAAGTTGTGGAAGTATTAATAAGTAACAACTTCTTAAGTTCATATCTGTGCGATGTCCGGATTGAGAATATAGCACCACTTCCTGCCGTGGATGTCGTAAAATGTGACTAAGGGAGTCTAAGCCAGGGGAATCGGCGGCAGTGTCCCTTCTGTGGAACAGTAGTCATACTGCGGCCACCACTCTGCCTGCCTAGCGTAGTGAGTACTGGCAAATTCCCATATATGGAGAGGCTTTAGTTCAGCGATGGACGTTCTTTGGCTAATAATTGATGATACAGTCGACTGCTTCTAACAATTTCTAAAATATAACACGGCCGGGCCCGTTTTTTTATTGGTGCCCAGTGGAAATTCTTCATGAACTTCCTTCGCCCCGGGGAAGGGCGAAGGGGTATGCCGGACTCCTACCGGCTAAAACCACTGGGGCGGTCATCTTCGGCACCTAAGGGAGGCTCCAGGTCCTCGTATGATCACACTAGAGCTGCCCGCTGGTGCCACGCCTATAGGCACATCTCGGAGAGGGTGACTGTAAAGTGGTCACCCTCCCTGGGGGATTGTAAAGGATCCCCTAAAGCGTCCCACGGCAGCGCGTGACCACGTGCGTGCTACCGTCTTCTCTTGGGTCGCTTGGTATGAGCACGCAGATTCCCCAATCTACGCACCCGCAAACCCAGATGGGGTCCCCGGGGGACCCGCCTTATAGCTACGGCAGGGGGTTTCAGGCGTATGGGAATTAGGCGCCCTGGCGGTTGTTACCCCGGCGCCGTCTCCTCCTTCTTCGAGCGGGATCGGCCCTCTCCCGATCCCGCTCTGCGGCCTCTTTCTGGAGCATGACGCTCTGACAGAAGGAGACCACTGCATTCCAATTTTCGTGCTCTGCCAACATAGCCGACACTACTGCTGGCAGAGAGAGATCTTGCCCGATCCGATCGACCAGGATCCGCCGCTCGGCGTCCCATGCAGGGCACGCCTCGAGCGTATGCTGTGCGGTGTCCTGGTCGCTGTCACAATGGTGGCATTGTGCCGAGGCCTCACGTCCTATCCTGTGCAAGTACGCACCGAAACAACCGTGCCCGGTGAGCACCTGCGTTAGGCGGTAGGTGACGCGCTCGCTCCGTCTGAGCCAGGCTCCAAAGAGCGGCAGGACGGCCTGCACGACGCGCTTAGTCGCGAACTGCATCCGCAGGCGGCGGCGCCACTTTCCAAGTGCGCGCCGCCACGGCCGGGCCCTAGCAAGTTTAAAAATGGCAAGGCCTTGGCCAATGGCAAGAACTGAAACGAATCCTAAAATATTAATCAATCAAAAAGGTCAATCGCAATCCACGCACTGCTTGGCAAAGTCGCTTTCAAGTTCTGTCACTGAATGATAATTCATTTATCCCAAAAAGAGGATTTAGTATGGCTAATTACCAGCTATATTTTACACAGTAATTGCCAAAAATACTCTTTAACATTTTGAACGACTATGATCCTGACATATATCCAACTTACGGTTTATTTAGCGTCGAGGCTTTCCTTTGTTACTGATTCAAATATTAATAGTTATAGTTGGAGTTTTTATATAGTTTATGGTATTATTTTTAAATCTTGGAGGTCGCGAGTGCACCTATTGGGGAATCTGAGTGATTATATCGAGCGACCCCCGGGAAGACGGCAGTGTGCATGTGGTCAAGTACCGCCATGTGCGCAGCACAGCGTGTCTATAATACATAATAGAAATTAAATATGAACAATATAGTGGATCGTGCGACGCGTGCAAAATATGTGTATTAAACCGTGGGTATTGGCTGAATGCTTCCGTGAGCGAGATGGTGTGTCAACCGGCGCCGTTCGACGAAGATGCCCAAGTGGCGCCGAAGAAACTCGAGTGGAGTCTCGTCACCCTCAGGCATCCCGTCGTCCACCGCCGCCTGCCCCGTTTTATCACGTACGTCATCATATCAGCCAAAAGACGTCCACCGTTTAACAAAGGCTTTCCCTGTAGACAATCGACTACATGCGATGTGTCGTCATTTTGAAGGAAAATGTCAGTACTCACCACGCTTAGCAGGTTGGTGAACGCAGAATGCTCCTGTTCCATAGAAGAGACGCTGCTGCTCATCCCTCTGGTTTAGATTCCCATAGTCGCCTTTTACGATATCCAGGGTAGGCGATGGAGTGGTGCTATATTCGTAATCTGGAAACCACACGGAGAACGTTCACAATTATAATGTTAGTTACATGTTCGAAGCTAAATCCTACATACTCGTACGTGCAGTATATGCATGCCAAAGCTACAGACTATTCACAGTACATTTTATCTTCATTATGGTGTAAATAAGGTAATGTTGTTCAACAACAGTAGTCGAGGTTAAACTCGTAGGTCTCGTGGACTTTAGTAACAATTAAGAGTGTTTAAAAAACAAACAGTATTCGTCGGGCTTTTGTGTGTAGACTGGGGAACTTTCAGATGAATGGTGCAATGACAAATTACGTACATTATATAGTATGTAAGATGTCTAGCTATATTGTTTTGTATACGGACGAGAATAAGTCACCTTTTCCGTGGGTGTTATAGGAGACTATTGCTTTGTTATGTACGGTAAAAATACCGTTGTGTGGTACTCCTCTGTTGCAAAGGGAGGATCCTTCAACCAGGCGTGTGCTATGGCGGGCCGAGACCCAACGGTTCTTCTAGTATTTCTACGCACCCCGTAAGTGGCATGAGGAGTCTGGTCCTAGATCTATTACCCTTTTACGAAGTTGCGGGGTCGCAACCCATAAAAATATGGGTCAGTCTTTTTATTCCACTAAATATGAAGTGTAAAATTTTGTATTCCGCAATATCTGAAAACGCATGTTTTCTACCAGCGCGTCCTACCTGTTATGACCTACGGAGCAGAAACGTGGACACTAACAGTCCGGCTAGTCCACAAGTTTAAAGTCGCTTAACGGGCTATGGAATATGCTATTCTCTCGAGGATATCCGGACGAGAACCAAAATGATCGACAAAGCAAGCTAAAGTGGCAGTGGGCTGATCACGTCTGTCAAAGGTCCGATGGCCGATAGAGCAGACTAATCCTAGAGTGAAGACCGCGTATGGGAAAACGTAGTGTGGGACGCCCACCAGCCAGATGGACGGACGGCTTGAAGAAGGTTGCTGGATCAGGCTGGATGCGAAATTCATCGGAGAGTTGCACTTAGTGCCCCAGTAAATGTCACTATAAGCTGTAGTTATATGGTGGCGATGTAGGTGTCGCCAAAGTAACTAGCGATACCTATCTTAATATCAGTTGGATTGGTGATGGCAATGATGGTTCGGTTGATCGGTTGGTGCAGTGGCTGATACAGTCGCTGCTGCGCTCTGGGTCGTGGGTTCGATTCCCGCACGGAACAAATATTTGTAAGATCTGCAGGTAATTGTTCCGGGTCTGCGTGTATTGTGTGTGGAATTTATGTCTGTAAATGCACCCACGACACAGGAGAAATCCTAGTGTGGGAAACGTTTTTTTACTAGAAAAATAATTTACTGTTATTTTTGCGACCTTTGTTCCACTGTCCAAGTAGCGTGTTCATCTGTTATTTTTCTGCAATCATTTGTCGGCAATTATTAATGTACAAGTGTATTATTATTTCTATTCGTATCTTTATGTAGGTACTTTAGTATCCGAATGGTGTCTACTGATTCAATTTTAACTTATAACAAGCTTATATCAAATCTAAAATTTGTCTGTTTCCATTCATCATTTGTCTATTTCAGAATGTCTATTCTCGGCAATTATGTACAATTGTGTCCATTTGGCCGTCCGTTAATATATTACATATTCATCGCATTTAGCTCAACTAAGCTGTAGTGTCAGAATACATTTAATAACGCGTCAGTGGGATTCAAAGCATTTCAATTTATGTTAGCGAGATTTTGAGACAGAATGTAATTTTTATTAAAACATTTGTTTCGTTAGAGTGGTTAAGCCATGGCATTGGTTTATTTTATTTTATTGGCAGTTGTATTGCCAGATAGATCATATTGGTGATATGGCGAGTATTTTCCAGACTAAATCCTGTATTAATTCGGCAATTTTATTCGGATGTTAAATTGGTAATAAATAATGAGCTATTATTGTCTTTACGTATTATTGCAAAATTTTAGTTGTTTGAGCACACTCTAAGTTGTAACCTGTATTCAATTTTTCAATTAATGATCAGTT
This sequence comes from Diloba caeruleocephala, assembly GCA_947459985.1. Taxonomy (NCBI): domain Eukaryota; kingdom Metazoa; phylum Arthropoda; class Insecta; order Lepidoptera; family Noctuidae; genus Diloba; species Diloba caeruleocephala. The sequence goes on from OX381618.1 coordinate 11,044,064, forward strand.
CGCCAGTTGTATTTAATGTCACAATAAATTGTTAATCTCTGGAGTAGTCCACTGATTTATTAATGTTAACAATTTACTCTTGTACAAGTAAAAATCTATATGTATGAAATTGACAATAAAATTAAAGTTAAATTAAAACGCACAATCTAGGAGAAAAGCTCAAAATCTCAAATATGTCTTATATTATTATTACTTACACTAAATAAACCTAAAGCGGAGTGCAATATTTGGAAGGATTTTTATTGAATTTTTATGGCGATTGACAGCATTCGTTCGCGACCCGTTTATGACGCAAGCAACAGCATTGTCCAGTTCAACTATATTATAGGGTAATCAAGCAACCCGAATCATGATAGCACCATTAGCAGGACATTTGACGTCAATAAGACAAAAATAATGAAGTAATATCATAACCCACACAGCACTTACATTTACAGTATCATATCTAAATAAATATAATTATAAAATAAAATGATATTTCTGTGTGGTGTCCGTATTAAGAATATAACACCACTTCATCTCCTCCCGTGGATGTTGTAAAAGGCGACTAAGGGACTCTAAACCAAGGGATAGCAGCGCCTCTTCTATGGAACAGTAGTCATTCTGCGCTTAGCAACCCGTCTGCCAAGCGTGGTGAGTAGGTACTGGTAAATTTACCGCAAAATAACGACCCGGTAAAGGTATCTGAGAACCATTGGATGTCGGGTGGCATGTAACTGGCCTTGTGGAAATCTATGAAATAAGCCTTACAACTCTGTCCTTATTTCTAAAGACACCATTTAAATCTCCAACGTGCAGAAACAATACTTCACCTTCAAGTCACAAAGACGGATATTAGCTACAAGGTTCATTTTCTATTTGTATTCAGAAAACGTCTACAACCTTATATAATTAACTTCAGTTGCTACATTTTACATTGCGCTCTTACTTACTTACTTTCACTCAAACAGACTCCCAGTCTGTTTGAGTGAAAGTGAATTCAAATAAGAGGATAAAGTACTGGTCCGTTTTCTTGACTTTCTTTTGTACAAATATTACACAAATATGTCGGACATTGTAATTTTAACTGAAAGCCGGATTAGTATTCTTCATTATAGATTTAATTATTATATGGAAATATCCGTGTGGTGTTAGATTATAGCACCACTCCATCTCCTCCCGTGGATGTCGTAAAATGTGACTAGGGCACTCTAAACCTGGAGTGCTGTGGTCTCTTTCTGTGAGGTCATCATCATGCTCCAGAAGGAGACTGCACAGCGGGATCGGGGGAGAGGTGATCCCGCACGGAAAAGGACGAGATGGCGCCGGGGTCACAACCCTGGCGCCCAACAACGGCGCGAGTGGCACCAGTGGGCGGCTCTAGTGTAATCATACGAGGTGCTAGAGCCCCCCTTAGGTGCTGAAGATTACCCCAATGGTTTTAGCCGGTAGGAGTCCGGCACGCCCCTTCGCCCTTCCCCTCGCCGTTCTTTCAAGATCATGATGCATTTCCAAATAAAATAGGATGGGCAGCAGCGTCCCTTTTGTGGAACAGCATCTATTCTGCGTTCACCAAACCAGGTCAAGGGTGGTGAGTATTGGCAAGATCCCCCTAAAATGACGATACAGTTGTGGAAATCCATGGGGCAGGCATTTGTTCAGCTGTGGATGTCCTTTGGCTGATATGATGATTATGATGAAATACAAAAAAACAGATATAAATAAAAATATAAATCTATACACAATTGATATTTTTATTTATATCTATTTTTTTGTATTAATTTACTTTTTTTAATACTTTTGCTTTTACGACACCCATGGGAGGAGATGGGGTGGTGGCATTCTGAGCCGGCACCACACGGCAAGTGGATAATCGGTGACAGACCACGCGAGTACAACGCTTCCTCGCAACATAAAGGACCTAGTTCTCAAGGGGGCGGTACACAAGTGTGCCTGCCTACCTCTTCGCGACAATTATGAGCGTGAGGCTTATAAATATCAAAGTAACTTAAATTAACAGCGGTCATATTTTACTGAATTCTAAAACAAACCCATAAAAAGTTTGATCGATCCAAAGGTTAATGTTTGTATTAAAACTCTTGAATAAAATATAATTTCCTGTAATATCAGTTTTTGTAACAAACACAATAAGAAAGTTTTCAGGTGAGGTTAATGAAATTGCTTATAATAATCGTTACAAAGAAAGTAATTATATCTCGAAGGGAGCTTAAACTAAACATGCCCTTTGTTCACCTTGATTAATAGCATGTAGTGAGTCCCTTTCATTATAATGTTGTGTTTCTCGCCGTTAGTGTAATGGAAAATACATAATACAAATAACCCATTTCAAATAATTGTCATAAGTGAAAACGGTTACCATTTTCGTTTCTAGCTGCATATTTTGAATTAAGAATATTTTATTCAACTATGTGCACTCGGTTACTCATGTGAAATAATGGCCGTTTTAGTTGAAATAGAAAATAAGCATAGTTTATGATCAGAGTTGTACATTTAACTTTGTACTTGACATCGTTTTCGCTGGACAGTAACATTAACTGTTTCCGAATGCGTGCACGTACTTAGGGGCATTTTCATGTTTACAAAGCAATTTATGTTCAAATATAATTTAGTATGGAATATCGCTAACTTATTACTTTGTTATTTTTTGTGAACACTGTAAGGATGGCTGACCATGTTTTCGATATAAATATTAATCGAAAAGTGGAGATACGATAAAAATGCTACAAGTTATAAACCTTAAGAGTTTGGGTTTGCAAAGCTCAATGCCAAAAAATTATTTAGGACATTTCGTGTGTCGTGGTTACAGTTTATAGACATAAATCTCACATATACAACTCCCAGACCCGGAAAAATTATGTCGAATCATACAAATATTAGTTTCGTGCGGTGATCGAACCCGCGATACAGTGCAGAAAACCATGGCTTAGCCACTGCGCCAACCGTGCCGACTGAATTATTTGTCATTAGCTTTTTTACAAGAATGTGGGATTGAAAGAAAAGTAAATAATGGAATTACACGATAATGTCTCAAAAAAGTCGTTAGGGAGTAATAGAGGTGAGATGAGATGTTTATATTCTTGCTGCCTTTCATTCGAAATATGCAGAACGGCTTAAAGGTTTTTAAAACATGCAGACGTCTATCTCACTCGGAGTTTTATTATACAACTAGCTGGGACCCGCGGTTTCACCCGCCGTTTAATTTAAAAGAAAGTGGATTATATCTATATAATTTAGAGTACTTCGGCATAGAGAGTTGACATAGAGTATGTCTATATATATTGGATTTCATGGCTTTTATTTTTTTGTACGGAACACTAACTATTTTTCGAAAATAAAAGTAGCCTAAGTTATTTCTTATAACATTAGCTATCTACCAGTGTAAGTCCCGTAGAAATCGATACAGCCGTTTCGGAGATTAGCGGGAACAAACAGACAGACAGACAGACAAAAAAAATACAAAAAGCTTTTGTGTTGTATTAGTAATTTAGTAAAAAGCTGTTATTTTGACATTACAAACAGACACTTCAATTTTATTTATTTGTCTAGATCAAGTACTGTTCCAAATTTTCAGTAATACCATGTCTTTCTTTCATTATTCCTTTCTTTCAACATAAAAATGATAACTTAATGTTTTATAAACTCGATAGAGCCTTCCCATATAGATTACCCCAGAGAACCATATCAGCCACAGGACGTCCACTGCTGAACAAAGGCCTCCCCTTTCGATTACCACAACGAGCGGTTACATGCCGCCCTCATCCAACGACTCCCAGCGACCTCCAACAAGTCGTCTGTCCACCTCGTTGGAGGTCGTCCCACGCTGCGTTTTCCGGTGCGCGGTCCCCATTCTAGAACCTTTGTGCCCCAGCGGCCATCAGTTCTACGAGCAATGTGCCCTGCCCATTGCCACTTCAGTTTATTAATCCTTTCAGCTATGGCGACAACTTTAGTTCTTCTACGGATCTCCTCATTTCTGATTCGATCTCGTAGAGAAATACCAAGCATAGCTCTCTCCATAGCTCGCTGAGTGACCATGAGCTTTCTTATGAGGCCTATTGTGAGTGACCACGTCTCTGTTCCATATTTCATCACTGGTAACACACACTGGTTAAAGACTTGCGTCTTGAGGCATTGCGGTATTGTTGACGAAAAGACGTTGCGAAGTTTCCCGAACGCTGCCTAGCCGAGTCGGCTTCGACGATTGACCTCTTTCTCGAAGTTGGACCTACCTAACTGGACAGTATGTCCCAGGTAGACATACTCGTCAACAACTTCGAGAACAGAGCTCCCAACGGATATTGGGATGGGCACGACATGGGCATTTGACATGACTTTTGTTATGCCCATGTTCATCTTAAGGCCCACCTGTTGGGCACACCCCAGAGAAAGAATAATTAAAAACAGTATTGTAGTTTCTGTAAAAATCACGCATACACAAATAAACCGAACACACAGAATCTTCCTTTTTTAAATTCAACAAGATCAAATTTAACGTTGTAGTTAAAAAACATGTTCTCCAATACATTCTAATTGCAAATGAAAGTTTGTATGCACAATAATGAAAGATTTACCATGTTATTTTAAGACCTCGACTTCTTATAGGTTTTCAATCAATCAATCACATCGGCCATACATCGTCCACTGCTGAACAAAGGCATTCCCATAGGTTTCTACAATTGTATCATCATATTGGGGGGAATTTGCCAGTACTCACCACGCTTGGCAGGCGGGTTGGCGAGCGCAGAAAATCTACTGTCCAATCCACAGAAGGGACGCTGCTGCCCATTTCCCTGGTTTAGAGTCCCTTAGTCGCGTTATACGACATCCACGGGAGGAAATGGAGTGGTGCTATATTCTTAATCTGAACACCACACGGGCTTTATAGATTTTACTGTAATGTAAGGAAAGAAATATTTACAGTATTTCAAAAAAAAATGCATCAAAATTCATTTATTTGCGTAACACGTCCGGGTTTCAGTCGCAGAAATTCATATAAATACCAAATTTCAACTTAATTCGTCCATTAGATTCGGAGGAAATTGGCTGTGACAGACACACGAGTGATCCTATTCGGGTTCCGACGTTCGGAACCGTAAAAAAATCAAAATATGCGAATGTATATAACTCTGGCTTTATTTATTAGACTGTATTGTTTTCAATCTTAATAAACGAGCGGCAGATTGTTGGCATTCCGTATCGTGCAATAATAAGTTACAAGCGAACTTTTTAAACAATATACTTTTCGTTCTCATAAAAGTTTTAACAAATGCCTGCAAAACGTTCCTGTCTTATTGCCTCCCAGAGAGTTATTTCGCAACTTTTCAATCCTCAGCCTACTTATAACTTTTCCCATCACAATGACTCCGCTTAAGACGATACAAATAACAAAATTCCCAAACAAATCCATATGAGGAGTAACGAGATCTTTTACAAAATGCGTGCTCTTCCAACTTTCAAGTGAAGTTGCTACTTTTGGTTTAAGATACATGGGTAAAAATCTAATCCAGACGTTTGATACAAATCACGAAAAATTGTCTGATGTGTTTCTTTCAAATTGAATTTTTATTTTGGTCAAAAGTTTCAATACAGCCTTGGAGCTGATAAATCTTTTTATGGGTTTGTTTTAAAATTCCGTAAAAAATATTATCATCATTATTTAACCATAATCGCCACGCTTGGCAGGCGGTTTCGCGATTACAGTTTAGTTGTAAACATACTCGAAAGACGCAGCTGCCCATCCTCCGGCTACAACAACTAATACAATGCAGTAACGACACATTTCCGTGTGGTGCCGGCTCAGAATACCACCACCCCATCTCTTCCCGTGGGTGTCGTAAAAGTCGACTAAGGGATTAGCCGGAGGATGGGCAGCAGCGTCCTTCGAGTTCATTAACAACTCAACTGCGATCGCCAACCCGTCTGCCAAGCGTGGCGATTATGGCAACACCCCCTAATGAAGCCACAACTCACCCATATCGGTCATTGTGGTGATCTTTGGGGGAGGCCTGTGTCCAGCAGTGGACTTCATTGGGCCGAAATGATGAACGGCACTTTGTTCTCTAACTGAAAAAGTGATTCAATCGCTTTAAAAGCGTCGATACTACTTCACTAGTTTATCTTGAAAAGCTATTGATATAGTCATATATAATTTTCACAGAATAGTGGTCAGACTATTCGATTGCTTCGATGCATATAATTCAAAGTATACATTTTAGTTTCTCTAAACATACAAGTATACGAAGTTTGAAACTTATAAATTAATTTCTATTATGGAAGACATAAAAACTCTGAGTCAATTTTCGAAGTAGCTCGGTACCCACTACACCTTTCTACAATAGCCGACAGTTGATAAGAAGCTGTCGAGAGACCGAAACTTTTTAAATTAAAATAAATCAATCTTTGTTTTGTTTCTTCGTTCTATTGCAGGTAAATTCCAAATTGACTTGTTAGTAGAAATACGGTCGTTAGATCAAATCTAAGAACATATCCAGTTTTTATCAACATCACTAAGGTCTATTAGTATCTCAATATCAAAATATGACCTGGTGTCCCAAACTATAGCATTAGCCTAATTTATTTCCTGATTGAACGGCAAACTTGACTTATTTTTATTGTTGTAACATTTTCATTCCTAGAATCTTGCGCAGTTGGTTTAATTGCATTGTAAAGTTCTATGCAAAAGCCATCTTACTTTTACAGCGACGCACTACGTTTATTTCACTGTTGCCACTATTTAAACCTATGTTTTTGAGATCAGACGTCGCCTCCGGCCATCACAATAAATTAAATAGGTCGAAAAACTTATTCCACCCCAATTGTAATTTAGTACGATCATTAAAAGTTTTACGAGCAATCTTCGGCTTTCTCGCCAATAATCTGTTTTAGCCGCCGCCATCAAACAGTTTGGTATCCGATTGTTCGTTCATCTTCGATCAGCAAATTGACTGACGACGCCCGAATCAATTTTTCTTCCCCTTTTATTACAAAAGAAAACGATAAGCGCTAATCGATGGTGTTTTTCTTGTCTGAAAAGACATTTTGCTAACTTAAACAGAGAAATAAGAGCGCCTTTGTTTTATGTATGCTTTATTGTTAGAAAAATAATTTTAACTATGTTACAGTTTAATATTCTGAAAATAAAAATGTCTTTTTGTCTGCAGATTTAATCTTATAAATAGGCCAAGTATTTGTCAAGGCTTTTAGGCGTGGGAAACCATATTAGGAAAATGAGGTCATTGAATTCATGGCAGCCGCTTTGATGTTGTTAAAGTTATTGAGTGGGTGGGTATTAAGAAGACCTCTACGTATAATTGGTCACCGACTCTTTTGAAACTCTTAATTTAGAAAATAATGGCGGACAATCGGTGGTTGATTTGTCCTGTGTAAAAAGAACATTTCCTAGGTACTTGTATTTCCACTGGGTGGTTGAGCCCCCTTTTTTTCGGGGCAAATACCTCAAGGATTTCCTCCGCCTTGCGAAGGGCGGAGGGGCATGCCGGACTCTTACCGGCTATAACGCCACAGTGTCCTTCCACTTACCTCTCGCTGGGGGTGAGGTGTTCGCTTTGTCAGCATTAGACCGCACCCTCGGCAAGTATCCGCCCGTCACTCCATGACGGGCCCCATCTCTGTGCGACCTGGCTGGCCACATATTTTGTCAGAGACGCGCGTGCACATGACATACGCGACGCCGTCTCGGGGTGGTTGAGCCCCCTTCGGTGCTGAAGATGACCACTCTTTTGGTTTTAGCCAGTAGGAGTCCGGAATGGCCTGTCTCCCTTGCCACCGGGTGGCGGCGGGAGTAATTCCACTGGGTGAAATAAAAATGGTATCTACTTCATCCACATGAATCACAAAACTTTTTGTATACAACCTCTGATCATCCCGACTGGCCGAGCGGCATTTAGCTTTTTCTATCACCGATTATACAGTGATAAAAAAATAAAAATGAACTTTCATCATCATCATGATCGTCATAGCACAACGGACAACAACTACTAAACAAAGGCTTTCGCCATAGATTTCCATAACGACCGATTACATGCCGTGTGTAGTCATTTTGTAGGGAAAAAGCCAGTACTTACCACGCTTGGCGTACGAGTTGGTCAGCGCAGAATGGCACTTGTTTCACAGAGGGTATGCTGCTGGCCATCCCTCTGGCTTAGAGTCCCTTAGTCGGGTTTTACGACATCCACGGGAGGAGACGCAGTGGTGTTATAATCTTAATCTTGACACCGCACGATATAAGCCAAACAATGTCCGCTGCTGAACAAAAGCCTCCCTCATAGATTTCCCCAATTGTCTCATCATTTTGGGGGAATTTGCTACACTTGGCAGGTGGGTTAGTGAGCGCAGTATGGCTGCCGCTCCTGCCTATCTCTCCGGTATAGAGTCTCTTAGTCGCCTTATACGACATCCACAGTAAGAGACGGAGTGGTGCTATATTATTAACCAATCCAGATACCGCACGGATTAAGAATATAGCACCACTTTCTCTATTACTCTCCCACATGTTTGAAAATTGGGTATTTGCTTCACTTTAGAAAAATAAATAGTAGGATGAAGTGATTGATACCGAAAAGGATTATATGCATACTGATTGCTTTTGAAACATAGCTTCTTTACTTGGTTTTACATTACTGATATTCCTGTTAATCCCTACAACTGCTAAATATGGTTATTCTTCACGTTACTAGTGCAAAGAGTGGTTGCAACTTACAACTTTTCGATATTCAGTCCAAAGCCAAAGCCTTAGCCGCCAGGCTATATTAGAAAATCAATATATTCAATTTAAATTATAAATGAACCAATTACAAGTCCTTAGAAAAATAATGTCTTAGGTTTTCGCGAGTATTACACATTATAATAAAACACTTTTAAACGGATTCTATCGCGTATATTTTAGGTTTTTGTTTTTCCTGACGTTTCGAACACTTTGCAGGGTTCGTGGTCGCAGGATGACTAAGGTGACAGGCGTCGTTACAGATTTTAAAAAGTTATTTTATTTTATCTACCGTACAATTGCAAAGTGTTCGAAACGTCAGGAAAAACAAAAACCTAAAATATACGCGATAGAATCCGTTTAAAAGTCCTTAGGAAAAGTCAACATTTAAGTTATACGGTTTGAAATTGTTGATGTATTGAAGCTTAAATAGCAGTATTCATAGTACAATCGCTAAAACCTACAAGTATGAAAAGGTTGGGTTTCCGGATTATAGTAGTAGCTAGGTACTTATAGGTTAGTGGTAGTTTGTTTGTTGGTCAATAAAAGTTATGGCCTGTAAACATTGCAGTCATAAAAACCACGGAGAGGACATGCTTCGATAGAAATACGAGTAGTAGCATGAGAGATTATCTGATACTGATAACCAGTGATATTTACGGAGCGATCCTTTAATGTAGCTTCTTTAAAAGTTCAATTTCTAAACAAAACGCTTAAAATGTCTTAACTGCTTAAGAACTGTGTTTTGTCTTTGAGCCGTAGAGCAAATCTCTAAGGGAACATTAACTACAAATCAGCCTTTTTTACAAAGACTGTAACGATAACAAGAAGTAATTACAGCATTTTTAAACAAAGAGAATATAGGCAATAGGCTTTCCAAACTCATTGTAATGCCTTCACACAGAGACAAGATAACCCAAGGCAATTTTTTTACCTTTTAGGTACTAGTGACACATAAATTTCGCTATACATACCCTCATAATTGTCAGTAAGAAACGTAAACATGGTAACAAGTGGATAGGTAGAAAGTAAACTGAATTACTTTCGGGCCGGACGCCTAGTCCAATTTATGAGGGGCAGCAGGACAAAAAGTACCATACGTTTGTAGTGCGCTCATTCCTCGCTGCAAACGACCGTTTAATGCTAATAGGAATAGTGCTTACAATGGGCTTACGTACTGATTGTAGATTCGCAATTGCTCATTTTAATTCGATTCTGCGAACTGCTACGTTAGGATATTTTATCGATATCGATCTAAATACATGCCGTGTGGCTCAAAATACCACCACCCCATTTATTCCCGTGGGTTTCGTAAAAGTCGACTAAGGGATCAGCCAGAGGATGGGCAGCAGTGTCCTGCGATCACATTAACAACTCAACTGCGATCGCCAACCCGTCTGCCAAGCGTGGAGATTATGCTAAAACCCCCCAATGAGCACACAACGCACCCATATCGGGCGCTGTGGTGGTCTTTGGGGGAGGCCTGTGTCCAGCAGTGGACTTCATTCGGCCGAAATGATGATAAAAATACGTTTTAACGTGTTTTGTATGTAGTTTAAGAGGTCAGTAAATGAGAATGCAGGCGTTATTCAAATGATCACTTTTATTTGTACTTCTCGATTATACTCCAAGGCAGTCTTTCCTCGTCAAGCGCCAAAATCAGAATGTGTATGTCGGCGTGTCACATCACAATTAGCTGAACGATAGATTGAACGTCTGAACAAGATTGTAAGTATACTGAACGACTATTGATCAAAACAGCAACTGTGACACGCAGCCATACGCGTAAAAGTACCTATTTATTATTATACGTGGGTAACAATGTTATATAATTATCTTGTTCAATTAAATATTAGGACTAAAATAAGTAAAAGCTAACAGTAGTTTTCCGGTGGTGTCCGGACTAAGAATATATATCCTCTAGTGGTATTTTATAACGTTGTCTCACACTAGCTTTCTTCTGTGTCGTGGGTGTACCCACGCCTACGAAACTGTGGTTTACGGATATAAATCTCACATGCACAAACACCCAGACTCGAAACAACTATCTGTAGATCAAATATTTGTTCCGTACGGGAATCAAACCCGCGATACGTTGCGCAGAAAGCCAATTGCGTAGCCACTGCGCCAACCATGCTGTCAAATTAGTTGACTCTGTTATTTCTCAATGTTATATAAATATAAAACCTGTGAGCTTTAAGGTTGTCCTTGGCACCGTAATATAACTAGGTTCACACAACCACGACAAAAGAGAATCGGTTAAACAATTTTTAACCAATAAAACTTTAGACGTAAAATTGTAAATTTTATTTGTAAAGTGCCGATTTTTTTAGATTTTTGTCCACATTATAGTAGCTATAAAATATTTAGCTGTTTTTTTATTGCCTCGGTGTTTGTCATTTTTTGTCTGTATTTAGCCTTTTTGTCCGTGCCGCCCCGCCCACGGTCGTTTGGTACAGATTGGGAAAGCGCTAGTGAACTTCCGCCCTCTCTCTCTAGCCTGCTTCATTCAAGGGTGGCTATCAGTACACAGATTTACCAATTTGCACGCTCGCAAACCCTGAGGCCCCCCACCATATTGTGATGGCGGGGACTCAGGCGTGTTGAATATGGGGTAACAACCGCCCCGGCGCGGCAGCATGGTCTCGATGACGCGTTAGGTCGCGAACTGCGACTGGAAGCACTCGCATCACATCGTTAGTGCGTGCCGTTGAACTTGCCGCTTCAGTCTATCGAACGCCCCAGGGGGCGCGCTTTTGCCGCTCGGGTGGTGGAAGTGTGCATGATCATAGACCCATAATTCGAAAACCTACAGCTCATGGTCTGGAATTGCCAACACGTAGTGAGCCAGAGTGGTGCTCAGTGCTCGTTATTTCTCTTTATGAGAAGAGGCCTTTTGCAGTGGGAAAGTTATAGCACAGTGGAAATCTGTTTACAGTGGTTCGACTCGGTGGCCGTACAGGGCAATCGTGGATGATCTAAATGAAGCACCGTCTTGTCTTGTCTTTCTCGTCTCTTTTGTTATCAGCGTACAGGACAAAGCTATAGCCCGGCTACTCAACAAATCTATTTAGCCGTCGACATCCACGAAGAGAGCGGTAGTATTCTAGTCGAGTAATTATAGCTATGACCTCAATCACATTTTATTGACGCCTCACAATTTTTTTTGTTTTGTATCGTGTCCGGTTTAAGAATATAGCACCAGGCCATCTCTTTCCGTGGGTGTAGTAAGAGGTGACTAAGGGACCCTAAACCAGAGGGATGGACAGCAGCGTCCCTTCTGTGCAAAATAAGCCAGACTGCGCTCACCAACCCGCCTGCCAAGCGTGGTGAGTACTGGCATTATTAGTATTCCCCCCAAAATGACGACACAATTGTGTAAGTCTACGGGGGAGGCCGTTGTTAAGCAGTAGGTATCCTTTGGCACAGGTCACTAAATAAAGAAATTTGAGGCCGACTACCTGACATATAAAATATTTTACATCTGAGATTTTTGTAAAGCTAGTCTCTTAACATTAACATTATACCAAACACCGGTAAGCAGTTGTTTTGTATGCATTGCATTGTAAGTACATTTGGTGTCCCCAAAACCCAAACCTCTAAATAGACTCTCAGGACGAAAGTATACAGACATGTCATCGTAACATTTAGATTACTCCTAATTATATTTTGAGATACAACTGTTATTTTCATTCGGTAGGTTACTGTAGTTACATTTTCACATACAAACTTTAATTATATTCCATACCGTGTTATGATACTAAATTATATTATAGAGTTTAAAGGTAAAATGTGGTTCATCATAAATGCCAGAGGTTAAATGAAATGTGTTCAGTTTTTGAAGTTAAAGCAAAAAACAAATTAGGTCTCCAAAATATATTTTCATTACCATCGAAACAAAACAAGACAAAAGTCTGTTTCATTACGCTTTTATTGTAATGGCTAACATTGAAACAAATGGGTTCGTTTTTAATAATAAACAAATGGAATATCAGCCCGAAGCGGAGTGTAGGTTTTGATCACAATGGCTAACTATGTTGTTTAATTAAAAATAAAAATTGATGAACAAAACCGTTGCGCGTTGTGGCAGACGTTGGGATTTTTAGTGATCGGTAAAAAGATAACTGCTAAATGAAACATGGTTCAGTTTGCTTTACACCAGTAAAGGCAAAACGAGCGTTGGACGGCCCAGCCTAATTTATGTCGGCGACGCCGCTGAATAAAAATGTTACGGATCCGAGACGTTAGCGATCCAAAATGAGCGCAATGCTAATAGGACTAAAGCTTAAACAAGTCAAAATGTATTTAACTTTGCCTCGATATCATTTCACTCGTCTTAAGACTACAGTGACTATGTTTTTATTAAGTACTTGTTATTCCTGCTGGCAAAATTATACATTATAATTTTTATAGGTTCTTATCGCAGAATATTTTAATATCGCGTTCTTTGCTAAATATAAGAGCTATAAGTTATTCAGTTTATCTGCGTTGTAACCTTTGTAAAAGGAATTAATAAAGACAAAAGATGGTTCCTTTGGCGCTGAACATTTGCAAAGCAAGGAGGTTTTAAAATAAAGACATTTAAGTCTACATTTCTGAATACAGGCAATGACAAACGCCTATACATTTTGGACTACCAGTTGGCGCCACTGGGACAACTGGTCAGTCACTTTAATGGAATACAGTTTTATTCAAGTTCATTTCAGTAACTATGTTTATTTAACTAAATTAAACATGAACAGTTAGTTATTAAGGAAATTTAAGTTAAGTTGATTATTAGTGTGAGTCTCTGGTACTCACGAAAAACTTATTGAAAAGTAAGCTTCTAACATAATTAGTATTAGCTTTATTATTTTCGCTGTTGTTATTCTTGATGTAGATATAATGTCTTGCTATGTTTCTTCGTCGTCTAGATGCAAATGCGGCAGAGATCTGTCAAGATGTTACACAAAATTGAATAGTGTGATCTGAAGAACCATCAACTGGAAGACATTGAAGCGACATCGTTGACCCGCGCCACACCCTCTACTTCCCTTTACCGCTGTGAGCCAGTAATAAAACAAAACATTAAAAACAAAACGAGTATTTCGTTTATATGTCTCTTTATTCAATATCCCTTTTTATAAATTAGATTCTAATTGTGAGATATATTAAATGTTTAAAATACGACTCTTCATTCGCCACGTCAATTACAACGCGAAAGATTAAAACTAAAGAAAGATAAAAAAAAGATTATAGTGCCGTCTTGTATAATATCTAAAAGTATAAAAGTTATCCAACTTTACCTTACCTAATTTAAAACAAGGTGAATATGCGTCTTAGGCTTTATTGGCCGCGTGATACCTACGTGAAAAGCGGTATGATTTATAGAATAAAATAGGACATCTAAGGCGGTGTCCCACGGGACCACCGCGAACATCTATTTCGTTAGTTTCCGCACAGTCACCGGGACGGTCGTTTGTCATTCTGCCCTTATTGAGGAGCAAATTTCGGTGACCGCCTCCTGCCGTCTGTTATCCCCGTGATATTTTCATAATCCCGCTTGAAGGACACGTTCTAAGGCTTGTTGTTGGATGTCGTTTGTTGTCGTAAACTTGTATCTCTGGGTAATCATCGTTTGGTATAAGTACCCACTTTGAGACTCGACTGATATTGAAATATTTATCGTGAATTGTATATTTGGGTGCTGCTTTTAAGATAAATTCATTACCTACAGCTTGTGTTTTGAAATCTGCATTAGGTGTAATGGTGTCTTTGAACTTAATTTTCTAGAAGTTCATAAAAGTGTTGTACGCAATAAGTCACTCATAAAATAATATATGTGTGAAAGCGTTAAAACTTTTAAGTACTTGAAAAGACTTCGCAGAAAAGTCGTGAAAGCATACCATTTAAAATGGAACCTCATGAATTGCTTGTTGCTTCTAAACGATTTGTATCGTGTCGTTTATTTGTGTGGACTGCAACAAAAATCTCATTATAAGCTTTAAGTAATATAAATCGAGATTAAAACATACTCCGGAGCATCGATAGGTGCCAGGCGAGATCCCATTTTACGAAGAAGAAAAATCTCATCATATATTCACGGCACGTTTTCCCTACCAGTCTATAGAGACGAGACGATAAACAAACTACTCTATTGCACGCCCCTTACATCGATTTATCACACGTCTATGATTAAGATTTATGGCTATAATAATAACTTTTATAGATAAATTATTTGTGTGGACTTCGTGATGTCATCCACATTGTAAGGTAAAATTTATTTTGAAGAGTTACGTAACTTCGAAAGTGCCTTCCTATTCAGTTATATTACTTTGTTCCTGTAATATTATGTAAAGTCAGTTGCACTTATATTTGTAGTCCCCAAATCGTGTAAAAATGCCATAGCTGGCTGTTTGCCATTCATGTCTTATGCAATAAAGAAAACCAAAAATACATAACTGGACAGAGGATTTAATCGAGATTAACTAAGAAGAAGTAGCAGGTACCTAATTGGTGTCTTATCCACGGTTAGTTTCAATAGCTGCTATGAGTGTACAAAAATCTTGATGTACTCGAGACGAAATAAATTGATTTATTTAATTGCATACCGGTAACTTTATTTACTTTATTGCTTATACTTATCTTACGATAAACAATAAAGTGTAGTGGTTATTTACTTCAGATAATTATCTGTACTGACCTAAATATTAATTTTTGTAATTACAATAATTTGAACACGAATTAGACTGTTAAGGAGGATGAAATAAGTAGGACTGTAGTATCGCTACCCCTGGAAAGACAGCACGTGGAGGCTGATCCAGATCAGCCTAAAGGCGTGGCACTAATGAGCGGCTCCAGTGTGATTGTTGGGGAGTTACTTGCGCCCCCCTTCACTGCCGAGGATGACCTTTCTGGTGGGCGTTCGATATGCGGCGTGGAGAAAGTATATGATGTATTTCTAACGGGTGAAAATAAAAGATCTGAACAGTACCGCCTAGTGGGTTCCTTCTCACAGAACTTTAATACCATTATATGTTATAATATTTTATGTCCCAGACCTGCGTTATAATTGGTAACTGGCTTGAACTTTGTATTTAATGAAGTAATTCACACGCACATATCTATGCTACATAGTTCATTTGCTTTTGCTGTTTTGAAGACATTTCTGTATCGCACGGTCGCCGTTTGGCTTACGACCTCTACGTTTTGGGATTCTGCTTACCTACATATTCCGCTCACGATATGTACAAACACTGAGCTGGTAAGACGTGACACAGTCAACTGTTATTATACCCGTGACATATTTGTATCTCAAGAGAAAGTTCTTCAGAATGTTTAATATTAAAGTTTGTGAAAAATAATCTTGAAATCTTATGTGTGGTAATAAAATATGTGACATAATACTTTTTATTGTTAATATTTTACGGTAGATGAAAAATGAGAAACTTATTTTAAGCTAGATCTTTTTAGGAATTTTAATAGGTAAACGAGTTTCCATCGCTGGTAGAAACATGAACACCAGAATATCTATTATGCTATTGCACTATCTTTTTATCGCACCTTATCATTATTTATCGCTATGCGGTTTCTAGCAAAGGCTACCTCTCTTCTCCCATGGGTGTCGCAAACGGCGACTAAGAAGAAGAAAGAGGATGGGATGGAAGCATTCTTCTGTTTGCTAAGAATAATATACAACGATCACCAGCCATGCCAAGCGTGGTTATTACAGCAACGTATCCTATTATCGATCAATGTAGCGAGCATCGGGAAGACTATGTTCGGCTGATGTGATTACAATGATATGTTTATCAATATATATATATAATTATAAAATCAAGAACAAAAATTCAGTTTATAATAATTGCAACTACATTTAAAATATTACTGAGTTTATGTTGTTTGCATCTAGAGCATAAGTAAATTGTTGTCCAAGATATTTTATTTAAATTAATTAAATCACCTTTATATGTGTAAAGTAAGTAAATACCTGTGTCATGGAAGATTTCTCGTTTGCTCTTGATATGTTTATCAGATTATTATTTATCAGTAACATACATAACATATGTATAACATAAATATTAAAAAATTTTGGACGTTAAATTATGTTTTGTGCCTAAAAGTGCTGTATCTAACAACTACACCAATTTGGACAAAATATTGTACAGAGGTATAATCATTATCATTATATCAGACAAAAGACCTGACCAAAGCCCTTCCGTCATACATGGCTAGTTACATTCCGAGTGTCGTCATTTTCGGATAGAATTTGCCAGTACTCACCATGCTTGGTAGGCGGGTTGGTGAGTAAAGAATGGCTGCTGTTGACGCTATGGTCTAGAGTCCTTCAGCCGCCTTTTACGACAACAAGGGAGAAGTGAGTGGCGCGATATTCTTAGCCCGGACACGACACGGAGAGAGGTTTAATAAATCTAAAAGAACATAGGTTTTGTTATTATTCCTTCATTCATCCCAACCAATATAAGTAATGGGAATAGCTAGAAAAAAACTTTTATTATAGACCACTCAATAAGTCAATTATTTTATTTAGATTATTTAAAATATGTTTAGCCTATTATTAATCCATTGATGTTATGCGTATATTGAATTGTATAACCGTTTTACTGCACACGTTTCAAAAGAATATATAGTGAATAAGTAAAAAGGTTTCATTTATACAAGAGCGTCGCGATACGCGTAAGTGTTTACAGAAAACTTTTCTGTGAACACAAACCCAAAAGATTTTTCCAATTTAGCGAGAAAGGCTCGAATGCTGGAGGGGTCACGAAGCGAGTAGTAAAAATACATTCCCTATACGTGACCGTAAGCTTCCCTACCCGCGGGAGGACGCAGGAGGACGCCCGAACATGACATATAAACGAAAATGCCATTCGGAGCTAGAAAAATGTACAAGGCACGAATTTTACGCCGATAGCCACATTTGGCATTTTGGTCACTGAAAATGGTACCAATTCCAACTTTGAGTTATGTTATTTGTATTTATCGTCTAGGCGCTTATTCAATGCCACCAATACAATATCCCTTTACACATATATTTATCTATATATCTTTTTTTTAAACTTGCCCCACACTAGTATTTCTCCTGTGTCGTGGGTGCGGGAATTCATGTCTGTAAAAGACATGAATTCCACATACAATACACCCAGACCCGGAACAACTACCTGCAGATCATACTAATGTTTGTTCCGTGCAGGAATCGAACCCACGACCCGGAGCGCAGCAGCCGACTGTATCAGCCACTGCACCAACCGTGCCGTCAAATGAAATAATTCAAATAAATTAAATCATCTTTTTTTATTTGTTTTTTTTTTTGTCTATTGACTGGAAGAGCAAATCATTATTTTTATGCCTGCCTTTAACAATTGTGACGTCACCCGGGACTAGCCCTTCGTGGCATTGCACTGCGCTTGTCACCTCAAGACATCAGTAATTTTAGTTTTAGTTTCTTATGCCCAGTAATTTCACTAGGTACAGTGAAATTCTCCAAACCAAAACACAGTTATATTTAAAGTGTATAACTTTGCGCGGAATAATGCAATATGAGCCCTACTATCACGCAATTTTGAAAATGTATTCTCGTCGTAAACTTCATTTAGCATGTCTTCTTTTTGGTGTCATTAAATATCATGAACCGCAGTATCTATATGATAAGCTTAACTGGGTAACTGGTAAAAGGGACTGTTCGAATAGGCTGTGTTCGCAGCAACTTTCCCTCCAGCCACACAAATCGGCAGCTTTTAGAGGTAGGTTTCGCTATGCTGCATCCAAGGTATGGAATAATATTCCTCCACCTTTGAGACAACTCAACGCGATAGCTACTTTTAGAATACGCTTACGGCAGCATCTAATGGATGCTCAGCGGAAACTAGGTAATGTTCGATCAAATATATAAGTTGTCCGTTAGTGTTTTGTTTTATTGTGTACGTGTATGAGTGTATTGCATGAAAAAGTTATTTATAAAAATACATTCATTTCGGCCGAATAAAGTCCACTGCTGGACACAGGCCTCCCCCAAAGATCACCACAACCACCGATATGGATGTGTTGTGAGCACATTGGGGGGTTTTGCCATAATCGCCACGCTTGGCAGGCGGGTTGGCGATCGCAGTTGAGCTGTTAATGTACTCGAAGGACGCTGCTGCCCATCCTCCAGCTAATCCCTTAGTCGACTTTTACGACACCCATGGGAGGAAATGGGGTGGTGGCATTCTGAGCCGGCACCACACGGCATCGGCACGGCAAAATACATTGTATATGTGTATTTAAATGAAAAAGCAGTTATACATTTTTATTTTTATTTCTTTTATATGGTATTCAATTAATAAAATTCAATTAATTCGATTGTTTATGAATATGGACATTGACCTACATACAGTCTTTATTGTATTTAATAATTTTAGATCGGTATATAAATAGTGAGATATATTTATTTATATATACTTTTTTGTATACATTAATTGAATTTATATAATTTAAATTTTAAAGTTATTTGTTAAAATTATTTGAATTATCCCATAGACAGGATTCCAAACCATTTTTATTATTTTCTACTAGATTATTATTTTGTCCGATTGACATCCGTGTGTCACAGTTAGGGTCCAGTTGAAAATCAGTGCTAGATACACGTCTAGCGAATGCTGAACTGGATTCCGTTTTGGTGCAGCCGTGAGATGTAATTTGAGATAGTCATAAGTAATGTTTATGCTAGTGTGGTGTATGCAATGTATTTACTTTCTTATCTACTAATATATAAATTTTGTTTGCTATGTAAATCTTCTCACGTTTTGTCCAAATAAATGATTTCTTTCTTTCTTTCTTTCTTTCTAAATATTTAGTGAAATCGTCAGCTAATTAAATATACTTAACAACAAAAGTTTTGCAAAATAATGTTCATGCCGATTGACTCGACACGTGATTTGTTTATCTGTTACGATAGTGCAGCTGGCGTAGCGTGACGTGATGGCGTTAGCTACGCCGTAGCAAAGTAATTCTTTAGCTTTTAATAAATGAATGATACAATAGCTTTTTAGTTAATAATTCATGTGATGTGCATTTTGTTATGCCTTTTTGTCTTTTGAATGGTTATATTTTTAGGGTTCCGAACGTTGGAAGGAAAAAACGGTGGAACCATTATAGGATCACTCGTGTGTCCGTCTGATTTGATTTTATGGGGGTCACTTTTGGTAGGTAATATTGAAAATTATAGAGTAAAGTTTTGCAAACTGTACCGTGTAACATATGAAATGGAAAGGTTTGTTGTAAGAATCTCAAAAATATTGATTTTATAATTTTAAAATTTACAGTTTTAAAGTTATTTAAGAAAATAGACGAAAATTGACCATTCCCCCATTTTACGGAGTCCAAAATTTTGAAAAACATGTCGATATTTGCTTTTTACCTATACAATACAGGAAAACCTATAAGAAGAATATGGTCTTAAAATAACATGGTAAATATTTCAATGTTGTGCGTACAAACATACGTTTGTAGTTGGAATGTATGGGAGACCATGTTTTTCAACTACGATGTTAAGTTTGTTCTTGATATAAATTACTGGTACTGCTCGTTCGCTTAACAAGTCCAGGCATCCGTCACTCCTGGTACCTAAAGATAGCATATTCATCGTACAGAACCCTCTCCACGCGAGTTGAACTCACACTTGTCCGGTTTTTTATTAGATAAATTTGTCCCTTGTTAGTGAGCATACGAAAAAAAGGAGAAGCCAAGTTGTTCTATGAATAGCCGCCATTGATTTTCCAATCCTTACCATCGTCAGGATCCAGTATGATGTTACAGACAGATCAATATTGTGGTTGATTTATTTGATTTGAGTTGTGTGATCTGGGCTTAGGACCACATTAACTCCAGTCACTAATTTAAACAAAATGTACATATTTCACGGGCCAGTGTACTTATTACTGAACTGTGCTACGTATATGTTCATGCAAACTTGTTCATACTACCTGTATTTGGGTGATTGATACAGAGTTGCGCGCTGCCGAATATCTTATTATCCCCAGGGCACTTTGCAAGTTACCCGGATAAAAAATTACCTGTACTGATCCGGGCAAACCAAAATTATATGCGGTCCCGTTTATAAAATAAACATCATACTTGTAAAACAAACACACTTTGCAACGTTTTATTACATTATGCTTCGACAAGGTGATTTCAAATTCCTGCTTTTTAGGGCACTAACGTAGAGAAGCCATATATTTAATTTCAAGCATATTAATTTGTAGTACGATTCTTAAATATGTGTTTAACTGAAAATCTTCTTATCGCAAGCGCTAACTTGGCGTCAGAGTTTTAAAGCCGGGGTAGATCTCTGACTTGGCTTCAGACATCGTCGAAAATATCTCTCAGGAAACCCGCATGTTTCCAGAAGATGCTGTCTGACACCATTTCTGAGCAAGTGGTAATTAATGATTTATCTATACGCACATCACTTCAAAAAGTCAGTGGTGCGAGCCTCGGGTTCGAACTTGAGAGCTATGACTTGGCAGTCCACTTGTCATACATATATAGCTGATATAATTCTGAAGATATTCGAAAATAATTACAATGACGTTGATTTATTTTATATATGTGAATTAATCCTTTTAGAAATTTACTTTGTTGAAAGGTTAAAAAGGTTTTTAGATTCTGTTATATATTTGATACAGTTGATGGGCTTCTTATTCATAGGCCGTTAACAAATAGCGCACGGAACACGTTTTCGCGAGTATTACATATTATAATAAAACACTTTTAAACGGATTCTATCGCGTATATTTTAGATTTTTGTTTTTATGTCAAGATCTCACATAAAACAAAAGAATTCCCAATCCCAAATCCAAAGATTTTAGATTAGACTGATTATTCGTTCCAGTCGTAAGGGACTGTATACCAGATGGATGGGCAGCAGCGACCCTTCTGTGGAACAGCAGCCATTTTGCGCTCACCAACCCGCTTGCCAAGCGTCAGTACTTGCAAATTCCCCTAAAATGACGACATACGGTATTCAACTGGTCGTTTAAGAGGCCTTTGTTCAGCAGTGGGCGTCTTTTGGCTGATAAGATGATGATGATGATAATGAGCTTACGCCTAGAGCCTCTCCCATACCGAAACTCCTTATCTAGCCGACAAATATTCCAATACATTAAATACTCAACTTAATATTGTCATAAGACAAAGTCAATATCCTTTCCGTAAGAATAGCTGTTTAATCTTATCAGTACACAACATAAGAATGTAGTTACATAATGTGGTGTTTACCCGTTGACCGTAACCAGGATGTCATCGGTCACGGAGCAGACCGGTCACGTCGCTCACTGTCTGGCGGTGATGAAACACTCCGCCCCCTATCTAAATCACCGCGTTTAACCTAAATAACGGTCACACTATATAAGGCCGGTGTTACACTGACGAACGTGACTCAATGGATTTTATGTTCAGTAATTATTACATTATATTGTATGTTGTTTGGTTATTGTATAATTAATCTATACAAATAAATAAAATTGAAGTGTCTGTTTGCAAGCTCAAAATAACAGCTTTTTACTAAATGCATATGAAAGTTTATACGGTACATATATAAAAAAACAATTTAGTTTAAATTTTGTCTGTCTGTCTGTTTGTTCCGGGGAATCTCCGAAACGGCTGGACCGATTTTGATGGGACTTTCACTGGCAGATAGCTGATGTTATAAAGAATAACTCAGGCTTCTTTCATTTTAGAAAAATAATTAGTGTTCCGGGCAAGTGTCTATGTCGAAGTACGTACTAGTCTTCAGTCTGCAATTCATTTTCTTAGTTCTGATTTCTGATATAGTCAGTATTTGTTTCAGAAAGGCGCAACCATGCTTAGCATGAACATGGCAGGGGTTTTGAAGTGTCCATCATCATTTAGCTTTATATTTTTAGGCTTTATATAATGTTTCTATAAAATGTGATTAATTAGGTATACAACCAATATTACGGAGACATCCTGAAGAATTCAATTCTTATGAAAAAATTGAAAAGCTAGTGTACTAAAAGTACTTTTCCTCGAAGTAGTATGTAGTGTGATTTATAAAATTTATATTCGTGTCATAAAAATATTATAAGGCAAAATATAACTACTACGTACAAGTTATTCTGGTATAGCTACCGAAGTTAATGTTTTAGGTTGTTCTGTCCATTTAATTGGCACCCAAGATACATGGTTGCCTAATATGGGACCAATGATAATGGTATTGCAAACACTGCCGAGTGTTTTCAATACCATTATCATTGGTATCATTTTATTTAGAAATCAAATTTCCAGCTTTTTATCTATTATCTTTGAAACATAGATTAAAGTAAACAATGCAACTTTGCCTGATTATTTATTTTATTTTATTATGTTATGTGACATCTACCCTATTCTTATAATGGGCGAGTGACTGAGTGGACGGATATAAGGATATAACAGTTGACAAGGACCGATTCACTCTTACGCCGTAAGCTTTATGCTCGCTTTGTACTGTCATTGAAATTTTATTGGATCAAAGTTTACTTCCCGTTTATATTATTATTAGGTTTAGGGCCGATTTTTCAGTCGTCAGATAAACAGACAGATAGCACCTTTATTCGACAGATAGCAAAAACATAATTGAATTTTTCAATGGTCTGATAGGCTTTATTTGACGAATAAGGCAACCTGTAGAATATATTTATCTGTCTCTAACGGCTAGATAGAACGATATCTGAGAGATAGTACCATTCGATAGATGCGAGACAGATGGTGTAAAAAATACATTAACTATTAGATTAGTTATTTTCTTGGTTTTGCGTTTTTGCATAGAATACCTAAAAACCGACAAAGAGACTCAATAAATGAATTCATTAATCCATCGGGAAGAAATATAAGAACTGTCAGGTCCAGGCCCGAACACTTTATCATGTGGTACACTTTACCTTTTTTGACAGTATTTTACTGTATTTTTTTAGTTTTTATTGAAATATTTAAATCGGCTTTATACGTTACCGCGTCAGTCCATTTTGTTTATACTTTTCGATTAAACTCACAAGTAACTGAATCTCAGCAGTATGAAAATTCACCGAACGTTCTCTTTTCTTCGATTCCATTGGAAATAAAATATAATTACTTTACGTACACAATAACGGGAGCCTTGAACAAACTAAAAGTAATCATTTACAAACAACCTCGATTTTAATATAAACAGTGATATATTTTGTCATACATAGAGCCTGGAAAAGTCTGTCCTGCTCTAACATCTGTATATGCACTATGTTTGTTTCATCTCCCTGAAGTTAGCGTCGTTCGAGGCGCAATAATCGGATAGTTATTCGTTAGATAAATAGCATGATAACCACTTATCAGACAGATAGACACTTAGTGTCAAATAGTCTATAGGTTAATCGTTAGGTACTTATTAGACGTCTTATCTGACGATTGAAAAATCGGACCTTAGTAGAGAATAATTACTACATAATTATTTTCTTTGCTTAGATATCTTCCGTGCCATGGGTACATTTTACAGACATATGTTTTACATGCTATACACCCAGATCCGAAAAAACGATCTGTAGATCATACAAATATTTGTTCCGTGAGGGGATCAAACCCGCGACGTGCGCGCAGAAAGCCATTGCGCCAGCCGTGCCGTCGTTTGGTTACAATGTGGTCCTGATAGTACCTTTCTTTTTTTTGATGTCCAGTGGAAATTCTACATGAACTTCCTTCACTCCGGGGAAGGGCGAAGGGGTATGCCGGACTCCTACCGGCTAAAACCACTGGAGCGGTCATCGTCGGCACCGAAGAGGGGCTCCAGGTCCTCGTAAGATCACACTAGAGCCCCCCCAGTGATGCTACGCCATCAGCACATCTCGGAGGGGGTGAATATAAAGCGGTCACCCCGTCTAGCGGAGGGAAGGCGACTGTAAAAAGGTCGCCCCCCAGGCACCTCTCGGGGAGGATTGTAAAGGATCCCCCCAAGCCTCACTGTGCGCTGTGCTACGCACTCGGCGGCACGTGACCACGTGCGCGCCACCAGACGGTGGCCGCCCGGCCGTCCCGGGGGTCGCGGTCCTGATAGTACCTAACTATTACGATACTCATAAAAAACGACTTTATTATTTAAAATAAAAACAGTGAGAATCCAGCAATGAATAATTATAGGATACATAATAAGATTGTTACTCATGCTATTTTGTCACAACCTTTTAATGTTTTAATTGCAGCTTGGTTGAAATTTCCTTTTGGTGTTATTTCTTGTGGTGCAATAAATGCGCGAGTGAATCCTGCACCCCAGTAACACTGTTGTCGAATCCGCTTACCATCGGGCAGGCGGGCCATATGCTTAAACGCTACCTTTGGTTATCTCGTGTCCCGGGAAGATGGGGGTGCGCACGTGGTCACGTGCCACCGTGTGCGCAGCACAGTGCACAGTGAGGCTTGGGCGATCCTTTACAATTCTCCCCAAGAAGTGCCTGGGGGCGACCTTTTTACAGTCGCCTTCCCTCCGCTAGAGGAGGTGACCACTTTGCAGTCATCTCCTCTAAGATGTGCCTAAAAGCGTGGCAACAATAGGGGTTTCTAGTGTGATCTTCCGAGGACCATGAGCCCCCTTTTGGTGGCGAAGTTGACCACCCCAGTGGTGTGAGCCGGTAGGAGTCCAACATGGCCCTTCATCCTTCCCCGGGGCGGAGAAAGTTCAAGAAGAATTTCCACTGGCGCAAAAAAACTGTTACAGAAGATAATATGAATATAAATATAATTTACGCGTAGCGTTTGGAGGGTTACGACTAGTAAATAATATATTTTACCACATATATGTAATCTTTTTATGTACACACTTTTTATTTTCCACAAAATCAAGGAATCTTTTTATAATAATCTGCAGCATATGAAGCGAGACAAAATATAACAAAACACCACTTATACGCTTTAACTTAATTTGTTCTGAGGACTTACCCTGAGGTGGGTTGAGGTCGGAGAAGGGAGACTTAATATGAAACAATATGAGACATATCCGTTATTAATTAAATACATAATGCCTACGCACGCCCGTATCCAAGGATATAATGAACCCTTGAATTAAGCTCGAGACACCGTTACGGAGAAAAATTCAATATTCTTTATTATTTCTTACTAAGAACGTCCTACTTTGTCGAACATAATAATAAAGTACAGTAAGTGTAGTAAATTAATAAAGTTTTATTCGAGTTAACTTTATGGTTCTATTCAAATTAAGTATCTTCTGGGAATAATATGTGTCTTTCAGAAACTTTAATACTTACACTACGCGAAATACATTCAGTAATAAGTGATTATGAGGCAGTGAGTGTATTGTATGTGGAATTCACGTCTATAAGCGCACCCATAACACAGGAGAGATCTTAGTGTGGTGCAACGTTTTCATAAAAAAAATGTGATAGTTGAATGTCATCGGCGTAGCAAATGCCACTCTGCCCGGGGAGGAAGGCACCTCGCAGAGCATAGTGAGACCGGACAAGTGCGAGTTGAATTTGTGTGGAGAGGGTTCCGTACGACAAATTTGGTATCTTTAGGTACGAGGAGTGACGGATGCTCAATCCCTAGCAATATTTAAAAGACTAGTCAAGGAGCATTATCTATCACTGTACTTTCTCACTTTACTTCTTTTATTTATGTATTACATTTGTATATTTATATGTATTTATTATAATAATATTTATAATAATAATATTTATAATAATATTTTTTTAAATCTATTATAACAATATTTTTTATTATATATATCATGTTATGTATTAACTTAAAATTATTGTTACACCGCGAACTACCTTTTTCTTTATCGCTTACAAATCTGTCCATCCCAAGGTTGTCTGGCAGAAATCGCCGTGTGCGATAAGACCGCCCTTTGTACATGTCTTTTTCTACATTGGATCTTATTTTTGTTATTTTTGGTGTACAATAAAGAGTATTGTATTGTTTTGTATTGTATGCCTGGCCTAGTTAAGCCAAACGAGTAGTACCAGTAATTTATCCCAAGAACAAACTTAACATTGTAGTTGAAAAGCACGTTCATCCATATATCCAAACTGCAAATGTAAGGTTGTACGCACAATATTGAAAGATTTATGATGTTATTAACCAAACTCAAAAAGTAGGAGGTTCTCAATTCAATTTTTTTTTCTGTACGTACACCGATTACTCCTAGATTTGTAGACCGATTTGAGCAATTCCTTTTTTAATATGTACAGAATGCTTTCGAATTGATGCCATAAATTTCATTACATTGATTGAGTGGTTTCTTAACCAGCTTCAACAAACTGGTTTAATCGACTTTTTTACAGTCGCCTTCTCTCCGCTAAAGAGGTTGACTGCTTTACAGTCATCCCCTCCGTGATGTGCCTAAAGACGTGGCACCAATGGGCGGCTAGTGTGATCTTACGAGGACCTGGTGCCCCCCTCCGGTGCCTATATAGTATGTGATGCATTTCTAAGTTATATCAATTTTCACAATTTAGACAATTACATCAAACGGTTGGTGCAGTGGTTTATACACTGGTCCACTCGGAAATATTTGTGTGATCTGCGACTAGTTATTCTGGGTCTGTGGGTATTGTGTATAGAATTTGTGTCTGTAAACGAACCCACTACACAGGACAATAAATAGAATGAGACAACGTAAATAAAAACAATTTAGAGAGTGATACCCAGGAAAGGATAATGAAGTTATTACGATAGACGCCGGAGGCTTGTTGATATGTAAACAAATTAATAGGGGAGTTCATTTGTTTACAAATATAATGTACCATCTCAGAACAATTAAATTAAACAATTCCGAGTTAATATTTTAATAGAACAACTAAGATAACATGATTCTGTACGAGTATTGTTGATTTTGTGAATTGCTACAACAATGATATTAAATAACTATTTAACTTTGCCGTGTTCCTGAAGATCCTGATGTCATTATACAATGCCATGATTTATGAATGTTGCCGTGTGGTGCCGGCTCAGAATGCCACCACCTCATCTCCTCCCATGGGTGTCGTAAAAGTCGACTAAGGGATTAACCGATGGATGGGCAGCAGCGTCCTTCGAGTACATTAACAACTCAACTGCGATCGCCAACCCGCGTGCCAAGCGTGGCGATTATGGCAAAACCCCCCAATGAGCCCACAACACATCCATATCGGTGGTTGTGGTGATCTTTTGGGGAGGCCTGTGTCCAGCAGTGGACTTCATTCGGCCGAAATGATGATGAATGTTGGTATGAAAATGGTTGGTGGTTAAAATGATCCATGGAATATGTTTTTGTTATGGTATCGCTGTTAATTGTATAATAAGGAGCCGTTGCATTAATGCAATTATTTGATCATCATATCGGCCACACAACGTCCACTACTGAATAAATGCCTCCCCCATAGATTTCCACAACTGTGTCATCATATTGGGGGGAATTTATTCACCACGCTTGGCAGGCGGGTTGGTGAGTGCAGAATGGCTACTGTTCCACAGAAAAGTCGCTGCTGCCCATCCCTCTGGTTTAGAGTCCCTTAGTCGCCTCCACGCCAGGAAATGGAGTGGTGCTATATTCTTAATCCAGACGCCACACACATTATTTGATATATTGTTTGTATTTAATCATTTTTGTATTTATAAAATGCAATAATTTGGTCTCCTTTTGAAGGTACTCATATATTGTCACTGGATAGTAGAAGATAATAAAAGACGATGCATAACTGGTTTAAAAGACTATTTTTCATAGGGTCCTTGAGTACGGACATGCCCGACGGATGTCACCATCCGGGGGAATCCCTTAGACATATTATTTCTGGTTGTTCTCGTCTTGCTAACGGCGAGTATTTGCACAGGCATAACCAAGTTGCTAGAATCATTCACCAGCAACTTGCTCTAAAGTACAACCTTGTGAATTCTGAGGTTCCGTATTACCGGGCTCTAGTGTGCTCATACGAGGACCTGGAGCCTCCCTTAGGTGCCGAAGAGGACCGCTCCAGTGGTTTTAGCCGGTAGGAGTCCGGCATCGCCCTTCCCTGGGGCGAAGGAAGTCCATGAAGAATTTCCACTGGGCACCCTAAAATAAAAATAAAAGATTTGTGCTTGATCCATTTCTTGTAAATGGTCATGTTACGTTGTATTGGGATCAGTCTATCATCACTGATAGGACTATTGTTGTCAATAAGCCTGAAATAGTGGTGATAGATCGATTAGAGCGCCGTGCGATGATTGTTGATGTTACAATCCCCACATGACGAGAATCTCGTGAAAGCCGAGAAAGATAAACAAATTGAGTATCGGGACTTGGCACACGAGATTGTCGACATGTGGGATGTGGACTCTGCAATCGTCGTACCGATAGTTGTGACAGCCAATGGTCTCATTACCAAGAGCCTCGACCAACACCTAAAGAGGGTCTCGTTGGGTGGCTGGATCAAGGGCTTGATGCAGAAAGCAGTTATCCTCGACATGGCACGCTTTGTGAGGAGGTTCCTTTCTCTTGAACCCTACCCACCGGCGGCTTGGACCTTGTGCCCGATGCCGGTTAGTCACTATGTTTTATATTTACAATTGTATGTAATTTGTCTTTTATATCATACTTAAAAATGTAATATATATTATAATAAAACACTTTTAAACGGATTCTATCGCGTATATTTTAGGTTTTTTGTTTTTCCTGACGTTTCGAACACTTTGCAGGGTTCGTGGTCGCAGGATGACTAAGGTGACAGGCGTCGTTACAGATTTTAAAAAGTTATTTTGATCTGATCATTCTGTTAGTCACACCGTGTATAGAAAGCCTACCCATACAGACAGATACCTTAACGGTGAATCTCACCACCATCCTTGTCAGTTAGCTACCGTGGCTAAATCTTTGTTACAGAGAGCACACGGCATCTGCGACCCCGACCATCTGGCAGGGGAACTTCACCATGTGAAGGATGTTCTCCAGCGTAACAATTTGAGAGCACCACATCCCCGTCGCAGAAGCCGCCCGAAACCCACCACGGTTGATCGACGACCCGCTGTTTTACCATATATTAAGGGAGTCACGGACAGAATTGGTCATATCTTGAAGCGTGCTTCTATTAAAACCTACTTCAAGCCGCATAAGAAGATCAGCCAACTTCTCAAACCAGTGAAATGTCACATACCTTTACAAGATGCAGGAGTCTACAAGATTGACTGTGAGTGTGGGTTGTCATACATAGGGCAAACAAAGCGTAGTATAGCCACCAGGTTAAAAGAACACATAGCTGACGTCAAGCATAGACGCTCCACAAAGTCTGCAGTGTGCGAACATGCCTTAGATAAACCTAACCATTTTCTTCGTTTCGATCAACCTCAAGTCCTCGCGAAAGAGAACCGATATGTACCAAGAATGTTTCGTGAGGCTATTGAAATTAAAAAACATCCTAATTTTAATAGAGAAGATGGCTGGCAGGTACCACCAGTTTGGAATCCTGTTATTAAAATAATAAAGTCCCAAACTAAATACCACACTAAAAAACATCAAGACACTGTGAGTGATTACTGCGTGCATCGAAATAATTTTTGATTATAATTGTACCAAGAATGTTTCGTGAGGCTATTGAAATTAAAAAACATCCTAATTTTAATAGAGAAGATGGCTGGCAGGTACCACCAGTTTGGAATCCTGTTATTAAAATAATAAAGTCCCAAACTAAATACCACACTAAAAAACATCAAGACACTGTGAGTGATTACTGCGTGCATCGAAATAATTTTTGATTATAATTGTACGGTAGATAAAATAAAATAACTTTTTAAAATCTGTAACGACGCCTGTCACCTTAGTCATCCTGCGACCACGAACCCTGCAAAGTGTTCGAAACGTCAGGAAAAACAAAAAACCTAAAATATACGCGATAGAATCCGTTTAAAAGTGTTTTATTATAATGTGTAATACTCGCGAAAACCTAAGACATTATTATGTAATATATATGTATGAAAAAAGCAATAAATGGAATAATAATAATAGTAGTGAAGTTAACGTCAATTGAATTTCCCCAGTATATTACACCATAGTTTAGTCTATAATAAATGTTACCAAAGAAAGCCGATTGAGTTGACTTTACGTGCAACGTATTTGTCAGTATTTGTAATGTATAACAGTATGGTTTTATCCTATTATTTATAGTCGCAATATGTTGTTTCCAATTGAGATGACTCCATATCCAACCCTGAATATTTTGATGTATTGACTTCTTCAATAGTGTTCACACCATAGGTCAGCTCTAGCTTTTAATGAGCCACTTGATAAGGGTGAAACTGTACATATTTTGTTTTTACTACATTTATTTTTAAATTAATAAATTTTAGCCTGTCTTTCATTATTTTTAAAGTATTATTAAATTAAATTAATAGTCAGAGAATGTCATAATTATCGCATTAATAAGGACTAATGCATCGTCTGCAAATAGAAAGGTAGAAAAGTAAAATATCAGGAAATTCATATAAGTATACAACACACTTCCCTGTGGTACAGCAACTTTAATTTCAGCATATGACGATGTTTTGTACATAATGGCTTTTAATTTATCATCTCTATAAGTGATCACTGTCGCTTATTTTCTTTTGGTCAAGTAAGTTTCTAACAATTTTAGGTCGATACCCCTAATACCGAAATGTTCCAATTGTTTGAGTAGGACACTATGATTTACACAGTCAAATGCCTTTGACGTATCTAGAAAAATAGCAGCTGCTGGTATCTTTTTGTTCATAGCTTCTAATATACCTTTTAATATTTTAAATACTGCTAGGTCTGCCCTGGGAGTGACCGCTTTACAGTCACCCTCTCCGAGATGTGCCAATAGGCGTGGCACCAGTGGGCGGCTCTAGTGTGATCATACGAGGACCTGGAGCCTCCCTTACGTGCCGAAGATGACCGCTCGAGTGTTTTTAGCCGGTAGGAGTCCGGTATACCCCTTCATCCTTCCCCGGGGCGAAGGAAGTTCATGAAGAATTTCCACTGGGCACCAATAAAAAAATAAAAAAAAGGTCTGTAAACTGATTTTTCCTAAAGCCGCATTGCCCATCATTAAGCAATTTGTATTTTTCTAAATAATTTACGATAAGTAGTGTATAGTGTATAAGTTTTTCAAACAGTTAAGAAAACACTGGCAGTAGGGCAACCGGTCTATAATTGTCTACGCTCTCCTTATCCCCCTTTTTAAACAGTGGTTTTACAATTGCCCCTTTCATTTTATCAGGAAAATTAACTTTAGTAATAGAAATATTTGCTAGGTGGGTAAGAGGTTTTACTATTGCCAATGTGCATATTTTTTTTATTTGAGTCGTGATGTCGTCATTTCCCGTGCTCTTTTTGTTCTTTAGCATTTGAATATTTCCCAACATTTCTTTTTCAGTCATTGGTTCCATATAGCTCTCTATGAGCGAATAAACATTTTAAGCATTCGAGTGTATTGTATAGCCGGGATCTGAGATTGATAATTTAAATATTATTTTTATTGTAGCTTATTTTTAATATTATAACATTATATTTAAATCATTATTAATTATAATGTAATAATCAGTATGCTTGATCCGACTCACAGTCTAGCTAAATCTAACTTCAGAACATAACTGTCATACTAATACATTCGAATGTTTTATTTAATTGCTTATAGTATCGCAACTAGTCCCAAAAGTATTGAGACTCCTTAGAATATTTCTAACATTGGTCTTTTTTAACTTTCTTACAGTAGCATCACAGCTGGTGCCAAATCATGCCCGTTATCTAAAACCAGTTTCTTCATTGATATATATATTTTATTGATATATATTTTTTTCGCGGGTAGGTGTCGAAATAACGTAGACGTGTCTAAGAATTTTAAAACTTTAATAAACAACAAATAATCTAATATTTGGCTAAATTTGGAACAGTATTCAGTGTAATACATAAGTGTAACGAATACTCACATTTATAGTTTGTTTATGTGACACAAGTACGAACATTAACACCACCTGCCAGCTCATCATCTATTCACTCACAATAACTCAGCACAACACTTCGATGTCTCAACTTGCTGACATCCTATCTGCACAGAAGTGCCTCGAGGAGAGCTTCGTACGTAAGATGGGAGAACTGGAAGCACAAATCCAGAGTGTTGGGCCTGCCAAAGATACGGTGGCTAAGGTGGCTGAAGAGTTTCGGACCTTTAGAGAGCTCATGTTCTGCATGCTCGGGCTGATTCGGAAGCAGATCAGCGATTGCTCCAGGGTCGTTGACGGGTTAGACACCTGGCACCGGCGAAAGGCATTAGTCTTCCTAGGAGTTGCTGAGACGGACAAGGAAGATGTGAGTACTGTCCTCCTGGATGTTTTCCACAATAAGCTAGCCCTCAAGGACATCACAGGATCTGCCATAAAAGTTTGTCACAGACTTGGGGTTCACAGCAAAGAGCGTCATAGGCCTATTCTTGTGAGGTTTTCTAGTGTGGAGGTTAAATATACTGTCTGGAGGGCGAAGACTGGCTTTAAGGGTTCCCCCATCACGGTTAAGGAGTTCCTGACTAGGGCCAGGCAATCCATATTTGGCAAGGCGCGTCTGCACTTCGGAATGCGATCTTGTTGGACCCAGGATGGTGTTATTGTCATTAAAACACTTGACGGAAGTCGGCACAAGGTCACTTTGATTGATGAACTGAGTCCTCTTATGGTGAAGTATCCAAAGGCACTAGACACATCTTCTACTGCATCAGGACGGGTGGCGAAGCAAGAGGTGAGAACCTGATAAACAAGATGCGTAAATAATCATAGTGCCTTCTTCTTATAAATATTAACTTTTAAAGAATCAATTACGTTACTAACCGTAGCTTGTTGTTGCGATCTCGAACAATATTGATAATTCACATTAACTGTTGTTTACATGGTAATAATGAAATACCGTCAACATTTTCGTTTTGATTTTTGTTAATTTGTCAACAATTGTCATTTGTCAATCATTAGCACTAAGCAGCGCAGATTAAAAATAATTGACTTGCTGAGACAACTGGTTGCGTTCCGGAATACGCAGTAAACTCACTGTAATACAAGGTGCGCTCGGAAATGCGCTGCATGTGTTTTTGTTATTCTGTGTACCTTTTCCATTTATGTTCACAATTTGTAACTTTTTTGTGTTGGTGTAAGCTGGCGGGTGGTGCAGTGATGCAAGGGTTGCACCAGTCATTCCTATTTTGTTTTTTAAGCTTTATATTTAAGTATAATATTAGTATTTATTTATTTTATCTATATTTATATCCATGATATCAGACAATGAGTCATTTTATTCTGCCAATGAATCCGAGGCCTCCTACAGTGATGAAAGTTTTTCTTCCCTGACTGATACTCTTGGGGACTTTTTGCGTCATAAGTTTAACAATCAATCAAGCCAGCTACTGAATGTCTGCCATATCAATGCTCAGAGTATCCCCAGTCATCATAGCGAAATGTATTATTCGTTTACAGACAGCAACATTCACGCCATTCTGATTTCCGAGACTTGGCTTAAACCTGATCTTCCCTCGACCACCTATCCTCTTCCTGGTTTCGTTCTTATTCGAAACGACCGAGTTGGTAAGGGAGGAGGGGGTGTCGCCATTTACCTTCGTGGTGACTTACCCTACAAAATCTTAGCCAATTCTTCCTCCAACTACTCTGCTTCTGCAGAGTTTCTGTTTTTAGAGGTTTGTGTCAAAGGTGCGAAAACCATTGTTGGTGTCATTTATTGTCCCCCCACTGTCGACTACTTCACTGAATTCGAATCGGTGTTAGAATCTTTAGGTTCAGAGTATACACATCACATCATCATGGGCGATTTCAATACCAACCTTCTTGCCATCAACTCTCCCAGAGCCCGTAAACTCCTGTACCTTATTGAGTCAGCTGGCCTCCATGTTCTGCCACTTCAAGTCACACACCATAATACCGTCGGTGACGATACTTGGCTTGACTTAATTATCACCTCCAATCCTTCCTTCGTTTCCTCTCATGGTCAACATATTGCTCCTGGCTTTTCTCATCATGACCTTATTTTCATTTCCTACATCCTGAAACCTCCTAAACCTATACCTAAGGTACTGCACTTGCGTTGCTTTGCATGTATGGATGTCGAGAAATTACATAAAGATGCATCAGATATTAACTGGGAACCGCTCTTGCAAGCCACGACAATTGATGACAAGGTTTGCATTTTTAATACCATCTTATTAAAACTTTATGACATTCATGCTCCTGTCAAGAAAGTCAGACTGAGGCGTCCTCCGGCACCATGGATGACCAGGGACATTCAGATGGCTATGAGACGAAGGGACCGTGCATTTCGGAAATTTAAGAAAGATCGCATAGAAGACAATTGGGCCTTCTTTAAGGCTGCTAGGAATCGGTGTAATCAGATGATACGCAATGCCAAACGCCGCAACATTCTAAATAATATCACTTCTTCTTCTTCTGCCGATATCTGGAAATTCCTAGGAACTTTAGGTATCGGTAAACCGCGAGATTTAGACCTTCCTAATACAATTGGTTTAGACGACCTTAACCGTCATTTCACTACTGTTTCCAAGTTAGATCGTCTTACCAAATTTCAGACTCTCAACTCCGTAGCTGGTCTAACGCGCCCCAACATTAACTCCCTTTACTTCACCCCAGTTAACTCGGGTGAGATCAAAAAGATAATCCTGTCCATTAAATCTAAGGCGGTGGGCTACGACAACATCAGCCGCTACATGATAACAACAATCATAGATCATATCCTTCCTACGATCTCCCACATTATCAATTTCTCCCTCCACTCCGGAGCTTTCCCTTCCCTGTGGCGTAAAGCCTACGTTCGTCCACTGCCTAAGATCCCTAATCCCACTTTTCCCAGCCACTTCAGATCCATATCCATTCTTCCCTTTCTTTCCAAAGTGCTCGAGGCCTGTGTTCATAAACAATTATCCCATTTTATTCACAAGAACACACTTATTAGTCCTCTTCAATCTGGATTCAGGCCTGGGCACAGTACCATTTCTGCTCTCCTTAAAGTGACTGGCGATATTAGGGCAGGTATGGAGGAAACCAAAGTTACTGTTTTAGTGTTGATCGACTTTTCTAATGCTTTTAATACCGTCAGTCACGATATCTTGCTGTCCATTCTTTCCTATCTTATGGTCTCTAACGAGGTGCTGAAATGGTTTGCTTCTTACCTTCGGGAGCGCCAGCAGTCGGTTCAGGTCGGACAGTCTTCATCGAGATGGTGTGAATTAGATGCTGGCGTTCCACAAGGCGTTCTTTCTCCTCTTTTATTTTCAATTTTCATAAATCCCATGAACTTCAGTGTACGTATCATCTTTATGCCGATGACCTACAATTGTACTCTCAAGTCAGTGTTGCAAATATACCTGATGCGATCAACGCGTTAAACCGCGATCTGATAGCTATCCAGGACTGGTCTGATAGATTCGGTTTGGCGGTAAACCCTTCCAAGTGCCAAGCTATCATTATTGGGAGCCCACGTAATATGTATAAAGTGGAAAGTGTTACTTTGCCTTCTATTATGTTTAATGGTACGATTATCCCATTTAACTCCAATGTAAAAGACCTTGGCTTACAAATCGACACTACTCTTAACTGGCGATCTCAAGTCGCAAGTGTCAGTCAAAAAGTCACTGGAGTTTTACGGTCTCTCTATCGCCTAAAAAACCTGTTGCCATCTAATACGAAAGCAATGCTTGTGCAGACCTTAATTTTTCCTATTTTCGACTATGGCGATGTGTGTTACTATGACCTGAATGCAGATCATCTCAATAAACTTGACCGGCTTCTAAATAACTGTATTCGATTCGTTTTTAATCTTCGTAAATACGATCATGTCTCAGCGTATCGCTCAAATTTAAATTGGCTGACGATTCGTCAACGTCGAGCTCTGCGGGCATTGACTACTCTGTTCTCTTTACTAGACTCTCCTTCTGCTCCCTCTTATCTAACTTCTCAATTTCAATATCTAAGCTCCAATCATATCAGAAATCTTCGCTCTTCAAACAATCGTCTCTTACAATGCCCTACGCACCGCTCTGACTTTATTCACTCTTCCTTTTTCATACAATCTATTCTTCTGTGGAATGCGCTCCCTCTGGATATCAGGATGGCTACCAGTCGCTACTCTTTTAAAATAAAAGTGCGTGAGCACCTTGTCAATACATTGACAGAATCATCTCAGCGTTGATATTTCTATTTAATGTGTTTATATATATATATACACATAATATATATTATAAAAGTAATCATGTACACATATGTATGTATTTAATTATATATTGTTACTATTTTATATATATATATATATATATTGATAATGTCACATTAATTAGAGTTGCAATAGTGTTGTTAATGCACCTACCATTTTCCTTTCTGCATCACCCCAAGGTAGACTGCTAGAAAATGCCTATGGCATTAAGTCCGCCTCTGTACGAGTTTGTGCATAAAGAATAAATAAATAAATAAATATATATGTTTTTATATATGTACGCCGGCTCCGAACACCACCACCCCATCTCATCCCGCGAGTAACGTAAAAGGCGATTATGGGATTAGCCGGAGGACGAGCAGCAGTGTCCTTTGAGTACATTTATATCTCGACTGTGATAGCCAACCCGTCTGCCAAAATTGGCGATTATAGCAAAACCCCGTCATAGGCACAACACAAAACCATACCGGTCGTTATGGCAATCTACGCACTATTGAAATTCTACTACTTTCTGATAAAATTAGGTTGCCTATTTTTAAACCTAAAAAGTGTCTCAACATCATAAATATTTGTAATTTAGTAAAAAAACTAAAAATACATCAAACTTTGTGGACGGTGATGTCGACCACTTTACCTAGCGTGGGAACGGGTTCTTATTTTTCTATGGCGAGTACAATGGTGATAGCCTTATTTTATGGGGAAGGCCTTCACCATCCAGGGGGCTCATAATCGGCTGTCTAGAAGTAGTAGTATTTGTAGGAAAAATCATAATGAATCATTTATTTAATTTTGTAAAATCCGTAGGTGTAATATCGTGTTACTTACGCGTGGAACATATTAGCCTCTTTTTGCTTCTGTTACATTGAAGTAATATTTCATAAGGTTTCATTGCCTGTTTTGTAGAAAAGAGTATGAATGTGAGTGTTATGATCTACTTTTATACAGGGAGTATGTTGTTTATTATTCGGATATAATAAAATAGTATCTGGTTCTAACTTTACATATTCATTGGGCACCTAAAATATATACGTAAACTTCATTTTCAGTTTTATAATATACCTTGCCCCGTACTAAGATTTCTTCCATGTCGTGGGTACAGTTTACAGAAATAAATCTCAGATGCACAAACAACCAGACCCGAAACAGCTATCTGTAAATCTTACAAATACTTCTTCCGTCCGGGGATTGAACATGCGACATGTAGCGCAGCAAGTAAATCACGTAGCTACTGCGCCAACCGTGTTGTCAAATGTAGTTGGTCAGATTGTTTTTAGCGAGCGGGAGGACCCGTTGCAGAGGTCGGGGTTCATGTCTCAAACTGATACTTCCGATTCAGACATGACAGTTCTGATTTCAAATTCTGTTTCACATTTAGACGGATCTTTGCGACGAACCAGCGATGTATGAAGTAGATTGTTATGTTGTTGGGAAGTCTTAATCACATGTTAAATCACTTCTACATAAAAAGCTTACTATAGGATTAAATACCATGTTAACGACAGACCTATGACGTTAGTTTTTTATCCGCATGTCGCTTACCTGAAAACCAAATGTATCCACAGTAGTACTATTTGTATTCTATAGCTGCTTGTTTTAATTTTAAAATACTTTATAAAAAACGTATTCGTTAAAGACAAAAATAAAAAATCAATAAAAGAACAGTTTGTTTCGGAATTTCTTCTTAGATGTTGCCATGTAGCGAAGTTCACTCTATTGTTTCAATATGACGTAGAAAGTGTCTGTTAGGACCTAATTACTAAATACATTATTATATTCTATGTACATAGTACATATATACATCACACTTTATAATTTGTTAGTAACAACTTGCTATGCACTGATTGTATTGCAAAGGTTAAATGTACTGGATCATTATAAGGCCCGATCCTTGGCAACCAGAAACGGTCAAGCAGCTCCATACGAAAAAAAAACGAAACATCACTCACATGATTGTATATCGTATACCATGCACTACGGCCTATTCCCAACGATACCGGTCCGGTTTCCAGTCTGAGTGAGATGACACTATCCAAATATCAATATTGCAAATTTAACCACTTCCTCCTAGAAGGTAAGAAGATAATAGCACCACTCCATATCCTCCCCTGGATGTGGTAAAAGGTGACCAAGGGAGTCTAGTCCAGAAGGCTACCTCCTTTTTTCATTCACCTCATTCACACACAAATTCTCAATTTCACAATAAATAACACATAATTCACATTAAATGTAGATGCCTATATTTTTAAAATGTAAAGTTTACGCCATTCTAAATATCGTGGATTATTAAAACAAGAAATATCATTTATGCAAATTGGACCAATAAACGGTGCTTTTTGACCGTCAACATAAAGAAGAACTCTTTGCCCACCCTTGACCTTTTCTTGTTCGAGATGGGAAGAATAAATTGCCCAACAAAGAAAATAAATAGTCAACCTTCCACTACAAATTATTGAATAGGGCGCACCCACTTACTTGTGCCTCGATTTAGACTAACATTTATTTGATCTCCTATAGATAGAGTTACGCGTTAACTACTAAATACAAGTAGAATAAAATTTGCTATAAATATCTATCATCGTCATCATATCAGCTAAAATACGTCCACTGTTGAACAAAGGCCTGCCCTTATAGATTTCCACAATAGGTGTCTCTTCATTTTGGGGAAAACACGCTTGGCAGAAGGGTTGGTGAGTGCAGAATAGCTATTGTACCACACAAGAGATGCCATCCTTCTGTTTTAGACTCCCTTGGACTCCTTTTACGACATCCATTGGAGGAGATGGAGTCGTGCTATTTTCTTCTTACCTTCTAGGAGGAAGTGGTTAAATTTGAAATATTGATAGTCGGATAGTGTCATCTCAGGGGCAGCATTTTTATACTCAGACCGGCCCGATATCGTTGGGAAAAGGCCGTTGTGCATGGTACACGATATACTATATAAGAAACTGCTTAGTTTCTTTCTTTTTTGGGACGCTGATGCCGCGCGGCGTGGCCGCCCATCTCATTTAACGTTGCCGACTACCTAAATTGGTCAGCCGGCCGTGACCACTATATACAGGACAGGACAGGATATTTTACAACAAGTAAGTTATTAAACGATCTATTTGTAAAAATTATGACATAAAATACAACTTACTATATCTTTGTGATACCTGCATTATCTTGATCATTCAACATGGCGCCATGCAAAATATCGTAGACTACTAAAATAAGACCTTATATAAATAATAAAAATGATAAGATAATAAAATTGTTTATTCAGAAAAACTTTAATACATTTTACAATAAGTATCTTACAACTAAAATAAAGTACAGTTGCATATTTGCCTGAACTAGGTTGAACCCGTGCTTCAGGCTAGGAAATGCATATTTGCATTTTTAATAAATTAACAATAAAATAAACATTAATTTAAATAAAGTAGAATATTACGTAGTAATGATAGCTCAACGCTACAGTAAGTCAGCGATTTATTTGCATACCACGAGTAACCATTCTGTCTGTTCGTAAGAAATGCTTTGTAAACATTGATATATTACTTTTTTACACCTAAAATAATGTAACATATAAATACTTAGTTCTCTATTTAATCTATTGTACAAAAATGGGCCTAGGAATGTTAAAATCTATTTACAAACTCATATTTTGAGATTGATTTTGAAGAGCAGATTATATCATTCTGCCTCTTATTAGTAATATCAGCAGCGTAGGGAAGCATGGTGTACTGTTTAATATTAAGTCCATAATGAAAAGTTGACGAACAGTCGAACAGCACGCTGCAGGATTTATATAACAGATGTGTAGAAAAGAAAAAGGGATGGACGTTGGCTACTTTTTAAAT
The DNA here is from genome assembly GCA_947459985.1 of Diloba caeruleocephala. Lineage (NCBI taxonomy): Eukaryota > Metazoa > Arthropoda > Insecta > Lepidoptera > Noctuidae > Diloba > Diloba caeruleocephala. Next base: position 11,084,829 of record OX381618.1, read on the forward strand.
TGCTCTCTGAGCTCGTTAAAGAAAGAAAGAAGAAAGAAAGAAATATATTTTATTCATTACGGGACAAAGTGACAGCACAGAATAATAATGACAAACAACAAAATAAAATTAAAAGAAAGAAAAACAATGTATGTTACACTAAATACCTAAACAAAGTGCTGTTAAGCACGCCCACGCCGAAAAGGCCACCAACTCAGCATTTACTGGGCGCGACGCACCCAGCGCTGGTTTTCAGTTGGCATCCCTGTGCAGTGACACATGGACGAAAGCAATTACCTACGTAATTACATTACAAGTATATAATTATTCAATATCCAAATAGAATAAATAATTTACTATAAAATTAAGACGGTGATAATAATATATATAAAATTTGTAACACTCAATCAATCCAAAACATTCAACAACAGGCGGTAGTAGGCATTTACGTTAAGGTGAACACATATAATTATGTCAAGTCCATCTTTCAACTCACATTTTGTTTTACCACAGGCTTGTCAACATGGTTCCCATTAGTATATTATTATTTAAACTTTGAATGAGATGTGCATCTTGTTGACATTACTGATGTATCTTATAAAAAACACTCGCCACAAGGACCATGTTATTATAAAATTAACTCATTCTTTCGGTAAGTAATTTTTTTTAGTTACACTAATTGAATTTTATATTTAAAGCTGTATTAAATAGAATCGTAAAAATGCATAATAAAGAAGAATACTAGTTTTTAGTGCTCCAAATGAATTTATATAGTCCAGTGTTACTATACCTATAGACTTGATACGTCAATATACGACAGTATCATTCAATCATGTGTGTGGACCCATGTTTATTGAAAGGGTTGCTTTATTTTCTTTTTCAAAAGAAACCTCCGAACTTATCTTTTAGCATGTTTATTTTCCTTTTTTATCCAACCTACCCTATTTATTGTGCAAAAAGTATCCGTATAATCAATAATCATTACATTAGTTCCACTTATTTATTTATTTATACTTTCATGTACAATGGAATATGGTTTACGAGGTGGACTCAATGCCATGTGGCATCTTTAACAGTCAACTTTGGGTTGAAAAAATTGAATTGGAATAGGTGCAACAAGTAAAAATATTACAATAATAATAATATCCCTCTGGGCAATTTGACGTGTGGTGCTGGCTAAGAATACCACCACCCCATCTCATCCCATGGGTTTCGTAATAGGCGACTATGGGATTAGTTGGAGGATGGGCAGTAGCATTCTTCGAGTGCATTTATAACTCAACTGCGATTGCCAACCCGTCTGCCAAGGGTGGCGATTATGGCAAAAACCCCCCCAATGAGCACACAACACAAATGCATACTGGTCATTGTGGCAATCTTTGGGGGAGCCTTCTGTCCAGCAAAGGAAGATTTTGGGCTGAAATCGTGGGCAATCGTTATATAATCATTAGGGAGGATTTAAGGAGCTTCCTGACGTCTTCCTCCCTTTTGATATAAAAAAAGTATATCATTCTCGTAATGTAATCTGTTAAGAAGACTGCAGAACGCAGGCAGTTTGTGGCGAATTGTATGTGAGTGGCGACACTGCGTACCCGAATGCTCCAGAGAGTCGATCAGGGCCTGATCTCCGGCTTACCTTTATTGGTCGGCTGGAGTGCAACCCCATGAGTGCCCGCAGGACTTTCAACTCTGGCTTGCCTTAGTTAGCCGATCAGAGGAGGGCCACCAGATCTATACGCTCGGGGTTGGAATTGTCTAATGGCTTAATAATGGGGAAATCCGCACCGAGTCTTCGTGACGCGCGATGGTGATACCTGTACCACACCTCTCGACACCCCGAGCCGCTCACGCCGGTGTTGCTCTCTGTCGCCTGTAGTGGTGGCCATTTAGAGGGCCCATCTTGTGAGTGGCGTGTTACCGTCTGTCACAGAATTTAGATATTAGATATTTATTTCTCACCACAATTACAAAAAGTTACAGTATTATATAAATTTATTGTGGGAGACTGGTACCTAAACTAGGTTGAAGCCTGTATTTCAGGGCACCAGGCCTTCCACCCCAGAAGACTAATTTCGTAGTCCTTTCATAAACTGTGCCAAGCGATTTTCCATTTTCTTGTTCTTCGTGTATCTGATTCTATCAAGTTGTGTTAGGGTTCTCTTGACGAATACTCTTCAATACGTTGCTATAACCTTATCAGACCCCGATACTGGTTGATTTTGTCTTTTATACCCAGTTATCATCTTGAACCCCATGAATGTGCACTTTAACTGAAAGTTGGAAAGACATACGCCATTTGTTCAACCCATTTAGTAGGTACACATTGCAATAGACCTTATAACTGTAGTTTTAATTTCATACAATATTTTTACAACTCCGGCGACAACCGTGACTAAATTTTTACATTGCAGCCATGGAGAGTCCTTCCCATAACATTTTAGAGTCTGCCTGTGGCCATGGACCTCTGTCTGTTGGACCCATTGGATCCCCGCGCAAGCCTATCAAAAGATCGGGCGCCTCCTTGCAGAGGCTCGTTAACCCGTGAATAGAGTGATAATATCTTGTGTAGCGTGAATGTAATTGTAATGAACAATGTAATTAAAGGATTTGCAGTTATTGATTAATCCTGATCGCTCCCTTTTAGGCACTCTAGACGGATGTTCAGACAGTGCTCATATAGGATACTTAATCATTTAGAGCCACGTCGTCTGGCGATGCTGCCGTTGGCCTTGACCGAATATTATTTTATGGCCTGCATTAAAACCAATGGGATTATGTATATTGAATAGGATTTTGAATGATTCGTCGGATACTTTCGTGAAAGTAATCTTTATTACGTATCTGATGATAGTAGATTTTATTCTGGCGGTACGTTTAATTTTAGGTAGAAAAAATCTATCCCAATTCCAATATTTTACCGTACTTATAGAATGTACAATATGTATATAATAAAATAAATTCTTTATTTTCAGGCTACTTTGGCCCATAAATACATACCTTACAGTTTGTATACATATATATTGTACTGTAATACAGATTATGTTAGTGTAAAGAAACTTAAATCTATGTTAGTAAAACCTTCACTCGCACTACGTCACTGTGCGTTCTAGTGGCACTTGTCCGCGGAAGTGACGGAACACCACGCCTTGCGGCCAAACCGAAAACATGTTGGTACTCGCACCACGAACGCCTTAAAATTGACGTTTCGGCGCGACTCCAGCAGCTGCACTCTCGGCGTGTACTTGGTCCTTTGACGCACGTACTCCACGATGTCCTCCGCCTTAGTGGTGTAGTGTACGCGAGAGATATAAGAAAGAAGAGCCGCAGAGACGGGAGCGGAGCTGGGGGGCGCGCGAGGTGCACACAATGCAGGCTCAGCATTAGATGGTAACGGCGGCGATGATAAAAGATAATCATATATCTTAAAATCTATATATCATCTTAAGGTAACAAAACTCTGAATTAATAATATAGCACCACTCCATCTCCTCCCGTACAGGTCGTAAAGTCGACTAAGGGACTCTTAACCAAAGGGATGGGCAGCAGCGTCCCTTTTGTTGAACAGTAGCAATTGTACGCTCACCAACCCGCCTACCAAGCGTGGTGAGTATCGGCAAATTCCCCCCAAATGTGGGAGAGGCCTATGTTCAGCAGTATATGTCCTTTGTCCTCATATGATAATGATGATGTTCGAAACGTCGGAAAAACAAAGATCTATAATATAAGCGATGTAATCCGTTCTAAGAGCTTATAATTGTAGTTTCCATCTTTTACAATAGTTTTACACCTCCGAGGACAATCCTTGACTGCATTTTTATAATGCAGCCATCTATGCGTGTTGGAGCCGTGTCATCGCGTAAGCCTCAAATCAAAAGAGGAGTAAGGGGTAAGGGTGCCCCCTTACAGGAGATATAAATCCAATCAGTTGTTATAATCGTTTTAAGTTTTCCGGCAGCAGCCTGCGTAATTTGCTTGATTACTTAACAAAAACAACATTCTACATGTATTTTAAAATAATCACTTTCTTTTCTCTCGTATTTCCAGTCTTCAGTCAGTCTTCGGTACCTTTTCTTTTTTATTTTTTATTGGTGCCCAGTGGAAATTCATCATGAACTTCCTTCGCCCCGGGGAAGGACGAAGGGGTATGCCGGACTCCTACCGGCTAAAACCACTGGAGCGGTCATCTTCGGCACCTAAGGGAGGCTCCAGGTCCTCGTATGATCACACTAGAGCCACCCACTGGTGCCACGCCTATTGGCACATCTCGGAGAGGGTGACTGTAAAGCGGTCACCCCCCCAGGGGGATTGTAAAGGATCCCCCAGTGCGTCCCACGGCAGCGCGTGACCACATGCGTGCTACCGCAGTCTTCGGTACCTACTCGATCTTTTGTATGTCTTTAGAGTGAGTTTGTTAACAAATTTAGTTGATTCCACTTCACCTAGTTGTATTTGTGTAGCTTGTAACAGCTTCTGGCGTAGTTTTACTCCGACGTAGATACTTACTCGGGATTAGTATATTGTGTGAGTACCAACGTTGGAACCACCTTTGCATTGAACTGCCAATTGACATAGGTATTTTCCTCTTCGAACATTGGTGCTTTTCTACAATTGCATCTACTTTAAGACAGCTGTAAACGTACTTATTTCGTAAGTTTTTTGCACTGATAACAAAAAAAGCATCTTCGGAACTCTATTTTTTTTTCATTTTTCTTTTTTTCCTTATGAAAACGTTGCCCCACACTAGAATTTCTCCTGTGTCGTGGATGCGTTTACAGACATGAATTCCACATACAATACACTCAGACCCGGAACAACTACCTGCAGATCATACAAATATTTGTTCGTGCGGGAATCGAACCAACGCCCGGAGCGCAGCAGCCGACTGTATCAGCCACCAATTCATCCACATTCATTGCTGTGTGATGCCAGCTAAGAATAGCACTACCCCGTCTCATCCCGTGAGTGTCGTCAAAGGCGATTATGGAATTTGTCGGAGGGTCGGTTAGCGTCCTTCGAGTATATGTACAACTCAACCGCGATCGCCAACCCCCTTGCCATGCGTGGCGATTATGGCAACATCACTCTACGAGCACACAATACAAACCGGTCGGTCGTTGTGGCGATTTTTGGCGAGGTCTATGTCCAGCAGTGGTCATCTTTAAGGCTAAAACTATGATGATCATGATTCGCATTCATTACCGTTAACTAGACTCCCAAAGTAAACGCAAAATGTTAATGATTGCCGTGAAATTGAAAAGAGCACACCTTCCCATTTATTTTCAATAAGTTTGTAAGTAGATATTTATGTTGAGAGAAATCATAAAATATTGTTTTAAGATTTGGATTCTTAAAGCGAGAATGTTCTTGATAATATGAAGCTGGATATTAAACGACAGATCGGGGTGGAGCAACCCTTGCACATATATCAAGTGAACTAAAACCCGAGTCGAACATATACTCGTAACTAACCCCGATAGGAAGAAAATATACCACTCTCACTGTTTCCTTTCATTTAGATACGCTCGCTTTCGGCCCTTTATCCCCTTTCCTCAATTTTGTCTTCATCTTTCTGCCCTACTTCCACGGCCGCATTACTTAATACAATGAATTTTTTGTCCTTAACTCGCTTGAATTAATTCTTTTTGAGATTACTTTTTGTTGGCAATTTTAGCTGAATCTGCTTCATCTAGACTTCACTTCAAACAGATTTCAATTTCGTAAATCAACATAATCTCGGTAATACGGTATGTTCACATTGTATTTTTTTACTAGAACTTACATTAAAAGGGTAAAAATCGTTGTTAGATAGAATAATACGCATAATATTTATTTCTCATTGGTTTTATTACTAGGTTCTGTATTCTTATAAATCGTTAGGTAACATATTTAAATACATCTACAATTTGATAGTTTATTACACAACCCTTTTGTTAACTACTTGTTAAAGATGGCGACGGCTTAAAACCGTCGCCAAAGTAATCTGAATACATAAAATGTATTTTTGGCTGTCAAGACATAACAAACATAACATTGAAATAATTATTTTTACATCGTTAAATATTTACAATCGATCATCTAATATTTACAACAATAATTTAAACCTTATATTTAAACATGATTTAATGTATTAAATCTTTAAATACAAATGTACGATAGCCAATGTCTATAAATCATCTAGAGAAATTAACGTTTCATACAATTATACACGCCTTTGACAAGTATTTAATTTAATTTTAAAACAGATGTAAATATCTACAAAGTAACAGAGATTTAATATTGACATAGTAGCAAAACGACCTCGTATTTACCCTTCTTTCTTACTTGGAAAGTCATAAAATTGTTTTGCCCGTACTTCTAACATAAGTAAAGGAAGGAAAACTCGCACAGAATAATAACAAAACTAACTGAGAGCAATGTTTAGTACCAATCCGGCAGATTTTCTACATGAAATGAACTCGAAACGAATGATCCCTAAGGTATGTAATTTGTTTCTTGCTGTCACTTGAGAAAAGTTTTTTGCGAAGATGCCTTTTATTTTGGCTAATAAAGCAACCATAATTCTAAACTTTGATTGTATAATTTTATTCTGAATTTCACTGTGAAATGTGAAAAAGTCAGAGGAATTTACAGATAAGGTATGCGCAGTTTTGTTGTTAAATGGTCAAGGGTCACCCTCCCTGGGTGGGGATTTTCGCTAAGCACCTGTGTCTTTATTGTGGGATAGTGAGTATACAATTTTTGTGGTAACAACCTCGGGAAGGCATTCGAGATTTGAATAACACATGTTAAAGCTATTAGATGTCAAGAGTCGCTGAAACGTTCATTACAAAGCCACTCTAAGATTGATGACATCTATAAATTCTTAGAACTTTTGTGAAAACGAAGTAAAATGATCTTGTGGTGGCTGAGAAATCAACCCGATTTAGTATCATTTTATAATTGAGTACGCTGGGGATGACGTTGTTTGAGGAGAGAGATATTCTTTTAGAAAACATCTAGCTTGTCAACAATGGTAAGATTTCCTTAGCAAATTGCTATAAGGGAATTCTAAATTCTCGTTAAAAACAAATTGTTTCATAAGAAGATTGCGTTGTAAATTAAGTTCATCATTTCGGCCGAGTGAAGTCCACTGCTGGACACAGGCCTCCCCAAAGATCACCACAACCACCGATATGGATTTGTTCTCGCTCATTGGGGGGTTTTGCCATAATCGCCACGCTTGGCAGGCGGGTTGGCGATCGCAGTTGAGTTGTTAATGTACTCGAAGGACGCTGCTGCCCATTCTCCGGCTAATCCCTTAGTCGACTTTTACGACACCCATGGGAGGAGAAGGGGTGGTGGCATTCTGAGCCGGCACCACACGGCAAAATTAAGTTACTAAAGCTTTATACATTCTTAAACTGAAAAATGAATTGAACTAAAAGAGGCCTGCGACAATTAAAAAAGTTAATACGAAGAAACTTTGTTAATAATTAAAAGTTTGTCAATAATTTTTTTATGAGATTTGTAGTGGAGTTCAATTTTCTAGAACAAGAAATAATTTTTCGTTCTTCTTGAACTTTAAATAGAAAATACTAAACTCGTTCTCGTATAAATGAAGTTCTAACAAGACTTATATCTACACAAATGCATGCATTAGTACAGATTCTGTTTGTTCAACTTGATTGAACGCAAATAACGTGGCAAAGAGAGCAACTGGCGGCTTAGATACGTTACGCATAGATAAGCTTCTCGCTTCGATTGAATCTCGGTATATTCCTGTGTTGGACTAACGAAATCGATTTGCTTGTAATCTCAGCACCGGATTAAGACGACGAACGTTAGCTGAGAGAACAAAGGAGATTCAGCATTGGATAAATCATCAGAAGGATTATCTCATGCGTGTCGCATTAATCTGTTTGTCCGTCATTTATCAAAATAACCAGAGCTCTCTGGTCTTCTACCAATAAAATATAAATTTTGAAATATATAACAAAAATATAATTTAATAAATTGACAACAACATACTATTGATTGCCTTATTATGAACTCACAGGAAACATTACTGTCTATATTTATCGTTGTATTTTAAATACGTTCAATTCAGATAACATTATCCGAAGTTCCGACAAAAATTCGCTTGTTCACTCAATCATATAAAATACTTCCTTCGTTTAAAACGTTTGGGAAGTAATATTTGCACTAATAGGTCATCTTGAAGATGTACGGTCAATGTAGGTTGTCGTAAACTTGGATAGGAGTTTGACGAGCGCATTGGTGAAAAGAAGGATAATAAGTAAAGTTGGGATGGTTATGTAGTGTGCGGCGACCGGGAGTGCGACGAGCATAGCTGGCTGAGGCTGGCGCACGGTGGACAGTGTGACCAGCGTGGCCAGGATGGCGCGATTGAGGCGCGGTGGAGTTGAACCGGAGCTTTGCATAGCCGCCGGCCTCTCGCCACTGAGCACGTGGACTATCACTGACGCCGATTCTGTGTACAACCAATTTGAGCTTATTATTCTCCCACCGTCACGTTTTCACTTTACAATGTTATCGTATAACTGTTGCTAAGGCAGCACCCGTATCCTAAAAGAATATAACATCATATAATATATACCTACATACATATATCTCTTTTCCGTGTAGTGGTCGTATTAAGAATATAGCACCACTACATCTCCTCCCGTAGATGTCGTAAAAAACTACTAAGGGACTTAAATTCAGGGGGATGGGCAGTAGCGTAGTAGTAGTAACAATATCCATACTGCGCTCACCAACCCGCCTACCAAGCGTGGTGATAACTGGCCAATTCCCCCCAAAATGACGACACGATTGTAGAAGTCTATGGGCGAGGTCTTTGTTCAGCAGTGGACGTACTTTGGCTGATATGATGATGAAATATCTCTACCTACATGACTTATGATTAAACATGGATTACTTCTTGAAGTGAGTTAAAAGTTACTTGTCCTAAATAAATGAACGGTTGGTGTGAACTGCGAAAAATATTACTTAAAATATTTGTAATACGATTTACAATTTTTACATGACAGACGATTAGTAAATACGCATCATCATTTCGGCTGAATGAAGTCCACTGCTGGACACAGGCCTCCCCCTAAGATGACGACAACGACCGACATAGGTGTACTCATTAGGATTTTGCCATAATCGCCACCCTTGGCAGGCGATCGCATTTGAGTTGTTAATGTAAATACTGTGATAATAAAATTGTATACACGCATAACGAGTACGTTAATCTTCCTAACTACATTAATACTACTATATTTTATTTAGTACACTGTGATGCATTAACCCAGAAACATGAGAACTTTAATATGTAAAGTGTTGACTGCATTGTAATCACTAATAAATGCTGCAATTTTCCACACAAACCAGTTTAAAATGTGCAGAAATATTTTAAACTCCAAGAACATCAAACATTGAGTTTTCCTTCAAAGCCATTAAGAGTCGTTAATTAAAAAGTTGGCAACGTTTAAACAGTCGTGTGGGTAATTGTGGAACACGGCAATAATGTTAATCTACTTTGTAAGAATCCAGACTGGAATAATTACACAGCATTTTGCAGCAAATCCTTGTAATGCATAGTTTTAATATGAAGGTACTGAATACGGCAATCTGTGAGTTTGTATGTATATTAAAAGAAGTAGATATGTTACATGCGCACCTCGCAATCAGTTCGCCTAAAACAGGACAACGAGCACAATTTGTATTGTTTTAATAATTAAGTAATAACAATGCTGTCGTGCGTATAGAAAATGCACAAACTATCAAGCAAAAACAAATTAAGAACAAGGGATCTCATACCACACGTGAGCAACAAACTATATAAAATATTTTAATGATAATACTATTCAAATTATCTATAGAATAATATTCTCGAACAAAACACGGGCCAAGCAAAGAAAAGAGACAACACATATATTCTATCACAGGTGCGACAAGACATCAAGTACACGTGTTGTCATTTTAGACAGCTATCTCTTTTACTCTCGTAGTTTATGTATCTTCTTTCTTACAGCATATGTGTGTAGTTTTATAGCTTTATACCTACACACAGCGAGACTGAGTTTTGCTATTTAATATGGACGTAACATATCTATGGTATAATATCATTGATTGTAATACTTAGACTTGGGCTTGAAGGTTAATTAGAGAAGGCATTAAAGATTCATAAATACTTTGTGAATAGTTCTCTTCTCTACAGAAATGTTATTAGGAGTTAACACTGAAAAAAGTTCGGAGTTTCTGTAAAGGATAGAATCCGAAATGAGGATATCCGGAAAAGAGAACCAAAATGATCGACATAGCACACCAAAGTAGCAAGCTGAAGTGGCAGTGGGCTGGCCATGTCTGACGAAGGATCGATGGCCGATGAAGCAGGCGAGTCCTAGACTGAAGACTGCGTATGGGTAAACGTAGTGTGGGGCGCCCACCAGCCAGATGGACGGACGACCTGAAGAAGGTTGCTGGGTCCGGCTGGATGCAGAATGCTGATGACCGGGTGTTGTGGCGCACGCTAGGAGAGGCCTATGTCCAGCAGTGGACCGATATAGGCTGATGATGATGACTGAAAAACAGTGGTGTGTTGTGGCTCATATTAATTGCAACATATTACTATGCTGACTGTTGTCCTCTTTGCCATATCTACGACGTGCATCAGCAAAAAAAAAATCTTCTGTCCAATCATTATGTTTTATATATTTCATCACAAGTTACTTTAATTTAAATGCGATGCGCTTTGATGTGGCCATAAATCGTCTTTCTTACTTTCATTACAGTGCAATAAGATGTAGGCGTTTAAACTCAGTCGAATAAACTAAATATTATTCTGGGAAACTTCCATTCAGAAAAATAATTAATTACCATATCCGATACTGCTGCAATACAAAATAAAAAAATGGTTTCGTTTTTATCGTAGCAACTTTCAGCAGAAAGTTATAAAAGCATTTTGTTATAATTGAAAAATATTATTTACGGACTACTTGTATAATTAAATCAGAAATATATGTTAAAATAAAACATTGATGACGTATTTAACCTAAACAACCAACTTACTATATCAAATAGCTTACCACTTCGATAATGAGGGTGAAATCGATAGTCATAACAATGAAATATTGACCCGTTTCCCGATTTTAATCGGTCGTAAAATTTATGCGTCCGCCCCATTTCTCGGTTCAAACGCTTCAGGGTTTGTGTTCCTTATAATTATAGATATAGTTACATTCTCATGTTGTTGGAGCAATATGTGTAATAGTAATAGCTTTTAATATAACATCGCTGTGGATGGCCTAATCAGAAATTATGTTTATGTGTTGTGGAGCTGTGTGTTTGCCGTGTGGTGCCGGCTCAGAATACCACCACCCCATCTCCTAGCCTATTATACGAGTATATATTCAACAGCAAATGTTTTTATCGAGATTTTAGCAATAATCAGCAGGAATCGCTGTTTACTAATATTTTCTTAAACATTTCTTACCAGAGCTGCTCGGCGCACAGGTGTAGTTCCCCGAGTCGTGTGGCGCGGCGCGTGCAATGAGAAGCCGGCTAGTGCGCGTGCGCTGCTCCGTCTCCACGCTGATGCCACCACGTTGCGCGTAGTTCACTACTTGTTCTCCTCGATACCAGTAGATAAAACTAGCCATGTAAAGATATTTTTAAGTTCATCATATAATTGTCGTTATAATAATGTAGGTATGACCCACATAAAGATAGCATATTGTGAACCTTGGTCACACCGTCCCCATCTCTTCATCACTTTCTATTCATAGATTGTATTATACAGTGCATACAAAACGTATTCATATCTGAACTTAGATTGGTCTGGACCTGTAATATATCATATTACATCAATAACCAACCGCATAGGCATATTTATTGTGTCGCTTACTATACCGTTCATAAATACTTGTTCTTGAAATATTATATACCAAAGACAACGAATTAATTGAAATATTAGCTACAAATTTATTTTAGTTTTAATTTCCCTTATAAAATCAAAGTCAACTTTGTTCTGATATCAAATAAACCAATTAAAAGCGCTTCAGAAACGTTGGAATTCATGTTACACGGTTAATTGGTTGGCCCTATGGAGAATAGCAAACAACTCCATGGATATTTTTTTCAACAAATCGAGATTGCAATGTTGTTTGATACAAGTTATGGTGAAAGATACCATGAGAACAATGCAGGTTAATGTGTAATGAACTACATAGATACGATGATAAAATTACCCCCCAATGAGCACACAACACACCCAGACCGATCGTTGTAATCTTTCAGGGGCGCCTGTGTCCACAGTGAACTTTATTCGGCTGAGATGATGAATCAATAATAATTACGCAGTAACGAATAGCTTATAGGTAATAATAAAAAAAAAAACAACGGATTACTAAAGATCACGCCAAAAATCGAAGTGAGATGTTGCAACTTTTAATACAGACTTCTATAGTAAATAAATAAACTCAACACTATTATTTTCATCTCAAATAAACAGAAGATTCTAAAAACATTTATAATCGCATAAAATAATGTTCTTTATACTATAATGTAAAAATAATGTATTTTAAGGATTTAAACTCTGTATCACACTCGAATCCCATTTCATATTAGGTAAGTGGTCTTAGCTTCTAAGATTCGTTCATGCGTCGCCGATGCCATACAATGAGATCAGCTTTTCCATTCGCAACACGAACTGTATAAAGCCAACGCATTAGGGCGGCCCTATACAATTCTAAAATTACATATTAATATTTACTTCACGCCTTTTTAGCTTGAGTAGAATTTATAAAGGAACTTAAGCATCAGCCATAGCCAGTAGCGCTCACTAATCGGTAAACGATCGCCGTGGTTAAGCAACGTTTAGCACGGGCAGTCTATGGCCGTAATGTTCGTTTTTTTTTACTTTAAAAATACTTTTCCTCACACTAGGATTTCTCCTGTGTCGTGGGTGCGTTTACAGACATAAATTCCACACACAATACACCCAGACCCGCAACAACTACCTGCAGATCATACAAATATTTGTTCCGTGTGCGAATCAAACCCATGACCCGGAGCGCAGCAGCCGACTATCAGCCACTGCACCAACCGTAATGTGGTACATAGTCTGAGCGAACGTGCTTGGCAGGGCATGTAAAATTACCAGTCCCAGTTGTTGTCATTAGACGGTCGTCGTTAAGCTAAGTCGGAGGCATTTTGGCGGCTTGAACAACTCTGACACAAGGATGGCCATTAACCCTCCTTTGTTTCAAAATGACGTGTTAAAAAGCGTCTGTTCGGACCTAATTACTGAATAAATTATTGGATTGGAACCAAACTAAGGCATGAAAGATAGAAACAAAGTAAGTCTGGATACATTTTGTAAATGGTTATCGTGTGTGAGTTTATTTGTTTTGAGTAATCAGGGAACTGTAGGACAGTTTTTGAAAATTATTTTGCCTTTACGAAGCTCTACTATTCTAGATGAACAACCTATTTTTATCACGTGAGCGAAGCGGGGACTGGTTGTTGTTGCTAGAACTTTAACTGTAATGATGATCGCAATTGACAAAAGTGATAGTGACGCCTTTTGGACCTGCCTTAGGGCACGAGAGGGAAATTATTTCCTGAATTTGATCGTACAAATCCTTTAGATTAATACTCTTTCTATGTGGACCCATAAAAAGCCACAATTTACAAAAAACGGCGCTGCCGGTGCAGCGCCTAAGCTATTATATTATAGCTATTAGCATTCCGCATCGCGAATTCGATTCCCGCACAGCACAAATATTTGTGTGATCTAGGCATTGAGCTATTATGTACTACGTACTAGAGAAGACACCGCACTTCATTACGCTGTCCCATTCAATTGCGGCGATATCGCCACACTTCTCTAAAAATCTTAAGATTTAACATTCTGAAGTTCACCCGTTTTTGTGTTAGGATCACTATTAACACAAAAAACAGAAAAATCCTTAATCCAAATCCAAAAAAAATTAATTAGATTGATTATTAATTTCGGCCGTTAGTGAAGTGTATGTATGTTGTATTGTATGTATGAGCCATCGTAATAAAGTGTGGTGTCTCCTCTAGTACGTAGTACATAATCGGGCAATGGACCTACATAGCTGTTTCCGGTCTGGGTGCTTCTAACATGTATGATTTATGACGGCACGGTTGGTGCAGAGGCTGATACAGTCGGCTGGTGCGCTCCGTGTCGTGGGTTCGATTCCCGTACGGAACAAATATTTGTATGATCTGCAGGTAGTTGTTCCGGGTCTGGGTGTATTGTATGTGGAATTCATGTCTGTAAACGCACCCACGACACTGGAGAAATCCTAGTGTGGGGCAACGTTTTAAAAAAAAAGAAATATTTATATATATATATAGATACTGATCTACAATAAAAGAGAAACGCCAGTTACGGGCATAATTAAAAATATACAAACATTACAAAAACTAAAAATACTATTATAGAAAACTATATTGATTTTGAGGTATATCTGAAGGCAACACCATGGACCGGTTTATTCTATACTAATTACATGTTATTTAATGTTTCACGGCTATTCATTAACTTTGGAGGATGTATTTAGTGTGACGGAAAGTCAATAATTTGACTTTAATAAGCACATATTTGCTTTTATACAAGTATCTATGAATTAAATATCAATGTACCTTCATACACGGGTCATAATGTTTGGACACTACTAAGAAATGTATTTGACACATATTGGAAATGTGAAACTTCAGTACACGTACTGGAATATTTTATTTGTCCCGAACGTATTTCGGGTTTGACCCTAGCAATACGTACTGTTTATTTATAAAGTGACTTAAACAAAAGTACGTTCGGTTTCAGCGCTGACGAATTACATTTTTTTCATTTCACGAGCAATTTTGAACACGCCTTTATAAGCTTCACTTACTTATATCTAACTGTGTAAACTTGGAATTCGAATTTAACCTTTTTCTAGTTGTCGTATTAATTTGAAACTTTGCACAAGTATATCTTATTCGGATGACGATACAATGATCTGGTATCACCGAACTGATCTGGTGAAGGAGCCAGGCGGTGCATAGTAGAACTCTTTAATGGCTAATAGTAAAGCCTCGAGTTTGAGCTCATTTGGTTTATTTTAATGAGTCCCATACATTACGTTATACTTGGAGATGGTGAGGTGCATAGTGGAATAAAGCGTTTTTTACTGCAAAGTTTGTTAGTACATTTTTTTATACAACAGTGTTACGAGATCATCAAATCGTTCGCCTGCGACCCCTGGGATAACAGCGGTGCGCACGTAGTCACGTGCCGCCGTGTGCGTAGCGCAGCACACAGCGAGACTTCGGGGGATCCTTTACAAACCCCCCTAGAAGTGCCTGGGTAGCAGACTTTTTACAGTCGCTCCCCCCCGCTAGAGGGTGTGACCGCCGTACAGTCATCCCCTCTGATATGTGCCTAAAAGCGTGCATGCGGCGTGGCATCAATGGGCGGCTCTAGAGTGATCTAACGAAGACCTGGAGCCGCCGAAGATGACCGCTCCGTTAATTTTAGCCAGTAGGAGACCGGCATGCCCCTCCATCCTTACCCGGGACAGAGGAAGTAGATACAAGATGTATTTTCACTGGGATAACAGAAAAAACGTCATTCGCCTGGTGGTAAGCGTTATGCTTACCCATAATAATTGTATTGCTACACAGAACGAGTCCTGCGTGGAACCATACTACTTTCATCACCTTGAGAGATAGTTATTTAGTCTCTCATGCGCAGTAATTTCAGTGGCATATATTTAAATTAATAATATATCATATATAATATATATCATATATAATTCATCATCGCAGACAAAGGACGTCTACTATTGAGAAAAGGCCTCCCCTATAGATTAACACAAATGTGACATCATTTCGGAGGGAACCTGCCAATACTCACCACGCTTGGCAGGCGGGTTGGTGAGCGCAGTATGGCTACTGTTCCACAGAAGGGATGATACTGCTCATCCCTCTTGTTTATTGTCCCTTAGTCGGTTTTTACGACATCCACGGAAGGAGATGGAGTATATATTATAATTACGAACCATGAAATAGCTGTTCGTTGTAACGGTTGGGCTGAAGTGGAGTTCAGCAGTGGTGCTTTATAGCGCGATGACCGCAGGCAAGTAATTCTGTAGCCGAGCAGTAGTGCTTAAACTTCAGACACTGCTGTATTCCGGTTTAAAGTTTAATTAATGTCTCGAGGTAACAAGTGTACTGTGTTGCGCAGGTCTAGTCCTGGGTAGCATTACAATCGTTATGGGTACCCTGGCTTGCTTAGCTTGTCGCCAGGTTGTATAAAAGAAATAAACCATAAACTCATGTACAACAGAAGAGTTACAAACAAACAACAAACCGCAGTCAATTTTAATCGCAAATAATATGAATTGAATAAAGTTCTAGTAGTCACGTTAAATCTAAGTTGACTGAAATTTAATACATCATACATAATCAGCCCATTAATGTCCCACTGCTGGGCGCGGACCTTTTGTCACGAGGAGAAAGGTTAGGCTTTAGTCCACCACGCTGGCCTAGTGTTGGGTTGGCGGGCTACACACACCATTGGAACATTTTTGGAGGTGTACAGGGTTCTTGACGATGTTTTCCTTCACCGTTAACGCAAGTGATCATTAACTTCTGATCCACGCATGAATCTGAAAAGTCAAAGGTCCGTACCTCCACCGGGATTGAACTCAGTCCCTCCTGTTTGGAAAGCAAGCGTTCAGCTACTAGGCTATCACTGCATTTATTATTGTAGTGAAAATATTCGTAATATTTTTGTATAGAACGTTATGACAAATAACTCAAGGAATGACCTGAATAAACAATGATATCTCGTCCATGTGGAGCGTATCATCGTATCAATATTCAAATTGAAGGTCCCTCGATACATCTCAGACATAGGGCACCATTAAATGGTGTAAGGCAAAGAATGCCTCACTTAGGGACCTCAGCCGACCCTTTTATCTGGAAATAAGCTTATCATGTTTATGGATGCGAACACTAAATGTATAGGCACGATGCGGTGTGAAAAGGAGCCTACACGATAACACACTTCCATTATAAGATTGCAAGGTGGAAGGTGGGGTCGCCTGCTCACACAACGATTTGTGTCGTATATTTATTCGGAACAGAGACGTGGTCACTCACAATGGGCCTCATAAGAAAGCTCAAGGTCACTCAGCGAGCTATGGAGAGAGCTATGCTTGGTATTTCTCTACGAGATCGAATCAGAAATGAGGAGATCCGTAGAAGAACTAAAGTTGACATAGCTGAAAGGATTAGTAAACTGAAGTGGCAATGGGCAGGGCACATTGCTCGTAGAACTGATGGCCGTTGGGGCACAAAGGTTCTCGAATGGAGACCGCGCACCGGAAAACGCAGCGTGGGACGACCTCCAACGAGGTGGACAGACGACCTGGTGAAGGTCGCTGGGAGTCGTTGGATGAGAGCGGCATGTGACCGCTCGTTGTGGAAATCTAAGGGGGAGGCCTTTGTTCAGCAGTGGACGTCCTGTGGCTGATATGATGATGATGATGATTTATTCGGAGTTACACAACCGCAAACACCAATAACCAACGTCGATTTTTTGTGGCGTGTATTACTCTTTTGGTGTGATTTCCATATTTACGCAATTCATTTGCGTAACCTTTTTTAAAACGTATCGTATTTTGTACTCTCGTTTATGTACCTATGATACATCGAACATCGACAGATCGAACAGAGACTGCTGCTCAATCAAAAATGCTCCTTTTTGTGTATTGTCACTTCTCTAAAATACCACGGTTAGCATAAAGGCTATGCTAGTAAAACCGTAGTAAATGATGTTGGAAGCTCTTAAGCATAACGTCAGCAAATTGCTTAGGTGTCGTACTTTTATAGGTCGCAAAATGCTAGCAAATCTGACTCTCTAACTGGTCAAGATGATCTCATTACCTACACATTTGTTTCATACGACGACACAGAAGTCCCGCTCGAGAGTTATTTTTTAGGTCCTTTTTATGATGGCAACCCACACTTTCATTGGTGCCGTTACTGTTACAAGTTAGAATCAAGCATATTCCATTTATTTTATAATGACCAAAGTTACGTTTACAAAGTCAAGTAGATTCTATTTTAGCACTAATTGTAGTTTTAATATAGGTAATAACATTTTTCATTTAACGAACGTATCGTACATTTTACCATATCATTTTTGGAAATTGTATTCCTTGCATTCAAAATAATCCAAGAGTACAATACAGTTAAATAAATTTCACTGGATTTCAAGTAGTATAGGATATATGCGAGTAAAAAATGTTATTACAGTCCGACTACAAGTATATGTGTATAGTAAAGCGAACATTCATGATCAAATGAATAAAAATATGAGCTAGTACAGAAATAAACAAACACCATACTATATTAAAATGTAATCCGTGAGGAGTAGACTTTTTTTATTAGAAAGAAATAAAGAAAGAAAATGAAAGAAAGAAAAATATTTATTTTGGTATCGCACAACAATATAAGTTAACAATAACGACAGCAGGCATACAACATCAAAAGCAAGCTTTAATGTAAACTTGACATAAATACATAAAACGACAAATAGTAATAATTGTATATTCTGTTTGGTTGAACCATAAAAGAACAAGAAAATACATGAAAAATGTCAACAACCCAAATAAATATGATAGGGGTCTAGAATGTCTACTGTAAAAATAAAATAAGAATTCATCTACATTTTTTTAAACTAGATGTTTAAAAAAACGGGTCTGGTTCGGCATTCTAGATTATTCACATTAGTTACCTTGGAGGGTCAGGGGCGTGTTTTGCCACGCAAGTAAGATTGATGTCCGATCCAGCCCGGACGAACAGCTCCGGTCCTGACAATATCTCCGCCTTTGACACTGTTGGATACCAAAGGAGACATTACTGCTAAATAATGTTTGCTTTAAAGCTATACCCTCGCACATTCAAATTTCCTGTCCAAATATTGCGTGTGGGCAGGATAGAAATACCCTTAGAACTTTTCCGTATTGTAGAAAGTACCGTCCGGCGCTATGCTGATCTTACAGTACTTTCTTGTGTAATAGGGTGGTGATTAGGTTGGTTAAGGAACAAAGGCTTGAATTTTTGGGTAAATATATCTAATAAAACACTTTTGCACAAATACACAAAAAACGGTAACAAAGGTTACTTAAACTGGTAACTACCTAAACTCTTTAAACTATGGTTAACTAATATGTGGTAAATATATGGTGAAATGGTTCTGGTAATAGTTTTGAGCATGCGGTGTCTCGGAAATGAGCGGAATACGAACTGAAATATAATTACATCGAATGAGCGAATGTGCATTATTGCATACGACGCAATTATGCATATTTGCTCTAGATTGAAACTCGAACACGTATGGTATCAGGATTTAGTATATAGTACCACTCCATTTCTTCCCGTAGATGACGTAAAAGGCGTCTCAGGGAATGTTAATCAGAGGGATAGGCAGCAGCGCCTTTCTGTAGAACTGAAGCCATTCTGCACTCACCAACTCACCTGCCTAGCGTGGTGAGTACTGGCAAATCTCTCCAAAATATTTACACATGGCGTGTAACCTGTCGTTGTGGAAATATATGGAGGAGGCCTTTGTTTAGCAGTTGACTTACTTTTGGCTGACATGAAATAACTGAAGACTTTTTGGACAAAATGAGAAGAAAAATGTTTAAATTTTCGTTTTAATTAAGTTATTCAACGAAACAGTTATTACAAACGAAACGTTCTACAGAATACAGAAAATTCTGAAAGATGTGTTATGTAAGAGCAAGCACGAGTAACATATATTTATTTTATTATATATTATATATGCTTAGTGCGAAGCATCTACACGGCATCTTGTGTAAACGATCAATAACATCAAAAGATAGGGTCAAATTTGTTTATTATTTGTGCTCAATTAGGAGTTTCTTTAACATTTTTTACGTTATTAGGTATCGATATTGGTGTGTCGGCTATGTTGGCAGAGCACGAAAATTGGAATTCAGTGGTCTCCTTCTGTGAGAGTGTCATACTCCAGAAGGAGACCGCACAGCGGGATTGGAACAGGGCCGATCCCGCTCGAAGAAGGAGGAGACGGCACCGGGGTAAAAACCACTCTGGCGCCTAATTCCCATACGCCTGAAACCTCCTGCCATTGCTATAAGGCAGGGGACCTTTGGATTCGCGGTTGCGTAGATCGGGGAATCTGCGTGCCCATAACGACCCAAGAGAAGATGGTAGCACGCATGTGGTCACGCGCTGCCGTGGGAAGCTTTGGGGGATCCTTTACAATCACCCCGGGAGGGTGACCGCTTAACAGTCACCCTCTCCGAGATGTGCCTATAGGCGTGGCACCAGTGGGCGGCTCTAGTGTAATCATACGAGGACCTGGATCCTCCCTTAGGTGCCGAAGATGACCGCTCCAGTGGTCGTAGCCGGTCGGAGTCGGCATACCCCTTCCCCGGGGCGAAGGAAGTTCATGAAGAATTTCCACTGGGCATCAATAAAAAAAAAACATTATCGACATTGGTGGTATTCCATGTGATGTCCGGATTAAGAATATAGCAGCACTCCATCTTCAACCATGGATGTCGTAAAAGGCAACTAAGCTACTCTAAGCCAAAGGGATGGGTGGCAGCGTCATTTCTGTGGAACAGCAGCCATTCTGCGCTCACCAACCCACATGCCAAGCGTGGTGAGTATTGGCAAATTCCCCCCAAAATTATGACACACGGCATGGAATAGGTCTTTGTGGAAATCTAAGGCCTTTGTTCAGCAGTAAACGTCCTTTTGGCTGATGTGGTATAATGATCGATATCGGCTCAGTGGAATAGATACCGATCTATTTTAATTAGAATAATTAACAACTAGACAAGTACCTAAACCAAAATAAAGAGGTTTTCTTTCATTCTAAAGGCAGCTGGGAGTCATTGGTTCATCATTTCGGCCGAATGAAGTCCACTGCTGGACACAGGCCTCCCCCAAAGATCACCACAACGACCGATATGGGTGTGTTGTGGGCTCATTGGGGGGTTTTGCCATAATCGCCACGCTTGGCAGGCGGGTTGGCGATCGCAGTTGAGTTGTTAATGTACTCGAAGGACGCTGCTGCCCATCCTTCAGATAATCCCTTAGTCGACTTTTACGACACCCATGGGAGGAGATGGGGTGGTGGCATTCTGAGCCGGCACCACACGGTTTTTTGGTTGCGAGCGATATATCCAGGCATTGTGGAAATCTATGTGGAAGGCCTTTGTTCAGCAGTGGACGAACTTTAGATAATATGATGAACGACTAGGTTTGTCTTTGTCATCAATCAGATTGTCATTGTTAACAATGTAGTATTTTTTACGATTAATTATTGTTCGTAAATTATAATAAGCTCCATTACAGTATTCTTTTTAAATGTTCCATTTACAGTTTTCTTGTCTTGTTTATCTATTATTTAAGACACGAGTAAAACTGATGAAAGCTTTGTTTTCAAATAACAAATGCGTAAGCAAATGCTTTGTTGGGCTTTAATGGGTTTTTTATATAAAAATAACCCGTCACCTGTGGGTAACCCAAAGTGCTTGATGATACGCACCGGGTTACCAACTCATTTAATCGCCTTTCACGGCACCCACGGTATGAGATGGGCTATCCCCACAGCAATATCTTGATATATTTCTGTAATCTTATTTGTAATTAGAGCTACACGGTTATCTTTACATCTTCTTCAACGTATCCTAACGCAGAAGCCCCCTACGAGTTACGTTAGCTCACGTCAGCCCACACTCGTAACTCGTAACTCTAAACAGGCAATTTAGTAGCATCGCTGAGTTGGTCTGCTACGCTCCCAACTACTCTTAATTGGGTGCCTGAACCGATAACCCAAGTAATTTATACGCAATGCGATTCACGATAGTCTGGAAGCTAAACCGAACACAAAAACATTGTGAAACCGGTATAATGTATTCTGGAGCGAATGCTTGTGTAAATAGAAAGAAAGAAAGAAACACATTTATTTCTTATCGGACTCGCATATAACGCATAGTCAAATAATAAAAGTTATATAAAACAAAAATCAATGACAATGCAAAAGTGTGCGTCCAATCCGTACAAACAGAAATAGGTATATCGCTCAGCTTATTGCAGTGGTGTCACAGTTACGATAGTAACATATATATACCAATGAATATTAAGACAGTAGGTACACTATAGAATTCTTAAACCACTGCGTTGATGTGAATATACCAGTACTCTCCGACATCCATAAAAGTAGGTATATTCCATAAATGATTCTCACCTACAACAGTTAGTCGAAATGACAAGCTGATCTTGGGTTCGGTGGACACCTGACACTCGTACGCGCCAGAGTCGCGTGGTTGCGCGGGTGCTACTCGCAGCGTCCATTCGTCGCTGCCATCAGCGTGTAATGCAGCAAATCGCGCGTCGCTGCTGTATGTATGCACGCCCACTGTGAGGATATGTAAGTCGCGTTTTCGAATCCAGGATACCTGTTGATAGAATAAAATTATTATAGTAATGTATTTATAGGTGACTAGATGACTAAGTGTAGTGTTTTTTTATTTTTTTATTGGGACAAGCCCGCCACACATTCCCAACCACTGCAACTCCTGTAAGCCAGGATCTACAATGGCGACCATTAACCCATTAAAAACACCGATCAATGAAGCTCGGTGTGTCCCAGAGAAATGAATAACTGTCTTGGAACCCGAACCGAAATTAATCAGGAAAGATAAAGGAGGAGTAGGAAAGAATATACCTTCCACTTCCCGCCGTAGCAAGCAGGAGACAGAAAAACGATAGGCCATAGGCACAATAAATGGGAGTTTACAACAGGGTTAAGCCCAGTTGCCAAGCACGGGTACAATTTTTTTATTTACGGGTCCTATGTTGTGAGCTATTGTAACTGATTCCAATAGTAGGTATGGCAAAAACACTTGAACGCACGGAAATTCGTCCTAGTCAAGGTCTGTATAGTAAACAACCCCGAATGTAACTTGCATGCTGTCAAACATAATATTGCGTTCATCTTGCCAAAGAATACACTCCCACAGGATATGATGTGCAGACTGTTCATATTCACGGTCCGGTGTTTAACATTTGCAGAATGGTGAGGTAACAAGCTTGAAGCTAAATAATTTACTCTTAAAGTTACCATGACCGGTGAGAAATTGAGCCACGCAATGATCAACTTCCAACCATGCACTTGCCAGCCGCTCACGAATGGATGGAAAGTACTGGTATAGGTGACGGCCCTTAATAGACGTGTCCCACCTGCATTGCCATTCGGCCAAGAGTTCCTCCCAAACACCAGTCTGTGGTTTAAACAATCTGCAGATCCTAACACGATCGCGTTGTAGCAGAAATTCCGCGTCCATGTTTTCTCTAGTTGAGTAGTACATTGCAGCACGTCGCTGTATCTCAAGATCGACTGGCAAAACACCTGCTAGCACAGGCAGAGCTTCAGTACTTACTGTCCCATATGCCTTGCACAAGAATATCAACGCTAAGCGCTGGCTTTGGAGCAGTTTACGTCTTGCCATGCCGATAGTAGCCCTATCGGCCCATACAGGTGAACCATAGCAAATAAAACCTAAGTAGGTAGCGCCGTAAATAGTTTTCAAAGTATAAAATGAAAGACCCCATGTAGCTGTTAATATCCTTGTCAGGGCATAAAAGTTCCTTTTAGCTTTTTCACCTACAGATTTTATGTATTCAACGAATGAAAAATTTCTCCCCAATACAAGACCAAGGTAGCACACGGACTCCATTCTTTTTACGGTAACATTATTGAATTTTATGCTCGGTGATGTCTTGAGATTGTCTTTTAAAATTAGTTGAAAGGTTTTTTGTGGTGCAAACATTAAGCGGTTTCGTTCGCCCCAACTAGAGATTAAACGTAAACAAGTATTCGCCAATTTTTCAAGGCGCGCCCTTGTACTTGACTGAATAAACAGAAGGCCGTCGTCTGCGTAACCAGTCAATGAATAGCCGGATGGTAACGGAATCGCTAGAGAATCATCGAAACCCATGTTCCATAGATAAGGACTAATAACGGATCCTTGAGGACATCCCATCGTGAGTTCCTTCGACACAGCGTGATGACGAGTTTAAGTTTTGCAGATCCGTATGCAAAATATGAGTAAACGAGAGTGTAGATGTTTCTGAAGCAACCGCGGTCTTTCATTTTAAGTAGTAGCATTGGGCACCACGCGTTGTCGAAGGCACCAGAGATATCAAGGAAAATGCCTATCACGTACTTATGTTCAGATGAATTTACGACTTTCTTGACAGAGATTGCCGCGTCAATAGTAGATTTTCCTATTGTGAAGCCGAATTGGTTATTTATTTATTTTTATTTATTTACGACATTTATGACATTTCGGTCTATCTGGCAGCAAACGTGGAACTATAAGGCGCTCGAGAAGTTTCCCTAAAGATGGTAGTAAGTTACAGGCCGGTATGATTTAGGATCATCCGGGGGGTTGTTACCACTTTTTGGTATTATGCGTATAAAACCGGAACGCCATATATGAGGGAAAATGACTTCAGCAATGCAGCGATTAAAAACGGTCAGTATAGAGTCACCCGATATTTTACAAGCTTCTTTAATCATACTATTCGATATTTTATCTTCTCCAGATGCTTTATTAAGTGTAGTGATAGTGGGGACATTATCTCTCACCCACCTAAAGAAATTCATAGAAGCTGACATTAGTATAAGGAGCAAGTATATAATATCAAGCGGGACCTGCCCCATAATTAATTATTCATAGTTACTATGAAATCAAAATCATTAATTAATTAAAAGAAACAAATCATGGCTGTACTTATGATACATACATACATGAGCCCGTAAACGTCCACTTCTAAATAGCGCCTTCCAATGGGCCTTCCAATTGTATAGCATTTTAATTAATAAATATTAATAATAAGCTGGCGGATTAGTAATCACAGTATGTTGTTATTAGCGCACGGGAGGATACTGTTGCCCATTCTATTGATATTGACTCTTAGTCGCCTTTTACGACACGTGGAAAAGGGTGGTCTATTCTTTGCCGGGAACCGTATGGAATTTCGTGTGGTTACACGGAATTATGGTACGTAAATAAAGTTGCACGGATCCGAGCTCTAAGTCGTGTGGAGAAGTGCCACTAAATAGTCTAAACAAATGTGATAACTACAAGCCGAGAATATGCGTGGCATAATACACTCAAGCACAAAAGTAATTTGTCTTATTAAAAGATTAAATTATCATAGTAGTCAGTCCCAACAGACGGACTCGTCTCGAACATGATGAATGTATCAGTGTTGCTATGCTCACATATTGTAGAGAAATTAACGACCCGTTACAGTATACTTCATCTTTGTGTGTGTACTTCACCTGTAATGGTGTGTATCCTGCTGACAAATCAGGCTCCAGATGCTTGGAAAACGATGGAATTTACAACGAAAAACATCCTTTCTGTTACTCATCCTTTTTTTATTGGTGTCCAGTTGTAATTCTACATGAACTTCCTTCGCCCCGGGGAAGAGCGATGCCGTACTCCTACCGCTAAAGCTAAAACCACTGGAGCGGTAATCTTTGGCACCGAAGGGGGGCTCCAGGTCCTCGTAAGATCACAATAGAGTTCTGTTACTTGTCCTACAGTGTGCGCCACAATGCTATTTTACCATTCCTTAATTTTTATAAAATCTTCCCAACAAGTCTTCCATCCATAGAAAATGAATCTAGTGTAAAATAATTTAAGCTAAGAATTTCTCAATCTAGATTATTGAAGAATACGCCCAATTAAATTACTCGCCTGTAATTTAATGCTTCTTGAAATGCCTCTGAATGTCTCTAACTTGATCTACATACCTACGTTTAACGTCTAAAGGAACTCAGGATGAATACCCAGGTAATTAGGTAAGACTTCTTTGATCTTTGGTCTATGAACTATTAATAATCTCTCTTTGTTCCAACCATTATCTATAAGTAGAATAGTATCTATCCTAATTACTTTGTAAAGAAGGATAAAATTGTTTCAGTTTAGAATCATAGTCGTTTAGTGTATATTTTATCTATATCTATCTATCTATCCACTAATAAAATGGCAGACGCAGTCGGCTGACCAATTTAGGTAGCCGATATTGTCATCCAAAACAGGCGGGGCGCCAGTGGCGCGCCGCCGGTATCAGCGTTCCACAAAAGAATGATACGAATATATACAACGAAATGTTTTTTTGGTAGTCAGTATAATATTTTCTCCATTTACTGACATGCAAGATATCGTGGATTATTAAAATAAGACGTTATATGCTGTCAGTTTTACGTAAGTTCACTATTTCAGCACGTAGTTCACTTATGGTGTTTTCTAATTTAAAATCCACTAAGACCAGATTTGCTTTCATAGTGGTGATGTCCTTGAGCAGTGATAACGATGACGTGGTCGCATATGACGGGAAGCAGTTTGTGTAGTTCCTTCGCCATGATTGTAGACACGTCGCTAAGGTCAGTTTTTTTTACATCTGAATCATGTCTTAAAGACTCCGTTCCCCTTTCTCGTCCATCTTGTGGGACGGCATTAGGTCGGTCATGCCGATCGACTCATACAGTAGCGCCTTTGCATTGTGAATCTTGTCGTCTGTGTAGCTCGAGATGCAGATTTGTACGACGTTCAATTGTCGTTCGTCGTATTGTTCGTGTTGCAGAAACGCCAGGAGCTCGTTGACTAAGTTTTTGTGAACCCATACTAAAAGACAGCGACGGCTAATGCCGCGAAAACCGTGAAGTACAGATAGTTGTTTGTGTGTGGATATTTGCGCATGTGGAATTTATAAGTATCAACTATAGCCACGCTTCAGGAGAAATCATAGTGTAAAATCGTTGTTCGTTGTAGTGTAAAACTGTAAAGCGGTCACCCCTTCTAGCGAAGGGACGGTAACTGTAAAAAGGTCACCCCCCAGGTACTTCTCGGGGAGGATTGTAAAGGATTCCCCAAGACTCGCTGTGCGCTGTGCTACGCACACAGCGGCACGAGACCACGTGCACACCGCCGTCTTCCCGGGGGTCACTCGGTTAGAGCACGCAGACTCCCCAATCTGCGAGCCCGCGACTCCCACCACACCCAAGACCTTAGTATGTAATGCCTTGCCATTTATTAATTGGTAAAAAAGTGCCGATAGTGATATAGTAGATATCGTTTTATTTACAACAGTATATTGCTACAGTTAATTCAATTTATATTATCGTACAGTGAAAGTTTATATTAATATTCTTTCTTGCTTTTTGTGTGGTTAGTGGCCAACCTTATGTCAAAGTTTTCAAGCCGCCAAAAGCCCCCACCTTGGCTTAACAACTGCCGTCTAATGACTACAACCAAGAACGAAGTATTTACGTGCGCTTTGAAGCATGGAGATCAGTTCAAATACCACTATGTGGTTACCCATATATAGACTGACCGCGCCGAGTGTTGCTTAACCTCACGAGTATGTCAGCTATGAGCGCCTTGTATTATTAAAAACAAGATACTACCTACACGTATCTAAGTATGTACATATTAATAAAATGGGAACAAACATTAGAGAAACATTAGTATTAAAGATTATTTTATGAATTTGAAATTAGGAATGTAATCTTCTACAGCAATAATTCTCGGTATACGGAGTTAGACTTAATTCACAATAAGCTCTTCCAAATTTAGGCCCAATAAAATTCGTATCCTAAGACTGGATCATCATAAATTAAACCCACGTAAGTGTAAATTTGTAAAATACGTTAAGAACAATTAAGAAGGAAAATAAAAAGAGCTGCTGTAATTTATGAGGCTCCCATCCAACAAAGTAATTGTAAGCCTGTTTCGACTCATTCCAATTTTATGTGGCCGCATCGGGTGAGTTCTATTCGAATTTGTAATCGAGACTATTCGCAGCGAGGTTTTAAAAACTTTCTTCGTGGCACGGTTTCAAGCGTGGCGGAGACAGAACTAACTGGATCTCCCCTAACCATTCTTTCTCGCGGTGCCGAAGTTTTTATGGGTCAAGCCTGGATCAAGTAAGTAGGATTGAAGTCGTCGAATAAACTGGAACGTCATTGTCACTGCTTTATCCTCATAATAATAAATGCACTATTTAATTGACGGATTGATGCATTTTGTATGAAATTTTAAGTTAGCTCGTGATATATATATGTAAGAGAAAAAAAAACATTTTACTATCGTACCGAATTTATCCTGGATTGTGAAAATATTTTACAGACATAAATTTCGCTATCACACACATTTAAACCCAGAACAGCGACCTTTAGGCCGTACAAATATTTGGTCTATGTGGGGATCGAGCTTGCTACCCGTGGTGTAGAAAGTTAAGTGGCTGCGCCAAAATTGTCGTAATATTTATATAACATAATTGGAGTGTTGAATATAAATAGGTGCGCTAATGCGTAGGTTGATAAATTCTAGATAAATTGATTGAAACATTATACGTGTTCAATTTGAAGGGCAATTCTCGTAATTAATTAACAATTTAACTGAAAGTTGACCGAACTGAGATTGAATTAGCAATTAACAATAATTGGTAATCTAATCCTCTTAAGGTTCAGACTGGTTCAGCATGATCTCAATCTAGTCCATTTTCGATCTCATCACAATATAAGTTCACGTTTGATGTTGTTTGTAAGTTTAGGAGAATACCGAATTTGAGAGTAGATTTTTACATATATTTTGAACATTTTAATTTATGAGAATTAATGTGGTGGCATGTCAAATCACTGTTATATGTAAAATTTTAATGGCATTGCATTTTTTTGTGTAAAGAAATAGGTTCATAGTCTGCCAAACCGCTTGCAAACTCCCCCGGTAATTTCGGTGAACAGGTGAACGATACAAATTGAAAAAGCGCTTTTCATATGAAATACCTTTTCTCCTAAATGGATAAAATGTGAGTGGAGTAAAGTGAATCGGCGCAATCTATGACTCGAATGAGTCAGCCCTTCACTAGTAATTTGGGCACCATTCATTCGCCGCTCACATCGGAAACCACATAGAAGATTGCCCACTTCTGAATAGTTCCCCAGTTTCCACTAGAAAGCCAACCTTTAATGTCTCTCACTAATCTTTCACGGGGACTCTGAAAAGAGGATTAAATATTGAATCTACACGAGGAAAGGTTTTGGTTAAGAATTGCGATGGTTAAAACCGCTATTGACTCAAATGGGGTTTATGTGGTGATGATAAATTATGTTTTAATAATCAGATAAAGTAGATTTGTTAAAATATTTAGCCACTCATAGCTAGTTGAACTTACTGATTGGTATGTACACTGTATGTAGTATGTAGTTAGACGCAGTTGCTATGTAGTTAGCACAGAAAAGTGTTGCGGGATCGTGCCCCGAATGGAACAAATATTTGTATGATCTACAAATACTTGTTTCGGGTCTGGGTAATTGTGCGTGTGAGAGTTATGTCTGTAAACTGTACCCACGACATACGAGAAATCCTAGTGTGGGGGAATGTTTTTGTAAAACGAACAACTTTAGAAATATGTTAAATTCTTAGGTGACTTATTTATTAAGCATGGTGCCGGCTAAGGGCCCTGTGGTGCCAGGTAAGAATACCACCACCCCATCTCATCCCGTGGGTGTCGTAAAAGGTGACCATAGGATCAGCTGGTGGATGGGCAGCAGCGTCCTTCGAGTACATTTATAATTCAACTGCGATCGCCAACCCGTCTGCCAAGCGTAGCGATTATGGCAAAACCCCCCCAATGAGCACACCACACAAACTGTACTGGTCGTTGTGTTAATCTTTGGGGAAGGCCTCTGTTCAGCAATGAACGATTTTCGGCTAAAATGATGATGATGATGATTTTCTTAATGTTTTACATAAGTACATAAATGTTATTCACATAAATGGGGCTTCAGCTGAATATCTGCAATGTAGGTATCTGTCGCACATGCTGAGCTGTGGCTTTTAGGACCTAAAGGAGTACACCGAATTCATGTAGTTATCTATGTATAGACGATATGATATTTAGATATAGGTACATACCTATTACCTAAAGGTAAACACAACACATTTTAAATAATTTAAAATGTTATTTCTCAATAAGAGAATAATTAATGCATTTATACACAAATAGCGTTTGGGGAATTGTATCTTGGCCACAAAATAATACACTATAATCACCAATATACAATATTTCATCATACTTTTATGCATTGATATGTATCTACTTATTAATTAGAATAACAAACTATAGTAATTAAAACATTTAGCATTGAATAGACCGAAAATAGATTGTTCTATGTGATGCTCTATGTGATGCATATGTATACATAATTAAAATGTGTTGTGTTTGCCCGTAATAACAATACGCCCAATAATATTTTATTAATAGCTTTCATTCTATGAATATATGTATATGTATTGAGATTTAGAGATCATTATTTTGTTTGGCATGAAGATAAACGACTCCACCTTAACATATAGTATATATTTTTTAGTATTCTTTCCTACACTGTGTGATCATAACAATAGTGAGGCCCTCAGGATGTGATGACATGAGATCTTCATCAACTAAAACAGACGCTAATATCAGTATCGCCCAAATAATCAAAACAAACTAGATTAAAATAATCTTATTCATTATACTAGAATTAAACAATGTATTTTGATAACAACATGGCATTAATATTTATGAAGTTACTGAATATTCCCATAGGTAAAAGACAAGTGATCTATCTCTCACGTTGACATATAATTATTAGGATTTCCATAATATGTGATGCTTTATATTTATTGGAGTAAAGAGATAATATTTCAAAAGGTTAGTTGAGGATATATCATTTGTGCTTGTGATTGATTAATCTTCTGTTTGGTGTACATTTGTCAACGTAATTGG
This sequence comes from Diloba caeruleocephala, assembly GCA_947459985.1. Classification (NCBI taxonomy): domain Eukaryota; kingdom Metazoa; phylum Arthropoda; class Insecta; order Lepidoptera; family Noctuidae; genus Diloba; species Diloba caeruleocephala. Next base: position 11,115,723 of record OX381618.1, read on the forward strand.
AAACCTGTGAATAAAGCAATTACCTACTGCTTATTGTTGTATTTCGTAAATGATTTCGTGTTGTACTTTTTTACAAAGGGCAAGATAGTTCAATTATGCGCCAACTGTGCTTAGCGAATTGTTGCTTAGCAGATATTTTCAGTGCTTATGCGGGTTAAAATTTTAAACGGAATTATTGCCGTAAATATCATACACAGTATTCTCGTGACCACGGTCAATGCAACTTGGCCGAAACGTTGAGGTTAGTCAAAATATTGTTTTGATTTATCTGTGCGTGAAAAGTCCCGAAATCATAGTCCATAGAATATAAGTGGGAACTATCCGTATGCAATATCATACAATCTACGAACCAGATTTCATTTAATACCAGAAACTCGCCCTAACGTAGACGAAGAAACAGATTGTGCGATTGCTAAAGAAAGCATGGCAACAGGTCGAGATAGTTCTGAAATGAGGAAGATATTATTCAAACTAGTTGCTCGTGTTGTCTTGCAGTTAATTTTACTTTTTTTAACTCTGAAGTTTCAAGCAAATTGCTGCGCTCGGAATCACAGAAGGACTGCAGTATAACTATTTGAATGCCATATAAATGATCATGGTATTTTGTAAACCTTTTTTTTTTTTTATTGGTGCCCAGTGGAAATTCTTCATGAACTTCCTTCGCTCCGGGGAAGGGCGAAGGGGTATGCCGGACTCCTACCGGCTAAAACCACTGGAGCGGTCATCTTCGGCACCTAAGGGAGGCTCCAGGTCCTCGTATGATCACACCAGAGCCGCCCACTGGTGCCACGCCTATAGGCACATCTCGGAGAGGGTGACTGTAAAGTGGTCACCCCCCCGGGGGGATTGTAAAGGATCCCCCAAAGGGTCCCACGGCAGCGCGTGACCACATGCGTGCTACCGTCTGGTATTTTGTAGACCTACGGTCTAGGTTGACGGCACGGTTGGTGCAGTGGCTGATACAGTCGGCTGCTGCGTACCGGGTCGTGGGTTCGATTCCCGCATGGAACAAATATTTGTACGATCTGCAGGTAGTTGTTCCAGGTCTGGGTGTATTGTGTGTGGAATTTGTGTTTGTAAACGCACCCACGACACAGGAGAAATACTAGTGTTGGGCAAAATTTAAAAGAATAAAAAAATAGTTAGGTTCAGTTATATATAGTTAAATATGCAATACGAGGTTTCAGTGAAAAACTCGTATTGCATATTTAGAACGAACGTGCACAGCTTTATGATGCTTCTATTCGGGAAACGTCTAAACCGGCCATTATATGCATATAATATGCAAAATAGCAATATTCCGTGTGGTGTCCGGAAATTCCGTGTGGTGTCCGGATTAAGAATATAGTACCACTCCATCACATCCCATGGATGTAATAAAGGCGACTAAGGGATCTAAACCAGAGGGATTGGCAGCAATGTCCCTTCTGTGGAACAGTAGCCGTCTACCGAATAACCTGCCTGCCAAGCGTGTTGAGTAGGTACTGGAAAATACCCCCCAAAAGACTACCTATGGGGAGGCCGTTGTTCAGCAGTGGACGCCTTTTGGCTGATATAATGATGATGATGAAAATAGCAACGTTAATTTTAAATACGACATTAATTTGTTGAGAATATCCATATTATCACATCAAACAAAAAGGACTGCTTAGTAAGTAAGTGCACGAACTTTGTTACAAATTGTTAGGGGCAAAGAAGTTAAGTGTTACCAGATGTTTCCCTTTTGATTAACACTGCGTCCCAATTCCAGAACCCACATTTTTTGCTGCTCAATTTCAGCTAAATTGAATCTGGCAATACTAGGTTATGACACATTTTGGAGTTGGAGCTTTCTCTGATGTGTAATCATTCATGACACATGAATGGCTTTTCTAGAAATTTATAAAAACTATTTTTCACTTCTTTTTACAGTATCGTGAGTACAATTTACAGACAGTAATCTCACATGCTCAAACACCCAGACCTGAAACAGCTATCTGCAGTTCGTACAAATATTTGTAAAGTGCGGGGATCGAACCGACCGGTGTGACAAGCAGCGTAGAAAGCCTGTCGCTTAGCCACTGCCCCAACCGAGTCATCTTATCATCATCATATCCGCCATGAGACGTCCACTATGAATAAAGGCCTCCCCTATAGATTTCTACAATTGTGTCGTCAATTTGGGTGGAATTTGCCAGTACTCACCACGCTTGGCAGGCAGATTGATGAGCGCAGTATGGCCGCAGTTCCAAAGAAGGGACGTTGCTGCCCATCTCTCTGGTTAAGAGTCTCTTAGTCGCCCTTTACGACATTCACGAGAAGTGGTGTTATTCTTAATTCGGACGCCACACGGATGAAAATATTGGATTTATTTTAATTAATAAATATTGTTAATATTTTATTATTAAGTTGCCTTTACAAAGGCATTTTTGTTCTATCTAGCAGTGGACGTTTTTTGGTTGAAATAATAATACAATAATAATAAACACATTAGCTCGTAAACATTGAGAGCTGAACATGGGCCTCCCAATGATCACCACAACAAGCGGCAATATATTGCCAAAATCACCACACTTGGCAGGAGGATTGGTGCTCGCAGTATGTTGTTATAATCATCAATATCAACCCTTACTCGCTTTTTATGAAAGTTAGGTAGTTCATGTACGACATGCTGCATCTTTCTAATGTGGTATTTTATTGGCCATACCTACGAAAAGTCACGTGGAATAGATCTAGTCTGAGACTATAGAGTAGCTGCCGTAGTCAAAGTATTGGGAACAAGGTCGAAGTGTCAAGCCTTCGTTGCGCTGATTGATCATGATAAATTGTGTCCACTCACGCAAGTTCTGTCATTACAATTAATAATAATTGTAATTAATTGATTTCGCCATCGACGCCATGTCCCGGTAAATTATATCTTAAAATAAATAGCTTATTATTGGCCATATAGTTCCCATTAAACGTCCACTGCTGTACAAAAGCGTACCCCATAAGACGACCGAATACATGCCTTCATCATCATTTCAGCCGATAAAACGTCCACTGATGGATACCTATAGGCCTCTCCCAAAGACCGCCATAAAGGTTCAGGTTTGTGTTTTGTGCTCATTGGGTGGTATTGCCATAAACGCCACACCTGGTAGGTGGGTTGGCGATTGCAGTTAAATTGTAAATTTACTCAAAGGACGCTGATGACCATCCTTCGGCTAATCCCTTAGTAGCTTCTTACGATACCCACAGGCTGTGATAAGTCGATGCTACTCTTAGCCAGCACCAATCAACCCGTAAAAGGACACTACGCCACGTGGGCTGGTCAATGATTACTACAGTGAACAGGATATCATAGTTGGCAGGCGAATTGGATATCGCAGTTTGTTTTAATAACAACAGCCGCTGTCTTGCTATCAACTCTTAGTCGCCTTTCACGATATCCATGGGTGGCGAGCTGGTCTATTTTTAAGCGGGAACCACGCGGAATAGAAAACTATTGCTTCGACATTATCTATTTTTTTCATCATGGGGAAATCCTCTTGGACTTCCTCCGCCTTGGAAAGGACAGAGACTGCTGGACTTTTACTGGCTAAAACCCCACGGTGTCCTTCCACTTACCTCTGGCTCAGGGCGAGGTGCACGCTTTGTCAGCATTTAACCGCAGCCCCTCGCAGTTTACTGTTTTGTAAGTTACAATTCGGAAGTTTCACTGCTTTTTTGTTGCCGAAACACACTAATAAGTTTATGCAGAACGATTTACTGACAGTATGAATTCATCTCGCACCTCGTCTCCTCTACCGCGTATGCTGATCGCGCTTAACAACCCCTGGCAAGCCGGACCGCGACTCGTTAGCTGAAGAATTTAAGGTCTGTGTGTCTTATTATTTATAAATAAAATTATATTTTACTAATTTATTGTATGTGAAAAAGCTGTTTAATTAGTTCAAGTTATTTTATGTAGATAATTGATTTTATTTTTTCTGGTTTTATGATTGTTTTTAATGTGTGTAACGTAATGTCGAATGTCAATGTTATCGAAGTTAATTTATTAATCAAAAATAAATAAAATCATTTATTATGCAAGACTGTAAAAAAATACAGTTCCAACAGGTAATAAGAATGGAAAAGACGTCTCTTCAGCACGTTTGCCATCTTAAATTCAAATGCGATAACGAAATACGAGTCTTCAAGCATTACCCACTTACCCAGTGTTGAATCGCTTGAGTTCCGTACGTTCCGGAATTAAAAGAAAGCGCACATTCATAAACAAGTACAAGTTTTCTGTAAGGAAAACGGCTCGAAAAGGGACCTTTAACAATAAACAATGCTCAACTCTATGAATTATTCTATGTCGGGTGCAGTTCAGCATTGCTAGATTTATTTTTTCGGGCAACTTCGGATTTTGATTACATTTAAGTAGAAAAGCAGTAGGATTGATTCGATGAAAGTAAGACGTAATAAATAACTAAAATAATAAGTACTTTCTCAATAAGGAAAAAAAGAAGAAAACTTATTTAAGTAACTATTGTCGACAAGAATTTAGATTAGGTAGATAAAGTAGACATGCCCGCGCCGCCGCGTTGTCAAAAAACCGGAGATGTGCGAGTTGGTTTCGTGTGGTGAGGGGTTCCGTATGATGAATATGTTATAAGAATGGTATATGAGCATGGTTTTTATTAAATCTGACCCTAATTTGTTTGTCGTAACTAAAAAAAGTGTGTATATACCAGAATGAAGAGGGAAAATGCGGAATATATTGTCTATTGTTGAATTCGCTCTTGTACCAATAACTTATCCCAAGAACAAACTTAACATCGTAGTTGAAAAACAATGTACATTCCAACTGCAATTGTAAGTTTGTACGTACAACAACAAAGATTTACCATGTTATTTTAAGACCATAGACTTCTTATAGGTTTTCCTGTAATCTTCACTGCCACTTTAGTTTTCTAATCCTTACCGCTATATTGACAACTTTCTACGGATCTCCTCATTTCTGATTCGATCTCGAAGAGGAATACCGAGCATAGTTTTCTCCATAGCTCGCTGCACTCAGCCACAAGCTTTCTTATGAGGCCCATTGTGAGTGACCACGTCTCTGTTCCATATCTCATCACTGGTAACACACGCTGGTTAAAAGACTTTCATCTTGAGGAATTATGGTATTGTTGACGAAAAGGCGTTGCAAAGTTTCCCAAATGCTACCCAGCCGAGTCGGATTCAACGATTGACCTCGTCCTGGAATATGGACCTACCTAACTGGACAGTTTGTCCCAGGTAGACATACTCGTCAACAACTTCGAGAACAGAGCTCCCAACGGATATTGGGATGGCCACGACATGGGCATTTGACATGACTTTCGTCTTGCCCATGTTCATTTTAAGGCCCACCTGTTGGGAAACACTGTTGAGATCTTCGAGTTTTGTGCTAAGCTCTGCCATGACTACAAAATCATCCGCAAATCGAGGGTGAGTGATATACTCGCTATTGATATTAATGCCGAATCCTTTCCACTCCAGTAGCTTGAAGGCATCCTTCATTGCAGCGGTGAACAAATACGGGAATATGACGTCCCCATGTCTCACACCTCTCTGCAATAGAATTGCCCCCGTGCTCTGTTCATGTACTCGGACCAACATGGTGGCGTTTTTATATAAGTACTTCAACACTTCAATGTACCGGTAGTCAATCTGGCACCGCTGCAGAGATTGTAGAACTGTCCAGGTTTCTATTGAATCGAAGGCTTTCTTATAGTCCACAAACGCCAAACATAGTGGTAGATAATACTCCTCGGTCTTCTGTATACCGCAGCTTATAGATGAGGTCTGTGGTACTAAAACCTTTTCGGAAACCGGCTGGAGGCTGGAAGTCATCAAACATGTGCTCGAAACGATTTGTGATGACCCTTGAAAACAGCTTTTAAACATGGCTCAGGAGCAAGATGGGTCTAAAATTCTTCAACAGGGCGTTGTTACCCTTTTTGAAGAAGAGCACCACCTCGCCTCTGTTCCATACTTCCGGCATTGTGCCCTCGAGAAGGGCGGAAAAATATCTTCCGAAGAACTTTAAGTAACGGTGTTCCACCCGCTTTCAGAAGCTCTGTTGTAATTCTGTCACCACCAGGGACTCTTAACCAAAGGGATGGCCAGCAGCATCCCTTCTGCGGAACAGCAGCTATTCTGCGCTCACGAACCCGCCTGCCAAACATGGTGAGTACGGACAAATTCCCTCCAAAATGAAGGCACGCACGTATGTATCCGGTCTTAGTGGAAATCTATGAGGAAGGCCTTTGTTCAGGATTGGACATTCTTTAACTGTTAAGATGACAACGATGAATTGAAAACAGCCAAATATAGCTCTTTCGTTCCGCATCTCACAATGAGAAAACGGAACCAATGACACTTTGTTTCCGTCATTCTATCTGTGTGTAAATTGTATAGACGGCTATCTGTAAGAAACCGTTAATAGCGATAAGACGCCCATTGTACAATTACTGTTATAATTCTTATTATTCTTTGCAGTTGTTATTCTAATGGTGCACTATAAAGAATATTATATTCTATTCTAAATGCCATTTTTTGTCAGAAACGGCGTAGGTATCAAATTGAAATGAATATCGAATATTGAGGTGTATAGACTGATCATCATATTTTTTTCATGCTTCTGTATAAAATAATTTCTATTTTGTCGCAATAAAAAGAATAAGAATCAAGTTCCTAATTTAACGCAATAAAAGTTACGTCCTTTTAAAGCGTATTTTCATGCTAAAATTCCCACTGGCAAATCATGAAAACTTCTACTTCCCGGTGAACTATTTTTGTCGTGGGGAAATTTGCATGGACTTACCACGTCTTGGGAAGGGCGGAGGGTCATGCCGGACTCTTACCGACTAAAACCACATGGTGTCCTTACACATAACTCTGGCTATGGGTGAGGTGTTCGCTTAGTCAGCATTTTAGTGCATCCCCGGCAGGTATAGGCCCATCTCTGTGCATCCTGACCGGCCGCACATATCTTCAGATTTTCCCGGTGATTTAGTCTTGAAATTTAGTTCTGGCACAAGTGAACCCATTTGTTCACTTGTGCTGCAAGATCTCCCGTCTTCTCCCATCTTTTAGCTCAACTGCTTACATACGTGCGTGATAGCTTGGGACAACTCCAGTCAGATGGATTGAAGAAGTCAGCCTAAAGTAAACCGGGGATTGTGTGAACGCAACTTGGGTAGAATATTAATCCCAGCTTTTAGCGCATAGCAGTTGAGCTTGCGCAAAGGCAGCATAAGTAGAACAAAGATATTGAAAGATATAAGTTTGAAACTTATAGCAGCTACTCAGAAAGTTCAAATATGTTTTATAAAATTACTTTTTAAGTAATTAGTAATGCATCATTATAAACTCTACCGCTTTATAAGTGGAAGTTTGTGAAATTAATGTTTAAAAGTCACAACAATTCTATAAAAATATAACGTTTCTCAAATACAGCATTACATCAAAGTAGATAAGTTAAGATTTCTGTGTTGTGTTCGGATTTAGAATATAGCACCAGTCTATTTTCTCCCGTTGATGTCATAAAAGGCAACTGAGGGATTCTAATCCACAGGGATGTGCAGCAGCTTTCCGTGGAACAGTAGCCACAGAAGGGGGGCTCCAGGTCCTCGTAAGATCACACTAGAGCCGCCCATTGGTGCCACGCCTTTAGGCACATCTCGGAAGGGATGACTGTAAAGCGGTCACCCCCTCTAGCGGAGGGAAGGCGACTGTAAAAAGGTCGCCCCCCCAGGCACTTCTCGGGGAGGATTGTAAAGGATCCCCCCAAGCAGGCCTGGGTTCAGCAGTGGACGTTCTTCAGCTGAAGTTGAGGCTAAATTATAAAGTTTGCATCTTGATCCTGTACAGCCTGCCATCATTTTAGCGGCAAAATTCTACAAAATAAAAAAATAAAAATCACAAATTATGTATCTGTTTTTACACACAAGAAGAGATTCACGCAGTCTCGTTCAAACAAATTCGTTTAACGTCCTCGCCACCGAGGTCTACCACAGCACTGCCGCGAAGGCCTGTCGTCGCGACAACTCATTCAATCTCTTTCCTCGTAACCCCTGCTCGTTAGTTCGAGTTCAGTGTCGAGACAGCAGCTTTATCCCCTAAAATATTTAAGTAACACAAATTTAAGACCCATGTTTGGTCCTCCAGCAACGCCCTACACCGAGGTTGGAGTCCCGCAGGGGCTCTAGCTTTTAGCTTTAGCCTTTTCGGCTTCGTCAGAAGACCCGATTAAGCAGCTACATCTCTTTGAGTTGCCTGCGAGAAACCCAATACAAAAACCTGTTTCTATATTTCATGTGTACTGGGCACTAATTCAATTTCTAAAGTCTGAAACGCGCCTTTTTCACAGTGTAAATCACGTTATTTATATACATAAATTCAACTCATCATTTTAAAAGGACGCTTCAAATATATACATACGATCGTACATTATAAAGGTGAGTGGAAAGCGGCGTAGATGCCTCTGTATCGATAACATGAATACTAGTGAAAACCTAAATAAATGCATAGTGGAATATGTGAACGTCTTGTGAAGTTGGAAAAGCAAGATGGATACTATCTATTTCATCTCCGGGGAGTACCGTTTGCGGTAACTACTTGCGGGTAAAATCCTTTCCTCTTAGTTTTAATGTCTATCGAGCTGTTTATGCAGCCTTTTGGTTTGAATATACAATTTTATGCTAAAGTTTGCCATTATCTTACCCTCATCGGGGAGTAAAAGGAAACAGTAGAAAGTATAAACTGCTTATCGTGGGGCGGTTCGTAGCTAACTACAGCGCTGATGGATCGAACTTGCGTTTAGGTAAGCAATGGCGTTGCAGATCCAACCTTGGCATAGGTGTCTTTGCCTATTCAAACAATAAGATTTACGTCGTTACGGTGTAGCGTCGGTTCCAGCATAAGGCCAAAAATGTTTATAGCAAAATCTAAATAGATAGCGGTATTTCCAAGTAGTTGGGTTTAACCGTGTGGTGCCGGCTACGAATAGCACCAACCCATCTCATCCCGTGGGCTATTTATTCGGCTGCAATGATGACGGATGGTGCGGTTAAGTAGTCGTTTATGATTATACTTAGCAACAATGGATAGGACACCGGTGGTGAAATTTTTACTTCAATTTATGTAACTATCGTAGCGATATCTCCATCACACATTCTTTAAAAGTATTCAGTAAGAAAGAATACCGTTCTATGGGAGCCACAAAACTAGTTATTTGTAGTGATATTTTATTGTAACTCATTCTATTTATGTTTAGCTTCAAATAGTTTTTGATGCCATAACACTTTATAAAGGATCATGAAAGTGTTACGTATGCAGCTTATCAGTTTTTACGCGGACTTACATTCACCAAGCACTTCGTTTAATGAAATTACGCTAACAGTGTCACCGAAATTCGATATTTGTGCTACAAAAAACATTTTCTAATTCACTTATATAACGCTGCCGATAACTTTTTCAATCCGAGTATCTTGTACATTGTAGGGTTTTGTCCTTTAAGATAGGGAGGATTCAACGACTTCTGTGCCAAACTTTAACACAGAGGTGATTTCGTAAATGTTTCGTTTTCAGTATGGAGCTAAGTGATTCTTTGTGTCTTTGTGGTTTGTATTTTAACAGTATCTATTTTGTAACAGTATCTATAATACTTTTAGGTAACGTTTTGAAGTAAAAGTTCTTTGAGAGTAATATATCAAAGTTAAATTTGAGTGTATCGTTCTATTTACGACATTACGTGTGTAAATAGTGCGCGCATACGTGGGTTTAGTTTCACTTCTGTCACGTGTACAGAGTTGCACGCTTTATTTTTATTATTCTTAGTATGAATAGTATTCTGTTCTAAATTCAAACAGCCTTCTTCTGTCTCCCCTGCTTCTTCAATTTTATAACTCGATAGTTTATGATTTACAGGAAGAAGTCTTAGGTTATCGCGATCATTACTCCTTGTAATAAAACGGATTCCTTCGACCATCTTAGTCTTAGCCTTCATGGTTGCTGCGAAGTGTTCAAAACGCTAGGAAATAAAAACAGGCAATTATTATTACGCGACGTAATATTGTCAAGCTCAATGACTTTATTAGTAATACAAAAATTTAAAAGTAATACAGTAAATTGTGTGACTAATACTAAGCCTTAAAAGTACCAACGAAAACTTAGATAATTGAGTATTGTGGCTCAAAATAGCAGAGATCATTGTAAGCACTAGTATAAAATAGGTTGATTTGCTTCCATTGATGATGTGTAACATTATGCATAAATTCCTCAACAGGATAGATAGAGGTCATAGTATTGTACTTCTGCCTTTTGCTGATAGCTGAAATAAGTTCGGTGTGGTACCCGAAAAATAATAGACTACCCTTCTCCACATATGGGTGTCATAAAAGGTGACTTAGTGTTGATATCAAGAGCAGCAGCATCTTCCCGTATACCAATAACAACATACTGCGATCACCAATCCACCTGCCAATCGTGGTGATAAAGGTAATATCGCTCATTTTAGTGATCATTGGGCGGCCCATATTCAGCAGCGGAAGTTTACGGGATCAACACCTCAGATGATAATGTGATAAGTTCTACGCTGCGAAGTTATTGCTATTACTGAAAACTACATTGAAATCCGGCCTGCTTCTAAAAATTACGATACCTCACCGAAAAACCAAATTAAAGTTTGACTGTTTGGGTCTCGAACTCACGAACAAAGTTTAACACCCGCGACATGATAGTTTTATCGATAGAAATATAACAACGATGATCTTACCGCTCTATCAGCCAGGTTCCTTACTCTGCAGTGTAGATAGGCGGGCTGGCCCACGGCGGCGGTGGCTTCGCGCTTCGTGCTGTTGTCGAAGTACGGGGTCCCAAGAGGCTCCCAGCCTCCGCCGCCGGCTGTTACACCTGTGATAAACATAGCATTAATAATGTTATCTAATCATATGTCAATATAAGTGTTCGGCCAGCCATTTATTATTAGGAAAACTAATAAAATAGAATAATAATAAAAAGTTGATTGGCCTACAAATTTCTATGCTTGAGAAAACCAAGTGTTTTAACAGTTAAATATAATAAAAAGACATGCATAAGAACTGTTTAGGAACCATATTTTGATCTTGGTTTTGTCGTAATCGGAATTACAATCGATAAGAACACAATGTTCGTATTTGAATACCCCTAAAATCGTGCAAGCGACGCAGCGGGTAGAAGTTCGTATACGTATAAGTTAGTGGAGTCTGTGATCACTCGGGTGCCATGTCGATTGCAGCTAGTTAGGTTCTACCGAGTGACAAAGTGTCACCACACGCTATGCCACTGCCTCTAGTGAAACAAATTTGAGATAGTATATAGAGCCGATAAGATGTTAATGTAATGACCATTGAGAATCAAAACGAGTAAAGTAAAACAAATATTAAAACTGACCTTGCTATTAAGTTGAGATAGCGCTTTACTGTGTTGATCTGTAAGTTATGACGGGAGACAGGGGTTACCGATTTCCTTTGAATGATGGAAATAGCGTGTGCATTATGTTCATAAAAAACTGTTGAAAAAGGAAAAGGTGTTAGAAAAAGGTTTAATATTGTTTGTTAATTTTTTTTTATCTTCCTTACTATATATCTATACCATATTTAAGGAAGACACAAACATTAAGTAAAGAAACGATACTCAACAAGTTGATGAAGAAATAAAGCGGGCTATTTTTGGCCCGAAAACCAAAAACTTTTTACGTCTTGTAACCTTAATTTGCAATTTTTCTTATAAGCAGAGCCGCGTGTTCCTTGGTGGAGGTTGATGCCAAAACTGTAATTTTAAGGATTTCTGTCTTTTTTAATATCAGTTATTACAATGCAACGGACACTTCATAATGTCATCAAGATTTTTCAAAGTGGTATCACGACTGCACTTTCTATCTTATTCCCGGCGCCAGCGACTTCAGCGAACTTGATCTATAAACAATATGTTTTTGGTTCTAACTGATTCACTTAGCGCCAAAGTGAAGTAAAGCGCTGAAATGCTGAATGGCTGAGGTTACTACGAGTGAAAATAAATTAACATTCACATTACCTAAACAAAGGTTTATATTTTATTCATGTATTTACATTTCCCTAAACTAATACCTAATTATTTTTAATAATATTAGAGTTGCATAGATGTTATCTATGCAACTCGTTATCTACTGTTATAATTATTATTTTTATGTCTCTCTATTACACGGGTTTATATCCCCTGTAAGGGGGAACCCGGTCTTTTGATAGGCTTACGCGGGGATATGGGTCCAACACGCAGAGGCCCTTTAGAGAATTTTAATCTAAAATGTAATGGGACACTAACCGGGAACTCTCCATGGCTACACTATGAAATGCAGTCTCGGATTGTCCCCGGAGGTGTAAAACTATTGTATAAGATGGAAACTACAATTATTAGGTCTATTGTAATGGGTGCTAAATGGATAATATACTTCTAAAACCTGAAAAAACGGCGTCTGCCTTTCAACGTTTATAGTGAAATTCTGTGTCAGACGGTGACTCGCCACTCACAAGATGGGCCCCCTAAATGGCCACCACTACAGGCGACAAGGAGCAACACCGGTGTGATAATTAATAATAAATTATAAATAATAATAATAATTATTATTATTATTATCTACATGTCTCTCTTTTCACGGGTTTATATCCCCTGTAAGGGGAACCCGGTCTTTTGACAGGCTTACGCGGGGACATAGGTCCAACACGCAGAGGCCCTTTAGAGAATTTTAATCTAAAATGTAATGGGACACCAACCGGCGACTCTCCATAGCTGCACTATAAAATGAAGTCATGGATTGTCCCCGGTGGCGTAAGGCTATTGTATGAGATGGGAACTATAACGATAAGGTCTATTGCAATGGGTGTTACATGGAATAAAAAGACTAATAAATATTATTATTATTATTATTTTTAATAAACATTGCCCCACACACTAGGATTTCTCCTGTGTCGTGGGTGCGTTTTACAGACATTAATTCCACATACAATACACCCAGACCCGGAACAACTACCTGCAGATCATACAAATATTTGTTCCGTGCGGGAATCGAACCCACGACCCGGAGCGCAGCAGCCGACTGTGTCAACCACTGCACCAACCGTGCCGTCCATCTGCAGAGCCTTACCAATTTTGCCTCGAAATACTAGAAGGTTCGTGGCTCCATATTCTGATTAAGCAGGCAGATGCAGCTATTGCGCGATAGTAATAGGTATAGGTAACATAGTAGTTAAATGCATACACTATACCTGGTCACAAATCAAACAAAATAATCGATCACACTTACCAATAGTCAGACAAATAATTTTAATTCGTGATATACTTTTGGATTTTTTGGACTATATCTGCCCAACACAATGAATTGAAATGATTATAGGTAAAACCTAGGTAATCTTAATCTATTTTACGTTTTAGCGTTTGTTACAGATATTTTTCTAATGAGACGTATGTGTGATAAATCGTGCTAGATGTATAACATTATAACCTCGAAATCCGATAATCATTTCTATACTAAACAAATCTTATGAGTGTTCGTTACTCTAATTTAATTTCAATTGAATGGAGTCATCATTTAGAATACAGAAAGTAATTTTACGTGCCTGTTGGTTCTTAGGCTAACAAATATATGGGCGCAGAACGTTGTCATTTGGTTTTATAGCGTATATTATGAAAAATTAACACATTCCTTATCAGTACGTAATTAGAACTATTAAAAATAAATACCATCACGCTATATCTAAAGGGAGCTAAACGACAAATTTAAAAAATAGAACCATTATTTAGTAGCTTTTCGCAATTGGTTACGTAGCCTGCTAAACTGACACGCGGGTTGTGATTGTTTTATTCTTGGGATCGAATTTTGGATCATGTTTTACATTAATTTAATTCTCTTGAAAAGCAATTTCCATAGTAATTATTCTGTATGGTCTGTAGTTGATATTTTATTAATATTAAATTATAATTCCTTTATTTTAAATATATACATATAAATTACATTTTTAAATACATATAAAAAAAAAAAAACAATATATATTTAAAAATATAAAAAAAAAAAAAAAAAAAAAAAAAAAAAAAAATAGTAGCCCACCGGCATCGGGAACAAGGTCCAAGCTACCGGTGGTTAGGGCTCCAGAGAGAGGAACCTCCTAACAATACGAGCCGTGTCCAGGAGTACCGCTTTCTGTATCAAGCCCTTGACCCAGCTGCCTAACGAGAGCCTCTTAAGGTGTTGGTCGAGGCTCTTGGCCATAAGGCCATTGGCCGTGACAACTATCGGCACAATGATTGCAGAGTCTACCTCCCACATGTCGACAACCTCGTGCGCCAAGTCAAGATACTTAATTTGCTTATCTTTCTCGGCCTTCACGAGATTCTCGTCATGCGGGATAGTTATATCAACAATCATTGTGCGGCGCTCTACTCGATCTATCACCACTATGTCAGGCTTATTGGCTACAATAGTCCTGTCAGTAATGATAGATCGATCCCAGTACATTGTGACATGGTCATTCTCGAGAACTGGGTCGGGCACATACCTGTAGTATGGCACTTCTGAACTCACAAGGTTGTATTGCAGTGCAAGTTGCTGGTGGATAATCCTGGCTACTTGGTTATGCCTGTGCAAGTACTCGCCGTTAGCAAGACGAGAACAACCGGAAATAATGTGACGTATAGACTCGCCTGGACGGTGGCATGCCCGACAGATGTCAACCGTGGCGTCCTTCACAATATATTTTCGGTAATTATTCGTCATGATAACTTCATCCATAATTGCACAGATAAAACCTTCGGTTTCCCCAAACAGGTCACCGAAACGTAGCCAAGACACGGACGCTACTAAGTTTACATCAGGCCCATGAAGGGCTCGGTAAAAGCGTCCGTGAAGCTCCTTGTTCTGCCATACCTCCATACGGTCATTAGTGTCAAGCACTACGGGTTTATGCCAGTTCTCTTTAGCCAAGGAGAGCGGGGTGAGTCCCTTGTCCATCGCAACCACATCTCGGTGCATCCCCACTTCGGCATGGAGAAAGTACTCCCTGAGGCTGCACACCTCACGATTGTGGAGGGTCTTAGCATTTAAAAAGCCTCGACCCCCACACTTTCGTGGGATGTATAGCCTCATTACCGACGATCGTGGGTGATGCATCCGATTTGTGGTCAACAACGAACGGACTCTTCTATCCAGAGCGTCTAATTCCGTCTGAGTCCACTTGAGTATGCCGAAAGAATAGACTAAGACTGGCATGACCCAACCGTTAAAGGCGCGTACCTTGTTACCGCCTGACAAAAGACTTTTCAGTACTTTTTTCAGGCGGCCAAAGAATCGCCCCTGTAACGATTGTTTCATGTCAGCTGCGTTGACACCTAACGCCTCCGACATACCCAAGTACTTGTAGGTTTCAGATGAGGAAAGGGATCTGATTTGTATGAAATCCGAAAGTTGTAATCCCTCGGATTCCATAATCTTCCCTCGTTTTACATGCATGACTGCACATTTGTCCACACCAAATTCCATCCTAATTGAGTTACTAAAAGTTTCAGTTACCTTCAGTAACTCTATTAGCCGCAAATTGTTGGGGGCAAAGAGTTTCAAATCATCCATGTATAAGAGGTGAGATATGATCTGACCACCTCTTCTCATCTGGTAGCCTAGCCCCGAACTCTCCAGCAGTGTGCTCAGAGGGTTCAAGGCTAAACAGAACCACAGGGGACTCAGGCTATCGCCCTGAAATATTCCACGCTCGATCCTGATCGGTTCAACGTTTCAAATAATATTAAATTTATTATTGTGTATCATGAGACAGGTGCCAACAATAAGTCACAGCGTCATGAGTTCAAGGCAATTATATTAATAACACGTTCTTTCCTTTAGACTAAGTCACAAGTTTGCATTGGTATTTCGCATAAATTTTTATCATGAAACTGGCGTAGTTTAATAAAGTATTTGTTTGTTGATGAGTGTTTTATCTATTTGTTAGTGAAAAAGTATTGACTTCGGTGCCACAAGTTCTTTAGAACGATTTATTCATTTTCTTCACTGCTGTGTCCTCTAAGCTAAAAACGTGTAATAATATTTGTGTTGTTATGTTTTCCTTAAATAAAGGATAATATATTCTATTTATTACGACGCTTCTGGGTTACTTAGTTTTTAAAGTATAATTAATTAAATTTAAATACTTATTTCTTTCTTTTAAGCTAGTTGGCGTTAATGTTGAATTAGATCACGCTATGGTTTCGTTTGCAAAAAGTGATATTAAGGCTGAGCTCATATTTATTTTCCATTTCTGTTGCGGTTGAGAACATGTTCGAGTACGCACGAGCAGTTCCCCGCTTAATCTGTCTACGCCAAAAGGTACTGCTACCGATGTCGATTATCGTGGTCCCCACGCAAAGCCATTACTATTGTTGTCTTTGTGTTTCCACTTTACCATAATTCAAAATTATTTTATTGTGTTTTACTTTTATAAACAACTTACTACCTAATCTACGATATTTTATTTATAACTGAATTATTAGAACCATTGGCGATTCTTAGACCGGTGCCGATTCATTTTCTTTGATTTGGTTGTTACTGATATCGGATACAAAAGTTTAAAAAGGAATTTTAAACATGCTTCCTAGAAAGAGCATTTATTGGCATAACCTAATGTATTCTAAAATATCTTATTTTGGTCGATGTTAGTAATAAATGATTATTGTTCATATTTTGTGCACGGGTTAAAAAGTAAATACTCTTTGGACAAATCTTCTTTATCATTATATCCGTAAATGTCCACCGCTAAACGTCGGCCTTCTTATTGCTGCTACACTGAACTCTTTTATGGGCTATTACCAAACAAAGAATATAATACTCACTGCTATTACAATAATCATCGCACTTAGTAGACATATTCAAAATGGCTGCTACTTATCATTTGGTATTATCGCTTTCTACGTCGCATATAGGAGAAGATTTGGTGAGTTTTATAGTTGCTGTTTACTACTTATGATTTGTTATTATCACTTTCTACGTCAACAACGGGTGAATATGTATGTACAGTTGTCTTCGGAGGAAACCATACTTTTAGGATTAGTAAGTTGAAGTGGATTGCTAAACGCCCATTGGAGCTAGCCACATAGCTCGTAACGCGCCAGAAAACGCAGCGTGGGACCGTGGGGCCTCCAACGGGATGAACAGAGGATCTGGTGAAGGTAGCCGGGAGTCGGTGTATGCGGAAGGCATGTAACCGGTCATTGTGGTAATCTTGGTAGAGGCTTTTGTTTAGTAGTTGACATCTTCCAGCTACCATCATATGATGAATACATCATCATTACCATCATAATTATATACATATACGCACTCTTAGTTGCAAAAAAAACATTCAATTCGTAAAATATGCTATACTAAGAAGAAGACTGTCAGAATTCGCCATCAAACTGTGGTCACGACTAGGGGACAATTTTGTACATACGTATATTTTTCTTCTTTAAACAAAAGTATCTCTATACCAACTAAAACTATTTGGGTCATACTAGTACCTACAAATTATTCTACAGCCGAATTTTTATGAGCTAAATAGTATAATTTTGTGAATTCAACTTAAAAATTACGAATCATTTTATAAATTCGGTTTGCCCGCACCTTCTAAATATGCAGTCTTATTCCCAACTAGCTGAGACCCGCGTTTTCACCCATGGTTTAATTTAAAAGAAATTGGATTATTTGTAAATAATTTAGGTACTCCGGCATAGACACTTGACATAGAGTATACATACTGTGTTTCATATGTTTTTTTTTTTTGCGCGGAACCCTAATTTAGCCTAAGTTAATCCTTATAACATCAGCTATCTGCCAGTGAAAATCTCGTAGAAATCGGTCTAGCCGTTTTGGAGTCTAGGGGGAACAAACAAACAGACAGACAACATTTTTTTTGTTGTAGGTACTGTATATACATTCATATGCATTTAGTAAAAAGATGATATTTTGACATTACTATCAGACACTTCAATTTTATTTATTTGTATAGATGAGTGTAAAAATAACAACCAATATAAAATTATAATGCAATTTTAATAAAACAGTTTTAAACGGATTAAATTATCATAAAATTAATATAATGCATTATATTCTGAATTTTTTATCAGGCTTCCACCACTTCATTGAGTAAGATTTTAATTAGGACTGAGGGTCCTAAACATCTGATAAACTAACTGAAAGTTCAGCGCAAAGTTAACCTACTTGGGCACATTCGACAGCAAAGTTCAATCCGTGTTCCACTTTTAGTTTTAACTTTACCAAGTAAAACGAAGTTTACAAGTTCATAAAATTAATAGTTTGTCTTTGGCAGGAGTTTGAATATGTTAAAATTTGAGTCCATGGGTACTTTTAGCCTGGAAAATGATATCGTCCACTAAAGTCGAATAAAGTGCACTGCTGGATACTAGCCTCCTCTAAAGATCGCCACAACGACCGGTTTTGGTGTGTTGTGTGTTCACTAGGGGGTTTTGCCATAATCACCACGCTTGGCTTGGGTTGGCGATCACAGTTGAGTTGTGAATGTAACCGAAGCTGCCCATCCTCCAGTTAATCCCATAATCGCCTTTTACGTCACCCACGGGATGAGATGGGTTGGTGCTATTCATAGCCGGCACTACACCACAATTATATATACTGAGAAGGAATATTTCGCGTGGTTCCCGGTGTTGCGTACGGTTCCAAGAATAAGCCACCCTTCTATACGCATGGGTTTTGTAAAACGTGACTAATGGTTGATGTCATAGGATGGGCAGCAGCATTCTCCTGTGTGCTAATAACACCGCCTTTTTTAATGGTCCTAGTGGAAATTTACCATGAAGTTCCTCCATTACGGGGAAGGACGAAGGGCCATGCCGGACTCCTACCAGCTAAAACCACTGGAGCGGTCCAGATCCTCATAAGATCACACTAGTCATAAAACCGCTGCCAAGCGTGGTGATTAAGCAATATGAACGCTCATTGTAGTGATCATCGGGAGGCCTTTGTTCAGCAGTGGACATCCTTTGGCTGATATAATGATGATGATCAGTCAAACAAAACTGTTCAAGATGCCTCAAATATTCATTTTGCTCTATAATTTCCTACCAAGGTCCATGTTATTTTTATGAGAATCTGATTATTATAATTCTGCTATAACACCGGATGTTTGTGACTTTATTTATAAGGTCCGATATTGATGTTATACGTTGCTACTAACTTTTTTTACCATCCTGGTGGAAATACTTCATGCACTTCCTCCGTCCCGGGGAAGGGCACAGGGGCATGCCGGACTCATACCGGCTAAAACTACCAAAGCGGTCATCTTCGGCACTGAATAGGAGCTCAGGTCATCGTACAATCACAATAGAGCCATTGGTGCCACGCCTTAAGGCACATCTTTTAAAAAACAATATTGGTGCCCAGTGGAAATTCTTCATGAAATTCCTTCGCCTCGGGGAAGGGCGAAGGGGTATGCTGGACTCCTACCGGCTAAAACTACTGGAGCGGCCATCTTCGGCACCTAAGGGAAGCTCCAGATCCTCGTATGATCACACTAGAGGCGCCCGCTGGTGCCACGCCTATAGGTACATCTAGGAGGTAGGGGGTGACTGTAAAAAAGCTGCCCCCAGGCTCCTCTCAGGGTGATCGTAAATATTCCCCCGAAGCATCACTGTGCGCTGTGCTACGCACTCGGCACCACGAAACCACGTGCTCACCGCCGTCTTCCCGGTGGTCACTCCGGACAGAGTCTCCAAGCTGCGTATAACGACGGCGGGGGCTCAGACGTGTTGGACCTGGGTGCCGGCGTGGTTGCCGTGGTGGGTCAGGGCTTTGTCGCTATTGAGTGGGGACCTCTGGCAGTAGTGGGCTGCTATGTCTCCCCCAATTTGTCTCTAGCCAACTTCGAAGGATACTTGGCCGGGGTGGCGCGCAGCATTCACTGTAAATGCTTGCCCCGTCCAGTGCTCGTCCTGGGAGACTGAAACGCTCACTCTAGAGCTAGTATCAGCCATTGGGACGGGCCGGATTACTGAATCAGAGGTCTGTTAGCACCTGCGTTCGGTGGCATGGGGTGGTCGTGGACCTGACATGGGTGGCTCCTTCTGTGGTCAGCATGTTGTTGGACTGGCGGGTGGTGGAGGAGATGGTCACGCTGTTCGACCACCGCCACCTGGCCCTCCGTCCGCCTGGCCAGAGACATCTAGGTCCTAACCCGCAGTTGGCGTTGGGACCCTCATACAGTTAGATCAAGAGATGATTGTTGCAGCTGCCGAAGTTACAGCGTGGTCAGAGGTCAATCAAGATCAAGAGATGCTTGTTGCAGCTGCCAAAGTCACAGCGTGGTCAGAGGTCAATCAAGATCAAGAGATGATTGTTGCAGCTGCCGAAGTTACAGCGTGGTCAGAGGTCAATCAAGATCAAGAGATGCTTGTTGCAGCTGCCAAAGTCACAGCGTGGTCAGAGGTCAATCAAGGGATCTTCCCCCATCTAGAAGAGGAAGCAGCCTGGTTACGGGAGGTGATGACGTCAATATGTAATGCATCAATATCCCGGGCTCGGCGCTCCCAGCGTACGGCGGTATACTGGTGGTCGGAGTTAATTTTATAATGCAACTATGGGGATTCACCGGTTAGTGTCCCATTACATTTCAGATTAAAATCCTCTAAACGGCCTCTGCGTGATGGACCCATGTCCCCGCTTATCTGATCAAAAGACCGGGTTACCCCTTACTGGGAATATAAACCCGTGAAGAGAGAGACATATTGTAGATAATAGTAATAACCATGATAAGTAACGTGGGGGAGCTAACGTTTTTTGTTAGCATATCATCATTTCGGCCGAATGAAGTCCACTGCTGGACACAGGCCTCCCCCAAAGATCACCACAACGCCCGATATGGGTGAATTGTGGGCTCATTGGGGGGGTTTTGCCATAATCGCAACGCTTGGCAGACGGGTTGGCGATCGCAGTTGAGTTGTTAATGTACTCGAAGGACGCTGCTGCCCATCCTCTGGCTAATCCCTTAGTCGACTTTTACGACACCCACGGGAGGAGATGGGGTGGTGGTATTCTGAGCCGGCACCACACGGTAGTATATATATATAGCTTATATGATAATAGCTTGGACACTTTCAGCTTTAACTATTTGAGCCGCCCGGTTTCCTACCGAAAATGGGTGTCTCGAATAGTTAGAGCGGGACTTAAAATTAAGTGGCGTTTCAGTATTCGGCCGTTAATTGCAAACAAATAAAATGTAGCTTTATCTGACTTTTACCTTTTACCTTAGTCTGGCTTCGAATAAAACTTAATCAAATAAAAACATTTGGAAGTTACCAAAGGTTAGTTAAGATCGATATTTAAGGACTCCGTTGGGAATTATTGTAACATATAACAACAATATACTTTTTTTTTAAAATTAAATTTTTGGATTAAATGGCTGCGAAAGTCTCATGCTCGCTTGGAGTCAGCCTTAGAGACTGGGTCGCTACCACAGTTCTTCACGACAGGAGTCACCGACCTGCTCTACAAATCAGTGCAGTGCAGCGGAGCCCAAAAACTATAGACCGATCACATGTTTACCGACGGTCTATAAACTTCTTATATCCATTTTGAGAGAACATATTGATAACAATTCCATTATGTCTACCTCTCAAAATGGATGTAGGGATGGGTCCCGCGGCACTAAGGATCTGCTCCTCATTGATATGACAATTAGCCAGCAGGCTCGTCGTTCCCGAAAGGATTTGTCGACATGTTGGATTGATTATAAGAAGGCCTATGACTCGGTAAATACAACTCTACGCACATTATTGTTGTCATGTATGGGGCAATGGAGGACGGTCCTTCACTATCCAGGATGTCGACAAATTCAGGGGAATGGTGAATCGATCAGGATTGAGCGGGGAATATTCCAGGGCGATAGTCTGAGCTCCCTGTGGTTTTGTTTGGCCCTGAATCCTCTTAGTACATTACTGAATGGATCAGGGCTAGGCTACCTGTTGCGGAGAGGAGGTCAGGTAGTATCCCACCTGCTTTACATGGATGACCTGAAACTGTTTGCTCCTAGTAGATCCCAACTGATAAAGTTATTGAAAGTAACTAAAACTTTTAGTAATTCTATCAGGATGGAATTTGGTGTGGACAAATGTGCGGTTATGCATGTAAAACGAGGGAGGATCACGGAATCTGAGGGAATTCAACTGTCGGATTCTGTTCACCATAGATCGCTCACCGCAACAGAGTCATACAAATACTTGGGTATGTCCAGAGGCTTTGGGCATGAAGGAAGCTGAGATGAAACAATCGTTGCAGGAGCGCTTCTTTGGTCGTCTGAGGAAAGTACTTAAAAGTCTTTTATAAGTTTTATTATTTAAGTGGCAATAAGGTGCGCGCCTTCAACGGTTGGCTCATGCCAGTTTTTATGTACTCCTTTGGCATATTCAAGTGGACTCAGACGGAGCTGGATGCCCTGGATAGGAAAGTTCGTACATTGCTGACTGCAAATCGGATGCATCACCCTCGATCTTCGGTGATGAGGCTGTACATCCCACGCAAATGTGGAGGTCGAGGCTTTTTGAATGTTAAGACTCTCAACAATCGTGAGGTGTGCAGTCTCAGAGAATATTTTCTCCATACAGGTGAGGATCACCGAGATGTGGTAGCAATGGACAAAGGACTAACCCCGCTCGGTTTGGCTATAGGGAACTGGCGCAAACCTGTTGTACTTAGTACCAACGACCGCAAGGAGGTATGGCAAAGCAAGGAGCTACATGGACGGTTCTATCGGGTACTTCATGGTCCCGATATAGATTTCCTAGCGTCCGTGTCCTGGCTACGTTTCGGTAACCTTTTCGGGGAAACCGAAGGTTTTGCTTGTGCAATTATGGACGAAGTTATCATGACGAACAACTATCGGAAATATATTGTTAAGGACGGCACAGTTGACATCTGTGGGGCATGCCACCGTCCCGGTGAATCCCTAAGACATTATTTCTGGTTGTTCTCGTCTTGCTAACGGCGAATACTTGCACAGACATAACCAAGTGGCCAGGATCATCCACCAGCAACTTGCTCTGAAGTACAATCTTGTGGACTCTGAGGTACCGTACTACAGATATGTGCCCGACCCAGTTCTAGAAAATGGTCATATCACGTTGTACTGGGATCGATCTATCATCACTGATAGGACTATTGTCGCCAATAAGCCTGACATAGTGGTGATAGATCGATTAGAGTGCCGCACGATGATTATTGATGTTACCATTCCGCATGATGAGAATCTCGTGAAAGCCGAGAAAGATACAAATTAAGTATCTGGACTTGGCTCACGAGATTGTCAACATGTGGGATGTGGACTCTGCAATCATCGTGCCGATAGTTGTGACAGCCAATGACCTTATTGCCAAGAGCCTCGATCAACATCTGAAGAGGCTCTCGTTAGGTGGCTAGATCAAGGGCCTGTACATAGGCTGTACTTCTCGACACGGCACGCATAGTGAGGAGGTTCCTTTCTCTGGAGCCCTAAGTACCGGTAGCTTGGACCCTGTCCCCGTTGCTGGTTGGTCTCTATTTTTTATATTTTAAAATGTATATTTTTTTGGTGTATATTTAAAAATGTAATTTATATGTGTATATTGAAATAAAGGAGATAATAATTGTATCTGATTCAAATAAAATGTATAGCGTACGCATTTAATGTATTACTAAAAGCGTTTTAATGTGAAAACTGCTACATTAGCTAAGTTAACCCCGAATTTGACCTAAGCGAGTAATATCTTACGGCAACTAAGTCAAGGCTATTTCAAACCTACGTCAAACTTAATATATTCATTTTATACGATACTTAGGACAATAAATATTACAGTTAAGCTTTTTTTATGCGTGTAATGAATTTTATATTATTAGGCAAAAAGAAATAGCGAGCTAGCATATAGCTCATAGAATTGATGACTCATCATTTTCGGCCGAATGAAGTCCACTGCTGGACACAAGCCTCCCCCAAAGATCACGACAACGACCGATATGGGTGTGTTGTGGGATCATTGGGGGGTTTTGCCATAATCGCCACGCTTGGCAGACGGGTTGGCGATCGCAGTTGAGTTGTTAATGAAATCGAAGGACGCTGCTGCCCATCCTCCGGCTTATCCCTTAGTCGACTTTTACGACACCCATGGGAGGAGATGGGGTGGTGGTATTCTGAGCCGGCACCACACGGCAACGACACAACGACTCAACAAAGAATTGATGACTGAAAGACTCTTAAATGAAGACTACGCACCGGAATACTCAAGGTGGAACGGTCTTCAACGAGATGGACAGGCGACTTGGTGAAAGTGGCTGGGAACCGTTGAATGCATATTATGTCACCGGCCGTTGTGGGAATCTATATGTCCGGTCTTGACCTCGACCTTGCCTGATGGAAAGCGACGGATGACATCTATGATACGAGCGCACCAAGAAGATGCCTATTCGTTCTTACTTTAAAAGTTAACGTGTTATAGGTAGCAGGGAAAGCATATGCAACATGGACATAAATGGTAAAGGAAAATATTAGCTACAGCTACTTAAACTTCAAACATGATAATATCCATAGATCGATAATGTATAGTTTTAATTGCATTTTCCGGCTAAGAACAGGCAAACCTACAATTAGGTATGGTTGGATGGTGCATCTTAACTTTTGCAGTCCCTCAAACAACCCAGTTAATAGCCTAACAGAAGGCAGAATAGTTATAAAATATCCATGAAATAGGAATTTAAAAAACAAACACTACTTTGTTTTAACAGTTTTTTACAGCTTACAGCCATTAGTAAAGAATATTTAGGGAAACAATATTATATTTCATAATTCGAAATTCGGCCCCGCCCGACTTCATAAATTTTTTTTTTTTTCCATTCAGTGGTTTTAATATTTTTATATCGTATAGGGTTTTTGAAGTCGATATATATTTTTATTAAAATGATTTATTTTAGGAATAACGTCTTATGCTTATGTCACGTTACTTTTTTTCTAAGCCTATTGGTAGCACATGTCAGTACAAAATTTGCCTAAAACATAACGAAATCCGTTCCTGTTGGCGTCCAGCTTCCATTTAGAACGATCCCTTCCAGCGATAAAAACGTGCTTTGTATCCCGTCACGTCTCGTTATTTTTTATTTCTACACTTTTTTAACATTAACCGGGGCATTCCACAAATATTTCATTATATAGTCAGCCTATTGAAAAAGGAATTTCTGTTGTAACTGAGATAAAAGGGTTTCGGTTGTTTGAATTTGGAATCAAATTGCGATTAGGTCATGACTGTTCTCTTTATTGTTCATCTGAAGGCAAACAATGTGTTTTTACAACAGAAATATATCCATTGTGGTATTAATGATATCATATTACATTCACAGCTGCGTACCATACAACAATAATAATGGGAAACGGCAAAATGTGAAGCTTTTTTTTTGTGTAATCTTGGTTAAAAATATATTCATTTCTCCCCATTGTGATGCAACAGGTAACTTAGCAGTATGGGAAGTCGAACCTATCTGCATACATTTTGTGTGTTTGTGGCAATAATAACGTAGTTTGTGGCAATAACAACGTAGGCCCATGAGTTAAAGTTGTGGAGACAGTAGAGACTTAAGCTCTGTCGTGAATATCAATTTATAAAGCTTTTTTTTCATTATTTAGTGAGGAACTTTTAAACGAAATTCATGTAAATATCAGTCCCATCGTACCCTTTACGATATTTATCCACACATATAAACCAATCAATCTATTCAAGCAGGACTCGGTAAACAATATCTTTCCAGCTTTTGAAATGGGAGATGATACAATCTTAAGATACACTCAAACACATGTATGCATACAAAAATTAACTTTACTAATTTTCGACGTTTTAATTGTGCCATAAAAAGTAGCCGGATTCAATTTATACGTAGAGTGATTTTCGAGGAACTTGGTTTTAAACAACCCTAAGCGCGAAACTCATATCAAATGCCCATGTCGTGCTCGTCCTAATATCCGTTGGTAACTCTGTTCTCGAAGTTGTTGACGAGTATGTCTACCTGGGACAAATCATCCTGTTAGGTAGGTACAACTTCGAGTATGAAGTCTATCGTTGAATCCGACTGGGCTGGGCAACGTTTGAGAAACTTCGTAACGTCTTTTCGACAACAGCACCAGAATCTCTCAAGACAAAAGTGTGTGTGTGTGATGACATACGGCTTAAAGATGTGGTCACTCACTACAGGCCTCATAAGAAAGCTCAAGATCACTTAACAGAACTCTCCTTGATATTTCTCTATGAGATCGTATCAGAAATGAGGAGATCCGTGGAAGAACTAAAGTTGCCGACATAGCTGAAAGAATTTGTAAACTAAAGTGGCAATGGGCGGGGCACATCGGCCTTAGAACTGATGACCGTTGGGGCAAAAAAGTTTTCAAGTGGACACCGCGCATTGGAAAATGCAGCGTAGGACGACCTTAACGAGGTGGATAGACGATATATTGAAAGGCCACTGGGAGTCGTTAGATGCGAACGGTATGTAACCTTTGACCTTTGTTCAGCAGTGAACGTCCTTTGGCTGATATGGTGAGGCGCTATGTTCATCTAATCTCTATCTAAATCGGTGTATGAATTCTTGATACATAACGTGCAACCAGATGCGTTGGACCTTTTTTCTTTATATTGGTGCCCAGTAGAAATTCTTCATGAACTTCCTTCGCCCCGGGGAAGGGCGAAGGGGTATGCCGGACTCCTACTGGCTAAAACTACTGGAGCGGTCATCTTCGGCACCTAAAAAAGGCTCCAGGTCCTCGTATGATCACACTAGAGCCGCCCACTAGTGCCACGCCTATAGGCACATCTTGGAGACTGCTTTACAGTCAACCCATTATAAAGGATCCCCAAAAGTGTCCCACGGCAGCGCGTGACCACATACGTGCTACTGTTTTCTCTTGGGTCGCTTGGCGTGGGCACGCAGATTCCCCAATCTACGCACCCGCGAATCCAGAGGCCCCCCGCCTTATAGCAACGGCAGGGGGTTTCAGGCGTATGGGAATTAGGCACCAGGTCGGTTGTTACCCCGGCGCCGTCTCCTCCATCTTCGAGCGGGATCGGCCCTCTCCCGATCCAACTCTGCGGTCTCCTTCTGGAGCACGATGCTCTCACAGAAGGAGACCACTGCATTCCAGTTTTAGTACTCTGCCAACATACCCGATACTACTGCTGGCAGAGAGAGATCCGATAGACCAGCATCCGCCACTCGGCGGCCCACGCAGGGCCCGCCTCGAGCGTATGCTGTGCGGTGTCCTGGTCGCTATAACAATGGTGGCATTGTGCCGTGGCCTTGCGTCCTGTCCTGTGCAGGTACGCACCGAAATAACCGTGAGTACCTGCGTCAGGTGGTAGGTGACGTGCACGCTCCTTCTGAGCCAGGCTCCAAAGAGCGGCAGGACGGCCTCGACGACGCGCTTGGTCGCAAATTGCATCCGTAGGCGGTGACGCCATTTTCCAAGTGCGCGTCGCCGAAGCACGTTATGTACCTACTTTTGTCCGCATTCGCATATTATTTGGGGTAACGATACTCGTGTCCAGAGCTGGGTGCACCATGGTATGACCTGACGTATATTATGTTCTTTTAAATTAGTAATTGATACATAGAGGAGTAACGCGTCTGAGTACATAAAATGTGTTACTTACCGAACAATATGAAAATACAGCTTAGCCGGGCCGCCCACATTGTGTCGACTATTTGTTCACATTATGTGTCCACCACTAATCACTATCACTGACACTATCACTGCACACAGTTAGTTTACACATTGTTCATATTTATCAGGTTTTTGAACACTATTGTCGTGGCTTCATTAATTGTTAACTATGGTATGTTCACAATTCTTGATAACAATTGCTGTTGGAACTATTAAAATTCAAATTGCATTGTCTAATGGCCGAAATTAATAATCAATCTAATCCTAAATCTTCAAGTGTCAGACAGTCAAGTGCAATGCTAGTGAACGAGTGCCGTCTTTTGGGTCTGGTTAGCTTAATACTGCCATAAAAATTTAAGCATAAATTTTAGTAAATATTAAAATCAGGCTTGTTTATCATGTAGTCGAGGCGCTGTTCCCAGATCAGGCGGAGCGCCAATCCCCAACCATACGACGTAACATAACAGGACGATAAGGTTGGAATGAGTGCTTCTCGTCCGATCATAAAGGCCGAGATGGAGACGGCAATCCTACACGTGCGCTCTTAGAACACGGCCCTAGGACTGGACGGTGTGCCTGCTAAAGTACTAGCCCTAGCACTAACTTTTTTTAAAGGTTACACTCTTGTCCTACATTGTACTCATCATCATATCAGCCAAAGGACATCCACTGCTGAACAAAGGCCTGCCCCTTAGATTTCCACAACGAGTGGTAACATGCCGCTCTCATCCAACGACTCCCAGCGACCCTCACCAGGTCGTCTGTCCACCTCGTTGGAGATCGTCCCATGCTGCGTTTACCGGTGCACGGTCTCCATTCGAGAACCTTTTTGCCCCAACGGCCATCAGTTCTACGAGCATTGTGCCCTGCCCATTGCCACTTCAGTTTACTAATCCTTTCAGCTATGTTGACAACTTTAGTTCTTCTACGGATCTCCTCATTCGATCTCGTAGAGAAATACCAAGCATAGCTATGGACGATAGCGACCTATGGAGAGATAGGTCGCTGAGTGAGCTTGACCTTTGTGTGAGTGACCACGTCTCTGTTCCATATGTCATCACTGGTAACACACACTGTTTAAAGACTTGTCTTGAGGCATTGTGGTGTTGTTCACGAAAAGATTTTGCGAAGTTTCCCAAACGCTGCCCAGTCGAGTCAGATTCAACGATTGACCTCTTTCTCGAAATTGGACCTAACTGGTAGGACAGTTTGTCCCCGGTAGACATATTCGTCAACAACTTCGAGAACAGAGCACCCAACGGATATTGGGATGGTCATGGGCATTTGACATGGCTTTCGTCTTGCCCATGTTAATTTTAAGGCCCACTTGTTGGAAAACTCCTTTGGAATCATCGAGCACTGTACTGAGCTCTTGCAGCGATTCTGCTATGACTATGATTGCGTCGGCAAATCGAAGGTGAGTGATGTACTCGATATTGATGTTAATTCTGAATCCTTTCCACTCCAATAGCTTGAAAGCATCGCAGCGATGAACAGTTTCGGAAAAATTACGTCCCCCTGTCTCACACCTCTCTACCATAGAATTGCCCCCATGCTCTGTTCATGTACTCGGACTGACATGGTGGCGTTTCTGTATAACCACTTCAACAATTCAATGTACCGATAGTCAATCTGGCACCGCTGCAGATATTGCAGCACTGCCCAGGTTTCGATCGAATCGAAGGCTTTCTCATAGTCCCCAAACGCTAAGCATAGTGGCAGATTATACATTTAACATTCATAGGCTCCGTACGCGTCGCTCTAAATAATATATCACCAACCTTTTGTGTTTTTCTTTCGATAAGTGTTTTCATACTTATACTTTTATATAATAAATTCATTTATTGTATCCATACATATTATCATGAAGACGTGCGCAGTCTGTAACATTAATTTCACTGAAGGTGTCTATTGCATAAGCTGCAATAAACATATGGACTTTGGATGCGCTAAAATATCGGAAAGTGGATGGAAAAAACTCGGAGTCGATAGAAGAGCTCAGTGGAAATGTCCCACGTGCAAGATTTCGTCACCAGCTGTAACTCCCTCCGAAACGGCGTCCATGGAAACCATACTTTTCGAAATCAGAGACATGAAACGACAGCTACTTAACTTGCCAACATTGGTGGATGACATACGAGTTATTAAAGATGAGTTATCCCAAGTTAAAGTAACGTGCGAATGTACAGGCGGAAAACTCGAAGAATATGGCTCCAGACTGGCTGAAGTAGAAACTAAAGTAAATGAACTTGAGAAGCTCCAGGTAACATTAAATGTTTTGCGGACTGATTTAGAGAAGATAAAGTTTGAGTTTACGACCCAGGAACAACGATCCCGGTTAAACAATGTGGAGATCAAAGGGGTTCCGAATAGAAAAAGTGAGAACCTATTCACAATCGTCGATGCTATCGGCCGTAAAGTTAATTATAACTGTCCGAAAGCTCAAATAAACTATATCTCCAGGGTTCCCATATTTAATTCTAATGAGAAACTCATTATAGTGAGTTTCTTAAACAGATACGTTAAAGAAGATTTTATTGCGGCAGCACGCGCTGATAAGGCGCTGTCTGCCTCAGATATTGGTTTCCAAGGAACATCACAACGCATCTACGTCAATGACCATCTGAGCGTAGACTACAAGAAGCTACTAAGCAGAGTCAAGGTCATTGCCAAGGAGAAAAACTACGAGTATGTATGGGTTAAACACGGTAAAATACACTTATTAAAAAATCAGTCCTCCAAACTTATTATCATAAGAAAGGATTCAGATTTAAACAAGATAGTCTAAAATGCTTCCTAGTTCGTCCTCATAGTTCTGTACCTAATCACTTCGTTATAGTTGTAATTATATTGTACTATTGTCATCTGTTTTTAAATAAATCAAAATTTAAAATATTCCAAATAAGTCAAATTTATAATACCATAACTAACTATTGTAAAATGTTGAGCATCTCTGCCGCACTAATGCGCTTGACACCTCTTATTTGTTTCTTTAAAACTTTAATCTGTGTTTCTTATCATGCAGTTTACTTTAAAGCTCTAACGCATAATTATATCCTCTTCACGATCGATTTCACACATAAACATTATTGTTTGCTTTCATGCACAAATATTGTATTGTTTGTACCTTGCTTGGGCGCATTCTTAATTGAGTTATACCGTGTTTGCACGTTATTATTTTCAATCTACCTTATCTTTAATTTATTATTATACCAGTGTCATATTTTATTACAATATACTTACGTGTATTCAGTTATTGACTCTATTTTCAATGGCCACTAATGCTATTAATAACTTGAATATATACTACCAAAACGTTCGTGGGCTTAGAACTAAAACTGATATTTTCTATCGTCAAATGTTACGTAACTCGTTTGATATTATTGTTCTCACAGAGACGTGGTTACTTGATGGGATATCGGACTCTGAATTTTTCGACAATCGGTACATCGTATGGCGCCGTGATCGTGATTATGTTACTACCGGGCAATCGCGTGGTGGAGGTGTGTTAATTGCGACTCGTAGGGAATTATCGGCAGTCTCTCAACCACTTTTTAATTCTACAGCAGAGGACTTTTGGTTAAGCTTACGACTGAAAAATTCTAACACACGTTCCTACTTTAACTTGCATCTCTGTGTTATCTATTTATGTAAACAAAACTTTGGTCTTTCTTTTTCATTACAATTGTCTAACTTTCTCTTAAAGTTAAACCAAACGGTTATCAATAATGTCTCGGACACATTTCTTGTTGTGGGTGATTTTAATCTGAGCGGAGTAAATTGGCTGCCCTCCGATAATCTATTTCTTGTCCCATCAAACGTCAATACCCATGATGAATATTCCCTTATCGATGAACTATGTGCGCTAAACTTTAATCAATATAATGGCATTCTCAATGGGCACTGCAAAATCTTAGACTTAGTTCTTTCAAATAATACAGTTACTGTAGCTGAATGTTCAGATCCGTTAGTGCCCATTGATGCTTACCATCCGGCATTACTCGTTGATGTATGTTTTGTAGAAACCAGTGTGCTGGAGTGTGCATCTCGTACTCGATATTTATTTGACAAAGGTGATTTTAATTCGATCAATAATGATGTTAGTATGATCGATTGGGAACGCGAGTTCTCAAGTCGGACAATTGATGAATCTGTTCACTTTTTTAATCACGTAATATCTGATCTGCAACAAAAATATATACCACAAAAGCTTTGTCATAATAAATCTTATCCGGTCTGGTATAGCTTACCACTTATAAAATCTATAAAAGAGAAATATAAATACCTAAAAAAATTTAAGACCTATGGCAATAAATCGGATGAATTAACCTATAAGCTTCTTCGTGAAAGAGTAAAATTACTTGAATCGCAATGTTATACCAGTTATTTGGAACTAACTGAGGAGTCAATCAAAGCAAATCCGAAATATTTTTGGACATTTGTGAAAAAGCGTCATAACTCGAATGCGGTCCCTAGTACTTTAATTTATAAGAATCAAACTTTGCTTTCTGGTGAATCAATATGTGAGGCGTTCTCTGCATATTTTCAGTCAAATTTTCTTGATCCTATCTGTACCAATAACACTAACCCCAATTATTATTCTTCTTCTTTTACCGAATCATCTGTAGCAGATATTTCTAGCATAACAGTAAACGTTGAGAACGTGAGCAACTTACTTCGCAAACTGGACACATCTAAAGCGGCGGGCCCGGATAATATTTCACCAAAATTTATCTAATCTATCTATCTCAACCTTTCTCAATTCTATTCAGAAAATCCTTATGTACTGGTATTGTCCCTAAAATATGGAAATCAGCTTTTATAACGCCCATCCATAAAAAAGGACCCAAAACTGAGATTACAAAATATAGGCCAATATCGAAATTATGTATCATAGCCAAGGTTTTCGAAAGGATTGTCTATAATCAAGTGTATTCGGCTCTCAAACATTCATTCACCCCATTTCAACATGGTTTTCTGAAGGGCAGGTCTACAGTCACGAACCTAATCTTGTTGAATGATTTTATAACTGAAGCCATGGATAAGGGTGAGCAAGTAGATGTAGTCTATACTGACTATAGCAAAGCTTTTGACCGCATTGACCATGACATCCTACTTCGTAAATTAAATAGCATGGGTATACGCGGTGACTTGCTTAGATGGTTCTCCTCTTATTTGGAAAACAGGTCTCAAGCTGTAGTGCTAAACAACTATATTTCAAGTTGGGTTCCTGTCCCCAGTGGATGTCCTCAAGGTTCTCTGCTTGGCCCTTTGTTGTTTACTGTCTATGTTAACGACATCGACTCATGTTTTATGTCTTCTCAACTACTGTGCTTCGCTGATGATATGAAAATATACGCTACTATATCTTCACTAGAAGACACGACTACTCTTCAGGCTGACCTACAACGCTTGGAGGAGTACTGTCGTACGAGTAGGTTGGACCTTAATCCCGAAAAATGCTCGGTGGTAACGTATTCACGTAAACGCTCAGTTATATCTACGACATATACCCTGGGCGGTCAATTACTATCTAAATGTAATTCTATTCGCGACTTGGGCGTGCATCACGACTGCAAACTTATCTTTGACACACACGTGAATGCAATTATCGCTAAAGCGTCTAAGTCATTGGGATTTATCATGCGATTGTCTAAATGTTTCACTAAGGCCAAAACATTAAAAATTCTTTACTGTACTTTCGTTAGAAGTCAGTTAGAATATGCAACCGAAATATGGAATCCATGCTACCAAAAATATGTCGAGCGAATTGAGAACATACAAAAAAGATTCGTAAAATTTTTGTGCTTTCATCAAAGGGTTCCGTATCAGTCCGAAAATTACTTAAACCTGTGTAAACAGTATCATTTGTTACCTTTATCAACTCGCCGCGAGATCTCCGATTGTATTTTAATGTTAAAAATCTTTAAAAATGACATCGATAGCCCCGATCTCTTATCTAAATTTAATTTTAATGTTCCGTCAAAAACTCGCTTTAATCCACCTATATGTGTACCATTTGCATCCTCAAATTACAGGCAAAACTCTTATGTTGTGCGTGCAAGCAGAAACTTCAATAAATTGTGTAAGCAGCATGATTTTGATCCATTTAGCACGAGCGTGGTCGCGGCTAGAAGGTGCTTAAGCCTCAATTTCTTTAAATGAAACAGTGTATAACCGTTATAATTCTAGTGGTGGCCATGTAATTATGTTTGTTTAAACTATGTTAGCCTTATGTGTGTATAATTATGTAGCTATAATTTTGTATACTACCAGTTTGATAGATTATAAGTAAATTTTGTTTCTTTTTTGTTTATTTCCTAAGTAAGAACGTTCACTCTAGTTTTATTTTTCTAGATTTTATACGTGAAGACTTGTTATTGGCTGTCTGTCTACTTTACTGTTATCATTTTGTTATATTTTGCTGTAAGTCTTCCATAGAAATTAAATAAATAAATAAATAAATAAATAATCTTTATTTTAAGAACAATGTAGTCAAAAATATTGTTTTATGATAAAAAAAAGGAACCACGGAGTTTCTTATCCGCTCTTCTCAATGGGAAATCTAGGTTCTAGGTCTCTAGATCTAGATTTTTATATTATCTTAAAAGTGCCCCCCAATCTGACGACATAATTGTGAAAATCTATAGATTAGAATTCTGTTCTGTTCTGTTCAACAGTGGACGTCATTTAGTTGATATGATGAGTTTACGGTTACTTATTTTCTGTCATTGATTGATTCTCAAGGTTCTAGATAACAAAAGACAACAAAATTGCCGTGCCTCCACCTACGTACTCCTACACTGTAAGAGTATAAATAAATAAAAACTTGCTCTGATTCTGTGAAAAGTGGGTGCCAATAAAAAGGGCAATCGCGTTAACCATAAATAAATATTTGTATCATATGTTTTCTAAAGATTTTCCAGCGTTGTCTTGACTACCTATAGATCATTATCAATGTTGACAAAGTTTGGTTTATGTACCTAATTTAGAGATTGAAAATTGATGCTCGGTCGACTATCTTTAATGTGATTAATAACATCTCAACTCTGATTTGTGCGCACCGTTGGTATAGTGGCTAAGCGATTTTCTTTCAGAGCTGCGTGTCGTGGGTTCGATTCCAGCACGGAACAAATAAATATTTGTATGATCTACGGATAGTCATTTCGTGTATGGGTGTTTGTGTATGTGGAATATATGTCTGTAAACTGTACCCAAAACGTAATACCGATTTAAAATTAAAATTATAATGGGTATATGTAATACTGCTAACTGTACTCTTTGGCTTCACACGGATCTATACATAAAACGCATTTGTGATTTGTCACGATATTTTCCTGATGTAAACGACAGCGACAAACCTTGCCGAAGTATCGTGCTATCTAACAGTAAAAGCCTCATTCAAATCCCTTCAGTTGTTTTGGAGGTAAAGCCTATCAACGCAAAAAGATATTCTCATATTTTATAATTAGTACAGATGAACAAACAAATTTCTTGACAGATGCCTTGCCATGTGGGCCTAGGTCTAGGCCTAGGCGATTAGACTATCACTGCTACTGCGGGTTTGATCACGGAACAAATATTTATATCTACTGATAGTTGTTTCGGATCTGGGTGTTTGTACATGTGAGATTTATGTCCGTTAACTGCCTTGCACCGTTTTATTAACACAGAGAAAAAAAATAGATGCTTTCAAACTACTCTTTTTTATTAAATATCAATTTGTCAGATATTGAATAGTTCAGGAGGAACGCAACCAGATGATTTATGGCCCTCCTGTAAAAGGCAATCAAAGATACTTTTTTTATTTAGGACGGAAATCTGGCTGCCGTTTGCCTAAGCGATTGCCACCGCTCCTAAACTTTCAAACACCACAGAAGTTGCTGATGTGTTCCTAGCCTTTAGGGCAGAAATCTCCTTGACGGTCCCGGAGTTATATGTCTGCCATATTTTTGGGGGTCGGGCTTCCAGTGTTCGCCCACGGACGATACAAAACGCAGAAACACTGTTGCTACTGTGGAAATTGCTACTACACTCCGGTATCCTGTGACAGCGCGGTACTTCCTTGGTCAAGCCAGCCCCATTTACGGTTTAGTCAACTAACGACTACAGCTAAACTCTCCCACGCTTTACTTTTCTATTATTTATTAGGTTTTGTTTATCCGTGTGGTGTCCGGATTAAGAATTTAGCACCACTCCATCTCCTCCCGTGGAGGTCGTAACAGTCGACTAAGGGACACTTAACCAGAGGGATGGCAGCAGCGTCCCTTTTGAATGAACAGTAGCATTTCTGCGCTCACCAACCCGTCTGTCAAGCGTGGTGAGTATCGGAAAGGTCCTCCCAAAAAATGACAACACGACTGTTGCACCGGCCCCCAGATCCCGGCAGCCCCACTATTCCTGGTTATGGTAGCGGCTAGGGTAACGGCGGGGCAGGGGGTGCTAAGAATCACCGGAAGGGATTCGGCTACTACCCCAAACGAAAACTGGCCCTGGTAACGTATAACACACGCACACTGAGGGCAGACGAAAATATTGTTGAGCTGGAAGAAGAAATAGATAAGTTGCACTGGGATATCATGGGTCTATCAGAAGTCCGAAGAGAGGGGGAGGACACGATAACCCTGAAATCCGGAAACTTATTCTACTACCGGAAAGGCGAACATCTGTCTCAAGGTGGTGTCGGGTTTCTTGTCCGCAGGTCCCTCATTAACAGCATAGTGGCCATCGAAAGTGTGTCGAGCAGGGTAGCGTACCTTATACTCAGAATATCCAAGAGGTATACGTTGAAGATCATACAGGTCTACGCACCGACCGACGGGGTGCTCTTCTTCAAAAAGGGTGTTAACCTGTTGAAGAATTATAGAACCATCTCACTTATGGGCCATGTTTATAAGCTGTTTTCAAGGGTCATCACGAATCGTCTCGAGCGCAGGTTTGATGACATCCAGCCTCCCGAACAAGCTGGTTTCCGAAAAGGTTTCAGTACCATAGACCACATCCATACGCTGCGGCGGATTATACAGAAAACCGAGGAGTATAATCTGCTACTATGCTTGGCGTTTGTGGACTATAAGGAAGCCTTCGATTCGATCGAAATCTGGGCAGTGCTGCAATCTCTGCAGCGGTGCCAGATTGACTATCAGTACATTGAAGTGTTGAAGTGATTATACAGAAACGCCACCATGTCGGTCCAAGTACATGAACAGAGCACGGAGGCAATTCCATTGCAGAGAGGTGTGAGACAGAGGGACGTAATTTCCCCGAAACTGTTCACCGCTGCAATGGAGGATGCCTTCAAACTACTGGAGTGGAAAGGATTCGGCAATAATATCAATGGCGAGTATATCAATCATCATCGATTTGCCGATGACATCATAGCCATGGCAGAATCGCTGCAAGAGCTCAGCACAATGCTCGATGATCTCAACAGAGTTTCCCAACAGGTGGGCCTTAAAATGAACATGGGCAAGACAAAAGTCATGTCAAATGCCCATGTCGTGCCCATCCCAATATCCGTCGGGAGCTCTGTTTTCGAAGTTGTTGACCAGTATGTCTACCTGGGACAAACTGTCCAGTTAGGTTGGTCTAACTTCGAGAAAGAGGTCAACCGTCGAATCCGACTCGGCTGGGCAGCGTTTGGGAAACTTCGCAACGTCTTTTCGTCCACAATACCTCAATGCCTCAAGACGACGGTCTTGAACCAGTGCGTGTTACCGGTGATGACATATGGAACAGAGACGTGGACACTCACAATGGGCCTCATAAGAAAGCTCAAGGTCACTCAGCGAGCTATGGAGAGAGCTATGCTTGGTATTTCTCTACGAGATCGAATAAGAAATGAGGAGATCCGTAGAAGAACTAAAGTTGTCGAGATAGCTGAAAGGATTAGTAAACTGAAGTGGCAATGGGCAGGGCATATTGCTCGTAAAACTGATGGCCGTTGGGGCACAAAGGTTCTCGAATGGAGACCGCGCACCGGAAAACGCAGTGTGGGACGACCTCCAACGACACCTCGTTGTCGTTGTCGTTGTCCACCGACAGACGACCTGGTGAAGGTAGCTGGGAGTCGTTGGCTGAGAGCGGCATGTGACCGCTCGTTGTGAAAATCTAAGGGGGAGGCCCTTGTTCAGCAGTGGACGTCCTGTGGCTGATATGATGATGATTAGGTTTTGAAATGAGTAAGCCATACCATCCTCGAACGAGGCCGATTTTCACGTATAAACATTTCCTTTCTGAAATTGGTGTCTGGATTACGAATTTAGCAATACTCCGTCTCCTCCGGTGGAGACGTTTATGACGACATGGTTGATGCAGTGGCTGGTACAGTCGACTGCTGCGCTCCGGGTCGCGGGTTCGATTCCCGCACGGAACAAATATTTGTATGATCTGCAGGTAGTTGTTCCGGGTCTGAGTTTATTGTGTGTGGAATTTATGTCTGTAAACGCACCCACTACACAGAAGAAACCCTAGTATGGGGCAACGTTTTATAAAAGCAGAAAAAAAATAGATTAACGTATTCAAATCCAGAGGGATAGGCAGCAGCGTCCCTCCTGTGGAACAGTAGACATTCTGCGCGCACGGACCCGCCTACCAAGCGTGGTGACTACTGCCAAATTGCCCCAACATTGACGACACACGGCACGTAACCGGCCGTTTATTGGAAAAGCCATCGTTTAGTATTGGATGTATTTCGGCTGATCTGATGATGATGATGTTACTGACAAGATAGTTTTCCGTAAGATCGCGGTTTCCTGTGATGGTAAGCGAAGCTAAGGTTTTTGAACCATTATTCCAATATTTTAAATGTTCGTGCAAGGAGTGGGTTCATGGGTATAGGATCACGAGGATCGAGCCAAAGGTGCCATAATTTCAGACGCAGCAAAATTCGGGAGGCGACCTAAATGAGTGCTATACTAAGAAGATCAGACAAGGACTAAGGCGCCTGCAATTACATCCACCCCTGACGTTCATATCAATAGTACAGTTGGTGGAGTACGAACTTATAACCTCTTGATTGGCAGTTCGTGACCATTGGGTAATTGGATCTACTTTTGAATACTTCGAAGCATAGTATAATAACATCTGCGTGCAACTATCCCACTGTAGGGTAGGGGTGTGTGATAACTTGCGTCAGGCAGTAGGTGATGCGCCCGCTCCTTCTGAGTCAGGTTCCGAAGAGCGGCTGGACGGCCTCGACGACGCACTTCATCGCAGACTGCATCCGCAGGCAGTGACGCCACTTTCCAAGTGCGTACTACCATGTTAGCCACCTCAGCCTGTCTAACACCCCTGGAGGTGCAACTTCGCTGCTCTGGCGGAGGGATAGTGTCTGACGCACGCATCCATCTCCGCCAGGATGTCGAAAAAGTCGTTGTACCTATGGAGAAGAACTGGCAAGAAACTCCAAAAATATAATCCTTTAAAATATATGATAATATTAGAGTCTTAGTACTTAATACAATAGAACCGTCAAAAAGTCATGTGATTGCATGCCTATGTGTGGGGCAAATACACACATATTTATGGACAATGATAATTCATTGCCTAAAAATAACATTGATATAGCAGTGAAAAGCTGACCAGGCCCGACAGGGTGCCCCGTTCATGGGCATAACGCATGCATCAGCATAGCTCAGCTCAACCATAAAGCAGGCAACTTAACCAAACAACACACAACGCCAGCCTCAACAAGACATTTTAGTGAGCATATCAGACTCATACTGCTATTACATTAGTGGCCACATAATGCTCACTTTCACATAGTGGAAAACACATTTGTTTATACTATAAACAGTTTACATCCATTCCTATAGTTAAAATTAACATTGAATACATTGAGCAGACTAATAAAATAGTACTAACTCTGTGGATTATTGTACTCTGTCCCTGGCAGTGACCACGCGCATAAAACTCAACCGTCGTATAATAAAATTTAAACAATAAAAGCGGAATAATCCATAAAGTTGGCTTTATTTCTACATTGAGTATTTTATTGAGAAGCAAGGTAGCGGGCCGATGTTTCCATTTTACCCTCGGTCTTTGAAAATTACTCTTTGTGCTGGAGAATGTCTTCGTTGCAAAGATTTATAAACTAAGTGTTAAACAACAGGTAACTCAACTGCAGAACTCGATTTGGCGTTCCTTTAATTCAATGCTGGTGACTGGCGTGTTCATCTGGTTTGGACTTTTTTGTCGGGAAGAAATCCTCATAAACTTTCTCCACCCTGGGTAAGGGCAGAGGAGGCCTACCGGTTTAAACCCTACTGTATTCCTGCTAGTTACCTATGGCAGCGGAGTCTAGCGACTAGCGCCTAGCGCCTAGCGGCTTAGGCTGCAGAACTGATATGTATCTACAATGTTAACGACATTCTTAGCACGATCATCATTTCGGCCAAATGAAGTCCACTGATGGACACAGGCCTCCCCCAAAGATCACCACAACGACCGATATGGGTGTGATGTGGGCTCATTGGGGGGTTTTGCCATAATCGCCACGCTTGGCAGACGAGTTGGAGTTCGCAGTTGAGTTGTTAATGTAATAGAAGGACGCTGCTGCCCATCCTCCGGCTAATCCCTTAGTCGACTCTTACAACACCCACGGGAGGAGATGGGGTGGTGGTATTTGAGCCTAATTAAAAATAATAATATAAATCTCTAAAAATATAACAAATAAAAACAAAAAACATTAATATGAGTCTTTTCGACACCGACAAAAAGTATTGTCCTTAAAATTCAGACCACACTAGTCTACTCAAGACTCATAGATAGAATATTGAGTGACACTGAATAACGAAAACTTTAATCAATTTGACATTAATTCGCCTGTATAAAATAAGAATTGATGATATAAAAGTTTACACAACAACACATTTTACGTAATAAATTATGAAGAGATGAAATATAAAATAAGCAATATGTAATAATATTTATAATGGTTATTGCTTCAAAGATCAATCTACCGGGTGAAGAGTTTTCTTCTAAATAAGCCTGCACCATCGTCGTCCACATTATCGCAAAACATCAGAAGAGATAGTACTCTACTGCTAGCCTATTCAATTTTAATAAAGCAAATATGGTATCCAACAAGACACGAAAATAGATAGCTTTATGATTTCACAAGAAAAACCAAAAATCAACGATTGTCCAAGTCCAAACAATTAGTAGTCTCTTCGTTAGTGGTGTAGTTAGTTAAGTGCCGAGTAAGACCTGCACGCGACATGGGTCAGCGCTGAGATGCGGCAGCTTTACCAACTACTATTGTTACTCGGGGAGGTTTACGACTACTTGGAAATCCGCTTTAAAGCCTTAACTTCTAAGAAAATAATTGTGTAGGGTTCTTGTGTCTTGGATACGAACTCTATGTTATGTTTGTTAGTTGTAGTCGCTCTTCTTTGGCTGAGTGTTACACAATTATGGTTATACTAGCAACCCGCCCCAGCATCGCACGGGTAGAACTAATTATATAGATAATTATTTAGTGCTCGAGCGGTTTTTTGGTATTTTGGTAATTTAGTGCCAAAATTACCAAAATACAAAAATAATTTACTAGTGATCCGATCACTCCAAACTTTACAGGATCACCCACTGTCCTAATCTGAAGCTAAATCTCCAAGCTACAAGGTCTGGGGTTGGAAGCTCTTTTCATCCGCCATACTCACAAGACCTTGCGCCTGCTGCCTTCTACTTTTTCCAGAATTTGGATAACTTTTTGGCAGTACAAAATACCTTTGAAGAGTTGCTGCCTCCCGTACATCTGATTTCTTCAAGATGGGCACCAATAAACTGCCACTGCGTTGGCAAAGATGCATAGATTGCATGGGTGACCACGTAGATTAATAAAAATATAGAAAAAAAAACTATGCTTTAATTCGGAGAAAACGGCCGTTTCATAGGTTAAAACCTAATTTATAGATACTACTACGGTTCCGTGTGATTTCCGGCAATGAATAAACCACCTCTATCCACCCATGGGTATCGTAAAGCGACTAAGGGGTCCCATCTTCTAATAACAACACGCTGCTATCACCAATCCTGCCATCCATGGTGATTATGGCAATATCCCCTATAACTGCTCATTGTCGTGACCAT
The DNA here is from genome assembly GCA_947459985.1 of Diloba caeruleocephala. Classification (NCBI taxonomy): domain Eukaryota; kingdom Metazoa; phylum Arthropoda; class Insecta; order Lepidoptera; family Noctuidae; genus Diloba; species Diloba caeruleocephala. Next base: position 11,157,542 of record OX381618.1, read on the forward strand.
TGAGAGGCCTATGTACTGTACTGTGTACGTATATGGCTTGATGTATTTGTGTTACAAAAATCTATTTAAGTCTTTAATAAAAGCCTACATTTAGCAATTGGTAAAATTGCTGTCGATGATGATATTTGAGCTTTTACCAATCCAAGCACAATTAAGGTCGTCATTTATATTGGATTGGGTATCACTGCTATTTATAAATTAGACTTGCATTTCGTGTACTTAGTTATTCTGCTCCAAAATCCACTAAATGGTTTCGAATGTAGTTTTTACTGTTGAGTAATATGGTTCATCGGCAAGGTTATAGACTGCCTACATCTTACCTTGGAAAAATATCGTGACAAATGACATGCTTTTTTATAATTAACCCGTGGGAAACCAGCGTGCGTCGCTGTATAATTAAAGTATTGTTACATTTATGGATACCTAATGTAGAAACCTGTCTAATGATATGAAATATGTATCCCTATAACCCTAGTCAGTTGTATCATAGTATAACAACTTTTTACCATAGTTCATCACCATATCAGCCAAAGAACATCCACAGCCGAAGAAAGGCCTCTCCATAGACTTTTACAGTTTTCGACGGGGGGAAATTTGCCAGTACTACTACTACTATTCCTACAGCGCTTGGCAAGTGGATTGGTGACCGCATTATGGCCACTGTTCCATAAAAGGGACGCCACTGCCCATTCCGCTTAAGTAAAGTTGCTTAGTCGCCTACAGGCGGAGATGGAACGTGCTATATTTTTAATCTGGACACAACACTTAACATTTAATGACACCTAATGTAAGCGCTTGTCTAATGATATTAATATTGCTATAACCGCAGTCATTTATATAAAATAAAAAAGTATGAATAATATATTTACGCTCTTCATTGGCTCACTCACTGACTGACTCTGTAACGCTGTAAGGAAAAATGTATTGAAATATGTGTTTATTAAATTAAAGTATTTGTTATAATGGTTGCCTGAGGCGCCTTATACCTACTGGTTAACAATAGTTAAGGTTCGATTACGCAATCCATAGGATAATATTTCTATTAAACCTTTCAATATCAAAATTACTATAAACTAAACTTGTTATTGATGTTTCATGTGGGTTAATAATATAATAAATGTATGTACTAGGGTTGCACGTTGCAAGTCTGCGTGCTCATACCGAATGGCCCCCGGCAGACGCTGTCTTCTTGGTCTTACATGGTCACGTGCCGCCGTGTGCGCAGCACAGCACACAGCGAGGCGTGGGAGATCCTTTACAATCCTCCCCGAGACACTTGTCGCAGGCACGCTTTACTCCTGGGGGCCGGCCTTTCTACAGTCGTCTTCCCTCCGCTAGGGGGGGGGGGGGGGTGACCGCTTTGCAGTCATCATCCCCGAGATATGCCTAAAGGCATGGCACTAATGCGCAGTTCTAGTGTGATCTTACTAAGACTTGGGGGGCTCCCCTTTGGTTCCGAAGATGACCGCTCCAGTGGTTTTAGCCGATAGGAGTCCAGCTTGTCCCTTCGCCTTTCCCCGGGTCGGAGGCAGTTCATATAGAATTTCTACTGGGGACCAATAAAAATAACAAGTGTTGCACGTATCTTTAAGGCATGTATGGATGCAGCACGAATTAATTAAATAAATGCGATAAATTTCCGTAAGCTATTTCGATTCGCAGAACTCAATTTATTTATTGTAACAAGTGTTATCATGTCTAAAAGTTTGTCTAACCAATGAAAGAACACGATGTTTAACATACATACACACGTTATACATAAATCGGCCTTAATATGTTTACCAAGTTTATTCCATAAATAACATACAGAAAAAGTTAGATAGAAATCTGATATTTACCTAGTCTGTTATTTAATACGGTTACGTACACGCGATATTTATTCGACATGTGTTTAGTAATAAATCGATACATGTGTGATACAGAGGAAATAGTGCGCGTTATAAAATGGAAATCTGTAGTGTATCTATTTGTCGATTGTCAAGTGTTTAACAAGCACTTTCCGGGTTTCTCTACTCGAAAACCAGTTCAAATGTGCGCTTCAATAACTCCCTTGCTACACAGATATCTGGACCGTTCGATTTATCAAGTAAATGTAGGCTACAAAACAAGCGGGTTAGTAAAGGAGTAATTGTAAATTATTCCTTTTTGTTTATCTGGCGCCGGATACAATGGAATAGATACTGGAATGGTAATTCGTGAGCTACAATTGAGCCTGAAGTGTGCAGTCATGTTTTAAGCGTCATCATCTTTATCATTTCAGCTGAAAGACGTCCCCTGCTGGACATATGTATCTCCTAAGTATGGCCACAACGACCGATCTCACTTTGTGTTATGTGCTCACCCACAAAATGGGGCGACCCATTTGCCATATTCATTACACGTCGCTTAGTAGGCGGGTTGGCGATCGCAGTTGAGTTGTAAATGCACTCAAAGGACGCTACTGCCCATCCTCCGGTCGTTTACTATAGTCGCTTTTCGCTTTTTATACCCAGAGGATGAGATTGAATATTCGTGTATTTGACCTAAAATAAATTAAAGTAACAAAATAGCCCACATTTCTTCTTTTCTAGCGACAAAAGATGCATTAGCAGCCTTTAAATAACACTTGCTATTTAGCTTAGATTTAGCAATCTCTCGTAAACATATAACTACTCATTGATGCACTTTCTGAGGCTCAAAAGAAAACATGTCGATGGTAATTTAGATAGAATAGAATAGAATCGTCTATGCAGTAATTATACCATAACAGACACTTTTACATATATACTATACGTCATATTGAAACGACGGAGGGCATTTCACAACACGAAAACCTCTGGGAAGAAATGCCGAAAGAATCGCGGTTCGGTCTTCTTTTCATATTTGTGTAATTATGTTTTAACGATCTTGATGAATACATTGCGTTTATAGCAATCCATACGTAAGAGTAGTGTACATAAAGACAACCTATAACTGAAGGGCTGTATATCTGACTAAACTAGCTACATCGCATGATTATGATTTATTTGATCTACAATTCTACATAGCTATGTCTAGAATGTTTTGGAATGTTTTGCCTTTGATTTTATGCGATAAACACACTGTACAAAGCCAAAAAACTTCAACTGCTAAACAAGGGCCACCCCAGCAGATGACCGGTTACATACCCGTGTCATTATGGAGTTTCTTGCCGGCTCTTCTCCATGAGATCAACTATTTGGAACCGTGCAACTTAAATTCTGACGTTTCATAAGTGCCAATATTTCGTTTATTTGTAATAAAAGTTTTGACTTTGACAGAATTTTAAGGGGAATTTGTCAGTATTCACTAAGCTTATCAGATGGGTCGGTGAGCTCAGAATGGCTTCTGTTTTACAGAAGAGCTGCATTATTATATACTAAACGCTGCTGCCCATCCCTCTGGATTAAAGTCTCTCACGGCCAAAATTAATAATCAATCTAATCCAAAATCTGTAGTTTTAAGATTTTGAACTTTGATCTGTTTTTGTGTTAGGATCACAATTAACCCAAAAAATATACAAATACTCAATCTGAAATCCAACGATTTTGGAGTAGATTGATTATTAATTTCGGCCGTAAGTCGCCTTTTACGACATCCACAGGAGGAGCTGGGGTGGTGCTATACTCTTGATCCGGCCACTACACGGAATCTGGACACCGTACGGAATATAACCCAGTAAATATAATGGAACTGATTAATTTTAACGCGAGTGCTTTTTGTACTGTTGCAAAATATAATATTTATCTATATATTAAATACGTGAAGAAAAAACTTTGTACCCCTTTTTAAGCAGACTGTGCGTATGAGTCTGAGACTTGGCACAGTTTAAGTTCAGGAGGAGCAGCGCAGAACGTTAAAATTAAGGTTAAAAAAATGGTCGAATTTCGGCCACTTGGTGACCACTAGCAATATTTAATGCATGAAATTACATTCTTATTAACCCGCCTGCCAAGCGTGGTGAGTACTGGCAAATTCCATCCAATATGATGACACAGGATTATGGAAATCTATGGGGAAGGCCTTTGTTCAGTAAGTAGTGGACGTTGTATGGCCGGTATGATGTAAATAATTAGAGAAAATAAACTTTTACAAGTAATTTTCACATCCATTTCATATCGATTTTAAGTTGTCGTAAGTATAACTGTATTGCGGATACTGGATAAGTCTAGGATCTCTGAATATTTGATAGGATCTGATAGTATGCATTTAGAAATATGCAGTAAACGGATAATAAGATAAACTTCATCTCTATAATCTAATTTCCGTTTAAATTTTTACATATAAGTATTTCTCAATAAAACGATGTAAGGCATATTGTAGGGGGTTTAGAAAGTACAGCCACCAATAAAGCGAGTGCCTGAAATAAAGGGATGTTTTTGTATGCAGAGAGCGAAACCGCCTGCTATATATTTTGTTTCTTTCTACAAATTTCAATTAGGCTTCATAATAAGCGGTCGAGGGACAGTGACTGAACTACGTTGAATATACATACATTATTTCACTCTGACCTCTCACATTTATAAATCTCATTCGACTCTGAACACTGTATTTAAGTACCTAGTTGGTTTGGATTACAGTTAAAACACTTTTAGTTGGATGACGCACTTATTTTAAAAACTATTCACATCGGTAGCTTGTATAGGTCACTATTGAAAGGACATAAAGGAACTTGATACGGATCTATTTCAGTCCAGAAATGTCCACAGTAGACCATTGACCATTATCTGTATCAGATATACAAATGCTATAACTTCAGGGTCAGGGAAAGTATGGATAAAAAGAAGTATTCTTTCATAAACCATTTAAGTAGTAACTTAGTTACAACCATAAAGGAGCACACCAGAAAAAAGAACGTTAGGAAAAACAACTGGCCGTGTGGTGCCGGCCCAGAATATCACCACCCCATTTCCTCCCGTGGGTGTCGTAAAAATCGACTTAGGGATTAGCCGGAGGATGGGCAGCAGCGTACTTCGAGTACATTAACAACTCAACTGCGATCGCCAAGCGTGGCGATTATGGCAAACCCCCCCAATGAGCCCACAAAACACCCATATCGATCGTTGTGGTAATCTTTGGGCGAGGCCTGTGACCAGCAATTCAATTCAATTCAATTCATTTATTCAGGAACAATTTAAATTGTATTTGAATTTTAAGATAAAACATGATTAATTAATTCAATAAAAAAAGCAATAAGTACATACATTAATTTAGAAAATACATAAATTAAGAAAACCCACACACAAAAATAAAATTAATGTCGTAAATAACCTTTATATTTTTAGTTATTAATTAAAGTCAAAAATCAATTTAATTTCTAGCAGATTCACATAATGAATTATATAGTTAAATAATAATATAAAAGTCATTAATTAGATCAGTGATTAATAATTCATTCTAATAAGTCACGTATACCTAACCTATCTACATTCTACAAATCGTCAACAGAGTAATAACACTCCTTCAACAGAAACTGCTTTAGCGTGGTTTTAAATTCTTTTAAGTAATATTCTTTAATTCAATTGGCAGTTTATCAAATAATTTTAACTTTAACTATATTAAGGTGAGGCACGATTTTGGTCTGAAAGTCTTTTCGCCTAGTACTCTCCCTCTGACCTCTTTCTTCTTCAAATTCATATTCGTGTGAGTACTTTGCAAAGTTAGTCAGTAGTATCAGAATATACAAACTTGGAACCGTCAGTATCTCAAGATCCTTGAAATATTGTTTACACGACACTTGTTGTCTAATACGAACCATCGTTCTGATAGCTCTTTTCTGCAGAATAAACGCTCTCTGTATGTTGTAATCAAAACTACCCCCCCAGAATAGAATACTGTATCTTAGCCTTGACTCTACTAGTGCAAAGTATATCGTTCTTAGCTGTGGTATAGTAACCTCATCACGGAGGCTCCTGATCGCATAGCAAGCCGAACTAATATTTTTTTCCAAATTGGTGAGTTCATGTTTCCAGTTTAAATGGCTATCCACATAGACTCCGAGAAATTTGATAACTTCTACACTATTAATAGACTCTCCGTTTATAGAACTCATCAGTCGAGCACCATTTCTAGATGTAGGTCTAAATAAAATAACATTTGTTTTGCTGGAATTAATTATAAGATTATTGACCGGAAACCAGTTCTTGAAAGCACCTAGGCCTTCATTTACTCTTTGACTGAGACATTCCAGGTTATCGGCTGAATCAATCGCATTAGTATCATCAGCGAATATAACCAATTCTACTGCCTCATCTGAGATGTCAGTTATGTAATTCATTAGGTCATTCATGAAGATTATGAAGAATGTTGGTCCAAGTATAGAGCCTTGCGGGACGCCCATTTTAACGCGAATTATTTTTGACTTAAAGGCTTCTTCACATCTGTTCTTGTCTTCATTTTTCTCTTTTGCAATTGCATTAACTTCTAAATACTTAATTCTATTTTCCAAATATGATTTAAGTATTTTTAAAGCCCTACCTCTAATTCCATAGTGTTCTAGTTTAATCAGAAGTAACTCATGGTTAACAGTGTCAAAAGCGGAACTTAAATCAAGGAAGAGACCTGCTACTTTCTCTTTTTGATTCATTCGAGTGACAACACTCCTCACCAGCGCATTTATTGCGTCTTGGGTACTAACATTGGTCTGATAACCGAACTGTTTATGACTTATATCTTGATTCAAGTTCAGATGTCTAGTAAGTCTTACTTTAATTAATTTCTCAAGAATCTTCGATAAACTTGGGAGAAGTGAAATAGGCATGTACATATTGGGGTGTGTAGTGGACTTCATTCGGCCGAAATGATGATGGTGGTAGGAAAAACAAAAATATGTAATATGTACGATGTATTCAATTTTTAACATTAATAAACAGTGTCATCATATTCAGCATATTTTACAATACTTCGAATGGCTGAGTATCGCCAATGTTCTCAATTTTAGGTATCTTTAGTTTGTGCTGTGGATGGTTAAACTGCCTGAAAATTAATAACCCCCAATATAATAATATTTGCCACCTTTTTATAGCCCTACCCGAGCACTTACTCTACATAGTTACAAACTTGGAATATGAACGTTACCTCTAACGTATATGTACTCGTATGTATAATTTAATTAATAGAACTCAATTTGTATGTTTCGGGAATATCAACTTCCTTTCATGATGGCAAATTAATGAGAGTGATCGAATATCGGCGAAGATGGAAAGTACACGTAAGTACTTATTCGCTTATGTTGTTGAGATAGTTAACGTTGGTAATAATTTATGTACTTTATCAAAGTAATGTTCAACTCCCCACTAAAAGGCTTTCATGTAGGTCAATCAAGCAATACTACGGTCAAGTTTTGGATAGAAGCCTATCCGTGTCGCTATTTTGTCGTGGTCATAGCAGTCATTCGAGTATTTTTTCGTCGACGGTTAGTCGTGGTGGTTTAGTTTTAGGTAGAGTATTACTCGGTTCTTAAGAACAAGGCTGCAGGTTCAAAACCTGGCATGGACCAATGTGACTTAACAGTATTATATTATGTACTTTCTTAGTTAATCCAAGATCCCACTGACTTGAACATGAAAGAAAACATCGTGAGGAAAGATATTTTTAATTTTATTAAACCAGTGGTAATATATCGTGTACACGAGGTAAGGGTGAAGGGGCTTGCCAGAATCCTACCGGCTGAAACCACCGGAGCGATCATCTTCGGCACTGATGGGAGGCTCCATGTCCTCGATACAATCATACTAGAGCCACCCGTTGGTGCCACGTCTTTAGGCACATCTTAAGTGCTCACGCCTTCTAGTCGTGGGAAGGCTGCCCCCCAGGCATAGCCTAGGAAGATTGTGAGGAAACCTAGATTTATAATGTCTCAAATCGCTAACGCGCAGTAAGCAAGCGTGGTGATCAATACTAGTTGCTTGTATGTTTTAGGAGGCCTGTACCCTGCAGTAGGAGTTACAGGCTAATATTGCAGTCGACAGTATGGTTCTAACTTGAGAATATAGCTCCAACAAAATGCCATGATACTTTATCGCGTTTGGTTTAACTGAAAACTAACAGTATCATCCTCGGAATGCGGCTCGTAGATCAAACTAGAACGATGTCTAAGGATGTAGGTATGCTTTATTTGTTAGGAGCATTCAAAATGATTTATCTACGGTAATTTGACCTGCAATGTTACATCTACTATTCTTTAAATATATTTATGTATTTATGATTTTTGTAATATATGAAAAAAAGTCTGCATTAGGTTTAACTACAAAGTTTTTGTATCATGAAACTCTATTGGCCTGTTTTGTCCTATTTGACGAGTCTGATGGTTAATGCAAAATATTGAACAATGTAATACAAAATGAAAATGGCGTTGGATGTGTTATATATAATAACTTACTTGTTGTTTTATTAGCTTTTCTACGTGAACTTATGTTCTACTATGTAAGTTTCCCAAGTAAATCAATACATTTTTTATTCTTATGAGAAATAATAATCTCAAACAAATCGTATGTTGGATGCTGGAAACAGCCAAATATGAGGAATACATAGACTAACACAATACATGTTTGATGTAAATCATTAGTTGTGATTAGCAAAATAATTTAGATTTTCGTTTGATTCAGAAACTGTGATCTCGTATTGGTACAACTTGGTAGAGGTAGTCCAGCAGTAGGATGCGATGGGTTAAGATAATGGATTCCCCATTGAATAGCACGTGGATGACATTACGAAATTAAATATTTATCGCTTTTAACTAAATATTTTGTTAATTTATACACGTAAAAATAAAAGTTTATTCTATTCTATTCTATTCTAATCACCGAATTGTTATTGCAATTTGACATGAAAGGTTTATTTTTGATTAGGCTTTAATTTTTTAAATATTACTCTTAGTATTCTGTCATTTTTACGAGATCGAAATCTTTTAATAATTCATCCGTGCTACTGGTGCAATGGTTAAAATATTAGCATTCTGCGCTACGGGTCGCGGGTTCGATCACCGCACTAAACAAATATTTGTAGGTGAGATGTACAGGTTTTGGGTCTAGGTAAATACTAAAAACAAACACACCAATTAAACAGGTGAAACCATAGCGTGGGATATCGTATATAAGAATGCTGCCGATGTTACAGGCAATCACTTTTATTTTATCTTACATTATAACTATAATTTACTTGATGCCTTAATTTATTTCATCCATTCAAGATATCATTTATAAAACCCTACAACAATCAATTCATGCATAGTGAATTTAATAACCTTCATTTGAATATAATATGTGCGACATGATTATTTTTATTTGAGAAAAATACTTGAAATAACCATTATTCAGTCATTACTCACACAGGTATGTATACCTAACGTAATGTCTCATTACTAACGTAGAATAATTTTAAGTCGGTACCATTATCTTTGGAGAGGCACTATTGAAAACTCATTAAAGAATATCTTATAATGTTGTAGCTTCTATTTAATTAATTTCTGTATTTTACTTTTGTCTTTTATGTCGTTTGTTCCAGAGTTGATCAAGCCACTCAATGCCTTCGACTTGGCTTAACGGCCGCCGTCTAATGACAACAACCGGGACCGACGATTTTCATGTTTTCCGACCGCGTCGCGTGTTGTTCTTGTTTACCCATCAGTGGGTGCAACTAGCTATAAGTGCCTTTATCTTCTACTTACTACCACATTAATTACATTTAATTGAGAGAAGCAAATTACCTGGTAGTATATCTACACTAATTCATAAGGTATAGATTCATCGACAGGGCACGCCGTAGCTGTGGCAACGAAGTTCACACTCAGCATGATGCTGTATTGCAACATTAACCACAACACAGCGCTGGTTTTCAGTGTTTATTTCTTTTCATACAACCTGGTGACCTGACAATCAAGCAAGTCACTCGAAGTCAAAGTCAAGTCTCTTAAGCCCAGTAATTTCACTGGCTACAGTGCTTCTACCCGGAATACAATAATTATAAAAGTTTGAATATGTACTATTGGTAGCGGTGAATAATTCTGGCATTGTTATGGTACCTATTTAACTGTAGTCTTGCAATAAGAGACCTTTTATTCGTCACCTAGTGGACAAACATCATGATCTTCCTCCGCTCCTGGGAAGGGTTGAGGAGAGAACCAGTCTCCTGCCAGCAAAAATACCGGAGTGGTCATCTTTGGCACCGAAGGGGGGCCAGGTTATCGTAAGATCACACTAGCGCTGCCTATTAGTACCACGACTTTAAGCACATTTCGGAAGGAATGTTTGTAATTCGGTCAACCCCTCTAGTGGAAGGGAGTCGTCTGTAAACAGGCCAGGTACTTCTAGGGGTATAGTAAGGGATTCCCCCGTACCCTCAATATGCGCTATACCGAACACACGGTGGCACGTGGCAGTTCTTGTTCAAACTCGCGATGACTATGAATGACAGGCCCCATTGCTGATTCGCCTGGGGTGCCTGGCCACTTCATGTCAGTTATTTTTTATCGTATCTGGCAATAGTTGGTAGAAGGACAATTTTATTGGTTGAATCCACCAACGGCAGAGTAGGTATCTATAAAAAAACCCTTAAAACAGAACAAATTGTTCTACGACGCAAAATCGATTGTATTAACTCCAAATTCTTTGTTCATGTAAATTTCTTTTGATGAAGCCTTATCATTTGATATAGTATTTAATGGGTAATTACTGTAATACGTTAGTTGTATGTATAAGTATTTAATTAGGTAACGATTTATGAAAAACTGTAAATTTCTTAACTTTTAAATTTTATTAATCAAAGGCATATTAGCAGACGCCACTACTTTAAATGTGGTAAAAAAGGAATATTTGAAGATTTATTAAAAGCTTTTGGTTTTTACTGAAAAATCAAATCTTTGTCTCAAAACTAATTCAAATTATATGAAGTAAAGTGAGTTTTTACCACCACCATGGTCAATTAAGGACACGAGTAGTCTACGGTCAATGTAACTTGATCGAAACGTTAAGTTAGTCAAAATATTATTTATAGATAGATTTATGGGTTAGTCAGACTATTATTTATAGACTATTCGTGACCACGGTCACTGCAAGTCGATCGAAACGTCGAGGTGAGTCAAAACATTATTTTGATATTAATCTGTGCGCGAATAGACTCGATACTGTCTCAAAAGCAAATAGGTATCTGTAGGCCAGATATTGTTTCGATACCATGAACACAATTTAAGCATCCTCCATGGTTATTTTCATGTGCCGTTATGAGAAAAGATGAAGAGTACTTGTAGAGTACTGGCGGTACTCATTACAAGACTTCTGATTGCAAGAGTCCAGCTACAGAGAAGTAGAGTGATGTTATTGGGCATAAGAGAATAACGAATGATGTCTCGAGGTGACGAGGACAGGCTTAATCCTAGCATTATAATTGTTGTCAAAGTTAAGCCAGGTACAATACTTACATGCATCGCACTAGGTAGTATATTATTTACCCCCGGGAAGACGGCGGCGCGCATGTGGTCAGGTGCCGCCGTGTGCGCAGCACAGCGCACAGCGAGACTTGGCCTTTACAATCCTCCCCGAAAAGTGCATGGGGGGTGACCTTTTTACAATCACCTTTCCTCGACTAGAGTGGGTGACCGCTTTATAGTCATCCCCTCCGTGATGTGCCTAAAGGCGTGGCACCAATGGGCGGCTCTAGTGTGATCTTACGAACACCTGGAGCACCCCTTCGGTGTCGTAAGTGACCGCTCCAGTGGTTTTAGCCAGTAGGAGGGCATACCCCTTCGCCCTTCAGCGGGGCGAAGGAAGTTCATGTAGAATATCCACAGGAAACCAAAAAAGGTGCCGGCTTAGAATACCACCACCCCATCTCCTCCCGTGGGTGTCGTAGAAGTCGACTAAGGGATTAGCCGGAGGATGGGCGGCAGCGTCCTTCGAGTACATTAACAACTCAACTGCGATCGCCAACCCGCCTGCCAAGCGTGGTGATTATGGCAAAACCCCCCAATGTGCCCACAACACACCCATATCGGTCGTTGTAGTGATCTTTGGGGGAGGCCTGTGTCCAGCAGTGGACTTCATTCGGCCGAAATGATGATGATGATGACCAAAAAAGGTATTATATTATTTAATAAAAAAAAATGAGCGCATTCAACGTGGTACACATGACAGAAATAAAACTGTTTGTTTACACCGACTGTAGCATGGAAAAAATTACTATTTATACGTTGTAAAATAACTGCTTAGCATATAAACAATTTCTTCATGATTAATTATTCAATAATAATAATAAATATTAATCAACAATTCTAATATTATAAACGTGAAAGTTTGTGATGATGTTTCTTACCCAATCACGCTGAAACGGCTGAACGGATTTGAATGGAATGACTATGCTACTTTTTGTTTCGGGAAAAATGTTCCCGAGGGATGCGGGATGAGTCCTTCTGTGATAAGCTGAATATTACGCGGGTGAAACTGCGAGGAAAGTCTAGTTAACACTAAATTTATATATATATATATATTCTTTATGCACAACAATGTACAAAGGCGGTCTTAATGCCATAGGCATTTTCTACGAGGCGACCTTTGGGTGATGCAGAGAAAACAAGGAAGGTGTATCAACAAAATAAGAGTGAGAGGTATATATGCGATGACATTTATTTACACAGGATAGAAAATTACATAATACACATAAACATTACAAATATATTAAATTAAATATATATAAAAATATATAAATATCCTAAATACACGTACAAACATCTATACAAATAAACAAAATTGAAGTGTCTGTTTGTAATGTCAAAATAACAGCTATTTACTAAATGCATATGAAATTATGTACGTTACATATAACAAAAAAACTACTTTAATATTTTTTGTCTGTCTGTCCGTCTGTCTGTCTGTCTGTCTGTTTGTTCCGGGTAATCTCCGAAACAGCTGAACCGATTTTCAGGGGACCTTCACTGGCAGGCAGCTGATGTTATAAGGAATAACTTAGGCTACTTTTATTTTAGAAAAATACTTAGGGTTCCGCGTAAAAAAAATAAAACCCTTGAAATCCAATATATGTATACTATGTCGAAGTACTCTAAATTTCTTTTAAATTAAACGCGAGTGAAACCGCAGGTCCCAGCTAGTATATAATAAATAAAAACAACTATGAAAAAAAGAAACATCAAGGCCGTGATGAATCTGCCCTCGTCTTATCAAGTATGTATTTAGGAACTTTAATCTTAAAGTAGTGCCGACCGTTGACCGTAAATATTAGTCACTGCTTAAATACGTACATTGATCTTGAAATTTTACTCTCATCGCGCCCAATGAAGTTTCACTTCAATACAGGTGTCGAACTAATAACCCTAAGCAAGGACGGCGAAAAGCCGCTGTAAGCTACTGCATTATTTAGGCCAGTGTATTTCAACGTTCTTGAATTATTCAAATCAATTCTTTATTGCATTTTATATGTAAAGTTAAAAACAGATGGTAGGTTTAAATCTATGGATTCATTACTGGAGAGAGGCTGCTTATTTACTTTAATTACATTATTCCACTGTTTGCAGGTTCCTTCTAAAGTGACGTTTTTTTTATTGTTGAATTAGAGTATTGCCGTGTGGTGCCGGCTCAGAATACCACCACCCCATCTCCTCCCGTGGGTGTCGTAAAAGTCGACTAAGGGATTAGCCGGAGGATGGGCAGCAGCGTCCTTCGAGTAAATTAACAACTTAACTGCGATCGCCAACCCGTCTACCAAGCGTGACGATTATGGCAAAACCCCCCAATGAGCACACAATACATCTACAATAGGTCGTTGTGGTGATCTTTGGGGGAGGCCTGTGTCCAGCAGTGGACTTCATTCGGCCGAAATGATAGAGTATTGTAATTAAATATGTAAGTTATTGCATTATTAGCTACATGATATTTTATTATTTGTATTGAAATTATTGCACCGTTTAAAATTTATTATTTATCGTTCAATCAATCATTTATTAATTTATTGTTATTTGTCATTAAAATTCAAATTATGCAACACCTTTACAAGTAAAAACATCTGGCGAGGTCACCGTAACATAATAATCATATGTTAGTGATTTCAAAGACAAAGTACTTTATTCTCTTTCTAGTGAGACTAGTAAATCGAGAAATCAGTTCACTGTACATGGTTTCTACTTTTACCTGGCTTGCAACCCGGACTAAGTCATTGCGACCCTCCTGGGGGCCGCGACCCACAGGTTGAAAATACTGCTATAGTTAATCAAAAATGTATTGATACTCGGCCCACAATATAGAGTGGTCTTTAAAATAGGCAATCTAAATACTTTTTTTATGTTAACGACGTTCTTCATTAGCTCTTGGAAACAAACACTTAAAATAAAATTGACTAATATATATTAATTAACCTTTCCCCTTTCCTTCCATTTTGAACACCGAAATAGTTAACTTGTAGCGTAATGAATAATGGATTTAGTTAGTCTTTAACATTATTTACGTAAACAGTGTATATTTCCCTTGTTTAAACTGTATTGAGGGACCTTTGAAATCAGTTTTATTATTTATCAAGTATTTCTTCACCCACAAATTATAATCATATTCAGAAGTATTCAGTGGCTTATTTTAACCTTAACTTAACCTCAAGGATCAAAGTAAATTTTTATGTATATTTTATATTTGCTACATCTTCCTTTTTGATAATAGTCAAAAGTAAAATTACTAATTAAATATAAATTTATTACTGGCCCTTATGAAACTCAGGCTCGGAGGCGTGACAATCTTCGCAGGGTGGCACGAGTGGGGTAAGAAAAGCCGTGCTCAATGGCATGACATTCGAGAGGCCTAAGTCCAGTGGTGGACTGCTATGGCCTGAATATGTGTTTACGTATGTATATAACGCCACAATTTACGTTGCACAGTTCCAATTGGTTGGTTCTATGGATCAGCTGGCTACAAATACCATAGACTCTTTTGAAATAACTGAGATTCCAATTTTGATTGTTCTAAATGATGGTAAAGCAACCCAATGAGATTTTTTTGGTGAATATGTAGAAAAGAAACCTGCTACTATGACAATTTAATTGCATGGCAGTTAACCACTAACCAGTCCAGTCCCCAGACGGCACCAGCTCACGAGCATCAGGATTGGTCCATCATCATTTCGGCCGAATGAAGTCCACTGCTGGACACAGGCCTCCCCCAAAGATCACCACATCGACCGATATGGGTGTGTTGTGGGCTCATAGGGGGTTTTGCCATAATCGCCACGCTTGGCAGACGGGTTGGCGATCGCAGTTGAGTTGTTAATGTACTCGAAGGACGCTGCTGCCTATCCTCCAGCTAATCCCTTAGTCAACTTTTACGACACCCACGGGAGGAGATGGGATGGTGGTATACTGAGCCGGCATCACACGGCAAAGGATTGGTTAGCTGAAAAATATTGTAGGGAACCCATCGATCCAATACAGAGCCACCATTAAGACATTTTAGTGAGGATTACATACCAAACCAGCAATAATAACAATTTAAGTACTTAAATACATAACATTTGCGGCTACATGTATAGTTTTAGAGCTTCAAATCCCATGTGAAACCTATAGTTAACAATGAATGATTAGGTAACATTATGGTCATATTTAAAATGCGCTATGCGGCTATCCACATTGAGTTCTCGCGGACACTGTTCTGTGCAACTATATACAGGGGAATAAAATGACTATTCTCATGCAGCTTTTGTTTTATGCGGTTATTTCTGTAACCTATATGGGCCATGGTATTATCCGTGCCACGTTTGTACATTTTAGAGAATGGTATTATAATTATTATCACATATATTATTTTATCATTTGAGTCGATTAATGTCCACTGCTGGACAAATGCCTCCAAAGATCACTAATCGTTGGGTGAGCTTAGGGGGTTTTGTGATATTCGCCACGCTTAGCAGGTAGGTTGGCGATCGCAGTTGAGTTGTCAATGTACGCGAAGGACGCTGTGGCCTATCCTCCGACAAATCCTCGCCTTTTATGGCACCCACGGGATGAGATGGGTTGATGCTATTCGTAGCCGGCACAACACGGCCCTCATACTTATCATACTTAAAGTAAGTTAATATACCTGTCTCTATGGGTACTACTTTATGCATACAAATTTATTACTTTGTGTTCTATTTATGTACACAGTAAAGTGTACTCTTATATACTTTTGCAGCAGTATATGTACTTGCGAAAATAATAAACATAGAGTTTACTGATGGTAATAAGAGTTTACTTTAAAGATTTCGATTCGTTATTAATTTCAACCCTGGTGTATTGTTGTTGAAGCGTGAGTGGTTTGTAACGGAATTTGTTTCCGCTAGAATAATGAGATATCAAGGAGTTGCCTTTGTAGCGATGTAATGACATGACATGAAAGTGCTTATTCAATCGATAAACGAGATAAAGTGGGATAGTTTCAAGTCAAGAAACCAAACGTCATGTAAACGGACTCCCAGATTCTCTTCTACGTCATATTCTCAGGTATGAGATACGTGAGTATAGTAGGTCACTCGAGCTAACGTTTTTCTCCAGCCTGAACGATTTTGAATACAATGAAATATTATCTCTTTTCTCTTTAAAAAAAAAACGTTGCCCCACACTAGGATTTCTTGTGTCATTGGTGCGTTTACAGACATAAATTCCACACACAATATACCCAGACCCGGAACAACTACCTGCAGATCATACAAATATTTGTTCCGTTTGGGAATCGAACCCACGATCCGGAGCGCAGCAGCCGACTGTATCAGCCACTACACCAACCGTGCCGTCGTCAATTGATCAGCAGCTTCACCCCGGTCACGTCTTTGACCGCGTCAGTCTATCGCATGGGCGTGCGTCTCCTACTCCTATTCCCTTTTTGTCCATACGGCCAGTAATGATCAGCTTTTCTAAGCTGTCAGTCTTTTCTGACAGTGCAGTCGAAGAATTTAAGGACTTATGGCTGCTTGTTGGGGACAACCTGTTCTAAACTTCTCAGTGACGAGCCAAGCAAGTTATTCGCCTGTTGGTACGCGTCACACCTGCCCATAACGATTGTAATGCTACCCAGGGTAAGTCCTGCGTGGCCCCAAACTGCGTTCGTTACCTCGAGGTGTTAGTTATTTAGTATCTTATGCCCACTAATTTCACTAGCTACAGTGTCCTTTAAACTTGAACACAATAATGACTAAAGTGAATAATGTTTGGCGGTGAACATCTGGCACTGGGTGGTACTTTCATTATTCTTGTCTTCTTCCTTTCTTCTTTAATACCTTTTTTATTTTGATATTGGTCTCCAGTGGAGTTTCGCCATGAACTTCCTGCGGGCATGCTAAAACCACAGAGGCGGTCATCTTCGGCACGTAATGGGCTCCAGATCGCACATGCATTAAAACCTCGTTTTGATCTTGAGTTCGTCCGGAATGGATTGGAATGACAATGATTTCAAATGCAAATCTTAGCTTATAGTATCAAGGTTTCTGAAACGTACAGAAAATCAAGAAAATTTGTGTCCGCATTCGCTCGATCGTAGTTTTGCGGTTCATTCTTCTGTTTCTTCATATCTTCTTCAAACCTCATCACCACAGCATTAGCCATCTGTTCTAATAACCGCCCGCTGTCACTATTATCGCTGATTTGTGAGCCTATAGTACACCAGTGCACTATATGGAGTTCATATTGTTTGCATGTTTATACCTCCAGCGGTCTTTGTACAAAAGGCACTGCAGTCCATTAAGGTGCTGGATGCATTTCATCAACATTCTATAAAATAATATTATTCGAATCTCAATACAAATCCAGCCATTAATAATTGGAGTCATATTAACATTACTGGCAAAAACAAATAATACAAAATGATTTTTTATAGTATTGCGCTCTACAAAAATGAGACATGGATAATTTTCATAGTTAATGAAATATTATCTCAACTCAAAGTACAGGTTTTTAATTCAGTACAAGTAAAATAATTATTTTTATTTCATGACTATGTTCTAAAAGTCTGAAGCTAGTTCCGTAATCATCATCGTTTCAGCCGAGTAAAGTCCACTACTGGACAAGCCTCTCCCATAAATTAACACACCGACCAGTTTGGCGGTGTTGTGTGCTCTTTTGGAGGTTTTTCCATAATCACCACACTTGGCAGATGAGATGGCGATCGTAGTTGAATTCTTAACTTACTGCGCTGCTGCCCATTCTCCGGATAATCCCATAGTCGCCTTTTACGACAGCCACAGCATGAGATGGATTGGTTTTATTCGGAGCCAGCACTACACGGCACGCTTATTCCTTAGCTTTCCTTTTTCAAGTCTTATTGTAAAATTCGGTAGCAAAAGACAACTTATGCAATATTCTATTTTCTGGAGTAAAATGTTCTACGTTTTCTTTGAAAACTGTTCGGGAAAACGGCCGTTATATAGAAAACTGTGTAGCTATCTTTTGTAATGAAATTTTATGAATGCGTTAGTGAAAAGAAAGGTGTGGTCATATAAATGTGGACGGATAGGGACGTTTTATCAGGAGAAAATATTGTTAGCTAAAGTAGGATATATGAGAACGTTTTCGGACGGTATTTTAAGTGAGTTAGATGTGAGATATTTTATTGTACATTCATTTTGTCAGGGACTTTTTGTCTACAATAAGAACACGGTAGTCTCATTTTACCTAGACTAATCTTAATCAATATATAGGCGAAAGGCCTCTTTTCACAACGAGAAAGGTTAGGCCTTAGTTCAGCACGCTGGCTTAGTGCAGGTTGGTGGACTACACACACGATTAATAACATTTTGAAGTTATCTCAGATGTGCAGGTATCCTCGCGATGTTTAGCTTCACAATAAAAATTATTTGTATTGTATTGGACTGATAACGCAATAGTCAAATTCTGGGGATCGAACCCAAACTATCACTGGTATGCTGTTTCAGATTGGTTTGGCTAAAATAAATGAAACATTTTCAATATTCAACATATTCAGTTTGTACTTACACACAATAATTATCTCTCTTCGATATTTGAAACAATCAATAACTAAATATTGAACATCATCCAGTACTCCACACCACATAATTTGGTGATGTGACTTTTTTCATTAAATGCCCTTTAAAGGGTGTCCTGATTGCAGTCTATGCCCTATAACTTCATGAATTCTACTTATTTTATGATTTATAATCCAAGGCACTCAAGAAAGCTTACATCGTCATTTCCTTAATATTTACTTCTATTGTCAAAATATTCTTTAAAATTATATGCTTCGTTCTTTTTTTTCTTTCGACATAGACAAAGCTCAACCGCCGCATTTTCTTTGAATCCCGCGAGAGGAGGTCAATGAAGATGGATTAATACATACAATATCTAAATGAGTACCAATAACATTAAACAGCGGAAATTGGTTATGCGCTATACTCGTATATAAGATCGTTTGAATGCGGTCTTAGGAGGAATAAGCCTATGTACTCGTATATATCGTCATCAGTGGACATTTAATGACTGACTAAGGCGTTCATAGTCAATTGCACTCACTGATTGGTAAATGTTCGGCGATGTTAGCAACTCTCGGCGCGGCAGGCTACAGACGGGTGACCACAAACAGTGTTATTTGAACTGAGCATCTCCGTGCTTCGCAGGGCACGTAAAATCGTTGGTCTCGGTTGTTGACATTAGACGGCAGTCGTTAAGCCAAGCGAGAGGCCTTTGGATA
This sequence comes from Diloba caeruleocephala, assembly GCA_947459985.1. NCBI lineage: Eukaryota > Metazoa > Arthropoda > Insecta > Lepidoptera > Noctuidae > Diloba > Diloba caeruleocephala. The sequence goes on from OX381618.1 coordinate 11,177,200, forward strand.
GCTTGAACAACTCTGGCACAAGGTTGGCCACGAACCACGCAAAAAAAAAGAAAAATGACTGATACAGTACCTAATGATAGACGATGAATATCGATAATTGTTGAGGCAGAATTTAAAAGACGGCCATAACCAGCACTGGTCTACAATAAGGTTGTCTGGAAGAGATCGCTGTTTGCGATAAGACCGCCCATTGTTCATTGACTATTATGACCAATTGTTTTTCTTTTTTTCTTGTTTTTCTTATAGTGTACAAAAAGTGTATTAAATAAGCAAAGTTCATTAAAAGTGATCATGGCCAATAATTAGCAATCTCAAGATTCAGCCCCTTTGAAGTTAATAACATTAAAGAAGTATGACTTACAATAAAAGAAAGGGCTAAGAGTCTGTTGCCTATATGTTTATTTATATTTAACAAAACAATTATGGGATGTAAATAAAATTATGCCACTAACAAAGATAAAGCATAATGCAAACCCTACGTGCTTATAATATTTCATGTTGTGTTTAAATCCGAAGCATCCAAAACCCTGATTCAGACGTATCAAGGAGATATGCAGTCTCCATGTCTAAATTCGGATGCCCCGAAATTGTTTTGTGTGACGTTGAAGGGTCACGTATTTAGTTGCCAGAGTCTTGCCAGACATGTAGCGGGAATTGGGATGAAGATTTTTGTGTTCACTATGTGCCCAATTACCCCTAATGTCAGAGGGTGGGCTTGAGGCAATGGATAAGTCAACTTGATGAGACGAGATGGAATAAAGAGATTGTTGTTGATTCAATTAATCTTAGCGGAATTATTCAAGAAGTAAAAAAGCTATAGGAAAAATACAAGTATTCCATTAACGGCTCACAGTCTTGCACTGCTTAACATACTATGTGTACACTGATAGAATGTTTCAAAGTATTATATAACTGGCGTAGAAACTTATACAAAGGACTAAGTCTCTATTTACTATTAGATAAAATAAAAATAAAACATTTTTATTACTGCATTCCTACAAATCTGGATCTCTGTTGAATAAATTATATTATTGTATATGTCTCTCTTTTCACGGGTTTATATCCCCTGTAAGGAGGAACCCAGTCTTTTGATAGGCTTACGCGGGGACATGGGTCCAACATGCAGAAGAGCGAATTTTAATCTAAAATGTAATGGGACACAAACCGGGGACTCTCCATAGCTGCACTATAAAATGAAGTCATGGATTGTCTCCGGTGGTATAAGGCTATTGTATGAGATAGAAACTATAACGATAAAGTCTATTGCAATGGGTCTTACATGGAATAAAAAGACTAACAAATACGGGAACAATGGCGTCTGCCTTTCAACCTTTAACGTGAAATTCTGTGGCAGACCACCAAACCAAATGGCCACCACTACAGGCGACACCAGTGTGAGAGGATATTATTATTATTATCTTATTAAGTAGAGAACCAAGAAAAATAGATATCATATTGTTAGCCATATTAGCAGTAGAATTGGTGATCGCTACCCACGCGACCCATTATGAATACTGCTACTCCGCTATCTTTGTGTTGTCCGGATTGAGTATAGCACCACTCCATCTCCTCTCGTGGATGTCGTATAAGGCGACTAAATTAATCTAAATCAGAGAGACGGACAGCAGGGACACGGACAAGGGACGCTTATGTGGAAGAGTAGCCATGCTGCGTTCATCAACCCACCTGCCGAGCGTAGGGAGTATTTGAAAATTCCTCCCAAAATATCGACACAGTCGTGAAAATCTATCGGGGAGACCTTTGTTTAGCATTGAGTAGACCACCTCTGATCCCCGCCATAGAAAACGCAACGGGTGCTAATCGATCTCCGGCCACCATAAGAAGTGGGCCTGCGGGCGACGATCGAATGACATTCCGACGCCCGAACAGAATTAGGCCCGAGACGGCGGCGCGTCTGCAGCCAGGTCACACAGAGATGGGGCCCGTCAGTGGGACGATACCTGCGGTCTAATGCAGACAAAGCGTGCACCTAATCTCCAGCTAGAGGTAAAAGGAAGGACATTGTGGGATTTTAACCGTCAAGAGGGCATGCCTCGCCGTTCTTCCCAAGGCGGAGGAAGTTCATGAGGATTTTCCCACGACAAAAAGGCCTTTGTTCAGTAGTGAACGTCTTTTGGCTCATATAATGATGACGAACGCTACTGTCTTTCCCTTGAATACACAATCCTTGTTACGCCTCTGACGACAATTTAAGAAGGGAGTAGGCTTTATCTAAGCCGATTACTACAACCTGCTATCAGAGGTAACTTTAGTACTTATTGAAATTTGTATTCCAATTATATCCATCAACCATTTGATTGAACGTACGGATCAGAGATATTTAATAATAATTTTAAATAGATAGGTATACCAATCTAAAAAAAAATGAACATAAAAGGATTCTATTTTTGAATTACGAATTTAGAGTGGAGAAATATAATTTTTCGGAGATTACGTCTCTTGGTCGTCACTCTCCGAACGTTTCAACCATAGCGAGCGTCCGACGGCCAGCTAACAAGATTTGACAAACGGAGAAAACTCGGAAAAATGTAACATGAATACGATGGAAGTTAAGATAATGAGAACAAATAAGGAAATGCTTTCCTGTTGAATAATTTAGTTTAGCGGTCTTTATGTATTGTGATTTAACGTTTTTTTCTGTATAAGCTTTGTCCGTAAAAAAAAACTTGTATGTAATTTTACATGTGTCGTAAGTTATAACTAATTAAATAACCAGTTTTATTCACGTTATTAAACTACTACTTAAATTAAATAATAGAAAATCTAACACCAATCACATGGTTTAATTATAAAAACAAAAAACCCATTTAAATGCTTTTTTTCGAGCTATACAAGTCACACAACACTATACTTCTAAAGAATTTCTTTAAATAAAACTAAATTAATAAAATTTACTGGTACAAAAATATCTAAAAGCTGTCTTTGGGAATCGTTAAGTAATTAATAATGTAATGTAACATATCTAATTAATTACCTATTAGCATATAGTTCCTTAACAGTTACATCTTACAAAGTAAACGGGTTAAAATAAGTCACATGCTATTAAAGCACCGTTGCGTGATAAGAATTGCGGCTAATGGTCTCAATAGCATTAAAACTAATTTTAATACTCCATTATGTATGACTTTATAAAGTTTTGTAGCGAAATAATGACGCAAGTAAATCAAACGTTAAATACTACTTATCATATTTTAGAATATTTAGTCTGCTCCGCAATATTATCAAAACATAATATTAAATAATTACCAAAGTACATACACAAAATGACCGTCAATTGTAATGTAAACTTTTCAAAACTTTCACACAAGTCACAATTTAGGTGCACCAATTAAAAAAATAACTAGTTTGTAGTGTTTACATTGCGGGCGAATGCGCGTAGCCGCGGGGTTCGACGCGGCGTCCCCGGGTTCCGTACGCGAACTGGAGTGGCTCTCTGGCTGGCTTGCGATGTGCCGCGGCGAACATGCGCACTCACCGCCTCTCTTCCAAACCATTGTAGAAGACCCCTGCAAACACTCCTCTCCGCATTACTTGAAGGTAAACCTTTTTGGGATAGTGTGCAGATGTTTTTATTGTTTTCCGCTGTATCGCGATATCTTTTTTAGTGGCGCGTTCATCCTATTCTTGTTGATGAGGTACGAATTTAGTTTTTAAATAAAATTTTGAAACTAAATGTATATTTTAAAATGGCATCATTCTTTTTATACCAAATAGTGAATTATTATTATGTGTTTGTTTATAATAATTAAACAAATGGTATAAAACGTGATCTCTCCGCCTACTGCTACTAGCATAGATGAAAGAAGGCTTGGATGATGAGAAAGGATAATTAAAAACGTATATTCCTCTTGTCCCGGAACGAACGGACTTTCGAAAATAATATTAAATTTATTCCCGATCGTCCCACTAAGCATTTTAGTGGGACGTGTGATACCCTTGTCTTGGGACGAACGAATTTAAGAAAATAATATTAAATTTATTCCCGATCGTCCCACTTCAATATTTTAGTTGGGCGAATGGGAATATAAGTATTCATTTGGAAATCTGTTCGGAACCTTATTATCTTATCGGAACGCTCGGCACGGTCATTCAATATATGGGTGACCGCATAGTGGTAGTTGAACTGATCGTCGCCGTGCTTCGGAGGGAATGTAAAATTGTCAGTCCCGGTTGATGTCATTAGACGACGGGCATTGAAACCAAGGCCTTTGGGCGGCTTGAACAGCTCAGACACAAGGTTGACCACTAACCGTACGAAAACAAAAAAACGACCATATCCGGCCCTAGTGCACTCACTGTTGGTTATAGACCTCTTCTTTAATATAGCATTCATCCCTGTCGTTGCCTATATATAGCTTGTATAAACTCTTTTCTTTTTACTCCTTAGAATCCAACTTTCGCTTTTTGAATAGCATCTTCAGCATTCGATGAAATTATTTGCTTCTGTGATGTGTGATTCCGCGTGGTGGCCGGATTAGGAATATAGCACTACTTTATATCATCCCGTGGATGTCGTAAAAGGAGACTAAGGGAGTCTCGACCAGAGGGATGGGCAGCAGTAGCCATACTGTTTACGACAACTTCACGAGTTGTCATTTTTCTCGTGTTGTCACGTCTATATTATATAACGAATATATTACAAGATTCAGCGGCCGATACCAAAAGCTTTTTACGTCAATGTTGAATTCCACAGAAGTGGTGTTAGATCGACTGAAATTACTTAGTGTCGAGTTTATCGCAGAATTATGTACCTTAGCTAACTCGACTTACCTATATCCTTTTGGCTTCTTGCTGCAGTCCATGAAGTCCTTTTTGTACTGCTAACCGCTTATAGAATGAGATCATTAACCGCCGGCTACTGGGTGTCGTCGCAGGCCACAATTGACAGACCGCAAATTTCACTTTCGTTCAGCCAGTCGCTGTATTTAGCGACCATTCGAGAAAGTGATCGCTGGAATTACTGTATCAACAAACTTTTACAAAGATTGGAAATCCTATTTTGCAAGTCCGTATTCATATATTCAATATCGGGCAATAACTGCGTCAGTTTGAAAAACGCGACAACATGTGTTAGCGTCGGATTTACCGTCTTTAATAGACTAATAGACAGCCAATTATCTAGTACAAGCATTCTTGTAAAAAAAAACCTAAAAGTTAGTTTTACCTTAAGCAAAATAACTGTTTTGTGCTAATTCAAGAGTTATACTTCTCTCGTAGCAAGTGCTACACGGTAAAGCGTGCAGCGTAGAACTTAAAAAAAATTGCCAATTGCTCGGCCCAACTCCCCTTCCGATACCTCCAATTCCTCAGCCCAGTCCGTGGCAGTCGGTGGTAGAGAGGGACCGGGATAGTCCTGGACCATAGCAAAATCCACTTTGTCGATACCGTTGGTGGGATGCCAGGCAGACCACGCGCAACTGCGCGATCTGATCCGACCACCAGTACACTGCCGTATGCCGGGAGCGCCTGGTCCGGGGCATATATGCATCACATATTGACATCATCGTCTCCCGGAACCAGGACGCTTCCTCTTCTGGATCAGGTAAGATCCCTTGATCGACCTCTGACCAAGCCGCGATGTTGGCAGCTGCGATGGGCAACTCTCGATCCAGCTGTGTCACGACCGTGGACTAGAACGGCTAGGACAAGGTATGCGGAGGGCCACATTGAACAAAATGCGGCGGTGGTCTGAACGTGTGACAACCTCCTCCTCCTCGCGCTACCCGCCAACCCCATACCATACGGGCCACAGAAGGAACCATACATGCAGGTGCTAACAGACCCCCAATTCAGCAATCGGAGGTCAAGCGACGCCACCCGGTCTTGCAATATCCTCCCCTTCAGCCACAGCCGTCGCTGCTCTCGTTGTTCCCTTAGTACTGGCCGCATGCATGGCCATCTACGGCACTCACTGCTGCCGCCACTTATCCATCGCAAGTGACGGGTGCAGAAGTTGCTACGGCAGGAGCCGCTCCAAGCCCGCGAACTGGCACCTGGCTGTCATAAGGTTCCACTGCAGCCAACCAGTAAAGGCAAGTTGCAGATGAGACTCTGGGGCAATGGGACACCTGTACGCAGTGTCGCCACTCGCAAAAAGCTTGCCACAAACTGCTCTGTGGGTTAAAAGCTTCTTAATAGATCTCCTTTAAATATACTTTTTAACCGACTTCAAAAAGGAGGAGGTTCTCAATTCGATGCGTATTTTTTTATGTTTGTACACTGATTACTCCGAGATTTGTAGACCGATTTGAGAAATTCCTTTTTTCTGATGCAGAATGCTTTCGAATTGGTCGCATATCAATTTCATTGCATTAATTGAGTAGTTTTTTAACCAGCTCCAATAAACAGGTTAATTTGACTGTCTCATCTAGATGATGTCTTACTAGTTTCAATTCCTGTCAGATCAGTGAACCGATTTGTGTCAGTCCTATTTTTAGTGTTAAATCATCATTTCGGCCGAATGAAGTCCACTGCTGGACACAGGCCTCCCCCAAAGATCACCACAACCACCGATATGGATGTGTTGTGAGCACATTGGGGGGTTTTGCCATAATCGCCACGCTTGGCAGGCGGGTTGGCGATCGCAGTTGAGTTGTTAATGTACTCGAAGGACGCTGCTGCCCATCCTCCAGCTAATCCCTTAGTCGACTTTTACGACACCCATGGGAGGAAATGGGGTGGTGGCATTCTGAGCCGGCACCACACGGCAAAGTTAAATACTTTTACCAAATTTGATAAATTTCGTACATTTACTTACACTAAAAAGAAACGCGGCGGGGCCAGGTATAAAATATAAATTCTCGTTGGTCTGCATGAACCATGGTTGCCCCATTACCTGGCCCCACCCGACTTCAAAAATAAAGTTTTTTCCCTTTTCAGTAGTTTAGCAGTAATACTTTTATCGTGTAGAGTTTTGAGTCGGTATTTTTTTGTTAAAAAGTTTTATTACTTTTTTATTAGGACCACCAGTAGTTGTTACAACGAACAAATATGGATGTTCTTAGCCTATTGCACAACTTACGCTGACTCAACATACACAATAACAAAATACGTGAGTGCTTAAATTAGGCACACAAGTTAACTATAATTCTAATAATTATACAAACAACAATCATTCGAGACTTCAAAATAATATAATCTTTATATTCTCGTACATATAGCAGAATGTAATGATGATTTAGTAAGCGGAATAAACGGGGATTTGCCGGTCTATTTCCGAATTCTGTTCGTCTAAGACTTATGATTATGAACATGAGCGGCAAATGATTTTATACGGAAAACGAACTAAACTGAACGTCGATCTGGAAATTGCGTCGGACGCGAATGCCAGGCGCACACAGAACACCTTTGTTGAAGTAACGTTTATGAGTAGCGCCTTTGCTAACATTTCATGCCATGCTTTTGGAGTTTACTGATGCAGCAATGGTGCATTGAAATATGAAAATATAGTTCACACTTTGATCGGTCGCGAACCTTGTGACTTTGCTATGCCTTCGTAGATACGAATTCAGCTTAATGAAAATAATGTAAAAACTTCATACACACACAACCTATTTATTATTTTGTTAACAGAGTTAGATCTACTTTAAACTGTCATAAAACATAGAACATAGAAAAAAAATAGTCTTTTAACGGTTAAAAGACTATGTAACTTCTTTCTATTTTGTTTTAATGATTTAAATTCTTCTTATTATCCTCTTTCGCTCATTAAGCGAGACAAATGAATAGCAAATTACTGGTTAAATAAATTCACTAAACTACACAAGGTATTCGGGCACTATATTTGTATGTATCAGAAGGAGCTACGAATCTTGGCTGTACGGTAATGGTTGGCTATATTCGGCGGAACATGCAAGTCGTGACCTACGATGAGGGGTTGGTACATCATCACATGTATCTAGAATATTTTTTGAACCGGAACCGATTGGTTTCAAAGCTCTGCGGATTAAAAGAAGACCTCATTGGCTATCAGGTTAGTGGTTCCTTTCTTGTATACGATCGGTCCCCAGCAGAATTGGCTGTTCTGTGAATATATTTAGAACAACCAGCGTTCGTTGTTTAAGTGAACTCAAGGCAACCTGAAAAGGGTATATCAATTTGTCCTATAAGTGCTCCTATACGATTCATCAGATTGAGTTGAAATTTTGCATAGTCGCTGTTGGCAATTCGGTAAAGGTTTAAAAAGAAACTGGTTTAAAACAGGTATTGCAGCACGCCCGGTATTCATCATATCATATCATCATCATCATATTGGCCATATATACGTCCACTGCTGAACAAAACCCTCCCCCATAGATTCCACAACTGTGTCATCATTTTGGGGGGTATTTTCCAAAACTCACCACGCATGGTAGGCGGGTTGGTGAGCGCAGTATGGCTACCGCTTCACAGAAGGGACGGTGCTGCCCATCCCTCTGGTTTAAATTCCCTTAGTCGCCTTTTACGACATCCACGGGAGGAGATGGAGTGGTGCCATATTCTTAATCCGGACACCACACGGGAATTATCTAGTAGGTATATTATAATAATGACCATGTGGAGCCAGCTAAGAACACCACCCCATCTTCTCCCGTGGGTGTCGTAAAAGGTGACTATACGATTAGTCGCAGGATATGCAGCAGCATCATTCGATGCCATTTACAAGTCAACTGCGATCGCCAACCTGGCTGTCTAGCGTGGCGATTATGGCAAAACACCCCAACGAGCACGACATGTGGCGATCTTTGTGGAGGCCTGTGTCAAGCCAAGGAGAAGGAAGAGATGGCGGGCGCCGGGGTAACAATCACCCCGGCGCCCACGTCCAACACGCCTGAGCCGACGCTTTGTGGCAGGGGGTATCATGAACCGCGGATGCGCAGTTTGGGGAGTCTACGTGCTCATACACTAAGTGACCTCCAGGAAGACGGTGGCGCACACGTGGGTAAGTACTGCCGAGTGCACAGCGTACAGCGAGGCTTAGTGGGATCCTTAACAATCCTCCCCGAGTAGTGCCTCGGGGGCGGGGGGGACCTTTTTTCAGTAGCCTTCCCTATGCTAAGGAGGGGTTGCCCGCTTTACAGTCATCCCCTCCGAGGTAAGAGACAAAGGGTTCTCACCTTTTGGCCTGGCCATGCTTCCACAACATTTTCTTCTGAACACAGATTCGATTTTAGAAATATTTGTAATGTCCTTATTAATGTTCTTATCATCATGTTTGAAGTTAATTAAGATAACCCTCAATAAAATATTATCTGTCGAAAAACAACGTTGTTATCCTGTTTTTCAACAATTATCTCGACCCAAAGCTTGCTTCAAAATTGATTAATGAAGCACGAAAGTGCTGTATTCTTTTGTAGGAATTTCTACTTTCAGAGTTTACTATTGCTTTAGTCAATCATATTAAATCGTGTTGTAACATGGTACTGCAATCACAAATCCGTCCGTCAAGCGTGGCCATAATAGCTATATTGCCTTTCAATCGTAAGGCAATATTGCCATAATTGCCACGCTTTGCTTTTTTTGCGGTGAATAAGAAGGCATTGCGCTTTTATAGATTATGTACCATACCTATGGGTATTAATATAATGAAGAACGAGTATGGGCTTGTTTATTTATATGTCTGTGGGGGTAGCCCCAGAACGTAAGTTTTTCATCGTTAGCAAGCGACACTATTCTTGATGGATATAGGTTGTGTTTTATCACTTAAGCGAAGCAAAAACGTGTCGCTCATACACAATAAACCATGCAATATCAGCACTGGTTAATATATAAATATATATAATAAGTGATTTTTCCTGGGCACAATTCCGGAAATAAACACCTGAATGCCCTGCTGACCTACTTTAATATCGATTCAGTGTGTAGTGATTATTAATGATTTCAAATCATATTTATATAAATTAAAACCAAAGTAATATTTTATACACACAATAAAACTAATTAAATCTATTCACACTATTGATTATTAAACGAAATAACATTTAAAAAATAGCAAAACGAAAATATATTATACTAGCTGTTGCCCGCGGTTTCACCCGCGCGTTTATTTTATCAAACATAGCCTATAACACACAGGGATAATGTAGCTTTCTATTTGTGAAATAAATTTTAGAATCGATTCAGTAGTGATTTTTGACGGCACGGTTGGTGCAGTGGCGATTCCCGCACGGAACAAATATTTGTATGGTCTACAGGTAGTTGTTCCGGGTCTAGGTATATTGTGTGTGGAATTTGTGTCTGTAAACGCTCCCACGACATAGGATTTCTCCTAGTGTGAGGAAGTTTTAAAAAAATCCCCATGCATACACGCAAAAAAAAAAACTTCTTTATGATTTTAGTATTCATGAGCAAATCTAATGATAAAGCAAAACTCTACAACTCAACGTGAGATCCGGGGTCAGTCACTGGTCAGGCAGCCATAAGACGAGTTTCTGTAGGAAAAGTATTAGTAACAGCCCGGAATTTAGAAGTGTCCATTAGATTAGTATGCTCTCTAAGGTAATTAAATGGGACTCGACGTACATCTACATAAGTATTAATAAATTGTGAAGTTATGATGATGTTCAATTTCTTTGTATATCAAGTGCTTTGTACCACAGTTTTTAGGTGACACCATAATAATCACATGACGGCGTGATCTAACACGTGACCACGCCACAAAAAAACTGACAATGGGATAAACTGTGATATATATGGGAGAAACAGTCATGTCTCAAGTCAACTCCCGCGAACTTGAATGTTTGACCTTGTAACTTATCGTGAAACAGACTTTCTTAGGGAATTGCAGTCTCTTAAATTCAAACGGGAGGTCATTGGGAATACGTGGCTTAAAGACTGTGTCCTCCTGGGCTAGTCCAGCTAAAATCATAGCCTCTATCACATAGCGATGCATAATGTGCGCAATAATCAACTCCACGTCGATTTGAACTGGCCGACCATTAGGCAATTCATAAAAAAAGCGTCTACACGCTTCTTCGACTGTCCCACTCGTATTATAAAAAGTAGCTCCATAAAACTGGCAGTGCCAAATGGGCAAAATTAAAAAAAATTAAGCTCAGAATTTGTAGCTTTTTTGTTGCTAATTAGTTACTAAAATATCGATTTTGTTGCTCACACCGATTCCGAGAAATCGACATTAATGCCAGCTTTACATAAAGATAGCAGGGAACATAGTTACATTTTGAATAATGGGAACAACAAAGAGGCTGAAATTTGTTGCTAAAAATTGGCCTATAAAATTTAAACAAGTCATGCCAGCTTAACTCTCGATTTCTCCGTTATAGATCAATACTTTGAATTTGTTGCTGCTCGTGGCAATGATTCTTTTCGCCTGAAGAGTCAGCAGCAAAATATAGAACCGGAAATTGGATCAGCTTATGACCGGTAACCTTATAAACCGGTCATGCCAGCTTAACTTTCGATTTTTCCGCAATAAATCAATAATTTGATTTTGTTGCTCCACGCGGCAATTTATATTTACGCCTGGACAGTCAGCAACAAAATATAGAACTGGAAATTGGATCAGCTTCTGACCAGTTTCCTTATGAACCGGTCATGCCAGCTTCATTTTCGATTTTTCCGCAGGGAATCAATCATTTGAATTTGTTGCTCCACGTGGCAACGATTCTTTAGGCCTGAAGAGTCAGCAACAAAATCTAGAACCGGAACTCGGATCAGCTTCTGACCGGTAACCTTATAAACCGGTCATGCCAGCTTAATTTTCGATTTTTCCGCAGGGAATCAATCATTTGAATTTGTTGCTCCACGTGGCAACGATTCTTTACGCCTGAATAGTCAGCAACAAAATCTAGAACCGGAACTCGGGTCAGCTTCTGACCGGTAACCTTATCAACCGGTCATGCCAGGTTAACTTTCTATATTTCCGCAGTAAATCAAAAATTTGAATTTGATGCTCCACGTGGCAATTAATATTTACGCCTGGGTAGTCAGCAACAAAATATAGAACTGGAAATTGGATCAGCTTCTGACCAGTTTCCTTATAAACCAGTCATGCCAGCTTCATTTTCTATATTTCCGCAGTCAATCAAAATTTTGAATTTGTTGCTCCACGTGGCAATTAATATTTACGCCTTGAGAGTCAGCAACAAAATATAAAACTGGAAATTGTACCAGCTTATGACCAGTTTCCTTATCTTGACTGGACTTTATCCTGACTCTTCAGGCCTAAAGAATCGTTGCCACGAGCAGCAACAAATTCAAAGTATTGATCTATAACGGAGAAATCGAGAGTTAAGCTGGCATGACTTGTTTAAATTTTATAGGCCAATTTTTTTTTATTATTTAAATTAAATTTTTATCGTTTTGTACAGCTACAAATTAGCAACAAACTTCAGCCTCTTTGTTGTTCCCATTATTCAAAATGTAACTATGTTCCCTGCTATCTTTATGTAAAGCTGGCATTAATGTCGATTTCTCGGAATCGGTGTGAGCAACAAAATCGATATTTTAGCAACTAATTAGCAACAAAAAAGCTACAAATTCTGAGCTTAATTTTTTTTTATTTTGCACATTTGGCACCAGTTTTATGGAGCTATAAAAAGTGGCATATTACTAATTAATTCATTCCGTACTAAACTGCAGAGCTGCTCGTACCATTGTCTCTGGGAAGACGGATTGACGGGCAAACCCGTACTAGGGCACGTCATTTTCCAAGCGTGTATTATGATTATTATTTATATTGATTTATGAAACACATTATGAGTCTTTGACATATTTTTTTAGATTTAAATAAATTTAAAGATTTAAAAAAAATCACTGTTTGACAGGCCCTGTCTCTGTGCGACCTGGCTGGCCGCATCTATCTTCAAAGAACGGCGTGGCGTGCCTTGCAGTAGGCTGCACCAACCGTTCCTTCCGCTCCGCCACTAGGATCCGCCGAAGCTTGGACCGTACTACCTCGATCTCAGGACGTACTGCCCGTTCGCCCCGACTTAGGGCCTCCCCGCGCCAATGTTTTTTTTTTAAATAAAAAGCTCCACACTAGGATATCTCCTGTGTCGTGGGTGCGTTTCCAAACACAAAATCCACACACAATACATCCAGACCCGGAACAACTACCTGCAGATCGTACAAATATTTGTTCCGTGCGGGAATTGAACCCACTACCCGGTGCGCAGCAGCCGACTGTATCAGCCACTGCACCAACCGTGCCGTGATATGGCGACAATTTTTCTTTTAAGAAAAACGTTGCTCCCCACTAGGATTTCTCCTGTGTTGTGGGTGCGTTTACAGACATGAATTCCACATACAATACACCTAGACCCGGAACAACTACCTGCAGATCATACAAATATTTGTTCCGTGTGGGAATCGAACCCACGATGGCCGGCGCAGCAGTCGACTGCATTAGCCACTGCACCAACCGTGCCGTCAAACAGCGTTTCGACCCCAAACGGCTCAAACATAAAGCTTCCGACAAGGTTATTATATTTGCATCGTTTATGAGCATCTGCAGTGGCGGTGCCAGCATTGCCCGCCGAGCTTGAAAGATGGGATGGAGCAAGGGCATCGACACAAGTTGCATACCACAACAGGAGTCTTCTGATTTTCTACGTGTATGTGTGTGAAATATACATATTACAATAGACATATTTCATGTAATTATATTGTTGCCAACGCACGTCACATGTAATTATTATTATCATTAGCTATATAACGGCCACAGACAAAAAGAAATACAAAATACATATAGTCACATGATGAGTTCCTGCTCCTTCCTTATGAAAAATACCTAATTAATGACATCATTAACACATTGTTAAGACGTATATTTGGTAAATCCAACATGGCAACTTCAGGTAAGATTATATAACTCGATATCTCGTAAACAGATTAATGCCTCCACCCCCGTTGACTTAATGATCTAATGAAAATAGCAACTCACCCCCTAAACGCGTTTACTGCTATAACAATTTTATTGGCTCTACCTACTAGATAATATTATACTGTCGTCGATATTTTGTGTCAATAATCATAAATAGCAGTGGAGTTTATGTGAAAGTAAAAAAGTATAATTGATACTATGTATTGTGTAGTTGTATTAGGGATTGCGAAGCGGGCGGTCGTGCCGGACGTTATTGTTGCTACGTGATTATATTGCGATAAACTTATTGACTTCGTTTCAGACATAGTACGTATGATTTCAGAAATATTAATCATTTATTTCAAACGTTTTCTGTGGAAACTGTAGATAGAGACACAGAAGACTTTTAAATGGTCATGCTACGCCTACACCCTAACTGCATCAAATTTGTGCAGAATGATTATCGCAGTGGCTAAGCGTTTGCTTTATACTATAAGTTGTTCGAACCCCACACGGTTCTTTTTAAATAGTCTGCAGCTATTCGCCTGTTCCCGGTTGCTTTGTGTGTGTAAAGGATATAGAAGGAAAGTACCTGTAGGCCACCTTAAAAATATTGACCAGCAAAGAACATGTCCGTAAATGGACAAAGCTGAAGAACGAACAAAGGGATTTTGAGATTTTCTTCCATAGGTATAATAATAAGATTAAGAATAGAATAGAATATTCTTTATTATACACCATTTTAAAAACAACTACTAGCAATCATTTTATGAACAGTAATTGTACAATGGGCGGTCTTATCTACCTTTGGAAGGACAAGAAAAAGATGAAAAAAGACAAAGGAGGTATTCCATGGTGTACTTACTATATTAATATAATCAAACAGTGTATCTAGATAATTAAATATTGTAAAAATAAGTTTGAGATAGAATATAGAAGTAAAAATCTACCATTCTTTATGACAGAAACAATGCCATGTCGGGCTTTTAAGAATAGACCTTCACCTTAACTTTTCGATATATTGTTGATATCATATGCAAACTATGTTTTCGTTTGATGTAAACTAAAATTAATGAATCGTTATGACCATTTATCCCATCATTTGTACACACGAATTATCGAAATAACTTAAAAACTAAGACATTGTAAAATTATGTTTGTCTGTAGAGTATTTCCATTACGATGATACATGCAATGCTGAATTGATGCTACTGAAAACGTACTATCAATAAGTGCACTTACCTAATAGAAACGGTATTTATTCATTTCGAATATTAAAATGAAATCGAACGATAAATATCTTGATAATTAACTTGAATACAATTTTAAACCATTCTGTGTAATCAAAAAGAGTTTTTGTAAGTATAATTTGGTAATGATTGTGTTATTGATAGATATTACAGACCATAAATGATCGATTTATCATTTTAACAGCGTTATTTCGACCCGCTACAGCGCGACGTGTACAAAACAACGTTAAGGCAAATAGCAAGATATATTCATTATAAATAATAACCAATGATTTACAATATTTTTCCTAGTGTAATGTGTATACATTAGCAGATACGACAAATCCATTAACATACATGTATTTGGCAAACTAAGATAGAGCATTTCGAGAATTTCAGTTGGAACCGCAATTAGGGTTTGCTTCAAAGAACTAAATTTACCAATATAGTTTGAAGACTAGCAATAGTGAAACCAACATTGGAGTATATGTTATTAGAAAGGAGACCGCTTTTGCAAACTTTGTATAAGACATCAATCAACTCGAATATACGACGACCTATTTATACAAAGTGACTGAATGTGTGTACTGAGAATAGAACCTCAATAGAACATTTTGTGAATTGGACTTTTATATGTGTGACGATAAAACATGCATCTAAATTCTAATCCTATGGCTGAATATTATTTTCATCGAAATTGCTTATAGGCCTCATGTGTACTATAAAAAGGCACTTACTCTACAAATGACACTTCAAAATGACATCCAACTTTATATGCACTTGGGACATGTTGCCTAGGATTTCTAAGCGCTTGTTGACGAACTTGTAGTTTGCAACTTTGCCCTTGTTAGGCGAAATTATTTAAAAAGTTATATAGTCGCAATGAATTATTACTTGTAACATGGAAACGTACAACATTATGAAAAAAATATCTATTAAATACTAGGTTTCCCAGCAGTTACCAGTGATGACATGGAACAAGGACGTGTTCGCTCACAATGGGCCTCATAAGAAAGCTCAAGGCCACTCAGTGAGCTATAATGGAGAGAGCTATGCTTGGTATTTAATTACGAGATCGAATCAGAAATGAACAGTTCCGTAGCAGAACTAAAGTCATCGACATAGCTGAAAGGATTAGTAAACTGAAGTAGCAATGGGTGCACATCACTCGTAGATGATGGCCGTTGGGGCAAAACAGTTCCTGAGTGGAGACCGCGCACCGTATAACGAAGCGAGGGACGACCTTCAACAAAGTGGACCGACGACTTGTTTCAAATGAATAACAGATCAGGAACACCTGCTTGTTATGCTTAATATACGAAGGTAGTGTAGGTTTAACGCTGATAAAAATGTATATCTACCTTAATTCATAAAGCCCTATTAATATTCTTATTTTTTATTGTACATAATATAACACGATACATGGAATACAAAATAAAATTAATGTATAAAGACGAGCTTAACTCAACATTGAGTTTTCCACCAGCTAACTTTTGAATGATAGAAGATAGAAACGAAAAGAGGTCAGTATAAAGTGTACAAATAGAAAGAAAACAATAGTTGAGAATAATGAAATTAACAGATTTATAGGTGCTATTAATTAATAAAATACATACATATGTAACATGAACATAGTATACACTTAAAATAAATACATAACAATACGTACATACTTATAAGTCATACTCAGAGGAAATGCTTTTTGATTCCTTTCTTGAAAACATGCAGAGAAGGGCCGTTGCGTAGTGTGCGTAGTGAGTGTGGAAGAGAATTACAGAGTCGCACACCACGTGTTGTGAATGATCCATCATAACGGCTAGAGATGTGATGGGGATTACGAAGGAGAAGAGAAGAGGATGTACGACAGGCTGCACCCCTGGGCAGAAGATACTCAAAGCGCTCTCTAAGGTAAGTAGTAAGAAGACTTTGGGTTGTGAAGAATAGATTTGAGAAGACAAAGAATATGAGAGTCTGGTCGTTGCCGAAGACCCCAGTTTTGCTCGGAATTCCGACACATGGTCATATTTCCGAAGGCCGAAAATAAAGCGGATTGACAAATTCTGCAAAGGTTCGAATTTATTGAGGAATTCCTCAGTTGCATCAAGGAAGCAGACATCAGCATAATCTAAAAAAGGTAAAAGTAAAGACAGGGCAGAAGTTATTTTTGTTTGGAAAGGCAGAAACTTTTGGAGACGTTTGAGGGACTGAAACGAACAATATATATATTTAGTTCACATTGCTTAAGTATAGAAAGATTTTTTTATTTTTTATTTAACTGACTCCTAAACGAAGCACTCCTTGCTTCGTGTGTTTTGGAAAAAACCGGTCAAGTGTGAGTTGAACTCGCGTGAAGAGGGTTCCGAAATTGCTGAATATATTGTCTATTGTTGGATTCGGTCTTGTACCAATAACTTATCCTAAGAACAAACTTAACATCGAAGTTAAAAAACGTGTATTCCCATACGGTTGGAATAACTGCAATTAACCTACATTTTTAACCTATATTTTTATCAGAATTTTAGTTCAGTAACTTCGGAGATAAAGGGGGGGGGAATGGTCAATTTTTGTTTACTTAAATTACACGGTACAGTTTGCTAAGAAAGAAAGAATGACGTCTTTAATTTTCTATATTGCTTGCCAAAAAAGACCTCCATATTCAAAATTTATTTATTTACGTTAGACGTACATGTTTTGGGTTGCAGAAATCGATGTGTACCAAATTTCTACTTACTCCGTTCAGTAGATTCAGAGTGAATTGGCTGTGACACACGGACAGACAGACAGACACACCCTAAGAAGAAGGAGTTACGATCCCCATACGAAACAAGAATTTGTTTGGCCTAGAGATGATAGTATCGGGTCGGGTGTTTGTGCATATGAGATTTCGCGTGAAACTTTGCGTGGGCTGGCTCAACCGGGGTACCAAGCCGTCACCGAGTACCGACGGGAAATAATAACATTATTGGTAGTAAGTGGCGATTACCGCAACCCCCAAAAATATACCACACATGCGACATGGGAGCCTTTCAAGGAAAAAGCTTCATCATCATCATCATATCAGCCACAGGACGTCCACTGCTGAACAAAGGCCTCCCCCTTAGATTTCCACAACGAGCGGTTACATACCGCTCTCATCCAACGACTCCCAGCGACCTTCACCAGGTCGTCTGTCCACCTTTTCCGGTGCCCGGTCTCCATTCGAGAACCTTATGCTTATAGGAAAAAGCTTATGTTTGTTAAAAAGGTTGGCAACACATTAGCGATTCCTCTCGTGTTACCAATGTTGATAGGCGGTGGGGATCGCTTTGGCGTTTGATGCCAGTTAAGACTACATCATCTCATCCCGTGGGTGTAGTAAAAGTCTACTGTGGGATTAGCCAGAGGATGGGCAGCAGCGTCCTTCAAGTTAACTTATAACTCAACTACGATCGCCAATCTGTGTCCAAGCGTGGCGGTTATGGTAAAACCACCCAATCAGTACACAATACAACCCGATACCAGTCGTTGTCGCAATCTTTGAAGTAGTCTTCTGTCAAGTTGTGGAAAATTTTAGGAAATAAAAATGGATCGATTGGGTAACATGCGTGCTCGTTTACCTCCATTTTACACAAAAAAAGTCCGTAAACAGTATCTTCAATACAGGAGCAATACAATACTAATACTTCTTCTGGATCGTGGCATCATTTTTTATCTCTTGATTCATGCTATTGAATATACATATTTATTTAGGTTTTTTTACAGTCTATTTGCATTTAGTTATGATTGTGCTCTGCGTAAGTTCTACTACTGCTTTTAACTCGGGCACCATACCCAGATCGTGTGCGCGAGCTACAATAGTATAGAATTCTTATACCACAAGACACTCTCTATATTTACGTATACTATACAAGCTCTATGCTGACAAAAGGTAGTATTGATAAGGCACTCAAAAACAGCTGAACACATAAAATCGTGTAAACATAACGTACGTGAAAATTACAACGTATACACACGCCAGGTTGAATTTATGGCGTGATCGTGTGGTTTAATATTGGGGTCCCGTGTATCACATCCTGTGGGGTGTCTAACTCCGCCTTGCCTATATGGAGCCTGTAATTTGCATTTTGAGTAAACGCCGTGCAGTTAAAACTTTCACCGCTAAAAGCCACAACGTTACCTCGTGGTATATAAACTTCGTCCTGACGATCATTTTGGACTGCGTCTGCTTCAAGACATAATAACTTTGTACAGTGTATGTTTTAAAAGTTGAATTTTATTGTGTGAAATCCTTGGTAAATCAAGCTACTTTTTAAACATGCTTGACGTTAACTTCGGCTTGATAAGTGAAATAAAACGACTTGTATCTAATTAAATTAATTTCACATAAGATACCTGTACATATTTAAAAACTTCGTTGTAGTTTTGCTATAAAAATTGGTCATAGAATCAGCTAACACAAAACTGATTGGTACTTTTAAGTGGAGAAGTTGTTTCAAGACATGTACTGATAGTGTTTGCCCCCTCAACTTAACAACACAACGACCTGCGTGGGTTGTAAGTGCGTTATTAGAAGCGAAAATTCGTATACAATGAAAGGAGTAGTAGCTATTCGGTAACGCCACGTTTCGAGTTATTTGGTCTACAAGAAGACCATGTTTATACTTTGAATATATGCTAGACTTTCGGTAATTTTTTTGACGGTAAGTATGGCCAGTTAATATCCTTCGCATACCGTAGTGTAGTTGCCAAGCTGTTGGTCAAGCATGGTGAGCTGATGATTAAGACAGATTCCTCCAAGAACTCAGTGTTTTTCAGGAATCTCCACCCGCATATTTCTATCATGTAGGTACGATGTAATGATACCGAAGGACACTGTCCTACGAGGCGGCAACTCTCCTGGCACGTTTTCCACCTTTCGATATCCTGGCGGAGATGGATGCGTGGGTCGCTTACCCCTTTACAGTCACCCTCTCCGAGATGTGCCTATAGGCGTGGCACCAGTGGGCGGCTCGAGTGTGATCATACCAGGACCTAGAGCCTTCCTTAGGTGCCGAAGATGACCGCTCCAGTAGTTTTAGCCGGTAGGCGCCCTTCCCCGGGGCGAAGGAAGTTCATGAAGAATTTCCACTGGGCAAAAGTAAAAACAAGGTACGATGTAACGAATAAATACTCTGTACATAAGGTGATTTATGTAGTGTAGTGACTGAACTTAATTCCAATAATGTCATAAGACATTTCGAGGATTTAAAATACAATACTCGTAGCCAGTTATTGCGCCCCAGAGATAGAAGTTTAAATCTTTTATAACTCGAAAATCTAAGGCTCTATAAAACTTTGTAATGTGGCCGTGAAATATGTGGAGCCTGACTATAACTTTGTCCGGGGAAGTTCTAACCGCGTCTCTCCCGGACACCGCTGTCACGATTCACAAGACGCAATCCTTATTGCTCCAATAAGTTCAATTCTGTTTCAAATACATGCACACCCTACTTTTCCGACTTCTGTAACGGGTTTGGAGAGCTGCCCTGTTTATTATTATTGGATTTTCTTTACTTTATCGGAGCTTTAGTTTTTTACGATGTCACCAGTCGTTAGCACTATAAAAATGTTTGTTCCACGCTCACTCAACCATTACCTGTCGCTTTGTCTTAACAACCTAAGTTGGCGACTTTGATATGGGTATGACAGTTTTTGATATATAGATACGTGCTTAAACTTGGCCGCGTACAACTCGTGTCAACTAAGAGCTTTGATCCATTGGATCTTGTTAGGGCATTATGTTTGTAACTGTCTTGGCTATAAATATTTGTAATAGTAAATTACTTTGACCCTTATTACCAAATTTTTTAATATTTATTATTGTTATTTAACATTATATCTATGCAGTTTATTACCGGCTTTTCTACATAGGGCCAATAATTCAGAAGCGTGTAACAAACATATTGAGGTTTCATAACCGGCTGTAATTACTGGTAAATTATGGCTCGGCTGGAGTCCACGCCATGCGTGCCCGCAGTACTCTCACCTCTGGCTTGTCTTGTGGTCCGATGAGAGAAGGGCCGCCAGAGCTTATGCTCGGCGAACATGATGGCGTAATGTGTAATTCAAGACGCGCGTCGATGGAACCGCTGTGGTGGTGGCCAAGGGCAGATCCTCAAGGGGCCGTGCCCCTCAAAACTGTGGGATGCAGTTGACCTTAGTACTAGTAGCACCAATGATCTCTGGCAATATTGAAATGAGGGCCGAAAAGAGATTAAAATCCTGGATCCACCCATGGTGGTGGGCATTTACGGAGCCCATCTTGTGTCCAGCGAGTCACCATCGATCACAGAATTTCTTATTTCTTATATCTTATTTGTTCCTGTTAAGCCAGCATTTTCAGTCCTTACAACACCAACTGCAATAGACCTTATCATTGTAGCTTCCATGTCATATAGTATTCCGACACTACCGGGAACTTCTATAGTGCAGCTATAGAGTCCCTGATTAGTGTGTCAATACATCTTATATTAAAATTGTCTAAAGGGCCTCTGCGTGTCGGACTTATGTCCACGTGTAAGCCTATAAAAAAATCGGATTCTTCCTTGCAGAGGAGTAACCCGTGAATAGACAGACATTGAAATAATAATAATGTATAGAAATATAAATTCTAACGCGCATACGTAAATACGCGTAGTTAGTGCTTATAATTTAACGTGCATGCATGTTACCTAAAGGTAAGCGATCATCCGTGAACGTCCACAGCACCAAAGGAGTCACCAATGTATTGCGAACCTATAGAATATAATGGATAGAAAGGAGGTGGCAGGAAAAAGAAGCGAGCCGAGCATCCAATACTCGTCACTAACAGAACGAAACACAATGATGCTACTTTACGTCGGTATTTTGTGAGAGCGTGCTAGTTCTCTTTCGGTCGAGCTGGCCTATTTTTAAGCTGTAGTCATCATTATAACAACCGCAAAAACGTCCACTGCTGGACCGAAGCCTGCCCAAAAGATTGCCACACCGACCGGTATGGGTTTGTGTGGTGTGCACATTGGGGGATATTTCCATAATCGCCACGCTTGGCAGTCGTGCTGGCGATCGCAATTGAGTTATAAACATACTCGAAGGACGCTGCTGCCCATCCTCCGGCTAATCCCATAGTCGCCTTTTAACGCCTTTTACACCCACGGGATGAGATGAGGTGGTGGAATTCTTAGCCGGCACCACACGTCACTTAATTTATTACTAATAATTAGGTACAACTAGGCTCGATCGTAAAAACACTAATTTCAAATAGTCCAGTAGAAAGTTATTAAAAAATCTATATTAGTCAAACATCAAATCGTGATAGTCCGTAGGCTTACGGATTGGCTACTTAAACACTAGGTTATGGGTTCAACCCCCGGGAAGACGGTGGCGCGCACGTGGTCACGTGCCGCCGTGTGCGCAGCACAGCGCAAAGCGAGGCTTGGGGGGATCCTTTACAATCCTCCCCGAGAAGTGCCTGGGGGGGCGACCTTTTTACAGTCGCCTTCCCTCCACTAGAGGGGGTGACCGCTTTACAGTCATCCCTTCCGAGATGTGCCTAAAGGCGTGGCACCAATGGGCGGCTCTAGTGTGATCTTTCGAGGACCTGGAGCCCCCCTTCGGTGCCGAAGATGACCGCTCCAGTGGTTTTAGCCGGTAGGAGTCCGGCATACCCCTTCGCCCTTCCCCGGGGTGAAGGAAGTTCCATGTAGAATTTCCACTGGATATCAATAAAAAAAAAAAAAAAAAAAAAAAAAAAAGGTTATGGGTTCAATACCTGACTTTCACCAGGGTGACTTTTCAATGTCATATGTATTTTCTTAGTTAATCCAAGAACTACGGACTTTAAAGGCGAAGGAAAACATAGTACGTAACCTTGTGAGCAAGCGTGGGGATAATACTCGCCCCTTCTTCGTATGAGAAGAGTTCCTTCTCTGAATCAACACAGCTTATGCGTTTACTGCTGGGCACACTGGCATAGGCCAGTCCCAAGCTGCGCCACAATACCTGATACTCTGCCTTTCGCATCCAATCTGTCCCAGCAGCGTTCTTCAGGTCATCGGGCCATTTGGCGGGGGGTGTCCTCCACAAAATTTGCCGATTTGCGGTCTTCACTCACGTATTCCAATGACCATCGATACTTCGACAGGTATGGCCAGCCCAAGAATATATTATGATATACACACACATATATTCCATTGCAGAGAGGTGTGAGACAGGGGGACGTCATTTCCCCGAAACTGTTCACCGCTGCAATGGAGGATGCCTTCAAGCTACTGGAGTGGAAAGGATTCGGCATTAACATCAATGGCGAGTATATCACTCACCTTCGATTTGCCGATGACATCGTAGTCATGGCAGAATCGCTGCAAGAGCTCAGCACAATGCTCGATGATCTCAACAGAGTTTCCCAACAGGTGGGCCTTAAAATGAACATGGGCAAGACAAAAGTCATGTCAAATGTCCATGTCGTGCCCACCCCAATATCCGTTGGGAGCTCTGTTCTCGAAGTTGTTGACGAGTATGTCTACCTAGGACAAACTGTCCAGTTAGGTAGGTCCAACTTCGAGAAAGAGGTCAATCGTCGAATCCGACTCGGCTGGGCAGCGTTCGGGAAACTTCGCAACGTCTTTTCGTCAACAATACCGCAATGCCTCAAGACGGAAGTCTTTAACCAGTGTGTGTTACCAGTGATGACATATGGAACAGAGACGTGGTCACTCACAATGGGCCTCATAAGAAAGCTCAAGGTCACTCAGCGAGCTATGGAGAGAGCTATGCTTGGTATTTCTCTACGAGATCGAATCAGAAATGAGGAGATCCGTAGAAGAACTAAAGTTGTCGACATAGCTGAAAGGATTAGTAAACTGAAGTGGCAATGGGCAGGGCACATTGCTCGTAGAACTGATGGCCGTTGGGGCACAAAGGTTCTCGAATGGAGACCGCGCACCGGAAAACGCAGCGTGGGACGACCTCCAACGAGGTGGACAGACGATCTGGTGAAGGTCGCTGGGAGTCGTTGGATGAGAGCGGCATGTGACCGCTCGTTGTGGAAATCTAAGGGGGAGGCCTTTGTTCAGCAGTGGACGTCCTGTGGCTGATATGATGATGATGATGATGATGATACACACACCAACCGATATAGTATAAACAAGGTCAAAAATGAAAAAAATGTGTTATAATTTAGTATTTATACTTCTTTGCTTATTTAAAATGACATCAACAAAAAATAGTAGTTAATAACGCGTGTTTACTGCGCGTGTTCTTATTAAAGTTTACACCCGCCTAGATAGATATGTTGAGAATGATGATATCTATCGTCTTCTGTGATAGTTTCTGCCATTCCTCAACGACGGCAATTCGCAGTTGACCCACATAAATTGGATTTTAATCTTCGTTCTATCAGGTCCCAGGCTTACTTAATCGGGTTTATAACAAGTCATCTCACTAGCCAAATAAACCCTGCATCAAAATCATCACTGATATAGGGAGCAAAGTTTTCTTCAAGTCTTCAAGTTTTCTTCTAAGATCTCTGATATAATGATCTGCACTCAGACTCCATCAATCACCACCAAGTCCGTACGTACTCCCAGACATACTATATACCCCCAAACCATTATTAATCATCACACAAAATGCCTCTGTATTTTCAAAATTTGTCTGATTGAATCGTTCTTCTTTACGTATATATATTCTTTGCCTTCCGTCAACTTAATTTGAAAGAATTCTGCACTTATCACTAAACAATATTTTACCCTATTGGTCCGTGTTCTAATCAAAATGTTCTGAATTGTGTGTGTAGTCCGCCACCCCGCTCTAGCCCAGCGTGGTGGACTAAGCCCTAAACTTTCTCATCGTGACAAAATTCCCGTGCTCAGCAGTAGGCCGATTACGATTACGATGATGTATCTCAAGTTTTGGAGCCTTGGCGAGCACAAGCGAACCTAAACCAGCTTCTTAGATTCTTCTTAGTACTGTGCGCTAACTTACTTGAACACACCTTGAACTTCTTCAAGCTCATTTCTGGCTTGGACGGACGATTGACGTGGGTTCCTAAGTAGCCCAGGAAGCTGATCGAAACGGTAATTCCTGATCAGCATTATTTTTCTGTCTTGTCCAGCTCTTCTCACAAAAGCATTAGTCTCCCTGAATCGTTCGATCCTGCCATAAATTGTTGAATCTGGTCGGCGAAGATTTCTTGGGATCACTCTACCTATAGGTTTGATGAGTTCCCCTACTCAAGTTGGCCATAATGATGTCTTGACAAAAAAAGTTAATAAAAGGCAAATAAAGTTATATTTGAATGATAGTCATAAAATGGTAATCAAGGGGCATTCGTATCTCGAATTTCTTGAAATTATATAAGTTCGAATATAATTAAAATCAATCGCTTATCGACCGTGTGACGTTCAATTGTTTTCTTAATTAGAAATAATTCGTTCTAAATATAACTAATTAAAAACCAGCCAACAAACCACAAAAAAGACAAAAGGTCAAACACACACAAATTAGTGTTTGACCTTTTTTATGTTCCGCTGAAATTCTTTTTCTTCTTCTCTTAGATTATGGCTTCTGTAGAGTACCTTCCACAATTTCGCCAATGTCAAGTATAAGGCAACGTTGTACGGTATTCAGATTTAATCAATCTTGACATATTTATAAAATAATTCTCAAATCTCAAAAATTAAAAATATCTATAAAAATATGTCGGCAACGTCGTACGGTTCAATTCAAAGACCTCCGCTAAATTTGTCGATGTGAGAATAGTCAAAAAATATAGCAGTAAAATGCACATGAAGCAATAATGAAAAAAAAACTGATTTAGTGATTACAATAGTTCACTATCTATAACAGCTTGCAATCTACCCGTATATAATATTATACGGACCTTATCCCATAATTGACTCCCACAACGTGCACGGGAAAATTAGCAGTTCATACGCTGTTTTTCTACATTTGCCGAACGACCTTGTAATTAAGTTTGTACGTAATCTTATATTGCCTTATAATATCTCATACATTCCAGAACGTTCCATTTAATTATTAACAATTCATAGAACTTGTTAATTAAATTAACAAGTTCATGATGATCAATTACTTTGTAGCTTTGTATGTTTCTAATATATAGGTATTAATAGCAAAGCCTAAACCAATCAAAATGGCTGAATGTCCTATACGAAGGACTTAAGTGCGTTATAATGTCCAATCCGTCCTAGGATTGAGAGTAAATTTTACGTCAAGTCCATTCCAAGTGTCCCCGACGATTTTTTATTATTGGCTGAACGAATTTAGTATCTGGGGAGATATAAAAGGAAATGAAGCTAAGCCCTTCGGAAATCTCAGAAATTGGTCTTTTTCTCAGAGTGCGTATGAGGACAATGGTACGACTCTGATCCAATGAAACAGAGTTACTTTCTTTACTCTAGGGAACAGTTTTTACGATCGGTTGCGAGATTTACGCTTCAATAGCATTTCGAATACTTGAATATTTTAATAAGTTAATAATACCTTTTTTCTGGGCGAAGAATAATGGTTTCCTTTTCATTAATAAGGAAACGATTCGCATTTTTTTGCAACCGTTTTTGAAACGACCCTACTTATCACGATACCTTTGAAGATGAAAGGTTATTCTTTATTAATTTATAAATATAATTATATGCTAACAGCCTGTTCGATACCGCTGAGAATTGGTAATGAACGTTAGAAAACTCCTCAACCAGTTAATTTTAGTGAAATTCGTCTCCAGCGAAGCTTGACACAGGTCTGAGCACAGGTATTAACACAAGTATAAGTATAGTTGATCGCACCCGCGGGTCCCATTGCAAGTTTACCAGTTGTAGTGGGGCTTCTAATGAAGCGACAGCCGAGGTGGTACTCAAACATCAACTGCTATCAGAACGGAAGTCTTAAAAAGAAAATACGTAATAGCGCACTTTAGAAATAAAAATAACGGCAGAGTTTTCTCGAAGAAAAAGCAACAGAACTGAACTGAAGCTCGACTGTTCCTGTATGAATTTGTGAAATTGAATTTGTGGTTTCTTACGGGAAAATTATTTATTTATGTTAAACAAAATTTGGATGAAGTTCTTGGATTTTGATGGCAGGCAGTATGTAACCGGTCATTGTGAAAATCTAGGGGAAGGCCTTTTTTCAGCAGTGGACGTCTTTGAGCTGATATGATGAGGATGATTAACATAAAAATATTTTTAAATAAGGAGCTTATTGGATAAACAATCCAAAAATATAACTTCGATATTTTAGGGACACTCGAAATAAGCGCATGCATGATACATAGGCTGCACTAAAAGTATCGGGAATGGAATATTTCCACTGTTCCTGTCATATTAAAATCTTTTTAATTGAAAACTCCTTGGTTTTACAAATCGAATACCATTTATTTATTTTAAAAAAGATTCACGGTCTTGTCACAAGGTTTGGTCAAACTTGTTTAGTCGTTGAGAAAATGGAAGAGGAAAAACAATTGAACCGTACGACGTTGCCGACATATTTTATAGATTTTTTTCATTTTTGAGAAATATTTTATGAATATGTAAAGATTTATTCATCTAAATACCGTACGACGTTGCCTTAAACTTGACATTGGCGAAATTGTGGAAGATTATCTACAGAAGCCATAATCTAATAGAAGAAGAAGAGAAAATGGAATTGACTCGAGAAAATTCAAGAGCGATGATTTATTATGACTTTCGAAGTGGTTTAACACAAAAACAGTGTGTTGACCGGATGATTTCTGCATTTGGTGATGAAGCCCCATCCAAAACCACAATTTATCGCTGGTTTGCTGAATTTCAACGTGGACGTGTCAAGCTCAGTGATGATCCTCGTCAAGGTCGTGCAAAAACTGCAGTCACCCAAGAAAACGTTGATGCTGTGCGTAAGCTGATTGAGGAAGATCGACATGTGACATACCGCGAAATTCAGGCAACTTTAGACATTGGCATGAGTCAAATACAAATAATCTTGCATGAACAATTAGGTGTAAAAAAGTTGTTTTCCCGATGGATACCGCATTTGCTATGTGAAGAGCAAAAAGCGGCTCGCGTTACTTGGTGCGTCAGAACTCTCGAAAGATTCCACGCAGGATCCTCAAATGCTGTATACAACATCGTATCAGGTGACGAATCCTGGATATATGCGTACGAACCCGAAACAAAAAACCAGTCACGAGTTTGGGTGTTCGAAAATGAGTTAAAGCCAACAAAAATTGTTCGTTCACGGAGTGTGGAAAAAAATATGGTGGCCACGTTTGTCTCCAAAACCGGCCATGTTACGACTATTCCTCTTGAGGGACAAAGAACGGTTAATGCAGAATGATATGCTAGCATTTGTTTGCCATAGGTCGTTTCTGAACTCCGTAGAGAGAATTGCAACCGCCGCATCATCCTCCATCACGACAATGCGAGTTCTCACACCGCGCACAGAACAAAAGAGTTTTTAGAGCAAGAAAACATAGAATTATTAGACCATCCGCCGTACAGCCCCGACCTAAGCCCTAATGATTTCTATACTTTCCCTAAAATAAAGAATAAATTGCATGGACAGAGATTTTCATCACCTAAAGAAGCTGTGGACGCCTACAAAACGGCCATTTCGGAGACCCCAACTTCCGAATGGAATGGTTGCTTCAATGATTGGTTCCATCGTATGGAAAAATGTGTCAAATTACGCGGAGAATACTTTGAAAAGCAATAAATACATTTTTAAATAGTAATGTTGTGTCACTTCCTTGATTCCCGAAATTTTCAGTGCCGCCCTCGTAGTATCTTACTACTGACCCATTTAATAAGTGCATTGATCAGATTAAAAGCTATTAATAAACTCTAATAATATGTGTAAATACAATCTCTTGCATCATGCCAAACTTCGCCGACTTCGGAGCCATCACCAAAAGTCTCTGTTGGAAACAGTGGCTCTATATATTTTGCGGCATATTAGAAACTGGCGCTCACCTATGCTAAAATATGAAAGTTTACGCCGCGAACACGCTCCGTTAATTGTAAAATTTGGAGTTTGATAACTTCACCTGAAACTTTTACATTGCCGACTAGAATTTAGTGTGCAGGTAATGTTTTAACAATAGCTGGTCACTTCTGTGTATAGAAATCAGATTTTGTCTCTTTATAAAAAATACTACGACGACTTCGGTTTCTATATGATATTGGTATATATTAATATTGGTATAAATATATAGTTTAAGCAAATAAGGATACACGTTATCACATATTCTAGGACGGTTATGGGTAATTAAATGGGTATACTCATATTTATCTTAAAATGTAGGAATATATACAGGATGGGCCATAAGGTGTTGGCGGTTTCAATATTCAATTAAAAAAGAATTACGAAACAACAAAAATATATTTGTATTTAAAAAAAGCAGAAACATAGGAATTCTTAAGACCTAGAAATAATGTTGTCCAAATGACTTCCCTCGGGTGCTTGGCACTGATGACAAATGTTTAACGATTTTTGAGAGTTTCGATTTCTCTTCCGTAACAAAGAAAATTATCTTAAACTCTTAATTAATGAAACCTGATAGCTAAAATTCCCCTAAAGCTAAGTTTCTAGATAAAAATCTGACCCATTCCAGTGAATTGTTAATTTAACATTTATTAACAATGACGGAATTACTTTGATGAAATCGTAATTGACTTTGGTAACTCTAATGATTTGTGCCTTTCTTTTTCACAGAAAGCACATAAATTAATTATCAAATAAATTTTAGAATAACAATAGTAAAAGGACATGGAAGAAAATCTGGAATCCACATACATACATGAACGCGGACTCGTCTATTTCACCCTTTGCCCAAAGGGTAAAACTAAAAAATATGAAACAATCAATTAAAGCTATAAATTGAAACCGTGCATATGCTCATTAATGCGATCAATATAGGTCACATCAGAGCGGCAGATTGTGGCGACATCGATCAGAATAGTTTGCTTGCAAATTTGGCAGCTGCTAACCAAACGGGATTATGTGATACCAATGTGCGCGAGGATTCAGCTATAATCTGATTTATGTACCATGTGTTCTACCTATGTAAGCACCACCACAAATCAATTTAAGATACACGTCAAAATCATCATTTAATACAATACACACGAAATCAGTTCCAGTGTCCTCATAAAGAGACCGCCTCCGGCAGTTGTTGGCGATACAGGATTTTTATTATTTCGTTTGTCTTTGAAGCATATATTTAATTTGAAACATATGATTTCATATTTTAATTTTTTTGTTAAGTACTCAAAACTTTCTGGTTGTATTACGATTTGAATTAAAATATATTCGACCAACAACAACTCGTGTAATTCTACGTTATAAATTCTACCCCCAGGACCTGACCTTTTTATGTAAAGTGTACAAAGAGGTGACTAATAGGTGATAAGGGGATAGCTAGCAACATTCACCTACTATACACATACAATCGCTCTCTCTCTCTCTTCCGTGCGGTTAGTGGCCAACCTTATATCATAGTTATTCAAGCTACCCTATAGCTTCCAACTTGGCTAAACGACTGCCATTTAATGACAACCACTGAGCCCGACAATTTTACGTGCCCTCCGAAGCACAGAGCTCACGCATCCATAGATTGACCGTGCCGAGTTTTGCTTAACCTCACCGATCATTGAGTGCAACTGACCATGAGCATCTCATAATACAATCGCTAAGCCAAAACCACAGAGGACGATGTTTTACTGTCATATGGAAATGGCAAAAAATGTGCATGGCAGTATTGCAGTATATAAGACAGGTTTAAATGAGGCGAATCAGAAATCTAGAGATCCGTATAAGAACTAAAGTTGCCGACGTAGCTAAAAGGATTAGTAAACTGAAGTGGCAATGGCCGGGGCACATTGCTAGTAGAACGGATGGCCGATGGAAACCTGATGGAAAACGCAGCGTGGGACGACCTCCAACGAGGTGGACAGACGACCTGGTGAAGGTCGCTGGGAGTCGTTGGATGAGTTCCCTCTATGGGGAAGGCCTTATTCAGCAGTGAACGTCCTTTGGATGATATGATGATGATGAATCCTGCGCGGGTTGTGATCAATTAAATTAATTACAAACAGTTTTCGTCCTTTAGCTGAAAATTCTGCGCGATGGAATCGTGTCACGTACACGAGTTCACTGATCGGTTCCAAACTGAGATATCTCAATATTATCATGCGCTTTCGATAATAGCATATAAATCGCATTTCGCTATTTTTGCAACATCTTACGATATTGCAGGCATTAATAAATAATAAGAATTTAACGGGAGTCATCGCAAAGTGGCAGAAGGTCGACCGCCTGCGCCATACAAAATTATAATTCCATACAAGATGCACTGAATAAAAAGCATCCTACATTTATTACACAAAGCGATTTAATTACATTGTAAGTATAGCGTGAAATTTTAATAAAACAGTGCAGCTCTCAGAAACATGCCACGTAATTATTCTGATGAAAACTTTATGTATTACTATAAAAATAATTACGAGGTTTTTGTGTAATTTGTTCATGTGTTATTAGTCCTTTTTGTTTTTTTCTAGATAATAATGGATGATTTAGATTTAATACAATGTTTCTTATGTATTTACACATATGTAAAGTATTTTGCTTTTCACACAAACAAGATTTGACGCCATTACGTCACATAGGTTAGGAGGCTGATACTAAAAACCAGCGCTGTTGGTGTTGATTTTAATTTAATCGTAGTTTTATATAGTATGAATTAATAATAAGTTGTTTAATTAGAAATTTAAATCTCTTGCCAACATTCAAGCACTAAACAGAGCAGTACTGTGTTTTTTATTTATTAATATAGTCTGGATTTGAAGTCCTTTGGCCAGGTACTGTATTAAATTGCGTGAGCGTTTCTTTATTTTCTTTCTTATCTTTCTTTTACTTCTTTCTTATACATTTTTCTACTAACTATATTTCGGATGGAATAGGTATTTGGTGCGAATTGGTAAAGGTTAGCAACCATCCTGACGGTGTAAATCATTCTATGACTGATCTTCCAGACATTGTTTATGAAAACTTCAATATTATGTCACAATATTAATTTAATAAATGAATCAAGTATTTAAATTAGTTACACAAATACTACACTGATTATATAATGATTCAGGAGTGATCCATATCACGGTTAAGAGATGCAGAACGAGTGTCGCGCTCGAAGTGCCCCGCGCCCGCATTTTTTTTTTTTTTTTTTTTTTTTTTTTATGTAGGGCTTCTCGCAGTAATCCCAAGGGGGATATATCTGCTTAACCGGGCAAAGCCCCGCGCCCGCACAGCGCGCTGCATATAATACGCCTCCGCTCCATCCCCACCTCGCCTGACTCATAGAGTGGTACGATGTCGTCACTTGCACGTGCGCGCGTTCGTAAACAATTTTGTCAGCGCCGACATATAAGTTAAGGAGCTAGGTGTATATAAATCATTATAAATGTCCAAACGTATATCGGTACTGATTTTGTCTTTCAATATTGTGTATTTCAAAACTACAAAATATATTAAAACTGATATTCTGTCTTAATAAATAAAATATGACGTCTTTCCAAATTGCTAAGTTTGCGATGGTGAAACATTTCTGCACTTAGTAAGCGTCTCTTCTCAACGTCGGCAACAAAGCAAGATTAATTACTTCATCACAAATTCTTGAGAAGTGTTGGTTTTCACACTTGCGAAACTTTTCTGCGGTATGATCTATGTGTGGATTGTATAATAAAACCACAACACAGTTGCTTTTGTATTGAAGACAGTATTGAAAATTTGTTGTTTATTTTGTAATTAAAATTTGTTTTGGAGAGACTGGTGGGAATAAATGGTGTTTTGATTCGTTAGTTACATTGGTAAGTAGCAAACTACGCTGTGTATTATAAATCAAACAGAAATTAGTTTTTATAAATAAAGCAGAGGAATAACTATAACAATATCACCGTTATTATTTGAGTACTGGATGTATTAATTGAAACATGCAATCTTAAGTAACGCGAAATTTAAAATAGCCAATAACGGATAGAAGTCAACATACTTTCAAAAAGTCTGTCTTCCCTCGCTGAAAATATATTGTCTTCATGAGTTCTTTCTATTACTGTTTTTGCAATGTTCCATCTTTAACAACATAATAACCTCTCATAACAGGACATACTATACTAGTATCTGATCCTGTAGCCCTGTACATATATCCTACGGTTATAACCGTTTATTTTCGGGTAGGATAAATCTGTCATGCTCAATAAAATGTCTTGTTCGTGTGTATCGGGTCGTTGAATCAAAGTCAAAGTTAATATTTTGACATTACACTATTTTCACATAACTCTTCGAAGAATTCTAATGTATGTACCAATTTATGGGTATATAAGAATTACTGCATTAATTTAAAGTAAGTATACCTGTTTAATGGTTTTACATGAATGAAATCTTTAAGTTTGATTTCACCGACAGAAAACACTGTTTAATAGCTAAACATCTAAGTAGCTGACATTTTTTCACAGAATATGTTTACGACGATTATAAAATAAAATAAAAGTTCGGTGCTGTGTGGCTACGAATAGCACCAACCCATCTCATCCCTTGGGTGTCGTAAAATGCCACTATCGGATTATCCGGAGGATGGGCAGCAGCGTCCTTCGAGTACATTAACAACTCAACTGCGATCGCCGGCGCCAAGCGTAGCGATTGTGGCAAGGCCCCCCAATGGCACACAGCACGCCCATATCGGTCGTTGTAGTGATCTTTGGGGGAGACCTGTGTCCAGCAGTGGACTTTGTTCGGCCGAAATGATGAAAATGTTCGGTAGTTTTATTTTAGCTAAAAATAACACATTTGTACCATTTCAATAAGAAAACAATTTTTCCTTTTATTTGAGCCCTTAAATCAACATGATGACAAATAAGTCCGTATAGAACCATTCACGCCACATATACCTACGTCGTAAACCATCGTGTTCCCTGTTCAGGTCAGGGCGGCGCTCATTAAGAACCAGAGCCTAATGATGCACTCGCTTGTTAGCCGTCTTGTCGCAACGCCTCGTAAAAAGGCTTCGTGCACAAAAACCGGTCAAGTACGAGTCGGTCATCGTGTAATTAGTGACTTGTATCCCTGCTATACGTCCTTATATCTGATTGTAGCTACTAAAAATGAAGGAAAATGCTACAGCAAATACTTAGAAAATGTTTTAGTAGCGTATTTTTCATGTTTGTTTGGTTGTTTGGTTTGTGAGAGCATAAGGTTTCTTCTACAATTAGTTCTCCACTCTACAAACGTAGCTTGTTATTTTTATATATTTCTATTGACAGCATATTTTAATAATATTTTCTACATAATTATAACTGCATTTTGAGCGTAAGCTACCAGTTTTTAGGGTTGCGAACGTCCGAAGGAAAAAACGGCGGTTCCCTTATAGGATCACTCGTGTGTCTGTCTGGATCGATTAAGTTGAAATTTGGTATACACATGGACTTCTGCAACCCAAACACGTACGTGTAACGTAAATAAATTAATTTTGAATATAGGGGTCACTTTTGGGGGGCAATATAGAAAATTAAAGAATACAGTTTAGTTCAAAATGTACCGTGTAATATATGAAATGGACGGGCTTGTTGTGAGGGTCTCAAATTTATGAATTTTATTATTTTAAAATATAAAGTTATTTGAGAAAATAGACGAAATTTGACCATTCCCCCCATTATCTCCGAAGCTATCTAGATAATGGCTCTTTACCTATAGATTACTGGAAAATCTATAAGAAGTCTATGGTCTTAAATAACATGTGCATACTATTTTACGTTTGCGGTTGGAATGTATGGGAAAACATATTTTTCAACTACGATATTAAGTTTGTTCTTGGATTAAGTTATTGATACAAGACCGAATTCATCAGTAGATCATCAATATATTTGGCAATTTCGGAACCCTCTCCACGCGAGTATAACTCGCACTTGTCCGGTTTTTTTAAACATGTTTTCCTCCTTTCAAGCTGATTTTCTTTATGGATACAAAAAACAACATTGGTAAAAATACAATTGCAAACAGGATTATTCGTGGATGTAATTGATACCCTTTCAATTTATTATTAATCTTTTAGGTTCAACGCCCACATCTATACGCGTATATTATATGCATAGCTGGAGTTTTCTTACATGTTTGGAAAATATAGACTAAATATTAACTATTACTAAAAATAAAAAGGTGGGTCGTACAAAAAAATAACAGACCAAAATAGTACAATAGCATCAGTGTAGTTATTAAAATGGTTAGGTTTGAATAACAATGATGGCACGGTTGGTGCAGTGGCTGATACAGTCGACTGCTGCGCCCCGGGTCGTGGGTTCAATTCCCACACGGAACAAATATTTTTATGATCTGCAGATAGTTGTACCCAGAGGTGTATTGTGTGTGAAATTTATGTCTGTAAACGCATCCACCACACAGGAGAAATCCTAGTGCAGGGCAATGTTATACTAAAAAAAAAACACTATATTTTTTTGTCAATGTACTGTTTTGCGTTGTTACGATTTAATATATGTAGAAATTGTGGCGTCATTACGATGACTGAAACTTTTTCTTCATCATATCAGTCACAGGACGTCCACTGCTGGACCAAGGCCTCTCCCTTAGATTTCCACAACGAGCGGTTCCTTGCCGCCGTCATCCAACGACTCCCAGCGACTTTCAGCCGATCGTCTGTCCCCCTCGTTGAAGGTCGTCCCAAGCGGCTTTTCCGGTGCGCGGTCTCCACTCGAGAACCTTTTTGGCCCAACAGTCATCAGTTCTAGGAGCGATGGGCCTCGCCCATTGCTACTTCAATTTACTAATCCTTTCAGCTATGTCGGCAACCTTAGTTCTTCTACGGATCTCCTCATTTCTGATTCGATCTCGTAGAGAAATACTAAGCATAGGTCGCTCCATAGCTCGCTGAGTGACCTTGAGCTTTCTTATAAGGCTCACAGTCAACCTTTTTCTTACCCGACCTTTTTCGTAACCTTCTCAATCTTTTGGTTACAAAATATGTTTAAACGAGTTGCGTGTAAAAGCATTATTGTGTTGAACAAAACGGCAACAATTCTCAGGGAAGATACACTTTACGTGAGAGCATACAATGTTTACCCAAGTAACGGGACTATCGCCCTTCGAGGGCTTCTACAGTTGTATACTGTATACAATGTAAATTTACACAGGGTTCATATGAGTGCTGCTTATTTCGTAGTTGGAATATTAGTTCAATTCAGTCGAACATTATGTTTGCTGTAGTTATTAAGGTTGAGTTATTGCCTTCTAGTTTTCAGCATTATATATTCTGCAATTTACCTCTACAATCGGTACCATACATACTTCTATTAGTTATCTGAAATAAACTTGGATCAGTTTAAAAAAACATAGCACATAACATGGTCATCTTATGGAACCCTCTCCACGGGTGTTCAACTCATACTTCTCCAGTTTGTTTACTATTGTATGTGGCATAATTCACTGGGAATAAATTAAAATTTTATGATTATTTCATTGTATATTTATTTAAATTATTAATTATAATTTAAAAAGTAACCCATATCATATTCCACGACATAATATACTAATGCCAAAATTTCATAATAATCCATGTAGCCATTAAGGTGTGATGGAGCCTCAAAAACATACATTATTAATTATTATAAGACTAGTATGTTACTGAAAAGAAGTTGAAGTGTGTTATCAATAGTAGGAATTAAAGCACATCATCATATCAGCCATAAAACATCCACGAACAAAGAAGCCGAACAAAGCCTCCCCCATAGATTTCCACAATTGTGTCGTCAGTATGGGGGGAATTTGCCACCATGCTTGTCAGGCGGGTTGGTGAGCGCAGTATGGCTGCTGTTCCGGAGAAGGGATGCTACTGCCCATCCCTCTGGTTTAGAATCTCTAAGTCGCCTTTTATGACATCCACGGGAGGAGATAGACTGATGCTATATTATTAATCCGGCCACCACACGGACAGTTAAAGAATGAAGGTTTCATAATGTATGTTTAATATACTCAAAAGCGAATCTAAATTTAATAGTACCAAAAGTAGATATTTGAAAATCTTTTGACTTTAAAAGATCTTCTTTTACGTCACCGTTATTTTGATATAAGCTGACAACTTAATGAAAACCGAAATAATTGCTAAGAACGGGCAATAAATGAGAATTGAAGAAGTAGAATGCTATTAGGCTAATACAGCAGAAATCCGCATTCGGCCCGCAATGGGCCATTTAGCCGGCGCTGGCTTTACAAAACATTGCCCCGTAAGCCACAAGAATAACGTTTATTAGGAAAAATGTGTTTACCCACAGCGCGTAACGCATGCTTATTTAAATACACGTCATGATGATTACAGCCTTAGTCGTTACTCAGATTTGCATTTTGGTTGTAATGATAAGGTGGGCCCGGGATTTACGTGTTTGTTCATTTGTCGATGTTTGTAATAATATGGTTTTAAGATTATATTCATTATATTATATTATTTGTTTGCTTATCGTGCTGTATTTTTATTGAATTTTAAATCTATTTCTGTGAATGACGTAGCAAGAGACGAAGATAATATTGGTATTATTTGATATATATTTCATAATCTATAAGGCAGGTTAAGTTTCTTATTGCAAGGTCCGGCTAGGTAGTTTCAATTCTGTTCAAAGGAAAGGAAGCCGGATTGGTTTTGTCCAGGAAGGAGGGAAGGCCCGCGGAGTTTCCTTCTGCGTACCGTCTCATATGCCCGAAGACTCGTTGAGCACCTGTCCTTCTGCGTACCGTCTCATATGCCCGAAGACTCGTTGAGCACCTGTAGCCAGTTGGTTCCGACCTGGACGACAGCCAGTATGACTTCCGTCAGCGGCGGTTGACTATCGACGTGATTTTTCACGTCCGCTCGCTGTCGGAGCAGGTGGTGTCCCAGCGGGTGGGGTGGCATTGGCCGTCAGTCTAGACATCGGCAACGCCTTCAATTCCATCCCGTGGGGTGCACTGAAAAGACTGCACAACCTCGAGGGATCAAGCGAGGAAGATCGCCGTCTGTACAGTGGGGTCGTGCGATCTGTGCTCCTCTACGGGGCGCCAGTATGGTTATCCCGGCTGTCAGGCGTACAGCGTTGCAGAAACAAATTACCCGGTCTGCAGTGCAGACTGGCTATACCGACCACGGGGATACAGGACAGTGTGTTACCAGGTGGTAACTCTCCTGGCGCGCTTTTTGCCTTTAGACATCCAGGCGGAGATCGATGTGTGGGTCTATTATCAGACACGCTCCCTCCGCCAAAGTGGCGAAAGCATGGCTTTAAGGGCGATTGACAGTCTGAGGCGGCTGGCTCGAGGCACCAACTCGACATGTGGCGTTGCGACATTACCTACAGTTCCAGTTCGCAACCAAGCACGTCATCGAGGCCGTCCTGCCACTCTTCGGCTCCTGGCTCAGAAAGAGCGAGCGCGTTACATACCGCCTGACGCAGGCATTCGCTGGTCATAGTTGTTTCGGTGCATACCTGCTCAGAATAGGACGTGAGATTACGGCACAGTACCACCATTGTGGAAGCGACTGGGATACCACACAACTCACCCTTGAATAGTGCCCTGCGTGGATTGACAAGTGGCGGATCCTGGTCGATCGGATCCGGCAAGATCTCTCTCTGCCAGTAGCAGTATCAGCTATGTTGGCAGAGCATGAAAATTGGAGTGCAGTGGTCTCCTACTGCGAGAGCGTCATGCTTCAAAGCGGGATCGGGAGAGGGCCAATCCCACACGGAGAAGGATAAGACGGAGCCGGGGTAACAACCACCCCGGCTCCCAGGTCCAACACGCCTGAGCCCCCTGCCATTGCTACATGGTCGGAAGCCTCAGGGGTCGCGGACGAGTGGATTGGTCTGCATGCTCATACCGAGCGTTCCCTAGGAAGACGGCGGCCTAAATGCGTGATATCAATAGACGGCTCTAATGTGAACTTACGAGGACATGCAGCCCCCTTCAATAGCGAAGACCGCTCGAGTGATTTTGGCCGGTAGGAGTCCGGCATGCCGCTTCGTCCTTCCCCGGGGCGGAGGTCGTTCATTATGGATTTCCAATGGGGACCGATAAAAAATTCTATATATATTGCATTCCATAAGTAAAGATAAAAACAGATGATAGGTTTACATCTATAGATCAATTATAGACCCTGTTGGGCACAGCATAGTTTAGTTGGAGAGAGGAAGACCTGCTTAATTACTTTAATTTTATGTTTTATTTATTATTATTACATTAGCACTGGGTGTCGCAGATTCCTATTATAGTGAGGTATTTTTTATTGTGGGATTAGTATAATGATTTACATATAAATAATAGATGCAATAATTTTAACACAATTTATAAAATACTGTAGGTACTATTAAATAATACAAAGTGTAATGGTAAATAACAATAAATAAATGATTTACGTAAATAATAGACGCAATAATTTCAATACTACATGATTATTTTTTTCCATACTCCACTAATACTGCAATAAATGAATTAAAATTAGTAGAATTTTAACGACTAATTACAATAATAATACAATTGCATCAATTTCAATACATTTCATAAAATATAATATTACATAGATACCACCGGTATGCCAGATAAGTAGTGTTTTAATATTAGACGTTACAGATAGGAGGAAGAGCTAGTGCTAGAGTTAGTGAAATTACTGGGCATAACAGACTAAATAACTAATATCTCGAGGTGACGAGCGCAGTATGGTGCCACGCAGAACTCGACATTACAATTGTAGGGCAGTCATGACTTTACCACCAGGCAAATGCCTTGCCCGACAATTGTTTAATGTCTGTTTTGACTGTATCAATCAACACATAAGAAATCGTAGTGTGGGACTAAGTTTATTTTTAAATAAGTAGAATTCAAACACCGCTGCTTGGCTGCTTACCCAACCTAGCCGAACTCTTACAGCACCGAGACCTTTTTTTATTGGTCCCCAGTGGAAATTCCTCATGAACATCAATTTCTAAAGTTCAAACACCGCTGCTTGGCTGCTTATCCAACCTAGCCGAACTCTTACAGCACCGAGACCTTTTTTTATTGGTCCCCAGTGGAAATTCCTCATGAACATCAATTTCTAAAGTTCAAACACCGCTACTTGGCTGCTTACCCAACCTAGCCGAACTCTTACAGCACCGAGACCTTTTTTTATTGGTCCCCAGTGGAAATTCCTCATGAACTTCCTCCGCCCCGGGGACGGGTAAAGAGGTATGCCGGACTCTTACTGGCTAAAACCACTGGAGTGGTCATATTCAGCACCGAAAGTTCCTCGTAATATCATACTAGAGTCGCCCGTTAGTGCCTCGGCTTTAGGCACATCTTGGAAGGTATGACTGTAGAACGTTCACCCCTCTAGCGGAGGAAAGGAGACTGAGACACTTCTCGGGGAAGATTATAAAGGATTCTCCCAAGCCTCGCCATGCACGTGACGACGTGCGCGACTCTGTCTTCCCGGGAGTCGCTCGGTGTGAGCAGACAGACTACTCAATTTGCGCGCCCGTGCCCCCGAGTAGAGACCTATCACTAGTGCAAACCATGAGAAAAAGATAGTTACATGGGACTGTTTAAAAGTTTACTTCAACACTCCAGCTGCCCTTAGTATTTACTAAGCTAAGCTAAGCAAATAGTACAAAATGCTAGGTGCAGTGACCCCTGATCCTTGATTTAAAATAACAAGATCTACAAAGAAAAATAAAATGAAGTCTTTTTTCAAGTTAATGAACTCTGTAATACGTCGTTGCTTTTTACTCATTTTTTATTGTCTTGTAGAAAATAATGGGACCTAAACATTTGTAATTACACCTTTAATAAATGTTTGTCCTTAATTAGAAATTGTTAATGCTAATGATTACGAATTACTAATTAGGACACAACTCGCAACAGCAATATAAGTAGCGCTTACATTGATCATAACAAATTAATAAAAGATTTGTGTATTGAAATATTTCTAAAAGCATCGCTGGCAAACGTTCCTTAATCAGATACCAAGATTATTTAATTAATTCGAACTCTTTGACAACTTCAAGAGGTTTCGGAAATTCTCTAATTGGTTTAATTTATACTTAAGTCATTCATCACATCTCGAATCCAAAACAACGTTTATTAGTTAAAGGTGGGTAAGGGGAAAGTAATTAATTAACAAACTTTTAGTGAGACTACATCGAGAGGTTTCCTATAAATTTGTCTTGTTGGTTATGGGCCCCAGAAGATTTCAATCGGATCACTCAATTGTTCGAAATTTAAATAACTTTTATCAACAGGTAACAATTACGTTGTTAAAATCTTCCTGAGTTTAAAATGAATGATCCTTTACTTAACACCTTTTGTTTAGAAATTGAATTTAAATGAGTGTTCAAAGGGTTTCGAATGGATTCAAAACGCGATACTCCGGAACGCTGAAACAAAAGAACAGTATACACATAAGTGTATGAGAATCTAGTATGTGTAATCTATCCAATGTTAATTTAGTATATAAATATAATATTTATGTAAATATGGAGGTAATCTATCTAATGTTATAGACAGGAATACCCTACATTTTGATTGATGTCAGACAGGTGTGAAATTGAAGTACCAAGGCGGTATCAACAGTTCAGGATGTGCTTCCGTTCCGAGTACATTATCTAATGAGATTTGTGTATAATTAAAGTAGAGCATTTCGTATGCTGGTGATATGTTTATACTATCTTTCGTAACTGTATCTGTAATTTCTTCATAACCGAACGGTGATAGCCTCATAATTTAGACATACTTGATAATAATTAGGCTATGAGGGGCTTGTCCATTGTTGTCACTCCGTATAATCATATGGTGTCCGACACGCCTCTTTCATCTCCTTTCGATGTCGTAAACTGTCAGCTTTAGCCGGGGACTTGAACTTATTTTTTATTGATGTCCAGTGGAAATTCTACATGGAACTTCCTTCGCCCCGGGGAAGGGCGAAGGGGTATGCCGGACTCCTACCGGCTAAAACCACTGGAGCGGTCATCATCGGCACCGAAGGGGGTCTCCAGGTCCTCATAAGATCACACTATTGGTGCCACGCCTTTAGGCACATCACAGATCACAGGATGATTGTAAAGCGTGTAGTGACGGCACCATGTAGTGACGGCAGGGGACTCAGGCGTGTTGGACTTGGGAGTCGGGACGGTTGTTGCCTCGGCGCCATCTTGTCCTTCTCCGTGCGGGATCGGCCCTCTCCCAATCCCGCTCTGCAGCCTCCTTCTGGAGCATGACGCTCTTGCAGAAGGAGACCACTGCACTCCAATTATCATGCTCTGCCAACATAGCCTATAGCATAGCATAGCAACATAGCTTTACCTAATTAAGTGATTTTGGCCTTAACAACAACGAATCGTTTTTGGAATGATCGTTGATAATTCTTATCTTCACTTGCCGGAAACTAAGTATAAGACATAC
This sequence comes from Diloba caeruleocephala, assembly GCA_947459985.1. Taxonomy (NCBI): domain Eukaryota; kingdom Metazoa; phylum Arthropoda; class Insecta; order Lepidoptera; family Noctuidae; genus Diloba; species Diloba caeruleocephala. The sequence goes on from OX381618.1 coordinate 11,219,698, forward strand.
AATCTTCTAAACTTTAATTCAAATTTTGTCTTTTATACATTGAAGGAAACTAGATATTATTCTTTCATTCATTCGCACAAAAGTTTTTAGAAATTACGTTTTTTATTGTGTAATCTTGTGATGTAATCTAGCCTTGACTTGTATAAATACCGCACTTCTTTGATTGCTAAGTGGTTCTTTAATCGAGTATTTTTTCATGACAAGTGAAATAAATTTATTAACCTTTTTGCTTTATTGTATTTGATACCTACATACCACTTCCCGAGGATTGCTTTATAGTTTATTTTTATAGTTTAACGTACCTTTCAAGGAAATACCTAAATCCAGAGGGACTCGAAAAGTAGAGGAAGAGAAATAAACATAGGTCTAATCGACCTATGTTTATCGATACATTCAATCAAAGTTGTAGTGGCTCGGAGGTTTAGGCTAGGTTCTTAAGCAAGGAGGAGGATGAGATGGCGCTGGAGTAATAATCGCCACGGCACCGATGATGACACCACCATGCCACCTAGATGTGCCTGGGGATGGCAGCCTTTTACATTGCTAGGTGGGGTGACCGCTTTACTGTCATCCACTCCGAGATGTGTCTAAAGGCGAGGTACTGATGGGTGGCTCTAGTGTGATTGTATCGAGGACCTGGAGTCCCTCTTCGGTGCCGGTTTTAGCCGGTAGGGGTACAGCATGCCCTTCCGCCCATCCCCCGGGTAGAGGAAGTACATGACGTATTTTCACCGGGATAAAATAAATATTTAAAAAAAGGTTACTTAAGGTACTACAAAAGTAACAGGCTAGGTAGGTACCACCGTAGCGGCAGAGATTCGCCGCCAAGTCAATCATTTCGGCCGAATGGAATCTACTGCTGGACACAGGCCTCCCCCAAACCCTCCATCACAATGACCGATATGGGTGTGTTGTGGGCTCATTAGGGGGTAATGCCATAATCACTACGCTTGGCAGGCAGGTTGGCGATCGCAGTTGAGTTGTTAATGTACTCGAAGGACGCTGCTGCCCATCATCCGGCTAATCCCTTAATCGACTTTTACGACACCCACGGAAGGAGATGGGGTGGTGGTATTCTGAGCCGGCACCACACAGCGAAGTAGTAATGTTTAAATTTGAAACATTGCTGAGCTCCGATCAGAAGAGCACTGTAGCTAGTGAAATTAATGGGCATAAGACACTAAATAACTCATATCATGAAGTGAACCGTGTGGTGCCACGCAAGGCTATTCCTAGTATCAAGAACTAGTTCTCCGTAGTATTACAATTGTTATGAGCAGGCACGATGCTTACCAGCAGATGAAGAAAGCGACGATGTACTCCCTGTTAAAAAAAAGCTTTATTGCTTATTATGGGCTTTTTATCTCGTTAACTGTTACAAAGTCAGACAGAATTAAAAATCTATTGTGTCTCGCGGCTGCCGGCAATAAACAGGTATGAGGTTAAGTACACGTATGTGCTAATCCATTAAACAATATTTAACACATACGAATCTGTCTAAATAACAATGACGGCACGGTTGGTGCAGTGGCTGATACAGCTTTGCAATTCCGTACTATGAACTCTTAATACCAGCCAGTCAGCGGTCACGTGACACTTTGCTGGTTTCTACACGGATTTTGTGAGGCAATACGATATTATGAACTTTCATTTGACATTTCTTTTCATGTTTCGTTGTCAAAAAATAACCTTCAGTTTATGCTACACTTGTATAGCTTTTATTGGATTCTTTTCAGTTATTTGGCGATATATTTTAGTTGCTACATTTTTATATCAACAATGTATCATAGTTGATTTACGAACTGAAACACATACGCCATTTTTGTTACGCTATAAAGACTTTAAACTTTTTTTAAATAATAATTACTAGATTTATTATTTAGTGTAATAAATTCTTAGCTAAATAATTTACACAATCACGATGATTTTGTATGTACCAAGGACGATAGCAGGTAAAGTGCTTCAGTTTCTTATGATCTAAGTTTATCTATATAAACTCTGTAAAAGAGTCACGGGATACGAAGATATACCTTAAACATTAGACTTAAAAACAGGGATAAAAATATATTTAACTAATTACTTATAAGTGTGACTATCAAATTAATATATAAACTAGGTACTTAATAAAAACTTATTTATGTAGTATAATGCGCGAGTACGACTTGAATCGTAAACATAACAAGGTTAATAAATAGTTCTAACCAATGTATACTATAGTTCTGTTCCCAGCTTAAAAAGTATACATATAAACTCAAGTGGATGTATTCCCCGCTAAACATAAAGATTGCTTTCGTTTGGAAACTTTATCTCGTGTAACCATCATCACAAAGCAGAAAATTAAAATATGAATTAATTACGTAACGAAATACATTGTTTTAATATTTTTTCGTTACTTTTATACGTGATAAATAACTATATATTATTTTTCGAATAATCTATGTAATCAAAATAAAACCGTAACTGATCGATAAATATTTAGCCATATTACTGAACGGTACAACATAAAATTACAAGCCAGCCATGGAAAAAATATCCAGCGTGAAGTCAGTCAGCATTATGCGTGCCATAGTACGAAATAGAAGCTGTCAGTTTGAGCCCGTAGTAGTAACATATATACATCAATGCCGTATACTGAACTGCCTAGAACGTACATGGTTTTTTAAAAGTTCATAGTACGACCTCTGCAGGTAGTTGTTACGGGTCTGGGTGTATTGCATGTGGAATTCATGGCTGTAAACGCACCCATGACACAGAGAAATCCTAGTTTGGACCAAAGTTTTCTTTCAAAATAAAAAATCTAAGAAATAAAAAATAACACAGAAATAGAACAAAAACCACTGAGAGACAATAAACCACGCAATTTGTTTGCTGCTATTGACTTGGGATTTCCTGTAATAGTCATTACAAACCCAACATCTCGTGAATTCAGCTTAAGTTCTCTCATCAATTCCCTCTTTTTGACATTTAATTAACATACATTTTTGACTGTAACATACATTTTTGATGTACTTAACATTTTAGTACTAGGAGGGCTCAAAAAGTAGTGAGAATGAGATAGAATATAATGACTATTGATAACTTAATAATTTATTTTTCTATATAGTTTCAGAGTCTCTTTACACACCGAGTCCAGCGAAGCAAGCCTTGGAAAAGGCTTCAATCCCATTCACAAAAAAAGTTTTGTCTTGGTCCTGCAAAAAGCTCTCCACGGCATCCATCACCTCGTTATCGTCTTCGTACCTGTTTCCCCTTAAGTATTTTTTCAATTTGGCGAACAGATAAAAATCGGTAGCGGCCAGATCTGGTGAATAAGGGGGGTGGTCAACCAATTCGAAGCGAGCTTGGTGAATGGCAACTGCCGACCTGTGCGCGGGTGCGTTGTCGTGATGAAACAGCACGCCCCTTCGAAGTTTCCCTCTCCTTTTCTCTTTGATGGCATTCCTGAACTTGGGAATTAATGCTGCATAATATTGGCCTGTAATAGTGGTTCCACGCTCCAGGTAATCAATCAACAATATCCCTTCTGAGTCCCAAAATATTGAGGCGATAACCTTGCCAGCCGATGCCACGACACGAAACTTCTTCGGGGTCAGTGATGATGGCCGTTTCCATTGCGAAGATTGCTGTTTTGTCTCGGGATCAAAATGATGGACCCATGTTTCGTCCAATGTTACGAAACGAGACAAAAAGTTTTCAGAGTCTTCTTGAAACTTGTCCAACAATATCTTCGAAAATTTGGAGCATTCACCAATATGCGTGGCGTGTAAACGCTTTAAAAAACCGTGCGACCATCGTTGCGGGTCACAGGATTGTCCTACCTATAAGCTCAAGCTCGAACAGTTAATCCTAAATACTAACTACTAAGGATGGCTTACACAGTAAATAATCTTACCGTTGCACAATTAAACCTTCATAACGATAGGGTGGCCACGTCGGAGTTAGATAAATTAATTTTAGATTATAATTTAGACATTGTCCTTATTCAAGAACAATATCAAAATGCAAGCTTACGTCAAAAAGTAGTACAACTAGATGGCAGGGCACGAGCTGGAATTTACGTTTCGCGTTCTACTAGTTTTTCAGTGACATCGTTACAATATCTTATGACGCCACACTGTGCTGTCGCGGAGGTTTCAACGGCACTTTATAAAGTTTACGTTGTGAGCTGTTATTTTCAATATTCAGACCCTGTTGCCCCTCATATACATAATCTTCGCCACGTTATGCGGTCGCTTGCAGGCCGCAAAATAATCATTGGCGCCGACGTTAACGCGTCATCATCACTCTGGTATGGCAAAGTACGGTCCACTGATTTTGAACGACGTTGTGCTGTCGAGGATTTCATCGCTGAGATGAACCTATCAATACACAATACCCCTGACGCACCACCTACTTTTTGCAGCCAAATGGGCGAGTCTTCTATTGACGTCACACTATCTAGTGCAGACGTTCGCTTGGACAGGTGGCGCGTCCTTCCGGACGCGTCGTGTAGTGATCACCGCCTGATCGTGTACGAATTTGTACCTAGATTGACACAAAGTTATCAAAATATTGGATCAAATTTTAGATACAAATCTAAAGGGGCGAACTGGGATTTCTTTAGCTCACTTTTTGCATCTCATGCCAAAGACTTCACTCGCGATGGGTTGTCAGCAGAAGATAGTGCTAAAATCATGTCAGACACATTTACATACTGTGCTGATGTTGCTGTAGGTCGCGGATCAATAACCAACACTCGTAGATGTGATTGGTGGAATAGATATTTAACTGAACAACGTAAACGTTTTCGCAGAGCGCGCAAAAAACTAAACAAGCTTAAAAAACAGCAAATCACGGGAGATGTATTTATTGATACATTAAATAAATTCAGAATTGCTAGATCTAGTTATAGAGCCGCGGTGGCAAAATCGAAGGGAAATCTGTTACAGAAGGTAGTGCAAACACTAGATAGGGAGGGTCCGTGGTCTCCTCTGTACCACGAGTTTAAAGCCAATAGATCAGTCGATCTTGCTTATATCCAAAATATTAAAATTAATAACGTGCATACCACTGGTATTGAGGAGACCACGGAGGCTCTTCTCAATACTCTTATACCTGATGATCTACCTGGAAATGATAACGAGTATCATCAACAGATCAGATCATGGGCTGCTGAGCCGCCGGAATCCCCAGCGTCTGACCTACCATCCACTGACGAATTCATAAACGTTGTCAATAAACTACCACTTAATAAAGCATCTGGAGAAGATAAAATATCAAATAGAATGATTAAAGAAGCTTGTAAAATATCGGGTGACTCTATACTGACCGTTTTTAATCGCTGCATTGCTGAAGGCATTTTCCCTCGTATATGGCGTTCCGGTTTTATACGCATAATACCAAAAAGTGGTGACAACCCCCCGGATGATCCTAAATCATACCGGCCTATAACTTTACTACCATCTTTAGGGAAACTTCTCGAGCGCCTTATAGTTCCACGTTTGCTGCCAGATGGACCGAAATTTCATAATAACCAATTCGGCTTCACAATAGGAAAATCTACTATTGACGCGGCAATCTCTGTCAGGAAAGTAGTAAATTCATCTGAACATAAGTACGTGATAGGCATCTTCCTTGATATCTCTGGTGCCTTCGACAACGCGTGGTGGCCAATGCTACTACTTAAAATGAAAGCCCGCGGTTGCTTCAGAAACATCTACACTCTCGTTTACTCATATTTTGCACACGGATCTGCAAAACTTAAACTTGGTCATCACGCTGTGTCGAAGGAACTCACGATGGGATGTCCTCAAGGATCCGTTATTAGTCCTTATCTATGGAACATGGGTTTCGATGATTTTCTGGCGATTCCACTACCGTCCGGCTGTTCATTGACTGGTTACGCAGACGACGGCCTTCTGCTTATTCAGTCAAGTACAAGGGCGAGCCTTGAAAAGTTGGCGGATACTTGTTTACGTTTAATCTCTAGTTGGGGCGAACGAAACCGCTTAATGTTTGCACCACAAAAAACCTTTCAACTAATTTTAAAAGGCAATCTTAAGACATCACCGAGCATTAAATTCAATAATGTTACCGTAAAAAGAAAGGAGTCCGTGTGCTACCTTGGTCTTGTATTGGAGAGAAATTTTTCATTCGTTGAACACATAAAATCTGTAGGTGAAAAAGCTAAAAGGAACTTTTATGCCCTGACAAGGATATCAACAGCTACATGGGGTCTTTCATTTTATACTTTGAAAACTATTTACGGCGCTACCTACTTAGGTTGTATTTGCTATGGTTCACCTGTGTGGGCCGATAGGGCTACTATCGGCGCGGCAAGACGTAAACTGCTCCAAAGCCAGCGCTTAGCGTTGATATTCTTGTGCAAGGCATATAGGACAGTAAGTACTGAAGCTCTGCCTGTGCTAGCAGGTGTTTTGCCAGTCGATCTTGAGATACAGCGACGTGCTGCAATGTACTACTCAACTAGAGAAAACATGGACGCGGAATTTCTGCTACAACGCGATCGTGTTAGGATCTGCAGATTGTTTAAACCACAGACTGGTGTTTGGGAGGAACTCTTGGCCGAATGGCAATGCAGGTGGGACACGTCTATGAAGGGCCGTCACCTATACCAGTACTTTCCATCCATTCGTGAGCGGCTGGCAAGTGCATGGTTGGAAGTTGATCATTGCGTGGCTCAATTTCTCACCGGTCATGGTAACTTTAAGAGTAAATTATTTAGCTTCAAGCTTGTTACCTCACCATTCTGCAAATGTTCAACACCGGACTGTGAATATGAACAGTCTGCACATCATATCCTGTGGGAGTGTATTCTTTGGCAAGATGAACGCAATATTATGTTTGACAGCATGCAAGTTACATCCGGGGTTGTTTACTATACAGACCTTGTTGCGACTAGGACGAATTTCCGTGCGTTCAAGTGTTTTTGCCATACCTACTATTGGAATCAGTCACAATAGCTCACAACATAGGACCCGTAAATAAAAAAAAAATTGTACCCGTGGTGCTTGGCAACTGGGCTTAACCCTGTTGTAAACTCCCATTTATTGTGCCTATGGCCTATCGTTTTTCTCTGTCTCCTGCTTGCTACGGAGGGAAGTGGAACGTATATTCTTTCCTACTCCTCCTTTTTCTTTTCTGATTAATTTCGGTGCGGGTTCCAAGACAGTTATTCATTTGTCTGGGACACACCGAGCTTCATTGATCGGTGTTCTTTTCGGTGGTCGCCATTGTAGATCCTGGCTTACAGGAGTTGCAGTGGTTGGGAATGTGTGGCGGGCTTGTCCCAATAAAAAAAAAAAAAAAAAAAATCTTCGAAATGTGAAGTCGATTTTGTTTCTGACTGTCGGTGAACATTCTCGGCACCCATCTTGCGGAGACTATTCTCATATTCAAATATTGTTTCAATATGGATTGAATACTTCCATATGAAATGCTCGTTTCTTGAATTAAGTATCGGATGGTAACTCTTCGATCGCTCAATACAATTTTCTCGACTTTCGCAACATTTTCTTGGGTGCCTGACGTCGATGGACGGCCGCAACGATGTTCGTCTTCCGTGCTCGTTCTCCCTACTCGAAATTGAGAAGCCCACCTTGCGACAGTGGAATACGGCGGCACAGACTCTCCTAATGTTGCCTCAAATCGCAATGAATCTCTTGCGTCGTTAACTTTTTTAAACAGAGGTATTTAATAACGGCTCCCACTTCGTTTTCTCCATTTTCGAGAACACGTTCCGATACGAAGCAAACAAATGACTACATTCAGAAAAAAACAAAAGAGAATCGAAGATTTTTTCTTTATTAACATTTTTTTTAGTGTTTTCTTGTTATTTATTTGAATCTAAACTTGTTGAATTACAAAGAACAAAATACAAATTATATGAATGGTAGATAAAATACTTACGCAATTAGACAAAACGGACATCACTTTATTTAATTTATTTATGTCATTAAAGTTACAGTCATGTATATACATTATAAATTCACAGGTCTTATAGTAAAATTATATTAAGTAGGCAAGTACGTACATGTACCCCGTAAGGGTGTTTGCAACTGGGTGCGAGCATTTTACCCGTGTCATTTTACAGTATTAAGTTTTTATGGTAATATATATATATTTATAGTCAGAACAAAAAAATAAACAGAATATATTCAGGTATTAAACTGGTCGTCATTTTACACAGTATTTTATGAATATAATTAGGCGTCATACGAGTACATATTTATTTACAGTTCTTGTTGTGTCAAATGATAATTGTTTAACTAATCATAATAAATTATAAGTGGTATGTTTGTCTATGATGTTGTGATTGTCATTTTTAAATTCTTCTACTGAATAATAACATTTTCTAATAAGATATAACTTTAGTTTTTTACTAAACAATTTATATTTCGTTTTGGTTTTTAAATATTCGGGGATTTGATTATAAATTGATACTAATCTAAAGTTAGGACTTTTCCGCATTGATTGTAAATTTGTTGAAGGTATGGCTAGCTTTAGAACAGATCATGGAGTAACGGAACTCAGGTACCCATGGTAAGATTAAACTTGTGTTATGAGTACTAGAGTCCGCTTCACATTATAATTTTGAAAAATGTACAGTTACAACAGGAATATAAAAACTTAGAACTAGAAGAGTTTATGCTTAGAAATAGAAATGTGGGCGCGTTCGTGTGTGCGTGCGCGTATGCGTGCCAGAGTGAGTACGTGAGCTTGTGTGTGTGTTTCTGTATGCACGTGTGGGTGTGTGTGTTTGTGTGTGTGCAGTAATCTAAATAAGAAATGTATATTGCTATGTCAAGTTTAATAGGTTTTCGGTTTGTTGGTAGTTTTGTTCCATTAGCCAGCTGGAGACCTTTCTTTTGCAAATGAATTTATTTTCGCAGTATATATTAAATCTTTTGTTTAATGTGTTGTAAAGATAGTTACTAATGACGCGAAAATGTCGCTGAGCGACACAGGTTCTATGGGGAAGAGAGCAGCAAACTCTATACATATTCCGTTTTTGCAAATAAGCCGGAGAAAACACAAGAGAACTATGCTTTCTGAGAATGGTATGAAGCACAAAGAGCTGTCTCACAGTAAGAACCTTGCATTCCGAATATAATGCTTCCGTAGAGTACCTGAAATGTTTGAATTTAATTACCTTTAAGACAGCCCTCTGTGCTCGTTCCAGTTGAAGAAGGGTGGATTTATGGGCTCCTCCCCAAGCTGGGATGCAATAGGAAAGCATAGATTGGCACAGAGAATAGTAGACCATTTTGACTGTATTGTAGTCCGCAGAGTGCCGCAGTTTCTTAAAAACATAAATGAGTTTACGGACCCTTGAAGTTAGTGTTTTTATGTGTTTATTCCATTCAAAATGGTTGTCCATGTCTATACCAAGATACTTAACCGTAGCAGATCTGGCTAGGGTCGGGCAACAGCAATCAGTAGAACTATTAGGAAAAGAATGAGCTTTGAGTATAAGATTGTGATTAGGCAGAGTGGAAGATCTAAGGGAGAATGGAACGTATGATTTAAAGTTAAAAGATTTGAGGACAGCCAGGTCATGACAGCATTAACAGCATCCTCTGCATATCCAAATGTTTCCTTCCAGTGACAGCCGTGTATAAGTAGGGCAGTGTCGTCTGCGTATGCAAAAATGGAACAATTTTGTGATGCTATCATGCAGAGAGAGCTAAGATAATTAAGAATAGCGTAAAGCCCAGAATTGAGCCCTGTGGTACACCAAAGTCAATGGATGCTTCATCACTTATAATCGAGCCAATTTTCACACATTGGAAATGGTCATGTAAGTAATCTTTAAATATTTCAAGGCCTTGACCTCGGATACCCAGAGTTTCCATCTTTCGCAGTAAGAGTGGAATAGAGACGGTGTCAAAAGCCTTAGACAAGTCCAGAAATATACCCAAGCAAGTCATTTTAGTATCCAAATTACTAACTGTTTGATCAACCAGAGCAGTGATAGCGTCTTCCGTGGATTTTCCGGTTCTAAAACCTTACTGGTTTGGAGCAAGCAATGCAATTTATGTACCTCAAGATAGTTTACGATGCGCTTGTTGATAATTATTTCCAGTATTTTGGATAAAGTGGGCAACACCGATATAGGTCTATAGTTATTGACTCTACTACCACTCTTAAATATAGGATGTACAATGGCTTTCTTGAACACTCTAGGAAAGACACCAGTGGTCAGGCATAAGTTGCAGATGTAAGTAAGTATAGGAGTAAGTTTTGTAGAGCAAGATTTTATCAGTTGAGATGAGATGCCATCCCAACCAACTCCAGTATTGCTACGAAGGTTGAGCACTAAGTTGTCGATTTCAGATTCGTCAGTTGGAAAAAGAACGAATGTGTTTGAAGGGCTAGCATCCATTTTGGGTGGGAATGGAAGGCTGGAACCGTGGCTTGCTACCATTTTTTTACCAATATTGCAGAAAAAGTTATTCACCGTATTAGCAGATATGGTTTCATCAGGGTCAAGCGTTAAGTGTTCCCTAGACACGGAACGTGTCGATTTTGCGTTAATGCAGCTTTTGATTATTACAAATATGTATCTGAGCTATGCCTGCCTGCTGTATTTTTTTTTCTTACCAAGGAGTATGTCGTTCTCACTACTTTTTGATCCCTCCTCGTATTGTTTTAATTTTAATTGTTTTTGTGTGTATTAAAATGTTTTAAACATATTGTATATGACAGACTAAGATGTTGCTGGGAAGTTTGTTTCGCCGTTTATTCTCTCTCGCCAACTTTAACACTAGGAAGCGGTGAAGGATGGGCTTATATGGGTGCTGTCAAATGTTGACATTTAAGAAGAACACATATTTTCAGTCTACTTTGAATAAATGATTATTTCATTTAATCTATTCAAAAAAGCTGCTTTCTATTTAATTGCATACATCACATTTGGGAGGTGCGGCTTTCCGCATTAGGAATGTAAATGTTGCTGATATAAATATTACCCAGAACGAAGTCTCAGTGCTAAATTATATAACTATGAAAAAATATCCTCAGTGAGCGTGTTGCTTGCGTGCGTTGCGTGCGCGTTGGTCCCGGCGCATCTTTTAATAGACAGTAAACAGACAGTCGTTCGGAAGTCTGAAATCGGAATATGCGTCTACCGGGTCGACCAAAAGATCGGTGTGAAGGTAGCATCATCGGTAAATTTGCCAAAAACAGTGTAGCTGCGTTACGTACTGTGAGCGACGCAAACCATGTGACGAAGTCATCCTTCATCTTCATTTCAATCAACCTCTTTCATGACTTCATACCTTTTTATTTCCATCACTGTCCACCTCACGATTCATTCTTTATTCAAATCAAAATTCGAATTTATGTGACGTAGAGTCGCTCTTCATATTTTGATCATTATCATTACACATTGGATCCTGAACGCTAGTGGTTCAACACACAGCTGTCGCTCTGACAAATCATCATACTTCATATCGGCCATTTATACGTCCACTGCTGAACAAAGGCCTCCCCCATCGATTTTCACAACTGTGTCATCATTTTGGGGGGTATTTGCCAATACTCACCACGCTTGGCAGGCGGATTGGTGAGCGCAGTTTGGCTACCGTTTCACAGAAGGGACGCTGCTGCCCATCCCTTTGGTTTAGATTCCCTTCTGACAAATAGTCTCCTGCAATATTCCAATTACTTGTTTTAAACTAGCGTAAATTATGAATTTAAGCTATATTTTAAAATTTATATAATCATCAGCATGAATTGTTGAAGTTGTGAATATCAATATACCATTATAACAATATATATGTTACGTTTCATTGAATCACAATAACTGAACTCCGTTACTTGCTGCCGTGGAGAGGGCCTCCCAGTTGAGCTAACCGGGAAAGAACACGGAGGGAGGCACTCCGTGACAACCAGAAGCTTGAACCCCAAAAATATGGCAGACATACGAGATGTGGGCAAGGAAAAAGTGGGCAACATTGTTGATTTCCTGGAGTGGTCATATTCGGCACCGAAGCCCTTGGTGGTTTTAGCCGGTAAGAGAACTGCGTGCCCCTCCGCCTTTTCCCGAGGAAAAAAACCAGTACCATTACGTAATGACGAAATTAATTATTACTAACTATACCAAAAAATCGTCGCATCCAATAAATTATACCCAGATAAGTTACATTACAGTTTATCATCTCAAAGCACAAAGCAAAAAGATTGTCTTCTTCATGAAACTAGTATAATATAAATAATACGATGAAAGTGTTACAATACAAAATGGCGTTACATTTGTCCATCTAATCAGGGTTATTTTCGCAATTTGTCGGCGTTGTTGAACTATTGTCACTTTAATAAAGTGGGACTACTTTCCGGGGCACACCGATTGTAGTACGCGTGGTTATACACTATTTTTGCCCGAACAGATAAGAGAAGAAAGGTTACATTTAATCAAGGTACTATAAATATGTATGTTAATTAGGTAAGTATTTATATATGCGTCGTCGAGAAAAATACAGTTTAAATCTAAGACTGTCATAACTTAGTACTTACGAACGAACGCCGTGTAGTTGTTGCTACAGCTTCACGTGAGGCAGAGTCGTGGTGAAACGAGTGACTCGCTCCGAAGATGATTATTGTCCGAACCTTTTGGGCAAAGACTACAATAGTATACTGGACACTTTGGAGTGAACACTTGGTTCCCATTAAATTGCCGGTTTACTGCGATTGGTCGTAATTATTATACTTACATAGTTTGCAGTAATTAATATACGTGCATTGCGACAGCTTGACGTGAGACAGAGTCTTGGTGGGACCAGTCATTCGTTCCGATTGGGATTATTATCCGAACTTATGTCGATACCCGATATGTTGTACTTGGCGTTTCTCCTCAGCCTTTATTATGCGCATAGCCAAGGAGTGGAACTCCTTTGCCAGTAGCTGCCATTGTTTTCTCTATTACCTGTTAACCTTTAAATTAAGCGAGAATAGACATCTTATGGGTGGGCTTGTTCTATCATAGACCTCGTCCTTTCGATCTTTCATCTTTTCGTCCTTTTCATCAGGTAAGATAGAGAACAAGAGCGGAAACAGTCATTAATAAAAATAATAAAAACCTTCGGAATTAATACATGGCGCTACGAATAGAATCAACCCATCTCATCCGGTGGGTGTCGTAAAGGCGAGTATGGGATTAACCGTAGGATGGGCAGCAGCGTCTTTCGAGTACATTAACAATTTAACTGCGATCGCCGACCCGCCCGCCAAGCGTGATTATGGCAAAAACCCTCAAAAAGCACTTAACTCACCCAGAACGGTCGCTGTGGCATCTTTGGGGGAGGCTTGTGTCCAGTAGAGGAACTCATTCAGCCAAAAGAATGAAATAACACATGGTTGCCACGAAACTATCGGTTGACGGTGATTGATCAGTGAGCAATAATTAATACAAGTGTTCTCGGAAGCCTGCGGATTATTCGAAACGAATCAATGTAAGTACCATAAAACCACATTGTGGACGAGTCTGTAGCGTTCCCGCCTAGGCATTGACATATAAATATATTACCCTTATTATAAGATCGGTAAAGAAAACGAGCAGCAGCCTACCGGCACCCTGATTAGCTAAAACAGCGACAGCAGACGCGACAGCAGCTGCCGCGCACCCAAGGATCTATCGGTGGCAAAACGCTTGAAATTGAAAGGCGAGGATGCAATTTTAGTTCATTGATCGTCCGACAAAGTGTGCTTCAGAGATCTTCGCCTGTTTAATCGCTATCAGTAATACCAAAATGACGTTTGACGTCTGGGCGATTTATACCTGTCGCAAACCTTCTGCAACAGGTAATTAACCCGCCGATGATTTGTAGTAACTGCACCCATGGGCTTTAAAGAAATATCTTATATCTTTTGTTACTGTAATTTAATAGTTTGTTCCGTCCATGAAATCCGCCTTCGTCGAGGTGTAGGAAGTCCATGATGATTTAATTCTAGATTATGCTAGTTGGGCAGACAATAACAGGCTGTTATTTTTGTAGATAAAAATATAGATCATGTTTGAGGGGCTCATGTCTCGCAGTGGATACTACTATATACTAATACTCCTCCTTAGTTAAAATGTTTCATTACAGTATGCATTAACAGCTATTGTTTCACATCCTACTCATATTATTTTAAACGTTAAGTAGTTAGTATGTTTGGATGTTTGTCTCTCAAGGGCGCTCAAATTGGTGACTAGGTTTAACTGAAATTTGGTAGTGACGTATGCGATATCCTGGATTGCGACAGGATATATTATATTGCGTTATCCAGTTCCCTCAATAGTTTCAAATTAGTTCACTAGATAGTCTCTTATAAATTTCAATAATAAAGCACGTAGCTACGGCCCCAATCTAACTCACTCGATGAATTTTCTAGTTAAAATAAACAGTACTCTTGTACCCAAGTGTACCTTGAGACGAAACGCTTGGGTCATGGGGTCCGAGTGCACGTCTACTTTTCAAAGACATAGCTAGACGGTTGGTCGACACTTTGCGTGATCAAAGGGCTGGCCTTTTCTTTGGCCAAAGAATAAGCATTGCCATTCAACGTGGCAATGCTGCCAGTCTTCTGGGAACATTACCGGCTGACAGCGATGGGGAGGAGTACTTTGACGCCTAAATGTCTCCTTTTTTAGGGTTTTTATTTATTGTTAATTATTTAAGGTTATATATTGTGTATATACATATTGTGTTTATTTTTTATTTATATGTATATATAAGTTTTATCTTTAGTTATACTGTATTTATATATATATATATTTGTTTGTAATCGTTAGTTTAATCATAAATAGTGTATATAATTAGTTTTAATGTGTATATCAATATTATAAAAAGCGTACCTTAAATATTTACAACCCACCTCACTTCACTCAGGTGATCAGCCTTATATCCATCGATTTTAAGACTTTTAGTTTTCAATTTAGAGTAAGCGGAATAATTTAACTATATAAGTAATTAACTTTTTCACAATTCTAATACGCACAATAAAAATAAATTCTTCTTTTTAGTAATACATTTATAGTCCCTTCTCAAGTGCAACATTTTAGTAGAAGTCAGCTCAAGTCAAAAATTCAATGTACTTTCTCCACAATTTGGAATGTCTTCATGACAAACGGTTTAAAGTTTTCGCCTTATCGGTATGACTTTATCCGCCGACGAGTCTGCCTTTTACTGAAGGATTTTTATAATTACCCTTCGCTCTTTGTAAGCGGCGACGTTTGTGTTCTTCTACAAATTTGAGGTAAGACCGCATAAAAATATTTAACAATGTCTTGCAGATGTAAGTAATATATTTTCAACAGAATAGCTACAATGTCAGATTTTTTCGTAATCGTTCGTCGTTACAGCCGAATAAAGTCCACTGCTGGACACAGGCCTCCCGCAAATATCGCCACAATGACCGTTTTGGGTATGTTATGTGATCATTCGAGGGGTTTATCTTAATCGCCATGCTTGGCAGCGGTATAAATCTACTCGAAGTGCGCTGTTGCCCGCCCTTCGGCTTATTCCATAGTCGACACTTTCCCACACTTAGATTTCATAGTATTATATATTTAACAGTTACTGACGAAGGCAACTTATACAAAACTAAAAAACTAGAAAAGGACTTACTTTGATGTCACCTTTTAAAGAGATTATCTAGGGGCTTTATATTTTATACAATGAATATTGAGTGGGTGGCTAGATTTGGAAAATATTCTAAAAATCTAATCCCTCGTTGAACCATCACCTTTTCATAGCGACTTTGTATAATTTCTTATTTGGTGTACAATTAAATATATATTTATCTACCTCTTTAGAGTGACATGGATGTCTCCTCATCTGCTCAGTAAGGCAAATAGCACCCCCTTATTGTCTTGACTGAATCATACATCTACACTACAAATAAAATTGAAGTGTCGGTCGGATCGGTGAATACCTGCATCAGGCGGTAGCTCACGCGCTCACTCCTCTTGAAAACAGTCCTGCAAAATTTTCAGCATTAGTACGTAAACTTTTTATAAATACAATACACGTTTGTTCCTAACCCTAACTTTAGTAATATTACTGGTTGTTATATAGTTACCTTTTAATTTCATTGTCTGTTGCCGCTGAAGCCTCTGACCTCTTGGAGGTGGCGTTAATGGCTGCGACACAGTTATACAACAAATGTAGTCAATACCGTACATAAACTTATTGTAAACCTGTTTTTAGTTCCAATAAAATTATTACTATGTATTTAAGTAAATGTAATTAATTCCGCGAGTCTTAAATAAGTGCAGTTAGACGCTTGTAGAGTTTCCACTTTCAGTAAACATTGTCTCATATTAAAAGTCAAGTGCAACTTGTAACTTGGGTCCCTAGAGTAACATGTTATATATATGTTACACGAGGTCGTTCAGTAGGGTTGCCGTGTGGTGCCGGCTCAGAATGCCACCACCTCATCTCCTCCCATGGGTGTCGTAAAAGTCGACTAAGGGGTTAGCCGGAGGATAGGCAGCAGCGTCCTTCGAGTACATTAACAACTCAGCTGCGATCGCCAACTCGCCTGCCAAAATACCTGCAATTATGGCAAAACCCCCCAATGAGCCCACAACACATCCATATCGGTAGTTGTGGTGATCTTTGGGGGAGGCCTATATCCAGCAGTGGACTTCATTCGGCCGAAATGATGTTCTTGGTCTTGCCAGTAGTCGTAACAAAAACATGAATAACATAAATTAAAATTGGAATCTTGTACATTGGATTTTACACAAAATTGAGACATACCTACTGGGTTTGTCTAATAGTAACCAATTACACTGGTCAGAAAATATGTACATTGAAGTGATCACAACGAAGCTCATTATTAGGACTGGGCATTAAGGGGTTGATGTGAGTATACAAGTATATGAGGCTCCAACTCAACCTTTACCATAGGATGCGGAAATGCGGTCCGAGTGCCATTTAGGTCGACGGCATTGGAGAAAAACTGCAGAAGTTTCATTTGATGGGGTTTGACTGTTTACGCAGATGGTTGGTTAGCATATGTCTATGGCGTAATGGCGGTCGACGTGGAAGTCAACAATTTCTTAGTTGACGATAGACTACACTCAGAAGATTAAACTGAATACATTCTTTCTTTCTTTCTATTTAGGCGAGTCAGCGCTAGTTGACAATTGACAAACCTCGAACAACCAAAAATGTGCGCGCGCACCGCACAATACCAATTTTTTTATTGATTCATAAAGAAAAATATGATCACTCACTCGCTGATCACGAAATCTCTTGACGAAAGCTTACAAACATGAAATTCGGCAATTAGGCTACTTATACGATATGAGCCTCTGCAACAACCTTTTTTGCATAAATAGATCTTGAAGGGGTGGGTGGGTGTTTACTTGTAATAATCGATAAAAGGGATTGTTTTATGAATACGTTCTTCGAAAGTATTTGCATTTCACACGGATGAAGTCGCGAGCACGGACATAATTAATATGAATACGTAAATCTTAATATTTTTATTATTTTTGCCACAATGCAAGGTTGTTACTTTGGTTTCTCCTCCATTATATTTGAATATTTAGTTTCCTTAAAAGTTGTATGCTTTTTCTTTTTATTGGTGCCCAGTGGAAATACTTCATGAACTTCCTTTCCCGGGGAAGGGCGAAGGGGTATGCCGGCCGGACTTCTACCGGCTAAAACCACTGGAGCGGTCATATTCGCCAGGTCCTCGTATTATCACATTAGAGCCTCCCACTGGTGCCACGCCTATAGGCATATCTCGGAGAGGGTGATTCTAAAGCGGTCACCCCCTCGCGGGGATTGTAAAGGATCCCCCAAAGCGTCCCACGGCAGCGCGGGACCACATGCGTGCTACCGGAAAGTTACAACACAATATTATTTCAAACTTATTTTGATTCTAGTGTGAAATAAATATCATTCATTATTTGCTTCCGCATATTTAAATTGCCATGTCAAAAAAAAGATCTAATAATATTGTTGTATGCATCCTTCTTTCTTGACCTTTTTCGTCCATTTCACACGACCTTATGGGGGCTAATGCTTTATTATATTGGCTGTTCCACAATAGCTTAGACCCATAATACAGATCGAGAATCAAAACTCAAGTAGCACTTGATTCGAGATTGCATCAAATGAATATGAATGCTGGGCTATTGGGGTTTATATTTGAATTGAGAGTCTAGTATTGTGTTCTGTAATAAAAGTAGCGGAGGCTAAGCAGTCACTTCAACTAAACGCATATTTATTTTATTGCACCATGGCAACAGTTAAATCTCCCAGAAAACATCAAGACTGAACAAACATTAGCAGACTATTAAAGTATCCCTATGAATATTTATCCTATAACCTACGATAAAAAAGCAGAAACAAATAACCATTTAATTTTAATGACCGTGAGTCATGACTCAAATTTTGGTGTCCGACATAATTCAATAAAGGGACGAACACAAAAAGTCATGTCGTTTCGTCGTTTCCGGGTCCTACCGTAAGGCTCAATTAAGTTCGCCCAATTGTGTTCTGCAAGAGTTTTCTTATCTCGGCTCTAATTAGAGAACACAAATAATCGCAAAATCTCTTCCCACTTCCCGTCTTTGTAACAACAGAAACAATATATGCATTTATATATTCCGGAACGCAGGGCAATTAACATGGAAATTCTCGTTAGCATTTCGCAAAAGGGAACTTTTGATGTTAAGGAAGTGGAAAAAAAAATTCAAGAGTCGCTCCCAGCCTCATTAACAGGCCTTTAGTACTAGTCAGATCCTTCCGGGCAATGGCTTCGTG
The DNA here is from genome assembly GCA_947459985.1 of Diloba caeruleocephala. Lineage (NCBI taxonomy): Eukaryota > Metazoa > Arthropoda > Insecta > Lepidoptera > Noctuidae > Diloba > Diloba caeruleocephala. Next base: position 11,238,462 of record OX381618.1, read on the forward strand.
AGAATTTTAAGCCAGTTATATTTTTTAATTCCTTCTGGGATTCTGTTCAACGGTCACTATGTATGAAGAATGGTTTTAGGTAACGTAGCTCACAGTGCCTGAAGCATTTATGTGCGTAAAACGTTCCTAGTTTAATTACTATGACATTTTTTGATTAGTTTTGTACGGTAACGAAACGTCAGGAAAAACAAAAATCAATAATACACGCGATTTAATCCGTTTAAAATTGTTTTATTAAAATGTGTAATAATCGCGAAAACCTAAGACATTGTTAAACAACATTAATAATACTCATTTTATATAGTTTATATAGGTGTAGGTATTGTTATTATACTTTTAAAACACATATACAAAAACATATTTTGAGACAATAGCTATTTGTAAAACATAAAACAAAACAACTATGGAAACGTTCTTCCAAGTCACAGATTTTTTTAATATTGCGTTTAGTCATTGAATACAAATATCGGTATTCTTGGTATTGCTTTCAGGGTAGAACCTACGCAAAAATCAAATTGTCTAAATGGTACCGGTATAGAAATCTTGACAGTAATGCAGCTAGAGCATGGGTGTGCTACACACATAAACACAATGTCCCTGGCTATTCTATGAGCTACTACAGAGGCGTGCCACTCGTATTCAGAGCGGCGAAAAACTTTGGTGGGTTTAACACTGGCTAGCGATTTTTGGATCGACGTACATGAGGTCAGTCGGCAGAGCCGGTATAGTAACAACTAGAAATCGACCTTGAACAAGCTGATTTTCAAAAACCGGAAAAGTGCGAGTAGAACTTGCGTAGAGAGAGTTCCGAAATTGCTGAATATATTGTCTATGTCTACTGTTGAATTTGGTCTTGTGCCAATAACTTATCCCAATAACAAACTTAACATCGTAGATTAAAAACATGGATTCCCATACATGCCAACCGCAAACATAAGTTTGTACACACAATATTGAAAGATTTATTGTTATTTTAAGACTGTAGACTTCTTATATGTTTTCCTGTAATATATAGGTAAAGAATTTTAGAATTTTGAAATTGTTTTGTAATTTAGGGCTCAGTAGTTTCCGAGATAATAGGGATGGTCAATTTTCATCTAGTTTATTATACACGGTACAATTTACAAAGCTTTATTCTTTAATTTTCCATACTGCCCCCCAAAAGTGACCACCATATACATACGCGTCCGTATTTGGGTTGCAGAAATCCATATGTGTACCAAATTTCATCTTAATCGGTCCTGTAGATTCGGAGCAAATTGTCTGTGATAGACGGACAGACAGACAGACACACGAGTGATCCTATAAGGATTCCGCCGCTTTTCCTTCCTAAAAACAATCAGCCTGTTATGACTGTGCTGACTAGTTGGGTTGCCTCACTGGCCACAGACATATATGCCAGTTGCAAGCCAGCACTGAAATCGCAGCTGTATGTACTGATTTGTCCACTAGCCTCGTATCTAATGAATCTTCGACTAGGTAGGTATAAAGTCTCAAAACCTTCATTTAGAAGTGAAAGTAATAATATTTAGATCCTTGAATGTAATGCTCGTAGCCATAAAATTCGCATTTGATGTTTCTATACTATTGAACCAACCGAATTCTAACAAGTCTTATCCTAGATCTAAGATAAAAATATCTCGGCCCGACTTATATTCACGTCTTTATAATAGAGAGCTGGGAAAGGGATCTAAGGCACGTGCTGACATTGAACCGTAAACAGTCTTTCAGTCGAGCCTCCGTACGTGGCTCACCCAAGAATGTTATTAAGTTACATTCTTTTATAACCTTCGCCAAGTTTTGGAATTTTTGCGGCAGTGCTGAATACACTTTTATAATATTGTGGCGGAGAAAGGAATAAGGACGAGATAAAGATGAACATATTTTCAGTCAATCACATTGGTCGGATGTTTAATTTTAAACTCTAAACACAGAGTGATAAAGATCAAAGTGCTTTGTTATTTAAAGGAAAGGAAACGTCCTAAATAGTCAGCCAACTCGACTATTAATTCGAGGTATTCAGTCAGCCGTATAACAGACTAATCTTTTTGTTACCTATCTGCTGAAACTTGAAATCAAGATGGTTTATATTTTGTATCGCAAATGTGTCATTCGGCATATCCTTTATCATCATCATTTCAGTCGAAAGATGTCCACAGCTTAGGCCCTCGCACTGACCGATCTGGATTTGTGTTGTGTGCAATCGGAGATTTGGCTTTTATCACCACACCTGGCATGCAAGTTGGCTATCGCAATAGAGTTGTAAATCGACTACATTTACTAAGTACACTACTACCCATCCTTCGTCTAATCCCATAGTCTTTTACGATATCAACAGGATGAGTTGGGGTAGTGCTAATCCTAGCCGGCACCATACGGTAAGTAAGGTATTTTTTGGTTCAGTATTATTATGTAATTTCAATAACTGTACTGTTGAAGTTCAATGTAAATAAAATTATTCAAATAACAGGTTCACCACATAATGAGGAACCCTATTATTTGTCTTTCCCTGTAGGTACTTACTCACTCAGCTTTTTTTCATGATCATAAAGAATAATGAAACGTAGGTACTTTCACAGAAAATACTTATATAACGTTATCCGTTTCTAATGATAAGATACTATTTGATAGTCTAAGTAAAAAAAATGTATGCAGCAGTAAATAATAAATATAAAAAGCTCTCATTCAAGTAGTTCTTTACCAAAAAAGTAAGTAACTCTGAATGCGCTCGTTTACATTCAACTCGCTGAAAAAAGTGATTCCCATTCAGAGAAAAATGCGCGTCTAAAGTAAAAATGCAATGCACATCCCTAGTAAAGCTTTTAACAGCGTCGGTTGTTCGGAAGTGTCTTAGTTGTTTGCAGGCGTCGAAACTAAAGTTTTTAGAACAATAGAGTGATGGTCACCGACCGAGCTGGCGAGACGCGATGCGGGAACAGTACCCGAACCGGTACACCGTCCGGTCAACGCGATCTTTTCATTCTTTTTTCTTTCCTGTCGAACATCCATGTTTGCCCAAAAGCTTTTATACTCGCTAGTATCCAATCCAACAATAGGTATCCAAAAAACAATGCCGAATTGCGATTCAGCGTATGAATTAAATGTTTTATTTCCAGCTTATTTGTGCTTGTGTGATCCCAAAAGAATGTGCTCGCCGTGTAAAATGTTAGCTGACGATACATCAAAACTGTTTAAAGCCACCGTTTTGGCGAAAATATTTCTCGTTCAAAAATACTTTCACAGCATTCCGTCCCAACAGAATGCTTCATAAGTGTGGGTTAAATTTTTTGTACTTGCACTATATATTTTTCGAATATATCTCAAAAGTACGGAGTTGACGACAAAGCCACGAGTGCTAGTTTGCTCAACAAAATATCTCTAATCTCTCCGACTCAGTGAAAGCAGCTGGTCTGTTATGTTGAACTAAAAAAGTGGCTAGAATTTGCAATTTTCAACCTGACACACTTTTTACGTTTGCATTATTTGACTGAGCTCCAACTGGGTTTCTGGGGAAATATTGAGAACTGGGTATTACGGCGCAACTTAAGAAGGCCATATTCAGCAGTGGGTTGGGTTTGGCTGGATTGATTGATTGACATGAATGGAGCGACGTTACAGAAGCTTCCTAATTAGGTAATAACTAAGAGAAGCTATTATTAACAATATGTTTGAAATGATTTAATTGCCTAGAAACCGAATTTTAGACCGAGTATACTTTAAGAAATAAATATTCAATTTGCCCACAAGGGCATAAAAGAAATTGTGCCATCCTTAAGCTATACGAGTAATGCAGTTATTTACACAAATCATATTACGAGTTATGCGTGTAAAGTGGCAGTTCTTTTTCTTTTGAATACATAAACAGATTTTAAAACGACCAAATTCAAAACCGCAGTGCCTCAAGACGAAAGTTTTAACCAGTGTGTGTTACCAGTGATGACATACGGAACTCTATGATCACTATGGTTCTCATAAGAAAGCTCAAGGTCATTCTGCAAGTTATAGAGAGAGCTATGCTTAGTATTTTCATACGAAGTAGAATAAAAAATAAGGAGGTCCATCGAAGAGCTAAAGTTGCCGAAATAGCTGAAAAGATAAGTAAGCAGAAGTGGCAATGGGCGGCGCACATTGCTCGTAGAACTGATGGCCGATGGGGCAAAAAGGTGCAGTCAAGTGGAGCGCAGTGGAAAACACAGCCTGGGACGATCACAATCAATGTGGATAGACAACCTAGTGAAGGTTGCTGGGAGTTGTTGGATGAGGGCGGCATGTGACGGGTCGTTGTGGAAATCTATAGGGAGGCCTTCGTTCAGCAGTCCCTTGGCTGATGGTGACCTTCTTCTGTTGTCAGTTTATGAATTTAATCTCTTACGATGCCTTTGTATTTTTTATGTTAATGGTGCATGTCGTTTACTGCCAAATATTCGACAAAATTTCAAACAACACTAAAGATGAAATAATGGCCATAGAAATGTCACAGATTCTTTGAATGCAAGAATAATATTCGGAGTAGCGAATCGATAAAGGTGAGGTTTAAAAGGATCCCGCCCGCGATAAAATGCCCCCGTAGATTCATTGAATGCAATAAAATTTTCTGCACAATTGAAACCATTAAAGAGCGTCGCCACTGCGCCGAGCTGAATGTTAATCACGGGCTTGTGTGAATAGAACAATCACATTGTGGGAAAGACCTCATTTTTATCCAATTCTCATTTAAAACAAAGAAGGCTTCATAAAAAAATTAGTTCAATAAAAAATGATAATCTGTGTAAAGCCGTTTAGGAAGTGGGAGCCGTAACCTAAGATTAATTTACCTTAAAGTAATTGGCCCCGACTACCTAAATTATTTTATTCTATTTAAACTCTGTTTTTACTTTTAAGGATATTTTAGTTTAATTTTTTTGAGTAGCGTAAGCAGTACATTGACAAGCAATTGCTGCGGTTATAAATTAAAGAGTTCCCCTCTTCTTCGCCGCAGATCTTCACTGAATTTAAACGGGACTACTTTCGAGTATAGCCTATTCATTAAAAAAATCAGTTCACAGTCACTGAAGACATCGCGTAATATACACTCAAAAAATACTAAACCCCCTTTTTAAATTTTAACGGTCTTAAAAACATTAGATTTTACAGTTAAGCATCTAAACAAAAACGCGAGGCGTGCATTTATCTCGTTATGAAAATAAAATGCATGGCAAACTTTTTTCTCTAATATACTTTACTTAAAAATATATCTCATGAATGTGAAAGAAATTAAAAGGCACACACTTACACATTCTTAATTAACTCATAACTAACTTCCCTGGGGAAGTCGTTTCTTCAAGTGGCGGGAAGTGTCTGACGTAGGTAGTCTTCAGTCACAAGAAAAACCTTATTTTCCCAGTTCCTTTGTCATTAACTGAGTAAATTGTTTTTCCTGTGCGAGTGTGTCTTGGTTGGTTCTAGATTAAGCGGTAGGTCTGGCTAATTCCATTCCCTCTTTACATTACGCTATAACTTATTATGGGCTTTAGTCGCCACAGCCTTTGCGGCGAAAGTAATTTTATAAAAAGATCACAACAAAGACATTGTGTTTTATATTGTCGTCGTATATGTAATGGGGATATAATGAAAATATAATTAAATATGTCCCAATATTCCAAATCAAGGTCTTACTTTAATAGACAACTATAAATGTATTTATAGGGTTAAGGCTGTGAGAAAAAGAGATAAAACACGTTTCCATATATGTAGTTTTCCTATTTCCTATAATCAATCAATCTCTCTCTCTCTCTCTCTCTCTCTGTTTACCACATCCATTCATCTCATTCTATTACAAATGAACCAAAATAAAAACTTTCACTTTTACCGCATGTGAACTCATACTCGTTTTTTTAATAAGTCTTTCAGCTCATTACTTAGTCGTTCTATTAGTTGTTATAATATCCAAATGCATTTGGTAAGAAAATGAAGAACGCGGTGAAAAATAACGGATTTGTACCATCAGATATTCACTATCTTTAGCATTTACTTAGGCAACATGCAAAATATCATGTATTATTAAAATAAGACCGTATATACGAGATATATCTCTTAAAGCTAAAAGTGGTGTATTTTTGTTACTTCAAGAGTACATAAAGCTAGTTATGGTTACTATTATAACGTGATAGATTAGTAAACTATTATGTTTATGACACCTATTCATGTACACTAAATTTAAACTTTCCTATAGGCATCACTTATATCGTAGAACTTATTGCTATTTATCACATTTTCACCTATAAGAGACATCACGTGACTGCATTGTTTAGAATTCGTTTCGTTATTGTTTTGTAGAGAACCAAAGTTTAATTAGGGAACAATATACACCTTCAACTACCTTCAGTTTATAATTTAGCTTTGCATTAATTTTACATCCATTACATAGTAATAATGATTAATTCCACTGACAAGCTTTATTTACAATATGCATAAGCAGTTAATTAACCTATTACTGAACCTCAAGAATAATGCTAAGCTGTGTTACTCCATCTACGTACATTGATCAATCAAACAACAGTAACGACAAGACTAAAACTGGTTTATATTAATATATTCTGTCGATTAAATATGTTTATCATACCAGCCGTGTGGTGCCGGCTACGAATAGCACCAACCCACCTCATCCCGTGGGAGTCATAAAAGCCGATTAAGGGATTACACGGGGGATGGGTAGCAGCGTTCTTCGAATACATTAACAACTTAACTGCGATCGCCAACCCGCCTGCCAAGCGTGGCGATTACGGCAAATCTCCCCAATGAGCACACAACACACCGATATCGGTCGTTGTGGTGATGTTTGAGGGAGGCCTCTGTCCAGTAATGGACTTTATTCGGCCGAAATTAATCATACCAGCGAAAAGATGTCCAATGCTGAACAAAGGCGTTCCCCATAAATTTCCACAACTTTGTCGTCATTTTGAGGGGAAATTACCAGTCATCACAACGCTTGGCAGCCGGGTGCGCTCCCGCAGTGTGGCTGCTGTTCCACAGAAGGGACGCTGCTGGTTCAGAGTCCCTTAGTCACCTTTTACGACATCCATGGGAGTATATGGAGCGGTGCTTTATTCTTAATTCGGAGAACACATGGTCTCCATATAATTATATTTTTCACACTTAAATTTATAAATCGGACTAGGCAGGCTAAGTACTACTACTATGTGACGGTATGTCACCACCTCATTAACTATTACGTCGCCACCTCATAAATGTATTAAATATTATATTGTATTTTTCCGTCACTCGCTCGCTTTGCTGAGCATTAAGCGTGAATTTCTCTTTTATTAAAGGTATCCTGTATTCTATTTCATATTATTCTATCTCCCCGCCAAATTTTACTTGAATTTGTTCAGATATTTGAGCATGACGGAGTCTCAAACATTCCAACACACAAATGTTTGCATTTATAATATGATTTATATGTATATACATTTAATCGTCAGAATACACTAAATTTAATGGAAATGGTATATACTTCCGAATGTGAGTCATTGTAAACCACTTTAACTTTGGGATCAAACCTAAAATCGAGAAATCAAAATCAACGATCGATGATGTTGTTAGTTATGCACAATGATGAGTACAATGACTTCCTTTCAGATGTATATACACTTTACGTTACAACCTGTATAGTTCACGACTCAATCGAGTCCATCTATGAAATACGGATACGATAAATGTCCCATGATCCCATCTCTAGTAACAGAATAAAATGAGTTTTGTTCATTTGCTGGTGGTCGCACGTCCTCGCAAAGGCTATCGGGTGTAACATTTTTCGTAGGGTCGGCGCGACGGCTTTCCTTTCATAAATCAGAGAGGCACGTGATGTCACGCGCCTCTCGATGTGTCGGCCAGGGACGTGACAAAACACTTTGCGTACTCTTGTTAACTCCCGTCGGTGCATACACTTTCGATACAGGAGGTTTTCCCCACGGATATAGTATACGTGTGCTGTTTTTCTTTTGATATGAGGAAAGCTTTGACTCGTGGACTTGAATACGTCAGACGGAAGATTGCAATATTTGAATAACATCAATCAATATCTTGAATAACATCAATCAACATATGGAATAACATCAATCAACGTCTTGAATAATGTTGATCAAAGGCACGCATCTACAGGAATATGTGTTTTCCTGGATTATAATCTAGGATTAATACTCTCATCGGCTCTTATGGAGCCGTAATAAGCCACAAATAATTAAGGTTTTATGTTAGAGGGCTTGTAGTAAAATTGCTACCTTGTGAAACGGTCTGTCTGAGAGGTTAAGCTGCGCTTGCCGTAGTCAGCCTTTGGATGGGTGACCATTCTTTCCACATAAAGACCCCTCCGTACCTCGGAGAGCACATTCAGCTGTAGGCCCTGGCTCTAACTATGATACATTTTATGGAAGTCAGAAACTCGAAATTTTATAATCAGTCTAAACTTAAGAATATCAGTATATCCCCGTGCCTAATTGGATTGTGGAAGTCAGGTGGCAGTCAACCGTTTAAAATATTGATACTCAGCCGTATCTGGTTATATGGGGAGCGAATTCTCGTAGTTATCAAAAGGCTAGGAAGAATAAGAGTTTTGTTTTTATGTGTATTGGCCGTGGGGTTTTCGACGAAGAATAAATCACCTCTCTGTCTGTGGGTATCGTTAAAGATGGCTAAAGGAATGTTTTAAGAGGATAAGCAAGAACATTCTCCTGATCACCGACCGTGTTGCGATTATTAGGTGCTTTCGAGTTCTAGTGTGATCATACGAAGACCTAGAGCCTCCCTTAGGTGCCGAAGATGACCGCTCCAGTGGTTTAGCCGGCATACCCCTTCGCCCTTCCCCGGGGTGAAGGAAGTTCATGAAGAATTTCCACTGGCACCAATAAAAATTAAAAAGGTGCTTTCGAGTGTTCAACGTATCGAGGCTTACATGAGTTCGAAGTCCACCTCAGTGAAGGCAGAGATGAATGGGCGTCTCTTATCAGCTAAAACCCCACGTTGGCCATCTGCAACACATATGGAGGAGCACTGGGATCTCCAGTGGAACGCACTGGTGCTTCGCCGTAGCTCGTCTCGAGGGTGCCATTCTCCCCCGATACTGAAACTGAACACCTCGTGGTGTTCACGGTAGCATGCGTCTGTCACGTGCTACCGTCAAATCTCTAAGTAGATATACCTACTTTAATAATCCTTCATATTATAATAGCGCATTAAAAAAATTGGAATAGTATCTAAGTACTTATCAACCGTGTGGTGCCGGCTCAGAATGCCACCACCCCATCTCTTCCCATGGGTGTCGTAAAAGTCGACTAAGGGATTAGCCGGAGGATGGGCAGCAGCGTCCTTCGAGTACATTAACAACTCAACTGCGATCGCCAACCCGCCTGCCAAGCGTGGCGATTATGGCAAAACCCCCCAATGAGCCCACAACACATCCATATCGGTGGTTGTGGTGATCCTTGAGGGAGGCCTGTGTCCAGCAGTGGACTTCATTCGGCCGAAATGATGACTTATCAAGACATATCTACGCCAACGCCAAACTAGCTCCGGACGTATGCGACGTGCTTTGTCGTCACGATGAGCTGGCGCGACAATTCACCAAGCTGACGTCATTTTTTGCGTAATGACACTATCTACGTCACTCGCTTTCCGCAAGCCTTATTCACGGCTTTCCGACTACGCGACGGGGAATTTTGGTGCCACAGACTGTCGTAAGGCACTAGGACAGCCTGGATTTACTGGCACGGTTGTTTCAGTTCTGTGCCGTTTAAATTTCGTTTTAGATGTTATGACCATCATCATAGATTACATTAAAATTATAAAACTTATTATACCTATGTTTTAAAAGGATTTTGCTCGTATTTAAGCAAGTTCATCCGAGACGATTAGTATTAAATGACAATACATTTATGTATAAAATTAAGAATCTAATAAACCAAGGTAATTAATGTAAATTAAATGAAATAACGTTTATCCAAAATATATTTGAAAAAAGTACTTTTTGAACGTCAACTTATAAAAGATAGCCCCAACGAACTACGACCCTTCACTACTTTCTAGTGCTAGCTGGGAAGAAGCGCCGCATCAAACGCCCTAGCAACACGTCTCTGTCTGTTATTTAATTTTTAATTACTTTTTTTTCACTTTACATCAAATTTAATGAAAACAAAAACTATACGAACATAGGTTGGATATACAGTTGATACAAATCAGCTAGCACACATCCACATTAGAATTTTAAAAATGAAACGCATGCTCTACCAAGAATATTATACAACTATTGTAGGCCTGTACATAAATCGGTTATTATGAGGGTGCCCGCTAATTTGCAATAGAATATAACTAAATATTCGTAATATTTCAGAATATTGTACAAGTAGTGGTAATGATGATGTCATTACCACTACTTGTACAATATTTCAAGATTTCAATAACTGCGTTTCAAATTCCCTTTTTAATGTTTTCTTACTTTTAGTTATGACTGTAAGTACTCTAAAAGTTTATTTTACCCTTATATCTAGAAAATTCATTAAATAGGAAACGCGGTATTTAAAAAATAACTTAATTCTAATTAAAACATGACTCTAATAACACTTACACTGACCTTAATTAATGATGTCCAACCAAAAGTACACATGCGAATACTTGGAATCGGCGCGAATGCTGTATATACGCGTTATGATAACGTAAATGTAGAAAATACAATAGAAGCTGGCGAAGGAAGTTATCGTTTGGCATTCTTTACAATGGTACACACTTGTGGAAAGGTGATATAACACTTATTTAAAAAGAATGAGGCCATAAAGTTCGAGAAAAATAACTTCAGGTAAAAACAAAGTGGGTTATTAGAGCGTCTTTTACTTCCACGGTTGAAGTTTAGACATTGACTTAAGTTACTTTGAACATCTTTGGAACGAGTTAATTTTAAAAGGGTTAAAAATTCACGAAGATTTTTATTGTTGCTAGGAGATTACGTCACCAATAATCAATTTTTTTATCGTCTTAATCTTCTTTTTAATATGCTTTTCAAGTAGCGAAGCTTGGCGGTCACCTCTGCGTACTTTTTTCTGACTAATGGCACATTCAACGGACTGGGAAATCAGTTGACTTGTTGCGCTGCGTGTCGTGGGTGCGATCCGCGCACGGACATATATTTGTATGACTTAGAGATAGTTGTCCTTGATCGGGGTGTTTGTGCTTGTGGAAGCTATGTCTGTAAACACAGTCCACAGAAAATTTACTTTTTCACGACATTACAGGGTCACCAGTTTATTCGTGTATTGCGTTTATTTTCAAGATATTGTGCGTTCAGTGGAGCATGGAAATAATCAATACATAAATAGAAATCATAATGAGGGACATAAGTACAATAAAAATAAGTACTCTAACCCACTCCTTCAGTCCAATAGCGGCTGTTCTTCAGTAAGCCGAGAAATTAATTTACTGTGGTTTAAACTTTATTTTTGTATTTTTCCTAAATATAACTTTATATTGGGCTCGTATTTTATATGTGTTTCACATTACGTTCATTTGAACGGCTTCTTTTGTATTCCATGTTAGTATCAGGTAAGAAGCCAAAAGAGCTTACTTTGGGTATTTGTTCTAAACGGCCACACATACCGAACGGCGAATATAATCTCGGGGGAACTAATGCAAGGCACGTACTGTATTTCTACAGTTTCTCTTTGCAATGGTTTCCTATTTTTATTATCCATCTAGTTTATCGTTATAAGCAATTTTGTGTTCTTTATATAAGCAACTTTGTGTACGGCATTCGGCGCAAATTGCCGTATCGACCTCGAGAATTTCGCAGTCAAAAGCGCCGTCTGAATTATGTAGAGTACGACGAGGGAAAATTGATATAAAAATTGCTCGTAAAGCATAAAATTAAAACGTGAATCGCGGCGGACGGTGTTGCAACACGCTAAATACCTGTCGTATTTCAAGCGCCATCTGTCGACGACGGCGCTGAGACTGCCGCTTTTAATTTATTAACCAATTTGCTGAACGCCGTGAACCGCGCTCCACTCCCGGTATTTTGTTTCTTGACTTAATAAATTTGAAGTCATAATCCGTGAAGAGTATTTTCGTGACGGTGATAGCTAATTAATCTTATAATATATACACTCAAAAAAATTAGATTGAATTAAAGTTACAGTCGACAAAATGTTAAGATTTCAGGAGTTTTGTAAAACACAGACTGCTTTAAATCTCTTGAAGTAATAATCTTTTATGTAACTGAAGTGGCTTACTAAGAGTTCTTTTTACATATTTATAGGAGTCTCTGAGGGTGATTGTACGTGGAGGGCTATTAAAGTTTGCCACTTATTCACGCCTTAGTTCACCGCTCGGATGGCGTTTTAAGCATGTATAGGGGAACTCGCTTATGGCTTGTTTATTGTGAGAATATACTGTTGTAAAAATTCTTCCTAAGCATTTTCAACTTTTCTTTATATAGGCTGGGAATTTCAAGCCCCTCTGATATGAATTTGAGGAGGCGAATTGGCTAGTATATTCTACGATTAAAAAAAACACTGCCTTTAATTGTACGAACACTCGTTTATTGTTCCGGAAATTTGGATCAATGTAACAATAAACATAAGCCCATGTATTTACTGGTATGAGCTTAAAACTATTTTTATTGTTTTTATTATCTATTATTGTCGGTTGCATTGTATTGCAGGTGATTCAAATCCACATGAAAGTTAATATGATATATTATGTCGTTAAAAAATCTTAGTAAACCGGCCACTACCACTTTGCTGGACGTAATTAATCATCATTATATCAGCCAATAGTTGTCCACTGTTGGACAAAGGACTCATTGATCTCCGCAACGACCGGTCACATGCCGTGTCTTCAGGACGGACGGAATTTTCCGAAACTCATCGGAGGGCGGGTGGTGAGCGCAGAATGGCTGCAGTTCCACAGAAGGGGCGCTTTACCTATCTCTTAAAGCCCCTTTAGACACATTCTACGATATCCACATAAGGAGATGGAGTGGTGCTATATTCTTAAACCGGACACCACACGGAATTGTAAATTAGTATTTAGTTATAGTTAATAGGTTTCTTATAATTTCGTTAAACATTATCCTACATCCTATTTCACGACAAAAACTACCGCTATGCTTAATTTACAGTTTTGCATTAGAATCCGGTCCGAAACGTGATGGAGCTTCAAACATACAACTGTTACATTCATAACAATTTTAAGTAAGATTATGCATATTGTTATAGGTATATTTTGTATTCAGAATTTAAATCTAACATTATTAATCTTCTAATTTATAATAATTCAATAAAAAGTATAGATATGATACAATCAAGACGTGACTGTTTCGAAAGAGGAAGACGAAGAAATTATAAAAAAAACTATGAACTAAAAGCAGCATATTTTTAGTCACATATCATGCAAAAGTTATAATTAAAATGATGTAATGGTAAAGTACCCTAAAATTTTGAACTTTACCTTACTGGCTGGCAATAGATAAGTTTTGGTAACATTTTCTAACAATCCTAGGCAATAGGGTCTTTGGTCTCTTACTCTCTCAGACATGTGAAATAATTTCATGCACTGAATATTATGGTGATGCAATAACTTTCTTGTAAAAAAAACCGCATTCCGCATGAGGCGTTATTTGACAGAGTAAATAAGGGCCCAGGCCTCAAAAAAATACATAGTGAGACTAACATGGTTTGAGGCGATATTTGAACTTGCAGACCTCAGAGCAAAATAAGGATTTCTTCTTCTTAACTTATTTCCTAATAAGTCTTGAATAGTTGCGAGGGCTACTACCAATAGCCATTGCTGCAGATGTCTATAATATTGCAAAATACTTTCGGTGCCGTGTAATCGCCGACAAATAATAGTCACTGCAAAGGGTTACGTTTATTTATCTACTTGTTGTAACTAGCATTACCAGAGATCGCAATTAGCTTTCATTGAATTATTTACAAGTAGTAACTTGTTTCAACCTACAGATAATACTGAAAACTTCAAATTAAGATATTTTTCAAATGCGCAATGTGTTCAGCGCCTATACTGCAATGCATGAATGTAAAGTTCAACAAGCGCGTCCTGCCTGTCATGTCATACGGCGCTTAATAAACGTGGACACTGAAAGGTGGGCTAGTCCACAAACTCAAAGTTACTCAGCATGCAATAGAGCGAGCTATGCTCGGAATTTCTTAGGACATGACTCAGAACGTTTTTATCTGGAGAATAACTCGAGTTGCCGACATAGCAGAATAAGTAAGTTGAACTCGCAGTGGGCTGGCCATGTCCGTCGATGGACCGATCACTGTTGGAGCAAACGGGTCCTTGAGTGGAGACTGCAAATCGGCAAACGTCAAAGGGGTGCCCCCCAGCCAGATGGGCGGACGACCTGAAGAAGGCTGTTGGGACTGATGGGGTGCGGAAGGTAGACGACCGGATGTCATGGCGCAGCTTGGGAGAGGCCTATGTCTTGCCTAGACTGCGATAGGTTGAGTTGATTAGCAATGTTTATGAGGAAGCTTCTCACGTTAAATAAATGTTGAAACCAAGTAACACCAGTACAAAGAAAGACAATTCATTTAAAGTCTTACAATTCTTTTTATCATTATTTATATATAGCCATAGGTATTATCGGTGTCAAATGACTAGATATAATCTTAATAAAATTAGATTCAGGTTCAAAATTAACGTGATCTGTCCCGGTATTTGGGACCTACCCTACACCGTTGGTCCTTCTACCCCGATATTTGGTTTACCAGACCTTATTTTGCGGTGGGGAAGTCCTAACGGATGTGATCATTAATGCGTTCGCCAACGTTCCTTGTTTTGATTTAAAAAATATTCCGTGAGGGTTTGTTTTTACTGCTATAAACGTTTATTATTACTGAGTGGGTCCGCTTTAACAAGCCTCGTAAAAAGCGATAGATTCAATCTGCGATGGAACGAGCGCACACAGAAGTTATTTACTAGTATTTTGGAGGTTAGTGGGTAACAGGTAGAAAGGAACAAAGACGCTGACAGTGAGTTCCATATTGCCTGTACGCATAATGAAGGCAGAGCATAAGCGCTGTTACACGAAAAAAAAAGAAGCGCTAGCAAGTACCAAATACCAGATGGCTTGGTTAAAAAATCCTCAGCTAGATGCAACCAAGATTTATTTAACGGTTAATAAGTAATAATTGCAAAGTTGACTTATTAGTTTTTAACTGTCAACTTTGCAGATACTATTTTGACAAACGGTTAAGTTATTTTTAGCTGTATTTTATTTTAAATCTTTATCAATTTACGAGCCAAAAAGTGTTTGTTAAAAACTAGCAGTATTTTATTTTTTTGGCAAGAATAATGATGTAAATTTACTATTCGAGCAAGTAAAATAAACATTTTTTGCTATTTTATTACAGCGTAGTGAATGTTCTTTATCTGTGCGAGGTTTCTTAATAAAACTATATAAAATAACTTTATTTCATGCTTGTATATTAGGAAACTTTATTCATCATTTATTCAAAATCATTTCAAAAATGTTAATCTAAAGTTATAACTTTTTTTATATACGGTATCCGTATAAGCTCCTGATTGTGCCTTTGAAAAATAGTTCACTATTTATGTGAGATTCTTACGGGAGAATACTGAATCACCAGTTAATATTAAGTCCCCGATTTAACCGTTTGAGCAGGTTCCTACCAAAAACAGGTATTTCGAATAGTAAAACCGGGTCTTAATAATAACTGGCCTTTCATAATTCGGCTCTTAGACCTGGGAAGAGTAGGTATACAATAATATTAGGATATGATGGTATACTCTTGATAATATGAAGATTGACAGGTTGTTAATATAAATGCTCCGTTATCTATAAATGTCCATTGTTCAGGTCAACACAATGTAATAGGTATTCATTCTTTCACTATTATTAATTTCGGCTAAGTACTTGAAGGGAGCCATAGTAACCAACTGTCGTTATATTTTCTTTCTTACTTGCGTAGGTAGATAAGACTTTTATTTGTCTGCGTAAGTTCAACATAAACCTTATTGTAGTATTGTGTTCGTTTTTTTTTACAATTTAATCTGATTAGTAGAACACAACAAACGACTACTACTCAGAATTATTTTTAGCTAGCTTTGTTGGAGGTTGTTGGAGGATAGGAGCGGCAGTCAAAGGAAGTCACTCGGCGAAAACTGTAATAGTTAATCGTCTGTTTCATTAGAATCAGGAAATTGTATGTTTCCTTACTAAACTTATACACAACTCGTCTTAACATAGCTGTTACTGTCGTAAACGTCCATTGCTGAACAAGGCGCCCAATGAATGGGATACAAATATATTTGCCACGCATCGTAGGTGGATGGGTGATCAGTGTTATTGATTCTGATCGTTATTGTAACGGTAATTAATAGTAGATAATTGTTATTAGTAGCATAATAAAAACTGTGTGTTGCCGGCTCAGAATACCAACACCCCATTTCATCCTATGGGTATCATAAAAGTCGACTAAGGGATTAGCCGGAGAATGGGCAGCAGCGTCCTTCGAGTACATTAATAACTCAACTGCGATCGCCAACCCGTCTACCAAGCGTGGCGATTATGGCAAAACCCCCAATGAGCACACAACACACCCATATCGGTCGTTGTGGTGATCTTTGGGGAGGCCTATGTCCAGCAGTGGACTTCATTCGGCCGAATGAATAACGTAATATTTTGGAGCATAAAACTACTATTTTTTTAAACTCTCCTTTATTAAGATGACTGTAGAAAGCTTCAATCACGCGAGCGATAAAAACGATCATCTAACACGGCCAGCCATAATGTCGATAATAGAGAAAAGGCCCGTATTACAGATTGAGAATCAAAACTCAAGTAGAACTTGAGTCGAGAATGTATCAATTGAATATAGATGCTGGGCCTGTAACGTAGAGTTCATATTTGTGGAATGCAATCTAGACTTGGATTACACCTAAATTTTAATTCTCGTTAAGTGATACGGACCTTAGTAATGGCTTTTTAACCTAAACATAGAATTGCTGGACTCTGCGTGCAATACCAGTCAGTTAACCTGTTTAACAAATTACTGATTGACATTAAAACTTATAAATAATAATACCAATATATTTCAAAGTAAATTTAAACCGCTTTGATGATGGAATGTTTTTAATCATTGCACGAGTTTTATAGTAGCTTTAAGGCATGTAACTGAATGACGTCTGAACATTTTGACATTATTGTATTATGTTATGTGACATTGTTAATTTTAAATATTTTTTATATAATTACATTTACTATTTAAAACACAATTTTATTATTAATGAATCTTGAAATTTGTACTAATAAAACGATTTTTTTAACGTACGGCGGAAGGGTTACGCCTTACAGCGCCCTATAGTTCATACCGAAACGTTTTAATTTATTCGAAGCCAGTTCAAACTGCAAAATGTATTAGACGTTTCCGCTAATATTACGTGTAATATTAGATCGTAAAACAGCTAACCCGTCTACACTTGCGCAAGTTTGAGACGTATGGCTGTCGCATATTGTGAATATTGCAACACGGAACTTATAACTTATAAGCAAGAGTTGAACGAATATGTAGTTATGTATGTAGTTATTTAGGAGCTACGCAATAACGGCTTAATTAATGTTTTATTCGATTGAATTTAATGTTCCTTGATGTGATTAATAAGTTTATCTTCAGAGGCTTCTATTATATTCCCGTTTTGTACCTGAAAAAACATATTTGCATGAACTTCTCCATATAAAATGTTCTTTCCGCCAGGACGCTGTTAGACTTGATGGTAAAGTTTATTTATATTTAAAGAAAAACTGTTTGTTAAGAATAAAATCGTTTTATTTATTATTTGTATAAATCTGTTTTTTTTAAAATGTACATGAGAATATGATATTTATGATTGAGCTCTATTCAATAAAATCTAATAATTGTCTCTTAAAAATATAAACATTAATAACCGTGCTTCGTAATTCTTGGAGCATGACAATTTTGACATGAGAAACCGCCCTCCGCCCATAATAATTGTCTTGTTAGTCCCTAATTAAATAATAGATAATATCTATTACAAGTTGGTGGCAAGAATATTAAGAAAACGTACTGCAAATACCCTTTGTAATCCAATACTGGTTTATGCGAGAAATTTACAACTAATTGCATATTCATTAACTTGAAATCAAGCTTTATTTTATTCGATCTCAGATGGTAAGCAGACAGGGTAGTAAATATGACATGGATTTTATTGTTATCATTTTTTACTTAAATTGTTCGCTCTTACTCGTAAAACGAATTCTGTTGTTTTGTTTTTAAGAAAACCGCATCAAAAGCAATTTCTGAAGCCGAATGTGCCCTAAATCCAGAAAGGCTTAATATCGACAAAGGTGCTCTCCGTAGTGAGTGTCACGCCCGAAGCGGATTGGGGGATTTTCCGATTTTCCGACACAACGCCACAGCTACTGTTACTCCAGCCTCGATTTTCTGCCTCTCAAATAGGGACCAAGGTTACCCAATATACCGAATAGATGGCTTGCTGTTAACCTAAAAAATACACTTTCGTATTCGTTGTCAATAAAAACATTAAGGTAATTTAGCTAACTGTGGATTTAGAACGAGGAAAAGTGGGTTAAGAAATAGCATACAATGGAATTTTGTGTAGCAAACTTTTTTGTGTTTGTAAACGGTATTCCTTCCTCCATTTTGGAAAATGTATTCAAGAAGGTGAGACTACTTAAGACTATTTTTCGCGCTTCATTTCTCACGTTAAAAGGTAGCGCAGACTACTCCAATAAACGTTAGCAACGCCTCCGACAAGCAACAATAAAAGCTCAGAAACCTCTTATTAAATACGCGGCACACTTACAAAGCAACTATCGAACAATGAAAATGGAAATATAGCGCAAACGAAACAATGCTTATACAGAGTAAGGGCAATATTTTCCTTGGAGAGGAATTTTCTTTAACGAAATGTAGGAAATTAACAGTTAGTGTGCCCATAAAGCGGCCGACGCGACTTTGTAAGCATTGAGTGCTTTTGGCTATTAGGTTAACTCGTCCATTAACTACGCTCAGATTCGGCGTCTCGTGTTGACTTTCTTGAATTGCTTATGTTCTGCCGTTTTATTGGTCCACCCCCACTATTACTATCACGCAACTCCGTGACAAGAGGTTTAGTATATTTTCATTTAGAGGGTTATTTGATTGACTTGCATGAACAAGTGGTAAGAATATGAAGTTAATTAAAAGCGACCAAACTAATTCATGCTAAACACAAATCTCAACACACCATGACAATTAATGGCTGCGCGCTTTGTTTCACTATTCCCCACACTAGGATTTCTCCAGTATCGTGGGTACAGTTCACAGACATAAATTTCACATGCACAATACACCCAGACCTGGTAAAACTACCTGTAGTCTATAAAAATATTTGTTCCGCTAACGAATCTACGACCCGTAGCGCAGAAAGTCAATCGCTTAGCTACTGCCCCAACCATGCCGTTTTCAACATGTTCTACCAAATCACGTTCAGTGAGGTAGTTCATACCTTTTTTTATTGGTGCCCAGTGGAAATTCTTCATGAACTTCCTTCGCCCCGGGGAAAGGCAAAGGGCTATACCGGATTCCTACCGGCTAAAACCACTGGAGCGGTCATCTTCGGCACCTAAGGGAGGCTCCAGGTCCTCGTATGATCACACTAGAGTCGCCCACTGGTGCCACGTCTATAGGCACATCTCGGAGAGGGTGTATGTAAAGCGGTTACCCCCTCGGGGGGATTGTAAAGGATCCCCCAAAGCGTCCCACGGCAGCGCGTGGCTACATGCGTGGAGGTAGTTCATACCTGCCAGAGGTTCGGTATGTAAAGAAGAAAGATATGTATGTGGAGTACGGATTAAGTAAGTAGCACCAGTCCATCTCTTCCCGTGGCCGTCGTAAAAGGCGTCTAAGGGTCTCTAAACCAGTGATATGTTGTTATCTAGTTACTATCTTTTGACTGATATAATAATAATAAAATAAACTACTAACTCAAATCAGCTCGTAAACATTTACAGCTGAAGGCTGCTACAATGAACGGGAAGTATATATAATACTATTTACAGACCCTTAGTTGCCTTTTGTAACATCCACTACTGTAGAAAGGGAGCCTGGTCTTTTCCAGGAACGGCAGCCAATATTCCTTAGTTATTACTGGTTATTATGACGAGACTCATCGAAAATATTGGGAAGGGTTTTTAAGAACGCGTGCGAATTGGCGCGAGAGATCCGATCGACTCCCTACTTTTTTATAATACTAACTTGGCAAAAAAATATACGGCCGCCTGGTGATAAGCGGTTACCGTAACATATGAACATGAAAAGCCTTTGCCATGCGGTAGTCGATGTCATGTGGCGAAGAATAGCACCAACCCATTTCATCTCGTGGGTATCGTAGAAAGCAACTATATCAAGGGCAGCAGCGTCCTTGGAGTACATAAACTACTTAACTACGATCGCTAACCCGCCTGCCAAACGTGGCGATAAGGCAAAACCCCTCGATGACCCACACAACGTGCCCAGACCGGTCGTTGAGGCGAATGGAGGCCTGTAACCAGCAGTGGACTTTATTCAGCAGAAATGATGATGCTGTGGTCTCTTGGGAATATTTCCGTGTCCCAGCTGATTCCACAACCTGTGCGTCAACGGCAGAAAGTTCACCTAAAACCGTATGGTACTAAACCTTTTTGTTACGGTATGCGAATGAACAAATTAGCCGTTAGCATCGTACCAAACAATTCCTTAGAACACTACCCTTTTTTATTTTTTTTTATTGGTGCCCAGTGGAAATTCTACATGGAACTTCTTTCGCCCCGGGGAATGGCGAAGGGGTATGCCGGACTCCTACTGGCTATAAGCACTGGAGCGGTCATCTTCGGCACCGAATGGGGGCTCCAGGTCCTCGTAAGATCACACTAGAGCCGCGCCTTTAGGCACATCTTGGAGGGGATGACTGTAAAGCTGTCACCCCCTCTAGCGGAGGGAAGGTGACTGTAAAGAGGCCGCCTCCAGGCCCCTCTCGGGGAGGATTGTAAAGGATCCCCGCAAGTCTCACTGTGCGCTGTGCTGGGCACACGGCGGCACGTGACCACGTGCGTACAACACTATCCTTCTCATCTTGACACCATACGACCAAAATACAAGCCAAATAAATATTGCGGTATATGATAAAATATATATCATCATAGCATCTCCTTAGGTAACATCAACATAACAGCTCCGTTTGTGTTGACTTTCAATCTTAGACGAGGGTAAATATTTCAAATTGCTTTCATTTTGCGTAATAATATTTGTTTCTATTTTAATCTAAGATCAAGAACAAAATAACAAATATTGTTGAATTCTGAACGGTGTTGTTGTGGTTCCCGGCAAGATAGTGACCACCTGTCTCTATCGTTGGCTGTTGTACAAGCGATTAAGGATTGATATCTAGAGGATGAGCACCAGCAACTTTCCGTGTACTAAAAACAGCATTCGGCGGTCACCAATCCACCGGCCAAGCCAAGACATAGACTATATATTATATTATTGGGCGTAATCTAAAGGCAACTTATTGTTAAAAATTGAGAATATTTGAGGATTGGACAGCGTCAATTTATTCATTTTTTCATACATTTCTGCTGAAAAAGTCCACCGCTGGACAGAAGCCTCTCCCAAAGATTGCCAACACGACCGGTAAGGGTTTGGTTTGTCTGCTTATTGGGGGGTTTTGCCATAATCGCCACGCTTGGCAAACGGGTTGCCGATCCCAGTTGAGTTATAAATGTACCCGGCTAATCTCATATACGACACCCACGGGATAAAATGGGGTGGTGGTTTTCTTAGCCGGCACCGGATAGCAATATAACGTTAATAGTTCAGCTAATAACTTTTTATATATGTAGACGTAAATATCAAAGTCTATTTTTATTCATGTTATTGCAGTCATTTTAGTTTAATAAACTTTACGCAATTTTTATACTAACGGGTAAAAAAGGCAATTAAATAATAAAAAATGTCTGTCACGAAGACACGCTAACAAAAAATATACTTACATAAATAATATTTCAAATAAATCCTGCAACAAAGTTTAAAAGTTTTACTTTAAACATAGAAAACAAACTGGCATGCAGCAAATATTTTCAAGAGAAAACCCACAGAGCCACACTCTTTTCCAAAACATTCATGTCAAGAGCCCGAGTTAGCAAAAACGTCGGTGAAGATAAATAAAAGCGGAATGCAAAGATCCGTACTAAGAACGTTTCACAACCACTAGTGATGTCCCTGTGGGTTCGCTCCGAACTTGAAGTTTTATCCGATCGTAGTTGAATAGAATTGATACTGCTACATATCTCGCATATTCATTTAGAATAGTTTTAAAGTCATTAAACTAAACAGGCGCGTTACTCAAATAATCAATTTGTTATAAATGTGGTTCCTGGGATCTTTCTAGATATGGTATAAACCTTATATCTTGAACGCATAGTACGACTGTCAAGTTTGAATGTACCTAAATCGAATCCAACGATTTAACAGCTTCACTAAAGTAAGTATATGTTGTTATATTTACCAAAGTCATGGTTAACTTTATTAAGAAATGTAACACCTCCCATATTGATAAACAATTTAATTTAAACTCCCAGCTGATAATATCTTGACACTCGCATTGATGGACCCTCCTGTCGTTATCAATTAACCTAAGTTGTGTTGATGCTTTCGACGTCTGTGGAGACCAAATTTCGCTTCGTGGTCTCCTTATCGGATCAATTGTGTAAATTCAAATATTTTGGTACTTTGTAAATTTTAATATTT
This sequence comes from Diloba caeruleocephala, assembly GCA_947459985.1. Lineage (NCBI taxonomy): Eukaryota > Metazoa > Arthropoda > Insecta > Lepidoptera > Noctuidae > Diloba > Diloba caeruleocephala. The sequence continues at coordinate 11,261,276 of OX381618.1, forward strand.
TATTCATTTGCAAAATTCACTGCTGGAGAATCAGATAAAGTTTCATACATTTGTTTACTAAAATATATCAAGACTTCTTTCCCAGACGGAGGTAAAGGAACTTATTGATAATGTTTCGTGCACTTTGCCTATATTCAAATTGTGCATCATGAACGATATATTGGAACGCGAATATAATCGATACTCGTAACGAACTCACGATGTCTCGCGTAGAATTGTTTGCTCGAGCGCCAGCTGTTTGCCGACTGGTGGTACCCCTTGCCGAAGATTGAATTCCGAATTAGGCCGGGTCATGCGTGTCACCGAAAGTGGGGTCCTGATTGTAATTCAATCATTAATCATTACTGTTGAAGCGTTCGTGAAACGTTACATCTGTACTAAATGCGCGGGAAATACGAAGTTTATTCCTTGTTCCGATTGCATGAAGCGAAATACAGGCCAATCATTGAAAACGTTTTATGAACACGACGTTCTGAAACTCACTTAACCTTGACAAATTCCTGTAGACTAGCTTCATTCAGAAGCAGTTCACTTTGCTGGTGCTAGGTCTGTTATTGCAAGAGGCTGGCTATGTAGACACCACACTGCAGAACCAAAATTCACGGCCTGTAGCTTAGAGTGGCTATGAGGATCGCACGAGGATACCGAACAGTGTTCTACGAGGCAGCAACTCTCCTGACACGTTTTCCGCTTTTCGACATCCTGGCGGAGATAGATGCGTGGATCTACGATCAGACACGCTCCTTCAGCAGCGAAGGCGCGCCTGCAGGGGCGTTGGAGAGGCTGAGGTAGCTAGCTCGGCGGCGCGCACTTGGAAAGTGGCGTCACGGCCTGCGGATGCAGTTTGCGACCAAGCGCGTTATCGAGATAGTCCTGCCGCTCTTTGGAGCCTGGCTCAGAAGGAGCGAGAGCGTTACCTACCGCCTGACGTACCGAGCACAGTTGTTTCGGTGCGTACCTGCACAAGACAGAACGCGAGGCCACGGCATAAAGCCACCATTGTGATAGCGACCAGGACACCGCACAGCACACGCTCGAAGCGTGCCCTGCGTGGGCCACCTAGCGGCGGATCCTAGTCGATCGGATCGGGCAAGATCTCTTTCTGCCAGCAGTAGTGTGCCATGTTGGCAGAGCACGAAAACTGGAACGCACTGGTCTCCTTCTGTGAGAGCGTCATGCTATAGAGACCGCAGAGCGGGATCGGGGGAGGGCCAATCACGCTCGAAGAATGAGAGAAGACGGCGTCGGGGTAACAACTACCCTGGCGCCTAATTTCGCCTGCCGTCGCTATAAGGCGGGGGACCTTTGAGTTCGCGGGTGCGTAGATTGGAGAATCTGCGAACCCACACTGAGCCACCCATGAGAAGACGGTGGCGATCATGTGGTCACGCTCTACCATGTGCGCATAGCACACCGCACAAGGATGCTTCGGGGGATCCTTTACAATAATCCCCCGGGGGTGACCGCTTTACAGTATGTCAGTCAGTGAGAGTGTTTTCATAGATGTGCCTACAGGCATGGCACTTGTGGGCGGCTCTAGTGTGATCATACGAGGACCTGGAGCTCCCTTAGGTGCCGAAGATGACTGCTCCAGTGGTTTTAGCCGATAGGAGTCCGGCATACCCCTTCGCCCTTCCCCAGGGTGAAGGAAGTTCCATGTAGAATTACCACTGGACATCAATAAAAAAAAATAAAAAAAAGTAAACTTCAGACATTGCTTGCTCTGGTTAGAAGGGCCACGTAGCTAGTGAAATAACTGGGCATAAAAGACTAAATAACTTTATGTCTCGAGATGACGAGCGCGAGTGCGATGAGAGCGATGTGATACCTCCCACGGCTACTCCTGGGTGAGTGGGATCAGGAGAGGGCCGATCCCGCACGGAGAAGGACGAGACGGTGCTAAGGTAACAACCGCCCCGGCGCCCAGGTCCAACACGCCTGAGCCCCCTGCCGTCAGTTCATGGTGGGGGTCAGGGGCGCGCAGATTGAGGAGTCTGCGTGCTCATACCGAGTGACCTCCGGAAAGACGGTGGTGCGCACGCGGTCGCGTACCACCGTGTGCGCAGCACAGCGCACAGCGAGACTTGGCGGGATCCTTTACAATCCTCTCCAAAAAGTGCCTGAGGGGCGGCCTTTTTACAGCTGCCTGTCCTCCGCTAGAGGGGGTGAACGCTTTACAATCATCCCCTCCGAGATGGGTTGTAAAATTAATAACATCAATAATTCATTTGGCACTGAATTATTGGTACAATTAAATTTACAATTTAAAGGCCCATTTTTCTTATTATAATTCAGTTTTTTTTTAATAGTGTTATATTTGTTTGTGCTAACTTACATTCCGCCAAATAAGTCGAACAGAGCTACAAAGTTTTTTTATACAACCAACAAGATTATGAGTAGCACAAGTCACTTGCCTGGTGGTAAGCGTTATACCGCACATATTTTTTTTGATGTAACCCAGAACTAGTCCTCATCACACTGCGCTCGTCACCTCGAGACGTGAAGTTATTTAGTCTCTGATGCTCAGTAATTTCACTAGCTGCAGTGCCCTTCAAACTGAAATACATTAATTTCTAAAGGTATAAACTACTGCTTGGCAGCAAAATAACTGGAGCTGCAGTAGTGCCTACGAAGCTGGACTCTTGCATTAAGAGACGTACTATCAGTTAGTATAATTTGTGTTTCTTGCTGTTTTATCATCATCATCATATCAACCGAAGGACGTCCACTACTGAACAAAGGCCTCCCTCATAGATTTTCACAACAACCGGTTACATGGCACCCGCATTCTTATACTTTAGGATTTTATTACGCTTATTTTTATCCTTCCTTTGTCCTAAATACGTGCAGAAGTATTCCCAATGCCTTCCTCGTTATAATGCGTCGAACACACATTCTTACCAGTCTCGTTATTGCACTCGCTATGAAGCAAACAGTTAAAAATAGAGGAAATTGTGTGGAAGTGCCCTAAGGCCCGTCGCAAAGCAACAAGCACGTTCGGTAGCATCGCCTTAGCCGTTTTAAAGGAGCTTAGCTTACCAGTCATCGTCGAACAATTTACACTGCTCTGCTTTTTGAGCAGAGCAAGCTTTCAGCATCTCTTATTAGGTTTCATTTTATTGCCTTGTTTATGCGATACGTCTGGTGTATAAGCGAGAAGTTTTATGGCTGGTTTTATGTCTATTTTTGTGTGGTCAAATCTAACTAGTTTTGGATTATTTCAGTGCCTCTGTGCTTAAAGTAGGTTATTCGGCGTGTTTTTTTTTTGTGATAATCTAATTACTTATCACTTTCCTGTCAATAAAAACTCAGCTGCTATCACTATTTGCATTTCCATCCACAACCTAAACGTATAAAGCCCATGGAGTGGTGCTATATTCTTAATCCGGACACCGCACGGATATGAAAGAATGATGAAAGGGTATTTAAACGTTCAAATTATAAATGTTTATGCATATTCTCAAAATTGATACCAAGCTGATACGATGGTTTTTTTTTTGTTTCTACGCAGATCGGGAAGAGCCACAAAAATCACTGAAAAATGATTTTGGTGTCGTTTTTCATTGTTACACTTTTTTCGGTCTAGCCCCTCAGCCCGCAAACAAATCAGAACGATAACGTGCGATAAGGATGCCGTTTCAAAAATCAAAATAAAAAAATGGGCAACAATAATAATATTATAATAATAATCGCTGCGCAGCCAAAGAGGTAAAGGTAGGTAGGTTGTGAGTTAAGTCCCCATTCCAATCATCATTAGAGTGGTATGCCAGTTGTAGGTATAGTCTAGTGGTTGAAAGCTTGCCTTCCTGCTTGCCTTATACATGAGGGTCTGAGTTCGACCCCGGCCCGCACCTCTTATGTTTCGGATTCATGTGCGGAACAGAATTTGATTATAATTTGCGTCAACTGTTAAGGAAAACATCGTGACAAAACCTGCACACCTGAGAGGGCTCCTAAAATGTTCTCAATGGTGTGTGTAGTCAGCCAAGCCGCACTAGGTCAGCGTGGTGGGTTCTCTTGAAGAAAGAAGGAAGGGCCGCGGATTCTCCCTCTGCGTACCGTCCCATTTGCCTGCTCGACGAGGCTTCAAAGCTATTCGAAAGAATAATTGCCCGAAGACTCGTTGAGCACTTGTCGCGAGTCGGCCCCGACCTGGCCGACAGCCAGTATGGCTTCCGGCAGCGGCGCTCCACTATCGACGCGATTCATCGCGTCCGCTCGCTGTCGGAACAGGCAGTGTCCCGACGGGATGGGGTGGCGTTGGCTGTCAGTCTTGACATAGTCAACGCCTTTAATTCTATCCCGTGGGGTGCAATTAGGGGGGCACTAGTCCACCATCGGTGCCCCCCCTATCTGCAGGGTATCATCGGGGCATATCTGCGCGACAGGCATGTTCGCTACGTGGGCAGGGACGGTAGCGTAAAGCGGAGGGAGATCACGTGTGGGGTTCCACAGGGGTCAGTTATCAGTCCCCTCTTATGGAACCTCGCTTACGATGCGGTCCTGCGTGTCGTTCTCCACGCTGGCGTCAGCTTAGTCTGCTACGCTGATGACACTCTTGTGTTAACCAGCGGGGAGTCCTTCGAGGGAACCATCCGGCTTGCCGAGCAAGCGGTGGCAATTGTCGTGGCCAAAATCCACGCTCTGGGTTTGCGCCTCACAAAACCGAGGCGCTATGGTTCCACAAACTGCCGCGGAGCAGGGAGCCTCCCAGTTCGTGGATACGCGTTGGTGACGCGCAAATCAGGGTGGGCCGGTACATGAAGTACCTGGGGCTCACCTTGGACAGTCGTTGGGGCTTCGAAGAGCACTTCGAGCGTCTTGTCCCCCGGGTCGAAAGGATAGTGGGTGCCTTGCACGGGCTGCTACCCAATCTCGGGGGACCGAGGGAAGAAGTTCGCCGCCTCTACGGGGGAGTCGTGCGGTCCGTGGCCCTCTACGGGGCGCCTGTTTGATCATCTCGACTTTCAGGCGTCCAACGCTGCAGAACCAAGATCCACGGTCTGCAGCGTAGAGCGGCTATACGGATCGCACGAGGATACCGAACGGTGTCCTTTGAGGCGGCAACTCTGATGGCGCGCTTTTGATATCTTGGCGGAGATGGATGCGTGGGTGTATCACCAAACACGCTCCCTCCGCCAGAGCGGGGAAGGCGTGCCTTCAAGGGCGCTCGAACGTTTGAGGCAGCAGGCTCGGCGGCGTGCCCTCGAGCTATGGCGCGAGCGGCTTATGCTGCCACAGTACGCGCAAAAGCGCGTCGTCGAGGCTGTCTTGCCGCTCTTCGGAGCCTGGCTCCAAAGAAGCGAGCGCGTCACATTCCGCCTGACGCAGGTGTTCACCGGACACGGTTGTTTCGGTGCGTACTTGCACAGGATAGGACGCGAGGTCACGGCACAGTGCCACCACAGGATACCGCACAGCACACGCTCGGAGAGTGTCCTGCGTGGACTGCCGAGCGGCGGATCCTGGTCGATCGGATCGGGCAAGATCTCTCTTTGCCAGCAGTAGTGTCGGCTATGCTGGCAAAGCATGAAAATTGGAGTGCTCCACAGCACTAAACTCCTTCTGTGAGAGCGTAATGCTCCAGAAGGAGGTCGCAGAGCGGGATCGGGAGAGGGCCGATCCCGCTCGGAGGAGGAGGACACGAGGCCGGGGGGAACAACCGCCGCGGCGCCCGTGTCCAACACTCCTGAGCCCCCTGTCGACTTTATATGGCGGGGGGCCTTGGGGGTCGCGAGCGCGCTTTTTGGGAAATATGCGTGCTCATACCGAGCGACCCCCGGGAAGACAGCGGTGCGCATGTGGTCACGTACCGCTGTGTGCGCAGCTCAGCGCATAGTGAGGCCTCGGGGGAATCTTTTACAATCCCCTCGAGAGATGCCTGCGGGGGTGGCCTCTTTACAGTCGCCTTCCCTCCACTAGAAGGGATGACCACTTTACAGTCATCCCCTCCGAGACGTGCCCAAAGGCGTGGCACCAATGGGTGGCTCTAGATGGAGATCTTTCGAGTTCCTGGAGCCTCCCTTCGGTGCCGACGATGATCACTCCGGTGGTTTTAGCCGGTAGGAGTCCGGCATGCCCCTTCGCCTTTTACCGGGGCGAAGGAAGTACATGAGGTATTTCCACCGGATCAATAAAAAAAATTAAAAAAAATGTCAGCGTGGTGGATGAAGGCCTAACCTTTCTCATCTTAAGAAAAGGCTCGTGCCCAGCGGTGGGGCAGTAATGACAAAGAATACTAAATATTTCTACGTAATGAGGATCTGAGGTATTTAAGGTATGTCATTCATCCAATTTAAATAAAAATTATCCTTATAATTCATATTATAAGGATAATTTATTTAATAATAATATTATATTATTAATATATTAGATAATAATATATATATATATATTAATAATATACATATTCTGACAGTAGTTATCAAATAATTTGAATATTGTTTAGTCTTGACTAGCGACATATAATTTGGTATAGCCATTCTATTTCACAAGAAAGCTAAAGGTCACTCAGCTATGGTGGGTATATATCTACGCTATCGTATCACAAATGAGGATATCTAAAAACTAAAGTCGACAAAGGATTAAGCTGCGCATCCACTGGCTCGGCATCGGAACGTACGGGTCTTCGGCATCGGAGAGTCGGTATTTTTGCCTAGCAAAAATTCCGTCAACTTAGTAGCTTAAAAAAACTAGTTTATACCTTATGTATATGTAAGTGCTGTTCTTTTCATAGTTCTTTGGGATTTCAGCGTTTTCTTATAATACAGGAGGGCTAACAAACATACGGGTCGCCGATGCGATACCACCACCCACAACATCTAAGGAGTTGATAATGTGTTGCCGACCTCTAGGGCAGATATACACTTTTACCTCGAAGCCCCCATGTATGTCTGCCATATTTGTAGGGGTTCGGCGTGTGGTATTTGTCACTCACTCTAAGAAACGCATCAATATAGCTACTTCACACCAGTATTCTTTGACGGCGTGGTATTATTGCGGTCAAGTCAGCCCATTTACGAGCTCTAGTCATCATATCAGCCATGGAATATCCACTGTTAAAAACCTCCCCTCTAGATTTTCAGAACGACCGGTTATATGCCGTATGTCGTCGTTTTGGAGGAAATTTGCCAGTACTTATCATGCTTGTCAGGCGGATTGGTGAGCGCAGAATAGCTTCAGTGCCGCAGAAGGGACGCTGCTGCGTTAGTTCTGCCTCTAGTTTAGTCCTTTACTCGCCTTTTACGACATCCACGGAAGATGGAGTGATGCTATATTCTTAATCCGGACACCACACGTAGCTCTAGTCAACATATGACTATAGCTAGGCTCTTCCACGCAAAAACATTCTATTCTACACAATGGGAATAGAGTTTAGGTTGTACCTACGTGGGAGCAAATGCATGTATGTTTCCTGGATGTAGTGTCCCTGCTGGTGACATTTTTTCATTAAGTATGAATAATGCTACTCTGACAGCAAAACGCGGCATGCCCGTGTCTGTGAGCTTTTATATGAATGAAATATGCAAGCACGAAGCTTTACTTTATGTGACGTGAAACTGTAGCTGTAACTAAACTTGGTGTTACAAGATTTGTGTATAATTCCGGGATTTTTTGATAGCTTGTATAAAGTTAGTCAAATTACAATTGTTACATTTTATTTAGGAAATTATATTATATGAATTCTTTTTTTGATTATACGAATTTCTTACTCATAAGTAAAAATCTATACAAATAAATAAAATTGAAGTGTCTGTTTGTAAACTCAAAATAACAGCTTTTTACTAAATGCATATAAAAGTATATATAGTCCTTATAACAAAATACCAGTTTTAAATTTGTTGTCTTTCTGTCTGTTTGTTCCGGCTAATCTCTGAAACGGTCGGGCCGATTTTGACGCGACTTTAACTGTCAGATGCTAATTTTATAAGGAGTAACATGGCTACTTTCATTTTACAAAAAGGGTTCCGCAAAAAAATACAATGAAATCCAATACTTATATGTACTAGTTATATATAAATAAACCGATTTCTTTTAAATTAAACGGCAGGTAATACCGCGGCGCACAGCTAGTTAAATATAACAATGAAGGTTTGTCCATTTGAAAGGTTTCTTATTTCGTTGTTTGTCTCTCAATCACGCTCAAACAGCTGTCCGCAAGTGTTTGGCAGTGAAGTAGATTATGTCATAGGTTTTATTGCGTTATCAAGTTCCCTTATGTATTAAGATTAGTTTACTTGAGAAATAAGTCGCGTATAGTAGAGTCGATAATACATGTTATTTCCAGATAATGTCATTGTCAGCGATCGACACTATAGACGATTAGAAAGGTAACAAGTGCTAAACCATAATAACCTTGTTAACAGACATATATTAGTCTTTGAGCGTTATTTGTATCCAACATTTGCAATTCGAGCCAATTATAAGCATTTGCGTAAGAAAAGTATAAGGAATTAGCTAAAAAACATCGATATTTGTGTTATCACTGGTGATAAGGATAGATTAGATAACAGATAACTGATAACGTGAAATTCTTAGCGTTGATTGGCTTACAATATATTTAATAGTAAAAAGGGGAGCCAATCAGGGAATATTAAGTTAATCCTTCGTATGACGAAACTTTACCTTTACTAGAGCCGAAGGCCAAATTTGAATTAATTTCACTCTAAAATATGGCAAATATTGTGATAGAGGTTTTCGTAATTTGAATGTGCATAACAGTTTTCTCCCTATGTAATATATACTTATGTGTTGGATGTAAATAACAGGAAGGTGTATAAAAATTGATTTCTATGATAAAAATATATTGATTTAGACTTGATTTATATTGTTATGAATAGTTTTAGAATGCTATCTTATCAGAGCGATCATTTTAAATATGGCAAGTATATAAGTGAAATAAGGATATAGAAATATGAAAGGATACCTAATTAACAAATTAAACCGCTTCTGATAAGAATAACATACACAATGATATAAGTTTTTAATATATAAGTATAATGATGTATTTTGTGTTTTAAAATAATAAATAAATGAGTAAAATTCTTGAATTAATGCTAGTAAGGTTATGTAATAAATAAAGATAAGTTTTATGCTCTATTTTATGCAAGCAGAAGTGTAGATTAGTAAGGTAAATGACAAGTTAATGTTCTGGAAACTTCTATGTATATGCTTGCACATAAATGTCCTTATGTATGATAATAATGTGTGTCATGGTGCATGTTTTGATGGTGTGTATATAGTATATAAGAAAGGTTTTATATAAATAAATTAGCTTTGAAGGGTTCGACGATAGTACAAAAATTGTAGAAATAACGCGCGAATTTTGTGTTAATTTTAGTGGTTTCTGATTGGTCGGATTCGGATTGGATAAAAACTATATAAATCCGAGCAATTTGGAAACCAGCGTCTATTCCCGATTAAAGGATTTTGCCGATTCCAAGAAACTCATTCCCGACGAACAGTTTGGTTTTAGAACCAAACACTCGTGTGTACAACAAGTCCACCGACTAGTTGAACACATCACGTTCGGATTCTCACGTGGCATGATGACGGGAGTCCTCTTTTTCGATGTTGCGAAAGCATTTGACAAAGTCTGGCACAATGGCTTATTATATAAGTTGTATCAACTCGGAGTGCCTGACCGTCTCGTTCTCATCATACGAGACTTCTTGTCAAATCGCAGTTTCCGATATCGAATCACGGGCGCTCTCTCTTCCCCCCACCCCATTAGAGCCGGAGTCCCACAAGGATCCGTGCTAGCCCCACTATTGTTCACACTGTACACCAGTGACCTCCCCAAAAGACCTGTTAATACGACCCAATTAGCACTCTTCGCCGATGACACGGCCATTTTCTACTCTGGTCGCAGTCCCGATAATATAACTAAGATCCTCCAAGCCACAGCCAACGCCTACGGGAAATGGTTTAGGAAATGGCGGATCGAAGTTAACCCTATCAAAAGTAAAGCCGTCCTATTTTGCAAATTAGGCGACGACCACCCACGCTTCAGGGAGATCTCGATGCTGGGCCAACCGGTTCCTTGGGAACCGCACGCCAAGTATCTTGGAGTCACCCTAGACAAAAAACTGACCTTCATTCCCCACACAAAGATGGTGCGTTTTCGCGCTGCCTTTGTGCTTGGTCGCCTTCACTATATTCTGAACGCTCGTAGTAAATTATCCCTTAGAAATAAGTTGAGAATTTACACCACATGCATTCGACCCATCATGACCTATGCCAGCCCAGTGTTCGCACATGCCGAATCATACCCACTCCGTAGATTCAAAACCCTCCAAACCCGGTTCATGCGCAAGGCCACCGGAGCGCCTCTGTACATGCGAAACGACCAACTCCATTTCGACCTTAACTTGCCGACCATCAGGCAATTTATGAAACAAGCGTCTAAACGCTATCTCGATTCTGCCCTGGCCCACCCAAATCCCCTTGTGGTATCAGCCGCCGACTACGAACCCTCCCGTATCAGTAGAGTACGCCGCCCGAGGCACGTTCTGGTCGATCCAGACGATGAAATCACGTTAGATCACATGAAGAGACTCGCGTTGTCTCGTTCACTAAACACCCGACCGTTGTACCGCCCTCGCCGCCGAGGATGCCCGCTTCACCGACGTCGCGGAGGCCTATCGCTGCGTCACCTTCCCGTTCAAGTTAGCACTTCTCCCTCCCGTCGCTTGCTCGCGCCGGCCCGTGCCGAGCCTGTAGCTTTAAATGTCCCTTAATACAACTTAAATAATACCGATCCAGCTGTCCCCAAAACAATAGCTTGTTGTCCCCAGCAACGCCCTAAGCCGAGGTCCGTGTCCCGCAGGGGGCGCCCTTAGCGAAAGTTGCTTAGTTTTTAATATCAGCGTCAGTCATCGTCAATCGATCATTGTCAGTCAGTCAGTCATCGTCAATCGATCATTATCAGTCAGTCAGTCGATTCATCAAGGTCATGACGTCAAGTAATGAAAAAGTAAGGAAGTCGAACCCCGAGAAACCTTCACGGAAGTCTTCTGCATTTTTATTTGGAAGTTTCCCTACAGTCTCTTTCCGTGGCGGCTTATTGCGCAAGCAGGTGCGCAGGGACGGACGTCACCAGTGCAATCCAGGGTCTTGGGAGTACCTAGTACACCCCAACGTCCCTCTCCACGTCACGTTCGTCATTTGTGGGAGATTGTCCCAGGTGCGGTTGGTGCAACACCCCGCCACCGAAACAGTCATCCATTTTCCAACCTACTATTACTACTAAAACCTATTATAATATTAGCTATGTCGGCAATTCATTATATTTAAAACAATCCCGCCTAAACGCACTAATACGACGAGGGCCGGTCGATACCATAATTTTATGTTGTACATTATTAAATTAAACCTTACTCTTGTACATAATAAAATACTTTTCCTTGAAGGGAGCCGTGGTAAGTTGTAGAGTCATATTGTGAATACCATAAAAACTTTGTTAACCGCAATTTACTTCCATAAGTAAAATTAATGTTTAGAGGTATTTTTTACTGTAAAAATACATACAGCACGGTGTTCAGTTGGCGCAGTGGCTAAACGTTTGGCTCACTGCGGTACGGGTTCAAACCTTTTATGCTACTTTACTAGTTACTATAATAGTCTTATTGGTTCTGCCACAGACGCTTTTGGGAAGATTCAAGCATATATAAAATTAAGCCGTCATTTGGATCGTTTCTTTTAGTTCTTGATCTATATCATAACATTTTTATAAGAGAGAAAGTGCTTATGGCTCAATTACACTTGATCTTTAGTCCAACTTCAGGTACTCATATGACTTCATAAAAATTTGTTTACCTAACACGAGAAGCTTTCCAGTTTAGACCATTTCTTTTTCCTACTAGCCGTCGTTTATTTTGCTCAAAAACGGGTAAAACCGAATTCGTTTGGCCCATAAAACAAAAAACATAGCTACTAAAAAAAGTTGAACGCGTCCGCCGAGGAAGAAGTCGCGGGAACACCTTTTTACTAACCCGAGGATATACAAGATGCTCAGAATACCACCACCCCAACTCCTCCCGTGGGTGTTGTAAAAGTCAACTAAGGGATTAGCCGGAGGATGGGCAGCAGCGTCCTTCGAGTACATTAACAGCTCAACTGCGATCGCCAACCCGTCTGCCAAGCGTGGCGATTATGGCAAAACCCCCCAATGAGCCCACAACACACTCATATCGGTCGTTGTGGTGATCTACGGGGGAGGCCTGTGTCCAGCAGTGGACTTCATTCGGCCGAAATGATGATGATGATGATGATTTCTGCCGCCTCGAGGTAGGGCAGAGGGGTGTTGGACTCCTACAGGCTAAAACCACCGCAGCGGTCATCTTCAGCACCAAACGGGGGCTCCAGGGCCTGCAGTCTCGACATAGATAACGATACCATCGCAAACTACCGATCGTTAAATATTAACGATAAAATTCGGTTGCCATAATGATGTGTTGATATTTTATTTTGTTTTACGCAGAATGCAAGTCGAGAGACCGAGCAAAATCGTTCAATATCTTGATATATTGACATTTCAATGCGCCCTCTCCTCCGAAAGCAATGGGCTCCCGTCGTCGGGCTCGGTATGTTATCGAGTCCGTAATTGATGGTATCCGGCGGCTGACACGAAAATATTTTTCGTTTTAATGCCCGATAATTAGTGCAGAGATACAGAAACCATCTAAAATTTTTATACATTTTTTTAAAAATCTTGTACATAGAGTTTACCGTTTCTGTTAGTTATTTAATTCATTGATTAAATAACGGCAAGTCATGCCATAAAAGTTTGACCGTAGAGACTACCGATTATTTAGGACTTTGCGACCGATTTTAGTCATAAAGCAATCGCTATCTATGTCGAGACTGCATACGACTAGACTAGAGCCATCCATTGGTACCACGCCTTTAGACACATCTTGGACGGGCGATTGTAAAAAGAAAGACCCCAGGCACATCTCAGAGGCATTGTAAAGGATCCCCCGAAGCCTCACTGTGTGCTGTGCTCCGCACACGGCGACACGTGACCACGTGCACACCGCCATCTTCCCGGGGGTCACTCGGTATGAGCACGCAGATTCTGCACTCTGCGCGCTCATGACTCCCGAGGCCTCCCGTCTTATAATGAAGACAAGGGGCTCAGCCGTGTACATGGAACAAATGCCTGCTACCTTCCTTATGGATACTGAATTTTTGCACCATGACATAGTAAGTTATCACTCTTCCTCATCCGTTTTCATCTTCCAGACAAGGAGAAAAGATGGGGCGACTGTAATCATTAATATATTTACAAGAAATTATCATTTCTCAATTGCGTTTCAACGAACCATTACTATAACGACTTTGGAACTCAAAGGTATGCCTAATATATAATTGATACACGTAAGATATGTCACCGATGTATTAGGCAACATGGCATGCTATTTCCTGTATGCTCGATAACATCCGCTGCCGTACGATTAACAAGATATTACAATTATGTCCCTGCTAATGTTATAACTGTCAGTAACAATGTTGAACTGTAATCGCAGATTTATGAATAGCGCAATGTTTTGAATTTCATGACCCTATTGCAGATCGCAGGGCTTATCTGTTATGTTTTTGTCTTAGTTGGCCGATCAGAGTGGGGCCGCCAGAGCTAAGTGCTCGAGGGTGGAAGTGCTTAATGGTGTAATAACGGGGAAACCCGCTCCGAGCCTTCGAGACGCGCGATGATGAAACTGGTGCCGCACCTCTCAACGCCGCGAGCCACTCACGCGTGTGTAGCTCCCTGTAGTCTGTAGTGGTGGCCAATTAGAGGGCCCATCTTGTGAGTGGCGAGGCACAGTATTTCAGTTAAAAGTGGAAAGGCACACGCCATTTTTCAGTTTTTGCAAGCATTCGATCCATTGAAGAGGGGACTCTTATTTAGTGTCCCAATACATTTTAGATAAAAAACGAAAGTGTGTCTGTGGACCCATGTCCTCGCATAAGTCAATCAAAAGACCATGTTTCCTCTTATAGAGGATAGAAACCCGTGAATACAGCAAGACGTAATAATAGTAACAGTAATCAGCTGTACCAGCTTAGCAGTACGAGATTGACTGCGTATCGACGAGGCCAGGGTGACTTTAGGGAGGGCAGCATTCAACCAAGAGTAACACTCTTAGTGAGACGGGAATTATCCGGCACTAGGAGCAGCCCTCGAGAATGCCCTGCCCTGTGTCACAGAGTGCATCGACTTCCTAAAGCAGAAGGTTTAGGCGAGCCAGTGCAACCCATCCAATGTTGAATTGGAAATCCCCAGGACTTCCTGCAAACCTTTTGATTCAAATGGTTATGTTGTTTTCAGGCATTCAAATTATGCGGTATACATCTGGTGCAAAGCTTTCTGTCGCCTAAGTGATCGTAAACATGCCCGGATCTGTTGATATGTCACTTTTTTATCAGCTTTTATCAGTAGTCGCACACCACTGACGTTATTTTAACTGGTCGGCGTAGAAGACGTCCTTCGCGCAACTCATCAGTGAGATTGCTTCGACCACGTTTAAACTCATTGAACCAGTTATAAACAGAGGCACGAGATGGGTATTACTCATGAAATGCCAATCGAAGTCTATCATAACATAGTTGTTGATTAAGATCGCAACGAAAGTCGTAGTAAATCACGGAGCGAACATTTTCAGTCAAATTAATTTTGACGAACGACACGCACTTTTTAAATTGCTGCTAATTTGAAATAAATAATAGTAAAAAAAAACGCGCTTTTGTAGATAACCAACCTACAAAGCCGTGTGGTTCCGGCTAAGAATACCACCACCCTATCTCATCCTGTGGGTGTCATAAATATGGGATTAGCCGGAGGATGAGCAGCAGCGTCCTTCGAGTATATTTATAACTCAACTGCGATCGCCAACCCGTCTGCCAAGCGTAGCGATTATGACAAAACCCCGCAATAATCACACAACATAAACCCATACCGGTCGTTGTGGCAATCTTTGGGGGAGGCTTCTGTCCAGCAGTGGACGTTTTTCGGCCGAAATGATGAAACTAAACAGTAGAAAATAATTTTCAATAAGTGTAAAATAAGATTAGAATGATTAACAAAAAACATTATTTTATTGTAAAAAAAGCGTGGCGTATTTTGTGCGGCTAACTACAAAAACGATTAAACTTGCAGACATTGTCACGTAATTAAAAAGCATTATGCCCCCTCCAATCGACTTTATTCTTTCTCTCTCTCTCTTACCGTCACATGCTATTTTCTACGGTTGTCTGTAAAAAAAATATGTAAAAAAGAGTGGGGTGCTTGATATAAATATTTGTAAAAGTAGCGTCATCATGATATCAAATATCTGATAAAGCACCCAACGCTTTGTTTTAACAATTTCTTTTTTTTTTTAAATCACGCTATTGTCATTTTAAACCTATTGAAAGATATTTTCTACTTTTTAGTTCGGTTACCTACAAAAGCATGTTTTTTTAAAACTATTACATATTAGTGTTAAATACTGATACCAAATTAGAAAAGTTCTTTTATTTACTTTTTGAAAAAGAAAAAAACCCTACACGATATAAAAATATTAAAACCATTTAACATTTGCCATGTGGTGCCGGCTCAGAATGCCACCACCCCATCTCCTCCCATGGGTGTCGTAAAAGTCGACTAAGGGATTAGCCGGAGGATGGGCAGCGGCGTCCTTCGAGTACATTAACAACTCAACTGCGATCGCCAACCCGCTTGCCAAGCGTGGCGATTATGGCAAAACCCCCCAATGAGCCCGCAACACATCCATATCGGTGGCTGTGGTGATCTTTGGGGGAGGCCTGTGTCCAGCAGTGGACTTCATTCGGCCGAAATGATGAAAAAAAAAAAAATGATGAACAGGAAAAAAACTTTATTTATGAAGTCGGGCTGGACCTTTTATATATTATGTAGGATTCATAGAACTGGGAGAGGGCCGATCCCACTCGGAGGAAGAGGACACGGAGCCGGGGTAACAACCGCCGCGGCGCCCGTGTCCAACACGCCTGAGCCCCCTGCCGTCTTTATATAGCAGGGGGCCTTTGGGGTCGCGAGCGCGCTTATTGGGAAATTCACGTACTCATACCGAGCAACCCCCGGGGAGACAGCGGTGTGCATGCGGTAACGTACCGCTGTGTGCGCAGCACAGCGCATAGTGAGGCTTCGGGGGAATCATTTACACTCGAGAGATGTCTGGGGGGTGGCCTTTTTACCATAGCCTTCCCTCCGCTAGAGGGGATGACCACTTTACAGTCATCGCCTCCGAGATGTGCCTATAGGCGTGGCACCAACGTGTGGCTCTAGATGGATGGATTATTCGAGTTCCCGGAGCCTCTCTTCGGTGCCGACGATGATCTCTCCGGTGATTTTAGCCGGTAGAGTCCGGCATGCCCCTTCGCCCTTTCCCGGGGCGAAGAGAGAAGAGAAGAGTACATGAGGTATTTCCACCGGATCAATAAAAAAACAAAGCTTCATAGATCTGGAGATTTCGTAATGAGTAAGTGTTTAGATACGGTTTATATTCCTCCGTGTGGTTTCCGGCAAAGAATAGACTACCCCTCCCTACGCATGGGTGTCGTAATGGGTGGCTAAGGGTTGATATTAAGAGAATGGGCAGCAGCAAGTGATCTCAATAAGTTGGTATTATCACACAGAAGGGCCTGTGTGATAATACCAACTTATTGAGATCACCAGTCCACATGACAAGCGTGGTGATTATGGCAATATACTGAATGACCGCTCTCTGTAGTGATATATTGATTATTGGGAAGCCTGTTCAGCACTGGACTTTCAAGGGTGATGTGTGTGTTTATAAACTTGAGTTTTGTATAAAAAAAGTTCCATAAAGAGATAGTTATTAACCGTGCTCCTTCTAACGAGCAATTTGTTTTTAATAACGGACCTTGCCAAAGGCTGTATTCCCGGTGAAATGTAAGTAAAAAACTGGAGGGCCAAATTTGTTTTTTGATCTTATGAAGTAAACGGGTACTCAAGAATACTCCAGGATAGCAACTAGCAATAATATTACAGCTAATCCTAATCTAAACTTATTTCATTATTTCTCAATCTTGAAATTGTTTAAACTTAGTCTGAATACCGTACCAGTAAGACATTAAGGCACGATTTGATTGCGTCCCAGATTAATCGACGAGCGGTCTGGAGTTAAGACGGAAATCGGTTAATAAGTTCCAGTGGAGAAGCTTTGCTTTTGCTATACCAATATATATAATAACATTAATACTATGATGTTTATTATTTCTAGTGGTGTCCAGATTAAGAATATAATATCAACCTATCTCCTTTCGTGCATGTAGTAAAAGGTGACCAAGGGACCCTAAGCCGGGGGGATGGGCAACAGCGTCCCTTTTGTGAAACAACAGCCAACCCGGCTGCCAAGCGTGGTGAGTACTGGAAAATGATGACACACGGCATGAAACCGGTCGTTTATGGGGGAGGCTTTTGTTCAGCAGTGGACGTCTTTTGGCTGAAATGATGACCAGGATGTTATAGGTTTTTGGGTTAAATAAAATAAATAGTGTAAAAATTAAAGTATCGTTTGCTCAGTGATCGTTGCATAGAAACTCTCTTTCCATATGTGTCGTAAAAGGCGACTACAGCCATTATATTTATATATACACATTGTCAGGCGGGCAGTGAAATCTTACTGTATACACTTAACGACGTTGCGACCATCAATCCTTTCGTTAGGTCAGGTTTCTGAAGGACAAATATCTTAGACAGGAGATCCCTGTTTAACAGTTCACGTTTACGGGCTACCGAAGGAATGTGTGATACGTAGGAACAACCAATTGGAGATATGATTTGACTAATTGTTGAAGTAGAGCAGGTAGAAGGTGGCAGGTGTAGAAGTTGAATAAGAGCAGTGCATAAATAACCAATTTATTGACGCTCCTGTAACATGCATTCATTCTTCTTTCATTTATTGAAAGTACCTAACAAACCAAAACTCTTCTAATAAATACAAGTATCCAAAGTAAGATATCTTTAAATAAAACCTCTTCCAGGCCATGTACACAGCAAATGGACTCCGCTCAACGACAATCGTTTTTCGGTTCCTTTTTCCGCTACCTCTTTTTTGGAACAGGTATCCCACTACAGCGAGTACACCCACCTCAGATTGACTCCTTGCCACTAAAGAAGCACAGTGCATTTAATTACACATGCTAATAATTTAGACCGGTATAAACTTTGAGCTACTAACTACTGCATAAATATGACAATGACAATCGGGAATGATGACTTAACGAGTTCTCCAAAGAAAGGTGGCGTTTTAATGTGTTAAATGTTATAAAGCAGAACCTGTGTATTAAGGGTATCTATAAAGTCACAGAGTATATGAACGACTAAAATGATTGGGATTGAACTGTTCTAATGTTTAGAGGCTTATTACATTCTGAGTTTTGATGTATCAAAAACCTTCCGGTGAATAAGTTTCTCCTAAACGCAAAAAACTAACAAATGTCCAAGATTCTCAACGGAAAATGTCACTTATAAGGACACGAGTAAAACTTGACGGTAAAGTATTAGATCTGGTCCCCTCAACCGAGTTGTTGGGCGTTACTGTAGACTCAAAATGGGGATTATATATAAAGGCACTCTCAGGCAGACTGAGCTCTGCTGCATTTGCCGTTAACAAAATCAGACAGGTTATGTGTGTGGCTACAGCTAGGTTAATAAATATTGCGCACTTTTACACATAATATTGTATTTACTGTACTTACGGAATTTTATTTTGGTGATCGGCTGCTGATGTTAAATCTATTTTTATATTACAGAAAAAAGAAGTGCGGTCTACCTATAACCAAGACTCTCGTGAGCCGCTCTGGGAACTATTTTAAGAGATAAACATACTTACTTACCATTCTTATATATATTTCAAAATATTATGTACTATGTAGCTGTGTGCTACATATCAAAATTTTACAAGATATACATTGGAATGCCTATAAAATATGAGATCAGCTTATACTGGAAACTATAGCTTGATATGTAGCCGAGCGTACATCCGCAAAAATATAGTCTAATTTCATAAGAAAAGTGACGTGCACGGCTGAAATACTCGCAACAAGAACAAGCTGATTTCACTTTTTTTAACTAGCAGTTCTTTATAGGAAACAGTATTAGGCTCAACAGTAAAATTCCCTCTAGTATTACCAACTTACCAGAAATAAGGTTCAAATCATTGGTTAAGCGCATATTAGTTTCGACATAACTTAAGTAAGTTATCATTTCTTACAATGGATAATTTGAATTTGTATCGTGACATTTGATAACTATGTCTATATAAACTGCAATAATTACTTTAAAAAAACTCATTTATTAGCATAAAACGGATTTGCTACTGTAAGTTTGAACTTGTACCGTGTGGGTTATTCATTGATTTTGTTTAGTTGGCGTGATAGTTGTCTGACCGTTTAGGTTGTCATGTCATGTATGTCATGCTCTCTCACTTAATTGTTCTGCTGATGGTATCTTCGTGTATTGGGTCGGTGTGTACCCTTACAATATGGTTGGCTAAGCGATGCTGATGCACGCGTCAAGCTCGGGAAGTCTCGTGCCATCTGTTGGAACTGGTCAGCCTAATGATGCTATGATAATTTAATGATGGACTCTAATATACATATTTAACCATAAACTTTAATATATTTACAATTCTTTTATATTTAAGTACTTTAGTAACTATTACAATCAGGCTTTTTATACAGACTTTGTTTCTTTAAATCCATTTCTCCTATATTGTCTTCACAACCTGAATTTCGAGAATAATGTAAGTAGAAATCATAATATTTGTAACAGGTTCGTGTCATTAACAGGTCTATTTGGATTTCGTTAAATACAAATGGTTCAAAACCATCGAGTTTCTTGCCCGCTCTTCTCCATAGGAAATTTATATCTTGGAATGCCGTAAAGTCTCGACTATTCATAAAGTATGTGTAAATGGTTTAAATGAATACAAATCCTTTTATCTTAATCTTTAAAAATATCGAATGATCGATTTATACCAATTACGAGTAGTAGCTAGTTGGCCATGAGTCCCTCAAAATACACAATAACTTTAATAAATACGCTATTTCATTGTCGATAGAAAACAGAAACATGTACAATGAGTGGTCTGATCGAAATTTATAATATAAACAATCAACCCAAGGACCAGCCAGATTTGTAACGCTAATTGCACTTAACAATTGACAAAGTGACAATGGCTGTGTAAGAGTGTTAATGCTGATTGGATATCCTATTGCTCCAAATTGATTTACAAACGTGAACTTATAAATACTGATGGTCCCCATTGGTCGAAATTCGAACGCATTTTTTACATACGTTTTAACTTTCTGCACTCTTCCTCCATATGAACTTTATTTATACCAAATCTCACACTCCTCCGTCCACGCGATATGCTTACAAAGGGGTACAAAGCTTTTCTTCACGTAATAATATATAAAAGATAGAATCAGTCAAAGTATTCAGACACATATTTAATATTTGATCTCTTGTATATCTTGCGCACATTCCTACTCCATTTGACATGTGCCATACCTATTACATATTTTAGGACAATATCTATTCAGTTCACTGATGAATTATTCGAATCCGTTAATTAATTATATGAAAAGGTATGGTTGTGTACTTCCGGGACTCGGAAGATATTACCACCAGATGTCACGAGACAGCAATTGTGAGGTTCATGTCATTGTTGGCTATTTAGATTTCGTTAAAACAAATTAAAACTTTTTTATAAAATTATTAGGTGTGACGGTTTGCACGCGTAAGAAGTTTACATTTTTCAAAGTTCGAAAACTGTCCCTCTTTGGGTGTCGAGTTACCTCATTACGAAATTCTATTGAAATCGGTCAGTGTCCAACACTGTAAACGTAACAAATAGGCTAAGGGCCTCTTTCACCACCTTCAACTAAAGTTATAAGAAAGCTAACTGTGAATTAAAGTGACTGTTAACCTAAAGTTTCATATTCACCACCTCCGAGTGAATCCGAGTAATCAACAATTAAACTCGCCAACTTTTCTGTGCCGAGTAGTAAGCTAATCGACAGTTAACACTGTCTGACATTTGTCAAATTTAAAATTTAGGTGTAAAACTGCCTATTTACTTTATTTTTGTTCCAACATTTGGGCTGATATATTCATAATTTTAGAGAATAAATGTCTGTGATGACCTTAAGTATAACATATATTTTTTACATAGACATTACATAAAGGATTAGTCTAGTTAACAAAATCCTTTAAACTCACGCAATTTTTACGATTTGAGCGATGTAAACCCCTTAACCATTTGAGCCGCCCGGCACCCTGATTAGCTAAAAAGAGCGACAGCGGCTATCGTGCAGACAAGGATCCACCAGTGGCCTGAAATTGAAAGGCGAGGATGCAATTTTAGTTAATTGATCATCTAACAGAGTGTGTGTCATAGATCTATAGGCAGATACGTAATAACAAAATTACGTTTGACAGCGGCGTCTGCGCGATTTACGCCTGTCGCAAACTATCTGCGACATACGTAATCTGCCGCGAGTTCCTACCTACTATTGAATTTATTTATTAAACATACAAAAAATACATTTTTAACTTTAACTTTACGTCATGAGGTGACGAGACACACAGTAAATAACACAGAACCACTTTTCGCCAGTTTCAGTAAATCTAAAGTCAACGCCGATAACGCAATTTATGAAGATAAAAGCAAATTGTTACATTAGCTTGTATTCGCAACATAAAGTAGCGATTCACTCAAATACAGGTTCCAATAACAAGACGATGTCAGTAAAGTTGACATACTCAACATAAACGTAAGAAGGGACACCCCTAAATCCCTCTGATACGCAAACAAACTTGACATCCGCAACAATGTGTGCGATAAATCTTACATCCTCTTGTTTTACTACCGTTTCAGTTTTTGTTTGAAGCTTTCTATTACACTTTGAAAAGTTCTCGAACTTTGTATTAAAAGCTTTGCCTTGCACATTAAACTAAAACTATTCATATAAATGCACTTGATAGTTTTTTCTTTCCTTTTATAGTTTATACTGATTGCTCATTAAGTAGAAAAGTCTAGTGTTAAAAGGCTGTATCTGGCTGTATCTGTATCTCATAACGGGTCTTCGCTTAAAACTCCGTTAGTGAATATAGACATATACAACAATTCTCCTGAATAATTTAGACAACTGGGAAATACGATAAAAATTACGAAGATAAAGTTGGTAATCAAATTTTATCTTCGTAAAACTTTCTTATTTTGTTCGGAATCTTGGATTTGTAATCCAAATATAAAGAATTCAAATGAGAAAGTTTGAAACGGTTATGTTATGAAGAACCATTGTCTGAATTAGGTATTCGAAAGATAATAATAAATCACCTTAATGAATTTAATAGTTTATAATTAAAATACATAATAGGAACAACATTGACTAACTAGCAGACTAACGGCTGAATACTCAAACGCCAGTTAATATTAAATCCTGCTTTAACCATTCGAGAAACCTGTTTTCAATACGAAACCGGGCGGGTCAAATAGTTTAAAGGGGGAATTAATATTAACTGGCATTTAGTATTCGGCCGTTACTGATTGAAGCTATAAGATGATTCACTGATGATTACTTCTTCAATGGGCGCCTCAGTCGCTTTAAACTCACTAAGATATATATTTAGCCAATCTAAACACGGGAAAAGGCAATATTGCAAACCAATTTTTTCCGAACCGAAATGTACACGAAATAGCCAACTAGCGTTTATATTGTCAACACAATAGCAAACAAAGCTCGGCATTTAGCTAGCCTTCTCTGGGACATGTCGTGACAAGGACAGGCGGGTAACAAGATAAGCAGGAGTGTCCTGCACGCGAGCCGTCCGCCATAATCCCACACAGCTACGAGACTGTTTAGATCGGCTTTACATCGCTCCAACTGTCACAGCAGTCATCTTAAGACGGTTAATTTAATGTTTGTGAGCAATTTGTTAGCGTGTTTGGAGAAAAGGGGTATTTGTTACTATAAAACATAAGTCATACATAGGTCATAACATAAATAACAACACACAAAGGAGTCATTCCTCTTTCGTTAGGTGGTCACGATGAGGGTAGAATATTTATATAATTATGATTTAAAAAATCAGAACATCCTTGGGGTCCTTTAAATTTGACTATTTGATTGGCACATTGGATAAGCAATTGGCTTACTGTACTACGTGTCGCGGGTTCTTTACCCGGCAGGGAACTATTTTTGTATGATCCACAGGTAATTTCTGGTCTGGGTATTTGTGGATGTAAAATGTATGTCTCTAAATTGAACCCACGATACAGGACAAAAGCTGGCGTAGACATTGTTTAAAAAAATATAGGGACTATCAAAATTGACTACCGAAGTCATCAACCTGTCCAAATGGTATCCGCAGATCACTGCGAGTTGGGATCAGTTAAAAGAAGGCCAGGACTTAAAACGTCAGCTAAATATTTACTTTGGTCAGCTCCAAAATGTTTTCTATCACCAAATAATAAGAATTACAAAATTGATTAACAAATAATGTCATAATCACAGAAATAGGAAACAACGAGAAGTGGTACGGGGGCGTACTCGCGCCACCGCGACATGCACAACCCGGACCATTCGGAAAAAATGGCCGATTTATAACATCAGTTGAGATACGATCGCGTAAGTGAAATTTTGTTAAAGCGTCGTGTTGTTAGGAGATAATATGCAAAAACTGAAGCGAAAATAATAACTTTATCAAGGAAGGAATCCCATATGCAAGTGAAAGAATTTTCTTGTATTTGTCTGTAAAATTATTGTTTTATTTATTATGTTACATTTGGATTGATGGAGCAGTTAGACATTATTATTTTTGAACAAAATACAGTGCTTCTTATCTACCACTTTTAACTAACAATCGGTGAACAATAAATTCAGTGAATAGAACAGCGAATGGTACTCCCAATAAACTTGCACGTTGCGTGGTACGGCTGCTGTGTTGCAGTCTGTACGCTCGGCATGATTGGCTGCCTACATAGTCGTGGTATGGTTAAGTATGAGCAGCCAATTATAATGTTGTGCTTATTTCAGTTCATTGGATGAGGACTTGTAATTGTATGCATTAGTGTGTTGTTATGAAGAATGGTAGGGGAAAACTGGGCTTCTAGGCTCGCATACACTTTGAACTACATGGCAATTTCTTTGATCATAATGGACAAAGCTTAAAAGGTTTAAAGCTAATTAAATATATCTGCAGCAATATTAGTAATAAAGCAGCGAATCATGAGTTAGATTAAAAATGTTGCCAAGCTGTATAATAATTAGCTTTATTTCTACAGTAATAAAAACAAAATATCACGATGGACACGGCTAGCTTCACTGCGCTTCGCTCCCAGCTTTCTAACCTAAATTATCCGAGTCGGATTCACCTTAGAATATTATTTTCGTACTAACCAATTGTATCATCTTGCTGACCAAGTAATTATGACTATTTATTTTGAAATCATATCATTATCATATCAGCCAAAGGATGTCCACTCCTGAACAAAGGCCTCCACCTTGGATTTCCACAAGGAGCGGTTACATGCCGCCCTAATCCAACGACTCCCAGTGACCCTCACCAAGTCGTCTCGTTGGAGGTCGTCCCACGCTGCGTTTTCCGTTGCCCATTGCCACTTCAGTTTACTAATCCTTTCGGCTATGTCGGCAACTTTAGTTCTTCTACGGATCTCCTCATTTCTGATTCGATCTCGTAAAGAAATACCAAGCATAGCTCTCTCCATAGCTCGCTGAGTGACCTTGAGCTTTCTTATGACCCATTGTGAGTGACCACGTCTCTGTTCCATATGCCATCACTGGTAACACACACTGGTTAACTTTCATCTTGAGGCATTGCGGTATTGTTGACGAGAAGACGTTGCGAAGTTTCCGGAGCGCTGCCCAGCCGAGTCAGATTCGATGATTGACCTCTTTCTCGAAGTTGGACCTACCTAACTGGACAGTTTGTCCCAGGTAGAAATACTCGTCAACAGCTTCGAGAGCAGAGCTCCCAACGGATATTGGGATAGGCACGACATGGGTATTCGTCATGACTTTAGTCTTACCCATGTTCACTTTAAGGCCCACCTGTTGGGAAACTCTGTTCAGATCATCGAGCATTGTGCTGAGCTCTTGCAGCGATTCTACCATGACTACGATGTCGTCGGCAAATCGAAGGTGAGTGATATACTCGCTGTTGATGTTAATGCCGAATCCTTTCCACTCTAGTAGCTCGAAGGCATCCTCCATTGCAGTGGTGAACAGTTTCGGAGAAATGACGTCCCCCTGTCTTACGCCTCTTCGCAATGGAATTGCCCCCGTGCTCTGTTCCTGTACTCGGACCGACATGATGGCGTTTCGATTTTATAAGCACTTCAACACTTCGATGTACCTATAGTCAATGTGGCACCGCTGCAAAGACTGCAGCACTGCCCAGGTTTCGATCGAATCTTCTGTATAACCTGCCGCAGCGTATGTATGTAGTCTATGGTACTAAAATATTTTCGGAAACCAGCTTGTTCGGGAGGCTGGAAGTCATCAAACCTGTGGTCGGGACGATTCGTGATGACCCTTGAAAACATAGCTCTGAAGCGAGATGGGTCTAATATTTTGCAAACACATACATATCTAGCTCACCAAATATATACTTAATTTCTGATAATACTTAGTAATAGTAGTATTTGGTAACCAAGTATTGCCACAAAAACATTTTACGATGTCAAAAGGACTTCTTACTAACCGAATATTTAAATAGCGAAGCAACTAATTGCTTCATCAAAACAACATTTCAAATAACAAACATTCATTTCAAAACATTTGCAGTAATTATAACCTTGCTACAAACATCATAAAACTTTCCTTTTTTTTATTTTTCCCAGTTCAAATGCTTCAATAACATTCTCCGCCATGGGGAAGGGCGAAGAAGCACGGACTTCTACCAACTAAAGCCACCAGGGTGGTCATCTTCGGCCCCATAGGCGGGCTCCAGGTTCTCGTAAGAACACACTAGAGCCACTTGATGCCACGTCTTTCGGCACATCTCAGAGGGGATAACTGTAAAGTGGTCACCCCCTCTAGTAGAGGGGACTGTAAAGGTCACCCCTCCAAGCACTTTTCGGGGAGGATTGTAAAAGATCCCTCCATGCACGTGACTACGTAACTGTCTTCCGCGGTGTCTCGGTATGAGCACGCTGACTTTATATATATTATACTCAGTTCGTTAACATCCACAGCTGAACATGGGACTCCCAATGATCACCACAACGGGCGGTCATAGCCCAATATTGCCATAATCACCACGCTCGGAAGGCGGATTGGTGATCGCACTTGTTTATTAGCACACGGTAGGATGCTACTGCCTATTTACTTGATTTGAACCCTTAATTGCGTTTCGACATCCATAGGTGGAGAGGGACGTGTTATTCTTAACCGAGAACCACATGGAAGGTATATAAGAATAATATTAATAAATATTAATCTATAAGATAAGGTATATAAGGATATTAATTAATTAAACGAATAATAATAAATTCTTTATTTTCAGGCTACTTTGGCTTTTATCTATATAAATACCTTACAAACTAACATAGATATTATAATAATACAGATAAATATTAAAGAAGTAGTAGTAGTAGTATACACTACATTAATATTTCGAAATGGTAGTAGTATAACATAAAAAAGCATTTTCTAAATTTAATTAAAATAGGAACTTGGTACCTTATTCCCATTATTAATTTTCAATAGGCTGGGTTTCATCTGTCAGGCAAGTGAAGCCGCGAAGCAGTTAATTTATTCCAACTTTATTTACCAAAATTGACATGAAACCGGAAAATTTCGAACATTCTGTTAAAAGTCTAAGCCATAACTTCTTGTAGATTAATTAATCGGTCTCCTCAAAATAAGGAATTATTAATTTCTCAGTTACTTAATTGTATTTGTCGCAACTTCACCAAAAGCCTCGCTTAAACTCGTTTATACTTAGATGCCATGAACTTTGTGTTCCTTTCTAAATCTTTGTAATTAAAGTAAACATGAAATTCCCAAGGAATAATAACATTTGTTATAACTTTTTGGTAATTAGTAATTTGACTTGAAAGTAATAACATGCTTTCATTAAGTGGTTTTTAGTTTTAACTAGATCTATATTCCCCGGTGTGGTGCCGGCTAAGCATACAACCACCCTATCTTATACCATGGGTGTCGTAAAAGGCGACTGTGGCATTCATGAAGGATGGGCAGTAGCGTCCTTCAAGTATATTTACAACCAAACTGCGGCTGACACGCCTGCCAAGCGTGGCGATTTTGCCCAAAGAGCACACAAATCAAATCCAGACCAGTAATTGTAGTGATTTTTGGGAGAGGCCTATGTCCAGCAGTGGAAGTCTTCCGGTTGAAATCATGATGTTAAATATAGATAGATAGAACCATGGTCGCACTAGGTCGATTTTAAGATCGAAACATCGATAGGCCTATCGAAAAGGCTAGGATTTTATTTCAAATGTAAAACTAGTTACCACTGGTCTAAGAATGAATCATGAGGTGGACAGTGATGGAGATAAAAGGTTGATTGAAATGAAGATGAAGGATGACTTCGTCACAAATTTTAGAAGTTATGTTTTTCAATCCCAGAATTCCCGGTTGAAATGAATGCTGAAAACCTCTGCCTATTCCGATCCCAGATCATAACATAACATATATGGAATAGTAAGATGATCTTGAGCTAACTTACTTGAAAAATATTGTTAGTGTATCAACGAAACGTAGATATATATTTTAAGACCCTAGTAACTGAGTAAGGGTGTTTTATTAAAGCTTGGTATGTTCAGAAGAGAATGAATAATAAAAATATTTGCACAATCCTGTGGATTATACGGGTAGCCTCAAGCATACCTAGATTATTAATAAGTTTTATCAAAATCAAAACTCCTACCTTCCTTCTATAATAACACTGCCTTCTTGCCTTCAGAATATTTATGACCACTTATGTGTCTCTTGTAAGTAATTGTTATTTCTCAACACTCAACAATCTTTAGAACAAAGAGCAATCGAAAGCAATTTAAATTCAAGACCCCACTCGACCGCAATTATTTACACAACGGCACTACACTATCCTTAAATCTGTATAAATATTCATGAAACTGTTTTATAAGGCGACCCTTGCTCTCTTTAGCAACGTAAACGAAAGCTGAGTGACTTTTCAGTTCCCTTTCTATACGTCGCTTACCGTCGTATCACGCGTAACCGATGAACTGTTTTAGCATAATATTAAATTATTAAGATTCCCCACAAGAGTGTTCAGATTCTGGTTACAAAATTCACTTGAAAAGGCGTGACTTAAGTGCTGTTTCGAGAGGCTCCGTTTAATTGAAATGTAAATCTCTGTGAATTTGTTGAAAACGCTTTTTATTCATTTAAAACGCTTACTTTTGTTGTACAAACTACGTAGTGTCTAGTCCAGGTCGCCCTAATCTAGTGTTGAATCAAATTCGCTTTATAATTTAATGAATTCAGAGAATTTAAATTATTTGTTTGCAGACTTCTCAGCTATCAATGTGAGACGTTGGAAATATAGAATACACTTTTGAAGTATGTTCAAAAGTATTGAGGTTGGTTGTTGGCGATGTTAGTAAGAGAATAACATTCAAGTTGGAACGATATTTAACTGGGTGTCGGAGTGTGCACATGAGACCGCAGATGACGAGGGTCCCGTGTCAGATTGTTTGCGTGGGAAAACAAAATTTTAATATCTTCGCTGTCTACATAGGCTTACCTATTCAAAATTTGCTTTGCAAGTTATTGAATAACAAAACGAATTTTGGACGTGAAGTGAAATATACCGCTCCTAATTATAATTTTCAATCGCTTACTTTCTAAATATCATAGAACTTTAGTAATTATACTACCCCAGTTCAGCTATATTTCAATTTGTTAAAATCAAAATACATTATGTAATCATTAAAGTGGACATTTTAAATAGGGAACAAAATTTAAATTCGCAGAATTCCTATGACAAAAAAATGCATGTTAAAGATAATTGTCTTCCTTGGTATTACATAAATATAAGCTTAGCTAAAAAAAAATTGTTTTACTTGGAAGCTAACATTTTTAAACTAAAACGTAAATTGTCAGCTAAATAGAACCATGCAATATGCAGCAGCTTTTTTCTCTTGTGATTTGTGATTATTTATTCGCAAATATGACTAATCAAACTACTTGAGTTAAACATAAAACTATGATGATAACGAATATATTACGTTTCACCAATAACATTTATATTAAATGGCAGCAATATTCAGTCTTACCTGCATACCTTTATTGTAAGAAAGAACATACAAAAACTACAAGAGTAAAAGGATTAGGCGAACTGATTGCGAGATGCTACAATTGGGCGAGGTTTGGTTCCTGCTTCTGGCGCGCATGTAACATAGGTATCTATATATTTTAATATATTTATTATATGAACGCCTTTGACCACTTCATTACTCTTATCGAAATCGACAATAGGAATAAGAGGTGAAAATTCGGAAAAGTAATAGCAGTCAACACAAAATTCTGATTATTTGTTACGTTCTTCCAATTATAATTTCCAATAAAATTACTACGTTCATAGCCATTGCACACTAATCGGATAACGATCGATGAGGTTAAGCAACACTGGGTTCGGTCAGTCTATGGATGGGGCACGCATGGTGGTTTCTGAGTATCTCAGTGCCACAGAGGGCACGCAAAGTCATCAGTTTTGGTTGTTGTCATTAGATGTGCTGTTGTTAAGCCTAGTTAGAGGCCTTTGGGCCACTTGAACAACTATGTCATACGGTGAGCCACGTACCAAACACAAAATAAAAACCGGGCAAATGTGAGTTGAACTCGCGTGGAGAGGGTTCCGTACGATGAATATGTGAATATGTTGTCTTTACGTACGAGGAGTGGCGGATGCCTGGCCTTGTTAAGACGAACGAGTAGTACCAATCATTTATCCCAAGAACAAACTTAACATCGTAGTTGAAAAACATATTCTGCTATACATTCCAATTGCAAACGTAAGTTTGTACGCACAATATTGAAAGATTTACCATGTTATTTTAATACCATAGAATTCTTATAGGTTTTCCTTTAATCAGGTAAAGAACTATTATCCATATTTTTTTCAACATTTTAGGCTCGATAGTTTGGGAGATGAGTATAGATGAGTATGGGGGAATGGACAAAATTCGTCTATTATTATTATATGTTATTCTTAAATAACTTTACAACTGTATTTTAAAATTATGAAACAAATATATTTCAAATCTTCACAACAAGCCCTTCCATTTCATATGTTACACGGTACAGTTTGCAAAACTTTATTCTTTAATTTTCTATATTGTCCCCCAAAAGTGATATGGGAGTGAGTGACATTCAAAAATTATTTATACACGTTCGTGTTTGGGTCGCAGAATTCCATATGTGTACCAATCTTCAACTTAATCGGTCCAGAAGATTCGGAGCAAATTGGCTGTGACAGACGTACATACAGACATACGCACACTCGAGTGATCCTTTAAGGGTTCCGCTGTGTTTTTTTTTTTCTGACGTTCGAAACCCTAAAAAATAATCATCATCATCACGAGCATACCCCTCACGTTAATAGTGTTAGCAGTGATCATAAAGCCGAAAACCAAACAGCTTGTTCCAGTACCCGGAGGTGATGATTAGCGCACCCTTCAACACTTGGTGGTCCCGTCACGTATCCTCCAATCTGCTTAGCAGGACACCTTTGTGTCGACCCTTTTATTAGGGTCGCAAAGTCCTTAGATACACAGAAACTGATTCACAGATAAACACTCGTGAGTCGTTAGCAAGATATACAGAGTTGTTTTAAAAGGGTATTTATATCGAATTGTTCCTATTCAATTTAGGTCGAACATTTCATAATAAGTACTTTCCCGGCTTGTAATTCGATTACCGTTTGTCAAACGGTGACATAGTTCCAGTAAGTGATCTATAAAGTATCGACTGACAATGACAAACACTACTCATAACTCATAACGAAATTACGAGGACGATTCGTCCCCAAACTTAGCAAAGTACTTCGCAGCTTATCATCGGGGGATAGAATTGCTTCAGTTGAACAAAGTAATCGTCGAGGTATCTGAATGAGTAATGAGAATGGTTAGTTTAAACGAGTTATTCGTATAGTTTGAATCACACTCTCACTAATCCCCAGCATCAATTATGAACTGAGTACGAATGTAACAACCGATGAAAACCGTTGGAGTGCGACAAACGGTCATTAAAATTCGGGATCAGGCGGGATTTGGGTGAGATCCATCAGAAATTAATATTTGAGACGTCAGCTGCTCCACACCTGGAAATATGTAATAAAGCCGCCTTATGAACTCGGCTTTTATAAACTTTGTGAGTATACAGCGTTTTAAGTGCCTTATCTTAACGGAGAGGGAAAAAACGTTGACGTGGTTTTACATCCTTTTTTATGCGCTCACATCACTTAGAAGCAGTTTGACGAGGGATAGAAGATTTTTTATGGTTTTTTCAAATTATCAAACAAGATTGTTAAGCAAACCTTGTTCTGTTCAAGGACTTACATGACCTCTAGGTAGAATACGTAAATATCTAAACAAATTAACAACAACATGAAACAATTTTCCGCCCTCACGAAATCTTTTCACAGCCAACAGTGACTACTTTCAAGAAATTGAGTGTCGAGAAACGTGTACCAAAATTGCTCGAAGGGTTCCGTCAGTGTTGCAGTTTCGCTATACAAATTTCTTGGAGAATATTATAAGACGCCCGAGGGCGGCAGATCTACGGGACTGCTCTAAGGACCGTTGAACTTTACAGCTCTTTGTGAAATTGCACACTCTACTTTGCTTTTTTAAAACGGGGGTTTTAAATATAATTTTATATCATCTTGTAGAAACGGTATGTATTTATTTTTCTTTTTAATTGAATTAAATTGAAGGAGTTGTAGCGAATTACAGTTTTCTAGTCACAATCTTATCGGCTATATGGCATTTTTACATAGGGCCTGGTAAATATAACCGTTTTACCTTCCACATTTAGTTTGATAGAATTATCTGTAGAGCTACGTGATTCGAAGATTATAGTATAGAAAGAGATAAATAATATTTATTTTTGCGGCGAATGTGGATGCACTAAATAAATATGTCATATCACATGTCTAACCAGACGATAAACACCCACCTACACTTCGGTTTATCAATTGATTTTCCAGCAGCAGTCATAAATCGCTCGGTTGGTCGGTGATTAAAGGATGGATGAATTAGAATTTCACAATCATTTCAATTGAGTTCAAATTAATATAAAATTATTATAGCAACAGTGGTTTAAGTGGTGGTGGCTCAAGTGGTGTGGTTCAAGAATTGATATGGGGGTGAACAAAATGAATAAAAGGAAACATATGGAGTAAAAAAGGTACACGTATAGTAAATACAAATGAGTTCTATGAATTTTCTGTACAATACAAAATATAGAGTTTATACGGACCCAACGAATGTTCAATGAAGTGGTTGTTTTGGTTGTACTAACCCAACCTAAACTAATAATGGAAGGATACCTTAGTCGCCTGAGGATATTGTAAGTGGGTACGCATATGTATGTAAGTAATTATCTAGACTTATTTGATGAGTCAGCTAGACAAGGTTAAAACGCTCGATAAAAGTATTTATTTATTGGATTTTAATTCAGTTACGTTATTAATATTTTGAAATACAGGCTTCAACCTAGTTTAGGCACCAATCTGCCACAGTAAATTTGTACAATAACAAAATAACAATATACCTCTTTAAGAGCCTTCAGTGCACCTCCATTTCTTTACCTTTTTAACACGATTTTAGTGGCTTCACTTGTAACTATGTGTGTAAACAAATCTTAGAAGTCGATTTAACCTACTTCTAATTTGTCGTATCATTTTGAAACATTGCAAGTATATGTCCCTGTTGCAAATGTATGTATGACCCTGAACTAACGTGACAAATAAGACTTTCCGACAATTCGTGCAAGAATCTTTCTTCTATTGATGATGATCGCGAGAACTCCTGGCTCTGTGAACGAACTATTGTAACTCCTAGAAATGATACTTTACATAATATACTTATCTCAATAAATAGAGTGGAAGACCAAGACGAAGAACGAAGGGACACCTGGCCACCGGGTCACAGCGACGGCAATGTTTTCTTTTTCTTAAATAATCATATACGATTTACTTGCTCCGTCTACCTAGTGCCTCACAGTAGTTCGAAAATCAATGCACGCCACTAAGCTTAAACCACCTGGAGGCTTACCACGAGCTCTTAATGCGAGTCAATTAAAGACCTCAACTGATTTGTTTTGATTATATATATTATACCGTGTGGTGCCGGCTCAGATTGCCGTGTGGTGCCGGCTCAGAATGCCACCACCCCATTTCCTCCCATGGGTGTCGTAAAAGTCGACTAAGGGATTAGCTGGAGGATGGGCAGCAGCGTCCTTGGAGTACATTAACAACTCAACTGCGATCGCCAACCCGCCTGCCAAGCGTGGCGATTATGGCAAAACCCCCCAATGTGCTCACAACACATCCATATCGGTGGTTGTGGTGATCTTTGGGGGAGGCCTGTGTCCAGCAGTGGACTTCATTCGGCCGAAATGATACATACACGGCGACATGTCAAGCAATAATTTCCAGTATAGGCTGATTACGGATTGTACGGTAAACCTATACAATGCGAGGTCAGCTTATATTGGAAATTTATAGCTTGAAATGTAGCCATGTGTACATATCATCATTTCGGCCCAATAAAGTCCATTGCTGGACATAGGCCTCCCTCAAAGATCACCATAACGACCGATATCGGTGTATTATGTGCTCATTGGGGGGTTTTGCCATAATCGCCACGCTTGGCAGGCGGGTTGGCGATCGCAGTTGAGTTGTTAATGTATTCGAAGGACGCTGCTGCCCATCCTCCGTCTAATCCCTTAGTCGGCTTTTACGACACCCACGGGATGAGATGGGTTGGTGTTATTCGTAGCCGGCACCTTACCTGTATTTTATAATCATAGGTAATCAGTTGAGGTCTTCAATTGATTCGTAATAAGAGCTCATGGTAAGCCTCCTGGGCGGTCTAGTAGACCGATGTTGTTTCAGATTCTCGAGAACGAACGCACAGGAGAAGCCCATTGGTGCAACCCCTTTAAGCACATATTTTATGTCATGCTGATGGTATTATTGTGCGACGGATCGTTAAGTTCCCTAAAATAGGGTTGAGCTACACGATGACTGATTCTTGCTTGCCATCTGTCAGGGCAGGTCATCCCATAATAGCTATGGATCTTTCTTCAAAAGGCCATTACAGGCATTGTCCTACATATTTCTCACACAATACTTATTGTATCTAAATATGTCTGGACTTTAAAACAGGAACCTTTGAGTTCGTTTCAGCGTTTATTCTGAGAGGCAGTCAGGAGGAAATGCCGGCTTCACCCAAATTTATTGAGATGTGAAAGTGTTTCTTGAAACCTATGTAGTGGCTAAAATAAAGTCTCCTTCTGGACCGTGACGCTCTCATAGAAGGAGAAAACTGCACTCCTACTGCTAGTAGCTGTAGTTATGGCAGGCTGACAGAAAGAAATCTTGCCTAATCCGATTGATCCACACAACAACCGTTTCCGGTGATACCAGTCTGCGCTGCAGACCGAGAATCTTGGTTCTGCAGCGTGACCTTACGAACCTACAATGTTGCTAGCACATAATAACTACGGCCAGTATATAAGACCACTAATATTATATTTGTTACATAATAGGTTTATCTTCTCGCAATCGAACACAAAAAATCCACCGCCGTTTGCGTATTCACTACTATACATATATACGTAAATTATCGTGAATAACAGATCGTAAAGCCTCTTAAACTCCCAGAGGTACGATTAATGAGCCAATAATTATTCGCTAAGGGCTTTACCCTGTACGCACTCCGTCTATCCATACATTACTTTATATATTTGGATCACATAATTAACCTATAGCCCACGATTGCTTATCGATAAGGCTTGGCTTTTGAAGTTAATTATGGTAATATGTTTCGAATAGAGCAGTAGTTTATGTAGGCATTACTAATTAATTTCACAAGTATCAAATTAAATAAACAATGAAACTTTTATTACAAATTAGAGCAAATGCGAAATAGTGTTGTTTTTCTTACAAAAGATACATTAGCATAATAAAGTTAAGTGGACAGCGATAAAAGATCTCTAATAAATCTAATACCAATCCATTGATGTATCAAATGGAGTAATAAACGATAAGCTTGACGACACTGGTGATACAGATGCTGGTCACGGGTTTAATTCCTTAAGGTAAGACCTTGTATATAGGTACAAGTTAATGTCATCGATGTTCGTAAGGCTATTATAGCCGTAAAAATCAAAAAAGGTCAACCCCCAAATAAAATAAAGAACACAGTAAAGTTCTGTAGCATACATTATGGGTAGTAAAACTGTGTGCGTGACTAATGAATTTAATAACTCTTCGTCGCCAAGGAAAAAAAAACATTAAAAGCAAATTTCGATAAACATCAATTTTGTGAGTACAATAAGGACCGAAACGATTTTTCGAAGTTTTTTTTTAGACATTATAAATTATGCTGGCAATGTGTGTTACACATTACTAACATATCTTGAAAGTCCCCGAACTAAGCTATCCATATAAGTTAAATATGCTAGGAATAAGTTCACCTCACTAGTACTATACCAACTCGCCAACCTTCCAAGCCTTTCGCCAACATTTTAACAGGTAGGTAGGTTATTGCAAGAGTCCGGCAAGGTAGGTACCAGTACGGCGCCTGTGTCCAACTTGCCTAAGCCCCGTGTCATACTTATGTGGTGGGGCCTTGGGGGTCACGAGCACGCCTATTGTGGAATCTGCGTGCTCATACCGAGCGGCCCCCGGGAAGACGACGGTGTGCATGTCACGTGCCACAGCACAGCACAGCGCATAGCGATGCTTCGAGGGAATCTTTTATAATCCTCCCGAGGGGTGTCTGTGGGGTGGGAGCCCTCTTTACCGTCATCCCCTCCGAGATGTGCCCAAAAGCGTTGCACCAACGGGTGACTCTAGATGGAGATTATTCGAGTTCCTGGAGCTTCCCTTCGGCTGTACACACTGGTGGTTTTAGCTGGTGGGAGTCCGGCATAGTCCTTTCCAGTGGCGAAGGAAGTAGATGAAGTATTTCCAACGGACCAATAAAATAAAAAAGGTACTTACCAACTGAAGCACTAGACGTTTTGTTGCCGAGTAGTAGTATTTAAACTTCAAACATTACTTTGTTCCGGATTGAAGGACACTGCAGCTAGTGAAATTACTGGGCTTAAGAGAAAATAACTAATATCCCGAGGCGACGAGTGCACACTGACGCAGTGTGTTGCTGTGCAGGACTAGCCCTGGGTAGCAAGCAAGTACTATTGGTATGGGCAGGCGAGACTCTTACCACCAGGAGAATGACTACCCAGTCTCGACACCGGGTGTCAAAAATAACCAGTGGTGTAATTTGAATTCATCACCATTGGTTATTTTTCATTCGCCTGAGGGAAGGGATACTAAACCAGAGGGATGGGCAGCAGCGTCCCTTCTGTAGGACAGTAGCCATACTGCGCTTACCACCCCGCTTGCCAAGTGTGGTGACCCATCTGGCTGGCTAATTCCCCAAAAATGATGACACAATTGTGATAATCTATGGGGGAGGCCTTTGTTGAGCAGTGGACGTACTTTGGCTGATATGATGATGATGATGTTGAATGGGTAAGTATATTTCATGTTACCGTGCCGGCCCAGAATGCCACCACCCCATTTCCTCCCGTGTGTGTCGTAAAAGTTGACTAAGGGATTAACCGGAGGATGGGCAGCAGCGTCCTTCGAGCACACAACTCAACTGCGATCGCCAACTCGTCTGCCAAGCGTGGCGATTATGGCAAGACCCCCCACTGAGCACACTACACACCCATATCGGTTGTTGTGGTGATCTTTGGGGGAGGCCTGTCCAGCAGTGGACTTATTCGGCCGAAATGATGATTTCATCAACTGAGTCATCGCAGTACGTTGCTAGATAAACCACTTCAAAGTTGTTCCACACAATGCGGGCCTCGCTTGAGCATCCAGGCTGCACCAGCTGGCTATTTAAATTCGTAAGTTCATCACAGAAAGTCATATTAATACCGTTTCAATTATTAGACAAAATAAATATAGGCAAGTTTCTGTTCATTAATCATTAGTGAAATATCTAACTTCTACACAAAGATATTCAGTTGAACAAGAAACCTGTACAATTCTTACTTATAAATACAATAAAATAAACAAAGAAACAGGGGAATATATTGTGTACTGTGGACCCCCAAAACAAACAGTGATATTTCCAAAAGTCAACATTTAGCGGAGAGTAAACGCTCGACATGCAAGCTACCGCGTGCATCCACCGCTATCATGTAAATGAATACAATACATGTAAGCGAATATTCATGAGCTTGTAAAGCAAGTGTAGGTTACTGCAGATTCTGCGGTACAAACAACTTCTCAATAATACGCACTGATTTGTAAATACCCTTAAATACTGGTTTTTATTTCCCTTATAGTAATAAGCGGTACCCAAAGCGACCTCAGAATCGCACTTTACGTAATCAATGTGTCTACTGACGGCGTTTTCGTAGATATGTATAAAGTTCTTTTATTTAAGATTTCAGTTGATCAGTTTTGTAAAGCTAAAGTATGTATGGTTCTCAATAATACAAGTACAATGTGTCCCGCCTCCACAAAGGCATTCAAATATAATATACATTCATTAACTATATATGAAATAACGGTTATTATAATGTTAAACAATGCCAACTAAATCACAATTAGGGATGTAGCAATATTTCAAAATGTCAAAGAGTTAAAATTATTACTGTATAATTAAATTAAATATTAAAATGGTTAAAGAATGACGTTGTATTAGTATTTTTATAATATTGTAAAAACGAGCATGCGGGTCGCCTAAGTGTTAAACATCCTGATAAGCTGATGAGTCCCTCATGCCTTTATGGCACAAATACAAGTTTTTAAAGGCCCCCATATCGCATGTCTGCCATATTTTTGGAGCTGGGCTTCTGGTATTCGACACTCGCCGTACGAATCGCTGTTATTACCAACATGTTGCTACTTCAAGCTGGTATTCCATGATGGCGCGTTACTTCCTCTATGAAGCCATTTACGATGACTAAAGCTAGGCTAATTTCATGATGAATTTCCACTGGGGACCAATAAAAAGAAAAAAAAGCTTCTATATTCGTCTTATTTTAAAATTCATGAATCATATCATTATTTCTGCCTAAAAACTTCTACTGTTGAGCACCAGTGACATGTCGCCTGTATCCAATGACGTAAAATACATGACTCATGTATATAATCCTCACTACGACATCAACATCAAACACTAGAATGTGTTCAAAGACGTTTTCTGTACCATCTTTGCTACACAGATCACTCTAAAGTAAAGCTAAAGAAGCGATCAGCTTCAGTGAAAGATTAACACATTACAAAATCATCTCGTTAGCGTTTACTAAGAAGGAGTTAATTTAATATCTACATCTACAATTCGGAACTAACCTAGGGCATTTCGCTGCTCTACCAAGGCTATGTAGACAATTCAACAACCTTTCAAAAAGTTGTGATTTAGATATTGCTCACCCAATGTCAAAATACAAAAAGGACTAGAACATTCTTATTTACTGCAATATATATAAATTGTTGTTATTTTTTATTGTTATTATTAACCTGAAATGTTATTTATATAATGTACAATGATGTGTCTTAGATTGACTTAAATTTTACATTTCGGTTTGGTTTACTTGTTCTAAAATTCTCATAATAAGGTTTTATGTTTGTTCACCCCGCCCAGTGCCACTTCAGTTTACTAATCTTTTCAGCTTTCAGCAATCAAAACGCAGCGTGGGACGACCTCCAACGACCTGGTGAAGGTCGCTGAGAGTCGTTGGATGACAGCGGCATGTAACCGCTCGTTGTGGAAATCTAAGGGGGAGGCCTTTGGCTGATATGACGATGATGATATAATACTAACTCATGTAATTTCTCATGTATCAGTGACGACTTGTTGGAGATCCAATAAGTAAATAAATAAATAAATTAATGCAGGTTCCAAAATGTGAGTATGAACCCAACCGAGTAGTTTCTTTTTGCCTTTGTTTATATTCGATTATTTGAGTAATCAGCATCATCACTTCAGCCAAAAAACGACAACTGTTGAACGTGGCCCAAAGATCGCAACAACGACCGGTTTGGGTCTATGTTGCGTGCTGATTGAGGGGTTTAGCCATAATCGCTACGCTTGGCGTAAAATTTTGGGTTGATAATCGCAGTTGAGTTGTAAATCTACTCGAAAGAACAGCGTCCTTTCTTTGCTCATCCTCTGGCTAATCCCATAGTTGCATTTTACGGTACCCACGGCATGAGATGGAGTGGTGTTATTCTGAGCCAGCACTGGTTGCACACGGTTTGACTAAAAGGGACTTATATATACATATTATTCGAGAGGCAGTTGTCCTGGACAGTTGTGCTATCTGATAAACATGAATAGGGATAATGAGCTCATCGAGGTAGGAGACTAGGTTTCATAAATCAGTTCACCAATTTAACTTATTATGCACCCCACTGAAGCTTTGTTAAACTCTTTGAACTATGACCGAACATCTAAATTCATAATACCTCTAAAGTGTACTAGATTGTAAATAACTTACGTTTTATTTTTACATTTACATCTCTAAAGATTAAATATTTGTTTATTCAATATATTCATTTATAGAAACAATCTGTCAGCGAAAGGAAAAAATAATTGTAATAATGCATCGTAAGCATAATTGTTATCCCAAACCCGAATCCTCCCGCCATGGAAAATTTAAGCCCCTGTTTCTTTTTCTTACATTTTCCGCGCCCGCAAGTAGCTTTTGTAAGCATCCCTACTGTTAAAAATATAAAAGGGAAACGCAATTGTCAACGCGGAGGATGGGCAGCAGCGTCCTTCGAGTACATTAACAACTCAACTGCGATCGCCAACCCGCCTGCCAAGCGTGGCGATTATGGCAAAACCCCCCAATTAGCCCACAACACATCCATATCGGTGGTTGTGGTGATCTTTGGGGGAGGCCTGTGTCCAGCAGTGGACTTCATTAGGCCGAAATGATGAATTGTCAATTCAAATTGCTTTATAAGCCTTTATTTTTTTCCAAAGGACATCTCTTTAACTTTGCCATTGCGTACGTCGCTAGACGTCTAAAACAAACATCCCTTCCATCACACACAAAGATATCACGAAGCTAACAGACATACTCTTATTATAGTGAGAAGTGGGCAAAAAAGGTTGTGAATATACATACACATAACATTCATACTGAAGCTAAATTGCAAGGGGTGTTAAATAAGTTCCCGGCATCGGGATAATTATAAAATGTTCATAATTGGGCTCGATAATGACACTTTCTTAGGATATATGTAACAAATATCAGACAATTACTACCATTAAGTTATTTAGTAATATAACTTTGGAGACGACTACAATATGTGGTGCGACAGAAAATCGAGCACTATGCTGTGATTGAGTTCCTCACTACACAAAAACCTCCTCCTCACTACGAAAAAGTCAAAGGGTCAGTCATAACGAAATGGTAGAGACTTATCAAGAGCCTGTTCCTAAATTATTGAGTAATCAGAAGTGTTGAAAAGTGGTTAAAGAGAGGCAGAGTAATCATCAAGTCTGCCTACGCCTGGGAAGGCCAACTAAAGCCAATGAAAGAGTAAACTTTTTTTTAATAACGTGTATGGGAAGATTCTATGTAGTAAGAGATAAAATATCATCATATCACAGACTAAGCTACTCGTTGGTACCATACACACTATTATTATTCATGACCACCTTAATCCTACACAGGCCAGTGCAAGATGGGTGAATACTCACGGTGGCACCTTAAAAACATTATATAGTGAAGATCCATCAAATCGATCAAGTATCTATATGTGAATAGTTACTGTAGATAAAACGTTGGTTCACCACTATGATTCTAAAAGCAAAAGGGATATTTTACTACGAGCATTTAGCAGGCAGTGGAGGCGACCGAGTGCAAAGGCGGCACGGCTACGCATCTCATTTGTGTGCTCTTAGAAAGAGATTTTTGTCAAGAGTGACTCCAAAATATTAAGCGCAAGCGCGCGTGACGCATCCTTTGGGCTAACATCTAGATATGTCTGAAGCGATCATGCTCGTCTACTGATTTGCAATATAGGGTGGATTTAATTTTGAAGGGGTAAATCTTGAATCGCCATATCGTAAACCATGCCCCGTAGACGTTGGCTGTGACTTGGAGGATCTTAGCTATATTGTCGGGACTGTAACCGGCGTAGATT
The DNA here is from genome assembly GCA_947459985.1 of Diloba caeruleocephala. Taxonomy (NCBI): domain Eukaryota; kingdom Metazoa; phylum Arthropoda; class Insecta; order Lepidoptera; family Noctuidae; genus Diloba; species Diloba caeruleocephala. The sequence goes on from OX381618.1 coordinate 11,302,758, forward strand.
TTGGGAATGTCACTGGTGTACAGTGAGAACAACAGTGGGGCTAGCAAGGATAAGCGGATAGCCACTTGTGGGACTGCGGTTCTAATGGGATGAGTGGACGTGAGTACACCCGTGCAATTCAATAGCGAAAACTGCGATTTTACAAGTAGTCCCGAATGATGAGAACGAGACGGTGAGGCACTCCGAGTTTGTACAACTTATATAATAAGCCGTTGTGCCAGACTTTGTCAAATGCTTTCGCAACATCGAAATAGAGTACACCAATTATCGTGCCTCGTGAGTATCCGAGCCTGATATGTTCAACTAATCAGTGGACTTATTGTACATAAGAGTGTTTGGCTCTAAAGCCAAACTGCTCGTTGGGAATGAGTTTTCTGGATTTGGCAAAATCCTTTAAACGTGAACAGATAATCCGCTCATAAATCTTCACAAGGGAATTGAGAAGACATATGAGGCGGTAACTAGAGGGCTCGCATTTTGACTTACCGGGTTTGTGGATACCAATAATTGTGGCCTGTTTCCACATATGTGGAAAGAGGTTCTTGTTTACGAGGGCGGCACTGAAAATTTCAGGAATCAAGGAAGTGACACAACATTACTATTTAAAAATGTATTTATTGCTTTTCGAAGTATTCTCCGCGAAATTTGACACGTTTTTCCATACGATGGAACCAATCATTGAAGCAACCATTCCATTCGGAAGTTGGGGTCTCCAAAATGGCCGTTTTGTAGGCGTCCACAGCTTCTTTAGGTGATGAAAATCTCTGTCCACGCAATTTATTCTTTATTTTAGGGAAAGTATAGAAATCATTAGGGCTTAGGTCGGGGCTGTACGGCGGATGGTCTAATAATTCTATGTTTTCTTGCTCTAAAAACTCTTTTGTTCTGTGCGCGGTTTGAGAACTCGCATTGTCGTGATGGAGGATGATGCGACGGTTGCAGTTCTCTCTACCGAGTTCAGAAACGACCTGTGGCAAACAAATGCTAGCATACCATTCTGCATTAACCGTTCTTTGTCCCTCAAGAGGAATAGTCGTAACATGGCCGGTTTTGGAGACAAACGTAGCCAGCATTTTTTTTGCAACACTTCTTGAACGAACAATTTTTGTTGGCTTTAACTCATTTTCGAACACCCAAACTCGTGACTGGTTTTTTGTTTCGGGTTCGTACGCATATATCCAGGATTCGTCACCTGATACGATGTTGTATACAGCATTTGAGGATCCTGCGTGGAATCTTTCGAGAGTTCTGACGCACCAAGTAACGCGAGCCGCTTTTTGCTCTTCACATAGCAAATGCGGTATCCATCGGGAAAACAACTTTTTTACACCTAACTGTTCATGCAAGATTATTTGTATTTGACTCATGCCAATGTCTAAAGTTGCCTGAATTTCGCGGTATGTCACATGTCGATCTTCCTCAATCAGCTTACGCACAGCATCAACGTTTTCTTGGGTGACTGCAGTTTTTGGACGACCTTGACGAGGATCATCACTGAGCTTGACACGTCCATGTTGAAATTCAGCAAACCAGCGATAAATTGTGGTTTTGGATGGGGCTTCATCACCAAATGCAGAAATCATCCGTTCAACACACTGTTTTTGTGTTAAACCACTTCGAAAGTCATAATAAATCATCGCTCTTGAATTTTCTCGAGTCAATTCCATTTTCTCAACGACTAAACAAGTTTGACAAAACCTTGTGACAAGACCGTGAATCTTTTTTTAAATAAATAAATGGTATTCGATTTGTAAAACCAAGGAGTTTTCAATTAAAAAGATTTTAATATGACAGGAACAGTGGAAATATTCCATTCCCGATACTTTTAGTGCAGCCTATGTAATGCCGCATTGCAGATGGCAGTCTTAAGATGATAAGACGTTCTGGGAAGAGTTTAATCACCTTATTGGTTATACCGTCAGAGCCGGGGGCTTTGTGAGGGTTAAGATTCTTCACTATGTCTTCTGGCATGACCTTGGAATGGAGGCTGAATAGCGTCTCTACGTTCACCATCAGCGTCAAGTTGACCTCAGTAAGCTGAGCTTGGTCAAATGGTAGACTGCTTGGAATGCACGTTGTGCTTCTAGACTGTAGGCTACGCCCTCTGATTTTTCGTCGTCATCAAAGGCTTTGGTTGGGACCATTGAGGGGGGGAAGAACATTGGATGTTTCGGATTGGAGTTTCCGTTGCAGATGTCAGAAAGTTTGGTGGGTTGGCACTAAACTGCCCAGCAACTTGTCCCAACTAGCCCCTCGACGCTTTTTTTCGCTGCAAGTTACGCATATAGATTGGTTGCGAAGGCTGCGTTCTTCTCCGTCATAAGAGCACGTACATCGTCCAGTAGTAATGGTTTTCCATCGCAGGAACTCACCGTGAAAATTCGTCCACGACGGACTATACGTGACTGGTGAAGGAGTCGATAGCGCCTAGCGTGTCTGCGACTGACGTTATGAGATCGGAAGCTCTATCTAAGTGGACAAAAGAGGTGTCCTTGAGGCCTTCCCCAACGTTCCTCCAGTCCGTCAACATAGTGGTCTGAGGGGGTTGTCCTGTGTCCGTGAGGCCAAAACGGGAGGTGAGATGTAGGATAACAGGACGGTGGTCGGAATCTGGCTCTTGTTGTACTTCAATAAATTACAACTTCAGGTTGACCTTCTTTAGCTATGTATGTCGAGTAAATCTGGGCAATGGTCACATTTTTGGGGTAGTGGGTGAAAACCATTGGGGTAATGATGTCAAAACTGAAGAGGGTACTGAGGAAGCCAACTTTGCCGACTATTTATATTGATATATATACCGATGGTTTGTTTGATTCGTTATCAGACATTCAAATTAATCGATATGAATGATAGTTTATAGGTATATATAGGTAGTTATTAGTTAATGATACAATTTTCAACCATGTGGTGCCAGCTGAGAATAGCACCACCCCACCTCATCCTGTGGGTGTCATGAGAGGTGACTATGGAAACCGGAATTATTAGGCAGAAGATGGGCAGCAGCATCGATCAGGTATATTAATTACAACTGAACGCCAACGCGCGAACGAAGCGTGGTGAATATGGCAAAACCATCTAATGATAACAGACATAAAAACCCAGACCGGTCGTTTGTAGTGATATTTGGCTTGTGTCCAGCACTGGATGATTTCTGGTGAAATGATGATGGTGACGACGATTTATAAATAATTACATATAAAACAAATTGAGCTGGTAAGCACAACAAAAATCTCTGCTATAAGCTATGAATAAGAAATGACCTTTATCATATGTATCGGTTCGCATAGTACGCCACTGAGGGCCAACACAGCAGCCTTAGCAATAAATATAAAATAATCTCCATTATCTACCACTGTATTTTTGGCTATTAGCTTTATCTTACGAAGTACTTACAAAAGAACAGCAATATTTTGGAATAACGATATATTTTTCCCGCAAAGCTCACATAATGCTCCTACGAGCAATTATAGGCCGTTAGAGTACAATAATGGATCTATAGGGGAGGCAGTATCAAGCTTTGTATCTTAATTACTAACGTACTAAAATAAAACCGAATGTTCTTATCTATCCCCTCACACCTTACTAATTTTCTTTTGCCAATTAATAAATCTAATATCTCGCTAATCTAATGATTGCTCATATTTTTATTGATCTTACTCTGAGCGGATTTCCTTCATCAGGGATTCGGCCAGATATACGAGTACGTATGGACACTAGGGTGGAGCTCGGATGTAAGTTTGTTTCTTCTTCTATCAATATAGGCCAGAACGGAAACGTTGCTCCGTAGCAATATAATTGTGTTTGTAAAATGTCGTTTAACTACAATAATATTTTGTACTTCTCTAAGAACAATCTTATCCGTATGGTGTCCGGATTAGGAATATAGCACAACTCCATCTCCTCCCGTGGCTATCGTCAAAGGTGACTAAGGGACTCTAAACCAGACGCATGGGCAGCAGCGTCCCTTTTGTGGAATAGTAGCCAGACTGCGCTCACCAATCCGCCTGCCAAGCGTGGTGCATGTGAAAATGACGACAATTGGTGGAAATCAATGGAGAGGTTTCTGTTCAGCAGTGGCATATATAAATGGCTGATAGGATGATGAGGAACACTAAACATTTTGCAATAAGAAAGTGTATCTTCTTTATAAACAATTTGGATTAGATGTAATAAACTGTATACGTTCTTATTTTTTATTTCTTTTAAACCTTTGCCCCACTCTAGGATTTCTCCTGTGTCGTGGGTGCGTTTACAGACACAAATTTCACACACAATACACCCAGACCCGTAACAACTACCTGCAAATCATACAAATGTTTGTTCCGTGCGGGAATCGAACCCACGACCCGGAGCGCAGCAGTCGACTGTATCAGCCACTGCACCAACCGTGCCGTCATAATACACGTATACGTTCTAATAATATAGATAGATTTGTAATTTTAATAAATAAATCAATAATCACATCATTCACATCCCTATCTCACATAAGCAGTTTGTTTCGTTTACCGCTAAATATACAAAACACCGATAAGGAAGATTTAAGTACCGATCAAGTGTACTTATATTAAATATGTGAAGCCATTAATAGCGGATTTTGGTCTGAAATACAGTCTAATAGAAATCCAGGAAAAATTGTAGACTCGCGATGTTTCACTACTAATATTCAAATTCTCAGACTACGTTTGTAGTAGGTCCAGCCTAATGAAAAAATAACGACTATAACAACATTTAATGTCGAAGTTTACGCGTCCATGTGGTTCGCAAGCAAGACCAAACCTTTATGTATTTACGGTGCCAAACACTTACATCAAACAATTGTTTTGTTTTACCGATATTTACCAGACCATTTAAAGGCTATTGTTGATCCATTATTATAAAAGAACGGATTATCTGGCCATCCAGAAGTTTTTTTGATTTGCATGATAGCAGACGCCAGACAGTGTATTCAAGCGTTAGCTTTGCGAAGAATATAAAAAATTCGACAAGACGGTTCAAAAACTGTTCGAAGTTTCGAAATGCCGCTATTAAATTTTAAAGCTGATAATTACGTTGATATACTGGAGTGAAAACAGTAACCGATCCTTCGCTAAATAAATAGTGGATGCCATGCAATTTCACATTTATTCATAATCCGACATCAATAAAAGACGTCACCTTGTCAAAAACCCTGCATTTTTGCTGAAACTTGCTTGCAACAGAAAGATGTGTCAAAGTAGGGACTGAAGCTTCTGCTGCAGTCTGTGGCTCTGAAATACGTGATGGATTTATCAGAACACGTTCAGATTCAAGAAAAATAATAAGAGAGAAAAAATAGGTTCGTTTTTTAAAACATTATTTTTTCTTAATACAAATTAGACATTTATTTTATTACAAATGCAGTTTGTTTTAATTGAATACTATAAACCTTTTAGGGTTCCGAACGTCCGAATATATATAACTATACATCTTTTAGGGTTCCGAACGTCCGAAGAAAAAAACGGTGGAACCCTTATATGATCACTCGTATGTCTGTCTGTCTGTCCGTCTGTCACAAACAATTTGCTCCGAATCCACTGGACCGATTAAGTTGAAATTTGGTACACATATGGATTTCTACAACCCAAACACGTACGTGTACCGTAAAATAAATGAATTTGAATATAGGGGTCCTTTTTGGGAGCAATATAGAAAATTTCTGAATAAATTTAACTAGTTAGTGATCCATATGAGATGGAAGGGCTTGTTGTGAGGGTCTCAAAAGTATTTATTTTATAATTTTAAAATATTTAGTTTTGTAGTTATTTAATAAAATATATGAAAATTACTTTATCTTTTTATACACATACTATATAAACACATACACTCACCTATTACATGCCTATACAATATAACCCTCTTAGTCTATTTTTGGTTGGTTTTCAATTACTTATTTCATAATTTTCTTTAAATCGACAGGCCATGTATTGTACCAAAAGTTGGGAAGGAACTAACTTCTGAAACACAGGGATGAACTACCTTTGGAGTTAGGGACTTATTTCATTTGTAATCATGTGGAAGTACAAATAAGGTTAAAAAAGCGGACGTAACGCCTGGTACCCGGACGATAGCTCGCACGGCACGCTTCTGCATTCGAAAGGCCGTTCCAGTCGGCAGCACGCCCCAAATTGGAGCATCGAGTACATTGTTGCGAAATAACGAGACCGCGCTTCTCTTACGGGTAAAACGCGCGATATCCTGCTAAGAGCGAAACACGCACAACCAAACCCAACTTGCCGCAAACTTTATGAATGTGGCCTTCCCACTTCGGGCACCTGTCGATTTCCAACCCAAGAAACGTAGTTGTCTCAACCTGAACCAGACCCAATCAATTCGCAGACACGCTCAGTGGCATGAGTGACAATTCAGCTGTTCCTGAAGGAGCTCTATTTGAGTTTTGAAACATTTATGGGGCTTTTGAGGTTTTTACACAGAAGGCTAATTCTCGTAATTTAAAAATGTTCAAAATATAGTTTCGATCTAGTCTCAATATCAAAAATTTCACAAATGGTATTCTCCTAAACTAACAAACAACGTCATACGTGAATTTACACTGTGATGAGATCGAAGGTTGATCGTGTCAAAAAGGGTATTTTGCAAACATTTCGATCTGTCACATACACTAAATTTTCATTGAATAAACGTCAAAATTGAGATCGAAATGAGACTAGATCGAGATTATACTGAAATCCGACTGAACTTTAAGAGTAGCAGAATACCATTTTTTCAGTCATAGTGTAAATTAATTACGAGAATTGGCCCTGCTTCTGCACAGAAATAATCGTATAGCAGATATTTTGTCGCTGTTGTATTTTTATTTTGCTCGTCGTGGGCATATCCATACTTGTAGAGTTTTTGAGAGATTTGTAGAATTAATAATAAAATTAAAGCGAATATTCGCCGTTACAATATTATTCGCCGTAAGTCGTCAGCATTGCGCAAAACTGGGTCATCGCGGTGCGGCCGCCTCAACGGTTTTATTGTGATGTGTTAGCACTTTACACTGCTAGTATGCGCGCGGTCGCGAGCAAATAGATTACTTAATAATAATAAAACTAAAGCGTCCGTGTCTTGGCTACGCTTCGGTGACCTGTTTGGGGAAACCGAAGGTTTTATCTGTGCAATTATGGATGAAGTTATCATGACGAATAATTACCGAAAATATATTGTGAAGGACGGCACGGTTGACATCTGTCGGGCATGCCACCGTCCAGGCGAGTCTATACGTCACATTATTTCCGGTTGTTCTCGTCTTGCTAACGGCGAGTACTTGCACAGGCATAACCAAGTAGCCAGGATTATCCACCAGCAACTTGCACTGCAATACAACCTTGTGAGTTCAGAAGTGCCATACTACAGGTATGTGCCCGACCCAGTTCTCGAGAATGACCATGTCACAATGTACTGGGATCGATCTATCATTACTGACAGGACTATTGTAGCCAATAAGCCTGATATAGTGGTGATAGATCGAGTAGAGCGCCGCACAATGATTGTTGATATAACTATCCCGCATGACGAGAATCTCGTGAAGGCCGAGAAAGATAAGCAAATTAAGTATCTTGACTTGGCGCACGAGGTTGTCGACATGTGGGAGGTAGACTCTGCAATCATTGTGCCGATAGTTGTCACGGCCAATGGCCTTATGGCCAAGAGCCTCGACCAACACCTTAAGAGGCTCTCGTTAGGCAGCTGGGTCAAGGGCTTGATACAGAAAGCGGTACTCCTGGACACGGCTCGTATTGTTAGGAGGTTCCTCTCTCTGGAGCCCTAACCACCGGTAGCTTGGACCTTGTTCCCGATGCCGGTGGGCTACTATTTTTTATATTTTTAAATATATATTGTTTTTTTTTATATGTATTTAAAAATGTAATTTATATGTATATATTTAAAATAAAGGAAAAAGTATAAAACTAAAAACACAAAACATACTTGATAGCTATGTCACACGCAGAGATATTTTGTCGTGCTAGACCCGAAACTAACTAAAAAGACTATATTAAATGATACATATTTTAGTTATATTTTATTATTTAATAATTTACATTTGGCAATAAAAATTATTTTGTAATAAGACTTAAAAACTAGTAGAAATACACAATACTTATTCCTTAAATATCATAATAAATTATCTGCCTAACAATAAAATAAACCGTAAAAAATGAAGCATTTAGGCGACAAAGAACTCCTCCTCATCGCTGACGGCTGGTAATGTTCCTAGAAAACTGGCAGCATTGCCACGTTAAATGGCGATGCTTATTATTTACGTGTATGTATATCACAATTAATTACTTACGTGCATATTCCATTTCATACGCTACACGGGTTGACGACCGATGGAAATACTTCATTTACTTAAAATAAATCGAAATTACAACTTATCTTTTCATAAACTTAATCCCAATTATATAATATCTATAATCAGTCTTTGATCCCAATAACCTACTGACTTTACCCTAAATAAATTTCAACCCAAAATGATTTAAGTATATAATAATACCCGCTCGCCAAGCGTGGTGAGTATTGGCAAATACCCCCCAAGATGATGACACAATTGTGTAAATCTATGGGGGAGGCCTTTGTTCAGCAGTGGACGTATAAATGGCCGGTATGATATGAAGATATAATAAAAGTGTTTAGTATAAACTTCTAAATTCTACTATCAATGAAATGATAGTATTCTAATAATTAGTAAATACTGTTTGTTATATTTTCTATTTAAGAAAATCATAAAGTTATTACTATGTATGTTCTGCATATGTAGTTATGAGTATTTAAACGAAAGCAACGTCTAAGACAAGACTTTTCATCTATGCCGCTTGTGTGTGCGTAGAACATTGATCGTAAACATTAATTGAGGAATTGTTAGATCACGAATTTTTACTTCATCTGAACTTTTATACTAGTTTACACATATTTATTTTTCAGTAAGAGCGAGTAGGCATCTTCTGGGTGCGTTCCATACAGATCTCATCCATAGCTTTCCATCAGGCATTTTCATTCAATTCATTCAATGATGAAAAAAAAAAAACTAATGTCCAAACATTATATTTCTATATAGTCTAAACAAAATAATTTTCTTCCCTCCTGATTCGTATTTGTTAGGGATTTTATGGTGTGTCTAAGAAAATTGCGTTGAGACAGATTAAAGAAAAAACAAAGTCGCTTTTGATAGAATAATAAAAAATGTGTACGAAAAATAAATTGTGATGTAGAAATTATTCACACTCGAGTGATAATCCAGACATCGAGATAAACATCGAGTAGGTACACAAAAGGAGTGCCAAACACAATAGAGCTTTTCTCCGTCGGATCGGCTGACAGGCGTAGGCAATCGCCTTTGTAGGCAGTTTATGTGCTTTGCTGTACTCGCAAGGCATATTGGTTTACAGTTTGCTATAATCCGGGGCATGAGCTCGTATGCTTCTCCGCAAAACGAGCATCGTGTACATTGGAGTATAATCATTGAGTATACTCATTTTTTTACTTTCATTTGCATCTTGCCTGAGACAGCGCTGTTTTGGTAGGCATACAAACTAATATAAGCTTAGGGTCTTTTAATCGGATTTTTTAAATCATATTTTATTAATGTATATATTTACCTAAACTATTCACACACTCCTATCGTTTTATACATATTTTCGGTGAGTTTATTGATGCGAAGCTATGGTGAATGGATTTTTGTTTACTCCTGACGTTTCGAACATTTTGCGGCATTCGTGATCGCAGGATCATCATGCGACCACGAATGCAAAGTGCTTTATTGTTATGTGTAATATTCGCGAAAAGCGAATACTATTATATAACTAAATTAATAAATGTTTTTGAAAAGGAAATAAAATCAAATTAATTGGATTTTTGAAATCAAACTGTAGTTTTAAAATGTCCGATTCGAACGAAAATTTCATAGATAAAGACCTGATAGAATTTATAGATATTATACAATCGCAAATGCCAAACTTGCTATTGAATTCGCAGCAAAATTTCATCAACGTTATTTGTGGGTATAGTTAGTTGGCTCTCCCTATATGACATCAAATGCATTCATGAAATATCAATTGATAGTCAACGTTTGATCGATGATAATGAAAGTGAATGAGAATCGGGTTGCGAATTTATATTTTGATTATACATAATAGCAATGCAGGCAAAGTACCATATACAATATGTCCAGTAAACGTCTGTACAAACTTTAAGAGTGCGTAGTTTGCTCATTTTTATCAATTAATTTCGATATAAATATTCTAAACCCAGCCACTCCAAAATCGTAGCCATTATTGATTTTTGTATGTGACATATTAGAAGTTGCACCAACCCTTCTCATTCCGTGGGTGTCGTAAAAGGCGACTGAGGGATTAGCCGGAAGAAGGGCAGCAGCGTCATTCGAAAACATAAACAACTCAACTGCGATCGCCAACCCGCCTGCCAAGCGTGGCGAAAATGGCAATACCCCCCAATGAGCACACAACACACCAATATTGGTCGTTGTGGTGATCTTTGAGGGAGGCTTGTGTCCAGGAGTGGACTTTATTCGGCCAAAATGATGATGATAAATATGGTATATTTGTGTCATCAATCAAAAGACAAAACAGTTTCCGGGTGTTAATGTATTTCCCTTGTTAATGTCTCATTAGTAAGGACATGATATTAAATTTATATTAGCTATATATTGTAGTAATAAAATATGAACTAAATAAGACCACTAATATTTAACTTGTATCGTTGGTTAAAAGACCTTGACCTTGTATACATAAACAACTATCTACAGAGTATTCAGGTATGCCCGGGCTTTTTACAGTATCCTCCCCATCGCTAGAGCGGTTGACCGCATTACAGTCTTCCCCTCCGAGATGTGCCTAAAGACATGGCACCAATGGCCGGCTCTAGTGTGATTATGTCGAGGACCTGGAGCCCCCCTTCGGTGTCGAAGATGACCACTCCAGTATTTAGCCGATATGTATCCGCCATGCCCCTCCGTCATTCTTGGAGGAAGTACACGATAAAAGATACCGATATTTGTTACAAAAGGTATTCAAGGCAGAAAAACAAGTGCTGAGCCACAGCCACAACTGACCTCTCTTTCTTTACAGTTAATAATAATAGCTTTACTGTTCAGTCCAATTTTACAAAGTAATGTAGCCCTGGCTTCTAAACTAGGGTGACCTGTATGTCCGAAGTCAGTTCCTTCCCTGTATACCATTATTACAACCAACTATTACCAATTTTTTTCTCTGTTTCTTCTTTTAGGTTATGAATATTTTGTTTTATCCTAAGTACTGTACAACCAGTGACCAATAAGACATAAAAACAAATGCTTCGTTTTAGATAAACGAACGTCGTTAACAATAATAAAGGATAACAGATCTGGCAAAAATATTTTTTATATTCTATTTAAACTAGATTTGTGCTGCTATGAGATTTTCTTGAGATAGAAATAGAGTGTCTGCAGGTATAAAATATAACAAAAATTCTCGTGACCAGTCTTCGCGAGATACTTTCTACTATTGTTTAAAATTACTTTCATAACATGAAGTTATACTGAAAGTAACTAACCTAAGTTAATCCCACACATAAGTGGACAATTTAGAATAAGTCCATTTAAAAAGTTTTGAGTGTTGTTAAAACAGAACGCTTTCTGCATGCCACGACTTCGACCTTTTTTCGGCTGATATGATTTCCCCAGTATGTTAGGTACAGTCATAAGTTTCACAGCAAATGCTTTTTTTCATCTGAAACAAAATTCTTATATAGATTTTATAAGTAATCGCATTATAAGGTCTTCTAAGCGTGTAAAAATGATTTGAAATCACATATTGTGAATATATTGTGGATATCATTGCATAACAGCCTATTGAGGATATTTTGTTATACGACAAAATAATAAACCCTTTTTAAATAGCCTGTTTTGCTTATAGTAACTATGGTTCCTGAAGTCTAGTGATGCTTTGGTATTTTCGCTATCTTGCAGGGATCACAGTCAGCAAGAATAAACCTGATAACCGTAAAATAATGAAGACATCTAAGCGTCCCACTGAAACATCATTTAAACAAAACAATTCAAGGTGTTACAAAGTACAATTGACTCAACATGAAGTCTGAATGCGAATCAGTGCTAAAATGTGAGAGTACTGAAGCGTGCCTTTGATTGAAACTGGCAAGCAGGATTTGAAAGACTATATAGAGTTCGAAGTTCAAACGGAAATTTCACAGAGGCCAACCTCTTGTACAGTAACGCCTTTGAGGAACACCACAACGGCGAGTGATCTGCTATCGCGCCCCTTCTTGAGCACTCACTTAAACACTTGAAAGCCTAGTATCAAAGGGCCTCAAGTTGCCGACTCAACTCGAAGTACGTGGCCCTTCTTTTTAATAACTTTGACCAAAGATTCTTGGTGAATTAGTCTCTAAGATGACGTGACAATATTTTTGTATACGTTTTTTCTTTTTGTTGGTATTTAAGGTTTTGATGCCTTTGACATATACAGAGCACCATTCCTGTTAAAGAAAAACGTATAAGTTAGTACAATAATTCTCAATGATGAACGATGAAAATATACTATACAAATTTACAAATAAAGAAGCAATAATATCTCAAATATTTATTTAACTGCTATGTATCAGTAAATACGTACTCATTAACCACCAACAAAAACGTCACCGTCGCTAGTGATGCGGCATCATTTGCGATGCACAGATCGATCGCTATTAATAAGAGATTTAGCTAAACGCTCAGCACGTATTAGGCAGTTCGCATCTCTAAAGTCGATTAACTATCGCTAATTCGAATTTAGCTCGCTGACACATTAGCTCGGATGAAGAGTGGGAGCCATCTGCGAGCCAGGATTATAATACGTGATTCTATGTGAATACGGGTAATGAAATTTGCCTTCTGTTATGACATGAACTTTATATATCCAGTTTCGTACGTGATTTACACGCTGTTTCTGTGACTTTCTGAATATGATAAATATTTTGCAGTCTGCTATTTTCATATTATCACAGCCCTAAACTGCGTTTTTCACACATGTGATACGTCATTTGGTACCATTAAACCTATAGACTCAGGTATCAAAGTCAAAGTCAAAGTATTTTATTTTCAAATAAACCAAATATCTACGGAGAAAACCATAAAGTTTCTAGCTAGTACCTATTCTAAATATGAAATGAAAGTGAATTAATTTAAGGAAGTCTAATCAGATTATTAGTGCTGCAGCCAACACAACAATCTCCGCAAAAATCACAACAATACCACTGGTATAGTTCTAAAATATTTGGACATTTGTTTAGTTCTCACCGGTTCTGGTTAAAATGGCCAGATTCATAGCATAAATCCCTTATCTAAATATACGGCACCATATCTAACTAACGATGTCACCTTAAAGAAGCATTTCTATTAAACTAGAGCGTCAAGTGCGAGTAAGAATCGCACCCTGGGAGGGTTCCATATCATTACATGTTTTACATATTATTGGGAGTCTCAACTTTTATTTTGTGGTCGCTCGCGTTTTACAATCTGTGAAAACCGCAAATTTAAGTTTGTCCCATAGTAATGCCACATGGGATTTTTAATAAATAATTTTCGGGTTTATTCCTTTATTCCATAAGATGTAGTACCAGAGCCTATAAGGCTAGATTTGATGAGTCCGTGAGTGGACTTTTGGTATGAAAATGCGCCTTTATTACGCGGTATCCTTATATTTCTTTATTTCTTTTTTAAACTTTGCCCCGCACTAGGATTTCTTGTGTATCGTGGTTGCGTTTACAGACACTAATGCCACATACAATACACCCAAACCCGGAACAACTATCTGCAGATTATACAAATATTTGCTCCGTGCGGGAATCGAACCCACGACCCGGACCGCAGCAGCCGACTAAATCAACCACTGCACCAACCGTGCCGGCAATTAAAAACTAGATTTTTATAGCAACGTGAGGCCTATAGGACCTCAGTATTTGGCATTCGTTTCAACTTGCCACCTCAAACCGCTTCTCAGAAAAGGGGCCTTGTTACACAGACGACAGCCCAACAACAAAGTGATGCTATAAGGTTTCTGTTTTTCCATTATAGATACGAAACCCCAAAAACGCAGCACCGAAACCTTAAAGCTTTCGACGTGAACTAATGAAGCTACGTTAAAACTTCTAAGGCGTCTTTAGACAATGGTCACAGCTAACAAGGTATTACAGTCGTTAGAGAGTGTTAGGGTGGTTTCTCCAACATATTTAGTCCGTTTCTTACTGACATTCCTCGGTCATATCTTACTGACCAAATTAAATTTATATTTAATCTAAATTAATTGTTTTTTAATATATATATATTATTAAATTAAAATTCTGCGCGCATCATCTGCCTGCCAAGCATGGTTAGTCCTGGCGAATTCCCCCCAAAATGTCGACACACGGCATGTGACCGGTATTCATTGTGGGAGGCTTTTGTTCAGCAGTAGTCTGTTTTTGGCTACACATGATGATGTGGCAATTCAATTTGAAAGAAAAGGAAACTACGTTCGTTTTTTGTTCGGATAACTTCTTTGTACGTAATCTGTTCCTGTGTAGATAAGGCAAAGAATCTCAGCTCATACAGCCATGAAAGTAATTAAAATGATTTCATTTGATTAATTAACGCGTTTTATATGGAAAAAGCATGTGTGTATGTTTATTTTATTCAACCTGTCTTCGCGGCAACATACACACATGGTTTGTGCACATCTATGGCACACCACTTTTCGAATGAAATAAGTTCAAATTCCCCTTATTTTGTTATTAATCATAAATAATCGAAGTTCATATATTTATTTATTCCTAATGTACAAAGGCAGTCTGAATGCCATAGGCATTTTCTGTCAGACGACTTTTGGGTGATGCAGAGAAAACAAGGTAGATGTACCAACAAAATAAAAGTGAGAGGTAGATAGATGCGATGACATGTATTTACACAGAATTCGATTACAAATGTATGTATTAACTTACATAAACGTTACATATATAAATGTACAAATACACGTACATCCATATATAATAAATAAAACCAACTAGGAAATAGAAACATCAAAGCCGAGATGAATCTGCCGTCGTCTGGTCAAGTAGGTATTTACGAACTTTAATTTCAAAGTTAACCCGACAGTCAACTATTCTAATTTCGAGAGGCAAATATACTCGTATTATTATATAGATAATATAGCTAGATTTACTCAGATCGTGTAACTGAACAATGATTGACAGTTCAATGACGTTCTTAAAATTATGAGGCAAGATGAATGTGCCTTCAAACAGAGAGCATATTAATATACTCGTAATAGGTAAAATGTAGTAAATTTAATACCTAGAAAACTAATTAATTTTGTTTGAACTCTTTACATACGACTAAACTTGAGATTACGTCAAAGTAAATAGATTTTAGTGACGCATCAGAAAACTAGAGAAAATTGAAACAAACTTTTGTTGAACAGTTCTCAAATAAATACAGTAATTTACTACATAAATATTTTAATGGAGATTGAAATATTATTAGATTTTACAGTGACGAACAAGCACAAGCGTAAACTGTACAAAACTCTCGAGACAAGCAAGAGAAATGAGTTTTAATTTATATGATTTTTTAAGTAAACTGAAAGGTTGGCTCAAAATTTTATATAGGTAGGCACGTCAGGATTTCTGTCATCAAAAATAGACATAATATGCAGGCAAGGTAAAGAAGACGTTTTCAATTCACACTTATTTTTGGGCAGGTTACCTCATATTGAACCTTTAATCGGTTCACGATCTGGATATTTTTTATTTCTATTTTGAATAGGGCTACAGCCAGATTGGTTCTAAATGTGGTCAAGAATAGTATTACTGGTTAAGGAATGACGAGAAAGAATTAAAACTGAGAAGCTGGGAGCTGGTAAATGGAACAACTTATCGGGTGGGAGCTGACGAGTCGAGATTTTAATCTTCATTTTTATTTATCTGCCATTTTCTCACAGGAACATCGTCTACAATGGTAAGCTGACTGGCTGGAATTTGTTAAGCCCGTTCAAATATATGAGAAATCCTAAGGATGTTAACCCCGACTTTACTCAAAAGCCACTAAAAACGTAAATTTATGTAGCATTGAATATCTACAAATACTAAAACTCACAGTTTCTGGAATAAGTTCTAGTGACACTGTAATAATAAGTCAAGTGATAAAATAACGTTTAGCGGCTTAGTGCCGACAGCAAAAACTGTTGAAGTTGAATTCGTTTTATATGTAAACATTTGCCGTATTTAAAAATATGTTGACAAATGCACATCCATACAAATCCGATACTAGTCTAGAGAAATGTGGCAGGCGAATCTCCAAGAAACGGTCTGTGCAGAATTTACTGTAGCATCTTTTATGAATAATCGAGGACGTTAATTTAAACGTCGTAATAATAAAAGTAAAGGTAAAATATTTCATTTTTCTCTTTCTTAATGTTAGAGTCGGGTTGGATAGGTACCACTGCAGTGCCAGATATTCTGCCAACAAGCTGTAGTGAAACTTTAAACATAACTATGTTCGAGTTAAAAGGGCGCAGCAGCTAGTAAAATGACTGAGTATAAGAGACGTAATGTCTCAAAGTGACGAGAGCATGCAGTGTAGTGTTACGCACGACACGTCCTCTCTTAATATCTCGTCTCTTAATAGCTCGTCTTCTGTGATTGCATGGTCGGGGTCGCTCACAGTCGGTTTGCTCTAATGAGGCCTCCTCTGAGTGGTATGATTTGGTTGCGGGTGTTCCACAAGGTGGCGTCCTCTCACCTCTGCTTTTCTCTGTTTTTGTAATCGCCATCACAAATGTCCTAACTTCTCATTATCATCTCTATGCAGACGATTTGCAGTTATACTGACATTTTAAAGTTGAGGAGTATGCTACAGCTATTAATGCCATCAATAATGATCTTGAGAATATTAGCAAGTGGGCTAAATCTTTTGGCCTTTTAGTCAATCCCACAAAATCTCAAGCTCTCATTATTGGTGGTAGATACATGTCTAATCTCTTAAAATCTCAGTGTCTCCCGCCTATCGTGTATGATAGAGTTACTATAGCCACTTCGATTAGCGCAAAAAACTTGGGTGTCCTCTTTGATCCCAACCTCTCCTGGAATGTTCACGTTGTAGAAGTCAGTAGGAGGGTTTTCTGCTCATTTCAGTCCCTCAAACGTCTTCAGAAAATCCTCTCATTTCAAACTAAAGTAATCCTTGCACAATCTCTTCTTCTTCCTCACCTGGACTACGCTGATGTATGTTTTCTGGACGCGTCGGAGGAACTCCTAAACAAACTCGAACGTCTCCAGAATTTGTGTATTCGCTTCAATTTCGGTCTCCGCAAATATGACCATGTGTCAGAATTTCGAACCAGATTGATGTGGCTACCTATTCGGAGCCGCCGTGATTGTTATATACTTTCTCTTCTCTACTCTATTCTCCATAATCCAAATTCTCCTCTCTATCTTCGTGAGCACTTTGAGTATCTTGTACCTCGAGGTAGACACTGTCGCTCGGCTTCTTCTCTACTCCTTCGAACTGTCATAACGACCGGAAGTGTGGCGAGGAGCGCAGCGCAGCGACAGTTCTTCCACCATACGTGCAGTACGTCAATGGAATTCGCTATCTCATTTATTGCGTGACAGCCGTACTCTGAACACCTTTAAGAGAAAAGTTAAGAAGCATTTCCTTTCTATATGACTTTTAAGTATATTACGTATAATGTATGTATTACAGTCTATATATATGTATATTAATAATATATACGTATATAATAGTTAGACAGATTTATAATATATATGTCATAATTATATATATTAATTTATTTATATACTTATAAGCATATTTTACGGTATCATATTTGTATGATATAAGGCATTTCATTTTAATTTTGATTTTTTAGTAGGTTTTTGTATATCTGTAACTTTAATTTCATACTATGTACACGTGTCTTGGCCCTCTTATACTCACATGACACAATTTCTCTAACACTCAAAGGTTTTGCTGGTAGAAAACTCAATTCTGAGTTAAGCCCGCCTTTGTACATAAAAGTTTGTATTTATTATTTAAATTAAAATACTTGTGTACAATAAAGAATAAATAAGAAATAAGACAAGTCCTGGGTAGCATAATGAGTATTATAGGCACGCGTGACCCTCACCACCAGGCGAATAACTACTTGGTCTAATAAACTTGTACAAAAACATATGCGTGCGTAGTTTAGGTACAAAATTAATATACAAACCTAAATATATTGAATATCATAAATTCTGCATGAAGAAACCAATAATAATAAAAAAGTTATTCCCTAAAAGCGCAAGGAACATGTGCTGGATATAGCAAAGCAAAAAAATATGATTGCTAAGAGCTCGACTAATGGGGATGCAAAACCTATCAGAGTATAAACGACGCAAGCAGCCTAAGGCCTCCCCTATCAACTTCCACAAGTGTGTGTTTATTTTGGGGAATTTTCCAGTAACCATCATGCTCAACGGCTTGTTGAGCGCAAAAGGCTACTGATTCACAGAAGGGACGCTGCTACCCATCTCTCTGGTTTAGAGTTCTAACGCCTTGTCCTTAGTTACCTTCTACAACGTTTCCAGGAGGAGATAAAGTGGTGTTATATTCTTAATCCGGACACCACGTGAATAATTTACGCTAACATGTTTTTCAAAATAATTAAAAGAAAATTAAACACTTCGCACGCGCCATTAGTGACCTCAATTCAAAAGGAGAGACAATTTACCTCCGCTGTGCAATCCGCTTAAGCGAACAAATCTGCGGTTTTCATATTACAAACATTTGTTATGCCCCTAACGATATTATAAACGAGAAGCTTTTGGTAATTTGGCGTTAACTGTTCCTTACAAAAATATAAAAATCATACCATACTTTGTATTTAAAACATAGATGAACCTTGGCATATTATTCTATACATATATATGTTATCTAGCTAATTGTGTGGTGCTGGCTAAGAATAGCACCATCCCATCTCATCCCGCGGGTGTCGTTAAAGGTGACTATGGGAGTAGTCAGGACATGGGCAGCAGCGTACTTCGAGTTGACATACATCAACTGCGATCGCACCCGCCCGCCATGCATAGCAATTATGGCAAAACTCCCCAATGAGCACACAACATAAACCCAGACTGGTCGTAGTGGTGATCTTTAGGGGAGGCCTGTGTCCAGTAGTGAATTTTTATCGGCTGAAATGATGATGATGTTTCTGCTAACGAGAAATCTACACGTGCAAGTGCAAATTCGTAGAAGAAAACTTCCAACAAAATAGTTTCATATTAATTATTGTGAATTGATATTGCATTATAGACACCCACTTATTGTTTTCGCTTTTTGTGATAAATATTTTAAGAATCACTTCGTCTCGCAAACAAAATAGAAACAAACATTTTGCTTCGTCCAAAATAACATTTATTTATGTAAATGAGGGGGGTAATGTTGGGTGTTACAGCTTTATTCTAAGTATAATCAGTTTACAGTCCTATTCGAGAGTGCCCTTTTCTTAATTGCAGACATAGGATTTAATGAAGGCGCAAGAACGCGTTTATTTTACAAATCTAAATTTTTTGCTAGCAATAAAGACGAATAATTCTTCTAAATTACGCAGCGGATTCGTTACAAATAATTTTCACTTTAATTTCTTTTTTGTGTATTCTCTCTTACTTCTTAATTTGAGCTCAGGGAGGGAAATTTTAGATAGATAGGTATTTTTATATAATTTTAATATCATTATATTAATGACGATGGGGATACAATTTACAAACACCCGATATGATTTTTTTAAAAGAAACATGAGCGCGTTCGTGTGATTTATTTCACGAGGTGTATTGTTAGATGGTTAAGTGATTACATGCGATAAATAAATGATTCTGAGCGAATATATTTGTAAATATAAGTTTTCGATCGTTAGTAGAATAGAATATGATATAAATTTATTGAACAACAAAATAATAGGATTGATTACTTACAATAGTTAGCGTGCACAATGAGCGGTGTTTTCACTAAAAGCGATTTTTTACAGACAACCTTTGTATGGATTTTAAAGTAGGGAAATAAAGAAACTCAGGTCGTCTGCGGTGTACTGAATAATGATATTGTATTTGATTTTATATTATACAATAAAAAATACTCTTTAAGGGCTCTATGAATGCTATATAATTTATTTTAAGTATCAAGACACACTGGTGAGCTACTAAACAACCACATTGTTGTTCGACCGGACCATTTTCTAACACGTTTTACTGTTATCGTGTGTGCGTGTTCCGTACAGTACCACAGTATTTTTTTTTTTTATTCTTTTTTTTTTTTTGATTAGGGACTTTAAAGCTTACAGCTTATGTCAGTCCCACAGTATTTTTAGAAATACATAATACAGATTCTTACAGTTTTAACGTGATGAATTGCGCTTTTTATGCAAACGGAAACATCATCATCATCATCATCATTTCGGCCGAATGAAGTCCACTGCTGGACACAGGCCTCCCCCAAAGATCACAGATCACTACAACGACCGATATGGTGTGTTGTGTGCTCATTGGGGGGTCTTGCCATAATCGCCACGCTTGGCAGACGGGTTGGCGATCGCAGTTGAGTTGTTAATGTACTCGAAGGACGCTGCTGCCCATCCTCCGTTTAATCCCTTAGTCGACTTTTACGACACCCACGGGATGAAATGGGGTGGTGACATTCTGAGCCGGCACCACACGGCAAAGCCGGCACCACACAACGGAAACATGAATTATTAAAATTAACTTTGAATACGTTTATACATATAAAGGTTGATGTTATGTTTTTTTGCTTAAACGCATCATTGCAACGTATATAGGTTGCAATATGCGTTTATATATATTTTAGGTGGTAAATATATAATTACCACCTAAAATATTTTTCATGAATAAAGTAAGACCTTATATATATACATATATATAATATTATATATTCAAAACCCTAAATGTTTGATCAGCTTACAGATTTCTTAATTGTGTTCCGCGGGAACTTTTATAATTTTTAGCTTAAAATAAAATATATAGATATAGGTACTTGCTTTTCTTACCATTTATTACACTACAAATATACCTGCAGTGGAAAGTGCAAAGGAAGTAAATTCCTTAATCTCACCAAATATATACACGATTTTGTTGAGGTATTTTGCTCTAAAGTCGCGGACTTTAAAGCACAGATTGCAGGGGTAAGCAACTCGAAATTGCTTGAATAGGTAATCCTTCACAACAACCCTTCGCTGCATATTAACTGTAGGTTGGCATTGACGGTTGCGCTCCGAGGATTAAATTAACCCATTATTTATTTAATAAAGTAATTTTGTTGTTTGAATTATTAAAGGCAGATGCAGGAGCAGTATGATGATTTAAGTTTCAAGTTTTGACAAAAGATTGAATCCATATTTATGTTGTATTTGAGCAAATTGTAATTTTTATTTCTAAATAATAAATATGTATTCTATTCTATTGTTGGCTCCCACGGGCTCAGCATTAGCCGAACGCACTTCGACCCTATTGGGTCCATTGTGCTGCCCAAAGCCCTGCACTACTCCTCCACTGGCAAATCCAGAAGTGCCTGTAGGTACTTCGCTATCATACCTGCCTGGAGCCGTGCAAAATCATCAGGCAATGGATAAGCCACTCCTAGATGTTTTGCCCTACGTATAAATATGTAGATAATTTATATGATTTATTTTGTCGTTGCATAAAAGGGATTAAATATGATGGTTTCTAGACTCTGGTGTGCTGATTATAAAGATGTCCTTACGAAACTAAAAAAAATATTAAATGAAATCATAAAACACGGTTTGTTATTGTTTTGTCCGATTTCAATTTTAATCCCTATAGAAATGCTTTAGGTTTTTGCGATGATAACTCACTAGCTGTGCTCCACGGTTTCACCCGTCACCGTTTAATTTAAAATAAATTGGATCATTTATAAATAATTACTATTTAATGAGTATACATATTAGATTTCGTGGGTTTTAATTTTATTTAGAACGCGAATTATTTTTGTGTAATAAAAATAGTCTAAGTTATGGCTTAAAATATCTGCTACCTGCCCGTGAAAGTCCCCTTAAAATTAGACAAGCCGTTTGGAACATTAGCCGGAACAAACAGACAGCTTGACAAAAAAATATTTTATTATAACTACCGTATTTACTTTGCATTTAGTAAAAAGCTGTTATTTTGACATTACAAACAGACACTTCAATTTTATTTATTTGTGTAGGTTATAATAAAACACTTTTGAAGGGATTATTACATCGAGTTTGTTACAGATTTTTGTTTTTTCAAACGGTAATCCCTGTACCGATACAATAACAGATAAAACAGTGTAAAATAACACGAAGTCTTATTTAATTAACGTTTTACCACTTAAATTTAATTTTAAACATACATATTTTTTCACGTTTTTGTACCAAATAAGTTTTTCCTACTTGTATACTATTGCCTACTAATAATGACCAAACACATGATCTTAAAACATTAACGAAAAAAGCTTAAATACTAATAAGCCTCAAAAATGTTAAGGCTCTGACGACGCCCTCAAAAGATACACACACCCTGAATAAGTTTCACGTCATTTACGTAACGTTATAAGGTGTAAAGAGGGCTTTTAATAAAGGCATGTTCCGCCAGCGACAAAGGCTTAAGCTCTTTGTTCCTTTGCTGGCAGCGGTCGCATCTATACCGTATAAAGAACCTTTTATCATTGCCACATTTTCGTATAAAGAAATATTGAACCTATTACTTGCCAATTTGATTGTTCCGTTAACAAAATAATAATAAACATAAGATACTAGCTGACCCACCCGGCTTCGCACGGGTGAATCATATGTATATTGTTATATTTTTGGCAAATAATATTTTAATAAGATAATGTATAAATTAATACCATGTCGGTTAAAACAGCTTCACAAATAATGCATTAATTTTCATCATGGTAACTGTGACATATCCTTTTTTTTACATTTCCATTTCTCCGAAATGGTTATCTGGAAGAGATCGCCAAGATGCGATAAGACTGCCAATTGTACTTTGTTTTGTATAATAATACCTATATTCTGTTTTTGGTGTGCAATAAAGTGGATTTATTATCCTTATAAGATAGACAGCTTTTTTTAACTTTTCATGAGGAACAGATCAACCCTACATTATTTTCGTGCAACTTTAACCATCGACGCAGCGCACTCCAGACGTCCACTGCTGAACAAAGGCCTCCCCCAAAGACGACCTGTTACAAACCATGTGTCATCATTTTGGGGGGAATTTGCCAGTTCTCACCACGCTTGGTTAGCGCATGAATATCTACCATTCCACAGAAGAGACGCTGCTGCCCATCCCTCTGGTTTAGAGTTCCTTGGGCGCCTTTTGCTACATACACGGGAGGAGATGGACTGGTGCTATATTCCTAATCCGGACACCACACATACATACAAACTAACAAAATTCGCACACTCTCTACAAGTTTACACTATCTGCTGAGTGGCGAATGACTGGCACTGGGGTGGTACCTACGTAGCCGGCCTCTTTCAATAAGAGGCCTTTTTTTTATTGATGTCCAGTGGAAATTCTACATGGAACTTCCTTCACCCCGGGGAAGGGCGAAGGGGTATGCCGGACTCCTACCGGCTAAAACCACTGGAGCGGTCATCTTCGGCACCGGCTCCAGGTCCTCGTAAGATCACACTAACCACCAGTTACCTATTCCACAGTGTAATCTACTTCTATGCAAAAGTTTAGTGTTGTCCATTCAGCCGTATCAGCATGATGATTTATCACGAGCCTATACCGGTCCACAGCTGGACGTAGGCCTCTCCCAGCGTCCGTCACGCGGTCATCAGCTTTCCGGCTGGATCCAGTAACATTTTTCAGGTCGTCCGTCCATCTGGCTGGTGGGCGACCCATACTACGTTTGCCCATACGCGGTCTCCATTCTAGGACTCGTCTGCTCCATCGGTCATCGGTCCTTCCACAAACGTGTCCAGCCCACTGCCACTTCAGCTTGCTGATTCGGTGCTATGTCGATCACTTTAGTTCTGTTCCTGATATCCTCGTTTCGGATTCTACCCATTAGAGAGACAACGAGCATAGCACGTTCCATAGTTCGCTGGGTGACTTTGAACTTGTGGACTAGTCCGGCAGTTAGTGTCCACGTTTCGGCTCCGTAGGTCATAACAGGTAGGACGCAATGGATGAAAAATTTCATTTTCAGATATTGCGCCTTGTAGGCTACGAGAAGATCTGGCGAAGCTTGCCGAATACTTCCCAGCCTAAGCGTATCCTTCCTTGCGTCGGCTTCTCTGTCAAAGTTGCGTCTGCCCAACCGAAGTGTTTGTCCGGGGTAGAGGTACTCGTCCACAACTTCGATCACCGTACCTTCGATGCTAATTGGCCTTGGCACAACATGTCTATTTGACATGATTATGAAATATTCAAAAATACAAATTTTCACAATTATTAAAGTAGCTGCTTTTGTTTTCTCTAGGATTCTCTGTGCCTTATTCGCATTTACAGACACAAATTCCACACATAATACAACTCCCAGACCTGGAACAACTCCCTGCAAGACCATACAAATCTTTGTTTCGAGTGGAAATCGAACCCGTGACCCAGAGCGCAGCAGCCGAATGTATCAGCCACTGCACCAACCGTGTCGTCATATATTACTTAATCCCGTCTACAAAGCTGTGTATTATAACTAGTAATAACTTTATCAAAGAAACTCAACGGTTAGATTTGCACTCGATCTTTATGGCCAGACAAGGTCTTTGACTTCTTGAAGCTACTTTGGCATTAAAATACCTATAAATGCAACTAGATGGTTATACAACGAGTTTTAATTAAGTTAAGAATGACTAGGATCCAAACAAAAAAAAACAAATATAGTCAAGATTACGAACGAAAAATATTTGATCAAGGATTGCAAACAAGCAAAATTAATTAACAAAATTGAAAAATTCCGCTCCATTCTTTGGTTTGAGGCCATTTACTGAGGCCTCGGCCTTTTCTTAGTACGTTCATTTTACTTCTCGGGTCTTTGCCATTTATTTTCCTGGTTTGCGCAATGTCGTTCATTTTGCGAACTCTTACATTGTGACAGCTTGTAAGTCTGTTCTCAGAGGCTATACCTACCACCCAATAATAGCCTTTTTTACGAAGCCGTTCTGTGTCGTTGTGTCGTCTATGTTTGTAATGAAGTTAAGCAACGATCAGTGTGGTCATGAGTGACCGCGCAGTGGTATTTAAACTGAGCGTCGGAGACGTGCTTTGGGGGCACATAATATTGCCGGTTCCAGTTCTTATCTTCAGGATGAAGGCGTTTAGCCAAGTCGGAGGCCTTTTGGCAGCTTGTACAACTCTGACACAAGGTTGGCCACTTATCATATGAAGAGAAGCTGCTGGGGTGCTGCTGGAAGTTGCTGGGAAATTAGTTGCACCGTTTCTTCTCCCCAGCTTAAACACCAGGAAGCGGTGATGGATGTGTTCATATGGGTGCTGTCTTATTTTGACGTCCAAAAAGAACTAATTAATAGTCAATTTTGAATAAAATATTATAATAAAACAATTTTAAACGGATTACACCATCGCCTGTTTGGAATCCGATTATTATATTAATAAAATCCCAAACAACACACCACACTAAAAACGTCAAGACACTGTGAGTGATTACTGCGTGCATCGAAATAATTTTTGATTAGTTTTGTACGGTAGATAAAATAACTTTTTAAAACTGTAACGACGCTTGTCACCTTAGTGATCCTGCGACCACGAACCCTGCAAAGTGTTCGAAACGTCAGAAAAAACAAAAATCAATAATACACGCGATTTAATCCATTTAAAACTGTTGTTTTATTATAATGTGTAAGAATCGTAATAAAAAAAAACATAAGACATTACTATGTTGAATAAAATATTTATAATTTAGAATTTTTGAGAAGAAGAATTCTGTGTCGTGGTCCGGGAAAGAGAGATCTGACTGTAAAGTCATTGTATTTAGAAATGTTCAAATGTTCACAGAATTTGTAACTAATTTTGAAATGAACACAATAAACAACAAGTAAATGTTTTAATCCTGTACTTACAAGTACAATGTATTGGAAACAAGTGTAACTAAGTGAGCAGTTAATAAAATTCCGAAGTGTAGGGACCTTCAGTTAAGTGGCCATTTTACGTGCTTCCCGGTGCTTATCTGAAAATGCTTTTCAACAAATACATAGAACAGTGTTATTGGCAAGGTTTTGTGTTTCACTGTAGTAATTAGGGGATACTGATAGAAGAAGACCCCCAGTAATGGTTGTTGGAATGACATCATCCCATATTTACACCATAATGGTGTATGTATTCTTTTGTTTTTAAATCTATATGAAGGTTGTTTTGTCGATCAAATTTACTTATCTATTCAACTGGAGGCAAAGAACTTTAAGCAAGAATACTGCATGTTAATCAATAAAATGCTAAGGCCTACCCTTTCTCAATGTTAAAAAAGGCCCGTGCCCAACAGTGGAACAGCAATGGGCTGATTAGGAATGAATATATTCACTCGTGTTAGTCTGTACAAAATGGTAGAAAACTAGTTCTGAAATAAAATTCATCTAAATATTTGATAAGTAATCGCATCATTCTGTGTGGTGTCCGGATTAAGAATATAGCACCACTCCATCTCCTCCCGTGGATGTCGTAAAAGGCGACTAAGGGAATCTAAACCAGAGAGATGGGCAGCAGCGTCCCTTCTGTAAAACGGTAGCCATACTGCGCTCACCAACCCGCCTGCCAAGCGTGGTGAGTATTGGCAAATACCCCCCAAAATTATGACACAGTTGTGAAAATCTATGGGGGAGGCCTTTGTTCAGCAGTGGACGTATAAATGGCCGACATGATATGAATCGCATCATCATCACGCCCGCACAATACAATGGGTTAAGTTAAGGCATTATTTAACAGAAACATTTAGCTGGTTTTAATTTAATACAAAAGTCAGTAAACATATATATATATATATTGAGGATTTCTGAAGGTGCACTATTAAACACTCACATTTAGCTGGTTTTAATTTCCAAAAAACACCAGCGAACATATATATTTTGAGGATTCCTGGCATTAATAACATTTACATTTATGCGAAATACCTTTAAAATACATAAAATATTCTCTATATTATTATATATGTTTACCGTGTGGTGTCCGGTTTAAGAATATAGTACCACTCCATCTCCTCCCGTGGATGTCGTAAAAGGCGACTAAGGGTGGGCAGCCGCGTCCCTTCTATGCAATGGTAGCCATACTGCGCTCACCAACCCGCCTGCCAAGTGTGGTGAGTATTGGCAAATGCCCTCCAAAATGATGAGATAGTTGTGGAAATCTATCAGGGGGGGCCTTCAGGCCTTGTTCAGCAGTGGACGTATAAATGGCCGATATGATGACATAAAATATTATCCAAGTTTGAACATTTATTTAAATGCCTGTTTAATTTTATATCATTCTTATTTAGAATAAATAACATAACAACGGTTAACAATATATCATATTTACGTCTGGTGACATTTTTAATATAAAAGAAGTAGAGTGCAGCTAGTCCGGAACCATTTGCGGGTGACGTCAGCGCCCGCGGGAACAATATCCCTCTATTGTTCCACATAAACAACATTTTATTAGATACCTCTAAGCTCCGCATCACTTTTTCATTTCACTGGTGATCACGAATCGGACAGTCTATAGAACGGCGTGTAATTACGTTCACAATCACTGAAATCAAACTTATAAATTGCATTATATGTACTGAAATAAGTTTAATTCAAATATCCATCGACATATTAATTACTTTCAACACCCAATACTAGGATGTCTACTGTATCGTGGGTACAGTTTACAGACGTAAACGTCTCACATACACAAACACCAACACCCAAAACAACTATCTGTAGATCATACAAATATTTGTTCTGTGCGGGGATTAAACCCTCGACACTTAGCGAAGGAACTAGGAAGCTAATCGCTTAGGCACTGCGCCGACTTCATCGTTCAGAAAAGGATTACATAAATCTGGTCATAAATCTGTATATATAAATTAAATGTTCGTTTGCTCAAAATCGCAAATCTCCTAGTTCTTTACCGATCGGTTTGAAATTTTTACACATCGTTGTATTCATATACGTGCATGTTTTGGAGACTCATAATATATATATATGTGCATTTGTTCAAATCGCAAATCTAAAGTTCTTTACAGATCGTTCTGAATTGTTTACATATCTTTGTATTCATATACGCGCATGTTTTTATTAAACCAGGAGACGAATAATTGCTTTTGTTTATTCAGAATCATAATCGTTTTGTAACTACGTGCATTTAGCCACAGCAACGCTTGGCAGGGTAAAACTAGTATGACTATAAAAAGTATACTTTCTAATGAAACGGGCCTAGATTTGGAACTTACCACGGCCGCCACTACCACTGCCGGGTGTAAACGTGTGCACACAATCTGCTTGAATTTAGGCCATTTAATTAGCAATAAGCAAATTATTGCTACTTTAAGTAGTATTTGTATATTTCATAATTCGTAATTATTGTCATTTTATCTATTTATCGAAATAATATATACACGCTCTTTTTGGGTCGGACAGGGTTTAAGTTACATATTGCATATAAATACATAGCAAACATGAGATAACATTATAGACATGCGTCATTAGAAGGCCATACGTACACATGGTTACATATCAAGCTAGACAAATCCAATACAGTCTAACCTCACATTGTAGTGAAAGCCTATACAACGCGAGATCAGCTTACACTGTAAATAATGCGTATGTGTGTACTACAAAAAAAGGATGGCTTACGGTTCACAACTGATTGTTTTTATGTGACAGGCGCGGCAACGAACTACAGCCTCATCATATCAGCCATTTAAACATCCAGTGCTGAACAAAGGCCTCCCCCAAAGATTTCCACAACTGTATCATCATTTTGGGGGGTATTTGCCAATACTCACCACGCTTGGTAGGCGGGTTGGTGAGCGCAGTATGGCCACCGTTTCACAGAAGGGACGAACTACGAACTACGCCCTATATTATGATAAATAGCAACCATTCCAAAAGATATCACATCATCATCAATTAACGGCCAAAATTAAGAATCAATCTAATCCAAAATCTATGGATTTGGGAGGAAGGATTTGTCTGTTTTTTTTATGTTAACTGCAAAACACAAAAACAAATGAAATTCAAAATCTTTAATCTGCAGATTTCGGATTAGATTGATTATTAATTTCGGCCGTTAGTGTTTACAGACGCGTTGCCGATCTTAGGTTTAAGATCGCATGCCTCGTGTTTCAGAACATTCTCATTTTTTTGTTTAACCATGGTCCATACTGAACGTCGAACCCACAACACTTTGCCCAGAAAGCCAATCGCTTAGCCAATGCGCCAACTGATTGTTCCATCCTTCACCCGAAATACAACCAAGCTTAAATTTCTTGCAAATGAAGCTTATATTTCATTCCCAGATTACTAAAAACGTCGATTAGTACTACTGAAAAGAAGAGAGTTATATCGGTCTCAGTTATTAACACATCTGTTAATCCCAACTAACTTCTCCTACAAGAAAGCTTGAAAAAATTGCGTCAACATTACCAACACATTTTAGCTCATTTCAGAGGGATGATGAGACTATTGTTTCATTTGGCTTCATTGCGCAGTAATAACGTGAAAAATTTGTGGTTTAATTAATGCAATAAGTCTCGACTCTTAATTATTAATCGAAATTTGTGTTTGTATTATATCGGTAGTAAAAAGCGGATCATTTTGCTGATATCGGCTTTCAGTGATACCTATATTAATCAATGCAATATTTATGCTTAATTGATGTATGTGTTTATAATATCCTTTTTAAATGTGTGGCTTATCGTTATAAATTTTTGGTCTAATGCCTACATGGCGAATACCTGACCCCCAGCTATACGTAATTGGAAGAAATACCTTGGGGTTTTATCCAGTAAGAGTTTATGCGACTCCACCCCTCCCACAGCGGAGCAAGTTCTCACGACTAAAAAGGCCTAAAGTTTAATAATTTTAGCATTGACGCGGGTGATCAGCGGTTATACAGCTTCATCGATTCTGCATTACGTTTTGAGCGTGCTATGAACTCAAAACTGTGCGTTTTAGCGATTCTGTCCATGGAGTACCAGTTGAAGCAAGCGGACGGGGTAGTAGCACGCACTCGCAATGAATGTTAATTTGAAAGTAGATCGTTATTAATGATGGTTGTGTTCTGTGTGGTTCCTGGGAAAGGTATAACCACCTCCTTTTCACCCATGGGTGCTGTAAAAGGCGACTGAAGATTGATATCGAGAGGATGGACAGCAGCTCTCTCCCGTGTGGTAATAACAACATGTGATCACCAGTCCGCCTGCCAAGCGTGGCGATTATGGCAACATGACCACTTATCGTAGTGATTATAGAGAAATCCATGTTCAACAATGGAAGTTTACGGGCTGATATGTATGTATCTCGCTCTCGTCCAGCTTCTAAAACTAACGAAATGTGTATGTAACAAAATGTATAGGTAAAGAGTTACGTTTACAGCATTGAGCTTCTGAAAAGTGATCAAATCCCCAATCGCCGATGCTGAAAGTATTGTGTGTGCCTTAGCCCTCATGGTTGGACACTAGTCTCTTCCAATAAGATGATAGGTACTCGTAGTGATAATTTATGTATACTATATACTGGTATATCGAAACAATTTCGTATAGGTATCGTATTAACTCTGCTTACTTTATTATATTGCTTACGTTATTATTTTGGCCATTACCTATTGGGTAATGGCCAAAATGGCTGTCTCGCCTTGTGTCATGTTTGTTGTTGTTATTTTATTAGGCAACACAGATTTTGATATTCTCTTATAATCTTCACAATATTGTTGGAATACACACATTACACAAACTTACAGACATAAACAACTTTATTTATTGGTTTTGGTTTATTCTGCCGAGGGGCGGAGTAGAATCAGGGGAACGTCTCCAGAAAAATAATTATCTTCCTCACTACTAATCGCCATTACGTCACTCGCTGAGGCTGTTGCTGAAAATCAGCACTGCTGGCTCATCCTGAAGCCACAGCATTAAGCTCAGCAACAACTATGTTTAGTGCTTATGAGACGCGAACATATTAAGATTTGTTAATAAGTAAATTATGACTTCCATAGATAAAAAAATTATTATTCTCTTTCTGGGTCGCAACTATAGACAAGTTTTTTTTAATATTAAATATGTTTGGCTTGGAATCTAAGTATTTGACCATTTTGACGGCACGGTTGGTGCAGTGGCTGATACAGTCGGCTGCATCTGCCGGTGCCGAAGATGACCGCTCCACTGGTTTTAGCCGGTAGGAATCCGGCATACCCCTTCGCCCTTCCCTGGGGTGGAGGAAGTTCCATGTAGAATTTCCACTGGACATCAATAAAAATAAAATTTAAAAAGGTATACAGTTTACAGACAAACATCACATACACAAACACTTCCCAAAACAACTATCCGTGATCCATACAAATACTTGTTCCGTGCGAGAGTCGAACCGGCGACACGTAGCGCAGAAACCTAATCCCTACGCCACTGCGCCAACCCCGTTGGAACTTTTCCGTATTAAGCATTGTAGTTACTACGTAACAAATGTCCTAATTTCTATATCTAATTGACTCAGTATTTTTTTCAATACTTGCCTTCATATTGTGTTTGCGTGTGGTGTCCGGACTTAGAATATAGGACCATTCCATCTCCTCCCGTGGATGTCGTAAAAAGCGACTAAGGAACTCTATTCCAGAGCTATGGGCAGCAGTGCGTCTCTTGAACAGGGCTACTGCGCATACCGTGCTTATCAACACGGCTGCGAAGGGTGGTTATTACTGGAAATACCCCAAAATTACGAAACAATTGTGGAAATATATGGGGAGCCGTTTGTTCAGCAGTGGACGTCCTTTGGATGATCATGGTGATTTCCAGATATTGCACACCGCTAACTAACTAGCTAAGGTTACATCACAAAAAACCGCACAATGTCCTCTGCGACCAGTGGTGTGCTTGGAACCTACAACTCTGCCTTCTCCCTAGGGGATTTACTACATAAATAAAAAATACTTGATACTTGATTATCTTTTTCGCGCTTCGCCCCATTTTCCGTTTTTCGCCCGCTCACTTCCTTTCCCGTAACATATGGCTGATCAAAATCTAAGCTTCAGACAGGCACAAAGAATATACGGCAATATATTACTCGTTATAGCAACTTTGTAAATTCTGTTAAGGCTTCTTTTACAAAGGGCATCTTTTTATTTATTTATGTCCTTAATATGTTAATGCGTTGTTGATGTGGGCTGGAAAGAAAGATGAAGGTTTACTGGGGTACAGGATTTAAAATATATAAATACTGAGGATGTTAACTTGACACTCGCAGTCGGCATTATTTGATGTAACATAATTTGCTGATGACATATACTTATGTTTAAAATCAGTTTATCCTCTCTGTCTAGGTTTGCTGGAAAAAACCTTTTATTAAATAGTAATAAAACCAAGGTTAGAAGTTTTCGTTGCCAAATTTCAAAAGTGGAATTGGAAATAATTCTTGAAGGCAACAAACTCGAGTGTTTTTCTAGGTATAACCATTGATTTGAAACTGCAATGGGGTGCTCATATAAAGGCTCTATCCAATAGGTTAAGTTCTGTGCATTTGCAGGCAGCAAAATTAGGGAACTAGCTGACGTAGCTATAACCAGATTTTTATATTTAGCGTTTTTCCACAGCGTAATGTAGCATGGCATTCTATTGTGGGGAGCAACGGCAGCGGAAGTATTCTGGCTTATACGAAGAAACGTTCTATGATCTACTCATTTTGAATGACCAATTAAAGACAAAAATTAGGTGGATGTTATCGATGACGTATCTCTAATCCGCTTATCTGTGTGGTGTCCGGATTAAGAATATATTACAACTCCATCTCCTCCCGTGCATGTCGTAAACGGTGACTTAAGGTCTCTAAACAAGAGGGACGGGAAGTAGCGTTCCTTCTGTGGAACAGTAGCCATTCTGTGCTCAACAATCTGCCTACCAAGCGTGGTGAGTACTGGCTAATTCCCCCCAAAATGACGACACACGACATGCAACCGATCGTCTTATGAGGCAGGCTTTTGTTCAGCAGTGGACGTTTTTCGGCTGATATGATGATTTAATTTGTGTTTATTGTGTGTTAGACTTTTATGACTTGTAAAGTGTAAAGAAAATATAAAATCATTTATACAACAGGCTTATCGAATGGACAGATTAAGCAGAGTCCTAACTTGGGAGCTTAATAAAATGTTTACTAAAATTTAATAACACAAACAAATAAAATTACGCTTAAGTATCCCAAAAAAGAACGCATAAGCTCTAAAACAAATATTTCACTCTTAAACTTTCGTCTTAAAAGCAATGTCTGCGTTAATACTCAGTAATTTGAGCATTACGAGTTTACGGCTTAATTTGAACTCGTAATCAGTTTAGCGCGACGCCTCGCCCGGTCGGAGATTACCCAGCGAAAACAAATGACTGACACATAAATCTTCCTATCCTGAATTACATTGGTACTAACATAACGTTTTTATCTTTACTGTCGCCTTTTATTGTCATAGTTTGTACTTGCCTTTACACCTTCATAGCGTACAAGTGTGTAAGGATCTTTTTAGTGCAGTGATAAACAAGATGGGCTTTGTCCTTGTCATTAGTTGGACAATAATCTTCATAATGACGAGAGTGTGGTGTGAGTGAGGAGAGTGCGGTGCCGGCTGCGAATAGCACCAACCCATCTCATCCCGTGGGTGTCGTAAAAGCTGACTAAGGGATTAGACGGAGGATGGGCAGCAGCGTCCTTCGAATACATTAACAACTCAACTGCGCCAGCCCGCCTGCCAAGCGTGGCGATTATGGCAAAACCCCCCAATGAGCACACAACACACCGATATCGTTCGTTGTGGTGATCTTTGAGGGAGGCCTATGTCCAACAGTGGACTTTATTCGGCCGAAATGAATGACGAGGGGGTTTCGACTCTTGGCTCGTTGAGTCCTTCAAAGTGAAGGCAGAAGTTTGTCAACACATGGCATCCTGTAGTTTCTGCCCATGCACGTGATAAAAATATAGTAAGTGTATGTAACTAGGATTACGTAAAAAGTTTCGAATTTTAGAGTTACAAAATATTCGTTCGGATGTTAGCCAAGACGTCATTATATTACTGGTAGGAACGGCTTGATTCGGGGGAAGGCCGATCCCGCAAGGAGGAGGACGGGATGATGTCTGGGCAACAACCACCCTGGTGCCCAGGTCCAACACGCCTGAACCACCTGTCATCGTTATACAGCGGGGTGCCTCGGGGGTCGCGGGTGCCCAAATTGGGGAGTTTCCGTGCTCATACCGAGCGACCCCCGGGAAAACGGTGGCGCGCACGTGGCCACGTGCCACCGTGTGCGCAGCACAGTACACAATGGGGGTGGCGGTCGTTTACATCCCCCTCACCTCTGCTAGAGGGGGTAACCGCTTTACTGTCATTCCCTCCGAGATGTGCCTAAAGGTGAGACAGCAATAAGAGGCTCTAGTGTGATTGTATCAAGTACTTAGAGCTCTCCTAAGGTACCGAAGATGACCGCTCCGGGGATTTTAGACGGTAGGTTCCAGCAGACCCCTCATCTATCCCCTGGGCGGAGGAAGTACATGATGTATTTCCAGTGCGATAAATAAAAATAAAACGAAAGGAACGGCTTGATGTATTTAGGCCCATGTTGAGTAGTATTATTTAACAGGTTGACGCAATACAGTCGTATATACATTATATATATATATAGGAGGGATCAAAAAGTAGTAAGAATGAGATAGAATGTAATGACTATTGATAACTTAATAAAAAAGAATTCTGCATAGTTTCCGAGTCTCTCTACACACCGAGTCCAGCGCTTTTCCAAGGCTTCAATCCCTTTCACAAAAAAAGTTTTGTCTTGGTCCTGCAAAAAGCTCTGCACGGCATCCATCGCCTCGTTATCGTCTTCGTACCTGTTTCCCCTTAAGTATTTTTTTCAATTTGGGGAACAGATAAAAATCGCTAGCCGCCAGATCTGGTGAATAAGGGAGGTGGTCAACCAATTCGAAGCCAGCTTGCTGAATGGCAGCCATCCCAACTGCCGACCTGTGCGCGGGTGCGTTGTCGTGATGAAACATCACGCCCCTTCGAAGTTTCCCTCTCCTTTTCTCTTTGATGGCATTCCTCAACTTGGAAATTAAAGCTGCATAATATTGGCCTGTAATAGTGATTCCACGCTCCAGGTAATCAATCAACAATATCCCTACTGAGTCCCAAAATATTGAGGCCATAACCTTGCCAGCCGATGCCGCGACACGAAACTTCTTCGGGGTCGGTGATGATGGCCGTTTCCATTGCGAAGATTGCTGTTTTGTCTCGGGATCAAAATGATGGACCCACGTTTCGTCCATTGTTACGAAACGAGACAAAAAGTTTTCAGAATACTTGTTCTTCTTGATACTTGTCCAACAATATCTTCGAAATGTCAAGTCGATTTTGTTTCTGACTGTCGGTTACATATAACATTCTCGGCACCCATCTTGCGGAGACTTTTCTCATATTCAAAGATTGTTTTAATATGGATTGAATACTTCCACATGAAATGCCCGAAATGGTGCCAAGTCTCCCAAATTGATACACAATCATTGTGGAATTCTATGGGGGAGGCCTTTCTTCAGCAGTGGACGTCCTACCGATGATATGATAATGGAGAGGTGCTCATAGCCAGTTGCACCCAATGACCGATAAACGATCGGTGAAGTTAAGTAATTCTTGGTGCGATCTACGGATGGGTGACCACGTAGTGGTATCTGAAATGAGCATCTCCATGCTTTGGAGGAAGCGAAAAATCGTCGGTCCCTGTTGTTTGATCCGGGGATTTCATCGTTTCTAAAATAAGATGTATTAGAGATTTGAATTATTAAAATTGTTCAGTGACTTATGTCGCTTACTGTACAAAACTCACGGATCACAATAACTGCAACTATATCAAATTTTATTGGTGGTCCAGTTATAACTTTTATACTTTTTGAATTCGCTGTAATCCTAATTGACTATTACGGTCAAGGTTAAATTGATAAATAGTAAGTTTTATATGTAGTATATTTTAAACCGTATCTATAGTATGTGGATTTTTATGTATGTATATCTTTTTATTAAATATTTGTAATATATATTTTTGTACCTCTTTTCGATGCATTTCTTTTTAACCCAAAGGTTGACTGGTAGAGAATGCCATATGGCATTAAGTCCGCCTTGAGTACCATAATTGTGAATAACAGTATGAATAACTCTGTAATACCTATTTAGAAATTATATCTACATTG
This sequence comes from Diloba caeruleocephala, assembly GCA_947459985.1. Taxonomy (NCBI): domain Eukaryota; kingdom Metazoa; phylum Arthropoda; class Insecta; order Lepidoptera; family Noctuidae; genus Diloba; species Diloba caeruleocephala. The sequence goes on from OX381618.1 coordinate 11,339,201, forward strand.
TGAACATTATAGAACTAAATATTAGAAAAGAGTGATTCCGTCTTAATAATGTCTTTAAAATCTACCTTGTCATCATCATTTCGGCCGAATGAAGTCCACTGCTGGACATAGGCATCCCCCAAAGATCACCACAATGACCGATATGGGTGTTTTGTGGGCTCATTGGGGGGTTTTACAATAATCGCCATGCTTGGTAAACGAGTTGGCAATCGCAGTTGAGTTGTTAATGTACTCGAAGGACGCTGCTGCCCACTCTCCGGCTAATTCCTTAGACGGCTTTTACGATACCCACGGGAGAGATGGGGTGGTGGTATTCTGAGCCGCCACCACACGGCTATCTACCTTGTATCTCGTAGAAATGAAGCAAGGAAAACAAAGAAGACCCGGCAAATTATTCAGAATTACTTCAAGTGGATATAAAAATGCGTTCGGCCCACTGATCTAAATATAAATTGTCGTAGCTACTGCGCTGAGTGTTTTTCCTTGTGATCTCTGACGTTATTCAGTTGCCGGCGATTTGTCGAAATTATGCGTAACTGTCAATTATCACCGTTCCTCCTTTGTATTCTATAAGTATATCTTTTTGAAGACTTAAGTATTATCCAATTATTATAATACAAAATGTTCACGTTGTTTAACTATTACGGAGATCGACGACTGTCGACAGTATTATTACTTTAAAATCAAATCATTGTATTAAAACGAACGGCACGATTGACACAGGAGCTGAGCTATCGACTGCCTGCGCTACGAGTCACGAGTTTGTCCCGAACTCAGCAAATATTTGCATAGCCTACTGATAGGTTTTCTGGGTGTTTGTGCATGCTAGATTTATGTCAGTAAACTATACCCATCATACAGGAGAAATATTAATTAGTAATTACATCTAAAAAGTGTTTGGTCGTTAGAGATGAAAAGGTTTCATGTTTTCGACGCTATGTTAAGGTCTGGAGATTTGTATAGCATCTACCAGAAGTAGAGAAGTCAAGAATCTTCATGATAATTAATAAGCTAAACTAAAATCTGTCATTGAAAATCGGTCTATCTCCGAATGGCACTTTGAACCTCATTTTTTACTGTGTATTTTTATTTTTACAATGAAATAATTTTCGCTTATCTACTTTCTACCTAATCTTTTGAGATCATTTGGTAAAACTGTCCAAGAACGAGGCTAAATTTACAACAGCTACCACTGTTGTAAATTTTACTACGTGGTAAAATAAAATCATCTTTAAAAATAAAAAACGGTCATGTTCAGTGAAGAATACACCGTCCCTGTCCACCAATGGGTATCCTAAAAGGTGACTAAGGGTTGATATCAAGATCATTTAACAGTACAGCATTTGTTCATGACAATGCAGTATTAAGAAATGGCGTAAGCGTAGAAAGTTTCTCGTTCTTGGTCGAAGACTTTTATTGTTCGTTACATACAGCAAACGAATTATGGACAACTTGTTGGTTTCGGGACTATATAAGGCTTATTCAATAACAATAATATATTCACTGTTGAATCGGTGGCCCGTTACCACCTTCATTCGGTAGCACGGGGAGTCCCTTGTGGCTCTGACATGGGCGACTCCTTCTGTGGCGCGCATGGTATCGGGCTGGCGGGTGGCGGAAGAGATGGTCACGTTGTCGGACCACCACCAAATATTATTCAACAAGAGTACCTACTTAGAAGTGTGGCATGTGGTGCCGACTACGAATAGCACCAACCCATCTCATCCCGTGGGTGTGGTAATAGGCGATTATGGAATTAACCGGAGAATACGCAGTAGCATCTTCGAGTACATTAACAACTCAACTGCGTTCACCAACCCACCTGCCAAGCGTGGCGATTATGATAAAATCTCCAGTAAACACACAACACACCCAGGCTGCTCGTTGTGGCAATATTTGGGGGATGATTGTCTCCAGTAGTGGACTTCTTCGGCGGAAACAAGTACTAAGAACTGTCTATAAACGGTATAGTAGCAACGTATAACGTACTGTTGTAACAATGTTTACTGTCTAATATAATTATGATGTCTGTTCCTACTATTGCATGTATAATTCGAGTGTAGAATACTGCTAGATTCTCCGTATGTCTCTAGGTTTGTACATATTTTTCTTAGCTAGCGTCCGTATCTCAGAACTATACTTTATGGTATGCCAATCACATTAGCTAGATAGATGGGTCTTCAAGCATTGTGGAACCTACCTTAGCAAAACCACATCCATCTTTCTGATTGCCGCAAATATGCTCACCTGGAATGCCAAGGTTAAATTATATATTCTAAATATTTCTTTTTATCCTAACGTATTGGGCTAACTACACACCGTATAGTAATGTCTTAGGTTTTCGCGATTATTACACATTGTAATAAAACAGTTTTAAATGGGTTAGGTCGCGTATATTAAAGATTTTTGTTTTTCCTGACATTTTATTTATGTAAACTTCTATGTACATAGATGGTACAAAAGGTGGACTTAATGCCATAAGGCATTATCTATCAGTCAACCTTTGGTTTAAAAAAGCACATCGAATGAGGTACAAAAACAAAGCTATAGATAATGTTGGGAATGGGCACATAATTGTGACAAATTGATTCAAAAGAGGAATAAATACGTATACAATACATACGTATAAAAATAGATACTATATATATTGCATAATTATATATAATTAAATAGAATAGATAAATATTTAAATATCTTATCTGACATAAATATCAAGGCCAATAACGGACTGTTTTGTAAGATCAGCATTGCAACGATTTAAATAAGTATTCACGTTACGCACATCCAATACTTTGCAGCATTCTTGGTCGCAGGATGACTAACAACGTCAGGAAAAACAAAAATCTATAATGTACGTGATCTAATCCGTTTAAAATTGTTTCACACCGTATTTTACCGAAGAATTGTAGTAACCCTGAGCCGAATGCCGACTAACCTCTAAACCCTCTTAATGGCACATATCAAATTACTGATAAAAAAGTAAGTAAACGCCTAAGACAGATTTACTTTTTGCACGGCAAACAGAAAACCAAGATTCATAAATTCATAAAGCTGCAGCAATACACATTTCAGTTTCCCGAGCGCCATGAAAAAACTATTTGCTAACTAGCTGGGACCCGCGGTTTCACCCGCGTTAAGTTTAAAAGAAATTTAGAGTACTTCGACATATACACTTGACATAGAATGTATATATTGGATTTCATGGATTTTATTTTCTTTGCGCGGAACCCTAATTATTTTTCTAAAATAAAAGTAGCCTAAGTTATTCCTTATAACATCAGCTATCTGCCAGTGAAAGTCCCGTCAAAATCGGTCCAGCCGTTTCGGAGATTACCCGGAACAAACAGACAGACAAAAATTTTAAAAATACAATATGTGCACTAACAACTAAGACAGGGGCATTTATGTTTTAAGTTCTTTAGCAATCAAGTTTTGTTTGAAGATTTGTTTGGTTCCGCTAAGCAAACAGGAGCTGGGAACCGCTAAATTAGGAGAGTTTGCTTTAATTATTACTAAGTCGACGATGCGAAGAACACGGTGCTACTGACACTTACTTATTTATTACACAAGATTTTGTTTAGAGATGTTTTGGAGTTTTAAAGGGTGTCTGGAAAGATGTTTTCGTTTCGTGAAATTAACTTGAAATAGTATCCCAACGGGTATAGTTTTAGACCTGTGAATTTGGTTGATTTGTATCTACTGTTATATACCCAATGTTATTAAATTAAATATGGGGACCACCCCAATGCCGCAAAAATGTGTACACATGAAATAATTTCGACCAATTTATTTTTGTATTCGCTCACAGTCAGTCGTTTACTTAGTATTATTGTTACCTACCCGTTTTTAGTATTTTTGACACCTCGTAAGTTGAATTTACAATTATCCGTTTAAATAATACCCTTACCTACCCCTTATTCCCAAAATCAACATTTACTAATCGTCACTGGTATAACCTAGCATGTGCCTAACTCTGGTGGTGAAAGCCCGAAAAATCGTCTTATTTTATATCAAACCTTACATTTACCAACTCTAGTTAGTAAATCCTAAGATTTACAGGTAAAGCTTAAGATTTACCATTAGGTTTTACGATAACATAACATAATTTATATTAGGCAAAATATAAGTTCATACGCCAAAAATAGTGACATCCACAACGTCAACGCTAGAAATAGGCATAAATTATGCATTATCTACCATAGATTACACAGAGTGCATGGTTCGTTGGTGGGGCTTGGTATTCGCTTTAACAATAAACTACCACATCGTTTATTACAGTTGCCATTTGATTCCTTTAAATCTAATATTAAATCCATGGTTGCCCAAAAGGCGTATTATACCTTAAACGATTATATGGATGATAAAAGTTACTGGGGTGCAATTCTTTAAGTTTAAACATCCAAACATCCTTAAATACAGAATCGAAATAAAGGTGTAAAACCAATTTCAGTATTCGCTAAGACATGATTGAAGCTATTCAAGGACACGTTGCAGAAGGTAAGCCAAGAGGACCAGTCTTAGCGAATACCAAATCGAGTTATCACCATTATTTAAATGTTGTATTCAAGGATGTATGGGTGAGATTAAGGAATTGCACCCCTGGTCGCTGGGTTCAGCTCAAGACAATCTTAATTAACACGTATGAAGTAAGTCTGACTGAGTGAATATTATATATTTAAACTATTTATAATTTTGACATTATTGTAATTTACTATTATTGTTAATTTTTCATAATTTTGATGTTCATTACTTATATTGACATTTGAGTTGACTCATTTAAAATTTCATATTTTTTTATGTTGTTTACATCAATTTAATCTTATGACATTGATTAACTATTCGTTATTATTAATATTATTCTTGTGACATTAACTTATAATATTTATACAAAACTGTAAATGTTTTATGTTTAGTACCTATTTTGATTGAGTCTTTTGCCTGGCTGTATTGGTCAGTGAGCATGATATGCTCACTAAAATGTCTTGCTAGCGGTTGCATTGTGTATCGGGTCGTTCGGTTCCCTACAATATGGTTGAGCTAAGCGATGCTGATACATGCATCATGCTCGTGAACGGGTGCCATCGGTTGGGACTGGTCAGCCGTTAACTGTCACGGCAAATACATTATTATAATGTTTAATTATTTTAATTATTTTTTTATTGTGGTATGTCCCATCTTTACACATTAACCTATATTTTTCTCTGTATATGTTTTACAATCATTTGTTTCAATCAACATTGTAAACCCCAACTATTTTAAAAGAGTATCCATGGAGTTTCTTGCCGGCTCTTCTCCATTAGATCAACTATTTGGAACCATGCAACTTAGATTCTGACGTTTCATAAGTGTGTGTATTTGGTTTATTTGAAACAAAAAACTTTGACTTTGACTATACTTAGACCATTGTATTAAGCACACGCTCTAATTAAATGACCATAGCTATGGTAATTTAGTTATATATGATAAATAAATATATAATAAACTGTAATACTAACAGAGTTCCAATATAGCTCTAAAATATCTGTCATACTTTTTACCTAGGAACCAAACTGGTACAATTACTTTAAGGTTTAGTTCATCAACAAAAACGAAGAAACAAAAAAGATATATATACTCTAATACAGAATATAATACATAAAAGCTAAGATAGCACTGAAGTGTCTATATATATCTACTGTATCCTAATAAATTATCACTGTGTGTACATAAATAAATACACTAGCTTTTATCACTCTCTTACTTGTTATTTATATTAAACTATAATACAAAAATCATATCGGCTTGCCAATCCCTAAATATAACATAATTTACTCATGAAATTCTAACATATATCAACGTTAAGACACAGAGAGACTCACCATACAAACACAATAGCCGCATTCATAGTCGATGTCAAATCAAACCCTTAGAATCGTGAAGCGATTGTGTTCAGAGGCGCAGTGGAGTATGCAAACGATCGACAACAAGTTACCAGCCACAGAGATTGTCTCGACGGAGTTCCTTGCATCTACAAAGACGGTACTACAAACTTTCGTACGAATAACCATTCGCTGACCTCGGTTCACGTTAAAGGATTTATCCGTATACTAAAATTCGTTAGCTTTATACGAATAGTGGATTTTTCAAAGTAGCCATTTAATATACTAATGGAATAAACTGTAAGGAAACCAGTACGGCGTCCAAATTGCTAAACCTTCAGAAATTTCACACAATTAATAACAATGCTTTTATACTAGCAGCAGAGTAAATTGAGTTTTAGTTTTATATCAAAAGTAAACAAGAATTTGGAAAGAAATCCCATTGATTGATTGATAAGTTCTCTTTTTACCATATAGATTTTTAAAGTTAAAACCATAAACAACATACTCTAAGTGAAAACATACTTTTGACTACCCCTAAACAGAAAATGTCGATTAGTTTTTATAAACCAAGCCTTTCTCAACGTAGGACAGTCCAAAATAGCAAGCCCAACGAAGCGTCTAATCTCTGTCTCAACTTGAAATTAACCAAGTCGCAAGATAGCCTAAATACGTAATGCGGCACCGTCTTGCCATCTCCCTAAACGCAATCTGAAATTCATACGTGCATTCGCCTACTATTCCGTGAAACTTTTACCTCCGCTAACATTATCTGGCCATATAAACCGTCTCTATTATACGGATGTCACAGAAGCGAGCAGAAATGTACACACGCCTGTAGTGGTAGACACCGCGATCCTTTACCGGAGTGCAGCAGGTGCCTCGTGGCCATGAATATTAACACACATGAATATTCCGACGATGTTTGCGCATTTCTTGCATGATGACGTCTTGCTTGCAAGAAAATCTTGCCGCGACTGTTAATACAGTACTTAATAAGTTAGAATAAACGAGCTGTGGAATCTTACTGTATTATATTATGAATGCAAAAGTTTGGATGTATGTTTATTAATTAGAATGAATCTTGGATTTATAGAAAGAGTATCTCAACACTGAAAGGTAAAGAACTATTCATCTAGGCGAAACTACAGCACGCTAGTACAGAATAATGTAAGTATTCATTTTCAGAATGATACATAAACTAGATGAATAATTCAAGAACAGAAATATTTGAAAGAAATAGTTTTATGAAAATCAGCAAAGTGAAGAACTTTTTAAAGTTATAAACTTGGTTAGTTTTCTTGACGTAAAAGGTACTTTATCAAATTATACATATCAGTACATTTATGAAAATGTCTTGTATGTACTTAAACTTATTAAACTTTTTGCAAACAACAGTGGTATCCATAGTATTATTACCAGAAACAAACACAAACTGGTTGTTCCTGCCACGAGGCTCCAGAAGATAAGCAAATCATTTAAATGTCAATGTGTACGTTTTTACAATAAAATCCCAAGTCATATTAAAAAATTTAGTCTTAATCAATTTAAGCTCATTATAAAACAGAGGCTGTGTGGAAAAGGTTTCTATAACGTTACAGAGGCCGTGTGGTGTCCGGATTAAGAATATAGCATCACTCCATCTCTTCCCGTTGGATGTCGTAAAAGGCGACTAAGGGGCACTATAAACCAAAACGATGGGCAGAAGCGTCCCTTCTGTGGAACAGTAGCCATACTGCGCTCACCAACCCGCCTGCGAAGCATGGTGAGTATCGATAAATACTCCCCAAAATGATGAAACACTTGTGTAAATCTACAGGGGAGGCCTTTGTTCAGCAGTGGATGTATAAATGGCTATAAATGAAATGATGATGATGAACGTTTTAGTCTATATGGATGACAAAAATGCTTGGGATTGAGCTGCTCTGATATTCATGAGCTTATAATGATATTCCTGGTTATATGTTAAAAATACCATTACATTTATTCTTATCTTATTAGTATTTTATATTGTGGAGGAAAAAAATAAATGATTGATTGATCTTGACATTTAATAAATGACATCATAATTTCTTACATTAGATTATATAAATTCATATAATTACATTTTAATGTTTCTATATTTGTATGACATTACTTGTTTTTTTTATTTTTATATTCACTATTTACTTAGATTTGATACTGTATGTGCGAGTACCATGTGGGTTATTAATTTATTTTGTTTAATTGAGGTGATATTTGTCTTGCAGTTTAGGTATGTCATGCTCACTCAAGTATCCTACTTACGGTGTCGTCGTGTATTGAGTCGCTGAGTTGCCCTACAATATCGTTGAGCTAAGCGACGCTGATGCATGCGTCATGCTCGCGAACGAGTGCTGTCTGTTGGCACTGGTCAGCTTAATACAGCCATGGCGATTTAATCATAAGCTTGAATAAATATTAAAATCTGGCTTGTTTAGTGTTAGATCTAATGTAATTTAGACTCTTTTCTCCTACATTGTCCTGACATAACCTTCATTTCAAGAACAATGTAGCCAAATATTTTAACAACTATTTTGATTTAAAAAGACGAAGTTTCTTGCCCGTTCTTCTCCATAGCAAAACTACATCTTGGAACGCGGCAGTTAGTCTGACTATTCACGAGTGCTTGTAAAGTGGTTTTATATGAATAAAAATATATTTATCTTTATCTTATAAAATGATACAGTTTATATTATAAACTAGCTGAGACCCGCGGTTTCACCCGCGTTTAATTTAAAAGAAATTTAGATTACTTCGATATAGACACTTGACATAGAATATATATATTGGATTTCCAGGGTTTTATTTTTTTACGCGGAACCCTAAGTATTTTTCTAAAATAAAAGTAGCCTAAGTTATTCCTTATAACATCAGCTATCTGCCAGTGAAGGTCCCGTCAAAATCGGTCCAGCCGTTTCGGAGATTACCCGGAACAAACAGACAGACAGACAGACAAAAAATTTGAAAATAGTGTTTTTGTTATATGTTACGTACATACTTTCATATGCATTTAGTAGAAAGCTGATATTTTGACATTACAAACAGACACTTCAATTTTATTTATTTGTATAGAAGATTTCAATAGTGCGTTTCCTATATAATTACTATCTAAAAATAGGTCGTAATAATCTCTGCATGAATTCTAATAAAGAGCTTAACGTGAGTGTATATGGCCATGTTTTTCACGACAGCGGGACGGTGGCAGCGCGTCGTATGGCGTGGGAAAAAAGTAAATTACCTATATCACTATTCTTACTTTCATTTGACAGAAAAGCACATAAACTGATCGCGTAATGAATATCTACGCTAGTTTGATAAATTGATATTGTTTTCATTTTTAAACGGAATATGTTCTAGTCAGAGCGATTGACATAATACTGAGCAACATTATCATAATATTCGCTCCTCGACGGTAGTATTTTTTAATTCTCTTGAAGCATATTTAACTAGAATAACATAATTGTGTTCCGGTTAGAAGGGCACCGTGCGCAAAGCGAGGCTTGGGGGGATCCTTTACAATCCTCCCCGAGAAGTGCCTGGGGGGGCGACCTTTTTTACAGTTGCCTTCCCCCCGCTAGAGGGGGTGACCACTTTACAGTCATCCCTTCCGAGATGTGCCTAAAGGCGTGGCACCAATGGGCGGCTCTAGTGTGATCTTACGAGGACCTAGAACCCCCCTTCGGTGCCGAAGATGACCGCTCCAGTGGTTTTAGCCGGTAGGAGTCCGGCATACCCCTTCGCCCTTCCCCGGGGTGAAAGAAGTTCCATGTAGAATTTCCACTAGACATCAATAAAAAGGAAGCTACTGAAATTACTGGGCATAAGGGACTAAATAAGTAATGTTTCGAGGTGCCGATACTGGCGAGTGTGGCGCCACGCAAGACTAGTCCTGGGTAGCATTGTAATTGTTATATACAAGCACACAATCAATACAAGTTCCGTTGGTTGAATTTCCTTGCTCCCAACTGTCTGCCGCGTCTCACGACCATGCCGACGCCCGGCTGACGGAAATAAAAGTAAATTTGACCGTTGTATCCCGGATAGAGTGCGACAGTAAATATCACAAAAACAATTACATCATGAAGATGGAGAGTAACATTCTCAACACAGATATCACCAATTCGTTTGCCAAGCGTGTCGATTATTACAATTGCACGAACGTTGATTGCGGTCTTTGATAAGATATGTTGTAGACGTTTATGTTGAAAATTTAATTCCGCATATCAACTTATTAAAATCGATGCAATCTATGCTTCATATAAGTCAAAATATGTTCTCTGGTGGACATAGGCCTCCCCTATTTTGGGTGGAATTTTCCAGTACTCATCACGCTTGACTCTAAATTAGAGGGACGGGCATCAGCGCTCCTTTTGTGGAACGGTAGCCATACTGCGCACCAACCCGCCTGCCAAGCATGTTGAGTATTGGTAAATACCTCCTCTAAAATGTTGACACAGTTGTGAAAAACTATGAGGGAGTCCTTTGTTCAGCAGTAGACGTCCTCTGGCTGATATGATGATCACGCTTGGCAGGCGGGTTGGTGAATGCAGTATGGTTTTTGTCCTACAGAAGGGATGCTGCTGCCCTCTGGTTTAGAAACCCTTAGTTACCTTTTATGAAATCCACGGGTACTGAGGTTGAGTGCTATATTCTTAATCTTGACACCATACGGATAATAAGGATAACAGTAAATAGGTTAGCCTTCAAAGCGGAACACCGGATATTCCACATGTTGCTTGCACCATAAATCCCTCTTTATGGGCAGTTAAACGCTTGTCATTCCACTAACATAAGCATAATTCTTATATAAAGCAGAAATAAAAGGTACGCAAGAATCTCCTGACGGCTTCACGAGTTGGCTCTTAATTTAATGTCTTTTATGATCATAAACCTATTATGTCAATTTAGTTAATGTGTTTCATAACTCCCACGTCTACGAAACTCCCTTCAGTTGTTCACCACAGCCTTTCATACAATCCGCTCGAACCAAATTTGAATTAAAAACTTTACGAACGCCATATTTCCACCGCACAAAGATTGATACTTGTTTATTAAAACTCATCTAATCAGTTTCTAGAAGGATATGTGAAGACATGAACTGAAAGCGAAAATGTAGCTTAAAAATTAAAACAGTGAAAAACACTTTGATTTATAATTTACGTTCTTAACACCCAATCCATGCTGTTCTCAAAGAAAAGCTTTGAATTCAGGTGCAACTATTGATCCCGACCCGATAGAGTGATATTGGAATTTACCTTTGCATACTCCTTCAGGCTTTTCAAAATCCCTTAAGACAACGGAAATGCAATACAGTCATACGATTGACGGTGCGACAAGTAACCGAGTATATTGTAATCTAACTTACGCTCAGTAAGTTTTAAAATTATCACACCTGTTATGCTGAAAGAATTTTTATCAATCGGAACTAGTGGAAGAATGAATCCAATTAAGAAATCAAATACTCGTAATGTATTATTTATCAGCTTAAATATGCTCTTCAATCTTTGACCTTATATGAAACATGTTGTTTTTTGGTTTGTTGGTTCTGACAAAATGGCAGTCACACGCATTTAATAAATTGCTCAATTCACTGTTTTTAACGCGTATGTTACTGTAGATATGGTCTAATGCGTTATTTTTCTTTTCTTTTTTAATAAAAATAACTTTGAACATTAAGTATATCTTGCTCAATCGAACTCATTTTAGCTTTTATAAAATTGATCTAACATTGTTAGACTTTTTGCTTATAAAGTTGCAGGCGTCTGCTATGTTAATATACTATAATGTGTCTATAACAACCATACTACTATGTTTAAAAAAATGCGATATAAAGTCATCATAGCAGCCAAAGAACATCCACTGCTGAACAAAGGCCTACGCCATAGATTTCCACAACGAGCGGTTACATGCCGGGTGTCGTCGATGCTGCTGCCCATCCCTCTGGTTTAGAGTCTCTTAGTCACCTTTTACAACACCCAAGGGAGAAGTGATGCTATATTCCACGGCAAGCAAAGTAATAAAACCTAAAGTAAAAAGTAAATCATCAAGGTTAATTGTTAAATAACAGATTTCTATCTAACACCCTAAACCAATAGGTATTAAAATTAAAATAAGATCACGGCATAAACTTTCATGTTGAGCATTTTCATAAATCTGCGATATTTTGTGGCTTTTGTTTTCAAAGTAAATGTTGTTGAAGTGTAGCCATTTTATCTTTAAAAGTGCTTAAAAATTAAAAAGCGTTTTCTCTTGGTTTCACTTTACACGCTCCATTATTTAACTAAATTTGATTGTTCATAGTATTTTTCTATGCTTTCTAGGAATTTTGATAGCATGTTTAAGGTAGTAAACGTGTTTACCTAGTTGGTAGTCTTATCTGCTTATCAGTCTTTGTACTTTGGATCTGCGGTGGATTCTTGGACGTTGTCCGATGTTTAAGCCTTTGTTCGGTTAAGTTGAGCATTGAACATTCTCAGTATGGTGATATAAGGGTAGTGGAAACTGTCAAGCTAGCTTCTAGAGCTATAGTTATATATATATAGCTTTAATTCAATAATTCTGATAAATAATAAATTACATTCAAGTGAATGTACGTACTGTATATCAAAATATTAATAATCAAAATAGTAAGTGGTAGCAATTTTAAAAGAATCGTAATTGATTATGAATAGTATATTCTGACCAATATGTTATATGGGAATCTTCAAGTTTCGAATGAACAGATTTCTTCTAAATTTGAGTGCACTATCGTCGACAGCATCGTCGCTTTTAAGATGACGTAAGATAGTGGTAAAAGCAAGCCTATTCGCTTCATAAGAAAATCGGACAAGTGCGAGTTGAACTTGCGTGGATAGGGTTCCGAAATTGCTAAATATATAGTCTATTTTTTAATTCTATAGTATTGTGTATTGTAGTTGAAAATCGTGCTCTCCAATACATTCTAACTGGAACTGTAAGTTTTTACGCACAATATTGAACGATGTTATTTTAAGAACATATCTTTGTTATAGGTTTTCCTGTAATCTGTAAATATCGAACAATTTTCTAGATAAGGGCGGATTGGTAAATTTTGATCAATTTCCTTAAATAATTTTAAAACTGTTTATTTTAAAATTATAAAATAAATCTGTTTAAGACCATCACAGGAAGTCCTTCCATTTCAATTGATACATGATCCAGTTTGCAAATCTTAATTCTTTAATTTTCTAATTTTCCCTCCAAAGTATCGACCGTAATTAATTTCTTTACGTTACACGTCCGTGTTTGGGTCACAAAAATTTATACGTATACCAAATTTCAACTCAATCGGTCCCGTAGGTTCAGAGCACATTGGCTGTGACAGACGGGCGGACAGACAGACACACGAGTGAAACTATAAGGGTTCATTTGGACGTTCGGAACACTAATATAGTATATGACCTAGTCATTACCGAGACAAATGGTAATGCAAGCATGGAAATTCAAAACCCTCAATTACAAGAATCCTGATATAAACCATATTTCTTACTCATCGATAAGATCTCACAACATAATGAGTTAATTACTCTCGAGGTAACCTTTCCAATATGGTAAACGTTTGTAAAGGAATACCTACCACAGGAAATTGTATTTCATGATTTTGCCAATGAATAGATATGATTATAAAAGAGCTCCCTTTTATCCCAGTTATTGTATCTCTTCTTACAAATTCCTCGTTTTATCTTGCCACTGTGCATTGGAAGAGAAAATATCAGGCAAGACTACAAAGAATTGAACTCGGCTAAGACAAGGGACACCTACTAAATATTAATAAATAACGGAAAATATTTTCCAGCTGGAGTGTGTTTGACAATAAGAAAGATGAAATAAGATTTACTAAATCTCCTTAATACGTATATCACTTTTTTATTGAATTGTAAAACGATAATATTATACTATGTCGACGTACTTCCTCGTTTCCATTTCTTATCTGTTATCACTACACGAGGAGCTACGTGAATAAAGGTGAAGACATGATAACAAACTTGACTTTCAACGTTAAGTAAATTCATACCAGTAACATAAAATAAACGAATCTAAAAACTCTTTTTCGTACGTGGTTTTTCCTTTTTTCCTCATCTGAAAGCTTTACTCTCAAATTGGCATAAGGTTGTAAGCCATTGCTGATCTGTGAGAATTCATTGCTTTAATATATACATAATTTTAAAATATATGAGAAGTGTTGGGCACACAGAGGGACTATTAAAATGACGCCATTGGCTTAAAGCCAAATCGATTTGTAACTGCCGCACAAAACCAATAAAAATTGGACGTGCATACATGATAAGGCAAAAAAAATTGCTGCATTCGTCATAGTACACCGCTTCTGTGATAGCATTGAAATATATTGTTGTCAAATGCCTTTAAGTAAGAAATAAATTCAGTATTAGTAGAAATGAACTAAACATACTGTTTTTTTTCTTAAATGGTAACTTCGCTCGTGTTAGGTACGTGCTTGCGGTAAAAGACGATTAATTTAATATCCTTTGTCCAGCAAGTCCATCTATATTCCACTACAGACTTAGACTTCGTAAAGTGACTTGTAACTTGGAACAACTAAGGACACATTTCTTCATTGCAGGGAATTTACATCATAATGAATTTGCTAATTTATATATAGTGTGCGTACATGAACTAGGTAACTTTTATAGGCGATTAAGTATATACTAATTGCTCCGAAAGGTTACTTAAATATTTTTGTATACAATGAGTTGTTTGAAGTTACATAATCGAGCTCCTCACTATTTCTTAACCGCTAAGGCATCCTGGAACAACACTCGCCATATGCTTTAACTCATATAATTTGTACAATAATTCCTAAATCAATACAATAAATATTTTATATTGACCCTAAAAGTATATTATTAAAAGAATATTTGCACGCCGCAAACGAGATTAAGTCGGTCCGAGAAATTGTGAGGGCAGGTAGCCACGGAATATTTTCGGTGGCCTTGCCCCATGATGAATAGGTTAGGACGTGGTGTGGGTGCCAACTAACCTAGAATATAACGTAAAGACCGACCCTGCTACTACCTGGCTAATAAAGTGAACGGCGATTTCGCCACAATAGTCGGCACTTCATAAAGCAAATTGGTTTATTTTTCACATTCCGATTTTCAATAATCTATGTGCAGAATATAATTATATAGATTGTAACTTTGCTACAGCGTAGCAGAGTGAAGATCTCACGCTTGTACTGACTACGGGTGGCTACGATGTCGTAGCAGTGACCCGATCCACTATGCGTTTATTAATTGTGTATGGGACGTAATTATAATAACAATTTTACTATAGTAGTATAATTAGAATAATATCATGATAATATAACACTGTCAAACAGATTCTATAGCGTATATTTTAGATTTCTGGTTTTCCTGAAATTCTAGAATAATAACCTTTAGTATTATTTTACGTTCTGAAAGAAAACAATTTAAACTGGAAGTCAAGAGTTCAAACCACGTCACTTGCACTAATGATGACCCACTCTTAGCAGAAGCATGTATACATGCATACATTGAGGCATAAATGGCAATACTAGTTACTTGCAACCCAAATTTGTAGTAATATAAATATGTACAAATTTCAAACGATCTCATCCTCCAACAGTACATAAAATCTTGGTTATAGGTTGGTTAAACGCTCTTGCTTTTTTTACCATGGTAATATATTTCATGTGAAAGATAACCAATATCTCCGTCAGGTACCCGGATGAAGAACATAACATCTCTCTATCTCCTTCCGTGAATGCCGTAAAAGGCGACTAAGCTACTCTAAACCAGATGGATGGGCAGCAACCAGCCCAACTGAAAGGCGTGGTGACTACTGAAAAATTCCCCCAAAAAATACGACGCACAGCATTTCACCGTTCGTTTATGGGAGGTCTTTATTCAGCAGTGGACGACTTTTGGCTAATATGATGATGATGATGATAAAAGATAGTTAGTTTTTTTCAACATTTATCGTACCTAAATTAAATTTTCTCATTTGTTAGCTCAATAATACTTATTACTGTGACTAGAAAGAAAGAAAAACAATAATTTAATTTTTTATTAAGTTAAAACACACCACATATTTAAAAAATATGACAAAAGTAAATGCTGGAAAAGATTAGTCCCATCTTCGCATAAAAAGGAATAGCACTCAGCATTACACTTCTATGTTACAAATTACTTGCAACACAGGAGCACTGATTTTCTGCGCTACCCTAAATCTTACCACTACTATTGTATATATGTAATTACGTAATTTCTTAAAAAAAATAGAGTCTAAATAACAAATTAACGACGTTTAGTGCAATGGCTATAGTGCTTGTTCTCTGCTGCTTGTGGCGGGTCCAATTCCGACACGGAACAAATATGTATTTGTATGGCCTATCCGTGTGGTGCCTGGATTAAGAATATAGCACCACTCTATCGGGGTGGAGACCTATGGATGTCGTAAAAGCCGTCTAAGGGACTCTAATTCAGAGGGATGGGCAGCAGCGTCCCTTATGTAGAACAGCAGCCATTCTGTGTTCACAAACCCGCCTGCCAAGCGTGGTGAGTACTGGCAAATTCCCCCCAAAATTACGACAGACGGCATTTGATTGTTTAAGGGGGAGGCTATTGTTCAACGGTGGATATCTTTTGACTGAAATGATGATGATGGCCTACAGAGAGAACTTCTGGCTTGGAGTGTTTGTAAATGTCTGAAACATAAAAAAATACCCGGCAAAGATACACCACACCACCCTACTCCACGTGGAAGGTGACTTAGTGTTCATATCAAGGGCAGCAGCAGCATCCCCCCATATGATATATGCTAATTACAACATACTGTGATCACCGATCCAAACGTGGTGATAATGGTAATATCCCCTAAGACGGCTCATTGTAGTGAGGCCCATGTTTAGCAGTAGGCATTTACAGGCTGATGTGTGAACGTGAGACTTAAGTGCGTAAAAGAGTTTAATTTATTTTGACTTTGAGACATCAAACAACACTAGCGAATAGCAATGAATGAAAATGTCTTAAGTTAGTTAGAATTTCTAATGTACTTCTAACTATGTTTTTGTCTAGGCATTGTAAAGAAACACTTTAAATAATATAGTACATGGTACATGCGTACAGTCAAGATCGAATCTATAAATTTCTTAATTCAAAATGTTCTTGCTTGGGTATTGAATGTAGCAAATGAACCAAACATAGCGCTGACGTCAAGCACAAAGTCTATAGTGTGTGAACATGCCTTAGGCAAACCTAACCATTTTCTTCGTTTTGATCAACCTCAAGTCCTCGCGAAAGAGAACCGATATGTACCTAGAATGTTTTGTGAGGCTATTGAAATTAAAAAAACATCAAAATTTCAATAGAGAAGATGGTTGGCAGGTACCACCTGTTTGGAATCCAGTTCATAAAATAATAAAGTCCCAAACAACATGCTACACTTAAAAACATCAATACACTGTGACTGAATACTACGTGCATCGAAACTAATTTTTGATTGAAATTGAACGGTAGATTAAATAAAATAACTTTGTTAAATCTGTAACGACGCGTGTCACCCTAGCCATTCTGCAACCACGAATACCGCAAAGTATTAGAATCTTCAGGATAAACAAAAATCTATAATATGAGCGATGTAATCTGTTTAAAAGTGCTTTATTATAAAATGTAACAAAATAAGAGATAGCCAAATTAATATTTTTAATTATTCGGTATTCGGCCTATTCGGCCGTATTGCAATATTCGGCAGAATACCGAATAAAATCGAGTAGATTATACTTGATTGTACACCAAAATAAATACAAAGTAATAAACACAATAGCAGTACAACTGGCGGTTTTATAGCTAAAGGCGATCCTAAATAATTTTTTTGATGATTTCTAACCACTACTTTTGCTTAACCCACCAGGGTGGTTGCCGTATGTTTTGAACTTCTTATTGTAAATTGCAGGGTGTTTCAACAACAGGAATGCGCGTTCCGTCCTTGTGGTATACATAAAACACCTGTTATTGTACACGCCCCTATGTTGTAGCTGACCTAAACTATCGTCCAGCTGACGAGCTTAGCCTCCATGCGAGTCAAAATTCGGCCTATAATGCCAGGCACCCGGGCGAATATTCGGTTTTTATCGTAGGCCGAATACATAATTTGTCACAACATTATGAAATACGTACTTAATAAAAATAAGATTCGAAGTCGATAAAACTTTATTGTCCTAGATTTTCACAGCATGGTTTGCATTAATATACTTTACATAATATGCAAACCATTCCACTCTTGAAATAATTCTTGCATGATACAATTCACATATCGATGGTTTCAAATTTGAACTGTTTGATATAATACAACGATTTATTTTTATTTTATGTTAGACTGTGTACCTGTGTACACATTTTACTCGTCCACGCCAACTGAACTAAGTAGGCACTACAATTTAGTGAAGTTCTTTTTTGCCTACACGTGCAAAGTACGTGAAGTGCACCCGATTCACATACGTGATGTGATTGACATATACAAGATCACCACAGGATCGGATTAAGAATACCACCACTCCATCTCCTTCCGTTGGATGTCATAAAAGGTGCTAAGGGACTCTAAGCCAGCGGGATGGGTAGTAGCGTCCTTTCTGTGTAACAGTAAGCCATACTGCGCTCACCAACCCGCCTGCCAAGCGTGGTTAGTATTGGCAGGAACCCACCAAAATGACGAAACAATGATTGTGGAAATCTATGGGTGAGGCCTTAGTTCAGCAGTGGACGTAGATATGGCCGATATGATGACGATGATACATGTTACTGAAATACTCTACAACGGTAAATCCAAAGATTTTCCAGTAAAACCTAATATTTACGAATTTTTAAAGGTAAACGTCTGAACTGATCTGTGATAATCGTTACCCCAATGCCGCAAACATGTGCACACGACATCATTTCGGCCAATATATGTGTATAATGTGTGTATAATGTATTAGCTCACAGTCAGTCGCTCACTTAGTATTATTGTTACCCGTTTTCAGTATTTTTGAGACCTTTTTTTTTTTTTTTTTTATTGATGTCCAGTGGAAATTCTACATGGAACTTCCTTCACCCCGGGGAAGGGCGAAGGGGTATGCCGGACTCCTACCGGCTAAAACCACTGGAGCGGTCATCTTCGGCACCGAAGGGAGGCTCCAGGTCCTCGTAAGATCACACTAGAGCCGCCCATTGGTGCCACGCCTTTAGGCACATCACGGAAGGGATGACTGTAAAGGTCGCCCCCTCAGGCACTTCTCGGGGAGGATTGTAAAGGATCCCCCCAAGCCTCGCTTTGCGCTGTGCAGCGCACACGGCGGCACGTGACCACGTGCGCACCACCGTCTTCCCGGGGGTCGCTCGGTGTGAGCAGGCAGACTCCCCAATCTGCGCACCCGCGACCCCCGTGGCCCCCCACCATGAATTGACGGCAGGGGGCTCAGGCGTGTTGGACTTGGGAGCCGGGACAGTTGTTGCCCCGGCGCCGTCTCGTCCTTCTCCGTGCGGGATCGGCCCTCTCCCGATCCCGCTCTGCAGTCTCCTTCTGCAACATGACGCTCTCGCAGAAGGAGACCACTGCACTCCAATTTTCATGCTCTGCCAACATAGCCGACACTACTGCCGGCAGAGAGAGATCTTGCCCGATCCGGTCGACCAGGATCCGCCGCTCGGCCGCCCACGCAGGGCACTCCTCGAGCGTGTGCTGTGCGGTGTCCTGGTCGCTTCCACAATGGTGGCACTGTGCCGTAACCTCGCGTCCTATTCTGTGCAGGTATGCACCGAAACAATCGTGACCGGTGAACACCTGCGTCAGACGGTAGGTGACGCGCTCGCTCCTTTGGAGCTAGGCTCCGAAGAGCGGCAGGATGGCCTCAACGACGCGCTTGGTCGCGAACTGCAACCGTAGGCGATGACGCCACATCTCGAGTGCGCGCCGTCGAGCCAGCCGCCTCAGTCTGTCGAACGCCCCTGAAGGCACGCCTTCCCCACTTTGGCGGAGAGAGCGTGTCTGGTCGTAGACCCACGCATCCATCTCCGCCTGGATGTCGAAAGGCGGAAAGCGTGCCAGGAGAGTTGCCGCCTCGTAGGACACTGTCCTGTATCCCCGTGCAATCCGTATAGCCACTCTGCGCTGCAGACTGTGAAGTTTGTTTCTGCAGCGCTGGACGCCTGACAGCCGGGATGACCATACAGGCGCCCCGTAGAGGGCCACAGACCGCACGACGCCCCCGTAGAGACGGCGAACTTCCTCGCTCGGTCCCCCGAGATTGGGCAGCACCCGGTGTAATGCACCCACTACCCTCTCGACTCGGGGGGTATTTTTGAGACCTAGTAATCTGAATTTACAATCACTCGTTTAAATACTACCCTTGTTTTATTCCCAAAACCAACATTTACTAATCGTCATTGGTAAACCTAGCATATGCCAAACTCTAGTGATAAAGATCCCAAAAAAGTCTTGTTTTATATGAAACCTTACATTTACCAACTCAAGTTAAAAAATCTAAGATTTTGTAAATCAAAAACAGATTTCGGTCGGGCTTTTATAAACCAATACATAAGATATTATTATGAGCATATTCGTTTAGATATGCAACGGTGTGAAGGTATATATATCTTTTAAAATATATGTATAGGTATTTACTGTTGCTCTAGAATTATTATTGTAGGATTGTTTAGGCCGACTCCTTAATTTACGATTACTTGGAAATATGTAATAGGTATTATTATTATGAGTCTTAACTGTTATTTTGGGCGAGAAGAAATATTATTTCTTTCAACCGGAGCAATTATTCATATACTAGTGAGTTGTAAAGGCACCTGAGGCGCTCGTTGAATAAGTAAAAGAACGAATAATCTTACAGCGTGACATAGTCAGTAAGTTCGTCAGTGAATCAGTCAGTGAGTTCTTCAGTAAGTTAGTCAGTGATGAGCGTAAATATACATTTTATTAATACCGTCACAGAAATGTAGAAAATCAAAGTATAAACAAGCAAATATAAACAAGGCTATGTATGAAATGTATACCCAGTATTAAGGAAAATACCGCCTGGGAAAATGTCTCGAGGCAAGTATTGCGTCACTTGAAGTTTATGACTTTTCTCGTTGAAAATATTTTAAGATATGTTATTATGCACTTTATACAGGTCCAAAGTGCAGTTATATTAAAGCGTTTAAAGTTACAAGTCAAACTGAAAAGATCTCTATCTTAAAATTTTAAACCACACCGAAATTGTCGATAAGATTTCAAGGAAACAAACCTGTGATCAAGGTTTAGTAAACAAGCTATCACAGAAACTTAATTAAGAAGACAGCATAAACATGAACATCCCTCAAACTGTTTTAAATAAAGCAACACGCAACCAGCAATCAGTGGCTGAGATCGCAGCAAACATTACAGGGCAAAACAACCGCTTCCCATTGTAAATGCGGTGAAGACAAAGGGTGGTTAGTTAACATTTTAATCTGGCGTTCTGGGAACACACTAATGGCCTCACCGCAAGTGATATATCGCTCTCGGCAGGATGCAAGCCGGCATTCTATTGCCCACTAGATGATCTACGTTCAGGTGCATGCGGCGTTTTATTGGTATCACAATTTTAATTCCTCTTTGGTAACAATAATACGTAATGACTGCCACCAAGAGTTGTCTGTGCTCACGTAACAATTACTTTTTATGTATATATAAGGAGAATATTCTAGCGCATTTAGAAATAATTCAACGTAAGCACATATTTATGCCAATTGTATCTAGGTTCTTATAAAATTATCGAGGTAATAATTGTTGTGTTGTACATATTAAACAGCATGTTACCCAATGTATTTCACTATTCAGTTAAGATGCGATCGAAATAGTACAAATCATCATCATATCAGCCAAAGTACGTCCACTGCTGAACAAAGTCCCTATAGATTTCCACAATTGTGTCATCATTTAGGGGATATTTGCCAGTATTCACCACGCTTGGTAGGCGAGTTGGTGAGTGCAGTAAGGCTACTGTTCCACAGAAGGGACGCTGCTGCCCATCCTTCTGGCTTAGAGTCTCTTAGTCGCCTTTTACGAAATCCACTGCAGGAGATGGAGTGGTGCAATATTTTTTATCCGGACACCACACGGAAAATACTATTGAAGTCTAATACAATTGTACAAATCATCATCATCATATCAGCCACAGGACGTCCACTGCTGGACAAAGGCCTCCTTCGAAGATTTCAACAACGAGCAGTTACATGCCGCCCTCATCCATTGACCCCCAGCGACCTTCACCAGGTCGTCTGTCCAACTCGTTTGAGGTCGTCCCACGCTGCGTTTTCAGTGTGCGATCTCCACTCGAGAGCCTTTTTGCCCCAACGGCCATCAATTCTACGAGCTATGTGCTCCATTCATTGCCACTTCTGTTTACTAATCATTTCAGCTATGTCGGCAATTTTAATTCTACGGATCTCGTCATTTCTGATTAGATCTCGTAGAGAAATACCAAGCATAGCTCTCTCCATAGCTCGCTGTGTGACCTTGAGCTTTTTCATGAGGCGCACGTGAATGACCACGTCTCTGTAACACACAGCTTGAGTGATTAAATTGTAACTAACACCCAACTATTATAATTATAATATAAATTATCTGACGTTTATTCGACCTGAACTGCCGAACCTGCCAAGGTTATGATAGAAACAGAAGTACTCCTTATAGAAACACAAACATTGATTATAATTCAACAAGTTATAGATGAATGAAACTTGGAATTATCCAACGTAATACGAACTAGGGATCGTGCAGGTGGCGGGCTTGGTAATGGCTTCAGCGGCTTGATGAATAGGCCGGAACGTGCGCCGAGTGCAAAATGCCTCATTCTATCGCCGTCGCCTCTAAAATATTGCCGAAATCGCCCGTTCAACATCAACTAATTCAATGTATAGATTGATTTACTTACTCCCCTCTCTATTGCGTGTCGCGTAACTTTTACAAATGGTTTAATTTCGTTTTACATTACAAATTTCGTATACTATTATAGCGTGGATATTCTTAAGATACAGTTGTAAATTAAAACATTTTTCTTATTTCCGCTTATAGACTCGTATAATTGACGAATTATAGTCTTGGCACACTCCGTAAATTATTAATTACTAATTTAAATCAAGCCATTCGAAGTATTTTTAATATACATTTAACGTTTTGATCAACCTCAAGTCCTCGCGAAAGAGAACCGATATGTACCAAGAATGTTTCGTGAGGCTATTGAAATTAAAAAACATCCAAATTTTAATAGAGAAGATGGCTGGCAGGTACCACCAGTTTGGAATCCTGTTATTAAAATAATAAAGTCCCAAACCAAATACCACACTTAAAACATCAAGACACTGTGAGTGATTAATGCGTGCATCGAAATAATTTTTGATTATAATTGTACGGTAGATAAAATAAAATAACTTTTTAAAATCTGTAACGACGCCTGTCACCCTAGTCATCCTGCGACGCCGAACCCTGCAAAGTGTTCGAAATGTCAGGAAAAACAAAAATCTAAAACATACGCGATAGAATCCGTTTAAAAGTGTTTTATTATAATATACATTTCTATATATTTCAAATTATTTCTTCCAATACACTGATAATGGTCTGTAATTCATTATTTATAACTTTTTATCAGCATTTATTTGGTAGAAATATGTAGCAATGAAAAAGAGCAGCTAACATTTCGAACCGAAGTCGATATCTTTGTGTAAGATACTATCGCAGAGGTTAAATGTTATCAAAGCTTAAAAAACTACAAAACGTCTTTGGCAAATTCTCACGAAGTCAAGATTTATTGAGAGGGCTTTGATTTATGGTTCAATCCACACATGGGCCCAAAAGGTTCAAAGACAAAAAAGTAAAGTTTATTTTCGCCCAAAAAACAAAGAGATTCCCATCACTGAGAACTGAGGGAGGTTTTTCCATCCAAACTTAACATTTTGCTTTGTTGCTTTGTTTACCTCATTCTTATGCGCATATCTAATTTATTAAGGTCGTTGAATTAAAGGCTTATTTTATAATCCGGAGATAAGCAGCTGTTTAAATTAATTTATAGGCTCATTAAACTAACTAAAGTAAACTCAAAGTACACATAAGCTATATCATATCTTTTCTCTTCTTCATACTACGGGAATAACTTCGCCTCATATGCTACACTTTTATTTGATCAAACTTCTATATGAAGCAACTACAAATCCATAAATCAAAATATTACTTGTATAAAAGCAGCAAGTATAACGTTATGAATCAATGTCATTTTCCATAACTGGATCCGGCCTTCGTAAAGAATGATTCCAGTTCAAAACTACTTCTTTCATCTTTAGTTAAACCTATTTCCGAACCGCAAGTTTACTCGAACTTTCGTTAAGTTGGGCGAGTCTCGACGCGAAGCCGATCAAATCAATTCGAAATGGATAGAATAGACAAGTCGGGCTCACAACTTTACGTATTTTTACCTCAGAATAAGTTTCTCGAGATGGAAAATTAATAGATATAACTCTGCTACCTTACAATATTCTTATAGTACTTATAGTTTTTCTGTCAACTAAGTGCATACTTAAAGAGGTAATTTTGAGACGACCTTCTCGCTTGAAACTGCAGCGTTTATTGTGTAGACACTACCATTAGCATTATTACAAGAATGTAGACAAAAAACTGCTAGTAATTAGAATTTTTATTCTACGCTTTCTAAGTTTGTAATAAAAATACTATAATATAGATATAATATATGTATACAATAGATAATAATTTCTCGGTAGAGTCTAGATAATTATAATGAATCAATATATAAAATAAGATAGTGGAAAATTTATAACGTCTAATTTATAAAATCGGTACCGCCGACATTAACTCACACTCCAATATAAAATAAAGAGAATTTTCGTTTCCATACGACGGGGACGCACATTATTAAAACCCATTTCACGGAGAGAGCTCTCTCGTATTACAAAATGCGTGTCATCGGTCACCCACATTAGGGTCGTTCGACGTTCGTGATAGATACGTCGGTGTATCCAACGGGATAATAAAAACCGCACCGAGGAAACGGATCCACATTTTGTAGCCGTAGAACCTCTGTGGGAAAGAAAGTAACCATAAAACAATATAAATGGGACGTGAGCACCGCTTCTCGACTAACTTTGGTCTGGCGGCGCTGTAAATTCGTGCAATTCGTTTGTCCTGACAAATTTTAGCTGAACTAGCCCTATAATAGAAGGCCATCCCGTCGTAGCAGAATTTGGTAGATCTGTGGAAATCCAAGACCCCCGAATAAACATGTTGTTATACATTATATATATTAGATATACGTTCGTATTTTGGAGGTACCGTGCGGTTGGAGTGTGTACTAACCATCACCTAACCCTGGTTGTAAGTTAACTTTGACAAGGTAACATGCTGTCATACCGTAATGTGTTAACATTAAATAATTCTGATGTTAATTTTATTTCACATTCAATATTTTAGGTATATATATAAGCAGTGAAACAAAATAATTAAGGATTTACCGTCACCTTCAGAGTAATTTATGTAAAGTTCTATACGTAGGTGTTTGTCGGGTACTCAGTAGAACCGTCGACACCGCTCCCCCAGCTCTCATTATTCAGTAGGCCTCTACTTTACTGCTTACTCCAGCTTCTAATTATTTTAGCATTCTTAGCGCTCTGTTCCTTTTGACAAATCTTTGTGAGGAGATTTACTCCCGGATAACACCTCTATAACGTGTGCGTCAAAATTACGCGCGCGTACATGATAAAACTAAGTTGAAAGTGGGTCAAATTCTGTACCTACTTTTAGAATTGTATTGTATAAAAGTTTCAAATATTTTCCCAGCTTTATTCGCTTATCAAAGGTCATATTAACATTAAATAAATGAAATATTATCTCTCTAGTACCGGTTGCTACGTAAAATGCTTTATTTTTCAAACTGTTATTAAAATCTATCTTTACTGACTGTAGCATGATTCCATTTATATTTTATCTTCATCTGAAAGTATTTTGATCTGGGGCCTAAAAAGGCCGCTTTAGCAGAATCATAATATGAATCAGATTAAATATTACCAAATGGTCCAGAAGGCCTAAAAATACCGTATTAGGTATTATTTATAAGGCATAATAATTATCTCAATACGATTCACATTAGAAATCACAAAATGATCACTTAATCATAACTGACTATTAACGTGACCATTTTGTGATTTCTAATGTAATTCATACGAGCTGGGTCCCGCGGTTTCACCCACGTTTAATTTAAAAGAAATTTAGGGTATTTCGACATAGACACTTGACATGGAATATATATATTGGATTTCAAGGGTTTATTTTTTTGCGCGGAACCCTAATTATTTTTCTAAAATAAAAGTAGCCTAAGTTATTCCTTATAACATCAGCTATCTGCCAGTGAAACTCCCGTCAAAATCCGTTCAGCCGATTCGGAGATTACCCGGAACAAACAGACAGACAGACAGACAAAAAATTTAAAAATTGCTTTTTTGTTATAGGTACGTATACTTTCATATGCATTTAGTAAAAAGCAGTTATTTTGACATTACAAACAGACACTTCAATTTTATTTATTTGTATAGAAGATGTATAAGATTATGATTCACCTAAAGCGGCCCCCTTATATCAGAATGTTATTTATATTTATTTTGCTCCCAACGAAGTCAGGCAAAACATCTCGCAACTGTATCTACTAATAAAGTATAATTAAGTTAAAACAGTTTCATTAAAGCAGCAAAACAATCTAATTCCATTATACATAATGATATTTTCGTTAATATTGTTCTATTACAATACTATAATGATAGACGTGCTTATCTAAATAAATAAAACAGGTAGGTGAAGCCAACTCAATCTGTTATTATTTTACAATGAACGTAAACGTCATTCACAGGGACAGCTCTTGAAAGTGTATCTATCTTATTCCAACAAAAGTTCTATCCTCCAAATTAAGTCGATTATTTATACAAAATTATACGATGGAAAAATATAATGCAAATTCACTGAAGTTAATCAAAAGCGGAACGTGTGGAAAGTGAGCCGTCTTCATAATAATCGTTTGTCACGAGACTGGCAATAAAGCCCCGTAAGTCACCCTCTGCCACCCACCCCGCCCTTCACAGTCTTCACACCCGATGCTTTTCACCGGATTTGTAAACCGATTGTTCCCAAACTACCAACACAAATATTATACGGAGCTTCTGAACTAATAGACTAGGAAATTTTACCTTTTGTTTCGAATCGGCAAAATGTGAACTAAAATATATATTATGCTTTTAATTTCAATGAGCAATGAATACTTTGTCAATGCAGATTAGTACATATAAAGAAGGTTTTGAGTATCTGTTTTACTACTTTTTTTTGTCGTGGTGTAATCCTCATGGACTTCCTCCAACCCGTGAAGGGCGGAGGGGCATGCCGGACTCTCACCGGCTAAAACCCCACGGTGTCCTTCCACTTACCTCTAGCCGGGGGTGCGGTGTCCGCTTTGTCAACATTAGACCGCACCCCTCGCAGGTACCGTCTCTGTGCGACCTGGCTGGCCATGTTTTACTACCCTGCTTGCTATTAAGATTCAAATAGCTTAAAAAAATTCACCAGTCAAATGGTGTGAAACCATCTTTATCAAAGCTCGTATTTTTGGCATAACTAATTAGACCGAAGTCGGCACTTCTATTAATATTTATCATTTAAATTATTTTGGCGGGTACTTAATTGATTTGTTTCGCCGAATATTTAGATTAAGTTTATTTCGTTAACAAAAAACTTGGCTAACAATTATACGACTTTCGATCTCGAAACAATCTTCGAAGATTAGAAATCTCAAGATAGAAAAGTTTTCAAACTAAACCTATTAAATCGTTATTGTTTTTATTGATTAAAACAACGTAAGGCTTTATTTTTTTTATTAAATCTTCATCATTACAATTATAGAGGTAAGCTTAGATCATATTCATTCTTCTTTTTTATCCTTAGGAAATTCTCATGGGCAATGAAGAAGATCCATGCCTGAGCCTTGAACTTGAACTTCTCTTGAACATTCAGCGCACCCTCGGCTGGTCTCGGCCTGCCTCTCTTTCTGGTGAGCTCCGTACCTCTTTGCAGCCTAACTCAGCCCCACAGTAGTCTAGTCAGGCGCGCGTGGAGCA
The DNA here is from genome assembly GCA_947459985.1 of Diloba caeruleocephala. Lineage (NCBI taxonomy): Eukaryota > Metazoa > Arthropoda > Insecta > Lepidoptera > Noctuidae > Diloba > Diloba caeruleocephala. The sequence continues at coordinate 11,367,252 of OX381618.1, forward strand.
CGGTACGCCATTCTCACGGAGGCCCGGCGGGCGACCGACTGCCCTAAGTGCACCGCCCTCGGTCCGCATCTCATGTACGAGAGATGCGGTCTGCGGGCTGCGGAGAGATCGGCAAGTATCCTCCCGGTGCCCGGTGCGGTGGCTGCGGTAAAGGAAAAAGGTGGTCCTCTTACTCTCACTTTCCTCCACCCTAACTGCGTGTATCACCTCGCAAAAGGAGGCGACAGCTTCTCACGCGCGTTTGCTCCGGACTACGGTCACACTTTCAACCGCTGCGATGAAACCACTTCATTTCATAATGAAAAAAAGGGCTTCTGTCGGGGTCCTTCAGTGGCCAATTACACAGTGAATTAACAATGTTTTTTAATATTATTTTTACTGCATAGTGATGTCTTAGGTTTTCGCAATTATTATATATTATAATAAAACAATATTAAACGGACATTACATCGCGTACATTTGCAGGACGTTTCGAATACTTACAGCATTCGTGATGCTGCAAACAGGAAAAACAAAAATCTATAATATACGCGATATAATCCGTTTAAAATTGTGTTTTGTTGCAATTGCATTCCCTTCTATTTAAATAAAGCACATCAATTCATTATCAGTTCTCAGCAAGTGACACATCTATACGGCAGCAATCATCCTATCGGCCATACAACGTCCACTACTGAACAAAGGCCTCCCCCAAAGATTTCCACAATTGTGTCATCATATTGAAGGGAATTTGCCAGTACTCACCAGGCTGGTTGGTGAGCGCAGAATGGCTATGGTTTCACAGAAGGGACGCTGCTGCCCATCCCTCTGGTTTAGATTCCCTTAGTCGCCTTTTAAGACATGCACGGGATGAGATGAAGTGGTGCTATATTCTTAATCCGGACACCACACGGACTCCGGACACCACACGGCAGCAATACCCCGTGTGATATCAATTAAAGTGTTTTTGTCTTTGAAGTATCGGATATATCAGAAATATTCCTGTGAAAATATTTTTACCAGACGGTGTACCAAACAAAGTTAATAGAAAACCTAAATAATTGAACGCAATTGGGTGTCAATATCACGCACAATTGCCAAAGAACGCCAAGCATGGTCTACAAAGTACTTGATCGACTGATGGTAAAGTGACATGTCGCCGTGTGTACCGAATCGTAGTGTTTTGTTAAACTTTTGATAGATTTTGCATTAACTTCGGCCTCGTTTTAATTTCACGGCTGAAGGCACTGATTTATTCGAATGTCCCGAAAAGCTAAACTTTGCCAACTTGTGATCAGTGATCATGGCGTGTGATTTATCCGAGTAGCAGAGATATATTCACGGGCGTTTCAAGCTCGCCACCAGACTCAGCAAAAAATGACACTATTATGACTTATGCGAAAATTGTTCAACGAAATTCTGCAGTCACTGCAAACTGGTTTTTTATGGAAACTCTTTTCTGAAACAAAAAGGTTTTACAGCTATGTAGAAAAGGAGAAAAAGGTATTTTGTTTTTCTTTATCCTCAAATAGCGCAACGTTTTTTAAAAGAAAGAAGAATACTAACTAAATCTAAAATACTAGGATTGTAATTCTAACTTGATAACAATAAATACTAAGTACATAATAGTCTAATAAAAAGGTGGTAGGTATAAACAAAAATCAAAGAGAGTCAAGAAAAACATTGTCTTAGTGTCGACGAGCTTCGGGACCGGGTCCACTGTCCGCCATGGTCAGGCCCATGATTAATTACTCCGTAGATTTATGACGCGGGAAACCGATTATTCGTGTCGATAACACAATACACAGCCCTCCGAATATAAATAGACCAGACCAAGAAAAATTGTTTCTCTCAGACCAGATAACTTTGTAATACATTCTCAGACGCTATTGAATATAATGCTCAGACCTACAAATCTTTATTATGTCGCAAGTAATATCAAATATAAAAGTTATAGACGAAACGTTTCTTCAATATATCAATATCACCCAGCTATCAGTTGTAAATTACTGTCATACGATTTTGATAGTACAAAATTCAATACTATTGGGAATATTTCTTTTCCAATCATCGTCTCTCGATCATAATCATTCATATTACATCACATAGTGTAATTTACTGATGAATATTGACGACACACAAACAACGAAGCCCATTAAATTTTAACTCTAAATCATCGTGATAACAATCGATTTTATGAAATTCTTTGGGGAGGAGGAGATAAATGAAATTTGTTACAAAAGTTCCATTGGATGGCTCTCGGTCACGATATTAAATTTATGCCATCAAGTAGCATTCAGAGAATGGGCATTTAACTTAGATTTTCATTCGTGGAATTCAATAATGCTTGAATATCTAAGCACTGCGTATTCAAACAGGAATTTGGTATATCAACTGCAGTTTGTGGAAACCTGCATTTGTTTATTTAAAATAGGCAATAATTAGGTACATAGCTATCTTTCGTACAAGTTACAAAACAAATAAGGCATTCTAGAAGTTGTCTTTTTATATACATAGACACTTTTGTATAGCTTTTGTAGTATTACTATATCGATAAACTACATCTGATAAAGAATACCTTTCTTTTTAATGATAAATTTAATATGATATGTCTATCGAGGTGTGAAAAGCTGTTTGTTTATGAGACATTTTCTATTCGCGAATAAGCGAACTTTTCTGTATTTTTTTTTTCATTATGTCCCTTATAACAAATAACTTTTCACCCTTCGCTATTACTTTGAGTAATTTTGTATTTTCGATAATCATAACTTAAAGATGAACTGTTTTCGCTTTAGAGTTATGTCTAAATCAGAATCGTTAAATTACTTATCAAAAAGTTGAAACGAAGTTGAAAGTAACAAACAAAAGTAATTTTCACTATAATAATAGTACAGACAACTTTGTTTATGTAGGTTAAAATCAAAAATATGGTTTATAGAATATGAATACCAAATGTAAATGAATAAATTATATCATAATTCAAATAATGGAAAGAGATAAGGTCATTAGGATTTTCAATACCGTCTGAGGGGATTAACGAATTCGATCACTGGCCAGCGGGATCGAAGGTGCGGCTAAGGAAAAATATCACGAAGGTAATCCTCGTAGGCGGCACCCATGTTTTATGAGCACAGATTTTGGACATGTCTCCTTTTATGCTACGTAAAACTTTTATCCTTCCTTTATGTACCTACGGATCTCCGGCCTTTGTAACTCATACGTATTATGTACGTTTTTATACCGAATAAAGATATTCATAAGATTGTCAGAAGTTTTGTTATAGGTTTCAATAACAGCAAATAGTAAACACCTGTTTTCTTATTTATGTTTGTACATTTATAGCATCATAACATAAATTTGTTTTTCTTTTGTTTTTTTTATAGAAAGTCCACTTGGCTAATTATAATGTCGGCAAAGTGTGAATCGGAGTTAAACCTTTTATTCACTACCCCACAGCGTTTGCTTTTGCTAGACATTTTGTTCTTCGACACATTCTCCTGCAATAACAACAGTTCAGATCGCCAGGTTACTAAATAGAACCCTATTTACTTGTTCTTGACAGGGAGGCAGCAGGCAGCGGTGCAAGCCGTAATTTTTCTTTTTCTTTGTATTTCTTCTTTATAGTTTGTAACAGAGGTACTGACTGATTATCCGGTCAACTGGCTATTTTAGATATAACATACATTTTCCGAACGGTAATCTAGAAGTTTCTTTGCCTTACCCCCTACATCATTCTCGATTTTTATTTAAATTATGAAGGAAACGTAGAACTGCTTTATGTAGGTCGGTAGGCTATAGTATGCTACTGTGGACACCAATCCGTCAATAGCAAATTTTGAGTTGATTTTAATGGTGCCCCATATTAGAGTTTCTCCTATGACAGGGTACATTTAGAGTTTAGAAGCACACGTGCACAACCACCTAGACCCGCAACAACTATCTCTAGATCATACAAACATTAGTTCGATGCGGGAAGTGAACCCGCGACCAGTAGCGCAGAAAGCCAAACACTTCGCCGCTGGGCCAACCATGCGATCTAACATGTACCCTTGGTCATTATAGCTATACTGTAGAAAGCCTTCGCTTAGCAGTTGCAAGACTTACATAAATGGAAGCAATTGTCCATATAGTCGACAACCGGTAAGTTATAAACTTTGCGGAAATAGCATGAGGCCTGGAAATTGGTGCGGAAATCAACACACGGCGACTAAATGCGACGACACTCTGCGCAAAGTTAGTCGCTATACCATTATTATAAATAATAGTTACTGCTGGGGTGGGGTTGCTGGGGTGATTGTATAGAGATTACCCATTTTAGCGGAAGGCAGGTGGCTTTAAAGTGGCCGTCTCTCCAGGTACATCTCAGGGGTCACTTGGCACCCCTGCAGTGATATGCGGATGGAGGACACGTAGTATTGAAATACGCCTGCCAAAGGTGATGATGATTAGGCCAAAGTCCCTATGACCGATCACTGTGCTTTAGCAATGATCAAATCTGTACTTATCTCTCCTCTATAGCTATGCTGCTAAAATACTCTTGCAGAGTGGTCTTATTATCTGCGTGTATATGTTAGTGCAGCTTTTCTATAGGCCACTGTGTAATCTGGGTTTGCGGGTGCGTAGACTGGGGAATTTGCGTGCTTACACCAAGCGACCCAAAAGAAGACGGTAGCACGCGTGTGGTCACGCGCTGCCGTTGGACGCTTTGGGGGATCCTTTACAATCGCCCGGGGGGGTGACCACTTTACAGTCACCCTCTCCGAGATGTGCCTATAGGCGTGGCACCAGTGGGCAGCTCTAGTGTGATCATACGAGGACCTGGAGCCTCCCTTAGGTGCCGAAGATGACCGCCCCAGTGGTTTTAGCCGGTAGGAGTCCGGTAGTACCCCTTCGCCCTTCCCCGGGGCGAAGGAAGTTCATGATGAATTTCCACTGGGCACCAATAAAAAAATTAAAAAAAGCCACTGTGTAATATGGCAGTATGCGTCGCGTTTTGGACGATCTATTAGCCAATCATATTACAACGACACGAAGCAATAAAGCAATCCCTCTGACTTACCCCTTACTCTTGTCTCCTCAGGTTTACTACTGAATACGCGCCTCCTGTAGAGCTCTAAATTAGTTGATGGCAACTAATATGGGTCGTATTAAGAACACACTTATCAGTCATTTGGGACAACTAGCAAGGCAGTCGCATATTCCCAGTCGAGAAAGCATTGCATTGTCTTAACTATACCATTAAATTTGTCCAAAATAAATTTTACTACCGGAAATTGAGAAAATATTGTACATCAACGCCGCACCTCAAACCAAAGCCTAAACACTTCTTGATACAGCCTGGTCGCTTCGTTAGGTATCCGACGTCAGGTGAGCGATGCATGGACAGATTTGAATAGCACTCTTGTTACATTGTGCGTAAATTATCATCAACGTGACTACACAGTCGATAAATCCGTTGCTTTTTACCGTGGTGAAAATCCATCATGGACTTCGTCCACCCTGAGGAAGGGGTGTCTCATATAAGGGAGACTCTTAAAGGCTAAAATCACCTGGGTGGTCATCTACGGCACCGTCTTCCAGGCTCTCAAAAATGCACGCACTGAAGCCGCCCTTAGGTGCCACGCCTTTAGGCACATCTAAGAGGGGATGATTGTAAAGTGGTCACCCTCTATAGCGAAGAAAAGGTGGCTGTATAGAGGCCGCTGTCAGGCACTTCTCGGGTGGAATTGTAAAAGATCCCCCTCCGTTGTGCGCTGTGGTGCGCACACGATGGCACGTGGTAACGTGTGCGCCGTCATCTTTCTGGGGATCACACGGTGTGAGCACGCAGATTTTCCAGTCCACGCGCCCGCGATCTCTGAGGCCCATACTATATAACGATGGCAGGGGGCATAGTTGATAAGCCTAACGCTCCTAGGGGTTTATCCTTCGCCCTTCCCTGGGGCGGAGGAAGGTCATGAAGAATCTCTACTGGAACAAAAAAAATAGAAAAAATGTAGTGTATAATGAAATAAGCACTACACCTGATAAACATACAATGATATCAATATGATGAAATTGAATTTTCTGTATGCGATTTCATAATAAATCCCAAAATTTATGTCTAATCATAATTAGCCTTTTTTCGAGTTTTGACTGTCTGTTTGTCTTAAATAGGCTCTGAAACTGCTCAACGAGTTTCAATGAAAGTTTAAAAGATTAAGAACAGAAATGTTAACTTAAATTTTCATGTATGTTCCGTTGCGATATCTTACAGTGTTCAGAAAGATATGAATATAAATAGAATTTACGCCTAGAGAAGCGGGCGGGATGGCATGGATACTTTCACCCAAAAACCAACGTATACCATATACCCATAGCCCGTAAATTTTCCTTTCTGAACCACTAATCGTCACCGAAAAATTACCACTCGTTTATGTTTCCGTATTCCCTTCATCCGATAAGGAAACATGATCGCAGCAACAGGTACAAATGATATGATGAATGAATGAAACTCTTAAAATAAAATGACATTGCTCCAAAACAAGCTTTACTATTGTATGCGTGGTTATATATTACGGCTACACCACAAACCGGAGTCAACGTTAACCTGGCCTGTAAACACGTCTCGATACGGCACGGTCAGTTGATTAGGTAGCCGACGCTGAGGGAACGCTACATGGACTTTGAATAGCACAAGTGTGCCATTCTCAAATCATTATTAACGTGTTCATTGAATCGACATTCAACTAAATGATGGTCCTTAGATATCCTATATCGCAATCTGTTTAGGTTTCCAGTTATCATCTTCATATCATAAATGCATGCCAAGGTAAAGCCATGTGCCGGAAAATAAAATCTCTAAAGGGTGAACCCAATAACATAACAATCGGCGGATTGCCTTTATTGAGGTTATGTGATATTTCTACCTCTTGTATAGCTATAGATATTTTATTAAGACCAGTTAGAGTTATTGTCGACCGACATAATATGACAAAACATTATAGTAAACATTTATAGGTTCGTGACAAAGAAAATTTCAGAGAATATAGTTTACCGTCTGCTACCTACAGGACTATTCAGGAAACTGAATTTTGTGTGCTTTACCTCCACACGTTACCCTTTTCCACGAGCAATGATGATATTAATATCTATTCCTAACACAGAATAGACAATCTTGTAAACTGGTATACACTTTATTTTCTTGTTTAATGTTTACAAATTGTAAATAATTTATGTAAAAATAACTTGACATTTGACTTGACTTATTTAAAACTGCATAAGTTCTTATGAAATTTACTTTTATTTAATGTTACGACATTAGTTTACTATTATTTATTGTTAATATTGTTCTAGTGATATTAAATTATAATATTCATACGAGGGCGGCACTGAAAATTTCGGGAATCAAGGAAGTGTTAATTTTTAAATAGTAATGTTGTGTACATTACTATTTAAAAAAGTATTTATTGCTTTTCGAAGTATTCTCCGCGAAATTTGACACATTTTTCCATACGATGGAACCAACCATTCCATTCGGAAGTTGGGGTCTCGAAATGGCCGTTTTGTAGGCGTCCACAGCTTCTTTAGGTGATGAAAATCTCTGTCCACGCAATTTATTCTTTATTTTAGGGAAAGTATAGAAATCATTAGGGCTTAGGTCGGGGCTGTACGGCGGATGGTCTAATAATTCTATGTTTTCTTGCTCTAAAAACTCTTTTGTTCTGTGCGCGGTGTGAGAATTCGCATTGTCGTGATGGAGGATGATGCGGCGATTGCAGTTCTCTCTACGGAGTTCAGAAACGACCTGTGGCAAACAAATGCTAGCATACTATTCTGCATTAACCGTTCTTTGTCCCTCAAGAGGAATAGTCGTAACATGGCCGGTTTTGGAGACAAACGTGGCCACCATTTTTTTTGCAACACTCCGTAAACGAACAATTTTTGTTGGCTTTAACTCATTTTCGAACACCCAAACTCGTGACTGGTTTTTTGTTTCGGGTTCGTACGCATATATCCAGGATTCGTCACCTGATACGATGTTGTATACAGCATTTGAGGATCCTGCGTGGAATCTTTCGAGAGTTCTGACGCACCAAGTAACGCGAGCCGCTTTTTGCTCTTCACATAGCAAATGCGGTATCCATCGGGAAAACAACTTTTTACACCTAATTGTTCATGCAAGATTATTTGTATTTGACTCATGCCAATGTCTAAAGTTGCCTGAATTTCGCGGTATGTCACATGTCGATCTTCCTCAATCAGTTTACGCACAGCATCAACGTTTTCTTGGGTGACTGCAGTTTTTGGACAACCTTGACGAGGATCATCACTGAGCTTGACACGTCCACGTTGAAATTCAGCAAACCAGCGATAAATTGTGGTTTTGGATGGGGCTTCATCACCAAATGCATAAATCATCCGGTCAACATACTGTTTTTGTGTTAAACCACTTCGAAAGTCATAATAAATCATCGCTCTTGAGTTTTCTCGAGTCAATTCCATTTTCCAACGACTAAACAAGTTTGACAAAACCTTGTGACAAGACCGTGAATCTTTTTTTAAATAAATAAATGGTATTCGATTTGTAAAACCAAGGAGTTTTCAATTAAAAAGATTTTAATATGACAGGAACAGTGGAAATATTCCATTCCCGATACTTTTAGTGCAGCCTATGTACAAGAGTGTGAAGATGTGTTAGCATTATGTAGGCATCAATGATATATATGTAGCACTTACATTGATTGTGTCTTTTGCCTGGGAATCGGTCTGTCATGCTCACTAAAATGTCTTGCTGGCGGTGGCGTTGTGTATCGGATATTTGGTTTCCCTACGATATGGTTGAGCTAACCGAAGCTGATGCATGCGTCAACGGGTGCCGTCTGTTGGGACTCTTCAACCGATATCTGCCATGGCCAAACAAACTATTATAATATTTCTGTAGTATGTTCCATCTTTACACATTAACCTGCAGTTTTCTCGTTATTTTATTTTATTTTGATTTTATTTTATTAGGATCTCCAACAAAGAATACACATTTCATTATAAATAATAACAACAATATACATTTAAGCCTTGTGCTTCCTCAATTATAGGAGATCACAGCTAGTATTATAACAACAACATATTGAAAAAAAAACCGTTCATCATAACCATTAAGAATTAAAGCAAAATATATCAATCGTATTCGCTTATATAAATAAATAAACAAAATGAAAATAAAAATTAATTGGAATAGAATTAAATTAGTTGATCAAAATAAATTAAATTAAGCTAAATTAAATCAAACTAAATTACAATAAATATGGATTAAATTAAGTGAGAATTAGATTAGATCAAGCATTTATAAGCATGTCAACATCTACACCTTTTAAGTATTTTAAGATCAGGCATTTAAATTTACTAAGTGAGTTATTGAAGATATCTATTTCTTTAGAGGCCCCGGATACGCTATTATATTGATGAGTTAAACGTACAATGGGAGAGTGTTTACCAAGATTAGTCCTATGATGAGGAGCTTTCAATAATGAGCAAGGGTAACGAGGGATTCTATGAGGCACACTAAAGCAGATCTTGCTTAGTAGATTCGGGCAGTCAATACCATTGTTGAGTAATTTGTAAAGAAATGTTAAATCAGACACAGTACGACGAGATTCAAGCGACATTAACTTAAAATGCTTAAGCCTTTCCTCATACGACTTTCTTGAGTGTATAATTTTGTGTCGAAAGGCTAAGTGGTGAACTAGTCTTTTCTGTACACTCTCGATTCTAACTATGTGTACTCTGTATGTCGGATTCCAAGTCGTGCTACAATATTCTAGTCTACTCCTCACAAAACTATTGAACAAGATTAATGTTATATATTTTACTATCATTTATGTCGATTAACATTGTAATATCTATTATTTTAAAAGAGTATCCATGGAGTTTCCTGACGGCTCTTTTTCATAGGATCTATTTGGAACCGTGCAACTTAAATTCTGAAGTTTCATAAGTGCCAGTACTTGATTAATTTGAAATAAATAAGTTCGACTTTGATACTGAAACTGAATAGTAGAATTCCCAAACACACACAAAGCACATTGAAACATCTCAGTACTAAATAGAAATACTTAAACAAATCGCATATTATTACTAAACTATGCCGTGTGGTGCTGGCTCAAAATACTACCACTCCATCTCATCCCGTGGGTGTCGTACAAGTCGACTAAGGGATTAGCTAGAGGATGGGCAGCAGCGACTTTCAAGTACATTAACAACCGAACTGCGATCGCTCACCCGTCTGCCAAGCGTGGAAATTTTGGCAAAACCTCCCAATGAGCCCACAACGTACTCATATCGGTCGTTGTGGTGATCTTTGGGGGAGGCCTGTGTCCAGCAGTGGACTTTATTCGGCCGAAATTATGATTAAACTATTACAATATGTTGGAACCAATTGATTTGCACAACGAATTGCGGGCTCCACACGGTTTTTCTGACGTTTGCGTTTAATATAAAAGGCACTACAAACAAACTATACGTACTACATAGGGCAAATAATTTTACAAGCCAATTTCCCATGTTTCCCACGGCCCGGTTGGTGCAGTGGCTGATACAGTCAGCTGCTGCGCTCCGGGTCGTGGGTTCGATTCCCACACGGAACAAATATTTGTATGACCTGCAGGTAGTTGTTCCGGGTCTGGGTGTATTGTATGTGGAATTCATGTCTGTAAACGCACCCACGACACAGGAGAAATCCTAGTGTGGGGCAACGTTTTAAAAAAAAAAAAAAAAAAAAAAAAATAGTTTATTAACTTTCCAAGTGGTGGTTCCGGATTAAGAATTTAGTAGCACCCCTTTTCTTACCACGGAAATCTTAAAAGGGACTAATTGACTCTAAACCAGAGAGATGAGCAGTGACGTCCCTTTTGTGGAACAGTAGCCATACTGAGCTCACCTACACCACCTGCCAAACGTGGTATATTAATTTGAGTTTGATATCGAACTGCTACAGCAACTACGAATGTCAGAATCCTCGTACTTAAAATTAACTTTTTTTTTTTCACCATAATTACACACGAACACGATGACGAGAAGAGAAGATTACGATCTTGAATCTGTCAAGAGGTACAGCCCTGTGCAGTACCTACATGGACACGCACATTTTCCTAATGATAGTATTGACGGCAGTAACTTCGTGGAATTGGGTCAGTTTACCGATATGTACCAAATACAAATTATATCCCGTGCGTTGATTACGGGGCTTGCAGATGGTGTGATACAGACATTATATCTTGGGTTCGTAGCTGTCAAGCAAAAACGATCATGGTGGAAACTTTTTTATCTACAACTTTGTGATACGGCGTGCAAGTAATTCGCCTGGTGGTAAATGTCATGTCTGCCCATCACAATTAGAATGCTACCTGGGACAATTCCTGCGCGGCGTCACACTGCGCTCATCACTATGACGCGTGAAGTGATTTAGTTTCTTATGCCTAGTAATTTCACTAGCTATAGTGTCCTAACTACAACAAACTGTCTACAAAAGACAACAAGAGCATTTGTTTTAATTCTACACGTTGCTGTATTACTTCTAACAGCGCCGGTTGTTGTAACAAATAGTACATTCCAATGACAAGAAGCGACAACTGGGCGAATATCATAGGAAATTTTTGAAGTTTCACGACTGATCGCACTACTATTGCCGCCGCTGTAACTGTCACTGTCATCCGAATATAAAATCCCATGTTATTATACTTTGAGCGCCCAGCAATTGGAACCCAGAGCTCTACAAATCATGTATTGGACCAAAATAAAAACATTCGCAGTTTGAGTCGAACGCTATCGGCTAAAATATCCAAAGCACTAAAAACAGCTAGCACAAAGTGTCTTAAAAGCGCTGTTGTGATAACTGTAGTGCATGCATACAGGAAATTTATATATTGGATAAATTCTTTCACTGTTAGCGTCTCTGACTGATTAGTAGCTGAACAAACGAGATAGCCATATCTGGGCCACCAAAATAAATAGCTTAGGTTTTTTTTTATATATATTACCCAAAAAACGATCACTGCTGAACAAAGGCCTCCCTCATAGATTTTCACAAAATCCGGTTACATGCCACAGGCATCCAATGACTCCCAGCGACCTTCACCAGCTCATCCGGCCATGTCGTTGGAAATCGTCGCACGCTGCGTTTTCTGGTGCGTGGTCTCCACTCGAGAACATTTTTACGACCATCATCAGTTCTATGAGAAATGTGCACCACCCATTGTCACTTCAGCTTACTTATCCTTTCAGCTATGTCGGAAACTTTAGTTCTTCTACGGATCTCCTCATTCCTTATGCACAAATAATTTTATGAATTATAACATAAAACCATATTTAAAGTTCTAACCTATATACTCACATTTGTTAATTTACATAAGTATAAACTAACATGTCAGTTCGAAGGACCAAATTTACGGGCGATCGCCAGCGTTTATTATACGTTATACTAGTACGATAATTCTCGTACGGACGTGCGTGAATTAACTCGTACTCCCTATCTAACTTACTACCACACCCTAAGTCCCTAGAGTACCCTATGCTCCCTAAGTCCCTAGCCCTTACTATCTTGTAGTTTGAAGGCAGGGAAACCTGTTATCTGCAGATCTAAGGTAACAGGCGTAAGTTGTGTGGAATCTGGGTGTGTGGAAATTGTTTTCTCACTGCCAGTCGAGCAGGCTCACAAGACCGATCGTACTGACGGGCAAAGGTGTCTTGGCCGCAGTGAGAGGTGGTGGAAGGGTAATGAGTCAAAGTCGGATTCAACGTAATGACTGATTTATTTTACATCATTAACCTATTGTATATTAATCTTAAACTATGTACACATTTAGGCTTATTTCCTAGTGTGCTGTCCATGTATTGTGCCGACGCAGCGGCCTTTCAGAATCACAGTTTGTACGCTGACGCAGAACCGCGGAAAACCTAATATTTTATAAATATATTGTATGCCGTTGCAGCAAGTATTCTAGTAGGTCAGTTGTAATGGACATTTTGGGTTGTGGTAATTTATTTGTACCATGCCACAGATGTTCAAGACTGAACAAACATAGAGTATTATAGCCGGAATTTCTATATGCTTTTATCCTTGTTTTCTATATATAATAAATATGATTAACTCAGCTTAATTAACAATATTCCCCATACTTATTTGTACTTTATACTTTGATCCCGAATAAGAAAAACCGAACGACATTTTTTGTAGGTCAGATAATCAGCACCCGATTTTGTCGAATCGCATTCTGTCTTTTTGTTACCATTCCGACGGCAAATAAAGCTGTTGGTCAGTTGAAATCTGGCAAAAATATTAAAACCCAATTTTTGGAGTTATGCTCTCCATTATAGTTCTACATATTGGTGTCCAAGTTCTGCATAAGCTATGTGGTACAGCTGTGTGTGTGGTGCCGGCTACGAATAGCACCAAACCATCTCATCCCGTGGGTGTCGTAAAAGGCGACTATGGGATTAGCCGAAGGATGGGCAGCAGCGACCTTCGAGTACATTAACAACTCAACTGCGATCGCCAACCCGCCTGCCAAGCGTGTGGCGATTATGAAAAATCACCCCAATGAGCACACTACACACCCATATCGGTCGTTGTAGTGATCTTTGGGGGAGGCATGTGTCCAGCAGTGGACTTTATTCGGCCGAAACGATGATGATAATGTGGTACCTTTTTTTTTTTTTTTTATTGATGTCCAGTGGAAATTCTACATGGAACTTCCTTCACCCCGGGGAAGGGCGAAGGGGTGTGCCGGACTACCACTGGAGCGGTCATCTTCGGCACCGAAGGGGGGCTCCAGGTCCTCGTAAGATCACACTAGAGCCGCCCATTGGTGCCACGCCTTTAGGCACATCTTGGAAGGGATGAATGTAAAGCGGTCACCCCCTCTAGCGGAGGGAAGGCGACTGTAAAAAGGTCGCCCCCCAGGCACTTCTCGGGGAGGATTGTAAAGGATCCCCCCAAGCCTCGCTTTGCGCTGTGCTGCGCACACGGCGGCACGTGACCACGTGCGCGCCACCGTCTTCCCGGGGGTCACTCGGTGTGAGCACGCAGACTCCCCAATCTGCGCACCCGCGACCCCCGAGGCCCCCCACCATAAATTGACGGCAGGGTGCTAATAATGTGGTACCTACCAATTAATTGTCCACTGATTGTATATCGTCAGTGCTCTACCTTAGACGGGTCAATATTCAGCATCAAGGCCGTGATTTGTCTATTATATTGTATCTTATTGTAGCTAGAATAAGTTAGATACGTTAGTCCTCTCATCCGGTTTAAGTAATTCAATACGGAACGGTACGATTTCATTCGAAGCCTACTTTATTGTAATGTAATGAAAAGTACAGTACAGTGATCGCAGTGTGTTGTGCCCACAGGACGCATCTGCTTGATATCAACCACAATTCAACCCACTAAAAGGATTTATATAGGCAGATTATATTGTATCATACAAATATTTGTTGTGTGGGAAGCGTTCAATTGAGTTAAAGTACAAGAAACTGATGAAAACCGGATTACAATATTTTTAAATTTTCAATCTTATCATGACGGCACGGTTGGTGCAGTGGCTCATACAGTCGGCTGCTGCGCTCCGGGTCGTTGGTTCGATTCCCGCACGGAACAAATATTTGTATCATCTGCAGGTAGTTGTTCCGGGTCTGGGTGTATTGTCTGTGGAATTCATGTCTGTAAACACACCCACGACACAGGAGAAATCCTAGTGTGGGGCTACGTTTTTTTTAATAGCGAATAAATATCTCATTTCATACATATCTATCTGTTGCATAACGGCCACATTCAGCTATACTAAACATCCTCAACAACAAAAGAAACTCCAAAACAAAACGGTTCCGCGGTGATACACGCAAACGTAAAACATAGATTACAACAGCAATTCCAAGTTAATCGCTAAAACGCTGTTAGTTCGTTAAACTGCTAATCGCCCCACAAAATTAGGTTACATAATAAATGTCCCTAGTAATTGTACGCGTTAGCCGGATCGCCCCGAACTAGTCGTCCGAATCATAGTTACCAATGTAGAATTTTAAGTATTGGGATACCTGTATAATTATGAAACTAAAACTGGAATCCGCGAGAGAAACTTCTGATGCTGTGAACACGAATAGACACAACTGAGCTATTTCGATCAACATCCTTTTTAAAGAACGGATTCCATTTTACTTTATGTTTTTAATAAGCTTTGTAGCCTATTTATCGCCAATTTGGATGAATTGCCGTGTGGTGCTGGCTCAGAATACCACCACCCCATCTCCTCCCGTGGGTGTCGTAAAAGTCGACTAAGGGATTACCCATTGGCAAGCGTGGCGATTATGGCAAAACCCCCCAATGTGCCCACAACACACCCATATCGGTCGATGTGGTGATCTTTGGGGGAGGCCTGTGTCCAGCAGTGGACTTCATTCGGCCGAAATGATGATATTAAAAAAAATATAAAATTGTTGTCAGCTAGCTCTAAATATTATTAATTGACTAAATTCTTTTCTTTAAAGATGTTCAAATTCGGAACATTATTTCATAGCCTTTATTTATCATAAATATAAATTAAATATAATATCATGAACAATGGCTATGAAATTTCATCATCATATTTATATGTTAATTATTTGCATAAGTAAATTATATTCAGTGTCAATATTATTCATGTGCAAAATTTTATCGAATGCCACCAAAGGAATATAGTGATGATAGCGCGACGGAGTGCTTTCGACTATTATGCGAATAGCTGTATTAAGCAGGCAATGAAGTGTGCGCCCACCATGATTAAGCTTAGTGAGGGCAATGCTCCCGACGCCGAAAATATTCCCTTTTCAAGGATTCCTCTAGTTTATACTACGAAACAACATTTTTTTCTGAGGGTGGGATGAAAAAGTATTGCTTTTCATTTGGTGCGAATCGTAAAAAACGTCGCTTGTACACTTTCGGTTTACGGGTGTAAACGCACATTTTCAATGTTTGTAGCTGTACTACAATTTATTCACAACTATTCATGGCTACACCGTAAAATGGAGTCACAGATTGTCCTCGGGGACTATTATATACCACTAGTTGGTTCCCGCAGCTTCGCTTGCGTTACAAATATTTTTGTAAAAATTTGATACATAAAAATATTTACGTTATCCTTAGAAGATAGACATATGCTGTTCTGGCCTTTTTTTCTAAATTTTTCGAGGAAATATTCAATTCTACATTATTTCCATGCAACTTTAACTGTTGACGCAGTGCACGCCGTGGAAGCTCTCAAGGGGCACGACTTTTTCCGACATAGTTGACGAATACCATAATTAATATATACATAAGATATTTTTTTTTTCGTGGCGGTTAGTTGTATTATTGGCATCAAAAGTTTTTGGCTCCATAATTAAAATTAAAGTAAAAAACTGAATTTTAGAATAATTTTAATGATTAAAATTGAATACTAGCATAGTATACCTGCCAGTGTAGTGTTATCTCCATTTAAAAACAATTCTTCACATCACAACAATAGAATGGAATCACTAAAGGTGTCAATGTCTGCAATGATGACATTATTTAAATCGCGGATGTCTGAATTCGAAGCCGAGCTGCAGAAGACCCCTCCGGTGACTCAAACCAGCACAGCAAGCTTGTAGCAAGCAGACTTTGCATCTTTTAAAACATTTATTTTGGAAGCTCTGGGCTGTCTTCAACATCAGATGGAGGCACTTGCACATGATCTGGACACATTAGAGATGCGGGGACGCCGAAAGATGATTCTGCTTCATGGTGTCACTGAGCAGGAAAAGGAGGAAACGGCAAATGTGGTAGCTGAGGTTGTGCACAATCAATTAAAATTGATAGATTTTACTGCTGCTGACATAAGGCGTTGCCACCGAATGGGGAGGCCTACGGGTGTCAACAAGCCCAGACCCATATTAGTCAAGCTGCAGACTGTTAGTATCCGGGACAGTATTTGGTTCCCCAAAGCTAAGCTCAAGGGGTCCGGCATAACTGTGTCCGAATTTCTAACAAGGATTCGGCACCAGATTTTTATGTCTGCACGGGAGAGGTTTGGTATAACGGCCTGCTGGACGAAACAGGGGTACATTTTTGTCCTCAGCTCCGATGGCTCCCGGCATCGAATCTCATCCTTCGGTGACCTCAACAATATTGAACAGCAGGCAGCAGAAATTTCGAAGTCTAGTTCACCTCCTTCAGCTATACCAGCACCTTCACCAGCACCGAAGAGATCCAAGCGTACAGTTACAGCGAAAAAGTAACGTCCTATCTTGTTTTAAGTATTGGCATTGTCCGGGTAAGGTTTTATTTCGTATTATCATCTTATTACAGTTATTATAAACTCGTCTTCAAGCGCTGTTTATTATTCTATCAAGTTTATTTTAATTCACTTCACCTGTTCGCGTTCCGTTTTTTGTTTCTATATTCTAATTAGTACTGGACGTTTTGTTCAGAAACGCTTCAGAAAAACAGTTTTTAGACAAAAAAACGAATGGACGGTTTCTCGGCTAACTGACATTACGTTCCAAAACGAAAGATATTTCTAACCTGAGTACTCACATACTGCAAACTTCGTTCTCTCAAAAATCGTTCCATTCGCCGTTTCTTCACAAACGTTCGGTTGGTACAACTACTTTGCAAGTTTTTGGAACGAAGCATCTAATTAAATACCTTACGGCGATTGTAATAAGAACTATTATCGTGTGAAAAACAACCAGTTCTTTTTTATAGCCAAGTAGCTACTTTTAGTTACAACGCTAAAATGAATCCTATTGGTATTAGTACAAACTACAAATTTGGTGGTAGAAAAACATGATGGAGAAAAACTGTTTCTTTTTGGCTCTCGTTTCAAGGACGGCTAGTCGGACGTTCGTTTTTGTTTGAAATTTGATTCTTGCTTATATTGTATAGTGTTGGTTGACGTCATATGTGCATAGTTCCCGCGTTTTTATAAATCTAGAAAAAGTATGACGAATGGTTATTAAATTTATTATTTTCGTATTAATGAATGCAATTTATTACAATTTATATATTAAATTATATTAATTTATAATTACTACCTAAGTCACTTTCGAAACCACCCAATATCCATTAATTGATGAATTCATTTTTCAGTAGAATATTTTCGTAGTCTAATTACGCGGAAGCACGGAAGAATAATATAGGTATATTATAGATAGGGGGGAATGGCAAGCCTTTGTTCAGCAGTGGACGTACTGTGGCTGATATGATGATACATAGGTCATGGTCATGAAAAAACAGTTTCTTTAAAATCTGTTTTTGGAAACTCTTTTTTAAGAAAATAAAACGTTTCGTTTCATTTTCCGAAAAATCTGAAACGACCCAGTACTAATTCTAATGTCAGTTGTCACTTGTCAACTTAATCACAGTTAGCGTTTCATGTCGCTGTAATAGTATTTTGAGCATGTCTTGTCTCTGGTAATAGGACCATAGACTATATCACATGCATGTTTTCCCCCTTGTTCTGTATAGACTGCTAATATGTAGTGAGGTAGCTATTAAAAACTTTACTCTATAGTTTCTTCTTGTTTAATAATCTGTGACTTGCCCGGATAATGTGTAAAATTGATTGTTGTTATGTCCGTAGAATATACATATTATTGTAAACACTCGACTGGCAGGTGAACATAGTATTTAACCTAATTCTTTGTTTTTATTTTTTATTTTTTCATTGATATTTATTTTATATTGAATTATCTAGTTTATCGTATTAATTATATTAGTAGTGTCCATTGATAATGATAGTGAAACTGAAAGCTTTGCATCTGCATATAGTAGCAATGACAGCTTTATCAGCATCCCGTCATTAGCTGACACGCTTGAGTCTCAATTTTCTGATGTTTCAAAGAATTTTAATGTAGTCCATATTAACACCCAAAGTATTCCGGCTCATTTCCCTGATATGCTGGCAATTTTCGACTGTAAGAACATTCATGCCATCCTTGTTTCCGAGTCCTGGCTAAAGCCTTGTCTACCTTCGACTTCTTACTCTTTACCCGGTTATCAACTAATTAGAAATGATCGCACAGGTGGTGGTGGTGGTGGTGGCGTTGCCATATATCTTTTCTTTTTCTTTCTCAATAATCGATACATCAACGCAGCCACCTTTGCCAAATGCTGGCGAACATCTCTTTTTAGAAGTCAATCTTAACCACACGAAAATCCTTCTTGGTGTTTATTACGGTCCCTCGTCTCGAATAGACTTCTTTTCCTCTTTTGAAAACATAATTGAAAACCGAACACCTTCTTACTGTCACACAATTATCATGGGGGACTTTAATACTTGTCTGCTTAAATATGATTCTCATTCTACCTCTCTACGTACCATTTCACAATCTTGTAACTTATATAAACTTCCTCTAAGTGCCACACATCATTTTCCAAACTGCAACCCTTCACTTTTGGACCTTATCCTTGTTTCTTCTTTTCATCACGTCAGCAAGCATGGTCAATACCCAGCTGACGTCCTCTCTTATCATGACCTAATCTTCC
This sequence comes from Diloba caeruleocephala, assembly GCA_947459985.1. Lineage (NCBI taxonomy): Eukaryota > Metazoa > Arthropoda > Insecta > Lepidoptera > Noctuidae > Diloba > Diloba caeruleocephala. The sequence goes on from OX381618.1 coordinate 11,386,747, forward strand.
TATCATATAAAATTCGCCCACCCAAGGCAACATCTAAAATACTCTTGCAGCGCAATTTTGGTGGCATGAACTCGGATGATCTCCGTAAAGATGCTGCTAATATCAACTGGGCTCCTCTCATAACCGCTGAGTCAATTGTCACTAAAGTTGAAGTTTTAACATCTACACTAAAACAATTATATGATGTACATGCTCCCATACGAGCAATAAAAATTAAACATCTCCCGGCACCGTGGCTGACAAATGAGATTAAAGCCATAATGCACAAAAAAGCTATAGCCAAAACAAGGTATAAATGTCGGCCCACACCTTCAAACCGAGAAAAATATGTGACTGTTCGCAATCATTGCAATAAGGTGTATAGAGATGCACAACGCCACTATATTCACAACTCCGTTGAAAATGGAGATCCAGCGAAAGTTTGGAAATTTCTGAAAACTATGGGAGTAGGAAAGTCGCGGCAAGATGATATCCCTAAAGATTTAGATATTGATCTACTGAATCAACATTTCTCATCTTCGTCCTATTGTAACAGGGCCACAAAATTAAAAACGATTACTTATCTTTCTAGTCTTCCAACACCCGATCACTCACCATTCGCTTTTAGTCAATTTTCCGCTTGTGATGTTGAGAAAAGCATAGTGTCAATTACGTCCAACGCTGTTGGAAGTGACTGCATCAGCCGTAATATGGTACTCCCTGTCCTTGACGAGATCCTTCCAGCCATCTGTTATATCCTCAATCACTCCATATCTTGCGGCGTCTTCCCATCTACAGGGAAAGATGCCCAAGTCATACCCTTACCCAAAACGGCAAAACCTACATCTTTTTCAGAATATCGACCCATTTCCATACTACCATTCCTTTCCAAAGTCCTCGAACGCCTTATCCACAACCAGCTCAGTACTTTCCTCTGTAAAAACCGTCTCCTGAATCCTTTCCAGTCCGGATTTCGTCCTGGTCATAGTACTGTTACTGCATTAGTCAATATTACGGACGATATTAGATCAGGTATGGAGCATGGAAATCTGACGGTTCTTTCCCTACTCGATTTTACTAACGCCTTTAACACCGTCGATTTTGATATTCTGCTTGGTATTCTCTGCTCTCTCAACGTATCTCCAACGGCGATAGACTGGTTTCGTAGTTACCTGTCTGGCCACCGGCAACGTATTTGCATCGAAGATACTTTGTCTTCTTGGTGTATTACTTCTGTTGGTGTACCACAGGGTGGCGTTCTATCTCCTTTACTCTTCGCAATATTTATGAATTCAATTTCTAATCAACTTCTTTCTTCTTACCACCTTTATGCAGATGATTTGCAAATTTATTCACAAGGTCCCCTAGGAGAGTTACCGAAAGTCGTAAATATCATTAATAAAGACTTAGCCCGAATATGCGAGTGGAGCAAAGCATATGGATTATCGGTTAACCCTTCGAAGACCCAAGTTTTAGTTGTTGGCAGCCCTAGGCTTATCTCTAGGATTAACTGGTCGCAGCTTCCTCGGGTAATTTTCGATGGCACTGTGGTAGCTATAAGTAATAGGCTTAAGAATCTGGGGATACACTTTGATATAAATCTTTCTTGGGGTCCACAGTTACAAGAGGTTAGTCGAAAATTATTTGCATCAGCAGGTTCTTTGAGGAGAATACGCAATTTTCTCCCAACTGCTACTAAAGCTGCGCTTGCTCAATCCCTCCTTCTTCCTATCCTTGATTATGCTGATGCCAGTTATCTCGATCTTACTGAGGCACAATTAGATAAACTTGAGCGACTCTAAAATGTTTGTATTAGATTTATATCTGGTTTACGCAAATATAATCATGTTTCAGATTTTCGTACAAAACTCAAGTGGCTTCCAATACGCCTTCGCCGGAATTCTCATATTCTATACCTGCTTTACAATATTTTGTTTAATCCTGCAGCCCCCTCTTATCTTAAAGGACGTTTTAAGTTCCTTGCTGACGTACATTCGATATTTCTGAGATCATCGGAGAATCTGAGACTTGAGATGCCAATGCATTCTACAACATTTTTTGACAAATCCTTTACAGTCCAGGCTGTCCGATTATGGAATGCACTGCCTGTGTCAATAAGAAGAGCACAGTCACTAGCTATTTTTAAAAATCTCGTAAAGGAACATTATCTGTCTGTTTAAATATTTGTTGTATTTACTCTTATTTTACTCTTATTTTTATATAGATCCTATATTATTTATATAAAGTTTAATACATAGTTGTATATTTTATTTTATTTTGATGTATGTATTATATTTGCATTTTATGAAGATAATATTACCATCTATATTAGATTGCCTAGATAAGGTTTTTGATATTATTATTTTTTTGTATAATAAGTACACCACGGACTTAGTATTTTTCCATATTTTTCTTGTCCATCCAAAGGTTGTCTGTAAGAAATCGCTTATAGCGATAAGACCGCCCATTGTACAATTACTTGTATTATGATCTATTTCCTACAAATTACTTTTCTAATGGTGTACAATAAAGAATATTCTATTCTATTCTATTCTAAGATATAGTCTATGTCCATGTGGAAAAATGAACCTTTCAAATGTTGAAAGATTTTTTATAATAGGTTCCGAACAATACCCTCCACAAACATACAAACTAAAAAAAATCGCTCTCTATCTTTATAATATCGGTTAAAATAGAAGCTAAAACTATGCTCTATATAGATAAATTATGTGTATATATTGTATATGTGTATATGTGTAAATTATATGTAAAGGCTTAATATGTATTGGCTGTTTTTAAGGGTTCCGAACTTCTGAAGGAACAAAAAGCGGAACCCTTATAGGATCACTCGTATGTCTGTCTGTCCATCTGTCACAGCCAATTTTCTCCGAATCAACTGGGCTGATTAACTTTAATTTTGGTACACATATGGATTTCTGCAACCCAAGCACGTACGTACGTGCATAAATAAATGAATTTTGAGTTTGGGAGTCACTTTTGGGCGCAATATAGAAAATTAAAGAATACAGTTATGCAAACTGCACCGTGTAAGATATTAAATGGAAGGGCTTGTTTTGAGGATCTCAAATATATTTTCACTCCTCTTGCTCAAAAATACCGTCATTGTGGCATACCAGAGCGAAGCAAAAATAGCGTAAGCGTAGCTCTAGGGGAAAAAGTTGTTTTTTTTTTTGTCTGTCGAATGACAATAAGCCCACGAAAACGAAAAAGTCTTTAGTCATAAGTAGAATAATCATGATTAAGACTCGACTTATTACTGTTTCATAAAAAAGAACAACATTTTATTTTTGAAAATGGAACTAAAATCGGCTATCTCTTTGGTAGAATGCACGCAATGCGTTGCGGCTACAGAAGGAAAAAAAAGACATTGGCGCCAGCTTTGCCAGAAGGGTACGAATAGTACGAATTGTATACTATTTTAGCCATATGTGTACTTGCGTACTCTGGGCCTTGTTTGTGCACTCAACGATGTTTTTCTAGATTTCATTATTTGAAAGTCAGCCGACATTGACTGTAAGAACAGTATGATATTTAACAGTGTAAGCAACACATACATACGGGTACACCGCTAACACCAATCGAAATGTATTATTAGACGGCACGGTTGGTGCAGTGGCTGACACAGTCGGCTGCTGCGCTCCGGGTCGCGGGTTCGATTCCCGCACGGAACAAATATTTGTATGATCTGCAGGTAGTTGTTCCGGGTCTGGGTGTATTGTGTGTGGAATTTATGTCTGTAAACGCACCCACGACACAGGAGAAATCCTAGTGTGGGGCAATGTTTTTTAAAATAAAAGAAAAAAAGAAAGAAAAGAAATCGTTATTCTTGGGAAAAGGTATCTACTTTTGTTGTTGACCTTTGACGCAGTTCCTGGGATTTCTGAACCTCACTTTTCTGAAGACCGTATGTAGTCTGTGTTATGTACCTTCTATACTAAATTATGAAAAGAAATAATGTTGTGTAGGTACCCTGCTATAGATTTGTGCACTATTTCGGAAACTCATCATGCTGTATCATCTGGCAACGCTGATTGGCGCGAAATCTTTAGAATTTTTCAATTGTAAACTGAATTGGTAGTGACCTTAATTAATTTTACAATAGTGAAAATGTCATCATCTAGTGAGAATGGAGACCCTAATTTGCAAATAGAAGAGAAAAAAAAAGAAATAATTTTTAATCTGTTGCCGTCAAGGTCACAAAGCATTTATTTAAATACTTACGAAAACTTTATGAAGTGGCACAGTGGACAGAAAAACGAGTGGAACTTCGTGAACTTCACTTACGGAAGGAGATTTTCTTACATATTTTGATAAACTTCCCAAAAAATATTAAATTTCAACGCTTTGGAGTACAAATTCAATGTTACAAACAACTATACAGATAAGACATAATGTAAATATAAAGAAATATGTAAATTTGACGGCTTTTCTCAAGAAATTATCCACCGAAAACTTTGGATTTATTGGCTACAAGTTTTCACGAGGACGGATATCGAGAATTTCGTAAATAAGGCACCAAATGAAAAATCAACAAAGGTACGTTTTTTTCTCTTATTATTATTAAACTAAATTGCTCGGTAGAGGTACCAACCAAAATTCACAATTCAGTTCTAAGACACTTATTTTTTTTTTACAGGTTGCTTTAATTTTTGGGATCAGCGGTACCTGCAGAGGGATAGAACTGGCTAAGACTAAGGGAATCTAAACCAGAGGGATGGGCAGCAGCGTCCCTTCTGTGAAACGGTAGCCATACTGCGCTCACCAACCCGCCTGCCAAGCGTGGTGAGTATTGGCAAATACCTCCCAAAATGATGACACAGTTGTGTAAATCTATGGGGGAGGCCTTTGTTCAGCAGTGGACGTATAAATGGCCGATATCATGATTATGATGAAATATCCAGAATTGTACAAATTGTACATATAATTTAAAATGAAATAAATTATTTCATATTGTATTGGATTATTTTATTTTCTCGCAATCGTAGTGAAAAGTAGAGTGTATAGTATAGTAAATTTGTTATTAAAATTTAACCTATGTTAGTTATCAATAATAATCTGTAATAACCTATTTAATATGAAACATAGGTGTCCTAGACGCTTATGTTTATTATAGATCTTTACCTAAAATTTCCGTACATTCCAACCGCAAACGTAAGTTTGTATGAACCCTCTCCACGTGAATTTAACTCGTACTTGTCCGGTTCTTTTTAATGACGAGCACTTTAGCTCCCTCTACCTATATATTAAAATGATGAATATTCAAAAATAAGATGAAAAAAGAAGATGGGCCGTAAATGGGTACAACTACAGGTGACAGCGAACCACTTCCAGCGCGATTAATTCAGGTTGTTAGGTGGTGTAGCACAAATGTGTAAACCGGTGGCAAGGCAGGTTTTCTCATTGTTACACTATAAGAGACTCATAAATGATCCCCGCCTCCGTTGAAAGTTTTGAAGGCACTTTAGAGATTCTTGTCTAAAGATCCAATAAAAACAAGCAGGAACCGAGGCCCTGACGCTAATTTCTAGAGCATTCAGATTCGCTGTATTGCTATACACGTACAGCTCAGGATACAGGAGCCACTCACCTTTAGGCGCACCGTATGCTTCTTTGCCAACTTAGTGGTATAACGAAAGCTCGCCATAAGCTCCTTCGCAATTGTTCGTTTCAGCCGAATAAAGTCCATTGCTGGATACAAGGCTCCCCCAAAGATCGCCACAGCGACTGGTCTGGGTGCGTTGTGTGCTCATTGGGGGGTCCTGCCATAATCACTACGCTTGGCAGGCGGATTGGCGATCGCAGTTGAGTTGTTAATGTACACGAAGGACGCTGCCGCCCATCCTCCGGTTAATCCTATAGTCGCCTATTACGACACCCACGGGATGAGATGGGTTGATGCAATTTGGACCCGGCACCACACGGCAAATACAAAATATGCTTAACAGTAGACTCAATATTTTTGGATTGTGTCACAAGGCTGGAGTCGTCATATCGAATGTGTCCTGCGGGATTGAATTTGTCTCACGGAGAGATAATTAATGCCCCAGAGGGGTTGTACGTTATTTATTATTATCTCATTAATGATCTGTCAAATTACACGAAAATTGACTGCAATATTTTATCAGCATATAAAATTGCCTCTGCTAGAAAAATGTACATTTATGGATCTATAATGGTAACATGATAATTGCATCAGCTCACAATAGCGATTCTGGGAGTGATCGATTCGGCGATCGCAGTATGGTGACGATCCTTGTGGTAATCTAAATAGTAGTATTGCCATGTTTTTCTGAACCTATGTAAAGGGAATTAGTTTATTTATAAACAAAATTACGAAACAGATCAATCTTACAGATTTTTTTGTGAACTTTGGGATGAGACAAGCACGTCTGTTTGTTGTTGCTCAAGTGTTTGCCTGGTGTTAAGCGCCAGACATGTCCATAACAAGTGTAATGCTACCGAGGACTAGTCCAGCTTGACACCACGTGTTAGTCACCTTGAGACATTAATTATTTAGTTTCTTATATCCTGTAATTTCATTAGCTATAGTGTCCTCCAAACCGGAACACAGTAATGTTTAAAGTTTAAAGACTATTGCTTGGTAGCAGAATATCTATCCCTATCAACAGATAGGTAATCAGGTAACAACCTATCTACCTATCCAGCCAGACCCCTAAAATAAGAGACTTGCCACCTGTAGAAGTACCAGGTACCAGTACTACAGTAGCGATTTTATATTCAACCAGTTTTTAGCTACAACCATAATGCCGTGCTGCGTTTCTCAACTCGACCGATATTAATCGGCCAAATTGCCTCAACAGAATAACGTCCAGCAAAAATATTGAATCACAGATGCAATTTCTGAATTCCAAATTGTTTATGGTAATGTTCGGCGTTGCGATACGTGAAATATTCAGGTTTTATTAGCGGCGGCCGACGACGCCGAATGTTCAATAATGACGCTATTACTCCGGTGATCGGTGTGCGATGCAGCGACGAAAAACGTCGACGGCATAAACTTCGTATCTGTACGTGAATGACGTCAACCATTTTATGGTAGGTAATCGATGTAAAGATATGCATGTGCGTCCTCGTTAATGTTTTCAAACAATTTCAGATATGCGATATCATATATATATTTTACCTGTAAGCATACTTTAGCTTTTTACATCGTCGTGTGGTGCCGACTAAGAATATCACCACCCCATCTCATCCCGTGGATGTCGCAATAGGCGACTATGGGATTAGCCGCAGGATAGGCAGCAGCATCCTGCGAGTACATTTATAACTTAAATTGCAATCACCAACCCGTCTGCCAAGCGTGGCAATTATAGTGAAACCACCCAAACAGTACACAACACAAACCCATACTGGCCGTTGTGGCAATCTTTGGGGGAGGCTTCTTCCAGCAGTGGACGTTTTTTGGCTGAAATGATACTATAGCTTTAGGTATTTTTGGGGCTCTCATAGCCGATCCTGCAGCTGGTGTGTTCGTCATTTAAAAAAACCCGGACAAATTCGAATTAAACTCACATGGAGAGGGTTCCGAAATTGCTGAATATATTTGAATATCTTGTTTATTGTTGAATTCGGCGTTGTACCAATAACTTATCCCAAGAACAAACTTAACATTGTAGTTGTAAAACATGGTTTCCCATACATTCCAACCGCAAGCCGTAAGCCGTTTGTCACCCGTAAGCCAAAACTCATCCCCAGGGGGGTGACTGCTTTACATTCACCCTCTTCGAGATGTGCCTATGGGCGTGGCACCAGTGGGTGGTTCTAGTGTGATCATACGAGAACCAGGAGCCTCCTTTAGGTGCCAAAGATAACCGCCCCAGTGGTTTTAGCCCCTTCGTCCTTCCCAGGGGCGGAAGAAGTTCATGAAGAATATCCATAAGGCCCAATAAAAAAATAAAAAATAGGCCGATACTAACGGAGGCCGGACCTCGTCCAGCGCCCTCCATCGGCACCCAAATCCGATTGCGTTTTCTGCGGCACAGACCAGAGATAGTTTCTTCCCATCCATGTTCTGCCGTCATCTTTAGTTTGCATAACGTCCTCGCAAAAGAAGGCATCCCGCGCGCTCTCGCTCTGGACGATGGACTAAACTACGGCCAGAAGTGAGAAGTCACCCTCTTTGACCGCTGTGATGCAGTATGAGACCTACCAGCAGTAAAAACACACGTATATATTTAAATACCCAGGATACAGGAGAAATCCAAACATGGTTGTTTAGAAAAAGAAAGCAACGCTCAAATCACCGCTAGCACATTTATTCTGTGAGTAAATCTGAATCAAAATACCAAATATTGGAAAACGTGGCCTCGCCCTAATAAGTCTTTACTTCGCAGGCCGTAGGTAATGGTGCGTAAATACAAACACTTCTCAGCCGGAAATTGAACCCAACACCACATGTATATCTACTACTACTACTCATCTACTTGTGCCTTAAGAGTTTCTCTATATCGAAACATACATCTTTGCTGTGATAGCTCCTGATTCAAAATTGCAGCAGCACGCTAAAGATTGTATTACTGTTAACACACGATACAGACCGTATGTCTGTATATGTAAGTGGTGTCTCCACACAGTACGCACACCATAGAGTTCGCACACAGTCACACTGTCAGAAACGCATCATACGCAAAATCACGGCCGGTTTATACGATTGCTAAAATTGGCAGTAAACTAATATGTGCCAATAGTGGTACGCTGTAGCGTTGATTGTGAGGCACCTGGTTTAAGTTCCAATCTCGTGAAATAATTTTGCATCAATAACAACCTAGGTAGTAAACCTTTTCATAATGTTATTTCATTAAATGGTTGAGAATAAAAATCTTATTAACGCGACCGTAAATACCTATTCCAAGAAACAGCGTTTTTTTTTTTGGATAAAACTGTTTGTCTACTATTATCCGTGTTGTATCCGGATACAATATAGCATCACTCCATCTTCTGTTAATTCGTAAAAGGAAACTAAGGGACTCTAAATCAGAGGAATGAGCAGAAGCGTCCCTTCTGTGGAGTAGTACCCATTCTGCGCTCACCATCCTGCCTTCCTAGCGTTGGGAGTACTGGCAAATTCCCCCAAAATTATGACACATGGCATGTGACCGGTCATTGTGGGTCATTTGGCTAATATGATGGTGACTGATGGCCGTTGGGGCACAAAGGTTCTTGAAGGTCTCCACCGCGCACCGGAAATCGCAGCGTGGGACGACCTCCAACGAGGTGGATGTCTGTCCTGGTGAAGGCCGCTGGGAGTCGTTGGATGAGAGCGGCATGTGACCGCTCGTTGTGGAAATCTAAGGGGGAGGCCTTTGTTCAGCATTGGACGTCCTGTGGCTGATATGATGATGATTTATATACTATTCATTGAATAAAGATTATAATATATTTTTAAACGGGTTACATCGCGTATATTATAATTTTTGTTTTTCCTAAAGTTTCGAACACTGCAAGGTTCGTGATCGCAGGATGACTAAGCTGATAGGCGTCGTTACAGATTATAAAAGTTATTTTATTTTATCTACCGTACAATACTTATCAAAAATTTGTTTCGATGCACGCAATAATCACTCAAAGTATCGTGGTTTTTTTTTAGTGCGGTATGTTGTTTGGGACTTTATTATTTTAATAACTGGATTCCAAACAGGTGGTACCTGCCAACCATATTCTCTGTTAAAATTAGGATGTTTTTTTATTTCAATAGCCTGACGAAACATTCTAGGTACATATCGGTTCTCTTCGGTTCTCTCGCAAGGACTTAAGATTGATCAAAACGAAGATTATGGTTAGGTTAGGTTAGCGTGTATGCTTGACGTCAGCTATATGTTCTGTTATGTGGCTGGCTATGCTACGCTTTATTTGCCCTATGTATGACAAACCACAATCACAGCCAATCTTGTAAACCCCTGCATATTGTAAAGGTATGTGACATTTCACCGGTTTTAGAAGTTGGATGATCTTCATATGCGGCTTGAAATAGGTTTTAATAGAAGCATACTTCAAGATATGAACAATTCTGTCGGTGACTCCCTTAATAAATGGTAAAACAGCGGGTCGTCGGTCAACCGTGATGGGTTTCGGCTGGCTTCTGCAACGGGGATCTGGAGCTTTCAAATTGTTATTTTGAAGAACTTGCTTCACATGGTTAAGCTCCCCTGCAAGATGGTCGGCATCGCAGATGCCGTGTGCTCTCTGTAACTAAGATTTGGCCACGGTAGCTAACTGACAAGGATGGCGGTGACATTCACTGTTAAGGTTCCTGTCTGTATGGGTAGGCTTTCTATACACAGTGTGACTAACAGAATGATCTGGATTATGGATGAGAAGTATGTCAAGAAAGGCCAAGGACTTGTTATCCTCCAATTCTATACCAAAATTCATTTTCCTTAATCCAGATCATTCTGTTAGTCACACTGTGTATAGAAATCCTACCCATACAAACAGGTACCTTACCTGCATAAGGTATATTAATAGTCTGTAAGGAAAATAAATAGTATCTCAGAATAAAAATCTCGAAGCTATCTCGAACTTACTCTTGTAATACGTAAAAGTTAAAGAGGAAACTCTCCATGGAAACTAATAAACAAACACCAAGAAGTTAGGAATACTTGGAAAGTTTTCAAGAACTTGACAGATTTTACTTACAAAGTTTCCATTATTAGCTCATTAATATTGGAACAACTAAGATCTGCCGACACTAATTTTTAAACTTTGTTCCACACTAAGGTTTCTCCTGTGTCATGGGAATAGTTAACAGACATAAAACACACATGCCCAAGCACCCATACCCAAACAACTATCTGTAGATCATACAAATACATTTTCCGTGCAGGGATCGAACACGTGACACGTAGCGCAAAAAGCCAATTACTTGGCCACTGCGCCTCCTGACAGTTAAGTTTCAGCAGCATCTAGCTAGACTGCGCTAGCTCCGACATCGTTGAGAAAAAGCTATGCTGGTGATGATGATTGGTAATATAACCTTTTTGTATGTAAATTTCTCGTAGAACTGATGGCCGTTGGGGTAAAAAGGTTCTTGAGTTGAGACCGCGCACTGAAAGGTGCAGCGTGCGATGACCTCTAACAAGGTGAACAGACTACCTGGTGAAGGTTCCTGTGAGCATCGGCCTTCGTTCAGTCCTTTGGCTGATATAATGACGATGATGTAAATTGTATGTACTTACAAAATCTCTTATCTCACAAACGTGCACGCTTATTTTGTTAAAACTCTTGAATTTTATTACAAGCTTTTATTTTAACTTGCAATGTATGTTAGTTTGTTTAGGTCAAATCTTTCAAACCAAATTTGAACCACTTCCTCAAAATTCAGACTTTGAAATGTTGTATGCTTCTTCAGTTCTGATGTCAATATACTAAAATGATAGAAATAGCCAGGATTCTACCCCATGAAGACTCTTGACCTTTGCAAAACCAAACATGACTTTTAAACGTATGTATTTCGGCAAGATTAGCCTCGACAACATTGGTTGCGACATTTCTAGGAGAAAAATCACGTTTCTACTGCATGTGGTTCGGTAAAATTGGCGGGTTTTCCGAGTAGTCAAACAACCGCTATTAAAATTTTAAAATATCGCTCAGTTTGTATATTATGCATTTCATTTTACGAGGAAATAAATACGTACGTCAGAAGTTGATTCACCTACACACATAAACCTACTTGAACAGAAACAGAGTATATTGGCAGGCGTCTCGCGTCCCCCATATTTATCAGCATCAGGAAGCTATTAGGTGGAATGTGATACGTCAACAGCATCCTCTCACGTACCAACCACATTGAAGCTTAACGAAATAGAATCACTTTTTACCAATCTCAGAGATTATGTTAGTTATTTATTGTGCAGTAAACATTTCTATGTTCCGGTTTGAAAGGTATTGTATTGATTGAGCTATTATACTACGTACTAGTGGAGACTCCGCACTTCATTACGATGTTCATCCGTTTCTGTGTTAGGATCATTATTAGTATATAGTCGTAAGTAACTAAATAGACATCTTCGGCACTAACGACCGAAATTAATATTCAATCTAATCTAGAACCTTTGGATTTGAGATTAAGGATTTGTCTGTGTTGTGCTATTAGTGATCCTAACACAAAAACGGATGAAGTTCAGAATCTTAATATTAATCTAAAGGTTTTTAGTGAAATGTGGCGATATCGGGGTAATTGAATAGGGCATCGTAATGAAGTGTGGTGTCTCCTCTAGTACGTAGTACGTAATAGCTCAATGACTATAGTTAGTAAAATTATTGTACAAAAAAAGTAGGTACTTTATTTTGCACTAAACATAAAGTTGATGCCTAACTGTCTAGGAAACTCTTAGCAATTCAATATTGTATATAACAACAATAAAGCCTTTATTTTCCAAAACACTTGCACGAGAGAAAATCTCAACGCGGCCACGCCTATATTTGAATGTTTATTCTTTCTCACGGGTTAAGGCTGTCAGCTACATCGGTAGGAAACCTCATTGTGCATGACCTCTTCAATTCCTATGCATAGGTTCGTAATTCTTTACGTGAATAGAAGTAAACTACTGCCACACTCTTCAACATTTACGGCCGTGAATGTAATTTTATGATTTATTTTTAATGTAATTTATCGCACCGTGTAATACCCGGCATAGAATATGCCCTTATTTTCCCATGGGTGTCGTAATACTGAGGCAGCTTGGAATCAGTAATCCATTTGCCTCCCATGGTGAACTTTCATAATCTTTCCGCACCCTTCACTGTGAACTGATACCATGATAAGTAAACTTTATTTTTCACCTGTATATCGAAATTAAGACCACTGATATTACTTGTGTTTCAGTTATTCAATTTATGGGAATTAGACACATTATTTTCTGCAAGAGAATCCTACCAAATGATTGATTTGTGAGATGTAAACTAGGGAATCATATCATAGATAATCGTTACAGATAAGTCAAGTATGCCTAGTGGCCAAAAGCATCGATAAATACATCAAGAGGATCTCGATAGTTTTCTATGATCTAACTCCCCGACATGGCACATATTGAGAAAGTTAACGAAAAGGAAATAAACCCAATATAAATAGCCTTATGTAACTATTGGGTAATTTATTGTTTACCAATGTTTTTGGGTTTCTCCCGTTTTTTTTTGTTTTTTTTTTTATACTACTAAGCTAGCAAACTCGCGAGGTAACAAACAAAAATCTTTTCACGCCCTTTTGAAAGAGCCCCGTGCTGTGACTTGGGAGAACCTCTATAGGGGGCTGATTCCACCTCAGCATGCGTAGTTCATCTGAAACCATGTACGGTACGCTCGTTGGAACGAGCGTACCATACATGGTTTCAGGTGAACTAGTACGAGATCTTTTTGGATCTAGGGTATGCGGTTTCACGGCGATAGCGAGAGCTGCGATGGTAGAAAGTAGTCGTTGTCGTTGAATTCCTTAGAACACTGTCCGTTGCACAAACGGTAGTACAACATATACAGGGAAGCAAAATCTCTCATCGGACTTTCGGAGTTCTAGAGAGCTTGAGAGCTTAAAATCGTTGAAAATCCTTACTGCACGTTTCTGGACTGTGTCATAAGATCTAAGCTCCAGCCCGAAATCCAGGAAATCTTACCATAAATAAAGTTTAAGTTTACAGACATAAATCTCACAAACACTCAGATCCAAAACAACTACATTTCGATTAGAAGGGAATAACTAGTGAATTTACTGGGAAAAATAGACTAAATAATTTCCTGTCTCGAGGTGACGAGCGTACTGTAGTGCCATACAGAACCAGTCTGGATAGCAATACAATTGTTATGGGCAGGCATGAGGCTTACCACCAGGCGAATGTCTAGCTAGTCTCGTTACCAGATTGTATAAAAAAACGACGTGCTGGGATCAAATCCACCACGCGCAGCGCAGATAGCCAAGCGCAAAGCCACTGAGCCAAACAAGCCGTCGCGTTAGCATGCCAGCTTCGAGATCACAAAAAATCTGTGCCACCATGTCGCTCCAGCGATATCAGTGATGGCCATCAGGACGTCGACCGGTAATTTGACCTATGTAGATAGGCTTGATCTATACCACGATCTTCTCGGGTTCTCTCGACTTGTAATGTAGTCTGTACGATTTCGCTTTTCCGATCACATCTTTACGAACAAAGTTTACTATCGAATCTACTGTATTAAAAAAAACTATTAACATCAGATTATTCAGTATGTTATCTAAAAAATCGCTAATAATCCAAACAGTTGATCAGATAATCTAAATTCCAAGTCATAAAATTTTAATTCACATAGTTCAGTTTCGATTGGGGTTGGCGTAGACGAATAATAAAAAGATTTTACTCGAAGTTGTGGTTCTATAGCACCAACCCATCTCATCCCGGGGGTGTCGTAAAAGGCAACGATGGGATAAACTGGAGGATGGGCAACAGCGTCCTTCAACTAAACTGCGATTGCAACTCGCCTGCCGAACGTGGCGATTATGGCAAAACGTCCCAATGAGCTCACAACGCACCCAGATGTGTCATTGTGGTGGTGTTCGGAGGTAGCCTGTGTCCAGCAGTGGATTTTATTCGGCTGAAATGATGAAAAAATAGAAGTTGGACTTATTAATAGTCAAGATTAGGTAATAATACCAGGTAAAAACATATAGGAAGAGTATACACAAACAAAGATATAGCTAGACGGTTGGTCGACACTTCGCGTGATCAGAGGGCTGGCCTTTTCTTTGACCAACGAATAAGCATTGCCATTCAACGTGGCAATGCTGCCAGCCTTCTAGGAACATTATCAGCTGACAGCGATGAGGAGGTATACTTTGACGCCTGAGTACATGTTATACTTTTCTATATTTATTATATACATAGTTATTTTTTATGTTTAGTGTAATCATAAATAGTGTATTTATATTTAGTTTTAATGTGTATAAAAGCATAATTAGTATATTCCACAATACACAAACTCGATGAATTAGTAAATAATTGGTACGCTATACAGCATTAGAAGTCTGATTGTTAAATATAAGAGTGCAACCTTAGATTCATACGTAGTTCAATGCATAGACGGAACTTTTATTTTAGGGTAGCGTGAAGTAACATTCTTCTTCTTTTCGAATCGTCAGCAAACCTAGACGTTGTCAGCCCAAAATTTTGCTACGAGAATTGCATTGTCAGTAGCTTTCATTAGATTTTCCTGTGTGCAGTTGTTTGGGCACGTAGGGCATGATATCAAGTCTGCGTGCTCATACCAAGTGACCCCCGAGAAGACATGGCGCGCACGTGGTAATGTGCCGCCGTGTGCGCAGCAGAGCGCACAGCACAAAGACTTGGGGGGAACCTTTACAATCCTCCCCGAGAAGTGCCTGGGGGGCTGCCGTTTTACAGCCGCCTGCCCTTCGCTAGAGGGGGTGACCGCTTTACAGTCATCCCCTCCGAGATGTCCCTAAAGGCGTGGCACCAATGGGCGACTCTAGTGTGATCTTACGAGGACCTGGAGCCCGCCTTCGGTGTCGAAGATGACCGCTCTAGTGGTTTTAGCTGGTAGGAGCCGGCATACCCCTTCGCCCTTCCCCGAGGTGAAGGTAGTTTTTTTCGGCTTTTAAGTCTTTGTGGCTCAGGATCGAAATTGGAAACTGGGTGACGGGTGTAGCGTAGCATATTGGTTTTTTCGGAAGAGCCTGCCACGGCCCTGCAAACCGCTGGAGGCGCTATTCCAGCTGGCAGATAGAGCATTTGTACCGAGGTCAGTTTTAGGCAACCAGTAATGATCCGGCAGAAGTGGCAGAAGTTCAGAAGATTCACTTAATGCTGTATCTACCAACTTTGCATAGGCTGAGCGGCTCAATACTAGCCCTGCGTATTCACCTGCCGAAAAGGAAAGCGCCAGGCCAGTAGTCCACAGAACATCTGGTGAAGCTCCCCACTTCGAAGCAACCAGCTGGCGAAAAAACTGTTTCTTGAGTGCTTGATTTTATAGCAGTTCTTCCTATAAGTTCGTGACCTATCCAGAATAACACTTAAATACCACGGAAAATCATTATGCTCAATGGGTACCCCACGCCATTGGATATTAAGCTTGCGGCTCGCTTCTTTATTGCATATTCCACGCATGTTTGGGTCTTGCTCGGGTTTGGCTTTAAAGAGTTGACGTCATAGTATTCTCCCAAGCTTTGCAGAGCAATCGATAAATCGACTTCAGCCTTTTCAAAACTAGAAGCTTGGGAAGTAAGAGCAAGATCATCTGCATATAGGAAGCGGAACGTGTTTACTACACCCACAGGTAGAAAGCGGTAGTCTCTTCGCTACCAGGAATGGTCACTAAATATTCCGTCCATTAAATCTCTCTCCATGAAAGTGCAGATAAAATCCAAACAGGAAAAATTCTAATGCGCTTAAGTAAATTATCTGGCTAAAACAACTCTTTATAAGACGGGATTTACACAATGACCGTATCCAAACCACCAAAGGGACGCGAGGCAAGCTTAAAAACGAAACATTTTGCACGGAACAGATAAAGATCTCGCCTCGTAAAACTAAGTAAATACAACGAAGCTCTTGAGTTGAGTGTAGAGTGCATAAATTGCCCCCTATCTGACCATCGCCTGACCCTTAATGGCCACAAGGTGGGACACGATCGTTATCGTGAAAATGGGAATTCTGGTCGCCAGCTACTTTGTCGATACAAAGAAATTTTGTAGCTCGTTTGCTCGCAACTAATGTTTCCAAACTCGGTGACTAGTTTTCCTGATAAAACGAATAAGCGTGATTTATCGTGTTGACATTACAATATGTTCTTATGGCGTTGTGAGCGTGCATGGGATTTTGTTTATTATATTTTGATTTCTTTTTACTGACACATAAACGGAAAATCCAGTCAGAATATAGCCGTAATTAATTTAAGTCTCAAAATAAAATTAAAAACAATGTGCTGCTTATGGACTACTGTTATATATACTACACAGCTGTGGCCCAATATTCTCAGGCTGCAAGCTAATTTACTTCGCTAATATCCGATTAAGCAACCACATCTCCTTTATGAAGAATGCGAAAAGCCAATAATAAAACACCAATCTCCTGATAGAATAAATTTCTAGCCCTTTAATACCGCTATGGTATTTGCATCTTGACCATTCAGTGACGTTAATATCCCTAACAAAAACATATTTGGGTTCACTGTGAGTCCTTTGATGTAAGTCAATATATCTTGGGCAGCAATATGAAAACATAAATAAAGTCATCCAAGCAATATAAACAAATTTCTTGAGAGTCTTAAATCTGCTGTTGCCGGCGGAAATATCGGTACCAAACTGCAATAAAATTGCGATTTTTTAAACTTCATACTGCTATCGAGTAAAAGCCGTAGAAACTGCTGGTAAGTTGCTTAAAGACTATTGAAAAAGAGAGGAGCCTGCGAGGCATCGTTTTGTTTTCAGTGAAATACACAACTGTTTTTCCAACCAATTTAATCGAATACTTATGGAGTTTTTACTGCTATTTATTCTATGCTCGGGAATCTCTTCGAGCAACGACAATAGCAAATAAATGAAAGCTCATTGTAATCTCCTTGCATTTACTATTTGTGTTGTAATCCTCATAAATACGACTAAGTACATATTATCGCACTGAAAATCTAGAGAACTAATATGAGCGATCTTAAATCCACAAGTAGAAATCTAGGTCTCGTCTGGGAATTACGTGAAAGCCCATTTCAAAGCAAACGTCGCATCGTCTACTGCCTATGGAGAACGGTATGCCACCACTAAAGTGATTGTTTAAATAGGAAAACTTGTAGTAGTAGATATGGGAGGCGGTAAGGCTTCAATAAATCAAAATTATTGGCAAAGTTTTGGGCTAGCTAGGCACCTGAAATATTAATTCCCCCCATATTTCATTACACTTGAAACATTTCGCGTCAATTACGGATAGTTTTGGTAGGTATGCTTCCGCCTCGTACAAAACATTGCTGTCATAAAATATGCAAGTTCATAGTTTGATTTAATTAATTAGACAAGCGTCTGACATTAAAATAAACAAAAAATGGAGATAAGATTAAATTGGGTATTTATAAGTAAGAAAAGAATTCGAGAAATAAAACTATACAAACAGTGCACTTAGGCATCGAAGCACTCGTAACGTGCCCAAAATACAGGCAGCACGTTGGATAGCAATGCTAACTCTTAGAAGCTGTTTGGTCACATGAAGCATCTAGTTGCTACTGCTACTTAAAAATATGAAATGAGCCTAGCACTTAGACCTGAACGTACATATCTACTTACGAGGTTGCTACATTTGTGACATTTACGAGTTACTGCGACTGCACTGCCATGTTAGCACAATCCGCTGAGGTTGAAAGATGAGATGAAGCAAGGGTATCGACACCAGTTACGTCTCATACCAGAGGCTTTCTTATCTTCTAAGGCAGGCGTGGTATGCAGCCAGATTTCTTCACATCGTCACGTGCCTAGCCAACAGGTTCTAAAATAGCTGGCATGCGTGGCGAGAGCACGACGAATGATGTCGATAATGTTGGCATGTCGTAAATTGCTATGTGCACTCCATTTTTTACTTATTTTTATTTGTCCCAGTGGATATTCTTCATGAACTCCCTCCGGCCTGAGGAAGGGCGAAGGGGCATGCTGGACTCCTACCGGCTACAGAAAGGGTGACTATAAAGCGGTCACCCCCGGGGGAGATTGTAAAAGATCCCCCCGAAGACTCACTGTATGCTATGTTGCGCACACGGCGGCGCGTATCCTACCACAACAGCACCAAAACGTCAACACGTAGTGAACTGAAAAGTTCTGTCATCTTACATAGTGCCCATATTAGGTGACGAGATTGACTAAAGCCAAAAATCTGATTCTAATTCGCCAGCAGATCGTATGTTAGAAGAAGCTGACATGAAGCAATCGTTACAGGAGCGGTAGTTTGCCGCCTGAAGAAAGAACTTAAAAGTATTTTATTAGGTGGTAATAAGTGCGCGCCGTTAACCCCAACCATTTTAGTGGCCTAAAATGGTTGGGGAATAGTGCTAGTTTTAATGTAGGTACTTCTTTGGCATACTCAAGTGGATTCAGATGGAACTGAATGTCCTGAATAGGAATGTTTGTACATTGCTGGCCACAAATTAGACCGAGAATCGAGGGTAATTCTCGATGTTTAGGAATCCTACAGAAATGTAGAGGTTGAGGCTTTTTAAATACGAAAACTCCACAACCGCGGTATCACTGAGTATTTTCACCGTACCGAAGTGAGGATGCACTGAATATGTGGTCACAATAGAAAAAAGCCTCAACCTGGTCGGGTTGGCTAAAGAGATCTGGCGCAAACCTGCTGTGCTTACAACGAATATTTGCACAGGCATAACCAACTGGCCAGGACCATCATCGAGCAACTTGCTTTGAGTACAAATTTGTGGTTTTTGAGATACCTTATTAATATGTGCCCGACCCAGTTTTGATAAAGTTCATGTCACATTGTACTGAAATCAGGTCTATGATCACCGATAGGACTATCAATATCGGCAATAAGTATATTGTGGATAGATGTAGTATGGTGGTGGCACCGGATAGGTCCCGTCGACGTTGTCGTCGCCGGCAAAAGCTAGTCAGCTAATAATATTTAATGACATTAGGTACTATTGTTGACAATATTAAAAAACGTTATGGTTCGGAAATAAAGTTATTGGTGATAGGAGTACTATTCTGAACTAATTTTATTTTGGACAATTATTCTTGGATATTTTTTATTAATTTAAGAGTAAAACTAATTCGTGGATATTTGTGTGAGTAAATGACAATTATAAACTTTGGGGACATAAAAAAATATCGTTCCCAAAAAATATTATCACATCCTAAAATTTCGCAATAAGAATTACATAATACAATAATTTGTTTCAAATGAAAGTCTTACCCAAAACCTCTGTCATTTTCCCAGAAATATTTACGCAATCTTTTCAGAAGCCCAAACATCTTCTCAATTGTAATAAGAGTGGACAATAAAAGAGAAAGCCCGACGAACTCTCGCCCACAGGCCGGCGACACGCCACAACTAAGCGTTGTAAATTTAGCGAAAAATATTTCTTTCGTGAAGAAAAACAAAGGCGACTTTATCCCCGGGTTGAAATTTATGAGATGCGCCGCGGATTAAAAATGTTTGCCGTGCCCTCGGGCGCGGGCTCGGCTTCATTAGAGCGTGTTTCTGGAATATTCTGATTAATATTTACCTTCCACTTCTTGCGGATTGTAGTTCATTAACCTTTTGTCATGTAATCGAGGCCTGTGCAAAGAAATTAGGTTACTCCGAATATTTTTAAATATTTACCGAATGATCTGTATAGTGAGAAATCGCAGATGGCGCCAAAAAGCGGCTGCTACAATCCAAACTTTTGGATGCAGAACTGAACTGCATTAATTTTAAACGTTCATAGTTCGTTCGTTACATAGGCATTACGTACAGTACTATAGTTACGAGTATAAATATTTCACAGTTGCGTGGTGACATGATCTGCAAATTGACGTCTCTAATGAAAAAATGCCACTGAATAATAAGTTAGCTACACATGTAAGACATTATGTGCATAGTTGTAAACAGTGAATGATGAAGCAAGACTTTAATAACTTAAACACTTTTATTAACTCCACTTGTAGCTAACAAGTATGCAAAAATCTTACACTGCATTTTATAATAAAATCGTAAAGAGATGAAAACTGTACATTTAATATGTTTGAGAAATTCACTGCTACGTGCTCCAGCTAAGGATTTGGTAACAAACCTGCAATTTTATGAATATCTGTCGGTTTGTGTGTCTGTGTGTTTATATGTTTGATGAGAACACCAAAACTACATTATAGAATTAGTTGAAATTTGGCAAAAATGTCACAACAAATCATCACTCTTTTCTACGGAGGTGAGTAGTATAACAATATATCTAGGTTATGTTTTACATCGAATATTTTAAAAAAATAATTTGAACACTGAAACAAGTGAACGCATTCGTTATCAGTACGTAACAAGAATTAGTATTAAACAATTACCATCACAATATATCTAAAGGGAGCTAAGCCACAGATTTTAAAAATAAGAACGCGTATTTCGTAACCATTCGTAATTGGTTACGTGCCCTGCTGACCTGATACTTGGAATGTGATTGTGAGATCGCGGGATCAAGTCCACTCCATTCAATCTTACTTTTTGGATTATGTTTTGTATGAATTTTTACTTATTTGAAAAGCAATTTTTATACTATTTATTTAGTCTGGTATAGGTAGTTAGTTTATTATTTTCTGGGAAATGTGGTTGCTTAACCGGTCATTTTTTGGCGAAGCCAAAAGAGGCCTCCAGCCAGGCTTAAATTTAGTATTAAAAACTAAGCAACTTTCGCTAAGGGCGCCCCCTGCGGGACACAGACCTCGGCTTAGGGCGTTGCTGGGGATAACAAGCTATTGTTTTGGGGACAGCTGGATCGGTATTATTTCAATTGTGTTAAGGGACATTTAAAGCTACATGCTCGGCACGGGCCGGCGCGAGCAAGAGACGGGAGGGACTTGAACGGGAAGGTGACGCGGCGATAGGCCTCCGCGACGTCGGTGAGGCGGGCATCCTCGGCGGCGAGGGCGGTACAACGGTCGGGTGTTGAGTGAACGAGACAACGCGAGTCTCTTTATGTGATCTAACGTGATTTTATCGTCTGGATCGACCAGAACGTGCCTCGGGCGGCGTACTCTACTGATACGGGAGGGTTGGTAATCGGCGGCTGATACCACAAGGGGATTTGGGTGGGACAGGGCAGAATCGAGATAGCGTTTAGACGCTTGTTTCATAAATTGCTTGATGGTCGGCAAGTTAAGATCGAAATGAAGTTGGTCATTTCGCATGTACTGAGGCGCTCCGGTGGCCTTGGCCTTGCGCACGAGTTTGGAGGGTTTCGAATCTACGGAGTGGGCGTGATTCAGCTTAATTGCAATTAACCTACGATATTTTATTTATACGTACCTGAATTCTTTGACCAATTAGGGATTCTAATGAGCCTGTGTCGATGCATTTTCTTTTATTTGGTTGTTATTGATACCGGATTCAAAAGTTTAAAAGGGATTTTAAACTGCTTCTAGAAAGCCAAGGCCAATCTCTCTTGAAACTGCCCATGGCTTCTCAGATGCAACTACTCTAACTAATCTATTCGTGAAGCTATTGAATCGTGAGGCTATTGAAATTAAAAAACATCCTAATTTTAATAGAGAAGATGGCTGGCAGGTACCACCAGTTTGGAATCCTGTTATTAAAATAATAAAGTCCCAAACCAAATACCACACTAAAAAACATCACACACTGTGAGTGATTACTGCGTGCATTGAAATAATTTTTGATTATAATTGTACGGTAGATAAAATAAAATAACTTTTTAAAATCTGTAACGACGCCTGTCACCTTAGTCATCCTGCGACCACGAACTCTGCAAAGTGTTCGAAACGTCAGGAAAAACAAAAAACCTAAAATATACGCGATAGAATCCGTTTAAAAGTGTTTTATTATAATGTGTAATACTCGCGAAAACCTAAGACTTTATTATGATCAGATCATATTTTTCAGTAAAATTAGTATGTTAAATAAGTAAAGTGTTATTTTATAAATAAGCCTAGCTGTGTTTAGCGATTTCACTCGCCGTTAATTTTAAAAGAAATCTGATTATTTATAAATAATTTGGAGTACTTTGCCATACTTAAACGTTCGCCTCTTCTCGGTAATGCTCGGATCTCGCCGGGCGCCTGCCCTCGGCCCCCGATCAACCGCGTCGCAATGCCCGCCCGCGCTATTTTCGTTTTCACTTAGCGTGCTTTGTGACTTTTTCTTTTTGCACGGCTTTTAAAGGTCGTAAAGTGATATTAAATAGCCTTCCTCAAAAATTGTGCTATCAAATGCATTTTTTTTTTCAAGTCTGACTTGTAATTCCAGGGATTAGCGCGTACAAACAAACTATTCTGCTTTATTATATTAGATGTAGTAAAGATTGAGAATTAGTGTAAATACTTTGAGCGCCGTACGCTTTTATATGCTAATAAAATATAGGTACAATAAAAGTAGGAATGTATAAAATAATTTAACCGATAAATAAGTTTGCTTTTTAGTGCACTGTACATTGTACAAGTTTTTTTAAACTATAATATGATTCAGAAAGAATCCGACAAGACGATTTTTGACTGGCATGGTTTAATAAACTTAGTGCTGACTATGCGTCGGTTGTACCGTAGATTTGAAGACAAAGTACGGACTAGCAGCCTAGCCTTTTTGAGACCTGAATATAATTTATAATTTACACTAAATAGGTACACTTTTTGAGCAGGACACGTCGACAGCCTCCGACGAGATGGACAGACGACCTGGCGAAAGTCGCTGGGAATCGTTGGATGAGAGCGGCATGTAACCGCTCGTTGTGGAAATCTAAGGAGGAGACCTTTGTTCAGCAGTGGACGTTCTTTCGCAGATATGAGATGATTATGGCAATACGATATGCCCGCTCATTGTGAAGCCTTATAGTGATCATTGGGAGGTCCATGTGCAGCAGTTTATGGGCTGATATACGTAACATATTTCTCTGATAGCTTCATCCTGAAACTGTTCCAATTTCAAGTTAAATGTTCCAACTTCAAATTAAACAGCCGGTTACTACATATCTGGCCATTGAAAACTCGGGCCTGATGTTATTTACTATTATTGAATAATTAAAATACAATCATTCCATATATTTTAGGCATATAATCCCTACATAAATATGTATTAATGAGCGTTCAAGCGTGTACTTGATAGCTCTACATTGTGTTATTAGCGGAGAGTCTATCGGGGTCAAATGACTCAGCCGGATAATTAATACTGTCCCGTGCCTTTTAGACATTATTCAAGTAAGGATCGGTGCGACCTTATCAAATTCGGCCCTTGGGTTTGGCTAACAAACTTGAGGTATTGCGTTTCGTCTCTCCTTCGTAATACAAAATAACGTAACTCAAATTCAATCAATATTTTTTATAACAACTTTCATTGTGCAGAATATAATGCCAATTATTGTCTACCATACTGCGCTGACCAACCCGCCTGCAAAGCGTGGTGAGTAGGTGATGTCAAATTCTCTTTTCAAATGAATATTGGGTGGTATGATAATGATGATGCTAATATTATATACTAGTTGGGACTCGTTGTTAATTTTAAAGAAATTTAGAGTACTTCGACATAGACACGACATAGAATATATATTGGATTTCAAGGGTTTAATTTTTTTTTGCGCGGTTCGCTAATTATTTTTCTATAATAAAAGTAGCCTAAGTTGTTCCTTATAACATCAGCTATCTGCCAGTGAAAGTGAAGTCCCGTCAAAATCGGTCCAGCCGTTTAGGAGATTACCCGTAACAACAGACAGACAGACAAAAGGTAGGTACCGTATATACTTTTATATGTATTTAGTAAAAATCTGACAAACAGACAAAGAAACAAACAAGAACAAATTTTGACATTACAAACAGACACTGCAATTTTATTCATTTGTTTAGATGTCCGCTACGGGGGCAGGGACGGTGGCGTAAAGCGGAGGGTGATCCCGTGCGGGGTTCTATAGGGGTCTGATCTCGGTTCCCTCTTATGGAACTTCAATCAGAGAGGATGCAAAAAAAGTCCTGGTTAATTCATCAGTACTGTGAAGCGAGGACAGGAACGGCGGTAAATTTTCGTATAGTCAACGCCTTTAACTCTATCCCGTGGTGCGATTAGGGGGACGCTAGTCCAGCATCAGTGCCCCCCTATGCCTATGCCCTGCAGGGTATCATCGGGGTTTATCTGCGCGACAGGCATGGTCGCTATGTGGGCAGGGACGGTGGCGTAAAGTGGAATGAGATCCCGTGCGGGGTTCTACAGGGGTCGGTTCTCGGTCCCCTCTTATGGAACCTCGCTTAAGATATGGCCCTGCGTGTCGTTCTCCCCGCTGGCGTCAGCTTAGTCTGTTACGCTCTGAGTTTGTGGATAGCGCCTCAAAAAACCGAAGCGCTATCCACAAACTGCTGCTGTTCGTGGGTACATGTTGGTGACGCGCGAATTAGAGTGGGCCAGTACATGAAGTACCTGGGGCTCATCCTGGACAGTCGTTGGGGATTCGAAGAGCACTTCGAGTGACTTGTCCCCCGGGTCGAAAGGAGTGAAGGACAGTGATATAGACCAGTTTGTGAAGCGTGGTGATTACAGCAAATTATACCAATGTTTTTTGTACCAGTCTTTGATGAAGCCCTTGTTCAGTTATAGACGTCCTGGATTGATATGTTGATCCCTGCTGATATATAAGTCCTACGCACGACGTCGTGGGAGGGTTCCTAATACAATTATTTTACCAGCCCTTCTTCTTCTTCTTAAACTTCTTGCCAAAACTGTTATCTTTTTCAAATTACATTCGACTTTTACTTTTTGACGAAGTCATCCTTCATCTTCATTTCAATCAATCTCTTTCATGACTTCATACCTTTTATCTCCATTACTGTCCACTTCATGATTCATTCTTTATTCAAATCAAAATTCGAATTTAGTATTGTGGTGTCGAATCATTCATATTTTGATAATTATCATTCCACATTCAATTCTGAACGCTAGTGGTTGGACACACAGTTGTCGCTCTGACAAATAGTCTCCTGCAATATTACAATTACTTATTTTTAATTAGCTTAAATTGTGATAGTAAGCTATATTTTAAAATTTATATAATAATCAGCATGAAGTGTTGAAGTTGTGAATATCAATATACCTATATAACACATATGCTACGTTTCATTGAATCGCAATAACTGAACTCCGTTACTTGCTGCCGTGGAGAGAGCCTCCTAGTTGAGCTAACCGGGAAGGAAACACGGAGGGAGGCACTCCGCGACAACTTTAGTTAGGTAATGTCGTTTTGGTCCAAAATTTACGTATAGCTTTTGCTTCTCGCATTTATGGAAGCTGTCACAAGTTTTGGATAGAGAAAGTAGACATCATTATAAAGAATACACTAACCTCAGTTTTAAATGTGGCTCTGGACGACCGAGCTTGGATACAAGCCTCACTGCCCATTTGCATGGGTGATCTCGGCGTCCGAAAATTGTTTTAGAATTGAATTGTTAATTTATTCAAATTAGGTCTTAATACTCTTTTAACGTCAGAAGTAAAACAAATACACCTAAGACAGAACTCATATAACTCATAAGACCCTAACCCTAAGCTTTCTAATGTTTAAGCTGGAGAACGAACAGCGCACACTGAATAAAATCGGTTTGCACGTTGACTACAATACTTTATAGGTTAAATAACTCTAACTTACATATAACTCTTTACTTTTTCTTTTTTAAACGTGGCCACACACTAGGAGTTCTCCTGTGTCGTTGGTGCGTTTACATACACAATACACCCAGACCCGGAACAACTGCAGATCATACAAATATATGTTCCATGCGGGAATTGAACCCACGACCCGGAGCGCAGCAGCCGACTGTGTCAACCACTGCACCAACCATGCCGTCGTCTTTAGCTAATATAGCTAAACCCAACGTACAATTTATAAAATAGCTTAGTCACTTATAACTAAAGAGTTTAGTAGTCACCAGAGAGCTAAACATTTGATTACAAGTAGCATCGATTTATGTAACCTACTACTAAGCATTTTTTTCAGTGCAACAAACTTTCCAGTAGATAACACGTTTGTCTGTCATAACACTCATAACGCATAATATAATAATTTTAAAGCGAAGCTTCTTAGTGCACTTAGTTTGGAAAGGGGATTTCACACACAAAATGTGGGACGGGCGAACACGACGATGTAACGCACCTCATTAGCTGATCTAGCGCCTATTGTTGCCCATGTAAGCGAGAGAGGCAGAGTAAATTACAGTTAAAGTATTCTGTGCTAGTATGTCACATCTAGACTATTATATTATTATATGGTATATTGAATGTAGCACAGGATAGGACGCGAGGCCGTGACACAATGCCAGCATTGTGATAGCCACCAGGATACCGTACAGCACACGCTCGCGCACGCACGCACGTGGCCTGCGTGGAGGCCGAGTGGCAGATACTGGTGGATCGGATCGGACAAGATCTCTCTCTGCCAGCAGTAGTGTCGGCTATGTTGGCAGATCATGAAAACTGGAATGCAGTGGTCTCCTTCTGTGAGAGCGTGATGGTCCAGAAGGAGACCGCAGAGCGGGAGAGGGCCGATCCTGCTCGAAGAAGGAGGAAACGGTACCGGGGTAACAACCGCCCTGGTGCCTAATACCTATATAGCTGAAACCCCCTGCCATCGCTGTAAGACGGCGGGCCTCTGGGTTCGTGGGTGCGTAGATTGGGCAATCTGCGTGCCGACATCGAGCGACCCATGACAAGACGGTGGCGCGCAGGTGGTCACACGCCGCCGTGTGCGCATCACAACACAATGCGCAGGGCCGCATCGGGGGATCCTTTACAATCCCTCGGGGGGGTAACCGCTTTACAGTCACCCTCTCCGAGATGTGCCTATGGGCGTGGCACCGGTGGGCGGCTCTGGTGTGATCGTACGAGGTCCTGGAGCCTCCCTGAGGTGCCGAAGATGACCGCATGTCCCTTCGTCCTTCCCCGCGGCGGAGGAAGTTCATGAATAATTTTCACTGGGCCCAATAAAAACAAAATAAAATGTATATTGAATGTAACTATTATGTATTAAAGTATTATTGTTATCATATCTCTCTTCACGGGTTCACCCTGTGCAAGGAGGAACCCGGCCTTTTGATATGCTTACTCAAGGGGATGGGTCCAACCGGCAGAGGCCCTATAAAAAACTTCAGAACAACAAAAACCTATTGAAATATTTTCTTTTCATTTTAGTACTTATATTTTTAAATAGCTTTGTTAAATTCGGTGTTACTTAAATACGGAAGAAGCTTCGCTTCTGTCGGGTGTCACACGATAACTACCTCCGAGTTTTTAAATATCTAAAATAATAAAGTAACAAATAATATAAGCACTAAGGAGCTGCTCATCAGTTACATGGCCATTAGCCAACAGGTTCTCGTTCCACTCCCGAAAAATTCTGTCGACATGTTGGATAGATTATATATAAGAAGGCATATCATATGCATATCTAATTAACAGAATAAAAATTAGAACACAAACTACCCGTGAGCTATAATTCCTTTGATTATTTATTATAATGTGAAACAAGCCCTAAAATACTAAAACATAATCTTGTCCTGTCAACAAAGTAAACTGAGTACTTTAATAATACCAGTAGCAACGCTGACACGCTACTGAGTAACTGTTCATAATTAAAACAATTGTTCCAAGACTTTATAGATAAGACGTAAACTTGCTAACACTTCGGAACGCTTGAACACGCCACTCGCCAAGGTATCTACGATCCGGGCTACCATCGATCAGACTCCTTATCTGATATTCAAACTACATCATTCAACATGAATTACCACTTTGTTACTTTATTACTGAACACAATGGAGGCCTGCCTTTGTGATATGGAAGAAATGTTTTATTTAGGACAGTGTATTTTTAAGTTCTTGTAACGTCTGCTCGTGACCACGGACGCTGCAAAGTGTTCTAAACGTCGAGCGAATTAAGAGTAGTATTTTAGTTTATATATTTATCTTGCATGGATTTATGTTCCACTATACAAACGTGTGCTTAATTTTGTATTGCAGGTATGATGTTTCAGGTACTTATTATGAACAAATGTGTTTTTGTTTTTGTCAGATACATTGAATATTCATTCAGCACAGTTAGTTTGCTTATAAATTCTCACAAGAAAATAATACGTATGGTGTAGAGGGTGAGCACCACCCTCATCCCTTCCCAGGGGTATTGGCGACTATGGGATTATCCAAGGGATGGGCAGGCGCGTCCTTCACTTAAATGTACAACGCAATTGCGATCGCCAACCCACCTGCAAAGCGTGGCGATTAAGGCAATAAATCATCAATGTGTACACAATATAAACCCAGATCAGTCGTGGCGATCTTTGAGGGAGGACTTTGTCCAGTAGTAGTTTTTTTTCGGCTTAAATTATGATGATGAAGACAATAATAATAAAATCCGCCGGATTAGTCAATATTTTGGATTGTATCCGGGTTTTGTAAGCTATCGCAAGCGCTATGCTGCATCACGTGCCTCAGAGTCTGACTGGGTCGTGTCATTTGGAGATATAGCATGATCCTACACTTATTGCAAGTTCTTAATTAAAGTGCAATTGATTTTTGCATGTTTTCAACAACATGATGTAGATATCCGAATAACTCGCGTGCGAAGCCGCGGGCAAGGGCTAGTTGAAAAATATTTACATTGAATATACAATATATTAGTCTGGTTGCCACATTATATCATAGAAATAAATACTTTTGATCTCTTGTACTTTGTCTCGCTCACTACCTTGAGCAACAATATGCGCTGCCCAGCCAATGAGATGCGTCGCATCAGCACGTTGCGTTTGCTGGTTTCTTGTTTTGTATATTGAGAATACATATTTAAAGAAATTAATTGCAGTTTTATAACGTGCACTTCATTTTTTTTAATCTTTGCCCCGCTCTAGGATTTCTCCTGTGTCGTGGGTGCGTTTACAGACATACGCTCCACACATAATACACACAGACCCGGAATAACTACATGCAGATCATACAAATATTTATAGATATATTTGTTCCGTGCGGAAATCGAACCCGCGACCCGGAGCGCAGCAGCCGATCGTATCTCACTTTTTTGTAGTATTGTAAATATATGAATTTAAAGCTTAAATGGAAAATGAGAATAAAGGCTATATTTATACTCCATCGGACGTTATATAAAAAAAAAACATGTAATTAAACAGATAACTGTGTTATCTCTAGTAGATAATAATTGCTTAGTCAGGCTGTTATGTTAACAATCGTTGTAATGGAAAAGAATGTTTCCCATACACGAGAAATCCACAACTTCACGTAACGTGAATTGAAATGTAATATGAAATTGAAAGTAACAAAATATAACACTTTGCAAAGGTTTTGTGACTTAATAGCTACGGCTCGAATTGTTCGGTCTGTGAAGTCAATCGATCCATCTGACATCATGTCTTAGACCGAATATAGCTCGCACAGTCTCGGAGAATACGAACTCGTTGATCCCGGATTACATCAGCACTTAAATGACCACTGCTTCTCAATTAAAGCTACGATGATAGAGGCCATAATCACTAAGGTTGGCAGTTAGATTGGTGATCACAGTACGTTGTTTGTTTGCAGACAGAAAGATGGTGGTGCCCATCTTTTACATGCACTGATGGTAGGTAGTAGGCCGGCTAGGTAGGTACCAGCTCAGTGCCAGATATTCGTCGCTAAGCAGTAGTGTTTCAACTTTAGACTGTGCTCCGTTTAGAAGGGCACTGTAGCTAGTGAAATTACTGGGCATAAGAGACTAAATAGCTATACGTATTATAAAAAAAATAAAAAAAATAAAAAAAAGCGTTTATTCGGTGCAACCAAAGACACAAAACATACCAGTTAAACGAAACAAATCATAAACAGGAAACAGATAAAATAATCAGATCACATAATCAGTCTCGGAACGACCAGCGAGCAATGTGTGTCTCAAGATTGCACCAAATGGGTGTCCAGCTCAGCATATGCCAGGTATTATTCCTGACGCTGGTATTCTGCTGGATCCCTGCAGTGACATACGGATGTCGAGCAGACCAGATACACGAACAGTTGGTGGTAATAGTTTTGTGTGTGCTGTGTTATTAAAGTAGGTATACCCACATTCTCATGTATTAAAATTGTATTCAATTTAAAATTAAATTAAAATTGCGAACTGGTAGCTATTGTGTTGATTTGATAATAATATAATAATGTCCACATTTGAATTCTTAATTATAAATTATGTACGTATTTAAATATTTCAATGTAATATAATATATAACATAACGTCTATTTTATCACCCATGAAGACAAAAGGTATTAATTAGTTAATTGGTTACTTATTGATAATAATTTATGATAGTATTTTTCAAGATATATTTTTGTTTCCAGGCTTCACGCATTCCGCTAAGGACATAGCGACTCATGGAGAATACGGCATCTACTGTTGCCTATATTATAGATGTATTGGTAATTATAATACCTAGCTTTTTCTGCGTGTCAGTAAGATACTGTATTGTATTGAGGTGAGGAGCGCAGTGTGATGCCTCGCAAGACTAGTCCTGGGTAGCATTCTCATTGTTATGGGCAGGCATGTCGCTTACCACCAGGTGAATGACTTGCTCGTCTTGTCTCCAATCTGTATAGAAAAAGTACTTAATTGCCTTTTTCGACAGCATCAGGTAGGAAGGGCTATCATTTGCTAAAGGAACTATGCGGTCCCGGCTGTTAGGTATATAAATAACAATGGAAGTTGGTATGGGAAGCAAGTAATTGGAATATCGGTATTCTGTAGTAACTAGACTCCGGAGCACAGATGTGGTTGATGAGGTTTTACACAGAGTACACATGATAGACGAATGATCAAACCCAAGTAAAAAAAAACATGGAAAACAAAAACGCTTCTAATAACCTTCATAATATATCACTCGACTGGGCCTTAAACGGTTAAGTGGCAGAACTACACCACTCGTCGGGTAAGCTCAACGCAGCAGTATTGTGTACGGGCGAGGCGAGGCGAGTAGGGTGCAGTGCGGTACGCGGGTGAGGAAGCGCCGAACCCCGGCTGACAAGTGCAATTGCCCTACGCGAGATACTAGATAGCGCAGGCACGCCCCGCTGTTAACACTTCCTAAGCACGCCACAGAACACTGACCCCTTAAATAAACTAGTACCTTCTATTTTTATGAGCAATGTTTAGGTCGATTGCAAATAGCGGGATTACTTATGCGACACCAAAATTTTCTAATATATAAAATATGTGATTAAGTGGGGGTATAAATAAGCGTGTAAGAGCGTCTAAAGATAATATAAAAGTAGTTTTTATTCATGTTAAACCATTTACAGGCACTTATGAGTAGTCAGACTTTAGCTGCCGCCTTCCAAGATGGAGATTTTTTAAAGAGAAGAACGGGAATAAACTCCAAAGCTACTCTTTTTAAATCATAATTAAGTAACCGATTTTTTGACTACATTGTTCTCGAAATGTAGGTTATGTTTCCGTGTGGTGTCCGGACTAAGAATATAGCACCACTCCATTTCCTCCCGTGATGTCGTGAAAGCTGACTAAGGGACTCTAAACCCAAGGGATGGGTAGCAGCGTCCCTTCTGTGGAACAGCTGCCCTCAACAACCCGCAATTACCTCCAAAATGACGACACAATTGTGAAAATGTATGGGGGAGGAGAGCATCTGATGAATGAAGATCTGGCCGGTGGGCGTCCACACCGTCCCTATATTTACGCGGTATCCACACTATGACTCGTCTGCTCCATCCGCCATCGGTCCTTCGACACACTTGACCAGCCCAGTGCCACTTCAACTTGGTGATTCAGTGTGCTATGTCGTCACTTAGCTCAACCATATTGTAGGACGCCATCATAAACAGGACACTTCAGTGAGCATGATATACCTAAAATAAGTATCAAACTCAGTAAGTTAAGTATTTAATCTAAATACATAAAATAAAGATGAAAAATAAAAACAAAAACAATAATTATTTCTCTCGCGTGTCAATTGCCGGCAGCCGTGTAGACACAATAGATTTTTAATTGTCTCGTTTTGCAGCACTCAATGAGATTTGACAGTCCATCGAGTTAACAGTAATATATACATCAATGTGACAGTCACATTTTACATAGTAGTATAGTAATGACAATCTTAAAACTCTCATATTGTGTGACTTCATTTTATTAATAATTTTCCTACAGCCTTAAAGCACATGGTCATTCGTTACTATGCGAAAATCTTTCTTCTCAGATTATACTATAATATATATGTAAGCTATGTAATATTAAAATCTGAGGCTTTCTTATTAAATCTGAGTTTTCAACCAGCTTTTTCATGTTCATTTTATATCAACAAAAATATTAGTACAAAGTTTTTCTTCTATGCTTTCGAATTGTGAAATGTAATAAGATAAATATGAATAGTTTAGTTTAGACTTTAATTGCTAAATTAATAATAGTAATATTTTCCTAAATTATTTAAAAACTGATGGCTCACAAAGTATCGGTTTAAATTGATTTAGTTTCCTCCACAACCTCTCGGCCGTCGATTGCCGCAGTCACGTAATTCCGTCAACTGACGATTGCCGGACTGCGGCACTATACGAATGGTACGCTAAATGGTATAAAACAAAGTTGCTATCTATCTCTGTTTGTTCCTCCGCTTACTTCTTTTAAACCACGCTACGGATTTTGATACGGTTGTCACTAATACAAAGAGCGATAAACGAGGAAGATACAATTTGTTAATATTTTGTACAAAATGGGTGAACTATGACGGTGTTCGTCAAAAAAACAGTTTTCGTACGCTTACATAGCTAACGCTGGACAAACATAAAGACACACAGCAAACAAGCAGTAAAAAATTGTAGGTCTTAAAAAGTTCTACAGAAAAGTCCATGATAGCATGTATAGTATCTCCTAAGGTAAACTCACAATAACTATTTTTGTCTATTATAGATTATTAAAAAACGATAGGTTAATTGCGAAGCTATTTTCTCCAACTCATTATTAATTCTTATTGCGATAAATATATCAGTTACCTTGTGCATTTAATATAGATTAAAATGGTATTTTGGACTATATAATTCAAATAAATACTTTAGGAGATATCATCGATTCAGAATTACGTGCAACCAAAAATATCGCTCGCAGCGTTATGTGTGTATGGCCGGCACGCACCGCCGCCATTGCCGTCCACGCTAGGGCCTATGAAATAAACTTTAAGAAATAAATATACTTATTACTTCCTTGCTAATCGCACTTTTCTTTATTAGTAAATGCACCCGTGTGAAGTTGGGGCGAGTCGCTAGTATTTTATAAATGTAGTAATGTCTGTAGTAACTAAGTTATCGTCATCATATCAGCTGAAGGACGTCCACTGATAAACAAAGAAATTCCATAGATTTCCACAACGACCGGTTACATGCCACTCGCATCCAAGGACTCCCTTCACCGAGTCGTCTGTCCAATATAATAATCTACTGCTATTTTTAAGAACAAATTTCAAGGATGCGGCAAATAATGGTTAAAAATGAAAGTAATGCGATGTTATTTTATTGCAAAATGTATAGTGGGGTTGAAAAAAAATGTATCACCTTCTCGGAATATAAAAACATAAGAAAGTATGTCACCCACTTGTGATATCGCATGGAAAGAAATAAGAGAAAAATAAACCTGACGATTCAGCGCGCTCTTTCTGTGAATATTGTTCTTCATCGCGTTATTGACATGTTGATTCTTTCTTCATACATAATCCCATCGAAAATATTTACGTCTAATCCAACATGCGTTGATAAACAAACTATCATTTATAATGTTAGTTTTACGCTAAACATATTATTATTTTTATCTATGCACGACCCGAAATGCGCGGCCGCTCTGGCTTTATATTTATTACCTGCAGCGTTCCGGATACCATCACTACAACACTAGGCAGCGGAAACGCGCACTTTGCACCAACAAAACTAGCGTACAGTTTAAAAACATGTGAGAATTAGACTTAACCGTCGCCTCATAATTATACTTACTTTGAATTTCGCAACACAATATTTGCTTTGACTCTTAATTGTGATTTGTATGCAAATGGACTACCATCATGTAATGTTAAAACAAAAATAGTTTGGTTTTTTAAACTTGTGATAGCAACGCCTTAGTCCGTTAATAAAGTTTGTAAGAAGTCTATACGAACAAAAAATATTAGATTACTGTAAAAATTGCCGTGGTTTATTAAAAACATTCGTCCGTGAGGTTTTAGGATTTAAAATATAGAATCACTCCATCTCCTCCCGTGGATATCGTAAAAGGCGACTAAGGCAATCTAAACCAGAGGGATGGGGAGCAAAGTTCTTTCTGTGTACAAGTAGCCGTACTGCGCTCATCAACCCGCCTTCCACTCGCGATTATAATGGTTTACAAATATATTTAGAGTCGAATAATACATAGAGTTATGGCTATATAACTGCGATTTTTTTGCAAGTGTAAACTGCCACAGTCGTTACTTGGCTGGTTGACCATTAATTCTTCATTTTACCCCTCCGTGGTTCATTAAAACAACAACATACGTCCCGGTTGTTGAAACACATACTTAC
Source organism: Diloba caeruleocephala (assembly GCA_947459985.1). Taxonomy (NCBI): domain Eukaryota; kingdom Metazoa; phylum Arthropoda; class Insecta; order Lepidoptera; family Noctuidae; genus Diloba; species Diloba caeruleocephala. The sequence goes on from OX381618.1 coordinate 11,421,992, forward strand.
GGCAGTCAGGCAGTCAGAAAGTCCAAAGTCTTGACAAACCATTCTGTTTTCATGGATAAAACCCCCAGTTCTCAGTCAATAGCGCAGACGGCCGCGGCCCCAGCAGGCGTCTTCCCGTCCTTAGACCTTCTTGGATGCCCTTATCTTGATTTACAGAGGGCATACCCTCTGTAAATCAATTGAGAGGCACGCGTCTCGAGTAAAACTTTGAATTGGCACAAAACAAATTTATGATCTATAGACCTGATTTGATTAACTCCTGCACATGGTGCACCTTCTGCTGACGGGTAGGGGTAATTTACTCTCCAGTGACATAGTTCCGTGACCATGACCTTTCCGCCATTGATACCACGGCTGGAAACTAGAGGCCAACCCCGGCTCCATTATAATTGCATAGCGCTGCTCATTCCAAGCGGGAAACTACTACAGTATTGCTGCACTGTGTCTTTGAGACAGTCTCCGCAGATGACACCCAGACGTCAGTTCACGAACTTTACGAATCAAGTATTTTCGGAACCAGCCGAGTTCCAAGGGTGTCTACGTCAGCCGAAAGGTAACTGGAGGTCGTATCTGGAGTTCGATCCCAACATAGTTAGGAAAAAATAGATAATGAGTCTTATAAAGCATATTAGTAAAATAAATGCAATCAAATAGTTCCAATACGGTACGCGACACCCGAAAGCATCTTATGAAAGGTCATGTTATGCCTTTTCACATAGGATTAGAGATGATTTAATATGTAGTTAGATGATGATTTATGTTTAGTATGTGTAATTAAGAGAATTAAAATAACTATATTGCATTATAAGGAACTCAAGTTAAATTTGCATCGTACCAAGTACTATAAAAATTCTCTCCATTACCATTTTTAATTTTAATTTAACTTGTCCACGAATCAAAATTCAGTCCATTTCAATTAAGTAGTATACAACTGTGTAAAAATTTCAAGCACTGGAATTAAAATACGTTATATTGCTGGTGCAATGCACTGAATACGTTGTAATTATGAAATTAAAGAGTTCACTAATAGATCATTCAACGTAGCCAAACAGTCTGAATTAAAAGATCTTCAAGTAATGACTTTCATTACTTGAAATAGATAGACTACTTACTAGAATACGAAACCGTTAAAAAAATGGTTTGCTTGTTTTCATTTTGGCACATTGAGCTCATCAGTAGAACAAAATGACTGAAAGTTCGAAAAAGCAACAAACATGGCAGAAATTTAATATGTTTTAAATATTTGTGATACATCTATGTTAAGTTAAAAATAATTGCTTAAGTAAGAACTTATATTTTTTTATGATTGTCGAAGGGGAAAAACGGCTTGTCTTTACCTACCTTATTTACAAAGAAACAGTGCCTTTTTTGTCTTTAGGTAATCCTCGTGGGTTTCCTCCGCCTTGGGAAGGACGGAGGGGCATGCTCTAGCCGGGGGTAACGACCTCCAACGTGTGCTGCGCCGTGTCCATACACCCAAACACCCATGGTTCAAGAATACCTGCGTCATTCGGAAGGTGAGGGCGCCATACCACGTCTCCAGCCATTCCTCCATGTCGGGTCTTACCGCTATCGCGGCGTACCTTAAAGAAATAGTACCCAAGAAAAGTCGTATAACCAAATCAAGTATGGTGAACCAATTTGACCAATCAAAGTGAAAATGGCAAAAAGGCATGACCAAAAGTCCACAATCTAATCCGTTTTCATATCGAAACATTACGCGCATACCATTAAGGCCACAACTGACACGTGCGAACCAGATTTAATTAGGGATATGGGGCCGAACAGGCGCCCGGATTCATCGCTCTCGTCAAAATGTTCATTTGGGCGGAACGTGTTCACATTTACACCAGAAACACTGAATAAAAAGGGACCAAGTATCAGTGCTTACATCTAATGCCACCCAAATCCCAGTTTTAATTTGCTCGCCTTGTACAAAAGTTTCCTGGACTGTTAAATTCTATCTGGTTTAAAAGTTTGTTCGCTCGAATTTTAACAAAACAGAAAGTGCGCAATTTAAATTGAAATGAATTTAAAATAGAGTGAAAAAAATTGCATTGGTGAAATATACTCCAATAAGTTTAATTTAAATTTGGATTTCTAAAAAATTAATACTTTTGTGAATGGTTGGCAATAACGTTATATGATACAACTATTTTGGATAGGTTGCTTACCAGTCGCATAACATCTTTTTAAACACATTTTTATATATTTCTCTTTTTATTTGTCTTCATAGTCCGTTTTGGGCAGACTTAATCGTTCGCTACATCTTCGTGATTAAATACGATTGATAGAACACAATTGATTGAATACGATTAATGGAATATGATTAATCGATCACTATTGATCGAACGCCGTTGATCCACTATGGTTGATCAAACACGATTGATTGACAAAGACGGATGCGTGGGTCTATGATCAGACACGCGCCCTCGCCAAAGTAGTGAAAGCGTGCCTTCAGGGGCGTTCGACAGACTGAGGCGGATGGATCGGCAACGTGCACTCGAGATGTGGCAACATCGCCTATGGTTGCAGTTCGCGACCAAGCGTGTCGTCGTGGCCATCCTGCCGCTCTTCGGACCCTGGCTCAGAAGGAGCGAGCGCGTCACCTACCGTCTGACGCAGGTATTATATTCAGGCAGGATATTCGGGGAGAGCCCCGATCCCGCACGGAGAAGGACGAGACGGCGCCGGGGTAACAAATGCCACAGTACGCAGATCCAATACGCCTGAGCCCCCTGCCGACGGTACATGGTGGGGGCCTCGGGGATCGCCGATTGGGGAGTCTATGTGTTCACGCCGAGCGACCCCTGGGAAGATGGTGGCGCGCACGTGGTCACGTACCACCGTGTGCGCAGCATAGCGCACAGCGAGGCTTGGGGGATCCTTTACAATCCTCCCCAAGAAGTGGCTGGGGGACGATTTTTTAACAGTCGCCTTCCCTCCGCTAGAGATGGTGATTGATTTACGCTTTATTCCCTCCGTGATGTGTCTAAAGGCGTGGCAACAATTGTAACGAAACGTTACATGAATTGTTTTTATAATGCTAAATATACATGGTTTCTTAAATAAGATAGTAATAGTTACACATCCTTAAAACTAAATACAAAAAGTAATCCTAATTAAATACATTTTAAAAAGTTAAAATCAATATTTACAATTTTATAACTTATTTCTAAATTTCATAATAAACTATTATAAACAAACATACACTAATATAGGTACTATAGATTTAAGTTAAAATATGAAACAACTAATATTAGTTATATAAATATCATACGGAATCAAGTACATGTTAATTACTAAGGTGCTCGCTTGAATGCGCCTGCGCATCTCTAAACCGTTCACTTCCGAACTGCGCCGACGACAAGTTATTCGGAAGCTTCGAAACATTCCAACGGACAGTCGCTCCTAGGCTGATACGAGAGTGCACGTTCGTTTTGCTCCCGTCGAGCGTACTAGCAGACGAAAATTAAATATTTTAATAAAACCCAGAACAATATTTTATGGTGAAGGTCATATTACCTCAACGTAATCCCGATTTAGGGTAAGTTTTGAATAGCACACAAACATGCACATCATTTACATATCATGTTTTACGCATCACCATTTTGTGTACCTATATTGTTGTAATTAATCATTTCTTTTCAGTATATTATTTCATTAAACTCATGTAAGCAATATTAAACTTTAATCTTAGAAAATGACTAGTAATGCTGCATCATGCTGTTTCAAATGTCACTACCTACATATATAAAAAAAAAATATGTAGTTTATAATTCTCAACTGTATAACTGTTTTCATAATTCTTAATTTTTGTTAGCTTGCTTTCTATGTAAACTCCGTTCTGGTTGGTGCCACCACATCAATACTACTACAGTTAGATAGGTCTTTCTTTTTGTTGCCGTCGGTGGTACCCCAGCACGGAGGATATAAGGCCAAGTTCTCATATACTGGAACGGTGGTTTCCAGGTTCTACTGCCAGATATAAAGGCCAGCTGCAAGCCGATCTACATAGATTCTGAGCCATATCCAAAATATAGCCACGCTGTACATCTACCTACCTACCTTTGGCCAACTACCATCTCCGGCCGAAGAGGGACTGATTCCTACAGGGGAGTAACCTATCTCTGCAGAGGTGACAGCAGACGGCCGTAAACCTACGACCCACAAATTTGTGTGCCTCCGCTCCGCTAGTTATATCTTTTATTTTACATTATATTAAACATATTTAAAGGTACACACTCGTTTTGTTTCTTTACCTTAATATTATTAGGGAATAAAACGGGTGGAGGCTACACTGGCGCCCAACGTGGGGCTGTCTGTTTTCGCTTCTGTAGTGAGTAGTTAGATATTGTACGGTGAGTGGAATTTCTTTGTAAAACGCTTTGTCATTTTTGTTTGCCGTAACTGGGGTGAAGATTGTGTTCAGAATACATATTGTTGCTTGTCCACGTATCGTTTATATAATATTAGCTTAAAATTTATTTTGTAAAGTGTTGTTTTTAGTTTGCAAATTGAAGTAAAATTCACTGTCTTACTTCTCAGTATACATATTGAGCATTATTGTAAAGCTACCTTCACACCAGTTGCAAATTTTATAACGTATATTTTTATTTTTCCTTTTTGGTTGCGTTTCGCTTTTTATTTTAGTTTCGTTGCATTCTATCTTTCTCAAATCATTCTTTCATGAACAATTAACACAGCGTTCTGTTAAAGTTGATTGTAACAGAACGGAGTACTTTCATCATTGATCGATAATTTGTGTGTTATTTACAACTTTTGTATTATTGTTTCTAACTTGTTTCTATATTTTTATTATTATTTAAAATGGCATACCCTATAAAATATTTGTCTTTACAAAAATCTGAGTTAGAATACGAGGTTGCCGTAAGAGGCGAAACCCCTGCTAATACTGTTGCTGATCTTAGGCGACAGATTTGTAAACTTAGCCAAGCTCTTCCATCTGAGGATATCTTATGTTCCCATCTTGACCCTCTTGAAGATTTAAACAATTCTTTAGAAATTTTAAATATAATAAAGTTTACTCTCGATGCGGACATTAAAGATAAAAATATTTTGGGGCGTATAGAAAATCTCTTTCACCACCTGTATCACAGGCTTAATAGAATTGGTACGGATGAGAAAATTGTGGACGTGCATTCGGAATGTACTACACTTTTTAAAGAATGTTATAAAAAATTTATGTCTCTGAAAATAAAGGGTATTGATCCTCTCATTGCTGCCGTCCCAATTTCCGATCCACAAATGCCATCTGAAAAGATTAATGTAACAGTAACTTGCGAAGGTAACACTAAGTTTTCTGAATTAGCTAAGCTGAAATATGATGGTAAGACCTGTGTGCGGTCTTTCATTCAACGAGTCAACGAATTTAGTGTAGCTCGTAATATTTCTAATACTAAGTTACTAGCTTTTGCTACCGAAATTTTTGTAGACGATGCACTGCATTGGTTCAGAAGCGTTAAGGAACAAGTATCATCTTGGGATGAGCTTGTCGTTCTTCTACAGCAAGACTTCGACAAAGCGGATTATGATTACCGTCTTCTGTCTGAGATTCGGTCTAGGACTCAGGGTACAACAGAAAATATAACGATATACCTGGCGACTCTTTCTGGTATGTTTTCACGATTGTCGAGGCCTTTGGTGGAAGAAGACAAGCTTGAAATAATTCTTCATAATATAAGACCATGCTATGCGAGCACTCTAGCCTCTGCAATTGAAATTAAATCTATTGAGCAGCTGAGATCTCTTTGTAGGAATTTCGAAAACGTCCAGTCACGGATGGTTCAATTCCGAGAGCCTTCAACTGCTACTTCTGAAACATTAGCACCAGAGTTTGCGTACAAACCAAGAACTCATCTAATTAACAAACAAAATCAATATTTCAATTTAAAAAACGTAAGCAGTAAAACCAGCTCAGATAGTAACAAGCAAAATTTTAATAATAATAATGTTAATGAAAAATATTTACACGCTATAAATAAAAATGATTCAGTTGCTGATGGGAAGTTGCCTTATTGTCCTAGATGTCGCAATAATTCTCATAGTCTAAGAAATTGTCAAAATACAGAAATAATGTGTTTTAAGTGTGGTCATAAAGGTGTAAAGAAACCTGATTGTCTGAATTGTAACAAGGACCAGAATTCAAAAAACTAGGTTTGCAGAATTGTATCAGCCCATCATCGCCAGAAGGTCGTTTTAATAAAGATGACTGGAATAATTGGCTGAAAACAATTCATTTATTTTTTAACAGTTACAAAATTTCTTCAATTCTGCAAACTAAGCCTTTGGGTGATTCACGACCATATTTAAATATAAAAATCAATGATATTACAGCATCTGGCCTTCTAGATTCTGGTTCAGCTGTTACAATGTTAGGTAACTATGCACATAATACGTTACTTAGTCGTGGCCTTAAGTTATGTACTGACGATATACCTTCTATAATAGCTGCTGGTGGTCAGACACTTAAGAGTATTGGCTATATTAATGTTCCAATACACTTTGAGGAACAATTTCATATAATTAAAGTTTATGTAGTTCCAGAAGTTCAATCATCACTTATTCTAGGTATTGACTTCTGGCGCGCCTTTCAGTTATGTCCGAAATATTTAGGTTATATACAGTTGTCGGCTAATCCATTGGTAGATTTAAATAATAATATAAGCAATCATCAAACGTTTATTCATTCATATGATAGTTTGGATGAGTCTCAGCGGGCCATAGCTGATAATGTAGTTGAACAATTTCGGGACATATCCTTTGAGCACAAAGGCTTAGGTCGTACGCACGTTTTAACCCATCGCATCGATACTGGTGATTCTCCTCCTATTAGACAAAGATATTACAGACTATCTCCTGAGAAACAGAAAATCCTTGTCGAACAGGTAGATGAGATGTTAAATCTAGATGTGGTGGAGTACTGCGAAAGTGCCTGGCAGTCTCCTGTACTCCTCGTTACTAAGAAGAATGGTCAGCCTCGTTTTTGCCTAGACAGTAGAAAGTTAAATTCTGTCACAAAACGAGATGCCTATAATTTGCCATACATTTCAGAAATTTTGGATAATCTGCGCGACGCTCATTTTCTTACTAGCCTTGATTTATCCAAAGCTTTCTGGCAAATTTCTATAGCCGAGGATGACAGGGATAAGACGGCTTTCTACGTCCCAGGTCGCGGAACACTTAGATTCAAGACTACACCTTTTGGCTTGACAAATGCTCCTGCTACTCAACAGCGTCTAGTAGATAAGTTGCTAGGTAACGTAGATCATCGAATATTTGCATATTTAGATGATATTATTATTATTAGCAGTAGTTTTGAAGAGCATGTGTCCCTCCTGCTTCGCGTCTTAGACAAATTACGTAAGGCCAGCCTAACCATTAACTTGGAAAAGTGTAAGTTCTTTCGAAGTCAACTTAAATACTTAGGTTATGTAGTTGATGCAAATGGGTTGCGAACTGATCCAGAAAAGGTTGAAGCCATCCTCAACTACGCAACTCCTAATAATCGCAAGGAGTTAAAGCGTTTTTTAGGCACAGCTACATGGTACCGTAGGTTTGTTCCCAATTTTAGCACAATTGCAGGGCCACTCAACAAGTTGACTTCCAATAAAAAGAACACTCCACCTTTCAAGTGGACTGATGAGGCAGACGCAGCATTTAAAAGGCTAAAGGAATGTCTAGTTTCCGCACCAGTTCTTTCTTGCCCCGATTACAATTTACCTTTCGAAGTGCATACGGATGCCAGCAACTATGGGATAGGTGGTATGCTCACTCAGTCTGTAAATGGAAAAGAGCACCCCGTAGCTTATATGAGCAAATCACTAATAGCAGCAGAAAGGAACTATAGCATTACGGAACGGGAGACGCTGGCAGTTCTTACGGCATTAGAGCATTGGCGATGCTATTTGGAAAATGGAAAAACTTTCACGGTGTACACAGACCATAGTGCATTAAAATGGTTTCTTTCATTGAATAACCCTACCGGAAGGCTCGCACGTTGGGGTGTGCGTTTATCTTCATTTAATTTTGATATTAAGCACCGTCGAGGAGTTGACAACGTCATCCCCGATGCGTTGTCTAGAGCTGTTCCTGTTTCCGCTATGGTTACTACCAATTCATTTGCGACTTCTAGTGATGATTGGTATAAGAACATTTATAATAACTGTGTCACAAAGCCTGAAAATTTTCCCAACTACCAAATTAAATCTGACACTCTTTTCCGCCTTAGTAAAAACAAGTGCTTGTTAACAAATGAATTCTCTTGGAAGGAAGTCGTTCCATCTGAGCTTCGGGATAAAGTCATTGCGGAAAATCATAACGAACCAACAGCTGGTCATTTGGGAATTTTCAAAACCTATAGACGTGTCGCGCTCAGGTATTACTGGCCCGGTATGTATCGAGATATAGCAAAATACGTTGGATCTTGTTGTACTTGTCTACAGTACAAAACTCAAAACCATGCTACGCTTGGTGAAATGGGTCGCCCAAAGCAATGCTCTCGCCCATACCAAATGATATCCATTGACTTAATGGGACCTCTTCCTGTCACACGGAAACAAAATAGTTATATTTTAGTAGTAACCTGCTGTTTTTCCAAATTTTGCCATATTTATCCAATTAAGAAAGCAACATCACAGATAATTGTTAAAATTTTGGACGAACAAATTTTTCTAGTTCACGGTGTTCCTCAAAGTATTTTCCTGGACAACGGTGCTCAATTTATTAGTGGCCATACTCATGATTTATTCAAGAAATATAAAATACCAAATATTTTCTTTTCACCGAAGTATACCCCGCAGGTTAATACTGTGGAGCGGTACAATAAAACTATTATCACCTGCATCTCTACTTTCGTAGATGGTGATCATCGTTCATGGGACCTCGTTATTCCCGGGGTACAATTCGCAATTAATAACTCAGTTAATGAAGCTACCGGATTCACTCCTTCATTTTTGGTTTTTGGACGAGAAATAGTATTATGTGGTTCCCATTATTTTGATACAGACTTAGGAGATGAGGTTTTCTTTCTTCCTCGCGATGTATATGCGGAGAACCTTGGATGTCTAAGTTCAATCTTTGATCAAGTTCAAAAGTCATTGTATCACGCCCATGTAAAAAACACGTCATATTATAATTTAAGACGTAAAGCTTTTGAGTTCAATGTTGGTGATATTGTGTACAAGCGTGCTTACGTCCTGAGTGATAAGGATAAGCACTTTAGCAAGAAATTAGCACCTAAATACATAAAGTGCCGGGTCATTCAAAAGCTTTCACCACTTGTATATGTCTTACAGGATATGACGGGTAAAAATTTAGGGACTTGGCATATTAAGGACCTGAAAATATATACCAGCAAATGATTTTTTTTGTTTCGTTACATTTCCTCAACACTAATAAAAATCGACTTTAAGACCTGTTACAAAAGTCACTGACGAATATTAGTCACTTGACTTTCATTTTATTGTTAGGACACGTCACATTTTTTTTATATTATGTGATGTAATTATGTAAGGTTTTTGAACGGTGAGGTATAAATGATGTGAAAGGACGAGTGTAAGGTTAAAGTAACAACCGTATTTTATTCTTAAAATAAAATACTTATGAGGGACCGGCGGGTAATGTAACGAAACGTTACATGAATTGTTTTTATAATGCTAAATATACATGGTTTCTTAAATAAGATAGTAATAGTTACACATCCTTAAAACTAAATACAAAAAGTAATCCTAATTAAATACATTTTAAAAAGTTAAAATCAATATTTACAATTTTATAACTTATTTCTAAATTTCATAATAAACTATTATAAACAAACATACACTAATATAGGTACTATAGATTTAAGTTAAAATATGAAACAACTAATATTAGTTATATAAATATCATACGGAATCAAGTACATGTTAATTACTAAGGTGCTCGCTTGAATGCGCCTGCGCATCTCTAAACCGTTCACTTCCGAACTGCGCCGACGACAAGTTATTCGGAAGCTTCGAAACATTCCAACGGACAGTCGCTCCTAGGCTGATACGAGAGTGCACGTTCGTTTTGCTCCCGTCGAGCGTACTAGCAGACGAAAATTAAATATTTTAATAAAACCCAGAACAATATTTTATGGTGAAGGTCATATTACCTCAACGTAATCCCGATTTAGGGTAAGTTTTGAATAGCACACAAACATGCACATCATTTACATATCATGTTTTACGCATCACCATTTTGTGTACCTATATTGTTGTAATTAATCATTTCTTTTCAGTATATTATTTCATTAAACTCATGTAAGCAATATTAAACTTTAATCTTAGAAAATGACTAGTAATGCTGCATCATGCTGTTTCAAATGTCACTACCTACATATATAAAAAAAAAATATGTAGTTTATAATTCTCAACTGTATAACTGTTTTCATAATTCTTAATTTTTGTTAGCTTGCTTTCTATGTAAACTCCGTTCTGGTTGGTGCCACCACATCAATACTACTACAGTTAGATAGGTCTTTCTTTTTGTTGCCGTCGGTGGTACCCCAGCACGGAGGATATAAGGCCAAGTTCTCATATACTGGAACGGTGGTTTCCAGGTTCTACTGCCAGATATAAAGGCCAGCTGCAAGCCGATCTACATAGATTCTGAGCCATATCCAAAATATAGCCACGCTGTACATCTACCTACCTACCTTTGGCCAACTACCATCTCCGGCCGAAGAGGGACTGATTCCTACAGGGGAGTAACCTATCTCTGCAGAGGTGACAGCAGACGGCCGTAAACCTACGACCCACAAATTTGTGTGCCTCCGCTCCGCTAGTTATATCTTTTATTTTACATTATATTAAACATATTTAAAGGTACACACTCGTTTTGTTTCTTTACCTTAATATTATTAGGGAATAAAACGGGTGGAGGCTACACAATGGGTGGCTCTAGACTCTTACGAGGACCTGGAACCCCCTTCTATGCTGAAGATGACCGTTTCAGTGGTTATAGCCGCCATGAGTCCGGCATACCCCTTTGCCCTTCCCCGGGGCGAAAAAGGTTTGTGAAAAGAATTTCCTCTGAACCAATAAAAAATAAAAAGTTCCCCAGAGAAGTCATGCTTAGCTAACGAATTAGTGACCACGGTTTTTCGCAGTATTTGTGATGATGCTGTCCGCTCACAAGCCACATTTTACGAAACCCTATAGAAACATGATGGTTTGCTTATTATTAAATATACATGTAATTGAAATAAGGCAAACTAGAAACTAGTTTGTTCAGACATGTGAGTTTATTAAAAAGTGGTGTAATCGAGAATCGATAAGCTTAATAATTTTAAATTACCGTTTTGTTTTCTTACGAGTCTAAGGGTATATTGCGCTACACGCCTTATTTATTACCGTACCCAACATAAACAATAAAATTATGCGAAGATCGAGGCGGGGCGAACGCGTCACATGTTCTCGAGTTCGATTGGAATTGGCCCTCTCCTGATCCCGCTCTGCGGTCTCACAGAATGAGACCACTGCATTCCAATGTTCGTGCTCTGCCAACATAGTCGACACTGCTAGGCAGAGAGATCCTGCCCGATCCGATCGACCAGGATCAGCCGCTTGGCCGCCCACGCAGGGCATCTTAGCAGGAACTTGGGGCCGATGCTTTATTTGTGTCGTCATTTTGGGGGGAATTCTAAACTCACCACGCTTGGCAGGCGGTTTTGTGAGCGTAGAATGGCTACTGTTCAACAAAAGGGAATGCTGCTGCCCATCCATCTGTTTGAGAGTCCCTTAGTCAATTCATACGACCTCTACGCGGGAGGAGATGTAGTGGTGCTATATTCTCAGTTCGGAAACAAATAATTAATTATTTATTAAATCTCCGAAGCGGCAATTGACCAACAGATAATGCTGCTGGACCGATGATAGATGTAGGTGCGTCTGTTGATCCCCCATCCGTTTTTGAAGTAGCCCCCTGCTAGTATAGGCAAATTCTTACTTTACTAGTAATATGCAATCAATATTGCTTATAACCATTGAAAAATCTAGATGCAGATGATAGATGTGTATATGCATAATACAATTACTTGGGAACCAAATAAAACCTTACACTTGGTTGATTTTTACTCTTTTACTCCAAGATCTTTCGCCAAATATATCGCTTTTAGACATTACGATAAAAACGTGAATGTAGAAAAAATGGTAGTTGAAAAATAAGGTTAAATATACATATTAATAAAACGAATTGACTGTAGAATGGCATGCCAAAAAACGTTTACGAAGTACTTAACTTCCCGCCATTTGAATAAGACATTATGTAAATGAACACTTTTGAAAGCTTTCAGAGAACTATTTGGACTCAAGGCAGTTTAATAAAAATTCCGTCGCCTTATAATTAGCAGTCACCTTTAGCTATTCATTTTGGTATAGTAAAATTTCATTTTGCACTCATAGTAAAATTTGTGCCCCGTTTACGTAAGCTTGCACCGAGTTGGGCACAGTTTGGAACTAGCTCAATTTGTGTTGGCTACATGAAATATTTCGTCTGAATTTATAAAGTCATGTAAACGAAATTGTTGTGAGGACTGTGATTAAATCATTGTTTCATTTTCAAAAGGTCGTCGTATTTACCGAATTTACAATTGCAGAATTGTTGGGGTATCCAATTTGGACGTTTGTAATGATAACAACGATTTGTAAGTGGAAATAATAATTATGTGGGCTATTCTTTTCTACAGTGATAACTCTGGACTATAAAAGTCTCATGTTGAGACTTCAATAATTATTGTTAATGATTTCAATAAGCTTATTTCATACAAAATCTTTATACAAATAAAATATACATAATTTTTATTTTAGCTGATGTTAAATTAAATGGGTATATAGAATTATAAACAAATATTGGAGGCTAACTTTTACTTTGTTATGTTTAATAAAGGAGTTCAACCGAATTGGTACTGAGTTGTACATTCATAGATTTTATATATTATATTATACATTATATTACAATTAATATGCAACAAAATTGGGATTCGTACCTAGTAGAGAAATTCTGATAAAATTATTCAAAAGTTATTGTTATATTCAGCATAGGAATTAGGAATAGATTGATTTAATCGATTTTCAAAAGAAAAATAAATAAATACATAATTATTATTATTATTGTAGGCTTATACATTATCTTTTTAGAGATTAATAACAAAATAAAAATAAAAAAGAGCAGGTTCTTGTATGAATGTAGTATATTTTTCTTAAATATATAAATCAATATATCTCGTTAACCCTATTAGTTATCAAAGTCAAATTAAAACTGTATAAATACTACAAAAATAAATTTTTAAAGGCTTTGTTATTTATTATACAAAGAACTTGATATCAGTACCAAAGCCTTATAGAAAGAGGCTGATGACCTTGTTTAATAAAAAATTAATTGTTTTTATTGGATCATAATTTCGGCCAAATGAAGTCCACTGCTGGACACAGGCCTCCCCCAAAGATCACCACAACCACCGATATGGATGTGTTGTGAACACATTGGGGGGTTTTGCCATAATTGTTGGATCACCAACAATTATTTACATAGATATTGTTATGAGTAGAGACTGGATTATATGCAACGTAACCTTAACACGCTTGCAACAAATCGCTCGCCAAGCGTCTATACAAACGCTTGGTGAGTGCAGGCAAGCCAAAATTCAACATCAACAGGCTTGCGAGTGCTCTAATACAGAAGCCTCCAAATATGACGGACGTTAAAGTAACTACGGCGGCTGCTAAGCTAGCACTTACCTGTATTACACGCTTTATTTAGCTTGACCTATATGTATACATTCAGTCAAATAAGTATCGAGAATAGATGATTTGTTTATGGTTCCAAATTCAAATTTTTGTTTTTATTGTTGTTGTTAGATTGGCACAACTGTTTTCCATTCTGGCGCGGAGTTTGAGTTGCATCTGTTATTTATATTAAATACAGTGCTGTTTTTAGATATATCATATCTAGTGTGTATAGCGAATTTCATTATGGACAAAAACACCGAACAAAGAGTTTGTCTTAAATTTTGCACTGAAAATGTTACAGAAGGCTTACGGTGAATCGACTTTATCAAAAACACGTGCTTATGAGTGGTACAAAGCATTCAAAAGCGTTCGAGATGTGATGGAAGATTTGCCTCACTCTGGTAGGCCATCAACGTCTGCAACTGAAGTTAACATCGCAAAAGTGAAGGAAATCGTGACTAAAAATCCTCATTCAACTTTGAGAGAGATAGATGCTGAACTTTCTGTATCTCACGAGTCGATCCGTACCATTTTAACTTATAATTTGGGTATGAAACATGTTACCGCTCGGCTAGTCCCAAAAGACCTGAATTTTCTTCAAAAACTCAATCGCATGAGAGTCGCTGAGGACATGCTAGAAGGAGTCAATTCCGGTGCAATATTCATGAAATGCATTGTTATTGGTGACGAGACGTGGGTTTACGAGTTTGACATGCAAACTAGTCAACAAGCTTCGGGGTGGCGCCTTCCAACTGAACCGAAACCGAAAAAACCACGACAAAATCGATCAAAAGTCAAAGTCATGTTGACTGTTTTCTTTGACTATCGCGGTGTTGTGCACTCGGAATTCTTGCCGGAAGGTCAAACGGTAAATAAAGAATATTATTTGAGTGTTATGCGGCATTTAAGAGAGCAAATTCGAAGAAAAAGGCCAGATTTGTGGAAAGAAAATTCTTGGATTTTGCACCACAATAATGCGCCTTCACACATGGCCATCATTGTGAACGATTTTTTGACCAAACACTCAACAAGTACCATCGAGCAACCACCATATTCACCAGATATGGCTCCAGCCGACTTCTTTCTTTTTCCTAAACTCAAATTACCACTTCGTGGCACCAGTTTTCAATCGGTAGAAGAATTCGCGGCGAGAACTGAACTCAATTCCGGAAACAGCGTTTAAAAAATGTTTTGATGATTGGATTATTCGTTGGCGTAAGTGTATCGTTTCTGAAGGAGCATTATTTGAAGGTGATAAAATAAATTTGGATGAATAACAAACATTTTGTGTATTATTGATCTTTTCCCGTTACTTTCTTGACAGAGTAGTATATGTAACTACTCGTATGTATGAGGAATCGATGACACTACAATCATTTGACATGACTATGACCTGGTGTGGTAAAATGATTAGATTTAGAAAAAACCTAATAATAGGTTATTATCATACACTATATATTTTTAAATAATGAATTTGAGTCTTTATGCAATGAATTTAGGGTTTTTAGGGTTGATATTCGTTTAAATATATATAAAATAAAGTTTAGTTTAAACATACGAATTTTAAAAAAACTACTAAATACACAAAAGATTTTTATAGGTATAATTAAAGTTAGGGGCATGCTCTCTACTTTTGTTATCGAGCACCCGACGCATTTACTTTACATTTAAATTATGATTTTTGATTTTTCGTTCATATTTCATTAAAAGCGTGCTTTAATTATATTTACTATAAATTACATTTATTTTAAATTAAAGTAATTTAATATTTGCCCTATCCGCTGCCAATCATCCGAACCTATGTATTTTTATTATATTTATGGCAAGTGAAATGAGCATAGAAGTAACGACGTCCGTCAGCCGCGCGGTCACAGTCTGAATGCCTCGCATCCAAAAGTTTGCCGAGGCTCGCCAAGCGTATGGAGGTAGCATAAAACGATCAAAATATGTGTGCAAATAAACACTGTATCATATATATATTTATATATATCTATACAAATAAATAGAATTGAAGTGTTTGTTTGTAATGTCAAAATAACAACTTTTTACTCAATGCATATGAAAGTATATACGGTACCAACAACAATAAATCAAATTATTTTTGTATGTCTGTATGCTTGTAATCTTCGAACAGGCTTGACAGATTTTCACTAACGAGAATTTCACTGGCAGATAGCTGATGTTATTAGGAATAACTTAGGCTACTTTTATTTTAGAAAAATAATTAGGGTTCCGCGCAAAAAGATAAAACCCATGAAATCCAATATGTATACTCTATGTCAAGTGTACCGAAGTACTCTAAATTATTTATATATAATCCAATTTCTTCTAAATTAAACTGCGGGTGAAACCGCGGATCCCAGCTAGTATACAATATGCATGAAAACAAATTCAATCCCTCAAAACCCGAAAGTTGCTAGAATTTGATCTATCTTTCCTTACTTTTTCTTATGCCTAATATTTCTTGAAACCGTAATCCTTAAGACGGATGACCACTGAAGCGGGCAAGCCTACAAGTGGAGAGCGTGGATCGGTAAACGTAGCAGGGAACGCCCTCCAGGCTGATAGACTGAAGACGTAAAGAAAGTGGTTGGTAGACCCGATGCAGAAGGCGAAAGACTAGATGTTGTTGTGCAACGTGGATGAGCCGTATGCTCTGCAGTAGATCATCATAACAGCCAAAAGACGTCTACTGCTGAACAAAGGCATTCGCTCACATATTGCTCATTCGCGTTTGTTTTGAATCGTCGGTCAGAGAAATACCTCTGACCGACGCTACGACGACGGTATTTAAATGAGTAGGTTGTTTATAAATAATTATTAATTTTAATTGGAATAAATAAATATATTGTTTATGTCGAACTGACACGCGTACGTTGCTTAGTATAATAATACCTTTTTTCCTTGCATGAAATATAAATTCTAACTCAAAGTGTGTCTTCCTCGGCGGAACTTATTCTAGCGTCTGTGAAAAGTTATCTAAAATTGTTAAATGACTTGTTTTGCTAACGTGTTCGCTTAACATGTTTTGTTAGTTAGTTCTGTTGGATTTTGGCGCAGCGGACTGGCGCAAAGTGTTAATGCACATTCAGAACCATATAAATCGCAGTCACATTTGCTAATTATGTTCATCATCATCATCATCATATCAACCAAAAAATGTCCACTGCTGAACAAAGGCCTCCCCGATATACGACTGGATGCTGTGTGTCGTGATTTTGGGTCGAATTTGCCAGTACGTAGTGAGTACTGGCTAATTCCTCCGAAAATCACCCGCCTGGGTTGGTGAGCGTAGAATGGCTTCTGTACCACAAAAAGGCGGCTGCTGCCAAAGGGCTTAAAGTCCCCTAGTCGCCTTTTACGCCTAACTTATTGTACACGGGAGAAGATATAATGGTGCTGTATTCTTAATTCGGACACCACACGGCATTAATGAACCAGTTTTGTTGTAACGTTTATGTTATTTGTATGGCCGAACTTATTGTACATTTATCTAAGCTTTCCGACTTGCACTTAACTGCAGAACGGGTTACCCAAAAGTGAAGTACACCTTTGAAAGCTTATGCAGTAAATACAGATTCGAACTAAGTGCTAAATCCACCACTTGCATTTTATGCTACCATAAATTCATAATGTAATTATTTAAAGAAATAAGTCTGACCAAGGGAGTAGTAGAATTTTATATGGTCTTATGCTAATTGTGGTTTATTATTTTCTCGTTCCCGCGGAAATCTCGCGCTGTCTTTTTTACATAGTAAGAGCTGAAGAACGGTTACCGAGATCCTTGTGGGTGGCGTGTCGTAATCATTAAATAACAACTTTATTTTGATAGATATATTTATTTTCTTTTTTATACCGACATTTACAAGCAACCGCACAGTTCAATCGCTTCTATAATAAATATTGTAAGCGCAACATTAGTCCGTTTGACAAGTATTCAATCGTACCATTTTCAAACCTAAGTCATAGTTATATATTTTTCTATTAGTCATTAATTCGCTATAGTACCTATGCAGTACATACATGCACGGTTGGTGCAGTGGCTGATACAGTCGGCTGCTGCGCTCCGGGTCGTGGGTACGATTCCCGCACGGAACAAATATTTGTATGATCTGCAGGTAGTTGTTCCAGGTCTGGGTGTATTTTATGTGGAATTCATGTCTGTAACCTACCCACGACACAGGAGAAATCCTAGCATGAGGCAATGCAAAAAAATAAAACTCGAGTTCAACCTGAAAAAATAACATCATCTACTACTTTTTTAATCCTTTGACAGTACGTTTGTGCTGTGGCTAATCACTTGGCTTTTTGCGCTACGTGTCGCAGGTTCGATCACACGGGACAAATGTTGTCTTCAGATACGAATAAATGTTCCGAGTTTGGGTGTTCGTGCATGTAAGATTTATGTCTGTAAACTGTACCCACCATACAGGAGAAATCCTAGTAGGTAGCTTTGATAAAATAATTGTAACATACAACTTAACATCACTACGTTTTTATGTACAATGTACACAAGTAACATAATACTTACTCCATATCGAATTGCAATTTACCGACTGTTGATACGAAATCAATGTGCTATTTATTTGAATTGCACATTTTTCCATTTAATAATTCGCTTAATGAAGGTGATGGAAGAAATGGAAACCTTCTCGCTAATGGTTCGGGAGCTGATAAATCGAGTGGGGCGGGACAGTGATCGCTCGTAAAACTTTTAACGACTAACCAAATTGCTACCTATTACCTCGCGTTTCATTCTTAAGCTATTCAATAGACTATACGGTATGACTACAAGATTAGTCTGAAGTCGCGAAAGATGGAACGAAAATTAAACTTTTTACTATATTTATCAATTTATTTTTAAGTTTCCGTACGGCCGAATGACAAAACGACAGAATCAAAAATTATAACAGTGTACAAAAAATAAAACTAGATGGTAACGTCATCAGTGATCCCTCAGAAATAGTAGACTCCTTCCATGATTTCTTTATAGATCATGTAACTAAAGTAAACTACGCTCATACGTTAACACACATCCCAAATAAACCAAACATTACATTATTAATGAATCCAACTATACCAAATGATATTAATAACATAATTAAATATTTAAGAAATACAAATGGTACAGGTTACGACAATATATCAACAAATATTTTAAAGCATGTATGTATCAAGTTATCACAAATACTTTCTCATATCATAAACTTATGTATCTTTTATGGTATTGTTGCAGATAAATTGTAATTAACCATAATTAAACCTCTTTTTAAGAATAATTATATATGTTATATGAGCTGTTACAGACATAGCACTAGAGATTTCAAAAATATTTGATAAAGTAATTTGTTAAAGTCTTTACAATTTCTTTTAATTAAATTATATCATTTTTGAAGAACAGGTCGGCTTTGAAAAAAATTAACTAACAAATTTGGCCATTTATAAATTCCTTGAACCAATCCTGTCTAATATCATATTTATCAATAAAAATAATCTAGCTTGTGTTCTATATATTGGCTTTTGACTACGTTGACCATCAAATACTATGCAATAAATTTTACTCCTATGGAGTCAGAAGAAATATGCTGGATCTTGTAAAGTCATATCTAAGTAATAGGAAACAATCGACATATAACAAATATGTGTCCTCTGACCAGGAAAGAACATAATTATGCGTCTAAATACAGAGCAGTGGTGTTTGGGTGTGCCACAGGGAAGTGTTTTGGGCCACTTTTAATTTATCATTTATATAAACAAAAAATTCATACAGTGACAGATAACAGAAACATTCTATTTTCTGGTAATAGCACTATCTTGTTTACATTACACTTTATTGTTTATTTGCAATAACAAATTAAATCTAGAACATAATACAAATAGGACTCTACATAACATTGTTGACTTGTTGACATCTAATAACCCTAAAATAAACTTTACCAAAACCAATATAATTACATTCAGGAATTTCTAAATAAGTAATATGAACGTACTTTATTTAGAACAATCGATCGACCACGTAGATGTCTACGTGATACATTTTTTGGGGTTAAACATAGTGTAATTTAAATTGGATACAACCCGTGACTCTTTGTTAAAAAAAAAAAAACATTCGTATGCACTCCACATGTTGGTAAAAACCGTCAATAGAGCTGCTGTAATAACAGCATACCATGGATATGACGCTCCTTTGTTAAAATATGGTGTTATGTTCTGGGGCAAATCTACAGAAAAAGAGGCTGCCTTCAAGGCGCAAAAGAAATGTGTCAGAGCTATATGTAGATTGTAACAAAGGGACAGCTGTATAACCTTCTTTATAGAATGAAATATTATGACTACCTTGCATCTACATTAATTAATTCATTTTGTTGGTAAGAAAGAAGATTAAAAATAAAATAACTATTCCGCCAAGCAGAACGGCTCCACTAAACAAGAGTGTATTTTATATGGCCCCTCAAGTATATAACCATTTACCTAATATACCGAAAATGCGAATATGTTTAAAAATAAAAATAGACATACTTTTAACTAAGGGGTACTACAGCGTCAGCGAATACTTAAATGATAAATTATAAATACATATTTTGCATTTTCAGAATATGGTTAATTGAACTTGAATCACTTTATTGTACTGCTTTAATTGCCAAGAATTGATATTATAATAATTAAATATTCATAAATTTGTTAGATTTTGACATAGTAAGTGATCATATTGTATAGTTAATGACATTATTATTTTCGGTTTAATTATTGTACCATTTTGCATGCCGTAAAGTAGAAGAATATTGACAGTATCGCCATAACTGTCAATATTTATTGAATATCTAGTGTAATAAATAATACCCATACTTCGCAAATAAAATAAATTGAAATGGAACTATTTCATTATATCTTAAAAGCTTGTCATTTTCCTTGAATTTGTTTCTCAAAACCAATTTCCGAATGATTCGACTTTTGGCTCTTTTACGTTCTTTGCTCCCTGTTGCCTGTAATGCGTACAGTTTTATATCTGTAAACAAACGGTAAAAGTTTCGCTTCTACTCCTCCTTAGAGTTAAACCATTAAGCTTTTTTTCGTTACATCATATAAATCTTTATAAGTGATTTTGAAATTTATATTCCTTTCATAAAATATTTAACTTATGACGCATCGTATCCTCCTCACAACTTTAAGTTCGCGTGCTACTATTTGCTATGCTTCAAAATATTTTTAAACTTACAAAGCACTAAGTTAAAAGTATGAATTTAACATGATTCACTTTTAGTTAAGAACATGTAATCATTATTACTTTAGACTATGTAAGAAATAGGGACATTATGAAGAAATGGCGAAGTAATTCATTTTCAAAGTTTTTGGTGCCCTTGTGTTTTTCTCCACAAAACTAAGATTTGTATGAAGCTACTAAGAAGTTGATCAGGTACGACGCCACATTTTAGTAACCTCTTATAAATAAAATCATTGAAATAGAACGGTTATTAGGGTTGGTAACACGCGAATGATATCTCTGGTGTTGCAAGCGTTCATAGGTTACGGTAACAGCTTAACATCAGGCGGACCGTGTGGTTGTTGACACCTTGGAGTAACAAAAATAAAAAATTAAAATGCTTTTAAACGGATTATATAATTCAGATTTATTACTTCAAAAACCATTTAAATAATCATACAGTTCACTATACACATCTAAATGGATTGACGTTTAACGGCCGCACTTCAATGGGTTTTTTTTGTTTCTTTTTTAATTTAACACATAAAACAGACAAATCCTCAATACCAAATTTAGAGATTTCGGATTCGATTGATTATTAATTTGGCCCTAAATGTGTTTTAATAATGAGAAAAATTACCGAAACCCTAACTTACATATAATACCTATATATGCCTATTAGCCTATTTATCTATGGAATTGCCGCTCTGCCGTACTGGACATCTATACAAATAAATAAAATTGAACTGTCTGTTTGTAATGTCAAAATAACAGCTTTTTACTAAATGCATATGAAAGTATGTACGTTTCATATAACAAAAAGCTATTTTTTTTTTTTATCTGTCTGTCTGTCGGTCTGTCTGTCTGTTTGTTCCGGGTACTCTCCGAAACGGCTCGACCGATTTTGACGGGACCTTCACCGGCAGATAGCTGATGTTATAAGGAATAACTTAGGCTACTTTTATTTTGGAAAAATAATTAGGGAACCGCAAAAAAAGCAACTCTTGAAATCCAATATATATATTCTATCTATGTCAAGTGTCTATGTCGACGTACTCTAAATTTCTTTTAAATTAAACGCGGGTGAAACCGCGGGTCCCAGCTAGTTTCAAATAAAAATATTTTTGTTTTATTTTCAAGAGCTGGGTTTGGAAGCTCTCCGTTATCCGCTGTACTCACCAGACCTTGCGCCTACAGACTTCTACTTTTTCCAGAATTTAGATAACTTTTTGAGGAAAAGAATTCAATACCCGAGAGGCAGTACAAAACGCCTTTGAAGAATTTGTCGCCTCCCGTCCATCTAGTTTCTTCAAGAAGGGCATCGATAAATTGCTACTGCGTTGGCAAAGATGCGTCGATTGCATGGGCACTTTGATTAAAATAGATAAAAAAAATATGAAAAAAAATATCATACTTAGTTTCGTATAAAACGGCGGTGTAGGTTAAGATACATTTTGGGTCGCTGAGCCAACATAGAAAGTAAGTAACATTTCACGATTGCCTATATGTATAAAAAAATTACCTTTTTTTTTTTTTTTGTTTTTTTATTTGGTATTAATAAACTATATCTATACATAATTATCACTGGCTGGAGGCTTTTTCAAGCTTCGCCAATTGTCCGGTTAAGCAACCACATATCCCTTGAGATGCAAGCGAGAAGCCACCATAAATTATTGCATTGTCATCAGGCCTTGATAAGTGTATATAATAATAATAATAATTAGATATATATATATATATATATATATATTAATATAGACTGCATTTTATAGTGCAGCCATGGAGAGTCCCCGGTTAGTGTCCTATTACATTTTAGATTAAAATTCTCTAAAGGGCCTCTGCGTGTTGGACACATGTCCCCGCGTAAGCCTAACAAAAGACCGGGTTCCCCCTTACAGGGGACATAAACCCGTGTAAAAGAGAAACATGTAGATAGTAATAATAAAGCCTTTTATTCGGACTATATACAATTAGGTTTCTTTCACTACTGCACTCTTTTTACATGATTAAAATTATGCGCGTATTTGGTGCTTCTTTATTTTTTTGTAAGTCCGTTTGCCATTTGGCAATAGCCTCCTCCAATCTACTCCATTCTGATCTCTCTCTGGCTACTCTACTCCATGTTATGCCTGCAACCTGCCTGATATCATCGTCCCATCTTTTTTGTTGTCTACCTCTTTTCCTTACTTCACTCAGGCCGACGATGTCCCATGTAACCTGTTTTAATGCATATGTTAATTCTGTGAGGTTTTCATCGTTTTTCAGTGTAAGTACATTGAGGGCTGCAACATAGATTTTTGATTTTCTGTAACTGTTATCGCAATTCTTTTCCTGTTATTGGAGGGTTGTGGTCTCTATCCCCCACGAGGACCCGTCGGCTTGGGGGAGATTGTGTTATTTCTATTGTTTGGTTTTCGTTATTTGGTTGTATTATCCGTTTGCCGGTTGTTAATTGCTATTGGTTTTTTTGTGCGAGGATGTCAGTGAGAGAGTTTGATCGGGTTCTCATCAAATCGAAGGCATTTGGCCTGTTAGTTTTAATAAAACTTAACGTTTGTTGCTTTCTAGGTTTAGTGGTTGATGTTGACTGTGGTGAAGTAGATAGTTCTCTTTTCCTTTTGTCGGTGTTGGGTCCTTTAACTACTAGTTTATCATATTTTAGAAAAGCAGTATTTCCCTTTTTCTTCTCCTCTAGTAGCCTTGGTAGCAAAGCCTTTCTCTTTTCTATAACTTCCTTAGAGTAGTCTTCCGATATGTAGATTCCCTTTAAACTGTTTTTATTCTTTATAATTTGGTCTTTTTTCCACCCGTTTGTAAATGAGAATAGTACAGGTCTATGTTTGTTCTCGACTTTATTTTTTCCTAAACGGTATAGTCTGTTTACTTCATTTTCTTCTACAGATAAATGTAAGTATCTTTTAAAGATCTCCTTAACGTTTTGAAATAACTCTAATATCGATGTTTCGCTCTCTTCTAATCCATAAATAACTAGGTTGTTACTTTTTTTTTCTTTTTTTTAATATACAATCTCGTTCTCCAGGTTACAGATTTTTTGTTTTAATTTTCCATTTTCTTCAATCATAGGAGTAAGTTTTTCATCTATACGATCCATTATATTCTTCGTAAGAGATTCTTTTAGATCATTTGTCTGTTTGTGCATTTCTATCTTCATTTTATCGAATAATAATTGAAATTGCTCATCCATGTTGTCGAATGAAATTGTGTAAAACGGAACGTAAATACGAATTGGTAAAAACTATTTGTTTGTAATGGCAATACTCAAATTAGTTGTCAACCTAGCCGACTGACAGTATTTTACCGGCTGTCGAGATGACGTTGAATATTGAATAATTGAATGATGTATATTCTAACCTCAATTGTGGATGTAAATTTGGGCTTCAGTTTTAATGAGTGGATCTTGAAAATCTCCCAAGGATTATTTCTTCTATGTCTTCCGATATTGTTTTGCTGATGTTTGTAGCACTACAGTTCCCAAAGTGTACCTTTAACTATTTTTAATGAGTGTTTTATTGACGACGAACTGCACAGACTTGTTGACACTTCAACACCCGGAAACGGAATCCCTTGATAAGTGTGCGAAGTTTCAAATCAATCCAACGTTTTGAAGGGGATGAATATCGAGATACATAGATACATAGATTCATAGATACATAGGTACATAGGTACATATACATAGATTCATAGATTCATAGATACATAGATTCATAGATTCATAGATTCATTGATTCATAGATTCATAGATTCATAGATTCATAGATTCATAGATTCATAGATTCATAGATTCATAGATTCATAGATTCATAGATTCATAGATTCATAGATTCATAGATTCATAGATTTATAGATTCATAGATTCATAGATTCATAGATACATAGATTCATACATACATACCAAGCTAATAAAAGCGTGTTAAAAATAAGAAGTCTGAAAACTGAAGTTTAAAAAATTGTCTATCTAAATTATCTGTACCTATTTAACAAGTAGATTTCATGAAACTGTTTCACTCATCAAGAAGTCTAGATGAAGTTAACATTTTCTATTGATTGCCTCGAAGAAGAAATGCCGAAACAACTAATCGTAGAGGTTTTAGTTTTAAAGTCCAATTTATGGCAACACCTGGATGGCTTTGAATTAAGATTCAAAGCCATTATCAGTTGACCCGTCCGTCATGACAAACAGCAAGCATGAATCGGTCATAACGTAGCACAACCCAATTTTAGGGAGCTCAATACAATAAGCAATACAATTTCTGGCAATAAAAATAATCTTTTGAGGTACTCTTTGTTACACATTATAGTTCAATAAATTCCTACATGTGTTTTATTTTTCTTTTTTTTTAAAACTGTGCCCCACAATATGATTTCTCCTGTGTCGTGGGTGCGTTTCTCATTTCGGCCGAATGAAGTCCACTGCTGGACACAGGCCTCCCCCAAAGATGTCCACAACGACCGATATGGATGTGTTGTGGGCTCATTGGGGGGTTTTGCCATAATCGCCACGCTTGGCAGACGGGTTGGCGATCGCAGTTGAGTTGTTAATGTACTCGAAGGACGCTGCTGCCCATCCTCCGGCTAATCCCTTAGTCGACTTTTACGACACCCATGGGAGGAGATGGGGTGGTGGCATTCTGAGCCGGCACCACACCACTGCGTTTACAGATATGAATTCCACATACAATACACCCAGACCCGGAACAACAACCTGCAGATCAGACAAATATTTGTTCCGTGCGGGAATCGAACCCACAACCCGGAGCGCAGCAGCTGACTGTATTAGCCACTGCACCAACCGTGCCGTCTGTGTATTCAGTATTGCAACAAAACAATTAAAAACCATCCCTGAAAACCGCAGAATCCATATCTGCACACATATTTCAACTGCGTTTTGTTTTTAAAACAAAAGACGTCCGCTTTTGCGGAATACTTTAAAGCTTATTTTGCACCATCGTCGGAATGTGTTGTTTCTCCTAGGCGGAGCTAAAGGAAACATTCAGGCAAATTGTTTGTTTGCGTCAGGGAAACTAAGAGAATGTCTTAAAACATCCCCAGATTCCTTGTTTCACATCTCATTTGCTCAGAATGTTTTTCTATGATGTATTAAATAAAACAATGTAAATTAATAGAACAATTTGAATTGTATGTTGGGGATGATATTCGAGTTTTAATCTGTGATCATTTTGATATTGGATATTTATTAGATTTATGAATTGAAGAAAATATACCTTACATAAATAGGTGGACTACCTAAGGATGTGGAAGTAATAAAAATATTTGATGAAGTTTTGTGTAATTGTGTTATAAACTGCTAATAATTGCGCGGTGACATATACAAACCCTACGAAGTACATGCACTGTGTATAAAAAATCACATAAGAAGAATCACAATAACTAAAAGGATTATTTACGTGGTTTTAATAAAAGTTAAAAATCGACACCGTCTTTTTTCCACAGTGCACGCACTTCCATATATTTATTGTATATCGTAAACTCGCATAGGTTTCTACCGGAGTACGCAGGAGCACAAACAGAGAATTTTTTGTACAAGTACCGCTATTAAACCTAATACAAAAACCACTATAAATACTAAAATAATGAGTAGTAGTAAGCATAATTCATAGTTTCTGGAGTCGGTGCCAAATCAAACCGTAATGAACATTCGATATAGATACCGGTCAGTGGCTTGGTACCGACTTCATAAATTGTAAATTATTATATGGATCAAAAAATATTGGTCGACTGACTACTACTATTCTTATGAAATCATTTTAAATTAATGAAAATGAAGGTTTTAACCGCTACTTGACCTATGTACATTATTAATTAAATTGTTTACAGTCATAGCACACCTCATTAGATCTATAATGATGGCAAAATTTACTTAATATTTATATTTAGTAAATTGTAAGTATGTGAGACCTTCATACATTAGAGCTTTAATATGTAGGTCTTCATCATCATAATTTTTCATTCATCATTTCGGCCGAATGAAGTCCACTGCTGGGCACAGGCCTCCCCAAAGATCACCACAACCACCGATATGGATGTGTTGTGGGCTCATTGAGGGGTTTTGCCATAATCGCCACGCTTGGCAGGCGGGTTGGCGATCGCAGTTGAGTTGTTAATGTATTCGAAGGACGCTGCTGCCCATTCTCCGGCTTATCTCTTAGTCGTCTTTTACGAAACCCATGGGAGGAGATGGGGTGGTGGCATTCTGAGCCGGCACCACACGTAGGTATTCAATTCAGTTTAAAATCACAATCGCACTTAACTTGCTACAGAAGTTTAATCATGAAAATTCTAATTATGAGCTAACATAGACAATTCTCCCTATTCTCTGACTAATATTGTGGTATAAAAATTCTGTGTGCAAAGCCAAACAATATGTGAGGGACAATTATCTTCAACAAAGAAGTATGCTATTGTGTACAAACCCTAATTCTTTTCCATTCAATCTACTGCCGGCTTATCTTTTCGCGCCGAAACGAAGACGTAAGCTGACACATTTATTTCATTTCTTTGACTAAAACGATGAAAAGAATAACAATTATATAACATTCCGTAGAAATGTATCTTGACGGCACGTGTTTGGCGCTGAGGCTAGTCGCTTAGCTTTCTGTGATAAGATGCGCGGGTTCGCTCACTGTGCGAAACAAATATTTGTGTGACCTACATATACATGTGCCAGATATTTGCACCTGTAAGATTTGTCTGCAAATAGTGTGGTAGTGTGGCGAAAGAAAAACCGATATTCGACATTTCTTATAAGATATCAATACTATAATAAAGTGGTAGAGAGACAAAAACTGTATATTGTTTTTTAATCTCTGCCGCATGCTCCTGCAACAAGACTGATACAAACTGCAATTTTTAGAATTTCCATTTTGTTTTTCTGTTTTTGTGTTTGATGAGAACGCTAAAACTGCAGTATAGAACTAGTTGAAAGGACATTACCCATTGATGTATGGACTTTGGTTTCACATTTTATCACGTTGTACCTTGATAAAAGTTACGTCAATATGCAGGGTTTCAACTGTACCTACAATTACAAAATACATAATATCTCTAGTTCGCTTTGGGATTCGATTCGATTTCGATTTAGAAAAAGGTAATGAAGTTCATGAAATTAGGTTATTTTTTGACATATGACAGGCGATAGGCAACTAAGTAATATTTTTTAAGAATTAAGCTACATAATATAAGCGTACACTGCGATGAGTAAAAAAATCCCTATGCAGATTCCTATCCTGAAATTGACAGTCTCGCTATCTATCGACTCACTCGTCCTTCGCTAAAAAGCAGCTATGTACTGCTGCTTCTGGTCGATTATTTGAGAATAGTGGTAAAAGTGAGGTAATTATTATAATAATCAAATTATCATAAATAATAATCAAATTATTATAAATAATAATCAAATTATTGTAAATAATAATCAAATTATTATAAATAACAATAAAATTATTATACACAACAATCAAGGTAAAATCAATCAAGTTTTTTGAATTTTTTTATAATACATTATAATAAAACACTTGAAACGGATTACATCGCGTATATTATAGTGTTATTTTTTTACGTTTCGAACGATTTTCGGCGTACGTGGTTGCAGGATAACTGATCCTACGACATTACTATATTGAAGTCACCACTTAGGGCTTCAATATCATAATTTCTACTCCATATGTTTAAGAATTATGTCATTGTTCTGTTAGCTGAACGAAAATGTAGGTCCTGAACTTATGTCACGAACAATTTTATGCACGCGCAGTGTTGTTTTTCGTTGCACATTTTACTTAGGGTACCAAATAATTTGATATTAACGATACACTAACTTCGGTGATTATTAGTTTAGAGATCGAGCAACATAGATTGTTCGATCTCTAAACTGTGTTAAACTGTGTAAACTGTTACCATTATGGTAAACTGGCTCAGACTCAATCTCTTAATTGTTGTTTATACTTCGCGTCAACTTCTGCCAGCTTCAATAAAAATATCAATTATTTAATAAAAAACATGTGGCCAATTCACTTATTTTGATTGTAGTTTGCAAATGTTTTAAAACATACTCCTGCATAATTAGGGCTGCTAGACCTACTGGAACACATTATAAAATTGTACAATTGCATAATTGGTCGACTAGACACTTTGACTTACATAACAAAATACAAACTATCAATATGGCCGCTCAATGTTAGTGTTTGCATAATGGCTCTGTGCGCATGAATCTACCAAATATCATTATCAACTTTTCCTGTAAGATTAAATTCGTTACTATAAGTAGTTATTTTTATTTTCACCATTATACCACATTACCGTATACTTATTAAAATTCACGATACACTATGTATTTTTATCTTATTATAATATTCCGAACTGAGGCGTCAGCCATGACTCGTCTCCAATTATAAGGTCGGGCATAAAACTAGCGCTTCTGTGTTGCAAGCAATTGTACACTGAACAATAATGCTGAACGGAATTCTTTTTTACTCTGATGATTAGTGCTTATCACTAATCTTTTCTTTATTTATAATATTCTGTATAAATATTTTTAATTGTAGTATTTTGTGCGTCTTAACTGCAACAAAGTAAATTGTCTGTCTTTCTTTATTAACTTTCTATCAACAATCACTAATCCATATGTGATGATTTCTTAGCCATATCCAAATTTAAGATTGCTTTTGTTGTAAAACGATATTAATATAAATTGTTATGTTCCAAATAGCAGCATGAACATAACGCCAAGCAGATTATCAAATTCAATACCGATAGAAACTATTAAAAAAACTCATTGATAATGTAAAAATCGCAACTTTACGAGGGCGGCACTGAAAATTTCGGGAATCAAGGAAGTGACACAACATTACTATTTAAAAATGTATTTATTGCTTTTCGAAGTATTCTCCGCGAAATTTGACACATTTTTCCATACGATGGAACCAATCATTGAAGCAACCATTCCATTCGGAAGTTGGGGTCTCCAAAATGGCCGTTTTGTAGGCGTCCACAGCTTCTTTAGGTGATGAAAATCTCTGTCCACGCAATTTATTCTTTATTTTAGGGAAAGTATAGAAATCATTAGGGCTTAGGTCGGGGCTGTGCGGCGGATGGTCTAATAATTCTATGTTTTCTTACTCTAAAAACTCTTTTGTTCTGTGCGCGGTGTGAGAACTCGCATTGTCGTGATGGAGGATGATGCGGCGGTTGCAGTTCTCTCTACGGAGTTCAGAAACGACCTGTGGCAAACAAATGCTACCATACCATTCTGCATTAACCGTTCTTTGTCCCTCAAGAGGAATAGTCGTAACATGGCCGGTTTTGGAGACAAACGTGGCCACCATTTTTTTTGCAACACTCCGTAACCGAACAATTTTTGTTGGCTTTAACTCATTTTCGAACACCCAAACTCGTGACTGGTTTTTTGTTTCGGGTTCGTACGCATATATCCAGGATTCGTCACCTGATACGATGTTGTATACAGCATTTGAGGATCCTGCGTGGAATCTTTCGAGAGTTCTGACGCACCAAGTAACGCGAGCCGCTTTTTGCTCTTCACATAGCAAATGCGGTATCCATCGGGAAAACAACTTTTTTACACCTAATTGTTCATGCAAGATTATTTGTATTTGACTCATGCCAATGTCTAAAGTTGCCTGAATTTCGCGGTATGTCACATGTCGATCTTCCTCAATCAGCTTACGCACAGCATCAACGTTTTCTTGGGTGACTGCAGTTTTTGGATGACCTTGACGAGGATCATCACTGAGCTTGACACGTCCACGTTGAAATTCAGCAAACCAGCGATAAATTGTGGTTTTGGATGGGGCTTCATCACCAAATGCAGAAATCATCCGGTCAACACACTGTTTTTGTGTTAAACCACTTCGAAAGTCATAATAAATCATCGCTCTTGAATTTTCTCGAGTCAATTCCATTTTCTCAACGACTAAACAAGTTTGACAAAACCTTGTGACAAGACCGTGAATCTTTTTTTAAATAAATAAATGGTATTCGATTTGTAAAACCAAGGAGTTTTCAATTAAAAAGATTTTAATATGACAGGAACAGTGGAAATATTCCATTCCCGATACTTTTAGTGCAGCCTATGTACCAAACCTGTATGTACCAACAAAATAAACAGTAAACAATAACAAGTGACAACATTAATCTCAAGTAAATGAGTCAAAGCAAAACATTTGTATGTGGATAAAGCGAAACACTGTTGTACAATAGCCTGATAAGTTTGTATCGAGTCCAACTCTAATTAGTGTTGCCGAACAATCCGGAAAAGTTTGTTAATAAAACTGGTCTCAACTATTAATTGCCACGATTCAAGTGTTATTGACGGGTCAGCTCGATCAGTTTCGGGTTATAATGAGGTTTAACAAAATTGTAATCTGTAATTGCTATTTTCTTCATATGGAATTAAGTTTGAATGGGTTTAGTTAAGGGGTGAAATAAGGGGTCATTTACACTTCTCGCCTCACCTCTAATATAATAATATTTCAATGAATACATAATAATAAAATATTTTGTACTTAAATACTGCTTCTATATACTTAAATATGCTTCTATATAGAAGGATTAGCCGCTATTGCCTGATCTCATAAAACTTATATGCCGGTTGGCATATTGGAGTATTCGCCATCGAGATAACTCCAGAAACATTGCAGAAATATCCTATTTTTGTTACTGTGATAGGTACGGCAACCTTCCCAGGAAGACGGCGTGACACTCACGTGGTCACGTGCTGCCGTATGCGCAGTACAGCCCACAACGAGGCTTCAAGGATATCCTTTACATTCCCCTTCGAGCAGTGCCTAGGCTTTTTTACAGTCGCCTCCTCTCCGTTACAGGGTGTGACCACTTTACAGTCATCCGGTGCGAGATGTGCCTAAAGGCGTGGCACCAGAAGGCAGCTCTAATATGATCTTACGGGACCTGGAGCCGGCGATTCGGTGCCGAAGATGACCACTCCGAACATAATTACACTTACACATACCTAGTTGTTGAGGTTGACGAAATACATAGGTAAGACTGTAGTAGCGGCCCAAACAAGCCATTAATATATACCTAATACTGCTACCACTAAATCTCTACATATTAATTCGGCTTCAAGTACTCAGGGTTTCTCCCATCAAAGTCAAAGTCAAAGTTTTTTATTTCACATAAACCAAATATTAGCACTTATGAAACGTCAGAGTTTAAGTTGCACGGTTCCAAATAGTTGATCTCATGGAGAAGAGCCGGCAAGAAAGTTCATGGATACTCTTTTAAAATAGTTGGGGATTACAGTGTTGATTGGTACAAATGATTGCAAAACATATACAGAGAAAAATGTAGGTTAATGTGTAAAGATAGAACATACCACAATCATATTATAATAATGAAATTGCCGTGGCAGTTAACGGCTGACCAGTCCCAACAGATGGCATCCGCTCACGAGCATGACGCATGCATCAGCATCGCTTAGCTCAACCATATTGTAGGGAACCGAACGACCCGATACACAACGCCACCGCCAGCAAGACATTTTAGTGAGCATGACAGACCACTATAGCCAGGAAAAAGACAATCAAAATAAGAGCTATACATATAACATTAATGGCTACATGATGCTCACACATTTAAACAGTTTTGTATAAATATTATTTGTTAATGTCACAAGAACAATAATCAACTTTACGTTTCACCTATATGTACATACTATACATTACGATATAGAACTCATGAGACCCATAAAATTGGTGGAGAATCCATTTCTACCTCGGGCAGACAAAATGTTTAGCTTAGTTAGATGAATAATTTTGGACTCGTTATTAGTGTCTCAACTGTACTAATATTAGATAAAGTTAACTGAACATACTGACATAGCTGAAAGGATATATAAGCTGAAGTGGCAATGGGCGGGGCACATATGTACATAGCTCGTAGGACTGATGGCGGTTAGAATAGAAAGGTTATCGAGTGGAGACCACGCATCGAAAAACGCAGAAGTGGGTGCGTAGGTGGGAGTCGTTGAACATGGGGGGCATGTAACCGGTCGTTGTAGAAATCTATGAGGAGGCCTTTGTTCAACATTGGACGTCCCTTGGCCTTTGATATGAGAATGATTTATTTCAATGCTACGGCCGGCTAGAAATAACGTGAAAACAAATCCTAAAGCCGGATAATTTCTCAAATAAGTAGTACATTCAACTTTGATATTCTCAAACAATAATAAACATTTGTTAGCTAAAAAAAATCTGGCAGCGTATCATCATCACCATCATTTCAGCCAAAAAACGTCCACTGCTGGACAGAAGCCTCCCCCAAAGATTACCACAACGACCGGTATGATTTTGTGTTGTAGCCCATTGGGGGGTTTTGCCATAATCGCCACGCTTGGCAAACGTGTTGGCCATCGCAGTTGAGTTAAAAGTGTACTCGAAGGACGCTCCTCCAACTTTGCCCATAGTCGCCTTTTACATCGATACGCCATCTCATCCCGTGGGTAGCATCGTATAAATCAACTTAAATACGACGTTTACTTGGTAAGATTTCAGCGCAGAGTAACGGCAATATCACGTAAATGAGTCAGAAAGAGTTATTCGACTTGGGGTTGGTAATTTCCTACGTTCGACGTATATGGTGCGTGAAGCTTCACTCGGGGAACAAGCTCACTTCACGTCGCAGATCAACCGTTATTTTATTTTCTTTTTTCCGACAAAAATGGCGGAGTAGCTGACTAAATTATTTTCTATTTACAATGTTTCGAATTTTTTTCTTGTGGAAACCCCTTCATTCCTTGCAGAGCACGATTAACGTAGTTCCCGGGTGACGTCATTCGACAACAGTCGGAGGCTTTTGGGCGGCGTAAACAACTTTGACGCAAAGTTGACCACTAGCCAAACTAAACAAAGAAAGAAGAATAGGTTAGCCTGGAACTATGTCTAGGTATGTAAAGATTTTGACGAAACCCTCATAGATGAGTGTTCTTGAACTTAAAAAGGTAGTAGGTGTACCTATTTTGGTGTACCAAAATAACCTAATCTCAAAAGTAGGTACTAGATATTATAGACCTTTTCATTTGAGAAAAAATCGAACGTGGTCTAGCAAGCATTATGTCAACATAGTCGGCACAGGCACAGCACGGCCTGTCAATAGGAACTCACTAGCAAACTCACTTCATAACCGGTTACACTGGGAGCCAGATTTTTATTCGTGTCGTCTTTGGAGGGACTTTGCCAGTACTCACCACGCTTGGCTGCTACCCATCCCTCTGATTTAGAGTCTATTGGTCGCCTTTTACGACATCCAAGGGAGAAGATAGAGTGGTGCTATATTTTTAACCCGGACACCACACCACAACTGGTTAAGACACCGGTAAGCCATAGGATATCAATATTCACGCGTAGTTTATTAGGTTCCGAAGGTTGGATGGCAGTGATACACACACATAAGCCCGTAAACATCAATTGCTGAACATAGACCTCCCAGTGACCACTATAGTAGCGATAATTCCGGATATGGCTATAATAACCAACCTGGATAAGCGGATTGGTATTGGCAGGGTTGTTATTAGCACCCGGGAAAATACGGCGGCCTAGCCCCTTGATATCAATCCTAAGTCGCATTTTAAGATACATATAAGTAGAGAGAGCTGGTGTATTAAATTCCGGGAACCACACGGAAGGGATGGTAGTTGTTATATTTGAAATACGATTTTTAGTTAATTGGGAAAAGTCAATACAGAATTATTGGTTAAGCAGTTTAACGAAGATCTCAGAACTATTAAGCCAAAGCATTGATGTAAAACAAGTTGGAAGTTGTAACAGCATTTTAGTGTATCCTCTTTCAGAAAGAGCAAGAGCACTGTATAGACTTGTATGGATCGGTATGCGTTCACGGTAATTTATATTGTAGTTAGTAGGTATAGATTTTCAAGGTGTTTGTAATATAAGAAATCCGTACGGAGCGACATAGTCTTGGCGGCCAAGCTCCTTAAATAAAGATAAAAAGAAACAGTTTTTATATGAAGCTATTCTTTTTGCTACGTGGGTTATTATGTCGTAGCAAATAAACCATGTGCACTACGATTAGATTCTTTGTAGACTTTTTTATGGACCGCACATGTATTTCTTTGTATATAATTGAAAATATTTTAATAGGGTCGGCAACGCGTGAGTCGTACCTCTGGCGTCGCAAGCGTTCATGGGTTACGGTAACATGCGTTTATGTTCCATAATACATAAGTGTGCATGATTGCATATTGCACGTATGATGTTGAAAATATTGTTTCATTTTATATTTCATATTTTAGTGCATAAATAACATAATAATTATAAGTGCTAGGTCACTCACAATGGGCCTCATAAGAAAGCTCAAGGTCACTCAGCGAGCTATGGAGAGAGCTATGCTTGGTATTTCTCTACGATATCGAATCAGAAATGAGGAGATCCGTAGAAGAACTAAAGTTGTCGACATAGCTGAAAGGATTAGTAAACTGAAGTAGCAATGGGCGGAGCACATTGCTCGTAGAACTGATGGCCGTTGGGGCACAAAGGTTCTCGAATGGAGACCGCGCACCGGAAAACGCAGTGTGGGACGACCTCCAACGAGGTGGACAGACGACCTGGTGAAGGTCGCTGGGAGTCGTTGGATCAGAGCGGCATGTGACCGCTCGTTGTGGAAATCTAAGGGGGAGGCCTTTGTTCAGCAGTGGACGTCCTGTGGCTGATATGATGAAGTGCTAGGGTTGCAAGTTGCATGTATGTATACCGCACGTATATAGAAAGAATGAAATAAACGCGATATACTTCCGTAAGCAATTTCAATTTAGTAAAGGTAACGGCTTACCACCAGTCAGCCCGTACGCATGTTTGCCAGCCAAGCGGTATAAAAAACTATAATTTCACAATTGAAATGCGTGATTTTATTTTTTGACCGATCTCTGACCATCACATTGACAGGAACAAAACAAATGCAATCACTGTAATAAACACCCCGTATACTTTAGTTAAATTATCCCACAAATAGTGAATGATAGCTGCAGAAAGATTTCATCAATATTATTATAAGTAGATAACACAGTTAACAACAGTTTAATTTTATAACAAACACTTGAAATGACGTAGCATTTTCCAGTACGTCGGCTATCTGCTAGATTACCACAGTAAATTTTACGTCCTCCCAGTCGACTAAACTTTAACGACACTGACGAACAGCTGATGCAGTCTATGTTTTGTAGTTCACTCACAGATCAGTTTTAAGGCGAGCAGGAATCACCCACGCTAAACTTTATACTCGCAAAATATACAAGCTTTGATACCATTTGGTACCATTTAATTTGATATTAACGATACACTAACTTCGGTGATTATTAGTTTAGAGATCGAACAACATAGATTGTTCGATCTCTAAACTGTGTTAAACTGTGTAAACTGTTACCATTGTGGTAAACTGGCTCAGACTCAATCTCTTAATTGTTGTTTATACTTCGCGTCAACTTCTGCCAGCTTCAATAAAAATATCAATTATTTAATGAAAACATGTGGCCAACTCACTTATTTTGATTGTAGTTTGCAAATGTTTTAAAACATACTCCTGCATAATTAGGGCTGCTAGACCTACTGGAACACATTATAAAATTGTACAATTGCATAATTGGTCGACTAGACACTTTGACTTACATAACAAAATACAAACTATCAATATGGCCGCTCAATGTTAGTGTTTGCATAATGGCTCTGTGCGCATGAATCTACCAAATATCATTATCAACTTTTCCTGTAAGATTAAATTCGTTACTATAAGAAGTTATTTTTATTTTCACCATTATACCACATTACCGTATACTTATTAAATTTCACGATACACTATGTATTTTTATCTTATTATAATATAATTCATAACATTGCGTTCCGAACTGAGGCGTCAGCCATGACTCGTCTCCAATTATAAGGTCGGGCATAAAACTAGCGCTTCTGTGTTGCAAGCAATTGTACACTGAACAATAATGCTGAACGGAATTCTTTTTTACTCTGATGATTAGTGCTTATCACTAATCTTTTCTTTATTTATAATATTCTGTATAAATATTTTTAATTGTAGTATTTTGTGCGTCTTAACTGTCTTTCTTTATTAACTTTCTATCAACAATCACTAATCCATACGTGATGATTTCTTAGCCATATCCAAATTTAAAATTGCTTTTGTTGTAAAACGATATTAATATAAATTGTTATGTTCCAAATAGCAGCATGAACATAACGCCAAGCAGATTATCAAATTCAATACCGATAGAAACTATTAAAAAAACTCATTGATAATGTAAAAATCGCAACTTTACCAAACCTGTATGTACCAACAAAATAAACAGTAAACAATAACAAGTGACAACATTAATCTCAAGTAAATGAGTCAAAGCAAAACATTTGTATGTGGATAAAGCGAAACACTGTTGTACAATAGCCTGATAAGTTTGTATCGAGTCCAACTCTAATTAGTGTTGCCGAACAATCCGGAAAAGTTTGTTAATAA
This sequence comes from Diloba caeruleocephala, assembly GCA_947459985.1. Classification (NCBI taxonomy): domain Eukaryota; kingdom Metazoa; phylum Arthropoda; class Insecta; order Lepidoptera; family Noctuidae; genus Diloba; species Diloba caeruleocephala. The sequence goes on from OX381618.1 coordinate 11,459,501, forward strand.
AACTGGTCTCAACTATTAATTGCCACGATTCAAGTGTTATTGACGGGTCAGCTCGATCAGTTTCGGGTTATAATGAGGTTTAACAAAATTGTAATCTGTAATTGCTATTTTCTTCATATGGAATTAAGTTTGAATGGGTTTAGTTAAGGGGTGAAATAAGGGGTCATTTACACTTCTCGCCTCACCTCTAATATAATAATATTTCAATGAATACATAATAATAAAATATTTTGTACTTAAATACTGCTTCTATATACTTAAATATGCTTCTATATAGAAGGATTAGCCGCTATTGCCTGATCTCATAAAACTTATATACCGGTTGGCATATTGGAGTATTCGCCATCGAGATAACTCCAGAAACATTGCAGAAATATCCTATTTTTGTTACTGTGATAGGTACGGCAACCTTCCCAGGAAGACGGCGTGACACTCACGTGGTCACGTGCTGCTGTATGCGCAGTACAGCCCACAACGAGGCTTCAAGGATATCCTTTACGTTCCCCTTCGAGCAGTGCCTAGGCTTTTTTACAGTCGCCTCCTCTCCGTTACAGGGTGTGACCACTTTACAGTCATCCGGTGCGAGATGTGCCTAAAGGCGTGGCACCAGAAGGCAGCTCTAATATGATCTTACGGGACCTGGAGCCGGCGATTCGGTGCCGAAGATGACCACTCCGAACATAATTACACTTACACATACCTAGTTGTTGAGGTTGACGAAATACATAGGTAAGACTGTAGTAGCGGCCCAAACAAGCCATTAATATATACCTAACACTGCTACCACTAAATCTCTACATATTAATTCGGCTTCAAGTACTCAGGGTTTCTCCCATCAAAGTCAAAGTCAAAGTTTTTTATTTCACATAAACCAAATATTAGCACTTATGAAACGTCAGAGTTTAAGTTGCACGGTTCCAAATAGTTGATCTCATGGAGAAGAGAAGAAGTTCATGGATACTCTTTTAAAATAGTTGGGGATTACAGTGTTGATTGGTACAAATGATTGCAAAACATATACAGAGAAAAATGTAGGTTAATGTGTAAAGATAGAACATACCACAATCATATTATAATAATGAAATTGCCGTGGCAGTTAACGGCTGACCAGTCCCAACAGATGGCATCCGCTCACGAGCATGACGCATGCATCAGCATCGCTTAGCTCAACCATATTGTAGGGAACCGAACGACCCGATACACAACGCCACCGCCAGCAAGACATTTTAGTGAGCATGACAGACCACTATAGCCAGGAAAAAGACAATCAAAATAAGAACTATACATATAACATTAATGGCTACATGATGCTCACACATTTAAACAGTTTTGTATAAATATTATTTGTTAATGTCACAAGAACAATAATCAACTTTACGTTTCACCTATATGTACATACTATACATTACGATATAGAACTCATGAGACCCATAAAATTGGTGGAGAATCCATTTCTACCTCGGGCAGACAAAATGTTTAGCTTAGTTAGATGAATAATTTTGGACTCGTTATTAGTGTCTCAACTGTACTAATATTAGATAAAGTTAACTGAACATACTGACATAGCTGAAAGGATATATAAGCTGAAGTGGCAATGGGCGGGGCACATATGTACATAGCTCGTAGGACTGATGGTGGTTAGAATAGAAAGGTTATCGAGTGGAGACCACGCATCGAAAAACGCAGAGGTGGGTGCGTAGGTGGGAGTCGTTGAACATGGGGGGCATGTAACCGGTCGTTGTAGAAATCTATGAGGAGGCCTTTGTTCAACATTGGACGTCCCTTGGCCTTTGATATGAGAATGATTTATTTCAATGCTACGGCCGGCTAGAAATAACGTGAAAACAAATCCTAAAGCCGGATAATTTCTCAAATAAGTAGTACATTCAACTTTGATATTCTCAAACAATAATAAACATTTGTTAGCTAAAAAAAATCTGGCAGCGTATCATCATCACCATCATTTCAGCCAAAAAACGTCCACTGCTGGACAGAAGCCTCCCCCAAAGATTACCACAACGACCGGTATGATTTTGTGTTGTAGCCCATTGGGGGGTTTTGCCATAATCGCCACGCTTGGCAAACGTGTTGGCCATCGCAGTTGAGTTAAAAGTGTACTCGAAGGACGCTCCTCCAACTTTGCCCATAGTCGCCTTTTACATCGATACGCCATCACATCCCGTGGGTAGCATCGTATAAATCAACTTAAATACGACGTTTACTTGGTAAGATTTCAGCGCAGAGTAACGGCAATATCACGTAAATGAGTCAGAAAGAGTTATTCGACTTGGGGTTGGTAATTTCCTACGTTCGACGTATATGGTGCGTGAAGCTTCACTCGGGGAACAAACTCACTTCACGTCGCAGATCAACCGTTATTTTATTTTCTTTTTTCCGACAAAAATGGCGGAGTAGCTGACTAAATTATTTTCTATTTACAATGTTTCGAATTTTTTTCTTGTGGAAACCCCTTCATTCCTTGCAGAGCACGATTAACGTAGTTCCCGGGTGACGTCATTCGACAACAGTCGGAGGCTTTTGGGCGGCGTAAACAACTTTGACACAAAGTTGACCACTAGCCAAACTAAACAAAGAAAGAAGAATAGGTTAGCCTGGAACTATGTCTAGGTATGTAAAGATTTTGACGAAACCCTCATAGATGAGTGTTCTTGAACTTAAAAAGGTAGTAGGTGTACCTATTTTGGTGTACCAAAATAACCTAATCTCAAAAGTAGGTACTAGATATTATAGACCTTTTCATTTGAGAAAAAATCGAACGTGGTCTAGCAAGCATTATGTCAACATAGTCGGCACAGGCACAGCACGGCCTGTCAATAGGAACTCACTAGCAAACTCACTTCATAACCGGTTACACTGGGAGCCAGATTTTTATTCGTGTCGTCTTTGGAGGGACTTTGCCAGTACTCACCACGCTTGGCTGCTACCCATCCCTCTGATTTAGAGTCTATTGGTCGCCTTTTACGACATCCAAGGGAGAAGATAGAGTGGTGCTATATTTTTAACCCGGACACCACACCACAACTGGTTAAGACACCGGTAAGCCATAGGATATCAATATTCACGCGTAGTTTATTAGGTTCCGAAGGTTGGATGGCAGTGATACACACACATAAGCCCGTAAACATCAATTGCTGAACATAGACCTCCCAGTGACCACTATAGTAGCGATAATTCCGGATATGGCTATAATAACCAACCTGGATAAGCGGATTGGTATTGGCAGGGTTGTTATTAGCACCCGGGAAAATACGGCGGCCTAGCCGCTTGATATCAATCCTAAGTCGCATTTTAAGATACATATAAGTAGAGAGAGCTGATGTATTAAATTCCGGGAACCACACGGAAGGGATGGTAGTTGTTATATTTGAAATACGATTTTTAGTTAATTGGGAAAAGTCAATACAGAATTATTGGTTAAGCAGTTTAACGAAGATCTCAGAACTATTAAGCCAAAGCATTGATGTAAAACAAGTTGGAAGTTGTAACAGCATTTTAGTGTATCCTCTTTCAGAAAGAACAAGAGCACTGTATGCACTTGTATGGATCGGTATGCGTAGACGGCAATGATATGATATATTAAAAAGAAGTAGATATGTTACATGCATGCCAAAAGTAAGAATCAAAACTCCCCCAATTGTAGAACCTCGCAATCGGTTCGCCTAGATAGCTATCTCATTTTGTATCTTCTTTCTCACGACATGGTTGTGCAAGCGAGACTGTATTTTGTACGCCGTTTAATATGGACGTAACATATCTATGGTATAATATCATTGGTAGACGGTAATTTATATTGTAGTTAGTAGGTATAGATTTTCAAGGTGTTAATCCGTACGGAGCGATATAGTCTTGGTGGCCAAGCTCCTTAAACAAAGATAAAAAAGAAACAGTTTTTATATGAAGCTATCGTTATTGCTACGTGAGTTATTACGTCGTAGCAAATAAACCATGTGCACTACGACTAGATTCTTTGTAGACTCTTTTATGGACCGCACATGTATTTCTTTGTATATAATTGAAAATATTTTAATAGGGTCAGCAACGCGTGAGTCGTACCTCTGGCGTTGCAAGCGTTCATGGGTTACGGTAACATGCGTTTATGTTCCATAATACATAAGTGTGCATGATTGCATATTGCACGTATGATGTTGAAAATATTGTTTCATTTTATATTTCATATTTTAGTGCATAAATAATATAATAACTATAAGTGCTAGGTCACTCCCAATGGGCCTCATAAGAAAGCTCAAGGTCACTCAGCGAGCTATGGAGAGAGCTATGCTTGGTATTTCTCTACGATATCGAATCAGAAATGAGGAGATCCGTAGAAGAACTAAAGTTGTCGACATAGCTGAAAGGATTAGTAAACTGAAGTGGCAATGGGCAGGGCACATTGCTCGTAGAACTGATGGCCGTTGGGGCACAAAGGTTCTCAAATGGAGACCGCGCACCGGAAAACGCAGTGTGGGACGACCTCCAACGAGGTGGACAGACGACCTGGTGAAGGTCGCTGGGAGTCGTTGGATCAGAGCGGCATGTGACCGCTCGTTGTGGAAATCTAAGGGGGAGGCCTTTGTTCAGCAGTGGACGTCCTGTGGCTGATATGATGAAGTGCTAGGGTTGCAAGTTGCATGTATGTATACCGCACGTATATAGAAAGAATGAAATAAACGCGATATACTTCCGTAAGCAATTTCAATTTAGTAAAGGTAACGGCTTACCACCAGTCGGCCCGTATGCACGTTTGCCAGCCAAGCGGTATAAAAAACTATAATTTCACAATTGAAATGCGTGATTTTATTTTTTGACCGATCTCTGACCATCACATTGACAGGAACAAAACAAATGCAATCACTTTAATAAACACCCCGTATACTTTAGTTAAATTATCCCACAAATAGTGAATGATAACTGCAGAAAGATTTCATCAATATATATATTATAAGTAGATAACACAGTTAACAACAATTTTATAACAAACACTTGAAATGACGTAGCATTTTCCAGTACGTCGGCTATCTGCTAGATTACCACAGTAAATTTTACGTCCTCTCAGTCGACTAAACTTTAACGACACTGACGAACAGCTGATGCAGTCTATGTTTTGTAGTTCACTCACAGATCAGTTTTAAAGCGAGCGGGAATCACCCACGCTGAACTTTATACTCGCAAAATATACAAGCTTTGATATTCAACACATGTAGAAAGAAGAAAGAAAGAAAATTGTTGATTGGTCACAAAACACCCAAACACACAAGCCAAAAAGTAAAAAACAAACACAAGAGTTCACACAATACTTAATAAAAACATCTATAGATATAATAACGATGCAGCATGGCGACAAGCATATGTACTACGGCACATATATTATAAGGCATTAAACTAGGCCCGGTGTGTTGGTGCGTGACCAAAAGGCCTCAGCTCAGCATATGCTGCAGTCACCCTACAGCGCTGGTTTTCAGCTGATGCCTAAAGTGGCTGACAGAATATTATGTCATGTGATTGTGTAATAGGTATTAATATTAAAATAAAAAATAACAATAATAACATATAAATAATCAATGTTACAGTCAGTTATAATACATAAAATTCAAAACACAATAAATAAGGTTTTTAATAATGTGGCGTCTATAAATAAGCGTAGTAATTACTAGGCGATAGTATTTGATAAAATTCAGTTTAAATGTCGGAAGAGAAAAACATATCGATATTTTAAAATATTTGTTACTTTGCTCAACTGAAACCTGTACTAGGGATGTAGCCGCAAGATTTAACAGCTTCGCCATTGACTTCGAAATGGTCCAACTTCTGATGACTATTTTGTAAACGCAGGTTTCACCGAAGTTCAGAACGTGCAGCACTCTGACTCCGACGGACCGACTTCAGTCAATCAACTTTTACTCTGCAACCTATTTCTGGAAAAAAACATCCCTCAATATTGCCACCACAGATGGTTCTCCGCCCTCTTCATCAAGTTTGCCCCAACTGCCTCCTTTAGTCATCTTTTGCCTTAACCTTCCATAAGATCTCTGCCGCTACAACCTAACCCGTACGAAACACAAGTATACCGCAAGTGGAAACACTTGGCAATTCTAGTTCCGGATACCTTCCTGCTTTACAGTGTCGTAAAACAATGTGACGCTTTTCCGAGTGAACTTATTGTTTTCGCTTAGTCCGAAATGTATTCGCTCATTGCAAATATTTCTAACAACACAGCTGTGTCCAAAGTGCTGGTTTTACAAAATTACATTGTGAATTATGAATTTCTGTTTATTCCATTAAGCTAAGATATTGTGAAAGATATTTTAAACAACAAATTGTATACTACACTAATGCGGATTCGTTACATAACGTTTATTAAGAACAGTTAGTAGACACTCTTTCTTCTAGTATCGAATTTGCGATGCAGATGTATCTCCATATACCATCTATCATATTATACCGTGTGGTGTCCGGATTAAAAATATAGCACCACTCCATCTCCTTCTGAAGATGTCGTAAAAGGCGATTAATGGACTCTAATAACAGAAGGATGAGTAGCAGCGTCCCGTCTGTGGAACATGAGCCATACTACGCTCACCAACCTGCCTGCCAAGCGTGGTGCACACTCGCAAATTCCCCCCAAAATGACGTCACAGTTGTGGGAATCTATGGAGGAGGCCTTTGTTCACCAGTGGACGTCCTTTGGCTGATATAATGATTATGATTATGAAGTGTCTCCAAATTGGTTTCTTGCAGTGTATTGTTGTCCAGCCGGCCCTCTTATTTGAAATCATGCCTGATATATAAAAAGTGTAAAGATTTTGAGTGTCAATCGTGTATTTATTATTAAATTTATTTTAAACAGGTACCTACTACAAAATAAAATATCAATTCACAATACTTTTACACCGAAGGATCGCAAGATTTTGCAGGAAAAGCTAAGATACTCCCGATGGGTTAGATCCATGATGAAATTGAACAGACTACTAATGTTTTCATTCTTCATCTTGCTATTCATAGTTATTCACGTATGCGGCTCACATGTGAGAGGGTACGCGGTACGCGAATCTTTTTTCTTCTGCCGCGAATAAAAAACTTTCACCGCCATAAAAGTATATGAGTTCGTCCCAATACTGCGTCGATGACTTCCAATCTCTCTGTAGCGTCCCGACCCAACCCTGCAGATTACTTTTTCTCCTCCATCCAGTAAATTGAATTAAAATGAGAAGCAAACGGATAAAGAAAAGGGTGTACGTCGATTTTCACAAGAGTTTCGCGTTTAACGTCCGAGACCTACGGGCTCCATGTATTCTCTTGTCTTTTGTTTTAAAATATTTGGCAGTCTGTTCCTCAGAATTATGTTTCGTATAAATAATTCAAAAGCCATTTCATAACTTTATATCAAAAATACGATGTTCCTTTGATATTTATTTATCGACTAGTTATTTATCGATAAACAAATTAAATTGCGTTTGAAATAATATACAGCGCATTTTCGTAAATAAAAATTCAATGAGTACGAAGAATACAATTTAGGGTTCAATTTAGAAATAAAAACTGCGATGTACCAAATCAAGATTAAACTAACTTAATTTGTTTACAAATAACTTTACTCTAGGTATCAATATATAGAACTCTCGGATTCGGCAAATTGGGGGAAAATATTAAACCGGTAAGTAGCATTGTCAGTCAGATTCATTTGGATATTTATATTAAGTAAAACATTCATCATTTCAGTCAAATAATTCCACTGCTGGATTAAGCTTCCCTCAAAGATTTCTACAACAACCTTTCTGGGTTCATGTTGTGTGCCCATTTGGGGGCTTTGCCATTATTGCCAAGCTTGGCAGTTGGGATGGCGATCGTAGTTAGTTGTAAGTAATGTTCTCGAAGGACGCTGCTGCCCATCCTCCGGCTAATCCCATAGACGCCTTTTACGACAACCTTTGGGTTGGTGCTATTCTTAGCTGGCACCACACGGCACGACATAGTAGTACAGTATCAAATATGATTGCATAACTCGGGAGAGCCTACATATACCTACATATGCGTCATATAAATATTATTCTCAAAGTAGATATTAAAGATAGGTAGGTACTGTAAAGGCCGGGAATTTTGAAATGAGATGAATAATATAAAATATAAAGTAATCTATAATTTTAATATAGTTATCCATTTTTTCTGTTTTACTCTAGACACTACGGTCGCGTAGTAGAGTATTTATTAATTATATGTATTAATATGCAAATTGGTTAGTATACTATATTGGTTACTATTTATTTTTACCAACACGTATATTTTCTTGTATATATATATGAATACTATTGATGTACACCACAGAGCATCCTCACCGACGTCGCGGAGGTCTATCGCCGCTTCACCATCCCGTTCCAGTAACCAGTTCTTCCCCCAGTCTATTGCTCGCGCCGGCCCGTACCAAGCCTGTAGTTTTAAATTTCACTTACATTTTAAATAATACCGATCCAGCTGTCCCCAAAACAATAGCTTGTTATCCCAGCAACACCCTAAGCCGAGGTCCGTACACCGCATTAAGCGCCCTTAGCGCAAATTGCTTAGCATATAATATTAATTTTAAGCCTGGCTGGAGGCCTCTTTTGGCTTCGCCAGTAACGACCGGTTAAGCTACCACATTTCAAGCGCGAAAGTTATGACTGTGCGAGCCGCCCAAAAGTTGAAAGAAAATATCACTATGTATATTGAGAAACAATCATAATCATCATATCAGCCAAATGACGTATATTGCTGAACAAATGTCTCCCTCATTGATTTCTACAAGTGTGTAGTCATTTTAGGGGGACTTGCACTGACAAGTCCCCCTAAAATTACTCACCACACTCGGCTATGTTGCTATGGCTATTGTTCTATAGTAGAGACGCTACTGCCCATCCCTCTGGTTAGAGGCCCTCAATCGCCTTTTACGACATCCACGGGAAGAGCTGGAGTGGTGCTATATTCTTGATCCAGGCACCACACGGAAACAATAAATACCCTTAAAACGACACAATCGATCAAGAATTTTGGAAGCCTCCAAGAGTAAATAGACCAGTCAAACGTTTACCAACGCAAATAGATTTAAACATAACTGATGAAACGGAAGTATACTAAGCAAATATATTTGATATCGAAATCATTATCGTAACTCGCATACCATTCAAACGAACATCAAAAGGAATTACTCATGAAACTCAATTCTAATGGCTCTTTATGCAATTTCTTTGACCTTTATCGTTCAAGGCGAAATTCTGAATTCCAAATATAAATATTCTAAATACATCCGATTAAAGACCGGGACTTGTGTAAGTTGTTACGTAGAATCTTATTTCTTGAGGTTTACTTGCGTTTTCTTATATTTCTGCTTCTGAGGGAAATTTATTTGAGCTTAGAAAGTGAGGGTAATAGTAAACCGGACCCCGAATAGCGAATATGCGACACGCGGCACCTATATCACACAGGCAAATCTTTAATCTCACTCCTTCCAAGTTCCCATTCGTAAACGAAACATAGGTATGTTTCAGTTTGGACTCATTATTATGTTTATTATACGAATCGCGAAAAATTAACGCTGTATAAATAAAAGGCAGTAACTACTTTACTTTACGTTTTATTGCGCACATACTTCTAGACAGACACTCCTACATTTACAAGTACTTTATGGTTGTTACGTAAATGCAATGAATATTTTGCGTATGTCTAAGCAGAGGTAAGTCTTTCAGCATTTTATTTATTCATGAACTTATTCCTAACACGCAATGCGTAATATTGAAATGTTCTGGATTTGCATATGTATGTGATACAGAAATCTTAACGATAACAGATTTATCGGGATCTGCCATCTTGTTTTTATGGGTGCGTGACTCAGTGAGCAGTGCCCGTTACGACGAGGCATTGATTACATAATTGATTTATTTATTTATATTTATTATAACAAACAAATTCTATGTAACTTAACTCAAACCAGACTCATCGTTAGGATGCGGTCGGTATTCGATTTATGCTAGTCAAACCAAGGTCGCAGATCCATCACCAATTTATAGCACGATGGGTTGTTCGGTCCGTCAATATTACGTAGGAACATATGCAACCATTCTGTGAGAGCGCCATCCTCCAGAAGGCGAACGCATGGCGGAATTCGAAGAAGGCTGATCCCACTCGGATATGAAGGAGAAGTCGCCCGGAATCATTCTGAGCAAGGATGGCACGGTAGGTGCAGTGACTGATACAGTCGACTGCTGCGCCCCGGGTCGTGCGTTCGATTCCCGCACGGAACAAATATTTGTATGATCTGCAGGTAGCTGTTCTGGGTCTGGGTGTATTGTATGTGGAATTCAATTCAATTCATGTCTGTAAACGCACCCACGACACAGGAGAAGTCCTTGTGAGGGGCAAAGTAATTTTAATTAAAAAAAATACGACGGCATGCACATGGTCATGTGTAGCCGTGTCCACAATAAAGCGCACAGCGAGGTATCGGAGGAACCTTTATGATCCCCCCCCCCCCCACCTGAGATGAGCCTGCTGAGATGATTCTTTACATCGCCTCCACTCTGCTACAGATTTTTTTACAATCACCTCCTACGAGATATGCCTACAGGCGTGGCACCAACGGGCGGTTCTGGAGCGTTCGTTCTTGAAATGCTTAGAGTCAAGTTTTAGGTTTTCGCGATTATTGCTTATTATATAAAACACTTTTAAACGGATTACATCGCGCACCTATATTATAGATTTATGTTTTTCCTCACGTTTCGGACACTTTTTAGCATTCGTGATCGTGATTCGGGATCCTAAGATCCTGCGATCACGAATTCTGCAATATACGCGATGCAATCATTTACAAGTGTTTTATTATAATGAGCAAGTGTCAGTTAAATACTTACGTAATTATTATGCATATTGTAGGCAACGTGTGATAACAACGTACGTATATAAACTTTGTATTATAGTGTATAGCAATGTGTGATAACAACGTACGTATACGTATTTAGATATAACGTGTTAGCGACTTTGTACTGGTATATGTGTTAACGACGTACATATCTATATGTTTTAATGTTGTAATTTATAAGCGACATATGTTAACAATGTACATATTTAATATAAGCAGTGTATAACAATGTATAAACCACGTACGAGTGATTATGTTATGTTGTAATTTACACACAGTTAAACACGTTTGTGACGACCACTTTTGAAACCTGTTTTAAAGTTAGTTCTTGTGCATTTGTAATGGTAAACTTGTGTAATTATGATAGATGACATTACAACTAATTGAATAATACATAAATTATACTAATTAATTCATTAGTTTAAGAATAACGGTGCAAATAAGAAATATTTTTTGTAAAATTTGCAGAAATTTTATGTTTAAACGACCAAATAGTAGTTATAAAAAAATTCCACTGTAGTAGGGATTATATAGACAGATAGAACAGTTTGTAAGCTTTCTAACGATGTATAACACTACCACCTTACTCTTGAATAAACGTTGATTTTCGTGTAAACACTGAGCGATGCATAATAAAAATCATAGATTCGGGAGATGAAAAATAGTCGCGGTTTTTCGGCCCTCCTTACGGTAAAGATTCGCGGTGGCTTAGCTGCGCCGAAATGATTAGAGATAAGATAAAAAAATAAGATAAAAAGGATAAAAATAGAATAAGAAGAATAGAAAAATACAAGAAAAATGCAAGTGAATAATAAGTGAATAATTGAAGCATCGCTCGGTGACGTCATGAACCTTTGATCCTGAACATTGCTGAGTTTCATTTCACCGCCTTGTTACCTGGAAAACCTGCGCGCCGGCGACTTGTAAATATATAACAAGTGCTGGCATAAGGGGAGTTTGTCCCTGGCCGTATAGGGCGACCTACACGACCGAAACACATATATTTAAGTTAAATACTCGTAGACCTCCACTAAAGCCGATTTCCTTTAACTGTCACCGTCAGCCACTGTTTTCGTTATCATAGACATACTTTGGAAAGTAAGCGGTTAACTATGTATACAATCATTGAACTTACTCCTAGACCAGATTTGCTACTGACAAAAATATACATTTCAAAATACTCGTTTTGTTACTAGTCTATTTTATTATTTGAACTAAAACTACTGCGATTACAAGATAATAATAAAGGAAAACTATGTACTAATATATATATGTACTTTCTAGACCATAAGCTACTTTATATTAAGACATTAATTAAAATATCAATAAACTTATGTGTTTTGTGCATAAAACAAGGCAAACACGGAGTAAGTCCCGCGCAGTACCTGTAACAATAAGCAATTAAAATAACATAATTTTACAATGCCAGAAATAAACGTAAGCTGCATGCATTCCACTGTACTTTTGAAACTTAAAAAGCTTAATGCGATTATCAATTAATGGGACTTTACTAAACATTTTATATGTTAACATGAAAAACTGTACTTAAATCCTGATAAAGTCATCCAGTTTTATATCATTGCGTAAAAATAAAACAATTTCTTTTCAAAAATACATGAAAAACAAGTAACTATGACCCTATTGTTTTACTTGCACTGGCAGTTAATTCAAGTTACGTTTCACACTTTGACTTTTTAAATTATATGTGTAACTAACAACATATGGTGTCAATCATAATGTTTAACCTAAGATTTTCTTAATATTTAAGAAGTCTCACCAACAAAAACGTCCCATATGTGAGCTCTAACATCTTGAAGGCCTTCATGACGAGAGGTCGCTGCGCCTGCATTATTGCCAGCAGAACTAACTGTCTGATGTTTTGGTGGGGTGCTGATTTCGGTCGCAGTGGGCAAGATTGCCAACCACAGTAGAAAATTGCGTCAGATACTAAAGATGCCTGTAAAATGTAAATGAAACAATGTTTAAATATAAAAGTGATAATCCAAATCAGATGAATATTTGGTGTTTAAACTACTACTTACATACTTAAATACTTACATAACACATTACACGAGTTTGTAACGACGTGTCACTTCCTATAATATAAAGTATTGTTTCAACGAAAACTAATTTTATGTAATAATCACTGACTATGTACCCCTTAAAAGCAATTCTTAAAATCGTACATACTTTATTCTTACATACTCGTATACATGCTTTCATTATACTTAAATACGAATAAATACATTGCGCTCCAAAACAAAAACGTAAAAGTAGCTGGATTCTACAACATACACGTACCCAACTAGAACGCATGAACCATTTATTTAATTTGGTATAAATAAATAACAAGGGCGTAGGTACACGAGTTGCGATTTATGTTGATGGCCACGTATCTGAACTTACATCGTAACTTATTTTTATATCCGACTCTAGAGACATTTCTGTAAATGTTAGCGGGTATCGCATTTGGCCATAATGCCCGCGACACATTTTTGTCTCCCAAATTACATTGTGTTTGCCGAATTGAGTTTAATGTGGATTGAATTATTTTAATCAGTCACAGAAAGTTTGCTGATTTATTTTCATACACCATAGCGTATGAACATAAATTGCAAAGATTGTAATAACTTCATTTCGTTCCTAATCCTCAGCTGTTTTTCTGTACTCATTCTGCTTCACAGATATGTTGGTGTGGTCTGTGTTTGTCAGAGTAAGGTATACCTTACCTCCCTACTCCGACAAAAAAGGAAGTAATTGCTGTTGACTCTACAAGACTGTGTGCAAGCAGTTTATTCACCGATATACTCGTATCAACTATATATTGCAAACACTAAGCAACTATATATTATGCGAACACCCGTCATGAGTACCGTGGCATAATGATTTACCTTTATACTCCTATTCTTAAATGTAGGACATAATTCACTATTGTGGATATCCCGTTGCACTCTGCACTGTATTTGTTACGAACTTTGAATTGACGACCGAACAAAATTGAACACAACAAGTCGATAACAATAATATACGACACGTCTCACTATAGTAACAAGGGTTGATCGTGATAATGTTTGTTGAAAGTACATTGTCTCCCCATAAGGGAATATGATTTGACATTGACGCGCGTGTCGTATACCTCTCGATATATGATAAAAAAATACCTGATATGTTATTTCCCCAGCGTTGCACAAAAAGAGAGCCAGCAGAAAAAATAGTGCGATTACAAAGAATATTAGCTTCATGCTTGCGACGGACGCCAGTTGATCAGAGAGCTGAAAAAAAATAGGAGAAAATATGTAACGAATTTATATTAAAACATGTTCATAATGAGGCAGATGCATTATAATTCAAATAGAGCACTATTACATTTAATAGATATTGTTATTGTTTATTGTTGTTATTATAAAACTTTAATTTATCAAGTACATAAAAGAGGTAAGTCCTTATAAACAATACCTCTCTCAGTTTCGCAACTTCTAGTACACATATATGATAAAAAATGATTTACACATTCGGAAAGGTATAGCATCTATATAATTTAAATTTCTAAATCCAAGAAATCTGCCCCGGAGGCAGGTAACAACCAATATAAATTAAAAAATATCAATTCATAGGTAAATCGTTTTGTTGTAGATTATGAACTAATACTGTTTAACATATGATACAAGGGAATAACCCCGTGGAAATCACTATGATTTTTATCGATAATGCAAGTTATAATCTATTTCAGTTGCTTATTTTCATAGTCGAATTACTTCATCTTCTATACTAGGTATAATAAAATCGTAGAAAGACAAAAAGTGATTACTGAATTATGTTTTTTAATTCGGGGCAGTAATTTTATAAAATCACTGCCCCGTGCTACAGGAACGAGATTACTTTTGCTGATGCCAAACTGCAATTTTTAGAATTATTGTCTGTTTGTTTCAATGTTTGATGAGAACGCTTAAACTACCGTATAGTTAGTTAGTTAGTTAGTTAGTTAGTTGAAATTCGCAAAAGTGAATGTTGGATCGGGCTATGGACTACAAATCATCATGCTTTTGTGCACGGGAGATGAGTAATATAACAAAATGCCTAGAAAGTTTTGTTTCACTACGAATATTATGAAAAATTCACACAAGTGAACACATTCATTATCAGCACCTAATATGAAATATTCAAAAAAATACCATCACACAATATCTAAATACGACAGATTTTAAGAATAAGAACGCTTATTTCGCAGAATTTCGCAATTGGTTACGTAGCCTTTTAAACTGATACGCGGATTGTTTTGTTCTCGGGATCGAATCTAACCGAAATCTTACTTTTTGGATTATGTTTTACATTAATTTTATTCTCTTCAAAAGCAATTTCTATATTCTATTCTATCTGGTCTGTAGTTGGTATTTTATTAATTATTCAATATGGTATTGTGTATTACGAGACGGGTGCAAACAATAAGTAACAGCACCACGGGTTCAAGGCAATTAAAATAATAACAAGCAACAGCAGTTGTCATTACCTAACAGTTCTTTCCTTCAGATTAAGTCATAAGTTTTCTTTTGTATTTCATATAAATTGTCATCATAAAGCAGACGTAGTTTCATAAAGTATTTGTTTAGTTGAGGAGTGTTTTATCTATACTGCTCATCAGTTACAGCATACGTCAATAACCTAACGCCACTCTATTGCCAAGTTTAAAAAAATCTACGAATAAGTACCGTCGGTATCATCCAAATATCAATAAAAAAGCTATAAGAAAACCTACACGTTTATAAGATCAGAAATAACAAATATTTAGTACGGGGTACTAAATAAAATCACGCCGATTTTTTCCCAATTACGTACCTTACCTGCACAGATTCTGAGAGTATAATTTGATGAATGCATAATCAAGACTAATAATACACACTTTTGCACAATTCCGCAACAAGCGAAGGTATTGGAGGGCGTTACAATTCGGTTACTTACGGCAATTTGAAGGAGGAGTGAAACGGCTGAGCCGAAGCTTTGACAAACTTGTAATGCCATCACCGTCCCGAATGCTTTGTCAATATCATTCGATAACCTGATAAGATAAAAAGAAATTATGTTTGATTTGACATTGAATTAACCCTGACTAATATCGAGTATTGCAAGGGATTCATCTTTTTTACGAATTCAAGTTTAATTTCGTAAACTTTTGTAACAACGATCAATTCTTATTAAATTTGTCTTGTCATTGACTTAGCTTTTTCACATCTCGACTAAACTAGGTGTTGTAGCAGCCAGCAGTACACAATCTATAATCTGGCACCAAGTGCCGCTCATTACCAGATCTTCTACGGTAACGATTCTGTAGTGAGAAAAACATAATATTGCTATCATCATCAACAATTACCTTAAAATATGATTATGCATTTTAATTCCTTCTACCAATCCCTTCGCTAACTTTTCTGTGGCTTTATTTTCTTCTCTTGCCTCATTCAATGCGTAGAATTCTTCTCTTAAATTCTCAAAGTAGTGTCTTAGAGTTATGAATTTATACTTATACATGATCAAGTATATCATGGTGAAGAAGTCAACTGATACCATCATCGTAGCCATCATGATGAACAGAACTACCGTGGTGAATACTCGTAAAAATGTCGCTAGTATCGAATCGTCATCAAACACTGGATAATACGTCACAATCGTTACAAAATGTGATCCTAGAAATAAAAGGATTATTCAGAATAAAACTATAACTGACGAGCATAGCGTCGAGTATTTAAAGATTTATCAATACAAGCAGTCGTGCGTAAATAAATATTACAATATGTTCAGTCTGTAGAATCAAGTATATTCCTTGAGCCTATAAATCAGAATGAACTAATAAAAATAACAAACTCCTTAAACAACTCGAATGCCGTAGGATATGATGAAATAAGCACCGATGTTGTAAAAGTGAGTATACATTATATAGCTAATCCGCTTCTCTATGTTTTGAATATGTCTCTGTATCATGGTGTATTTCCAACGATACTAAAGAAGTCAGTTGTAAAACCATTGTATAAGAAAGGCGAGCGGAATGATCCCAATAACTATAGACCTATCACGCTAGTTCCAATTTTCTCAAAGATATTTGAGAAAGTTATGTATAAGAGACTATCAAACTTTTTTGAAAAAAATAATATTATTACTGACGAACAACATGGTTTCCGTGAAGGTAGAAGCACGTCACTTGCAACATTTCAATTAATTAAATACATAATGGAGAGTATTGATAATAAAATTCCTGTAACTGCTCTATTTATCGATATGAGCAAAGCTTTTGATTTCGTTTGTCACCAAAGATTATTAAATAAATTGTCTTTGTATGGAATACGAGGACCAGCTTATGATTGGGTAAAGTCCTTTTTAATAAACAGAACACAATGCGTGGAGATAAAAAAATACTCTACTGATACAAGATGCATCGAAAAGTATAGATCTTCTTATATAGAAAACAATCATGGTGTTCCGCAGGGGAGCATTCTTGGCCCCCTGCTATTTCTTCTTTATATAAACGATTTACCAAAGGCAATCGCCCAAAAATGCGTATTATTCGCTGACGATACACCATAATTTTCAGAGCCATTGATAAATCAAATTATGAACTCGAAATAAATGATTCTATAAACACCATTATAAAATGGTTGTCTTCAAACAATCTAAACATAAATGTAGAAAAATCTAAGTACATTCAATTTCGCACTCACAAAAGCCATACACCGAAACTTAATATATCATGCCAGGGTAAAGACATTATTGAGGTACATGAAATTAAATTCCTGGGTATAATCTTAGATCAATTTTGTAATTGGAAACCACACGTATCTGAAGTATGTTCCAAAGTCAACAGATTTGTGTTTGCTCTGCGTAGAATAAGTCAAGTAGCATCTAAAGCAGCAGCAATCAGCGCATACTACGGCTATGTTTATTCTACGCTCAGGTATGGTATTGTGATATGGGGTCGTTCGGTCCAGATGGACAGTGCGTTCATAATACAGAAGCGCTGTATAAGGGCTATTTTTGGAATTGAACTAACGAAATCATGTCGTCCTTTTTTAGAGTTAATAATATCCTCACATTACCTTGCATATACGTTCTAGATGCCTGTGTTTTTGTTTGTAAGCACTCTGAACTTTTCCAGCGCACTCAAGATATGTGTCGTAATAATGTAAGATCTCAATATAAAAACAACCTGTATAGACCCATGACAAATTTAACAGTTTGTGCAAAAAATAGTCATATCATGTGTATCAAAATATTCAATAAGTTGCCTAACACAATAAAAAACCTTCCATTCAATATTTTTAGAAGACAGTTGTCTAAATGGCTTGTTGCACGCTGCTTTTACAGTATTAATGAATATTTAGAATACAAATAGGTAATTAATGGAATGTATTAAAAATATCGACATAAATTATTATTGTTTATTTAGTTTTATACGATACTATAGAAATGACAAATCTCAATTGAAATGTAACTACTTAATTTTGACGTGAGTTATGTATGGTAATGTGTGAAATGAATGAAAAATCAGTAATCGTGACTAATGTAATTGTAATGTATATATAATAATAGTAATAGTAGTAATGTATGTGAAGTAAATTTCTGTGACTCAATGTATTTCGCATGCCTGTAAAGGTAGAATATGGTGTAACTATTTACTTATTTGAACATCTTATTGTACCCATATTTTCACGAATAAATTATTTGTATTTGTATTTGTATTTGAAAATGCAATATAATATATATAAATCCTTTCCACTCCAGTAGATTGAAGGCATTCTCCATTGCAGCGGTGAACAGTTTTGGGGAAATGACGTCCTCCTGTCTCACACCTCTCTGCAATGAAATTGCCCCCGTGCTCTATTCATGTACTCGGACCGACATGGTCGCGTTTCTGTATAATCACTTCAACTTTTCAATGTACAGATAGTCAATCTGGCACTGCTGCAGAGATTGCAGCACTGCCCAGGTTTCGATCGAATCGAAGGCATTCTCATAGTCCACAAACGCCAAGCATAGTGGCAGATTATAACCTTTTCGGAAACCGGCTTGTTCAGGAGGCTAAAAGTCATCAAAGATGCGCTCGAGACGATTCGTGATGACTGACCCTTGCAAACAGCTTATAAACATGGCTCAGAAGCGAGATGGGTCTGTAATTCTTCAATAAGCTTCCACGCTTCCGGCATTGTGCCCTCGAGTAAGACGGAATTGAACAGCTTCCGAAGGACTTTAAGTACCAGTGTGCCACAATCTTTCAGAAGCTCTGTCGTAATTCCGGCCGTAGGGGCAAAACGGTTCTCGAATGGAGACCGCGCACTGGAAAACGTAGCGGGGGACGACCTCCAACGAGGTGGACAGACGACCTGGTGAAGGTCGCTGGGAGTCGTCGGATGAGAGCGGCGTGTGACCCATAATTGTAGAAAACTGAGGGGGAGGCCTTTGTTCAGCAGTGGACATCTTGTGGCTGATATGATGATATCAAAGGTGTATAGAGCGGGTACTTACATTGCGGTACTGGGATATAACAATATCTTCTAGGCTGATAAGACGCTTACGTAGTGTATAGCACATAACTTTAAACTCACCTATAAACACTTTTCTCAATCCTTCGAAAACAAAACAGAAGACTGACCCATAAACGATCATAAAGTAAGCGACGACATTTATTTTCATGATCCTATATTTCTCCGCCATCAGCGCATTTTCTTCGTAACCTTCACAAACTGTCACCATTTTATGATTCAAGGTTTTGATCAACGATTTGTTGGCAATAACCGAGAATATTTTGATCATAACTATTGTGTGACTGACGGCGAAGCTTACCGAGTCACGTTTTTCGTCCTGGGGAAAGTCGCCCATCACGGCCGCCATAATTTCCAATACTGTCATGAAACCGTATATGGAAAGAAGTAGGGTATTGTATGCCCTATAAAACAGACTTCGGTCGTTACCTATCTCGTTTTTGTTGTACCAGAAATTTCCGGAGCCGAATAAAAATATTTGTTGACAACACATTTTAAGGATGTAATAGTTTTTCATTCTGCTCCTTTTTGGGTACTTAACAGGAACTAGAATTACTGCAAAAATGCCTAAAACATACTGAACTTTAGAACTACGACTGAAATGTAAACTGAAAACTGACTGAAAGCTAGCTTAAAACATCTCAATAAACATTTGTGTAAAATAGCCAAATATATACTGGCAAAGCACATAACCTACTAAACAAACAAACTATAGCTAGCATTTATATGGGTATCCCTCTTTTCCGGTGATTTTAAAATAATAAATTGAACGGTTCATTTCGTATCATAATTCACATTAAATTGCATATAAATTTAGTAGATCAATAATTACCAGTTAGGTTCTGTTAATTAGATATATAGTTTTTATTTATTTTATTTATTTATTAGTTAGGGAGATATAGTAATTTAACGAGGACAATTATACGAGCCCTGATAAATTATCTGCGAAATTTAGTCATCTATAGAATTTAGTTATTTAAATATTATTGCGTTATCTATCACTATACCACGCCTGGACAAGTTTAGTCATACAATGACTTGGACAAGTGTCCAATAAGTAGCCGATAGAAGTTAGTGTGAAAAGATAATTTTATAGTAACCGAATTCACCAGTCTGTAATAGGTGGACATCGATATAAGAAAATATGTTAGACAAGTTATTATTTTAAGCAATATTGTGTTATGAACTTTATTTAAATAAGGTCTAATATAGTATGCCCTACGTTACCAAATGTATCGTAAAGACTACTAAGCTACACCTAAAGCACTGCAATGAAGTGGGTTAAGCAGTTATATCTACAAGTACATATTTAACATCAAATATTTTATGCCAGAAACCGATTTTTTCTAAGTTTCATGTAGAGCCCATTGCAATAAACCTTATAATTGTAGTTTATTATTATCGCGCAACCATGGAGTCCCAATTCGTGGCCATTACATTTTAGATTAAGATTCTGAAGAGGGCTTTTTCGTGGAAACCTATTCTCCGCGTAAGCCTATCAAAAGACCGGGTTCCTTCTTACAGGGGTAATAAACCCGTAAATAGACAGACATTATAAATAGTGTAAAAATACTACCTACTTTAGCAAGCTTATGCGCTTTTTAAATGTATCTACTAGTGGGGCGGCTCTAGTATTATGTATCTCAATTAGGCAACATTTATAATATTTTAAAATGAAATGAATGGGGGGGGGGCTGTGGATTCACGGGTGCGTAGATTGGGGAATCTCCGTGCCCACACCGAGCGACCCACGAGAAGATGGTGTCGCGAATGTGGGCACGCATAGCACAGCGCACCACAGGGAAGTTTCTGGAGATCCTTTACAATCCCCCCAGGGCGTGACTTCTTTACAGTCACCCTCTCCGAGATGTGCCTATTTTTTAAACGTTGTCCTAAACTAGGATTTCTCTTGTGTCGTGGGTTCGTGTATGATACATGAATTCCGCATAAAATATACCCAGACCTAGAACAACTACCTGCAGATCATACAAATATTAGTTCCGTGCGGAAATCGATCCCACGACCCGGAGCACTGCACCAACCGTGCCGTCTATAGGCGCGGCACTAGTAGGGCGGCTCTAGTGTGATCATACGTGGTCCTGGAGCCCCCTTTAGGTGCCGAAGATGACCGCCCTAGTGGTTTTCGCCGGTAGGAATTCGGTAAGCCCCTTCACCCTTCCCCGGGGCGGAGCAAGTTTTCACTGGGGACCAAGAAAAAAATATAAAAAATTTGCTAGGTGCTCTGTACTAAATGGCTACTATGCAGAACAGTCGATGCGTGGTTAAGCTGATCTTACCGCGGTATGGCTTTCAATTAGTGACCACTCCTTCTATATTAAACCCTCCCCGTGCTGCGAAGCATGGTAATACGGTAGTGTCACACGAATATCTATTGATAGCCGTTAAGGAAAGTCAGAAGCACTCTCCTTGTGGTTCCCGGTAAAGGATAGACAACCTCTCTCTAACTCCAGGTGTCGTAAAAGGCGTGATATTAAGAAGATGGCAGCAGCATACTCCTGGGTGCTAATAATAACATAGGCTAAGCCTGCCAAGCGTGGTGATTATGGCAATATCGCCTATGACTGCTCATTGTAGTGATCAATGGGAGGCCCATGTTTAGCAGTAGAAGGGCAGATGTGTATGTGTATTATTATATTATTTTCAAAACAAGGAGTATTCACTATTGTAATGTAATAGTGCTTCATACATCCTTTGTATCAAGTAAATTTAAGCGATTAAGAACTTTTTGTAATAGTTCATAATAACACCAAATTCTGAAACTTAAAGAGGCCATAATAAATGTTTTATTAGACGGCGCGGAAAAACACATTAGGTTAGTTAGCAAACAGCGCTTTTATAAAGTCAAATTACTTTTACCTTAAAAGGGAAAATGTATAACAAATGTTATTAT
This sequence comes from Diloba caeruleocephala, assembly GCA_947459985.1. Classification (NCBI taxonomy): domain Eukaryota; kingdom Metazoa; phylum Arthropoda; class Insecta; order Lepidoptera; family Noctuidae; genus Diloba; species Diloba caeruleocephala. Next base: position 11,481,837 of record OX381618.1, read on the forward strand.
TCCTATTAAAATGGAATTCAATCTTATTATTTCAGGAGATTCTATTTAACTTAAACAGTGTATAAACGAATCTACTAACTTGAAATAGTGTAGTTCGTCGATTTCTCCGCACTGTCAACCGTATAGTATCAGTCCAATATTTTTATTTTTTGTTATGAATTAAAAAAATATTATTATTAATTCAAATTCCAAACGATTCCGTGTAGTATCTGGATTAGGAATATTCTACTTTATCTAATTTCCACTTCTCCTCCCGTGGATGTAATAAAAGCCGACTCAGGGAATTTTAAACCAGAGCTATGGTCAGCAGCGTCTCTTTTGTAGAACAGTAACCATACTGCGCTCAGCAAACCCACCTGCCAAGTATGGCGAGTACTACTAAATTCCCCCCAAAATTACCCAATTGTGCAAATCTGTGAGGGAGGCCTTTATTCAACAGTGGACGTTCTATAGCTGATATGATGATATGAGGAAGAACTCAGACGAGCTTGTTGGTCGTCGTTCAATTGGCCGTACGATAATCGTCGTAACCAACAATTTTACCACGTCGGGCCGGTTTTTTTTTGACGATGTGGTACTTAGCCATTTAGCCAGCCCATTTACGAGCTATGGCCAATTAATGAATGACTACAACTATAATCATATCGGTCATTTATACGTCCACTGCTGAACAAAGGCCTCCCCCATAGATTTCCACAACTATGTCATCAGTTCGGTCAGTCAGTCTAGATTCCCTTAGTCGCCTTTTACGACATCCACGGGAGGAGATGGAGTGGTGCTATATTCTTAAACCGGACACCATACAACTATGCATACTGATTAATTTATGAGTATACTTGGTTCTGGAATTATCGTGTGTGTTCTTCCACGTCAAATACCGTTTACACTAGATCGTCCAATCATAGTTCGCCAGTGCCAGCGATACCCTTTTTTAGGGTTCCTGACGTACGAATGAACAAACGGCGGTACTATTATAGGATAAGCCTCTCCGTCTGACACAGCTAATTTACTCCGAAGCTACTTATAAGTTGAAGTTTTGTTACACTTATAAATTTCTATGACCCAAACACGGACGTGCAATGTAAATAAATGAATTTTAAATATGGAGATCACTTTTAGGGTGCAAATAACGAAATTTAAAAACATAGTTTTGTTAACTGTAACTTGAAATATATCAAAAAGAAGAACGTATTGTGGGGGTTTAAAATATATACTTATTATAATTTAAGAGATAGTTTTAAAGTTATTTAAGAAAATAGATGAAAATTTAAAACAATATGTATTATTTTGTTCCCTCATGAAAAGTTAGCAGCTAACCAATAGATAAACTAAGTGCTTCAAGCTTATAGCCCCATTCACAATTCTCTGTGACACATAATTGAAACTCACAAACATCCAGACCCATTGCAAACATTTACAGAAACCCCAAATGATATTGTTAGAACACAGGAGTACTGACGCGGAAAGCTGATACATGCATAAAATCAGTCTTTGTTTTTGTACAGTGCAACCATACCGCTATAAATGGAAATGGTGAAGTAACGGGGACTTAATCATTTAGTTTCCCTTTTCGTTTTGAATAAAAGAAATATATAACCTTCTCTACATGTCAAACTAATGTCCCAGCGTAAGCCTTTCAACAGGCCAGGATTCTCTTTACATTCGAAGAGTATCCTGTTGAGAATAGACCAGCGCAGCTGCCAACCTGTTTCTTTTTGTTGGTGCAATCTCTTTGCTACACGTTCACATGCCATATAATTATAACCTTAAGCGACTTAGTCCGTGTGGTCCCGGGTTAGTCCGCGTGGTATCCGTATTAAGAATATAGCACCACTCCATCTCCTCCCGTTTATGTCGTTAAAGGCGACTAAGGGACTTTATACCAGAGGAATGGGCAGCAGCGTCCCTTTTGTCGAACAATAGGCATACTGCGCTCACCAACCCACCTGCCAAGCGTAGTGAGTACTGGAAAATTCCCTCCAAAATGATGTCACAATTATGGAAATCTATGGGGGAGGCCTTTGTTTGATGACATATGGAACAGAGACGTGGTCAGTCACAATGGGCCTCATAAGAAAGCTCAAGGTCACTCAGCGAGCTATACTTAGTATTTCTCTACGAGATCGATTCAGAAATGAGGAGACCGTAGAAGAACTAAAGTTGTCGACATAGCTGAAAGGATTAGTAAACTGAAGTGGCAATGGGCGTGGCACATTGCTCGTAGAACTGATGGCCGGTGGGGCATAATGGTTCTCGAATGGTGACCTCACACCAGTTAACGCAGCGTCGGACGACCTCCAGCAAGGTGGACAGATGACCTGGTAAAGGTCGCTGGGAGTCGTTGGATGAGAGCGGCATCTGACCGCTCGTTGTGGAAATCTAAGGGGGAGGCTTTTGTTCAGCAGTGGACGTCCTGTAGATGATATGCTATGGGGAGGCCTTTGTTCAGCAGTGGACGTCCTTTGGCTGATATGATGACTAGCTTCATGCAATATTTGAATATATTAATTACATGCCATATTTTAGCTTGTGTCATTCATTCGTGCACTGTTTGTTCTCTTTAAGAATATAGCAGCTCTCTTCCCGTGGATATCGTAAAACCGGAGAGATGGGCAACAGTGTCCCTTCTGTGGAATAGTAGCTATACTGCAATTGTCAACCCGCCTGCCAAGCGTGATCGGTACCACGCTTGGCAGGCGTTTCCTTCCAAATTACAACACAATTGTGAAAATCTATCGGGGAGCCAAAGGACGTCTGAGGCTGAACAAATTCAGCAGTGGACATGTTTTAGTTGATATTATAATGAGCTTGCGGTGAAAAAAAAGTATTGTAAAATGCCACCGCGATAATTTCTCGAATCAAAAAGTAGAGGGGTGTGCGTGATGAATAATCTTGATGGCCGCAAGCGGCTTCTATCTGACTTTAACTACTGGAACTTTTTTTGAGTTTTCGAGGGTCCTAATAATCTTAAAATTATAAAACATAAAACAACGTGATCTCCGAGGCATGGACACAGGACATCAAGAGTGCTATCTTGATGTGGACAGAATAGTCACCCGCCCAAACCCTAACCGCGTCACACACAGCTTAACCTTGAAGATCGCTCTTTCGGTCGGGTAGCTATTGGCCCATTACAATATTTGTACTCCATATTGATTTAACTGTTTGCTTCAATTGTTTCGGTTAGTAGTAGCAGTATTAGTAACATATCTCTGATTTTCAGTATTTTTTTCTAAAATATGAATGAATCCAAGAATAGACAATAATAATAATAATAAACATTTATTTCAGCCAAGGTCCATAGTGTTGGTACCAATTAACTTAATTTCTAGTGTTAGTAGGTACAGACATTTTATTTTTATCATTTTAATTCAGTGCGGAGTTGCATCCATCTCCGAAGCATCGGGGTGTCCAACCGTTCGGCGGAGACACTGAGGATAGTGTTGGTACTATCGCGGACACGCTTCTTTACTGAAGCACATCTGATCCTAATAATGGCGGCGAAATCATTAATATTTGCATCCGCAAACATCCCCGATGCACTGCAGCGCCACGGCAACCTCAGCAGTGCTCTCATTGCATTATTATATTGAACACGCAGTTCGCTGTATGTTCGCTGAGTGAAATTGACCCACAGGCTGCACGTGTAGAAGGACTGACAATAAGCCTTAAACAGTGTTACTTTAACTAGTTTCGTACATCATGCAAACCTGCGGGCCAGCATCTTACAATGAACAGCCAGCGACCTACGTTCCCTCTCTATGTCACAGTTGTCTTTAGAGTCTTCGGTGACCCAGTGGCCCAAATACATACACTTTCTTACCCTTTGCTACGACAATCCGCATAGTAATACATTTGGAATGTCTGAATACGTCACATTGCCTGCTTTGAAGATAATTTACTCGCTCTTTGTAACGTTTTATTTGAGGCCATGACTCACCGCGTGCGATTTACAATACAGAAATTAGCTGCTTCAGAGCATCAACCGATGGACACCACCATATCAGCAGCACCATATCATCAGCATAACTAATATTGTTGATGCACACCCCGTCAACATGACAACCGATATTGGGGCTGCTGAGCTCAACGATCACACTGCAACCGGTACACATCTGAATGTGAGTCATCCCACTTCACGCAATTACATTGACTATTATACCAGTGCTTAAACATTTATACTATCTCTGGTGGTAAGGTGGTATCACATATTAGTTTACGCCACAAAACATTGTAACGTACGAGATCAAATGCCCTTGACAAAACAGGCAAAAATAGGCGTTATCTTATCTGTGTGGTATTGAATAGTCTGCTTAAGGCAGAAGATTGCAGTTTCAGTTGATAGCCCAGTCATGCAACTCAAGGTGTTTAGCTAGTTGTTTATCAATCAGACTGTTCAGGATCTTTGCTGTGATCGTGGCCAGGGAAATAGGCCTGTATTTGGAAATGTCAGAGGCATCCCCCGTTTTACTTTTTAACAATAGGAACTACCAATATTATAATAAAACAATTTTAAACGGACTAAATCGCGTGTATTATTGGATTTTTTAACCGCGATTTAATCCGTTTAAAATTGTTTTTATTACAATGTGTAATAATCGCGAAAACCTAAGACATTAGTAAACTACCAATATATTCAGCAATTTCGGAAGCCCTTTCCACGCGAGTTCAACTCGCACTTGACCGGTATTTTTTAAATCCCCGACACATGATTTTCAAACTTACATAGAATCTGACACAAAATTCACATAACCACCATTACCTTTTTTTTTTTTTTTTATTGATGTCCAGTGGAAATTCTACATGGAACTTCCTTCACCCCGGGGAAGGGCGAAGGGGTATGCCGGACTCCTACCGGCTAAAACCACTGGAGCGGCCATCTTCGGCACCTAAGGGAGGCTCCAGGTCCTCGTAAGATCACACTAGAGCCGCCCATTGGTGCCACGCCTTTAGGCACATCACGGAGGGGATGACTGTAAAGCGGTCACCCCCTCTAGCGGAGAGAAGGCGACTGTAAAAAGGTCGCCCCTCAGGCACTTCTCTGGGAGGATTGTAAAGGATCCCCCCAAGCCTCGCTTTGCGCTGTGCTGCGCACACGGCGGCACGTGACCACGTGCGCGCCACCGTCTTCCCGGGGGTCGCTCGGTGTGAGCACGCAGACTCCCCAATCTGCGCACCCGCGACCCCCGAGGCCCCCTACCAATTGACGGCAGGGGGCTCAGGCGTGTTGGACTTGGGAGCCGGGACGGTTGTTGCCCCGGCGCCGTCTCGTCCTTCTCCGTGCGGGATCAGCCCTCTCCCGATCCCGCTCTGCAGTCTCCTTCTGCAGCATGACGCTCTCGCAGAAGGAGACCACTGCACTCCAATTTTCACGCTCTGCCAACATAGCCGACACTACTGCCGGCAGAGAGAGATCTTGCCCGATCTGGTCGACCAGGATCCGCCGCTCGGCCGCCCACGCAGGGCACTCCTCGAGCGTGTGCTGTGCGGTATCCTGGTCGCTTCCACAATGGTGGCACTGTGCCGTAACCTCGCGTCCTATTCTGTGCAGGTATGCACCGAAACAACCGTGACCGGTGAACACCTGCGTCAGACGGTAGGTAACGCGCTCGCTCCTTTTGAGCCAGGCTCCGAAGAGCGGCAGGATGGCCTCGACGACGCGCTTGGTCGCGAACTGCGACCGTAGGCGATGTCGCCACATCTCGAGTGCGCGTTGTCGAGCCAGCCGCCTCAGTCTGTCGAACGCCCCTGAAGGCACGCCTTCCCCTTGACTTTGGCGGAGAGAGCGTGTCTGGTCGTAGACCCACGCATCCATCTCCGCCTGGATGTCGAAAGGCGGAAAGCGTGCCAGGAGAGTTGCCGCCTCGTAGGATACTGTCCTGTATCCCCGCGCGATCCGTATAGCCACTCTGCGCTGCAGACTGTGAAGTTTGTTTCTGCAGCGCTGGACGCCTGACAGCCGGGATGACCATACAGGCGCCCCGTAGAGGGCCACAGACCGCACGACGCCCCCGTAGAGACGGCGAACTTCCTCGCTCGGTCCCCCGAGATTGGGCAGCACCCGGTGTAATGCACCCACTACCCTCTCGACTCGGGGGACGAGGCGCGCGAAGTGCTCTTCGAAGCCCCAACGACTGTCCAGGGTGAGCCCCAGGTACTTCATGTACTGGCCCACCCTGATTTGCGCATCACCAACGCGTATCCACGAACTGGGTGGTTCTCTACTCCGCGGCAGTTTGTGGAACCATAGCGCCTCGGTTTTGTGAGGCGCTATCTGCAGACCCAGAGCGTGGATTTTGGCCACGACAATTGCCACCGCTTGCTCGGCAAGCCGGATGGTTCCCTCGAAGGACTCCCCGCTGGCCAACACAAGAGTGTCGTCAGCGTAACAGACTAAGCTGACGCCAGCGGGGAGAACGACACGCAGGACCGCGTCGTAGGCGAGGTTCCATAAAAAGGGGCCGAGAACCGACCCCTGCGGAACCCCGCACGTAATCTCCCTCCGCTTTACGCTACCGTCCCTGCCCACGTAGCGAATGTGCCTATCACGCAGATAGGCCCCTATGATGCCCTGCAGGTAGGGGGGGCATCGATGATGGACTAGCGCCCCCCTAATCGCGCCCCACGGGATGGAGTTGAAGGCGTTGACGATGTCTAGACTGACAGCCAACGCCACCCCACCCCGCTGGGACACTGCCTGTTCCGACAGCGAGCGGACGCGAAGAATCGCGTCGATTGTGGACCGCCGCTGCCGGAAGCCATACTGACTTTCGGCCAGGTCAGGACCCACTCGCGACAGGTGCTCAACGAGTCTTCGGGTAATTATTCTCTCGAATAGCTTCGAAGCCTCGTCGAGCAGGCAAATGGGACGATATGCAGAAGGAGACTCCGCAGGCCTTCCTTCTTTCCTCAACAGAACCAATCCGGCTTCCTTCCAGCTGGACGGGAACACGCTTCGACGGAGGCAGCTGGTGAACAGCCGCCTCATGCGGTCCCCAAGAGATTGCAGTGCATATACCCACGCACGGCCCGGAACGCCGTCCGGACCCGGTGCGGTATTGCGACCCTTCAGGCGGCCAATGGCTCGGCCCAGCTCCCCGTCCGAAACCCCCAATTCCTCAGCCCAGTCCGAGGCAATCGGGGGTGGAGAGGGACCCGGATGGTCCCGGACCGCCGGAAAGAGCGTTGAAAGTACTCTCTCCAGCAAATCCGAGGCCATGGTTTCGGTCACCGGGGGGACCCAAGGGCGCAATTTGCCCACGACCATACGATAGGGTCTCCCCCACGGATTCCTGTCCAGTCCCTCCAGGAGCTCGCTCCAGGACCGAGCCTTCGCCTCGCGAATTGCGCTATGTAGCGACTTCGTGGCCGCCCGGTAGACCAGATAGGCCTCTGCAGTCTCTCCAGCTGTAGCAGTACGCCGGCGTCTACTTCGTTGGTACCGGCGGCGGGAGGCCAGGCAGACCGCGCGTAACTGCGCAATCTCCTCCGACCACCAGTACACTGCCGTACGCCGAGAGCGTCTGGTCCGGGGCATTGATGCATCGCATATCGACGTCATCGCCTCCCGGAACCAGGCCGCTTCCTCCTCTGGATCGGGCAAGATCCCTTGATCGACCTCTGACCACGCCGCGACGTTGGCAGCTGCGACGAGCATCTCTCGATCGAGCTGTGTGAGGGCCCAACGCCGCGACTGTGGGCTGGGACCTAGACGGCTTGGGCCAGGCGGACGGAGGGCCACGTCAAAAACTATGTGGCGGTGATCGGACAACGTTACCACCTCCTCCGCCACCCGCCAGCCCGACACCACGCTGGCCACAGAAGGAGACGCCCATGTCAGGTCCACGACCGACTCCCCCTGCCACCGAACGCAGGTGCTAATGGACCCCCGATTAAGTAATCGGAGGTCAAGCGATGCCGCCCAGTCTTGTATTATCCTCCCCCTCGGCCCGTCCCGACGGTTGCCCCAAGCTCTAGAATGAGCATTGAAGTCCCCCAGGACGAGCATTGGACGGGGCGAGCATTTACAGCGAATGCTGCGCGCCACCCCATCCAAGTATCCCTCGAAGAACCACCATTACCTACCCATAACAAAATTGTAGTGAAATGAATGTGGAGAAAAAACCCGTATAATAGTGGGCGGTACGGTTAGTGCAGTGGCTGATACAGTCGGCTGCTTCGCACCGAGTCGTGGGATCGATTCCCGCACGGAACAAATATTTGTACGATCTGCAGGTAGTTGTTTCGGGTCTGGGTGTATTGTGTATGGAATTTTTATTTGTAAACGCACCTAAGACACAGGAGAAATCCTAGAGTGGGGCAATATTTAAAAAAATATATAGACCAGTACTCTTGGCCGAATGGCAATGCAGGTGGGACACGTCTATTAAGGGCCGTCACCTATACCAGTACTTTCCATTCATTCGTGAGCGGCTGGCAAGTGCATGGTTGGAAGTTGATCATTGCGTGGCTCAATTTCTCACCGGTCATGGTAACTTTAAGAGTAAATTATTTAGCTTCAAGCTTGTTACCTCACCATTCTGCAAATGTTCAACACCGGACTGTGAATATGAACAGTCTGCACATCATTTCCTGTGGGAGTGTTTTCTTTGGCAAGATGAACGCAACATTATGTTTGACAGCATGCAAGTTACATCCGGGGTTGTTTACTATACAGACCTTGTTGCGACTAGGACGAATTTCCGTGCGTTCAAGTGTTTTTGCCATACCTACTATTGGAATCAGTCACAATAGCTCACAACATAGACCCGTAAATAAAATTTTAAAAAATGGTCCTGTGGTGCTTGGCAACTGGGCTTAACCCTGTTGTAAACTCCCATTTATTGTGCCTATGGCCTATCGTTTTTCTCTGTCTCCTGCTTGCTACGTAGGGAAGTGGAACGTATATTCTTTCCTACTCCTCCTTTTTCTTTTCTGATTAATTTCGGTGCGGGTTCCAAGACAGTTATTCATTTCTCTGGGACACACCGAGCTTCATTGATCGGTGTTCTTTTCGGTGGTCGCCATTGTAGATCCAGGCTTACAGGAGTTGCAGTGGTTGGGAATGTGTGGCGGGCTTGTCCCAATAAAAAAAAATACCAGTTCCAAACGATAACATTTGCACTGTACCAAAAGCAATGCACGGGAAACTATAAAACTTCTTACCAACCCACCTGTAGGCTTACTAGGTTACATTGTATGTGTCGCTCTCCCCACTGGCGTCAAGTTGGTCTGTTACGCTGACAACACTCTTGTGTTGGCCAGCGGGGAGTCCTTCGAGGGAACCATCCAGCTACCGAAAAAGCGATGGCAATTGTCATGGCCAAAATCCTCGGTCTGTGTATGCAGATAGCGCCTTACAAAACCTATGGTTCCACAAACTGCCGCGGAGCAGAGAACCACCCAGTTCGTGGGTACGTGTTCGTGATGCACAAATCAGGGTGGTTCCCCGGGGCGGAGTAAATTCATGAAGAATTTCCACTGGGATAAATAAAAATAAGAAACGAATATCAGATAATCAGCACCCGATTTTGTCAGATCGCATTCAGGATTTTTGTTACTATTCCCACGCCAAATGAAGTTGTTGGTGGAATCTGGCGAAAATGTGAGAACTTACAATGATGAAAATCAATGGCATAATTAAGAAAGTGATTACAAACATGAGGATTGAATAATAAAACCAACATGATAATAAACAAATATCATTTTTAATTGTGTAAACAAAAGAAAAATAACTATAACTATTTCAATTATATTCTTTTTATTATAATTATACTTTGATATCGAGTATTACTTAATGCACCCATTTTCCCATCATCTACGTTACGGCTGTATACAAATATGCTAATTTCTATAGTAATATCAACTTTTAATTATAATATTCAATAGCATGCAGATTAGATAAATGTTACAGTGAGTACATATTATATTATACATATGCTCGCACAAGATTTGGTTGTCTACGGTGATAATACGCGATAAAAACGTCTGCCATGAGAAATGTATAACATATATAAATGGCAGACGTGGTCGTTTCCTTTTAAAATTTGATACGTATTGGTATTTTCAAAATTGATTGCCAGGATCTTAGCAACGCTAAAATTGTCTGCCGTTGTTATTTTTCTATAATAATGATAATATATTTTAGAATTCCTAAACGGCTGACAAGGTCAAATACATCTCAAATTCCTTAAATTATTGTACCTGTTGCACCTAAGGAGCTCGCGCGGCAGCCGCTCTGGGCTTAGTGAGTCCCCACCTAATTAATGGTAGATATAAAGGACTAACTATACAAAACTCCAGGTTTGGTCAAATACATACAGGTATATGTCCACTGGCTCTTAGGCTATCAGGTGACGGTCAAACGCAAGACGTTTTTTTATTTGTTTTTATTAATATAAAATGTATTAACATGCTAATTGGAGTAGTTATACTATTTATTTTTTCCAACACGTGTATTTTCTTGTATATATATATCAATATCATTGGTGTACGCCACGGACTACCTGAATTTCTTTATTTATCAACTTTTAAATCCATCCAAAGGTTTGTCTGTAAAAGATCAGCGATAAGACTGCCCATTGCGCCACGCTAACTATTGTAAATAATGCTTCCTATCATTCTGGTGTACAACAAAGGTATCTTATATTCTATTCTATTCTATGTGCTCCTGAACAGTGTACAAAACATATCAACAAAAGCTCCAAATCGATTTGTATTTTACACGTAACGTTAACTGTAATTTTGATGCCCTTATTGTGTTACTGCAAAGGATTCATATTAAATGTGACCTTATAGTCTTAATTCAGTGCTGGCTAAGTAAGGTTACCTCTGAATGTCCGCATTTAGAGTACTTCGATGCTATTAAAAGTAAATATAAAAATCTAATTGACCTATTCACATAGGTTGGTAGCTTATTACCTCTTCGCCAAAAGTGGTTCAGATTTTTCTCTGGTCGCAATTTACCACCTTCATCCACACACAATACTGAACCGTTTGTAAAAGGCCTTGATAACCTTTACACATCACTATCAACGTATCAGCATTAGTCGGTCTAATCTGAATATAGATGTGCCCTACTGAACACAATCTGCCAGGCCCTTGTCAACTACTCCTTGATTGTGACTGCCGGGCTCTTCAATGCTGAGACATTGACTTCAAACAGTGTACTTGTGTTAGTCAATACAGTGTAGTTGATTTATCGGTGCGCGATAAGTCCCGAAATCATTGTCTAATATGAGTGAAATTCGGGATAGATTTTTTTTATAAGGTGAAGAACTTATAATTGTGGTCAACATTCGAGAACCTCAGCAACATAGATCCGTGATGCTCTTTACTGGCCTGTTACACACTTTGATAGAAGATGCAGTGATGTTCTTGAGTCCACGTTTGTTGTTGAGGGTATCTAAAATGATGGCACAGCAGTTCTCCTTGTCCGTTTCAGCAACCCCAGTGAAGACAAGTGATTTACGTAGGCTCGTTATCTTCTTTCTTTCAACCACTCTAGAGCATTCATTAATCTGCTTACGAAGTAATCCCAACATACTAACCATAAGCTCTCCGAAACTGTAGACTCTTCTTCTCTCTTATAAAATCTTGGCGACGAAGTCCTTAGCTGTTCACTATGGATCTGTGATTCAAGCTCACCAAATTTTTTTGTAAAGCACTCTGCCTATTTTTCTGGGTAGATTGTATGTCGGCGAGTTGTGACATTATATAAACTGATATCAAACAGTTTAATTATACATATAAGTTAATGCAGGCAATAGCTGGCAGGTGCTGCAGTATAAGTACTTGGGTCACATAGGAAGTGTCATTACCACAGCGTAAGTACTTGCAATTCAGTGATTATTGCACAAACTAATTCAAGCTTAAACTTTTTTACCACGACCGCAGGAAAAGAAACGTTACTTTTGAACTATGCTGAATGATTTAGACAGCACGGTTGGTGCAGTGGCTATGCGATTGGCTTTCCGCGCTACGAGTCGCAAGTTTGAGCGAGCATATATTTGCATGATGTTAGATAGTTGTTTTAGGTTTGAGGGCCAATTCTCGTAATTAATTTACACTATGACTGCAAGTCGACCGAACTGAGATTAAATTATGAATTGACTAAATAATTGTATTCTGCTTCTCTTAAAGTTCAGTCCGATTTCAGTATGATCTCAATCTAGTCTCATTTGAATGTCAATTTTGACGATAAATTTAACCACAATTTTAATACCCGTGTCAGTCAAAATGTTAGCAAAATACCTGGGCTGTTGGCTTTAATCAATGTTCGATCATCACATATAAGTTCACATTTGACGTTGCTTGTATAGGAGAATACCATTTCTGACATTGAGATTAGATCGGAACAATATTTTGAATGTTTTTAATTACCAGAATTGGCCTTCTGGGTTTTTGTGCATGTGAGATTTATATCTGTAAACTATACCCACGACACCGGAGACACCGGTGGGAATCCTACGTTTAAAAAAAAGACTTACTATAATGTATTGCTTATTTTCAAATATTACCAGCCATCTTTATTACCCGAAACGCCAAGCGCAGGGCTGGTTATTTTATTTGTCTTAACCGGCAACATCATTCCGTGTGGTGGCAGCTAAGTAATATGTAAAATACCACCACCCCATCTGATCCCGTGGGAGTCGTAAAAGGCGACAATGGGATTGGCTAGCGGATGTGCAGCAGCGTCCTTCGAGTACACGTACTTTATATACTTCTGCCAAGCGTGGTAATTTTGGTAAAACTCCCCAATGAACACAGAACACAAACCCAAACCGATCGTTGTGGTAATCTTTGGGGGAGGCTTTTGATATCGAAATCATTATCGTAACTCGCATACCATTCAAACGAACATCAAAGTCTCCCATGAAAACTCAACTCTAATAGCTCTTTATGCAATTTCCTTGACCATTATCGTTCAATATGAAATACGAATTCCAAATATAAATATTCTAAATACATGCGATTAAAGAACGGGACTTGCGAGGTTTCCTTGCGTTTTCTTATATTTCTGCTTTTGAGGGAAATTTATTTCAGATTAGAAAGTGAGAGTTATATTAAACCGGACCCCGAATAGCGAATATGCATAATATATCACACAGGCAAAACTTTAATCTCACCTCTTCCAAGTTTCCGTTCGTATACGAAACATAGGTATGGTTCGGATTGAGCTTTTGGTTGGTTGGACTCGTATGTTTATTATACGAATCGCGAAATATTAACGCTGTATAAATAAAAGGCAGTTACTACTGTGTTTTAATACGCACATACTTCTAGAGATGCTCTCTTCCTACATTAACAAGTACCTTTTTTTTATTGATGTCCAGTGGAAATTTTACATGGAACTTCCTTCGCCCCGGGGAAGGGTGAAGGGGTATGCCGGACTCCTACCAGCTAAAACCACTGGAGCGGTCATCTTCGGCACCGATGGGGGGCTCCAGGTCCTAGTAAGATCACACTAGAGCCGCCCATTGGTGCCACGCCTTTCACGGCTCATCTTGGAAGGGACGACTGTAAAGCTGTCATCCCCTCCAGCGCCAGGAAGGCGACTGTAAAAAGTTCCCCCCCCCCCCCCCAGGCACTTCTCGGGGAGGATTGTAAAGGATCCCCCAAGCCTCGCTTTGCGCTGTGCTGCGCACACGGCGCCACGTGGCCACGTGCGCGCCACCGTCTTCCCGGGAGTTGCTCGGTGTGAGCACGCAGACTCCCCAATCTGCGCACCCGTGACCCTCGAGGCCCCCACCATGAAGTGACGGCAGGGGGCTCAGGCGTGTTGGACTTGGGAGCCGGGACGGTTGTTGCCCCGGCGCCTTCTCGTTCTTCTCCGTGCGGGATCGGCCCTCTCCCGATCCCGCTCTGCAGTCTCCTTCTGCAGCATGACGCTCTCGCAGAAGGAGACCACTGCACTCCAATTTTCATGCTCTGCCAACATAGCCGACACTGCTGGCAGAGAGAGATCTTGCCCGATCTGATCGACACATTAACAAGTACCTACTTTATGGTTGTTACGTAAATGCAATGAATATTTTTCGTAAGTCTAAGCATAGGTAAGTCGTTCAGCATTTTATTTATTCATGAACTTATTTCTAACACGCAACAATGCGTAACATTGAAATGTTCGGGATTTGCATATGTGTGTGATACAGAAATCTTAATGATAATACATTTATCGGGATCTGCCATCTTGTTTTTATGGGTGCGTGACTCCGCGAGGAGTACCCATTACGACAAGGCATTGGTTTCATCAACCGGCTAGATAATCATAATAATTGATTAAATTTATTTATATTTAATATATCAAACGAATTCTGTTAACTCAAACCAGACCCTATCTTTTTATAATATCATCGTTAGGACGCGGTCGGTATTCGATGAATACTAGTCCAACAATGGTCGCCGATCCATCACCAAATTATAGCACGATGGATTGTTTGGTCCGGCGATATTGCGTAAGAACATGTGCAATCCTTCTATCAGAGCGCCATGTTGCAGAAGGCGACCGCAGAGCGGGATTCAAAGAAAGCAGACCCCGTTCGGATATGGAGGAGAAGACATCCGGATAACTATCGCGCACTCTTTCTGAGCAAAGATGACGGCATGCATGTGGTCCTTTAAGATCCCCCTTGAGATGAGCCTGCTGAGATGATTATTAACAGTCACTTCCCCTCTGCGAGAGATGTTTTTACAATCACCTCGTGAGAGATGTACCTACAGACGTGACATCAATGGTGAGCTCTAGTGTGATCTCATAAGACCTCCTTATGAGGACCTGGAGCCATACAGATTTATGTTCTTCCTCACCTTTTTAAACACTTTGCAACATTCGTGTTCATAGGATGCTGCGACCACGAATGCTGCAATATAGGTGATGTAAGCCATTTAAACGTGTTTTCTTATCACTGAGCAAGTGTCAGTTAAGTACTTACGTAATTATTATGCATATATTTAAATTAAATATTCGTAGACCTCCACAAAATGCGATGTCCTTCAACTGTCACCGTCAGCCACCAGTTTCATTATCACAGACATACTTTGAAAAGTAAGTGTTTATACAATCGCTGAGCTTGTCCTTAGACTAGATTTGCTACTGTCCAAAATATATATATTTAAGCGTTTATGTTTTGTTACTAGTCCTTTTTATTATTTGAACTAACACTACTGCGATTACACGACAATTATATTTGCAAACTATGTACTAATATTTCTAGACCATAAACTACAGTATATTGAGAAATTAATTAAAATATCAACAAACTTATGTGTTTTGTGCATAGAATAAGGCAAACACGGAATAAGTTGTGCGCATTACCTGAAACAAATAAGCAATTAAAATAACAGAATCTTACAATTAAACCAGAAATAAATATAAATAAACGTAAGTTGTGCGCGTTCCACTTTACTCTTAAAACTTAAAAGCTTAATGCGATTATCAATTACTGGGACTTTACTACCAGTTTTGTATGTTAAAATGAAAAGCCATTTTTAAATCCTAATAAAGAAATTTAATTTTATATCATTGCGTAAAAAATAATACATTTTCTTATTAAAAAATCTCAGCTCAGAATGCCTCCACCACCCCATCTCCTCCCTTGGGTATCGTAAAAGTCGACTAAGGGATTGGTCGGAGGATGGGCAGAAGCGTCCTTCGAGTACATTAACAACTCAACTGCGATCGCCAACCCGCCTGCCAAGCGTGGCGATTATGGCAAAACCCCCCAATGAGCCCACAACACACCCATATCGGTAGTTGTGGTGATCTGTGGGGGAGGCCTGTGTCCAGCAGTGGACTTCATTCGGCTGAAATGATGATGATGATAATGATTAAAAATATCTGAAAGCGCCTGCAACTCGGTACACGTGTCACAAGTGACAAATCCTTGTTTCAGGACACCAAATTCATGGGTAAAAAATAACACTACCAAGTAACTACTAGTTAGTTATTTAGTTAAAGTTAATAACAGTCAGTTAAAGTTTACTATTATGTCAAAAAATATTTGTAAAAAAATTGTAGCTATAAACAGTGTCAATCATAACTTTTAACTTATCATAACGATTTTTTTTATATTTAAGAAGTCTCACCAGCAAAAACGTCCCATATGTGAGCTCTAGCATTTTGAAGGCCTTCATAATGAGAGGTCGCTGCGCCTGCAATATTGCCAGCAGAACCAACTGTCTGATGTTTTGGTGGGGTGCTGATTTCGGTCGCAGAGGGCAACATTGCCAACCACAGTAGAAAATTGAGTCAGATACTAAAGATGCCTATAATGTAAATGAAACAATGTTTAAATATAAAAGTGATAATCCAAATCAAATGAATATTTGAATTTCTAACTGGTGTCCAATCCTGAAACTGCCGTGTGGTGCCGGCTCAGAATGCCACCACCCCATCTCCTCCCATGGGTGTCGTAAAAGTCGACTAAGGGATTAGCCGGAGGATGGGCAGCAGCGTCCTTCGAGTACATTAACAACTCAACTGCGATCGCCAACCCGCCTGCCAAGCGTGGCGATTATGGCAAAACCCCCCGATGAGCGAGAACACATCCATATCGGTGGTTGTGGTGATCTTTGGGGGAGGCCTGTGTCCAGCAGTGGACTTCACTCGGCCGAAATGATGATGAATCCTGAAACTACTACTTAGATACATACATACTTACCTACTTACATACTTACATACTTACATACTTACATACTTACATACTTACATACTTACATACTTACATACTTACATACTTACATACTTACATACTTACATACTTACATACTTACATACATACATACTTACATACTTACATACTTACATACTTACATACTTACATACTTACATACTTACATACTTACATACTTACATACTTACATACTTACATACTTACATACTTACATACTTACATACTTACATACTTACATACTTACATACTTACATACTTACATACTTACATACTTACATACTTACATACTTACATACTTACATACAAAAGTTCTATCTTGACTGGGTTTGTAAAGACCTGTCACTTCCTTTAATATAAAGTATTACCTACTTCACCGAAAACCTTTTATTTTATAATCCCGGACTACGTACCTCTTATACGCAATCCTTACAATCTTACATACTTAAATGATTACGTCATACTTACTAACTCATATACATACATTGCGCTCCAAAACAAAAACGCCAACTTAAAAGTAGCTTTATTCTACAACAAAAACGTACCTACCTAGAACACATGAGCCAGTTATTTGACTTGGTAAAAACAAATAACAAGGGCGTAGGTACACGAGTTGTGATTTATGTTGATGGCCACGTATCTGACCTTACATCGTAACTTATTTTTATATCCGACTCTACAGACATTTCTGTAAATGTTAGCTGGTGTCGCATTTGGCCGTATCGCCCGCGACAAATTTTTGTCTCCAATATTACAGTGTGTTTATTTTAATCTTTCGACATTGCCAGTTAATTTTCATACACCATAGTGTATGAACGTAAATTGGAAGTCTTGAAATAATTTCATTTTGTTCCTAAGGCTCAGCAGTTTTTCTGTACTGCATCAGTACAGAAAAACTGCTTCACAGACTATTGCAGCACAACTCAGCATTACCTCCCTACTCTGACAAAATTAAGTACTTGCTATTGACTCTACAAGACTATGCGCAAGCAGATTTATTACTGATATACTCATATCAACTATAGATGTAATCAGTTATCAAGCATGATCGGAATGACAGAGAGTGACTGCTAAAACGTAAAAAGAAAGTAAACGTTACACGACCGCCCGTCATGAGTAACCTGGCATAATGATCTATGTGTACACAATATTGTTATAATTCACCATTGTGCATATCCAGTTGCACTCTGCAATGTGTTTGTTATGGACTTTGAATGGACGACTGACACAAAATTCAACACAATAAGTCGATAACAATAATCCACGACACGTCTCACTATAGTAACAATGGTTGACCATGATTATGTTCGTTGAAAATACTTTATTTTCCCATAAGGTAATTTGATTTGACATTGATACTCGTGTTGTATACCTCTCGAAATATGATAAAAAGAATACCTGATATGTTATTTCCCCAGCGTTGCACAAAAATAGAGCCAGCAGAAAAAACAGTCCGACTACAAAGCATATTAGCTTCATGCTTGCTAAAGACACCAGTTGATCTGAGAGCTGAAAAAGAAATACGAGTATGTATGTAACAATTTGATATTAAAACATGTTCATAATGAGCCAGATGCATCATAATTTGAATTGAGTACCATTTTATTTAATAGATAGAAAAGATAAAAAAAACTTGAATTTATCAAGCGCACAAAAGACACTACAAAAAATACCTCTAACAGTTTACCGCCTTCTAGCAAACATACATTATTAAAAGCGATTTACACATTTGGAAAGGTATAGCATCTATATCATTTCAATTTAATCTGAGCCTAAGCGAGGTAACTGCCAGTATAGCAAGTAAATCATTTAGTTATACATTATGAACTAATATACAACTTTTAATATGATACAAGGGATATCGCTGTGGAAATAACTACGATTATAATAGATAATGACAGTCATAATTTATTTCAGTTGCTTATTTTTACAGTCGAATTACTTCACATTTGATATATCAATTCCATTGATTGAGACTGCAATCGTCACACGACTACAATTGTAAATAAAATATTCCAACATCTCAAACCTTTATTGCAATTTTGAACCCTCAATTGAATGTCGCTACATGTTTATTATTAAAGCAGATCTAGACGTCTACTAGAAAAGATCGTTGTACGGATCAAATAGTTTGTAATTGTAGGTGGTTCAAAAAGGGAAATTGAATATTATAAAATGTCATACTCTCATGTCTGTCTCTCATGATTAAGAATATAACACCACTCCATTTCCTGCCGTGGATGTCGTAAAAGGCGATAAAGGGAATCTTAATCAGAGGGATGGGCAGCAGCGTTCTCTCACCAACCCGTCTGCTAAGCGTGGTGAGTATTGGCAAATACCACCCAAAATTGTAAAACACAGTTGTGAAAATCTATGGGGGAGGCCTTTGTGCAGTAATGGACGTATAACTGGCCGATATGATGATACTCGCAATACTTTCTTAAATAACTGCTAATGCTTCATATGAATAAATAAATATAAACACGAAGGACAATATCGAAGCTGACAAACACAGGTAAATCCTGACGTGGAGTGGGAATTATCACAGTCCGCAATCAATTACATTGCTAAAAGATCAACTGAATATTGATTTGTTCGCTTCTCGCATCAATGCAAAGTTTTACGAATCTGGAAACCTGAAAACTGGACCCGTATGCCGTAGGCATTGATGCGTTTACGACAAGATACTCAACATTGTTTTATAATAATAATAATAAATAACGTTGTTCCCGTATTTATTAGTCTTTTTATTCCATGTAACACCCATTGCAATAGACCTTATCGTTATAGTTTCCATCTCATACAACAGCCTTACACCACCGGGGACAATCCATGACCATTTTATAGTGCAGCTATGGAGAGTCCCCGGTTGGTGTCCCATTACATTTTAGATTAAAAATCTCTAAAGGGCCACTGCTTGTTGGACCTATGTCCCCGCGTAAGCCTGTCAAAAGACCGGGTTCCCCCTTACAGGGGATATAAACCCGTGAAAAGAGAGACATGTAGATAATAATAAGAATAATTTAGAAGTATATTATCCATTTAGCGCCCATTACAATAGACCTAATAATTGTAGTTTCCATCTTATACAATAGTTTTACACCTCCGGGGACAATCCGAGACTGCATTTCATAGTGTAGCCATGGAGAGTTCCCGGTTAGTGTCCCATTACATTTTAGATTAAAATTCTCTAAAGGGCCTCTGCGTGTTGGACCCATGTCCCCGCGTAAGCCTATCAAAAGACCGGGTTCCCCCTTACAGGGGATATAAACCCGTGTAATAGAGAGACATAATAATAATCCAAATCGGATGCATCACCCACGATCGTCGGTAATGAGGCTGTACATCCCACGAAAATGTGGGGGTCGAGGCTTTCTAAATGCTAAGACTCTCCACAATCGTGAGGTGTGCAACCTCAGGGAGTATTTTCTCCATGCCGAAGTGGGGATACACCGAGATGTGGTTGCGATGGATAAAGGACTCACCCCGCTCTCCTTGGCTAAGGAGAACTGGCATAAACCTGTAGTGCTTGACACTAATGACCGTAAGGAGGTATGGCAGAGCAAGGAGCTTCACGGACGCTTTTACCGGGCCCTTCATGGGCCTGATGTTAACTTTTTAGCGTCCGTGTCTTGGCTACGTTTCGGTGACCTCTTTGGGGAAACCGAAGGTTTTATCTGTGCAATTATGGATGAAGTTATTATGACGAAGAACTACCGAAAATATATTGTGAAGGACGGCACGGTTGACATCTGTCGGGCATGTCACTATCCGGGTGAATCTATCCGTCACATTATTTCCCGTTGTTCTCGTCTTGCTAACGGCGAGTACTTGCACAGGCATAACCAAGTAGCCAGGATTATCCACCAACAACTTGCACTACTATACAACCTTGTGAGTTTAGAAGTGCCATACTACAAGTATGTGCCCGACCCAGTTCTCGAGAATGACCATATCACGTTGTTCTGGGACCGATCTATCTAGGCTCTCGTTAGGCAGCTGGGTCAGGGGCTTGATTCAGAAAGCGGTACTTCTAGACACGGCTCGTATTGTTAGGAGGTTCCTCTCTCTGGAGCCCTAACCACCGGTGGCTTGGACCTTGTTCCCGATGCCGGTGGGCTACTATTTTTTACATTTTTAAATATATATTGTTTTTTTATATGTATTTAAAAATGTAATTTATATGTATATATTTAAAATAAAGGAAATAATAATAATAACATTTATTTCAAGTTTCATAGACTCATAACAAATTCATATAACATACACAGTCACATTAAAATAACTTACATAAAATTTTCTGTCAGATATAAACATTACTAGCATGATTTGTTCCTTCATTCCCGATGTGCAACGTGTAGCCTACAATAGTGGGTAATGTAGGAACAATCAAGCCTTTCCGCAAGCGCGGCCAGCATGCTATTGGTGCTCCCCCGCACTCGCCGCACCAGCGAAGTGCCCCTCTTTCGCATTGTTGTGTAGAAGCAATCTACACCCGATACTGCAAATATTGTCGATGCGCTGCAATTGCGGGGGAGCCCCACCATCATCCTGAACGTGTTGTTAAACTGGACACGAAGGGCGCTGTACGATTTTTGCGTGTAGTCTGCGCAGAGGCTGCATGTGTATAATGTAGTGCAGTATGCTCTAAAAAGAGTAATCTTTACATAAGTTGAGCATCTTGCAAATCTGCGGATCACCATGTTTGCTCTGACCGACAGCGCCCTACGCTCCCGTTCAATATCTGCATCATCTTTCAGGGCAGATGTAACCAAATGGCCAAGGTACTTAAAAATATCTACCCTTTTTATTGGTGAGCCATTTAGATTTACGGGTGGTATATCTGTTACCTTTCTTGGCCCGCCCTGAAAAACCATACAATAACTACATTATAAAGCAGCCCGTTTATGCTTTCCCACTTTACACTTACACTTTTGCATTTTCTCTGTTATAAAACTGCCTACAAAAGATTATTCAAGATAAAGCTAAAGGTATCTTAGTTTTCCTATATAGCCTACAAAGACTTGGTATCTGCAATTAATTAATGTATTAATTAAAGACGTCGTATTTCAAACAACAACCCCCGCACAATCACACGGTCACTCTGGACACCGGTCGTGTCACTGCTACATACCTTACTATCAGACAGTACTGTCAAGACAATAACTGTAATGTGTTTGAGAGCTGCATCCCTCTCATAGTAACTTTTTTGACTGAGCAATATGAAAAAGGTGCTAGAAAGCACGCTTAACAGCCCGCTCAGCATTATCTTTGCTCATAGTATTAACATCGGACGAGAGTCAAATGCCAATGAATTAGTGAGACCGTCTTTACTTAAGTACTTAAGTACTTGGGATCCTCAGACAGCGTTAGGCCGCAACTCAGAATGAATTGGATGGATGAACAACTTAATTGAGAAAAAAAGAGAGAATAAAAACTCGTCATTATGCTTTGTATATACGCACAATAGGGTGCAAACATTATCCTCGGTTAAAATTAATAATGTTTAAATTTATACAAATGGCATCAAAGTTATTATAACTGACATCATTAAAACCTTTATAGGATAGGACGGGATAAGCCAGTTTTGTACTTGCTTAGGTAAAACTTACTTGTATAAAAAGTATTTCTATTTGTCCGGCCACAACGCTAATTGACTACATGTGTGCCACGAAAGACTTATGGCCTTCGGACACAGATCCCCTCTTAATTACTGTGAAGCGTCCCCACGTAATTAATTTCTGAGTGAGAATGTCAGTTGAGTGAATGACAGAGCAGTAAAAACAACGACTAAAGCACGCTAACTTATTTTCAACTTAGAATGCACCGAGTGTAATATACATTTCAACTTTGAGTGTAAAATAAATACAATACAATGTCCACAGGAACGCGACGGCACAGGCCGCAGGCATTAAGTAGGTGAATCAAACAAACTTTGTGCAAGACCGGCGTCGACGTGGCTGTGTAAGGCGCACATTGTTATGTGGCCCAACACTGGCCACGTTGACACGGTCAATCTTTTAATCCCATCCAAAAGACTGTTGGCTAGGCTATATCCTCCCAAACCTTCGCTAAGTATTAGCATCGGCCTATTGTACAAGAACCAAACTTCGCAAAAATCAGTTTGTTTACGAATATAAAAAATATAATAGTTGATCATATTGAATATTTCCTATACATAATGTTATAAATTCCAGCGTTTTTGTTGAATCATTTTATACAAGAAATTAATGGTTTGTGTATTCTCGTGGTTTACTAATTGGACTAAATCTATTTTGCAGACATTCAACAAAATTCAATCTCTAAACATCTACCTGTTGATTTAAATCCATAATGGAACCACGAAATATTATATATGATCAAACAAACTTCTCAAGTAAAATTCGATCGATGAGTGGTTTAAAGATATAAATCACCAATCCCACCCAAATCACAGTTTTATTACTAACATGAGAAGACTTGAACTCAAAAAGAATGAGCTGTGTAAATATAGATAGGGAGGTGTAGACTAAATTGATAATTTTATCGACTTTTTATAAAACAAATAAAAATCGATTAATAATAGATACTATTTAATTAAATAAAACTTTTAAAGCGTGCAAATGTTGCCTTGTAGGTCAAAGGACTATCTGATGATTTATATCTTCAAATGAAACCACCCATATTATGTCGATCGAACTTCACTTGAGAAGTTCGTTTGACCATATTGCAAAATTTCGCAGCATACGAAGGTATTGCAGGCCGTAACAATTCGATAACTTACGGCAATTTGAAGGAGGAGTGAAACGGTCGAGCCTAAGCTTTGACAAACTTGTAGCGCCATCACCGTCCCGAATGCTTTGTCGATGTCATTCGATAACCTGATGAGATAAAACTAAATTATGCTTGGTTCGACATTTAACTGACCCCGACGAATATCGAGTTTTTCGAATTCAAATTCGTAAAAAAAACTATTCCCAATTACTCACAACAGTCATCAACTGTTATTAAATTTGCCTTGTCATCGACTCAGCTTCTTCACATCTCGACTAAACTAGGCCTAGTAGCAGCCAGCAGTATACTGCGATCTAAACTCTGGCACCAATTGCCGCTCATTATCATATTCCACAGAATCTTTAAAATGATCTTCCACGGTTACGGTTGTGTAGTGAGTAAAATTTTATACTAACATCGTTATCAACAATTACCTTAAAACAATATTATGCATTTTAATTCCTTCTACCAATCCCTTCGCCAACTTTTCTGTGGCCTTATTCTCTTCTCCTGCCTCATTTAATGCATAGAATTCTCCTCGTAAATTCTCAAAGTAATGTCTTAGAGTTATAAATTTATACTTATACATGATCAGGTATATCAGGGTGAAGAAGTCAACTGATACCATCATCGTAGCCATCATTATGAACAGAACTACTGTGGTGAATACTCGTAAAAATGTTGCTAGCATCGAATCGTCATCAAACATTGGATAGTATGTCAC
Source organism: Diloba caeruleocephala (assembly GCA_947459985.1). NCBI lineage: Eukaryota > Metazoa > Arthropoda > Insecta > Lepidoptera > Noctuidae > Diloba > Diloba caeruleocephala. The sequence continues at coordinate 11,505,984 of OX381618.1, forward strand.
AATCGTTACAAAATGTGATCCTAGAAATAAAAGGATAATTAAGAATGAAAATATAACTCACGAGCGTAACTTCGAGTAGGTATATTGTCGATTTATCAATACAAGCAGTCAAGCTGAAACAGATATTATACTGTGTAGAAATACAATATTTTATCTATATATGTATATAGAATGTTCTATCCATACCATACTCCTTACAGTCTCAAAACTCAAGCATTTTAGCATAGGGTCTATGCTGACTTGCCAGCGGAAATGGGTGGATCTATGTATATGTACCCAAACTGCGGTACTGTTGTACAGCTCATAACTTTCGGCCTCATACAGAATTTCTGAACTTGAATTTAGTCGGGCTTGCAATTATTCAATTATTTATTTGCATCTGTCTATATCAAAGGTGATAATCCACTGCATAGATCGGGTATTTACATTGCAGTAATGCAGTGTAACAATATCTTCTCGGCTGATAAGATGCTTACGTAATGTGTAACAAATAATTTTAAACTCACCTATAAACGCTTTTCTCAATCCTTCGAAAACAAAACAGAAGGTTGTCCCATAAAGGATCATAAAGTATACGATGACATTTATTTTCATGATCCTATATTTCTCCGCCATCAGCGCACTTTCTTCGTAACTCTCACAAACTGTCACCATTTTAAGATTCAGGGATTTTATCAAAGATTTGTTAGAAATAACCGAGAATATTTTAATCATAACTATTGTGTGACTGACGGCGAAGCTTACCGAGTCACGTTTTTCGTCCTGAGGAAAGTCGCCCATCACAGCCGCCAAAATTTCCAATACTGTCATGAAACAGTATATGGAAAGAAGTAAGGTATTGTATGCCCTATAAAACATACTTCGGTCGTTACCTATCTCGTTTTTGATGTACCAGAAATTTCCGGAGCCAAATATGAATATTTTTTGGCAACACGATTTTAGGATATAATAGTTTTTCATTCCGCTCTTTTTAGGCACTTGGGGTTTTAACGTGAAAAATGCCTGAAAGCACACTGTAATTTTAGAACTGCGACTGAAATTTAAGCTGAAAACTAACTGAAACCCAGCTTAAAGCATCTCAATACACATTTGTGTAAAATGGCTAAATAAATACAGAAACTAACTGGCAAAGCACATAATCTACTAAATAAACAAACCAAAGCAAACATTTAAATGCGTGTTTCACTTTTTCAGTGATTTTAAAATAATTAATTGGATGGTTCATTTGGTATCATAATTCAAATGAAATTGCATATAAATTTAGTGGATCAATAACCTGTCAGGTCAACGACAACCTCAATTAATTTACAATGAAATAAGCATGATACCAATTCGAACCCCGATAAATTATCTACAGAATTTAGTCATTTAAATATTATTGCGTTATCTATCACTATACCACGCCTGGACAAGTTTAGTCATATAATGACTTGGACAAGTGTCCAATAAGTAGCCGATAGAAGTTAGTGTGAAAAGATAATTTTATAGTAACCGAATTCACCAGTCGGTAATAGGTGGACATCGATATAAGAAAATATGTTAGACAGGAATATGAATATTTTTTATTATTAATAAATATATTTTATTATAAATAATCTTTTTTTTTTCTTTTTTTTAAACATTGCCCCACACTAGGATTTCTCCTGTCTCGTGGGTGCGTTTACAGACATGAATTCCACATACCATACACCCAGACCCGGAACAACTACCTGCAGATCATACAAATATTTGTTCCGTGCGGGAATCGAACCCACGACCCGGTGCGCAGCAGCCGACTATATCAGCCACTGCACCAACCGTGCCGTCAATGTTTTTACGAACTTTATTTAAATAAATTCTTGTTTAGTATGCCCTACGTTGCCGAAGGTATCGGTATATATGTATAAATATATAATATATTAATTTTATGGTCACGCAGAAAAATAAATTAAATATCATAAGGATGCTGTATGAAGCTTAAAAAGATTAGGTGCAGTATTTTCCGATTTCTACTAAGACCAAGTTTCAGGTAGAGCCATTACAATAAACCTTATAATTGTAGTTTCCATCTAATACAATAGTTTTACACCTTCATACTCAGACTGCATTTTTATAGTGGAACCATTGAGTCTCCAGTACGTGTCCCATTACATTTCAGATTAGGATTCTCAAAAGGGCCTCTGCATGTTAAACCCATTCTCCGCGTAAGCCTATCAAAAGACCGGGTTCCTTCATAGAGGGAATGTAAACCCGTGAATCGACAGACATTATAAATAGTTTCAAAATACTAGCTACTTTAGCAAGCTTAAGCACATTTTCAATGTATCTGGACTAGGCAAAATTCACGATATTTTAAAATGAATATAGGTGTTACATGTGTACGTGTCTATGATAAGACACGCTCCCTCCGCCAGAGTGGTGAAAACGCAACTCCAGGGGCATTTGACAGACTGAGTGGCTAGCTCGGCGGCGCGCACTTGGTAAGTGGCGTCGCCACCGAAACTGATCAAGGAGGAAACAGCGCCGGGGTAACAACCACCCTGCTAAACGCTTGAAACCCCCTGCCGTCGATATAAGTCGGGAGGCTTCTGGGTTTTCGGGTGCGCAGATTGGGGAATCTGCGTGCCCACACCGAGCGACCCCAAGAGAAAACAGTGGCGCGCATGTTGTCACGCGTCGCCGTGCGTGCAGCATACCACAGGGTCGCTTCGGGGGATCCTTTATAATCCTTCCGGGGAGGGGTGACCTCTTTAATAATAAATAATAAATAATTTTTATTTCAGGCAAATTCGCCCATATTTAGGTACAATCAACGCACTTACATCAAAACTAACTATCAATAATAACAATAGAATTAGGTACAGGTATCTCATAGTGAGGAAGGGCCCGCGCCCAATAGTGGGACTTTACAGTCATCGTCTCCAAGATGTACCTATAGGCGTGGCACCAGTAGGCAGCTCTAGTGTCATCACATAAGGACCTGTGGAGCCCCCTTTAGGTGCCGAATATGATCCCTTATGATATCCCGAATATCGTCCCAGTGGTTTTAGCTGGTAGGAATACGGCAAGCCCCTTCATCCTTCCCCGGGGCGGAGGAATTTCATGATGAATTTCCATTGGGACCAATAAAAAAAGAGCTAGGTGCTCTGTACTAATGACTACTATGCAGAACATTCGATGCATCGCTAAGCTGAGCTTACCACGGTAAGACTTTGGATTGGACTCCTTCTATATTATTAACCCTCTCCGGGCTGCGGAGTACGTTGTTGCCGATTCCGGGTGTCAAACGAATATCTATGATAGTCGTTAAGGAAAGTCAGAAGCACTCTTCGTGTGGTTCCCGGTAAAGGATAGACAACCCCTCTCTAACCACAGGTGTTGCAAAAGGTGACAGACGGGTGATATAAAGCGGAGCAGCAGCATCCTCCCGTGTGTTAATAACAACATACTGCAATCACTAATCCGCCTGCCAAGCATGGCGATACTGACAATACACCCATATGCGCTCATTGTAGGGATCATTGGAAAACACAAATTTAGCAGTGGTTGATTAAGGGCTGATGTTTATTATCTTATTTTTAAAACATGGAGTATTTGCTATTTTTATGTAGGTGTTTCATAAATCCTTTGTATCACCCTAAGTAACTGTAAGTGATCACTTAAGAACTTTTTATAATAGTTCATAATAACACCAAGTTCTGAAACTTAAGGAGGCCATAATAAATGTTTTATTAGACGGCGCGGAAAAACACACTTGATCAGCAAACAGCGCTTTTGTAAAGTTAAATTACTTTTACTTAACAAAGGGAAAATTTATAACTAATATTATGTCTTTACCTATGAAATTGCCGTTTTGTACGAAATAAAGTTTAGTATTTTGTTTTCTATCTTTTTTATTTATTTTAATCAAACTATAACACATAAAATCAATGCATCTTTGCCAACGCAGTGGCAATTTATCGATGACCTTCTTGAAAAAACCAGATGGTCGGGAAGCGACAAACTCTTCAAAGGCATTTTGTACTGCTTCTCGGGTATTGAATTTCTTTCCCGCAGTAAACGTCGTTGATGTTGCATGCCGCTTGTGCCGCGTCGCTGCCTAAAAAAAGGCCTAGGCAGTGCTGTACCTTTATCATACCCATGACGTTATCAGATCCCTATCTTTTAAAAGAAAAACCCTCACATATGACTTTCAACTCATTTTATTTTTACGTAGAATCGAATACATTATTCATCTATCTAACATTACCTACTTATAACAAAAAAATGGGAGTTGCATTGAGTTTTGAGAAAAAACCCGTATAATATACCAGTTCCAAACAATAACATTTGCACTGTGCCGAACGCAATGCACGGGAAACTGCACAGACCACTTCCAGGCTTCGGCGTTGTATAGGTTATTTATTGCCTACCACTTTATTGCCTCACTGCGGATTTGGGGAATGGACACCCTCTGTGGCGGCGGTCTCTATCCAATCGGCCTTATATTCTGTTCGCAAAATACATTTGTAATATTCAATTATATGTTTGGGTCGGTTGATATATGAACGTTCTTAATAGTTTGAATATCCGATCTATAATATTCATAGCATTGGACGCCTATTCGGTAGTGTGTATTATATATCCATTTCATGTGGATAACAAATACGAGAAAGCATCAAAGAATAAAACCCTTATCAGTAGATGTTAGGCATTACTAAGAATTAAATTATTATTATAATATATGTAAATAGATTTATATCGTTATGACATCTACGGGGGGAGATCGAGTGGTGCAATATTCTTAAATCCGGACACTACACGGAAAGTAGACTCTAAACTAGAGGGATGGGCAGCAGCGTTCTTTCTGTGGGACATTTGCCATATTGCGCTTGCCAACCCTCCTACCAAGCGTGGTGAGCAGTTTTGGGAGAGGAGTTTGTTCAGCAATGGATGTCCTATAGCTGATATGAAGATCATGATGATGATGTTGACATATCGTAAGACTTCACGTTATTTAGGCCTACTAGGTTACGTAGTGTACGGTAGCACGCATGTGGTCACGCGCTGCCGTGGGACGCTTTGGGGGATCCTTTACAATCCCCCTGGGGGGGTGACCGCTTTACAGTCACCCTCTCCGAGATGTGCCAATAGGCGTGGCACCAGTGGGCGGCTCTGGTGTGATCATACGAGGACCTGGAGCCTCACTTAGGTGTCGAAGATGACCGCTCCAGTGGTTTTAGCCGGTAGGAGTCCGGCATACCCCTTCGTCCTTCCCCGGGGCGAAGGAAGTTCATGATGAATTTCCACTGGGCACCAATAAAAAAAAAAAGGTTACGTAGTGTGATGTGTTTAGTTTTGTGATTACTTGGTGATTGCATTTAGGACCTGGCCTTTCGGCTCAGTACTCACTCCGGTGGTGTTAGCCTATAGGAGTCCGGTATGCCCTTCCGTCCTTCCCTCGGGACGGAGGAAGTACATGAAGTATGTCCACCGAGTGAAATAAAAAAAGGTGTTTTATCTCAAAGTCAGATTAAAATGTGACAGCTTATGGTAAATTGAGATGATTTACTCGTTGCATATTTGAATCGGCCACAGGACCTACATAAAATCAGTGATGTTCCAGTCGACCAGGAGGTTGCAATCGCACACTGCGGCAAAATGTCACCTGTAATCTACGTTATGATAGCAAAATGGCCGCTAAAGATAAACTTAATTGATTGTTAATTAGTAATATAAATATTCAAATTTATGTTACTAATAAACAATCAATTAAGTTTATCTTTAGCGTTATAATTTGTATATATTTATCGAAACATGATTTTTTAATACACGGTGACGAAACGACCAAGTCATTCGTCAGATGGTAAGTGACGTCTGCCCAGAACAATTGCAATTCCCCCCAGAACTAGTCCTGCGTGCCAGGACACTGCGCTAGTCATCTCGAGAGGTTAGTTATTCCCTTATGCCCAATAATTTCACTAGCTACAGTGCCCTTCAAACAGAAACACAATTTCTAAGAAGCCAAAACTACGCATCAGCATGAGTCTATTTTATTTTAAGCGCGTCGAAATCCTCCTTTAATGCTACACGACCTACGAGAACAGAGGGTTATGTCGGTGGCCATCTTCAGCACATTTAGAAAGGTACCAGGGTATCCATGATATCGATCTATAAAAGACTACTACTTAAGAAACAGTGATTTTGTGATCTATCTCCTTCTAAAAGTCCTTTTGTAACCCAAGAAAATTTTAATTAACCTCTAAGCCTGACAAATGTTTCTTAGGAGAACATACGATGAGAAAAGTAATACGAATTGACCTCGGCTACTTTAGATCCCTGACAAGCTATTTTCTATGTGGCCGGAGCTTAAGATGTTTGAGACTCAAACATTTAGTTTGTCAGAGGTTGCTCAGTAATAAACACCTCATCACTTAAATGTCGAACGAAGCTTTTAGTCTTAGAGTCGAATATATTGAACGCTACCCATTTTGCCCTGTCAGAAATAAAATATTTCTGACAAGGCACATTAGTTGTAGATAGTTTGTGGCTGGCTGCACTGGTTAGAAGGTGTATTAAGTACCTAGGTATTTTCTCGTTTATCACACATGATCTTTATTTCTGACCAGCCATTCTTCATGAAGTTCGACAGTTGAAACTTTCAATTTTAATATCAGATATTGTGTTAAACTCCCCAAATGTTAATACAATAATCTTATATACAGGACCACTCAAGGTATACATTATTGTAAATACCTTAAAAAGCTTACCTCAATCCATTCCCGAATACGTAACCTTTAGCTTTCTGTTGTCGTCAAAACTAACTATATTACAGTTATCCATTTTATGGAAACCACCCTCGTAATTGTGGTTTGAATTCCTAACCTAATTACATAATTACATTTACAAATTAGTCAAAAAAATATACACTACCATCTCAACAGAAAACAATTTAGTATTCTAAAATATCCGCAGCTGTGAGGGATTACGCAGCTTTATGCTAAGTCAGTTATTAATTAACATCATTTGGTCCACATTATGAAAGTTTGACACGAGGCGGGAAGGGATGCTCGTATTAAAAAAACTTTTGCTCTGCAAAACATGCAACAGCGCTGAATAATTTATGATTTGGCTCGTATGTGAAAGGCCAAATTAGCAGAATAAAAATATACATGACAGCTAGCTGAGTCTGGCACTTTTAATGCAGTATTTATAGATCTGCCTTACTAACTTAGCTTGTTGAAATATTATACTTGTGTAAAACTTAACGTTGTAAATATAACAACATGAAGTTGACTAAAAGAGTTGGAATTAATTGACGGCACGGTTGGTGCAGGGGCTGATACAGTCAACTGCTGCGCCCTGGGTCGTGGGTTCGATTCCCGCACGGAACAAATATTTGTATGATCAGCAGGTAGTTGTTCCGGGTCTGGGTGTATTGTGTGTGAAATTTGTGTCTGTAAACGCACCCATGACACAGGAGAAATCCAGGTGTGGGACAACGTTTTATTTAAAATAAAATAAAATTAAAAGAAGTTCTCTAAAAAAGTTTAAAATTCATTAGATATATTTATTTACTTTAAATTAACAACTACTATAAAGGTAAAGCTACTAAGTCCTTTTGTTTATTTTGATTTAACTCACAAAAGTAAAATTCTACATATTCAACATTAAAATATTTAAAAAATCATATCGTAATTGTCATAGTAAAGCCACTGTTTCGTTTCATTTCGTTTTTATGCCAAAGCTCTTGTAAAAGAAACATCATATTATCATATCAGCCAAAGAACCTCTGCTGCTGATGAATGATGATGAATGCTGAACAAAATCTTTTCCATAGATTTCCATTACGACTTATAACTAGTGCCGGGTGTAGTCATTGTGGAGGGAATTTTCCAGTACTCACCACGCGTGACAGGCGGGTTGGTGTCCCTTAGTCTCTGGTTTAGGGTCCCTTAGTCGACTTTTAGGACATCCACAGGAGGAGATGGGATGGTGCTATCTTCTTAGTCCGGACACCACACAGAAAGACTTAAAAAATAAAAGTTATGTAACATAAAAAATAAACTTAAATTACAAGTTTCCACAATTGTTGCTTAATCTCCACAAAGCATGTTTCTCCACAAAGCTGTGCCTTCAATATCCAACAGAGCCGCGGCACGCTTGTATTAGCAGTTGTAATGGTCAACTCTCTTCGAGAACATTAAGGGCTTAGGCTCTAATCTAAATCTTCATTATTAAATTTCTCCCTGAAGACTCTCCAGACGAGAGTAGTCACTAAGTTAGTAAAACCAAAGAGTTCGGAAAACTCAGTACGTTCCAGGAACTGCGCACACTGTAGAGTTCTTCACGACCGATAGAGATATTATTGACGGCAATCTGTCTCGATAGAAACCTGCACGTAAAAGTGCTAACGCAAACAGGTCGAGATGGTCAGGTTGCCGAACAAAACAAAATCACGCAACTCAATTTAGCGCTTTCTATTATAGAAATTAATTTGATCAAATAACCCAATTGTTTGTTTTGTAACGCCTAAACGGTTACAAAGCTAGCATCAAAACTTAATTATTCTGAACTTCTTAATTTTAATAAATGTTTTACGATGTTTTAGTAAATTAAAGCTTTGTTTGTATTATGTATTTGAATGGGTTATTCAAATAAAGGGTCACATATAAAGTGCGTACTTACCCGGCGGTTAATTGGGACATCACTATGCTTCATGTTATCAAGTGCCTAAGGCGTTTGTCCTTTGTGTAGTGTGACAACACACTAATTTGCCTTTAAGTATATAACATACTTAGAACAACGTCTTTGTGTACCGTCATCTATGAAAGTAATTATTAAATCTCTAAACTAGTAGAGAAATAAAAAAATACCAGTTAACTACCGCCACTCTCAGCGTGATTATCGAGTTTGAAACATGTAAATAGTTTTGTAGTAAGTCAGTTTTAGTGTAGTGAAAATTGTCCATTATTATTAAATTTGTGTCATTCATAAAATATTCCGACGATAACTTCTTTACCCCGGTTTTCCCGCGCACAGGAAATATTTTATACATAAGAATTTCGTAAAAGTTTTATTATTTTACCCAATAAATATTCCATGAAGAGATCATCATCATAAATGTACATATTTTCCGTATATGGTTTCCTGTGTAGTGCCTTTTTCTATTATTCTGCTTAAAAGTATTATGTTTGGGACTCCCAATGGGTTATTTATGAATTGTAACAGTAAGACGACTCAAAACATTGAGCTTAAACTAAAATCGTCGACATTGTTTTGGTCACTTCGAGTTTTTTTTATAACACGGAAATTTATGTACTATTTGTTACCGAATTAGTCACCTTCAACACTCAATAGAGCACTAGTCCCATTAATAATAAAAAAATGGATGATGAAAACACACACGTAAATGTAATTATTAGTATCCAACCAAAACTCGCAGCTTACAAATGCACCCGTCTTGCAAAATGGCCGGGCGCGAGGTGGGCATAGCGGAGATGTTTGGTACCTACAACCTTATCATATGGTAGGCACATGAGGCTTGCAGAAACAAACTTCACAGTCTGCAGCGCAGAGTGGCTATATGGATCGCACGCGGATACAGGACAGTGTCCTACGAGGCGGCAAATCACCTGGCACGCTTTCCGCCTTTCGACATCCAGGCGGAGATGGATGCGTGGGTCTATGACCAGACACGCTCCCTCCGCCAAAGTGGGGAAAGCGTGCCTTCAGGGGCGTTTGACAGAATGAAGCGGCTGGCTCGACGGCGCGTAGTCGAGATGTGGCGACAACGCCTACGGTTACAGTTCGCGACCAAGCGTGTCGTCGAGGCCATCCTGCTGCTCTTCGGAGCCTGGCTCAGAAAGAGTGAGCGCGACACCTACCGTCTGACGCAGATATTCACCGGTCACGGTTGTTTCGGTGCGTACCTGCACAGAATAGGACGTGAGGTTACGGCACAGTGCCACCATAGTGGGAGCGACGAAGATACCGCACAGCACACGCTCGAGGAGTGCCCTGCGTGGGCGGTCGAGCGGCGGATCCTGGTCGATTGGATCGGGCAAAGAGAGAGATCTCTCTACCGGCAGAAGTGTCGGCTATGTTGGCAGAGCATGAAAATTGGAGTGCAGTGGTCTCCTTCTGCTAGAGCGTCATGCTCCAGAAGGAGACTGCAGAGCGGGATCGGGAGAGGGCCGATCCCGCACGGAGAAGGACGAGACGGCGCCGGGAAAACAACCGTCCCGGCTCCCAAGTGTAACACGCCTGTCCCCTGCCGTCATTACATGGTGGGGGGGCTCGGAGGTCGCGGGTGCGCAGATTAGGGAGTCAGCGTGCACACACCGAGCGACCCCCGGGAAGACGGTGGTGCGCACGTGGTCACGTGCTGCCGTGTGCGCAGCACAGCGCAAAGCGAGGCTTGGGGGGGATCCTTTACAATCCTCCCCGAGAAGTGCCTGGGGGGACGACCTTTTTACAGTCGCCTTCGCCTCCGCTAGAGGGGGTGACCGCTTTACAGTCATCCCCTCCGTTATGTGCCAATGGGCGGCTCTAGTGTGATCTTACGAGGACCTGGAGCCCCCTTCGGTGCCGAAGATGACCGCTCCAGTGGTTTTAGCCGATAGGAGTCCGGCATACCCCTTCGCCCTTCTAAGGAAGTTCCATGTAGAATTTCCACTGGACACCAATAAAATAAAAAGGCACATGAGGGTATTGACCGCCAGCTGTTTTCGGTGGACGCTCTATTAGAAAATAAATGGATATTATGGTTAATAATTCTTTTTCTGAGCATGTCAACAGCAAATGGGAAGGAAGAATGTAAGAAATAGGAAAGAGATAATAACTTCGGACAAACTGTCAGACTATTTTGACCCAGTATTCTGCTATACGCACTGCATTCACTCTAGCGGCCGAGATCTTGTTGGGTGCAGGTATCGGGGCACGCGGGAAATGATAACATATGTGCCATATCCTCCACGGCACCACACCTACAGTATAATATGGACCCGCCGGAGAAACCCCACCGGGACATGTTACCTTTGCTACTACCAACCTGAGACCGAAACCTGTTCAGAGACTTCCAGATTGGCCAAGAAAGACCCTTTCCTGGCGGGAGGTTTTTAGCCGGTGACACAAATGATGCAGGTGAAGTATGTCTCGCACCATATGGAGTGCTTTAATTGTGAACCAAAAAAATTGGTTGAGCAGACTAAACTAAGTTTTTTGGGCCTTTAAGTCTTTGTGGGGCAGCTGTGATTATTTAAGGCACTCCAATTTTACTGATCCCCGACCCTGACCTGACCAGCTGATTCACGTCCTAATACATTACAGGTGATTAAATCGACCCCAGTGTATTTTTTTCGGCTGAAATGATGATGATGATATATGAAAGATGATAAATGCCATCCTGGGTAGCAGCATTCTCCCGTGTATTAATAACAACACCCCAATCGTGTTTTTGACATACATAAACACCAACTTAAAACTTACATTGGAAATATATTAACATGAATAAACTGAAAAGCGAATGTCTTGAAAGCTTCAAAAAACCTCTAGAGAATACTTCATTATAAAGACTACTTAGTTATTAAACAAAAAATCCAATATCGTACACACGCTAAAAGATGTAGAGCACGTTTCATATTTCAAAACGAGTCTCGACCCCCCGCTGAAAGTGGTAGGTATAAAATTTATGAAGTAGACCATTTTTCCCCAAATCATGTTATAATGAAAGACAAATGTCCATAATCTTGATAAACTATGTGCTCGGGCTACTGCTAAATTGAATTACAAATTTCGGCCGGAGGTAGGTGAGATATTATGCAAATTGGTGAGTCTTGCCGACTACAAACATGGCATTACTGAACGTTGGCGCAATGTTTACTGCGTTTAAAGTACTTTGGAGGCATAAGAATCAGCATTTATGCCCAGTTTTGTGTTATCTTTACGAATATTTAAGTGGAAGGTAGTCATTTTCGTCTCACCGTATTTAGACTTGACAACTTCGGCCCGCTTTCGTATCAGATTTACATACATACTACTCCGTAGCAGTTCACTACTGGAAACGGATCCGGATGCTCCCCGTTGAGCATGGTTACAGTAAGTGATAAATCCATACTGCAGTGTCTATACTACCTTCGATAACTACTTCGTGCAACTGAATTGTGACTATTCAAAAGTGCCTTTAAATTATTATTATCTACATGTTTCTCTATTACACGGGTTTATATCCCCTGTAAGGGGGAACCCGGTCTTTTGATAGGCTTACGCGGGGACATGGGTCCAACACGCAGAGGCCCTTTAGAGAATTTTAATCTAAAATGTAATGGGACACTAATTATTATTATTATTATTTCGGCCTAATAAAGTCCACTGCTGGATACAGGTCTCCCTCAAAGATCACCACAACGACTGATATCGGTGTGTTGTGTGCTCATTGGGGCGTTTTGCCATAATCACCACGCTTGGCAGGCGGGTTGGCGATCGCAGTTGAGTTGTTAATGTATTCGAAGGACGCTGCTGCCCATCTTCCGTCTAATCCCTTAGTCGGCTTTTACGACACCCACGGGATGAGATGGGCCTTTAAATAGTCTGCATGCATAAAAATATTTTTAATTTGAATTTGATATGTTGCAGTGTTGTCGTTGCAGGTCATTGTGCCGATCTTTGAGTGCCTATGTTCAGCAGTGGATGTCTTTCGGCTGAGATGATGATGTTGCAGTGATTGTAACAATTACTAGAATTTACATATGAATGAACGGTAAAACTAAACGGCTCATGAAGACACGACATTATAACCGTTTTGATAGAGGTCCGTCCGCTTTGGCATTTTATTCAAATATGTTTTAATCCCAATCAACACTTAATGGAATCATTTCCTATCTACTACTAGAATTAACTACTATACAAATTTAAATGTTAGATAAATCTAGTTTTAACTTTGAACGTTAGATAAAACTAGTTTTAGCTAGAGAAACCTTTTTGGGTGTAATGATTTAATTAAAATCAATGAAGAAGATATTGGATGGAAGACAAGACTGGGATCAAAAAACATTTGAAATATGAAATACAAAATGAAATAGCCACAAAGGCCTAACCTCACCTATCCTAGTCGAATCCGCCTTATAAGTCGGATAAGTTTTAACTGAGTCATTTCGTTAAAGCACGTTTTGTTTAGTTAATACCTGCTTTTACTGACATTCATTTCTTGGTAGCAGTAAATTATAGTTGTAATGAAGGCATTATAATCTAGTTTTAACTAGAGAAACCGCGTTCTGACTAAAAGCAGCATTCAGAAGGGATTTTCCTGGTTGCTAGCGCGAAATTTAGGCTCTTTTTTAAGACCTGCGGTGTTTTCGTCCAGAGATTTATTAGACAAATTACCAACAGTATTTATTATTTATTGATTTTGGCAGATGATCAGGAGTGTTTTCGTTTTCTAGGTTAATTTGGATACTAGTGGCAATCATATTAGTATCCAAATTAACCTAGAAAACGAAAACACTCCGATTCGTCAAGATATATCAGCAGTGATACGTCGACGCAAACCGCCCAAACCGAATCTTTCTCGCGATGAATATCCTGCGCTGAAAACCGTTAATGAAGACCCATACCTGACTATCCTCCGTGCCGATAAGGGTAATGCTACGGTTATAATGGACACGTCCGATTACAAACATGAAATTCAAGAGAATCTCTCTCTCTTCTTCTTTCTAACAATTTGAAATCTCCACATCCCCGTCGCAGAAGCCGCCTGAAACCCACCACGGTTGATCGACGGCCCGCCGTTTTACCATTTATTGAGTCACGGACAGAATTGGTCATATCTTGAAGCGTGCTTCTATTAATACCTATTTCAAGCCGCATAAGAAGATCAGCCAACTTCTCAAACCGGTGAAATGTCACATACCTTTACAAGATGTAGGGGTCAACAAGATTGACTGTGATTGTGGTTTGTCATACATAGGGCAAACAAAGCGTAGCATAGCCGCCCGAATAAAAGAACATGTAGCCGCATAAGCGCTCCACAAAGTCTGCAGTTTGTGAACATGCCTTGGGCAAACCTAACCATTACCTTCGTTTTGATCAACCTCAAGTCCTCGAAAGAGAACCGATATGTACCTAAAATGTTTCGTGAGGCTATTGAAATTAAAAAACATCCTAATTTTAATAGAGAAGATGGTTGGCAGGTACCGCCTGTTTGGAATCCAGTTATTAAAATAAAAAGTCCCAAACAAGATACCGCACTAAGAAACATCAGCACACTGTGAGTGACTACTGCGTGCACCGAAACGAATTTTTTGATTAAAATTGTACAGTAGATAAAATAAAACATTGTTTAAAATCTGTAATGACGCCTGTCACCTTAGTCATCCTGCGACCACGAATGCTGCAAAGTATTCGAAACGTCAGGAAAATCTAAAATATACGCGATAGAATCCGTTTAAAAGTGTTTTATTATAATGTGTAATAATAGCGAAAATCTAAGAAATCTCCATATTCTTTTTGAATCATAATATCTTACAATATTTATGTCTACGTTGTTATCCAAATGAAGATTATATGAGGACAGTATAAGAGAAAATAATCGTCTTAAAAAACAAGTTACTAAACCTTTATTACACTTTTGCTGGTAATGCTATAATTTTACTAGAAGTAGGTTCACTTCTGCCTACCTATTCATAATAAATTATAATTTAATACTAGATATGTGTCTGTACATAAATATACACTGTATAATTTGTTTCTTAACTTATATATGGGTATAAAGTGACATTAAAGTACCAAGGAAAGATTCAAAACATTTCAAGCAATCCGTAGCGCTGTCATAGTCTGTAGTACACACGCGTAGCATGTTCTACGAAAATTTTAATTAGCGTGGAAATATTAATTAACGGTACACAATAAACTGACGTACACTTGTACCTAAATAATGAACGATTTAAATGAAACCAGTAAAATATCGTTCTTTCATGATATTTCGCCGAAATTTCTTCTAATAAATATTAGGATCAGCGACGAAATATTACGCCCATAATCACTTGGCGCTAGTATAATATCTTTAGGTTGAATAACTAATGATAGGTGCATTTATCTTAGAGGGGCTGGCCGTGACCGGCGTCACAGGAAAACGTTGCTCGTTCTTCAAATCGCTACAGATTAAGTAGGCCACAGAAGAGACTGGGTCAAATTCGTTAAATAAATTGTAAAGCTTTATTTTGTGAAAGTACTCGTACCTAGATGAATTATGCCATTTGTACGAATTAATGAGGAATTAGAAGGATGTTATTTCATTCAATCAATCAGTTTCTTCAGCAAATTTTATATACTGTTAAATATATATTTAAGTAGTAGTAAATTCATTAAAAAGTTAATACTAATGTAGACAGTTAGATATCTCAATCAAAATATGAAAGCCACTCGCATAATTATTTTTCAATGAACCAATAAAGTCATTTCAGCTGTACTGCAAATATTTGTCAACAAACACACACAATTGGAAAACTCGCTTGAATTAAAATCGAAAATTCCGGGAGTTCCTCACCGCGCCCAGTTTCATTCACCGATCACTGACCTCAAACCAAAATGTTAATACTTTAACACGTAATTGCAGATATACGGCTGAATTAATTTACCCTTGATTATTCAGTAAATATGTTTACCATCAAGTGGCATATTATAATAGTTAATGTTGGACAAGTAAGATTTCTAGGGATGGTACTGATTTAATCAGTCTTTTAGGAGGTAAATTAGCCCAGGATTGTTTACTCGAATCAGTAAAATAATTGTACTTTAATATTTCACCAAATTATACATTATTTTCTAACACAGAGTCGATCCACAACGGCTGGCGGCCGTTACTCGTATACAAAAAATCGGACAATTGCGAGTTGAACTCGCGTGGAGAGAGTTCCGTAATTACTAAATATATTGTCTATTGTAGAATTCAGTCTTGTACCAATTACTTAACCCTAGAACAAGCTTAACATCGTAGCCGAAAAACATGTTTTCCCATACATTCCAATCGCAAAGGTAAGTTTGTAAGCACAATATTGAAAGATTTACCATGGTATTTTAAAACCATACACTTCTGATAGGTTTTCCTGTAATCTATAGGTAAAGAGCTATTATCTATACTTTTTTCAAAATTTTAGATTCTTTCGTTTCGGAGATAAGGGTCAATTATCGTCTATTTGCTTAAATAACTTTAAAATTATATATTTCAAAATTATAAAATAAATATATTTGAGACCCTCACAATAAGCCTTTCCATTTCATATATTACACGGTACAGTTTGGAAAACTTTATTGTTTAATTTTCTACATTGCCCCTTAAAAGTGACCCCCATATTCAAAATTTATTTATTTACGTCACACGTACGTGTTTGAGTCGCAGAAATCCATATGTGTACTGAATTTCACCTTTATGGGTCGTGTTGGTTCGGAGCAAATTGACTGTGACAGACGGACAGACACACGTGGTAACGCCATCTCTTTAATGTGTAAGAACTAATTAAAATATGTCTTGCGCGGGCGATCATCCCTACCACCTCCCCACTCGCACG
The DNA here is from genome assembly GCA_947459985.1 of Diloba caeruleocephala. Taxonomy (NCBI): domain Eukaryota; kingdom Metazoa; phylum Arthropoda; class Insecta; order Lepidoptera; family Noctuidae; genus Diloba; species Diloba caeruleocephala. Next base: position 11,522,507 of record OX381618.1, read on the forward strand.
CTAACCAACCGCGGCCGTTGAATATGCCGTGACCTATATCTAGTATGAAAAAACTCTTGAGCCTGATCGGAAGCTGCTCAGAACTACTCACCGCGGTCTTCTGGCAATCTTGCTGAAGACTATCGCCGTCCAATTCGTTGGACTGCACTATAGACGCCTATAAAGTGTTGTGATTACTTATCCGCCCGCGGATGTAAAACTGAGTGACGTATTGTGCTGTGCCACGTGTTCTTGCCTAGCGTGTGTGAACCCTCGCCAGCCATTTGGAAGAGAGAAGACCTACATCAGAGGCGTGCTGATACTAAAGAGCGGCCAGCTCCAAGGTAAGGCGTGCACCTAATCCTCTCTCCAACGATCGCCCCGCCTATATCCGCGTGTTTTCCGTTTAATGTAACTCATCTTTTACCAGCATCCTTCGAATACAGTCCACTTCCAAAAACATAATTGATAGTCACATACTTTATGAGGTTGTTCTCATTCCGCAACATAACCGCCAAACCATTTTTTGGTCCTTCGAGCCGGATTTTATCCGATATACCTACATTGGAAGTAATGTCGTACACCCAGTACGTGGTTGCAACAACTCCCTAAGTGTAATAGGTATCTAATTAATATTTACATAACTACCCATTTTAACCCATTGTGTGGTTGTTATTATTTAAAGATTTTATAAAAGTCTACTAGTGAACTCCATATTTCAATAGTTTTTATTCCACCGCCCTTGTAGTAGTTGTCTACCTACATTGAATTTACAATTATTCGGTACACCGTACAAATAACATTCCGCATACCGCACTATTATTAGGTTGGTACCCATTCAATTGTAAGTTATAAATTCTACTAGGTATAATATCATAACATTAATCCCAGTACTTCGCAACGATTGCAGGCTGCAAGTTACATGTTTATGCTTATTTGTTCATAGTGAATAGTTTACTTCTTTACTATTTCTTGTGGTTAATAAATACCTACATAAACATGACGCGTGATGAGAAAGTACCTTCTTCGGAAGAACAACAGTTGGTGATTTTAGAGGCAAAACGTAATGCACTATTCGAACGTATTCAAGGGATTTATGAGCAATCTAAAACCGCCACCACTTCCGAATATAAAAAGGAAAGCTTTCTTAGTTCTTGTATAACATTAGATAACATTCGTACAGACTTTCATAAGTTGTTAGACGATTATAATGCGAAGTTACTAGCTACTAATTCTGCCGCTAAGCCTAACTACCAAGCCTACGCCTCGTTTGAAGACCTGTACTGTTATATTAGACGCGTGATGTCTCAGTTCGCGGACTCGTCCTCCGTGTCCCATGTTTGTCCTAGCTCCGCGGTTCGTAAGCCTAGGCTACCGCCCATAGAACTTATGTCATTCGACGGCGACATACGCAACTGGCCTTTGTTTTATGCGAGTTTTAAGTCTACAGTACATGACAATACATCGCTGACAGACGCTGAAAGATTGTATTATCTCATAGGTAAGCTGTCAACAAAGGCGCAATCCGTATTCGCGGGGGTAACGCCCAGTGCTGAGAACTACCAGGTCATATTCCAGTCATTACTCGATAGGTATCAGGATATACGTATCCTTGCATCTACTTATTTAGATCAAGCTCTAAATCTGAAATTCTCCGGTCCCGCGTCTGCGGCAAACTTCCAACTGTTTGTGGATAAGTATGTTACTGCAGTTAATTCCCTTAAAAATCTTAAATTAGATAACTTATCAGATTTTATACTACTACAACTCGCAATAAAAAAGTTCGACACTGACACTATCCGTGCTTTTGAGATGACGGAGCGTGATAATAAAATACCTACACTCGATAGTTTTTTGTCTTTTATTAAAGATCAGTGTAGAATATTCCGTAATACGCAGCCTAGCACGTCTAGCTCGTCTATTATTAATAATAACGTGAAACAGAAGTCGAATAAATATCGAACTACAAATAATTGTATCTCTGCTCCCAATCCGCAATCTTATGTGTCATGTTCAGAGTCGCATAACTCGCACAAGTGCATGTGCGATGTTATTGTACATGCACACTATTATAAATGTCCCGCATTTAATAATTTGACTCCGTCCGCTCGTTTTAAAATTGTAAAGGATAGTAACGCATGTGTAAATTGTCTGAGTTTAAAACACAAGACTAGTAACTGTTCTTCTAAATTAAAATGCCGCTCTTGCAACCAACGTCATCATACGTTGTTGCATTTTGATAAGAAAACCCCTTGCTTATCAGATGACACTTCTAACGTAGTTATAGACCCCGCCCCAGCTGTCCCGGTGTTTTCACAGCAGGAGCAAGTTGCATCGCAGGTCACTCGTGCCACTGCGCCTATGCGTTCTGTGCAGCAGCCAGAAGTATCGCTATGTGCGACAGCCAATGCGGCGTCGCCCTTACGTCTCACTGCGCACAGAGCGACTGTATCCGAAGACAGTCGCCAATGTACAGTGCCTACGACAGTCTTGCTCGCTACTGCGCAAGTGGTTATATACGATGATAGTAATAAACCGCACATAGTTCGTTGCTTACTAGACAGTGCATCACAGAGTAATTTTATTACTTTTGACTGTTTTAAGCGTCTCGGACATATGAATACTTATAAGAATTGTAACTTAATTGTTAAGGGAATTGGGGGTTCAGAAAAGTCTGTTAAGGGTTCAGTAGATTTAAAAATATATTCGCGTTATAATAATGCTATAAACTTCGACGTTTCCTCGCTTATCGTGGAACGTATTACAGAGACGCTCCCTGCCGCTCGCATCGACTTATCCAAACTGTCTCACCTCAAAACGTTGCGGCTCGCAGACACTGCGTTTGCGCAGCCGGGCAATATCGATGTCTTGATTGGTGCTTCAGTTTTCCCGCATTTGCTATTGCCTAACGTTGTGCGTAGTAATCAACATAATATACCTCCCGCTATTGAGACCGTATTTGGGTATGTGATTATGGGTACCGTACCTACATCACTTGTCTTCAACTATACAACGTCTTGTTGTTCTGTTCTTCAAGTAGATCGTATAGATTCGCTTCTTAAGCGATTCTGGGAACTTGAGGAGGTTTCCGCGCCGCCCGCGAAAAGTCCTAGCGACTTTGAGTGCGAAGAACATTTCCGCGCTACCACCGTTCGTGATGAAAGTGGTAGATATACAGTCGCGTTACCTTTCTGTGGCGATCCTTTTTCACTAGGCGATTCATACACGACTGCGCTAAAACGCTTTCATTGTCTAGAACGAAAACTTGATGCGTCACTAAAGATGCGCGACGCTTATAATGTTGTCATGCGTGACTACATAAATAACGGCTATTTAAGTCCGGTTGATTTTAAAAATGCCGACACCTCACGTCCCTCGTATTATATACCGCATCACGGTGTCGTTCGCGAAGATAAAACCACTTCCAAACTTCGCGTGGTTTTAGATGCGAGTAGTAAGACCACATCAGGTCATTCGATTAATGACATTTTGCATGCGGGCCCTAATCTGCAAGGTGACCTTTTTGATATAATAATTAACTTTCGGCTGTTTCAAATTGCGCTGGCCGCTGACTGCCGTCAGATGTTTTTTCAAATACTGGTACATGAATCTGACCGCAGGTACCAAAGTATTTTATATAGGTTCGATAAAATCGATCCTATAGCAGAGTATCAGTTCAACCGTGTTTGTTTCGGACTGAAATCTAGTCCTTACCATGCGTTGCGTGTTGTTCGCCAGCTGATCGCTGATGAAGGCGATAATTTTCCCGCTGCAGCAGCTGCTGCTTCTTTCGCCCTATATATGGACGATATAGTCTATAGTGTCATGACCACACCGCAAGCAATTTTGCTTTCTAAAGAGCTTATTCAGCTTTTTAAGCGAGGCCAATTTGACCTTGTCAAATGGACAAGTAATTCAAAGGAGGTTCTTGCACACATACCTGACTCTCATAAAGATTCTCAGAACATTGAGTTCGAGAAATCTATACCGCAAAAGGTTCTGGGCTTGCGCTGGGATAAATCCATTGACAGTTTCCTCTTTGCAGTCACCACACCAGAGAGCCTGTGCACCAAGCGCGCCATGTTATCCACAGTGGCTCGACTCTGGGATATAATGGGGTTTGTGGCTCCCACCATTTTGTACGCCAAGCTCTTGATCAAAGAGCTCTGGCTATCAAAGTGTGGATGGGATGACGCACCGCCTCGTCATGTCATCTCTGCTTGGACGCAGTTTTGCTCCGAGTTTCCTGCGCTTAATAAAATTGCTATTCCGCGTCATCTGGGACTAGTCCAAGGATGTACCGTAAATTTGGTGGGTTTCGCTGACGCCAGTGAGCGTGCTTATGGTGGAGTTGTCTACATACAAGTCTGTATTGGTTCCACCTACTCAGTGCAGCTAGTATGTGCAAAGTCAAAGGTATCGCCTGTGAAAACCATTTCCGTAGCGAGACTGGAGTTATGCGCGGCTGTTCTGCTATCTAAGTTGATACGCAAAGTTCAAGATACTATATCGCCTCGATATGCCATCAGTAAAGTTTACGCATTTACCGATTCCATGGTCGTGCTAGCCTGGATAAATTCTTCTCCGCATCGTTGGCAGACATTCGTCGCCAATCGGGTTACAAAATTAACAGAACTTATTCCCGCTACTTGTTTTAATCACGTCGCGGGTACCGAGAATCCCGCTGATTGTTTGTCCCGTGGTATTACCCCGGACAAGCTCGTACATCATCCTTTGTGGCATCACGGTCCCTCTTGGGTTTCTCGTGATGTATCGGAATGGCCCATAAATATCTTCGATAATTACGGGTCACACGGAGATGTACCCGAGCAGAAGTCAGTTGCTCATCCTGTGACTTCAAATCTCACTGAATCTCCTACCTATACGCTGGCTCATCGTATGTCATCCTGGTCTAAGGTGCTACGCGTTATAGTTTATGTATATCGGTTTTTAAAACCAAACCTTCGTGGTACTTCTATATCGAGCTCAGATCTCGATTTTGCAGAAATCAAAATTTTGCAAGTCGTACAGGCCATTCATTTTACTGACGACATTCATAATTTAAAAAATGACAAACCTTGTTCACCCGCACTTCATAAGCTTAAGCCGTTTCTTGATGAGAACGGTCTCATACGCGTTGGTGGTCGTCTCACTAATTCTGGAGAAGACTTTGAATACAAACACCCTCGTATTCTACCACGTCATGACCACGTAGTCGATCTTCTTGTTGATTTCTATCACAAAAGATATCTGCATGCCGGTCCGGAGTTGCTTATGTCCCTACTTAGGCGTAAATATTGGATTTTGGCTGCACGGCGAATAATTCGTCAAAGAATTCACAAGTGCAACACTTGCTTTAAATTTCGACCACGTCAGGTCTTTCCGCTTATGGCCGACCTTCCTAGCCAGCGCGTTAACCAAGTCGATAAGGCGTTCACACATACGGGGTGTGACTATGCAGGTCCATTGCAATATACTCCAGTCCGCGGGCGAGGTGTCAGGAGCCGTAAAGCTTGGCTATGTATATTTACATGTTTGACAACCCGTGCTACACATATTGAAGTAGCTACGGATTTGAGTACGGTGACCTTCCTTGCTGCGCTTAAACGCTTTCTATCACGACGTGGTCCTATTAAATGTCTTTACACAGACAATGGAACTTGTTACGTGGGTGCAAGTTCTTATTTACGCGATCTCTATAAATTTCTTAGTAAAGAGTATCGTCCTCGCCTCCAAGAAGAACTTACTGAGAATCGCATAGATTGGAAATGTATTCCGCCTGCTTCCCCGCATTTCGGTGGTTGCTGGGAAAGTATGGTTAAGGTAGTGAAATCACATCTTTTCAAAGTTATCGGTCAACAAATACTTTCTTACGAGGAGCTTATTACTGTACTCACTCAAGTTGAGGCACTACTTAATTCGCGCCCGCTCACGACAATGAGTTACGACCCCGCGGAACCTTCCGCACTTACTCCGGCTCATTTCTTGCACACGGTGCCACTGTCGTCCCTGCCCGCTCCTAAAGCAGACGATGTTGGCTTGCTTGAGCGTCATACTTTACTCGACAAGTTGGTGCAATCGTTCTGGCAGCGCTGGCGTGCAGAGTACTTGCACCAACTTCAGGCTAGATCCAAATGGAATACTCCTTCATCTCCTATACACGAGGGGATATTAGTTGTTATAATAACAGATAATGCTCCGCCTCTTGCATGGCCATTAGGTATCGTGGAAAAACTACATCCCTCCAAAGATGGTATAACCCGTGTTGTCACCGTTAAAACCGCGAAGGGTAGCTACGTGCGCCCTGTTGTGCGTTTGTGTCCGTTACCGACTCAGTAACGCCTGACCATGGGGTTAGGCTTATTAGTTTAGGTAGTCTGTAGCTTCGCATTAATTATTTAGTTTTAATAGTTATAAGTAAGTAACTGCAATCTGTAGCTTGCACCGGCAACTTGCCATAAATTAATTTAAATATTACCGTGTTGTCTGACGCGATTGTCTGGGTATATATATCTAGTAGTGCACTTATAATACCCAAGCTTTTATTCTATGTTGTTTTAAAGGCAACCCTTTAAGGCTGGGGGAAATGGTAACGCCATCTCTTTAATGTGTAAGAACTAATTAAAATATGTCTTGCGCGGGCGATCATCCCTACCACCTCCCCACTCGCACGCTAACCAACCGCGGCCGTTGAATATGCCGTGACCTATATCTAGTATGAAAAAACTCTTGAGCCTGATCGGAAGCTGCTCAGAACTACTCACCGCGGTCTTCTGGCAATCTTGCTGAAGACTATCGCCGTCCAATTCGTTGGACTGCACTATAGACGCCTATAAAGTGTTGTGATTACTTATCCGCCCGCGGATGTAAAACTGAGTGACGTATTGTGCTGTGCCACGTGTTCTTGCCTAGCGTGTGTGAACCCTCGCCAGCCATTTGGAAGAGAGAAGACCTACATCAGAGGCGTGCTGATACTAAAGAGCGGCCAGCTCCAAGGTAAGGCGTGCACCTAATCCTCTCTCCAACGATCGCCCCGCCTATATCCGCGTGTTTTCCGTTTAATGTAACTCATCTTTTACCAGCATCCTTCGAATACAGTCCACTTCCAAAAACATAATTGATAGTCACATACTTTATGAGGTTGTTCTCATTCCGCAACATAACCGCCAAACCAACACGAGTGATCCTATAAGGGTTCTGCCGTTTTTTCCTTCGGACGTTCGGAATCCTAAAAAAGCAAATTTTAAGCCGATTAAAACAAAGTAATCTTCTTCTTCTTCCTGCCTTGGTCCCGTTAGTTAGGGTCGGCGCAATATGTTAGTCATATTGCAAAGGTTTTGGCAAAAGGGTTTTACAGTCGACCGCTTGCCAGAAACCAACCCTCCTTGGGTGTGCTAGTGTTGGTGTTTCACCCGCCACCTGCAGGTAACCGAAAGTGCTTAGTGGTACCCACCGGGGAGGTATGATGAGGTATCTCTATTCGTGACCGAAGCCATATGGTCATAAATAATAAATCAATTAAAACAAAGTAATATTATAATAAAACACTTTTAAACGGATTCTATCGCGTATATTTTGATTTTTGATTTTCCTGACGTTTCGAATACTTTGCAGCATTCGTGGTCGCAGGATGACTAAGGTGACAGGCGTCGTTACAGATTTTAAAAAGTTATTTTTTTTATCTACCGTACAATTTTAATCAAAAAATTAGTTTCGATGCACGCAGTAATCACTCACAGTGTCTTGATGTTTCTTAGTGCGATATCTTGTTTGGGACTTTATTATTTTAATGACTGGATTCCAAACAGGTGGTACCTGCCAACCATCTTCTCTATTAAAATTAGGATGTTTTTTAATTTCAATAGCCTCACGAAACATTCTAGGTACATATCGGTTCTCTTTCGCGAGTACTTGAGGTTGATCAAAACGAAGATAATGGTTTGGTTTGCCTAAGCCCTAAGGCATGTTCACACACTGCAGACTTTGTACAGCGTCTATGCTTGACGTCAGCTATATGTTCTTTTATTCGGGTGGCTATGCTACGCTTTGTTTGCCCTATGTATGATAAACCACAATCACAGTCAATCTTGTAGACCCCTGCATCTTGTAAGGGTATGTGACATTTCACTGGTTTGAGAAGTTGGCTGATCTTCTTGTGCGGCTTGAAATAGGGTTTTATAGAAGCACGCTTTAAGATATGACCAATTCTGTCCGTGCCGTGTGCTCTCTGTAACAAAGATTTGGCCACAGTAGCTAACTGACAAGGATGGTGGTGAGATTCACCGTTAAGGTACCTGTTTGTATGGGTAGGCTTTCTATACACAGTGTGGCTAACAGAATGATCTGGATTATGGATGAGAAGTATGTCAAGAAAGGCCAAGCAATTGTTATCCTCCAATTCCATAGTAAATTGAATTTTACTATGTATTGAATTTAGGTGTTTTAGGAATGCAGAGACCCTATTGTGAGGCAAGATGGTAAATGTGTCATCTACGTACCGTTTGAACATCTTTGGTTTAGCCGGGGCTGTCATCAGTGCTCTCTCCTCAAAGTCCTCCATGAAAATATCGGCGACTACAGGAGAGACCGGTGAACCCATGGCCACACCGTCAGTTTGTAGGTAAAACTCATTGTCCCACAACAGGTAGCCGTTGGTAAGGCAGTGCTCAAGTAACTCTGCATATTGAAGAGGCATGTCATTCTCACTTAACCTTTTCTTAACAACATCCAGGCAGTCCTTTACTGGTAAATTGGTAAATAAGGAATGCACATCAAAACTGACCATCACTTCGCTTTCAGCCAGTTCAAGGTCTTTTATTTGGCTGACAAAGTGATAGGAATCCTTCACATATGTGCTAGACGTTCCACGAAGTTTTGAGAGTATCTTCGCTAGATGTTGTGCCAGTTTGTAAGTTGGTGTATCAATCTGGTTTACTATTGGTCGTAGGGGAACATTGCTTTTGTGAATTTTCGGCAACCCATACAGCTTTGGTGGTTTTGCGCAAGATGGAATTAGTGTTTTCACGTCCAATTCTAAGATGTCGGAGTGTTTAGATATTAACTCAGAGGTCTTTTTGAGAATCTTGTTAGTTAGATCTTTGTTTACCATTTTATATGTACTTTTGTCCGACAGAAGTTCTTGAATTTTATGTTTGTAATCGGACGTGTTCATTATAACCGTAGCATTACCCTTATCGGCACAGAGGATAATCAGGTCTGGGTCTTCATTAACGGTTTTCAGCGCAAGATATTCATCGCGAAAAAGATTCGGTTTGGGCGGTTTGCCTCGACGTAACACTGCTGATATATCTTGACGAATCGCCTCCAAATCTTCTTTTTTCAGAATCAAAATATACGCGATAGAATCCGTTTAAAAGTGTTTTATTATAATGTGTAATAATCGCGAAAATCTAAGACATTACTATGTGAACCAGTGCGGACTGGAATTCGCCGAAAAAGTTCGCCGAGTGGAGTGCCTTATGACTAAGCGCGCCCGACTTCTAACTTCATTGAATTTTCTGAAGAGATGCCGGGATAACAACATCATTCCAGTATACGTACGGATATCACCGAAGAAAGACATACTTGGAAGCGCAGGCATTCTACATCAGGCAAGTCTAAAGTTATTAAAAAATCTCATCCGTCAACACAGAATTTATGCCCACAAAATTAATAATAATGTTGAGATTTTGTCCAGAGAACTGCAAAATAAATTGTCAAAATCAGATTATGAAAAATGTATTAATATTAATAGTAAACGAGCCGCCGCTAAATTTGATGAGTATACAAAAAGACAAATTAAAAAGTTTGAAAAACTGTGTAGCAAAAATACTAGTATCCAAATTAACCTAGAAAACGTAAATACTCCTGACCATCTGTCAAAATCAATAATAAATCCTGTTGTTAATTTGTCTAATAAATCTCTGGACGAAAACACCGTAAAAGTCTTAAAAAAGGGCCTAAATTTCGCGCTAGCACCTAGAAAAATCCCTTATGAAGACATAATATGCAACGTTGAGGACTGTCTGATAAAAAATAACGTGAAAAAAGAAGATTTGGAGGCGATTCGTCAAGATATATCAGCAGTGTTACGTCAAGGCAAACCGCCCAAACCGAATCTTTCTCGCGATGAATATCTTGCGCTGAAAACCGTTAATGAAGACCCAGACCTGATTATCCTCCGTGCCGATAAGGGTAATGCTACGGTTATAATGAACACGTCCAATTACAAACATAAAATTCAAGAACTTCTGTCGGACAAAAGTACATATAAAAAGGTAAACAAAGATCCAACTAACAAGATTCTCAAAAAGACCTCTGAGTTAATATCTAAACACTCCGACATCTTAGAATTGGACGTGAAAATACTAATTCCATCTTGCGCAAAACCACCAAAGCTGTATGGGTTGCCGAAAATTCACAAAAGCAATGTTCCCCTACGACCAATAGTAAGCCAGATTGATACACCAACTTACAAACTGGCACAACATCTAGCGAAGATACTCTCAAAACTTCGTGGAACGTCTAGCACATATGTGAAGGATTCCTATCACTTTGTCAGCCAAATAAAAGACCTTGAACTGGCTGAAAGCGAAGTGATGGTCAGTTTTGATGTGCATTCCTTATTTACCAATTTACCAGTAAAGGACTGCCTGGATGTTGTTAAGAAAAGGTTAAGTGAGAATGACATGCCTCTTCAATATGCAGAGTTACTTGAGCACTGCCTTCCCAACGGCTACCTGTTGTGGGACAATGAGTTTTACCTACAAACTGACGGTGTGGCCATGGGTTCACCGGTCTCTCCTGTAGTCGCCGATATTTTCATGGAGGACTTTGAGGAGAGAGCACTGATGACAGCCCCGGCTAAACCAAAGATGTTCAAACGGTACGTAGATGACACATTTACCATCTTGCCTCACAATAGGGTCTCTGCATTCCTAAAACACCTAAATTCAATACATAGTAAAATTCAATTTACTATGGAATTGGAGGATAACAATTGCTTGGCCTTTCTTGACATACTTCTCATCCATAATCCAGATCATTCTGTTAGCCACACTGTGTATAGAAAGCCTACCCATACAAACAGGTACCTTAACGGTGAATCTCACCACCATCCTTGTCAGTTAGCTACTGTGGCCAAATCTTTGTTACAGAGAGCACACGGCATCTGCGAAGCCGACCACCTGGCAGGGGAGCTTAACCATGTGAAGCAAGTTCTTCAAAATAACAATTTGAAAGCTCCACATCCCCGTCGCAGAAGCCGCCCGAAACCCACCACGGTTGATCGACGGCCCGCTGTTTTACCATTTATTAAGGGAGTCACGGACAGAATTGGTCATATCTTAAAGCGTGCTTCTATAAAAACCTATTTCAAGCCGCACAAGAAGATCAGCCAACTTCTCAAACCAGTGAAATGTCACATACCCTTACAAGATGCAGGGGTCTACAAGATTGACTGTGATTGTGGTTTATCATACATAGGGCAAACAAAGCGTAGCATAGCCACCCGAATAAAAGAACATATAGCTGACGTCAAGCATAGACGCTCCACAAAGTCTGCAGTGTGTGAACATGCCTTAGGCAAACCAAACCATTATCTTCGTTTTGATCAACCTCAAGTACTCGCGAAAGAGAACCGATATGTACCTAGAATGTTTCGTGAGGCTATTGAAATTAAAAAACATCCAAATTTTAATAGAGAAGATGGTTGGCAGGTACCACCTGTTTGGAATCCAGTCATTAAAATAATAAAGTCCCAAACAAGATACCGCACTAAGAAACATCAAGACACTGTGAGTGATTACTGCGTGCATCGAAACTAATTTTTTGATTAAAATTGTACGGTAGATAAAATAAAATATCTTTTTAAAATCTGTAACGACGCCTGTCACCTTAGTCATCCTGCGACCACGAATGCTGCAAAGTATTCGAAACGTCAGGAAAATCAAAAATCAAAATATACGCGATAGAATCCGTTTAAAAGTGTTTTATTATAATGTGTAATAATCGCGAAAATCTAAGACATTACTACAAAGTAATATGTAATACAAAAAATAAGTAGGAATGTTTCAAACTATAAAATTGGCACAGTGTATCGTAACAATTTCGTTTTTGCAATGTACAAGTCCGTTGTCCAGCAGTGGACTGCGATAGGCAGATTCAGTTGACCATTTAAAAATGACGAATAAAAAATAAAAAAACTACAGTAAAACACATATCCAAATAAATGTCCTCTCAATAGTAAATGAGGTTCACCTATAATAGTGGTCAGAATTATGGGCAATATTGAAAACGATTCATTTGACACCAGTCTGCCTCTCGACCGTTCTGACCAATAAATTGAGGTTAAACGCTATTGATCTACCAAATCCCCAGCCATTCACCACTCGCTTTAGATCCACTCAGTCCGTATGTCTTAAGGTCGTGCGGTCTTTCGATACGAATTTGTAACGCTATAAATATGTGTTACGCTAGTATTATCTTCTAAAGCCGTAAAACTGGTGTCGCATGTATACCATGAATTTTCATATATTTTGTGACCAAAGGAGCAAGTAATTTTTATTGAATCACAGTTATTCGGTTGGCCCAGTGGCTGATACAGTCGGCTGCTGAATCCCGGGTCGTGGGTTCGATTCCCGCTCGGAACAAATATTTGTATGATCTGCAAGTAGTTGCTCCGGGTCTGGGTGAATTGTATGTGGAATTTGTGTCTGTAAACGCAAATACAGTTTTTAATGTTACTGTAAAAATACGGACCTGAAAGGGACTTAACTTAAAAGAATATGTAAGTAATTAAAATTTAAAAAAGACAAACTGTCCACTAGAACACGAAAGTTTTACGAGGACTGAAGTGAAGTGACTCTGTTTTATAAATTTAAATTCAGATATATTGATTCCTCTCGAAGAAAAAACATATTCTACATTAATAAGCCTCTCATAAGCCACTTCACGGACCAGGTCGTTCATCTTCTTTAGACCAAATAAGTCCAAGTCGTGTCAAAACGGAGAAGATTTGAACATTTGCACGAAACACGAGAAATGAGTTATCATTTGCTGCAACAATATCGAATGTAAAGTTGACACGGCAAATGCAATTAGTTAGTAATTAACAGCAACCATACAGGTACAGTCGTCCTTATCATCATTTAATGTCGATAACAATATTTTAACAGCGGGCAAAGCTTTGGAATGCCTGTTTTTAAACGCACAATTATCTGTGTACCAGTTTAAAACATACAGCAACAATAGATTAAAATCATAGAAAAAAGTTCTGCTCCAATCGTGTATCTTAATAGAGAGAGAGAGTTTTACTATCTATTGAAATTGAGGGCAGGTTTAATAACACTTTAATTGGATCTGTCATCACTTTTGATATTTGATAAACATTATAATTTACATATACAATAATCATGTATTGCGTAGATAAAGCACGACCATATTCTCCTAGTATATGGTGTAATTTGCCCAGTGCAAAGAAATTGAAGGTATCAGAAAAATATGTCATCAAAAACTTACGTTGACAAAGAAACCCTGATAACTTTTTACCAAATTTTGGATGTAGCTACATATAAAAGTAGTGTGTGGGATAGCACATCAGTACTTGCTGATTTGTCGGCTGCTGCGGTACTGGAAATAAATGTTGATCAAGAGGAACCCAATGATCCCCGAAATAAGTAAAGATTCTACTTGTTGCTTACGAGCATGATCGTATTCCACCGGAAAAGCGTTCAATAACATCCTGTAATATGATTAATTTAAGAAGGAAAATTCTTACACTAGATGATTTGAACAATTTGAGCGTACCAAGCTTTGAAGATTTGAAATATATTATTTTTGTTATTTCATGTAGCTGTGGTCAAAATTTAATTCATTTTACGTAAATAAATGTGTTTTCATTATGAACCTTCATTCTGCATCTTAATATGGTAATTTAATAAAATCCTTTTGTTTTATTTTTCATAAAATATTTTTGACTGCTTCTTTGTATGGAGAGGCAAACTGTGAGTCATACGGCAGGGCACTAGTGCTTAAAGGGTATCGCGTGGATGCGCACGTTATGCTTGGCATGCCACCGCACGCTGGTACCTTTTTTTAATTTATTTTTTATGCTATGCTATGCGCTGTACTGTGCACACGGCGGTACTTGACCACATACACACCACTGTCTTCCCGGGGGTCGCTCGGTATGAGCACGCAAACTTCCCAATATGCGCGCTCGCGACCCCCTAGGCCCCCACCATATGAAGACGACAGGGGGCTCAGGCGTGTTGGACACGGGTGCCGCGGCGGTTGTTACCCCGGCTCCATGTCCTCCTTCCCCGAGCGGGATCGGCTCTCTCCCTCCGGATTAATTTAGGACTTTCTGCTCTTCTCTATTCCATAAATGTGTTCATACATCTCCCGTACTATCTGATATAAATGTCGAAATCGTGGCTCTTATCGGCGGTCGAGTAATGCACGTTATTTGTCTCAGTCCTCACTCCCTCAGTGTTTTACATTGAACGACATTCTTCTCGCTATATTAAGTTCGATGTGGCTATTTCATTCAATAATACGTTTGTGTTAATTTATTTCCACAGATTTGAGTTAAATAATAATGTAGTTTTTTTATAAAATGTATAACAGTGGGCATGAGGACTGAGTCTTCAACAAAGGCTTTTCAGAAAGCAAGAAAATGTTAACGTGGAAACTGGTACAACACATAGCAGTAAATTTAAATTTAGTAGTTTAGTAAAAAAACATATTTCTCGACATTACCAACTAACGACTCTGTATCAAGTGGTGGTCTCGGCAGCATGTAACCACTATTAACACAGTGGGCAAATAATCTTGTTTCGTAGACGTAGAACTTTATATTCGAATATCGAATTTTCAATCGAAATCGGTTAAAATAACCTTGATTTTGATACGTAATTAATGTAAACTCATAGATCAGAGTGGAAGATACATATTTGGATTTCTCTTTCGAAATAGTTGTATGCCCTCGATTATAAAAAAAAATCATACCTTGGCTATTGCTTGCTTATTTTATTTATTATATACCTTATTTCTCTTCACACAGTTATATAATTATTAATTTTTTGGTTTTTATTTCCGAGAAAGAAGCTTTCGATAATTAAATTAGTTGTATTTTAACGTATTATAGCGTATGTACTTGAGTTTAATTCCTAGTTTAAATAATAAACACAGAACACAATACACACACACAATTCTCTTTTCAATAAAAAAAGTGATTTTTTTCTAATTGATTTTAAAACTAATAGAGAATCAGCGGCTTAGAATAAAATAAAATATATTTCCTTAAGTTTCGATACCTGACCCTTTTTGGCTTATAAAAATTGTGTGCTGATTACACTGTGATGTCGCCCGAAATGAAGGCTGTGGCGAAGCTCAGGGACACCGGTGTGTTCCGCCACCCCAGATTTTAGCCGGTAAGACCATACCACTCAAAAATACCTTATGTAAACAAAAACTTTTGATAATTTACATTAGAACAGTTACTAAATATATAATGTAGGCCATAGTTGTTCCCTGATACTGTGTAAAATTACTTTCTGTCTGCTTTCCCACGAGTTATAAAACTTTTCACATTATCAACATGTGTAATAATACTGTAGGTGCGTTGAAAACCTCCTGAACACCGTATTCTCCACATCTTTATTTTGTTTGTTTCAATACGCATAATATTATGTTCATGAAAGTTGCCCTTGTTTATATTTAAATAGATCTATATCGACGGAAACTGTTGTGAAACCACAATGGAACTAAGATTTACATAATCTGTACAGTTAAATTAATTAATGTTCTGTTAACTACCTAAATTACGCTATAAAATGACTGTAATAATAACATTCCGTTGTATACTATAACATTTAATCAAACTTTAAAGTACATACATAACACTTATGCTATACCGCTAATTGTCACAGAACACCACATAGGCATAAAACATTAAATATAGCGCATAATTACGCGCATTTACAACATTAACCCGACTATTACGAGTCTCCTTGTATCACCTTCAAATAAGTCCTCAAGATTGATATAATATGTACAACTGTTAAGTCGCGGCCACATATATAAAATGACAGTACGACCAAAAGAGACCTCTTTAAACTGGCAAGTCGCTGCTACACAGATACGGCAGCGGCGTGCAATATTGCGTTCTTGTCCTGCCAGTGTTACCACGGATAACTTGTCACACTTTGGACACGTTATTCCACGAAATTGAATTGTCCGAATAAACACGAAGTTTCCCGAACCACCAAATACTTCGGGAGTTTGTGGACTGTGCGCGGGTTAATATATATGTGTTATACATACAGCATATGTATGCATTCAACATCCAAATAATTTTGTATTGAACGTCTTTTCGTCAACAAAGTGCAGTGCCTCAAGATTTTAACCAGTGTGTTTTACCAGCGATGACATATGGTACAGAGAACTGGTCGCTCACTATGGGCCTCATAAGAAACCTAAAGGTCATAGAGAGAGCTATACTTGATATTTCTCTACGAGATCAGAAATGAGGAGATCCGTAGTAGAACTGAAGTGACATAACTGAAATGGTTAGTAGGCTGAAGTGGCAATGGTCGGTACATATAGCTCATAGAGCTGATATGATGCAATGACTGCAGCAGAAAAGTTCTTAAGTGGTGACCACGCACCGAAAAATGCAGTGTAGGACGGCCTCCAACGAGATATACATGCGACCTGATGAATATAGATGGGAGCCGTTGGTGCCAATCTATGGGTGGAGTCCTTTGTTCAGCAATGGACATCCTTCGACTGATATGATAATAATTTTGTTTTGACAAGATATTTTATAGTAAATCAAATTCAGATACCAACAAATTGTATCTTCCCTATAAGCTACGTAATTTATAAAATGAGCACAGATATTAGATTATATACATCAGTTCCACAATACATCAATTACTTGATTTTGCACTCGGCTTTATATTCCTTCGAAGATGGACGTACATGTAGACATGTTCTCATGTTCTCATTGTACTTTCAAAGTCAAACCCATATTCGTGGTTGTTAAGATAGTGCACGCGATATCGCCATGACAAATGCTATGTACCGCTGATCAATAGCTCCATGTAGGTAATATGTAGGCTATTGACATTGTACCAAGATTGGAATATGAATTTTGAGATAAACGATACTCGATACAGGTCTATTCAAGTAGCTTTTATCATGAAATTGGGTATCTAATACACATGATTAGTTTGCGCAAATGAAATTGTTATTTATAGCGTCAATCTCTGAATGGCTTAATTAATGAATACCTAATATGATCGATAGCGCCGTGTCTGAGTGGATTTATGTGCTACAAACCGCGGGTTCGATTCCTGAGGCAACAAATATTTTTATGTCCAAATATTTATACGTCTGTAAATTGTACCCACCGGGATCTCGCAGCCCCATTAATAGGTAAATAGCAGGAACACCGTGGGACCCTCAGTCTTACCCAGGGCTGAGAAAGTCTATGAGGATTGTCCTAGGAACAAAAGACAAAGAAAAGATTCAGGTGTCATCTTTTTTTTAAAATACCAGTTTTATCCCATATATATATATATATATAGCAAAGACAAAATTTCAAAAAATATCCGAGTTCTTAGAGCTTTGTTATAGTGTAGAACTTAGTTGAAAAACAAATACCTACCGCAGCACTAAATACTATAACTTTTAAATGACAGACGTCGTTTGACGCAACGGAGCTTGCCAGCCAGACTGTGATGTAAGTGGCCGAAATCGACGAAACACGAAAGGAATTTAAATTTTCATGTAAAGTACTGTATACATGACGTTGCTACCTTCTAGACTACAATAAATATCCCTAAATATTTCAGTTCAAAAATAGATGACTAAAGTAGATCCAATCACAACAAGCCAATGAACTTTTTAATAGATATTCTGCAGCCAAACAGTAGTGTCCAAACATAACCCCATTTCGCAGCGCACTGTAGCTAGTGCAACCACTGGGCATAAGATACTGAATAACTAAAAGTGCTCGTAAACGGGTTAGTTTTGTGGCAATTTCTATCTGCAATTGTATAGCCTTCGAGTTGCCGTCTATATCGTCCAAATCAGTGCAATACTTGCCGCAATCTTGTAGTTGTAGCCCGGCGGCATCATGGCATTTATAGTTTAATGTACCCGAAAGCGTACGACATCTAGCAGTCTAGATTACTAGTGATTCAACTAACTTTAACTATAATGCAATATCGGCGGAAAATATTTATGTCTTCCTGCTCTGCTGTATAGGTGCATCTCTTCCTGCTCTGCTGTACAGTTTCATCTCTTCGCCCACCCTCACCGTGTTCCGAACTACAATGCCTTGAAGCTGTCGCCGCATACCTTAATGTAGTGACCAGGTGGCGACAGTGGGGGTGCTAGGTCAGGAAGCCTCCACGTGCGCTCGGTGGCTGCTGGTTCCTCTTGATACGTCCGGGGGGAAGAGCAGTTGTCGGGCCGGTGCATCCTGGGCACCGGGCAATAACTACTCCACTTTTTGACAAAGTTTTTGGTTAATTTTGATGCAATTATTTCTCGTGTTGATTGATCGTCATAACGACGTGGTCAAACGAATCGTTTATAAACTTTGTAAACAAAATCCGCCGTGTGGTGCCGGCTACGAATAGCACCAACCCATCTCATTCCGTGGCTGTCTTAAAAGGCGACTATTGGATTAACTGGAGGATGGGCAGCAGCGTCCTTCAAGTACATTAATAACTAAACTGCCAACCCGCCTTCCAAGCGTGACGATTATGGCAAAACCCCCCAATGAGCACATAACACACCCATGTCGGTCATTGTGCTGATCTTTGATAAGATACAATTTTTATAGCCCGTTTACGAGCTCTATTATAGATAAAGGTAAAATCGTGAGTAAGGTTTAAGTTTTTAATTTAACAATAATTTTAATTTTCAATTAACCTGGTTAAATTGATATTTACGAATCTTAAAAGTTTGGTACAAGAGGTCATGGTCACAGTTATGACATAAAGAATTCTGTTATTATCGGTATTTTCTGTTAATGTTGTTGTTATTTTGTACGATGCAATGTCTGACTTTGCATGTACTTCTGGAAACTGAAAGTGTTTGTGATGTAACAAATCTGGCCCAGACCACAACAGGGTGGCCGCACTAAGCACCTAGTTGCACCTAAGTCTAATCCTGCAGACCTTGTCTCTCGCGGGGTGAAGCCTGATTCCATCAGTGCGTGGAGACGTGTGCCCGCTCGTACTATCTTGTATCTCACCTACTCTGTTTCGGACAAACGGAATTAATTGAGAAGGAGAGTGCGATAACCATCCTAATACTATGGTTGAGTCCGACCAGAAATAGTGCTGATGTATCTTTAACGTAAGAGCATCAGCAACCTTTTTTCCCAGAGTTCTGTGGCGAGTAATGCGGTAGAGAGTTCTAAGCGTGGTATTGTGTACTTGGGCTTATTGGGCACAACATTATCTTTATTTTACTCTTCTTACATAGATGCAAAATACATCCATATACCAAAAAACATTAAATTAGCAGACCCTTCATTTAATATACCATCTGAAATTAATATTTTATTAGGAGCAGAGGTCTTTTGGAACATCCTAGGTTCAAACGCGATTGATCTAGGCAAACACCGACCTAAGCTTCGCGACTCAAAATTAGGACTAGACTCAAAATCACTCATTTTAGATAATATTACACTAATATACACAAGTTTAGAGCGAATTGAATAAGATGAACAATTATAATTACAACTAGTGGAATGACGATGCACTAATGAATATACCGGCGATGGCGTTAGATATTCCTGTGACTCGGGTAACCGGTTTGGAACGGTAGCTAACGCGTTCGTGCTACCGCGTCGAGCCGTATTACCTATAAGTATGTATGACAATATATTACGAAAAGATTTAATACGCGCTTGTTGCGAATAGGGCGAATTCAAACTCAATAGGTGATAGGGAAATATAAAGGAACGGACTCACTCGAATTTCGTTCTATTGAAGGCGACTTGAAGACGACTTTTCCGTTGTCTGCGAAGGCCACTCCTGACTGCTTTTTCTTGCTGATGGTTTCTGTTGAGTCTGCTTCGAAGATCTTGTATTTTCTACCTTCTTTTTCATTACCATTTGTTTCTTCTTACGTGTTCCGAAGAGTTAAATTAAAGCGCTGGTACGATAAAAAATTACAAATCTTTATTTTGACTATATTAATTTTAAGGTATTACAGACAGTGGCTGCAGTTAAAATGGATACGTGATTTCTACTTGAGGTCGTTGAGGCCAGTCCCTTTAAATTCAAAAAGTGAAACTCATGATCAAAAATAATTAACGTCGCGTTCACAAAACATAAAATAATTTTGTTACGGATGCATTCGTAACAAGCTCCCACCAGGTAGGAGGATGAAAGGCTTCAGCACGTCGTACGGAGAGGGCAGATGTTGTTGTAAGCACGCGTGATGGTGCCTTTCTTAGTGAGTAGATCAGCCACCCTGCCAACAGAGTCACCGCCATAGTGGATCCTAAGGACTCGCGTTCACAAAACATAAAATAATTTTGTTACGGATGCATTCGTAACAATAGTCACTTGTATTGAGTATTAAAAACGATAGTAGAACCAGGGCGGCTACCGAGAGTTAGATTCCTAGGCTGGACATTTAATTATTAAAAAAAAACTTTATGTACATACAATATCCGTAATCAAGATTAGATTTATTATTTTTACATTAGACTTTCTTAGTCTATGAGTTGGAATCTGTTAATGATAATATGCTCTTATACAACATGAAATTAAATTTCTACTTTGATGAAAAGACACTTATAAAATGACATAGAATATAAAACGCCTGACTAATATAACTCTCCAAATACTTCAGCGGCTCTAGTGTCAAGATAACACCTCAGTCATACAAGCCGTATAATTTACTCAACAACTCGATCCTTGTAGTTTACACGCCTAAATGGTTCAAACTTGAAACATGAAAAATTAAATTAAGTAACACAAATAAAATTATTTAATGACCTGGTGACATTGAGCAGAACTGACACAATAGTTTTGTTTTAACCTATTGCTCGTTTCGTAGATTTTGAGTAATTGCTGTGACTGCCAAAGTCTTCAAATTCAGTGTTTTAGTAGGATCACATTACATTCCTAGGGCTCCAACTGTGTTCCCTCCGAGATGTGCCTAAAGGCGTGGCACCAACGGGTGGCTCTAGATGTAGATTATTCGAGTTCGTGGAGCCTCCCTTCGGTGCCGACGATGATCACTCCGGTGGTTTTAGCCGGTAGGAGTCCGGCATTCCCCTTCGCCCTTTCCCGGGGCGAAGGAAGTACATGAAATATTTCCACCGGATCAATAAAAAAAAAAGGTCTCCAACTGCGCACGGTGAACAGCAATGGTGTATTTATTTTGCTAATTTAAAATTCAAAATCCATTTCATAATTGATACATAAGGCGGGCTTAATGCCATGAGGTATTATCTACCAGTCAACCCCTCACCGACGTCGCGGAGGCCTAACGCCGCGTCACCTACCCGTTCAAGTTATCATTTCTCTCTCCCGCCTCTTGCTCGCGCCGGCCCGTGCCGAGCCTGTAGTTTTTAATAAATAGTCATCATCATATCAGCCTAATAACGTCACTGGGGACCGGTTCTTTGTGTGTATCGTCATTGGGATGAATTTGCCTGTACTCACCAGGCCCGGTAGACGGCTTGGTATGCGCAGTATGGCTACTGTTCTGCAGAAAGGGTGCTGCTGCACTGCTGCCTGCTATACCTCTAGTTATAAATCTCTGAGTAGTAGTTTTACGACATCCACGGGAGAAGATAGAATTATGCTTCCTTCTAATCTGAACCACAAAAGAAAAACGAACTGTACTTTTTTTTATAAAAACGAAAAGTCAGCTAAGGTCTAACCATAATAATTAAACTTATAAGTAGCACAGTATGTACTTTACACTTACATGTTATACAGATAAACTGGAAAAACATTATGTAAATATAATGAAACAGTCGCACATTTGAATACGAACCCATCCGGATACCCTGTTAACATTTGAAGGTAGCATATAAAGAGTAAATATCGGCAGCCCACGAATAAATGGAACATGATGAAAATATATTACAGGGCCTGCCCTCGTAAACGGGTGAGGGACTTGAATGTTGTTCAAATAAACATTATCCTGATCGAACGTCGTCACGGAGTTACAGAAATCGTAAAATTTATAACTGTGCTCATGCAAACATTTTCATGTAGGACGTACGTAGATAGCCGCTCGCTTCGCTATACACGAAATCACTCGAGTTATACAAAAATCAATGGCGCGTTCTATAACGGTTTAGAGTGATTTAAATGTTTATTTTGGTGTTGCTATGTGTTGTTTTTGCACTTTGTTTCCGGGAACGTAGGAGTTGTTGGAGATCGCAAGCTCGGGGTCAGCAGGTGGTGTAGAACGGTACGCCACACACAAACACCAAGCGATCTTAGGGAACAGAGTATGGTTGCCAACGTTGCCAACAAAGATTAAATGCTTAAATGAACTCATATGCCATTTGTTTTTACAAATTGGCAGCAATTTAAAAAGTGCATCTCGTGCGTCGATATGAATTTGAGAAGAGAAAGATTTCGCTCCATGATTTATTACGACTTTTGTAGCGGTCTTAATATACAACTTTGTTATGATAGACGTCGAATGGCATTTCATGATGAAGCCCCATCTCGTGACACTAACTAATAACTGGATTAATGAGTTTAAAGGCGGTCGAAGCAATCTCACTAATGATTTGCGCGAAGGACGTCCTTCTCTGGTGACCACTGATGACAACGTGAGTACTGTGCGGCTAATGATAGAAGCTGATAAAAGAGGACATATCAACAGGCAAGTTTAGGCATTGATATGAGTCAAGTGCAAAACGTCTTACACGAACATTTAGGCGTCAGTAACCTTCCACTAGATGGATACCTCATAATTTGACGGTAGGTCAAAAATGCTTCGAGGCGTGCCCTGCGTGGGCCGCCGAGCGGCGGATCCTGGTCGATCGGATCGGGCAAGATCTCTCTCTACCAGCAGTAGTGTCGGCTATGTTGGCAGAGCACGAAAACTGGAATGCAGTGGTCTCCTTCTGTGAGAGCGTCATGCTCCAGAAGGAGACCGCAGAGCGGGATCGGGAGAAGGCCGAAGAAGGTAGATACGAAGATAGATAGAAGGAATTTATATTATTATATTAGAAGGTAGATAGAAGGAAGAAGGAAGGGAAGGGTCGAAGAAGAAGGAGACGGCGCCGGAGTAACAACCGCCCTGGCGCCTAATTCCGATACGCCTGAAAACCCCTGCCGTTGCTATAAGGTGGGGGACCTCTGGGTTCTCAGGTGCGTAGATTGGGGAATCTGCGTGCCCACACCAAGCAACCCAAGAGAAGACGGTAGCACGCATGTAGTCACGCGCTGCCGTGGGACGCTTTGGGGGATCCTTTACAATCCCCCTGGGGGGGTGACCGCTTTACAGTCACCCTCTCCGAGATGTGCCAATAGGCGTGGCACCAGTGGGTGGCTCTAGTGTGATCGTACGAGGACCTGGAGGCTCCCTTAGGTGCCGAAGATGACAGCTCCAGTGGTTGTAGCCAGTAGGAGTCCGGCATACCCCTTCGTCCTTCCCAGGGCGAAGGAAGTTCATGATGAATTTCCACTGGGCACCAATAAAAAAAAAAGGTCAAAAGTGCTGTCGTTTGGATTAGTGCCGCGAAATGCTTCAAAAGTATAACGGAGGTGACTCGAATACCGTGTTTGACATCGTCACAGGTGATTAAAGCTGGATATATTATTACGAGCTTGAAACCAACTGACAATCTGTCCAACGGATGTTTCCATTTGAAGAGTTGCCACCAAAAGTAAGAAAGGCCGGAAGTCAAGGGAATAAGATGATTGCCTCATGCTTTGGACGTATGGGTCATTTCGCAACAATTGCGCTAGAGGATAAAAGGACTTTTACTACAGATTTGTATGTTATTCAATGTTTACCGGTTGTCTTAAAAAATGTTTGACAGCAGCGCCCAAGCAGGATACTCCTCCATCACGAAAACGCTAGACGGACAATGAAATATTTGTCTATTGAAGGTGTGAAATTTGTTAGTCGTCCTTCTTACAGTCCTACCTCTCCTCATGCGACTTTCATTTATTCCCCAAAATAATATATATACTCAGAGGAATTTATGCTTTATGAATCCCAAGGATACCGTGGTTGCGTTCGGAAAAACGTGGAATAAATCCCTAAAGAACAGTGGACACACTGCTTCAGTCAATGGATCCATCGCATGTGACGGTGCTTAGTAAGGAGCAGAGACTACTTCGAAAAACAATTAAAATATTAACAGGTTTCTACATTATTCCGTTTTTCATTTTTTAAACCTTTTAGTGTACCTCCCATATATACTGGAGAAAGCGTGTGAAAGTAGTGTTGAGTAGGACACGATTTAAAAATGAGTTTGTAAGAGTAGCCTCTTTTTTGTACTGCGCCAGTACAATGTCCCACTTCAAATGAGGCGAGGCGTCATGACGTGACGACGCCTCGCCTCATTTGCAGCTTCATGAAGCTAGGCGGTATATTTGAAAGAACGAGTATTTCATGTACTGTTGCTGTATTTGTACTGCCCTGTCTTACAAAGTGTGATTGAGGTAATACTTAAAGCAAAGTAATAAAAAGCGATTGATTTTAGACGAATGACGATTGTATCGACGTTTCTACTTATTAGCCACTGTAGCATTATTGTGCAAGCGACTTATTTGTAAAACATGATTTTGATTTAAAATATACCTAATACACAGACATAAACAAGCAAAACAAATAGGTATTTAACAGACATTCATGAAATCATATTTTTCTAAAACTGTCGCGTCTCGTACTTTGTACTAGTACATTTGTAATAGAGTGAATAAAAACATCATGTTGTCTCTTGCAGTCACGATAATGTCCGTTGAATAAAAAGACGTGCTTTTGAAGCATGTGCCTCATTCTCTCTCTCTCTCTCACCCTACAGTTCACAAGCGAAGAGTAAAGTAACGCGACATAAAATTTGAAGTGGTACATGTTATAATGTTGAGCCGCTCTTACAATATTGTGTCATGTACGGGACAAATGTACCGCCTCTTGTATGTCCTACTCAACACTATGTGAAAGTGTGTACTTACAAAAATAAATAAACATATCTCTTCTGCTATCTGTTCCCGCAACCTCAGCTTACATTAAAAGATTTTCTCTGTATTGAGTGTAAAATGGCGAGAAGAGAAAAATAGAGCGATGATAAATTTAATAAAATATGGGTTACTTTTTAAATTAAACCTAGGTTTGAATTATAGTACTACAATCTTGCAAAGTAATCATAAAATTGTTAACTTTTGCACAAAGTAAAAACAAAATATGTACCTTTAATTAAGGCAATAATAACTTAAAACATTCCTCTTTCTCCATACAAATACTGTTTTACTATATAATACAAGATTTCTTGATTAATTTATATATATGTGTTTGTATGTACTATAGATTTAGATTGTACTGAATTTATTAGAAACGTAGTTGACGCAACGTAAGTCTACGGTGAGCTAAAGCAGACAATTCTACTTTTCTGGTGCGTTTGGCAATTGCGGACCTCTGGCTGATGTTGCCCTAACTAAGCCTGTATGACTGCCTCTAATTAAGCCTTCACTATTTTAGATTGATTCCACGAGAAACCTTTATTATAGTATAGGGTTACTCTGTTTGACGTCCTTTTCCAATAATGGAACAAAGACTTTGAGTGATGAGGAATGCATGCGTTATTTGTGATAGAAATCCAATCTATTGTATATTCTCATTGTTAAATAGCATCCACATCTACTAACATTTATTTCCCATTTAGCATTTCTTTGACTTATTTTTTAAAACTTTATTTTAATAAATATCTTTATTGATTTATTGTTTTAATGCAAAAAAATCCTTACATGTATTTGTTTTTCCTTACATGGTTTTTGTGTTAAGGAATTTAAAATCCTAAATATATAGATTTTGGATTAAATAATTATTAATTTCAGGCGTTAAAGTTCTTTATAAAATGAGACCACACCTATCAGAGGAACCAAGGCTGCAATTACTTGAAGCCGTAGATGGGCCACGTTTATCAGCTCGAAAAATTCAGTTAATTAACAAAATACAAAATGTTTGTAGTCCCCTTTTTAGTAAGTACTCCATCCTTAGAATTAAAACAAGACGGAGGCAACATTTGGCTTGTCTTCTTTTTGGGTTCGTCAAATATAGGGGCCATTATTCCTATAAAACTAACTTGGCTAGGTTACTAGCAGAAGAGAATGCGCTAGAAGACAATGCTCGAAACAGCTCTGTATACAGCCGCACAGATCCGCATTGTTCAGGACCAGCTTCCGTTACACCGAGTTCAAAATATAGAAAACGTTCCACCACCTCTGAGAGCAGTTAATTCGGCTGTTATTTTGAAAGTCGAGAAAATTGTATTGAGCGATCGAAGAGTTACCATCCGATACTTAATTCAAGAAACGGGCATTTCATATGGAAGTATTCAATCCATCTTGAAACAATCTTTGAATATGAGAACAGTCCCCGCAATATGGGTGCCGAGAATGTTAACCGACAGTCAGAAACAAAATCGACCTGACATTTCGAAGATATTGTTGGACAAGTTTCAAGAAGATTCTGAAAACTTTTTGTCTCTTTCGTAAATAATGGACCCATGTTTCGTCCATTGGGACGAAACATGGGTCCATCATTTTGATCCCGAGACAAAACAGCAATCTTCGCAATGGAAACGGCCATCATCACCAACCCCGAAGACGTTTCGTGTCGTGGCATCGGCTGGCAAGGTTATGGCCTCAATATTTTGGGACTCAGAAGGGATATTGTTGATTGATTACCTGGAGCGTGGAACCACAATTACAGGCCAATATTATGCAGCTATAATTCCCAAATTGAGGAATGCCAGCAAAGAGAAAAGGAGAGGGAAACTTCGAAGGGGCGTGCTGTTTCATCACGACAACGCACCCGCGCACAGGTCGGCAGTTGCGATGGCTGCCATTCGGCAAGCTACCTTCGAATTGGTTGACCACCCCCCTTATTCACCAGATCTGGCGGCTAGCGATTTTTTTCTGTTCCCTAAATTGAAAAAATACTTAAGGGGAAACAGGTACGAAGACAATAACGAGGTGATGGATGCCGTGGAGAGGTTTTTGCAGGACCAAGACAATTTTTTTTTGTGAAAGGGATTGAAGCCTTGGAAAAGCGCTGGATTCGGTGTGTAGAGAGACTCGGAAACAATGTAGAAAAATAAATTATTAAGTTATCAATAGTCATTATATTCTATCTCATTCTCACTACTTTTTGATGCCTCCTAGTATAATTTATTGTATTATATTATTATTCTATTAGGTACTATGATCGCTTTACCAGAACCTGCAGCACCACCGGTGCCAAAGATTACCGATCGATGAATTTCTAATGGGATAAATAATAATAATAATCTTTCTTTATTTTCACAAAAAGTTTTACAATTAATTTCTACATATTATTTGGCTATGTGTTAAAATTTTACAAAAATACATGAAGCATCTGTAGCCGAACTAAGCAAAGCCTGTATTTCGGCTATCAGCGCTAATCCCCTCGATTAACAACATTGTCTAAGCCATTCAAACTAATGTTAGCCTGTTAGTTTTAGTTTAACAGTAAATTTTATTTTTAATATTACTTATGTCTAAGGTGCTAGTGTGTCCTCTCTTTGTGTGGGATGATTGTGTATGTTAATGAAGTGTGAGAGGGGTGTGTAATGTGAGGGAGTATGAGTTAGTAAGTGTTAGTTGTCATATGATAGTGTTGAGCATTTGGAATGAATTTGTACATGTGCTATGTGTGAATGATTTGTATGCATCCTTTTGTCATAATAATCACTGTGCCATATGCAGTAGAAGTTCAGTCTCCTCATAATTAAGTTTTTGTAGGTATTCACGCACTTTTTTTTTTACTTGAATTTTTGTCATAGGATATATATTTAAGGTTCTATTCATTTTATTGTAAATAAAGGGTCCAATAAAATTCGCAAAACGTTGGCAAAATTTAGTCTTAAAAAGAGTCAGTCTGTCGCAAACCATATCTCTCCTACGTTTTTGTAAGAGCAACGGATCATACGTCTGTTTACTATGCTGTAGAAGAGTCATACTCAGAATAAACAGTTGTCTAACAGTTAGAACTCTACAAATCTGATACAATGTCACGGTAGGGAAGTAAATAGGTTTGAAAAAACTAACCTTCAGTATGGCACGCTGGGTGATCTCAACAGGCTTTAGGATGGTTTTCAATGCGCCTCCCCAAGATGATAAGCAATACGTTACGAGTGATTGGCAAAGTGCATAATATATCTGTTTTAGCAGTTCAGGACCGCAGACGTGCCTAAGATTTTTAAAAATATAGATCAACTTCCGTAGTCTACCGCATAGCAGTCTTATATGCTCTTTGAAGCTAAGGTTGCTATCTATGGTAACTCCAAGATATTTAATAAAGTGTACCCGCTCTAATGGTGGGCACGAACAGTTTTTTCTAGACTGACACTCATGCGATATGATTTCTCGGCAGATACTAGCGCTGTTTGTACTCCTTATACCAAAACAGATATATTTGGTCTTTTCCACATTTAACGTAAGAATGTGGCTCTGAAGCCACTCTCCCACAATACGAAAACCCAATTGCGCAGCATCAAGGACCTCATCCCATGTATCGGCAGAAAAAAATAGAGCAGTATCATCTGCGAAAGATATTATTTCGCCCTGGGTAAGTTTAAGACTTGTGAGTTCGTTAATATAAACGAGAAATAATGTAGGTCCCAGTATGCTGCCCTGCGGAACTCCGTGAGTAACCACAAGATCATTGCTTCTCGTACCATCAATACAGACTGACTGAGTTCTCCCTGTAAGGTAGCTTTTAAAAAGTTTAAGCTGCGTTCCTCTAATTCCCAACCTCTCGAGTTTTTCCAGTAGGATGGAAACAGAAATCGTGTCAAACGCCTTTGCCAAGTCTAAAAAGATAGTAAGACATTTTTTCCGACTGTCTAAGTTTGCTGAAATATAATCTATCAGCTTATTTACGGCTTGCTCAGTTGACTTTCCTTGCCGAAATCCGTACTGGTTATCGGAAAGCAATCTGTTCCTTTCAATGTAGTTAGTTAGTCTAACATTTATTATTCTTTCTAGTATTTTCGATAACGATGGCAGAATAGATATTGGCCGGTAGTTATCGACACGACTTCTGTCACCACTCTTATGGATTGGACATATTACTGCTTTTTTTAGGGAATCAGGGAACTCTCCTTTTTGCAGACAGTCATTGAAAATTTTCGTAAGGGGCGGTACTAAATTATTTTTATATGTTTTAAGAAACCTGGAGCTAATATTGTCCCATCCACTGGCACAATCTGTCTTTAAGTCAAGTATGAGACGTTCTACTTCCTCTTCAGATGTATCAATTAGTACAAATATAGTACAATAAATAAAATCTAAATAAGAAAATGTACCAAGTACAAAATAAAATATATATTAATAGGTACATATTATTATTAGTCCGTGTGGTGTCCGGATTAAGAATATAGCACCACTCCATCTCCTCTCGTGGATGTCGTAAAAGGCGACAAAGGGAATCTAAACCAGAGGGATGGGCAGCAGCATCCCTTTTGTGAACCGGTAGCCATACTGCGCTCACCAACCCGCCTGCCAAGCGTAGTGAGTATTGGCAAATACCCCCCGAAATGATGACACAGTTGTGGAATCTATGGGCTCCCCCATTTGTTCAGCAGTGGACGTATAAATGGCCGATATTTATTTTAATAAGTATATATGTACATCCATATCGGTGGTTGTGGTGATCTTTGGGGGAGGCCTGTGTCCAGCAGTGGACTTCACTCGGCCGAACAGATATGTAATAATAGAATATTAAACTTTGTCGAATTGCACGAACACCATTGCTCCAGCTCGTTACAGTTTCCTATTCTTCATTCTGGAAACGAAAACACTGACCGCATCTGTGTAGAAATGAGTTTTCTGCTTTTCTCCATAATCGTATTAATTATAAGGGTCTGAGTGATTTTACAACGATTAACTCTGTTTCACCTTTAAGGTATATTTCCTTCTATAGCTTTTTAAATGTAATATTGACCAATCAGAAAATAATTGCTTTTTTTAGATATGCAACACAAAAATACTAGAAAATCTCTCGGAATACTTGAACATAACAACACAAAGCTTTCTTTGACCTGAATGATTTAAAAACAGTATACTGTAGCTAGCTTGGGGTGAATTCTTACAATGGCAATCCACGATATTTTAGGCCCAGATTCTTTCATTTCTTGCCCGGAACACCGGCTCTTATCCAACTTGTTTTTCCCATTTTTTACCCACTTGTAATAATTCTCCCTTCATGTTTCGATTGAATCTTTAAACGCCTTTGTTTATATTCGTCCTTAACTGGCTTGCACAAATTAAGACAAAGCCACGGTCAAAACTATGCATAATAATTGGGGGTTTCTATTATTTTGATAGGATGTCTACAGATGAGCACTAAAGCAAATTTAAACGTAAAGCCTTGCGGGAACGAGAGAATGATTGATCATGAACGGAGAGCCTGCGGTGATCCATCAGTTTGTCGGCCCAGGTTAGTCTGCCCGTTTAATGTACCACACTACGTTTTACTGATTTATTGACGTAAATAAGAAAAAAATATAACTATTTAAATTAATAAATGAAGTATACTTTTATGCACAATGGTTGCACAAGATGGACTTACTGCCATGTGCCATACCAATCAACTTTGAGCTAAAATACAATAAATCTAAAAAGGTAAAAAATTATAATAATGCTAAAATAATCAGAAAATATAGATCTTCTTCTTTTTTTTAAATGTTGCCCCACACTAGTATTTCTCCAGTGTCGCGGGTGCGTTTACAGACATAAATTCCACATACAACATACAATATTCCAGATACATCCAAATCTACATATGGGTGAGATTTTCGAGTTGCTTGGAATTCGATTTCGGTCACGATTAAAGTTCCAAAAAAAATTCCATTATAGGTCCTTTACAGTATTCACAGTTGTCCCCCGTAGACTATTCCATCCTGGTGAGGTATTCCCATAGGAGTGCAAATAAATAAGGATCATCAGAGTAAACAAAAATGCCGTTGATAATGCTCTGACAGGACGTTTAGGGTTAGCGTACAACTGTCGGGAGCATGATATTCTAGCCTTGTGAAATCAAAATGAAAGACGTACTATAATATAAAATATATTGAATCCAAAGTTAAAAGAAATATGTTAATTTTTAATAATCCCGATGCTAAGCCCTACCGAACTACGTTTCCCACATTACCTACCTACATACAAACCAAGGTATAGAAAGAAGAACTGAAGTTGTCGACATAGCTGAAAGGATTAGTGAGCTTTTTTATATACATAATACTTATGGAGAGCAAACGGGCATGCAGGTCGCCTGAGCGATCACCGCCGCTGATAAACATCCGCAACATCAGACGAGACACATCATGCTGCCGAAGTAACAATGGGTGGACCACATAGCCCGAAGACCTGACCGCTGTTGGGACAAAAAGGTTCTGGAGACTGCGTGGTCTCCAGAAAACGCAGCATGGAACGGCCTCCATCGAGATCTGGACAGACGATCTGGTGAAGGTAGCTGGGAGTCATTGGGTGCGGCTGGCATGTTAACTTTGTTCAGCAGTGGACGTCCGCTGATATGATATACAAACTTAAACGCTCCATGTACCTACAATATGTGACAAGGCCATTAGGAAGCGCAAATCAGTTACATTGATATGCCCCTTTACTTGAAAACTTTAATTATTCATGCATGCAACCTTGCCTGCATATCAAATCTCTACGAGCTTTCTCGAACTACAGGAAGTACTATTTTGATGAGCATCAATGAATGTTAAAATTGCATAACAGCGTATTAAACAAATTAAGATATCATAGCTATAAAAACAAATCTAGTTATTACAAAAGCTTGTTTTTGCAATTACGATGACGTCACGAGTTCTTTTTGAATTAGACTTGGCATGCACACTCCCATGTAAAAGGTTAAGTGCTTTCCATCCTTGCATTTAAATTACCTACGTGGCTAAATAACTGAAATAATTTACGACATAAATTATGACATAAATTAAAAGCTGCTCAAGTAATATTGCAAAATTTATAACATCTAGATAATTCAGATAATATAGAGGTAACTCTTATAAAGTACGCTATGATACTTAAGAAATTACTCCATTATTTTAAAAAGATTCAATTTATTCGTGGCCATTACAGTAACACGCACCTGATTTTGACATTCAAAATGTTTTTTTTTTTTTTTTTTTTTTTTTTTTTTTTTTTTGTTGGGCTTCTCGCATACATTTCTGGGAAATGTGGTTGCTTAACCGGTCATTTGCTGGCGAAGCCAAAAGAGGCCTCCAGCCAGGCTTAAATTAATTATTAAAAACTAAGCAACTTTCGCTAAGGGCGCCCCCTGCGGGACACGGACCTCGGCTTAGGGCGTTGCTGGGGATATCAAGCTATTGTTTTGGGGACAGCTGGATCGGTATTATTTAAATTGTATTAAGGGACATTTAAAGCTACAGGCTCGGCACGGGCCGGCGCGAGCAAGAGACGGGAGGGAGAAGTGCTAACTTGAACGGGAAGGTGACGCGGCGATAGGCCTCCGCGACGTCGGTGAGGCGGGCATCCTCGGCGGCGAGGGCGGTACAACGGTCGGGTGTTTAGTGAACGAGACAACGCGAGTCTCTTCATGTGATCTAACGTGATTTCATCGTCTGGATCGACCAGAACGTGCCTCGGGCGGCGTACTCTACTGATACGGGAGGGTTCGTAGTCGGCGGCTGATACTACAAGGGGATTTGGGTGGGACAGGGCAGAATCGAGATAGCGTTTAGACGCTTGTTTCATAAATTGCCTGATGGTCGGCAAGTTAAGGTCGAAATGGAGTTGGTCGTTTCGCATGTACAGAGGCGCTCCGGTGGCCTTGCGCATGAACCGGGTTTGGAGGGTTTCGAATCTACGGAGTGGGTATGATTCGGCGTGTGCGAACACTGGGCTGGCATAGGTCATGATGGGTCGAATGCATGTGGTGTAAATTCTCACCTTATTTCTAAGGGATAATTTACTACGAGCGTTCAGAATATAGTGAAGGCGACCAAGCACAAAGGCAGCGCGGGCACGCACCATCTTTGTGTGGGGAATGAAGGTCAGTTTTTTGTCTAGGGTGACTCCAAGATACTTGGCGTGCGGTTCCCAAGGAACCGATTGGCCCAGCATCGAGATCTCCCTGAAGCGTGGGTGGTCGTCGCCTAATTTGCAAAATAGGACGGCTTTACTTTTGATAGGGTTAACTTCGATCCGCCATTTCCTAAACCATTTACCGTAGGCGTTGGCTGTGGTTTGGAGGATCTTAGTTATATTATCGGGACTGCGACCAGAGTAGAAAATGGCCGTGTCATCGGCGAAGAGTGCTAATTGGGTTGTATTAGCAGGTCTTTTGGGGAGGTTACTGGTGTACAGTGTGAACAATAGTGGGGCTAGCACGGATCCTTGTGGGACTCCGGCTCTAATGGGGTGGGGGGAAGAGAGAGCGCCCGTGATTCGATATCGGAAACTGCGATTTGACAAGAAGTCTCGTATGATGAGAACGAGACGGTCAGGCACTCCGAGTTGATACAACTTATATAATAAGCCATTGTGCCAGACTTTGTCAAATGCTTTCGCAACATCGAAAAAGAGGACTCCCGTCATCATGCCGCGTGAGAATCCGAACGTGATGTGTTCAACTAGTCGGTGGACTTGTTGTACACACGAGTGTTTGGTTCTAAAACCAAACTGTTCGTCGGGAATGAGTTTCTTGGAATCGGCAAAATCCTTTAATCGGGAATAGATAATCCGCTCATAAATCTTCGCAAGAGAATTGAGAAGGCTTATGGGGCGATAGCTGGAAGGCTCGCACTTGGGCTTACCGGGTTTGGGAATACCGATAACGGTGGCCTGTTTCCACGTATGCGGAAATAGGTTATTGTTTAATGCCGCATTGAAGATGACGGTCATTAAGGCGATAAGACGTTCGGGGAAGAGTTTAATCACCTTGTTGGTGATACCGTCAGAGCCGGGGGCTTTGCGAGGGTGAATCTTTTTCACGAGATTTCTGACCTCGTCTGCCGTGACCGGAGGGAGGGGGTCGTCAGGGTCCTCGGCAGGCGGTATAGCTGCTCTACGTTCGACTTCAGCGTCAACCTTTTTGAGGTGAGCTTGGTCTACAGGTAGAGTGCTTGGGGAACATTGCGCTTCTAGACTGTCAGCTAGGCATTCGGATTTTTCGTCGTCATCAAAGGCCGGCCTTTGGTTGGGACGGTTGAGGGGGGGGACAGCATTGGATGTTTCGGATTTGAGTTTCCGTTGCAGATGCCAGAACGCAAGGTGGGTTGGCTCTAAGTCACCCAACATCTTATCCCAGTTAGCCTCTCGGCACTCCTTAATACGTTCCTTGACAGCACGCTGCAGGTGGCGCATAAAGAGGCGATTGGGTTCGCTGGGAAAAGATGAGTACGCTCTAAGGGCTGCGTTCTTCTCCGTCATCAGTGCACGTACATCGTCAGGGAGTTTCATGCGATGGTCTTCCATCGCAGGAACTCGCCGTGAACACTCGTCCACGACGGACTGTACATGCCCGGTGAGGGAGTCGATCGCGCCTAGCGTGTCTGCGACTGACGTTATGCATTCGGGAATTCTATCTAACTGAGCGGACGAGGGGTCGTTGAGGCGTTGCCTAACTTTCCTCCAGTCCGTCGTCACAATGGTCTGAGGGGGTAGCCCTGTGTCCGTGGGGCCAAAGCGGGAGGTGAGGTGAAGGATCACAGGACGGTGATCGGAGTCTAGCTCTTGTAGTACTTCAATGGAATGCAACTTGAGGTTGACATTCATTAGAAGTGCTATGTCGAGTATATCCGGGCGATGATTAACATTGCTGGGGTAGTGAGTGGGATACATCGGGGCGATGATGTCAAAATTGAGGAGGTTACTGAGAGAGTATAATTTACTTCCTCTGTAGTTGTGGGTGAGACAGTTCCAAGACTCATGTTTGGCATTGAGATCTCCCGCCACTATGACGGAGTCGCCTAGATCGAAGAGTGCTTCGAGATCCGATTGGATTGGATCGTCTTGGGCATTGGGGGTTAGGTAAGCCGACACTATAGTGATCGGTTGATGACCTGTCATGCCTATCCTGCACACAGATGCCTCTAGATTGGTAAGGGACGGGGTATCTAGGGGCATGCAATAAAGGGATCTCTTATAGTAAATAAGAGTGCCTCCTCCACGGGAGTGGGTCCTATCGTTGCGCACTATATCATAGTTTGCAATTCTAGGGTTCCTGTGAGAGGGTTTCAAAAAGGTCTCTTGTATCAACATAATGTCAATAAGGTGGTCGCGGAGGAATAAGGCGATTTCATCTTTTTGGCCATTAATGCTGTTGGCATTGAAGATGCCTATTTTAAGGGATCGGGGTTTTATTCTGCACCTGTTTTGTGAATCCATTACGGATGAACGCGGTAGGAGAGAAGGGCGGATGAGACATCAGCGAAGTCGCTGAGTACTAACATGAGGCCGTATTGGCCCTGGTTTGCCCTAATGGCTGCGGCCATTTGGGCGACTCTGTTCGGGTCGACAGAGTTGAGAAGACCGAGGCAAACTGAGAGGTCGTCCGTTTTGAGAAGGGGTGTGGATTGGGGTGAGGGAGGGGCGGCCCTCTGAGAGTGCACTTGTGGTGCGGGTTGATTGTACGGCACGGGAAGGTACGGTGCCGTAGCGGGGGCGGTCATCAGCGAGGGAATCACTGATGCCTGAGTCGCCTGTTGAGTCAATAGACTAGGCCTCAGGGCGGGGAACGCTTGCTGATGATTCAGCGCGTTCCATGGCGATGGCCTTTGAGGGCTGAGTCGTTGGGACGTGGGAGGGGCCTGAGAGGCATAGTGGGCGGCCGCGAAGGCTTGGGTAGCCGCTTTGCGCTTAGCAGCCTTGTTGTTGGCTCGCGGGGCTTTGGGGCATCCGCGATAGTTCGCTGGATGACCCGACTCACCGCAAAGCACACAACTCGGGGGCTCAGTGCATTGCGTGCGATCTTTGGGGCGATCGCAGTCGGAGGTGCTGTGGTCACCTAGGCACTTAACGCACCTAGGTTTGGCGTAGCAGTGTCGCTGCGCGTGGCCATAGAGTTGGCAGCGGTGACACTGCCCGGGAGGACCATAACGATGGGGAGGTTCAACTTTTATGCCTGAGAGGTGGCATACGGTCTTAATATTAAAAAATTTCCGATCGTTATCGGCGGTCTTTTCGCATATGGCGAGGACCATGTCGTAAGCTTCACCACTGCGACCAGCGTGCATGCGATGAACTTCGAGGACGGGGATACTTTGCGACAGAAGGTCGTCTTTTATGGAGTCGGTGTCGATCTCCTTGGGGATGCCTTTAAGGACTACCCGGAGTGGGCGTTCCTCGGCGAGGGAGTACGTGTGGAAATACACGCTGCGGTCCTGTAGGGCACGGGTCAAAGACCTGAAGTCTTGGGCAGTGGGAACTGCCACTTTGACGCCGACGGCTGTGGTGCGGGCACTTAGGTAGTTAATACCTAGTTCAACACACATTTTGGACACGTCATTCCACTTGTCCTTGGCCTGAATGTAGATTGCGGGCGGTTTTTTGTCCTTTTTAGGGACCTTGGTGGGCTGGGATTGGGAATTAGCGGGGGTAGGGGTAGGGGGAAGACTGGCCTGGGAAGTGGCCGTTGTGAGGACAGGGGCAGAGGGCGGAGCGGAGGACGAAGCCTCGTCCGTTTTCGGGGCTTTAGCGGGCGCAGCTTGTGCGGAGGATTTGGCCTTGCGGGCCCGCTTTTTACGGCTACCGCTGACGAGTTGGAACTCGTCAGAGGCCGAATCGGAGGAGGGGTTTTGGGGACGAGCAGGAGAGTCCTCGCTCTCTGACATGTCCGACATGTCCGAGAGTATGTGCATGTCGGCGTCGGGGGACGTGGAGGCGTTCGTGCTGGCGGTGGGGAGGGGGATTTTTGCCTGAGGGGCGGATGAGATGCCGGCATCTAATTCGGGGGTTGTGCCCCTTTTCTTGGGTTCGGGATAGGGGGGCTGCACTTTTGTGCCTGGGGACAGAAGGCTG
Organism: Diloba caeruleocephala; assembly: GCA_947459985.1. Lineage (NCBI taxonomy): Eukaryota > Metazoa > Arthropoda > Insecta > Lepidoptera > Noctuidae > Diloba > Diloba caeruleocephala. Next base: position 11,559,754 of record OX381618.1, read on the forward strand.
CCATAGTTGGCAGCAATGTAGGGGTCTTTTAAAAGGATCTCCCTAATATTTTGAAGTAGCGTGGCGTCGTCGGCCATTTTGTTTTGCAAACAAAATGGCGGACGTGGGACAAAAAGAAAAAACAGAAATACGCTTAAAGCGTAGAGGACAATCGATTTACGCGATCCCTAACCTCCCGGGTTGGATGGGCCCGGGGGTGTGTAACAACCCCTCCCTGCCGGGTGTAGGCAGGGAGGTGTGTGTACCTGTGGTGAGCCCTAAGCTAGTACCATCCGTGGCCAGTCTTAATGGGCAAACGGGTCCCTGACAGCTCTTTTGCAAGGGGCGATAAGGTATCGCCCGCAAGAGACTGTATATCCTGAAAACGTAGACTCGAACTAGGGTCGACTAGGGTAGCCCCCAAGGCCGGTGGTCCTAGTCCGCTGCCGACTAACTGCTTTGCCCTGATGGGGCTAGGCGGGTGTGCCGGGTCAACACCCCACTCGGCTTCGTTGGCACCGTAAGGTATCCGCCGAGGACCACCAAACAGTGGTTTTTCCCTGAAGGGGCACAATAACTCGATGAATATAGTCGGTGAAAGAAATAAAATCAGTAGTCGCCTTGACAAAGGCAACGCGTGATTTATGTGAAGTGACTGCAATCCGACGGGACGGATTGCGAAAAAACACTACACGGCACACTGATCGGGGAGCGCGAGCACTGCACGACCGTCTGCGGCGAGCGTCAGACACGGAATGTCATTCAAAATGATAAAGGGCATGAGTTATATACCCACATAGTCGTTATCTATACTTATTCGTGTATTCTTATCGCAGGCTTTATTATGACTTTTAGAACTCACAAATGCAAACAGTTCATTCTCAATAACTTATTGAGTCTTTTAATCGATATTTTAATATAGGTTCAAGTACTGTTTGAGGTTCCTTATAAATATATGTAATTACCGCATCTTGAGCGATGTGGGGATGAATGATAATGATGTTTCAGTCTGCCTGCCAGTATAGTAGATATCTGACGTTGATGATGACTATTATGAGAATTTGGTGAATTCGTGGCCTCACCCCTTAATGCGACGTGACCCGATCCCAAACGACGCGTGACCAGCATAACTTGACCCAAGGCATTTACTTACAGAAAACACTAAGATGAGATCATTCTGTTTTTAAAATACGGCTATATCTGACGCGTGTAACACGTATTTAGACTTTCGGAAGTTTTTGTTAGCTAAGTGTTAGCTTTTGTGTTTTGAAATCATGCCCCACATGAAATCATAGGAGATTCCTCATGTATTGTAGGTAGAATTAACAGTCATACAATTCACATGCGCAAATAATTTGGTCTACCTGAACCCGGAACAACTATTTGTAGTCAAGTCATTCAAATATTAGTTCTGGGCGGTAATCGAACCCGTGATGCCCCGATATCCAAGCGACTAGCCAAGTTGCATCAAGCGTACGAGTAATCATGGTTAAGTACGCTAACTAGTCCGGCTAAGATCACTAAGTATGAAGTAAGGTGCTCGATCAGTTAGTCATACAAGGCCTTAGTAGAAGGAAATCTCCGACAGCGTCGGCAGGGAATCCGGAGTTTATAAACGACGTTTCAGTATCAAATGTTTATTCATGTATACGTTTAAATAGATGCACCTAGAACGTGATTGATCGGCATTTAGAGAGGGTTATATTTTAGTAACTCGTAGCTTAACCGCTGGGACCGGTCGTACGGTTAAGCTACAGTTGATACAACCGGTTCGATGAATGACCGATCACACGACGCATCGGAATTCGAAATCCCACCACGCATTGCTCGCTCAGTGCGTTAATCTCATCCAGCTTGCAGTAAGCATTTGTCGTTAGAACAATTCAAAGGCGTTTGGAAATTGACACATGAATGATGGTTCAAGCCCAATCCTGCTAGTAAATAACGTGTATACAAGGGGTCCGTTCATATCTAATCTTTGTATATAATTAGAAATTGACGATTTGTGCATCTGTCTATTCTTTACATTTGCTGTGTTTGTCTTTGTAACTACCCTTGGGAGTTATCACAATAACTTATACATGTAATTTAGCAAAATGCATTTGATTACAGTTTTAGAAGCACCGTATCTTAATAAAGATTTTAGTCCAATATTTTGGACCAAAACACCAAAGCTTTCAGCCAAATTTACCACGCAACATAGCGTTGTAGTAGACTGCGAAGAAGATGAAGGGACTAGCTGGATGGATTTAGTAGAGATTGGTTACCACCGGAACAAAACTATAAAACTTGGAAATCTCGGAAGAAGTCACCTAACGAACAGTAGAATGCGATGGGCTATTTGTAACAGTCACATTAACAAAACTGCAAAGCATAATTTTAACTATAAAATTCAACATAATATAAAAAAACTGTAGCTATTGATTAATCTGTTCATAATCTACATTCACATCGCAAACAAACTTGATAAGATGTAACATTAATGCAGAACACATAAGTGCTGAGCACATAACCAGAATCAGAACTACATTCAAGCAGACTATTATATAGACGTAGCTTGTTATTCAGGAAACATCGGTGTTCACTACATAATTAGAAAATCGTTGACCTGTAAATTTCCGTTTTCCGTTGTGGGTTATTCTGTTTACGATATCAGCAGCTGTGCGAATACATTTGTAATAATTTCGTCATTAATTTCTATCGCCTCGGTGACCAAAGTTAAAATTGATTACAGAATGGTACTATTAAGTTCGTATTGTTGAATACTTTTTGAATACTTACATACAATTGTTAAGTACAGCTTATGAAATAAGGACGATAGCCGGGAAAATTTTGATTTGATAATAAAATGTTTATGTATTTAAACCGTTTAAATACATAAACTCTAATTATACATATTATACATTATGGAAATTTTCGAGAGTCATCATCGTCATCATCATCAAATCAGCCAAAAGACGTCGACTGCTGAATAAAGGCCTTTTCCACTGACGACCGATTACATGCCGTGTGTCATCATTTTGGGGGAAACTTGCCCCCTAAATGAATTATAAGAAAAAAAATTGAAGTAAGTCACACAGCGGAGTTCTTAGCAAACCCCACTTAAACATGCTACATTACCCCACAGTGATCGTATGCATCATGCATTTTGCAACAAAAGCCTACTGCTGGACTGGCTAATAATAAATCCTCCTCTAAGTCAGTTAAACGATTTCGGCTTTCCTGAGTTGCGGCCTGCTTGCGGTGGCCTTGAGGCAGTCCGTCACCGAATCAGGCATAGTCCCGAGATGGCGGCACAGTGTACTAGTAGCACGCGCGCCTCTTTAGATAATTTTACGGCTACAACGGCCGCACTGGGGACTGGTACCACGTAACTGGCGGGCCAAGACCTGTCAATGGTGCGGTAAATACGTGAGCGAATCCCGCATCTCGGTGAAAGGTAGGTTGAGAAAACATAGGTGTGAGTTTAGCCAGTAAGAATCCGGTACATCCCTCCTGCTTCCTATGGCGGAGGAAGAAAATGAGGAATTCCCCAAGTAAAAAAATAAGGCCTTTTTTATACTATCCAGTGACGGGACGATCTAGTCATACGCCTGATAGTAAGCGTCACCCCTGCGTGTCTACACACTGCACTTGTTACCTCGAGATATTAGTTATTTAGGCACTTATCCCCGGTAATTTCATTAGTTGCCTTTTTTTATATATCCCGGTGGAAATACATCATATACTTCCTCCACCAGGGGGAAGGGAGGGCGGAGGGGCATGCCAGACTCCTACTGACTAAAACCACTGGAGCGGCCATCTTCGGCACCGCACCAGCTCCTTGATACAATCGCCGATTGTAGCCGTGTAGTGGAGCCGGCAGGGAAGGGTAGGGAAAGGTAAGATTTTTGCTTCGCGTGTTTCTTTGAACGTAGCAGAGCCCCACAGCTGAGAAACATGAGCGGGATCGCTGTGCACTTACCCTGCCCCGAGCAGGCAGTGGCAAGACTTTCCAATCCTGCCTCCGTCGTAAATCGTAACCCTGATTGGAGTGCCGTGTCATGTCTCGTTTTTGTTTGAATTTTACTGTTGTTATCTAATTATTGTATGTATGTAGTCTTTTTAAGTCTGATTTATATTTTATATTCTTCTTCTCTCTATAAGTGCTGTAGTAGTAGTAGTGTCCTGTAAGTGACAAATTTACCATATGCCCAAAACTTTTATAATTTATTCATCATCATATCAGCCACAGGTCGTCCACTGCTGAACAAAGGCCTCCCCCTTAGATCTCCACAACGAGCGGTCACATGCCGCTCTCATCCAACGACTCCCAGCGACCTTCACCAGGTCGTCTGTCCACCTCGTTGGAGGTCGTCCCACGCTGCGTTTTCCGGTGCGCGGTCTCCATTCGAGAACCTTTTTGCCCCAACGGCCATCAGTTCTACGAGCAATGTGCCCTGCCCATTGCCACTTCAGCTTACTAATCCTTGCAGCTATGTCGATAACTTTAGTTCTTCTACGGATCTCCTCATTTCTGATTCGATCTCGTAGAGAAATACCAAGCATAGCTCTCTCCATAGCTCGCTGAGTGACCTTGAGCTTTCTTATGAGGCCCATTGTGAGTGACCACGTCTCTGTTCCATATGTAATCACTGGTAACACACACTGGTTAAAGACTTTCGTCTTTAGGCATTGCGGTATTGTTGACGAAAAGATGTTGCGAAGTTTCCCGAACGCTGCCCAGCCGAGTCGGATTCGACGATTGACCTCTTTCTCGAAGTTGGACCTACCTAACTGGACAGTTTGTCCCAGGTAGACATACTCGTCAACAACTTCGAGAACAGAGCTCCCAACGGATATTGGGATGGGCACGACATGGGCATTTGACATGACTTTCGTCTTGCCCATGTTCATTTTAAGGCCCACCTGTTGGGAAACTCTGTTGAGATCATCGAGCGACCTCGATATAATTTATTAATTGTATAATATTAGTGAATACATCGTTGGAGTGCCATTTTAAATAAATAAATAGATGTCTCTCGGCTTTTGGCTTAAGTGTTGGCTTGAAGCTGGTGGTGGAGAATGTTGCGAACAGGTCCCGTAACCCCGAAAGGTTATTTCCTTGCAGTCTCCGAGTAGCCGGACGCACTGCACTGTCCATATGGAGAGGCTGGAGAGAGCGACCATGGATCTGCGTTCTCAGGTCTCGAGTCTCTCATCGCAGGTGGGAAATCTGACGGTGGAGATCAACTTCCTCCGTTAGCACGGTGATCTAGGAGCGGGTCCTAGTAGGACCACCGCACCCCTGGGTCTGCGGATAGCACCTCAAAAAACCGAGGCGCTATGGTTTCACAAACTGCCGAGGAGCAGAGAACCACCCAGTTCGTGGATACGCGTTGGTGACGCGCAAATCGGGGTGGGCCGGTACATGAAATACCTGGGGCTCACCCTCGACAGTCGTTGGGGCTTCGAAGAGCACTTTCAGCGCCTCGTCCCCCGAGTCAAGAGTGTAGTGGGTGCACTACACCGGCTGCTGCCCAATCTCGGGGGACCATGTGAGGAAGTTCGCCGTCTCTACGGAGGGGTTGTGCGGTCCGTGGCCCTCTACGGGGCGCCTGTATGGTCAGCTCGACTGTCAGGTACCCAGCGCTGCAGAACCAAAATTCACGGTCTGCAGCGCAGAGTGGCTATCCGGATCGCACGAGGATACCGAAGGGTGTCCTAAGAGGCGGCAACTCTCCTGGCGCATTTTCCGCCTTTCGACACCCTGGCGGAGATGGATGCGTGAGTCTACGATCAGACACGCTCCCTCCGTCAGAGCGGTGAATGCGCGCCTCCAGGGGCGTTGGACAGGCTGAGGCGGCTAGCTCGACGGCGCGCACTTGGAAAGTGGCGTCGCCGCCTCCGGATGCAGTTCGCGACCAAGCGCGTCGTGGAGGCCGTCCTGCCGCTCTTTGGAGCCTGGCTCAGGAGGAGCGAGCGCGTCACCTACCGCCTGACGCAGGTGCTTACCGGGCACGGTTGTTTTTGCGTACCTGCACAGGATAGGACGTGACGCCACGGCACAATGCCACCATTGTGATAGCGACCAGGACACCGCACAGCACACGCTCGAGGCGTGCCCCACGTGGGCCGCCGAGCGGCGGATCCTGGTCGATCGGATCGGGCAAGATCTCTCTCTGCCAGCAGTAGTGTCGGCTATGTTGGCAGAGCACGAAAACTGGAATGCAGTGGTCTCCTTCTGTGAAAGAGTCATGCTCCAGAAGGAGACCGCAGAGCGGGATCGGGAGAGGGCCGATCCCGCTCGAAGAAGGAGGAGACGGCGCCGGGGTAACAACCGCCCTGGCGCCTAATTCCCACACGCCTGAAACCCCCTGCCGTTGCTGTGAGGCAGGAGACCTCTGGGTTCGCGGGTGCGTAGATTGGGGAATCTGCGTGCACACCAAGCGACCCAAGAGAAGACGGTAGCACGCATGTGGTCACGCGCTACCGTGGGACGCTTTGGGGGATCCTTTACAATCCCCCCGGGGGGGTCAGTCACCCTCGCCGAGATGTGCCTATAGGCGTGGCACCAGTGGGCGGCTCTGGTGTGATCATACGAGGACCTGGAGCCTTCCCTGAGGTGCCGAAGATGACCGCTCCAGTGGTTTTAGCCGGTAGGAGTCCGGCATACCCCTTCGTCCTTCCCCGGGGCGAAGGAAGTTCATGAAGAATTTCCACTGGGCACCAATAAAAAAAATAAAAAAAAAAAGGACCACCGTACCCATTGCACCCGGCATTCTTGCCGGCGGATGTGGAGGGTCAACTTAAGCGATCCGTTACAATCAAATCAAAATCAAATGTCCATCCTCAAGGCGGCCTTAAAGAGGGGGCTTCCACCAGTGCATCGACTGCACCCGCTACTTGTGTTGATGGGCAACGGTGGCGGTCAACGATGATTGCACATACGGCTGCCGCCAAGGCGTCGACGGATATGGAGATATCTGCGATCGCCGCCAAGTCACACCAATCTTTCCGTGCGAACCAGACGCAGGGGAAAAAGAGAGCAGACCACAATGCAGCAAAGGTGGCATCCCTGCACCCGGGGCAGCTCAAGCTTCCTAGTAGTAAAAGTGGTCCATTGCGGGCAAGAAGAAGCGGCAGCCCACGGCTCCTAGGGGTGCAGACGGAAGCAGCAAGTACTCAGTACGCGCAGTCCTCTATCTGGAAAGGGAAGGGCTGAGGAGGAAAAGGAAGAAGAGAACGGGGGAATAGGAATGTCAAAGTTTACAGTCATCCCCTCTTCGAGATGTGCCTAAAGGTGTGGCACCAATGCTCGCTCCAGTGTGATTGTATCAAGTGCCGGGAGCCCCCCTTCGGGACCGAAAAAGATCACTGCGGTGGTTTTAGCCGCTAGGAGTCCGGGATGGCCCTCCACCTTTCTTTGGGGCGGTGGAAGTAGACGATGGTTTCCAAGCTAGTTAAAAAAAAAAGGTAGGTACCACCGTGTTCCCAGATATTCGCGCCAAGCAGAAGCGTTTAAACTTTAGACATTACTGTGTCCTGAGGCGGCTGGTTCAGCGGCGTGCTCTCGGGAAGGTAAGGGAAGTGAGCATGCAAGCAAGCGTGAAAACCGCCGATTGTATCAAGGAGCTGGAGCCTTCCTTCGGTGCCGAAGATGGCCGCTCCGGTGGTTTTAGCCAGTAGGAGTCCGGCATGCCAATCAATTCAACAATACGAACTTAATAGTACCAGTCTGTAATCAATTTTCTGATGGCCATTGGGGCAAAAAGGTTCTCGAATGGAGACCGCGCACCGGAAAACGCAGCGTGGGACGACCTCCAACTAGGTGGACAGACGACCTGGTGAGGGTCGCTGGGAGTCGTTGGATGAGAGCGGCATGTGACCGCTCGTTGTGAAAACCTAAGGGCGAGGCCTTTGTTCAGCAGTGGACGTCCTGTGGCTGATATGATGATGATACTTTTTTGTAACTATATAAAGCCTATCTAGTATGTAATCCCCATGTTTGGGCAAGTGTTGAACGTGTCTTTGTGTTTAAATGTACCTAGCCGTTTTATTGCTGTAACCGTAAAGAATTTTATCTGTTTTAAATAATTTCACTTTAAGCCTCCAGCTATTATACAATGAAAAATTTAAAAAATTGCTGGAGGCTTTGACTACCGTAAAGCATACAACAGCATTTGTAAGTCTCGCTCGCTTATGCTTTCCGGTTGTCACAGTCAGACGAGGCAACAGGCTGAACCTTTTGTGACACGCTGGATATAAATTTCCAGGGTGCTACGTACCGGGTGCACAAACACCCACACGACTAGTACTGCCCATTGAGTGAGTTTCGGCACTTCACTTCCTCGAGTCACCAGCACCGTGGTCATCATCACCACGTGGACATAATCACCGTGACCTTCAGCAGTTATTAATGACGGGCATATGACCACATCATTCGTGTTCTATTTTTTCTATTCTATTAAAGAATTGTATTTACCTTGGGTAGTTGAATCTATTATTTTATTAACACCCACTTCAACGTAACAACACTTTAATTTAATACATACATTTTTTACAGCATTATAGAGTCATTGAATCAGTGATGAGCGTCAATATTTTAAATATATATTATTATAGAAGAGTATTTGGTCCATGACATATACACGCAGTAGTTAACAATATTCGAATTAGCAGACACCAAAATACGATGGAAATTTATTCACATCAAACTGTATACTGGCTATTACTAACATCATCTATAATAATTATATTGTTAATAGTATCCGTCATGCATACAACAAATTAAATGTCAACCAATTGCAGCACTTAGTTGAAACTTCCATCAAATATTACCATTTATCAATCACTTTCAAGCGCTTCCATTATATTTTTACACACAATTTATTAGATTCCGATGCAAATGGACGACATCGCAGCAAACGTCCCATTACCCGCAGTATATAACTTTGAATAAATTAAACGAATACTTTCAGGAGAAATTCTTTTTTTTATTGAATCCTAATAAAAATTCTATCAATTTGCGTTAATTTATAGTAGGTACGTTTTAAAGTACGTGCACTAATTTTTTCCCTGAACGCAATAATGTGAAGTATAGATATATTATTTTAAACACTAATTGATTATGGGTATGAACTGCACAATTTGAGTGTTTAGTTATAATAAAAAATAAAACCCAAAAGAGGTTTCCATTTCTTGCTACGTAAATATCTGTTGCTATTTAAATTCGGGGCTACAATTATTACAACAACCTTTTGTAATTTGTCATCTCCAATTGTTATATTAGTATATCTGTGGACAGGAAATAATTGTGACATCTGTATAACCCTGGTAAAACTAATTGGTATGTAGTGTTGACGACGAAGGACTACCTCAACATTCGACGTAGGTTGTAGGTTGTAGGGAGATGGGTGGCAATGCCCACCCCATAGCAAAACAAGAAGTGAATTACGCTTATTCTTATTATTTACACAATTTTGTAGTAATTTTGGGGGAATTTACCAGTACTCACTACGCTTGGCAGGCCGGTTGGTGAGCGCAATATGGCTATTTTTCCACAAAAGGGACGCTGCTGCACATGACTGTGGTAAAGAGTTCCTTAGTTGCCTTTTACAACATCCATGGGAGGAGATGGAGTGATAATTTTTAATCCGGACACCACAGGGGAAATAATATCGAACCCGCGATACGTGGTGCAATATAATAACCATAATATTTTGACGGCACGGTTGGGGCAATGGCTAAGTGTGGTGTCGGGTCAGATAAATAAAAGACTAGTTCACAACGGTACTGCGCTAGACGTGCTGTCTCCACGGCCATTCGATTGCAAGTGCACGCATAACTCGTTTATCAAATAACGTTAGAACGGGAACATCACACTAACCAATTGGCTTTCTGCACTATGTGTCGCGGGTCAGATCCCCGCACGGACCAAATATTTGTATGATCCATAGATAGTTATTTCGGATCTAGTCTAGTGTATGTCTGTAAACTATAACTACAACACAGTAATAAAAACCGGTCAAGTGCGAGTTGAACTCGCGTGGAGAGGGTTCCGAAATTGCTGAATATTTTGTCTATTGTTGGATTCGGTCTTGTACCAATAACTTATCCCAAGAACAAACTTAACATCGTAGTTGTAAAACATGTTTTCCCGTACATTCCAACCGCAAACTTAAGTTTGTACGCACAATATTGTATGATTTACCATGCTATTTTAAGACCATAGACTTCTTATAGGTTTTCCTGTAATCTATAGGTTTATTTATTGGCTATTACCTATATACGTTTCAGAATTTTAGGTTCAGTAGTTTTGGAGATAAGGACGGGGGAATCGTCAATTTTCGTATATTTTCCTTAAATAACTTTAAAACCATATATTTTAAAACTATGAAATAATTTCAGTTGAGACAAGCCCTTCCATTTTTTTATATGTTACACGGTACAGTTCTCAAAACTTTATTCTTTAATTTTCTATATTGCTCCCCAAAAGTTACCCCCATATTTAAGTTATGTCTATTTACGTTACACGTCCGTGTTTGGGTTGCAGAAATCCATATGTGTACCAAATTTCAACTTAATCGGTCCAGTAGATTCGGAGCAAATGGGCTGTGACAGACGGATAGACAGACACCCGAGTGATCCTATAAGGGTTTCGCCGTTTTTTCCTTCGGACATTCGGAACCCTAGAAAAGGGTGGAACTGCATTTAATAAAACATCGTATGTCTTCGTCTTCTACATCGTATCCTCGTGTCTGAGTGACGTAATTATTAGTATATCTACGTAAGTTTATAAATAGCTTTATTTCATTAAATACTCTTGTAGCAAGTACAAAAGCCAATTTCGCCTGGCTAATAACGTGCCGTGACTAAATTCGCATACACACCGACTAATTGTGTGCAACACGTAATAATTCATGCGACTTTGGTCACGTGCAGACATTATTCCTTATTACATTATGGAAAATTGACCTAAATGCAGCCGTTTAAACTAATGAACGTCGGTAAGGTAAAGCTATGTAACTACAAACAATTACAGAACACCGCGTCACAAGCTTTCACTCTCCTACGCGACGTCTAAACCCGTAATACATTACAATTTGTACAACTCGGCTCATATAGAACACTCCCGTCAAAGTTAAACCACACAACTTCGTACTAATGAATGAAGACTTTGCAAACTAATTTGCCACCACGCCGCAATGACAGCGCTCCTTAAAACTATTAATATTGTCGTACGTACCATACGTGTGAGTCCTAAAGTGGAGTAGCGACAAACTTGCATGCATTATAGTAAAACTTTGATCATTTTGTAAAACGTACTCATCTCTCGGTAATCGTTTCTACACAGGGTTATCTATCATACAGCCGATTCTTATTTTTACACCGAAAATTGTTGTACCAAAAACATTTCATTTTTATGATTCCATTTTTTTTGTTTGCTATATCACAATTCCTGTGTTTGGAAAGGTAAGATTTTTAACTGTTCTTTCTTTCTAACCACAGATGATTTGAATTACAACAATACGTTTTTCCCTGAATACAAAAGACAGATTATTTTATTTTCGATGTTAAAACAAATTACCTTCTAACCTATCCGAGTTGAATCCTCCACTAGTAATATATACATACACATCAATCCAAAAAGCAGACAAATCCTCAAATCCAAAGATTTTGAATTAGATTGATTATTAATTTCTCACCACAATAACAATAATGAAAAAGATATAGTATTGTACGAATTTATAGTGGGAGACTGGTGCCTGATCTAGGCTGAAGCCTGTATCTCAGGTCACCAAGCCTTCCACCCCAGAAGTCCAATTTTGCTCTTTCATACACTGTGCCTACCGAAATGTTTCCATTTTCTTGTTCTGCGTTCGTTCCACAGTATCAAGCTGTTTCCTCTTGATGAATACTCTCCAATACGTTGGTATAACTTTATCAGGCCCTCTCACTGCAGACAATATCTTATTATAACAATAAACTCACTCTTGTAATAAAATGTGTATATTATGGCTTTGATACACCCAATATTAACGAAATTATATATAATATCAAAATTAATTTTCATTTTTTCATATCATTGTTTTAGTTTGACACTTGACGTTTTTGACGGAATGTGAAAATTTAAAATTTATTAATTACGAGCGTTAGAGTTGAATGGGTATCGTATAAGTTACTTCGGTTAAACAAAAGGTGATGCTGTCCAAAGAAAACTTTGATACTGATAGTCTGACAAATGTGCTTCTGTCAAATGATACTTTGTTGAGTCTATTTGCGGACTAACAAAATTATGAAAAAATTAACATCAGGTACTTCAAAGTTCTATCAAGTGCTTTCGAGTATTTCAAATTCAGTCTTGTTTTTTAAAGTAGACAGGCATGTAATGAAGACGTCTACACATCATGTTTCTATAGCATAACTATACTCTTAACTTTATAATGTGATTAACCATTATTTCCTTCATAGCCATCTTCCAGAACTCGTCTGGTCCATCATCATAATCGTATCAGCCAAAGGACGTCCACTGCTGAACAAAGGTCCTTAGATTTCCACAGCAAGCAGTTACATACCGCTCTCATCCAACGACTCCCAGCGACCTTCAACAGGGCGCTTTCAACTCGTTGGAGGTCGTCGCACACTGCGTTTTTCGGTGCGCGGTCTCCATTCGAGAAGCTTTTTGCCCCCACGGCCCGGAACAGTTCTACGAGCAGTTCTGGCCTACCATGGACGTATAATAATGGCCCACTCCTAAATTTCGGCAACACATTAGTAACTCCTTTGGTGTTGTGGATTTATGAGCAGTGATTACTTAGGCATGTAGGCTGTTCATTGATGTCTATATTATTTAAAAAATTGCCAGTTATCTAATATAACCTAATGTCAGTCCGCATTACTGCCTCAAATCTGAGTTCTTCCAAAAAATAAATTTAGTACGCCCTTGACGACTGCTCAACAAGGACGTTTATTAAAGCAGTCTGCAAAGATGTTGAGCTGTAGTTGTTACTAATCATGATTAATGTGGGTAGGTACTCACAGAATTTTCTTCTAGACTTGCACCCTTGAACCTAATTAACACATAATTTATTTACCTAATATCTTACATATTAGTATAATCGTTATTTACATGCACGATTATAAATTAATAAAGGCCAGAGAGCGGGTACGTCCCCTACGAATTATATCGGGTTGATCTCAAAGGGTAACTCGATTCGATTTAGATAGAGACTGTCATGGAGCCTGGGTCACATAACTTCACACTAATGAATGACAACTTCACGCTTGTCGCCTCGCGATGGAGCTCTTTGCGACTAATGAAATTGCGCTTCTACGAATTCTGTGGAAGTGAAGTGTATTACCCCATGGCAGTTTTGCGCCGAACGAACGAAGCTCGTTTGACTTAGTCATAATGTTAGCACTTGGTCAAAGCTGGCAATGTTTTAAGTGAGTTTTTTTGGGAATTAGTGATGTTGTGATGTTTATAAGAGCATATGGTTTCGTAGACATATTTAAGCTGGAAAATATAACAGGCTATTATTTAAAGATATCAGATCTGTTTTCTAATATCAAGAACATGTCAACTAATCAATAGAATCGCAAAGTATCTTTGTAAACAACAACATGATATTGCCAATATTTTTCCTGCTTACATATTTACTATCACACTAATTTATTATCAATAATTAGAGCCTCTCTATTCACGGGTTTATATCACCTCTAAGGGGGTACTCGATCTTTTGATAAGCTTACGCGGGGACAAGGTTCCAACACACAGAGGCCGTTTAAAGAATTTTAACCTAAAATGTAATGGGACACTAACCGGGTACTGTCCATAGCTGCACTATAAAATGCAGTCACGGATTGTCTCCGGAGGTTGACTTTAAGGTAATAGACCTTAAAGTGCAATGGGTGCTAAATGGACTTAATACTTTGAAAAAGATGGACCCTTTAAATACCCCACAGAGCGGGTTTTCCCTTTATTACGCCATTTGAAACTTCCACCCCTGATCATATAGCTCCCATAGTGGACCCCTCTAATCAGCCAACTAAGGCAAACCCGAGTTGAAAGACCTGCGGGCGCTCATGTGGTTCCACTCCAGCCAACCAATAAAGGCTAGCTGGAGACGAGGCTCTGACTGACTCTCTGAGACATTCGGGTACGCAGTGTCGCCAGTCACATACAGCTTGCCACAAGCTGCCCTGCTTTCTGTAAACTTTAACGTCGATTTTAAACTACTTCTAATTGTCGCATCAATTTGAAACTTCGTAAGTATAATATGTAATCCGAATGACAGTACAAGTACAATAATTAATTACCACAAAACTAATTTGTTTACGGAGCCAGGAGGTGGATAGTGGAACTCTTCAAGGGCTACTAGTAAACCCTTCGAGTTTGGGCTCAATTTGTTGGTTTTAATGAGTCCCAAACACTACACATAGTGACGCGGGTCTGATAGTGGAGCCGGGAGGTCGATAGTGAAACTTTTCGATAGCTATCACTACCCCTCGAGTTTAGGCACTTGTGGTTTTTTAACGAGTTCTATACACTACACTTGGTGACAAGGGTCTCATAACAGAGCAGTCGGAAGATAGTGGCACTCCTCAATTGCTACTAATAAACCCTTAGAGTTTGGACTCATTTGATTTGTTCTGATGGATCCTATACATTATAATTCACGCATAATATTAGTTTGGCTTGTATGTATGTAATGGTATGTAACTATATGAGTATATCAATGTAATGGAATCTTGCAATTCAATTTTCACCCACTTCTAGATGTCCAATTAAAAATTTTGCAGACGTATCGAGAATAGATGACTACAATAATTTGACATAATTATGACCTGGTGCTTTCACCAGAATCATCAACTCATGATTTAAACAAACCTAATAATGGTTTATTATTATATACTAGACTATTATTATATGGTAACTGGTATTACGACAATAATCCAAACAGGTTACATTACAAAACAATGTATAGGTAATTCAAAATTTATGACCACATAAGTTTCCCTAGTCACTAGTTAAGTTTTTGCCCATAATATATGTTACAGAGTATTAACACACGGAGAAGATAATAAAAATAAATAAATGCCACTTAATTTTAACTAGAGATCAAAATAAACCATTACAACCTATCGCATACGAAAATATTCATAAACAACCTATCTAAATTACCTACAAAAGGAGTAAATAGTATGGATTTTAAATGAAAAATAAGGATTAGGTTCTAAATTTACATGCAGCGCATCGATAGTAAATTATCGAGGTGTTTGGCGAACAGCCAGCCGACATTTACCAACGGTATTAAGGACGACAAATGCTCTGATACTGACGAGGAGGTGCGTAACCTTAATCTGAATTTTGTGGAATGTAACATGATTGGGACATCAAACTAACGGCAGTTACAGTTCATTCGGTACGATTTGAAAAGAAATAAACGGACACGTGCGAGTTGAACTCG
This sequence comes from Diloba caeruleocephala, assembly GCA_947459985.1. Lineage (NCBI taxonomy): Eukaryota > Metazoa > Arthropoda > Insecta > Lepidoptera > Noctuidae > Diloba > Diloba caeruleocephala. The sequence goes on from OX381618.1 coordinate 11,575,185, forward strand.
CGTGGAGAGGGTTCCGAAATTGCTGAATATATTGTCTATTGTTGAATTCGGTCTTGTGCCAATTACTTATCCCAAGAACACACTTAACATCGTAGTCGAAAAACATGTTTTCCCATTAATTCCAACCGCAAACGTAAGTTTGTACGTACAATATTGAAAGATTTACCACGGTGTTTTGAGACCTACTACCTACGACTTCTTATTTAATTACAATTTTTTTTTCAAAAAAATTGTCGGGAATTGTCTATTTTCGTCTATTTTCTTAAATAACTTAACCATATATTTTAAAATGATAAAATAACTATATTGGGTACCCTCACAACATGCCCTTCCATTTCATATGTTACACGGTACAGTTTGCTAAACTTTATTCTTTAATTTTCTATATTGCCCTCCAAAAGTGACCCCCATATTCAAAATTCATTCTACGTAAGTGTATTTTCTTTTTAAAAGCCCTTACCTCACACTAGGTTTTCTCCTGTGTCGTGGGTGCGTTTATAGACATAAATTCCACATACACAGACCCGGAATAACTACCTGCAGATCATACAAAAATTTGTTCCGTGCGGGAACCAACCGTGCCATCAAAATGCCGCCGATTAAATTGCAGAAATCCATACGTGTATCAAATTTCAACGTAATCGGTCCAGTAGATTCGGAGCAAATTGGCTGTGACAGACGGACAGACAGACAGAGACACGAGTGATCCCATAAGGGTTCCGCCATTTTTTTCCTTCGGACGTTTGGAACCTTAAAATGAGCTCCAAGAAATATTTCATCATGTCCTATGCACACGTCAGCCCGTAGGCAGCATCCATTGCTGAGTATAGGCCCCTAAAATGAGCGGTCAAAGCCCCATCTTGCCATAATCATCAAGCTTGACAGGTGGATTGCAGTATATTATTATTGGTGGCTGGGTGTTTGCTGATGCCCATCCTCTTGATATCGGCCCTTAGATCCCTTTTACGACACCTATGGATGGACAGGGGTGGTCCGTTCTATTTCGGGTACCACGCAAAAGCCTCTTATGCAACGAGCGTTGATTGTAGTTTCCTATGGAAAAGTATAATATCCTAAACTACACGGACGCTTTTAATTCATAGACTGGCTACCAGTAGAAAACAGAGTGATAATGAAACGATTTTAATGTTGTGTCAATTACTTATGAAAGTAATTTATACCGGTAAGCACATTACATTTTCTCTCCAAACAATCCTCAAGCCGTCCACTTTGCAGGTCCTGATGTGTAAGGAGCGTAAAATTTATCTAGTTGAAATAATCGCGGCCGTACAGCCAAGTTGGCCCATTATGTCTGGCCATACGCCAGACTTGGCCTCCGCGCAAGCACACCACTGCTGGCTATTAGTTATTGCGCTTATTTATTTAAAAATACAATAGCGCGACGTAGGAACACCAAAACTAAGAAACAAATTACATATCATTTGTAAGTCAGCTGTCATTGGATTTTTTAAGTTTGTTACTTCTAATCGACCTTGGTTGAATGCAAAGAGTAGACAATGCGTCTGCTAAGTTTTCTCACAAACAAACACTCATACCGGTAGATATTGGTTGAACTGTACAGAATATATATTGTCTCTCCATTGTTGTTATCTTACGGAGTAAACTTTTGTTCTTGGGTACTTAACTAAGAAATAACAATTGCTTTAAAAAAACAAGGTAGTACAAAGTTCCAAAAAGGGTATTTTTCTAGAGTTTTATCTCAAAGTCCATAAAGAAATACCTGCTAAGGTGATTTAAGTAATTTACCTTTAATAGAAATGAAAAAGTGGGAAAAATACGAATACAGGGATCAAAGACATCATCCGAGCGGCGGATCCTGGTCGATCGGATCGGGCAAGATCTCTCTCTGCCGGCAGTAGTGTCGGCTATGTTGGCAGAGCATGAAAATTGGAGTGCAGTGGTCTCCTTCTGCGAGAGCGTCATGCTCCAGAAGGAGACTGCAGAGCGGGATCGGGAGAGGGCTGATCCCGCACGGAGAAGGACTAGACGGCGCCGGGGCAACAACCGTCCCGGCTCCCAAGTCCAACACGCCTGAGCCCCCTGCCGTCACTTCATGGTGGGGGGCCTCGGGGGTCGCGGGCGCACAGATTGGGGAATCTACGTGCTCACACCAAGCGACCCCCGGGAAGACGGTGGCGCGCACGTGGTCACGTGCCGCCGTGTGCGCAGCACAGCGCAAAGCGAGGCTTGGGGGGATCCTTTACAATCCTCCCCGAGAAGTGCCTGGGGGGGCGACCTTTTTACAGTCGCCTTCCCTCCGCTAGAGGGGGTGACCGCTTTACAGTCATCCCTTCCGAGATGTGCCTAAAGGCGTGGCACCAATGGGCGGCTCTAGTGTGATCTTACGAGGACCTGGAGCCCCCCTTCGGTGCCGAAGATGACCGCTCCAGTGGTTTTAGCCGGTAGGAGTCCGGCATACCCCTTCGCCCTTCCCCGGGGTGAAGGAAGTTCCATGTAGAATTTCCACTGGACATCAATAAAAAAAAAAAAAAAAAGGTATCAAAGACATTATTAATAATTATAATCTCACCTGGGACAGGAAACGTAGTTCGTATTCCCTAATATACATAATTGAACTCGGAATTTAATCCAATTAGATTGAATACTTATCAATATTAATAGCATTTAATTGAATGATTTTGATTACGTTCACAAGCATTGCGTGCTTCAGCAGGATGAGTGTTTATTAAATGGATAGTTCGATTCAGAGTGTTATTAACATTTTATACGTTCTAGAATAAAAATAAAAACGATAGAATGATAAAAACGTATAAGGGGTGGACACGCATCAAAAGAATGTAATAATTACAAATTACTACAAAGTAAATAAAGAAAAGCGACTATAGAATTAGCTGCAGGATGGACAACAGCATCCTTCGAGTACATTAACCATTCAACTGTCATCGTCAATCCGCCTATCAAGCGTGGCGAATACGGCAAAACCAAAGAGCACACAACACATCCAGACTGGTCATTGTGGAACTGTGGTCTTTGGGGGAAGCCTGTGTCCAGCAGTGGACTTTATCCGGCTGAAATGATGATAATGATGAAAGGAAGAGAAGAATATTAAGCGTTGATGAATGAAAATCTAGACAACCAATACAGAAATATAGACATAGCGCAAATGTCGATGAATAGGATTTATTCCTTTTGCCCACGTGTATTTTCTTAATATAGTTAATCAACGCATATTTATATACATATATAACTACCACAATTGATTGTGATAAAGCAGTACCAATATTCCGACCAGTTACCCAATATTCCCTGTGTTGGATCAGAGCCAGTTAGCATTACTTATTCCAACAAATTCCAGATTAACGGTGACTTGGCCACCACCTGTCGTTAATTTAGTTTGTTACGTATGCCTATAATATTTCAATATCGCAGTCGGTCGATAAAACAATATAAAAATAATAATTACGAAGCGAATTTTCGGTAAAGACTTAGCAAATAACTTCAATAGTTATAAGCAGTCGTTAAGCGCCTGCATAGTTATACTTTTTTATACTAGTCACTGTTGTAACATGTGTTGTCGCCAGAGTTTAGCTAGATAGGTACCATCGCAGTATCAGATTTTCTGCTGCCCAGAAGTATATTTAAACTTTAGACATTACTTTGTAAGAGCACTGTAGAGTAAATTTACTAAGCTTAAGAGATTAAATAATATATTGAGGGGACGAGCACAGTGTGGCCACGCAGGACTACTCCTGAGTAGCAGTGCACTCGATATAGGCAGGCGTGACGCTTATCATTAGACGAATAACATGCTCGTCAAGTCACAGAATTTAAAAAAAATTGCTGCCGAAATGCTAAAGATTTGGGCCACTATAAAATACCAGACCTTTTTATTTATTCTCTTCAGTTTTTTATTACTAATATTATTCGTATTTTTATTTGATAACCAAGTTCTCAAAATAATTCTATCACCGTATGTTTAAAGCTTTGAACTGGTTACTTTAACTTTCTTAATAAGTTTTCATGTTTTATGCAGTAATACAGTCATATCAATTCGTGCCACGCCTAGAGCTCTATCATAACCAAAAACTTATTACCCAATTTCATGAACTAGGGATATTTGGGATAGTTTAATCTAGAGTAAAAATGGGATCGAAGAATAACCGATTTAGGGAATAACGATCCATACTCAGTATAGATATAATAAAGACAAATACTAGACAAAATAAAAAAACTCAGTTTAGGATTTCACAAACTATCGTATCGTAATATTAGATTGTATAAATCGTTTTTCTTAGATATCGACTAAAGAATAGTTTATTATTACCAAAAATGTTTTTATTAAGGTTGGGAAAATAATAATATAATATTGTGTTACAGAGATAATTACTTAAGCCGCTGGCAAGCCTAATTAAGCCCCGACCGTCGTTTATTTAGACACAAAAACTATACAGTAGGACAAGGCCTGTACGTCGCGGCGTATTGTAAGACGCAATACATTTAATGGTTTTATCAAAGTAGAATTTCTACTGCTGCTTTTTTCTATTATTTTAATTAATAATCTATACAAATAAATAAAATTGAAGTGTCTGATTATAATGTCAAAATAACAGCTTTTTACTTAATGCATATGAAAGTATATACGGTACTTATAACAAAAAAACATGTTTTTATTATTTTGGCTTTCTGTTTGTTCCAGCTAATTTCCGAATTGGCTGAACTGATTTTAACAGGACTTTCACTGGCAGATAGCTTATGTCATAAGGAGTAACTTAAGCTACTTTTATTTTAGAAAAAGAATTATGCATATTAATGCAATTATGTAAAAGTTGACTATCGTTCACGTATAGGTTGGTGTGGGGTAAAGCAGGGTAGTCGCCTAGTCTCTTCAACTTGCACGTGGATCGTCTGATCCGTGAGCTCAGCAGCGCCTAAATAGGCAGTTTAATCGATGGGGTCTCTATTAATATTAGTTATGCCGATGATTGTATACTGCTGAGCCCATCGATCAGTGCCCTCAGAGACGTGATAAAAACATCCTAGTACTATGCGGAGGCCTACGGGCATTTACGGCGGGCATAAAGAGCTACCACACTTTACCGCATATCAGACTGAACGTCAGTAACAGAACGTCTCTCAAAAAGTATCGCAGTTTAAGTACCTGATCACTGCGTCAACGAGGCACATGTGTGCCTAGCAGACATGTGCGTAGCACTCGAGTGGTTCAGGTATCACATATTCGGTGATTCGGATATTAAGAACGAACGCCGGGCATCATTATCAGATTGAGCGAATATGCTGGCTTGTAGGTTTAGGAGTAGGGCCAAGGCTTTCTCTCAGGGTCGCTATTAAGTGGGAATCTCTGGCAGGAGTACGCTGCTACATCTCCCCCAATGGGTCTCTCACCGACTACGAGAGATAATTAGACGGAATGACGCGCAGCATTCGCCGTAATTGCTCACCCCGTCCAGTGACTTCAACGCTCATTCCAGAGCTTGGGGCAACCGCCGGGACGGACCGAGGGGGAGGACTTTGCAAGACTGGGTGGCGTGACCTCCGATTGCCGGGGTCTACTAGCACCTGCGTTCGGTGGTAGGAACAGTCGGTCCTACCTTACGTAGGGGCTCCTTTTCTGTGGCCCGCATGGTGTTGGGATGGCGGATGGTGGAAGAGATGATCACGTTGTCAGACCACCGCCACATAGTGTTTGACTCCAAGCATTTTTTTGGCTCCGAAAGCTCGTTCATTAACGGTGGCGTCCCACAAGGCTCCGTGCTGTCCCCAACATTGTTCTTACTGCATGTCAATGATATGATGTCTATCGACGGCATTCATTGTTATACATATGACAATGATGGGGTCACTTATTATACGGGCCGTGCTAACGTCCCTCGTCCCGTAGAGGAAGAAAGCCGCTGACAACTTATGTCAGAAATCTAGAGTACTCTAAACAGAGTCTCCGACTGGAGCCGACGAGATTTAGTCCAATTTAATCCCACCAAGACACACGTCACGCCATCCCTGCGCGTTCACTGCTAAGAAAACCCCATTTGCTGTAGCTCCACAATTCCAGAACACGTTGTTTAACAAAGGGTATCGGGATCCTTTGCCGTGTGGTGCCGGCTCAGAATACCACCACCCCATCTCCTCTCGTGGGTGTCGTAAAAGTCGACTAAGGGATTAACCGAAGGATGGGCAGCAGCGTCCTTCGAGTACACTAACAACTCAACTGCGATCGCCAACCCGTCTGCCAAGCGTGGCGATTATGGCAAAACCCCCCAATGAGCCCACAACACACCCATATCTGTCATTGTGGTGATCTTTGGGGGAGGCCTGTTTCCAGCAGTGGACTTCATTCGGCCGAAATGATTGATTGATCGGGATCCTTGGTGTCGAAATTTTCAATAGCGTCCATTTTCGTACGCACTTAGGTGATAAGGTCAAGCTGGCGTTCAAAAAACTAGGTGTACTCAACAATGCAAGGCGGTATACAACATCGGAGCAAAGACTTCTGCTTAATAAGTCACAAGTCCGGCCTCATATGAAGTACTGCAGCCATTTATGGGCGGGTGCATATAGATACCAGCTTGGACCTTTTGATTCGGTACAGAAGCGTGCAGTTAGGATTGTCGACGATCCCAAACTCACAAGCGATCTGAGGAGAGACTTTGCCTCCCCATGTGTGTCCTACCGCTTGTACAATGGACAGTGTTCTGATGATTGTTCCATATGATGTCAATGGCTACTTTCTAGTACCGCAGCTCCCGCCATCGGCGAGAAGTTAAAAAAAAGATAAAGATAAAATATATTGTATTCATGTAAAACCAGATGCAGGCACTTATGAATAATCAAGACTTATGTGCCGCGTTCCAAGATGTTGATTTTCTATGGTTACTCTTTTGAAATCATAATAATTATTATAATATACCCCTCTGGGCAGTCGTTATCTCACCATGGGATAAGGTAATCCTGGAGGGCAGATTAAAGTAGCTGCTTGATTTCTTTATACCTTATGGTTATGATAAAAAAAGTATATCATAAGAAAAAAAAAAGTATATTAAGTAGCTTACAGAACGCAGGGCAGTTTGTGGCGAGCTGAATGTGAGTGGCGACACTGCGTACCCGAATGCTCCAGAGAGTCGGTCAGGGCCTCGTCTCCGCTTGCCTTTATTGGTTGGTTGGAGTGGAACCCCATGAGTGCCCGCAGGATTTTCAACTCTGGCTTGCCTTAGTTGGCCGATCAGAGGGGGGCCGCCAGAGCCATATGCTCGGGGGTGGAAGTGTCTAATGGCGTAATAACGGGGAAACCCGCTCCGAGTCTTCGAGACGCGCGATGGTGAAACCGGTGCCGCACCTCTCTACACCCCTAGCTGCTCACACCGGTGTTGCTCCTTGTCGCCTGTAGCGGTGGCCATTTAGGGGGCACATCTTGTGAGTGGCGTGTCACCGTCTGCCACAGAATTTCACGATCAATGTTGAAAGGCAGACGCCGTTGTTCCCGTATTTATTAGTCTTTTTATTCCATGTAACACACATTGCAATAGGCCTTATCGTTACAGTTCCCATCTCATACAATAGCCTTACACCACCGGGGACAATCCATGACTTCATTTTATAGTGCAGCTATGGAGAGTCCCCGGTTGGTGTCCCATTACAATTTAGATTAAAATTCTCTAAAGGGCCTCTGCGTGTTGGACCTATGTCCCCGCGTAAGCCTGTCAAAAGACCGGGTTCCCCCTTACAGGGGATATAAACCCGTGAAAAGAGAGACAAATTATAATATTTTTGAATATATTGTGTTCTAAATAAAGATAATGTGAGGACAATTAAAAGTAAACTTCTTAACAGGTCTACACTAAACAAGCCAAATTGTCATGGCAGCATTAGGCTGACCAATCCTAACAGACAGCACTAGTTCACGATAAATAATGTGTATATAAAAAAAGCAATCAAGTAATTGATGTCATTTAAACAAATTGAGAATGACGGATAAAAATTTCATTCATGATTTCAGGCGAAAAACGCCCACTGGTGGACAGAAGCCTCCCCCTAAGATTGCCGCAACGACCGCTATGGGTTTGTGTTGTGTACTCATAAGGGGGTTTTGCCATAATCACCATGTGTTGGGGATATTTTAGGCAATGATTTCAATTAAAATCTTCCGACAATGTAAATGCTTACATTCGTTGCGATCACAATATGAAGATTGAAAAAACAAGGCGGTACTTAAAAAATAATAAAATAAAAAGTAGACAATGTTGACGCAGTAAGAGGAGCCTGTGCTGAAGTGCTAATGCAAAATAGTAGGCGCTTGATACACTTCACTTATACTAATTTGAACATGCCCCCGGGCGTTGAGAGATCGTCTCTCAACCGGAATCTTCTGCTTGAGGTAAGGGCCAGATCTTGCTAAAAGCTCGCCGAACTACTCCACGCGCCGTCCTAAGATCTGCGACGCGGCTATGATATCGTTCCCAGGAAAGACTGCCGTGACTCGACTCAATCGCCATTTTAATGGAGGAAGGTATTACATCCTTAACGAGCACGAGAGCATCTATATTGACAGGCGTAGAGTAGGATATCCACTTCACTTGCTGCTGTAGCTCCGACGCGTACTCTTGCTCTATCTTGACCAGTAATGTTGACGGAGTTGCTTAATTCTTTATCTGGTCAAGAAGGACTGAGAACTGTCTTCTAAATTCGGCGTAGGTAGTGCTATGAGAGGTCGTCCTATGTGGAAATGTCCAGGCGTCAGCGGCAGCAAATTGTTGGGATCTGATGAGAGCGGCTTGAGCGGACGAGAGTTCAGTAAGGCTTCTATTTGAACTAATACAGTGTTCAGTTCCTCTAATGTAAGGCTACAATGTCCCAATACTCTCTTTAAGCGATATTTGGTATATTTAATACCAGCCTCCCAAAGACCTCTGAAGTGAGGAGCATAAGGAACAAAAAAGAACCACCACCACCAGATAGCGAATTGCAACTTTTTCCATAAACTTGCCAATTTCGTTATAAGCTCCAAAAAACGAGGCTCCATTATCAGATGAATCAAATATCAGCGGATAAAAAATTGTTGCTCGTTAAATCACCCACCAACTCAATATGTACTGCCTTTGCGGTAAATCACATAAAAAGAGCGATGTACACTTTAGTGAGCCGGCAACCACGTCCTTGTCTACTAGCTGACAAAATAGGTCCAGCGTAGTCAACATCAACCGTTTAAAGGGCTAGCCACCGGGATTCACTCGCTGCTGTGGCAAATTATCTGTGATTGGAGAGACAACCTGACCTTTAAAACGACTACATATACATGTTTACGATAAACTGCCTTTGTTAAATATTGACCAATCGGCCAATAATTTTCTTTAATGTATGATGCCAATAACAGTTGTGGCCCTGCATGCATAAACTAAATAACATTTTTGTGATAATATGAGTGGACTGTAATAATAATAACGGATATTTCTTGTCATAGCAAAATTGTAAATTTCCTAAACGGCCACCACGTACACGCAATGTTTTCATTAAAAAAAATATCAATAAAATTAATGAACTCTTTTTCGATAATGGTTGATTATTTAATAGAAGTTTATATTCTGGAAAAGAGTCAATTTGCGAATGTTTTATAATTAAAATTAATGAATTTTTTAATTCGTCATTAATGAGATATTGAGTTTTAGGTGCCTGTTTTTTGCAAATATTTACGAATCTCAATGCATAGCATATGTATAACTGCACGTTTGAGTCTAATAAACTTTGAATATCTAGTGAATTATATAAGTGGTGCATGATTCACAGATGTAACAAGTAAAGAAACTTGCGATCACATTTCAGGTAGCTCTTCACCCGTTACAAGAGGGTTACCAGGCCTGTTAGAAATATCATATCTCAAAGAATCAGGACCCGACCACCATAAGTCTAAAGATTGTAAAAGACTTACGTCAATTCCCCAAGTTATATGATCAGCTGGGTTAACGTTGTTGGTAGGTATCTCCAGGACAGTCACAGAATTGTCCGCTATGCGCGGACTTCGGACTGCCTGCAGGGCATAGGCTGGGCAGCAAGACATGTGCTGCCCAGAAAGGTAAGAGGGAGAAGCGAGCTCCCTCTGCCACTGCCAATGACCAGGAGACGACTGCGCCAGTACTACCGGTCGCAGGCCTACCAGAGGCGATGGAAACATCTCATTCCCAGCCCTAAAAATCCTTCAGGGCAACCTTAACCACTGCCGCAACGCGCAGAATCTACTGCTGCAGACTGTTGCGGAGTGGTCGGTTGCCTTGGTGGTTGTGGCGGAGCCCTACGTCGTCCAAGAACATCCTCGCTGGTTCGGGGACGCCGGGGACTCCGTCGCCATCTATTGGGCTGAGAGTGAAGGTGGGCCGCCCTGCTCGCTGTTGGACAGGGGGCAGGGATTTGTCGCTGTAGAATGGGGACCTCTGGCAGTAGTGGGCTGCTACGTCTCCCCCAACGTGTCTCTCGCCGACTTCGAGGGATACTTGGATGGGGTGGCGCGCAGCATTCGCTGTAAATGCTCGCCCCGTCCAATGCTCGTCCTGGGGGACTTCAATGCTCATTCTAGAGCTTGGGGCAACCGTCGGGACGGGCCGAGGGGGAGGATAATACAAGACTGGGCGGCATCGCTTGACCTCCGATTACTTAATCGGGGGTCCATTAGCACCTGCGTTCGGTGGCAGGGGGAGTCGGTCGTGGACCTGACATGGGCGTCTCCTTCTGTGGCCAGCGTGGTGTCGGGCTGGCGGGTGGCGGAGGAGGTGGTAACGTTGTCCGATCACCGCCACATAGTTTTTGACGTGGCCCTCCGTCCGCCTGGCCCAAGCCGTCTAGGTCCCAGCCCACAGTCGCGGCGTTGGGCCCTCACACAGCTCGATCGAGAGATGCTCGTCGCAGCTGCCAACGTCGCGGCGTGGTCAGAGGTCGATCAAGGGATCTTGCCCGATCCAGAGGAGGAAGCGGCCTGGTTCCGGGAGGCGATGACGTCGATATGCGATGCATCAATGCCCCGGACCAGACGCTCTCGGCGTACGGCAGTGTACTGGTGGTCGGAGGAGATTGCGCAGTTACGCGCGGTCTGCCTGGCCTCCCGCCGCCGGTACCAACGAAGTAGACGCCGGCGTACTGCTACAGCTGGAGAGACTGCAGAGGCCTATCTGGTCTACCGGGCGGCCACGAAGTCGCTACATAGCGCAATTCGCGAGGCGAAGGCTCGGTCCTGGAGCGAGCTCCTGGAGGGACTGGACAGGAATCCGTGGGGGAGACCCTATCGTATGGTCGTGGGCAAATTGCGCCCTTGGGTCCCCCCGGTGACCGAAACCATGGCCTCGGATTTGCTGGAGAGAGTACTTTCAACGCTCTTTCCGGCGGTCCGGGACCATCCGGGTCCCTCTCCACCCCCGATTGCCTCGGACTGGGCTGAGGAATTGGGGGTTTCGGACGGGGAGCTGGGCCGAGCCATTGGCCGCCTGAAGGGTCGCAACACCGCACCGGGTCCGGACGGCGTTCCGGGCCGTGCGTGGGTATATGCACTGCAATCTCTTGGGGACCGCATGAGGCGGCTGTTCACCAGCTGCCTCCGTCGAAGCGTGTTCCCGTCCAGCTGGAAGGAAGCCGGATTGGTTCTGTTGAGGAAAGAAGGAAGGCCTGCGGAGTCTCCTTCTGCATATCGTCCCATTTGCCTGCTCGACGAGGCTTCGAAGCTATTCGAGAGAATAATTACCCGAAGACTCGTTGAGCACCTGTCGCGAGTGGGTCCTGACCTGGCCGAAAGTCAGTATGGCTTCCGGCAGCGGCGGTCCACAATCGACGCGATTCTTCGCGTCCGCTCGCTGTCGGAACAGGCAGTGTCCCAGCGGGGTGGGGTGGCGTTGGCTGTCAGTCTAGACATCGTCAACGCCTTCAACTCCATCCCGTGGGGCGCGATTAGGGGGGCGCTAGTCCATCATCGATGCCCCCCCTACCTGCAGGGCATCATAGGGGCCTATCTGCGTGATAGGCACATTCGCTACGTGGGCAGGGACGGTAGCGTAAAGCGGAGGGAGATTACGTGCGGGGTTCCGCAGGGGTCGGTTCTCGGCCCCTTTTTATGGAACCTCGCCTACGACGCGGTCCTGCGTGTCGTTCTCCCCGCTGGCGTCAGCTTAGTCTGTTACGCTGACGACACTCTTGTGTTGGCCAGCGGGGAGTCCTTCGAGGGAACCATCCGGCTTGCCGAGCAAGCGGTGGCAATTGTCGTGGCCAAAATCCACGCTCTGGGTCTGCAGATAGCGCCTCACAAAACCGAGGCGCTATGGTTCCACAAACTGCCGCGGAGTAGAGAACCACCCAGTTCGTGGATACGCGTTGGTGATGCGCAAATCAGGGTGGGCCAGTACATGAAGTACCTGGGGCTCACCCTGGACAGTCGTTGGGGCTTCGAAGAGCACTTCGCGCGCCTCGTCCCCCGAGTCGAGAGGGTAGTGGGTGCATTACACCGGGTGCTGCCCAATCTCGGGGGACCGAGCGAGGAAGTTCGCCGTCTCTACGGGGGCATCGTGCGGTCTGTGGCCCTCTACGGGGCGCCTGTATGGTCATCCCGGCTGTCAGGCGTCCAGCGCTGCAGAAACAAACTTCACAGTCTGCAGCGCAGAGTGGCTATACGGATCGCGCGGGGATACAGGACAGTATCCTACGAGGCGGCAACTCTCCTGGCACGCTTTCCGCCTTTCGACATCCAGGCGGAGATGGATGCGTGGGTCTACGACCAGACACGCTCTCTCCGCCAAAGTGGGGAAGGCGTGCCTTCAGGGGCGTTCGACAGACTGAGGCGGCTGGCTCGACAACGCGCACTCGAGATGTGGCGACATCGCCTACGGTCGCAGTTCGCGACCAAGCGCGTCGTCGAGGCCATCCTGCCGCTCTTCGGAGCCTGGCTCAAAAGGAGCGAGCGCGTTACCTACCGTCTGACGCAGGTGTTCACCGGTCACGGTTGTTTCGGTGCATACCTGCACAGAATAGGACGTGAGGTTACGGCACAGTGCCACCATTGTGGAAGCGACCAGGATACCGCACAGCACACGCTCGAGGAGTGCCCTGCGTGGGCGGCCGAGCGGCGGATCCTGGTCGACCAGATCGGGCAAGATCTCTCTCTGCCGGCAGTAGTGTCGGCTATGTTGGCAGAGCGTGAAAATTGGAGTGCAGTGGTCTCCTTCTGCGAGAGCGTCATGCTGCAGAAGGAGACTGCAGAGCGGGATCGGGAGAGGGCTGATCCCGCACGGAGAAGGACGAGACGGCGCCGGGGCAACAACCGTCCCGGCTCCCAAGTCCAACACGCCTGAGCCCCCTGCCGTCAATTGGTGGGGGGCCTCGGGGGTCGCGGGTGCGCAGATTGGGGAGTCTGCGTGCTCACACCGAGCGACCCCCGGGAAGACGGTGGCGCGCACGTGGTCACGTGCCGCCGTGTGCGCAGCACAGCGCAAAGCGAGGCTTGGGGGGATCCTTTACAATCCTCCCAGAGAAGTGCCTGAGGGGCGACCTTTTTACAGTCGCCTTCTCTCCGCTAGAGGGGGTGACCGCTTTACAGTCATCCCCTCCGTGATGTGCCTAAAGGCGTGGCACCAATGGGCGGCTCTAGTGTGATCTTACGAGGACCTGGAGCCTCCCTTAGGTGCCGAAGATGGCCGCTCCAGTGGTTTTAGCCGGTAGGAGTCCGGCATACCCCTTCGCCCTTCCCCGGGGTGAAGGAAGTTCCATGTAGAATTTCCACTGGACATCAATAAAAAAAAAAAAAAAAAGGTATCTCCAGGAGCATGAACCTGTATTGTCCAATATCTCCGCAATACGATCGCGAACGAACGGCTGTAATTTACTCGCTAATATATTAAGCCAGCCTATGACTACCATCGAGTTAGTCCAAAAGGGGATACTTCTGACTTGAGCTCGGAGGGAGGCAATCACCTTTTCGTATAAGTGAACCCCGACCAATACGGCACAGAGCTTGAGCCTTGGTATTGTAGTTGGCTTTATAAAAGCCGAGTAGCTTTTAGCTGTAAGCAAACGTACCATAACATTAGAATTATGATTTGTACTTCGAACATGTAAACGTGAACCGCATGCAATTTGCGAGGCATTACTAAATATGTGCAGATCTATGCTCGTATAGAAATCACAAAAGACATTACGTGGAATACGTAGTTCATTTAAAGTAGATAAGCCACAGATTATACTCATCCATAATTTTAAAATATCTGGTGGCAATTTATCATACCGTCCCAGTTTATGTACCCATAATTTTTGCATTATGGATTTCATGACATTAATGCGTGGAGCTAAGAGACCTACCGGATCAGAAATTTGCGAAATAGTAGAAAGTATTCTGCATTTCGTTAACGAATTTGCAACATCAGAATTCATTAAAAAACTTAATTTATCTGAATCAGTATGCCAACTGAGACCCAAAATTTTACAGGGCGTTAATGAAATGAAAATGATACAATCACAGTAACGTGTTTTAAATAATGGTTGACTCTTGAACCTGCGCTCTAGAGAAAAGAGACAATGCCTGGCTCGCTGCAGAGAGTCACCTAAGTTATCATGCGATTGCTTTAACGGTATTCTAACACAAAAACGGCCGTCCTTACGACGCGTTGTATTTTGAATGAAGTGTTTTTCACACATATTTTTTTTTCGAGAGAATGCTGATGACTGATGGCCAACTTTCTCGAGTTGCCAAAAACGCATTAAAAGGTTTTGAATGTCATCAGTACTCGAGTTATCCACTGGTTTGTTATTATTGACCTTTGCAAAATTACGAAGAATAGGGGGCAAATACGGTACATGGCCATTATTTAACATAGGGCCTGAAGCTATCCAACCAAGTCTAGTTTCAAAGAGCACTGGTTTGCCAATACCGAGGTAAATCTTTTGTGTTCCCAAGAGGTCCCAGAATACATCTGCACCTATAATTAAATCTATAGGGGACGGGGTATGAAAGTGAGGGTCAGCTAGACACAAATTTCTCGGTATATTTAAATCATTAAGATCGAATTCATGGGAAGGTACATCGTCAGTAATATAAGGCAGAATGAAACAAAAAATATTTGTAGAAAACGTTTCATTTAACGACTTTATTGGAACGCAACACATTTTACTTATGGGTGATTTGGAATTATTTATGCCCATTAGTGACTCATTAACTTTGACAGTTGATAAGTTTAATAAATTACAAAATCGTTCCGTTATAAGGCACGACGTACTGCCACTGTCAAGAATTGCGCGACCGAGATATTCTCGGTTATTCCTATCATATAACTTTAATAACGAAGTGGCTAAAAGAACTTGTCCTTTATTATAAACATACGTTGTGGCCCGTGTGGATAATGTAATGTTGCTGTTAGGTGACTGATTAGTAGGCTCACCGAGGATATCACGACCACCACTAGAAGCCGATGGAATTGATGTTGACTTAGCTTTGATGTCTGTAACATGAACAAGTGTGTTATGCTTGCGCTTACACACTTTGCAACCAATTGATCGGCAATGATTAGCATAGTGGCCTGTGCGGAAGCAATTGTAGCATACTTTATATTGTGGCAGTAACTCCAATCTCTGTTCGTTACTAAGTCCTAGAAATTGTGAGCAATTATTCAGGCTATGTTCACCTCCACATTTAGGGCAAGATTTTGGTGACCCAGTACCGCAATTAGGCCGACTAATTGAGGTGCTGGTTACAGATACCATACTTTTAATCTTATTATTAGTTTTAGAATTATTAGTTGTATTCGTTATATTACTATTAGACATTTCTAAAGTTTCTAATAAGTCTGCACGGTTTCGCAAAAATTCAAGGAACGTGTCCAACGTGATTGATATATTCTTGTCTAGCCGACTTTTAACTTCTTCCCATGAGCGATGAGTTTTTAAATCCAATTTATATGTAACTATATGAATTAAGAGCGTATCCCAATGTTTTGTTGGTTCACCTAGTGACTCTAAGGCACGCAAGTTTTTGTTTACGGTATCAATGGTATGTTTTAAAGTAAATGATGACTCCTTCCTAATTGACTCAATGGTAAACAATGCACTGACATGATTTTGTATTAAAAGGCGCTTGTTGTCGAATCTTTCACACAATATCTTCCATGCGACAGCGTAATTATTTGAAGAAAATTCTATAGACTGTATTACCACAGCAGCTGAACCCTCGAGAGAAGCCCTAAGGTAATGGAATTTGTTGACGTCATCCATCGCTTCATTAGAGTGTATTAAACTAGAAAAAGTGTCTCGGAATTCTAACCAATTCTCATAAGAACCACAAAATTTTGGAAGTTGTATGGTAGGCAATTTAACCAGCCTACGATTATTCATTCGTAATGGACCCTTATCACATTCTGAGATATCATCGTCGTGTGATTTAACGTTACGTGTAAGTAAGTCTTGGGCTTTCGAAATTATCTTATAATAGATAGATTCAAACTCGTTTCTCTCTAATATTTGACTATTAAAATCATCAACTAAACACTCCAATCTTGACTGAATCTCGTCATATTGAGTAAATAAACTTTCCATCTTACCCATACGTAGTTGCAATTCGTTAATCTGTGACGGATTTAACGAATCCTCCAAATCATTGAAATAATTACAGAACGCGGTCAAACGTCCCTTATAACTGGCCCTTCTTTTAACTAATTCCTTCTCCTCCTTCTCGGTCATTTTGAGAAACAGGCACTTCTCTGAAATATACCGTAATTACAAATTAATAACGTATGTAAACTTATATTAAATAACAATACGTCTTGCAGCTGAAATATAAACAAAGTTAAAGTACATTTTTTTATAATACCTACCTATCAGATTGTTTGATACCTTTTAACATTTACAAAACCTATGCTAAAGAACATACTATAACTCGTAATGGTATATAATTAATATAACCTAAGTTCCTGCTTGGTGATAAGCAATGTTATCGGTTAACTACAGATGAATTAATTATCTGGTTATAACAATCAAAGAAAATAAAGTAGGCAGGTACTAACCTTAACGATTGCCGGAAAATATCGCTAAATAATTACCTTAACCTAAACCTAGTTGAGAGTACTGGGTGCTAATAATATGATTGAACACTGAACACTGTATCCAGCTATCCGGGTTCTCAATCAGCCTTGGTTTTTATAGTATCCTTGAATTAGGGGAGCTCACAATGAAACACAGTTGATTGTAGCTTCGTATATTGAGGACTTCCCGTCGTTGTGGTATATCGTTTTACCCACTATTACTATTAATCCAACTATCTTAATCTACCTACACTACATCCCTCCCCACTTAATTAACAATTATTCGAAACCCATTCCTAACTTATTACTTATAACATTGGTAACTTAGAGATATGTACAACTACTTATAGCTAAAAGTTTTGCCCACTCGACAACTCCGAATGGGACGTGGCTGGATCGGTACAGGGGTGGCAGAAGGCGTGGTAAACTGCTCACTAGCTGGCTCGGAAAAACTTTCTACGGACGGCGTATCTGTCTCAATATTAATGTCCGGCTCGGCTGCCTCATGCGAGGTCTGCGCCCCGGACTGCTCCGACTGGAGGGCCTGCGTATTCTGTACTAAACTCGGAGGGTCTACACCAGACGATCCCGTGCTTGTGGGGACTACAAGTGAACTCCTAGATCTACGTTTTAACTGGTCGAGATGTCTATGAATAACGTTACCATTATTGTCTAAGATATTATAATCATTACTGCCAGTCGACTTAATCACGGATCCAGGTTGCCATTTTTCTGCCTTTAAATACTGGCGATACCAAACATCGTCACCCACTACTACTTCCCTACTCACTCCTCCTTTAGCTTTAACCTGTCGCTGCTGCGACTCACGAACTTTAGTCTCCCTATCCGGTTTCAATGCATCTAACCGAGTCCTTAAACGTCTGCCCATTAACAACATCGAAGGACTTTCCCCTGTCGAACAATGCTCAGTATTACGGTAGTGTAATAAGAAATTATTCAAGGCCAATTCAACATTTTTATTGTCTGCCGCTGCCTTTTTAATAACCTTCTTTAGTGTCTTGACCGCGTTCTCAGCCGCTCCATTAGACGCGGGGTGATATGGAGCCGTATAAACGTGCTCCACACCATCGCCCCGTAAAAAGGTTGCAAATTCACTACTCGTAAATGGCGGACCGTTATCTGTGACTATTTGCCTCGGGACCCCTAGCCTACTCCAAAGCTCACTCAGCCTAGATATAGTACTCCGCGCCGCCGTACTTGGTACTAAAAACACTTCCAGCCATTTGGACATGGAGTCTACTACAACCAAATACATCTTACCCTCGATTGGCCCCATAAAATCCAAATGTAGTCTAGTCCATGGCCTCAGAGGCCAGGGCCAGAGCCGTGGGGGAGCGCTGGGGGGCGAGTCCGCGTGCTTTGCGCAGGTGGCACACGCACGGCACTCGCGTTCCACCGCCTCATCGATACCTGGCCACCACACGTAGCTGCGAGCTATTGACTTGGATTTTATAATGCCCATGTGCGGCTCATGTATTAATTTTAACACCTTATCTCGGCAATAATCAGGAATTACTACCCTATGGCCCCACATAACACAACCCAATTCCTCATATAATTCCATTTTCCTATTAAAATAAGGCTGCAACCCTAGTATATTACATACTTCCGGCCAACCGTCTCGGATATACGATAACACTCTACTTAGAATGGCATCCTTTAAAGTTAGTTTTTTTATTTGTTTGTTATCTAATAATAGTGCATCTTGTGCAAAGTGTAGATATGTTTGCTCAGGGATTACGTCACGTTCTTGTTTCGCCGAGGTGTTCGGCAAGCGCGATAAACCATCCGCACAGTTCTCATTAGTTTTTATGTATTCTATGTCGTAGTTATAAGCCGATAAAATTACTGCCCACCTTTGCATCCTACTCGCGGTCATAGTCGGTATTCCGGCATTAGGGCCAAAAATTGATACCAAAGGTTTATGGTCAGTACGCAACGTAAACTTACGTCCATATAAATATTGATGGAATTTCTTTACGCAGAAAATAATAGCTAAAGCTTCGCGGTGTATTTGTGAGTAATTTTTCTCCGCGGCAGTGAGTGCACGCGACGCATAAGCGACTGGGCGCTCGCCTCGCGGGCTGCTCTGAGCCAATACCCCGCCAATACCTTGCGCGCTCGCATCACATGTCACGATTACAGGTTTCCTGGGATCATAGTGAGCCAATACCTCACTACTAACTAATGCTCGTTTGACCTCTTCAAACGAGTGCTCACAGTCACTATCCCATTTCCATGGGACCTCCTTACGCAGTAACCTATATAAAGGAGCTTGTAAAAAACTAAGATTTTTAATAAATCTAGCAAAAAAGTTTATCATACCTAGAAATGACCGTAATTCTGTTACATTGGTAGGAGGTGCAATCTTAAGAATTGCCTCAATTTTAGAAATATCCGCTTTGATTCCATCTTTTGATACCACGTACCCTAAATACTTAACATTGTCTACTAAGAAGACACATTTATTCTTCCTTAACTTCAATCCATTGTCAGCTAATCGTTTTAAAACTGCATCAAGGGCCTGTAAATGTTCCGTTCTAGTCTTACCCCCTATGATTACGTCATCAAGAAACCCTTGCACATGCGGAATGCCCTTAAGTAAGTTACTCATAACTCGTTGAAAAATACCTACGCTGGAAGCTAAACCGTAAACTAACCTATTGTAACGGAACAAACCACGATGTGTGTTAATGACGGTGAACTTTTTAGATTCATCTAATTCTAATTGGTTGTAAGCATTTGACAAATCTATTTTGCTCAAATATTGAGCTCCATTTAGACCTACTAAGATGTCATCAATTCTAGGGAGTGGGTAACGATCGACCAGTAAAACGGGGTTCAAAGTAGACTTGTAATCCGCACAAATTCGTAGCGTACCGTCCGCCTTATTAACAGGCACCAGTGGAGACGCCCAGTCTGAGCAGTCCACCGGCTCGATGACGCCGGCACGCAGCATCGCGTCGAGCTCGCAGTCGACGCGCTCGCGGAGAGCGTACGGCAGTGGCCGCGCGCGGTGAAACACAGGCTCAGCGCCCTCACGCACACGCAGTGTCGCCTTACCACCCGTATACCGACCGAGCCCTCCACTGAACACTTCTTTATACCTGTCGAGTAATTGACACAACACATTATCCATCTGCATGTCATCCTTTTTAATAAAATTACAGTGAAATTTTGGGATATTTATTTGTAATTCTGCTAACCACTGTCTCCCAATCAATGACGTAGTACCTTTCTCAATAACAAATAATTCTAATTGCCTTTCTATGTCACGATAACGTACTGTTGGTTTAACTATCCCTAAAGGCTTAATTACCGAGCCATCATAAAATTTTAACACTGTATTATCGCTTCTAATAGACAAATGATCATAATACATATCATAAACTCTTTTACTTATACATGAGATGGCGGTACCCGTGTCTATTTCCATAACAATAGGAAAGTTATCCACTAAGATGGCTAAACTTACCGCCTTATAGTTACTTAATGACAAGAGATTTAACTCCTCAATCTCCTCTTCTTCCTCACTAGGCCCGTAGTCGAGATCACCGAAATGAAATCCCCGCCTAACCACTCTGTGTTGTCGGTCACTGTTTCCCTGCGGCCTTTGCCCCTCCCGCTCTGGGCACACCCGCCGCAAGTGACCCACACACTGACATTTGCTGCAAACAAAGTTCCGATAGCGGCACCTCTCATAATCGTGATTTGCTACCCCGCAAGCTGTACATCTCGTACTCAATGATTCCGCTGCGCCCACCATCTTGACCCTAGCTGGTCGCGCGTGGCCTCTAGCTGTCGGTGTCACCGGTCCCGCTCCGCCTCCCCTGCGCCCGCGTCCCTGTCCGACGCGCCCCGCGCACTGCGCTAACGCATGAACCGCGTAAGCGCTACTCGCTTCTGAAACTCCTTTGGGACCCTCAACCACTGCTGCATCCCTCTCGGCTGCTTCCAAGGCACACGCCAGTTTGACCGCCTCCGTAAAAGTAATGGTATCCTTTTCTGCGAACAACCGCTGCCGAATGACGTCACTCCGAAGGCCGCAGATAAACTGATCACGCAAACTTTCATTTAAATTGTTATTAAACTTGCAATTACGTGACAATCTCTTCAACTCTGCTACGTATGCGGTGACATCTTCCGTTGTACCTTGCCGTTTTTGCCGAAACCGATACCTTTCCGCTAACGAAGATGGCGGTGGTTGTAAATGTTGTCGCATTAAGTTACCGGCTTGTTCGTATGATAACTCCGAAGGCTTTTTCGGACTGGCGAGATTAACTAGTAACTCGTAAGCTTCATCCCCCATACTAGCAATCAATGACGGTAACTTCATCTCGTCCATGACCTTGTTAACCTTGAAGTACATTTCAAGCCTGTCCATGTATGAAGACCAAAATCCCGACCGCACGTCGAATTCCTTGATTTTACCGATTGACATATTTGTATCAATATATATCCTCACGCTAAACACAGATAGGTTCTTAGTCCTCGTCGCCACTATAGTATCCTTGAATTAGGGGAGCTCACAATGAAACACAGTTGATTGTAGCTTCGTATATTGAGGACTTCCCGTCGTTGTGGTATATCGTTTTACCCACTATTACTATTAATCCAACTATCTTAATCTACCTACACTACAGTTTTCACGTCAATGTTCACGATGACCTTTGTACCTCATAGCAGGTGGCTTCATAAATCTTGAAATCGGTGATTTTATTTATTGTCCCTGATTATTATCACGGTTTCTTATTATCCGGTTCGAATGGACCATGTTGGGGATATTTTAGGCAATGATTTCAATTAAAATCTTCCGACAATGTAAATGCTTACATTCGTTGCGATCACAATATGAAGATTGAAAAAACAAGGCGGTACTTAAAAAATAATAAAATAAAAAGTAGACAATGTTGACGCAGTAAGAGGAGCCTGTGCGGAAGTGCTAATGCAAAATAGTAGGCGCTTGATACACTTCACTTATACTAATTTGAACACCATGCTTGACAGAAGGGTTAGCGATCGCAGCTGAGTTACAAATGTACCTACTCGAAGGACGCTGCTGCCTCCAGCTAATCCCATAGTCGCCTTTTACGACACCCACAAGATGTGATGGGGTGGTAATAATGTTAGCCGGTACCACACGGCCAAAAAAAATGCCTTATTAATAATAATGATTTAGTTGTAACGTTCCAAGTAATAGATTTCTCATGGAGAAGAACAGCTAAGAGGCTCTACTGTTTAAAACGTAACATAAAGGACCACTCTATAGGGTTAACTGTGTAATAATTTAGCCATGTACATTCTATTTGGTCGAAAAATATGAAAAAGCAAATTTGTCAGCTTTATTTATTCCTACGGAAAGTTCAAGTTAACCCAAAAATTTAACAATGTCAATACTGTTTTAATTAAAAATAAGCAAAATTCTGTAAAGAAAACTCCTGTAGCTCCTTTGACTTTATGATTTTACCATTTTAGCCTCGTTAAATAAAACCCACTGTATAAGTAACAAAACCTTTTCAAATACCTATCTGAAACAATTTAAAAAAGTCAGTCAATGTCTGATTTGTTATTTTATAAGCGTCTTAATGAATCATTGGATGAAAATTAATTTTACAAAAAAGTCTAACTTGTGCAAAATATTAATTTCAACGTTCTAAGGTCTATGCGAATTAATAAGTATGATATTAACCTAAAATGTAAATAGGCTTACTTGCCAAAACAAGAAATTTTGAAAGACTTATGTACAGGATTGTTTAACATTTTGTAATACACTAAGTACGGTACGTCGGTACTTAAGTACATACGGTTTTTCATAAAGATAGAAAGGATTTTTTTCACATTGCAGATAGTGCTAGACTTAAGAAGGTGACCGCTAGCCGTTGTACAGTTATTTTTAGAGGCATAATGTTTATATGTTTTGTACGCTACAGAATGAAAGCCGCTTTGGTTAAAGATATTTTTATAGGCTATTAGTTTAGTTGGATTGCAAATTGGTATGAAGACTTAGACTTAGGGATATTGCAACGATTTTTTGCTGCAGCAATCTATTGCCACTAGTCAGGTGAATAGAAGATCTACAAATCGATCTTAATGGATTTTAATGGAACCAGTACAAACACAAATCATAAGACAACATGGTTTCACCACCTCCTATGCGTACATCACCTCCTCGCAAACAGATGCGACAGCTTCCCACGTACTCTTGCCCCAGACCATGAACCACCGCCGGAAATGAAACGTGTCCAACTTCGACCACCCGATGTGTTACAGTCGGCGACCTCTTGCGTTCTGTTTGTGCCTACAAAATTTAGTTTTAGCTCTCTCGTTATTATTCTTAATGTTACATATCAATCTGCTTCCTAAGCTATGTATTAAGATTATAATGGACGGACTTTCCGTCTTTGTAATGCAACGGTAGACAAAAAATCTGATTTATAGCTTAATTATAAGGCGTTAAGTAAAATCTTCCTTGCACACTCGGTTATTTATTTCTAATGGCAGTCCCGACATTGTATATAACTACCAGTGTCCAGATGCTACTATTCCTTACAGAGAACACGCTTGGCTAATTGCCAGCATGGCTACGACCTGAACATATGCTACTAAATTACTACCAAGTATTTTACTCGCTTATATTATGCACTGAATATCTGGACCATTTGTATTGGTGCTAACGCTACTGAAGAGTTTATGAAAAATAAAATGTTCTGTTACTGGCTAGAATTCTAGTATCAGTGTTTTCGTAGTTAATTAGGCCATAGGTACTTCCAATGTTGGCTCTAGTGTGATCATACGAGGACCTGGAGCCTCCCTTAGGTGCCGAAGATGACCGCCCCAGTGGTTTTAGCCGGTAGGAGTCCGGCATACCCCTTCGCCCTTCCCCGGGGCGAAGGAAGATCATGAAGAATTTCCAATGGGCAACAATAAAAAAAAAAGGTACTTCCAATGTTACAAATAGGCTAACATTAAACTAAGCTGTTTAGTATCAAAATCATTACAGTATCTTGATAGTAATATTTAAGAGATAGTTAGAACCTGCTTCCCATATTATCCTTTTTTTTTATTGGTGCCCAGTGGAAATTCTTCATGAACTTCCTTCGCCCCGGGGAAGGGCGAAGGGGTATGCCCTTATGCCTTGCTTGTATACAAGCCCTAATTACATTAT
Organism: Diloba caeruleocephala; assembly: GCA_947459985.1. Classification (NCBI taxonomy): domain Eukaryota; kingdom Metazoa; phylum Arthropoda; class Insecta; order Lepidoptera; family Noctuidae; genus Diloba; species Diloba caeruleocephala. The sequence goes on from OX381618.1 coordinate 11,599,398, forward strand.
TAATGTCAAACACAAAACAAGAAACAATGTCAAGAATTTAATTTATGTACATTTCATAAATATGTATGTAACTTTTAATTAGCAATTCACAAGAATCGCTAAACATTTAACAAAAACAGGCAAATACAACACAACAATATATATATATCTGAATACTAATTACATTATTAGAGACTCCTTTCTCTCTCTTTAAATCAAATACAATGAAATTTTCTTGAGTTACTTACAAAGGCTTTAAGTAATTACGTCATAAACATTATATAACTAAATATTACTACTTTCTTCTGGGATCTAGCCATAATTACTGTGCTTGGCAGGTGATTTGGTACCTAATTTAAGTATTTTGCCCTTTGTTTATTACGCCGTAGATATTATTTTCAGTTGAAATGAGATAACATTTATGACATAACCATGTGTGTATTATCTATACTGTAATAAACTCACAGAGAGACAAAAACTCTACACTAAATATTTTTTGAAAACATCACTGCCGCGTGATCCAGAAACTGATGCCATAACTGCATTTTTTTTAAATTTCTAGCACTTTGCCTACTTATCTGTTTGTATGCTACGTTTAATGATTACGGTTAAACTACTATACTATAGTTTAGTTTAGTTAGCTGAAGTTTATTGTTTCCGTTACAGTCCAGGTCAGGATCTCATCATATATCATATCAGCCACAGGACGTCCACTGCTGAACAAAGGTCAGGATCTAGTAGAGTACAAATCGTATCGTTTTTGTACATGGGAGGTGTGTATTATAACAATATGTCTAATGTGAAATGTGTATGAAAAATTCGCACAAGTGAACTCATTCGTTATCAGTACGTATTAAGCTACATGTTTTGCTATTTTAATAGCACACAAAAAATTACAGGTTCTTAAAACTTAACTAACGTAAGAAAAACCAGTGCGGATAATATTTTAATTTCAATCACTCAAAAATTCTGTGAAAAAAATTCAACATTCGCTATCAGATACTTTTTAAGTTCTAGTTTAAAGTGGGCAATTGTTTAATGGTCTTAGGGATTTTATTATAAATTATAGGTGCCAAACAGAAAATACTCTTACGCGTCGTAGCCGTGCTTGATTTTACTATGCATAACCTATTATTATCCCGCCGATTGCGAATTGTAACGTCTGATATTTTGTTAAATAATGTTGAGTTATTTTGAATGAAATTAGCGACTTCATATATAAATAATAATGGCAGACATAAAATGTTGTGCTCAATAAAATATGTTTTGTGATAAAATATTTGTGTAGTTATCCTTAAATAAAAGGTAATATATTCTATTCATTACGACGTTTCCAGTATAGTTAATTTTTAATGATTAAATTATATATATTTTCCATAATTAATTATTTCTTCCTAACTAGATGGCGTTACTGTCAAATTATGGTTTCGTTGGCATAAAGTGATGTTAAGGGTCAGCTCAGTTAAAACGTAGGACTGCTTGAGTTTTTAGCTCCCATTTACTTTAAGGTCGAGAACAAGATCGAGCACGAGTGCCTAATCTGCGATTCTGCGCCAAAGGTTACCGCTACCGATGTCGACTGTCGCGGTCTCCACGCAAAGCCGTTACCTTCATTGTGTGTGTCTATGTCTACACAGTACATCCAAACAATGGAGAGTGCTATTTCTTGCTCCGATTACTGCAAACAGCGCGGGGACGTCATCGTATACGTTGTTAACAGTTTATGCCGTTAAGTTTCCTTAATATCGCCTAGCCTACAGAGCGCTTCATCTACATGACGATGATATAATACTGGGATGATACTCTCAAAGGGGTCAGTGACAGTCCCAGTCATCTGCGACATTTATTCGCCGTCATGTTGATCTTCTACGCGCCGACAGCCAGAGTTCGACTTATTGCTGTCCAGTCATCGCACTTTATAGTAAGGTAAGTGATCTCGAACGCGTGTCTGTATAATGGATGGTACTGGCAGCGTCAGCAAGCAGATTGCTGGCAATCGGCCGCTGTATACTCGCTTAAAAGCACGCGGTCTACTCGCTTGAAGTACGCTGTCTGTGGGACGCGAGGATGGCAGCTGTAAGCGCACTCGCGAAATTTATATTGAAATTATTGTATTGTACACACGACTTAATGTCCTAATTTAAATGACAAAATGAGCGGTGTCGTTATAGTGAGTTATTAGACTATAAATACTAGGCAGCAAAAGGGCAAACTACATTTTATGAAAGTTATTAATGACACCCAGTGCTATGCGGGAAGGGTTTCCAAACAAAAGACAATAGCAAGCAGTCTGGCACGTCGCTGGCTGGGCTAGATGCAATATACGGCAGGCCTATGGGTCGTGTCATTCGGAGAAATATCATGATCCCTCTACATCTATTACACGTTCCTAATAAAAGCGGAGGTCATTTTTGCATGTTTTCAATAACATGATGTAGATTTCCAACTTCCACGCGTGCAAAAATTAGTTAATAATAATAACGGTGTTACACTTTGAATTAATAGTTCAAATATGTTTTTCTTATACTGAGGTAGTCGGAAAGGATGTACTATGTCAAAAGGGTATAATTATAGCTCCCATGATAATGAACATATTTTGTTTATTTATTTATTTATTTATTTATTCAAGTACAGCCACATCACTTACATTACAGTTATCGCCACTCAATTTAAAACAGTATTTTGTCTGATGTAAATGACAATAACGGCGTACATAACACTTAATAATTACTTGGCTATGTTAGTAACAAAACAATAAACAACGAGAATACAAAAATAACAAAATAATAATATTGAAAATTTGGATAGTTGTCAAAATAACGAATTAAGTAATGAATTAATAAAGTAAAGAAAAATAAATAAACAAGAATAAAATCAAATCAAGACGAGCCTTCAAGCTGCAAATATTTGATCTTTTTTTTGAAACTATAGAGTTTATCATGGAATACGTCCAAATCAGGCATTTTTGAGACTAAAGTGTGATATTCATTGATTATTCTATGAAATGGTGACTGTAGACCTAAATTTGTTTTAACAGTTTTGTTCTACCACTTTCCCCAAAAAGCTAATAGTCTTAGAGATATAGCTGTAGAAAGATTTTTTTTAAATACATTGCCCCACACTAGTATTTCTCCTGTGTCGTGCGTGCGTTTACAGACATGAATTCCACACACAATACACCCATATCCGATACCAACTACCTGCAGATTATACAAATATTTGTTCCGTGCCGGAATCGAACCCACGACCCGGAGCGCAGCAGTCGACTGTATCAGCCACTGCACCAACCGTGCTTTCAAATATTATCACATGCTGTGTTTGTATTTAAGGTCATATTTGGTATCACGGACTATATGGTAATCACGTAAATACAAAATGGCTGACAATGCCGATTGCCATTGTGAAATGAAGAAAGTTCCGTCTTGTTGTCTTGTACCGGTATTTTTTTATTTGACGCATCGGCTATCTTCCACTGGGTCCGTTCAGCGGCTACGTTCTTACGGCAGACTTGCGCCTTTGGGTCGTACACGCACTAGTAGATACCGAGTGACTGACCGAATGAGCGCTCGTACATTTGGTGCTAATTGCTTTAGTGCAGCAGTACGTACTTACGTAGAATGATACTTAATACCAAAGCAATGAAGTGCTCCTTGTTTCAAAATTAAGTGGACTGACTATATTAGTGATGTGTCTTTTAGCACTTAAAAGATACAAATCGGGCTGTCACCAGCAGAACTGTGAAGTTCCTAGATAACAATCAAAATACACATATGTATCGGTAGTTGTACCATTTCACGAGCGCGTCCGAATAATTACAATTTAAAACATAAACATCCTAAGATTTATGATGAACCGAAGTCATGAATTAAAATAGCTATACATCATAGTAAGGTACAATTTCAGCCGCGCGTGTAAGGATATTTATTAATAAATCTTAATCTTAATCTTAATAAATCATTATTTTATATCTGTATGAAAAAAAAACTTAAATTTCATAAGATGAGGCCATTTACTTACAAGTCAAAGTATGAGGCATTTACTGTCAAACAGCCATCAGTGATATATTGGCCATGGCTTAGTAAATACACCCTTTCCGGCGAGGCCTCATGGCCGGGGTCATGAGCGCACTCATTGGGGAACATGCGTGCTCATGCCGATCAACGCCGGGAAGACGGCGACACGCATGCGATAACGCGCCACCGTGCACGCAGCACAGCGCAAAGCATTTTCGGCATCCTGAACAGTCCTCACCAATATGGGCCTGGAAAGCGGTTTTCTTATAGTCGCCCTTCCACCGCTAGAGCGAGTTACTATTTACAGTCATCCCCTCCGAGATGTACTTAAAGCCGTGGCACCAATTGGCGGCTCTAGTGTGATTTTATCGAATATCTGAAGCCCCCCTTCGGTGCGGAAAACGACCTCTCTGATGGTTTTACCCGGTAATAATTCGGCACTCCTTCCTTCCCCGGGGTAAAAAAACGTCCTCCCTATCCTATAAACTTTTTATAGATATATGGATGGATAAGCAATTAAACGGGTTATAATATAATGATCCGTGTGGTGCCGGCTACGAATAGCACCAACCCATCTCATCCCGTGGGTGTCGTAAAAGGCGACTAAGGGATTAGCCGGAGGATGGGCAGCAGCGTCCTTCGAATACATTAACAACTCAACTGCGATCGCCAACCCGCCTGCCAAGCGTGGCGATTGTGGCAAAACCCCTCAATGAGCACACACCGATATCGGTCATTGTGGTGATCTTTGAGGGAGGCCTGTGTTCAGCAGTGGACTCCATTCGGCCGAAATGATGATAATATAATGTAATAATAAGTACCTGCATAAAAAAACTATAATACAGTGTCTAACAATGGCTTAATTTAAAAATAATATACACCAGTAGGTCACAATAGATTTCTAATGGTTAAGATTAAGCGTAGTAAGTCAAAGCTGTTGATATTATCAAAATAATATCTAACTAGCATTACTTATAAATGTGAAAGTTTGTATGTTTGAATGTTTTTTTATCACGCCCAAATGGCTAGACGGATACGAATGAAATTTGTTGTAGAGGTAGATTATGTCGTGGAATATGATATACAATACTTTGTGTTTTAATGATAAAAGCGTAAATTATCACAAAAATTTCATTTAACTCTTAGTATACAATACGTTTAAAATTCTTGATTTATCATTGCCGGCCTTTCTGCATTCAGTGACAACTTCCAAATCTGATGTTAACGTGGTTTAGTTAATAATAAGATCCTGCATTTATAACCTACAACTTTAAGATCACCATCCCTACGTAATCTTCATTTTTCCTAGAAATAATGTATCTTAAATAATATAAAACTATATAATTAAGGAGAAATACAAACCAATTCATTCCGAATAAAAGGCTTAACTATTATATAAACAATGAATTCTGATATAGTAGTAGATAATCGAGAGCACAAACTAAAACAATAGATCTGCAGAATTCAGGGCAAAAGCAATAGATAGGTATGCCAAACTAATCTGCCGCACTAGTGCAACGGTCGTTCCCGGCCCGGCTTTTCCTACTACATTCAATTAGACTTGGCAATTTGTTAGGACACGTTCGAACTGACTACGGACTGAACACACTGTCTAGGGCAATTTTTTTCATTTACTCCACAGTCAGAAGGACCGCTACACCCAAAAATTGCGGATTTTTTTGTCATATTTGCTGTGTAACGATATAAAAGTAAGCCAAATAGTGCTGGCAACTACAGCCAAGAAAGGCAGAACTCGTCGAGTGCATAAAAATAACATAAAGTTAGTAACGTTTGGGTTTTAATGGCCTCGTATATATAATATATGTAACATTAATGTGCCGTGTATCGAAATTTTGTAACCAATTAATATTTATGTCAAATCTAATTAGCCCACTTTCAAATTTGAGAAGTTAAAGATGAATCATTGAACCGTTATATATATATTTATTTGAGTAACAAGAACAACACGAATAGCTATAAAAACCCGGTAAAAATTAATAATTCGCGTATAGCTTAACATAGCCGTAGCCAACGAGGCTGGATAGTCGCCAACTCGTTATGAGAAGCGAATTATCCACACGATCGGCTGCGACCAGCGACAAGCCCAGCTTACAACCATCCCGCACATATGCCGCTTTCATTCCAATGCCACTAAATATTATAGACATCTCAGAAGCGCGAGTTAATTATCACAATTAATTGAAGCCTGAATCTCCCATATCATCACTATAACGATCAACGACGTCTTTGATATTTAAGCTCAACGGCTGTATTCTCTGTTGGATTACAATTGATTAATATACTGTTAAGAAATTAATGTGTTTTCAGATAAGTACTTGCTACTGCCAACCTAAAGCATAACCATAAGTAACGAAAAAATATCAAACTGATAGATGCCATGTCCCTTACCTCTGCCCAACAAATCCTTAAGCATTCCAAAATATTATATCCATTGGTGTATCTATCAAACAAATGCTCGTCAAAGCTCCTTGATCCATTTGGGGACCCATAGTTTGTTTTAAATTAATGACATCTATATCTCACGATCCCTGGGAATAGTCCTTCGTATTTGTCATATAGATTATCTACTTTTTCTGTTTCCGACGTGTGATATATGTTATATTCGTCTGCTTTATCTTTATACCAAATAAGTCGTCAGTTATAACAGGTACTACATGGTTATGTAATCGAAGTGCTATAAAAATATCGGTACAACAGCACAGGTATGAAAGGATGAAAACAAAATTGATAAATTGGTGAAATACTTGAAAGTGTTTGCACATAGTCATTTATTTCCACAGCGCAGCGGGAAGTTCCGATATTTTAAAACATTGCGAGGTTGGGCCATTGTAAAATAAGTCATATTGCAAAGACGTAAAGATGATTTGAGAATCTTTTCACTTAATCGAAGAATAGCGGGAGCTCGCGTGACGTCATGGAAAAATTTATTCCCGAATGATAGGAAGGTTAACGAGCTATAGGTGTTCGTCGTTAAACCTGCCGTAAACTGTGCTAATGCGACGTGAGTCCCGTCTAGGGGGACTTACGTACGCATAAAAGGTGAAAATCTCCAATCTTTTTTTGGTATTGGAAAATATAAATTTATTGCTATTAATATTTCGTACGTATCTCAACCTTGACAAACGAAATTATGATTTTATTCCACGCGCCGACTAATTTGATTTAAGAGGAGTAATCAATTAGTGGGCGCTGAATGTGACTGCAAGCAAATAATTAATGTCTGCTAATGGATCGAATCATTATTTACCATGGTAAATGAGACTTTTATTTAGTGAACTGTAAAAGTAATTAGGCAAATTACACCTTATAAGTACAAATATCAACCAAAATAAATTTCTTATAGAATGCATTTTATAAGAAAGCCATCATACAGCTTCATCGGCACAATTTCGGGTTGTTTTCTAAGATCATCACAATATGTTTGTTTTTCAATGTTATCCTTAAAAACCCGTTAGCCTATATCTCTCTGATGCCACGAAAAGTTAAAGGAGACTCATCATTTTACAGAAATCGTTACATAGAATTTTGTGTTTTTCCATCACATTGTTTGCATATTTTTTTATTATTAATTGCTGCTGTTCGAAGTTCTTTACATCGCTCTTAGGTTTATTCGAATAGTCTTCTCCGGCAATCACTTCATCGATGTACTTAGCATAATCTTATTTATACATCGATGTAATAATTCGTAGACAACATCTTTCCCATATTTTTTTCCATGTACTTACTAAATTAAAACGCAATACTTTTTTAATGCGATTGTTTAGGAACTGAGACTCATCAACAAGGCTAAGGCCCTTATTTCAGAACGAGAATAGAAACTTAAGTCTAGATTGCATTAATCAATTATGCACCCTACGCAATAGGTCTAGCATTCATCAATTAATGAAATCTCGATTCAAATCCTACTTGAGTTTTGATTTCGATCCATATGTAGTACGGGCCTTTTTTTATTAGGCTAGTGGAAATTATTCATGAACTTCCTCCGCCCCGGGGAAGGACGAAGGGGCATGCCAGACTCCTACCGGTTAAAACCTGGGGTGGTCATCTTCGGCACCTTTTTTTTTTTTTTATTGATGTCCAGTGGAAATTCTACATGGAATTTCCTTCACCCCGGGGAAGGGTGAAGGGGTATGCCGGACTCCTACCGGCTAAAACCACTGGAGCGGTCATCTTCGGCACCGAAGGGGGGCTCCAGGTCCTCGTAAGATCACACTAGAGCCGCCCATTGGTGCCACGCCTTTAGGCACATCTCAGAAGGGATGACTGTAAAGCGGTCACCCCCTCTAGCGGAGGGAACGCGACTGTAAAAAGGTCGCCCCCCCAGGCACTTCTCGGGGAGGATTGTAAAGGATCCCCCCAAGCCTCGCTTTGCGCTATGTTGCGCACACGGCGGCACGTGACCACGTGCGCGCCACCGTCTTCCCGGGGGTCGCTCGGTGTGAGCACGCAGACTCCCGAATCTGCGCACCCGCGACCCCCGAGGCCCCCCACCATGAGGTGACGGCAGGGGGCTCAGGCGTGTTGGACTTGGGAGCCGGGACGGTTGTTGCCCCGGCGCCGTCTCGTCCTTCTCCGTGCATCTTCGGCACCTAAGGGGGAACCAAAGATGTAATACGGACCTAAAAAAAATTGGTTAGGTTGGGTTAGAACTGTGACCATACCAGACCCGAACCTAAAAATGTTTTGATAAACTGACACTTTGACTAACTGGTAGTTCCGTAAATTGTAATTTAATAAACAGATTTTCTAAGAGTTTCGTTCTTTGATCATATACAAAGTTATGAATTGAATTAGTGGAATCGTTTTCGGTGAAATGAATGAAAGTCGAATAAAGAAAGTTTCTTTGTAATAAAAGGCACACAATGAAAAGAACTAGTGGTGCAAATCAGTTAATCGTATATAGGATACGGCCTAAATCCTCATTTGTAAGCTGTATATGAAAACTCACTTATGATAACAGTAGAATAGAATAGAATCGATTATTCAGTAATTAAGTCATAGCAGTCGCTTTTACACGTCATATTGATACGACGGAGGTCATTTCACTACATGACAACCTCTGAGAAAAAATACCGATAGAATCTCAGGGTAAGGTATTTTTTTAAATTTGGTATAATAAAAAAAAAATGTTTTTATGGGAATACATATATAAGAGTAGTGTATAGGCAATCTATAACTAACGTGCTAGTGCCAAAAATCTGGCTCAAATAGCTACATCACATTCACATTTACATTATTAATAAATAAAATTATGTAATAATAAATTACAGATCAAATTTTTTGTTTGGTAATTTAGTAGTAGTGTAATTTAGATTAGTTTTATACTTAATGTTACAATTATAAATCAATTTGCTTGCTCATAATGCAACGTAATAGTACACACGATCATGACCGCTTGCTCTTAAACTGCTAACCACCAACCACTAACTTGTAAATTTCTACAAGTAGGTATACTTATAAAGCGACAACATGCATACTTGAGAGCGCAAGAAAATTTTTAAGTCTCCGCGTCATGGCTTCAACCTAATTAATTTTAAGCCCAGCACTTCTCAAGTAGAATATTATCTCCGAAATAAAATTTTAAAGTTACTATATAAACACAAAACGTCCATAAACTGACTTGGATGGAACTAAAATTCTGGGTGGCAACAAACGGCTCTGCCACCCTCAGTCAGTATTAATCCCGCGGGGGACGCAACTTTTTAATAGGTTTAAGACCAAAAGTCCCTGGATAAAATTTACAAAACAAGCTTTAGAGATACACCTGTGTAATTATTTACTGGGTAATGAGTATATTTTTAGTGGTAACGTAAGTTATAAATTTTATTTGTCACCTTATTGAGACAATTTACGCACGTGATAATGAAGACTGTTATATGGATGATCACAAGAGATGATTGGAGTATAGTTTGTTTAATTAAAAGGTTTTAATATTTAATTATAGGTAATGTCTTAGGTTTTCGCGATTATTACACATTATAATAAAACAATTTTAAACGAATTAGCTATACACGCGATCTAATCCGTTTAAAATTGTTTTATTATAATTATAGGTTTTAATATCTATCTATCATGAAATTCCTTACTCAATACACAATATTCTGTAAGTATCTATCTACCTACTTACCTATACTTGTTACAATTTTTTTCTTCTTTATTAATAAGGCCATCACAACTAATCGCAATACCCCTGTACTAGTTTGTACTGTATTACAGTGTGATATTATGCTTCGTTCCTGTGACCATATGTGTACAATCAACAAATGACTAAGTACGGGAAGGAGAATGTCTGATCCTCAATACAGTTTTCCGTTTAGCTAATACAATACTAATTTATAAGTTTAATTATATTTAACTATTAAGAAAAGAGAAATTGTAAAATAACAAGGCATGGGCAGACAGTGCGTGAGTGTGTATATATTATATGTAGATGTGTACCTTTAATATATGTGATTGTGTAGGGTATATGTTAAGGATATCGTAAATATGTGTATGTTTAAGAAGGTTAATGACTGCACGGTTGGTGCAGTGGCTAATACAGTCGTCTAGCTATTGTAGTACTTCAATGGAATGCAACTTAAGGTAGACATTCTTTGGAAGTGTTAAGTCGAGTATATCCGGGCGATGGTTAACATTGCTGGGGTAGTGGCTGGGATACATCGGGGCGATGATGTCAAAATTGTGAAGGGTACTGAGGGAGTACAATTTACTTCCTCTGTGGTTGTGGGTGAGACAGTTCCATGACTCATGTTTGGCATTAAGATCCCCCACCACTATGACGGAGTCGCCTAGATCGAAGTGAACTTCGAGATCCGTTTCGATAAGATCGTCTTGGACATTGGGGGTTATGTAAGCACACACGTAGACACTAGGGTGATCAGTTGGTGACCTGTCATGCCTATCCTGCACACAGATGCCTCTAGATTGGAAAGGGACGGAGTATCTAGGGGCATACAATAGAGGGATCTCTTATATATCTCTTATTAGTCTGTAACTGAAAGCCTTCCTAAAAGCAATAAAAAATAAACATTTTTGATCAAAATTTTGTAAATGGCCTTTACGAGTTGGACCCATGTCCCCGCGTATAAGCCTATCAAAGGACCGGGTTCATCCTTACATAGGACGAGGTGATGCCAGTAAGAGTTCAGTGTGCCCCTTAGCACTCTCCAAGGTAAAACGGGGGTAAAGTCCATGAGGATATATGTACAAAAAAAATAGCGATCAACAGTTAATTGTGTCCCTTCTATTCTTCAACCCACTATACATCATTCTAAAGATTTTGTACACAGTCAATCAATTATGCAGACACAAAAATCGAACATGAAAAACACGACCGTCACTCATTCTTTGCCCTTTATTTAGGTACATTTGTATAAGTAGGTTATATAAGAGTGCTTTTGCCAAATTTGCCAACAACAAGACTCGGTCCAAAGCCGCTGGGGTTTGACCAAAGTATACAGTCAATACGTAGCAATAACAGTTAGTAATGATATTCAATGGATAGTTCGACCTCTCAACAACTACTGAACAATTCCTGGCGACCATTAATTAACTGTCTGAAATACTGTTTGCTAAATAAATATAGGTATGTAGGTAGTGAAGATATCTAAGCATTATATTTACGTGAAAAGATTGGTCGGTTTCTATACCATGACGGCGGGTGCTAGCTTTTATTAAAGTACAGTATTTTTTATTATTAATATAAGTATCCGTGTCGTGTCTGGATTAAGATTTACATTATTAGCCTATATCGGTCCACTGCTGGACATAAACCTCTCCTAGCCTGCGCCACAACTTAAAAATAGCACCACTCCATATCCTTACGTGAAGTCGTAAAAGCCGACTAAGGAACTCTAAACCAAAGAGATGGGCAGCAACGTCCCTTCTGTGGAACAGTAGTCATTCTGCACTCACGAACCCGCCAGCTAAACGTGGAAAAATGCCCCCCAAAATGACGACACACGGCATGTAACCGGATGTTGCGGATATATGGTGGAGCTCTTTGTTCAGCAGTAGACGTTGTTTATGATATGATGTTAATAGATTATTTATTCATTTATAAATCAGTGCAAAAATACCCAACAAAACAAAACTCCTCATCATTTCGGCCCAATAAAGTCCACTGCTGGACACAGGCCTCCCTCAAAGATCACCACAATGACCGATATCGGTGTATTGTGTGCTCATTAGAGGGTTTTTCCACGCTTGGCAGGCGGGTTGGCGATCGCAGTTGAATTGTTAATGTATTCGAAGGACGCTGCTGCTTATCCTCCGTCTAATCCGTTAGTCGGCTTTTACGACACCCACGGGATGAGATACAAAACTCCTCCCATGATTTAATTCAATAATATTATTTACCACATTTATCTACGATATAAAATGCTCAATAAAAATACACTCATAAAAATAACGTAAACATTTTTCAAGTTATTCCAGCGCCGTTTTTCACCCTTGTTCGTCGGTCGTCCCAATTTTCAGGGCTGTAACTATACAGCCATACAGCAAGTGAAAGTAAGCAATAAACAGAACATTTCGACTTGGCCATTAATCACAGTTACAAACGCGATGTCTGTCAACGTAATCACATCTTTTCTGGAATGCGCACGTAAATAGGAATCGGTCTCAATGATTTATAATGCTACTTTACCACTTAAGAGTTTTAATTGTATTAGGAGTGTTTACGAAATAAGCTCTAATTTAAAATAATACTAACATAACGTTAGCCTGCTGCGTTATTTTTAGAATCATTACATTCATTTATTTATCACTATGGATAATTAATTCCTCAGAAACAACAGGAAATTTCCGGGTGAATTTTTCCTTAAATATCGTATAGATAAGCCTCTGCAAGTAATTATAGTTGAAGACGACGACGGATCGACGGTAATCTATACCGAAGCCCGGTGGCTCTTTTTTGTCTACTTCTTACCTACTCTTATCGTAACGTAAACGGCTAAAGCCCTATGGTGTTTACATTGTGCCGGAGTCATGGAAGGTGCTCTTGCATCCGTCCGCAACCCCAGCAGTCCCGGTCCGCTTGGTCGTCTCGTCGGAGGGGTGAAAACATGGTTCCCTCCTTCGACCCGTCTATGAGGGGCGCGCCCGTCGTCAACCTCCGGATCATCTACTGCGGATTGAGAGAGTGATCATTACCTACCGTTATCTCCATGCAGCCTCTTGCGAGACTACTGCCTTGCAGAAGAAAATCACCTCATTCCAGCAGCTGTGACCGCACCAGCAGCTATGACCGCCACTGGTCACCTTGATGAAAATTTGTCAAAAACAATATCAATACTACAGTGAAATCGAGCTACTAGCGGAATCTTAAGCTTAGTACTTTAGAGGCTCAGTTTCAATGAACAAAAACAAAGAACGATTGATGAACATACAAAGGACCAATTTCCAAAGTAATTATTACTAGAAGAGTATTTTCTAACAACAACATAAGTTGAGATGTAATTTCAATCGGTAACCAACTCAATGGTATTGTTCGCCTGAAGCATATTGATTTAGGTGGAAAGTGGTACTCAATAACCGCTCTATCTAAAACTGAGGTCCCAATGAGCCAAAGTTATTATAGCTATCTATTGCAAAAGTTTAGAGTAAAATTACATCTTTACCGGCGATATTAAATTTCTGTTGTCTCGTGTGATTTACGATGTCTTTGTTCGCTTATTAACAGGTCCAGTTACAGCATATTGATTTTCAGAAATTTGCATTCAATAACGTCGCTAGAAGTTCTAAGTATGTATTTATACAGGTCAGATCTAAAGGTGTAGTTGTAGGCATAGAAGGTAAACCTAGATCTACTGATTATTTAATAAAACATGAAAATATTAAGAAGTAATAGTGTTAAAGTCAAGCTGTTAATAAAAAGACGGTCATCTGTCTATCTCGTGAGACGTCCTCCAACGAGAGTGATAGACGACCTAGTGAAGGTATATGGAATACGGTGGATGTGGGCAGCATATTACCGCTCGTTGTGGGAATCTATAGAGGAAGCCTTTGTTCAGCAGTGGACGTCCTTCAGCGGATATGATGATGATGAATAAAAAACAGCATTTTATAATTTATCAGTATACCAATAACCAATGATAATTGTGTTATCTTTTTTCTTATAATATAGAAAACGAAATTCAGAACCGACAGCTAAGCTTTTACATTTCTGCAACAAGGATAACGAAATATAAAATACTGTCCGTGTCAAACTTTAGCATTATCTGCAAGAATTATTAATATTAAAAAGTAATTTATAATTCGTTTAAAACTGAATGCCGCGACTTCGACAGGTGCTCGAAAACTTTGTTAATAAATCCATATTGAGCGTCACTCAGACCCTGCGTTTGATTTGTTTGCTTAAGATGAGGTCTCCTTTAATTTGGTTACTACAAAACTGTATTAATTATTATTATACAGTTCGGGTATGTCGTAATGCTATAAAAAGTAATGTAGATATAAATTTGTTGAGTATTTAAAGATTTATAAAAAATCATTCATGACATGACACGAGTATTATCGCAACATATTATAACTACTACTCCGTATAGTGGGTCATCGCCTTGTTTATTCACAAACATTGTGGCAACGGAGGTTTTATTATAAAACACTTTAAAAATACAGTTCGTAGAAAAAATTAAGGAAAGGTTTCTCGACTGTCTGCCTGACTTTATTAGGTTCCAAAACGAAGGGGAGGAGACACTCAACACGTTGCGAACTTCTTTCTCTTCGCAAATAATTAAGGGCCCGTGAGGATAGCTATATCACAAAAAACCGGATATGTGCTGGTACAACTCGCGTGATAGGGTTCCGTACCATGACTATGTTATCTGCCATTTATTTTATAAATCTGACCCAAATACATTTGTGCTAACTAAAAACAAGTGTCTGTGTCAGCTCCGACGCACGACTGGAGTTTACTCCGAAAGTACAATTGTCTCAGTAATTAATAGGCAGCGAGGGTTAAAAAATAAAAAGCATGTTTACATGTACGATATATATCATATATAAAAATGAATTATAACCTGCCTAGTAACTACATCCACGTGTTCGTCGGATTATCTTCCACCGTCACTTAAACTAGATTTTCCATATTTTTTATTTAATCATTCCACTGCTTATTAATGATGAATGATAACGTTATTCAATATCAATATTTACATATATTAAATGAAATAATATAAAACTTTGACATCAACCGAAATTTGACACATACATGACTTTGAGGCAGACGGTGCGCAGAAAAACGTAACGCATTTTAGTTAATGCTCGACAAAACCTCACTCTTCATAAATTTTTCATATATATATATAAATCCCCGGTATATTATATACAAACCAATTCTTATCCTTTATCTAAGGATAACAACAAAATATTTTATCATTGTTTTTTGCATAGCGGTTTCAGAACTTACGAAAATGAACAATAAGTCATTCAAAAGAACAACATTATATGTCAATGAAATCAATAGTTTTTCGCTGTTAAAGACATAAAACACTTCTCAGCAAACAAATATCTTGTTAAACTACGTCTGTTTCATGATGACAATTTAAGCGAAATATAAATGTAAAATGACTTAGTCCAAAAGGAAAGAACTACTACCGACATATGCAGCTGCTGCTTGTTATAATTTTAATTGACTTAAACTAGTGAGGATGAGACTAATTGTTGGCACCCCTCTCATAATAAATAATAACATATGTAGGGGAAGTTTTGCTGATGTCACTGCGTTGCAGATCCAAGTATGTATCATCTTCATGAGACTTGTGTAATATGGTTTATTATTATAAACAAATACACTCCCGCGCAGCTGTTTCTATTATGAACCAAGGGCAAGCGAGTGATAAATTCTATAACATAACAAAAATAAATATATATTTCTAGATACTCCCAGATGCACTCTGAATTACGTTGATAGCTAGCTCAACTTTCATTAGGAGGCCTGCCGATGGAGATTATTCGAGTTCCTGGAGCCTCCCTTCGCTGCCGACGATGATGGTTTTAGCCGGTAGGAGCCTGGCATGCCCCTTCGCCCTTTCCCGGGGCGAAGGAAGTACATGATTTCCACCGGATCAAAAAAATAAAAATAAAGGAGGCCTGCCGAGCGGTGGGTCCTGGTCGATCGAAGCGGGCAAGATCTTTCTCTGCTGGCAGACACTACTGCCTACTACTGCTACTAAAGGGAGCTAAATTACAGAATTAAGGAATCAGAACGCATATTTCTTAACTTTTCGTAAGTGGTTACGTGGCCTGTTGACCTGACACATGGAATGCGGTTATTTGTTCCACAGAGTAAAGTAATAGTTTGTTCTCCGGATCAAATCCACCCTTTAATTCTACTTTTTGGAATTTGTTTTGCATTAATTTTATTCTCTTGAAAAGCAATTTCTATATTAATTATTTAGTCTGGTGTAAGTAGTCAATATTATTATTTTATTGTTTCTCTATTACACTGGTTTATATCCCCTGTAAGGGGGAACCCGGTCCTTTGATAGGCGTACGCGGGGACATGGGTCCAACACGCAGAGACCCTTTAGAGAATTTTAATCTAAAATGTAATGGGACACTAACCGGGGACTCTCCATCGCTACACTATAAAATGCAGTCTTGGATTGTCCCCGGAGGTATAAAACTATTGTATGAAATGGAAACTACAAGTGTAAGGTCTATTGTAATGGATTAATGGATTTAATACTAAGAAAAACTGAAAAAACGGCGTCTGCCTTTCAACCTTTAAAGTGAAATTCTGTGGCAGACGGTGACTCGCCACTCGAAAGATGGGCCCCCTAAATGGCACTACAGGCGACAAGGAGCAACACCGGTGTGAGCGGCATTTCATTTCATTTTATTTATTTATTAATATGTGTAATATATATAATGTAAACAAGCGAGCATTAGCGCCACCTATAACTTTTTACTATATTAGCGACTCTTCTTATGTGTTCACTTTTAATTAGCAATCAAGATAATGTAAAAGTTCCACCATTCAGAACTAGATGGCGTTGTGCTATGACGTAATACTTCTGAATGCGGTTTTTAAGATTCTCCAAAAGTTAATGACTACCCGGAGGTTTCCTAGTGAAAGTTGAGTTAGCTGTCAGAGAGACCACTGCACTCTAATTTTCATGTCCCGCAACATAGCCGACACTACTGCCGGCAGAAAGAGATCTTGCCTGATCCGACCGACTAGACTACGATCAGCAGCTCGGACAGTCCACACGGGCACTTCTTTGAGCGTTCTGCGTGGTTCTTAAATCGCGTCCATTTTCAAAAAATGCTCGTGTTGACTTGTGGTGTTACACCTCACCTTTGACTTATACAACTCATACATTTGATAAATAGCTAGCGGGCATTTTCACTTCACTTTCGTTCCACTCGAAAATGAATTTTTTTCCACAAAACGCGTAAACGACAATTTATTCATTTCGTTAGAGTTGCCGTACGTATATATACATAATTTACTTTAAAATAAATAACTAAATAATTTACCTTATTATTTTAACTTAACCTCCTCCAAAATGTGAAATTTATTTATTTCACTTCACCGACAGACATTCGACTTCACCAAAATTTTACGAAGTAGCCCCAAATGTCAAAATTATCGAAAAAAAACTATTCTGCACCTCCTTGGGTCCCTAATTCTAAAAGAATCCTTTCCATCTTACAAAAACAACAAATACAAAGTTTCAACTACATTTCCGAAAGACTTTTCAAAATTAATTTCCATTCGGCCTTTACTTTAATTAGGTACTGTTGTTTTGGACAAATATTTATGTATAGCATAGAAGAATCTATGGAAGCAGTGTGGCTGCTTCCAGCTTTTAGAGAAAATAGATATCATTATAAATTAACCTCAGTTTTAAATGTGGCTCTGGACGACCGAGCTTGGATACAGGACTCACTGCGCATTCACAAAATTTTCTTCGGCGACCGCAAAATTTCTAGTGTCAGTTCATGTGCTCTGTCCATAGTACTGATAAGCTAACCAGGAAATGTTTACCATCCACTCTGATTGATTTTGAGGTACCGTGCTTGACTGATGCTGTAAAATGACTTGCCCGAATACGGTTTTGCCGCAGAATCCTTGACAGTGGGATGAGCCGTTCTACATTTTGATAAGGAAGAATTGAATGAATACGTCTACCAGTGCGTGCTCATCTATTTGCTGTGGGCGAATGGGGGTCAGAGTTATGGCTTCAAACGATCCCGTCGTCTAACATAGACACTATGTTGGAAGACTTTACTTTTCGGCTCATTGCATGCCTTCGTTTAGATGCTCCTTGCTCTTGATCGGGGCACTGTGGTGCAGTTGTCGACCCTCTCGGACACCAAGGCCTATCTTACAATAGAAGTACCGGTCGTATAGCATAGCATTCCAATATTAACGTCATTATTCGTCGTTCTCTTGCGTACCAGCTATATGAGAACCCAATGGCACGTGACTATGGCAAAATACCGGAAGGTATATCGTTTCCACCTTGGAAAATGGTTAGGCCTCTGGTGTGGGACGCAACTTGTGTCGACACGCTTAGGTCATGGGGTCCGAGTGCACGTGTCCTTTTCAAAGATATTGCGAAACGGGTGGTTGACACTTCACTTGACCCGAGGCCTTTTCTTTGGTCAAAGAACAAGCATTGCCAGTTGACGTGGCAATGCTGCCAGTCTTCTAGGAACATTACCAGCTGTCAGCGATGAGGAGGAGTACTTTGACGCCTAAATGCCAAAGTTTTTACGGTATAATTTTTTATCTATTGTTACCTATTTAAGGCATAAATATCATACTTAACATTATAAATGTGAATGTAAGTTCGTTTGTTACGCTTTCACGCGAAAACTACTTAACCGATCATCATGAAACTTTTGTACACATATTCTTGGAGGTATTAGAAATAACATGAATACTTTTTGTTGATTTATTTTTGTCTTTTTTACGAAAGAAAAAAATTCACTTATTTAATGGCTACAATGCGAGCGAAGCCGCGGGTAAAAGCTAGTTGTATATATTTTTAGTTATGTGTATATAAGTTTCATCTACTCGTAACTATTAAGTCTTTTATGACAATTAATATTTATTTTCACATCTAAATTATACAATTAAATAAAGTTTTCCGTGTAACATAAATTATATATACTACGTACTAAAATACTACATATTATAATTTAAACTTTAATTTCAAAATATTTCTTAAAACGCTTGCATCACATATTCATATCGCAATTATTCCGGTTACAATACATTAATTACATTTGGACATAATAACATTTCGCTGTAGTCCTAATAAGTACGTAGAGAGAGTAGAGTTCACCAAAACTAATGGAATTTAAACTAATTTAAATACATTAGGCATGCGACCTTTTCATATACCTACCCATACGTCGACTGTCGTTAGAAATACCTAAAGGACCGTAGGAGGATTTATCGAAACTTTCCACGGCGCATAATGTGAACCCTTTGAGACGGGAATACTAATTTTCAAGCTCTGTAACGCCCACTAACGTGTTAAATAGTCAGTTTAAGGACCTTGTCTATTTGTTTCAATTACGTGAAGAACTAAATAGTATTAACAACTGTGTGTTTCGAAATAATTTGGCTTGCATGGTCCCTTGATTAAAACGCATATTGAATTAAAATAGCTTACTTTATTTCAACAGTAGTCTATAGAAGGCTTTAGTATAAAGAAAGTAGTGCTGGTGCTACTTCGGTTTAACGAGGTTCTACGTAATTGCTGCTTTAAATATTACTCGCCTCTTTGGTAAAACACCGCGAATACTGAGTACGTCATTCTTGCTACCTGGAACACGTGTAAGTATTAGCTTTATAGTAATTTTAAGAAATATTTACGACTAAAATGACGAGATGTTTAGAACTCGTAAAGTCAAACTGGCTTATATACATCGTTTTTATGAAAGACGTTCTGTATGCTACGTTTCCAGGTCTGCGAACGGTACACAATAATCATCATCATTACATTATCCAAAAGACGTCCACTGCTAAACAAACGTCTCCCCCATCGATTTCCACGATACACAAGCTTTTTAACTTATCCCATATATTATTACCAATTCAATTAAATTGCTTTCAGTTACCTTATTTATATGACTAAACAATATACATTTTAATTAATTCCAACAAATTCCAGGAAGGATGAATCGGATTTTTTATTACTTACGGACACGAAAGTTTCGTAAGACAAATCTTGAATACCGAACGCTTTAAAGATTAGGGGCTTTTGCGCCTGTGCACAGCCTATGAGCACCAGTCGTCTAATATCCTTAGTCATCTCTAACTCGCAGAGATGCCAGCCACAGTAAAACATAGCGTTGGAAAGCAAGGATGCCTGAAAAATGAGCAATTTAAACAATATGATCAAGTCTGACATTGTGTCATTTGTATCCAGACCTATATGCGAAGTCTGTCTTGTTTGATAAATTAGTGATGTTGCAATATCTTCTTCCTTCTTCTTAGGTTCAGGAACACTTCGAGATGCATAGGCCGAAGACAACTTGTCTCTATCTAGACCGTAATAGGAACATTATTCTGTTACTATATCGTAATTAAACATAACTAAGATATTTTAGCATTCGAATAGCAAAATTTCATAAGTATCTTGCCATTACTTTTTGTTGATAGAATGTTTAAAATATTGCAGACAAATAATGTCCTAAGTAAGTTGTAGCGTCAACATAAAGAGAAGGTCCTTATACAAGAGATTACTGATGACTTAGATCATTAATCGTTACTTCAAACGTTTCTGCGCTGAAAGCTGTATCTAATTCATGTAATATTCAGGCATGTATTCATGAGCCTCAGCCCATTTCGTGTGAAATCCAGGGCTACATACTATAGACTAGATATATTTCTTAATACGACAGGATTATTCTCTTAAGACGGGTCTAAACTTGCAATAAACTAGTATTTCTATATATTATTATCTATATAACTAACTAAAAATAAAAAATATGTTAAAATCGCCTAACAGTTATATAAAAATATTGTTCACTGTTCAATTACTGTTAATAGTAAAAAGCACTTTTTTGGCATGGACTTCCTCCGCTCCGGCTCTTAGCGGCTAAAACCCCACGGTGTTTGACGGGCCCAACTCTGTGCGACCTGGCTGGCCTCACATACACAGAGGCGCGCGCAGTACACACACGCCACCGTTTCAGGCCTTTTTCTGTTAGAGTGACGAACTGCCCTTAGTTTGTCGCCCAAGGGCGAAGCCAGAAATGCGAAGCGTCGCATGGTGGCTGGAGATCGTTCAGCGCCCTCCTCCGGCGCCCGCACTCGTAGCATTTTCTGCGGCGGGGATCAGAGGTGATCTGCTCCCGTCCTCACTCTGCTTCCTCCTTTGCTTGCACCAAGTCCTCACAAAAGGAGGTGATGGCATCCCACAAGCTTTCGCTCCGGCGATGGACAGAACCACGGCCGAAAGCGAGAGGTCACTCCGTTTGAAGCCCCGGGGAAAGACGAAGGGGCATGCCGGACTCCTACCGGCTAAAAACACTGGGGTTGTCATCTTCAGCACCTAAGGTGGGCTCCAGGTCCTTGAATGATCACACTAGAGCTCCTTTCTCGGTCTATTCGACACCGGTAGCTACTTTCCGAAACGCCCATGGTTCGAGAGTACTGCGTCACTCGGAGGGTGGGGGCGCCATGCCGCCTCTCTAGCCATGGCTATCACGGCGTGCCCTAAATTGGTCGAGGGGGCCTCAGGTTAGCAAAAAAAAAAGCTGCAGGAATGCGGCTTAGGATAGGACAAGATGTCGCATATACTCTGGATACAATGTTTATTGGACCCTATGGGACGGGCTAATACGGATGATTAATATCATTAAAATGCCAAAATAAAAACTCGTAGTTTAAATAAGAAATAGGTCACCAAAGAAAATATTTACCTGGTAGGTAACCTCCCCCGCGTTCCACAAGTTTAGCGCCAACAGTAAGAAGAGTGAGCTGACGAACGTGTACGTCATGAAGGAATTAGTCAGATCAAGATGCGGAGACAGCTGAAAATTTTGCATAATACAGTGGTACCTTTATTTAATAATCTAAACTAACAACAGTAACTTGCTTCTTGTTATCTTAGAGTTATTTTGTAAGTGTATTTAGACTAGAAAGAGATTTCTTTTTATTGTTAATGACCGCTAAAATTTGTAACGAATTTATTTACACTAACTTCATCCAATTATAATAGAAAACAGTACATAGGTGCATCTATCTAAAAAAGTTAAGATGTGAAAGATATTCCAAAAATATTATCCATACCGCTAAACGCAGCAAAAGTAACACGGCGACGGCGGAACTTTCACACACTTGGAGTGACATTATTATTCCGAAAACACGATGTATCTCGTCTGCTAAACTAAACAAAAAACATAACATAATGCCTTTATGTCTACAAAAAACTTTCAGCTAACGTTGGCAGATTGTCAATTTTGTACGAATCTTGTGCAAATGGTTAGGGATAATGCTGATGTTGTTATTTGTCATAGTAAACGGGCTTTACAGATTTTTATAAAGGCTTTCTGTTATAATAGCTCTATAGCTAACACTTGCTGTAACAGGTGTGTTATTTATTTAGTGTCTTTTGCATTACAGAACCATTCAATTATGCTCTACCTACTCTATCGCGACAACGATACAATTTATTGTCCTAATATTTTTATCACTTTTTTTTAATGAGACGATATATGTATAGCATGAAAAATGGAAAATAACCTCTTGTAGAAACACATTCATTGTGTCCGTAAATCCTGCTTATTTCATGTTCACGAAAAATAGGTATACTGAATAATACTATAACAAAACTTAATCAACAGAACTTACTATAGCAGTTATTGGTGCATTCCAATACCTTCCAAACTTGTAGCTTTTAGTTTGTATATAGCTACCCTTTTCTTTATTATTTTCAAATCGTTCTCAAGTTCCATTCGTATTCGTTCTAAGTGATGACAAAGCGTAATAAACTTATACGCCATGGTGATTAAGTGTGTGATTAGCATGCGGTCAGCAGACGTCATCGAAAGCATCATGTACAACATACGAGGAGGGATCAAAAAGTAGTGAGAACGACGTACTCCTTGGTGAGAAAAAGAAATACTGGCAGGCATAGCTCAGATACAATATGTATCTGAGCTATGCCTGCTTTTTATCTCGCTTCGTAACAATGGATGATGTTCCATCATTTTGATCCCGAGACAAAACAGCAATCTCCGCAAAGGAAACGGCCATCATCACCGACGCCGAAGAAGTTTCGTATCGTGACATCGGCTGGCAAGGTTATGGCCTCAATATTTTGGGACTCAGAAGGGATTGTTGATTGATTACCTGGAGCGTGGAACCACTATTACATGCCAATATTACGCAGCTTTAATTCCCAAGTTGAGGAATGATATCAAAGAGAAAAGGAGAGGGAAACTTCGAAGGGGCATGCTGTTTCATCACGACAACGCACCCGCGCACAGGTCTTCAGTTGCGATGGCTGCCATTCAGCAAGCTGGCTTCGAATGGGTTCACCCCCCCCCCCCCCTTATTTACCAGAACTGGCGGCTAGCGATTATTATCTGTTCCCCAAATTGAAAAAATACTTAAGGGGAAACATGTACGAAGACGATAACGAGGTGATGGATGCCGTGGAGAGCTTTTTGCAGGACCAAGACAAACCATTTTTTGTTAAAGTGATTAATTCCTTGGAAAAGCGCTGGACTCGGTGTGTAGAGAGACTCGGAAACTATGTAGAAAAATAAATTATTAAGTTATCAATAGTCATTATATCTCATTCTCACTACTTTTTGATCCCTCCTAGTATATACTTAATAATACAATAACAAAAATTAATCAATAGTGAATAGAACTTACTGTAAAAGTTTTTGATGCATCCGAATACCTTCCAAACTTGCAGCTTTTAGTTTGTCTGTAGCTACTCTTTTATTTATTATTTTCAAATCGTTCTCAAGTTCCATTTGTATTCGTTCTAAGTGATGACAAAGCGTAATAAACTTATACGCCATGGTGATTAAGTGTGTGATTAGCATGCAGTCAGCAGACATCATCGAAAGCATCATGTACAACATGTATACTTAATAATACAATAACAAAAATTAATCAATAGAACTTACTGTAAAAGTTTTTGATGCATCCGGATACCTTCCAAACTTGCAGCTTTTAGTTTGTCTATAGCTACTCTTTTATTTATTATTTTCAAATCGTTCTCAAATTCTATTCGTATCCGCTCGAAGTGATGACAAAGCGTTATAAACTTATACGCCATGGTGATTAAGTGTGTGATTGGCATGCAGTCAGCAGACATCATTGGAAGCATCATGTACAACCATGTTATGTAAAAAAATATTCGGAAAATCAATGCCACGACTGAATTGTCATCATAAAACGGTAAATATGTGACCACGGTATAAAAAGGGGCCCCTGCAAAAGAAACGGATACAATAAGGAATTTATGGTTATAGTTGATCTGGTTACCCGAATGATACCATGAAAGTGACTTTAAGTTGCTTGCATTGCAATAATAAAGATAATTTAGTGCAGGATACATATGCATGACTTAGCTTTAAGGAAAACATAGTAGGTAGTTGGAACAGATACAATGCATACGAGTTTTGCAAAGACAACTGAAATCGTAAAGTGTATCATGGAAAATACTCAGGGTATTAAATGCCAATACATTTTGTAGATACGAACCTTCTGTAATCGACCTTCTCGCACTCTCAACCCCATACGCTATAAGAGACAGGTAAACCGAAATTACGTACAACCATATACCCACTTTCACTTTGCGGTATTGTTTTTTCATAACGTAATCCTCTTCAAAATTCTCCCCGACAGTAGCCATTTCGTAGTTTAATTTCCTTATGGTTTTTTTATGATATAATAAAAGTAGCATTTTAGTAAGCACGATGTTGTGTATAGCGGAAAACATGACTGCTGAATTTTTCTCTACTTCGGGAAAATTTCCGAACAATGCGGCGAGGTTTTCTAGGAAAATCATGGTTATGTAAACGGAGAATGTTATCACGCTGTACAACTGATAAGATCCACTTTCCTTGTATACGTCTTCGTACCAACAGTTGCCAGCACCGGCATAGTACACATACCTACAAACATTCCTAAGCAACCGTTTTGTATTTAGAGACATTTATCCTATTAAAAAATATTGGTCTTATCGAATATACTTTTAAGTAAAGTAATCTCGACACCAGCTCACAGTATGAAGGTGGATCGCGTTCTTGGAAAAATATATACGAGTATAAGTTATACGTTAATTAAGCCTACTGTTAAGAAATAATTATCAGTAGTAGTAAAAACTTGTAACATGAAAACAAAAAGAACCTTTAACGAAAGTAATATTTAATGAGAACAATAGAAAAAACTGTTACATGTTACCTTTAATTAGTAGGCTGTTTCGAATTAAAATATTAAAATATTCATTGTTATTAATGATGCTTCTCTGTATTGTATACGTTGAAAATTGAGAAAGTTCGCCGTAGGTATAACATATTGTTTATGATTAATTAATTACTTGACTAATTAATGTGAAGAGCGTTATATTAGTGTCTTTTGTGACTCAACGTTGCAGTAATAAACGTTGATTACTTCGTAATAATATGATGGTGTATGCTGAAAAGGCTCGAAATTAATTAATTATTAATTCAAGTTATATAATTGGATTATATTACAGAAATGATACGACTACTGCAGTCGTGATTCGTCATAGTTAAGCTAGTGAAGATATAAGTCGTGTAAAAATATACGTGCTTAATTCATACCTTGAACACCTTTACCAATAGTACGTTGAAGATCTCATGTATATTTCCTAAAGAGCCAAAATACAGAATGTCAGCTGTCTTGTTAACATTTAGGAGACGAGTGAAGGTAAAAAACATGACAAATACAAAATGTAGGCTATATAAATAAAAGAGTATTTATTTGAGAAAGTATGTACAACAGTAGTATTAACTGTGTCGAGACTTCATTTTAGGCTTTAGTAGTATGGATTTCCCTTAGCTCTACCATCATCATGACGTCATAGTGGCCGTTGGATCGTGACATACGGCGCGTACATGATTTTCACTTTATCTTCCCTTTTCTTTACCTTAGGTGTATGTTTCGTGTTCTAACCGTGTGGTGTCCGAATTAAGAATATAGCACCACTCCATCTCCTCCCGTGGATGTCTTAAAAGGCGACTAACGGCTGAAATTAATAACCGATCTAATCTAAAATCTTTGGCGCTCGGGTTTGTGAGCGCAAAATGACTGCAAAGTACTGCTGTTCCTTATCGTATCTTATCTTATCTTTACCGTTCGTCTATGATCCCGGCCTTTATTCAGCAGTGGACGTCTTCTGGCTGATATGATGATGATCTGTATAAAATAAAATATTAAATTAAACTTCGCACTCAATTGTTTTCCATAATTTATCAAGAATTCTCCAACACATTGTAATGAATACAATGTCAAATTGAGTTTATTTAAAAACAATAACCATTTCACCCAAGCACAGCTACGAGTAAATAAGATAATGCCCCAAAGAGATTGCGCAATGATTTTATCTAATCCGTTTCGTTCAGTTCATTTCTTCAAATAATATAAAATTGCTGTTTGTTTAGGCAGTTAAATAAATAATAAATGAACAAAAATAAAACGGAAAGTTCCGAATTTATGTATAAGATAACATTTTTTACAAAGCTTAATAGTTTAAAGTAAGTGTGATTCCAAAATCTACTAACTTGACTGAATATAATGGCTTAAATGTAAAACTCAATTTGGTGTCTGCAATCAAGGTAATCCATCTTACCAACGTGAAAAGAAATTTCCGTTAAGAAAAACGAGACGTTTCATGACATTGCTAACAAAACGAGTGTTTCCAATCTTTACACGTGTGATGGCTAGAAATTGATTGATTAGTTATACTGTGTTCAGAGTCTAGCCTTATGTTGGGGTCAGCTCAACCTCTTACTCATATTTTGTTGGTACCTTATTGTCTCTGCATCACCCAAAGGTCGTCAGATAGAAAATGCCTACAACATTAAGACCGCCTTTGTGCACTGTTGTACATTAAGCTTAAGTAAATAGATGCAAGTAAATATCAATATTGTACATAAAGCGTAACGCAATTACTGGGTTATACCAATATCCTCAGTTTACAGAGTAAATGAAACATTTAAAACACAAGGTTTATCATTTCAGCTCAACGCTGAAAATGGGCCTACTAATAATTGTTTCATTATAATTATAGTCCTTGCCATAATCTGGCATTATTTGGCAGGCAAATTTGCGATCGTAGTATGTATTAAACACAGCAGGGCGCTGCTGCGCATCCAATTGATAGACTCATAGTCACCTTCTAGGTACAACACATGAGGGTGAACTGGAGGTAACCTATCCCTTGCCGAGAACCGTAAAGGTTGAACACCTAAGGTTGAAGAACGCAATAGCTTTCATGACAAGATAAGTAGGTATATTACCTATTTACTCAAGTGTTCTGTCTATTTTCATACCCACAAGATAACTTTCTATTTTATTTTCCAAAATAAAATGCTACCAAATAAATGTTAAAATGCAATTACCAAAAACGGGTAAGAAAGGCGTAAAAGCTTGGCTCCTGTACATTTTATTTGATAAAGCCAAGCTTTTTACTATAAAATACCTAATAATTATGTTTGTGAGGCTTGTAACTAAGCCGTTGCCCTACATATGTAGATCGATCTGCGAAGTTTAACCGCTCTTAGCGGTTAAACTTCGCAGATCGATCGATCGCGCTTTAGCCGGTTAGAGCACACCTCTCCGCCTTCCTCAAAGCCATGGATGTCCATAAGACCCCATGACAAAAACCCGACTAGTTGAACTAGCGTGGAGAAGATTCCGTACGATGGATATGTGATCTACCATGTTTTTTAAATCTGCCAAAGTTTGTAACTAAAACCTTTATCCCAAGAACAAACTTAACATTGTACTTGAAAAACTAGTCTCCCATACATTCCAACTGCAAATGAAAGTTTGTACACATGCACAATGTTGAAAGATTTATCATGTTAACCATTACCTATGAAATTGCTATTCTGCAGTACTGGCCATTTCAATACAATTAATAATATTTTTTGTTCGGCTATGAATTCTAATTTCAATTTTATTTTATTCTATAAACATGGTTTTCATTATTCAAATTCAGTCTTCTTATGTGTATTGATTAATGTAATGTTTTCATCACCTTTGAATGTTTTTTCCCTTCATGGATACGTTGAAAATTTGAGTAATTATGGAATATGAGTACCGTCGTGGCAGCAACGCGGCACAAGCGGCATGCTACATCAACGACGTTTACGGAGCGAATACTACATATACAAACGAACGCACTACCCGTTATTGGTTTGTCCGCTTCCGTTCTGGAAATTTCTGAAATATGAACCCCGTGGTCGTCCTAAAACTTTGGTCCACAGTGACGAATTAAAGGCGATTGTAAAAGCTGATGATGACCTAAAATATAAAAAAAAAATCTTTCAACCATAGCATCGAAACTATATTGGTCCATTTGCGTCATATTGGCAAGTTAAAAAATCTTGACAACTGGGTGCCACACGTTCTTAACGATCATCAGCGCAACGTTCGCGTCGAGGTCTGGGGTACGTTTCCTAAGTTCAGATATCCATACATCCTTGTGTATATATTGAAATAACGGTAAAAAACCAATTTGGTATTAGCTTATCACCGTTATTTCAATACTGTATTCAAGGACATTTGAGCTTAGAGAATTGCACCCCTGCTTTGCCCTTCTCAATAGGCACAGAAACGAAGGAATTTTGAATCGCATTGTTATCTGCGGCGAAAAATGGATTCTGCCCTAATCTTAACGCCCTAATCGAAAAATGGCCCCTAGACTAGGTCTTTGGTAGAGGAGCCCTTTGGTAGTCTAGTGCCGGTGTGATTCGACACAGCTTCTTAGTAAACGGGATGAGCATTACTGCAAATGTGTACTGTAAAGAATTGAACACTATGATGGAGAAGCTCGCACATCTGCTACCAGCTTTGATCAATCGTCCCCGCTGCTCCTGCCCGACATCGCGCGACCCCACACTGCACAAAATCCGGTCTCCAAGCTACAAGAGCTGGGGTGGGAAGCTCTCCGTCATCCGCAGTACTACCGAGCATACAGCGTGCCGATTGCGAGCGATCTGCTTGTCGACCCTACCACTGCTGCCCATACACAGACGCGTTTGAGGTCACTCACTATAATGTGCGCTGACGAGACAGCAATAATTCAAACCCTGACTGTCGGCACGTAGAAGACCAACCTGACGGTAAATAAATGTCGCTGACGACTGGGACTGTCGCTGACCTCCTCGAGAGTATCGTCCCAGTATTTATCATCGTCCAGTAAATGAAGCGCTCCGTAGGCTGGGCGATATTTAGGAAACTTAACGGTATCAACAGTGTGCAGTAAAAGGCGCAAGAAATAGCACTCTCCATTATTTGTATGCACACTGTAGACCTTACCAATGCGGCATCTTTCATAACTCCCGAGAAACCATATACTGTACGCCCACGATGACGTCGATCAAACACACCTCTTCGCTTCTCGTACGTATAGTATAACGGCATCTCTCCATTGGTTCGCGATTGGGCGAACAGATCGCCTTCGCACAGTTTAAAAAATACGAGAAGTGGAGTTTGATATACTCTATGATATTTTCAGAATTGAAATAAATTCGCTAGCCATTCTCTAAATGGACATCCAAATGCATGACCTTTGGATGTCGATTATGTATAGACACGTCGCAGTGCGGATACTCTGCAAGCGCAATCGCGATTCGCACTGGGTGTAAGTTTTGAGGTACGTGATGCAGCATGGCATTTCCTATCGCTTGTGAGACGTACTTCATTACTTTATTGTGATCGAGAGGCAGCAGTCAAAGTCAAAGTCAAAGGTTTTTGTTTTATATAAACCAAATATTGGCACTTATGAAACGTCAGAATCAAGTTGCACGGTTCCAAATAGTTGATCTCGTAGTAGCAAAAAACTCCATGGATACTATTTTAAAATAATTGAGAATGCAATATTGATTGATACAAATTTTTGTACAGCATATAACAAACATAATGTAGGTATAAAAAACATACTAATATAATATAATCATTATTTGCCATGGCAGTTATCGGCTGACCAGTCCCAACAGACGGCACCCGTTTACGAGCATGACACATGCATCAGCATCGCTTAGCTCAACCATATAGTAGGGAACCGAATAACCCGATACACAATGCCACCGCCAGCAAGACATTTTAGTGAGCATGACAGACCAATACTAACAGGCAAAAGACACAATCAATATAAGTACTAAAAATAACATTAATGGCTACATAATGCTCACACGTTTACAGTTTTTTTGAGAATATTATAATTACATATTACAAGAACAATATTAACAATAACGAATGTTCAATCAATGCCATAATATTAAATATTAGTAAATAACAGCGTGGCGTGGTGAGTATTGGCAAATACCCCCCAAAATGAGGGCACAGTAAAAATCTATTGGGAGGCCTTTGTTCAGCAGTGGACGTATAAATAGCCGATATGATGAAATAACATAAAAAATATGAAATTATAAATTAATCAACTCAAATTTCAAGTTATTGAATGTAAGTAAATAACATAAACGAATATAATTTCAACTGAGTCAAGTCAAATGTCAAGTTATTCATTATAAGTAAATAAAATAACAAAATAGCATTTTTTTCTTACACTTTTTTACATTAATAATATGATTAATTCCAAATTTTAAACATGAAATCTTTGGTTGCAAGTTACAACACTTGCAAAACCTCAAATATCAGAAGTTATAAAATAAATAGTAAGAAATGATAACAAAAAATGTCAAGGTTGCAAGAATAACAAAAGTTTGAATAATATAATATTCACTGAACTCAACTCACTCTGTACATGTTATATGAGATTGTCTTGCGCTGAACACAGCGACCAACACTTTTTATTATCTGAATAATCGTTTACGATATAGTATGCCTTTTGAATAAGTATAGATTTAACATTAGTTAAAAAAACTAAATGGTAATTTTAGTAACCGATGGGGCAGTTTATAGCAAACGCGAATGCCAAGCCCTACAAACGAACCTTGCACTCTGTGTAAACTGTGGCAAGGAACGCATAATTTATGTCTATTTCGTGTATTGACATTATGGACGTCACTATTTTTGACGTAGGAACTTTTACTTTGCATATATATTATAATTGGAAAGAAATTGTGGTGCAACAGTGAGAATATTAATATTTTTTAAATAATCTCTCGGAGAAACTCTTGCACCTAACTGATATATAGCTCGAACAGCTCGTTTCTGCAGAATGCAGATACTTCCAATGTTCTAATTTAACGGG
This sequence comes from Diloba caeruleocephala, assembly GCA_947459985.1. Classification (NCBI taxonomy): domain Eukaryota; kingdom Metazoa; phylum Arthropoda; class Insecta; order Lepidoptera; family Noctuidae; genus Diloba; species Diloba caeruleocephala. Next base: position 11,630,812 of record OX381618.1, read on the forward strand.
TACTCCGCCAGATTTTTCTCGATTTATCTCGACACACTGAACCCTTTGATACAGATAAGATTTAATTACGCAAAATTCTACATTGTGGACACCACAATGACGAAATTTTCGTAAAAGAGTATCATGGTGCACGCAATCAATCAGTGACAACTCACTGGAAACCTAACCGCGACTGGCGCTGCGTGCAAGCAGTTCTGCAATTAAAGTCTGTGCGTTGCACTTAAATTTAGTAACTAACTGAGCCTCACGATCATCAGCAGTTTTGAGAGATCGGACTAGCCTTTGCATCTTAGAAGCCCATGAGTTTCGAGAGATATTCGTCCTCTTTATAGGAGGCAAGCTTAAAATTTCTTTTTGAAACTTTTGAATCCGATACAATAACAACCAAATCAAATAAAATTAATCGAAACAGATCCGTAAGAATCGCCAATAAGTCAAATAATTCAGGTATAACTAAAATATCGTGGATTAGGTTAGTAAGTTGTTCATAAATGTTTAAGAAAATTTAATTTCATAATTCAAAGCTAAGTGCAAATACAAAGACAACAAAGGTAACGGCTTTGCGTAGACTGAGTAGAGACCGTGACAATCAACATCGGTAGCGCTACCCTTTAGCACAGATTAGGCGGAGAACTGCTCGCGCGTACTCGAACATGTTCTCGACCTCTAAGCAAATGGGAAAAATATTTTTGCCAACGAAACCATAGCGTGATCTAACTCGACAGTAACGCCATTTATTTAGGAAGAAAGAAACAAGCAATCAATAAAACTAATAAATACATTTCTAGTACCTAGTCGAAGGCCCCCGCGACGCACAAAGCATAACTAACGATTCTCGGCCTTAGACTACGAGAATAAACTTCATTGTATTGTGAAATTTTCTTCAAACTTGTTTTGTACTTTTTCATAGTCGGGTTTTAGTTTTTGAATCTTATTTTTAATTAAATTATTTTTGGGGTTAGAGATTGTTGTTGGAAAAGCGTCTCAGCCAAATTGATTAAACTTAAAAATTAAAAAGAAAATGGGTTAATTTAAGTAAAATTATAGGTAATCTATATATTTTGAAATATACTCGTTATGATTTTTCATTAGATACCAAACACGATATTTTATACTTTTTTGGTAGCAGTTTATGTCCGCTATAAACTGCCACGTTGAACTTTATGACGGTTTCCGCTGATCTTCACTTGTCTACGTCCTTTAGTTTTGCTATTATTGCACTGACCACCATTGCTCGCTGATTACAATTACCCTGATTTCCCCTATTTACATGATTTATTTCTATCGGATGAAAAATAAAAAAAGGACTAATCCTGGGTATCATTACAATTGTTACTTGTTGTCCTCCCCGAGAAGTGCCTGGGGGCGGCCTTTTTACAGCCGCCTTTCTTTCGCTAGAAGGGGTGACTGCTTCACAGCCATCCCCTCCATGATGTGCCCAAAGGAAAAGGCCCGATGTGCCTTATGAAGACCTGGACCTGGACTGGCCCCCCTTCAGTGCCGAAGATTACCACTCCAGTGGATATAGCCGATAGGAGTCCGGCATGCCCCTTTGCACTTCCCCGGGACTGAGGAAGTTCATGATGAATATTCAATAAAAAACAAAGTAAAACGTAAATTTTAAAAAATCGTTACTCCTACCACTGCTTGCCACCAGGCGAATGACATGGTCTCTTCAATTGGTCCTAAAAAAGTAACTACCTTCGCAAGAAACTCGCATTTGGCAGGTACAATAAAACGTAGGGTCTTATAATTGACCCGTTACGTAACCTTTAAGTATCCTTAGTAAAGCAAGCTCACACGGAAAAACACTTAGTATTCGCCACTATATTAAGGTACCTGATCACGTAGGCGGAAATCTGCCTGACCAATAATACACCTTTACCCTTTACCTAATTTGTATTCAGGACGGGTACACGAACCCGGCAAGGATTACAAAACTGTGTTCGGGAAGAGACTGCAAACAGCTTTAGCGCCTTTATTGGTGTTAGGCCCAGTTTTCAAGTGCTATATTGAGAACTATGTATGTTTTCAAACGAACCTGCTTTGAGCATGCTCACCTTTACTGATATACTCTTGGTCTTGCCCATCCAAATGTAGTCAAGATCACGATTCGAACGCCCATTTTACAACTTCTTCCCGTATTGTATTTATTTTTGTCTACACATATTTTCACACCTATACACGCGCACATATCAGCCAGTAAAATTCTACTGCTGAACATGGGCCTCCGATGATCACTACAATGAGCGGCCATTTCCCCTCATTTTGCTATAATCACCACGTTTGGTAGGCAAGTGCCGGCTCAGAATACCACCACCCCATTTCCTCCCGTGGGTGTCGACTAAGGGATTAGCCGAAGGATGGGCAGCAGTGTCCTTCGAGTACATTAACAACTCAACTGCGATCGCCAACCCGTCTGCCAAGCGTGGCGATAATGGCAAAACCCCCCAATGAGCCCACAACACACCCATATTGATCGTAGTGGTGATCTTTGTGAGTGTGAGGCCTGTGTCTAGCAGTGGACCTCATTCGGCCGAAATGAATGAATGAATGGTAGGCAAGTTGGTGTTCACAGTGCAGTTGTTATTGGTAGACGGGAGGATGATGCTGCTCATCCTCTTGATATCAACCCTTAGTCGCCTTTTACGACACCGATGGTTGGAGATGACTGGTATATTATTTTGGGAACCACACGGAACGTTCAGATAAGAGTGTATCATTCTATCTACCCTCTAGAAGTCATAACGGTGTGTGTATAATAAAACATCTCTTTTATCTATTTCTCAGAAAGGATCGCGGTAATCGATTATTTATACCTGTTAAAAGTATTCTTCCGTTTCTTCCTATACGGTATAATTTGCAAAAGATTTATTTAAAAATCACTAGCGAAAACCGTGGAATGAAATTCTATTGGGGCTTTTGGAATTCCTCAATATTTTATCTATTAGAGCGGCTATCGAACCAAGCTAAACCGACTACGCACGCCATGTGGACCGGCACTATTTGTCGCTATGCGGATCAATCAGAGCGTGTGGAAAATAAACCTACGTATTTGGATATTTATACCTACAAGCATTTTCTGCAACAGATTTATCTGAAAGTGTGTGGTTCGTGTAGAATGCGTGCAGCAATAGAAATAAAATAGAATTAAAGAACACTCAATAAACAAAGAGACGTTAGCAAGACGAACAATTCAAAACGATTCCTGGGCCAGGTATAATTTACACTATAGAGTACTTACTCAACAGGTATGCCACACACTTTCAGTTTAATCGCCATCCAGTTTTCATAATCGATTGAACAAATAAATCTGCTTGATCCTTGAACACCAACCAAATTGAAGAGATAATGTAAATAAATGGTTTATATTTTACTTTCAGGTGAAGTTTTTCCATTAATATTTAATAGTTCGGAAGGAAATGTATTGCAACGTGAGTTTAAAAAAATGACAATTTGATGCGTTTTTTTTTACGTATGTACACCGATTACTCTGACATTTGTAAACAGATTTGAGCAGTTCCTTTTTTAATAGGTACAGAATGCTTTTGGATGGTACCATATAAATTTGTAGCATTTGGTGATTTTGTAGCACATATTACTATATATCTATGAAAAATAAATATAATCAGGATGCAGTAAAACTTCGTGTCTTTGGTTATTTTATTGACACACACACACACTTTTGACAACATATTTTTTTTAAAGCAATATTCTTTTTAATTTCAAATAGGTTTTATTCTAACACTTTCCCTAATTAAAAAGAACCAGCAGTTGTCAGATGCAGTCCAATCTTATTAGACAATTCAACTAGGCGAGGTCTTGGAACTGGAATAGTTAGACAATCAGCCAACTGTTCTGTTGAGCTTGTCTTCAAAACTGTGAGGTTTTCATTTTGAACCATTTCTCGCACAAAGAAATGCCTCACTCGAATATGCTTTGTTCTTTTGTGGAACTCAGGATTGTGCGCTAGTTTGATAGTAGCTTCATTATCCACATGCAAAGATGGCACATCGTCCATATCCGTTAACTTTTAAATAATTCTTTGAAGCCATACCAATTCTCTCGCTGCCTCACTTGCGGCAACAATCTCAGCTTCTGTTGTGGATATCGCAACTGTAGCCTGACGTTGACTTAACCATGAAACAGCTGCTCCAGCATAAAGACACACTACCCCAGTTGTGGAGCGGCCAGACGTAGAGTCTCCTCCATGGTCCGCGTCGCTATAGCCTAACAATTTCTTAGGTCCACTACTATATCTGAGTCCATGTGCAGATGTACCTTTCAGGTATCTAGAAATCCTTTTTACTTTATTCCAATCATCTCTCGTAGGGTTTTTTAACTTGCGAGAAACTACTCCTACAGCATATGAAATATCTGGTCATGAGCCAACCATTAAATAGGCAAGAGCACCTACTGCTTCTCTATAAGGAAACTTATTGTTCTGAGAGGTGGCAACTTTCCCTGTCTGAACACCTTCTTTTTCTATAGGCGTTGATACTGGATTACAATCGGCCATATCAAAGCGTTCTAGAATCTTTCTGGTATAGGATTCTTGTCTAATCACAATTGACCCGTCTTTTTCCTTTTTGATCTCTAGGCCTAAGTAATAAGAGGTTGGTTTCGTCGTGATTTTGAGTTTCTTTCTCATATCATCAAGAAAACTATAAGCAAGGTCTGCATCCGTAGCAGCTATCAAGCCGTTATCTACATAAAGCGTAATCAGAATTTTCTTTTTACAAACTTTTTTTGTAAATAAACAAAAATCAGCATTGCTTTGTTAAAAACCCATGTCAACCAATATCTCTTCGAAACACGAATTCCAACAATGTGGCGCTTGTTTAAAGCCATAGAGGCTTATTTAGTCTGCATACTTTTGAAGTTCCATCACCGAAACCATCAGGTTACCTCATATAAATTTCTTCTTTGAGCTTCCCATTAAGAAAGGCGGTCGAAACATCAAACTGAGTCAGATAAAGGCCCTCTTGAGCAGTTACACTTAATAGAGCTCTTATTGTTTCAAGTCTCGCAACAGGGCTGAACGTTTGATCGTAGTCAACACCTTTTCTTTGTCGGAAACCTTTAGCTACTAAACGAGCCTTGTATTTATCTACACTACCATCTGGGTTTCTCTTTATTCGTAGAACCCATTTACATGGCAGTGCCTTTCAATTCTGTGGTAGCTCACAGAGTGACCACACATTGAGCTCTTTCAAAGATTGAATTTCGCTTCTCATAGCTTCTAACCATTCATAGCATCTGAAAAACTTGTAGGGCACGATTCTACATTGCATACATAGTCATTTAGCTTTTGAGGTCGTTTAATCTGACTCCGATCTCGCAGCTGGTACGCTGGTGATTCGGCATCATGGAATTCTTCCTGATTCTCATCCTCAAGAAAATCTCTAATCAGTGGAATTTGTTTCTGACATTCTGCGTGATCGAGGTCATGAGGCTCTTCATTCTCATCCTCATGAACGTAGGCTCTAATTTCAGGAACTTGTTCCTCACATTATTGAGTAGTTTATTAACCAACTTCAATAAACAGGTTAAATTTTACTGCGCTTATCTAGATGATGTCTTAAGAGTTCACCAATTCCTCCAAGATTAGAGAACCGATTTGAGTTATTCTTATTTAATTTAGTGTTAAATACTCTCGAATTGATTTCATATAAATATTAATCTGTTTGGTTAACTGTTTCTTTTGACATCAGCTCTGTGATCCGTGAGTGGTGACTGTCTGCTAACTTAGATAAGTAGGTATATCGGGTTGGTTATTATTTAAACTGAAACCTAACTTGGAAAAGTTCCTACATTTATTTACACTAAAAACTAAACAAAAATAATTTTGGTATCAAAATACCTACACGATATTTAAAGCCACTAAAAAGAAAAATAACTTAATTCATAAAATTGGGTGGGGCCAACGAGAAATTATATTTTATACCTGGCTCTGCCCGACTTCATAAATAAAGTTTTTTTTTTTAATTTGTTTAATACCGTGAAGGTTTTTTGAAATCAGTGATTTTTTGTTTTCTTAGTTATATTTGTATCAGCAAATAGCTCTAAGAGAAGTTTATGCCAAAATGTCTGTACTACATTTAATTTATATTAATGTAAAGCTCATATAATTTCATAACTTTTTATCATTGTATATCATAGTTATACTTACTATATTACTGCAATTAACAAAGGATTCAATTAAAACCGCACGATAATAAAGTTAATCTGTTTCAAACTCAGTTGATTAATATTATCAGTCGTAGTCTTGCAAAAAAAGGAAAAAGTATAGTATTGTGCACTTAATACTTTATCACATAGGTATAGTAGAGACCGCATACAAAATCTCTACAAAGAGTTCAGCCTCAACGAAAATTTGCTTCGCAAACATTCTTGTTTCGATAAGATTATCTATGTTTTTATATGGCTATACATTTGTAAACAATTTACGGAGCTGCTTTATATAAAAATGCTCAGACCAGCACAAAGAGGCATAAAGCGATAGAGTTCGAGAGATGCCGACTAGGGATTACTAGATATTTAGCGGGCTTCCACCGACGCCGACACATCCCAGTTGGGCCCGGTCTTAGCATTGTAAAGTTATAAATCACTGCACACACCTATGGAATACAAGTTTTATTCAAGTGCTTTCGATACTACATATGTACACACACCGCCACCTCTTGCCCAGACGATTGATTGCTCTATCTAATAGAATATATTTATCAAGCTTTCAGGTCCTTATAGCCAGTTGCCTTCACTGATCGGTAAACGATCGTTGAGGTTAAGCAACGCTCGGCGTGGTCAGTCTGTGGATGGGTAAGCGTAGTGGTATTTGAACTGAGCGTCTCTGTACCTCGGAGGGCGCGTTCTCGTTAGGCAACAGTTGTTAAGGCAAGTTGGAAGCCTACGGACGGCTTAAATTACTTCGACACAAGGTGGACCACGAATCAAACAAAAACAAATAAAAAGATCACCCCCGTAGAAGACTCTATTCGTTACTTTTCTTAACTAAACGTTGATTTTGTTCCAAGATGCAATTGTTAATATTGTGTTATTTTCGAAATATAACAGCAATACCTTAAGTAGGCTGTTTTCATTGAGGCACTTTCAAAACTACACCCAAATCTTGAGATGAATTGAGATCTCGTCAGATTGTCGAGCGAGATCTCGAATGGCCAATCTCGAACCCAGGAGGGTAATTTTCGCGTGTTATGAGATCATGTCGAAATAGAGATTTAAAAAAAAAAAACACAATGGATGTAGATCACAGACTTTTTTTTATACTATCATGATGTCACGTTAGAGATGTCTCTAAATGCAGCGATCGACATAACAAGAGGTCGTAGGCACTCAAGATCGACATGCCGCATGTCAGTGCCAAAAGTTGGCCCTGTTTGTTAAATAAAATGATGATAATGTTTTTCTTTCTTTCTTTATCGTGTGGTTTTTGGCCAACCTTGTGTCAGTTGTTCAAACCGCCTAAAGTAAAACTTGTCTTAACGACTGTCGCCTAACGACAACAACCGGGGCCGACAACTTCACGTGCCGTCCGAAGCACGGAGACGCTCAGCTCAAATACCACTATGCGGTCACCCATTCAATGACTGACCGTGCCAAGTGTTGCTTAACCTCACCGAATTTTCCATTTAATAGTTCCTTATCAGCCGCCATTATTATTGTATTTTCATTTTTAATTTAAATAAAAAGCAAACTAAAGAAATGTTTACAAATTATTGTTTGTTCCCGCCGAATTGACAGAATTCGAAACATTCTGTAAACTTACTGATGGTACGAAATTACGAAGATGTATTGCGATTTGGGAGACAAAACATTTAATAGTCATATTAATTCACGGAAGTATGAAAAGTTGGTAAAAAAAACGCTTCATATTACTTAATTTAATATTATAATATACATATATATATACATAGTTATAGGGCGATATAAGGGCGAGCTAACCTCAACATTGAGTTTTCTTCCAACAAACCTTTAAATGATAAAAAAAAATAGAAACAACAGAGGACAGTATCAAGTGTGCAATCAGAAAAAAACAACAATTATAACAATATATACTTAAATAAATACATAACTATAAAAATAAATATAGACCATACATACATACTTTTAAGTTATACTGAGAGGAAATGATTTTTGAGTCCTTTCTTGAAAACGTCCAGAGAAAGACGTAGCGTAGTGAATGTGGAAGAGAATTCCAGATACGCACTCCATGTACTGTAAATGAATGTGTGAGTGAATGAGTGCGAAGGTGAATAAAAGAAGACGTTCGACAGACTGTACCCCTAGGGACCCAGGACTGGACGGAGGTGCCTAGGCATAAGATACTCAAAGCGCTCACGCAGATAGACAGGAAAATTAGGGTTGTGAAGAACCGAATAAAGAAGGGAAAGAATATGAGCGGCCCGACGTTTCCGTATTACTTACCTCAGCTTCGCACAGAATTCCGATATATGGTCGTATTTCCGAAGGCCAAAAATGAAGCGGATAGACAAATTCTGCAAACGTTCAAGTTTATTAAGGAGATTCTCAATCAAGGAAGCAGATATCAGCATAATCTAGAGGCGGTGAAAGTAAGGGCTGGGCAAGAGATATTTTTGTGTGAAAAGGTAGGAATTTCTGCAGACGTTTAAGAGACTGAAATGAACAATATACTCTCCTGCTTACTTCCGCAATGTGGACATTCCAAAAGAGGTTAGAGTCCAGATAAACACCTAGACTCTTAGCACTCCTGGAAAAGGCTATAGAGACACAATCATACATCACCGGGGGAAGATGCCTTTGATTCAAGAGGTTAGATATATATCTGCCATCAATAATGAGAGCTTGGGAATTGATTAGATTTACTAATAGACCAAAAGATTTGGCCCACTGGCTGATATTACCTAGATCATTATTGATGGCATCAATAGCTTTAGGGAGCTTCAAAACTTCTAAGTTGGAGCTTTGAAGTTACGATAGATCTGCAAGTCATCAGCATAGAGATGATAGGAAGAAGTTAATACTTCAGCGATAGCGTTAATAAAAACTGCCAAAAGAAGAAGAGAGAGAACGCCACCCTGAGAAACACCCGCAGCAAGATCACACCACTCAGAGGAGGCCTCCTCGGAACGAACCGACTGCGAGCGACGCCGAAGATAGGAGCTGAACCATGCAATCACAGAACAAGATATGTTTAGAGAAGATAGGATTCCTAAGTGAATGTCACGATCAACTACATTAAAGGCATTGCTAAAGTCAAGCAGAACCAGAACTGTCAGAGAGTTATTTTCCATAGCCAATCGAATGTCATCTGTAATTTCAACTAAAACTGTTACAGTGCTATGGCCAGGACGAAATCCAGATTGGTAAGGACTTAGCAAGCTGTTATATAAGAGATAATAAGACAGCTGATCACGAACAACACTGTCAAAGACTTTGGACAGGAGAGGAAGAATAGATATTGGACGGAACTGGGATACTGAAGAAGGATTTGAAACTTTGGGAAGTGGTATGACATTGGCCTTCTTCCAAGCTGAAGGAAAGATGCTTATGAAGAGAGAGTAATTTATGGTACGATTAATGACAGGTGTGAGGTTATTTAGGATTTGGAGAATCATTTGAAGTTCATGGCCATCATCACCCATCGCTTTGGTGGATATTGATAGAATCGATTTGTTAATATCCTTTTCTGTAACTGGGTGAAAAGAAAAGGGAGTACACTATGGCAAAGGAAGATTAGAGAGATCAGAAAGCGTAGAGAATTGAATGTTGTCATTAAGTATAGTAGGGGATTTGGAAAAATTAAGATTAATGGCGTTAATGTCCATACCAAGGCTAAAAGAATGGGATGCTTTGCCAAGAGATTTAAGGAATTGTCATGTTTGGGCAGTGTTGGGATTTTTTATTGGGTCGTGAATATGGCATCTCTTAACATCCCTACACATACAACAGCAGAGATTTCGCAACATCTTATCCATTTATTTTTATTAAATATAAATATTGAAGGTATAAATTAATATTTTAGATAAATCTAATTTTCGCGATTATATTTTAACGTAGTCGAGAGAAACATTAACGTGTGTTAGTAGAGATTCCATAATTCTATGACATTTTATCTCTATTATTTGGGAGAGTATAATTTTTATAAAACATTGACATTGTCGTGACTCTTCCTTCGACTTAACGGGTTAGATTGAGTTTATCTCTAAAATAGAGTTATCTCGAAGCGCGTGAGAATCACCCCCCAGAATTTCGCGCGAGATCTCGAATTGCCAATATCAACTTGAAATTGAATTTCCTTCTCATAGTGCAGCTTTGTGTTATATGCTGCTACTCTAAATTAGTTTTACATCAGGAACATATAGGCAACATATAAATTTATCTTCGAAATTTAAATCAACAAATTAACCGCAGATGCTAACACGAGATAACAAAAAACAGCCACTTAAAGTAAAATTAAAGGCTTAAGAAACTATTTATTTAAACAACACTTCAAACACATAAATTTGCATTATTGTCCACACAAATACTTGCGGACTAAGTCGTTTGTTTAGCATATTAGACTTTCAATTTAATCCCTAAGTTAAGTGGGTGAATATTGTGAAATATTTCAGGGAATTTGTTATGTAAAATGTATGCGTGACGTCACATGATAATTCAGAATGATAATTATTCAGAACAAAACAAAACAATTGAAGAAATCCATATTCATTTCAATTTTATGCTCCTTCAGTCGCTACGTCAAACAAAAACCGGTATTTTATAATGTCTATCTATCTCTCTATATCTCTATTCAAATCGCAAAAGTTTAAAACTTTTTATTTTCAATTCAATTTTTTTATCATTCGTTATGTTATATAGGGTCCTACAAAGTTAGTGAACTTTATTTTCGAGGGCAACCAGTAGGATATGAAATAAAGAAAGGAAAAAAAAATTTATTTGTCTACAGATACATGTGACATACGTCCGTGTGGTGTTCGGATTAAGAATATAGCACCACTCCATCTCCTCCCGTGGAGGTCATAAAAGACGACTTAACCAGAGGGATGGGCAGCAGCGTCCCTTTTGTTGAACAGTAGCATTTCTGCGTTCACCAACCCGCCTGCCAAGTGAGTATCGGCAAATTCGCCCCAAAATGATGACACGATTAATACACCGGCCCCTAGTTCCCCGCAGCCCTGCTATTCCTGGTCATGGTAGTGGACACGGTAACGGCAGGGCAGGGGGTGCTAAGAATCACCGGACGAGATCCGGCGACCACCTCAAACGAAAACTGGGCCTGGTAACCTATAACACACGCACACTGAGGGCAGACGAAAAGATTATTGAGCTGGAAGAAGAAATAGATAAGTTGCACTGGGATATCATGGGTCTATCAGAAGTCCGAAGAGAGGGGGAGGACACGATAACCCTGAACTCCGGCAACTTATTCTGCTACCAGGAAGGCGAACATCTTTCTCTAGGTGGTGTCGGGTTTCTCGTAAATGAAATGTTTCAGTACCATAGACCACATCCATACGCTGCGGCAGGTTATACAGAAGACTGAGGAGTATAATCTGCCACTATGCTTGGTGTTTGTGGAATATGAAAAAGCCTTCGATTCGATCGATACCTGTGCAGTGCTGCAATCTCTGCAGCCAGATTGACTAGCGGTACATTGAAGTGTTGAACTGCTTATACAGAAACGCCATCATGTCGGTCCGAGTACATGAACAGAGCATGGGGGCAATTCCATTGCAGAGAGGTGTGAGACAGGGGGACGTTACTTCCCCGAAACTGTTCACCGTTGCAATGGAGGATCAATGGCGAGTATATCACTCACCTTCGATTTGCTGACGACATCGTAATCATGGCAGAATCGCTGCAAGAGCTCAGCACAATGCTCGATGATCTCAACAGAGTTTCCCAACAGGTGGGCCTTAAGATGAACATGGGCAAGACGAAAGTCATGTCAAATGCCTATGACGTGCCCGTCCCAATATCCGTTGGGAGCTCTGGGGTGCAATTCCTTAAGCGTGTAAAACCAATTTGGTGTTCGCTAAGACTGCTCATCATGGCTTACCTTCTGCAACGTGTCCTTGGATAGCTTCAATCATGTCTTAGCGTATACCGAAATTGGTTTTACACCGTTATTTCGATTGTGTATTTAAGGTTGTATGGATGTTTGAGCTTATGGAATTGCACCCCTGTTCTCGAAGTTGTTGACGATTATGTCTACTTGGGACAAACTGTCCATTTAGGTAGATCCAACTTCGAGAAAGAGGTCAATCGTCGAATCCGACTCGGCTGGGCAGCCTTTGGGAAACTTCGCAACGTATTTTCGTCAACAATACCGCAATGCCTCAAGACGAAAGCCAATCATCAATTAACCAGTCTGTATTAGCAGTGATGACATATAGAACAGAGACGAGGTCACTCACAATAGGCCTCATAAGAAAGCTCAAGGGCACTCAGCGGGCTATGGAGAGCTATGCTTGGTATTTCTCTACGAGATCGAACTAGAAATTAGGAGATCCGTAGAAGAACTAAAGTTGTCGACATAGCTGAAAGGATTAGTAAACTGAAGTGGCAATTGGCGGGGTACATTGCTCTTAGAACTGATGACCGTAGGGGCAAAAAGGTTCTCGAATGGAGACCGCACACCAGAAAACGCAGCGACCTCCAACGAGGTGGACAGACGACCTGGTGATGGTCGCTGGGAGTCGTTGGATGAGAGTGGCATGCGACCGCTCGTTGTGGAAATCTAAGGGGGAGGCCTTTGTTCAACAGTGGACATCCTGTAGCTGATATGATGATGATGAGATACTTGTGATACGACTACAATGGTGTTTACATTAGCAAAGTCCTAAATAAAAATGTGACTTTCTCTAAATAAAAATGTTATGGGGGATCGCGTTAAAATGTTATCATTAAAAAACACGTCATGATTTCCATTCCATTTTTGTAATAATTAATAAATAAAGTTGCTATACGAGCACCAAAAATCAAAAAAGCATCATTTTGTTTCAAAAGCTCATACAAATAAAGGACATCCACCGCTGTAATAAAATGATGAAAAAAGATAAAAAATGTGCTTACTTAGTAACAAACAAACGTAGCAAGCTTTATTGCAATAAATAAAAAATGGAAATTACAAGTTTTATTTTATTAAACATGATGTCTTTTATAGTTACGACACTCTCATTATGATCTGTTTACAATGAATGATCACTTTTATATTTATTAATTTTGATTTTGTCAGATTTATATTCGGTATGCTTTGTAGAATCTTTTGTTTTAATTTAAATTAACATTTTGAATATGACAGTTAAGTAAAAATACATCACACATTTATAACCCTAGTGATTACTCCACTACATTGTAATTTAAAGTTTTTCTTGTTGAGAAATGTCGTGTAAAATTAACTTTCTTTTATTTAAATTGTAGCTGTCAGTTATTCCAATAACATAAATAAAAAATATAAAATATAACAATAACTGTGCTATAAGCAACCTTTTCTTAAAATAAACTTAACTATGTTTGTAGTACATTATATATGATAAGCACTACTATTACATAATTGTAATACTATAAAACTTTTAAAGATCTAAACAACACACATCCAACCAACACACCTTTTAAACCTTCTAAATACGTTTAATGAGCGATAATTCTCCGTAGCACGAAGATTTACACACTCCCAAGAATAGTTAGGTGAGATAGGCCCCCACTGAGAGCTCTCTCCGATACTACAATATATCAATGAGAGGTTCCCGAAGGATAAAGTATTGGGTCACGTATCAGAAGTGTTTTTCGACGAACCCAACATTATCGCGAGGTGAGAGAAAAAGTTCAGTATCTGAAACTTATAGGGTATTCGATAGACATTATTTAGATTCGTGCCAATTTAAAGACGTAACCTAATGTTACTGTGAGATCAAAGAAGAAGTCTATTACCGTGCGGCCGATAGAATACGTCCCTGACACCGGTCAGTTGGGCTGGTTTATTTTATATCATTAACGTATTAGTATTAGTATTCAAATTCATATTATAACATCAACTTACAATAAACTAAAATAGTGTAGCGCTAAATTTGATCTTCAATATAAAATAAACCAGACAAAGTGACAGGTATCCGGGTGTCATTCTCTCGGGGGCCAATGGTATTCAAAATACCATATCTCATTGTCCAAATTAAGAATATAGGACCAATCCATCTCCTCCCGTGGATGTCGTAAAAGGCGACTTAGGTACTCTAAACTAGAGGGATGGGCAGTAACCAGCCTGCTACGCGTGGTGAACACTAGAAAAATCCCCCAAAATTACGACTCAAGTCATGTAGCCAGTTGTCGGGGGAGGCTGTTTAGCAGTGGACGTCTTTTGCCTGATCATAACCACATATCTTTTTATAGCTGAAAGGCGCGGGTTACACGAAACATTGAAAAAATCCCCCATTTGTATATCACATGTGGTTGCATAATTATTTTCACAGATAATTTATTTATTATTTAATTACTAGCTAACGCCTCTTTCAATTTTCTTTTTTGTTCTATAGTAGGAACTCACGCAAGTGCCAACCATAACTGTACAAAGTTTCAATTCAGTCGGATGAATGGACGCATTGACTAACAAATTAAAAAACATACCATCGCTGCTAATATTATAAATGCGAAGGTGTTTCTGTTGGTTTGTCCTTCCTCCACGCATCAACGAACGGAGTAACGGATCCTCCTGATTTTTTGCATAGAGATAGTTGAAGAGCACAAGAGTGACAGTTTTTATTTTGATAATATTTACAGTTCCTGTAAGACAGCGAGTGAAACCGCGTAGCTAGTTTGTATATACGGTATATACGGCCAACTAGGTTAGGGTCGGCTTGCATTGTAACTATATACAGGTGTCCAGTAAATAGCACGACATACTGCAGGGGGTGAGAGCTTGGGTCAATACCTACCAAAAAAACACAATATATGTTTGATTTGAGAAAAGATTCAAAAAGCTTTCCTGAGGTATCTTTATAAACGCGTAAACGGATATTATCCATACCTCTACCCAACTAAGTTTCTTCTCGGGTGCCTAGGTTACAACTCGCTTGAGGTAAGGAGAGCATGTGCCCAAATTACAACCGTTTGCAAGACTCTTCGTGGGTATATTGATGCACCGGATCTGCATAACGAACTGGCTAGATCTTTCGCTCCAGACAATTACCGCCGCAACAGGAAAGACAAGCTCTTTGCTGTTCCTCCATGCACGGTAGCGCGAGCTAATTCGCCAATACCTCGCACTCTCGCTGTACTTAATGAACTCTTGGATTCTCATCCGAGTTGTGATTTGTTTGCGGATGAATGGAAGAAGATATTGTTAGTATGTAAGAAGCATTTTGAGAGGAATTTATGAAAGACGAGTACCTTGCTGTTTTATGTTCATTGTCTTGTATTATAGCTATGTTGTCTATCTTTAATTATTGTAATTGGTCCAAGACCGTTGTAATTAAAGTAAAATAAATAAATAAATAAATAAATGTTCAGCAAAATCTTACGGATTTCTTTTTCACCACTGTAGGTTAAAGTTAAGCGATAAGAAAATTGTACTGTGAAAATTTTAACAAAAGTTGTATTTCTTGAAAACATTTTAGTTTTTAATATAATAAAGACTTATCAATGAGTAAAGTAACAATTCACAAATAATTTGAAGTAAATAAAAAAAATTGAAAAGGATTTTTTCATTACGAGATCCTTAAAAACGCCCTCCTCAACTTAATTACGGGTGTGTACCGATATCCTTAGCTTTAGGCCCGTTTTTTGGACTTTAGACTTCTGACTACCCGTAACGACTGTCATAAATATTCGTGTAACAGCCTGCTGCAACCTACAGCATGCTCTTCGAGGCTCGGAACGGCCTTGGTATGAGCGAATGCGAAGCGATGAGCTTGGTACGAACGACACTCATCCCACCACGGCAAGCGGACCTCAATCTCGCAGGTCGTTCGTTCTGCGTGGTAGTAGTGGTAGGTAGTGGTATTTAACTCCAATCCTATTTACACGTTCACATTTTTTCTTTATATTTATTTCCTATCATCATCGTCATTACATAAGGTAAATGTCATCCACTGCTGAACAAAAGCCTAGGCAAAGGCAAGGCAGAGGTTTCCGCAACTGTGTCGTCATTTTGGGGGGAACTTGCTAATCTTGACCACACTTGACTGGAGGGTTAGTGAGCGCAGAATAGCCACTTTTCCACAGAAGGGACGCTGCTACCCATCCCTCTGGTTTAAAGTCCCCCCCACCTGGTCACCTTTTATGACTTCCACGGGAGCAAATACGAGTTTTGCTATATTCTTAATACGGACACTACAAAGACAATGTTCTTACTATTTATTTAAACTTCTATGTACATAGATGGTACACAAGGCGGACTTAATATCATAAGGCATTCTCTACCAGTCAACCGTTGAGTTAAAAAAGCACATCGAATGAGGTACAAAAACAAAGCTATAGATAATGTTCGAAATGGGCACATAATTATGACAAATTGAATTAAAAGAGGAATAAATACGTATACTAATATATATAATTAAATAGAATATACAAATATCTTATCTGACATAAATATCAAGGCTAATGACGAAGATTGTTTTGTATGATCAGCATTGCAACATTTAAAGAAGTGTTCACGCACTTTACGTTTGAAAGTGAATTTACTCGGAACTCTCTTTATATCGAGGGGAAGCGCGTTCCAGAGTTTTATTGTTGAGACAGTAAAGGAATTGGACATAAATCCAGTATAGAGGGGTGGAATATTGAGAGTAAAATTTTCAGAAGCACGAAGGATATGATTGTGTGTATTTTAAGATAGTCAGGAGCCCAAGGATCGTTTATAATAGTAAAAAGCAAACATAGTGATCTGACGGCTCTCCTCTGTCGGACAGGTAGCCATTTAAGCTTAGATCTGTAGGAAGGTCTGGAAAGATCTGGTCGTACTTTCGTTATCCGAATATGAAGCGGATACCATTGTCGAGAAGACGATCCAATTTGTTAAGAAGGTCTTGGTATAAATCAGAGTAACAAACATCCGCATAATCAATTAGAGGAAGCATAAGTGACTGGACCAGAAGTGTTTTGGTGTTGGATAGAAGGAAATTTTTGAATCTATAGAGAGATCGCAATGGCCGATGGTGGCCGTGATGCTCTGGCTTGTCTGACTTACTTGCTTGCCTAACCCAACTTAGCCTCTCATCTATAATGAGACCCAAATTCTTTACATGAGGTGACCGGGGGAGAACAGTATTATCAAAAATTATTGGGGTAACGTGTTTGATATTTATATTCTTAAGGTGGAACGGACTACCTATAAAAATAGCATGGCATTTACTTATGTTAACAGCAACACCATATTTAGAAGACCAGTCAGCGATTGCTATTAGATCAGCATTAAAGCAAGAAATACTTGTATCTAATCTTTCCAAATCAGTTTGAGTATATAGTTGCAAATCATCAGCATACACATTGTAAGAAGTATTTGAGGATGTTAGTGATAGAGTTGATAAATAAGGAATACAAGGGAGGAGAGAGTATACCGCCTTGTGGTACACCAGTTACAAGATAACACCAGTCTGAGAATGCCTGGCTGACACGCACTGCTTGTTGGCGACCACGATGATAGGATGAGAACCAGCCCTGAGATGACGACGAGATCCCTATTTGTGTCAGGATGGCAAGGAGAACATCGTGGTCAACGGTGTTAAAATCATTTGAGAAATCAATCATGGCAAGCACCGTTAACCTCGGGCCTCCGTGCCAGCTCTTATATCCTCTGTAACCTTGAGCAGGGCAGTGAGTGTGCTATGCCCAGGCCGAAACCCAGTTTGGAATTGCAATTGTTGACAGTGAATTTTTGGCAATATAGGAAGAGACTTGTTTATGTACTACTGCTTCTAGGACTTTGGAAAGGAATGGGAGAATGGAAATAGGCCTGCAATTATTAGCTAAACTGGGGCTAGAGATTTTAGGAAGCTGAACAATATATGCATTACGCCAGATTAAAGGATAAACCCCAGAATGCAGAGAAGAATTGATAATGTGGGTGAAGATGTAGGAATATTATCACTAATAAGTGATATTATCGTCTTGCTTACTCACTTTTTTCTATGCGTGGATTAAATAGTAGCGTAATTGATCCAACATCTATCGTAACTTGCAAAGTCTCTCTAAATATAAAAACAAGGTCAGTTAACAAAATGAATTCGTAAAAAGTGTATAATAACATTCTCAAAAGTAAACCGTTATCTAGCCCGTCTAGTACTTTTATAAAAAATGGGTTTAGAAACGTAAAAATATACAAAAGCCTTTGCGAAGCTGCGAGAACGCCCAATAATAATTTATTTTACCGCTCTTTTGAAGAAAATGACAATATCAATACACAGATTTTAAATCTACGGCTTATATAAATAGTTATATTAAAAGCTATATTCATTACATTAATGAAAATCAATATCGATTTATCTGGATAACGGCAAGGGCAATTAATAGATATTGTTTCTAATTGCATTACTATTAAATATCTTCAGGAACGAGAAGACAGCGTAAACAACCGGAGTGGTCAGTTATAGATATAGGTATCCTACAGGCATTCTAGTCCGGATTCTAGGAAGAACGTCTTTAATAAAACAGCACGAACTGTGCTTCTGATGGTATATTAACTGAATATCATGTTATATTTAATTAAATATCAATCAAGCGTTATTATATATAATATGTTTAGAAAAAGCAAAAAACATCTTGTTCTGTTTGAAGAATTTGGTAGTAGTATGATCTCTATAAAATAAGGAATTAGCGAACAAATAATAAAGAAATGAAATTAGAAGTGCATTATCCTTATGTGATTCATTCTAACCCCCCATACAACGATGGCAGTGGACTCCTGTGGGTTCAGGCGTGTAGGACATGGGCATGGTGGTTGTTACCGCGGCACCGTCTCGTCCTCTATGTGGGATCGGCCCTCTCCCAATTCCACTCTACGGTCTCCTTCTGGAGCATAACGCTCTTAGAAGGGCTACAGTCCAATTTTCATGCTCTGCCAGTATAGCCGACGCTATTGCCGGCAGAGAGAGATCTTGCCCGATCCATCACGCAGGTCACTCGAGCGAGCGTGTACAGGGCAGTATCCTGGTTGCTTCCACAATGGTGGCACTGTGCCGTGACTTCACGTCTTATCCTGTGCATGTACCCAACGAAACAACCGTGACCGGTGGATACCTGCGGGCGGTAAGTGACGCGCTCACTCATTTTAGCCAGGCTCCAAAGGGAGGCAGAGCGGCCTTGACGACTCGCTTGGTTGCAAACTGCAACCTAAGGCGGTTTCGAAACTTCTTGAGAGCACGCCGCTGAGCCAGCCATCTAAACCTATCGAACGCCCCAGCTAAATTTAACCTAACCCCCGAGCAAACCAGCAGAGGTAGGTACTGCATGTGTAATACATTTTGAATGAAAATAAACATCTAATACTTACTATGAATATGCATGGTACTCCGCTTTGTAGTCTTAGCTATAAATTGATCATAGCCTTACTTCCTTGGCGCATTTCGACTCAAACAAATAGTGGGTGAATTATAGATGAATTATACATATCACAATAGCAATGCATAATATGCAGTTTCCTCATTCATGTTCTCTTCTGGATGGTTTGAGTCATAACAATAATAATATGTAACGAATACTTTTATTAAAACAATGTATTCCAGAAATTTATTAGCTGTATGAGGAGGATTAGAAGCGTCAGCTCGGAAACATTACGACATTGGTGCTTGTCATCGGGCTAGTTTTTAGTGCAAGACTTAGCAGTGGCCCTCTCGCTTACCGTAACTAGGGCGCTGGTACTCTTTTTGATAAGCCTAAGTTAGTGGCTGAGCAGTAGTTGGGCCTATATTATTGGATCGACAGCTATTTAACCTACTTCATACAGTATACAGTGATCACTATATCACCGGAAAACCGTGGTGATTACTCCAATGACGATCCGGAATCGTATTGGTGCTTACACATATAACAAGAGAGCATTCTGGTAGTCACATGCATCGTAAAAGCATACCGCAAAGTCACGGAGTGAAGTCGCTATGATAATATCCATCCTGTAACTAAATTCAATAGAAGATAGAGAAGAAAGATATAAGGAGAGCATCTTAAAAAGTTTTAACGGCACGGTTGGCGGAATGTCTATAGATGGCGCTGGCTAACTAGCAGCATACTGAAAGAACTCCGTAGTATATTTTTGTTTATAAAATTAAAATAGCCAAAGTTCCACTTATAAGTGCGACAATTCATCATCATCATTCGACAAGATATCAAACGTATAGCCGTACAGATATGTAAAAAAAACTCAAAATAAAAAAGTGGTCCGTGTATGTGGAAAAAACATTTAAAACAAAGTGAAATTAAAGGTAATAAAACAATAATCTTCAACAGTTTCATAAAGTGCAATTAGCTTAAAAATTGTGATAGTTTAATAACAATTAAATAACAGCAATGACGCGTTCGCAAGTTGAATAATTTTAAATTCTAACGTCTGTTACGATTATAAGAAAACGTAAATATACATCATCAATTTCGCTACAACTTGTAATAGCAAATTGGTCTGTTGGTTAAGACGTTGGGTTTAAACAGAAGTTTGTCTGCGGTGGATTGGTTCCTGCAAACGGTTCCTCTTTTTGTATGTTACTGTGACTCTCTGAAAAGTATTCAGAATTACATGTATGTAGACTTCAATAAAATATTCAATCTGTTTGGCATTTTTGTGGTGCAATGTGTCGGCGAGGCAGAAAGGCGGCATGCAATCAAAATGTGCAAACTTTAAACTAATTTAACTTTAAAATAGCTTTTTCCCAACTCCAGTGAAAATACGTTGACACACGATCCCCTATTTGCGTTTCTAATCTTACACCGATTTACAACTTGGTTTGTAGAATATAATTAAAGTGGTAATAGGAAGATTTTCCAAGTATGTTCATAGAAACGACTAATCTGTGTAACTAAACGAGTTTTTATTACAAATGCTTGGTAAAATATTGGGATAGATTTTACTTATTTATTTTTAATCCTGGTATACCGGGTAGAAAATTACTTAGACTACGCAGACGATCTCATATATGTCATCTGCCATTAAATATAAAGTGTTCGAGGGTTCGGCTTCGATCTGACTTTCGACCTTAGCTTATATACAACCGAAGCTTTAGCGAAATCCCACATTATACAGAACAAGAACGCTACTGAAAACAATGAAACTCGTATTAGGTGGATCAAATATAATCTTGCTGCTGACGGAATTCTGTTAAAAAACGTCAAAATATTGCGTTCACATTTGAATACAATCTTAAGCAGGTATCTGGTGAATGTTTAAGCTAATTCCGAAAATTACCTCGTTGATATCGATGTGGCTTCTTGTGTAAGCCTCGAAATTATTTCACAGGAAAGGCTTAGCTGGGTAACCGCTGACCGGAACTGATAGTATTTTCTATTTTTGATATTGGTAGCTGTTCACGACGTCAGAGTAAAATGTGTTATTTTATCTGTCCATGTGTTGTGCATAATGACTATTGTGAAATAAATCACGGTGTTAAAAGTCTCTGGCAATAATTACATGGCGTGATATGTTTTGTATAGATCAACGATCGCTACGTTCTCCTCCTCTTCCGTGCTAGGATACCTTGCGCAAGTAACCACATTTACGTCTGGTTGCTGGCAACAGTAATCATAAGTGTGGTAAAGCATAAGTGTGGAAAGTTTGAAACGCTACCTCGGTGCTTCTACGAAGTTGTCGCGTACGTAACGCTCTCCTCGCTTTCGGGTTGTCTTCCACTGGCCGCGGCTCCGCAAGGAGCACGGATTTTAAACCCAGAGGCCCTTTTCAGGACCAAACCAAAGGCCATTTTCAGGGCCAACCATTACTAAAAGAAAGAAGAAGAAAAACAAAGAAGTCCATGCATAGCGGACGGCCGTGCACTGCTTCGCCTTGTGGCGTTGGCTGCCACAAGCGAACAAGAGATCGCTCCGGTCATCTTTTGAACAAGCGCCTGACAATAACCAAAAGGCAACTATTATACAAAATGCGTCAAGCTGCAAGTCGTCTGGAATGGAAGTATGTATGAACCAGATATGGTATACCTGCTCGTAAAGAGGAGGGCAAAATAGGTCATATTCGATTGGAGTCAGATATAGCCCAGATTTATGGCAGCCAATGTATTTGTGGCCCAGTTCTATGATCAGTAGTTTTTACTGTCTGTTCTAACTTATAAATATTTTTTGGTTGTTTCACCTGGTAATAAGCAGTTTCGTTTCTGGCGGTTCAATGTGCATCTTATTGCTCTTAAAACTTTTGCTTTAATTTTATATCTGGATTTTCCTCTTCCAACATGATTCATGTAGTTTGCTATTGATGAGGTTTCATATGTTTCGGAATGTTGAACCTTTTTATTGTTTTGTGTTGACAGCATCTGCGACCCACGGTCACGTACTATATCTCGGTAACTGTACTGTTTATTGTTTATTTTTATCATGTAGTTTACTATATCACACTATACGTGTGCAGTGTTTTTATATTTCTACAGACACACTCACGATATATTACATGTTTAATTATTCTACACGACCTGCGTGCCACAAGTTGCTTTTAAAGAAATTAATTATATAACGTTTTTTGAAATAAAACAAAGCGATTGCCTATAATAATAAAAATGAAACATGCTTACAAAACACACAATGTAATTTTAATTTAATAATTGCCATTGAATCATTTTTGTCGTTTGACACAAAAATACAATTCAAACCGAGTACAGTGTCATTTATAAATTATAGAAACATTTTTAATATAATTAACATATTTCTTATGGTGTTTGTTTCAATTTAAAACCGTCTAAAATTTGTTATTTGGACACAATACCCATGGGTTCTAAAAATGTCTCGCTCGCACAGCGACTATAACAGATAAGATCATTCGTAAAAGACTAAATAAAAAAGCGCAAAATAAAATCTTTATTGCGGCTCGCAGGGATTACAATTTCCAACTAACGCGCAACCTACGCCTATGTTGCACTTGAAAATAATTTCAAGAGGCGTGGCTAACCGCTGCGATACGACGTTTGATGTAAACGATTTTAGCCTTATGCCCAATGTCCGCAATTGTAAATAACTACTTCCCACTACTTGCGACGTGTTTGGCCAGCTCTGAACGCGTCGTGAACGGTGGGTCAATTTACGGTAGGGGCGCCACTCAAAGCCGTCATCCGGTCTCTGAATGGGTCTCTGCTGGGCCTACCCCGGGCAACCGGGAGTCTTACCTGGTAGGCCCTGTGTGCCTGGGTGACGTGTAAACCTTCGGGTGCCCCATGTAATATATTCAGAGACTCATCGGTTGTGGCGAATTAATATGTCTCGCCGCACGCGAATCCACTCACAATATTGCTACCTTAGGTTGCCTATTGCCATATTCCATTTCGCCTATATTAGCAAGCCAAATGCCTGGCTTACCCAAGGGTAAAAAAGGGTGCTGTAAGCTGCGAATGACTCCGGAGGGGGTCGTAGTGCCAAGGTCCTGATCCTCGTGTCCCCTACAGAGAGTTTAGAAGATAGAAGTGGTGTATAGATCAAGCTACTTCAACTTCAATAGATTGAATGTAAGTCTTATAGTTCTATAATAAGACACTTTTAAACGGATTCTATCGCGTATATTTTAGATTTTTCTGACGTTTCGAATACTTTGCAGTATTTGTGGTCGCAGGATGACTAAGGTGACAGGCGCCGTTACAGATTTTAAAAAGTTATTTTATTTTATCTACTGTACCGTACATTTATTAAGGGAGTCACGGACAAAATTGGTCATATCTTAAAGCGTGCTTCTATTAAAACCTATTTTAAGCCGCATAAGAAGATCAGCGAACTTCTCACACCGGTGAAATGTCACATACCTTTACAAGATGCAGGGGTCTACAAGATTGACCGTGATTGTGGTTTATCATACATAGGGCAAATAAAGCGTTTAATATGTAAGTAACTATAATATACCATGATACCATGGATTCAGTACCCAATTCTGGAAACCTCCGCGTTAGAATTTTGCGGCGGTCTTTTCATGAATTTTAAGATATGTTTTTCCAGTTTATTTTACTTATTTCAGTGTAAAGTAGTTGTTTTCGTCTATCCTAACGTTATTTTGAATAAAAACATAATAAACCATTTATTATCACATACAAATGCATTGTAAATAAATACAAAACAGCTGTTGTTTCGCTATAGTTCACTGATGAGGTCATTTCTCGGAGTAACATAATAATATAATATCATAGTACAATAATCACATAGCGCGTTTTGAGCGCATTGTTTACGATACATTGCGTGCTCAGAAATAACAAAGACTATAACCAATTATTTCAGAGATAAATGGCTTTCTTATTTTTATTATAGGCCTAAGTGTAACCTCTTCTAAATTATCTGTACGTTGTCACTGTATATGCGTAACTTTAGATGTACATATACGTCGATGTATGTATAAATTAAATTTGATTGAAACAAAGATTCTGACTGGGTGCGCACTTTTTTATCTAATAATATTATATGGAAGCTTTTATTTTCGCACTATCTGCCATCACAGGGTAAATAATAAATAACAGTGGTGCAGTGGCCGATACAGTCGGCTGCTGCGCTCCGGGTCGTGGGTTCGATTCCCACACGGAACAAATATTTGTATGACCTGCAGGTAGTTGTTCCGGGTCTGGGTGTATTGTATGTGGAGTTTATGTCTGTAAACGCACCCACGACACAGGAGAAATCCTAGTGTGGGGCAACGTTCTTAAAAAAAAAAAAAAAAAAAAAAAAAAACTCAAGGATCCCTTGTGATCATGACAAAAGTTAAAATTCTGTGTAGGTATACTATATAGGCACCAAGTACGAGTGTGTTTGATCATAACTTTTGGTTTTCAGAGACAATTATACCCTTACTTAATAGGGTAATACCAGAAGATACGTAAATTTATTCCTTGCGATACCGTAAAGATTGCCACTTATGATTACGATATTTATTTGGGTACCCATTTCATCCATCATGCTTTCATCCCTACCCACAATCCTATTAAACAACCATATAAATATAGTAGCTTCCTATTGTAGACACATATACGACCCAATTAGCACTCTTCGCCGATGACACGGCCATTTTCTACTCTGGTCGCAGTCCCGATAATATAACTAAGATCCTCCAAGCCACAGCCAACGCCTACGGGAAATGGTTTAGGAAATGGCGGATCGAAGTTAACCCTATCAAAAGTAAAGCCGTCCTATTTTGCAAATTAGGCGACGACCACCCACGCTTCAGGGAGATCTCGATGCTGGGCCAATCGGTTCCTTGGGAACCGCATGCCAAGTATCTTGGAGTCACCCTAGACAAAAAACTGACCTTCATTCCCCACACAAAGATGGTGCGTGCCCGCGCTGCCTTTGTGCTTGGTCGCCTTCACTATATTCTGAACGCTCGTAGTAAATTATCCCTTAGAAATAAGGTGAGAATTTACACCACATGCATTCGACCCATCATGACCTATGCCAGCCCAGTGTTCGCACACGCCGAATCATACCCACTCCGTAGATTCGAAACCCTCCAAACCCGGTTCATGCGCAAGGCCACCGGAGCGCCTCTGTACATGCGAAACGACCAACTCCATTTCGACCTTAACTTGCCGACCATCAGGCAATTTATGAAACAAGCGTCTAAACGCTATCTCGATTCTGCCCTGTCCCACCCAAATCCCCTTGTGGTATCAGCCGCCGACTACGAACCCTCCCGTATCAGTAGAGTACGCCGCCCGAGGCACGTTCTGGTCGATCCAGACGATGAAATCACGTTAGATCACATGAAGAGACTCGCGTTGTCTCGTTCACTAAACACCCGACCGTTGTACCACCCTCGCCGCCGAGGATGCCCGCCTCACCGACGTCGCGGAGGCCTATCGCCGCGTCACCTTCCCGTTCAAGTTAGCACTTCTCCCTCCCGTCTCTTGCTCGCGCCGGCCCGTGCCGAGCCTGTAGCTTTAAATGTCCCTTAAAACAACTTAAATAATACCGATCCAGCTGTCCCCAAAACAATAGCTTGTTGTCCCCAGCAACGCCCTAAGCCGAGGTCCGTGTCCCGCAGGGGGCGCCCTTAGCGAAAGTTGCTTAGTTTTTAATATTTAATTTAAGCCTGGCTGGAGGCCTCTTTTGGCTTCGCCAGCAAATGACCGGTTAAGCAACCACATTTCCCAGAAATGTATGCGAGAAGCCCAACAAAACAAAAAAAAAAAAAATTGTAGACACATAAAACTGCAAAGCGGGGTAGCGACATTTAATTTTAATGGCTGTAAACATGCGAAACACATGAAAGTGTATCATCCTCAAACTCTCAAACTTTTATTGCTTAAATATAATACATATTTTAATCAATCATTTGTAATTGTGCTCGTGAATTAGGTCTATAAACAAACGTGAAAATAATTTTCTAAAGTCGACGCTGAAAATGCGAAATGGGCTCAGTATCGGATAGTCGACGCCAATCCAGTGCCGAAATCAAGACAGCGCAGATTTATTCCGCCAGTTATTGCACATTCCCAGCAAATGTGCACTGCATATGCACTCGGCCTGAATATTTCACAGCTTCAAGTGCGCGCTTAGCGCTAAATAAAAAACGTTCAGAGCTCGTTTAAGATCTCTAATTCCCGGCTAAACTGCCTAAATGATTTTATATAGATTTGTATGAACGTTTAATAGAAAAAGTATGTATGTAGTACCTTTTTTTTATTAGTGTCCATTGGAAATTCTACATGGAACTTCCTTCGCCCCGGGGAAGGGCAAAGGGATATGCCGCCTCCAACCGGCTAAAATCACTGGAGTGGTCATCCTCGGCACTGAAGGGCGGCTCCAGGTCCTCGTAAGATCACACTAAAGCCGCCCATTGGTGCCACGCCCTTAGGCACATCACGGAGGGGAAGACTGTAAAGCGGTCACCCCCTCTAGCGGAGGGAAGGCGACTGTAAAGAGGCCACCGCCCCAGGTACCTCTCGGGGGGATTGTAAAGGATTCCCCGAAGCCTCGCTATGCGCTCTGCTGCGCACACAGCGGTACGTGACCACATGCTCACTACTGTCTTCCCGGGGGTCACTCTGTATGAGCACGCAGATTTCCCAATAAGCACGCTCGCGACCCCCAAGGTCCCCGCCATATATGGACGAAAGAACTCAGGCGTCAGGTGCCGCGGCGGTTGTTACCCCGGCTCCGTGTCCTCGTCCTCCAAGCGGGATCGGCTCTCTACCGATCCCGCTCTGCGACCTCATTCAGGAGCATGACGCTTTCACAGAAGGAGACCACGGCACTCGAATTTTCATGCTCTGCCAGCATAGCCGACACTACTACTGGCAAAGAGAGATCTTGTTTGCTCAGAGCAGCAAGACAGCCTCAACGACGCGCTTGTGTGCGTACACGCCGCCAAGCCTGCCGTCTCAAACTTCCGAGCACCCCTAAAGGCACGCCTTCACCGCTCTGGCGGAGGGATCGTATTTGGTGATACACCCATACGATACGCGATTTCGGTTCCAAGAGTGCCAAGCAGCCGAGGGAAGTCATTTGGACAACATTATTTTTAGGTCTTAAAAATTCCTATGTTTCTACTTTTTTTAAATACAAATATATTTTTGTTATGTTTCGTAGTTCTTTTTTAATTGAATATTGAAACCGCCAACACCCTTATGGCCCACCCTGTAATATAAATCAAAAGCTAATCCTACAGATTTAAAATTTAGCCAGGTACTAGCAAATTATTTCATAGTCATAGACTTGCAAATATAGTTTTAGTGCCGTCAGGAAGCCGTTATATGGATTTACAGCCTTACTATGGATGACTCGAATAAGACCGCGTACGTCAAAAGCCGCAATCAGTGTATAAGATTCGAATGAATCCTAACAAAATACGTATGTATTTCCATAAATTTTGAAACGAGATATCAGGAATAGTCGGCTTGAAAATGGATCATGGTTGGTTTCAAATCGATGCGATCGGGGATTTAGTAGCTTTACGGTAACTTGATGCCGCGTTCTAACGCTTCTGTCCACGCACATACAAACCCATTGTTGCGGTGATCAAGTCGCTATTTGGACGCTCAATTGAACGAGTAAATGTTACACTTCACACAAATTTGGATGCCAGTTGCAGGAACTTAGTGAGGCTTTGGCTTCTGCGGAACACGTGATTTCGATACCGCGACAGAACGCAGCAAGCCGCAAAACGCAATACAGAAAAAATAAACCAGCCAACATGGCAACGCTGCCAGTCTTTTAAGCACGTTCAGGGAAGACCGCGAGGCAGAGTAGTAGTTCGATGGCCGAGTTCTCTTTTGTAGATGTGTGATATCGCTATAATCATCACGCTTGGCAGGAAGATTAGTAATCTTGATCATGAGGATGCTGCTTCCCATCTTCTTGATATCAACCTTTAGTCACCATTGACGACACCCATGAAGAAACGCTTATGAAGCATCGCGTTGCTTACCAAATATCTATTGTATAAAACAATACCCTTAACATCAATTTACATTTACCTATATCACAACATGCTCTACCAATGTGGTTAAGGTGCGAAATTCCCATACCTACTCCATTCCACAGTTCGACAATCAATAAACGTAGAGACCTTGTTTACCGCCTGTAATTAAATAGCTTTCTACATCGGTACTCAGATAACACCCTCGTTGTTTTAATTAATGTTGATTGTTGAATAGTAAAAGCTCAACTTACTTTATCCTCATTTATTTTAATTGTGAAGTGCGGACGAGGTCTGGCTGCCAAAAAATCTATATTAATTCAGGTCTGTATAGTAAAGTAGGCTAACTGAACTTAGTTTTGTTCAACTGAACGAGGGCCATACCACACAAGATACCTTTATCATCGCAAAATGCAGTTTTGGGACTGCATCGATGCTGTATTGCGTTTTAGACTTGCTGCGTTCGATTGCAGTATCGAAATTGCGTGTTCCGCAGAAGCCGAAACCTCACTAAGTTGCTGCGACAAGCATCCAAATTTGTGCGAAGTGTAGCGTCTCGCTGCATTGAGCGTCCAAATAACGACTTGATCACCGCGACTGGACTTTGTATGTGTGCCGATTGAAGTTTCCGGACGCGGCATCAAGCTTCTGAAAAGCTAAATACTAAATCGCCGATGCTAAAAGTATCGTGTGTGCTATGGCCCTAAAGATATTACGTTCTCTCAAAATATTGAGTATTTTATTGTGATTTTACTGGGAATGTAAATTATCATTTTGTCATATATAGATAAATAGTGGTGTCCGGATTAAGAATATAGCACTGCTCCATCTCCTCCCGTGGATGTCGTGGAAGGCGACTAAGGGAATCTAAAGCAGAGGGATGGGCAGCAGCGTCCCTTTTGTGAAGCGGTAGCCATACTGCGCTCACCAACCCGCCTGCCAAGCGTGGTGAGTATTGGCAAATACCCCCCAAAATGATGACACAGTTGCTGAATCTATGCGTGAGGCCATTGTTCAGCAGTGGACGTATAAATGGCCGATATGATGATGATTCAAATCTATAAACTGATAGCGGCTTTTGACGTGCGCGGTATTATTCGAGACATCGATAGTAAGGCTGTGAATCCATTTAACGCCTTTCTGATGACACTAAACCATTACATATTTTGTTTAATGTTTAAATTATAATATTGATTGACTTGTAACTAAGACTTATTCTAACTACATCTTTTCTTTGACTTCGCGCTCTTCTTGTTAATAAAGGGTCCTGTCCCAATTCATTATTACATTTGCAGTATCATTTGTTGAATCTGATTTAAGGAAAAGAAGGATTGACTAGAATATATAATTGCTTCAATATGACAGTACAATAATTTAGATTAAATTAATAAAACAACAACAACCTTTTTTTAAATTATAGGCTTTATATCGACGATTGGTACGCAAAAGCCACAAGCTTGTGAAATTGAATAAACGTTGAAATAAATGCCCTTGATTATTCTATGCCGATGGGCTAACTCAATTTAAAAAATCTTGTCGCTTATGACTTTTTTCCTTTCAAGCGTCGATATGTTTTGCCGAATCTAATCTTGCAGCCTATCAGTAGAAGCCTGGCTAAGCACAGCTGTAAAGCATTCAGATGTATGTGTATCACAATTATTCATTTGTTTTTGCAATGTACTATAAGTGATGTGCGTAGCAATGTAGTATATATTTAATCATCATCATCATATCAGCCACAGGATGTCCACTGCTGAACAAAGGCCTCCCCCTTAGACTTCCACAACGAGCGGTCACATGCCGCTCACATCCAACGACTCCCAGCGACCTTCACCAGGTCGTCTGTCCACCTCGTTGGAGGTCGTCACACGCTGCGTTTTCCGGCGAGCGGTCTCCACTTGAGAACCATTTTGCCCTAACGGCCATCAGTTCTACAAGCAATGTGCCCCGCCCATTGCCACTTCAGTTTACTAATCCTTTCAGCTATGTCGACAACTTTAGTTCTTCTACGGATCCCCTCATTTCTGATTAGATCTCGTAGAGAAATACCAAGCATAGCTCTCTCCGTAGCTCGCTGAGTGACCTTGAGCTTTCTTATGAGGCCCATTGTGAGTGACCACGTCTCTGTTCCATATGTCATTACTGGTAACACACACTAGTTAAAGACTTTCGTCTTGAGGCATTGCGGTATTGTTGACGAAAAGACTTTGCGAAGTTTCCCAAACGCTGCCCAGCCGAATCGGATTCAACGATTGACCTCTTTCTCGAAGTTGGACCTACCTAACTGGATAGTTTGTCCCAGGTAGACATACTCGTCAACAACTTCGAGAACAGAGCTCCCATCGGATATTGGGATGGGCACGACATAGGCATTTGACATGTCTTTCGTCTTGCCCATGTTCATTTTAAGGCACACCTGTTGGGAAACTCTGTTGAGATCATCGAGCATTGTGCTGAGCTCTTGCAGCGATTCTGCCATGACTACGATGTCATCTAATAGAAGGTGAGTGATATACTCGCCATTGATGTTAATGCCGAATCCTTTCCACTCCAGTAGCTTGAAATCCTCCATTACAGCGGTGAACAGTTTCCGGGAAATGGCGTCCATCTGTATCATACCTCTCTGCAATGGAATTGCCCCCATGCTCTATTCATGTACTCGGACCGACATGTTGGCGTTTCTGTATAAGCACTTCAACACTTCAATGTACCGATAGTCAATCTGGCTGCGGAGATTGCAGCACTGCCCAGGTATCGATCGAATCGAAGGCTTTCTCATAGTCCACAAATGCCAAGCATAGTGGCAGATTATACTGCTCGGTCTTCTGTATAACCTGCCGCAGGGTATGGATGTGGTCTATGGTACTGAAACCTTTTCGGAAACCGGCTTTTTCGGGAGGCTGGAAGTCGTCAAACCTGCGCTCGAGACGATTCGTAACGACCCTTGAAAACAGCTTATAAATACGTCTCAGAAGCGAGATGGGTCTGTAATTCTTCAATAGTATATATTTAATAGTAAATCAATATTGTTATTTACGTTAAAGAAAACGCAGATGTTACGAATTCTAAAAGTGCTTAACACAGTAGGATTGGATAAATTGAAAAGAGTTGGCTATATCTGATAAACATGAATCAATTTAAAGATGTCTTCGATTTAACGCTTATTAAATTTAATTGGAC
Source organism: Diloba caeruleocephala (assembly GCA_947459985.1). Taxonomy (NCBI): domain Eukaryota; kingdom Metazoa; phylum Arthropoda; class Insecta; order Lepidoptera; family Noctuidae; genus Diloba; species Diloba caeruleocephala. The sequence goes on from OX381618.1 coordinate 11,662,520, forward strand.
CATACGTTATCAAACATGACACTAACTACAGAAAAGCAATAGTGAAAGAGGATTGCAACTGAGACAGTGAGCGAATTTACTACATATATGTACATAGTAAAGTGTTTCAAGTGGTGCGCACTATACTGCTCGTCTCCGTACTCACTACCCATCACGCCCATGTTCAAAGTTGTATCATTACAAGTGTGCGCACTGTCATGCTCGTTTAGAAGTTTCCACTAATGTAATGCTCTAATTCGAGGCATTAAATTACACGCCAATGCCATAGATAGAATAATATAATAATAATAAACCCCTCTGGGCAAACGTTATCTCACCATGGGATAAGGTAGTCCTGGAGGGCAGATTAAAGTAGCTGCTTGATTTCTTCCTACCTTCTGATATAAAAAAAGTATATCATAAGAAAAAAAAAAGTATATTAAGTAGCTTACAGAACGCAGGGCAGTTTGTGGCGAGCTGAATGTGAGTGGCGACACTGCGTACCCGAATGCTCCAGAGAGTCGGTCAGGGCCTCGTCTCCGGCTTGCTTTTATTGGTTGGTTGGAGTGGTACCCCATGAGTGCCCGTAGGACTTTCAACTCTGGCTTGCCTTAGTTGGCCGATCAGAGAGGGGCCGCCAGAGCTATATGCTCGGGGGTGGAAGTGTCTAATGGCGTAATAACGGGGAAACCCGTTCCGAGTCTTCGCGACGCGCGTTGGTGAAACCGGTGCCGCACCACTCTACACCCCTAGCCGCTCACACCGGTGTTGCTCCTTGTCGCCTGTAGTGGTGGCCATTTAGGGGGTCCATCTTGTGAGTGGCGAGTCACCGTCTGCCACAGAATTTCACTTTAAAGGTTGAAAGGCAGACGCCGTTGTTTCCGTTTTTAGAAGTATTTAATCCATTTAGCACCCATTACCTTACCATTAGACCTTATAATTGTAGTTTCCATCTTATACAATAGTTTTAAACCTCCGGGGACAATCCGAGACTGCATTTTATAGTGTAGCCATGGAGAGTCCCGGGTTAGTGTCTCATTACATTTTAGATTAAAATTCTCTAAAGGGCCTCTGCGTGTTGGACCCATGTCCCCGCGTAAGCCTATCAAAGGACCGGGTTCCCCCTTACAGGGGATATAAACCCGTGTAATAGAGAGACATGTAGATAATAATAAAAATAATATGGCAACACCTGTCCTGTCAAGCTGACGGACATATTTTTAAAATTAATATAATATATATAAATAAATATTATTCGCAGTCTATTGGAACACATATTTTTAATCAAATATCAGTGAAAGAAACTCAAAATGATAATCATAATCGATATATACAATAGCCAAATAAAAATGAATGAAAAAGAAACCCTATATTGACAGATGACATCAGAATGAAATAAATAATGTAGATAAAATATTAATTAAAATTGGAATTGGAATTGGAAACAATGTATAAATAATGCTGACAAGGAGTAAAGCCAGACAATTGGAAAGCGCACGCCCACCACCTTCGTCCTCGCCACTCAGCTCCGCCTCGCAGCCGTCGGAATCCAGCCTCCCCATCTGTGCTGTGATACCGACCGCTGCAGTTGCGTCGAGCTCGAGTGACGAGTATTTCTCATCACCGACGTCACCACCATCTGCACGTCGGCGTGGAAGACGACAACCACCGGCCAGCTTGGGACCTCGAGGCCCACCTGCCTCTGACAGGGTCCCCCCGCTTCCGGTGGAAGTGTGCAGCGCATGCGATGGACTCAATCCATCAATGAAAACGTCATGCGCGCATACTTTAGGGCAACAGAGGGGGGAACAAACCTGACGGCGTACCGTGGTCGGATGCTCTCTCTGTTTCAGGTACTTGAACCGGCTGTCAACGTCTCGGCGCAACGACTTTCGGATCAGGTGCGGGTCATACAACGCGATCATAGGTTGGATGATGCCGCACTTGATCGGCTACGCTCTGAGGTGCAAATTAACCATATCGTCTCTCCCCCGGAACAAACCGTGGTGCAACCGCAAGCAACTTATGCGGTTCCGCCACGGTACAACCGCGTCGATGAGGAAGAGGATGATGGGGTTATTACTGCAGGTAACCAGTACAATGAAATTTTAAGGAGCGCTTTGGATAATGCGATCCAAGATTATCGCTACCCTCCACCTTACCTTAGGAAACGTTTACCGCGTTTGCCTATGCATAAAAAAAATAAAGCGCTGGTGTGTGCCCTGGATTCGCTGTTGTTAAATTATTTTGACAACAGCGAAGACCTCGGTGATACGCATATAATCCTGTACTGCGCGGCCGTTGCGGCATGTCGTGTGGCCCAAGTAAAATTCCCATATAATGATAGAGCCACACGACCTAAATCTGCCGTACCAGCTTGGCAGCACAGGATTGCACATCGTATTAATGAGGCAGGGCACACATTGGTAAGCTAATCTATTTTAGGTAAGGCAATACCCGCCCAAGAGTGATGCGCTTTGTGAGACGAGCATTTTCGGGGACTGATATCGGCCCTGAAGAATATATGTCTCGTGTCACAGAGCGCATCGACTACTTAAAGCAGAAAGTTTATGCATGGGCGAACCGTATCCGTAGGTACAAACGACGAGTGGAGCGATATACCTTGAATCGCATATTCCAAAGTGAGCAAAGGTGGGTATACAGAACTTGGGAGCTGCCTGCCCAAGGTGTGAGTGACGTCCACCGGCCAGATGATGATGCCCTGAATGCATTTTGGCGCTACATATGGTCGGTGCCAGTCAGTCATACCGAAGGTGATTGGATACGGGAGGTCGAACGAGCGTGTGAACCGATAACAGAAATGGGGGCAGTTATAATTAGCCCCCAAGACGTAGCCAGTGCAGTCCGTCCATTACCTAACTGGAAATCTCCGGGACCGGACGGGCTGCACCATTTTTGGGTTAAATGGCTGCGCAGTTCACGTGCTCGCTTGGCGTCCCAGTTCCAGTCGTCCTTAGAGTCAGGTTCGCTACCACAGTTTTTTACTACAGGAATTACCCACCTGCTCCACAAATCAGGTAGTACTACGGGACCCAACAATTATAGGCCGATCACTTGTTTACCGACGGTCTATAAACTTCTTACATCCATTCTGAGAACTAAAATTAACAGACATATTGATGACAATTATATCATGTCCGCTTCTCAGAATGGATGTAGGAAAGGGTCTCGTGGTACTAAGGAGCTGCTCCTTATTGACATGGCCATTAGCAAACAGGTTAGACGTAACCATAAGGATCTGTCTACATGCTGGTTAAATTATAAGAAGGCCTATGACTCGGTGCCACATACATGGCTCACGAGGGTGCTAGAGTTGTATAAAATAAATACAACTCTACGCACCTTCCTGATTGCGTGTATGAGGCAATGGAGGACGGTCCTTAACTATCCAGGATGTCGGCAGATCCGAGGGAACGGTGAACCGATCAGGATCGAGCGCGGTATATTCCAGGGCGATAGCCTGAGTCCGCTGTGGTTCTGTTTGGCCTTGAACCCTCTAAGCATACTGCTGGCGAGTTCAAGGCTAGGCTACCAGATGAGAAAAGGTGGTCAGGTAATATCTCACCTCCTTTACATGGACGATCTGAAGCTCTTTGTCCCCAACAATTTGCGACTAATAGAGTTACTGAAGGTAACTGAAACTTTTAGTAACTCAATTAGGATGGAATTTGGTGTGGATAAATGTGCAGTCATGCATGTGAGGGAAGATTATGGAATCCGAGGGATTACAACTTTCGGATTCCATACACTTCAGATCACTTTCCTCATCTGAGACCTATAAATACTTGGGTATGTCGGAGACGTTGGGTATCAGCGGAACTGACATGAAGCAATCGTTACAGGGGCGCTTCTTCGGCCAAGACATCGGTAACAAGGTACGCGCCTTTAACGGTTGGGTCATGCCAGTTCTGATGTACTCCTTTGGCATACTCAAGTGGACTCAGTCTGAATTGGACGCCCTGGATAGAAGAGTCCGTATATTGCTGACCACAAATCGGATTCATCATCCACATTCATCGGTGATGAGGCTGTACATCCCACGAAAGTGTGGGGGTCGAGGCTTTTTAAATGCTAAGACCCTCCACAATCGTGAGGTGTGCAACCTCAGGGAGTACTTTCTCCAAGCCGATGTGGGGATGCACCGAGATGTGGTTGCAATAGACAAGGGACTCACCCCGCTCTCCTTGGCTAAAGAGAACTGGCATAAACCTGTAGTGCTTGACACTAATGACCGTAAGGAGGTATGGCAGAACAAGGAGCTTCACGGACGCTTTTACCGGGCCTTTCATGGGCCTGATGTGAACTTTTTAGCGTCCGTATCTTGGCTACGCTTCGGTGACCTCTTTGGGGAAACCGAAGGCTTTATCTGTGCAATTATGGATGAAGTTATCATGACGAATAGCTACCGGAAATATATTGTGAAAGACGGCACGGTTGACATCTGTCGGGCATGCCACCGTCCGGTCCAGGTCGAGTCTATCCGTCACATTATTTCTGGTTGTTCTCGTCTTGCTAAAGGCGAGTACTTGCACAGACATAACCAAGTGGCCAAGATTATCCACCAGCAACTTGCACTGCGATACAACCTTGTGAGTTCAAAAGTGCCATACTACAAGTATGTGCCCAACCCAGTTCTCAAAAATGACCATTTCACGTTGTACTAGGATCGATCTATCATCACTGACAGGACTATTGTAGCCAATAAGCCTGATATAGTGGTGATAGATCGAGCAGAACGCCACACAATGATTGTGGATATAACTATCCCACATGACGAGAATCTCGTCAAAGCCGAGAAAGATGAGCAAATTAAATATCTTGACTTGGCACACGAGATTGTCGATATGTGGGAGGTAGACTCTGCAGTCATTGTGCCGATAGTTGTTACGGCCAATGGCCTTATGGCCAAGAGCCTCGACCAACACCTTAAGAGGATCTCGTTAGGCAGCTGGGTCAAGGGCTTGATACAGAAAGCGGTACTCCTGGACACGGCTCATATTGTTAGGAGATTCCTCTCTCTGGAGCCCTGACCACCGGTAGCTTGGACCTTGTCCCCCCTCCCCCCCCGTTTTTCTTAGTATTGATCCATTTAGCACCCTTTGCAATAGACCTTATACTTGTAGTTTCCATTTCATACAATAGTTTTGTACATCCGGCGACAATCCGAGACTGCATTTTATAGTACAGCCATGGAGAGTCCCCGGTTAGTGTCCCATTACATTTTAGATTAAAATTCTCTAAAGGGCCTCTGCGTGTTGGACCCATATCCCCGCGTAAGCCTATCAAAAGACCGGGTTCCCTCTTACAGGGGATATAAACCCGTGTAATAGAGAAACATGTTGATAATAATAATATTTATATTTATTCTCTCTTCACAAAGGTTTATAATTATTACATTAGTCTAAAAATATTAGATTACAATCCTTTGTAAGAGACTGGAGTCCATACTAGGATACCCTGTGTGACGGATCACCAGGCCCTCACCCCGAATTTATAGTAATTAAATATGTGTTCACTCATCATAAGCATGAGGTATTGATATAGAAAAGAAGAAAAATGAATTTGAAAAAATAAACAAACAAACATACATAGCATGGTGTTAGTAAAGCGCGTTTGTGTGTGTATGCAGGTGTGGAGGTGGGTTTCTGTGCGTGTGAGGTGGGCCATGTTAAAGGTGTTGGTGTGTAAGGGGATGGTTGTGTGCTGTGTGTGTGTCTGTGTGGTGCGCGTACGCGTACGCGTGGAAGGTGTGTCTGTGTGGGGTGTAATTATCGATATTCTTACTTTTGTGTAGTTTCGTATTTACTAAGAAGGAACAATAAGCAATTGCTCCGTGGCTCCATAATACAACTTCTGTAGCCATGCTGCTAGTTTTTTTTTACAAAGTTGTTTGGATAGGGCGTATATTGACAATATTTCATTAATTTGTTCTACAAATGATTGCCAAGGAAAGCAAAGTGTCTATGAGAGAAAGCTGTATTGAACCATACTGATGGACAAACTGCATGTTTACGTCGCTTACCTTTAAACAGGACAGGATTATAATCTAGGAGGGAATGTTTGCGCAGAATAATATTTTGAATGAAGACTTGGCGAACAGTTAACATTCCAGTAAGTACATAGAGTTCTTTTGTGGGGTGCAAATAGAATAGAATAGATTATTCAATTAGCCTGATAATTAATTAGTAGTTTCAACGAAGTGACTGCCCAGTTGCTTGATTTACTGATATCCTTAAGTTAGAACGATTGTCAGATCAAAAAGCTGCTGTTAACTACTGTTCTTACGTGGTAGGCTAACTGGGACCAACGACCTAATGTGCTGTACCAATGGCAACCAAATTGCTACGAACCAATCTACTCTTACGTATTACTAATATAAGTCATAAATTACATTTACTGTCACAAAGCAAACTAACCATAAACATGACTCAAATGTTTATATTATCACTATATAAACTAAACATAAAACGAGCAATTTCAGTTTGAAATGATAGCTTTCACACGCAATACTGATGACGTACCAATCCCTAGTAATCTGGGATCCAATTACATAAAACGAATCCCTTTAGAGGTTTTAACACTCAATGTAGCGCCAGAATGCAAATCAGTTAACATCTGTTTCAAATTAATTTATTCAATTTATAAATGTACCTACCACAGTATGAAAATGTTAAGGGTCAAGGGACAAAGGAAAATTTAAATGGGTACTAATCAATATTTCGTGGATTCCTCAGACTTTGGAAAAATGTTGTGGGTTGCAAATACCTCGTGATATAATATTGTTAATTTGATTGAACAGAATTTACCCTACCTACTACCATCGCGCTTTTTATTCAGTTCAATTCATTTAATCATTTATATTTCTATATTTATTTACATATATATGACGGCACGGTTGGTGCAGTGGCTGATACAGTCGGCTGCTGCGCACCGGGTCGTGGGTTCGATTCCCACACGGAACAAATATTTGTACGATCTGCAGGTAGTTGTTCCGGGTCTGGGTGTATTGTATGTGGAATTTGTGTTTATAAACGCACCCACGACACAGGAGAAATTCTAGTGCGGGGCAAAATTTTATAAAAAAAAAAAAAAAAAAATGTATAAATATGGTTATTAGTACAAGTATTGGATCTTATGTTTATAATTATAGTTCGCTATATTCTTACCTAATAAAACCATAAATAATTATGATTTACAGTTTATATGATTGTGAATGTTTACCAAAATAACTTAATAAATTATCTTTATAATAACAATATTATTAAATTATAATTAAGGATCATGTCAAAGAGAGTTATAATATCAAAATATTTGAGCATTGGGTCAAAGTTATAATTTATATTGTTGTAAGATTAATTAAGATTATTATCATAAATGAATTAATTTATTGTATCGTAAGCTTTACCTCAATTACTGTTTCAATTTATACTTAAAAATTTAGAAACATTGTATTGTTTAGAAACATTGTGAAAGTTTGTTATATATTTTTACTCGTATAAAAACGTACTGTTAATAACCACAGGAGTCTTACATTTTGTTTATTCTTATGTCTCTTGCTATTTAAAGAAACGTAATTATTTATATCTTTTGTAACCTGTATAGCCGATTTGTAGATATATATCTAAGGGAGCGTTAAGCACTGTTTACAGGAATCCGTTTGATGTAGTTTGCACAATAACTGTGTGCATTTCTTTTGTGCTTTAAAAGCGATTTCCTTGTTACTGGAATTTCCCCAAAATAATAATCCATATTTAGGTGTGGACCCTACATGGGCGTGATAATCACTGAGATGTGCATTTTTGTTTGCAACCTTTCTCAAGATCTATAGAGCATATAAAAACTGGTTTCGTTTTCTACATACGTGTTCAACGTGTAGTTTCCAAGACAGGTTTGTATCCAAGTGTATAACTAAAATTGTTATGCCTTGATTTCTTTAATTGGTTTGCCCATATAATGAATATTTACAAAGTCAAATTTAGCATTTTTATCATTAATGTCATGATATTAGTTTATTCAAGATTTATTTCTAAGTTGTTAGAATTTAACCAGTCAATAATCGACGCTGGCCATTATTTATGTCATTTTCTTAACAGTATCATCAGTAAAAACGGCAAAGCTGCCATCCGCATGTAACATATGGTATTGGATAGTTGATGACTTTGATCATTGACGTATATTAAGAACTAGCTGGGACCCGCGGTTTCACCCACGTTCAATTTAAAAGGAATTTAGAGTACTTCGACATAGACACTTGACATCTATACAAATAAATAAAATTGAAGTGTCTGTTTGTAATGTCAAAATAACAGCTTTTTACTTAATGCATATGAAAGTATATACGGGACATATAACAAAAAAACAATTTTTAAATTTTTTGTCTGTCTGTTTGTTCCGGGTAATCTCCGAAACGGCTGGACTGATTTTGACGGGACTTTCACTGGCAGATAGCTGGTATTCTAAGGAATAACTTAGGCTACTTTAATTTTAGAAAAATAATTAGGGTTCCGCGCAAAAAAAAGAAACTCTTGAAATCCAATATATATATTCTATGTCAAGTGTCTATGTCGAAGTACTCTAAATTCCTTTTAAATTGAACGCGGGTGAAACCGCGGGTCCCAGCTAGTAGAATATATATATTGGATTTCAAAGGTTTCTTTTTTTTGCGCGGAACCCTAATTATTTTTCTAAAATTAAAGTAGCCTAAGTTATTCCTTAGAATACCAGCTATCTGCCAGTGAAAGTCCCGTCAAAATCAGTCCAGCCGTTTCGGAGATTACCCGGAACAAACAGACAGACAGACAGACAGACAGACAGACAAAAAAATTAAAAATTGTTTTTTTGTTATATGTCCCGTATATACTTTCATATGCATTAAGTAAAAAGCTGTTATTTTGACATTACAAACAGACACTTCAATTTTATTTATTTGTATAGATAACAAAAGGCCGACTATACTACCCTGTGGTACTCCATATTGTATAGTCCTTTTTTTTATTATTTTTTTATTGATCCGGTGGAAATACCTCATGTACTTCCTTCGCCCCGGGAAAGGGCGAAGGGGCATGCCGGACTCCTACCGGCTAAAACCACCGGAGTGATCATCGGCGGCACCGCAGGCTCCAGGAACTCGAAAGATCTCCATCTAGAGCCACCCATTGGCGCCCCGCCTTTAGGCACATCTCGGAGGGGATGACCGTAAAGTGGTCGTCCCCTCTAGTGGAGGGAAGGCGACTGTAAAGAGGCCACCCCCCCAGGCATATCTCGAGGGGATTGTAAAAGATTCCCACGAGGCCTCACTATGCGCTGTGCTGCGCACACAGCGGTACGTGACCACATGCGCACCGCTGTCTTCCCGGGGGTCGCTCGGTATGAGCACGCAGATTTCCCAATAAGCACGCTCGCGACCCCCAAGGCCCCCTATAAAGACAACAGGGGGCTCAGGCGTGTTGGACACGGGCGCCGCGGCGGTTGTTACCCCGGCCCCGTGTCCTCCTCCTCCGAGCGGGAGGCGGCGGTAGGATCTCCCCCACGGATCCCTGTCCAGTCCATATTGTATAGTCCTAGAATTTGATAATGGCTAATTTTCTATTTTTGTGTCCACATCTAACCTTGTTAAATTAGCAAGCTGATTTCTTTCTGATAGATAAGATTGTATGAGATCCAGTGTGTTTCCTCTCATACCATGAAGTTCAAGCTCTTTTAATAGTACTCTGTGGCGAACATGGTCAAAGTCATTAGTCATGTCCGGTCATTGTGGCGATCTTTGGGGGAAGCTTGTGTCCAGCAGTGAATATTATTATATAGGGTATATAGTGGGCTGAAACGACGATGACGATGACGAATCTCGTATTAATTTGTAGGTACCACGAAGCATGAAAATGACTGAGTATGGTGTATTGTTACTTGAGTTTCAAAATTATCATTAATTTTTTATTCTATTTCGTCTATAAAAAGTTATTAAATGAACGTGCAATTTCGTCTGGATCAACAACTACGAGGGCGGTTTGATAAGTCCATGACTTTGGAAAGAAGAAACACTCTTTTTACATATACAATTTTTTTTTTACATAATCTCCTTTCCACACAACGCACTTAGTCCAGCGAAGTTCCAACCTCTTCAACCCATCAAAAAAATATTTTTTGTCAAACCCTGAAAAATAGCCTCAGTTTCGGCTACCACCTCTTCGTTTGACGAAAATCTTTGCCCGCCAAGCCATTTCTTCATGTTTGGGAAGAGGAAAAAGTCACAGGGGGCTAAATCTGGCGAATATGGAGGGTGTGTCGTATCTTAATTCGACAAATTTTTATGTCGCGATTGCAGACGAGTGGGCCGGTATCCTAATGAAATAGAATTTTTTTCTTTGCTAGATGCGGCATAGTAAGCTCCGGTTATTGTCTTGCCTTAATCCAAAACCAACCCAAAAGACTGTGGCCATCACTTTACCAGCCGAGCAAACAGTTTTTGCCTTCTTTGGGGCACGTTCCCCGGTAGAAGTCCATTGCTTCGACTGTTGCTTAGTCTCTGGTGTATAATGATGGACCCACGTTTCGTCAACTATTATGTACCGACGCATAAACTCACTCGGATTGCGATTATACGTGGCTAGGCATTCCTCAGAAGCTGTTACACGATTTCGTTTCTGGTCGACTGTTAGTAAACGCGGCACCCATCTTGCAGAAAGCTTTTTCATGCCCAGAATATCATGCAAAATATAAAAAACTCGTTCAGTCGAGATGTGCACAGCATCACTTATTTCGCGTATGTTCACTCGACGGTCTGCCAAAACAATATCATGTATTTTATTAACCATGCCCTCCGTAGTGGCCTCAATTGGCCTTCCTGGGCGCTCCGCGTCATTAGTGGTAGTACGTCCACAACGAAATTCAGTGAACCACTTATGTACCATTCCATGAGAAGGCGCAGAATCACCATAATACTTGTTCAATTTGTCTTCGGTCTGCTTAATAGTTTTACCACGTATAAAATAGTGTTTAATTAGCACTCGAAACTCGCTTTTCTCGATTTTCAAAGAATACTTAGGAGTTGCCAAACTGCCCTCGTATTTTGTGATTTGTTTTTATTTGCTTAATTTCATCTTTCATGTTATATGGTTTATGTGTATTTGTGATGCCCCCTACCGCTTTAGATTGATTTGTTGATCGTGCAATGAGATAATTGTTCTGTGCCTTTGGTGTTTGTTTTATAACTGCTTTTAACCTTTTCGTATATTCCTTACAACTTCTTATTATTTTCATTCGTAAGATAAAAAAACCGCTTCCTTTTTGCACACAGTTGGATACCTTTACTACGCCATTTACGTAAAGGTATCCGTAAGAATACAGAAATATGTGTTTTCTATACATACATAATTCACCACTAGTATATTAAGTCACAATATAGTTAATTATGTAATACACTGATATACTAACTAAGCTGATATTTTAAAATTTCAGGTCGTTAATATGCTACCGTCAGATGCTACCTACAAAGTTCTGATAATGAATGTAGTACATAAATTGTGAATACTTTAGCATTTTATCTTCATTATTTTATATAAAGCATAACATGTAATAAAGCAACTGAAAATAATATGGCAGAGACGTGTTGTTGGGAAGTTTGTAGCCCCGCTTCTTCTTCCCAGTTTAATAGGAGTGGAGAAGGGTTTAAATACATCAATTTGGGTAAGGCAGCTCGCCTTTGATTATGTTGATGTTTACAAAGAACATATTTTTGTATATTTTAAATAAGCGATATTTTGTTCTTTTACTACTCCTAGATTAAAGCGTATCTTTAAGAATCTTTTTTTATTTAACATTGTGGAAATACATGTCATGCCATGTACTTCCTCGACCTCTGAGAAGGGTGGAGGTGTACTATGCAGAGCTCTTACTCGTTAAACCACCGGAGCGGTTATCTACCGCACCGAAGAGGGGTTCTAGGTTCTCGTACAATCACACTAGAGCCGCATATTAGTGCCACGCCTTTAAGCATATCTCGGAGGGGACGACTGTAAAGCGTTCACCCCCTAGCAGAAGGGATGTGACTGTAAAAAGGTCGCTAATCCTAAGCACATCTTGAGGTGATTGTATAAGATCCCAAAACCTCGCTTTGCGCTGTGCTGCGCACACGGTGGTAAGTAATCACGTGGATGCCGCCGTCTTCCCTGGGGTCTCTCGGTATGACTGCGTGCTCACTCAAAAACTCACTCATAAATTTGAGACAAGTTCAAGGGAGCATCCTTTTTGAGATCTTAATGATATACATTCCGATGTATCCTTTGGGAATATAACCCCTATTCCGATACAAAAAAGACCGGCCATTTGAGAAGCTTACGCAGGGGGCATGGATCTAATACACAGAGGCCTTAAGTAAATTTAATTTATAATTGGTTATGATAGACACGCAGGCCACAAGGAAGAAAACTGCCTGCCACGTCCTTTGTGTGCATCCTCGCAAAAGAAGGCGACTGCATCCCAAGCGCTCTCGCTCTGGACGATGGACTGAACCACGGCCGGAAGGGAGGGCTCACCATCTACGACTGCTGCGATGGTACCCAGACCTGAAACAACTATCTGTAGGTCATACAAATATTTGTTTCGAGCGGGAATCAAACTCGCGACACGGAGCGCAGAAAGCCAAAAGAAGAGCTAAAGTAGCCAACATAGCTGAAAGGATTAGTAAGCTAAAATGGAAATGGCCCGCCCATTACGAGCCCGTTCTACGCGCTATAGCACAACAATCGAAATGTGTGCAAAGACGGAGACAAATTTTTACATTAAACATATTGACACCATATGAACAGAAAACAACACTGAAGCAAGTGATTTAGGCAGCTGGAAGAGATGTTATGCTTAGTGCCAGTATAAATAATGTTTTTATTTTATTTTAAGGAGATTTTATGGTTTTATGTAATACCGGGCGACGTCAATACGTCATATACAAGGATGTCGCAGAATATCAGCGCAGTGGTTTTGCGACGCCACTGCATCAAGCTAAGCGATATACTGATTTCTGTTTGTGCGGACGGGACGCACACTTTTGCATTGTCATTGCTTTTGTTTATATAACTTTTATTGTTCGGCTATGCGTCATGTCCGTGTCAGATAAGAAATAAATAATTTTCTTTCTTTCTTTTTTCTATGTCTACAGTTTTGGCACCAATTACTTCCTTGCGAATCGTACAGATATTCTGTGAATTGCTCGTAATCACGCAAATCTCTAAGGGCTTAAGTTATTTAAGAAGTGCCTCTGCAGCCAGCTAGTAAATGAACAACCCAGAGGAATACTGGCAGAAACTGCCCTTCGAACTTATTCTTATTAATACAAATAAACAACAATCGCGTTTATCTATTAAAACCTTAATATTTTATTTCAGACAGACAAATGAACTTGCGTATTTAACTACAACTCCTGAAATGTAATATGAAAGTTGAAAAGATTAATATAATAATAATAATTTATTTAAATCTCAAAAATGTTCTTAATCTAGGTGAGTATACACTGTAGATAGGTTGATATTTATTGTACTTATGCGGTTTTGAATCAATTTTTTAGCAACAGGCCGGATCGGGATGCTAATGTACGACATTGATTCATACATAGTAATTAAGACCAAACAACTTGGCTATCTGAACACCTTCCTCTAAACTAAAAATAGAAGACAGGGGTCTATCCAGTCAGTTGTGTATTCTTTCCTTTCCATTAATAGAAGGTGCTTTTGTACCGAATGCATTGTAATTGAGGGAGAACTCTAATTAAGACAATTCAGAAATTTACTTTAAGCGATAAACCATTTGTATAGGAAATTTAGCTTAATTATTTATATGTGGGTAACCAATATATATAGTATAATATATATAGGCCTGTATGGAATGTAAGAATGTAAGAGTGTACACTTCCTACGAAAGTGGGGACCCTGTCAGAGGAGGAGTTTGTCCCTTTGTCGCCCCAAAGTATGCACGCATATTGTTTTCATTTATGGATTAAGTCCATCGCATGCACTGCACACTTCCTACGGAAGTGGGGACTCTGTCAGAGGCAGGTGGGTCTCCAGGTCCCAAGCTGGCATTGGCCAGGAAGAGGCCGGCCATTGGGTCGGCCTCTTCCTCCCGACGCGCAGGTGTTGGTGACGTTGGTGGTGAAAAGTACTCGTCGATCGAGCTCAACGCAACTGCAGCTGCCGGTGCCACAGCACACTCGAAAGGGCTGGATTCCAGCGGCTGCGAGGCGGAACTGAGCGTCGAGGTAGGACATGGTGGGCGTGTTTTAAGCAATTGGAACATATTTTTCAAATGTAATTATCATTCTCGAATGAATTTAGCGTCTACAGAGCAAGCTGGAGCCTACGAACAGTGGTCGGCAATTCTTATTTAAGTTTAAATAGCTTTTGCAATGCAGCAATCTACGTGAGCTCGGCTGAGACCGGAGATTGAGCGCGCGGAATCGCGGTGTGCGAGGGGCCAACTTTGACAAAGAGTAATGATCCAATACGATCGGACCAACACCTCACCGCCGTAACAATGCACAGGTTCGCGATTTCATTTCAAAAGAAATTATATTTTCTTGACAAAATTCGATCTGTCGCACCGTGTTAGGGCTCCAAATATTTGCGATACAAAATGAACTAGGTAAACCTTACTTTTATAATAATTTGTTGATATTTACGCGGATAATACATGTAGGACAGAAATAAACGTTCATGCAATAATTATGTATTCAATATGTATTTATAACTGAATGCATGTGTGCTTGTATGGGTTTGCTGCACGTATGTTCAAATTAGGATCGAATGCGTATCGCCGAGGTCTTCGCTGTTGTCAAAATAATTTAACAACAGCGAATCCATGGCACACACTAGTGCTCTATTATTCGTATGCATAGGCAAACATGGTAGACGTGGCCTAAGGGCAGGTGTGTATCGATACTCCCAAATTGCACTACGATCAAGCGCGGCCTTATCCAACCTATGATCGCGTTGTATGACCCTCACCCGATCCGAAAGCCGCTGTGCTGAGATGTTGACAGCTGGTTTAAGTTCCTGAAACAGAGAGAGCATCCAACCACGGTACGTACTCAGGTTAGTTCCCCCCTTCGCATATTGTTTTCATTGATGGATTAAGACCATCGCATGCACTGCACACTTCCTACGCAAGTGGAGACCCTGTCAGAGGCAAGTGGGTCTCCAGGTCCCAAGCTGGCAGTGCTCAGGCAGACAGGCCCGACGCGCAGGTGTTGGTGACGTCGGTGGTGAAAAGTACTCTTCGCTCGAGCTCAACGCAACAGCAACTGCCGGTGCCACAGCACACTCGAAAGGGCTGGATTCCAGCGGCTGCGACGCGGAACTGAGCGACCAGGTCGAACATGGTAGGCGTGTTTTTAGCAATTTGGCACGATTTTGAGTAGTCATGGTGGTTTTGTTGTACTCTTAGCTTCACATTTCATCTGATGTACTATTGCTGAAGGTTTAATGATTAAATAACGCCAAAAAATCCGTAAGTTAATTATAGTTTTACTGTGATAAAAAATTAATAACTGCATTTCGCATTTAGCAATTCGAAGAATTCCATGTAGCTACGCACTTTATAAGGAATCCATCAAAAATGCCATATTATGTCTTCTCGAATAATAAGTTATTGTATACGCAGAGCGAAGGAACGGCGCGTTTTATCGCTCGATAGCGTACCATTGTATCGACAATCTTCGAAACGAAGTTGTTATCTTGGCGGCTCTCACGTTTTGTTGAATTAGTAAGAGGGTACAGACAAATGGTCATGTAAGAAACACGGAACGATCTCCGACTCGCTCGGAAAGCGATAGTGCTCCACTAGTTACGATAATAAATAGGGGCTTAACGCTAGCAAATGGCCGATTAGGGCATTCTTGACTACAACACGGGCATTCTGATAAAGTTAGCGTTTGCTTTGCAACGAGTCTCGTGGGTTTTATGGATAACGAATAGATTGCTCTAGCATTAAATCACTCACTTATTTTAGGTCTGTGTTGTTTAAGTGTAGACCAAATTTTAAAATCAATGACTCTTTATTCTGCTATAGGTACAGCTGAATAGACAATCTACGCTAAGTTTACTTAGTGAGCAAAAATGACACTCTATATTAGAATAAAATACATATATATTTATATATAATCCTAAGTTCATTCCCGTTAAAGATAGACCACCCCTCCCCGCCGATTGGTGTCATAAAAGTCAAGAGTTCATGCCAAGAGGATGAGCAGCAGTGTCCTCTCGTGTGCTAATAACAATATGCTGCAATCACCAAACCAGGTGTTTGGCAGGTGCCAAGCATGGTAATTATGGCAATATGAGCGCCCATTGTAGAGATCATCTAGAGGCCCATCTTCAGCATTGAATGTTTACGGGCTAATCACACATCAAGATGGGCCTTTATATGCTAATTGCTCTATCGAATGTACTTCAGACAAAATCTCATTAACAATTTTAAACAAATAAACAGTTAATAAATAGATACTAATGCAAATCATTCAACTGTATAAATACGACGACTACGTGAAATACATTTTCGACAAAATTAATTCAACCTCATTTTAACGAGATTCTACCATTAGACCTTTTATTAAGGCCAATCCGACAAATTGAAAGCTTTAGGTTTAATTAACATCATTTCTAAGCCCATTATGGTCTCATCGCTTATTTCGATCGCTATATTAGACATTTTAATGACTAAATACTTCTATTGTAAAGACCTAAAGAACAACCACATATATAAATACTTGCCTATTAAGTGAATACACTAGCCAGATTTTGTCTAATGTAAATAGAAAACATCTACTATCATTTCGATTAGTATCTCAACTGCCTATTATATTACAAAACATTTAGGCATGAATGTCTGTTATTATAATGTTTCTATAACATTAAATACAAAAGCCCCATTCTTTGGTGTAGAAAGAATACAATTTGTACTTACATAAAAGTAAGTAACAATACCACAATAGAGTAAAAATACAGTCACCCAGTTATAATCTACTATTAAAATGGCATATAATTTTGGTTGTATGTGCAAGCGTTTAAGTTATTAAGCAACAAGATTTGTTCAATTATTTAGTTTGACCATTCGACGTAGAAAAATCAAAGCGGTTCGAATGATAGTTAAGTTTCACAAGCTTGTGACTTATCCCCTTTTGAGTTTCAATCGTCGATATATTGCATAGTAGCAGTTACCTATCAGTTAATCTATCAACTATCTTTCGTAGTCCACTACTGCACATAAACTTCTCTCACGTTACCTATAATAATATACCACCATAATGTACCACTAGCGCTACTGGTAGTGTAACAGGTGTTGCTACAATTCCTTAGGGTCCCGGATTTGATTTCCGACGGAAAAAGCACCATTATTTTTTTATGTTAGCAACTTTTGAACATATGTCCGATAAAATACTGCGAACGGGCAGCACTATGTCATACAGGATCTAGCATTATCAGTGGCCAGTGGTGACTGTGTCTCCTATATCGAGCCACAGTGCTAGTTGGCTGCAAAAAAGCTTGGCATCCTATCAAAGTAGAGAGTGTTTCAAATCAGAACAGCTGCTTAGCTTATACTAAGTGCATGTTTGATCGTGTGTGGAATACTGCTCTCCTCTTTGGGACGGTACAGCCAATCCCCAGCTTGAAGTGCTCGAGGTGATTGAAAAAGGCGCTAAGGAGCTCATTAACAAAGATGTACTGGTTGAAGCAAGGCTCCGAGCAGCAAAAAACCAGAGACTCGAACATAGCCGCAGAGTTGTAAGCTTGTCGTTTTAATATCGGAATCATTTCAGCGATTGTGCATTGGAATTGTACGATTTAATTTCTCCAAATCCATTCCATCATCGAACAACCAGATGAGCGACATTGCGCCACCATATTATGGGGCATATTCCACCCATACGCACGAAGCGTTTTGCTTCCACGTTTTTCGTGCGTACCGCACGCAGGAGCAGGAGTGGAGTTACACTCCTTGCTAGAGTCTGTGTTTCCCTTTATAACCTACCAAACTTCAAGTCACGAATGAACTGGTTTCTTCTGGGCAAGCGTGCAACATCGTCGACGGCATCGTCACTTAACGTCAGATCAGATGGTGGCCAAACGCAAAGCTATTCAATAAAAAAATATAACAAACACATTCGATCACAATAAATAAAGTTGAACTACTACTGTTACTACTCAGTAACTATAATTCAGATATTAATGTAAGCGCTTCTGTTTGATACTAGAACATAGAATCCATTGAGTAACCGATCGCATTTTTATATGCAAAGGATTGCGCTTGATTGACTAAATTAATAATCCATCTAATCCAAAAAAGTTAATTTTACACAAAAAACAGACAAATCCTCAATCCCATACCCAAAAATTTCAGATCTGATTAATTATAAATTACAGCAATAGAGATCACATCTGGCGATACCTTGTTCTTGACACATTGAGTTACAATGGCTTTTATTACAAAAACAAACAAAAATCTTCTGAATATATTTAGAAAAATGTGTGCATTACTAGAAGTAAGCTAATAAGCAATCATTATACATCGTTATAATTGTTTAATTATAATAGATAATAGTAAGCCATAGCCATACTTGATCATTAGGTAAAATATATTGTTCCCCGCTACGCCAGCTACGCTTTCGTAGCAGATAACCAATTCAATTTCTGTGTCATGTTCATCATTTCAGTCGAAAAACGTCCACTGCTTGACAGATCGCCCCCAAAGATCGCCACAACGACCGGTATGAGTTTGTGTTGTTATATTTGGGGGGTATTACCATACGGTGTGGTGCCGGCTCAGAATATCACCACCCCATCTCCTCCCCTGGGTGTCGTAGAAGTCGACTAAGGGATTAGCCGGAGGATGGGCAGCAGCGTCCTTCGAGTACATTAACGACTCAACTGCGATCGCCAACCCGCCTGCCAAGCGTGGCGATTATGGCAATACCCCCCAATGAGCCCACAACACACCCATATCGGTCGTTGTGGTGATTTTTGGGGGAGGCCTGTGTCCAGCAGTGGACTTCATTCGGTCGAAATGATGATTACCATAATCGCTACGCTTTGTTAATTAAACGCTAAATTTAAAAATAATACATGTTATTTTGCTTTCTCATACAATTCCACTCTATCGCTGACTTATCACCCGTCACTTTATGAACCAGGTTGTTGTGGTACACCTGAAACAAAAAATAATAGTATATTTCACAACATTTTGTAAATTACTATTAAATTACGAGTAATCCTCAAAGTCAGTCCATTACTGTCACTGCTGCGCAAGGGCCTTTTCTCACGATGAGAACGCTTTGGCCGACGAGTAATCATTTCAGCCATAATCGCCACGCTTTACAGACGGGTTGGCGATCGCAGTTAAGTTATAAATGTACTCGAAGGACGCTGCTGCCCATCCTCCGACAAATTTCTGTGTATATCCTTTATCCTTGCAAAATAAATATTCAGGTTATCTAACATTCACGCAATTGATATCATGAGAACTTAAGACTGAACTTTTGCTGATCCGAATGCACTGCAATGTAAAAGTGTAGCTGCAGACATTGTTATGCATCCCCTAACAGCATAAATAGATACAATTTAAAAATAAAATTAGAACAAGTTACTCCACAGTCGTCGAAAGCGTATAAATAAGATCTTATCATCACGACTAGATTTTTTATGTACTGTAATTACATGAAGTAATATTTAAAGCGAGGCAATAGAGAAAATCAGTTTATTCAAATATTGTTTCTTTTACCATTTAGTTATATGTTCCCATAAAAAAACGTTAAAATAGTCAGTGCCAAAATCAACAATCTAAATATAAAGACGTAAAGTTAATACAAATAAACTAGGAGCAGTTAGGACCTAGTTACAAAAAGAAACAAACTATGTTACGGATTACAGTAAAAGAAAAGCCCACATTTAAGAAGAAACGTGATAATTACACGCGACGGCTGAAGACTAAGAAACTGATCAACTATTTACAAAGCGAGTTACGAACTTCTACCACTCATGGTCTAGCATACATCGCCAAAACTGAAATACATTGGTTTGAGAGGTAATGCTTCATTAAGCAGTTAAATATTTTGGGCTGAAATAGGATGGTCTCATCGTAGGAGCCAATTATATTAGGACTTTATAATCTCTGCGCCTCTAAATGACCGCTACGGTTATATGATCGTAACCGTAGCTTAGAAGAATTAGAAGTAACGTACCGTAGACTAAATCGCATTAAGTTGGAATTATCGCAATGATGCTTTTCTTCTCATTCTTAAGCTCTCGAGGGTATTTATTGTCAACGGGAAGAAAGGCACGGCCTTTTCCGGACTGACTCTGTGTAATTCATATCTCGTCATCGTACGAGCGCGCTAGAGGCTGCATGTCCTATGAGTTTACTTTACCTCGTGAGAAATTATCGCCTTGTGAAGGTGTGGGTATCCGAATGCACGCGCTAATATTTGCTTTTGTAAGCAAGTCATCTTTGATCACCTATAAACGATAAGTCAACAGTTGTTACTATCATGTAATTAAAAAAAGCGTATAGCATCCACGCACTCAGGCTTTAAATTATAGGCGTCGTGATATTAACAAAGGGACTACCCTTTGTTAATATCACGACGCCTATAATTTTACTGAACTGGCCACTTTTATGAAATGGCAACGTTTAATGATGTGCCTTGGTTCATCATTTGCATGGTTCTACTATCACACTTCGACACGGTCAGTTCGTTTATTCGTTACCGTATAGACACCCTAAGCAGGCATTGGATATATTTAAGACATGTCCGCTGCATGTGCATCATCATTTCGGCCGAATGAAGTCCACTGCTGGACACAGGCCTCCCCAAAAGATCACCACAACCACAGATATGGATGTGTTGTGGGTTGATTGGGGGGTTTTGCCATAATCGCCACGCTTGGCAGGCGGGTTGGCGATCGCAATTGAGTTGTTAATATACTCGAAGGACGCTGCTGCCCATCCTCCGGCTAATCCCTTAGTCGACTTTTACGACACCCATGGGAGGAGATGGGGTGGTGGCATTCTGAGCCGGCACCACACGGCATAACGGCATAACGGTACATTATTAAACATGTTGACGGCACGGTTGATGCAGTGGCTGATACAGTCGGCTGCTGCGCTCCGGGTCGTGGGTTCGATTCCCTCACGGAACAAATATTTGTATGATCTGCAGGTAATGGGTCTGGGTGTATTTTGTGTGGAATTCATGTCTGTAAACGCACCCAGGACACAGGAGAAATACTAGTGTGGGGCAAAGTTTAAAAATATAAAAAGTGCGTGTGTGTCAGCTTCGACGCACGACTGGAGTTTATTCCTTACGAACGATAATTATGATATATATCGAATAGAAAAAGAGGGTAAATGAACGCATCTTCAAATTCAAATTCAAATAATTTATTTGATTCTTCTATAATGATAAGAGAAACAAACACATTTCTGTAATTATTCGGACTATTTACATTACTTCAATAGAAGCGTATTACATAAAGTATGTTTAATCTATACAAATAAATAAAATTTAAGTGTCTGTGTGTAATGTCAAAATAACAGCTTTTTATTAAATGCATATGAAAGTATATACGGTACCAATAACAAAAACACATTTATTTTTATTTTTTGTCTGTCGGTCTGTTTGTTCCGGATAATTCCGAAACGGCTGGACCGATTTTGACGGGTCTCTTCACTGTCAGATAGCTGATGTTATAAGGAATAACTTAGGCTACTTTTATTTTAGAAAAACAATAAGGGATCCGCGCAAAAAAAAAACCTTGAAATCCAATATATATATTCTATGTCAAGTGTCTATGTCGAAGTACTCTTAATTTCTTTTAAATTAAACGCAGGTGAAACCGCGGGTCCCAGCTAGTAGTACATAAAAATACACGTATCAATGCATAGAAGTACAAGAAAGCTTTAAAATCAAAACATTAAAAGTAGATGGTTAGGTTGCTGTTTATGTACGTTGTATAGATACAATAAATGCTACTATATGTATTTATTATACAGCATGCATACCCTGTACTCGGCAGCAGTTTACAAGTTGCGGTAGAACGTCGTAATACGCAGGCACACAACACACACGTACAAACATACGCACACTCTCAGACCAGAGGTCGTGAACTATACAGTGAGACTACGAAGCATCGCACAAAGAGGAGGCCCCGAGAATAATATACGCTGTGTAATGTATTCCATCTCATTTTGCACGTTAAATCCTACAGATATATATGTTTGTCTCTTCCTACGTAACGCCTCAACTTTCCGAGACACACTTGATTTTACTACTCATAAAATTTCCGTACCAGGCCTTATAACTCAAATCGTTTCTTAAGGAGTAAACTCCAAAAAAAACATGTTGAATAAATAAATTAAAAATTGTCTAATATTAACATCGATCCGAAATCTGTACGAGTACCTATTATTTCGCAGAATATTTTGGGCAGCGAGCTTTTGCATTGCCTGTGCTATTATTTTCGTCCTTTTGTCTGCTCAATACACCAGACTTGTGGTAAGTTAATATATGAAATTATAAATGTGAAGAAACTCATCGATGGTCACAGATTTTCTAGACTCTCGTACATTATGTTTTCAGGAAGCACCTATAGTGAATAGCGTTGATAAAGACTACTTTAACTGGAACGTGTCTTACCCAACAATTGTACTGTGTCCCGTCCACAAAACTGAAGATGAAATCCTCAGCTACTATGTCAAGTATTTAGTATTTTTACGACGCAAACTCATTTAGTAGGAGTATTTATTATTACTCACAAGTTTTTGTTTTTTTTCTAGTGAGACTTTTAATAGAACAGGATACAACCTAGCGTCGTACTACTTATCGATTATATCAGTCTCTTTAGAAGCCTTAAATGTTCTGGATCCACCACCACCTGAAATATTAGAGGTACTAGGTGCAGTCAGCAACAAAAGTAGTTGACCATTTTGGTTTTTAAACATAGCATTATTTGGAAATCACATTGATGTACAATAAAAACTTTAAAATATCCCTAAAATAATTTTTCCATGTATGATCCTTTGTTGGTCGAAATAAACGATTTATTATTATCATTATAAAGTTTTTACTGTGGACCCATTAGTTTCCTAGTTAATGCCATGATTAAAAACTAAAATAGTCAGCTACTTTTGTTGCTGACCGTACGTTTTTTCTTCCAAGCATTAACTATACTCATATAACCACATCCGGGTTAGCAATGTTTTGGCTGAACTGTATGATTGACATCATAAAAAAGGTAGTTCTATTAATGCTGAAATATTTAGGTAACTATTAGATTAGCCAAATCCAAAATTGTGGAGATTTTCAGCCTTACTGATAAATTGATCCTTATAAAATAGCATACCACATCATATATATAATTATATAATATATATATATAATTATATAATATATATATGTATATAATTCTTCTATAGATGTGTATGTCACAGAACTCCTAAACGGCTGAACCCATTTTGATGAATGTTTTTGTGTATGTTTGAGTCAGGGACCCCTGGATGGTTTAGGTTCACAATTGGACCCGGTAGGTGGCGCTGCAATCGGGCTTGCATGTACCTACGTGTCTTTGCGAAGCGTCGGCGGGCACCTTTTTTTTATTAATCCGGTGGAGATACTTCATGTACTTCCTACCACCAGAGTGGTCATCTTCGGCACCGTAAGGAGGCTCCTGGAACTCGAAAGATCTCCATCTTGAGCCACCCATTGGTGCCACGCCTTTAGGCACATCTCGGAGGGAATTACTGTAAAGCAGTCACCCCCTCTAGCGGAGGGAAGGTGACCGTAAAGAGGCCACCCCCCAGGCACTTCTCGGGGGGATTGTACAGGATTCCCCCGAAACCTCGCTATGCGCTGTGCTGCGCACACGGCGGCGCGTGACTATGTGCGCGCCGCCGTAATCCCAGGGGTCGCTCGGTATGAGTACGCAGGTTTTCCACTAGGCGCACTCGCGACCCCCAAGGCCCCCGCCATATAAAGACGACAGGGGGCTCAGGCGTGTAGGATACCGGCGCAGCGGCGGTAGTCACCTCGGCTCCGTGTCCTCCTTCTCCGAGCGGGATCGGCCCTCTCCCGATCCCGATCAGCAACCTCCTTCTGAAGCATGACGCTCTCACAGAAGGAGACCACCGCACTGCAATTTTCATGCTCTGCCAGCATAGCCGACACTACTACTAGCAAAGAGAGATCTTGCCTGGCGAATAACTAGTATTTTATAAATTGCATCGTCGACAAGGATGTATGGCAATATATAGATGTTTTCTGCACATCAGCTACATGTAAACCCTGGAAGCCAAATATACCTGTAGAATTAATCATATTGTATGATTACTTAGAAATGTATTTCAATATGTTAAGAACTTAAAAACACCGAATGCCGATTTGTATGAGACGACGTAATTTAGAAGAATGTTAAAGAATTACCGTATATCATCTTCTCCGAGGTTGTCACGTAGCAAAATGCTTTCAGTAGTTTCATTATGACATGTAAAAGGGCCTGTTGAGACCTAAATTATAAATAAAATAATATTTTCTAATCTATTAACAGCTTATACAGCCTCAAGACTACGCGACAATATCTGCAGATTTATTCAAGAGATTTAACAACCAAACTTTGACGACTCTTATAGATTGGCCTATAACTATTGATGCTACCATGACAGAAATGGGAATGTGTCATATTATCAACTCTAACGTTGCGATACTCGACGATCCTACGTAAGCATTTGTACTTATGCATCAGCCTGTGTTAAGATGTATATATTACCTACCTATTATTGACTTCTATCCGTTTCAAACGCTTACTACTATCCCGCACCGAGTCAGTTCAAATACCCATGTCCAACCCAGACCCGTGTCTCTAGCAGCGGCCTAAATCGAGATCCTTCCGAACCGTCCATAACCGTTACTCGGTATACATATGTAAATTCCACTGAGAGCCACCTGCGTTCGTCACTATCGATGTGACTGGAAAACCGAAGTGAAAATTACAGTTAAGTTTGGTAACATAAACGTCAAGAAACGTAGTACGTTTCTCGGTCCAACGATACCATAAGAACGGCCTGGATTGTTTTCCCAGTACCAAAAATATTGAGTAAGTAAGCATGTAGAAAAGTAAAATGGAATGTTACGTCGTGCGTAAAACTACGTATGTTTCGACGAAAATCGATATATATTAATTTACGTTTTTTTTTTATTGATGCCCAGTGGAAATTCTTCATGAACTTCCTTCGCCCCGGGGAAGGACAAAGGGGTATGCCGGACTCCTACCGGCTAAAACCACTGGAGCGGTCATCTTCGGCACCTAAGGGCGGCTCCAGGTCCTCGTATGATCACACTAGAGCCACCCACTGGTGGCACGCCTATAGGCACATCTCGGAGGGGGTGATTGTAAAGGATCTCCCAAAGCTTACCACGGCAGCGCGTGACCACATGCGTGCTACCGTCTTCTCTTGGGTCGCTTGGTTTGGGCACGCAGATTCCCCAATCTACGCACCCACGAACCCAGAGGTCCCCCACCATATAGCAACGGCAGGGGTTTTCAGGCGTATAGATAACCTAAATCGAATCCAGTTTTCACATACGTGTTTCAACAGATTTTTCATTTGTAGGCAATGCACTTACATTTGCATGATGAAACACCACACGAATCGTGTTCCATTAGGTAACGTCACAGCTCAGAGAGAACAGCTGGCTTACTCTGGCTAACACTGGCTATATTGTAATCACTATACGTACCATCTTGGTATTTGGTATAGCGGCTTTCCACGGCGCAGGATATCACGCGTTGACGCAAGTCTAGGCTGTGGAACAGCAGCTATTCTGTGCTCACCAACCCGCCTGCGAAACATGCACTTTCCCCCAAAATGCCGATAAACTTGCTTGGTCGCCTTTAATACCTAGCGCCCAAGCGAACGAGCATCTAGCCTATTTATGACTGATCAGGCTCTGGGCACTACAGACGAGCTCCCAGCACTATAGGCCACACCGCTCCCACGGCGTGCTGTCGCAAGCTGGCCCAGTGCGGTCCATGAAATCACGTGCCATTGGCAAGCCACCAATAGGGGCGAAGCCGTGCGCCTCACGTACCATTTTTACTCGTATTATGGATTCGATGATTGGCACCATGACCGTGAAACTTAATTGTAGCGTCGCCGTATGGATCAAGTATCAAGGATAGCTGTTCTCTCTGTGAGCTGTGGTAACTTAAACGTAGACGTAACGTAGACGTAACATAGACGTAACGTAGACCTAACGTAATCGTATTATATTATCTGTGATGATCACGTACCTTTTTTGCATTGCAGCAAATGGAGTGACAGCAACGTGAGATACGCCAAAAACAACATTGAGCTCAGTGTACACGACATTGACTATTTCGTTCAGATACTTAACTACGCAGATGCATATAGGGTCAGTTTTTAGTTAAATAGTCTTACCTATCTAAGAGTAGGAAATAAGTCCATATGTTACCGTAACCCGCCCGCTTCGCAGGGTGTAAATATTTTTTGGTGGTCTTTGAAGCGAAGCTTCTTTACGCACATTTGGAATTGCACAGATATTCTTATAAGAAAAAAACCGATTCAATGCCAGTTTAGAAAAGTTGATGTTACAATAATTCCACTAGAATCTTCTATTAGAAATTCACCTTACGTCCGTTTTTTGAAATCTTGATAGCCGAAGCCCTATAATTAACATCTTAATTGTAGAGTAATAGGTAACTTGGTAACTCTAATCCCCTGAATTTATAGTTGATATTGGTAGACTCTTCGTCTAACTCGTCATAATTAAACTAAATTCTAAAATAAATAAGTCTGTACACACAGCGAATTTTAACATTTTAAAATTGCAGGTTTATACGCTTGGCCCCGACGAAATAATCCTGAGCGGTGCGCCGTCGTTAACTATCGACAAAGAAGGGTTCTTGTCACTTGGAGTGCAAATTACGAGCATTAGAGCTTCAGAAGATCTCAAGTACATTCCTTTGCATCTTCGAAAGTGCAGGCAAGGGCGATGTCATGATTGCCAAACGAAGCGACTAGTCCGTTTCGTTTGATATATCTACTAGTGTTTAAAGATAAAAGATAAAAACTATTTTTATTCATGTAAACCATATACAGGCACTTATGAATCGTCAAGACTTTAGTTGCCGCGTTCCAAGATGTAGATTTCCTATCCTAGAGAAGAACGGGCAAGAAACTCCATGGTTACTCTTTTTAAATCATATTAAATGTTACAATATTTTATGAGCTTCATAAGATATCGGATTGGTTTTCGGCCAATAATCTTCTGCTAAACGCAGAAAAAACCAAATGTGACCTATATAAGAACACAAGTAAAACTTGACGGTAGAGCATTAGATCTGGTCCCATCAACTGTATTTTTGCGCGTTACAGTAGACTCCAAATTGCAATGGGGGTCCCATATAAAATCACTGTTTGGAAAACTTAGCTCTGCTGCATATGCTGTTAGGAAAATTAGACAGGTGACAGATGTGGCTAAAGCTAGAATGATATATTTTGCTTACTTCCACAGTATTATGTCCTACGGTATTTTAATGTGGGGATCATTTTTTATATTACAGAAAAGAGCAGTCCGATCTATTTATACCTAATCTGGGTTCTCCTGAGAGATTTACGGAGATAAACATAGTTACTTTACCATCCTTATATATATACCAAAATATCATGTACATACGCAAAAACATTAGTTAATAATAAAAAAAGTGACGTGCACAATTTAAATACTCGCAATAATAACAAGCTTGTGTTGCCTGGCTTCAGACTTAGTAAAAAAAAATTAATACGCGTTTCCCTAGAAAACTTATCAGACCACGATGTAAAACGAATCTTTACATGAATAATTGCTATTAAATGTGTATCACAATATTTAACAAAACTCCAATAAAAATTACATCACTACCTTATAAGAAATTTAGAAATGTACTATATAAGTGGCTATCTGTAAAATGTTATTACTCTATAAAAGTCTTTAAATGAATAATTATAACTAGGTGTACTCAATGTATTTATGCAATTTACAATTTTAATTGAATAATAATTTGACTGGTATAATTACATCTTAATTTAATTAATAATCAGATACTTTTAGAATTTATATCATTGAGCATGTAAAAAAATGTAAAACGAGATAAAAGCTAAATTATCAAAAGTATTACTGCGTGTTAGCTAGATAATTATAATATTAAGTAGTACTAGACACTACTGATAGATACTAGACACTACTGATAGATACTAGACTTACTTTAAATTTTGCATGCCAATTAGGCGAAATGACGGATTTTTATTTAATGATAACAAGTTGTATGTAACTCATTTCAAGCAAATAAACGTTCTTGTTCTAAAGCTAGCAAGTCGTTAATCGGAAAGTGTTAGCTGGAATAATTATTGTTTCTCGAAAAAGTTGTAGAACAAAAGTTGTAAGGGTATTATATCCTTCCGGCTTAGTAACCCGCTCCCGAATAACCTTTCGTGTAGGTTTATTATTAAGTGTAATCTACTAAAACTACAGATTTATACATGAAGCAACAAGCAGGAGATACGACATTTACTCGTACAACCGCTGCTTGTTAGAATGTAGAATAAAGATGATATTAAAACTGTGCGATTGTATACCACATTTTTATAAACCACTAGGTGAGTAATATAAGTAATAATAAGTAGTAAGTTAATATAAGTAATGCAGATATGACTTGCTGGTTCTACCTTTTCTTGCGAATCGGGCTAACGTAGGTTTATGTAGAAAGGTAGTTTAAAGCTAGAAAAATCTTCGACTGGATAGTCTCTGGCACCTGCTTTGATATGTAGATACAAACGTGGTAATGGCCCTGTTGGATTTGTGTCACTTCATCGTTTATGTAATATGAGGAAGCACATTTGATTGTAGCAGCACTTAGCGTTCCCCAATGCGCTCGTGTGATGCATCGCAGCTTTGCGTACGAGCGAAGCGCGGAAGAGCATGTTAAGTTTCTGATGACCAATAACGCTGTTTTGTACATACATACATACATATAATCACGCCTCTCTCCCGTAGGGGTAGGCAGAGACCACTTCTTTCCACTTGCTACGATCCTTACATACTTGTTTCGCTTCGTCCACTTTCATTATTCCCTTCATACATGCTCTTCGGTTTAGGGTACTCTTGACCTGGCCTTTTTCCAAGACGTCCCTGATTTGGTCTTGAAACGTCCGCCTAGGTCTACCCCTTCCAGCACTTTCATTCACACTCGCCTTATACACTTTTTTCGTCAATCGTTCTTCATTCATTCTCTCAACATGGCCAAACCATCTCAGCATACCTTTCTCAATTTTTGTCACTACATCTTCTTTCAGACCACAACGTTTTCTTATCTCACTATTTCTTATCCTGTCACTCAGTTTAACTCCTATCATACTTCTTAACGCTCTCATCTCAACTGCATTTATTCTGCTTTCATGTTTCTTCTGCCATACCCAACTTTCACTTCCGTACATGAGTGTCGGAACCAACACCCCCTCATGCACAGCCAAACGAGCCTTTTTAGACACCTTCCGACTGTTCATAAAGGAGTGCAAACGCCACGCTGTTTTGTAATGCGGGAAATTCTTCATTATAGCTGCGTCATATGTATATTTGATTTTAGATGACGAAAGGATATGTAGTTTAGCCGAACTGGAATGTGTTCTTGAATACAAGAAAGAAATTATTAAACTGTCAGTAGCCAATGAAACTATGGAGAAATTCGATGATACTAACGATTTGCCGAGATCATCTCGTGATTGCGGTTGTTTGGGCAACTGTGAACAAGATGTTTTTAAGAACGATCGTGACAATATTCAAGTTCAAGAATCAATGAACCGATTGAGAGTAAGCGTATCTGCATTCCCAAAAGTACGAGTTATAAGAGAAATTATATTCAGCTTCTATGACATTTTTCGTAAGTACCATATTTAAGCAGAAGTTACATGATTAAGGCCGCGTTGCACCAAGGGCTATGTTATTGTTTCTGTCATAGTTAATTTTAACAGTAACATTAACAATGACAATGGCCATAGAATTTAACTTATACTGTTGCCGTCATGTAAAATTTTAATGTTGAAGTTAGTATCAATATGTAATGTCATTGATTCGCTAGACGAGCTCGACTCCCATCGTACGTCGCGGACTAAACACCTGTCGTTACATTATTTGTTTCCAGCCGAAAAGCGTCCACTGTTGGACAGAAGCCTCCCCCAGATTGCTACGACCGGTATGGGTTTGTGTAGTGTGCTCATTGGGGGGGTTTTTCCACAATCGCCACGCTTAGCAGCCGGGTTAGCAATTACAGTCGAGTTATAATTTTACTCGGAAGTACGCTACTGCCCATCCTCCGGCTAATCCCGGTGGCTTTTTACGACACCCACGGGAAGAGGGGGTGGTGGTATTCTTAGCCGGCACCACACGGCTCATCGTCGTCACGGCGACATTGTTACACGATCTTTTTCTGCTAAAAACAGTTTTTTAGACCCAAAATATAGGGTATAATTGTATAGCAGTTGACACACGCAAACCATATATAACCGTTACTATGAGCCCCGATGCAAAATAGCTCGTCTAGTGTGAAATTTTCTCTGTGAGACTTTTTCTAACTTCATTATTTTTGTAATCTATATAAAAATATGCTGTTCTACTATCACATGTCGCGTAACTTATGCCATTTTTTAATTATGAACCAATGAACTATTTTAGCATTTTAAATTTATACATATCTTGTTTTAAATTCGAAGAAGTTATAAGCAAAATAGTTGGTCTAATTGTTAAATCGATGCAAAAGAGTTCGTCTATCGGTGAGTTAAATAAGATTATTCCTTCTTTGTACAATTGTTGCATAATTTAAATTTGTAAAAGTAATTCTGTGTCATTTGTTAAGTGACACAGCATAAATTCTGAAAATTTCATTTTTTTAAATTAGTTTTCAAATAACAATGGGTCGTGGCAAACCCGTGTGTGAAGAGCTTCGAAAGCGAATAGTTTGTGGGGTCGATGCTGGTAAATCAAGTTACCAAATATCTAAAGACTTGATACTTCCCAGGTCTACAGTCCAATCTATCATTCAGCACTATAAAAAGAATAGAACGACTTCTTGTTTGAAGAAAACTGGTCGACCACGCATCACAAGTGCAGTAGAAAACAGAATCCTGAAGAAAATTATCAAAAATAATCGGAGCTGGAGAACTCACGGTGCAATGGAAGGACATGATTCACAAAGACGTCTCAGTTGATACTTGCAAAAGAGTCCTAAAAAGAATGGGTTACGGATTTTACACCGCTAAAGAGAAACCACTGTGTGCTGTACAAAAGAAAAGAGGTTGAAGTTTGCTCGTGATCATTTAAATTGGACTTCCGATCAGCGGCGCAGTATCATTTGGAGTGACGAGTCCAAATTTGAAGTGGCAGTCGGCGATGAAAGGAAAAAAGTGATTCGGAACAAAAATGAGGCATTTCATACTGATTGTCTCAAACGCAAAGTGAAGTTTCCGGCGTCTCTTATGATATGAGGCTGCATGTTTGCACAAGGTGTTGGTGGTATGCAGTTTGTGGATGGTTCTATCAATGCTGCAAGGTATCAAAACCTTTTGGAAGAGAATTTACTGCCCTCCATTCCGTCACTTAGGCATCAAGATTCCTTCATTTTTCAACAGGATGGTGCTTCCTGCCATACTGCAAGGACAACAAAGACGTGGCTGCTGGCGAAAAGCATCCCTACAATCGAATGGCCATCTAACAGCCCGGACTTGTCGCCGATCGAAACCCTATGGTGGAAAATGAAAAAAGTTCTCCGTAAAAATTCATCAAGATCGAAGAGCGACTTAAAGGCCAAACTCTAGGCTCTCTGGGAGTCAATTACGCCTGAGGAGTGTGCAGCGTTGGTTGCAACCATGCCTATTCGCATTAAAGCTGTCATTGAGAGCAAAAGGCGACACAACTAAGTGGTAGACGAACTATTTTGAGTGAGTGACAATGGTAGACGAATACTTTTGCGTTGTTTTTAAGAATATTTTTTAAAAACAATTATTTTGAAAGAATTTCAGTTATCTATACAAATAAATAAAATTTAAGTGTCTGTTTGTAATGTCAAAATAACAGCTTTTTACTAAATGCATATGAAAGTATGTACGTTACATATAACAAAAACACTATTTATTTATTTTTGTCTGTCTGTCTGTCCGTCTGTCTGTCTGTCTGTTTGTTCCGGGTAATCTCCGAAACGGCTGGAACGATTTTGACGGGACCTTCACTGGCAGATAGCTGATGTTATAAGGAATAACTTAGGCTACTTTTATTTTAGAAAAATAATTAGGGATCAGCGTAAAAAAATAAAACCCTTGAAATCCAATATATAATATAATATAATTCTTTATTGACATAATACGTTACAAAACTTATGAAACATCTGACTCCCGAACTAGGTAAACCTGTGTTTCAGGTATATTCTATGTCAAGTGTCTATGTCGAAGTACTCTAAATTTCTTTTAAATTAAACGCGGGTGAAACCGCGGTTCCCAACTAGTATTAAAATAAACTTTAAAATGTTCCTCAAATTGTGGATTACTTTTTATTAAACGTTCTTAATTATTTACCAATATTTACTTTCTATATTTTACGCTTTGCACTACTTTCCATACTAGACGAACTATTTTGCATCGGGGCTCGTATAGCCCTCAACTGCCAGAAGTTGAGCGGTTAATGTTATCGTTATGTGACGTCATAATAACCATTGCTGAAATGGCGCAAGCCGTATTTCGAGAGATTTGAGGGCTGGTCAGGCGTTAGTTATCGTCATTGTAGCGCAGCCTAAGTATCAAGCAGAAACATCTGACCCAAGCTGTTTAGCAGACTATGACAAAGTCAAAAGTAAAGTTTTATTACAGTTAGAAGCGGAGGTGTGGTGAACCTGTGCATCGGTACGTCAGTTATTTCTATAATGGAGTTACTATTAACAGCTCTGCGGATTCCCATCTACGAGATAATGCAAATTGTAAAGGGAGTTTGGCGTAGGTACAAAAAATCGCAGCTACCAAGGTTGTCTAATAATAAAAAGCAAATTTAAAAAGAATATATTTTATTTTGATTTCTTATACAATTCAACTCTACCGCTGACTTCCCTTTATGAACTTATGTTGTAGTGGTACACCTGAAACAAAAAAGAACAAATATATTTCACAACATTTTGACACTTATTTATCAAACTAAAACTAGTTAAAAACCCTGCCACGCGTCGCTGAGGCTAAATGCACGTAACTAGAATATGATTTTGATTCTGAATAAAAAAAGCGATTATGGGTCTTGGTTGGTTTAATAAAAACATGCCTACAACATGAATACAACAACATGTAAAAATGTCAAAACGATCTGTAAAGAACTTTAGATTTGCGATTTTAAACAAACGAACATAATTTTATCATATAATATATAGATTATGAGTCTCCTGATATAATAAAAACATGCGCGTATATGAATACAACGATGTGTAATAAATTCAAAACGATCCGTAAAGAACTTTAGATTTGCGATTTTGAACAAACGAACATTACATTTATTTATATATATATATATATATATATATTACAAGTAATCCTTCCTCATAATCAGTCCATTACTGTTCCAATGGTGGGCACGGGCTTTTCTCATGATGAGAAAGGTTAGGCCGACGAGTCATAATTTCAGCCCAAAAACATCCACTGCTGGACTGAAGCTTCCCCCAAAGATTGCCACAACGACCGGATAGTTTTGTGTTGTGGGCCCATTGGGGGGTTTTGCCATAATCGCCACGCTTGGCAATCGCAGTTGAGTAAGAAACGTATTCGAAGGACGTTGCTGCTCATCCTCCGGCATTCCCATAGTCGCCTTTTACGACATCCACGGGATGAGATGGGGTGGTGGTATTCTCAGCCGGCACCACACGCCGACGAGGATTCCCTATTAATACACATTTTGTAATGAAAAAAAAACACCTTAATTAATCACTTTTGACACCTTGAATAAGCATCACTTAATATTGGCCGTACACTGCATGTGGCACTATCATATGATATATGCCTCCCCCACACTAACGCTTTCTGAGCATGGAAATTCCTTGAATTGAATACCTTGCTTGGTGGTAAGCGCAAACGTGACGCCAGCAGTCGCTGGAACAACTGATGAGACTGACGATCGGAACATTTTCATTCCACAAACCTACCACCGCTTCTCGCCGGGCCTTTGTCAGTCGCAAAGCAGAGAGTATAGCTAACGCACGTACATTCAGTCAAAAAAGTATCGGAAATGGATGATTTGTTTATGGTTCCAAATTCAAATTTTTGTTTTTATAGTTGTTGTTAGATTGGCACAACTGTTTCCATTTTGGCGCAGAGTCTAAGTTGCATCTGTTATTTACATTAAATACAGTGCTGTTTTTAGTTATATCATATCTAGTGTGTATAGCGAATTTCACTATGGACAAAAACACCGAACAAAGAGTTTGTCTTAAATTTTGCATCGCCAATGGAATTCCGTGTTCGGAGTC
Organism: Diloba caeruleocephala; assembly: GCA_947459985.1. Lineage (NCBI taxonomy): Eukaryota > Metazoa > Arthropoda > Insecta > Lepidoptera > Noctuidae > Diloba > Diloba caeruleocephala. The sequence goes on from OX381618.1 coordinate 11,697,094, forward strand.
ACTGAAAACGTTACAGAAGGCTGGTTGAATCGATTTTATCAAAAACACGTGCTTATGAGTGGTATAAAGCGTTCAAAAGCGGTCGAAATGTGATGGATGATTTGCCTCGCTCTGGTAGGCCATCAACGACTGCAACTGAAGTTAACATCGCAAAAGTGAAGGAAATGGTGACTGAAAATCCTCATTCAACTTTGAGAGAGATAGCCGCCGAACTTTCTGTATCTCACTAGTCGATCCGTACCATTTTAATTAATCATTTGGGTATGAAACATGTTACCGCTCGGCTAGTCCCAAAAGACCTGAATTTTCTTCAAAAACTCAATCGTATGAGAGTCGCTGAGGACATGCTAGAACGAGTCAATTCCGACCCAACATTCATGAAACGCATTGTTACTGGTGACGAGACGTGGGTTTACGAGTTAGACATGCAAACTAGTCAACAAGCTTCGGAGTGGCGCCTTCCAACTGAACCGAAACCGAAAAAACCACGCCAAAGTCGGTCAAAAGTCAGAGTCATGTTGACTATTTTCTTTGACTATCGCGGTGTTGTGCACTCGGGATTCTTGCCGGAAGGTCAAGCGATAAATAAAGAATATTATTTGAGTGTTATGCGGTATTTAAGACAGCAAATTCGAAGAAAAAGGCCAGATTTGTGGAAAGAATATTTTTGGATTTTGCACCACGATTATGCGCCTTCACACACGGCCATCATTGTGAACGAATTTTTGACCAAACACTCAACAAATGCCATCGAGCAACCACCATATTCACCAGATATGGCTCCAGCCGACTTCTTTCTTTTTCCTAAACTCAAATTACCACTTCGTGGCACCCGTTTTCAATCGCTAGAAGACTTTATGGCTAAGAATTCGCGGCGAGAACTGAACTCAATTCCGGAAACAGCGTTTAAATAATGTTTTGATGATTGGATTATTCGTTGGCTTGAGTGTATCTTTTCTGAAGGAGCATACTTTGCAGGTGATAAAATAAATTTGGATGAATAACAAACATTTTGTGTATTATTGATCTTTTCCCGTTACTTTCTTGACAGAGTAGTATACCCACAAAATAGTCACAATCCAAAATTCAGAGTTCTTTAATGTGGAAATTTATACACAAGAAGTGCAAAATCTTCCTAGTGTAGAGTTTCTTTCGTATTAGTAATATATTATTAAAATTAAAGTTAAGAGTAATATTTTCTTGCCTAAATCCATTTTGACACTGACCATATTGATGTTCACGCGGCGTTTCTGAGACTCGGCATGCACGTAGAATTCGCGCTCATCACACGTCCCAAGAACGCGCACACTGCTAGCGCTGGTGTGGGGGAGGCCTACAGAGCAAAGTTGACACGTCCTTCCCATCCATATTTCAATACACCTAAGCTGATGTCATCAGTTATAGTTATTACTCTCTCTCAATTTCGCTGCTTTTCCCACCTTGAATGTTGCATGAGCCATCTAAAAGAAAAACACACCTTATAACAATTTAGAAAAAAAAAATTTGACTGTATAGTCTTAGGTTTTAGCGATTATTATTACTCATTATAATACAACACTTAAACGGATTACATCGCGTATAGAATAGATTTTTGTTTTTCTTAACATGTGTCGTAGTCGCGAAATTAGTATTTACCCTGATGTTAGAATGTTTAATACCCTCAATATATTAACCATAGACTATACACTTAATACTGACAATATTAACTCAGTTCAGTTCATTACAAAGACCCGCGAGCTAAACTAACCCAACACTAACCCACACAACACTATCCCGAGGAAATCCTGGACATCATTCTGTACGAGATTAGCTGGGTGGGGACGGAATTATGACATAACAAGGCGCCGGGTGGGGACTGAATTACGACATACCTGGCACACCGGTACTTAAAGTCCTTCAGAAGCTACAAATTCAATTCCGTCTTACTTGAGGGCATAACGCCGGAATCATGGAACAGAGACGAGGTAGAGCTATTCTTCAAAAAGGGTGACAACACCCTGAATAATTATAGAACCATCTCGCTTCTGAGCCATGTTTATAAGCCGTTTTCAAGGGTCGTCACGAATCGTCTCGCGCGCATGTTTGATGACGCCCAGCTTCCCGAACGAGCCGGTCTTCGAAAAGGTTTTAGTAACATAGACCACATCCATACGCTGCGGCAGGTTGCTGCGAAATGCTGCGGAAGACCGAGGAGTACAATCTGCCACTATCCTTGACGTTTGTGGTCTTTGAGAAAGCCTTCGATTCGATCGAAACCTGGGCAGTGCTGCAATCTCTGCAGCGGTACCATATTGACTATCGGAACATAGTGTTGAAGTGCATACAGAAACGCCATTATGTCGGTCCGAGTACATGAAAGGATTTGGCATTAACATCAATGGCGGGTATATCACTCATCTTCGATTTTCCGACGACATCGTAGTCATGTCAGAATCGCTACAAGAGCTCAGCACAATGCTTAGCTAAAAAGATTTAATAAACTGAACTGGCAATGGCCGGGGTACATTGCTCGTAGAACTAATGGCCGTTGGGGAAACAGGCTCTCGCGTGGAGACCGCGCACCAGAAAACACAGCGTGGGACGACCTCCAACGAGGTGGACAGACGAACTGGTGAAGATCGCTGGGAGTCGTTGGATGTGGGCTGCATGTAACCGCTCATTGTGGAAATATGTGGGGAGGCTTTGGTTCAGCAGCGGACGTCCTTTGGCTGTTATAATAATGATGATGATTAATTCAGTAATATAATGCGTTTTCTTATTTTATTAAACATGTTTTCATATTTACATGGAGTGAGTATGACGGTTAAGATGTTTGTCTCGGAACCGAATGATCTTCGTAATTTTGTAGCATGAAACAAACCATGCTGTCAATTCGGAGAAAATAAACAACAATTTATAAACATCTTGGCGGACGTCTCTAGACGGGTTGGCGATCGCAGTTGAGTTAGAAATGTACTCGAAGGAAGCTGCTGCCCACCCTCCGGCTAATCCACTAGTCGTATTTTACGACATCCGCGAGATGATATGGCGTGGTGGTATCCTCAGCCAGGACCACACGGCCTGGATGCGTGGGTGTATCACCAAACACGCTCCCTCCGCCAGTGCGGTGAAGGCGTGCCTTCAGGGGCGCTCGAAAGTTTGAGGCGTCAGGCTCGGCGGCGTGCACTCGAGCTGTGGCGCGAGCGGCTCATGCTGCCACAGTACGCGACAAAGCGCGTCGTTGAGGCTGTCTTGCCGCTCTTCGGAGCCTGGCTCCAAAGGAGCGAGCGCGTCATATTCCGCCTGACGCAGGTATTCACCGGACACGGTTGTTTCGGTGCGTACTTGCACAGGATAGGACGCGAGGTCACGGCACAGTGCCACCACTGTGGAGACGATCAGGATACCGCACAGCACACGCTCGAAGAGTGTCCTGCGTGGAATGCCGAGCGGCGGATCCTGGTCGATCGGATCGGGCAAGATCTCTCTTTGCCAGCAGTAGTATCGGTTATGCTGGCAAAGCAGGAAAATTGGAGTGCTGTGGTCTCCTTCTGTGAGAGCGTAATGCTCCAGAAGGAGGTCGCAGACCGGGATCGGGAGAGGGCCGATCCCGCTCGGAGGAGGAGGACACGGGGCCGGGGTAACAACCGCCGCGGCGCCCGTGTCCAACACGCCTGAGCCCCCTGTTGTCTTTATAGGGGGCCTAGGGAGTCGCGAGCGCGCTTATTGGGAAATCTGCGTGCTCATACCGAGCGACCCCCCGGAAGACAGCGGTGCGCATGTGGTCAGGTACCGCTGTGTGCGCAGCACAGCGCATAGTGAGACCTCGGGGGAATCTTTCACAATCCCCTCGAGAGATGCCTGGGGGGGTGGCCTCTTTGCAGTCGCCTTGTGGTGTGTGGTTCGGATGACCACTTTACAGTCATCCCCTCCGAGATGTGCCTAAAGGCGTGGCGCCAATGGGTGGCTCTAGATGGAGATCTTTCGAGTTCCTGGAGCCTCCCTTCGGTGCTGACGATGATCACTCCGGTGGTTTTAGCCGGTAGGAGTCCGGCATGCCCCTTCGCCCTTTCCCGGGGCGAAGGAAGTACATGAGGTATTTCCACGGTAACAATAAAAAAAAAAGGACCACACGGCCTACGGTTAACACTGCTGTGTTCAAAACATTAGAAAAAACCAAAAATATATAATATACGCGATGTAATCCGTTTGAAACTGTTCTGCTATGTTATTATGATATTAAAATGTGCACGAGTAGACCCTATTGTGTTAAAACAATGTACTGAGAAAAGTTTTTTATTTTATTACACTGACAAGGTAATCTGCCCGTACCAAAATAGTAATGATGCATAGGTATATATAGAGATCACGCTACCTGCATTGTTATCAGTTTGATGAATGGCGCAGTATGTTTTCCACACATATCCTGCCTTTCATTTTGGACCATTTATTAAATAGTCATTATCTCAGTAGATTGTCACATAGATTACACCCTGAAATAAATGATTATTAGAACATGGGGCATAAAAATTAATCTATAGAAGATAAAAGTATTTAAGAAAAATCCTACGATACAGCTTTAAGTCCAACAAGTTTCGAATCAGGATACCGGAGAGTAGAAATCACGAAGTGCCTACATCGACTTGACACAGGGATAGCCACAAATTATTCTAAGCAGGGCATCGATCACAAACCGTTCGCCAATGTGGAGGATACGAACTCATTGGACAGTACACTGATAGACCCAACCAATATTCTTGCAGAGTCCTTAGATAATCCAACATATTAATCAGCCTTCAAAAGTCTCCCCTTAAAACGCTGGATACGTCATGAAATGTAAAAGGTTCTGTCGTGCTTTAAGTGTTCGGAAACCGGTACATATCAACACCGAAATTTCGATCCAGCCAGTTCTCTATAAAAAAAAAACCCCATGCACACCCGAAACAAATAACAAGGTTCCATGTTCGATGACAGAAAACTTACCATTAAAATCGGAGAAGTCTGAAGACGTATTTCATAGCAATTTCGACGTATCACAGACCCAACTTTTGCAATCTTCGAAAACTTTTCATGGTGAACGAGACAGCCCAATGTGCAACTATTTATAGCTAGCTGCTCATTGCAAAATTAATATGGGATGAATATATATCTACGATTCAATTTTGACAATCTCCAGTTGAGAGTTAAATCAGTAGTTAAATTACAATAAAATTTCAACCAACAGAACTTATAGCTCTTTGTAGCTATTTTTCTCTATGATGAAATATTTTTTCTCGTTGCACGTAACAACTAACGAGCATAGAATGGCTCGAGCTGATCAACGAGTTCCAAGTCGTAAATACCAGAGTGCAAACTGTGGTTTTAAAATAATTGCCTGCACTTGGTCGGTGTGCAAACCAACACGAAGTACAGTACTTAGGTACTATACTTCGTGTTGGTGTGTCGTGTGTGCAGACAAATATTTTTACCAATCTAAAATTACCTTCATGCACACTCAACAACAAATAATCTGTAAGTTAACTGGCAATGGAATTAGAAATACAAAACCAATTCAAAATAAACTGGCCCCGTTTTTTCCAGACGCGATGCGGTTTTACAAGACTTACATAACTTTATGCCTTCTAATGGTTTAAACAATAAGGTCGATAGAAACTTATACTTGCCTCTGCTATCAATTTATAACAAATTTGCTATGCGTGAGCGGAACCCAATTGCAAATCATGACTTACTAAATAGTCAACCATTTTCTTTGCCAATCCAGAAACCAACAGTCGCCTGGGCAACTTCTGCGTGTTAGCTACACACTTAGCGATATTACGAATTACAAAATGACACTATTTACTTGACAGCTAAAAATAGCATGAGACGTAAAATGTGTAAATCGTGGGACGTAAAAGGAACCGATTCATCATGTTTCTAATCCACAGAATTATTGAATCTGTCGAAAATCATGGAGCTTAACATAACAATCATAATATTTCCTCAAATGAAATTTATTAAACTTTTATCATTAGGGCTACATCAAATATTAAGACGCTTACATTAACTTAACCTAAGATACAAGTGTTATATCGATAATTCAACGTCAACCGAGAAAATGTTTTGAGAACACGCCAGCAAACACAATTCAAGACGAAGGATGAGAAAGCATTTCTTTATCCAGGCGGCAGAGTGCATATAAACCCCAAATCAGACCGACTTCAAAACTTCCCTGAAATCACAAAAATTACAACATTTAGATGTCCATTCGAGACATATTTCTGGAGACATATTATAGGCGCCAATTTAATACGATGAGTAGATTTTTCAGCAGTATCCTACTAATACATTTATAGCTTTTCAAGACAAGTGAAGACTGGGAGCAGATGTTAACCACATATCCATCTCCTAGGTAGGACAAAATATGCAGGCCGAAAAAACGACATTGGCAGAAAAGAAACATGCTTATGACTAATGATAAAACTATACAGCAGACCACACCACCACAAATCATTAAAAAAATCACAAATAATACAGTTTTTTATTACACTTGGGCAATATTCAATAAGGAATTAGGTATAAATAGCTAAGGTTATTGTATATCCAAATATGGCAAGAAGTAAAAACACAGGTGTAGGCGCGGGAAGTCTGGTCAGTGTTAGAAAAATCTACTCATTGACAATTAATTCCCGAAATCACGAAACGAGCAATTTCGAATGTTAATTAATGCAAGAGTATCCTACAAGCAAGGGTTTCTCTTTCCTCTGAAATCAAACAAACAACGCAAGAAAAACACGCAATGTGAAATTTATGAAATATCATCACAAAAAAATCCTCACCGTATTTTTTTCGACTGCTAGAAAAAGCGAACATCAATAGTCCTACCGTCAATACGAGTCCGGTCAAACATTTCTGAATATTGTATTAAGGAAATGTACATAGCACAAAATATAATTACCTGTGGTGTCTAAGCCAGCTAAGAACATGTCACACCTCTCATAAAAAAAATATGTTTACCAGAGAAATGTCTGGGTGTCTGGCATTTTTCCAGTAAACATAATCTTCCAGTTACAAAGGTGGTGTTCGAACATTAATGTGTTCCAATTTGAAAGGTACTTAAGCTAGTGAAATTACTGAGCATAAGACTAAATAACTTATGTCTCGCAGTGACGAGAGCAGTGAGCAGTGGTGCCACGCATTCTTCATTAGGTTCTTATTAAATATTAATATCATAAAAACAATTTTTCTGTTATTAATGGTGGTTAGTGTATGCTATAATTGGCATATTTATGTAACCAGTGATTATTTTACGCAAAGTAAACTCTGTAGTGTGTTGATAAAAAGCTTATATAACAAACTGAGATTTGTATAATAATTTGTTCCATTGTTAAAAGGATACTTATTGCTCTTTCTGCATCCCACTCCTTGTGGAAGCGAACAACGGCTGTATCAGGTGCAGTCATTTCAGCAAATTTAACATCCCCACATTCACTGAACTTCTCACGGATCAATTGCCAAGTCACAGTTGGCGGAAGCTACAACAAATCATTATTGCTATTGTAAGGAAAAATTCTACAAGAAATGCCAAATCAGTTTAGAGATGATTTTAAAAAGTAGTGAATATGATACATTCAATCAATAGAACTGTTAAGATATGAGGATTTCCAAAACTGCTAATTATTTTATTTATTTAAAGATCTCCCAAAAATGAGAGACACTTTCAAAAGTTATAGAATACAACAAACAAATTAACAAGTATAGTATAGTTACATTTTATATTATTTCTTTGAAATATTCTCAAGAAAAAGGTAATATTATTGTAAGAGGTGATGTACTTACATTTGTTATAATAACCATGTCTGATACCTTCTCCCGGCTGGACTGTTGTACTCCAGGATCTCTGCCATACTGGGCCGAAACTGTCACACCACCCATTTGTCTGTTATTACCTATAAAATCATTAAATATTTATACATGGAATTAGATCAAAATATAATAATTATTCTGTACAACTTGATTAATCCCTGAAAAAAAAAACATAGCTCTTAATTATACATCAATCACCAAAAACCATTTCAATATGATACAAACCTGAAAGTGGTCCAGAACTAAGTGAATTATTTCCCAAAACACTGTTGGCCAAACCAGAGTTACTAAGGTTTAGATTAGATCCCAAATCATTACCAAGCCCCAAGTTATTTGAGTTCACATTGGCTTGTGCAGATAGCACTGTTGCCAAATCATTTGCAGTTAAACCTTGTTGAAGCAACTGATTCTGAAGAGCTCCCAGTCCTGACAAGCTTAGTGCCTGAAAATAACAATTCCATTAGAAGGCTAGTCATTCTCCGACAATTAACTTGTAACCACAAACAACATTTTATTTACCTGAAGTCCAAGATTGCCACCTAAAGCTGCATTGGTGTTTAAAGTATTTGCTGATAATCCAGCTCCCAGACCATTCAGAGTCACACCCCCAGTTGGGACAGCACCCAGTACACCAGCACCCAAAGCTGATCCAGTGTTAGCAAGGTTCAAGTTGTTTGTAGCGGGAGTCTGAGGTGGAAGGTTCCTTGCAACATCCCTCAATGGCTCTCCATTTTGTCCAAGACCAAGACCAATACTCTTCAGCCCTTCTGGCAACCTCAATTCTATTGTTTTATCTGATACTCCCCTGTCCATACGCACAGTCATTCGTCTGTCATACAACATTTGCTTGTCAAACATTGATATTGCCTGAGAACAATATTATTGGGTTTAATTCATTTGTTACTTTCAACTTTATGAGTATCTTATTCTTCTATCTGAACATATAAATAATCTGTATTTGTATAATAAAAGTTTTTAAAGATTACCTGAACAGCCTCAACAGGATGGTCATATTCAATAACAGCAAATCCTCGACTGTTGCCATCTTTGTCTACAGCCAAATCAATATTGCGTACTTTTCCAGCCATCTTAAACACCTCCTTTATTTTAGGCCTATCTGCTTTATAATCAAGCTGAAAATTAACCATATAAATTTTAAAGCCTTCCTCGATATGTAACAATTAATGTTATTATGAATATATAATTATAACATACATTAGCCACAAACACTTTTTTGACAAGTGGTGGTTGAACATTGATGGACTCGAGAAACTGCAGGCTAAGTCCATATGTATTGTAGTTTTCAGGTTCTCTGGGCTTGATTCCCCAACTAGAACAATGGATTATAACACAAATAGTCTAGAATCGCTATTCATACCACATAATCTTATTGAAGTCACTTTCTACTGCATTTACCCATTCAACATTTCATCATTCTCACTCAACCGACTGTTTTTAGAGGCACATCATGATTTAAGGGCCTACAAATGTATTTATTATATATATTCAATATTCATTATTATTTAGTTACTACATTATAAGGATAAATTTTGCTAACTGAAAAGCTGTCTGTCAGAAAAGACTACATGTTAGTATCTATGTGACACATTTTGTCAGATGCAATGCTAATTTCCAAATTAAATCAAATTTCTACCCACCTCACAGTGCAAGGGCAATAAATAATTGACCTGTTGGTCTGTTAAATACAACAGAGAGCCTTACATTTATTAACTATAGATATGTGTGCTATCAAATTAACTAAGCGACCATATACACCTTGCAGAAAAGGGAATACAATAATAAATTAATTACAGAATAGTAAATTACAGATTAAATAAAAATACTGACTCCTTATCATCTCTGACATTTCTGCCACCCCCACCACCACCACCGCCGCCACCTCCAGACCTGGAGTTCATTCTGTTCCTTTCATTTCCTGAAACTCAAATACAATTTCATTGTAATTATCAGCCCTTATGACCAGATACAAAAAGTTCCAGCTAGTTGAATTAAATAATAAAACCGTGAACTTATGAGTATAATGGTCAGCATACACGTAATGCATAAAATAAAAGGGTTTTAAATAGATACCTGTTTCTTCTTTCAATACAAGCTTCCGGCCATTTAATTCATATCGGTGCATGACAAAAAGGGCTTTCTTCATTGCCTCTGAGTTTGTAAATTCCACAACACCACATCCTCTGGGTTTGCCATTCTCATCGTTGAATAGCTCAACGTAAGCTACATCTCCAACCTAAAAACAAGAATTACCAGCTTAAGTAGTAGTAATAGACCAGTAAGAATAACTATATAAAAGACAACAAAAATACCTTTTCTTTAAACAAATCTTTCAACTCTGTCCAACGGAATTCATAGGGTATGTTAGAAACAAACAACCTTTTTCCTTCAGGACGATCGCGGTCGTTAGAGCGGTCTCTAGTTGCGTCTGAAAATCTGCTTGGCCGGTCGCCGCGCCTCGACCGATCGCGATCTTTTTCACGCTGATTATCCATTGCAGCTGACGGTTGATAAGGATATTCATTAAATATTGTACAAGTATAATACCTATATAGAATGCCGATAGTAATAACAGCGAGCGCACTCGAAATCGAATGGATTATGCCGTCGGTGTTATAACTTACCAAAAGTGGACAAATAGTACGGAAAGCTTCACTTGAACTGCGTAGTATTTAGAGAAAATTATTATTTGTCAAAATCTTAAAAAATTTGGGTCTGGTAAAATCGCACTCAATCATAGGCACGACTCGCTTACAAAATGGCGGATGATAGCGGCGGTAGCAGTGTTGCCACCTCATAAAAATTAAAGTCGCTAGATCAACACCCAAAAGTCACCAGATTGGGCTAAATTCGAAGCGAAAGTCACCAGAAATCCCAAAAAATATATTTTAGTAGAAACAATGTTGTAATGCCATCTATCGAAGTATCGATAGTACTGGACAGACAACTCAAGCGGCAGTACATGTTCAAATCACGTTAGGTGACGGTTAGGACTACCCCATCTCATGCCATGGGTGTCGTAGAAGATGACTAAGAGAGTTTGGAACCCGGTGTGTACCATTATTATTAGGCACTATGAGTTGCCCGCAGGTGACGGATAAACAACCGACTACTACTACTGTTACGTAATAACAATAAACGCTGTGACTCAATACCACTTTTTATTGTGTATCAAACTACGGTAACAAACATTAAAATATGTCAAAAACCAGATTTTTTATTACATCAACAAATTCTAAGTATGGAAAAACAACCGTAATTGTAAAAATAGATAACATTGTTTGGTTGTAATAATTATATTGTAATGACAAAACAAAAATCTAAATAGTGATTAATATTCTATAGAATCTTTGTAGGATAGATGAAGACGACTTAATTATCGCTAGAAGTCGCTAAAAACAAAAAGTCGCTAAACGACAGAAATAAATCGCCAAAAGGGGTCAAAAGTCACCAGATCTAGTGACAAAATCGCTAAGGTGGCAACACTGGGCGGTAGGGGTAGGTCTACGGAGTACGGGGTAGGTACAAACTAGGGATGGTTGATATTTATCGATGTTCGATAAACATCGATGTTAAGCGGAAAAATGTCGATGTCTTTATATCCATGTTAAGTTCTTTAAAACATCGCAACATCGATGGTATGAGAGTAATATCGAAACAATGATATTTCCATATTCCACTACAGTCAAATTACAATAAGTTCTCACCCGCATCCCCTCAATTTATCACCTCCACTATGAGCTACGCTGTCACCCACCAAATGCTACACATTTGTATTTTCATACGTGAGTACACATGCATTATTCATGTGCATGTAACAGCGCATGCGTTATACAGGGTGTTTGGTGCATCGTGTGCCAAACTGAAATGGTCGACTGGGGGGGTCATCTGCTATCCTTTCAGACCCCTAAACATTTCTCATGCCTTGTGAATTTTTTTCACCGACTTTTACTTGTTTTATTAAAAAAATGCCCAAATTATACATTCAAATACAAATTTTAAAAAAAGTATAAGTCGTAGACTCTGAATTTTAATCTTATTTAGATGTGTATTGTATTACAGTACTTTAGAATTCAAAATTAGTGACATTTGCCATCTAGTTTCTTTTTAATTTACTCGCAAAGTTTCGGACTTAAATCAAAGCTGTCAATGTTAAAGCTATTTACATGGTTACAAAAAAAAACTAAAAGCGACCGGGATCTTCCAGCTCCCTCAAAAATTCTCTAGTCTACCCTGACACACACATCACATCAGTAATGTGCCACATGCCATAAAAATCTTTTTACAACTTTGTGAAATTGCTAGAATTGTGAATCGAGTCACAAAATAATTATTGCTTAAATGATACCTGAAAAACTGTTATCTCACTCTTATAAGGTAAAATCTGTCTGGTATCTATCTTTGGGGGGGGTGCAAAAATGCATTTTTAACATTTATTAAAAAAAAAATTACATATTCTGCTCAAATTGTTGCCTCTATTGTGAATGCAGGCCCGACATCTATTTCCGTATTTCCACTGTTGTGGTACGAAGTCGCATTTCCTCCTTAATTGTATTGAACGCCGTTTCAATGCGTTGTAGTACCACCACCGTGGCGTATCCCAGCTCTTTGGCACGTCCCCAGACATAAAAGTCTAGCTGAGTTAGGTCTGGGCAAAGTGCCGGTCATGCAATAGGGCCATCGCGACCAATCCACGCATTGGGGAACACATCGTCGAGATATTCCCTCACAGTCAAACGCCAATGCGCGGGATGCTGGAATAACTTGGGTACATTTTCATTAAATACAGGTACCTCTGACACTAATTCGGGCAGGTCATTTTGAAGAAACTCAAAATAGTTGTCGCCATTGAGGTTATCGGGCAGGTAATGCGGTCCAATTACCTGATTCCCAATCACTCCTACCCAAACGTTTTTTTCTCCTTTGAAAGGATTTCTGTCTTTTAACACGTGGGTTTTCCATTTTGTTTGTCCAGTGGTGCAGATTGTGAAGATTGAGTATCCCTTCTTTGGTAAATTTGGAATCATCCATCCCGGTATTCTTTTAAAAAAATGAGGATCATCCACATCCGTGTGTAACATAAACCGACAGAATTCCACTCGTCTGTCAAAGTCGCCACCCTCAAGACCTACAAGGAACGAACTCTTTTAAATTCCTGTTGAGCAGTAAATAATTGCACAATAAGATTTTTATGGACCGGCGCACCGCCTGTATGGGCTAACTGATTCACTACCTGGAAGTGATGTCATACCATACATATTACCTGCTAAACAAAGCGTGTACGGGTTTAAAGTTGTTTAAAATTACGTACCTTGCACCTGAGTGTAGTGGAATGGATGCTTTTCGTTTTGCTGAAGCACTTTCCACACTTTCCATATTGAAATATCAAGATGTGCTGCCACATTGCTAATGCTTCTTGTAGGGTCCTCAAAAAGTGCCAGTATTCTCTCGTCCACTTCAACATTATGTCGCACAATATGGCCCCTTGGTTCATGAAAAGTGACACTGCCAGTCTCGCGTATGCGTCGGTATGTCTCTTGGAAAACTCTGCGGCCAGGTAATCGTCTACCAGGAAAGCGTTCCTGGTAAAGTCGTTGCGCAGCACGAGCGACACCATGGGCGGCTCTATAAACCATCACGATGTCAGCATATTCTTCGTTAGAGAACGCCTTTGCAACAACAACAAAGTCAACAAAGTTTAACAATAACACCAAAAGTTAAAACGTAACAAAAACCAACAAAACTCAACAAAACAAAATAAAAAAATCGCGGAGTACGATGAGCTAGCACACACGTCGGGTAGCAGAGGCAGTGATGTCTCGACTAAAATAATGACGGATTGACGGCGTCGTCGGCGGCAGTTCGTCGTTTGTTCACACTAGTTTACGTTATGCAAGAAAGAGATAGAAGATAGATTTTACTTCGCGAGACTGAGAAAACAAAGTTTACCTGTTTCTCAAGTAACAATTACGCAAAAAGACTTTTTTCTTTAGAATTTGGAATTTAGTATTTTGTGGCTTGATTTACGATTCTAGCTAATTCACAAAGTTGTAAAAAGCTTTTTTTTTTTTTTTTTTCTCTTCGCCCTACTCGGGCAGGCTCGCCCGCCTCGTCTTCAGTACAATTGTAAAAAGCTTTTTATGGCATGTGACACATCACTAGCAAGAGTATAGACTAGAGAATTTTTGAGAGAGTTGGAAGATCCCGGTCGCTTTTGGTTTTTTTTTATAACCATGTAAATAGCTGTAACATGGACAGCTTTAATTTAAGTCCGAAACTTTGCGAGTAAACTAAAAAAAGAACTAGATGGCTAATGTCACTAATTTTAAAAGTAAATAAGTGTATTTAAAAGTACTGTAATACAATACACATCTAAATAAAATTAAAATTCAGAGTCTACGACTTATACTTTCTTTTTAATTTGTATTTGAATGTAAAATTTGGGTTCTTTTTTAATAAAACAATCAAAAGTCGATGAAAAAAAAATCCACAGGGCATGAGAAATGTTTAGGGGTCTTAAAGGATAGTAGATGACCCCCAGTCGACCATTTCAATTTGGCACACGATGCACCAAACACCCTGTATATAGCTCACTATTCAAAGGACAAGGATCGTTTCGTAAGTACGCATTTCCAGGAAATGTTTGCTCCCGCATAGACTAAAGCTGATACTAACTGGAATTCGGCTATAGCTACTTTATAAAACTTTGAAAGAAATTCACTATCAAACATTGGTGCTGCGCAGAGAATTGACAGCTTCGGAAATGTTTTTTTCTAAGACCGGTTATTAACTGTATCAACAAAGGAACAGCTAAAAGGAAAACTTCTGTCAAAGTTTTTTTTTTTTTTTTGCAGTATTTCAAAATCATTGTGAATGTAGGGTTTTATCCAATTTGTTACTTAATGAATACATTGAATAATAGGGATGCTCGTTATTCATCGATGTTAGATAAACATCATTGTTTAGCGGGAAGACATCAATCTTTCAACATCGATGTTAATTCCTCTAAAAAAAAAATCGATACATCAATGGTATGAGAGTAATATTATTACTAATATTCCTTTTAACTCATCTGTTAAAAACCTAGGCTTGCATATGGACACCAATCTAAATTGGCGAACACAGGTCACTAATGTTAGCCAAAAAGTCACTAGTACATTTGCGATCTCTCTATCGATTAAAAAAATTTACTCCCATCTAATGTTAAAGCAAAGCTTGTGCAGACTTAAATTTTTTTTTTTTTTTTTTTTTCACATGATTGACTATGGTGATGTGTGTTATTATGATCTGAATGCAGATATGCTTAACAAAATTGACCGCCTTCTGAATAACTGCATTCGATTCGTTTTCAATTTACGTAAGTATGACCATGTGTCCCGACACAGAATGCTTCTTAAATGGTTGCCTATCCGTCAGCGTAGAAAACTAAGGGCATTGACAACCTTTTTTTCCTTTCTTGATTCTCCCACATCCCCTACTTACCTTACTTCTCATTTTCAGTATATTTGCTCCAATCATGACAAAAATCTTCGTTCCTCACATAATCGCATCTTGAAATGTTCGTCTCACCGTTCGGACTTTATACACTCTTCTTTCTTTGTCCAATCTATTCTTCTTTGGAATTCGGTGATACTTTGGGATCGTTGTTTTTCTAATATCAATCATCCCTAGTACAAACACAGAGTACATTTGTCGTAAGCTGTACTCCTGGGGGCCTACCACAACCTTTTACAAAAGAGTCCTAATTCATGACAGTGTTGTTCCAAGCATAAAATAACATTACTGATATTCGTACCACAACCTAAATATTTCGGCTTTGTTTCATTCGTGCGTGCTGGGAAAGAATAAATAATTTCTAAGAATTGTCTATAGCCTGCTGGCAAAAGAAAAGAAACAACGCTATATACCCTATATAGCGCTATCTCTTTCACGCGTTGTTCCAAATCGTACCTGCGACTAACATTCGGTTAACATTGTAAAAATTATATGAATAATTAACATTTAAAAAAATAACCTGTATAAATAATAATTATACGAGTCATTTCTATAAACTACATACAAACATTTATAGATTTAATGCTGAAAAGTAAACAGAATACTTTAACAAATAATAGTTGGCCTAGATTGTGGAAACAGACCATGGTATGAATCGGAACGAAATGTATATTATATGGAGTTAATATATAGTATGTAGCGGCGTGAGCGAAATTTGAAACTCAAGGG
Organism: Diloba caeruleocephala; assembly: GCA_947459985.1. NCBI lineage: Eukaryota > Metazoa > Arthropoda > Insecta > Lepidoptera > Noctuidae > Diloba > Diloba caeruleocephala. Next base: position 11,713,159 of record OX381618.1, read on the forward strand.
GCCAGTTAAACAAGGAATTTATTACACTAAGTGGTGGGCTTCAAGTGGCTAACAAAGTGGTTGAACTTATTTTTAATTTCACTTATGATTCCTAGCGCATTCAGCATGGAAACAAAGTATGTAAACATTAACATTCGTTATTTAATTACAAAAAGATTTAAAAAAGAAATATTGTGCTGTTATTGTTTTAGTTGATGCGGTTATAAACAGTTGTATGTGGTTGTAAGTGTGTATTCATGCGCCATCTAGACAAACAAGAAATTAATTATCCAGGTACTAAAATCACTAGATACACAAAAAATTTTACAATTTTAGATAAATAAATATGTTTTACTTACTTTATATGACACGGCAATGGTTTTTATAATATAAATTAATGTTCAAGTCGCGTCCGAGCAACTATTCTATGATTGTTAAATTTGCCTTAAAACAATAATGCTAGTTGTCAAAAATCACGTTGTGGTACGATTTGAATGAATGATTTAGAGGTGACGTCACCAAAACTGCTAAGAAAATGACGTCCATAAAACAAGCAGTTAAGCTTGTTTTATGGACGTTGTGGTACTAAAAGGCAAGGTAAGATTAAAATAGTACTGCTTTAAGAGATGGTGGTACGCCCCCAGTACTCCATCTACGACATTTGTAAAGCACACAACAGCAGCCGACAACAGCTCAGCAGCTTTTTTTTGTAATATTATAACGGGCCGGGATTCGAGTCCTTCAGAGCCTACTGCACCAGGAGCATAGCCAGCCATAATATAGGAGTAATGCAGCAGCATACCCTGTCGCACAGTAAACCTGCATAAGCCCGTATAATACTGCAGAAAACTGTAGTTGAATAAAAATTCAAGATCATCACTTTTAATTAATTTCATTTTTTGGAATTACAAGTAGGAACTTGCAAAAAATAGTAAATCGCATCGGCCAAAATAGGCCCACCAGCGAACAAAAATGAAAAGACAACAATATTTTTACGTAGTTTTTAGCTATTCGTATGATACATGGTGACACCAATGATATATATTATAACATAGATATGTTATGCCCATATTAAATGGCGCGCAAAACTCAGTCTCGCTGTATGTAGGCAAACAGCTATAAAACTACACATATATTCTGTAAGAAGAAAGATACAAAAATTATGAGAGTAAAAAAGATAGCTATCTAAAATGACAACACGTGTACTCGATGTCTTTGTCGCACCTATGACAGAATATACGTGTTGTCTCTTTTCTTTGCTTGGCCTGTGTTTTGTTCGAGAATATTATTCTATAGATAATTTGAATAGTATTTTTACTAAAATATTTAATATACTTTATTACTCACGTATGGTATGAGATCCCTTGTTCTTTATTTATTTTTGCTTGATATTTTGTGCATTTTCTATACTCACGACGGCATTGTTATTACTTAATTAATAAAACAATACAGACTGTGACAGTGTGTGCTCATTCTCCTGTTTTGGGTGAACTGATTGCAAGGTGCTACAATTGGGGGAGGTTTGGTTCTTACTTTTGGCGCGCATGTAACATATCTACTTCTTTTAATATATAATATCATTGGTAACATCTTTTATCAAACAGTAAAACTATTGTTAGGAGACGATGCATAGAGATTTTTCACGAACTAATCTAATAAAATATGTATAAATTTACTCCTATGTGAAATGCGATGCTATCCATAACATCAGAACGTTTATCAGAGTAGCTTTTGCATGATAACACAGAACACTTCATCTTGTTTTTTATGATATAAAGCAATAATCATATAATGTGATGGGAGCGCGAACTTAGTTTACACAGGACGGGCGCCGGCAGACTGACAAAGGTCACACCCACCGTGATGACGTCAGGACCTAATTGGTATCACAGTGCAGCGGTGCTTAGGCCAACTCCTCTTTGTATTTGCTTCATGGCTCCACTTTTAACTCTAACTTCATGGATGGTGACATTAACAATTGGCATTGGTGTGTTCTAAGGTAGTAAACCGATACCAAAATATCATGTATATACGCAAAAACATTATTAGTTTCAATAAAAAAGTGACATGCAAAATTTAAATACTCGCAATAAGAACAAGCTTGTCTTACCTGGCTTTAGACTTAGTAAAACCAGCAAGTTGTTTATCGGAAACAGTGTTAGGTTCTTCAACAAAATTCCTTCTAGTATTACCGATTTGCCAGAACTACAGTTCAAATCTTTGATTAAGAAAATAAATGTTCAAGTAATTAGATACTAAGTCCGAACTAGAATTACCTTATAAGCCATTCAATTTATTAACACTATGAATGAAAACTATTTAAATGACAAATTATATTATTCTATATGGTATACAGTAATTCATTATCTAGTTTTTTAGTAGCTTTTATTCCACGAAAACACGATAAGAATAAGTAATTATTACGGGCGCACTGCATCTGTCACCAAGGTCTGATTCGCATCAATTACTATCCAAACATAAATATAATTAAAATACTTGTTTACGCAAATCTATTCTCTGTAATACTTTTTAGTAGAGAATGTGTCATCGCATAGCAACCAAAAGATATTATTATCATAATAACATTCTAAAATAGATCTTATTACTTGGACGTGTAGTTTTATTTCAATGCGCATACAATATTTATTTTATCCAAGAAACCCTGCCGAAATCTATCGTGTAGTAAAAACCTCTTCCATCTTTTTCACTCCGCCAGGCGCTTGCTGTATGTCTAAAACACATGCAATCACATCAAATATAAGATGTCTTAGGAATTAATTATGAAATTATTAATGAATCTTAATTGAGGAGGCCGCGAGCCTAGTTTAGGAACCAGTCTCCCACAATATACTTACCTGTATCCAGTATCGACTTTGAACGACCGAGACGCCGTACCACCTACTATTCCGTGGTGCGGCGCAAGTCCATACCGGAAATACGCATAACGCAACGGGAAGTCCGGCGGGAGTTGCTTTCCCTGGACGTTCATAAGTCGAGTGGGCCGGACGACATACCCGCAGTGCTACTGAAGCACCTGAGTTTTGTCCTGTATTGACGCGCCTTTTTGCGCTTTCATATTGCACTGGGATAGTTCCGTCTTCATGGAAGACTGCCCACGTGCATCCAGTTACCAAAAAGGGTGATAGATCAAACCCATCGAATTACAGGCCTATCGCTATTACCTCCTGACTCTCTAATGTGATGGAGTGGGTAATAAATAAACAACTTATGGGATACCTAGAGGTTCACGACTTGATATGCGACCGCCAATATGGCTTTCGTAATCATAATATAATCGTAATCGGTCAGCTGGTGACCTTCTTGTATATCTTACTCACCGTTGGGCTCTTGTCATTGAGAGTCAAGATGAGGCTTTGGCTGTTAACCTTTTTTTTTATTGGTGCCCAGTGGAAATTCTTCACGATCTTCCTTCGCCCCGGGGAAGGGCGAAGGGGTATGCCGGACTCCTACCGGCTAAAACCACTGGGTTGGTATCATCATCTTCGGCACCTAAGGGAGGCTCCAGGCTCTCGTATGATCACACTGGAGCCGAGATGCAGCAAAGGCGTTCAATCGGGTCTAGCACCGCAGTCATCTATCGAAGTTACCATACGGACTACCCGAAGGATTGTGCAACTGGATTTCCATCTGTCTGTTCAATAGAAGCATAAGAGCCACTGTCGATGGCAGTTGCTCAGATAGCTTGGACATTAACGCTGGCATCCCACAAGGCTCCGTGCTGTCCCCAACATTGTTCTTACTGCAAGTTAATGATATGCTGTCTGTCGACGGCATTCATTGTTATGCGGATGACAGTACTGGGGACGATTATTATACGGGCCGTACTAACGTCCCTCGTCCCGTAGTGGATGAGAGCGGCAGATAACTTGTATCAGAAATCGAGAGTACTCTAGACAGAGACTTCGACTGAGGACAACAAAATTTAGTCCAATTTAATCCTACCAAGACACAAGTCTGCGCGTTCGCTGCTGAGAAAACCCCATTTGCTGTAGCTCCACAATTCCAGAACACGTCCCTCAACAAAGATAACAATATTAATCTATCCTTGGTGTCGACATTGCCAGCAGCGTCCAGTTTCGCACGCACTTAGATGATAAGGTCAAGCTGGCGTCCAAAAATCTCAGTGTGCTCAACAAGGCAAGGCGGTACTTCACATCAGGGCAAAGACTTCTGCTTTATAAGTCGCAAGTTCGGCCTCATATGGAGTACTGCACCCTTTTATGGGCGGCAGCACCCAGGTACCAGTATCCAGATACCAGCTTGGACCCTATGATTCAGTATAGATGCGTGCAGTTTTACATAGTGCACAGCGAGGCATCGGGGGAATCCTTTCGGCCGAATGAAGTCCACTGCTGGACACAGGCCTCCTCCAAAGATCGTCACAACGATCGATATGGGTGTGTTGTGGGCGCATTGGGGGGATTTGCCATAATCGCCACGCTTGGCAGACGGGTTGGCGATCGCAGTTGAGTTGTTAATGTACTCAAAGGACGCTGCTGCCCATCCTCCGGCTAATCCCTTAGTCGGCTTTTACGACACCCACGGGAGGAAATGGGGTGGTGGTATTCTGAGCCGGCACCACACGGACTATAAAACGGTGCAAAATATAAGGCACTACTAAATATTGTTTAGATATCCAACTAGCAACATGTTTATGCCATCTACGCAGTCAAAGCACGGCCTGCAGGGCCCTACATGCAGTATCTCTGCCGAATTGTATGGTGTGAATTTTTGCAGAGGCAACATTTATAATCTGTTCCCTACGGCAGAGCCGCAGTGTCGTTTTGCGTGCCGACCACAGAATACTTTATAAGATGTGAAAGTGCCGACAAGGCGATTTGCCTACCGCTCACACTTTTTATAACGAATGAATTTCAAAATCTTAAATCTGAAGATTTTGGATTAGATTGATTATTAATTTCGTCCGTTAATCTTTGAGTCATGTGAATTTATCCGTAGGTCTGGCATAGCTGCTGAGACCGTCGAGTTTGGGTGATTTTTGAAAACGTCTAAAAAGCTGTTTACCGCATGGCACCGCCAACTGGTTAAAGATGTGTTAAGGTATAAAAAATAATCACACGTTCTGAATTATGGCAACGTCACAACAATTTATTGTCTTTACTCAGAATGCGGCTTCACCCTTAATGCGCCTGCTGGGTTCTCGGGACACGATTATCAGGCAGTACAATGAAGCGCTTTATTTTAGAGAAACTATCGAGAATATTTTCATTTATTTTCAATTAGTAGAACTCGCGTAGCAAGTGATAGCAACTTTGCGATTATAGCCGATGAGAACAATAAACTATCATAAATTAGTTTATTAATAAGCAATCAAGATTTCAAGATTGAGCTCCAGTCTCTTTACGGTATATTGAACTACCAACACTCTCAGCGTAATACTGCGACTGTTTTGAAATTTCTACTATAATTTACTTTTTTTTTGCCGTCACCTCTATTAAACTGCTACAGCGCTATCTGTCGGCATTTTCTAACTTTTGTTTGCCCCTCACGGTCGGTGACATATACACGCACACATTCATGTTTGTGATTGTATTGCTTCATAAATATTTTTCGCTTACGATAGCCATGCAGGAGGCAACCTGCGCTAATTTTTTATTAAAATAAGTAGTTTTAATCATCTACAAATTATGGAGCAGAGTAAATCTATTTCACCTCGATTATTTGTGTGCACTGCCATAGAAAACAAGGACGAAGTTGAGGAGGTACTGTGTAAAATTTCGCAGTTTCCCAACAAAGAATATCTATATAGTCGGCCATGTACAATCGTATTTTCTAACACTAGTAGTGGTGGCGCTGCTGTGTGCGTGGCGCGAAATTCAATTTTTAGGTAATGCTTACAATCATCTTATTAGATTTTATCGTTTTCAGAGATACGAGAGAGCTTACAGCTACTTCCAATCGCTTGTGGCTGACTGCAGTGAGAAAGAAGCTCATGATGCACTCAACAATGCCGTATGTAAGAACCATGAAGATGTATCTCTTGGAATGTTGATGTCCATCCTTACAGAACCTCACAATGCAACCAAGTGCTACAGAGATCTTACACTTGTTACGAGGGACGGTCTGACGTGCGTGCTCAATAACCTATCCAATTTGATCTTAGAAAGGTATTTGAAGTTTCATGACACTACTCGCAACCAATTATTATGGCTGATAAAAGAAATGATAAGGAATGCTGTAACGGGCGTTGACAGTGTCTGTTGGAATTTAATGCGTTATGCATCTGGAGGGGATATTACTCCCAAAAACATAATACTGGTAGAATCTCTTTTAGATATTTATATTGAAAATCGGCCATGGTTGGACAAGTTTCCTGTACTTATTTGTATGGTAGTGTATACATATATGAGATTAATAGAAGATCACAATATACCACAGCTCATGACCTTAAGACAGAAAGAAGTCAATTTTGTTATCACTCTAATAAGAGAACGCTTTTCAGATGTATTAACTCTGGGTAGAGATTTGGTAAGATTACTTCAGAATGTTGCTCGTATTCCCGAATTTAATCAGCTCTGGCAAGATATGTTGATGAATCCTAAATCTTTATGTCCTACTTTTCCTAATGTGTTACAACTCTTACAAACAAGAACATCTCGTAGATATTTGCAGTCAAGACTTACTCCTGACATGGAGAGGAAACTTGTATTCCTTACTTCACAAGTTAGGTTTGGTCATCATAAAAAGTATCAAGAATGGTTTCAAAGACAATACCTAGCCACTCCTGAGTCGCAATCTCTTCGAAGTGACATGATCCGTTTTATTGTTGGTGTGATACACCCTACTAATGAGCTCTTATGTTCTGATATCATTCCAAGGTGGGCAGTCATTGGATGGCTACTTACTACTTGCACGTCCAATGTAGCCGCATCAAATGCAAAACTAGCACTTTTTTATGACTGGTTGTTCTATGACTCTGAAAAGGATAATATAATGAATATTGAACCAGCTATCCTTGTTATGCACCACTCAATGAGATCACATCCAGCTGTAACAGCCACATTGCTTGATTTTCTATGTCGAATCATTCCAAACTTTTACCCACCATTCGCGGATAAAGTTAAGCAAGGCATTTTCAATTCACTGCAACAGATCATAGAAAAGAGAGTGCTTCCTAATTTACACCCCTTGTTTGACTCTCCAAAGTTGGACCGTGAACTAAGAACAACTGTGAGGGAAACATTTAAAGAGTTTTGCACCAATGGAAATGGGGAAGGTGTTTCAGGAATTCGTGAAGAAGGAAATGATGACTTGCCAAGAGGAGGTCCTGATGAACCAGCATTTTCTGATGATGAGGAGGAAAATGCACCTATTATAGCAGAGGACACTGATGATGACGATTTGCCATTATCAGAGGTCCGTGCACGAGAACGACCTGAATTGGCAGCTGCACTGCCGCTATTATTACGTCCGCTCGCTGAAACACTGTTAGATGACCGCACATCCGCGTCTGCGACTGCTTTGATTAATGCTTGCAGCGCGCCTATGCCTACTCCAGCTGCACTAGCTGATCTATTTACTGCAGCAGTGCAAGAAGTTCCACCCTTAAGAATAAGTCGTAATCCAACCCTAGCGGAAATTGACGTGGCTCTTAATTCACCGATCTTTTCCATGTTTACTTTTCTTACAAGCAATGACGAACCCAAACGCAAGCTAATACTAGAAACATTCAAAGAAATTCAAGCCCAAAATACTCTTCGCAATGTGGGTTTCTGTTTGTTATTTTATTTAAGAGTTTTATATGAGCGAGCAAGACGTGGTGAACGCGACGCAGCGAAAAGGAGAAACGTTAAATTTAAATCAGACGTATATAGAGAGTACTGTAGCTATTTAGAATTAAAGCTGGGCGACAGTTTAGCAGACGACTTTGAAAGATGTCAAGAATGTGATCCTAATGTCTTAGTGTGGTTGATCCCTGATGTGTACAGAGAATTCAAAGATCAGGCTCAGAACCACATAAGATTGTTACATGCTATTGTTTCAACGTTGGATGCAGGTCAACTACAGCGGCTTGTCTGTTTGACTTTACAAGGCACTTTGATGATGTTCAAGTCAGATGATATTACAACAATGTTATCAACGAGCCTAGGCTGGGAGACATTCGAACAATATTGCCTTTGGCAACTTCTAACAGCACATGATATATCAGTTGAAGATGTTTTACCAATTATACCCAAACTGCAATATAAAGAACATGCTGAAGCTCTTACATCAGTCTTGCTGATGTTAAAACAGGAGAAACCGACTGCTGACGTTGTGCGGCAGTTATTCTGCAGAAACGTAGATGAAGAAGATACTTTTGTAGTATCAACGATAATGTATTGGTGCCAAGACTACGAGGACAAAGTTGGCGATTTACTTTCAGTTCTTTTAAGCACAAGATATCCAGGTACCAGTCCTAACAAGAGAAAACGTCCAGGAAAACATAGCATTCCGCCCAATGCTCCACCGTCTGCTGAACTGGTAAATATTATAGGTTTTATCATATAATGTGTTATACAAAAAAGCATCCTAAGTTACTTCATAATTTATATTATGTTAATACTCTACTTCACTGATGGGATGACTAGAACTGCATACCAGAAAATCACATGTTGCAGGAACATGTGAGTTGCAAATAATACTTGGTTGCTATCCTATGAGCCTCAGTAGAAACCAAATCCTCAATTGCGTTTTAACAAAATGCACAAGAACAAGCTGAGGCGCCTCTTAATCACCGATATGACCCATTCACTTCAGTTGACTTTATACACTTGCCGAAGCATGGATTAATGAGCAGCAATAACACTGCTTTTCTTACAGTTTAAGATTTATATTGAAGAGGTCATTCAAAGTAATTTGACGGCACGGTTGACGCAGTGGCTAAGCAATTGGCCTTCTGCGCTACGTGTCGCGGGTTCGATCCCCGCATGGAACAAATATTTGTATGTTCTACAGAAGATAAGATAAAGATAAAATATAAGTTTCGGGTCTGGGTGTTCGTGCATGTGAGATATGTCGCACACGTGTGATTTATGTAAACTGTACCCACGACACAGGAGAAATGGTTAATAATGTGGGGCACCATTTAAAAGTGGGACATCATTTAAAAAATTATTATTGTTAGTTAACCTTTCTTAAGTTCGTTCCTAATGCCGTGTGGTGCCAATACTAATAATAGCTAATAGCACCAACCCATTTTACCCGGGGGTGCCAATGAGCACATAACACACCCATATTGGTTGTTGTGATGATCTTTGGGGGAGGCCTGTATCCAGCAGTGGATTTTGTTCGGCCGAAATTTTGATGAGGATGAAGTTCGTCCCTCTTAAGCGTAAGAGAAAAACAATTTCGAATCAAATTTCCAGCAGTCAACAACAATGTCAAGAACTATATGTGATGGCTTGCAGCCTTAATATTTGGATCTTATGCTAGTTAATTTCGTCTTCGTCTTGTGTCATCCACTTCGGCGATTGCAGCCGCGATACTTATAAATATGTATTTTTCTATGTTAAATAGGTGCTTGGCCACTTGGAGCAAATGCGAGTGTGCTGTGTGGATCAAAACGACATGTCAATTTTTAATATGGAGTGTATGCAGAAAGCACTTCAGCAAGCGCAGTCGAATAGTAGTGATAGTTTAAGGGTAAGTTCATTGTTCCCTACTTACATTGAACTCTTTTTTTTGAGGTAAAAAAATTATTTTGTAAACTAGCTGGGACCAGCGGTTTCAGCCGTGTTTAATTTAAAAGAAATTTAGAGGACTTCGACATAGACACTTGACATAGAATATATTGGATTTCAAGGGTTTTATGTTTTTGCGGGGAACCCTAATTATTTTTCTAAAATAAAGGTAGCCTAAGTTATTCCTTATAACATCAGCTATCTGCCAGTGAAAGTCCAGTCAAAATCGGCCCAGCCGTTTCGGAGATTACCCGGAACAAACAGACAGACAGACATTTTTTTTTTTGTTATATGTACCGTATATCCTTTCTAATGCATTTAGTAAAAAGCTGTTATTTCGACATTACAAACAGACACTTCAATTTTATTTATTTGTATAGATAGGTAGTGCAATTGGTCAACCCGTAAACTTTAAGGAAAAACAATATCTTAATTCAATATATAAGGTATACGAACAGGACAAATAAACTAGGTTTATAAAATATTTGCATGACACCCTTCATTCTTGTAGACTCGTTTAATATTTAGGTTATCTCAACAGTACATGCCACGAAATTATATAGGTATGCCATGTCTACTTTTTTATTCAATTTGGAAATTGAATCTCAATAGATTCAAATTCACGAAAATTCTTAACTCGGTAGCAAGCGCGGCTGACTCTTATCGACCTGGGTTCGAACCCCAAACCAAACTACACAATGGTATAAATGATCTGGATCTGGGGCTACATCCAAAAGAAAAGGCCATCACAAAATAAATTTCTTTATTAACATTTCATACTGATATCGAATAATATACAAAATGATATGTGAAATGAAAACCATTAAGATCAGACAGAAAAAGAGCTGTTTTCAAAATAACAATTTGCCCATTTAAAAAATAATAACTGACCTCCACTCCTCTCTCTAAATCCGGCTCTGCCTAGGATTGGAGTGGGAAAGGAAATGGATACAACCGCTTTCCCGTGGAACGCATACCATCATCATGTACAGTTGCAAGCAAAAACATGTATAGAAGTTGCAAACTTTAATACACTGTATTTTAACCCTTTGAGGCTTTTTTTTTTACAAACCCAGTTATCTTCAATAGCTCTATATAACCATGATCTCCGTGTGCTGCCGGCTAAGAATAGCACCAACCGGAAAAGGCGACTATGGGATTAGCCGGAGGATGGGCAGCAGCATCCTTCGAATACTTTAACAACTCTACTGCGATCTCCAACCCGTCTGCCAAGCGTGGCGATTATGAAAAATCCTCCTTCTGCAAATAACACACCCAGGCTGGTCGTCGTGGCGATCTTTGGGGGAGGCCTGTGTCCAGCAGTTGACTTTATTCGCTTGAAATGATGATGATGATGTATTCGTTTTTATGTACACAATGTGTACAATATTTCGGGATATTAATGACTGCTCTTTCTCAAATTGTCTTTTTAATATCTCTGCAAGGATACATACCTATGCTCGTGACTGGTACGTACGATACTCGCATCAAGTTTTGTCTTTATTATTCCAGAGACAATATAGTGATTTACTCGCTTTGGCGTGGGAGGACGAGTTGCCTATATCAAGACGAGCCAGGAAATTAGTTTCAAATTCATTACCAATTAACCAGAATCTGCATTCATCTAATGAAGATAGTGAGGTAAATAAAAACAATATAAGTTATTATTAATTTGATAAAATAAGAGTGAGTGACCCTTGGAGGTGTCAAGACGAGCCAGGAAATTAGTTTCAAATTCATTACCAATTAACCAGAATCTGCATTCATCTAATGAGGAAAAAACAAGATAAGTTATTATTAATTTGATAAAATGAGACTGAGAGGCCCTTAGAGGTGTTGTAAATTATTTTATAATAATTGATAAGTCCCACTAGCCATTTATGATAATGAATGTATTGGCCCTATTCACGCAGTCAATACGGAAGATGTTACTGACTTTATATTTTATAGACTACTAATTGACTAAGTATTTTTCCGTGTGGTATCCGGATTAAGAATATAGCAACACTCCATCTCCTCCCGTTGAAGTCGTAAAAGTGGAGTAAGGAACTCTAAACCAGAGGGATTAGCAACAGCGTCTCTTCTGTTGAACAGTAGCCATTCTACGCTCACCAACCCGTCTGCCAACCGAGACTAGTACTCGCAAATCCGCCCAAAAAATGACACGAAAAATCAGATCTCCAGTCCACGGCGGCTTCGCTATTCTTGATTATGGTAGCGACCACGGTAACAGCGGGCCAGGGGGTGCTAAGAATCTCTGGACGACAGTCAGCTTCCAATCTAAACGGCAATTATTGGCCGTAGTAACTTACAACGCACGCACACTGAGGATAGACGAAAAGATCGATGAGCTGGAAGAAAAAATAGATAGGTTGCGTCCAAAGAAAGGGCGAGGACACGATAACTCTGAAATCCGGTAACTTATTCTATTACCGGGAAGGTGAACATCTGTCTCAAGGTAGTGTCGGGTTTCTCGTCCACAGGTCCCTCATTAACAAGATAATAACCATGGAAGGTGTGTCTGGCAGGATAGCGTACCTTATACTCAGAATATCCAAGAGGTATTCCTTGAAGGTCATACAGGTCCACACACCGACCTGGCCAGATGATTAAGTAGAGTGTATGTATGAGGACGTAAGTAGGGCCATACATACCTCCAAAACACTTCACTGTTGTGATGGGGGACTTTAACGCGAAGCTGGGGACACGATGCGATGGTGAGTTGAGAGTGGGTCAATCTGGGTATAGGCAACGGAACCCTAGGGACAGGCTGGCTGATTTTTTGGAAAAGGTGTTTTCCAAAGACCGCCTCATAGTTTATCATGACCAATTTAAGACAAATATTAAATGATATCTCCGTGATCCATAGAGTGAAAACCGGCAATGATCACCGAACGGTAAGAGGCACATTGCATATTATCTCAAAGTTGAGAGGTCACGTCTGATGAAGTCTACTCTCTAGCTCTCTAGTGCTTATATCCAAAGCTCCAAAAGCTTTAAATTCGAACTCTATACCCGCTTCGAGTGCCTAGAACATTGCGTATCTGTGGACGACATAAATTAAACACCACGGTAACTATGGTAGGTATACCATTTGCTCTCACAAAGACCTGTGTACCAAATTAACCCGACACTATATCGAAGATAACCCGGACATCGCCCTCTACGAGATTAGGATGAACTTGAAACAGCTTAAAAATAACAAGGTACCGAGCGAAGACGGAATTACGACAGAGCTTCTGAAAGCATGTGGAACACCGGTACTTAAAGTCCTTTAGAGGATATTCGATTCCGTCTCACTACGGGCGTCTTGTTACGTGCACAACGCCGAAACCATGGAACAGAGGCGAGGTAAACTTCTTCAAAGAGGGTGATAATACCCTGCTGAGGAATTATACTCATCTCGCTTCTGAGCCTTACAAACATTTATAAGCTGTTTTCAAGGGTAATCAAGAATCCTCTCGAACGTAAGACTCCCGAACAATCTGGTTTCCGAAAAGGTAGTCCGTAGACCACATCGATGCACTGCTGCAGGTTATACAGAAGACCGAGGAGTATAATCTGCCACTATGCTTAGCGTTAGTGGACTATGAGAAAACTTTTGATTCAATCGAAACCTGGGCGGTGCGTCAGTCTCTGCAGCGTTGCAACATTGACTAGCGGTACATCGAAGTGTTACAGTGCTTATACTCGTACAGAAACGCAACCATGTCGGTCCGAGTACATGAACAGAGCACGGGAGCAATTCCATTGCGGAGAGGTGTGAGACAGGGGACGTTATATCCCCGAAACTGTTCACCGCTGCAATGGAGGATGTCTTTAAGCTGTTATGAGTGGAAAGGATTCGGCATTGACATCAATGGCGAGTATATCAATCACCTTTGATTTCCAACGACATCGTAGTTATGGCAGAATCGCTGCAAGAGCCCAGCACAATGCTCAATGATCTCAGTTCAGTTTCTCAACAGGTGGGACTTAAAATGAACATAGACACATGAAATTCATGTCAAACGCCCATGTCTTGCCCTTCCCAATATCCGTTGCGAACTCTGTTCTCGAAGTTGTTGACGAGTATGGATACCTGGGATAAACCCGTCCAGTTAGATAGGTCCAACTTCAAGAAAGAGGTGAATCGTCGAATCCGACTCGACTGGGCAGCGTTCGGGAAACTTCGCAAGGTCTTTTTGCTAACAATACCGCAATGCCTCCAGACAAAAGTCTTTAACCAGTGTGTTACCAGTGTAATGTATGGCACGGAGACGTGGTCATACACTGGGCCTCGTAAGAAAGCTCAAGGTCACTCAGCGAGCTATGGCTCTCCATGCTCTGGCTATGCTTGGTATTTCTCTATGAGATCGAATCAGGAATGAGGAGATCCGTAGAAAACTAAAGTTGCCGATATAGCTGAAGGTATAAATAATAGCAATGTGCGGGGCACATTGTTCATATAACTGATAGCCGTTGGGGCAAAAGGGTTTTCGAGTCGAGACCGCGTACTGAAAATCGCTGCGTGGCAGCGACCTCCAACGAGGTGGACAGACGACCTGATAAGGTCGATGGGAGTCGTTGGATGCGGGCGGCATGCATAGTAGGAAGAATAAAGTGACAGTTGAAGGTCGAAACAAAATGTGTTCCAATTCTGGACTTTATGATTCGGCTCGAAACTTGCTTATTTCTTGAAGTTTACTACTCATCTTTAAACTTCGGTAGCTAATTGAAATGTATAACAGATGCTGCCTACACATTATTATCCATAATTATCGGTTCCTTGCGTTAGTCTGACAATTTGAAGTTAACGACGCGATAGTTAGTACCCCAGATCAAGCAAAGTATAGTTGTTTCCATTTCTTCCATCAGTTATAACCCGAAGTTGGCTTGTCCGTGTGCCTAGTCCCACCGGAATTTTAGTTTAATAGATAATTAGAGTTTCTGAGATACTCGTCAAAAACACTTTCCAATTCACAATTCTATTCCCGGTGGACGTACGAGAAATACGATGACATGATGACGATAGAGTATACTAAAATGAAGTTTGTATCTTATTTAGACTCCGAAGATAAGATTCCACTACGGTAAAGTTTGGCTGTTTGCTGAATATCTTGGTTGGTTTATCGCTGTATTGTGCTTTTTGTTGGTTTTTTAATTATAATAAATGATCTTTGTAATTATTAAAGTTATTGTTTTAAAAAATTACAAATAAACCAATTTATGAGCGTAAGTAGTGCATTTTGACAAATGGAAGCTTCACGCTTAGACTCGTTTCTGAATCTCATCCTTAGCAGTAACAAATGTAATTTTACCTTTCGTTATACTTACTCTTATTTTTCTCGTACAATGGGAAAATGTGATTTCGACGAATATCTTGTAGCGACACCTATATCGCCACCATATAACTACAACTTCAGTGACATCTACATGAACATTAAGTGCAACTTCCGATGACGTCAAAGAATCCTGAATCACGCATGTATAGTTCGCACAACTCTGCATATAATATACAGATGCCTAACAACGAGTTATGTTTCGCCGCACGCAATACCTCTCGCAATAATATTGCTATAGAAGATTACGCCTATGTAGCCACCTAATGCCAGGTGTGTTATTCAACACACCGTGAATTACGATACTACGGGAGGTATCTAAGGCTCTGGTCTAAGCATGTGTCGTTCGTTCAATTTTAGAGATCCAGATCAATACTGACCCGTTGAGAAAATGAACCGGTTCGAACGACCCGTTCAATCGAACGAAAACCCGATTGACTCGCGGAAGATCCGTACCTACTTGGTTCACTCACGAACCAAGCACCTAGCTCATATTTAAAACAATCAGTAGGTCGTCTTAGCGTTTCTCTGATCAGATGCACTAAAAACACAAGATTTTGTAACATATTACATATCTAATAATTTTAATATAAAACACAATATAAGTACGTACAGTAGACAATTCTATCATGATTTTTTTCAATGTAGGTTAATATAACCCTGCAAATTTGTCAATAACAAATAATAAACCCGTACTTTTTTGCGTTCACCACGGACTAGCAAGACAGTAAAAATATACTTAATACGTAATAACATAAATTGGATGAATTTGAAAGAGCTGTTACAGTTCGTTCATATCATAAACAAATCAAATCTTCGGAGCTTGCCCAGTACGATATTATACTTTAACACTCAGTTAATAGAGCTTAAATGTAATGCTTTGCAATAATGTGCGAATGAGTAAACTTTGCAGCGTTTTGCAATTATAGACATTAAGTTCTTCCCTATATGGCAGATTTTTTTATACTCTTCGTTCGTTCATTTATTATTAAAATCACGCGCCGTTCGCTCAAGCGGAGATCGATTGAACGGGTTATTCTTTTCGTTGGGACCCGATCGTTCGCGAAGTGTTTGCGACCCGGATCATTTGATTCGGTCGTTCGCGAGCGACACATAGCTACTCTGGTCCTCTCCCTCACACCCTTGCGTAGAAGGTATATTCAGTGCAGCGACCGCTGGGCTTCGGTCCGCCAGGCCTAACACCCGCCTAGTTAGAGGATCCTCCCTTTTCACGGAGGAAAACCACACCACGTTCCTCCAAACTGATGACCCCTACGTGATACCTTGTCTTGCCATAGTAGTGACTCACCATACTGGTGACCCATAACCATGAACAGCAGCGCCTAACCTTCTCGATGCAAAGAAGAAATTACTTCCCATCATCGCTATCATTCCCA
This sequence comes from Diloba caeruleocephala, assembly GCA_947459985.1. NCBI lineage: Eukaryota > Metazoa > Arthropoda > Insecta > Lepidoptera > Noctuidae > Diloba > Diloba caeruleocephala. The sequence continues at coordinate 11,729,560 of OX381618.1, forward strand.
AGAAGTAGTAAGCAAGTGAGTCACACTGCCAACCCGCAATCTCGGCCACAAGCTTATAACCACACGTCTGCAGCTGATACACGCCTGGTTCCTTACCACATCGGCCCCTTCTCTTCAGCAATTTGGCATCAGCACACTGCGACCGGCCCAAGCAGAGCAATTTCTCCTGGTCCATGCAGCTTGCCACCAAGCTTCACTGTACCTTACATACTGGTAATTAGGCAGGATCAGCATCGACGCTATTTCACTAAGGATATTCACCTCAAGCTGTTCCGACTCACTAAGACTCTGCGGCACTCAGTTGCAACTTACTAAAACCCTTCACTGTCACATTGGCAAGTAGACGCCACGAACCAGACTAATCAACCACGATCGCCATTAAGTCTTCGGGGGGGGGGGGGGGGGGGGAACCTACGTCACCACCATATAACTACAACTTACAGCGACATATACTTGAACATTTAGTGCACACAACAGTAAGTCTAACGCTAAACTCAAAACCAAGAAATTAATAAGAACACCACTACATTAACAAAAAATGCAAGAATACGTACTTTTTCCGCTGGGACTACGCACACTGCTTGCCTCGTGGGACCTAATACCATGTTCAACGAATTGTTGGTGCACACCAGTGGACCTCTGTCTTAATTATTCGTTAAACAGGCCTAACTTTTTTTTACAGGAGGAAGAGATAGTAAAACCTAAACAGGCCAAACGAAGAAAGAAGGCAATCTCGGATAGTGATTGACATATCTTTTGTAGAAAGAACGGTAATTTTAAACACCAAAGTGCAACTCTACAATACAATAAATATTAGTAGTATGTGTAATACATTGTTTGTTACCTTTTGTTATTACACAGGTGCGATTCCAAGAATGGTACCTTATTAGTTCACTCTCGCATAATTCTGCCTTGGTACTGTGTAAACGTAATTTATAAAGAGTTATATCCCATGGTTTTATCAGATATTTTTCGTGGAGTTAAATTTTATTTTAAATTACGTTATTTAAATTCCTTAAATCCATGGTACAAGCATGTTGTGACGCAACAGAACAAGCTCACTCACATTATTTAAAACGATCTAACTAACACAATGATTCTTTTAATCGCTTCTTTGAGCAAATGTCAGAGAGTATGTTAGTGGTCATACATGCACTGTAAATTTTGTCACAGTAGACTTAATTGTAAATGTAGGTATCCTATTGTTGTACAGATTTTTTTATCCCCGTACATGTTGAACTTATTTTAAGGTATATAAGGTATGAGACCAAGAATTTTATTCAAAGGATATATTGTATTCTGGAATTTTCGAAATACATTTTACACTAGGATCAATAAAGTATTTCCCCCTTATTTTATGTTTTAATTGACCTAATTAAAATTATATTATTTAAGATTAATAAACACAAATTGTATTTCAGTTTTATAATTTTCTTTAAAACATCCAGAATATAGGGATATTGATTGTAAACAAATGGTTTAAATATTTCAGTATTTAACATAAATTCAAATATGTTCTAAGTACAAAACTAACATAACTATATAAAAATACTAAACATGGATTAAATTTTCAGGAAATGTTAAATATTTTATTATAAACCTTTATTGTTATTTAAACATTTAATGTAACTTAGTTATTAAAATGTCTTTTGTTAAGTCTTTGAAAACTGGACTATCTTACATTATTTAATTGGACTAGCAGAACATTTAACAACACAACACCTTCACCAAGCCACTGATACATGCTTACAACCTAATAAATCTGTTATAAAAACTAGATCACCAAATAAAAAGTGGAATCTTTTAACTAAAGTTTCCCTTGCTTATATCTTTGTCTAGCTTGTGCCTTGCTGTACTTCGTTTTCTTCTCAGGTACAGTAGTATCTTTTTCCTTAGAATTGTCATTTACACCTGAAAAAAGAAGTATCATATAAACATGATGAACTATATAACCGCGTCTAGTGGTCGAACCCTAACCGCCGAGGTCGAGGACCAAACTCAAGATGATTCTTAGATTGGACAAGGTGTTATATTTTTTGTTAAAATTAAGCCTCGAGTTTAGGAGTACAATAATTGTGCCCTAGCCTGTTACTAACAAGCTTATATGACTTAGAAGTTATCTATAAAAGACAGGGTTGCACATCACAGGGCACGCCGCGACAGCGGCGGTAAGACCCGTCATGTAGGAATGGCTGGAGAGGCGGCATGGCGCTCTCACCTTTCGGATGACGCAGGTACTCACGAACCATGGGTGTTACGGGAAGCATCTGTGTTGAATAGGGCGAGAAAGGACGCCCGGTTGTCATCACTGCGGAGACTGCCCGGATTCACGGCGCAACACACGTTGGAGGAGTGCCCAGCTAGGGCAACACAGCGCCGTGATCTCATCGCGGAGGTCGAAGAGGATGACCTCTCGCTTCCGGCGGTGGTTCAGTGCCGTCGGCTTCCTTTGCGAGGACGTGATGCAAGCAAAGAAGGCGGCAGAGTGGGGACGGGAGGATACCACCTCTGATCCCCACCGCCAGAAAACGCACCGGGCGCGGGCGCCGGAGGAGGACGTTGAACGATCTCTGGCCACCATGAGTCGCTCGAACAGAAACAGGCCCGAGATGGCGGTGCGTGTGTTCCGCGCGAGTCTCTGTAGTATAGGTGCGGCCAGCAAGGTCGCACAGAGAAAGTGCCTGTCAAAGAGTGATGGACCGAAACCGGCTGGGGGCGCGGTCTAATGCAGACAAAGCGTACACCTCACCCCCGGCTAGAGGTAACAGGAAGGACACGTGGAGGTTTTAGCTGGTGTGAGTCTGGCATGCCCCTCCGCCCTTCCCAAGGCGGAGGAAGTCCATGAGGATATCCCCACCATAAAAAAGGGTTACACATTACACCTCAGCTTATACCTTTCATTATCATCATATCAGCCACAGGTCACATGCCGCTCTCATCCAACGACTCCCAGCGACCTTCACCGGGTCGTCTGTCCAGCTCGTTGGAGGTCGTCTCACGCTGCGTTTTCCGATGCGCGGCCTCCATTCGAGAACCTTTTTGCCCCAACGGCCATCAGTTCTACGAGCAATGTGCCCCGCTCATTGCCACTTCAGTTTGTTAATCATTTCAGCTATGTCGACAACTTTAGTTCCTCTACGATCTTCTCATTTCTGATTCGATCTGGCAGAGAAATACCAAGCATAGCTCTCTCCATAGCTCGCTGAGTGACTGTGAGCTTTCTTATAAAGCTCATTGTGAGTGACTACTTCTCTGTTCCATATGTCAACACTGGTTAAAGAGTTGCGTCTTGAGGCATTGCGGTATTTGACGAAAAGACGTTGCGAAGTTTCCCAAACGCTGCCCAGCCGAGTCGGATCCGACAATTGACCTCTTTCTCGAAGTTGGACCTACCTAACTGGACAGTTTGTCCCAGGTAGATATACTCGTCAACAACTTCGAGAACAGAGCTCCCAACGGATATTGGGATGGGCAGGACATGTTCATTTGACATGACTTTCGTCTTACCCATGTTCATTTCAAGGCCCACCTGTTACACCTTTGGATATTATATAATATCCATAATACATAACCAGTAACCACACGTAATTTTTATTTTATTTTATTATTATTATTTATTTATTGTCAGGCGACTAAGGCCCATAGATAAAAATACACAAATACACTAAAATCTTATAAACTAATACATAAAAATCAATAAAATAAAACAAGCACTATTCTACACGTATAGGCGGTAACGTGTTGCACTGCAGCGACGTGTCCCGTAGTCTTCTACGGAACTTCTGGTACATGACACCCTCCGGCCAGAAGGTCTCCTTCATGAACATATCTAGATGGTGTGTCGGGACTCGCACCACAAACGATTTGAAGTTCGTATTGCGGCGCGACTCCAACTTCTCTACCCTCAAGGTCCATTGCGTCTTTACTCGAATGCACTGCACGATCTCCTCAACTTTTGTGGAGTGGTGAAGACGTGACACATACATCTGCGTCGAGGGTATAGCGGCACGCAGCAGCATGTTGGGTCCACTGAGCGCACTACCGCACTGATTACGGTGGGACGACTTCTTCTTCTTCACTTCGGTGAAGCCATCTTGATCAGCCTGTCCTTGGCGTGCTGCTGTAGGCAAGATGCTTCGAACAGGTTCCGGCGCCCTTTGTGCACCCTCAGGCTTTGTTTTTGGCTGCCGGTGATTTTTCATTGGAGGTTGACTTACGGCAGCTGAGTAAGCACGTCGGGGTGTTGACGCACTTACTTGTGTCAGTTTCCCCGCAACAGGGGAAGCGGGACGGCAGGGGCTATGTTGTGCATCGCTTGCAGAAACGGTGGCCGGTGACGAGTCCAGTTTTGCTGACTCGAAACTCAGCTGCGAAGCGTTAAATGCCCCGCAACGCGTATTTATGTTGTCAGCCTCGTGTGAGCTACATACTGTCATAGTGTTGCGTAAGTCCACTATTTCAGTACGGAGTTCACTTGTTTTGAGAGGCCTCTAACCTAAAATTCACTTCAGCCAAGCTTGTTTTCAGAGTAGTGATGTCCTTAAGCAGCCTGGTGACGTCAACGTGGTCGAATGTAACGGGAGGCAGCTTACTCATCTCCTTCGCCACGAAAGTAGGCACATCGTCAGGATCGGTCTCCTTTAATGGACATTGTATGGACAATGGAGGTCTGGACAGTTAGTCCCAGGTAGACATACTCGTCAACAACTTCGAGAACAGAGCTCCCAACTGATATTAGGATGGGCACGACATGGGCATTTTTTTTTTAAACTGCCCCACACTATTATTTCTCCTGTGTCGTGGGTGTGTTTACAGACATGAATTCCACATACAATACACCCAGACCCGTAACAACTACCTGCAGATCATACAAATATTTATTCCGTGCGGGAATCGAACCCACGACCCGGAGCGCAGCAGCCGACTGTATCAGCCACTGCACCAAACGTGCCGTCAAGTCATTTGACATGACTGTCGTCTTGCCCATGTTCATTTTAAGGCCCACCTGTTACACCTTTGGATAATATATAATATCTATCATACATAACCAGTTAAACACACTTTTTTTTTTTAATAAACTTGTGGTTCTGTGTAGTCAGGATCAAATAGCAATTCCATACAATGGAGGTCAATCTCCTTTGATTGTGTTTGTTTGACTGGTCTTTAATTACATGATTTTTAGTATATACTAAACCTGAAATATTCAGAATCAGTATAGAATCCAATGTAATCGTTTTTGTTATTATATTTTTTTTTATCACGTAATTAGTTTTCTTTTTAATGAATGCCGATTATCATACAGAATTATATTTGAAAAGAACAATATTTTGGGGCTTCTACTCCTCTGATGCCCCAGGGTCGTCACAACTCTGTCTTAATCCGGCCCTAAGATTAGGCATGTTACTCCGTCTTGCGTTACCCTGCTTTGCATCGGCAGCCGTGCGGCTTGAATAAGCGCGGACGACGGGGCAACAATGCCGTGTGGTGCCGGCTAAGAATACCAACACCCCATGTCATCCCGCGGGTGTCGTAAAAGGCGACTATGGGATTCGCCGAAGGAAGGGCAGCAGCGTCCTTCGAGTACAATTATAACACAGCTTTGACTTATTTAAAATTAATTCTATATTTATGATATAAATTATTTACTTATGTTTAATATAATGACTGCAATTTACATTCTAATATTTTCTTAATCTTTTGACATTATTAAATTAATTATTCATAAAATAGTAAATGTGAGCATCATGTAGCCATTAATGTCATATATTTAGTACCTATACTTTGCCTTTTGCCTGGTAGTATTGGTCCGACATGCTCACTAAAATGTCTTGCTGGCGGTGGCGTTGTGTATCGGGTCGTTCGGTTCCCTACAATATGGTTGAGCTAAGCGATGCTGATGCATGCGTCATGCTCATGAACGGGTGCCGACTGTTGGGACTGGTCAGCCGGTAAATGCCATGGGAAATAATAATTATATTACAGTAGTATGTTTTTTTTATACATTAACCTACATAATGCCCGTTATATGTTTTACCATAATTTGTATCAATCAACATTGTAATCTCAATTATTTTAAAAGAGTGTCCATGGAGTTTCTTGCCGGCTCTTCTCCACGAGATCAACTATTTGGAACAATGCAACTTAGAAATAAAAATATTTGATTTTGTCTTTGACAACTGCGATCGCAAAGCGTGGCGATTATGGCAAAACCCCCCAATGAGCGCACACAACACAAACCCATATCGGTCGTTGTGGCAATCTTTGGGGGAGGCTTCTGTCCAGCAGTGGACGTTTTTCGGCTGAAATTATAAACGGGGTATCATAACAAGCCTATAACTCTCTTTTAGTGTAAATCTTTTAGGGAAGCTTAACTTTTGTGTATACAAAAAAATCTGTTGTATTATATATTAAGTACACGGTATTTATGGAAATCTGTCGGGAGGCCCTTGTTCAGCAGACAGCAGAGGATGTTTGCCCTTAAACCAGGAAAAAATAACAGCTGGAATCTGTCCATCTTATACCTTTTTGAACATAATAAGTGTTGCTCCCCAACCGCACCCTACAATAGCCACAAAGTTGCCGCTTAATGGCAAAATGTAAAAAAATGTTTTCGTATTTCACTAACCAAAAAGTTAACGTATTTTTTTTTGTAGGAATATTATTTCGTAATTGCAGCTAAGAAAAATCACCTATCGTGGCAAATTTGCTGCTTTCTCTAAAGCTATCTTGCAGTTTTGCTTTTCGCTCGCAAGACGCAAACTAGAAATATGGGACGTAACTGTATTTACTCCAATAATTTCTCTACACGTTACCAACCGCCTATGTCCGAGAGGATAAGTAATATGTCCAATACTGCACTATTACCTATCATGAATAAAAAGTTTTTCGAAGTTGAGGATTTCGAGTCGCTTGGATCTGCGGCTGATTAAACGATTGATAGGCGTAAATTCGCGTTAGTAAATTATCAGGGCAAAATACCAAAGAAAAAAGGCAACTCCGAAGCGCAGTAATTTTCGGTTGCCGCGGAATCATCTCTAAGGATGGTTGCCGCTTTTAATTTTTTTATATTTCATATTTTGTTTAATTTTTTTGCAGAGTATTCGTGTACACATCACTACAATAAAGTCTTGCATGTTAATTGAAGCTCTTTCGTAATACTTCAAATCGTACGTTATAATCGCTGTGGTTCACTGAAAAAACTTCTCAAGACATTTTTCAACACCAATCGGTCGACCCAGTGATTTTCATATTAAAATTTGAATTTGATTCTATTTAAGTTCTATTGATAATTCTTGGATTCTTCATGTTCATAATCGGGAATATTTACGAAAAGCAAATGGGGGCGAATCATGGGACCGTTCTCTTTCTAATATCCCTTCCAGTACAAATCAAAGCAGGTCGGGAACCTATTTGTTTATTCGATAGCATGTGCATTCTCATGCGCAACGCTTTAACGCTAAAGGAAAATGAGGCCTACGAGGATACAGGACAGTATCCTTCGAGGCGGCAAGTCTCCTGGCGCGCTTTACGCCTTTCGACATCCTGGTGATGGCGTGGGTCTATGACCAGACATGGTCCTCCACCAAACCGGCGAAAGCGCCCTTCAGGGCCGTTCGATAGGCTAAGGCGCCGAGTCGACCGTGTGAAGTGGCGCGAGCACCTTTGGCTGCAGTATGCGGCCAAGCGCGTCGTCGAAACTGTCTTACTGTTCTTTGTAGTTTGGCTCCAGTGGAACCACCTACCACCTAGCGGTGACGCGCTCGGTGCACTGAAGCCGTAAGCGGAGCATATAGGCTACCGCTTGATGCAATTATTCACCGAATACGGTTGCTTCAGTGCATACCTGCACAAAGTAAAGTAAAAGCTGGTCCAGCTCCGCAAGACCAAAAATACATACTTTCATTGTTGACATAATGATGGCATTATTTTATGTCATTAATTACTATTAGTGGCCACCAACTTATCTGTGAAGTGGCAAAACTTGGAACCACGACCGTATAACGCAAATTGCATTATATAATTGTGGATACATATTATACTCACCTATTTATTTCCATTCCTCTATGTAGACTTGGTGGTAACATATAATTATGACATCAATATGGACCATGTCGGGCCCAGCAAATATATAGTATATATACGCCACATTGTTAATATCCTCAATAGGCATTTGGCTACTGGTATATTATTTTAAACTGTTTGTTATTACATCTATTTGTTATTCTCCCGCAGTGTTTTTTTTAAGGTTTTGGTATCAAGAAATGCCAGTGTTATTCTTACATTTACCATCAATAAACAAGGAAATACCTAAGTCATCCGGAGGTTGTAGTGATTTGCCTGCACTCCATGAACTCATCAAAGTCACACTTTTTCCGATCGCCCAGCCCATTCCTGCCAATGCCAATGAAAATGCTAACATGCTAAAGGGATGCTGAAAAGATATATAAGATAATATAAATAAAAACTAAAATTCAATATTTTATAGGACCTAACAATATTGTGTGTGAAAGTGATTCAGTTTTGGTTCTGCAGTGAGATGAGAAGTGGGGCAAAATATGGGGAGCTACTTTTATGCTTTGCGTCAGCATTGAAACAGATAATTTTAAATGTGTTCTAAATGATAAATTCTGGCTAACTGCAGTTATTTTATTCATGATACATTTGTCTCAATATTAAAAAGTTTAAATCTTGACCCACCGCTAAAGTTGGATTTGTGGTTAAACTATAATCTAAGACCACAACGACTATTCCAATGATTAGCCCCACACAAGTACAGATCCATATTATATTTTGACTATCTGGAAGAAAAAAAAACAACTTTACTGTCATACTGTTTAAAGCAAAGATTTAAATCATTAGATAGACCCGTCCAAATTATGAACAAAATCCATGGCATTTCATTTAGACATGTGTGTACATTTACTCACACAAGTTTATCATATACTCAAAAGCATAAACATGCAAGACATTGTGTCCATAATTTCTGCACTGTGTCGATGAATGGAAAACATGTAGTTTGGACAATGGATCATCATTGTATTCTTGAGGAAGTACAAAATTATCTTTGTCACTGCCCTTCTCACAAGTATTTAAAATAGTTAGTTCTACTGTTAATGTCTCAGCGTTTGTAATGACAATAAACAAAAATGGTTTTATGAATTGTGACATCTAAATATTGAAAACAATACTTGTAATAATTAAATTACAAGTGAAATGTAATGCGCATATTCTTACATGTATTTCTAGTGATGTAAGTACATATTTGCATTTCTTGAATAAGCTTGACATCATGCCTATATTATTTTCTTATTAATGTAAGATAACTATGATATGATAATGTATTGTGGGGCCCTATCTAACGATTTAAATCTTGGGTTTAGTTATATTCCCTGCCAATGCATGCTGATGGATACTGTTATATTTGGTATTTACCTAATCCCAATTATAATATGGGATATAAAAGTGAAAATTATTGAAAGGTTCAAACAGTGATAAAAAAATCACCTGTAATTTTCTTTTTCTGCATGTCTGTAATATTTTTAATAGACTCCATCAGTTTAATATTGTGCGGTTCTAGTTGCAGTGCTCTTGTATAAGATAGTATAGCTTCGTCATACAGTTCGCTGGCTGCTTCTACCTCTGCTCGACGAAAGTAACCCTAGAATAATTATGTGAGAATACATTATGTGGATGGGTAGCACCATATACTTGATTAAACTAGCAACATACTGTGGTCAAAAATCTATTCAGGTATAAATCCCTCTCAACTTTCCTTTGAGTGTCCAAGAGGTCTCGACAGTAAGTTTTAAGTTAAGAACACATGATAATAAGGTAAAACTGGTATTATTAAACTATTTACGCATTCACTAGAATGGCCTCTAGGCCTGCTAGGATTTATGTGAAATTAGATCCAGAAGCTCACCTTAGCCCATTGTGGTTGCAATCTTACAGTTTCATTTGCGTCTTGTAGTGAGAGATAATGCTGATCCAATTTCAGAAATGCAAACGATCTATTACTGTACAAGATATAGTTATTAGGGTCCATCTTAATGGCTTGAGTGTAATGTAAAACAGCCTCGATAAATTTCCCATCCTTGACGCATTCATTACCCTTAATTTTAAGGTCTTCTACACTCGCAGATTGATTAGTTTTCTTTGTTTCCTCCATGGTTCTTGCTCAAGATCAGAAGTTGTGAATTAATGGTAAAAATTAAAACGAAATATAAATTCTGGCAAATAGTATTAAAGTAAATAGTACTCTCCAAGTTTCGTGTACATCTCGTCTCAACAATGCACACACGAACGGAAAACAAACAAACGGCATTCACACTCATGAGCAATTTAAAGGCGCATTAAAGGAATTCCAATTCATGCGGCACTCAGCAGAGTATATAATTTCATCATTCATGACACTTGTGACTAAATATAAATGTACTCTGTGGACTAAATGTACTCTGTGCTTGTGACTTTAACAATCATAGATGATACATATTGACAATGGACTGAGCCAATATTCATCTACGGACTGAGCCACCAACGTTTAGTTCTCTTAGTAGTCTGTGAAAAGCACTAACACAGAGTAAGTTTAAGTAACCACTCCATTCTGTAGATGTAAGTTTGGAACTAGGCATTTGTTGTCAAAACTTCAAAAGATTTAAAGAGCTGTTCTATTCAGAAACCCTGAACGAATTGAACCGTACGACGTTGCCGACATATTTTTAGAATTTTTTCATTTTTTGTGAAATGTTTTATGGATATGTAATAAATAAAGATCGGAACACCGTACAACGTTGTCTTTATTCTTGACATTGGCGAAATTGTGGAAGTTATTTTACAGAAGCCATAATCTAAGAGAAGAAGAAGAAGAAGCTGTTCTGTTCGATTTTCGATCGGGTTGACGGATAGCTCTCGAAAAACGTCAACGTCCGTTCTCTTCTTCTTCTTCTCTTAGATTATGGCTTCTGTAGAGTATCTTCCACAATTTCGCCAATGTCAAGTACAAGGCAATAGAAGTGGGTAATAAAGCTTTTTGCGTGAACCGAACCGAAACTATGTATTGGTATCCGATAAAGTGTTTCAAAACTATGTATTTTCAATAACTGTTTATTGAACGATACGCGTGTAAAGTGTTTATGAAATGATAAACGTTTTCGTGTCGGTTCATGTATTTGCTTCGAAACATGCTATCAACACAAAACTATGTATTTACGGTAACTATTTATTGGACGATATGCAGATAAAGTGTTTATAAAATGATAAACGTTTTCGTGTCGGTTTATGTATTTGCTTCGAAACATGTCATCAATAGTAAACAAATTCAAGTTCGCTATCAACTGAAAAAATGTATACTTTGTTTTTTTGTTCTGTCTGTGGTAAATGATTATTATGACTGGTAAAATACAATAATTTGACACAATTTAATCTAGTCATATGCTAGTTCTTAAATGTAATTTATACTCGTGCCAATATAGGATGGATATACCTAAATAACGTGTCAAAGTTTGATAGCGGCATAGAAATAATTCCTTATAAAATAGAATAAAATGTGTTTTTTTTTTATTATTTAGAATGACTAAAATTCATAAATGCGCGATCTCGCTTCTTGTTCGTGCGATCGTCGGTATCGGTCGGGTTTACTTCGGAATAACTCGGTCGGAGTCATTCGGCTAGTTTCGGTAACTGTTTATCGACGATCCAATGCTGTGTGAATAAAGTGTTTCGCCCGATAAATAGTTTCTGAAGAGACCAATACATAGTTTTAGGTATTTGACGCGATACATAGTTTCAATAACTGTTTACGGTTTGCAACGCACACCGCTACAAGGCAACGTCGTACGGTGTTTATACTATTTCCATTTCTTTATTTTCTCGATGACAGCTCCTGTGAAAACTTGAACGAGCATCTTTTTTACATTATGTATACATTAATTTATAAAAGTATGACGTTTACACACGTACAAGGTTATACCAGAGTCGGAGAAACTGATAGGGATAAAGCTATATCGATAAACGTAACAGGATAACAGACCCAATATTTTTTTACAAAATGTAAGAAACTAAACTACTGCCGGATACTTTTGTACAAATTTATTAACTAATATTATATTTCATTACAAGATGTTACACGTATTACTTCTTGATTGATAATGCCAACTTCTTTAAAATTTTCGAAGCTGTTGTAAAATAAGTAGGTATAGGTAGGTAGGTATAGGTACTCGACAGTGAAACGAAATAATTATAACGACAGGTAATATACTTTAATGTTTTTGTTGTATTTGTCTTTGTTCAAAATGTAATAAATATATGCGATCGATATCATTACTTATTTGGTCACAACACTACAACTATCAAATTAGAACTGTCATCGAGAAAATAAAGAAATGGAAAATAATGAATCTTTACATATTCATAAAATATTTCTCAGAAAATGAAAAATTCTATAAACTATGTCGGCGACGTCGTACGGGTTGATCTTCCGTTTTCTCAACTCATTTTAATTTTCCGTTTTTATTTTTCGGTAAAATTGAAGACAGATCTCACACGCGTCGCTGAGTGTTTATGAATTTTATTTAAGGTGTTTTTGCAGTTTTTATATAAAAACATTGTTCTTCTCCGAGCAGCAGTACTCAGTACCAATTAGAATTATTTTTAAGGTAATTTTTATAATAAATTCTTTATTTTCAGGCTACTTTGGGCCATAGATATAAACCTTACAAACTAACATATATATTATAATAATACAGATTATGTTAGTATAAAGAAACTTAAGTTTAAGTTAGTATAAACTTCACTCGCAATACGTCATTGTGCGTTCTAGTGGCACTTGTCCGCGGAAGCGACGGAACAAAAGTCCTCTTCCACGACGATGCACGTAAAATGTTGGTACTCGCACCACGAATGTTTTGAAGTTGACGTTGCGGCGCGACTCAAGCAGCTGCACTCTGGGCGTGTACTTGGTCCTTAGACGCACGTACTCCACTATGTCCTCCGCCTTAGTGGTGTAATGTAGGCGAGAGATGACAGTGAGACTGGAGTGTTCGGCTTCGCGGCACGTATCGTTGTGTTGGACTCCGCAGGAACCGTGCTGCAGCGGTTGCACCAACAGAAAACCACCGAACCAAAGTTGGTTACTTTTCAGGCATGGGCTTCTTGGTGCCCACAGTGGCGCTGGCAAGATTCACCGTTTCGATGGAGCAGGGAAGAGCCGCAGAGACAAGAGCGGAGTTAAGAGGCGCGCGAAGTGCACACACTGCAGGCTCAGCATTCAACGGTGACGGCGGCGATGATAAAACTGCCGACGTGAAACTTGCCATCGATATTTCGAGGCCGGCGCCGCGACGCATGTTTACGTTCGATGCACCCGATGTTGTTGACCTAGTTAACGCTACCATTCTACGCAACTCAATTATATCGTTGCGCAAATCGGTGACGGAGTTTTGAGATGCATCTAACTTCTTCTGCACATCCACTAAGCTTGGCTTCAGAAAAAGGATGTCTTTCAGAAGGCTCATTACGTCGACATGGTCGAAAGTGACGGGAGGGAGCATATGCAAGTCCTTACAAACGTTGGCACATCGTCTGGGTCGGTCTCCTTCAGCAGCGTGATGATGTCTGTTACGTTTTTCTTTGTCCTATATGTATATGTCCTATGTATTTTTATTTAAGGGTGAAGGGGTATGACTCCTACCGGCTAAAACCACTGGAGCGGTCATCTTCGGCACTGAAGGGGGCTCCAGGTCCTCGTAAGATCACACTAGAGCCGCCCATTGGTGCCACGGTCACCCTCTCTGGCGGAGGGAAGGCGACTGTAAAAAAGGCTGCCCCACAGGCACTTCTCGGGGAGGATTGTAAAGGATCCCCCTAAGTCTCGCTGTGAGCTGTGCTGCGCACATGGTGGCACGTGACCACATGCATGCCACTACCTTCCCGGGGGTCACTCGGTATGAGCACGCAGACTCCCCAATTCGGCGCCGTCTCATCCTTCTCCGTGCGGAATCGGCCCTCTCCCGATCCCGCACTGCAGTGTCCTTCTGGAGCATGATGATCTCGCAGAAGGAGACCACTGCACTCCAATTTTCATGCTCTGCCAACATAGCCGACCCTACTGCCGGCAGAGAGAGATCTTGCCCGATCCGATTGACCGGGACCCGCCGCTCAGCCACTCACGCAGGGCACTCCTCGAGCGTGTGCTGTGCGGTATCATGGTCGCTTCCACAATGGTGGCACTGTGCCGTAACCTCGCGTCCTATTCTGTCCAGGTACGAACTGAAACAACCGTGAGCGGTGAATACCTGCGTCAGATGGTAGGTGACACGCTCGCTCCTTCTGAGCCAGGCTTCGAAGAGCGGCAGGATGGCCTTAATAATTTGAACATATTAGATAGTAAGGAAATGCTATGATAATTAACACCAGCGTAGCCACATCCACTGCAAGATTAGCGGGAAAATCTTGGAGGTTAACCAAAAAGGTGGCCGATTTAGAACGTGTTCTTACAGAATTGAAACAAAGCAAATAGCTTGTTGATGAAGAAGATTGTGAGCTATTATCATCCATTGATAATATTAAGTGGATTTACTGAAAAAAATCTGAATCCGTCGAACATTTTCCATTCCTCCGATAGTTTACATAATGTTTACATTTCATAGTTCCATGTTCATGCAATTTCGTAAGAAACACATTTAACTCTTGTCTGCTGCATCGGTCCACGTTACTTTCTTAATATAAAAGCGTCGACTGCAGTCCTGGATTCTCTAAAGTAACTTTAGAATGTGTAAAGCTCTTAGTATTTTGTGCTCAAGTTCAGTGATACTTCAGTTCACAGAACCAAAATTGAGAGTAAGAAATATTCATACAAAGTTAGTGCTTTTTCAAGGACAATAATTTGTTAATGTTTTTGTTTGTTTATGAATTAAACTCAATGTCACATCAGTTTTTTTTTTAATTTTCGTCATAGTAACCTAAACTCACCAACCTCATATAACAGTTTTCAATATTTACTCTTGTTCGGAGAAAATAATGGGTAAAATTTACCTTACTTGGTAACCCTAAATAATGATATACTTAATTTGTTGTCCCTTGTGGTGACACGGATATCACGAGTCTATAGAATACTCAGTTTACGGTCGACATGTCGAAGTGGGCCGGACTTAGGGATGATCAATGAATTCTTCGATGTTAAGCGGAAAAACATCGATGTTTTTACATCGATCTTAAGTCCTTTGAAAAATCGATACATCGATGGTACGAGAATAATATCGGATTGATATTTTCATACACCCAATAAGTAGCCGCTTCCCCTCAATTTTCACCTCCACTATAAGCTACTCTATCACTCACCCAATACTAAACATTTGATACGTGTGTACACATTCATTATTCATGTGTATCTAACAGCGCATGCGTTATATAGAGCTTACTATTCAAATAAGAAAGGTCGTTTTGTAAGCGGGTACTAGTTGGACTTCGACTGTAGCTAATTTATAAAACCAATGTAAAAAAAATTAACTAGCAAACATTTGTGTTGCGCAGTGACTTCGACAGCTTTGGAAAGGTTTTTTTCTAAAGCTGGTCAACAGCTGTGTCAACAAAGGAACAGTAAAAAGGAAAATTGCTGCATTTTTTTTCTAGTGTGTCAAAAACATTGTGAAACATTCAGGTTTTTAACTAATTTGTTGCATAATGAATACATAACATAAACAAAATAATAGGGATAACCGATACTCATCGATGTTATCATCGATTTTTAGCGGGAAAACATTGTTTTTGTATCGATGTTAATTCCTCTAAAACATCGTACGTCGATGATATGAGAGTAATATCGGAACATCAATATTTCCACATTCCACTACATTCGAATTCCCAGTAAGTACTCACCCAATAAGTAGCCACTTCCCCTGAATTTTCATCTTCACTAAAGAGGATGCCACATGGAATTCGACTGTAGATAATAGAATATATTAAAACCTTGTCAACAACTGTACAACAAAGAAATTTTACTGCCAGGGTTTTTTTTTGCAGACTATACCAAAAAGTACTGTAAATAACTATTAAACATATTGTTACATAGGAGGATGCCATATAGAGGATGCCGAATACATATTTACATACATATTATATATGCTGTTGTTAGTATTTTCTAATTTGATGTAAAATGAATACATTTAATAAATGATTTAATAGATTGTTTATTTTTGCACCAAAAACATGGATGTTTTCGGACATCGATGTTTACCATTCTTGTGTACTCAGACTATTTTTTTAAGATTTCACTTTTTATTGCTTATTTCAAACGCAGCCAACATAGACTGTATTTAACAGTGTAATATATACATACGGGTACACTACTAACACTAAACGAAACCGCGACAAACGTAAGTATATACTTGCGTTTGTCGCGGTTTTCTCGGATATCTGAAAATCACTTTTCTGATGACCTATTTACGCACCTATGTATGTATGTCTATGGTATGCACCTTCTATACTAAATTAGGAAGATAAATACTTTTGTGTACCCTGCTAAAGTCTTTTGTACTATTTCGTAGACTTGTACGTACCAAGACCAGAGATGGCAACAACGGCTACATTTCAATAATGAATTACACTGCTGTGTTATATTACAACAGCTGTTATTATAAACTGCTGTCAGTTATCCTGCAATCCTGCTGTTGAGTAGTTTTACGGTTTTGCAACATTATAATGAATTATGAATTATGTGTAGCTTGTTTATGTCAAGCATACATATATTTTTTCTGAGATATTTTTTTGGACATTATATTATTACACGGTGTGCTCTAAGCTGTTAAAATGTTCGAGTTGTAATATAATTATTAACGAAGTGCTTGCCTTTATGCAAAACAAAATGGAAGTTATGAATGAAGAAAGTATAGTGCAAATATGTGCAACAGCTTTTTCAGAAGAAGAAGTGGATATTGCCAAGTCTCTATTATTTGAATCCATTCAGACTAAAATACGCAATATTACCCGCAAAAGTAAAGGCAAAAAGAATAGAAACTTGGAAGATATAATAAGTCTTTTAAAACAGACGGACCCGGAAGTCATACCTATTTTTGTGGCACGAGATTTGCAAAGGCTACCACCGGTGTCTTTTGATGACATTGATGTAACAAGATTGCTCAAAGATCTTCTAATTCTACGAAGTGAGGTGGCCAACATTAAACAGAACTATGTCACTAGTGAGCAATTCAGTGTCCTAAGGAGTGATCTAGAAAACCTCCAGAGTGCATCATTAGATAATGACCATTATTTAAATGTAAATACAAAGAGAGGCGCATTTATAAGTGATACAGATGACAGCAAACTGATGGGTCTAGTAACACACTGCGAGCGGGAGTCTATGACATCTGCGGAGTGGGTGAGCGCGTCGATGGAGATGCTGCCCCCTTCACCCTTATGTGCAAGAGATAAATACGATAACGTTGCAGAACCGGAATTACAGATACAAGTGGAAGCGCGCCTTAGTACTGCAGTTTCGGAACCGAGTCAAACGACGTCACCTGGGGAATCTTCACCCGCGCCTATGCAGGTCATTAACCCGACGGCAAATAAAATGACGATAACTAAACAAAGTACATTCTCGACGCAGACTAAAAAAAACAATGGCAGATGTTGTACGGGAGCTAGGTGTTTGGAAGGATAATGAGCTTAACGGAGAATGGGTAGAAGTTCAGAAAAAACGATATAAAAATCGTTTTATTGGTCAAAAAGGAACAGCAAAAGTCGATCTAGATATGAAATTCTAAGCTGCAGATATAACAATACCTTTGTTTATTAATAATGTAGACAAATGCGCATCAATGAGTGATATATCTAACTATATTTTGAACAAAACGCAGTTGCTAATAAAATTGGAAAAAGTTGTTATGAAACATGAAAAAGAATACAATGCATATAAAGTTTTTGTTCCGAGACATAAGTTGCCTGTATTCATGGATGATAGCCTGTGGCCTGAAGGTATACGTTTTAGGAAGTTTATTCATTTCAAGAATAGAACTACTGAATATCTAAAAGTAAACTCATCTCCCAACCAAAATGGAATACAAGCGTTTAATGAAAATCATTAGCTTTAATTGTAAGTCTATTCGAAATGTCGAGGATGTTATTTGCCTTTTTAAATCTACGGACCCTGAAATAATACCGATGTTTGTCGCTCGAGATCTGAACAAACTACCGCCCTTTAAACATGGCTTAGACTACGGCATTGACAGAGTGAGCTCTGATACTGATAACACAATCAAGCTTAATGATTAAAAAGCCCGATTTATGCACTATAATCAGTTTTAATTGCAAAAATGTGAAACGTTCTATCGATAACATCAGAGATTTATGTAATACCTCTGATGTAATAGCGCTTCAAGAGACTGTTACCGCATGACTTAACATTTCTGCACGGTATCTCCCAAGACTTTGACTGTACAGGAACATCTGCAGTGAATACCGCTGAGGGAATGCTGCGTGGGAGACCGTACGGGGGGACGGCACTGCTATGGAGAAATAGTTATTTCTCGTCTGTTTCGGTTATACAGTGTGACAATCCACGATTGTGTGCTATAAATACCGATGTATCTGGTAAATATGTTGTGATAATTAATGTATACATGCCAACGGATTGTTTGGAGAATTTACCGGATTTTTCACAGTGCCTGAAACTTCGTGCAGTTGTTGTTGAAAACTGCGAGAAAGTTTAAGAGTTGGGAAAAAAAAAAAAAAATTGAAAGAGACACTAGAACGTATGTCCTTATTCTACGGATCACATCACTGTTGATTCAATGATGATGTATACAAGCGCGACATCTGGAGACCTTCACAAAAGGAGAATTTCGGCCAAGGGACCCGTACGCGGACGTTTCCGCGGAAGGATACACGATACTGCAACACGCAGAGAGACATGATGCCACCAATAAGTGTGTAATAGTGACGCTGTATTTGTATAGTTTTATAAGATTTTATCATATTTGCTTAATTTATTATATGGGCCTTTGTTGCTTGAAAACATAAATAAATAATAATAATATAGTAATAATACATAATATGTAATAATTACAATTGCCGTGTGGTGCCGGCTTGCCGTGTGGTGCCGGCTCAGAATGCCACCACCCCATCTCCTCCCATGGGTGTCGTAAAAGCCGACTAAGGGATTAGTCGGAGGATGGGCAGCAGCGTCCTTCGAGTACATTAACAACTCAACTGCGATCGCCAACCCGCCTGCCAAGCGTGGCGATTATGGCAAAACCCCCCAATGAGCTCAAAACACATCCATATCGGTGGTTGTGATGATCTTTGGGGGAGGCCTGTGTCCAACAGTGGACTTCATTAGGCCGAAATGATGAATAATTACAATAATCTAAAACACCAAACTAAACTTTTCAACTATCACCGGACAGCGACAGCGGATAATGACAATCGTGTTTGTGACCGCAATGACAACAATCAATAACATTTACATTAGTTGCAACTCGCACTTTATTGTCTCACTGTTGTCAAATTTTCGTTATCCGTTGTTTAGTTATTGCCTCAGTTAAATATTAAAATCGACATTATTCCAAATGAATTAAGCATAAAATCTTAAAATAAAACGTGTGACTCACGACATTAAGATAACAGACAACGATAAAAATAAAAGTGAACTTTATGACGTGCATTTAAGGACTATAATCGTATGATTTGTAATTATTTAGCAATATGAAGTAAGTCGTATTTGAATAGCACCATAACTCTCACACCTATTGGTTGCGCATAATGCTTTCTTATTCGCCAGGTAGCGGTGTGACGTTAGCTGCGAGTGTGCGCGCACTGTCTTGCTGTTGTCGATAACAATAACGAAAAACCGACAGCAGGATAATTCGTTGCTCAATAATTTGTTATATGTTGCGTAAGAATAATGCATTACATTATCCGCTATTGAAATAATGACTACCTCTGGCCAAGACAGTACCATCTGGCGACGCTGGTTTTAATGCAAATTGTGTTTTATCCTGTATTGGGGTACTCTTCGGTATTGGACATTGTAGTTGAGTTATCGATCAACTTATCGACTTACCAGCAGTGCCTGCACCTCGAGAATTGTCAACCTGCGACATCGCAACTTTTGCATATGCCTTCGCTAGTCTATATGCCGGCTAATCCAGAACAGTGGTGGTATTGAACTAGTTATTTACACAATTGGTCTGTGAGTGTGTTAAAGATTCCACGCCTCAACCTTATGCTACTTTTAGCAATAAGTCTTAATTGTTTACCTACAATATACTATTTATATTATATTTTGTGATAGCTGTTTTATTGCTCTTTCTACAACTAGAGCCTAGAGTAATTGGGTAATTATACAGAGTGTTTGGTGCATCGTGTGCCAAATTAAAATGGTCGACTGGGGATGGAGATGGATGGATGAGGAATGGGGGTCATCTGCTATCCTTTCAGACCCCTAAACATTTCTCATGCCCTGTGGATTTTTTGTCATCGACTTTTTATTGTTTTATTAAAAAAATACCCAAATTTTACATTCAAATACAAATTTAAAAAAAAAGTATAAGTCGTAGACTCTGAATTTTAATTTTGTTTAGACGTGTATTGTATTACAGAACTTTAAAATTTAAAATTAGTGATAGTGATAGCCATCTAGTTCTTTTTTAAATTTACTCGCAAAGTTTCGGACTTAAATTAAAGCTGTCCATGTTACAGCTATTTACATGGCTATAAATAAAATACCAAAAGCGACCGGGATCTTCCAACCTTCTCAAAAATTCTCTAGTCTATCCTCTTGCTAGTGATGTGTCACATGCCATAAAAAGCTTTTTACAACTTTGTGAATTAGCTAGAATTGTAAATCAAGCCACAAAATACTAAATTCCAAATTCTAAAGAAAAAAGTCTTTTTGCGTAATTGTTACTTGAGAAACAGGTAAAATTTGTTTTCTCAGTCTCGCGAAGTAAAATCTATGTTCTGTCTCTTTCTTGCATAGCGTAAACTAGTGTGAACAAACGACGAACTGCCGCCGACGACGCCGTCAATCCGTCATTATTTTAGTCGAGACATCACTGCCTCTGCTACCTGACGTGTGTGCTAGTTCATCGTACTCCGCGATTTTTTCATTTTGTTACTTTGTTTTGTTGGATTTTGTTACGTTTTAACTTTTGGTATTATTGTTAAACTTTGTTGACTTTTTTGTTGTTGCAATGGCGACGTTCTCTAACGAAGAATATGCTGACATCATGATGGCTTATGGAGCCGCCCATGGTGTCGCACGTGCTGCGCAACGACTTTACCAGGAACGCTTTCCTGGTAGACGATTACCTGGCCGCAGAGTCTTCCAAGAGACATACCGACGCATACGCGAGACTGGCAGTGTCACTTTTCATGAACCAAGGGGCCATATTGTGCGACATAATGTTGAAGTGGACGAGAGAATACTGGCACTTTTTGAGGAAGACCCTACAAGAAGCATTAGAAATGTGGCAGCACATCTTGATATTTCAATATAGAAAGTGTGGGAAGTTCTTCAGCAAAACGAAAAGCATCCATTCCACTACACTCCGGTGCAAGGTAATTTTCAACAACTTTAAACCCGTACACGCTTTGTTTGACGATGCCTTTGTATATATATTTGTCGGGCCTGCATTCGCAATAGAGGCCAACAATTTGAGCAGAATATGTAAAAAAATATTAAATAAATGTTAAAAATGCTTTTTTTTTATTTCTAGTAGCCCCCCCAAAAAAGAGAGATACGAGACAGATTCTACCTTATAAGAGTGAGATAACAGATTTAATAAGTTTTTCAGGTATCATATAAGCAATAATTTTTTTTATCATAATTTGGAATTTAGTATTTTGTGACCAGATTCACAATTCTAGCAAATTCACAAAGTTGTAAAAAGATTTTTATGGCATGTGGCACATTACTAGTAAGAGGATAGACTAGAGAATTTTTGAGGGAGTTGGAAGATCCCGGTCGCTTTTAGTTTTTTTTTATAGCCATGTAAATAGCTTTAACATTTACAGTTTTAATTTAAGTCCGAAACTTTGCGAGTAAATTTAAAAAAAACTAGATGGCCAATGTCATTAATTTTAAAAGTACTGTAATACAATACACATCTGAATAAGATTAAAATTCAGAGTCTAAGATTTATACTTTTTTAAAATTTGTATTTGAATGTAAAATTTGGGTATATTTTAATAAAACAATAAAATCTCGATGAAAAAAAATCCGAAGGCATGAGAAATGTTTAGGGGTTTGAGAGGATAGCAGATGACCCCCCCAGTCAACCATTTCAGTTGGGCACTGTTATAATATAAGACTAATATGGTTTGTAGTTGGGATTGTTGGTACTTGCAATTTAGCATTGTCACTGCTTCAATAGTATAAATCAACCAATTTTCGGCTAACGTGTGGCCATACGAAGTATCTTAGGGTGAGATTCAGAAACGAGTCCTCAGACTAATTAGAGATGAACGAGTCTAAGCGTGAACTTACGCTTCCATCTGTCAAAATTAGGGGCGTAAGGGTGAGATTCAGAAACGAGTCTAAGCTAAGTTCACGCTTCCATCTCTATCAAAATTAGGAGCGTAAGTAGTGCATTTTGACATATGGAAGCGTAAGTTCACGCTTAGGCTCGTTTCTGGGGTGTAATTCTCTAAGCTCAAACATCCTTGAATACATAATTGAAATAACGGTGATAACAACATTTGGTATTCGCTAAGACTGGTCCACATGACTCACTGTCTGTAACGTATCCTTGAATAGCTTCAATCATGTTTTAGCTAACAACAAATTGGTTTTACAGCGTTATTTCGATTCCGTATTCAAGGATGTATGGATGTTTGAGCTTAAGGAATTGCACCCCTGAATATCACCCTTAGTGCAATTTCGAATGCAAGATCGAAGCGTAAGTTCACGCTTAGTAGACTCGTTTCTGAATCTCACCCTTACTACCTAGTCTGTGGTGTGGACTGTGGCCTTTGTCCGGTTAATTATAATTATCTAGTTAATCCCTATTTATAAATGTACTCTACTACTCTGTGCCCTCTCGGGATGACGATGAGTGCGATACAAAAAGCTAACGTGTGGCCAACGTTATTTATTGAACAAACCACAGAGTACGAAACCACTCCGTTTTAAAACAAACTGAATAGGAATACATCGTTTTAGGTATTCAATTTTAGGATTTTTAGGTTACAATACTTACAATAACTGTTTACGGTTTGCAACGCACACCGCTAACGGAAACTGAAGTCTGGATTCGTTGTTTACTTGCTTGATTATTTTCATTTATTACGGTTACGCTTACGACTGTTATACTGACGTAAGTCTTACAGGGAAGATAAATAGCATATCCCTCGTTTAAGCTCTACAGCCGTACAGCGTAGCAAGGCGACTGATGCTATGTGAAAACTGAATTTAGTTCTGATATCATTTTGACCGATGGCTGTGGCAGTCACAGAGAATTTAATCACTGCGTTTTTGGTTGAAGTTTCACCGACTGCTTAAGAAACTTCGTCCGGCCAAAAAAGTAAAGCTGAAACAAACTTCAAACAGAAAATGGCTGCTATAGATATGGAGCAAATCGAATATCGGGCTGTCATCAAGTACCTCACGAAACAAGGGAAATCTCCACAAACCATTTTAATTGAGATGCAAGCAGTTTATGGGGAAAAATGTCCCCGCAAAACTATGGTCTATAAGTGGCATAACCTTTTTCAACAGGGCAGAGTGTCGATTGAAGATAAACCCCGAACTTTAAATATAAAGCGTCGTCGTGTAGACCCTGAGCCAGTTTCACAGTGAACATACTATAGTGAAAACATGGGATAATAAATTTGAAGTTGAAACTTAAGAACAGTATACACAATTTTAAAATCGATGTTATTCTGCGATTGTTGGGGATACAGAATGAATTTCGCTAAATTGTAACATCGCTGAATTTAAAGCACACCATAAGCAGAATATGAGCTTTTACAATAATAATTATTATTTAATAGTTGTGACCTATGTAAATTTATTGGTGATTATGGAATACAGGACAGGGCTGCTCATACCACAGGGAATACATAAATGCACATTCTATTCATGTTGGGTACATAAAGCTATGGTATGTTCCCTACATGTTTGCTCTTCCCCCCCAGGCCAAATGCTGAGTATGCCCATAATGCTACTGCCAATTCTCTTGACCTTAACTACTTAGTAGCTGTTTTATGCCAGAGATAAGCCAATCAAAGAAAATGTTGCAAATATTTTCTTAAGAACACGGCCCAAGGCCCCTTGCTTTGGGCTACAAAAAATAGTAAGGTCAACACAGATATACAGTAAATTGATTTAGGCACAAGTTTGCTAGTACATTTACATGACTGCAAAACAGCTCATACTTTCAATGCTGGCTCAATCTGCTTGACTTCTAAAGATTCCTTTTTTTTTATCTCAAAGTAAAGAATATAAATTACAGAAAACATTGAGATGTTGAGCCAGACAGTTACAGGGTATCAGAATATACATGAATTGAAAGTCAAGAGGGATACATTGAGCAAATGAAATCATATGAAAATTGTATACTACTGACTTCAGACTGGAAATCAGACCAAGGTGTTACAACTTTTTTGTGGTTTTAATATTTATTTATATCACACTCTTGTATATCATAATATGCATGAATAGTAAAAACTGTACAAACAATAAAAATACATAATGGTAAAATAGATTTCATTTGCATAAGACTGTTTTGAAAATCTTTTGTAGACAAATATTAATTGAATAAAACATAATCAATACCTTCAATGAGATTCAATGAGTTAAGATTTTTTTCAAATTCTCCATTGGTTAAATCTAATTTAATACATATTAACAAAGGTGGCTTTGCATCTGTAAAATGAATGACTGGCAGTTTAATAATCACTTTTCTTTTAATAGGACAATATAGCTCTACTGTTTGGCCTATTTTATTTTTATCAACATCACAGAAGCCTACCACTTTTCTTAAATTATTTTGACTTAATGACCGCACTAATCTTCGACCCAATTTTCCTGCATTCCAAACTGTAAAGTGATTCCATGACGGTAATACACATTTCTCCAGTCTGTCAATTTGTATCCTCCAGATCTGTTCTCGCTTCACAGAAAATGTAGCTGCATCTTTATGGTAAACATACACTACTAGTTCCTCCTCAACCCTATATAAATTTCCACCAGCATCTAAATGATCATAAAAAAATATCAGATCTTCAGGTATTCCATGCCCAGATTCAGCAAAACCTCCAACTTTATCAAATACTGATCTATGGCAAAACCATGTTGGCATAAGCAAAGTTGGTCCATTTGAAGTATATATTTGTAATTTCAATTGGTTGTTTGTAAGGCAATTTGCCCAACGAGTAAAACGTGGTGTTGAATTTTCTGGCAATCTAGATACTTTACTACCAATAAGAGCACAGTGATCCATTTCAGCTGCTTTCCATTGTAAATATATCCTGTATGGGTGCATCACATCATCAATGTCTTGAAAGCAAAGAAATTTGCCCGTGCTGTTTTTAACAGCAAGGTTCTTTGCAGCTCCCACGCCTTTTGGAATATTACCCCGTGATAATAAGTAACCCACTCCTCGAGTCTTAAAGTAATCTCCCCATTTCTCCAATAGTTTTTGGGTGTTATCGGAACTGCCATCATTGTAAATTGCGATTTCTAGTTTTATATTAGGAATGTTCAAAACATATTGTGCTCTTATAGAATTCATGCAATTATCTATCCATTTATCGCCATTAAGTACTGGTATTATTACTGAAATTTCAGCCATTACAAGTTTGTTTTAAAGAAGTTCATAATAATAAAATATAAGAACCACTTGCATTCGAAAGTAAGTAAAAATACACATTTTATATACGTAATATCCTACAGTACAACTACAACTGTCAAATCTTAATTCTTCTCTTAGATTATGGCTTCTGTTAAAGTATCTTCCACAATTTCGCCATTGTCAAGTATAAGGCAACGTCGTACGGTGTTTATATTATTAAATCTTTACATATTCATAAAATATTTCTCGAAGTTGAAAAAAGTCTAAAAAACATGTCGGCAACGTCGTCAATTATTTTTCGTTTTTCCAAATCTTAATCTATCCAATTTTTGAATATGGCAAACAGTGCCGGTGTCGACAATTCTGCCAATGTCAGTAGCACTGACAACTGAGTAGTGTCATCATCATCAGCGTAGGAACTAGGAGCCGTAGACCGTAAACCGTAGACTGAGTAATAACGACTTAACTAGACGGAGCCCTAGCGTTTAAAAAAATAAATAAAGAAAGTAGTTTAGCAGGGTTACCAACCTATCAAACCATTTCCCTGAATGTTATTACTTATTACTCTTATTAGTGTTCTTAATTTATTGATTCTGTATATAAATTGCCGAAAACAGTAAATAAAACAAAATAATTACGTCCTATCTTATTAATTATGTATATATTACCGATATTTTGAATTAGATGCGATGGTAACGTTCAACGTCACACTGCATTGCACCAGCCAGTCGTTTAGAACGAAGTATTGACTAGCGATGACCTGACTAGAGAATGATGATTTATGGGATTTGCATTACCTGTCACAAGTGGTAATGAGTTGTATTTGTAACATTATACTCCTTTTTGAAGAGCATCTAACATGTATTTTAAAAGAACCATTGCTTCAGAGGAATGCTCACATTTATGTCTTACACTTCTATTCACAAACACGCTTTCACATCTACGGAACTTAAGTATTTATCTGCTCGTCCCGCTAGTGTTCGTAGTGAACTTGATTGTTGAAAACCTAGATACATTATTATTTATAGCTTATAATATAAGACTATTTAGCTTTGATTACTAATTCTATTTAATTTAATTGACAAGTATCAAAACGCTAATATGAATTCAAGACTTGTTTGGCTATTAGTTTGTGGGTTTTTTCAACAGCAACTTTATGGTTTTATACTATAACTACCTGAACATATCACTAGCACAAGTAGCTACAAGGCGTTTAAAATAAAACTAAAAGACTGGCTCGTTGAGAAGACGTTTTATACGATTGACGAATACCTAATCAGTACCAAATGATATAATTATGACATTTATTTAGAATCTAGTTACATTAGAATTTTGTGATTATTTAATTTTGTTATTTATTGATAATTATTGATTTTGTACAATTGAACAACAGACTCAATTAGGCATGTTAAAGAATTTATTGCAATTTAATTTTCATTTTATTTATTTATTTTTTATAGAATGAATAACAAGATAATTTGTGACGTATAATTTTAAACAATTATAAATAAAGTGTTTATCTGTTTATCTGTTTATGTAACACTGGACTGGACGTCAATACGTCCTACTAGGCTGTCGCAGAATATCAGCGCAGTGGTTTTACATCTATGTGACGCCACTGCATTAAGCCGAGCGATATACCTAAGTCATAAGTCATAAGTTTTTTATTGGTAAGTTTTTCTTACATGTCGTTCATTTTACATATTATGCATCTAACTCATATTCATCATCATGATTAAAAACACGAAGTCCATAATTGATAGTGATATAGATTAATTAAAAATTACATTGCATTATTATATATTACAATCAAATAGGTAATCAATTAACAATAGTAAAACTTATAATTTTAATATCAACATAAATAAATAAAAACCATAATTTTAATGTCAACAAAAATAAATAAAAACCATAATTACAAATATATTTATCTACTCACAATGTCCTTACAATTAAAATGAATAAATTCATCATAATTATGAAACGCTTGTTCAATAAGCCAGCGCTTTAATTGTGTTTTAAAACAGTTAAGGCTTGGTGTACTTAATATCCTCCCCGGTAGATTGTTATAAACCGCCGGGCCCATAACATGAGTTGTCTTGGATGACTTTGTGAGTTTTCTGTTTGTACGGACGGGACGCACACTTTTGCATTGTAATTTATTTTTGTTTCATGAAACTTTAATTGTTTGGCTATGCGTTATGTCCGTGTCAGATAAGAAATAAATATTTTTTCTTTCTTTCTGTCTAGAAGGCTAACCGCTAAGTACAAATATTCTGCAGTGAACTTCACTTAATGTGATCTAATGATAAGTTAACAATAAAAATTAGGTTACTTATGGATGACGAACGTCTCGCATATGTTAGTACTGTTCACATTTAAATTTATGTTCTTTCTCTTTCATTTTCCTTCATAAATTTTATGTATAATGCTTTAACATTTATATCAAAATTAAACTTATTAACAAAGTGTGTGTGTGTGTGTGTGTGTGTCAGCTCCGACGCACGACTGGAGTTTACTCCTTACGAACGATAATTATGATATATATCGAATTGAAAAAGAGGGTAAATGAACGCATCTTCTAAAATGATAAGAGAAACAAACATATTTCTGTAATTATTCGGATTATTTATATTACTTCAATAAAAGCGTATTACATAAAGCATGTTACAAAATAATAATATGATTTGTTTAATAGTACATTAACAAACACGTATCAATTCATAGAAGTACAAGAAAACTTTAAAATCAAAACATTAAAGTTGATGGTTAGGTTGCTGTTTATGTACGTTGTATAGATACAATAAATGCTCCATGTATTTATTATACAGCATGCATACCCTGTACTCGACAGCAGTATACAAGTTGCAGCAGAACTTCGTAATACGCAGGCACACAACACACACGTACAAACATACGCACACTCTCAGACCAGAGGTCGTGAACTATACAGTAAGACTACGAAGCATCGCACAAAGAGGAGGCCCCACGCATAAGATACGCTGTATAATGTATTCCATCTCATTCTTTTGCACGTTCAATCCTACAGATATATATGTTTGTCTCTTTCTATGTAACGCCTCAACTTTCCGAGTGTTACACTTGATTTTACTCCTCATAAAATTTCCGTACCGGGCCTTATAAATCAAATCGTTTTTTAAGGAGTAAACTCCAAAAATAACTTACACTTCTTTTTTTTTTAGCCCTTCAATCATCAAATCAATCAATTCATCATGAACTTCCTCCGCTCCGTTCAATAGCTTCGCGAATCATCCTAGGTATAAAACGCTGTTCTTTAGCAAGGATTTGTGGCTTATCAAAGCGAATGTAGTGGGTAGAACCGCCTAAGGTCTGTTCACTGACTGCAGATTTCAAAGAGCGTCGATGTTTAACGTCGGCTATGTGCTCCTTTACGCGGGTTCCTATATATCTCTTTGTTTGACCTATATATGAGAGACCACATTCACAATCGAGCTTATATACACCTGCATCTTGTAAAGGTATATGGGATTTTATAGATGGTAAAAATTGACTAATCTTTTTGGGCGGCTTATAAAATGTTTTTATTGAGGCACGCTTTAAGATAGAGCTAATTTTATCAGTAACACCTTTAATATATGGCAAGACAGCAGGTTGTCCGCTCAACCGTGGTTGGTTTTAATCTAATTAAGTGATGAAGGCGAGGTACTTGGAGCTTGTTGTCTTTCAGGCCTTTTCTGACATGTTGAAGCTCAGCAGCCAGATGTTTATCATCACAAATTCCTCGTGCTCTCTGAAACATGGGTGAACCCATCGCTACACCGTCCACCTGAACATAATACTTATTATCCCAGAACAGATAACCAGACGTTAAGCAATGTTTAAGTAAATCTGCATATCCCTGGGGCATATTATTTTCCATCAGTTTCCTAGCAACTATTTCAATACACTCATGCACAGGCAAACATGTGAATAATGACTGTACATCAAAACTGACCATGGTTTCATTATCAGTGAGGTTCAAGTTCTGAATTTCACTGACAAAATGGTACGAGTCCTTTACATGTGCACTCGTGTTCCCTCTGAATGGTGAAAGCACTCTCGCTACATGCTGGGCTAGCTTATAAGTGGGAGTATCAATTTGGCTTACAATTTCAGTTCAGAAAGTTTCAGTTACTTTCAGTAACTTTATTAGTTACAATTTGCTAGGGGCAAACAGTTTCAGGTCATCCATGTAAAACAGGTGGGATATTACCTTACTTCCTCTCCGCAGCGGGAAGCGTAGCCTTGATCCGTCTAGCAATGTGCTGAGAGGGTTCAGGCCAGACAAAACCACAGGGGGCTCAGACTGTCGCCCTGGAATATTCGACTCTCAATTTTTATCGTTTCATTGTTCCCCTGAATTTGTCGACATCCTGGATAGCGAAGGACCGTCCTCCATTGCCCCATACATGACAACAAGAAAGTGCGTAAAGTTGTATTTATTTTATACAACTCCAGCACTCTCATGAACCATGTATGTGGCACCGAGTCATAGGCCTTCTTATAATCTATCCAACATGTCGACAGAGTCTTTCGGGAGCGGCGAACTTGTTGGCTAACAGTCATGTCTATGAGGAGCAGCTCCTTAGTGCTGCGGGACCCATTCCTACATCCATTTTGAGTGGCGGATATGATGTTATTCTTGTTAATATGATCAGTATTTTTCTCTCTCAAAATGGATGTAAGCAGTTTATAGACCGTCGGTAAACATGTGATCGGTCTATAGTTTTTCGGCTTCGCTGCATTACCTAATTTGTGGAGCAGGTGGGTAACTCCAGTTGTAAAGAACTGTGGTAGCGACCCAGCCTCTAAGACTGACTGAAACTGGGACGCCAAGCGAGCATGAGAACTTCGCAGCCATTTAATCCAAAAGTTGTGCAGTCCGTCCGGTCCCGGGGATTTCCAGTTCGGCATCGACGGACTGCACTGGCTACGTCTTGGGGAGAAATCATGATTTCTCCCATCTCTTGTATAGGTTCACAGGCTCGCTCGACGTCCCACATCCAGTCAGTCTCGGTGTGGTTGACAGGCATCGACCAGATGCTGCGCCAGAATTCACTCATGGCGTCATCATCCAGTCGACGAACGTCACCCACACTTTGGTCAGGTCGCTCCCAAGACCTGTATACCCGCCTTTGATCGCTTTGGAATATGCGATTCTGGTAAAATCGTTCCACTCGTCGCTTATACCGGCGAATACGGCTCGCCCATGCATAAACCTTCTGCTTCAGAAAACCGATGCGCTCTGTGACACAGGCCATATATTCTCGAGGGCTGGTTCCAGTCCCCGAGAATGCCTGTCTCACAAAGCGCATACCTCTCGGTCGAGTGTTACCCTCTCTGAAGCAAATTAGTTTACCGATTAGTACCCTGGCATCGTCGATACGCCGCTGAACCCTATACTGCCAAGCTGGTACGGCTGATTTTGGTTATGTAGCTCTTTCACTGCATGGTAATTTCACGTGCGCTACACGACATGCCGCTACCGCTGCACAATACAGGATTGAGTGCGTATCGGCGAGATTTTCGCTGCTTTCGAAATAGTTAGAAAGCAGCGAATCCAGGGCACATACCAGCGCCCTATTTTTGTTATGCATGGGCAAACGTGGTAGTCGCGGTCTTAGTTCGACTGGAGTGGTTCGATAGTCCCGAATCGCATCCTCCATTGCACTCCTCAATTTATCGTAGTACTGGTTACTTACAGTTATAGCCCTGTCATATTCCTCCTCCATGCGGTCAGACCGCGATGGAATTTCTGCAAATTCTTGAGGTTGTGTCGCAGTCTGCGGTGGGGGAGAAATGACACGGCTACTCTGAACTTCGTGGCGTAGCCGATCAAGTGCAGCGTCATCCAACCTATGATTGCATTGTATAACCCGCACCTGATCCGATAATCGTTGGGCCGAGACGTTGACGGTTGGTTCAAGTGCCTGAAACAGAGTAAGCATCCTGCCACGGTACGCAGTGAGACTAGTTCCTCCATAATATGCGCGCATCACATTCTCGTTCGTTGTTGGAGTGCATTTCATGCGCTGCACATAACCACCGGCAGCGGGAACCCGGTTCGGGGCCGGTTGGCCCCTAGGCTCCAAACATGTCGGTGGCGTGCCTCTCCCCTGCCGACGTACAGGTGATGGCGACGTCGGCGGACAGAAAAACTCGTCGCTTGAGCTCGATGCGGTGGCAGCCGCCGGCGTCACCGGTGATTCGGGATCCGGCGGCTGCGAGGCGGAACTAGGCGACGACTCCGGGGGTGGTAGGCGTGCTTTTGTCCTAGCTCTGGTCAACATTTTATGATTTCCATATCCATTTCGGTGTCATTCCCTTTTCTTTTTTTTTTAAGGTGTTGGCTCCATTGGTAACGTTCGATGATTTTGCCAATGTCAAGGTATGAAGCAGTAATTATCGTAAACTGTGAAATTAATTGTTACACAACTATTGATCAGTGTTTGTAGCGATGGCATCCATGGATCCCCATGCTAAAAAAGGGCAAAACATTTTTGGATAGTAGATGTAAGACGTCACAAAATAAATGTTAGAACATTCAGTATGTATATATTATGTAAATAGAAATATCAACTTTTAACTGGATTTTATTAATGCTAATGAATTTATAAAGGATTTTAACTGCAGGGGTATGGGCTAAAGTTAATAGGAAAGGAATGTTAATTGGGCGGGGAACATCAGAAGGGAGTATGTCGTAAAGGGGAGTGGTTAAACGAGGACATGAAAAAAACAAGTGTTCCAGAGTACCCTCATCCAGACCGCATTCACACAAAGAAGAGTCCCTCACACGGATTTTGGCCAAAAAAACTGGTGTGCAAACGAACCCAAGTCGGAGTCTAATTATGACAGAGGTGGCAATTTTACTAGAAAATTTTAGTTTGCTGAACCAACATTTAGATGGAATGAATGGTTGGATAGATCCGTAGAATCTGCCTTTCAAGATTCGAGATTTTTGCCAGTGCTCATTCTAATTCTTCATCAACTCGGGTTTAACAAGACAGTGCAGATCACGGGGATAACAAGATGGATGAGATTCGATCCCATTCCAAGTAGCCAACTTGGCAATCGAATCCGCATTCTCATTATCAGCAATTCCAGAGTGGCTAGGGATCCAAGCCAATGCAATCTCTATGCCTAAGCAGTGGCATCTATACAAGAGTTGTTTTATCTTTAGGATAAGGGGAGAATTGTGACGAGAGCGAAAAGGCGATTTTATTAAATCCTGTAGACAGCTAAGAGAATCCGAGAGAATAAGGCTTTTGCTGAGTCCATGTGATTCGATGTAGGAGACTGCTTCCAAAAGAGCTATTGCTTCCCCTGTGAATATAGTGCCAAAAGCAGGACTACGAAAATTAAGAATAATTTTGTATTTTGGGATCCACACTGCTGATCCGACATTACCATTATCCGACAACTTAGAAGCATCTGTAAATAACGTAAGCCAATCGTGCCAGTCCTCTGCCAGAATCCTATTGAATTTAACATTAGCAGCGGGGTCATGTTTGGATATACCAAAGTTAAAAATAACTTTTGGTTGGAAGAGTAAGGAATCAAAATTTACTTCAAATAAGGGGATTTTATCTAACTGGACTAAGGAAATGTGCAAATTATTGAATTTACTGAAGCTGTTAACTAGAAGTGGAGGATTTTTATGCGACCAATAGCGAGGTGTTGGGATTAGCTGAGAAAGTGTACGAAGAAGAGGGAGAAGAGGATGACATTTATTCTGGAGATATTGTCTACGTAAGTGAAGTGGGGGCTCTAAACATTCTACCTGAGGGCATTAGTAGGTGAGCATTTCATAGCACCCGTGATAATACGCAAGCATTTGGATTGAATCCTTTCCAGTTTGGCCAGGGCTATTTTGTTGCATGGTTCCAACAGAAAGATTCCATAGTCAAAGTGACTACGAACTATGGCGTTATATAGGATTTTCTGAGAAGTTGGATGGGCTCCCCAGCGAACTCCAGAGAGGGCACGTAAGACATTAACGCCTCTTTCGCATTTTTTGGAGATGTAATCCAGGTGATATAGACCAGATAATTTTGAGTCTAGAATGAGGCCAAGAAATTTTACTTTGTCACGGATCAAAATGGGTTCATTTACAACATAGAGGTTGTTACAGGGAATATTACGCTTGCGAGAAAAGGCAACTGCATTGCATTTGGAGACTGACAAACTTAAGCCATGATCAGTTAGCCACTGGTTTAAGTAGAAAAGGGCAGAGTTTAAGCGAGATGCGGCATCTGAAAGGGAAGCTGAATTAAAGTAGAGAGCAATGTCGTCAGCATATTGTAGGATTTTGCAGAAACAACTCACTGAAGACTCCAAGAATACACACATATATATTATAAAGGATGGGGCTTAAGACCGACCCCTGGGGAAGACCCTTCCACACTAGACGGGATGGGGAGACATAGTTTTGATAACGGACAGAAATAGAACGGGACATAAGGAGACAACAAATGATGTTGACCATCCTCACAGGGATACTCAGTTGTAGCAGCTTTTGCCTGAGTATTGGAAGTTGGACATTATCATAGGCTGAAGCAACGTCTAGGAAAACACCGAGAACACTTTCATTATTGGAAAACGCAATGCGGACATCAGACATGAAGACACTTAGGCTATCTAGAGTTCCCGTACCTCTTCGAAAACCGAACTGGGAACTGGGTAAGATGGCTTTAGTTTCTAAGATCCATTCAAGGCGATTCTTGATGAGATTCTCCATAATTTTAGCCAAGACAGAAGAGAGGGCGATAGGGCGATACGAAGAAGAATCTTTTGGATCTTTCCCAGGTTTTAAAATTGGGATGATTATTTGGGATTTCCAAGAATCTGGCCAGTAACAAAAAAAGAATTGATTAGGTTCAGAAAGATTAGTTTACAGTCAGAAGAAGATTTGAAAATAAAGGAGTAGGGTATTCCATCAACTCCCGGAGCAGAATCCCGGAGATGATCTAAGGCACAAATAAGTTCTGAATAAGAGAAAAGGTCATAAAATCTATCAGAGAAAGTGGGAGGCGAAGGATCTGTAGTGGGAAGGCACTCGTAGCTAGGAACAAACGGGGGGGCTAATTTGGATATAAAGTCTTCCAACCAGGTACTGTGGTCATTGGTAGAAACATCGGGAGAGTGACTGTCACATGCTCTGCGGAAGATTTTAATTTTTTTCCATACAAGGGAAACTGGAGAACGTGGAGACAGTGACTCGCAAAAGTTAAGCCAGCCACATCTTTTCTTTCTTGCCAATAACCTACAAGTAGTTGCAGAAGTCTTTTTCAAATTTAAATAGTCAGTCATATTTACACTAGAGGAAAAGGTCTTTTCTGCTTCTTTACGTTTACGGACGCCATCAGTGCATTCAGCATCCCACCAAGGAGGAGAAGGAATTAGGTGATGGGCAGAGTTTTTTAAGGGGATTGAAGAATTGGCCCCTCTCAGCAGACACTCAAGAAAATCATTGTAGAGAATTAGGGAGTTAGATGAATTTATTTGGGGAAAATTCTGAAGTTCTGCATCCAAATTGGACAAGAACTTAGACCAGTCAGCTTGGGGAAGGCGATATTTTTGTAGGGGTTGGATTGGAGGAGAACGTAGATGAGTACTTGGAAAAGCAATTAGGATAGGAAAATGATCACTCCCATATGAATTAGGGAGAACAGACCAGGAAAGAGTTGATACTAAGGAAGGGGAAGAGAAAGTAAGGTCAGGAACACTAATATTTTGGTTAGGGGAAACCCGACGGGTAGCAGATCCATCATTAAGAACACAAAGGTTACGATCATCTAAAAGGTCTACAAAAAAGCTGGAAGAGGGGTCATTACAGTGAGAGCCCCATAGGGTGTGACGGCAATTAAAATCACCTAATACAATCAAAGGGCCAGGAATAGAAGAAAGGATAGAGTTAAATTCAGACAAAATATTAGCATTGGGATGGGGAATGTAGGCAGATACATAGGATATGTCCATGGCTCTAATGGCCACAACATGTAGACCAGCATCATGATGGGGAAGAGGAATCTGGGAAAAAGTGATAGATCTGTTAACCAGTAGGGCGCAACCCGCCCATCCGTCATCTCTATCGTCCCGAAGACATGAATAACCAGGAACCCTAAAGAGAGATCCAGGCCTGAGCCACGTCTCCGACACAGCAAAGACAACGGGTTTATATCTATTGATAAGATAGATTATATCATGTTTTTTTCCTGAGAATGGATCTACAATTCCACTGAAGGATTTTTTCCATTTTGGCGAATCCAGGTTTCGAGGAGTTGTTGAACTAATATAACGACATTGTCCGGTATTGTGTCACTAAAATTAGACAGTATGTT
This sequence comes from Diloba caeruleocephala, assembly GCA_947459985.1. Taxonomy (NCBI): domain Eukaryota; kingdom Metazoa; phylum Arthropoda; class Insecta; order Lepidoptera; family Noctuidae; genus Diloba; species Diloba caeruleocephala. The sequence continues at coordinate 11,765,711 of OX381618.1, forward strand.
TATAAGAGAGCAAGTCAGGAGCTCTATCAAATTGTCATTAGGAGCGGGAAGGGGAGTAGTTTCAATGTAAGGAGAATTCAGAGCACAGCCATTAGGCTGGGGAGAATTAGGGGTATAGACCATTGACTTATGGGCTTGTGTATCATATGACTTGCCCAATTCTGGCCTAGGTCTCGGGGAACGATACATTGTCTTGGTATAGGAGGTTTTAACAGGGGAAACATATGGAGAAGAAGTAGGAGTGTTAAGAGGGGACGAGACGAGAATGGGATCAGAAGGATAAGTTTGAGGAAGTTTAGATTGGGAGTGACCTGCTGTAACATTTGAGTATGGCAATCTACGGGGGCGTGGAAACCTTGCTGAGGCCTCACGATAGCTCACGTTTTCTTGAGACATTACCATTTTTATTGACTTCTGTCTTGAGTGTTCCGGGCATTTATTATCGGTGGCCTTATGGCTTCCACCGTCACATAAAAGACATGAGACCTGTGAGTTGGGAACATCACAGCTATCTCCAGGATGGGGTTGAGCGCAACGATAACAGCGGGACTTAGATCTGCACTGAGTACTTATATGGCCAAATCGTAAGCAGTTGCGGCATTGGATAGTAGGAAGTTGATAGATTGAGACAGGAAGAGAAATATTGTAGCAGTAAACTTTCTCTGGGAGAATTTGTCCAGAGAAAGTAAGCACCACAGTTGATGATGGGGACCAAGTAACGGAGTCCTCTTTTTTGTTTTTAAAATTAAGCCTTCTAGCCCTAATGACCTCTCCACAATTGCGTGGGGTTTCTATACCGAGGACTAGCTCCTCTAGAGTCCAGTCGGTAGGAATATCCCTAACAACTCCCATGCGAGTTACATGGAAGCGTGGGATAGCTGCCGAGTAATTATGTTCACTTAAGATGGGGTTTTTGACAAAATTGTTGGCATCACTTATTGTCATAAAATCAATAGACATCCTGTTACGACCCAATGACCTGACACTGCCTTGGACAACACCTTTAAATCCTTTATTAAAAATAAATTGAGCAAACTTAAGCGAGTTTAAAGTTAGGCCTTGCTTAGGGTCTGTTTCCACCCTAGAAACAAATACGGTGAAGGGAGCTCTGTCACTCTCAGTATATAGCACCTTGGAGTCGCTTTCAAAACCTGGTTTTGTAAAAACGGACTGCATTGAGTCAGACGGCGGCTTATTCCTTTTCGAGTTAACAGAAATCTCAGGACCTGCGGGGCGCTTTCTAGTTTCAGGTTTTACGCGATCAGAGATTTGTGAACACTTCATAACGTCCATAATATCTGGAGGTGTCCCTCCACCCCCATCAGGGGGTTCCTCAGCACTCATTTCCTTAGGAAATGAGTACCAAAAAGCTTAATATACCAGCCTTATACCCAAACCAGACCACACAAAACAATCACACACAAACACTATAAACAAATTTCAAACAGATTTTGTTGTTAAAATAAAGAGAGAGGTTAAAAATCGCGAGCTTAATCTCACCAAGACAAAAGCAAAATCCCCCACGATTGATTTTATTTCACAAATTTTGTCATTCCTTTTGATTTTGGCGTTGTGCTTGGTGACAACAGCTGTCATCCTTGCCTTTATATTTTTATTATTTACTAGCTGGCACCCGCGGTTTCACCTGCGTTTAATTTAAAAGAAATTTAGAGTACTTCGACATAGACACTTGACATAGAATTATATATAGTGAATTTCAAGGGCTTTATATTTTTTGCGTGGAACCCTAATTATTTTTATAAAATGAAAGTAGCCTAAGTTAGTCCTTATAACATCAGCTATCTGACAGTGAAAGTCCCGTCAAAATCGGTCCAGCCGTTTCGGAGATTACCCAGAACAAACAGACAGACGGACAGACAGACAGACAGACAAAAACAATAAAAAATGTTATTTTGTTGTAAGTACCGTGTATACTTTCATATGCATTTAGTAAAAAGCTGTTATTTTGACATTACAAACAGACACTTCAATTTTATTTTGACATTACAAACAGACACTTCAATTTTATTTATTTGTATAGATATATGGTTTTATTTATCGTCATTTCTGTTTAGGACGGAGGTTCTGCACTTTTTTGTAATGATTGAATTCTTAGCTGGTCTACTGGTATTTTATAGTTATTATTAAATTTAAGAGGACTGAAAAATGTTGACACTTTTTGTAGTGTTGCCAGTTTATTATTATTTTATTATCTACATGTCTCTCTTTTCACGGGTTTATATCCCCTGTAAGGGGGAATCCGGTCTTTCGACAGGCTTACGTGGGGACATGGGTCCAACACGCAGAGGCCCTTTAGAGAATTTTAATCTAAAATGTAATGGGACACCAACCGGGGACTCTCAATAGCTGCACTATAAAATGAAGTCATGGATTGTCCCCGGTGGTGTAAGGCTATTGTATGAGATGGAAACTATAACGATAAGGTCTATTGCAATGGGTGCTAAATGGATTATATACTTCTAAAACCTGAAAAAAACGGCGTCTGCCTTTCAACGTTTATAGTGAAATTCTGTGGCAGACGGTGACTCGCCACTCACAAGATGTGAAGAGATAAATAAAGTTATTATTATTCTCTTTATTTTACTTATAAACATATTATATTACATTTTTAAATACACAATATAAAAATAAAATATATTTAAAAATATAAAAAATAGTGACGCACCGGCATCGGGAACATGGTCCAAGCTGCCGGTGGTTAGGGCTCCAGAGTGAGGAACCTCCTGACAATACGTGCCGTGTCAAGGAGAACCACTTTCTGTATCAGGCCCTTGACCCAGCTGCCTAACGAGAGCCTCTTAAGATGTCGGTCGAGGCTCTTCGTCATTAGGCCGTTGGCCGTAACGACTATCGGCACAATGATTGCCGAGTCAACATCCCACATGTCGACAATCTCGTGTGCCAAGTCAAGATACTTTATTTGTTTATCTTTCTCGGCTTTCACGAGATTCTCGTCATGCGGGATGGTAACATCAATAATCATTGTGCGGCGCTCTTTCCGATCTATCATCACTATATCAGGCTTATTAGCAATAATAGTCCTGTCAGTGATGATAGACCGGTCCCAGTATAATGTGATATGACTATTTTCGAGAACTGGGTCGGGCACATACCTGTAGTATGGTACTTCAAAGGTCACAAGTTTATATTTCAGTGCAAGTTGCTGGTGTATAACCCTGGCCACTTGGTTGTGTCTGTGCAAGTATTCGCCGTTAGCAAGACGAGAACAACCAGAAATAATATGTCTGATGGATTCACCCGGACGGTGGCATGCCCGACAAATGTCAACCGTACCATCCTTAACAATATATTTCCGGTAATTGTTCGTCATGATAACCTCATCCATAATCGCACAGATAAAACCTTCGGTTTCCCCGAACAGGTCGCCGAAACGTAACGTTATTATTATTATTATTACAAGATGGGCCCCCTAAATGGCCACCACTACAGGCAACAAGGAGCAACACCGGTATGAGCGGCTAGGGGTGTAGAGAGGTGCGGCACCGGTTTCACCATCGCGCATCTCGAAGACTCGGAGCGGGTTTCCCCGTTATTACGCCTTAGACAGCCGCATTAGACACTTCCACCCCCTAGATTATTATTATTATTGACGGCACGGTTGGTGCAGTGGCTGATACAGTCGGCTGCTGCGCTCCGGGTCGTGGGTTCGATTCCCACACGGAACAAATATTTGTATGATCTGCAGATAGTTGTTCCGGGTCTGGGTGTATTGTATGTGGAATTCATGTCTGTAAACGCACCCACGACACAGGAGCAACCCTAGTGTGGGGCAACGTTTTTAACAAACAGAAACAGAAAGAAAGATTATTATATCACTGTTCTTTGCAAAGAGAGAAATATTTTTATGTCTAGGCTATAGGTCAAGCTCGACATCCTATATAACCATAACTATGCTATATGCGATGCACAAAATTGTTGACTAGAGAGAGCGTATCGGCCAATCACAGCATTGCCAGTCCTTACCGCCGACTTATTATAAGCGACAATTCTTAGAATTTGCATTTTTTAACGTAAGCCCCCACAGCTTACGATACAAATTTCAAGTTCAAGAAATTATCGCTTACGATAAGTCGGCGGTTAGGACTCATGTTGCTTCACGCTTAAAAACACACACGCACTTATTTTGAAGAAAAAATCGCTCACCGTTCGGTTCCCAACGTGAACGTTCGAATATGAACATTATTTATATGTTCATATTTATATAAACGCTTGCTTTGCTTGGCGAAATAGCCTAGAGTGCGGTCTGTGAATCTCGCCCGAAGTCATAATTTTATTGATCTAATTGCTAAACAACGTTTTATTTTATTTGGTGCAGTGGTTGATACAGTTGGCTGTCGCGCTCCGGATCGCGGGTTCGATTCCCGCACGGAATAAATATTTGTATGATCTGCAGGTATTTGTTCAGGGTCTGTGTGTATTGTGTGTGGAATTTATGTCTGTAAACGCACCGACGACACACACATAATGTATCATCATAGAGACTAGCATCACTACTGTTTTTAGCCACTGGGCCTAAACTATAAAATGTACTAAATGTATAAGCATAATCTATAAGAAAATATAATTAACAGTTGGCCGAGACCTCTGCTCACACCCTTGAACATAGAGTCATATGTATAGTCCTATAGTTAGGTCATTAAACGAAATTTATTAGTCACTCAGCTTCAACACCCTTACAACTAAGGGATATAACTGTAAATACACAGCAAACACAAGTTATTTTACCATATCAATACTGAAAGGGATACACCTCAATGAACAATAGACACACACAAGAAAGCTTATTTTTTATTATAGACACGACAAAATGTAAACAAAACCTGTAAAACAATAGCGAAAATAAACAATGAAAAAGGGAAGCAATTTCACGGCTCTCGTGTACGTACTGATTGGAGGTAGCTAAACGCACACGTCCCTTCAGGACTAAGAACAGAAATAGATCAAAGTTTTTAAAATAGTACTTTTTTTTTTTTTAACTAATAACATATACACTATTTATGATTAAACTAACGATTACAAACAAATATATATATATATATATACAATGTAACTAAAGATAAAACTTATATATACATATAAATAAAAAATATACACAATATGTATGCCTTAAATAACTAACAATAAATAAAAACCCTAAAAAAAGGAGACATTTAGGCGTCAAAGTACTCCTCCCCATCGCTGTCAGCCGGTAATGTTCCCAGAAGACTGGCAGCATTGCCACGTTGAATGGCAATGCTTATTCTTTGGCCAAAGAAAAGGCCAGCCCTCTGATCACGTAAAGTGTCGACCAACCGTCTAGCTATGTCTTTCAAAAGTAGACGTGCACTCGGACCCCATGACCCCAGCGTTTCGACCCCAAACGGCTCAAAACAATAATTTCCGATGAGATTATTATATTTCCGCCGTTTGAGGTTTTCCGCTGCAGAAGCGGCAGCACCAGCACAGCCAGCCGTGCTTGGAAGATGGGAAGGAGCAAGGGTGTCGATACAAGTTGCGTCCCACACCAGAGGCCTCCAAGGCAGTAACGACATACCGTCCGGTCTTTTGCCATCGTCGCGTGCTAAGCCATTGGGTTCTAACACAGCTGGCACGCCGGCGTGGCAAGAGCACGACGAATAATGTCGTTAATGTTGGCATGGCGCGATATACGACCTGCACTTCTACTGCAAGATAGGCCATGGATTCCGAGAGGGTCGACAGCTTCACCGCAGTGACACCGATGCCGATGCCGAAAAGTAGTGTCATCCAACATAGTGCCTATGTTGGATGACACTACTTTGATCGACTATTTTAGTCTAAATCAGGGGTTCCCAACCTTTTTTTGTCTACTGCCCACTTTAAGAATAAATTATTTTTTAACGCCCCCATTTTTAAACATACTTAAAAACCGCTAAGTACTTATAACTGATTATTGAAACGCAAATTTATAGTAATCGGACAGAGTATCTTTTATTGAAAATAAAACAAACATAATCAATTCTTATATAAAAACTAATGTGAAGGTTGAATCTGATGCTGTTCAATAAGTTTGTTGATATCAGGTTCCAATTTACTCAAAAACAGCCGCAAGTCGCCACGTTCGGTAACACGCAAACGATTTCTCTTTTTAGTAAGCAGCGTTGCCACAGCACTATATCCACGTTCACACAAATATGACGATGGGAATGCTATCAAAAATCGTTGAACAATTGACCACAATCCAGGGTACAATTACGGGATCGGTTTTTGTAGCCAAAATTCTTGATATCCATTTTTGAACTTGATTTTTATTTCTTCGTTTGTTGTCAATTCTATAAGTTCTTCTTCCAGCTGAGGTGACATTGCTGTGTTGACATTTGAAAACGGATCCACCACCCAGTCTGGTATTTCCAAGTTTAAAATGTCCTGGTATCGTTCGGTGAAGTCAATGTGGAGGTTTTCCAAATGTTGGCAGTAGGCAAACAAGTCGTCGTTACTGCAGTATACTGATAAATTCGGAAAATTGTGAAACTCACGTCTGCCCATATTCTTTTTGTGCAGAAGCAGTTTGGCTGCGAAAGCAGCAACGACATTTTTTGTTTTAATTAAATTTAGTTCATCGCCTTGAAGTTGGAGGTTCATGTCGTTGAACATTTTATACAGGTCTGTCATGTAAGCTATATCATTCTTTGATATTATGAGCTTGTTGCGCAGTTCTGTATCTTTAGTTTCCAAGAACTCTGTCATAGAGTCAAACAGGTTGTAAAATCGAATCAGACAATTGCCTCTTGACAGCCAACGAACTTCAGTATGAAGCAACAAACGGTTGAAATCTTCGTCATTAGTAACACAAAGCTGATGAAATAATCTATCATTCAAAGAGCTGCTACGGATTTTATTGACTGCTTTGATGACATATTGCAGTGATTGAAATAGTCGTTCACTTAAGTTTCTAGCAACCAAATGTTGTCTATGAATAACGCAATGTATAGCAAGGACATCTGGAATTTTATTCTTAAAGTATGCTATGAAGCCTTTATGGCGCCCTGTCATAGCCGGAGCGCCATCCGTAGCAACTGATATAATATTTTTCAAAGGAATCTCTTTCTCTTCACAAAACTTTTCCAATGTATTGAATATGGTTTCGCCTTTTGTATCTGTCTCCAAATTTCTGGCAAACAATAGTTCTTCACGTATTTTCTCATCTTTAATAAACCTCACGTAAGATAGCAACAACGCTTCATTAGTTGGTAAAGTGGACTCATCGAGCTGAATTGAGAATTGACTAGTCCTCAGATGATTGCACAATGATTCTTCAATGTTTTCAGCCATTTCATCAATTCGTCTTTGCACAGAATTATTACTCAAAGGAATTTTTCGGATAATATCTGCGGCCGGTTTATGAAGCACAGTAGTTATTACTTCCTTTATTGCTGGCAAAATTAACTCTTCTCCGATGTTGTGTGGTTTGCCTTTTTGAGCAATTAACAAAGAGATATTGTACGAAGCTCGAAGTCCGTCGTCATCTTGCTTAGCAGCCGCCGAAAATAGTTTTGATACACTTGGCTGAGTATTATGCTTCTTCTCTAGGTCTTGAAAATATGCTACATTCTTTTCTGTCTTATCTGGATGCATTTTATTCAAATGATCTTGCAGTCTTGAAGGCTTCATTGCTTCGTTCGAAAATGTTTTTAGACATAGAAGACACAAAGGCGACGACGGGTTTGTGGGATTTTCAATAAATCCGAATTTAATATATTCCGCAGAGTATTGCCGTTTCTTCTTTTTTACTTCCGACATTGTTTTGTTTTAAGAAATACGTAAGTGTTGAAATCAAGTACTGCTTATCTATTATGCGCGAAACCGCAAATGAAAATAAAATAAATTTACGTCGTTTATATAGGATTGCATAAGCAGCACGCACCAACAGGAATAAGACAAACGAGCATAAACTCGTTTATCTCATTCGACGCCCAATCGTACTCGACAAGCAAGAACAAGTATTATAGAACCAGCCGATTGGTATAGGAATGTACAATTCGGATTATTTAACAAAAACTTGTTAAAACATGATTGCCTGCGGTCTTTTATATCGAACCGAGTTTGAGCTATATCTTAATTAATATTAGTTGATGTTCACAAGATGTAGTCGAGAGTCGAGAGCTCAGTCGGTGTCTAACGGCCGAATACTCAAACGCCATTTCACGTTAAGTCCCCGCTTTAACTATTCGACAAACCTGTTTTTGGTACAAAACCGGGCGCCTCAAATTGTTTAAGCGGGGACTTAACGTTAAATGGCGTTTGAGTATTAGGCCGTAAGAGTCTTCCTAGCTAGGTAGATGAAATTATAAATCGACCCCAAAGCCCTACACAATGCCCCCTTTTTTTTCTGGGTCTCTTACCGCCCCCCTTTAGGCCTGCAGCGCCCACAAGGGGGCGTTATCGCCCAAGTTGGGAAAGACTGGTCTAAATGATCTTTAATAAATAGTAATTAGTTCTTGATAGTAATTAGTGGTGCGATACGAAGTCTGAAATTGCTCTCTGCCATAGTTACAGTGCGACGTACAGTACAGTACGTAGTACAGTGACGAGTATGTCTACCTGGGACAAACTGTCCAACTTTGAGAAAGAGATCAATTGTCGAATCCGACTCGGTTGGGCAGCGTTTGGGAAACTTGGCAACATCTTTTCGTCAACAATACCGCAATGCCTCAAGACGCAAGTCTTTAACCAGTGTTACCAGTGATGACATATGGAACAGAGACGTGGTCACTCACAATGGGCCTCAAAAGAAAGCTCAAGGTCACTCAGTGAGCTATGGAGAGCGCTATGCTTGGTATTTCTCTACGAGATCAAATTAGGAGATCCGTAGAAAAACTAAAGTACCCTTCACCCGTCAGACGTCAAAAATGAAATAACCGTCAAGCGTCAAGGCAAGCGCACAGACACGCGAGCATTTTATCGCCGTGCGTTTGAACTAAGATTTCACAATATTTTAATATGGAACATATATGAAGAGGTTACCTTAAAATGATCGCAAGTACATTATCTATCCGATTATATAACTTTTATTTCAATCGGCTGAAAAACAAAATTGCAAAAAATTGCGATTGCCCATACTTTAGGAACTTTTTCACTTTATTTTTAAGAAAAATCGTTACAGCTCGTTATGTATTGCATAAGCACACTATAAAAAATGTTATATACAATATTTGTTATATTATTTACAAGAATAAATCATTAAAATACATTAATGTATGTAGTATAATTTTATATAAATAATTTAAATCAGCCCCGCGGTGGTGGTGTCGTATTACCTACTTGCGTTTAACCTGAGATCTCTCCAGGGAATGGGCAGGGCACATTGCTCATAGAACTGATGGCAGCTGGGGCACAAAGGTTCTAGAATGGAGACCGCGCACCGGAAAACGCAGCGTGGGACGACCTCCAACGAGGTGGATAGACGACCTGGTGAAGGTCGCTGGTAGTCGTTGGATGAGGGCGACATGTAACCGCTCGTTGTGGAAATCTAAGGGGGAGGCCTTTGTTCAGCAGTGGATGTCCTGTGGCTGATATGATGATAGTTACAATGAAAGTTGTGTTTTTATTCATCAACGTTATATCCGCTAAAAAGTATAGGTAAGTGCACATACCGAATCAATATATTCGATTGTTTGACAAATTTAAGTACTTCCGGAACCTATAGGTACAGGACGTCAGCTACTCATCACCGAGGTCCGTCCGTCCGGTACACTACTTATCATCAGTTATATTATGCGTCCTATATAATAGGGGGGTGAGCCTATTCCTACACACCAGGCCCAAATCCAGACTCCCTGATACTACTGGGAATTTCAAATAATGAAACCCAATAAAACTTTGCCCAGTTTAAGAACTTTATCGCTATTAGTTACACGATTTTTTTTCTTTTTGAATGTATGAATTGTTTCATCGAATCGATTTAGTAAGCCGCGTCGATTAGAAAAATCGACTATTTTAGTCTAAATAATCGGCTAGCACGTAGTACTATTATTAAAGTATTGTGGTGAATCTCTTTTATCTTTAACATACGAATACGAAGTATCTTACTACCTACTCTACCTAGTCTGTGACCAGTGTTGCCACCTTAGCGATTTTGTCACTAGATCTGGTGACTTTTAACCCCTTTTGGCGATTTATTTCTGTCGTTTAGCGATTTTTTGTTTTTAGCGACTTCTAGCGATAATTGAGTCGTCTTCATCTATCCTAAAAAGATTCTATACAATATGAATTACTATTTATATTCTTGTATTGTCATTACGATATAATTATTACAACCAAACAATGTTACCTATTTTTACAATTACGGTTGTTTTTCCATACTTAGAATTTGTTGATGTAATAAAAAATCTGGTTTTTGACATATTTTAATGTTTGTTACCGTAGTTTGATACACAATAAAAAGTGGAATTGAGTCACAGCGTTTATTGTTATTACTTAACAGTAGTAGTAGTCGGTTGTTTATCCGTCACCTGCGGGCAACTCATAGTGCCTAATAATAATGGTACACACCGGGTTCCAAACTCCCTTAGTCATCTTCTACGACACCCATAACATGAGATGGGGTAGCCCTAACCGTGACCTAACGTGATTTGAACATGTACTGCCGCTTGAGTTGTCTGTCCAGTACTATCGATACTTCGATAGATGGCATTACAACATTGTTTCTACTAAAACATTTTTTTTGGGATTTCTGGTGACTTTCGCTTCGAATTTAGCCCAATCTGGTGACTTTTGGGTGTTGATCTAGCGACTTTAATTTTTATGAGGTGGCAACACTGTCTGTGACATAGGTAGTATCTCTAATTAGTCTGTGACCTGTGTCTTTAACTCTCAGTAGAATTAGAGAGTACTTTATTTTTTGCTTTTGTTAAACTCTTTGGCTAACATTTATTAGGAAATACATATTTTTTGTTACATTCTTCATAATGGGGATTAAAGAAGCTAACATATATTTAGACAACCAATGGAACACGTACTACGCTGGCCAAACTATCAACGGCAGAATAGAATATGATTTCGACAGTCCTAAAAAAGTTCGAGGTATGTAGCACATACGATTATTTTTTTATTATGGTCTCTGACTCATACATTAGTATGAGCACGGAAATAAAACCGTAATTTACGAAGGCGTTGAGCAATCTGGCTCTCTGAAAGTGTATGAACCATGGTATTTTAATTTCTTAAACAGGTATCCATGTCAAGTTCAAGGGAGAAGCTCATACTGAATGGTGTGAAAGTAAGAATGAAGAAAATGCTGAAGGCAAGACAGAATCTTCCGATACTATGCATACAGGCCATGAGGAATATTTCCAAGTTTCATATTATCTACTGGGCAGCAATTCTGGTGATTATATGCCATTTTATCTAAGATATACCAAATCATGACAACAGTACTGAGAGAGTCATATATCCAGAACTAGGCTGCTTTTTAGACAGAGTTGGTTACAAATACTGGTATTTATTTTAAAATATACTTATGATGCAATTGGTATTCAGATCTTTAAATATTTACTGTTATATGTTCATGTCATTAAAATGAATGATCAAATTGATTTTGAATATAACTTAGATGTTGTAATTATGTAATGCTACCTTGATCTATTTATATATTAGTTCTGCTATGATTTATTTACCATTGACTAATATTCTAACTGTGCTGTGCCCATCCAGACCAGTTGTTGCAATCTTTAGGGAGGCCTGTGTCTAGCCGTTTATTACCTTTGGTCCTTTACCAATATGACAAACATAATTTAATTTAATGGTATCAACTATAATAAAACAATATTAAACGGGTTAGATCACATATATTATAGATTTTAATGGCATCAAACTAAAAATGTTTGCTTACTTAAGGCTAATAAGATTTTGTTATTGGAATTACCTTTTATTCACATAGCAATAGAATATGACCTAGTCAAAATCTGCTTGGTATCTTGTTAGTACATTTATTATTGACTTAGAGCCTGGCCAAAATATTAACCTTTCATTCTGTAGCTGGCTACAGAACATTTATTTAATAATATGAATTAGGAAGTTATACTGCCTTCACTGAAAACTGAAGAGGATTTGTCACATTATCCCACTTGTTTTTCATTCCAATTTGTACTTTGCTACATTAATATGAACTGGCACTGCATGCAGTGAGAGATCCAGTCCATTAACTGGATTGGTGGTCTACTTTTCAATTAAGCACCTCCATTCCAGCGCAACTGGAAATGTGTAGATGGCCCATCCAGTGCCATTCCAGTGCCGGCAGAAACCACCGATTATTTGGTCATACAGTGAACAAGTGTTGTTGTTTCTTGTGGATAGGTACTTTGTTGTTTGCAACAATGGTGAAAAAGTTTACTGAAGATCAAACTTTACAGTTTGCTACTTTGTACACAAAACGTGTGTTTATGGAACGTAATCACATCAGAATATTATAAAAACAAAGCCAAGCAAATTTAAGGTTTTGCTGTGGTGCATGTGAAAAATAAAATTTAAGTAAGATTTGATTGATTAAAAGTAAGTAAGTGTGATGGTGAAGAGGAAAACACAGGTATGTATTCCTTGAACAGTTACTTATTTATTTGCTTCAATTTTTGCTGATTTGCAGTGACTAAAAAGACAACCATTTTTAAATGATTTTGGGACTCAGCATTTGTCACACTTCTATTTTCTATTCTATTTCTATTTTCCAAACTGATGTACGCAAACCAATAATTATGGTCAATAAGTGCCATTAGTACAATGCTATTTTCTATCTGTTTACATACCTAATAAATTAGTCTTTATCTAGTGGTATATTTCCTCACATACTGAAAACATCTGTAATTAAACCTCTAAACGAAACTATCTTTAAGAAAGGTGATAATTTTTTTTGCCGATAATTACCTACCCATCGCCTTAATACCAATATTTTCTACAACAATTGAAAAAGTTATGCATGCTAGGATAGTAAAATTCTTTGGTAAATATCATATATTGAAAACACAATAAAATTGCTTCCAAAGGGGAAAATCAACAACCTTAGCCGCATTTTCGATGATCAGTAAAGTCACAGAATATATTGTTAAACGGGTACCCACAACGGTAGTATTTGTCAATATGAAGCTTTTGATTTTGTAGCCCATAATTTGCTTAAGCTTTAAGAGGTACTGCAAATTTGTGGCTTAGTAGCTATCTATCTAATAGAACTCAATATGTGTAAATAAAAAATTATAGAAATTAAAGTATAGAACCAAAATCCAAATCTAACACTAAATATAAAAACAGGAGTTCCACATGGAAGTATTCTGGGCCCATTACCTTCCCTCATTTATATACAAATATACATGGTCTGCCAAACGTTACCACCCACAAATGCACGCTTTTCGCAGATGATATTTCAATCATAGTACCTAAAAATGATAAAATAAATAAATCGCATAATGATGACATTAATAAAATAGTTAACAACATAATAACATGGATGGAAAATAATAATCTAAAATTTAACATCAACAAGATATCTACATACAATTTCATAACCATAAAAATAATTAAGGTGACATAAAACTGACTTATAGAGATAAACAAATACAATAGGCTAATAGTGTTAGTTTTCTGGGTATACTCCTCGATGACATGTGTACATGGAGTAACCATATTGAAAAAATATGCGATAAGGTTACTAACTTTTCGTGTGCCCTCTGGCGTTTGTCCAAAATATCAACGAGACGAGCCGCCTTGCAAACGTACCATACATATGTAGCATCGATATTACGATATGGCATTCTATTATGTGGTAATTCAGTACGTGTCAATATAGCTCTCATTCCCCGAAAACGTTGTGTACGTGCCATATGCAAAGGGAATACGTTGCAAACAGCTGAGATTACTAACTGCACCTTGTCCATACATTCAAGAATCTTGTATATTTGTTAAATCCCATTCAAGTTTATTTGAAAAGGTTGGGGAAGGCTGCGCATACAAGACCAGATGCCTCGAAAAACGGAGACTACCACTTATAAAAACAGAATTGTACAGACATAACTGCTATCCCATGAGCATAAAGATTTTTAACAAACTATCATCATTAAAGTTCTAATATGTACTACTACCGGATTCTCGTTTTAAAAGGGCACTTCGTAATTGGCTTATCGATAAGGTGTTGTATAGAGATGGGCGTCGGGTAAAGCCCATTAGGATAAGATCCAGGTAAATTCCTATTTACCCAGGTAAATACTCAAACCATGGGTAAATATATTTAATAACAGTAATATTAAATTAATTATGTGTTTACTTCTTAAAACATCAAAATAGCACTAATTTCTTAAACTACGACTAAAATACTGATTTGAAATAAAAAATGTTAAGTTGTACACAGCAACACGTTAAGCTCGACACCATATATAACCATAACTATGCTATATGCGATGCACAAAATTGTTGGAAAGGGAGTGCGTATCGTGGCATCGGCCTATCATGCTTTGCGCTTACGCACACAGATGCACTTTTCTGAAGAAAAAAATCGCTCGCCGTTCGGATCCCAACGTGAAGGTTCGAATATGAACATTATGGATATGCAGATAATGTTCATATTCATATAAACGCTTGCTTTGCTTATGATAGTAGTCTAGAATGCGGTTTATGAATCTCGCCCGAAGTAATAATTTTATTGATCTAATTGCTAACTAATCAATTTTCATATTTGTTACTATTGTTGAACCCCGAGGTAACACACATAGGTTATGTTATAGTATACATTATATATATATAGTACCCATTACTGTCCCGCCGCTGGGCACGGGCTTTTTCTCACGAAGAGAAAGGTTAGGCCTTAGTCCACCACACGGCCTAGTGCGGCTTGGCCTCAGGTGTGCAGGTCAGATAATTATTCTGATCCGCACATGAATCTGAAAAGTGAGAGGTGCGGCCGGGAATCGAACTCAGTTTGAGTTATGTATGGAAGGGCAACTTTCAACCACTATGCCATCACTGCTCTTGTTATATAGTATGATTTGGTTGTTAATGCTCAACTATTTTTTTAAGTTGATTCAGCTTACGTTCTGTCTTTTGGAAGTCATAAATACAATTATCTAACTAACGGCCGAATGCTGAAACGCTACTTAATATTAAGTCCCGCTTTAACTATTTGAGCCGTCCGGTCTCCTACCGAAACGGGTTTTTCGAATAGTTAAAGCGGGACCTAATATTAAGTGGCTTTTCAGTATTCGGCCGCATCTACACAAATAAATAAAATTGAAGTGTCTGTTTGTAATGTCAAAATAACAGCTTTTTACTAAATGCATATGATGATGATGTACGTTATATATAACAAAAAAACAATTTTAATTTTTTTTGTCTGTCTGTCCGTCTGTCTGTCTGTCTGTCTGTCTGTCTGTCTGTTTGTTCCGGGTAATCTCCGAAAAGCCTGAATCGATTTTGACGGGACCTTCACTGGCAGATAGCTGATGTTATAAGGAATAACTTAGGCTACTTTTATTTTAGAAAAATAATTAGAGTTCCGCGTAAAAAAAAACCCCTTGAAATCCAATATATATATTCTATGTCAAGTGTCTATGTCGAAGTACTCTAAATTTCTTTTAAATTGACCGCGGGTGAAACCGCGGGTCCCAGCTAGTTACATATATTATGCATTCTAATGGAAATGGAACATATGTGGTCATCCGAATGTATTGTTTTTTTTTTTTTTTTTTTTTTTTTTTTTATAAAACGGGGCAACCCACACTAGGATTTCTCCTGTGTCGTGGGTACGTTTACAGACATGAATTCCACATACAATACACCTAGACCCGGAACAACTACCTGCAAATCATACAAATATTTGTTCAAAGTCAAAGTTTTTTATTTCAAATAAACCAAATATTGGCATTTATGAAACGTCAGAATCTAAGTTACACGGTTCCAAATAGTTGATCTCGTGGAGAAGAGCCGGCAAGAAACTCCATGGATACTCTTTTAAAATAATTGAGATTACAATGTTGATTGATACAAATTATTGTAATATATATACCGAGAAAAATGTAGGACAATGTGTAAAGATGGTAATATTATAATAATAAATTATTTGCCGTGGCAGTTAACGGCTGACCAGTCCCTACAGACGGCACCCGTTCACGAGCATGACGCATGCATCAGCATCGCTTAGCTCAACCAACCATATTGTAGGGAACCGAACGACCCGATACACAACGCCACCGCCAGCAAGACATTTAAGTGAGTATGACAGACCAATACAGCCAGGCAAAAGACAATCAATATTAGTACTAAAAATAACATCAATGGCTACATGATTCGTCCGTGCGGGAATCGAACCCACGACCCGGAGCGCAGCAGCCGACTGTATCAGCCACTGCACCAACCGACACATGGCGTACCATTAAAATATAAACACATCTTCACTTTGCTTCACGTCAGTGTATAAAGACAGGTTTACAAACAAAATAGCACGTACATTACTTTCATATATTGTTAAAATAGACACATAGGTAATTATCTTATTAAAAGTTCATATCATAGTTTTTTTTTACCTTGGCAACATTGCCTGCCGGTTGTGAAAAACGACGTGAATATTAAATTATTTTATAAAATTGTAAATAATGGATAATTAGTGTTAATAAAGCTTAAAATCAATAAAAATTGTTATAACTGTTAAGGATTTGTGTTTGCACGTTGTTTTGCCGTAAATTAATCGGAATATCAGAAAAAATCTTCTACCGGCTGTCATCTCAACGACTGATTTTAAATCTTCATGAAACCCGGGGAGTATTGTCTTTAATTATACTTAAGAATTATACCCATCACACGTAATCACCTTACCCATTACTAGGATTAGTTATTATAGATACATCTGTGCAGTATTCGTTTTCTAGTTGATATTACTTGCAGTAAAATGAATGCATAGATAATTACAATTACCTACATAAAATACTAATTAAAATCACCTTCTATTTGTATAACCGTAGTCCCCTCAGTTATTCACTATTTTTCTGGAATAACGTACTAGCAAATTAACTTATATACTGCTTGTATGCATTTTATTGTTCTCTTTAACCATACTCTTAATTTTCTGTTCTAATATTTAACTTTGTTTTTCCCTCTGACACTGACTTTCTACATCTTCATTCTTTTCCTTTCCTTGTTAACTTCATACAGTGTGTCTAATATCATATTCCAGGTGCATCTGGGGTATCTGTGATCATGATGACCCGCAGAGCTGCATCCCGTGATATGGAGGACAAACTGAGGGTTACATTGAAGGAGTTAGAGTCCTCTAAACATCTGTGCAATCAGCTGCTACAGGAAAGGGAAGATAGTGAGGTAGAGGTGAAGATATCATTGATAAGAATACTGCCCTTAAAAATGAGTTGGCTGAATTACACATCAAGCACATGGACATACTTGACCAACACCAACATCTCCGTCAACTTGTGTCAGACTTTCAGCAGTGTAGTGACACTCATGAGCTGGCTTTAACACGTATAACAGCACTTGAACTCGAATTGAGTAAGGCTCATAAAGCCATTTCTTATATGGAATCACTCAAAGTCAGCGAACAATCTGAAAACACTTGTAGTCTATTTAAAAAGTTGGTTAGTAGTGTGTCCGTACCATTATGTGATAAGCAAATGCTAACAATTGACTTGACTGGGGATGATACCATCACTAAACATCCCTTGATAGCTAGCCACAATAAAGTAAAAAAATATATTAAGATTAATAGATTAATAAAAAAGTATCAAAATTCCATTAAAAAACAAAAAGTTTATAAGATAAACACTTGCCTTAGGAAGGAACGAATTAATTTGATAAATGAGTTAAATAATTGTCACAAAGAAATAGAACTATGTAGGAATACCTATTATACGGATACAGTTCACTTTCAGGAACAGCTAAAACACAGAGAAACTACTATAAAGGACATTTTTAGTAAATATGAAGCTTCCCAAAATGAGCTGTCTAAGCGTTTGCTGGAGGCCAGTGAACTGGTTGATTTGGTAGCATACAATGCTGAGAGATATGAGTCGCTGACTAATAACCTGACTTGCAGCTGTGCCCGCTCACTGCCACTTACTGAGCCCAAACCCATAGCACACTTACCTGAGTTACTTTATCCTCTACGGAACTGTGTCCCCATAACTACTCAGACTAGAGCTTGTTCGATTGACTCCACACACATGTTTTCAGACAAATTTGGTAAAGGCTTTGGCAGATTACTCAGCCATTATTCTGAGAAATTAGTAACAAATACTTGTTTACCTGGTGCAAGTTACAGTAAATTATTAGATAAAATTAAAATGTCTAGTCTTAACTCCACATCCACTGCCATATTGTTGTATGGGGATAGTTTGACAGTTTCAAAGACAGACATTGTACAAGGTGTAGAATTAATGTTAGCTCTTAATGAAAAAAGCAATTGTAAATTTATTATTTGTGCCCTGCCATATTCATCAAACTTAACTCATTTGCAAAATAAGCACATCTATGATCTTAATATGTTTATTTTTAATATAACCAGTCGTCATAGTGATGCTATTTTATATTTTGACACTAATAAATTTATTTATAATTTTAAATTGACAAAAGATTCAATGTATCTGCCAACTAGTTGTAGGAGACAAATTGCTAAACTCTTAGCATATAATATACAAGTAGACACTGGTACCTTTACTGTACCTAAGGTTGTTATTAGTGTTAGTATAAGTACTAATATTGCTATTGATACACCTTGTAGTTTAAACTACTAGGTGGGACAACGGGTAGGCCGCAGCAATTGAATGTGGTACATCAAAACATGCAGGGTCTATCCGGCAAAGAGCTAAAGTTAAGTTTATTTTTGGAAAAGCATAATGTTCATGTTTTATGCTTAACTGAACATTGGTTAAAAAGCCATGAAATTTTATTTATCACTGATGACAATTATTCCATACAAAGTGCGTTTGTAAGAAAGAGTGCAATTCGCGGTGGTTCTTTAGTAATTGTTTCAAATATGTTAAAATGTAAAGAACGTTTAGATCTAGTTAATCTTTCTATCGAGCGCACTGTTGAGTTGTCTTGTGTTGAATTCGAGCTATACATAATTATTTGCGTATATCGACCACCCTTAAGTGATTTTAACTTATTTGAATCAGTGATGGAAGATACACTGACTAAAATAAAATCCAGTAATAAAAGCTTAATAGTATGTGGAGATTTCAATGTTAACATTTTAGATGCTTCTCCAATAAGTATTAGAATACTTAATCTCTTTAAATCGTTTAATTTAAGGAACTTATTTTTGGAACCAACCAGAATTACAGCACTTTCTGCTACTTGCCTGGATAATATATATAGTAATTGCGATGCCACAAATAAATTCATTATAAGTGATTTGACATCTGACCACTGTGGACAAATAGCGAGATTTCCCAATCTTTTTTTAAACAAGTCACATAAAATAGTATGCATACCATTCACAATCAGTAAATGTATTCGTTTTAAGAATAGTATTGCCTCCAAAATTAAACCTTCGATATTAGAGCATAATAACCCGAATGACATATGTAAAGCTCTTTTCGATGTAGTGAAGAAAGAGTTTCAAACTACTTTCAAGACAAAGACATTAAATATCAATCGTACTACTGCCCCTTTTAACCAATGGGCCACTGAAGGCATATACAAAAGTCGAGCGAAACTATACGAGTTATATGGTATGAAAAAATACAAATTTGATGCTCCGTTTGTAAATTATGTTAGAAACTACTCTAAAATATTTAAAAAGGTTTGCACCATGGCAAAGTCTAAATTTATTAGTAATAAAATCAAACATTCGAACAACAAAATAAAAGCTACTTGGAAAGTTATCAATAATGAAATGGGTAAGTCATTTAAACATGACAAACTTTTTGAGATTATTCATAACGATAAATTAGTTAGTGAAGGACCTGAGGTAGCTCGGGTCTTTAATCAGTTCTTTGCCAACATACCTGTAACCACGACTCGCTCCTTAAAGTCATCTTCAATCGCCGCTGAAAAGTTATTGCGTGATAGTGTGCCTGAATGTAGTACTTCTTTCGGATTTGAACATATTGTACCACATGACATAATAAACGTTTTTAAGTCACTTAACCCTAAAAATACTGGTGATTTTTGGGGAATTTCTGTTAAACTTATAAATAATATAATTGATATTGTCGCCCCTTATCTTGCTGTTACTTTTAATAAATGTGTGGATGAAGGTATTTTTCCTGATCTCATGAAGTATAGTAAAGTCATACCTTTATTTAAATCTGGTTCCAAAAGTGACATAGGGAATTTTAGGCCGATTTCTATATTACCAGCGTTTAGTAAAATATTTGAAAAATTAATTCTTAAACAGCTTCTGAGATACTTTAATCTAAATTGCCTGCTTCACACTGAGCAGTATGGCTTCACGAAAGGTCGTTCAACAACAGATGCAGGTGTAGCTCTAATTAAACATATTTATAATGCATGGGAGAACTCAATGAATGCAATTGGAGTGTTTTGTGATCTTTCGAAAGCGTTTGATTGCGTTCACCATGACACGCTTTTACGGAAATTTTCTCATTATGGTGTTGATAATATTGCACTTAGTGTTATTAAATCTTATCTAGATCATAGGGTTCAGTGCGTTGATATTAATGGAGAAAAATCTTCCGGACTGCCCATTAAATTAGGTGTGCCTCAAGGCTCAATACTGGGGCCGTTCTTGTTCTTGGTATACATTAACGATTTACCGTACTTTCTAAAGGATAGGTGTGACGTTGTACTGTTTGCAGATGACACCTCCCTTATTTTTAAGGTAGAGAGAAATAGACAACACTTTGACGAAGTGAACAGGGCACTGTCACTGGTTACACATTGGTTTACGGTGAATAACTTAGTACTGAATGCCAAGAAAACGAAGTGTATTAAATTCACAATGCCGAATGTAAAGAATCTAGGACCCAACATTCTTCTCAATAACGAGTTACTCGAAAATGTAGATACCACTGTGTTTCTAGGTATTACAATAGATAAAAGACTCCAGTGGGGGGCACAAATGTCATGTCTCGCAGGAAAGCTCAGTTCTGCTGCTTATGCTGTCCGAAAAATTAGACAACTTACCGACGTGGATACAGCTCCGTTAGTATATTTTAGTTATTTTCACAGTATCATGTCCTATGGAATTCTATTATGGGGCAAAGCTGCAGACATTGAAAGTATATTCATTCTGCAGAAACGAGCTGTTCGTGCAATATACCAGTTAGGAGCAAGGGTTTCTCTTAGAGATTATTTCAAGGACATTGGTATTCTCACTGTTGCATCACAATTTATTTTTGCCAACATAATTTATATCAGGCAAAATATAAGTTCATACGCCAAAAATAGTGACGTTCACAACGTCAACACTAGAAATAGGCATAAATTATGCGTTCCCTACCATAGATTACACAGAGTGCATGGCTCGTTTGTGGGGCTTGGTATTCGCTTTTACAATAAACTACCACATCGTTTACTAGAGTTGCCATTTCATTCCTTTAAATCTAATATTAAATCCATACTTGCCTAAAAGGCGTATTACACCATAAACGATTATATAGATGATAAAAGTTGCTGGTCTCTGGGTTCAGCTCAAGATAATCTTTATTAACACGTATGGAGTAAGTTTGGCTGAGTGAATATTATATATTCAATCTTTTATAATTTTGACATTATTGTAATTTACTACTGTTATTATTATTTGATCATTTTTATGTTCATTACTTGTATTGACATTTGAGTTGACTTATTTAAAATTTCATAAAATTCTATGTTATTTACATCAATTTAATATTATGGCATTGATTGACTATTAGTTAATATTAATATTGTTCTTGTGACATTAATTTATAATATTTATAAAAAACTGTAAATGTGTGAGCATCATGTAGCCATTAATGTTATATGTTAAGTACTTATTTTGATTGTGTCTTTTGCCTGGCTGTATTGGTCTGTCATGCTCACTAAAATGTCTTGCTAACGGTGGCGTTGTGTATCGGGTTGTTCGGTTCCCTACAATATGGTTGAGCTAAGCGATGCTGATGCATGCGTCATGCTCGTGAACGGGTGCCGTCTGTTGGGACTGGTCAGCCGTTACCTGCCACGGCAAATTCATTATTGTAATTTTATTGTGGTATGTTTCATCTTTACACATTAACCTACATTTTTCTCTGTATATGTTTTATAATCATGTGTACCTTATACAATTAACATTGTAATCCCCAACTATTTTAAAAGAGTATCCATGGAGTTTCTTGCCGGCTCTTCTCCATGAGATCAACTATTTGGAACCGTGCAACTTAAATTCTGACGTTTCATAAGTGCCAATATTTGGTTTATTTGAAATAAAAAACTTTGACTTTATTTAAATGCAGTAGGTGCAGCAATATAGAGTGGTGTATATTGGAATACGTATTCAGAATGCAATAAAAAAATTGCTGCAATGTGATTTAAAATTATTATTATTTTATAACATTTCAACTACTGAACCCGGGCTTCTAAAAAACCAATGTATTTTTTTTTATATTAACGGTTTATAAATATCTATTATAAATTATAATGAACGTAAATTCATACTACCACGTACGTAGCTTCATTATTAGTGGGTCCAATTTCGCCATTCTGCTTTCAATATTCTGTGAATTTCACACACACACACACAGTCACAGAGACAGTTCACAGGACTAGTCATCGGACTATTTAATAAAGTAGTGATGTCGTTTTAATCCTCGACTTCCTACTGTTTTTTTTAAAGATTCAAATTTTTGGACGTGGACGCAATTTATGCTGTTCTTTCTGTATTTAGTCGGTACGTGGCCGAGAACACTACACGGTAATTCTGTTGCGGCTGAGGTACATGGAATGGTCAACAAAGGAATTGCTATTTACTGAGAGATCTTGATGCACAGATCCACCAGACCAGGATCCATATCTGTTACATTTCTCCATATAAATCAGTCTTTCCCAACGTGGGCGATAACGCCCCCTTGTGGGCGCTGCAGGCCTAAAGGGGGGCGGTAAGAGACCCAGAAAAAAAAGGGGGCATTGTGTAGGGCTTTGGGGTCGATTTATAATTTCATCTACCTAGCTAGGAAGACTCTTACGGCCTAATACTCAAACGCCATTTAACGTTAAGTCCCCGCTTAAACAATTTGAGGCGCCCGGTTTTGTACCAAAAACAGGTTTGTCGAATAGTTAAAGCGGGGACTTAACGTGAAATGGCGTTTGAGTATTCGGCCGTTAGACACCGACTGAGCTCTCGACTCTCGACTACATCTTGTGAACATCAACTAATATTAATTACGATATAGCTCAAACTCGGTTCGATATAAAAGACCGCAGGCAATCATGTTTTAACAAGTTTTTGTTAAATAATCCGAATTGTACATTCCTATACCAATCGGCTGGTTCTATAATACTTGTTCTTGCTTGTCGAGTACGATTGGGCGTCGAATGAGATAAACGAGTTTATGCTCGTTTGTCTTATTCCTGTTGGTGCGTGCTGCTTATGCAATCCTATATAAACGACGTAAATTTATTTTATTTTCATTTGCGGTTTCGCGCATAATAGATAAGCAGTACTTGATTTCAACACTTACGTATTTCTTAAAACAAAACAATGTCGGAAGTAAAAAAGAAGAAACGGCAATACTCTGCGGAATATATTAAATTCGGATTTATTGAAAATCCCACAAACCCGTCGTCGCCTTTGTGTCTTCTATGTCTAAAAACATTTTCGAACGAAGCAATGAAGCCTTCAAGACTGCAAGATCATTTTAATAAAATGCATCCAGATAAGACAGAAAAGAATGTAGCATATTTTCAAGACCTAGAGAAGAAGCATAATACTCAGCCAAGTATATCAAAACTATTTTCGGCGGCTGCTAAGCAAGATGACGACGGACTTCGAGCTTCGTACAATATCTCTTTGTTAATTGCTCAAAAAGGCAAACCACACAACATCGGAGAAGAGTTAATTTTGCCAGCAATAAAGGAAGTAATAACTACTATGCTTCATAAACCGGCCGCAGATATTATCCGAAAAATTCCTTTGAGTAATAATTCTGTGCAAAGACGAATTGATGAAATGGCTGAAAACATTGAAGAATCATTGTGCAATCATCTGAGGACTAGTCAATTCTCAATTCAGCTCGATGAGTCCACTTTACCAACTAATGAAGCGTTGTTGCTATCTTACGTGAGGTTTATTAAAGATGAGAAAATACGTGAAGAACTATTGTTTGCCAGAAATTTGGAGACAGATACAAAAGGCGAAACCATATTCAATACATTGGAAAAGTTTTGTGAAGAGAAAGAGATTCCTTTGAAAAATATTATATCAGTTGCTACGGATGGCGCTCCGGCTATGACAGGGCGCCATAAAGGCTTCATAGCATACTTTAAGAATAAAATTCCAGATGTCCTTGCTATACATTGCGTTATTCATAGACAACATTTGGTTGCTAGAAACTTAAGTGAACGACTATTTCAATCACTGCAATATGTCATCAAAGCAGTCAATAAAATCCGTAGCAGCTCTTTGAATGATAGATTATTTCATCAGCTTTGTGTTACTAATGACGAAGATTTCAACCGTTTGTTGCTTCATACTGAAGTTCGTTGGCTGTCAAGAGGCAATTGTCTGATTCGATTTTACAACCTGTTTGACTCTATGATAGAGTTCTTGGAAACTAAAGATACAGAACTGCGCAACAAGCTCATAATATCAAAGAATGATATAGCTTACATGACAGACCTGTATAAAATGTTCAACGACATGAACCTCCAACTTCAAGGCGATGAACTAAATTTAATTAAAACAAAAAATGTCGTTGCTGCTTTCGCAGCCAAACTGCTTCTGCACAAAAAGAATATGGGCAGACGTGAGTTTCACAATTTTCCGAATTTATCAGTATACTGCAGTAACGACGACTTGTTTGCCTACTGCCAACATTTGGAAAACTTCCACATTGACTTCACCGAACGATACCAGGACATTTTAAACTTGGAAATACCAGACTGGGTGGTGGATCCGTTTTCAAATGTCAACACAGCAATGTCACCTCAGCTGGAAGAAGAACTTATAGAATTGACAACAAACGAAGAAATAAAAATCAAGTTCAAAAATGGATATCAAGAATTTTGGCTACAAAAACCGATCCCGTAATTGTACCCTGGATTGTGGTCAATTGTTCAACGATTTTTGATAGCATTCCCATCGTCATATTTGTGTGAACGTGGATTTAGTGCTGTGGCAACGCTGCTTACTAAAAAGAGAAATCGTTTGCGTGTTACCGAACGTGGCGACTTGCGGCTGTTTTTGAGTAAATTGGAACCTGATATCAACAAACTTATTGAACAGCATCAGATTCAACCTTCACATTAGTTTTTATATAAGAATTGATTATGTTTGTTTTATTTTCAATAAAAGATACTCTGTCGGATTACTATAAATTTGCGTTTCAATAATCAGTTATAAGTACTTAGCGGTTTTTAAGTATGTTTAAAAATGGGGGCGTTAAAAAATAATTTATTCTTAAAGTGGGCAGTAGACAAAAAAAGGTTGGGTACCCCTGCTATAGACACACAAGCCACTGATGACTCATTAAATGTAGTGAGTGATAACCCGGAAATCAGAATACATTTTAATATCATCATGAATGTTTTCAATAATCTATCTATCTTCTATATTATATGATTATTGATATAGCATCTATATATACAAAAATTAAATGTTCGTTTGTTGAAAATCGCAAACCTAAAGTCGCGGACCGATCGTTTTGAAATTTTTACACACCGTTGTATTCATATACGCGCATGTTTTTATTATATCAGGAGACTCAAAATATATATATATATAAAAAAATAGTTTGTTTGTTCAAAATTGCAAATCTCGCTAAAGTTCTTTACAGATCGTTCTGAAATTTTTACATATCGTTGTATTCATATACGCGCATGTTTTTATTAAACCAGGAGACCCACTGTTTTTTTTACACAGATTCAAAATCGTGTTCTAATTACGTGCATTTAGCCACAGCAACGC
Source organism: Diloba caeruleocephala (assembly GCA_947459985.1). Classification (NCBI taxonomy): domain Eukaryota; kingdom Metazoa; phylum Arthropoda; class Insecta; order Lepidoptera; family Noctuidae; genus Diloba; species Diloba caeruleocephala. The sequence goes on from OX381618.1 coordinate 11,791,803, forward strand.
GTGGCAGGGTAAAACTAGTGCATGGTAAAAACTTTATAGATATTTAATAAAAAAAACATTTGTTACCTTGTTGATGTGATCTTTTAATTTCTTGACATACTTCTGGTATAATTGCTGAAATAGTTGATTTTACCATTTGAAACATATGACTGAGCTGTTACTATTTCCCGTACCTAAAAGAAGTCACTCTGACTTCTAGTTTTATTTTCGTAGGTATAGCATCTGTGCCGTCTCTACGGGGAGGTCGTGCGGTCCGTAACCCTCTACGGGACGCCTGTATGGTCAGCTCGACTGTCAGGCACCCAGAGCTGCAGCGCAAAGTGGCTATCCGGATCGCACAAGGATACCGAACAGTGCCCTACAAGGCCGTATCTCTCCTGGCGCGTTTTCTGCCTTTCGAAATCCTGGCAAAGATGGATGCGTGGGTCTACGATCAGACACGCTTCCTCCGCTAGAGCGGCGAAGGCGCGTCATCAGGGGCGTTGGATAGGCTGCGGCGGCTAGCTCGGCGGCGCGCACTTTGAAAGTGGCGTCACCGCCTGCGGATGTAGTTTGCGATCAAGTGCGTCGTGGAGGCTGTCCTGTTGGTCTTTGGAGGCTGGCTCAGAAGGAGCGAGCGCGTCACCTACCGACTGACGCAGGTGTTCACCGGGCACAGTTGTTCTGGTGCGTACCTGTACAGGATAGGACGCGAGGCCATGGCACAATGCCACCATTGTGATAGCGATCAGGACACCGCACCGCACAACACGCTCGAGGCATGCCCTGCGTGGGCCACCGAGCGGCGGATCCTGGTCGATCGGATCGGGCAAGAACTCTCTCTGCTAGCAGTTGGGTCGGCTATGTTGGCAGATCTGATCAGATGAAAACTGGAATGTAGTGGTCTCCTTCTGTGAGAGCATCATGCTCTAGAAGGAGACCGCAGAGCGGAATGGGGAGAGGGCCGGTCCTACTCGAAGCAGGAGGAGACGGTGCCGGTGAAACAACCGCCCTGGCACCTAATTCCCATAGAAAACCCCTGCCGTCGCTATAAGGCGAGGGGCCTCTGGGTTCGTGCGTAGATTGGAGAATCTGCGTGCCCACACCGAGCGACCCACGCGACGACGGTGGCGTGCATATTTTGGCACGCGCTGCCGTGTGCGCATAGCACAGCGCACAGGGATCCTCTAGCGATGTGCCTATAGACGTGGCACCAGTGGGCGGCTCTAGTGTGATCATACGTGGACCTGGAGCCCTCCTTAGGTGCCGAGAATGACCGCCCCAGTGGTTTTAGCCGGTAGGAGTCCGGCCATGCCCCTGGTTCCCCGCGGCGGAGGGGTAGCGAAGTTCATGGAGAATTTCAACTGGGCCCAATAAAAAAAAAAGGGTATAGCTGTAAAAAATGTAGATTCAAAATTTTCTGCTGTTATTCTCATTACCAATCTATATTTAGAGGAATCTTCTGTTTTAAGTTGTTGCAAATGCATTGCTGAACCTTCTTTTTCGTTTCAAATTAGCTTCTCATTTTTAGTTCCTTAACAACTTCATCTATAACTTGTAACACTGACAATAATTGTCCATGTTTTAAACATTTTCTTATCTGCTTTCCTTCCTGAAATCATTGTCAGTGGCAATGACTGGAATAATGTAGACAATTGCCACTCCAGTCCAGTGCTGGTTTGGATAGTTGTACTGGAGCGCTACTGGAATAATGTGAACCTGGCATTATTTCGCCTTACTATGTATTATAGGCGTATAATGGAAGAACCAACACCAAGCACGCAATATACGAGATGAGAGATGTAAAAAGAAAAAATATTGAAACAGTGTTTAGCTACAAAAAGTCCCCGACCGCCATGTCGGGGGCCACTCAGCCGAAAATACAATAAAAAAAAAAACACCAAGCACTGCTTTACCTTTGGTATTTTATGACATAAATTACTGTATGAAACTCAAGGTGTTACTCTGATGCATCTGTTATGGGCAGTTTAACATTTAGTAGTTAATTATTGACATTATTTTTTAGGAAATGAAATAGAAATTCCGTCCGGTAAACAAGTATATAACTTTACTTGTGCCTTGCCACCTGTGCTTCCATCATCTTTTGAGGGGCAGTTCGGCTATGTAAGATATACAGTCAAAGTTACATTGGATAGGCCATGGAAATTTGACCAGGAAACCAAGATGGCTTTCACAGTGATTAATGCATTTGACTTGAATCTGAATCCTTCATACAAGGTAAGGAAAGTCTTCTTCTTAATAAAGCTTGTAGCAGTTTTTTTACTTACACTACACTAGGATTTCTCGTCTGTCGTGGGTAAAGTTTACAGATATAAATCTCACATGCACAAACACCCAGACCCGAACACGTAGCGCACAAAGCCTATTGCTTAGCCACTGCACCAACCGTGCCGTCAATCCTGTACATGAACCTCTACCATAGACAGCTACAATGTAGGATTTTTAGGTAGAAAGTGCCATAATTATGAATCTTGGTATGTGATTTTGAATGAATGCAACTAATGCTACTACATAAAAATATCCCTTTTAGGGATAGTACCTTTATGTGACCATTTACGACATAGGATAACGATTCGGTTGAAAACATAAAATGTTTAATTGAATGACAATTTAATTTGATGTTATGTTTGGTGCAGTGCGGTGAGGATTAGATCCCCATACAGAACAAATATTTATTTTGCCTATCAACAGGTGCTCAGGGTCTGGATGTTTGTGCTTGTTAGATTTCTGTCTGTAAACACAACGCGGTCGCTGAGCGGTGGATATAGCTTTATGAAGTTGTACACCTTTTATAAAAGTAATGTTATGTTTAGGAACCAATTCATATACAACTAGAAAAGACATTCTGTTGTTTCTGCTGCGCCTCCCCGCCATTGTCTGTCGATGTTCAAGCGCCTGTGTCAGGCTATGTTCCTGGGCAAGTGATACCAATACGCGTCGATATTGAAAATAAAAGCAATGTGCAGTTACACCTTGTGAAGATTTATTTAAGAAAGGTAAGAAAATCTAGCCTTGCTTTATCATGTAACATCTTACTATGTTTACTATAATTTTGTTATAACTTTTTATTTAACGGTGCGTTTGGCGCAGTGGGTTATTGGTTGGCTTTTTGCGCTACGTGCCGCGGGTTTGATCCCCGCACGGAACAAATATTTCTATGACTAACAGATAGTTGTTCTAGGTTTGGGTGTTTGTGCATGTTAGATTTGTCTGTAAACTACAATATTGGAGGAATCCACGTGTGAGGATCGTATAAAAAGAAAGATAACTAGGTGATATGCATATTCTAAGATCAGACACGCTCCCTCCACCAGAGCGGCGAAGGCGCGCCTCCAGGGGCGTTGGACAGGCTGAGGCGGCTAGCTCGGCGGCGCGCACTTGGAAAGTGGCGTCACCGCCTGCGGGTGCAGTATGCGATCAAGCGCGTCGTGGAGGTCGTCCTGCCGCTCTTTGGAGCCTGGCTCAGAAGGAGAGAGCGCGTCACCTACCGCCTGACGCAGGTGCTCACCGGGCACGGTTGTTTTGGTGCGTACCTGCACAGGATAAGACCTGAGGCTACGGCACAATGCCACCATTGTGAAAGCGACCAGGACACCGCTCAGCACACGCTCGAGGCGTGCTCTGCATGGGCCGCCGAGCGGCGGACCCTGGTCGATCGGATCGACCAAGATCTCTCTCTGCCAGCAGTGGTGTCGGCTATGTTGGCAGAGCATGAAAACTGGAATGCAGTGGTCTCCTTCTGTGAGAGCGTCATGCTCCAGAAGGAGATCGTAGAGCGATCCGATCGAGAAGCCCTCTCCCGATCCCGCTCGAAGAAGGTGGAGCCGGCGCCGGGGTAACAACCGCCCTGGCGCCAAATTCCCATACGCCTGAAACCCTCTGCTGATGCTATAAGGCGGGGGATCTCTGGGTTCGCGGGTGCGTAGATTAGATAGACGGAATCTGCATGCCCACACCGAGCGACCCAAGAGAAGACGGTAGCTCGCATGTGGTTACGCGCTGCCGTGGGACGCTTTGGGGGATCCTTTACAATCCCCCCGGGGAGTGACCGCTTTACAGTCACCCTCTCCGAGATGTGCCTATGGGCGTGTCACCGGTGGGTGGCTCTGGTGTGACCATACGAGGACGTGGAGCTTCCCTTAGGTGCCGAAGATGACTGCTCCAGTGATTTTAGCCGGTAGGAGTCCGACATACTCCTTCGCCCTTCCTCGGGGCGAAGGAAGTTCATGAAGAACTTCGACTGGGCATCAACAAAAAAAATAAAAAAGTTGATATGCATATAGCAATTGTATTCTGTACGTCCGTCTGTGTGTCACTGCAGGGCTAGCGGTACGAACTGAAAATGAGCATAGTTGGAGACCTTTTTGGCATGGAAAGAAAGAAAGAAACATTTATTTCTACGCACCAGACAACACACTACACCCATCATAAAACAATCAATACAGACGAGACATATTTAGAACTAAATAAAAGCAAAATGTTTACTACTCCACAAACAAAAGAATAATGTAAAAATAAAACAGTAATAGGCAGGTAACCCTTTTTAGAATGATTGTGCTTTATGGACTTTGTATGAGATGAGCATAATTTATATTATCTATGGCATCCTTGACAGCACAGTTTACTCTCAGTTAGCTGGATAATGGATATCTCGTTTACATTTCAATTATAAAATATGTATATTATTATTATTGCTTGCCTGTACCGAACCTGTATTTCAATTTTTTTTTCTAGTTTCTTTAATAATAATAATAATGCAGGGCAGTTTGTGGCGAGCTGAATGTGAGTGGCGACACTGCGTACCCGAATGCTGCCGAATGAGTCGGTCAGGGCCTCGTCTCCGGCTTGCCTTTATTGGTTGGTTGGAGTGGTACCCCATGAGTGCCCGTAGGGTCTTCAACTCTAACTTGCCTTAGCTGGCCGATCAGAGGGGGGCCGCCAGAGCTATATGCTCGGGGGTGGAAGTGTCTAATGGCGTAACAACGGGGAAACCCGCTCCGAGTCTTGGAGAGGCGCGATAGTGAAACCGGTGCCGCACCTCTACAACCCTAGCTGCTCACACAGGTGTTGCTCCTTGTCGCCTGTCATCATTTCGGCCGAATGAAGTCCACTGCTGGACACAGGCCCAAAGATCACAACGACCGGTATGGGTGTGTTGTGAGCTCATTGGGGGGTTTTGCCATAATCACCACGCTTGGCAGACGGGTTGGCGATCGCAGTTGAGCTGTTAATGTACTCGAAGGACGCTGCTGCCCATCCTCCGGCTAATCCCTTAGTCGACTTTTACGACACCCACGGGAGGAGATGGGGTGGCGGTTTTCTGAGCCGGCACCACACGGCAAATCGGCTTCTGTTTGGCCTTGAACCCTCTAAGCACACTGATGGAGAGTTCGAGGCTAGGCTACCAGATGAGAAGAGGTGGTCAGGTAATGTCTCATCTCCTATGGATGATCTGAAGCTCTTTGCCCCCAACAATTTGCGACTAATAGAGTTACTGAAGGTAACTGAAACTTTTAGTAATTCAATTAGGATGGAATTTGATGTGGTTAAATGTGCAGTCATGCATGTAAAGCGAGGGAAGATTATGGAATCCGAGGGATTACAACTTTCGGATTCCATACACTTCAGATCCCTTTCCCCATCTGAGACCTATAAATACTTGGGTATGTCTGAGGCGTTGGGTATCAGCGGAACTGACATGAAGCAATCGTTACAGGGGCGCTTCTTCGGCCGCCTGAATAAAGTACCGAAAAGTCTTTTATCAGGCGGTAACAAGGTACGCGCCTTTAACGGCTGGGTCATGCCAGTTCTGATGTACTCCTTTGGCAAACTAAAGTGGACTCAGTCTGAATTGGACGCCCTGGATAGAAGAGTCCGTATATTGCTGACCACAACTCGGATTCATCATCCGCGTTCATCGGTATATACCATAAGGCTGTACATCCCTCGAAAGTGTGGGGGTCGAGGGTTTTAAATGCTAAGATGCTCCACAATCGTGAGGTGTGCAACCTCAGGGAGCACTTTCTCCAAGCTGATGTGGGGATGAACCGAGATGTGGTTGCGATGGACAAGGGACTCACCCCGCTTTCTTTGGCTAAAGAGAACTGGCATAAACCTCTAGTTCTTGACAGACATAATCAAGATGCCAGGATTATCCACCAGCAACTTGCACTGCAATACAATCTTGTGAGTTCAGAAGTGCCATACTACAAGTATGGGCCCGACCCAGTTCTCGAGAATGACCATGTCACATTGTACTGGGATCGATCTATCATCACTGACAAGAACTATTGTAGCCAATAAGCCTGATATAGTGGTGGTAGATCGAGTAGAGCGCCGCACAATGATTGTGGATATAACCCGCATGACGAGAATCTCGTGAAAGCCGAGAAAGATAAAGAACTTAAGTATCTTGACTTGGCGCACGAGGTTGTCGACATGTGGAAGGTAGACTCTGCAGTCATTGTGCCGATAGTTGTTACGGCCAATGGCCTTATGGCCAAGAGCCTCGACCAACACCTTAAGAGGCTCTCGTTAGGCAGCTGGGTCAAGGGCTTGATACAGAAAGCGGTACTCCTGGACACGGCTCGTATTGTTAGGATGTTCCTCTCTCTAGAACCCTGACCACCGGTAGCTTGAACCTTGTTCCCGATGCCGGTGGGCTACTATTTTTTATATTTTAAAATATATATTGTTTTTTTATATGTATTTAAAAATGTAATTTATATGTATTAATTTAAAATAAGATTATCTTCAATCATTAGAATTTTAACATTAATTTACAATCCTTGACTTAAAAGATGGTCTACTCCAGCTCGATTGAAAGTTGGTTCTAGAATAGAATAGATTATACTTTATTGTAACACCATTTGGAAATTCAAAATAAAACTTAATTAATACAATGTACAATGGGTGGTCTTATCGATAAAAACGATCTTTTCTAGACTACCTTAGGATGGACAAGAAAGTCACGAAAAATAATGGGGTAGTCTGTCGTGTACCAATAAGTAGATTATAGTACTATATATATTTTAAAACAAAACTCAATTAAATATATATATGTATATACATAATTATGAATACAGAAAAGTGATATAGTAAAATAAAACGCAATGTGATAACGATGAAACGGCATAGACAAATTACACTATTAAAAGAACAGATAATGTTCTTTTACTAAGTTTTTAAAGTGTTTTTGTTGTACCCCTGTACCTGTAGATAATCCCTTGAGTCTTGACACTTAGTACGGCATCACCGCGCGGTGCCGTGGCGTTTGCGACGCTTCCGCACCACCTCGAGGTGCACCGTGTGGTGACTAGTAGACTAGGCCGTCTCAGTCTTGTCATACGAGGACCTGGAGCCCCCCTTAGGCGCCGAAGATGACCGCCCTAGTGGTTTTAGCCGGTCGGAGACCGGCATGCCATTCGTCTTCTTCTTCCCCACGACGGAGGAAGTTCATGGAGAATATCCACAGGGCCCAATTTTTTTTTAAAAAGGTTTTTCAGTCGCATCCCTTTTCAATCCGGCTCATTGACTCACTGGCACTCTCCGCACAAATGAATAAATTATTGGTGGAATTATTAACTATTTCGGCATCGGGTCTGCTTCCGATTCCTTTTATTCGGTGTATTCGGAGCTACCCATGCCTAGGAAGAACGTTCAGATTCAGACTCGCACAAATCGATATTTCATCATCATATCATCATATCGGCCAATTATACGTCCACTGCTGAACAAATGCCTCCCCTATAGATTCCACAACTGTGTCATCATTTTAGGGGTATTTGCCAATACTCACCACGCTTGGCAGGCGGGTTGGTGAGCGCAGTATGGCTACCGCTTCACAGAAGGGACGCTGCTGCCCATCCCTCTGGTTTAGATTCCCTTAGTCGCCTTTTACGACATCCACGGGAGGAAATGGAGTGGTGCTATATTCTTAATCCGGACACCACACGGACTCGAATCTCGAATCGATATTTAAGAGCGTGATATTAATTGTTCATTATATATCTTTTTAATTTATTTTTGTGTCTCAGCCACGTAGGCCCTAAGATAGACGGCACAGTCAGCGAAATAAATCGCTGAACAATTTTAATTTTTCAAATCGGTAGTACTCTTTATTTTAGAAACGTTGTTCAAGTGTCAAAACCAGATAATAGCCAATTAGGTATAATGTACAGTCAGAATCATATATAAAGTGGCAGCCACGGTAACCAAATATTTAGAAACATCAAAAGTGATCACTGATATCCTGTCAACCATGGTCGTCTAATTGTTCAGGTCACCAATCGTGATCAAATATATCGGAACAACAAAAACGTCATTATATGAGGTCATTCAAACCGTCATTATTATGGTAACAAGCACAGCGCCAGTAGTTTCCAAGCAGCCAAGGTATTCAAAAATGTGTAACACGCTAGTAAAATGAACTTTATCTTAACCTTATAGCGTCTCATTTATCTAAACACAACATTGAACTTGACAATATTGTAGGAATAAAAAATATTTCTTATACCACCTATCTCTTTCATTTCATGCGTGACGTCATTGGCATGTGTTTTGTTTTATGATTATATTTTCAAATTGGCAAATAAATGCGTGCTATGTCGATAACTTTAGTTCTTCTACGGATCTCCTCATTTCTGATTCGATCTCGTAGAGAAATACCAAGTATAGCTCTCTCCATAGCTCGCTGAGTGACCTTGAGCTTTCTTATGAGGCCCATTGTGAGTGACCACGTCTCTGTTCCATATGTCATCACTGGTAACACACACTGGTTAAAGACTTTCGTCTTTAGGCATTGCGGTATTGTTGACGAAAAGACGTTGCGAAGTTTCCCGAACGCTGCCCAGCCGAGTCGGATTCGACGATTGACCTCTTTCTCGAAGTTGGACCTACCTAACTGGACAGTTTGTCCCAGGTAGACATACTCGTCAACAACTTCGAGAACAGAGCTCCCAACGGATATTGGGATGGGCACGACATGGGCATTTGACATGACTTTCGTCTTGCCCATGTCCATTTTAAGGCCCACCTGTTGGGAAACCCTGTTGAGATCATCGAGCATTGTGCTGAGCTCTTGCAGCGATTCTGCCATGACTACGATATCGTCGGCAAATCGAAGGTGAGTGATATACTCGCCATTGATGTTAATGCCGAATCCTTTCCACTCCAGCAGCTTGAAGGCATCCTCCATTGCAGCGGTGAACAGTTTCGGGGAAATTACGTCCCACTGTCTCACACCTCTCTGCAATGGAATTGCCCCCGTGCTCTGTTCATGTACTCGGACCGACATGGTGGCGTTTCTGTATAAGCACTTCAACACTTCAATGTACCGATAGTCAATGTGGCATCGCTGCAGAGATTGCAGCACTGCCCAGGTTTCGATCGAATCGAAGGCTTTCTCATAGTCCACAAACGCCAAGCATAGTGGCAGATTATACTCCTCGGTCTTCTGTATAACCTGCCGCAGCGTATGGATATGGTCTATGGTACTGAAACCTTTTCGGAAACCGGCTTGTTCGGGAGGCTGGAAGTCATCAAACCTGCGCTCGAGACGATTCGTGATGACCCTTGAAAACAGCTTATAAACATGGCTCAGAAGTGAGATGGGTCTGTAATTCTTCAATAGGGTGTTATCACCCTTTTTGAAGAAGAGCACCACCTCACCTCTGTTCCACGCTTCCGGCGTTGTGCCCTCGAGTAAGACGGAATTGAATAGCTTCTGAAGGACTTTAAGTACCGGTGTGCCACCCGCTTTCAGAAGCTCTGTCGTAATTCCGTCCCCACCCGGCGCCTTGTTATTTTTAAGCTGTTTCAAGGCCATCCTAATCTCATACAGGCTGATGTCCGGGATATCCTCGGTATAGTGTCGGGTTAGTTTGGCTCGCGGGTCTTTGTCAGAGCCAATGGTAGGTATAGTTACCGAGGTGTATAACTGCCGGTAGAACTTCTCAATCTCTCTCAAAACCTCTGGCTTAGTCGACGCTACACTGCCGTCCTCGGTCTTCAGCTTCATAATACGACTTTGCCCAATAGACTTGTCTCTTGCGAACACTTTGGAGCCTTGATTCCGCTCAATCGCCTCTTTAACACCGTTGGTGTTAAAGGTGCGGATATCGTGACGCAAGGACTTCCATATCCGTCTATTGAGCAGTCGGTATGCTTCAGCATCACCGGAGGACTGCAGCGTCATGGCGCGTCTTTCTGCCATGAGGTCGAGAGTGTGATCGGAGAACTTTTTTGGTCTACCTTTACTGTGGGCCTTAAAGAACTTAGACCCAACCGTTTGGACAGTTTCTACAAATCTACCATTTAAATCGTCCACAGATACGCAATGTTCTAGGCACTCGAAGCGGTTTTGGAGTTCGAGTTGAAAGCTCTCGGGGTTTTGGATATGAGCATTAGAGGGCCGGAGCGTAGACCTCATCAGACGAGACCTCTCAACTTTGAGATTAATATTCAATGTGCCTCTTACCATTCGGTGATCACTACTGGTTTTCACCCTGTGGATCACAGAGACATCATTGAATATTTGCCTCCTATTGGTCATGATGAAGTCAATCTCATTCCTCGTGGAACCATCGAGACTCATCCAGGTCCATTTCACAGTCCGGTGTTGAACATTTGCAGAATGGTGAGACAACAAGCTTGAAGCAAAATAATTTACTCTTAAAGTTACCATGACCGGTGAGAAATTGAGCCACGCAATGATCGACTTCCAACCATGCACTTGCCAGCCGCTCACGAACGGATGGAAAGAACTGGTATAAGTGACGGCCCTTAATAGATGTGTCCCACCTGCTTTGCCATTCGGCTAAGAGTTCTTCCCAAACACCAGCCTGTGGTTTAAACAATCTGCAGATCCTAACACGATCCCGTTGTAGTAGAAATTCCGCGTCCATGTTTTCTCGCGTCGAGTAGTACATGGCAGCACGTCGCTGTATCTCAAGATTGACTGGCAAAACACCTGCCAGCACAGGCAGAGCTTCAGTACTTACTGTCCTATATGCCTTGCACAAGAATATCAACGCTAAGCGCTGGCTTTATTTATTTATTTATTCAGGTCTTCCCACAGCTTGTGTATACAATATAATATTAGTTAATATATATATGGTAACAGGCCTACACACTAGCCAATTACGGGATAACCAACATTTTCAATAATGAGAACATATTTAGCTTTGGAGCAGTTTACGTCGTACCGCGCCGATAGTAGCCCTATTGGCCCATACAGGTGAACCATAGCATATACAACCCAAGTAAGTAGCCGCGTAAATAGTTTTTAAAGTATAAAATGAAAGACCCAATGTAGCAGTTGATATCCTTGTCAGGGCATAGAAGTTTCTCTTAGCTTATTCACCTTTTTATTTATTTTTTATTTTTTATTTTTTTATTGGTGCCCAGTGGAAATTCATCATGAACTTCCTTCGCCCCGGGGAAGGACGAAGGGGTATGCCGGACTCCTACCGGCTAAAACCACTGGAGCGGTCATCTTCGGCACCTAAGGGAGGCTCCAGGTCCTCGTATGATCACACTAGAGCTAGCTTATTCACCTACAGATCTAATGTGTTCAACGAATGAAAAATTTCTCTCTAATACAAGACCGAGATAGCACACTGACTCCTTTCTTTTAACGGTAATATTATTAAGATTGCCTTTTAAAATTAGTTGAAAGGTTTTTTGCGGAACTAAAACAGGATTGTAAACAATATTATTTTACGATTCTAGACACTTTAAATTCAATACAATGGTACCTATGTACACGCAGGAAGTCTAGCCTAGACAAACCATGTCGATTTTACATAAAACATACCTAGATTGTAAAGTGTACCTGGTACGGTGTGTTAATTTTAAATCATTGTAAATTGAACCCTATGTGGTGAAGATAAAGTTCAGTTCACTAGCGTGTTTCATATTTTTGAATACCTTGGCTGCTTGGAAACTACTGGCGTTGTACTTGTTACCATAATAATGACGGTTTGAATGACCTCATATAGTGACGTTTTAGTTGTTCCGAAATATTTGATCACGATCGGTGACCTAAACAATTAGACGACCATAGTTGACAGAATATCAGTGATCACTTTGGATGTTTCTAAATATTTGGTTACCGTGGCTGCCACTTTATATATGATGCTGACTGTACTACGTACTAGAGTAGCTATCACAAACAAAAAAATAGCGCACAACGCGTGAGCGGGGGTCGCATAGATTTTTTTCATTCTTTGTCTATTGCCGAAATATTTAATTTAATTGCGCATCTTTTAAATATTATGAACTTACTGATGAAAAGTCACTCGTTGACTTTTACATTTGTTTCTCGAGTTATTAGTAGTAACATTATACCTCAATGATAATATCACATAATAAAAAATTGTTTTGTAAAAAAAGGGTATGATGCTAAACAAGCGCACCCTGCAAGCGATTTGAATAATTGAAAATGTTCAAAGCCAACGCCATTTTTTATTTTATTTCAAATAAACCAATTATTGGCATTGGCATTGAAATTTAAGATGCACGGTCCCAGTTAGTTGATCCTGTGAAGAAGAGCCGGCAAGAAACAACCATGTTTTTAAATAAATAAATGTACAGCGACTTTCGAAAGTGACCGTACATAAATCATCATCATCATCATTTCAGCCGAATAAAGTCCATTAACTAATGCTCATTGGAGAGTTTTGGCATAATCGCCACGCTTGGCAGGCGGATTGGCAATCGCAGATCGACTGTAAAGAGACCGCCCCCAGGCACATCTCGAGGGGGATCCATACGAAGTGTGTGGGGTGGGGGGCAGTGCCTGTGGGATCGACCCTCTCCCGAACCCGCTCTGCGGTCTGTTTCTGGAGCATGACGCTCTCACAAAAGCAGACCACCTCACTTAATTTTTTAGGCAGCATAGCCAACACTACTGCTGGCAGAGAGGGATTTTGCGCGATCCGAACGGCCAGGATCCGCCGCTCGGAGCCCACGCATGGCGCTCTCGAGCGTGTGCTGAGCGGTTTACACAATAGTGACACTGTGCCGTGACCTTGCGTCTTATCCTGTTCAGGTACGCACCGAAGAAACTGTGTGCTGCGAATAACTGCTCCAGGCGGAATGTATCGCGCGCGCTTATTTCGGTCCAGGATCCGAAGAGTGAGTGGCAAGACGGCCTCAATGACGCGATTTTACACGTACTGCGGCAACTTGAGCTGCTCGCGCCATAGCGCGTGTGCGCGCCGCCGACCCTGTCATCTCAAACTTCCGAGCGCTCTTGGAGGTTCGCCACCGCGCTCTGCTGAAGGGAGCGTGTTCGGTGATACACCCACACTTCCATCTCCTTTAGGATATCGAAAGGCAGAAAGCGCGGAAATAGAGTGGCCGCCTCAAAGGACACCGTTCGGTATCCTGGTACGATCCTTATAGCCGCTATTCACTGCAGACTGTGAATTTTGGTTCTGTAGCGCTGCACGCCCGAGAGTTGAGATTGACCAAACAGGCGCTTCATACAGGGCCACAAACCACACGTAGAGGCGGCGAACTTTTCTCCATCCCCCAAGATTGGGCAGTAGCCGGTGCAAGGTATCCACTACCTTCTCGACCCTCGGGACATGGCACTGGAAGTGCTCCTCGAAGCCCCTTCAACTGTCAAGGGAGATATTTTATGTATCGGCCCATCCTGATTTGCGCGTCACCAACGCGTATGTACGAACTGGGTGGCTCCCTGCTCCGCGGCAGTTTGTGGAACCATAGCGCCTTGGTTTTGATTCGTCGGTTTCGGTCACAACCGATAAGCCATTAATTGCAGCCACACCTTAATCTACTGTGACAATATTTGGCCCAAAATAATTTACGGCGTCCATTGTGGAAGTGAAAGGTCTCCGCCGTATAGGTAATTGATTTACGGTTAAAATGTTCAATTAATCAATGGTAATTGTTTAATAGTATTGAATAATTTGGACATCTGCTTTGGACTTGCAAAATTACAAAATATAAAAAAGAGCTCAAACTCATATTGTTAAACAGATGATATTATTTTGATTATTTTAAATTTATTTTTTATTATCATTCATTAATTTAAGGTTTATCCTAAAAATATCTTAAAAATGTTATTTATCCAATTTTACTTAATTGTATCATATATTAATTTTACCTTCAACTCAATGTTTTTTGCTATTGCTTATTTTAATGTCATGAATATACTTTGTCTTCATTAAATTTAAATTTTACCTAGAGTATATATTAATGATGTGGTCTTCTGTAATTGGAGGAGCATACTTATTATTGTCCTCTGTGTTACTTAAATAGTTTGTAATTGTGTATCCTCTGTTGGAGATCCAAATAATAAATAAATTGCGTCAAATCGGAGTCGAATATTCATCATCATCATCATATCAGCCAAAAGACGTGCAGTGCTGAACAAAGACGGTCCTCATAGATGGCCGGTTACATACATGTCGTAATTTTGGGGGGAAACTGAGAAATAGCGCTCCTAGCTAATTGCACTCACTGATCGACCTCGTTACGTTACCTAGCGACCTCGTTATATGAAGTATGTCAAAAAATCATAAATAAATAGTTATATAACGTGTGCACGGACATTACAGTTATTCTTGCGGTTCTGGAGATATAAGCATTTTTATACCGGGTCCATACATTTCTTTGCAAAAAACATTATTGTTGCCAATTTGCTTACCAGATTGTATGCTATGACATACATAAGCATGTTTGGTGCATGGTTATTAGAAGCCATTATAAGCAAAAAACCGACACTTTACATTTTTAATTCCTATGTCTTCGAGAGGCTTTTTTCGATCCACTGTGCGTCCTACCTGTTATGACCTACGGAGCCGAAACGCGGCCGCTAGCAGTCGGACCATAAGTTTAAAGTCGCTTAATGAGCTAGGGAACGTGCTATGCTCGGAGTCTCTTTAAAGGATAGAATCCGAAATGAAGATAACCAAAATGATCGACATCATATCAGTCACAAGACGTCCACTGCTGAACAAAGGCCTCCCCCTTAGACAACCAGTGGCCACATGCCGTTCTCATCCGACTCCCAGCGACCTTCACCGGGTTGTCTGTCCACCTCGTTGGAGGTCATCCCACGCTGCGTTTTCCGCATAAGCATAGCTCTCTCCATAGCTCGCTGAGTGACCTTGAGCTTTCTTATGAGGCCCATTGTGAGTGCCCATATCATCGCTGGTCACACTGGTTAAAGACTTTTGTCTTGAGGCATTGCGGTATTGTTGACGAAAAGACGTTGCGAAGTTTCCCGAACGCTGCCCAGCCGAGTCGGATTCGACGATTGACCTCCTTCTCGAAGTTGGACCTACCTAACTGCACAGTTTGTCCCAGGTAGACATACTCGTCAACAACTTCGAGAACAGAGCTCCCCATGGATATTGGGATGAGCATTTGTGTTTTTTATTGTGTTAAAAAAAAACGTTGCCCCCCATTAGGATTTCTCCTGTGTCGTGGGTGCGTTTACAGACATGAATTCCACATACACCCAGACCCGGAACAACTACCTGCAGATCATACAAATATTTGTTCCGTGCGGGGTTCGAACCCACGACCCGGAGCGCAGAAGCCGACTTTATCAGCCACTGCACCAACCGTGATTTGACATGACATGTGACGTCTTGCTCATGTTCATTTTAAGGCCCACCTGTTCTGAAACTCTGTTGAGATCATTGAGCATTGTGCTGAGCTCTTGCAGCGATTCTGCCATGACTACAATGTCGTCGGCAAATCGAAGGTGGGTGATATACTCGCCATTGATGTTAATGCCGAATCCTTTCCACTCCAGTAGCTTGAAAGCATCCTCCATTGCAGTGGTGAGCTGTTTTGGGGAAATGACGTCCCCCTATCTCACACCTCTCTGCAATGGAATTGCCCCCGTGCTCTGTTCATGTACTCGGACCGACATGGACTTCCTCCGCCTTGGGAAGGGCGGAGGAGCATGCCGGGCTCAAACCGGCTAAAACCCCACGGTGTCCTTCTTCTTACCTTTAGCCGGGGGTGGGGTGTACACTTTGTCTGCATTAGACCGCGCCCCCGGCAGGTATCGGCCCGTCAATGATTGACGGTCGCACAGAGAAGGGTCCCCCTTCTCTGTGCGACCTTACTGGCCGCATTTATCCTTCAGAGAGGCGCGCGCGAAACACGCGTTCAGCGCCCTAAGGCCATAGATTTCCACAATATTGTCGTCATATTGGGGCCAGTACTCACCACGCTGATGCACATTCCTCTGGTTTACATTCCCTTAGTCGCCTTTTACGACAGCCACGGTATGAAATGGAGTGGTGCTAAATTCTTATTCCGGACACCACACGGAAATAAAATTGCCCTGATATATTATATACTAGCTGGGACCCGCGGTTTCACCCGCGTTAAATTGAAAAGAAATTTAGAGTACTTTGACATATACACTTGACAGAATATATATATATATATATTGGATTTCAAGGGTTTTTTTTTTGCGCGGAACCCTAATTATTTTTCTAAAATAAAAGTAGCCTAAGTTATTCCTTATAACACCAGCTATCTGCCAGTGAAAGTCCCGTCAAAATCGGTCCAGCCGTTTCGGAGATTACCCGGAACAAACAGACAGACAGACAGACAGACAAAAAATTTAAAAATTGTTTTTTTGTTGTAGGTATCGTATATACTTTCATATGCATTTAGTAAAAAGCTGTTATTTTGACATTACAAACAGACACTTCAATTTTATTTATTTGTTTAGATGTATGGCTTCATAATTATAAATATGACTATGGAATAAATATATATTTTTTAATAATTAATAATCATATTATGATTAAAGCATTATTTTATAATCCATTTTTTGATTATGATTTAAATTACTTGATTATGTATGTGTATTAGTAGTAGTACAATGATTGCAGTACAATTGCAGCTATTAGTAATAATTATATATTTACTCTCATCACTGACTCACTGACGGAGTCACTAACTCACTGAAAGACTCACTGCTGACTCTGTCACGCTGTAAGATGATATACTTTTTCAACGGCGGACACTTTAGGCGGCTTACAGCTCAAGAGTAAAATATATTTACGCTCAACACGGTGAAATTACACTGACTGATACGGTAAAGCTGTAAGAAAAATGTGTACGTTTTAAGTGTTTGTTATTACGGGCGCCTTACAAGTAACTTGCAGTGTCTAATGTTATACACGTTGTTTAAGGTGGTGACGTATAGGGCTACATCACCGACTAACGCGGTGAAAAAAATCAAAGATGTTGTTCTCACTATACAAGAAGGGCCCGCCCCTGCTGGCACCACGAAAAACTGGAACTTGACAATGGAAGTACCGCCTATACCGCCATCTGATCTTGTCAACTGTAACATTATCGATTTGGACTACGACTTCAAGGTAAGAGCGAGCTGGATCCAATTACTGTAATAAATACAATAAAGCATTCTGCAATAAGCTACATGCAGAAATTTTACATGGTGTACTCGTCTTTTTCGCTGACACAATTTTTTTGGTTATAAGTGGACATCGTAATCTAACATTTAACCGGTCGTTGTTGACATTTATGAAAGAGGCCTTTGTTGAACAGTGGATGTCCTTTGGCTGATATTACGGTGATGGTCGTGAGAGTGCCGTAACTACCCTGTTGAATTCTCTGCAAACAAGCGTTATGGATGTGTGTGTGTATGTAATGTAAATGAAACGAATATGAGTAGCTACGTATCAGAGTATGTAATCTACATTACAAATTATACTCGTGACGTCAGATATGTACTTTATATAAATTGATTTGGCTGTTAGTCATGCTTAATCGTTTGGATGTAATGTTGTGCTACCGATACCAAGGTAATTTCGTTATGTCATACAGAGCTGCATATCTCGCGATGTTTTTTGAAGAATGATGTCATGATGATGTCATTTTCGCGTCCAAACTTATTTAACATGTACCGTGTGAATAAAATTTGCTTTAAATATGGCAATGAGTTTGTAGCGGACACGAAATATATTATTTTCAAATTCGTTTTCTCACTAGAGTAATATTACAAGTAAATAAGGTTTTTTTTTGTGTGTGTAGATAGTTCCTGTTTTGACGGGTTTTAGTTCTAGCAAAACAGTGTGACACAAAACATGCAATGTTTTAATATTAGTACTACCAATACACGATATAGAACTACTATTCAGTTTGATTATCAATCGATGTACGAGGATGTATTAGTGGCAAACTTTATATGTACTTTCAGTTCTATCATCATCACATCAGCCAAAGGACGTCCACTGCTGAACAAAGGCCTCTCCCTTAGATTTCCACAACGGGCGTTTACATGCCGCTCTCATCCAACGACTTCCAGTGACCTTCACCAGGTCGTCTGACCATCTCGTTGGAGGTCGACTCTCGTCTTGAGGCATTGCGGTATTGTTGAAGAAAAGACGTTGCGATGTTTCCCAAACGCTGCCCAGCTGAGTCGGATTCGACGATTGCCTCTTTCTCGAAGTTGGACCTGCCTAACTGGACAGTTTGTCTCAGGTAGATACACATCAACAACTTCGAGAACAGAGCTCCCAACGCATATTGGGATGGGCATGACATGGGCATTTGACATAGCTTCAGTCTTGCCCATGTTCATTTAAGGCCCACCTGTTGGGAAACTCTGTTGAGATCATCGAGCATTGTTCTGAGCTCTTGCATCGATTCTGCCATGACTACGATATCGTTGGCAAATCGAAGGTGGAATATACATTCAGTTGCCTATGCTTAAAACATAAGACAGTTTGCAACTTAAAATAAGTTCAAAGTACGGATTACATACCTTTAAATAACAGTTTTCTGCAGTACATATTTATTCACACACGCTTAAAAGCATATGACGAATGTTGTAGACTTTTTAACAGATGAGTTACATAACGTTCCCTTATCTACCATTTCCACCCCTATAACCGTTCCATAACTATCTTCATCTCCGTACAACTGTTACAGTTAATTCGTATTAGTTGTTATAGATTCATATACGTATCCCATACCCTCTTATTTTTATGTTAAGACAAGCATTTATCAGATCGAGGGAAGCATCACTCCCTCAATCTGATAAATGCTTATTGTGCAGCAGGGCTCAGCTAAAACTATTGGGAAGTGGGCCATATGCGGGCGAATTAGTTCTGTTGTTTTATGTAGTCATTTAAAAGTACTGTGTAATACACACTATTTAATAGACTAATTAGAATAAATATTTTATTAATTTATTTATACTCTTTAAAACGCACCATCACTCAGGTACACCTAAGCAAAGAGACGTCATGTACATTTTTTTTTTACTTAAGATATTGTAGTTCATTATTGGCCATATTTGTGATAAAAATAAATTTATTATTTACTTTAATCTGCAATTCTAACATTCTGTATTTATTACACAGGTAGAATGTGTCGTGTCAGGTATGCATATAAATATGAGCGGCAAGAAGTACATAGCTATCGGCACGGTGCCATTGGTCGGCATGGCAGGACAAGTGGTGCCATCTGCCCCGGTGCAGGATAACGTAGGTACTGGGCAGCCGGAACAGTACTCTCCTAGCCAGCCGGCTGTGCTACCCGTCAGTCCTGGACAACCTGCTCAACCTTATGTAAGTAGATACAGACGTAGGCATGGGTCGTACTCGTAAAATTGAGTACCAGGGTTTCCAAG
The DNA here is from genome assembly GCA_947459985.1 of Diloba caeruleocephala. Lineage (NCBI taxonomy): Eukaryota > Metazoa > Arthropoda > Insecta > Lepidoptera > Noctuidae > Diloba > Diloba caeruleocephala. Next base: position 11,811,466 of record OX381618.1, read on the forward strand.
TACGTCCACCTTAAGATACCAGCGCCAAAAACCAGGGTTCGAAATACTTCCAAGTATTTTCCTTTTGCATAGAAAAGTGATCCGTAATCTAATAGCAATAAGGATTAAATTCGCGAATTCATAAAATCTAATACTTCCAAGCCTGGAACGTTTACATACTTACATAGGTAATTGATCTGAGCCTATAATACAAATTAGGAACTCAATTACGTAAGCAAAAAATATACTTCCAAGCCTTAAACGTAAAAGTACTTTCATAGGAAATTGATCAATCCCGTATGTAAAAAATATACTTCCAAGCCTTGAACGTAAAAATACTTGCATAGGAAATTGATCCGTGCCCTAATATAAATAAAGATTACAACCGCGTTCACAAAAAAATACTTGCAAGCCCTGAACGTAAAAATACTTGCATAGGAAATTGATCAATAGCGTATGTAAGAAATATACTTCCAAGCCTTGAACGTAAAAATACTTGCATAGGAAATTGATCCGTGCCCTAATATAAATAAAGAGCACAACCGCATTCACAAAAAAATACTTGCAAGCCCTGAACGTAAAAATACTTGCATAGGAAATTGATCCGTGCTCTGATATAAATAAAGAGCACAACCGCGTTCACAAAAAAATACTTTCAAGCCCTGAACTTAAAAATACTTGCATAGGAAAATGATCCGTGCTACAATGTTAATAAGGAGTACAACCGCGTTTACACAAAAATACTTACATCGAACGAGCGCGTAGCGAGCGAGCAGCCGAGTAAAATACTTTAAGGTCTTTCGAGTCTTACGGGTCGGCACCCTGGTGCGCGTACTTGAAAGTAAAATACCTGGTGTAAAAACCTGGTTGCGTAAATACGTACCTTCCCTATACAGACGGCACGGTTGGTGCAGTGGCTGACACAGTCGGCTGCTGCGCTCAGGATCGCGGGTTCGATTCCCGCACGGAACAAATATTTGTATGATCTGCAGGTAGTTGTTCCGGGTCTGGGTGTATTGTGCGTGGAATTTATGTCTGTAAACGCACCCACGACATAGGAGAAATCCTAGAGTGGGGCAACGTTTTCTTTTTTAAGAAAAAAAAAATGTTATATTTCAAAATTGTATAGTTCTTATTTGTGAGGCGTGCTTATTGATGACTATTGTATATTCTGACGTATAGAAGTCACAGTGATAAGAATGAGAATAAGGCTACATAGCCAACCTTTATTGGAATTGGGACTTCTCAGTAAGGTTTCAATTCAATGTACTTGAGTATCGGTCATATTCCAGAACGATAATCAATCTAAACTCAGCTGAGACGAGATTTCTAATCACGCCTCAAGCACATATTACTCATTGTATATGCATCGGCCAGTTTTCGATTACGATTTATTTCCATTACCAACTTTGTTCCGATCTGCTCAGAGTAAGAAATAATGAAATGTACCTCAAAAATCCTATTAATTAAAAAAATATAAATATTCACAAAGTAGTTCCTCTTTACATACTAGATTCATTTTTTAAAGAGTTATTTTACATACTAGGTACCTACGTAAAATATTTTTATATGCTTTATCGAGATGAATGTTGTTGAAGTTGAAGTATAAACTATAAAGGAACGTGTGTCGGCGTTGGCGCCTATAGTCATTAAAGACTTGAATAGATGTTATGTTGATAAATAAAATATAGTTTATATTGATGTACATTTTAACATTAACCCGTGGCGAAATCGTGTTAGCTCCTCCAGAAAGTTACAGAAAATAAATTATGACGTTTTCACCACATATTGGGGAAACATGAAACTACCTCATTAAAAAAATACAATTATATGGGTCCTGTGCATCTCATATACATCTGAGAGGAACACTAAAGACCAAACTTCTTTTCGAATGAGTGTCAAATAAATCGTTGTAATGGTCAACTTCTCCAAAAATGTCCATTTTGTGATAAATATATACTTCCATTCAATGACATTTTACAGATACATTAATATATAATATTATTGCGGAGACACTTGCAATTCAACAACAATATAACCAAAAATCAATGCGTAAGAAACAACATATATTAAAAACTGTGCTCAAGCGCTATCCGGACCACACTCACGTGATCGCAGTTCAAATCTCTGCTCAAGTACAGACCTATAACTGAGCGACGATTCAGAAGAAAGCCAGGACTCAGCTGCACTATGTTCAATAAATCTATGCTTGAGGAACGCTTTAAAATTTATCCTCAACTCAAAACTAGTTTTAAACTGAGATCAATGCTTGAGTTTCGTTCTGTAATACGGACCTAAGATTTTTTATATTTTCAGGCTCCTTCGGTCCCGGGCGGTGATCCAACCGCGGGAGGTTGGGTAATGCCCGGAGCGCCACCCATGCAACCGCCGTTCCAAACATTGTACCCGACCCTTAGTAAGTTGAATAATATTAGTATTTACTCTAGCTAAAACAAAAACTGCCTCAGTGGCGAAGACATACCGTTTCATGTAATCCGTGTGTTTGTTCTAAGTTTAAATTTTAAAGGTGAACATTTAAATGGTGTACATTTACATTATACATTAAACCGTGTGTTCTTCGCCGCTGAGGCAGTACAACGTCTTAACAACCATAGGCCCTAAATCAGAATCAAACCAGTGTGTTATATGAATTTTCAGCTTCACCAGTTTACAAAGAATCACCATATACGGCGCGTACCATTCAGGAGAGAGGCGAATCCAACCACATGATGATAAGAGGCCCGAATAACTTTGCTCCATATTACCCTACATATGCAGCCGTCCAACCGCCGCCATTACCTCAGTAACCTGATCTTTATTTTTCATAATGAATATTAGAGCTTAGCATTTTGTATACTTATTTTATTTTTAGCCCCATTTACAAATATTTGAATAGATATATATTTAAAGATTAGGCCTACCGCCTTTTGGCAATATGCGCACTAGTTAAGTTGTGATATTAATCTTGATATTTATTATGCTATAAGGAATAAACAATACTAATAATATTTGCAGAGCTCTGTGTATAAATATGCACCACTCGTTAAATATATACCTTGCGTATATGTGTATCTTCTACAAGCTTTTGACTGGCGATGGGACAAGCCGATCTTAATAAAACCTGATAATTGTATTCAACTAAAGACGCATTTATATTATCGTTGTTTTAACCCAGATAGGGAGGCAATCAATTGAAAGTCATAAAACGGGCTTCTCGCGCCCATCTCTGGTAGCCGTCGCTTCTTAACCGAAAAACTGCCGAAGCCGAAAGTGCTTTCAGTCAGGCAATAACTTAAACATAATGTAAGCAGCTAAGCAACACAGCTACGTGCACCACCTTGTTTGGGACTTCGGGGGGCCTCGGCTTGCTGATAAGAATGATTATTTAGATTTATGAGCATTTTTAAAGCTACTGATTTTCACGACTCGAGCAAAGGTCGGGGTGGACCCCGGCAACGGTCGGGGTAGAGGAAGTAATTATCTAGATTGATCGTCTTAATATCAACCCCACGGTGTAATGACAGTATATGGGATGACAATGCCCGCGAAGCGAAAACGCGATAGTATATTTATGTATGTAGTAAGATGTGGCTACACTATGCTAATGTTGTAGGGGTCCTTATGTAAATCATTTGTTGAGCTTTATTGCTGGGGAACGCTTTAAACGAATTGCAAGTATATTTATATTGCAGCATTGTTAGTATTTTAAACAATAAAGTATCCAATGTTTTATTTGTTTACTTATTCTAGGATTGATTGGAATGTTTTTTTGAACTGAAATGATAATTATGTAAAGATAAGTTGGTGATTATTTTAAGAAACTGATGACCCTGCACAATTAATAAATATAATATATTGTTTTGATTATGTACATTATAACCAAAGGATTACCTTATTGGGTAACTGTCGTTAATAAATCTCTGGAATTAATGGCTTCCTGTTTATATTTTATAATCGGAAATAATAATATAGTAAGTGAAAATACTAAGTGGGCGACTATTTATAGTCACTCGCTTAAATACTACCTTTATAATAACAAAAGGTAATTATTAATCTTAAATAAATTAATACTGTCACAGAAGGTTATGGTTGGGCTTAGGTGGAACTTGGGGTCACCCTAATGCCGCAAACGTGCATACACACGAAATATTTTTTTGTTGCTCACTTAGTATTTTTGTATCCATTTCAGTATTTTTTACACCTTGTAATTTGAATTTAACAGTCACTGGTTTGAACATTTACTCTTTCATATTTTTCTTGGTCTGTAGACTGGGTTTTATTGTCAGGTTTTTTTCATATCCAGCCTCAAATAAGATTTTAAAGACTGTGCCATCATTACTTATACTTACAACTGACAATATTTCGCGCATGTACGCCGTAGTGCCACTATCACCACCAAGTTATGCAAATTATGTTATATTTAGTACAAGACGTAAGGCTGGGATTGTAAGAATATTGTTTGTTTACCACGTTTTTATTTCTCGTATGTCCGTTAGGGTGGAATTTTGTCTCTAGTGATCTTACAAGGACCTGGAGCCCCCCTTCGGTGCCGAAGATGACCGCTCCTGTGGTTTTAGCCGGCAGGAGTTCGGCATACCCCTTCGTCCTTCCCCGGGGCGAAGGAAGTTCCATGTAGAATTTCCACTGGACACCCAAGAAAAAATAAAATAAAAAAGGGTGGAATTTTGTAATTGAAGTTTAGTACAAGGCTCAAAATATAACTACTATCTCAACTTACATTATCATAATTAATCTACCTTTGATATCGAGCCACCCTACGCTTTTATTGTACATTTAAACCATATTTTCTGCTTTTTAGGTCATATTTCATAACTGAGAAAATTAATGTTTGTTTAAAAAATATATTACTACAATAATTTGCTGCACAAATATTTTAAGAGTGCTATATTTTTACGTTTTTACCATATGTAAGATTTGTATGTTTAATACGCCTATAGAATGAAGAACTGTTTAATAGTATATAGTTTTGGATAATATTGTTTACACAAATAAAATGCAGGATTATTATGACATTCTTTATTGATTTTCCTTCACAAACAAAAGCAAAATGTAAAAACCATCTAAGACAGTTTATTAACATAATAGGAAATACATTTAACTGACTAATAGCCATAAATAAACTTTCGACAATATTCACTTATAATAAAATTTCCGTTTGTCATCAAGATGGAGAAGGAATAGTTTTCCTTTAGAAATAAAAGTAAGAAGTTTCAGAAAGCATCTTGAGGAATGTTTAGAGCAATTTATTTATACACAGATCATGTGTTCTTTTACAGAGTACTTGGTTGTATTTTGAAATGAATAAAGCATAAGATACAGTCAATTCGATAATTTGTATATAGGTATTAGTAATTTGAGCAGTACACTATAATGTATTGCCATGATAGAGTCCATAAAAGTTGATTTATATATTTTATATTAATATTTCTTATTATAGGTGTAATGTATCATGAAGTTTGTGAATAATGATGAATGAGAAGGAAAAACAATAGAGCCCGGTTTAACATTGATATTGTTTGTCCAAGATGTAGATCTGACACTGTTTGATATTGTCAATGTTATTAATGAAGTAACATGAATATTGTGAAATTCCCTATGACGAATACAAACCATTACATGACTGTATGTTTGCCTAATAAATAATAATCTGACTAATTGGCTTAACATTTTGTTTATTTTTTACATTCCAATATTAAAGATGAAGTTAAATTTATATGATGCAAAGCAAACAGAGATGGTATTGTACGCGTAAACAAATTTTGGTACATTGCGATTTGCTAATACAGCTAGAAACGAGAAAACAAGTCTTGTCTTACATATTCCAAACAAAATTTTATTGATTCTAAGAATATAGCTTGAATGGAAATGCTAATTTAGGGAAGCAATAAAAAGTTCTCACCTATAGTTCCGCTTATGCAATAATAATAATATTTATACAGAGCTTTTCTATAAAGTTCTACACATAATTAATCATTTGTCCTTGTCCTATTTAAAATCTGCATCATCCAAGTCTCGAAATTGCGATCCGAGCCATCTTGATTTTCTCCATCAGACATGCCATTGTCTACTCGTTTCTAATTGTTACACAGTAACACGTTTAGGAATATAGGATAGCAAACAGTTTATAGTAATGTCGATTCGGTGCATACGTATCTAATGGAATTTAAACGTTGACCAATTTTGTCATAAGAGTGTGTATTATTTTAATTAATTGTAGTAAAATCGGTTTATTCTTTCTGTTTTAACATCCTATAAAAATTTATATCCCTGTAATGGAACGGTTATATTTTACTTTACGCAACAAAACGTGTTGCGGCAGTATGCTCCGCGCGTGACACAATTTCTAAGTTTTGAGTTTTCCTTCTTCAATACGGTCGATGGGCGAAGACTAACAAAGTCGCGGTCGGATTCCGCCGCCGGCGCAACCAATTCAACCCCGCGATTATAACGCACCACGGGGAATCCTCTGTCTGTCTCTACACCCGAATTAAGATTGTAGTCAGTCAGGTGTGCGGTGCGCATCGGCGTCTGTCGTCAGTACCGTGTATCTCCACCCCGGAGGAGTGAGGTCGGCTGTTGCGGCGCGGCCCCGCGGCGGTCCGCCCGGCACTCTCAGTACTGGCTACAGCGTGCTCTGAATCCGCCCTGGTATGTGGAGTCCTGCGACAGAAGCCCGTCGGGCTGCGACGGGCAGTCGGGAGCGGTGGACTCCTGGCTGAAGTCCGGTTGCGACGCACCCTGCGACAACGACAGCGGAGGCTGCTGCGACAGCGGCTCCTGTGACAGACGAGGGGGCCGCCTCCTACCACTCCTCTGATTGTTATTGAGCGGCGGACGCTGCAGACCACGGTGCGCCGAGAACGCAGCCGGAGGCACCGGCGCATGCAGCATCGCCGCGCGCTCCGGACCTACGTACGCGAGAGGATCCCGCAATGGTCGCGCACGGTCGTACACTGAACCGGGTACCATAGCTTCTCGTGCGTCAAACATGGAAGTCGACATGAAATGAGATCCCGGATTTTGTGCATTTACCAGTTTCTTTGGTTTAGCAAATTGGATGGCAGATTCTTTAAGATTGGAAAGTGGACCCTCGGTAAGGACGCGGCGCTCCTTGTAGAAGGCTAGCAAGTGATTCCACAGTGGCTGTTTACTTAATACCTTGGGGTTGCCGACCACTATCAGACCATACTTAGCGCGTGTGAGAGCTACGTTCAGCCGGCGTGGATCGCTCAAGAATCCGATCCCCTGGTGTTCATTAGATCGGACGCAGGACATGATAATAATGTCCTTTTCTCGACCTTGGAAGGCGTCTACACTGGCCACTTCTATCTCTTGGTAAAGTTTAGCATGCAAGCTACCTTGATACTGCATGTGTTGTACAAGGTACGACCTTTGGCCCTCGTAAGGTGTAATTATACCAATCTGTTCGGGACGTACACCTGCTTTCAGAAATCGAGTTGTAAGTTTTTCTACATTAGCAGCTTCAGTTCTGTTCAAATAAGATGTTCCTGAACCGGCAATTTCCTCCTGCCCTTGTGTTACGTAGAAGAACATCGGGCGATCTGGTCTCGGCCATGGAAAGTCTATTTTATGCAATCGGCGTTCTTCAGCACTCACTCCATTTTGTAGAGATCCCTCATAGAAGAAATCAGAGGGGAAGCGCGATAGTTCGGGATGCATACGATATTGGACTTCAAGACGGAATGGACGAATACCAAGAACGACCAAACGTTCGAAAAGACTTTGACTAAGTCCAGCTTTGGCAGCTTTTTTGCACATAACTACCGGTCCGAGCTGGCAGTGATCTCCGACGAGAATCAGTTGTCTGGCGCCCAAAACGACAGGTACCATACATTCGGGTTCTGTAGATTGCATGCCTTCATCGATGAGAATGGACTGGAAGCGCATACGAGCGACTCTCGGATCTCCAGCGCCTACGCAGGTGGTGCATACGACGTCCGCAGCATCAAGGAGACGTCTCTCAGCGGCGCGGCGCAGGGCGCGGTATCTCCGTTCATCAGCAGCGGACAGTTCGCCAGCTTCTTCCTTCAATCTGGTAAGTTTCCTAAGTTCGCTATCTGCGGAACCTAAAGCCCTAGCTTGCTCGTGGAGTGCCAAAAAAGATACTGAAGACTCCATAGCTTCTCGAGATTTCGCGCAAAGCCTAACGACCTTCAGGCCTGTTCTGTGAATCTTTTCCGTAAGCTGATCTACAGCCGTGTTGGAGGGTGCACAAACGAGCACTGGCCCGCTGTTCTGTCTCACCAGTTGGTACACGATCGTAGCCGATGTCACCGTTTTACCTGTTCCTGGCGGGCCTTGAATTAGAGAAAGGGGCCGCTGCAGGGCATGCTTAACCGCATATACCTGTAAAATGGATGGGATAAGATGTAAAAAAATGCATATATAAGTTGAAAGTCATGCCAATCGACTTCTTATAGTCTGATATTAGAGGGCAAATCTCCGAACGCGTCAATCCGTTCTAGTGGCGCGCGCGCATGATTAGCATATAAAATCCGTGCGCGTTGGTGGATGTATAAGACCTTTACACCTGATTATAATATTATAAAGCATTTTTTTACATTAAAATGAATTAACTGTGATATATATACACATTTATTTGTAAAGAATTTCAGAAATTGATTATCCTTTTGTTGCATAGAGCTGTCACAGACAATTAACTTTAAACGGAATAATACTATGAATTAATTTCGTACTATCTATATATACTATATAAACCAGAATCTTATTATTTTTATGTTTGTTAATAATGTATGCGACAATGATATTAAAACAACATAAAAAACGAGTATGTACGGTATTATTTTGAATGCAGATGAGACTAAAGAACATGAGCTTAAAATACTATAATAATTAACGTTATTATACGTGACATACCTGAGAACGGTTGAGGTCAGGTAGATTTGGAGCGCTGAAGTGTTTCGGCAGATGAACACGGAACAAGACCTCTTCAACTTCGTGGCCTAAAAGACGGCGGTAAATGTACCCGGACACTGACGAGTCGTCTACCGCGAACTTGCGCAGAGCTAGTTGCATCCTAGAATATATAAGAGCGTATAATGAGTCTTACTACTATTGTAAATGTTATGAGCCTCCATCACACGGCTGGACCGGTATATTATATCATGGAATAGGACACAAGTCTGCAACTACATTTTGATTATTCACAAGTGTATCTGTCACATGTGTAACACACTGTATTAATAATATAGAACCACTCCCATCTCCTCCCGTGATGTCGTAAAAAGCTAGGTAATCTAAACCAACCAAACCCTTTGGTTCAGATTACCAGCAGCAGTGTCCCTTCTGTGGAACAGTAGCCATACTGCACTCACTAACTCTTAAATTGCTCCCAAAATGAGGAAAATTCCTCCCATAATAACACAATTGTAGAAATCACGGTCAGCAGTGGATGTCCTTGGGCTGACATGATGATATGGTTTACATGAATAAAAATCTTCAGAATTAGAATACTTTTTATACGAATCTATCTATACAAATAAATAAAATTGAAGTGTCTGTTTGTAATGTCAAAATAACAGGTTTTTACTAAATGTATATGAAAGTATGTACGTTACATATAACAAAAACACTATTTTTAATTTTTTGTCTGTCTGTCTGTCTATCTGTCCGTCTGTCTGTCTGTTTGTTCCGGGTAATCTCCGAAACGGCTGAACCGATTTTGACGGGACCTTCACTGGCAGATAGCTGATGTTATAAGGAATAATTTAGGCTACTTTTATTTTAGAAAAATAATTAGGGTTACGCGTAAAAAAATTAAACCCTTGAAATCCAATATATATATTCTATGTCAAATGTCTATGTCGAAGTACTCTAAATTTCTTTTAAATTAAACGCGGGTGAAACCGTGGGTCCCAGCTAGTATATAATAATAAATAACAAATCAGAACCACTTCCAAAGTCAAGAAAATATTGCCCCCCCCCATGCCTAAGGCCCAATTTTTATGTCCCGTTGCTGTTGGCACAGAATACAAAAAATAATGTACTATTACTACTATTTTCGTTCCTATCGAAACGAAGTTTTACAAATTATACGCAGTTAAACCGTCTTATTTCCTTAAATCACATGCTCTATAATATAACACTTGAATTGTGTCTGATGTAGTATACGCAAAATACCACTTAATAACAAAGGTACACTGCCGAGCGATGCGGCTGCGTGTATGCATCATGTGCCGACATTTTCAGAGGTAGTGCATGTTTCGCCTTTAAGTGCGTAGCTCGCGTGGTGCTGGCAGAAGTGGCATGAAATTGCTAATTCGACAGTGCATGCATCCAATACGGTGCGGAGCTATGGGGGCGCGCTGCAGATAATTCAGCCAACCCCTACTTCAAAAGACTCGTTATCCTTACTATGTCTAGCATTGTAATATGTAACTGGCAATGTACGTAAGGACTTACTTCGCAGAGTTCACATAGCACGGTAACATACACTCGTACAACATGCAAGCAAGCTGGTAGCCATACTACGGACACTAACGTAGTCCTGCAAGCTGAGCCACATTATGGGTCCAGCATGTATGATAAAATGTCTCTGAGCATAATAATGACTTCAATTATAATCATATTATAATTGAAACTACATATATTCATTTCTTGACATTTAATTTTTATTGTATTGCTGTTGACATTGGGATTTGACAATTTTTTTATTTATAATTGATATCTTGATTATAAATATTAATAATTACTATTTGACGAGATAAGTATCTATAGGTATATTTAACAATTATCACTAAATTACAATTTACGCCCAGAGAAGCAGGCTGGTAACGGCTAGTGAATCTAAATAATATTATGTTGTGTATTATCTTATAAATAGTAGGTTGTTTATTTTTCGCGGAACACTACTGATTTTTCTAAAATAAAAGTAGCTTAAGTTACGCCTTATAACATCGGCTATCTGTCAGTGAAAGTCTCGTCAAAATCGGTCCAGCCGTTTCGGAGATTAGGCAGAACAAATAGACAGACAGACAGACAGACAAGACGAAATTTTTAAACATTGTTATTTTGTTATAAGTACCGTAAAAAGCTATTATTTTGAGATTACAGACACTTTCATTTCATTTATGTTTATATTAAACACTTTTGTACGCACTGCATCGCGTATATTATAGATTTTTGATTTTCCTAATGTTTCGAACACTGCAGCATTCGTGGTCGCAGGATGACTATGGTGACAGGCGTCGTAACAGATTTTTAAAGTGACTTTATCTACGTACAATATGATCAAAAATTGTTTCTATGCATGCAGTGTCTTGATGTTCATCAATGTGGTATGAAAGCTGGGACTTTATTATTTTAATTATAGAAATGCAAACTGGCGGTACTTGCCAACCATAATCACTAGTGAAGTTTTCAAATTGCCTCACGAAACATTATTGGTGCATATCACATAGCATATAGGTTCTCTTTCGTAAGGACTTGAGTTCAATCAAAGCGAAGGAAATGGCTGGGTTTGTCTAGGGCAGGGATTCCCAAAGTGGTCGATATCGGTTTACCAGGGGTCTATCAACGAAAACTGATTTTGGGTGTTGACAAGGTCTACAAATCGACCCCTATTAATTAACACAAGTTCTTATTTGAAACTTTCAAGATTTTGTACAAGTGGTGTAACTTGTTATAAAAATTTAGTAGGAATAGGAGGATTAGTAATTGGTAAGTATTTTGTATCAATAGGAAAAAAACTAGAGAAGGGATTTTTAGTTAATTGGCTATATCAGTTCATTTTGGAAAAGGGATCTCTTGCCCAAATAGTTTTGGAGTCCCTGGTCTAGGGAAGTAGTATGTCGGGCTACTAAAAATATTTATCTTTGGAACATATAGTGGGTGTGCTCTACGCCAAATATGATGGAAGTTATTTTTCATTAGGTACCTACAAAAGAAACTTATCTTTTAAATTTGTAACAAAAGCGACAGCCAATCAACAATAATAACCAAAGTTGACAAATAGTAGTTAACAAATAAGAAAACATTGTTATTAAATTAACTATTGCGGCTCTCGACCGCAACGAGAGCCGTTGCATTGATTTATTTTTGCTGATAAATATGGTGATATGGTTGTACTCTTACCATATTATGATCTTTCAGATAAGGTTTATATAAGAATGTTCCTATTTCAATTGTTTGTACCATATGAAATAAAAAAATATATAGTATCGGGGGTGAGGAAAAGGTCCGTTGCGGTAAGTATTTAAGATATTTTACATTAGAAGCACCGTGATTCGGTAATTTCTGAGTAGTAACTCTGAAACAAGGAGTACTAGAACAGAAAAGGCTCCGAATCAGATCTGATCCTGAACAAACACAACATATTCGTGATTTAATCTTGTCCTGTTCACCTTACCTGTCAAAGGAAGTACTCTTCCAAATGAAGTCGACTACGAAGTTTGAGGTGCAGTCCAGCGGTGCCCCGGCGCCACTCTTAAGCTCGAGACCCACGTCATCGCCGTAATTATCTGGCACCTTAATAACGTGCCCGACACCTGACCATGCTTTATGCAGCTCGCCTACATATCTGTAATGCAATGAAAATCTTATTATTGCATTGTATATTCAAGAAAACAGGTGTAACAGACTATCAGATGACTACAGTAATATGGAGAAAAAACTTTATAACTTAAGTTAATAACTGAACAGGTTACAGTGACATTATTATCAGGCATATTTGTTTCTCTTGACAGGTTTTAATTTTCTGCAAGAACCTAGTCTTTTGACAAGCTTATGCAGAAACAAGCTCTAACACCATCACCGCAGGCCCGTTCGATAATATAATGTAATGTGACACTAACCGGGGACTCTCCATGGTTGCACTATAGAAATACAGTGACTAGTCAGTTATTACCATATTATTAACATTGAAATGTGATAATGGCAAGATAGACTTTAGGTACAATACATATGAATCTGCTTAGTTATTTACCAGTCAAGAATTATTATTTTAAATTAGTTACCTCAATCTCAGCTCATCACCATGCATGAGTTTCATATCACTATCAGTTTTAGCCAGCGTAAAATAGGCTATGGTCTTCTTGTTGAGACCCACATCCCAGCGAACTTCAATGCCTTCCTGAGTTTGAGACTCTTTCAGCCTCTTATCGTAATCTGCTTCCAGTTTCACTAGTGGACCAAATATGTTCTGATACTGATAACCATCTTCATATCTACAAACATACAAATATTTTAGTCTCCCATGTGTTGGCAGAAAAACACAGAATGCTACATGCTATGGCATGTGTGAATAAGGTAAGAGCAAAAGAGGTAAATATATTTTATCAAGTTTTATTACAGATATATATTGTTTTACAAATGAATGCGAATAATTAAACTATAACAATTGCAAACATTTGGAGAAAAATTAATGAGTGGAAGGGCAGGTATTAGGTCACCCTATTCCTTTAATTATAGTAAGAGAAAATTAAGGAGTTTATAGGAAGGTTTTCACCAGCATTTACATGTATTCAGAGAATTTCAGGTTTATTAATGGCCACTGCTACATAAATTAACTTTTGAGTATCTCATGAATACTATGAAGATATAATACATTATATACATAATAACTATGAAGATGATCTATTATTTTGAACCTCCATTTGAGCAGTAAAAATCTTTTTAACATACCGTAAAAGAACTTGATGAGGCTCCTCATCCACACCAGGCTTCTCCAAATCCTGAAAGGTAGCATCCACATTGTCCCGCCACAGCTCCTCAAGGCGTCCTATTTGCTGCGGAGTGACCTGCACAGAACAACAGCTCTTTATAAGTTCAACTCAATTCATTTGCAATATGGGTAGGTACAATTAGGCATCTCATACCCAGTTCATCATATAACATGATAAGGGATGATGAGAATTATCCTATTACTTATTCAACTCAGTATCAGTATTGTGAATCAAAAGTTTACTTACTTGACGAGCTCTCATTTGTTCAGCCTCAGATGGTACTTTCACTAGCCAAGATAGAAAGGCTCGGTCAGCTGTAATTATGATATATATTAATTATAATTATATATGATAGGTTAGTAAATATTAATTACTTAATGAATCACTATAATTCTTTTTGTTTTACTTCTTCTTCTCTTAAATTATGGCTTCTGTAGAGTATCTTTTGTTTTACTTATTAACTAACTTATATTAACAGTATATACTACACATACATAGGCTGCACTAAAAGTATCGGGAATGGAATATTTCCACTGTTCCTGTCATATTAAAATCTTTTTAATTGAAAACTCCTTGGTTTTACAAATCGAATACCATTTATTTATTTAAAAAAAGATTCACGGTCTTGTCACAAGGTTTTGTCAAACTTGTTTAGTCGTTGAGAAAATGGAATTGACTCGAGAAAATTCAAGAGCGATGTTTTATTATGACTTTCGAAGTGGTTTAATACAAAAACAGTGTGTTGACCGGATGATTTCTGCATTTGGTGATGAAGCCCCATCCAAAACCACAATTTATCGCTGGTTTGCTGAATTTCAACGTGGACGTGTCAAGCTCAGTGATGATCCTCGTCAAGGTCGTCCAAAAACTGCAGTCACCCAAGAAAACGTTGATGCTGTGCGTAAGCTGATTGAGGAAGATCGACATGTGACATACCGCGAAATTCAGGCAACTTTAGACATTGGCATGAGTCAAATACAAATAATCTTGCATGAACAATTAGGTGTAAAAAAGTTGTTTTCCCGATGGATACCGCATTTGCTATGTGAAGAGCAAAAAGCGGCTCGCGTTACTTGGTGCGTCAGAACTCTCGAAAGATTCCACGCAGGATCCTCAAATGCTGTATACAACATCGTATCAGGTGACGAATCCTGGATATATGCGTACGAACCCGAAACAAAAAACCAGTCACGAGTTTGGGTGTTCGAAAATGAGTTAAAGCCAACTAAAATTGTTCGTTCGCGGAGTGTTGCAAAAAAAATGGTGGCCACGTTTGTCTCCAAAACCGGCCATGTTACGACTATTCCTCTTGAGGGACAAAGAACGGTTAATGCAGAATGGTATGCTAGCATTTGTTTGCCACAGGTCGTTTCTGAACTCCGTAGAGAGAACTGCAACCGCCGCATCATCCTCCATCACGACAATGCGAGTTCTCACACCGCGCACAGAACAAAAGAGTTTTTAGAGCAAGAAAACATAGAATTATTAGACCATCCGCCGTACAGCCCCGACCTAAGCCCTAATGATTTCTATACTTTCCCTAAAATAAAGAATAAATTGCGTGGACAGAAATTTTCATCACCTAAAGAAGCTGTGGACGCCTACAAAACGGCCATTTTGGAGACCCCAACTTCCGAATGGAATGGTTGCTTCAATGATTGGTTCCATCGTATGGAAAAATGTGTCAAATTTCGCGGAGAATACTTCGAAAAGCAATAAATACATTTTTAAATAGTAATGTTGTGTCACTTCCTTGATTCCCGAAATTTTCAGTGCCGCCCTCGTACAAGTTATCAGTCCAATGCCAAGTAATAAAAACACCATGATATAATTGAAGATACATAGTATTTAGAAGCATAGATAGAATAGACATACTAGATATACCTTAAGATAAAGAGATTGTGCTGAATGTGGCAATATTATTATCCATATATTTTGATATTCTGTTTTTGTTAAAAGGTAAAAGAAATAACGTTTGTACCTAGTTGTATAAAACCCAGCTACTATAAACCTTCATATTTCCTTCTTTAACAAGTGCAAGTTTTAGGTTAATGTCAAAATATAACTAGTTAATTCTAGCAAATTGAACTGAAACAACCACTCAACTCATTACAATACGCGCAATCTTAGTTGGCCGGACTGAAGTTAGGCGCTCCGAAAGATCGCGCATTTAGAATACATGTCACAAAAATATAGTAGCCACTTTTGACACAATTCATTCATATCAGCCACAGGACGTCCACTGCTGAACAAAGGCCTCCCCCTTAGATTTCCACAACGAGCGTCACATGCTGCTCTCATCCAACGACTCCCAGCGACCCTCACCAGGTTATTTGTAAACCTCGTTGGATGTCGTCCCACGCTGCGTGTTCCGGTACGCGGTCTCCATTCGAGAACCTTTGTGTCCCAATGGCTATCAGTTCTATGAGCAATGTGCCCTGCCCATTGCCACTTCAGTTTACTAATCCTTTCAGCTATGTCGACAACTTTAGTTCTTCTACGGATCTCCTTCCATTTCTGATTCGATCTCGTAGAGAAATACCAAGCATACCACTCTCCATAGCTCGCTGAGTGACCTTGAGCTTACTTATGAGGCTCATTGTGAGTGACCATGTTTCTGTTCCATATGTGATCACTGTTAACACACACTGGTTAAAGACTTTCGTCTTGAGGCATTGCAGTATTGTTGAAGAAAATACGTTGCGAAGTTTCCCAAACGCTGCCCAGCCGAGTCGGATTCGACGTTTGACCTCTTTCTCGAAGTTGGACCTACCTAACTGAGGTGACAGTTTGTCCCAGGTAGACATACTCGTTAATAACTTCGAGGACAGAGCTCCCAACGGATATTGGGATGGGCACGACATGGGCATTTGACATGACTTTTGTCTTGCCCATGTTCATTTTAAGGATCCTGTTGGGAAACTCTGTTGTGATAATTGAGCATTGTGCTGAGCTCTTGCAGCGATTCTGCCATGACTACGATGTCATCGGCAAATCAAAGGTGAGCGATATACTCGCCATTGATGTTAATGCCGAATCCTTTCCACTCCAGTAGCTTGAAGGCATCCTCCATTGCAGCGGTGAACAGTTTCAGGGAAATTACTCCCCATCTTACACCTCTCTGCAATGGAATTGCCCCCGTGCTCTGTTCATGTACTTGGACCGACATAGTGGCGTTTCTGTATAAGCACTTCAACTACCGGTAGTCAATCTGGCTGCAGAGGTTGCAGCACTGCCAAGGTTCCAATCGAATCGAAGGCTTTCTCATAGTCCACAAATGCCAAGCATAGTGGCAGATTATACTCCTCGGTCTTCTGTATAACCTGCCACAGCATATGGATGTGGTCATGGTACTGAAACCTTTTTGATACAATATTGTTTTATTTTGTACACACTGGTAAGCAAGGCAAATCAAAAGATACATTGAAAGAGCTTACATATCAAGGGTTTCCATTGTTCCTGATCCCAATTCATGTCCTTCAAGGAACTTTGAGCTGCACAAGGTTGGCTGAAAATAATCATTTAATTTCAACAAATTTCCTAAAGATACTACTTTATTTTTATATAAAATATAAATTTGTTGTTTTCTTTTTTTTTACTACATAATATTAATATTATATTATGTAGTAAAAAATATTAATAAAAGTCCAAAATAGGAAACAACCCATAAACATTGATTTAATGCATATGGCAATATGCATTAAATACTTTCATATTCCAGACAATATCCATCTGGCTTACTGTCAAATATTGCAGTTTATTTTTTTTTACAATGTCCTATACTCAGATTTTTCCTGTGTTGTGGGTACCGTTTGCAGACATAAATCTCACATGCATATACATGCAGCCCGAAACAAGTATCTGTAGATCATAAAACTATATTTGTTATGTGTAGGGATCGAACCTGCAACACAAAGCCTATTATGTAGATTCTGTATCAACCATGCATCATTAAAAAAAAAGTTGTGCACCATTTCATGAACTCATGACACACTAGCTGCCTGTGCCTGCAGATATGTCAGTGTCACATTTGGATACATGAAGAGTCATTGAAAAACTTTAAATTATTACTGTTGTCAATTAGTAATAGGGAATGTGTAGGTTTGCTTGTTGCAAGAGATTTTGCTTTGAAGTAAAGGAAATTAAATTGAATGTCTTTTTGAAACTTTAGCGCCCAGGGTATACAGAAACATATTAACCCAGAAACCTTTTATGTGAACTTAAAAAAAAACAGACCCTTTGTGCATTTGAGAATAGTTGTCACCATACAGATTAACATTATGAGAAAGCAGAAAAACAAACAGCAACCTTTGAAGCACAAGCCTGCTGGGCTAGTGCTTTAAATGTATCCATACTTTATTTAGTTAAAAATATGGAATAAATAGGGATTCTCAATAGTAAAAAAAATGTATAGTTCTTAATTCATCCTATTTTATTATAGTAGGTATATAGCTAATACAGATATGTTACATACTAGTTGGCTTGACAGACTTTGTTCTGCCTTTTCCGGTATGTGGTGCCACCTATCAGATCTTAGGATAGCCTCTATGAATTGTCGTCTTGACAAAACAAATAATATTTTTTTCTGTGAATACCACCTCAATTGGTCAAGTTGTACAGAAATTATACAATCACTAATAGATACACAAACAATTAGAATAAGATAATTAATCTAGGTTCTTACCGACAAAGCAGCACAACTACTGAATCTGCCTTAGCTGGTATGAAGCCAAGAACAAACACATTCCTGGCACCACAAGAGTAGCACTCTAGCAATGTTTCTCCAAGTGGTCCATCACGATGCAATGCTGCTTCCTTGTGCTTGGCACGCACTAAATGGTTGATGATATGTGACCCTGATGTGTTCCCACGGCCATTGCAAAACCTGTGACAAATTTTTACTCAACCAAAACATTCCTTATATTCCATAGCATCTAGAATTTTATATACAATAATGAGCTGCCAGATAGAACTGAATCAACAGTATTTCATGTCAGTTATATTATATTTGTTTGATTTAAGTTATTGTTTTATTACCATTTCTTGTCATTTTGCACTTGCATTGCAAAACTAGGTCACCTGAATGAATCTAAATTATATAACCTAAATGTAACACTTCTATCTGTGTTACACTTAGGTTATATAATTTAATATTTCATTATTATTCATGAATTAACACATGATTCTTCTTATTATAATGACCATCTCAAATAAGTTTTCATCAGTAATGATAGTTGGTGAGCATGCATTATAGTTTTTTAATGCAAAATAAATAGTAATGTCTTAGGTTTTTGCGAATATTGCAAATTATACCTGAAAATTGATTTTACATTCTTTGAAGTTATAATTTGAATTACAGGAAGGTTACAGTGACACTTAACAATGCAATAAGAATAAATAGTCAATGACCTCTAGTGGGTAAATAATGATACTTTAACAAAATGACATTTGCAGTTTTTTACGAATATTACTTGACTAGGCTGTAACATGTCGGTATGTATTAGATACGTTATGGATAAACGGAACCATATGACGAAACACATCTTAAATACTGTGTATGTGTAACTAAACTTTAAGATGAGGAAGTGACTCACCACTTGTTGCAAATATTGCACATGACAACAGTGGCTGGGTCATGTATGCCACAATACTTGCACGCGTGGTCGGGCAACTCTTTGCTGTACAAGGCCTCATCTTCTTCCTCAAATTGCAATTCTGCTATGGCATTAGTCACATTGGAAACTTTGGATGACAAATCAGAACGACCCAAACCGTTCACCTGAAACACGAACAATACCAAATAAAACACATACTCATCAAGACTACGATATTACGTATTCAATAAATTAAGGTTAGACAGAAAACAAAAATATTGTCCATGTTTTCACTAGCCTGATTTGAAGATGTCAAGCCATGGTCATGTTGAGATGCTTGTGTCTGGCTCTGAGAAGGAAGGGTGAAATCAGTGAATTCGAATTCAGAGCCCTGAGTATCAGCCCCAATAAGATCCGCTTCCTCAGTGTCTAAAAACGTGAGTGTTTGTGAGCTCGGTCCATATGCGTCAACACTCATTTTCCCTTGAAATAATTATACTGAACAAAACAAAGAAAATGTGTCAAAAAGATAAAATATTGCACGATTAAACCAAATTCCCATAACAGCCACGCAATAATTATCAAACGACATGCGAAGAATGATGAAAAATCGCCATGTTAGCACATGGTTTGTTTCCGTTTACACACTCAATGGTTATTGGTTTAAGCTAGTACGTAGTACTAAAACACCAATCAACGCCTGGCATTATTAGATATAGCGAACTGTAACCAATCGTATTGAAAGAAAACAAGAACGATAGACAAACTACTTTACTTTTTAATAATAAAAGATTATTTGTATTTATGCGATAGCAGCATGTATACATCAAAGTATTTGGGTATATAGAAATGAAAATTTACCTAATATCTAAGAAAATATTTACAGGCTGCGCGCATAGATTAAATTATACAAACGCCACGCTCCTCATGGACCGCTGTTTTGTTTTGCTTAAAACGAGTAGTTATGTATGTTACTCTATGGTTTTGCTATCCCATTTAAATAGTCAAAATTACGAGCGAGGGCGAATAGTTCTAGTCATGAAGCAAATACAAAGGCAACATATAATGCTCAAACTGAACTGTGGCAAGATAATATTGTGTGCATTTCCCTATCTTGACCACTTGTCAAAAAAACAAAACAATTACATTACGTGCTAAATACGCATAAGCACTTATTAGTAAGTCAGTATAGTGACAAATTTATATTTTTTGGCACCAATAATTTTGTTGGTAAGTTAAAATTGCCTGGCGATACTGTGTATCTGCCTTTGAAATATAAACGACAAATTCCTACATTAGTAGTACTATTCAGTCAGTCATAAGCAGTATGACAAGTCTTCTATTACCTCCACCATAGTTAGTAATAGAGTACTAATCATAAGGTGGTGAACCAAAACACTTATATAAACTTAAGTGTCAGATAACAGAGAAGGGCAGTCATTATTTAATACTTACACATAAAAATATAAATCGCTTCTGTGGCAAAATCTTAGATGTGGAATTATTCACAGAGAAATATAATGTTGATATTCTGTGCCTAACAGAAACCTGGCTGTAGGCAGATAAATTGATCTTTAGTGTAAATCATTTTAAAGTAGCCAGTTCGCTCCATAGAGTGTCAGCAGAAGGTGGGGGCTCGTTAATAATTATAAAACAACACCTAAAGTGTAAAGAGCGATTTGATATTTGCAACCTCTCTTTTGAACGAGTATGTGAGCTCGCGTGTGCAGAAACGGAGGAGTTCTTCTAATATACCTCAATTTCTTTTAATAATGGAGGATGCCCATAGGAAAGTAAAAATGAACAAAAGGATAAGTTTGTGGTGATTTTAATTTAGACATTCTGATAGATACTACAGATAAACGTAACTTTATATCCTTGTTTAAATAATTTAACATAATATTATAACCAACTAAACAATAGTAGTCTAATTAGTGGAATTCGTTCGGATAATAAGTGCCAAATTGTTAAGTTACAGTATAAGTCAGTAAAGTGGCACAAAATAATACACTGTAGAAATTTTTTGTCCCAAAAAAGTCTAGTTTTTTTTTGTGAAAATCTTTCTTTAAAACTTTAAAATTTAAAGACGCATCATGTTAATCCCAATGGACTGTACCGGAACCCTATTTAATGCTATTTGTAACGAGTTTCAAAAAGCTTGCAAAGTTAATACAATCAATTTCAAACCTAAGTTAACGTGTAGTGCATGGGCAACTAAGGGAATAAGACGCAGTAGAGATATCTTACATGAACTTTACGACAAAAAGTCCTACACACCTAATATTAACTTTCATAACTACGTGAGACAATATTCTATAAAAGGTTTGTGTGCAAGCAAAGGTTGCTTATATTAGTAATCAAATAAAAAAGTCGAATAATAAGATAAAAACCACATGGAAGATAATCAATGCTGAAACTAGTGATAGTAGGTTTAGTGACAGTGGAATGAATTTAAATATAGATGACAAACTAGGTTCAGATAAGTCTATAGTCTCAAATTTCCTAGAAAACTTTTTCACGTATATTTCAATTGAGATTACTAAACATATTGTATCGTCTCCGGTAGCAGCTGAACCATTCTTAAAGAAAAATGCAGATTTACGCGTACCTTTTTTTGAATTCAGTTTTGTTACACATACTGATACAATAAAATCATTTAAAACCATAGCAGTTAAAAAGACTGATGACTTATGGGGATTTTCAACTAAATCCGTCGAATCTTTAATAACTAACACCGCGCCAATTTCAGCTGTAATATTTAACGCTTGCATCGCGGACGGCATATTTCCCGATCTGATGAAATCTAGTAAAATTGTACAAAGTATGTATAAAGCCGGTTGCCTAAATAATGCATCAAACTATAGGCCAATATCCGTGCTACCAGCCTTAAGCAAAATCTTTGAGAAAATTCTACTAAATCAAATGTTTGAACATTTTAACAAGAATAAAATATTACATGAGAAACAGTTCGGATTTACAATGGGGCGATCTACAGATGATGCTGGATCTACTTTCATTTAAACCGTATCAGGGGCCTGGGTGGATGCGCATGATGCTTTGGGCGTATTTTGCGATTTGTTCAAAGCATTCGAATGCGTGGACCACCGCACACTCATTCTGAAACTTAAATACTATGGAATCCAAGGTAGGTCTATAGATCTTGTAACCTATTTGATAAATGGGGATCAAAGAGTGGCAATTGATACATCTACGGGCTCACTAATTAAAATGGGAGTACCTCAAGGATAAATTTTGGGGCCATTCTGTTTCTGGTCTATATTAATGATCTGCCATATAAGATAAACGATACAATGTCAAAGATAGTCTTATTTGCTGATGAAACGTCACTTATATTTAAAGTAAATAGGAAGGATAGGTATCTTATAGAACCCAATGATATAATATTGTAAGATATCTGATTGGTTTTCGGACAATAATCTTCTCCTATACGCAGAATTTATAATGTCCGTGTGGTGTCCGGATTAAGAATATAGCACCACTCCATTTCTTCCCGTGGATGTCGTAAAAGGCGACTAAAGGAATCTAAAACAGAGGGATGGGCAGCAGCGTCCCTTCTGTAAAGTGGTAGCCATACTGCGCTCACCAACCCGCCTGCCAAGCGTGGTGAGTATTGGCAAATACCCCGCAAAATGATGACACAGTTGTGGAATCTATGGGGGAGGCCTTTGTTCATCAGTGGACGAATAAATGGCCGACATGATGATACGCAGAAAAAACCAAATGTACAGAGTTTCCAACGACAAATGTGACCTATATAAGAACATAGGTAAAACTTAACGGTAGAGCATTTGATCTGGTCCCTTCAACTGTGTTTTTGGGCGTTACAGTAGACTCAAAATTGCAATGGGGCCCCATATAAAAGCACTGTCTGGATAACTGAGCTCTGCTGCATATGCTGTTAGGAAAATTAGACAGGTCACAGATGTGGCTACAGCTAGAATGGTATATTTTGCTTACTTCCACAGTATTATGTCCTACGGCATTTTGTTGTGGGGATCGGCTGCTGATGTTTAATAATAAATTAAAAGCCTATATATTTCTTGCAAAATGTTACATGAAAAAAAATCTTATAGCTATGCTAAATCTACTTACGATAATTCAAAATTCAACTCAATTACTTATTTAATTTGCTAGCAATGATTAACCTAATGTTTTTCTTATTATTATTATTTATTTTGCAAAAACCCCTTTCTGGGTGAAGGCCTCCTCCAAAGAAGCCCATTGGTCCCTATCTTGGGCCACTTGTGTCCAGTTTGGTCCCGCTGTCCTTGTGATGTCGTCCTGCCATCTTGTGTGGGGTCTTCCCCTGTGTCGTTTCCCCTTTGGACCGTTCCACGAAGTAATCATTTTGGTCCACCTTTCGTCTTGGAGCCTCGCTACATGGCCCACCCATTTCCATTTTAGCCTTTGGGCATAGTTTAGAGCGTCGGTGGCATTTGAAACACTTCGTATTTCTGTGTGTCTTATTTTTTGTATTTTTTTAATATTCAGCATACTACGTTCCAGGCCGCGTTGGCAGCTGGTGATTTTGTTCCTAACTTTGTTGGTGTATTTCCAGGTCTGACAAGCGTAAGTTAGGCACGGCAGGAGACATGTGTTCATCGCTCTGGTTTTAATATTTACTGCCATGTTGCTTTTAAATATTTCTTTCATGTATTTATTCCAAGTGTTTTGTATTCTTCGTTCTACTTCTAACTCATTATTTTTACTATTAAAGCCTATTTGTTTCCCCAAGTAGGTATATTTTTCTGTGTAAGCAAGTACTTCGCTGTCAACTGTGATTCTTGTTTCTGTGCTGTTTGTCATAACCATTGTTTTTGTTAGGTTCATTTCTAAACCGACTTTTTGGCTAGCTTCGTTAAGCGAATGGATCATAAGTTGTAATTGTATACCTGACTCTGATAGCAGCACCAGGTCATCAGCGAACCGGAGGTGGCTAAGGTAGTTGCCATCAACATTTATTCCGTATTGCTTCCAGTCCAGTTTTCTCATTATTGTTTCCAGAACGGCAATAAATAGTTGCGGAGACAGGGGGTCACCTTGTCTTACTCCTTTATCGATGGGGAAGCTTGAACCAATTTTATCCAGTTTCACTCGCCCTGTATTGTTGTTTATATATGCTCTTTATTACTTTTATGTGCACATTTTCTACTCCCTGTTCATTTAAAGTTCCCCAGATGCTAGAGTGAGACACAATATCGAATGCTTTTTTGTAGTCAATGAAGGCAATGTAGAGTGCTCTCTGTCGTTCTTGATATTTTTCAATCACTAAATTCAGAGTATGAATATGGTCTGTTGGTTGTTCCCCCGCTAATGTAATGCTTATTTTTTTGTTGATAAGCGAAGAAAATAATTTATACAGGCATGGTAATAAGCTTATAGGCCTGTAGTTGCCTATATCATGCGGATCACCTTTTTTATATATTAATATTATATTTGACTCTGACCATTGAGTGGGTGTTTCGGTGGTTTCCAATATGCGGTTGAACAGAAGAGTCAGTGGTAGAGCTAGTAGAGTATTGGCTGTTTTTATACCTTCATTTGTAATATTATCTGAGCCTGGGCTTTTCTACATTTTTAAACTTTTAATTGCTTCAACTACTTCTTTTTCATCGAACTTTGTTGTAAATTTTTTCTTGTAGTTCTCTGTAGGATTTTTACTGCCATGTACACACACACACAGTACATGGCAGTAAAAATCCTCCTCCTTATATTCTTTAGCGCTGTATAGATTTTTATAAAATTCCGTCGCAATGTGGATATCATCGTTACGACTGTTTAGTGTTTTATTTGATCTATTTAGTCCTTCGATCCATGTTTTGCATGTTTGTAACTCTTTAAAAGCTTTTTTTGAGCTGCCTGCTATAATCCTGTTTTATAAGTTTACTTATAAGCTTAAACAGTGCTGACAGTTCGTTTTTCATTGATCGCGTTTTCTTTGTAGTTTTTAGTAGTTCTTGTCTTCTTTTCATAAGTGTTGAAGTGCGCTCTGATAGTATGGTTTTACTTTTACGTGTAGTTATCTTTGTTGATCGGTCAATTTGAAGGCTTCGGGAGATAATCTTAATTATTTTGTCGTGGTAGGTTTGCACAGATATGGTAGCGCAGTCTTGTAGGTCTGGTAAGTAGGATCTAATGCATTGATTGTATTTCGATAATTCTTCTTCGTTTTTCAATGTAGAGTAATGACAGCCACTGAAGTTAGACCTGCTTTTCTGGCATGTTCGTTGCTATGCGTTGGTGGTTTTGTTTTGTGCGTTTGTCTTGTTATTATTGTTTATTAGGAAATTTAACATTCCCGTATGTTAATCAATTTTTATTTTACAGAAAAGAGCAATCCGAGCTATTTATAATCTGGGTAAGTCACTCCGGGATCTATATATGGAGATAAACATACTTACTTTACCATCCTTATAAATATCATGCTTCATCACAATTTAAATACTCGCAATAAGAACGGCTTGTCTTGCCTGGCTTTAGACTTATTAGAACCAGCAAGTCCTTTATCGGAAACAGTGTTAGGCTCTTCAGCAAAATTCCTTCTAGTATTATCGATTTACCAGAACTACAGTTCAAATCTTTGATTAAACGTGTTTGAACATGTTGTGTGTTTTGTCGAAGCCTACTATAGTATAAATCATTACATCGATGATAAAGATGTCTGGCACACGATTCCCTTCTGCACACTGCGACCCTCTGGCGCTGTATATATTTTAAAACTTCTGATATCTGAGATTGCAAGTGTTGTAGCTTGCAATCAAAGGTTTAATGTTTAAAAATTCGAATTAGTTATATTATTAATGTAAAATAACTTGATAGTTAACATGACTCATTTTTTATGTTATATACTTCAATATTTAATACCTTGACATTTGACTTGATTCTAAACTCTTGAAATTACATATTTTTTATGTTATATAGTTATATTTTACAACTTGACATTTAATCTTGAACACTTAATCATTAAAAATTTCATATCTTTTATGCTTTTTTCTTATATTTAATATTATGACATTGATTAGCTATTAGTTATTGTAAATATTATTCTTGTAACATTAAATTATAATATTCATACAAAGCTGTAAATGTGTGAGCATCATGTAGCCATTAATGTTATTTCTAGTATTGATGTCTTTTGCTTGGCTGTATTGGTCTGTCATGCTCACTAAAATGTCTTGCTGAAGGTGGTGTTGTGTATTGGGTCGTTCGGTTCCCTAGAATATGGTTGAGCTAAGTGATGCTGATGCATGCGTCATGCTCGTGAACGGATGACGTCTGTTGGGACTGGTCAGCCGTTTACTACGACGGCAAATTAATTATTATTATTATATTATCGTGGTATGTTCCATCTTTACATACTGACCGAAATTTTTCTCGGTATATGTTTTACAATAATTTCTATGAATCAACATTGTAATCTCAATCATTTTAAAAGAGTATCCGTGGAGTTTCTTGCCGGCTCTTCTCCACGAGATCAACTATTTGGAACCGTGCAACTTAGATTCTGACATTTCATTAGTGCCAATATTTGATTTATTTGACTTTGACTTTGAGTGTATAGAGTAAATATAAACATATAACACAAATATGTAAAGCTGTGAAATGATAATATATATTCTATAATCAATATGTCATATGTGAGCAGTGTACGAAGATATCGTCTACCACGTGTCACTATAGGTTACGTGGGCTACTGGCATGACACTGTAAGTAGGCACAAGACGTTCTTGTGGATTAGATAGATTACCTACACGAGCAGAGTGAGTTATGGATGCACACATAATCAGTAATATAAGTTAAGAAGAAAATTACATTTAAGGTGTAATGACACCCGACTATTACAGAAAGAAATATATAACACGCAATACAATGAGTTTGGGAGAGTTACCAGTGCTAGTGTATTATAATATCTGTGCCAGTGGTGAAAAATGATATATCGTTTAGGTTGACGCCTGTGGGGACGCCATACAGCTGTTCATAGAGATTTTGAGCAAACTTATTGATTGCCAAAACTCGCGTTATATTAGCTTCCATTATAAAATGTACCACCGACTCACCCTCTTCTTTGCACGTCAGTATTTAAACGTCCATTCCATCCTTGAACCACGTAAATTTTTATTCGCAGCGACTAGCAGCTTGGCGTGTAAAACAGCTGCTTGTTGGGTTTTGTCAGGCGCTTGTTCATAATTATATAAGGCTGGCCACGCCCGGCAGTTGGATGTCGACTGTAGTTAGACCGCGACTCATGCGTGCAGTGCCCAGAGACACGCGTTGCGCGTCTCACCAGGCGGGCAACGATAATACGTGGACAGGGCGCACCTTCGAATCGTAGCGAAAGGGAATCTGTTACACAAAATAGTGCAAACACTAGATAGACAGAGTCCGCGGTCTCCTCTGTACCACGAGTTTAAAGCCAATAGATCAGTTGATTTTGTTTATATCCAAAATATTAAAATTCCATTGGTATTGAAGACTCTTCTCAATACTCTTATACCTGATGATCTACCTGGAAATAGTAACGAGAATCATCAACAGATGAGATCATGGGCTGCCGAACCACCGGTATCCCCAGCGTCTGACCTTCCATCCACTGATGAATTCATAAACTGCCACTTAATAAAGCATCTGGAGAAGCTAAAATATCGAATAGAATGATTAAAGAAGCTTGTTAAATATCGGGTGACTTTATATTCGCCGTTTTTAATCGCTGCATTGCTGAAAGTATTTTCCGTCGTATATGGTGTTCCGGTTTTATACGAATAATACCAAAAAGTGGTGACAAGCTCCCGGATGATCCTAAATCATACCAGCCAGCCAGCTATAACTTTACTACCATCTTTAGGTAAACTTCTCGAGCGCCTTATAGTTCCACGTTTGCTCCCAGATTGACCGAAACTTCATAATAACTAATTCAGCTTCACAATAGGAAAATCTACTATTGACTCAGCAATCTCTGTCAGGAAAATTGTAAACTTATCTGAACATAAATACGTGATAGGCAACTTCCTTGATATTTCTGGTGCCTTCGACTACGCGTGATGGCCGATGCTTCTACTTAAAATGAAAGCTCGTGATTGCTTCAAAAACATCTACACTCTCGTTTACTCCTATTTAGCACACAGATCTGCAAAATTTAAACTTGGTCATCACGCTGTGTTGAAGGAACTCACGATGGGATGTCCTCAAGGATCCATTATTGGTCCTTACCTATGGAACATGGGTTTCGATGATTTTCTAGGGATTCCATTACCATACAGCTGTTCATAGACGGGTTACGCAGTACTTATTCAGTCAAGTACAAGGCCAGGCCTTGAAAAATTGGCGGATACTTACATACATATACATATGGGATACAGGTGTGGCGAACGAAACCGCTTAATGTTTGCACCACAAAAAACCTTTCAATTAATTTTAAAAGGCAAGCTTAAGGCATCAAATTCTATAATATTACCGTAAAAAGAAAGGAGTCCGTGTGCTACCTTGGTCTTGTATTGGAGAGATTTTTCATTCGTTGAACACATCAAATCTGTAGATGAAAAAGCTAAAATGAACTTTTATGCCCTGACAAGAATATTTATTTTTTATTTTATTTTATTGACAATTTATCAAAATTTATTTTTATTTTTTCATATCTTTGTTTTACTTTTTTTTATCAACAGCTACATGAGGTCTTTTATTTTATATTTTAAAAACTATTTACGGGACTACTTACTTAGGTTGTATTTGCTATGGTTCACCTGTATGGGCAAATAGGGCTACTATAGGCGCGACACGACGTAAACTGGTCCAAAGCCAGTGCTTAGCGTTCATATTTTTGTGCAAGGCATATAGGACAGTAAGTACTGAAGCCCTGCCTGTGCTAGCAGGTGTTTTGCGAGTCGATCTTGAGATACAGCGATGTGCTGCAATGTACTACTCAATGAGAGAAAACATGGATGCGGAATTTCTACTAAAACGCGATTGTGTTAGGATATGCAGATTGTTTAAACCATAGACTGGTGTTTGGGAAGAACTCTTGGCCGAATAGCAATGCAGGTGTGGGACACGTCAATAAGGGCCGTAACCTATACCAGTTCTTTCCATCGGTTTGTGAGCGGCTGGCAAGTGTATGGTTGGAAGTTGATTGCGTGGCTCAATTTCTCACCGGTCATGGTAACTTTAAGAGTAAATTATTTAGCTTCAAGGTTGTTGCCTCACCATTCTGCAAATGTTCAACACCAGACTGTGAATATGAATATTCTGTGGGAGTGTATTCTTTGGCAAGATTAACGCAATATTATGTTTGATAGTTTGTAGTCACATCCGTAGTTGTTTACTATACAGACCTTGTTGCGACTAGGAAGAATTTCCGTGCGTTCAAGCGTTTTTGCCATACCTACTATTGGAATCAGTCACAATAGCTCACAACATAGAACACGTAAATAAATATTTTTTTGTACCCGTGGCGCTTGGTAACTGGGCTTAACCCTGTTGTAAACTCCCATTTAATGTGCCTATGGCCTATAGTTTTTTCTCTGTCTCCTGCTTGCTACGTAGGGATGTGGAACGTATATTCTGTCCTACTCCTCCTTTTTCTTTTCTGATTAATTTCGGTGCGGGTTCCAAGACAGTTATTAATTTCTCTGGGACACACCGAGCTTCATTGATCGGTGTTCATTTCGGTGGTCGCCATTGTAGATCCTGGCGATCTGTGGCGGGCTTGTTCCAATAAAAAAAGACCGCGCCTTCCGTATGGTCTAGCAACATGTTCGTCCCCACGCGTTTTACGAAAATCACATCTCGTTCGTCGAGCTGCACCCAAGGCGACACTCTGACCCTACAAGTAGGAATGGAGGCTTTGAGATCTGTCATCTCTTCCTGGACTTCGGTTCTCAGTGCACTCAGCTTATTACGGAGACCACGTATTTTAATCGTTAGCTGACTGATATCGTGAATATTTGCACTGCATTTCTTAGTTAGAATAGGCTCCACCTGCTTGTCCTATTGCTGAGAGCTGTTATCTTCAGCTATTCCCTTGACGTTTGGAATTATCCCCTGGCGGTAGTTTAGCTTTACATTCTTGGAAAAGCCAAGTCAATCGAATTGTTTCAATGGCCGACATGTAGACACGATGGCAAACTCCTGGACATTTAGGGCACTTCATTAGCCGCCAGTAATTTTCCACAAGCTACACACTTGGCATTATGGTTTGTAAAAAGTCCGCTGGGTTGAACACAGAATATACGAATACTCGGTATCGCCCATAACTGCTGTGCCACTCCGACTTTAGATGACTTGCGGTGAAATTGTATATCGTGTCTCAGAAACGATACAATTATAATAAACCGGACAGTGCGAGTTGAACTCGCGTGGAGAGGGTTCCGTACGATAAAAATATTATCTTCCATGTTTTTTTTAAATCTGACCCAAATTTGTTCGTGGTGACAAAAAAAAAGTATGTATGGTACCGGATAGTAGAGAAAAATTGCTGAATATATCGTCTATACTTGAATTTATCCCAAGAACAAACAACATTGTAGTTGAAAAACATGTTTTCTTCTCCCATACATTCCAATGGTAAATGTAAGTTTGTACGCACAATTTTTAAAGATTTACCGTATTATTTTAAGACCATTTACTACAAGTTTTCCTGTAATCTATAAGCAAAGAACTATTTTAGAATGTTTTCTCAAAGTTTATGCACACTAGTTTGGTGTCCGTGTCGGTGTCCGGATTAAAAATATAGCACCACTCCATCTCATCCCGTGGATGTCGTAAAAGGCGACTAAGGGAAACTAAACCAGAGGTATGCGTAGCAGCATCCCTTCTGTGGAACAGTAGCCATACTGCGCTCACCAACCCGCCTGCCAAGCGTGGTGAGTACTGGCAAATACCCCCCAAAATTACGAAACTATTGTGACAATCTTTGGGGGTGGCCTATGTTCAGCAGAGGATAAATAGCTGATAGGAGTTTCGTAGTTAATGCGGAAGGTCAATTTTCATATATTTTCATATAACTTTAAAACTATTTATTTTAAAATGGTAAAATTATTAAACCTATTTGACACCCTCACAATATTCCATTTCATATGTTACGCGGATTGTTCTTTAATTTTATAATTTGCCCCCCAAAAGTGACGCCCATATTAAAAATTCAATCATTTACGTTACACGTTCGTGTTTGGGTCACAGTAAATCATGTGTGTACTAAATTGCCGGTCTCCTTAGGTGTATCCGCATACGGGATAGAATGCACGGAAAGCAGAAAAAGAACCCTGATAATGCTACGCTCAAGTTAAGATATAGTCAATACCGCAATTTCTGCAACAATTCATTAAAAAATTAAAGAAAGAAAGAAAGGAGCGATCTTCAAAAAGCTCGTAAAAATATAAAAGCTACCTGGAACTGTGTTAAAAGAATAACAAACACTTCACGCTTACCTTCGTCATCCAATAAGCTATTACAAACTCAAAAATATTATAATTATGCAGATCCACTCTAGTCCCACAAATTACATATCTCTGTAATCTTTCTTTTGCTTCTGGCGTTTTCCCTATCCTTTTTAAAAGAGCTATATAGTTCACCCGATGTTTAAAGCTGGTGACAGGGACAGTGTTGATAACTATCAACCCATCTCTATCCTCCCAGCCCTATCAAAAATCTTAGAAGAAACTTTAAATAACCGCCTAGTCTCCTTCCTAAATACATTTAACACCCTAGCTACTAATCAATATAGGTTCAGGAGTGGCATCTCCACGGAGGATGCCGTCTTGGCTCTAACTAATGAAATTGTATCTCATCTAGATGAAAAAGGAAGGTGCATGGGCTTCTTTCTAGAGAGCTTTCGACACTGTCTCTGTCCCCATACAAATTGGAAAGCTCCAACGAATGTGCGGGGCTCTGTATTGAAAATCTTCGGTAATTATTTATCTGATTGCACGCAATGTGTAACAATCAATTCTGTTGTGAGTGATTTGGAACACCTTACTTTAGGAGTCCCACAGGGCTCAATTATAGGACTGACATTGTTTCAAATATATATAAACGAGCTCTGTAACCTCTCCATCCCAAAGTGCAACATTTGTACTTATGCGGACGATACCGCTTTGGTTATAAATAGTCTTAACTGGATGGTGGTACATCAAAATGCTGAAATTGCAATGAGACCGGTGATGCCATGCTACAATAAATTGACCCTTAACATTGAAAAGAATAATTTCCTTCCGTTCTCGATGTAAGCTAACTACCTCCCTCCAGTTGATAACTTTGTTATTAGAGCTCACTCGTGCTCATCCCCTTCGCCTGATTGCTCATGCATACCACTTAAATGACAAAATAACGTCAAATATCTTGGAGTTACTATCAATGAGAATTTGACTGTTCCTCCCATATAACCAATTTAACATCTCATATAAGGAAATTAATTTACGTATTCAACAAAATTAGAAACTGTGCTGACCTTGCTATATTAAAACTAGTATACTTCACTATATCAGTCAATAACCTCTTACTGCATATGTGTGTGGGGTGGATGTCCAGAAACCTTAATCATAAATACTGAAAGAGCCCAACGAGCTTTAAAGGTTACGATCTCAAAGCATATAAGATACCCGTCCAGCAACCTATTTGGAGACACTGAGGTCTTCTCTGTAAGAAAACTCTTTGTACTTCATACTATACTACGGAAGCATGTATCGAACAACCAAAACACCAAAATTTATCACCAGCAAACTTAAAACCCGTATTCCGTGTGGTGTCCGGATTAAGATTCCGTGTGGTGTCCAGATTAAGAATATAGCACCACTCCATCTCCTCCCATGGAGGTCGTAATAGTCGACTAAGGGACTCTTGGGGATGGGCAGCAGCGACCCTTTTGCTGAGCAATAGCAATTCTGCGCTTACCAACCCGATTGGCAAGCGTGGTGAGTATCGGCAAATTCCCCCCAAAATGACAACACAACATAAGCACCGGCCCCCAGTTCCCGGCAGCCCCGCCATTCCTGGTCATGGTAGCGGCCACGGAAACGGCGGGGCAGGGGGTGCTAAGAATCTCCGGATAGGATCCGGCTACCACCCTAAACGAAAACTGGCCCTGGTGACGTATAACACACACACACTGAGGGCAGACGAAAAGATTGTTGAGCTGGAAGAAGAAATAGATAAGTTGCGCTGAGATATAATGGGTCTATCAGAAGTCCGAAGAGAAGGGGAGGACACGATAACCCTAGGCGAACATCTGTCTCAAGGTGGCGTGTCGTTCTCCCCGCTGGCGTCAGATTAGTCTGTTACGCTGATGACACTCTTGTGTTGGCCGGCGGGGAGACCTTCGAGGGAACCATCCGGCTTGCCGAGCAAGCGGTGGCAATTGTCGTGGCCGAAATCCACGCTCTGGGTTTACGGATAGCGCCACATAAAACCGAGGCGCTATGGTTCCACAAACTGCCGCGGAGCAGGGAGCCTCCCAGTTCGTGGATACGCGTTGGTGACGCGCAAATCAGGGTGGGCCGGTACATGAAGTACCTAGGGCTCACCCTGGACAGTCGTTGGGGCTTCGAAGAGCACTTCGAGCGTCTTGTCCCCCGGGTCGAAAGGATAGTGGGTGCCTTGCACCGACTGCTACCCAATCTCGGGGGGCCGAGGGAAGAAGTTCGCCGCCTCTACGGGGGAGTCGTGCGGTCCGTGGCCCTCTATAGGGCGCCTGTTTGGTCATCTCGACTTTCGGGCGTCCAGCGCTGCAGAACCAAGATCCACGGTCTGCAGCGTAGAGCGGCTATATGGATGGCACGAGGATACCGAACGGTGTCCTTTGACGTGGCAACTCTGTTGGCGCTTTCCGCCTTTTGATATCTTGGCGGAGATGGATGCGTGGGTGTATCTTTTTATGTATGTATTTTTTTATTATTGATCCGGTGGAAATACATCATGTACTTCCTCCGCCGCGGGGAAGGACGAAGGGGCATGCCGGACTTCTATCGGCTAAAACCACTGGAGTGGTCATGTTCGGCACCGAAGGGAGGCTCCAGGAACTCGAATAATCTCCATCTAGAGCCACCCATTGATGCCATGCCTTTAGGCACATCTTGGAGGAAAGCGACTGTAAAAAGGCCACCTCCCCAGGCACCTCTCGGGAGATTCGTTCGGAGGATTTCCCACGCAGATTTCCCAATGTGACCGCTTTACAGTCACCCTCTCCGAGATGTGCCAATAGGCGCGGCACCAGTGGGTGGCTCTAGTGTGATCATACGAGGACCTGGAGCCTCCCTTAGGTGCCGAAGATGACCGCTCCAGTGGTTTTAGCCGGTAGGAGTCCGGCATACCCCTTCGTCCTTCCCCGGGGCGAACGAAGTTCATGATGAATTTCCACTGGGCACCAATAAAAAAAAAGGGGGCGCTCGCTACCCCCAAGGCCATATAAAGATTGAAAGGGGCTCAGGCGTGTTGGACACGGGCGCCGCGGCGGCTGTTACCCCGGCTCCGTGTCCTCTTTCTCTGACCGGGATCGACCCTCTTTCTGGTGCATGACGCTCTCACAGAAGGACTACTACTACTACTGGCAAACAGAGATCTTGCTCGATCCGATCGACCAAGATCCACCGTTCGGCAGCCCACGCAGGGCACTCTCCGAGCGTGTGCTGTGCGGTATCCTGATCGTCTTCACACTGGCACCGGTGGCACTGTGCCGTGACCTCGCGTCTTATTCTGTGTAATTACGCACCGAAACATCCGTGTCCGGTGAATACCTGCGTCAGGCGGAATGTGACGCGCTCGCGAGCCAGGCTCCGAAGAGTGGCAAGGCAGCCTCGTCGACGCTCTTTTGCGCATACCGTGGCAGTATGAGCCGCTCGCGCCACAGCTCGAGTACACGCACAGCCTGCCGCCTCAAAATTTCGAGCACCCCTGAAGACACGCCTACAGCGCTCTGGCGGAGGGAGCGTGTTTGGTGATGCACCCAGGCATCCATCTCCATCAGGATTTCAAAAGGCGGAAAGTGCGCCAAGAGAGGGAGTTGCCACCTCGGCTATAGCCGCTCTACGCTGCAGACTGTGAATCTTGATTCTGCAGCGCTGGACGCCCGAGAGTCGAGATGACTACCAGGCGCCCCGTAGAGGGCCATGGACCGCACGACTCTACGGGGGAGAGGCGGCAGCGGTACTTCTTCCCTCGATCCCCCGAGATCCTGTAGCAACCGGTGCAAGGCACCCACTATCCTTTCGACCATAACACGCTCGACAAGACGCTAGAAGTGCTCCTCGAAGCCCCGAGGACTATCCAGGGTGAGCCCCAGTCTTTTAAAAGACTATTAAAAGAACACTATCATTCTCTGTAATGTCGTACATCCATCTCTCTGTTTATTTTAATTTTATATGTACCTACATATTATATCATGTTTAAGTATGTGTTACGTTATAATTATTGTTACACCGTGAACTACCTCTTTCTTTGCGATAAGACCGCCCTTTTTACATGTCATTTTATGTATTCGATTTTCTTTTTGTCTGGTGTACAATAAAGAGTATTGTATTGTATTCATGTATCGGCCCACCCTGATTTGCGCATCACCAACGCGTATCCACGAACCGGGAGGCTCCCTGCACCGCGCCAGTTTGTGGAACCATAGCGCCTCGGTTTTGTGAGGCGCTATCCACAAACCCAGAGCATGGATTTTGGCCACGACAATTGCCACCTCTTGCTCGGCAAGCCGGATGGTTGTCTCGAAGGACTCCCTGCTGGCCAACACAAAAGTGTCAACAGCTAAACAGACTAAGCTGACGCCAGCGGGGAGAACGACACGCAGGACCGTATCGTAGGCGAGGTTCCATAAGAGGGGGCCGAAAACCGACCTCTGTAGAACCCTGCATGTGATCTCCCTGCGCTTTACGCTACCATCCCTCCCCACGTAGCGAACATGCTTGTCGCGCAGATATGCCTCGATGATACCCCGCAGATAGGTGGGGAACTGATGGCGGACTAGCCCCCTCCTAATCGGGCCCCACGGGATAGAGTTAAACACGTTGACTATATCAAGACTGACAGCCAACGCCACCCCACCCCGCCAGGACACTGCCGGTTCCGACAGCAGGCGGACCTGAAGAATCGCGTCGATAGTGGACCGCCGCTGCCGGAAGCCATACTGGCTGTCGGCCAGGTCGGGACCAACTCGCGACAAGTGCTCAACTAGTCATCGGGCAATTATTCTTTCAAATAGCTTTGAAGCCTCGTTGAGCAGGTGCAGGTTTTAGACCTAAGCGTCCCATGTTCCCATTCCCATGGTCAATTGACGTGCTATACAGCTACTAGCTAACAAAATGTGTTGGTAAGTACACTGGCCCCAAGACTAGAAACACTGAACGTGAAAAAGTAGAGAGCATGAGAAATTTTCAATATTTAAAACTGTGACGGTCAGTCAGGTGCGTAGTACTCGCAACGGCCGCGTATTTTTTTCTTTTCTTGAGATTATTATTATTTGTATTTTATATTTATTGTGCGCGCTCTACTCGATCTATCACCACTA
Organism: Diloba caeruleocephala; assembly: GCA_947459985.1. NCBI lineage: Eukaryota > Metazoa > Arthropoda > Insecta > Lepidoptera > Noctuidae > Diloba > Diloba caeruleocephala. The sequence goes on from OX381618.1 coordinate 11,848,275, forward strand.
TGCCAGACTTATTGGCTACAATAGTCCTGTCAGTGATGATTATATGTCTCTCTTTTCACGGGTTTAGATCCCCTGTAAGGGGGAAACCGGTCTTTTGATAGCCTTACGCGGGGCCATGGGTCCAACATGAAGACGCCCTTTATTGAATTTTAATCTAAGGTGTAATAGGACTCTCCGTAGCTGCACTATAAAATGAAGTCATGGATTGTCCTCGGTGATGTAAGGATATTGTATGAAATGGAAACTATAACGATAAGATCTATTGGCAATTGGTGTTACATGCAATAAAAAGACTAATAAATACGGGAACAACGGCGTCTGCCTTTCATCCTTTAACGTCAAATCCTGTGACAGACGGTGACTCGCCACTCACAAGATGGGCCTCCTAGTCCAGAGCTATCTGGCGGCCCCCCTCTGAGGCCAACTAAGGCAAGCCAGAGTTGAAAATCCTGTGGGCACTCATGGGGTTTCACTGCAACCGACCTATAAAGGCAAGCCGGAGACGAGGCCCTGACCGTTTCGCTGGAGCATTCGGGTACGCAGTGTCGCCACTCACATTCAGCTTGCCAGAAACTGCCCTGCGTTCTGTAAGCCTCTTAATATAATTTTTTAATATGGTATTTTTAGAGCCCTAAGAACATCACGGAGTTTGCGAAAAACGGGCTAACCCGCGTATACGACGAGAAATCAGTTTGTTACGAATTTACGATGCTCTCTACTAAAATACAAACAGTGTCCTAGATAGAATTAATGGTCAACCAGTTCCGCTGTACGCTGGAGGGCATAACCTTCGTCTTTGACAGGTTCATCTTAAGACCAACCTTAATTGAAGCATCATATAGCTGGGAGTGTCGGAGATCACTCATACACTCACCGAATAGAATCAAGTCACCTGTGAAACAAAGGTGCGACAAACTGAGCACTTGGACAGTATTGATGTTTATGCCTTTTCTTTCCAATCAAGCGTTTTCATAACGCAGACCAAGACAAAACTTAAAGAAAGGTTTGGGAGATATTGATTTATATTGATTCTTATAAATAATATGATAGATATTGGTAATTTCAATAGAAAAAAACTTAAACTACGATTCAATCGACTGTCTAGTTAATATTTATAAACATTTAGTTTACATAAAACAAGTATGAAAAAGATCTTAAAACTAGTACAACCCCAGTCTGATTTGTTATAAATTATAATAGGCGCGTGAACATCGTTCGCAGTGCTTTATACTAAACTTAGGTACTACAAATTTTTCAATGGTTATAGATTTAGAAGAAGCATTTATGAAATACAGAAGCGTGACTAGGTAGGCACTTGAGTACACACAGATGATTTGTCGAGTCTGGCTGTCTGGCTTTACTTTAGTTGTTCTATTTCCGATGTATATGAGTAAGGCGGGGCCTGCAAGTGTAAGAAACAAAAAGCGATATTAATACATCTGGTCATACTGTGGTACTGAGACAAAGCTTTAATAACTAAATTTATAAATCATAGAAATAAAACGTGGGTTTCGGTAATATTCATAAAAGTTTTTATTGGTTTGACGACCTCGTTTTGTCGAATTTGTAAAATCTTTGATTAATTACTTGTAAAATTGAAACTAGAAATAGAGAATGCATTACTAACAAGACCTAGCCCATCTAAAATTAATAACGAAGCATTGCAATTTGATTGGTTAGTTCATTAGAATGCTTTCATTTCAACTTGTACAGTTATGTTATTGATAGATACTTTTGTAATTGGATTACTGATATTCGTTTTATGATAACCATGAAATTACCCTTTAATTTGCCATCGTTTGACTCTCATATCGGCTTCTTTGTGTCTGCAATGTTGATTAAAAACCAAAATCCAGTTGATTTAAAAGTAAGACTAGATGATAATTATCTGTAGATTATATATTATTGATACGAATAATTATTATACTCGCATGCGGTACCTAGGCGTCCTTCCTACGTGAAGTGGTGTTTTGATTTTATTTACTTCTAAATATTAACATTATTGTTTGTGAGTATTAACGATGCAATAAAGTTGCGATATCTTCCGCTTCGCCGATCGCGGCTACTAGAGCATAGGTCCGCTTATGCTCGACATCTCGGTTATTTTTGACGATGCCGAAATTGACTACCTGAATTTATTGAAGTGACTGTAAAATTTGCTCGTGTATCGACACTCAAATTATGTGGGATTACGTTGATGAGACGCCAACTTTTAATTGCATTTCCAACAAATGTTGCGGTGAAAAAGTACTCGAGTGCCAACGCGTCGTAAACTCAGCGGTGCTGATTTTTGCTAAGATAATGCCACCTCAGAGTGCTTGAGGAAAAAGGTTGCGTACAATTTTCAAATTAAATATGTTGTTTGACGTGTTAACGGTGGATTTATTACCCAATGTCCTCGTGAATCATAATTTTCACCCATGGTCCATGGATGTATAAGTTATTACCTAACGATGAAGCAATGATTCATGATTTAATTAATATAGGCTAAGGATGTATCGTTTGCTAAGCGTGGTGATTATGGCACCACAATGTCGCCTATGGCTCCCTAGTTATTGGAGTGGTATGATGATATGTTGACGGATGTTGTGATATATCATATACATACATATCTGTTTGAGTATTCTTCGCTTTTAAGACTTAAAAAATGTAGGTAAAAGGATAATGCATCTACAGCAAGCAGTTATAGCTTCACATTATCATCTCTATGCAGACGACTTGCAACTTTATCGGCATTTTAAAATTGAAGATCTTCCAAAAGCCATTGATGCTATTAATAATGATCTGCAGAATATGAACCAGTGGGCTAAATCTTTTGGCCTCTTAGTCAATCCAACAAAATCACAAGCAATAATTATTGGCAGCAGATACTTCTACGGTCTGTTGGATCACCAGTCTCTCCCACCAGTGTTGTACAACGATGTCACGATAGCCTACTCGAGAAGTGCAAAAAATTTGGGTGTCTATATAGACTGTCACCTGTCTTGGAATATCCACATTGCAGAGGTTAGCAGGAGGGTGTACTGCTCGTTCCAGTCACTCAAGCGTCTCCAGAAGTTGCTGCCATTTCAAACAAAAATTACTCTTGCCCAATCTCTTCTTCTTCCACTTCTAGACTATGCTGATGTCTGCTTCCTTGATGCAACGGAGGATCTTCTAAATAAACTCGAACGTCTGCAGAATTTGTGTATCCGCTTCATTTTCGGCCTTCGAAAGTACGACCATGTGTCCGAATTCCGGACGCGATTGAAGTGGTTACCCGTTCGGCAACGTCGAGATACTCACATACTTTCTTTTCTCTTTTCTGTACTTCATAATCCTAATTCTCCTGCATATCTTCGGGATCGCTTTGAGTACCTTATCCCCAGAGGGAAACCTTGCCGCACGGCCTCTTCTCTTCTCCTTCATACTCCTCGTCACACTTCAACTTGTTATGATGAGTCATTCACTGTACGTGCAGTGCGCCTTTGGAATTCACTTCCACATTCCTTGCGTGATAGCTCTTCGTCTGATGTTTTCAAGAAAATAATTAAGGAACATATTCTTTTAATATGACTTAGTAGTATGTATGTATTATTAGATATTGGTATATGTATGTATGTACGTAGGTTTAGGTATATTATTATTGTTGTTGTGTATTTTTGTATGTGACTTATTTTCTAAGTATATCTTTATTTATATACCTAATATGTTATGCATTTTAATGAACTTTTATATTTATAAATATCTGGTCATGCTTCATTCTTGTTGTACACGTAATTAGATCCTTATATTAACATTACTCTATCACTCAAAGGTTTGCTGTAAGAGAACTCAATATTGAGTTAAGCTCGCCTATGTACATCAACTTTTCTTTAGTATTGTTTTAATCTGTAAATATTGTGTGCAATAAGAATAAATATAAATATAAATATATACATTTTAGAAACCAGCTTTTTGGCGATTAGGAACCTATTGTTACTCACAAAGGTGACCTGTCTGTAATAATGTTTACTCTGTTATCCTTATAACCTGTATAGAATTAGGTATGGTTCATAAAAAAGAAATCATTCCCATTTCTTTAACGTACGGTTATTAAATGTTTTATATCTGCAAGCACTCGGCAAAGATACCGCACTGGGTAACAGGGTAATAGTGGCAACCACAGAAACATATACTACCTCTGTAGCTATAATTTTATTAATGGAAATAGATACAGTGCATTTTCGTCTAATTTAGAAACCCGTTACTTTGGCGTCGGTCCAGGTCTAGATTATCATCAAAGAGTTTTAGTTTTACTTACAGTAATATACCTACCTACATTAAGTATAAGAGACACGGCGACTGCGTCTGGTAAAGCTTTTGTTTTTTTAACGTCAGAATGATACTTGGTGGCCTAGACGGCTTAAACAGATCCTACGCATTTTTTTCGTCCGGTGGAAATCCATCATGGGCTTTCTCCGCCCGGGGAAGAGTGGAGGGGTACTCTTACCGGCTCAAACCATCCGAGTAGTCATCTTCGGCACCGAAGGGGGCTAGGACCTCGAGAACAATCATACCGGAGCCACCATTTGGTGCCACGCCTTTAGGCACATTTTGGAGGCGGTGAGCCACAGTCTATCTATCTACCTATATTTTGCAGGCGAATCCGATTTACAGTATGTTGAATTCGTTTTATAAGAACTATAGGGGTATCGTTCGTATAAAACCCCACGGTTGGAAGTCTTCTGTATCATGGCGTGGGTACAGTTCAGACACGAATGTATCTAGCATAAAAACTCGAACTTGGAACAACTGTCTATAGGCCATACCAATGTTTTAATCGTCTAAAACTCGATCCCGCAACCTGTTGCACAGGAAGCCAAGCACTTCGTCACTACGACAATCAAGCCAAATTATTATTTATTAACAAATTATTATTTATTAACAAATCATTATTTCTCCGTTTTTTTTTAAATTATTATTATTGGTATATATAGTAGGTATCTGGATTTCACTTAAGGTCTGGCTTAGTGGATGGGTAATTTACCTTAATATTCTAATTAAGTATGAGATTCCATAAGGAAACTCATTATAATGATTTTGGTTAGAAGACATTAATGAGAGTATTATATTTGGTTGAAATATCAGATTCAGGTAGATGTGAAAAAGTCTAGTAAATATAAACTGGTACTTAATTATACCAGGCTAGAATATGTAAATCTTTAAGAGGCTCGGAAGTGTATCTACTACACACCCATATTTTGTACTTAAGTTTACCGGAATATATCGGGCACCCCGTAGCTATAATTGACATTCAATCTTTGTCCTGGTTTAGCAATAAGCGGTTGACAATTTTTCTCTCAATATAAAGCTCAGAGACCAAAGCGACGGTTTATGGACATATGGAAAAAAAAACTAAAGTACTAAATTAAATATCCTCCTACTCCGCCAAAGCGACGAAAGAGTGCCTTCAGGGGCGTTCGATAGACTGAGGCGGCTGACTCAACGACGCGCACTCGAGATGTGGCGACATCGCATATGCCTACATGGAGACCGGAGATCGTTCAGAGCCCTCCACTGGCGCCCGCGACCGGTGTGTTTTCTATGGTGGGGATCAGAGGTGGTCTCCTCCCGTCTTCACTTTTCCGCCTACTTTACTTACATCAAGTCCTCGCAAAAGGAGGTGACGGCATCCCACGTACTCTCGCTCCGGAGGATGTACTGAACCACGGCCGGAAGAGAGAGGTCACTCTCTTCTACCGGCTTGACGAGGTCACAGCGCTGGGCACTCCTCCAACGTGTGCTGCGCCGTTTCGTCCGGGCAGTCTCTGTAGGGATCACAACCGGGCGTCTCTTCTCGGCCTATTTGACACAGATAATTCCCGAAACACCCACGGTTCGAGAGTACCTGCATCATCCGGAAGGTAAGGGTGCCATGCCACATCTGCAGCCATTCCTCCATGACGGGTATTACCGCCGCTATCATGGCATGCCCCGCACTGGGCTGCGCCAGTCGTTCCTTCCACTCTTCCACCAGGATCTACCGAAGCTCTGGCTGTCGTATCTCAATCTCGCGAGGCCGTTCGCCTCGACTTAGCGCTTCCCCGAGGCACTGATATAGCGACGCGAGGACTCTCGTTTCCAGTTCTCAGGGCAAGGAGGCTTCCGCCTCATAGGAGACCGTACGGTATCCCCTTATCATCTTTAGGGGCATAGTTCGGTTCGGTTTTTACAATACAGTGATGCTGTGGGCTCAGAGAGTTCGCCCACACTGGGCGTAAAGGGCCATGGACCCCACAACCCTTAAGATCCTAGAGATCCGTAGAGCAGGGAGCATTTCGACCCCCCAAATGGAGCAGCAGCCGCGAAAGAGCAGCCGCGGCCGCTGTAAGTTTGAGAGCCAGCCGCCGGAAGTACAGCACGAAGTTTTTGGCATAATGTGCTTCTATACTTTGACAGAACAAGTCGGATTGGATCTCTTGATAAAAACTTTTTGTTTTCAATGACTTTAGTAAATAATTGGGAGTGTGTTTTAACAAAAACTCCTACTTCTTAACAAAGATATAGTATTACCTACTTAGTCTTAGCTTTTAAAATATACAATGAAGTTAACGTTAAGAGTCCCAATTTCTTAAAAAGAGGTCTGCTCCATTCCATGAAGCAAATACTTTGCATCATGGCACGATTTAAACGGCCCAGCACCACAGATTGCTTTGATGCCTTTTTTTGAATAATAAAAACCTTGTTTATTTTTGTAGAGTTGCCTCATATCGGCTGACCATACCTAAGGACTGACCCGACGTAACCATGATATGCAGCCGTATCAGTATTTAAGCTGGACACTTTCTTTAGCCTTCTCAGTGGATAAACGAATCGATTCAATTAGAGCAGATATTATTTGTGTGTGCCTTCCAGTTGCAGTGCCTATGCAAGGTATATACCTAAAAACATTGCTTCAATTACTTCTTCGATCTTTATATCTTGCTATTTAAGGTATAGCTCTACAACGTTTGAATTAATATTAGTGTTTTTACTATAATTAGAAAATTGAAGTATAGTTTAAGATACGTTAGCTGTTAAGTTATTTTCATTCAACCAATTTCATTATGGCGTCGACATTTGTTTAATGATAGTTCATAGTTAGTGTTTTTACCGTCGGGTATAATTACTGATATGTCATTTGCAAACACAATACATTAATAAGTTGTTACTTTGGGAATATCATTAATGTATGTACAACAAGAAGAAAAGCGGGCCTAGTACACTTCCCTGAGGTACCCCAAATGTATTTAGTTCAAACGTTGACCTGAATGAGGTTGATATATTATCCTTATTTAGCTAGTAGACATCAACGCATTGCCTTCTGTCACTCAGGTATCCATCAATACATTGTAGTGCTGTGCCTCAGATGCCAAAATGCTCACATTTTTTTTTAGTAGAATGTTGTGATTATTAAAATGAACACTTTGCTCCTATCAAAAAATAAGCCTGACACTCGACTTCGGCGATCTATGTTCTCGGTTATGATTTTAATTAGCGAGAACGCAGCAATTGTATGGACTTCCCTTTTTGAAAGCCATTTTGATCGTTTGTTATCACCTTAAATTTATTCAAGAATCCCAAAATACGCGAATACTTTAATGCGTGTCATCAGCGTAATAATTTACCCCAGTGCAAGGGTTCGCACCGCACTGCACCAAATCTTATTTGATGTTCTATAGGAGCGGCTCCAAGATCGATCCCTGTGGACCACCGCACCGCATCTCTCACCAACCCCATCCTTTCCGATCCGAGTAGATCACTGGTCTATCACCCAAATAGGCTTAATAGGTGTTCAAGGCGTTAGCGATGTCACGAGATACCACCGCCACCACCTCGTCCTCGTATACTGCCGCCAGAGCCCTCACACGCATGATCAAGTCGACGTTGGAGGACGGAACCCTGAGATGTGTCTAGAAGTGGACTGTAATAGCCTAGTAGCAATAGTTATTCACTGAGTATGTACCTGCGATCATGTACATGCGTCTACTGGCTGCAGAGTTCCTACTACAAAATATTTTGGGCTTGTAGAGTTATATGTTAAGGGCTTGACCGGGGCGGTACACAGTCCGATCTATTTCACCCTACATAACAACTATGTGTGAGCGTCATTGTGTTTCGGCTAAGTGATACATGGATTGAGTAGGCTGGTTCTCTTTAGCCGAAACTTTAATATAAAATCGTCCTTTCTGTAAATGAAGACAAATACATCAAATACATCTTCGAAGGGATATCGGCATTGACGCTGATTCACGCGCAAGCACGTGATCGCATAATGTTCGAATTTATCGTCAGGTGTTCACACAAACGTCTGAAAAGGATTGTAATTTTTATTACCCGTTGATGCATTCTAAATCTGAAAATAACGTATATGATGAGTGTCTCAGTGTTTCTGTATCAGTTTGTTTGAAATGACCATAAGATACTACCCAAACTGCTTGAGCTACTCGCATAATGGAAGTGGCTCTCCTTTACACTAATTGCTTTAAGTGGTGTTAATAATTATTATTTTCGTGACAAAGGGTGTTAGTGTTCATTATTGCCTCATGGACCAAAATAAATATGTTATTGCTTTGTTACAAGTATTTTGATTTCGTTATTCTGATACAAAATTAAAAATGTCATGGGTTAATTTAGTCTTACGGACAACTTTCCGCATATATTTATGTGTCAAATTATATCGGACCTATATTGGCTGAAGGGCGTCTAGATCCCTTTCACCTTACAATAACATATCCTAGGCTTTATTTCTCATTTTGTCATTTCGCGTGACGACAATTAACCATTCGAGAAATCGACCACCCGTATAATCAAATTGAGACCCATAAAGTTCTTTAACTTTGAAATAAAACAAAACTTCAATAGCTGTTCAAGATGTCATGTACATGCATCCAATTAAGGGCCTGCAAGTGGGCAATATTCAACAATATGGGAGCGTATCAGATTACGGTGCAGTCTTGCAGTTAACTCTCAAAAGCTAATTGATGCAAACGTTTTGATTGATGAGATCGACGACCTTCAGTCTTATTTATAAAAACACACGGAGACCGGTTATGTCAATTAAGGTTTTACAGTGCCCTTTATACAATGAGAGTAAACATAATTATTACTGTGCAATGATTTCATTAGGTCGTTTAGCAAATTGTACGTGCGACATACCGTGGTAGGACTAGCTCGAGACAATTGCCGACAATTGGTGCGTAGTGGCGCCACTCGTGATGTCACCAAGACTTTACAGCCACTCTAAATCTTAATGTAATAACATTTAAAATGATTCGTAGTCGAAACGAGTCAGATGTATCGTTCCTACAGTTCTAACGATCTCGAATTCGTGTGATACCAAGCCAGCAATATGATGCGTCCAATTTGTAACGTACGTAAGTATTATGGAACTTGCAATCCTGTCGCTAATTGGTAGGTATTATGGATATGGCTGTACTTTCGTAAATTCAAACGACGCTAAGGGCCTACATGTCATGTTTGGAGTGTTAATGTGTCGTATCATCCTCGTAAAATTTAGTAGCATGAGCACCTACTGTTGTTTTATAAGTTGCTACAATTTCATTAAATAATTGTAATTGCTTTTGACTAATAGTAGGTATATAATTATATATAATCTGTAGTGATATTTTTTTCAGTGTAGTTTGTATTTTAGACACTAATAAAACATAGTGACATGTTGGCGACATAACCCGTATTCTGACTTCGCAGTTGTAAATCTAGACCGCAGGACGATGAAAATTGCCTCGTAAAATATAGCAGTCGTTCAGTTACAGAACAGATCATGATGGATGACGGAAAGTTTCACTTTCTCATGTTAACAGATTTGTTCACTAATTAAGAACACTTGGAACATTGTCTCATTTTTCAACTTGTGTGTAAAAGGTGATCCACTTTTAAGGAAACGCAGACGGATGTATTACGCAGCACATGAATAGACATTTTGTTCAGATTTGATTCTTGGTAGTAAAATACAAAAGTTGCATGAAAAATGTGCATGAGGTAATTTCCTAGTGATGAAATATTTTACTACGATTATGTTTGAGGCGTGATGGAGCACGCTTAAACGAATGAACGGATTCTAATGAAATTGGGAAAAGAGGTAGATTATGTCGTGGAATAGGATGTAGAATATCAAGTTCCATTAAGAAGGACGCGAACGAAGTAGTGGGTGATAGCTGGTAATAATTAAATATGTAATAGAGATGAACGGCTAAAGTGTTGATGGTAATTTTCAGATTTGGAATTCTCGGGTGTAATTTTCATAGAAATAAAAAGTGCAAATAAAAAATGAAATAAAGAACACTTCCAAAAAAGTCTGAACATATCTTCTGAGAATACATAAGATTGCAGTCGTAAGCAAGTACCAAGAAGACTGAACTACACGGCACGTTTAAAATAATTAGCTATGCCTGCTTCATACTAACGTGTAATGGGCGGCGCCACGGCTCATCAGGATTCAAAGCATGGTCCGCTGACCCTAGTTCGTCTCAAAAACTATTATCGACGAGTAAAGTGTGCCCTAACTGTTTATATGTCTGCCATCAGGTACAGACTATGTACATAATATTTATTTCTGCCGTGTGGTGCCGGTTAAGAATACCGCAACCCCATCTCATCCCGTGGGTGTCGTAAAAGCGTGGAAAAATGGCAAACCCCCCCTAATGAGCACTCAACATAATCCCATAGCGGTCGTTGTGACAATCATTGGGGAGGCTTCTGTCCAGCAGATTTATTTCTGCCGAAACCTTTTTGCCGTAGTAATCGATTCAAATATCGGTTAGTACGGAAAAAAGTTTCAAAAGTTGCAAAGATTTAATACCTTTATTATGAATTGTTTGTCAAAATGAGCACGTCACCGTGATCTATATTTTTTAACACAGCGGTATGGATCTGATTAGCACATGAGTGAGTAAAGTGTTATTAGCCAAGAGATGCCTATACAATGTAGGTTCAAGAATTCTACAATAGTAATAATGAGTATCCAGAATGATATAATAAATAAGTAATTAATTAATTACTTTACAGTTTTCTGTCAACTACAAACTCTATTTCAGCTGTTGTTTATTATAGCCACATCTTTTTAGGACCAGTTTGCGTCATACTTGAAGCTAAATCTCCTTATTTGTTTATATTAATGAAATGCTGAATTTGGATACCTATTTAGGCAGTGTACGATGGTGACTTATCCATAACAATGTGTTTAGTAACATACTGACATAATTATTACTTTTTACATCATCAGGTACCTCCGTGTGGTGTCCGTATTAGTTAAGACTATAGTACCATACGATGAGTAATAATAATAATCAATCTAATCCAGAGAGATAGAGAGAATCTAATCCAAATATTTAGATTAAATATTTTGAAATTGGTCTCTTTTTTTAACACGCTTTTATTACCTTGGTATGTATCTATTGATCTATGTATCTACATAGATACATATGAAAATCGATACATAGATACGTATCTATGTATCGCTTTCCATCCCCTTAAAAACGTCGGATTGATTTGAAACTTCGCACACTTATCACTTGATGACACACTTGTGGAAATCTATGGTGGCCTTTGTTCCGCAGTGGACGTGCTTTGGCTGCTATGATAACATCATCAGGTTTAACTTATATTTTTTTAGTAGCTCCTATTGTTTGACAATCCTCCTATTTTGTTACAATATAAAACCATACGGTTCCATATAGGTATTTACTTGTAAGGGCAAAAACCTGAATCTCTATTATTTATTACTGAGAAAACTTAACTACAAGTCAGCCATATTAAAGTGTTGCGCAAACTATTAGACGTTAACGAGTAGTGTAGAACTCGGTCTAGACTAGACAGTACATTCGTATTTACCTAGACTAAATTAAGAACAATTTACGATATGGTTGTTTTATGTTTGCAGACAATTTGGTTCACGGCTCATTCGCAACTATGAAATTCTGCAACAACTAACTCTACATTCTTATATGCAACCTAAATTCCATAGTGTGGTTAATTGTACTTGGTAACGAATATAATCTGAAATCTAAAATGTTATGACAATAATAAAATGACTTCTCTTTGATGCAGCTTCTTTGCGTGGCTTCGCAGTAACCTCTATATCTGATGTCGAAAAATATGTTAGGATTTTTTACGGCATCGTTTGATCATGTTTCTATCGATGATAAGATCGGTGTCCTTCTTGAGAACATTTACGAGTATTTATTGTGATATATTTATAATGTGAAACTTTTTACACCCCATCGTTTATTTAGTTAACTTAATGATTATTACAATTATTGGGTAAATTGTAACAGGCCAAATCGATGCCCACTGTGGACATCGATCGAATGAGCAATAAACGAATAATCGTCGCGCTTGCGATGTCGTTAGGAATAACTATAATAAAAGTTGAGTACAGTTTATAGCTATCATAATAGTTACTAATTTTCACTTATGATTTCAACTAGTTGTAATGGGTATTTGTAATATCTACTGCGAAAGATATATTCGGGAGTTGATGGAAATTTATGGGGCCAACGGATGGTCAGAGAAAATTGACACCATTTAATGGCTTACTTTTCAATAAATGAAATTGCGTTAACGATGTATATATAATATAGAGACGGCAATGGTCCAATGGCTTAAGCGTTGGACTGCCGATGAAGAGATTTGGTATTTTCCTTAGTTAGACGGGTAAACAAGAATACTAGTGATGTGTAATCCAAATTGAAGATGACTAGAGTGTGGGACGCAACTTGTGTCAACTCCCTTGCTCCATCCCATCTACCAATCATGGCAGGCTGTGCTGGAGCATCCCTTAGGTGCCGAAGATGACCGCCCCAGTGGTTTTAGCCGGTAGGAGTCCGGCATACCCCTTCGCCCTTCCCCGGGGCGAAGGAAGTTCATGAATAATAATAATTCACTCTCGTTCTCATTAATGTCTCATAAATAATTATTAAATATGTTTATTAAATATAGTGAATATTAATTATTACTTATATATATTGATCATAACCATGAAACTTATCATATAAGTGTTTATATTTTTATTTTTATATATTCAATTTGTTGTTACCTGTGTAAACACTAACAGTTATCTATGCAACTGCTATATGTGGAAATCTGTAATTGGCTTTCTGTTTCCTTACTATTATTGTTACACCTGTATTTTTAGCTGTAGATTTTCCAGTAATAAATAAATAAATAAATAAATAATTTCCACTGGGCACCAATAAAAAAAAAGGCTGTGCTGGAGCTACTGCAGCAGAAGCCCTCAAATAGCGCAAATGTAATGTTCTCATCGGTAATGATTGTTTAAAAAAATTGGGTTCGACACACTTGGGTCATGGTGTCCAAATGCATAGTGGGTGCAGAGGCGGCATGGGACGTTGTCCTTCCGTCTTGTGCAGGTGTTGTCAGGGCATGGCTGCTTCGGCAAATACCTGCACACAGTGACGAGGCGGGAGGCGACTCCCGTATGCCATCAATGCGGCTGCAGTGAAGACACAGCGCAGCACAGTCTTGAGGAGGGCCCGGCATGGGCGTTGCAGCGCTATAACCTCATGGCAGTAACTGGGGGAGACCTCTCGCTGCCGGCTTTGGTAAAAGCCATGGCTGGCAGTGAGAGAGCTTGGGAGGCAGTCGCATCCTTCTGAGAGGTGGTCATCTCGCGCAAGGAGGCGGCGGAGCGGGTCAGGGAGGCAGACGCCCCGTCTAACCCGATCCGCCGCAGGCGCCGTAGGCGGCATAACGACCTCTTGATGCCGCCCTAACGGTAGCCAGCGGGCGGCAGATCGGGGAGTCTGCCGTCCGCATTGCACGGCTCTCGAGTTGCAGCGATGTCTTAGACACATCGCCGCACATGCAAGTAGGCGCACACGTGGGCTGACAGCCGATGGGCCGCGTAATACATATGCAGTACTCACGGTCCATCAAAAGGCGGACGCAGGTGAATCGGCGGAGTTTTTAGTGGGTGCAAGCCCCACATAACCACGCAATCTCCCCGGATAACGTGCGAATAACGACTAAAAAACTAAAACTGTGAACGACACCTGCTGACAGCGATGAGAAGGAGTAATTTGACACCTAAGTGCGGCTTGTTTCTAGTTTTATTTTTATATATGTATACCTATGTATGTTTGTGTTAATCTGTATACTTAAGTGTATATATATATTCTTTGCTATAAAGAATGATTAAATAACATGTTAATATATTTAAATCCTTTTTTTTACACGATGTCCCGCTCTAGGATTTCTCGTATGTTGTGGCTACAGTATATAGACATAAATCTCACATGCACAAACACCCAGACTGGAAACAACTATACTGTAGATCATATAAATATTTGTTCCGTGCGGAAAACGAACCCGTGACACGTAGCGCAGATAGCTAATTACTTAGCCACTGCGCTAAGCATGCTGAATATTGCCGTCACCCTTAAAAAACAGACTTACGCTCGAATACTGAAACGACAATATTAAGTCTCGCTTTAACTATTTGCGCCGCTCACGGCCGAATACTCAAACGCCATTTAACGTTAAGTCCCTGCTTAAACAATTCGAGTCGCCTGGTTTAGTATCAAAAACAGGTTTCTCGAATGGTTAAAGCGAGGTCTTAACGTTAATTGGCGTTCGAGTATTCGGGGGTAAGTTTCCTAATGAAATATTTTCTTTCTCAAATAGTTAAAGGGACATTTAATGTTAAGTGGCGTTTCAGTATTCGGCCGTTATAACTTAATCACAGATATTATAATACACTAGTAACTTAATACATAAACAGAGTGATGGAGACTGCAACCTTGTTCGTCCACTGTGGTTATCCGATAAAGATCATACAATACTGTACTGTATGAACAATGGAATTTTTATTTACTTAACATAGCAGCTTGCGAGGGGTTAAACTACCTTTAATACAATCCGCCCAACACAAAACAAAAGGCGTCAAGCGTTTTCTAACCATTCGCAGTCTGTATTTCATCAGATAACTTACTTTTTTAACCCACGGGCTTTGAGAGCTATGTATTGACCATTGTTTCAACTTAATCACGATTGCATTCGATACAAGCGAGAATAAAATACTGAGCGGAATTCGTTTAAACATGTGTTTCTGTTTGAAATATTCTTAAATTCGATTCACACACACTTTGTACATTACCGCACTATAACTTTAAATGTCAAATTAGTCGGGGTTTTTATTTGTATAATGGTAAATTAATTGCGACCATTTGGTCAACATTTTTCTCAAGCTCCACTCATTTATTTTCTTAGTTTACCGTATAAGAACGTACAATTCTATACCATTTTAGTTTAGCGAGACCTTGCCTGTCCTTAGTGGATAATAATGTGATTATGTTTTGTAATTCATAACTAGATGACGTGTGAACCCAAATTTATACTTATGACGTCTCTAAAATCAGTTTGGGTACCATAAGGTCCATTTCAAATCCCAAATCAGAAGGGAATCGAAATAAATAATTGCAATAAAGTGTGCGAGACATGCGTTGCCTTTGTGTATCTATGTAACTACATTCTAAGCACCGTGTAAGGTTTTAGTTCGGTAATAAGCTACAAAAAAAATGATTAAGTAATTAGCTACGCACGTTAGGAGGAAGTACCTAGACACGTTTTTTTTTCCATCCATTCCATTCCACCATACTGCGCTCTTTTATGCCCAGTAATTTCACTAGCTTTGTAGCTGCCCTTCTAACTGGAACACATATGTCAAAAGTTTTAACAATAATGCTTAGCGGTGAATATCTGGCACTGGGGTGGTACCTACCTAGCCGGCCTCTTGCAATAATATACCTACCACCAGTAAAAAGTCATGACACGACAGGGAGTATGTTAATAACACAAGCTGCTTTGTTGGAATTGAGTAAAATTGCTAAATTTACCGTACCGGTGTCGCATGTCCATACGCAGGAACTGACGGCGGTACATCGGTTATGGTGGCCTTAAAATTGATTCGTCACTGGATGTCCGCTGGTCGGCCTTCACCGTCTGCGAGGCCCGCCGGTCGTTCACGCCTCTCCCTAGCTAATTATAGAAACATTGTATGGTTCGCGACACATCTCTTTTGGCATTTTGTAAATAGCTACCTGGATAGGCATTTCAAGCGTTTATGGCGTATATGGCATTCTCCAACAAATTATCTATAATATTCATGCCATTCAAGGTCGCATTGTTGCCAGTCTGATGACACGTTGACAGATTTGTTATTTATTGTATATATTTATAGCATATTTATATTCTTACTCTCTTAAATGTACATTATATTTATGTACTCTTGAAATTTCCCGTAAGCATGGTTATATTATTGTAATAAGTTAATTATTTTGGTGAATAAAATTCAATGAAATATGAGTAGTTACGTATGGCACACAGATATTTTCTTTTCTTTTTTATAACGCTCCACACAAGAATTTGTCCTGGCAACATGCACAAATACCAAGTTTTCAACTATTAAATAGGCCTATCTCGAGTGTGAGATTTGTAATATGTTTTCAAGGATCATCACGAATCGTCTGAAGCACAGGATTTATGACTTCCAGCCTCCCGAACAAGCCGGTTTCCGTAAAGGTTTTAGTACCATAGACCACACTCATACGCTGCAGCATGTTATACAGAAGACTGAGGAGTATAATCCGCCACCATGCTTAGCATTTGTGGACTATGAGAAAACCTTCGATTCAATCGAAACGGGCGGTGCTCTGCAACAGTGCCACATTGACTATAGGTACCGATGTATGGTGTTAAAGTGCTTATACAGAAAAGCCGCCATGTCGACGTCGGTACGTGAATAGAGTATGGAGGAAATTCCAACGTGAGACATGGAGACGTCATTTGCCCTGAAACTGTTCATCGCTGCAATGAAGGATGCCTTCAAGCTACTGGAGTGAAAAGTGTTCCAGCATTAACATCAATGGCGAGTACATCACTCACCTTCGATTGGCCGACGATATCGCAGTCATGGCAGAACCGCTGCAACAGTTCAGCACAATGTTCGATTATCTTAACAGATATTTCCAGATGGGCCTTAAAATTAAACGCGGAAGTAATGTCAAACGCCCATGTCGTACCCATATCAATATTAGGAGTGTTCGATATATTAGTTAGCTGAATATATAATCGATTATTTTAAAATAATCATATCACCTATTATTTATTACACCAGATAACGGTTATTTATGTTGCTCTATTATTTTTACTACTAAACGACCACAGCTTCCCCGACGTCACATATTTCATCAGGTGCCAACATGCAAAATTGTGCTTTCATCTCATAGTCATAAGAGCTAGATTCCTATCAAAATGAAACGAATATATCTTAGACGTTATTTTATGCCACATGCAAAATTATAAGATTATTATTATAAGAGCTAGATTCTTATCAATATTAAATCGAAACTAATAAATAATAGAAGGACCTAATGTAATTGTTTTTATTCGACAGTCGTTTTGATCTACGATTATATTTGAACAAAATCAATGCGGATGACTCGCTTGACGTCATAAGTTGTATTTTACGGGAGATTGCGAGCGATTGCGTGATAGTTTTGAAATGTTGATAATATTTCATTATGAACTTTGAGGTTATTAAGTTTGTATTGTGAAACTTTAAAAAAAAGTATTTAAGTTTAGTGTTAATAAAAATTTACATGTTTAGGTTGTTATTTACGTAAATAAGAGTTAAATTAAATCAAAATGTCTCGAAGAGGACAAATGTGGAACAATTTCTCTGTTGCGGGCCGCAACGTTAACAAAACCGCGGCGCTCGATATTAAACTAATACATTATAACGTAGAAAGTAATAGGTGATTTTAAAATCACGTATCGTTATAACGCGTTATCAATATATAGCCGTTATGAACACGCCTAATCAATATCCGTTGAGATCGAAGTTCTTGACGATTATGTCTACCTGGAACAAACCGTCCAGTTATGTAGGTCCAACTTCGAGAGGTCAATCATCGAATCAGACTCGGATGGGCAGCGCTCGGGAAACTTCGCAACGTCTTTTGGACAACAATACCGTAGTGCCTTAAGACGAAAGTCTTTTAACCAGTGTGTTTTACCAGCGATGAAATATGGCACAGAGACGTGGCCACTTACTATGTGAGACGATGCATAGGAAAGCTCAAAACCAGTCAGCGAGCTATGGAGAGAGCTATGCAGAAATGAGGAGGTCCGTAGAAGAACTAAAGTTGCCGACATAACTGAATGGTTTAGTAAGTTAAAGTGGCAACGGATATTGCTCGCACAGCTGATGGTCGTTGGGACAAAAAGGTTCTCGAGCGGACACTGGGCACCGGGAAACAGCGTAGGACGGCCTCCAACGAGATGGACAGACAGCCTAGTGGAGGTCGCTGGGAGTCGTTGGATGCGGGTGGCATGTAACCGATCGTTGTGAAAATCTTTGAGGCATCCCCCTTTGTCCACCAGTGTACGTTCTTCGGCTAATTTGATGATTCTGAACTTTTCAGTTTTTGATGATTGCACTATGTTATTAGTACACGAGAGGAACCTTTTGCCCATCCTATTGTATAAAAAAGCACTTATTCGCATTTTATGACACGTATGAGTGGAGAGGGGCGGTCTGTTTTTTGCCGAAAACCACACGGAACCAGGAAGTAAATAAAATAAACATACGGAAGCTATTTGCTGATCCATTTCACGCAAGTCACAAAAGGAAAAGGCTTATCGTGTACTACAGTAGATATTTATTTTTCTTCTGCAAACACACAACATAAGGGAGTTGTAGCTGCTGAACCGGACAAATGTGACAAAGCCCAAGGGCCTCTAGCCGGGGAATGTCCCATGGGCTGACCCTGACTGAAATGTGTGAACATTTGTAGCAAATCAAACAATGAATCAACTCGTTATCCTGCGTGGTGTTTTTGGGGTAACCAGTATTCTGCGATAACATGTTATGTGATTTAATTCCTTGATGATTCAGCTTTCCCCGTTGAGGATCATCGACCTGTATACGTATACATAACTATGTATATCGTTGCTAGAGAGACAAATAAAGATGTTATTAACGCCACTTCGCCCAGTGTTTTATCAAGCTGCTAGCGCCTTTCTATCAATGAATGCTTATTGACTTATCGCAACAGTGTCACCCTTTGACCCCATTGTCGATCAATTGTAAGTTAATTTTTACATAACAGCCATCACGCCTTTCCGCAAGGGAATAGGTTGAAGGTTGAACAGCCCAGTTTTTGAAATTATTTTCGGTTGCTTGAATTGCTTGTTGCGGCAGAGCCTTGTCCAATTATGAGTAAAATCTGGTACATTTCCGTACTCATTAGTCTAGAAGTCGCAATTGCGGCTGCCGAGCATGACGCTCTCGGTTTTATTCCTAGATTATTTGATGGGATCTCTAACAAAAACACACCTTACAATAATAGTTCATTGTGAAATAATAATAGTTCACAAAGGTGTATTGTGTACATGTAATAAAGATATTTATGCTTGATTTGGCCTTGTGCTTTTTTAATTACAGGAGAACATATCTCTGGAAATCTATGGGGAGGCCTGTGTTCAGCAGTGGACGACGTATGGCTGATGAGAGAGAGATTGAGATATCTCGCAAAATCAAAACTCAGCCATCTAAATAGAAGTTACAACATTAAATATTCTAATTCTATTAACGTAGATTAATCAAAAAGAGGTGCTCATAACCAATTTCACTAACTGCTCGGTAAATGATCAGTGAGGTTAAGCAACGCTTGGCGCGTTCAGTGTTTGGATGGGTGACCGCGTAGTGATATTTGAGCTGAGCGTTTCCGTGCTTCGGAGGGCACATAACACTATCGGTCTCGATTGCTATTAGACGGCAGTCGTTCAGCCAAGTTTGAGGCCTTTGGGCAGTTTGAACATCTGCGACACAAGGTTGAACAAAAACCATACGATAAACAACAAGAAGAATCAAATGAAATAATATCGAATAAACAAACTTCACACAACAAATCTAAAACATACATTAAACATGGGACTGTTACTGTAAGTAATTAGTGTAAGTATAGACCGGTGTTTGGTAATTATTATCGTAAGCTGTTGTTCTACATATTAAGTTATGTCGCAAAAGGTAAACAAGATCATTTTGACTAGAATGATAACCTGTAAAGTGGTACCTGTTCGCCAGACGAGACTACACGATGCCATGAAGGTCTACTGAATTCTTCGGCTTAACTTCCTCGTGGTGTTTATCTCAACAGAAAACTATTGTTATGGCTTTTTAAGTAATTTTCGGATTAAGAATATAGCACCACTCCATCTCCTCCCGTGGATATAGTAAAATACGATTAAGGGATCTTACCAGAGGGATGGGCAGCAGTGTTCCATTTATGGAACAGTAGTCACACTCATACGCTCACCAACCCGCCTGCCAAGCGTGGTGAGTTCTGGCAAATTACCCCCAAAATGATGACATAATTGATCGATGATAGAAATTTATAGGGGATGCCTTTGTTCAGCAGTGAATGTCGTTTCGCTGTTAGAACTATGACGATGATGCACTTACATACTATATAAATAAACTTACCATTTGAGTATGGGTATATTATATGTATATTAATATATAAATAAATAAATATTGGCAAGAATACCCCATCTCATCCCGTGGGAGTCGTAAAAGGCGACTGCGATGGGATTAGCCGGAGGATGGGCAGCAGCGTCCTTTGAGTACATTTATAACACAACTGCGATCGCCAACCCGTCTGCCAAGCGTGGCGATTATGGGGGGGGCCCAATGAGCACACAACGCAAACCTATGGGTTCCATACCCAACACGGTCGTTGTGGCAATTTTTGGGGAGGCTTCTATCCAGCAGTGGACGTTTTTCAGCTGAAATGAAACGTGGTGGTTATGGCAATATCCCCTATGACCGCATAACGTAATGTTCATAGGGAGGCCCACGTTTAGCAGAGAACTTTTACGGGCTGAGCATGATGATGGTGATGTTGGTTAGATCTGATTAAAACCTGTAAGATGGTAAATTTAATATAATTCAGTTGCTGATGTCACGACTTCTGGGACAGTTTTACGACATCACAGCTTCAGGTTAGTGTAAGATGTACAAGCGCAGTTAAGTGGCAAACTCTAGCAGGAAGAATGCAATGTAGCAATTCGTTGTGCTGTAGAGGTAAAGTCTTGGGATTCAACCTTAAAGTATAGCGTGATCCGATTGAAAAGAACTAAAAGGCGAATTCAGAAACTATAGTCGGAAGAATCAAATTAATAAAATTAGTATTAACATCGTTTGTGTGTAAAGTATTGGGATTTTTGTATACTTATATTGTTTCCCACGAGATTGATATGAACAATAATAAATCGATTTACATACATCGTGTCCTCATTTTTATGAAAACAAAGAGTCATTAATTTCCCTAGCTTTGTTCAGTGAAGTATGTCTTGCTTTGTCAAGTCGTTGATCGAGCTTCTCGGCCCACGCCCAATGATACTACCATTACACGGCCCATTACTTTCAAATTATCTTCCAGAGGTTCCATGTCGCGATTTTAGATGAACATCATTCAAGCTAAACCGGCAGATATCAATTTAGGATACTGCGACGGTATTCTAATTTAGAACCTGGTTTAATTACATTATCTGCAGCATGTTTTGCTTAGAATGTTTTATTTCAACTCATGGGCAGTGTTTAGGCATGTCATGGATTTTGACTCTTCCCATTACAACGAAGGCTGTCGTGTATTGAATTTAAATGATTCTTAAATAAACACGTGCTGGACTACGTACAGCACCGCCCTAAATCTTAATTAAGTCTCACCTGGGATTTAATTCCACAAGGAATGTTATCATAGCTTATCTGCCATCCGTGAAAGATCTTGTGAAATGCTTACATTCATGTTTGCCTTATGCAATTCTTAATGAATGACATGGTTGCATCAGAGTGCATTGAATCATATTACATTAGCATGGACACAATGAACCGCTCCATACAATGCTCTAGGTACTGAAGAGCCTCTGAAATCAATGCACATGCATTATTACGAACATAAGCTTGCACAATATGCTTTTTCATTCAGGAACAAACGTATTCACAGATAAAACAATTGTTAATACGTTACATGCAAGCTGCATCAGTAAAACGTTAAGTTTTGCATATAGGTCTAAAATATCTCTTCAAGCAGCCATAATCATTTCGGCCAAATAAAGTCCACTGCTGGACACAGGCCTCCCCCAAAGATCACTACAGCAACCGATATGGGTATGTTGTGTGCTCATTGGGGGGTTTTGCCATAATCGCCACGCCTGGCAGGTATACTATCAAGTAATCTGGAAAACTAAAGTGAAAGGAGCAGTTTATTAAAAGGTTAATATATCGGTTCAATTGTTTCAAATGTCAATCGGATGAATTAATTTGGAGCACAATAGATGATTGACATATCAATATCGTTTATCGAAATTTGTATCTAAAAATATCAAATCTTTGGTATGCTGTGGGTGTCGGTGCGTCTCCTACGCTTGCGGTACTAGCGGAGGAAGTAAAGGTTGAGTCACGCATTAGGTAGTTCCTAAGCGATAAATTTCAATTTGCTTAATATTCTGGAGACCTCCCGCGTATCATTTTGCGGAAAGGCGGCCACCGGTCGTATTTGATGCGAATGTCATACCATAATAATAAGGAAATTAAAATTTCGAGCGGCGATAACATTCGAAATTTACAATCAAAATAAAAATACTTAATAAATTCTTAAAACAACGGCCTGATCAGCGTGAAAGGTAGTCGGATCTGTGTTATAAATAAAGCCGATATTGATTTTAATTCAACTGTTTCAAGGCAGGAAAGGAAGATTTGTTTATAAAAATCAACCTATGCTATAATTGCAGATGAATTTGTGAAATTAAGGTCGAGATTTGACTATAAGTTGAAGTGAAGCTTATACTTGGCTTGTGATGCCACAAGCCAAGTATACCAAGTATATATAAGCGGGTGGGAACAACTATAAATAATGTCCGCCTTACTACTTGTGTACATAAAAATTTTAATGAATAAATAAGTAAATAACTAGGGCGGGATCTGACGGGTGACCAAGAGAAAGACGACCGTATCCACAACATGATGATTGTATGAGATTATGGAGGTTGTGGGGAGACATTGGACCAGACTGCCTTAGGATCAGAATCATTGCGTAAAAAAGAGGAAAGCTGAATAGATGAGAAAGTTTCTGAACGTGTTCAAAGAAAGGCATATCGATGCGTGTTAGGTACTTCTGTTTACTATTCAGTTGTATTTTCCATAAATGCGTCATATCAATCATCATCAGATCCTCCGCTAGAGGGGGTGACCGCTTTACAGTCATCCCTTCCAAGATTTGCCTAAAGGCGTGGCACCAATGGGCGGCTCTAGTGTGATCTTACGAGGACCTGGAGCCACCCTTCGGTGTCGAAGATGACCGCTCCAGTGGTTTTAGCCGGTAGGAGTCCGGCATACCCCTTCACCCTTCCCCCGGGGTGAAGGAAGTTCCATGTAGAATTTCCAGTGGACATCAATAAAAATGAAAAATAGGCTTACGTCACAGGTGGTAATTGGTAATTTGTGGACGGCATTATGCATGCAGCGATGTGACTGCAAGTTTGTTGCATAACTAACACCTCGTCTCCAACATCACCTAAGTGGACAACATTATTATTTACAAAATGCTATCTAGCTAACATAAAGTGACGTATCACCGGCTATAAGGCTGTTTTAGAAGCAAATTGTCTGTAAAATCTTTGTGTGCGTTTCACCGCGATTGAGAACGATGTCGCTATCCTATAATTACTGAAGCCGTAACCGTTGTTAATTTGTCGGATTATAGAAAGAACTACTTGTCCATAAATCTATACCAAATCGAATAGTTTTGGGTATTGTATAATTTGTTTAATGAGTAATTATCCAGATAATATTTAAGAATATTAATCTTATTATTACCGTCACCCCGAGGTTAAGAATGCAGACACCTAAATCCCAAAAAGGTTTTATGAAACCTCATATGTTGACAAACTGCCAGAACAAATCTAAGGAAAAGAAATGCCACTTAAAATATCGATAAGGTTTCTCGTAGTCGATATCATTTGGAGTGTTCATTAAAGAGATCGCTATTTGTTTCGAATATTACACTTATAATATAAAACATGATACTTGTGTACATGCAAAGCACATTGGATATCAACGATAACACGATGCTTATTCGAGATTATAATGGTTAAGCTACGTATATATTATGAACGAGTGTTTCAATTGATTTCCAAGAAATGCAAAACAGTGCATCTTGTTTTAGTTTCAGTTCTAGCACTATGTATTTTCCATGTATTCCGCGAACTTGACCTTAAACAATAAATATAAGCAAGTATAGTAGGTGTTTGGATTTGTTTGTTGGAAAAATCTTAACAGGAATATAGTTACTTATCATGCAGTAATATTTCCTTGACTATATGAAACCACTATGTAAATTTATCGATTTTGTAACAAAGTTTTGGGAAACACTAAGTCTAATAAAAATAAGTCTATCTAGCTATCTAGCTTTGTATATTTTGTACAGCTTTGTAATATCTGTGTCGTCCAATTCCTAGCATTTAGTGAGTCATGCTGCGTTTCTAGATGTATGTTGTATGTAATGAACACAAACATTTCATGCAAATGTTATTGAGTAGAAAAAATTATAGGAAATTGTTTTCCAAATAACGGATAGTGAGTAAATGAACTATATATAGGGATTTATCCCAAAATCGATGTCATGAGTAACCAGATATATTTTAAGTGCATTGTTACTAGTATCAGTAGAATGGTATAGTATCTACTTAGTACAGGTATACTTTAGCTTTGTAAACAACAGGAAATATCGTATGTATGAATTTATGAGGTGTGTGTGTATCCTGGGCGACTGCCTAGCCATTACCAACTTTTTGCCTGTCAATTTTTTCACAATGGCAATAGCTGTTCCCTATTGAAATATCGCTCGTGCGGACGTGAGAGAAGAAGATGAATAAATCTGCTAGAGTGAACGATTGAAGTTATTGTTAATTATATATACGACTGTGTTACTCTGCTTATTTCGAGTATTCCAGACTAGTTAGTTAGCTCAACAGAGGCCCTTTATCATGAGCTCTTACGCCTCGAGATTGAAAGCCACGGAAGAAGATGGTGACAGTCCAGCTTGCGACCTCACGTAAAGACCTTATATAACATGAATATAATCTAGGAAAGTCATTTGAAGTGGTGTGGCCTAATTATTCGCATGGTTATAATAATAATAAATAAATAATATTCTTTATTTCACCAAACAAGACAACTTACAATTCCTGATTACAGTACTTCTCAGTATAATTTTGAATGTTGACCAACAAAAGATAAAATAACTAGTACTATAAAAATGGTTGACCTATGCGGATAGATGAAACTCCTTTTTCCTTCACCAACTTGCCACTGGGAAGCGCACAACTGGAGATAAGCGTCAGCGATTCACGCATGTTTTAAGAAAACTTTGCAACTTCCGATATGTCAGCTCAGAACTCATGGAGCGATTTTCAACCGCGCCCGCTGCGGTAGCGGGACTGTTATAGTAGATTGGCGGTTATGCATCGCAAAGGGATGTCAGAATTGCCAAAAAGTGATAATTTCGGCCGAATGAAGTCCACTGCTGGACACAGGCCTCCCCCAAAGATCACCACAACGACCGATATTTGTGTGTTGTGGGTTCATTGGGGGGTTTTGCCACAATCGCCACGCTTGGCAGGCGGGTTGGCGATCGCTGTTGAGTTGTTAATGTACTCGAAGGACGCTGCTGCCCATCCTCCGGCTAATCCCTTAGTCGACTTTTACGACACCCACGGGAAGAGATGGGGTGGTGGTATTCTGAGCCGGCACCAAAAGGCAAAAAGTATCGATGTATAATTAAAATAAACTTTATTTTCAAACAAGGAGTACATAGAGTATAATATACTGGATATTATCCACATTACACTAATAAAGATTATTACTAAACGAATAGAATACTTAAATATTTTATATACATGTTTGGATGACGACCTATCAGTCGTCATCCAATACCACATTATGAGGCTACCAATCTTGGTCACCGCGTTAGCCACAAGGCTGTTGGAGCTATCGCTCGCTATTCGCTTTCGTAACAGTGAACAAAAATCGTGAAATCATGCTTCAGCGAAGATTCTCGATGCACTGCAATAACGCGGCAGCACCAACATTACCCTGAAGGCGTTATTATATTGGACACGCAGGGCATTATACGAGTTTTGTGCATAATGTACAGAGACTGGCAGTATGTAAAGAGTGTTATTTTTACATCGTATTCGCAAACCTGTAACATGTTACAACCAAACGCTAACGCCCTGAGTTACCTTTCCATATCTGTATTGTCATACAGACTATAAGGCGAGTCCCTAGTACTTATTACGAGTTACTATCGGAACTCCCGCCAAGGTTTGTTACTGTTGTTTACTGCTGGGACTGTATTGTTTCATTTGTTACCCAACCTG
Source organism: Diloba caeruleocephala (assembly GCA_947459985.1). Taxonomy (NCBI): domain Eukaryota; kingdom Metazoa; phylum Arthropoda; class Insecta; order Lepidoptera; family Noctuidae; genus Diloba; species Diloba caeruleocephala. Next base: position 11,874,759 of record OX381618.1, read on the forward strand.
AAAACTAGAAGTTCACTTTCAATCGCATTGTACATGAGACCGTGGCCGACTGCATAACGTCCAAGATACGAAGGAGCCTCCTAAGGATATTGATAGATGTGCTCATCAGTACCATATTCGTATTGCTAATATTGTTGTCGAATTCTCCACCAATTGAGCTTCTGATTTTGCCATGGCTGAGCTCACATACCAGTCGGTAGGCGTAAAGGTTGAAACGCCTGGGTGAGCTTAGTCCGCCCTGCCTTACACCGCATTCCAACCTGTACGCATGCGATATGGTACCCCCCCATTTAATATAATTATATTGATTGTAATACCAGTATTTTAGTATACCAATCAATTCCTAGGGAATGCACCAGCAGAGATCACTCCTGGGAGATCTTTATCCAAAAGAAGTCATAAGAAACCACGTCGAAAGCCTTAGAAAGGTCCAAGGAACATTACCATTTCTATTTGTGTAGTATTAGACAGTGCGCTTAGGACAGAGGATAGCTGTTTATGTTGAAAAGTGTGGCTTGAAACTGAATTGGACCTCATGCAACGTGGTCACGTGCCGACGTGTGCGCAGTACATACCTTTTTAATATATTGGTGGAAAAGTGGAAATTGTACATGGAACTTCCTTCACTCCGGGGAAGGGCGAAGAGGTATACCGGACTCCTACCGGCTAAAACTGGCTGTAAAAAGGCACTTCATGGGGAGGAAAGTAAAGGATTCCCCTCAAGACTCGCTGTGCGCTGTGCTGCGCACACGGCGGCACGTCACCACTTGCGCGCCACCGTCTTCTCGGGGATCGCTCGGTATGAGCACGCAGACTCCCCAATCTGTGCGGCCCCCCACCATGAACCGACGGCAGGGGGCTCAGGCGTCTGCTGGTCCCTCTTGATACGTCCGGGGGGAAGAGCAGTTGTCGGGCCGGTGCACCCTGGGCACCGGGCAATAACTTCTCCACTTTTTGGAGGACCTTGTTGTCCGGTGGCTAATATTCTGACAGGGACGGGCCCAATTTTGGGCTGTAGGTAGGCCGTAGGGTGCTTCTCCGTTTCCGGGGGAGCATGAGCGGGCTAACGCCGGGCTCGGTGTGCACTCACCCTGCCCCGAGCAGGTAGTGGGAGGACTCTCCTTCCCTGCCACCGTCGATATCGTAACTTCGGTTGGAGTGTCGTGGTCACGTCTCGCGGCTCCGACCGGGACCGAGGATCTTGGCTTAACCGCCCGGATTGCGAGGAAGAAGGCCTCTATAAAAATTCCCCGAACCCAAGCTTTGCGTGCGGCGAGGGGTGCATGGCTGATGGGAAGTTCAGTCGCGAGCACGCCATCCCCAGGACCAGCGGCACCTGAACAAGGGATACGCTTGCCCGGGTACAGGGGGCACTGCCCGGGTCGACCGATTATTTCCCCCATACTCGTGGGACTTACTATGATAAAAACCTCAAAACAAAACAAAACAAAGAAGGTGGAGAAAGAGAAGATGGGAGAGACTGTGGGTTCGCTGTCGGAGTCCGACAGCGTCCAGATGGATATATGGGGTCGGATGCCGGCGCCGTGTCCGGTTCGGGTGTCAGGACCCGTAGTGCGCGTAACTTGCGCGCCAATGCGCGTGCGCTCGCGGCGCTGTCGCGTCCAGGTACGCCGTTGCCGTTGGGTGGGGTGAGTGACTCCGAGGAATCCTTGGACCCTCGGAGTTCGCACGCCTCACTCAACATGTGGTTGGTTGTTGAGGGCCGCAAACGGACCCTCCCAAAGGCGTCTACGGGGTCGTCCCCTGATGTCAAAAAGTCGGCCCGAAAAGAGTCGGACGTCGAGAGGCTGGAAAGGGAGAACGCGGCCTTGCGCTCCCAGCTCGCCAGCCTCTCAGCACAGATAGAGAAACTGACGACGGAGGTGGGTTGCCTTCGTCGTCAGAGGGACGCGAATACGGGCTCCAGTAGAGGTGTCACTCCGGCGTTTTTGCCGCCTGATGCAGAGGCCGAGTTTCGGCGATCCATTGTCCTCGAAGTCGGGGGGATGATGGACGCCAAACTGGCGGTCCTAGCAGAGCGGCTCCCGTCGGAGAGGCGCCTGCGCCCGCCATTGGCAGCAGATACACGAAGGCAGCAGTCGACGCCGCAGACAGCCACGTATGCGGCCGCTGCTAAGGGAACAACGGGCGCGGTGACGGCTGCAGCCTCAGCCAAGACACAAATGCGCGCACCAACGACTCAACTGCAACAAAAAGGGAAGAGCGGGGGTCGCGGTGCGGCGAAGGGTGCCGGTAAGGGAGACCGACAGGCGACAGCTGCCGGAGCTGCGGCGATCAATACATCCGCGCCAATCCAGGTAGCAGCCACCGAGCCCGAGTCCTCACAGTCCGCAATGGAGACCACTGAGGGGTGGTCCATTGTGGGCAGGAAGAAGAGACAGCCCCGGCCTTCTCAGGCCCTGCAGCAAGCTGCAGCTGAGCAGCCAGCACAGTCTTCCCCCCCAGAGCGGGGGAAGGCGACGTGGCAAACGGGGCGGAAAGAAAGGAAGAAAGGGGAAGGTCAACCTCCCCAAAGTTCCCGCATCAGCCGCCATAACGGTCACGGTGCCCGAGGGCTCACCCGACACAAGGTTGGGTAAAATCATGACCGCGGCTCGGCGAAGTATTAGGCTCGCCGACCACGGTATCGGTCCGGATACCGTGACCATCAAGAGGTCAGTCAGCGGCGGAATGGTGCTTTCCGTCACTGGCGAGGATGGCGGCGCGAAGGCCGATAGCCTGGCTCGCAAAATGCGGGAGGTGCTCACCCCCATATTTGACGTGCATATTGCACGTCCAATTAAAATGGCGGGGTTGAGGGTATTGGACCTGGACGACGCCGTCACCAAAGTGGAGATCGCAGATGCCATAGTGGCGGCGACGGCGTGTTTACCCGAGGATGTCAGGGTGGGCGAAATTCGTCGCTCACCGATGTCTTTGGGTACGGTCTGGGTCCGGATCCCACTGGAGGCGGCCAAGAAGTTGGCGTCTACCTGCCGTCTTTGCGTCGGTTGGACGTCGGCCAGGGTCGAGGTGTTGGCGGCACGGCCATTACAGTGCTTCCGATGCCTCGAACTTGGGCATGTGCGCCTCCGGTGCACCACACACGGGGGGGTTGACCGGAGCGACCGGTACTTCGGATGTGGCGGCCAGGGCCACAAAATTCGGGAATGCCAGGCGCAGACAAAAAACTGCCCTCTATCTGCGGACTTTGGCCTTCCGGCCGAGCACAGATTGGGCTGCAAATCTTGTGCAGCCCAGAAGAGCAGGAGGGGAAAACCAAGCCCCCCTGCCTCGGCCGAGGGGCTGAAGAAGTCTGCGCCGGCGGCACCGGTCGAACGCTCCGGCTCACTAGAGGCGATGGAGGCCAATTAAGGGTCCTCCAGGGCAACCTAAACCACTGCCGCAACGCACAGAATCTGTTGCTGCAGACTGTTGCGGAGTGGTCGGTTGCCTTGGCGGTTGTGGCGGAGCCCTTCGGCGTCCAGGAACACCCTCGCTGGTTCGGGGGCGCCGGGGACTCCGTCGCTATATATTGGTCTGGAGCCGAAGGTGAGCCGCCCTGCTCCCTGTTAGACAGGGGGCAGGGCTTTGTTGTAGTAGAGTGGGGACCTCTGGCAGTAGTGGGCTGCTATGTCTCCCCCAACGTGTCTCTCGCCGACTTCGAGGGATACCTGGACGGGGTGGCACGCAGCATTCGCTGTAAGTGCTCGCCCCGTCCAGTGCTCGTCCTGGGGGACTTCAACGCTCACTCTAGAGCTTGGGGCAACCGTCGGGACGGGCCGAGGGGGAGGATAGTGGAAGACTGGGCGGCGTCACTTGACCTCCGATTGCTGAATCGGGGGTCCGTAAGCACCTGCGTTCGGTGGCAGGGGGAGTCAGTCGTGGACCTGACATGGGCGGCTCCTTCTGTGGCCCGCATGGTGTCGGGTTGGCGAGTAGCGGAGGAAGTGGTCACACTTTCGGACCACCGCCACATAATGTTCGACGTGGCCCTCCGCACGCCTTGCCCGAGCCGTTCTAGTCCCAGCCCGCGGTCGCGGCGTTGGGCCCTCACACAGCTGGATCGAGAGATGCTCATCGCAGCTGCCAACGTCGCAGCCTGGCCGGAGGTCGATCAAGGGATCTTACCCGATCCGGAGGAGGAAGCGTCCTGGTTCCGGGAGACGATGACGTCAATATGCGACGCATCCATGCCCCGGGCCAGGCGCTCCCGGCGTACGGCAGTGTACTGGTGGTCGGATGAGATCGCGCAGTTGCGCGCGGTCTGCCTGGCATCCCGCCGCCGGTACCAACGAAGCCGACGCCGGCACAGCGCTACAGCTGGAGAGACTGACGAGGCCTATAGGGCCTACCGGGCGGCCACACTGGCGTTTCAGACTGCCATCAGTGAGGCGAAGGCTCGGTCCTGGAGCGAGCTCCTAGAGGGACTAGACAGGGATCCGTGGGGGAGACCCTACCGTATGGTAGTGGGCAAGTTGCGCCCGTATGTCCCCCCGGTGACCGAAACCATGGCCCCGGATTTGCTGGAGAGAGTACTTTCAACGCTCTTTCCGGCGGTTCGGGACCATCCTGGTCCCTCTTCACCCCCAAATGCCTCGGACTGGGCCGAGGATTTGGGGGTTTCGGATGGGGAGCTGGGCCGAGCCATTGGCCGCCTGAAGAGTCGCAACACCGCACCGGGTCCGGACGGCATTCCGGGCCGTGCGTGGGTGTATGCGCTACAGTCTCTTGGGGACCGCTTGAGGCGGCTGTTCACCAGTTGCCTCCGTAGTGGCGTGTTCCCGTCCGGCTGGAAGGAAGCCGGATTGGTTCTCTTGAAGAAGGAAGGAAGGGCTGCAGAGTCTCCCTCTGCATACCGTCCCATTTGCCTGCTTGACGAGGCTTCGAAGCTATTCGAAAGAATAGTTACCCGAAGACTCGTTGAGCACCTGTCGCGAGTTGGCCCCGACCTGGCCGAAAGTCAGTATGGCTTCCGGCAGCGGCGGTCCACCATCGACGCGATTCTTCGCGTCCACTCGCTGTCGGAACAGGCAGTGTCCCGGCGGGGTGGGGTGGCATTGGCGGTCAGTCTAGACATCGTCAACGCCTTCAATTCCATCCCGTGGGGCGCTATTAGGGCCGCCCTAGTCTATCATCGGTGTCCGCCCTACCTGCAGGGCATCATTGGGGCCTATCTGCGCGATAGGCACATTCGCTACGTGGGCAGGGACGGTAGCGTAAAGCGGAGGGAGATTACGTGCGGGGTTCCGCAGGGGTCAGTTCTCGGCCCTCTCTTATGGAACCTCGCCTACGATGCGGTCCTGCGTGTCGTTCTCCCTGCTGGCGTCAGCTTAGTCTGTTACGCTGATGACACTCTGGTGTTGACCAGCGGGGAGTCCTTCGAGGGAACCATCCGGCTTGCGGAGCAAGCGGTGGCAATTGTCGTGGCCAAAATCCACGCCCTGGGTCTGCGGATAGCGCCTCAGAAAACCGAGGCGCTATGGTTCCACAAACTGCCGAGAAGCAGAGAACCACCCAGTTCGTGGATACGCGTTGGTGACGCGCAAATCGGGGTGGGCCGGTACATGAAATACCTGGGGCTCACCCTGGATAGTCGTTGGGGCTTCGAAGAGCACTTCCAGCGCCTCGTCCCCCGAGTCGAGAGGGTAGTGGGTGCTCTACACCGGCTGCTGCCCAATCTCGGGAGACCATGTGAGGAAGTTCGCCGTCTCTACGGAGGAGTCGTGCGGTCCGTGGTCCTATACGGGGCGCCTGTATGGTCAGCTCGACTATCAGGCGCCCAGCGCTGCAGAACCAAAATTCACGGTCTGCAGCGCAGAGTGGCTATCCGGATCGCACGAGGATACCGAACGGTGTCCTACGAGGCGGCAACTCTCCTGGCGCGTTTTCCGCCTTTTGACATCCTGGCGGAGATGGATGCGTGGGTCTACGATCAGACACGCTCCCCCCGCCAGAGCGGCGAAGGCGCGCCTCCAGGGGCATTGGACAAGCTGCGGCGGCTAGCTCGGCGGCGCGCACTTGTAAAGTGGCGTCATCGCCTGCGGATGCAGTTTGCAACCAAGCGCGTCGTCGAGGCCGTCCTGCCGCTCTTTGGAGCCTGGCTCAAAAGGAGCGAGCGCGTCACCTACCGCCTGACGCAGGTGCTCACCGGGCACGGTTGTTTCGGCGCGTACCTGCACAGGATAGGACGTGAGGCCACGGCACAATGCCACCATTGTGATAGCGACCAGGACACCGCACAGCACACGCTCGAGGCGTGCCCTGCGTGGGCCGCCGAGCGGCGGATCCTGGTCGATCGGATCGGGCAAGATCTCTCTCTGCCAGCAGTAGTGTCGGCTATGTTGGCAGAGCACGAAAACTGGAATGCAGTGGTCTCCTTCTGTGAGAGCGTCATGCTCCAGAAGGAGACCGCAGAGCGGGATCGGGAGAGGGCCGATCCCGCTCGAAGAAGAAGGAGACGGCGCCGGGGTAACAACCGCCCTGGCGCCTAATTCCGATACGCCTGAAAACCCCTGCCGTTGCTATAAGGTGGGGGACCTCTGGGTTCGCGGGTGCGTAGATTGGGGAATCTGCGTGCCCACACCAAGCGACCCAAGAGAAGACGGTAGCACGCATGTGGTCACGCGCTGCCGTGGGACGCTTTGGGGGATCCTTTACAATCCCCCTGGGGGGGTGACCGCTTTACAGTCACCCTCTCCGAGATGTGCCAATAGGCGTGGCACCAGTGGGTGGCTCTAGTGTGATCATACGAGGACCTGGAGCCTCCCTTAGGTGCCGAAGATGACCGCTCCAGTGGTTTTAGCCGGTAGGAGTCCGGCATACCCCTTCGTCCTTCCCCGGGGCGAAGGAAGTACATGATGAATTTCCACTGGGCACCAATAAAAAAAAAGGGGGCTCAGGCGTGTTGGACCTTGGTGCCAGGGCAGTTGTGACGTCGGCGCCATCTTGTCCTTCTCCGTGTGGGATCAGCTCTCTCCCGATGCCGCTCTGCAGTCTCCTTCTGGAGCATGACGCTCTCACGGAAGGAGACCTCTGCACTCCAATTACAGTGCGCACCTAGGCTTCGGGTGGATCCTTAACCATCCCCCCCAACATGTGCATGAAGGCGTGGCGCCAATGGGTGGATCCGCTTTTCGTACAGAGATGGGTTTTAGAACTCTACCAATTATGATTAATGCTTACGAAAACATATTTTTTGTAATGAAGGAGTAAAACTATAAATGTATATCTATTAATATTTTCTAGATTTTATTATTAGTAGGTTTAAATAAAGATATAGATAATCATGTATTAGCGGTTATCTGTTAGTCGGATTGCCAGTTTTTTGTTATTGGGGTGCGTCCCAATGCAGATCGAGTTCGCGATTGTAATATATCTCAGTTTTTTTCACTCAAATCGCTGATATTAGATACATTATTAACTTCGGCTATCATATACAATGGAACCCCCTCAGACGGTTTTTGGTTGTTTTGATCTTGATGTATAATATGTCAATTACTTATTTAATAATTTTCTTAAAATCGACAGCCATACCTATATTGTACCAAAATTGGAAAGGAACTAACTCCTGAAACACAGGGATGACCTACCTTGGGAGTTAGGGACTTATTTAAATTGTAATTATGTGGAAGTCAATAAATATTATTCATTATTCATTATTCAATGGTAAAAACTATTCACTTTTAGTGGTAAGTAGTTGAGTTCTATGTGGAGGGCTCGACTGGGATAGTACTACGGTCCTAACTATTTCATCCACCATAACAATAAAAATTACATTATATAATTGTAGTTTCCATCTTATACAGACTGTTTTTTTATAGTGCAGCCAGGAAGAGGCCCCGGTTAGTGTCCCATTACATTTTAAATTAAAATTATCTAAAGGGCCTCTGAGTGTTGAACCCCGCCCGAACCCCGATATCCCCGCGTAAGCCTATCAAAAGACCGGGCTCATAGGGGATATAAACCCGTGACGACAGAAAAATAACTTAAAATAGATTAAAAAATTAAAACCCGACTATGGAAATTTTGGGGTTAGAAATCGTTTTAGAATAAGCGTTTTAGTCATATTAATTGGACTTCAAAACTAAATAGAAAATGGGTTAATGTAAGTAAAAAAAAAAACGAATGAATATATTTTTAGAACGTACTCGTTAAGATTTTTCATTGTATACCAAACACGATATTTTTAGTAGCAGTTTGTGTCCGCTATGAACAGCCATGTTGAATTTTATGTGACGTCATATAGCCATTAACCTGCGGAATAGCACGACACTTCCAACGACACCTCATTTGTCAAAATGCGACGAGTAGTTTAGGCGATCTGAGGGAACAGATGAATATACATACATACATACCGGTCAAAAATATAACCCTCCTTGTTGCTTCGCCGTAGTCTGGTAATTATAATGTGTTAATGTAGTTGTGTTCCCGGCCGGGTGAAGCGTAAGAGGAACTGTTAGTAATTATTTACAATCCCCCCGAGAACTGCCTCGAGGGCGGCCTTTTTATAGTCGCTCCCTCCGCCAGAGGGGGTGACCGCTTTACAGTCAAGGCGTGGCATCTATGAGTGGCTGTGTGATCGTAGTACGACGACCTGGGGTGCAATTCTCTAAGCTCAAACATCCATACATCCTTGAATACAGAATTTAAATAATGGTGATAACCCGATTTGGTATTCGCTAAGACTGTTCCTCATGGCTTACCTTCTGCTACGTGTCCTGGAATAGCTTCAATCATAACTTAGCGAATACCGAAATTGGTTTTGCACCGTTATTTCGATTCTGTATTTAAGGATGTATGGATGTTTTAGCTTAAGGAATTGCACCCCTGGAGCTCCCCTTCGGTGCCGATGATGATCGCTCCGGTAGTTTTAGCCGGTAGGAGTCCGGCATGATCTCCACTCTTCCCTGGGACGGAAGAAGAAGAATGAGGTATACCCACTGGGATAATGGAAAAAAACGTCAGGTCGTACGAAAACAGGGCCGATCCCTGCCGGGGGCGGCCGCAATGCCTTGCTAACTCGGCACCCCGAGTCATAGGTAAGTAAAAGGAACACCGAGGGGTTTTAGCCGGTAAGAGTACGGCATGCGCCTCCGCCTTTTCCAGGGCGGAGAAGTACATGAGGATTCCCCGCGAAAAGAACGACAATGTATCAGTAATCAGTAGGTTGCTGATATCCGTAGGTGCCGTTGCTATTTACCAACAGGTAGACCGTTGCTCGTGTACTGTTCTTTTCAAATCAAAAATCATTTACTGTTCTTTTACGTGTACTAAAAACAGCCTTGTGCCCGGTTTAACCCGGGATAAGTTTTCAAAAATCCACCTAGGTACATTCGTATAATGAACTCCTGTGCAAAATTCATGCTTCTAGACCCACCAGTTAAAGCTGTGCGTTGTCTGTCTGTCAGTCAACGATAGAGTTGTATTAAGTAAATAATTTGTAAAATAGATGTATTGTATTTGCGTTTCTTTCTATTTTTCCCTGTGGGCCAAAAGTAAACGCACAAGTTTATCTAAAAAAGACACAAGTGACTAACACGATTCGGTGCGTGTGGTGCGTGCTTTAAACGTAAACATGAAAATGCACAACAAAGTTTTCATAAACACGATTAATGGGAATAAGTATGGAACTTACAAAGTTTCGGAGCTTGTAGTACAAGGCGAAGGTTAATTTTGAATACTAATATACTGCTGTTAGTATATTCAGCGTCCTTCTTCAACGTAAGTATGTATTTACATTACCAGGTCCGACGTATATTGGATCAATGACGGCCGACAGACAGATTAATCGTCATTGGTTCATCATTTCGGCCGAATGAAGTCCACTGCTGGACACAGGCCTCCCCCAAAGATCACCACAACCACCGATATGGATGTGTTGTGAGCACATTGGGGGGTTTTGCCATAATCGCCACGCTTGGCAGGCGGGTTGGCGATCGCAGTTGAGTTGTTAATGTACTCGAAGGACGCTGCTGCCCATCCTCCAGCTAATCCCTTAGTCGACTTTTACGACACCCATGGGAGGAAATGGGGTGGTGGCATATTGCTCATATAGCTTGAACTTATGAGCGATATAGGTACCGTGTTATGATCTGTACAAACATATAACATTCGTTCAGCCTAATAATATGAAACAGAGTTTTGTCATGGATTTATTAAGCCAAAGGTAGTGTGATGAGTCATGAATTTATTTATATTTGTAACTAGCCGTTACCCGCCCGCTTCGCTAGGCGTAATTTATGTTTATATTCATATCTTCTGAGCTCTGCAAGATATCGACATGAAACATACACGAAAATATAATTTAAAGTTCCTGTTTTAATCCCTAAAATTTTCATTGAAAGCCGTTGAGCCATTTTAGAGCTTGATATTTTCAGACAGTGCAGTACAGCAGTACTTTTTTAAATAATAATTTTCTTAGTATTTTATTTTTATTGCTATTCTACGGCCAATCATTCTATTTCAGTACTTTTTTATTACAAGTTTAGTGTAGATGTTATTCTGATTAATGTGAATGTACCAATTGCTGAGGCAATGTAAAAATTAAGTTCGTTGAGGGAATTCGTTAGGTACGACTAGGTCTTTTGTACTAAGATAATATGAAGCGTTATGTCTCCACTTTTTTCAGGCGTGCCGCTAAATAGTGGAACTCCTTTTTTGTGTGGGGATATCTACATGGACTTTCTCCACCTTGGGAAGGGTGCAGGTGTATGCCAGCTAAGCAACTCTTACCGGCTAAAACTCCACGGTGTTCTTCCACTTACCGCTTGTGGGGGATTAGGTGTACGCTTTGTCTGCATTAGACCGCGCCCTATCAGCCCGTCACTGTGACGGGCCCCATCTCTTGCCACCCGTCCGACTGGCTGGCCGCATCTGTCTTCAGATAGGCGCGCGCAGATCACAGGCGCTGTCTCGGGCCTGATTCTGTTCGGGCAACGGACTGCCCTTGGTCCCTCGGCCCGGAAGCCGCTTCTCATTGTGGCCGGAAAACGTTCAGCGCCCTTCTGCGCCCTGTGCGTTTTCTGCGGCGGGGATCAGAGGTGGTCACCGCTATGCCACCTCCTTTGCTTGCACCGCGCCCTCGCAAGAGGAGGCGACGGCATCCCACGCACTCTCGTTCCCAACGATGGACTGAACCATGGCAGGAAGCGAGCGAGGTCACCCTCTTCGCCCGCTGCGACAAGCTGGGCACTCCTATAACGTGTGCTGTGCCGTGTCCTACGGGCAGTGTCCGCAGTGATGACAAACGGGCGTCCCTTTTCGGCCTATTCGACGCAGATACTTCCCGAAACACCTATGGATTGAGAGTACCTGCGTCATCCGGAAGGTGAGGGCGCCATGGCGCCTCTCCAGCCATTCCTCCGTGACGGGGCTTACCGCCGCTATTGCGGCGTGCCCTAAGGAGTGGAACTCTTTGCCGAAATCTGTATTTCCGGATATTTAAAACCTAGGAGTGTTCAACCCTAGAGTGAATATGTTATTTCTAGGCAGGCGTGCTCTATCCTAGACTGAAATTTTGCAATAGCATCAGATGAGATAGGCGTCAAACATAAGCATATTCAATATAAAAAATATGTTATATAACGCCTTAATTAGAAGCCAGCTAGAATGTAATACAGTCTGTTCAATCTGGGGCCCGCATGAAACTAAGTATAGTCTCATGTTGGAATGTGTACAAAACAAATTTGTAAGGTATTATGGGGTGTACCCGTTTTACCCAAGCCTTTTTATTTTCGGTATGGTTGGATACAACGAGCTTAGGGTAAGGAGGGAACTTGCGCTCGTATCATATGTATTTAAATTACTAAGAGGGAAGATTTATAATACAGACATATTGAGTCAAGTTGCGAAGGCGGCGGCCGCAGATGCTGGCTGTACCGCGCGCACGCACTGATTTGTATAGCAAGGCGCCGCTGACGTGCGCATTTGATCTCTCAACATCATAGCTGATGAAATGGACCTATTCTGTTGTACACTGAGTGAATTCACAAGGGTTGCTTTGTTTGTTATTTGTTGTAGGATATAGAACATACTAAAAGTGACACTGTCGCATTGGGTAAAACCTGTAATGATAGATGTAAGAATGGAAACCAATAAATAAAAATAAGCCGTTTTTTTTAATAAAATGTATCATGTTGATTCATAATATTTATTTCTCCAGACAACAATGCCAAAATTCCGACAATTTGAAACATTGGCCATTATTTCGTTTTTCCGATCTGGTAACCCTACTAAGCATATTATAGGAACAATTTGCATGCCAAGGGCGCATTGTCGTCCCTAATAAAGTGAGAGTCAGTGAGTAAGTCTTACTACAAAGGCTTATAAAACGTAGTGCGGCAGATTTCGTTGTTTGAGGTCTGCATGACGTAGATAGCCCTAATATCGTACTTCTTTTTAGACAGCATATTTCGATAACGACGGACGGGTACTAAACTCGAAAGTTGTTTTAATCCTATCTAAAAATGATGTGTGAAGCTCATGATATCACTACCAGAGGCCAATTTGAACAATTATCTAAATTAATACCTGGCAATTGTAATTAGCATGTTCTGAAAGAACAGACTGCGTGTACTAATAAGATCGTCTGTGCCGTATACTGGTTAATGAGTTGCCATCGCAATAATTTTATGATCTGCTAAAAGCCAGAGGTGTTTCGGTATTGACTGCACTGTCTGTGTACATTTCGTGTTCGCTCGCGTCTACAAACTTAGGTCGTCATTAGTAACCATCCACCCAGACTGCGGGGCGCTTATTATTGCATTGCAACAATTATTATGTGGTTTAATGAACTCTGCAGTTTCTACATTTTAGTCGTAGGAATTTGAAAGGTTTGTTTCTTCAAAATTTAAATGTAATCATATTTATAATACCTATTTTACTTACTACTATTATTAAAACGTTTATTTGTTTGTTAGAAAAATCCCAGAAACCTGACTGTTTAGTTTCTGAGATTTTCCAGTTTTTTCGAAAGTAGCTTTATCTATACTATTATAAAATCGTAGAGAGACAAAAACTGTACAATGAATATTTTTTGAAAAAAAAATCAATGTCTCGTGCTCCAGGAACGAGACTGATGCCAAAACTGCAATTTTTAGAATTTATGTCTGTTTGTCTGTTTGTCGTTGTTGGATGTTACCGCTAAAACTACACTATAGAATTCGTTGAAATTTGGCAAAAATGTCCGTTACTGTCCAGAGATGGCTCTAGAATACTGTGCAAAAAAGAAACGACCATTTCGTACGCGTGTCGATACGAGACTGGGGAAACTTCTTATATGTGGGTTGTATTAGTTTATAATTTTCTCATCAATCAAAATCAAAATCATCACGCTTTTGTACATGGGAGGTGAGTAGTATAACAATATGTCTACAAAGTGTTGTTTTACAGCGAATATTATGAAATAATCACACAAGTGAACACATTCGTTATCATTACGTAATAAGAATTATCAAAAAAAAACATTACCATCACGCTATATCTAAAGGAAGCTAAGCGACAGATTTTAGGAATGAGAAAGCTTATTTCGAAACTTTTCGCAACTGGTCACGTAGCCTGCTAAACTAACACGCGGGTTGTCATTGCTTTATTCTCGGGATCAAACCTACCTCTTAAATCTTACTTTTTGGATTTTGTTTCGCATTAATTTTATTCTCTTGAAAAGCAATTTCTGTTTTAAATATTCTGCCTGGTCTGTAGTTGATATTTTATTATATGTTGTTGTGTATTGAGACGGGTGCAAACAAGAAGTCACGGGTTCAAGGCAAGATGAAGATGTCGCTAGCATTTCTTTCCTTTGGACTAAGTCATAACTTTTCATTTATATTTCGCATAAATTGTCATCATGAAATGGACTTAGTTTAATAAAGTATTTATTTGTATATTTATTAGAGAAAAACGATTGACTTTGATGCCAAAAGTTCTTTTGAACGACTCATTTCATTTTCGTAACTGCTGTGTCCCCTAAGCCAAAAAGCGTGATTTGTGTTGGTATCCTTAAATAAAGGTTTATATTTTCTATTTATTACAACATTTCTGGGTTACTTAGTTTTATAATGATTAAATTTATAAAGTTGAAGTACTTATTTTTTTTTCTTCCAACTAGATGGCGTTGGCTGTCGAATTACATCACGGTATGGCTTCTTTGGCAAAACGTGTAGTTAAGGGTCAGCTCAGATTATACGTAGTATTTTTCCTAATCTGCGCCAAAGGGTACCGCTACCGATGTGGATGGTGCGATATCCACGCAAAGCGTTACCTACATATGTTGACTTATATATATTCTTTTTAAAAACGATGCCGCACAGTAGGTTTTTTCCTGTGTCGTGCGTTTACAGACACAAATTCACACACAATACACCCAGACCCGGAACAACTATTACAATATTTGTTACAACAATATTTGTTCCGTACGGGAATCGAACCCGCAACCCGAAGCGCAGCAGCCGACTGTATCAGGCACTGCACCAACAGTCCCGTCAGTGGCCGTGACTTCCATCTGTGACTTTGTTGTTATTAAACTTTTATAAACAACTTACTAACCTTACCTACGATATTTTATTTACACCTGAAATATTTGAACAACTGCCGATTCGAATTTTGTTTGATTTGGTTGTTATTGATATCGGATTCAAAAGGGAATTTTACATGCCTCCTAAAAAGAAGACGAATATCTTTTGAAGCTCCAGTGCAATACTCTGTGCTCTGTGCACATTTAGTAGCTAACTGAGCCTCACGATAAACTTCAGTTTTGAGAGATCGAGCCAGCCTTTGCATCTTAGTGCTTTGAAAGATATTTCTTTTTAACTGCAGAAAGCAGCACGCAGCGCCAGTCACGGTTAGGTACCTAATGAGTTGTCATTGGTGCCTCTCGATCACAAGATAGTAATGAAAGACATGAAGCACGTCTCGCAAGCGATCGGAAGCGCCATGCTGCATCACGAGCGTCAGAGACTTACACCCAGTGTGAATCGCAATCGAGCTCACAGAGCATCTACACTGCGACGTCTCTATACATGATCGACATCCAACGGGCATGCATGTGACCGTCCATTTAGACAACGGCTAGCGAATTTATTTCAATTCTGAAAATGTCATAGAGCGCTTGGAAAATCCGCGCCAAACTATGGTTTACGTATTTTTTCAACTGTGCGAAGGGGATCCTCTTCGTTCGCCAAATCGCGAACTAATGGCAAGATGCCGTCATATTATACGTACGAGAAGCAAAGAGGTGTGTTTGATCGACGTCAACGTACAGGGCGTAAAGAATATCGTTTCTCGGGAGTTATGAAAGACGCTGCATTGGGTAAGGTCTACACTGTGCATCCAAATAATGGCAAGTGCAATTTTTTGCGCATTTTACTACACACGGTTTTGATGCCGTTGAATTTCCCAAATATCACCTAGACTACAGAGCGCTCCATCTAAGTGACGGTGATAAACACTGGGACGATACTCTCGAGGAGGTCAGCGACAGTCCCAGTCATCTACGACATTTATGCGCCATCAGGTTGGTCTTCTAAGCACCGACACTCAGAGTTCGACTTATTGCTGTTCACTCAGCGCAAATTATAGTGAGTGATCTCAAACGTAAAAATAATTTTGATTCAATACTTTCGCACTGCCTGATTATCTACTACCCGCAAGTAAAGCTACATGTCTTGAGTTCGATTCCCAACGCATGTAAAGTATTTGGAATAATTCTTATGTCTGCTACATGCTAGCATGCATTAAAAGCTGCCAGAATACGAAAAAGGCTTGCTTGTATAAGATTTACATAGTGTCTGCATAATGGGTGACAGTGTCGGCAAGCAGATCACTCACAATCGGCACGCTGTATGCTCGCTTGAAGCGCGCGATCTGCTCACCCGCTCTATACGCTGTATGTGGGATGGGAGCATGGCAGTTGCGAGCGCACTCGCGAAGGGTATCTTGATATTATAAATGTATTGTACAACACACGACTTAAATGCCTAATTTAAATGACAAAATGAGTGGCGTGGCTACAATGAGTGATTGGACTGTTAAACTGGGCGGAAAAGGGCAAGCTACATTTTATTAAAGTTGTTGATGACGACACCCAGTGCCATGTGGGAAGCGTTTCCAGACAAAAGACAAAAGCGCATGGTTTGGCACTCGGCTGGCTGCAATATGCGGCAGGCCTATGGATCGTGTCATTCGGAAATATATCATGATCCCTCTACACCTATTACAAGTTCCTAATTCATCATTATTGCATGTTTTCAATAGCATGATATACATTTCTAAATTCCACGCGTGCGAAGCCGCGGGAAAAAGTTAGTAATTAATAAAATAATAAAAATACGAAAGTTCGTATGTTTGTTTCCAATCACGCTTAAACATTGAACGGATTCAATTGAAATTTGGCAGAGAGCCTGGACTGTGAAGGATTTGTCATAAAATGTTGTAGAATGCATTGGCATTTCAAGTCTCAGATTCTCCAATGATCTCAGGAATCTCGAATGTGCGTCAGTAAGAAAGTTAAAACGTTCTTTAAGATAAGAGGGTGTTGTAGGATTAAACGAAATATTGTAAAGCAGGTATAGAATATGAGAATTCCGGCGACGGTGTATTGGAAGCCACTCGAGTTTTAGTTTTAGCCGCCGCTCTTTGGAGCCTGGCTCAGAAGGAGTGAGCGCGTTACCTACCGCCTGACGTAGGTGCTCACCCTGCACGGTTGTTTCGGTGCGTACCTGCACAGGATAGGACGTGAGGCCACACCACAATGCCACCATTGTGATAGCTACCAGGAACATTACCAGGAGCATCATGCTCCAGAAGGAGACCGCAGAGCGGGATCGGGAGAGGGCCGATTCCGCTCAAAGAAGGAGTATACGACGCCGGGGTAACAAGCGCCCTGGTGCCTAACTCCCATACGCCTGAAACCACCTGCCGTTAATACCGAGGATGACCACTCCAGTGGCTTTAGCCGATAGGAGTCCGGCATACCCCTACGCCCTTCCCTGAGGCGAAGGAAATTCACGAAGAAAGTCCACTGGGCACCAATAAAAAATAAATTGGGTTGGCGATCGCAGAATGATGCTGTTTCATAGAAGGGACGCTGCAGCTCATCCCTCTGGTTCAGAGTCTCTTAGTCACCTTTTACGACATCCACGGGATGAGATGGAATGGTGCTTTATTTTTAATCCGCACCCTGATTAGCTAAAAAACAGCGACGGCAGCTATCGCGCAGCCAAGGATCCACCGATGGCAAATCATCTGAAGTTTAAAGACTTGATGCAATTTTTTTTTGTCTGTCGGCGTATGCCTCAGACATTATTGCCTGTTTAATCGCTATCGGCAAATACGTAATACCAAAATGACATTTGAAAATGGCGTCTGTGTGATTTACGCCTGTCGCAAACATCTCTGCGACATACGTAATCAATCCGCCGGACACCACACGGATTCGCGAAGACATGAAATCGCAAGTAACACTAAGAAATAAGTAACATATGTTTAAATGCAATTTATCCCTAAAATTTACGCATGTTGCCATGAGACATGTGCTAAAGATGAAACTTCTTTCACTGGGGGAACATAGTCGCGTCAAACCGTGAGTCGGTAAGTCACCCTAACATTCCAAAACTCAAGAGGATTTGTCGCTAGATGTAAAAGAATCAGTGTTACCTACTGGCCGGCCACGACTATATTTATGCCGAAGTCAGATGAGACGTTCGCCTGCCAATTAGCGATCCATACCTTCCTATTTCACGATTATCACGCTATTACTAGAAGGCGAGCTATCACCAACTTTGTTTATAATATCACTAAAGGAACTCTCCTGACTGCATATATAAATTAATGTGTGTAGAGCTCTCTGATAATGGTATGAAATAACAGTGGGTTACCCAAATTATACCATCTGTAGTCTAGTCTAGTATTAACAAAAATCTATAAGCAAACTCTTTCATCCTGGGCTTGCTGCCCAAATCCTATCCGTTTGCCGCAACTTCAAAATTCCCTGCCGATTATAAAAAATATATTAAATAAAAGAAAATTAGACTATCAAAATTCATTCGTTCATTGTTATTATTGGGAGACAATGGGCCCGTTGAAAAGTTTTGGTACCGTGTTGAACGCTTGCCCACGCTGCATGCAATATTAATTGGCATACGTACATATGATGAGAGACGCCGACTGAAGTTTTAAGACGTAGAATGCAAACTATGGGACGTAGCAGGTAGTCTACAAAAGTGGTAGGGTTTTGGATTGTAACTTACATCTATCCTAGGATAGGATTTAATATCCTTGTATGAAGTGCACTGCTGTTATTTGGGCTATTTTCTTTAAAAACTCTCATCTAAGTAGCCGAGAGCAAAACAACGACCAGTTCCATCCACAATTATATGGTTTGTTTGTTATCAAACGTTCCCAATGACTGTCTGATTTGCGCTAGTCATGATCATCTAATATAATCCATTAATAGTTTCTGTTGACACAAGTCTAAAGAATGAAGACCAGTTGGAATGCAAGAATAGACAGCATCTAATTTAAAATTATGATTTTGGGTGGGAATTATTCATCGCAAGCGCGTGTCCTGGCTGCACCTCCGCATGCTATGTTTATTGCCCAGCTCAGGAAAAAATATTGGAAGGATTTCACACATTCACGGTACCTAAACAAAAGTGCTCTACTTTTGTTTAGGTACCGTGCACCGTCTAGTATTCGCCTGAGAAAGCGTTCCATAAACAAAGTCAATTGGTCTAAACGAGTGATTTTTTCTGGGGCGATGAGATCATTAGGTGAACGGCCGATGGTTGAGCGGTTTTGTGTGAAAATGGGTCGCGGGGACTCCACCATGACATTGATGAGTTGAGCTCGAGGCCTAATAAGAAAGCTATCACTTGTTTTATAATTGTATCCGATATAAATAGGTGAGGGGGCAGTGTCTGTGTGTTTATTTATGCACGTTTTTATTGTCTCTAAATGTATAACTAGGTTGTTACTATATGCCAAATTACTGGTATTGAAATCAATTGAGTAGTAATCTGAACTATAAAGATATCTTGAAAATTAATGTCAAAGCATCTGTTTTGAATATGAATGCTCCACCGACATATATTTTCTTATAAACGGAAATGAAATTAATTTTTACTGTGACAAGACCGAGCTACTCTGAAATTACGAGTGTGAGTTATAAATATCTACTAATTCTGTAGTAAACTTCATTTTTATATCCTCGGCGTCTAGGAAAACATTTAAAAAATTAATACCTACGTTTAACTACGCCCTAGATTTTTGAAATAAATAGATTTTTATGCATCGCCACTTTAGCTTTGGCAGACTCAAAGAGCTCTTACTGTTCAAACAAAACCGTAAATAAAACATTATTCATAAATCTCATATCAATATCCATTTTTCATTCTCGAGGGTTTCTAAGGGGTTAAACATCTACAAAGTCGTCTTTGTTTCGATGTGGTTCATTTAATTAGGCAGTTGAGTATAATTTGAGCAGCTTCTGCCTTTTCAAGTCTCGCCAGGCTGATTCATTATAACAATGGATCTAAAGCAAAACACGTGGCAAGACTTATTGCAAAGTGAGTTTATTTACACATATTTCATCAAGCCGTCGTCATTCTTGACTGAGATGTACTCACGTTTATTACTCATTAAAATACTCATTAAAGAGTATGGAAATGTCATATCTTCATAGAAAAAAGGAAGAAGGAAAGCATGAAAGAAATACTTAACTCGCAAAGCACTTACTACATAAACAAGTCTCACTTAAAATTAAAATACTAGTAAAATTGGATGCTCTACGAGGCCCAAAATCTCCCCTATGTCAGCCTTTGCTGCAATAGTGTAGCTAACATATTGTCATTCCTACGAAGAAGAATGGAGAAGATACTTTAAGGTTACTCTTAAATTTCAGAATATCTGAACTGGAGTATCCGTGTGGTGTCCGGATTAAGAATATAATATTTATTACACTCCATCTCCTTCCGTGAATGTCATAAAAGGCGATTAAGGGACTCTAACCAGAGGGATGGGCAGCAGCGTCCCTTTTGTGAACCGGTAGCCATACTGCGGTCACCAACCCGCCAGCCAAGCATGGTGACTATTGGCAAATTCCCTCCAAAATGACGACACAATTATGGAAAGGTATGGGGAGGTCTTTATTCAGCAGTGGATTTATAAATGGCTGATATGATGATGATGATGAAATTGAAGTATAGAATCACTAATATTATAAAGAAAATGTGAGTTCGGTTGTGATGGTAATCATGGAAACTACTATATCGATTTTTTTTTATTGATCCGGTGGAAATACCTCATGTACTTCCTTCGCCCCGGGAAAGGGCGAAGGGGCATGCCGGACTCCTACCGGAGTGATCATCGTCGGCACCGAGGGGAGGCTCCAGGAACTCGAAAGATCTCCATCTAGAGCCACCCATTGGTGCCACGCCTTTAGGCAAATCTCGCAGCATAGCCGACACTACTGCTGGCAAAGAGAGATCTTGCCCGATCCGATCGACCAGGATCCGCCGCTCGGCAGTCCACGCAGGGCACTCTCCGAGCGTGTGCTGTGTGGTATCCTGATCGTCTCCACAGTGGTGGCACCGTGCCGTGACCTCGCGTCCTATTCTGTGCAAGTGCAAGTACGCACCGAAACAACCGTGTCCGGTGAATACCTGCGTCAGGCGGAATGTGCCACGCTCGCTCCTTTGGAGCCAGGCTCCGAAGAGCGGCAAGACAGCCTCGACGACGCGATTTTGCGCGTACTATGGCAGCATGACCCGCTCGCGCCATAGCTCGAGTGCACGCCGCCGAGCCTGGCGCCTCAAAATTTCGAGCGCCCCTGAAGGCACGCCTTCGCCGCTCTGGCGGAGGGAGCGTGTTTGGTGATACACCCACGCATCCATCTCCACCAAGATATCAAAAGGCGGAAAGCGCGCCAACAGAGTTGCCGCCTCAAAGGACACCGTTCGGTATCCTCGTGCGATCCGTATAGCCACTCTACGCTGCAGACCGTGGATCTTGGTTCTGCAGCGCTGGACGCCCGAAAGTCGAGATGACCAAACAGGTGCCCCATAGAGGACCACGGACCGCACGACTCCCCCGTAGAGGCGGCGAACTTCTTCCCTCGGCCCCCCGAGATTGGGTAGCAGTCGATGCAAGGCACCCACTATCCTTTCGACCCGGGGGACAAGACGCTCGAAGTGCTCTTCGAAGCCCCAACGACTGTCCAGGGTGAGCCCTAGGTACTTCATGTACCGGCCCACCCTGATTTGCGCGTCACCAACGCGTATCCACGAACTGGGAGGCTCCGTGCTCCGCGTCAGTTTGTGGAACCATAGCGCCTCGGTTTTGTGAGGCGCTATCCGCAAACCCAGAGCGTGGATTTCGGCCACGACAATTGCCACCGCTTGCTTTGCAAGCCGGATGGTTGTCTCGAAGGACTCCCCACCGGCCAACACAAGAGTGTCATCAGCATAACAGACTAAGCTGACGCCCGCGGGGAGAACGACACGCAGGACCGCATCGTAAGCGAGGTTCCACAAGAGGGGACCGAGAACCGACCCCTGTGGAACCCCGCACGTGATGTCCCTCCGCTTTACGCTACCATCCCTGCCCACGTAGCGAACATGCCTGTCGCGCAGATATGCCTCGAAGATACCCCGCAGATAGGTTCAGAACTGATGGCGGACTAGCACCCTCCTATGTGTATCACACGAGCAAAGCGAGGGCGCGACGCTAATATAACAGGGGTGCAATTCTTTAAGGTCAAACATCCGTGCATCCTTGAATATGGAATTGAAGTAACGGTGATAACCCAATTTGGTATTCGCGAAGGCTGGTCCTCATGGCTTACCTTCTGCAGCGTGTCCTCGAATAGCTTCAATCATGTCTTAGCGAATACCGAATTCGTTTTGCACCATTTTTTTTATTGTGTATTTAGGGATGTATGGATGTTTGAGCTTAAGAAATTGCACGCCAGTATTTATTATTAAGTACGTTGATCATGCAATGAATATAATTTATTCCAACAGTCCGGCTAGGTAGGTACCACGTCACTGCCAGATATTCGCCGCTAAGCAGTAGTGTTTAAACTTTAGACATCACTGTGATCTGATTAGAGGGGAGTGTAGCTAGTGAAATTACTGGGCATGCCTGATGGGCTCGCCGAGACGTTTTTTAATAGGAGGTGAAGGCATCGATGGTTCTCGTCGACGGAGGAAACGGTTCGCGAAACTCCCACACATCGAGCGGCTGCAGCACACATTACCTGAGTAATTACAATGCATAACTCAGTACATAGATTTCGATATCTTTTAAAATAACAGCTTTTTACTACATGCATATAAATGTACATACGGTACTTATCACAACATAACACATTTTTATTCTGTCTGTCTGACTGTTTGGTCCGGCTGATCTCCGAAACGGCTGAACCGATTTTGACGGGACTTTCACTGGCAGATAGCTGATATTATAAGGAATAACTTAGTTTAGGTTAAGGCTACCTTTATTATAAATATATACAAATATAATATTTTTGTTAATTGAAACCCATGAAATCCAATATATATATATTCTTATTCTTTATTGTACAACATAAAACAGAAAATATAGATTGTTAAATTAAATGAAACATGATGTACAAATGCGAGCTTAACTCAACATTGAGGTTTCTTCCAGCAAACCTTTGAATGATAACAAAAATTGAAACAAAACAGGACACTATCAAGTGTACAATCAGGAAGAAAACAACAGTTAAGAATAATGATAAAATACCTAACTATACAGCATGGACATAATATATACTTAAATAAATACATAACTATAAAAATCAATATATACCATACATACACACTTATAAGTTATACTGAAAGGAAATGCTTTTTGAGCCCTTTCTTGAAAACGTCCAGAGAAGGGCTGCAGTGTAGTGAGTGTGGAAGAGAATTTTAGAGATGTATCTCTCCGCGTACTGTAAATGATCCATCATAAAGGTTGGAGGTATGATGAGGAGTACGAAGGAGAAGAGAATAAGATGTACGACAGGCTGTACCTCTTGGTACAAGATACTCAAAACGCTCACGCAGATAGATAGGAGACTTATATACGAATTATATACTAATAATTGTTCATAAATAATCTAATTTCTTTTAAATTAAACGGCGGGTGAAACCACGGGGCACAGCTAGTCTATAATATACGCGATGTATTGCGTTTATAAGTATTTTATTTTAGTCATTTCACTTTAAATGCGATTGCCATGGCAGCTACAGGACTCTCATCCCGAACGATGACACCGTAATTTCTCATTATACCTGCATCAGCATTGTTTCAGGAACTTATGTAATTAATTCAATATTTCTAGATTAAAGCTATATACTACTCCTGTAAGATATGTATTATAAAAAATACTATTCTTAAATTAATGTAAGATTATCCTTACTAATGCAAAAAATGCAATAATGAGAGTTAATTTCTTACGTCTTCACAGCTTAACTGCCTATAAATTATAATTAAATTTTGAAGAAAGGCACGATACATCGTACGATTAATAAAAATATCAGGAACGTTCCGTAACGTATCGTTCTATCTCTCTACGTTCCATCTCACAATCTTGTAACCTAATTATACTTCCCCTAAGTGCCACACACATTTTTCCAAACTGCAACCCTTCACTTTTGGACCTTATTTTTGTTTCTTCTATTCAATAGGTCAATACCCAGCTGACGTCTTATCTTACCACACCTAATCTTCCTGTCGTATAAAATTCGCCCAGCTAAGGCAAAATCTAAAATACTTTTGCAGCGTAGTTTTGGTTCTATGAACAAAGATGATCTCCATAGGGATGCTGCCAATATTGACTGGGCTCCTCACATAACCGCTGAATCAATTGATGCTAAAGTAGATTTATTAAAATTTAAACTAAATCAACTTTATGATGTACATGCTCCCATACCTGACCTGACCACCATGGCTGACTGATGAGATGAAAGCTATATTTCATAAAAAAGCTGTTGCTAAAAAACAGGTAGGTATAAATGTCGACCCACACTCTCAAACCGGAAAAATATATGTAACTGTTCGTCATCATTGAAATAAGGTGTGTAGAGAAGCGCAATGCCACTACATTCACAAATCCGTTCAATACGGAGATCCAGCAATTGGAAATTTCTGAAATCTATGGGAGTTGGAAAATGGCGCCAAAATGATATCCCAAAAGACTTACATATTGATCTACGAGGGCGGCACTGAAAATTTCGGGAATCAAGGAAGTGACACAACATTACTATTTAAAAATGTATTTATTGCTTTTCGAAGTATTCTCCGCGAAATTTGACACATTTTTCCATACGATGGAACCAATCATTGAAGCAACCATTCCATTCGGAAGTTGGGGTCTCCAAAATGGCCGTTTTGTAGGCGTCCACAGCTTCTTTAGGTGATGAAAATTTCTGTCCACGCAATTTATTCTTTATTTTAGGGAAAGTATAGAAATCATTAGGGCTTAGGTCGGGGCTGTACGGCGGATGGTCTAATAATTCTATGTTTTCTTGCTCTAAAAACTCTTTTGTTCTGTGCGCGGTGTGAGAACTCGCATTGTCGTGATGGAGGATGATGCGGCGGTTGCAGTTCTCTCTACGGAGTTCAGAAACGACCTGTGGCAAACAAATGCTAGCATACCATTCTGCATTAACCGTTCTTTGTCCCTCAAGAGGAATAGTCGTAACATGGCCGGTTTTGGAGACAAACGTGGCCACCATTTTTTTTGCAACACTCCGTGAACGAACAATTTTTGTTGGCTTTAACTCATTTTCGAACACCCAAACTCGTGACTGGTTTTTTGTTTCGGGTTCGTACGCATATATCCAGGATTCGTCACCTGATACGATGTTGTATACAGCATTTGAGGATCCTGCGTGGAATCTTTCGAGAGTTCTGACGCACCAAGTAACGCGAGCCGCTTTTTGCTCTTCACATAGCAAATGCGGTATCCATCGGGAAAACAACTTTTTTACACCTAATTGTTCATGCAAGATTATTTGTATTTGACTCATGCCAATGTCTAAAGTTGCCTGAATTTCGCGGTATGTCACATGTCGATCTTCCTCAATCAGCTTACGCACAGCATCAACGTTTTCTTGGGTGACTGCAGTTTTTGGACGACCTTGACGAGGATCATCACTGAGCTTGACACGTCCACGTTGAAATTCAGCAAACCAGCGATTGATTTTATCTAGGACGTAATATGTCAGGAAAAAAAAATATCTTTTGAAATGTTATGAGCAGAAAAGCTTACAGTTTTTAAATAACAGTTTTAGAAATTTCATAATTTCGGCCGAATAAAGAATAAAAATAACGAAAACGACTGCTGGACACAGGCCTTCCTCAAAAATCACCACAACGACCGGTATGGGTGTGTTGTGTGCTCATTGGGGGGCTTTGCCATAATCGCCACACTTGGCAGGCGGGTTGGCGATCGCAGTTCAGTTGTAATGTGTTCGAAGGACGCTGCTGCCCAGCCTCCGGTTAATTCCTTAGTCGCCTTTTACGACACCCACGGGATGAGATGAGTTGGTGTTATTCGTAGCCGGCACCACACGGCGAAATTTACCAGTACCGATTTGTTTTATTAGAACAAATTAATCCAGTTCATAACTAGTACGTAAAATGTCAAGAAAATTGACTATTTGTATAAATTCTAGAATATGCAATGACACATATAGATGACACACTGTCACATCAAACAGACAAGGATGATGATACGTAGATACGCTAGATATTTCTAATAACACGGAAGTAGACCACAGCGTCTTTAGATAAAGACAAGGCAAAGGAAAAAAAGACTAGGTTTTAGTTCTTCGATAGGGTTGTGGTGACCAGATAAAAAGTATAGCAACACTCCCCCCTCTCCCGTGGATGTCATAAAAGCCGACTAAGGGAATCTAAACCCGAGGGATGGGCAGCAGCGTCCCTTCTGTGAGTGACTGTAGTGAGTACTTGTAAATTCCTATCATTCCTTCTATGGTCCCGGGAGGCCTTTGTTCAGCTGTGGATGTCTATTGGCTGATATGATGATGATGATGATAGGTTTACTACTTATCAAAGATATTGGAAGAAAGATAATACGTAATAGATATATACCAAACAGTTTACAATCAGAGGTATTTAAACTGTAACTGGTGATTAACTATTAACTATTGCGTATGAATACAGTTCGTTGATCCTTCGTTTAGGAGCAGATATACCTATATTCTAAAAACACGTACCTACCTAACGCACCGATTAAGTCTGATTGATATTTTTTATTTTGATTAGTGCTCCATTTCTCGAATGTGGACATGAGATCCTAGTTGATAGATCGCGCGCCATCAATCTGACTGATTGGTGAAATTGATAGGCGCCGTCTGCTACGTTAACAACTGATGCATTGCAACCATAGAAGAAACAGAAGCTCTACTAAAACAATACGCAGAACTTCTCTACGGGAGTTCTCGCACGTTGATACCGAACGAAATTTTATACATTTTTTTTATTGGAAAAAAAGGAAACTATTGCCCGAGTCACCTGATAGCTAGATCCACGCCATCCAACAAACTTGTGTGAGAAATATTGTAAATAATATTTCGAGCGGTAAGTGACAAATACTAGAAGCCGGGAGAACGTTTTCCAGCTGTAGTCAACTTAAACTACAGTAAAACGAAAGCTACATAAAATCATCATTACAGCCGAAAAACATCCACTGCTGGACAGAAGCCTTTCACAAAGGTTTCCGCATCGACTGGAATAGGTTTGTGTTGTATGCTCATGCATTTTGCCATAATCGCTACGCTTGGCAGACGGATTGGCGATCGCAGTTGAGTTATAAATGTACTCGAAGGACGCTGCTGCCCATTCTCCGGCTAATCCGCCGCCTAAATAGTCGCCTTTTTAAGACACCACCACCGGTATTCTTAGCCGGCACCACACGGCAAAATAACCTAGATTATATTGTCTATTGTCAATGTCGTTCAGATTTCTATAGTTTGTTGATAAATCGATCGATCACTGTCTAATGTAGCAATTCGGGTACCTGTAAATTCGTAGGATATACTCGATTATTATTGATTGTTAAGTATCAGCCGACAAAATCGAGCCTGTACAGCTATTGTTAAGAGACAGTTGGCCGAATACTCAAACCCCATTTAACGTTAAGTTTTTGGTACAAAACCGGGCGGCTCAAATTGGTTAAGCGGGGACTTAACCTTAAATGGCGTTTGAGTATTCGGCCGATTATCAAGCAAATCCGCAAAGCAGTAATTGCTTATTAATTCTCTGTGCGCGATGTCTTTGTAACCGAGATATCGATGTATCAATCTAGCCTTATCTGGACGATGCAAATTGTTTGAGAGTAATATTTCTGTACCTATCTGCATTTTGGAACGACTTCCTTGAGACGTCCGAGATCTGACTCATTATTACCACGTAGCCCCTCCATTTGCCATGGAAATCATCTAGGATAGTGAATAAGTCGGGTTTAAATGCAAAAAAGAAGTATTTTCTAGAGTTTTTACGTGATCTGTGTGAAAATGATCTGATTAACCGAGTACCTAATATTTATTATTCCTTTATTACAACTTTCGCTGAAGTTGAAACCAAAATAAATATTGTTTTCTCAATAAGCTAGTTACTCGTTCAATGTATTCCTTTAATCTTCTTTTTGGAGCTGTTGCAACCGAATGAACCTCTAGGTTTTCTGGCACCGACTACAAATGTTTTAATATACTGACTAGCCTATATTCCTGAACCAGACGGTGGAGATAAGTTAGCTAAATATTTGTAGAATAGAAACAGTTTTAGCCAAAACACGTTTACTCCGTTCGCTGTTTCAACTAAAATATTGCGCCAGTGTGTCTCTAGTATCTTTGTATATTAAAATATCTCAATAAATAACCGATTGTCCACCACTTACGATTTTCAGGCGGGAGTCATAATAATAGCATTTGACACACTTTGAAAAACGTTGGCGGTCTCGGTTTATGAAAGTGGCGCCTGTTGCGATCCAAATCTGTAAATCATACAATTTGGCATTGCGCCGGACAAAGATTAGCGAATAGACAGAATAGGTGACTGTGACAAAAGTGATTTTATGACACGATGAGGTAATGCCATACGTAGTAAAGTCATACAATGAAAACGCAGCAAAAGTTGGTTTCAGTAAACAGGTATCTGTTTGCACTTGTAAGATGGCTGATAAATCTTAAAGCCAAAATATTAACATTAAATAGAATACATCATAATGTGCCCTAGATCTGGTGGAACATATTGCGAACTACCGGATGTAAGTAAAACCGCATCCCGGGATTAATGCGCGGTAGATGTACTAACGCGAATGAGCTACCCATTGATCTTGTTTGCAGTACTTATCAAACATTGCACGTCCATATTTTCTGGTTAATCTCAAAATATGCATTGATTTTTGTAAAACATCCGCTACTTTTGTGTTTAAATACTGTAGAAATATTTCCTCATGCGATTTAGAATGTCAGGGAAGGTTCTTTTACGTACTAAACATTTACCAAGTTGGCGCTCACAAAAGCCGTTCCCTTCGTTTGTTTACAAAACAACTGAGGTGAATGAATTTGCCAAGTGAATCGTAAACATGTTCAGAATTATGTGGAATTATGACTATTTTGGAACATGTTAGCAATGTACAATCTGATTTTATGACGAGTAGTGCGACTAATAACGTCCAGACGGCTTAGATACTAGGATGAAACGTTAGAACAAAATTAGCAGTGCAATAACCGGCGGACATATTTCAAGCACTTTAGGTTGACATGGAACACATCGCGCTAGAACGTATAATTTTAATAGCAACGGATATCTTGTTCATCGTCCTAATACACATATCGCGGAAGTTACATTCTCGCATTTAGGTGAAGATTTGATTAGTTGGTGAATTGGGTAGATAAAACAAGTAAATAAAATAATTGACATTTTACGGTGAATTATGTGGATTTTGCATTGTTAAAACTATATCCATTGTTAATTACACAACATCTGTTTTTTTATTTATATGTTATGAGATTATATCAAGATATTAAAAATAAATTACACTCAAACTCGATGACATTATTTAATTGATCCAGTGTGCCAAATGTTTGATTATTGGAGATTTTTCGTTTCTGTTTGATTTTCATAATTTCTATAGCAGTCGGGCAACTCAATAATTATATTAAAAAGCTGTGAGAGAATCATAATCAAGACTGAAAAGGCAAATGAAAACATTTTTTTGTATTGAAAAGTTTACAAATTCTATGCTATATTTTATAAGAAGCCAGTTGTATTTCAGGAGTCAGTAACGGGCAGTGGTTTTGTTTGAAGTGGCGTAGTCGTTGCTAAATGGGTACGATGTTATGACAGACAATCGTGTCCGTAAACGACTCAGCTGCTGTTTGAGACAGTACATAACACTAATTGCAAAACTGCGAAAATTATGTTATTAAATATACATGTTACAACGAATGTTAGTTCAAATTATTTGACGGTTCGATATATTCAAAGACTAGATTTAACTAGTCTTTGAATATTGAAAAGATTAAGTTGAACCTAGATTTAACTAGATCATAAGTATATCAAATTATGCAATGTTGACTTTATTAATTATATTCTAAGACGTGTATATTATTAACACACAACGAGAGCTTAGAACGTATTAGGAATATGGCCTGTTGCGGGCACGAGTGAATGTGTTGATACGATCACTGACAAGGAGTGAATGCTATTGTACATCAGAGGTGACAATTGATATTATCTGACAACTGGTTGATGGCTGAACGGGACCACACACCTACCAAGTGTTATACTTAAATAAAATAAGTGTATAGTTCATTAAGCTGAGCTATGTAATAGATCCTCGTTAGCTTTATTTGGATTCCTTATTGGAGTTTTATTTATAGTCTACCTAAACATTGTATAGGGCACTACGGAATCAGGAAAGAGGATGCACTTTGAGAAGGCAATCTGAATTGGATTTACAACTCTTGCGGGAGTATCTGAGAGACCGTGTGGTTCCGGCTACGAATAGCATCAACCCATCTCATCCCGTAGGTGTCGTAAAAGGCGACTATGAGATTAACCGGAGCATGGGCAGCAGCTTTCTTCAAGTTCAATAACAACTCAACTGCGATCGCCAACACGCCTATGGAAAAACCCCCCAATAAACTCACAACACACATTGTGGCAATCTTTGGGGGAGGCTTGTGTCCAGCAGTGGACTTTATTCGGCTGAAACGACGTGGACTATGGAAGAAAGTCCTATAAACTCCTAATGTTAGAAGCGTTGAAGCCTTTCAAGATTTTGCCAACTAATAAAGCTGCCGTGTGGTGCCGGCTCAGAATGCCACCACCCCATCTCTTCCCATGGGTGTCGTAAAAATCGACTAAGGGATAAGCCGGAGGATGGGCAGCAGCGTCCTTCGAGTACATTAACAACTCAACTGCGATCGCCAACCCGCCTGCCAAGCGTGGCGATTATGGCAAAACCCCCCAATGAGCCCACAACACATCCATATCGGTGGTTGTGGTGATCTTTGGGGGAGGCCTGTGTCCAGCAGTGGACTTCATTCGGCCGAAATGATGATGATGAAAGCTGTATATAACTTTTTTACAACAATCTAATTCATTGGGAGTAAATCTTTAAATGGTGTGATTTGGTTCGTTTCGTGATTTACTTGTGAAACTTGATAGAAGGAATTGGGTTAAACGGCATTGTTCTTAGATGAGTAGGACTATGAGTAGACAGTTAATAATGCTGTTTCTAGTACTTATCTATAGTTTAGTGTATTACAACTTGCTAGTGACGGTAGATCTAGTTTGTGGGCCGCCTTAGACCTTATTCAATTAGCAGAGGATTGAAACCATGCTAATGACACTATGCCATGGGCAAATCACTGAACACATTTTTCTAAGTACTACATCTAGAACCAAGGTGCGTATTAATCACCGCTTACTGGCTTCCTAACACCTGAGCAAAATACAAATTAGTACTCTTAGTTCATTGTAAATAATAACAATTTCACAACGTACCTTTGTAAATATTTTATTGTTACCAGAAGGCAGAGATTAGTACGTTTAGTTTTTGCAACATTTCAACGCTCTTGCCTTTTATCTGCAAAACGTTTCGGTAGCAAAATCTTTGGCCATGTATTGGAACATTTACATCAAAAATATTTATTTATATAGAGCCAGCAGTTTTTATTTATCGCAACAGCACATAAAATTTTATCTGCGAGTTGTAAAAGTGAAATATGTTACATCAGTATGCCATGTTTACGTTTGATCCAAGGGCCGGGAACATCGGGCACGGACGCAGCGTGCACGAGGCTCTAATCCTGACAAGTGGTGCCGATAAATCAGTCGCAATGGTGATTGGTGACATCATCGTCTGCTGCTCGACCTTCCAACTAATAGTCTCATACGTTTTCATGGTAAATAGACACATGTAGGTCGAGATGCCTCCAGTAATTGTTAATGCCTTATGAACGCACAATATTTTGATAATGAGTTCTATGTCGTAATGTACAGATATTAGATGGTCCTTATCAAGCAATTGTGTCTGTGATGCAAACGTACAAATCACATTTATGTTGACATTATTTGTATACTATTACTGCAATAAAGCTTCAATTATTTCGTAGAATGGTGCTGCAACTCGTACACAAATACGTTGTTTCTCCGACAAAAGTATTTAACAATGTTTGTAAACCAAAATAGACGCTTAAATAACAGCTTATGTTGGAGGTTACTTAGTACTATAAAGTCATGACCTAAACACACGCAAAATTTGTATCTTCGATTCACGCATTCAGTCCGTAGTTATTAAATTATATCATTATCTGCGTATAACTTTGTAAAAACAAATGATAACATAAAATATGTCAGGTAAAGACAGTAAATAAGGCTAACTACACATCGGAGGAGAATGAAGGCGTCATGTCATTCGCGTAGTTGCGCATCGCTGTAGCCTGCCGAAAGTACTCGGAAAAGCGTGCAGGCGTCCGCCGCCGCCACCGTTCGGTATTTAAAATTGGAAGAGTTTGAAGATCGACAGCAATCGGGCGCGCGCGCGCAGTCAGTGGCCCGCAAGTCGCCGCGACGCGCGCTCCGCTCTTAGAGCCGCTCTATTCCACGACGCACCCGACTCATGTTCCGAACGCACTTAACCCACAACTCTATCACAGACGCGAACGAAAATACCAATTTATTGAATAAAAATAAAGAGGAATATTTATAAAAATCGTCTTTTATAGAGGAATCGAATTCCAAATGATCTAACACGTGTTTACATATATTTGGCGCGAATAGAATACGGTGTTGCTGATCCATGTTTTTCACTCCGAGTGAATAAATAATAATTAGCGGGCGACGAAGTCGCGAGAAATTTCACTTTTTACCGGCAAGGACCGTCTTGTCGTCCCGTCTACGGACTGTCTATGCTCGACGGAACGGAGATTATACAATTGATTCAAGTGAGTATCGACCTATTATTATATTATTTTCATCTAGCATGACATTTGATTTTCTCATTCATAATTTTAACAATAAATCATTCATATCTGTGTAAATATAATCTTGTAGGCGCTTAACATAATAAATTTTGGGTAGTAAGTGATTTTCGTTTTTACGACTCTACCATACTTCATTAACAGTATTTTTCCACATAAAGCTTTTTTTGTACTAAATGTTTCCCAAAAAAAAAACATCTGATGAACCAAAATATATATCGTTATCGCAACCAAGAAATTATTTATCCCTATATATTATTTCCATTATTATGCATACAGTCAACTAGAAATCGAACTGTAATGCCTGACGTACAGTCACTGAGCCAACGGGTCCGCAAATATTGTGTAACTCGTTTAATATTAATTGTACCTACGAAAGCATTATCTATTGAGCAGAGGCGTTAGATAATCGGAACGGGACGGTCATTTAATTGACCATAAGTGCTTTCTATTTGTACAAGCAGTCAATGTGTACAATCAAAATACACAAGTAGGTACAATTTTATATCACATGTACAAACTTGCGTTATCTGAGTGTCATGTTGTTCATTATATCTTGTATCATCCATAATGTTTTCAAATTTATGTAGAACTAGACCAGATGACGATTTTAACAAATTGCATAAGAATAAAATAAAAGCTAGAATTGCGTTAATATAATCAAATCGTTTAAAAATCCACTTTTTTACCTGGTGTAGAATTAATTGAGTATTATCAAACTAATTATTTTGATATGCCGATCGACACTTAATAAAAGTGACGCAAGAAATGCGAATTCCAAAAATATATCATCTTTTATATTTTTTGTTTCATTAGTTGGTACTATCATTACGAAAATACTTCAACGTCTTCGTTGATGGAAATTATTCACTTCGTATTTATTAGGTATGTAAGTGATCAAAGCTGTTTTATAGTACCTACAGGTGCATGACCTATTACATTTGACACCGGTACGGTGGAGTGACTTCGCGTAATATAGCCAACTATGAATGAAAAGTTGTTCTGCAATGGTTTAACAATTTTAATGATTCGTTTTTCGGTCCGGTTGTTTAGTCGGTTGTCTGATTTTTATGCATGCAATGTCACATAAACTTAATATACTACAGTATTATGTTTATGGTATTTAATCAATATTAGGATTATTTTTTAATACTTCCTTAAGCTTTGCTCTTTATTATTATTGCGGTAGTTTTTCGACATAAAACAAACGTTCTAGAAATGAAATGATATTTATTTTACGTAAAATAGAAGACATATACGTCCAGCGTCCGTGTGGTTTCTGGATTAAGAATATCCTCTCCCGTTGATGTCGGAAAAAGCGACTAAGGTACTGTAAACAAGAGGGATGGGCGGCAGAGTTTATTCTGTAGAACAGCAGCCATTCTGCGCTTACCAACCAGGCAGGCGCTAAGCGTGGTGAGTACTGGT
Source organism: Diloba caeruleocephala (assembly GCA_947459985.1). Lineage (NCBI taxonomy): Eukaryota > Metazoa > Arthropoda > Insecta > Lepidoptera > Noctuidae > Diloba > Diloba caeruleocephala. The sequence continues at coordinate 11,908,715 of OX381618.1, forward strand.
AAATTCCCCCAAAATGAAGACAGAATTGTAGAAATCTATGGGGAGGACTTTAGTCAGCAGTGGTGATCCTTTGGCTGATATGATGATGATGGTTTGAGTACATTAGATATCAGATTTATATATATTGTGTGTTATTATTTTAGTATCGTGCACAGGCAATCTTCTGTCACAGAATTCATCATATTGTGAGGTTGAGTGATTTTTACGAGCGCTCAAATTGAACAGATAAAACTATGGAAGATCTAGCAGGTGAATGAACACATGTGCTAATTTTCGCTTCTGTCATTGGTTAGCAGTAATGTTTCCACCATTACTGAAAGATACATTGTAGTGCCGATTCGTTAATTACTTGCGTTTGAAAATATGACGTACTTATATACACTACGATACAGAAGTTCTGATGATAAAACAATTTCGTTTATATTTTCTGCAGGCATTTTAAAGACGTCATCTGTTATGAAATTTATATGCATTTCTTCTGAAACCGTTTATATTACATTCGGAACTTGAATCGTAAATAAATTTTTATGTCTTTATCAATTGGCCTCAAATGTTTGGTACCAACATTGTGTGCATGTAGTCTCCAAACGTTTTATATTATTAGTCGGTGTCAAACTCTCTTATAGACCGATTGGCCCGACACTCATCGTGCCATTTAATGCTGTCAAGTCTTGGCCACCTCGACAGCAGTTTGTATCAATTTAATCGTAGTTGTTAATTTTCGCGTTAGGCTCGTGAGAACGGCGTCGATCTCGGGGTCGCGCCGCAATGCTGTGACGGCGAAGTCTCGAGACCGATACGTAATTGTGCTAAGATAGATAAAACTCATTATTTCATTAAGATGTGTTTTTCTCGTTTGGCCCTTGCGAATTTCATGAAACGTGAGCCTACAATGATGAAATTCATTACTAGTATATCTCCCTTATGTTTCCGACCGAGGGATAGCTTCACGTAGAGTGTTTTCATAAATTCAAAAATAAGCATTCAGGCGTAAGTTTCTAGCTATAATATTTTCCAATATATATTCCAAACATGTTAAGAATCAATCTAAAACAGCAAACAACATTTAGAGTGGTTTGATTCACGGTAAAACGGAGCCTCTATAAATCAAGCTTGCATATATACGTCCTCCTGTAGGTCACAGTATTTTGAACAAATCTAGCTGATGAATGGGGCATAAATCGTTCTAAATATCAAACTATACCGAGGTCAATATGGACAATCAATTTCTTTTTGTCAGAGTTAGTGCTACAGTTTACATTACACACGCAACAACAAATGTTTTTATATATTAAATCCATATGGCGCGCAGTGACTGAGATCTATCGTGCGGCTATGAAGGTTATAATTTATGCAGATTTAGAAATGGTTTTACTTTCTGTGGCTGGTATGGTTTTGTGCGTCGTAGGTATCGTATAGCTGAGCGCACCCCAGCAACCGACGCAGCGAAGCGATAAAAACGTCTGCTGGATTACGTCAATGAAATGGGTTAAATGGACTGAAGTAATAAATGTAGCCCTTGAACTCGAAGAGCCACAGCCCCGCTGGAGGCCAAGTAATACCTCACGTGGAGCACTCATTCAAAAATATTGGTTACAATATGTCCCGCTTTTTTTGGAAGAAGTTGGATTTTGTGTGATGTATTTTACGAATGGCCATAGTTCCGCCATTGTGTCTACAAACACATATTTAGCCCACATATTTCGATAAAATATTTCACAAGTATTCCTATAATCAATCTGTTCAGCCCTTTGTTCAGCACTTTGTAGTCTCCTGCTGGCGCTGGGCCGCTCCTAAGTTGCTCACAACGCTCAGTCCTCGGCCTTCCGCATCTCAGCCGGAGGACATCTACTGCTGAATAAAGACTGCACCAATTGATTTCCACAACAACTGGTTATATGCCGCCCCAACGACTTCTAGCTATCTTCGACTACTTACCAGTTCATCCGTCCATCTCGTTGGAGGCCGTCTCACGTTGAGCTTTCTGGTGCGTAGTTTCCATTCGACTACATTTCCACCCCAACGGCCATCAGTTCTACGAGCTCTGTGTCCGCCCATTGCCAATTCAGCTTAGTAATAATCCTTCAGGCTATGTCGGCAACTATAGTTCTTTTACGGATCTTCTCATTTATGATTCGATCGCATAGCATAGCATTGCTCTCTCCATAGCTCGCCGAGTAACCTTGAGGTTTTTTACGAAGCATACAGTGAGCGCCCAGGTCTCTTTGTCATACGTCATCAGTCTATCTGTCTTCTTTATATGATATTAAAATTCATTAAACCATTAGTCGACATATTTCATGTTCATAAGAGTCCGTGTGAAAAATATGCAGATGTAAATGTAAAGTGAGTTTTGAAACCCACTATACACTTGTAGACTAGACGTTAAGCTGAACGCGATTCACACACTTAAATTAGAATATAATAGAATTAGATACGGCTAAATATTAGTATTTTACAAAAAGTGACCGCTCTGACCTCCGCAACCTATAACCGATAAGTATCCTTGGTTATGTTGAAAATTAGTCATAATATCAGCCAAAATCAAAGGAATATATAAATACTACTTTTGACTGCCGATTCAGAAGTGAGTTTGATAGTGAGTTCATACAAAATAGCACTTCAGGCGGGTTAGTGAGCGCAGAATGGACAGCTTCCACAGAAGGGACGTTGCTGTCCATCCCTCTGGTTTAGAGTCCATTAGTCGTCTTTTACGACATCCAAAGGAAGGAATGGTGCTATTTGGTGCTATATTCTTAATTCAGACACCACAGGGAAAATGATGAGTCATATAATCTTAGTCAAGTATCTAATATCTGTATAACCAAAATCATCTTAATTTTCTTATTCAGCTTTAATACTATATATTTAATAGCGCCTTTCACTACACAGAATTTTAGGTTTAGGCCGGTTGTCAGAGTTTTGGACTTCTGTCTGACTTCCTATAACAGCTATCATAGATATGATGACAGTTTGGCTGTCCGACAGCTTAACATGCTCTCCGAGGCACGTAGGTTCTTGCTGTGAAAAGAATAATCGCTTAACGAATACCTGGTCGCGCCAGCGCAGATAACCCTCGCAGGTCGTCCGTTCCGCGTGGTAACCGTTTAGGCATAAGCCCCTCCCCCTCTCCTTCATATACCATATAAATTGAATGATTGAGAACATGGTGGATGGGTCATATCATCATATGAGTAAAATGATCCTTTTTGCTACATTGGGTATTTCCCGTGGATTTCCTACTCCCTGGGAAAGGGTGAAGGGGTGCGCCGGTCCCTATATAAAACCCCGTGGTGTTCTTTTGACCTACCTATCGCTGGGGTGCGGGTTTCGCTCGCGCATTTGCCATACACACATGTCACACCTTAATCAGCAACTATATATATTGATTTTATTTTATCTTTATCCGTGATATTGATCTTACTTTTCTTATTCGACTTTAATACCAAAAACATTTAAAAGGAGTTTATACTGTTCCGATTTTTACTGGAAAGTAGGTGAAGTATATGTATCCACTCTTTCATACCATGTGCACAAATAAATAATTTAAAATGTTTCGACAAACCAGAATTTCTGAAAGAATGTAACTAGGTAGGTATTTAATTTAAAATCGTGTGTATCACGCGAAATCACGAAATAAATAATATGTTTATAATAGTGCAAAAAACTGTTAATGGCAACTTTTAGAAATCGAACGCACTCGCAAGTAATGAACCGCGTAAAGTATCGCGTTGAATGATAATGATAACAGCGGTCGTTGAACGAGGTTTCCGTGAACTAGACGTTGGCCTTCGTGCCTCGCACCATCTTATTGTTAAGGTACAAGCCTACAACGTATTGTTACGTCAACGTTTTTGGTACTGAAATGTATGTGCGCTAGGTACGAAATTTGTGGATGGTACAAGGCGCAGGCGGCTCGGGTCACCGAGTCTTTCGGGTCGCGGTCGCGCTGAAGTTGTACTCAAGGCGGGAGTGTAATTAGTTTCGGAGCTGGCCTGACCACCCTTGATAACCACATTCAAACTGCATTACTATAGTTGGGTATGAGTCTTTCAGAATTAAGAAGAAACAGAAACTTTACGCTCTAAAATTACGCTATCAATTGAAGTCTGATAAATTTACCGGACGACTGTTATATGCATACATTTGAATTGTTTACAATTAATTTGTTTATTCACTGTAAAGTAAGGTAGGTATAGGTTAAGATGCTTAAATTATTCTCTTTATTATTGTCTTCTACACCCACTAGCGTAAAAAGTATATTTAAAAGGTGTTTTAATTGTATTGCTTAATTCAAATATTTATATATCTATAATCTACATAGTATTTTTCCAAAGCAACCACGATTATTCCAACATTAGAGTATAATTACTATTTTTAATGTAATTATTACAAACCCATTAAATAAAATATATATTTTTAAAGAATTACGGTTAATTTCGTCTTCTGGGCGACCACTTTTAATAAATAGATACTTAGTTATTATTCCAAAAGATAAATATGTCCACGAGAACACTACCGGCAAACTGTACTGCAGTTTACCAGGAAAACTGTGTTATAACCACATGAGTTATAACAAAAAACGTTTTAGTAAAACGAGAAATAAAATTTTAGAACTAAAATTAAATTTTAGTTTTCATTCTGACTATGCCTTTCCTAGTTATGTCTTTATCATAATAAAACACTTTTAAACGTTAAAATCTAATATTAAAATCTATAATATACGCGATGTAATCAGTTTAAAAGTGTTTTATTATAATATGAAATTCCTACTAATTTTTTAAAATTCCGATTTTAAATTAGGCAATGTACCCGATTTGGTAACTATTTGCCAACCAAGTTATGACATACTTAATGCCTCTCATCATTGCGGCCGAATAAAGTCCACTGCTGGACACAGGCCTCCCCCAAAGATCACCACAGTGTGTTGTGGGCGCATTGGGGGGGTTTGCCATAATCGCCACGCTTGGCAGACGGGTTGGCGATCGCAGTGTGCAGAGTTGTTAATGTATTCGAAGGACGCTGCTGCCCATCCTCCGGCCAATCCCTTAGTCGACTTTTACGACACCCACGGAAGGAGATGGGGTGGTGATATTCTGAGCCTCTAGAATTGGCAAATCACGAGTTAAAAACTCTACAATACTTTCAAGCTGTCCGGGGTTGGAGACACTAAGAAAAAAGTTAATTTGACTGTTATTCGTAACCGACAGACACTTCTCCGAAAAGACGCCGTCAATGGTCGCCCTCATTTATTATCGTCATAATGCCTACTTCCAGGTTTAGTCTATGCTACGTTTTTACGCTAATTAGCGTATCACCCGTGGCACGATCATAATGACTAACACTGTTTTTTAAATAATACGACGTAAGAGAACAAGTATTCTATATCGTAAGGAAGTTGACATATAAATACACGTGCCACATATCGATCTATTAGATCATAGATATGCTCAAGCGCAGGTCGGTTGACTGAAAGTACGTGTAGATAAGCTTGGAAAGGAGTAGGAAGCGTCTAATGATTCACTGTGGAGTCATACAATCTCATTTATACGTATGGAGTTTGTTTTGATTGATAGTAAGGTGTAGCTCATTAGATAGGTATTACCCGTTAATCATCACATAGGTGACAATGTATTATTAGGTGAAATAATCTTATTATGACTCAATGAAACATTTTTTTAAGTCGATAGGTCTAGTCTAACGTAGGTAATGCATACGATTAAACATTTCGTGATAAATAGAAGATTATTGTTTAAGAAGAATAAAATACCAGAGATTGATATCCTTTCCTGCCACCCGCATCTGAAAAGTACTAGATCTAATCTAAAATTTGGGATTAGATCGATTATTATTATGATATTACATCGGAAGTACTTTACCCTACGCCGGTTTTAGATTTTGGCTAGATAACATTTTAGAAATTAAAATCTGAGAAATCATTTAACGGCCGAAATTATTAATCGATCAAATCCTAAATCTTTAGATTTAAAATCTCTTACTTTATCTTTTTTTGTGTTAAGATTACACTTAACAAAAAAACAAGACAAATCCTTTATCCGAAATGCAAAGATTTTGGATGAGATTGATTATTAATTTCGGCTGTAAGTAGCTACATTAAAATAAAAGACTTTTAAACGGATTCTATCGCGTATATTTTAGGTTTTTTTGTTTTTCCTGACGTTTCGAACACTTTGCAGGGTTCGTGGTCGCAGGATGACTAAGGTGACAGGCGTCGTTACAGATTTTAAAAAGTTATTTTATTTTGTCTACCGTACAATTATAATCAAAAATTATTTCGATGCACGCAGTAATCACTCACAGTGTCTTGATGTTTTTTAGTGTGGTATTTAGTTTGGGACTTTATTATTTTAATAACAGGATTCCAAACTGGTGGTACCTGCCAGCCATCTTCTCTATTAAAATTAGGATGTTTTTTAATTTCAATAGCCTCACGAAACATTCTTGGTACATATCGGTTCTCTTTCGCGAGGACTTGAGGTTGATCGAAACGAAGAAAATGGTTAGGTTTATCTAAGGCATGTTCGCACACTGCAGACTTTGTGGAGCGTCTATGCTTGACGTCAGCTATGTGTTCTTTTAACCTGGTGGCTATACTACGCTTTGTTTGCCCTATGTATGACAACCCACACTCACAGTCAATCTTGTAGACTCCTGCATCTTGTAAAGGTATGTGACATTTCACTGGTTTGAGAAGTTGGCTGATCTTCTTATGCGGCTTGAAGTAGGTTTTAATAGAAGCACGCTTCAAGATATGACCAATTCTGTCCGTGACTCCCTTAATATATGGTAAAACAGCGGGTCGTCGATCAACCGTGGTGGGTTTCGGGCGGCTTCTGCGACGGGGATGTGGTGCTCTCAAATTGTTACGCTGGAGAACTTCCTTCACATGGTGAAGTTCCCCTGCCAGATGGTCGGGGTCGCAGATGCCGTGTGCTCTCTGTAACAAAGATTTAGCCACGGTAGCTAACTGACAAGGATGGTGGTGAGATTCACCGTTAAGGTATCTGTCTGTATGGGTAGGCTTTCTATACACGGTGTGACTAACAGAATGATCAGGATTATGGATGAGAAGTATGTCAAGGAAGGCTAAGGATTTATTATCCTCCAATTCCATAGTAAACTGAATTTTACCATGTATTGAATTTAGGTGTTTTAAAAATGCAGTCACCCTATTGTGAGGCAAGATGGTAAAAGTGTCATCTACGTACCGTTTGAACATCTTCGGTATAGTCGGGGCTGTCATCAGTGCTCTCTCCTCAAAGTCCTCCATGAAAATATCGGCGACTACAGGAGAGACCGGTGAACCCATGGCCACACCGTCAGTTTGCAGGTAAAACTCATTGTCCCACAAAAGGTAGCCATTGGTAAGGCAGTGTTCAAGTAACTCTGCATATTGAAGAGGCATGTCATGCTCACTTAACCGTTTCTTAACAACATCCATGCAGTCCTTTACTGGTAAGTTGGTGAATAAGGACTGCACATCAAAACTGACCATCACTTCACTTTCAGCTAGTTCAAGGTCTTTTATATGGCTGACAAAGTGATAGGAATCCTTCACATATGTGTTAGTCTTTCCACGAAGTTGAGAGAGTATCTTCGCTAGATGTTGTGCAGTTTGTAAGTTGGTGTATCAATCTGGCTTACTATGGGTCGCAGTGGAACATTGTCTTTGTGAATTTTCGGCAACCCATACAGTTTAGGAGGTTTCGCGCAAGATGGAATGAGCTTTTTCACGTCTAATTCTAAGGTGTCGGAGTGTTTACAAATGAACTCTGAGGTCTTTTTGAGAATTTTGTTGGTTGGATCTTTGTTAACCTTTTTATATGTGTTTACATCCGACAAAAGCTCTAGAATCTTTCGATTGTAATCGGACGTGTCCATTATGACCGTAGCATTACCCTTGTCAGCACGGAGGATAGTCAGGTCTGGGTCTTTGTTTACGTTTTTTAATGCAAGATATTCATCGCGAGATAGATTCGGTTTGGGCGGCTTGCTGCGACGTAATATTGCTGATATATCTTGTCGAATCGCCTCCAAATCTTCTTTTTTCACGTTGTTTTTCACAAGACAGTCCTCGACATTACATATGCATATGCATTACATTACAGCTACATTAACTTTCAACTTTTTACTTGTTTCAATGTTTAAAGTTATTTTCAAATTCTTTTATATGTGGCATGGCCATATGCGATTTGTGCCTAGTGCAACTATGTTAGTCTAGATTTGGGTCGTACGTGATTATAACCGAAACTCTGAACCAGTTCTGAACTAAATCTGTTGGGACCCGTATAACCGACCTCAATTACTTTAATAATTTTACACCATTAAAACCTCCAATGTATTTCGGTCGGCCTATATTGGTGCAAGATTTAAATAGCGTATGTGTATCGTATGACTGGGACACCAATTTCCTCAAACATAGTCTTGTATCGTTTTGTACGGAGAGGAGATTGGCACGTTGGCCTAATTTTCATAGTTCAATAAAACATTTCCCTGACTAGTTTCCCTGAACTTGCACGCGGTCGAACTGATGCGAGCCCCGTTCGAAAATAGATCGAGATTCATGCGTCAAAGAACTACATACATATTTTATGTTTCGGAGACGGTATATAGTATGTGTTTGAAGTTTATTTAGTGCAACAGAAAAATAAACATTAAACTTAGAATACTGAAAAGTTATATTATTTATATATTTTGAAAACACGCATATCGATAATAAGGGCTGCCTTGTCCAGCAGCGTACTGCGATAAGCTGATTTGAAGTATCGATTATTATATTAAAACAAACAATCAAATTAAACTAATCAAAAAGATAGTATATTTTTAATTTAACTAACTAATCTAACAGTCCATGCATTACCGGCATTGCATATACCGCATCCATCACTGAATTTTGCTCGCGACTTGTAAGCGGCTTTTTTTGGCTGGAGCTCGGCAAGCGGGCAATGTCGTTAAAAATTAACTGCTGGACGTATGCAATACCGCAAATGTTGTTATGCGCTGATGCGAGTATGTAGAGATGAAAAAGTTTTCGACAATAAAGATCAGCTGTTGCTACGGCTAAACGTAGTGTTTGAAGATGCTTGGTGTTTCGATTTCCGAGATTGAATGAGAAATAAGGAGATTCGTTAACGAACTAAAGTTGCCGACATATCTGAATGGACTAGTTAGCTGAAATGGCCTTGGGCGGGGCCCATTGCTCGTAGATCGGATGGCCATTGCGCCAAAAAGGTTTTCGAGTGGAAAGAATGCACCGAAAAACGCAGCGTAGGATGGCCTTCAATCTGATGGACAAACATCCTGAAGCTGGGAGCCTAAAGGCTGCATGTAAACGGTCGTTTTAGAAATCAATTGATGAAGTCTTTGTTCGTCTACTAACGTCCTTCTGCTAAGATGGTGCAAATATATGTACAAAGGGTGTTCTTATCGGAGTGATGATTTTGGTGATGATGGTGAATTGTACCAAACAATCCCAGGGCAGCGTCCCTTCTGCGGAACAGGAGCCATTCTTTGCTCACCACCCCGCCTGTCAAGTGTGGTGAGCACTGGCAAGTTCCCCCTAAATGACGTCAAAATTTGGGAAATCTATGCCTTTGTTCACCAGTCTTTTGGCCGATATGATGATGAAGAATCCGCGGACGGACATAAATAGTAGGTATAAAGACAAGAGAGTAGGTACCTTGTCCTTGACCATATCCCCACATGCACCCCACGCTAGGTTTTCCCAGTATTTTTTTTAGACGTTGCCCTATACTGAGATTTCTCCTGTATAGACCCAGAACCGAAACTGCTATCTGTAAATCATACAAGTTTTGTTCCGTACGGGTTTGAGCCCGCGACACGTTGCGCAGTAAGCAACCACTTAGCCACTTCGTCAAACGTGCCGTTAAATATTAAAATTGAAACCGAAAAACGATTACATGATTATCAAAACAAATGTTATATTAAAGACTAGCTGGACCCGCTACTTTGTCCTCGTGATTATGTGTTTAACGCCTAATCCACATACGAGTACCAAATGTACAATAAAAAGTAGTTTAGATGCTCTGAGGGGCTCATAACTTATTGAGTCCGCGCAGAAGGACTGATCTGCGAGCTTAAGCTGCGCTTATTGCTGCCGTGGTTTCGAAGTGATAATACTTTGCACTTAGATCCCTCAGTGTATGTGTATCGTGTACCGTGAGGGTAAATTTCTGATAACCGGTCTATCCTTGGAATATTCTCGGATGGTAACATACTGAAACATACGATGATTCTCCTAGTCACAGCCAGCCATATTAAGGTGATGTAGATATTTATTAGAGAATCGGTTGCAGAAGCTTATATATTCATAGCCTTTATGTTGTCATGTTCTGTAACAGCAAAGTTTCAACCAAATATGTCCATTAGTCTTGACGTGAAGCTTAGACAGATATTCAGACAGACACACAGACAGTATATTTTTGGCATCAGTGTCGTATAATACAGTTATGTAGCATTTACTTTTTTAATGAAAACGGCAAATATACGTTACCTGTTACGATTTTATTAATTTATATGTATAGACTAGCTGGGACCCGCGGTTTCACCCGCGTTGAATTTAAAAGAAATTTAGAGTACTTCGACATATACACCTGGATTTCATGGGTTTAATTTTTTTTGCGTGGAACCCTAATTATTTTTCTAAAATAAAAGTAGCCTAAGTATTCCTTATAACATCAGCTATCTGCCAGTGAAAGTCCCGTCAAAATCGGTCCAGCCGTTTCGGAGATTACCCGGAACAAACAGACAGACAGACAAAAAATTGTTTTTTTGTTGTAGGTATCGTATATACTTTCATATGCATTTAGTAAAAAGCTGTTATTTTGACATTACAAACAGACACTTCAATTTTATTTATTTGTATAGATGAGTTTACAACTAAATTTAAACTTCAATAAGGGCCTTTTCATCTTAACTGATGATCCATCCTGCTACTCAAGAAGCCCTAAGGCCAGTTATCATGATAAAGTAATATTTTCAAGTGCTTACTTCGTAGCATTCCATGCAGATCAATCATTTTTATATTAAACCTTCAAAACGGAGTCGAAACGTCTATCATTGCGCACGTCAGTGCCTTATCAATACTATCGAAGATCAAGACATCATTGCAGTTTACTACCAGGATGTACGATTGCACTTAATTCGAAAATGCTCTCACTCATCACAGTTGCCAAGTGAAAACTGATAAACTGGATGATAACGCTGAATGATGTAATTTGGTGTTATCATAATCTAACGGCCGATGTTGAGAGTTTGATAATGAAGGCTAACTTCCAGTTGCATATATCGGCAGAATTACAGTCTTACAAGCTTACACACTGATGGCCGTTGGGGCAAAAACGTTCTCGAGTGGAGACCGCGCACCGGAAAATGCAGCGTGGGACGACTAGGTGGACAGACGACCTGGTGAGGGTCGCTGAGAGTCGTTGGATGATGGGCGTCATGTAACCGCTTGTTGTTGAAATTTAACGGGGGAGGCCTTTGTTCAGCAGTGGACGTCCTGTGGCTGATATGATGATGATGATGATGAAACTTACCGTAAACATATATCAGATGGACACTTCAGGCTGAGATCTATAAAGCGTATTTAGACTCTGCTCAAACTTGAAAAACGTTAAGCTTTGCTAAGTGTATACTACGCATAATTTTTGATTTGGTATTTATAGATGTTTTACATTGAGATTAAGCTAAGACAGACGAAATCAAATTACAAAACATTTAATATTAGTACCTTTTTTTTATTGGTGCCCAGTGGACATTCTTCATGAACTTCCTTCGCCCCGGGGAAGGGCCAAGAGGTATGCCGGACTCCTACTGGCTAAACTTACTGGAGCGGTCATCTTCGGCACCTAAGGGAGGCTCCAGGTCCTCGTATGATCACACTAGAGCCGCCCACTGGTGCCACTCCTATAGGCACATCTCGGAGAGGGTGACTGTAAAGCGGTCAACCCCCCCGGGGGGATTGTAAAGGATCCCCCAAAGTGTCCCACAGCAACGCGTGACCACATGCGTGCTACCATCTTCTCTCGGGTCGCTTGGTGTGGGCACGGAGATTCCCCAATCTACGCACCAGCAAACCCAGAGGTCCCCCGCCTTATAGCAATGGCGGAGGTTTTCAGGCCAATGGTGGCATTGTGCCGTGCTCTCACGTCCTATCCTGTTCAGGTATGCGTCAGGTGGTAGGTAACGCGTTCGCTCCTTCAGAGCCAGGCTCCAAAGAGCGGCAGGACGGCTTGGACAGTGACGCGCTTGGTCGCAAACTGCCTGCGGGTGCAGGCGGTGACGCCACTTTCCAGGTGTGCGTCGCCGTGCTAGCCGCCTCAGCTTGTCCAACGCCCCTGGAGGCGCACCTTCGCCACTCTGGCGGAGGGAGCGTGTCTGTAATAATAGTACCTAATTTATAAAACGGTGCTCAGTGCTGTCAGATTACAGTTTTTATTTCCCCCCAAGTCATATCTAAAAGTTCTCATAATTTAATTTTGAACACAAATAAATAATAAATGATAAATAATTGTTTATTCACCATTACAGAAATATCACTGTTGCATTCGCTTGAATACAAATTCCGTGGCTCCTAAATTATGTGCAAATCCTATACAAAGTGGCATCACCGTCACTTTGATATCACAATGTAGTTGTAATAGAGATTTATGTCTGTAAACTTTACCCACAACGCCGGTAAATCCTAGTGTCGTTTTTAAATAAAAAGCAGAAACATACAAACAAGCCAAACTCTATTGTTTGTGAAATTAGAACTGTAGGATTTTTATAACTACGACATGTGATAGTTCGTTAAACGATTCCTAATGCGTCTTTTTAACTTTCAAAAAGGTTAAGAACCTTTTGAGTCAATATTAAGTCCCGCTTTAACTATTCGAGAAATCCGTTTTCGGTAGGAAACCGGGCGACTTAAATAGTTAAAGCGGAACTTAATATTAAGTGGCGTTTCGGTATTCGGCCGTTAATTAATTAAATTAATTAGAAATGAGACCGGTGGCGTAGGCGTCCGTAGGCGATACATTCGCGCCTACGACACAATACTCACCCATTTTCCTCCGTGGGCTTAAAATAGATCTGTCGGTATCCGGCTCTGCCACCGTTTATCATTATTCTTATAAAACTTACAATTATTATACATAACATGTGACGACTGAGATAAAAGTGGCGCCACAAAATTATAAATCTAACATTAATGTTACGTTTATAACAACTACTACGACAAGTTTATCCGTAGTTATCAGATACAATGTATGAACAAACAATTAAGAGCGGTACCTAAATTACTATAGAAAATTTGTAATAATTAGTTAAAGTATTAAAACTAAATTTATTTTTTGCGTATTGTAGTAGGAATGTGAACCATTTTGATAGTAATAAGTAGTGATACGGGAAAAATGTGACCTAAAAGGTCATTGTGTTTATAATTAACAGTGTTAAACAGATTGTTTTAAATATTTCGGACATTGTCACGAAGCTAATAACTATATAAGGTTTTGAATAAGTAAAATTCACCATCCAATGATATTTACTCGTTCCTAATCTCGTGTTTATCGTGTCGAGTGGCGACTTAAGAGATTACCTATAGCAGATCTTCAGGGTTAAGATCGAAAGTCACTGAGCGTTAAACCAGGCTAAAACAGGCCTATTCTGCGGCGACAGTAAGTCCGTGACTTATTCCTTCAAGCTAATCGAAGGCTAGGCTCGTGTTCACTATTGAATCATGAAGAACATTACAATGAGGCTGAACAATATCAATATGAAACCAGTTTTATGGCTTATTAAAATCGTCTCAACTATAACCCCTCATTAAAAAATATAATAGTTTCATGTTAAAGCCAATGGGCTTTTGATAATCTTGTTAATAAAATAAATAACAGATAATAATCAGCCGACGGATGGCCTTGTTGAGGTCATTATCGCCATGAAAGTAGAGATAAGGCAATATCTGACATTGGAAGTTTACAAGGTACTGAGACGGTTTGTATGATCTAAATTTGGAGTGGGTATCGCCACCTTAAGAACAAATTGGCGATAGGAAAAGATGATACATCAATGACTGCAATCTTACAGGCAAAGATTTTTATTTTATGGGATCAAGCAAGTCTAGAGAAATAGTTTACCTATGTATATATAAGTAATGTATGTGTAAGTAATATAAGTTAATATTCTCTGTGATTATATATATACATTTATTTGCACACTTTTCTAAAACAAATCTATTGTACCTACTTTTCTTATCGTAGATATGATTATCTTATCACATAACAACAGAAAGTTATGAATAGTACTTGTACATGCGATAATTTGTCAAATAGTAAACATTAGATAACAATTCGCTACAATTCATACAATAAGCGTGATAATTATGTGAAACTAATGAGTTTCAAACAAGCTAATAAGCGGTCGATCATAAAAATAATGAATATAGTGATAAATGTGATTGCCGAATTAGAGTATCCTAGTAGTCTTCCAAATTTAAGATCGAGGTTTTGGGCACAGTTCCTGGTTCAAACGGAAACGTGAACTTCCCGCGTTCAGCGTCTGATGATAAATAAAAAATGTATCCGTGTATGATGTAAAAAAGTGGCAACTATCATATAAGGGAGTCAATTCTGTCAAGTAAAATTAGTAGGTATACTCAAATGATTTAAACAACTCTTCTTTCCGTAAATTTATCGAGATGGTTGAAAAACTGCATGCATGTGATTTATATATATACCATACTGAACCATATCTTAGGATTCTTAAAGATTGTAAGTTTTGTAGAGTTATTCAAGGTTAGTAGAGCTGGATAAAAATGACCGAATAAACTACTCGTCGTATTTTGTACATTACATAGATACATAGATTACCTACAATTTTACACACATAAACCTATATTTTTATTCCAAATAATGCGGATTAAACGCCTTTTCAACAATGATCCGTAACCCCAAAATAATTTAAGTAAAAATAGGAAAAAAATGTGTGGTGTCCCGATCAGAATATAGCACCACTCCATCTCCACCCGTGGATGTCGTAAAAGGCGATTTTTGTGGAGCGGTATGGCTACTGTTCCACAGGAAAGACGCTACTGCTGATTGTTACTGCTGGCTACTACGCTCACTAACCTGCCTGCCAAGAGTGGTGAGTATTGGCAACACCCCCAAAATAATAACAAAATTATAGAAATCTATGGGGAGGCCTTTGTTCAGCAGTGGACGCATAAATAGTTGGTACGATAAAGTAAAAAAAATAAACCCTACTACGGAAAAGGCACAAAACAAGATTTCTCATAGCCGAAGGCCCAACCGCGATGAACAAAGCAAAACAGTAACGATTCTCGGCCTTCGACCACGAAAAATCTTGTTTTGTGCTTTTCCGTAGTCGGGGCTTATAGTTTTTTAAACTAATTTTTATTAAATTAATGTAATACAAATATCGTTAAATCCACGTCGTGTCCGGATTAAGAATATATCACCACTTCATTTCGTCCCGTGAATGTTTTAAAAGGCAACTAAGGGATTCTAAACCAGAGGAATGGCCAGCAGTGTCCCTCGTTGGAACAGCAGCCATTATGCGCTTACAAACACGCCTGCCAAGGGCGGTGAGTACTGACATATTCCCCGCAAAATCGTTATTTTATACACGGCATGTTCGTATAGGGGCAGGCCTTTGTTCACCAGTGGACGTCTTTTTAATGATATGATAATGACGATCGTTAATTTATCTAAGTTTGTACAAAAATATATATTTAAAACATCGCAACACAACAGGAGGACAGTCTAATATGGGATATCTAACGAAAGCTTAAACGCACTAACGATTCCAGTAAAAATATGTCTAATCAGCAACAAAAATAGAGGATCACGGTAGCGATGGCGGAGCGAACTAACCAACTACCGATGCCTAAGTATACGTACAAATGTTCCACTTAGCTTGTTGACTTGCAACCTAAGACCGCACTCGAAGTCTCTCACTAAACATACGATTTCTAAAACTACATCCTCTTGGACCGTTAGTAGCTTATTTATTTTATTTTATGTCAAAATAGTGCATCCTGTTATATCGCTCATACATTACAAAAATGAGATTTTAGTTGACATTTTATACTTTGCGTTATTACGTATAGAATTATTTGTCATCATCGTCATATCGGCCACACAACGTCTACTACTACTGAACAAAGGCCTCCCCCATAGTTTACCACAACTGTGTCATCATACTGGGGGGAATTTACCAGTACTCACCACGCTTGGCAGGCGGGTTGGTGAGCGCAGAATGGCTACTGTTTCACAAAAAGGACGCTGCTGCCCATCCCTCTGGTTTAGAGTCCCTTTGTCGCCTTTTACGACCTCCACGGGAGGAGGTGGAGTGGTGCTATATTCTTAATCCGGACACCACACGGACGGAATTATTTGTGCGAGTCTTATTTCTATCGAGTATTGTGTAGGATATTATTTGAAATCAGCAATGTAAAGGTTATCGTAGGCTATATTCATCAATAGTCATTACATTGATAATATTTTACTGAATTAAATCTCAGTTACAATTGAAAGCATTTTATACTACGACCGCGTAAAGTTAATTTTGCAAGCAGTTTTCTGAGAAATGGAAGTTATTTCAGCTATAGCGACCTTATTGCGTTCACGAATCGTAAAAGGTGTTATCAATTTTAGTCACGGAGATGTGCAGGGTTCGTAAAAAAAATACTGATTTCTTTGGCAGCTGTTGCTTGTTAAATACTTAACGATTAAAACGGTCACCACCGGAGCAGTTCCAAGAACTGTGGCATGAAAGCTTTTTATTAAACACTTACACAACACAAAATAAAATATCAAAGGCGTATTTGGTCATCACATAAGTACGCAACGCAGATCTTTATACCAACCCGCCGAATATCCGTTTCACAGTTGTAAGATGTTCATAAAATACTATTGATTAAAATAACAATATCGTGAAATCTGTCATGCAAACAGAAGAATATCGACGCAATGAAATCCTAACCTAATAAATTGGCACTCTATTCTCAGTAAACATCTTGGTAACAGTGACATGAAACGGCTAAGCATTTTTGGGCAACATCACTATGATGTCCCTTGGGTTAACAAAGTAAGAATAGTAGTAGTTAGCCAATGTCGATTGGCGAACTATGAATGCACGAGAAAACTACCTAACCTTTCGAAAAAGCCGGAATTATATCCGATCTGGAAATTGAACCATGACCTCATGCTCAACCGCAGCAGTTGCGACCACTGCATGACGTAAAAAGCGCAGCAGTTTTATGTGTTCCCGAAGAAAATAAAAAACTTTCATCTATACAGATAGCTGTGGCTAGCCATTTCTGTAGGAACGCATTTTAACGGACATCATAAAAACAAATGTATTTTAAGATGCTGCAATCCATTTTCAAACAAATATTTGTACAGTCTTAATAGTATTAGCAAGTAACAGGTAAAAGGTATAAATAATTTCGTCCGCCCACGGTCTTTCAAACGGTGCTATAGTCCAAGATCAGTTCGTTGGTTTCACGATTTTCTCTCGACAATCAAGGACAGATTTATGTATCCTTTTCACAGCCTACGCGTTACTCGATCTCGTTCTATGTAAATAGATGCACCCTATTCTGAAAACAAAACCATAGAGAACCATATGATTTTATTTTCTTAATCTTTAATAAAGACGACGACAAAATTATCATCGTCTTTATTTTAAACAAAAATAAATCACTTACTGAATTTTAAAATGAGAACATTGCAATTTTTTTTCTGCTTTAAGGCGCATTATATTTGCGCAGTTTGTTTTCGATATACATGTTTTAGTGGGCATGGTATTATACCGTTGTACAATTATATTACTTAAAAAGATTAGTGTTTTAATTTGATGCCCGGTGCCATTTATTGTATCTATCATAGGCACATTTGAAGAAATAAGGTAGAAGTGTGGGTGTTCAATTTAACATTAATGGCTTTTGAAAACATTTAAGAAAAGCAATTAACCTGATACCATACTAATGGGCATCCAATGAGTTTCGAGACACGACCTGTGTCAAAAGAATTAATATAATATAAAGTACTGACATAAACATATTAAGTAGCTTTTGTATGTTACAGGCAATGTAATGTAATTAGCAAATATACATAATGACTGGTCAAGGATTTTTGTATATTGAATAGGCTTGAGTTTGACTATCTCACCTCACGTTAAGCTCATCTCTCATCCCACCACCCCTTAAATTTCCATTGCTGAACATAGGCCTTCAAATGACGCTATAATGAATAGTCCTAGGAGATCGTGCTGTAATCACCACGCTTGGCAGGCGGATTACGACTACCCTTGGAGACGGGTGGCCTATTCTTTGCCGGAAACCACGCGGTACACACCACATTTTAAGAGATGATGATTAATATGAATACTTAGTTCGGTTAGGTTAGGTTAGGACTGAGACCTCAACAGCGTGATGAGCTGAGCGAGCCCCAAAATTGGTATGTGATAATATAAAAATACACAGGCTTCCAAAATTATAGGGTAACAATCGATGAATTTCTTCGAGTTTAATATAAAACACATAATAAACATGTGCATAGTTGTCTATGAGTGGGCGAAAACACCACGCGAAGACAGCGAAGTGTATACCAGACATTGTGCTGTGGACGCAGGCACTTATTTGCTATTCATTTGCATTTCAACTGAATGAAACTTGCTTTACTTACTTTAAAAGTATTTTTGAGAATGAACTAGTCTCAATTTCTCTTAACCGTTTCGATGTTTTATTTTCACATGTGTATAAGTACTCAGGTGTTTGTTCGAAAACTAGCTGCATGATCTACTAACTATTAATTTAAAATAATTATATATCCGGTTGGTGTCCGGATTAAGAATGTAGCACCACTCCATCTCCTCCCGTAGAGGTCGTAAAAGGTGACTAAGGGACTCTTAAACCATAGAGACGGGCAGCAGCGTCCTTTTTGTGGAACTATTCTGTGCTCACCAACCCGCCCGCCAAGCGTGGTGAGTACTGGCAAATTCCCCCCAATATGATGACACAGTTGTGGAAATGTATGGGATGTGAGTGTCATGGAGTATGGCCTTTGTTCAGTAGTGGACGTTGTATGGCCGATATGAATAATTATAACTATTAATTTGGCTGACCAGTGTTGTCGACAATATTGTTTTTGTGTGACCTGCAGACTACAGTGCATTACATTTTACTACTTGACTACTATTACTATCGGGCAATATGTGCATCGGTTTGATCAGAACCTGGAGACACGAACATTCTAGTATTTCGAGACAAATTGGTAAGGCTCTGCAGATGTAAAGGAAAGTTCGGAAATATAGTATAGTAGTAGGTAACTTGTAATTTACATAATTGTAATAATAATTGAATTAATTAATTATTTGGGGCAATCCAAATCTAAATAGGTTTGTACACTTTTCTTTCTCGCGTACAAATCTGTCCTGGCTGTGTGGCAGAAATCACCGTGTAAGACCGCCGTTTGTACATGTATTTTTCTGTATTGGATCTTATTTCTGTTATTTTTGGTGTACAATAAAGAGTAGTGTAGTGTACTTCAACAAAATAAAAACGTTTTGATTAGTTATGGGTAATTGTCACAATAACCGGGCCAATTCAGCGAGTCAGTGTTTTCTATCGCTTTGGCGTTAATACGTCTATTTTCAGCAAAACATATTATCCATCGTTCAAGCGCTGAAAGCGCGAGTTATTGTATTCGTCCAAATACGCCGCCGGGAGATATGACCGAAAATAAAATGATGATAGCAATTTTTTAAATCATTACGAGATTGTGATGTGTCCGTTCGATTGTAATAATTAATATTTTAAGGATAAAAAACACTATAAATTGCAATACAACAATGTCCTTTGCAGACGCCGAGGCCTCAAAAGCTAATTTGGCTCAAAGGCATTGAGGCTTGTATTCAAGCTTGGTCGTCCAGAGCCATATTTTAAACTGACGTTAATGTATTACTTACAATATAGTCTATTTTCTCTAAAATTTGTGACTGCTTCCTTATGGGAAGAGCAAATGCCATTTTGGGCCAAAACTACAGTACCTAATTATGGAAAAATCCAAATGTAAATTAACTTTAAGCTCCAAATGTAAAAGTCTTTCCGAAATGTCATCGAGTTTTTTCATTTACGAAAGATGGTAAAGATTCTTTCTAGAATAGTTAGGACCATAGGAGGTATAAGTATTTTCGATAATTTTGATATTCGGGACTACTTCATTTAAATTTGGTAAAGTCTGCCGGTGTTGTCAGGTAAATAAATTTCTCATTTGGAGAGCTAAGGTCCAGATCGATCTAGTGGAATTTCTCTTATAGGAATACAGGTTAATTTAGAAGAGTTTCTACGTCACCTCCTAGCGTCCTATCATCCCAATCCACACGTGACACGACGAATTTTGATTTAATTAATTATCATGAAAAAAATGGTTACATCAACTAGGGAAAGCAGCAGTATTTTTAAAATGGATACTTATTGATTATTACATTTTACAGGCAGTCGCACAGTTGGTCGGACCAAGAACACAGCAATGTGTTCGAAACGTCAGAAAACCAAAAAATCTATAACATTCGCGATGTATTTTATTATAATGAACAATAATCGGGAAACCTAGACAAGTATAGCGAGTTAGATTAATTACCAATGTAATTAATTGTGAAATCTCAAATAATCATAACCGCCTCATTGGACTTATTTTCGGCAGTAGTATTAAGTGCCCTCACACTTCTGGGTTCGATTCCCAGGTCGAGCAAACAGTTACTAGGATTTCCTGTTGGGGAACTCTCAGAAGCAGTCCGGAATGTGGAATTCTCTGAACGAATGTCGTAATTAATTATTGTACATATTATAATACAATTATTTTCCGCCTTCACAGTGGACAGCTAGGTGTAAATCATTACATTCACCTGTTGTACTATTTATGTGAACATTTACGTTTCGAATGGAGCATACAATATAGTGTTGAACGGTGTTAAAACGATGCTCAGTATTTTCCTTATATTTATTTTACTATTGATATCGCATAGATATTACATCAAATTTATATTATATGTAAAATATACGAGGAAAAAGTCATTAGTTTTAATACAGAGTTAAATTTTTATTTATATCGGTTTTTTTGTAATAAACAATACTTGAAAGAAGCTATAGTACGAACCTAGGTAAGTCTATCTTCTCTTATTGGATGAAACCAATAAATAGATCTAGATTGTGGGAAAAATTGGCAAATATGTCAATTTCATAAATATTCAGCATCATTAATGTAATTGATATTTTAATTAGCTTAAAATATAAGCATCAATAATATTTAGAATCTTACAAAATATATATATAGCTATACATAGAATTATTAATTTTAAAAAAATCTTTTTAATAACAAGCTTTTATCATTATTTTCGTTCTCTCAGTAAACCCTTTCATTTGATACCCATATCATGGGTGTGCATATAAAGTAACTGGTACGCTATCTTTGGGAGTTTGCTATATTGGATTTAGAATGACATCACTGAGCTGACCATGCATTGTCCTTCAAATTAAACGTGTATGCAAAATTTCAGCTCAATCAGTTGGTGATAACCATTGCGATAACTGTTTTAAAATTCAGTTGCAAGATTTGACCCATACTAACAAGGTAAGTTAAATAAAAGCTTGTAAAAAAATCAACAGTTGTTAGACGAATGAGAACAATCTCGTACGTGAAACTATTGTTATCGATTCTATATTTCTAATTCTTCTATAAAAAACAGAAACAATTACATTTTGTCAAAACATCGTTCTAAAGCAACTGTAATAAAAAAATCAAGGATTTCGTTAAAAGGAACTAAACTGTAACAGTTGGGACATCACTAGTGGTCGACCTTTCCGTCGGCTGGCAGGCGTATGACAGGACGAGTTGCAAGGCAACGATCTCAAGCACATGCAAATCTTATGCGGCTGACAATCTAATTAGCACCTTTATCGCGTGCCCGCCGTCTGCAAGTAATATCATAATCATTTCTGGTTTTTTGACATGAAAAAGTAACCATTTGCTACCGTTATTGTAACTATATATATATATATATATGTATATATATTACGTGCAAGCTCTTAATTACGAAATACCTCTATTGATTTTAGAGGTATTTATTGTCAATTAATCGCCTATACATCTTCATTGTTATAGTCTTACGCTTTTTTGTCAGAGGGTAATCCTCATGGACTTCCTCCGCCCTGAGGAAGTACCGAGATATCGGGCTCTTAAGTGCCCTCCTGTCTGCCTGTCAGACGCCTGCTGCGTTTTTTGCGGAGGGCACCGGAGGTGGTCGTTACTATTCCCGCTCCGACGCCAGCTTTGTGTTCATCACGTGCTCGCAAAAGGAGGCAACTGTTGCTCCGGACGATGAACTGAATCAAGGCCGGAAGTGAAAGGTCACCATCTTCGACCTCCGCGAAGAGGTCATGGTGCTAGGTCGCCCAAGCTAGGCACTCCTCCAACGTATGCTGCGCCGTGTCCTCCAGGCAGTCAACCTTTTTTTTTATTGGTGCCCACCGGCTAATACCACTGGAGCGGTCATCTTCGGCACGTAAGGGAGGCTCCAGGTCCTCGTATGATCACACTAGCCAGGCAGTCAACCTGGCGTCCCTTACCGGCCTATGCGATACAAATACTTCCAGAAATACACATATCCCGAGAGTATCTGCACCAGCCGAAAGGTGAGGGTACCATGCCGTTGCTTCAGACATGACGGGTCTTACCGCCGCTAAGGCAGCGTGCCCTGCACTGGGTGTACAACTCATTCGTTCTTGAATAAACTTACTCCTGGATAATCCTCGTCTCTGTAGACATAAGAAATATTTAGCACCGTATGATTACCGTACCGTGTGGTGCCGGCTCAGAATGCCACCACCCCATCTCCTCCCATGGGTGTCGTAAAAGTCGACTAAGGGATTAGCCAGAGGATGGGCAGCAGCGTCCTTCGAGTACCTTAACAACTCAACTGCGATCGCCAACCCCCCGATGAGCCCACAACACAGCCATATCGGTCGTTGTGGTGATCTTTGGGGGAGGCCTGTGTCTGTGTATATTATCTACGTCTTACTTGAATGCGATTTATTTAAAATGGTGTTCATATATTAATTTGTTAAATACTGGTTTATGTAAAACACGTAGTACAAATTCACACGCAGTCCTCGTACGACAACGGTGCGACCGACATAATTTTGCTGGCCTATTAACATTCTTTCTATTAAAACCGGTATATGGGAATAGGTACCTAAATACCGCGTTTCCAAGTATGTCCGTAGATAGAATCACAACCTAATCCGACGATACCAGACCCTCTAAACACGTGATATAACGTCATGTACGAATCTAGGGTTGCCACTAACATAACCAAACAAAAAGACGATAAGGTTTACATATCATATCGTCTTAAAATTAGTACACTTCGTCCAGATTCTCTATACAACGATACCTACTACTACTAGTTTCTCAACGAGGATACCTACATTACCCATGACAAAAAAAAAAGAATTATTACATGAATTACAAGACATTTAAGTTTAAATGATCTGGTTTTAACATATAAAAGCAAATAACCCGGCTAAGCGATCAGCTTCACCCGGATTTTCTGATTTAGATCTCATAACAAACACAAAATGTTTGCACTAGACTTAATTTATTTCACTGTTATTTTACACTAGCTTCGCTAGGAATTCGAACATAAATAAGATTATTTGGAAAATATTAATTTGCAGCAATCAACTGTCACATAAACTAGGGTTTGTGTGGCAGACTATTGATCTGTACAATTCTCTGATATACTACTTATTAGTCAATGTTCCAAATAGTCGGTTTATAAAATTAATTAAGGCACTCAAGTCTGAAGTTGTATTATCTGTTTCATTATTATTCATAAGGTAAACGTTAGTTATCCCTTTAACTTTGAAACACCTGCAACAAAGCGCAGTGCTAATAAATGCACATTTGGATGCAAACCAGTGATTCGTCTTCAAGAAAATTATCATTGGAGAATAAAAACCTTATCACAAGCAATTTGTAACCTAAATAAAGTAGATTTCTATCGGTAAAGGTGAATACAATAGAACATTACTCGATAGGTATTCCGATAAATCTCTGCCTACGCATTCGAAATGTGTTACATGCATGAACATGCGCATACGATCCTAAAACTGTGTTCTACGAAACTGACGGTTGTCAATGTAAACGATGAGGGGCAATGTCATCAAACGCCCGCACGACTCGGGTTTCATTCATACGTCTTAAAGAACATTTAATTATGAGTAAACAGATATATTCAGGCATTATTATGTCGTTCAACTCTACATTAGTGAAAGTTACAATGGGTACTGCAAGGAGTGCAAAATAGTAAGAAACAAAAACGCTGTCTCTATTTGATAAACTTCTATAGATTCAACACACTCAACATAAAGTCAAACATATTATAATGTTTTTCTTTTGAGTTGTTCTTAACTTGCCTAATCATCTCCTTAGCAGTTGATTTACATAATATATATAACTCCAGTATTACCTGTTAAAGTATTTTATTTACTTTGTAGGCAATTCATTAGAGAGCTTCTAAATTACGTGACAATACAATATCGTCTCGAGAAGAGAATTTAAAATGAACTTAATTTAAAAACAAACACGATCAGATGTTTTTTCCAAATTGGGGACTTCAAGCTTACTTTTACAAACAATGGTGATTATGAATAATTCATAGTGTCTCGCAGACAATGATACTGTCAGTATTCACCTAGTGACGAACCTCCCCTTTGCTCTATGTTGACTCATGACCAACACACGTCAAATCTAGTCCAACTAGAAATCAATGTTCGATTTTCTATTCAGAAGAACTGTTATGTACTTTACTATTTTATGTAGAAGCTCCATTTGCCACTGTCATCTTTAGTTTGCCGTTTTCGCGTTTCTTGTTGATTGTGATTACCCATACAAATATCCATTCAAAACCCAATTGCCAAGTTAATGTAGAAAGCACCTGTTTTTTATTTATTGATGCCCAGTGGAAATTCTACATGGAACTTCCTTCACCCCGGGGAAGGGCGAAGGGGTATGCCGGACTCCTACCAGCTAAAACCAATGGAGTGGTCATCTTCGGCACCGAAGGGGGGCTCCAGGTCCTCGTAAGATCACACTAGAGCCGCCCATTGGTGCCACGTCTTTTAGCTCATCTCGGAGGGGATGACTGTAAAGCGGTCACTGGCAACTGTAAAAAGGCCGCTCCCCAGGCAATTCTCGGGGAGAATTGTAAATTGTAATTCCCCTGAAGCCTCGCTGTGCGCTGTGCTATGCACACGGCGGCACGTGACCACGTGCGCGCCACCGTCTTCCCGGAGGTTGCTTGTGTGAGCACGCAGACTTCCCAATCTACACACTCACGACCCCCGAGGCCCCCTACCATAAGGCGATCAGGCATCAGGCGTGTTGGATGAGTGCACCGGTGAATACCTACGTCAGACGGTAGGTGAAGTGTTCGCTCCTTCTGAGCCAGGATCCAAAGAGCGGCAGGATGGCCTCGACGACGCGCTTGATCGCAAACTGCAACCGTAGGCGATGTCGCCACATCTCGAGGGCGCGTCGTTGAGCCAGCCGCCTCAGTCTGTTGTACGCCCCTGAAGGCACGCTTTCGCTGATTTGGCGGAGAGAGCATGTCTGATCATAGACCCACGCATCCGTCTCCGCCTGGATGTCGAACGGCAGAGAGCGCACCAGGAGAGTTGCCGCCTCGTAGGACACTGTCCTGTATCCCCGTGCGAATGTAGACAGCACCTAGCATAATTGGACCTTTAATGAATAGCCCTCTTGACCTATATCTTAACCTGGACTATTGATAACAAAGTCTCAAGCTCGACAGGTGAATGGTTGATGAATATTTTTTGTACTTTCAACATAATCAATATTTTCAAGAATATGACTCCCACGATTGTTTGTTTATATATTTAGACGTTCAAACGTTTCATAATGGAAAGAATTTCGGTTACTAGGTATTGGTTGTGTATGTTGCTTATCGGTGTTTGATAAAATGGCACAAAACGTGATATTACAAACTGAGGTTAGAACTGTCATACATCATATACATATATTATGATGTGTGAGTATGTATGTGATATATTTATCTATGCAGTTACAGGTGTAGCATTAATTAGCGAAACAATTATAGTATAAACTGTATAAAGATTAAAATGCAGATACAAAATTTACAAAAGATTACAATTGAACCAAAATAATAATCTTTGATATTAAATGAAGTATAACGCTGGAGAGATTACTAAATCTACAGTAAGTCAATATTACGTACGATAGAAGATTAATTTGTTAAACAAGATTTATCTGGACAACCTAGTTTACAAAGCTGAGCTAAAGTTCAATAGTCGAGTGACGTAGGGTGTACGTAGCAGATTTAGTTTTATGATAAGATAATAAATAAACGTAGGTAGGCACTAGCACTAATACTTTATAAGATCACGTAACTGAAGAGTGGTTGAAATATAGATTATCTATAAAGTTTGGTCGAATGTTACTTCTTCTGAATCTATGTTCGCATGGAAAACTAATGAAATAGTTCTCCCAATTATTCAAATCTATTTCGAACGCCAATCATAAATAAGTGGGTTCTAATAAACCGTCAAGCTGTTGAAATAGCGGACGCCTCGAAGGACAAGACTATTTCAAGTGTTTGAACATATTAATTATGTCAGTCTGAGACTTTCTGAATTACAAAGCTAAAAATAGGTTTCCCTATTAGACAACTATAAAGATTTTAAGCCGGTTGCTTTCAAGTGCCTACGGAATCCTAAAAGTAATGAGCAGTCATGAAATCTGGACCCGACAGTCGCCATTTATCCTCCGTCTTTAAAAATGGCACCTGTCAGAGTGACGCCAAGCCTCAGAGACAATAGGCGACAGAAAAAAATACTGGCATCGCCAAGGTGGGTTCCGATGAACAATTTCCGGGTCTTTTTGTTCTATACATATTTTTAAGACTAACGACCCGCCCTGACTTGCACAGGGCTCTTTTAGTTAAGTAAGGGTACCTATTTGTGAATAGTATATACAATACAATGACAATTTGTTGTTCCTTATCATTAAGGTTACATACATACATACATAATCAGCCCATTACTATCCAACTGCTGGGCACGGGCCTCTTCTCACGATGAGAAAGGTTAGGCCTTAGTCCAGCTCACTGGCCTAAGATTGGCGGACTACACACACGACTGAGAACATTTTGGAGCCCTCTCAAATATGCAATGCAAGTGATAGTCAAATTCTGATCCGCACATGAATCCGAAAAGTCAGAGGTGCAGGCCGGAATCGAACCCAGACCCTCCAATATGGAAGGCAAGCGTTCAACCAAAAAAATATCACCATTAATTGTAACTAAAATAATTATAAAACAAATCGGACCATCAGGTTAACTTTTATATATAAACAAACATATCTATGTCTTTATAGAATTAATAAAAGTATAGTAAGATTTCCCACAGTGAAAGATCTTACCTACTAAAAACGTATCAATCAAACTCTAGTTTGACAGAAAACGTGTAGGCTAGTGCCTAATGGATTGATTAAACTATCAAATTTGTTTATATTTGACCTCTGTACCAATTAAGCTTGTTATGAGTATCTTTAACATCTTCAAAAAAGGAAGCTTTTCATCATTCAACGTCGTGTTCATTACTGTTGTAGGTAGTACCACATGTAAAATGCTGTAGCAATCAATAAAGTAGAAGTCAGCTCATTTATTCTATAATTTACTATGCTACTCATTTATTTTGCTGGTATGAGAAATACTGGTAATTATTTCGTAGCGACTTTCTAGAAAATCATTTTGTCTTACTCCCAGTTCCTGGCTGTTCTTACTTCATATACCTACATATTTTTGAACGATCCCAAAGGCAAAGCAGTCGGTTCATAAAGGGCAATAATTCGAGCCGAGCATAACCGGCGCTACCGGTCCTCACAATGGCTCCAGACAAAGCGCAAGTGCGCGCGAGACGATGACGGATGCCCCCAGCGCTTGCGCATTGTTAAGCTTCCTTCACATCACGGAACTACCAACTCCTTGGAATTTATTCCGTTTTTTTTCTATATATTGTCAATAAATTACTTCGAGAATACGGCTCAATATATAAATTAGGTATTATTCCTTTATTTCTGATACTTTCATATTAATTACATTTTTAAATATATATAGAGGTAAAAAACAAAAACACATACATTTAAAAATATAAAAAATAGAGACCAACCGGCAGCGGGCACAGGGTCCAAGCTACCGGTGGTTAGGGCTCCAGAGAGAGGAACCTCCTCACTATACGTGCCGTGTCGAGGATTACTGCTTTTTGTAGCAGGCCCTTGATCCAGCCACCTAACGAGAGCCTCTTTAGATGGTGGTCGAGGCTCTTGGCAATGAGGCCATTGGCTGTTACAACTATCGGCACGATGATTGCAGAGTCCACATCCCACATGTCGACAATCTCGTGTGCCAAGTCAAGATACTTAATTTGTTTATCTTTCTCGGCTTTCACGAGATTCTCGTCATGCGGAATTGTAACATCAACAATCATCGTGCGGCGCTCTAATCGATCTATCACCACTATGTCAGGCTTATTGGCGATAATAGTCCTATCAGTGATGATAGATCGATCCCAGTACAATGTGACATGGTCATTTTCAAGAACTGGGTCGGGCACATACCTGTAATACGGCACCTCAGATTCCACAAGGTTGTACTTTAGAGCAAGTTGCTGATGGATGATCCTGGCCACTTGGTTATGCCTGTGCAAGTACTCGCCGTTAGCAAGACGAGAACAACCAGAAATTATATGTCTAAGTGATTCACCAGGACAGTGACATGCCCGACAGATGTCAACGGTGCCATCCTTAACAATATATTTCCGGTAGTTGTTCGTCATGATAACTTCGTCCATAATTGCACAAGCAAAACCTTCGGTTTCCCCGAAAAGGTCACCGAAACGTAGCCAGGACACGGACGCTAGAAAATCTACATCGGGACCATGAAGTGCCCGATAAAAGCGTCCATGTTTAGGTATTATTATTATTATCGCATGTTCCACGTGTATTTTTCGTCCATTTAGAAATAGTACATTATTAAATGCAAATGGATAATAATATCATCATATAAATGTATTTTATACGCTAATAACAACATAAAATGTTAAATTAAAATCTAAATCACGTTATGGTTGCTAAATGAAGTCGTTATCTGTTATCATTATCTCTCGCCTAGAAAACGCAGACGTATGATACAAAAAACGTTTTATTAACCATTATTGTAATTTAAAAATAGCACATATGACTATATTATGATAAGGGACTTTGCGAAGTTTACATAAAACATCAACTCGCAGTCATTTTGTGTTTCCGTTTATGATTTTTTCTACGAAATATCTTATTTCAATTGAAATAATTTGCTAAGACAAACTTGTTAGTACACTTCAAATATATATCATGGTGAACATGGGGAATAATGTTCTGAATGTTAGAAACATAAATTAAGTTACCGAAAGCAGTTGCAGGTGCTGTATACACAAGTGATTAATATTTTAATTGAATGATTCATATCATTAATCTCAAGCGTGAGTGAGATGTAATTTGTTGGTGCAGGAAGCGATGCTGGTCTGTGTAAAAAGTTGAATCAATAAGAAGGTTGTTTGTGAGAATAAAACCTTTAAGAATACGCGTTCCTCCGAATCCTATCTCTATCCTTCAGCGGACAGTTTGTAGGCGCCACGGAGCTGTCCATCCGTACAACTTTTTGTTACCCGAGACCATCACATTACCAGGTATGAAGTATACTATTACAAGCTATAATTTAAATTCACTAGTTCGTTGCTTAGTCGGAATGTCCGCCAGTGATTGTCCGTGATCGAAACCTAACCAGCGGCTGCTATTGATTGGAGCCTTCACATTTACATTTTTTTACATACAACGGGGCCTCTAAACTCTCAGTTTCATCTTGAAAACATAAAAGCGCTAATGATACCTACACACATCATTAAAAATATGTATTATATAACTTTCCAAATTACTACATGGCCTCAAAAGCGACGTCTTCTAAGCCTCTTTATCAGATGTTTGATGAAGACAGCAGAGGAGATTGAGTCCAGGTCATACGTCATTATTAGCCTAGGTACGAATCGGGTCAGCACTAAGATTAGGTGCTGTACACACAGAGATATATTATCTTGGCTGATAACAATGATACTACGTGATACCGGGAAATCAGAGAATTGTAAAGATTAAAATGTTTATACTGTACGATGTCATTATTATATATACATGTTATTACTATATTTTTTAGTTATTTATTGATAGGTACGTAAGCTGCGACGTGCATTAAAGTACGAAAATAAATTATATAATAAATATAGGTTCGATAACAGAATTAATACAAGTATTAATGCAAAAGAAAACAAACACACAACTGTCGGTCTTATCGCATCTCGGCGATCGCTTCCAGACAACAATTTGGGAGTAATAGAAATCTCTATGTATATGTAATATAACTGGTATAACTAGTTTTAAATATAATAATATTCGTGACATAAAATAAGTGTAATCGAAAGAAAGTAGATTATTAAATTTATAACACACGACAGAAAATAAACGATAAAATCAAATAAATGCATATTTCCTAGTAAAAATACCGGTAGACTTATTTTACAGTTTCATATATCATAAATTTCATTAACCTATGAAAGTCAACCTTTACAGTTCCTGCGGTTACCAAGCCGATTTAATTAAAGAATGAATAGATCAAAAAGTTTACACAGCTGTAATATTACATGTCGCTATTATAGTATGTACCTAACGTTTGATACAGGTGGCCCATATTGGCACGCGGCATATGAATGTGAGTACACTGGCTAATGTAATATGGTACATACGTCGTGTCGTGTCACGCATGTTACGCAAATGAAAATGAAATTGGTATAAATATATAGATACCTAATTGTAACATTTTGTTATATCTGTTAAAGAGGTATTGTTGCTACACTCGAGTCTCGTTACTGTAAACTGTTGTCATGTTCGAAATTGCCACCATAATGTCAAGTCGTTGTCTTTATATGAAGCATTTTCATTTATTATGTAGCTGTATCATTGTTTAAAATACCATAATCGTCAAGTGAAACTGCGTTTGCCCCTAAGATAAAGTGAGGTAACTCTTTGTTTCGTATAACGTTAATTATGAACCCATAAAGCTTCTCAGTACACAGTTTCAACAATCCCTCATGGCGCCGGGCCTCGGGAGTCAAACAAAAACAAAGAGCGGAGCCGAGGTGCCTGGCGCCCTGGCGCCTGCGTTATCGCTGGCACGTGGGCCCTACGAGCGCCCTTTGATTCTTATTCCCTAAATACATTCCTGCATAGAATGTCACGTCTCGTCTCAATTATTGTTTCCCTTTGTTTTAAGCATAACGACTAAAGACCGTTACTAGGTACTCTATAGAAATTGCTTTACAACTTTCATGTTAAAATTATATCGACAATAATGTATGTGCATATTTGTGGGGAAGAATGCTTATTTATGGTTTAAAATTGTAAATAATGTTATAGCCTGTCAATCATTCGTGTTTTGTGGCCATGCCGATGAAGAAAGCTTGGCCGTATATAGAGAAGTAGTCAACCATTCCCGCTGTCCAACGTAATGTGGATCCAGTTTTTTGCATAAATAAAAATTATTTCACGTCTCAATCTCAGCACATCTTTTTCGTGTAATGTACTATTATCTTAATGTGTCCATATTATTAATTATTATTTGTAAGATTTGTACTGTTTTGTGCCATAGCTGGTATTATTGTGGGAGAGTAGTCTGTTGCCTATGGCATAATCTTTAGTGTTTTAGTGAATGGATTTTATAAAAAGATTACTATATCTCTAGAGCGTATTCCCAAATTGTGTGTACACACGAAGTGAAGAGATAATACCTAATTAAATAATTATATAACCTACGAGCCGGCTCTCAGATACAGATAGCGATCTATAGTCACCGGTCGTGTACAACGCTACACGTAAAACCCCTCGTCACGTAGCAACTCGCGTTTTAATTTATTTTACATATCTATTATATTTTAGTTACATAGTATACATATATTTTATTATTTTTATTGTACTATTATTTTTCGCACAGTTATGGTGAGTTGTAGTAGTTGTAAGTTACTTGTATCATTCTGACAGCATTCTATTTTATTTTGACTATTGGGAATACAATATAGTTTTATGCTTTAATTTTAAGTACTCATTTTAACAAATTTAACTGCTAAAATATCGTGGCATTTTAGTCGATTGGTGTAATTTATAATTTTGAATTTATTTACTCAAAATCTAATATATATTTAAACTAAAACCTATATTTTTGTATTAATTAAATAGTTTAAAATAATTGAGCTGCCGTATTCTAATTGTATTTTTCTTTTCAGATAGTGTATGATGACAAACCAGCTCAGAAGACGGTTGATGAGCTCATTATCAATATCTAACTACAAGCATAAAACTTCGTAAATGTTACGACGATAATTATTAAGACAGTAATTTTGTCGGTAATAGTGTGGTGACATAAAAGTGAAATTTTTGACTTATTTTTTAAAACGTGGACTCAAAATGCGCGTATCTGAGTGTCGGGTGCTGAGAAAGATAAATGTGCGGTGTTTGTTGTTCAAACTGTTATTGTTTCAAATGTTGGTGGCGTGGTGCGCCGCCAAGCATGTCACGATAAACCTGATGAAGGAAGCCGGGGACGCCGATAGCGATGTCCAGGATAGCATAAGAAACCTGATACATACCGGTAAGTCCTTTCTAATAACTATAAGCATCTCGGGTATATAGAGCAGGGTTTGTTGTCCACCCGGCAAAGTTGTTGAAAAAACTCAATTTTCTGTGAATTATCTAACCCGACTTGTACTGTCGCGTATACGATCTTATACAATACTTGTGTGAGTCCAGCCTATTTTCGTTTACTAGGTACAATTTTATCCGAGAAAAAACTTTTAGATATTGTGTGTTATTTCCTGTCACCGATTGTCTTTATGAGAGTTCGCAACGCAAATCGAACCCAAGTCCTTCAGTTATTCTTAAACAATATTAGAAAAATCTGTTTCAGTTACTGGATAGCTGGAAAACTATTCTAATATCAGTCGAGCAAGCTATATCTGTGTATTGACTGTTTAAATTTGCAAAGGACGGTGAACGATTGACACACTTAACGTATTTCTTTAGGCCTTATATCAGCATAGAAAGTGTATCTATGAATCTATTTGTTCGTGAAATAGCAAATTCATCTGTATTTGACATTCGGCTTAGACAAGAATGAATAAACTAGGCATTTGGGTCACGTTAGGTTTATCTAGTAGTATCGTGATTTATTTAATTTATAGTAGATACAGAAAACTTTATATGCATTTAGAATCATTACGCATTATAAGATCAAGTTCTCTATCACATCTATCAGTTGTTTGGAAAAATCTTAAAAGCTGGTGTTTTCATAAAAGAAATTGGAGATAGTTTTAGTATCATACTCATCATATCATCTAGAGGACGTCCACTGCTGAACAAAGGCCTCCCCCTTAGACTTCCATAACGAGCGGTTACATGCCGCCCGCATCCAACGACTCCCAGTGACCTTCACCAGGTCGTCTGTCCACCTCGTTGGAGGTCGTCCCACGCTGCGTTTTCCGGTGCGTGGTCTCCATTTGAGAACTTATTTGCCCCATCAGTTCTACGAGCAATGTGCCCCGCCCATTGCGGGTGAGCCACCCGCTTTTAGAAGCTCTGTCGTAGTTCCGTCCTCAACCGGCGCCTTGTTATTTTTAAGCTGTTTCAAGGCCTAATCTCGTACAGGCTCTCTCGTACCGCGTTACAGTCATCCCCTCGAGATGTGCCTAAAGGCGTGGCACCAATGGGTGGCTCTAGATGGAGATCTTTCGAGTTCCTGGAGCCTCCCTTCGGTGCCGACGATGATCACTCCGGTGGTTTTAGCAGGTAGGAGTGCATGCCTTTCGCCCTTTCCCGGGGCGAAGGAAGTACATGAGGAGTTTCCAGCGGATCAATAAAAAAAATATATATCATAATACGACTTTGCCCTTGGCTGTCTGTTGTCTCTTGTCTGTTTGTCTCTTGCGAACACTTTGGAGCCTTGATTCCGCTCAATCGTCTCTTTAACACCAGTCTGGTTTTAGTATTGCCACGCTTGCTCACGATTGGCTATTCCAGGGCGTTAGATCCAGGTTTCTTCAAGATGTTTTTCTTCACCGTCAAAGACATGGTGGTATTCTAGATTACCTGAGAAAGTACATAATTATGACATCGAAAAGTCATGCATTTCAAGCTATATGTATGCAAAGCCGGTAGCGGTTCAATACAACAGTTCAACCTGGTATTTCCTGCTCCTGCTGGTCGTAGACCTTTCCTAAGTAGCGCTATCCGTTTCTGCATCTTCTGAAAATCGCTGTGGATGGTAATTTTATTTCCACATTTCCTGGCGTACTTTCAAGAAATACAAATTAAAAGCACCAGCTTCGTCCTCTTATAACAACCAACTTGCGGAATGTGTTAATAGTATCGTAGAGGTGACAGCCCAGTCATTTGTCTAGTCTGTCCAGAAATTGCGATTTTTAAATGAGCCCATTATAATGCTTCGAAATCTTCTTGTCTTGGCGCCGGTTCGTGATTTTTTTCGGTTGCAATATATTACGAATTAAAACAAATATATGATACGTGTTAATATAGGTGAAAATATTTAATAAAAAACACTTACCCTGGAGCCCAAATGGTCTCGTACTGTATGATTTCAGAAGAACTTTCTCACACGCAGAATTAGGTTATGGATCATCAGCTCATCGATCGATCATTATCAGTTCCCGTCCAGGTTTTCCCAAGATATAGGGCTCTTCAAAAAGAGTGTGAAAAGATTTTTACAATGTCGGTAAAGCGCGAATGAGACATCTGGTGTTGCAAGCGTTTATAGGTTACAGTAACCACTTACCATCAGGTGGGCCGTATGCTTGTTTGCCAACTTAGTGGTAAAAAAAAACACTTCTGCATGGCTAAGACTGCCGTCAACATTTTCAAATATACGACACACATGAGGTGTTAGGGATATTATATTTAACAAGCATAATGTAGTTAAACTTAATTTTATTGTATTAAATTAGTAAACCGTCATTATGTTAATTTAAAATATGTAAATCAAAAACAATATAAAAGATGTCAAGGCATTAGAGATCAAAATTCCTCGTATGTTTAAAGTTTAACGCCATAGCGGATACAGATTAAACAATTAAAAGTGACGGGTGACAAGGGTCCACCTTCAGATAAAGTATCATATCGTCGGATTTAACGAATTCATTTCTTCGTATGAATCTTGCGCCTTGTTTTATAAATGTCACGAAGTTTGAAATACTGGTAATTGGATTCAGAGCACTCGCGGCAGCTGCGACCATAGGTTGTCTCTTTATTTTCCCGCCGAGGTTCGAGTCCCGCAAGGGGCGCGCTTAGCTGCAGTTGCTTAGATTGTAAGTCAAATTTAAGCCCGGCTCGAGGCGTCTTCGGCTTGACCAGAAGCTCAGTTAAGCAGCTTAATCTCCCTGCGAGGTATGCGCGAATGCCAACAACAAAACATCCTTCCATTAATTATTTGTCTCATAAACGCCACTTGATATTTAAGACCCTTTCACTTACTTGACGCTATCCTACCAAAAACTGGTGTCTCAAATAGTTGAGAGGATTAAATAAATATTGAGGGGCGTTTCAGTACTCGGCCTATAGTCATTCTGATTTTGAAAATGTAAGAATTACTCAAGATTACACACGCAACTACAATAATTTTAATAACTTTTTCAATGTAACATAATATACATAAAATTGTTTTATAATATTTATTTCCGCTGGTATAAACAGGTTCGCAATAAATTACTATTGTAACATTACATTGAATGTTATACTACAGACATGTTATATTACATAAGAACCACGAACATGTAATTATTTTAATTGCAAATTTCGTCTACTAACTTAAGACCACAGTAGTTATATAGTCATTTCGGACTTGTTATAAAATACTTGAATCTCAAAATTAAGTACTTATTTTTAGGTCGTTACCTACCGCAAGAAATCAGCTTGTGAAAGATTGAAATAATAAACTCTAAACCATAAAATTACTCAGTATTGTATTACTGTAGCAAACTGACATCTTGCCCCACGGCCGCTTACATGGTAGATATTTTTAAACATTATAAAAAGAAATATTCGATTGATTCTATTTATGGGGAGATTGTCATTGTTCATGTATTTTCATAAATAATCAACAACGTTGTGTTTAGTAAGAAACGATTACTAGAAAATCGAATAACAATATCAAACAAAATGCTTATAACGCTATTAACAAAATCATACGATATTTCTTTTAAGCTTAACAAAATAATGATGTAATTCCTGCGTATGCATTTGTTCGTTTAGACATACTGGCTACACGAATGTTCGCATGTCGTACGTCACTCTAATGAATAACAAATCTGTAGACAATTAATAATTGTGGTAGATGAATACATTCAAGCACAAATTAAAGCAGTAATAATTGACTGATAGCACACAAATTAAGCACTAAAACGCAGCATGAAGTACTATTTGCGGACTTACATACTTTATTTCAAAAATAGATTGCGGATAACGGAGTGAGTTGAACTGAAAGTTTCAAAATGAAGCATAAACGTAATCAAACCAATAACCGCAAACCGGCAATCGGAGGCGGGATTTATAAAACAAAGCTGTTAGTGAGCGACACGGTCATCGAACTTTCATTCTAAATTCGTACCATCACAATTATTGTGCCATTATGCCTTCCTAAGATTATCATTCAATTCTTTTTATTAGTATAGACTAACGCATTAAACACAAACACATTACGCTGGTAAACTAATAGTAGTTTACCAGCGTAATGTTTGATTATCATATCATCAAAGTACTTAATTATTGCCCAAATTTATCGCTGGAAAGTGCAAAGTATAACGATCCTGATTCGCTTATCTAATAAGCTCAATATTTGCTCAACGAATCTTATCTGTGTAGTGCAGAAAAGGCGCGTATCTGTTGATCTTGGTGACGCGTACCATGACGTAGAGCTGTCACTTATCGGACGGCGGCGTAAAGAGATCGTTAGGTGGAGCCTTTACAGTTACACCCATAATTCATTATAAAGTAGGTAGGAGATAAAATCGTTTTTTCTTCAATTATTTTATAGATATATCTAAAATAAATAAATATTTGCCGCACTATTTTTAGCAAAAGTCCTCGTTGAAGCATATTTTAATTTGCTACCAAATTATACAGACATTGTTAAATTGGACTAGTTTAGTCACAATGTAAATAGTTTCGCGTCTTATATTTTGTGCAGGAAACTCTTATTAAGACGTTTGTTCTTGTCACATCACACATAATACCATTGTTTGCACACTCTGATTATGTACAATTAAGAGTGATGTAACACACTTGTATCGCCTGTTTTATATCTCGGCGACTGAGGTACAGTTTAACTACTAACTAATTTGATACGCTATTATAAAATAAATTATAAATAAAAACTAATGTCAATTACGGGTTGCCTTGACCTAAGACTCAATCCATAATGGCGACTACAACGAACCGATATAGTACCAATTTCGAGACGCGGAGATTACCACTAGACTGGTTCCTATCCGGTATTCAAACCAGATGAATAATTAATTCTATTAGATTACCTTCTTATTATAACCACAGGGGGTACCTACCCGTGTCAAGATAAGGACGACTCGATACAAATACTTAGCTACACGCTTAATTGCTTTCTGCAAGAGGCCTCGTATGAGACGCCCTACAGAGATAATCATTCTATACCTATCTAGGTTGCCTACCTACTTTAATTAATTTAATAATTATATAGACATATTTATTTAAAAAATTTTTGCCATAAATACAAGTATGTATATAGAAAAAATAACCCCGATGACATGAACGATCTGGAAATATTTTCGTAATTGCATTTTTCTGTTAATTACCTGCCAGTCTTGCAATATTAGCGAGGTTGATATTGCAATAGAAAATAAAAACGAAATGTAAAAATTAAGAGGCTTTAAGTGCACACCTATCCACGTTATAAAAATGAGCTCTGTTTCGCTCGACAGGGGATGATACCTCTCTCTCTGATACTCTCAAGTGTGATCGTAGGAGGATTTGGAGCCCCCCCTCAGTGCCAAAGATGACCGCTTTTGATGACCGTGGTGGTTTAAGCTGGTAGGAGTCATACCCCTTCGCTCTTCCCCGGGCCGAAAGAAGTTCATGATGAATTTCCACTGGCCGAGCAATTTAAAAAGGGGACGGTACCTACGCACTGAAATTATTAGTGATTACAGCCACGCATAGTAACAGCGATGCGATGGTAAAATAGTCATCCCACGCCTCCTATTACAACACTGATTAGTGCAACTATGATTGTGTAATAAAAAAATAAAATAAAATTTGTAATTAATTTAATAGTCATTGTATAATTTACACTTGATATGACTTAAGATGGCTATAATAAAAGTATTTTATTTTAATGACGATTCATTACCTCGTATAGAAGGTTCCAGGATTTACAAAAAGCCATAATATAATAATTATTAATTTTTATATGAATAACTGTATTCTTAAAATTCGGTTTTATTAATAAAGTTCTGGTTTACGTCAAAAAACTTACGCAATTATACGTAGTCGGTAATACAATATTCAAGGCAAGTTCTAAGAAAAGTATAGCTCTATTAATCCATTTATCATCTTACCAGTTATGGCTTAAACAATTGCAGTTTTTTCCATTAATTAAATTCATTTATGTATGAGCTCCGGGAGACTAATATGGAGTGAGAAAAACACGAGTTGCAAGTGGAACCTGTGTGGCCTTACCAGTAAGCTGGTGTCGAGTGACTAGCGCCGCTCCGTCGCTGACCACGCGTACAGATTTCATATGAAATCATTCATATGATGAGCGATAAGCTAGTAATTATGATTATCTATGAAAAATTTGAACTAATTACTAAGAATTCTGTTGTCTAGGAACATGTCGTGGTAGCGCGGCACGGGGTTATGTTACCAGGCAGGCATCGTCATGGAAATTTAAGAAAGCACATCGGCTCATATACTTTATTGCAGATTTAATGGCGAGTTTTAGTCAAGAACTTGTATCGCAATATTGTCTCTACAAAGCAGTATTATTACAAAGTTCAAATATCTTCTTATTTTAAGCCGAGGTAGGCATTTGCCCTAAAATTAAATTAAATTATGCATAAAATGTCATATTTTATTAGAGGAATGCTGTTAGTGTATAATTAAGGCGTTAATCGCTATGAGATATAAAAATACGAGTGCTGTGGCGCCGCTGTGGGGCTGGCGCCATGTTTAGGGGCAGGGAACCACATTACTTCTAAAGTACATAGTCATTAAAGCCCTCGTCATCTTCTTGACGTGTTGTTTACGGTTAATTGTCTTTTTTGTTATATGCTCAAATTAAAACCATCTGAAACATTGTATTTTTGCGTTATATGACATAATTAAAGGAAAATCATCATTTCGGCCGAATGAAGTCCACTGCTGGACACAGGCCTCCCCAAAGATCACAACGACCGATATGGGTGTGTTGTAGGCTCATTGGGGGGTTTTGCCATAATCGCCACGCTTGGCAGACGGGTTGGCGATCGCAGTTGAGTTGTTAATGTACTCGAAGGACGCTGCTGCCCATCCTCCGGCCAAACCCTTAGTCGACTTTTACGACACCCACGGGACGAGATGGGGTGGTGGCATTCTGAGCCGGAAAATATTATATTTAAATTTGACACCACGAAATTTTAATTTATAAATATGTAAAAAACATACCCTTCAGATAATAATTTTTATAGACTCTAAATTAGATTTGTTGAGCTAAATGCTGAGCTATTAAGGTTTCAAATTGCAAATATGGTATGATTTTCAACTTGCATCATCAGTGCTATGCACGACAAGTTTATTTATTTACTACCGTCAGC
This sequence comes from Diloba caeruleocephala, assembly GCA_947459985.1. Taxonomy (NCBI): domain Eukaryota; kingdom Metazoa; phylum Arthropoda; class Insecta; order Lepidoptera; family Noctuidae; genus Diloba; species Diloba caeruleocephala. The sequence goes on from OX381618.1 coordinate 11,948,832, forward strand.
AAAGTACGTCAGGTTCTTGTCTTACGATTTTGTTTAGTTTCCGTTGTTGCTGGAAAGCACCGTCATTATGTTGCTTGGCGCGTCGAGATTGCAACGCCGACTATATTTTGACTAAAAAAGTGGGTTAACATTGTTAGTTTCCAGAATTTATGTTACATTTCGTCGAATATGACGTGAAGAGCTAAATTGCTAATTGATTCATATATTCTTCTTCAATTCGGTCGGTTTTTCATTAATTACTTAAGTGTTTTTAAATTTCTTTAGTGTCTATTGATACTTCTATTTATTATGTTCATATTGATGTCCGGTATAGTTACGAATATTACAGTAACACAATATAATAATGAGGTATTATTTTCCAGAGTTTTTATTTACGTTTAAGCATAACCCTGTAATGCATCGTTTACGCTGACCGTCTCTGCCATGGCTATTTCGAGCCCATTGGTGTACGATTATGAAACACAAATATTATGCCGAAACCAACTGGTATGGCTGGCATAGTAAGAGTCTGAAGTACAACATATGATTTTTTCCTTCGTCATTTAGTTCGACTTCTTGCCATCATTTTGTATTTATTCGCATTTGTAGCCACTTAGATTGTTGACTATCAAACACCTACTAGCACTTCTTTGTCTAGCGTTATTCCGGCGTGTTGCCAAGTTCAGTTCTGCGTCACTCTATTCGGCTTTGTCTTGGTTTGATGTAGGCTTCCTAATATCAACTTTTAATGTATCTCGTTTTCAAAGTCAACCTACCGTTATCATTGGTACCGTCTCCTCTGCCAAATATAGGTGGTAATGCTCAATGTCACAGCCATGAGTACCTACGTGTGATAGCGTACCTAAAATGTAATAAACAAAGTACTTTATTTGTGTGCAGGTATCTACTCCCACCAACACCTGGACGCATCGCAAGTGCAAGTGGTGCACCCGGTGAAAGTGACGCAGTACGGCGAGCTGGTCTCGCGCGTCGTCGAACATGCGCATGCGCACGGACACGCGCGCGCACGCAGGGATCTTCATTACACCGAACAACAGCAGCCACACGTGCTGCATTACAACCTTACTGTCGATGGCCGGAATCTCAGGCTGGACCTGCGGTAAGGATCTTTAAATAATACAGAGTTTAGTATACAATATTTTTCAGTGTAATCTATTCTATACAAATAAATAAAATTGAAGTGTCTGTTCGTAATGTCAAAATAACGTCTTTTTACTGAATGCATATGAAAGTATATATCTATACAAATAAATAAAATTGAAGTGTCTGTTTGTAATGTCAAAATAACAGCTTTTTACTAAATTCATATGAAAGTATATACGATACCTACAACAAAAAACCATTTTTAAATTTTTTGTCTGTCTGTCTGTCTGTCTGTCTGTCTGTCTGTCTGTCTGTCTGTCTGTCTGTCTGTCTGTCTGTCTGTCTGTCTGTCTGTCTGTTTGTTCCGGGTAATCTCCGAAACGGCTGGACCCATTTTGACGGGACTTTCACTGGCAGATAGCTGATGTTATAAGGAATAACTTAGGCTACATTTTTTTTTTAATAATTAGGGTTCCGCGCAAAAAAAATAAAACCCTTGAAATCCAATATATATACCTATTCTATGTCAAGTGTATATGTCGAAGTACTCTAAATTTCTTTTAAATTAAACGCGGGTGATACCGCGGGTCCCAGCTAGTGGTAAATATAACAAAAAAAATGTTGTCTGTCTGTCTGTTTGTTCCGGGTAATCTCCGAAACGGCTAGACCGATTTTGACGGGACTTTCACTGGCAGATAACTGATGTTATAAGGAATAACTTAGGCTATTTTATATTAGAAAAATAAAAATAATGTAATCCAATATACCTTTATGCTTAAATAATCAAATATCCGATTTCTTTTAACATAAATAGCGGGTGAAACCGCGGGACACAGCTAGTTGAATAATATATGTCTACTTATCGAAAAGTTTACAAATTAAAGAAAAAATAAATATTATGTTGTTGAAGTACAAGCTGACCAAACAGATAGAAATGAACTTATTTATAAGTCGTATCATTTCTACCAAGTTGAATAGATAAGAGACTGTATGTGACAGTATCTGGAAAATACACATATACAACTGAAGTTCATGGACAAGCAAAATCAGAGTGCATTGATCGTAAAATGGTAGCATGACCAGAGGAATCCTTCGCGTGGAAACACGTAGTTTTAGCTCTGCTTTTTAAGACGATTCCATTACGTTTAGTATTTCCTATTATCTAAAAAATTCTAGCCAAAGACACTCCTCTTTTACTAGTCGACTGATTAGTGTCGCTGAGTGCCCTCTTTAAGGAAATCGAAATCGACAAAAAAGTTGCATTGGTTTTCAATGCCATAAAATAAATGATTATAAACAAAGAAGATTCAACATTTTTCCCCCTAATTCAAGGGGAAAATCATAAATAAATATCTTAGAGACCTTTGTATGGTTAAACAGCTACAGTTTTATATGATAAAAAATAAAAAACAACAATATTGGCTTTTATTATACAGCATGAGAACATAATCCGGATTGTCTATATTGCAACGATAACCCAGGCCATGTGAAATTTCAGGCATCAGACGCATTACAATGGATAAGAGAGTACAATCGCGTGCGCGCGGCTCGCTGTTGCCGACTGGACTGACATAGTTTTTTTTTCCTATCGCGAATCGACCTTCGCTAATATTTGAACTTGGTTTGGCTATCGTACCGCGCCACGTCGAAGTTTATCTTCTGAGACTAAAACTACCACTAATGACATGTTATCGTCCTTATCACTGGCGTATTTCATTACGCTTTTATCCAGGTAGTTTTAATTCGATCACTTGATTGTATTCTAGTTTTTTGTTTTGTACGCCCACTTAATTCAATGCCTGTAAAAAATTGAAGTTATATAATCAATCACGTTGAAATATGGCTATCTGTAAGCGGGTACCATGCCGGTTAGGAAATAAATCTTTATTGTATTAATTTTGATGGGCATGAAAACGAGTCTCGCTACTATAAATGTATACGTTATGCCTACTATTTTATAATAATTACGACTATGTCAAATCCATGATCCGTGTAGACTTCGAGAAGATAGGTCAAAGGGCAGTGGGGTCTTTAATGTTATTTAAACAGAACACACATTCTAAAGACGCCTTCAGACGACTTAATTGTACAATCTACAGGACCGATCTGGTAGAGTCCTGACGAAGTGGGACGTCTAGTCGGTAGGTAGCCAAGACTCTTGATCTGATCTATTTTGTTCAAAATTAATGCTATACATATTTCATAAAACTGCAAAAAGATTTGCAGTTTTAAAATACATAACAACATCATCTTCTGGAATGATGTGATTTTAGTGAGCATTGCCCTTGAGACAGTCCGAGTCCGTTTCCAAGGAGAATGCACATAAATCTTAGTAAATCTGCCTGCTGTTCGTACTGACGCAGCATTAATAGTCTTGTCGCTACCGGCGACAGAATCACTAGTAGTTATACAAATGCTTCTTTGTTTATTTTAATCTTTATTTATCACATTAACAAATCTACTGTTACAGTGGAACGTATTTGCGATTCATTTGGTTCTTGGTTTTTTCAAAAGTAGAGCATATTTTTTAAATTCTCACTATCACTATATTGTAGATCTAATTTTTTTAAATCCGTGCTGTATCCCATTAAGGAATATAGCACCATTCATATTCTCCCGTGGATGTCGTAAAAGACTACTAAGGTACGCTAATCCAGAGTGGTGGGCAGCAGACCCATCTGTGGAACAGTAGCCGTACTGTGATCTCCAACACGTCTGCCAAGCGTGACGAGTACTGGCAAATTCCCCTTAAAATGATTTATTGTGGAAATGGGGAGGCTTTTGTTCAGCCGTGGACATCTTTTGGCTGATATGATTAGTTTCTTACATGACAAAGGATAACGACCGTACATATAGTTGAGAGGGTCTTAAATATTGACTGGCGTTTCAGTATTCAGCCGTTAATCTTACTCGTATTATAAATTTTTATGTTTAGATCTCTCAACCACGCTCAAAAAGCTGAACAGTTTCAAGTAAAATTTGGCAGAGAGGTAGATTATGTTATAAAATAGGGAATAGAATATAGAGCACGGTTGGCGCAGTGGCTAAGCAATTGGCTTTCTGCGCTACTTATCGTGGCTTCGATCCCCGCACGAAACAAATATTTGTATGATCTGCAGGTAGTTGTTTCGGGTCCTGGTGTTTATGCACATGTGATTATGTTTGAAAACTGTACTGTACAGTACGACAGAGGACAAATACTAGTGTGCACAACGTTTAAAAGTTGTTTTATAGTGTTAACCACCCTAGTTTCCTCGCGGATGAAGTCACGGGTAAAACAATCTCAACATGGTGATATTCGTTATCAACAACCTTGTGGTTGATAAACGGACCAGTAATTTTACTGTTTTTACACAAAGGTATACTGTTGACCACATTTTTGTCAAGTGATCGCTTATTCTTAGACCTTAACCCCAAATTGGTAAAATGGCCATTGATTAAATACCACATAATTACTGCAGCCTCCAATTTACACTCACTGGTCCGTTAACAATCAGTGAGGTTATTGATTTTATTAGGTTTACCAACAATTGTTTATATCGGCCATTTATACGTCCACTGCTGAACAAAGGCCATAGATTTCACAACGATGTCATCATTTTGGGGGGTATTTGCCAATGCTCACCACGCTTGGCAGGCCGGTTGGTGAGCGCAGTATGGCTACCGGTTCACAAAAGGGACGCTGCTGCCCCCTTGTTTAGATTCCCTTAGTCGCCTTTTACGACATCCACGGGAGGAGATGGAGTGGTGCTATATTCTTAATCCGGACACTACGCGGACTTACATGGGTATCAAGTTAAAATAATACATGCTTAAAAAGTAATAACAATGAAACAATAACTTAAAGGTAAACTCCAGTAGGCCGTGTGGTGCCGGCTACGAATAGCACCAACCCATCTCATCCCGTGAGTGTCGTAAAAGGCGACTATGGGATTAACCGGAGAATGGGCAGTAGCGTCCTTCGAGTCCATTAACAACTCAACTGCGATCGCCAATCCGCCTGCCAAGCGTGGCCATTATGGCAAAATCCCCCGATGAGCACACAACACGCCCAGACCGGTCGTTGTGGCGATCTTTAGGGAGGCCTGTGTCCAGCAGTGGGCTTTATGGGCTGAAACGACGAAATTCCACATGAACAATTAAAAACTCTAAATTATAAGCTCATATCATTAGGATAGTAATTTTGAGTTTTGCCAATTAACATATAAAAAATTATGTTATTGTATTTAAACAGTTTAATAATACAAAAAAGAAACTCTGAACGGTATACCATTTGTTAAGGTATGTTAAGCAGCGCTCTGCGCAGTATGTATCTATGGGTGGATGACATAGTGGTGTTTGATTTATCCATCGGTCCCGGACATTATTATTAGACGGCAGCCGCTAAGCCAAGTCGGCGGCCTTTGGGCTCCTTGAACAAGTCCAACACAAGATCAGCCACTAACAAAACAAACAAAAAATGCTGGATATACTTACTCAAAACTCGATTGATTCCTAACTTACAGTTCAGTGTCATTTATTCCATAGGAATATAATGGAGGGTGTAATTAGGTCCGAAGTCAATCATTGGTGTTAGTAGCTACAAGATATTAATTTCGGACACGTAGTTGGCCCCTCGCCTAACTCACCACACGCACTACTTACTGGAGCTCATAAATTTTGACTGCTATTTCCGTACATTTTTACAACAAAACGTGTATCGCAAACACTGACTAATATTATTTCTTGGATGGCAAGGAAAAATCATATTGTTCGTAAGAGTTTTCTGATCTAATTTAATTAGGTTAAATTGTCAAATTATATGCTTTGTTGAACGAATAATAAATCGAACGGCCGCGAGCGTATAATGTTATAATATGCAAACGTATTCTGTTACCTCTAAGCCTTTTAAGACACGTACCTATCTACAGTGTCCCGATTAAGAATATAGGCACCACTCCGTCTTCCCGTTGATGTCGTAAAAGATGACTAAGGAACTCTAAGTCAGTGGGATGGTAGCAGCAGTGTCGCTTCTGTGGAACAGCAGCCGTTCTGGGCTCACCAATCCGCCTGCCTGTATGAAATAAAAACATTGAGTTTGAGTTTAACCCAGCGCTACGTTACTGAAAAATTACCCTCAAAGTCACGACACGTGGCATGGCGGGCTTTGTTTTGCAATGGACGTCCTTTGGTCGATATGATTCTCATACTCAGCCTTTTCTTTGTAACTAACTTTCAAATGACATTGTTCCGCGGCCATACATTGTTAGCCTAAGAACCAACAGGCACGTAAAATTACTTTCTGTGTTCTATATGATGGCGACATTCGACTTAAATTAATTATACAAACAATTTTCGGATTTTGAGGTTTTAATATTAGACATCTAACACGATTTGTCACACATACGTCGCATTAGAAAAATATCTGTAACAAATGCTAAAACGTAAAATAGATTAAGGGTGAGATTCAGAAACGACTTTAAGCGTGAACTTACGCTTCCATCTGTCAAAATTATGAGCGTAAGTAGTGCATTTTGACAGATGGAAGCGTAAGTTCACGCTTAGACTCGTTTCTGAATCTCACCCTAAGATTACCTAGGTTTTACCTATAAAAGTACTTCATTTCATTATATTGGTCAGATGTAGTCTATGGATCAACACGCATTTCTACCGTTTTTTTAAATAATTTAATATTAGTTATTACAATCCAACGCACACTTTACAATCTCATAAATTTTTTTAAAAGTGGTATCACGACTTCATTTTCTATCTTATTTCCGGCACCGTAAGGCTCTGCAGATGTATGTGGTACAATGCCATCATTGCGGAAGCAACCAGGATACCGCACAGTACACGCTCGAGGAATGCCCTGCGTGGGCTGCCGATCGGCGAATTCTGGTCGATCGGATCGGGCAAGATCTCTCTCTGCCGGCAGTGGTGTCGGCTATATTGGCAGAGCATGAAAATTGGAGTGCAGTGGTCTCCTTCTGCGAGAGCGTCATGCTGCAGAAGGAGACTGCAGACCGGGATCGGGAGAGGGCCGATTCCGCACCGAGAAGGACGAGATGGCGCCGGGGTAACTACAGCCCCGGTGCCCACGTCCAACACGCATGACCCCCTATAAGGCGATGGCAGGGGCATCTTCTTATAGGGGGCCTCAGGGGTCGTGAGTGCGTAGATTGGGGAGTCTGCATACTCATACAAGTGACCGCCGGGAAGACGGTAGCGCGCACGTGGCTACGTGCCGCCGTGAGCTTAACACAGCGCACAGCGAGGCTTCGGGGGAATCTTTAACAATTCTCCCCGAGAAGTGCCTGGGGGGCGGCCTTTTTACAGTCGCCTCCTCTCCCTAGAGGGGGTGACCGCTTTACAGTCATCCGCTCCGAGATGTGCCTAAAGGCGTCATGGGCGATTCTAGTGTAATCTTACGAGGACCTGGAGTCCCCCTTTGGTGCCGAAGATCAGTGGTTTTAGCCGGCAGCATTCCGGCATACCCCTTCGCCCTACCCTGGGGCGAAGGAAGTTCATGTAGAATTTTCACTGGACATGAATAAAGAAAGGCTATTTTTAACAAGTCCTTCGGTTTTCTTTGTTCCACAAAATAGACATTGATTTTGTCTAAGCTTTTCTACTAACTAGTGTCCAGCTGTCCTGTATTTAATAAAAACCATTATATAGACCCAATGATACATTGAATGACAAGTATTTTTAGTTAACCTTATTGTAAATATTAAGATGTAAAAGACCAAACTGGCTTATTTGATCTAAGGTGATTACTTCTTAGGACAACACTGCTATCATAAATCAATAACTACTGTTACGAGCCGCAAAATAATGCTAAGTTTTCCTAATCGAGCTTAAAGCTTGTTTTATCTTAAGATAGATATAATGAATTCCAAATCTGGAAGGCATAACAGCATTCCTGTGCCAAATAGTGTTAATAATTTATGAAACCCTAGATTGTTATTAAAATTTAATTTATTCGTAAATATGTACGTAGATTAGGTACTTTCTGGGAAATAATTTACGATAGTTACTTGTTTCTGTTATGTAATCAAAGAAGTGCTTATTTCGCAATATTAAAAAGGAATGTTGTAACTTGAAATTCGTTAAGATTTCTACTTAATCGAATTAATCTAATAATTGTATCTATACTAACATTATAAAGAATGCGTATGAATTCGTTTGTTTGGTTAGATGTGGTTATTTCAGAACCCACTGCACTGGGCCGCTGCTGAAAATTATTTCACTGATAGGCAACTATAGGTACGATTGCAGATTGGCTAGGTTTAGGAAGCGAGGACGGGTTAGTAATAATAATTCAGGCTGTAACTGTCCCACTAAAACGCAAAGGCCCCTTCTCATACAGAGCAGAAACGGGCATTGATGGAGATCAAGTATAGAGACACTGGTTCACTGCGGGTTGGTCATTTATACCATTATAGCTCTAGATTCCCTCACGATGTTTTCCTTCACCATTAAAGTCAGCGGTGTCTTAGATTAACTAAGAAAGTACATAACAAAAATATAACATATTCAGCCCATTACTGTCTCACTGTTGGGCACTGGCATTTTCTAATGACGAGAAGGGTTAGGCCTTAGTCCACCACGCTGGTCTAGTGCAGCTTGGCCTCAGCTATGCAGGTTTCCTCACGATGTTTGGTTCACCGTTAACACACGTGATAATCAAATTCTGATCCGCACATGAATCCGAAAAGTCTGAGGTGCGGGCCCGGATCGAACTCAGACCCTCCTGTATGGAGTGCAAGCGTTCAACCACTAGGCTATCATTGAAGTCCGCAGCAGAGCGCACAGCGAGACTTGGGGGGATCCTTTACAATCCTCCCCGAGAGGTGCCTGGGGGGCGGCCTTTTTACAGCCGCCTACCCTCCGTTAGAGGGGGTGACCGCTTTAGTCATCCCCTCCGAGATGTTCTAATGGCGTGGCACCAATGGGCGGCTCTAGTGTGATCTAACGAGGACCTGGAGCCCCCCTTATGTGCCGAAGATGACCGCTCCAGTGGTTTTAGCCGGTAGGAGTCCGGCATACCCCTTCGCCCTTCCCCGAGGCGAAGGAAGTTACATGTAGAATTACCACTGGACACCAATAAAAAATAAAAAAGGCTATCATTGAAAAAAGTATATATGACAATGAGGTACATATGGAGAACCAAGGAGGGACATACGACATTGAAAAAGTGGCATTGATACTAGCCAGGTTTTGAAATGCGGGTTCCACGGATACCGTATATCTATGGCGGGTTCTAAACCTGACTTGTACCAATGTTACTTTTTGGGTTTGAAGCCATAACCTTGTGTTTAAGAAACAAGTCCGGAAGCCTCTCTATCTTATTTATAAATCGACATAAACGCGGAACCCTTTTTTCTGTATTCGTCATGTATGCGAAATAAAAACTAGTGTCGTATGGCTACAATTCATTAGTTTGATTAATATAGGTTTTCTTGCTTACGCAATAGAGTCATACATGCCAGTAATGTCGCCATCGACTAACGCAATCCCAAACGTAGCCTATGTACACGGGATCAGATACATGAACCGCTCATTATTTCTTTCGAAATAGATAAACCCTTGCTCACCTGCACTGAACACACCAAGATTATCATAATTTTTTTGCTAAACTATTACCTTCAGGTTATCTTCAGGTTTGCAACACTGCCCAAAAATATAATTATAGTAAAAAACGATATAAACCTAAAAAGAAGATTGACAGCCCCTTACTTTTGACCATGACAATAAAATTGCACGCAATTCAAGTTCTGTCAAATTAATTTATGTCTACCGATAAGGAATGCTCATATTATAGCTATTAAAGTGAGGATTTCCTAACTAATCTCGCATATTAATTTATAGCCGTATTTTGCTAATGAGAGAAATCTAATTAAGAAGAGATCAACTGGCAGCATTTAGCAGCATAAAATATAAAATTTTACAAGCTTAGGTATTTAGGTGTGTGATCCGTGCAGCGGAAGATTAAAGCTGCGCAAACGCATCAGGGTGTGTCGCGTTTTCGCCGCGCAATAGTATCGCGGAAGCGTCGCTGTCACTCACACTAGTGTGGACGCAACACTAGAAGCTGTCCGTGCACTTTTTGTACCCGCGCACATCGACTTCATTGCAGCCTACCTTTTGAAATAAGCTCACACTTTCTAAATAATCATAAAAAAATTCAAGCAGATTTCCTTACCCAATACCCTTCCAATAACAATAAAAATATATAAATGATTACCTTAATGCAAACAGTTGTCACCAAATTTGACAGACTGAGGTGTGGGCCTTGTGACCTCGTCGAATTTCTTCTTATGCAGCAACCGGGACGCTGGGCTCATGCATTTTTAATGCACTGGGGACAAAAAACTCGACAGTTTGAAAGTTGCTGTATGGTCTTCGAAGTTCAATTCATACATATTTATGTGGCAATTATTGTAATACAATGAACGATGAATATTGCAAGGATTGCACAACGTGACCCTACGTAGCGGGACAACCGTGCACTGAATATAGTATTACCCAAATAAATGAAAAATGATTGTTAAAGCGCTCTGTCAAAATGAGTTACCAGACGGTGGAACGGGAGCGGTAATGCTGAGGCATAAAACTGCTAGCCTTATTCTAAGAAATTCTGAACTACAACATTGTCCGTTATCAGATTGTCAATTATTTTTTGAAATTTGTACACCAAATTCAAAGTTTTTATTTCATATAGGCTGCTAAGAAAATTCAAGAGTTGGAGCACTCGGTTTGCATAAATCGGTCCTATAAATAAGAGAGCCGCCAAGAAACTGCATGGACATTCTTTAAAAAAAAAAGGAAGTGATCTACAATATCATCATCATTTCGGCCGAATGAAGTCCACTGCTGGACACAGGCCTCCCCCAAAGATCACCACAACGACCGATATGGCTGTGCTGTGGGCTCAATGGGGGGTTTAGCCATAATCGCCACGCTTGGCAGACGGGTTGGCGATCGCAGTTGAGTTGTTAATATATTCGAAGGACGCTGCTGCCCATGCTCCGGCTAATCCCTTAGTCGACTTCTACAACACCCACGGGAGGAGATGGGGTGGTGGTATTCTGAGCCGGCACCACACGGCGCCTCTACAATACTGTACAATACAATACAACGCGATCTACAATAATGATTATAAAATTTTGACAAGTTAGGTATTTGAAATCAATGTAGGCTACATGTGAAATGATTATACCCAATAATAACACGATTGCCGCTATAATATACACCAGGAAATTGAGAATACGAGAAAAAGTTAGTAATAAATAAAAAATCAAGTGTTATCTTTTTAAACGACTCTGTTACTCTTGAAATGGATAATGATATGAGTAAGGCCAAGGCTAAATATTGTTTATGTATACAGCGATCAAACGCTAAAAATATTTTTGTATACATAATGTATATACTCACAGTTACCTACGTATATAGTGCAAACTCCGAGCAGATCTCAAGCATGATTCAACATTATGTAGATTTGTTAGTCCAGTTGGTAACTGAAGTATAAAAATATAGATTGTTTTCTAATTTGTCAATATTAAGGCTGACGTTGGAATACAATATATATATACATGATATATATATATGTACTTAATTAGGAAAGGCCTGCTAAATAGAATAAGTCTATACGATAAAGATTACGAGCAATTTTCGTTTAGAAGACTAGGGTGCTTAACACTTAAGTATTTATGGGCACAAATTGTAAATTCATATTTTAATATTCATTAATATATTTCGTCTGCTTTACAACTACAAATATACATCGTCTCTCTCTTGGTACCTTAGTACTAGATATCGTAATTTTATATTATTTATAGCAGAGAAAAAAGATAGCCAACAGCAAATGTTATTTACCAAACACTTAGGGAGAGATAATAGCCCATAATTTTGTTGGGACCTTGTTGGCGAGTTGGTGAACATAAGCAAAAGATACGAGTGAAAAAATGCGCGAGTAATTCGAACACGTACAAACAAATGCCTTATTGGAACGCTTTATGGCTTAGTAGAATCTTGTAACCGTTTCGGAGGATATTAAGGAAATTTCGAAAATTGCACCCGTTATCGCCTACCGATCTGCGGCGAACATTTTTATTGTGTAAAATTGGATAACTGATCGTGCCAAAGCGCTCTAATGATTGCTGTAAATTTCACCGATGCTGCTAAATTGGGACTATCGATATTAAATTTTCCCATTGGTAACATGGACACGTCAAGATCGAACAAGTTCTCCGTTCCAAGTCGTCAAGTTTAAATAATTTGCATAACAATTTGTAGTTGTTTGTGTAATTGCTTCGAGATTAAGCTTATAGAGCAATCCTTATTAGGAATATCTTTATGATTTATTTGATATTGAATGTATTTATTGAAATGAGATCGCTTTGTAATAATTAATTTATATGTTATTGATATGATTTTAATCCAAAATTTATTCGTTTGAATTTAAATTTAATATTTAATGTGGTGTCCAGATAAGGAATCAAGCACGACTCCATCCCCTCGTGTGGGTGTCGCAAAAGGCAACTTACGGCCGAATACTGAAATGCCACTCAATGTTGTAAAACCCGCTAACTTATTTGAGGCATCCGCTTTCCCACCGAAAACTGGCATCTCAAATAGTTTCTTAAATATTGAGTGGCTATTCAGTATTCGGCCGTAATCGGCGGGTCACTAAACTAGAGGGATGGGCTACAGCGTTCCTTCTATGAAACAGCAGCCACTATGCACTTACTAACCCGCCTGCCAAGTGTAGTAAGTACTGGCAAATTCCCCCAAAATCACGACACACTGCATGTAACTGTTCGTTGTAGAATTCTATGGGGAAGCTTTTGTAATGCAATGTGCCCCGATTTTGGACCACGAAATTATGTACTTTGAGTATTTAAAGGAAGCTAAAAAGACGCGTATTTTCGATATATTATGTAGTGTCGCGTAAACTTAAAACTCAGCGCAAGTTCAAGTGCAAGGAACTCGTAAGACACGGTAATAAAAAGAAGGTTTCGCACGGCAGGGCGCCGAAACCACAGGGCACTGAGAGATTTATCTACACACGCTATATATATCACCGTGCGATACCTGATACAAAAGCAACAGCAAGTTCAAAACAATACGCTTTTAGTTTTGCTCTTTTATCATTTGTCGCCAAAGAGCGTCCGAACGTTTCTCAGTTGCCAAGAACGCAAGACTAAAGCTAAGCTTTACAAAAGCTAACGCCTACTGCGTTTAATAATATCATCTCGTTTTGTAATGCTTTCGCGCTGACATTTTCCCAGCGACCTTTGACACCTGCTAATGTTAAACATATTAAAGACACCTCTTGCAGCATTTAATAAAGGACAGTGTTGATAGTAAATTTAAAAATAGACGATGAAAATATTTTCTTGGTTGCAGTTCTGTGTTTCTACCTACACTTTTTTCTGAAAACGATCGTAAACGCTTGCTTTGATCGTGTTTAGGAGTACAAAGTAACGAGATGAAATTCCTTTGTGCATCAATAGGTGAAAGTTGATACAAAAATAACGACGCACTATTAATATTCCGGCTCGTAATCGTCCAATGCGACGTGAAACTCCTAATAGTCGCTGCTATGAACGGTTATGTGCTATGTTGACATAATCACCACCCTTGATAAACGGAGAGGTGATCACTGATTTCTTAATGGCGCACAACAGAATCATGTTTCCTATATTCATATCAAGAATAGTGTCAAGCACTATTCTTAGTTGTTTTTACGACACCCAAGGGGATAGAGGAGTTGGCCTGATGGCCAAGAACCGCACACTATAAACATTAAGTGGTTTAATGAAAGCATTCCAGAGATATTTGCATATTAATCGCGGCTATTAAGCGGCTATTGCGGTTTATCTTGTAAGGTTTCGCTTCGGTGCCTTAGTTTCCACATATAAGGATATGAATGAATAGTTTACAAACTGGTCTAATCAGCATAAACCAGCTCTTAAATGTTACTTATAGAATCCACTTAACACCAGTTTTTCGCGAACTACGATAAATGCATATTAAACAAGTTTAATTCAATTACGTTTTATTGTTCCGTGCCATCATCATATCATATCAGCCAAAGGACATCCACTGCTAAGCAAAGGCTTCCCCCATAGACTTCCACAAGGAGCGGTCACATGCCTTCCGCATCCAACGACTCCCAGCGACCTTCACCAGGTTTTCTGTCCACCTCGTTGGAGGTCGTCCAACACTGTGTTATCCGGTGCGCGGTCTCCACGTGAGAACCTTTTTCCCCCAACGGCCATCAGTTCTACGAGCAATGTGCCCCACCCATTGCCACTTCGGTTTACTAATCCTTTCAGCTATGTCGGCAACTTGAGTTCTACTACGGTTCTCCTCATTTCTGATTCGATCTTGTAGAGAAATACCAAGCATAGCTCCTGACCTTGAGCTTTCTTATGGTGAGTGACCACGTCTCTGACCCATATGTCATCACTATGTAACACACACTAGTTAACTTGGTGTTTCCAGCAAAGTCCACCCCTCTCAACCCATGGGTGTTGTAAAAGGTGATATCAAGAGGATGGTCAGCTGCGTCCTCCTATGTGCTAACAAGAACACAATGCGATCATCAATTTCCCTACCAAACACGGTGATTATGGCAGTATCCCCTGTGACCGCTCATTGTATTGATCATTGGGAGGCACATGTTCAGCAGTGGACTTTTACGGACTGATGTGTATGTGTATGTTATTTGAGTGCATGTTAAAGCAAATGTCGCCTATGAAAAACCAAAGTGGCACTTCTCGATTTTCAATTAAATTCTATTTAATGTTTTTCACTCTGTTCTACGGTCAATATATATGAACAAATAATTAATTTCAGTCACTGTAATATCATTGCTTTCATTTAATGGTTTGGCTACTGTGCTCTCAATAACTAGTAGGATAAAGTAAATAAACAGGTATTTGTTTAAAGAGGCGTTTAAAAAAAATTAGCGTAGTACCACTTTTATTTTTCAATCTGCGATATATTAACAGCTAAATTGTAAGTAAGTAAGTAACATTGTGTATGATATATTGTACACTTGACAGCCCAATATCTCTCTTCTTTCTTCCAGTCCATCCAAAGGCTGTCTGGAAAAGATCGGCCTGTGCGATAAGACCGCTCATCGTACATGTATCTTTTTAAATATTAATCTCTATGTATTATGTGGTGTACAATAAAGAGTATATAAATAAATAATAAACATCTAATATAATGTTTAGGAAGTTTTAACTTATGAGGCTTTATGAGAAAATAAGTGATGGTGGTAGCGACTCCTAAAAACTGAACTACTGTTGTAAATGCACGGCAGCACTAGCAACGAAAATAGTGGACGTTATTGCAAGAGGACAGTCAGTAAGAGTATAAGGATAGCGTTTATATAATAATGTCTTAGGTTTTCGCGAGTATTACACATTATAATCAAACACTTTTAAACGGATACTAAAAAACATAGACATACATAACTAAAAAACAAGACATTGTGAGTGATTACTGCGTGCATCGAAATAATTTTTGATTATAATTGTACGGTAGATATAATAAAATATTTTTTTATAATCTGGAACGATGCCTGTCCCCCTAGTCATCCTTAGACCACGAACCCTGCAAAGTGTTCGAAATGTCAGGAAAAACAAAAATCTAAAATATACGCGATAGAATCCGTTTAAAAGTGTTTTATTATAATGATAGCGTTTATTTTAAAAAACAAGTTGAAACTTCCTTTTATATATTGAAATATGCTATTCATATAGTAAAAAACGTGTTCCTTACGAGGGCGGCACTGAAAATTTCGGGAATCAAGGAAGTGACACAACATTACTATTTAAAAATGTATTTATTGCTTTTCGAAGTATTCTCCGTGAAATTTGACACATTTTTCCATACGATGGAACCAATCATTGAAGCAACCATTCCATTCGGAAGTTGGGGTCTCCAAAATGGCCGTTTTGTAGGCGTCCACAGCTTCTTTAGGTGATGAAAATCTCTGTCCACGCAATTTATTCTTTATTTTAGGGAAAGTATAGAAATCATTAGGGCTTAGGTCGGGGCTGTACGGCGGATGGTCTAATAATTCTATGTTTTCTTGCTCTAAAAACTCTTTTGTTCTGTGCGCGGTGTGAGAACTCGCATTTTCGTGATGGAGGATGATGCGGCGGTTGCAGATCTCTCTACGGAGTTCAGAAACGACCTGTGGCAAACAAATGCTAGCATACCATTCTGCATTAACCGTTCTTTGTCCCTCAAGAGGAATAGTCGTAACATGGCCGGTTTTGGAGACAAACGTGGCCACCATTCTTTTTGCAACACTCCGTGAACGAACTATTTTTGTTGGCTTTAACTCATTTTCGAACACCCAAACTCGTGACTGGTTTTTTGTTTCGGGTTCGTACGCATATATCCAGGATTCGTCACCTGATACGATATTGTATACAGCATTTGAAGATCCTGCGTGGAATCTTTCGAGAGTTCTGACGCACTAAGTAACGCGAGCCGCTTTTTGCTCTTCACATAGCAAATGCGGTATCCATCGGGAAAACAACTTTTTTACACCTAATTGTTCATGCAAGATTATTTGTATTTGACTCATGCCAATGTCTAAAGTTGCCTGAATTTCGCGGTATGTCACATGTCGATCTTCCTCAATCAGCTTACGCACAGCATCAACGTTTTCTTGGGTGACTGCAGTTTTTGGACGACCTTGACGAGGATCATCACTGAGCTTGACACGTCCACGTTGAAATTCAGCAAACCAGCGATAAATTGTGGTTTTGGATGGGGCTTCATCACCAAATGCAGAAATCATCCGGTCAACACACTGTTTTTGTGTTAAACCACTTCGAAAGTCATAATAAATCATCGCTCTTGAATTTTCTCGAGTCAATTCCATTTTCTCAACGACTAAACAAGTTTGACAAAACCTTGTGACAACACCGTGAATCTTTTTTTAAATAAATAAATGGTATTCGATTTGTAAAACCAAGGAGCGTTCAATTAAAAAGATTTTAATATGACAGGAACAGTGGAAATACGAGGGCGGCACTGAAAATTTCGGGAATCAAGGAAGTGACACAACATTACTATTTAAAAATGTATTTATTGCTTTTCGAAGTATTCTCCGCGAAATTTGACACATTTTTCCATATGATGGAACCAATTATTGAAGCAACCATTCCATTCGGAAGTTGGGGTCTCCAAAATGGCCGTTTTGTAGGCGTCCACAGCTTCTTTAGGTGATGAAAATCTCTGTCCACGCAATTTATTCTTTATTTTAGGGAAAGTATTGAAATCATTAGGGCTTAGGTCGGGGCTGTACGGCGGATGGTCTAATAATTCTATGTTTTCTTGCTCTAAAAACTCTTTTGTTCTGTGCGCGGTGTGAGAACTCGCATTGTCGTGATGGAGGATGATGCGGCGGTTGCAGTTCTCTCTACGGAGTTCAGAAACGACCTGTGGCAAACAAATGCTAGCATACCATTCTGCATTAACCGTTCTTTGTCCCTCAAGAGGAATAGTCGTAACATGGCCGGTTTTGGAGACAAACGTGGCCACCATTTTTTTTGCAACACTCCGTGAACGAACAATTTTTGTTGGCTTTAACTCATTTTCGAACACCCAAACTCGTGACTGGTTTTTTGTTTCGGGTTCGTACGCATATATCCAGGATTCATCACCTGATACGATGTTGTATACAGCATTTGAGGATCCTGCGTGGAATCTTTCGAGAGTTCTGACCCACCAAGTAACGCGAGCCGCTTTTTGCTCTTCACATAGCAAATGCGGTATCCATCGGGAAAACAACTTTTTTACACCTAATTGTTCATGCAAGATTATTTGTATTTGACTCATGCCAATGTCTAAAGTTGCCTGAAATTCGCGGTATGTCACATGTCGATCTTCCTCAATCAGCTTACGCACAGCATCAACGTTTTCTTGGGTGACTGCAGTTTTTGGACGACCTTGACGAGGATCATCACTGAGCTTGACACGTCCACGTTGAAATTCAGCAAACCAGCGATAAATTGTGGTTTTGGATGGGGCTTCATCACCAAATGCAGAAATCATCCGGTCAACACACTGTTTTTGTGTTAAACCACTTCGAAAGTCATAATAAATCATCGCTCTTGAATTTTCTCGAGTCAATTCCATTTTCTCAACGACTAAACAAGTTTGACAAAACCTTGTGACAAGACCGTGAATCTTTTTTTAAATAAATAAATGGTATTCGATTTGTAAAACCAAGGAGTTTTCAATTAAAAAGATTTTAATATGACAGGAACAGTGGAAATATTCCATTCCCGATACTTTTAGTGCAGCCTATGTATTCCATTCCCGATACTTTTAGTGCAGCCTATGTATTTTTCAAAATTTTATTACGAACACGTACGCACACAATTAAAAAATGGGTGACATTTAATCGCTCTCCAAAAACCCAGGCTTTGTACAAAAATCTAAGTCAATTTAAAAAAAAAAACTGAATAGACATAAAAAATCATGATTAAATATCAAAAATAGTGATTGTACATCAAAATAAGCACTTAAAAAACTAGTTAAGCATTAATTCATAATTCATCACTGTTAATCACAAATAATATCTAAATGGTAATTTAAAAACCGAAGGATTTCTGTAAGCGGCATTAGGTGGTCCAAGGACCACCCTAGGCGCACTTTAACCTACTGTGACAGAGTTTGGCCCACCTTAATTTGATGTGCAATCAGTGCTTTGATTTGCAATCTGTATATTTGTTATGAGAACCATATGTTGGTGCAGTCATTCGCATCTTGGTTTTGCAATGGGAAAAGTTACATGACCCAGTGCTGATCTTACATGATTTGAATGATTAATTTCGTGTTAGAAAATATTAAATAAAAATTTCAATAGAAAATGTTTTTTACGTGGCTGCTTAACCGGAAATTTTTTGGCGAAACCAAAAGTGGCCTCCAGCCAGGCATACTATTAATATTATAAAATAAACAACTGCTGCTAAGGGTGCCCGCTGCGGGACTCAAATCTCGGCTTAGGGCGTTGCTGAAAGGTACAACCTATTATTTAGAGGACAGCTGGATGATTAGCCGGTATGAGCCGGTATGATTTTAAGACTACAGGCTCGGTACGGACACGAGCTAGGGACGGGGGGAAAAGTTAATTGTATGGGATGGTGGTGTCATGGCGATAGGCCTCCACGACGTCGGTGAGGCAGGCATCCTCGGCGGCGAGGGCGGTAAACCGGTCTGTTGAGTGAACGAGACATCGCGAGTCTCTTCGTGTGATCTAAGGTGATTTTGTCGTCCGGATCGATCAGTGCGTGCCTCGATCGGCGTACAATACTGATACGGGAGGGTCGGTAATCGGCGGCCGATGCCACTAGGGGATTTGAATTGGACTAGAAACCCGTAAAAAGAATAGGTCACTGCTACTTCTACACAACAAGTTATATTGATTGACAGTTATATTATAAGTTAAGTTATTTTATAGGTACCAAATATCGGAACGACATTAGACTAAGTTATACCAGCGAACATGGGAGTTGCCTATTGAAATCTACCTGTTAACTTTGAAGCAATGTAATGTTCTAATGAACTAAGTCATTTACTGTTGGAAATAATCAATCCTCTATGACAGGCTCGTATATCTAGTAACCGTGTATGCTCAGACATACACACACTTACATTTGTGTCAACACGAATCTGGGGCGGCTGTGTTTGCCTCTACTAATTGCCATAATGAGCCTTATCTGTGGACTGTATGCTTAGTGCCTTACTCGCCACTCGAATTGTTTGCTTCTGATCGACAGCCCGCGGTCCAAGGCAGATAATGTCCTCAACGACTAAGAACAATCGTACTTGTCCTGAGGTAGCTCACTAGCGTCGAACAGACGAATACGTGCGATGTTCACTGGAACACAGTTACAAACAAGTGTTGCCTGTTCCACTGATAATTCAGCTAAGTTATCAAGTGTTACATAATTTGCAGGTTGTTGACCTACACTAAATTTATTCAACTACAATTACTAAGTAATGAATTACTGTTACTTACAGTCAATAAAATAGTATATAAAGGTCGGTTACTTACAAATACAGAGAACAGTATAATATCCTTGCCTTTTTCAGCACTTAATATATCTTTACATTCCACAATTGCTGCATGCTGCCCGGTATCTAAGGTCGGTCCATACTGTTCGATAAATCTTGACCGTGTGCCAGTGCGAAAACTACTTTTTATGGTTGTCGTGGCCGTCGCTATAGTGGCTAGATTCCTTGGACGATTAAACCGCAGTGGAAATTTATAGCTATCGACTGGCGTTTTTCAATGTTCGATTGTTAGTTTCAACGGAATAGAACATACGATCCACACAAAAGTAACGATAAAATCGACGCTGTTGTAGTTGGAATGTTAATTGCAGTACTTAGTTTCATAAACATTCCAGAATCATCTGTCTAAGTATTCTTGTTTTATTTACGGAGAAGTCACATAGTTGTGAGGCGCGCACAAGAATCTTAGGCTCGCGGCGTTGGGCGAAGAGTTGGTGGTAATCTGCTTGGACCTCGCCTAATAAGGCTCGCCTTCCGGTCGAGAATCCAAATCATGTCGTTATTATCCTACAAGGCATACACCAGAAAAGTAAAAATAAGGAAACATGAAAATAATTTATAATTGTGTTGGAATATTTGCAATGAATTAATAGCGCATATATTTTTTTTATTCCTAGGTCATAAATAACGCCATATATAATACAAAGTTTACATAAAACATGTAGAGGATAGAGCGCTAAACGTCAATCCTAATACATACGTAATAATGGAGTTTGCCAATTATCAACATAGGTATATCAATGTTTGGTGGGTCACTGTCACTCTATCCACGACCAACAGCTTCCTAGATAACAGAATATCGGAATTTCAAAACGGAATAATTGAATACAACAAATAAAACCTTTTGTTCCAGGCCATCAGTAACCTTCATCACTCCAGCGATGGTGGTGGAGCGACACAGCGCGAGCGGGCGCACGCGCGACCGGCCGGACCCGGATGCTACTGCGTGCCACTTCACCGGCTCCGTGAGGGGCCAACCCACCTCCAGAGTCGCGCTCTCCGCATGCGATGGACTCGTTAGTACCAAACTATTTTCACACAATCCCATTGTAACATCAGCTTAATCTAGCGCAGTATACTGCGAGACATCATTTCTGTCTGGATTGGCACCGAAACTCGGACCATCGTCGGACGAATCAAGTATACCTTAGGTGTTTTCTTCAAGCCGTCGTTGGTCCATTCAGTTTTTGGCATATGACTGTAAATCGTTTCTCGGTTACGTATGAATATCCTTATTTTGTCTTGTGTTTAGAAAAAGAGACCGCATCTTTTGCTGTTGATAGAGTCGTATGAGGTTTGTAAATTCAGCTGTGTTAGAATATCTCATCATCATCATTTTGGCCCAATGAAGTCCACTGTTGGACACAGGCCTCCCCCAAAGATCATCACAACCACCGATATGGATGTGTTTTGAGCTCATTGGGGGGTTTTGCCATAATCGCCACGCTTGGCAGGCGGGTTGGCGATCGCAGTTGAGTTGTTAATGTACTCGAAGGACGCTGCTGCCCATCCTCCGACTAATCCCTTAGTCGACTTTTACGACACCCATGGGAGGAGATGGGGTGGTGGCATTCTGAGCCGGCACCACACAAATTAGAATATTTACAAATATCAAATTGACATAGCTTGTTGATTTATCCTTCCGGTACCAATCTTTGTAGAAGCCGCTTTGTAGTACACAGGTGGGCCTCCGGGCCCATGTCCTATAATGAATTATAAGAGTGCTCAAGTGTTTATCGGCTATTCTTGTACATGTATTGTATATAATTATGTATAACGTCGTTATCGGTAACTCAGAGGAAATCTGAAGACGGTTACCGACAATAAATACAAATTTCTTACCGTGTCTGATACTTTTAAAATCTCCGAAAACATTGAACAGACTACATACTCAAGGTATTAAAATGACCCTTCTCAAAATGTCCCAAATAAAACAACCAAGATTCACTGGAAACGAAAACCTCGGTCAAGTTGACTGTGACTTAATGGTTCCAAAAAGCGTTGTCTAAATATTTATCATTAATTTAGATGCCGTAAAACAAATCCAAAATCAATGGCGTGGCGCGTCAACTAGTCAAAACTTCGAACTTTTTATGTCTACGGCTAAATCGTTAATTTTATTGTCAGATTATAAATAAACGGAATGTAAGATAAATCACGAAGTCTGTGCAGCGTGAGGTTATTTATGCAATAAAATATATTCGACACAAAACCGATCAAGTAACAAGAATTCACGAAATCAATCAGACAACAAATATATGGACAAGTAGAAGCTACATGTGAACCTTCGCTTGTGGTATTTTAATGGCAAGATGAGAACTTTCAATCCCGGCTTACCTTATAAACAGTCGTAATAAATAACGTTACGGCCAAAACTTACACAATGTTTTGTGTCGCCATTGCTTATCGATCCTAAACTAGAATTATCTGAATTTAAGGAGGTGCTGTGACACTGTAAGAGCCGCGGCGACACAACCATTCTTTACTTTTTTAAGGTCACAATGGCCAAGGTGTTTCATGGATTCTAAAAGTATAAATACTCTAAATACAGACCCATTATTTCTTTTTTTATATGATAATTTACCGTTTTTTATATGTTTACTGTCGTCCAGCCGACCAATGTTTTATTTTTCTATGTTTTATTATGTACCTACTTTCTAAATTAACCTAAGACACTACTGACTTTAATTGAAGGAAAATATCGTGAGAAAGCCTGGAACTATAATGGTCAGAAATCGCCATCATGCACGCAGTGAGTCGTTAGATCAATGCTCATTCTTTCTCCGTACTATGCCCGGCAGTGGGCCTGTTAAAGGCTGATATTATTTAGAACGTTTGTTTCTTGAGTAGCAAGCACATCATGAAAAGGGCTTTATGTGTGCGTGTGTGTTAGGTTATGCGTTACATCTTATTTTTTCATAGAACATAATATTGCTGAAATCTTTACTTTTAAATTAATTAATTTAATATTGTCATCATTATCATAATCATATCAACTAAAGGACACTGCTAAACAGAGGCCTCTGGTATAGATTTCTACAATTGTGTCGTCATTTTGGGGGAATTTGCCTGTACTCACCACGCTTGGTAGGTGGATTGGTGAACTCAGAATGGCTGCTGTTCCACAGAACTGGTTAAGAGTACTTTACTACCGAATACTGAAACGCCACCTAATATTAAGTCCCGCTTCAACTTATTGTAGCCGCCAGGTTTCCTACCGATGGCGGGTTTTTAAATAGTTAAAGTGGGACTTAATATTAAGTGGCGTTTCAGTATTCGGCCGTAAGTCGCCTTTTACGCAATCCATGGTAGCAGATGGAGTAGTACTATATTCTTAATCCGGTACCATAGGGAATTTTGATTGATAATGTAAGAAACAATTAATTGTGTGTAGTCTGACCCTAGCTTATAGACGTGGCGCAAACAAGTTTTCAAGTAAGTATTGTATGAAGCTATAATATATTATATTAATGATAGCAATTTTTATATAGGAATGAATGGGTCGCCTCATGTCAGAGTTCTTTGACCGATAAGTATTTTCGGGTTTTCCTGATACATAATAAGCATTATCAATTTTTGCGCGGCGGCGGCAGCTTCTCACAGTTGAGGATCGTGGCTTCCCAATGACAACCTTTCTTTGATGGTGTCCCGCAGTTCACTCAGAAAACCAAATCAAAATAATATTTAGCTTCCTCTTCGTCATAATCTAAATCGATACTGCTTTTTTAATTCCATTTCAAAATTATAATTATAGCTAAAATATGGTATAATATAACATCCATAACAATTTTTACCATAGTCAGTCTTAAAACGTAATCATCATCAATAACGAAGCCAAGATATTTTATAATATAGCGCCCAAAGAATAATTAAGACAAATAAAATAGTAGGCAAAGCTAAAACATTCTCAATTTATCTTCTCGAATGTATTTTATCAGAACAGATTTTTATGCGTTGTCTTTACATTTCTACAAAACCTATTAAATTAGAATTTGCATGACATATACAGGAGATCCCTGTTCTTAAATAGCTTCATATACATATTTTAGCATTTTTATTCGAGTTTATAAATATGTTAATAAGATCTTTTGGGTAATTAAATATCTAGATTACCGAGGTAAAAGAGCACCATAGCTGATTTCAGATTTTTATTTTAAGCTTTTACGACCTTCTTAACTCAGGACTTGTGTCGCTGTACTTATAATTTTACTATTGACGTACTGACACAATAAAACATGTAGTTCGTATTATTCATTATTCCATAGAGCTACCCATTATCTCTAGTGACACTTATTTACTTACTGGATATATAATTTTTGGTTAAATAGCCACAGATCGATTGATCTGCAGATTAACCACGCTTGCCGCGGTCATATTTTGGATTGATTACTGTACATTACACATCGAGCCCTTGCATATAAGAATAGATATGACGCTCATTACGTACATCCTAAGCCTAAAATATCATAAAACCGATCTTAGCTCAGGATCCTCAAGGGACACGTTGTATTGGGATCCGTGTAAAATATAGATATTAAGCAACAGCTTTTTTAATCGTGGCCCACACTGGGATTTCTCTTGTGTCGTGGATACATTTACAGACACAAATTCCACACACAATACACCCAGACCCTGAACAACTATCTGCGTATATCGAACCCGCGACCCGGAGCGCAGCAGCTAACTGCACTAACCGTGCCAATAGTTGGTCAGATAGGAAGCTGACCTCAATGTATTTGGGAATAAACTATGCTGGCATAGACTACGAGCTATGCCAAATGTCTGGTCAACAGCTACTCTATGTATGTTGTCGTTAAGGTAAATCTATAAACACATGAGGAATTTATCGTAATTACTTTAGTACTTACGCTACGATATTCTGAGTAAACATTGAGTACGTATTAAGTAAATATAAGTCGAGAAAACGTTTGAATATTATCCTCGTCCATACGAAAATATTAGCCACGAGACTATGCGCCCTTATCACATAAATTCTAAACTATCGATCACTGTCGTGTCTACATGCATAATCATTACTAATGTCAAAACATAAATCTAAACATAGACGCGCTAAAAAAGAGGCCCACTTTTATTCGGTAGTTCAGTTGTCACTAATTGAAATCTGCTGTCCTCAAATCAGAACTGAAAATAATAACTGATGACCGTTCGAGCAGGAAGGTTCTCGAGTGGAGACTACACACCGAAAATCGCAGTTCGGGAGGGCCTGCAATGAGATGCGAAATATACAGACGTTCTGGTGAAGGTAGCTGGGAGTAATTGGAAGCGGACGGCATGTAACCGGTCCTTGTGGAAGTCTTTGGGGAGGCCT
The DNA here is from genome assembly GCA_947459985.1 of Diloba caeruleocephala. NCBI lineage: Eukaryota > Metazoa > Arthropoda > Insecta > Lepidoptera > Noctuidae > Diloba > Diloba caeruleocephala. Next base: position 11,974,342 of record OX381618.1, read on the forward strand.
TTGTTCTGGAGTGAACGTCCTTCAGCTGATGCATGAATTATTGTAAAGTTCATCATCATGTCACCCAAAAAAGTCCACTGCCGTACAGAAGAACTGTAAAATGACTGGTTAGATGCCTTGTGTCGTCATAATTTGTCTGTACTCCGTCGGGTGGGTGGTGAGCGCAGTATGGCTACTGTTTCACAAAATGTACGCTGCTGGTACTCTGGCCTCTGGTTTAAAGTCACTAAAACGCCTTTTACGACATGAAAGGGATGAGCTGGAGTAGTACTTTACCCCTCGCGTGTTAATTGCCGGCAGCCGTGAAGACACAATAGATTTTTAATTGTGTCTCGTTTACGACACGCAATGAGTTAATCCGGACACCACAGGGATATGAATAAAATATGAAATGATAAAGTTGATAGTAATGAAATACTTGAAATAACGTCATTCGTAAACAAGACGAGGACAAATGTCCTTCATATTTAGACCTCCTATTACAGGTGTTAGCTTTCCTGAGGCAGGTCATAAATAAAGCAGTGTCGTACGTTTACTTTCATATTTGACGGTGAGAAGATCTGATGGAAAGTGAAACTATGATTTAGTGCCGGCCGTCGACATCGGTGCGTTTCGAAAACTAGTGTTTGGTTAATTGCGTATCGACGATTACCCCTTTATTAATAAGTATGTGGCATAAATAAGCAAGTTTTATTTATTGGTCTTTAAATGTAGTCAATAGATTAATCTTGGCAATTTTCTCTACGTTAGTAGCTTCGTGTATAGATTTTTGGAAAGCTAGCAAAATCTTACATTGAATAGGAATTGTGTTTCAGTTATTTACCGACTTCAAAAAAAGGAGAAGATGTTTCTAAGGTTTCTAAGCATGTACGTGCGCATTTTCCGTGTGGTGTCCGGATTAAGAGGTGTTACCACCAACGGTGTTAAAGAGGCGATTGAGCGGAATCAAGGCTCCAAAGTGTTCGCAAGAGACAAGTCTATTGGGCAAAGTCGTATTATGAAGCTGAAGACCGAGGACGGCAGTGTAGCGTCGACTAAGCCAGAGGTTTTGAGAGAGATTGAGAACTTCTACCGGCAGTTATACACCTCGGTTACATACCTACCATTGGCTCTGACAAAGACCCGCGAGCCAAACTAACCCGACACTATACCGAGGATATCCCGGACATCAGCCTGTACGAGATTAGGATGGCCTTGAAACAGCTTAAAAATAACAAGGCGCCGGGTGGGGACGGAATTACGACAGAGCTTCTGAAAGCGGGTGGCACACCGGTACTTAAAGTCCTTCAGAAGCTATTCAATTCCGTCTTACTCGAGGGCACAACGCCGGAAGCGTGGAATAGAGAAGAGGTGGTCTTCTTCAAAAAGGGTGATAACACCCTATTGAAGAATTACAAACCCATCTCACTTCTGAGCCATGTTTATAAGCTGTTTTCAAGGGTCATCACGAATCGTCTCGAGCGCAGGTTTGATGACTTCCAGCCTCCCGAACAAGCCGGTTTCCGAAAAGGTTTCAGTACCATAGACCGCATACATACGCAGGTTATACAGAAGACCGAGGAGTATAATCTGCCACTATGCTTGGCGTTTGTGGACTATGAGAAAGCCTTCGATTCGATCGAAACCTGGGCAGTGCTGCAATCTCTGCAGCGGTGCCACATTGACTATCGGTACATTGAAATGTTGAAGTGCTTATACAGAAACGCCACCATGTCGGTCCGAGTACATGAACAGAGCACGGGGGCAATTCCATTGCAGAGAGGTGTGAGACAGGGGGACGTAATTTCCCCGAAACTGTTCACCGCTGCAATGGAGGATGCCTTCAAGCTGCTGGAGTGGAAAGGATTCGGCATTAACATCAATGGCGAGTATATCACTCACCTTCGATTTGCCGACGATATCGTAGTCATGGCAGAATCGCTGCAAGAGCTCAGCACAATGCTCGATGATCTCAACAGGGTTTCCCAACAGGTGGGCCTTAAAATGAACATGGGCAAGACGAAAGTCATGTCAAATGCCCATGTCGTGCCCATCCCAATATCCGTTGGGAGCTCTGTTCTCGAAGTTGTTGACGAGTATGTCTACCTGGGACAAACTGTCCAGTTGGGTAGGTCCAACTTCGAGAAAGAGGTCAATCGTCGAATCCGACTCGGCTGGGCAGCGTTCGGGAAACTTCGCAACGTCTTTTCGTCAACAATACCGCAATGCCTAAAGACGAAAGTCTTTAACCAGTGTGTGTTACCAGTGATGACATATGGAACAGAGACGTGGTCACTCACAATGGGCCTCATAAGAAAGCTCAAGGTCACTCAGCGAGCTATGGAGAGAGCTATGCTTGGTATTTCTCTACGAGATCGAATCAGAAATGAGGAGATCCGTAGAAGAACTAAAGTTATCGACATAGCTGCAAGGATTAGTAAGCTAAAGTGGCAATGGGCAGGGCACATTGCTCGTAGAACTGATGGCCGTTGGGGCAAAAAGGTTCTCGAATGGAGACCGCGCACCGGAAAACGCAGCGTGGGACGACCTCCAACGAGGTGGACAGACGACCTGGTGAAGGTCGCTGGGAGTCGTTGGATGAGAGCGGCATGTGACCGCTCCTTGTGGAGATCTAAGGGGGAGGCCTTTGTTCAGCAGTGGACAACCTGTGGCTGATATGATGACGTGCGCATGTGACCGCATAAGTAGTGGTATTTGAAGTGAACATCTCCGTGCTTCGGAGGGCACATAAATACGTCGGTCTCGGTCGTTGTTGGTAAAAGGCAGTCGTTAAGTCAAGTTGGAGGCCTTTGGGCGGCTTGAACAACTCTGACGAGGTTGGCCACTAACCACACGAAAAGAAGAATATTTTAGTAATAGCTTAGATTAAAGGAGGTGAAAAGTGTTACAGAACACACAGTTTTGATATCGATTGGCCACATGCTGCATGCTTTACGGCGCCCAGAAAGCCCAGTCCCGCACCGCCTGAAATCCAATGTATGTACAGCATTGCCCCACATTCGCTCTACTTTTAAATTTACGGATGCGAGTTTTGCGCGATCTTTGTCAAAAGCAGCGCAGGTGTGGAGCGATGATCTAAAGTGTTTAGACATTTGAAATACACTTCATAGATTAAAAATAGTCGGTTGATGACACCTAGTTTTAGTATTATTAGCTAGTAGGTCATCGACAGTAATTACATGTAATGTTTGCCGCGGGGGACAGATCCACGGGCCAGCGTAGCAGGTGTGCGCACGCGCTTCACACGTCATCTTGATTAAACAATTGACCAATTTATAATATCTTTAAATAGGTATTCAAAGAATTTATTTCTCGTCGCTAATAGATCCGTGTTAATTGATAAAATTATAAACGCGAAAGTTAGAATGTATGTTTATTTCACATTCACGCAGGCATGGCGGAACGACAATGAATCGATTTGTCTAGAATTCGTTACACAGCTAAAATATATTCTGGATAATGGACATTAAATCCTACATTCATATCCCATCTATTCACCGAAATAAAGTGTGGCGGTCTGGGTGTGTTGTGTGCTCATTGTGGATTTTGCCATAATCACCAGGCTTGGCAGACAGGTTCGCGATCGCAGTTGAGTTGTTAATGTACTTGATGGATGCTGCTGCCCATTCTCCCGCTAATCCTATAGTCGCCTTTTACAGCACCCACGGGATGGGATGGGTTGGTGCTATTCGTAGCCCGCACCACACGGCCTTTCATATCTAATAACTTTTAACACGAGCTGAGCAAAGAACACTGTTATTTAAAAATAGAGATAACACGGTTGGTACAGTGGCTTATACAGAAGACTGTTGCGCTGTGGGTCGCGGGTTCGATTCTCGCACGGAACTAATATTTGTATAACCTGCAAGTAGTGTTCCCGGTCTGGGTGTATTGCGTGTGAAATTTATGTCTGTAAATGCATCCACGACACAGGAAAATCCCAGTATGGGGAAACGTTTTAATAAAATAGAAAATAAACTGCTTAAAATATTAATTCAGTTTATTTTATTTATAGCTGTAATGTTTTATGTGTTCTGATCTTGTTTCTTTTAGATAAATTATACTAGTTAGTAATAACTGAACTACCGAATGAAATTACGCGTCTTTTTTGGTGCATCTCGTTTTATGTTTGACATTATAATGAGTACTAATTATGTATTATAAATGAAGAGACGACAATGATTGATAATTTATGTAATAAAGGCACCAAGATTAATGGCTAATATGTTCGTATGGCAATACTCGCCAAGTTTTTATTAAATTTTTAACGTTCTGGCCAATACCTAATGTTTACGTACCATGTCGTAGCATAGGTACTAAAATGCATTTCGACAAATTCCTCATGTATTCATAGATTTACCTCAACGACGACATGCGTAGAGTAGCTATTGGTAGATTTTTTACATTTTGTGATGAGTATATAGATTATAAGCCCCAACATTAATTTAATCATAAAAAAATGCTCGGTCAATATGTTATGCTAAATACTTTATTAATAGTTAGTATACATTCTGCTATTAATCAATATTAGAATCAATCTTTAATATCGGTCAGTGTATGATTTTACCAGAGCTTTACTAAGCACGTGTTGTGTAATAAAAATCTAATTGCTGACTATAAACACGTGGGCGGTAAATACAAATGTATTCTTCTATGAAACAAACCTCTTTTAATCGATCACCTTGATAAGGAACATAAAATTATAGTTTGGTGTGTAATGCGATCGAATTAAGATAATACTACGTAGACATTACTGTGATGTAATATATAGGTAGGTAAATTATATTTAGATAGAAAGATCCATAATAAATATAAAATGCTGATGTAGTGATGATGAAACTGAGCAGGATTAGGATCTGTAGTCGTGTATCGGGTCGTTGAGTTTCTTGCAATATGGTTGAGCTAAGCGATGCTTGGGAACGGGCGCCGTTTGTCGGGACCAATGACTATAAAGGACCGGTCAGCCTATAACTGCCATCACAAATAAGTTATTATAATTATTATAATAATTTGTTCCTTCTTTACGCATTAACCTACATTTTCCTTATTACATATTTTACCTTAGTAATTTATACCAAACAACATTGTAATGTAAATGTAAAAAAGGCTTGCCGGGTCTTCCCCGTAGGACCAACGGGACCAGGAAATTGGAACCATGCCTCTAAAACTCTGAAGTTACACATGTGCCAGTACTTGGTTTATTTTAAAAAAGAAAACACCTTTGACTAATCATCATCACGGCCGAATGAAGTCCACTGCTGGACACAGGCCTCCCCCAAAGATCTCCACAACGACCGATATGGCTGTGTTGTGGGCTCAATGGGGGGTTTTGCCATAATCACAATCGCCACGCCATAATAAGCTATCCATAAAATCTAAAAAGTTATTACACAATCATAGCTTAATTATGATTATGTACCTGTTCCCCGGCTTTATCTGATCAAACAGATCTTCATAATATTATAGTCAGCGTTTTTTACAACTAGCAACAACAACTGAACCATTACGTCTTCATAATAAGTATCTAATAGATTAGATTTTTCTAGTTTTACACCTTAATAGCCTCGCAACGGATGTGCTTCATTATATCCAAATAGTTACCAAACAGTTTTTATTTACATTCAACCTACATGGTGTTGTAAAAAAATTGCAGTCTTCCAGTCACAAGTTGTTGCTTGCCAACAGCTCTACGCGGAGGTATTTTGTAATAGGTACGAACAATCTCGGTTATTATCCCGATTATAATCGGTATCTGAATTCAGACAAGGGTGTGGCAGTGAGTTGGGTTATGACATCATGGCGATCAGTCACCCGTATTTTTAGGTTCCCTAATTTAATTATGTCAAATTCAGGAGCATGACAAACATTTCATGCTATTTCATCACTATTATAAGAAAGATACTTATTGTATTTTAATTAATATGCAGTACACCTACACAATGACAACTAAGAACGCTTATTCATTAGCTATAACACGTCCATAATTTTAAATTGTCAATTGTCTTTTTTAATATTAAAAGTCTCCGACGTTCGATTTATATGTAAACGATTAGCGATAACACAAATGTTTTCGTTCATCTTCTGTATTTTACGACCGTATAAAGATTTGTAGTCCGCTCAAATAAATTCCCGGTTTGTAAAACCAATCTAGTGCGCAAGATAAGTACTCAAAACACAAATCAAAGAGCTACGTAGATTATATATATATTTATAGATTTTACTATTCAACCAACATTATCGACGATTCCTGGTACTCCTCTCGTCCTCGCGTCGATAAAAGTGATACGTAATATATACCTATGTATGTATGTATGTATGTAGGTTACATACAACATCAACCTTTAAAATTATAAGATGAATGAAATTTGACAGGTTTAATAAGTGCTCACGTTAAAGGGTTGTCAAACACATGATATATTAAACTCATCCATTTACAAGCAATCCTTAGTTATTACTTATTAAAAGGCTCGTTGAATGTGCCTGTAACAAAACAAAATTGTTCACTTCATGTAAAAAGGAAACTGTTCCTCACATATCCCATAACATATTCGCAAGAACAAAAGTTAAATAAATAAACTTGAACGCCATCATAATAACTTTTCTGAAATATGTATTGTGATTCAGAATGTGCAAAAAGAAGAAGACTAACTATGACCCTAGAACCCACCAAGAATTCAGCATCTCATTAATCACATCTCAGAACATCCCTTTGTTAATACTAACTGCGATTCATTTAGTGTTCCTTTTTAATAATATTCAAATAAAACTATGGTTCATAATTGAGAAAGACGGATACAATAAAAAACATACCTTCTTGTTTTTTGGGATGGAATTGGATATTAAATTCCGTAGATTTGTACTTAGAAATAGTTTGTTACCTGATTAAACCGAGTCGGAAATCAACCTTCCTGGAACTTAATAATTTACGTTTATCTTTTTGAAGAACTTAAGGTATCAGAATGAGCTTGTGGATGACGTCCGATAACATACACTAATCTCTAAACCTGCTTTGCATGTAATCTAAAAACAGTCCTGGTGGAAATTAATATCCGAAACACTTGTTTGTAACTCACATTTAATACTTTGCATGTATAGCTACGCATGTTCATCTAAAGCTAACATATTTAGTCAACGGAAAGTTAACGAATGTTTCGGACTACTTAGGCAAACAAACTCAGGAAATGTATGTCTAAAAAACCGCACGAAACATCAGTAAACACCGACGTACACATCTTAAAGAGTTCGAGCGGCCACTTGATCGGCGCAGCTCGACACCTCTAGTGCTCACATCCGTGTTACATAGATACTACCATGTTCACTTTCTACATCCAACCGTAACGCGAAGATAATAAAACTGAAAGTGATACCGCTAGAGGCCAAATGTGTGTTCCCGATCGCAACGGTTAGTTACTTCAATGAACATGTACGATTTCGTTTATTGAGCTCGACAAAATGAGGTTTTAATGCGAACTATGTTTGGAATTATAAGAAGCAAAAACTGCGAGTCACTTAACGATGCAAGGAGATTATGTAAACGCTATTTAATCTAGCAGTTAAGTAAGGTTGCATAATTTTTATACGATAAAATCTCGTAATGCTTTGTAATTAATATCTTTCTTGTGCAGTACTAAATATTAGTAACGGGAAATCAGTTTACCACTAAGAGAAAACCATAAGAGTTTCAGTGACGCATAACGCCTTACAAGATACTACATTTCCTGGAATAAATCACTCAAACCGCAATATTATATTCTTCCGCGTAACAAAATTAAACCAGTAGAAGTCACACCAGCTAAGTGCTATTAAATAAAATCTTACATCAATCAATTTAATGAGTTTGTTAAATTGCGCAGTATGACTTTCGCGGACGGCCTTCTGGCGGCAAGGCCGGCGACACATAGGCTAGCCTGACCACTGATCATAATAAAGCATCTATAAGACTTCTTACATATAGGTGTCTAGATGTTAGATTTCGCAAGTTATATCTATGACGTGACAGACAATACGATTGGGTGCTTACGCTAACGGTGTAAAATTGGTAATTTTATGTTAGAAACTAGTTAATGGCAATAGCTATCTTTAATATTCCATGAGGTGTCCAGATAAAGAATATAGCACCACTCCATCTCGTGTGGATGTTGTAAAAGGTGACTAAAGGACTCTTAACCAGAAGGATCAGCAGCAGCGTCCCTCCTGTGTAACAGTAGCCATGCTGTGCTCACCAACTCCCCTGACAAGCGTGGTGAGTAATGGCAAATTCCCCCCAAAGTGATGACTAAATCGTGGAAATCTATGGGGGAGGTCTTTGTTTAGCAGTGTCTGATCTTCTTGTGTGACATGATGATGATAACGACATATAGTTAAACGTTTCCTAATTAGCAATGCAACAAATATAACTACAATTTTATTTTATTTAATAATATATAATATCATTACTCATTAGCGATATCCTCAACATATTTTGTTTTAATCAGAATATAAAAGTCACTTAAAATTATAATTATTTTAAAATACACCACCAAATCAACGTGGAAGTGATTTAGTTAAGTGCCAAGTAACAACACCTGTACAATATTAATGACATGTATTTTAATTTCTCACGTAAAAAACCTCTCGTTGTATTTGTTTAACAATTAGTTTTGCGCGTTAACAACCTAATACCTTCTTAAGCATATTTGTTTTGACCTTAAAATCGAAGCAAATAATTCATATCTGCCTTAATCATTTATAAAACACGGTATAATATTTAGTAAAGACTCGCGTTGTGATTTTTCTTGTTCATTTGACAAAAGGAAAGTGTATGAACTATGTTCTGCGCGTTGCGGAACTTCCGCAACCCAATTACTGGATTATACCGGTATATCGATATACTTAGGTTTAAACCGGTTGCCATAATTTCGTTCTTCTAACTTCCTGTAATGATTGTCATAGATGTTCGTAAGACAGCCGCGAGTGACAGCTCTCCAGGGTACGAAAGAGACTTGATGTGGAAATAATGGTCGCCCATCCAAAGTCTGACCGCGGCATGCGCAGCTTCACCTTGTAAATCGACCATTCTGCATGGTAGCCATTTAAATTAGCCACAAGCCCTCAAGTTTCGCTGATTATCTATGAAGTATAAATCATTCCTCAATCACGCAGACCACTAACTTGATCGAGATATCCGTTCAGATGGAATAGATTCCATTAAATTTCGCGCAAAGCTGCCTCTGGTTCGTTATCAATCAATTTATCTAGCTTCACTAGCAAACATGCCAGATTTGTTGACCCACTACTCGCTCGACCGGTTTGAAGCTCTCAATGGACCGTAGGCCATTCAATGTTATTTAGCTGTAGGTATATTAAGTTGATCGGTAACCTCTATACTTACTTTTTTAACTATTTAAATAAATTATCTTGTATTAATCTACTGTACAAAATCCGACATGTATGCAGTGTTCATCTCCGGACCAGACTTTTGTATGTAGCCTTCACAGATTAGTTCCCAGTTCTTTGATATTTTAAGACTCTCATCATAATGCTTTATTATTTCATCACGCCGTTGCAATGACGTAAAAAAGATAGGCTGTCATAAGAATACCAAGGCTACCAACAAGAGACTACACATTTGTTACCTTAATCAAGGTGATTTATATAGTAGGTACCCATTTCTGCACATATAGCGCGGTTGTATGGTAATTTATCTCGTGGTATTTATTATACTTTTTGTATCAACAGGCGGGGCTTTTGAGAACCGAGCATGGAGAATATTGGATTGAACCGTCCAACCAAGTGTCTACCGATATTTCTGAAGGCAGACCACATGTTATATTTAGAAGATCAGCAGTTGACAAAGTTGAAGCATGGCATAGAGCTAAAAGAGAAGTAGACAGCAGGACACACAGCAACACTCAATTCAAGAGAGATAATCACAAGAAGAAGACATCGCAAAACAAACGAACACATCAAAACGCGAAACGGTATCGTGAAAGCAAAGAAGCAATGGACAAACGTAGAAGAGAATACTTAGAACAGAGGCGAAGAAGAATGGAAATGATGAGGAAAAACCCTGCAGAGTTTAGGAGACAACAAAGTATCCTCCGAATGGAAGAACGGAGGTTACAGTCCAACTCAAAGAGTAATTCAATAGAAAGTAGCAGATCTTCGAATCAGGCGTCATTGGAAACGTGGAGGAATAACCGAAAAAAGTTTTCTGATGAGAAAAGGTTACGACGAATTAGAAATAGGCGACGAAGAAAGCGATCGAAGAACTGCGCAACGAAGCAGCCGACGTACCTGTGGAGGAAACAAAACTTACAGAGGCAAGACAAGACAGCACGACAAAATAATGACAAGGTAACTGGTACAAAGAAAAAACATTTACATACATACTGTATTTTTGTTTATAATGGACTGCCATTATAAACAAAAATACCCCATCGAAGTAAGGGCGGCTTCTGATCGTAGATCGTCACTGATTAATTCGCTGAATGGCAAGATGCAATTTGGTTATTCTGTTTAAATCTGTTACTGTAAATATCGTTCAAGGCAAATTTTGAGTGAGCGAAATTAAATAACTGCTTACATATATCCCTAGACCTCCCTAGACTACTTCTTACCTAAATTAGTGGAAAGCCATATAAAAGATTTTTCACCATTATAGCTAATTCACGCAATTTAATACAGAACCGTCGCTATACTCACCACCACAATCTGGCACAACATGCATCTGATGGTGCAAGACGGACCACTCGATCCGTGAGCAAGCCACGCCATGTTGAAGTTTTATTAGTCGCCGACAAATCTATGACCGATTTCCACGACCAGGGCAATTTGGAAACATACCTGCTTACGATTATGAATATGGTACGTATAAATTAAGTGTTTGGTTTATTACTAGGTTCATTTTAAGTTGAAGGCCTTATGACATGGTCAATTAAAGTCACCTTCCAAAATACCTTCTAAAGATCGCTTATTAAATGATCCTCTCCTAAGTCAGTTACAACGTTTTAATTATGAATGCATAACTAATATATTGTTATTACTATCAGGTATCCTCACTCTACATGGACCCTTCGATCGGTAATTACATTAAAGTGGTCGTGGTAAAAATTATCCTCGTAGAAGAAATTCAAGCAGCCCCTGATTTAGAGGTATCGACGAACGCAGATATAACACTGGCGTCGTTTTGTCGCTGGCAACAGCAACTGAATCCTGAAGATGACACCAACCCTCATCACCATGATGTTGCCATCCTAATTACCAGGCAAGACATCTGCAGCCAACATGACGCCCCTTGTAGGTATGAAATATTTCAATCATTTATAACCATCATTATAAGAAAATCCCGTGACTTCGTTCCTATTATAATTATAAGTTTACACATAAGTCAATTCTAGTCCTCTACTGATCATGAGCCTCGCATGACCGTTACAATTTGCAGTGTTTGCAAATGTTTGCCGAGAGTCACATGGCTCAGTTTTGTAGCTATAGTTTCCAAAGTCTTCTTTTTACTTCTTTATTTGCACATAAACAAAAACAAATTGCTTCCCTATCGGGACGCCATTTGGCCTACCGGTTACCGTGCTCACAACGCGACGCGGCGGAAATACAGAAGTAAAGGGGCACCAAAGCATATTAGCATTTCTTTTTTGCATCGAGACAAGGTCAATGGCTGGAGCAGCCGTCTGTTAGTAAAGTAAACAGAATCGCGATGAGTAACCGACGCAGAAATAGAACACTTTCAGATTTGAACACCTGGACGTAGGTGCCTCTAATAGTTTCTAATCGGTTCGGTCGGTTTTCCATTCATTTACGTCACTTTCAATGATATTTAATTGAAAGTTACGTGGTACACGCCTACATCTAAAAAATCTTTATTTAAATGTAACGGAAATGTTGACGTTTAAATAAATGCCTCTCTGTCATTAATGTGTTGGATTACAGTGATAAATAGTCTGCACACATTCTCGTCCGAAATTATTTCTAGTTCGTGTTTTTTCTGATTCAAAAACACGATGCATCAATCGAAAGAAATTACGAATCTCACATTTTAAATTATAAACATGTAGCTAATAATCAATCCTGTATGCAATTGGTAGAGACCACAACACGACTGGCTTATGTTTGAAGGCTTTGTTTATATATTTTGACATAGATGCTAAAATAACTTCACCTAGATTCCCGACGGATACTTGTATTGTAAAATCAGCGTTCAAAATTAAAATAAATCATATTGTGTTGCATTCGGTTCTCATCGGCTGAGGGGCCGCGGGCGGTGGCCTGTAAACTCGCACACATGCTGCATAATGTTGGTCGTGTTTAGTCTGCACGCTATTTAGTTTTAACGTTTACTTTGTCGATACAATCCGCAGAACACTTAACGCTCAACACTCAATCAGATCGGCACCGCAATGTCTGACCAAACATACTTGTCATAATATTCAAACATTTGTTCCTTATCAACAACTTTCATTGTACAATGTTACTATTTTTAAATAAGATAATAAGATTAAGATACGTTTACGCACATCACTCGATGCAATGACTTTTTATCTTTTGACGCAAATCTTATTGTGTAGAAAGATTTGATAGTGTATGATTTGACATTGAACGATTGCAGTTTAGACACAGATGTGCGAAATGACGCTTGTCTCTTAAGTGAATTGTACTTAAATAGCTGCATTTAAGTTAGATGTGCAAACAGACTAATGGCGTATAAGAAAAGAATTTCAGTATTACATTCTCAACAAAACTATCTATATTGAAATTCACTTAAATTTTAAAAGAAAATAATGCAGAAATAATCCATCAAGTTCACAGTGACGTGCAATGATTGATAAAAAACATTGCCAAAATGCTGGAATTGTCGACGAATTGCTGTTTACATCATTATCGGTTTTTTGCGTATATTTGCGAATCGCTAACGGCAGAGTACCGGTCCGAGCAGTCACATCAAAAACGCCGACATTAAGGCCAAGGATGTTGGGTGGCTACAAATTGGGCATTCATTATTTTAACAAAAGCCTATAACCATATAGCGTTATATAATTACGAATACGATTTTTGGTCATGCAAAGTTTTGTTCGTTGCACAAGAAGACTTGTAACAGCCACTTGTACTCATCAACATAACATAAATAACGTATATGGCGTTCATTTTAACAACGGCATGATGAAAGCTAATAAAAAACAATTCTAATAATTCACTGCAAATGAATAAATTAAATCTACATGAAATTAATTCAAAATCTAAACGAAAGTTTTGCCGACAGAATATTTTTGTGTTATTAATTGTTGCAACATAGATAAAGTACAAAATAAAACGTAGGTATAAGGAGTACTTTTTGGGCTGAATACAATTTGCCGTTTATTATCCCTGATGCTTGTAAAAGTACACATGTGTAGGCATTAATACTGTTGCGAAGTAATAAGTTAACAAAATATTTCTGTTTCTACAAGACGTAACGCGTTCATTTCCCAGAGACCTGGATTCTATGAAGATAAGCAGACTCGCCTTACGTAACTTCCTACCGCAAGCTACATACTATCGGATGTTTTTATACAGTTATGCCCTCATCAATCTTAGTTTCTTCACAGAGAATGCTAAAGGCTGAAATTAATAATCCTTCTATTCCAAAATATTTTGATTTGGGATTGAGGATTTGTGTTAATTGTGATCCTAATACAAAAACAGCTCAAGTTAAAATCTTAAATGTAAAGATTTTGGATTAGATTAATTATTAATTTCGTCCGTAAGTGGTACTGATATACACGAATTCTTTTTAAATAATGAGACAATCAACACTCTTTTACGTCAGGTATGTGTTAGTAAAAAGCGTTTAGAAATGAAAATACTCATTGATCACTTCAATTATTGACTTCATCGAAGCAGAATACATGATTCTATTGTTTAAAATGAAAAACATAAGACTTATCATTTATCTAAAGAACGGGAATAAAGAATTTACACATGGTTGAGAAAAGCGGATGGAGAGAGGAAATTTTATTTACAATTGTTATCGCTTTATATTCACCAAACAGATAACAGTTTACACAGCGTCGACAAACACACTGCTGGCGATACTAAAACTAATGCAGCATGTAACACGGTACTAGAATAAGTTATGAAAGATTCAGCCAATTGTGTGTCTTAAACCATTTAGCTTGCTACTAAGGGATTATTTTGGGACCTTCTACTTTTTCACACACTCATCAGCACACTTAGCCACTCAGTGTATGCAGATGCTTAACACTGGGCGACGGCGTCCATTACAAGCGTTGAAGTCAGGCGGCACACCGACAGCGGGATCGAGTTGTTAACTACATTAATTCGTATTCAGATCACGCATACCCAAAAACCAGTGTAATGAATGCAATGAGGAAGCTCGGTGCTTCGGTAAACGGTACAAACGAGTAGTCGAATGTTCTGGGAAGGCAGCAATCAAAACAATTGTCGGAACTGTGTCGATGCAAGCCCCGGGCGGTCTGTGGCACATGCATTATCCACGACCGTTTAAAAATTGCAATCATCAGTATATAAACATCTATGAATATTATTACTTTTTTATTAAAGTGCTCGTGAGAACTGAATATCTTATTAATTATAATGAACTATCTTATTAATTGAATTGAAATAACTTACGGAAATATAATTAACTCATTCTATATACTTACGTACATTCCGTGTCTGACGCTCGCCGCAGACGGTCGTGCAGTGCTCGCGCTCCCCGATCAGTGTGCCGTGTAGTGTTTTTTCGCAATCCGTTCCGTCGGATTGCAGTCACTTCACATAAATCACGCGTTGCCTTTGTCAAGGCGACTACTGATTTTATTTCTTTCACCGACTATATTCATCGAGTTATTGTGCCCCTTCAGGGAAAAACCACTGTTTGGTGGTCCTCGGCGGATACCTTACGGTGCCAACGAAGCCGAGTGGGGTGTTGACCCGGCACACCCGCCTAGCCCCATCAGGGCAAAGCAGTTAGTCGGCAGCGGACTAGGACCACCGGCCTTGGGGGCTACCCTAGTCGACCCTAGTTCGAGTCTACGTTTTCAGGATATACAGTCTCTTGCGGGCGATACCTTATCGCCCCTTGCAAAAGAGCTGTCAGGGACCCGTTTGCCCATTAAGACTGGCCACGGATGGTACTAGCTTAGGGCTCACCACAGGTACACACACCTCCCTGCCTACACCCGGCAGGGAGGGGTTGTTACACACCCCCGGGCCCATCCAACCCGGGAGGTTAGGGATCGCGTAAATCGATTGTCCTCTACGCTTTAAGCGTATTTCTGTTTTTTCTTTTTGTCCCACGTCCGCCATTTTGTTTGCAAAACAAAATGGCCGACGACGCCACGCTACTTAAAAATATTAGGGAGATCCTTCTAAAAGACCCCTACATTGCTGCCAACTATGGCAGCCTTCTGTCCCCAGGCACAAAAGTGCAGCCCCCCTATCCCGAACCCAAGAAAAGGGGCACAACCCCTGAATTGGATGCCGGCATCTCATCCGCCCCTCAGGCAAAAACCCCCCTCCCCACCGCCAGCACGAACGCCTCCACGTCCCCCGACGCCGACATGCCCTCGGACATGTCGGACATGTCAGAGAGCGAGGACTCTCCTGCTCCTCCCCAAAACCCCTCCTCCGATTCGGCCTCTGACGAGTTCCAACTCGTCAGCGGTAGCCGTAAAAAGCGGGCCCGCAAGGCCAAGTCCTCCGCACAAGCTGCGCCCGCTAAAGCCCCGAAAACGGACGAGGCTTCGTCCTCCGCTCCGCCCTCTGCCCCTGTCCCCACAACGGCCACTTCTCAGGCCAGTCTTCCCCCTACCCCTACCCCCGCTAATTCCCAACCCCAATCCCAGCCCACCAAGGTCCCTAAAAAGGACAAAAAACCGCCCGCAATCTACATTCAGGCCAAGGACAAGTGGAATGACGTGTCCAAAATGTGTGTTGAACTAGGTATTAACTACCTAAGTGCCCGCACCACAGCCGTCGGCGTCAAAGTGGCAGTTCCCACTGCCCAAGACTTCAGGTCTTTGACCCGTGCCCTACAGGACCGCAGCGTGTATTTCCACACGTACTCCCTCGCCGAGGAACGCCCACTCCGGGTAGTCCTTAAAGGCATCCCCAAGGAGATCGACACCGACTCCATCAAAGACGACCTTCTGTCGCAAAGTATCCCCGTCCTCGAAGTTCATCGCATGCACGCTGGTCGCAGCGGTGAAGCTTACGATATGGTCCTCGCCATATGCGAAAAGACCGCCGATAATGATCGGAAGATTTTTAATATCAAGACTGTATGCCACCTCTCAGGCATCAAAATCGAACCTCCCCATCGTTATGGTCCTCCCGGGCAGTGTCACCGCTGCCAACTCTATGGTCACGCGCAGCGACACTGCTACGCCAAACCTAGGTGCGTTAAGTGCCTAGGTGACCACAGCACCTCCGACTGCGATCGCCCCAAAGATCGCACGCTTTGCACAGAGCCTCCGAGTTGTGTGCTTTGCGGTGAGTCGGGTCATCCCGCGAATTATCGCGGATGCCCCAAAGCACCGCGCGCTAACAACAAGGCAGCAAAGCGCAAAGCGGCTACCCAAGCCTTCGCGGCCGCCCATTACGCCTCTCAGGCCCCTCCCACGTCCCAACGACTCAGCCCTCAAAGGCCATCGCCGTGGAACGCGCTGAATCACCAGCAAGCGTTCCCCGCCCTGAGGCCTAGTTTACTGACCCAACAGGCGACCCAAGCGTCAGCGATTCCCTCGCTGATGACCGCCCCCCATACGGCACCGTACCTTCCCGTGCCGTACAACCAACCCGCACCACAAGTGCACTCTCAGAGGGCCGCCCCTCCCTCACCCCTTCTCAAAACTGACGACCTCTCAGTTTGCCTCGGTCTTCTCAACTCTGTCGACCCGAACAGAGTCGCCCAAATGGCCGCAGCCATTAGGGCAAACCAGGGCCAATACGGCCTTATGCTAGTTCTCAGCGACTTCGCTGATGTTTCATCCGCCCTCCTCTCCTACCGCGTTCATCCGTAATGGATTCACAAAGCAGGTGCAGAACAAAACCCCGATCCCTTAAAATAGGCATCTTCAATGCCAACAGCATTAATGGCCAAAAAGACGAAATCGCCTTATTCCTCCGCGACCACCTTATTGACATTATGTTGATACAAGAGTCCTTTTTGAAACCCTCTCACAGGAACCCTAGAATTGCAAACTATGATATAGTGCGCAACGATAGGACCCACTCCCGTGGAGGAGGCACTCTTATCTACTATAAGAGATCCCTTTATTGCATGCCCCTAGATACCCCGTCCCTTTCCAATCTAGAGGCATCTGTGTGCAGAATAGGCATGACAGGTCATCAACCGATCACTATAGTGTCGGCTTACCAATCCCCCAATGCCCAAGACGATCCAATCCAATCGGATCTCGAAGCACTCTTCGATCTAGGCGACTCCGTCATAGTGGCGGGAGATCTCAATGCCAAACATGAGTCTTGGAACTGTCTCACCCACAACCACAGAGGAAGTAAATTATACTCCCTCAGTAACCTCCTCAATTTTGACATCATCGCCCCGATGTATCCCACTCACTACCCCAGCAATGTTAATCATCGCCCGGATATACTCGACATAGCACTTCTAATGAATATCAACCTCAAGTTGCATTCCATTGAAGTACTACAAGAGCTAGACTCCGATCACCGTCCTGTGATCCTTCACCTCACCTCCCGCTTTGGCCCCACGGACACAGGGCTACCCCCTCAGACCATTGTGACGACGGACTGGAGGAAAGTTAGGCAACGCCTCAACGACCCCTCGTCCGCTCAGTTAGATAGAATTCCCGAATGCATAACGTCAGTCGCAGACACGCTAGGCGCGATCGACTCCCTCACCGGGCATGTACAGTCCGTCGTGGACGAGTGTTCACGGCGAGTTCCTGCGATGGAAGACCATCGCATGAAACTCCCTGACGATGTACGTGCACTGATGACGGAGAAGAACGCAGCCCTTAGAGCGTACTCATCTTTTCCCAGCGAACCCAATCGCCTCTTTATGCGCCACCTGCAGCGTGCTGTCAAGGAACGTATCAAGGAGTGCCGAGAGGCTAACTGGGATAAGATGTTGGGCGACTTAGAGCCAACCCACCTTGCGTTCTGGCATCTGCAACGGAAACTCAAATCCGAAACATCCAATGCTGTCCCCCCCCTCAACCGTCCCAACCAAAGGCCGGCCTTTGATGACGACGAAAAATCCGAATGCCTAGCTGACAGTCTAGAAGCGCAATGTTCCCCAAGCACTCTACCTGTAGACCAAGCTCACCTCAAAAAGGTTGACGCTGAAGTCGAACGTAGAGCAGCTATTCCGCCTGCCGAGGACCCTGACGACCCCCTCCCTCCGGTCACGGCAGACGAGGTCAGAAATCTCGTGAAAAAGATTCACCCTCGCAAAGCCCCCGGCTCTGACGGTATCACCAACAAGGTGATTAAACTCTTCCCCGAACGTCTTATCGCCTTAATGACCGTCATCTTCAATGCGGCATTAAACAATAACCTATTTCCGCATACGTGGAAACAGGCCACCGTTATCGGTATTCCCAAACCCGGTAAGCCCAAGTGCGAGCCTTCCAGCTATCGCCCCATAAGCCTTCTCAATTCTCTTGCGAAGATTTATGAGCGGATTATCTATTCCCGATTAAAGGATTATGCCGATTCCAAGAAACTCATTCCCGACGAACAGTTTGGTTTTAGAACCAAACACTCGTGTGTACAACAAGTCCACCGACTAGTTGAACACATCACGTTCGGATTCTCACGCGGCCTGATGACGGGAGTCCTCTTTTTCGATGTTGCGAAAGCATTTGACAAAGTCTGGCACAATGGCTTATTATATAAGTTGTACCAACTCGGAGTGCCTGACCGTCTCGTTCTCATCATACGAGACTTCTTGTCAAATCGCAGTTTCCGATATCGAATCACGGGCGCTCTCTCTTCCCCCCACCCCATTAGAGCCGGAGTCCCACAAGGATCCGTGCTAGCCCCATTATTGTTCACACTGTACACCAGTGACCTCCCCAAAAGACCTGCTAATACGACCCAATTAGCACTGTTCGCAGATGACACGGCCATATTCTACTCTGGTAGCAGTCCCGATAGTATAACTAAGATCCTCCAAACCACAGCCAACGTCTACGGTAAATGGTTTAGGAAATGGCGGATCGAAGTTAACCCTATCAAAAGTAAAGCCGTCCTATTTTGCAAATTAGGCGACGACCACCCACGCTTCAGGGAGATCTCGATGCTGGGCCAATCGGTTCCTTGGGAACCGCACGCCAAGTATCTTGGAGTCACCCTAGACAAAAAACTGACCTTCATTCCCCACACAAAGATGGTGCGTGCCCGCGCTGCCTTTGTGCTCGGTCGCCTTCACTATATTCTGAACGCTCGTAGTAAATTATCCCTTAGAAATAAGGTGAGAATTTACACCACATGCATTCGACCCATCATGACCTATGCCAGCCCAGTGTTCGCACACGCCGAATCATACCCACTCCGTAGATTAGAAACCCTCCAAACCCGTTTCATGCGCAAGGCCACCGGAGCGCCTCTGTACATGCGAAACGACCAACTCCATTTCGACCTTAACTTGCCGACCATCAGGCAATTTATGAAACAAGCGTCCAAACGCTATCTCGATTCTGCCCTGTCCCACCCAAATCCCCTTGTGGTATCAGCCGCCGACTACGAACCCTCCCGTATCAGTAGAGTACGCCGCCCGAGGCACGTTCTGGTCGATCCAGACGATAAAATCACGTTAGATCACATGAAGAGACTCGCGTTGTCTCGTTCACTGAACACCCGACCGTTGTACCGCCCTCGCCGCCGAGGATGCCCGCCTCACCGACGTCGCGGAGGCCTATCGCCGCGTCACCTTCCCGTTCAAGTTAGCACTTCTCCCTCCCGTCTCTTGCTCGCGCCGGCCCGTGCCGAGCCTGTAGCTTTAAATGTCCCTTAATACAATTTAAATAATACCGATCCAGCTGTCCCCAAAACAATAGCTTGATATCCCCAGCAACGCCCTAAGCCGAGGTCCGTGTCCCGCAGGGGGCGCCCTTAGCGAAAGTTGCTTAGTTTTTAATAATTAATTTAAGCCTGGCTGGAGGCCTCTTTTGGCTTCGCCAGCAAATGACCGGTTAAGCAACCACATTTCCCAGAAATGTATGCGAGAAGCCCAACAAAAAAAAAAAAAAAAAAAAAAAAAAAAAAAAAAAAAAAAAAAAAAAAAAAAATACTTACGTACAGCATTTTATTATTAGTATTTTGTTTTATATATTTATCATTCATGCATTTATGTGCCACTATACAAAGGTGTTGCTTAATTGAGTATTACACGTATGATTTCTTCAGGTATTATTATGCACAAGTGTGAGTATATAGGGTAGAACAATATAATATTGTTTTATTTTGTATTTCATATATTTGTGTATTAATAATATAATAATTGTATGTGCTGGGGCTGCACGTTGCACGTATAGGTGCTGTACGAAAAAAAAAAAAATATATATATTTGTGTATTAATAATATAATAATTGTATGTGCTGGGGCTGCACGTTGCACGTATAGGTGCTGTACGTAAGTATATAGAATACATTAATTAAACGCGATATATTTCCGTAAGCTATTTCAATTCGATGGATGCTGTTCGCGTAAACTTCAGATAATATCTTATTAATTATAAAGATCTATTATCAAAATAATTGATAAAAATCTACGCTAGCTGTCTAAATTACCGTCCATAATAATATTCAAGAATCAGCAATATCTATTATTTATGTATTTTCAAGCAATTCAGAAAAGTAACAACTTTCTTACTGCTTAGAATAGTAACAATGGCTTTTAAGTTCCATTTATTATCTTTAGTAAAGAGAAATCTTGTTTTTTTAATCGTCGGTTTCTCCCACTATCATTACCTACTCCTATATTGTATTTGTGGATACAGTTTACAAACATGAATCTCGCATGCGCAAACACCAAGACCGTTTGTTCGTTTATTTCGTGCCGAAATCGAACTCGCAACCCGGAAGCCAGAAAGCCAATCGCTTGACCACTGCGGCAACCGCGCTGTTGCTCATATATTGCCACTAAAAGTTTGTGTTTCCGTCTTTGTATTATAAATTAGCCGATTAGTTTTTAGGGCGAAACACAAACATTTTAAAGGCTGGGTCTCTGCTTAACTGGATATGTACAAATCGGGCTTTATCTGCCGTAGAACACTAAAGGAGTGTCAGTAGTATGGGTACGTTCATTACGCATAAAGATTCCTTAAACTTATTATCTAATCTTCTTAAGTATTAATCTCTTGCATTATCGAAGGCATATTTCTGAGTAGCGGCTTATGCACAAAGGGCACTCGTTAAAAATAATGATGTCGGTCAATTTTAATTCGTAGTTGTGTCGTGTCGACGCCACGCCGTCTCGGGTGTCCGTCGCGGACCGACCTGCGCGCGCGCTTATCTCTTCCGCTACATGATCGCTAATCTGATAATGTGCATACTCTAGATTAGATTACCTATTGATTGGCATACATTATTGAAATTATCTTTTAATGACATAAAAAATTACGATAGATTTATAATATCAAGAAGAAAAGTATATCATAATCTATCAAGATAAATAATATGACTTGTCTGAATTTATTCACTATCGTAAAATTTATAGTATACGTGTAAAAAACACCCATTCATAACTGACCTGCCAATTTGGGGCTATTTGGGCAACCAACTGATTAAAAGGTTTGGCAGAGGCGTACTGTATTGTCTCTTATGGCTCTCTATTCGGTTTTAGGTATAAAAAATCTGTTAAATAGTACAAGCCTCTCGCCAGTGATACTAATACTTCAGTCGGTGCAGATTAACCGGAAAATAGCTTGCACGTGTTGGAACACGTTCTCGACCATGAAGAAAATCAAGGCGGTTCGGGCACACCCTGCTGTCCGCTAGAGCAAATTATCTCGTGCATACTGTTTACTCTATTTAAATTGGATTAGAATGCTATATCAATATCAGCGGGAAAATGCTCTAGCAGTTCTTCGCTTAAATCTGCGCTGACCCTAAGTCGATTAAAACTGTAGAACTTAATTCAATAAACATTCATAATAACCACATCTTGACCCCATTTAATGCAATTATTTACCAAAAATGGTAAATGGCCGAAAAATGTATGTATTCACAATGGGACTTTCTCCATTCGTTTGATCGTTCCGCCTGAAGCGAGCGAAGACCCAGCTCTCGGTCGATTTCATGTTTGCTGTCAATTAACATTTTTACCGGCGATGGCTTATTATTACTTATTGATCTTGTGGTCACATCGGCTACGAAACATAGAGAATCGATCCTTATATCTGGCAAAGTGTAATTGGGTTTTTCTATAAGACCTTTTTCATTTGTGGTTTTGGTTTGAATATGGCCCGGTAATCGATGACTAACGGTGTACCACATTACGGCTGCCTATCCTTCTGAAGAATATCTATGAAGATTATCATTTGTAACTCGCGAAGTCGCGACTGTGTGTGACCCTTTGGGGGTAAAGCAGCGAACCCGTCACCGAATGTTACGCAAACATTTAGCACCTAAGCGTCACTTGTTTGTGGCATCACAAGGAATAAGGTCGTGAATCGATTATTTCACAAAAGATTCATCTAAGGCTGTAGCCATATTTACCATTATTCATATAGTTTTTTTTTTTCGTGTGGTGTCCGGATTAAGAGTATAGAACTCTCCATTCTCCAGTGGATGTTATAAAATTAGACTTCTTTATTAGAGGTCCTTAGTGGCGACTAAGGGCCTCTAATAAAGAAGTCTAATTTAAAAAATAAAAGGGATGGGCACGAGAGTCCCTACTGTGGAACAGTAGCTACACTGCGCTCACCAACCCGCCTGCCAAGGCGAGAGGCCAAGGATGATTACTGGAAAATTCCCCCTAAAGTGACGAACTATTGTAAAAATCAGGGAGGCCTTTGTTATGCAGTGGACTTCCTTTAGCTGATATGATGATAATAATGATGATAGAATTAGATTAGATATCACTAATTTGTCACATACTTAAAGCATCACCAATACAAAGCTTGACAGTAACCTACACATATCGAACAAACTAAACTGTAAAATCATATATCAGGTACAGGCGCCTCGTAACTGAATCATTGGATACTTAATTTCTCGTTAATTTCACACACACTTTAAAACAAGTGAACAATTAAATAGGTGGCGTAATTTACGAGTCTCCACGTAAAAGGAAAATATTAATTGAAGTTTTAACGTCATTAAAAGGTGATTACACGGTATTGAAAACTTTCTTACGACTACAATAAAACAACCTCTGATTTTATAGCGTAAGGCTGTTAATGAACGCTAATAAACTATAATTTATTAACTACTTGCTGTATTTACAGCTTAGCCGGCGTGAAAGTCCCTAGTTTTCCGGTATGAACACTATCTAAGCTACTAGATAATCTAGAATACCTTCTGAACAAAATTTCATGGAAATCCTTTTAATTAATAATATTAGTAACATCGGTTTCTTTAATGCAAGGAGAGTATTTCGTACTTTAGCAATAGTCGACACCATTAAACCCACGTTTAGCACTAGTGCTGGTTAATGATCGAAATTGTGCGTAAATAGTGGGCAGTTGTTAGCCAACGTCTATACAACACTAGAGTGACCCAATTCTCAAATTGGACTTTTACCACACGTCAAAAACATAATTAAGGATACATAATATGGATAGGCACCATTTTATAATCTAGTTCTTATTTATTAGGTACCTCTCGTTGTATTTATGAATATCTATATCATCGTTTCTATAAAAAAAAAATGGTCGTGTTACAAATATTTAAAATTTATGTTTTATTTTTGTTCTAGGTTACTTATTCTGTTCCATACAAAAGACATCAACGCGACACAAAATAATATTATAATAAATCCTACTAAATATTTCGATAAAATATAAATTGGGCACAAGCTGTCATATCAATAAAAAGATTTATGAATTTATAATAATTAATTTTCTGAAAACCACAATTACTTTAGGGTCGTGACATCTCGATGGTAAATATCGATATGTAAAATATTTTGATGAATCGCGTATCGTAAAGTCGAGATGCCGTTATAAACAAACATATTAATATTAAAAGTTTACTGCACGAGTACGTTTTGTGTATGTATATTGAATTTATTACAGGGAATTTATAGAGCTTTTCATCGGCTTCCGTGTGAGTGAGTCAGCGACGCACGCGTATTTTTAGCCGGCTATTCCCGTTCGCGCCGACTACAAAGAGTAAATTGTTTAGTTTCATAGATATGGCAACGTTTCCTTTCTAACCATTGTAAAATAAATTGAACTTCGAACGTCATTCATAACTTCTTATTATATAACTATCACTTTTCTTTGGAACTTTCCTATTTTTTTATGGAAGTCTAAAATCAATTTTTATTATTCACGAAACCGGAAGGAAGTTACAGTGAATAACCTTTTCTACGATAAAAATCATTGCTATTTTGCGTCACGAGTTTGATTAGTAGCTACGTCGCCGTCCGCCGCACGCTTTAATTAAGTCACGCCCAATGTATGCCTGTATAATTAGCAAGCAATTAGGACTAGCGATTGACATTTCTCATTCATCGCTAGTTCATATGTAAAACTATAA
Organism: Diloba caeruleocephala; assembly: GCA_947459985.1. NCBI lineage: Eukaryota > Metazoa > Arthropoda > Insecta > Lepidoptera > Noctuidae > Diloba > Diloba caeruleocephala. Next base: position 11,999,028 of record OX381618.1, read on the forward strand.
TTATTTCCTCGTTTCCCGTGTGATAACTTTACTCGTGTATTAATTATGTTCATAAAGCTAGATGCTTGTATAATTAAATGTGTTAATTTTAGTTCTTTTAAATATGTAATTTAACTGTAAATAGACTCCCGTGTGGTGCCGGCTCAGAATACCACCACCCCATCTTCTCCCGTGGGTGTCGTAAATGTCGACTAAGGGATTAGCCGGAGGATGGGCAGCAGCGTCCTTCGAGTATGTACATTAACAACTCAACTGCGATCGCCAACCCGTCTGCCAAGCGTGGCGATTATGGCAAAACCCCTCAATGAGCCCACAACACATCCATATCGGTCGTTGTGGTGATCTTTGGGCGAGCCCTGTGTCCAGCAGTGGACTTCATTCGGCCGAAATGATGATGATGAGACATTGTTGATATAATTTATTATTAAGAATGCAGTAGACGTACTCATGCATAAAAATACTAGCATTTATTAATTACAATTATTGCAGTAATAATTTCTGACTCTGCGACTCTTTTACGGAATTTCTATCGAATCGAAACAAGTTCTTGCCTGGATTTAGTTGCTAGCGCGGCTGCCGAATTAGTTCCCGTGCCAGGCGACGCGTTATCGTATTTTTTCATTCAGTAGCAGCCGATGCATTGCAACTTTGCCCGGTAATTGACAAAAGGCTCGCGTTATATTACAAGAAAATAAGGTAGGTATACAATTACAGTACAGTCGCAAACAAACTTTTTGATTAAACTGTTGACTTTTACACAGGAGAAATCCTAGTGAGTGCACAAGGATTTCTCCTGTGTCGTTGGTACAGTAGTGCTATCATCTAAGAACTCACTAGCAAACTCACTTCTGAATAAAAAGTAGTAGAAACAATCCGAGCTTTCACCGTTATTTCAATTCTGTATTCAACGATGTATGGATGTTTGAGCTTAAGGAATTGCACCCCAGGTGCTTAGCCATTGCCCAAATGTACCTTCAAAATATATGGTATGATATGCTTCAATGTACATTGTAGTAATTTCCTATTTACTCTATGATTTGTGAGCACACATTAGCAGTAAACAATTTTGTATGACGATGACTCTACAATAGTTTCCTAGGATAGTCTTCTTCAACGCAATCTTAAGTTTACTAGGACAGGGTCATCGAATTCGTTGTTAATGTCCATACAGAAAGCATATTAGAACCTCTGTGCTAATCGCGCCATCACCGTATATGTAAAAACAACACTAGGTAATGTCCACCATTTCATGTTTTATAAGTACGTACTTTTGTATCAATCCAAGATGGTTCTGAGAGATTATCACTAACGTTTTTTACCAGTCAGTTTAGCGCTGCCCATGAACTTCTATTTTAATACCTAGAATGATGTATAACTATTCCAATGCTGACCGATGGCTTCTCTATACTCCTAACGGTTTATACTGAATGTAATTTTCCTAGTTGCATATCTCACAAAAATGTACATAAATGTCATCATCATACCAGTCGCTGGACGTCCAATAACCATCAGATTAAAGGCCGCACCCATTTGTATTTTGCCCCACACTAAGATTTTTCCTGTGTCGTGGGTGTGTACAGACACAAATTCCACACACAATACACCCAAACCTGGAACACCTACCATAGAGATCTACAGATCATACAAATATTTGTTCGGTGTGAGAATCGAACCCACGACACGGAGCGCAGCACATTGATACGGTCGATCAACCATGCCGTCAATTGTATATCTACATATACCGAAGATAAAATATGGCACCACTCAGCAGCAGCCATTCAGCACTCACCAATCCGCAATTAAGCGTGGTGAGTACTGACATATTTCTCCTAAAATGACGACACAATTGTGGAAACCTATGGGGGAGGCACTTGTTCAACGCACCTTGGACGTCCTTTGGCTTATATAATGATGTACTTGGAATATATTTATATATTAGTTCAGATATATCATTATTTGTTATATAAAAGTCATACAACATTTTCTGGAAAACATCAAGTTTCCGTACTAAAAGCCTACGCTCATAATTAAACCTCAAGTTCGCTTTGGATTACTAATAAGCGAAGGTACAGATATTTATTCGGGCACGTGCAACCTACTTATTATTAAATATAGCCAGAATTATTTATATTTGTTTATTCTTTATGAACATTTAAACTCCTTACGGCTAATACTGAAAAGCCACTCATTATTTAAAACCCTCTCAATTGATTGAACCGTTCATTTTCTGTAGGGTAGCGACTCAAATAGTTGAGAGGTTCTTAAATATTGAGAGGCGCTTCTGTATTCCTGTTCCTGTCATTGTACCAATACTACAGTAGCTTTGACTGTGAGGAGCAACCCAGTGTATGGATTACGCAGGGGCATGGAGTCACCCAACAGAGGATGTAGTGGTTAAAAATAATGTTACTTGACACTCGGGGTCTCCCCATGGATGCCCAGTACCAATGCTTACTTATGGTTACTAAATATTGAAAAAAAAAATCTAATTGAGCCCAACTTCCTAAGTTTAGCATAATGTATATCGGATGTTTGTTCCAGCACGCTGGGAGTCGCGCACGTGGCCGGAATGTGCAAGCCGGACCGCAGCTGCTCTGTCAACGAGGACAACGGCATCATGTTAGCGCACACCATCACACACGAGTTGGGGCACAAGTAAGTTAGCTTTACTTTTTAATTGTGTTACTATAATATTCTCACTGGGAGAAGAAGTCAGCCAGACTTTATTCAGCGCTCATCAAAATTGCTAACGCTTCTAGAGATCTATAGCTCTAGTTGCAGGACACTTTAGTGTGATTGAAAGGTCTCCTGCTGAAAAATACCCAATTAAGTATAGCTGGAAATAGTAGGTACTTTATTATGGAGGCAAAACGGTTAAATTACCTACTTAAAATCGGACTACTGCTTCTTTAATTGACTTTCTTCGTATACCTTTACGTTAGGCAGTGAATAAATTATAATTATAAAAAATAAATAAAATTGAAGTGTCTGTTTGTAATGTCAAAATAACAGCTTTTTACTGAATGCATATGAAATTATATACGGTACATATAACAAAAAAACTATTTTTACCTTTTTTGTCTGTCTGTCTGTCTGTTTGTTCCGGGTAATCTCCGAAACGGCTGGACCGATTTTGACGGGACTTCGCTGGCAGATAGCTGATGTTATAAGGAATAACATAGGCATAACATACTTTTATTTTAGAAAAATAATTAGGGTTCCGCGCAAAAAAATTAAACCCTTGAAATCCAACATATATATTCTATGTCAAGTGTATATGTCGAAGTACTCTAAATTTCTTTTAAATTAAACGTGGGTGAAACCGCGGGTCCCAGCTAGTTATAAATAATAACAAGCGCCGACGTGGATGGTCCTGAGCGCGAATCGACGCGGCGAGATACTCAATATTTGTGCAAATCAAATAAAAGACGCGTTTGTATTCAACATGTCTAGCTTCCACTGTGAATCGATAAGATACCGCCGTAGATGTTTTCTAAATGCATTTATCTTGGTTAGTAAGATCTTATTGGCGGTGGCAAGTTATTCCATATCTTAGATGCTGCATAACGGAACCTTCCTCTAAATGCAGCTGTTTTGTACTGTGGAACGGATATCTGTAGTAAGCACTGCCTACTGTCGCATTCACGTCTATCATTCACCCAACCGAGCCTATGGTAGAGATAAATTGGTTCCCGATATTTAATTACCCGGAACATAAGACATGCCAGGTGAAATTTGCGTCTACATTTCATTTTTAGGATAAAGTGTTTATTTAGGTACTTGGTCACATGGTTTCCTGGTGGAATCGCAAAACAAAACCGCGCAGATGCATTTTGGACCCTTTGAATGAGCCGATCCTTCTTTGATAATAAGCGAGGCCCATAAACCGTATCAACGTAATTTAATTTTGATAACACTAAGGATTCGACCAGTTGCACACGTAGATCTTCTGACAGGTAGGGTCGCATTTTGTATCAAATCTTTAAGCGATAGAAGCAGTTCCGAACCGATTCTGCGACATGTCTTACGTACCTAAGACTGGACCCCATTATCAGACCTAAGTTACCTACATAAGTTTCAGGCTTTCTCTACCCTTTCAATAGCCTCCCCCGTAAGTGTTATGTTAAATGAGCGCAACCGGAGTGTATTGAGTATCTTTTTGGTGCCAAATAACATATATTTTGTTTTGTTAGGGTTAAGAACTAGGGATTTGTTTCTGACCAATCTGCAATTCTCATAATATCTTCGTTCAGAGCTGCGATAGCCATTTCATACTCGCTGGGCTTACAAGAAATATAAAGTTGTACATCATCAGCATAAATATGATATCGACATTTTTGTACACATTTTACGATGTCCGCGCAGTACAGGACAAATAAAATGGGAGCAAGAATCGAACCCTGAGGCATCCTTCATTTGACCGAAGTTCCACATGCTGTTGACGATTATCAAGATAAATTTGGAACCACAGCAGTGATTTACGATCAAATCCATAATAATTTAACTTGGATAAGAGCATCGAGGTATTAATGCAGTCGAAGGCACGAGAAAAATCAAGCAGCACCAGCAGCGTAGACATACCCCCGTCCTGGGCAGAGACAAGATATTATCCGTAACGTCCAGCAGGGCAGTAGCGGTACTATGTCGCCTTCTGAAGCCTGACTGGAGCATAGGGAATATGTAATTTTTCTCGAGAAAATCAGTCAGCAGGCTACAGATCATAACCTCCATAACCTTCGACAAACATGGTAAAATACTGATAGGCCGCAGATCTTTTAATTCATAGGGTTGCGCATTTTTAGGAAGCGGCCGCATAGTGGCCTCCTTCCATGTGTCAGGAAACGTCGACATACAATTTTATACTGGGTCAAGTAGACATTTGTGGACTGATGCACTTCCTAAAATAGTTCCCGATCATTAAACCTACACCTTGTATTTTACACATCTTTTGATAATTCGGTATGGCAATATACTCGCTACACATATAGTGTACAAGTGTTCTTGAGGATTAAATAGAAATAATGCTAACAACTTTGTAACCAAATAGCAAATAATGGTATATATAAACGCAATTACGTGTTAATTACTAAACGATTATTTTCGAACCAGTTGTATGCAGTGGAACACCCGTAGGTCTAAAGGTAGAGCTGATAGATCACTAATTTAAGAGATTGACAATGTATCATCGGGTTAAAACCTTAAAGTAGAATAAAAGTCATATAAGATCAAGAACATACAAAAATCTATTCTGTAAAAATATGTGTCCGATATAGAACTGAGACTTACTTTTATCTTGATATACTCGTATTACTTTAGGAATACTGTAACACATAAAAAGTGTTATATAAATCTTGTAATGAACGATGATAAAGTAAAAATGGGATTTTACAATTACTTGAGCTCACTCTTATATTATGCCAAAAATCTGTGCACTAGCACATAGTTTTTTTTTATTTCTTCAATTGTTTAAACAAATGACTTGCAATAAATCAATCAAGTAGCCAATACATAGCAGGTCAGTCAGCTCTTAATTAAATATTGGTAAAAATATGTATATCTAGTTCTTTTTTAACAAATCGTTTTGCTGTTAAATTTTATATAAAAAAACACACACTTAATATTAAAAAACAGGCCTATTATTTATAAGTAAAAGTTGAATAAATAACACTTTTATATTACAGCGGCGAGTATTTTATTTGTGTGCGTGTTTGTAAAAAAATTGTGATAAGAAAATGTGATTAGTACTCGATTAGCAACTTCATTCACCACATTTAATCATCATATCCCGATATGTTTCCACAATGATGGGTTACATGCCGCCTGTATCCAACGATTCCCAGCTTCCTATACCAGTAATAAATATTATCTACTTTTCTCGTATTTTATTGATCTATGTGGCTATGGGCTATCGTGCAAGCACGAATACTGGTGCCGAAGCCATGTTCCCGTGACTCTGGCATAAAAGTGCCCTGAAAATTCATCATCTCATCATCATCATTTGAAAATTACAGACAGAATTATTTTTAGATTACAATGTCATTAATTTGACTCTAAAGTTTTCGATTAGATGACTCATATCCCATCGTACCATTGAACTAGAAATATTAATCTCAATGTAAACACGCGGGTTACATAACACATAATGTACGACTAGAGTAGTTACCACTGTGTTTCGATAGCCACACACCCGAAATAGATGTCTTCAGTCCTTCATAAATTCGCCATGGACGATATCTACTGCATGTTTTATACGCCATAAAGAATTTAATGGCGGATTAGATAACATAAATGATATAAACCATAAGTAAGATTTATTTTAACATATCTGTGGTAGTCCCTACAAAACCGATGGTTAGTGGCCAGGAATCATAAAATATTAATATATAGGCAATAAATTCTCATATCCTTCATTGGTTTACGTAGTACAGAAATTATATTCTGATTTATCGATACTCTCATCACTCAAGCTTTGTACTTAAAACATTTATATCTCTCATTACCTCTTCTGCATATACAGTGTTGAAATTAAGAATACTGAACGCAATGTATTCCGCAACCGACGTGATTAGTGTGCAGTGCAGTTCATATCAGTCCTAGATAAATAGGTTACACAAACATCGCTACAATGATTACTCGGTCGTGATCGCTTCAGCTGGTCGAAGTTTATATGATGTAATGTACAAACAGCTTGTTCCTGCATAATTGTACAGTTGTTGGCCTCATATATCTAACGATACACCCAAAGAGTAGGATATCTAGCTATGCGAAATACAAATAGACTATTACAATCTAATAAAATAATAAATAATAGATACACTGAAAGTAGGTGTTTATATGTTGTTGTCGGCTCTAGTGTGATCTTACGAGGATCTGGAGCCCCCCTTCGGTGCCGAAGATGACCGCTCCAGTGATTTTAGCTGGTAGGAGGCATACCCCTTCGCCCTTCCCCGGGGCGAAGGAAGTTCATGTAGATTTTCCACTGGACATCAATTAAAAAAAAGGTGTTAATATGTTGTAAAAAGAAATAATAAAATACAATAAGCTCAGCCACCTAAAAAAAAAATAACAATATCAAAATTATAAAGTAAATACTAGAAAAAGACACCAGTGCAATCAAAATTTAAAATTTTCATCAATTGGAAAGAATCCTGTACCAAACTATTTTCTCCTAAAATTCGGTTTTAATTTTGCTTAGTTTTAATTTTGTTTACATATTATATTTAGTAAATCGCGGTTTACACATAGTGTATGGCCATTTCATAATACCTGCCAAATCAATCGAATGACTTTTTCTAAAACATTCAATCACTCAGTTTAAACGTATCATCTGATTCCCGGCGCCACGAGCTTTTACAATATTTTAAAACAAGATTGCATATTTTCGTTAGTACATATTATTTTGAAAATAAGTGCTCGTTTTATTTGGCAGCGGTTGCCGAGTGCTTGGGTTATCGGTACTGAGTCATGTTTCTAAGCCGAGATGGCCGCAAGGACGTTGCTTTTAAGATAGAAAATGATGAAACACTTAGTTGCATCCGATGTTTGTGAGTCCGCTTGTTGGTTTATTTATACGATTACGTACAAACAAGGCGTTGTCACTAGCGTATTAGACAACGCCCACAATCATATTACAAACACAGGTTATGTAATGTGCAAACAGCGCGACACAGGCATTGACCTTCTTGTAGACACATGAATGCATCATTCGCCGCGTACAATGCACTCGGTGCATTGACGCCGCACTATCGGCCCACACAAGTTCATTATTTTTCATGGCATTATCTTGAATAAAGAATAAGGGGTATAATAATAAATTAAACTAATTGCAAGCGACAGACGTCGATACGGGTCGCGACGCCCTACTCTTTGCCATTTCGTACTTGTAATGTGCAACAAACACGCTGTGTACCTACACTCCGATGTTATTATTAGACTGAGTGCACTTTCATGCTTTTTACTTAACAAATATAAACATTAGCTATAACATTCATAACATTAAATCCGTCTTGGTGTATCGAGATAAAATTAACTGCCATGATATTTTTCCTCCTCCCAAATTAACAAGTTCGCAACCTCGCATGCCATCACTTCCGGAGCATTTATATTATTCGTTTTGCTAAGAGGAAATATCAAATCGGTATTTTTTACAGAATTATTCATTTATTATAATATTATTGAGCATGTCTCTAAAGTTAACGTTTCCCCGAAACAGATTTCTACTTAGACATCCTCAAAAAAGTGACAGGACTTTTTATAATGGCATTCGTATTCATCTCTAATAGACATGTTGTGCTGAGGTTGATTAACATTGAAGGTACGGTGGTCTATGTTGTGGATGAGTACGTCTACCTCTAAAAAACGCTCCGGTTGGGTAGACACAACTTTGACAGAGATGCCGACCGAAGGATACGTTTAGGTTCGGCAGCATTCGGCAAATTTCGTCAGATCTTCTCGTCGTCTTGTATTCCTCAATGTCTGAAAACTTAAGTTTTCAACCAGTGCGTCCTACCTGTTATGATACGCAGCCGGAACAGTCGGACTAGTCCACAAGTTTAAAGTCGCTCATCGAGCTATGGAACGTGCTATGCTCGGAGTCTCTAAATGATAGAATCCGAAACGAGGATATCCGGCAGAGAACCAAAATGATCGACATAGCAAACCGAACTTGCAAGCTGAAGTGGCAGTAAGCTGGTCACTGTTGTCGAAGGACCGATGGCCTATGGAGCAGACGAGTCCCAGAGTGGAAACCGCGTATGGGTAAATGTAGTGTAGGATGTCCACCGGCCAGATAGACGGACGGACCTGAAGAAGGCTAGGTCCGGCTGAATGCGGAATACTGATGACCGGGTGTTATGGCGCATACTGGGAGAGGCATATGTCCTGGGGTGCAATTCCTTAAGCTCAAACATCCATACGTCCTTAAATACAGAATGTAAATTACGGTGTAAAACCAATTCGGTATTGGCTGACATGATTGAAGCTATTCAAGGACACGTTGAAGAAGTTATGCCATGAAGACCAGTCTAATCAATTACCAAATTGGGTTATCATCGTTATTTCAATTCTGTATTCAACGATGTACGGATGTTTGAGCTTAGAGAATTGCACCCCAGCAGTCGACCGATATAGGCTGATGATAATAATGATTCGTATACAAACGCTGAAGAGGTAATCCCCACCGGAATACCTCTTCGGCGTTAGTCGTATCGAAATGCAGTGGATTAGCCATTGATTCGATTCTGAACAAGTGCCAATGTATTTTTCACACAAATATCGCAGTAAATTCTCAACTCTTAACGGCCTGAGAACGATGTGTTACGTCACGGGTGGCTTTACGATGACACAACATAGTTTACGTTAGGGAGATAGGATCTCGTGCCAAATATGACGGTGACTGACTGACCCACTTTTATATCTGTCTCTCTAGTGATCTTATCATTACTATGTCTACGAATAGACAACCCCATCACAGCCCACTTTTAATATACCTAAAGGTATTTATAGGATGCCCCGATGATGAGGAATAGTAAAATTTATCTTTGGAATAGTAGCAATGTGTATATATACAATATTATACTGTTGTAATTTGGTTGCTATGGGAACATTAAGACTGTTCGTTTTGACGATCTATGAATATTACAGAGGCTGACTTCCTGCAGTAGATATTTCCAGACTGTCCGTCGTTATAATATTTAACATAATTGTCTCTCATCACGGCTCATAATCCTCTGTAAGAAGGTACCCGGACTTTTAAAACTTAATGGGACCAAGGGGACAAGGACCCTTTATATCACGTTAATATATTCTGTAACACGCCAGCCTATTACTGTACTTTCATTTTTATTATTTACATTGAAACCATACTTAGCTGTGTTTGCACACAATGAGTTTTCAGGTATATAATATACAGATATGCAGGCATTAAGTATTGCACATATTTTTTCTTTTTTAAAGGCTATGGTTCATGTTACTGCACTCGCACTTAAAAACTATACAATGTTATTATAACGAGCGAGATGACTTTTTCTCTAAAGCGTAACCCGAGTCCGTTTATTGAACCTGCTTCTAGAAATAACAATTAAATGTGCTTTTCCGAATAATTTCGAGAACTACATTACAAACTGTAGACACGCCTACAACAGCTGTAGATATGGTGGTCTAGTCTAGGCTGAGCAAAGATATGAAGATAGATGTTTAGTTTAGACTGATTTCCTGACAAGTGCGAAACACAAAGGGTAAATACTTGCCTTACACTTATCAATACCTGTGTTAGCACACGAGTGTCTTATTTACGACTACGACATACTGTTGTGGCCCTGCCTTTACAGGAGCGCCACCGTTCATGCAATAAGATAACGTATAAAGCGATACTAATAAAGCCATTAAGATTAACCATGTTACTACACGATACGATACGTACGATGAACGCCGTTATCATTGCATTAATAGCGACTTATGAATGATATATAATGGACAGATGATCCATCTGAGCTCCAGCGTTAATAACAATTTAAATTATTGTTAATAGGCAGCGATGGTTGGACGGAATATAATGATGATCGATTTGTAAATTAATTCTGATGCAATGTTATAGATTTATGAATTTTGAAAGGTTTTACGCACAATATAATTTACATAAATTACTATTATTGGCGGTATTTTATCAAAAATATCAAATATTTTATTTAAATTGGAATATAATCTGTTTAAACATCCAAAAATTACTTAGACTATTGTGATTTTTACGAGCATATTCCTTATGATTAGATCGATACTTTCTATCAGTATGCTAATCGGCAGTTATCGATCATAAATCTAACGGAGGATGCAAAACTCTAAACGACTACCTTAAATTTTATACCAATTTTTAAGGACTTTCTTTGCTTTTAGCAATTCAATTCTACAGTACACCATTAAAGAATGGGGCAACTTATTCTTTCATCCTAATCAAAGTTATAGTTTGTTGAAAATAAAATGACTACAGTTAATAAACTCGGAAAGAGGTATTCCCACTTTCCATCTGACATGCATAAACCTTTATCTTTTTTTCGTAGCTTTGGGCTATACCACGACACCGAGAAGATAGGTTGCCAGCCTCGCGACGGTTCAACTTTACACATCATGACGCCGATCTTCGAGGCAGACACTGTACAGGTGGCTTGGTCGAGATGCAGCAAACGTGATGTCACCAACTTTTTGGAGTAAGTCGGCTATACTATTACATATGTATGTATACATTATACACGATATATCATTGAGGTATAATGTACTACGTACTAGAGAACCTCAACTAGATCTTGAACTCAGTCTGTGTCATGTCTGCCAGGCCGCTTGCCGCAACGTGACGTGTTTGAGTGCTAAGTTGTATTACTGAGATATGCCTTCATGTGCAATGAGATATTGTTTTGATAACTCGCGAAACATATGTAAAAGTCAAGGAGTGGCGAGCCCCGCGGTCGCAACTTCATGACCATATAATTTGTATGTAATAGCTACTCTAGTACGTACCTAGTACATTATACCGCAATGACATATATTCATCTATTTTATGGGTACATCTGGAGGTCTAAAGGTATATGTGTCATCATGTCTTGTTGACCCAGAGGTTTTTAGACTTGCCTCAAAGACAAATCTCGTAATTTATAAATGTTAAATATATAGTTCCGATCTAGTCTCAATGTCCTAAATATCACAAATGGTATCCTCCTAAACTAACAACAACGTCAAACGTGAACTTACACTGTGATGAGATCGAAAATGGATCGAAATTTGATCGAAGTCAAAACGGTATTCTGCTAACATTTCAAACTGTGACAGTTTGAAATGTTTGAAAAGGTACGAAAAATGTCATTAAATAAACATCAAAATTGGGATTTAAATGAGACTAGATTGAGATCATAATGAAATCTAACTGAACAAGAGTATTAGAATACGGTATTTTTGTCAATTCATAATTTAATCTCAGTTCCGTCAGCTTTCAGCCATAGGTAGTGAAAATTTATTATGAGAATTGGTCCTCAGTTTGCGAGGTCAAAAGCCATGTACCAATGTGACTTTTTCAATGTCATATGTGCTTTCTTAGTTCATTTGATACACCACCGACTTATGATGATGGAAAACACCGTGAGAAAAACACATGCAGTGAGCAAGCGTGGTGATCAATGCTCATTCCTTCTCTGTATCAGCCTCTGCTGATTAGCCTTTGCCCAGCAGTGGGATAATTACAGGCTGATTTCAGGTTATTATTTTGCTAGGATGTTCCATAGAGGACTAAATTCGTTGAATATGTACTGGCAGCCAAGAGCAATACACATATGAAATAGGACAAAAACAAGTGTAAACTCTCCATAGGTTGTTGTACGAGGGCGGCACTGAAAATTTCGGGAATCAAGGAAGTGATACAACATTACTATTTAAAAATGTATTTATTGCTTTTCGAAGTATTCTCCGCGAAATTTGACACATTTTTTCATACGATGGAACCAATCATTGAAGCAACCATTCCATTCGGAAGTTGGGGTCTCCAAAATGGCCGTTTTGTAGGCGTCCACAGCTTCTTTAGGTGATGAAAATCTCTGTCCACGCAATTTATTCTTTATTTTAGGGAAAGTATAGAAATCATTAGGGCTTAGGTCGGGGCTGTACGGCGGATGGTCTAATAATTCTATGTTTTCTTGCTCTAAAAACTCTTTTGTTCTGTGCGCGGTGTGAGAACTCGCATTGTCGTGATGGAGGATGATGCGGCGGTTGCAGTTCTCTCTAGGGAGTTCAGAAACGACCTGTGGCAAACAAATGCTAGCATACCATTCTGCATTAACCGTTCTTTGTCCCTCAAGAGGAATAGTCGTAACATGGCCGGTTTTGGAGACAAACGTGGCCACCATTTTTTTTGCAACACTCCGTGAACGAACAATTTTTGTTGGCTTTAACTCATTTTCGAACACCCAAACTCGTGACTGGTTTTTTGTTTCGGGTTCGTACGCATATATCCAGGATTCGTCACCTGATACGATGTTGTATACAGCATTTGAGGATCCTGCGTGGAATCTTTCGAGAGTTCTGACGCACCAAGTAACGCGAGCCGCTTTTTGCTCTTCACATAGCAAATGCGGTATCCATCGGGAAAACAACTTTTTTACACCTAATTGTTCATGCAAGATTATTTGTATTTGACTCATGCCAATGTCTAAAGTTGCCTGAATTTCGCGGTATGTCACATGTCGATCTTCCTCAATCAGCTTACGCACAGCATCAACGTTTTCTTGGGTGACTGCAGTTTTTGGACGACCTTGACGAGGATCATCACTGAGCTTGACATGTCCACGTTGAAATTCAGCAAACCAGCGATAAATTGTGGTTTTGGATGGGGCTTCATCACCAAATGCAGAAATCATCCGGTCAACACACTGTTTTTGTGTTAAACCACTTCGAAAGTCATAATAAATCATCGCTCTTGAATTTTCTTGAGTCAATTCCATTTTCTCAACGACTAAACAAGTTTGACAAAACCTTGTGACAAGACCGTGAATCTTTTTTTAAATAAATAAATGGTATTCGATTTGTAAAACCAAGGAGTTTTCAATTAAAAAGATTTTAATATGACAGGAACAGTGGAAATATTCCATTCCCGATACTTTTAGTGCAGCCTATGTACTGCTACTTGCTTTTATCTGTAACAAAATGTATGTGGCGATAGAAATGTTATTCCCAACAAAAATATTAGGTACGATTCTAAAACCGGAGTTACTTCTCAGTCAATTACCCTCGAATCTGTTACAATTATCAAACATTGACTAGTTTTGTTAATTGAGAGCTAACGAGTTTTGTCCCGTTTAACTTTTGTATATTTTCTTAAAACCGTTGACTCATTCAATACTAGTCCAAGAGCAAGTGACGAAGTCCTTTTAAGCGTTTAGTGTATATCACTTTACTCAATAGCACTTAAATAGCGGCCAATGATAATACATGCTCGAACACCGCATGTGGTGCTTACCTACCTTAAACATTGAATGGTCAAGACTTCCGTTATGGTTTCATTGAGTTTCCAGTTCATGTGGCTAAACTGTTAATACAATATCTTAACTTAATTCCGAGATCATTCGCACACAAAAATCCACGCCTTTACATAATACTGTAATTACTAGCTAACTTCATGTTTTATAGCCTCAATAAAATTGAAAGCAGAAATCCTACGCGCACATAAATAAAGGTTTGCCATCGAAACCTAATACCGGATGTCGTTATGTACGATCTCGAGAAATTAATTATTAATGTCACTGCAGAACCCGTCAGTACTTTATACTCATTCCAAATATCAAGAACCAAATACACGTGCCCAACTTATTTGTCATCATTAAACAGACTAATCATCATAAAGCATCGAATTATGGCGCCTCTATAATTAATGTGATGAATGAAATAAAAACGAAGACTATTAAAAAAATATTGGCTCTAAATGTGACATGTTTATTGGATGCTTACCAAGGACTTACAGTGAGCCGTTGTGAAACTGGCGTAAGTTTATAGCATTAGCTTATTCGTTATTCGTACGCACAAATCATTGTAAAGTGTGTAAACGCGGTCGTAATTGTGCGAAATGTGCTGAAATGAATCCAGTAGGCGCGGCCTCTGTTCTGCTTCAACTGTTATTTGCTCGGCTATGTAGAAATCTTTATTGTGCTACAATTTTATGGTCAACTATTTCCTAATCCATCTGGAATTAATTTAACGCTGTATAACTTCAAACAACTCTACATATTATAATAGAATCGACATGCATGTTCGTTTATAACTTACCAGAAGTAAAGAAATACGGAACCCATATTAGTGGCACTTTCCAAAGTGAATTAGATCATTAATTGAAGAAGGTTTTATTACACAATATCTTTTTACTCGTAGTATCCATGTATACAATTTTCATGCAAGCTGGGTTGCGCCTAAAAAATTGTAATTAATTTGATGTTAAACGATTTTATGCAACCTAAAATATAAATTTAATAACTTTTCTTTTAGTGCGGGATTGGGCGAGTGTTTAAGTGATCGGCCTTCTCAAGAACCATTATATGTCTACCCCGAAGTTCCTGCAGGTATGTTTTATTGTTTTCTACATAGACAAGCAACGTTCAATAGAGTATGTACCTTTTAAATATGTTATAACTCGTACTGTTTAGGGGTGACGTTCGACGCAGCGAGTCAATGCCACTTGCAGTTCGGAGCTGAAGCGGTAGTGTGTGCGAAGCCAACAGAGTTGTGTGAACATCTGTGGTGCTTAGTTAATAACACGTGCAAGACGATGCTGCGACCCGCCGCGCCCGGAACCACTTGTGGACCAGATATGGTGAGATATGGAGAAAACTCATTGGCGTTTTTGTGTAGACTTCTACTTATTCTTTCCATATAGGATTTTACTTGGGATATTTTAAGCTGAAGCGGTTGTAGAGATTTTTCTACCAGAAAAAAACACTACCTTTATTCAGCTTATTGCAGTTTAAGGCTCGCTGAAAATTTCTACCTACAAGTAGTCCAGTTGAAACACTGTGTCACAGTTACGTTTGGTTAATTTTAGCACCGTGTCCTTAAATCCTAATTTTTTATTAAATATCTATCTCTGTAGTGGTGCCAGAACCAAACGTGCGTTCCTCGCACGCCGTCTCCCGTGCCGCGCGACGGTGCCTGGGGTCCGTGGTCGGAGTGGAGTGAATGTTCTCGAACGTGTGGCGCCGGCGTCTCCACGCAGTCCCGGCAGTGCAACAACCCAGAACCGCTCAACAATGGGAACTACTGTATTGGTGATAGAAGTCGGTGAGTATTCGCGTCATACTCGTTAACGGGTCCCGACTGGTCAGTCCTTACTGCCATGCAATCTTATTTAATGGCATATCATTATTACTTTTTTGTTCATTTATTTCCCACTGTGCAGTATATTATTCTCAGATGATCGAATTCTATTGTAACTATCGGCATTGTAATTTTTATTATTATTTTAATTGAGTGCCTATGGAGTTTGCCGGTTTTTCTCCATAGGACCAATTGTGACGCCAAAATTGGAAATGAAAACTAACTTATCAGACCCCGTTATTATCCCTGTAAGTCGCATAGCCTAATTACTTTTTAAGAGACACTTTAAATTGGTATCGAAATCGTACGTAACATCAACCTGCGGGAATCTAACTAACACTAATTAATGTCATTTTTATAGATACAAGACCTGCAACACCGACCCATGCCCTATAAACGAACCGTCATTCCGTGAGGTGCAGTGCTCCAAACATAACAACATGACGTTTAAAAATGAAACAATATACGAGTGGATACCATACTTTGATCAAGGTGAGGCCAGGAATTTTTTATTGAATTACACTTACGATTTTTCTTTTATTTTTAAATTGTAATTTAAGGAGACAAATCAACTTTAGAATTCGATTCCCAGTAATTTCAATAACTGTATTTAAGTTCTACATTATTTTGAAAACTTGGTACCTATATTTTAATACGGTCTTCATCGCTGTATAAAGCATATTCCGCGTAAGGGTTGGGTTTTTCATGAGTACCTACTATATAACTAAACCTACACGTATATATATTAAAGATATCTTGATGTTAAATCACAATAAAAGAGCACTCCTACACTAACTAGGAACATAAATGTAATCTTAAAAATTAAACAGAATATCTATTGAGTAATGCGTTCTTACAGATAAACCATGCGAGTTACAATGCGTAGCGCGGGATGGCAGCGATGTGGAAATGTTGGGCGGGTTCGTCGCTGACGGCACTCCTTGCAGACAAAGCGTGGGGGCACGGGACATGTGTATTGCCGGTAAGAACATCAATCATTATATCTCTTTCAATATACCTATTACTAAAAACGCAGTCTGTGTAATTCCTGTATCTATAAAAGCAATAATTTTTCTATATAATATGGCATTCATTTTCGAGATTGTTTTGAATTAAATATAAAATATTATATATTTGTATGTAAATACAAAATTCTGATAGAATTAAAATAGTGACTACAACTGCATATAGTATTTTCCTTAGAATCAATCTAGAACTCGTACTTGCCTTGAGTGTTGGATAAAAGCGTCGAAGCAGCAATTAGGGCGCGGAACCGATTAAGTGCCTTAATCGCTCAAACGTGCTCAACGGTGACACCATAAAACTATACTAATCCAACCATTTCAAAAATAACATAACGATGTCTGCTACGATTTCGACTTGGATCACTTGACCGATACAGACCGATATCAGCCTGAATAGATTCTTATTACTTACATTAAGATGGTCTCAGCCCGTCCTGGGAATATAGAATGATCACACAATTATGTTATCCTAGATTTACTTATTTATTTATTTATTGCTATTAAGCTAACCATTGGCTGGCAATTACAGCTCTTATAAAACCCAATGTCTGATCAGCATGAAGGTGTTGTAGCGTGACCTTATTAGTATATACGTGTATTTGAGATTATTCTAGACCGTATAACAGGACATACAGGAAGCGATAGGTACAACAGGTCTTTTCGAAGCTGAAAATAGAATAGATAGAGCAATAATGTCCTTCCATCAAGACTTACGTTTGTGTGTGTGAGCTGTTTAAACCGGTTTCGATTGCATTTAATCCCGCAAGAACAAGCCCTCCGTCCTCCAACAATAAGTGCCTCATTACGTGGATTATAGTTTTATGCTTACTTGTTAGATGTATAACTTGTATTACTGATTATTCTAAAATCAGAAGTAATTAAATGAAAATATTGGAATAAGGAAGAGAAGTCGGCAATTAAATTTTATATTATACCTATATTGATTTTTTAGGCAGTAAAAACCATCAAGCTCAATACTTGATTAGCAAATAAAGTGATGTCTATAGTCAGCTTAATATAATTATTTGTATGCAAACTAAACATTTATGATATCTACACAATTATTACTTGGTCTGCAAAAAAACTTTGGCACAAAAACAATATCCTTATGCTGTAACTCACAGTAGGTTACGGTGCGGCTGGTCATCCCCTGCGATATATGCCTATAGGTTTGGTACCAATGAGCGACTCCAGTGTGATTGTTGCCAAGATCCTGGTGCCACCTGGTGGGTCCCCCTTCGGTGCCGAAGAGGACCACTCAGGTGGTTTTAGCCGGTAAAAGTAGGCAAGCGAACGGGTATGCCAGACTGCACTTGAAATGCCCATTACCGGCGCGGATAGACATCCGCTGGGTAAAATATATAGGTTACGGTTGTGGCTGCGGTAACGCCTGGGCCACCGAAATTCCATGAACATGTATACACACACACACATATAACCTTCGTCGTATCGTATCGCTAACTACAGGTAGCGTATCAACTCAATATATTTGCCGACAGAAAACATTATAGAGCTAACTAAAACCTCAATATTTAGCTAACTGTTTAAGTTATAGACTTATGAAATTGTGATTTCACAGGTGTATGCTACGAAGTTGGCTGTGACTGGATAGTCGGATCACAAACAGAAGAAGACAAGTGCGGTGTATGTGGAGGCAACGGATCTGCTTGCAAGACGGTGCAGGGCATCTACAACAAAGGCACGACCAAGCAAACCGGATTTAGCGAAGTAAGTTTCCACGACGAATGGATAGCACTCTATCAGTGATACCTACATACATAAGACCGTCCTTTTCTTTCATCAAAAACTGCATTACTTAGTAGTTCTTTTCCGTTGACCAAATTAATATTCTACAAAAAGAAAACAATAATAGGTACCTATACCTATGCGTTAAATAGTAATAAGTAGGCCCCGTTTCATTTCCTAAACTTTCCATTAATGCAGTTGTCTTAAGAATGTGGACTTAGGTTTAGTTAATGACATAAGTTTTTAATTATTTTAATCAAATCTAAATTTCTCAATAGGTCGCAGTGATACCTGCTGGGTCAAGGAATGTGAAAATACAAGAGAAAGTCAATCCCGGCAATTACATATCTATTGGAAGCGCGAAGTCGAATAAAATATATCTAAACGGAGCTCGGTAAGACAACATTAAACAAATCAAATTAACGTGAGGGGAAATGTTTATCTGAATGTGTAATTTCTTAACCTATTACAATTTTTATTACAGTAATGCTACTTTGACGGAGTACTTTGTGGCGGGAACACAAGCTATTTACGAACGAGATCGTGATTGGGAGAAAGTACGAATTGTGGGGCCACTCGCAGAAGACATCAGAGTTTATGTGAGTGACAAACCTATTAAGTATAGGTAATAAAAATTCACGTGTGACGATAGGAATTTTGTACCTGTTGCTTGATGGTCACGGAGTGACGGCTAACGTTCGAGTGGGTTCAAATCCCAAAATAAAAAGGGAATCAGTCTGTCCCGTTAAAAAAATTCATTACAGGGGAACCCTGTACTATTTTTTTTTCGGCAATTTTTTTAACCTTCCGGTTATGGGCGTCACCAGCCGGATTTTATTCTAACAAGTAGGTTTCTACAAATCATTCACTCGTCAATAAATCTAGATGACGCCGGCATTTCCTACTGACTGCCTCTGAGAAGAAATGCCGAAACAAACTCAGTTGTCTAGACACATTTACATATAAAATTATTTGAGAAAAATGTAGGGCAACATCTAGAATGGTCTTTTGAAGATAGATCCAAGCATGAAGCTTATGAGCTCAACAAATATTTTTATTGTCTGCCAATAGTTGTTCGAAATATTGGTTCCGTGTAGAACCGGCATCTCGTAGCGCAGAAAGCCAATCGTTTAGCCACTTCAGTCAGATAGATATTATTAATAACAAAAGTGTGCTACGCAGGGACGAGAAAGGTATTGGTGTTTATTAAATTGGTTGGTTCATTATCATCCCAGCCCGTAACTGGCACTGCTGAACAGAGGCCTGCTTAATAGATCGTTGACGAAACATATGGTGAGAGGTGCCTTTTACAATAGCTTAAGGAACAGATGAATTGTCCAGTTTTGGTTGCAATATTTTATATTTATTATTCCTTACAGCAACGCATATACCGCGGGCGGCACCGCAACCCGGGAGTAACGTACCAATACACGGTGGACCGTCAGCGCATGGCCCGTAGGTACAGATACCGGGTCTCCGAGTGGTCGGCGTGCTCCGTCTCGTGCGGCGTTGGGTACATGCGACGACATCACGAATGCGTCGACGAAAATAATCGTAAGTAGTAACCTGTTCTATATTGGAATGATCGTGATGATGGTCAAAACGCTGTACTAACAAAATAACTAGTGCCTACTAGGTACTTTCACCACGGCGGCGCATGTACGGTAGCACATACGCTAGGTAGTGTTCGAACCGACAACATATTAGTCGTAGCTAGATTGCTATATGAATAGATCAAATCAAAACATCTTGAGGATCATCATAATTACCTATACCTTATAAATTATCATTCTTTATACAAAGTCACTAACCGTGTGTGTCGGCTAAGAATAGCAGCACCCCATCTCTTCCCTTGGGTGTCGTAAAAGGCGACGATGGGATTAGCCGGAGGATGGGCAGCAGCATTCTTCGAGTAAATTTTCAACTCAACTACGATCGCCAACCCAAGCGTAGCGATTATGGCAGAACCACACAATGAGCACACAACAGACAAGTCATTATGGCGATCTTTGTGGGTGGCCGATGTCCAGGAGTCAACGTTTTTCGTCTGAAATTATGATGATGGTGATAATACAATATCATCATCATATCAGCCAGAGGATATCCACTGCTGAACAAAGGCTTCCCCCATAGATTTCCACAACTGTGTCAACATTTTAAGAGAGGTATTTGCCAATACTCACCAGGCTTGGCAGTGCCGTTGGGGAGCGCAGTATGGACACTGTTCCCGTCCCTCTGGTTTAGTCCCTTAGTCAGCTTTTACAACGTCCACGGGACGTCACGGAGAGTGGTGCTACATTCTTAATCCAGACACCACACAGATATATACAATATCAACCACCATCATATTTTTTGCGCTTATGGGTGGACCGTGGCAATCACAAACAGGTAGATAAATTGCTTTCAGGGTGGGTTTTGATCACTTTTACGCACTTTCTTCTTATTTACCCCTTATCGGGAAATGCCTACAGGTGCAGTGGAACAATCCCAGTGCTACCACATCGAGCAGCCGCGGCACGAAGCTCTGATGCAGCAATGTAGACAGCCGGCCTGTCCACCGCATACGCTGCACACGCATTGGTGGGTCGGCCCGTGGAAGCCCTGCTCCAAGCCTTGTCACATGCCAGTAAGCACCTAACATTTGTACCTATCGCTACCTCTTTATCGGTGGCCTGTCTGTCCGCATACTTTGCACACACACCAGTGGGTCGACGCGTGGAATCCCTGCAACAAACCTTGTCATATGCCATAGATAGCTAGCAAGCAATGATAACTAAACTGTTTGGTAGGACATGTCGTAGAGTTAAAAGACCATTTAAAAAACGAATTGCGCCTTTTTAACATGCTTTTATTAGCTTGATTATGTATCTATGTAACGGAATTTTTGAACTCGATTTTCATTCCCTTCAAAACGTCGGATTGATTTGAAACTTCGCACACTTAACAAGGACCGATGACAATGCAACAATTTTAATAGACAACCGTATAAAATAGAAAGAGACGGTAAGAAAGAAAAGGTCGCTTGGAGGGGGCATAACGCTTTTTCATTACGTGACGATTTCTGCCAGTTCAATCTACTGTAACCCGCGTAGAAGAATTTCGTTCCAAAAAAACACGCTTTTGTAGTTAGCCGCACTAAAAAATGGAAATTAAATAATAGTAACAGATAACAACAACAAAAAAAACAACTTCAACTAAAACGTAGAAAATAATTTTCAATAAGTTTAAAATAAGAATAGAATAATTAACAAAAAAATGACCTTATTGTGAAAAAGCGTGGGGTGCTGTATCAAATATTTCCTATGATAACGCTACTTTTACAAATATTCACAAAATATTTACAACAATTGACATCCATCCGCTTTATTCTTCTTATACTATTTTTATTTTAAACAATAGAAATTTTTTTCTTCTTTTTAGTTCAGTTACTTACAAAAGCGTGTTTTATTTAACAATTATTTATTCAATTCCGTCTTACTCGAGGGCACAACGCCGGGAGCGTGGAACAGAGGTGATGTGGTGCTCTTCTTCAAAAAGGGTGATAACACCCTATACAGACCCATCTCACTTCTGAGCCATGTTTATAAGCTGTTTTCAAGGGTCATCACGAATCGTCTCGAGCGCAGGTTTGATGACTTCCAGCCTCCCGAACAAGCCGGTTTCCGAAAAGGTTTCAGTACCATAGACCACATCCATATGCTGCGGCAGGTTATACAAAAGACCGAGGAGTATAATCTGCCACTATGCTTGGCGTTTGTGGACTATGAGAAAGCCTTCGATTCGATCGAAACCTGGGCAGTGCTGCAATCTCTGCAGCGGTGCCAGATTGACTATCGGTACATTGAAGTGTTGAAGTGCTTATACAGAAACGCCACCGTGTCGGTCCGAGTACATGAACAGAGTACGGGGGCAATTCCATTGCAGAGAGGTGTGAGACAGGGGGACATCATTTCCCCGAAACTGTTCACCGCTGCAATGAAGGATGCCTTCAAGCTACTGGAGTGGAAAGAATTCGGCATTAACATCAATAGCGAGTATATCACTCACCTTCGATTTGCCGACGACATCGTAGTCATGGCAGAATCGCTGCAAGAGCTCAGCACAATGCTCGATGATCGCAACAGTTTCCCAACAGGTGGGCCTTAAAATGAACATGGTCAAGACGAAAGTCATGTCAAATGCCCATGGGCATTTGACATTTGACATTGGCATTGGGATGGGCACGAGCCCATCCCAATATCCGTTGGGAGCTCTGTTCTCGAAGTTGTTGACGAGTATGTTTACCTGGGACAAACTGTCCAGTTAGGTAGGTCCAACTTCGAGAAAGAGGTCAATCGTCGAATCCGACTCGGCTGGGCAGCGTTCGGGAAACTTCGCAACGTCTTTTCGTCAACAATACCGCAATGCCTCAAGACGAAAGTCTTTAACCAGTGTGTGTTGCCAGTGATGACATATGGAACAGAGACGTGGTCACAATGGGCCTCATAAGAAAGCTCAAGGTCACTCAGCGAGCTATGGAGAGAGCTATGCTTGGTATTTCTCTACGAGATCGAATCAGAAATGAGGAGATTCGTAGAAGAACTAAAGTTGTCGACTAATCCTTTATTAGTAAACTGAAGGCAATGGGCGGGGCACATTGCTCGTAGAACTGATGGCCGTTGGGGCAAAAAGGTTCTCGAATGCAGACCACGCACCGGAAAACGCAGCGTGGGACGACCTCCAACAAGTGGACAGACGACCTGGTGAGGGTCGCTGGGAGTCGTTGGATGAGAGCGGCATGTGACCGCTCGTTGTGGAAATCTAAGGGGGAGGCCTTTGTTCAGCAGTGGACGTTCTGTGGCTGATATGATATGATGATTTTAAATTAAAATCGGTTGATAATTTTTAAATATTTTCCATTTAGTAGATCATTTGCCTACCCTTTTTCCATCTATATAGGGGTCGATTCCAATTTAACCAGATCCGACTGAATATTTAGTTTTTCTATGCGGAACAACTGTCATCTAATTTCATCATTATCATCACCACCATCATCATATCAGCCAAAGGACGTCCACTTCTGAACAAAGGCCACCCGTATCGATTTCCACAACGACCGGTTACTTGCTGCCCGCATCCCAAGACTCCCAGCGACCGTTCCAAGGTCGTCTGACCACCTCATTGGAGGCTATCCCACGCTGCGTCTTCCGTTTTCCATCTAATATGCACTTAATTACTATGGTATACCGATATCCTTAGAATAAACCGGTTGTCGTTAGCCGTGTGGTGCCAGCTAAGAATAGCACCACCCAATCTCATTCTGTGGGTGTCGTAGAAGGCGACTATTGGATTAGCCGGACGACGGTCAGCAGCGTTATTCGAGCACCTTAATTACAATTAAACTGCGATCGCCAACCCGCTAAGTGTGGCGATTATGGCAAAACCCCCAATGAGCACACAACACAAATTTTTGGGGGAGCCTGTGTCTTGTGTGGGTGATTTGTCAGTTTATTTTAGATAGTTTGTGACTTTCGGGCTACTGATATAAGAATGCCCAAGATAACAGAGAATGTTGTACGAAACTTAACGTGCCCTCCCAAGATAAGATAAGAGAATAAATAAGATAATATAATAAGATACGCGGCACGCACGCGTGGTATGGTCACCCTTCCAAGGCAACACCGTGGCAAGCGCAGATTAACCTCGTATAACAATCGTCTAGCGCGTAAGCCATATACAAGTCATATTTTACATGTCACCCTCAGGGGCTTGATAAATAGATAGTAGGAAAAATAATATATAATTATGTTTATATAGTAAAAGTGTGGTGCCGGCTCAGAATACCACCACCCCATCTCCTCCCGTGGGTGTCGTAAAAGTCGACTAAGGGATTAGCCGAAGGATGGGCAGCAACATCCTTTGAGTACCTTAACAACTCAACTGCGATCGCCAACCCGTCTGCCAAGCGTGGCGATTATGGCAAAACTCCCCAATGAGCCCACAACACATCCATATCGATCGTTGTAGTTATCTTTGGGGGAGGCCTGTGTCCAGCAGTGAACTTCATTCGGCCGAAGTGATGATGATGATGATGATATAGTAAAAAACACAGTATAAATAAAAATCTCCAAATCAATTAAATCTATAATGTTATTAACTTGTTGCAGGGCGAAGAAGCTACGAAGCAACGCAGCGTGTATTGTGTGGACAAAATAACATACAAATTGATAGATGACACCGAATGCGATGTGCTGAGTAAACCAATGGGCACCATCAAATGTGCAGACATACCAGCATGTTAACAATAACCAATATCATACGCTATGGAAATGAATCCACACGGTACACATCGATGTACGTGATTATGACAAGAATCATATCACAAAGCGACACGAAAGTTACAAACATGAGTGTTGGCAAGTACACTTCTCGAAAACAGTCATATCGATCCCCCCGGGGCGACATTGTATACCTGTGTACACAGGAAATACGTATCTGCTCATCAGTGGGATAAGGGTTCAGGAAGGAACGGCAGAAATATGGAGTAATGAGATAAACGCATTTGAAAAGGCAAGATGGAGTGAGACGTGAAGTGATGCAAGTAGTGTAGGACTCTATAAGAGGAACACTTGAATCGTGGAGTTATGAGTGCAATGAGAAGCCGGTGTTTTGTAATTGTTACATATTCTTTGCAATATGAAATAACCCATCGAATAGACATTAATCAGTTACGTGTAAGTACTCGAATAGTATCCCTACGTGGTGACGTGCGAATCTCGCGAGTACGTTCAACAATGCTCTGCAATTACCACTTACTGCCATAAAATAAGTAACTAGGTATAACATAGTCTTCGCTTAGATATTAACTACTAATAAATAATATTTTATATTCTGTAACATCAGTATTAAAGTGGTGTATGTATTTCTATAAAATAATTCAAATTAACGTAATGTGAACGAGTATAAGTATAATATAAACATCTTGGACCAAAAATATTTTAGAAATCAAATTCACGTTGCCATAATCACTGTTACTGCCAATATGACACTTGTATGATATAAGTAGTTATTTACCGTAAGTGTTTATTATAATATGTATTAATGGATGATTCATATTTTTGTACAAATGAGATATTGAGTATTGTGTAATATTAAGTGATTTATAAGAAAACATATTATTGTCACTCTGGGTATCCATTGTTAGAGCTAAAATCTGTTTAATCGCTTGTACTACATACCTATAGGCAATAAAATAAATCAGCTAGTCAATGACTTAGGCATTTGTACACCAGGCAATGCACAGTTGTATTGAGTTTTAATCCATATGCAATTCGAATAACATGAGTAGTCTTAAGATGTAGAACCTCTTACACTATATACAGTAAGTATCTTCATAATATAATGTTAGAAATGTGCGTATAGTTAACTTGTGAACGTGTCTCCTTTCAATTAATAATTTGTGTATGAAAATATGGACTATACACAATTGTGCCTATTTCTGGAACAAATATGCCGATAATATTTATGAATATTATATTTTAGTAAGCATTATTTGTGTCCTGTTTCATGTGACTATGCATAATGTTAAACATTAGTAATACTTTTATTTATCACCTACCTATTTGTAAGGTTTATAATATCAATGTGAATGAGTTTCCAGTTGTCTGATGTTTCGGTTATAAGATACATCAGAGACGCGTCGATCAATTGATACACAATTTTAATTTTGAAATGAATTCTAAAGAGCTTTGGACACTAACCCTTCAATGTGCACGAATGCGTATAAAAACTGGATATTAGATTATTAATTTTAGTAAAATATCTTACCTCTTTACCAATTATAATTGTGTATGTAATTAGATATGGCAATAAAATCGTGCATTGTTTTAAATAATATTTTTATTTGTCCATACAAAACTAAAAAAATGCTAGTAATTTGTTATTATTAGAATTTTTTGCCGAGAATATAAATCACAGTAAACAATTTGGTGAAATTAACACAGTATAAGCACCAAATTAAAAACCTTTGAATCTGGGCAAACTTAAGGTAATCACAGAATGAAGTTAAAATCACATAAATATGAATAGCCTAATTCTATTCAACTAAAGAACTTAAAAATAAATTTATAAAGTTACATTACCCAATCAGAGTCAACGAGAAAATAAAAATGGGAGAGCTGAAAAAGTGCTTTAAGGCTATGATAACTTAAATAAACCCTCAATATCTTTTGTGCTTGATGCTGCAGGCGTAAAAAGCTAAATTATATATGGGCAGTATTTACTCCGACGGATTAGTTTTAGGATGATACATACCAACATCAAATTATTCTGACACAACATCAAGTTCATCAACATATATACACACACCAAAACTGTCTAGGGAGCATCATATATTTACGATTTTTTTTTAATATTTTTACTTTAAACGGAAATTAGTACCTATGTAAATCGGAAATTGGTACCAATGTACTTCGAAATTATTTCGATTATATTCGAGCTGTGCAAATCAATTATTAAACAAGCGGAAATAGCCTAATTCCTAACGCGTCGGACCGCCGATGGAGAGGTTATGAGTACTCACGCCATTAGTATAATTCAACTCACAACCTCTCACAACCCACGCCTAGCTCGAGCATATTAAGATTAGATAGTACTATATGAAATGGGTTAAATTTGAACTAGTATTCTCATTAAAAAAAGAAAATGTCTGCCTTAACTTAAAGACTATATTATTCATAAAAGTATAAAACTTTATCTTAATCTGTGTGTTCTCCGATCTCTAGTATGTCTATTCTTCATTGATCACTTCAGTTCTTCATTGGTTGCGTCTGATCCGGACCAGGTAGGTTCTTCCATCGATGCGCTTCCTGAGGCAATCTTAAACAAACAGTTTAATGACTCATGCTAGATTCGTCGGATAAACACCACACAGCAGACTTCTTCCTGTGGGACCAATTCTCGTATTCGCGAGCCCATTGTAAATGCTTCTTACGATTGCGGGGCACAATAGCTGTCACTCATAACGGCCTTCGAGAACGGAGACGATTTTTAATAGTATGATCGCTGAAAACTAGCCTGGAGGTCGATGGAGTCTTGCAACCAAGATCATGGCGATCATTGCATGAATCCATCAAGCAGTTATTAAGATGAAGCGTTGTCTACGTCTGGTGAGGCCAGATCCTCGTCCATGCCACTAAGCCACTCTTCCAGTAATACGATAATGATGATAATATGATGTTCAGAGATCAGAGGCTTATCACACTCTCTACGGTGTCCAGAGCGTTTACAGTTCGTAGCCAGGAGCCAGTATCCAACATTCGCACAGCTCTGAACACCCCTTCTCGTGCCAAATTACGTCGTTTGTTCCATTATTTTACACAGAGTTTATAGAAAGCAGAACTGGCAATAATGTAGCCTTAGCCTCGAAAACATCTAGTACTTCCAAGTAATCTATGTGATGGATTTTCTATCTTTTATCGAATAATCTCTAATAATAAATACTGTTTTTTTTTATATAACATAGAATTATTATAATTAACATAACCTAATGTAATTCGCAAAAACCAGCGTGATCCCTAGACACTTAGGATGTGTGTATTTAGTTGCACCTTTAATAAACATTCAATAATTTTAAATCTATAATTTACAACATTAATATAAACCAAGAGTAATACATAATAACATGTATTTTTGGCCCACCCCACAATTTGATTTATGTTAATTTAAAGAATAACTCCATCAATGGTGCTTTAATCTTCTTTGTAAACACTAAACATAAAATTGGATAGCTACATTAAAATATTTTGTTGACTTAAACTGACGTATCTTAAATTATAATTGAGATTCATAATTTGAGTATCATATAAAAACATACCTATACATCTAGATTGTGAAAACATCCATTTTACAATAAAACTATCCTAAAGAGCAGTTGCACTTTACCTGTATTGAAAAAAAAACAGTTTCTTAGAATCTTCTTTTTGGGATATGTAATTGTTACGGCCATAACTGTCATCTAAAAATTACAAAGAATGAAAATCTCACAGATCATTTTCCGTTTATTTCTGTTTTTATAACATTTAGTTATATTAAAAATATTTGTAAAGTCTCAATTATCCAGTTCCAGAGTTTGACTCTTTTGATACGATGGCTTCTGACGAAACGTCAAAACGTATGTTTTTCTTTCTCGTGGGATGTTTCTGTAACATAATGGAAACCTTGTAGACATCCAATTTATGGAACATTATGACTTTTTGGCTCTGGATGTGTTCAACTTTCGTTTACTTTCTAATTTTATTCTTAGTGCCTTCTGCTTGCGTTCCTTAGTAAACTGCAAGAAGATCGCTATCACAACGGGACATAGCCGTAGTGCGAGCTATTAGATAACAATTTATACACATAACACACACAACAGAGGGTTAATAAAACATAGGTTCTGGATATAACAGTATTAATGTCTTATAAATACTCCTATTACTCATCATAATAAAACACTTAAACGTATTACATCGCGTATATTATATTTTTCCTGACGTCAACACTTTGCAGCATTCGTGGTCGCAGGATGACTTCATCCAACGTTGGTGAGAGGAATAAGAAAGGAGAAGATTTGAAACAGATGTTCCAACAGTCGGAATCGGAGTTGAAGTTCACCTACAGTTCACCGACAGGTTATACGGATATAATATATACTGTTGAAAATAATTTCTAAATAATTCCTCATTTGCCAAAAACTACTAAATAACTGTGGATGCAGTTAAGCAAAAAAAATGGGATGTTCCTGCTTCGATATGACTCAAATATTTACAGATAGTACAAATATTTTTGTTGACTGAGTATTTGATACCAAAAGCCACTGTGCCAATCGGGATATCAAATGTTCCTCACCTTGTCTTTGTTAGCTCTAGGATCTGTGTTCTTGGAGCGTTCCCTCTCTAAGTCCGTATGGAGTATCGCCAGTTCAGCCGTGAGCTCGGACTGCACCGACCGCAACCGCTCCACTTCTACAAGCACTTCGGCTTTGTCTTTCACTGTGTAAACGCAAATACCATTAAGAACAGGATTAGTTTATTATAAAGTATGTTTTTTTTTATAATTGAAATAATAATTATTAAAACATTCAAATATACTAACTCAAAAACATTTAAAAATTACAAACTCACAAACATTCAAACTTACAAACTCAAAAACATACAAAAAGGTACCGAGTAACCGTAATACGCCTCGTATCAAACCCGGTTAAGTCAGTTACTCTTAATATTGAGCTACATGCTTTAATAAATAATCATCACCATCATCATCATATCAGCGAAAGGATGTCCACTGCTGAACAAAGGCCTCCCCTTGTATTTCCACAAGGAGCGGTTATGCCGCCCTCACCCAACGATTCCCAGCGACCCTCACCAGGTCGTCTGTCCACCTAGTTGGAAGTCGTCCCACGCTACGTTTTCCGGTGCGCGGTCTCCACTCAAGAACCTTTTTGCCCCAACGGTCATCAGGTCTACGAGCAATGTGCCCCACCTATTGCCACTTCAGTTTACTAATCCTTTCAGCTATGTCGACAACTTTAGTTCTTCTACGGATCTCCTCATTTCTTATTCGATCTCGTAGAGAAATACGAAGCATAGCTCTCTCCATAGCTCGCTGTGTGAAACTTTAGTTCTTCTACGGATCTCCTCATTTTTTATTCGATCTCGTAGAGAAATACGAAGCATAGCTCTTTCCATAGCTTGCTGTGTGACCTTGAGCTTTCTTATGGGGCCCATTGTGAGTGAACACGTCTCTGTTCCATATGTCATCACTGGTAACAGACACTTGTTAAAGACTTTCGTCTTGGAGCATTGCGGTATTGTTGACGAAAAGACGTTGCAAAGTTTCCCGAACGCTGTCCAGCCGAGGCAGATTCGACGATTGACCTCTTTTTCGAAGTTGGACCTACCTAACTGGACAGTTTGTCCCAGGTAGACATACTCGTCAACAATTGAGCGGAATCAAGGCTCCAAAGTGTTCGCAAGAGACAAGTCTATTGGGCAAAGTCGTATTATGAAGCTGAAGACCGAGGACGGCAGTGTAGCGTCGACTAAGCCAGAGGTCTTGAGAGATTGAGAACTTCTACCGGCACCTCGTTAACTGTACCTACCATTGGCTCTGACAAAGACCCGCCAACCAAACTAACGCGACACTATACCGAGGATATCCCAGACATCAGTGTGTACGAGATTAGGATGGCCTTGAAACAGCTTAAAAATAACATGGCGCCGGGTGGGGACGGAATTGCGACAGAGCTTCTGAAAGCGGGTGGCACACCGGTACTTAAAGTCCTTCAGAAGCTATTCAATTCCGTCTTAATCGAGGGCACAACGCCGAAAGCATTGAACAGAGGCGAGGTGATGCTTTTCTTCAAAAAGGGTGACAACACCTGTTGAAGAATAATAGACCCATCTCGCTTCTAAACCATGTTTATAACCTGTTTTCAAGAGTCATCACGAATCGTCTCGAGCGCATGTATGATGACTTCCAGCCTCCCGAACAAGTTGGTTTCCGAAAAGGTTTTAGTACCATAGACCACATACATACGCTGCGGCAGGTTATACAGAAGACCGAGGAGTATAATCTGCCACTATGCTTAGCGTTTGTGGACTATGAGAAAGCCTTTGATTCGATCGAAACTTGGGCAGTGCTGCAGTCTTTGCAGCGGTGCCACATTGACTATCGGTACATCAAAGTGTTAAAGTGCTTATACAGAAACGCCACCATGTCGGTCCGAGTACATGAACAGAGCACGGGAGCAATTCCATTGCGGAGAGGTGTGAGACAGGGGGATGTCATTTCCCCGAAACTGTTCACCGCTGCAATGGAGGATGCCTTCAAGACACTGGAGTGGAAAGGATTCGGAATTAACATCGATGGCGAGTATATCATCAACTTCAATTTGCCGACAACGTCGTAGTCATGACAGAATTGCTGCAAGAGCTCAGCCCAATGATCTCAACAAAGGATCGCAAGGGTCTTAAAATGAACATGGGCAAGACGAAAGTTATGTCAAACGCCCATCCCAAAACTCTGGGGACTATGGGAACTCTGTTCTCGAAATTGTTGACGAGCACGTCTATCTGGGACAAACTGTTCAGTTAGATAGATGCAACTTCGAGAAAGAGGTCAATCGTCGAATCCGACACGGCTGGGCAGCGTTCGGGAAACTTCGCAACTTCTTTTCGTCAACAATACCGCAATGCCAGACTAAAGTCTTTAACGAGTGTGTGATACCAGTGATGAAATATGGAACAGAGACATGGTCACTCACTATGGGCCTCATAAGAAAGCTCAAGGGCACTCAGCAAGCTATGGAGAGAGCTCGAATCAGAAATTAAGTGATCCGTAGAAGAACTAAAATTGCTGACACAGCTGAAAGGGTGAGTAAGTTGAAGTGGCAATGGGCGAGGCACATTGCTCGTAGAACTGATGGCCGTTGGGGCAAAAAGGTTCTAGAGTGGAGACCGCGCACCGGAAAACGCAGTGTGGGACGACCTCCAACGAGAAGGACGTATGACCTGGTGAAGGTCGCTGGGAACCGTTGGGATGCGTGTGGCATGTGATCGGGCTTTGTGGAAATCTAACTTTGTGGGAACCCTTTTTTCAGCAGTGGACATCCTTAGACTGATATGATTATTTTTGAATCATTATTATTTAAACAATAAAATTATTTATTCCACTTACTTTCACCCTGGCCAAGTATATTGCAAAGCTTTTTATTTCGAGACTTCACTGTTAAAAGCTCTTGTTTGAGGGTTAAAATCTCTTCTTTCAATGATGCTATTTCTCGGTCTTTTCTTTCTAGAGCATCAGCAAACTGTACTCTGGTAATAATTTCGTCAGAATCAGGCTGTCGATTTTTAACTCTATCATAGATTTTGTCCTTTAAAAGTTCATTTTTAGTCTCATTTTTTACTCTTTCGAAAAACTCAGTATCTTTATCAGGTGACTTGGGATCTTCCTGCAGACACTTCTCATCATCGTGGTTAACTGGAAACAAAGTCGGTTACAAATCCAAATTTTGAATATAATAAATATCGGAAAATGGATTTTTTTTTATCTTTGTTTATGGAGCTTGGACAACAATAGTAAGTCGCTCCGTAAGGCTTCTAATATTACAAACACCTTTAAAATGTATACCTAATAACTACAATATAAATTACCATCTACGCATATCGATCCATAAGCATAAGTTTAAGTCTATACAATGCTCTTGCTATTTCTTAAAGAGGATATGCTTAAATGCTGTTACAACTTCCAACCTGTTTTATATCAATACCCTGGTTTATTAGCAGCTCAGTATGTCTATTCTGTAAGAACTCACTAGCAAACTCACTTCTAAGTCCGCAGTGAAATCTTTAATATCGTCTTGTTTTTACAAGAGAGTTTGCTTCACTAGCAAGCTCACTTCTGAATCCGAAGTAAAATGTCTTAATTTCGTATTGTTTTTACTACTTTTCACTGTGTATTCATGAGTGAGTTCTTACAGAATAGCACGGCAGCTCTGTGATCTTCGTTCCGCACACACTCCACCATAACGTGGAGGGTCCTCTTCTTTAACATACTTTGCAATTGGGAGAAAGAACTGTTGTCATCAGATATGATAACCTATTAAGGGGAATATGTCCCGAACGAATAATGAGAGCTGTACCAATTTCTGATGGAGTAAAAGACAAAGTACATTTAATTAGTATGTATGGCATGCTGGCAACATATAATAGGCGCCTGATTATCAAAATAGAAAAATTCACATTTTACTTTCACTAATACTACATTTCATTCAACATTCTGAACTTCAACACACATGAACCACAAAAAGGAGGTGCATGTAATAAAGAAAAATAACTATAATGGTCGATTAACAGCTACACCTTATTCCGACGGCATAAAAGAAAGTGATAGGATGCTTAGTCACAGAATCTGTGTGCAACTATCTGTTATATAAAAAGAGTATAGCATCTAGGATCTTTGTGATTATACTGATTATTCAACAAAACTACTAGATAGCTTATATAGGAAACTTACATTTCATGTCTTCGCCGACATTCATCATATCATTGAACTGATCGAGACTCATGACATTTTTCTTCTTCTGTTTCTTAGAGTTTACTCGAGAACTCTGTTCAGTAATCTTCTTCTCAACATCGGATTCCTTCTTGAATTGCTTGTACACATCCTTTTTCTCTTCAAAGTCAAGCTTGGATAGTAGAATAGCCTGGAACCAGCATCTTTCGTAAAATTTTAAAAGTTGTTATTGTTTGCCGTGTGGTTGCTCGCAAACAGTAGGCCGCCCACTCTCTACCCTTTATCTCTTTATATAGTGATTCATAGTAAAATACTAGCGATTTTTATTGTTACTATGGAATTCCTGTTTAGAAGATTATGCAAAAAAACTCAACGCATTAAAGACCAGGCGCGGCGCGGCGCCGAGCCGACTATGCGAATCATCGCAAATACGGAGTCGCGCCAAGTGAGTCAACAGTACCGTACAGAGTACCGCAGAACATACCGATTTTTCCACCGAGATTAATAATAGATCGTTCCCTTAAACACCGAAACCGCGTGACCTTAACCGTCATTAATTTCATAATATTTACTTTAAATAGAGCCGACTTACACTATAAATTTGTCTTCTTTTATCGTGTTTCCGTGGTAGAACAATCCGAGTACTTTATCAGCTGCTAGAATAGAACAGAATCGTTTCTTGAGTAATTAAGTCCCAACAGACACTTTGACACGAGTCGTTTTGAAACGACGGAGGGCATTTGGCTTAATGGCAATACCTCTTCGATGGCTGGATTTCAATAGGAAAAAGGATTTTCACTGTTTATACGATAACTATTAGCTATAGCTATTAGCCTAAAGTAACATTTATGGAAAGTCGGATTTGAATCTGCTTAGCATAATCTGTATTAAAAACGAAATACACATGATCCATGTTTAATATGCGACCCTACAGAACGCATGCATTGACTCGTTATTACAACAGTTTACAGAGTTCGACATGAGTGAGGCCGCGGGAAAAAGCTATTTCAACCATGTTTAATATAAACAATCAGCTTATATCAACAGGGGCTAAACAAAAGAACATTGGAACGGCTATTTCGACCATATACGTGTAGGTACTTAATTAAATAGTTGATAAGGTTGAACGATTTACGTCGATTCCTGACTACATGCGAAAATATCGTTTTGATTGTTTATGTATTCAAATAACGTACAACATAATATTATTTATGCGTTATGATAACTATTTTCGAACACACGTAATGAACACAAGTCACTCGGTAAGTCTTGTCTTTCGGCAAGAAAGCAAAGGCAAATCAGTTTGCCAATATCTATAGAAAGAAGCACGTGGTACGCGATAAGTCATCGTTACTTTCTAGAAACTAATGAAAGAACACGATCATTCTTGACTATTGCATCTTTCTCGAATTCTTAAATTCATGCAATATTTTTTTACATCTCGCCATTATCTGTCGCCTCAGCAGTGGAACGTAGAAATACACATGCATTAAGCGGTACATCTCCTTCACTCAGAACTACAGAGAAAGGTCATTCCAAGACCGCCGATGAGACCGAACGATGGGATGTTATTGCGCTTTCATCCCAGACCAGAACAAAAATGGAAGGACTGGTTTGAGCATATGAACAATAGTATAAATAGTGACGGACATTAATTTTAGAAACAATAACAACAGTGGAACGGCAGGACTTACCAAGACCTACGTCTATGATTTAACATGCCAATTAGAAGAGAAACACTCTTGCTTTCGTTATTTTTCTTTACAACATTGTATTCCTCACAGATCGCTACAACGCACGGTCATACGGCCGAAAGTAATAATCAATATATTCTAGAATATTTGGATTTGGGATTAAGGATTTGTTAAGAAAGACAACAAAATTGTTGAAAAATGATTTGTTAAAACAGATCAGGTTTAAAATCTTACTTCTACAGATTTTGAATTACATTGATTATAAATTTCGGCCGACAGAGGACATGCCATAATCACCACGCTTTGCAGGCGGATCGGTAGTCTCAGTATATTATTTTTAGACCCAAAAGGACGCTACTGCATATATTGTGTATAGACCCGTCACTTTTTACGACATCCATCCACGGAAACGGAGAGCGTAGCC
Source organism: Diloba caeruleocephala (assembly GCA_947459985.1). Classification (NCBI taxonomy): domain Eukaryota; kingdom Metazoa; phylum Arthropoda; class Insecta; order Lepidoptera; family Noctuidae; genus Diloba; species Diloba caeruleocephala. The sequence goes on from OX381618.1 coordinate 12,034,790, forward strand.
TATTATTTCCCAGAAACCACACGGACAATTGATTAAATGTAATGATACTGACTTGCTGTAACTCAGTCTCAAAGTTGCCATCAACCATTTCTTCGTCCTTTTGCTTCCAAAGTTCCCACTGGTCTGCTGAGACGGGTTGCTGCTTAGACTTCTTCTTCTTGGGTAAAAGCTAACAAATATTATTTTTTTACATTATCAGCCATAAAGTCACTATATACTAAACGTAGCCGAGGAAATACTGGTTAGTTAGGTATCTGTTATTTATTATGCAACTATTTAGCAAAGTTCTTCCTTTTATCTGTCGTTTCACCTTTCAAACTTCTTAATTATTATGGAAAATATTCACATTATTTTTTCGTATAAAAAAGTAAATGCATTCTACCTGCGATTGCAACGTACGTCAATTCGTAGGACAAAACATCTAGGAATAGCTTATCCATTGCCTGATGATATTGCGCGGCTCCAGGCAAGTATGATTACGAAGTACCTACAGGCACTTCTTGATTTGCCAGCGGAGGAGTAATGCAGGGCTTTAGGCAGCACAATGGACCCAGTAGGGTCAAAGTTCGTTCGGCTGATGCTGAGCCCGTGAGAGCCACACAATAGAATAGAATAGTACATGCGAGCGACATGGCCAGTCCACTCCGCCTTTTTTTTATTTAACCCGGTGACAATACATCATGTACTTCCTCCGCCCGAGGTATCGGCGTACCGGACTCTACCGGCGAAAACCTCCGGAGCGGTCATCGTTGGCACCGAAAGTGGATCTAAGTTCTCGATACAATCACACTAAAACCGCCCATTGGTGCCACGTCTTTAAGCAAGCACATCTCGGGGGATGACTTTAAAGCGGTCACCCTCTCTAGCAGAGGGGAGGCAACTGCAAGAAGGCCACCACCCCCATGCACATCTCGAGGGGGGTTGTAAAAGATCCCCCGAAGCCTCACTGTGTCCCACTATGGCCTGGCTGTTACTGTTGATGTTTTTTCGCGCTGTTGTAAATAGTAACGAAGTCTAAAAAGTTTCTACGGACTTCAACTGCAAAAACCAAGTTTACGTACCATTACATCGGGATCACCCGAACGTTGAACAGAGCAAGACCAGGGTCCCAGACCTGCAAAGAGGCCCACCGCCATATAAGGAGGCCGTAGGCCCTTATTACTCTTAGGGCCATCCCTCGCTACAACCTCCACCACATTGCGGCGTCGCGAGCCGTCAGGGTGACCGGCACACGGGGCCCCGTAAAGGTCCATGAACCTTACGATCCTCATGTAAAGCCTCCAGCAGAAGGAATTGCCCTTGTTAATTTGCGGGCCAGCCAGGGCTGAGTGTATGTGTATCGGTGCCAATTAATGAAATTTTGTCATACTAACATGATCTATATATATGCACACAAATATGGTAGGTATTACTGCTTTGGAATTCTGAAATGTGCCTCACAAACATGATTTCCCACGCTTAGATTAGTCCACGCTACGCGCCGTCCTCCAAGGCCCTGAAAATCTTGATTATTCAATATTATGAGGGTAGGATACAAATATATTCATTACAAATAACTTTCAACATAATATACACATGTGACACCCCACTGCCACTCTCTTATACTCAGCCCTCTGGACGGCATCACCTTAACTTGGGTGTGCTTGATTCTAGTTTTCCGCTTTTTTAGGTTGAACGTTACTTGCGTCTGGAGGCTTTCTTCTCCTAGACAGGTTGCAGACCATTGCTGACTAAGCCCATCTCGCCGAACAAATTGTATTGCTCAAGACACGAATGCTGTGACATTAATTTCTAAGGAATTTTATGATCTCAACGGTGTTGCCTGACAGTTGGGCCTTAAAATAAATATGGGCAAGAGGAAAGTCATGTCAAATGCCCATGTCGTGCCCATCCCAATATCTGTTGGGAACTTTGTTTTCGCATTTGTTGATAAGTATGTCTATCTGGGACAAATCATCCAGTTACTTCTACTACCAACTTCGAGAAAGAGGACAATTGTCAATTTCTTTTTCTCTCTATCTGCGATCGTCTTAATAGCTATAATCAGATTGTTGATTTTCTTTAATGTCTATAGAGATTCTGCCATCCTGTGATGATGTGATGACATCTCTTGTACATACTGAAATTGACATTCAGAACTTGGCGAGTTCTTTTCAGTCGCACTGTACTATTGCTTGTGTCAAGAAGTGCTGTTGTTCTCGTGTCGCTCGAGTCAATGTTCATAGGCCTCACATGACTTTATGATTTCATCCTTGACCATTGTAATTTGTAACTACTTATGTACTGCGGTGTTTTAAATAAACCAGGGTGCATTACATATTTTAGTATGTTATTTTAGGAGTGCTGTAGTATTTCGTCATTGGGACTGACTGGCTGAACCCCAAAGTTCTATGCCATATTTCCACACGGGTTTAATCACAGTTTCTGTCTGCTTATTTACCAATCCATGATCTCTCAGTTTTGGATTTGCTTGTTCTCTTTTGGCTACTATGTGGTCTCTTCAGCTTAGCCTTCTGTTCATATTCATTCCAAGATATCTTTTTATTTATTTTTTATTTGGCCCAGTGTAAATTCTTCATGAACTTCTTCCGCCCGGGGAAGGAAGAAGGGGCTTGCCGGTCTCCTACCGGCTAAAACCACTGTGGCGGTCATCTTCGGCACCTCAGTGGGGCTCTAGGCACATCTCTGAGAGGGTGACTGTGAAGCGGTCTCACAGCAGCGCGTAACCACATGCGCGCCACCGTCCTCTCTCGGGTCTCTTGGTGTTAGTGACGGCAGGGGGGTTTAAGGCGTATGGGAATTAGACGCCAGGGCGGTTGTTACCCCGGCGCCGTCTCCTCCTTCTTCGAGCAGAATTGGCCCTCTCCCGGTCCCGCTCTGCGGTCTCCTTCTGGATCATGACGCTCTCACAGAAGGAGACCACTAGATTCCAGTTTTCGTGCTCCGCCAACATAGCCGACACTACTGCTGGCAGAGACAGATCTTGCCCGATCCTATCGACCAAGATCCGCCGCTCGGCAGCCCAAGCGGGGCACGCCTCGAGTGTCTGCTGTCGGTTGCCTGCAAACGGTTGATTGGTGAGGTAGAAAGATCCTGCAGGTCAGCAGTAAAGACTGCATACACCCAATAGAGACCTTTGGAGCACACCAGCTTTAATTTGTCGTAAGGAAGATGAGAGTCTCCCGTGTTCACTTGGGATGTCCGATGTTGTAGGTATGATTTTAGGAGCATGTAAGCTGTGTTTGGCAAGCAGAGTTTAAGTTTGCATAATGGTCCATGTCCATCCATGAGGGTCAATTATAAATTATTGCCATTATAAATTATTATCTGGTGGGCAGTTGAGACTAGTGCTACATGTCAAGCTATAATTACCCAGTATAAGCTCATCTCGCATTGTGTATGTATCAAAACAAACGAAAAAGAAAGAAGAAAGAAAAACGTTTATTAAATAAATAAATAATAAATAAAATCATCTTTATTCAGGTAATTTACACCCATACACAGGAAATACGAAGATAATTTTAAATAAATGCCAGATCAGGAACAATAATAATCAAAGACACAATCAATCGAAACATATGTCAACTAATTTAAAATGTAGTCAATTAAAGTAAAAAGGGATGAAATGTCAGAGTAGCTGAAGTATTTAAAATAAATTCAAAATTTTAAATAAATATAAAATAACATTGGATTTAAGAATAAACATTTTTCTTTCTTCTTGCACACTTGCAATAAATTGTAATTATTAATACAAAATTTAGAGAACGGAACCACACTTGTGACACACCATGCTACGTGACATGATAAGGAGTGAATCAAATCAAATCAGTTGAGGTCTTCAATTGACTCGTATTAAGAGCTCATGGTAAGCCTCCAGTACAGGTTATTGAAAAACACTGTCCTACTAACATTTATAGTAGGGAGAGCTGGCACCAATTTTTGGGTAGGTATTTGAGGCAAGCTGAAAACTCATTCCATACCTCTCCTATTATACCCCAACTCAGAGCTGCAGACCTGGCTGGTGAGTAGTAGGGCTAAATGAACTGCTAATGTTTAAATAAATTGTTTTTATTTCCAAAAATATGTTTGAGGCAATATGCAATTATTATATGTTGTAGCGCTATAAGCCAGACAATTTTGTGCAAAAATATTTAACAAAAAAATATAAAAAATGTATTTGCAACTTGCAACTTGAAATTTTAATTTTAATATTATTTATAACTAAAAAATAAGATTCTCAAAAAGACAGATAATTTTGGTGGGACTTTCTACCTGCCAGGTGATCTAATAAATTATGTATAGGTGCGAGTGAGTAGCGCTATCGGCAAGCCGTCGTGTGAGAGTGTTTATCGGCAGCTGTCCGAGTTCTTGCTTGCCACGTTACTATTGGCTCTGGTGAGGTCACGTGACTTACAATAGCCAAGAGGTTTCTAGTAGAAATTTTGGAGTAATAAAATTTTATGAATTTGTGCTAAAAGCGGTTTGTATAAAAATTATTGTGTTGATTTGTGTGTTAAATGGAAAAATTTCTTGTGTTATTTTTTTAATCATAAAAAAATTGTTATTTATTCAATTTCAATACAATTCTAAATGTAATGAATTACTTAAATATTTGTCATTACTGCAAAAAATTTGGTTTTTTCTAGAAATCATAAGATACATTAATTTTTATTTTTTCAACATCTTTTGTTTACTAGCTTTTTTATTAGCCAGAGGATGGGCAGCAGCATCCTTCAAGTACATTAACATCTCAACTGCGATCGCCAACCCGCCTGCCAAGCTTGGCAATTACGGCAAAACCCCCCAATGACCACACAATACACCCATATCGGTTGTTGTGGTGATCTTTGGGGGAGGCCTGTCTCCAGCAGTGCTTTATTCAGCCGAAATGATGAATTCATTTCCTGGACTTGGGTATGCTTAATGGAGCCTCCTGCTTTTTTTTTATTTTAGGAGTCACCATTTAAATAAATTTGAAATGCACTCATCTTGATTAAGTGTTATGGATCAGTAAACTAAATACACCCAGGATAACCTGCAATGTACATTAGTAAACTTGCTTGCTATAAATACGTTTTACACAATAATATTAACAATTCAAATGATATTATAGAAATCAAAATTCAAGTGTTACCGGGGTTTTGTTATTGTTGTTCTTCAGTTTCTTTGGTGGCTCGGACTTCTTAGTGGTGTTTAATTTAGATTTTTTCAACTTCTGACTGTCGTTAGGAGGGTATTCGTCGTCCTCGATCTTCAGACCGGCAAAACGGGATTGTACGACCAATGCAGCCATTTTTTTATAATGGATAAATCGTATCTATGCGTATCTGCAATAATTACAAATATTTATGTGTCTAATGTTGATCAAAAAGATTTTAATGCTAATTTATTGATTAAAATTTTATAAATCATGTAAATAAACATTTTAATGTACATAACATCTTAGTGTAGTAAATTGTTTTCGGGTAGGTATAATTTTTTACATTAATATACCCGCAAAATACAAACATTCGGCTGTTTTGCACTTACCTATTGAAACTAATAGAAAAATTGGGAAATAGAATAGTCTATTGTTCTTTAATTAATAAACTCCCAGAAAGCGGCGTTAAAGGATCAACGGATTAGACAGTTGAATGAAAATATTGCTAGATTAAAAAACAAAAGCATCTGTATTTCTACCGTTTACCGGCCAGCTGAGCAACTGTTAGGAATGTGAAAAAATTATACATAGGTTTTTACAAAAATCTTTTTTTTTTAAAGTTTATTACAAATAATTGATTTCTTGAAAAATCTAATAATTATCGATTTTATATCACACTAGCTGGGACCCGCGGTTTCACCCGCGTTTAATTTAAAAGCAGTTTAAGGCCGATTTCACCGTTCGAAATCGAATTCAAAACCGAGTTCAATAAAACTAAGTTTTGAATAACTGAGTTCAAACGTTGAGTTCGATCTCGGTTTACGTCAATCAGATTTCATCAGGTACATTTTGATCGCGTTCACGAAAACCAAGTTTTAATGTCATAGAATGTAAATGTCACAATCTAAGACAAAATTGTGATGCGTCATGCAATATGTGTAAGAACGACCTACTGTGACGTAGTTTATGGGCGGGACAGTGAAATAGGCTACTTTACTTTACTTACTTTCTTCGCCTGAAACATGTACAGTTCCTGTGGGATAGCGGGTGAAAGCCATAATTATATATATATATGGCCGGGCAAGAATATCACCACCCCATCTCATCACATGGGTGCCGTAATAGGCGATTATGATATTAGCCAGAGGATGGGCAGCAGCGTCCTTCGAGCACATTTATAACTTAACTGCGATCGTCAACCTCACTGCCAAGCGTGGTGATTCAACTGAGGTCGCCAACCTGGCTGCCAAGCGTGGTGATTATGGAACACCCCCCCAATGAGCACAGAACACAAACCCATACCAGACGGCGTGGCAATTTTTAGGGGGGCTTCTGTCTAGCAGTGGACAACTTTCGGCCTCAAATGATTATGATGGTGGTTATATATACATAGTCAGAACTGGCATGTTCGCATATTCGTCGAGCTAATAATCCAAAAAGCAAAGCGCATCGCTAACTATTTTCTTTTCTACGGAATATTTAAATTCATGATCATCATCACATTTGGCAAGGGTTAGGTACTAGGTACAAACACTCACAAACAAATAAAGCTCCGAAAAATATACACAGTCATGGGAATTAAAACGAACGATAATCACAGCCCTCTAAACGTGTTTAAACGGGATAAACGTGGAAAATTGGGCGTAAGCGTAATTAGTTGACTGGATTGAGTAAGTATCCAATAGATGGCGCTATGTTAAAAGTATAAAAGTTTTATGTAAGCAACAATTTATTAGTATCACCGGCCACATGGTAATTTTTTTACTAAAATCGCTTCAGTATTTTAGGAGTCCATAGCGGACAAACAACGTAACACTTAATTTATATATATTAAGATGAATTGGAATTAAAAAATACATATAACCCTCGATTTTTTTGTGCTGAGAGATTGATGTTCATTTATTCTTCAATTACCATAATTAGTAATAGAAATACGGATAGCTAATTTTGATGTATAGATAGCTATGAAGAATTGCAATTTAAAAAATATTTGTAACTTCAATAAAGAATAATTTATTAACTAAAATAAAGTATACTTTAAATGACTACAGCGCTTCATTCTACTTTCAATCATAACTACATCCCCACACACTTAGTAGTAAGTTAATTTTTATTTAAATACAAAAAAAAAATCTAGAAATAATGTATATGGCAAAACAACGTTTGCCGGGTCAGCTAGTTTTATAAATAATCAGGTTTAATTCCATTTTACTACAAATAAGTTACAGTCGTTTAACTTATCATTAGATCACATTAAGTGAAGTTTGCTGCAGAATATTTGTACTTAGCTTACTCAAGAACTTAAAAAAAGCTATACGATTGTTGTTGGAAAACACCATATCATCATCATATCGGCCATTTATACGTCCACTGCTGAACAAAGGCCTCCCCCATAGATTTACACAACTGTGTCATCATTTTGGGGGGTATTTGCCAATACTCACCACGCTTGGCAGGCGGGTTGGTGAGCGCAGTATGGCTACCGTTTCACAGAAGGGACGCTGCTGCCCATCCCTCTGGTTTAGATTCCCTTAGTCGCCTTTTACGACATCCGCGGGAGGAGATGGAGTGGTCCTACATTCTTAATCCGGACACCACACGGACATATAATAATAGCCAAAGTAATCTTGAAACCTATTAGCGTTTTGATATTTGTCAATTAAATTAAAAATAGACATTAAAAGTCAGCATTCCTCAGAAGCAAAGGTTCTTTTAATAAAAACATGTTAGATGTTCTTCAAAAGGAGTATAATGATGTTACAAATTCAACTCATTACCACTTGTGACAGGTAATGCAAGTTTATCATGCAAATCATCAACATCATTCTGTCCTAGAAATAATAATACTTTCCGATTTATCTCTAGTCAAATACTTCGTTTTAAACGGCTAGCTGGTGCAACACAGTGTGAGGTTGAACGTTACCATTGCATTATATTCAAAATATTAGTAATATATAGATTGATTATAAATGGTTTTGTGGTATATTGAAAACTATTTAGACAGCCGTTTGTATGTTATCTCGCTAGAGGCCATATTATAAGATGTCAGCAAAACTGTCTGTCATATTTGAATAAATGATTTTACAAATTAACAAGACTTGTTTTGAAAAAAAAACAATTGAACCGTACGACGTTGCCGACATATTTTATAGATTTTTTCATTTTTGAGAAATATTTTATTGAATATGTAAAGATTAATTAATCTAAACACCGTACAACGTTGCCTTATACTTGACATTGGCGAAATTGTGGAAGATAATCTACAGAAGCCATAATCTAAGAGAAGAAGAAGAAGAACAAGACTTGTTATTGGCGACGAGAAAAAGCTAAACGTTGTGTAAATAGAGATATGAAATGGACAAACTAAGAAAATATCGTGGCACCCTACGCAGGATGCTCACGCGACTCGACACCTATATCAATCAGAGGGCAACGATGTCTGACGAAGACATTACTGCTCGCTTCCTGGGCCTGAAGGAGACGGGAGCTAACTTAGTAGCGAAGTTGGTGACAGCGAAAACTCGTCTCCGACGGAAACCAAATGCTAATGGTCAAACTCCGTACCAGTTTATGTTTGGCAGAGAAATACGCACGGCACTACCACGGACTAGAAAAAAAAGATGGACTCCGCGCCACTCATATCGAAAATGAAGCACGGTATCGAATATGTGTGCGTGACCTGAGGGATACCAGATGGAATGAAGTTTTCCCAAGTTTTTAATAAAAACGGTAACATTACATATAGTAGTAATACTTTCGTCAAAGATAAGATAAAAACGGAAATATTTCTGTAGATTGAATTTTGCTTTCTCTGTGTGAAAACAGGCCTTTGGTTAGGATTGGGACAGTGACAGACCGATATGATATTGTATATTTATAAAGAACTAGTGTCCGACGAAACACGATTTTCAGCCGAGAGAACCTGACTGAACTCAACTTAACTAGACTGAACTCGACTTAACTAGACTGAACTCGACTTAACTCAACTTAACTCGACTTAACTCGACTGAACAAGACTGAACAAGACTGAACAAGACTGAACAAGACTGAACAAGACTGAACAAGACTGAACAAGACTGAACAAGACTGAACAAGACTGAACAAGACTGAACAAGACTGAACAAGACTGAACAAGACTCAACAAGACGGAACAAGACTGAACAAGACTGAACAAGACTGAACAAGACTGAACAAGACTGAACAAGACTGAACAAGACTGAACAAGACTGAACAAGACTGAACAAGACTGAACAAGACTGAATAAGACTAAACGCGACTGAATTTGATTGAACTCGACTGAACTCGACTGAATGCGACTAAACAAGACTGAACAAGACTGAACAATACTGAACAAGATTGAACTCGATTGAACTCCACTAAACTCGACTGAACGCGTCTAAACTAGATTGAACTAGACTGAATTCGACTGAACTCGACTGAACTCAACTGAACTCCACTGAACTCGACTGAATACGATTATGTGTCAGTCTTGTTCAGTCTAGTTCAGTCTAGTTCAGTCTAGTTCAGTCTAGTTCAGTCTAGTTCAGTCTAGTTCAGTCTAGTTCAGTCTAGTTCAGTCTAGTTCAGTCTAGTTCAGTCGAGTTCAGTCGAGTTCAGTCGAGTTCAGTCGAGTTCAGTCGAGTTCAGTCGAGTTCAGTCGAGTTCAGTCGAGTTCAGTCGAGTTCAGTCGAGTTCAGTCGAGTTCAGTCTAGTTCAATCTAATTCAGTCGAGTTCAGTCTAGTTCAGTCGAGTTCAGTCTATTTAAGTCGAGTTCAGTCCAGTTCAGTCTTGTTCAGTATTGTTCAGTCTTGTTCAGTCTTGTTCAGTCAAATTCAATCGAGTTTAGTCTAGTTTGTGGCGCGACTACGAAAGCCCGAACAAAGAGGAGACGAAGATTGTAGAAAACACTTTATACTTGTATTCGCAGACTAAATCCTATTTATGAATATGTTTGTCTCTTTTTAGTGTCCCTTTTTTGTTTCACTGATTTTTAAAACCCCAACGGTGCTAAAGCAGTTTCGCTTCAATTAAAAACATACTACCCATTTTTTCGGGAAAATTACCCATTTATTTATTTTAATTATTTTAACAACACAGACACGTGTAGTTGAGGTTTTGTGTTCTAAATAGTAACGATAATTTAAATCTCAATAATATAAAAAATGGTGTATAAATTAGTACATACATACATACATACATACATACATACATATAATCACGCCTCTCTCCCGTAGGGGTAGGCAGAGACCACTTCTTTCCACTAGCTACGATCCTTACATACTTGTTTCGCTTCGTCCACTTTCATTATTCCCTTCATACATGCTCTTCGGTTTAGGGTACTCTTGACCTGGCCTTTTTCCAAGACGTCCCTGATTTGGTCTTGAAACGTCCGCCTAGGTCTACCCCTTCCAGCACTTTCATTCACACTCGCCTTATACACTTTTTTCGTCAATCGTTCTTCATTCATTCTCTCAACATGGCCAAACCATCTCAGCATACCTTTCTCAATTTTTGTCACTACATCTTCTTTCAGACCACAACGTTTTCTTATCTCACTATTCCTTATCCTGTCACTCAGTTTAACTCCTATCATACTTCTTAACGCTCTCATCTCAACTGCATTTATTCTGCTTTCATGTTTCTTCTGCCATACCCAACTTTCACTTCCGTACATGAGTGTCGGAACCAACACCCCCTCATGCACAGCCAAACGAGCCTTGTTAGACACCTTCCGACTGTTCATAAAGGAGTGCAAAGCTCCATTCAGCATGTTTCCTGCATTCACTCTTCTTTCAATATCACTCTCACACTTTCCATCTCTTGTAAACTTTGAACCCAGATACACAAACTCATTCACCTGTTCAATTTGTTCATCTCCAATCACGATATTGCAGTCTGTCACTGCCTCATCTCTTTCAAACACCATCACTTTCGTCTTCTTTACATTTATCTTCATTCCCTTTCTAACAAGAGCTCCACTCATAGCAGTTACCATCTCCTGCAACTCCTCTGCCGAGGACGCAAGTAATACTTGGTCATCAGCATAGAGAAAACATTTGACGAGTAACTCATTCATTCTCAACCCACTTTCATTCTCTTTTAAATCTGTCAAGCAATTGTTCATGAACAGATTAAACAGCCACGGTGACGCTACACATCCCTGTCTAACACCTTTTTCAATACTAAACCATTCAGTGTACGCCCCGTTTATCCTTACACAAGCACTAGAATCCCTATAAAGAGATTGCAGTGCTCGTATGAGGATACTGCTCACACCGTTCACGGACAATGCTGACCACAATTCATTTCTCACCACTCTATCATAGGCCTTTTCTAGATCAACGAAGGTGCAATAGCTTTTCTTGTTTTTAGCCAAACACTTTTCGGCTATACACCGCAGGGAAAAGACCTGATCCGTACATCCCATTCCCTTTCTAAATCCCGCTTGTGCATCCCATACTTTTTCGTCTGTTTCATTCACAACCCTTTCAATCAACACTTTCGCATACAATTTACCGACGACGCTGAGAAGGCTTATACCGCGGTAATTTATGCAGTCCTGCCGTGACCCTTTTCCCTTATACAATGGCACGATTACGGCTTTGCACCAGTCTCCCGGTACTTGCCCATTTCGCCAGCATAAATGGAAAAGGTGGTACAGCTGGCTAGCCACTATGCCCTGTCCAGCCCTCAGCATCTCGACGGTAATCCTGTCATACCCTGCAGCCTTACCTAATCTCATTCTTTCCAACGCTTTCACTATTTCATCCATGCTTATCTCATGTATAAATTAGTGTCTGTGATAAGTAATTCCTTGACACTTTTTTGGTATGTAGAGTTAATTTTACACTATATTATGACACAAGACGGCATTATTGGTTTTTGTTTCATTTAACGTAAGTAGTAACTATACGGTCGCTGTCGTGCCGCGTAATGGCGGTCGACTGGCATACTATGATGCATGTGTGTGCGTAAGGCACGTGTGTACAAGTGAATCGGCATACTTGGGGTGCTTCATTTTCCGTGACCGCTTTACATTCACCCTCTCCGAGATGTGCCTATAGGCGTGGCACCAGTGGGCGGCTCTAGTGTGATCATACGAGGACCTGGAGCCTCCCTTAGGTGCCGAAGATGACCGCTCCAGTGGTTTTAGCCAGTAGGAGTCCGGAATACCCCTTCACCCTTCCCCGGGGTGAAGGAAGTTCATGAAGAATTTCCACTGGGCACCAATAAAAAAAAAGGGCACATTGCTCGTAGAACTGATAACCGCTGGCACAAAGGTTCTAGAATGGAGACCGCGCACTGGAAAACGCAGCGTGGGACGACCTCCAACGAGGTGGACAGACGACCTGGTGAAGATCGCTGGGAGTCGTTGGATGAGGGCGGCATGTAACCGCTCGTTGTGGAAATCTAAGGGGGAGGCCTTTGTTCAGCAGTGGACGACCTGTGGCTGATATGATGAAGCTCAAGTGTCTGATTGATTTCGGTATATTTAACTGTCGTAGTTTGTAACAATTGCAAATTTAACGATTTAATAATAATGTACCATATTTTTCAATTTCATTTTGTTATTTTAATAAATTGTACTATAATAACATTGTCGTATTATTTCATATCTAATATCTATCGCAAAAAATATTATCACTACTTTAAAATGCCCCAAGTTTGGTTTACTATTCAAGGGCTTCTTATTTTGGTTCTTATAAAGATTAACTATATTTTTGTTTTATCCAACTTTGACATTGGCAGAATCATCGACAAACCGATGGAGCCATAAACTAAAATTAGAATTGGATTGGAAACGCACTAAGTACTTTTAAACGCGGCCCGCGAACGTATTTGCACGCTAAAGTTTGGCCCTCAATATGTCAAAGGTTGCTCATACCTGTTATAAGGTATACGCTAAGGGTGAGATTCAGAAACGTGCATTTTGACATATGGAAGCGTAAGTTCACACTAAGACTCGTTTCTGAATCTCACCCTAAGGCTCCGTCTAGATAATGTTCAGTCTACGGTTAGGGTAGGACCAATGACATTATACCATAGATATGCTACGTCCATATTAAATAGCGCGCAAAATTAAGGCTCGCTGTATGTATAAACCTATAAAACTCCACCTATGCTGTAAGAAAGAAGATACAAAACTGCGAGAGTGAAAGAGAAAGCTATCTCAAATGACAACACGCGTATGTACACGATGTCTGTGTCACACCTGTGATAGAATATGTGTTGTCTCTTTTCTTTGCTTGGTCCTTGTTTTGTTCGAGAATATTATTCTATTAATAATTTGTATAGTATTTTATTCAAATATTTTATATAGTTTGTTACGTGTGGTATGAGATCTCTTGTTCTTTATTTATTTTTGCTTGATAGTTTATTTATTTTCTTTATACGCACGACGGCTTTGTTATCAAATAATTAATAAAACAGAACAGATTCTGACAGTGTGCGCTCGTTGTCCTTTTTTGGGCGAAGGTCTCCTTTTTACTTTCTTTGTTTAAAAAAAAACGTTGCCCCACACTAGGATTTCTCCTGTGTCATGGGTGCGTTTACAAACACAAATTCCACACACAACACACAACTGATTGCGAAGTGCTACAATTGGGGGAGTTTGGGTTCTTACTTTTTGCGCGAATGTAACATATCTACTTCTTATCTATACAAATAAATAAAATTGAAGTGTCTGTTTGTAATGTCAAAATAACAGCTTTTTACTAAATGCATATGAAAGTATGTACGTTACATATAACAAAAAAACTAATTAATTTTTATTTACTATATACTATTATTATTTATACTATTTATTTACTAATTAATTAATAATTTAATTTTTTTTTTAGGGTTCCGCGTAAAAAGAGCCCCCTGGAAATCCAAAATATTTATTCTATGTCAAGTGTCTATGTCGAAGTACTCTAAATTTCTTGTAATTTAAACGCGGGTGAAACCGCGGGTCCCAGCTTATATATTACTATATAAAATCATTGGTTAGGACCTATTAACTGATTCTGATCTACTCTATACTGTTTTTTTTTCCTTCTAGTTTTCCCATTAGGGTATTCTATACTGTGCTTAGACCATATAACCAATGGACGAGTAACGCGCACAATTCTACGAACAAAACATTCTGTCAATTTTGAAGGGGGACGAGGTAAACACTACATTGATAATGTCGCACACTTACTCTCTATCAACGCACACATATAGAAATCTTCAACACTAGAACATTTTATGCACACTAACACACTGCCGGAAAAATTGGGAAGAGACTAGTATCGATTACTTATTTCGATTTATTTTAATAAGATATATTGATAGTTTCAGTTACTCTTGGGAATTGGGAAGTATTCAATAAAATAATAACCATACGTCAAAATAGGTTTATAAAAAATATCCTACAATTATTTATTGATTCTTAAAATGGATTAATTTTGTATAAATGTGTCTTATGCATTTCTTAGGATCGGTTTTCTTAGCTAGATATGAAATTCTCGTATCAACATATTTATTCATGACTAATTTGGCTAATTCTAATTTTTGATTAAGAAATATATCGGTGTTATGGATATCAATATATGGAAACAATTTGTTACCAACCAAGGAATGAAGAGCTTTTGTAACTTTAAATTTTGTTGTAAATTTTGTGTTTAACTTTTTATTGCCATCAAGACCCTGTCATATAATTTTTTCACACAGCCGACATAACAATATCACACTTGGCGAACCATACTTTAAGTAACCTTTTGTCTTATGATATGTAAGGCTCTTATCATCAGATGGACCAAATAGGCCTTTAAGGCAATCATCATTTCGGCCGAATGAAGTCCACTGCTGGACACAGGCCTCCCCCAAAGATCACCACAATGACCGATATGGCTGTGCTGTGGGCTCAATGGGGGTTTTGCCATAATCGCCACGCTTGGCAAACGGGTTGGCGATCGCAGTTGAGTTGTTAATGTATTCGAAGGACGTTGCTGCCCATCCTCCGGCTAATCCCTTGGACGAGTTTTACGACACCCATGGGAGGAGACGGGACGGTAGTATTCTGAGCCGGCACCACATGACATAGCCGGCACCACACGACAAGGCAATCATCACATTTAATTTTTTTAGATAAAGAAAACACTACAAAACCTGATATGTATTCACCAAATGGCGAGAGATACACTTAACATTCCAAATGCTGATTTGCAGCAGTGTCTTCAGATTCTACATGTTTTTCTGTGTCTACTGTACGGTCCGGTATTCCGTGTGGTGTCCGGATTAAGAATATAGCACCACTCCATCTCCTCCCGTGGATGTCGTAAAAGGTGACTAAGGAAATCTAAACCAGAGGGATGGGCAGCAGCGTCCCTTCTGTAAAACGGTAGCCATACTGCGCTCACCAACCCGCCTGCCAAGCGTGGTGAGTATTGGCAAATACCCTCCAGAATGATGACTCAGTTGAGAAAATCTATGTCGGAGGCCTTTGTTCAGCAGTGGACGTATAAATGGCCGATATGATATGACTGTACGGTTAATTTTGTCGGTGGAGGAACGGGTTCAAATATTTATATTTTCTAAGGGTATGCAATTGGTCCGCGTTCCAGTTACTGATAGCTCGTTATGTACGAAACGCTTTTTGTAAATTGACTCAAATTGCTGCGATTGCTTTTTTCATAACATAACTACTGAGTTGAAATCGTCTATATGGCAATTTAAATCTGTGGTATTTCCCCCTACCTCACCTTCTTTATTACTAACTACACCAGTTTTCATCTGGTGTTAATATTAATTTGTTGACATTTACGCCAATACATCCATAACTAAAATAAACTTACGGACTTTTTCACGGTACTAGTTATGTCTACACATCAAGCTATACATATCTGGTTTAAGCTGATCTCTCCAGGGGGGTGAAACTCTCATACAAATAGTGAGTACGAAAAGTTGCATCGAAAGTAGCGCCATCTCCTGCCTACAGTCGGCACATTTCATATTAAGTTTTATTCAAAATGTAACTAGATGGCAGTAGTACCTTACCGGAAGTACCCAAAATAAATTTATTTAATGTTGTTTTTTGGTAATACGTTCTTAAATTACAATCTCTTTTTTGTGATATTGAATAAACACGATTTCGTTTATTTAATGTCGACAAACAATAATATGTTTATCATTAAAATATCATCACTTCACAAATTGTCAAAGAGAAAAGGTACCTACCTACATTTTACAAGTTTGTAAACTTAAACTAGCTGGTGTTTACGTGTTTGCTATTGGATTAGATTATTTTACGAGTGTGATCATTTTACGTTGAATTTCTTGTAATTTTTGAATAATCTCGCACTGAATTTTATAATCCACGGTATAAAGAAGTGAATATAACTTTGAATGTAACATTTTCTTAATATGATAAGAATGACAAACTAGTTTCGATTTAGTGATTTTTTTCATACAATGAATAAATTTTATTAAAAATACTTCTGGAGACGCACGCCACCTGCAGGATTGTTTCGGTACTAAATGAAAACGTAGTGCCATCTGGTATTCAAGGTCGCATATTCGATAATTGTGGTCTTAGAGTTGCGCATTTATGTCAGTATTAAGTGCATAGTCTATGGATCTCTCATCGTAAGGAAAACATATACACACCTATATCTAATACACACCTAATTTGAACATACTTGCAGCAAAGCCAATCGTGCATATATTTTCATTCAATATCTACATAATTATTTCTTTATTTTCCAACGTTTCGAACCCTCGTCTAATGTTATTTTATCATGTGTTTTTTTCTACGAATATTAATATTATAAATTATTTTTTATCGTTATCGAACTAATCAAAAATTCATTAAAATTAACACTCACCACACTATTCAAAATGGCGAAATTGTCTCGTGCAATTTTTTAACATCTAAATTTTAACCTTGTTTCCTAAGTAATAAAGTCTCAAATTGTAAAAAAATATTAAAAAGTAGTCTCGTGCTTGAACGGGATTGGTATTCTCGTTCACATATAATGTTTAAATGAAATACAAAACATTATAACATGAATAGAAATTTATTTCGTGACACACATCAGAAAAGACAAAAGACGACGATGAAGAAGTCCCAAAGAAAAACAATATGTGATTATTAAAACCTCTTTGCTTTAATACTCCTCCTTAATCTCATATCTCCTGGCACTCCTCTCATCACTCATCATCATCTCAACCCCATACTACTCACACACCACTCATACTTCTGTCTTAACAACGCCTTGGTCAGAACATCCGCTACCATCCGCGCTGTCTCCTTGTACCTTAATTGTAGATCACCTTTCTCTATTGCCTCTCTGACAAAGTGATATCGCACATCCACGTGCTTCGTACGTTGGTGGTGCACTGGGTTTTTAGCTATCGCCATAGCCGACTGACTATCAGTGAATATAGTAATTGATGGTAGCGTAATTGATTCTCGCCCCATCTCTGCTATAAACCTGCGAAGGAATACCGCTTCCTTTGCAGCCTCAGATAGTGAAATATATTCTGCCTCCGCAGTTGATAAAGCAATTGTTCTTTGTTTCTTGCTCTCCCAAGAAATCGCTCCTCCTTGAGACAAGAACAACCACCCTGAATTAGATTTACGATCATAGTCTCCAGCATGATCTGCATCTGCATATCCTACAACAAGTTCTTGTCGATTACCTCTCGTGTATCTCAATGAATAATGCATGGTTCCTTTTAGATAGCGTAGTACTCTCTTTGCAGCTATCCAATGTTTTTCATCATAACAGTTGTTAAACTGGCTTAGCTGATTTACTGTGTGAGCAATGTCGGGCCTCGTGCACACTGCCAGATACATCAGTGATCCAATTAATGCTCGATATGGAATAGCTTCATTCAATTTATGATCAGGTTGCGGCTTCTCTAGACGCTGTCCTGAACCTGATACAGCTGGAGTGGCGACTGGCTTACAGTCCTCCATTCCGAAAGATCGTAGGATCTTTTCTATGTACCGCTCTTGGTCTAACTTAATCCCTTCACTATCCTGAGTTATACGTATTCCCAACATAAGCTCTGCTTTGCCTAGGTCTTTCATCTCAAATTTGTTGGCGAGATCTATCTTGACCTTCCGCAAGTCTTCAGCATCGTTCCAGAATAATAAAATATCATCAACATATACTGCAATGATGATGATTTTTCCTTCATTAAATCTGGTATAAACACAAGGTTCATTTTCAGATCTCTTGAACTGAAGTTTTATCAGTTCGTCATGAAGTCTTTTGTTCCATGCTCTCGGAGCTTGTTTAAGTCCGTACAGCGACCTCTGCAACAAACAAACGTGATTTTCTTTACCTTTCTCTTCAAAACCTTCAGGTTGCCTCATATAGACAACTTCGTCTAGATTTCCATTAAGAAAAGCTGTTTTCACGTCCATTTGGTCTACTTTTAGATTCATATGGACTGCTAATGCCATCAACGTCCTCAGTGAGCTATGCCTCACTACTGGCGAGAAAGTTTCAAAATAGTCAATGCCCCGCCTTTGACTAAAACCTCTTGCAACAAGACGAGCTTTATATCGCTTCTTTCTCCCCGTCTCTTCTTTTATTCTAAATATCCATTTAGAATCCACAACGTTGCAAGATTGTGGTAGCTCCACCAAAGTCCAAGTTTTATTTCTCTTCAGCGCTTCCAGCTCCTCCTTAATAGCAGCTCTCCACATTTCTTTGTCTCTTCTAGACATTGCCTCTTCGACACTCTGTGGATCATCTTCACCAGCGGTTGTTTGGTAAGTGATATAACCTGGAAAGTCTCTTTTCTTCCTTTCTCTAATAGGATATCTCCTTTCCACATGATGATCATCATCTTCCTTTTCATCAGATGTCATCCACTCTTCATCACTAACAACTTGATTCTCTGCTTCAATGCACTCCTGCACTGGCGGTTGCTCAATCTTCTCTTCTTTATTTTCAGTATCTCCTTGAAAATCTTCTTGAGCTTTTCTCAGGTGCAGACCTTCGTCTACATTCTTAGTCAAATTTTCTTCAAGACTGACTATCACATGCCCTTCATTCTTATTCTCTATAGGCTTCACACTGTTGAATTTTTTATTTTCGAAAAATACAACGTCCCTCGCCTTACTAAGTTGTCCGCTTGCCGGATCGATTAGTCGGTAAGCCTTTGACTCTCCGCAGATACCGACGTGAATAAGCTCTTTCGATTTTGGATCCCATTTCCTCCTTTTAGCGTCGGGGATATGTGCAAATGCTTTACATCCAAAAACTTTGATCATACTCAGATCTTGCTTCTTCCCCGTCCACGCTTCCTCTGGCGTTTTCCCTTTGACTGCGACTGTCGGAGACCTATTCTTTAAATAAACGGCATAATTTACGGCCTCGGCCCAGAAAGTTGTTTCCAATCCTGCCTCTTGAAGCATACTCCTAGCTTTTTCTACAATCGTTCGGTTTGCACGTTCTGCAACACCATTCTGCTCGGGCGTATACTCCACTGTAAGTTGGTGTAGGATTCCACAATCCTTCATCAACTTGTTCATCTGTCGGTTGACATACTCTTTGCCATTATCCGACCGAAGAATCTTCAGAGTCTTCCCAGATTGTTTTTCTACAAAAGTCTTGAACTCGTGAAACTTTTCAAATACTTCACTCTTATTCTTGAGGAAATACACGAAAGTTTTACGCGTGAAATCATCAATGAAAGTCAAGAAGTATTTGTATCCACTGAGTGAATTTTCACCCATTGGTCCACAAACATCAGAATGAACTAATCCGAGAACTTTCAGTTCAAGAGATCTGAAAATGAACCTTGTGTTTATACCAGATTTAATGAAGGAAAAATCATCATCATTGCAGTATATGTTGATGATATTTTATTATTCTGGAACGATGCTGAAGACTTGCGGAAGGTCAAGATAGATCTCGCCAACAAATTTGAGATGAAAGTTTTACGCGTGAAATCATCAATGAAAGTCAAGAAGTATTTGTATCCACTGAGTGAATTTTCACCCATTGGTCCACAAACATCAGAATGAACTAATCCGAGAACTTCTTTAGCCCTATTCGCACGACCTCTCTGAAACGGTTGTTTCGTTTGTTTCCCCATTAAACACGCTGTACACTCTAAGTTAGTTGAAGTGTTAGGAAAACTTACTCCTGTGGCTAATTTGTCTCTCAACAATGTAAGGTTACGTATGCCAAGGTGCCCCATACGCCTATGCCACAACTCCATATCTTCACTGATAGTCGAAGCTAGTGCGATTTCCTGTGAACAGAGTTTTAGTTTATAAACACCATTCTCCTCAACACCTGTATGTGCAACATCACCTGTAACCTTACATCCATCTTCTCGCAACAACTGAAAACCTTTCCTTGAAAACACTACCACAAAGCCTCTCTTTACAATAGTGCTCACACTTAATAGGTTGGTTTTTAAATCGGGTACATATATCACATTACTTACGCTCGCATTTTCTTTCTCGCATATCACAGACCCTACTCCTATACCAAACACTTTACCTCCATTTGCACACCCAATCTCTATCTTTCGGCCACACATCCTGAAATCTCTCAGCCACTCTCTATTATTGGTCATGTGGTTAGTTGCTCCTGAATCAAGAATCCATTCTTGGTACTCTCCTGCCGTTGCAAGTCCAAGTGCTACTGAAGCATTCTTCTTGATTTTTGGATTTTCAGGGCAAACTTTTGCTTTATGTGGTCCATTACAGATAAAACATTTTATCATATGTGCCTTTCTTGGCACAGGTTTCTTTGCTTTACGATGTTTATCGGTTAGAAGTGCAGTATCATTGGTGCTGGTACTTAGACCTGAACTGTATGAAGCTTCCATCTGTAACAGCTTGGTCTTCACATAGTCTGTGGTCAACTCTACTCTTGAGTTTTCAATCGCAAACCTCATCGGTTGAAAAGTTTCAGTCAAACCTTGTAACATCAACGTTGCTAATAACTCATCGTCAACCTCCTTACCGATGTCACTCAATTGCTGCGCTACTGACATCAGCTCGGTGACATAACTCCTAATTGATGTAAACTGTTCAAGCTTTAGGCTTACAAGCTTTGATAAAAGTCGGCATCTGTTATTTAATCCTTTATCCTCAAAAGCTGACCTTAAAGACTCCCACGCCTCCTTTGCCGTTTTTGCATGTCTTACGTGGATCAGGCAATGCGGTTTTATCATCAAGCATATCCTGGCTCTAGCTTTTTGGTCTCTTTTTAAGCCTAATACATCTGAACTCTCGGGTGTCGTCTGAGTGTACTCCCAAAGGTCGTCATGGATTAAGTACAGCTCTACCATAAACTTCCATGTGTTATAATTAGAGTTTCCGTCAAGTTTCTCTATAGACGTTAAGCTCATACCTGTATCATGTGGTTGCAATCTCTCCAGTCGCTCACCACTTGAAGTTGTACTTACAACTTTACCTTCAGTCGCCATAATAGGTAACAACTTTTTTCATTAAACATTGAATAGACTCGTGCTGGGCCCATAACCTGAACGGGATTGGTATTCTCGTTCACATATAATGTTTAAATGAAATACAAAACATTATAACATGAATAGAAATTTATTTCGTGACACACATCAGAAAAGACAAAAGACGACGATGAAGAAGTCCCAAAGAAAAACAATATGTGATTATTAAAACCTCTTTGCTTTAATAGTGCTATCATAGAAAATAATCTATTATTAGTTATTTAAACTTCGAATGTAAGTTCTGGGCGGTAAGGTCCGATATTGTTAATCAAAAAAAGGTAGTCTCGTGGGGAGTGCGGCTGATGACGTAAATTTGGGCATGTACTAATTCCTTTTTAACACGCTTTTATTAGCTTCACCTGTATGTATGTATGTATGTTTGTTTGTTTGTAACCGACTCCTTTGAGCTCGATTTTGGCCTACTTTGAACGATCAGATTTGATTCAAACTTTGCACACCTGTCAAAGTCAATGACAATGCAATAATCCGATCAAAATATCCGATTAACCTAATTAGATTCGCCAGGATTAATTAATTTCTTTCCGCATCCTTTGCATGCGAGTAAGAGAGACAGAGCTAGTGCGCGAATTACGCATGCGTGCAGTTCCAGACTTGCTCTTTCTGGCACTCAGTTCAGCACAACCTAGCGTGTTTTTTTAGTTTTTTTAAACTATTATTATTATTACTATTGCTTCGCAATTTAAAACTTTCTTCCAATGACATAACGAATATAATTTTATAGAAATGTCCCAGCACCGATTCGATTATTTCGTACTCAATTGCTGAATTGATAATGTTATCGATCCTTATTGACGATAGTCTTTTGTAATGATTTTAATAGAAAGAAGGTATTAATTATATCAAAAACACTTTCATATGAAATCTAATTCTATCTTTTTGTATATTAGAGGTATTTGACATTTTTTTGCACAGGGTAACTGCACAGGTCTGTGTTTTTTATGGAGCACCTTACACAGTGAAAACGATTCTAACTATGTTAAAAATCGATTACCAAAATAGTTTTTATAAACGCGTTAGATTGTTTGATCTTATACCTTGACAGAGGGGAATCGTCGTGCGTGCCGTGTCCTTTGGTTAAATGGTCTAAGATACTGTGCTTAGACCATATTAAGACACTGTGTCATGACAGCGGTATTTGATAGTGCGTTCTTAAACTTTACTGCTGCATAATCATTAACTTTTTTTTATAATTGATTACGTAATCGATCACGCATTCAACATCGATTTTAATTATTACTGTGACAATTGATTAATCAATTACGTGCATCACTATTTCTCTAAACTCAGGTTATACATACGAAGTATCTTTAAAAAAAAAACAATTGAACCGTACGACGTTGCCGAATATTTTTTAGAATTATTTTCATTTTTGATAAATGTTTTATGAATATGTAACGATTTAATAGTCTAAACACCGTACGACGTTGCCTTATACTTGACATTGGCGAAATTGTGGAAGATACTCTACAGAAGCCATAATCTAAGAGAAGTAGAAGTATCTTTCATCTTTCTACTGCTTTCTACCTAGTCTGTGCTCACTGAGCACAGCTAGAAGTGGGTAATAAAGCTTTTTGCGTGAACCGAACCGAAACTATGTATTGGTATCCGATAAAGTGTTTCAAAACTATGTATTTTCAAAAACTATTTATTGGACGATATGCGTATAAAGTGTTTATGAAATGATAAAGGTTTTCGTGTCAGTTCATGTATTTGCTTTGAAACATGCTATCAACACAAAACTATGTATTTACGGTAACTATTTATTGGACGAGATGCGTATAAAGTGTTTCAAAACTATGTATTTTCAAAAACTATTTATTGGACGATATGCGTATAAAGTGTTTATGAAATGATAAACGTTTTCGTGTTGGTTTAGGTATTTGCTTCGAAACTTGTAATCAATAGTAAACAAATTCAAGTTCTATATCAACTGAAAATTCTAGTCTTATGCAAAGTTCTAATATGTAATTTATACTCGTGCCAATATAGGATGGATATACCTAAATAACGTGTCAAAGATTTGATAGCAGCATAAAAATCTTTCCTAATAAAATAGAATAAAATGTGATTTTTATTATTATTATTTAGAATGACTAAAATTCATAAATGCGCGATCTCGCTTCTTGTTCGTGCGATCGTCGGTATCGGTCGGGTTTACTTCGGAATAGCTCGGTCGGAGTCATTCGGCTAGTTTCGGTAACTGTTTATCGACGGTCCAATGCTGTGTGAATAAAGTGTTTCGCCCGATAAATAGTTTCAGAAGAGACCAATACATAGTTTTAGGTATTGGACGCGATACATAGTTTCAATTAGAAGTGGGTAATAAAGCTTTTTGCGTGAACCGAACCGAAACTATGTATTGGTATCCGATAAAGTGTTTCAAAACTATGTATTTTCAAAAACTATTTATTGGACGATATGCGTATAAAGTGTTTATGAAATGATAAACGTTTTCGTGTCGGTTCAGGTATTTGCTTTGAAACATGCTATCAACACAAAACTATGTATTTACGGTAACTATTTATTAGGCGAGATGCGTATAAAGTGTTTCAAAACGATGTATTTTCAAAAACTATTTATTGGACGATATGCGTATAAAGTGTTTATGAAATGATAAACGTTTTCGTGTCGGTTTAGGTATTTGCTTCGAAACTTGTAATCAATAGTAAACAAATTAAAATTCGCTATCAACTGAAAATTTTATACTTTGGTTTTTTGTTCTTTGTCTGTGGTAAATGATTATTATGACTGGTAAAATACAATAATTTGACACAATAAATTATAGTCTTAAGCAAAGTTCTAATATGTAATTTATACTCGTGCCAATATAGGATGGATATACCTAAATAACGTGTCAAAGATTTGATAGCAGCATAAAAATGATTCCTAATAAAATAGAATAAAATGTGATTTTTATTATTATTATTTAGAATGACTAAAATTCATAAATGCGCGATCTCGCTTCTTGTTCGTGCGATCGTCGGTATCGGTCGGGTTTACTTCGGAATAACTCGGTCGGAGTCATTCGGCTAGTTTCGGTAACTCTTTATCGACGATCCAATGCTGTGTGAATAAAGTGTTTCGCCCGATAAATAGTTTCAGAAGAGACCAATACATAGTTTTAGGTATTGGACGCGATACATAGTTTCAATAACTGTTTACGGTTTGCAACGCACACCGCTAGTTTCAATAACTGTTTACGGTTTGCAACGCACACCGCCAGTGCTCAGGTTCTTTTGGCGGGTCTTGTTCCTGTAATTTTTAAGTGATTTTTTCTTCAATATTTCTAAATAATGAAATTACAATGCCAGGTGGAAGTTTTAAATAGACTACACAGTAATTTGAATATAATATCTAGTAGAAAATATTTAAATTCGACCTTAGCGCTAGGAAAAGAACCGAAATGTGAGACTGAATATTTTATACTACATTTCACATCTGTAAACAAGACTGGCACTAAATACTGCGTAAAATGTGTTCAAAAAGTGTTTGCTAAGTGCATAAACGAAGGCAAAGCGACGATACGTTTCGAAGAACCACCACACGATTTGTGTATAAAAAGTGAAACGATACAGTTGAAATGTTTCATGAGACTGTTGAGATCGTGTGTTACCGGTGATACGAAGAATTTACAGTTCGCTCCGTTAACAAGTTTAAGTGTAATACCTAAAAACAATGCACCCACAAAACTTATAATACGTAAGCGAAGTGAATTCCCTGTTAAAGGTCTCCCAAGGACTTTAGAATCTCTGTATATCAATGGACTGAACCTTTGTAATTTCAGAAGAGACATATTACTATTAAGGCAGCTTGTTGTACTTGATCTGAGCAACAATGCTATGGAAAAGATACCTCCAGAATTTGGTAAGGGCTCTTAAATTGTTGATATACTATATGAAATATTTGTTTTTAAACTGTGATTTGCATTGTAGGTCGAATGCCAAATTTATGTGAATTGTATCTATCTAACAATCAACTTGGTGTGAAAGGAGAAGTGGATTGGAGATGGTTAATGGGCCCACAGGTAAGATTTTATAACAATCCTTACTATAATGATCTTTATTATGTACTAGCTTTTGCCCGCGGCTTCGCACATGTGAAATTTAGAAATGTATATCATGCTATTGAAAACATGCAATAATTACCTGGAGCTTATATTAGGAACTTGTAATAGGTGTAGAGAGATCATGATATGAGAAAATTATGCAAATTTTAATCTGTTTCTCAGCTGACACAGATGTTGTCCATCTTTGTTAAAAAGCCTCTTCTAAGTTGCTGCACAGCACAAATGTTTGGTAGTTACTTTCTTCCAAAACATTATCAAAATAGCTACAGTTTTATTCCAATTAGTACCTGCTTCATTCTATGGGGGTGAGGAAATTTCCTAGAAATGGGTACTTAAAAACGACGCTCCCTTGAACAGTAAACTATAATCCATGCGCTGTTGCATACACATGAATAAAGCATCTGTATAGATGTATGAAAATGCAAATGTGTAACATTGGTGGGAGACAGTGTAGCTCGTAGTGGGGTTGAAAATTGAGGGGAAGAGGGTACTTATTGCCCGGGCACTTATTGGAATTTGACTGCTGTGGAATATGGAATACCACCCATACCATCATGTCGGGTGTTTTTGTCGGTCGCCTTTTCATGTCTGCGTGAACTAAGTTTGACAATGTTTTCGTGTACATTTTATATTTAAGTTTCATTTTTGTTCGTGTGGTGTCCAATAAAGTATATTATATTCTATTATAATATTTTGCATTTGCAGATCACTAAGATGCTTAAGCTGTTGGATATAAGTGGTAATAGATTAGGGTATTTACCCAAATCTATATGGAAATTACAAAAGTTGGTTACTTTGAAGTTGGATAATAATATGTTAGATAAACTACCACCAACACTCGGACGTATATGCAGTCTAAGGTATATACCTGGTACTTTGTTACATTTATTTATTTTTAGCTGTTAATACATGGTTGTTTACATTATTTTTAAAACAATTTCGCGTATAGAATACATTGATAATATCGGGTCTATTCGCGCAGATTAGTATAGTCTACTGTCTACTCGTCGTGTCCACGGTCAATCCAATTTGATAACTAAATAAAATAACAAGATATTATAAGTAAAAAAGTTGCAAACAAAAAGTAGGGTGAAATTTCAGATAATAACGGAATTTAAAAATATTCAAATATTTCATTTAATGATAATTATGGTTATGCGTTATTTACAGATGGAATATGATCCCATAATATGTTACTTTGTAAGCCCGTCAAGATTTTTTACAGATTGGAACGACACCCGACGGGATGATTGAATTAAAGCGATACCAATACAAACGTCCACACGATTCGCCCGATCTAGTGGACTAACCGCTGAAATATGAAATGACACCGATTCGGTGTGATTTATGTAGCTTCACTAAATGCGCGTCGCGTAAAAAATCGTTGGCCTTCTAGGCATTTCTATATTCTAAAAGTCCGTCACACACGATGCTATAATATATATATTAATACTTTCCGCTATAATATAGTATATTACTCGTATAGCAAGGTACCGTACGTACACGGCTAAGACGCTAAATACTTTCATTTTATTTATTTTTATGTTTATTTACATAGGCTGCACTAAAAGTATCGGGAATGGAATATTTCCACTGTTCCTGTCATATTAAAATCTTTTTAATTGAAAACTCCTTGGTTTTACAAATCGAATACCATTTATTTATTTAAAAAAAGATTCACGGTCTTGTCACAAGGTTTTGTCAAACTTGTTTAGTCGTTGAGAAAATGGAATTGACTCGAGAAAATTCAAGAGCGATGATTTATTATGACTTTCGAAGTGGTTTAAAACAAAATAGTGTGTTGACCGGATGATTTCTGCATTTGGTGATGAAGCCCCATCCAAAACCACAATTTATCGCTGGTTTGCTGAATTTCAACGTGGACGTGTCAAGTTCAGTGATGATCCTCGTCAAGGTCGTCCAAAAACTGCAGTCACCCATGAAAACGTTGATGCTGTGCGTAAGCTGATTGAGGAAGATCGACATGTGACATACCGCGAAATTCAGGCAACTTTAGACATTGGCATGAGTCAAATACAAATAATCTTGCATGAACAATTAGGTGTAAAAAAGTTGTTTTCCCGATGGATACCGCATTTGCTATGTGAAGAGCAAAAAGCGGCTCGCGTTACTTGGTGCGTCAGAACTCTCGAAAGATTCCACGCAGGATCCTCAAATGCTGTATACAACATCGTATCAGGTGACGAATCCTGGATATATGCGTACGAACCCGAAACAAAAAACCAGTCACGAGTTTGGGTGTTCGAAAATGAGTTAAAGCCAACAAAAATTGTTCGTTCACGGAGTGTTGCAAAAAAATGGTGGCCACGTTTGTCTCCAAAACCGGCCATGTTACGACTATTCCTCTTGAGGGACAAAGAACGGTTAATGCAGAATGGTATGCTAGCATTTGTTTGCCACAGGTCGTTTCTGAACTCCGTAGAGAGAACTGCAACCGCCGCATCATCCTCCATCACGACAATGCGAGTTCTCACACCGCGCACAGAACAAAAGAGTTTTTAGAGCAAGAAAACATAGAATTATTAGACCATCCGCCGTACAGCCCCGACCTAAGCCCTAATGATTTCTATACTTTCCCTAAAATAAAGAATATATTGCGTGGACAGAGATTTTCATCACCTAAAGAAGCTGTGGACGCCTACAAAACGGCCATTTTGGAGACCCCAACTTCCGAATGGAATGGTTGCTTCAATGATTGGTTCCATCGTATGGAAAAATGTGTCAAATTTCGCGGAGAATACTTCGAAAAGCAATAAATACATTTTTAAATAGTAATGTTGTGTCACTTCCTTGATTCCCGAAATTTTCAGTGCCGCCCTCGTATTAATATATATCATTGCCCTCATAGCACGGTCGTCCTGGCAAGTTTATGTTTACGTTACACATGTATTAATTATAAAGTGTGTTCAGACTTCTAAATGCTATAATATGGATCCAGCCAGAGTATGTTTTTTTTTAAGTTGCCTCACACTAGGACTCCTGTGCCGTGGGTACAGTTTACAGACGTATATTTCACATGCACAAACACCCAGACCCGAAACCACTATCTAAGATCATACAAATATTTGTTTCGTACGGGGATCGAAGCCGCGACACGCTGCGCTGAAAGCCAGTCGCTTAGCCACTGCGCCAATCGTGCCGTCGTAATTATTGGATTTAATTGATAGTTCTTAAGAGACCGTTTCCAATGCTAAATTTGACATGCGTGTTACCATGTTAGGAATAAAAACAATAACTAGGTATATGGATCTATACAGATCCATATACCTAGAGAGAGAGATAGAGAGATCAGAGAGATATATATATCTGGAAATTACTAGCTAGCTAGCCTTAAATTACTCCAGCTTAGTTAACATATCTTCAAATAACCCAAGCTATATAGCTCACATAGCCTCAAGTTACTCAAGCTACATAATTCACATAGCCTCAAGTTGCTCAAGTAATTTATCACACATAGCCTCAAGTTACAAACAAAGCAAAGCTTCTCGTTAGTATAAAATTAAAGTTACTAAAGCGGGTATTCTTATGCAATATATCATACTCCAATTCAAACACTGAAGAGTAGCCTCAACCAAGTATTAAAAACGAGATTTAATGCATATTGAAAAATAATGGCACTATCAATGCCACAGGCAAATTTGGTATCCAAGTAAAAGTAAAGTGTAGGGTACACTCCACAAAAATACTGACGAAGAGTAGCCTTGCTCAAGTATTCAAAGAGGAAGCATAGTGTACAGATAACAGTATCAGGGAGTACCCGGACCAAGTGTTCAATTCATTCCAAATTAATTAGCTTATTTGCACAATTAAACGGAAATCGTATGCTATATAAATTACGGGTAAAACTCACCCAGCACTTAGCAGATTATCATTCTCGGATTGAGTTGTAATAATCATAGATTTATGCATATACCTTTTGTAAACTTCAATCAGACGGCACTTTGGTTTTCCCGCTTCTGATATATTAACACATTAGGTTATTATATATAAAAATATTGGGGCAAACGCCCCGGTGACCTCCAACCACCCCTTAAAGTCACCCCTGACCCATCAACACTCTGTACTAATCGTACACTTGTCTTCTTGGAATGAATTGGCGCCGGCCGCTACAGCTCGTCCCTTGCTCGCTGTCACTCGAATGCCACGCCATGGTGGCAGTGTTGTCAGCCGAAATACTGGGTTGCTAACACATATTTCTGTAAAGGTTATAGTCGAAGATCCGGCTGCAGAATTAGTGCACTCATCGAGTGTTTGCTAAAAACCAAATTGTTACGCATATTTATGATTAGGAGAATATACACCTTTGACGGTATTTCAACATTGGGAAAGAATGTGCGACCAATACGTGAGGCCCGTATTCGGGCAGTGTCGGCTATCTCCGCAGGAGCACGAAAGGTAACGTCGAAACATGCCACCTCCACCAACACAGCGACAACGACGTCACCGACGCTGACCCCTACTTCGTGCGCGCTGACGTGTCCACAACTCACGGAAACCGACACTGCGACTAGCGAGTTACCCGAGAGTGGCGATACTACAGCGAGTGGGGCCGATTGGGTCGAGGTGAAGAATCGTCGTACTCGGCGCACGCTCGAAAATGTGACTCGTGGTACGGCCGTATCCACTTCCACTATTCTTTTGGCTGCGGAACGCAAAACATACTTGCATTTGTATTATGTTAAGATGGGGACAACAGCTGATCAAGTAATGCAACATCTCCAAACAATTTGCCCGGAAGATTATTGTACAGCTGAGGCGTTGAAATCTCGTGGAGAATACGCATCTTTTAAATTATCCGTGCCTACAAAAAATCTGGCTAAGTATTTAATGCCCGAGAATTGGGCTGAAGATGTTTGTGTTAAGACCTGGCGTAATGGATTTCGTCGACAAGCCGCGCAAAACACCCAGGCCTAAATGTTATACTTTATTTTATCAGAATGTCAGAGGGCTTCGATCGAAATTAGACACCTGTAAACTAGCAGTTTTAAATATATCGGCTGATATTTTTGCTCTTACCGAGACGTTTCTTACAAGTAGCGTATATGATTCGGAGTTTTTTCCTGGCGGGTACACTGTAATACGTCGCGATCGAGCAAACGATGTAGGTTGGGGAGGAGTATTGTTGGCTATCCGCGCACAGTACGAAGTTAAACAAATCTTTGACATTGATGGATATTCTCAAGATATAGAATTAGTTGCGGCCATAATTTCTCTAAAATATAAGAGAATTTTGGTATGCGTTGTGTATATTCCGCCTAGTGCGAGTGACGATAAGTATTTACGAACATTTTTAGTAATAGAAAATTTAATATCAAAATATCCCAATACAAATGTGATAATACTTGGCGATTTTAACCTAAACTCTTGTAGTCAAAATGTAAATATACAATTTTGTTACTTAATTTCATTTTGTAAATTAACACAATATAATGTTACGCAAAATGCATACGGTAATGTACTGGATCTGGTGTTGAGCAATCTTTGTAGTAAGTACGTTCAAATGGCGGAGGACGTTGAATCGCTAGTTGCACCAGACGCGCACCACCCACCGCTCGGTGTTCGGCTCAGCGTGCCGCGGCCGACTGCGCGTGCGTATCAGTCTCGACTTTTGACTCAGCCGCAAGATAATTTTTTGCCACCACAGTGGACTTTTAAAAAAGCAGATCTTCATTCGCTTTATTCGTCGTTCGCCGCCTTAACTTGGGGCGATGTACTTAGTTCCGACAATGTTGATGTAGCTCTGAATGAATTTTACAATAATATTCAAGTATGCTGCACTAATACTAATGTACCTCTTAAAAAATATCTAAATTCGAATCATAAGCTTAAATATGAATATCCTTGTTGGTATACGTCGGAAATTATTTATAACATAAAGCAAAAATATTTTCACTTAAAAAAATATAAGGCCTTTAAGGCCGAGTTCAATCAGCAAATGTTTAAATATTACAGGCAGCGTATCAAAGAACTCACTAACTTAGCCTATACTAACTTTATCAAGCGAGCAGAGGCGGATATAAGAAAGGATCCAAAAAACTTTTGGTCATTTGTTAGGGATCAGCGCTCTTCTAGAAGCTCCTGCACCCAATTCGAGTATGAGGGTGAAATTGTAACCGATTTCAATGCCGCAAATGCTTTTGCAAGGTATTTTAGGTCTATATTTTTACCTGATCAACCTAGCCTGTCTACCGTAGTGGCAGAAGCTGAAACTTCTAGTACGCTGTGCTCCTCCCGGATTTGCCTAGATCATATAAGTTCGGCCGATTTATGGCTGGCCGTCAAGCGACTGAAGGCTCACTCATCTTGCGGACCCGACAGCATACCGCCTTTTTTAGTAAAAGATTGTATGGCTGTATTTAAAAAGCCTCTTTTACATATTTTTAATTTAAGCTTAAAAACGGGGACCTTTCCAGCCTTATGGAAATTGTCTCGCGTCACGCCTATACCCAAGGATGGCTCCAAATCGAAAATTGTAAACTATAGACCTATCGCCGTGCTGTCGGCATTCGGCAAGTTATTTGAATCTATTTTGAATCAGCATATTACCAGACAGGTCAAACCACTATTGAGCGATTGTCAACATGGTTTCAGGGCTGGTAAGTCTACAACTACAAATTTAATCAACCTCGTTGATTATGCTGTGACTGAAATGGATCGCAATAGGCAGGTGGACGTGGCGTATTTTGACTTTAAAAAGGCTTTTGACCGCGTTCACAACGATGTGCTTTTGAAAAAGTTTTCTGGGATAGGGTTTACACCTAACCTTTTAAAACTATTTTCCAATTACTTTGCCAACCGTAGACAATACGTGCAACTATCCCATTACCGATCAGATCCGTATGACACTTGTTCTGGTGTAAGTCAAGGCAGCACGTTGGGACCGACACAGTTCCTCATAATGGTCAATGACTTGCCGAACGTCGTCACAGCGGCTCAGTGTCTTTTGTTTGCGGATGATTTGAAGTTATTCTTGGGTATCGGGTCTGTTGCAGACTGTGACGCGCTTCAGCGGGATATCAATAGTGTTGTTGAGTGGGGCACGCGAAATCGCTTGGAATTCAACTTATCTAAGTGTAAAATAATAACGTTTACGCGATCTCGTTTCCCCAGCGCATATACATACAGGATTGCTGATGTTCCGCTTGAGCGTGTTACCGAAATCCGTGACTTGGGTGTAATTTTCGACAGTAGTCTGACGCTGAACACCCATATATCAGAAATCTGTGCCAAAGCTTTTAAATCACTGGGATTCGTCATGAGACAATCGGCTCGATTTCAGGACAAGGGTGCAATTATTGTCCTGTACTTTGCCTTCGTGCGTAGTATTTTAGAGTATAACTCTATTATTTGGGCTCCGCATGAGGAGAAGTATAGGACAATGGTCGAACGTGTACAACGGAAATTCGCACGTTATCTTTATAAAAAACTCTTTGGCTACTATCCGTTTTTGTATCCGTCTCTGTTTGTATCTGGTATGGTGGGCTTAAACACGTTGGAGTTAAGACGGAAGTGTGCTTTAATGGTTTATTATTATCTTACTTTAAACAGCAAGATCGACAACCCTACAACCCTCGCTCGTTGTTTCCTGTCCGCGCCTAACCAGTACACGCGGCTGCGCGCGCGCCGTCTACTCGCGATGCCATCGGTACGCACATGTACTTCCCGGTATGCTCCCACGAGTCATGCTGTTTCATTGCTAAACGCTCTGATTGCTCAGCAGCCAGAGGTTGATATTTTCAGCAACAGCATTAACCAATTTATTAGTTACTGTCTTAAATTCCTTAATGACTAAATATAAGAAATATGTATTTACGAGTAGCACTATTGCTTGGCTTACTGTGCGCGTTGGGCAACTGTAAGTGCAGTAAGCGGTTGTTAATTAAATAATTAAATAAAAAATAATTAAATAATTAAATAATTAAATACGTCTACCAGGTTTAGTTTAGTTAAAGGCTTCTAAATTGTGTAAATGCCCCCCCGCAGGCCTTTGTTTAGCAGTGGACGGTCTTTGGCTGATATGATGATGGTGTTAATAGGTTAGGCTGACAGATCAAGTGTGATTAAATCATACATGTCAATATGATATATTTTTAACATCACCAAAGTTTTTAATAATCTAAAACAATTCCATCCTCATTAAACTTTGCTTTATGAAAAAGATGTGTCACAACCAAGGTCTGGATTTATTTTCTATTTTATAATTTTACTAGACGTTACCCGCCGCTTCGCTGGGTGTGAATTAAAATGCAAAGTTTCAATATTTTTATAATTCCAACAAAAAGTAACCTATATCATATTCCACGACATAATCTACTTCCATGCCAAACTTTATTAGAATCTATTTAGCCGTTTGAGCGTAATGGCGCCTTGAAGGTTCCACATTTATAATAGTCAAGATATACCAATATGTCAACCTCAGAAAAAATCTTGTAAAAACAATCACATCATGTATTGTTATTTTTCAGGTATCTAACAATGACGCAGAATGAACTGGCATCAATGCCTTGCAGTTTACTGCAATGCCGTTTGGAATACATAGACCTTTCTGAAAATAAACTTGATGTCAAGTCACCAGAGCCTACTAAACACACTCCCTGGGAATTTTATATTGGCAGTTTAGTAGATTTAGCATCTAAGGTGGTTCTCAAATATAAACTTTTTTATGGTCCTAATATTATACCTTCAACTTTGGTGGAGTTTCTAGATAATGCCAATGTGTGTGTTTGTGGTGCACCAGTAGTGAATAATGCTTTTTATATGAATAAGGAGTTCCAATTAAAGGACCATTTTCGAGTTGTCGTATTTAATAGTAATAGAAAAAGTACAGTAACTTTCCAATGTTATTTTTGTTCGCCCAAATGTTTTAACAGATTATCTTGAATTGCAAATGAATCAATAAATTATAGAATATAATGGTGATAAAAAAATGCTTGCTTATTTATCAAAGCCCTTCTAGTCTCCAATGGATGTCTGGAATAACTGGTGCTATCCTTAAGTGAGGTTCTGAAACATAAATATTGAAAATATATGCAGATGCTTTTAGATGTATGTCCGAAATGGCACTCCACTTGTTAACTCTAGAAAACAGGATAGTCGGTAAATAAAATAATTATTTATACACATTGCAAAGTTAAAAATATACATAGTGGTGTTTTAAAATCTTTTAATCTTGTATCAAATGAAGTATTTGAAAGGCTGCTACACACTATGCAGGCGGCACTGTTGTCGGGCACGCAGTCGTCCATACCGGTGATATGCCCGGCGGCTATTTAGCCGGTGTACCCAGCGGGCATGCAACACATTGAATTTTTTTGTAATTTATATATATACAAAACCATTGTTGCGATGGTGATTTTGACAACGTGTACGCCACTACCGTTGTCGTTAACGACTGGCACAACTGAAATTGATGCTCTGCGGCTTTTCCCATCATGCCGCTGAAATACCGCAAAACAAGGCAGCTGTGGCCTGTGCCTCCGGCCTGCGTTCTCAAATGTCCAAAAATGTTTTAAGATAATAATCACTAGTTGTCCAAAGTTAAACACTGTTTTAATTCATTGTATGTATACATTTTTAAATTGTTATTTGTTTAGTGTAAACAAAATTCTTACCGTCTCTACTGTACCCCTAGTACGAGTTTCTTTTGACAATCGAAACGTAATAGTAAACTACACGTTTACCGTGTTTGGCGCTCCGACTGGTTGAAGAGTTTATAGCGGGCCAATCGCAGCGCCGAACGCGGCAAACGGGTAGTTTACTGTTACGTTTCGATTGTGAAAAGAAACCCGTACTAGTGGTACAGATATAACGTGCGTATAATTTCTTCAAAAACATTGCCAACTTTAGACCAAAGAAAATAGTATTTGTTTGATACTCACCAAGAGTAGCTATGCCCTGTGGTATTATACTGTGCCCTTCTGGTACATTCTGGGAAGCTACAGTCGCATTTGTCGCTTCTAAAACTAATTCGTTTGTCCAGATATCTTTGAAACTGTCCTTCATTTCTTTTAACAATTTCTCCAGCAATATCTGTGACATACATAAATTACATATTAACGCATTAATAATATAATAAGTAAGGGGGTTACACTTAGTCATGCGCCCGCCAAAATATTTTAGAAAAAACGATTAATGAATTTTAACTTTTATTTCATACTTTATTAACAAAGTACAACATTTGAAGATCATTTGAATGAGCATATAAATTAAAGTAGTTGACGTTGTCCTGAGGACCTTCTTTATTTGGTGCTGCGATGTATAGCCGCGATACATACAGAGAAGTTGATATGTTTTAAATAAAGCATACTTAGATAGTGGACAAAGGAATGTTCAAATACTGTTTTTTTGTAAAGAAGGGCGGATATTTGACGGTTATGTTCAATTATCACGTATAACGCCAGGTTTTTTTAAAACAAAAATCAAACTAGAAAAATAAGAAAGTTCCTTCGTTCAGTATCGAAAATTGGCTGTGACAGACGGACAGACAGACACAAGAGTGATCCTATAAGGGTTCCGCCGTTTTTTCCGGACGTTGGGAACCCTAAAAAACTATTACTCGGCAAATGTTATAACAGCATAAATGAATACCTAAACGACAAATCTCTAATTTGTACATACAAATTTATAATAAAATTAAATTGAAAGATTTCGAACCTAAATCGGCCATATTGCTAGGATTAAGATTGTTTATACAGATCGAAGCAATCATCAAAAGATACGGGTAGGTTACACGCGCGATCAGTAATTTTCAAACAGAGGTCAATCTATAATATAAATGCGTCAACACAAAGATGATCACTTGAAAAAAAAATGCAATCTCAATTGTGGGATAGGTTATCCACAGCATACTTCAAACAAAAAAGGATCAAATTTTCAATCTTAAACCTAAAGATTTTGGACTAGATCGATTATTAATTTCGGCCGTTAAACTACGTCATTTTTTATTCATTTATATGTTAATCACTGGTGGTAGGTCTCTTATTGTAATAGGCTCTTATTATCCGACTATGTGGGTACTACCGCAATTCCATATATTCGCCGCCAAGCAGTAATATGTTTAAACTTTAGACATTACTGTGTTCCAGTTGGAAGGAAAAGTTGCTAGTGAAATTACTGGGACATAAGAAACTAAGTAACTAATCTCTCTAGGTGATGAGTGCAGTGTGGTGTCACGCAGGGCAGTAATACGATTGTTATGGGTATACGTGACGCTTACCACGAGGCGAATGACTCATTTGTCTCGTGACTAGGTACTCAAATAATAAAAAGCTTTAAATAAGTTAATAATATTAAAAAATGAAATTCATCATCTATTATTCCGGCCGAATGAAGTAGATACCGCAACGACCGATATGGATGTGTTGTGGGTTCATTGGAGGGTTTGGCATAATCGCCACGCTTGGCAGACGGGTTGGCAGTCGCAGTTGAGTTGTTAATGTACTCGAAGGACGCTGCTGCCCATCCTCCGGCTAATCCCTTAGTGGCCTTTTACGACACCCACGGCAGGAGATAGGGTGGTGGTATTCTAAGCCTGCACCACATTAAATTCAAATAATATTATTTAAACAATTGAATTAACCTTATTGAATCCTAAGGTTTAACCTACAGCTTAAAGGAGACCTAGTACCATTAGTGTTCGCGACAATGCGTCATCACATAAGTTAGTAACGGTAGAAACAGTAGAATCATTCATTAATCAGTTTGTACTTACTTATCCTATACCGAGTAATCAAACCAAAACGTCAACAAAAATATGTTCGGATTTTTGTTTTACTCAATTTTTTTACGAATATCAAGGTGATATTCGGCGAACATGAATATTCGGTGTAAATGGCTGTTATTCGCCGAATATGGATACTATCGTTGCATCACTGTTTAAAAAAAGCATAATTAAACTAATTTATTGCAACTAGTTTTACCCTGCCACGCGTTGCTGTGGCTAAATACACTTAATGACAACACGATTTTGATTCTGAATTTTAAAAAACAATTATGGGTCTCTTGGTTTAATGGAAACATGCGCGTATATGAATACAACGTGTAAAAATTGCAAAACGATCGGTAACTTTAGGAGATTTGTGATTTTGAACAAACGAACATTTTTTTTATATATATATAGATATAAACTAAACGGAAATCGAAATAAGACAGAATAAAGAATTGTAAGTTTGAATTTTATAAATAGCATTGACTTCATCAAATAGAATTTCAAAATCACACCGATTTTGTGGTGCTAATCATATCTAAAAATTGTACCTGTAATATGTGAGCTTCCTTGTCCTTGCTGAAACAGCTTAAGGTGATCAAAATTTCTTTTACATGCATCCTCATATCATGCGAAGCAGTTACTAGGGTGTATAAAGCCATTACTAATGCAACATCTTCATATTGAGATCCTTCTTTGAGCGATGCTACTTTGCGTTCGTGTTTTCTTCTGTTCTTACTCGAACGAAAAGATCGGCTGCAATAGAAATAAAGGTAAATTCACTATGAGACATCAGCTATTTATATACAGAATGGCCTCGATAATCCGGTGTTGGCGGGAATTCGGGCAGCCTAATGCACCGGCGCACGGGCATAGTGGGTGAGGTAGAGGGTAGCTAGCACCCTTAAGATCATCAGTTTGATGACAACCAAGCCATGAGTATGCTTATAGTGATGAGCTGTTTCTCCACCGAGTGATAGAAATGCGTATTAAGGGAGATCAAAAACGATTACTGACTGCCTTCGTACGGATGTATTGATTTATTCTTAAATAGCGTTTTAATAATGTGTCTAAAAACAATACAAAGTGTAATCCGGACCTTGGTAATCCGCCAACATTTTTTTCCCCGTCCCGGTATTATACGCCATTAACATAAAAATACTAAACATAAACATCAATTCTTACGTGCCGTGCCGTGTGGTGCCGGCTACGAATTGCACCATCCCACCTCATCCCGTGGGTGTCGTAAAAGGCTACTATGGGATTAGCCGGAGAATGGGCAGCAGCGTCCTTTGAGTACATTAACAACTCAACTGCTATCGCCAAACCGCCTGCCAAGCGTGGCGATTATGGCAAAACCCCTCAATGAGTACACACACCCGGACAGCTCGGTGTGGCAGCTCTTCCTGTGTTCAGTAGTAGACTTTATTC
This sequence comes from Diloba caeruleocephala, assembly GCA_947459985.1. NCBI lineage: Eukaryota > Metazoa > Arthropoda > Insecta > Lepidoptera > Noctuidae > Diloba > Diloba caeruleocephala. Next base: position 12,073,638 of record OX381618.1, read on the forward strand.
AGCCGAAATGATGAAAAAAACAGATGCTGAATTCTCACGATGAGCCGGCGGCGTCGTGTGTCGCTCGGTGTCCGGTATCTGGCCTCTGATTTGCCGGAACCAACACCTTTCGACCAACATTTTTCCTTCATTAGAGTCGACAGATATTCGGTCGGCACTCTTCACCACACATATTTCTGCTTAGCTTGCGACGGAATGAGTGTTGTTGGCGTAAATAGCAGCGCAAGCTGTTTAGGGGTCGACGTATTTACGCAAGTCGTAACCTCTAGCGGACGGACGTTTAGGGTACGCGATAATGCATCTCGTACCGTCGACGTTCTCCAAATTAGGTGACGCAACTAAACTCGCTGACTCAAAACCGCGGATGGTAAGTATTTTGCAGTCCGCGGTGCATGTTAGCCTAAGAGGCGCCAGGTGACCTACTTACCGAAACAGCGTTGTGTAACAACATTACCTCGGCACGTAGTTCACTTATGGTGTTATCTGACACCTCCAACTAGGACTGCAATTCGGCCAGGCTTGTTTTCAGAAATATGATATCCTTTAGCAGCCTGCTGACATCAGCGTGGTCGAATGTGACTGGCGGCAGCTTATGCAGCTCCTTCGCCACGAAAATGGGCACGTCCGGATTAGTCACCTTCAACAAGATGATAATGTCCGGGACACTCTTCTCAGTTCCAGTCATGTTACGAGTAAATGCGTGTGTAATGTATTGTAAATGTATGTTACGAGTGAATTCTTTATCGATTAACTGCTTTCTAAAAACGATGCGCTCAATAAAGGTATTACATTTTAGGCGATTTGGGTTTTAGTTTAGAGCTTTCTAATGCGGTATCTAGAAGCTTCAGAAAATTAAATTAAAACGTTGCCTCACACTAGGATTTCTCCTGTGTCGTGGGTGCGTTTACAAACACAAATTCCACACACAATACACCCAGACCCGGAACAACTACCTGCAGATCGTACAAATATTAGTTCCGTGCGGGAATCGAACCCACGACCCGGTGCGCAGCAAGCCGACTATCAGCCACTGCACCAACCGTGCCGCCGAATTAAATAATCATGGAACCAGGGAATGGATTTTAGGCTTTTGACTACTTATTTTAATATTAAGATCCAGAAGGTCGAATAGAATTGTAAGAGATATCTGAAATCTATATAAGGTCTTATTCTAATTTATAGCAGTTTTGCCACTTCAAAGATAGATATTGGCAGAGTAAAAAATAATAAGTGACGTAGGGGCAGGCAGCTTGAATGTTATCTTCTATACTATAATAAAATCGTAGTGACACAAAAACTGTACATTGTTTTTTTTATCACTGCCGCGTACTACAGGGTCTAGACTGATGCCAAAAATGCAATTTTTTTAATTTCTTTCTGTTTGTCTTTTTCTATGTTGGATGAGAATGCTAACACTACAGTATACAGTATTAGTTGAAATATGGCAAAAATGTTAGTTACTGTCCAAGGAGGGATCTAGAATACAAATCATAACGCTTTTGTACATGGGAGGTGAGTAGTATAACAATATAAGTACAAAGTTTTGTTTTACAGCGAATGTTATGGAAAAATTACACAAGTGAACACATACGTTATCAGTACGTAATAAGAATTATTAAAAAATCATTACCATCACGCTACGCTATATCTAAAGAGAACTAAACGACATAGTTTCAGAATAAGAACGCTTATTTCGTAACATTTTGCAATTGGTTACGTAGCCTGAAACTGACCACCGGGTTGTCATTGTTTTGTTCACGGGATCAAACCTAAATCTTACTTTTTAACACGCTTTTATTAGCTTCATTTCGGCCGAATGAAGTCCACTGCTGGACACAGGCCTCCTCCAAAGATCACCACAATGACCGATATGGGTGTGTTGTGGGTTAATTGGGAGGTTTTGCCATAATCGCCACGCTTGGCAGACGGGTTGGCGATCGCAGTTGAGTTGTTAATGTACTCGAAGGACGCTGCTGCCTATCCTCCGGCTAATCCCTTAGTCAACTTTTACGACACCCACGGGAGGAGATGGGGTGGTGGTATTCTGAGCCGGCAGTACACGGCATTTTTATTAGCTTGGTATGTTTCAATGTAAGGGAATTTTTTAACTCAATTTTCATCCACTTCAAAACGTTGGATTGATTTGAAACTTCGCACACTTATTAAGGAGCGATGCAAATGCAACTCCGCTACAAAAAAAAAACACGTATATGTAGTTAGCCGCACTAAAAAATAAATAATCGTTTAAAAAAACTAAAAAAACACTTTTGTCGATAACCGAACTAAAAAGTAGTTTTTTTTTTAATATATAAAAGCGTGGGGTTCTTGATGTCAATTGTCGTAAATATTTTTGTGAATATTTGTAAAAGTGCACCACGCTTTTTACATATTTTTTTTTGTTAACCACTATTCTTATTTTAAACTTATAGTAAATTATTTTCTACTTTTTAGTTAGGTTATCTACAAAAGCGTGTTTTTTTTAGATTTTTAAACTATTATTTAATGGATTATGTTTTGCATTAATTGCATTTTCTTAAAAAAGCACTTTCTCCATTAAATATTCTGTCTGGTCTGTAGTTGATATTTTATTCATTATGTTATTGTATATTATGAGACGGGTTCACACAACAAGCCACAGCATCAGATTTCGCTAGCAGTTTTTTCCTTTGGACTAAGCCATAAGTTTTCATTTGTATTTCGCATAAATTGTCATCATGAAGCAGACTTAGTTTAATAAAATCTTGGATTGATGAAGAGCGTTTTATGTATTTGTTTATGGAAAAGTTCGGTGCCAAAAGCTCTTTTTAAGCCATTGTGAATTTTCGTAACTGCTATGTCCCCCTAAGCCAAAAAGCGTGATAAAATATTTGTGTTGTTATCCTATTCTATTTATTACGACATTTCTGGTTTACTTAGTTTTTTATTCAATTTTAATAAAACAGTTTTAAACGGATTAAATCGCGTGTATTTTATTGATTTTTGTTTTTCCTGACGTTTCGAACACTTTGCAGGGTTCGTGGTCGCAGGATGATGACTAAGGTGACAAGCGTAATTTTTAATTAAGGTAATTAAATTTGTAAATTTTAAATACGTTTACATTCTTTTTCCAACTAGATGGCGTTACCGTAGAATTACATTACAGTATGGTTTATTTATTATGGTCTCGAATGGAGACCGCGCACCGGAAAACGCAGCGTGGGACGACCTCCAACGAGGTGGACAGACGATCTGGTGAAGGTCGCTGGGAGTCGTTGGATGAGAGCGGCATGTGACCGCTCGTTGTGGAAATCTAAGGGGGAGGCCTTTGTTCAGCAGTGGACGTCCTGTGGCTGATATGATGATGATGATGATGGTTTATTTGTCAAAAAGTGATGTCAAGGGTCAGCTCATACAAAATACTGTTATATTTTTCTAATTTACTTTGCGGTCGAGAACATTATCGAGTACCTACCCGCAAGAAGTTCGCAAGCGATCGGAAGCGCCAAGCTGCATCACGCGCCTCAGCGACTTACACCCAGCGCGAATCGCGATTAAGCTCGCAGAGTATCCGCACTGCGACGTCTCTATACATGATCGACATCCAACGGTCATGCATTTGGACGTCTGTTTAGAGAATGGCTAGTGAATCTATTTCAATCCTGAAAATATCATAGAGCGCTTGGAAAATTAGAGTCAACAGCTTCTCGTATTTTTTAAACTGTGCGAAAACGATCTGTTCGCCAAATCGCGAACGAACCGCGAGATGCCGTCATACTATACGTACGAGATGTAAAGAGGTGTGTTTGATCGACGTCAACGTGGGCGTACAGAATATGGTTTCTCGGGAGTTACGAAGGACACCGCATTGAGTAAGGTCTACACTGTGCATCCGATGAATGGCGACTGCTATTTCTTGCTCCTTTTATCGCCCAGCCTACGGAGTGCTCCATCTACTTGACGATGATAAACACTGGGACGATACTCTCGAGGAGGTCAGCGACAGTCCCAGTCGTCTGCGATATTTATGCGCCGTCATGTTGGTCTTCTAAGCGTCGACAGCTAGGGTTCAACTTATTGCTGTCCAGTCAGCGCACATTATAGTGAGTGATCTCGAACGCGTGTCTGTATAATGGGCTGCAGTGCTGGCGTCGGCAAGCAGATCGGTCGCAATTGGCACGCTGTATGCTCGCTTGAGCGCTCAGGTCTGTAAGCTGTATGTGGGTGGGAGGGAGGATAGTAGTTGCGACCGCATTCGCGAAATTTATCTTGATGTTATAAAAGTATTGTACAACACCCGACTTAAAACGCTAAACTAAATTTAAAAAATCAGTGGTGTGGTTATATTGAGTGATTGGACTGTTAATACTGGGCGGAAAAGGGCCAGCTACATATTTTTCTTTTTTTTTTTAAAAACGTTGCCCCACTCTAGGATTTCTCCTGTGTCGTGGGTGCGTTTACAGACATGAATTCCACATACAATACACCCAGACCCGGAACAACTACCTGCAGATCATACAAATATTTGTTCCGTGCGGGAATCGAACCCACGACCCGGAGCGCAGCAGTCGACTGTACCAGCCACTGCACCAACCACCAAGTTATTGATGACAACACCCAGTGCCATGTGGGAAGCGTTTTCAAACAAAAGCGCATGGTTTGGCACTCAGCTAGCTGGGCTGGATGCAATATGCGGCAGGCCTATGGGTCGTGTCAGTCGGAAATATATCATGATCCTCCCTCTACACCTATTACAAGTTCCTAATAAAAGCTTAGTTATTACATGTTTTCAATAACATGATGAACATTTCTAAATATCACGCGTGCGAAGCCGCGGGCAAAAGCTAGTTTCAAATAATATCACAGTGAAACATATAATAAGTTCATCTAAAAAAAATTGCAAACCCTAATACCCTTTGTTTTTCAGAAAGGTGTTGTTCAAGCTTTTACAATCTCAATATGGTTTGTTTTTATGGTACAATTTCTAAGTATACCCGCTATTCTAATCAAAGTATTGCGTACCTTGAACCTCTAGATGACGAAGCAAGTGTACTTCCTGCATCAGAATATAAATCACTGTCTTTATTGGTATAAAAGTCGAATGAGTCAACTGGGTGCTTGGTTTTATTTTCTCTTACAACTTGCAGGCGAGCACAGTGCCTTATGAAAGTTGCCCTATTTGTCTCAATTATTTCTCTTATATTATTGTATTCTTCTAATAAAGCTGGTAGTAGATTTTCTTCTACAAAAATAAATCAATATTAATATGCATTCATAAATGTAAGCAAAATGATATTTAACTTTGTGGTACAGCCCTACCTTTTAATTTACATTGCTTGTATTGTGAACAAAGTCTTAACGCCATTTTATATTGTCCACATTCAATAGCATAAGAAATTGTTTCTCCACAGTTATCACAAAATTGATCTAGGATTGTAAGGGCTTCTTTATGGCGCTTTTCTTGTTTTAAAGCCTCTACAAGATCCCTAAAAAACAAACAAATACTTATGACGCAAAAATTATAATTACACTTTTGATACAGACTGAACTTACCAACACAAATCCTTAAATTGCTCTTTTGGCCAGGAATTTGCTAAACTGATTGCCAATTCCCATTCCAATGCTGCTTTGTAGCATTCAATAGCCTTATTTAAACTATTTGCTCGTTCATAAACTATACCAGCTTCTGTGTACAGCTTCTTTAATTTTAAGTGCAGTCCAAAATCATCAGATATCTGCCTAAATATATCATCATTTGGGGAAAACAGCGCCAACGCGTGCGGGTACAGACTGTGATACTTTACAAAAGATCTTAACTCATTATGTCTGCTAGGTCCACATGACACAAGACTTTCAACTGCCCTATCAAATCTTTTCAAATGCTTGTTAATTGTAAATCTTTTATAATTTTCTTCCATTTCATTCAGTTCATCAAGCATTGGCACATATTCTTTTGGATCTTTCTGTGACTTATATGCCACTAACAAGACTAAGTCGAAATCGTACATTCCAAGAGCAACATCAAACAATTGACTGACATCAACCATGTAGAGTAAATATTTCAAAGCCTCATCTGATCCAACAGGCAACTTTGATCCAGCAGATTCCTGCATCTTAAGTTCCTTTATAATTAATAAAGCACTTTCCAAATCTTTTATTGTATTCTTCTTCACAAAAGTTGTCAGTAATGGTAATATTTTACTGTCACTGTCTGGCCTTTTTTTAAGATATTCTCTGAAAATATCACATATCTTTGGTATTTTAGAATCTATTTCACATCTAAGCTTATCTGGTTTATTAACATAACTACTAGAGTACATCGATTTTGTTACATCTAAGTTCTCTAAATCAGATAAGAACAGATTTAACCATGAAATGTTTTTAATAGATTCTAAAAAGATGTCAATATGTTTGATAAACTTGTCTGGATTATGATCATAAATTAGGTTCAAATTGATTCTCTGTTTCCTCATTAGATCAAATGCCTCATAATACTGAAGAGAATCAAGGTGTTCTCCAATAATCTTCAAAGATAAAGGCCTTGGCTGAATGGTTTCAAGATTTCCTCTTGGCATTTGAAACACAGCTATTGTGTCATTAGGTACAGTAATGACTAATTTAGCTCCTCTTTCTATTTTCCTCTTATACATACGATTTGATTCGATTTTCTGATACTCCACAATGGTATCAAGCCCTGGCTTAGACAACTCAGTGCATAGTAGTAAATGTTGCAATGTTGTCAAGAGAAGAAAGTGAGTATGAACGAAAAATGAACTGACATTGTTCATAATCATTCTACCATCAATAAATAGCTGGCTTTTATGTGATAGTCCTATAAAATGTAATTCATCTTCTACTAAAAACACATTGAATTTTGGACATAAAACACCAAATGACATGTTAAGCATTTCCAGATTCTCTCCTAATTTATATTGAGCAATATCACCATTTTGAAGTTGCAAAAGTAGTGTTGAGGCTTGAGTAGGATGTGACTGAATCATTGTTACGGGAGCAGGTAAAGTGGTTACATTTGTCCTTTCAATCTTCTCTAATCCAATTGCATACTCTACTAGATTATAAGCTTGGTTATCATCAATCATAATACATATTACTGTATCAGCACTAACCCAAAGCCAATTATAGTATTGGATGGGAAAATAATATTTATCTGTTTCAACAGTTTTAAGAACTTTATATTGTAGAGGAAACTTATTTATTTGTTTATATAAAACCATTTTATTATCTGCAGTACATGCAAAAAAGCAGTTGGAATTGAAATCATGTTCTCCCTGCATGTGTTTAGCAAAATGGACAGAATTTACATTAGCATCTATCATAATTTCTAAAGCTGACATTGGTGGAGGTATTACAGTTTGTCTAAAACCTGTCACAAGGAGTTTATTCCCATCAATAACTGCTACAACTGCATCATCATCAGGCCCACAACCTGTACTATGATCTACACTCCAGATCCAGGTATATGAAAAGTGTTGTCCATTATGCAGAAATACATGGAATTTTTTGTTGTTGGCAATGTCAAAGTCATTATCCCACATGATTTTGCTTATTTCTTGTTCACTTTTGAATATTAAAGTTTGCTTAAGATACCAGTGGTAATTTCCAGTTGTGTAAAGTAGTAATGTCTGTATGTTTTTCTCTGTGTCTTTACATTGTAATGTCAATATTTCTGAGTCTGAACTCCAAGTGATATCCTCTACAACTGTATGAGGATTTACAGGAATGTTAAAGTCTCCATGTTTCAAACCATTCTTCTCAAAGAAAGACACAAGATATTTTTCATTTATTTTCTGTGTGGTAGCAATAAGATTTCCTTGGGGTCTCCAAGACAAGTTAGACTCTAAGCCTTGTTGTTTTTCACTAGTATATTGCAAGTTTCCTTCTTTATCAAAGACCTTGAATCTTCTGATACCATTCATTGTAAATCCAACAGCAAACAAATTTCCATCTCCTCTCCATGATATTTTTACTGCATCATTGCTTTCTATTTTAGGATCTGAGAAATGTTAAGTTACGTGTGACATTAAGTTTAAAATCACATTTTAATCTTAAATAATGCAAACATATTCTGTCTAAAACACAAAACCAGTACTTATTACCTAAAATAACCTTATATTAAACGAATTTGATTTGTAGTATTTGCTGCAACCATTGATTTGTAATATTTGCTGCAACCCTAAATACTTCAGTTATGAATTTGGATAATATAATACAATCCCAGTTATCTTTACACAATAACTATAAATTATAAAATCATACTATAAATATATTAAGTGAGTTTAATATTGTTTTTTAAATGTGTCAAAATATAACACTAATAACAATTTAATAAAAAATATTAACGTGTCAAAATATTACTTATGCAGCTTAGACTACTGTATTTTTATTATCAAAATATGTTGTAATTTAATTTAATTACCAGCAGTTACTTCATCCTTCACATTGGCAGCATGTTTGCCTGCTGATCCATGAAACTGAGTTTCCTTTTTCCCCCAACCTACTGTTATGAACTGTTTCTCTCCAAACTCTTGGTTTAACAGATTCATCTCATTTATTGGATCAAACATGTTCATTAAAATCATATTCATGTCTTTGGTAACTAAAACAAGTAGCTCTTGATCTGGACCCCACTCCATTGCCTGTGAATAACTTTACTATAGGTTTACTAGATACTTTACTATTGCTGAAGAGTTATTAAATTCATCTAGCCTAATTAGAATGATAGTTTAACATAGGTGACATTTATAGGCATAATACTGTTAGTGCGAATACTGAATCAACTGTGATACTAAAAAGTATTGTTACTTACCAATAATCCATTAACACAAACTCCGGCTATGTCGCAAGTACTGCCATTCTTGCTGATTGTTATTAATTCACCATTTGCAAGTCCCACACAAAGAGTATTAGTAAGTGCGAGAAATGTAATATTTATAGGGCTATTACCAGGAGAGGCAATGTCTGAAAGTTCTTTAGACCACTTTGGTGCATTATTTTCACCAATATTGATCACACTAAGGTTATGTGTACAAACATACAGTTCACTGGTAGAACTGTCCTCATCATGGTTGTTGCAGACAATGAGTTTGTCTTTTGATTCAAGTTTAAGATCCCTTAGGGCTACATCCAAAATATTTAAATTCTTCATTATTGGAATCTGAAAATAAACTACGAATATAAACAACAAACACGTTCACCAAACGTAGGATAGGGCAATTTCCTATTTATGGTATTTTCCTATTTAGTCTATGTCACAGACTAGGTAGAAAGATACTTCGTATCAGACGGTCGACTCGGAACATTTTTTCTCGCCAATAGCTGACGGTCAAAATAGAATTTGACACTTAATTTTTTAATTTTATCTTAGGTTTGAGTACTCACAACAATATATATTATGCCAAACAAAAAGTTTGTATAGGTATGAACCAAGAAGATTTATTTTTATTTTGTTATTAGGGATTAAATTAAAAATGAAATAAAATATTATAACTTCATTTATTTATTACGCGAATCTCCACAACTAGGTTCTATAACAATTTTATTAAAAACTATGTTAATAGATAGATTTACATAATGCGAGTATGTGATGTGGAATAGGTAAAGTTAGACAACCTGACCTAAAATATTTTATTCAAGTTCTGGTCAGATCATTCTATCTGATCAGATAATGAAAGCCTTCATTATTACAGGGTAAATTTTTCCAGCAATAACTTGCAGGATGCTGTTAGGGCTGCCCGGTACTCTGCATATGAGTGTGGCTGTTCGTTTGCGCATAATAGCATGGAACCCTAGCCGCCTCAAATATGTTAGAGGCACTACAGAATCGGGGCAATCCTAACATCCTGAATTCACTATTATAAATATATAAAGGCGCAAGGCATTGAGCGATCTCTCTGTATACCGGCCGCTCGTGTAGATTGTTTGGCAGTATCCTTTAAGTGTTATTTTAACTCATTGAGCTACTATGTACTGTGTAGTAACATAATAGCTCAATGTTTTAACTCGTTCAGTGAAACGTGCGAACCTGCGGACCAGCATATATTTGTCTGCCAATGCCCTGCGCTCCCTTTGACGGTCATCAAGTTCAATCGGTAACATACTGGCCTAGGTCCAACCTATTCCCGAGTTTCATATTATTACAAACATTTAACTGCATCGCCAAATTATTCTAGAAAATCTACTAATTTAAGTTTACTACTACATGTTCTCCATACTGATCTATTGGATAATTACCCCAAATTGCCTTATTATACACCAAGCTCTCGAGCGTTTTTAAACTGTTTTTACTTATAATTAAGTTTAAATCGCACTCAATAATTAGTGGCAGGTGATCGGACCAAACGGTGTCTTATTTTATAGTAACATTATTATTTCCTTTACTTGAAATAGATACACACAAATTACATTTTTTAATATACATTTCAAAATACAAAAAATTATCGTGAACTAGGATTGCAGTCTACCTCCCACATATCGACAACCTAGTGCGCCAAGTCAAGATACTTAAGTTGTTTATCTTTCTCGGCTTTCACGAGATTCTCGTTATGCGGCATGCATGCATGCACAATGACTGTGGATATAATAGTTATAGTGCGGCGCTCTTCTCGATCTATCACCACTATATCAGGCTTATTGGCTACAATAGTCCTGTCACTGATGATAGATCGATCCCAGTACAACGTGACATGGTCATTCTAGAGAACAGGTTAGGCCACATACTTGTAGTATGGCACTTCTGAACTCACAGGGTTGTATTGCAATTGTACTGTAAAAAGCAATTGGTTGCTGCCATTTGTACAAACCACGTATCATGAAGACCAATGCGTGGTCAGCAAATTGATTAGTTTTTCTTTCCAGCTCCACAAATCCACATATTGTGTCTTGGAATTTATCAAAAGTTATGCCTGGCTCTAGTGATACTTCATCAAATATGATTGAACAATACTTTTTTTCTGTCTTCCAATTCTCTACCTGAAATAATTTAAAGTAGATATATTTAATTTATTAATCATAAAACAGTACAATGCGTTAAAGTAATAATCGTAATTTAAATATCAATGATAATATATTGATGGTTAGTATTCTTACCTCTTTTTTGATTGAGTAGAAAATTTGAGGATTGATTCCAGATTCAATTTTAACATTTTGAATAAGTTTGTTTAATGTTCCCTTAGAGGGCAATATAAAAATCTTCTGTAAATATTTGTAAGATTTTGGGCTTTGCTTTAAAATTGACAAAGAAATTAACTTCTCTTCTTCTGTGTATCTTCTGCCAGTCATATCTTTGGTACATCATTTTACTTGCAGCCAAAACAGTTTCTTTGCTATAGGGTTCATTTTGGAAGTAATTTTTTCAAAGAGTTGCTCTTTTGATAATTTGTTAGCTCGTTTGGCTCTAGATTTAAAATCTAATTGCTTTTTTGCCGTTATGTACTCCTTATATAAGCGGCGGCATCTTGGAGACAAATCACTTAGTGTGTTTACAAGTCGTCTTTTTTTGCCTTTAATTTGTTTTTGATTGCCTGTATGCTCAGTATTCAAGCTTGGCATGGAAGTTGAAATAGAATCTATAATAAAACATTAACATTTCTAAGTTATTCAAAATAATAATTTCTTTTATTAATTATAGATCAATTAATTTACCTGTAGCACATTGCATACTATACTGTCCAATCTCTTTGTTATATCCCTGAATGAGAACAGAAGTAGATTGATCTGAAAACAAAGTATTTCGGATACCTAAATTAAATGGAACCATTCATTATTATTCATGCATGACTAAGTATTTAAGTACACTAATGTTTACCTATTGCACATAGTGTTTGTTGCTGAACACTGTGTTTATTGAGTCCAGAGGTAGATGGTACATCATTACCTATAAAAACAACTCCATGATTAAAGAACAAACTACAACTGGCCCAAAACCCCATTAAAAAATATACATATAGGTAAGTATATGTATTTTTGTGAAAGTACCACAAATAAATAATATAATACTCATGTTACATGGATGAGAACTCAAATATAATTATCACAAACAATAGCTTCAATCAAGAGTGATACTTTACTGAAGAGACAGAATTAAAGACTGACAGATAAAAAAATAACAATTAAGTAGCTTACCAATATTAGGAATAATATTTATTTCCTTTAAGGGATTCTGAAACCGTTTACTATATGTATGGTCTTCATATTTGAATTGGTGATAGTAGCCATGATCAATGAGATGGTTTTCTAAAAACAAAAAAATGATATGGTTTAGTAGGTATATTTGTGTAGTAACATATCACCACAAGATCACTAATGTTATCATAAAAATCCATTTATTCGCCTTGTGAATATATCCGTTAATTATGATGGTGCCTTTCAAGAGTCTGGGATGGATCTAGAGTTCTCTAAGTTAGATTGAAATATTAGTCTGAAATATGTCTAACTAGTATTAGATATCATATTCACACAAGTGATACTTACCAGAGTTTTCATCTGTATTTGGTACTCCAGTATCTATTTCTTCTGCCGTAAATAAAGATGGATGCGCAGATTGCCGCAGGCGTTTGCCCAAAGTCATCCTGGTTTCGAAATGTGTTTGTGGCACACATGCAACTTCTGAAGGTCCTCTGGACTTGAATTTTTTATATAAGCAATGTTGATACACTTCACCCACTTTTGGAATCCTATCTCAGTCTTTGGAAACTTGTGTAACCAAACACTATCCCTCTTGCTATCGCAATTAGGAATGTAACACCGCCTAGACATTGTAGATACAATGAATCAGCCAACAATTACAGAGTCAATGGAGAAGAAGGATAAGCACGGAGTAAAACCTCGACGTAACGTAACTTCACTCGATCAACACGGAAACTGTAATGCCGGTAAAAATGGCGTCATGGCAAATTAGTCAAAGGGGAGGGGGAGGTTTACAGCGAGGTACGGGGAGTGAGGTAGCTTTCAAATTGCATATTGACTGTCATCCTAAGCAACTTTTTATATTGAACGGGATTGGTATTCTCGTTCACATATAATGTTTAAATGAAATACAAAACATTATAACATGAATAGAAATTTATTTCGTGACACACATCAGAAAAGACAAAAGACGACAATGAAGAAGTCCCAAAGAAAAACAATATGTGATTATTAAAACCTCTTTGCTTTAATACTCCTCCTTAATCTCATATCTCCTGGCACTCCTCTCATCACTCATCATCATCTCAACCCCATACTACTCACACACCACTCATACTTCTGTCTTAACAACGCCTTGGTCAGAACATCCGCTACCATCCGCGCTGTCTCCTTGTACCTTAATTGTAGATCACCTTTCTCTATTGCCTCTCTGACAAAGTGATATCGCACATCCACGTGCTTCGTACGTTGGTGGTGCACTGGGTTTTTAGCTATCGCCATAGCCGACTGACTATCAGTGAATATAGTAATTGATGGTAGCGTAATTGATTCTCGCCCCATCTCTGCTATAAACCTGCGAAGGAATACCGCTTCCTTTGCAGCCTCAGATAGTGAAATATATTCTGCCTCCGCAGTTGATAAAGCAATTGTTCTTTGTTTCTTGCTCTCCCAAGAAATCGCTCCTCCTTGAGACAAGAACAACCACCCTGAATTAGATTTACGATCATAGTCTCCAGCATGATCTGCATCTGCATATCCTACAACAAGTTCTTGTCGATTACCTCTCGTGTATCTCAATGAATAATGCATGGTTCCTTTTAGATAGCGTAGTACTCTCTTTGCAGCTATCCAATGTTTTTCATCATAACAGTTGTTAAACTGGCTTAGCTGATTTACTGTGTGAGCAATGTCGGGCCTCGTGCACACTGCCAGATACATCAGTGATCCAATTAATGCTCGATATGGAATAGCTTCATTCAATTTATGATCAGGTTGCGGCTTCTCTAGACGCTGTCCTGAACCTGATACAGCTGGAGTGGCGACTGGCTTACAGTCCTCCATTCCGAAAGATCGTAGGATCTTTTCTATGTACCGCTCTTGGTCTAACTTAATCCCTTCACTATCCTGAGTTATACGTATTCCCAACATAAGCTCTGCTTTGCCTAGGTCTTTCATCTCAAATTTGTTGGCGAGATCTATCTTGACCTTCCGCAAGTCTTCAGCATCGTTCCAGAATAATAAAATATCATCAACATATACTGCAATGATGATGATTTTTCCTTCATTAAATCTGGTATAAACACAAGGTTCATTTTCAGATCTCTTGAACTGAAGTTTTATCAGTTCGTCATGAAGTCTTTTGTTCCATGCTCTCGGAGCTTGTTTAAGTCCGTACAGCGACCTCTGCAACAAACAAACGTGATTTTCTTTACCTTTCTCTTCAAAACCTTCAGGTTGCCTCATATAGACAACTTCGTCTAGATTTCCATTAAGAAAAGCTGTTTTCACGTCCATTTGGTCTACTTTTAGATTCATATGGACTGCTAATGCCATCAACGTCCTCAGTGAGCTATGCCTCACTACTGGCGAGAAAGTTTCAAAATAGTCAATGCCCCGCCTTTGACTAAAACCTCTTGCAACAAGACGAGCTTTATATCGCTTCTTTCTCCCCGTCTCTTCTTTTATTCTAAATATCCATTTAGAATCCACAACGTTGCAAGATTGTGGTAGCTCCACCAAAGTCCAAGTTTTATTTCTCTTCAGCGCTTCCAGCTCCTCCTTAATAGCAGCTCTCCACATTTCTTTGTCTCTTCTAGACATTGCCTCTTCGACACTCTGTGGATCATCTTCACCAGCGGTTGTTTGGTAAGTGATATAACCTGGAAAGTCTCTTTTCTTCCTTTCTCTAATAGGATATCTCCTTTCCACATGATGATCATCATCTTCCTTTTCATCAGATGTCATCCACTCTTCATCACTAACAACTTGATTCTCTGCTTCAATGCACTCCTGCACTGGCGGTTGCTCAATCTTCTCTTCTTTATTTTCAGTATCTCCTTGAAAATCTTCTTGAGCTTTTCTCAGGTGCAGACCTTCGTCTACATTCTTAGTCAAATTTTCTTCAAGACTGACTATCACATGCCCTTCATTCTTATTCTCTATAGGCTTCACACTGTTGAATTTTTTATTTTCGAAAAATACAACGTCCCTCGCCTTACTAAGTTGTCCGCTTGCCGGATCGATTAGTCGGTAAGCCTTTGACTCTCCGCAGATACCGACGTGAATAAGCTCTTTCGATTTTGGATCCCATTTCCTCCTTTTAGCGTCGGGGATATGTGCAAATGCTTTACATCCAAAAACTTTGATCATACTCAGATCTTGCTTCTTCCCCGTCCACGCTTCCTCTGGCGTTTTCCCTTTGACTGCGACTGTCGGAGACCTATTCTTTAAATAAACGGCATAATTTACGGCCTCGGCCCAGAAAGTTGTTTCCAATCCTGCCTCTTGAAGCATACTCCTAGCTTTTTCTACAATCGTTCGGTTTGCACGTTCTGCAACACCATTCTGCTCGGGCGTATACTCCACTGTAAGTTGGTGTAGGATTCCACAATCCTTCATCAACTTGTTCATCTGTCGGTTGACATACTCTTTGCCATTATCCGACCGAAGAATCTTCAGAGTCTTCCCAGATTGTTTTTCTACAAAAGTCTTGAACTCGTGAAACTTTTCAAATACTTCACTCTTATTCTTGAGGAAATACACGAAAGTTTTACGCGTGAAATCATCAATGAAAGTCAAGAAGTATTTGTATCCACTGAGTGAATTTTCACCCATTGGTCCACAAACATCAGAATGAACTAATCCGAGAACTTCTTTAGCCCTATTCGCACGACCTCTCTGAAACGGTTCTTTCGTTTGTTTCCCCATTAAACACGCTGTACACTCTAAGTTAGTTGAAGTGTTAGGAAAACTTACTCCTGTGGCTAATTTGTCTCTCAACAATGTAAGGTTACGTATGCCAAGGTGCCCCATACGCCTATGCCACAACTCCATATCTTCACTGATAGTCGAAGCTAGTGCGATTTCCTGTGAACAGAGTTTTAGTTTATAAACACCATTCTCCTCAACACCTGTATGTGCAACATCACCTGTAACCTTACATCCATCTTCTCGCAACAACTGAAAACCTTTCCTTGAAAACACTACCACAAAGCCTCTCTTTACAATAGTGCTCACACTTAATAGGTTGGTTTTTAAATCGGGTACATATATCACATTACTTACGCTCGCATTTTCTTTCTCGCATATCACAGACCCTACTCCTATACCAAACACCTTACCTCCATTTGCACACCCAATCTCTATCTTTCGGCCACACATCCTGAAATCTCTCAGCCACTCTCTATTATTGGTCATGTGGTTAGTTGCTCCTGAATCAAGAATCCATTCTTGGTACTCTCCTGCCGTTGCAAGTCCAAGTGCTACTGAAGCATTCTTCTTGATTTTTGGATTTTCAGGGCAAACTTTTGCTTTATGTGGTCCATTACAGATAAAACATTTTATCATATGTGCCTTTCTTGGCACAGGTTTCTTTGCTTTACGATGTTTATCGGTTAGAAGTGCAGTATCATTGGTGCTGGTACTTAGACCTGAACTGTATGAAGCTTCCATCTGTAACAGCTTGGTCTTCACATAGTCTGTGGTCAACTCTACTCTTGAGTTTTCAATCGCAAGCCTCATCGGTTGAAAAGTTTCAGTCAAACCTTGTAACATCAACGTTGCTAATAACTCATCGTCAACCTCCTTACCGATGTCACTCAATTGCTGCGCTACTGACATCAGCTCGGTGACATAACTCCTAATTGATGTAAACTGTTCAAGCTTTAGGCTTACAAGCTTTGATAAAAGTCGGCATCTGTTATTTAATCCTTTATCCTCAAAAGCTGACCTTAAAGACTCCCACGCCTCCTTTGCCGTTTTTGCATGTCTTACGTGGATCAGGCAATGCGGTTTTATCATCAAGCATATCCTGGCTCTAGCTTTTTGGTCTCTTTTTAAGCCTAATACATCTGAACTCTCGGGTGTCGTCTGAGTGTACTCCCAAAGGTCGTCATGGATTAAGTACAGCTCTACCATAAACTTCCATGTGTTATAATTAGAGTTTCCGTCAAGTTTCTCTATAGACGTTAAGCTCATACCTGTATCATGTGGTTGCAATCTCTCCAGTCGCTCACCACTTGAAGTTGTACTTACAACTTTACCTTCAGTCGCCATAATAGGTAACAACTTTTTTCATTAAACATTGAATAGACTCGTGCTGGGCCCATAACCTGAACGGGATTGGTATTCTCGTTCACATATAATGTTTAAATGAAATACAAAACATTATAACATGAATAGAAATTTATTTCGTGACACACATCAGAAAAGACAAAAGACGACAATGAAGAAGTCCCAAAGAAAAACAATATGTGATTATTAAAACCTCTTTGCTTTAATATATATGTTGGCAGTTGATCACCCGTGGTCTATGTCTATGAGGGCAACTACGGTAGTTGCCCTCATAGACTAGTTGAACTACCATTTTTATTTTTTTATTTTAGCTTGGAGTCATAAGTCCTTTGGCCAAGTATCAATCAGGGTAGCCAATGCCAATTTATCAAATTCCCCTCCATACATAATGTTTCTAAAAAATGTCGGTATACCTACCTAGTTTAACGACCGTATACTTTAAATAGTTTTAATCATTAGGGGTCCTAATACTTCCCCGGGGGGTGACCGCTTCACAGTCACCCTCTGAGAGATGTACCTATAGGCGTGGCACCGGTGGGCGGCTCTAGTGTGATTAAACGAGCCACGGGCCGCCCTTAGGTACCAGGTAGAATATGACCACTCCAGTGGTTTTAGCAGGTAGGGGTCTGGCATACCCCTTCGCCCTTCCCCGAGGCAAAGGAAGTTCATAAGGAATTTCCTATGGGCATAAAAAAGGGGTACTAATACTTTTCCAATAACTAGACTAGTAATTTTTTGTTTTCAAGTTGGTTGTGTGCGCATTACATCGAAAAAAGGGATATGCCGTTTTAATATTCAAAGTAGCCACTAGTCGAGAGGGTAGTGAGTGCACTATACCAGCTCCGGCTACTGCCTTATCTCGGGGGACCATGTGGTTTGATATGGTCAGCTGGTCTGTCAGGTGCCCAGCGCTGCAGAACCAAACTTCACGGTCTGCTGCACAGAGACGCTATACGGATTGCACATTGCACGAGGATTCCGAATAGTGTCCTACGAGATGGCAACTCTCCTGGCGCGTGTTTCGACATCCTGCTGGAGACGGATGCGTGGGTCTGATACGCTCCCTCCGTCTGAGCGGCGAAGGCGCGCCTCCAGGGGCTTGATAGGGTTGACAGGGGTTTTACAGGCTGAGGTGGCTAGCTTGGTGGCGCGAACTTGGAAAGTGACGCCACCGACTGTGGATGCAGTTTGCGACCAAGCGCATCGTCGAGGCCGTCCTGCCGCCCTCCAGAGCCTAGCCCAGAAGGAGCGAGCGCGTCACCTACCACCTCACCCAGGTTTTTACCGGGCATGTTTGTTTCAGTGCGTACCTGTACAGGATAGGACGCGAAGCCATTGCCACCACTGTGATAGCGACCAGGATCCCGCACAGCACACGCTCGAGGCATGCCCTGCGTTAGCTGCCGAGTGGCAGATGCTGGTCGATCGGCTATGTTGTCAAAGCAAGAAAACTGGAATGCAGTGATCTCTTACTGTGGAATGCAGTGGTCTCTTTTTGTGGATTGCAGTGGTCTCTTTCTGTCAGGCTCCTGGAAAAGACCACAGAGTGACATCGGGAGAGGGCCGATCCTGCTCGAAGAAGGAGACAGCCGGGGTAACAATCGCCCCGGCGCCTTATTCCCATTCACCTCGAGCTCCCTGCTATCGGTATAAGTCAGGGGTCTCTGGGTTCGCGGGTGCGTAGATTGGGGAATCTGCATGCCTACACCAAGCGACCTACGAGAAGACGGTGGCGCGCATGTAGTCACGCGCCACAGTGTGCGCAGCATAGCACTGCGCACAGTGAGGCTCCGGGGGGATCCTTTACAATCTCTCTGGGGAGGGTGACCGCTTTAAAGTCACCCTATCCAAGATGTGCCTATAGGCGTGGCACCAGTGGGTGGCTACAGTGTGATCATATGAGAACCTGGAGGTGCCGATGATTATCGCTCCAGTAGTTTTAGTCGGTAGGAGACCGGCATTGCCCTTCGCCCTTCCCCGGAGCAAAGTTCATGATGAATTTCCACAGGGATAAATAAACATAAAAAAAGTGTAGTTTCAGTTTTTTTAATAAGTATAATTTTGATATAAATGTAAAATTTATTTTACCATTAGTGAAAGAATAAAGAAAAGAAATTCAAATGTGAACAGTACTAAAATATGGACAGACGTTCGTTATCCATATGTAACCCTAATTGTTATTGTTCAAGTAATTGTATATTTGGAGTTCTTGAAGAAGTGTTCGAAGCCAAGCTATCAATATTATTTAACGATGAGATGTCAAAATCCTCGCATAATGCCAATCCCCAATCGCCTTTAGATTCCACGCAGTTGGCAAAGCTGTATTCAATGTACTCTGTGCTTCTGACTTCACTTCAACTCAGGCTAGGTTTGATTAAAATATATCGATATATTTTTTATAGGATAATCGATATTTACCGTTGATATTTGAAATCTCGTTTTTTTTTCGAGTATCAAATTAGTTATTTTTTTGAACGCTGCTCAGTATCTTTTTTGATGCGTTGGTTCGACAGACTGAGGCGGCTGGCTCGGCGGTATGCACTCGAAATGTGGCGAGATCGCCTACGGTTGCAGTTCGAAACCAAGCGCGTCATCGAGGCCATCCTGCCGCTCTTCGGAGCCTGGCTCAGAAGGAGTGAGCGCGTCACCTACCGTCTGACGCAGGTATTCACCGGCCACGGTTGTTTCGGTGCCTACCTGCACAGAATAGGACGCGAGATTACGCCACAGTGCCATCATTGTGGAAGCGACCGGGATACTGCACAGCACACGCTCGAGGAGTGCTCTGCGTCAGATCGGACAAGATCTGTCTCTGCCGGCAGTAGTGTGGTTATGTTGGCAGAGCATGATAATTGGAGTACAGTGGTCTCCTTCTGCGAGTGCGTCATGCAGAAAGAGACTGCAGAGTGTGCTCGGGAAATGGCCGATCCCGCAAGGAGAAGGACGAGATGGCGCCGGGGGAAAAACTTACCCGGCACCCAGGTCTAACCCGGGCCTCGCCGCTTCTACGGGGGAGTCGTGTGGTCTGTGGCCCTCTACGGTACGGCCCGCGTTCAGGTCGACTTCTGCCCCCACCTCACCCGCCGTGCGTAGGACCGTGGCAGCGCACACCAGAATAGCTCGCAGATGGTAGATTTTTTCCTACTTACTTGACACTTATCCTCATATTTTGGACAATTCACTCGATTCAATATCTTTATAAATTGTAGCCTATGTGTTATTCTGATGTATAAGCTATATTATTGTAAAGTTTCATTAAAATCCATTCAATAGTTTTTACGTGAAAGAGTAACAAACATCCATCCATACTTACAAACTTTCGCTTTATAATATTAGTAGGATTTGTTTGTTTTGTTTTAAAAAAAACCTTGCCCCACACTAGGATTTCTGCTGTGTCGTGGGTGCGTTTACAGACATATATTTCACACACAATACACCCAGACCCGGATCAACTACCTGCAGATCATACAAATATTTGTTCCGTGCGGGAATCGAACCCGCGACCCAGAGCGCAGCAGTCGACTGTATTAACCACTCCACCAACCGTGTCGTCAACTGACGACTTATAGCCCTAATTTTAATGACAAAATGAGCGGTGTGGCTATAATGAGTGATTGGACTGTTAATACTGGGCGCAAAAGGGCAAGCTACATTTTATGAAAGTTATTGATGACGACACCCAGTGCCATGTGCGTTTCCAAACAAAAGACAAAAGCGCATGATTTGGCACTCGGCTGCATAGCTCGGCTGGCTAGGCTAGATGCAATATGTGGCAGGCCTATGGGTCGTGTCATTCGGAAATATGTCATGAATTCTCTGCACCTATTATAAGTTCCTAATAAAAGCTCAGGTCATTATTGCATGTTTTCAATAGCATGATATACATTTCTAAATTCCACGCGTGCGAAGCCGCGGGCAAAAGCTAGTTAGTAAATAAAAACAAACATACTTCTTGGCTTCTGCAGTCATCTATCAAGTAGGGTCGTTCGGAAACCTTAAAATATTGTGTGATACACAAAATTATTTTATTTCGTCAACGATAACTAAGAATTCACAAACAAACCGTTTAGATAAAAGTATAAAATATTGATAGCTTTTATCACAATAGGCAGTTTCGCTTCCTTCGCCTTTCTTACGCAAACTGACTCGCGTCATTACTGGCGAAGCCAAAAGAGGCCTCCAGCCAGGCTTAAAATAAATATTAAATACTAAGCAACTTTTGATAAGGGCGCCTGCCGCGCTGCAGGACACGGACCTCGGCTTAGGGCGTTGCTGGGGATAACAAGCTATTGTTTTGGGGACAGTTGGATCGGTATTATTTATAATGTATTAATAATAATAAATAAAAAATAAAACCCCACTGGGCAAACGTTATCTCACCATGGGATAAGGTAATCCTGGAGGGCAGATTAAAGTTGCTGCTTGATTTCTTCCTACCTTCTGATATAAAAAAAAAGTATATCATAAGAAAAAAAAAAGAAAGAAAAGTATATTAAGTAGCTTACAGAACGCAGGGCAGTTTGTGGCGAGCTGAATGTGAGTGGCGACACTGCGTACCCGAATGCTCCAGAGAGTCGGTCAGGGCCTCGTCTCCGGCTTACCTTTATTGGTTGGTTGGAGTGGTACCCCATGAGTGCCCGTAGGATTTTCAACTCTGGCTTGCCTTAGTTGGCCGATCAGAGGGGCGCCAGAGCTATATGCTCGGGGGTGGAAGTGTTTAATGGCGTAATAACGGGGAAACCCGCTCCGAGTCTTCGAGACGCGATGGTGAAACCGGTGCCGCACCTCTCTACACCCCTAGCCGCTCACACCGGTGTTGCTCCTTGTCGCCTGTAGTGGTGGCCATTTAGGGGGCCCATCTTGTGAGTGGCGAGTCACCGTCTGCCACAGAATTTCACTATAAACGTTGAAAGGCAGACGCCGTTTTTTCAGGTTTTAGAAGTATATTATCCATTTAGCACCCATTACAGTAGACCTTATAATTGTAGTTTCCATCTTATACAATAGTTTTACACCTCCGGGGACAATCCGAGACTGCATTTTATAGTGTAGCCATGGAGAGTTCCCGGTTAGTGTCCCATTACATTTTAGATTAAAATTCTCTAAAGGGCCTCTGCGCGTAGGACCCATGTCCCCGCGTAAGCCTATCAAAAGACCGGGTTCCCCCTTACAGGGGATATAAACCCGTGTAATAGAGAGACATAATAGTAATAATCAACATTTATTTCAGGCAAGTACACCCATAGAAAATAATAATACAATGAGAAAATTTGTTACAGGATTTAATTTAAGTTAAAGTTACAATCTATACAAATAAATAAAATTGAAGTGTCTGTTTGTAATGTCAAAATAACAGTTTTTTACTGTATGCATATGAAGGTATATACGGTACATATAACAAAAAAACAATTTTTAAAATTTTTGTCTGTCTGTTTGTTCCGGGTAATCTCGGAAACGGCTAGACCGATTTTGACGGGACTTTCGCTGGCAGATAGCTGATGTTATAAGAAATAACATAGGCTACTTTTATTTTAGAAAAAAATTTAGGGTTCCGCGCAAAAAAATAAAACCCTTGAAATCCAATATATATATTCTATGTCAAATGTCTATGTCGAAGTACTCTAAATTTCTGTTAAATTCAACGCGGGTGAAACCGCGGGTCCCAGCTAGTAATTCATAATTTAATAATTTGATTCACGATTCATCATTTTCGATTGATAATTCATTAGAAAGCATTAACTGGTCATTCACAATTCGTAACTCATAATTTATAGCTTTTCTTACATCACAATACAAATCAAGATTTCTTCAAACGTATTGATAACATTAAATTCTATTCTGTTTCTATATGATCACAAGTTAATAATATAAATTATAGGCACAGGCCGGCGCGAGCAAGAGACGGGAGGGAGAAGTGCTAACTTGAACGGGAAGGTGACGTGGCGATAGGCCTCCGCGACGTCGGTGAGGCGGACATCCTCGGCGGCGAGGGCGGTAAAACGGTCGGGTGTTTAAAGAATGAGACAGCGCGAGTCTCTTTATGTGATCTAACGTGATTTTATCGTCTGGATCGACCAGAACGTGCCTCGGGCGGCGTACTCTACTTATACGGGAGGGTTGGTAATCGGCGGCTGATACCACAAGGGAATTTGGGTGGGACAGGGCAGAATCGAAATAGCGGTTGGACGCTTGTTTCACAAATTGCCTGATGGTCGGCAAGTTAAGATCGAAATGGAGTTGATCATTTCGCATGTACCAAGGCGTTCCGGTGGCCTTGCGCATGAAACGGGTTTAGAGGGTTTGGAATTTACGGAGTGAGCCGGATTGAGCGTGTGCACATGCTGGGCTGGCATAGGTCATGATAGGTCGAATGCATACGACTACGGGCGTTCAGGATATAGTGAAGGCGACCGAGCGCAAAGGCGGCGCGGGCACGCATCGTCTTTGTGTTGGGATTGAAGGTCAGTTTTTTGTGTGGGGTGACTCCAAGATACTTGGCGTGCGGTTCGCAAGGAATCGATTGACTTAGCATTGATAATTCACTGGATGACCCGACTCACCGCAAAGCACTGGCCTGAGGAGGTCGTCGTAGGGATAGGGGCAGAAGGCGGAGCGGAGGACGGAGCCTCGTCCGTTTTAGGGGCTTTGGCGGGAGCGGCTTGGGCCGAAGACTTGGCCTTACGGGCCCGCTTTTTGCGGTTGCCAGTGACGAGTTGGAACTCGTCCGAGGCCAAGTCGTAGGTAGAGATTTGGGGAGGAGGGGTAGAGTCATCTCTCTCTGACATTTCCGACATGTCTGAGAGGGAGGGCATGTCAGCGTCGGGGGATGAGGTAGCGTTCTTGCTGGAGGAGGGAAGGAGATTCCAGCATCAATTTCGGGGGTTGATCCCCTTTTTTGGGTTCGGGATAAGGGGGCTGCACTTTAAGTGCTGGCCCTGGCGAGAGGGAATGGAGATTGCCGTAAGTGGCAATGATGTAGGAGTCCTTTAAGTGGCCCACCCTAATAATTTAGAGCAGCGTGGCGTCGTCGGCCATTTTGTTTGTAAAACAAAATGGCGGACGTAGGACATATACAGAAAATACGCTAAATGCGTAGAGGAATAATTGCGATTTACGCGATCCCTAACCTCCCGAGTTGGATGGGCCCAGGGGTGTGTAGCAAAACCCTCCCTACCGGGTGTCGGCAGGGAGGTGAGTGTACCTAAGGTGAGCCCTAAGCTAGTACCATCCGTGGCCGGTCTTATTGGGCAAGGTATCGCCCGCAAGAGACTGTATGATCTGAAAAGGAAACTCGAACTAGGGTCGACCAGGGTAGCCCCCAAGGCCGGTGGTCCTAGTCCGTTGCCGACTAACTGCTTTGCCCTGATGGGGCTAGGCAGGTGTGGCAGGTCAACACCCCACTCGGCTTCGTTGGCACCGTAAGGTATCCGCCGAGGACCACCAAACAGTGGTTTTTCCCTGAACGGGCACAAAACGCGATGAATTTAATCTGTCAAAGAAACAAAAATCAGTAGTCGCCTTGAAAAAGGCAACGTGTGATTTATTTGAAGTGACTGCAATCCGACGGGAAGGATTGCGGAAAAACACTACACGGCACACTGAGCTCACTCGGGGAGCGTGAGCAACACGACCGTCTGCGGCAAGCGTCAGACGCGGAATCGGTAGACATTTTTTTTTTGTTCGGCTTCTCGCATTCATTTATGGGAAATGTGGTTGCTTAACCGGTCATTTCTGGCGAAGCCAAAAGAGGCCTCCAGCCAGTCTGACTCGGGGTTGCGCCGTTAGCCTTTTTATATGCAATTATTGCAATCTCGAAGTGATCGGAATACAATAGCCAGAAGTACGCGGAAATTCCCACAAAATAATGACTACTAATGCCACCTGTTAGTTGGTAGCTGTAATAGATAATACATAGTATCACTTCTCGCTACTAATTGTCGTTAAGTGTCACAATACTCATTAGTAATTGAAATGCAAAAAAAATCGTATGTATGCTTAGGTCGCGCACTTTGCGACTAGTCTAGAAGTATAGTTAACACATAGACTGCCCCTATTTATTGCCACATGTCATGTCAATGCCCTCGGCATGAGGCAATGGTCCTGTGCCTATAACACATATATGTATGGGGAACAAGGTGTGGTGTTCCTCCATAGAAAAGGGAGTATCCTCCAGCCAGGCGGGTGTTATGCCTGGCGGGCCGAAGCCCAACGGTTGATGTTGGGCAACTGTATATATTCAGCGTTGCGCGAATACTTTACAAGCGTAATTCAGGATTCTTTGACGTCATCGAAGAGTTGCAATTAATATTCAAGTAGATGTCGTTGTAAATTATTGTTATGCTGGCGATGTAGGTGTCGCCACATCACTCCCCCCGAAGACCGGAGAGCGCTCGTGGCTGACGAGTCAGCTGTTCTTGCGTTTTCTAAATTTTTGCCCATGTGCCAGTGAAGGGTTCCAGTGCGTCAGAACTGAATGCCGTGGAGTCCCAGTGAGTTCAAACTGCTTACGGTTATTATCCCCAGTGCGTCGGGGCTGATGCTGCGTATTCTCCAGTGAGTCGGAGTGGTGCAGTGGAGCGTAGTGGCTGGCTGCTGCATGGACCAGGAGAAGTTTCTCTGCTTGAACCGGCCGTAGGTGCAGTGTGTTGTGCCATTCTGAAGAGAAGGGGCCGATGTGGTTAGGGACCAGGCTTGCATTTGTTGCAGCGTGCGGTATAACCTTGTAGCCGAGATTGCTGGCAGTGGGACTTGCTGCTTGCCTGCTTCTGGGAATTGGTGGGGGGAGTGATAGCGATGATGCGAAGTAATTGCTTCTCTGCATCGTGACGGCCGCGCTGATGTTCAAGGTCAGAGGTCACCAGTATGGGGAAACAAGGTGTGGTGTTCCTCCATAGAAAAGGGAGGATCCTCCAACCTGGCGGGCCGAAGCCCAACTATTGATGTTGGGCCACTGTATATATGAAGCGTTGCGCGAATACTTTACAAGCGTGATTCAGGATTCTTTGACGTCATCCGAGAGTTGCAATTAATATTCAAGTAGATGTCGTTGTAAGTTGTAGTTATGCTGGCGATGTAGGTGTCGTCACATATGTGTAAAAATAACTATTAGGGTGTGCCTCAACACTCATACGTGTCGTCAAAATCCCGACTTAGTGCCTTCAATAAGCATATCTGTCACCAAAGTATCTTCTCAGTGCCCGAGTTCACCTGTGTGTTCCAGCAACTTTGTAAAAACAAGCCCGGTCTCGGGTTTATGACAGGTCATAAAAGTAGTGAGTGATATAGCCGCATTGTCCGTCAATATGGCGGGCCCCCTTGTTTTCCTATTTCACTAACCTACCTACCTATGAAAAAAAATCACAGTGACTTAGTAACATACGAAGAATACAGATTATTACTTTACTGCTCAGACGAATTTGCTAGAGAACAAAACACATAATTCCGAGAGTCGCAGATGGTTTAGATACAAGCGATAGCAAAAATAATGGTCATTATACTATGGAGTCTATAAAACTAAGTATAGTAGGTAACCTTTTAGTTTTTGGAAATTAATATTTGATCGAACCGATCATTAAATAGGTAGGCAAACAATATAAATGCATTTATTAAGAATTTTGTAGATAACAAATGTTTTCTCTGGTGTGATCATACGAGGACGTGGAGCCTCTCTTAGGTGCCGAAGATGACCGCTCCAGTGGTTTTATCCAGTAGGAGTCCGGCATACCCCTTCGCCGTGCCCCGGGGCGAAAGAAGTTCATGAAGAATTTCCACTGGGCACCAATAAAAAATAAAAAAGGTAACAAATGTTTTGGTGTACAGTATATATGCCACAAATGTGCAATAATTATATAATCATTCTGAGAGCATCATAGGTACATGTTCGCCCCGCTCGGAGGAGGAGGGCACGGGGCGGGGTAACAACCGCCGCGGTGCCCGTGTCCAACACGCCTGAGCCCCCCGTCGTCTTTGTATAGTGGGGGGCCTTGGGGGTCGCGAGCGCGCTTATTGGGAAATATGCGTGCTCATACCGAGCGACCTCCGGGAAGACAGCGGTGCGCATGTGGTCACGTGCCGCTGTGTGCGCAGCACAGCGCATAGTGAGGCCTCGGGGGAATCATTTACAATCCGCTCGAGAGATGCCTGGGGGGGTGACCTCTTTACAGTCGCCTTCCCTCCACTAGAGGGGATGACCACTTTACAGTCATCCCCTCCGAGATGTGCCAAAAGGCGTGGCACCAACGGGTGGCTCTAGATGGAGATCTTTCGAGTTCCTGGAGCCTCCCTTCGGTGCCGACGATGATCACTCCGGTGGTTTTAGCCGGTAGGAGTCCGGCATGCCCCTTCGCCCTTTCCCGGGGCGAAGGAAGTACATGAGGTATTTCCACCGGATCAATAAAAAAAATAAAAAAATAAGGTACATGTTCGCGGCTTTGGGGGCCACCCCAGCCGCACCTCAACCTACTGTGACAACCAAAGATCGGTAGTGAACATTACCTCCCTTTGAAATCGTGGAATAATATCTAATCGAGACGTTTCATCCCGTGACAGGGAAATTAAACTGAGATTAGCTTATTAGATACATGTTCGCGGCTTTGGGGTGGCCCAAATAATATAATAACTACTTTAGCTACTTAATAAATTGCATATAGGCTTACGTAACATTCTAAGCTGTTCAGGAAACTGGCGTTATTGAAATAGTGTCCATTGTAGATGGCGTTAGTTACATCATTTTGATGTCTTGTCTTATCAATTTTTATTTTGGTTAACTAAGAAACCAAATCTTCAGCTACCATAATTAATCTTAAATTATTAATCGTTTATTTATTTACTTTACACTGTAAAATGTTAATTGATCGACCTATCGTAAGAGAGATTCATAGTATCAGTATCAGCATCATTAGTATTATGTAGATCTGGTCATATCATTCATCACCACAGATCAAATTAAGTACAGTATCCTTAATAACCCAAACTTCAAGGAAGTACCTAAGTAAATAACACGAGAGTGGTAATACCCGAAATGATAATGATGACGTTTTCATCCTGAGAGTTGAAATGACAAAATAGGTAATTATTTATTGCACTTACAAGTAACAATATAGTCCTAAGAAATTATTATTTCTTTGAATCTAATTAAATTTTTAGGGTTCCGTACTAAAACAGTAAAACGTAAGTTCTTTGTATTACATATAATAGGCAAACAAGATCTTGATTATATTTCGAAATTAATAAAATAAGTAGGTAAGTATTCATTTTTACTTGCAGTTACAAAACTTATTTTCTAAATACTAAACAAAGTACCTACCTACGATATTGTAAAGTAGGTTGTGTACCCATCAAAAATATATAACAAAATTTGACACTGTCTTTGCTGTTACACAGTCGGGTAAAAATACAATGACTCCTAACACGAAAATAATACATAAGAGTGTGTACCCATCAAAAATATATAACAAAATTTGACACTGTCTTTGCTGTTACACAGTCGGGTAAAAATACAATGACTCCTAACACGAAAATAATACATAAGAGTGTTTTTTTTTTATTCACATGAATTAAAATCATATAGAAATATCAGTATCATTCGTGCTCAATCAATGACGCAATGAAGATACTGATATTTCTGTATGATTAATTTCAGCCGAGGTGTAACGTTCCTTCGTCATACCTGCTACAACTGACGGATCCGCTACGGATAAATTAATTATGTATAAAATAGAGGTTGATGTTATGTTTTATTTTTTTGCTAAAACGTAACAGACCTTATATAGTGTTCAGCCGTTCTGATGAACTTTTTAGTGGGTTCTTTTGTTTAAAATTATGCTAATCAGTAAACAATGGGAACAATTGGATTATTTTTTGCAAACTAAAACAATAGACACGGATATGATGTGACGAAGTCTTAGACCAATTCTAAGCTTAGGCTAACCTCACAATTGAGTCTATTAGAATCAAATACCGCAATGTCCATAAAAAGCAAAAATGCGTTTTCTATGCCGTATGAATCTACAGATTAAAAGGAATCTATTTGAATATTCAAAATGCAACCAAAGCTGCAATGTCATGTAGAAAACTGGCATTAAAAATTAAAGTATGCTACAAATATAGCATTATCCATTGGTGTATGTATATAAAAAATATGAATTATGGCCAGAACACGAAAATGGACATTGCGGTATTTGATTCTAATAGACTCAATTGGTGTAAACGTATTAATGATGAAAAAAACCATGGGGTCTCAACTCGAACAAAATATAAAACGTCTTTATGAACATTCATAGATGGCACCACAGGTGGCAATTATAAAATTATCAATCACTAAAAAGGATTATACGGAAGATATTAGCTGAAGTAAGCATACAAATTTATTTATTTAATGTATACTATTTACACTCATTATTCGCTTATTTTCAACAGAAAATATATAGTTAAGCTTTTTAGTTCAATTCGAACGAAATTTCAGTGATAGGTAGCCACCCAGCTTTCATTTTGCTTTCAGGTATTTGCAATAGATGGCGTTTATGTAAGTATCCCCTAGACCTGGGTTTATATAACCCAGCTTTTTAAGAGAATCGTATCTAAATCTATCAGGTTTCGAGATTCAATGTCAGATTTCGAAACTATATATTTCAATATGTAGATATTGTGCGTATACCGTTTGATGAGATTGGATACGATATTCGATATACGAGATTCGACGCGAATCGGGATTTTACATTTGTATAATCCGTCCTTATATTATATCTTAATGTAACATATGCAGATACTGTAGAGTACTCGTAGTTTTATTTATTTTTATTCAACTTAGCACTATTTGCTATGAGTGAATTTTAAAATAATATTTTTATAATGTCATCATAATAATAAACCATCTATTTCATAGCGAAATCGTACCGTGCCTTGGCGAATACGTTAATCCTCTGTACCCCGATTCTCGTAAAAACCAACGATCTAAATATCGTTGAGATTTGAAAGTCGTTCGATCGATGTTCTATCCGCAGTTGGTATTCACGTGTTCTTTGAACGCAGTTCAATAGGACTTTAACCCGATAAGATCAAAACTAAACGTTTAGTTGTTTGTAGCCGTAAGATATCAGTTTTTTTGTATTCTATCGAGATATTTGATCAGTTTTTTCGCTCTTAATATTGTGACTTTTCGTCATATTGATCAAATAAATAAAATAAAATATGATATTAATTAATATAAACTGGAAATAGTATTTTTTTATTTTAATTACCTATTTGGCAGAAAATCTACGCATTAACGACTGCCGTACGCTGCCGTTTAATGACACCTCTTCAGATCACAGAGACTTGAGCTGCTGAGCTGCGGTTCAAATGCAACATAGACAGCTCACGGCTCATTGACAGCTCACAGAGCATAATGAACGCTTTGTTGATAGCTTTTGAGTCTATATTCGCTCAAGTAGTCACTTTGAGCTGTTGATCTATGGTTAATCTGATTCGTTCTGTGAGCTGACGTATTAGTAACTAGGCATGTGTAACTCAGGTCTGAGCCGGTTCAATTATTCAGATCACAGAGACTTGAGCTGCTGAGCTGCGGTGCAAATGCAACATAGACAGCTCACGGCTCATCAACAGCTCACAGAGCATAATGAAAGCTTTGCTAATCGTTTTTGAGTCTAAATTCGCTCAAGTAGTCCCTTTGAGCTGCTTTGAGCTGTTGATCTATGGTTAAATCTGATTCGTTCTGTGAGCTGACGTATTAGTAACTGAATGAATTAAGGTGCATAAATAAAACGCGAAGCATAACATATATACATAGGCTGCACTAAAAGTATCGGGAATGGAATATTTCCACTGTTTCTGTCATATTAAAATCTTTTAAATTGAAAACTCCTTGGTTTTACAAATCGAATACCATTTATTTATTTTAAAAAAAGATTTACGGTCTTGTCACAAGGTTTTGTCAAACTTGTTTAGTCGTTGAGAAAATGGATAAAAAAAAAAACAATTGAACCGTACGACGTTGCCGACATATTTTTTAGAATTTTTTTCATTTTTGAGAAATATTTTATGAATATGTAAAGATTTATTCATCTAAATACCGTACGACGTTGCCTTAAACTTGACATTGGCGAAATTGTGGAAGATAACCTACAGAAGCCATAATCTAAGAGAAGAAGAAGAAGAAGAAGAGAAAATGGAATTGACTCGAGAAAATTCAAGAGCGATGATTTATTATGACTTTCGAAGTGGTTTAACACAAAAACAGTGTGTTGACCGGATGATTTCTGCATTTGGTGATGAAGCCCCATCCAAAACCACAATTTATCGCTGGTTTTCTGAATTTCAACGTGGACGTGTCAAGCTCAGTGATGATCCTCGTCAAGGTCGTCCAAAAACTGCAGTCACCCAAGAAAACGTTGATGCTGTGCGTAAGCTGATTGAGGAAGATCGACATGTGACATACCGCGAAATTCAGGCAACTTTAGACATTGGCATGAGTCAAATACAAATAATCTTGCATGAACAATTAGGTGTAAAAAAGTTGTTTTCCCGATGGATACCGCATTTGCTATGTGAAGAGCAAAAAGCGGCTCGCGTTACTTGGTGCGTCAGAACTCTCGAAAGATTCCACGCAGGATCCTCAAATGCTGTATACAACATCGTATCAGGTGACGAATCCTGTATATATGCGTACGAACCCGAAACAAAAAACCAGTCACGAGTTTGGGTGTTCGAAAATGAGTTAAAGCCAACAAAAATTGTTCGTTCACGGAGTCTTGCAAAAAAAATGGTAGCCACGTTTGTCTCCAATACCGGCCATGTTACGACTATTCCTCTTGAGGGACAAAGAACGGTTAATGCAGAATGGTATGCTAGCATTTGTTTGCCACAGGTCGTTTCTGAACTCCGTAGAGAGAACTGCAACCGCCGCATCATCCTCCATCACGACAATGCGAGTTCTCACACCGCGCACAGAACAAAAGAGTTTTTAGAGCAAGAAAACATAGAATTATTAGACCATCCGCCGTACAGCCCCGACCTAAGCCCTAATGATTTCTATACTTTCCCTAAAATAAAGAAAAAATTGCGTGGACAGAGATTTTCATCACCTAAAGAAGCTGTGGACGCCTACAAACGGCCATTTTGGAGACCCCAACTTCCGAATGGAATGGTTGCTTCAATGATTGGTTCCATCGTATGGAAAAATGTGTCAAATTTCGCGGAGAATATTCGAAAAGCAATAAATACATTTTTAAATAGTAATGTTGTGTCACTTCCTTGATTCCCGAAATTTTCAGTGCCGCCCTCGTATTACTAAATATTTAAAAAAATGGGAAGGTGCGTTTATTTTTAACATACCTAAAATAAAAAATAAAAATCGACTATTATGTTTTAAACCTATGTTAAGAAAGAGATGAAAAGTGAAAAGTGGCGGTTAAACCTGTTCGAACCAATAGAGTGCGCGCCGAGTCACAGTTCACAGTATAGCAAAGTACCTACTTGAGCTGACCTGCGAGCCGGTTCGAAGGTACTCTGTGGGTTCGCAGCTCCGGTTCAAGTGCTTGAACCGTGATCTGACCTGCAGCTCATGCTGATTTGTTGAGTTACCCATGTCTATGCGAGTGTATTATAATAAAACAGTGCCATCTAGTAGTGTACCGATGCTACTGAGTACCTAAGCGAACTCATAGATGGCGCTGTAAAACCTGCTATCTTTTAAAAAAATCTTGTCAGTTTGCTAGTCAGAGATAGGAAGGTGCCATTTTCTTTGTATGGAATTGGATTGTACTAGTGTATTACTCGTATAATATCTGTGAAAAAAACTATTAAGATAATTATAGTTAAATATCCATTTATAATCATGAATTCTATTTTACATGGACATGTCGTATTTCTTAAGTTCTTAGTTTATTAAGAGTTCTTAGTTGTAAATACTGCTCGCGTTTTGAAACTTCTTAATAAATTACTTAGGTTAGGATGGATACGATAGGAAAATAATACTCCCCTTCATTATATTTACATTTATCTCTATGAATTACAAAAACACTACAACTAATATAATGAATACAACTTATATATCACTAAACTTTAGGATAATAAGTTGTCTCAAACTTCTTTCTGCTCTTGGGATATGGCCGCAGCACTTTTGGAATATATGGAGGAAGATGTTCATCCAATCGTCTATTGAATGGATTAATGCCAAGTTCAAATGGTCTTCTCTTTGCTTCAGAAAATCTAGTATTGAATTTTATCTTGTATATTTTTTCCCAGAAGTATACTTCAGGCAGTAAGAGGTGCTTTGGTCTATTGGCCACTAAATGTTTATATCTAGCCTCCAGCCAACAGCGTTTATTATCATCTTCGATATCAGCAACAACTTGTTCTTCCTCTCCTAAGTATGGTTTCATTTCATGATCTCGTTCCTCAGGAGCATTTAAGTAGAACTGAACCAACATCTTCAATACATCTTCATTCAAACCTTGGACTTTCCCATTCTCTATGCTATCATACAATTTCAAGGGTTTTGTTCCAAAGCAGATGTTAGCTTTGGGGTTGCTATCAACCTTGTCAATATGCATCTCGATTGTATTTAATTGGTATGCATATAGTGACCATAGCTGACCATTAGTTATAACAGTTTGTGTGACTAGGGGATAAGTTATATCATTGAAGGTGGTAAAACCTTGATAATTTGCTTGAGCAAGTAACCATCCAAAACTAGCCTTCATGGCTTGACAATGCAATGCTTCAATATTGTCTTCAGGGCTAAATGATTCTCTTCTGGCTAGAATATGACCACGGCCATGATAAGACAGACAGCCAAATTCATCATAGTCACCAGGCCAGAAACCTTAAAGTTAAAAAGATATTTATTAATATCTAATGCATGCGCTGCGATGTTTCTTTCAAATCATTGAGCTGTTATGTACTACATACTAGAGGCGACACGACGGACTAATGCCACGCACCACAAGCAGGGTGAAGGAGCGCGTGCTGTTGAAAAATAATAGTAGCAGAACCGATGCAAAATTTAATGAGTATAACTTTTCTGCCTACTTCTGCCTTCATTGATGTTACACGCATCTCGACTGATTGTCACACGACGCGCCATGGTTATACAGGGTGTTTGGTGCATCGTGTGCCAAATTGAAATGGTCGACTGGGGGGGTCTGCTATCCTTTCAGACCCCTAAACATTCTCATGCCCTGTGGATTTTTTTTCATCGACTTTTTATTGTTTTATTAAAAAAATACCCAAATTTTACATTCAAATACAAATTTAAAAAAAAGTATAAGTCGTAGACTGTGAATTTTAATTTTATTTAGATGTGTATTGTATTACAGTACTTTTAAATTTAAAGTTAGTGACATTAGCCATCTAGTTCTTTTTTTAATTTACTATTTAAGCTTAAATTTAATTCTATTAAAGCTGTCCATGTTACAGCTATTTACATGGCTATAAAAATAAAACCAAAAGCGACCGGGATGTTCCAACTCTCTCAAAAATTCTCTAGTCTATCCTCTTGCTAGTGATGTATCACATGCCATAAAAAGCTTTTTACAACTTTGTGAATTAGCTAGAATTGTAAATCGAGCCACAAAATACTAAATTCCAAATTCTAAAGAAAAAAGTCTTTTTGCGTAATTGTTACTTGAGAAACAGGTAAAATTTGTTTTCTCAGTCTCGCCAAGTAAAATCTATCTTCTATCTCTTTCTTGCATAGCGTAAACTAGTGTGAACAAACGACGAACTACCGCCGACGACGCCGTCAATTCGTCATTATTTTAGTCAAGACATCACTGCCTCTGCTACCTGACGTATGTGCTAGTTCATCGTCTTCATTTTCATTTCATTTTTTCATTTTGTTTTGTTGAGTTTTGTTGGTTTTTGTTACGTTTTACTTTTGGTGTTATTGTTAAACTTTGTTGACTTTTTTGTTGTTGCAATGGCGACGTTCTCTAACGAAGAATATGCTGACATCATGATGGCTTATGGAGCCGCCCATGGTGTCGCTCGTGCTGCGCAACGACTTTACCAGGAACGATTACTTTTATTTTCATGAACCAAGGGGCCATATTGAACGACATAATGTTGAAGTGGACGAGAGAGTACTGGCACTTTTTGAGGAAGACCCTACAAGAAGCATTAGAAATGTGGCAGCACATCTTGATATTTCAATATGGAAAGTTCTTCAGCAAAACGAAAAGCATCCATTCCACTAAACTCCGGTGCAAGGTACGTAATTTTAAACAACTTTAAACCCGTACACGCTTTGTTTAGCAGGTAATGGGTATGGTATGACGTCACTTCCAGGTAGTGAATCAGTTAGCCCATACAGGCGGTCCGCCGGTCCACAAAAATCTTATTGTGCAATTATTTACTGCTCAACAGGAATTTAAAAGAGTTCTTTGCTTGTAGGTCTTGAGGGTGGCGACTTTGACAGACGAGTGGAATTCTGTCGGTTTATGTTACACACGGATTTGGATGATCCTAATTTTTTTTAAAGAATACTTTGGACGGATGAATCCAAATTTATCAAAGAAGGGATACTCAATCTTCTCAATCAACAAATCAACCACTGGACAAACAAAATGGAAAACCCACGTGTTAAAAGACAGAAATCTTTTCAAAGAAGGTTTAGTGTAAACGTTTGAACGCAAGAGTGATTGGTAATCAGGTAGTTGGACCGCATTACCTGCCCGATAACATCAATGGTGACAACTATTTGGAGTTCCTTCAAAGTGACCTGCCCGAATTAGTGTCCGAGGTACCTGTATTTAATGAAAATGTACCCAAGGTATTCCAGCATGACGGCTGTCCCGCGCATTGGCGTTTGACTGTGAGGGAATATTTCGACGATGTGTTCCCCAATGCGTGGATTGGTCGCGATGGCCCTATTGCATGGCCGGCACGTTCCCCAGAGCTGACTCCGCTAGGCTTTTATGGCTGGGGACGTGCCAAAGAGCTGGTATACGCCACGGAGGTTCCGACTAGGGAGGTATTACTACAACGCATTGAAACGGCGTTCAATACAATTAAGGAGGAAATGCGACTTCGTACCACAACAGTGGAAATACGAAATAGATGTCGGGCCTGCATTCGCAATACAGTATAAATGTAAAAAATGCATTTTTTGGCAAGAGTAGTGATGCAACAGACCCCTGCTTTTGTTTCGGCAACTGCGGCAGTTCCTCACGCTTTTTGACATCCGTTTCTGCCTCTGTTTTCGCAACTTTTATAACAGAAGCGGGAGCGGTGTTCCAACCAGAGAGCCGGGCGCGGGCTTTCGGCACTTGTCACACATACTTTTTCTTTGGTTCATTATGTGCCATGATGTGAATGTAAGCGGGTAAGATTCGCGGAGCTGGTCTTATATATAATGAACACCGGAACAGATTGCTAGGTGAAAAGGCCAAATCAATTTTCATAAAACATAACTTACCGCTATGTGAAATGTCTATAAAATTAATTTAAATATTAATTTAATAAATAATACTACTATGGGAAATCTCACACTCCTCCGTGCGCGCTATTATGCTTAAAACGGGGTACAGAGTTATCTCTTCACGTATTTAATATATACATTCTCAATTTTTCTATATTCCATAAATACGGACTCGTATTACATCTGCGAAAAACTCAGCCAATGAACTGCGAAGGATTTAGGATTCTTTTTTTTTCATAGCATTTACACTTCCGTCTCCGCATCCGTTTATGCAATAAATTACTTTTGACATCTGTTTCCGTTTCTGCTTCCGTTATGACACTCCCATTGCATCACTAACTAAGAGAATACATAATATAATATTATACGACTAGACTAGACTAAGCCAGAACTGAATCATTCGTGTTTGCTCGTTTCACATTTTATGAGTAAAATCCCCATCCGAAATTGCGTAAATAGCACGGGATATCCAATGCTGAACTAAGGCCTCCGCATTCGATTTTCACCATTGTGTTGTATTTTTTGGGGGTACATTGCCAATACTCACTACGCTTGGCAGGCGGGTTAGTGAACGCAGCACGGCTTCTGTTCCTCAGTAGGGACGCTGCTGCCCATCCCTCTGGTTTAGAGTCCCTCAGTCGCCTTTTACGACATCCACGGAAGACGATGGAGTGGTGCTATATTCTTAATCGGACACCACACAGAAAATGTCATAACTGCAATGGTGTAATTCTTTTCTAGTCCGGTTTTATTGCACCTATTAATCTACCTACATATATCCCGCCGAAACACCGCATCTGAATTTATTAATTTCATAATCTGTGCCACCTTATACAAAATGGCGTCGACGTATCATTAATATAAATCTTTGTCTATAAATGATTTTTAATTAATTATTAACTTAGTAACTGATGAAAAGTTATTTTTTTGCAAATGTAAGTAACATTTCTTGAATTATTTGTGCAATATCTTAACACACGGCCACGGTACATTGTCTGCAGATAAGATTTTTTTAAATCTATTATTAACACGTGACTAACGCGGCGAACGCCTAGCTAGTGACTGAATGAAGTGTGGCAATATCGCCGTAATCGAATAGGGCATCGCAATGAAGTGCGGTATCTCCTCTAGTACGTAGTACATATGCTCAATGTTTCAAATCCGATTTTCTTTCTATGTCGCAATCTTTCATGCAAGTTCCAACTACAACAACTATTCAAAGTGACAACTAAGATGAATGGCATAGGAACGCATACGGCATAAACAAAGAAAGAAACATTTATTTATATATGAAGAGATAAGGGCTACTGATTATTGGGAGTGCTTTAAACTTTACTCGTAAAAGCGTTTTAAAATACTGTAAAATAATCTAATAATAATATGATGACTCCTCATTTCTGATTCGATCTAGTAGAGAAATACCAATAATAGCTCTCTCCATAGCTCGCTGATTGACCTTGAGCTTTCTTATGAGGCCCATAGTGAGTGACCACGTCTCTGTTCCATATTATGTCATAACTGGTAACGCACACTGGTTAAAGACTTTCGTCTTGAGGCATTGCGGTATTGAGAAAGAAGAAGAAAAAGACGTTGCGAAGTTTCCCGAACGCTGCCCAGCAAAGGTCGGATTCGACGCTTTACCTCTTTCTTGAAGTTACCTACCTAACTGGACAGTTCGTTCTAGGTAGACATACTCGTTAACAACTTCGAGAACAGAGCTCCCAACGGATATTGGGATTGGCACGGCATTTGACATAACTTTCGTCTTGTCCATGTTTAATTTAAGTCCCACCTGTTGCGAAACGCTGTTGAGATTATCAAGCATTGTGCTGAGCTCTTGCAGCAATTCTGCCATGACTTTGAGTGATATACTCGCCATTATTGTTATTGCCGAATTCTTTCCACTCTAGTAGCTTGAAGGCATCCTCCATTGCAGCGGTATTTAGTTTCGGGGAAATTATGTCCCTCTGTCTCAAACCTCTCCGCAATGGAATTGCCCCGTGCTCTGTTTATGTACTCGGGCGGAGCGGCGTTTCGGTATAAGCCCTTCAACACTTCGATGTACCGATAGTTAATATGGCAACCGCTGCGAAGACTGCAACACTGCCCGGGTTCCGATCGAATCAAAGGCTTTCTCATAGTCCACATACGCTAAGCATAGTGGCAGATTATACTCCTCGGTCTTCTGTATAACCTGATGACCCTTTAAAACAGCTTATAAACATGGGTCAGAAGCGAGGTGGGTCTATAATTCTTCAACAGGGTGGTGTCACCCTTTTTGAAGAAGAGCACCACCTCGCCTGTTTTTTATGCTTCCGGCGTTGTGCCCTCGAGTAAAACAGAATTGAATAGCTTCTGAGGGACTTTAAGTACCGGTGTGCCACCCACTTTCAGAAGCTCTGTCGTAAATCCGTCACCACCCGTCTTGTTATTTTTAAGCTGTTTCAAGGCCATCCTAATCTCGTACAGGCTGATGTCCGGGGTATCCTCGGTATAGTGTCGGGTTAGTTTGGCTCGCGGGTCTTTGTCAGAGCCAATGGTAGGTATAGTTACCGAGGTGATAGCTGCCGGTAGAAGTTCTCAATCTCTCTCATAACCTCTGGCTTAGTCGACGCTACACTGCCGTCCTCGGTGTTCAGTTTCATAATACGACTTTGCCCAATAGACTTGTCTTTTACGAACACGTTGGAGCCTTGATTTCGTTCAATCGTCTCTTTAACACCGTTGGTGTTAAAGGTACGTATATCGTGACGCAAGTCCATATCCGTCTATTGAGGTCGGTATGCATAAGCATTACCGGAGGACTGTATTGTCATAGCGCATCTTTCTGCCGAGAGTGTGATCGGAGAACCTTTTTGGTCTACCTTTACGGTGGGTTTTAAAGAACTTAGACCCAACCGTTTGGGCAGTTTCTACAAACCTATCATTTGAATCGTCTACAGAAACGCAATGTAATGTACTAAGCACTCGAAGCCACTTTGGAGTTCAGAGTTGATAGCTATCGGGGTTTTGAATATGAGCGCTAGAGGGCCGGAGCGTAGACTTCATCAGACGAGACCTCTCAACTTTGAGATTTAATATTCAGCGTGCCTCTTACCATTCGGTGATCACTACCGGTTTTCACCCTATGGATCACAGAGACATCAGAAAATAATGAATAATAATGTGCTTCAGTGAAATTATTATAAATTAGAGCACTTAGTAAATTTAATTCAGATATTGTACAGGTAGGTCGGGGAAAGACCAAGAAAAACAATCAGTATAGCTAATGTGAAGATTGTTAACTATTTTTATACAGATTATGATGTTACCATGTACTTGCGGGAATTAATCAACGAATGAGTTTTAAAACACCTTTTTTTATCAGAAAACTGTTTACCATGACTTTAAAAACAGGTCGGAAAAAAAAAAACATTGGCAAACGAACTGGTTTTAAAAATCTTATGTAACATATACCATTGACTAACAAATGATTTCATAAAAATCTTATGTCATCATTTCGGTCGAATGAAGTCCACCGCTGGACACAGGCCTCCCCTAAAGATCACCACAATGACCGATATAGGTGTGTTGTGTGCTCGTTGGGGGGTTTTGCCATAATCGCCACGCTTGGCAAGCGGGTTGGCGATCGCAGTTGAGTTGTTAATGTACTCGAAGGACGCTGCTGCCCATCCTCCGGTTAATCCCATAGTCGCCTTTTACGACACCCACGGGATGAAATGGGTTGGTGCTATTCGTAGCCGGCACTACACGGCTTAGAATCTCATGTAACATATACCATTGACTAACAAATGATTTCAAAAAACCAACTCAGTTTTATTTCAACAAACGATAAATCAAGCTGTTTTAAAACCTGTTATTTATTGGGGAAAAAGCGGTTACATTACATTTCAAATTGTCAATGACCCACCGCTAGTTAAAACATTACCTGGAATGTTGGTTCCGTGTCTGAAGTCTTCAAAATATCCAACATTTTCTGGCACATTAGTAAACTTTGGAACTTTGAATTCAGGGTTCTCTGCTTCACTATATGGTATGATAGGTTTCAATGGTTGACTATTTCGTACTGTCAACATTGGTGATCCTGCAAAAATATATTACATAAATCTATAGGTATTCTTATTTTTCCTTAAAACGACGTCCTAACCTTGGATTTCTGCTGTGTTGTTCAGTCGATAGACATTCCACATGCTCAATTACCCTGACCCGGAAAATCTACCCGTAGGCCATACAAATATTGATTCTGTACGGGATCATATCCGTGACCTGTAGCACAGAAACCCAACCGCTTAGCCACTGCGCCAACCGTGCCGTAATTTCTTTGTTAACTTATAATTCCATTAATAATATTCTTTAAGCAATACGAAGCCTTTCTTATAGCTCCAGCAAACCTTTGCCTAATTTTAGCAAACACTTGTTTAGTGAGTTTTTCTCAAAGCAAGCAAAAACTCATTTTTTTCCTCAACAGCTTCAACATTCAGTGTAAATATACGTATAAAATATATTTATATACTTGCTAAAATGGTTAGAAGCGGTTTACAGCGCGACTTTTTGCAGCGATTCAGTCGCGATACATTCGCTAAACATCTACCTTTACACACATGCGCGATTTTAAGTAGAGATGCAGTCGCGACTCGCGAGACGGCCGCTGATCGTCTATGGACAAAGCAACCGCAGTAATAGGATCGCGATAGAGTATCGATGCAAACGCGATACAGTATTGATGCAAACGCGATACAGAATCGATGCAAACGCGATACAGAATCGATGCAAACGTGATACAGTCTCAACGTAACCGCGAAATGGTATCGATGCAAACGTGATAAAGCCATTAAGTAGATTTAAAATTTTTGGTTAGTTATTTGTCCGTGTGGTGCCGGCTCAGAATACCACCACCCCATCTCCGCCCATGGGTGTCGTAAAAGTAGACTAAGGGTTTAGCCGTCCTTCGAGTACATTAACAACTCAACTGCGATCGCCAACCCGTCTGCCAAGCGTGGCGATTATGGCAAAACCCCCCAATGAGCCAATGAACACGTCCATATCGGTCGTTGTGGTGATCTTTGGGGGAGGCCTGTGTCAAGCAGTGGACTTCATTCACCCGAAATTTGTCCACATGCACATCGCGATCAGTCCAATTGTAATTGATACATAGCGGACTAACAGAATTGATAAAACGTAGTAATTATATCCTAGAGGTGCGCGTGTGGTGGTGACGCGTGACGTCACTTGGCGGTTCCTTTTGTCATAATGATGTATGTGTAAGAACTAACAGAAATATTTATAATAACTTATATACTACATTTAATTAATAACATAAACTTTGAAATGGTTAAAATTACATATTCTTATGTTTATTTGCAGAGACTATATAGGCTTAAGATTTGTTTACTGTAAACTTATTATCGGTAAATGTACAAGCTGTTTGTTTCCCTAACAGAAATAATTAAATAAATTGATAAAACGTAGTGATTATATCCTCGAGGTGCGCGAGTGATAGAACGCGTGACATCACTTGGCGATTCCTTTTGTCGCGATGCAGATATGCGTCGGCATTGATGCACACCCGCGTCTGCAAAGATTCCAACGTGCGTATGCATAGATTCAACCGCCCGTTTGCATTGCTTCGACCGCCCGTTTGTATCGATTCAACCGCCCGTTTGCCCGTTTTTGTTTGCATTAAACCGCATGTATTTATTGATTCATGAATAGCTACTGATGATTTTCGCTCCAATCGCACGGTCTTATCGATACAGACGCCTACAAATCGCTAGTGTCGCGCGTTTCACGTGCCTTTGCATTACTGCAAACTGTCGGCAATCGCTACAATTTCGCTTAGTGCGGTTACCCTAAGCTCTAAGAGCGCTTGAAGATATCCTTACTCTAAACACAGTGTAAAACCACCAACAGTTACTATGTTGGTTTCAACAAAACAAGTTTGTTTTGTAGATATTATTTTAAGATTTATAGCATACTGAATTGAGATTTACCTATATACTGGATTGGTCTATCTATAGGCTCATGTAAGCGATCCTTTAGACACTCGTACTTTTTTCTCCAATTTACAAGTTTTGCTGGTGGTTCAACACCACCCATAAACCAAAATGCTTCATGGCGAGGATCATAATCAACCTGGAATAAAATTTGATATATTTAAATACCATATATGTCATCACTGGTAAAATATACTTGTTACTTTAGCCTTGAGGCACTGCAGTATTACTGAGGAAAAGACGTTGCGCAGAGCGAAAACTGCCCAGCGAGTCAGATTCGACGATTGACGTCTTTCATGATCTACCTACTGCACCTGGACAGTTTGTCCCAGGTAGATAAACTCCTCAGGGGTCTCGAGTGGACACCAAGTACTGGAAAGCATACTGCGGGACAGCCGCCAACGACATGGACAGATAACCTGGTAAAAGGAGCTAGGAGTTGATCGATGCTTGTGGAATTTAACCAGTTGTTGCGGAAATCCTTGGGAGAGGCCTTTGTTCAGCAGTGGACATCCTTTGGCTGATATTATGATGAAATACTAAAGTTAAAACACATTTCACCGTTCGGTCGTCGTCGTAGGGGTCGTGGTCGCAGGATGACCCAACAAAGTGTTCGAAACGTCATGAAAAAGTTTTAGTTCAAGGATTTTTTAAAAATAAAAATCCTTACCCCACCCTAGGATTTCTCCTGTAAGCAAATTTTTGCACATAAATATTCAGAAAACTCGACTCGACGAGCACCTGGCGCAGCTCGAAGAAGAACTCGGAAGGATAAGGTGGGATATTCTGGGGTTGTGTGAAGTCCGAAGAGAGGGAGGGGACACCGTCACCCTAGAGTCAGGCCACCTTATGTACTTCCGAGAGGGAGACCAGCTATCCCAAGGTGGCGTAGGGTTCCTGGTAAACAAAGCTCTTTCTGACAACGTTGTAGAAATCTCCAGTATGTCGAACAGGGTAGCGTACCTTGTGATCAAGCTCACCAAGAGGTACAGCCTCTAGGTTGTGCAGGTTTACGCACCGACTTCGACATACTCGGATGAGGAAGTGGAAACTATGTATGAAGAGATACATAAGGCCTTACATTTTACCACAAAGGCCCACTACAACGTTGTCATGGGGGACTTTAACGCTAAAGTGGGAGTACAGAATTGCAGCGAGTTGGTAGTAGGATCCCACGGTTTTGGCAGCAGGAATCATAGCAAATGCTTGTCAACTTCCTCGAGAAAGACTTTTCCTAATAAATTCGTTCTTTAAGAAACATCCCCAAAGGAAGTGTACATGGCAAAGCCCCGACACTATGACCAAAAATGAGATCGTATCTTCATCATAACGGACAAGAAGCATATATTCAGAGATGTCTCCGTGATCAACCGATTTAACACTGGAAGTGATCACCGGCTGGTCCGAGGCACTCTAAATATCGACTATAAGCTTGAACGTGTCCGTTTGATGAAGTCCAGGCTCCGACCCAACTTGCTCCAAACCGTGATGGGATCTGAAACATTCCAGTCAAAACTGGAAGACCGATTCGCTGCCGTGGAAACCACAGAAGACGTTGACCAGACCCTCGAGAATGTGGTAGGAATCCTCAGGGAGGAAGGTACGAGATTTTACAGAATGCAGCGTAAAGGCAAGAAATCGAAACTTTTGGAGGAGACTATAAAGCTTATGAAGGAACGACGTGAAAACCCACCAGTCACTTCGTCAGAATACCGGGCACTCAATAGAAAAATTAATAAACTGGTACGACGTGACCTCAGGCGCTCCAACACCCTTTCTATAGAAAGGGCGATTGAGCATAACCGGGGGTCGAAAGTGTTCGTCCAGAGTCTTGGGAGAAGCCACCTGACGAAGTTGACTACAACAGAAGGGGACGTCGTTGTTTCAAGGCCGGAGGTCCTTTCGGATGTTGAAAACTTCTACAGCCAGCTATACGCTTCGCATGCTTCTCAACTTGACCCCGAAAATGAGGATTCCAGGGCCACATTGATCCGCCACTTCACTGAGGACCTGCCAGAGATCAGCCTAGACGAA
Organism: Diloba caeruleocephala; assembly: GCA_947459985.1. NCBI lineage: Eukaryota > Metazoa > Arthropoda > Insecta > Lepidoptera > Noctuidae > Diloba > Diloba caeruleocephala. The sequence goes on from OX381618.1 coordinate 12,118,275, forward strand.
ATTGTGCCGGCTCTTAAACAGCTTAAAAATGGAAAAGCCCCTGGGGAGGACGGAGTTACAACGGAGCTCCTAAAAGCAGGTGGTAAAGGAGCTCCAGAAAATTTCACTTTATAAACTCTGTTCCTATCGCAGTCCACTGCTGGACATAGGCCTCTTCAAGTGCATGCCACTGATCGCGATTCTCGGCTACTCTCATCCAGCTACTGCCAGCCACTTTGCGCAGGTCATCACTCCACCGAGCTTGGGAGCGTCCTACCCTACATTTACCAAGACGCAGTCTCCAGTCAAGAACACGTTTTCTCCAACGCTTGTCGGTTCTACGACTAATATGGCCAGCCCACTGCCACTTCAGCTTACTAATCCTATGAGCTATGTCGATGCCCAGTGTAGGTAATATCTTTTATATGATATATACAGGTTGTTTGCTGCATCGTGTGCCAAATTGAAATGGTCGACTCCGCCAGCCAGTAGGAGTCCGGCATGCCCCTTCTTCCTTTCCCGGGGCGGAGGAAGTTCACAATGAATTTCCAATGGTCCCAATAAAAATAAAAGGTATAATTAACCCACTAGGGTTACATAATATATTATATTATAAAAGGACATCTTAATATTATTCCAACAATTTTATAAAATTTAACAAACTTACTTGTGATGATAATATATGATCCACCTTATCAGATAAGTTGTTTATAATTATTCTATTTATTTGCCTCACAATACATTTAGCTAATGCATCTTCTTTTTGTGAGAGTTCTGGCTTCTCGATAGTTGTAGTGAAATTGCGGCTGAAATAAATAAAGTGCCAGTTCTCTATTATTATAATTTTTATGAGAAGAACCCTTTTGTAATATCTTAAACTGAAGAGTGAAAGTACTTCTTCAGCTATAGCATAAACAAAATCAGCATATTTTTCCTTTTCATTCCCAAAATGTTTGCACTGTGTATCAATTTAGTAGATAAACATTTGTAATACATACGTAACACCATCATTCTCTATGAGAATAGCTTCTTCAATAAGGGTTTTTAATTCTTGAACAATAGCGACTGCTAGTTCACCAGTTTCGTTATAAAATTCTGGTAATTCGTCAACTGGAATAAAATGACTTCTAGTATAATACTGCACTAGGGGCATAGCATTGTAAGGAATTTTATCTTCGTGTAGCATAATACACTTCCAGCCGTAGTAGCGTGGCATGTTTAAAGCTATTTGTTTCTCTTCTACGGTATTTATTTCCTTAATTTTTTGATATAGAGTTTCTCTTTCTCTCAGTTTTTTGGCTTGTACAGACATATCCAAAATCGGTGGATATTCAGGTGTTTCAGTGTATTCACTTTTTTCTAATAATGCTGCTTGAGACTGTGGTCTTGTTATAATCTTTTTTAATTTAGGAAACGTTCTGTGGACTCTATTTAGATACATTTTGGATTCAGCAATAAAAATGCACTTCGAAAATAAAAGATGGTGAGGTTATGTTTCGTTCTAAAATCAGATATAACTTAGTTGTAAATGTTTATTACAGATGTAAGAATTTTATTTAGTTATAACCAAATAATAAAAAATAGACTTAATAGTAGTATTCAATAAATCTAAAATATGATGTGATTTTTAAATGTAAATATTTTTATTATGTGAGAAATTACCGTTACCTACCAGTTGCTAGACGTTGTTGTTGCCACCTTAGCGATTTTGTCACTAGATCTGGTGCCTTTTGACCCCTTTTGGCGATTTATTTCTGTCGTTTAGCGATTTTTGTTTTTAGCGACTTCTAGCGATATTTGAGTCGTCTTCATCTATCCTAAAAAGTTTCAATTGAATATTAATTACTATTTATATTCTTTTTTTGACGTTACAATATAATTATTACAACCAAACTATTTCATCTATATATATTTTTATAATTTAAATCACAATTATATTATATATACATATTAAAACTAATGACACTACATATTACAATATATTATATACTATAAGAAAAAATATCTATATACAAATAAGGTATCTATATAATAAGGTGAAAATGAAGAATTTTCAAAAGACACCTAAGCGTCAAAATATTCCTCCGAATCGCTGTCGTCTGGTAACGTACCCAGGAGGCTGGCAGCATTACCACGTTGGATGGCAATGCTAATTCTTTGTCCGAAGAATAGGCCAGCCCTCTGGTCACGTGAAGAGTCGACCAAGCGTCTAGAAATGTCTTTAAAAAGGAGACGTGCACTCGGTCCCCATGACCCCAGCGTTTCGACCCCAAACGGCTCAAACACGTAATTTCCAACGAGGTTACTGTATTTGCGCCGTTTGAGAGTCTCTGCAGCGGCAGCGGCAGCGCCAGCACAGCCCGCCGAACTGGAAAGATGAGAAGGAGCAAGGGTGTCGACACAGGTTGCATCCCACACCAAAGGACTTCCCAATTTCCATGGCAAAAGTGACATACCGTCTGGTCTCTTCCCATCATCACGTGCCAAGCCATTAGGTTCCAGTACAGCTGGCACGCCGGTGGTGACAAGAGCACGACGAATAATGTCATTAATACTGGCGTGTCGTGCTATACGTCCCGCGCTTCTACTACATGACAGGCCATGATGGCCGAGGCAGTCGACCGCTTCACCGCAGTGACAGCGATGCGGAGCAGCACATGGAGCACCTAAGCGTAAACATGTAGTGAGTCGAAAAGTTGAGTCATCCAACATAGTACCTATATTGGGTGACGAGAGTGCCTGAAGCCAATATCCCGACTCCCATTCACCCACAGCCAGCAAACGAGCACGCTCATCAGTATTGGTAGACGTATAAAGTAACTGATTCCGTACCAAAATGCAGAGCGGCTCGTCCCACTGTCTCTGGGAAGATGGGTTAACGGGAAAAACCGTATTCGGGCAAGCCATTTTCCAGGCGTTTACAGCATCAATCAAACACATCAAAAAATCAATTATCTATTTTTACAATAATTAAGGTTGTTTTTCCATACTTAGAATTTGTTGAAGTAATAAAAAATCTGGTTTTTGACATATTTTAATATTTGTTTGACATATTTTAATGTTTGTTACTGTAGTTTGATACACAATAAGAAGTGGTTTTGGGTCACAGCGTTTATTGTTATTACGTAACACTAGTAGGTAGCAGTCGGTTGTTTATCCATCACCTGCGGGCAACTCAAAGTGCCTAATAATTATGGTACACACCGGTTTCCGAACTCCCCTAGTCGTCTTCTACGACACCCACGGCATGAGGTGGGGTAGCCATAACCGTGACCGGAGCTACAAGGCAATTTGAACATGTACTGCCGCTTGAGTAGTCTGTCCAGTACTATCGATACTTCGATATATGGCATTACAATATTGTGTCTACGTAAATATATTTTTTGGGATTTCAGGTGACTTTCACTTCGAATTTAGCCCAATCTGGTGACTTTTGTGTGTTGATCTAGTGACTTTAATTTTTATGAGGTGGCAACACTGAATAGGGCTGATGCAACGTTTTGACATTAGCCACAGCCTGATAGCCACCTGCCAAATTATATTGAAATATAACCATTCACTTGAAATATTTAACGTAATTTTGTGATTAATTCTATACTTAATAATGGACGACGATATGGTATTTGATCCCTCTTTGAAGAAGAAGAAGAAAAAGAAGACCGGTTTCGACATAGACGCAGCTCTCGCAGGCGAGCAAGGTGATAGCACGAGCGTGGAAGTACCCGCTGGGACGGGTGACGTCGACTTGCCCGAAGATGATAACCTCGATTTGGATAATTTTGGAAAGAAAAAGAAGAAAAAGAAGAAGGCAGTCTTCAACATGGAAGAACTTGAAAATACATTACCGGAAACACCTCCGGCAGAGGAGCCGGAACAACAAGAGGATGAAGTTATTGACGATCTAGATCTAGACATTGATTTCTCTAAAACTAAAAAGAAGAAGAAGAAGAAAAACATTGAGGAACTCGTACTTGAAGATGACATTAAGGGAGAGGACCAAGAAAATGTGGAGGATGTCTGTGGTGACTTGTGGAGTGGCACAGATCGGGATTATACTTACGACGAGCTCCTCGAGCGTGTATTCGACATCATGCGTGAGAAGAATCCAAGCATGGTATCAGGCAAAAAGCAGAAATTTATCATGAGACCTCCACAAGTTGTCAGAATTGGTACTAAGAAAACATCCTTTGCCAATTTCACAGAGATCTGTAAAACTCTTCACCGGCAACCAAAACATTTACTAGACTTTTTACTGGCAGAGTTGGGTACTAGTGGTTCTGTAGATGGCAACAGTCAACTTATCATCAAAGGTCGTTTCCAACAGAAACAAATAGAGAATGTACTTCGTCGGTATATAAAAGAATATGTTACATGTCATACATGTCGCTCCCCTGACACCATCCTCCAGAAAGATACTCGGTTATTCTTCCTCCAGTGTGAAACTTGTGGGTCCCGTTGCTCTGTGGCCAGCATCAAGTCTGGTTTCCAGGCCGTGACTGGAAAACGTGCTGCCATCCGTGCAAAGACTGCATAGAGTACTAGTGCTTAGTGATAAACTAATTATACAGTCTAGGATCTGGGGTACATACAGTAATATTCTATAATTATGCTGTAATATTTTTTAAACATTGACACCAGTTTGTTGCTGGTCAATGTAATTGTTGTGCAATTATAACTAGGTCATTGTAAATAACAACAACCATATCCCTTGAAAGCTACTTACAAATTATTCCTGAAGGTAAAGTTATTAATAAAATGGACATAATGAACAAATAATTATTACCAAATTTCTCATATGTAGATTCTCAGAATTTTATCATTGTAATTAGTGCTGTGCTCAAACATATGATTGGTTGCATGAGGTGTTGCCTGAATGTACCCCATTCTAACCCCTATATTTATGTATAGCTCACTTCTGTATTATTCTCATTGATACACAATGGTTTTATAAATGGGTGTTTTATTTCCAATCTTAAATAAAACACATTTTGTTATACAAGTTGTATATTTCAAATAAAAAACTATACCCTATTATTTTAAATATGATTCCCAGTAAAAAATTAGTACATATAGTATAAAGTATGATTACCTGTATTTCATGATTTAAAAGGTTGCTTCAGGTGCCAATTTAGAATAAAAATTAATAAAAACAATCTTTAATTATAGTTCAAAAGTTCTTCATCATTATGTAAATAAAGTATAGATAAATAATAGTTCATATTTTGATAAGAAATTGCTCTTTGAGCACTAAATTTAATATTTTTTAATAATTTGAGGTTCATAACTAGGCTTAATAGCCATATTGAGACTGTCAGCATATAAATCAAGGCGTTGGGTCATTGTAAAGCCCCATTTGTCCTTTATTTGCCGACATAAATTCAAATCAAACTGTGCTATCAGTAAGCCATCTTTTACTCTTGACAAGGCTGGGCTTCTGACACCATCTGGAGCGGTCACATAGCTAGAGCCATAGAATTGACCAAATTCTTTGTGGGCTGGTTTCCCATCTCCAGATGTGAATTCATTAGGAAAGGATTCAGTCCCAATTCTGTTAATGGCACATGTGAAGTAGTTGTTGGCTATTGCAGCATTTCTAGCTTCCACAGCCCATAAATGCTCACTAAGACCTGCTACAGTAGCAGAAGGGTTAAATACAATTTCAGCTCCATTGACTCCAAACATTAGCCAGTTTAAAGGATGATGACGTCCATAACAAATGTTTATTGCTATCTTGCCATATTTCGTATCAAAAACAGGGTGGCCAGTGTTACCTTCAAAGTAATAAGTAGACTCATTGAAGTCTCCAACTCGTGGAATGTGGTTTTTACGATGTTTGCCAATGATCTTACCTGCTTCATTAATAACTACAGCAGTATTCCAAATAGTATCTCCATGAACTTCATCTCTTTCTAAAATGGGTGATACTATAACCATTCCATATTTAACAGCAAAATCTTTAAGGAATTGAGTACTAGGCCCATTTTGCACAGATTCAGCAAATTCACACCAAGGTTGTTTCTCTCTGGTGCAAAAAGCAAAAGGCATGCTCCAGGCTTCTTGTAAACAGAGGACATTGACCCCTTCCTCTCCAGCAGATTCTAAAATTTTGCGAACTTTATCAAAAATAGCTTGTCGCTGTTCAACTACTGGTCTATCAGTGGATGTTGCAATGGAATGTTGGATGCATCCCACTCTTACTATTCTTGGACTCCTAGTTTCTTCTTTCTTGGTCGGGAAATCATAAGCTGCAATGTCAAACCCATTTTCTTTTGCATATTCCTGATTACTTTTCTTTACACTTAGTTCATGGTGATCAGTTCTTCCATAGTGAATTCTGTTGTATTCTTGCAATTCCTTACCTGATAAGGTATTTGTTATGATCAAGTCTAAGCTCTGTAGTTCTGATGAAGCTGCCATGGCACTAAACTTTTTTGAAGTCCCTGTGCCTTTCCAATTTTTTGCTCTGAATGGTGCGTAGACTCTCTTATCCCTTAACAATCTGGCACAAAATAAGGACTAAGGAGTAAACTCCAAAAAATCGATATCCTTAGTATTCCGATCGAACAACACTAATAAGTAATAATATACATAGTAGGCGTGTTCACAACGGCTATACATTGATAATGATAACGCATTATAACGATGCTTGATTTAAAAATCACCTATTACTTTTTACGTTATAATATATTAGTTTGATATTTATTACTTCGTCGAGTGACGCGATTTTGTAGCCGTTGCGGTCCACAACAGAGAAATAGTTCGACATTTGTCCTCTTCGAGACATTTTGATTTAATATAACTCTTGTTTACGTAAATAACAACCTAAACATGTAAATTTTATTAACACTAAACTAAAATACTTATTTTTAAAGTTTCACAATACAAACTTAATAACTTCAAAGTTCATAATGAAATAATATCAACAATTTCAAAACAATTACGCAATCTCCCGTAAAATACAACTTATGACGTCAAGCGAGTCATCTGCACTGATTTTGTTCAAATATAATCGTAGATCAAAACGACTGTCGAATAAAAACAATTATATTAGGTCCTTCTATTATTTGCCGTGCATGCATTGCATTCCGTGTGGTGCCGGCTCAGAATGCCACCACCCCATCTCCTCCCATGGGTGTCGTAAAAGTCAACTAAGGGATTAGCTGGAGGATGGGCAGCAGCATCCTTCGAGTACATTAACAACTCAACTGCGATCGCCAACCCGCCTGCTAAGCGTGACGATTATGGCAAAACCCCCCAATGAGCCCACAACACATCCATATCGGTGGTTGTGGTGATCTATGGGGGAGGCCTATGTCCAGCAGTGGACTTCATTTGGCCGAAATGATTCTATTATTTATTAGTTTCGATTAAATATTGATAAGAATCTAGCTCTTATAACTGTGACGTGAAAGCATAATTTTGCATGTGGCACCTTATGAAACATGTGACGTCAGGGAAGCTGTGGTCGTTTAGTAATAAAAATAATAGGGCAACATAAATAACCATTACCTGGTGTAATAAACAATAGGTGACATGATTATTTATTCAGCTACCTATTATATCGAACACTCCTAATACATAGAAGTAGAGCTATATAGTACGAAACGGTGCCGTTCGATTACTTTGCTGTAACCAATGCTCTACAGACATCTCTTTCTCTCATATGATGTTGCACAAGTGCTGTACTCGTAAGAGAGTAATAAACTTTTTATTTATGCATAATACTATCCGTCTATAGCTATATCATCCGTGTGGTGTCCGGACTTAAGAATATAGCACCACTCCATCTCGTCCCGTGTAGGTCGTAAAAGCCGACTAAGGGACTCTAACCCAGAGGGATGGGCAGCAGCGTCCTTTCTGTGGCACAGATGTATTCTATGCACAGTAGTAGACATGGGTAACTCAACAAATCAGCATGAGCTGCAGGTCAGATCACGGTTCAAGCACTTGAACCGGAGCTGCGAGCCGGCTCGCAGGTCAGCTCAAGTCGGTACTTTGCTATACTGTGAACTGTGACTCAGCGCGCACACTATTGGTTCGAACAGGTTTAACCGCCACATTTCATCTCTTTCATAATATAGGTTTAAAACATAATATATCAACGATTTTTCTTTGATTATTTTTTATTTAAAAGACAATTTTAAATAATATATGTTATGCTTCGCGTTTTATTTATGCACCTCTAATCATTCAGTTACTAATACGTCAGCTCACAGAACGAATCAGATTAACCATAGATCAACAGCTCAAAGTGACTACTTGAGCGAATATAGACTCAAAAACTAGCGGCAAAGCGTTCATTATGCTCTGTGAGCTGTCAATGAGCCGTGAGCTGTCTATGTTGCATTTGAACCGCAGCTCAGCAGCTCAAGGCTCTGTGATCTGAATCATCGAACCGGCTCAGACCTGAGTTACACATGCCTACACAGTAGCCATTCCGCACTCACCAACCCGCCTGCCATAGATAATATACTAATATAGATATAGATGAGCCACTCTTGTAAATTACTGGGTGACGAAACAAGTGAAGCTTATTCTGCTGTGTCAAAGATGGCGCTAGCATTACAATTTACCGAAATAATTCACTAGAGGTCGCTTTCTCTTAATGGTTTAATTCAGTATTTCGTAAATATTAAAAAAGGAAATGTTTTAAATGAAAACAACTAAAACATTTAACATTAATTTATTTTTTACTGCTTTTTAAATAAAATGACCTAGCCTGTGCTTTCACAAGATCGTCTTGGTCGAAATTAATAATTTTGCCTTTTAATATCTGGTTCACACCTTTACACCAACTGTGTACAATATTAATTGCTAAATTAACAATGATTTTTTTAAGTACAGGCCTATGTTCTTCACATGTAATCATATTAAAATTAATATCTATATCAATGTAATACATGATCTTTTCTTGTGGCGAATCTCTCAAACATATTATAATCATTTCGTAAATTTTTCGTGTGATTTCTATGAACTCTTCTTTTGCATATATTAACGACCTTTTAGTGTAGTCCCTAAAGTATGTGTATGTAGCAGGGTCTATTTCATTATTAAAAAATATTGTTTTACATAATTTGAATATTTTGGATTGGCATTTTTTTAATATATACCCTGCGACATACCGTTTTGATTCACGGTGTATAATATTATTTTGATCTTCGCTACAAGATGTATTCCATAATGTTTCTATTAATAAGTCTATATTAAAGTTAATATTTTCTTCTTGTGGAACACAGGCTGCTGTACTATTCAAAAGATGTGATAATGATTGCAAGCATTTATTATCATCTGCTTCACAGTTCGCGTTTAGAGTGGGGTGAACTTAGGTTATTGACCAAAAGCGATTTATATGCATTTATAAACTGAGCACAGGTTGGGTTCGTGTTTCGGACACCATTACTTCGGATACCACAAAATAAATTTTCTAAAGGGTCCTGGTTAAAATTTCTTGTTAATAAACTAGACATACTATGTTCCTTTGTAGTGTTCCCCACATTTCAATATTCCCCGCCCAATTCAAAGTTGATGGCACTTTTTCATATTTTACTTTTTCATATTTTACTTTTTCAGTGCCATCTCTAGTTTTTACTATTGTTTTAAATTGTATTGATTTTATAACAGGAAGAATTTCTTTCCAAAATTTTATATGTGGGGAAACATTTTTAAAGCATCCTGTAAATAAATTCCTTTTCTGTACCCGAATATGTGTGTCCATTGAAGGAATCAAATAGTTTATCGAACATTAGTAAAAAACTGGCTGTGTCTTGACACTCAGTGGGCTATATTTTGTGTCCTGAAAGAAAAAAAGTTGTATTAACATCAGTGTTCCAAAGGTTCTTACAGTTTTCATATTAGTGAATACTTGAAGTGAACATAATAATTATCAGGTTTACTACCGAAATTAATAAATGCTAATTATTAGTGACATATTGTATTTTAAAGGAATAATGGGTGAATAAAGATATTTTTATTTTTTATTCAGCCACTTTTCAGTAAACTAGTAGATTTCATCATCATATCAGCCAAAGGATGTCCACTGCTGAACAAAAGCTTCCACAACAGATTTCCACAAAGTCCGGTTACATGCCACATTCATCTAATGACTCCTAGCAATCTTCACCAGATCATCCGTCCATCTCGTCTGTGGATTTCGTAAATAAAACTTTGTAAATATAAAAGATTGTATACAACAAACTTTATAAATAAATATATAAATTCAAAATCAAATATTGACTATCTTTGTTGGGAAGGAAAAGGATAAAGGCAAAATAAGTCCAGCGTTTATATTCTTTGATTCCCAATCTGTAATACAGGCATAAGACTCCACTAGTGAATGTAGGCCTCTCAATGAAAATCACCACAACAGGCAGAAGGATTGGCAGCATGTAAGGATACTGGAGCTTGTCTTCTCAGTCATAAATTCTTAGTAGCCCTTTACAGTGGAAAAGGTGGCTTATTCTTTGCCAGGATTCATAAAAATAATTAATAGGTTAACTACTAACTTGATACACTGGGCGTTTCATTAGCTTTAGATGAAGACTGACTCAAAATTAATTCATCCATAAGTAATGGTAGGTTAGCTGCCTGGCGAGAAGCTGAAACATTAAACAGTTTGACATGAACATGAAATATACACTAATCTCCTGCTTCTCTCATGTCAGGACAAACAATATGAGAATAGCTCATCCCATAGTAAAAAAGATTAGCGTGTCAGCAAGTTAGTAGCGATGTTGACTGCCCAAGGTGTGCCGGATGAACACTTAGTATTGTCACTAATGGAGGTTCCTTTATTGTATCAAGCACTATCAGTGTGAGATTTTCCCATGCATCTCCACTAATAGATGCTAACCAATTGCATTTTCATATTGAAATAATGAAATATCTTTACGGACATTAACTAAATTAAATCTACAATAACTATATAGGCTGATCACATCAATAAACTTCTATCACAAGTTAATGGGTTAAAACATTATCGGCCGAATACTGAAATGCCAGTTATTAAGTCCCACTTTAACTATTAGAGAAACCCGTTTTGTTGTCAAATGGTTAGTGGGGACTTAATATTAACTGACATTTCAGTCCGTTAGTAAGTTAATTTATATTATAATTCTTACCAATATTTAATGTTGGGAATGCATTCCAGTTTCTTACTAGGTGTGCAATAGCACAATTCAAAATGTTGGTCACAAAGTCTCACATTGTTATAAATATATTGTGCATCCCTTTTCTGCATTTCGGTATCTAAAACTCTTGTCCATAAATTAAACCTGTCTTGATTTTGATGCGGATTTGGGAAACGATGCAGAACACCTGAAATAATAAGTTAGTGTTTATGTTACTTTACTTTAGTGGGAAGCTATTTTCAGAAAGTGGTTGTTCGCTGATTTACTCTATTACTTACCATCCGTTTCACATCCAAAATAACACTTCCAATACTTATTTGACGACATTATAACGCGATAATGTTACAAAACGATGTAGTTTTGTGAAATCTCACAGTCCAGTAAAGCAAAGCCAAGTCAAACAAACGTTCAGAATCAAGATCCAGTAAAGACGAGCCAGGGTCAAAGGAATAAGATATCAAACGAGTCCAGATAAAAGCCAAGTCACCAGAAAGAAATAAAATCACACGAAAATCACAGAGAGACAAACTACACAACAAAGTTTCGAAAACTTGTGTCAACAACCGACATTTTGAATATTGATTGGAAAAATATGTTGCTATTGTCAATAATTACGATAAATTACATTTTCATGATATAAAATTATGGAAAATCAAATTTGGTGTCCTGAATATTATAGTAATAACAAAAATATATTTACTGATTTGTTTATTTATCGAAATTAATAATTTATTTCATAAATTCTGGTAGTGGCGCTATCTTTTGAGTAAAAAGAGTAACAAAGGTTTTATTGATTCTGATGCCTATAAGATGGCGCTAGTATCAATACAAAAGCAAGGAACTGGGGAGTTTCATACCCCTGCCGCCTGCCAAGCGTGGTAAATATGATGACACAGTTGTGGGAATCTATGGGTGAGGCCTTTGTTCAGTCGTGGACGTTGTATGGCCGATATGATAGCTATAGATACTAGGTCTTAGGCACCATGATTTCTGTGGTCCTTTCAGGTTTTTAGGTTAGGTTAGGGTTTTTTTAGATATGTTCATTCATAAAAAAAGTATCGACGTTTTTTTAGATATATAATATGTCAAACTGTCACATCGATACAATATTATAAATCGACTAAAAATATCGATATTTTCTTCTTAACGAACGTTTTTTTAAAAGTTATTGACGTTAAAGTAAAAAGTCGAAATCTGATACCCCAGCTACACACTCGACGAGTGGTGTGGGAAGTAGCTAGGGAATGAGGCAGGGAAGTAGTGTAGCTGCGTTACTCGTCATGCCGCTCGTCATGCTCCTCATGCCCACCGCTCCCTATTTTGTCGGTTTTCTGTGCGCGAGTCAAAGGGCCGGCGGTATGAATACGAGTGACCGGCTACATATTCGCGCGAGAGCTCAGTCTGCATCGAGCGCTCGTACTGGTAGTACATATGTTTTTGTAGGTTAGCAGTCATACGCCGATCGATGAACGCTCTTATGAAAAAGTATTAAAATTTATTGAGTATTAGCTGCTGAGTCAGCAATTTGGGACCCAAAAATTAAGCATCAATTAAAGCAGAGGCTAATTAATCTACATACGACTCATGATTGTAAAAAAAATATTATTATATAGTTATACTAAATTATTTAAATAATTTACCACGTTGCGTTTGGTTATTGTTCTGATTTTGTTTTTATTGTAAGTAATCTAAGTGAGTGTACAGTACAACACGTACATTTACAACTCAACTGCAATCGCCAACCCGCCTGCCAAGCTTGGTGATTATTATTATTTATTTTACAAGCTTACGAACACGAAACTTTGCATAATACGTTTCATTTTGTTAGTTAAACATAATCTTTACCATGAATTGATGCTGCAGCCAGGATTGTCTCCTCATGAGGGCACTCCTCAACGGTTAGTAGCATGGACATCAATTTTTGCATATACGTTTAATTTTGATAACTAAATATGCTCTCCGCACTAAACTGATGCTGCAGCCAGCATTGTCTCCTCATGAGAGCACTCCTCAACGGTTAGTAGCATGGACATCAACTTTTGCATATCCGTTTAATTTAGATAACTAAACATGCTCTCCGCCATAAACTAATGCTGCAGACAGGATTGTCTCCTCACGAGGGTACTCCTCAACGGTCAGTAGCATGGACATCAACTTTTGCATATACGACTAACTTAGATAGCTAAACATGCTCTCCACTATAAACGAATGCTGCAGCCAGGATTATCTCCTCATGAGGGTACTCCTCAACAGTTAGTAGCATGGATATGAAACTTTGCAAGTTTGTGCAGTTCTGATGACAATACACTAAAATTATAGAAATAACTAATAAATTAAAAGTAAAATACATTTTTTTAAAACAAGCTTTTATTTATAAGCTCTGAAAAGAAGAAAATAAACTTTGTAATAAATCAAACTAATATTTTGTGTTGAATTATTTGATTTCAAAAAGCTTGTCACGCATAATGTTTATAGAAGAAGGCTCCGGATCGTAGGCTTGATTCCCGCATGGTACAAATATTATTATGATCTGCAGGTAGTTGTTCCGAGTCTAGGTGTATTGTGTGTGGAATTCGTATCTGTAAACGCACCCACGATACGGGAGAAATCCTGCGGTCCTTCCAACGCAAAAAAAAACACTTCTTAAATTTCATTGTCTTTATATACCGCGTGACAAGTATTTTCGTCAGAACCGAACGAAATTGCAAAATTTAATATCGGTGCTACTAACCGTTGAGGAGTGTCCCCATGAGGAGACAATCCTGGCTGCAGCATCAAGTTATTTCTGTCATTTTAGTGTATTTTCATCAGAACCGACAGAAATTGCAAAATTCCATGTCCATGCTACTAACCGTTGAGGAGTGTCTTCATGAAGGAGACAATCCTCGCTGCAGCGTCAGTTTATAGACGAGGTCAAGTTTAGCTATCAAATTTAAACGTATATGCAAAATTTGATGTCCATGCTACTAACCGTTAAGGAGTGTCCTCATGAAGAGACCATCCTGGCTGCAGCGTCATGTTATTTCTGTCATTTTAGTGTATTTTCATCAGAACCGAATGAAATTGCAAAATTTCATATCCATGCTACAAACTGTTGAGGAGTGTCCTCATGAGGAGACAATCCTGGCTGGAGCATCAAGTTATTTCTGTCATTTTAGTGTATTGTCATCAGAACTGAACAAACTTACAAAGTTTCATGTCCATGCTACTAACCGTTGAGGAGTGTCTTCATGAGGAGACAATCCTGACTGTTACAACAAGTTATTTCAAAAATTTTAGTGTATTGTCGTAACTGAAGAAGCATGCAACATTTCAAAGTCCTAAGTTTTAGAGGAAAAGGTTCAAATTTGGCTTGGAAGATTTGGCCTAAACAAACTAACATACATTGTAACTAAAATAAAAGCTTGTAATGTTTTAAAAAACATTTTTACTATTAATTCTACTATTAATTTATTATTATGTATATCGGAATCTCCTAATTAACCCCCTTATGGCGATTAATGATATTGTTTCGTTTATATTATTTAACATAATTTGCTATGCTATAAATGCAAAGCACGCATGTTGACCTCCACTGCCGAGAGGTGAACGCCAAATGCGGCGCGTGGCGAGTAGTATGGCAAGCAGAGCAGTGTGTGACTGCCTAGGGCAACATCGCGCCAACACGATGAGCAGAGTGAGGAGCAGTGCGAGGAGCATCGTGTAGCTGCGGCATGAAGAACACCGAGAGATTGAGAACTTCTATCGGCAGCTATACAACTCGGTCACTATACCTGCCATTGGCTCTGACAAAGACCCACGGGCAAAATTAACCCGACACTATACCGAAGATATCCCGGACATCAACCTGTACGAGATTAGGATGGCCTTGAAACTGCTTAAAAATAACAAGGCGCCGGGTGTTGACGGAATTACGACAGAGCTTCTGAAGGCAGGTGGAACACCGGTACTTAAAGTCCTTCAGAAGCTATTCAATTCCGTCTTACTCGAGGGCACAACGCCGGAAGCGTGGAACAGAGGCGAGGTGGTGCTTCTCACCGTAATCGAAAGACTAGATTTAATAAAACTATACAAGTGCTGCCATCATGCGGAGCAATTCGTACATTAGTGAGTGCGTTTCGTTTCTTCGAGTAAATGTAGAATGTTATACTTTTAGATAACTATAGAAACTAGTGGTGATTAAATGGTATTTCTACTAGTTAATTTAGTTCCATATATTTTCCACGCGTCTTCATTCGTGATACCAACTCTATACGATTACGATATTTCATATATGGTATAAAACATATTGATAGTGTGTATCGATATTCTGTTTCTAATTCTATAATATCGGATCGATTCGAACAGTCAAGCGCATATATAGACTTTTGTTTTAATATCGATGTATATTAGAACATTCCTAATTAAGTTGATGTTTTTTTGGTGATCTGACCAAAACATTACGTTTAGTCGTTTAGTACAATAAATAAGGTTACACTGAACTGATTTTCGTACAAACATAATTCTTCGTGTGAGAATAATCGTCTTCTCTTTTTCGTACTTCCAAACAATCTACTACTTTTGTTTACAAAATGAATGTGCTACCCGCCCAACCTATTGGAATACAAAGCACAGCAGGCGCAGTCCCTATTCGAAATGAAAAAGGTAAGCATTGCACTATTCCTAGCATATATTAACGCTGTTTTATTTACAAAAACTGTGTTATTGTCTGTTCCTTGCTAGGCCCTATTATCGCTTAGCTGTTCGTTTCACCTGAATAAAGTTCACTGCTGGACATAAGCCTCCCCCAAAGATCGCCACAATGACCGTCTGACCGTGTTGTGAGCTCATTGGGAGGTTTGCCATAGTCGCCACGCTTAACAGGCAGGTTGACGAACCCAGTTGAGTTGTAAATGCTCTCGAAGGACGCCGCTGCCAATCCTCCGGTTAATGCCATAGTCGCCTTTTATGACACCCAAGGGATGAGATGGGTTGGTGCTCTTTGCAGCTGGTACCACATGGCTTAGCTGTTAAATTACTTGATATTAATATAAGAATGCATTCTTGTTTACAGGCGAGATTTCTATGCAAAAGGTGAAAGTTCAGAGATACATATCCGGTAAAAAGCCAGATTATGCTCAAGGTGTGTCATCTTCAGGAGAATCTGATACAGAGGACTTTATAGAGCAGCAGAAACCAGATCGTAGGCAGCAGACTCTGCCACAAATCATCAGCAGGAAAGAAGAACATCACAGTGACACTGAAAAAGAAGTAAGTGTCTTCACTTTTGCAATGTTTATGATGATAAAATTATGTTACCTCCACAAACTCACCAAGCTTTTGTAAAAATTCTTGGGACTTGCAGGCATGCCAAATGTTGACATCCACATGCTCACAAGCCTCCAAACATGGCGGATGTTAATGCATTAATGTGTTATCCTGGTGTACCCTAGATACCAAACAATATATACTATTTGAGCACAGGTCCTTACAGTATGTATCTGGGTAGGCATGTACAATAATGTTGTCTCATATTATTATTTCCTTTATTAACATTTTTATACATATCTTTCACATTTTTAAATATACATACCAAAATAAAAAAAATACATACATTTAAAAATATAAAAAATAGGGACCGACTGGCAGCGGGTACAGGGTCCAAGCTACCGGTGGTTAGGGCTCCAGAGAAAGGAACCTCCTCACTATGAGTGCCGTGTCAAGGAGAACTGCTTTCTGTAGCAAGCCCTTGATCCAACCACCTAACGAGAGCCTCTAAAGATGTTGGTCGAGGCTCTTGGCAATGAGGCCATTGGCTGTCACAACTATCGGCACAATGATTGCAGAGTCCACATCCCACATGTCGACTAATCTCGTGTGCCAAGTCAAGATACTTAATTTGTTTATCTTTCTCGGCTTTCACGAGATTCTTGTCATTTACTATTTATTTATTTATTTATTCAAATACAATTAATTACACGGCCGTGGCCAATTACAATAATTAATTTCTAAGTATGTACAATAACAGCAATGAAATAAAATTATACATAGTAGATTGCATATTATTATAAAGTGATGTCAAAAAAATAAATATAGGCGCGATAATAAAAAATGGTGTCCGGATTAAGAATATAGCACCACTCCGTCTCCTCCCGTGGAGGTCGTAAAAGTCGACTAAGGGACTCTTAACCAAAGGGATGGGCAGCAGCGTCCCTTTGCTGAACAGAAGCATTACTGCGCTCACCAACACGCCTGCCAAGCGTGGTGAGTATCGGCAAATTCCCCCCAAAATGACGACACGACTAATGCACCGGCCCCCAGTTCCCGGCAACCCCGCTATTCCTGGTCATGGTAGCGGCCACGGTAACGGCGGGGCAGGGGGTGCTAAGAATCACCGGACGGGATCCGGCTACCACCCCAAACGAAAACTGGCCCTGGTAACGTATAACACACGCACACTGAGGGCAGACGAAAAGATTGTTGAGCTGGAAGAAGAAATAGATAAGTTGCACTGGGATATCATGGGTCTATCAGAAGTCCGAAGAGAGGGCGAGGACACGATAACCCTGAAATCTGGCAACTTATTCTACTACCGGGAAGGCGAACATCTGTCTCAAGGTGGTGTCGGGTTTCTCGTCCGCAGGTCCCTCATTAACAGCATAGTGGCCATCGAAAGTGTGTCGAGCAGGGTAGCGTACCTTATACTCAGAATATCCAAGAGGTATTCGTTGAAGGTCATACAGGTCTACGCACCGACCTCGACACACCCAGATGATGAAGTAGAGAGTATGTATGAGGACGTAAGTAGGGCCATACATACCTCGAAGACACACTTCACTGTTGTGATGGGGGACTTCAACGCGAAGCTGGGCACTCGATGCGATGGTGAGTTGAGAGTGGGGCAATTTGGATATGGGCAACGGAACCCCAAGGGACAGAGGCTGGCCGACTTTTTGGAAAAGGAGGGACTCTTCGTGATGAACTCCTTTTTCCAAAAGCCGCCTCACAGGAAATGGACCTGGATGAGTCCCGATGGTTCCACGAGGAATGAGATTGACTTCATCATGACCAATAGGAGGCAAATATTCAATGATGTCTCTGTGATCCACAGGGTGAAAACCGGTAGTGATCACCGAATGGTAAGAGGCACATTGAATATTAATCTCAAAGTTGAGAGGTCTCGTCTGATGAGGTCTACGCTCCGGCCCTCTAGTGCTCATATCCAAAACCCCGAGAGCTTTCAACTCGAACTCCAAAACCGTTTCGAGTGCCTAGAACATTGCGTATCTGTGGACGATTTAAATGGTAGGTTTGTAGAAACTGTCCAAACGGTTGGGTCTAAGTTCTTTAAGGCCCACCGTAAAGGTAGACCAAAAAAGTTCTCCGATCACACTCTCGACCTCATGGCAGAAAGACGCGCCATAACGCTGCAGTCTTCCGGTGATGCTGAAGCATACCGACTGCTCAATAGACGGATATGGAAGTCCTTGCGTCACGATATCCGCACCTTTAACACCAACGGTGTTAAAGAGGCGATTGAGCGGAATCAAGGCTCCAAAGTGTTCGCAAGAGACAAGTCTATTGGGCAAAGTCGTATTATGAAGCTGAAGACCAAGGACGGCAGTGTAGCGTCGACTAAGCCAGAGGTTTTGAGAGAGATTGAGAAGTTCTACCGGCAGTTATACACCTCGGTAAGTATACCTACCATTGGCTCTGACAAAGACCCGCGAGCCAAACTAACCCGACACTATACCGAGGATATCCCGGACATCAGCCTGTACGAGATTAGGATGGCCTTGAAACAGCTTAAAAATAACAAGGCGCCGGGTGGAGACGGAATTACGACAGAGCTTCTGAAAGCGGGTGGAACACCGGTACTTAAAGTCCTTCAGAAGCTATTCAATTCCGTCTTACTCGAGGGCACACCGCCGGAAGCGTGGAACAGAGGTGAGGTGGTGCTCTTCTTCAAAAAGGGTGATAACACCCTATTGAAGAATTATAGACCCATCTCACTTCTGAGCCATGTTTATAAGCTGTTTTCAAGGGTCATCACGAACCGTCTCGAGCGCAGGTTTGATGACTTCCAGCCTCCCGAACAAGCCGGTTTCCGAAAAGGTTTCAGTACCATAGACCACATCCATACGCTGCGGCAGGTTATACAGAAGACCGAGGAGTATAATCTGCCACTATGCTTGGCGTTTGTGGACTATGAGAAAGCCTTCGATTCGATCGAAACCTGGGCAGTGCTGCAATCTCTGCAGCGGTGCCAGATTGACTATCGGTACATTGAAGTGTTGAAGTGCTTATACAGAAACGCCACCATGTCGGTCCGAGTACATGAACAGAGCACGGGGGCAATTCCATTGCAGAGAGGTGTGAGACAGGGGGACGTCATTTCCCCGAAACTGTTCACCGCTGCAATGGAGGATGCCTTCAAGCTACTGGAGTGGAAAGGATTCGGCATTAACATCAATGGCGAGTATATCACTCACCTTCGATTTGCCGATGACATCGTAGTCATGGCAGAATCGCTGCAAGAGCTCAGCACAATGCTCGATGATCTCAACAGAGTTTCCCAACAGGTGGGCCTTAAGATGAACATGGGCAAGACAAAAGTCATGTCAAATGCCCATGTCGTGCCCATCCCAATATCCGTTGGGAGCTCTGTTCTCGAAGTTGTTGACGAGTATGTCTACCTAGGACAAACTGTCCAGTTAGGTAGGTCCAACTTCGAGAAAGAGGTCAATCGTCGAATCCGACTCGGCTGGGCAGCGTTCGGGAAACTTCGCAACGTCTTTTCGTCAACAATACCGCAATGCCTCAAGACGCAAGTCTTTAACCAGTGTGTGTTACCAGTGATGACATATGGAACAGAGACGTGGTCACTCACAATGGGCCTCATAAGAAAGCTCAAGGTCACTCAGCGAGCTATGGAGAGAGCTATGCTTGGTATTTCTCTACGAGATCGAATCAGAAATGAGGAGATCCGTAGAAGAACTAAAGTTGTCGACATAGCTGAAAGGATTAGTAAACTGAAGTGGCAATGGGCAGGGCACATTGCTCGTAGAACTGATGGCCGTTGGGGCACAAAGGTTCTCGAATGGAGACCGCGCACCGGAAAACGCAGCGTGGGACGACCTCCAACGAGGTGGACAGACGACCTGGTGAAGGTCGCTGGGAGTCGTTGGATGAGAGCGGCATGTGACCGCTCGTTGTGGAAATCTAAGGGGGAGGCCTTTGTTCAGCAGTGGACGTCCTGTGGCTGATATGATGATGATGATGAATAAAAAATAAATAAGGTTTAGTAAACAGAAAAATACTGAATTACATAATATAATATCGGAACATTACAGCTACACACACATTCACACATTCTTCTCACAGTACTCCAAACACTGACAAAATCACTTTCCATTCATCCGCAAACACATCACAATCAGGTTTTGCGTCTAGGAGAGCATTGAGGCTAGTGAGGGTTCGCGGAATAGGGGACTGAGCACGCGCGACAGTTCGGCATGAGGGAACTGAGAATAGTTTGTGTCTCCTGTTACGGCGGTAATTATTCGGAGTGAAGAGCTGTAACAGTTCACTGTGGAGATCTGGGGTGTCTATTCCTCCACGGAGAACCTTGCACATAGTGAGCAGTTGGTCATTCGATCGTCTTACTTCTAATGAATTATAGCCTAAGTAGCCCAAGGGGAACTTCGTCGGATACCTGTATGGGTAATACCCATACATGCGCTTATAAAGGAAGCGAAGAAAGGCTTTTTGCACTTTTTCTAGTAATAGAGTGTAAGTACTCTCATGTGGGTGCCAACCACATGAGCTGGCCTCAAGCTTACTGCGAACTAGGGCTCCGAAGATGAGCCTTATGACATGGTCACTCTTGAAATCGCTGCAATTCCTCAGCACAAAGCCTAGCCTTCTGTAGGATTCCTTGGCAACTATAGAAATGTGGTCATGAAATGTTAATTTTCGGTCGAATGTGACACCCAAATCTTTGATTGCTGTAGATCTTGTAATGTCTTTGGAATTTATCTTGTATTGAAAATCAATGGGTTGCCACATGCGGCCGAAAGTCATGGGGAATAGTTACATCAACAATCATTGCGCTGCGCCCTAATCGATCTATCACCACTATGTCAGGCTTATTGGCGACAATAGTCCTATCAGTGATGATAGATCGATCCCAGTACAATGTGACATGACCATTTTCAAGAACTGGGTTGGGCACATACCTGTAATACGGTACCTCAGATTCAACAAGGTTGTACTTTAGAGCAAGTTGCTGGTGGATGATCCTGGCTACTTGGTTATGCCTGTGCAAATATTCGCCGTTAGCAAGCCGAGAACAACCAGAAATTATATGTCTAAGTGATTCGCCAGCACAGTGACATGCCCGACAGATGTCTACAGTGCCATCCTTAACAATATATTTCCGGTAGTTGTTCGTCATGATAACTTCGTCCATAATTGCACAAACAAAACCTTCGGTTTCTCCGAATAAGTCACCGAAGCGTAGCCAGGACACGGACTCTAACAAGTCCATGAAGAACCCGATAATAGCGTCCATGTAGCTCCTTGCTCTGCCATACCTCCCTACGGTCGTTGGTACTAAGTACGGCAGGTTTGCGCCAGTTCTCCTTAGCCAAACCGAGCGGGGTTAGTCCTTTATCTACTGCGACTACATCTCTGTGCATCCCCCCTTCGGCATGGAGGAAATAATCCCTGAGGCGGCACACCTCGCGGTTGTGGAGAGTCTTAGCATTTAAAAAGCCTCGACCTCCACACTTCCGCGGGATGTACAGCCTCATTACCGAAGACCGAGGGTGATGCATCCGACTTGCAGTCAACAGTGTACGGACCTTCCTATCCAGGGCATCAAGTTCCGTCTGAGTCCACTTGAGTATGCCAAAGGAATACATCAAAACTGGCATGACCCAACCGTTGAAAGCGCGGACCTTATTGCCACCTGACAAAAGACTTTTAAGTACTTTCCTCAGGCGACCAAAGAACCGCTCCGTCAACGATTGCTTCATGTCAGCCTCTTTGATGCCCAAAGCCTCCGACATACCCAAGTATTTATATGATTCCGTTGCGGAGAGTGATCTAAGGTAAATAGAATCCCGAGAGTTGAACTCCCTCGGATTCCATGATCTCGCCTCGTTTTACATGCATGACCGCACATTTATCCATACCAAATTCCATCCTAATAGAATTACTGAAAGTTTCAGTTACTTTCAGTAACTTTATTAGTTGCAATTTGCTAGGGGCAAACAGTTTCAGGTCATCCATGTAAAACAGGTGGGGTATTACCTTACTTCCTCTCCGCAGCGGGAAGCCTAGCCTTGATCCCTGTAGCAATGTGCTGAGAGGGTTCAAGGCCAGACAAAACCACAGGGGGCTCAGACTGTCGCCCTGGAATATTCCCCGCTCAATTTTTATCTTTTCACCGTTCCCCTGAATCTGTCGACATCCTGGATAGCGAAGGACCGTCCTCCATTGCCCCATACATGACAACAAGAAAGTGCGTAAAGTTGTATTTATTTTATACAACTCCAGCACTCTCATGAGCCATGTATGTGGCACCGAGTCATAGGCTTTCTTATAATCTATCCAACATGTCGACAGATTCTTTCGGGAGCGACGAACTTGTTGGCTAACAGTCATGTCTATGAGGAGCAGCTCCTTCGTGCCGCGGGACCCAATCCTACATCCATTTTGAGAGGCGGATATGATGTTATTCTTGTTAACATGATCAGTAATTTTCTCTCTCAAAATGGATGTAAGCAGTTTATAGACCGTCGGTAAACATGTGATCGGTCTATAGTTTTTGGGCTCCGCTGCACTACCTGATTTGTGGAGCAGGTGGGTAACTCCAGTTGTAAAGAACTGTGGTAGCGACCCAGCCTCTAAGGCTGACTGAAACTGGGACGCCAAGCGAGCATGAGAACTTTGCAGCCATTTAATCCAAAAATTGTGCAGTCCGTCCGGTCCCGGGGATTTCCAGTTCGGCATCGGACGAACTGCACTGGCTACGTCTTGGGGAGAAATTATGATTTCTCCCATCTCTTGTATAGGTTCACAGGCTCGCTCGACGTCCCACATCCAGTCACCCTCGGTGTGGTTGACAGGCATCGACCAGATGCTGCGCCAGAATTCACTCATGGCGTCATCATCCGGTCGACGAACGTCACACAAACTTTGGTCAGGTCGCTCCCAAGACCTGTATACCCGCCTTTGATCGCTTTGGAATATGCGATTCTGGTAAAATCGTTCCACTCGTCGCTTATACCGGCGAATACGGCTCGCCCATGCATAAACCTTCTGCTTCAGAAAGTCGATGCGCTCTGTGACACAGGCCATATATTCTCGAGGGCTGGTTCCAGTCCCCGAGAATGCCCGTCTCACAAAGCGCATAACTCTCGGTCGAGTAATACCCTTTCTGAAGCAAATTAGTTTACCGCTTAGTACCCTGGCATCGTCGATACGCCGCTCAATCCTATACTGCTAAGCTGGTACAGCTGATTTTGGTTATGTAGCTCTTTCACTGCATGGTAATTTCACGTGAGCTACACGACATGCCGCTACCGCTGCACAATACAGGATTGAGATTTTCGCTGCTTTCGAAATAGTTAGAAAGCAGCGAATCCAGGGCACATACGAGCGCCCTATTTTTGTTATGCATGGGCAAACGTGGTAGTCGCGGTCTTAGTTCGACTGGAGTGGTTCGATAGTCCCGAATTGCATCCTCCATTGCACTCCTCAATTTATCGTTGTACTGGTTACTTACAGTTATAGCCCTGTCATATTCCTCCTCCATGCGGTCAGACCGCGATGGAATTTCTGCAAATTCTTGCGGTCGTGTCGCAGTCTGCGGTGGGGGAGAAATGACACGGCTACTCTGAACTTCGCGGCGTAGCCGATCAAGTGCGGCGTCATCCAACCTATGATTGCGTTGTATAACCCGCACCTGATCCGATAATCGTTGGGCCAAGACGTTGACGGTTGGTTCAAGTGCCTGAAACAGAGCAAGCATCCTGATACGGTAGCCAGTGAGACTAGTTCCTCCATCTGTAGACCCATAATATGCGCGCATGACGTTCTCGTTCATTGTTGGAGTCCATTTCATGCGCTGCACATAACCACCGGCAGCGGGAACCCGGCTCGGGGCCGGTTGGCCCCTAGGCTCCAAACATGTCGGTGGCCGGCCTCTTCCCTGCCGACGTACAGGTGATGGCGACGTCGGCGGAGAGAAAAACTCGTCGCTTGAGCTCGATGCGGTGGCAGCCGCCGGCGTCACCGGTGATCCGGGATCCGGCGGCTGCGAGACGGAACTAGGCGACGAGTCCGGGGGTGGTAGGCGTGCTTTTGTCCTAGCTCTGGTCAACATTTTATGATTTCTATATCCATTTAGGTGTCATTCCTTTTCTTCTTCTTCTCTTAGATTATGGCTTCTGTTGATTATCTTCCACAATTTCGCCAATGTCAAGTATAAGGCAACGTTGTACGGTGTTTAGATTAATTAATCTTTACATATTCAATAAAATATTTCTCAAAAATGAAAAAATCTATAATATATGTCGGCAACGTCGTACGGTTCCCAGCGGAAGACGGCGGCTAGCACAATTCGTCATTCCTTTTGATTTTGGCGTTGTGCTTGGTGACAACAGCTGTCATCCTCGCTTTTATATTTTTATTATTTATGTATGGTTTTATTTAGCGTCATTTCTGTTTTGGACAGAGGTTCTGCACTTTTTTGTAATTATTAAACTCTTAGCTGGGTCTATTGGTATTTTATAGTTATTATTGAATTTATTCTATAAGAGGACTGAAAAATGTTGACACTTTTTGTAGTGTTGCCAGGTTATTATTAATTAATAAGTAACAATAGTAGTTTAGCTGTGTGGTGCTGGCTCAGAATACCACCACCCCATCTCCTCACTTGGGTGTCGTAAATGTCGACTAAGGGATTGGCCGGAGGATAGGCAGCAGCATCCTTTGAGTGCATTAACAACTCAACTGTGATCGCCAATTGGTCTGCCAAGCGTGGCGATTATGGCAAAATCCTCCAATGAGCCCACATCACACCCATATTGGTTGTTGTGGTGATCTTTGGGGGAGGCCTGTGGCCTGCCAGCAGTGGACTTCATTCGACTGAAATGATGATGAAAGATGAATAGTAGCTTCTAACCTTTACATGTTTTGACTGGATGCAACCACTTAAGAGCCATGATTAATACTGTGACCAGGTAAACCCTACTGTACATTTTCTCTGTACACCTCTATTGTATCTATTCCATTGTGTAAATGTTTGCTGAGTAAGACCTCACTAGCTGTATGTGCTATGTTCCTAAAGTTAATAAAATAACATGTTCTTCAATTAAGGTCATAAAATTCAAATTGTTTGCTTCCATCATTCAAAAAGCAGCTCTTGTACTATTCAAATGTTTTCTTTCGAAGTAATCACATAGAATAATAGGTGTATCTATTTTCTCCTTTATTGTGTAGATGAAGACTTCTGCATATTGGCAATTTATTTTTTATTTTAACAATTTAAACCCCTTTAACCCATTTTATAATCACAAAACATAATTATGTAGCAATGCATTATTGAAATATTCTTGGTGGAATAGTTTAAAGTCACACTTGAATCTGCCGTTAACCACCTCAACCATCCTGTGGAACATAGTTACCAGCCAAGATTTGCCTGATCAGAAGTCAGTATTAGTTTTATAGTCTATGGTAGTTAGTTGGGATTCTTGTCTATCTTTTGAGAGTGGAACATGGTATTCATAATCACAATTTTCTATGGCATCCAAGCTATCTCTGAACCCTCAATCCAATATAAAAATTTGTCCTGTCATTTGATTCAAGCAAACAAAAAACTGGAGTTTCACCATTATTCATAATATTAAACATTATGTTTACATTTGTGTTTGCAGCATCGTATGGTCCTTTTATATTAACTAGTTAGTAGTTAGCTAATGAACTTTGTTGTCGCCCAGAAGTAGAAATTCGTCCATTCATTAAAGTTTTTAAATTTGATAGTATTTATTTGTAACACATATTATACATCAATTTTAACTTTCTGCTCTCCTCCTACATATGAACATGATTGTATTCAATGTGCTTGGAAAAAAATAATATATCTATCTATATATTTCACAATTGAAACGTAATGGTTGGTTGAAACGTTTGGCGCGGGCCAATCGCAGCACTGAACGCGGTAAACGTGTAGTTTACTACACTTTAGTCAGTAGACGTACAGTTTCTCTTAGTTAAGACTAATTTATTTTATTTACAAATATGGGCTAATGGAATGATATTAATATTATGAATTTATGAGTGGACATTCTTATTGCATTTATCCTGCGCTAGATCAGGTCTCTGTACTATGTGTTAGTCTCATGTTAGGATCAGATCTCTGTAGTATATGTGGTCTCTGACCTGGTCACTCACCATGGGCCTCACGGAGAGAGCTGTGCTTGTTTATTCTCTATGAGATTAAACCAGCAATGACGGAGATCCGTAGAACTAAAATTGCCGAAATAGCTCATAGGATTAGAAAGCTGAAGGGGGCGGGGCTCATAGCTCGTCGAGTGCCGAGTGGCCGTTGGGCAGAATGAATCACGAGTTAAGTCCACACCCCGGCAATAAATTCTAGTTGATTAAACTTTAATATTCTATTATCATTTTCTTTTGTATTGTCTATTCATATTGTAGTGTTGACTTGGAGATTGAAAGAAAAACTAAAAGCAAGGCACTGATTTCACTAGTTAAGCATCATGTTCTACTACAGATAGCAGCAAGTGAAATACTTTGTCATGCTACTTTGCTTATAAATACACATTTCATTTCATTTCTGTAAGATTATGACGATGTGCTGCTAAGTTTTTAAGAATAATTTCGTACCTTTCCAGGTCTTCTCGTGTCTTGCACATGTCTATGTGTAAGGCACAAGAATATTAATAAATGAGAAGGACTAAAAATAAACTTCCCATCCGCATTAAGTCCGGCCGAATAGTTTCGCTGAATATTCTGCGATTCGGCCGGTACCCGACTGAATATTCGGTATTCTGCTATAGGCACAACAACACTGATTGATACCACTCAGGTGGTAATATTTTCGGTTTCCGTCGGCTGCTGTGCTCCAGGTCGTGGGTTCGATTCCTACACGGGACAAATATTTGTATGATCTACAGGTAGTTGTCCCGGGTCTGGGTGTATTGTATGTGAAATTTATGTCTGTAAACGCACCCTCGACACAGGAGAAATGCATCTGTGGGGCAATATAAAAAAAAACATAACGTTAAGTAACAGTTTAAGAAAGAAAAAAATCTTCAGTGACCCCTGTGTTTTCATAAAAAATACGAATGTATATTGTTTCGCTCCCTAGGTTGATGATCCACGTCTCCGACGTCTACGTCAAGCAGCTCAGTCCCCACCGAGGCGTGCAGAACACAAGCCGGAGATTATTGATGCAGAACCGGAAGTAGAGTCGGAAAGTAGTGCTGAAGAAGCCAGAGATACTTCCGAGAGTGAAGATGAGTTGGATGAAGAAGAGATTGAGAGGCGCCGACAGGCTCTCAAAGCTAAACTTGCGGCCAGGTAAAATATATGTTTTTATATAACTTTTAATATTTCGCCATGTGTTTGGCCGTCCGTTCCGTTCATAGTTTTGTAGGCCACAGCGTTTTGTAATTTTTATCCAGTGGACTAGAACTTTTGATTAGAATTACAATGGAAGTCCCATTCTTTTTTCTTAAGGTCACCTTTATCGTCCTTAAATAATTTAGGTAAGGCCTACGCCGTAGACTGCGGTTGCAATAATTGCTTAATATTGTATAAATCTGTTGGGAAGGCCTTTGTTAAGCAGTGGACGTCCTTTGCTGATATTATGATAGTGATGATGATTGTATAAATATAATAAACATGCTTGATAAATATTCTATTGTATCAAAGTCAAAGTCAAGTCAAATATTATTTCAAATAAACCAAATATTGGCACTTATGAAACGTCAGAATCTAAGTTGCACGGTTCCAAATAGTTGATCTATGGAGAAGAGCCGGCAAGAAACTCCATAGATACTCTTTTAAAATAATTGAGATTACAATGTTGATTGATACAAATTATGGTAAAATATATAACGAGCATGATGTAGGCAAATGTATAAAAAAAAAAAAAAAACATACTAATGCAATATAACTATTATTCGCCATGGCAGTTACTGGCTGACCAGTCCCAACAGACGGCACCCGTTCACGAGCATGACGCATGCATCAGCATCGCTTAGCTCAACCATGTTGTAGGGAACCGAACGATCCGATACACAACGCCACCGCCAGCAAGACATTTTAGTGAGCATGACAGACCGCTACTACCAGGCAAAAGGCAAAGTATAGGTACTAAATATATAACATTAACGGCAACATGATGCTAACACTAACGGCTACTTGATGCTCGCACATTTACAATGTATGAATAATTAATTTAATAATGTCAAAATATTAAGAAAATATTAGAATGTAAATTGCTATAATGGCTATTATATTAAACATAGGCAAATAATTTATATCATAATTATAGAATACAATTTTAAATAAGTCAAATTAAATGTCAAGATGTCAATAAAAAGATAAATAATAAGTCAAGTAAAATGTCTGGATGTCAACAAAAAAAATTCACTACAATTTCTTTGTAAGAGGTAAAGCATTGATTGGGAGTAACAACACGTCATTAATGCGAAAATTATAAAATATAAAATATATTATAAAGCGCCAGAGGGTCGCAGTGTGCAGGAGGGAAACGTTTGCCAGACATCGCTATCGTCGATGTAATGATTTATATTATAGTAGGCTTTCGAAATTAAAATGCGCTTAATCAACGATTTGAATCTTATTTCTGGTAAGTCGGTAATACTACAAGGAATTTTGTTATAGAATCTAATACTGTTTCCCATAAACGACTTGCTGGTTCTACTAAGTCTAAAGCCCGGTACAACCAACTTGTTCTTGTTGCGAGTATTTAAGCTGTGCACGTCACTTTTCTTACTAAAATTAGCTATATGTTTGCGGGTATACATAATGTTTTGGAAAATATATAAGGATGGTAGAGTAAGAATGTTTGTTTCCTTAAATAGTTCCCGTAGTGACTCACGAGAGTCCAGGTTATAGATAGCTCGCACTGCTCTTTTCTGTAATATAAAAATAGACTCTACATCAGCAGCCGAGCCCCACAGTAAAATTCCATAAGACATAATACTGTGAAAGTACGCAAAATATCCTAACCTAGCTGTAGCCACATCCGTAACCTGTCTAATTTTCCTAACGGCAAATGCAGCAGAGCTTAGCTTGCCTGAAAGTGCCTTTATATGGGGTCCCTATTGCAATTTTGAGTCTAAAGTAACACCCAAAAACACAGTTGAGGAGACTAGATCTAATTCTTTTCCGTCAAGTTTTACTTGTGACCTTACGTGGGTCACATTTGCTGTGGAGAATCTTAGACATTTAGTTTTATTTGCGTTTAATAGAAGATTATTCGCCGAAAACCAATCAGATATCTTACGAAGTATATCATAGGATTCTATAAGATGGCTATCCTTTCTATTTACTTTAAATATAAGTGACGTGTCATCAGCAAACAAGACTATATTCGACATTGTATCGTTTATCATGTATGGCAGGTCATTTATATAGACCAGAAACAAAAATGGCCCCAAAATTGATCCTTGCGGTACCCCCATTTTAACGCGTGAGCCTGTTGATGTGACTTTTTCAATTTCTACTCTTTGATCCCGATTTGACAAATATGAGCTTACAAAATCAATAGATCTACCTTGAATTCCGTAGTACTTAAGTTTCAGAATGAGGGTGCGGTGGTCCACGCAGTCGAATGCCTTAGACAGATCGCAGAACACGCCTAAAGCATCATGTGCATCCTCCCAGGCCCCTAAAACGGTTTTAATGAGAGTGGACCCAGCATCCTCTGTAGATCGTCCCCGCGTAAATCCAAACTGATTGTTATGAAATATCCTATTTCTGTTAAAGTGTGCTGCCATTTGATTTAAAACTAGTTTTTCAAAAATTTTGCTTAAGGTTGGTAGCAAAGATATTGGCCTATAATTTGATGCATTATTTAGGCAACCAGCTTTAAAAATGGGTACAATTTTGCTGGATTTCATGAGATCGGGAAAAGTGCCCTCTGCGATGCAGGCATTAAATATTAGAGCCAAAATTGGCGCAATATTAGTTATGACAGATTCGATGGCTTTCATTGACAATCCCCATAAGTCCTCAGTTTTTTTAACTACTATGGTTTTAAATGTTTTAATTATATCACTGTCTGTCACAAAACTAAATTCAAAGACAGGTACATGTAAATCGACATTTTTCTTTAAGAATGCCTCTGCTGCTAAAGGAGACGATGGAAGGTGTTTAGTAGTCTCTATTGGAATATTAGTGAAAAAGTTTTCGAGGAAATTTGCGACTACAGACTTATCTGAAACTAGTTTGTCATCGATATTTAAATTAATTGCACTGTCACTGAATCTACCATCACTAGTTTCAGCATTAATTATTTTCCACGTCGTTTTTATTTTATTATTCGACTTTTTAATTTGGTCACTAATATAAGCAGCTTTTGCTTGAGCACAAACCTTTTTAAACATTTTAAAATATTTTCTAACGTAGTTATGAAAATCAATATTAGGTATATAAGACTTTTTGTCATATAATTCGTATAGGACATCCCTACTGCGTCTTATACCCGTTGTTGCCCAGACACTGAACGTTAATTTTGGTTTTACATGTATTTTATTTACTTTGCAGGCTTTCTGAAACTCATTACATAGTGTATTAAATAGGGTACGGTACATTTCATTGGGATTGGCATAATGCGGCTTTAGAGTTTGAAGTTGAGAAGCTAGATTTTTACTAAAATTTTCTAGACTTCTTTTTGTTAAATTTCTGCAATGTATTATTTTATGCCCTTTAACTGCATTATAGTTTATTTTAACAATCAGCACTTATGATCCGATCGAATGCCACTAATCAGTCCCTTATCTCTTATTTTAAAGTTTGTTATAATATTATCTATACAAGTAGCTGAGGTAGGTGTCACTCTAGTCGGCTCCGAATACAAAGACTTCAAGTTAAATGACCTAAATAGGGCTATAAAGTTATGTTTATCTATGGTATCTATTAGAATGTCTATATTAAAATCTCCACAAACTAATATCTTTTTGTCAATTTTAATTTTTCTAAGTACATCCTCCATTGTTATAAGGAATAGAGATGTATTAGAAGAGGGAGGCCTATAAACACATAAAATGACAAACTCCTCCGTCTCTGCACACGCGAGGTCACAAACTCGTTCAACAGAGAGGTCGCAAATATCTAGTCGTTCTTTAAATTTCAATTGTTGTTTCATCATAATTAATGACCCCCCACCTTCTGCTGACACTCTATGGAACGAACTGGCTACTTTAAAATTATTTATACAAAAAATAATTTTATCTGCCTTTAGCCATGTTTCTGTAAGGCATAAAATATCCACATTATATTTCTCAGCAAATAATTCAAGGTCTAAAACTTTGCCAGAGAAGCGATTGATATTCTGATGTGTCAGTGTTAAATAATGACAACCCTTCTGTGTTGTCACACACTTAAGTTTAAATTAACAGTTTGTTTGACCACATTAGGATTAGTACTACTACTAATTAGAGTGGAGGTTGGAGATGACTTCGTCATACTACATATGACTGAGTTAATATTATAAGCTACTAGTGTAGCAAGGTGACGCTTACAACTAAAAGGCAGATACACAGTATCGCCAGTCAATTTTAATTTACCAACAAAACAATTGGTGTCAAAAAATATAAACTTGTCACTATAGTGACTTACTAAAAAGTGCATGTGCATATTTAGCACATGAATATTTTTGTTTAGTTCCTCTGACTGATGGTCTAGGTAGGGAAATGAACACAATATTATCCTACCACAGTTTAAATTTAACATCAAAGCAACACTGTCTGAGATGTCTTTTTTCCTAACATTCAAACTATTACCTACTAGCAAAGTTATATTAGTACAAGGATTGAACTTATCTGTCAGAAGTGATGTTATTATTTGATTGTAGGATGACCCAGGCATACAATTATTATGTGCGGAATGACCCAGGCTGTTGCTTAACAAACCCCCAAGACCTTTACCTGTGCTGTCTGAATACATAACAGTGCGATAGCAAATTGATTCACTTGTACTATGTACTTGTAGTGTACTTGTAGTGTTCATGTCTAATGAATCAGTTATTATAGGCTGAGAAGTAACCTCTGGCAATATTACAGCACACTGATTTCCAACCTGTGACATGCCCAGTACCGTACATCATCGTACAGTATTATCAAGCAATACATGAAACAAGCGTCCAAATGCTTTTTCGATTGTGCCCTGTCCCACCCGATCCCCCTTGTGGTATTGGCCGCCGATTACTGTACCCTCCCGTATCAGTAGCGTTCGCCGCCCGAGGCATGCACTGATCGACCAAGATGACAAAATCACGTAAGATACAAAAGAAACATAAAAATACTCGCACTGTATCGTTCCCTCAACACCCGACCAGTGTACCGCCCTCGCCGACGACGATGGCCCCATCCCTTGCTTGCCCGTGCCGAGCTTGTAGATTTAAACGTCCCTTAATACAAATTAAATTAAACCGATCCAGCTGTCTCCAAAACAATAGCTTTTTATCCCCAGTACGCCCAAAGCCTCGGCTTCCGTGTCCTGCAGGGGGCGCCCTTAGCGCAAGTTCCTTAGATTTTAATACTAATTTTAAGCCCTGGCTGAAGGCCTCTTTTGGCTTCGCCAGAATTGTCCGGTTGAGCAGCTATATTTTACGGAAATGCCTGTGAGAAGTCTCAAAAAAAGCCTAGAATTTTCCTGAATGTTCGCTTTCTAGAACAGTCTTTCCCAACGTGGGCGATAAAGCCCCCTTGTGGGCGCTGCAGGCCTAAAGGGAGGCGGTAAGAGACCCAGAAAAAAAGGGGGCATTGTGTAGGGCTTTGGGGTCGATTTATAATTTCATCTACCTAGCTAGGAAGACTCTTAGACACCGACTGAGCTCTGGACTCTCGACTACATCTTGTGAACATCAACTAATATTAATTAAGATATAGCTCAAACTCGGTTCGATATAAAAGACCGCGGGCAATCATGTTTTAACAAGTTTTTGTTAAATAATCCGAATTGTACATTCCTATACCAGTCGGCTGGTTCTATAATACTTGTTCTTGCTTGTCGAGTACGATTGGGCGTCGAATGAGATAAACGAGTTTATGCACGTTTGTCTTATTCCTGTTGGTGCGTGCTGCTTATGCAATCCTATATAAACGACGTAAATTTATTTTATTTTCATTTGCGGTTTTGCGCATAATAGATAAGCAGTACTTGATTTCAACACTTACGTATTTCTTAAAACAAAACAATGTCGGAAGTAAAAAAGAAGAGACGGCAATACTCTGCGGAATATATTAAATTCGGATTTATTGAAAATCCCACAAACCCGTTGTCGCCTTTGTGTCTTCTATGTCTAAAAACATTTTCGAACGAAGCAATGAAGCCTTCAAGACTGCAAGATCATTTGAATAAAATGCATCCAGATAAGACAGAAAATAATGTAGCATATTTTCAAGACCTAGAGAAGAAGCATAATACTCAGCCAAGTGTATCAAAACTATTTTCGGCGGCTGCTAAGCAAGATGACGACGGACT
Source organism: Diloba caeruleocephala (assembly GCA_947459985.1). NCBI lineage: Eukaryota > Metazoa > Arthropoda > Insecta > Lepidoptera > Noctuidae > Diloba > Diloba caeruleocephala. The sequence goes on from OX381618.1 coordinate 12,152,129, forward strand.
TCGAGCTTCTTACAATATCTCTTTGTTAATTGCTCAAAAAGACAAACCACACAACATCGGAGAAGAGTTAATTTTGCCAGCAATAAAGGAAGTAATAACTACTGTGCTTCATAAACCGGCCGCAGATATTATCTGAAAAAAAATAAAATTCCAGATGTCCTTGCTATACATTGCGTTATTCATAGACTTTCAATCACTGCAATATGTCATCAAAGCAGTCAATAAAATCCGTAGCAGCTCTTTGAATGATAGATTATTTCATCAGCTTTGTGTCACTAATGACGAAGATTTCAACCGTTTGTTGCTTCATACTGAAGTTCGTTGGCTGTCAAGAGGCAATTGTCTGATTCAATTTTACAACCTGTTTGACTCTATGATAGAGTTCTTGGAAACTAAAGATACAGAACTGCGCAACAAGCTCATTACATCAAAGAATGATATAGCTTACATGACAGACCTGTATAAAATGTTCAACGACATGAACCTCCAACTGCAAGGCGATGAACTAAATTTAATTAAAACAAAAAATGTCGTTGCTGCTTTCGCAGCCAAACTGGTTCTGCACAAAAAGAATATGGGCAGACGTGAGTTTCACAATTTTCCGAATTTATCAGTACACTGCGGTAACGACGACTTGTTTGCCTACTGCCAACATTTGGAAAACGTCCACATTGACTTCACCGGACGATACCAGGACATTTTAAACTCGGAAATACCAGACTGGGTGTTGGATCCGTTTTCAAATGTCAACACAGCAATGTCACCTCAGCTGGAAGAGAACTTATAGAATTGACAACAAACGAAGAAATAAAAATCAAGTTCAAAAATGGATATCAAGAATTTTGGCTACAAAAACCGATCCCGCAATTGTACCCTGGATTGTGGTCAATTGTTCAACGATTTTTGATAGCATTCCCATCGTCATATTTGTGTGAACGTGGATTTAGTGCTGTGGCAACGCTGCTTACTAAAAAGAGAAATCGTTTGCGTGTTACCGAACGTGGCGACTTGCGGCTGTTTTTGAGTAAATTGGAACCTGTTATCAACAAACTTATTGAACAGCATCAGATTCAACCTTCACATTAGTTTTTATATAAGAATTGATTATGTTTGTTTTATTTTCAATAAAAGATACTCTGTCCGAATACTATAAATTTGCGTTTCAATAATCAGTTATAAGTACTTAGCGGTTTTTAAGTATGTTTAAAAAGGGGGCGTTAAAAAATAATTTATTCTTAAAGTGGGCAGTAGACAAAAAAAGGTTGGGAACCCCTGTTCTAGAAGTTTCTTGGTTATGTGGTACCGCTACTAGACACCAGATGGAGCCACAAATAACAACCCCGTACAGTCTGTAAAATACTACACACCATAGTACAGATGCTAGACAACAGATGGCGCCACGTGCCTTTGTTACGCAGAACTATCCAGAACACTAGTAAGTTTCCGCACGCTATTGTACCGCTATTAAGCACCAGATGACGCAATATTTCGCTATTATTTACTGGATGGTGTAACAATATTTGAATAATACCGATCCAGCTGTTCCTCAGTTTGGTCCCCACAGTAACGGCCTAACCCGAGGTCTGAGTCCCGCAGGGAGCGGCCTTAGCTGCAGTTGCTTAGCTTTTAAGTTTCATGCCTGGCTGGAAGCCTTTTAGCTTTGCCAGATTGCCCGGATAATAAGCGACGTTTCCCTGACAAGCGTGCGAGAAGTCATACAAAAAAAGTATGCCTGTAGAAAACATTGTTGTGCCACCACCAACCAATCCAATAATGGCACCACTGTGTAACTACCTACTTATTACATACGTTCATCCCCCTTGATGGTGAAATGTCTTTCATAATATCAAATGGTCACGGATCTACATGAAATAGCAACAATCATGTCCTGAGTTGGCCTGGCCTAGCCATGTACCTCTAGATCCTATAGTATTATATAGTTAGAAGATATAATAAACTGCAATATAGTAATATAGCATCTTAACTGTGTAGTGTGTATTGTAAAGTTTTTTTTCTCAGGGAAGCAGAGAAGGAGGTGCTTGGTAGAGACGAAGACGAGGAAATGTTGGATGGCGATAAAGAAGAAAGTGGCTCGTCAGATACAGAATATACAGATAGTGAAGAAGACACAGGTGATGTAATTGTGTAAATAAATAGCAAAAAATATACTGTAATACGATACAAATACCTATTGTACACTAGAAGAAATATGAATATTTCATACAAATAGTCATGCAGGCGGGTTTTTGCAGTCAGCAATAAGCTTTGATCAAATAAATTGTAGATACACGATTGCTGCTCGAAAATCAGCGCCTACTAAACTGTGCATAAATTAGTTCAATGCACAGTTGCGCTCTCAGCCACTTCAGGACCGCGCTAGCAGTGTGACGTTCCACGATGCCAAAGTGTGCAGTGTGCAGTGTGCAGTAAAAACATAGTAAAATGATACTCAGTGCACAAAAGGATGGAGTGTCGTACTTTTGCAAAGTATGACTTTGTAATGATAATGCTAATATTTTTTTATTATACAAATCAACATCTTTGAAATATATTCGGCGAGCGGCGGATCCTGGTCGATCGGATCGGGCAAGATCTCTCTCTGCTAGCAGTAGTGTCGGCGATGTTGGCAGAGCACGAAAACTGGAATGCTGTGGTCTCCTTCTGTGAGAGCATCATGCTCCAGAAGGAGACCGCAGAGCGGGATCTGGAGAGGGCCGATCCCGCTCGAAGAAGGAGGAAACGGCGCCGGGGTAACAACCGCCCTGGTGCCTAATTCCCACACGACTGGAACCCGCTGCCGTTGCTAAAAGGCGTGCGACCTCTGGGCTCGCGGGTGCGTAGATTGGGGAATGTGCGTGCCCACACCGAGCGACCCAAGAGAAGACGGTAGCACCCATGTGGTCACGTGCTGCCGTGGGACGCTTTGGAGGATCCTTTACAATCCCCCGGGGGTTGACCGCTTTACAGTCACCCTCTCCGAGATGTGCCTATAGGCGTGGCACCAGTGGACGGCTCTAGTGTGATCATACGAGGACCTGGAGCCTCCCTTAGGTGCCGAAGATGACCGCTCCAGTGGTTTAAGACCGGCATACCCCTTCGCCCTTCCCCGGAGCGAAGGAAGTTCATGAAGAATTTCCACTGGGCACCAATAAAAAAAAAAGGTCCTGCTTTGTAAACTGTAGATACACTGGAATTTTACGCCGTGATGAAATAGTCTACAGCATTCTCTTCCTCATTGTATTCATTAGTACTTTTTTAATATCTTTCTAGGGCCTCGCGTGAAACCTGTGTTCGTAAGAGCATCAGAAAGAATGACTGTGCAAGAGCGGGAGCGAAAAGTTAAGCAGCAAAAGAAAGAAGAAGTAGAAGCACGGAAAGAAAAAGATGAGAGGAGAAGAGAGGCTTTGAAACTAGTTGAAGAGACTATCAGGTCTGAACAGAGGAGTACACAGGTATGTTTTTAAATCATAACCGTATATACGGTACGCCATCTTCAATACAGACAGCCGGCAACTTGAAGTAGTTTTCGATGCGCCAAAATTCGGCCATGTTTGGCTGTCTATTATATTATAACTTAAGTTTTGCTCTTATGTTTCTTTTGAACTTAGCATATTGAAACACGTCGTTGGATGCGGGTGGCATGTAATCGGTCGTTGTGGGAATCTATGGGGCAGGACTTTTCTCAGCAGTGGACATCCTTCGCTAAAATTATTATCATAGTATTGAAACGGTACAATGTATTACGTTTTCAAAAGGCCCAACGTTAATACAGTCCTGATGATACAGACACAATGTTATATATATATTTGGTATGATTAGTGGCCACCCTGGTGTCAGAGTTGTTCAAGCCGCCCAAAGGCCTCCGACTTGGCTTAACGACTGCTGTCGAATGACAACAACCGGGACCGACGATTTAACGTGACCTCCGAAGCACGGAGACGCTCAGTTGAAATACCACTATGCGGTCACCCATCCAGAGACTGACCGCGCCAAGCATTGCTTAACCTCGCCAATCGTTTACCGATCAGTGAGTGCAACTGGCTATGAGCGCCAGACACAATGTTAATACTTTGATACAGTCTTAGTTTGTTTTTAATCATTACCAATATCAATTTTTTTTTCTTATAGGATATACTTTGTCAGACGATCTTGTGGTGTTTTAAATATGGTATAATTGTTTCAGGGTGAACTAAAAGAGGGCAACATTAACGACGTATGTACAGAGGATGAAAACGACGAACTGGAGTACGAAACATGGAAGCTGCGTGAAATGAAGCGCATAAAACGCGACAAGGAAGAAAGAGAAGCGTAAGCAAACCTTAACCTTATTTTGTCTGTGGAATTATTGCTATGCAACCATTCACAATAGTGGAGCATACTGGCTTAACTAATTCGTACACATTTCATCTATTTTTGGCTATTTGTCGGGCTACAGCGGTTTTCGAAAGCACTTCGACCCTTGTGGATCTTTTGTGCTGACCCTGCGATTTGCCAGCATGGAAATACAAATAATCATCTGGTACAGGATAAGCTGTTCCCAGGTGATTTGCCCTACGCCTAGTAAGAGCGTCGCAGTCACACAATATATGTAAAATTGACTCTTTTTCACCCCAGCAAAATCTGCATGTATCATTCACCGTGGTCAGTTTCATTCTGTAGAGGTGCTCATTTGTACCGACGTCTGATCTGATGTGTTTAAGTTTAATAATTTCACTCCACAGTTTTTTCTTATGATAGAGAATGTCCTGAAGTGAAATAAACCTAAACCACTTCAAGAAACCATCACATTTCGTACACATTATTGCAAACAACAAATATAATGATTTTAATTTATACTAAGGAACTTTCTCACAGTCGATGTAACGGATCCGACGTCCTATCGAGACAACGACGTGAGGTAGAGCACGATACGCTGTGTATAGTTACTATTTAATTTAATGGCACGGTTAATTATCGTAAGCATGCAATTGCTCGTGGAGACATATGCTTTGCAATTTTCTTTTTCTTTTGTGTGGTTGATGGCCTACCTTGTGTCAGAGTATTGAATTGTTCCCTTCCGCCCAAATGCTTCTTACTTAGCTTAACGACTGCCGTCTAATGGCGACAACCGGGAACGATGATTTCAGGTGCCCTCCGAAGCACTGAGACGCTCATTTCGTATACCACTATGTAGTCACCTATCCATAAAATGCAACTGCACGAGGGTGGTGACTATTGGCAAACTCGCCTCAAAATGACGACACAATATTGTGAATAGGCCTTTGTTCAGCAGTGGACGTCATTTGGCTGAAATGATGATCATTATGTTGGTTTCACAGTCGTCTACGTCAATACCTTAGCTTTAAAAAAAATTTATTACCCCAATGTTTTATTTACAGTGTAGAGAAAGAGTTGTTGGCTATCGAGCGCATGCGCAGCATGACGGAGGAGGAGCGTCGCGTAGAGCAGCGTCTCAATCCCAAGCTGGTTACCAACAAGTCCGTCAAGGGCAAGTACAAGTTCCTGCAGAAGTACTATCACAGGTACATTTTTTTAAAGTTTATGTATGCTCATTTCTTTTTTTAACTCTTTGACGGGACGTTGCCACAGTGGCTAGTCGGTTGGCCTATGTGATGCGGGTTTTCGATCCCCACACAAAACAAATATTGATATGGGTTACTGGTAGTTGTTCCGGTCTGTACACCTAGTACGAGTTTCTTTACACAATCAAACGTAATAGCAAACCAAACGTTTACCGCGTTCGGCGCTCCGATTGGTTGGAGAGTATGGAGCGGGCCAATCGCAGCGCCGAACGCGGTAAACGTGTAGTTCTCTGTATTCATGACAAAGGAGAAATCCTAGTGTGCCCATTGCTTTATTTTTTAAGAAAGGAAATAAATAAAACGTTTTGCAAAAGGGACGCCCCATATCGCCTTATGTCGAATACTGGCATCATTGAAATGTACCCTCTGGCGTACGGATACAGAGACAGGTGAGATATGATGGGAAAATGGTTGGTAAATATGTTTTTCATTTTCAGGGGTGCCTTCTACTTGGACAAAGAAGACGAAGTGTTCAAACAAGATTTCTCTGGTGCAACTTTGGACGATCACTTTGATAAGACTGTGCTGCCTAAGGTATTTTTTTTGTGATATTGGTGTAATAGTAACAGGAGTATCTAATTGCCGGAGAAATATTGTATTGTATGTGAAATGTATGTCTGTAACACCCACACCCACGACACAGGGGAAATGCTAGTGTGGGGCAACGTAAAAACAAAAAAGATTGCTCTGTGTGCAGTCGCGGTGACGTATGACGCGACACCGGCGGCGACCATTGTGGGACAGAATTGATGTTGTTTGTTCGCCAGTGCATCTCAGAAATAGGTTAAGGATATGTTACACGTCCATAAAACTAACGGGTCGTGATAATCCCGCGACCTTAGCTTGGTCATTGCGTCATGCTCGTGAACCAGTGCCGTCTGTTGGGATTGGTCAGCCTAATACTGCCATGACAATTTAATCATAAGTTTTAATAAATACTAAAATCTGGTACTTATACTATATTAATTATAATTATACAAATGATAATTAATTAAATATTAAAATCTGGTTCATATCTATAATTTTGTAAATATTAAAATCTGGTACATATATATAATTAATTAAATCAGCTTAATACTGTCATGACAATTTGATAATGAGCTTTAATACATTTTAAAATCTGGCTGGCTTAGTGTACACTTATAAAGTTTAGATGGTTTTCTTCTACATTGTCCTCACATAACCTTCATTTCAAGAACAATGTAGTCAAAGTATTGTATCATTTTGACTTAAAAGAGCAAACATAGAGTTTCTTGCCCATTCTTCTACATAGGAAATCTACATCTTGGAACCCGGCAACGGCTTATCTAGGTGCGTAGTACTTAAAACCACGTATGTATAAATGGATGAATGAATGATATTGTTACGAGTCGAGGTTCGGGATTAATTATAATACACCAAAACAACACGTTACACACTTTATTCTCTTTAACTATATCACTTTCAATCCGTCCTCACAAACCGTCATCACGATTTCCGTCGAATGGTGGCACTTTAAAGCCACTCCCCGCAGGTGCAGCAACCACGGAAGTCGCAGTTCCGTCTCCAGTATTCAGATCACTCAAAGCCCTCTTCATATGAGCAATTTGGACTTCAGCTTTAGAGATACGGTCCTCATGCTGATGAACTTGCCCCTTCATCCTTTTGTGCTCTTTGCCCAATCAAGGAGCATCTGTTCTTCTTGGCGGTTCCCTTTAGCGATAAAGCAGCTATCTGTTCTTCCAGCCATCTTGATGACTCCTCGTGTTCGCAAGCCTGCTCCTCTTGTCGGCGAGCCTGTTGCTTTTGTCGGCGAGCCTGCTTCTCTTGTCGGCAAGCCTGCTTCTCTTGTCGTCCTGTAGCATCTCCGTTAAAGCTGAAACCTCTGGCGCCCCTAGCGCTGGAGTATCTTCCGATAGACCAGCAACTAGCCCCATCGTCGGCTGGTGAGCATCCGTTGTCAGCGACGGTGATCCTCCAAATCGCCGTTGTCCATTCCTTGCTGCCGTTGACTCCTAGTTCGGATACCGTCCGTGCCCGCTATGGTAAAACCGGCATAATTAATCCCACGTCTGACACTTAATGTTACGAATCGGGCTTCAGGATAAATTATAATGCCTACACCAAAACAACACGATACCCACTTTATTGTCTTTAACAATATTACTTTTACACTTGCAGATTATCGCTGGGTATTTCACTAATGTTTTTCACCGTATCGTATCGCATAGTAAATTGAACTGTTTTTCCTTCCTTCGCTTCCTATATATATATGGGCCGACCAATACTTGGTAGCACTACCCAGAGTGTTCGCTAACTAGAAGTTTCCAGTCTATGTGGTACTGCTACTAGATACTAGATGGTGCCACAAGGAATAATCCCTAACGAAGCCGAACCGAAGCAACAAAATAAATTGGTAAATTTTAATTTTCCCGATTTTTTGCTCGTAACAATATTAATAAACAAAGTAAGTTAGAAAGGGGGCACTAAACCAAATGGTTATCACTTAATTTCAGTACCAAAGATAAGAGTAACTTTTCTCTACATCTAAATCTATAGATTAAAAAGAAACAGCTGTTTAAAATGACGATGATGCTGAGGCAACCTTATCAACAGCTATATTTAAAAATGGTATGTGAGCCGCCGGCTCTTTGCTCTTTCTAGCCCTAAGCTAAACGTTAGCTTAAATAGCCCACTAAATAAAGTTGTGTATTAAAATATTATTGTATGACAAAGTTATTTTTAATTTAAAAATAAGTATACCGTTAAACAGTAATTTTACTTTTATTAATATAAGTAGTTTTAATTTAATTCTAAACTTCTAATTATTTCTCGTGGCTTAGCACCCCCTTTGGGACTAATGTTGTATAAGTGAATCGTTTATTCAAAATAGACAAAAAAAACATTTTTTATGTACGACATAATAATATCAAAATTGCCTTCACCGTGTGGTTCCCGACAAATAATAGACCACCAATCTAAATTTTACGAGTGTTTTAAATAGGTTTTGGTTAGATTTAATAATCTCTTAAAGACGAGTAAGAGTTGCTATCAAGCCAGATGGGCAGTAGCATCCTCCCGTGTGCTAATATCACAATATCTGTGAGCACCAATCCGCCTGCTATCTGACTGCTCATTTTACTACGTATTTCGACGCGGTTGGTCCAATGCTCATTTCGTCCAATAATGGTCAAACAAATTCGTATAAGGTCCCTTTTGCGAATGGTCCAATTCGCAAATGGTCTAGTTCGCGGTCTGCTCAATTCAGGGGTGGTCCAATTTAAAAACCCTTACGACAACTATCAAAATTAAAAATATCAACAAAATTAAAATGACCACCTTGGGCGAAAATTCATTGTAACAAAAAATAATCATTGGTGCATATATTATAACCGAGCTATGCCCGAACGTAATTAATAAAAATATACAGTCTATTAAATATAAGTCGGTAAAAAACAGCACACCACGCAATAAAACCATGCCACTGTTCTGTTGTGGACACTGTTCTAACCTTATTTTGGACCACTATTGTTTTGGACTACTCACGAAATGGGCTATCTGCAAATTAGATGAATTTGACCAATTGCGCCTTAACAATTGCAGTGATCATTGGGAGGCCCATGTTCAGCAGAGGATGTTAACGGGCTGATGTGTATATAAACAAATGGCGATACTAAAGAAAATTAATTCATTCCTATACTAAATAAATCATCCTCATCGGCTTAATAATAACTTGTATTACCATGGACATCATGCTTGATATTATTATCAATACAAAAAAGGTACTGCTAGGTACTACGGTACTACCCATTCTTTTAATAAAAACAAATATCGCGTAATGTCACAATCACATCAAGAAATAAATAAATTAGTCTTAAAAATAATGCTATATAATCATAATATATATTCGGCCTAATTATGCTAGTATTGCCATGAACATCATGCTTGATATCATCAACGCGACGAAGGGTACTGCTACCCATTCTTTTAACACAATTTTTTAGTCTAGTAACATCACAGGCCTCGGGAGCTATTTAAAAACAATGCTATTTACAGGTGATGCAAGTAAAGAAATTCGGTCGTTCCGGACGCACGAAATATACGCATCTGGTGGACCAAGATACGACGGAGTTCGACTCAGCGTGGAGCAACGAGGGCGCGGCCGCGAGACTTGCCAACTTCAGAGGCGGCATGAAACAAGTGTTCGACAAACCGTCTGCCAAAAGGAAGCATAATGTGTGATAAACACGAAAACTATTGTACGAAGTCGTTTATTAATGTACACTGTTGAGCCAGTCTTGGTAGAGACGTGGAGTATAACAACCAGATGTTCTGTGTAGGTGTTTGTAAATATTTAATGTAAGATAAATTTATAAATTTTGGAGGAAATAAAAATGTGAACTGTTTTTGATTTTATTTTAATAGGAAAGCCTGGGAGCAAGTATGTGGTTTATTATATTCTACGGAATTGAGCCATATCAGCTGTTATACTTTCCGCATTCAGGTTATGACGCAACTTGAAAGAGACCTACACACGGTAGTGGACAGCGATATGCTGAATTGATGAATGATTGAATTGATGGATTCATTCATTTGATGAATTAAATTACTCATGGTGGGGACCCTACTTAGTTTTGGAAAAGTGCTGCTGCAAGCATGAGGATCGTGGGTTCGATTCCTTACTCATACATACAGAGAAAGAACGAGCATTGATAAACAAAGGAAGTAATAGATGCGCCATACACGAACAATAAGTACTACAAAACGGCGCGCCGGCCGCCACTGGACCGCGTAATAAAGAATAAAACAAAACACTATTTTTATTTACAACTAGCTGAGACCCGCGGTTTCACCCGCGTTTTATTTAAAAGAAACTTAGAGTACTTCGACATAGACACTTGACATAGAATATATATATTGGATTTCAAGGGTTTTTTATTTTTTGCGCGGAACTCTAATGATTTTTCTAAAATAAAAGTAGCCTAAGTTATTCCTTATAACATCAGCTATCTGCCAGTGAAAGTCCCGTCAAAATCGGTCCAGCCGTTTCGGAGATTACCTGGAACAAACAGACAGACAGACAGACAGACAAAAAATTTAAAAATGTTTTTTTTGTGTATGTACCGTATATACTTTCATATGCATTTAGTAAAAAGCTGTTATTTTGACATTACAAACAGACACTTCAATTTTATTTATTTGTATAGATATCGACTTTACTTATTTCTTTATTCAAGAAATAAAATGTATTTTTCTCTCACAGTTGCAGTATACTTCGTGCATCGTCCACATAAACACAGGATGGCATTATTTTTTCGCAATATGTTGCTGAATTACGCTTATGATTCATGTCGAGTCGCGCCACTGGTCGGTGCGTGACTTACGGCCAAAATTAATAATCGATCTAATCTGAAATCTTCAGATATAAGATTTTGAAATTCACCCGTAGTTTTGTTTTTTAAACTTTGCCCCACACTAGGATTTCACCTGTGTCGTGGGTGCGTTTACAGACATACATTTCACACACAATACACCCAGACCCGGAACAACTACCTGCAGATCATACAAATATTTGGCGGGAATCGAACCCGCGACCCGGAGCGCAGCAGTCGACTGTATCAACCACTGCACCAACCGTGTCGTTGTTGTGTTACGATCACATTTAGCACAAAAAACAGACATTCGTAATCCGATATCCAAAGATTTTGGATTAGATCGATTATTAATTTCGGCTCTAAGTGAACTACAGGCAATTACCTTGCTTTCATGTGACCATCGTAGAGCGCGGGCAACGCATCTACACTTATAAAAACACTTAGGTCCGTATTACAGCGCGAAACTCAAGCTTTGATCTCAGTTTAAAACTAGTTTTGACTTGAGCATTAATTTTAAAACGTTACTCAAGCATAGGTTTATTGAACATAGTTCAACTGAGTCTTGGCTTTATTCTAAATCGTCACTCAGTTATAGGTCTGTACTTGAGCAGAGATTTGAACTGTGATCACGTGAGTGTGGTCCGGATAGCGCTTGAGCACAGTTTTTAATGTATGTTGTTTCTGCATTGATTTTTGGTTATATTGTTGTTGATGAATGAATGAATAGAAGCTAAAATGTCTTATAAGTGGCTCTGCAATGATAATATATATTAATGTATCTGTAAAATGTCATTAAACGGAAGTATATATTTATCACAAAATGGATATTTTTGGAGAAGTTGACTATTACAACGATTTATTTAACGATCATTCGAACAGAAGTTTGGTCTTAAGTGTTTCTCTCAGATGTATATGAGAAGTACAGGACCCACATAATTGTATTTTTTTAAATGAGTTTCATGTTTCCCCAATATGTGGTGAAAAACGACATACTTTATTTTCTTTAACTTTCTGGAGGAGCCAACACGATTTCACCACAGGTTATTCGGGTTACTATGTTAATATGAACATCAAATTAAACTATATTTCAATTCAATTCAATTTTGGGGTTCCGAACGTCCGAAGGAAAAAACGGCGGAACTCATATAGGATCACTCGTGTGCTGTCTGTGTGTCTGTCTGTCCGTCTGTCACAGCCAATTTACTTCGAATGGACCGATTAAGTTGAAATTTGGTACACATATGGATTTCTATGCCGTGTGGTGCCGGCTCAGAATGCCACCACCCCATCTCCTCCCATGGGTGTCGTAAAAGTCGACTAAGGGATTAGCCGGAGGATGGGCAGCAGCGTCCTTCGAGTACATTAACAACTCAACTGCGATCGCCAACCCGCCTGCCAAGCGTGGCGATTATGGCAAAACCCCCCAATGAGCCCACAACACATCCATATCGGTGGTTGTGGTGATCTTTGGGGGAGGCCTGTGTCCAGCAGTGGACTTCATTCGGCCGAAATGATGATGGATTTCTAAAACCCAAAGACGTACGTGAAATGTAAATAAATGAATTTTGAATATAGGGGTCCTTTTTGGGGGACAATATAGAAAATTTTAGAATAAAGTTTTGCGAACTGTACCGTATAACATATGAAATGGAAGGGCTTCTTGTGAGGGTCTCAAATGTATTTATTTTATAATTTTAAAATATATAGTTTTAAAGTTATTTAAGAAAATATAAGAAAATTGACCACTGGAGATAACCAAAACTATTGAGCCTAAAATAAAAATTAAAAAAACCTATAGTTTACAGGAAAACCTATAAGATGTCTATGGTCTTAATATAACATGGTAAATCTTACAATATTGTGCGTTCAAACTTACGTTTGCGGTTGGAATGTTTTTCAACTAGGATGTTAAGTTTGTTCTTGGGATAAGTTATTGGTACAAGACCCAATCCAACAATAGACAATATATTCAGCAATTTCAGAACCCTCTCCACGCGAGTTCAACTCGCACTTGACCGATAAAAAAAAAAAACATCCTTTATATTTTCCTACAAATTCAAACTGCCGTACCTAAGTTATTTTAAGTTGGCATATTGGATTCTTAGCATGAACGTTTTATTCATCAGCCAAGGCTTACGACTGCGAACGGATTTAACACGGAACTTCTATCGTTACCAAGTTTTATATAACGTGGCTTGCGAGGCGAGGACGTAAACATTAAATTTGATTTATGACGAGTCTCACAGTTAGTACCTATTTGTTATGGCTTGCTTGCTTCTATCAACTTACCTATGAACTCTATTTGTTTTTCAGTTTCTTAGTACTTAAATCCTTCGAAGCTAGTCTCCTCATTTCATATATTATAGGGTCAACAGTGAACTTTATTTTAAAGGGACATTATAGCGTTTTTGTATTTTTATTTGCATTTTTTTTTTATTTGCAATTATATTTAGCTTTGCCCCGCGGTTTCACCCGCCGTTTCATTTAATCATTATATCAACCAAAGGACGTCCACTGCTGAACAAAGGTCTCTCGCATAGCCGCACTCATCCAACGACTCCCAGCGACCTTCACCAGGTCGTCTGTCCACCTCGTTGGAAGTCGTCCCACGCTGAGTTTTCCGGTGCGCGGTCTCGACTCGAGCACCTTTTCGACCCAAAATGACGACCCACCCTTTAATTAAAAAGAAATCGGATTATTTATAAATAATTTAGAGTACTTCGGCATAGACAGTTGAGATGTAGAATATATATTGGATTTCATGGGTTTAAATTTTTTGGCGCAAAACCCTAATTATTTTTCTTATTCTAAAATAAAAGTGTGGCTAAGTGACTCTTTATAACATCAGTTATCTGCCAATGAGATTAGGTAGAACAGATACATACAGACAGACAAAAACAAAGATTTTAGAAATGAAACTTCTTTTGGGACGGCGTAAATTGGATTTTATGAAACGAAAATGTGTAACGAAAGAGAATTATAAATGTATTTATAGGGTTTAGGCTATGAGAGAATGCGACAAAACTCTCTCTCTCTCTCTCTCTCTGTTTACCACCTCCATAGTGTATTCATCTCAATCTATAGCAAAACACAAAGTTTCACTTCTACTGCGTGTTATTAACCTTTGTATTTGCTTCATGGACTGAACTCACTTCATGGACTGAAGTCACACTCGACATTTTTTAATTATTATCATTACCGTATGTACCTACTTTCATGTGCATTCAGTAAAAAGCTGTTATTATGACGTTACAAACAGGCACATCAATTAAACGGATTACATAGCGTATATTATAGATTTTTGTTTTTTCTGTCGTTTCGAGTACTTTGCAGGGTTCGTGGTCGCACGTGGTCGCAGGACAATATAAATGTACGTCGACACAGAGGTGTCGCAGGATGTCTAAGGTGACATGACAAGCGTCGTTACAGATAAAAAAAAAACTACCGTACAGAACAGAAGTACACGAGAAGTACAGAACTAATGGAACTAATCAAAAATTGTTTCGATGCACGCAGTAATCCTTCACAGTGTCTTGATGTTTTTTTGTGTGGTATGTTGTTTGGGACTTCATTATTTTAATAACCGGATTTCAAACCTGTAGTAGGTATCTGACAATCATCTTCTCTATTAAAATTAGGATGTTATTAATTTCAATAGCCTTACGAAACATTCTTGGTATATAACGGTTCACGTTCGCTAGGACTTGAGGTTGAACAAAACGAAGAAAATGGTTAGGTTTGTTTAAGGCATGTTCCCACACTGCAGACTTTGTGGACCGTCTACGCTTGACGTCAGCTATGTGTACTTTAATTCTAGTGGCTATACTACGCTTTGTTTGCCCTATGTATGATAACCCATAATCACAGTCCATCTTGTAGACCCCTGCATCTTGTAGAGGAATGTGATGTGCCGAAGATGACTGCCCCAGTGGTTTTAGCCGGTAGGAGTCCGGAATGCCCCTCCATCCTTCCCCGTAGCGGAGGAAGTTCATGAAGAATTTCCACTGGGCCCAATAAAAAAAAACCGGAAAAGTGCGAGTTCAACTTGCATGGCGAGGGTTCCGAAATTGCTGAACATATTGACAATGCTTGAATTCGGTCTTGTACCAATAACTTATCCCAAGGACAAACTTAACATCGTAGTTGAAAAACGTGTTTTCCCATACATTCCAACCGCAAACGTAAGTTTGTACGCACAATATTGAAAGAGTTACCATGTTACTTTAAGACCATAAACTTCATATAGGTTTTCCTGTAATCTATAGGTAAAGAGCTATTATATACATATTTAAAATTTTAGGATTAGTAGTTTCGGAGATATGGGGGAGGGAATGGTCAACTTTCGTCTATTTTCTTAAATAATTTTAAAACTATAAATTATAAAATAAATATATTTGAGGCTCTCACAACAAGCCCTTCCATTTCATATGTTACACGGTACAATTTGCAAAACTTTATTTTTTAGTCTTCTACATTGCCCCCCAAATTAATTTATGTACATTACTCGTCCGTGTTTGGGTCGCGGAAATCCATATGTGTACCAAATTTCAACTTAATCGGTCTAGTAGATTCGGAGCAAATCGGCCGTGACAGACGGACAGACAGACACACGAGTGATCCTATAAGGGTGCCGCCGTTTTTTCCATCGGACGTTCGGAACCCTAAAAAGGTATACCAAAAGCGCATTCTCCTTTGTGTTTGTGCTTACAAACACAGGAGAATATCTACAATGTCTGTCAAGTCAATCCTAATATATATTATCCTAATAAATTATAATACTTATAAATACTCTAAAAGAAAAGAAAACTAATAAAATCTTAAATATAACTTTCTTTGATTGGGCAGCTGCACCTCCACTAGACCTCCACTGTTTAACATTGACCTCTAAATGATCGCTACATACCATATGTTGCTATAGTCACTATGCTTGTCACCTGCCAAGGCTACCAATCTGTCTGGATTAGTGACCGCTGTAGGTTGTTATTAGGTACAAAGGAAGCTCCTGTCCATCTTCTTGATATCAACCTTTAATCGCCTTTTACGGAACCCATGAGTGGAGAGGGGGTGAAATATATTCAAAGTCGACAAGACCAAAAGCATACGTGTAAGTAGTACTATTCCATGAGTATGTGTGTGTAGGTAAGCTTGTCGTCACATCGTGCTATAACGCCTGTTACGATTTTATCATCACAGTTTTGATAAAAATGAATGAATGCAAGTGATAGGCATGCCCAACGATTTTGGAACAATCGCTTGGTTATCATCCTGTAATGATGGCATAATAAGGACAGTAGAATAGGAATAGAATCATTTATTCAGTACGGTTAAAACAACAGAAGGAATTTCGCTACAACCTCTGTGAGTAAATGCCAAAAGAGAGCGAGCACAGTATAATATCTAAATCAAATATATCAATAAAAAAAAACTAGCTACCAAATAAAAACATGATATTTAAAAAAAATATTATGCCGTCAAAAACAAAAACGTAACCTAAATAAATATGATGGAAATAAGCTCCGTTATACACACTAAGAACATTTGTTTGTGCCCGATTGTTCAGTGATCTTATAATGTATCGGATCTGGCTGAGGTCCGCTACGACTCAAAGCGCCTCGAGTAAGGAGCCACACGCGACCATATTTGGGTACACTCCTGCTGAAGTAGCTATCACGCAGTCTCCAACCATATTCCCATCCAGAAGTTTCTCTAAAATAATATTTTTCCTCAGGTGCCAACTTGTTTCTGCTTTTTATATATACCTTACGGCCAAAGTTTGGAATACCTTTGTAGATGATCTTATTTTGTTTTGGATCAACAGGCCGCATTATAGGATCGATTTGGAGATCAGCATCGTTCCGTGCGAGCCTCGGATCTTGTGTAGGATCACCTAGTCCGACATCGACGATAGAATGTCCCTTTCTCAGATCAGCTATGTTGGGTATGTGGATTCCGTCACGAATAGGTTTGTTTCTCCGGTTCATCGCTCCGGAAATACTATCTCTTGTTATGGTGGGCATACCTGCAGCCATAGCTTCCTTCAAAACATCAAGTTCGTAATATCCTTTTGCTTCACGTTGTAAAGTAGCTGCATGTTTCAACTTGTCCGCGTGAACACGGTTCCATTTCATCCGAAGGCGAGCTGTCTTATCATAATTTTCTATAAGGAATTTTATGACATCTGGATTAGTTATATCAATAAGAGGCATTTTGAATATTCAGAAATAAAAAGATCAGCAACCAAATACCACCAATTATAAGAAAATATATAGGATCACACAAAAACAACTGTTTCATATCAACGTCAAAAAGAATTATATAGACGATATAGACCAAAGAGTATAACTTAAAACAAAAGAGCGTCCGCAACCCAAAGATATAGAATTACCTAGGTCTTAGCCGCAACCCAGTACACGTGACAGAAGTGAAACTTCTTTCGGTTTTAGGATACCGACTATCTATGAAACAATTGTATTGGTCATGGGATACTCATACCCAACTTAACTGTAGTTAGTAGTTGTGGTATAGTATACGGGTATGCGACCCCGGCTTCCCTAGCTATTACTGTCCTATCCCTTGCCCTCCTGGGCGGTAATATCCTACATTTCCTATTTCCCACTCTAACTTACCAATCTTCCTTTTCACTCCACCTATCCTTCCCTATTCCTACCCTCTCCGCCAATCCAACGTCTGCCGCACGGATGGATGCATGGCTAGGGGCAAGCTTAGTCGTTAGCGTGCCACACTGCCCTGGGACCGGGCGACCCAGAATTAGGCTAGCCTTACCCTGGCATGCGGGGCTCTGCTGGGGTGGACAAACCTTTCCCTCGCTATTCGTGGGAACGCAATGGATAATCTTAAAAATAATTTAATTAACCAAAATGGCGGCGATGTGGTTCGCCGCCCATCATGTCTCGTCTCTCTCGGGGGCGAAAAGCGGCTCATGGAGAGCCGCTTCGCTACGTTGAATGTAAGAGGAGGAATGGATGGTAAGGTAGATGAAGTATGTCAAATGATGGATGAACGATGCATAGATATTCTGTGCGTGAACGAAACCAAGAGGAAAGGATGTGACACCACGGTTAATGGTCCCTACACGGCATACTGGTCGGGAGTCCCCCAAACCAGCCAAGGTTGTCAGGGAGTTGGTGTAATTCTTTCCTCTCTAATTGTTGAATGCGTGAAGGAGCATGAATGTGTAAGCCCTAGACTCCTCTGGATTAGGTTAAAAGTCGGACTCACTCGCTTGTTTATCCTTGGGGTCTATGCACCGACAGATCAGCGCGGAGGTGGGTCAATAAAAGCCCAACAAGAGAGAGAGGAATTATGGGATAGCATGAGAGAGGTCTCGAATAAATGCGGAGAAAATGAACGGATCGTGATGTTAGGTGACTTTAACTTTACTTTAACCCACCCAGGGTTGGAGTTAAGCGTGATGGGTATGAAGGAGTTCTGGGTACGTTTGGGGACGAGAGAGTGAATGACAATGGGAGAAGCCTGCTTGAAGTATGCTTGGAATGGAATCTTTACGTGGCCAACACAATGTTTGACCACAAAAAGCTCCATTTGTATACAAGAGATGAGGGTGAGTCTAGAAGTATGATTGATTTTGTAATCGTGGATGAAAGACTGAGGAAGATAGTGCTAGACACTCGGGCATACCGCGGTGTAGGCCTCGACACAGACCACTTCCTAGTCATAGCCCAAATGCGTGGCCTCTTTAAACGGTGGCGACACCGAGGAGCCGAGCCTACGAGTGTTCTGGACAGAGTAAAAGTGGAAAATCTACAAGAAAAAGAAAAGAAAGATGAGTATGTAGAGAAACTGAAAGAAAGTTTTAAAGGCATGGAAGAGATAGGTGTGATTAAGGATTTGTGGGACACATTTAAGAAAGGGGTCGTGAATGTTGCTATTGAGGTATGCGGGGTAGCTAAAAGAAGGAATGGAAGAAAGAACTATAATGTGTGGATGGATAAAGATGTACAAAGAGCTGTGCAAGAAAAGAAGAAAGCGTGGTTGGATTGGTTAGCAACAAAAGCTAACCAAAAAGTTCGGAAGGCAACGGATGACGAGATAAAGGAAGCAAGAACGAAGTATAAAAGATTGAAATCAGCAGCAAAAGAAGTTGTGTCTAGAAAGAAAGAAGAACGAAAGGATGATTTTGGTAGGAGGCTCACTAAAGATTTCCAGTCAAACATCAAGTTTTCTGGAAATCGATCAAAACAGCCAGAGAAAAAATTTCTACCTTGGAGGTGAGTACAATCAGGAGTCAAGATGGGACCATTATAAAAGGAGAAGAATGTGTGTTAAAGAGATGGAAAGAATATTTTGTAAGTTTGTTTGAAAGAGAGGAAGAGCAGGTACAACGTCCGGCACCTTCCATGGAAACTGATATAAATGATGATGTAAGTGAGATAAGCATGGATGAAATAGTGAAAGCGTTGGAAAGAACGAGATTAGGTAAGGCTGCAGGGTATGACAGGATTACCGTCAAGATGCCGAGGGCTGGACAGGGCATAGTGGCTAGCCAGCTGTACCACCTTTTCAATTTTTGCTGGCGAAATGGGCAAGTACCGGGAGACTGGTGCAAAGCCGTAATCGTGCCATTGTATAAGGGAAAAGGGTCACGGCAGGACTGCATAAATTACCGCGGTATAAGCCTTCTCAGCGTCGTCGGTAAATTGTATGCGAAAGTGTTGATTGAAAGGGTTGTGAATGAAACAGACGCAAAAGTATGGGATGCACAAGCGGGATTTAGAAAGGGAACGGGATATACGGATCAGATCTTTTCCCTGCGGTGTATAGCCGAAAAATGTTTGGCTAAAAACAAGAAGAGCTATTGCGCGTTCGTGGATCTAGAAAAGGCCTATGATAGAGTGGTGAGGAATGAATTGTGATCAGCATTGTCCGTGAACGGGGTGAGCAGTATCCTCATACGAGCTTTACAATATCTTTACTGGCATTCTAGTGCTTGTGTAAGGATAAACGGGGCGTACACTGAATGGTTTAATATCGAAAAAGGTGTTAGACAGGGATGTGTAGCGTCACAGTGGCTGTTTAATCTGTTCATGAACAATTGCTTGACAAATTTAAAAGAGAATGAAAGTGGGTTGAGAATGAATGAGTTACTTGTCAAATGTTTTCTCTATGCTGATGACCAAGTATTACTTGCGTCCTCGGCAGAGGAGTTGCAGGAGATGGTAACTGCTATGAATGGAGCTCTTGTTAAAAAGGGAATGAAGATAAATGTAAAGAAGACGAAAGTGATGGTGTTTGAAAGAGATGAGTCAGTGACAGACTGCAATATCGTGATTGGAGATGAACAAATTGAACAGGTGAATGAGTTTGTGTATCTGGGTTCAAAGTTTTAGCTAATATTGCAAAAGTAATAACCACATCGTTCATTAATAACTTCAAAATTGTTTCTTTTTTTTCAATGCTCGTAACAAGTAGGTTATGAATCACAACAAAACCTATTTGAAAATTATGCTAGTTATATTTTATTTTGAGTTTTAATTAATCTCATCATTATCATCATCATATCCACTGCTTAACACGTTAGCTGCGGCACCAATTTTTGCATACTTTCCGTTCCTGCGGCACGAGGTATAATCGGCCCGTACCGTGACCAGACGTTAGGGCGACACGCGGTCTATTAGACCCCACCTCCTTTTACAGACTAAAATCCATTTTCTGGCGCGAAATCAAAGATAAATGAGAATTTTGGTCCTTATTGATATAGACAGTGAATTGATGAACCCTAATCCACCGTCGCCCCGGGATCTGATGGCTAGTTTAGGAATTATTAGCAAAACAAAATATGGGATCTTATACACCTCGTAACGCACTGAAATAGGGCAAATTTTCGCTGCGATTAGTGATGGGAAAAATAATATCGACGTTTTTAAACTGTCTTAACTACGCAACGACTTGACCGATTTTGATCAATTATATCTCATTAGATCGTTTTAAGGGCAAAACAACACAAAGCTATCAAAGGATACATTTTTTTTTAAATAATCTAAATTGTGCTTGAAGGCGCCATAAAGAAAAAAAAAACCGGCCAAGTGCGAGTCGGACTCGCGCACGAAGCGTTCCATTCTATACCATTAAGTAATAATATCTTACACTTACTTTAGGTACATAGCTACCAAGATAAGAAAAAACTAGGTACTTACTGAAGATTTTTTCATTAAAAACTTACCTGTTTTGGCTCTGTTTCTGGGTTTTTTAAAATTAACTTCTTCCGACATCGTTTAGACATGTTCGGCGCTGTAAAAGGACGTGCTCTCCAATCGACGTGATGCACAACACTGGTCGCGGGAAGCTCGCGTTGAGTGCGGTACGAGGTCAGGGGGGATATGGGACGTTTTAGCCTCGTTCCGCACTGCATTAAAATTATATTAATTCAGTGCGGCACGAGGCCTAAGACATCCGGTACCAAGGTAGGTACACCACCGAGTCCGGAACCATTAGTGATCTCAAATATATATTTATCTCTTTCCTAAACTGGACCAAACCAAAGCTATGCCATTCGCACGACAGAGAAATTCACTTTTTTGCTTGCCGCACCACAGGGAAGTTGCATCAGGGGTGATTTAGGCCTCGCTTCGCACTTAACGTGTTAACAAAGGCCTCACCCATAGAATTCCACAATTGTGTCATTATCTTGGAGGGGATTTGCCAATACGGTGACGGCACGGTTGGTGCAGTGGCTGTTACAGTCGGCTGTTGCGCTCCGGACCGCGGCTTGGATTCCCGCACGGAACAAATATTTGTATGATCTGCAGATAGTTGTTCCGGGTCTGGGTGTATTGTGCCTGTAAACGCACCCACAACACAGGATTCTGTTGCAGGGCAACGTATTTTTACAGAAAAATAAAATACCACGCTTGGCAGGCAGGTTGGTGAGCACAGAATAATACTGTTCCAAAGAACGCTGCAGCCAATCCCTTTGATTTAAAGGTCTTTAGTCGCCTTTTACGACATTCACAGGAGAAGATGGGAGTGGTACTTTGTTCTTAATCTGAACACCACGCGGACTAATAATGAATCTGTATCTATCTACATATAAAACAATAGGTTCACCTCAGGCTGCACAAAATCTTTATAGGTGACGACATTTTCCGTATGGTTTTAATGGTTGTGGTAAAAGGTGACTAAGGCTCGATATGAAGAGGATAGTCAGTAGCATCCTTCCGTTTTCTAATAAAAACATTACTACTGCGATCACCAATCCAAGTGCCAAGCGTGGTCATTATGGTGATACACCCTATAACCACTGATTGTTGTGATCATTGGAAGACCCATGTTCAGCTCAGTGGGCGTTTACAGGATGATGTGTGTGTGTGATAACGATATCAGTCTAAGAATTATGTTGTACTATAATACATATTTATAACTGGGTTGGTTCTTGTTTTTGTATTCTTCAGTGAGGTATTTAAATTGGATGCATTCTCACTCACTCCTGGCCCAAATTATCAACCTACATTGCTGCGAGTATTCTAGCTGTTACTACGCTTCTAGTATTGGGCCTATCGCGACAGCACGAATGTTTGTCGAAGCTCTGTAAGTGTGGCGTGGGTGGTTAATTCTCTTCTTGGTTCATATGTACACTCAGCCTTGCTTTTCTTATTTCTCTGATTACCTGCTTACATAAGCACCAAATTGTTGCAGAACTGATAGATGTACATATACATACCCTTACGTACACTTTAACCTTCGAGTGAAACGTATGGTTACAATTACTGTCATCTAGCTGCTATTCCTTTACAATAATAATTACTCTGAGTAGTCAGCTATAGCCGCTAACCCATCCTCTGAAAATATTACAAATGTACAATTATCTAGCTAATAATCTAGCTATATTTAGATGTGGACCCGAGAGAATAGCAAGTTTTACTCACTTATTGACTGACAGGCACTCTAAACTTTTGGTCACTTCTCCTTACTTTAACGCAATCAATCTCCATGAATCAACGCAATGGCAAAAATTTATAAAAAATAAGTTGTCCTTGACAGCCAGTTTGTTAGATGGTTAGAAACCGCGTTCCTGACTAACTTTGATTTCACTTAAATTAGTTTCACCTCAATATCATTATTTACATAAGGAACAGCTACTATAGGTTTATTTGGTGCCAATTGAGACATTTGTTATATATATGTACGTATATATATATACATATATATAAGCAGGTAATTTACGCCCATTGCAACCCGTCTGCAAGATAAAATCCATCTCCCTTGCGTACATTACCCCTAGGGAAAGCGACGCGACGGATACTCACGCGCCGTCTACCATGGGCCGAAAATGGCCCGAAGCAAGAGGTCAGCACCTTTGAATCCCACGGAAATAAAAGCAGTATGGAATGTTATATATAAACACTGAAACTGCGCAAATTAATCCATTGGATCCTGAAATAGCTTAACGACGACGCGCTTGCAAACTGAAATCCGCAGGCGATGACGCCAGTTTACAAGTGCGCGCCGCCGAGCTAGCCGCCGCAGCCTGTCCAACGCCGCTGGAGGCGCGCCTTCGCCGCTCTGGCGGAGATGGATGCGTAGGTCTACGATCAGACACGCTCAGCATGTCAAAAGGCGGAAAACGTGCCAGAAGAGTTGCCGCCTCGTAGGACACTGTACGGTATCCTCGTGCGATCCGGATAGCCACTCTGCGCTGCAGACCGTGAATTTTGGTTCTGTAGCGCTGGGCGCCTGATAGTCGAGCTGACCATACAGGCGCCCCGTATAGGACCACGGACCGCACGACCCCCCCGTAGAGATGGCGAACTTCCTCACATGGTCCCCCGAGATTGGGCAGCAGCCGGTGTAGAGCACCCACTACCCTCTTGACTCGGGGGACGAGGCGCTGGAAGTGCTCTTCGAAGCCCCAGCGACTGTCCAGGGTGAGCCCCAGGTATTTTACGTACCGGCCCACCCTGATGCGCGCGCAACCAACGCTTATCCACGAGCTGGGTGGTTCTCTGCTCCTCGGCAGTTTGTGGAACCATAGCGCCTCTGTTTTTTGAGGCGCTACCCGCAGACCCAGGGCGTGGATTTTGGCCACGACAATTGCCACCGCTTACTCCGCAAGCTGGATGGTTCCCTCGAAGGACTCCCCGCTGGCCAACACCAGAGTGTCATCAGCGTAACAGACTAAGCTGACGCCAGCAGGGAGAACGACACACGGGACCGTGTCGTAGGCGAGGTTCCATAAGAGGGGGCCGAGAACTGACCCCTGTGGAACCCTGCACGTAATCTCCCTCCGCTTTACGCTACCGTCCCTGCCCACGTAGCGAATGTGCCTATCGCGCAGATAGGCCCCTATGATACCCTGCAGGTAGGGCGGACAAAGTGGGCAACTCCTAAAGGTTAGCTCACAACTGGTCAAAGAAGGCGTGTTAAGCAGCCTGGGAAAACACAACAATGTCAGTTTTATCTGGCTACCTGGACACGAAGGTGTTGAGGGAAATGAGAAAGCTGATGAATTAGCAAGGGCTGGCTTACAAATGCAGTTAGTTGACCCTGAACCATTATGCGCAGTTCCATGCTGGCACAACCGCAGGGTACCTATGAGTATTCAACGATGTGTCAGCAACGGAATAGAGGGCTAGGATCAGTACAAAAGACCACGAGGGTCGAGGTGGTCGGCGACAGCTGAGCCCGACATATAGCTGACAATAGATTAAATTAGATAGTTGCAGAATGTGTTTCAATGTATAGAGCTGTTTCGAATAATATGTGAACCCATATTTGTACAACAAACAACATAAAAAAGTACAAATGCCATGTAGTGAAATGCCCTCCGTTGTTTCAGTATGACGTGTAAAATTCAATTTTAGCACCTAATTACTGTATAAATTATCCTATTCTATTCTATTCCACGGTGCGTCACCGAAGCTGGGCACACCTCCAACTTCAGTACGTTACCGTGCCCTCCAGACAGTTTCCGGGGTAAAGAAAAATAAGAAAAACTACCTGTTTTCTTGAGTTACCTGTTTAGCCGGTAGTAAAGTGTTCAAATTGATTTATTCCTAGTGGCGTGCTGCCGTGCTACAAGGTGACATTTTATCTCCATGGCTCTTTACAATATTTATTAATTTTAACTCCAAACAGCTTCTTTCTTTCTAACCTCTTTTTGCAGGTAAATAAAAATTTTACTGCTTAATGATTGCAGTCGTCAATTGCAAGAACTTTGCCGCAAAATATCTTTCTTCAAACATACATTAAGACTGGGCTTGCATAAATGCTCGTGCTTCCAACTCTTGACTATGTTGTGCCAGCAATGGCTATCCCACCAAAACCTCTAGAGTGACTTCAGAATTTTTGTATTAAAGGAGTATTTGGTATACGCAAGTATGATAGTATCTCGGAATTTCGTACTTAGCTGAACTGATCACCAATAACCCTCCGACGTAATGCTCATATACTTTCACTTATATATCATGAGATCTCTCTATCTCGCTTTAAATTTAAGAATGTTTGGTGTTTCAACACGATACGCATTCGAAGAGCTTATGGATGACCAGAGCACCGCGAATTGATAATACCGATGCATTTCACAAAGTTCTCAGACTAATCAGTTCAGCCCGTGCTAATGTGGAATGCATTATTGGTTAACACGTGCCCAATTGCTAAATCTCTTATAGAGACTTCAAAAGATCATCTCAAAATACTATAATCATGTTTTATTTTATATCTTCGCTTTCTTTTTTATTATATTAAAAATATATAAAGAGTATATACACATATTTACTCATTATACTTCTCACATAAGTGTTATTGCTATATACGTATTTTACATACTTATGTTTTTATTTAAATACTCTTTATTGTATTGCCGTGAGGTGCCGGCTCATTGCCGTGTGGAGCCGGCTCAGAATGCCACCACCCCATTTCATCTCGTGGGATTACCAATATCCAGACGTTGCCATCTCACATTTGACTATAGTATATTCTATTCCAAAGAAAGATCAATGCGATATATGTATTATTAGTAAAAATAAGTCTTATAATAAAACAATTTTAAACGGATTAAATCGCGTGTATTATTGATTTTTGTTTTTCCTTATCACCTTAGTCATCCCGCGACCACGAACCCTGCAAAGTGTTCGAAACGTCAGGAAAAACAAAAATCAATAATACACGCGATTTAATCCGTTTAAAATTGTTTTATTATAATGTGTAATAATCGCGAAAACCTAAGACAATACTAAAAATAAGTCTTATACATACAAAATTAAAACATCGCAAAATCTCTAAAATCTGAGGACAAAAAGCTCGCACAGTGTAGGCAATTCTTTGGTGAAACAAGTTCTTTTCGCTATAAACGGAAATTATCACAATTTAATTTCACAACCATCCAGTTAATTATTATGATTTTAAGTGATAATTGGAAGTTTCTGATAATTAGATACAGAAAAAAACAACTTTACGACTTAATAATACTTATATACTACTTAGGTCAGTTTATTCATATGATTACAGTATTTTTAAGATTAGATCACTTTCAAGAAGGGAAATAGGAAGAAATAACTTTGTTTTAGATTATTACTGCAATAACATTATTTTTGAAACGACGTTAGTCTTTTTAGAATAAAATCGCTTCATTCATCATTTCGGCCGAATGAAGTCCACTGCTGGACACAGGCCTCCCCCAAAGATCACCACAACCACCGATATGGATGTATTGTGAGCACATTGGGGGGTTTTGCCATAATCGCCACGCTTGGCAGGCGGGTTGGCGATCGCAGTTGAGTTGTTAATGTACTCGAAGGACGCTGCTGCCCATCCTAATCCTAATCCCTTAGTCGACTTTTACGACACCCATGGGAGGAAATGGGGTGGTGGCATTCTGAGCCGGCACCAATATCCAAATTCGCTTAATTTACGGCTTTTATTGAATTTCTTGGAAGGTAGCAATAATAGTATATCTGTATATATCTTTTAAAGTACAAAGTAATTTGAGATGGCTACAATATATTTGTATCAAATATAGTATCCCTTTATTTTTTAACGCAGTCTGCTATGTCACATAAAAATGTTAGTTGTATCTGTTTTTAAGTTTAATATTATCTGACATTTAATAATTAGAAATGCTCACAAAGACTCCACGTCTTTAGTATGACAGTTGACTCAATTAGTTTATATTTTTGTGCGAAGTAGAAAAATACATCTACAGTATTTCGAAGAAAAAATATTATAGTAAATTGCCTTAAGCATTTCCTTCCTTATTAATTTAATATTGCCAATAACAAGAACACAGCTTTGTTCTTCTACGAATTATTACAAATTTGCGTTAAAAACGCTCTACTGAAAACTATTGCATTTGTAGTTAAACGTTTGTTCTTTACTACCGTCGAATTGGTTACATAATGTAGCTCCTTGTGTATTTCAAAGTATTATAGTCTATCCAATCGATGTCTGGAAGAGGTCGCCAGAATGCGATAATAGCGCTAGTTGTACGATGTTTATTTTAAATGTTATGTTATGTTTACGTTCCTGCAGACGTTTTCAATTGTCACAGAAAAAACCTGCAGTAAGCCACAAATTTAGGTAGATAGCGGGATAAATTAAATTTACCAATGTTCACGGTATACAGAATTCAATCTTGATTACCAATAATATCGCTTATAAAAACTTACAGGATAATCGCATGGTACTCTACTCGTTCTTCACTGTGTCGGAGAGTAAACTGAACTAACTGTCGTTTTTTTTTTGTTGGGCTTCTCGCGTACATTTCAGGGACATGTGGTTGCTTAACCGGTCATTTCTGGCGAAGCCAAAAGAGGCCTCCAGCCAGGCTTAGATTATTAAAAACTAAACAACTTTCGCTAAGGGCGCCCCCTGCGGGACACGGACCTCGGCTTAGGGCGTTGCTGGGGATACCAAGCTATTGTTTTGGGGACAGCTGGATCGGTATTATTTAAAATGTATTAAGGAACATTTAAAGCTACAGGTTCGGCGCGGGCCGGCGCGAGCAAGAGACGGGAGGGAGAAGTGCTAACTTGAACGGGAAGGTGACGCGGCGATAGGCCTCCGCGACGTCGGTGAGGCGGGCATCCTCGGCGGCGAGGGCGGTAAAACGGGTGTTAAGTGAACGAGACAACGCGAGTCTCTTTAT
This sequence comes from Diloba caeruleocephala, assembly GCA_947459985.1. Classification (NCBI taxonomy): domain Eukaryota; kingdom Metazoa; phylum Arthropoda; class Insecta; order Lepidoptera; family Noctuidae; genus Diloba; species Diloba caeruleocephala. Next base: position 12,180,184 of record OX381618.1, read on the forward strand.
GTGATCTAACGTGATTTTATCGTCTGGATCGACCAGAACGTGCCTCGGGCGGCGTACACTACTGATACGAGAGGTAGGTAATCGACGGCTGATACCACAAGGGGATTAGGGTGGGACAGGGCAGAATCGAGATAGCGTTTAAACGCTTGTTTCATAAAATTGCCTGATGGTCGGCAAGTTAAGATCGAAATGTAGTTGGTCATTTCGCATGTAGATAGGCGCTCCGGTGGTCTTGCGCATGAAACGGGTTTGGAGGGTTTGGAATCTACGGAGCGAGCCGGATTCAGCATGTGCCAACGGGATGCCGATACTTTGTAGAATGTTCCAGAATGTTCGCTTTCTACAATTTTTCAGACTATGTGGTACCGCTACTAGACACTAGATGGCGCCACATGTTACAATCTCGAACATTCTGGAGGTTACTATAAACCATAGTACAGCTACTAGATGACAGATGGCGCTACGTGTCTTGTTTACGAAGAACTATCCATCCACTCCATCCAGTAGTATGTCTGTTTGTAATGTCAAAATAACAGCTCTTTACTAAATGCATATGAAAGTATATACGGTACCGTATAACAAAAAAACAATTTTTTAATAATTTTTTTGTCTGTCTGTTTGTTCTGGGTAATCTCCGAAACGGCTAGACCAATTTTGACGGGACTTTCACTGGCAAATAGCTGATGTTATAAGAAATAACTTAGGCTACTTTTATTTGAAAAATAATTAGGGTTCCACGCAAAAAAAAAATCCTTGACATCCAATATAAATATTCTATGTCAAGTGTCTATGTCGAAGTACTCTAAATTTCTTTTAAATAAAACGCGGGTGAAACCGCGGGTCCCAGCTAGTATCAAATAAAATTTCATTGCTACAGCGTTTGAGCTTTGACAAGGGATCATGTTGTATCTGTTAGTAATTCTGCTATTACTAACAGATGCAACATGATCCCTTGCAGCCATGAAAGACATTCGTTAAGGAGTGTCATCCGTTAATTATGCCAGTATGTACCAGACGACATGAAGTAAGATTTGTATATTTGTTGTAAAAGCGATTATTAAAAGATCCTTATCCTCTCGCGTGTCAATTGTCGGTAGCCGTGTAGACACAATTTTTTTTTTAATTGTGTCACGTTTTGCGTCACTCAATGAGATAATTTCTACTTGCTTCCAGGGAAGAAGAATAGTGTATGAATTGGATGTTATAGGTGGCAGTTCAATGAGAGCCAGTTGGAGTTGTGGAAACCAGTACGGTAGTTTTCCATTACCTTTGTATGGGAGGGGGGAAGGCAGACCTAACTCATTAGTGTGACCGTAGTGTAGCCTCTTATTTCGGTACTAAAATTGGAATGGTTTAAACGGTAATTCTATTTTAATTTAATAACTAACTAGGTAGTTTAAATGCATCAATATTTAATTTTTTTATAATTATTTTAAGTATCTTAATACATCCTTACTCAGTCAGACTTCGTCTAATTCTTAATTATACCTAAGTTTACTCTTAATTGTACATTTTATTCACTAATACAATGTCTATTTCTTGACTATATGGCTGATGAAGCAATATAATTGACCTCAAAATCTCATCCAGTTGCTCTTTCATTCAGTGAATTTACAGGTACAGGAAAGTGTACAGGAGTACCGTCACCCAATCTTTTAGCCATAGAATTGATAACATCAGCACTAGCTTCCCGCAAATCATATGCCCAGCCGATTTTCTCAAAGAACCTGATGAACGTAGTGGCAAAATTTAAGACATCGAAGTGTTCAGCTGCTTTGTAGTCAAAGGGGAACGCGTGGTGGTAGTTGTGCCAGCCTTCGCCAAGTGTGCATGTAGCCACAAAGCGATTCTCTGCGGGTATTATATTTCTGTGAAGAAAACAAAAGAGACGATATGATAATAAATTGTAAGGATTAGTAAGCTGAAGTGGAAATGGATGGGGCACACAGCTCATAGAACTAATGGCCGTTGGGGCAGAAATTTGATCGATTGGAGTGTGCCGAAAAATGCAGCGTAGGACGGCCTCCAACTAGATGGACAGACGATCTAGAAAAGGTACCTGGGAGTCGTGGGATGCGGGCGGCATGTAACCGTTATTGTTGGGGAAATCTAAAGGACGCTTTTGATCAGCAGTGGACATCCTTTGGCTGATATGTCGATCAAGATGTTAATAAACAGCGTTAGTAAGTTCTGAACAAAGGCAAGAAAGATGAAAGAGATTCAAAGTTTGTAATTTCAAATGAAATTGTGCAGCAACATTATGTATGGTTAGAAATAGACGCCGCTGTTTACAAATTCAGAAGTTCAATTATGCGGAATAACGCTGTTTGTATATTAAAGAAAATAAGGGTAATTAAAATGCTTACTTGTTATAAGGTTTGTATCCATAAGCATGTGCGAGACTGTTGACGGTGAGCTCACTATGGAACATGCTGAGGAACCTGATGAAGCATTGCCATGCAACTGCACATTTCCAGTTCTCATTCCACAGTAGAACACCGATCATCGTTGGCAGGATATAACAAAATGTTAGCTTGAGTGACGTAAAGTTTCTGAAAGAGAAATCGTATAAATTATAATATACCAAAATTCATATTACAATTAAGGATCCTTATTTCCAGGAAAGTGAATATTGTTTGAAACAAAGTGTCGTATATCGCTGTTGATTACAATATAGTTTCCCTTACTTACTCTTTGGGTATTTTAAATAACGATAAAACTGAAATTATATTTAAACACATATATTGAGAGAAGTATTAAATTACTTAGGCCCCAAGTAGGTATATCTGAATCTACATCAAGTTTTATTAAAGCGGGTGAGTATAGCAACTGCCGTATACCTAAAATATTCAAACAATGGCATAAAGACGGTAGAAAGTTGTATGTACAAATGGATTCTCATAGACTTTCTAACGTGAAACATACATTTTTGATAGGTTAGCGGTAGTATATACAGTAATTTTGTTTTAGAAGAGACGACTGTGAAACTATATATCTACGAAATAAATTGAAGTTAGTGAAAATATCTATGACGCTTCATGTGGAATATGACTAACCTCTCATAAAACTGTATTACTAGATCGTTGTCGATATCACTCATGTCCATCTGTTTGCCGCGAAGTATCACCTCACTGTTTTTCTTCATCATCAGCCACCCGATGTGCGAGAAGAAGAGGCCTCGATTAGCATTGTGGGGGTCGGCTTCAGTGTCACTGTATTTGTGGTGAACACGGTGGTCGCGAACCCAGTGGGCTAGAGAATTCTGTGAATATTTTAATTGTATCAGTTGAAACGTCACGACAAATTTATCCTTAGGATATCATTATCATCATGAGGTCAGATAGGTATCCTGTCCTTAAATGAAAAAAAAAAACCGGTATGTTAAGCCAGGAAACACACAACACGTATGAGAACACTTTAAACGAGACGCAATAGTGACGCTTCAAGAGACTTAAAAAGTCAATATGTAATGTAAAACCTTGATTATAACTAGTAAATAATTAGAAATGGCGTCGAAAGTGGCTACATCTCACTGACCATAATATTTTATACTACAACACATCTGCACCTCCTTTGATGTTGAGGATGTATGTAGGCGACGTTGATCGTTTAACACCAGAGTACTTGTTTTATTTTGCATACATAGTGAGACGAGCAAGTCATTCGCCTGGTGGTAAATGGAATGCCTGCCCATAACAATTGTAACGCGCTACCCAGGACTAGTCCTGCGTGGCACCACACTGCCCTCGTCACTACGATACATCAAGTTATTTAGTCTCTTATGCCCAGTACTTTCACTAGCTACAGGGCCCTTCTAACCGTAACACAGTAATGTCTAAAGTTTAAGCACTACTGCTTCGTGGTTTACCACGTGGTTTAGCACCCCAGTGCCAGATATTTATATCTGGCACTGGGGTGCTATCTTTTTTATTTTATTTTTATTGGTGCCCAGTGGAAATTCTTCATGAACTTTCTTCGCCCCGGGGAAGGACGAAGGAACCACTCCTACATCATCTTCGGCACCTAAGGGAGGCTCAAGGTCCTCGTATGATCACACTAGAACCGCCCACTGGTGCCACGCCTATATCACATCTCGAATAGGGTGACTGTAAAGTGGTCAGCCCCCCGGGGGGATTGTAAAGGATCTCCCAAAGCGTCCCACGGCAGCGCGTGACCACATGCGTGCTACCGTCTTCCATTGGGTCGCTTGGTGTGGGCACGTAGATTCCCAGAACCCAGAGGTCCCCCGCCTTATAGCAACGGCAGGGCGTATCGCGTATGGGAATTACTACCCCCCCGTAGAAACTGCGAACTTCCTCACATGGTTCCCCGAGATTGGGCAGCAGCCGGTGTAATGCACCCTCTCGATTCGGGGGACGAGGCGTTGGAAGTGCTTTTCGAAGCCCTAATGACTGTCCAGGGTGAGCCCCATGTTATGTATTTCATGTATCTGCCCACCCCGATTCGCTCGTTACCAACGCTTATCCACGAACTGGGTGGTTCTCTGCTGCTCGGCAGTTTGTGGAACCATAGCGCCTCGGTTTTTCGAGGCACTATCTGCAGACCCAGGGCGTGGATTTTGTCCACGACAATTGCCACCGCTTGCTCCGTAAGCCGGATGGTTCCCTCGAAGGACTCCCTGCAGGCTAACACCAGAGTGTCATCGGCGTAACAGACTGAGCTGACGCCAGCTGGGAGAATTACACGCAGGACCACGTCGTAGGCGAGGTTCCATATGAGAGGGCCGAGAACTGACCCCTGCGGAACCCCGCACGTAATCTCCTTCCGCTTTACGCTACCGGCCCTGCCCACGTAGCGAATGTGCCTATCGAACAGATAGGCCCCTATGATGCCCTGCAGGTAGGGCGGACACCGATGATAGACTAGTGCCGCCCTAATAGTGCCTCACGGGATGGAGTTGAAGGCGTTGACGATGACCCCGCTGAACGGACGCGAAGAATCGCGTCAACAGTGGACCGCCGCTGCCGGAAGCCGTATTCACTTTCAGCCAGGTCGGGGCCAACTCGCGACAGGTGCTCAAAGAGTCTTCGGGTAATTATTATTTCGAATAGCTTCGAAGCCTCGTCGAGCAGGCAAATGGGACGGTAAGCAGAGGGAGACTCTGCAGCCCTTCCTTCCTTCTTCAAGAGAACCAATCCAGCTTCCTTCCAGCCGGACGGGAACACGCTACTACTAAGGCAACTAGTGAACAGCCGCCTCAAGCGGTCCCCAAGGGACTGTAGTGCACACACCCACGTAGGCCCGGAATGCCGTCCGGACCGCTACGCTACTGCTACGCTACCTCTACGCTACAGCTACGCTACCGCTCGGACGCCCACGCAGGGCACTGCAATAAGGAACCTACTACCAGCAGTACTATTATGTTCTCCGTGTGATACACGGCGACTATTACCATCATTCGCCGTACGAGACTTTAAATATATAAGTTGTTTGGCTAGTGGTGATTAATATAGCGTCTAGCGCGACTAAATAGCGCGCTATATTCACGCAACGTATAGCACACGCTATGCCAACTTGCCGCTATAAAAATAGCGCCAGTAAAAATAACAATCAGCGAGGATAAAAGCGCGAACAAAGGCATAGCGTGGGCGTGGCGAGCCGGGCGGCTGTCGGTCGTTACCTAACGCGTTAATTATCATATTTGTTTATTTTAGATACGCCTACAATGTACGTACATTAACATTTAGTAAAATTAAAATCTAAAACATACATGACATTTGTTGACGTCAATAATAGGCATACACAACATCAAACAATTCCGTTCCGTGAAAACTTCTATAAGAAATTCTTAATAAAATAAATATATAACCCTATCCTATGTTAATTAATAAATCAAAATCTATTATCCCAAGCATGGAAAGTATGGGAAAAAGTTCATTAACTTTTCTTTACTGCCCCATTTTATTTAAATAGATATTATTTTACATATCGAATATAATGAATAATATAATACTCGAATATACCGAAACAGCGCGCTGTCTTACCACAGCGCGCTATCTGTCCAACGACATTTGGCGTGATTCGAGAATATTCACCACACTTTTATCGCGTCTTTCGCGTACGCCCAGTTCGTTAAAATTTTAGCGTATAAAATAGCGCGCTATTGTATTCTAGCAAATAGTCTGTAGCGCGCTATTGCCATATAGCATTTTTGAACACCACTAGTTATGGCGGGTGAAAGAGTGTACGAGTAGTACCGCCTCAGTTATACCCTTCACATAGAATTCTACTACAATAGTGCACTATACTGTACTTAGTAAGTACTACTACTATTGTAGGAAAGCGGTAGTTCATGCCCGGTAGGTTATTACTTGATATCGATGTCGATGTGATAAGTTGCTTTATGCCATCGGCTGAGAAAGGACGTATCTTATTATTTGTCGGGTTAAAATTCGTGTATATATTACATCTTTTTATTTCATTATGAGAATATTTGCCTCAGACCTAAGAATATGCTTGCTTATTAAAGTTTGTTTACCTGTCCCGCACTGGAGAAACATAAAAGCAGGAATAATTTGAGCGGCAGCGTTGCTTTGTAAGATTTGTGAGTCCAAAGTCTGTGTGCGCCTCCAGTTATTCCGAATCCAGATGCTACGTACATAATCAACGCTGCAAACATTATTAGTTATTTAATTAAATTAGTTTCAATGAAAGCGTTATTGAACCTGCAAACTTAAGTCTCGTTGTGGTATAAAGTAGTTTTTTATTCTATATGAACATGTTTTTGAGTCAACATTCACAAGTCTAAAGTTGAATTGCAAAATACTTTTTAAATTTTAGAGAGCGGTGGAAAGGCAATTTTGCTACCTGCAAATAGTGATGTAACGTTGAAAATGTTACATACATATGTTGTTGTAAATGAAGCGACAAACGAAGTTAGTAACCTACTTTATAAAATTAAGATATGCAGGTACAAATAACTCAAGGTCAACTAGAAACAAAATATAAGTGGACAATATGTTCGTAATCAACGTTAAAATTACTTACCGAATACAAGAGTCTGCCATTTCACAGGCAAAGCGTAGTGGTAACACCAATACACAGCAAGTATATGATACAGTGTTATAAATATAAAACTAGTCCACTTGATATCATTTTTAAAACCTAAAGTTTTCTCGAAATTTTGAACTATTTCACTTAAAGTTATGCCTCGCTTAATTTTTTTGCTATCCATTGTATTTCCCAGATACTGTGTCCGTCAGATGTTCGACGACGATTGACAATCTAATCGAAAAAGTAACTTATGTAATCTTTTGTATTACTCTGTGTTGCAATATAAAAGGCATAATTAATTGGAATAGTAGGTAAGGAGACTGTCCCTATTTTCATGTAATTAATGTTCACAATTGGATTTAGAAATCTATGAGCAATTAATTCCTGGTTCATTAGGTTAGATTATATCATTATTCCTCTATTGACAATAGTCTCACGGGGCTTATTATACGACTACAATATATATATGTACAATACATATACATATATATATATATATATTGTAGTGGTACATTAAGCCCCCGTGTTTAGCAGTGGAAGTCTACGGGCTGTACTACTATTACAAGTTACTTCCATTGTATTCCGTGTAGTGTCCGGGTTAAGAATATAGCACAACTTAGATGAAGTTTGTGGATGTCTTTAAAGGCGACTAAGGGACTTTAAACTAGAGGAATGGACAGCAGCGTCCTTTCTGTCTGTTCTGTCAGCCATGCTGCGCTCGCCAACCCAAGCGTGGTAAGAACTGGCAAATTTCCCTCTACATAATGACACACGGTATGTAGCCGGTCGTTGAGAAGATCTGGTGGGGGCCTTTGCTCAGCAGTGTACGTTCTTTGGCTGGTATGATTATGATGACTACATTGTCTCCCATTTATTTTGAATACATAGGTAGATGACCTTTTGGACAACAACATTGAATAGGCATTAGAGATAATTTATCAAGTATATACTATCTACAAAACCAGGTTTGTTTGTATTTCGCGTCGTTGAATTAACCTATGTGAAAATTAAAACCCACACTTGCGAGCGTTGAAATACTGAATCGTGCCTATACTTTATCAATGGATTTCATGAATTAAATCTTGTATATTTTCATCAGAACCCTTGGAGTTTCGTGCAACATTACTTCAAGCTGACATGTGAAACTAATTAACATTCAATTGTTCATTGTGTTCCGACATTCTTAGTAAGAAACCCAGCTCCTTTAAATGTAAATATATCCAGATATTAGTAAATATTCAGGGCAATCATTGCATCATTGTTTTATTTTCGTAATTATAAATGGTTTCCCAGGTCCAAAGAACCACCAAGCGCGTCGTCGAGTTCGTTACTGCCGCGTTTTGTAGCCTGGCTCAGAAGGAGCGAGCGCGTCAGCGAGTCAGACGCAGGTGTTCACCGGGCATAATTGACGCGACGCTACGGCACATTGACACCATTATGAACGCGACCAGGATACCGCACAGCACACGCTCGAGGCGTGCCCTGCGTGGGCAGCCGAGGGGCTGCCGAGTGGCGGATCCTGGTCGATCGGATCGGGCAAGATCTCTCTCTGCCGGCAGTAGTGTCGGCTGTGTTGGTAGAGCACGAGCACGTTTGAAACGCAGTAGTCTCCTTCTGTGAGAGAGTCATGCTCTAGAAGGAGATCGCAGAGCGGAATTGGGAGAGGGCCGATCCTGCTCGAAGAAGGAGGAGACGGCGCCGGGGTAACTACCGCTCTTACGCCTAACTCTTATTCGCCTGAAATCCCCTGCCATCGCTATAAGGCAGGGGGCATCTGGGTTTGTGGGTGCGTAGATTGGGGGATCTGCGTGCCCATACCGAGCGACCCACGAGAAAGCGGCGGGGTGCATGTGGTTACGTGCGAGCATATCACAGCGCACGAGGACGCTTCGGAGGTTCATTTCCGCCCTTCTTTTTGTGGGGTAAATAACATCCTTATTCTGTCAACAGATGCCACGTGCATCACAAATACGCCGAACAAACGCCAGTGTGGTGAAAAGAATTCATGTTTTTTTTTTGTAAGAAATGGGCACCTCGATATTGAAATTAATAATTTTAAGAAAATAAAGTGATTGGTCCAAGAATACCTTCAATGAGACAGCGAAGGATCTTCAATGGTATAGAGGACTCAGTACGTCGATATATTTTTCTTAACATTTTTTCTGGGGTAATCTCGCTTTTCTCACGATGCTCCGAAGAGTAAGTTACAATAATCTTAGAAAATCTGTATTAATGTTGCGGGTATCGAGTATAAACGTGGTTTCTTAGCGGAATTTATAGCCTCCCGTGGCGTTACTTATTACCGACCTACGTTGGTAGAAAAGTTTCAAGGTAAATTTTCTTTCTTTTCTAAATCTTTGTTCTTTGCGTGAGTTTGTATTTTAACACTATACTTGTTTGTTTTGTCCTATTATTTTAGTTTCTGTTTTCCAAGACTTTTCTTTTGTACACAATTTTTCTTTGTGTGAAAATGCTTTAATTTCCTGCTCTTATCTGAAATGAAAACAGTCAGTTCTCTTGAATTCGTCCAGCAAAATAACAAGGTCGTATTTTCTATTTTCCACAGTTGAAGTAGAAGTACATCAGTTTCCTCATATAATTAGGTACATGGGCTATTGACCGTTTTAAAACAACTCTACTGAAAGAAAATGACAATTATGTAGAACTAACTACATTTTAAAACAAAATGTTAATTATGGTATCAACGAATGCAAATGAATGGAAATATTTCGAAAATATAATTACTTTATTCACCTGTAATATTGAGTTCTTTGAAGATTGCAAGACAAAGAAAACATCATGCAACATATAAAAATACTATAACTGACAGCGTACCTAATAGAGAGAGTTAGAGGCTTTGGCGATATTAAACTTATTCGGGCTCCAGTCAGTAGCAGTTTTATTACTGTTTTCAAAGTATTCAGACTAAGGACCTTTGATAGAATTAATAATCAGCGAGTTTCACTATCACTGCATAAAAATCTGATGATGCATTATATATATATAAAATGTCAGCTCCGGTAGTGCGACCTTTTAATAGACCTATTATCGGAAAACGTTAAGTCACTTGGGGCTCTTATTTACGTTTTAAATGTACTATAATTGTGTTTTAATCAAATGCTCAAATGGTGGAAATTGTCTTTCATAAATTTATTTTTGCCCTATATACATAGTGCCCTATATACATACTTTTATTTTTGCCCTATATACATAGTGATTTTCTGTTTATTGATTCTGTAAGATACATTATTGTAAACATTTGCTTGGTTCACAATCTTGTTTTTAGTAACGGTTTCTTTATATCCGAAATCAATAGACGACATCATTAAAATTTGCACGCTTCGCAATGCCTAATAGCCGCCTTTGTTTAAGTTTTCATCTTCTTTTGCAGTTTTAAATGGCTGGGTATCGTTTAATGCGGTCGCTTCGTTTCATTATTCGCCTCATTTTCACAGGCTATGTTCATGCATAAACGATTGATCAGCCAATTATCTGTTGGTTGCGGTGAGTGTTGCTTGCTATATATATATAGGTACAACTAGCTCTAGTTTGCGGCTTTGGGGTCGGCCAAAATGTATGTTTGTATATCTTATAGTCCCAGAAATCAAAGTCAAGCCTTTATCTTTTACTTGGCAAAATAGTGTAGTACATTTTTTTTGCAGTACAGTTGGTTAAAGTTAGGTGATGTATTATTTTGAATTCATTGCTGGGCCAAAATCTAATAATTTATTTGAAACTGAGTCAGTTATGTTTTAATTGTAATTTACGGAAGGGTTATTTATGGTTACATCACAAAGTTAAAATTTGTAGTCACAGGACTTGAAAGATCAGGGTGTCAGTTTTTAAGATTTGAATCTTTATAATTTGAAAAGTACATGACCAAGATGTTTTTAAATTTTTTCTAATAACTGTCATGACTTGGCCTATTCATCATATCAGCCACAGAACGTCCACTGCTGAACAAAGGCCTCCCCCTTAGATTTCCACGATATGAGCACTAGGGGGCCGGAGCGTAGACCTCATCAGACGAGACCTCTCAATTTTGAGATTAATATTCAATGTGCCTCTTACCATTCGGTGATCACTACCGGTTTTCACCCTATGGATCACAGAGACATCATTGAATATTTGTCTTTTATTGGTCACTAGATGGGACGCGCGGTTTCACCCACGTTTAATTTAAAAGAAATGCATGGTTGGTGCAGTGGCTGATACAGTCGACTGCTGCGCTCCGGGTCATGGGTTCGATACACGGAACAAATATTTGTATGATCTGCAGGTAGTTGTTCCGGGTCTGGGTGTATTGTGTGTGGAATTCATGTCTGTAAACGCACCCACGACACAGGAGAAATTCTAGTGTGGAGCAACGTTTAAAAAAAAAAAGTAATTCTAGCTAGACACTTGACATAGAATAGATATATTGGATTTGGAGGGCTTTATTTTTTTTGCGCGGAACCCTAATTATTTTTCTATAATAAAAGTAGCCAAAGTTATTCCTTATAAAATCAGCTATCTGCCAGTGAAAGTCCCGTCAAAATTGGTCCGGCCGTTTCGGAGATTACCCGGAACAAACAGACAGACAGACAGACAGACAAACAATTTAAAAATTGTTTTTTTGTAATAGGTACCGTATATACTTTCATATGCATAAAGTAAATGGCTGTTATTTTGACATTACAAACAGACATTTCTATTTTATTTATTTGTATAGATGATGAAGTCGATCTCATTCCTCGTGGAACCATCGGGACTCATCCAGGTCCATTTCCTGTGAGGCGGCTTTTGGAAAAAGGAGTTCATCAAGAAGAGTCCCTCCTTTTCCAAAAAGTAGGCCAGCCTCTGTCCCCTGTGGTTCCGTTACCTATATCCAAATTGCCCCACTCTCAACTCACCATCGCATCGAGTGTCCAGCTTTGCGTTGAAGTCCCCCATCACAACAGTGAAGTGTGTCTTCGAGGTATGTATGGCCCTACTTACATCCTCATGCATACTCTCTACTTCATCATCTGGGTGTGTTGAGGTCGGTACGTAGACCTATATGACCTTCAACGAATACCTCTTGGATATTCTGAGTATAAGGTACGCTACCCTGCTCGACATACTTTCGATGGCCACTATGCTGTTAATGAGGGACCTGCGGACGAGAAACCCGACACCACCTTGAGACAGATGTTCGCCTTCTCGGTAGTAGAATAAGTTGCCGGATTTCAGGGTTATCGTGTCCTCCCCCTCTCTTCGGACTTCTGATAGACCCATGATATCCCAGTGCAACTTATCTATTTCTTCTTCCAGCTCAGCAATCTTTTCGTCTGCCCTCAGTGTGCGTGTGTTATTCATTACCAGGGCTAGTTTTCGTTTAGGGTGGTAGCCGGATCCCATCCGGATATTCTTAGCACCCCCTGCCCCGCCGTTACCATGGCCTCTACCATGACCAGGAATAGCGGGGCTGCCGGGAACTGGGGGCCGGTGCTTATATTGTGTCGTCATTTTGGGAGGGAATTTGCCAATACTCACCACGCTTGGCAAGTGGGTTGGTGAGCGCAGAATTGCTACTGCTCAGCAAAAGGGACGCTGCTGCCCATCCCTCTGGTTAAGAGTCCCTTAGTCGAGTTTTACGACCTCTACGGGAGGAGATGGAGTGGTGCTATATTCTTAATCCGGACACCACACGAACCTATTGCCTATTGCCAACCTATATATATAATGCTTCTGTACGTGTGTATGTCACCGAACTCTTCCTAAACGGCTGGACCGATTTTGATGTTTTTTTTGTGTATATGAGGATAGTTTAGATTCAAAATTGGACCCGGTAGGTGGCACTACAATCGGGTTTGCATGTACCTACCTGTGCGAAGCTGGGAAGAGCAGCTAGTGTCTATATGAAATTGAATGCTATAATATATCGAAAAAGGAAAGTTACCGAGTATCTTTGTCATAGTACAAACCATAATGAGTATTATTGTGCCGTTATGAAACTGCTTTATGATATAGTCGCAGGTAAATCCCGTGACCAAGCTGCTACGGAAAAAGAATTCCGGGAGTAGTGATATTGTTGTTTTTTTAATACCACTAATTTGGCAAACAAGCATACTGCCCGTCTGAAGGTAAGGGGTTTCCGTAACCTATGAACGCTTGCATTACCAGAGGCCTCGCTCACTCGTGCGTTGCCGACCGTTGTACTTTTATTGTCTTGTAATCACCAAATAACTAATGTAAAATTTTGCCTAAACAACACAAAAAACAACAAAAAGAAGCTGTTGTCTTCTACTTATGAGTGCTAGTTTTCCAGTAATAGCTAACATATTGTTCCACTATATTTTAAATTTAAATTCACTAACGGCGGAACTTAATAATCGATCTAATCCAAAATCTTTGGATTTCGGATTACAGATATGTCTATTACGGTAGTACGGTTTTTGTTAAATGTGATCATAACACAACAACGGATGGATTAAAAATCTTAAATATGAAGATTTTGAATTAGATTGATTATTAATTTCGGCCATAAGGCCTCTGCGCAGGGAGTGATGTACTCCAATGTCCCTGCGTAACCCTTTCAAATGACCGAATTTGTCTTTACACTAGAAGGAGTTATTAGTGGTAGGTCTCTTATTCCAAGAGTCTAGGTAGGTAGAAACCACCGTAGTGCCAGGTTTTTGCCGTCAAGCATTAGTGTTCAAACTTTAGATGTTACTGTGTTCTGGTATGAAGGGCACTGTAACGGGTGTAATTACTGGGAATAAGAGACTAAACAACGAATGTCTCGAGGTGACGAGCGCAGTGTGGTGCCACGTAGGACTATCCCCCAAAGCGTCCCACGGCAGCGCGTGACCACATGCGTGCTACCGTCTTCTCTTGGGTCGCTCGGTGTGGGCACGCAGATTCCCCAATCTACGCACCCGCGAACCCAGAGGTCCCCTGCCTCACAGCAACGGCAGGGGGTTTCAGGCATGTGGGAATTAGGCGCCAGGGCGGTTGTTACCCCGGCGCTGTCTCCTCCTTCTTCGAGCGGGGTCGGCCCTCTCCCGATCTCGCTCTGCGGTCTCCTTCTGGACCATGACGCTCTCACAGAAGGAGACCACTGCATTCCAGTTTTCGTGCTCTGCTAACATAGCCGACACTACTGCCGGCAGAGAGAGATCTTGCCCGATCCTATCGACCAGGATCCGCCGCTCGGCGGCCCACGCGGGGCACGCCTCGAGCGTGTGCTGCGCGGTATCTTGGTCGCTTTCACAATGGTGACATTGTGCCGTGGCCTCACATCCAATCCTGTGCAGGTACGCACCGAAACAACCATGCCCGGTGAGCACCTGCGTCAGGCGGTAGGTGACGCGCTCGCTCCTTCTGAGCCAGGCTCCAAAGAGCGGCAGGACGGCCTCCACGACGCGCTTGGTCGCGTACTGCATCCGCAGGCGGTGACGCCACTTTGCAAGTGCAGGACGTAGGACTAGACCTGGGTAGCATTACAATAATTATCGGCAGGCGTGGTGCTTACCCCCAGGCACATGACTTGCTCGTTTCGCCCCTAGATTGTCTAAAACTATTTAAAAAGAAGTTACCCGTGAGATACAAAATATTTTCTTAGATAATCACCTCGCTCACAAGGCTCTACATTATGGCTCTAATAACAAAAGTACCTAAATAAAGCGTAATAAAACCGAAGCCGCTAATAACCGTTGTGTTTATTACAAAACATAGATGTGCGAAAACGGCGTGTGACGTGGATTTATGTGGCGACCCTAGCCGTCGATCAAGACATAAACACGGTTATGAAGCACCCCTGCTGATAATATTTGCTTGTTATTGTTTCCTATCGCATTTACGTCTCTAAGGGCCTGTTTAGAGGCACCACTTTCAAAACATGTAACAGTCGCACAAAAGTTGTGAATACATTTTGAGATTTTACAAGAAAATGCTTGGTTAAATCGCGGGGCCACGTTTTGTACTCCATGATACTTGATTTCGACCATAAGTTCTCAATGACAGCTCAACTACATAGTTACCACAATGCAGTCTGTTTTGCCACCACTTAACCGCACTTTTATGGAAACCACAACGGCTATAAGCATCTACAGCTGGACCATGGTTTTAAGCTTTCATTTCACACAAACCACAGTCTAACATTCGGTAAAAAAATGGCAAGTCTGAATTGGCCCTACAAAAGCTCGCAGAACAGTATAAAATGCAGATACGCCATACCAACGGAGGTGATTTGATAATAAACTCGGAACGAGTTTGATAAACCAGTCGAATTATATTGCCTGATGTTTGGAGAAAAGGCATTTGATTGCAAATATCAATCTGTATTTTGTAGTTTGTACCGTGAAATTTGAATTCGGAATCTGAATAATGTAAAATATACGATATTCCGTGTGGTGTCCAGATTAAGAATATAGCACCACTCTATCTACTCCCGTGGATTTCGTAAAAAGCGACTAAGGGCCTCTAACCGAGATGGATGGGCAGCAGCGTCCCTTCTGAACATTAGTCAAACTGCGCTCACCAACCCGCCTGCCAAGTACTGGCAAATTCCCCCTAAAACAACGACACAATTGTGAAAATTTATGGGGGAGGCCTTTGTGCAGCAGTGGATCGTGTGGTGCCGGCTCAGAATACCACCACCCCATCTCCTCCCGTGGGTGTCGTAAAAGTCGACTAAGGGATTAGCCGGAGGATGGGCAGCAGCGTCCTTCGAGTACATTAACAACTCAACTGCGATCGCCAACCCGTCTGCCAAGCGTGGCGATTATGGTAAAACCCCCCAATAAGCCCACAACATACCCATATCGGTCGTTGTGGTGATCTCTGGGGGAGGCCAGTGTCCAGCAGTGGACTACATTCGGCCGAAATGATGATGATGATGATGATGATGGACCTTCTTTGGCTGATATGATTATGTAAAGATACGATTAATAGAGGATTAACTGGTGATATTGCGAGTTATATCTATTTTTCAGAACAGGCTTTCTATTAATGTAAAGATTTGATGATTGAAAAAAAGTGATGTCAAAGACATTATCTAAAAAAATCCACATATATTTTTGTATTACAGTTAGTAAGTGTTAAATCTGTTAATTGCCTTTATATTATATACCATATTTTCATAATCTACAGTTATTATAATAAAACACTTTTAAACGGATTCTATCGCGTATATTTTAGATTTTTGTTTTTCCTGACGTTTCGAACACTTTGCAGGGTTCGTGGTCGCAGGATGACTAAGGTGACAGGCGTCGTTACAGATTTTAAAAAGTTATTTCATTTTATCTACCGTACAATTATAATCAAAAATTATTTCGATGCACGCAGTAATCACTCACAATGTCTTGATGTTTTTTAGTGTGGTGTTTGGTTTGGGACTTTACTATTTCAATAACAGGATTCCAAACTGGTGGTACCTGCCAGCCATCTTCTCTATTAAAATTAGGATGGTTTTTTATTTCAATAGCCTCACGAATAATTCTTGGTACATATCGGTTCTCTTTCGCGAGGACTTGAGGTTGATCGAAAAGAAGAAAATGGTTGGGTTTGTCTAACGCATGTTCGCACACTGCAGACTTTGTGGAGCGTCTATGCTTGACGTCAGCTATGTGTTATTTTACCTAGTGGCTATACTACGCTTTGTTTACCCTATGTATGACAACCCACACTCACAGTCAATCTTATAGACCCCTGCATCTTGTAAAGGAATGTGACACTTCACCGGTTTGAGAAGTTGGCTGATCTTCTTATGCGGCTTGAAGTAGGTTTTTATAGAAGCACGCTTTAAGATATGACCAATTCTGTCGGTGACTCCCTTAATGAATGGTCGTCGATCAACCGTGGTGGGTTTTGGGCAGCTTCTGCGACGGGGATATGGAGCTCTCAAATTGTTTCGCTGGAGAACTTTCTTCACATGGTGAAGTTCCCCTGCCAGATGGCTGGGGTCGCAGATGCCGTGTGCTCTCTGTCACAAAGATTTATAATAGATATAATAGATTTATAATAGCTAACTGACAAGGATGGTGGTGAGAGGTGGCAAGGTGACAACCTTAGTCATCCTGCGACCACGAACCCTGCAAAGTGTTCGAAACGTCAGGAAAAACAAAAATCTAAAATATACCTACGCGATAGAATCCGTTTAAAAGTGTTTTTTTATAATGTGTAATACTCGCGAAAACCTAAGACATTATTATGTGAACCAACCACAGTTATGTTAAATAAGTTAAGGCTCAATAAAATCAACATCTATACAAATAGATAAAATTGAATTGTCTGTTTGTAATGTCAAAATTGCCGTGCCGTGTGGTGCTGGCTCAGAATACCACTAACCCATCCGTCCCGTGGGTATCGTAAAAGTCGACTAAGGGATTAGCCAGATTACATTAACAACTCAACTGCGATCGCCAACCCGTCTGCCAAGCGTGGCGATTATGGCAAAACCCTCCAATGAGCCCACAAAACAGATATCATATCGGTTGCTGTGGTGCTCTTCCGAATTGGAATTATACCAAATTGGGTTATCACCGTTATTTCAATTCTGTATTCAAGGATGGATGTTTGAGCTTAGAGAATTGCACTTCAGACCGCGCGCTTCGAGCAAGCATACAGCGTGCCGACTGCGAGCGATCTGCTTGCCGACGCCACCAGTGCCGCCCATTAAACATTAGACACGCGTTCGAGATCACGCACTATAATGTGCGCTGAGTGAATAGCAATAAGTCGAACCCTGACTGTCGGCGCTTAGAAGACCAACATGATGGCGAATAAATGTCGCAGATGACTGGGACTGACGCTGATCTCCTCGAGAGTCTCGTCCCAGTGTTTATCACCGTCAAGTAAATGGAGCGCTCCGTAGTCTGCGTGATAATTGGGAAACTTAACGGCATCAAAAGCACCGTATGTAGTAAAATGCGCAATAAATAGCACTTGCCTTTATTTGGATGAACAGTGTAGACCTTACCCAATGCGGCTTCTTTCATAACTCCTGAGAAACCATATACTGTACGCCCACGTTGACGTCGATCAAACACGCATCTTTGCTTCTCGTACGTATAGTATGACGGCATCTCGCCATTCGTTCACGATTTGGCGAACAGATCCTCTTCGCACAGTTGAAAAAATACGAAATACGTAGTTTGACGCGGATTTTCCAAGCGCTCTATGACATCTACAGTTTTTTTTAAACTTTGCCCCTCACTAGGATTTCTCCTGTGTCGTGGGTGCGTTTACAGACACATACAATACACCCAGACCCGGAACAACTACCTGAAGATCACACAAATATTTGTTCCGTGCGGGAATCGAACCCACGACCCGGAGCGTGGCAGCCGACTGTATCAGCCACTGCACTAACCGTGCCGTCTTGAAATAAATTAATGCCGTCTTGAATTGAAATAAATTCGCTATCCATTCTCTAAATGTACGTCCATATGCATGAACGTTGGATGTTGATGACGTATAGACACGTCGCAGTGTAGATACTCTGCGAGCTCGATTGCGATTCACACTGGGTGTAAGGGTGAGATTCAGAAACGAGTCTAACCGTGAACTTACGCTTCCATATGTCAAAATGCACTACATACGCTCATAATTGTATTCACAGACGATCGGAACACAACTTAAGCTTAGCGTAAACTAAGTTAAGCCAAGTAGTGAAAATCAACTACTTTGGGCGAATCTAGCGCCACTAAGCCGGCAAAGGTGTGCTTGTCCAACGGGAACTTTGAATTATGGATATATGAGAAAGTTGTTTACTTTGATTGTTATAATTCTAATTAGCTTTGTACTATGGAGGCTACATTAGTCCAATATGTTCAACTATTTAACAAAATATCGTCCTTACTTACTCGCAGTAATACAGCATGTAAGAATAATTATGTACAGAATAATTAACTTATCTGATTATTATATGACCTTGTTATTTCAGTCCACATCCCCAAATTTCTTTTTATTCAAGTCTGCTTCATTATTTTTACTTCTAGTATGGTGGATGTGGAGTTTCGTATAGTCATTTATACTCGTAAAATGTTCATATATTCCTACGATTTACAACAAAGTAAAGTAGATTTGATTGAGATTTGTGTTCGATATTTTGTTTCGCTCCCTCCAATGGCATTTCGTATATTGCTATCCTTATTTATTTTTATTTATGCCTGTCCAAACCATATCTCACCGATAAACATTCTCATATTAAAAATGGCCATAGAGAAAAGAGTTCAAACTTAGCCAAGACCGACGTAAGTTTGAGAGGGACTGTGTCTCTGAATACGAATTTTAAAGATGTGCTTAGCCACTACTTGGCTTAGAGCGTTCTTAGCCCGTCTTACGTTCATGTCTCTGAATCTCACCCTTTATCTCTGAGGCGCGTGATGCAGCATGGCGCTTGCGAGACGTGCTTCATATCGTTCATCACTATCTTGTGATCGAGAGGCGAGTGGCGCTGCATGCTGCTTTCTGCAGTTAAAGAGGAATATCTTTCAAGGCTCATGGGCTTTTAAGATGCAAAGGCTAGCTCGATTTCTCAAAACTGCAGTTGATCGTGAGGCTCAGTTGCTACTAAACGTGAATTCAATGCTCTATACACAGAGCATTGCACTGGAGCTTCGAAAGATATTCGTCTTCTTTCTAAAAGGCATGTAAAATTCCCTTTTGAATTCGATATCAATAACAACCAAATTAATCAACACTGGGCTGTAAGAATCGGCAATTGTTCAAATAATTCAGATATAAATAAAATTTCGTAGGTAAGGTTAGTAAGAAGTAAGTTGTTGATAAAAGTTCAACAAAATCACGGACACTGACGGCACGGTTGGTGCAGTGGCTGATACCAGTTGCGAAAGGTTACGAAATAAACTTTCTCATTTTAAAAATCTGTCGTTTAGCTCTCTTTAGATATAGCGTGATAATAATGTATCTTTTTAATAATTCTTATTACGTACTGATAACGAATGTGTTCACTTGTGTGATTGTTTCATAATATTCGCTGTAAAACAAAACTTTGTAGACATATTGTTATACTACTCACCTCCCATGTACAAAAGCGTGCTGATTTGTATTCTAGATCCATTCTTGGACAGTAATGGATTTTTTTGCCAAATTTCAACTAATTCTATACTGTAGTTTTAGCGGTAACATCCAACATAGAAACAGACAAACAGACAGAAATAAAAAAAATGCAGTTTTGGCATCTGTCTCGTTCCTCGAGCACGGGCAGTGATTTTTTTCAAAAAATATTAATTGTACAGTATTTGTCTCTCTACGATTTTATTATAGTATATAGATAGAAGATGATTGTATATATTGGATTTCAAGGGTAATTTTTATCGCGGATTTCTTGTTATTTTTCTATAAAAGTAGCTTAAGATACTTATAACATCAGATATCTGCTAGTGAAAGTCCCGTCATAATCGGTGTAGCCGTTTCGGAGATTAGTCGGAACAAACAGACATTAC
Source organism: Diloba caeruleocephala (assembly GCA_947459985.1). Lineage (NCBI taxonomy): Eukaryota > Metazoa > Arthropoda > Insecta > Lepidoptera > Noctuidae > Diloba > Diloba caeruleocephala. The sequence goes on from OX381618.1 coordinate 12,200,631, forward strand.
AGTTATTTTGTTATAAGTACCGTATATACTTTTATATGCATTTAATAAAAAGCCAAACAAACAGAAAACAAAGCGGCGGTTGTTACCTCGGCTCCGTGTCCTCCTTCTCCGAGCGGGATCGGCCCTCTCTCACAACCCTAAGTCTCGTATCTACGTGAACGCTTTGAGTATCTTGTGCCTAGGGATACAGCCTGTTGTACATCTTCTCTTATCCTTCGTACTCCTCATCATATCACCAGCGATTATGATGTGTATTTACATGATAAAAAAAATTACATGATGGTGTGTATGTATTTACAGTACGCGGAGTGCATCTCTGCAATTCTTTCCCACACTAATTAAGCGACAGCCCTTCTCTAGAAGTTTTCAAGAAAAGACTCAAACAGCATTTGCTCTCTGTATGACTTATAAGTATGTATGTGCAGCATATACTTGGATTCATCAGGTCGTTTGTCCATCCCTATGGGACGGCCCATGGTGAGTTTTCCGGTCTCCACTCGATAACTTTTTTTGCCCCAACGGCCGTCAGTTCTACGAGCAATGTGTCATGATTTGGGTGTGCTTACATGAAACAGTCCATTTAGTACTAATAAGAACTCAGTAATTCATGATATTCATTTTCATTTGGAACCAACTAATCAAATTAATTTTCGCATTGTTGTTATTATAATTGAACATAATGTTATGGCGAAACGTAATTACCTAGTACCAAATTTGCCTAATAAATGCATATTGTTCCGTACACTATTTTACGGTTCTCGGGATGCAAGTTATTTCGTAACAACACATTAAACTTAATCAGCGTCAGATCTACGCAACGAATAACTAGTTACGTTGCTATACAAGTATGCGTAGCTCAGGGCTTTATCGGTGTGTATTTTTTGAGTGGCAAGGTTTTTATGTGATATTTATTTTCTGCTGCTTATCCCTAATTATAGCTTTGGAGTATGCAACTCTACTAATATGCCTTGGTTCTCTGAGATTGCTTGGGGTACAATCATTATTAAATATTTTGTGTCTTGCTTATGATGTTAAAGCTGAATGAAATTACTGGTTTTGTAAAAGTTATTTTTATACTTTCTCAAGTTAGCTATTTCCTGGTGGTAATCGTCACGCCTGCCCGTATCAATTGTAATGCTATCCAGAACTAGCCTCACGTGGCACCACACTGCGATCTTCACCTCAAGACATAAGATTTTTAGTCTCTTGTGCGCAGTAATTTCACTAGCTACGATGCCCTACAATCTGGAACACAGTAATGTCTCAACTGTGGCCCCCTACCTTACATATAGCAGCGGTAGGGGTTTCAGGCGTATGGGATATAGGTGCCAGGGCGTTTGTTACCCCGGCGCCATCTCCTCCGTTTTCGAGCAGGATCGGCCATCTCCCGATCCCGATCTGCGGTCTCCTTCTGAAGTATGCCGCTCTCACAGAAGGAGACCACTGCAGGCATAGGCAACACTACTGCATGCAGAGAGAGATCGCAAACTGCGTCCGCAGGCGATATCACCACATCTCGAAAGCGCACCGCCAAGCCAGCTGCCTCAGCCTATCGAACGCCCCTAGAGGCGTGCCTTGGCTGCTCTGGCGGAAGATGGTGCCTACATAGCCGGAGTCTTACAATAAGAGATCTTATTTTTTCTAAAACTCCTGGGTGGTGCCAGGTTCTTGAGAATATACGCATCAGAGCCGCCCAGCAGTGTAACGCCTTTAGGCATACCTCGAAAGAGCCTGTAGAGTGTTCACCTCGTCGGCCTCGTAGCACCCAGTACTGCACACTCGGTGGCACGTGTGCAATAAGATACCTACCACCTGTATAAGTTGTAAATCTCATTAAAAGTTGTAAGACTGTATAACAAGAAGTGCCTTTGCGGCACCACCCTTAGGGGGCTTGCCTACAGGTAGTTTAAGGGTTCGAATTAAGACACTAGAACTTGTTATAACTATAATTTATTGCCTAAAATTCGGTGGCCGCTTCAAGACTTGGTTTCTTATAGTAGTAGGTAGATTATTAGGATAGGGTACACTGGCCTGAACTGTAGCTTGTGGAACCTTTCAAAGCTCCGATCCAGTTAGTAACGCTTCAGTTGCAGCTACCAACGTCCAGGTTATTCCGTAGGTGTTTGGTCTCCTTCAAAGCTATATAATATATAATCCCCTTCACCTTCGCCAGGAGTTATGATTTGCGTAAGGGAGTAAGGGTAGACTTGAAATCCCTAGACGAATTTCGCCGCGATCTAATTAGCGGTACAGTTTTGTGGCTTGGTGAAACAAGTGATGCAGCCGTCTTATTCGACGCTTGAAAATGGAATGAACTATCCAGTATAATATTGTAGTCTTTGGAATGAATGTTCGGATTTCCGAAACTATCCGAATGACCAATCGTTGACGCAGTTTGGAAGCGGTTGGTTTAGAGATGCGCAAGTGCATTATAAGCGAGAACTTTAGTGATTAACATGTACTTGTAGATTCTGTATAATATTTACATAGTATTAATGTTGGTGCGCCGTGTGGTGCCGGCTCAGAATAACACCACCCCATTTCCTCCCGTGGCTGTCATAAAAGTCGACTAAGGGATTAGCCGGAGGATGGGCGGCAGCGTAGTACATTAACAACTTAACTGCGATCGCCAACCCGTCTGCCAAGCGTGACGATTATGGCAAAACCCCCCAATGAGCCCACAACACACCCATATCGGTCGTTGTGGTAATCTTTGGGTGAGGCCTGTGTCCAGCAGTGGACTTCGATCAGCCGAAATGATGATGACTTACTTTCTTTAGGGAAATCACCCCACTGAGTTGTAAGAACAGAAACAGGTCCGAGTCGGCGCGTTGTGTTTTGCGCGCGTCCCTCCGAAGGGATGCGCCTCTGGCTAGGTTGCATAGAGACCGGGTCCTTCAGACCAAGTGTAGGGCTGGTTCCAATTCCAATTCCATTAATATTTTAAGTTGTAACTATAATTGTATGTATATGTATCTATTACTTTATGAAGTAGCGTAGAAATTAGTTATTAGTTTATATTATTTAAGTTTTAAGTGTAAATATATTTTTATTTAGGACATTTAGCTTATTTTAAGTGTAACTTGCAAGTGAAACGTTACACGTTTTCACAATAATTGTATCGTTCAGCTTGTATTTAAGCCAGTGGTAGGAGGTAAAATATAAACATAAGTTGGACTATACAGACTAGGGTGAACGAACTAGGTTAAAGCTGAACTATTTAAGTGAACAGTGCTAGGTCGCCCCAAGCATCAAGTTTAAAGTTACGAACGAACCTGTAAATGTACGAATAAGAATGAAAAGAAACTGAATAGTTTCCTTCGACACAACTGAAGAATAACTCAATTTTATTGATTCAAATAAAGACTTGCTTACTAAGAATTTCATATAAAGTTGGTCCAATACAAATGCGGGCTCAGATCGTAAATGTATCGTTCAGTTACAGTGGGAAGGTGTTTTTATATTTAGTCATAAAACACACGTGGCCCTCAACCCTAGTGACGTTACTCTACAAAGCACTACCTGTAATAAAGACTTTTCAAAGGCTATTGAACCAAACACCATATTTAGTATGAACCGAATATGGGCACATTCGGTATTTCACGATTTTGTTTAATAAAAACATTTTCGAGTGTAATTTTTTGTAAACAAAAGGGTACCGAACAACAGTAAAGGAACCTAGCATTTTTGTAGAAATTAAAGGTTGGTATTTAACGTTATACTTTTTAGGCTCGTTGCGTTGGTGGTGAAATTACAGTATGCAACATAATGCGTGCGCGTCATGCGATGGAGGTTTTTCACCATAAAGTTTGCCGTCAAAGAGAATTAATTATTTTTTGTAAGCTAAAGAAGTATAACTTCTTACGCCCGTACATAATTACTTACACGTATCTGCGTTTTATTTCGTTATTATTTACAGATCTTTCTCGAGAGTTGAGGACGGTGGCAAAGTAACAAATACAATAAAAATAATGGTCTTGTCTCAATACGGGTTAATAGCCTCTACAAAGAGAAACCCGGTCTTTTGATAGGCTGACGCGGAGACATGGGTCCAACACGCAGAGGTCCTTTAGAGAATTTTAATCTAAAATGTAATGAGACACTAACCGGGAATTCCCCATAGCTGCACATTAAAATGAAGTCACGGGTTGTCCCCGGTTGTGTAAGACCAATAGTCTTAGATGGAAATTATAACGATAAGTTCTACAACAGACGGCGATTCGCCACTACAGACGACAGGGAGCCACACGCAACGGCAGGTGAGCGACTCGAGTGTCGAGAGGTGCGGCACCGGTTTCACAATTGCGCGTCTTGAAGACTTGAAGCGGGTCTACTCATTATTAGGCACGAGCATAGCGGCTAACTAAGGCAAGTTAGAGTAGAAAGTCCTGCGGGTACTCATGTGGTTCCACTCCAACCGATCAATAAAGGCAAGCCGGAGACGAGGCCCTGACCGACTCTCCGGGGCATTCGGGTATGCAGTGTCGCCACTCACATACAGCTTGCCACAAGCTGCCTTGCGTTTTAATAAATAAAATAATAAATACATTATGTTGTATTTACTCGTAATTGTTTTTAATTAATCCAGTTTATAATTTTAGTTTAGTTTAGTTTTAGTAGTTCAGTTTATAATCCAATTTAAGTATTTTTTATTTACACGATATTAATAACTTAATCATGTGCGTGCTTAATTATATGGTATCATAGTTCCAACAACTCTCAAGAGAAGTTTGTGGGACTTCAGTGCCTCTGAAGCTTTTAAAACAGCCGCCAATTAAAAGTTGCGCTTTATGTACAGAAGTAATTAATTAGTGACTGGCATACCATGAGGTGTAATATAGTAAGCTTGAGATAGTTAAAAGAAAATTTAAATATAAGAAAAATCTATAGCAATTTATCTTTAACTTCCAAATTACTGCAATAGATGATCCATTGCAGAATTATAGTTTTCTTTTGGTTATTTCCAACTCACTATATAACTCACCTCACGGGATTTTGTTTTAATTTCAATATATCGTTTCGGCTGTTATTTTCGATTTGTTAGATAGTTTTATAATAAGATTATATGTCTACGAGTATGTTGTTGTTGTCTACGCCTGACATGGTGCGTGAATATATTATTGAATAAAAAAAATATTAAACATATTTCCATTACATGTTGTTTCTACTTTCATGTGTAATAGTGGTACATAAGGCGGACTTAATGCCATGTGGCACCCTCTACCAGTCAACCTTTGCAATAAAAAAGGAATGCATTGTAAGAGGTAGAATAAACAACTATTTCCATAATAATAAGAAATCCTCGGGGCAATCGTTATTTCACCATAATGAAATCGCGGAGGGCAGATTAAAGTAGTTTCTCCAACACTTCCTCCCTTTTGACACATAAAAGTATATCATAAGGAGACCTATTAACAAGCTTACAGTAGCAGGGCAGCTTGTGGCGAGCTGTGAGTGGTGACACTGCGTATACGATCAGAGGGGGTCACCAGAGCTATACAGGGTGGAAGTGTCTAATGGCGTAATAACGGGGAAACCCACTCCGAGTCTTCTAGATGGGCGGTAGTAAACCCGGTGCCGCACCTCTTGATACCCCGAACCATTCACACCAGTGCTGTGTGTAGACGGCCTATCTTGTTTGCGGGGAGACACCGTCTGCCACAGATTTTCGCTATATATGTAGGTTGAAAGGCAGACAGAAACAAGTTTTCTTTCCTTAAAACACCCATTATAATAGACCTTATCATTATAGTTTCCATCTCATACAATAGATACAAACAACAAACAATATGTACAATCCGAGATTCCATTTCATAGTGCAGTCATGGAGACTGCTCGATTAGTATCCCATTTCATTTTAGATTAAAATTCTCTAAAGAGCTTCTGCGTGTTGACCCCATATCGCCGCGTAAGCTTATCAAAAGACCGGGTTACTCTTAGCAAAGGCTATTAACCTGTGAATAGAGAGAGGGACATGTAGGTAGATAATAAGATATACATACATACAAATCTCAAAAAACATAAGTACGGTAAACTACATTAAATTAAAATATACGACATACAATACGTAGTTAGATCCTAATAATCTTTATATCCGTGTGGTGTCCAGATTAAGAATATAGCACCACTCCATCTCATCCCGTGGAAGTCGTAAAAGGCGACTCAGGGACTCTAAACCAGAGGGGTGGGCAGCAGCGTCCTTTCTGTGGAACAGTAGCCATTCTACGCTCACCAACCCGCCTGCTAAGCGTGGTGAGTACTGGCAAATTCCCATATGATGACACAATTGTTGAAATCTATGGGGGAGGCCTTTGTTCAGTAGTGGATGTTGTATGGCCGATATGATGAATCTTTACAACACACTCATTTAGTATCACCACGAGTCACGTCCTTGCTCTACTTGGGGTCACCTCAGTGAAGACGAAAACATTGTTTATTATGTAGGTGCTTAAAAGTAGAGAGAATGATAATAATGGAAAAGCCTTTTACAATCCTTATTTACATTTATGATAAAGGCTACTTAAAGTAACGGCTGACGCTCACGAACAATATGAGTTTCATCTTTTTGTTTTTGTGTGTCTGGGAATAAAAAATGAACAATATACAGCGTTAGACGAGGAAAACCTTAGGGACAGCGGGTGTCAAAAGTCGGCTTATAATCAGATTTTTTAAAATAATTATCACATCATCTAGTTATTGTTCTAAATTTAGATTAATACTGTTATTTGTGGTATTCTCTATTTTTTATATCATAAACTAGTGTTTAAAATATCCGTTACTTTATCATATATATGTACTACGTTTAAAGAAATATAATAATTGGCAAGTTTTCAGACCTAATGTTTGTTTGAAACTTAGTACAATCATTACTCATTTTTGATATACGGTTTTAGTACTTGTACAGTCAGCTTAATAAGTCAACATCGAGTAGGCAACCTTAATATATTTGCTAGGTATATTTGATGCCTAGATGGAGAGCCTCCCTTCGGTGCCGACGATGATCACTCCGGTGGTTTTAGCCGGTAGGAGTCCGGCATGCCCCTTCGCCTTTTCCCGGGGCGAAGGAAGTATATGAGGTATCTATATATCCAAGGGATCAATAAAAAATTAATAAAAACATAGGTATATTTGATGTAAAACTTATATTTTGTGTAATTATTAGATTCGTGTTAAGAAGTGTGCAGTTTTTTAATTGTAACTATGGGGAAAAAGGTGTACTGTTCCTCCATAAAAACGGTAGGATCCTCCAACCAGGCGGGTGTTATGCCTGGCGGGCCGAATACTAATAGTTGATGTTGGACGTCTACATAAATGCAGCGTTGTGCGAATACTTTACATGATTGTATGATTCAGGATTATTTGACGTCATCGAAGAGTGCAATTAATTTTGAAGTAGATGTTCCTGTAAGTTGCAGTCATATGGCGGCGATGTAGGAGTCGCCACATAGCTGTAGTTACTAGTGAGGTCCAAAGGTCAAAATTCGACCATAATATTTTTATAATAATTCGTTTCAACTTTCTGCACTCCTCCTCCATATAATCTTTAACTATACCAAATCTCACACTCCTCCGTGCACGCAATGTGCTTAAAAAGGGGCACAGCGATTTTTCTTCATGTATTAATATTACAGATAGTTTAGTACTCAAGTAAAAGTCGGTTTGAAATGAGATAGATTTTCTTGTAAATTACTTAACATACCAGTTAATACAATGTTTTAAATTATTACTTGTTCTCTCTGTGAACAGTGTAGAATATAAAGTAAACGTAATACAATTATGAGTCCCGACGAACAAGTTATGAACCCAAAATAAGTCGTTGGTCTTGAAAGACACTCTTTTACTTCAAATTAAAACGACGGAGGGTATTTCGCTACATATCAGCCTCTGCAATAAATGCCGAAAGCGATTTAGGGTTAGGTCTCTTTTGGACTTGGTATATTATGTATACATTACAATATTGTTGAATATTGTAATGAACGAGTGAAATTTTACTACGTGTTGAGTGAATCTGAAAATCAGAATGCAAAAATACAAAGGTTTTATGAAATACTGACCAGCAGTGCACGGTTTAATATTAACAACTATAACACGATTTTGTCTCATATATGGAACAACGGTAGGGCTGGGAAGTCTTGCCATCGTTAAAGCTTTATTGCTCCGACAGATGTTTATGAATTATGTCCACCCGAAGTGATTCATAAATCTTATATTTTTTGTGCAAATGTTAAATTATTGTTCTTAATAAAACCGGGAGTTATTTGTTTTAGGCCTGGACATTAAAAGGAGAATACAGGGTCAAAGCCAGCGTCGTTCGTTCGTAGTAAGGTAGAATTTCTAAAATTATACAGATATGAATCTGAATTTAATTTAATTATTTTTTTCTTTTTTTTTTAATGTTGCTCCACTCTAGGATTTTTCCTGTGTCGTGGGTGCGTTTACAGACATTCCACATACAATACACCCAGACCCGGAACAACTACCTGCAGATCATACGAATATTTGTTCCGTGCAGGAATCGAACCCACGACCCGGAGCTCGGCAGCCGACTGTATCAGCCGCTGCACCAACCGTGCCGTCAATTTTATCTGGGCCTACTTTTGATTTTTAAAATTAGTCTATAAAATATGTAATCAATTTACATACACACGCATATAGATCAGTTTTATAAATCATTAATATAATAAATGTATATTTTGATAACTCTAAGATTGTGAAAAATGGCACACCAGAGATCCAAGACACAAATTATGTTCTCGTTGACCAACGACAACAATGCTATTGCTATTACTATTACTACTATCCATTATATCGCCTGGGCTTCCAGTGTTATTAAGTATAGTTCCTGTTTTCCGACTGGAACGCATACATATAATAAACATTTTTTTTTGTTGAAAACATGTAACTAACTATTTTCGTTCATCATCATCTCAGCCAAAGGACGTCCACTGCTGAACAAAGGCCGCCCCCATAGAATTCCACAACTGTGTCAACATTTAGGGATTTCCCAATACTCACCACCCTTGCCAGGCGGGTTGGTGTGCGCGAATGATGTTGTTCCACAGAAGGGACGCTGCTTCCCATCCTTTAGTTCAGAGTCCCTTAGTCACCTTTTACGACATCCACGGGAAGAGATGGAGTGGTGTTATATTCTTAATCCGGACACCACGCGGATGGATTTCTTTTATTGCTACTAACTTTGGTGGTGCCAACAAAGATCTGAAAACAGACACAAATACTGCTGAACATCAGCCCATAAACGTCCACTGCCGAATATGGACCTCCCAATGATCCTTACAAGTCATAGGGGTTTTGTTATAATCACCAAGCTCGGCAGGCTGGCAAATGATCAGAGTATATTGTTATTAGCACATCGGAGGATACTGCTGCTCATCCTCTTGATCACTTTCGACCCCTGTGGGTGGAGATAAGTGGTCTATTCTCTGCCGGGCATAACACGGAACTAAAATTTAAAGGTTGTTTAAAACTGTTATTTCCCCAGAGAAGTTGGGACTAGGTGTCTCACAGTTCATCATTTCAGCCGAACAAAGTCTACTGTTGGACATAGGCCTCCCTCAAAGATCGCCACAACGACCAGTCTGGGTGTATTGTGTGGTCTCATTGGAGGGTTTTGCCATAATCGCCACGCTTGGCAGGCGGGTTGGCGATCGCAGTTGAGTTGTTAATGTACTCGAAGGACGCTGCTGCCCATCCTCCGGCTGATCCCTTAGTCGACTTTTACGACACCCATAGGAGGAGATGGGGTAGTGGCATTCTGAGCCGGCACCACACGGTATTAGTCTACCTTATTTGAGTACGGACCGACTATTGATAAACTTGTGATCGATAAAGTTTAAAGGCAAGAGTTCGGACACTGTTTAAGGACATGTCTGGGGTAGTTGTTTAATACTAAAGTACACCATCCAATGAATTTGGTTGCTAAAGTATATCTGTAGTTTAAACTTTATGAGATGTTTTAATTGCCTTATAATTGAAGCGTTAATTCGTATTCCGAAATAAATGGGTACTCGTGTTTTATAAGTCACAATTTAGTAGAAATTAGCAGGATGTGTTTTTATCCTTCAATTTTATTTATCAGACGTAATTATTTTAGAAAGCACAGCGCACCTTTCTCAGCCCCTTTTGAAGAACTTCTACTCTTAAAGATAAGATTTTTTATATAACTATCCACGCAGCATCTTGCTTAACTTAACTGCTTATACATAGTGTCAAAGTAACAAAAAAATTGATTATTATTTCAGTTTTTATTTAATCATCAACAAGGCTAGAGTAATTATCTCTACACGATTTGAAAAACATCCGTGTGGTGTCTGGATTAAGAATATAGCAACACCTCATCTCCATTCTCCTCCCGTGAATAACGTAAAAGGCGAAAGAGAATCTTAACCAGACGAACAGCAGCGTCTCTTCTGTGTGTCTAACTAAAGTCTAACTTGTGTGTCTGTCTGTCTGTGTGTTTGTCACAGCCAATTTTCTTCTGTGGAAAAGTAGCTACATTTCGCTCACCAACCCGCCTGCAAAGGGTGGTGAGTACTGCAAAATTCCCCACAAAGTGATTACACAATTGTGGAAATCTATGAGGGAGGCCAGAAGTTAACGGTCATTGGCAGATGTGATGTGATGATGTGATTTCAAAAGGTGTAAAAAGCTTTTAAAACAGTTTTTCTAAAATTGAGACCCATATTAAAGCTTTTGCATAGTTCTTCAGAAGGTTTAAGAAAAAAATATAATAAATGACCCTGTCACTTGCAAACAGCGACGGTTAACGAATATGAACGGTGCAGGGCTATGCCTCATCCGAAGGCATGCTGGCAAGTAAAAAAACCTAATGAACAGAAATTAAATATTAAATTTTTCACCTCCACTGTACAGTTAATTAGGGAAAGCTCGTCGGGTAGTGAATCCGGTCGTAAAGATATGGTATCTGGTGTTGGGTTGGATTTTATTGTTATTGAACGTAAATCATGGACCGGTTTATTCATTTGGGACATTTGGGACACTTTAGGGTTGATACATGATGTTTGGCGATTGGAAGTCACATGTAGCGTGGAGTATGAAATTCATAGATATTACGGTGCAGAACAACAGTATTATTTGTATTGTAAAATTTGTATCTACTTAATAATATAGCAATGAGGCAGACTATTATTGGCTTTGTATTGCTACTGCTGGATAGAGGCCACTCCATATTTTTAGGGTTATATACGTCCGAATGAAAAAACGGCACAACCCGTATAGGATAACTTGTGTGTCTGTCTGTCTGTGTGTTTGTCACAGCCAATTTACCCAAAATCTATTGAACTGATTACCGACCTAAATCAATGAATTTTGAATATATCTAGAGGTCAATTTTGTGGACAAATTAGAAAATATATAAAAGTTTCACCTACTCTTCCGTATCACATATCAAATAAAAGAGCTTGTTTCACAACCTAGGGAGGTAGGTATCAAATATCTTCTAATATATAAAATTCTCGTGTCACAGTGTTAGTTACCATACTCCTCCGAAACGGCTAAACCGATTTTTATGAAATTTTATATGCATATTTAGTAGGTCTGAGAATCGGCGACTATCTATTTTTCATACCCCTAAATGATAAGGGTTGTCCACCACTAACATTACTTTTTAATTTTTTTAACAATTGTTTTATTTTTATTTTTTACAATGTGGTATTAAAAACTACATACAACCCTAAATTTTCACCTTTCTATCACCAACCCCTATTTTTTTAATGGTTGTTTTAGTAATTTTTCATCCCGCTCGATAACTGATCAATTATCACTTGGTAAGTTAGCCCCCCTAGGCGTCTACCGGTGTCACTTCTCGCCCAGTAAACAGCACGGAGTAGGGATGAGACCGAAGCCGGTCTCCTGTTTCTCTCACACAATAAACCTTCTCTCACACCCTCCACTGTTTTCGGCCATTATATTAATATATGCATCAAGCGTATAACATTTACAATTATCATTTTACTATACTGAATGTTATCTCGAATAGGCGCCGAAACGGCTCAACGGTTGTCAATGAAAATTTTCGGGAGCAATACATGAATTATAACTTAAATTTTCATGTTTGTTCCAATTTTATATCTCGCAGCAGGGTCCAGAATACATGAATAGGTGTAAATATAATTTGCGCCTAGCGTAGCGGGCGGGTACGGCTAGTTTTTTTATAATTTTAAAACAAATAGTTCATAGTTATTTAATAAAACACGGACGAAAATTGGCAATCTCAACCTTTAAGAAGTCTATATGATCTTAAAACGACATGGTAAATCTTTCAATATTGTCCGTACAAACTTACATTTGCAGTTGGATTGTTTTACAACTCCAATCTTAAGTATGTTCTTAGGATAAGTTATTGGTACAAGACAGAATTCAACAATAGACAATATACTCAGCAATTTCCTTCTACAATCCGGTACCATATATACTTTATCTAGTAACCGTAAACAAATCTGGGTCAGATTAAAAACATGGTAGATAACATGTTATCGTACGGAACCCCTTCGCGCGAGTTCAACTCGCACTTGTCTGGTTTTTTTAAAGTACGTGATCTATCTTGTTGTTTCCATGATGCCATATCATAGATTATACACAGCTTCTATTGATTATATGGCTTGACAGATTATGTAATATCATAGACTGTTTTTTTTTAATACAGTATTATCAATTATTTAATTAATTTTTAGATTGCAGTATATTATGTTGATTATATGTCCTTTATTTTAAAGCCTACTTTAAGGCCAATATTTAATGTTACATTAGGATATTGACTCGATCTTAACAATTTTAATAATATTCAGTTACATGTATCAAATTAAGAACATTAGTGTTATTAACTAACTTCCGAGGGCTCAGAACTTGTTAACTAAGGGAATTTAATAATCTTACAATCGGCAACATGGATTTAGTTTAATAAGCATTAAGTTGCCTTTGTATTGGGACTTTGTGAACTTTAAAGTTATGTCAAAGGCGGTCTGACTACAACCATTGGAGTATTCTTCGCCAGATCTGTTTGTGAAGGCATAGCTTGAACAACGACCAGTAGCCACCAATAGAGTAATTGTGGGACTTGAAAATAAACTGTTCAGAAATTCAACGCGAACAATGTTTAAATATCTTTACAAATAAATTAAATTTGGAATGTCTGTATGTAATGTAATGTCAAAATAAAACTTTTTAAGAACTTTTTTGGAGTAATCGGTATACATGCATAAAAAAAAATACGCATCGAATTGAGAATCTCCTCCTTTTTGAAGTCGGTAATAACATATCCTTACTAAATGCATATGAAAGCATATACGGAACTATTTTTTGTAATGTTTTGTCTATTTGTGCTAATCTCTGAAACGGCTGGACCGATTTTGACGGGACTTTCACGTGCAGATAGCTGATGTTATAAGGGGTAAATTAAGTATTTTAACTTTTATTTTAGAAATAGATATATCTATATACTATATGTCAACTGTCTATGCCGTAGTACTCTAAATAATTTATATATAATCCAATTTCTTTTAAATTGAACGGCGGGTGAAACCGCGGGCCGAAGCTAGTTATAATTATAAACTAAAGTCCGAAGATGGATTTCAAAATAGTTGGCATTAAATAGTTTTATGCTGTTATTTAATCAGCTTGAGTGTTGAAACTTTACACCGCTTTGAGGAGCTCATAGCACTCACTGATCGTTTACCGATCAGTGAGTGCAACCTTAAGTAACGCTCGGCGCGGTCAGTCTATGGATGGGTGACCGCATTGTGGAATTTGAACTGAGAGTTTCCTTGTTCGGAGAGTGCGTAGAATCATCGGTCCTTTTTTTATTGGTCTCTAGTGGAAATTCTTCATGAACTTCCTTCGCCCCGGAGAAGGGCGAAGGGGTAGGGGTGTGCCAGACTCCTATCGGCTAAAACCACTTGGGCGGTCATCTTCGGCACCAAAGCGGGGCTCTAGGTCCTCCTGAGATCACAATAGAGCCACCTATTATGCCACGCCTTTAGACACATCTCGGAGGGGATGAATGTAAAGCAGCCACCCTCTCTAGAGAGGGAAGCCAACAGTTCAGTTCACGCTTTCGCCACTCTAATGGAGGGATCGTGTCTGATCATAGACCCATGCATCCGTCTCCGTCAAGATGTCAAAAGGCAGAAAGCGCGGCAGAAGAGTCGCTACCTCGTAGGACACTGGCCTGTATCCCCGTACGATCCGTATAGTCACTCTGCACTGCAGGCCGTGAAGTTTGTGTCTGCGGCGCTGGATCTCTGAATGACCATATAGGCGCCCCGTAGAGGGCCACGGACCACACGACCCTCCGTAGAGAAAGCGAACTTCCTCGCTCGGTCCCCCGAGATTGGGCAGCACCCGGTGTAATACACCCAGACCCAGAGCATGGATTTTGGCCATGGCAATTGCTACCACTCGCTCGGCAAGCCGGATAGTTCCCTCGAAGGACTCCCTACTGACAAACACAAGAGTGTCATCAGCGTAACAGGCTGCAAGCTAACGCCAGCGGGGAGAACGACACACAGGACCGCGTCGTAGGCGAAGTTTCATAAGATGGGGCCGAGAACCAACCCCTACGGAACCCTGCAGAATCGTCGGTCCTGGTTATTGTCATTAGATGGTAGTCGTTAAGCCAAGTGGGAGGACTATGGGCGGCTTGAACAAATTTGCCACAAGGTTGCCAAAGTAAAAAACCCAACAAAAGATCATTACATTTGATTGTGTATTAATATTTTATGCGTAACAACTGCAATCTTGGTCGACACACTTTTAGGCTTTAAGCTACTCGTAACGGCTGTCAAATATATTTGTAAAGCTGTTCTATTCATTGCGCTGTATGTTCTAAAAATCTTCTCTACTGCTGCTATGACCGTACCAAGCAGGCTTAACCACTCAGATTGATAGACCTGCGCAGTAGCGTAAATAGTAGTAATAATTTTCGGAATATTTTTCGGGTTTCATTACTAAATTAAAATACTAGGTTATAATTTCATACCAACACAGATTTAATGTGTGTTACTATAAAATGGCAACATTACAAATGGCAGGCACGTAGGCAGTAACTTAGTACCTAATAATATTTCATAAAATATTTTCAATGTAGGTATGTCCATTGTTCATAAATCTGTATTATCATGAACCGTTACAGCCATACTGATGTAATGCACTGAATTAGGATTTATTCGGACCATTACTCATTGCCAGCTGGCCGGTTCTCTTTTATTATGTATGATCTAACAGTGCCTAACGAAACGCTGGATTTTTGTATTCTTGGGTAGTTTCTGATGCTTATATACATAGTGTAACTCAAATCTACCAGTCACAGAACATAAGATAAAAAGAACACCGGGTTATGTGGTATCTGTGAATATTTTGTGCTTCGTCGTTTTAATAATTATACTTAGTGTATGACAGTTAGACATCTATCTATATATATATGTTTGTGATTATGTTCTTAGCATAAAAGTTTAGATTAGAATTTTGTTTTTATCTAGCAGACGACATTACGACATCAAGCAGGCTGACACTGAAAACCAGCGCTGTTGGCGTTGTTTATCTCAACATTCTCAACGCCTCAGCATTATGCTGACTGTCACCAATATTTGGCACACCTGCGGCGCACGAAGCCAGTTTGGAGTAATTTTTATGAGGCTAATGTTTTCAGTATTAATATTATTTTGACCTTTATATAGTTTTAAATACTGTCTTGCCATTTGTAGATTTAACTATTCTGTTTGGTAATTTTATGCCAACAGAAAATAAATGTGAGCGTGTAGCAAGAGGAATAATGTTAACTTTTTATGATTATAAGCTTTTTAGGGTTCCGAACGTCCGAAGGAAAAAACGGCGGAACCCTTATAGGATCACTCGTGTATCTGTCTGCCTGTCCGTCTGTCACAGCCAATTTGCTCCGAATCTACTGAACCGATTAAGTTGAAATTTGGTACTCATATGGATTTCTGCGACCCAAACACGTACGTGTAATACATGAATTTTAAATATAGGTCCTTTTTGGGGGCCAATATAGAAAATTTAAGAAAAAAGTTTTGTGAACTGTACCGTGTAACAAATGAAATGGAAGGGCTTGTTGTGAGTGTCTCAAATGTATTTATTTGAAAATATACGGTTTTAAAGTTATTTAAGAAAATATACAATAATTTACCAATGTCTGCATCGTCCGGTAACTAAGTGTCCGAGATATTTGAAATTTTCAACCCTTTTAAGTGGTGATCCGTACAGTTTAATAGGTGGTATACTATCTGGACATCTACCACCGCCCGAAATACAATGCATTCACTCTTTTTCGAGTTTTATGTCAGACCGTGATTAAGTGCGAATCCCTCACAGATTGCTATTAACTTGGATAACCCACATACCGAAGCACTCAGCAGCACCATGTCGTCGGCGTAGCTAATATTATTCAGACATATACCATGAATATGACAACCCACATGTGTGCTGCTGAGAGGAGCTCAGCAGCACACAGTGCCCTTGTGGAGGACCACAAGGGCACTTTTAGTTGAGGAGCTCAGGCGAGGTCAACCTTCCCTGCTTCACTCCGCACTCTATCCTATATGGGTCTGAATATGCATAGTTCACCATACAATGTTGACCTGGTTCTCATACCAATATTTAAACAGGTTTATAAGTAAACTTACAGACTTGTTCAATGAAATCCTAGAAACGGAAATCATCCCGGAAGACTGGACTAAATCGACAATCATACTGCTGCATAAAAAAGGAGACAAGGGTGATATAGGAAACTACAGACCGATCAGTCTAATGTCCAATATTTATAAAATATTTTTAAAAATTGTACTAAGCCGAATTACCAATACACTAGAAGAAAATCAACCTAAGGAACAAGCTGGCTTCCGACGCAAATTCTCAACTATAGATCATAATAATCACTCTAAGACAAATCCTACAGAAATATAGAGAATATAATAAAACGTATTACTTAGGGTTCGTTGACTTTAACAAAGCGTTTGACACATTGGAACATGAGTATATATGGGACGCTCTAAAAAGGCAAGGGGTGCAAACAAAATACATACGAATAATTAAAAACGTATACACAGCGAGCACAGCACAAGTTAAACTTGAATCCACTGAAAACGAATTTCCTATTAAAAGAGGTGTACTCCAAGGAGATCCTATATCACCTAAACTATTTTCAGCAGTGCTGGAGATGATCTTCAGGAATCTAAACTGGACCGAAAATGGCCTCAATATAAATGGCAAAAATCTCAACCATCTACGCTTTGCGGATGATTTGATTTTATTCTCAGAGGACGCAGAAACTCTGAGACTAATGTTGCAGCAATTATCCGATGAAAGTGTTAAGGCCGGCCTGACAATGAACCTAAATAAAACCAAAGTTATGACAAATTCCCAACAAACAGTAACAAACGAACAAATAACAATAAATAACGAACGAATAGAATATGTAAATAAATACATATATTTGGGTCAACTTATATCTACAGGTGATTGGATGAATAAAGAAATAGAACGAAGAATAACTAATACTTCGAAACGGTTTTGGATTCTTTGGGAAATAATGAAGGATAAAGATATGCCAATGAAAGGGAAAAATAAAGTATACAAAATATGCATTCATCATATCAGCCACAGGACGTCCACTGCTGAACAAAGGCCTCCCCCTTAGATTTCCACAACGAGCGGTCACATGCTCTCATCCAACGACTCCCAGCGACCTTCACCAGGTCGTCTGTCCACCTCGTTGGAGGTCGTCCCACGCTGCGTTTTCCGGTGCGCGGTCTCCATTCGAGAACCTTTGTGCCCCAACGGCCATCAGTTCTACGAGCAATGTGCCCTGCCCATTGCCACTTCAGTTTACTAATCCTTTCAGCTATGTCGACAACTTTAGTTCTTCTACGGATCTCCTCATTTCTGATTCGATCTCGTAGAGAAATACCAAGCATAGCTCTCTCCATAGCTCGCTGAGTGACCTTGAGCTTTCTTATGAGGCCCATTGTGAGTGACCACGTCTCTGTTCCATATGTCATCACTGGTAACACACACTGGTTAAAGACTTGCGTCTTGAGGCATTGCGGTATTGTTGACGAAAAGACGTTGCGAAGTTTCCCGAACGCTGCCCAGCCGAGTCGGATTCGACGATTGACCTCTTTCTCGAAGTTGGACCTACCTAACTGGACAGTTTGTCCTAGGTAGACATACTCGTCAACAACTTCGAGAACAGAGCTCCCAACGGATATTGGGATGGGCACGACATGGGCATTTGACATGACTTTTGTCTTGCCCATGTTCATCTTAAGGCCCACCTGTTGGGAAACTCTGTTGAGATCATCGAGCATTGTGCTGAGCTCTTGCAGCGATTCTGCCATGACTACGATGTCATCGGCAAATCGAAGGTGAGTGATATACTCGCCATTGATGTTAATGCCGAATCCTTTCCACTCCAGTAGCTTGAAGGCATCCTCCATTGCAGCGGTGAACAGTTTCGGGGAAATGACGTCCCCCTGTCTCACACCTCTCTGCAATGGAATTGCCCCCGTGCTCTGTTCATGTACTCGGACCGACATGGTGGCGTTTCTGTATAAGCACTTCAACACTTCAATGTACCGATAGTCAATCTGGCACCGCTGCAGAGACTGCAGCACTGCCCAGGTTTCGATCGAATCGAAGGCTTTCTCATAGTCCACAAACGCCAAGCATAGTGGCAGATTATACTCCTCGGTCTTCTGTATAACCTGCCGCAGCGTATGGATGTGGTCTATGGTACTGAAACCTTTTCGGAAACCGGCTTGTTCGGGAGGCTGGAAGTCATCAAACCTGCGCTCGAGACGATTTGTGATGACCCTTGAGAACAGCTTATAAACATGGCTCAGAAGTGAGATGGGTCTATAATTCTTCAATAGGGTGTTATCACCCTTTTTGAAGAAGAGCACCACCTCACCTCTGTTCCACGCTTCCGGCGTTGTGCCCTCGAGTAAGACGGAATTGAATAGCTTCTGAAGGACTTTAAGTACCGGTGTGCCACCCGCTTTCAGAAGCTCTGTCGTAATTCCGTCTCCACCCGGCGCCTTGTTATTTTTAAGCTGTTTCAAGGCCATCCTAATCTCGTACAGGCTGATGTCCGGGATATCCTCGGTATAGTGTCGGGTTAGTTTGGCTCGCGGGTCTTTGTCAGAGCCAATGGTAGGTATAGTTACCGAGGTGTATAACTGCCGGTAGAACTTCTCAATCTCTCTCAAAACCTCTGGCTTAGTCGACGCTACACTGCCGTCCTCGGTCTTCAGCTTCATAATACGACTTTGCCCAATAGACTTGTCTCTTGCGAACACTTTGGAGCCTTGATTCCGCTCAATCGCCTCTTTAACACCGTTGGTGTTAAAGGTGCGGATATCGTGACGCAAGGACTTCCATATCCGTCTATTGAGCAGTCGGTATGCTTCAGCATCACCGGAGGACTGCAGCGTCATGGCGCGTCTTTCTGCCAAGAGGTCGAGAGTGTGATCGGAGAACTTTTTTGGTCTACCTTTACGGTGGGCCTTAAAGAACTTAGACCCAACCGTTTGGACAGTTTCTACAAACCTACCATTTAAATCGTCCACAGATACGCAATGTTCTAGGCACTCGAAGCGGTTTTGGAGTTCGAGTTGAAAGCTCTCGGGGTTTTGGATATGAGCACTAGAGGGCCGGAGCGTAGACCTCATCAGACGAGACCTCTCAACTTTGAGATTAATATTCAATGTGCCTCTTACCATTCGGTGATCACTACCGGTTTTCACCCTGTGGATCACAGAGACATCATTGAATATTTGCCTCCTATTGGTCATGATGAAGTCAATCTCATTCCTCGTGGAACCATCGGGACTCATCCAGGTCCATTTCCTGTGAGGCGGCTTTTGGAAAAAGGAGTTCATCACGAAGAGTCCCTCCTTTTCCAAAAAGTCGGCCAGCCTCTGTCCCCTGGGGTTCCGTTGCCCATATCCAAATTGCCCCACTCTCAACTCACCATCGCATCGAGTGCCCAGCTTCGCGTTGAAGTCCCCCATCACAACAGTGAAGTGTGTCTTCGAGGTATGTATGGCCCTACTTACGTCCTCATACATACTCTCTACTTCATCATCTGGGTGTGTCGAGGTCGGTGCGTAGACCTGTATGACCTTCAACGAATACCTCTTGGATATTCTGAGTATAAGGTACGCTACCCTGCTCGACACACTTTCGATAGCCACTATGCTGTTAATGAGGGACCTGCGGACGAGAAACCCGACACCACCTTGAGACAGATGTTCGCCTTCCCGGTAGTAGAATAAGTTGCCAGATTTCAGGGTTATCGTGTCCTCGCCCTCTCTTCGGACTTCTGATAGACCCATGATATCCCAGTGCAACTTATCTATTTCTTCTTCCAGCTCAACAATCTTTTCGTCTGCCCTCAGTGTGCGTGTGTTATACGTTACCAGGGCCAGTTTTCGTTTGGGGTGGTAGCCGGATCCCGTCCGGTGATTCTTAGCACCCCCTGCCCCGCCATTACCGTGGCCGCTACCATGACCAGGAATAGCGGGGCTGCCGGGAACTGGGGGCCGGTGCATTAGTCGTGTCGTCATTTTGGGGGGAATTTGCCGATACTCACCACGCTTGGCAGGCGTGTTGGTGAGCGCAGTAATGCTTCTGTTCAGCAAAGGGACGCTGCTGCCCATCCCTTTGGTTAAGAGTCCCTTAGTCGACTTTTACGACCTCCACGGGAGGAGACGGAGTGGTGCTATATTCTTAATCCGGACACCACACGGACAAAAATATGCATTATGCCATGCTTACTATACGGGTGTCAGACATGGGCGTTAACAGAATTACAAGAAAGTAAATTAAAAGTCTGTCAAAATGCAATAGAAAAGAGTATTTTAGGTATAAAAAGAAGGGATAGAGTAAAATTACAAGAAATCTAAAAGAAAACAAAATTTAAAAATGCACACACAGCCTACAGACAACTTAAATGGCGTTGGACGGGACATATGTTACGAGACAGTAAAGAGAAATGGACTAAGTTAGTAACAGAATGGTACCCAAGAGATAGCAAAAGAAATAGAGGCAGACAAATCAAAAGATGGGAAGATGACTTAAAGAAAATAGCTGGCCCGGTATGGACCCGTTTAGCAAGAGACAGAAATATGTGGAAATCGTTAGAGGAGGCCTTTGTCGACAGACAAGCTGTTCCACACAAATATCCAGTTGCCGATTATTCAAATGCAAGTTAAAACTGATTAAATTAAATTAGTTCTTTAATAAGTAAGCATTTATTAATTTTAAGGAAGGAACCAGCAATAAAGTATATTTTATTTTATGTTTTTATTATAAGTGCAATAGGCATAGAGGTATTGTTTTTTGCCATAAGATGTCGTAGGAAGCCAGGTGAAATGCCGTCGATTAGTCTAGGAAGTAGGCAAACACAGGTGATTCCTATCGGTGTCGTACGAGGAGGGATCAAAAAGTAGTGCGATAGAATATAATGACTATTTATAACTTAATAATTTATTTTTCTACATAGTTTCCGAGTTTCTCTACACACCGAGTCCACCGCTTTTCCAAGGCTTCAATCCATCACCTCGTTATCGTCTTCGTACCTGTTTCCCCTTAAGTATTTTTTTTCAATTTGGGGAACAGATAAAAAAGGGTAGCCGCCAGATCTGGTGTATAAGGGACCCTGGTCAACCAATTCGAAGCCAGCTTGCTGAATGGAAGCCATCGCAACTGCCGACCTGTGCGCGGGTGCGTTGTCGTGATGAAACAGCACGCCCCTTCGAAGTTTCCCTCTCCTTTTCTCTTTGATGGCATTCGTCAACTTAGGAATTAAAGCTGCATAATATTGGCCTGTAATAGTGGTTCTATGCTCCAGGTAATCAATCAACAATACCCTTCCGAGTCCCAAAATATTGAGGCCATAACCTTGCCAGCCGATGCCACGACACGAAACTTCTTCGGGGTCGGTGATGATGGCCGTTTCCATTGCGAAGATTGCTGTTTTGTCTCGGGATCAAAATGATGGACCCATGTTTCGTCCATTATTACGAAACGAGACAAAAAGTTTTCAGAATCTTCTTGAAACTTGTCCAACAATATCTTCGAAATGTCAAGAGGATTTTTGTTTCTGGCTGTCGGTTAACATTCTCGGCACCCATCTTGCGAAGACTTTTCTCATATTCAAAGATTGTTTCAATATGGATTGAATACTTCCATATGAAACGCACCGGAAAACGCAGCGTGGGACGACCTCCAACGAGGTGGACAGACGACCTGGTGACGGTCGCTGGGAGTCGTTGGATGAGAGCGGCATGTGACCGCTCGTTGTGGAAATCTAAGGGGAAGGCCTTTGTTCAGCAGTGGAATTCCTGTGGCTGATATGATGGCTGATATGATGAAATGCCCGTTTCTTGAATTAAGTATTGGATGGTAACTCTTCGATCGCTTTATACAATTTTCTCGACTTTCGCAACATTTTCTTGGGTGACTGACGTCGATGGACGGCCGCATCGATCTTCGTCTTCCGTGCTCGTTCTCCCTACTCGAAATTGAGAAGCCCACCTTGCGACAGTGGATTACGGCGGAGCAGACTCTCCTAATGTTGCCTCCAAATCGTAATGAATCTCTTGCGTCGTTAACTTTTTTAAGCAGAGGTATTTAATAACGGCTTGCACTTAGTTTTTCTCCATTTTCGAGAACACGTTCCGACACGAAGCAAACAAATTCAGAAAAAAACAAAAGAGAATCGAAGATTTTTTTCTTTATTAATATTACAAATATGTATCTGAGCTATGCCTGCCAGTTTTTTTGTTTTCTACCTGGGAGTATGTCTTTCTCACTACTTTTTGATCCCTCCTAGTACTTAATGGTTCGCTTAAGACTTAAAATGGCTGTCTTCGTAGAAGGTCCGGAATTGAAACCGACTTGGTTATCATGAATCTTTAGATGTTTATCAAGCACAGCACTAAGAAAACCGTCAATAACCTTGGCCATAACAGTAGCTAACGAGATCGGCCTGAAATTGGTTTTGTCACAGATGTCACCTGTATTACATTTCACGATTGGCACCACCACAGTTTTCAACATGTCAGCAGGTAGGTAAAAGTGTCCCACACATAGCGTGTAAAACGTCGCCAATACTCTGGGAAGATGAGGACCAGCATGTTTTAGGTGCTCAATACTCAGATTATCTGGATATGATAGTAGTAGTAGGAGGTAACTTTCCTCATGACATCGAGCTTATGACATTTCTGAAGTCTTTGGCTGTAATTCTGGCAACAAGCCGCCTCCCACTTTGTCCCCCCCCTCTTCACTTCAATTGTAATGGTCTCAATGGTAAGCGCACAGCAAAATGCTCCCCAAACATATCCGCTATGAGCTTCGGATCGCTGACGTCATTGACACTCACAGGTACACCCGGCATACTATTAAACTTATTAGTTGATTTCCAAAAATTACGAAAATCATGCTTTTTATGGTGTTTGGTTTGCATGTCCAATTTTAGCTGCTCTCTATTTAGCAATTTCGGAACCCTCTCAATGCGAGTTCAACTCGCAATTGACCGGTTTTTTATTTTATTTTACCTCGTCTTGTGGTTAAATATTGTCTGTTGTGAGGTAAAATTAAAAAAAAATTCTTTCTTTCTTTCTTTCTATTCAGCCTATGTCAAATGTTAGATGTAGGCATCTCTCAGTAATATAATATAAATATGCGGTAGAGCCGCCCCGCCGCCACCGTTTGCCGTGTGGTGCCGGCTCAGAATACCACCACCCCATCTCCTCCCGTGGGTGTCGTAAAAGTCGACTAAGGGATTAGCCAGAAGATAGGCAGCAGCGTCCTTCGAGTGCATTAACAACTCAACTGCGATCGCCAACCCGTCTGCCAAGCGTGGAGATTATAGCAAAACCCCCCAATGAGCCAACAACATACCGATATCGGACGTTGTGGTGATCTTTGGAGGAGGCCTGTGTCTAGCAGTGGACTTCATTCGGCCGAAATGATGATGATTGCAGTAGAGCAGCGAGATACATTAATAGTCACCGGGAAAGTCGAAGGACGGAGACAACGGGAGCGTGCCTCGATTCGTTGGTCTTATCACATACGGGACACATAGAATGCACGATACCTGGTTATCATTATGAGAAAAAAAAACATCGGGAAGCCGGTGATCTTCAGCAGTAAGCGAGACGAAAAACAATCAGATTTAATTTCATGATTAGGTAAATATTTGAAAGAACTGTTCGCCCCGCAATTGCTGTATCTGTACTATTTTATAATTTGCGTTTATCGGAATACGGTATATCTTTTTTGTATAACAGTCTAGAATTTTATGCTCCAAGTTCACACCTCTATTTCAATAATATCGTCAGCCCATCTCGACAAGCTGGTAATTTTGAGTTATTTTTGTTTTACCATTTACTTATTACTACAACTTGTTTGCATTACGTGTGATAAGCATTTCAGTCGAAAAAAGGTTCACTGTTGGACAAAGGCCTCCCTCGAAGATTGTTATACCGACCGGTCTGGCTTTGTGTTATGCTCATTGAGGGTTTTGTCTTATTTGCTACGCTGTGTAGTCGGGTTGGCAATCACAAATCGCAGTTGAGTTGTAATTAAAGTACTCGAAGGGCGCTTCTGTTCATCTTCCAGATAATCCCGTTGGTGATGGTTGGTTAATTTGGTGTTATTCTTAGCCGGCACCACACAGACGATGTACGGGCGTATACATAATATATTCAATATCTCTTATGTTAAAGTATACAGTTTACTTAAAACTCTATAGCATTGCTTCTGTGATGGCGGACAGATTAAATATATTCAGCCTACCGCACCACTGCTGAAGAGGCACTATGACTATGAAGTCTTGATTACCATACTACATTGAGACCGTAGGCCGCAGTTCGCGTGTTTAACCTCTAGATTAGGTCGATATCTTTGATATTTCTTTTCTGCCTTAAAGAAAACTAACTCTAACCGACGCAGATAACATTCGATTCTTTCGAGTGATTATTTTAAATTTGAACAATTAATTCATTCAAATTATTCGAATAATCCATTTGTACAATCGAATAATTCGATCATTCAAATGAATCATTCACATTTGCTCATCTTTATCCCAGGTAATACTAATTTGCACTGCATTGCAGATTGTGTGTTTGACCATTTCGTTTTGTTTCGCTTATGTAGGACAACGGGTCAACTATATAGATCTCCTTGTGATATGCAGTTACAAAGGTATATAAGCTGCACAATAGTGAGTGGCACTAATGGGTGGTTGCGTTAAGAGGTTTTATATATTAAAGTTGTTTCATTTAAACATTTTA
This sequence comes from Diloba caeruleocephala, assembly GCA_947459985.1. Classification (NCBI taxonomy): domain Eukaryota; kingdom Metazoa; phylum Arthropoda; class Insecta; order Lepidoptera; family Noctuidae; genus Diloba; species Diloba caeruleocephala. The sequence goes on from OX381618.1 coordinate 12,225,983, forward strand.
TTCACTATTGCATTATAATTAGTTGCTCCTTTATAGTATCGAGCGCTAATAAATTAGGTCTATAGAAAATTTAATGCAATATTAACATAAGTAATGATGAAATTCAATGCTGTGATTTGTGAGTGAATCCTTTGGCATGATTGATCATGTGGATAAGTGATGAATCGAGATGGCTTTCTTTAAAATAGTCATGTAAACATAACCAAAACTATAATACAATGGTCACTAATTTTTTTTATAAAATCATAACCGTTGTTAAGTAGGAACCTGTTAAATTTTTACTGTTTTTCGAAGTAGTCTCCGTTCCATTCTAATCACCGTCGTATGTCGTATGTATCGTATCGTATCGTATGTCACTCTTCTTTAAGGATCTCTTCCTCGTTTTATTCAAACGTTGCCACGGCATCTTCGGTGTTCATAAAGCGAATTCTTTATCTTATAATATTCAATAAATAAATTACTTATTTCTTTGTATACGACTCTTTACACTTACTCATACCAATACCTAAACTTGCCCGGATCAGTTGATATGTCACTCTTTCTCGCCGTAGAGTTTATCCTTCGCGCAAATCATCAGTGAGATTGCTTCGACCATGTTTGAACTCATTAAACCAGTTATAAACACGAGATGTAGCTTCATCATGAAATGCCAATCGAAGTCTTTCATAAGATAGTTGGTGATTATGACCGCAACGAAAGTCATAGTAAATCATGGAGCGAACATTTTCTCCAGTCAAATTCATTTCGATGCACGACAAGCACTTTTTAAATTGCCGCCAATTTGTAAATACAAATAACATGAAATTTAAATAAAATTTTCAACGGCAACTTTCCTTAGGGAAAAGGGGTATGCCGGACTCCTACCGGCTAAAACCACTGGAGCGGTCATCTTCGGCACCGAAGGGGGGCTCCAGGTCCTCGTAAGATCACACTGGAAACGGCAACTTTCCTTACCGGCCAATTCTGAAAACATTTAGTGTGACCCTCGTACATAGTGATAGACAAAAATTACTCCTATTGTAAAACAACACTAACATAGAAACAACAAGAAGATTCCACTAACTTTTTTATTATACTCACAAGATACTGTTAAAAAAGTATGCCGTGTTTAAATCACCAGCGAACGCGATTACGCGAACATAAATGTGTACAATTGTACAATCTTAGACATAATCGTTCTGAGGCACCCTCCAATGATGGTAGGCAAAATCTCTTTGCAATGCAAAGATGAATTGCCATTCAAGTCTTCCGTATTAATATTCATTCCCTTCATTATTCCCATGACGAAGCTATTAAAATCTTAAGACGTTTTGTGCCGTAATCAGAGTGTGTATGTTCGTGATAATATTAGGCTGATAATTGAATACCTAAGATGTTTTAATGAATGGAGGATAATAAATTTCTGTTATATTTTAGGTTAAGGTGAAGAAGGTGTTTTTTATGTTGATTTATCCATACGGTAGGTTTTTAAATTTATATGTAAAAGAAACTGTGGCAATGAACATTTTATACTAATATTTATAGTAATAATCGATATTAATGGGTTGCCTTGACCTTTGCTTTTCAGATTCGGAAAATGTGTTGTGTATTCTGTGAGTTCATCGCACTAGATTATCTGCTTTCATCCGGACCTTCTAATGTATGTATATTGTCAATCATCCCTTAGAAAAAACATGTGAATAAATGAATAAAATAACATAAAAGTTGTATGTTTTCTGGATGCTGGGCTGGTTCAATGTTACGGTCAAGGAAAATGTTCATTTATATTTTATCCCCATATGTTCCTCACTAATATTATAAATGCGAAAGTGTATTTGTTGGTTTGTCTGTCTTTCACACAGCAACGAAGCAACAATCAATCAACGTGACTGTTTGCGTAGAGATAGTTCATGGGCCGGTGAGTAATGAGAGTACATAGGCTTCTTTTGAACCTGACAATATGCACGGTGCCTGCCGAATAGCTATAGCTAATAATTACCATAATTTTATAATTACCCTTCACATTAATACATCTGTACGAATTTTGATTATATTTGGTACGTCTTGTGTAAGAAATATCTACCTAGATATTTCTGAGGTCCTGAAATGACATATAAAATATTTTGATCCCGGATAAATGCAGAATTCCTGTGGGCAATTCCTACGACAATATAAACACTAAGGTAGGACTGAAAGCACAATGATTATCATCATAATATCAGCAAAAAACATCCACTGCTGAACAAAGGCTTCCCCCATAGATTTCCACAACTGTGTCTTCATTTTGGGGGTAATTTGCCAGTAATATAACTCATAACGCTTGGCAGGTGAGCTGGTGAGCGCAGTTTAGCTACTATTCCACAGAAGGGACACCATTGCCCATCTATCTGGTTTAGTCTCTTAGTTGCCTTTTACGTCATCCACGAGAGGAGATGGAGTGATGTTGTATTCTTAATCCGGATACCAATCCGGCCAAATAAAAGCCTGTCTCAAATCATCAAGATTCTGCGCAAAAGTAAAAAAAACAGACTGACAAAGGATATGAGAGTGCACCACCATAATGACGTAGACATAGGTGATTTCGCACACACACTATTAAAGATTGGCAATGGGTGATCAGAAACGGATCCCCAAGAACTATTTCATATAAGACTGCATCCGTATAAGCCCACCCTTCACCGCTTCCTAGTGTTTAAGCTGGGGAGAAGAAAAGGCGCAACAAACTCCCAGCAACACGTTAGTCCATCCTAATCCGAATATTTTTAAATACATATGCTTCATTTACAAAACAATAAAGAAGATGGTTATGTGTAGTAACTTTGTCATAGCTACATGTCCGCTAGCATAAACCATTATGCAATCGAACTAAGATAATGAACAATACTTACAAAACTTATTATAAAATATTAGATAGACTGGAAATATGACGTGTCCGACAGACAAAACTAACGAAGTTTTTTTAATAACGAACGTGTATGTGGATGTATACAGGTACAGGAGGTGTTCAAAAGAAAATCTGTCACGCAAAAGTCTAATCCATTTAAAACGAAATTTCATGTCCCAAAGGTGAAAGTTCAAGACTTCGATTACACTTGTATAGTGTCCACAGGGAGTATAGTCGACGAGTGATATGCGACCTCTCACGGCAACATTTTTACAACAAATAATTTTACGCTATTCCCGTCACCATTCGAATTTCATGTCATGCAAGATCGCGTTCAATATTACCTTCATCATCCATTCATCATTTTTTTATCGCACACGAGCGACGGTAAAGGATCGGTCGTGATCTTTTATAAGTACGAATTCTTGAAAATTCTATGTCATGTAGTCGTAGATTTGATCTGCACTATTTTCTTTCTAATCGAATCTATATTCTGGGTGCTGTCCTATTGGGGAGTATTATCTACATTCTTGAATATGCGTTGAAGATACTAGGCTCCCTTAAATTCAAGACATTGTATAATGAAGATGATGATACTGTGGATACATGACCGTGATTCCTTGCTTCAAAGAGCCTTAAGAGGGATTAAGGAGTGGTGCTAAAGTCGTAGTTAGACGACGCAATCTTTCTGCGCAATGTAAAAATTGTACATCCATCCGGGGATTTTTTAGGTAGGTATAGTTAATAACCAATAAAACTTTTTAACAAAACAATACCGACTTCAAAAACCCTACACGTTATAAAATTTTTAAAACTACTGAAAAGGAAATTAATAGTTTATTTATGAAGTCGGGTGGGGCCAGGTTTAAAATCTAACTTCTCGTTGGTCTGCATGGACCATGGTTGGCGCATACCTGGCCCGGGCGGACTTCATACTTTTTCTTTTCAGCGGTTTTAATGTTTTTATAACTGTAGAGTTTTTGGTGTCGGTAATTTTTTTGTTAATACGTTCAATTTGTTTCTTTTTAGTGTAAATATATTTAAGAACTTTTTCCAATTTGGTATCAGTCTATAACACAAAAATTAAGAATGACTCAAATCGGTTTTTCTGATCTGAGAGGAATCGAAACTATTCAAACATCATCACAAGCGCAGTCAAATTAACCTGCTTATTGAAGCTGGTTAAAAAACTACTCAATCAAATATAATGAAAAGTTATATGAGACCAACTCGAAAGCATTTTGCACCAGTTAAAAAAAATATTGCTCAAATCGGTCTACAAACCTCGGATTAATCCGATGTACATACATAAAAATATATATAAATGCGCATCGAATTGAGAATCTTCTCCTTTTTGAAGTCGGTTAAAAAGTCACCTTACCTTTTAAGTTTTAATGGGGTCATATTTTAAAACTTATAAAAAATAAGTTTAGGAAGTCCAGAAATGGTTGATACATTAAAACGTTTGCTGCCATCAATTTCTAAAATATGTGTCAAGGTCCTAAGTCGCTAAGGTTTCTAAGTCCAAATTGCGGTGTTGGAAACACGAATTCAGAGAACAGTTTTGTGAAACTTTATAGTACCTTTGTACGTTGGTGCGGCCGAACTTCTTACAAACATTGGCAGCTAGCCAGTCCGAAAGTTACCTTACTCAGTCCGCCATGCACGTCTAAGCAGTTTTCAGCGAAATCATTTGGGTTCTCACTGTGGGCGGAGCGTGTCCAAAGTTGAAAGACGAATATCTTCTCAAAGAACTTGCGAAGTATTTGTGGATTTATTAGAATTTGTTGCATTGGATGTGAATGGCTTTGAGATGCTTATATCGAGCAGCTATAATATTGTGTGTGTGGGCCATCAGAGATCTAGTGCTTTGTGTTGATATTATTATTAATTTCCATTATAGACTAATAAAATGGAAGAAGGCGCTGTCTCCTGATTTACAGGTTTTACCTAGTTTGGGATTCAGAGGCTTCAATTGGTTTTTGTATCAGCTATTATGTCAATAAAAGTTATTATTATTATACTAGCTGTTCCCGCGAGTTCGCACACGTGGAATTTGAGAATCTACATAATATTATTGAAAACATGAAATAATGACCTGCACTTTTATTAGGAATGCGTAATAGGTGTAGAGGGATCATGATATAGCTCCGAATTACAGGATCAATAGGGTTTTTTTCTTTTTTGGTGGCCAAAGAAAATTCTTCATGAACTTCCTTCGCCCTGGGGAAGGGCGAAGGGGTATGCCGAACTTCTACCGGCTAAAACCACTGGAGCGATCATCTTCGGCACCCAAGGGAGGCTCCAGGTCCTCGTATGATCACACTAGAGCCGCCCAATGGTGCCACGCCTATAGATACATCTCTGAGAAGGTGACTGTAAAGCGGTCACATCCCCGGGGGGATTGTAAAGGATCCCCCAAAGCGTCCCACGGCAACTCGTGACCACATGCGTATATAAAATCAATCCTGTAGTTCCCGATATTACCGTTACATGGAATCGAATTCATACTCGCTTAATAATTTTAGTACATAGTTTATTAATTAATTTAGCCAATATCTATTAATTTTATTTCTTTAAACCCACACAGCGTGATTTCTCTTGTGCCATGGGTACAGTTTATAGACCCAAAACAACTATCTGTAGATCACAGAAATATTTCTTCCGTGCGGGAATCGAACCCGCAACACGTAGCTCAGAAAGCTAATCATTTGCCACTGCACTAACCGTGACGATAGTTAAAATAGACATGCATCTTTTATATTTATCTTTTAATGACAACTTTTTACACTAGCAGCTTGTGGGTCAACTTTACTCAGAGAGCGTATAACAAGCTGCGTATTCAATATAATAACGCATTCAGGGCGTTGTTGGGGCTTCCCCAGTACTGTAGTGCTTCTGATATGTTTGCCCAGGCAACAACTGATGATTTCTACGCCATAATAAGAAAGAAAGTGGCCTCAGACGTACACAGGCTGTGGAGAGGCTCCAACAGTTTAATGAAAGTATTTGCAGCACGACTTGATAGCGCGATAATCAGCCGGTTCACTGAGCTGCACGTTTATGGCCTAAGTGCAGGATTCGGCCGGGGAATAAGAAATCACTAGAGCTATAAGTTCCGTCACTTAATTAATAAATAAATGTCTCATTGTTTCTAAATCTTTTATATCTAATGTAATTCGTAATTATTATTGGCTGCTTATTAATTTGGTACGATGATTATGTTTATTAGTGATTATTTTACTATAGTTAACTTATATATGACTGTTATGGACTATATGAATGTCTGAAATAAAGATTTATTTATTTATTTATAGGCATTCATAGCAAACTGTCGTATAAAGTTCAAACGTCGCAAAAGGCAAAAGATAAATTGACTAGTAGGTAAAATCATAATATAAGTATCCATGATCCGCCACGCATCACTTCTTTGTAGGGCGAGTAATGACACGTGAAATTTTTAGGCGTCATTCTACGAAAGGAACAATTTGTACTCGCAGAAAATGCTATGAAGGTCTCAATATTAGAACCGAACCAAGTATGTATAACTTGACCGTCATATTCGAGGGATAATTTCTGGACTCTACTTTCTGTACATTTTACTGAAACAAACAGCTCACAGCATACGGCATCAAAATTTATATCATCATTTACATTATTTTTCATCAAGCATCACGCCTGCCCATACTATTGTGTATATGCTACCTAGGACTAGTTCTGCGTGGCTCTACACTGTGCTCGTCACCTTTAGAAATTAGCTATTCGTATATCTTTAATACAAATTCAAAGTTCGAGCACTACTGCTTGGCGGTGAATATCTGGTACTGCGGTGATACCTACCTAGCTGGACTCTTGCATTAACAGCCCTACCACTAGTATCTAATCTACGTATCTATGTAATGCTAATCACAACTAACAGTAGTAAACATGCTTTCCAATTTATACAATAAAGAGGTCAACGAAAAAAGGGAACCATAAATGGTTGACGAAGGGTATAAGAAGATCCTGTATAAGAAAAAGGTATCTCTATCTTAGCCAACAACACGATAGAACAAATGCAAATAAGTTAAATAAAACATATAAATCATACAGTTACATACTCAAAAAGTGCATATATAAATCTAGACAGCTGCAGAGTAAAAAATATATTGATAATAATAAAAATAAATGTAAAGCCACATGATTGATGAAAACATTGATGACCAAAAGGGTCCAGTTGAAAACCAGCGCCAGGCTCTTGTCTGGCAAATGCTGAACTGGTTACCTGTTTGGCGCAACTGTGGGGCACACAACAAACTCTAGCCTAATATTGGTTTTTTTTTGTCTTGTTTATAACCCTATCCAAATTTTTATCGTGTTTTTTTTTTTAGTTTTATTACCGTTTGTGATGTCTCACTTTGCTGTCAAATAAAAAAAATCTTTCTTTCTTTCTTTCAAAACATGAAAACACAAATCGACAGAATAATTAAAAGAATAATAAAAATAATTAAAATCGGACATATGAAGATTCTAAGGAAATTAGTGACATATTTAGTGACTATTACATACATTTGACAAATAGCAATGATTTTAAATATAAGGTTGACGAGGTAAACAAAGCTATCGCTACCAATAATGACCATACAATATTCCTTAAACCTACGGATACTATGGAAATATTTCGAATAATTCAAAATCTGAATAACACAAACGATTTTAGATGATATACCAACTAGTGTGATTAAACTATGCGCACCATACATATGTCACCCGCTGTGTTATTTAATATACTTGATATACCCAAAAATATTGAACAAATCAATAGTTAGGCCATTATTTAAAAAGACTATGTGTAATGGTAGAATGTAAACGGGCCAATTTAATTTAAGATCATACTTTGTAGACCTACATTCTAGCAAATAAATGAATTTGAATCCATTTACATTTAGTTTGCCATTTTAGATCACGACAGAAAAACAATCGTAATGCTTTACGAATAAAATATTTGGGTAGATACTACTGTACTATACTTCTATCTCGTAATCCAAAATAATTGGAATACTCATGTTTCCACTCAACTTCACTCCACTCAATCTACATAAATATGAGTATTTTCAATCAATGAAAAATTAAACCTCTCTTTAGGACAAATCAAGTCAATTGATTTCATCCGAAGCAAGTCTGTTGGGAATTATTTATGTTAATCGAGTTTTGTATTCAATTTCCTTTCCATTACGAACAATAATCCATGAATTATAGCTAATAGAAACTCATCCCTTTCTTGTTGACTTGAGTTAATAAACAACTAAGTTCGATTATGTATCTTTTTGTTATTTGAGATTCTAACAGTTATGTTAACATTGTATGTAAATATTTGTGGTCCCAGCTAAGAATAGCACCACCCTATCTCATATTATAGGATTAAACGGAGTATGGGTGGAGGCGTCCTTCGAGTATATTTACAACCCGACTGCGAACGCCAACACACCTGCCAAGCGCGGAGATTATGGAAAAACCACCCAATGAGTACACAAGACTAACCCAGGCCGGTCGTGGCGGTGATCTTTGGGGGAGGCCTATATCCAGCGGTAGATGTCTTTCGGCTGAAACGATTATGATGATAAATGATGTGTGTACATTGAAAACTAATTTTAACAGGGAACTTCGTGATATGGGTTTGTGTTTTAGATTAGCCGTATTTCGGTATAAAAACTGAGATTAAGATTAACAGAGAGAGAGAAAGTAATTAGGGAAGTGCTACTCCTGCGCGGGTAATAGGTGTCGTAAAAGAGGTCTTAGGGTAGATATCAAGAGGATAGGTAGCATCATTTAGTTTGCGTGCGCATACCGAGCCACCTATGGCAAGACGGCGGCGCGCACGTGGTCGTCGTGGTGGTCGTGCCACCGTGTGCGCAGTTCGGCGCACAGCGGGCCTTGGGGGATCCACCACAACAACAACTTTACATAACCCCGAGAAGTGCCTGGGGGGCGACCTTTTTACAGTCCTCTTCCCTCCACTAGAGGGGGTGACCGCAATACAGTCATCCCTTCCGTGATGTGCCCAAATTTGTTTGTCGTAACTAAAACATATTGTCTGTTGTTGAATTCGGTCTTGTGCCAATAACTTATCGAAAGAACAAACTGAACATCGTAGTTGAAAAACAAGTTCTCCCATATATTCCAACTGCAAACGTAAGTATGTACGCACAAAATTGAAAGATTGAATGATTGACATAGTATGTTATTTTGAGACCATAGACTTCTTATAAGTTTTCCTGTAATCTATAGGTAAAGAGCATATATTTTTTTTTAAATTTTAGGCTCAGCAGTTTCGGAGATAAGGGGACACCATAAAAAGCATGCCTTTCGTAATTTTTGGAAATCAACTAATAAGTTTAATAGTAAGCCTGTAAGTGTACCCGTGGGGGTCAATTTTCGTTTATTTTCTCAAATAACTTTAAAACGATTTATTTTGTAATGGTATAATAAATATATTTGAGATGCTCACAACAAGCCCTTCCATTTCATATGTTACACGGTACAGTTTGCAAAACTTTATTCTTTAATTTTCTATATTGGTCTCGAAAAGTGACCCCCATATTCATATTCATTTATTTGTGTTACACGTCCATGTTTGGGTCGCACAAATCCATATGTGTACCAAATTTCAACTTGATCGGTACAGTAGATTCGGAACAAATTGGCTGAGACAGACGGACAGATAGACAGACAGACAGATACACGAGTGATCCTATAAGGGTTCCGCCGTTTTTTCCTTCGGACGTTCAGAACCTTAAAAAGAAAACCTTCCGTGTGTCAACAATTTTATACTACGATCACCAATCCGCCTGCTAGGTGCGGTGATTATGGCACTAATCCCCATGACAGCTCATTGTAGTGGTCATCGGCAGGCCCAAGCGTCGTAGTGGACGTTAATGGGCTGACGTGTGTTTGTGAGAGGCGTCCTTCATTTAAGAACTTTATGGTCTATCTGTATGTGATAGTGCAGTGCTTCATCATATCATATCGGCCGTTTATACGTCCACTGCTGAACAAAGGCATCCCTCATGATTTTTATTAGTGTCATCATTTTGGGAGGTGTTTGCCAATACTCATCACGCTTGGCAGGCGGGTTGGTGAGCGCAGTATGGCTGCTATTTCACAGAAGGGACACTGCTGCCCATCCCTCTGGTTTAGAATCCCTTAGTCACCTTTTACGACATCGGCGGGAGGAGATGGAGAGGTGCTATGTTCTTTATCCGGCGACCAGATGGACATCAGACACCAGACGGACAGTGCAGTGCTTGTTCCTACCTAATATTCAAAAATATCTTAAACTAAAACAAGATACCTACCTATAGTTTCATACAAAGGGTACGGAGTGGGAGTTCAAGTTAGAGTGTTTGTCACTATGGAATCCTAAATGAGAGTTCGACATGTAAGTCCTTCCTTTGTCACGATATACAGATCCTGTTTCGTTGCCAGATTCCATAAAAAATGAAAGTATGTTAAGGGTTAAGCGAGATTAGATAGACAAATGGTCAGTCATGTATTTGCAGCTTTCATAGATTTGGATTATTCTTGAAAACAGAACTGAAAGTCTTCTTCAAAACTTCTATCTTATAAAACATAAAGCTTTCCTATCGTGTAAGGAGCAGTAGATAATTGAAGCTATCTCAATATATCCGTTCTCGGTAGCTTCTTGTCCGCATATATTCGTATTTTGTATACCTTCGTATCTGAATTGGCAACCCGATATTATGGGACGTCGGTAATTGTGCCCCAGGCTTCCGATGCAGCCATGCTGAGTAAGGGGTGTGTAGTCTATTCAAATGGTCCATTTCAATCGTTATCTTGCATCTTCTGCACATGTCTCAATGCATTCGAATGGGATATATTCTTTGTTTTGCTTTCAACGACTATTTTGTTTAGTACATACTTCCATTGTATCAGCAAATTTTTTTTTATAAGAAAATACGAGTTTTTGGAATCTTTTATTGCAGTTTTTAACGAATGGTTGTTTTATAGATAATTTGTTGCGATTGATGGATGTTAGAAATTTGAACATGTTGTTTGATACTCTATTACGTAGTACCTTTTTGATGTAATTCATCTACTACAAACTAATCTCAGTACAGTACCTATAGAGGTAGAATATAGTCTGAATCACATAGGTTATTTTCATCCCAGAAGCATAAGAACTAACCGCATATAGTTATTTTTGAAAAAAAACTCAGTAATGGGTGGTGAACTTTATTTTGGAAGCCTGGAAATTTATAATTATCATAAATATTAATGAATACATGTATGTGTTATACGAAAACAGATACATCTAACAATATAGTAAAATAATTTCAATTAACTAGATAATACATATTTTCGTAGTAATTATAGATCGCGCCAGACTTGCTAAACTTTTTTCAATATTTACGATTATTGACATGTTTCTTTTTTTACTAAGCGTGCGAATTACGTTAGCAGATTATTTATGTCGTATCAATAATTAACCTTTCACAAAACAAAATGAACGCGGTTTCATTTAAAACGTTGATAGATTACAGCTTGGCAGTGGACGTCACGCGGCGGCGTCCAAATAAATCTCCCGCCATGTAGCATCAGCAGTGGGTGACAACTGGCCGAATGTGTTTGGCACGAATGTTAGATGACCCTGTATATCGATATGTCACTGGGTAATATAATAGCGCGGCTGAATGGGCCGCAGTGTTTTAGTGGCCGCTAATCGTAGTATGTCTGGCTGTTGGGTTTGATCCCTAAGTGATATGCGACAAAACATTGGATCGAAATACAATTGTATACAGTATAATAATGAAAATAATAAGACAGACGCCGTTATTATCTTATACTTTTAGTGCTTATAACACTGATTGCAATAAACCTTATTGCTGTAGTTGCCATGTCATATAATAGTTCTATGCCACCGGGAACAATTCTCGACTCTATTTTTATAGTGCAGCCACTGGGGCCGGTAAATGTTCATTTAAGATTAAAATTCTCTAAAGTGCCTCTGTTTGTTGCACCCATGACCCCGCCTATTAAAAGACCGCGTTCCTCATTGCAGAGGACATTAATCAGTGAAGAAGAGACACAAAAATAATTATATCAGCCCCACTACAGGACACAGATACCTTCTCATCATCATCATCATCTCAGCCGAAAGACTTCCGTTACATTGCTCGTAAAACAGATGTCCGTTTTACGAGCAATGTGCCCTGCCTACTGCCACTTAAATTTAGCAATTCTTCGGGCTATGTCGGCTTTTCCAGATCGCCTCAAGATCTCTCCGAGAGAAAATCAAATAAATAAATAAAATAATAGTAACTGTAGCAAAAGTAAAAATATTTACCCAGTAAGGTAAAGCCAAATACTAATGGATGATGAGAACAGGAACGCTGCTGTTTTTTCACACAATAAAACCACCTCACTTCCATTAGACAGTGGTCCTGCGTGAGGTCTTGATTAAATTGATAGGTAGGATATAGTGTAATTGAATTTTTCTGTTAAGGAATTCTCATTAGCAGTCTGGTTTGCTAAATTGTGATCAGTAAATGGAAATAGGACTCTATTGAAAGCCCCTAATTCGTTATCGGTGAAAGATGGGAGATCAATATTTTACCTCTGCCTACTTACTTGAGGAATAGGTGTGATGTTGTGCAAAAATAATCTCTTTTCTTCATATTTTTGTACAAATATGATTCGTCCTTATCTTACATTGTGACATTTGTTGTTTTTTCTTTAGGATTACACGCGGCCGGTCTTTGAAAATATAAACATCTGAGAGTGTAATTTAGTTATTTGCTAGCAGGGAATATTGCATTCATACATGGATTTAAATTTTGTAACAAATTGAAAGGTACAGGATTAGTCATCTCAAAATGGACGAGAAAATGTACCGTATCAGCTATTATTGTCCATATGGTTGTCCAGATTAAGAATATAGTACCATTTCATCTCCTCTCGTGGATGTCGTAAATGGTGACTCGAAATGAGAGGGATGGGTAGCAGCGTCCCTTTTGTGGACTAGCAGCCATTTTGCACTCACGAACCCACCTGCCAAGCGTGGTCCTGGCAAATTCCTGCCAAAATAACAATACACGGCATGTAACCAGTCAGCTATGGATTTTATTCAGCAGTGGAATTCCTCTGGCTGATATGATGATGATCACCTGAACACATGTACTACCATGCGCGTTGTTTCACCATAAAGTTAAATTATCTTACCGTAAGGCCTACAGGCACTTTTTTCGGGGCTAGGTGTTCATGGATCGGGCAAGATCTCTCTCTGCCAGCAGTAGTGTCGGCTATGTTGGCAGAGCACGAAAACTGGAATGCAGTGGTCTCCTTCTGTGAGAGCGTCATGCTCCAGAAGGAGACCGCAGAGCGGGATCGGGAGAGGGCCGATCCCGCTCGAAGAAGAAGGAGACGGCGCCGGGGTAACAACCACCCTGGCGCCTAATTCCGATACGCCTGAAAACCCCTGCCGTTGCTATAAGGTGGGGGACCTCTGGGTTCGCGGGTGCGTAGATTGGGGAATCTGCGTGCCCACACCAAGCGACCCAAGAGAAGACGGTAGCACGCATGTGGTCACGCGCTGCCGTGGGACGCTTTGGGGGATCCTTTACAATCACCCTGGGGGGGTGACCGCTTTACAGTCACCCTCTCCGAGATGTGCCAATAGGCGTGGCACTAGTGGGCGGCTCTAGTGTGATCATACGAGGACCTGGAGCCTCCCTTACGTGCCGAAGATGACCGCTCCAGTGGTTTTAGCCGGTAGGAGTCCGGCATACCCCTTCGCCCTTCCCCGGGGCGAAGGAAGTTCATGATGAATTTCCACTGGGCACCAATAAAAAAAAAAAAAGGTGTTCATGGAATTGAGATTTGTGTCCGTAAACTCAACCCTGCGTGGGTTAAAGCAAAAAGTATATGTGAACTTAATACTTATTATAATTTTTGTACTCACCACTCGTACCTAATTATATTATTATATAGTCTCTGAGGTAAAACCTAAGATTTACCGAGTGAATGCTAGTAAAAGTAAGAAATTAACGATAACCGCAGATCAGTTCGGACTTAACCATTAAAACTTTGTAAATCTTAAGTTTTTTACTTCATAAATATTAGGTTTTACTGATAAACCTTAGAATTTACCGTAGTTTGAGCTTTTACAGTAACATATACATGGATTCAATAAGAATAGCTTACATATTTTGCAGCGGGTAAGCTACTCACCGCTGTCCCAGTGGTAGTTTGCATGATAATTTATTAACCAGGGCTTTTATTGCTTGATGGATTGAATGAAACAGTTCTTTTGGTTCTAATCAACAGTTTAATTATATATGAAAGCAGCAGCATTACATGCAGTCGAGCACATGGTCGACACACCAAGGGGTGTGCTCCGAAGTAGCAGCGTCAGGCCAAGGGTCACTGCTGTGATGCCACACCATTGTCATTGATTGGAACTCGTAGCACGTGCTGGTTGCTGAGTAGTCTTTTATTAAATTTTCATCTTAATTAAGGTGATCAATGATTCTTTGGAATCATTGTCTGTGTATGATAAAAGCCATGTGAAATATAATGCAGGTTAGAATACCGACGCGTCACACATTCACACGAGCTTTATAAAAATGACTTGATTTTGTGTAAAACTACGGCGTAGCGGGCATCTAATCCCTCAATCTTACTACTTCGGCTTTGTTGTACTTAAAGTGCATCGTTGTAAAATTTAGTACTTTTATATTATTTATATTGAGCTCCGGTGTGGTCTTCCGAAATCTCCTCAAACAAAGTAAACGTTCTTGTCTAGGCAACAGAACTTTCTTATACTTTTTATGCTTTATAAATTAGGTAATTGATATTATCCTATCCATGTGGTGTCCGGATTAAGAACATAGCACCACTCCAACTCCTCCCGTGGATGTCGTAAAAGGCGATTGTTGGATTCTAAACCAGAGGGATGGGCAGCAGCGTCCCTTATTTGGAACATTAGCCATACTGCGCTCACCTACCCGCCTGCCATGCGTGGTGAGTACTGGCTTATTCCCTCGAAAATGATGACACAATTTTTGAAATCTATGGGGGAGGCCTTTGTTCGTTTTGTTTGTTTGAGTGTATGTCTTATGGCTGGTATAATGATGAATTGATATTATAATTATTTATATAAATTTAGCTTCCTATATATTAAAATATTACAATTATATATTGGAAAAGATTGAATTTAATTATTTCATTACTTTCCAACATAAACTCTTTATATCTATTTGTGACATAATGTCATCTATTTTAATTCATCAATTTCATCTATTCAAAATATTAATACTTCTTCAATAACATTCCATGCTTAATTTAATCTTTACAACTTGAAAGAATGTATATAAATGTATACATAACAGTGACGCTTTACTCGTAAAAGCACCACTGCATTTACCGAGTTTAACAATTAAACTTTGTAGTGAATACTACGTAAGAGTATATGACACAGGCAGCGTCCGCTGTGTCAAGGGAACGGTCTAAAAGCTAGCAACGTTTTGGGACTTCCACACGCAGCCTTTGAGGTATGCCTACGTTACTATTGTCGCTATCGTGTCCTTTGTATGCTTCGTTAAATTTTAACCACACCTACAATTAGGCATAGAATGACTATACTATTGTAAGTATAATTGAGGAATTCAATATCTCTGTAATTATATAAAGCGACTATAAATACCACACCGATTAGTAGCCTTTAGGAGGTGAATCAGTCTACGATTCTCTACCCTCTACTCTACTACAGTAAATAGGACCTTAAATTTTCACCAAAATATACATTTATCAAAACAGAGTCAATCCAAAACAGCCACAGCAACTTATCGGGTGGAAGGTATTAATCATCTCCACCAGCTACTCGGTGTTTCAACTCCCGCCTTGCACTCGGTTATTCTAAAAACGGGTGCGTATGAAGTTGGAAGCATTGTCCAGTTAAGCAGCCACATTTCCCAGAAATGTCTACGTGAAGACCACAAAAAAATTAGTTGCAATAATCTAGACCGTCATACCACCCCCGCCCCCGAGGATGCCTGCCTCTCCGAAGCCGCGGCACCATCCACTGAAAAAACGTATGGGTTAAAAAATAAATAAATTAGAGCTAAAAGTAACTAAGCTGTTTGTCAAAATAGCACCTCCAAAGTTGACAGTTATAAATAAATAAGTCAAAATTGCAATTATTACTTATTAATTATTAACCATTAAATAACTCTTGGCTGTATGTAGCTGAATAAGTTTTGACCGTGCCAATTTGGTAATTTGCTAGTGCTTCGTTTATTCAGTGTCCCGTTCAAATATCTTCTCCCCCTCGTCCCTTGCTGGTCCGTGGCGAGCCTGTAGTCTTAAATATTCCCTTAAATATTTAAATCATACCGATCCAGCTATCTCCTACAAAGCTTGTATCTCCCAGTAACACCCTAAGCCTGGCTACGTTGGCAAAGCACGAAAACTGAAGTCCAGTGGTCTCATTCTGTTGTGTCATGTGTCAAGAGTGTCATGCTCCAGAAGGAAATCGTAGAGCGGGACCGGGAGAGGGCGGATCCTGCTCAAAGGAGGAGACGATGCCGGGGTAACAACCGCCCTGGCGCATAATTCCTTTACACCTGAAACCCGCTTTCTTTTTTTTTTCTTTTTCTTTATTCTCTTCTCGGGGAGGATTGTAAAGGATGCACGCAGACTCCGCAATATGCGCGCTCGCAACCCCCGAAGAGACTACCACTTAGCGAATGAGTTTTTCGGAAGGTGAATAGGTAAAAAAACGGAAATTCCACAATGTTAAAGGGTTTGTCTCGAGGACTCGAGTCATGACCACTTTAAGATATATATATAATTTTAAATGCTTCATGTAATACAATGGCCGTAAAAATACGGCTATTCCAATTCATTAGAACGAATAGGATTTTAAGAATTATTGGATTTTACTGGAAATTCTTAGTGTATTGCCCCCAACGGAAAGTTAATATATATCCCTCAGAGCCGAGGCCATAGTAGCTCTTGGTTGCCAAAGACATGATATAAATTCAAATCCATTGAGACATCTGAATATTTTATTTATGTAAAGTAACTAAAGAACTCAGATGTTTAAATGAGTTATTAAAGGAAGAATGCAAAATCCCTATTCATTTCTAAGTAGACGTGCATTTGTACTTAGTGCATACTACTTGAAGAATATTTTACTTAGCACTGTATAATATCTAGAAATCTTAAAAACATTCATTAAAATGCAACGTGACACTGTAGTTGCGCAAAATCAGGCGGATTATTTGACTTTATTGAAATAAGTATTTGTATTTCGTTCTACGTTTACACGCTGTATTTAGTATCCCAGGCACTTTATTTATCCAGATTTTTACAGAATTCCGTACAAGATTCGAATTGAAAATGCATGACTAGGATTATGCATAGGGCACGTTCGAGGCGTACCTTGCGTGGGCTGCCGAGCGGCGTCCGGTCGATCATATCGGACAAGATCATTCCCTGCCAGCACACTAAAGCGCAAAACTTAAGTGCAGTGGTCTCCCTGCTGTAGGAGTGTCATGCTCCAGACGAAGATCGCTG
This sequence comes from Diloba caeruleocephala, assembly GCA_947459985.1. Classification (NCBI taxonomy): domain Eukaryota; kingdom Metazoa; phylum Arthropoda; class Insecta; order Lepidoptera; family Noctuidae; genus Diloba; species Diloba caeruleocephala. The sequence continues at coordinate 12,243,420 of OX381618.1, forward strand.
AGCGAAACCAGGTTAAGCCCAATCCCGGGGTAACATGGAGTGTAGGGGTTCGTTCTCGAGAACCTGGAGCTCCCTTTCATACTGGAGATGGCCGCCCAGGTAGTTTTAGCCTGTTAGACTTTGGCACACCTCTCCACCCTTACCCAGAGTGAAGGAAGACAGCGAGAACTTAATTGCAGTGAAGAAAACCCGATGCTTGATAAACTGTGCAAAAAATAAGAATACCCTACTAATTTAAAATATGTATGTATTTTATCGACGTCGACTACCGATATTTTCGTAATGTACGTATGTCATAAAAATGTGTGTTTTGGTTTTCAACTCTAATTTTAGTTTATTGGCTCCATCTTTTTGACGGTGATTCTGCCAATGTCAAGTTAAGGTATAATTGTATGGTAACATCAATATATCTATACAAATAAAAAAAATTGAAGTGTCTGTTTGTAATATCAAAATAACAGGTTTTTACTAAATGCATATAAAAGTATATACGGTACTTATAACAAAATAACAATTTTTCCATCAGCAGTCGGCTATTCGAGGCCGGTTGGCCTCGAAGCCCTAAGCTTGTCGGTGGTCGACCTCTTCCTCGCCGACGCACAGGTGATGGTGGTTGGCCTCTTTCTCGCCGACGCGCAGGTGTTGGTGACGTTGGCGGTGAAAAGTACTCGTCGCACGAGCTCGACACAACTGCAGCGGCCAGATACCACAGCACTCGCGGTTGAGGCGGGTTCCGGTGGCTACGAGGCGGAGCTGAACGACGAGGCCAAGGGTGGTAGGCGTGCATTTAGGCTTTACTTCGAGTCAGCATTTCCAGTCGAATTCTAATTTACATAATTTCCATAAAAAATGAACGTCCCATATGTCTTCTGTCATAATGTGTGGGTGTCTGTTATTTCGAATTTATTTCAGTTTTCGGTATCATAATTTATTGTTTATCCTCTTTATTGGTTTTTTATTTAATTTATCAATTATTACATGTATATGTTAGTAGCTTTTATTAATTTTATGATTTTAATATAAATTGATCGGAAAAACTTTGGCTGTTCGACAGTTAGTTATTATTATTACTCGTATTATAATCTACATAATAATTAAGGTAAAATCTATATCGGTTGGTAGTTTCATCATTTCGGCCGAATGAAATCCACTGCTGGACACATAACTAACATAACTCGCAATATCACCAGTTTATCCTCTATTAATCGTATCTTTACATAATCATATCAGCCAAAGAGGGTCCATCATCATCATCATCATTTCGGCCGAATGTAGTCCACTGCTGGACACTGGCCTCCCTCAAAGATTACCACAACGACCGATATGGGAGTGTTGTGGGCCCATTGGGGGGTTTTGCCATAATCGCCACGCTTGGCAGACGGGTTGGCGATCGCAGTTGAGCTGTTAATGTACTCGAAGGACGCTGCTGTCCATCCTCCGGCTAATCCCTTAGTCGACTTTTACGACACCCACGGGAGGAGATGGGGTGGTGGTATTCTGAGCCGGCACCACACGGCAACCCGGCACCACACGGCATTTTGGTAGTTTAGGTTAATTCATTCTTGTATTTGAATTCATCGAATACGTCGTCCAAAAACTTAGCTGGGGCAGTTGTATCATTATATCTACCCCGGCCTAGATATCACAACACTGCAATAACATGGGCACAACAAACTAGCGCTCAGTTTCTTAGAACAGATGATATAACGGCTAGTATGATCCATTGTATTGGTTTAGTTTACAAATATAAACACACTGAAAGTAGTCTCTGTCTCGAACATCTTCAATTTCTATAGTTGGATGGCGGAGGAAAGAAGTTCATCTCAACATAAAGCTCTTAGTACCTAACGATAAAGATAACTGAAACATCATTAAACGACTAAAACGAACAGCAAAGCAACCGAGTAACCGATCCGGCAATAAATAATATAATTTGACATTGTCAGACTTGTCGTCAGTACTAGTGATGCCAGTCATGTCACGCCATAGTTTTTTAATTCATCATCATCATATCAGCCACCGGACATCCACTGCTGAACAAAGGCCTCCCCATAGGTTTCCACAACGACTGGTACCGGGGCCGGTTGTTAATTTGTGTCGTCATTTTGGGGAGAATTTACCAGTACTCGCCATGCTTGGCAGGCGGGTCGGTGAGTGCTGTGGTGCGATTTTCTAAGCTCAAACGTCCATACATCCTTGAACACAGAATTAAAATAACGGTGATAAACCAATTTGGTATTCGCTACGACATTATTGAAGCTATTCAAGGGCACGTTGCAGAAGCTAAGCCTCATGGACCAGTCTTAAGGAATTGCATCCCAGTATGGCTACTGTTTCACGGGAGGGGATGCTACTGCTCTCGTTAAGAGTCGCTTAGTCGTCTTTTACGACATCCTCGGGAGGAGATTGAGTGGTGCTATATTCTAAATCCGGACAACACACGGAAGAATAAAAACAAAGTTGGTTTTTAGTCAATATTAAATTAAAGCTTTTTAGTAAATAAAATAGCATTTTACATCGACAATCAATTTCACGATTTGTCTCATTCCGTGAATTATATGCCATAGCGTGGTGTTCAATGCTCGTTTCTTCTATGTAGAAAAAGAGGCCTTCGCCCTGAAATGGGACGGCGATAGGCTGTTTTTAGGGTTCCGAACGTCCGAAGGAAAAAAACGGCTGAACCCTTATAGGATCACTCGTGTGTCTGTCTGTCCGTCTGTCACAGCCAATTTGATCCGAATCTACTGGACCGATTAAGTTGAAATTTGGTACACAGATGGATTTATGTGACCCAAACATGTACGTGTAACGTATATAAATGAATTTTGAATATCGGGTCACGTTTGGCGGGCAATATAGAAAATTAAAGAATAAAGTTTTGCCAACTGTACCATGTAATATATGAAATGGAAGGGCTTGTTGTGAGGGTCTCAAATATACGTATACGTTTCCTGATTTTAAAATATATAATATATATAATTAAAATAATAGACGAAAGTTTACCTTCCCAACCTTATCTCTGTAACTACAGAGGCTAAAATAAAACAAAAAACTAGTTAATGCCTCTTTACCCAAGATTACAGGAAAATCTATAAGAAGTCAATGGTCTTAACATAACATGGTAAATATTTCAATATTGTGCGTACAAACTTACATTTGCGGTTGGAATGTATTGGAAAACGTGTTACTCAACTACGATGTTAAGTTTGTTCTTGGGTTAATTTATTGGTACAAAACCGAATTCAACAATAGACAATATATTCAGCTATTTCGAAACCCTATCCACGCGAGTTCAACTCGCACTTATCCGTTTTTTGGCTTGAATTTTTTAGTTTCCTTTTTGCTGTATAATGTACAAATAGTAAACACTAGTGATGCAACGGAAGTGTCATAATGGAAGCAGAAACGTAAACATATGTCATAAGTAAATTATAGCAGAAACGGGACAGAAACGGATGCCGAAACTGAGGGCCAATTCTCGTAATTAATTTACACTTTGACTGAAACTTGACCGAACTGAGATTAAATTATGAATTGACCGAAAAAATGGTATACTACTATTCTTAAAGTTCAGTCGGATTTCGGTATAATCTCGATCTTGTCTCATTTCAATCTCAATTTTGACGTTTATATAATCACAATTTAGTACATGTGACAGTTCGAAATGTTAGCAGAATACCGTTTTGACTTCGATCAACTTTCGATCCATTTTCGATCTCATCACAGTGTATGTTCACGTTTGACGTTGTTTGTTAGTTTAGAAGAATACCATTTGTGACATTTATGACTGAGACTAGATCGGAACTATAATTTGAACATTTTTAAATTACGAAAATTGGCCCTCTGAAGTGTAAATACTATGAAATTATACATATAGAATTTTTCACAAATAGAATTCTTTATAAAATTAATATTCAAAATTAAGTAGCGGTAAGTAATTTTTTTATGAAAAGTAGTTTGGCCACTTTTTTACCTAACTATTTCGGTATTATTCATATATAAGACGATCATCATCCTCATCCGCCGCGAAAAGACCTAAACTTCTGATCAAATATCCGTTACAAAAGTTGCGGAAACAGAAGCAGAAACGGATGTGAAAAAGCAAGAAATTCCGCAGTTGAGGAAGCAGAAGCAGAGTTCTGTTGCAGCCCCAGTAAACACCGCCTTATCTCTCCGAATTTTAGATTCTTTAACAACAGTAATTAGGGTCTCATTTAAACAATCTCAGGTAGAGTCACAGATAATATCTGTAGTAGAGGCCGGGGTTTGATTCATGAGTAGACGTAGTATAAACGGTAGTGGTACGAAATTAAAGTAAATATCAATGTTACGTTCTCTATTTTAACGAATAATTAAATTACATTTCACGTTACAATGCGAATGAGTCTATCCATTTATTTATCTTATAAAACACGTGTAAATTATATGTAAATACTTTCTTGTCCGTTTCACATGAAAAGCTAGGACTTCTCTGTAGATTTTACACTAACTTTGTTTCTTTTACTTCTAGTTTGCTTTAACTTCTCTTTGAACTGTATAACTATCGCTTCCGTCTTGAAAGTTTCCTTCAGATTTAAATGGTGATGGATATTTTATGCAGCTCCTGCATAAGAAATATTTGAATTTATTTAAGGTTTATATGTTATGTATATTCATTTAATACTTAATATGTTTTTATAACTGTCGTATTATGGAAATTATACAATGAAGGGTGTTAATTAGTTGGATATAATACTCATTTAACCTTTTATGCTCTTCGGCATATTATAGGTATCTATTATGTATAAACCTACTGATTGTGATGGTTGTTACAATATATGAACATCTTTTAAGGATCGTGCTATGTGAATGATGAAATCTATAAAACAAAATAGACAGAAATTGTGTATTTAAAGCTGATTTTATTTGTAGCAGTGATATATTAAGAATGTTTGTTAAGGATTCATGAATTAATTTGCATTAAACCAGTGTAATATGATAGCGCATGAATAAATTTCATAAGCAGACAGGGCCGCATTTGGACAAAGCAAATAACTCCGGACTACCTGTTCTAATAAATTATCTGCAAACAGTTCAAAAGGCTTATGAAATGAAAATTCTCATTATACAGCTCCGACCTATACTTAGCTTTACCAATGGAAAATTGTTTTTGGAGAGTAAAAGACTAGTATTTTTAATTTCGTGTCAAGTATTTACAGTTAATATATTTTATAGAGATCTTATTATAACATAGATAAATTAATTCTTTCGGGCGTAGCCTGTTTTTTTGATTAAATATGATATTTTATAGAGGTTTTGTTATTTCTCATAAAAAATTACTTTCTCAGTTGCAGCAAAGATATAGTGTATGATAATGTAAACCCGATGACTATACTAATTAAAGAGCTTTAACAAATACATTAAATTAGTCATCTTCTCAGATCATAAAACCATGTTATGCCCAATATATTATTTGAAAGAAAAAGAGTAGTATTTATCAAAGGATATTCCATTAGTCTGTGGACGTCACGTGCAAGTAGGCAGCTTAATTGGCGAGTTCGGGCGTTGCGTACCTTTATGTGGCGAATATTAGTCTTATGGAGTCCATTGGGCTTTCACAAGGCCACGTTGCGACTGGATGTGACAGCCGTCTAGACGAGAATTAATGGATTAGCGGCTGATTTAGTTTACTTCCAACGCTTTTTACTTGCTTGGAACCGTGGTTACATAATATTATGAAACTGAAAAATACCTACAAGTTGTTTTTAAAATACATTACGCATTGCATTGTTTGTGCAATTCAATCGCCTGTATAGTTGCAATTGTAATGCTACCTAGGACTGGTCCTGCGTCGATCTCAACTGCACTAGCCGATTCGAGGCATGAGTTATTTACGGCCGGATACTCAACCGCCATTTAACGTTAAGTCCCCGCTTAAACAATTTGAGGCGCCCGATTTGGTACCAACAATAGGTTTCTCGAATAGTTAAAGCGGGGACTTAACATTAAATGGCGTTGGAGTATTCGGCCGTTAGTCTATTAAGCCCAGTCATTTCACTCGCCACAGTGTCCTTCAAACCGAAACACAGTAAAGATTTGTGTTATGCGTCTTCTTTTTTTTCCCAGCTGGCTTTTGTTGTAATAAGTACTAATTATAGCTACATCCTTGACTTTCTTCTCACAACGAATTGGAATATACCATACATGCGTGTAGTAAAGTTTAATGCCAATATCCGGATACGTATCAAATACTGCCGTACGTGCCGAATACTGTCAGTGTGTACCTACATGATCATGTACATACTGACATATTTAGACTCGGGAAAGAGAGATACACCTGCTGAAGCAGCCTGAACAGGCCATCTTCAGAAACATTGCATTACAGCTCTCGGCAGGCACGTATTACTCCTAGATTATTGTGATGTGATAAGGTATAAGGGGTAACCATAATGTCTGTGAGCCAACTGCGCTTTGTACACCTGCAAGTGCTTCAGTGGAGACGCTATGTGAACTTCTACATGCAACACGCCTGTTGCCTATGCGCGCTCCACAGTTTTCAACGAACGTTTGTACGAACATGTCGCCCAGTTAGTGGCCGGTGCGGCATACATGATGATACATAGTATTATTGAAAACTATAATAATACTCTTTGGTTTTGGGAACCAAATGTTTATAAGAAAATACGTAACAATATATTTCTGTTGGATCTCCACTTGGTTGTGCGTTCACGAACGGAATACACCAATACGTACACACGTACGTCTAGCTTTGCTCGCGACTACGAACAAGCTGTGTTCCGCTTCATATTCGCGCTTAAAACCGACACGATTCGGATTGCTTGCCGCGGAGCGTGCAATGTTGCGCTTCAAGTTCGCGAACGTTTTCACCAGTGAAGCAGTTGTACATGCACGAACATAGGAAATAACTATTTTTATGTATTCTATCTATACAAATAAATAAATTTGAAGTGTCTGTTTGTAATATCAAAATTACAGTTTTTTACTAAATGCATATGAAAGTATATACGGTACCTATAACAAAAAATGCATTTTTTTTTTTTGTCTATCTGTCTGTCTGTTTATTCCGGGTAATCTCCGAAACGGCTGGACCGATTTTGGCGGGACTTTCACTGGCAGATAGCTGATGTTATAAGGAATAACTTAGGCTACTTTCATTTTAGAAAAAAAAATTTGGGTCCCGCGCAATAAAAAACCCTTGTAATCCAATATATTTATTCTAATAATGTCTTAGGTTTTCGCGAGTATTACACATTATAATAAAACACTTTTAAACGGACTGTGACGCCGACCATCTGGCAAGGGAACTTAAACATGTGAAGCAAGTTCTTCAAAATAACAATTTGAAAGCTCCACATTCCCGTCGCAGAAGCCGCCCGAAACCCACCACGGTTGATCGACGACCCGCTGTTTTACCATTCATTAAGGGAGTCACCGACAAAATTGGTCACATCTTGAAGCGTGCTTCTATAAAAACCTACTTCAAGCCGCATAAGAAGATCAGCCAATTTTTAAAACCGGTGAAATGTCACATACCTATACAAGATACAGGGGTCTACAAGATTGACTGTGATTGTGGTTTGTCATACATAGGGTAAACAAAGCCTAGCATAGCCAGTCGAATAAAAGAACATATAGCTGACGTCAAGCATAGACGCTCCACAAAGTCTGCAGTGTGTGAACATGCCATAGGCAAACCCAACCACTATCTTCGTTTTGATTAACCTCAAGTCCTCGCGAAAGAGAACCGATATGTACCAAGAATGTTTCGTGAGGCTATTGAAATTAAAAAACATCCTAATTTTAATAGAGAAGATGGTTGGCAGGTACCACCTGGTTGGAATCCAGTAATTAAAATAATAAAGTCCCAAACAACATACCGCACTAAAAAACATCAAGACACTGTGAGTGATTACTGCGTGCATCGAAACTAATTTATGATTAAAATTGTACGGTAGATAAAATAAAATAACTTTTTTAAATCTGTAACGACGCCTGTCACCTTAGTCATCCTGCGACCACAAATGCTGCAAAGCATTTGAAACGTCAGGAAAAACAAAAATCTAAAATATACGCGATAGAATCCGTTTAAAAGTGTTTTATTGTAATATTTATTCTATGTCAAGTGTCTATGTCGAAGTATTCTAAATTTCTTTTAAATAAAACGCGGGTGAAACCGCGGGCCCCAGCTAGTTTATAATATATTACAAGAGCAAACAAGATTCGTTGAAATTCGTGACCCTATTCTTTTTAACCTAGAGCAGGCTAGAACTTTATTTTTTCGTAGACTCTTTGACATACTTCACTCTGGAAAGTGCGGAGGGGCATGTCGAGTTTTTACAGCCTAAAACTACCAAGATGTGGGACAGAATTATGTTAATACATTTAGGATTCATCTGATGGGTAGCGCTCACATATCTGAGTTACCTGGCACAGAGGAAGTTAAGAACAAAAGACTTTTTCAAAACGTATTTACTTAGAGATTTATTGTGATTAGTTAATTGGCTTTATCTCTGTGGACATTCGCACCGTAGTCCTCAAGCGTCCTATTAGGTCAAGTCACGTTTCTCAGATAAATTTGTTACTCGTAAATTGCCCACTCTATTTATTTGTTTGCTAACTAAACAATGATATAATGTTCATGATAAATTTAAGCGGTTGTGTAAACTGGTTGCGCGTTTGTAAAGTTGCGATTATACGTTAATTGGAATAAGTCTGACAAGTTTATGGTTTAGAAACAAAACAATATTGATTTTGTTGTGTTAATAGCACCGTTTCTACAAAGAGAGCAATATTTTTATTATGCCTCTAACGTGGCAAACAAGCATACGGCCCACCTGATTGTCGAGTTTACCGTAACCTATGAACGCTTGCGACACCAGAGGTATCACGCATTGCCGACCTATGTTTGTACGGAGCACAGAATATAATCGTTTATTCAGTAATAATAGACACGCTGACATGCTATACTGAAGCGATGGAGGGCATTTTATGACTCTATACCAATGAGAATAAAAGCCAAACAAAAGAAACTCAGGGCATGTTTGGAAGCCTAGAAGAATCGTAGACAAGCTCAGCTGTGTGTTGAAAAGTTTTACCAGCACTCAAATATTTTATTTCCTTTCCTTGATATCAGCCCTTAGCCACCTTATAAGACACCTATTGCGTGTAGATGTCTAGTCAATTTTTTGCCTGGAACCACACGGAACTGATTCGCTGATCTTAATGTAGTATTGCTAGTTACTGCATATAGTATGAATATGTATTTTTTAAATCAAAAACAATACAAATGTCACAACATTCCCGCGTTCATTGACACCAATTACAAAACATTGACTTTTCATTGTATTCAAATTATGAACTAATAGCGTTCGTGACGGATACCTTTAATACCAAATTATTGTTTAATCGTCAAAAACTACTGACTATAATAATCTAGATTTTAACTACTCATTATAAGAATTAATAATTTGGATGTAATTAACCAGTGAAACCTTACGTTCTTTTACGTAGATGTACGAGTGCATGTAAACTGCGAACTTTTTTTTGTAAACTATTAAAGAGCGCATTGCAGAATACGCTGGTCCATTTACTGTCATCGTTATATCTGTCTAGTGTAGGTAATAATATTAAATGTATTTGCAAAGTACAATAATATTATTTCAGAGTATCTACTTTTGATACAATGCCCAGTATATCTGAAGGTCAAACTGTATTATAAGTATTAAAGAGCGTACTCATCTGAAAATATCTCAAGAGCTTTGTGTGGAGATAACAAAATCCTCGCTTTACAATTCCAAATGTTCCAAGTCTATTGTTTGTTAGTTTTGCAAATCCTCAATTGTGAATTCATTGGGGCTCATAACGAGCTCTTTGACATTAAGTCAGAGCTTCTTGGGTTCACCGCATCGCACTTGTGATACTAACGGGTCAAGGATTCCTTCCGCGACGTAATCCTGTGGATTCAGCTTGTTCGCACTAATGTCGTTGGCAACGTAAATTCATGTTTATGTGTACCATTTTAGAACATTCAAGATGTCGTGATACGTTTCTGCGGCTTAGTTGGCCCTTCGTTGACGTAAGCCTCTTTTTTGTCATCAAAAATCTTCATGGACGTCCTCCACCCTTTTTTTTTTTATTGATGTCCAGTGGAAATTCTACATGGAACTTCCTTCGCCCCGGGGAAGGGTGAAGGGGTATGTCGGACTCCTACCGGCTAAAACCACTGGAGCGGTCATCTTCGGCACTGAAGGGGGGCTCCAGGTCCTCGTAAGATCACACTAGAGCCGCCCATTGGTACCACGCCTTTAGGCACATCACGGAGGGGATGACTGTAAAGCGGTCACCCCCTCTAGCAGAGGGAAGGCAACTGTAAAAAGGTCGCCCCCTCAGGCACTTCTCGGGGAGGATTGTAAAGGATCCCCCCAAGCCTCGCTTTGCGCTGTGCTGCCTTACGAGCCCTACGGCGTCCAAGAACATCCTCGCTGGTTCGGGGGTACCGGGGACTCCGTCGCCATCTATTGGGCTGCGGTAGAAGGTTAGCCACTTTGTTCCCTGTTGGACAGGTGTTGTCCCCTTCTTACGGCTACGGCTTAGTCACAGTAGAGTGAGGACCTCTGGCAGTAGTGGGCACAATCGCATATAAACAGAGAGATATAGAGACTGGTATCCGAATGCTTTCCCTCCCAGTAGCCGGCAGTGGAGGATCCCACTAGCAGGTGCCCTTAGCTAGATTAGTCCCCTTGCTGATTAGCGCCCTTAGTTAGATTTTGCTTAGATATTTTTAAGTTCATTGTCCGGCTGGAAGCCATTACGCTTTTTCCAACTTGGTTCGTTTAAGTAGCTTCGGATTCCATAATATGAGTGCGTGATGACTGGCAGAAAAAAGGCAACTGGCTGGAATTCAAATCCCATAACTGCTTTTGCAATGCCGTACAATTTGACGGATAATAAAGGCCATAAGAACCTATTATTATTGGATTGGATTATCGGATTTATATGATAGCTATATATGCTATATAAATCCAATTAGGACAAATATTTTCCTGTTTCTATAAAAAGTATTTGTTGTTGGTGTTTAGCTGGTAATAGAGATGCAATCATGTTTCAGTATTACAAGAAATGTACCCGTAAAGGATTATTATTAGTGGTTTAGAAGACATGTACTCGGTAAACCTAAGCTGGATTGTGGGTACTGCAATATTTACCAATGTATACCGATAAAAGTCTGAAACGGAACATCAAAGTCTTAATAAACCTGATGTGTTCAGCGATATTAAAATACATCATCATCATGCATCATCATCATCGTTTCAACCAAAAAACATCGAACGCTGAACATAGGCCTCTACCAGAGATCGTCACAACGATCGCTTTGGGTTTGTGTAGTGTGCCGCTTGGAAACTTTTGTCTCATTCGCCACGCTTGGCAGGCGGGTTGGCGACCGAGGCGCTAGGGTTCCACAAACTGCCGCGGAGCAGAGAACCACCCAGTTCATGGATACACGTTGGTGACGTGCAAATCAGGTAGGGCCAGTACATGCAGTAATTGGGGCTCACCCTGGACAGTCTTTGGGGCTTCGAAAAGCACTTCGCACGCCTTGTCCCCCGAGTCGAGAGAGTAGTTGGTGCATTACACCGGGTGCTGCCCTGTCTTGGGGGACGCGAGTGAGGAAGTCACTTACCGCCTGACGCAGGTATTCACTGGTCACGGTTATTTCGGTGCGTACCTGCACAGCATAGGACTCGCGTCCTATTCTAAATCCTATTTTATCGGGAGAGGGCCGCTCCCGCACGGAGAAGGACAAGACGTCACCGGGGTAACAACCGCCCCGGCACCCAAGTCCAACACGCCTGAGCCCCCTGCCGTAGTTACATAGTGGGGCGCCTCGGAGGTCGCGGGCGCGTAGCTTGGGGAGTCTGCGTGCTCACACCGAGCTACCCCCGGGAAGACGGTGGCGCGCATGTGGCCACGTGCCGCCGTGTGCGTAGCACAGCGCACAGCGACGCTTGGGGGATCCTTGACAATCCTCCCCGAAAAGTGCCTGGGGGCGGCCTTTTTACAGCCGCCTGCCCTCCGCTAGAGGGGGTGACCGCTTTACAGTCATCCCCTCTGACATGTGCCTAAAGGCGTGGCACCAATGGGCGGCTCTAGTGTGATCATACGAGGACCTGGAGCCCCCCTTCGGCGCCGAAGATGATCGCTCCAGTGGTTTTAGGCGGTAGGAGTCCGGCCGGCATACCCCTTCGCCCTTCCCCGGGGCGAAGGAAGTTACCGTAGAATTTCCACTGGAAAATAACTTTTAAAAAAGGCGGTTTGGCGATCGCAATTAAGTTCTTCCGGCTTTTTTACCTTTTACGACACCCACAAGATGAGATCGAGTGGTGCTATTCTTAAACACAACACGAAACATACCATTTAGACTGAAGACAACTTCTTATACGTTGCGCATCTCACACATTAGCACGTAAACTTCCACTGCTTTAGCGTGAAGGAAGGTGGTAGTTGCAAGATGTTTTCGATCGGATCGGGCAAGATCTTTCTCTGCTGGCAGTAGTGTCGGCTTCAGAAGGAGACCACAGAGCGCGATCGGGAGAGGGCTAATCCCGCTCAGAGTATGAGGAGAGTGCGCCGGGGTAACGGCCTCCTGGCACCCATGTCCAACACGCCTGCCGTCGTTGTTTGGCGGGGGCTTCATGGTCGCGGGTGCGCAGATTGGAGAACCTGCGTGCTCATACCGAGTAACTCCCGCGAACACGGCGGTAGGCATTTGGTCAAGTCCCACAGTGTGCGCAGTCCAGCACACAGCAAGGCTTCGAGCTTCTTTAGAATCACCGTCTTCCCTTAGCTAGAAGTGACCGCTTTACAGTTACCACCTCTGAGATGTGCTTAAAAGCTTGTTCCCGTGCGATTGTTCTCGACATCCTGAAGTCGTCCCTTTCTTTGGTGCCGAAAATAACCACACAGGTTGTTTAAGCTGTTAAGAGTCCAGCGGCATACTCTCTCGTCCTTCCACTTGGATTTCCACCGGCCAAAAAAAGTAAGGTAAGTAATAAATTACTCAATTTTAGGTTTAACAATTTACCAACCCAGCTACTACCTACTAGCACAAAGGGAAAAATTTAGGTTTTGTCGGGACACAGGGCTTAATAACAGTGATAGTCACGTTAAATCGGGACTGATGGCAACCCTAGTTATAAAATATATTACCGTAATCACCACGTATTAACACATCCTTTTGATATCGACCTGTAGTCGTAAATGCACCTCCATGGTGGTCTGGTCTGTTCTTTGCTGGGCACCATACTGAAATTTCGGGAACTACATGGACAGCGGTTGTGGGTCCTATTACATGTAAATTATCGCTAAAATTGCATAATTTTGGCAGGATAATGTTTCAAATTTCAATCTAGTAGGTCCATTATTTACAACGATTTATAATGAGTAAAGCTAAAGACAACAGACGCACGAACATAGACAATGCTTACCTTGTCGTTATTAATGTTTACCAACCCTTATAATCGGTGTCTTTTCGGTAAGTTGACTGACTCTGCCTTTTTTAATTTGTTGTAGACGAATATTAATTATTCACAGTCACGTTTTCGTCTATTCATTGTTTGACAGTTTTAGGAATTTTATACGTCTAATTTCTAAAGCTTTAAGGTATATTATATTTTAGAACTTTCGAGTTCATTGCCGCCTATTTTCTCAAAGATGGCCGTGAAACGTTGAGTATAGAGTTTTCAGAATATTCTTAGGCTAAGTATCTTATAGAAATTAAAGGAGTCATTTCTTATACACTGTATTTTCCAACGACTTTCATAGTCTTCTAGAAAATTTTGATTTATAAGCCGTTTCAGTAACAGTTTATAATGTTTCCAATTTACATAATTCGGTTGGTTTGCCGCGCAGACATAATGCCCTAGCGCCTCGAGGGAGGTCGTTAAAAAGTCAGTCCATAAAACGGATCAATTGCGACCGATCGCCGACAGATTTATGATTTTGCTAGCGAATATGGCCAGTGCTCGAGAATTCTGGCAACTGAGGCCGGACAAAATCCGTTTGCAGGTTTATCGCGTGTAAAATCGACCCCCGGCGATGGTTTGCTTGCGGATTAAGTAAGGTTAAGGAGCCGAGTTCTGTGTTTAAGATCGTGTCTACGCATAAAGATACAGAAAATATTTTTTCTTGCCGCACAGTCATTCGTATTCCAGATTTTATGTTTCGTTTTATTATTCAGATCAACATGTGCGTGTGTACTTACATCGTTATTTATCGAAAAGAGATAGATTATATTCTCCAAGATTTATAACATACGATAAAGCATATTGTTGCTGAAATTCGAAACGAATGCAAAAATAAAAGCGCGAAGAACACTTTTTTGCTTGAAATAGGTACATTTATTATCTAAAATTTCTAATAAATCATGGCAGCATTTTTTATGTTACTTATCATAATATCGTTTACTCTTACATTATTTTAGTAAAGCATTGTTGATGTAACTGTTAGTTCGCCTAACTGTTCTACATCGACGCTTTTTATACGCAATATTGTTTCATACATAGTAGGAAAGAGGAAATGTATACATCGAAGAGTTGTTTTGAGCGAGTAATTGATGGAAATAGGCATCGTGGTAGTTTCTGTGTTGTCTTGATAAGAAAACGTTATGGGTATAGCTGACGGCTCTCCCTGGGGCCTTCGTGCGTATCAACATGAATGGAGGGTACCGTTTTTCTCCCGAGTTACTTTTAATCTGCGTTCTAGTTTATTGCGACACGAAATTTCCTCGTTTGAGCAGTATACGAGAATATGCTGTACACAATACGTCAGCTTGATTACTTTTGTGAATTAAGGTGGGCAAGGTGTTTGAGGATCTACCTAAGTTTCAAAATAAAGTAGTTTTATTATGTTTATGATTGACTTGAATTATTATCCAAGATTTGGCAATAATAATACTTAAAACACATACATACCTGCATGCATACACATACTATATCTATTGAAAGGCATGTAGGCGACTTTTTTGTTCACGTTGCATCTTCTAGTTATAATTTGTTACAACCTAACTATATAAACAACTATGTTTATAATATATACCGTAAAAAGTAAGTACTTGCCAAAACTAGCTCATTAATTGTGTAATGTTAAGCGAAAAAAAGGGATATTGCAACTTTTTCTACGATATCATTTTATATATCAGCCTAAAGACGTCCACTGCTGAACAAAGGCCCGCCTCATAGATTTCCACAACCGTGTCGTCATTTTGGGAGGAATTTCCGAGTCCTCACCAAGCTTGGTAGGCGGATTAGCGAGCGCAGAATAGCTGCTGTGCCACAGAAGGGATGCTGCTGCCCATCCCCCTGATTTAGAGTCCTTGAGTCGCCTTTTACGACATCCAGGGAGGAGATGAAGCGGTGCTTTATTCTTAATCTGGACTCCATAAGGACAAATCATCACTTGTGTTATTTGGAGGACCTAATAACGATATGTTATTATTTCAAATCATCATTTCAGCCGATAGACGTCCATTTCTGAACATATATCTATATTTTTTCTGATTAATCTTTAATATATTTAGGATAGTATACCTTATTTAATTATATCATTATGTATCTGTGTGCACCATCGACTGCCGCATATATTGTCCAGTTTAGATTTTACTCATTCTAAGCTTGCTTGAAAAAAATTCCGAGTGCGCTGAGGCCGCCCATTGTACTCTATAATATACCTTTACGCGAAAAACAATAGGTTTTTGTATCTTTTACTGATTGGTGTATAATAAAGAGTATAATAAATAAATCACTAGACTTCCTCCCCAAAGATCGCCACAACGATCGCTCTGGGTTTGTGTCGCGAGCCCATTGGGGGTTTTGCCATAACGCTTGGCAGGCGGGTTGGCGATCGTAGTTGATTTGTAAATATACTCAAACGATACTGCCCATCGTCCAGCTACTCCCATAGCCACCTTTTACGACACCCATTGGTTGAAATGCGGAGGAGGTGTTCTTGGCAGATAATTTCTGTGAAATATAAACAATATATATGTACCAGTAAAATTGTTGCAGCGCGCGCTGTGGAAATTCCCGCTTTGGCAGAAGACGTAAATCAGTCTGAATAATGTGACTCCGTTTTGGTTTAGTCCAGCAAAGTGCACTTCTTGGAATTGCTTAGAAAAAGAAGAATCACTTACGTACTGTAATAATGTTAGTATCTTTAAGATCGCATAGTTTCAAGAAAATGTTTTAACAAAGGACTCTAAGTTAAGTAAGTGGATATCAGCGTCCGGTTCTGAAATCGACACCTTTTTACACGATTGGCTGAAGAAAGCACCAAGGAAGCGCCAAGTGAATTATATAGTTTTCAGACTGACTTAACTATCTCTAGCAGCACTATACTTTTTTATGGTAACATTGTTGGCTTGTTTGGCGCAGAGGCTAAGCGCTTGGTTTACTGCGCTATGTGTCATAGGTTCGATCCCCGTACGGAACATATATTTGTAAGATCTACTGACAGTTGTTGCGGATCTGATTATTTGTGCATGTTAGATTGATGTCTGTACTGACGGCACATGAGAAATCCTAGAGTACTACGTATTGTGAAACAAAAAAATGTGGCAAACTAGCATACCGCCCGCCTGATGGTAAGCGGTTACCGAAACGTGGTGTTACAGACGTCCATTGTCTGTAACACCACGGGTATTCATTGTGCGTCACCGACCCTGTTATTATCTTTTAATACCCCTTTTGAATAGCCCCATGCAATAATCAACTTTTATATATGTTTTATGAAACGATGGGACCACACTGGGACTACAGACATAAATCTCAAACGCACAAATACCTAGACCCGGAACGACTATCTGTAGATCATACACATATTTGATCCGTGCTGGGATCAAACCCGCGACACGTAGCGCAGAAAGCCAATTAATTAGTCATTGCGCCAACCGTGCCGTCAAATCAACCAATCTGTTGTAAACGGAGTAATAAAGAGTTATTTCTACAACCTGGAAGTCACGGGAGGAAGATCCTCTGAAACCACACAATACTAATATCTTGATGAGTGCAGTGTGGTGACATACAAGACTAGTTCTGGGTAGCATTACTATTGATATGAGCAGGCATACGCTTACTGCCCCTAAGCAAATGACGTGTTCGTTTCCTCACTAATTAGTATTCAAAAATAAGAGACCATTTTAGGTTCTACGGTATGAAGGATGTATTCTGCCCGAACGCACGTGTACAAGGTAGATACAAATGAGTTCTCATAATAGACGAAGTAATAATAAATAGTACACGGTTGATTCATGTCATCCATTTTAGCTTTTGCGAGCTTTAATATATAACCCAGAACTGCTCTATTGACTTTGAAATATAGTTCTGAATTTATATTCGGAACCATGTTTCAAAGTCAACCGAGTTGATAACCAATAAATGATAACCGATAAGCAAGTAGTTGTTTAGTGAATTTTATGCAATGATATTTATTATATCTGATAAATTGTTTCAAAAGTATATAGTATAGTACGTAATTAGTTTAAAACAAGCAGTAACAGTAATAAAATGAAATATATGAACAAAATAAAGGAAATCTATTAAGAAGCTTACAAAACCCAGGACGGCTTGTGGCACATCCATCAAACAGTGACGGGCCCGATACCTGCCGAGTGTGCGGTCTAATTAATGCTAACAAAGCGGTTACCTCACTCCCAGTTAGAATTAAGCAGAAGGACACCGTGGGGTTTTAGCTGGTAAGAGTCCGGCATGCACTTTCCGGGACGGAGGAAGTACACCAGGATGTTGGATGACCGACAAAAATAAATAAAAAAGGACGGCTTATGGCGAGCTGGATGTGAGTGGTGACACCGTATACCTGAGTGACCCAGGTGGGATCAGGGTCTCGTCTCAGGCTTGTCTTTATTTGTGACTGCAGGACTTTCAACTCTAGCTTGCTGTAGTTGGCCGAACAGAGGAGGGTCGCCAGAGCTATATGCTCGGGGTGAGTCTCTAATGGCTTAATAACGGGGAAACCCGATCCAAGTCTTTGAGACGCGTGATGGTGAAACCAGTGCCATACCTCTCGACACCACGAGCCATCGCACCGGTGTTGTTCCTATAGCCTGCTGTGGTGGTGGTGGCTATTTAGGGTGCCCATCTTGTGAGTGGCGAGTTACGGTAGTCAGAATTTAATTTAAAGGTGGAAAGACACCCGCCGTTTTTTTCCGTTTTTGAAGTATTTAATCCATTTAGCACCCATTGCAATAGACCTTATAATTATAGTTTCCATCACATACAATAGTTTTACAACTCCTGGGACAATCCGAGACTGCATTTTTACAGTACAGTCATGGGGTGACCGCGATAAGTGCCCCGTTACTGTTAAGATTAAAATGATCTACAGGGACTCTGTGTGTTGGACTCACGTCCTCGCGTAAGCCTATCAAAAGAGCGGGTTCCTTTGCCAGGGGATATAAACGCGCAAATAAGGGAATCATAATATCTAAGGCTGGATTTAAGTCTTGATTAAGAATGAAGTACTATGATTATATAATAAATAAAAAGCAGAGAACCTTGTTTTAAAGGCACAATTATTACGTTATAGGGTAGTTTATGCAACAATTAATAAGTAAAGTTGGTATTCGAGTTCTATAATCGTCTACTATCGTATGTAGGTAAAATCTATAAAGATTCTCTCGAAAAGTTGTAGCTTTAAACAATGTGCCAGAGATACGAAGAAATCTTGGTTTTAATTCTGTATAAGTAGGACAACCAGGCAGCAGTAGTCATCGTTTTTAACATTTCCTCAACTGAATAGGGCATTTTTTTAGATCGGTGTCAGTGAATCATTCTAGGAATGCCTGGGTCGCACACATTCTTGTGTAGATCAAACAGAGAATTAGAAGTTGAGCAGAGCATTAGACGGCACGTTTGGTGCAGTGGCTGATACAGTTGGCTGCTGCGCTCCGGGTCGTGGGTTCGATTCCCGTACGGAACAAATATTTGTATGATCTGCAGGTAGTTGTTCCGGGGCTAGGTGTATTGTATATGGAATTCATACCTGTGAACGCACCCACGACACAGGACACACAGAAATCCTAGTATGGGGCAAAGCTTTAAAAAGAAAGTTCTTTGATGCCATATTAAGTGCCCTAGATAACGCATCTGCTACTGTATTTTCTGTACCTGGTCGATAACTAACATCGATATTTATTGTGATAGCTTTAGTCTCCAACGTTGTATTTTTATAGTTCTTAATGTGAGATGAGAGTTTCTGATAGAACATTAATGCTGATGATCTCTTTCAAGTTGGAACGATTTTCCTAACAAATACCGTCGCCATTTTCTTAGACATTCAACGACTGCAGCTGTTTCTTCCTCTACTGCTGAATGACTTCATTCGCTGATATTCAGAGTTCTCGGAAATAAAGCAACTGATCTACCTGCGATAAAGTAGCGGTAATTGCATAACCAGAAGCATGTGTTTCAACTGTTAGGTATGCTTTACCGTCATTATGCTGATAGTAGATTTTGAGATTTTAGATTGCAATGTTTAGAAGGTATCTTTAGCATTTTGAGGAAGCGGTAGGATTCTTGATGAACCAATGCGTGATTTTCTTCTGAGAATTTTGGTATCCACTTTTATAATGAGCGAATTTGCCTAGAACTCACGCAGAGTTAAGAGCAAGAGTTAAAGAGTATTGTCTCTATCATTCGAAAGAGGTAGATCTAGAAGAGATCGAAGGTGGTCTGGATCTATTTTAAAGACACCATTACATATTTTATAGTCGAGGATGCTGTTTTCAGTTTTAAAGACCCACTTTATTCTAGATTTAGAGTAAAATTAGAATTTAATATAGACAGGATGTTGCTTGGGTCAATACCTACCAAAAACACAACATATGTTCAGAAAAATCTTACGGATTTAAAGTAGTACAATATTTTCCGAAAAATCGAAAAATCTTTATGGCTACAAATATCAATAATACCTATTAATGTAAATTATTATTGTATTTTTATTAATAATTGATGATACAAAACAATGCTGTCGAGATGTTAACATAATGAAGCGACACCACGTGTAATTCTAGTCTTGCGGAGCTGGACTAGCACTCTGCCAAACATTTTTATCTAGAATAGATAATCATCTAATTTATGATATGCCCGTGTGCATAGAATATGTTTTATAAACAATTTACATTTATTTTGTAAAACGATGTCCGGTATTTTATGATAAAATTTTATACTGTATCCCATGAAAGAAGTATGAACTATAGCTAAACGAAATGTTGGCTGTACTAATTTAGTTCTATTTCTAATATTATAGTTATGTCGATCACATTCTCTTGTAAAAAGTTGTATGTTTTTACAAGAAAATGTGATCGACATAGCGAAGAAGCTAAAGGAAACAAGTCCTGTGATAGCTACATCTGTTAGCAGTCTAATTTTTCTGACAGCATAAGCAGCCAAACTCAGCCGTCTTGCTAAAAATGAAATATGCGGACCCCATTGAAGCTTTGAATCAAGCGTGATTCCTAAGAAAACTGATTGATCAACTAATTCAAGTTACTCATATATAATATAATTTTACAATCCCCACTTAAAACATTTGGCAAAGTAAACCTCATACATTTAGTTTTATGCCCATTTAATACTATATTATCAACTGAGAACCATTCATGGACCTTAAGAAGAGCGTTATTTACATCGTCAATATTTGGAATACGTATAATTTATCCCGAACCCTGGTTCGTAACTCTATTTAGAGATTATAATGACAGGACGTCGACGACGTAGGCCTATAGCTAAATAGGCTTTAATAAAAAAATAAAAACAATGTTTTGAACCTGAAATCTAATGCTTAAGAAGCGAGTCCGTAAACCTTCAGGCCACCAATACTCTCATCATCTCAGCCAAAGGCGTCCACTGCTGAACAAGGCCTACCTCATAGATTACCAAAAATAAGTTGTTATTTTGGGGGAAAATGCTAGTGCTTACCGCACTTGGCAGGCGTTTGGTGAGCGCAGAATGATTGCTCTTCCACAAAAGGGACGCTACTGCCCATCGCTCCGGTTTAAAGTCCCATAATCGGATTTTACGACATCCACAGGAGGTGATGGAGTGGTGCTATATTTTTAATCCACACATGACATGGAATGCGACACTGCTCTATAAGTATGATTAAAGTATGATCCAATTATCAGGTGTCAAAAGATTAAAAATTTTATGCGATGGACGTTCGAGTCAAGTGGAAGTACATAATAAAATGTCGAGAGCAATCTAAACCTAGTGCTTGTTTTTCCAAGCCAAGATATTTAATCTAATCCAAGCACTTCAGATTTAACATTTTGAAAGTCATCCGTTGTTGTATTACGATCACATTTAACACAAAAAATCAAACATATCCGTAATCCGAAATCTAAAGATTTTGGATTAGATCGATTATTAATTTAGGCCGTTAATCAATCAAGTTAGTTTATCCAACGCGATTGCAGCGCAAAACTCACAACTTTCACAGCAGCCTTTATTCCTTGTACTTTTACTCTATTTTATTCCAATTACAGACTCAAGTTAGTCTCATCTAACTTTGGGACTGTCTAGCTGAAACTAATTTGAAGTTGACACCGGCGTGTAATAGTTGCAGTGCCTGTGCAAATGTCTGTGTTTAGAACATGAGCATTGTCAACTTTACCACATTTCGCTTTATAATTCCGATGGTGTAGGGTAATTGTACGTTTGCATACCTAAGCTGGCCTTAGGCGTTGTGTCAAGGAATATTCATTATGTCCATTATACGTATCTCAATATGTATCTAACAATTCAGCTTACGCTGCTCTATACAGAGGCCCACTGCTATACACTGAAAACTGGTTTAATTAAAGAGGAGGATTGATCGTAGTAATCACACTGAGCAAGCAGACGTCAGTCTATCATCAGTATTACACAGATTTCTTGTTTGGTCGTTGTCCCTCATCGGCTTCTTTGGCCCCGGCAAGGTTGGTAGTCTGAATCTAACCAGCTAAAGACACCACAGCGTTCTTTTGATCTACTTATCGCAGGATGCTTTACAATTCCAATGAGATGGGCCTGAAGGGCGGCCTCTTTACATTCACCTCCCCTCCACTAGAGGGGGTGATCCTTTTGCCGGCCCCCTAGACTGCAACTCATGGAGCAGCCTTGTTATCATCATATCTGTCAAAGGACGTCCACAGATTTCTACAATAGGTAGTACCTAATTTTGTAGCACTGCGCAATTAGCTCGTAGTATTTAATCCATAAAATAGTTGAATAATAATTGCTTGGAGCGAGTCTAACATTATGGTATTACTATGTAAAATTATTCAAAACGTTATAAAGTACCACAAGACTTGAATGTTTGCCAAGATGGCTGAGCTCTTGAGTGATGAATATGGTACCAAATGCTGTGTTTATACATTTATGCTACCAAGCTTGCTTCATTGACCAATAAATTAATAATAACTTTGAGAACTAGCTGCATCCCGCATTTGAAAGTTAGTGATTCGTCCTTACCTTATTTTCAACGTAAATGTTGGCCAGATAGGGTTGAATTTCTGTTGCACTTGAAGAAGCTTAATTGTCGTCTTGATATGCTTTGGGCCATAGCCGTTGGTAACTGTCTAAATACCAAAATAAATGATATATAGTGTAGCGCTGGATAGCATTTGTAATTAATAATTTAGGTTTGCATGGAAAATCATTAAAATTTACTTATATTTACGCACATCACTGCCTCCCTGATGGGCCGACATCTCGGAGGGGATGACCGCTTTACAGTCATCCCCTCCGAGATATGCCTAAAGGCGTGGCACCAACGGGTGGCTCTAGATGGAGATTATTCGAGTTCCTGGAGCCTCCCTTCGGTGCCGATGATGATCACTCCGGTGGTTTTAGCCGGTAGGAGTCCGGAATGCCCCTTCGCCCTTTCCTGGGGCGAAGGAAGTCAAGACGTATTTCCACCGGATCAATAAAAAAATAAATTTAAAAAAAAGTACTAGTGTTGCAAATCTAGTAAGCCAACTATCCAGGTGGAAGGTAAAGAAATCGGGACTTAGACCTTTAAATTGGGATATCTAAAATTAGGTTTTTTTAAGTTAACTTTTATTTTGAACCTAAATAACATTTGATTAAGAAAATATCACGATCTTTGACTCCAGCAATAGACTATGGATAACTACTACTACTAAATGATTTTAAGAGATTTGGAAGATTTTCAAGTAATCTGTCCAATCTGTGTACTGGTGTTGGTTTTAAAAATCATTTTAAATCTTCAGTAACATTGAAGATTGATGCGTAAGTTAAATGATTGAAAAATGCTTATTGACGTTTTTGAATTAACGAAAATCGGGACATTTGGGGTCACGATTAACCCTTAATCGGTCACTTCGGTCCACAGACCACAAAACATTGGGACGTACCGCTTGAATCGGGATACTTGGCAACTCTACTACTCTACTACACATCTTTTATTCCCGTGCATGTACCCACAAAACGTTACACAAAAAGTTGCACTCAAATTTGACCTTGAAATTTTACGATCATCGCGCCGAAAGAAGTTTGACTTCAAAAAATATATTACAAGATCTAAAGAACATTGCGTAATATATAACTATCTCAAAAAGCGTCTGCCGAGTTTAAGTTCCGGGCTCGATTTTAGATCGGGCAAAGTATCATGGGTTTTGGAAATGTGCCCGCTTATGTTATTAATTAGGATAGCTCTTAAATTCATTTTCAAATTAAAATTCATTATTTGCTATAAATAGTGCATATATTCTGGTGTTCTATGATAAAATCTATATACTTATATAGTTGGATCTCATTTAGCCATCGTGAAATGCATGCAATTATTTTTATTATAAGTTAATTAAATAATTTTACACAGCTTTCATCGTATAAGTTAAATATGTATCTATTATTACTCTTGCTTCTTGCAATAACTTAAAAACTCTGATGGAATAAAATGTGTGTTACAGTAGCACTTTCACTAAGCTGTTATAAATTTATTAAAGCGTAATTCTTTAAAATCTGTTGATAATTTATTAACATCATCATCGTCATAATGTAATATACACATTGCGTAAATATTATTTTGCAGCCATGTTTAATACTATGCTCTGTTCAGGTTTCCAATATTAGTGCTCCCGGAACTCAATACTGTCGTCATCTAAATGAAGTAGTACAATAGTACCCATACTTCTGCCTTCCACATCAGGGAACACGTTGGTGATATTATAGATAAAGCAGCAAATACAACTTGAAGATTTGTCAAACCACGTCCAAACGTCTCTAGGATCAGATCCTATACATAAAAAACCCAAATTCCCCTACATATGAATGTATTCGTATAAATATATAAGTTTTATACAACATGAAGTCCGCGCACGGAATACGTTATCGGAGATCAGCAGAGCCTCACGTACACCTACCATGTGAATGGAAATGACATCTTATTTCACAAAGCTCCAGGCATATGCCTAGGATACTTTTACATAGGAAATCTTTCGAGATTGGTTTCCTATATGACAAGAATAGCAAGATGCTAAACCATAAATAAACTGTTAGTTCTTTTTTTAATAAGTGTGTTAAACATTTGTCAGCTTTTATTTTTAATTTAAGTAATATGTGTATTCCATTGCACGTAAATCCTGGTCCAACTGCGACCTCTCGATCGTGAGTTGGACGCTATAACCGTTGGGCTACTGTCACTCAAAATTAATGTACGCATTTGTCTCATTTCACGGGTAATTAATAATTCTTTACAAGGAGGAATCCGATCTTTTATTAGGCTGACGCGCTCAGGCATATCCAATACGCACATGTTAGATAATTTTGATCTAAAATCTACACTAACCGGGGCTCTCCATTACTACGCTATAGAGATACAGTCACAAATTGTCCCCGGTGTTGGAGGAAGCTACAATGATAAGGTCCATTGCAATGTTTGTTATATGGAGTAAAAACTTTGAGTAAATAGAAACAACGCGTCTGCACTTCCACCTTTATTTGTAATTCTGTGGCAGACGGTGACTTGCCATTCTAAAGATGGGTCCATAAATGCCCACTATTACAGATTACATTGGCGTAAATAGCTCAGGATGTCGAGAGGTGTAGCACCAATTTCACCAACGTGCGTATCGAAGACTCGGAGTGGGTTTCCCCGTTATTCGTTCACCCCTGAGCATATAGTTCTGATATGCACCCCCTCTGATCGGCAAACTAAGGCAGGCCAGAGTTAAGAGTCTTGCGGTTATTTCCATTCCATCCAGCCCATCAATCAAAAAGGCTAGAACGACTAGCTAGCTAGACGAGGCCTTGAACGAGTCTCTGGGGAACCCAGATATACGCATTATTATTACATGATTAATTAGGAGCATATTTTTATTGTCTATGTATACGGCTTGAATGTAATATGACTAAACCTCGTATTCAAAAATATACTTATCTAGCATGACCTGACGTGAATCATATGAATTTTATTACATTATTGAGAACTGTTTGTATAAAGACTTCATTATGCTTTGAAATATGTCTGACGAAGTGACGAAGTCACGATGTTACATTTATCACTATTTCTAACCATAAATATGTCACTGCTTCCATTAAAGACATTTATTTTACTATTTTTACCGTAAATATGTGACGTATGATAAAATAATTCCATGGCTATAGTTACGTTATTATAATACCTACATACTTATTATATTATAAGGAAAGAGTTGTAGGTTTATGGCAGGTGCTTACCTGAATGGCCCGATTCTGAAAATTATTACATAGGAAGCTACTTGCTGGCCGGCTTGGGATTAATAGCTACCATGCAGAATGATTGATCTACGAGGATAAGTTGCACTTGCCGCGGTTTTGTTTTAGATGGCTGACCGTTCTTTCCACATCAAGACCCCACCGTGTCATTGGGTAAATCGGGTGACGTGGTCGTCAGATGGCAGTCATCAGAATCATTTCCGCCAAAAAACGTCCACTGCTGGGCACTGTCCTTCTCAACAGATCACCACAATGACTGGTAGGGGTTTGTGTTGCATACTCATTAGGGGGGTTTGCCATAATCCCCGCACACTCGAAGGACGCTGTAGTCTATCCTCCAGCTTATCCAATAGTCACCATTAACGATACCCGCGGGATGAGTTGGGGTGATGGTATTCTTAGTTGTATCACACGGATCATGAGACAGCAGTTGCTTCGTATAAAATACAACAATATCGTACAAATATTTTACCTAGAAACTGACCCCAACATAGTGGAACAAACGCGAGGAAACAAGAATAGGCTATGTTTAGAGTGAAGCTTGTTGAAGGTAGCTGGAAGTTGTTAAAAGGGGTCGGTGTTACCAATTGTTGTGAAAAACTATGGGGGAGGCCTTAGCAGTGGATGTCCTTCAGTTTTTTGATGATGATGAGCGAAGCGAGGATGGGATGCTAGCGAGATTCAAACTTATTATCCAACGGCTTTTGACTATTCTGCTTGTACATTTCTTACGTTATTTACACCCAGCTACTACAATAATGATACAGATTATGAAAAAACTGGTCTTTAAAAGACGTGTTGATCTCATTCGTTGGTGCTCTCACGTTAATAGCCGCCATTTTGTTTCATGATAATTGCCTATTGCTCAGTGGGTTTTTGTAATACATATAGCAAAAAACATTTACGTCCTTTCATAAGAGGTCAAGCGTATATATTCACATAAAAGTCTGTGATGTGGTTAAACGGGTTCACGATTGTATAAACTCGAAAAATTAGAAGCAAGCCCTCAGAGAGAGAGAGTTCAGTGCGCGTGAATATTTAAAAAGACCTTTAAAAACATTGCCAGCTCTGTTATTTTCGAATGATTTTATTCTTGCTCCATCGTTTAATGGTAGACATAGTTTGGCTTTCCACCTAAAGTAATCATCGTCATCATATCAGCCAAAAAACGTCCACTGCTGAACAAAGACGGGGGGTCATAGATTTCCATCACTAATTTTATCGTTATATTAGGGGCAATTTACCAGTACTCACCACGCTTGGCAGGTAGGTTGGTGAGCGCAGTATGGCTGCTGTTCCACCGGTGGGGCGCTACTGTTTAGACGGTACACTCTGGTTCAACATTTAGTCAGCCTTTAACGATATCCCCGGGAGGAGATGAAGTGGTGCTATATTCTTAATCCGGACATCACACGGATATTGAAGTAATGGCAATAATTTATTAAATATTTTTCATATTTCTATGCATTCAGCCTGCCTGACAGCAGAGCGTTCGTTTCAGTTTCTACAGAAGCCTTATTATTCGTTTCAGAACCCTGTGTTACAAATAAAAGGTTTCCACATAGCTTTTTCGTTATAGAGTTGTACGGGAAAATGCAAATTGGAATTTTTCCTTGCCGGAAATACTGGTACATTCGTTTTAGTATGACTGTATTGTATTGTTGGTCGACTATTGTTCTCGTTATGTAGCCAAGATTCTTGTCGGTAGATAGGTTGGAAACAAAATTGATACTGAATGATGGCCCACAAAAGTGACTATTTTATAATAATAGTTGACATTCTATTTTCCAGATGTAGTATCGCCTATACTCGCCTGGGGCTACCCCGTACACGTAGATTTTATTAAAAATTCACAAATATGCAATAACGATGACCAAGTCCATTTTCATAGCACGTGAAGTATCTAAATCCCACCAGCGCAAAGCGTTAAATTTAGATAGTCTGTGCAAACACTTAAAAATACAAGAAACTCATAAATTTACACTTTTGGGCCTTACACTGGATACAAATCTAAATTGGAAAAAACATATAGATAACACTAAAGCAAAACTGTCAAAGTTCATCTATGCATTAAGCGTGCTTAAGTCTAACACAAACTACGACACTGCCTTATCAGCGTACTACGCTTATGCATATGCTTGGTTGAGCTACGGCATAATCCTTTGGGGTGAAAGTACGGACTTCATGGATCTTTTCATCATGCAAAAGAAATGTATACGAATACTTGTGAATATTAAGCAAAGGGACAGTTGTAGACCTTTTTTCATCGACAAAAAAATATTAAGTTTACCTTGTCTATACATACTACAAATTTGCTTATTTGTAAAGAAATATCGCAGTTTCTTCACATCAAACCGTGAAATTAATCCACACTATAACAGACGAAATCCAAATAAGCTAACCATACCTTCAACAAATTTACAATCAATGCGGAAAAGTCCTAACTTTAGATTAGTATCAATTTATAATAAAATCCCCGATTATTTAAAAACCGAAACAAAATATAAATTGTTTAGTAAAAAGCTAAAATTATATCTTATTAGAAAATGTTATTATTCAGTAGAAGAATTTAAAAATGACAATCACAACATCATAGACTAACATACCACTTATAATTTATTATGATTAGTTAAACAATTATCATTTGACACAACAAGAACTGTAAATAAATATGTACTCGTATGACGTCTAATTATATTAATAAAATACTGTGTAAAATGACGATCAGTTTAATACCTGAAGTAATATATTCTGTCTATTTTTGTGTACTGACTATAACATATATATATATTATAATAAAAATTTAATACTGTAAAATGACACGGGTAAAATGCTCGCACCCAGTTGCAAACACCCTTACGGGGTACATGTACTTACTCGCCTATTTAATATAATTTTACTATAAGACCTGTGAATTTGTAATGTATATACATGACTGTAACTTTAATGACAAATAAATAAATAAATAAAATAAATTACCTATCTATATAAATTTTACTTTTTTAACGATTCGGTCTCTAATATTTCTCCTATATCGTGGGTACAAATTATTTCCATTTTGTTCACCTAACTGATTTGATTCCGAGGGATTCAAAAGAGAATTATATAATTGTTAAAGGGTGACACCCTACTGCCATACAAAAAATGCCTGAAATGTACAAAAATCTATTGTACACCAAACTGTTCTTGAAATCGAAGGAAACCCATTAAAATTTCATTATTTATTTAAAAACTAGGTAGAAGCCAGGTAAGCTTTTTTTTGTGAAACATAGTTTAGGTCAAGGTTCTCCCTGCTGGCGTCAGCTTAGTCTGTTACGCTGATGACACTCTTGTGTTGGGCAGCGGGGAGTCCTTCGAGGGAATAATCCGGCTTGCGGAGCAAACTGTGGCAATTATCGTGGCCAAAATCCACGCCCTTGGTCTGCGGATAGCGCCTCAAAAAACCGAGGCGCTATGGTTCTACAAACTGCCGAGGAGCAGAGAACCACCCAGTTCGTGGATACGCATTGGTGACGCGCGAATCGGGGTGGGCCGGTACATTAAATACCTGAGGCTCAGCCTGGACAGTCGTTGGGGCTTCGAAGAGCACTTCCAGTGCCTCGTACCCCGAGTCGAGAGGGTAGTGGGTGCACTACACCGGCTCCTGCCCAATCTCGGGGGACTATGTGAGGAAGTTCGTCCGTGGCCCTATACGGGGCGTCTGTATGGTCAGCTCAACTATCAGGCGCCCAGTGCTACAGAAGCAAAATTCACGGTCTGCAGCGCAGAGTGGCTATACGGGTCGCACGAGGATACCCTACAGTGTCCTTTTTTTTTTTTTTATTGATGTCCAGTGGAAATTCTACATGGAACTTCCTTCGCCCCGGGGAAGGGTGAAGGCGAGGCAGCAACTCTCCTGGCGCGTTTTCCGCCTTTCTACATCCTGGCGGAGATGTATGCGTGGGTCTACGATCAGACACGCTCTCTCCGCCAGAGCGGCGAAGACGCGCCTCCAGGGGCGTTAGATAGGCTAAGGCGGCTAGCTCAGCGACGCGCACTTGGAAAGTGGCGTCACAGCCTGCGGATGCAATTTACGACCAAGCGCGTCGTCGAGGCCGTCCTGCCGCTCTTTGGAGCCTGGCTAAGAAAGAGCGAGCACGTCACCTACCGCCTGACGCAGGTGCTCACCGGGCGTGGTTGTTTTGTTGCGTACCTGCACAGGATAGGATGCAAGGCTACGGCAAAATGCCACCATTGTGATAGCGACCAGGACACCGCACAGCACATGCTCGAGGCATGCCCTGCGTGAGCAGCCGAGCGGCGGATCCTGGTCGATCGGATCGGGCAAGATCTCTCTCTGCCAGCAGTAGTGTCGGCTATGTTGGCAGAGCATGAAAACTGGAATGCAGTGGTCTCCTTCTGTGAAAGCGTAATGCTCCAGAAGGAGACCGCAGAGCGGGATCGGGAGAGGGCCGATCCCGTTCGAAGAAGGAGACAGCGTCGGGGTAATAACCGCCTTGGGGGCTTACCACCATCTCTTAAAGCAGTATTATTTTAATCTTACCTTGCCTTTTCGTACCACAACGTCCATACGTCCGCCCTCCGTTGTTTCAATATGACGTGTAAAAGTGTCTGTTAGGACCTATTTACTGAATAAATGATTCTATTCTATTCTATTCATAAAACAAGCTTAACTGCTTGTTTGAAACAATGTCATTTTCTTAGCAGTTATGGTGACGTCACCTCTAAATAATTCATTCAAATCGTACCACAACGTGATTTTTGACAACTAGAATTATTGTTTTAAGGCAAATTTAACAATCATAGAAAAGTTGCTCGAACGCGACTTGAATATTAATTTATATTATAAAAAACCATTTCCGTGTCATATAAAGTAAAACATATTTATTTATCTAAAATTGGAAAATTTGTTGTGTATCTAGTGATTTTAGTCCCTGGATAATTAATTTCTTGTTTGTCTAGATGGCGAATGAATACACACTTACAACCACATACAACTGTTTATAACCGCATCAACTAAAACAATAACAGCACAATATTTCATTGTTAAATCTTTTTGTAATTAAATAACGAATGTTAAGGTTTACATACTTTGTTTCCATGCTGAATGCGCTAGGAATCATAAGTGAAATTAAAAATAAGTTCAACCACTTTGTTTTTGTTAGCCACTTGAAGCCCACCACTTAGTGTAATAAATTCCTTGTGCAACCCCATGGCCCCTAGAGTTTTAAATTTCGCTCGCGCCGCGACATACTATATAATATCTCCATATAATATTCATTTCGTTCCGATTCATACCATGGTCTCTTTCCACACTCTAGGCCAACTATTATTTGTTAAAGTTTTCTGCTTACTTTTCAGAATTAAATCTATAAATGTTTGCATGTACTTTATAGAAATTACTCGTATAATTATTACTTATACAAGTTTTTTTTTAAGTTTATTAATCATATAATTTTTTACAATGTTAACCGAATATTAGTCGCAGGTACGATTTGGAACAACGCGTGATAAAGATAGCGCTATATACGGTATATAGCGTTGTTTCTTTTCTTTTCCAGCAGGCTATAGACAATTCTTAGAAATTATTCATTCTTTCCCAGCACTAAGCAGGAATGAAACAAAGCCGAACTATTTAGGTTGTGGTACGAATATGAGTAATGTTATTTTATGCTTGAAACAACACTGTCATGAATTAGGACTGTTTTGTAAAAGGTTGTGGTAAGCCCCCAGGTGCCTAATTCCCATATGCCTGAAACCCCCTGCCGTTGCTATAAAGCGGGGACCTCTGGCTTTGCGGGTGCGTACCAATAAAAATAACATATAATTAAACAACAATATAAAACATTCAGCAGAGGCAGTCCATAATTCAATTCGCAAACGCAAAACAAGAAATTAAATCAAGTGAACGAATGAAAAAAGAAATGTAATTACCGTATTACATTTCTTTTTTCATTCGTTTGGCAAATTGTTAGTAAGCCGTCAGACATGTGATTCATACAGCTTAAGACATGATTTATCATTTGAGGTCATTTAAAATAACCTGATTTTATTGATATGTTTAGATGATCAGATTTACAAAAGCCAGGCCAGAAAGTCATGTCATTTATGAATGATTTACTATAAATATCATTCAAGACCCATAAAAATTAAATAATAGTTATACTTTTATCATAGTTAAGCAAACTTGAGAATAGATTAATTATTTATATTTTATTCTAAATAGAATTTTGGCCTATTGGTAGTTTCTGATCATTTCGAGCATTTAATGGGCATTTCACTTTATTGACGCAGGTAATAACACCAATGGATACTAAGTGGCATAATCCAAATATTTGTTCCGTGTGAAAATCAAACTCCTTACTTTTCAATATCACAACAATCTTGTTAGTAGACAAGTTCATAAAGATGACATAATAACTAATACTTATCTACAGTATTACAAAGATACGTATCTCATAATTTCGAAATGAAATAAATCTGTGTTAAAAGCTGCTAATGGTACTCGGCGAATAAGATGCCGCGTGACTTGGAGTGAGTCCAATACGTCTTGGAAGCGAGCCAATAGAAACCTCTCACTTTGGTCCTGCGGTAATGGCAAGGATGTCATTCAATCTGGCCGGTCGCTCGACCTCCAGTTTTGTGGGATCAAGAAAATGTTAAGACAGTTTCTCGTAAGCTTGTTTGTAGTAATTTCATCAAGCCTAGATTTTGTTAACGTTTGTAGCGGTTGTAGAAAGTAAGGCATTTATTCTCTCCTGAGGAAATAATATCACTTTCACTATTTCAGGTTTCATATTTAATACATCTCAAATGTAAGCATAACTTGACATATTGGCGATTACCATAACATAATGATGTATTCTTTATTTACTGCACCTCAAAACGTAAACGTTAGCTTATTTATAGTCAGCGATTGAACGTGCAACACACCTTAAACATTAAAAACAAACAAACAGCGAGATCTCCAAAATAATAGTAAGGCGCAATGTTAGAGAATAATCTCTCCGCCTCACCGACGTCGCGGAGGCCTATCGCCGCGTCACCTTCCCGTTCAAGTTAGCACTTCTCCCTCCCGTCTCTTGCTCGCGCCGGCCCGTGCCGAGCCAGTAGCTTTAAATGTCCCCTAATACAATTTAAATAATACCGATCCAGCTGTCCCCAAAAACAATAGCTTGATATCCCCAGCAACGCCCTAAGCCGAGGTCCGTGTCCCGCAGGGGGCGCCCTTAGCGAAAGTTGCTTAGTTTTTAATATTTAATTTAAGCCTGGCTGGAGGCCTCTTTTGGCTTCGCCAGCAAATGACCGGTTAAGCAACCACATTTCCCAGAAATGTATGCGAGAAGCCCAACAAAAAAAAAAAAAAAAAAAAAAAAAAAGAATAATCTCCTGGGGTCTGGTAGCACCGTACTGCGATCACAAATTTGCCTGCCAAGCCTGGTGATTATGACAATGTCCTCCATGGATGTTTATTGTCGTAAATATTAGAGTCCAATTTTCACCAATGGACGTTTATGGGCAGATGTCAGTAAGTGAAAATGTATGATTGATGTTTGATGAACAGATAAAATGTATTGATCATCATATCAGCCAAAGGATGTCCATTGCGGGACAAAGGCCTTCCCCATAGATTTCTACAATTGTGCCGTCATTGTGAGGGAATATACCAATACCCACTGGTTTGGCGATTATGTTGTGGAATTAGAACAACCTCATAAAGTATGTGACTATCAATTACGTTTTGGAAGTGGACTGTATTTGAAGGCTAATATTAAAAAAGACCCGAATACAGGCGGGGCGATTGCTGGAAAGATGATTAGGTGCAGGCAAAGATCTTGGAGCTGGCCGTTTTTTAATATATCGTTACGCCGGCACGCCTCTGATCTTCTTCTCCTTGCAAATGTCTGGCGGGGATTCACACACTCTAGGCATGAACACGTGGCACAGCACAATGCATCACTCAATCTTACACCCCTTACAATCTCAATGACAACACTTTATAGGCGTCTAGAATGCAGTCCAACGAATTGGAGGTCGACAGTCTTTAACAAGATTGTGAGAAGACCGCGGTGAGTAGTATTGAGCAGCTTCCGGTCAGGCTCAAGAATTTTGCATACTAGATAAAAGTCACGGTATTGACGATGGCCGCAGTTGGTTAGCGTGCGAGTGGGGAGGTGGAAGGGATGATCACCCGCGGAAGACATATTTTAATTGTTTCTTACACATTAGAGAGATGTCATTACCACTAACCACGCTTGGCATGGAAACTAGGATAAGGTCTATTGCCATGGGTGTTATATGGAATGAAAACTTAAAGACAAACGGGAACAACGGCCGGCGTCTGCATTTCAAAGTGAAGTTCTGTGGCAGAGTGTGACTCGCCACTCACAAGATAGGCACCCTAAATGGCAACTACTACAGATGACAGGAAGCAACACTGAGTGAGACATTTAACCTATTATTAGTACAAAAGTTAATTGATAGATTTTCTCGCACGCCTTCGTCTTCGTTTTCAAGACGATATCTCTTGAAAAACACAATGATTACTTTGGATTTGAGTATTAGCTTCAGATTTTAATTATACGGAAGTTTATTGAAAATCACTACCGTCACATTCGTTAATAATAATAAAAGAAAAGAAATACCCAATAGTGATGGTTTCAACTAATCATAAATCCTCAATTTTTTCTTGTCTCCACAAATTTGACGTTTGACATTTGGCGTAACCGAATCATTAAAAAGCGTTTAACTAACAAATAAGAGTTCGAGGTGGACCCTTTTGGATTTCCTTTGTATCTTCACTTCTTTTGTTAAAAAATGTACTTGTAGGTACATTTTCACATCTTTTATAGAGATTCAACATAAATCCTATTATGGGATGAAAGAAGTCGGTTAATAAAACGTGCGTGTTCGCTGCTGTTTTACGTGTTGTCTGTGTTTTATTACCAAGCAGTTGTATGACAAAATTAGATTCATATTAACTTACATACATTGTCAGACAAGCGTATTAATGATAGTTAAGACGAGTTGATGAATATTTGTATATGAGTAGAAATTTTAACTCAATTCACGTTTAGTCTCACTTTTATTAAATGTGTGGCGGTGGCTCGGAGGTTTTCTTCTTCTACTCGTAGATTATGGCTTCTGTAGAGTATCTCTCACAATTTTGTCAATGCCATGTATAAGGCAATGGCAACATTGTGCGGTTCAAACTGATCAATATTTACATATAAATAAAAATAAAAATTGACTAAAACAATTTTAAACGGATTACATCGCGTATATTGCGCAGGATGACCATGCGACCACGAATTCTGCAAAGTATTCAACACATCAGGAAAAACAAAAATCTATAATTAATATACGCGATGTAAAATTGTTTTATTATAATGTAGCCGTGTGGTGCCGGCTCAGAATGCCGCCACCCCATCTCCTCCCATGGGTGTCGTAAAAGTCGACTAAGGGATTAGCCGGAGGATGGGCAGCAGCGTCCTTCGAGTACATTAACAACTCAACTGCGATCGCCAGCCCACCTGCCAAGCGTGGCGATTATTGCAAAACCCCCCAGTGAGCCCACAACACATCCATATCGGTGGTTGTGGTGATCTTTGGGGGAGGCCTGTGTCCAGCCAGCAGTGGACTTCATTCGGCCGAAATGATGAATGTGTAATTATCGCGAAAACCTAAGACATTACTACAAAAATATGTCGGCATCGTTGTACGGTTTTCAATTGCAGGAGAATGTTCGCGGAGGTTCTCGGAATCACCTCTTGAGCACGAGCTTGCGGGTTTAAATGCTGGTATTTACCAACGTGACTTTTCAATCTATACAAATAAATAAAATTGAAGTGCCTGTTTGTAATGTCAAAATAACAGCTTTTTACTAAATGCAGATGAAAGTATGTACGTTACATATAACAAAAAAGCTATTTTTTTTGTCTGTCTGTCTGTCTGTCCGTCTGTCTGTCTGTCTGTCTGTCTGTCTGTTTGTTCCGGGTAATCTCCGAAACAGCTGAACCGATTTTGACGGGACCTTCACTGGCAGATAGCTGATGTTATAAGGAATAACTTAGGCTACTTTTATTTTAGAAAAATTATTAGGGTTCTGCGTAAAAAAATAAAACCCTTGAAATCCAATATATATATTCTATGTCAAGTGTCTATGTCGAAGTACTCTAAATTTCTTTTAAACTAATGCGGGTGAAACCGCGGGTCCCAGCTAGTGACATATAAAATGTCTTAGTGACTGATTTTAGGTGAAGGAAAATATCGTGAGGATATCTCGATTTAATGATCTGAAATCGCCAAATACGCAGTGAGTAAACGTGGAGCTCAATGCTCAATCTCTGTATGAGAAGAGGCTTTTGCCCCACAGTAGGATAGGTACAATCTATTTATTCATCTAATCAGCCCGTTGGGTATAGGCCTCTCCTAGATCACGCCACTTTTCCGTTCTTAGTCTTATACAGTGCCACCTGACATGCCTGACAACGTCGTCTGAGCAACGGGTGGTCTGCCTAGAGGTCTCTGTCCAAGTTTTGGATAACTGGCCTTTGTTCACCAGCTTTTATCTCGCTTTGCTATACCATGTATGATAGTCTTTTCTCAACTTTGTTTCATGGTTTATGGAGAGGGTGGATTCCACACAAATTGTGGCTGAATATCAGTAGTGTTATACGCGGTGTCTGCCCAGCTCTGGCTTCCGCTATCCAATTACTAGTTGATACCGGTATTTCAATTTAGTTTGGTTCTCAGAACTTGGGGATACTGAAAACCAAAGGTATGACACTAGATATGGACGTCTTGACGTGTAAAATATAGTCACCCATCCAAATCAAGAGTGCGGCAAGGATAGCTTGACCTCGCAGATGACCAATGTACCTCGCAATAATGTTCGCACCCCACGTAGTGCCGAAACCGAACTATTCTTAATAAATCAAATTACTGAATGTTAAAAATGATATCACTATAAATAAAAATTAGGTTTGTTCCACTCACGGGTCCAATTTATTAAAAAAGGCTTAGTGGCCTGCTTGGGAACCTACTTTTAGTTTCACAAACGTAATAAAGCTTTACAACACGAAATAGAATACCGTATTTTCCATTCAAAATAAAGGTCCAAATGGGTTTTTAATTAGTCAGGTAAAAGGTAATTTAATAGCGGGTACTCACTTAAATACATTTTATATCATAAAAAGCTTTTCTCTTTATATGTTTAGAATTTGCGGTGAAACGAATAAACTTTTCATTCAGACATTCTTATTACATTGAAAGCAAGTAAAAAGTAGTCTTTGATGTGACAGTTTGTTATGTGCGTTTTCCATTCGGATTTCTATATGCCAATGTTTGGTTTAAGAGCTAAAAGAAAATAGAGTATATTATATTGACTTATTTTCTTGCTTCAGTAGTAAACTCCGCGAAGGAAAAACGTTCGTAAACGACGGGTTAACAACTTTGCAGTGTAAACTCCAAACTCAACACAATATTTTTTAATATGTTACTCTTGAGGCTGATAAGTTTGAATCCCTTCTTTACCATCGCCACATAGAGTAAGCGAGATCAGACTGTTATTATTGTATGAAATATGTAGGCAACATGCAATTTTAATGGTATCGGTGTGCACTCTATAACATTGTGTGCGTGATAAAGTGTGTCATCATCACCATATCAGCCAATAAACGTCCTAAACTGAACAAAGGCTCCCCCCGTAAACGTAACCCGTTACTTGCCGGGTGTTGTCATTTTGGGGGGAATTTTTGCCCGTACTCAGCAAATTCAACTGCAAGCTCAATTGGTGAGCACAGAATGGCTGCTGTTCCACAAGAGGAACACTGTTGCCCATTTCTCTGGTTAAGAGTCCCTTAGTCGCCTTTTACGACATCCACGGGATTACATGGAGTGGTGCTACATTCTTAATCAGTAGCTAAATAAATCAGATACATAGTGTGTAGATACAATTACGAATTGAACGTATTTCATTCTATGGTTGACCTTCAGAACAATAACTTTTCTCGTTTGCCTTAGTCTTCGATGGCAGCAAGACTTGATGATTGCTTCGAAAATATTTTAATAGTACTTCACTGCTGGTAGGTTTCTTATTGGAAGAGTCCGATTACGTAGGTACCTACCACCTCAGTGCCAGACATTTTCCCGCTAAGCAGTAGTGTTAAAACATTAAACATCACAGTGTTCCGGTATCTTTATCTATTTATATGTTATATTTTACACCTTACACTAGGTTTGTTTTACACTAGGATTTATATTGTGCCTTGGGTGCGTTTACAGACACAAATTCCACACACAATACACCTAGATCCGGAGCAAATACCTGCTGATCAGACAAATATTTATTCCGTGCGGGAAATTGAACCCCGACCCAGAGCGCAGCAGCCGACTGTATCAGCCACTGCACAAACCGTGCCGTCTGAAGGGTACCTACTGGAGGTAGTGAAATTACTGGGTATACGAGGCAAAATAAATCATGTCTTGAGGTGACGAGCGTAGTGTAGTGTCACGCAGTACTTACTACTTTTGGGTAGCATTACTGTTGTTACGGCATGAGTGTCGCTTACCACCAGGCGTACAACTTGCTGGATTCGTCATTAGATTATCTAAAAATCAAGTAAATGTTATAAACCTTTAGATGACACTTACGAAAATAAAAGAGAATTGAATTCAGAGGTCAAAGTTGAATCACAATTTTAATCATTCCTAAAGTGATATTAAGACAGTAATAATCTAACCTTTTAGTACACAACATATATATTTTCAAGACAAAAGACTGTGCTCATGAATTCTAAGCACCTACTTAAAGGATGCTCCGAAATTTAGGTGCCGTGAGGGTCGTCCCTCACCTTACACGATGCCGGTCAAGTTTACTGCGTCGTTAGATCCGGCTGGACAATGTGTTGGCAAATATATACATCTCATTAGGCATGTCTAGAGAACATTCCTTCAGTTTATATATATGGCACTTACTATTGGAGAGTAATGGTTTTCGCTGAATGGATCTTTATATTTTTAATGTACGTTATTTAATAATTTTTGCTCCAAACTGAAACACACTTTCAGTTTCATACTTATCAATTAGTTCACCGATGATTGTTAAATGAAAACCACCTTCGAAAATTTGTGTTTATAACCAAACTATTAAATGAAGTGTAAAATATTCCGTACGCACCGACTATATTAATTTGGCAGGTTTAAATTCTCGGTGTCGCTTTTATTTTTTCGTAAAAGAAGGGATACGAAATCCTGTGTAGGTAATTGGTTTTCGACACAAATACGCAATAAGTTACCCATGAAACTTTATGTGAGCTCCGTGATCCGAATACGTGGTGGAGTGGCCTCATAGGCTGATGCGCCAAAGTAAGTGTTATCACCCACCCTGAATAACAAAGACATGTTCTATAGACACGCTCCTAGCGATGAGTTTTGTATGTATGCGTAGAACATGAAGATCGATTTGCGTACGTGGTTTCTATACGATATCGTTGTTTGTATTGAATATGCCTTTTTGATGAAGCGCTCCTGGATTCACGTGGTTTACTCGAGCAAAAACATACCTACCACACACCTTCTTTAAGATTTTTTGACTTGTTTGGAACATAAAATATTGGGCGTATGTAGGATATAGCGCCACGTATTACTACACTAGATATATAAATGTACAAAATAATGGTAACGTCCATTTTACAAGAAACAAATGACATAGGTACTTACTTATTTATATGCCCATTATATGTTATATTGGTGTGCAGAGTTGCATTCTGATTGATCTGGTCTTTATGTTAGCAAGTAGATTTCCTGAAACACTCACTCGCCAATAAATTTAGATAAAACTGGCATTTCCTACTAACTGCCTCTGAGAAGAAACGCCGGAACAAACTCAAATGTTTTTGTTTTAAAGTCCAGACATATTTAGATACAATACGTGAGAAAAATATACGGCACCATCTGGACTGGCCCTTTAAAGAAAGATCCAGATAACTCGTAATTCAAAAAACCTAGAAAACAGGATCATCAGCATCTTTTATGATACAAAATAAAAATTAAAGGGGTTTTCGGAAACGCAATTTAGATAAAATGGGGTGAGCTATTGAAAGTTAGTAAACATTGGTTGTCTAGAGAAATAATTGTAATTCACGCAAACTTCATCTGAAACATCCAATGATCCATAGCGGCAAATTGTTATATGTTTGCGATTCATTCCGCATGGTATATCATCATCATTATCGTTTGAGCCGAAAGACGTCCACTGTTGGACATATGCCTCCCCAGACCCAGAGATTGCTACAACGTCCGGGTTTGTGTCGTATCTCTTTAGAGTTCTTACCATAATCGCTACGCTTGGCAGGCAGGTTAGCGATCGCAGTTGACATGTAAATCACGATTAGCGGTCTGTATAAATAATATATGTAATACATGCATTATTACGTTGTAGTTGGGTGTTAAATAAAAGTCCTGCACTACCCAAGGTCAACATGATTTAATTTATTATAAAAAAAGGGTGTGGTCGTATGCCCGTCATTGATATCTTGCATTTTGCAAGGTAGGTAAGCGCAGGTAAATCAGCCCGTTAAGTGGTGAAGACCGCGATTGTGTTGACCGCAGGGGTGATGACCACGATGATCATAATCACGGTGGTGATGACCCGAGGTAGTGAAGGACATAAGGGACTCGCTAGACGGAAAAGCACCGGCCGGTACTCGATGGGCAGTACGGGTCTGTGGGTTTTGGATCCTGGAAATTAACGGCTCCACTGTTGCCTCGTCTGATTGTGACAATCGGAAAGCTTGTTCATACAAGCGAGATGTACTAATGCGCTAATGATGGTGGTGTGTGTT
This sequence comes from Diloba caeruleocephala, assembly GCA_947459985.1. NCBI lineage: Eukaryota > Metazoa > Arthropoda > Insecta > Lepidoptera > Noctuidae > Diloba > Diloba caeruleocephala. Next base: position 12,284,035 of record OX381618.1, read on the forward strand.
TGTCACAGTCAGATTGGAGTAATAAAATGTGAAGGTGGAAATCACTTATAGAAAATTACACGAAGTTTTTATAATTACACGCAAGCGAAGATATGAAAAAAAATACGGGTTGCACTCCGGGAGTGCCGACAGAAGTGAAAACATTTTTTTTTATCTAGACGCTCTCGCGGTCTTCTATATGTACATGCATATATGCACACACTATAGCTGCGTCTCGTAACGGTGTCGTGAGTCTAGAGATTTTGTGCGAGACAGCCAAATTAAATGATTATAGTGACAGTGTGTTAAAGAACAATAATATCAAGTAAATACGTGACTTACAAGTGATAGTAAATTAACTACGTGAGAAAGCGATAAGTTTTCGATTTAGCCTAGTTTAAGTGTGTTAAAACCGTATATTTGTTGTTGTTTTTGCCCTAATTATTATGTTATCTTGTTTGTTATAGTCAGAACATTCATTTAAAGATATTTACAGACCTGTCACTTGTATAGAATAATAATTATAGTTGATTTATTGTGTAACAATATGTGATTTACGTATATTTTTTATAGTTTTACGCTATTATTATTTACATATTTTATGTTTACCTTTTTTTAATAGATAAAGCGTATAGCCTATCACATTCTGCACATGTGTACATAAATAAGTTAGGACTTTGAACTGTATAATAAAAAATACAACGGTTTTTATCGATCACTCATAGTGAAAATCAGCGCAAATTGAACGCCAAATCGGGGCTAGAAATTGCGGCCCTCGTGAAGGTAAAGCTTCAAGGTACTTAAGCGACTGCGATTTCTTAGTTTTAGGTTATATATTTTCTACAAATCTTCTATTGTTACTTGCAAATGTAAAGAAAAAATATTGTGAACAAGTGAGAACATGAACATTATGAACAAAAGAAATTGTGTTTGAATTTTCCTCCAAATCCAGCAACGCTACACAGATTTTATCTCATCTAAAAATATGCGTACCACGCTAAAACGTTTTCACTTCAAAAATTGCTGAAGGCGCTAAGTTAAAATTATTAGAAATAGAAATGTTAATAGCGATTGGACGTAACTACGTTAACAGATAACCGCTACATTTAAACAGAAAGATACGTTCAACACTTACACAAATATGGAGATAGCACTAAGACAGCTTATAAAATGACTTACTAAAGTCAATAAAGTTGCAAGAATAAATTATTACGTACTAAGTTCGGAAAATGAAGTCACTCCAAGTGAACGTGTTATAGTTAAAGTTTTTGACCGAAGTGTCTGAGGTGTTAATCTTTTGTGTCCCACAACGGACTATTTTAGAAAGGCTGAGCCGTGAGCGACGAGGAGGTGGTATAGCGATGCATTACATTCAAGGTCAAGCGCTTCACTGGTACAAGCAGTCAGGCGATCGATTTAAATAATATCAAATGAACACTTAGGTTTCAACGTAGTTTATAGTTATTAAGTTTTATTAGTTATTTCGTTTAATTTAATGTTACTGCGTTAAAGCATATATTAAGTTTTTATCGCCATAATGCAAAGTTTAGTTTGCAAACTACCAGCGAATTTTATTTAGATTTACCGGTAAATCTTAATGGTATCGCTGTTGAAGTTTCACAGTAACAAAAACATATATCGTGTATGTATTTACATAGATCACGTACATATGGATACAGTGTCGGATTGCTTTCTAGCAATTCTTCTGTTTCAATAAACTTTTACGATCTCCTCGGCATGGAAAACAGTTGATGCTGTGTTTTTTTCGTATCTTTATACAGATACTTTCTACTTCAGCAATAGCGTAAGATGTTTTTAACAAAACAGAATTACCTTTCAGATTAAATTTTTAACGCACACCACAAATCCGAGTAATAAATAAACAAAAATAATTGTAAACACTTACTTTGTGCTGGTTATAATTTACCGTGTTGTGCCCTCTAATCTCATAATTCTCCTCCATAATCTCAGTTGCCCTACTCATAATGAGAAGATTAAAAATTTCCCCTGCAGTAATTATTTAAGCACTTAAACCAGATTTTCTTTAAAGGGGCATTGCAAATTTGGTTCGGCTTTGCCTATTTATAAATTGACAGACAATGTCTATTTATTAATATGCTCAAAATAAATTATTGTAAATTTTATAGACAGAAGTTACGGTCATGTCATCATTGGGTAAAATTTCATCTCATTCGTTTTATTTTCAAGGCGAAGGTGGTGATCAGTTTTTAAAATTAGTATAATGTTAAGCATGTTTTGGTAAATGTTTTATAATTCTTACGCATTACCGAGCAGATTTATTTACCGTCTCACCTTTGTACATTTCTTTAATTGCTGCAAATTAAGAGTTTTAATAACATATTCAGATGAAGAAATCATGGACATCACCTATAGAAACAGAATATATATATACAACGAGAATGTATCTATTTGATCATACAATAATGTATGCTGCAAAATATCATAACGATATAAAAGTCAGGCTTAACTTTATTTTTATCAAAAGATTAAATCGCAACATTCAAGTCATAAATGAATAAATGCGTAAGTCGAATGTAACCTAATTTAATTCTGAAACTCACATTCTAAAGTCATGAACGTATGCTGAATTTTCAGTCGAAGTAAAAAAGACCGGAGCTTCAAAAATACTTCAGCTTCAATAATATATTCAAAAAATTGAAATCAATTTAATAACGCGGTATGTACGAGTACATACGTGCTATTGAAAAGATTTGAAATACTAGCCTTTCAAATTACGACACTCTTGTTATCTTTGTGTAAAGTGAAGTGATATTTTTATACATCATTATATTTATTGTTATTGCAGCGAGAGACATTTTATGAAATAAAATGTAATGTGGTATAAAGTATGAATTTCTTGCCCGGAGTATGAATTTCTTTATGGAGTTTCTTGCCTGTTCTTCTCCATAGGAAACCTACATCTTGGAACGCGGCAACTAGAGTCCGACTATTCATGAGTGCCTGTAATTGGTTTTATATGAATAAAAATATTTTTATCTTTATCTTTATCTTTGAATATATAATTTCTATTGAATGTTATTTTTGTCGTCGGGTTTAATAGAGCGTCAAATGTTTTTATGTATATTGGAATTCAATAGTTTCGTGTATTTATAGGAGGCTCGATGTTGTCTATTGTAGGTAGCAAGGCAGTGGAGTCAATTCGCTATGAATGTTACAGTCTAAGGTAGTGTGGTTCTTTAAGTACTTAATATTTTATGATTGAAGCCAATAAAGATAAATACCACATAATAGTATATTTATTTGGAAACTTACATATATTTTCCTTAATACACATTGAGATCAAGCAAATAATAGTGGCAAAATTTCAATTTAATTTAGGACTGCATAGAAACAAGCCTTTTGTTACACAAAGCTGTTAGCTTACAAGTCGCCTACGTCAGTTTAGTTATGTCGTGTCATGCATAGCGTCCTGGCGACTGCAAAATATACTAAACGAGATTGCCGGAGCGGACCGGTCACGCTCTATTGTGGGCTTAAACTGGGTACTGTGTTGGTGGTCTCAATTTAATACATGAAGGAATTATTTTTCATTCTGTTTTAGTACCTAACATGTTATGGTGTAGTGGAATCTATGACAACTCTATAATTGTTTCTAGGTCGTTTGTTAGTCCTCCTGTACCACCTGTATCGATTGAGAGTAATTATCTTTTTAGGTCCTTCTAAAGATAAATAAAGCTATATCATTGATATCAAACAGCTGGTGGTGCAAAAAATAATTAAAGCCTTATAAAATGTTTGTTAAATAGAAATTGCTCTTCTATTACAGTTGAAAGAGTCACTGTTAATGTCTAGATTGTTTTAAATTCAAGTTGAAACTTGGAAGTCATCTTTATGAAGTGGAGTAGAGTTAATGCATGAAACTGCATAGATAACTTTTTAAATGGACCTTCATTGTTCGGACGAGAACCAAAAGGGTTGCAAACAAATCGCCGAGCTTTCATTTCGGACTACGTCGGAAAATGAAGCCAATTTATGATATGATCCCGATAAATAACCATTGTTAGCTAACAAAACCGGAAAATATTTTTGGTAATGCGTATGCAGTCAGAAAAAATCCGTATTTTTTACAAATTCAACGAAATAACTGCCTTTCAAAGTCTAATTTTGTATAAAGGAAAGTATTACCAAATTCACCGTCAGTATTAATAGGCAAGTACTTCAAAGTAAAAATTAAACATATTATAGGCTTAATAGAAGTTATTACCTGTACTGTTAAAGGCATGGAGTTTCCTGCCGGTTGATCTCCGTAAGGAAGAAAACAATTTAAAGTCAATTTAAAGTTTAGGTAAATTAAACATGAAGAATTTTCAATAGATACCATCATCATCATGTTGTCAGCAAAAAGACATCCACTGCTCAACAAAAGCCTCCCCATAAACGACCGGTAATATGCCATTGTCATTTTGGGGGCAATTTATCAGTACACACCACGCTTGACACGCAGGTTGGTGAGCTGCTGCCTACCCTTCTGGTTCAGAGTCCCTTATGGCTGAATACTGAAATGCCAGTTAATATTTCAGCCCTCTGTCAATGTCTCAAATTTTATAGCTGGCCGTTATTCACCTTTTTCGATATCCACGACAGGAGATGGAGTGATGCTGTATTCTTAATCCGGACATCACGTGGAATGTCAATAGCTATCACTGATGATTGAATTGGCCAATATACTCGCAACTTTGAAATTCCAACAAAAAGTATTCCACCGCTACATTTTCAACAAACCGTTACTATAATTTATAAACAGTAGTTAGCATTAAAACAAAAAGTGTGAGTGCAAAGTTAATAGGGTGGATACTTACAGCCGCAATTTCGTGGTGCCTAAAATTTTAAGTGGTGTTAAATTCTACTCATTTTCCGCCTCCAAGAGACGTCCAACTAAAATTTGTTGAATGCCTAGTTGTGAACACATTAGGGTTTTCAAAAGTTTCAAACTAATTTGCCCATCCATTTTAATTATAAATTCATTTGTCTCGGTGTTCGATCATCATTCTAATGGATCGACATCAGTGCTCACATGGCGTGAAACTAGAATTAGAATTTTATAAATTTTATAAAATTCTAGACACGCTGTATTTTGTTGGAAAACTATTCATTTACAGTTTATCCCTGTAACGTCACGAAAACTGGTACCGGATTAAGTACATGATTTTGGAACCCTCTGCATAAGACTTGCGTCAGTCTTGTTATTAATTGCCTGTATTTATTTTCTAGTATTCCGTGTGGTGTCCGGATTAAGAATAAAGCACCATTCCATCTCCTCCAGTGGATGTCGTAAAAGGCGACTAAGGGAATCTAAACCAGAGGGATGTGCAGCAGCGTCCCTTCTGTGAAACGGTAGCCATACTGCACTCACCAACCCGCCTGCCAAGCGTGGTGAGTATTGGCAATTATGACTCAGTTGTAAAAATCTATGGGGGAGGCCTTTGTTGAGCAGTGGACGTATAAATAGCCGATTTCATGATTTTCAAATTTATTTGATTTATAAAATCATTGTTTTCAGATATCCTAACACTATTTTTAATAAAAACACAATAATCTATATTTATTTTCACATCAAACTGAAGTGTAAATAAAAATTGAAAGGCTTTTGTTTCGCTAGTGGTTCATGGATAGTATCATCGCTTGCAGTAGCATAATAATATCAAATCACAGTACAATAATCACTCGCATTTTGATTGCGTTGCTTAAGATACGTAATGTGTTCTCAAGAAATGAAAAAAATCTGTAACAGATCTCCGAGATAAATGGCTTTCCTATTTTTATCATATGTGTAAGTGGTAAAGTAACTCTTCCCAAAGTTTTCGGTACGTTGTTGTTGTGTAAACCCTGTATATATTTTCAACAATTATTATCAGATGGCCGTGTGGTGCCGGCTCAGAATGCCACCACCCCATCTCCTCCCATGGGTGTCGTAAAAGTCGACTAAGGGATTAGCCGGAGGATGGGCAGCAGCGTCCTTCGAGTACATTAACAACTCAACGGCGATCGCCAACCCGCCTGCCAAGCGTGGCGATTATGGCAAAACCCCCCAATGAACCCACAACACATCCATATCTGTGGTTGTGGTGATCTTTTGGGGAGGCCTGTGTCCAGCAGTGGACTTCATTCGGCCGAAATGATGATTATCAGATAGTGCAGTTGAACAAAGGACTCTCAACCACACAAACATAAAATAAAATAGAGCAAGGACTTTTATGTGTCATTTGAAGAGTTTTAGTTTAATATAGCTAACGGAGCCCATTGAAATTTACCATGCCGAGTTAATGTTACTTTACGTGTGTCACGTAGAATTACGAGTACAGTGCATCTTCAAAATATAATCAATCTAAATGTTTGTTAAAAGCGTATGGTTATATATGGTTGGTTATGGTATATCTATGGTTGACTTTATACTTAACCATATAATTGCCAGTCTCATAATTATAATAACAAGTACACATTTTGCTGGTCTCAGCAGTTTTGTTTTACTGTGGCTGGTCCAGCAATACAAAGGATACACAAACATTAATTCTGTTAATGAACTGCAGTGGTGCGATGCTGCGGCGAGGAAACGTGAACATTACAGTGCCATCTACTTCCGCCTTATTATCACTAATGACATAATTCAGTCTTCTGTTACCACACAATAGAATAAGGATGCAGTGACAAATACAATGTTAATTATCAAACAATACATGTGTGTGTTTGCTCCGATGATTGTTTCAACTCTTTCTCATTGAAGTCAGATTAATGAACTAATAGTATGAAGATATATTCTTCATTAGTTGAACTCAATACTATTATTACTATAACTGATATTAATTTCATTTCTCACCTTTTATTTCTCAAATATTACGACACCAATTTAGGTTTCCTTATAGATTTCTCCTTATTGTGTATGGTAAGGAGATGCCCGCATTTGGGAAACAAGTTTTGTCTCAAATCCTATTGTTGCTAAAAGCTGTTCCAATGTGCATCGCTAATATAATGAGCTTGATCAAGCAGCGTCCACCAACGACGCTACAACACTACCATATTGTTCGGCACGCCTACACCACTTTAGGCCTTAACTACGGTCTTTCGAAGTTTTTAGGGAGGAATTTAGTACCTGATCCTTAAATATTTCATCATCATTATCATATCAGCTACAGGACGTCTACTGCTGAACAAAGGTCTTCCCCTTTTGCCGATACTCACCACGCTTGGCAGGCGGGTTGGTGAGCGAAGAAATGCTACTGTTCACCAAAAGGGACGCTGCTACGACTTCCACGGGAGGAGATGAAGTAGTGCTATATTCTTAATCCGGACACCACACGGATTATAATAAATATTTATAATATAGTAATTTCGGATAATTTATTTCTGCCATTTAAGTATAATCTTCGATTTCCATTCAAATTTGGTCAAGACCTTAATACAATCTGATAGCTGCAATCTCGCCCAAGTCATAAAAGTCAACTAAGACGACTGTTACACTAATAAGTAAGCGAAGAGATGGCAAACTGCCAAATTCATACTGCAACATACTTGACTTTAAACCTCTCCTATATTTCTGCCACTTGAGCCTTAAATACTGCATTATTTCTAACTGTAGCTCGGATTTTCCAGTAAAGGATAAATAAACACATCACATTTTTTGTGTCTGTAGAGGTTATACTTACCTACGAGCTGGAAAAGACCACCTCTCTTTCCCGCCGCAAAACATGTCGCTGACCGATCTGCGGTCTCATTGAGTGGCAGCCTGCGGGTGACGAACTTGGGGCAGTCCGTCGCATGACCAGAAGATGGCTTGAGACGGTGTTTTATTCTGTGCGCCTCTCTGGAGGAATACGCGGTAGGCCAGGTCACACAAAGACGGGGCCCATCAAACCAAGCGAAGGTCGATACCTGCCAGTGGTTTCAGCTGATAAGCGTCCGGTGTGCCCGCCATCTTACCCAATGCGGTAGAAGACCATAAGCATTCCTCAATGACAACAAAACACAAGCAAGGTCTTATAGGCGAGGTGAGTATTGGCCAAGACTCCCCATCTTGGCCAATACTCACCTCGCTTGGCAGGCGGGTTGGTAAGCGCAGTATGGCTACTGTCCATAGAAGGGACGCTACTGTCCTTCCTTCTAGTTTACATAGTCACTTAATCACCTTTTACGACATCCAACGGGAGATGGAGTGGTGCTTTATGCTTAATCCGGAATAATATAGAAGATTTGCACAACGGAGAGGAAGCTTATACCCAGTACTGAGACGATAGAACTTGTAAATGACGATGCTACATCAAATTTAAATGCATACCACAATTCCTTTACGGTAGCATAGCTTACGCGGTTACACGCAGTCATAACTATATTTCTTAAACAAAACGCACAAACGTCTCTTTAGATGATAATAAAATTATGTGTTCGTGTGTGCGTGTTGTGCTCGCAATTCCTTGAAATTTCATTTCCTTTACAAATTGCAGTCAAAGAGGAAATATTTTACTTTCGTTCCGTTCCTATGTACGTTTTGCTGGAAATCTTACGACACAGATCTAAGAGCGTGATGTGTAGTGGATTTTGTAAATGTAGTATTATAAGTGGAGCGGGTCACTCCCTAGGCGCGGAAAGTTGTGTGTCGTTTGTAAGTTTATGCGGGCCGTACTCCCAGAGGCGTCGCCATTGAAACTTGTTATGAGATAAAATTGTTCTGTTTTATGCTCTTAGTGGTTTGAAACACCGAAATAGTTGTGCGTGTAAATTGTGTTTCTTTACGTTTTTTGTGTTATGAAAGCGTATGCGCTTGGCTGAAAGAAAAAGAAGTATTTTGTAAAGCAGTTAGATGTTTGTGATTGTGGGTACATTATGAATCTAGAGGGGGTGATCGCTTTACAGTCATCCCCTCCGTGATGTACCTAAAGGAGTGGCACGATTGGGTGGCTCTAGTGATTGAAGTGAAAGATTATAGAGTTGCCACAGATTACTTAGACACCACTTTTTTACATTTTCTGTTGTTGTTTTTGTGTAAATCGTCAAATGGCTGGCAAAGGTAAGACCATACAGCCTAAACTTATGTGTGTGATTAAAAAATAATGCCCTTATCAGACACGTATTATATTTAACAGATATATTGTATATTGTTTATTCTTATATATATTGTTTATTCTTGTATAAAACATTGCAAATATTATTTAGCTTACATATTTAGAATATTTATTTTTGCATTAATATAAGTCGTAGCCGTCCGTGACATCACAACTATCACATTCGGTCTGTCTGAAAAACAGCGCCGCGGCATTTTTCTTTTTTTTAAGTGTCGCAGCATTATGCTGAGATAAGGACCTTATTTTGGCTCCGCGCAGGTTGTTTAAACTTTATTATATATCCTATCTGTACATTATCTGTAATTACCTGTGTGAGTCCGAAATAAAACTGTTTTCTTTCTTTCTCTTTCTTTCTAGTGTGATCTTACGAGGTCCTGGAGCCCCCATTCGGTGCCGAAGATGACCGCTCCAGTGGTTTTAGTTGGTAGGAGACCGGCATGCCCCTTCGCCCTTCCCCGGGCGGAGGAAGTTCATTAAGAATTGCCAAAAAAGTGACAAATAAAAAATAAAAAGGTATCGCCTAGACGAGTCCTGCAGGTATACTACTTCTAAAAAGAGTAGAGTTTTCAGTCGGTGCTGTAACAGTGGTTTTATACAAATATGTTTGTATGGCTAGCAGTGAGAATCTTATTTGAAATACAAAATATTTCAAATTAGTTCATCTGTCAAGTAAAACATCCCCTATAATACCGCGAATAAGATTAATTATGAAAAAAAAAACAAGTGAACCGTACGACGTTTCCAACATATATTTATAGATTTTCATTTTTGAGAAATATTTTATTAATATGTAAAGATTGATTAATCTGAACACCGTACAACGTTGCCTTAAACATGACATTGGTGAATTTGTGGAAAATACTCTGCAGAAGCCATAATCTAAGAGAAGAAGAAGAAGATTCATTATTATTTGATTGTCTGATTTAGACGGAACTCTTGAATGGGATAAGTGAATAAATAATTTACAAGAAATAATATCTAGCAAGAAGTAAAGTGTTATATTTTCCAGGAAATATACCTCTCGCATATCAAGTGTTACAGTACACAATCGGATGATCGTTAGCTGTACCTATTTATTTATACGGACTTGCTGCAAACATGGAAATTTAAGTGCAGTGGCCTCCTTCTGCGAGAGCGTCAAGCTCCAGAAGGAGATTTCAGAGCGGGAGAGGGCCAATCCCGCACGGAGAAGGACGAGACGGCACCGGGGTAACAACCATCCCGGCACCCAGGTCCAACACGCCTGATGCCGTCACTACATGGTGGGGGGCCTCGGGGGTCGCGGGGTCCTTTACAATCCTCCCCGCCTTCCCTCTGCTAGAGGGGGTGGCCTCTCGCAATCATCCCCTCCGTGATGTGCCTAAAGGCGTGGCACCAATGGGCACCTCTAGTGTATAATATGGAAATAAGGCCAAAGGCCTATTAGAGTAATTATTGTATCCCTTAAATGGCCATAATCCTTAATTGCCGTGTGCAAATAGTACCAACCCATCTCATCCCATGGGTGTCGTAAAAGGCGACTATGGGATTACTTAGCCGGAGGATGGGCAGCAGCGTCCTTCGGGTACATTTACAACTTAATTGCGATCGCCGACCCGCCTGCCAAGCGTGGCGATTATGGCAAAACCTCAAAGAGAAAATAATACGCCCAGACAGCTCGTTGTTGCGATATTTGGCAGAAGCCTGTGTCCAGCAGTGGACTTTATTCAGCCGAAAAAAATATGATCCTTCAAATGAACTTTGTTTCCATGACTCGGAAAATCGTAATAAGAAGCCCCATTTTACAATTAAAGGTAGTTTTCTTCGTAATTACTCCACCATTTTAGAGGTATGAAAACAAATATTTTTTTCAATTAATATTATATTAGGACCTATGAACTTGCCGTTTTGTACGAAATAAAGTAGGTATAGTAATTTTGTTTCCGTATTTTAATCAAAGTAATCCCTTGCAATTGATGCAAAAGCAAAGAGCTAACGCAGTGGCAGTTTATCGATGCCCTTCGTGAAGAAACCAGATGGATGGGAGGCGACAAACTCTCCAAAGGTATTTTGTACTGGCAGTTGAGCAGCGGGGACGAGCGATTGTTTAGAGCTGGTTGCAGATGTGCGAGCTTCTCCATCATAGTGTTCAATTCTTCACAGTACACATCTGCAGTAATGGTCATCCCGTGTGGTAAGAATCTGTGATGAATCACACCGGGACAAGACCACCAACCAGTGACCATTACTTTTCTAGGTCATTTTTCGTTTAGGGCATTGATTAGGTGCTGAATAAGGATCTAACCTACTTGCTGAGTGCTTGCGATTGTCAAAAAGAATCCATTTTTCGTCGCAGGTAACAATACGGTTCATAATTCCTTCGTTTCTGTACCTGTTGAGAAGCGCAAGGCAGGTGTCGACGCGCACGTTGCGCTGATGATCGTTGTCTGCGTGGAGCACCTATTTGTCAAGCTTTTTCACCTTGCAAATTTGACGCAAATGGACCAATATTATTTTGATGGTGACGTCAAAAGCTGCTGCTAATTCAGCCGTAGGTTAAGTATCATCAGCTTCCACAAACGCCTTCAATTCTTCATTGTCGACCAAAGTTTTCGGACGACCACGGGGTCCATTTTACAGATCGAAATTTCCAGAACGGATTGTACGTTCGTTTGTAGTATTCACTCCGTAAATGTCGTTGATGATGTTGGTGCCGCTTGTGCCTCGTTGCTGCCACGACGGTACTCATATTCCATAATTACACGAATTTTCAACGTATCCATGACGACGTAAAAGATTCAAACGTGATGAAAACATAACAATAATCAATAGACATAAGACTGATTTTGAATAATTAAAACATGTTTATAAAATAGCCAAACAAAACATATTTTGATTTGAAATGGCCCGTACTGCAGAACGGTAATTTCATAGGTGAAGACCTATTTAATACATTTCATCATATCAGCCAAAGGACGTCCATTGCTGAACAAAGGCCTCTCCCATAGATTCCCACAATTGTGTTGTCATTATGGGGGAATTTGGGAATACTCACCACGCTTGGCAGGCAGGTTTGTGAGCGTAGTAAGGATGCTGTTCCACAGAAGGGACTCTGCTGCCCATTCTTCTGGTTAAGAGTCCCTTAATCGCCTTTGACGACATCAACGGGAGGAGATGGACTGGTTGTGTATTCTTAATCCGGAGACCACATGAATACATACTCTACCACCGCATCAATGTCCACAGTAACAAAAAAAAACGTTATATGTTCAAAGTCGTTAGCTTAGTTCAAAGAAAATACCACATTCTGCGTTAGTACGTGTGACAAAATATATTTGATATAAAAATCTGGATTTATCCGCAAAGTTAATAGAAAAACTTAATGGACTGTCAATGTACATTACGGTGCTAACTTCCCAGTTACGTTCAGATCATGTTATTCTTTCTCGACGCCAGAGCACCGTTCCAGGTTTCCATAATGGCACACCATTTACAAACACGACCACCCACTTCCGTTCAGTTTACCGACCAGTAAGAGTGCAAACATCCTGTAAGTATAACTTATCTTTTGGCAAAATAACTTCGCCCGTAAATATCGATGGCAAAACTGCGTGGATCGCTGAGTCGTTGCATCCAGCCTCGGTTACAATCCCCGTTTATTACCTAAAGCAATTTACTGCTTTTGTGCTGCAAAACTGGCAAAACGCGTTCCCCGGAGGAAATTGTGACTGTTTACGTCATAAATTAACCACGTTGATTGCTTTGTGAGCAACTTGGAGTTCCGTTTTAAAGCAATGCTTGGTTTTCAACAATTAATTTCATAGCACAAGCATATATTCGTAGCTGAGTGAAAAATAGATTGAGCCAGAGAGTTTTCTTTTATGATAGGTTTCTCGCAGACGGTACTGGGAAATGTAGCAGCTTAACCGGACAATTTCTGGCGAAGCCAAAGGAGCTTTAAATTATTTTTAGAAACTAAGTTACCGGGGGATACAAGATATGTAGGGGACAGCTGGACCGGTATAATTTAAATTATTAAGACTTACAGGCTTGGCACGGGCCGGCGCGAGCAAGGGACGGGGGAGAAGTTAAATGAACGGTGGGATGATGAGGCGGTGACAGGCTTCCGCGATATCGGTGAGGAGGTCATCCTCGGCGGCGAGGATGAGAGCTAGAAACTACTACGGAATACGTATTTATAACTCTCATCAGTCCGTAAACGCCCACTTCTAAATATGGGCTTCCCAATGACTGACACAATGAACGCTCATGATGGATATTGCCACAATCGCCTTAGCAACCGAAATGGTGATAGCTTTATGTAGTTATTAGCATACGGGAGGGTGTTACCGCTCATTCTCCTAATATAAACCTTTAGTCGCCTTTCTCACGACACTCATGGGTGGAATGGGTTGCCTATTTTTTGCCGGGACCTACACGGTACCTACACTTGCACATGTAAATAATATAATAACAATTTTAAATATAGTATTGTCTTAGGTTTTCGCGATTATTACACATTATAATAAAACAATTTTAAACGGATTGAAGTAGGTTTTAATAGAAGCACGCTTCAAGATATGACCAATTCTGTCCGTGACTCCCTTGATGAATGGTAAGACTGCAGGTCTCCGATCAACCGTGGTGGGTTTACACCGTAAAAGTGTTAAAAAAGGGCCTAAATTTCGCGTTAGCACCTAAAAAAATCCCTTACGAAGATATAATCTGTAACGTTGAGGACTGTCTTATCAAAAACAACGTAAAGAAAGAAGATTTGGAGGCGATCCGACAAGACATATCAGTGGTATTACGTCGCAGCAAACCGCCCAAACCGAATCTGTCTCGCGATGAATATCAAGCGCTAAAAACGTTAATGAAGACCCAGACCTGACTATCCTCCGTGCCGATAAGGGTAATGCTACGGTTATAATGGACACGTCAGATTACAAACAGAAAATTCAAGACCTTTTGTCGGATAACAGCACATATAAAAAGGTAAACAAAGATCCAACCAACAAAATACTCAAAAAGACCACTGAGTTAATATCCAAACACTCCGATATTTTAGAATTAGACGTGAAAACACTCATTCCATCTTTCGCGAAACCCCCAAAGCTGTATGGGTTGCCGAAAATACACAAAAGCAATGTTCCCCTACGACCAATAGTAAGCCAGATTGATACACCAACCTACAAACTGGCGCAACACCTAGCGAAGATACTCTCAAAAGTTCGTGGAAAGTCTAACACATGTGTGAAGGATTCCTATCACTTTGTCAGCCAAATAAAAGACCTTCAACTGGCTGAAAATGAAGTGATGGTCAGTTTTGATGTGCAGTCCTTATTTACTAACTTACCAATTAAGGACTGTATGGATGTTGTTAAGAAACGGTTAAGTGAGCATAGCATGCCTCAACAACATGCAGAATTGCTTGAACACTGCATTATCAACGGCTACCTGTTGTGGGACAATGAATTTTACCTGCAAACTGACGGTGTTGCCATGTGTTCACCGGTCACCTTGTTGTAGTGGTCATTGGGAAGCCCATGTTCAGCAGTGGAATTTTACGGGTGGATGTGTGGCTTGTGCCTTTTCTTGATTTTTTTTATTGGTCCCAGTGGAAATTCATCATGAATTTTCTCCGCCCCGGGGAAGGGTGAAGGGGGAAGGGTGAAGGGGTATGCCGCATCACTATGATGCGTCACGGTGGCGCGTGACCACATGCCCGCCACCGTCTTCTCGTGGGTCGGGTGTGGGCACGCAGATTCCCCAATTTGCGTGCAAAGTTTGTTAGCTAGAAAATGCCCTGAATGTGGCATACAAAAAAGAAATAAATGATAACTTTCAGTGGCACTAATAATAAACATCCCTAACTTGTTGCCATAGGCAGCAGCGCTATTTTTGTCGATACGGCAATATAAAAGCTTTTATCCGCTTAATTTTGAACGACTTTCCTTTCAATTCAGAAGAAGAAAATATTTTTAGGTATTTGCTGTATCTGTTGTATTCTCTTTTATTTCATTCCACCTTGAAAAATGCTGTATTTCCCAAAGGATATACACATTTTTTCATCCGCAATTTTCTAATAACGAGGAAACTTTCCACTAAACTCTGATATACCTAAGTGTGAAATTTTACATTCACTGCATAAAAATATGTGTTTCAAATATTCAAAATTTAATTAAACAACATTTGTTGAACAAACTAAAGCAAATTAGCGAAACTACAGGCGCGACTTGCAAATAAGCTACTTACATATTACCTACGAGATGTTTGCGTCGGTATTAACAGGACTCAAGTACATACGTAAGGTATGGAAAATATTCTAGCACTAGAGCATAAACAACCTATGGAGCGCGGCGCTGATCTAGTTGTAAGTATTACCTTATTAGGGTTCCGTACGTCCGAATGAAAAACGGCGGTACCCTTACAGGATCACTTGTGCCTATCTGCCTGTCCGTCTGTCACATCCAATTTGCTCAAAATGTAAAGGACCGATTAAGTTGAAATTTAGTACACATATGAATTTCTGCAACGTAAATGATTAAAGTTTGAATATGAGCGTCAATATAGGGGCAAATTAGATTATTTACAATTAAAGATTCAAAACTGTACCGTGTAGCATATTAAATGGCAGCGATTGTTGGTAGGGGATGATTTTTTTATACGATTAAAATAAATAGTATTAAAGTTATTTAAGAAAATATATGAAAATTGACCATTCATACACACTTATCTTCGAAACGAATGAGGCTGAAACTTTGAAAAAATACATACAATAGTTCTTTCCTTATAGATTATACCAGGAAACCCTTATTTAATCTATGGTCTTAAAATAACATCGTAATTCTTTTAATATGCGTATAAACTTACATTTGCAATTGGAATGTATGGGAGAATAGGTTTTTCAAATACAATGTTAAGTTTGTTCTTGGGATAAATTGTTGGTACAAGACAGAATTCAACAACAGACAATAAGTACATTCAGCAATTTTCCTCTACAATCCGGTAACATACATACTTTTTTAGTTACTAAAAACAAATTTGACAAATATTGTAGATAACATATTCGTCGTACGGAATCCTCTCCACGCAACATCAACACACACTTTTTCTGTTTACAGATGTGACAAACTACTTACGTAGAGGTAAGTTATCAGATATTTTATACTATAGCACAAAAAAGATCTTTACGCAAGAATGGTTCTTGTATTAAGTTTGAAACTTTTATCGGTCAATCTGTTTGAGGCGGCAAAGCCCCCGGTTATTATTAAACGATGGACACTTGATAAACTGTTAGTAATTAATTTTCGTATAAAACTTGTATTTAAGCAATGGCCATGAGTCGTATTTTATAAAAATAGGTAAAGCTGTTTCCACTGTTTTTCTCTTATCTTTAAGTTACAGTTTTTCAAAAGCTTTGAAATTATAGGTAGCTGGTGAGTTATCATAGGGTATAAAAATAAGAATCACAAGATTGAAATAAATTAATCTTTGATAAATATTAGTAACTCGCTAGACCGGGATAAATTAAGAATAAGCATTGATAAAAACAAAAAGCATATATTTTAAAATACAGAAAAGTAAACAGATACATTTAAATTGACATTAGCCTTAAGGATTATTTAGTGGAACAGATAAATAGTACGACATTCTTAGAAATAACATTAACAACAACAGACCCTCCCTCAAGTCCGGCCGAGACGCAACCTCCGTCAACTGACGGCGGAGCTGCGCGAGCATATTTTCGCCGTGCATTTAACCTGAGATTTCGGAATATTTTACTAAATGAAGAGGTTAGTGATTTAGAATCATTAAGACATTCTCTATCCTATTAAATAGTTTTTTATATCCGATAAATAAATAAAGCAAAAAAATGTGAAGTCCCATACTTTAGGAACTTTATACTTTATTTTGAAGAAAAATCGTTATGTACTCGAAAATAACGCATAAACACGTAATGAAAACTATTAGATAATTTATTTGTTACATTATTTACTATATTAAATCATTGAAATATATTTATATATGTATTATTATTTTACATAAATAATTTAAACGAGCCCTTTTCGGGGAGCTTTTCATACCTACTGCCCTTAATCTGAGTAAGTCGTTAAACTACTATGGGACCTATATGAAGCGGTTAATATAAAATAATCTTACATTACTTCCCTAGTTAATTATCATATTCCTTCGTCCGTTAGTAAAAATGAGACTTTTTTTACCCTAAATACTTACGAGTTTGAAGACGCGTCGTCCAAATATGGTTATACACTTGAAACTATTTAATTGTTTTAACACGTAAACACTATTCCAATAATTCCACTTAAACATAATAAGAAAGTATAATTTTAATTCTTATAAGAATAGAATAACAACACAATTAAACGCACAATAAGTTTTTCACTAACGATCCATCTTCTTCTTCTCTTAGATTTTGTCTTCTTCTGTAGATTATCTTCCACAATTTCGCCAATGTCAAGTATAAGGCAACGTTGTACGGTGTTTAGATTAATTAATCTTTACATATTAAATAAAACATTTCACTAAAATGAAAAAAATCTAAAAAATATGTCGGCAACGTCGTACGATTCAATTGTTTTTTTCACCAACGATCCAACGGCTGACATTTTTAAAATATGACCTGTGAAAAGTCACGAAATTAGAGATGATCATATATAGACTAAAATATTATTTATATACTATTATTTAATTTTTAGAAACTTGAATACTAGTTATTTGGACGATATATTAATATTGGGATTTTTTATCGAAACTATACAAATTACCAGATTTGAAGTTTTTGTAAAAAAGCTGGAACTTGACACCGTGGAAATAGCATAATTATATACAGTATTTGTATTAAATTAAGTAAGTTTGTCTTCGCTCTAAGAAAAAAAAGTTCAAGACGTTACATCCAGGAAAGCCTTCGTAATGGTGTACCAAGCATACACTTGTTCCATGAATCGCTACGGTATAGTTGTATTCCTCATACATATAACTTGTCGGAATGAATTAGGGTTATTTTTAAATCACAAAATCTTGTGACTGGAAGCATCATTAAAATTTCGCGTCTGTGAAGTATAACTCCAAACTTTTTGAATATAACAATAACTTTAACAAACGACAAATCACGCGTTTGTTTATGAAAATGCCAGTGCTTAGGGTGGAACTCTTTAGGTGCACTGTGCCTGAGTCTGTAGTAAGTACTGAGTCTGGGATCGGATCTTAATCATTACAGATAAAAACATTGTTTGAGCTTTAGGGCTCAGGTCTGTAGTTTCGATAGAACATTTTCATGTGTGTTCAGTCTGATAATTTTCAGGATTATACTCATTCTGACAGTTCGTACTAAGTACGTAGGTGTGGGCGCGCTCGTCCTTCAAGCTAGTCTGATTAATACTCAAAGAAATGCTTAAACGTTGAATGCCTTAATTTAGGGTGCTAAATAACCTCGCGTTCTTCAGTGACGAGCTTTCAACTAACTCCCGCTGTTAAGAGCAGTCTTTAGTTAATTAAGTTATGTTTGAAAAATGTAGTATACCTCAGAATAAAGTGAACTATAATGATGTCTTCAAATTTCTCGTACAAATATGTTTATAGCTTCATTATTTATGGTAAGTGCTGAAATACTTGCGCTAATGAATTTGTTATCTACTTAATAAAATTCTAACCCTGAGAAACTGACAGACAACGCACAGCTTAAACCGGTGGGTCTAGAAGCATGAAATTTTGCAATTTTCTTATATAACTTAGATGAGCACCCAGAAAGGATTTTAAATATTTCATCCCCTAAGGGGTCAAAGAGCTCAACGGCAACTCAAAGCACACGGCTAGTATAATTATAAAATGGCAAGAGCGTCAAAAATAGTGAAGTATCTTGATGCTCCAATAATTTTAACAAATATGTGTTAATGACAGATCAGACAGAGGCACACCTTAATTATTGCGTCTATATCGGAAGCTAGATCAACTGCAAAGTACATGTTATAGTTCTAATTGTCCTGTAGTTCTAATGTGACGGCAAGGTTGGCGTAGTGCCTAAGCGATTGGCTTACTCCGCTATGTGTCGTGGGTTCGATCCCCACACAGAATAAACAATGATCAACAGATAGTTGTTCCAGGTCAGGGAGTATGTGCATTTGAGATATATAACTGTAGCGACACAGTAGAAAATCTAGTATAGCATAATGTTTTTTAATCAAAATAATATTAACGAAATCTGCGCAGTTTCTAGTAATGTGTTAATAAATGTCATGAGACATAAACAACTTAAATGACCTTAGTTTACGAGAATCATACAATATCATTCTTAGCTTATACGAAATCTGAAAAAAGTTCGTTCAGATTCTTTAATAGAATCGATTGGATACGTTTTAAACCGAGTTCTATTTAGCCTCAAAATAAGTTAATATACTTCAAGTTCCATACAATAATACAGAAGTCGGCTGACCGCATCGGTGACTTATCAGCGATAGATTAGGATCGTTACTATCTCTCACACTACCCTATGCAAAGGCATCGCCACCCGTGGACCATGATAACATGTGGATATCGGAGCAACACAACAAGCCACTTTGTGAGTCATCGTTATATTTCTTAGATTTTTTTAATATGTTATTAATATGTTTTTGGTGTGTCTTATTTCATTTCAGTTCATATTATAGATTATCTCGGACGTGAATCAACTGTCCATGGTTGGCAGAAGCAACTGTGTAAATTATTTATAACTTGGGAGATCTTCAAGGGAAGGGAAAATAGGCTTCTACTGGGTAAGTCCAGCTAAAACCTCGGCTGTATTATAGCTGTTTCATCATCATCATATCAGCCAAAGGATGTCCAAAGCTGAACAAATGAAGCTGAAGATTTCCACAACGACCGGCTACATGCCACCCGCATCCAATGAATCTCAAATACCTATCTCTATTTATCTATACCTATCATAAGAGATACTTAAAATTTACCTAGATTTAGTGCATTTCGGTTACGCCGACTACTGTATAAGTACACATTTGCACCAATTTCTTACAGCATTCATTTAAAATTAATTCCCACAAGAAATTTAAATAATCCAAGCTACAAACTTCCGTACTCACCACTTGAACAATTGCTTAACAATTAAACATCGATTTCCTTGCAAAATGCAACACAGCGTCGGTTGAAGATGTTTCTTTTACAAACCAGTTCAGATAATTGCTTTTCCGCTTCACCCAGAGATTTGACTTCAGATAATACTGATTTTATTCTATACTCTATATTAAACAACTGTAAATTGAATATTGTGATTTCACCGTGATTTGAACGAGTAAACTTCCGGACCTTGTCGTAATGTATTTATAGAATATTTATTAAAACTGATGTTGATGTGGAATGTTGATTAATCTTTTTTTTGTTGTCTATTTGTAACAAGGACTACTTTATAAGATCTCATTTATGTAAATCTAAATTACAAATATATTTTGGCATGAGATCGATGTCATGATTAAAGTGAAATATCGAAATCGTTGTAGAGTAAGTGGTAGTTATGGCTATTACTATATAACTCGGGATTTTTATTGAAAGTTTCTTGATTAGTTCGAGGAATTCTCTGAAATATCAAGGGGAGCGATCAAATTGGCAGGTGATTGAAGGCCGTCAAGCTTCTGAGGGCATACTACGTTTTTTCATAAAACATGGCAAGGCAATTTTGTGCTTACTGAGCCTCAAGTTTATATCAGTCAGAAAAATTCGATGTTCTTGATTTTCAAAGTTACACGAGAAAAAAATAAGAAAGAAAAAGTTAATAACGAGAAAGATGATGAAAGAGTCATTGTAAAATTCAATTATTTCAAGCCAACGTTCTGAAATAACATAAAAGATAAAAAGAAAAAACATTTTTATTCATGTAAAACCATTTACAGGCACTTATGAATAGTCAGACGTTAGTTGCCCCTAGATCAAAATATGTTTCTACGAAATACAATAAGAAAACATTGCTGTTTATATTAACAACAACGTTGGTCGTTTAGCAGTTGCATTAATACATCATGGGGTCGATGGGGCGTCCATCAACACGCTCACACTTGACACGAGTTCCACATTCAACCGATGGTTTATTCATGGGCCCGTAAGCCTCTCAAGCTTCAAGTAAGTGCAGGAGCCGCGATGGATTGTGCTTATAACTATCCGAACTAACCCCAACTATGTGTCTGTGCAGACTCTGTGTTTTGGGTTTTATAAAAATATCGCATATATGGATGTAAGTAGGATTATATTCGAATAAAAGAAGACTAGGTATTATATTTCTGTTTGAGACGGCAGGCTCGGCGCGCGAACTGCTCTTCGAAGCCTGGCTCTCTTTTTTGAAGTGAAACTTCTTTTGAGACGGTCTCTCTCTCTCTGTTTACCACCTCCATAGTGTATTCATCTCATTCTCTTACAAATGAACCAAAGTACAAAGGTTCACTTCTACCGCGTGTGAACTCATACCCGACAATTGAGCAGCAGGTAGACTGAAATAGATAATAATTATTCCGGATTAAAGACACTTTTACTTGTTATTGATTTTCCAAAAAGGTTCTTTTCGTTTTGTCAAATACTCATTATTATGGTTAAAAGCACAGTACTGGTTAACATTGTGACTGATTTCGTTTTTTTATTAAGAAGATTTTATGAGTATTTTGTTTGTTGATGTTCGAAGTTATTAAAAAGGATGTCCATACCTGTGATTTAAATTAATAGATGCAATTATATTTTACAAATAGATACACCATACACGAACATCATTACACTATAGAACGGCGTAAATTTTACTATAGATACTACCAGTCATTGCTGCATATATATATTTAATGTAATATATATTACTATCGTAACTAGATAAGTAGTTGCCGCGCAAAGGCGTAGCCACTCAACATATGGCCACAGCCAGAAGGCCTTATGTCACTCAGTGGCTAGCTTAACGTTGACCAGGTAACACATTTAATTATTTCCTCTAAAAAGGGTAAATGTGTGGTGAAAGCGATTCTTGATCGCAATAACATAATAAAGCAAGCCGGATTATGTTTCACACGTAATTTAACTGATTTTTATTTGATATCTCTATAAATATCACTGAAAAAGGGATAAAAATTTGCTACCATTATTTTATATTCAATGTTGCCAGTGAAACAGCGTTCCGGTTTCCCTAGAAATGTGGGAGTTTTGTCAGTGTTTAGTAGTAGTTTGTGACCTCTGTTATAAAAAAAAACATCATCATATCAGCCACAGGACGTCCACTGCTGAACAAAGGCCTCCCCCTTAGATTTCCACAACGAGCGGTCACATGCCGCTCTCATCCAACGACTCCCAGCGACCTTCACCAGGTCGTCTGTCCACCTCGTTGGAGGTCGTCCCACGCTGCGTTTTCCGGTGCGCGGTCTCCATTCTAGAACCTTTGTGCCCCAACGGCCATCAGTTCTACGAGCAATGTGCCCTGCCCATTGCCACTTTAGTTTACTAATCCTTTCAGCTATGTCGACAATTTTAGTTCTTCTACGGATCTCCTCATTTCTGATTCGATCTCGTAGAGAACTACCAAGCATAGCTCACTCCATAGCTCGCTGAGTGACCTTGAGCTTTCTTATGAGGCCCATTGTGAGTGACCACGTCTCTGTTCCATATGTCATCACTGGTAACACACACTGGTTAAAGACTTGCGTCTTGAGGCATTGCGGTATTGTTGACGAAAAGACGTTTCGAAGTTTCCCGAACGCTGCCCATCCGAGTTGGATTCGACGATTGACCTCTTTCTCGAAGTTGGACCTACCTAACTGGACAGCTTGTCCTAGGTAGACATACTCGTCAACAACTTCGAGAACAGAGCTCCCAACGGATATTGGGATGGGCACGACATGGGCATTTGACATGACTTTTGTCGTGCCCATGTTCATTTTAAGGCCCACCTGTTGGGAAACTCTGTTGAGATCATCGAGCATTGTGCTGAGCTCTTGCAGCGATTCTGCCATGACTACGATGTCATCGGCAAATCGAAGGTGAGTGATATACTCGCCATTGATGTTAATGCCGAATCCTTTCCACTCCAGTAGCTTGAAGGCATCCTCCATTGCAGCAGTGAACAGTTTCGGGGAAATGACGTTCCCCTGTCTCACACCTCTCTGCAATGGAATTGCCCCCGTGCTCTGTTCATGTACTCGGACCGACATGGTGGCGTTTCTGTATAAGCACTTCAACACTTCAATGTACCGATAGTCAATCTGGCACCGCTGCAGAGACTGCAGCACTGCCCAGGTTTCGATCGAATCGAAGGCTTTCTCATAGTCCACAAACGCCAAGCATAGTGGCAGATTATACTCCTCGGTCTTCTGTATAACCTGCCGCAGCGTATGGATGTGGTCTATGGTACTGAAACCTTTTCGGAAACCGGCTTGTTCGGGAGGCTGGATGTCATCAAACCTGCGCTCGAAACGATTCGTGATGACCCTTGAAAACAGCTTATAAACATGGCTCAGAAGTGAGATGGGTCTATAATTCTTCAATAGGGTGTTATCACCCTTTTTGAAGAAGAGCACCACCTCACCTCTGTTCCACGCTTTCGGCGTTGTGCCCTTGAGTAAGACGGAATTGAATAGCTTCTGAAGGACTTTAAGTACCGGTGTGCCACCCGCTTTCAGAAGCTCTGTCGTAATTCCGTCTCCACCCGGCGCCTTGTTATTTTTAAGCTGTTTCAAGGCCATCCTAATCTCGTACAGGCTGATGTCCGGGATATCCTCGGTATAGTGTCGGGTTAGTTTGGCTCGCGGGTCTTTGTCAGAGCCAATGGTAGGTATAGTAACCGAGGTGTATAACTGCCGGTAGAAGTTCTCAATCTCTCTCAAAACCTCTGGCTTAGTCGACGCTACACTGCCGTCCTCGGTCTTCAGCTTCATAATACGACTTTGCCCAATAGACTTGTCTCTTGCGAACACTTTGGAGCCTTAATTCCGCTCAATCGCCTCTTTAACACCGTTAGTGTTAAAGGTGCGGATATCGTGACGCAAGGACTTCCATATCCGTCTATTGAGCAGTCGGTATGCTTCAGCATCACCGGAAGACTGCAGCGTCATGGCGCGTCTTTCTGCCATGAGGTCAAGAGTGTGATCGGAGAACTTTTTTGGTCTACCTTTACGGTGGGCTTTAAAGAGCTTAGACCCAACCGTTTGAACAGTTTCTACAAACCTACCATTTAAATCGTCCACAGATACGCAATGTTCCAGGCATTCGAAGCGGTTTTGGAGTTCGAGTTGAAAGCTCTCGGGGTTTTGGATATGAGCACTAGAGGGCCGGAGCGTAGACCTCATCAGACGAGACCTCTCAACTTTGAGATTAATATTCAATGTGCCTCTTACCATTCGGTGATCACTACCGGTTTTTACCCTGTGGATCACAGAGACATCATTGAATATTTGCCTCCTATTGGTCATGATGAAGTCAATCTCATTCCTCGTGGAACTATCGGGACTCATCCAGGTCCACTTCCTGTGAGGCGGCTTTTGGAAAAAGGAGTTCATCATAAAGAGTCCCTCCTTTTCCATAAAGTCGGCCAGCCTCTGTCCCCTGGGGTTCCGTTGCCCATATCCAAATTGTCCCACTCTGAACTCACCATCGCATCGAGTGCCCAGCTTTGCGTTGAAGTCCCCCATCAGAACAGTGAAATGTGTCTTCGAGGTATGTATGGCCCTACTTACGTCCTCATCGGGTTGGTGAGCGCAGAATTGCTACTGCTCAGCAAAAGGGACGCTGCTGCCCATCCCTCTGGTTAAGAGTCCCTTAGTCGACTTTTACGACCTCCACGGGAGGAGATGGAGTGGTGCTATATTCTTAATCCGGACACCACACGGAAGAAAACATATTGTGATAAATTTTGTAGTATTCCTAAAGATCCAGAGCGTCATAAGAATCGGGTAATAAATAATTCGAGTGCTAAGAAAGAAAACGAACTGGTTACCTACTAAAGCAACTGTATTTGCCCAAACCAGAACCACTTCCGAATTCAAGAATTGGCCCCCAGTTATTACTAAGGCCCAATATTGTATGTCCCGTTGCCGTTGGCACAGAATACAAAAAATAATGTATTATTTTCATTCCTATCAAAATAAAGTTTTACAAATTAAACTAAGTTAAACTGTCTTATTTATTTAAATCACATGGCCTATAGTAAATATTACACTTGGAATTGTATCGGATGTAGTATACGAAAAAATACCACTTAATAATATCTTAATTAATATATATAATATAATAGATAATTCAGCCAAGCTCTACTTCAAAGGACTCGTTATCCTTACTATGTCTAGCATTGTAATATGTAACTGGCAATGTACATAAAGAGTTACTTGCAAGAGTTCACAAAAGACGGTAACGCAAGCTGATAGCCATCTACCAGCTTGCTTGCTTTGCGCATGTTGTGTGAGTGTACCCCGGTGTGGACCCTGGACACTAACGAAGTCCTCCAAGCTGAGCCACATTTATGGGTCTACCATGTATAATAAACTGTCTCTGATCATAATAATGACTTCAATTATAATCATATTAAATAGTGGTGATTTTTGGGGAATTTCTGTTAAACTTATAAATAATCTAATTGATATTGTCGCCCCTTATCTTGCTGTTACTTTTAATAAATGTGTGGATTTAGGTATTTTTCCTGATCTCATGAAGTATAGAAAAGTCATGCCTTCATTTAAATCTGGTTCCAAAAGTGATATAGGGAATTTTAGGCCGATTTCTATATTACCAGCGTTTAGTAAAATATTTGAAAAATTAATTCTTAGCCAGCTTCTGAGATACTTTAATCTGAATTGCCTGCTTCACATTGAGCAGTATGGCTTAAATAAAATTATTTTTAATGGATTCAGTGCGAATTCCGCATTTGAGTGTTGAAGGTGACTAAATTGCACCCAGTTCATAAAACCGTTTTTTCATCTTAGAATGGTTAATGATGAAATAACAACGCCTCTACTTCTTACGCCGACCTATTATATCTATTAATACAGTGGAGATTCACGTATTGCATCGACTTTTTATTTTCAAACATACCGCTCCGTATTTACCCAATTATGAATATAACATTCTGTTTGTTAGCATAACATGGCACAAAATAATAAATAGAACACTGGCAGACAAAATTTAATAATGTTTGTGTAACCTAACCTAACCTTCGACACGAGAATGGGTGCTGTTAAACATTGCTGCTAATTTGTTGATTGTTCGACGCGGAGCTACGAAATTATAATCAAGTGCTATCGATAAATTGCCTTTGGGTGGCCAAACTTATAGACTGGCAGTACTATTGTCGCAAATACTCGAACCTCAGGCTCTCAAATTTGATTGAATTTCCTGAATCTTGGTTAGTCCTCATAAATCCTTGAGTGGTAATTACCCTATCTCCATAAAGCCTGGCCATTGCCGGCGCCGGATTCAATTGTCCAGTTGAGTGAATGGCGGCTTTTTAGGGTATCCTAACTGCTTGGCAACCAGATTAATATGGCGAGTCGACATGTTCTATCATGGTCTCATTAACAATGGTACTTATATTCCATCAGTTTCACAAAATCAAACGTGAAATATTGAGAATTAAGTTTACGTGACAATTAAACTAAATGCTCGATTTCGTGTGGTTCCCGGTAAAAATAGACCACCCCTTGATGTCGAAAGGATGGGCAGCTGCAACCTCCCGTGCGCTGATAAGAACTTACTGTGATTACCAATCCACTTGCCTGGTGGTTATGGCAATATATGTATGATCGCTCATTGATTATTAGCGAGTATGTTGGATTAGACATTTACGGGCTGATGTGTCAAACTAAAAATATACATACCTATCATATCAGCCAAAAGACGTCCACTGTTGAACAAAGGCCTCCCCCATAGACGGCCGGTTATCGGGAGATTTTGCCAATACTCACCACGCTTGGCAGACGGATTTGTGAGCGCACTTTGGCTATTGCTACGCAGAATGGACGCTGCTGCCCATCTCTCATCTCTCATCATGAGATGAAGTGAGATGGAGTGGTGCTATATTCTTAAGCCGGACACCACACGGAATCATCCGGACACCACGCGGAATATCCAGACACCACTTGGAAGTACCTCAGTTACATTGTAAATAGAACATTGAACTCTGCAAATACATAAATTGAGTGGTACAACAGAAATTTCGAAATCCATCCAAATCGTTTCAATATTTTACTGTGTACCGGCGACAAACAGTTCCATAAATAATAAATGGTCAAGTAAACAAATAAATATTGCAAAAAGGCGATTGTAGTCCAATCAAGTTATATAGATATTTATATATTTAAAATATTATTCGTATTGTATCATCTACATCTATCACAAACAATTACATTTTGTCCAAATAGAAATTAGGACACCATTTAAAAAAAAAATATCTTCTGTTTCGTTTGTTTAGCTGGCATAGCAGACATTAACGTGCGTGAAAACTCAACCTAGCTGTTTAATGCAATACAAATATTGTTTTCGTGCAGAGATCGATCTCGTGACCCATAATTCATAAAATTAAACGCTTAGACACTGCACCAGCCTGGCGACAAATTTATTTTATTTGTGCTAAACCGGTACCTTTATATTATTGGTCACCCGGTCGAAATACATCATTTACTTCCTCCGCCTCGGAGAAGGCCAGAGGTGTATACTGAACTCTTACCGGCTAAACGACCATAGTGGTCATCACCCTAGACAAGAGCACACTAGAGCCGCCCATTAGTACTACGGAGGGGGTGACTATAAAGCGCTCACCCCCTCTAGTGGAGGGGAGGCTTATTTAAAGAGACCACTCCCTAGCATATCTCACGGGGAATTGTAAAGGATCCTTCCGAAGCCTTGCTGTGTGCTGTGCTGCGGACACGGCGGCACGTTATAACGTGTTTGGGGGGGGCACTCGATATGTGCACGCTGATTTCCTAATCTGCGCGCCCGCGATCCCCGAGGCTATATCGGTACCTATAGATTTATGATTAGAGGTAACTTAGTTGTTTCGTAAATGCGTGTTGTGTGTCCGATAGGCAGATGCTCGTCGCAACCCTCTTGTGGCCGTCGAACACAGAAATCAAATTAGCCGGATCCCTTTGACGAACTTAAAGTTTGTTCAGCAACTCTGAAATTATTAACTACCTAACGAGGTGAGGCTAGAACTAAACGTGGAGACATGTTTACTTAGGTGTATACCATTATGTTTCTAGGATTATGAAAGGATTAAAATTTAGGATGGATACTGAGTTGCGTAAGGTGTAAGCTGGAATAATATTTGTTAAGCCCAGACTAGCGCAAAGTGGAGCTTAGGTCGGCGGTCAGTTACATTTTTAAAGATGGCAGCCCGTGAGTTTCTTTTTTTGCGTGGCCTTTACTTTCAATTGATACATTTTTCACATAATATAACATTTGATTTCAATGGTAAATACATCGAGTTGAATATCCGAATCTTAGTAGTGGAGGTTAATGCGATGCTTTTCACATAAATAAAAAACACTGTACTTCTGTGTTATATTCGTAATAGATACACTTGTTTCAAAGGCAACACTTTAAAATTCTTGGTATGTTTATATTTTGTGTTATGATTTGTTACATGATAAAAATGAGGTTATATACGGAGAGATTTTGCAATTCAATATAAACTGCAAAATACATTATTGTATTATAGAAGATTGTATTTTTATTATATTAACAAATTATTATTCCTTGTGGTCTCCGTATTAAGAATATAGCAGCACTCCATCTCCTCCCGTGATGTCTTTAAAGGCGACTAATTGACTCTGTACCAGAGGGATGGCAGCAGCGTCCCTTCTGTTGAACAGAAGCCATTCTGCGCTCACCAACCCGTCTGCCAAGTGTGGTAAGTACTGGCAAATTTCCCCGAATATGAGACACGGCATGTAACCGGTCGTTGTGAAGGTTTATTGGGGAAGCCTTTGTTCAGCAGTGGACGTTCTTTAGCTGATATGATGATGATAAAGAAAATCAATACAAATTTTAAATATACAGCTCGTTACCTTTCAAATTAACATTTGCACTAGGAACTGCTAAACCATTTTTATAAAATTATCGATATCGATGTTAATTGTTCTTTAAAAGTGTCGATTTAGAATTACACGGGATGGTGCAGCTCTAGTTAAGCTTAACGTAAATGTATTTTTTTGTACATTGGCATAGAGTAGCGCTTGAATATTTCATATTTCTGTTATAAAATGTAAGTACCTACTGAGATCCGTCTCTTAACGTTAGTAATATATGCTCTTTATGTTTTTAGCTAGTTTATGTATATACTTGCTTTGACTGTTAGACTTTTATTGGTTTTTGTTTGTTTCTAACTCTAGCTAAAGTGTTAACATACGAAAGAGGTCTTTGTGATATTGTTAGCTTTGTTTTATAGTCGGTTTTACCAATACTAAAATTATTAGTCTTGATTTATAGGATCTTTGTCATATATAAATATTTATCTATTAATATTAACCATTAATATAAATGGAATCTCTTTGGCCGAGTTTCGGAGTACATTTACAACTCATTTACTTCAACCCGTCTACTAAGCGTGGCGATTATGGCAATTGTAATCTATGTCCAGCAGTGGTAAGTTTTCTGCTTAAATAATGAATCGAGCTTTTATAAAATTCAGGGCCGGTGTGAATACAAACTTTGAACGTGAATTTTTAGTACATGTTTTGAACAGAACCTGCTGACGAGACGAGCAAGTCATTCGTCTGGTGGAACGTCATAACAATGTAATACTACCCAGAACAAGTACTGCGTGGCACAATATTGCACTCATCATATCGTTACATAAGTAATTCGGTCTTTTATGCCCAGTAATAGCCTGAGCGGCGACCATTAGGCCCTGGCCTAATAATTACCCACCTTAAATTTGTTTTTATTGCTCCCCACTGGAAATTCATCATGAGCTTCCTCCGCCCGGGGAAGGGCTAAGGGGCATGCCGGACTCCTACCGACTAAAACCACTGGAACGGTTATCTTTGGCACTGAAGGGGGGCTCCAGGTCCTCGTAAGATCACACTAGAGCTGCCCATTGGTGTCACGCCTTTAGGCACATCACGGAGGAGATGACTGTAAAGCGGTCACCCCCTCTAGCGGAGGGAAGGCGACTTTAAAAAGGTCGCCCCCTCAGGCACTTCTCGGGGAGGATTGTAAAGGATCCCCCCAAGCCTCGCTTTGCGCTGTGCTGCGCACACGGCGGCACGTGACCACGTGCGCGCCACCGTCTTCCCGGAGGTCGCTCGGTGTGAGCACGCAGACTCCCCAATCTGCGCACTCGCGACCCCCGAGGCCCCCCACCATGAATTGACGGCAGGGGGCTCAGGCTAGTTGAACTTGGGAGCCGGGAAGGTTGTTGCCCCGGCGCCGTCTCGTCCTTCTCCGTGCGGGATCGGCCCTCTCCCGATCCCGCTCTGCAGTCTCCTTCTGCAGGATGACGCTCTCGCAGAACGAGACCACTGCACTCCAATTTTCATGCTCTGCCAACATAGCCGACACTACTGCCGGCAGAGAGAGATCTTGCCCGATCTGGTGGACCAGGATCCGCCGCTCTGGGTGGTTCTCTACTCCGTGGCAGTTTGTGGAACCATAGCGCCTCGGTTTTGTGAGGCGCTATCTGCAGACCCAGAGCGTGGATTTTGGCCACGACAATTGCCACCGCTTGCTCGGCAGGCCGGATGGTTCCCTCGAAGGACTCCCCGCTGGTCAACACAAGAGTGTCGTCAGCGTAACGGACCAAGCTGACGCCAGCGGGGAGAACGACACGCAGGACCGCGTCGTAGGCGAGGTTCCATAAAAAGGGGCCGAGAACCGACCCCTGCGGAACCCAGCACGTAATCTCCCTCCGCTTTACGCTACCGTCCCTGCCCACGTAGCGAATGTGCCTATCACGCAGATAGGCCCCAATGATGCCCTGCAGGTAGGGGGGGCATCGATCATGGACTAGCGCCCCCCTAATCGAAGGTCGCGCCCCTAGGCACTTCTCGGGGAGGATTGTAAGGGGATATACCTACCTAGCCAGCTTCTTGCAATAAGAGACCTGCCACAAGTTAAACCAGTAAACCTACTTATCTTCAAGTGAAAAGTAAGTACAGTGTGGCTTATAAACAAAGAGCGTCTGAAAATAACAGGAGCAACCTCGTCAGACTCCACGAGTTTGGTAGCCATCCAGAAAACTTTTAAATTATACGTTTTGTAAATTAATTAAACTGTCTGCTGCAACTTGTACACTAATGAATTAATTTTTGTTACTTGCTCCCCATTTTGCTTATCGCCACGTTTAATTACATTATTAATTAGTGTAATTTATTGTTTATTTACTTTAATACTTATAACGGCGTGAGTTAAAAAGTTTGATTAATTAGTTTCTCCTTGTTCTTTTTGGATTAATTTGCCATGTAATATGATATACCTTGTAGTTAAATGCCTGCGGGCCCTAAATCAGAGGGATGGGCAGCAGCGTCACTTTTTTGGAACAGCAGACATTCTGCGCTTACCAACCCACCTGCCAAGCACGGTAAGTTAGTACCCACCACAAACAGTACAGTAATTTGCCACAGCAAATTCCCCCCAACATGACGACACTCGGCATATGACCGGTCGATGTAGAAATCTATGGAGTTGTTTTGCGAGTTTAAGCTTGCCGGAATCAGTTTTTGGACGGGTCACCATTCTTTACACATTAAAACGCCTTTATGTCTCGGAGAGCATGTTAAGCTATCAGCTCGGACTGTCTAATAAATGTATATGATAATCATTATGGGAAGTCAGAAGCCCGAAATACTGCCGGTGTAAACCTAAGGATAATCTCTATATCCCAGTTATTACTAACGTATTCGGTTACGGACGTCAGATGGCGATCACTTCGTGTAAAATATTTATATATATTAAGTGGCATCTTCGTCTATTATTTAAATCCATAGAGTTTCTTGTCGGCTCTTCTGCACAGGATCAACTATTTGGATTTGTGCAACTGAGCTCCTGACGTTTTATAAGTTTAAAACTTTGACTTTGACTCTGGTTAGACCGGAAGCCAAACCTAACGTAGGGAAAAGGCTGGGTAGAAAAAGAGAAAAAAGTTTAAATAATATATTGTGAACTTCTTTCTTTCTTCTTTCATCCTATCTATACTTACCTATATTTTAGCCATGTTGCTCCCTGCAAGGAATCGGCTACGACCTCTTTGCCCAAAGGTGTAGTTAAGGGTTTATCAATAGCCTGGTATTCAGATTCCTTCTGAGTGCTAAGAAGGACATACTGCAATCTCTATTTCGTCGGTCAAGCCTGATGATGGCTATGTCAGCTATGACCGATTTATATCAAAGTAATTGGCTATTATGTAGTTCTACTAGGTATTAAACATGAGATAGGAGTAGACCTTTGTGGGCTGAGAATAATAGGATATGATGATTATATTTGATATGACTGGGACATTGGCTTATCCCACATATAGAAGTCACGTTGTGAGCGCACAGGATCTGGCTGCTGATAGTGTATGCGCGAACAAATCACTTCAATGCAAGGGTAGGTCGAAGAAAGAACGTGGTGGTTTTGGCCGGTAAGAGACCGATGGCAGTGTTTCAACGCGCCGTCACGTTTAGCGCAATGTATTAGCGATTGGCCTTAAATCGAAATAAAATTGTTACAAGTCGTTTCCTGGGTGTGTGTATCAAAAAGATTTATGTCTGTAAACTGTACTTATTACACAGGAGACATCGTTGTAAAATAGTGTGGCATAGACACCGTTCCCGGTTTAATAAATGATCTTTGTTTAGCAAGTATCTCTCCAGAAACATTCTAGACTTATCGACGAATGTCGAATTAATTAAGCCGGGATTTCCTACCAACTGAGAAGAAACGCCGATACAAACGCAAAGGTTTCTATTTTGTTATTATGTCGTCTGCTGTGTTCTGTAACTCCATGTCTATGTGCATGAGGATTTCTCACGATAAGGAAAGAGGGTACTGACAACAGAACGTCACGTATCCCGCTATGAACTCTTCTATCCCGTAGTAGTAGTGGTGGTACGGTAGGGAAGGTAGTTGATAATTTTTGCAGGTACCATCTGTAGATTTTGTAGTCAGTTTTAGCATAGCCATCGTTTGAAGGAACAGTGCCACAAACTAACCGCAGGTGAATCTTGGGTTTACGATGGTAAGCAATGCCAGCGCCAGACAAGCCGTTTAACCCGTAATGGTTAAGATTGTTCATTGTAATCAATTATAACTGAGTTTTAACATTTTTGTTTTATTAAAGAAACGATTCGTATGTTTTCGATAAATAATGAAGTGAAGCCTCCAGAGAATAGTGTACTACCCTCTGTGCTGTTTCATTATTTTAGTATTCGTTTCGTCAGCAACATCTGCAGGTGAAACTGGCTTACTTATAGGAACAGTTTGGCATTCTTACTCACTGAAAACTTGAAAAGAACAAAGCGATTCCTTTCGGATATAGAAAAGCATGTGTCGTCCAGCTGACGACTCAGTCACTCGGTAGCGAAAGTCAAACTCATAAATTTGTATAAGTATCTTTACATTTTTTATACGGGTTTTCAGTTGGTTAATTTGGGAACAGCGCGTCTGTTCGATTATTACCATATTTACGAGTAAATGCTATCACTTATGCGTCATCATCATCATAATCATCATGAGCCAAAAGATGTCCACTGATCCCATAGATTTCTACAAAAATTGTGTCGTTATTTTGGTGGCAACTTGCCTGTACCATAAGAATAGGCGTACTTAGGGCGATGCCACACAGCGCGTAGCGGCGCCATCACGTAGGTATAGATGTTTCCATTTACGACCCCGCAATGTGCCGTTTAGCGCTCTGATTCGGTAGCGTATTGTGTGGCATACCATGTGGATTTTTCTATGGGTTGGTGAGCGAAGGATGTCTGCTGTTCCACAGAAGGGATGCGGCTGCCTATCCCTCTGGTTAGAGTCCCCTTTTACGACATCCACGGGCGGAGATAGAGTGGTGCTATATTTTTTGTCTGGACACCACATGGAAATCTAAAAAACGACCTTGCTCTTTACATTATTTTTCGTGATTTATGACCGATTTTGGTTTCAGATCTTTATGATACACAAGATATCGCTGGCAGAAACTAATTTAGTTTTAGGATTTTCATTATGTGCAGATCTAAACAAGAGCTTCGTGCTCAATCCACTGATTGATTGAAGAGAATCTGTAGTCACAATACATCACCTAAAACATTACTTAAATAAACTGAATTCAGTTGATTTAGGGCGCACATAACAAAGTCGTGTGGTTTACTTAGACACGGTCTCTCACCAATATTCTAATCGAGTTAAGAGTTTAACCTGACACTGTCAATAAAAGTAAATTTAATATAACGTGACATGTATGATGTACCTTGCTCTGATTAATTTGTTTAGAAAATAGTGTGAGCCGTGTATGTACACATATAATATAACCGTAATACTAGTGCGCGTACACATGAATATGAAGTTTCTTGTAACGCTAGAGGCTTTAATATTCTTTTACATCTGGCCTTCCCCCGGCGTTGTTTCATACCTTTTAAAAGTAAATATACATAATTCACTTTTGAACGAGTTATATCGCGTTTATATAACGTTTAACGTTCATCACATCACGTGTACTTTCCTGGTGGCAGGATCAGTAGGTAAAAGACGACACGGTTGGTGCTGTGGCTGATACAGTCGACTGCTGCGCTCCGTGTCGCGGGTTCGATTCCCGGAACAAATATGTGTATGATCTGCAGGTAGTTGTTCCGTGTCTGGGTGTATTGTGTGTGAAATATATGTCTGTAAACGCACCCACGACACAGGAGAAATCCTAGTGTGGGGCGACGTTTTATATATTTTTTTAAACATAGCGTATAAACGCGTTGTCAGTATCCGTTTCCATTAAAAGAGCCTCTAGGTGTGACGATACCTATTCGTAAGTACGTCCGCCGCAACTTGGGCGGTCAGTCCCATTACCGACCTTACTGAATGGCTAATATCACCACCGTGTGAACTATTCCCATGTGAAATATTGCTCGTGCCTACAGAGAAAATAAGATAAGTGAATATGTGGGTACGTTTTAACGTAGCATTCATAACAGCCCGGCCTTTTCCGGGCATTGCTTCATACGTTTTAATAGTAAACATACATATATGGGTGCATGAAAAGAGCCTCCAGGAATGACGCTACCTACTTGTAAGTCCGTCCGCCGCAACTTGGGCAACCAGTCTCGTTACCAACATACTAAATGACTAATGTTTTCAGCGCAGCACAAGCTATTCCCATGTGAAATATACCTCGTACTAACAGCGAAAATAAGAAAGTGAATATGTGGGTATGTTTTAACGTAGCATTCATACAGCCCGTATAACTGCTAAATACAGGCTTATTCCAAAAACCGTTATAACTAACGATCTTTTTTTTAAACGCTGCCCCACACTTGCATTTCTCCTGTGTCGTGCCCACGACCCGAAGCTCAGCAGTCGTCTGTATCAACCACTGCACCAACCGTGCCGTCTTGAGATCATTATAATCATTACAAGAACTTTGTAGGCATAATAGATTACAAGAACTTAGTGGGCATAATGTATTACAATAACTGATATGTGAAGGTAACGAGAGCAGTTTAGTGGCACGCAGGACTAGTCCTGGGTATAATTACAATTATGATGGGCAAGCGTGACGCCTACCGTCAAGCAAATGACTTGCTCGTTCTAATGTGGAATATTGTTTATTAAAAGCCCCAAAAGTCAAAATCTCTAAGGGATAATAAGGAATTCATATTACGTTAAATATTAATATGATGGGCAGTAGCGTGCCTTCTGTAGAACAGCGATCAATCTGCGCATACGAAAGCCTACCAAGCGTGGTGAGTACTGGCAAATTCTCCCCAAAATGACGACACACTCCATGTAACCGGTCGTCTATGTGGGGTTCAGTAGTGGATATCCTATTTCCTGCTACTGATAACAATTAGCTGTGATAATTGGTTTGCTCAGCGTGGCAATAAAGGCAATATTCCTTTACGTCTATTCACTACAAGGAAATTTACGAGATAATACGATACATAAGTAAGGGTCAAATATTGCCCTCACACGTTATGTATAACGTACTAAATTACAGTTATATTGTTCGATTTGGTTTGTTAAACAACCGATAAACCGATATCTATATAAAATAAGATGTATAGTTGTACGTGCTAATTGCTATTACGCAGTGACCCGAACGAGAGCGGTCGGGGCTTAACGTAAACTGTTATAAAACGACCTCAATATTATTAAAATTGTTTATAAACTAAGCTTAAACTGATAATGGGTAGTTTGAGGAAACTATGTTAATGAAAATGTACGTAAATATTTTCTTTCTAAACTACCCCATCCGGGATGTTAGTCCCTTTTACCTTTTTTCCCCTTTAGTAGTTAGGTAGTTATATTTAGATATTTTTTTTATTAGGCAAGTGTAATAAACCTTACATTTAATAGGGTAATACAGAGTTTTAAACACACTTTTATTAGTTTGACTTGTATGTATGTATGAATGTTACGGAATCTTGCAACAAAATTTTCACCCAATTCTAGATCTCCGATTGACTTGTAATTTTGCAGACGTATCAAAATCGATGACCATACAATAATTGCATGACCTAGTGCAACCGCCAGGATCTTTCAAAAAAGTTACAGATGTAGTCTAATACGTATTATATACCTATATACGTGTTTACAAAAGAAAGAAAACCTTGTAGTAAAAATGAGCTTGAACCAATAAGAAACAAAGGACATTGTTAAAAATAGCCTATGGACCAACACGCATGTGACCTATACTATAATTTCTAGTTTTTTTTAATACTTTTTTACAGTAACATATATACATCAATGCTTTATTATCAGTTATTACAATCCAACGAACACTTCATAATCTCAAAGAGATTAGTAAAAGTGGTAACACGACTTTATTTTCGATCTTATTCACGGAGCCATATTTGGACGTATACAATATTTATTTATTTAGCTTTCAGCGCTTGATACATAGACAATTTTTTTTGGAACCGACAGGTGCATTTTTCGCCAAAGCGATAGAAAGCGCTGACTCGCTGAATGGGCGAGGTAATTGACAATAAATTGACATTGACATTACCTAACCAAAAGGTTTATTATTTTAATCAAGTATTCAGATTTACATAAACTAATAATGATTTTCAATAATATTAAAATTACATAGATAACAATGTGTTGCCGTGTGGTGCCGGTTAAGAATACCACCACCCCATCTCATCCCGTGGGTATCGTAAAAGGCGACTATGGGATTATCCGGAGGATGGGCAGCAGCGTCCTTCGAGTACATTTATAACTCAACTGCGATCGCCAACCCGTCTGCCAAGCGTGGGGATTGTGGCAAAACCCCCCAATGAGCACACAACACAAACCTATGGGGTTTTATATCCGACCCGGTCTTTGTGGCAATTGTTGGGAAGGCTTCTGTCCAGCAGTTGACGTTTTTCGGCTGAAATGATAAATAACAAGTTATCTATTATTATTTATTTAAGTTATTATATAAGTTATGATAATTATTATTTCGGAACTTTTCCTTTACATTTGTAGAGCCTTACCAATTTCGCCTCGAAATACTAGAACGTTCGTGGCTCCATATTCTGATTAAGTAAGCAGATGCGGATATTGCCCGATACTAATAGATATTGGTAATATACTTGGGGTCGGCACAATATGTTTTTCTAGTTATATTGCAAAGGTTTTGGAAATATTTTTTACTATATTTAGCTACCTGCCTGACACCAGCCCTCCTTGGGAATGCTAGTGTTGGTGGTTTATTCGTCACCTGCAGGTAACCCAAAGTGCTTAGTGGTACGCACTGGGTTTCAAATGCCTTCTACGACACATAAGGGAAAAGATGGCATAGCCCCATTCGTGACCGGAGCTACACAGTACTCCTAACCAAACATAATTTATTTTACTTGTAATTTTATTTTGTTAATATGCATTTGACAAAAAGCACGTGTTGAAAAAAAATATTACACAATCTTTTTTAAATATAAAACAAAAACGTAAGTTGCTCTCTACTCATATTCTCATAATTAATCTAGAATAATGGACAGTCAGCGAATTAATAAAATTACCACTGTTGTCAAGCAGCCCACGCTACAGTTTTTCATTTAAAAAAGAGTAGCTTTCTTTCTGTCTTTCTTTAGAGTTGTTGTAGTTTTTGGTTCATACTATCCGTCCTTGGTCCGTTTGTTATCCGTATTAAGAATATAGCACTACTCCATCTCCTCTCACGGATGTTATTAAAGGCAACTAAGGGACCATAAACAAGAAGGATGGGCAGTAGTGTCACTTCTGTGGAACAGTAACCATTTTGCGCTCACTAATCCGCCTGCTAAGCGTGGTGAGTACTGTCGAATTCCCTCCAAAATGACGACCGTCGTTTATGAGGAGGTCTTTGTTTAACAGTGAACGTCTTTTGGCAGATACGACAACTTCATGTAACCTACAATAAAAGCGCGTTTTAAATTAGATATTTTTAAACTAACAATTCATTTAATTGAATTAACGGTAAGTACATTATTTTCAATGAGAAAGACATCGTGTTTTTCTCATTGAAAATAATAATAAGTTTCTCTATCAACACCAGCAGTTTAATAGGTTCTTATTTAACAAACCACAATTCAATTCCAAGCCAATAAACGGAGAATGTGTGGAATCAAGTTATTGTTGAATTACCTGTAAGCGCGGAGCGATTCAAGCTACGTCGCGCCTGCCCGACCAACTTGTTACTGTGAGCAAACTACTCTAGGCGAACTGTAAATTAAGATTAGAACTAACCGGCTGCACTGGCGAACTTGTACGAAAATATTTGTCGTCTCCAAAGCTCGTGCTCCTACAAATGTACATACTATGTTGAAATTTTCAGCGTGCCAAGATGTAACATTTGTTGAAAACTTCCCTGTCATATTCGAAGAAGTTTCTAGTTACAGTTTTGATTGTGTATAGGAAGCTTATGTCAGGGATGTGAAATATTCATGTTTATTATTTTTGTTCTTTATCTTCCAAAGATTTAGTGTAATGTATCGTTTATACTACTTTTTATATGATAGAGATACTAACACACATTCAAGTGTAATAATGTCTTAGGTTTCCGCAATTATTAATCATTATCATAAAACACTTTTAAACGTACATTGCGTATATTATAGATTTTTGTATTTCCTGACGTTTCGAACACTTTGCAGTATTCGTGGTCGTAGATTACTGTACTTACTACTATAGACTGGGCGAATTTTTTCGGTGAAAACCAGTCCGTATTGGTTCACATAGTAATTAATCTCTTAGGTTTTGTTGATTATTACTTTTTTTTTTTTTTTAAAAACGTTGCCCCTCACTAGGATTTCTCCTGTGTCGTAGGTGCGTTTACAGACATGAATTCCACATAAAATACACCCAGACCCGAACAAATACCTGCACATCATACAAATATTTGTTCCGTGTGGGAATCGAACCCACGACCCGGAGCGCAGCAGCCGACTGTGTCAGCCACTGCACCAACTGTGCCGTGAATTACTCATTATAATAAAACACTTTTAAAACAAATACATCGCGTATATTATAGATTTCCGTTTTTCGTGACGTTTTGAACACTTTGCAGCATTCGTGGTTGCAAAATGCGAATTGTAATCCGCTTAAATATCTATCTATATATATTAATCTGTGTTTTATTACATTCAAGTGTTTTACCTGTTAGTAAATCCTTGTATCAGAAAAACAACATACAAGTTGTGCGGTTATAATAGTGGTAGGCCCTCTTATTGCAAGAGTCCGATTAAGTAGTTATCACTGCACTGCCTGATATTCTGCTACCAAGTAACTAGTAGTGTTTAAACTTTAAACATTGCTGTGTTTCAGTCGAAGGGCACTGTAGCCAATGAACTGTAACATGGGGCTCTTCAAAAAATGCGTGAAAAGATTTTTACAGGGTCGGAAACGCGCGAGTGAGACCGCTGGTGTTTCAAGCCTCAATATGTTACGGTAACCGCTTACTATCAGGTGGGGCGTATGCTTGTTTGCCA
Source organism: Diloba caeruleocephala (assembly GCA_947459985.1). Taxonomy (NCBI): domain Eukaryota; kingdom Metazoa; phylum Arthropoda; class Insecta; order Lepidoptera; family Noctuidae; genus Diloba; species Diloba caeruleocephala. Next base: position 12,324,182 of record OX381618.1, read on the forward strand.
ACTTAGTGATATAAAAAAAAACGGGTTGCACTCCGGGAGTGCCGACAGAAGTGAAAACTTATTTTTTAAAATTTATTATTTATGCACATGCATATATGCACACACTATAGCTGCGTCTCGTAACGGTGTCGCGAGTCCAGATTTTATCTCATCTAATAATATGCGTACCGCGCTAAAAGAAGTTTTCACTTCAAAAACTGGGGTATAAGAGACTAAATAACTAATATCTCGAGTTGATGTAATGTGGTGCCACGCATGATAGTTCTGGGTAGCATTCCAACTCTTATGGGCAGCATGACGCTTACCACCAGGCAAATGACATGCGTGTCTCGTCATATGTTATTGTACACCACCATCCCTCCAACCTCACCCTGTGGATGTCGTAAAAGGTGACTATGGGATTAGCCGGAGGATGGGCATCAGTGTCCTTCTAGTACATTAATTACACCTGAACTGAGATCGTCAATCCACCTGCCAAGCGTGGCGATTATGGCAAAACTCCCAATGAGCACACACAATAAACTCAGACCGGTCGTTGTGGCGATAATTGGGAGGGACCGTGTCCAGCAGTGGACATTTTTCGCCTGAAACGATGGCGATGAATATCTATTTCATAAAATGAGTTCCAATTCATACAATCTTCGTTCCAAATCAAACTACCATTAAATCAAGTAGTGTATCGATTTTTTTGAATACTTCATCACAAAGATACTTGGAAAGCCCGAAACGTCGTCACATTCAAAATATTTTTATTCAATGAAAGGCAAAGTTGCAGTTTGCATAAGGCCATACATATGCATGAAGTGACAGGCATGGCGCCGCTGTCGAATGTAAATTCAATAGGCGATGTGCCTCACGAAAATCACACAGCGGAAAACAGAGCTGTGACAAATCCTTGCTATATTAAACAACTGATTGAATGATTTTTCGTACCATCCCATGCCACGGGGACTACGCAAATCGCGCTGTATTAAATAGTTTGAAATTTTCCTTATAATAAAGCAGAGTCAAAGGTAAAATTAGGAACAGTTCAATTTGTATGAATATAGTGAATATATATGAATATACATCATATTTCTCCTAGCATTTCTCTTGTATCGTGGGTACATTTTCTATATTTGGGCTATTGAATCACTTTGTTTTATTGACGTGATATTTGTCTGGCAGTTTAGGTATGTCATGCTCACTCAAGTGTCCTGCTTATGGTGGCGTTGTGTGTCGGGTAGCTAAGTTTCCCTACAATATGGTTGAGCTGAGCGACGCTGATGCATGCGTCATGCTCGTGAACGAGTGCCGTCTGTTGGGATTGGTCATCTTAATGCTGTGATGACAATTGAATCAAAAATTCTGGTGAATATTAAAATCAAGCTTGTTTAGTGTAGACTTTTTAAGAAGTTTAGACTCTTTCTTCCTGCATTGTCCTCACATTACCATAATTTCGAGAACATTGTACCAATATGATTTAAAAAGAGTAACCATGGAGTTTCTTGCCCGTTCTTCTCTATAGGAAATCTACACCTTGGAACGAGGCAACTAAAGTCTTGACTATTCATAAGTGCCTATAAATGGTTTTACACGAATAAAAATATTTTTATCTTATCTTATCTTATCTTTATACATAAATCTCACATGCACGAACCCCTAAATCTAAAACAACTATCTGTGGGCCAAACAAACATATGTTCCATGCAGGGATCGAGCCCACGATGCATTTTTTTATTCTCCCCAGCGAAACTTCATCATGTACTTCCTCTACCTCGGGGAAGGGCGAGGGGAATGGCATACAATTTTTTAAATTTTTTTTTTTGTCGGTGCCCAGTGGTAATTCTTCATGAACTTCCTTCGCCCCGGGGGAGGGCGAAAGGGTATCCTACCGGTAAGGGACTCCTACCGGCTAAAACCACTGGAGCGGTCAATTTGGTACCAAAGGGGGCTTCAGGTCCTCTTAAGATTGTGATCTTGGCGGCTCTAGTGTGCTAGAGCCGCCCATTGATGGCACTCCTTTAGACACATCTCGGAGGAGATGACTAAAGTGGTCATCCACTCTAGTGGAGGGAAAGTGACTATAAAAAGGTCGCCTCGAACCCGCGATATTTAACGCAGAAAGCCAAGCCACTGTGCCAAGTGCGACGTAATCCACAGGAATGGATCAACTCAATCCAATAAAATTGATAGTTCGAGTCTTATACCTACAGCGCTGTGAGTATGAGCGATGAATGTTGTACTGAAGAATATACACCATAAGTTGCAAGTGTTTTGAAAGCCTGATGTGTTTGCATCTTAGCTTTTATACTATTTCTAACGGAATATTTTGTTTGGAAACTTACCAAACTCTATTAGTGGCAATTATATTGTCTGTCAGTCTCCTTAAATGATAAATTGTATAAGCGCATATGCAAATTTGGCATTTGCACTTTCTGGGTTACAACAAAAACCTGCCTGCGTAGCTTATGCGGCTACGCGTTATACTTACCCGTGTAAGTTAATCCAAAGATTGGCGATTTTTTAAGTTTCCTAGTTACCAGAAAAACGGCTTGAAACAAATCCTTCCAAGTCTAGAAACTTTCGAAATTGACTTATACACGAATATTGATTCGATTCCCTCTATGCGCATATTTTTAAAAGTCTATAATCCCGCAGCTTTTCGGCTTTCTGTCTGAATTCATCTGAAAAATCAGATTAAAATACACCCCGGTTACGAATACTGAAATAGATTCGCGTGTCCCAATCGAATGGGAACGAATGATGCAAAACAAACCCATCAATCACGAACTTTTACATTTTGATTTTTAACTCGGTCTGATTTCGTATAGCGTTTTGGGGTAATTGCAAACGATTGAATACATTTCCGATTGACTATTTGAGAATTAGGCGTTGCTTTTACGTCAGTGAGTAAGTTTTGTTTTCATGTAAGCAATTATAAGCACTTATGAATTATCTATAATTTGCGTGCATGGTTAGGTATTATTATCAGTCCTATGGAGAAGAGCTGGCAAGAAACTTTTATTAAGTAGTAACAAAACCAAATGTTTGAAGTTTTCCTTGCCAAATGTCCAAATCGAATTGGACATAATTCTTGAAGGCAACTAACTCGAGATAGTAAATGAAATTGTATTTCTAGGTATAACTATTGATTAGAAATTAAAGTGGGGTGCTAACATAAAGACTCTATCCAATAGGTTAAGTTCTGCTGCATTCGCAGTCAGACAAAATAGGGAACTAACTGACGTAGCTACGGCTATACTTGTATATTTTGCGTATTTCCACAGCATAATGTCATATAGAATTCTGTTGTAGGTAGCAGCGGCTAATGTAGATTCAATATTTATATTACAGAACAGGGCCATCCATGCAATTTATGAAATGGGTCCTTGCGAATCACTGAAATATATCTTTAAAAATGTAATAAACTAATAGTGCCCTCTCTTTACATTTTTGAAAATATTATGTTTTTCCGTAAAAACCTGCTGATGTTTAATGTAAAGAGCAATATTCATTGTATAAATACAAAAATATACGAAATTGTGGTAAATAAATTAGGATTGTAAAATCTCTATAAATAATGCTTAGGAAACTGTATTCGATTTTACAACAGGATACCTAAATCAATTACTGATCTCACAGACGGGAAGTTTAAAGCACAGCTCTTTAATCCTATAGTAAATCCTACTATAGGATTAAAGAGTATGTTGACGATAGGGACTTATGGGGTTAACTCTTTTCTGCACATGTGGTTTCCCTGGTCACCAAATATATCTGTAGTGCTATTTATACTGTGTGTAATCCGTCTGGTGTCCGGATTAAGAATATAGCATCACTCCATCTCCTCCCGTGGATGTCGTAAAAGGCGACTAAGGGAACAGCGTCCCTTCTGTGAAACGGTAGCCATACTGCGCTCACCAACCCGCCTGCCAAGCGTGGTGAGTATTGGCAAATACCTCCCAAAATGATGACACAGTTGTGAAAATCTATGGGGGAGGTCTTTGTTCAGCAGCGGACGTATAAATGGCCGATATGATGATTTATACTGTGTAGCTGCTATATTTATAAAGTCATAAGTTTTAAACAGCTTATATACGTTCGTACAGGATATTCCTGTTCAACATTGTAATCTCAAGTAATTTAAAAGAGTATCCATGGAGTGTCTTGCCGGCTATGCTCCATATGATTAACTAATTGGAACCATACAGCTTAAATTCTATTGCTTTATAAGTACTAGTAATTGGTTTATTTGAAATGAAAATGTTTAACTGGATTATGACTTTTTTTTCAAAAAGAGGTTATCAATAGCCCATCTGCTATTGCAGGCCGGCTAAGTACGTCGAGGCTATCCTGCCGTTCTTCGGACCCTGGCTCAGAAGGAGCGAGCGCGTCTCCTACCACCTGACGCAAATATTCACCAGTCCCAAAATGTACTCTAAGGTTAAGTATCAATGTGAAATTTATTTGCTGGCAATAAAATATATGTAATAAATTTAAATTTATTTTATATATATTCATTGGCTCCATGCAAAATCACGTTAGTAGCCAATTCTACGATACTCTCACATTTCCAAAACGCAGAAGCTAATCAATTGCCCTCAAAACTTTAAGTGACATCTTATTGCTTGGTTCGTTCTGGTCCTTGGCTTTTGTTTTGGTGAACGACACGATTAGTATGATAGCGTGGCGAAGTTTTTAAGTTTAAACGAGTATTCTTACAAAAACTAATTACATATCTAAGTAAAAGAACGTAATAACTTTTGCCTTAATGCATTCCTCACCGTAACTACTTCGCCAACTAACTAGACAATGAAATTAATAGCTATATTATACGAACTCTGAACGCCACATCGTCACCCAATACCAAGTTAGTTACAAAATGTGATGCCACGAACGTTACGAAGTTAGAGAGGCATGCAAATGGCCGGCTGTCTGGTAACCTGTTATATCACGCTGTTGACAAATGAGTGCGGCTCTGCCTGTGACAGCGCTGCGGACGGGCGCACTGCCATTAAATTATTTATCGAACTTGCATAGGAAGGATGGTACGGTAGGATTCGAAAATAGAAACGGATGTTTTTCCTTGTTTGTGTTTTTTCAGAATTCACTGATGATGATCTTATTGAGCTGGGCATAACAAATGAGCGCTGTCGGTGTATAAAAATTGCATGACCATTCATATGTTTTGTTAAATATGTTAATAATAAAATTGAATTGTAGTGTAAAATGTTAGCGTGAACTGTGTGTCCTTGTGGTGTGGTGCTTTATTAAAATTCTATTCAAAACTTATTTATTTTTTATTTTTTGTATTATTATTAATGGATATAAAGATGTATAGAATATGCACCTTTTTAAATATATAGCACTAGCCTACGTAGACATTTGTACAGAATATGTATGTCCGTAGCTTACATTAATCAAATCGCTTCGCAGTCAGCCGTAGTTGAGAGAAAAATGTCAACTTTTCACGGAGCCAGAACGTACCTACACTGCACGCCGATTGCATTCTGATGAGATGAACGGACGGGAAAAGGTCAGTGATCCGTGCGATATGCAAACCCATTATCAAGACTGTTGAAGTTTTAGGAAAATGGATATAGCGTCCAAGTTTACAAACGTGGTCTTAATTAATGCCATAATTACTTTCTAGCAGACAACCTTCAGGTAATGCAGAAAACAACAAGGTAGATGCACCTACAACATATGAAAGAAAGGTATAGGGTGCGAAGACATTAACACTGTGTCAATCAATCAACAATCATCATCATCATCGACAGATATTGTTGTGTTGTGTGCTCATTGGGGTTTTGCCATAATCGCCACGCTTGGCAGTTGATTTGTTAATGTACTCGAAGGAAGCTGCTGCCCGTCCTCCGGCTGTGACGAAGTCATCCTTCATCTTCATTTCAATCAACCTCTTTCATGACTTCATACCTTTTACTTCCATCACTGTCCACCTCACGATTCATTCTTTATTCAAATCAAAATTCGAATTTATGTGACGTAGAGTCGCTCTTCATATTTTGATGATTATCATTAGACATTCGATTCTGAACGCTAGTGGTTCAACACACAGCTGTCGCTCTGACCAATAGTCTCCTGCAATATAACAATTACTTATTTTTAACTAGCTTAAATATTGTGTTTATAAGCTATATTTGAAGCTATATTAAGCTATATTTGAAACATCACCATGAAGATGAAGTGTTGAAGTTGTGAATATCAATATACCTATATAACATATAAGCTACGATTCATTGAATCACAATAACTGAACTCCGTTACTTGCTGCCGTGGAGAGAGCCTCCTTGTTGAGCTAACCGGGAAGGAACACGGAGGGAGGCACTCCGCGACACGGCTAATCCCATAGTCGCCTTTTACGACACCCACAGGATGAGATGGGTTGGTGCTATTCGTAGCCGGCACCACACAGCATCACAAATATATGACCTTACATAGATATTAACAAATATATACAAATGAGAAGAAAAAAAAGAAACAGACCCAAGATGAGTCTGCTGACGTCATGTCAAGAAGAATTATTTTTAAAGGAGTGCCTATGTTCAGCCATCCTGATTTCAAGGGGGTGTCATCCCACAGTAGAACAGATTGCGCGAAGAAGGTATAATGAATAAAGTTGGAGTGATGAGTGGGACATTAAAAAAGATAATTATTCGTAGAACGAAGATATTGATCGTGGTTGGAACATAGATACAGGAAGTGAGAAGACAAATAAGAAAGAGAATAGATAACAGTTTGCAACCTCATGTTTCCGCACTGACGAATGGGTAAGTAACCAATTTAAAAGTGAGTGACTCAGACAAATCTTCATTTTATTAAGTGGTATCCCTAGGATTTCTTCTGTGTCGTGGGTGTGCTTCATCATCATCATCGTCATCATTTCAGCCGAATTAAGTCCACTGCTGGACACAAGCCTCCCCCAAAGATCGCCACAATGACCGGTCTGCATGTTAATGTACTCGAAGGACGCTGCTGCCCATCCTCCGGCCAATCCCTTAGTCGACTTTTACGACACCCACGGGATGAAATGGGGTGGTGGCATTCTGAGCCGGCGCTTGTGGTGGTTTTTTAATCTATTTTTAATAAATTATTTTTTCTGTGCAGCAGCCGACTGTGTCAGCTGCTGCTGGAAGGGCAACAAACCCCAAGTATTATGTTGTATGTGACTTAACATTAAGAATAATTATTGTTGAATATATTATCCATTTCTGATTTTAAATATATTTAAAATTTAAATATAAGCCTGTGTGGAATTACCCAAACACAGGATCAAACCTTGTTGCTGATTTGTATAGATAAAATTACCGTTAAAGTGGATAATATCAACATAAAAATTACAAAATGGTTAAACATCTAGCTTTTGTTGATCTTGACCTTTTTTTAATACTAGCATTTCTTACCAATTATTTTAAAGATAATTGCCATTAATATTTATCCTGCAACAACCTTAGTTTAGATGTTAATAAAATGTAGGACGAACTGTATGTAATACATCATTATTATATTAAGGAAGCCTTATTACGGCGCCTCCACCGCATTTATTAAGCAGATGGTTGAAGTAAGTTTTAACTAATAATGGATTGGATACTAGTAAATCTACAGCATATGACACAAAAGCAAGAAACGCCTCAACTTGGCTTGGTTTTGCAAGAGGCCAAATGTTTATTTATGATCCCAATGGCTGAAGCTATGTGTTCTATATGGATATTTCTTAAATAAATAATAAACACAAACTAAAATAAGAACCGACTTATGTGATGAATAAGTATTATAAGTATTACTTAGTAGTACTTATACTACCATATAAGACACACATACCATCCTTTTGGGAGTACGGCAGTGCTTCCGCCAAGTTTATTTTTAATGAATAATGCGAAACGTATTTATTCATTTTTTATTCCTGTTCATCTACTATAAGTCTTAGAGGACACAAGACTGAGGTTCATAAATAATTGTAATAAATTGTAATAATGTTTATTAACGAATAAAAAAGGTTGATTATTAACACAACTTTCCTCTTTGAACATCTACATAGTACTAAATGAGGACGAGATTACGGAACATAATTACAAAGATCGGACTAACTTACCTAGTGACGTCCGATCCTCAATTATGTGAAGTAATCTCGTCCTCATCGAGTCCCAACCCATCCCAAATAAATCTAGAATTCTATAAAATTGCAATCTAGATCCCTGCTGAAAGTTGTGCCTTTATGCTTTGAATTAATGACAAGTAGCGAAAGAGCGCGTACGAACCACAGACTATATTAAAGTTCTTGATGAAAGTGTTCATCTTTAAAATTGTGATGCAGTGAGTTGTGCAAGGTGCAAACTACATAGTACAATAAAATAGTAAATGAGGACGAGATTACTTCACATAATTGAGGATCGGACGTCACTAGGTAAGTTAGTCCGATCTTTGTAATTGTAGGTTTGATCTCTGTACAGAATAAATATTTTATGGCCTACACATACTTGTTCCAGCTCCGGCTGTTTATGCGTGTGACATTTATTTCTGAAAGCTGTATGTACTAGAGAAATATCACGGCGTGGCCTCGTATGTTACAAAAGTAAACAGCACATGAAATTATGAACGATGTAAAAATACCTTTTTACCTGCGCACTTTATTTCCTACATTCGGAAACTGTTGACTTTGTAATCCATAAATAAGAACCTGCTATTAAATACATAAAAGGTTTAGCAAATTTATCATTGTTTGAACTATATTATCATACCGTGTAGCTCCAGTCACAAATAAGGCCACCCCTTCTCATCACCTCATCACCGGGTGTCGTAAAAGGCGACCAAGGGAGTTTGGAACCCGGTGCATAGATACCATTAAGCATTTTGTGTTACCCGCAGATGACGGGTAAACCACCAACACTAGCTTATCCAAGGAGCGTAAGTGTCAGGCAGGTGGCAGAAAGTAAAACACTTTGCAATATGACTACATATTACGCCGATCCAAATTAACTCTGGAACAGGGCAGGAAGATAATGTTGGTGATAATAGTTTGAAGAAAGCTTTTTTGGTTTGAAACAAGCATTTATGCATGTTTATTTTTTGGTTCATTCTATGTATGTTGATAGACTAGATGGGGATGCCCAGGTACTATAGTGTAAATTAGGTCAGTGCATAATTATGTCCAGCAGTGGACTGCAATAGGTTAAGATGGGGTCGTTTTTTTGAATTATGTACTCTTTTTGTACCTTTTACTATATTTTCTCCTGCGTTGTGAGTATCTATAGTTTACATATATAAATCTCATATGCATAAACAGCCCGAGCCGGAACCGGTATCTGTAGGTCGTCCAAATATTTATTGTGTACCGGGTTCAAATCCGCAATCCACAGAAAACCACCTTATTAGTCCAATAAACCGTGACGTGCATTAAACAACCATCTGTAAACCATACAAATATTTGTTCCATGTGAGGATGCTGCCGTAGTGCAGAAAGCCAATTAATAAATTGATTGAGTTGGTTGTGTTATGTCACTGACAAAAAATAATTCTTACCTTAACGCTATGAGGAAGAGTGGGAAAGAGGAAGCTTAAGGAAATTTATGACAAACAATTAGTAAACATGTTTTTTTTTAAGTTAAATCATTCAAATATTATACTGTAGTATAATATAACGAATAAATAAGGATACACAACTTGTAGAAAATGGAAATTATCGGCTATGTCTTTGTTTGCCATTGAGCTATTATGTACTATGTACTAGAGGAGAACCGCAATTAATTACGATGTCCCATTAAATTGCGGCGCTATCACCGCACTGCACTAAAGGCCGAAATTATTAATCAATCTAATTTAAAATATTTGAATTAAGAATTTTTAACTATTCTATTTATAACTAGTCTGGTTTTTGTGTTAATAGTGATCAAAACACAAAAATGGATGAAGTTCAGAATCAATCTAAAGTTTTTAGTGAAGTGCGGCGATATCGCCGCAATTGAATGGGACATAGTAATGAAGTTCGGTGTCTCCATAGTACCTAATAGCTCAATGTTGTATTATATTTTTGCGTGCAGAGAAGACAAACGGATTTTAGTTAATATGGCCATGGATGTGAACAAATCATTTCATTTGATTAGTTAAAGCATTTTGTGTGGAGAAATCTTGTATCATATTCAAATTATTACATGCATATGCATGTACATACATTTTACACGCATAAAATGTTTGTGCACTCCTTTTTTAATTTACACTAAAAAAGGTACTTCGATGTTAGATGTTCGTGCATACAGATGAATAGAATACAATATCATAGTAGAACTGTTAATAGAATAGTTACAAATTAATCTTAAAACGTGCAATACTGTTTTTTTAATTTAAAATGAAGGCAGCGCTTCCTAATATTTAAAAAAGTGCATCAATCAATTGATTATCTTGGTAGTCTAGCGGGTTCGTTCGTTGACTTTTCATTAGTGAACATGCTGTATTTGTTTGCTTTATAGTGAACTGTCTGTCTGTAACTGTGAGCTGTTACTGTGAACGACCGTCGCAAGCATTAGGAACGCCCAAGGGATCGCTAATGGGTTCCTGACCCTTTGCGAGGCTTTTTAACAAAACAGTCGAAATGCTCTGTAGTGCACGTTAAGCTGCAGATATAAACTTACTGTACATGTTGGTGGTCTAACGTTGGTATAATGGATCAAGTAGGTATTTAAGATAAGGTGTATAAAGTAAAACAGGCAAGCATATAAGTTTTAATCTCTCAGCCTGTAAGAAATTACTATTTTGTATAAGCATGAATATTGGCCACCTGTATTTTATGGCAATTTCATAGTCATATGCCTGATGGTAAGCTTCACGCCTGCCCATAACAATTGTAATGCTACCCAGGACTGGTTCTGCGTGGCATTAGCACCACACTGTGCTAGTCACCTCGAGACATAGTTATTTAGTCTCTTATGCCCAGCAATCTCACTAGCTACAGTGCACTTTATACCGGAACACTTTAACGCTTTAAGTTTAAACACTACGGCGTGGCAGCGGTCTGGTACTGCGGCGGTGCCTTCTTAATATTTTTTATTTTACCCGGTCGAAATACATCATGTACTTCAAGGAACATTGTAAGTGTCATTTGACTTACTTTACATTAAATCAGCCAAAAAACTTCCACTGCTGAACAACAATTGTATCGTCATTTTAGGGGGGACCTTACCAGTTTTCAGCACGCTTCGCAGGCGGGTTGGTGTGAGTAGAGTGGCTGCCGTTCTATTTAATGGACGCTACTGCAGTGGTGCTATCTTTTTAATCCGGACACCTCAAGAAATAATACACTGTACATAAACTTAGCCGAAGTGGGTATGACACTCATTCGGTTTATTTGTACTCAGTCTATTTGGTCTAATAATATTTACGCCTATTTGAGCCGGCGGAGAAGATTACACGACATTTCGAGATGACTTAATTTGAAATGCTGCGGTATAATTTTGAGCATTGGTCTTGTTGACCTCAGACAAGATGAAACTAATACTGAAACATAAACTACTTCTATTGGCTATGAGAATTAGGGACCCACTACGACTTGCATACGAAACGTCAATTAAGAATAGCTACAATACACCAATAAGTTTAATGTCTGTATAGGGTGCCGTTTGACCCTTTGTTTTTCAGTTGGCAATTATGTTAGAGAGCTAATTTGGTACGTGCAACGCTATATTAAGGTTCTTTAATTAATTTAATTAAAATAATATGATTGATTGATCGCTTTTAGTGGACCTTAGCAACACTGGCGTGCATTTAGTATACCTAATTATAATTTTATTAAAATTATAATTTGAACATTATTCCATCTGAATGTTAATGCATAACTATCAAGAAAGTCATTTATTTATGCTTCTAACTGCTGAAAAAACAGGTTCCAAATGGCCGCTACAATAAATGGTTATAACATTGCCATAATATAAATTTCTTAACGCAAATAACACAAACACTTAACAACTATCTGTAGGTAATACATTTTTTTTCCAGGTGGGTATCGAATCCGCAACACATAAAGCAGTGCAGAAAGCCAATCAACTGGCCACTTTTCTAAACGTACCATCGGCGTTTGGCAAGTTGATTTAGCATACGGAAGGAAGCTGCTGGCTGTTCTCTAGATATGATTTAGATCATGGGTCAGTCGTCTTTTACGATACCCGCAGATTTACCCATGGCCTTTTCATTTCGTCAAACTACAGACGCATTTCTTTCTTCATGGATTCTTAATAAACAAATCCCTTTTTCATCATATCACAATGGAAAAACGATTTACGTATATTGGTACGCCGAAGCGCCGCGTCGTTAACCTCGCATAAAATGAAATCACTCTCATTTTCGACACTGACATATATCACGACTGAATTGAGCTAAATTGTATTTCTTAGTTTCCTATCGTAGCCATTTCAAATCGGGAACTAAAATAAAACGTGTACATTATATTTCCACTTTCGACTACTTTCTTCCTCTCGGCACATAACATAATTGAAATGGAGTATCTTTGCACGGCAGTATCTCTGTATAAAAACCTCTAGTGGCGCGTTCCAGCGCGATCTGCTCGGCTAAGTCTATCGTAAATAAGGATACAGTTTTAAACTATAGGATTATCCCTGGACTTATTACACATATGAAGGAGTTAGAAGAACATCTAAAAGATTTATCTAAAGCTAAAAATAATCCACACGAATTCAGTGTGCATTCCGGCAAAAAAAAACCATTGGTGGAGTGGTAGATCACTTAAAAAGCGACGAAGAGTTGATATTAGCAGTTGGCAGCAGTATCCTCCCGTGCACTAATAACAACATACTGCGATCAAAAATCCGCGTACCAAGCGTGGTAATATGGCAATATTCCCTATGACTGCTCAATGTAGTGTTTATTGTGTTACAACGTAGACGTTTACAGGCGGATGTGTTTGTGTAATAATAATCTACTGTCTTAAGCGCAAACAAAAATGACCTCTAATGAAATTTCTACGTCGAATGTAACTCTACCATGAAATTACTTAGGTACAGGTTGACCTATACGAGATCATTATGGGTAGATTAACATACCATATATATAACATGTCACAACCGGTTAGACTGTAACTTCGACACTGCTGTATTTGATGACGTTCCACCAAGTATGTGGTCGCACGTGTACTGTATGGTTTTACGTAAATATGAAAAATATATGTTTCTGCAACTCGGTGATGTGACGAGCATGTTCTTCGCCTATTGATCACTATCCCGTTCGCTGCCCGCAATCATTATATTGCTACCCAAGAATAGTCCTTTTTTTAAAACATTTCCCTACACCAGGATTTATTTTATGTGTGCGCTTACAGACTCATGTTCTACACGCAATACACCCAAACCCAGAGTAAATACCTGCAGAGCATACAAATATTTATTCCATGCAGGAATCGAACCCGCGACCCGGAGCGCTGCAGCTGATTGTATCAGGCACTGCACCAACAGCTTCACTAGCTACAGTTCCTTTCAAACCAGAATACAGTAATGTTTAAGTTTAAACATTAATTAATTTATTTCTTGCAGATAATTCTCCAGACTAAACGGCTGGTTAAACAGCACCGCCTAAAGATTCGAGAAAGCATTAACTAAGTAGAAATATTAAAATCAAATTATCAATTTAAATTTTACTAGCCAACAAACCCGAGACGTACAGTAAAAACTATAAAGAATTTTGCGTCAGCAGCCAGACAGACAGCTATCGTCTCGATGTCCCGAAGGTCATAAGCCGAAGCAGTTTCGTTTTACTAAACGCCGTCGCGTTTTTTGTTATAATACACATGAAACTCAAGCACCCATGCATTCGATTTTTTGTAGGAAATGGTTACGAGTGACCGTTATACCACTTATGATATAACTACTTCGTCGTTTCAATATGAAGCGTAAAAGTGTCGGTTAGGATATATTGCTGAATAAATAATTCTATTCTATTTTTTTACAATAAGATATATTTTGTCTTATGGTTATTATTGCCATGGATATTAGTGGATATTTTTGGGCAAAGATCATATTGCTATTTTGTGTAAGCGTAGTTCATTATGTATGTGAAGATACAACTGTTATATTTGTTTGTTTTTTGAGTATCTAAATAGGGTCTTGATTTAATAACGGAAAATATTCTAAGGCTAGGCTCTATGACTTTCAGGCGGGGTGGGGTGGCGTTGGCTGTCAGTTTAGACATCGTCAACGCCTTCAACTACATCCCGTGGGGCGCGATTAGGGGGGCACTAGTCCATCATATATGCGCCCCCTTTTTTTTTTTTTTTTTTTTATTGGTGCCCAGTGGAAATTCTTCATGAACTTCCTTCACCCCGGGGAAGGGCGAAGGGGTATGCCGGACTCCTACCGGCTAAAACCACTGGAGCGGTCATCTTCGGCACCTAAGGGGAGGCTCCAGGTCCTCGTATGATCACGCTAGAGCCGCCCACTGGTGCCACGCCTATAGGCACATCTCGGAGAGGGTGACTGTAAAGCGGTCACCCCCCGGGGGATTGTAAAGGATCCCCCAAAGCGTCCCACGGCAGCGCGTGACCACATGCGTGCTACCGTATATATGCGCCCCCTACCTGCAGGGCATCATGGGATATGATCTCACATCTGCGTGATAGGCACATTCGCTACGTGGGCAGGGACGGTACGTAAGCGGAGGGAGATTACATGCGGGGTTCCGCAGGGGTCGGTTCTTTTTGTGGAACCTCGCCTACGACGCGGTCCTGCGTATCGTTCTCCCCGCTGGTGTCAGCTTGGTCTGTTAAGCTGACGACACTCTTGTGTTGGCCAGCGGGGAGTCCTTCGACGGAACCGTCCGGCTTGCCGAGCAAGCGGTGGCAATTGTCGTGGCCAAAATCCACGCTCTGGGTCTGCAGATAGCGCCTCATAAAACCGAGGCACTATCGTTCCACCAACTGCCGCGGAGGCGGAGGAAGTACCTGAGGCTCACCCAGGACAATCGTTGGAGCTTCGAAGAGCACTTCGCACGCCTCGTCCCCCGCGTCGAGAGTGTAGTGGGTGCATTACACCGGGTTCTGCCCAATCTCGGGGAACCAAGCGAGAAAGTTCGCCGTCTCTACGGAGGCGTCGTGCGGTCCGTGGCCCTCTACGGGGTGCCTGTATGGTCATCCCGGCTGTCAGGCATCCAGCGCTACTTCACGGTCTGCAGCGCAGAGTGGCTATACGGATCACACGGGGATAAAGGACAGTGTCCTACGAGGCGGCAACTCTCCTGCCGCGCTTTCTGCCTTTCGAAATCCACGCGCAGACGGATACGTGGGTCTATAATCAGACATGCCCCCTCCGCCAAAGCGGAAAGCGTGCTCTCAGGGGCGTACGACAGACTGAGGCGGCTGGCTCGACGACGCGCTCTCGAGATGTGGCGACATCGCCAACTTATTCAATATAATAACGCATTCAGGGCGTTGTTGGGGCTTCCCCGGTACTGTAGTGCTTCTGATATGTTTGCCCAGGTAACAACTGATGATTTCTACGCCATAATAAGAAAGAAAGTGGCCTCAGTCGTACACAGGCTGTGGAGAGGCTCCAACAGTTTAATGAAAGTATTTGCAGCACGACTTGATAGCGTGATAATCAGCCGGTTCACTGAGCTGCACGTTTATGGCCTAAGTCCAGGATTCGGCCGGGGAATAAGAAATCACTAGAGCTATAAGCTCCGTCACTTAATTAATAAATAAATGATCTCATTGTTTCTAAATCTTTTATATCTAATGTAATTCGTAATTATTATTGACTACTTATTAATTTGGTACGATGATTAAGCTTATTAGTGATTATTTTACTATAATTAACTTATCTATGACTGTTATGGACTATATGAATGTCTGAAATAAAGATTTATTTATTTATTTATTTGCAGATTGCGATTAAGCGCGTCGTCGAGGCCATCTTGCCGCTATTCGGAGCCTGGCTCAGAAGGAGCGAACGCGTCACCGCGTCGTCTGACGCAGGTATTAACCGGTCACGGTTGTGTCGGTGCATACCTGTACAGAATAGGACGTGAGGTAACGGCACAGTGCCACCATTGTGCACAGCACATGCTCGTAGAATGCCCTGCATGGGCTGCCAAGCGGCGGATACTGGTCGATCGGATTGGGCGAGATCTCTCTCTGCCGGCAGTAGTGGCTATGTTGGCAGAGCATGAAAATTGGAGTGCGGTGGTCTCCTTCTGCGACAGCGTCATGCTCCAGAAGGAGACTGCAGAACGGGATCCGGAGAGGGCTGATCCTGCACGGAGAAGGACGAGACGGCAGTAGGAGTACCCCTTCGGCCTTTCCCGGGGTGAAGAAAGTTCATGTAAAATTTCCACTGGACACCAATAAAAAAAAGCTCTATGACTGGTATAGAATTCATTTTAAATATCAAGTATCGGTTTTACTGATAGTAAATAAATTAATGTTTAAACTCGAACTCGACTAGCGAAGGATTTACATACTCTGTATTGTTTTATAAAATAAAGAATTATGTTTATTTTTCAATACCTATAGATTTACCTTCTAAAATATTTTCTATTATTAAAGTAAGACCCTATATAAAACCATCGCATTGGATATTTGTAATGATATATTTTTAAGGATGTAAACAAAAAATCTAAAAAGGTAGCCTTGCAGAACGCCTAGCAGATGTGAAATAGCGAATTTTAAAAGTATTTATTTTTATTGAAAGTGAAGTGAAAATTAAAACCAATATTCAGATATTTATAAAGCGGTGAGCGTTATAGAGAAAACGACATCAGTTGATACGCACAAGTAAACTCGCGAACATGGAGTGCTAAATCCAGGTGGGTCGAATCACACGTCAGTAGTCGACATACCATATAAGCAGTTTTTGTTTTATTGGGTTTCTCGTATACGTTTCTGGGAAATGTGGTTGCTTAACTGGTCATTTCTAGCGAAGCAGAAAGAGGCCTCCAGCCAGGTATAAGGTGTTCTTACCCCCGTAAGTATAAGCGCGCTATTATATATTTCAGTGGCTATGGGCGGGGTAGATTACTCGTAGAACTAATGGCCTTTGGGGCAAAAAGGTAGTTTATAAAAAAAAATAGTAATTTGAAAATTAATAGTGTTGTTTGTTGTTGTTTCCCAGCCCAAAGTAAAAAAAGCCATACCACCATTACCTGTATATATTGAGGTTATTGTTGAAAACCAGCGCTGGTCGCATTAGGTCCGTCCAATGTCACAGTAATAAGCTGAACAATCACCTATTTCTGCGCACATACGACGCACAGCACAGACATGCATATCAGGATTTTATTTATTGTGTAACTTGTATACTATTGTACTTTTAAAATGACGTGGGTAACTCGATAAAGTGTTGTCGTGATGAAAATGATAATATCGGTCATAGATAACATAAATTATGCTCATCTCATACAAAGTCCATAAAGCACAATCATTCTAAAAAGGGTTACCTGCCTATTACTGTTTTATTTTTACATTATTCTTTTGTTTGTGGAGTAGTAACATTTTGCTTTTATTTAGTTCTAAATATGTCTCGTCTGTATTGATTGTTTTATGATGGGTGTAGTGTGTTGTCTGGTGCGTAGTAATAAATGTTCCTTTCTTTCTTTCTATATAATTTGTAATACTCTACCGGTACCTTCCACCACGCCGCGCCGGCTCATGCTGGAGGGCAGTCTCGCTGGGTAAGTGTTAGGCCAGTGGACATGGCCGGTGCTATATCGTAAATGAATAACCATTCATTTAAAATAACATAACATAACGTTGCTTATCAACGGTAGTATTTGGTAAATGCCGAACGTTTTTTCTTAAGACTATTTAGCCAAATGCTGCTCTAAGACTCTTCCGTACTTCTGAGCATAATTCTCCAAGGGAGTACACTTAATTAATACACTATTTGGTAGTTGTCTCAGAAAGATCAATGAATATAGTAAATAGAAGATTTTAGATTACATCGTCTAATACAAATAGTAGGTACTGTAACGTATTCGGGATCTTTGGGTGGCTTGCTCAGACAATTACAATAATAATACTTTTATCTTGATAGATATATTAATGTTTTCCTCATAATACAGAATATGCAACCTTCCCGTCCAATCATTTCTATAATAATTCAATATTCACGCGACATTAGTCTGTTTCACAACCGTTCAATCGCACCATTTTCAAATACAACGCTTATTTAAAAAATGATGTAATTAAATGTTTTCTCTTGATGGCTATTAGCTGCTGGCCATCACCATTATAGTACACATAGCTTCTGCGTATTTTCTTAAAGTAGATGGACTCTCAAAGCAAAATCAAATTCTGGATAATTAGCTCCGCACTTAATAATAATTTATGATAGGGAATTATTATGAAAAATTAATTACTTCAGAGACGTCTGTGCCGAACGTTTCTAGAAGGGTTGGGGCACTTCATAATTAACATTACATAATTTAAACTTCTTCCATTTATGGGTCGAGGATAGTGATTGCGAAGGAAAAATCACATAAATCTCATTTTTATTGCAAACGATTGCAGAAGTTAATAGTGGTCATATTTCTATAGAAAATGTTGCAATGCTAGTTGAATTTATACGTACATATAATTTTATTTATTGAGGTTTTTAAATCCGTTTGGATTACTTACAAATCTGACCAACTATCTGCGTATTTTTTATGTGAATGATAACTACTTCGAGAGGATGTAACTAGCAAAGATTGGACGACGCTTTTAGGTTCTGCGTCTGTTGATGAAAAGGTCAATATTTTAGCAACCAATTTGACTCAACTTTATGATCTACATGCACCAGTTCGGGAAGTTAAAGTCAAACACCTACCAGCACCGTGGCTAACGGACGAAATAAAAATGCTGATGAACAGGAAAGTAGCGGATAAATCTAAATACAAGCGCCGGCCCACAGACGCTAATCGGGACAAATTTGTCTCAATCCGAAATCACTGCAATAAGGTGTGTAGAAATGCACAACGCCAACACATCCATAACTCTGTTCAAAATGGAGACCCAGCTAAAGTCTGGAAATTTCTTAGAACTCTCGGGGTCGGAAAATCTCGCCAAGACACAATTCCTAATAACCTTGATATCGATTTGCTAAATCAACATTTCACTCCTTTGTACAATTTTGACAGGACTACTAAATTAAACACTTTAAGCTATCTTTCATCTCTTCCGACTCCTGACTATTCTCCTTTCGTTTTTAGTCAATTCTCCGCTTGTGATGTCAAAAAGAGCATTTTATCAATAACATCCAACGCAGTTGGAAGTGACTGAATCAGCCGCAACATGATTCCTCCTATCCTTAATGAACTTCTTCCCATAATCTGTCATGTCCTTAATTTTTCTGTTTCCAGTGGCATCTTTCCATGGACATGGAAAGAAGCTCAAATCATTCCTCTACCAAAAAAATCAAAACCACACTTTCTGATTATCGTCCTATATCCGTGTTACCGTTCCTTTCCAAAATCCTTGAACGCCTCATACATAATCAACTCAGCACTTTCCTCTCCAAAAATAATCTTCTCGACTCCTTTCAATCTGGTTTTCGTTCTGGGCATAGTACAACTACAGCCCTTGTCAAAATTACGGACGACATTAGGTCAGGCATGGAAATCGGAAATCTAACGGATCTTGCATTACTAGATTTTAGTAATGCTTTTAATACTGTGGATTTCGATATTTTGCTCGGCATATTATGCTCTCTTAACATATCTCCATCGGCAATTGATTGGTTTCATAGTTACCTGATTGGTCGCCGACAACGCATTTTCATTGAGGACACATCATCTTCATGGTGCAGTACTTCTGTTGGTGTATCACAGGGTGGCGTTCTATCCCCATTACTTTTCACAATTTTTATAAATTCTATCTCTCATCATCTTTTATCTTCCTAGCACCTTTATGCAGATGATCTTCAAATTTATTCTCAAGCTCCTCTTAGAAACCTGACCGAAGCTATTACCACAGTCAACTTGGATCTTGCCCGAATAAGTGACTGGAGCAAAAGATTTGGATTGAAGGTCAATCCTATAAAGACACAAGTCATTGTGGAGGGCAGCTCCAGGATTCTCTCTAGAATAGATTGGTTGACAGTTCCTCAAGTTTCTTTTGATGATGTTAAAATTCCTTTCAGCAGCAAAGTCAAGAACTTGGGGATACTCATTGACGCAGACCTTTCTTGGTCTACTCAAGTATGTGAAGTCAGTCGGAAGATGTTTGCATCAGCAGCATCTTTGAAAAGGCTGCAGAATGTTCTCCCGATTACCACTAAAATTGCACTTGCACAGTCTCTTCTTCTATCTATCCTCGATTATGCTGCTGCCAGCTATCTAGATCTAACCGAGGTCCAACTTGATAAAATTGAGCGACTTCAAAATTTTTGTATCAGATTTATATTTGGTTTACGCAAATATGATCATGTATCACAATTCCGTCTCAAGCTCAAATGGCTACCAATTCGCCTTCGCCGGAATGCTAATATCCTTTCGCTTTTATACTGTTCAACCCATCTACCACCTTATAACTTAAAAACCGGTTCGAGTTCCTTGGTGACACTCATACGCGATTCCTAAGGTCATCAGAAAATTTAAAGCTGAAAATACTAATGCATTCCACCAGATTTTTAGACAAATCCTTTATGATCCAAGCTGCTCGTTTGTGGAATGCATTACCGGTAACGATAAGATGTGCTCAGTCTTTGCCAACCTTTAAAAGATTGGTAAAAAATCATTATTTGTTGCTCTAAAATTTGTGCTACTCCTGCTGCTTTGAGTTGCTTCGGCTCTAATTGTTTTCTCAAATCATATGTATTCTTGTTTATATTTAATATTCATGTAATATAGTTACATTTATTCATGTACGTATGTAATTGTATATATTTTTAAATAATTTTATATATATATAAATGGTTACACCTCAGACTGCCTGATAACTTTTCCATTTCCTATTTTCCATCCAAAGGTTGCCTGGAAGAGATCGCGGATAGCGATAAGGCCGCCTATTGTACTGTATTTTTTTATTAAGCTTCTGTTTATAATATGTTTTGGTGTACAATAAAGAGCATATAAATAAATAAATTTCTTTAAAACAAAGGAGCACTGGGATTAAAAGCAAAACGAATTGTAGTTATCAAAAATTATTTGAGCTTTTTCTTTTACTTTCACCAAACCAGTTTTTGTTTACCATAAAAGCTTGTAAAGTTTGATGCCGCTTTTTTGTGTGGAAAGACAGACATTATAATTAAAATGTTAATTAATAAACACATTTCATTCGTTGTTTCCGTAATGAATCCCGTGAGGCTACAAAGACCGAACGCATTGCTGTTTTTGCTTGTTAACGACACATATAAAACAATGTTTCAGCTTATTAATTTGGTTCTAATATGCTTAATTACGCTAATTAAATAAATTATCTCGCTGATAGAAGAGTAAACCCGTTATAATTTTAATTTCTTGCAACGTAATTGGAATCACTGTACAACCTTCTGACAGCGTTATCTTAATATAGATAAATGGTTTAAGAGGTAAATGTTTATTTTATTTCGGAATAGCTTGTGCGGCTCTTTCTTTTAGGACTCACCGTACTCGTATCATAGATTTCCACAACGACTGGTTACTCTGAGGTCTGTTGTTTGTTGTTACGGTAGCGGGAGGAGTTTGCTAGTACTCACTAGTCACCACGCTTGGCAGGTGGGTTGATAAGCACAGTATGGCTACTTTTCCACAGAAGGGACGCTACTGCCCATCCCATGAGATGGAGAGGTGTTATATTCTAAATCCGGGCACCTACGGTACGCTTTTTCTTTTTAATAATTAAATGAGGTAATATTATTTAACATTAAACGTTATAATATAATTGAATACACCTCAGTGAGCATGAGTATGGCTTTCGAAGTAGATGGTCAACTGGAGATCTTATTACTCTGATTTTATTACTCATTGTTGGAGCGAGGTCATTTTGAAGCAAGCCGAAGCCTTTGTTGTGTCCATAGATATCTCCAAGGCCTGGACAGGGTCTGTCATGCTAGTCTATTAAACAAACTTGCCACATATGGCACCCCTACTGTCTTTTGCAACTGTCACACATAAATAAAATAATATTCTCGTAAATTGTTAAAAGCTTATACATAATAAACTACGACATTTCAAGTGCACTATTGAGCGGCTAAACCGATTACCCTATCACTAATTATACAGTAAATTGTTGAACAAAGCATTCATTGACATTAAGTACATAATCTGCTTTATGGAATGAAATAAGCACTTACACAATGATTAATATTATATGAAGGAGTTAATAAAATCACCGATTAAATAAATAAGGACTGGTATCGACACCGATGCTTTTAACTAAAACAAAAGGTACTAATAAAAATAAATAAATACATACCTAGACAAGCTACAATTTTATGATTATAGTATAATACTAGCTTTTGCCCGGCACTTCGCACACGTGGATTCGGAAATCTTAATCATGTTGTTGAAAACAGACAAAAACGAACTGCACTTTCACTAGGAACGTGCAATAGGGGTAGAGAGATCATGCTAGATCTTCAAATGACACGACCCATAGCCCTGCCGTATATTGCATCCAGCCCGGCCCAGTATTGTCTTTTGTTTGCTAGCACTTCCGGCATAGCTCTGGGTGTCGTCATTAATAATCTCATAAAATGAAGCTTACCCTTTTGCCACCCAGGATTTACAGTCCAGAGAACATCACTCAGTATAACCATACCTCTCATTTTGACATGTAAATAGGACTTTAAGTTGTGTGTTGTACAATACTTTTATAATATCACGATAATTTTTGCGAGTGCACTTGCAGCTATCATGCTCCTGTCCCACAGACATCATACTTCAAACGAGCAGAACGCGCGCTTCAAGGGTATATGGTGCCAATTGCGAGCAATCTGCTTGCTGGTGCCACCCATTTATAGACACGCGTTTGAGATCACTCATTATAGTGTGCGCTGACCGAAAGGCAATGAATCGAACCCTGGCTGTCCGGGCGTAGAAGACAAACATGACGGCGAATAAATGTCGCAGACTACTGAAACTGACGCCGATGCTGGCCTCCCCGCCCAGTCTTTATCATCACCAAGTAGATAAAGCATCCTGAGTCGTAGGCATAACGATTTGTGGGAAACTTAACGGCATCAACTGTCCTCATGAACGCAAATGATGTCAGTTCCCGTCACTGTGCGCTGTAAAGGCACAAGAAATAGTACTTGTCATTATTTGGATGCACTGTGGAATTGCTTCCCAATGCGGCGTTTTTCATAACTCCCGCAAAACAAACTACTGCACGCCCATGTTGACGTCAATAAAATAACCTCTTTGTAAACGCGCAC
The DNA here is from genome assembly GCA_947459985.1 of Diloba caeruleocephala. Taxonomy (NCBI): domain Eukaryota; kingdom Metazoa; phylum Arthropoda; class Insecta; order Lepidoptera; family Noctuidae; genus Diloba; species Diloba caeruleocephala. The sequence goes on from OX381618.1 coordinate 12,347,506, forward strand.
TACGTCTAAGTTTCTAAGGCGCTTAATGCAGCATAGCGCTTCCGATCGCTTGCAACACGTGCTTCACGTAATTCATTACTTTCTTGTGATCGAAAGGTAGCAGTGAGAACTCTATGGGAACTTACCACGACTGGCGCTGCGTGCTGATTCCCGCAACTAAAATCACGGGTTGACGGAGCCTCAAGCATGTCAGCAGTTTTGAGCAAGCCTTTGCATCTCAGAAGCCTGTGAGATTCGAGAGAGATTTGTCCTCTTTGTGAGTTTGTGGGAGGCATGTTTAAAATACCTTTTACACTTTTGAATCCATTATCAATAACAACCAAATCTAAGAAAATGAATTGATATAGGTCCATAAGAATCGTTATTTAGTCAAATAATTCAGGTATACGTAAAATAATGTAGGTTTCAAAGCACTTTGCTTGCAAACACAAAAACAATATTGGTAACCCCCGTTTATTTGCGTGAAGACCTTGACAATGGTATGGTATCCCCAGGGTCAACGCAAGTAGGCGGAGCCTGGTATTGCGCGTGCTCGAACACGTTCTCGACTGAAGAGCATATGGGAAAATGCTCGAGTAGTTGCGGTTTTTAGTTTAATCTGCACTGACCCTTAACATCACTTTTTGCCAACGAAACCATAGCGTCATCTAATTCGACGCCATCTAGTAAGATGGCGTCGGATGAAGGAAGAAATGTTTAAGTTAATAAATTTAATCACTATCAACTAAATAATCCGAAGACGTCGTAAAAACTAGAATATATAATATCCTTTATTTAAGGATAATAACACAAATATTTGCTCATTGCAATCATGCTGTATTGCGTACGGTATTCAGAAGTTACGAAAACGAATAATACGTCGTTCTAAAGAACTTACGACACTGAAATTTATATTTTTTTACTGTTAAATAGAAAAAAAAATACGGGTTGCACTCCGGGAGGGCCGACAGAAGTGAAAACTTCTTTTTATTTATTTATCTAGACGCGTTCGCGGTCTGCGATATGTACATGCATATATGCACACACTATAGCTGCGTCTCGTAACGGTGTCGCGAGTCCAGAGATTTTATCTCATCTAAAAATATGCGTACCGCGATAAAAGAAGTTTTCACTTCAAAAATTCTCAGCAAACAAATACCTCATTAAACTACGTCTGATTCATGAGCACAATTTATGCGAAATACAAAAGAAAATTTATGACTTCGTCCAAAAGAAAAGAACTCCTACCGACATCGGCTGCTGCTTGTATTCATTATAACTGAATTAAACTAGTGAGGACGCAAATTATTGTTTGCACCTGTCCCATAGTAAATAATAACATATTAATTAATAAAATATAAATATTGACTACCTACACCAGATTAAATAAATAATACATAAATTGCTTTTCAAGAGAATAAAATTAATGCAAAACATAATCCAAAAAGTAAGATCGAGGGGTGGATTTCATCTTGAAAATAAACAATTGCATTCCACGTATCAGGACAGCAGGCCACGTAATCATTTTCGAAAGACTACGAAATACGCGTTAGCTAAAGAACAGATTTTAAGAATAAGTCTTAAAATCCGTTCTTTAGCTCCCTTTAGATATAGCGAAATCTTTAACTTTTTTGAACAATTCTTATTACGTACTGATAACCAATGTGTTCACTTGTGGGATCTTTTCATAATATTCGCTGTATAACATAACTTTATAGACATATTGTTGTACCTACTACTCACCTCCCATGTACAAAAGCGTGATGATTTGTACGAACCTGACCCGGACTGTAATCTCCCCTCAAAATAACATTATTTGTATGTAGTAATAATTGCGTATTTTTTTTGTAATTAATTATGAGTCTACAGTTAACTGAAATAGAGAAATTTAATTTAATTATAATATGATATTTTAAAATTTAACGTAACTGAACGATCCGGCACTAAAACAGTACGTACGTAAATAAAAATCCTCCCATTTTCCTCATCGTTGTCAGCTGGTAACATCTTTGAAAATATCTTTGAAAAGCATACGTGCACTTCGCTTAACTGTTTGGACCCCAAACAGTTCAAAATAATTAATTTATTTTATTTATCCGACCTAGAAATTAGCTCCCGTACCCCACGCTCGACAGCCGCGTATATGACTTCTAGACCAGTGAGGTAGCTAAGGCAGAAAAAAACGGAGAATTTCGAGATTGCAATAATTGAATACTAGACTGCTGGACCTATTACGTAGGGTTCATATTTGATTGCCGCTATCTAGACTTAAGTTTTGGTATGAAACAAAACTTGGGCCTAAAAATACTATAATAAAACTGTATAACCAACAAAATGTCGATTGCCTAATATGTCCATTATATTGTACAATTTGTCTTAGGCCCTCGCCATGCTATGTGAACAAATTCCACGCAAGGAATAGATAGCGACGCAATAAGTGTATTCGAATTTACAATGTAAATAAGCGACGAGAAAATAAAGATGTCCTTGCGAATATTACAAGTGCAGATTATTATTGCTTGAGTGGTAACAACTTGTGTTAGTCAAGAACATTTTCAACGAATAAATAATTCATACCACGACACCCTTTGGACCTCCTTGTACTGTTTAATAACGAGTTGAGCATAATTAGTTTTAGTTGTGCGCTTGTTACGATTACTGGAATTATGTTAGCAATAATAATATGGCAATGTAATAAAGGAGCAGAACATCGTAAAGAGACTGTACAACTAGCTTTAGACTGAAAATAGTTGCTTAATATGAAGGCCACATAATAAAAGTATTATTCAGAAGGCTTATCCTTGACAGCGAGAGGTAAAATCTCACATTAAAATGACTAGAACGAAAAAAAAAACAATACGTTTATTGAAATATGACAAATAACTAAAGCAAATAACGGATAAGCTCAAACATTACGAACATAAACATAATGGTAAGAGAATTTTACCTGTCTGCATATTTATATTTAGTTAGAGTTTTTATTTGTTGTATGTATTAATATGCAAATTGGTGTAGTTATACATTTATTTTTTCCAATACGTATATTTGCTCGTTTAAATATCATTATCAGAAAACGCCCATTGTGCCACGCTGGCTATTGTAAATAATCCTTCCTATTATATTGGTATACAATAAAGTTATATTCTATTCTATTCTAAAATAACAACATACTGAGGAGATCAATCCATCTGGCAAGGGTAGTGGCAATGGTAATGACTGTTAATTATTGTGGTTTGTTGGGAGGCATTATTTTCTTTCTTCTCTCTCTTACTAACCTTGATATTCGTGACATCGTCATACAATATGCTCCAGCGCTGCTATTCTGATAGGCCCACCTATCAGAATAGCAGCGCTGGAGCATATTGTTTGCTATAGCACTAGTTGGGATAGGTACCAATTTTAGCCTCATGCATTCAAAATTACGTGTTATCGTATTTCATTTACTGTATATAAAGGAAACAAAATCAAAAAGCATTCTATATTTTTAAATTTTTGGCGGATACTATAGTTGCGCAAATTTATCACACGTCGAAAAATATTTGAGACAAACATATTAAAGTGTCAGTAATGCGTGTGGTGTCCGGATTAAGAATATAGCACCACTCTATCTCCTGCCGTGGATGTCGTAAAAGGCGCCTAAGGGACTCTAACGGGAGGGATGAGCACCGGCGTCCCTTCTGTGGAACAGAAGCCATTCTGCGCTCGCCAACGCACCTGCCAAACGTGGTAATTTTTTAAATTTTTTAATTCACCAAGTTGGCAAACAAGCATACGGCTCGCCAGATGGTAAGTGATTACTGTAATCTATTAACGCTTGCAACACCCGAGGTACCACTCGCACGGTGCCGTCTTTTCTGTTAGGTAGTTTTGCCCAAAATGACGACACACGACATGTAGCCGGTCATCTATGAGGGAAGTGTAACTAGTAATAGTTTAGGGTATGATGAGGCTGGCATACCTTTGTTAGGTAAAAGCCTCTAAATTAAAGGAGAATAAAAAATAAAAATAAACTATGAGGGAAGCCCTTTGTTCAGCAGTGGACGTCTGTTGGCTGATATATGATGATATGATCACACGTTGTTGGGCAGAGAGGAGCTGCTGTAGCTGTCTGTCTTGTGCCGCACTTAGGAAGTCATTAATGTAGCGTGATTAAGAAGATACATTAGTATAAAAGTCTCGCTATCAAGTCTTCTGAAACTTAATATGTGCATAGATATTGTTTGTGGTTTGGGTTTGTCAAAATCAAAAACATAGTTTATTGAATATAATACAAAAATAGAACTAACGAATTTCTAGTTCAAGTTCACTTTTCATTGTAAAAAATATAAACTACATGTGATGTGTGTTTAAAACTGTTTTGTACCGAACACTCAAAAGTTCTTTCTTTGTTTAGTAAAAAGTACTGAATTATTTTTAATATATAATATGTATCATCATTTCAGCCGAAAGAAGTCCACTGCTGGACACAGGCCTCCCCCAAAGATCACCACAACGATCGATATGGATGTGTTGTGGTCTCATTGGGGGGTTTTGCCATAATCGCCACGCTTGGCAGGCGGGTTGGCGATCGCAGTTGAGTTGTTAATGTACTCGAAGGACACTGCTGCCCATCCTCCGGCTAATCCCTTAGTCGACTTTTACGACACCCACGGGAGGAAATGGGGTGGTGGTATTCTGAGCCGGCACCACACGGCAATAATAATTAATATATATATAATAATAAATAATATGTATAGATATTTTATAATTTTAAGTAATAGAAACCATTTATATTATTGTGCTGTTAACTGTCAAATTTCTTCTACACATTGCAGTATCCACGGAAGATGCGTACTTTTTGTTTATCAAATAATCGGACACTGATTCCATCTCTTTCTATCGTATCAACGGCAAATGATGCAGCCGCCAAATGGGAAAAATGACATAGATTTTATGAAGGTCCTACTTTTGTGATTCATGTGCGTTGAAACATGCAATGCCATAAGTAGGTAAGTTCAAGAAAAGGTTTTACAAAATAAATGTCAGCTAGTTGTTATTCGTCTAAGTTTAGGCATGTACAAGACACCGTAAATACAAACGATGTCTGCCAATAAAGGGTAAAAGTAAGGTAAAATTAAAATGTATATAATAGAGTTTATAATTTAATTTGGGATAATAAAATAAAGACGTAATAGCGTTTCTCTGTAAAACAAAAGAAATTTATTTATATGCAATATTATCATTATTTAACTAATTACAGTATCTGTTACAGTCCCTCACCTGTAAAACAAAAGAAACAACATTTAAAGCCTTTATTTCAGGTCTTTTTTATATAATATCAAATTTAGAAAATATCTTTAAATAAGTATATTTATTCTTCACTCTCATATATTTAATTCCATGTCACCACTGTCAGTCGTGACATCTATTAGCTTTGTCGATAACACGGCAAAGACAAGCATAAAGAAAAGAGCTCGTATATGAGTGAAGTCGTTTTCTTTACATCTCCCCCCTCAGAAAGAGACAATTACAAATGACGATGTATGTAATTGTCTATTTGTTAACAAACACCGGAGATAGTTTTGTAATGTGGTATAAGTTGGATTCCGCTTTCTTGTGTCCAGCATCAACTTCATAGATTGAATTGGAAATCTTCTTTAGAATTTTGTATGGTCCAATCCTCAATCCGTCCATTTTCTTTCTATTAAGTCGATTTCCGTTTTCTACGTAGACCCTGTCTCCCGCTTCCAATTTATATTCTTCTCTATACAGGTCGAATATTTTTTTGTTATAATTGTGAGATTTTATTGTGTTTTCAAGAGCTAGTTTCCTATCTCTTTTCAGATCTTCTTTTGTACATCTCGATTTCAATTCAAGTGGCAGAATATCTACATTTTCACCTTCCAAAAGGTATTTTGGAGCAAACTTCGTGACTGTGTGTTCTGTTTCGTTATATTTTTCTACACATTTCTGTGCAATAGTAGACCATGCTATTTTTTTATCACTTTCATTTATTTTACATCTTATTGATTAAAGTTTGATTTAGCCTTTCATTTAGGCCATTTGAAAATGGTGCATCTACAGCAGTGAAAACCATTTTTATGTTATTATTGGTTAGAAAGTCTTTAAATTCTTTGGAGTTTATGCCAGGGTATTGATCCGTTAAAACCATATCAATATTGTAACTTGGTGTCACATTTTTTATTAATTTAATAAAATCACTGGAGCTTTGATTTCTAGATGTTAAAATATAAGCATATCTTGTGAAATGATCAACCAGAAGATGTAAGTATTTTTTTGTTTACCGTGATCCACCAAAGCCTCCAATAGTATCAATAGATATAATTTCAAATGGGTATGTTGCTGGACCTAAATGTGACATTAAGCCATATTTTGACTTCCTCCTTGATTTATTTTTTATACAAATTTCACATTCATCACAAGTTTGTTTAATGTTTGCGATGATATTCTTTGCTGTGTAGAATGGTGTTATTTTACTTATCATCTGTGTTCTCCCAATGTGGCAGTAAGTATCGTGGACATATTTTATTAAAATTTTGCTAAGATCTTCTGATAGTATGATTTTCTTTCTTCTTTTATTCCTTTTGTAGTATATTTCATTCTCCAATATAAAATTTCCATTTTGTAGGTCTAAATTTGTATGTTGATCATTTTTTATATCTTCTAGATTTAATAAATTTACAACTTTTAAAAAATCGTCAGTATTATCATAAGGTTTTAGAACTGGATTTCTGCTTAAGCAGTCTGCTTCTTGGTTTAATTTCCCTGGGTTATACTTTATTTTAAAATTATATTGGGATAAATAATACGTCAAATCCCCTAATTCCTCATCAGTTCTAGCTTTGATATTCATATTTTCTAATGGTTTATGATCTGAGTATACCACAAATTCTTTTCCCATAAGCCAGTGCTGCCAATATTTTACTGCTTCTTTTATTGCCAGACATTCTAGATATATTGCCTTCTTCTTTTTTTGAACTTCAGTTAACTTTTTTGAAAAATAAGCAACTGGTTTACTGTCCCCGTTTTTATCTTTTTGTTTTAACACCGCTCCCACTCCTTTGATACTAGCATCCGTATAAATGTTTATTGGTAGTTCAGGGTCAAAAATATTCAGAATTGGTTCTGAACATAGCAATGTTTTTATTTTCTCAAATGATTCCTGACATTCTGCGGACCATATGAATTTCACATGTTTCCGTAGTAAATTGTGTAACGGGTCCAGGATAATTGCACTGTGTGGTACAAATTTATGATGAAAATTAATTTTTCCTAGGAACTGACGTATATTTTTTTTTGTTTCTGGAACTGGAAAATTTCTGACAGCTGTTAAATAATCTTTTAGAGGTCTAATAGAATTGTTTTCTATTATGTGACCTAAATATTTGGCGTATTTATTTGCAAAACTACATTTCGAAAATTTTTGTCTAAAGCCTTCTGATAGTATTGCTTCCAGAAGTCTTGATAGATGTAGTAAATGTTCGTTAAAAGTCTTCGAAAAAATTAAAATGTCATCTATAAAATTTACTGCAAAACTAGAAAGTTTGTATTTTCTTATGATGTTGCTTAATATTCTTTGGAAAATAGCCGGAGCAGTCTTTAATCCAAATGGGAGACATGTCCATTGAAAATGGCCTTCTTGTGTAACAAATGCAGTTTTGTATTTATCTTCAATCTTCAAAGGAATAGACCAAAATGCTGAATTTATGTCAAAAGTAGAAAAATATTTGCAGTTTACAGTTTTTACCATTAAATCCTCAATCAATGGAAAAGGTTGTGATTGAGGGACGACAATTTTGTTCAATTCTCTGAAATCTATACATAGCCTTGTTTTTTTGTCATCTTCTTTTTTATATGCCAGAGTTACAGGAGCAGCAGATTCCTCAATCAAATTCCTCTTTAATAGTTTAGATATTTGATTTTCTATTTCTTTTCTATCTTCAGCTGTGCATCTGTATGGACGTTTATAACAGTATTTATCCACCATTAAATCAATATGAGCTTCATAATCTCGTACAGTACCGACGTCATATTTATCCTTAGCGAAGACTGGTTTGTACTTTTCTATCAACTTATCTATTTCTGATTGTTGATATAAATCTAGATGGTTTACTAACATTTCAAATCCATCCGAGTTTATATGTTCATTAAAATTTATTTCATATTTGTTCATGTGTTTAGTTTCTTGTTTTAATACTTCAGAGTGTAAAATAAATTCTTCTTCGTTTTTGTCACCTAGTACATCAGGAATTTTGACATTTGTTAAATTGGAAGTATCATTTTTTAAGTAGTTTTTGTTTTTCATATCCTCTTCATTTGAAGTTACCTTTTTTTCATTTGGATTGTGACATTGTATGATCTGCAATTCTTCATTTTGCAATAACTTGAAATTTTTGATACAATCCAAACCAATTAGAAAGTCGTAATTAAAATTTTCATTATCTACTACAAAAACATCCACATTTCTTTCAATGTTGTAGATTTTTATTTTTAATGTTACCATACCTTTTGTTTTCTTCTCACCATTAATAGTTTTCAAGTTTACCATTTGTATATCGCTTTTAATTTCTTTTGGCTGTATCTTCAATAATTTCGCATTAATTAATGAGACATTTGAACCTGAATCATAAATTCCAGAAACTTTTAAAGTATCATTTAATAGTAACTTTACTTGTATTAATGGTGGCACCTCTAGTTTTTTGGATTATTCTCGTTTAGTTCAATTTCCAGTTCTGAATTATTAACAGTTTTCACAACTGCCTTTTGATTTTTTGCTTTAAACCAGCAATTTTCCTCAGGATGGTAACGTTTCCCTTTTTTCTCATTGACACATTGGCATGGTTGTTTTTCTTCAATTTTTTTGGATCTAGTGTTAGAATATATATAACTTTTTTTATCGTATTTATTCTTCCCAACAAGATATTCCAATTTTCCTATTTGATTGTAAAGATCTTCCGTTCCTTGTAAAGTTTCTCTGTCAACTCTATCAGCTACAAAATTAGGTAAGCCAAATGCTATAAGATCTATAAGTGTTCCAGTATCAATTGATTTTCGTACTTCCAATAACAATTTTTCTTTTCTTAAAGCATACTCAAGTAACGTCCCTGTTTGATATTTAAAGGCAAGAGCATATCTGCTGGATGACCATCCTTTGTTTGCAAACGTCTCACAAAAGTTTTTTTCCCATTTGTTCCATTCCGGTTCCACTGTAAGTTTCATTAGCATGCAGTTGTACCAATCAAAACAGGAGACCTCAAAAAAAATATTTAAAATTTCAATTTTCTTTTTATCTTCTATTATTTGGAAACGTTCACATTCCTTATTAAAATCTTTAATCCACTGGTAAGCATTTGAGTTTCTGCCAGTGAATTTTTCAATCATGAAATCCTTTGCAATTTTTCCTAAGGTTTGAGTTTCAGATTTAGTTTTTTTATCTTCAAGCAATTTCTCTAGCAGTTTTTCTAACGTTTGATTTGAGCTACTGGGTATAGATTCAGCACTATTTGTATTTTCAAAAACTTGTTCCAGATAAAAATCATTGAACTGTAAGTTGTGTTCTTCATCCAAATATATTTTTGACAAATCATCTGTCAATGTTATCCATATTTTCCTTGTTTGATGTCTTTTATTTAATGAATTTTTGATTTTGGCATAGTTGGGAGTATTTGCAATTGCTTGGTGTAGATTCGCAGGTTGATATTCGGCTGGTATTATGAAAACCTGTCCATCAGGCGTGGCTATTGAGGTTACGCATATTATGTTGGATTTTCCATCTGCTGCCGGTTTCACAGCAAAATCAAACCTCAATTTTTCCATGCTTGGTGAAATATTTTGCAGAAAATGTTGTTTTATAATAGAGTTTATAATTTAATTTGGGATAATAAAATAAAGACGTAATTGCGTTTCTCTGTAAAACAAAAGAAATTTATTTATATGCAATATTATCATTATTTAACTAATTACAGTATCTGTTACAGTCCCTCACCTGTAAAACAAAAGAAACAACATTTAAAGCCTTTATTTCAGGTATTTTTTATATAATATCAAATTTAGAAAATATCTTTAAATAAGTATATTTAATCTTCACTCTCATATATTTAATTCCATGTCACCACTGTCAGTCGTGACATCTATTAGCTTTGTCGATAACACGGCAAAGACAAGCATAAAGAAAAGAGCTCGTATATGAGTGAAGTCGTTTTCTTTACATGTATATACCTAATTGTCTCTCAAGGCAGCCATCAATTCCATTACCAATTCCTTGTGATTTTATTTAATCGTTGGTATTAAGGATATCATTAGGCACCGTGGACAAAAAGATTTCCAAACTCAGTCCCCGGAAAGGATTTCAAAGACATTCCCTCATATTGTTCGTGAAAGACACGACAATAATAAAATTCATTTTCTCATAACAAAGTTCTGGTGAACCCATTGTTCCTAGTCTGAATCAATATTGCATTTTTGTTGTATTGTATCATATCCATTGTATTGAGAACTCTTTTTAAAATAGTGAATTTGCCGGAGATGCATGCTTTGTATTTGAAAATAGATAGCTGTATCTATTTCAGTTTTCTATAATACAGATATTCTGAAGATTGATATTTCGAGTCTGGGTGTTTGCGCATGTGAAACAATTTAATGATTGACTATTCGATTATTTTTCCGTGACCAAAATTTACTTATATAAAGTATCTATCATATTCAATTTTTCCATATCTGTTAATTTCATAATGTGCATGGATTTATTATTATTTAATTTACATTGTTTTATGATAATGCTTTAATATTAGCATACCGTAATTGGTTAAATGTGGATAAGGACTATTTATTTTATATTTTTAAGAACTCGATGTTACCCATGTTCTGCAAATAAATCAGCAAACAATATTTATTTAATTAAAACCATAGCTCAAGGGCAGAAATGCTCAAACTAATTGTGTATGTTATGTTACAAACTTTGATGTTGCTAGCACTTACCTACTTTACTCACCAGTAGACAAAAGTTTGCATAGTGCAAATATACATGAAAAATCCAATTACGCGAAGCAATATTGTTTGAAAATAGAATCAAAAGGCTCCAAAAATACATCAACGTTTGAACCAGGGGCGGCTATCTTAAATCCAAACCTCGAAACATCACTTGCAGGATTTGAGGAATTATTAAATTCCCCGGAGCGTGTAAGCCCCAAGCGGGCCGGAACAAAAAGCGACAGAACCGGACCGGTAAAATATTACGATCAAAGTCTGATCATGCCGCAAGAACAAACGCAAAGGTCGGCCGACACTCAGCGTCGATCGTACGAAGCGACCTGCGGCAGACTCACCTCGTGAAATTTTTAATCTCTTGAATAAACACTAAGAGGAACTGATGAGTTTGCAGTATGAGCTGAAATGGAAATGAACTGGCATATAAACCATGGCTTTACGTGCAAATTAGAAAAAATTATGAGAGTACGTTACAGATTAAAAAAATACTTTCAAGTCGCAAGGTATTCGAATTCAAAAGTTCTACGGACCACCTTATTCAAGTTAGTGTTGCGGATGATGTGGAAGTGGATTCAAGATTCGCAGTCAGGCAGGTATTGAGATAATAAAGAAGTATGTACTTATACATTCAGTCAAAAAAGTATCGGGAATGGATGATTTGTTTATGGTACCAAATTAAAATGTTTGTTTTTATTGTTGTTGTTAGATTGGCACAACTGTTTTCCAATTTGGCGCGGGGTTTGAGTTGCACCTGTTATTTATACTAAATACAGTGCTGTTTTTAGTTATATCATATTTAGTGTATAGCGAATTTCATTACGGATAAAACACCGAACAAAGAGGTTGTCTTAAATTTTGCATCGCCAATAGAATTTTGTGTTCGGAGTCACTGAAAACGTTACAGAAGGCTTACGGTGAATCGACTTTATCAAAAACGCGTGCTTATGAGTGGTACAAAGCGTTCAAAAGTGGTCGAGGTGTGATGTAAAATTTGCCTCGCTCTGGTAGGTTATCAACGTCTGCAACTGAAGTTAACATCCCAAAAGTGAAGTAAATTTTTGACCAAACACTCAACAAATACCATCGAGAAACCACCATATTCACCAGATATGGCTCCAGCTGACTTCTTTCTTTTTCCTAAACTCAAATTACCGCTACGTGGCACCCGTTTTCAATCGGTAGAAGACATAAAGGAGAATTCGCGGCGAGAACTGAACTCAATTCCGGAAACAGCGCTTAAAAAATGTTTTGATGATTAGATTATTCGTTGGCGTAAGTGTATCGTTTCTGAAGGAGCATACTTTGAAGGTGATAAAATAAATTAGAATGAATAACAAACATTTTGTGTATTATTGATCTTTTTCCGTTACTTTCTTGACAGACCATTGACGGCACGGTTGGTGCAGTGGCTGATACAGTCGACTGCTGCGCTCCGGGTCGTGGGTTCGATTCCCACACGGAACAAATATTTGTATGATCTGCAGATAGTTGTTCCGGGTCTGGGTGTATTGTACGTGGAATTCATGTCTGTAAACGCACCCACGACACAGGAGAAATCCTAGTGTGGGGCAACGTTTAAAAAAAAAAAATGCAGGTAAAAAAGTGGTAATTGCTTATTTTTCCTCCGTTCGGTATGACTTAACGTATAGCAGATGTTTTCTCGGGTAAATTGTCATCTGTATATCAAGGAAATTGACCATTACTACAGGCCAAACACAATAGTTTTATGACTGGACGATTTTGGTCAGTGGCGGAAGGAGGTTGAAGAAATAAATAAAATTATTTCCTATGTTTATTTCCTACCTTAGAATTGATCAAGATATAAAATACATAGTAATTTCTTAGGTTTTAACGATTATTACACATTATAATAAAACAATTTTAAACGGATTAGATCGCGTATATTATATATTTTTGTTTTTCCTGACGTTTCGAATATTTTGCAGCGGCGTTACAGATTTAAAAAAGTTATTTTATTTTATCTACCGTACAATGTTAATAAAAAAATTGTTTCGATGCACGCAGTAATCACTCACAGTGTGTTGATGTTTTTTAGTGTGGTATGTTTTTTGGGACTTCATTATTTTAATAACTGGATTCCAAACAGGTGGTGGTGGGTGGTAGACGGGTCAGTGAGCGTAGTATGGCTACTGTTGCACAGAAGGGACGCTGCTGATCATCCTTCTGGATTGTTTCTCAGTCACCATTTATAACATCAAAGGGAGCAGATGGAGCGGTGCTATATTCATAATCCGGATACTATACAGATACCGTTACATATATACACGGATAATGTTAGCCTTGTCATACGTACATTTAAATATTATAATGACGATATAATTATTTTGATGATATCAACATCATAATATGCTCCTTCGTACTTGTTTCATTTGTATGTCATCACCAACATAATTTCAGCTAAAAACGTCCACTGTTGAACACGGGGCTCTCCCAAGGATCGCCATAATGAACGCTCTGACTTTGTGCTGTGTGCTCATTGGAAGATTTTTTCATAATAACCGCGTTTGGCAGGTGGTTTGGTGATCGCAGTTGAGTTGTAATTTATGTACTCGAAAGACGATGGGCAGCAGCGGCCTCGGCTAATCCAATAGTCACCTTTTAAGACTTTAACGGGAAGAGGTGCTATATTCTTAGCCGGCACCATTCTGCAGTTGTGTGTACATGACGTAAAAATAAATAAATAAGATATCCTCGATTTAAAAACTAACTAAAAAATTTATTCTTATAGTTTGCAATATAATTTTATATAATATAACCTTGAGATCATGCTAAGCGTAGAAGGCGGAATTTTTTACCGCTGTGTAATTTGTAAAAAGTCTCCTAATATTGCATGAAAATCGCGTCAAAGGATTAATTAATCAGAACATGAACTAATTATGATCATAAAGTATTTAATGAACTATTTACTACAAGCTTTTACTAAACACAAACCTTACAGGGGTCGTACTTAGTGCTCTGGCAGTGTGTAAATGTATCTTTATGCTGTAGTGCACTCCGTGGCTTTCCACAAAGTGGTCTTAAGTCTGCCATCTTCTGTTTCAAGCGCTTCACTAGCTTACTATACCGTGCTCCAGCTTAAAGGCGAGAGAAAATACACTGTGTAAATATAAAATACAATTCAGAATATGATTTGGAGTTTGTCGTTGCTTGAGATATAATGTTTTATGGTGGAACACGATGTGGAAGGTAAGTGCCTGATTTGCGATCAAGACGCGGTAAAGATTATCAACTAGAGCTTGTTTGAATTTCGCTTGTATTGTTCAAGTGCCATCGACGATAAGCCTCGTGGTGCGGCGATTATCCCACTTTGGATTACTCATCGGCTACAAATTCTTTCCGAAATTTGCCAATCTTGTTAAGCCCTTATCAGCTTAATCGGTACTTCAAGATTCCTGACTTTTGAAATTACGAATTCCGGAATGAGTGCTCAGCATTTGCTGGAGCTTAATATTATAGGTAAGATGTGGTAATCAATCATAATACTTCAGTTACAAGTACATTCGCTGAAGTATTTGTGGCCTTTGAGGTCAGCTGTAATAATAATTCAAGAAAAAAGTAAGGTAAGAACTACGCCAAGTGGAGGAAAAATAATAAGATTCCTGTAAATATAATAGAACGCTCAAGACGGTGGTTAATTGTGTTAATTTCCAACATTGTTATCTCAAGACTCATAATTCTTAGCTTCCCTTGAGTAATTAGTGGCCAACGATAGGTAAAAATAATTGAAATAATATTCAATTTATTTTAAACTAGCTTTTGCCCATGGCTTCGCTCGCGTGGAATTTAGAAATGTATATCATGCTATTTGTAGTTTCAGCGGTAACATCCAACATAGAAACAGACAAACAGATAAACAGACAAACAGACAGAAATTCTACGATTTTTTTCTTTTCTTTACGATTTTATTATAGTATTATTATAGTATAGATTACGGGGCGTCGTATCTTTTACGTCTTAATTAAAATAATTTTGGACATTAAATATTTAAGCATGGGGTTTTGGTGTTTGGAATCCGACACTTACTGAATGTTTTTTTTTATTTGGTAGAAAATATGTATCGTCTTTAAAAAAATCTTGCATGTAAATTGCAAAAAATGCATAATACACTGGCAGTATTGTCAGGACTGCTATTGCGAATCTCAAATCTCCTGTCCAATTTATATGTTTGGTCGGGACGCGAATGTTAAAACGTTTTGCCCCAAAGGGAAAATTGGGCAACACAAAACCGCTAGCTTTCGTAGATAAACAAGAGGCTAATCGAGCTCGGTGACAGCAGTCTGAATATTATGAAATATTTCTTCGTCAACATTAGATAAGACTTAGTATTTCTTGTCGACTCGCTTCCTTTTACGGTCTTGGCGTTATCAGTCTGGGCGATAAGCGGCAAACGAGGCTTCTCCGGGAGAAAACCGCTATCATTTTTTATAACGCAATATGCCGCTCGTAAATAGTCTGGGCCCCTTTACTCTGGGTTATTTGCTTTTGTCTTATAGGAGACTGAAGCAAAGAGTTAGCAAATGTATTTGATTGTTTATCAGGAACTGGAATCACGTTAGTACAGTTTAGTGATGATGTTATATTATAATAGGCTTATAAGGAATTAAGAAATAATAAAATTAACGATTTTGGGAACAAAGCTAGAATATTATTATTTTAGCAAATATAGAAATACCAAGCATAGCTCTCTTCATAGCTTGCGGAGTTTCTTTTTGGGCTTCTCGCATACATTTCTGGGAAATGTGGTTGCTTAACCGGTCATTTCCGGCGAAGCCAAAAAAGGCCTCCAGCCAGGCTTAAAATTTATATTAAGGACTAAGCAACTTTCGCTAAGGGTGGCGGGTCACGGACCTCGGCTTAGGGTGTTGCTGGGGATAACAAGCTATTGTTTTGGGGACAGCTGGATCGGTATTATTTATAATGTATTAGGCGACATTTAAAACTACAGGCTTGGCACGGGCCGGCCCGAGCAAGAGAAGGGAGGGAGAAGTGCTAACTTGAACGGGATGGTGACGCGGCGATAGGCCTCGGCGACGTTGGTGAGGCGGAACACTTTCGTTCCATTTAGGCCTTTGTGAATTAAACCAAGCATCTCAGAGGATCAATCACAGTGATCAGTATCTGTCACGTCACACGATCCCCTTCGAGCCATTGCGGTGCACGCTTGACGTGACATCAGCATTACTACGGGAGGCTATCTTTCTCAAGGCATGACACACGTTACAGCTTAGCTTTCATGGCGAGAGCGTGGACTCTCGCCTTACTTCCACTTTCCCAGTATACAGGTTGTTATAGATTGAGTACGTGTTTGAACAAACACCTAATGAAAAATATCAGTTATATCTTAAACTATTTACATAATCAGCCCATTACTGTCCCACTGCTGGCATGGGCCTTTTATCATAACACTTCTGATTAGGCCTAAGTCCACCACGCTGGCGTACTGCAGGTTGGCGGACTACATACATCATTGAGAACTTTTTGGAGTCCTCTTGGGTGTACAAGTTTCTTCATAATGTTTTCGTTCAGCGTGAATGCAAGTGTGCGGAGCCGGGATCGAACTCAGCCCCTCCTATATGCAAGGCAACCGTTCAACCACTAGGTTACCACTGCTTGCTTCAACCACTAAGCTATCATTTCCTTAAATAATACATTTACTCTCCAAAATATTATCATCATCATCTACGGCTTTAGGTTACCCACTGTAGAATAGGCCTTATTTATTTATGCTACATTTCTAAAAAAAAAGTAAGTTCTAGTTTCTAGTAAAAAGTAAAGCGGGATAAAAAAACTAATTTCGCTGCGGCCCATTTTAGGCACACGCATTCAGTTTTACGTGTATTCAATACATTTTCTCATTACGCCGCTTTATGAATATTACTGTTATTTTATTTAGAATTCTTAACATAATAAAGCTTAACGGTTGGTGTGCTGAAATATTTAACACGTTAAACTGTGGTGTCACATTTAGGTACCTCATCTGTATAGTGGAAAACACACGTATTTTACTTGATATTTTCCAGGTTTCACGAAGGTGGAATAAAGTTTTGACGCCACATTATTATTATTAGCTAACTTTGAAATATACGTCTATGAAGTATCTTGGTGCTGTTCCCTAAAGTTTTGTCTTAAAAGCAAAAAACCGCACTTTGCAACTTTGTTGACCAACTTTGCATAAAAGCTTCAAACTTGCTTGGGAAAGGATTTTTCCAGTTCTCGCCTATTTTTAAAGCTTATATGGCGTCCTCGGTTTTGTTCTTGAATATCCTTTCGTTTCATCTCCATTTTACTTTGGCGTTATCTAAGGCACTGAGATTTTTTCTAGACAAATGAGACACGCTGCGGTCCGCGGGAAGTTATTTTTTTCTCGTTTAAGGTTTTTGTATCGTTGTCCCTACATTCTAGAATTTAGGTCATATATTCTGTACAAAAATAAGAATATGGCCCGTTACGCCGCGGTATAAGACTACACTTTCCTTGGAATGAAAAATAAGATTGGATTTCATGTTCATGATCCACGTAACTTTGTATCGTAATAAAATTCAGGCATATGTAACGTAACACATGTTATTGCTTGTTCGCTGTCGAGCTGTCATACGGAGATGGATCATGTGATGTGGCTGTATAACCTGCCTAGTTTGCGCACTTCAACAATCTTTTCGGATGTACGTACATGGGATGTTTGCTTGTGTGTATGGCGCGGTTGTAATAACATTTTCTTCGTTATTAACTTTCTTGTTATGCGTGTTGATGCGAGGATATGCTTAAATGTTTATTACGAATGTTATTATGATTTGCGTATAGGATTTTTTCAAAGATTAATTCGGTAACATAATATACTTATCCAGTTTTGTTGAAAAATCAACGAGGGTGTAAAGCCCGCTCCGCTCCTAGATATTATTGCTTTGATTCTTACAAACACTTGCACCGTACAATAAATAACATTTACATGGCTAAGAAATAAAAGGCAAACAGGAAACTATGCGAAATTAAAACAAAAATATATATTCCAAACTAAATTACAATATTTAACGCGTAACAAATCACGTTCAGGGTGCTGATAACGTTGCTCCGATTTTGTAGCGCATCAGATATGTTCCTTGACTTGCAAATAGACTGTTTCTATGCAACTATGCGAAAACTATGCATATTCCCAATGCCCAGGGTTCGGGCCATCTCCAGCAGCAACCTGACGTCATTCGCTAAGAAGTTCAATTGTTAGTACTAGAATCTTAAAGTACGGTTCATGTACTGAGTAATCATTCCATATAGGCTGTATTGGGGCTGCGAAGAGCACTTCGGGCGCCTTGCCCCCCGGGTCAAGTATTATAATGCTCTATATCGGCTGCTGCCCTATCTCCGGGGACCGAGAGAGGATGTGCGCCGCCACTATGCGAGGATCGTGTGGTCCGTGGCCCTCTACAGAGGGCCTGTCATGGTGAACCCGACTGTCAAGCGTTTAGCGCCATACTTCACGGTCTGGAGCGGAGAGCACTGTCTGCTGGCACTGTTCGCTTTTCTAAATCTTAACGTAAACGGATGCGTGGGTTTACCACCAGACACGCTCCCTTCATCAGAGTGGTGAAAGTGCGCCGATCGATAGGCTGAAGCGTCTGGCTGAGCGGAGCGCACTTGAGGAGTGACCAGAGCGCTTTAGGTTGCGGTTCGGACCAAATGCGTCGTTACAATCGTCCTGCCGCTTGGCTGACGCAGATATTCACCGGTCACCAATCACAGTTGTTTAAGTGCATACCTGCACAGGATAGGACGCGAGGTCACGGCACGGTGACACCACTGTGATAGAGACCATGATACTACACAGCACACGCTCGAGGAGTGCCTTGCGTGGGATGCCGAGCGGCGGATCCTGGTCAATAATATCGTACAAGATCTCTCTCGCATTAGTGTCGCCTATGCTGGCAATGTATGAAAATTAAGTGCAGTGATCTCCTTCTGTGAGAGCGTCATGTTTATTTTATTTATTTGATTTTTTTTAAAACGTTGCCCCGCACTAGGTTTTCTCCTGTGTCGTGGGTGCGTTTACAGACACAAATTCCACACACAATACACCCAGACCCGGAGCAACTACCTGCAGATCATACAAATATTTGTTCCGTGCGGGAATCGAACCCACGACCCGGTGCGCAGCAGCCGACTGCATCAGCCACTGCACCAACCGTGTTTTAAATGGAGACCGCAGAACTGGATTAGGAGAACGCCTTGGCCTCCACTGCCATCGCTGTATAGCGGGGGGCCTCAGTAGTCACGGGTATAGTGAGGCTCATACCGAGCGACCCTCGGGAAGATGGTGCCGCCCACGCAGTCTCGTGCCACACACAGCGTGCAGCACAGCGCACAGTGAAGCATTTAGATCCAGGTTTCCTCAAGTTACTTTCCTTTACCTAAAGACATTCGTGTGTCAGATTAACTAAGAAAGTATATGTACTTACATATGACATTAAAAAAGTCGCATTGGTATATGCAGAAAGCCCGTAAACCTCCGGGCCGACATGACGTTAATATATTATGCCTGGTTACATACTGAATAACTGTAAACACACAGAATGTACAGTAAAAAGACAAGTTGGCACTTGTCTTGGCAAAGGTAAAAATTATATTTGAAAAGCGAGTGTCACCAGAGGGGTATTATAAATGTATTTTGTGTACACCCACCATTCTTAAACGCTATTACCTATTAGAAACCTAATTATGTTTTAGGCAGGCTTATTATTAATCCAATTCACGTCTTCAGAATCTGAAAATACCTGCACTGTCAACATTTCCAACTAATATTCATTGTAATTCCAACAGCTTTCCCAGTCATTAGAGTTCTAAATGGAACGCGCGTACTTTCCAATTAGAACCGCCACTGTTTTGAAGATAGTTGCCGCAGACGTCAGGGAATTAATAAAGTTTCTAATATTATGCTTGAGGCATCGCTAGCAATTCAAGCATCGCGTTGAACGCTGATCCTTGGAGACGGAACTTGGTCAAAGCTAATATTACAACATGCCAACTTCCTGTAAAGCAATTGATTCTGTGTGGTGTCCGGATTAAGAAAATATCTCATTGCCTCCGGTGGATATCGTAAAAGGCGACTAAGGGACTAAACCGGAGGCAAGGGCAGCAGCGTCCCTTCTGGGGACAGCGGCCATTCTGCGCTTACCAACTCGTCTCACACTCGACTCACAAGTGTGGTGAGTTCTGTCAAATTCCTCCTAAAATGACAAAATTGCCGTGGATATCTATGGTCCTTTGGCTGATGGTGAACATTGTTTCACTAGACGTTTTATTTTCGTAGATAGATTTAAAATATTTTGTTTTTGTTTTTTGTGCAGTGTAGAATATTTTTTATAGTTATACGCAACAAATATATGTAATAAGTTTAAATCTTATACGTAAATGTATATTGCCAAAATTGGCCTGCTAAAGAGTGATACTGCTGGGATATTGTTTAGTAATTGCGGTTGACTCTCATGTTGAAAATTTTACTTCGTTCAGGTGGCCAAGCCCCCTTGGTAGGATGAGCCGTTGCGCACCCACATAAGCAGCTGTTCGGACACACACATTAAAATATAAGGTTTACTAATCTATTTTGTTTGTAAGATCACTGAGAACTTTACACGGGTTGTTTCTCTTGTACCACTATAACTGATAACATCTTCAATTCAATCAATATATGATTTTGGGATTTTAGTGATATAAAGTATTTTGTCACCTTATACGTTATATGCCGTGCGGTGCCGGCTCAGAATGCCACCACCCCATTTCATCCCGTGGGTGTCGTAAAAGTCGACTAAGGGATTAACCGGAGGATGGGCAGCAGCGTCCTTCGAGTACATTAAAAACTCAACTGCGATCGCCAACCCATCTGCCAAGCGTGGCGATTATGGCAAGACCCCCCAATGAGCACACAACACATATCGGTTGTTGTGGTGATATTTGGGGGAGGCATGTGTCTAGCAGTGGACTTCACTCGGCCGAAATGATGATACGTTATAATACGGTAACCACACGATGTGGGCTTATAAAAAAAACATGAGGCAAGTTTTACAAGAAAAAGTTCAACATCTTCAGAACAAATATACCTCATTATACTTAGAATATATTTCAACAATGGCCACCGTATTATTGTTGGTTGGCAAAGGCTATCGTAATCTATTTGGGAAGAAGTTGGGCCCGTTGGGAGACAAGTTTTTACTTGTGAAGGTACTTTTATCAGTGTTATAAGCTCTTGGGAAATCTACACTTATACCACTCGCGACCTTTTGATATAACATGAGCCTTGATGCGAATGTGCAGAATTATAGGTAGCTGTAAATCTCAAGGATATGAACTTGCTGACAAAAATATTTGGTGTTGCAAAAACCACTAGGTAGCGGTGAAGGGTGGGCTTATACAGTTACTGTTTTATGTTGCTAATTAAATATGTTGAATTAACTATATTTAATTCATTCATTTATTCCAACTAAAAGCTCATTTACACGTATCCAGTATAAAATGAAGAGCAAATATTTAGTAACTTTCGTTTATTTATCACATAAATATTGGTATATATTGTTATTGTACAAATTTACTGTGGGAGACTGGTGCCTAAACTAGGTTCAAGCCTGTATTTCAGGCCACCAGGCCTTCCACCCCAGAAGTCCAATTTTCCATTTTCTTGTTTTACGTGTATCTGATTCTATCAAGTTGTTTTCTCTTGATGAATACTCTGCAATACGATGCTATGACTTTTTCAGACACCGATACTGGTTGATTTTCTCCTTTATACCCAGTTATCATCTTGCTCAATGGATTCATGGAATGCGCACTTTCAGTGCAGACAACATTTTGATGTAAAAATAAACTCGCTGTTTTAATAAAATGTATATATTATGGCTTTGATACACCCATTATTGACGATTTTTCAAAATTACTTTTCAATTTTTCATATTTTGTTGCACATAAAACTATATAACTAAACGTGATATTACTTGACTAAATCCTAATATTTAATTTGACTGAATTGGTTACATGGTTCAAGTGTTTCCATTTTAGTAACCATAGACCAACGACCAATCAACAATCTCAACTAATGACTGCAGCGGTGTTAATTTGTCTTTGAAGAGGGGTTGAACATACTATGTTTACGTACATACGACGGCACGGTTGGTGCAGTGGCTGATACAGTCGGCTGCTGCGCTCCGGGTCATGGGTTCGTTTCCCGCACGGAACAAATATTTGTATGATCTGCAGGTAGTTGCTCCGGGTCTGGGTGTATTGTATGTGGAATTCATGTCTGTAAACGTACCCACGACTCAGGAGAAATCTTAGTGTGGGACAAAGTATTAAAAAAAAACTACTCAGCTGTACGCAATATTTATTGTCAGCTGACACATTCAAAATGAGTCCCAGTTGAAAATATATGAATTGTTATGATTATTGTCACCTGTAAATTGTGTCTCATGCTCTGCAACAAATAATTAATGTTTCTCTCTTACTTCACACTTAATCATTCCTCTTTCTTATTCATTCGTTTACAGAGGGTGAAACAACTGTTCAATTTGCGGCTTTGTGGTCATCGACCCTACGTAAAAAGCTTGAACGAGGTAACTGAATCTTTGATTCTGAACACGTAACAATGATATTAAAGGTAGAGCCGTTAACCTTGACCGAAGAATTTTTGGATGTCCTAGGTTTCAGATTCACGTTAAAGCTTTCAGGTCGTTATGTATCATAAATAAAATAATACTTGCTATATGTATATAAATGTAATGATGCAGGTAGCATGTCACCGGCCGCTGTGGAAATCTATAGGGGAGGCCTTTTTTCAGTGGTGGCCGTCCTTCAGCTGATATGATGATGATGATCAAATAGATATTATTTGCGACTGATATTGTGTGTGTATCATTAATTGTGTAAGTTTAAAAGTCTTAAGATTTGCAATGAAATTAGGACTGTCATAAATATTAAAACTCCGATCGGGGCCTTAGGAATGGAAATATATGCCATGGATACCTAATCCAAAAACAAGTTTAACATTATAGAAACATTAGTCTAGAAATTAGTTAAATCAGGCTTTTTTATAATTAGGTCTTAGGATAGGAACTTTATATTTTTGGATACTATTATGTTTTACTCATCATTATCATCATCATCATCATCATATTTGCCATTTATGTGTCCACAGCTGAACGGCCTCCTCCATAGATTTCCACAACTATTTCATCATATTGGGAGGTGTTTGCCAATACTTACCACGATTGACAATAGGCGGGTTGGTGAGCGTAGTATAGCTTCTGTTCACAGAAGCGACGCTGCTGTCCAACCCACTGTTAACAGTTCCATAGTCACCTTTTACGACGTCCAACGGATGGAGATGGAGTGGTGCTATATTCTTAATCCGGAACCACACGGAATGTACTTTTGAAATAATAATAAAATTCTATGCATGTCATTATACAATTCGCAGATATCGCTCTCGCTGTGCTCGCACCTACTCTGCCTACGACCTAACAATTCACAAACCAGAATTACTGACTTACTGACCAAGACACGTGAACATAATGTTTCAAAACGGGACATTTACCTACCGAGACACACGGCAGCCCTAAATGAAATGCTTATTTATAACTTTGCCGGACTCCTACCGGCTAAAACCACTGGAGCGGTCATCTCCGGCACCGAAGGGGGGCTCCAGGTCCTCGTAAGATCACACTAGAGCCGCCCATTGGTACCACGCCTTTAGGCACATCACGGAGGGGATGACTGTAAAGCGGTCACCCCCTCTAGCAGAGGGAAGGCGACTGTAAAAAGGTCGCCCCCCCAGGCACTTCCCGGGGAGGATTGTAAAGGATCCCCCCAAGCCTCGCATTGCGCTGTGCTGCGCACACGGCGGCACGCCACGTGCGCGCCACCGTCTTCTCGGAGGTCGCTCGGTGTGAGCACGCAGACTCCACAATCTGCGCGCCCGCGACCCCCGGGGCCCCCCACCGTGTAGTGACGGCAGGGGGCTCAGGCGTGTTGGACTTGGGAGCCGGGACGGTTGTTGCCCCGGCGCCGTCTCGTCCTTCTCCTTGCGGGATCAGCCCTCTCCCGATCCCGCTCTGCAGTCTCCTTCTGGAGCATGACGCTCTCGCAGAAGGAGACCACTGCCCTCCAATTTTCATGCTCTGCCAACATAGCTGACACTACTGCCGGCAGAGAGAGATCTTGCCCTATCCGATCGACCAGGATCCGCCGCTCGGCCGCCCACGCAGGGCACTCCTCGAGCGTGTGCTGTGCGGTATCCTGGTCGCTTCCACAATGGTGGCACTGTGCCGTAACCTCGCGTCCTATTCTGTGCAGGTACGCACCGAAACAACCGTGACCGGTGAATACCTGCGTCAGACGGTAGGTGACGCGCTCGCTCCTTCTGAGCCAGGCTCCGAAGAGTGTCAGGGTGGCCTCGACGACGCGCTTGTTTGTGAACTGCAACCGTAGGCGTTGTTGCCATATCTCGAGTGCGCGCCGTCGAGCCAGCCGCCTCATTCTGTCAAACGCCCCTGAAGGCACGCTTTTCCCACTTTGGCGGAGGGAGATGCTTATTTTTACCTGACTACGGCGAAGCACAAAGGATTTATGATTTTGACCGATATGTATGTTTGTATATTCATTTGTGCCCTCAGATCGCCTAATCTACTTATCGTATTTTGACAAATGAAATGTCGTTGGAAGCGTCGTGTTATTTCGCAGGTTATAGGCTATATGACGTGACGTAAAATTCAACATGGTGGTTCATAGCGGGCATAAACTGCTGCTATAAAATATCTGGTATACAAAGAAAAATAATAACGAGTATGTTCCAAAAATATATAGATTACCTATACATTAACCCATATTCTTTTAATTTTTTTAAGTCCAATTAGTTTGGCTCAACGCTTGTCTAACCACCATCTCTAACCCCAAAATAATTTGAAAAGAAATGTATTTATTAGTTTATCATTATTTTGTGAAATTTTCTTCAAACTTGTTTTGTGCTTTTCCATAGTCGGGTTTTAGTTTTAAAATTTTAATTGTTTTACACTATTCGATTTTGCTTCGCTTAGAAAGATATAAATTTGCAGGAATGCTTACCAAAAGCAGGATAAATATAGAATATTATGATCATAAATAAATACTATATTAAATAGTGTTTCGTATTATTGCAGCATGTAGTAACCTCGTTTAATAAAGCCAATTTACGTGCAATTTACGATTATAGCACTTTCCACTACAATTTGCGTGTGTCACACTGAACACTCAGTTGCTGTTAAACAAGTCTACGAGAATTGTAACAATTTTTGATAATGTACTTTATTATTAGCGGAATAGAGTTGAATTTATATGTTGAGGGATAATTCAACGGGAGGTGAAATAACTTTCGGCGCAATGGGTGGCCTTATATTGCACAGCACGCGTTGTGTTTATGGAGATTCTGACAAACGTGATGACAGCTGTAATTTTTGTTCAAGTAACCTTCAAAGCTAATTAATTATCTCGGAAAGTCTTAAACATTAGGTTGTGAAACGTATGTACTTTCGAGATAACTAACGCTAACTACTTTGAAATTAAGTACTGCGACAAAAGACTGCAAATAGGTACCACGGTGCACGTTATAGTGGCATTCAGCAAGTACGTAAATAAGGAACGTAAACGTAATGGAACTATGAGGTAATTAACCTTTGAGCAAATAAACTGTTTTCCGTGTTGTGTCCAGATTAAGAATATAGCACCACCCCATCTCTGTCATGCTGAAACAACAGCTATACTGCGCTCACAAACTCGCTTGCCAAGCATGGTGAGTACTGGCAATTTCCTCCCAAAATGATGACACAATTGTGGAAATCTATGGCGGAGGCTTTTGCTCAGCGGGACGTCCTTTGGCAGAAATGATGAAATAAAGTAAAAACAGCAAAAAATAAGTTTAAACGATGCAAAATCACAAGTATCTGTCGTGAAAATGGGGCGTGCATCAAGGCTCAATTCTGGGCCCTCTTTTAGTCAGTATATAAATGATTTCCCAAATGAAGGATCTTACATCGAAATATTCTATATGCGGAAGCATCCCTAATATTTAAAATTAGTAGAAAAAATGAAAATCTGAAAGATTTCACGTAAATGAAGCTTATCTAAATGGCTTGCTGCAAATTGTAGTGATTAAGTCGCTGAACTATTCCACATGAGTCTGTAAACTTTCGCTACAGAATATGGATAAAACCAGATACAATGGCTACAACGGACAGTCATCAGGAACATAACCAAATTAACCAAGCTTTGCAGGTGGATTGGTGATTGAACAATATTTCTATGTGTGTTAATGTACACAAAAAGCATTTCCTTTCAGTATAACTTAAAAGAATGTATTTAAGGTATATATTTATTTATATAGAGTACTTATTTAAGTATATATTATGTTTATGCTGTATAGTTGGGTATTTTATCAGTATTCTTAACTGTTGTTTTCTTCCTGATTGTACACTTCATATTGTCCTCTTTTGATTCTATTTTTTTATCAGTCAAAGGTTTGCTGGAAGAATACTCAATGTTGAGTTAAGCTCGCTATTCAATCTTGAACATCTGTGCCATGGCACAAATAAACAATGACGACCCGAAATCACTATTACAACATACCTAGTAGCTAGTACTTGCTGCAACGGCATATAATATATTTATAAAATATTTGGTTTTCCACGGTTCTGCGTCAGCATACAAAGTCTGATTATGAAAGGCCGCTGCGTCGGCACAATACATGGATGGCACACTAGTGAATAAGCGTAGATGTGTACATAGTTTAAGATTAATATATAAGATGTTAATAATGTAAAATAAATCAGTCATTATGTTGAATCCGACTTTGACTCATTACACATCCACCACCTCTCACTGCAGCCAAGACACCTTTAGCCGTCAGTACGATCGATCTTGTGAGCCTGCTTGACCGGCAGTGAGAAAACCATGTCCACACACCCAGATCCCGCCCACCTTCCGCCTGTTACCTTAGGTCTCCTGGTAACAAGTTTCCCTGCCTTCAAACTACAAGATAGTAGGGCTAGGGACTTAGGGACTGTAGGGTATAACTAGGGACTTAGGGTGTGGTAGCAAGATAGGGAGGGAGTATTAAGTTTAATTACGTACGTGGGCGTTGGTTAATAAACATTGGCCCTCGCCCGTACACTCGCCTTTGTACATCATGTTTTATTTTATTTAACAACCTGTATTTTCTGTTTTATGTTGTACAACAAAGAATAAGAATAAGAACATATACAGCTTTACTAAACGCCAATTTTACACGACTACTGACAAAATATATAGCTTTGGCAAATGACAGCCGAAGGGGCTTTCCGCTCAAACACTTCAGGTTGGACACAGGCGCAATAAACCTTGCTGTTTCAGTCATTTTTTCATTTCCTAAGTAAGTCTATGAGGTCAACTCAGGGAGAGCGGACTTTGGTACCTATTATTGTTTTAATTACTTCAAGTTCTTTGACTTGGTTTTACATCTCTTTACATTTTAGGTACCTTATTAACTTAAGTGCTAATTAACACAACTTAATTTGCGTAATGTTTCTAATGTAGTCAAAGCTTACTAATATTTACCTACTTAAATGAATTCGCGAAATGGGTCCTCATACTCATAGAACTGTTTTCTCTACATATTCTAACAAACGTACTCGTATATATGCAAGAATATTTTAATGGTGACTGCTTATATATAAGTTGATATAACTATAATTTATTTGTCTATCAATTTACGCACAGAAAATAGGGCACAACAATTTAACGGGGATGTAAGTATATGGTAAATTTAGAGCTCTATTTTGTCAGCCTGTAAGTGTTCTCTTACAGGGCAAAGGCTTCATCTCATATAGAGAAGAAACGAGCCCTGATCACGATGCATACCCAGTGCACGATGGCGATTTCAGACCAGGTTTCACACGATGTTTCCTTCACCGTTAAAGTCAGTGGTGACTTAGATTAACTAAGAAAGTAAATAATATGACAAAAAAACACACATTCGTACATTCTCGGTTTTGAACCTAAAACATTGTGTTTAAGAAGTCCGAAAGCGTCCAAACTAAAATTAAAATGTAGCCACATAAAAATGTTTTTAACAAAAAATATTTTGGCTGACGGAATATGTTAATAATAATAAAAACAGCTTAAACACTAGGAAGCGGTGAAGGGTGGGCTTATACGGGTGCTGTCTTATGTTGACGTTCAAAACTAACAATTTTATAGTCTATTTTGAATAACAGATTTTGGATTTGATTTTACTTTTAACTGTAGGCCAATAAAGCAGGAACGATCAGAAATTTCCCTTTACTGATTTTACCCTAACATTTTTTACACCTCAATTGCTTTGTGTTGTACATTTGCATAAGCATAAAACCGGAGTGTGTTCATGTACACGCGTTAGAATTTATATTTCTTTTTATACCTCATAAAAAATGTTTCATGCAAGAAGGTAAAACGATAAAATGATCGAAGAAAGATATTAAATAAAATTATCGAACATAATAAAATAAAGTTAAAATTATTATATTAATTTTCGTTCAGGTACAATTTTTTTTTTGTGTTGGTTAAACGAGCCAAATATGTTTAAAATCATTTATTAGAACAATACCAAATTTAATTTGATGACACCATCGTTGTGTCTATGATTCCTTCAATGTCAAGGTTGGATAAAACAATGATTAGTTCAAAGTAGCACGAAATTATTTAAACAGTCCTGGATTATCTACCGATCTGGTTGAGTACCCTAAAATATGACATAAACAAAAGAAGTTTCTTTTTGTCAATTCACAATATTCATATTCAGTAAATACTTAAACAAGGTAAATGTTACTCCCGATCTACAAAGAACATTAAATGTAATGTAAATTACCTTAAAATAAGTAGATTTAAAGCTTAATATTGTTATTTTTAATAAATTTACTTAAGATTTTAATTGAAGATGATTCACCAAGGGATGGAATAATAATGGGTCTGGGAAAATTTGAGCGGAGAATATCATATAAGGGGACAGGAATGCTATGCAACATTTATAGAAAGAACTATTACGGATGCGGAGTTTGGCTAAATCCACTGGAGCAAAGATGTCCCAGAAAGACGAATAATAACTGAGGTTACAATTTTTTTAATGTTTTATAATGTTTTCTGATGAATGAAGGGCTAATAGGTTGAATACTTGTTAGAAGCTATGACTGCTGCCATAATTCATTCCAAAATTTTAAAGGACGTATTCTGTTAAAAGGACTTTTATCTCTGTAAAGAACAGAAGACTAATTAGTATCTCTTATTTGGTTAGCCTGTTTGGCGTAAAAGGCTGCAGCTTCATTTATTAAGATTCACAAGGCAAGCACATAAATCAATTCCGGCTTTATTTAAGTGATATATTTGTATTTGCTTAATTAAGAGAGTAATAATGATATATTTACTGTGAAAATATGATTTAATAAGATCCTGTAAACAGCTAAATTAATCACTAAATATTAAAGCTCTTTGAAAATTACGTCAGTTAGAATCAATACAAGATACTGCTTCTAATATGGCAATGAATTCTCCAGTAAATTTTACTTATTATTATTTTTGTTTTTATTATTACTTTCGGTCGTTAGAGTACTACTACCTACGCATTTTTAAAAGAAAGTCATTTAAACTTATTTCGGTTCGGTGACATTTTTGTTCTTACTTATAAACAAGAGTGACGCACTTTGGTATTATAGATGTCGCATCGAACTTTTTAATTTGTGAAGCGATATAATCGGAACCAAATTGTAAACCAAATTTTTATTTTTAATATGGACCTTTCAGACGAGCTAGGTTACAAATTAATTGGGAAAACTGATTTATTTTAAATACTTTACAACAAACAACTACTAATTTCTAATTGTTTTAGTTTAACTGTATGCAAATCTCTTAAGAAAGATGATGAGAGGACTTGTTAAATTTTACGTCTTTTTTTACATTTGCAGATGGCGTATTTTAATGGCAAGGCTAAGGCTAATTAGTGGTATTAACATTGTTATTCATTCGGAAGAGGTCAAGTGTTAAGCGTCCATTGGTTACTCACATCACTGCTTTGATGGTCAAACGCGCTATTAACGAAACAATTTTACAGCCTAGCGGGCGATTTTTACGTCTTTATGAACTTTTGAAAAACGAAATTAGCGCTAATGAAGTGGAGACCATGCACCGGAAAACTCAGCATGGGACGGCCACCAACTAAATAGATAAACGACCGGGTGAGGTAGCTGGGAGTCGTTGGTTGCGGGCGACATGTAATCATTGTGGAAATCTAGTAGTAAGTCTACGGGGAGGCCGTGCGAGCATACTCAGTAGTGGACGTCCTTTGGACAGTGGTGGTATGATGATGATTTGACGATGTTGGTTTCGTTTCTAAATACGATTTTATCTACTCTCATCTCATTTCATAAATTTCACAATGAGTATATATTGACATACTTTATAAACACAATACCGAAATTTAAAAATATAATCAAATTATAACACTTTTTCTCTAACAAAATAATGTTATAATCCTTTTACTTCTTTTCCATTAGGATATAGGGCAAATCCAAGAAGTTAATATCACTAAGGAGAGTCCATCAATATTTTTTTCTAATTGAACGCATATGCGGATTGCGCCATTTTTATAGTATTACAAAAAAGTTTTGATTTCAATTATTACTTATCTTTGGCAGCGCCTGCTTTAGCGTATGCGCAGTGATGTGCTGGGTTTGGGCGCCATAAATACTTTTAGCTGTACTCTTTTAAGTTAGATTTTTTATTTAGTAGGTTCAATCACAATGTTTGAGATTAGATAAATAAAAGTAATGTATGAAACTGCATATAACTAGGTTTTAAAACACTCATGTGATACTATTAATGCACATTCGTGATTTAATACCACTTATTATGCTATTATATATACAAACAGTTTCATTTATCCTCTCGCGTGTCAATTGCCGGCAGCCGTATAGACACAATAGATTTTTAATTGTGTCTCGTTTTGCAGCACTCAAGTACTATTTTAATGTTATTTGCCAAGGGATTTGTGATTATTGTTATAAAATATGAGAACAATAATATTGTTGATAATTTCATATTATTGTACACTGAATTTGCACTTTACACTGCTTTAACAATATGAAATTCCTTATAGTTAATTTCAGTTTCATACTTATTACATTTACATAATCGCAACTGTACCTAGAAACGTGACATTAGAAACTTACTAAAGTGTAACCGTGGAGGATAATCGAATTAAAATAGGCGTGCTTGTTTCAGCGCAGAATGCGACACGTGCATAAGTTGGCCAACTTAAAGGCTCCGCACAAGTTACTCGTCTGCGAGGCTACAGCGATGCCGCGCGTTGCATAACTAAGCGGTTGAACTAAACTTACGCCACTGAAACTCAGCTTCTTGCTTCCTATGTCGCGCTTTCATTTGTTCCATTAAGAGTTGACTGCGCTATGTCACGTTTGCCACAAATGCCGTAAATTTACACGGAGGTGGTTCTATTGTCTACCTTGTCGTAACAGTTTTATTATATCCTACTTTTATATTTCCATGTCTCTAGACACGTTGCCATACAATTATACAAATTTCAGAATCAGTAATTAAGCTGTCTCATTAACAATGTTAAGTGCTAAGCATCTAATTTTAAATTCTAATTTCTATTCCCTCATTAAGTGCCATTAAAAGTTGAAAACTTTATCGAATACAAACAAAAGAAGCAAATTCTTATAAGAAAGGTAAGTAAATAATTGGGAGACGCCAGACTTCTAACCAAAAGGTAGATATTTTATCGCTTTAAGTGTTGACATCCGGGTTGAAATTGCTCTCAAGAAAGTCTGTGTACACATCCGGCTGAAATCGGATAGAAAATGAAACACGGTACTTTGATAGGCTAAGAGTCTTAACGGAAACAAACTATAAGAGTCCATCAGACTCTTATAGTTTGTACACACACTTTACAAATTAGATACACAAGAACACAAAGACGATATTCTTTAAGTAACAGTGAAAATAAGAAAAGCAGGATCTACGTTTCAGCTGAGAGCAATAGTAGAATTTTCAGTACAAAATATATTTATAAGAAGCTGTTTCAGTTACTTCATTTATTTAAAGACTTTTTTTTCGGGGCCTTTATCTGAGTTGTTTATTATATATAGCGTGGGTATGCGAGCGACGGGTGTATAGAAGCACACATTTAATACGAACTGACGTCTTTTATATTTGACGAACAATTTCTGATATTGTCGTTGGAATCTGTACAACATCAGGGACGGAAATAAAAATCCCTAGCACATTGTAAGTTGCTGGGTATTGTTAAGCAAATCTTCATATTATTGACCTGGTTCCAAGTAAAGTAGGCCGCCCGCCTGACACCCACCGTTGGTGGTTTACACGCCATCTAAGGGTAACCCAAAGTACTTAATAGTTCCAAACTCCCTTATGTGCCTTCTATGACACCCACGGGTTGAGATGGGGTAGCCCTAATCGTAACCATAGCTACACCGTCATATAATATTTTTATTAATAAGCAAATAACTATATGTAATTAAGTTTACGCCAAATGTTAGCCGTCATCGTAACGCTATCAAGAAGGCCGTGTCACTATTTCCGCCTTACTGTCATAGATACGTCGCCGTCGTTATGCCATAATCAAACTTTTCACGCTCGTTCGGATAGTCAGGTGGGTAATGACTACTTATTAGTTTCGCAGGAATGGACAAAATATGCCCTCGAATCGAAAGTTTATTTAGATGTTTTATTTATTTAGGTCGGATTTGACGTTTCTCATATTTTATACCGCGATAAATTTGTATGAGCGTAAACTCTCAAAATCAAAATATCAATGTTAATTATATAAACATTAAATAACTATTGTGCTATTCAAACACTGTAGCGATGCGTATCGTTCATGATAAACAAGTATTATTTTATTTTGACTTACTCTAATTTACCCTGCATCAATATTTACATTACATAAAACTTTTTAACAAAAAAAAAATACTGACTTCAAATACCCTACACGATATAAAAATATTAAAACCACTGAAAAGGAAAAAAACGTTATAAAGTCGGGCGGGGCCAGGTATGCCCCAACCATGGTTCATGCCGACCAACGAGAAGTTATATTTTATACCTGGGTACCTAATTTTTTGTTAAAAAGGTTTATTTGTTTCTTTTTAGTGTAAATAAATTTAAGAACTGTTTTCAACTTGATATGAGTATTTAATACTAAAAATAAGAATGACTCAAATCGGTTCTCTGATCTGAGAGGAATCGAAACTATTAAGACATCATCTAGATAAGCGCAGTCAAATTAACCTGTTTATTGAAGCTGGTTTAAAAACTACTCAATCAAATGTAATGAAGTTTATATGGGACCAATTCAAAAGCATTTTGCATCAGTTAAAATATGAATTGCTCAAATCGGTCTACTAATATCGGAGTAATCGGTACCGGTAAAAATAACAAAATATTAGGTCATTGGGCTCGTTGTGGTAGCTTTTTTCTGGCTCCCATCCCTTAATTTCAACATTGCTAGTTGAAGCAGCGGCGACGGAAGCACTGCGGCGGCGGCACAGCCAAAAATTATGTTGTAGAAACTAATAACAAATCATGTAATTCAGACCTTCACAGTTCATAAAGTTACACAACAATCTGATACAAATTGGAAATAAACAAGAGTTTGTTAGTATAAGATCACTTATTTACTATGTTAATAGGTATACACACACGCACTTCAATGCAGGCTGTCCAGTGCCTACTGAAGCGACTGTCCAGCCTGCTCGCTATCATCTCCAGGATGTTATTAGTACTGACGCGGACTCTGCAAAGCATGGCGGCGCTCCGCTTACGTAGTGTGGCGTGGAAGCCGTCAACGTGCGCGTCCGCAAACATGGTAAACGTGCTGTAAGCCCGCGGCAGCCGCAACAACACCCTGAACGCGTTATTGTATTGGACGCGTAGGGCATTAAGTGGTTTTTGTATGTCAATTGGACTACAGGACTTTTAATAGACATTAACAATGTTTTTTTGAGAGGGGCCAGATCAAATCCATTTCTGCAGAACGACCAGACTCATCAATAAAGCCAACTTTTATTGATCATATGTAATGTTCAGGTGTATTAAAATGTTCCTAGTCGATTGATTAAAGATCTAGATTATCGAGAAAAAAATACAAAAACATTGACTTTCATTATTTATAACCCCCTTGAGGGAATATTGAGTGCGTAACCATAAGTGGACCTCGGTTTTATTGTTGAAAGACAAGTCGTACTGAACGAAACATAAAATTTTATATTGCTGCCCTTTCCAATTACGACCTAAAAACTTTATGTTTTACCTGGGGTATAATAAAAACCCTTATCATCACAGACTCCCGGATTTTCAATTAAACTTTAGGTAATCACCATTTGTTTAGTACAACGAGCGGGCAACTTCGCCAGGTAAAATTGCCAAGTTTCGTCAATCTAATCAAAGTCTTTTTGATAGCCGTTATAATTTAATGCTTGAAGTTTGTTTTACCATATAATATTTATTTGTTCTCAGTCAATAAATGGTGTTTGATGACTGTTAGGGTGGATTTTTCATATCCTCGTCAAATCAGCTAAAGCACTTCCACTGCTGAAACTGACCTGTGTCCCCAATAGATTTCCACAATTGTGTTATCAATGTAGGGATTTTTTATTTTATCTTTCAACATGGTGACGAGACTAGCCAGTTATTCGCCTGGTGATAAGCGCCATGCCAAAACATAACAATTGTAATGCTACCCAGGACTAGTTCTGCGTGGCACCACATTGCGCTTGTCACTTCGAGACATTAAGTTATTTAGTCTCAGCCCAGTAATTTAATTTGCTAGTACTCACAATGTTTGGCAGGCGGTTTGGTGAGCACAGAAGAGCTGCAGTTCCACAGAACGGACGCTGCCCCTCTCATTTAGTCCTCCCTTAGTCGCTTTTTAAGTTATTCACGGGAGAAAATCGCCCTCCGAAGAAACTCGCCTCTTAGTCTTAATACATATATAAGGCTTTTTTCGGGATTCTAATTTCGCATAAAAGTTTCAGATTATCTAGTTTCCTATTTTTTTAGACTACCAGAAAAATGGAAAAGAATTTAACTATGAACCGAAAACGAAAACCAAAATACTAACAAGATAGGTAGTAACTGGTTGCTGTTTTTCACTTTAGCGTTTAGCTGATATCGACAGTCGAGTAACTTACCAAAGGTTTCGACCGATGTTGTAAATGTTATTACCTTCTCCAAAGCTCCACTTATTGCTTAAAAGTAATAAATTAAGTAATGTTGCAAATAAACGCTTTATTGGATACCTACCTATTTAGAACTAATCACGTTGTAGAAGTTTTTCAGTTGATTTCAAATCAAGCTGCTTAGTATACTAGCTTTTGCTTGCTGTTTCGCCAACACCGTTTTAATAATTTTCTTCTAAGTTCTTGCGTTAAATGAAGGTCATTTTTTTACATGTAAATAGGACATACTTTTCTTATTTATCGTGTTTTTACTTAGATTTGATGAAACTAATCGTTACAAATTTCAAAAAAAACAATAGGTTATTTAGATATTTTTTAAATGTTTCTTTTTTAAATGAAGCACCATATCAAACCTGTACGCTTCGACGAACGAAAAATTTGCGGCCGCACCATCGCATTCCACTATTATTTTTATGAAACCATATGCAGATATCCTGTAATTGTCATTCTCACTATCTATGGACTTACTCGCCCTTCCCTAATGATATTATATATTAAAAAAAGTAGATATGTGTCATGCGTACCAAAAGTAAGAACCAAACACCCCCAATTGTAGCACGTTGCAATCACGTCGCCCAAGACAGGACATCGAGCGCACGCTATCAGAATCCGTATTGTTTTATTAATTAAGTAGTAACAATGTCATCGTGCGTATAGAAAATGCGCATGCAAATTATCTATAGAATAATATTCTCGAAGAAAACACAGGCCAAGCAAAGAAAAGAGACAACTATCTTCTATCACAGGTGCGACAAAGACACCGAGTACACGTGTTGTCATTTTGGACAACTATCTGTTTTACTCTCATAGTTTTTATATCTTCTTTCTAATAGCATAGGTGTGTAGTTTTATACCTACATACAGCGAGACTAAATTTTGCGCGCCATTTAATATGGACGTAACATATCAATGACATAATACCATTGCCCTTCCCTAAAGACGCATATGCACCGCAGCTTCTGGTCTCTGATTTGAGAATAGTGGTAAAAGTGAACAAATAAAAAATACACAAATATATAATAACATCAAATTAATATAATAATCCAAACTATACATAATAGTCAAGATAAAATCCATTTCGGTTGGTAGTTTAGGTAAGTTCATTCTGGTATGTGACTTCGTCGAAGATGTCGTCCAAAAACTTAGCTACGGCAGTAGTATTATTATATCTACCCCAGCCCAGATATCTCGTCACTGCAATAACATGGGCACAACAAACTAGTGCCCCAGTCTCATAGAGCAGATGATATAACGGCTAGTACGATTCATTGTGGTATCGGTTTAGTTCACAAACATAAACACACTGAAAGTAGTCTTTGTCTCGAATATCTTCCATTTCTATAGTTGGATAGCGGAGGAACGAAGTTCATCTCAACGTAAAGCTCTTAGTACCTAACGATAAAGATGACTAAAACATCAACAAATGGTTCAAACGAACAGCATGACAACAGAGTAACCGATCCGGCCATAGATGATACATATACGAGTATATACTGAGAGATCCGCCAGTGAAAAAAATAATTTGACATGGTCAGACTTGTCAGGCCCAATGTTTCCAGTCATGTCACGTTATAGGTTTTGAAATTGTTAATCGATAATAGTTGATTATTGGTATTTTTTGATTAAATGTTTTTTTAATTAACCCCTTCATAACATTATTATTGTTTGTCGAAGATATATACCCTATAACTAAGATTTGAATAAACAATGGCTTAATGACAGTTGGGCATTGTTAACAACAGTTTTAGCTGTCATTTCACACAATATGAAATCTCTCCTCACTAAATAAAAATCGCTGTTTAGCTTCGCCATGGGACGCAGTATCATATCATACGTATAGTCACTTCAGTTCGAGGCGCCTACTCGGAATAATACAATTTAAAAACCTACACGCCAGGCTTATGAATGTTACATGATTAAGCAATCAATGAAGCAATTATGATGTTAACCATAATCCAGACAAAAAAGATAAAAAATAAGCGACAAACGATTGTTTGTGGATCTGTTGTTTTTTTTAACTTTTCTTTGATTAGTACAGTTTTCATATAGTCCCATTGAATATGTATTATGCTACGTCATCTGTCTTGTATTTTTATAAAGCTGAATCCGAGTGAATCGATTATATTAAATCGTCGCGAAATACTGGCAACTGCTCAAGTCAAACGTATATAGTCATTCACGACACCCACCAGAAGAGATAGGGTGGTGCTATTCTTAGCCGGCACCACTAATAATCCAAATACGAATTAAACGTATCACAGAATGTAGATGGAAATGCGGATAAAATTTACTCCCTTAACAGGCTTCAAAACTCCTTATTTATTTGTTTCAGAATTCAACTTAGCACCATTTGTACCTATCTAACGTTTTGAGTATCAACAGATCTATTCGCATCTATAATAATTGAATTACCACCGACAGAGCTTGAAGCATTAACAAGTTAATGTGGGAATGTGCTGGCCATGTCTGTCGAAGGACCGATGTCAGTTGGAGCAGACAAGGCCTTGAGTGGAGACTGTGAATCGGCAAATGTAATGTGGGACGCCTCCCGACCAGATGGGCCGACAATCTGAAAAAAGGTGCTGGGACAGATTGGATACGGACAGCAGAGGACCGGATGTTGTGGTGCAGCTTGCGAGAGGCCTATGTCTAGCAAAAGACTGCGATAGGCAGCAATAAGAGGCGCTCATAGCCAGTTGCACTCACTGATCAGTAACCGATCGGTGAAGTTATGCAACGCTCATTGCAGTCAGTCTATAGATGGGTGCCCGCATAGTAGCTTTTGTACTGAGAGTCTCCGTATTTTGGAAGGCACGAAATATCGCTGGTTCCGCTTGTTGTTATTAGACTCCACTCGTTAAGCCAAGTCGGGTGGTTTTAGGTGGCTTGAACAACTCTTACACAAGTTTGGCCACTAACTTCATGAAAAAGAAGTGGAAGACTGGGACAGGTTAAGTCGATTGATTGATAATTATTTAACCTTTATCGTTGACATTGTTTATACTAATTGCCGTGTGGTGCCGGCTACGAATAGCACCACCCCATTTCATCCCGTGGGTGTCGTAAAAGGCGACTAAGGGATTAGCCGGAGGATGGGCAGCAGCGTCCTTCGAATACATTAACAACTCAACTGCGATCGGCAACCCGCCTGCCAACCGTGGCGATTATGGCAGAACCCTCCAATGCTCATTGAATTTGAACCGGTCTGGGTGTGTTATATCCTAATATATCACACCCAGACCGGTCGTTGTTGCGATCTATGGGGGAGGCTTGTGTCCAGCAGTGGACTTTATTCGGCTGAAATGATGATGATGTACTACTGTACTGTACTGTAGTACTGTAACGGCTCTTGTTAAAGTAACTGATGACATCCGACTGGCCATGGAGAATAAGCTTCTTACAGTTCTGGTACTATTGGACTTTAGCAGTGCATTTAATTCAGTTGATTTTGATATACTCTTGGGAATCCTGTCCACAATGAATGTTACTCCTTCTGTAATAGCTTGGTTTAATTCGTATCTTCGAGGACGCTCGCAGTCGGTTCGATCCGACGAGGCCTCCTCTGAGTGGTGTGATCTTGCTGCGGGTGTTCCTCAGGGTGGTGTCCTTTCTCCTCTTCTCTTCTCTGTTTTTATAAACGCCGTCACTACAGTTATAGCTTCAAATTATCATCTCTATGCAGACGACTTGCAACTTTATCGGCATTTTAAAATTGAAGACCTTCAAGAAGCCATTGATGCTATTAATAATGATCTGCAGAATATCAACCAGTGGGCTAAATCATTTGGCCTCTTAGACAATCCAACAAAATCACAAGCAATCATTATTGGCAGCAGATACTTCTACGGTCTATTGGATCACCAGTCTCTCCCACCAGTGTTGTACAACTCTGTCACCATAGCCTACTCGAGAAGTGCAAAAAATTTGGGTGTCTATATAGACTGTCACCTGTCTTGGAATATCCACATTGCGGAGGTTAGCAGGCGGGTGTATTGCTCGTTCCAGGCACTCAAACGTCTCCAGAAGTTCCTGCCATTTCAAACAAAAATTACTCTCGCCCAATCTCTTCTTCTCCCACTTCTAGACTATGCTGATGTCTGCTTTCTTGATGCAACGGAGGATCTTCTAAATAAACTCGAACGTCTGCAGAATTTGTGTATCCGCTTCATTTTCGGCCTTCGAAAGTACGACCATGTGTCCGAATTCCGGACGCGATTGAAGTGGCTACCCGTTCGGCGACGTCGAGATACTCACATACTTTCTTTTCTCTTTTCTGTTCTTCACAATCCTAATTCTCCTGCATATCTTCGGGATCGCTTTGAGTACCTTGTCCCCAGAGG
The DNA here is from genome assembly GCA_947459985.1 of Diloba caeruleocephala. Classification (NCBI taxonomy): domain Eukaryota; kingdom Metazoa; phylum Arthropoda; class Insecta; order Lepidoptera; family Noctuidae; genus Diloba; species Diloba caeruleocephala. Next base: position 12,387,119 of record OX381618.1, read on the forward strand.
GAAACCTTGCCGCACGGCCTCTTCTCTTCTCCTTCATACTCCTCGTCACACTTCAGCTTGTTATGATGAGTCATTCACTGTACGTGCAGTGCGCCTTTGGAATTCGCTTCCTCATTCCTTGCGTGATAGCCCTTCGTCTGATGTTTTCAAGAAAAGAATTAAGGAACATTTTCTTTCAATATGACTTAGTAGTATATATGTATTATTAGATATTGGTATATGTATGTATGTATGTATTATTATTATTGTTGTATATTTTTGTTTGTGACTTATTTTCTAAGTATATCTTTATTTATATACCTAATATGTTATGCATTTTAATGTACTTTTATTTTATAAATATCTGGTATTGCTTCATTCTTGTTGTACACTTCATTAGATCCTCATATTAATATTACTCTGTCACTCAAAGGTTTGCTGTAAGAGAACTCAATAGTGAGTTAAGCTCGCCTATGTACATCAACTTTTCTTTAGTATTGTTTAAATCTGTAAATATTGTGTGCAATAAAGAATAATAATAATGATGTTGAGACATGATAGACGCAGTATAAACACTGTAAAGTCCTCATCATATCAGCCAAAAGACGTCCACTGTTGAACAAAGAGCTTCTCCATAAACGACCGGTTACATGCCGTGTGTCGTCATTTTGAGGGGAATTTGTATAGCTACTGTCCCACAAAAGGGACGCTGCTACCCATCCCTCTGGTTTAGTATCCCTTAATCGCCTTTAATGACATTCACGGGAGGCGATGCAGTGGTTAGTGGTTTCTTAATTACCAGCGGAGTGAAACTATCATAAGGACTGAAAACATATACACATAAAATATAGTCTTTATTGCTTGACGAGGTAGGAGCCATATAACATACATATATTATACTACAAAAATGGGAGCATATTTTACAATAACATATACGTAAGGAAACATTAATGGGTTATTGATGTTTGTGATAGCATTTATTTCGAGTACCCAGTCCATATGAGAGATATACATAGATTCACTACCCTTCTGGAGCGAAACATTGAGTATTTAAACCTTAGATACAGCGTTAAAATGAACTACAATTACAATGTACGAATATCTTGGCCAAACCGTATATACTACACGGAGAAAAATAACAAGAAGTTCTAGCGCGATTGCATGATATAACGTCCATATAAATCCAAATGTAGGCAAGACGGAGCTATGTGGTAGAAAACCCAAGGATATTTTCGTTAGGGTCGCCCCGGATATCTCATTTGTCAGGAAAACCTCAAGAGCCAGATAAAATGAACGGATTCAGAGCTGGTGAAAGTGCGAGTTGGGTGTATAATATTTCATGCTCAGTTTTACAATAACACCGGCTTCGTAAACGTTTGGGAACAATCTATCTTTCGAAGAGAACATTAGGTAAATTGATCAATCAAAATGTGCTGGTAGCTGGTATTTAAATATGTACTTATAAATATTGTGCAATCATATTAAGGAGATTTACTGTAACGATTGTATTTAAGTAATAAACAATTTTTATGTTTCTCTATTCACGGGCTTATATTCGTTGTAATCTTCTAATAGATAGTCTTTTGATAGGCTTTCGCGGGGACATGGGTTTAACACGCAGAGATCCTTTAGAGAATTTTAATCTATAATGTAATGGGACACTAATCGGGGACTCTCCATGGCTAGCTACACTATAAAATGCTGTCTCGGATTGTCCCCGGAGGTGTAAAACTATTGTATAACATGGAAACTACAATTATAAGGTCTATTGTAATAGCTGCTTAATGGATTATATACTTCTGAAAACGGAAACAACGGCGTCGGCCTTTCAACCTTTAAAGTGAAATTCTGTGGTAGACGGTGACTTGCCACTCACAAGACGGGCCCCCCAAATGGCCACCACTATAGGCGACAAGGGGCAACACCAGTGTGAGCGGTTATTATTATTATTATCTGATTGATGGATTGGTATAACGGTTGTAATTTTAACACCCCATCTTTATAATAATCTTTATTAATAATATTGCCGTGTGGTGCCGGCTCAGAATGCCACCACCCCATCTCCTCCCATGGGTGTCGTAAAAGTCGACTAAGGGATTAGCCGGAGGATGGGCAGCAGCGTCCTTCGAGTACATTAACAACTCAACTGCGATCGCCAACTCGCATGCCAAGCGTGGCGATTATGGTAAAACCCTCCAATGAGCCCACAACACATCCATATCGGTGGTTGTGGTGATCTTTGGGGGAGGCCTGTGTCCAGCAGTGGACTTTATTCGGCCGAAATGATGAATGATATTAATAGTATACACTCATTATTGGTGTTGGTATCCGAACTAAGCTGAGTCAATAAGCCTGTATGGAGAGTATCGGAATAATAGTAAACTTGAAACAGAACATAATAAACTATAGGAACTATTGGATAAATATAGATATTTTTATTTGGTTGTGCATATATCCACTCCTCTAAATTCATGAAAAGTACATTTTTCACACTCACACTAGGCCTCATAAGAAAGCTCAAGGTCACTCAGCGAGCTATGGAGAGAGCTATGCTTGGTATTTCTCTACGAGATCGAATCAGAAATGAGGAGATCCGTAGAAGAACTAAAGTTGTCGACATAGCTGAAAGGATTAGTAGACTGAAGTGGCAATGGGCAGGGCACATTGCTCGTAGAACTGATGGCCGCTGGGGCACAAAGGTTCTAGAATGGAGACTGCGCACCGGAAAACGCAGCGTGGGACGACCTCCAACGAGGTGGACAGACGACCTGGTGAAGGTCGCTGGGAGTCGTTGGATGAGGGCGGCATATAACCGCTCGTTGTGGAAATTTAAGGGGGAGGCCTTTGTTCAGCAGTGGACATCCTGTGGCTGATATGAATGAATGAATGAATGAACATTTTTATATTTTTTTGTCGTTCCATTTATTCTTGTAGTACTTCGAATTAATGAAATCATTTTGACAAATGGTTTACTAGTTTTCATTTGTCCACTAAATGGTACATATCGGATTCTAAACAAGTGCTTCTCTTAGAAGTCAAGCAAGTCAAAATGGACTGTTAAGTATCTACAGTATGTAGCTGTTTACAGGCTTCTAAGACAGTCCTTATTTAACTCTTATTGGATGATTGGATCAGATGCATCTAAAATAATACACCTAATGAGAAATACGTATTGTAATTCCATGCGAAATAGTTCACACTCACACTGTACTCACTCACAAAAGTAATATTGGAAAACACTTCGAATGCTCATACTTCTACTTTTTCGTTGTGATCGCATTGCGCACCGTTTTATATGAGATTGCAAAGTTGTAAAATAAAAGTTGTTCCTCCACAAATATAATAACTTTGTTTTTTTAATGTTTTGCGCAATCAAAATTTAACGCTACTGTGGGTACGTGCGGCTTACGGCTTTGGACTTTCGCAAATACAGTTAAGCCAATTTCATCTTTATTTTTATTTCAGAAGAGCAAGTTTTTCAAGTCGTATAAATATTATTCAAGGTTATGGTACGGCCAGAAGTTTGATCATTTGAATCTTATGACTCAAGGTCTTAATGATCAGACATAGCCTTCGGCCTCTTTATATTTCAATAAAAATACTTAAGTGCTTTAGCGTACCATTAGCACATTTTACATATACTTCTACTGAAATGCCTTGTAGAATGAATAATTTAATATTGACATTTAGTAGGAGTGTGTTAAAATATACACGAAGGAACCTCTATCTCAAAAATTCAAGTTTTGAAACAACTTCCAGTTAGTTTTTAAATATTTTATGCATAGTGTAGACGTCTTTGATGTGTAACTGAATGAATTTCACTTTGACTAAAAATGAATTCCAACTCCAAGTTATCCAAGTTGCAAACTGTAAAAGAGGGGATAGAAAACATGAAATTCAATTCCTATTTCCGTTTTCGCCTAAGATCTAATGAGGAAATTAAATCATTCCAAGGTTTGAACTGTGATAGCGATTCAATGTGGAAGTCGCCCGAGAGATTTATTGATTTATTTAGTTTTATGATTCCACTTCGGCGGGTTACATTGCTCGTTGAACTAATAGCCGTTAGGGCGAAAAGGATCTCGAATGAAGAATGCGCACCTGAAAACGTAGCATGGGGCGGCCTCAACGAGATGGATAGACGACCTGGTGAAGGTTACTCGGAGTCATTGGATGCGGTGGCATGTAACGACCTGGTGAAGGTCGCTGGGAGTCGTTGGATGAGAGCAGCATGTGACCGCTCGTTGTGGAAATCTAAGGGGGGGGCCTTTGTTCAGCAGTGGACGTCCTGTGGCTGATATGATGATTAAAAAAAATCGCTGTTGTGTCTATTCTACGAAGGCGAACGTGTTTTAGTACTTAGTTTAATTTTAAAAGTGTACTGTTCAGTGGCCATTCTAATTCCTCTCCTAACATCCTAATAGCAAAGAAGAAAATACTGGATAAAGCAGTAAAGCCCGTATTTACATTTTTTCTGCATCGGACGGCCTTCAGCTGATATAAAGATGATACAATATGTACAAAGGCAGACTTAACGCCTTAGGCATTTTATACCAGCCTAACTTAGGGTGATGCAGAGATTTAACCTGGTAGGTAGGTGAATTAACGAAATTGCGCGACTAGGATATTAATCTAAACATAATTATAACTGTAACTTTTACATTTTGAGTAATATATATTTGTCAATATAAATGTATAGGTACCACGGCAATAAAAGCAATTAATAATAATATAATCATGAAAGGTAGACGGCGTTGTTTCAGTTTTTCTCAAGTATTCAATTCATTTAGCATCCATTATAATATCCGTTTCATACAATAGTTTTAGACCTCCGGGGAAAATCCAAGAGTGCATTTTTATAGTGCATCCATGGAGAGTCCCTGGTTAGTGTCCCATTATATTTTCGCTTAACATTCTCTAAAGTTTGATCGGATTCCTTCTTATAGGGAATATAAACCTATGAATAGAGAGACATACAAATATAATACCTTCATATGCAAATAAAATGTTAAATAAATATTTAAAAAATCGCTGTTGTGTTTTGGGTACGACGCGTAGAATTCTCACGTGATGCGAGCTTAACCGGCACTGTTGGTGCAGTGGCTGATACAGTCGGCGGCTGAGCTCCAGGTCGTGGGTTCGATTTCCACACGGAACAAATATTTGTATGATTTGCTGGTAGTTGTTCCGGGTCTGGGTGTTTGTATGTTGAATTCGTGTCTGTAAACGCACCCACAACACAGGAGAAATCCTAGTGTGGCGCAATGTTTATTTAAAAAAGAAAAAGACAGTACTAAATATTGAAAGTGAGAAGTTAGATCAGTATTAGTAATTCTTAAACTTTCGCGAATTTAATACATGAATCTAAGATAATGACCGTGACCACGGTCAGTGCAACTTGATCGAAACGTCATACATACTGGATCAGCATACAATTATGGCAGACAAAGCACATAACAGACCCAGACCGGCGGGCTGATTACGTAAGTCGCGGACGCTTTGCGACAGGCGTAATTGGCGCAGATGCCGTTCTTAAACGTCATTTTTGTATTACGTATTTGCCGATAGCGATTAAGCAGAGAAGATCGCTGACGCACAGTCTGATGGACGATCAATGAACTAAAAATTCCTCGGTTTCAATTTCAGGCTCTTTTCCACTAGGAATCCTTAGATGCGCGATAACTGTTATCGCGTCTGCTGCTGTTTTTAGCTAATACGGGTGCGGTACTAGTGGCGTTGTTTGTGAGGCCTCATAAGATTTGAATCGGCTGAAATGACGAATCTTCAATTCCTCCTATTAATTACGGTATATTTTATCAGCCTTACCTTAGAGTTAAATCGTGTATATAATGAACCTTGGGTAATGAAGTCAGTCTCAGTTGCACAGCTAAAAAAGAATAAATTATCAATTTAACTGAATATAGGCCTTTCCTTTGTCATAAATTATCTTTATCCTAGATATTAATTCAACAAGCCGTTATATAAAGCCAATTACGCACATTCAGCATTTGCACCACGGTATCCATATAAAAAGGGGGCTTTTGTTAATGAGGGTATAAAAAGTTCCCTTTCTGAATTATTTGTCTGAATTTACATTTTAATTGGAAAGAAAGCGTTACAGCTTTTGTGCACAACAATAATTGTGTATGTTGTGTGTGTCGTTACTTTTTCAGACTGTTTTTATGTCTTCGTTTATATCTTTAACTAAATAAAAATACGTTTTGCATAGAGATGCCGTGTGGTGCCGGCTACGAATAGCACTAACCCATCATCCCGTGGGTGTCATAAAAGGCAACTATGGCATTAGGCGGAGGATGCAGGCAGCAGCGTCCTTTGAGTACATTAACAACTCAACTGCTATCATCAACCCGCCTGCCATGCGTGGCGATTAGGGCAAAACCCCCAAATGAGCACCCAAACCCCAAGACAGCTTGCTGTGGCGATCTTTGGGACAGGCCTGTGTCCAGCATTGCACTTTATTCAGCCGAAATGATGATGATAGTTATGAGATGGTATTTCTGTTCAACGGTATCTGCCTGCCATGTGACTAAATAATTGTAAAAATCTATGGGGGAGGCCTTTGTTCAGCAGTGGACACTCTTTGGCTGATATGACTATGATGCTTGGCAGCAGGCGCTGCAGTGGTACATACGTAGACGGATTTTTTAAAATTAAGAGACCTACACCTAAAATGGGTGAGTTGGATGAAACGATTACTAAATACGTTTGTGTACGGTAGTTGTGCAACAAATTACAATCTAGTGTCAATATACTGAGACTATTACTAGTATATTTATAAATCTATGGGGGTGCCTCTTTTCAGCAGTGGACACACTTTGGCTGAAATGAAACAAAAACAAAATGTGTGACTTGGATGAAACGCTCACGAAATATGATTGTATACGGTAGATATACATGGCATGGTTAGTGCAGTGGCTGACACAGTCGGCTGCTGCGCTCTGGGTTTTGGGTTCGATTCCCGCACGGAACAAATATTTGTATGATCTGCAGGTAGTTCCGGTCTGGATGTATTGTGTGTGGAATATCTGTCTATAAACGCACCCGACACAGGAGAAATGTTAGTGCGGGGCAACGTGTTTTAAGAAAAAAAAAAACCTAAATTGTAGTGTGTGAGACTTTTACTAGTGACTGTATTTACCCTTTTTACGATATAGTCTTGCTTATTAGAGGCACTGATTCACATTTCAGTTCCTGAAATCTAAATTACTTACAGTAAACAAATAACTGTGCATTGTTTGATCATCAAACTTATATTTTTAATGACTTACAACGAAACAGTTAATTTTTTACCACATTTTCTTAATTTGATAAATCCGCTGTTCCATATGTTTTGTTACCAAAATAAAGATAAACTATTCTATTATACAGTGTTGTAAAGCGGAAAAATATTGAATCTGCTTTTCTACTGACCATGTGAACGCTGCGGTAAACCAATATTGCTTGCTTGCAGGTTAGTGCTATCTTTTTTACAGCCAATTCTGTCTTTCTTCCATGTAGGTGACTGAACATCCTGTCAAGGCAGTTTGAAAGTGTAAAGGGAAAGACCCTTAAATACGATTCTCTATATTTGTATATATATATACTCAGTTGTTTGTTACGCAACAAGCATACAAAGAGAAAATTACGTAGAGGAGCACGCCGTCCAAATAAAAACCGTGCAATTTAAATCAACAATAATTGAGATAAGCAAATATCTTAAGATAGAAGGAAATATCCAGCTTATATTTTCAGTTCGTGTTAATTCGCCTGGGGAATAGGTAGGTAATCGTCGCAGGCATTCTTGGTGCCATCAAAGCGTTTTATCGCACGTCGGGGGAGACATTTCGTCGTCCGTTTTAATAATGATTAAAATTTTGTTTGTATACCTAATCCCTACAGGGCTTTAAAATAAGCGGATGTGACCAGATGTGGAAATGATAGGGAAAACAGATAGACAGTAAAGCCGGTACACAGGTTATGATGAAGCACGGGTCACACAGTAAGCGTTTTATACAGCATTAAATAGAACAGAAAATGTTAAAGTGAGGGATGTTATCGGATGTTGGTCCCTGTACCCCTAGTACGAGTTTCTTTTCACGATCAAAATGTAATAGTAAAACTACACGTTTACCGCGTTTGGCACTGCGATTGGCCCACGCCAAACTCTTGAACCAATTGTAGCATGGAACGTGGTAAACGTGTAGTTTACTCTTACGTTTCGGTATTCAGTGATGAAGCCCTATGTCTATGGACTGTCGAACGCTGGTATTTAGTATTCCAGCGTGGACATACTAGTGTTAGTGACAAATCTCGCGAAGGACGCCCAAAATCCGCCTTCACTGAAGATAACATCATTGCTGTGAGACAACTAATTCTCGAAGATCGTCATGTAACGTATCGAGAGATAGAAGCCCTATTAGGTATCTCAGGGACAACCATTCAGAAGATCTTGCATGAAGCGCTTGGTGTGAGAAAGCTAGTTTGCCGTTGGATACCGCATCTGCTTTCCGACGATCACAAGGCGGCCCGCGTCAGATGGTGTAAGAAAACTCTGCAAAGGTTCAACCGAGGAGAGTCAAATAACGTCTACGATATCATCAATGGTGACGAATCTTGGATTTATGCCTTCGATCCTGATTCCAAACAACAATCTACAATCTGGGTCTTTCAAGACGAGCCAAAGCCGACTAAAGTCGTTCGTTCTCGAAGCACTTCAAAGAAGATGGTGGCCACGTTCGTTGGAAAAACCGGCCATGTTGCGACTATTGCTCTTGAAGATCGTAGAACGGTTAACGCAGAGTGGTATACCACAGTTTGATTACCACAAGTCATCGCCGAACTTCGAAAATCTAACTCAAAGCGACGCATCATCCTGCACCACGACAACGCAAGCTCACACAGCGCTCGTCAAACGATTGAGTATTCGAAGTAGGAAAAAGTAGAAATTCTTGACCATCCTCCATACAGTCCTGTCCTAAGCCCTAACGATTTCTTTACATTTTCTAAAATTAAAAAAAGTCTTCGTGGTCAAAGGTTCCAGTCTGGTGAAGAAGCAGTCGACGCTTTCAAGTCAGCCATTTTGAAAGTGGTATAAATGTTAGAGTAACTGATTTGAGAGAATGAAAAAGTGTATTAAGCTACGTAGTGAATACTTTGAAAAACATTAAAAAGTAAGGTTCTAGTTGTGTTTTTTTTCTTCAAACGACAAAACTTAAAAGGCATGCCTGGTACCTAACTGGACAGTTTGTCCCAGATAGACATACTCGTCAACAACTTCGAGAACAGAGCTCGCAACGGATATTGTGATTGGCACGACATGGGCATTCGACGTGTCTTTCGTCTTGCCCTTGTTCATTTTAAGGGCCACCTGTTGGGAAACCCTGTTGAGATCATCGAGCATTGTGCTGAGCTCTTGCAGCGATTCTGCCATGACTACGATGTCGTTGGCAAATCGAAGGTGAGTGACATACTCGCCATTGATGTTAATGCCAAATCATTTCCCCTCCAGCAGCTTGAAGGCATCCTCCATTGCAGCGGTGAACAGTTTCGGGGAAATGACGTCCCCCTGTTTCACACCTCTCTGAAATGGAATTGCCCCCGTGCTCTGTTCATGTACTCGAACCGACATGGTGACGTTTCTGTATAAGCACTTCAACACTTCAATGTACCAATAGTCAATGTGGCACCGCTGCTGCTAGTTTAAGTACCAGATGCAATTAAATAATATATGTAGTACGAATAAGGTTTAAATACAGAATGAATGCAAACATAAAGAAGGTTGCTAGAGAAGCCACTGGGGACCTCTGCAACCGGTCTTACATTAGAATACCAGTATTCCCCACTACGAGGGAGTATCAGACTCAAGTAACCTGTCATACTAACCAGTTGTTAGGACATGCAGTTCATTGCATGAAAATAGAGGCTGACCGTTTGGTAAACGCTAAGAATGGGACCACCCCATGTCATCTCATGGGTGTAGTAAAAGGCGACTATGGGATTAACCTAAGGATGGGTAGCAACGTCATTCGAGTATATTTACAACTCATCTGCGATCGCCAGCCCAGCCCTAGCGTAGCGATTATGCCAAATACCTCCATTTAGCACACAACACAAACCGAAACCGATCATAGTTGCGATCTTTGGGGGAAGCCTATACCCAGCGGTGGACGTCATTCGGCTATAATTATGAGACGCCGATAGCTTAATGTGCTTTTAGAACAACAGTGCAGTCTTTGCTGAACGTTAAGAAGGATTAGGTACCTATCCGAGTCGCTTGTTGCAGGTTCGTTACTTAGCCACGTACATTGATCGATCTGTGCAAAAAGAAAGATAAGATTTTGTAGCCATGCGTATAAAAATGAATGTTTCTTTGTTTGTTTGTCCCGTATGCGTTCCATACCATTCATCCAATTAATATAAAAAAAATTACAGTTGTTGGCACTTGCGTGAACGTTTCTGCCGTAGAAAAAGTAAGAAACGGTATAATTGAAAGAAGCATTGCAGCGAATGTCATTAGCTAGTGTATGATATAAAAAACATGCATAAACAGGCTAGAATAAAAACTTAAAACTAACTCATATCATAACATGTTATGTATCTCAATCGGGATTGTAGTTCAGCATTTATAGAAACACATAAGTGTAACTCAGGCTAGTATCAAAATCTATCACTAACTAGCGGTTGTGGCTTATATAAAGGGCCGGGATGTTCGTAATTACGTCCCAATTACGTTTCCAAACATACTGACCTCGCCTGTATTAACCACAGTCGCTGCATTAGTGGCCACAGAGGTTAAATTTCACAGTCGTTGTAAAGGTGCCAGATTATCGCTTCTATTAGTTTGTTTAGAATCCAGATCTTAAATTATAATCGCTATTACTATCATAATTGAATCCCTGGAATTGTTTGTGTAGTCTAAATGGTCCTTTAATGTATACAATTACACAAATATTTACAGATTGTGGTCTAGAACTAGAAATATATCAGCATTTTGTGGTTTCATACATTGTCGCAAATGTTTACTCACACGTTGTTTGGTTTAGTTTATGGCAACATTAAATGTGTTATCTTTTGTTGTCTAAACATTTATAAAAGCAAAACCTTGTGTTTAATTGTGGACATTCATAATATTTCTCATGTTTTTATACGTAAGTCATTGGATATTTTTTGTACGTTGTGCAAATATTTATTTTCGTCGCTGTTCTACTGGAAAATGCATAATAAGCGGCCTTTGTGATTTGTACTGTTTTCCATACATTCATTTCATTATCAACTGTGGGCACCCCATTTTGGTTGTTGTGTTTGGTCCATTCAAATATAACAGGATTGCAGACAGCATTTTGTTTCCCGTCATTAATCGTAAGCCACGCGTCTCGTTTTGGTTGGCTTATCTTAATGGGTGGGAGCACGCAACAACACGAGCGTTTCACCAACCAATCTGTATTGAGTGAGCGGATCTTCATGCTATTGTTGCCTATAGTATTGTCAAAAAATACGATGTATTTTATTTTTGCGTTTGCTTTTGTATAAGTATTGCGTAATGTAATTTTGAGAAAGCTTTTTTAGGTCGTGTTTAGTGATTTAGATGTTGTAGGAATACTTAGATTTTATTGGTAACGTAAGTACTACTAGGTTTACATTACTAAATTGGTATTATTATCTTTTTCGTCTTTCCTAGGGACTTTACACTGAACGGCTGCTACCTAAAACTAACTAATCACCTCCATCGGTTTATACCGAAATCATTCAGTAAGACCCGTTGTCAGAATTTTGCATTTCTTGCTGCCTATAACGGCTGTGATAGGTATTCGTTCCATAATTGGGACTGCGGCAGTTTAGCGTTCTCTCCGAAGCTAGAAGAGTATCGATGTTGAAAGAATAGTCACCCATTCAAGACTTATGCCGGTTATACTACAGCAAGAGGATAACTAACTTGGTATCTAAAAAAAAGTTTTACGTTACTTCAAGGTATGATAACGTGCATATTTAGATGGTTACAGATAGATCTATTCGCAAAAACGCGCCTTACTATTTTGTGTGACAGGTACCCACTGTGATTAATATTAGTTGTGCAAGCGTAAAGATCTTCAATTAGTGCATGGCGATAGAACTAATAAAACTGCAATTTATAATGCACACTTGCACGCGCGTCTTTGTGGATTGAACCATCCACCATACTTGTATATAATTAATGACATAAATTAGTTGAATGGATACATTTTTATGTTATGTAACTATTTGGAAAGGTACAAGGTATTTTGGCGGTTACGTACATACATAAATGAGAGTCTGCTGATTCCCAAACAAGGCGGAAAACCTGTCATGGGAGTCAGTTTTCTCCTATCTATTGGCAGAGCCCACGTACAATATTTGATTTTGATTCGGGACTTAGCTATAAATTAATAACAATGCTTCTGTTTCCTTTTAAGATATGTTATAAAAACATGAAATACTAGAAATTGTTGTTGCAGAAAACGGCGTGTATGTGTAAAAAATATTTCGTGGCGAGTGTAGATTTGTTGTAAATAAAATTTAACGATTTTTTTTAAGTGATACAATTAACGTAGTGGTACAAACGGTAAGTAAAATTACTCTAAGAAGGTAATATGAAATTTAATCGTCATAACTACCGACCGCTGAAAGAGACGTAAAAGAAAATAAATGAAGAGCTAATTTATGGATAGATATAGGCGTTTCTTTGAGAATTTGGTCAGCATTAAGGGAGTGAAAAGTGAGGAGTTTTCCCCAGCATCAAAAGTGAATGGAACTTCGCAAATACTTCAAGGAATTTAATGAAAAAAGTTAGCGAAATCTTCATAAAAATTGCACCCTTTTGGCCACGGGGTTTGATAAATTTTATCCTGGAATAATTAATCAGGAAATTCTGATTCGGGAGAGCGACTATTTCCTAGTCGGGTGTTAAATGATGAAGTTGATTATGGTTGCGAGATTTCCTTTTCTATTTCCCTGTTTGAATATCTACTATTTAGTCAGTTCTCCACCATTAAGTACAGGGCAGAAAGGCATATGAGCATCATTGTTACAAAATTAAAATTTAAATGTATTGTGAGAAACGCGGTAGGTACAAAACGTCATTCTATCTACTATCGTCGTCGCATTATACCCCGATAATACGACGTGACGCAATTATATTAATAAGAGATACACGCGTTGCACGTCGGAACCCTACAAGTAGAGGTCAACTTTGCACTGTGTATACCGAAATCACATCAAACGTACATGAACACACTGATGAACAAAGATATTTCCGAAACAAGGAGGACATGTGAGGATATAATTTTTGACTGAAGCAAATCGGGTATCGTTCTCATTAGTGAGGAAAATATTAACAGAATTTATTTATATATTTTAACTTTTATGTACATTGAGTATACACAAGGTGGACTTAATGCCCTGGGCATTCACTACCAGTCAACCTGTGGGTTAAAAAAGCACTTTGATAGAGGTACAAAATCAAGCTACAGATAATGTTGAAATAGACTAAATTAAAAACAGGAATACATACATACAATAATATAATAATAGATACTATATAACATTACATTATTATAAATAGTTAAAAAGAATACATGAAAATAAAAATATCTGATATAAATATTAACTCTACAAACAAAGACCGTTTGACAGATCAATATTGTAACAATTTCAAAAATTAGTTTATTTAATACCTACATTAAATACATTTATTTTTGGATTAGAAATGATAACATATATTGTCATAGCATCTAACAAAGAAAATGTTATCTAAGTAAATATTTGACTGTTGGCGAGCATGAACATTTGAAGGTAACAAATACTTTAATTTTCGATATATTTAAATAAACATTTGTGAACACGAAAATTGTATTAAGTGCGAAATCTTTATAGCTCTTGTTACCCAAACACTCCGATATAGGTCTATAAATTAGTTTCTGAAGCCTCTGAATCCACATTGTACAGTAAATTTACGCAATTGTATTGAAATATACTACAACCGAACTATTTTGTACTGTATTGAACCTAAGGGATTTTGAATGACTATGGCGCGAAGTAGTTTCTCAAAGAGAATGGTTCTCGGCTTACGCATACGCTATTTGTCCAAAACGCCCAATTTCCGACCCTAGTTGATTGTTAATTCATAGACATTGTTGGCTGGTTGTTGTAACTTGGCAAGTGTAAACGGTGTTGTCTCGTCCACAATTTAAATGAAATTATTAGCGATAAAGATGCTTCCCCTTTGGTGCAAGGTTAAATTTAAACCGGGTTTTGCTTTGTTTTTTCTGTAGTTTTGGTATTTAGTGTCATCTTTATTGTTGATACTGTTCGATGATTTTTTCTTCTGATAAATGTTGCTGTACTTATACTCTCTTTGGTAATTATTTTGTCTTAGAGCTTACTAGTTATTAATAGAATACTGCGGTCTTTACTCGCTGGCCCAGCATGATAATTACTGCAACTCTTCTTTTATTGACAAAAGTCTTTGTTCAACAGTGGATTTTTAAGCTTTCCGTGTGTCCACCACCCTCCATCCGTGGGTGTCGAGGCGAAAAAATAGTGACCAAGGGTTGATATCAAGAAGAATTACAGCAGTATCGTCCCGTGTGTCAATACAATAACAACACTGCGATCACCAATCGCCAAGCGTAGTCATTATGGCAATATCCATCATGAGCAGTCAGTCAGTCAATCAGTGATCATAAGCTCATATTCAGCAGTGGATGTATACGGGCTGATGGGTGTTTACGTTAAAAACGTATATATGTAACTTATATGTGTACTTATATATGTATATAAAAAATACTCCTTGGAAATTTTACAACGGTAATGTCTATAACGATTATTATTCATCACAATAAAACACTTTTTAATGGATTACATCGCATATATTATAGATTTTCATTTTTCCTGACGTTTCAAACACTTTGCAAGGTTCGTGGTCGCAGGATGACTAAGGTGATAGACGTCATTACGGATTTTAAAAAGTTATTTTATTTACCTTATATCTTATTTGCAGCATTTTTATAATACCTGGTCATCGATCGAAACATTTCATGGAAAATATTAATATCTCGTTTGTTCCATTAATTCCATATACCTGCGTGCGGGGTCCAAACGTGCGGTGTACCTACATACGAGCGACGTGCAACCCATGCACATACAATTATTGCAGCATAAATAAACATATATATATTAAATATAAGTCTGCTCGCGTCAATGAAGGCTGCAGTGTTCGAAATGTTGAGAGAGTACCATCATTAATTATTAGGAGTAGTATTATATTTCTATAACTGCAGAAAGTAGCACGCAGCGCCAGTCGCAGTTAGGTACCTAAAGAGTTGTCACTGCTGCCTCTCTATCACAAGAAAGTGATGAAGCACGTCTCGCAAGCGATCGGAAGCATCATGCTGCCTCACGCGCCTCTGTGACTTACACCCAACGCGAATTGCGATTGAGCTCGCAGAGTATCCACACTGAGACGTCTCTATACATGATCGACATCCAACGGTCATGCATTTGGACAGCTATTTAGAGAATGACTAGCGAATTTATTTAAATCCTGAAGATGTCATAGAGCGTTTGGAAAATCAGCATAAAACTACGCATTTCGTATGTTTTAAACTGTGCGAAGGGGATCTGTTCGCCAAATCACGAACGAACGGCGAGATGCCGTCATACTATATGCCTACGAGAAGCAAAGAGGTGTGTTTGATCGACGTCAACGTAGGCGTACAGAATATAGTTTCACGGGAGTTATGAAAGACGCCAAATTGGGTAAGGTCTACACTGTGCATCCAAATAATGGCGACTGCTATTTCTAGCGCCTTTTACTGCACACAGTGCTTTTGATGCCGTTAAGTTTCCCAAATATCTCCCAGCCTACGGAGAGCTTCATCTACTCGACGATGATAAATACTGGGACAATGCTCTCGAGGAGGTCAGCGACAGTCCCAGTCGTCTGCGACATTTATTCGCCGTCATGTTGGTTTTCTAAGCGCTGACAGTTGGGGTTCAACTTATTGCTGTCCAGTCAGCACACATTATAGTGAGTGATCTCGAACACATGTCTGTATAATGGGCGGTAGTGGTGGCGTCGGCAAGCATATCGCTCGCAATAGGCACGCTGTATGCTCGGTCTGCTCACTCGGTCTGTACGCTGTGTGGGATGGGAGGATGGCAGTTTCGAGCGCACTCGCGAAATTTATCTTGATATTACAAAGGTATTGTACAACACACGACTTAAAGCCCTAATTTAAATGAAAGAATGAGCGGTGTGGTTACAATGAGTGATTGGAATGTTAATACTGGGCGGAAAAGGGCAAGCTACACTTTATAAAACTTATTGACGACAACACCCAGTGTCATGTGGGAAGCGTTTCCAAACAAAAGACAAGAGCGCATGGTTGGGCTGGATTCAATATGCGGCAGGTCTATGGGTCGTGTCATTCGGAAATATATCATGATCCTTCCTCCACACCTATTACAAGTACCTAATAAAAGCTCAGGTTGTTATTGCATGTTTTTAATAACATGATGTACATTTCTAAATTTCACACGTGCGAAGCCGGGGGCAAAAGCTAGTAAAACAATAAGATACCAGTATATCATATTTTGATAATTTTATTTATAGGTACTCGAGGAGCTTTGATACTACGTACTTTTGAATTTAGTATCCACGAATGTTGTATACAAAGTAAATACCTATAAAATTTTCTACACTTTCAACTATATAACGCACGTCGACATCAAATAGACTGCCGATTCGATTCCAACGAATGACGATTCCAAATAGTAACAAAATTTGAATCGGTTAATATGTTACAAAAGTACGTCACGGAAACATAGGAACGTGATGAATAGTACGTGGAGGCCATATCAAAATGTTCCCGGTTCGTGTTAGTGTGGCAATGTATTTTTTTTGTAGTTGAGTACCTTTTACATTCTGTACGCACCGTTATTCATCTTTTGTTTTGTGTATTTCAAATTATTTCTCTTTTCATCATCATTATATCTGCCACAGAATGTCCACTGCTGAACAAAGGGGGAGGCCCTTAGATTTCCACAACGAGCGGTCACATGCCGCTCTCATCCAACTACTCTACGTCTGTCCACCTCGTTGGAGGTCGTCCCACGCTACGTTTTCCGGTGCGCGGCTTCCATTCGCGAACCTTTTTGCCCTAACGGCCATCAGTTCTACGAGTAATATGCCCTGCCCATTGCCATTTCAGTTTACTAATCCTTTCAGCTATGTAGTCGACATACTTTAGTTCTTATACGGATCTTCTTATTTCTGATTCGATCTCGCAGAGTGACCTTGAGCTTTCTTATGAGGCCTTTTGTGAGTGACCACGTTCCATGTCATCACTGGTAATGGCCTGTATCTTTTCATACAAATCTTAAAATGTTTAAAAATAGATCTTCCACTATTAAATGAAATAACAACAAGAAAACGCGATTGTAGGAAAATAAATAACCCAACTGCGTAAAAAAACATACGCTATATTTAAATATACCTATATATCACTCCCAGAATGAAGACGAATCTAATTATACACCGTATGTTAAAATCTATGAAGCAGTTCAAGCTACACAGCGTGCCAAAGAAATAGACATACATAGACTCCAAAAACATTACCATCCTTCTGGGGCAATCGGGTAAAAAGGCTAGTATTTAAACGCTTACCAGACCTAATAACGAAGCTAACCAAGCAAATGTACCTATTGTAATTAAAAAAATATATCTAATACCTGCCTAATGGATAAATACTCACCAAATTGAGTTTATAAAGTATCTTATAATTGTAACTAATTTTATTTTGTGCTATACAAATAATAAGCCATCGGCAAAGTTAATCTAAAAAACATGGATTCATGTTTGCGGAATGGGGCGCAAGTCGCACCTAACCTACTCAATATTTTTGATTTGATATCTGTATTTTTGTAAAACAATATTTATATATGTTTAATATAAATAATATTTGTCTATAATACACAAACATTATTCCGATTTACGCATATTAATTTTGGAACTTAATACGTCATGTATTAATGTTATCTTATTTTAGTATCAATTTAATTTCTTTAGAGTCAGTTTATTTCACTTGGCACTTAGTAGGTATTTATTTTGGAGAGCACAGCAATTTAAATTGTACAAAGTAAAAGTTGAAGAGCATTATTTTACGTTAGTAAAAGAGATATCGTTATGTATCATTTCCTCATCGTGTAACTTAATATTAATCCTACTTTGGTCATGACATCTCAAGGTTTCCTTATAATAATGACACGAGGAAATAGGAAACGCGTGAAATCCGGTAGTTGTTTGTGTGGCGGTAATCCGACAATAAACAAAACATGCCGTGTATCCAGTTATCTTCTCCCCTACTTGTAAGAGTGTGTCAGGGGAGTGAAATTGATGACTGTGGTGGCCAAAGTGACATCTGGCATTTCAATCCATCAAGTAGTTTTACAGTAACAAGGATACCATCGCAACTCTTCCAAGGACATGAAACCAATGTTAATTCTGAAAACTGTTAGCATTTCATCTCTTCATCCAACAACATAATATTACTGAATTATCTGATACTTACCATTTTTTAAGAAAGTTGTTTATTTTGCCATTTACGAATCAATCGTCGCGTCGTCGCATATTATTATTACAAAGGTCAAACTTAAAGTTTTTAGACAAACAAAAACGGCGAGATGTATAACTTGTTATTTCTTTCTTTCTTTATTAACTTTTACTGTTTGTCGAAGTAGTCTTCGTTCCTTTCTTAGCACCATCGCATGCGATGGAACCATTAACTGAAGAAGTGAACCCCTCTTCTTTAGGCATCTCCTCCACATTTTTTCGAACATAGCCACGGTCTTTCTTCTTTTTTGTGGCTAGTGGCCTGTTTTGTCTCGAAATTGTTCAAGCCACCCAAAGGCCTCCAACTTGGCTTAATGTCTGCCCTCTAATGACAATAACTGGGGTCACCGATTTTACTTGCCTTTCGAAATACGGAAACACTTACTTCAAACACCACTACGCGGTCACCCATCCATAGGCTGCCCGCACCGAGCATTCCTTAACCTGAAGTTTTATTTACCGATTTGTGAATGCAACTGCAATATGGTCTTGTATGAAAAAGAGACGATGCAGATCTTAACCTTGTCTTGTTAGTTATGAAACCTACTTACGTATTTATAGCACGGAATTTGTTTAGTGCTTGGTTAATGATGATATTCCAATCATTAACATTCGGGCCGTATGTTGTTGGATGTATCGAGTCTACAATGTTCGAGGAACTGTTAGAACTGAGGGATTATAAACGTAGCGTTCCATGTTTCCATTTTTTAGCCTTTTTGTACATTTCTGGGATAATTAGTGCCAATTGTACCGACGCTTTACGAAATGAAAGGATGAAACTACACTGAACTAAATCTGACACTATGCTAACTTCCTAAAAGTTTGACTCGTGTTTTATCTCCCACATACATATGGCTGGATTTAAAACTTCATTACGCATACTTGTAACAGTTGAAGTTGGTTCGCGTACCTATATATACAGACGTGTAGAGTTCGACTAAGGAGCACGATGAAGTTTCTTTCCTAACTTCGAACAAAGTAGGTGTGAGAATGAGAGTTTTGGTTCAACCGCGCCGCTTGATTGTAATTTATTAACAAACGAACTTGTAAATAAACTTTAACAAATAACAAAAGTTTAAAATGTCTTTATATTAAGTTGACGAAAAAATAATATTAGATACTATGTCGATAAATTAAAATTAAATTAAGTTTTGGGAGTTAGATTGGAATTTGAGTTTGAAAGATAAAATTACTTTGGGTTGCGTATTTGTAATAGGAATTAAATTGGCTTTTAAACATTTATCATAGAACTATTATATGTTTAGTGTTTATGTATAAAGTTTGTGGAATGACATGATCTTTATTTAACAAATAGATTCAAGGAAACTTTTACACATTCATAAATGTGAATGAAGCCCGCATTTTTTACTGACTGCCTCCTGGAAGAAATGCAGAAATAAACTCAAATGTTTCCGTTTTAAACTCCAGACATATTTAGATACAATGTTACGTGCGAAAAATGTAGGGCCACATCTGGAATCAATAACCATTTTCGAATGACCTGTCCTGATAGATGGTAAGCATGAACCAGTCATCATATAGTCTCAACCCGATTATATCCAGCTCAACGACCCATCGCACAACTGAATACAAGTGAAAGTCAGAGAGAAGTAAACCAACTTCTTTATCACTATAATCATCCCGGTCTCAAGTATATATATATACTTTTTCAAGTAGATCTCGGCAGTCTACATAGATACGATTGAGTCTTTGAATGTGGAACTAGGAAAAAGGGTAATACTAGCGCGTTTCCAATCTATTCACGCTCTTTTTGAAAGCCCTGTGCTGTAGTCTCTTGAGAAAACTTCGCTGGGTAGCTGGTTTCACAAAATGAGACCATTCTAAGACCATTTTGGCGCTACTGTATGAGGATGAACTTTTCGCCAATGCCAAGAGGTGCGATGGTAGAAAGTAGCCGTTGGCATCAAACAATTCCTTAGCACTAATAATATGTGTCGTCCGTGTGGTGTCCGGATTAAGAATATAGCACCACTCCATCTCCTCCCGTGGATGTCGTAAAAGGCGACTAAGGGAATCTAAACCAGAGGGATGGGCAGCAGCGTCCCTTCTGTGAAACGGTAGCCATACTGCGCTCACCAACCCGCCTGCCAAGCGTGGTGAGTATTGGCAAATACCCCCCAAAATGATGACACAGTTGTGAAAATCTATGGGGGAGGCCTTTGTTCAGCAGTGGACGTATAAATGGCCCATATGATATGATGAATAATATGTGCTATACTCGTATAAGCGGTAGCACACACAGATAGGCAAAGTCTCTCCTCAGTCTTTTGGATTCTAGACCGCTTGTGGGCTTGGGATCTACGACAATCGTAACTGCACATCTCTTGACTGAGTTCAAAGTTACAAGCTGAAATTGAGTTGTACCACCTTGCTCATCAAGAGCACACCAAGATTTTTGTAAGGCAGCATGACGTAATCTTCCAAAGGCCAAAACTAATTATAAATAACGTAATCCAAAATCTTTAGATTTAGATTAAAAACTTGATCTGTGTTGATATTAAGGTCACACTTTAACACAAATACAGATACATCGCCAATCCCAAATCGAAAGATTTTGGATTAGATAGATTATTAATTTCGGTCGTTAGTGCCTGCGGACTGAACGCAGCAAGCAATTATTCGGAAAGCATTATGTAATATAACAATATTATGATAAAATAAGTTTTTAAATAGTGATTTATATTTAAATTAAACAGCATTAATAATATCAAGCACGATGTGCTGACTTTGTAGGTGTATAAAATAAACATTTAATTATTTTTGTGACAAATTCTGATTCAATGTAATACTGAATAATGTATTGTCTACTTTACATTTGAAATAGATACATGTTTAGAGAAATAAGTAGTGGTGTTCCTCCGATAAAAAGGGATGATCCTCTAACCAGGAGGTGGCTGACTGGCCGAAGCCCAATGGCTTGATGTTGGGCGTCTGTATATATGCAGCACTGTGTTCACTCCTTACTTGCGCGATTCAGGCTTCTTTGACGTCATCGGAGTTGGACTCGACGATTGACCTCTTTCTCGAAGTTGGACTTACCTAACTGGACAGTTTGTCTCAGGTATACATATTAAGCAACAACTTCGACCGTAGACTCTCCGATCTTAACAGAAGTTGGTACTACGTGGATATTCGACATGATCTTCATCTTGTCCATGTTTATTTTAAGATTAACTTTTTTGGAGTCTCTACTGAGGTCATTGGCATTACACTGAGGTCCTTCATGGTCTCAGCCACGACCATTATATCGTCAGCAAACCAAAGGTGATTGAAGTACTCGCTGTTTATGTTGATGCCCAGCCTTCTCTAGTCAAGAAACTTGAAAACGTCTTTCAGTGCGACGGAGAACAGTTTTGGAGAGATAACGTCTCCTTGTCTGACTCGCCACCGCAGCAAGATAGGTTTCGAGTTCTGGTCCTGAAGTCGGACTGACATAGTGACGTTTTCGTACAATCACTTTAGTACTTCGATGTACCGGTAGCCGATTTGGCACCACTGTAGTGACTGCAGTACAGCCCAGGTTTCGATCGAATCAAAGGCTTTCTCGTAGTCCACAAATGCTAAGCAAAGAGGCAGGTTATACTTTTCGGTCTTCTGTATAACCTACCGTAGCGTAAGTATGTGGTCTACGGTATTGAAGCCTTTTCAGAAACCGGCTTGTTCGGGAGGCTGGAAGTCCTCAAACCAGTGCGCGAAGACGATTTGTAATGACTCTCGAAAACAGTTGACAAACTGCGATGAGCCTATAGTTCTTCAGTAGGGCCTTGTCGCCCTTTTTGAAGTTAAGCACTACTGCACTTCTGTTCCATACTTGCGGTGTTTTTCACTCATGTATGACGAAATTGAATAACCTCTGAAGGGCCTTAAGGACCGGTTTTCCACCCACCTTCAGAAGTTCTGCATTAAATATATATATACTTCTAGTTTGATTGAAGTTATAATATAAATCATGAGCAAACAATAAAATGGCTGGTTCAAAGTTGTGAAGTTGCGTTTAATTAAAAGAAGCTCATACACTTACAGTTCCCGAGAGAAATTTCTGCCAGATATTAATACCTTTAAAACTAATGTGATAAAAGGTGCTCCGTTAGTGTAGTAAATTTATTATTAAGGAACTGCTCTTTTATTACTCTTTCTTCTACTAGTGGGACTATGTACTTTTTCTGCGGCTTGATACTCTATTTTGATTAGTCTTGTGATCGCTAGTGCATTGTCATATGGTTGATATCGAGTTTGATTGCCAGGCTGTACAAAGTTTTGAAGTTCTGTGGTCTCTTTCTGTGAGGTTGTTAGGCCGTGAGGCTACGGGAGTCATGGGCGCGCAGAGTGGTGACTCTTAGCCCTCATTCCTAGCAACCCATGCGCCGGGAAGACCACTATACGTATGGTACAAGATTACACCTCAGCCTACGACTTCTAAGAATCAAGGGGTTCCTCAATTCTGCTTTCTCATATAGAAATGGCTCTCTATGTAATTGTATGTTAATAACAGATAATCCAATTCTGGCTCCAATAAGTAATCTAGGAATTTGGACTTTCTTACAAGAAATCCCTGGACCTTGGGATTATTCCGGAATTCTATTAAACTGCAAGTAAATAAATAAAGCAGTGCTGACAAAAGTGATAGACACACGCAGGTTTACTAATACCTAGCTATTTGCAACCTATTTGTTTAATTTTTAATAATTATTGATATATTTTCCACAAAATTGTCAATTGAATCAGTATATATATACAACCATAAGACCTAGGTTTTCGCGGTAGACTTAGGTTTTTATTACACATTTTAATATGACACTTTTAATCGGATTACATCGCGTATATTATAGATCATACAACCCAAAAAATCCGGGATCCAATTTCATCAATTCCTTAATTTTCGGGGATAGAAAATTGTCCTGGCCCAGATCAGACATCCCGGGATTTAGCTTTTCTCCTTTGTTCTTTTTTATGGCTATATACGAATAAACAAAATATTAGACGACGAAAGACCACAGTCGAATGTGGCTCTTCATATTGTGACCGCTACAATGAATAGTCACATGGAATCTTGCCATAATCACTACGCCTGATGGAGGGATTTATGATTGTGGTAAATATGCAAAGAAGAAGCGACCCATGCCCATCTTCTTGACCCCTTAGTAGCCTTCATGACACCCACTTCATTGGAGTGGAGTGGCACACTTCAGTAGAGTGGAGTGGCTTATTCTTTTCCATAAAATACACGGTCAGACCAAAAGTTTGAATTGGTAAGTTTAGTTTTAATCTACGATGCCTTGTTGTACACCCTAGTTTATGAAACTGGACTGAATACAGGAGATTATTATAGTACAATATAGAAATAGACCACAATAAAAAGGAATTGTAATTTGTATACTGCGTCATTATGTCTTCGCACCTATACCTTTATTTTATTTGTCGTTGATGTTGTTCTCTGCATCACCCAAAGGTGGTCTGGAAAATTGAAAAAAAAAAAAATAACATGTAAAAAAAACAAGCTTTCGTCTAAGAAGTAGAAAAGATTAAAATAACATTAGAGATAAAAAAATATTGTAAAAAAGCGTAGGGTGCTTGATGTCAATTGTTGTAAATATTTTTGTGAATATCTGTAAAAGTAGCGTCATCATGAAAATACCTGATAAAGAAACAAACGCATGTTAATCACTCTATTGTTATTTTAAACTTATTGAAATTGTTTTATGCTTTTCAGATAAAAGCGTGCTCTTTTAGTTTTTTTAAATATTATTTAGTTTCTACTTTTTAGTGCGGCTAACTACAAATAACGTGTATTTTTTTGTTTTGCGCATGACGAATGTCCATGTTGCCTGACCAATTGACCATGGTCTCGATAACTCCGGGTGGTAATTATTTACCCAAGCATCTTCCTTTCGACATTTAAGTAAACAAATTGTCCCTCCATTACGGATAAAATCAGCTGAAGAATGAGCACTATTCGAGTCTCATCGCACTCTTGCCACGGAAAATTTTATCGACATCTTATGGAGGGATTATTTTTTGTGCAAGTTTGTGTGTATCGATGATGTTGTCATTTTTTCTGGGTATCAGAGATGACGCTAATCCTGAGGATATTGACAAGGATAATGGGACAAACTGCATTATCATCGGTCTTTGATAAGTGTGCGAAGTTTCAAATCTATCCGACATTTAGAAGGGGATGAAAATCGAGTTCAAAAATTCCGATACATAGATTCATGGATTCATAGATACATACCAAGCTAATAAAAGCGTGTTAAAAATACCTGTGGCGGCATTAAAACCTTTTGTACATTGTTGTACATTAAATTAACCTGTTTATTGTAGCTGGTTTAAAAACTACTCAATCAAATGTAATGAAATTTATATGGGACCATTTCGAAATCATGCTGCATTAGTAAAAATATTGTTACAGTTATGAATTGCTCAAATCGGTCTACTAATCTCGGAGTAATCGGTGTACATACATCTATAAAAAACAATACGCATCGAACTGAGAACCTCCTCCTTTTCGAAGTCGGTATAAATGGTGTATTACTATATAAATAACGAAATGTAATACTTGATAATTGTTCACACTGAAACGAGCATAAGACGTCGAAAATAAACGTAAATCACGATCTTACCTGGCCAGACGACAGCGGTAAATATCTGCCTATTACATAAACTTTCATACCTTATCGTTTTTATCTGTACTCCGAGTCTGTTGCAATTTATACTCGAACATATGTATAATTCATTTTATCAAGAATGTACTGGGTACCCTTCCAATAGAGTCCCAGAATGTTGATTTATGAACACACCCGCTGGCAACACACACACAGATTGTTAGGCCGTGAGGCTACGGGAGTCATGGGCGCGCAGAGTGGTGACTCTTAGCCCTCATTCCTAGCAACCCATGCGCCGGGAAGACCACTATACGTATGGTACAAGATTACACCTCAGCCTACGACTTCTAAGAATCAAGGGGTTCCTCAATTCTGCTTTCTCATATAGAAATGGCTCTCTATGTAATTGTATGTTAATAACAGATAATCCAATTCTGGCTCCAATAAGTAATCTAGGAATTTGGACTTTCTTACAAGAAATCCCTGGACCTTGGGATTATTCCGGAATTCTATTAAACTGCAAGTAAATAAATAAAGCAGTGCTGACAAAAGTGATAGACACACGCAGGTTTACTAATACCTAGCTATTTGCAACCTATTTGTTTAATTTTTAATAATTATTGATATATTTTCCACAAAATTGTCAATTGAATCAGTATATATATACAACCATAAGACCTAGGTTTTCGCGGTAGACTTAGGTTTTTATTACACATTTTAATATGACACTTTTAATCGGATTACATCGCGTATATTATAGATCATACAACCCAAAAAATCCGGGATCCAATTTCATCAATTCCTTAATTTTCGGGGATAGAAAATTGTCCTGGCCCAGATCAGACATCCCGGGATTTAGCTTTTCTCCTTTGTTCTTTTTTATGGCTATATACGAATAAACAAAATATTAGACGACGAAAGACCACAGTCGAATGTGGCTCTTCATATTGTGACCGCTACAATGAATAGTCACATGGAATCTTGCCATAATCACTACGCCTGATGGAGGGATTTATGATTGTGGTAAATATGCAAAGAAGAAGCGACCCATGCCCATCTTCTTGACCCCTTAGTAGCCTTCATGACACCCACTTCATTGGAGTGGAGTGGCACACTTCAGTAGAGTGGAGTGGCTTATTCTTTTCCATAAAATACACGGTCAGACCAAAAGTTTGAATTGGTAAGTTTAGTTTTAATCTACGATGCCTTGTTGTACACCCTAGTTTATGAAACTGGACTGAATACAGGAGATTATTATAGTACAATATAGAAATAGACCACAATAAAAAGGAATTGTAATTTGTATACTGCGTCATTATGTCTTCGCACCTATACCTTTATTTTATTTGTCGTTGATGTTGTTCTCTGCATCACCCAAAGGTGGTCTGGAAAATTGAAAAAAAAAAAAATAACATGTAAAAAAAACAAGCTTTCGTCTAAGAAGTAGAAAAGATTAAAATAACATTAGAGATAAAAAAATATTGTAAAAAAGCGTAGGGTGCTTGATGTCAATTGTTGTAAATATTTTTGTGAATATCTGTAAAAGTAGCGTCATCATGAAAATACCTGATAAAGAAACAAACGCATGTTAATCACTCTATTGTTATTTTAAACTTATTGAAATTGTTTTATGCTTTTCAGATAAAAGCGTGCTCTTTTAGTTTTTTTAAATATTATTTAGTTTCTACTTTTTAGTGCGGCTAACTACAAATAACGTGTATTTTTTTGTTTTGCGCATGACGAATGTCCATGTTGCCTGACCAATTGACCATGGTCTCGATAACTCCGGGTGGTAATTATTTACCCAAGCATCTTCCTTTCGACATTTAAGTAAACAAATTGTCCCTCCATTACGGATAAAATCAGCTGAAGAATGAGCACTATTCGAGTCTCATCGCACTCTTGCCACGGAAAATTTTATCGACATCTTATGGAGGGATTATTTTTTGTGCAAGTTTGTGTGTATCGATGATGTTGTCATTTTTTCTGGGTATCAGAGATGACGCTAATCCTGAGGATATTGACAAGGATAATGGGACAAACTGCATTATCATCGGTCTTTGATAAGTGTGCGAAGTTTCAAATCTATCCGACATTTAGAAGGGGATGAAAATCGAGTTCAAAAATTCCGATACATAGATTCATGGATTCATAGATACATACCAAGCTAATAAAAGCGTGTTAAAAATACCTGTGGCGGCATTAAAACCTTTTGTACATTGTTGTACATTAAGTAGAAAAAAATACACACCTACACTCAACAAAACGATCTGTATACCACATAATACCGACTTCAAAAACCCTACACGACATAAAAATATTAAAACCACTGAAAAGGAAAAGAAAACTTCATGAAGTCGGGCCAAGTCCAAGTATAAATGTAACTTATCGTTGGTCTGCATGAACCATGGTTGGGGCATACCTGGCCCCGCCCGACTTCATAAAGTATTCTTTTCCTTTTCAGTGGTTTTAATAAAATAAAAAAATATCGTGTAGAGTTTTTTTGAAGTCTCCCTGGGAAGTGCCTGGGGGGCGGCCGTTTTACAGCCGCCTGCCCTCCATTAGAGGGAGTGACCGCTTTACAGTCATCGCCTCCAAGATGTGCCTAAAGGCGGGGCACCAATGGGCGGCTCTAGTGTGATCTTACGAGGACCTGGAGTCCTCCCTCAGTGCCGAAGATGACCGCTCCAGTGGTTTTAGTCGGTAGGAGTCCGGCATACCCCTTCGCCCTTTCCCGGGGTGAAGAAAGTTCCATCTAGAATTTCACTGGACACCAATAAAAAAAAGGGTTTTTGAAGTCGGTATTTTTTTTTGTTAAAAGTTTTATTTGTTTCTTTTTAGTGTCAATAAATGAAAAAACTGTTTCCACATTGATATCAGTATTAAACACTAAAAATAAGAATGACTCAAATCGGGTCTCTGATCTGAGAGGAATCGAAACTATTAAGACATCATCTAGATAAGCGCAGTAAAATTAACCTGTTTATTGTAGCTGGTTTAAAAACTACTCAATCAAATGTAATGAAATTTATATGGGACCATTTCGAAATCATGCTGCATTAGTAAAAATATTGTTACAGTTATGAATTGCTCAAATCGGTCTACTAATCTCGGAGTAATCGGTGTACATACATCTATAAAAAACAATACGCATCGAACTGAGAACCTCCTCCTTTTCGAAGTCGGTATAAATGGTGTATTACTATATAAATAACGAAATGTAATACTTGATAATTGTTCACACTGAAACGAGCATAAGACGTCGAAAATAAACGTAAATCACGATCTTACCTGGCCAGACGACAGCGGTAAATATCTGCCTATTACATAAACTTTCATACCTTATCGTTTTTATCTGTACTCCGAGTCTGTTGCAATTTATACTCGAACATATGTATAATTCATTTTATCAAGAATGTACTGGGTACCCTTCCAATAGAGTCCCAGAATGTTGATTTATGAACACACCCGCTGGCAACACCGTCGTCTCTAAGAATAGCTGTAATAAAATGACTTATATGTTGTTTGAGCGAATGAGTGTTTCTATGTAGCAGTAACGAATTATGAACGACGAAAGCATAGTAATAAATCTTCATTATAATACCCACCTACGCTGTTATCAGCATATATATTACGGCAATGGAGAGAATTGTTTCAGTCCAAACACGAGATAAGGCGTGTTCCTCACTATTTAAGCAGTAAATCTTCAAGGGCACCTCGCGTCCTGATTTATTCAGTCGATAATCTTGACTTGTCCGTAACTTACCTCCTCGAAAGTTCGATTCGAGACGAAATGTATGTGAATGAATTACTGCGACAATATATTCAGGACTGACAAAACATCGTGTCCCCTACTTACGATGAACAGTATTATGGAAATCAAAAGGGTTCTCGTTAGAAACCTGTCTTAGATCGCTGCTCTAAATATACTTAGTTGGTAGTAACTGTGAATATGTGCGCATGTTATGAAATTATTACAGTTACAGTCTACGGTACAGTAGAATTTGCTTCGTAGAAAATAAAACAAAAATGACAACTTGGTGCGGGCATAAAAAACCTAGTAAACATCCTTTTAAAAGGGTTCACGCAGTTTTATGTAAATCTTTATAAAATAAACAGCACTACAGATACTGCCGCGAACGAGCACTTGCGCTACGCGGCTGCTAATAATTTCACAGTTTAACCGAGTTGCCAGCAAACAAGAACTTCGTCAAAGGGATTTGGTTAATTCAATTTCTGTGTTCAGCCACCGCCTTTCCATGCTTAGGTGAAAGAAAATTTGCGTAATATTTAATTTCAATACCATCTTAAGCTTAGAAAGCTTAGCAAAATCTTTCTAAACTTTGAGATTTCGCTGTTCAAACTTGATTAGAATTTTGGAACTCCGTCTGGTTATGCGACTCTCAACTATTTCTGGGAAATTGTGGCAGCGTAACAAATTGCTTTTAAATAAGGGCAATTAATTAATAGATAAAAAAAGGAGAAAGTATTCTATGTAAATCCAAGCTTGAATTAAGTCCTAGGAGACATTAAACGCACTTGTCCCGACGTAATGTATTGTTATCATATTATCCGGGGGCTGGCTCTCAGATCTCGCTAATATAATTAATGAAACGTGGACTTACATCCACGTCCTTGCGATAATCCTACTCATTTTATGATCACCTCGTCTTTATCTATAATACACAGTAATGCCTCCAAATTGTCCAAGTTCCACAATCTTGTTACTGTCAATGTACAGATTTTTATTATAGCAGTAAATTGCTCATTAAATTTTCATTCGATACCTAATAATGTGTAATATATCGTACATTTAAAATGTATCACCTGATTAGCAAGTATAAACAGGGTTCTCGTTAGTGGAATTATACGGGGATGGAATCAATAAATAATTTGGGATGGTAATTCGTGAACCTACAAAATTAAGTATTTATTGTAACTGATAAACTCGAGGGGCATAAAAATACGGTAAAAAATGTAGAGCTAGAGTGCAAGTTAGTTTTGGTAATTTAATTTCACATTAAAGTGGGATTTTTGGTGCTAAAATGTTGGTCCGTTCTCAATCAAACATGTTCACACTCGAAATGGAATTCGCATTTCAAACACGCTAAATGCCGAGAGTTTATGATAAATGATTTTGCCCATGAGTTCAAGTATTTCGTACCTTGAATATTTCAGTTCACAGAGCTTATCTAATAATAGTATAAGGTGTACTTTTTTGTTACAATTGATATGCTCATAATAATGTCTTAAGTTTTCGCGAGTATTACACATTATAATAAAACACTTTTAAACGGATTATATCGCGTATATTTCAGATTTTTGTTTTTTCTGACGTTTCGAACACTTTGCAGGGTTCGTGGTCGCTGGATGACTGTGATATATATACGTGATAGAATCGGTTTAAAAGTGTTTTATTATAATTATATTATCAGCTAAACGACATCTACTGCTGAACAAAGGCCACCCCCATAGATTTCCTAAATTATGTCGTCATTTTGGGGGGAATTTTCCAGTGCTCACTACGCTTGACAGGTGAGTTGGTGAGCGTGGTATATTTGCTGTTCCATAGAAGGGATGCTGCTGTCCATCCCTCTGATTTAGAGTCCCTTGGTCGCTTTTTATGACATCTACGCAAAAAGATGGAGTCATACTATATTCTTAATCTGGACACCACACATCAGGTATCAGGTATTTAAGAAATGCAATAACAGACCATTTTATGTATGTATATACATAAAATGGTCTGTTATTGCATTTCTTAAATACCTGATAACTTACATAATCTATATATATAAAAATGTAATCTTCGTTTGTTCAAAATCGCAAATCTCCTAAAGTTCTTCACCGATCGTTTTGAATTTTTTACACATCGTAGTACTCACATAGGCGCATGTTTTTATTATATCAACAGACCCATAATTTTTTTTTAAATTCAGGATCAAAATCGTGTTATCATTATGTGCATTTAGCCACAGCAACGCGTGGCAGGGTAAAACTAGTTATACATATAAATGAAGTAGTATTTTTGGCACAGTGGCTAATCGCTAGGATTTCAGCGTTCCATGTTAAGTAAGGGTTTGGTTCGATCGATCCATGACACAAGAAATATAGTATGGGGTTTTGGAAAACCAAACACCGTTTTCAAAAAAAGAGAATAGCAGTCTAGCGTAGCCATCTGCTTCTACGCAAAAGGTCGCAGGATCGAATATGCATCGTAACAATCATTGGTATGGTCCACAATATTGTTCCGAGTCTTGTACAAGACTATAGAAATCTGGATGTGGCGAACTTTTGGTGCTGATTATACATGTGAGATTTGTGATTGTAAAAGCATCAATCATGTATAATTAAAAAACAAATTCAAATAGGTGATAACATTTAAAAAGAAAATGTTAAACTCAAACATTATTTAATCTGTATATGGAGTACCCTTGCGTTAAATTTCGTTTTAGGATCGCTTGCACCAGTTTTGAGCATAAATGTTGAACATTAAACCCCTAGTGTACGATATTATCTTAGTAGTGCATAACCTTGAACTAGTTGCGGTAATGCGAGGTTCAAGAGGGGAGAGTGAACCACGAAATTTAATTAGCTGAAAAATGAATACGAGCTTTTGACACCGGCACCGGGCCGAAATTAAAGTGGAGGAAAAGCATTCATTTTATTAAGCTGTTTAAATGTGTGTCGTAGAAGAATATAACAAAGAATAGAGAATTTCATAAAGGTTACAATATATTTTGATAGTATCGTTTTTGAACTTTACCAACTTTAATCTGTTTCCTGTATAATCAGTGCTTTTACAAGCACAATATGTACATGTCACATGTGAAAGATCGCAGATATTTGAAACGCCCGTTTTTGCTATGTGACTCTGACTGACTGAATGACTCCATTTTAAATTCCGCTTTCCCAAATGCTTGGAAAATCGCAGTTGTCAAACCCCTGCCAAAAAAACCAAATCCTTCAGATCTGAAAGACCTGCGACCGATCAGCATATTACCGTGTCTGTCAAAAGTCATAGAGAAGGCTGTTTGCCAACAAATGACCACCTATTTGGAGGATAATGAGATGCTACCGTCACTACAGTCGGGTTTTAGGAAATACCACAGTACCTCTACAGCCTTGCTTGATGTTACTGACAATATTATTGCTGCTCAGGATATAGGCATGTGCACTGTTTTGGTTCTACTGGATTTTTCCCGCGCATTTGATGCCATAAATATTGCGCTGCTTTTATCCAAGCTGCACTATTATGGATTTGATAATGATGCTTTGAAGTGGTTTCGCAGTTACTTGCAAGGCCGTAAACAGCTCGTAGAGGTACGTAAAAAAGATGGCACTGCTGATCGATCGCAACTTTCTCCGGTAAATAGAGGTATTCCCCAAGGATCCATACTGGGACCAATTTTGTTCAGTTTATACTGCGCGGACTTAGCAAATTGTTTATTAAAGTGCAAGTACCATATTTACGCTGACGATGTGCAGGTGTATATTTCATTTAAGCCAACTGAGTACCACACAGCTCTAACAGACCTAAATGAGGATCTAAACAGGATAGCTGCCTGGTCTGACAATAACTGTCTCGTCCTAAATCCTACTAAAACTAAATATTTGGTCTTTGGGACCAAGAAACAACTAAGTTCGTTGCCAACATCAATGAACGTGACCGTGTTGGGAAATACAGTCGAGAGAGTATATGAGGCAAAAAATCTCGGCCTAACTATTGACGCTGATCTAAGGTACGAAACGCATGTAATGGAATCCATTCGCAACTGTTTTTACCGCCTCAAGGTTCTCTATAAAATAAGACCATTTCTGTCAGAAGAGCTCCGTATTCAGCTTGCCGAGTCATTAGTACTATCGAAACTTAATTATGCCGACACAGTTTACGGTCCACGATTGCTTGCTCGCACGGACAGATTGATTCAGAGAGTTCAAAACGCATGTGCTCGGTTTTGCTTTTCGATACCGCCACGCCATCATGTCACACCGTTCCTTAATCAACACTCCATACTAAAAATGAAATCCCGCCGCAAACTGCACTTAGCCTGCCTCCTATTTGGAGTAATTAAATCAAAAATGCCCACGTATTTATATATCAAGCTGGGCTGGGTTTCAAGCAGGAGAGAGTGTACACTTCGGGCATGCACGCAACAACTGTCTATTCCTACACATAGATCGGCTGCATTTAGGGGTAGTTTCCGGTATGCTGCGAGTAAAATATGGAACAACATACCCCCGCCTATCAGAAATCAGAATACACTGCAAAGTTTTCGACTCCACCTGCGGAGGTACCTCTCTGATGCGCAAGCGAAGATTCATAGTGATTCCTCCTTTATATAGCCTTCCCTATCTGCCACCAACACCTGACACGCCTCCGACAGTTTGAAAGTACTGAATGTTGGTTATTTCATCTGGAAAAAAAACTCACTATAAATAAAACTTATTTAATGTGATGCGAAATCATCTTAAAATTAATAAATAATAATTTTAACCTAAAATAAATAAATAAATTATTAATTTAAAATATATACCTTTCTAGACGAACCTTGTACACAGATTCACGATTGCAGTCTTGACGCCAATTTTTATTTTATTTTATTATTCCATACCTACAATAACTCTTATTATAAATAAAGATGTCTGATTACGCCCATTTATGATATATCAACTGTGCACTGATTGATCCACATATATTATTACACTACTTATTTATCCGTTTACTGCTATAAACATAACTCATAACTAGTTCTTTATTTCCTACACATGTAACGCAAGACGCGTTGCTCCATTATTTGTTACTATTACTGTGTGTCGTCGGTCGTGTGAATGAGTCGCTGCGCGTGCTCGCTCAGGCGTGGCGCGGCGGCGAACGGCCCGGCCAATCAAAAGAAAGTGGCGAAGACAATACAAATACTTATAACAATAACTGATTTAACCCTTTTTTATTACTGTAGCAGTAATTTATGTATAACATGCCCTTATATATTATAATAATTTATCTATGTATTTGTATCTGTTTGGCATCCGTGCTTCATTTTATATCGGTCCAGCTGAAAACCAGCGTCGGGCATTATTCGTCCGGCTTATGCTGAGCTGGTTACCCTTTTGGCGCAAACTCGAGACACGATGTGCAGCTCTGTGTATACCTATGTTTAAATTTTAATTGTTTTATACTTTTTTATTTAATTTAATGTTTTCAGTATTATTTTGTGTCTCTGTTTGTGGCAAATAAATATATTTCTTTCTCTCTTCTGCTAGTATATAAAGTTAAGCGGGCCTTAAATAGTGAGTGGTGTTTCAATATATTCGGCCATTAGACTCGTAGCAAGTCTCAAGAATGAAACCTGTGATCTTTTGAGTATTAGCAGACGGCTGTGCCACTTTGTTTTATTCATTTTTTCTTTAGTAAATAAAATAAAAAGTATTAATAAAGTGAATTCAAGGAAATAAGTCTACTGAAAACCATATCCACTAGTGGGCTGGATAGGGTGAGTTCAATGACTAAAGTACAATATTATTACGATCTCAGAGATTACCAAATAAACGCCAAAGTTCGTCCAAGCGGAAGCTGCAAAAGTAATAACTTTATTGCTATTATACCAATTGAACGCTATTATTACCTGTTATTATAGCCGTAGTACCCACCAACCTGCCTGCCAAGCGTGATAAGTACTGGCAAGGTTCCTCAAAATGACGACGCGATTGGGGAAATATACAGCGAAGCCATTGCTCATTAATGAACGTCCTTCTGCTGATATGATGCCTATGATTAACACCATGTTTATGTAGGGAAGTCCTCCTGGAATTTGCCCATCCTGGATAGGCACCCCTGGAGGGGCACCCCTCCGTTTTGCTGGACTTTTACCGGTTTAAACCAGTGTTCCTTCGATTTACCTACCGGTGGTGATGCGGGGTACGCTTGCGCTTTCACCGCAACTAAACAAGGTTGGTCCATACCAGGTGGTCCATGGGCCCTGCCCCCTGTGCAGTCTGGCTTGCCGCACAATACTTAGAGAGACAGGCCCAAAATTGAGTGCACCAGTGGCAGCGTTTCATGCCTGGTCTTGGACAGACGACACCCAAGTCCACCGCACTTATGCCGCACTCATGGAGGTTGGAGATAGGTCAGTGCCCTCCGGCGCCAGGTGTATCTTCTGAAGAGCAGGAGAAAGGTGATCACCTTTCATCACGCTGTGTCATCCAGGCACTCTCCACAGTTGTGTCCGTATACCAAGAGCCCCGCGCCAGGGGGAATGTGAGCCACTCCAGGCACTTTTCCATTATGAGTTTTAACATCGCAGGCAGTCGCGGCGTGCCCTTCAAAGTAGATCCATCCCCGTAGACATCTACAACTTTTTTTTATTTGGCTCCCCGTGGAAATTTATCATGAATTTCCTCTGCCCTGGAGAAGGGTTAAGGGGCAGGCCGGACTCCTACCAGCTAAAGCCACTTGAAACAGCATTTTGGCACTAAAAGGGGGCTCCAGGTCTTTGTATAATCACACCAGAGCCACACATTGGTGCCACGCTAATAGGCTCATCTCGGGGGGGATAGTAAAACGGTTACTCTCCCGGGGGATTTCTCAGGAACCCCCAAAGCCTCGCTGTGCGCTGTTGGACATCATCAATCTAGTAAATACTATTGATTATGTGTTGCCGATCTAAGCCTTAAGTAGAAACGGCTTGTTTTCCGGTAATTTCACCAACTGTTCCTATCCTTCACGCAGAATAAACCTATTGCCTACATTATATAACCTACACATATGACTGATCTTAAAAGTTTCATGCAGTATAAAAAGCTCCTGATAATAAAAATCTGCAGTTTTACGATCATTTTATACAATATCAATTCCTGTCACACACAAATAGTTACAATATGCCCCACATAGTGGTAACTTTATGAGCAGTCTGAAACCACAGCAATTATATTTAGCACCATAAAATATTTGTACCTAAATTGCTCCTAAGAGATTTTATCTTGGCGTCCTTGGCGTAAATAAGCTGGATTTTGGTAACATTTATATACGCTGAAAATGAACGTAAATTTCATGAATTTATTTCTATATACTTGCTTGCGGATTCCCGGATATAATAGGCCAACCTTTACATTCTCTGGACTGAGAAGGAAGACGTGGCGCTGGCATTATAACCACCCTGGTGCCCATATCCAACATACCTGAGCTGAAATCGTATAATGAAGCGCGCAAATTGGGGAATTTGCATGCTCATACCGAGAGAACTCCGGTAAAACGACGGTGTGCACGCGGTCACGTGCTACCGTGTGCGCAACACAGCGCACAGCGAGGTTTCGGGTGGCTCCCTTAAAAACCGCCCAAGACAAGCTCGGGGGTGGCCTTTTTACAGTTACCTTCCCACCGCTAGGGTAACCGCTTTACAGTAATTCCCTCCGAGATGTGCCTAAAGGCGTGGCACCAATGGTTGGCTCTAGCGTGATTGTATCGAGGACCTGGAGCCCCCTTTACTGCCAACTCCGGAGATTCTAAGCGGGAGGATTCTGGCCCCTGCACTCTTCCCCGGGGTGGAGGAAGTTCATTATGTATTTCCTCCGGGTTAATAAAAAAAGGCCATCCCACTTCATCAGCTATAACAACTATTTGTGAGCGTAGTTGTATTTTAGTTGAAATGTAGTAACAGCCAATGAAATTACCGAAACAAAAGGCACCCTAGCTTCAGCTTTAGGCCGGCAATGCTTCAGAAATGACTAGGTTGTATATGTCCATTAGATACGGTTGCTACTTACCAAGACCGTTACTAGTTTGCCGTACCCATCATATAAAACAGATAGGCAGCGATGGAATCTTGCCCTTAATACAACTGATCTGTAACTGCGATCTTATTATTATGTAATATTACTTCACTACAATTTTGATGGCGGTAAAGAAGGCCCAGTTACTAGTGTATTATAATATCTGTGGCTCTGTCCAACAATGGACGCCTACGGGCTTCTGATGATTCCTACACATTTTATATAAAGTAACGATTTTAGAAAGAGTATCTGATGTCATCCATCCATTTATTTTATATGCAATTTTTTTTATTCATTTATGTAGGAGGCAGATCCTTACATATAGTAATAAATAGAGGGCTAGGGGGGTGAAGTGATATAGTATTATTGTCATTGCGTCGCAGGGGCACGAACAGTGGGCTGTTGCTCTCATGTTATGAGTTTTTATGGTATATGGGGCTATGCCAAACACAAAAGCTATATTATTATACGTGCTACATTTTAAGATGATTTTATGATAACAAAAAAAATATATGTTTATTTTAATAATAAATATGTACTCATCTATATTATGAGTGAACCTTTCTTTGTTAACTGATGTGAAGCAAAGATGTTTGTATATATATGTCATGCCATGTCTTATGTCTTCACCTTAATTTAGCTTAAAGGACTTTTAGGATGACCACATGTGTTGGGTTTCAACGTGAATTTCCCTTATTTACCTGTGTCTGTTATTGTAATACCTACTCGCTATTATAGTTCCCGAACACACTAGTCATCCTTATTCCTTATGAGGCAAGGATCGCGGTGCCGCATATCTGGTGTTTATTATCATAGTACTAATCCATTATAATGCATAAATATAGAAAAAAAAAAATGTGGCATGTTCGTTTTGCACCTGATTTCATTCTATGTACGAAAATTCTTATTCTTAGCACAGTTCTCTTCTATCTATATGTACCAAGACATTATTGGGCAGTGTTCATGGGATAACAGCGCGTGAATTGTGCAGCAGTATATATATAGTACAGAACATTTAGGTGAGCAAGTGCATCCCATTTTATACAAAAGCCAAGAAAGTCCGGCCCCATATAGAATACTCCTGCCATTTATGGGCGAGTGCACCTGGATACCAGCTGGGACCCTTTGGAATGGTACAGAAACGTGCAGTTAGGATTCTCGATAATCCCAAGCTCACAAGCGATCTAGAACCCCTAAGTCTGAGGAGAGACTTTCCCTCCCCGTGTGTGTTCTACTCCTTCTACAACGGACAGTGTCCTAAGAAATTGTTCGATATAATGCCAACTGCTACTTTATACCAAGCTGCCAAGCGATTGGCCAGCATTCACTACGCTTGGTAGTAAATACTAGCAAATTCCTTCTAAAATAACGCACGGCATGTAACCGGTCGTCTTATGGGAGAGGCTTTTGTTCAGCGGTGGACGTTTTTTGGCTCATATGACGATGCTATCTCGCTGGGTCCCATGTGACAAGCAATCTCGCCATTCTCCTTTTCCTAGCAATGAATAATATTAGGGTAGTTTGTAGCGAGCTGTGAGATGTGTCTTCGAGACGCGCGATGGTGAAACCGGCGCCTAACCTCTCGACACCCTGAGCCGCTCACACCGGTGCTGCTCCCTGTCACCTGTGGTGGTAGCCTTTTAAGAGGCCCATCTTATGAGTGGCGAGTCACCGTCTGCCACAGATTTCACTATAAAGGTTGAAAGGCAGATGCCGTTTTCTCCGTTTTAGAAGTATTTAATCTATTGAGCACCTGACCTTATAATTGTAGTTTCCATCTCATACAATAATTTTACACCTCCGGGGACAATTCGAGACTGCATTCATATAATGTAGCCATAGAGATTTTTCGGTTAGTGTCCCATTAAATTTTAGATTATAATTCTCTAAAGGGCCTCTGCGTATTGGACCCATGTCCATGCCAGACCGGGTCACCTCTTACAGGGGATATATACCCGCGAAGAGAGAGACATGTAGATAATAATCATTTAATTCTGGCTTCCATGGCCCATAGTTATATACCTTATAAACTAGCATATATAAAGTTATACATCTTTGTTAGTGAATATAAGGCTTAAGGCTATGTTAGTAGCACTTCACTTTGCACTACTTGTCTTAAGGACAGCTCCTTTGGTACTTGTCTGTGGAAGCGACGGAACACCACGCCTTGCGGCCAAAAGTCTTCATCAAGGCCGAGGGGCAGGTAATAGGTCGGCACTCGCACCACGAACGCCTTGAACTTGACGTTGCGGTATGACTCCAGCAACTGCACCCTCCGTGTGTAGCTCGACTTTTGGCGCACGTACTCTTCGATATCTTCCGTCTTAGTGGTGTAATGTAGGCGCGAGGTATACACCGGAGTATTCGGCTTCTTGGCATGTATAGTAACTTTGGACTCCGCAGCGCAGATTTCCTGACGGCGCTTCCTCCTTTGTACCATGGGACAGTATTCTGCCTCATAAGATGCGAATAAGCAAGCGCGTTCAATGACGTAGGTCCATAACTATGGAATTAGTATACATCCATCAGACAGACAGCACGACTCTGTGATTATGGTAGCATAATTGATTAAGCTATTGACTTCGATTCGAAGTGTCGCCGGTTCAATACCCGCATGAAAAAAAAAAGTATGATCTAGAGATAGTTGTTTCGGGTCTGCTTGTTTGTGCATCTGAAAATGTCTATTAACTGTACTCACGATACTGGAGAAATACTAGTGCCACCAGTTATTAAGAAGAAAAAAATGATAATGTTCGTTGTGGCATATTACAAGCAAGACCATTCTTTTGTAAACGTTTCACATAGATGCAGCGATGATCTTGTTGGTATTTGATAAAATCAAGTGCATTTTGTAGTTCGATAACAGCAACCAGAGATTGTGTTTAAAAGCAAAGCTGCAGAAAATTCAATTTCTTAGGTTTTTACAAAGTCACCACCCATAAATGCCACTATGCCTGCTAGTATTAAGTATATGAAATCTTTTAAAAATGTGAAAGCAAATTTCAAATAAAACGTTCATTTTAATAATCAAAATTGCATACTTTAAAAAATGAATATATTCGAGAGTATGAAAGGACTCGTAAACTTTATGAGAATAACTGTGATAGAATTTATTTTTTGGGTTCGAAATCGCGATGTTATTTTGTACTTAACTTTTTATTGTGACATTTCTGCTGCGTCATTCCACATGGGTTAGCAGAGGTTGTAAACCTATTGTCCGTCCGCTACTATTGTCGATCAGCCATCCATCGGTTAGCAATCTTTAATTACATGCTAGTTCATCAAAATCGTGTTGAAACCAAAGATGGTTGTTGTCGGTCTTGTGCACATCCTGAAACTGTGCTAAAGCAGTTAGGGATAACAGGCTGGTATAAAAATCAAGTAAAATTTTCTAGAACTTGTAATAAATTAGTTGAAAGCGTAGTAATATTAAAATACTAGCTGGCTAGGCAGAAGTTGTTCTGCCTTTAAAGGAAAGTGGCGCGATGAGTTTGAATAAAATAAACAGATTGTAAAAAATATTAATAACTGGGCCACAGCGCCGTATAGCCCTGATAGTTTTCTTTTTTGGCACTAATCCATCATATCTTTTGAATACGACATTTTGGACCATTATGTTAATAACTTAACTATAATGCCACCTGTTTTTTTATTGGTGACCAGTAGAAATTCTACATGAAATTCCTTCGCTCCGGGGAAGGGCGGAGGGGTAGGCCGGACTCCTACCGGCTAAAACCACTGGAGCGGTCATCTTCGGTACCGAAGGGGGGGTTCCAGGTCCTCGTAAGATCACACTAGAGCCGCCCATTGATGCCTTTAGGTACATCTCGGAGGGGATAACTGTAAAGCGGTCATACACTCTAGTGGAGGGCAGATGGCTATAAAAAGGCCGCCCCCCAGGCACTTTTCGGGGAGGATTGTAAAGGATCCCCTCAAGCCTCGCTGTGCGCTGTGCCACGCACACGGTGGCACGTGACCACATGCACGCACCGTCATCCCGAGGGTCACTCGGTGTGAGCAAGCAGACTCCCGAAAGTGCCCGCCCGCGACCCTCGAGGCCCCCCACCAGGTAACGATGGCAGGGAGCTCAGGCGTGCTGGACCTGGGCACCAGGACGGATGTTACCCCGGCGCCGTCTCGTCCTTCTCCGTGTGGGATCGGCCCTCTCTCAATCTCGCTCTGCAGTCTCCTTCTGGAGCAGACGCTCTCGCAGAAGGAGACCACTGCACTCCAATTTTCATGCTCTGCCAACTTAGCCGACACTACTGCCGGCAGAGAGAGATCTTGCCCGATCCGATCGACCAGGATCCGCCGCTCAGCAGCCCACGCAGGGCACTCCGCGAGCGAACTATAACGCCACCTATCGGATGCTAGCAGAAAAATCATCTAGACAATACAAGTATATTATGTGAATATGACTTCAGTGGATCAAGTTGTTCAGGCGAGTTACACAATCACAAGACTCATCAACGATTATTTATAAAAAGATCAGACTAAGTATCAAGGAAATAAATGCCTGGATTTTTGGAAAAAACTAAATATGCCTCGCGGAACCTATCATCGCTAGTGCATCAGATTCGAGCCGATCCCAGGGGATCACTGTACAAAGAAGCTACGTTCAATATGGATACGCTCTCGAACACGAGTAACTAATCAATATTTATGTTGGACTACCCGACTGACGATACTAAGGCAAATATTATGAAAATTACGAGCGTTTCTTGCGATATTCATTCATTATATATTTTGCTGTGTAGTGCTGGCTAAGAATAAAATCACCCCATTCCATCCCGTAGGTGTCGTGAAAGGGATTATGGGATTAACCGGAGGATGAACAACAGCGTCCTTCGAGTACATTTATAACTCAACTGCAATCGCCAACCCGTCTGCCAAGCATGGAAATTATGGCAAAACCCCCCAATGAGCACATAACACAAACCCATACCCGTCGTTGTGGCAATCTTTGGGGGAGGCTTCTGTCCACCAGTGCACGTTTTTCGGCTGAATTGATGATGATCATTTTTAAAAGCTGCTTGTGTAATCATGCCAAAATTTGCTTTTCAACTATGATTAGTCTCAATATTCCGTGTCACGTGTCTCGCCACGCATGGATATTGTAAAAGACGACTTAGGGGGGGTAGTATGGGCTGCAGAATCACACAGTAGTGCTATAATCAACTCACCGTAATCACCAAACCGTCAGCAAAGCGCGGTGAATTCAAATTTAAATCCCAAAGATGTTTTTCATATAATTGATTGCACGGTTCCAAATTGTTGGTCCTACGGAGAAAAATCGGAAAGTAGCCCGTATGTTTTAAAATAATAATAAAAATACTTGATAATTACAACAAGTTATGTGAGAATAACGCACTGCCAAAGTGAGGGAAAGCAGTGATAGTGGCTGAATGCTTGCCTTCCATAGAGGAGGGTCTGAGTTCGATCCTGGTGTGCACCACTGACTTTTCGGATTCATTTGCGGATCAGAATTAGATTATCATTTGCGTCCTGAGGCCTGCTCACCTGAGAAGGCTCCAAAATATTCTCAATAGCGTGTGTAGTCCGCTAACCAGCATTAGGCCAGCTTGGTGGACTAACGCCTAAACTTTCTCATCGTGAGAAACGGCCAGCCCAGCATTGGGACAGTAATGGGCTGATAATGTATTTATATGTAATATAAAGCGTGAGATGC
The DNA here is from genome assembly GCA_947459985.1 of Diloba caeruleocephala. Taxonomy (NCBI): domain Eukaryota; kingdom Metazoa; phylum Arthropoda; class Insecta; order Lepidoptera; family Noctuidae; genus Diloba; species Diloba caeruleocephala. Next base: position 12,429,807 of record OX381618.1, read on the forward strand.
ATAAAGTATAATAATATTAATAATAAATATTAAACATAATAAATATTCCATTAAATAACATTGCATGGCAGTTAAGGACTGACCATTCCCAAATGATGGCACCCGTTCACAAGTCAATATTGCTTATTGATCTACATCAATTACGCCCAGACTGTAACCCTTACATTGCTTTATTTCCGTGGTTTGCTGTCAAGTATTCGTACTTAGAAAACATAAAAGTTCACATTATAATAAAACACTTTTAAACGGATTCTATCGCGTATATTTTGATTTTTGATTTTCCTGACATTTCGCGAAAATCTAAGACATTACTATCAAAGTTCAGTTATAATTAGGATTTCATTCATAACACCAGTAACAAACACATTTGAAAAGGGACATTTTAATAATTAGCTTTGCGCTTTGGGGTGGGTGGGGTGTCTACCCTTTGTGGTCTAATTGCGACAATCCGTGAAGTGACGTCCAAATTATGCATTGTTGCAATTTAAATCCGGCATCATGCATACGAGGACAGAAATTGCTATGCATTTTCTGGGACATTCATAATAAAGCATACATAGAATTCTTGTCAGTGACAGGATGGCATCGGTGCGGGCTCGCGGTGATACAGTGGCGGCTATATTCGTATTGAGAAAGCATTTCTTTACTGCTGTAATCTTAATGGTCTTCTTTTACCCTGAGGAAAAGCGGAGGGTGAGCCGAACTCTTACTGGCTTAAACTATCTAGGTTGGGCCAGCTAGTATTGAAAGACTTATCCCTGCAAGCGCGGCGTCGAGGTGGGTTCAGTTCGGTGGTCGCTCAGCTCTCAGTGTGCCCATGTTTTTTTTTTGTAGGGCTTCTCGCAGACATTTCCTGGAAATGTAGCTGCTCAATCGGATATTTCTTGTGAAGCCAAAAGAGGCCTCCAACCAGGCTTAAAATTAATATTATAATCTAAGCAACTTGCGCTAAGGGCGCCCGCTGCGGGACACGAACCTTGGCTATTGGGGGTATTGCTGGGGATAACAAGCTATTAGTTTGGGGACAACTGGACCGGTATTATGTAATTCGTATTTAGGGGACGTTTAAATGTACAAGTTCGGCACGGGCCGGTGACGATGAGCAAGGGACGGGGTGGGGGAGAAGTATTTACTACTTGAACGAAATGGGGCGTGCCTCTGATTCCTCGTGGATGGATGGAGAAACATGCTGGACTTCTACCAGCTACGGCACCGAAGGCGGGTTTTGGAAATAGCAAACAATCACACTTTAGCTGCCCATTGGTACCACGCGTTTAGGCGCATCTCGGATGACTTTAAAGTTACCCCCTCTAGCGGAGGGTAAGCGGATAAAAGAGGGCTAAGGCACATGATGTCTTGGGGGGATTGATTGGGTTGCTGTGCATACTGCTTAGACTGGATAAATAATAAAGCTGTGGCGGCACACTAATGTAAAGTGCTACTTAACACAAATATTAACTAGTCACGGATACCACAAACAATACACAACCAATTCAACACTACATATTGAGACCCTGATACTGAGTGAGGATTATACATACCCTAAATTTGGTGTGATGAGAATGCCCAACTAGATGATCTGCGGAGCCAAGGATTAACATCGTACAACGTAATCTACTATCGAAGAAACAAGAAATCCGCTTCGCTGACTAAACATATTTCAACATCTAATAAATGCGGAATCTAAGAAGCAGCGTCAACATCATTATCATTACGTGGTATAAATTACAATAAGTCATGTTTTATGACACTGACGAAAATGTTGGTTATTTATTCACCCGCACAATGAAGTATAATTATTTACTTGTATTGGACTTTATTCTAAACATAGCTAATTATTATATACAGGATAATTAGGTTTTCAAACAATTTAGGGTTAACGCGAAGTTTCAATTTTCACCTCGTTGTTACATTTGGCATAGAAACCTATACCGTGCTTAAGACAAATGGACCTTTAGTTAAATGGTTCGTATGTTAGATTACTATTTTGGGCATCCTTGCGTACTCACGAAACATTTGTAATAGCTATGGATATTCTGTACCTATATACGCTGTATTTATAAGTGGAACATCAACTTGAAGGTATATTTGCCAAGGGAGCTACTCATTTCAAACTAAGTTTCTAGACGCAATTAAAATTTGCATGCCTGTAGTTAGCATCGTTAAGATGATGTAAAATATCATAATTATCAAGAATTTTATTCCGAAAGAACTCTTTCTTTTGCGAGTCCTTTACGTCGCAGTAAATTTATTACAGGCCCTATTCTTTAGGATGTCAACTGGAATTGATTTTTTTTTATTTCAAAATTTAAATAACCTTTTAATACGTCGGTTGGAATTTCTAGATGAAGACTTGCAATATAGGTGAAATGTATAACTTCAAAATAGAATGAGTTTTGTAACGCTTACAATACGTGAAACGCGTATACATACATCGTATAATCTACATCCTACTAATCTAATTGCCCGTTGTTTTATATAAACGGTCGTATGCGAACGCTGGATTAAGGTTAAGTTAATACTTAATCCGGAGCTCACACACACATATCAGCCCGTAAACGTCTACTGTTAATATGGGCCTCCCAATCACTAAAAATGAGCGGTCAAAGGGGATAATAACCACGCTTGTCAGGAGGTCAACTGGTAATGTTTAAACTTTTGATACATTGTTTTACGATATGAACGGCAATGTAACTAGTGAATATACTGGGCATAAGAGACCGTAACTAATATCTCGAAATGACGAGCGCAGTTTGGTGCCGCGTAGATCTGGTCCTGTGTAGAATCATAATTGTTAAGGACAAGTGTCACGCTTACTACGAGGCGAATAAATTGTTCGTCTCGTTGCTAGATGGTATAAAAAAAGACCGTAGTGAAAATTCTCACTAACATTTTAAGTCTTGACATATCTCCACTTTTTCTATGATCAGAGGTGAGAACCTGCTCACAGATAACTTCATCGAAGTGTTTGAAACACTTTAACTACTTGACTCGACTTTGTATTGTGGCAAACATGGTTTGTGTTCACGAAGATTAACTATAAATATTCTAAAACAACTTAAGCCAAAGTTGCTATGAAAATGTTTAGTGTAAGTAAACAGGATGCGGAAGAAGGAAAACCAAGTGATGTTGCGCAACTTAGGAAAGGTATATGTTTAGTAATGGACCGCTATAGTTTGAGGTAATGGATTCGTTATATTAGATTTCATATAAACATCTAAAAAAAAGAAATAATGTTTTATTATTGGTACAATACAAAGGACTTACATACATTGAGAATGATTACATATTTATGAGAAATTTGCATAGAGAAAATACTATCTATAATCTTCTGTTTAAATGAAAACCCAGTGTGTGGCTTTGGTCTTCAGTGGGCTATTCCGGCTCTATAAAGGCTATCCATCAATGTAAAGGTGAGGGAAGATTCTTTACTGAATCATACTTCGACTCGTTATGTACGTAAATGTATGTTACCATTTTTAACATCAACCATTTTTTTGTAACGCAGTCTTACGGTAACATTAGAATGCAATATACCCGAATTGTTGGATTTTGTTTATCATGTTTGTGTAAAAATAGGTACAAGCTAACGACAAACCCAAAAGAAGAGTTGAAATATGTAAAATAGAATGTAATAAATCCCATGCAAGTACCACCGAAGCCAAACAACGTCTACACATATAGTAGGTAAAAATAAAAATCGCTGAAAATACCAAAATCCTGCCTTCCTCGGTAAAGTAGAGAGAAGAAAACCAGGTGTGTTTTTCTGTAGGAAAATAAAAAATATATTAGCATCCAATCCTTGCGTGAAGCAACGATTTCACGCGCATAGACTTGTTTCCGTTGTGCGGCCGCGTCGCAAACCAATGACAACAATAAATTTCAGAGTGCTCAACTCACCGAGAGAGATTTAAGGCAGTCGATAAGCGAGTGTTGTTGAAGGTGATCCCAGCATGTTGAAGGCGACGCCGGATTTATGCGTCACGAGAATTGGTAACTGTTCAATATTTTCCTGGAAAAATAGGCCTTGTTAAAACTAAACGACTTGAAAGTTAATGCAGCCGGTCTTAAAGACAATATATGGGTAAGCGATTGATAGCAGTTATAGTAAGTAGCAACAGAGACTACATTTCTTTGTACAACTGAGTGGATAAATCATTTGCCTTGTGGTAAGACACGCCTGCTGCCACCACACCACACTGCACTCGTCACCTCGAGACATTAAAAAACCAGCGTCGGGCATTATTCGTCCGGCTTATGCTGAGCTGGTTACTCTTTTGGCGCTATGTTTAAATTTTATTTGTTTTAAACTTTTTATTTAATTTAAAGTTTTCAGAATTATTTTGTGTTCTGTTTGTGGCAAATAAATATATCTCTTTCTTTTTTTCTTTCTAATTATTTAACTTCTTACCAAGTAATAAAACTTCTTACCAAGTAATTTTACTAACTACAATGCCCTTAAAACTGGAACACAGTAATGTCTAGAGTCTAAACACTACTGCTTGGCAGCGAATATCAGGGCACTGCGGTAGTACTTACCCAGCCGTACTTTTGTAATAAGTGTCCAACCACCGGTAATGCACAGTATACAGTCCTATATAAATGGTGCTTAAATAATTTATTTTAAGGGGACAATCTATAGGATCGAAAATAAGCTACAGGGATCACATTTATTAAAAATGAAGTTATAATTTCCATTTATTTTGTAATAATTGATGAGTAAGTTGCTATTCGAATACTTAAAAAATAAAACCGTTGAGCTATTTTATTAAAATACCGCGTGTTCATATTTTGAATAATTGATGAACAAAATTGCTATTTGTGTACTAAAAATAACTCGTTTTCACCATTTTATTTCGTAAATGCAAACATGAACAGAAAACGCTTTAACAAAATAGTGATTTTTTTTTTTAATAACTCGAATAGCAATTTACTCATAAACGATTGCAAAATGAAATTACAACAATTTTTTTTATAAATGCGATCCCTATAAATTACTGATTGTCCCCTTAAAATAAATTTCATAATTTTTGTGGGGCCCTATATACGATAGCAGATATAAAATATTAGGTAGATATTCGATAATGTGACCATTTGAATCTCATCTTAATGCAGCTCTTAGTCAGATCGTGGTTTGTGGTCGCCACAATAGTTTCGGACTAGTGTTTGTTCTTATTTCATTTGGTCTCTTTTTGCAACCGACTGTAATTTCATTTACACCTACTAAAACGGTTTACGGCGGCACTTACGCTCGCAAATGCATTCGCCATTATCAGAGTTTCATTAAACAAGGTTATAGAGGAAGTAACAATATGCAAAAGTAAACCGAAATAAAATCCTATTTCATAGGGAGTTAGAATTATTTATTTATTTACTTATTACATTCTTGCTTGTACAAAATCAGTAGCGCCCAGTATACGTAAAATCTGGGTGTCTTAACGCACTCGGCGATTTCTCCGAGGCAGCCTTAAAATGTAAAAACCTTATCTGCACTAGATATAAGTAGGTTATGTATGATTTCGGGTTCCATGTGGTTTCCAGGTTCCGTGAGCTTCCCAGAGAATAAATCACCCCTCTTCACTGATGGGGATCGTAAAAGGGGACAGACAGTAGAATCCTCCCGTGTGCTAATAACAATCTGCGATCACTAATCCGCCTGCAATGTCACCTATGACTATTCATTGTCGATTGATCATTGGGAGGAACATGTTCAGCAGTGGACTTTCACAGGCTGATACATGTGTGTGTGAAAGATATAGCCGATATACGGCAGTCGATGGTGCACATAAAACATAATAATTTATGGCAAAATACAAAAATAATGAAGATACAATATGCTGATAAATAAAAAATATATAAATAATTGCTCTCTTATTCTTAATCCGAAATCATTTTATGAATGTGTTTAAAAATCGACTTTCGTTAAGATATGTTTTATCGTTTGATGACTGAGAGGGTTAGTTTATAAGATTAGAGTGTAGAGATAAGAGAATATAGATTGATAAAACTTCAACATGCTAATCTTCGGATATCTATGTAATCTCCAAAGGGTCCTGACGTAGACCCAGCTTTCTCAGATGACAATACGAGATTGTGTGCTTACAGTGACACGTGTTTTTTTGTAGTGGGTAAATCCTCATGTAATTTCTCTGCCTTGGGAGGAGCGGAGGGGCATGCTTAGCTCTTACCGGCTAAAACCCCACAGTGTTCCTTCCAATTACCTATGGCTGGTGGTGAGGTATTTGCCGAGGCTTTGGACCACATCCCAGGCAGGTCTCGGCCCGTCACTTGGTCAGACGGGCCCCATCTTTGTGTGACCTAGCCAGTCGCTAATTTACTCAGAGAGGTACGCGCAAAACACGTCTTGCCGCCATCGCGGCTCTGGGGCGTGATTTACGCGCGGTTCGAGATGACTGTATTTTAGAAATAATCTCTAACCCGCTAAGTCGAACGCAAAAATCCCGAAAATGTCGATCTTTTATAAAAGTTGTATTCTCGCCAATGATAGAGATAAATTGTTGTTAAAGTAAAGGAATTGATTCTGTTCGGGCAAAACAATGACACCAGGAAGGTTAGTCAGCGGTGCTGTCGGTACATGTATAAGTAAACATTTGAACGTTGACGGATAATTATGTCACTATCCACTTTTTGCCCAATTACGGCTCTGTTATTTCGTTGAGGGACAGATGCTTCAGTAAAAGAAAATGAGTGCTCAATTCACCGAGGGACATATTTTAAGGCAATCGATAAGCGAGTGTTGTTGAAGGTGGTCCCAGAATGCGAATGCCGTCGCCACATGTGATTAGTAATCATTTAAACTTTGACGGATAATTATGATACCATTCACTTTGTGGCCATTTAGGGCTCTGTTATTTCCAGAGACAGATGCTTCAGACAATAATATATGTAACGATTTGTCATGTCATGAAAATAACAGTATCTATGCACTTGTGTGTATGACAGCGAAAGGAAAGATACACTGCTACGCAACCATGCATAGTGTTTAAGATACTCGTTAGGGGTAGTGGTCAGCAAGAGACTATTCTTTTAGATGTATGTTTGGTTCGCGGCAAGGACTTCCCCTTCTCTTCCCGCGGCTGTAGTAAAATGCAACTGTGGATTATACCGACAGCATGCGAAGAAAAATATACTGCATATTATGTAATATCAACAAATATCTACAATTTATTTTTTAACTGTGGCTCAGGCCCCACTCTAGAATTTCTCTTGTATCGTGAGTGCGTTTACAGACACAAATTCCACATACAGATTACCCAGACCTCCGGGTCTACATGTACCTGCAGATCGTACAAATAATTGTACCCACGACTCGGAGCACAGTAGCTTATTGCATCAGTCATTGCACCAACCATGCCGGCGGGCTTGTAATCCCTCACTCCACTTTGGTGTAGCCTAGTAGGATTACTAGTTGATAGGTAAGATAGGCAATTGAGACCATACCCCGTGGTTTATTAAATTAATCACTGCGAAATTATCGAACATTAAATTCCATCATTCTCACATCAACCGCAGACCACGGCCCCCCATGACCGCTACAATTAATGTTCGTATGGGATTTTGCCATTATACCCACATCTGGCAGTTAGATTGATGATCGCATCATGATAAACCTCAAATAAAAAACAAAAATGTTGTTACTCAGGCGCTCAAAGTCAGCTGCAATCACTGATCAGTAAACGATCGGCGAGGTTAAGCAACGCTTGGTGCGGTCAGTTTGTGGATGGGTTACACATAGTGGTATTTGAACTGAGAGTCTGCGTGCTTCGCAGGGCACGTAAAACCGTCACTTCCAGTTGTTCTCATTACACTGCAGTTGTTACGCCAAGTCGGAGGGCTTGAACAACGGAAATAGAAAAACAAGAAAAATAAAATTGTACTGTGGGACGCTTTCCTTAACATTATCCCTTGGTTGACCTTTCCAATCCATTTTGCCGGAAACTAGGTGCCCTGGCCTGTTCTTTGCAGAAAGTCGCACAGAACTTAATCATTTGCAGAACATTATCAAGAGCTTGAGGTCCAAAGTCGTACAATAGAGTGATGAAAATAAGACGAAAATAACCTATTTTCCTCGTTTGTATATCAAGCTAAATCTCTTATAAGAAGAAGAAAAGAAACGATATATTATACGGTTATTATTTCCTATATACTTCCTGGAATGTGTTACACTTAGAGTAAAGTACTAACAAATTGATATTTGCCGTGTGGTGCCGGCTCAGAATTCCACCACCCCATCTCCTCCCATGGGTGTCGTAAAAGTCGACTAAGGGATTAGCCGGAGGATGGGCAGCAGCGTCCTTCGAGTACATTAACAACTCAACTGCGATCGCCAACCCGTCTGCCAAGCGTGGCGATTATGGCAAAACCCCCCAATGAGCCCACAACACATCCATATCGTTGGTTGTGGTGATCTTTGGGGGAGGCCTGTGTCCAGCAGTGGACTTCATTCGGCCGAAATGATGAAATTGATATTTACAGCGTTTGGTGTAAAATGACCGAGGCGAAATGTCACCAAAGGATATTTTCGTTTGTAATCGTGCTTTAGATTACTTTGCTTCTAAGAATAACGAGCAGGGTGAAGCACTTTCATATATGTACGCGTATTGACGTACAAAGGGTGCATCAATGCGTTAAATGTATACTAAATCGCTCGGAAGCTAGCGCAGGTAAGGAGAGCTATTTTTTATTTATGGCACCTTTAGAATGCATCTATATTTAATACGTTAGGATATTACATTAAATTGCTTTGGCTAGGACCAGCTTACCTACTTTCCAACTGAACTGACCTAGATATGAATGAAAAATACAGCGGTTTGTGTGGTAAATAATACACACAAGTATTGTGTATTATAGTAGTGAAGTCAAAAGAGGGAAAAGAAAATTACACAATCTAAAAGAAAAGCGTTGTCGTGGTTGTCAGAGTCAAAGTCAAAGTAAAATTGTTTTTATTCATGTAAACCATTTGCTGGTTTACAAGTAGTCAGAATTTAAATAGTTGCACGGTTCCAAGTCGTTGGTCCTATGGTGAAGAACCGTCAAGAAACTCCATGGATATACTCTTTTGAAATAATATATGAAAGCATTAGAGTCTTCAATATACTCGCATTCATTGTGTTTGATAATTTATTTATGTATATGTACATATAATAATATTTCCTGTTCGAACTATTTTAATTAATTCAAAATAAATTTTAAGTATTTATATGACGGCACGGTTGGTGCAGTGATTGATACAGTCGACTGCTGCGCTCCGGGTCGTGGGTTCGATTCCCGCACGGAACAAATATTTGTATGATCTGCAGGTAGTTGTTCCGGGTCTGGGTGTATTGTGTGTGAAATTCATGTCTGTAAACGCACCCACGACACAGGAGAAATCCTAGTGTGGGGCAACGTTTTTTATAACATAGCATAACATAGAGTATTTATTAAACATAGTTGTTAGAAAGGCGTTTGGTTGAGTGAGGTTCAAACACGATATTCTATACTTTTTTTTTTGCAGCAGCAGTGGCAGCTGGTTTCCTCTTTGAATGTTGGCTTTATATGACGTTAAACAGCTTTTGTATTGATCACCAGTGGAAATTCACCGTGAAGCTCCTCCGTCCCAGGAAAGGGCGAAGGGGCATGGCGACTCCTACCAGCTCAAACCACTGGACCGGTCATCTTTTGTACTTAACGGGCCCTCCTCCAGGTCCTGGACCATACGAGGACCTGGAGGAGGGCCCGTAAACTAGAGATAGTGCCAGGTGACTGTAAAAGGGGATTAGAGAGAATCCCCCCAAGCTAGCGTTGCGGAATAGTACAACGCTTCCCATGATACCTCATTTATCAAAATACGACGAGTAGTTTGGGCTATCTGAGGGAACAGATAAACATACATACATAGACTCCTTTTGGCTTCCCCGTGTAGGGTAATAAAGCAAAAAAAAATACGAATAAATAATAGTAAAACTTTATTATTATATTAAATGAATATGTAAAAATGTCTTTATTGAAAATAAATGTAAAATTGTGTGTATTTTCTAATAATGAAACTGTTTTAACTAGCTTATTTGCACATCCGTTCATATTCTCCATTTCTATTTTCTACATAATGTCATATAGTCACTCTTATTTATATGAAAAGATTATGTTGTAACTGTTGGCTGTTTATATCATGCATCGTGTTTGTTATGACTCCTAGAATAATATTTGTGCATTTAAGCGGAATTTGTTAATTCATTTCGGGGACCAAAAGTGAAATATCCATATATTATTCCATCAAACAAGCTTTATTGAATTTTATGGAAATCTGTACGAGAGATACCATCAAAGGGGAACGAACAAACTTACTTTAGAATTATAATATTTAAGATAACTATTAATTTAATAACATAGGGACGTATAACAAAATAGTATTAATTATATTATTTTCCCTGTTCATATTTCTAAAGAAAATTAGTTCGTACTACATTATGGGAATGTAACTAGGTCCCACTGCTCCTACTCCTAATTTAAATTGCTTCATGAAACGGTTAAAATGCGGTGCAAATAAGATTTCTTGTGGTTTCGTTTTGCACAGGATAAAATTACTCTTTTAAACATGAAATAATTTGTTCATTGCTTGCTAAAGCTAAAGTGCCACCGTTATTATTCGTTAACCAAGTTTTTGTAAGGAAATCTTCTCTCATGTCCCGTTGTAAAGCATAGCGTCACATAAGTTTATAAGCGTCAGAGCCTCTCGTGAATGTAACCGCAGATTTTAATTTCGCCGCTTGTGCTCTTAATTTAGTAGTGTGCGCTACTTCCGAGCTCCCCCTGCCGGCTCACACTCTCATGTAATATAAATAGGTTCTAGAATACCCCCTAGTACCTTTTTTTTTTTTTTTTTATTAAGTGCTGTTCTCACAGATATTTTATTTGAAATACAGAATGAAGAAGCGGGATCCACGACAGTTTGATGGCTATTTATTTTACAGGCTAAATGTGTTAAAGGAAATAAATAATAAATTAACTAAGCGATTGGTTGTTTTAAACCGAATCTTCTTTAAAAATGTGGGCAGATCGAGCTGTATTGTAATATTGTATTCAATTATTATTAAACGTTGAGTAAAGAAACGTATGCTGAAAAGCAAACTTTTAATTACTTTTTTTATTATTATTTATGTCGTATGGTGCCGGCTAAGAATAGCACCAACCCATCTCATCCCGTGGGTGTCGTAGAAGGCGACTATGGGATTAGCCGAAGGGCGGGCAGCAGCAGCCTTCGAATACATTTATAACTCAACTGCGATCGCCAACCCGCCTGCCAAGCGTAGCGATTATGGCAATACTCCCCAATGAACACCCAACATACCCAGACTGGTAGTTGTGGCGATCTTTGGGGGAGGCCTATGTCCAGCAGTGGACTTTATTCGGCCGAAATGATGAAGATGATGATTACTAGTTATAAATATTGATAAGCTCCGTGTATGATAGATGACTGTAGAAAAGATTTGTCACATTATTTAAAGAGGTATACAATCTTATCTTTTTTTTTATCGGTTAATAATAATTATTGTTATCGCACCATGGGATAAGGTAATCTTGGAGGGCAGATTAAAGCAACTGCTTGAATTAATACTACCTTTTGATATAAAAAAAAGTATAACAGAAGAAAAGAAAAGTATATTAAGAAGCTTATAGAACGCAGGGCAATTTGTGGCGAGCTGAATGTGAGTGGTGACACTGCGTACCCGAATGCTCCAGAGAGTCGGTCAGGGCCTCGTCTCCAGCTCGCCTTCATTAGTTGGTTGGAGTGGAACCCCATGAGTGCCCGCAGGTATTTTATCTCTGGCTTGTCTTAGTTGGCCGATCAGAGAGGGGCCGCCAGAGCTTTATGCTCGGCGGTGGAAGTGTCTAATGGCGTAATAACGGGGAACTGGTTAGTGTCCCATTGCATTTTAGATTAAAATTCTCTAAAGGGCCTCTGCGTGTTGGACCCATATCCCCGCGTAAGCCTATCAAAAGACCGGGTTCCCTCTTACTTATGAATCAATATTTCAGTTCAAATTATCTCAATTTACCGGCACTAAACTAATTAATTATTTTAAAAAAAGTGAAATGAAAAATCGATCAAAATACACTAAGTGTTCGATCATAAAGCGCTGAAATGGTCCAATTAATTATATCAGTTAGTTTTCCAATAATTGCTTCGCTACATGCCAACTCTCCAGTTCCAAGTAGGTACGTACTGCTCTCGCTTTGACTTTTTTCATCGACTTCGTTTGTAAAGCTTTGTTGATTTCCCTTAATGGGAAATTTTCAATTTCTTTCGGAAGCCGTTCTCAACCAAATGCGAGACTCTAATTTGGTTTCGTAAATCACGAATTTCGAGACCCTTCGTAGTGATTGTAAGATGTAGGTATTATGTAGGTACTTATTACTTTTGTATTTCATTTAATTCCGTATTAAGCTATTATTTTGTCGGTAAAGTATCTACAAAATTATACAAAAATTAGACAACCAGACATTGCGTCTTTATTTTTTATTTAAGACTTTTATAATTACTCCATAATACCGTCTTGATTGGAAAAGGAGCTAAAAGGGGAACTATGTAAAAGATTGTGGTCATTGCTCTAATTAACTTTGCTTACAAATGTAGTCTCTGACGTTTAAGATATTTCACTAACTATTTAATGGCAAATTCTGATGTTTGAAGAAGCAAAATACTGTGGTTAAAATAAAAACTGCTCTGTGACTGTGTTATATAGTAACCAACTGACATTGGCGTCGAAGTTCAGGGGTGCAATCGATCGGTGGTTAGGGCCTCAGAGAAAGCGAATAACCTCAGTGTTTTAAATACTGTCTGTTACAGAAAGAACCGGGGTCCTTCAAGTTGTTACCTTAAGTGAGCCTCTTGAGATATCTTGTTTACTCTTGGCTTTAATATCTTTGGCCACTAGAACTAACAGCAAAATTTTACCGAGTCTACATACTGTTTTTTATTGATTCATTTGATTTAATATTGTACGGATCAAATACTGGTTAGAAATAAGACATGTGCAGGTCGGGTAATTCTACAGCTCAAGATACGACTCTCCAAGGTCACGCCAGTAAGCACAACCCTTGGCGCTTTTCTCATCAAACTCGTGCCAGCCTTCCTGCGAAGATTGTCACATCACCTAGTTTTTTTTTCTTTATTGGTCGCCTTGTGGAAATACATTATGTACTCTGCCCCGGTGAAAGGCGGAGTGGTATCTTTGAAAGAAGAGAGCTCCAGGCCCTTGATAAGATCACACTAGAGCCATCCATTGCTGCCGCTTTAGGCACATCTCAGATGGGATGACTGTAAAGCAGGCACCCGCTCTAGCGGAGGGGAGGTGATTACAAAACGGCCACTCCTCCAGGCATTTTACGATGGAGATTGTAAAAAATCCCCCCGAGCCTCGCCATGCACTGTGCTGCGTGTATGTGGAACGTAAACGTGCGCGTGACCGTCTATCCGGGAGTCACGTGGTATGAGCACCTAAAGTACCCAATACGTGCGCCTGCGACTCCCGTGGCCACCTATGACACTATTGCTGGCAGAAAAAGATCTTGCGTTATTCGATCCACCACGATCCGCCGCTCGGCAACCCACCTAGGGTACTCCTCGAGCGTGTGTTGTGCGGTTTTCTAGTCGCTTCCACAATGGTGGAACTGTGCCATGACCTTGCGTCCTGTCCTGTGCGGTGACCTAGTCAGTGTTTATTTCGAGTATTTATTCAGAGTTTATTTTAACCACAGTAGGATACACACCATCGTCATTATTAAATGACAATTATCACCATCAGCATTTTAGCCCGGAATCACTGCGGCAAAATTGAGTGTCTTGGTGTTGGATAAAAAAACCAAATTCGTTTCACCGAATCTATGTGGTACCCGGCAAAGAATAGACCACCCCACTTCACCTCTTTGTTAGAAAAGGCTCTTAATGGTTAATATCAAAAGGCTGGGCAGCAGTATTCATCTATATGCTAATAAAAACATGCTGGGATCACCGATCTACCTGCCAAGCGTATGGCAAAATCCCCTATAACCGCTTATTGTATTAACCATTGAAAGGACCATCTCTGCAATGTAAATTTATGAGCAGATGTGTGTCCGAAATAATCGATTGTTACCATACAACAAATTTGTAAGCACCATAAGGAAGACCCTCTTCAAAGTTTGCTTTTAATTGATTCCCTTTCTAAAGTTACAAGAAACGTGTTACTCCATGAATAAGACTGCCCCAGGCGACTAAGGGAGTTTGAAAGCCAGCGCCTTTATGCACTTTGGGTTACCCACAAGTGATGGGTAAATCACCAATACTAACATACTGTGCCGGCCCGAAGTTACTGGGGACCAGGGCAGGAAGAAGGAGATAGAAACGAAGTAAGAAATGTTTTTCAACCCAACGCAACACAAAGAGTGGTATGAAGTGCTCAGTAGGAAGTGTTAAAGATAACATATCTTAAGAGCAAAGTTTTAAAATATATACGGAGGATAGCTTCAATATTTTCAGTAATGCGATGAAAACGTTATGCAATAAGGAACTGAAACCTTTTTAAAATATTCACAATATATAACCGCCGGGAGAGGAAGCTATCAGAAACTATTTATTATTTATGACATTCTTTAAAAACCAATTGTAAGTTTGCCTCCAGGGGCATTAGGCAGGTTGCGGCTAGTTCGCGACGCACACTTGGAAAGTGGCGTTATCGCCTGCGGATGCAGTTTGCGACCAAGCGTGTCGTCGAGGCCATTCTGCCACACTTCGGAGCCTGACTCAGAAGGAGCAAGCGTTTCACCTACCGCCTGACGCAGGTGTTCACTGGGCACGGTTGTTTCGGTGCGTACATGCACAAGATAGGACGCAAAGCCACGGCACAATGCCATTGTTGTGATAGAGACCAGGATACCACACAGCATACGCTCGAGGCATGCCCTGCGTGGGCGGCCGAGTGGCGGATCCTGATTGATCAGATCGAGCAAGTCGGCTATGTTGTCAGAGCATGAAATCTGGAATGCAGTGATCTCCTTCTGTGAGAGCGTCATGCCCCAGAAGGAGACCGCAGAGCGAGATCGGGAGAAGCCGTCGCTATAAGGCGGGGTTCGCGGGTGCGTAGATTGGGGAATATGCGTGACCCACGAGAAGGCTGAGGCGTGCAGGTGGTCACGCGCCGCCATGTGCGTAGCACAGCACAGCGCACAGGGACGCTTCGGGGGATCCTTTACAGTCACCCTCTCCGAGATGTGCCTATGAGCGTGGCTTCAGTTGATTATACGAAGACCTGGGGGCTCCAGGTGGTTAGGTGGTGGTGGCTTAGGTGCCCAAGATGACCGCCCCTGTGGTTTTAGCTGGTACGTGTCCGGCATACCCCTTCGTCCTTCCCCCGGGGTGGAGGAAGTTCAAGAAGAATTTCTACTGGGCCCTATAAAAGCACACATTGGTGCCATGTTTGGTTTTTTATAGGTGATGACAGTTATTTCCTGTGTTCTATCATTTCCTAGAACAAATATGAAGACTATATGATCCTAGTCGAATAATATGTGTTAAAACCTTAGTGATCCCGGCGGTACCCCGTTAGAGGCTACTTTGACATTAAATCGCGATGTTATTCAATATCTCTATACCAGTTGTATTCGGTATGGTAAAAGCGTTATTCATCAACATCATTATCATATCAGCCAAAGGACGTCTACTGCTGAACAAAAGCCTCTCCCATAGATGTTTACAATTGTGCAGGCATTCTGAGAGAATTTGACAGTATTCACCAAGCTTGGCAAGTGAGCTATGGTGAAATATAGTATATATAGCTTACGATTGACAACATGTTGGGCTAAAACTGAATATTTCTTTATTATTTTTCTTCAGCAAGTTCGTGAAGCTCGACTTACTAACTTTCTCCGTAAATGTGTACGCATCCTTTGAATTCGTTTGTGTAGGTGTGGCTTGAGAGGCGCTTCGCAGGTACAGAAGCTCCTATTTCAATATGAAAGTGAGCGACTGTCAGATCTTGCCATATTACGCTGGAAATTTGAAAGCACTTCATAATATTACAGTCATCTGAAAATATAAAATCTGGATGTTGGTAATTGCTTGTCATGATTTATTACGTGGCATTTTTTACTCATCATATAAGCCAAAGAACATGCTGCTGAATACGGGCTTGCCCTTTGATTTCCACTATTGTTTTGTAATTTTTGTGGGGAATTTGCCAGTATTAACCACGCTTGGCAAGCGCATACTGGCTAATGTTCCACAGAATGGATGCTACTACCCATCCCTCTGGATAGTCCGTTAGCCTTTTACGACATCAACGGAACGAGATGGAGCGGTGATATATTCTTAATTCTGACACCAGACGGAAACTTCAGTATTATATACTACGTGTACTTAATTATCTACACTCACTTTTAAATACAGTGTTATGTAACGATACGATATAATAAAATGAATCTAATCATCGATTTTAGTAGTATTTTGATCAAATTTGAAGAGATTCTAGGTTTTTATTATGCTCATTAGAAAATTCGATTTTACATTATAAACTTCACATCCTCCCTTGAGTCTGAAGAACTGAATTGCGGTCATGTTTTTAGGTATTTCTTTTTGTGATACGTGACAAATTCACTATGTCTAATATTCGCAATACTTCGTCGTTTAAAACATAAAGCGTGACAGGTAAAAAAAAAGACGATGTTCGATGCGACCCACGCGTTTGTCGATGCGGTGAAATGGCTTTTTCTATTCTCGTGCGATATCGGATGCGTGGAATGAAATTCACGTCTGGGGAACGTGCTCTTTGCGGCGCAGATGCCTTGGAAGGCTGTGACTCGAGTCCTCTGTGCAAAACGCAAAATTTGCAACGAAATATTGGTATTTTAATACGTCAAAGGGTATAGCGGTAGTGAAAATTTTATTACTTGCCTATACGATTTATAAGTCCAAAGGTGTCAAGCGTGGTGGAGACCTCCAGATATGAGACATATTTGAGTTTCTGGGATCACTGCCGGTCGGTCATAATCTAATTAATGCTTCGTTAAAAATACAGTTTTGGAATTGCTTCCGGGTAACTGTCAGCGTAGCGTAGGAACACTTTGATATTACTTTATATGATACAAATAGTCTTTATATATGTTTCAAGAAACACTTTTACTCGTCTATAAATCTACATTAAGCTGTAATTTCCTACTGACTGCCTCTGAGAAGGAATGCTAAAACAAAGTCAAAAGTTTTTATTTTAAAGTTTTACATAATAATAATAATATCAAATTTATCCCCGAGTGATATCAGTAACTAACGTTATAAACTGTTCAGATAGCTCTCTTTTTGCAGCACAAAGACAGTTTTAATGTAGGTAGAATTTTCCGCAGCTACATGCCATACGAAATGACACTATGAACAAAACTAAAATAAGCTATTGCTACATCAATGCTGCAGTTATTACATGCTAAATTAAGTATTATATATATTTGTATTAAGTATTATATATATATTTGTACATTTATCCTAAAAATACATTTACCGACACTTTCTGAGAACTTTAAGTATGTTTGATAAATGAATTTGTTTGTTTGTGTAGCTAACAACTCATGGGCTAATCATTTAATCTTGCTTGGCACCAAGACGCTCTGCACCCCGAAACTTGCATTTCGTATTGTCAAAAGTTGAATAAAGCAATCAAAGATTTTTAATTTTGATATTAAATTACCCGTAAATGTTGATAACCTACTGTCTGCTCCCGCAGTTATAGCCTATTTATTTGATATTAGTTCCATGTGGTGTCAGGATCAAGAATATAGCACCTCTTCATTTCATTCCATGGATGTCGTAAAAGGTTACTAAGGGACTCTAAACCAGAGGGGTTGGTGGCCGCGTGCCTTTTATGGAACAGCAGCCATTCTGCGCGCGCTGACCGGTTAAGCAACCACATTTCCCAGAAATGTATGCGAGCAGCCCAACAAAAAAAAAAAATCTGCGCGCGCTATAACGCCTGCCAATCGTGGTGAGTACTGGTAAATTCGCGTCATCCTCGTCCCAAATGTCGAAACAATTGTGAAAATCTATAGAGGCGCCTTCAGCATTAGACGGCCGGAAATTTGAATTTATATTCAAAGCTCTTTTGATTATCATACATGATAGGTTAATTTTATAGAATTTTCATGCCACAGTAACATAAACCTTCATGTATGAACTGCTTTGCTGCTATTTTCACTTTAAGGTGTCTTTCAAACTAGGTTTAGTGCGCAAGAGTTTTAGACACAATTTCTTGCGCTTGCATAAAAGCTAGTATTACAAAAATTGTTTTAGCACTTTTACAAAAAGTAACTCCTAGAGCAAATATTGCGTGAACAGTGACAAATCATAATGAATTAGATATTACAGCAAAAAAAGTGCCAATATATAACGTATACGAAACTTGACCAAGCATAATCCTGCAATCAACTTACCGATCAGATCCGGTAAGAAGGTGATTTTTTCCTCTTACTCATAAATAATTTCCTCGAAAATATGGCGGGCTCGTATGAAGTATTTGAAACATTTTACTACTTGACCGGACTTTGTATTGTGGTGAACATGGTACATAAAGATTAAGTTAAAATAACATAACATAACACAACTTTAACCGAAGTTTCTATGAAAGTATTTAGTGCAAGTAAGCTAGCCGTGTGGTGCCGGCTCAGAATACCACCACCCCATCTCGTCCCGTAGGTGTCGTAAAAGTCGACATAGGGATTAGCCGGAGCGTCCTTCGAGTACATTAACAACTCAACTGCAATCGCCAACCCGTCTGCCAAGCGTGGTGATTATGGCAAAACCCCCCAATGAGCCCACAACACTCCCATATCGGTTATTGTGGTGATCTTTGGGGGAGGTCTGTGTCCAGCGGTGGACTTCCTTCGGCCGAAATGATGTAGCAGAATGCGGAAGAAGGAACACCAAGTGTTAATTATTTTAGATTCAAATCTACCATAGTTATTTGTATTAGTTTATGGGGAGTTTTGCTTTTTGACACTAGAAGACTTCTGGTCATATATATGAATATAAGTGTCGTTGTAATGATTAAGGTCATTGCAGCTATATAATATAATCAATGATATTAGACAATATAAATTTTAAGGAACATCTACCAGAGAATTTAATATTGATCATAAAAGCCGTCTCTAAGGGCATTTTTAGTAAAGGTCCACAAATATAGCAGTTGTTAAAATGAAACAAAAAGGAAAGCGCTGGCGGTTTTAGCTAAAAGATTTTCTACCGTCATAATATTAACATTCCGTATTTGGAAAGACTTCCGCAACATTTAGTAAATAAGGTGTATTAATTCGTTTCATATTCTTTTAATATACAATATAGCAAATACGACTGTCTTAACGAAAGTGAGCTTACGAATAAAATTCATTAGAAATTATTACATGCCTTCAAACAGCCAGATTTAATGAATTTTTACATATATCGACAGGTACATGTAGTACGATTTCGTTTGAAGAAAATACACGGAAGATTAAATGAAAACCTTTAAGTATGTATCTTTGGTTCCTAATAGGCTATTCCGGTTCTACCAGGTTATCCATCAAACCCCCGGGAAGACGGTGGCGCGCACATGGTCACGTGCCGCCGTGTGCGCAGCACAGCGTGATGTGCCTAAAGGCGTGGCACGTCGGTGCCACGCCGGTCGCCGGTCGGTGCTGCGCACACGGTGGCACGTGTCCACGTGCGCACCACCGTCTTCTCGGAGGTCGCTCGGTGTAAGCACGCAGACTCCCCAATCTGAGCGCCCGCGACCCCCGAGGGGTATCGTAGAACGCAGATGTAATCGGGAGCGATTTCAATGAAAATATAACGTTTCGGTGTATTTCGCTATTCAAAGAAATCATTAGTACATCACAGAGGGACAATCAAGAACTTGAATTCCTAGAAATTTCTTCTCTTAGGTTATGGCTTCTATACAGTATCTTCCACAATTACGCCAATGTCAAGTATAAGGCAACGTTGTATGTACGGTGTTCAGATTAATCAAACTTTACATATTCATAAAATATTTCTCCAAACGGAAAAAAAATCTACAAAAATATGTCGGCAACGTCGTACGGTGCAATTTTGTGTTTTTTTTTGAATTCCTAGAAAAACCGTTACATTAACCCAACTGTCAAATCTGACGTTAAACCATTTTCAAAATAACACGTATAAAAGGAAGTCGCACCATTTGCATCACATCGCATTGCAGCCCTTAGTCAGATTGTGGTTTGTGGTCGCCACTAAAGTTCCGGACTAGTGTTTGTTCCTATTTCATTGGTTTTTCTTTTGCAACCGACTGTTATTCCATTTACGTCTACTAAAACGGTTTATGGCGGCACTTACGCTCGCAAATGCATTTGCCATTAGGTACCTGAGTTTCATTAATCCAGTTTATAGATGAAATAACATATGCGAAAGTAAGCTGAAATAGGATATGTATGATTAATACAATAATATTGTTATTCAGGTGCTCATAGTCAGTTGCATTCACTGATCAGTAAATAATCGGCGAGGTTAAGCAACGCTTGCCACGGTCAGTTTATGGACACACGATCACGTAAAACCGTTGGTTCCAGTTCTTCTCATTAGACTGCAGTTGTTAAGCCAATTCGGTGGCCTTTGGGCGGCTTGGAAACCACAGTAAGAAAAACAAAAAAAAATTGTATGGTGGGACGCTTCTGTCAACATTATTCCTTGACTGTCCACCAAGACCTTTTGCATGAACCTAGGTCAACCCTGACCTGTTCTTTGCAGAAAATCGCAAGGAATTTACTAATTTGCAGAAAATTATCAAGAGTTTGAGTCCAAAGTGGTATGGTATTATCACTAGAGTGATGAAAATAACACTGCACATCTAATTCATATTCAGACGAAAACACCACCCACTCGTTTATATTTGAAGCTAAATCTCTTATACGGTATTTATTTCCTATATACTTCCTAGAACGTGTTACACTCAGAGTAAAGTACGAACAAATGGATATTTACAGGGTTCGGTTTAAAATCGACAAAGAGGCGAAATGTCACCAAAGGATATTTAGGTACGTAATCGTGCCTTAGTCAACTTTGTTCCAAAGAATTACGAGCAGAGTGAAGCACTTTCATGTATGTACGCGTATTGACGTACAAAGGGTGCATCAATGCGTTAAATGCATACTAAATCGCTCGGAAGTCAGCGCAGGTAAGGAGAATTATTTTTAATTTATGGCACCTTTAGAATGCATCTATATTTAATACGTTAGGATATTATACAGTAAAATGCTCTGGCTAGGAGCAGCTTACCTAATTTAAAACTGGACTGACCTAGATATGAATAAAATCTAAAAAATGTTTGTGTGGCAAATAATACACATACGTATTATAGTAGTGAAATCAAAAGAGGAAAAAGAAAACTACACAATCCAAAAGAAAAGCGTTGTCATGGTTGTGTTAGATAATATACCTTTTTTTTTATTTGTGTCCAGTGGAAATTCTTCATGAACTTCCTTCGCCCCGGGGAAAGGCGAAGGGGTAAGACTCCTACCAGCTAAAACCACTGGAGCGGTCATCTTCGGCACCTAAGGGAGGCTCCAGGTCCTCCTCGTCCTCGTATGATGACACTAGAGCCGCCCACTGGTACCACGCCTATAGGCACATCTCGGAGAGGGTGACTGTAAAGCGGTCACCCCCCCGGGGGATTGTAAAGGATCCCCCAAAGCGTCCCACGGCAGCGCGTGACCACATGCGTGCTACCGTCTTCTCTTGGGTCGCTCGGTGTGGGCACGCAGATTCCCCAATCTACGCACCCGCGAACCCAGAGTAGATAATATACCTATGTACATAAAATAATATATTGTGTTCGAATAATTTTAAATAATTCAAAATCAATTTAAAGTTTTTATTTTTAATCAAGTATGTTTTCTTGCAAGTGTGGAAGTGGAAATTCATCGCTAAGTTCTTCCGTCCCAGGAAAGGGCGAAGGGACATACTGACTCCTACCGGCTCAAACCGCTGGAGCGGTCATCTTCGGCACTTTACGGCCCCCCTCCACGACCTCTTATGATCACACTATAGTCGGCGCCATGCCTAAAGGCAAAACTCGGAGAAGGTGACTGTAAACGGGGATTGTAAGGAATCCCCCCGAAGCTACCGATGCAGAATAGCACAACGCTTACAATGATACCTCATTTGTCAAAACATGACGAGTAGTTTAGGCTATCTGAGGAAACAGATAAACATACTAACATTAAAATACCTAGACTGCTAAACGTAAAATACCTAGACTGCTAAAATCATAACCCTCCTTTTGGCTTTCCCGTGTTGGGTAATAAAGCAACAAAAATACGAATAAATAATAATTCAAGTTTATTATTTATTCGTATTTTTGTTGCTTTTTGTATATATTAACAAATATGTAAAAAATATATTTAAAGAAAACAAATGTTAAATTGTGTGTATTGTCTAATAATGAATCCTTTTTAAAATCAACTACTTAATTCATATTTTTATCTTTGCCGGTCGGCTTATTTGCTCATCTGTTCATATTCTCCATTTCTATTGTCTACAATATATCTTATAGTCACTATTATATGTATCACAATATTATTTTGTAACTGTTGGCTGTTTATACCATGCAACTTGTTTGTTATGGACTCCTAGAATAATATTTGTGCATTTTAGCGGAATTTGTTAATTAATTTCAGGGATCAAAACTGTCCATATATTTTTCCATCACACAAGCTATATTAAATTTTAGGGAAATTAGTACGAGAGATATCAATCATCAAAGCGGAACGAACCAACTTACTTTAGAATTATAATATTTAGGGTAACTATTACATTAATAATAAAGGGGCGCATGCAAACTAATAGCATTTTGCCTGTTCATATTTCTAAAGCAAATTAGTTCGTACTGCATTCTGGGAATGCAACTAGGTCCCACTGCTCCTACTCCTAATTTAAATTGCTTTATAAAACGGTTAAAATGCGGTGCACAGAAGATTTCTTGTTGTTCCATTTTGCACCGGCAAAAAATATTCTTTTACACATGAAAGAATTTGTTCATTGCTCAAGCTTAAGTACCACCGTTTTTACCCGTTACAACGCTTTGGTAAGGAAATATTCATTTCCCGATGTAAAGCTTATTCACATACGTTTATTAGCGTCAGAGCCTCTCGTGAATGTAACCGCAGATTTTAATTTCGCCGCTTGCGCTCTTAATTTAGTTTGCGCTACTTCCGAACTCCCTGCGTGATAGTCTCACACTCTCGTGTAATATAAAAACGTTCTAGAATACCCTCGAATACGTTTTTCGTATTAAGTTCTGTTCTCGTAAATATTTTATTTGATGTACAGGTTGAAGAAAGCGGGATCCACGTTAGTTTGTTGGCTATTTATTGTACAAGTAAACCGTGTAAAAGGAAATATATGGGATAACTAAGCGATAGGTTGTTTTCAAGCGACTCTTCTTTACGAATGCGGGTAGGCCAAGCTGTAATGTAATTTTTTATTCAGTTATTAAACTTTGAGTAAAGAAAACTTTATTTTTACTTTTTTTATTATTAGTTATAAATATTGATAAGCTTTGTGTATGATAGATGACGGTAGAAAATATATTTATATTTGTCACATTATTGAATTCGAACTGACTGCTATTAATCCAACTATTTATTCATCCTTTATTAGTTATAAATATTGATAAGTTACGTGTATGATCGATGATAGTAGAAAAGCTATCTATTCATTTATTTTAATTAAGTTTTTAATTAGGTAAAATTACAATAAGCGGCCTTATCGCTATCCGCGATCTCTTCTAGGAAACCTTGAGATGGAAAACGGTATATTTAAGTAATTATGAGGCAGTCTGAAGGTGTAACTATTATTATTATTTATATTTGGTACATAATTTAAAGAGGTCTGCATTCTTAATTATACAAAATTGTGGATTGACAGCACGCGAATAATAATTAAAACGAATCAATATTTAATTTCAAATGATCTCAATTTACCTGCAGTAAACGAATTAATTATTAGAACAAAAGTTAAATAAAAATTCGATCAAAATACACTAAGCGTTCGATCACAAGGCGCTCAAATGGTCCAATTAATTATATCAGTATAGTTTTCCAATAATTGCTTCGCTACTTGCCAACTCTCCAGTTCCAAGTAGGTACGTACTGCTTTCGCTTTGACTTTTTTCATCGACTTCGTTCGTAAAGCTTTGTTGATTTCCCTTAATGGGAAATTTTCAATTTCTTTCGGAAGTCGTTCACAACCAAATGCGAGATTCTAATTTGGTTTCGTAAATCACGAATTTCGAGACCCTTGGTAGTTATTATAAAATCCATGTAGGTATTCACGTGGTTACTTTTTTCTTAAGGATTCCATTTTATTCCGTATTTAGGTAGTTTTGTCTATAAAGTACAAAATACTACAAAAACTAGACAGCGAGATGTTGCGTCTTTATTTTTTACGTGGTCCTATTTAAGTCTTTTGAAATTACTTCTTAATACCGTCTTGATTGAGAAAGGAACTAAATGGGGAACTTTGTAAAGGATTGCGGCCGTTGCTATAATTAACTTCGCTTACAAATTTAGTCTCTGACATTTAAGATATACACTAACTATTTAATGGTAAATTCTAATAAAACTGGTAAAATAAAATTGCTCCGTGTCTGACTGTGTTATAAAGTGGCCAACCGACATTGTGAACAGAGTACAATCGATCAGTGTTTAGGGCCCTAAAGAAAGTGAATAACCTCAAAACGGTAGCAGGTTGAGTACTGCCTGTACTGTTACAGAATGAGCCGGGGCTCTTCACTTGCTACCTCACGTGAGCCACTTTAGATGTTTAGTCGACTCTTGACCTTAAGAACTTAGGCCGTAAGAACTAAAAGCACAATTTTACGAAAATCACATCCTGTTTTAGAATAATTAATTTGATTTGATTATTATTATTTGTTAGAATCGAAAACTGGTTAAAAACCAGTCGTGTATGGGTCGGATCATTCTATGCTCGACAAACGACTCTTCAATGTCACGCCAGTGAGCACAATCCTTGGCACTTTTCTTATCCAACTCGTGCCACTTTATCATATTATAACCATCTTCAATAGTAAAATCGGGATGTTTAAAACATGTTGTGATTTATAACGTGTAATTTTTTATTTGCATGAGCTTGCTTGCTTTGCAGCGTGCTTAGTAACGCACAAGATAATCGTTGGCATGTCTTGTTTGGATTACTAAGTAATTACTAAAAAATTACCCATATTTGACTCCTACAAGTTTTGCATGGCAATATGCACAGTTTGAGTTTCTAGTTACAATTTAGTAAACAAAATTGCAGTTCAGGCTTCCGTTATGTTGAAAAATACATAATTGGCTTTTATTCACTTGATGACAGTATAAAAGTGAGTATAAACATATCTAATGTTTATTGTATGTTCTTCACATATTCTCACTATATATTTCAATCTTACATTATAAACCTTCACATCTACCCTTGATTCTGAAGAATTGAATTACGGTAATGTTTCTGGGTCATTCTTTTTTTGATACGTGACACGATGACGTGATGTGTCGTTTAAAAAATAAACCGTGACGGGTAAAAATTTACAACTATGTTCGATGCGACCCACGCTTTTGTCGATGCGGTGAAATGGCCTTTTCTATTCTCGTGCGATGTCTAATGCGTGGAATGAATTTCTCGTCTGGGTCACAGTATATTATCTGGTCTGGGGAACGTGCTCTTTGTAGCGCAGATGTCTTGGAAGGCTGTGACTAGAGTCCTCTGTTCAAAAAGCAAAACTTAAATATTTTAATACGTGAGAAGGTAAAGCGGTAGCGGAAATTTTATAATTTGACTGAGTTTGATTGAGTTCCTGGAATCGCTAGGTCAAAATCAAACTGTTTTTATAAATAAATATTTGATTTTGGAGTTGTTAACGGCTAAAGAAACACTTTCGCTCGTCAATAAATTTATATTAAGCATTTCCTACTGATTGCCTCTGAGAAGAAATGCCGGAACAAACTCAGAGGTTTCTGCTTTAAAGTCCAGATATATTTTATTGTAGAATATTGAAAATAACGTAGACGATATAATTATTGAATATGTCACATTAGAGCAGCTCACGCTTCACGCCCTCGTTTCTGCTCTATAAAGAAAATTATTTAATATTATTTTAATAATTAATATTAATAAATAATGTAAGTATTAATAATTAATGTTAATTATTAATACTTAAATTAATTTGTTAGAGAATGGCATGCTGAGGCATCTTAATGAAATTAAATTGAAAAATTGAAATTGAAATATTTGGTGTCTGGTCATTGGGACTAGTTATTTTTGTTTTTGACAGTGACGCTATAAATATTACTTTTCTTTATGAAACAACTAGTTCATTTATATAAACCAGGTTTTCATTTATTTCGACGCACATTCGTTATTTTAACTTCTCTAAATGTATGCCTCTGTGAATGTTAACTTAATTTATAAATGCTTCACAGCGCTGCAGAACCATAATTCACGGTCTGAACCACAGAGTGACTATCCTGATCGCACGAGGATACTGAACAGTGTCCTACGAGGCGGCAACTCTCCGGGCGTGGTTTCCACCTTTCGACATCCTGGCGGAGATGGTCTACGATCAGACACGCTCCCTCCACCAGAGCGGCGAAGGCGCGCCTCCAGGGGCGTTGGACAGGCTGAGGCGGCTTGCTTAATCGGGAGAGGGCTGATCCTGCTCGAAGGAGGAGACGGTGCCGGCGCAACAACCGCCCTGGTGCCGGCATGTGGTCACTCGCTACCACGTGCACAAAGGAAAGCGCACAGGGACGCTTTTGGGGATCCTTTACATCCCCCCAGGGTGATCGCTTTACAGTCACCCTCTCAGAGATGTAACTATAGGCGTGGTACTAGTGTGATCATACGAGGACCTGGAGCAATGCATTTAACGAAATTTTCTGAGAACTTTAAGTATGTTTGATAAATGTTTGTTTGTGTAACTAACAACTTATGACTAACCTTTTAATCTTGCTGGGCACTAAGACACTCTGCACCCCGAAACTTGCATTTAGTACTGTCAAAAGTTGAATAAAGCCATCCAAACTTTGCTGTTATCATTATGAGATTAAAGGTTTCAACTTTATATATTAAATTACCCCCAAATGTTAAGATCCCATTGTCTGCTCCTATAGTTATAGCCTAATTATTAGATATTAATTCCATGTGGTGTCTGGATTAGGAATATAGCACCTCTCTATCTCCTCCCACCATATCAGCCATTTATACGTCCACTGCTGAATAAAGGCCTCCTCCACAGCTTTCCACAATGTTTCGACATTTTGGGAGGAATTTCCCAGTACTTGCCACGTTTAGCAGCGCAGAGTGGTTTCTGTTCTACAAAAGGCAGGCTGCCGTCCATGTTTCTGGTTTAAAATCCCTCAGTAACTTTTTTTGATACCACTAAGGTGGCAAACAAGCATATGGCCCGCCTGATTGTAAATGGTAACGTAACCTATGAGCGCTTGCAATAACAGAGGTATCACTCGCGCGTTGGCGATCCTGTAAAAATCTTTTCACGCCCTTTTTGAAGGGTCTCTTGGAAATCCTTGGAAATCTTTAGAACACTGTCCGTTATACAAGCGGGCGAACACACAGGGAGGCCAAGTGTCTCTTCAAACCTAAGGGATCTAGATCGCTTGTGAGCTTGGGATCGTCGACAACCCTAACTGCACATTTCTGCTCTGAATCAAAGGATTTAAGCTGGTAGCCAGGTCCTCCCATAAATGGCTGCAGTAATCCACGAGGCCGGACTTGTGACTTATAAAGCAGCAGTCTTTGCTTCAATGAGAAGTACCGTCTTGCTCTGTTTAGCACACCAAGTTTTTGGATGCCAGCTTGACCTTATCATCTAAGAGCGTGCGAAACTGGACACTACTGGAAATCTCAACACCAAGGATCTCAATACTTTTGTTAAGGGACGTGTTTTAGAATTGTCGAACTACGGTAAATGGGGTTTTCTTAATAGTGAACGTGTCTTGATGGGATTAAAGTGGGCTGAATTTAGTCGTCCCCAATCAGAGATTCTATCTAGAGTATTATGGATGGAGTGATTTCTAACACCAGTTGTCTAGGCAGATATGACGATTAGGTATTTTATTATATTATGACACTGCCCGCGACAATGACATAATAATATATATTAGGATATCTGCGGCAATTATAAATTTAAGAACACCTTTATACCTTTACACTGAATGATAAATATGTAACTATTTTGATTCAGAACGCTTACACAAATCTTAATCTTATAATGTTTTAAAAATAAGTTTGAATAAATAAAAAATATATAGCACTGTGTTTATTATATATGACATCAAGCATAGGGAATACTGAACTGAGTAAAACATTTCACTACAATTGAATACAGGCTAAGTGTGCACATCGCGTTTGCAACAGCGACGGTGCATCTGATAAAATTTATGTTACTATTCGCGACGGTGACACGCGGCAGCCTCCGACAGCCGTGACTTAACTCACAAATCCTACTCTGTTGCACTTTCCTATTTCAAATATTATTTATGAATGCAACCTACTTTTATAACAGCACAAAATAATTTATGATTCGCCTTAATCAAATAAATTTATGATTTCCAACACACGCGCCCCACCGTTGGTCACTCGGTATGAGCACGCAGACTCCCGATCTATCCAATACCTAGACTTTGTATGCAATGTCTAGGCAATGTGTATTATAGTTATGGAAACATAAGCTTTATTACAAGTTGCCTTAAACAGCCCGGTATTGTTTAGACTGACTTGAACTATAGACATTGCCAGTAATATATACATAATATCCACATAACGGTTATCGTTACTAACTTATTCAAACATATTTTTAGTGAAATTAATATTCTTGTTTACTTGACCTTTTCTGTTAACACAAGGGTGAAGATGTATGGAGAAATGAGGTTGATTCGGCGTTCCTCGCTCGCCTGGTATTGTTTACCTTTGAAATTGGATATAACGGCAACATTATCAGAGGTATACTGAAAATTTAATTACGCTCCGTTGTTTCGCCTTCGACCGTTTCATGAAACTAGAATCTGTGGGTAAAGAGTTGCTTAGAAAAGCCGCTAGAGATTTGAAGAATGATGAAGCAATTTCAAGTATTAATTGAGACCATCGAGACATTTCTTTAAAGAAATTTGTTATAACTATGTTATGTTAACAGCTTTTTTCTAAATTGGTAATCCCCAAAATTAAACATTCAGACTAATAATTTATCTTTATCAATGCAGTAATTTTGTTGCCGTTTAGCACGAAGTAGTTCATACCTTACTATTATCATTTTCATTGTATAAGCTGTAGTCTGTAGTCCGTGTGGTCTCGGGATTAAGAATCTACTCGATCTCCTCTCGTGGATGTTGTATAAGGCGACTAAGGGACTTTAAACCAGAAAAAGGCAGCAGCGTCCCTTTTATAGAACTGTAGCCATATTCCACTCACCAACCTATTTGCCAAGCGTGGTGCGTATTGGCAAATTCCCCCCAAAATGACGACACACAGCATGTAACCGGTCATCTTACGGGAGTCTTTAGTTCAGCAGTGGATTTTTTTGGCTGATATTATGATGATGATGATGATGAAGCTGTAGATATCTACCGTCAACTGCGAGTTGCACAGTCGAAATATTGTTTAAAAATATTCATCACTTATTTTATTCATTCCTAGAATATGAAACTGTTTTTGTCTCCAATAAATCAATAAATAATCTACCGAGAAATTGTATTTGGCCTTTATACAACAACATATCCTAGAAATCTAACCAATCTTATGGTAACATCAACTAAAGTATTTCAAAGCGTTTTCATGTAGGTACTTAGCGTGCGAAGAGAGACTGAAAAACCAACTCATGTATAATATATCATTCTGATACTCAAGCCTTTACCGAAGGTGCGACGCGAAAGCTAGCGGCATAAAGTGTTATAGATAAGTGACTTTATCGATGTAAATTTTGGATAAACGATATTTTGGAATCAATAGCTGTGCACATAAAAAAGGTTGTAACCATACAAAGTTATAGCGGTGTTTCGATTATCGATTAGTGTTGCTTTATAAGAAATTGGATATCATTCATATAATAGCGGTGTTTATTTTGACGACAACCCAATAAGTTATTGAGAAAGCTTTAAGGCGATTTGCACTGCGATCGATGCGGTCGCATCTGCTGTCGCGTCTGCTGTCGTTGTTTTTAGCTAATCAGGGTGCCGGTCCAGGTCCAACACGCCTGTGTCCCCTTCTTCGTTATATAATTGGGAGCCTCGGGATTCGCGAGCGCGTAGTTTGGGGAATCTGCGTGCTCAGACCGAGCGACCCCCGGGAAGATAGCGGCGTGCACGTGGTCGCGTGCCGCTGTGTGCGCAGCACAGCACACAGCGAGGCTTTGGGGATATCCTATACAATCCCCCCTGAGATATGCTTGGGGGTGGCCTTTTTACAGTTGCCTTCCCACCGCTAGAGGGGGTGACCGCTTTACAGTCATTCCCTCCGGGATGTCCCTAAAGGCATGGCACCAATGGGTGTGTGCTGGAGCCCCCTTCTGTGTCGAAGATGACCGCTCCAGTGGTTTTAGCCGGTATGAGACCGGCATCCCGCCTTCGCCCTTGGGACCAATAAAAAATAAAAACTGTATATCTTTTTTATCAAAAATTAGGGGTATTTTAACTAAGTATGTGAATCGATATAATTAATACAAAGATATACCGAACACTGATGAAATACCATGATTTGAAAGAAAATTATTTATGCTAAAAAGAAATCATCCACAAACAGCAAGCAGTGTACTTGCACCATAAAGTAAGAGAGATAAGTGATTTTATCGCTAGAAATTTTCAAACGATATTATGGAATAATATAGTCATGCACATTGGCTTTCTGAGGATGCATAGAGGTTTATGACGTGACTACAAAGTTATAGCGGAGTGTAGACGACGTCGAGTGTTGGCCATAAACACGCGCTATAAAGCGGGCGTGTCCGGATAACGACGCTACATTACAATGGGAATTTGGTGTTTTATGAAGTTGAAATTTTTTAATACGTTAGTATTTATGTGCATATGTATTTTCTACGTCAGGTAAGGTGTCGTAAGCAAAGAATTTTGTAATAAAGATGTGATAAGTAAAGTTTTATTGAATCAAAATAGCTTACGGAAATATATCGCGTTTATTTCATTCATTCTATATGCACCTACATGCAGCATCCAAACGTGCCAATGTGCAACCCTAACACATACATTTTATTATGTAGTTCTTTTTAACTTTACCCACACTACGATTTCTCCTGTGTCACATATTTGTATAGTGGAACATAAATGCATGCACGATAAATATATAAAATAAAATACTACTACTAATTCGCTCGACATTTAGAAAACTTTGCAGCGTCCATGGTCACAAGCTTCCGTAAGCTTTCCGTAGTTCCGTAAGCTATTTCGATTCAATTTCTATTAAACTTCAGAAAATATTAAGTACCTGAAACTTTTATTAATAAAACAATCTAATTCTTGAAGCTTGTGCTACGGATTGATAGCTTGTCGTTTTCAATCATGCCACTTGTACTTTACTTAAAATCTGCTCCAGTCCTCTTGCACCGGTACGTTCCACTAGAGATCTCCGTGCTCCTCCGTACGCGTTGAAGTCCCACAAACCACGTACGAAAAACAGATACTGCTCGTATATCAAGTAATTCTGAAGTGTAATAAATAGTAGAAAAATTGTCATGCTGGTGACCGACTGGATTTAACCTATAATGCCTTATGATTCGATTTTTCATTGAAAATTGGTGGGACTAAATTTAGTTAACAAATG
This sequence comes from Diloba caeruleocephala, assembly GCA_947459985.1. Taxonomy (NCBI): domain Eukaryota; kingdom Metazoa; phylum Arthropoda; class Insecta; order Lepidoptera; family Noctuidae; genus Diloba; species Diloba caeruleocephala. The sequence continues at coordinate 12,461,677 of OX381618.1, forward strand.
TCTCTCAGATATTTTGGCTACCTGACAGCTACTCTCAACTTAAACAAAATAACGTATGCAAACTAACTAAATCAAAAGTCTAGTTACTTAAAAAAAAGAATGATATATGCTTCGTCTGTAAAGTCATTCAGTAGGAGTCACGATTTTGCTTTAAAAGTGTATGGGAGCTGGAGCTGAAAGGGTGTCGTATAGTCCCCATCTAACTTAAACACAAGCAAAACAAATGCTCGGTAGTTTATGTCCAATGAAACATGTGGCGCTACGTGTACCTCACTGTTCTGAGATTTTTTACACCGGTTCAACATTGACTGTTTACTTAGTTTTTGTTTCAAGATGTTATTTAATTATTTATAGCTATATTGTATCATTAATGTTCGATATATATGGTCTTAGGCCGTGTTCATAGAGACGCGGAGCTTAGCGCGACGCGAGGTAAGGGGCGGAATTCAGAAAATTCGAACATAATTATGAAGATTTATCAAAGCGTTTATGGAGACGCGGATGGCATTTGAGCGGATTCTTAGGCGTAATATAGGATATTACGCAGCCGAGCTCTGTTTCGCCGCGGAGTGCACAGAAATCTTTGGGTATTCCGCGGAGGGCTCTCACGTCGCGTTACGCGCCGCTTCTGCATAAATGGCCAGACTTTATTAGTTAATAATTATTAAAGAAGTAAAACTTATTCATTGTTTTTAATCAATGCGATCCCTATAACCTACTGTTTGTCCTCTTTAAATTCACTATTTTGTGGACCCTATATTTCTGACCCCCGAGAAGAAGGTGGCGCGCACGTGGTCACGTTCCGCCGTGTGCGCAACAGAGCGCACAGCACATTCCTTGGGGGATCCTTTACAATCCTCCTCGAGAAATACCTGGGGGGCGGCCGTTTTCCAGCCACCTGCCCTCCGCTAGAGGGGGTAACCGCTTTACAGTCATCCTCTCCGAGATGTGCCTAAAAACGTGGCACTAATAGGCGGCTCTAGTGTGATCTTATGAGGACCTGGAGCTCCCCTTCGGTGCCGAAGATGACAGCTCCAGTGGTTTTAGCCTTGAAATCCAGTATATATATTCTATGTCAAGTGTATATGTCGAAGTTCTCTAAATTTATTTTAAATTAAACGCGGGTGAAACCGCGGGTCCCAGCTAGTACCATCTAATTTTGTTTGTTCATAACTTTTTTTATTTCTTTACGTACGAGGCTCCAGAACATAGGCAAACAAATCATAGAACTCTAGTCAAATAGCCAGTTTCTGGAAACGATCAATGAGACTAAACAGTGGTCGGCGTAGTCAATCTATGGATGAGTGACCGCATAGTGGGTCTTTGAAATTAGCGTCCCCGTGCTTCTGAGTGCACGTAAAATTGTGGTACTGTAATATACTCGAGATCTTTGGGTGACGTGCTCAGGACTATAACATGATTGGCTCTAGATGGAGATTATTCGAGTTCCTGGAGTCTCCCTTCGGTGCCGACGATGATCACTCCGGTGGTTTTAGCCTTAACCTCCTTCGCCCTTCCCCGGGGCGAAGGAGGTTCCATGTAGAATTTCCACTGGACACCAATAAAATGAAAAAGGACCCTATTTTTCTATAGTATAATTGTTAGACCTACTACTATCCACGTAGCGTCGCTTCATATGCACGCTTGCTGAACGCTTGTTTGCAACTTGCATACAAACGAATCTCCGTCAACGGAGCGGCACCGGCAATGTCGCATTTGCGTAGCGGTAGTTGTATACGATTTCCAAATGACCGCGTACATTTTTACAAATCATAATCTGATCATTCTCTGTCAGCAATGATCTACAATAATTGATGTTTCTTTCTATGTATGGGTGAAGCCAATAAGTACTTCGTCTGGCACGGCGTCTCATAATAAAATTGTATGTAAGTATGTACATACCTTCTAATCACAAGATATTTTTCACATGAAAAGCACTATTTACGTGACTACCTGACAACGAAATCCTACTAATATAATAAATGTCTGGTAGAAAATGCCTATGGCATTGAGATCGCCTTTGTACACTATTGTACATTAAGAATAAATATATAAATAAATGTGATATTTATATATATAGTTTGTGAATTATTTGGATGTTTTGTACTGAATCAAGCTGAAACGGCCGACCAGATTTCGGTGAAATTTGGCGCACAGATAGACCATAACTTTTTATCCTCGGAAATAAACAGTTTCCGAGGGATGAGCGATAAATCTTTCTGTGATAAGCCGAATTACGCGGTTGCAGTCGCAGGCAAACTCTAGTGAAAATTATTTAAAGCTTGCATTTAACATCTATGACGCTTTTGTGGATAGGACTGTGACACAAAAACACGTGATATAATTTGAAGCTTGCATGAAACATTCTAACACGGTCGTGGACAGTAAGCTTTAGTGATCGTGTAACTTCTGAACGACTTGACCGATTGAGGTCGTATCTCGTACACAAAATCTATATTTTTGTTTTGGCGAGATAATGGTTCATATCATCATCAGAGATGGCACTACTAGTGGGCTAGTATTTAAGGGCTTTGGTAATATTTCATTGTTTCCCTCCCTGGTATATTTATATATAGTATATGTTTGTATATATGGATTATTTAAGTAGTAAGTAGTAGTAAGTAGTATTATATATGTGCATTTTATTTAAGTAATTTATAATATATATCTGTATTCGTATTATATTTAATTGTCTAGTTATGCTATTTGATTATATTAATATAATAAGTACACCACGGAATACCCTTTGTCTTTTTCTATCTTTTTCTTGTCCATCCAAAATCCATTGTTTTTCTTATTCCGGACTATACTGCTATATATATCAATTCGATCCCAACACAGGTGTGATCCGGAAATTAGAAAGATAACGAGCTCCTAATAGAATGCGAAAACATATAGTTTAACCCGGACACAAATAGTCTGTCAGCAGCGAACAATGGGAAAGACAAATTGGGAAACAGTGCCGTATTGGCGTGTATTTTGTTCAAAGTAATTTTTGCGAAGAACGCTTTGAACAATGGGCCTTTTGTAGTTTTCCGTAACAGATACCTGCAGAAAGCTAATAGACTACAGTTTACCTTTGTTATGGAAGATTCATAAACAACGCCGAGAACAACGTAAAAACTATGACTGAAGATTTGGAAAAAGAAAGTTACGCTAAGTTGTATGACAACCAAACTTGATACTTGCGTTGTTTCACTGAAAGCATAGTTTTTCACGACTGTTGATTCTGATTACCTAACAAAAAATATCTTCCCAGACAAAAGCCACTTCCCAGTTAATATTCTGTACTAATTCTGACGGTAGCCTTGGCCTATACGCTGAAACTCACCGTACGGAAAGAGATGCCTGCATCAATACTTTTAAAACGTTGATAGATAATTGTATAAATTACGCTATTTTTATACTAACCCTCTCTCTGCCGAGTACTGAAACGCCAGTTAATAATAATTCCCACTTTAACTATTTGAGCCACCCGGTTTCGTAGCGAAAACAGGGTTTTCGAATGGTTAAAGGTTTTTTTTTTTACGTATTCGGCCGTCTACTCTTCATAGTCGTAACCAACCAACTTCAGATGACCCACCGGTACGGTTCGGGAATACTAACATATTTGTCATATTACTGTCTCTTTCAAACCAATATATTTCATTACAACCAAAAACACATCGATATTTATTGATATTCAAAAACAAGTTTATTTTTATTATATGTATATTACATACATTATTTAGGACTAAACCTTACAGAAATCAATAAAAACTAATAATATGCATTCTACATATAGCAAACTAACACAAAATAAAAAGTATATAAATAAAACAATAAGAAAAGGGGGCACTAAGGCGTCAAAGTACTCTTTTTATTGCTGTCAGCTAGTAACGTTCTCAGAAGACTGGGCAGCATTGCCAGATTGATATTGATATAAACATGCTTAGAAAGAGTCGTATTGCTTAGTCGCCATGTTCATGCACGAGAAACTGTTAACTCATTAAATGTTACAAAGCCAGACATATTTAAATAAACAACACTAAACAGGTAAGAGGTGAGATCGTGAGCAGCACGGGTTTGTAAGCGAATCAACAAGTTAAGTCGTCTTATCAGCCAAAGGACGTCCTCTGCTGAGCAAAGGCCTCCCCCTTAGATTTTCACAATTGAGTCGTCATTTTGGGAAGAATTTGCCAATACTCACCACGCTTGGCAGGCGGGTTGGTGGCTGTTGTTCCACAGAAGAGAAGCTGCTGCCCATGCCTCTAGTTTAGAGTCCCTTCTAGTCTTCGCCTTCGAGTCTAGTTTGTCGTCTTTTACGACACCCACGGAAGACAGAGTGGGTAGTTCGTTCTTAATATAAGTATGTTGTTGAACTTAACCTTATTTATGTTTAAACAAATACTATGACTTTTAAGAGTATCGCAGACTCACCAAACAAGCAGAGAGTACTGTATTATCAATTTTGTCAAATGATCAAAATTGAAATTTAATCTAGTAAATCCCCCGTCAATAGAACTAATATAGTAAGTGCGGTTGTACTAAGGGCCAAAGGGATGGACGATTTCCTTTGTGAACTTTAACTAAGTTAATCGAGAAAGTTACGTCGTTAGCGGTAAAGGACAAATTCATCACGTTTCACAAGCGACTTGAGCGTGATATAAAATTTTACACCTTAGAGAATTCTATTCGGTGACATTCGAAACATTTTTTAAATTTTTAGCATGCGATTTCGGAGATACATATATACCGATATAAATGTGTGCTTTATTCAAAAAAAATCCAAGTGTCCCGTTTTCATTCTGACTAAAACATTTGAAAATTTCGTCTGGCGATTGACCAGCAACACTGTCTCACTAACCTATAGGTCACCAAATGTTGTGCAATATCTGTGGTTTTCACCAATGTAGTGCCTTATACAAACATTAGTCATACTCACAGCACTTGAACTATGCAAAAAATGTGTTTGAGTGTACCGCAGTATAGCACCGTATCATCTGCCTGAGAGATCTGTGGAGAGTGTGAGAGAGATTTGTGGCGCTTTATCAATGATAATTTATAATATTCATGATTATCACGTGAAGTTTGTCTCATCCCACTGCTGGGGTAGACCTCCCTTCGTTTGTTTCTGCCATCTATTCCTATGATTTGTCAGTTTGACCCATGCACGACCTGCGATTAACAATGTTGTTGACCCATCTCGCCGTCATACAACATGCGCTTCATTTCCGTATCAGAGCCAGCAATCAGTTACTACCCTGCTCCATCTATCGTCCCTGTGAGATCTGTAATATCTTTAAGTATCTTGTTATAAAACCGAACACAAAATTGACACAGTGACAGTCAAAATTTAGGTACTTACTTACTATTTTTTGTTTATTTCTGGTTATTAGAAAATCAATGTCGGTCTTTACATTTTAACCATGAGCAGGCTTTGACGAACAATCATAGTATTTTTAATGTAAATGGGAAGGTATTGTTGTCCATTAATATTATTCAAGATATATCTATGTTCAGGCCGCTCGTTTGTGGAATGCATTACCAGTTTTCATAAGACGAGCTCAGTCAATATCAGTGTTCAAAAGACTAGTAAGGGAACATTACTTGTAACTGTAATTATTTTTGCTCACAGTTTACTAAGTATTACATCTGAATTAACTGCTTTTGATATTTTGTCGAATTAATTAAAGAAATACTCTTTGTATATGTGTATATATAAATATTTATGTATTTATATATCTATATTGTGTATAATATTCCATTATTTACATATTTAGTATAGTATACGTAATTTAGTCATTTCATTATGTATCTGTATGCACCATCGACTGCCGCATATATTATCCAGTTAAGTCCTCCATCCTAAGGTTGCCTGGAAGAAATCGCTGAGCGCGATAAGGCCGCCCATTGTACTCTAAAATATACTTTTAAGCACTACTGTTTTTATATTTTTTACCGATTGGCGACAATAAAGAGTATAATAAATAAATAAATATCTAAGTGATTCCAAGCACCCATATCATAGATTGCGCGGATGGCCAATTTCTCTTGTATAAATATTGAATCTACAGAATATTTAGCCTTTATTGTGAATTTATTTTATTGTTACAGGTAGGTACCTAACCCAAAAATTGATGTAGATTACGAACATCATAAATAAACGGCGCACATTGGTCAGATAAGATTAGCTAAGTTTCAGTCAGTTCACTGATGACAAACAAGGGCCTGGCACTGTTTCTCCCAAACACAGGTTGTTCTGCAACCTAGCTGGGTGAACAGGACCTCACCCACTGATTTGTTACATGTTTTAAATTTTTGGCTACAAATGTAACAATGTTGTACTACAAATACCAATTTTAGAAATAAATTAAATTATTATTATTATTTTTCTCGATTACACGGGTTTATATCCCCTGTAAGGGGGAACCTGGTTTTTTGATAGGCTTACGCGGGGACATGGGTCCAACACGCAGAGGCCCTTTAGAGAATTTTAATCTAAAATGTAATGCGACATTAACCGGGGACTCTCCATGGCTGCACTATAAAATGCAGTCTCAGATTGTCCCCGGAGGTATAAAACTATTGTATGTAATGGAAACTACAAGTATAAGGTCTATTGCAATGGGTGCTAAATGGATTTAATACTAAGAAAAACAGAAAGAATGTCGTCTGCCTTTCAACCCATAAAGTGAAATTCTGTGGCAGATGGTGACTTACCACTCGTAAGATGGGCCCCCTAAATGGCCACCACAACAGGTGACAAGGAGCAACACCGGTGTGAGCGGCTAGGGGTGTAGAGAGGTGCGGCACCGGTTTCACCATCGCGCGTCTCGAAGACTCGGAGCGGGTTTCCCCGTTATTACGCCATTAGACACTTCCACCCCCGAGCATACAGCTCTGGCGGCCCCCCTCTGGTCGGCCAACTAAGGCAAGCCAGAGTTGAAAATCGGTTATTATAAATAATATATAATCGAATTTCGATTTCACCATATCTCCAAATTAGAAGGTATTGCAAGATCAGTAAATAGTAAAAGGCAGGTATGTAAAAAAGTAACTCAACCTTAAGGATTTTAGCCTATAATTTTTCGAAGTATTCGTCTCGATATCTTCATACACTTCTTATGTTAACAAGAAATAACGAAGAATATGATTAAATATTTCAAATAAATATTTGTGTTTTTATCTTTACTTTAGTTGACAGCTATCTAATTCTTTTCCATACACCTTGATACGCACGTCTCATTTCACAAAAAATAAATAATTAGTTACCAACTGTTGGACAATTTACTTACTATCTTATCTTTGATGAAAATATTACTACTATATGCAATATTACTATTATTATTAAAAAATGTGGGAAAATTTAGTTCCATCTGGTATCCCCAAAAAACACGCACACATGTTCGATACCGTGCTTCACTTTCGATATCAGTGGCGCGGAGTCCATCTTTTTTTTTCTAGTCCGTTCGTGTCGTTCCCAACAGTATTTGTTTTATAATCTTAAAATATACAGTTTTAAAATTATTTATGAAAATAGACCAAAATTGACCATTCAAGAGCTCTCGGCTCGGCTTATCTCCGAAACTACTAAGCTTAAAACTCTGAAAAAATAATTGGTAATAGCTATAGATTACAGGAAAACCTATAAGAAGTCTATGATCATGCCTGAAACAGGTTTCAATAACCTAGTTCGGGCAATTCGCTTAATATAATTCTAATTCCAAGTAATATTTTTGTAGCCGTAATTAATATATTTAAGTTATGCACTAGTTTTGATTTAGTAACTAATAAAACCTTTATATAAGGGTTAACTATTAATATTACCACGACTATCTGTATTCTTTTTGTGATATGTTTTAAATATTTTTTTATTATTTAAAATAGCATGGTAAATCTTTTAATATTGTGCGTACAAACTTAAGTTTGCGGTTGGAATGTATTGGAATACATATTTTTAGTTCAACTCGCACTAGACGGGTTTATTTATATTGAAACCTTGAAAAGTTTATTTAACTGTAAACTCAAAAAAAATAATTAAAAGCTTATTCCAGCTTTTAATTTTAGACATGTTACTATTTCGTGTGATCTTTACAAAAATATAGATAAGCAATGACTCGGCGGCAATAAAGAGGACGAATCGAGTTACTTAGTTACTTCAATTGCGATGTCTACCTGGTCTGATAATGTCGTATTTCCTAGTAACAAGGTTTTTTATGTTCCATACTGCTTATTTTACTGCTGTATAATTTGAATTTAGTAAACGTGCATAGAAGCAGTGATAGCCTAGTGGTTGAACGCTTGCGTTCCATACAGGAGAGTCTGAGTTCGATCCCGGCCCGCACTTCTGACTTTTCGGATTCCCATGCAGACCAGAATTTTATACACAATTAAAATTAAAATTTACAGTCTTTACTGCTATATAACTAAAGTGACACAAAAAATATATTACTAAAACTATAAGAAAAGGGGCGCATTTAGGCGTCAAAGTACTCGTCCTCATCGCTGTCAACGGGTAACGTTCCCTAAGACTGGTAGCTACTACCATTACCATTATGTGGAATAGCAATGCTAATTCTTTGCTTCTCAACCCTCTGGTCACGCAAAGAGTCAACCAAACGTCTAGCGATATCTTTAAAAAGCAGACGTACACTCGGACCCCACGACCGAAGTGTTTCGACCCCAAACTTACTTTCTTCGCCCCGGGGAAGGGCGAAGGGGTATGCTATACTCCTTTTTCTTAAATTGTTTTTTTATTGGTGCCCAGCGGAAATTCTTCATGAACTTCCTTCGCCCCGGGGAAGGGCGAAGGGGTATGCCGGACTCCTATCGGCTAAAACCACTGGAGCGGTCATCTTCGGCACGTAAGGGAGGCTCCAGGTCCTCGTATGATCACACTAGAGCCGCCCACTGGTGCCACGCTTATTGGAACATCTCGGAGAGGGTGACTGTAAAGCGGTCACCCCCCCAGGGGGATTGTAAAGGATCCCCCAAAGCGTCCCACGGCAGCGCGTGACTACATGCGTGCTACCGTCTTGCCTTGGGTCGCTTGGTGTGGGCACGCAAATTACCCAATCTACGTACCCGCGAACCCAGAGGTCCCCCACCTTATAGCAACGGCAGGGGTTTTCAGGCGTATCGGACTTAGGCGCCAGGGCGGTTGTTACCCCGGCGCCATCTCCTCCTTCTTCGAGCTGGATTGGCCCTCTCCCGATCCCGCTCTGCGGTAACCTTCTGGAGCATGACGTTCTAACAGAAGGAGACCACTGCATTCCAGTTTTCATGCTCTGCCAACATAGCCGACACTACTGCTGGCAGAGAGAGATCTTGCCCGATCCGATCGACCAGGATCCGTCGCTCGGCGGCCCACGCAGGGCACGCCTCGAGCGTGTGCTGTGCGGTATCCTGGTCGCTATCACAATGGTGGCATTGTGCCGTGGCCTCACATCCTATCCTGTGCAGGTACGCACCGAAACAACCGTGCCCGGTGAGCACCTGCGCCAGGCGATAGGTGACGCGCTCGCTCCTTCTGAGCCAGGCTCCGAAGAGCGGCAGGACGGCCTCGACGACGCGCTTGGTCGCAAATTGCATCCGCAGGCAGTGACGCCACTTTACAAGTGCGCGTCGACGAGCCAGCCGCCGATGCTATACTCCTACCGGCTAAAACCATAGGAGTGGTCATCTTCGACACTGACGGGGGACTTCAGGTCCTCGTAAGATCACGCTAGAGCCGCTCATTGGTGCCACGCCTTTAGCTATCTCGGAGGGGGGATGACTGTAAAGCGGTCAACCCCTCTAGCGGAGGGAGGTGGCTGTGAAAAGGTCAGCTCCCAGGCACTTCTTGGGGAGGATTATAAAGGATCCCCCCAAGCGTAGCTGTGCGCTGTGCTGCGCACACATGTGACCACGTTCGCGCCACCGTCTTCCCGGGGGTCGCTCGGTATGAGCACGCAGACTTCCCAGTCTACGCGACACCCGAACGGCCTGCACTCCTCCTACAAGATAGGCCATGGTGACCGAGGCAGTCGACAGATTCACTACATTGACATCGATGCGAAGCACCGCAAGGAGCATCTAAACGTAGGCATGTACCGAGCCGAAACGTAGTGTCGTCCAACATAGTACCTATGTTGGGCGACGGAAGCGCCTGAAGCCAGAGACCCAACTCCCATTCACCCACAGCAAGCAGACAAGCACCCTCAGCAGCATTGATTCACGTATTTAAAGCTCATTCCGTAGCAAACTGCAAAGCGGCTCGTCCCACTGTCTCTGGGAAGATGTATTGACGGGAAACTTCGGATTCGGGCAAGCTATTTTCCAGGCGTTCATAGCATCAGTCAAATACGCTACCTCACAATCAACGAGTGAGGATTCTAGGATTTTCCTTGTTAATTTGCAGTACCGAGGATAGAAATGCCGGTAAACTCATACTAGAAATAGTACGGACCCCGAGGCCACTGAACCGAATGGTGTGGCTTGACGCAAAGCTCGGTCGTCCAGTGCCATATTTAAAATAACTAGCAAAGCGTGTTTCCATAAACGCCAAGATCGGAGGATATAATTATGTAAATTTAGGGTCAAAACAACAATATCTAATTATTGTAAATGCGAAATGTATATTTATTTTGAACAGTCTTTCCGAAATAGCTATAACATTTTAAATTTTATCCTCAATAAAAGTTCCAAAAGATTCATCTAATGTATTGCGTTAACGGTGAAGAAAATTGAGAGAAAACGTGCACACCTGACAGGGCTTAAAAATGTTTGAATTGGTTTGTGTAGTCCACCAACCCACACCAGGCCAGAGGGGTGGAATTAGTCCAAACTTTCTCATCATGAGAAAAGGCCCGTGCCCAGCAGTGGGACAGTAATGGGCTGATTATGCTTCGTTATGTAAACGCACATACCCTTTAAAATAGTTTTGAGTAATTCCTATCATAAACTATTTATCACACTTAATTTTTGTTTCATGATACAAATTATAATGCACGTCTCTACTTCTACTGCACTTCTTAATGCCTTTAGTGCCCATGCATTAAATCTACGTATATTGTTCAGTTTATTCTTTAGGGGGCACGATTTATGGAATCTCTTCGTATTTAACATAAAATAACTTATTGTAATTGTCGTTAGGGTCCATTGGTCATTTGTAGTAGACAATTGCATTTGAATGTTTTCCTGTAGTGAGCACAGTTTGTTTTTAGTTAATGGCCTAATTTTAATATGCTTGATCAATGCTGTATACTTCTTGTTCATTTTAAACTTTATTAGTTGGCCTGTGTGGCCAGATCTAACACCATTAATTAATCACGGAAATGTTGTTTACCGTTAAATTCAAATATTAAAATCATGCTTAAAGTTGTTATCAATGTTGAAGTCACAGTATAATGAAAATTATCTTATTATTATTATTGCCAACTTTTGCTAATATATTTTCCATTAAACTTGGAAACCAGGCAACTTGCCATGTGGTGCCGGCTCAGAATGCTACCACCCCATTTCATCCCGTGGGTGTCGTAAAAGTCGACTAAGGGATTAACCGGAGGATGGGCAGCAGCGTCCTTCGAGTACATTAACAACTCAACTGCGATCGCCAACCCGTCTGCCAAGCGTGGCGATTATGGCAAGACCGCCCGATGAGCACACAACACACCATATCGGTCGTTGTGGTGATCTTTGGGGGAGGCCTGTGTCCAGCAGTGGATTTCAATCGGCCGAAATGATGGAAACCAGAAAACATTTGATTCGGGTGGTCTGTATGCACGTATTATGATATGATTATCTATTTCATCAAGCCGCCCCGGCCTCGGACTTGGCTTAACGACTACTATCTAATGACAAGAATCAGGAGCATCAATTTTACGTGTTCACCGAAACACGGAGATGCTCAGTTCCAATACCACTATGCGGTCACCCATCTATAGCCTGACAGCACCGAGCGTTGCTTAACGTTACCGATCACTAATTGCAACTGGGTATGACCGCCTCTTTTTCTTAGGTTACTGACAAACGTTCAAGCCGCCCAAAGGCTTACGACTTAACTTAACGACTGCCATCTAATAACAACAAGCTGTAGTATAATACTGATGGCCAGCGGTCATTGACCATTAAGAGAAAACATTTAATTTTACCATATTTGAAATAAGATTTCCTTTTGTAAATGGTACGACTGAACGGTTGTCAAACGCAAAGATTGTAGTGCAAAGATTTAATTAAAACGATTGGACGGGATTGTGTACTTGTATAATAAGAAGAGAAAATAAATACATCTATCAAGGGATAAAGTTATCATTTTAAAGACCTGTTTTTTTTTATTGATCCTGTGGAAATATCTCATGTACTTCTTTCGCCCCGAGAAAGGGCGAAGGGGCATGCCTGGGGCCTACCGGCTAAAACCACCGCAGTGATCATAGTCGGCACCGAAGGGAGGCTCCAGGAACTCGAATAATCTCCATCTAGAGCCAATCATTTTATAGTCCTGAGCACGTCACCCGAAGATCTCGAGTATGTTACAGTACTACAATTTTACGTGCACTCCGAAGCACGGGGACCCACTATGCGGTCACTCATCCATAGATTGACTGCGCCGAGCACTGTTTAGTCTCATTGATCGTTTCCAGAAACTGGCTATTTGACTAGAGTTCTATGATTTGTTTGCCTACGTTCTGGAGTCTCGTACGTAAAGAAATAAAAAAAAGTACTAGCTGGGACCCGCGGTTTCACCCGCGTTTAATTTAAAAGAAATTTAGAGAACTTCGACATATACACTTGACATAGAATAAATATATTGGATTTCAAGGGGTTTTTTTTGCACGGAACCCTAATTATTTTTCTAAAATAAGTCCCATCAAAATCGGTCCAGCTGTTTCGGAGATTACCCGGTACAGACAGACTGACAAAAAAATTAAAAATTGTTTATTTGTTACATGTAACGTTTATACTTTCATATGCATTTAGTAAAAAGCTGTTATTTTGACATTACAAACAGACACTTCAATTTTATTTATTTGTATAGAATAAAGAGTGCAATAGTAGTAGTCACAGTCCCACCCTTCTATAGATCATTGCTTCAGTTATCTAAGGCACGACGTTGATTGATGTCACCCTAAACAAGCGCCGAACGGTTCGAAACACGTCTCAGTACATATTTTTGCTAAATTAACATGTTTTTATAAGTCTGTGGACAAGTTCAATTAATTAAATTTGTAGTTTTATACGCTTTCATTTTTGTTGAGACCTGTTTTGAGTTTGTAGTAATGATTTAAAAGAAACGTGTTTGATGATCACGTGAATTTTATTTTGTCTGACCACGTTTTTAGTTTCCTAATGGAATTCAGAATTCATATATATCACAATGGTCGACGTTGGTGTATGTTAGTATAAGTTCTTTTGAAACATAAATTTGTTGCAAAGTACATATTGAAATTTACTCGAAAAAGTGTTCAGTCACATTTTTAACTGAGTTTATTTTACAACAACAGAAACGTACATCATTCAAGCTCAGCCATAGTTAAAACACGAATATTTTGTTTATTTTACAAATTTGTTATTTTCTGCGTGTAACAGATTTCAACAAAACTAATTAGTATAATTAAAATTATACATACAGATAAGATAGTCCCGTGTGATGTCCAAAAGAATATAGCACCACTCCATCTCCTCCCGTGGATGTCGTAAAAAGCGACTAAGGGAATCTAAACCAGAGGGATGGGCAGTAGCGTCCATTCTAAGAAACGGTAGCTATACTGCGCTTACCAACCCGTCTGCCAAGTGGTGAGTATAGGAAAATACCCCGATGACAAAGTTGTGTAAAATCTATGGGGGAGGCCTTTGTTGAGCAGTGGACGTATAAATGGCCGATATGATGATACAGAAAAAACGATCCGTAAATGAAGCAGTCAACACGGTCACCCTAAAAATATTAACTAGGTTTTAGTACCAAACATTACTTGAAACCATGTTAGCTTTAAATAAATACCAAAACCAAAATTGTACTATGAACCGAGACTAGTCTCTAATTAATTAAGGTACTTTGATACTATATATAAACCATACCCAATTAGAATCTTTAATTATACCCTAAATAAACATGACATTGTCTGTACAAAATTCTTATGTATTATAGAACAGCTATTTACACAGCTATATATAACCACAGCATGTACAATAACAATAAAAACTGGATATGAAAGGAATACCTTTAATTAAGCCCCTTTGGGAGCAGCAAATACTGAAATTAATCTCACGAGCTACAAAATCAGAACTTTAAATAAAATAAATATCACTTAGACGTGCTACTTAGCGGATTATAAAAAGTAAGAATCAAATCTGTTGTTGTTGCGAATTTGAAATATGTAGAAATATTCAATTTTAATTATTTAAAATACACTATATATAAGTTCTTTTTGAATTTCAACATAAGACATCACCCATATAAGCCCATCCTTCACCGTTTTCTAGTGTTTAAGCTTGGGGGAAGAAACGGCGCAACAAACTTCCCAGCAGCACGCTAGTCTTTAAAGATAAAGATAAAAATATTTTTATTCATATAAAACCAATTACAGGCACTTATGAATAGTCAGACTCTAGTTGCCGCGTTCCAAGATGTAGGTTTCCTATGGAGAAGAACGGGCAAGAAACTCCATAGTTACTCTTTTTAAATCAAAATAGTTTTGTTACAATATTTGAATACATTGCTCTTGAAATTAAGGTTATGTGAGGACAATGTAGGAGAAAAGGGTCTAAATCACCTTAAGTCTAACAATAAACAAGCCAGATTTTGATATTTTATAAGCTTATGATTAAATTGCCATGGCTGTATTAAGCTGACCAGTCCCAAAAGACAGCACTCGTTCACGAGCATGACGCATGCATCAGCGTCGCTTAGCTCAACCATATTGTAGGGCAACTCAGCGACCCGAAACACGACGCCACCGTAAGTAGGACACTTGAGTGGGCATGACATGCCTAATCTACCAGACAAATATCACGTCAACTGAACAAAATGAATTAATAAACCACATGGTACTCGCACATACATTTGTCATCTGTATCTAATCAAGGTAAACAGTGAACATAAAAATAAATTATAAAAAACAAGTAATTAATGTCATAGCAAATATAAAATATTAAAATGTCATTTTATGAATTATTATAATCCATTGTAAGAAATTATGATGTCATTTATTGAATGTCAAGATAGGAATAAATGTAATGGTATTTTAAACATATATAACCAGGAATATCATTATAAGCCCATGAATGTCAGAGTAGCTCAATCCCAAGCATTTTTGTCATCCATATATTCTGTAACATTATAGAAACCTTTTCCACACAGCTTCTGTTTTATAATGTTGTTATGTTTGACTTTAAATTTGGCTTAATTTTTGAATATGACTTGGGATTTTATTGTAAAAACGTACACATTGACATTTAAATGATTTGCTTATTTTCTGGAGCCTAGTGGCAGGAACAACCAGTTTGTGTTTGTTCCTGGTGTTAGTAACAATCGTATTATTCGATTGTTACTAATATTACAGGAAAATTAGATTTAGCCTAGCTGGGATAATGCCCAATCTATAAGCTTTATTTTAGATCAGCAGAAAATTCCACGGAACCAGCCCTGACTATTCTTCGACGAGATTTTAGTTACGAAAGAAACAGATTGCTACTGCAGACTAACTTTATTACAGAGGACAGAACTCTGTAATAAAGCTAGTCTAAAATTAAAATAGTCGATTACCCTGGCACGCGTTACATGACTTTTTTAATAAAAAAAATATTAAAGGACATCGTTTAAAATAATGCTATTGATCAAATTAGTGAGAATTTTTGTCACATTAACATAGCCTTAGAGTAAATTGCCAGCGTAATAGTTTTAATTATACATTTATTACATTAAAAAGTTATTCAAACTAAACGATGTAAAAAATGCGTTCTAGTGGTTATAAAATATATAAAAAAAACCTTAACTATTTGTTTTTCGTGGGCAAGTCCTCATTAACGTACAACGTCCTGCTTGCGAAAAGCGGAGGGGTGACTGGGAGCGTGGGATTCGCTCGGGCATTAACCGTACCCTCAGCTGACCCTCAACTCATTTTGGTGGGCCCGTATCTCCTGTGTAGCCTGGTCAACCATACAATACTATAGAGAGGTGCATGGAAGCGCATAGGCGCGTGGAAGACGACATGCAGCCGTCTTGGACCAGTTTCTGGTCGAGCAACAGACTGCCCGAACTCTGCCACCCACAGGCCCATATACCTAACCTGATATTAAGTTTGGATTATATCTCTACTATTGAAATATCAAGATTAATATAATATTAATTTACATAATATGCTATAAGCTATAAATTTCTAGTATAAGCTGACCTCTCATTGTATGAAAAGTCTTAAAAATGCGAGATCAGCTCATACTGGAGATTTATAGCTTTATATGTAGCCGTGCGTACTTCCTTGGTTAATCTAAGACACCAGTATTTTTTACAGTGAAAGAAAAATCGTCAGGAAAGCTGGATTTTATCGCAAATCATAAACTTTCGCGAATTGAATACATAATTTTTAGACAATATAATACATTATATATACTTGGGGTCTATTAGTATGTATGTTATGCTCTAAAATCGCCAACAAGCACGGAGTAAGAGTGATGACTAATGCTTGCTCCTTCTCTATATGAGAACAAACCTTTGCAGTGCAATTGGGACAGTGTAACTGTTCTTGCTTGATAATATTTTACATTAACCTTTTCTTTAACACGGGCGGAGAAAATGTGGTCTTTTCATAAACTAGCCCTGCACTTTACATTTGCACACACATAAACTTTAACGACTATTATGAAAAGGCAGTGCTTTAACCATTACTGTAGCTAACAACTATGTAATTAACTGAACTGAATAAAGCTAATGCTTTGAAGCATCCAAAGCACTCATTAGGCTAAATTACGTAAAATATTTATACTTGTTATATTTCATTAAGAACAATAAGTGGAACGTTGTTAACGACGTTAAGAGACTGAGTATGACCGCATATTTCACTTTTAAGTATGCGTTAAAATGTAAACAAGAAGATTCTCGCCATCTTCTTTGCAGTTATTTTAATAAACGACGCGTCTTCGACGCTGCGATGTTTTTGTGTGGATTTTACGAGCTAGTAGCCTTTTAGCCAGAGGCGGCTGTTAGCTGAAGTCGACTTCATCGGATAGACATTGGGTTCCTTAATATATAAGTATTATTATGGCTACATACACTCATAGACTTTTTCCCTAGACTTCAAAATTATGGTAATTAAATAGCTTTCTACTATCAGACACATACATATCACCCTGTAAACGTCCACTGCTGAATATGGAATTCCCAATGATCCCTACAATGATCCCTAGAATGAGCAGTCATAAGGAATATAGTCATAATCACCACGCTTGGCAAGCAGATTGGTGATAGAAAAAGAAGCAAATAAGTTTATTAAACTTGGTGATCTCAGTATGTTGTTGTCAGCACAGGGAAGGATGCTGCTGCGCAACCTATTGATATAATAAATCCTTAGTCACCTTTTAAGACTCCCATGGATGGAGTGAGGTGGTCAATTATTTGCCGGGGAGCATGCGTAAATTTTCTGTCTAAACTAGTATTAGGAAAATTTTAATTCGTTCATCATGGAGTAGGTGTTTTATTAATGTTGACGCTAATCTGATCCTAATAAGTAGCTAAGTAATAATGAAAAAGAAAACCAATAAATAAGCTTATTTCATTACAGATAAGACAATTGACTAAAACAGAACTTTTTAGCATCCTTTAATGAGCAAAAATAGATTTATCATTGTTGAGAGCACTCCTCGGTTGGTCTGCTCAATTCTCTTTTAAAGTGAAAGAGCACTTTGATGTTATTCATTTCCGCGTCTAAAATAAATCGTAAAAACATGCTATGTCAATGGAGATTTAGACGTTGAATTCATTTGCGGGCTCAAAGAAACAAAGCTGGAGTTGGCGATGTCATCGCATAGCTTTGAGTCTGCCGAGCCAACGACTCTGTTTATGGTCCGTCTCTGAATTGCATAGCGCGACTTTACGCAAGACTTTTTAGCACAAAGTAATCGTGAAGAGTTTATTTCAAAAGGTTTTTTTGTATTCTGCGGAATGACCTAACATTTTACTGGTGAACATGCTGGTTTGATGTGAAAATGGCGCTTTTCTTTGTATTCTGGTTTATTTCTAGTATACAATATGTTATGGACGGCCCGTGGCGACTATATTGGCAGAGCATGCCAATTGGAGTGCTCGCCTTCTGTGAGAGCGTCATGCTTCAGAGCGGGATCGGGAGAGGGCTGATCACGCACGGAGAAGGATGCAACGGGGCCGAGGTAACAACGGCCCGGCGCCCAGGTCCAACACGCTTGAGCTCCCTGCTGTAAGTTCATGGTGGGGGGCCTCGGGGGTCGTGGACGCACAGTTTGAGGAGTCTGCGTGCTTATACCGAGTGACCCCTGGGAAGACGGTGGCGCGCACGTAGTCACGTGCTGCCGTATTTGCAGCACGGCGCACAGCGAGACTTGGGGGGATCCTTTAAAATCCTCCCCGAGAAGTTCCTGGAGCCTGCCCTGTGACCACTTTACAGTCATCTTCTCCGAGATGTGCCTAAAGGCGTGAGCGGGGTGGCTCTAGTATGATCTTACGAGGACCTAGAGCCCCATTTTGGTGCCGAAGATGGCCGCTCCAGTGGTTTTAGCCGGTAGAAGTACAGCATACCCTTTCGCCCTTCCTCGGGGCGAGGGAACTTCATGTAGAATTTCTACTAGACAGCAATAAAAATCAAAAAAAGGTTTGACGGCACGGTTGGTGCAGTGGTTAATACAGTCGACTGCTGCGCTCCACGCGTTTCGGTCGTGGGATCGATTACCGCATGGAACAAATATAATTTTAAAAAATGCACTCCGGGAGTGCCGACAGAAGTGAAAACTTATTTTGGTGCGTTAGGAGATTTTCTCACATCTAAAAATATGCGTACCGCGCTATAAGAAGTTTTCAATTCAAGCGTCTTGTAACGGTATCGCGAGTCCAGAGATTTTATCTCATCTAAAAATATGCGTATAGCGCTAAAAGAAGTTTTCACTTCAAAAATAGCACCACTCCACCTTCTCCATAATGTGGTAGGAAAACGTCTAAGGGACTGTTAAAAGTAGAATGATGGGTAGCAACATCTCATCTATTGAACAGTCACCATACTGGGCTCACCAACCCTCCTACTAAGCGTGGTGAGTATTTGAAAATTCGCCCTAAAACGACTTTTGGAACTGATTTGTGGATGTCTGAAATGGGGAGGTCTTTGTTCAGCCGTGGCCACACCTTTGGGTTATTATATCAGATGATGATTATTATATTAATAGATTATATTAAGTATCAATATAAATTATAATAATATACTTATTAACAATTGAGTAAGCCATTATAATACTCAAGGAGAAAAAACGACTTTGTAAAATAAAAATGTACCTAAATATATATCCACTCATAGAAGGTAATTTCGTGATAGTGTGTTTTAATCTCCCTAGTCCAACACGTAGACCTACATAATACATATTAGTACTTAGGTATATACGAATAGAGAGAAAAAGAGGCTTTGCCCCGTTCCTTGGGGCATTAACTCGGTAATCTTTATTAACGAAGGGGACACCCCACCGTCGTTCCATAGGCTTTTAATACATGGTCGTTTGCCGCAAAACACTTTATCTACCTACCGCTGAAAAGGGTTTTACACAATAAGCTTTTTAGAATGGATGCAGTTAACTTTACTTTTATTTGACTCTTCTTGTATAAATCACGAAATGAAATAAGTACTTTAAATATCAGTTAACTAAACAATCCCTACTAATGTTATAAATGCGAAAGTGTGTTTGTTGGTTCTTTCACGCAGTAATGCTACGGAGCAACGAAATGACGTAGTTTTTTGCATAGAGATAGTTTAGGTGCCAGACTGACATATAGGCTTTTTCTCCTTTTATTTTAAAAATTGTACCGGTCCTGTGTCCATAGTGTATTAATCTCATTCTCTTACAAATTAACCAAAATACAAAGCTTAACTTCTACCACGTGTGTACACACACGATGTTTTTTTAGCAGTTCCTTTGAATGGTTTGATGATGATGAAACATTAATTAAATTACGCCTACAAAACGTTAGTTTGATTTATTTTAATTTTAATAGACTATATAAAAACATGTACTATTAAAATTAGATACAAAGGCAAGCTTAACTCAAAGGTGCGTTTTTTTCTGTCGAACCTTTTGGTAATATGTAAATATGAGGGTAAAGTGTGGTACAACAGAATTATAAGAACAATTCAATAACAATTGAAAGCTTCGAACACAAACCAAACACAAATTACACTGGTTTACATGGATTTTGATCTTGAAAAAAAAAAAGTTATGATACTTAAAAATTGAGGAGCACACAGTATCAAATATATTTTGAAAAATATCCAACACTTTGTTTCTATATATATCGTATATTTATTGTTTTTGATTTACAAAAACAAATATTATTGGCATATTAACATTCAAAGATCTGTTTCCTTCTACAGCCCAGGATCTTAGCGTTTTATGTGTTTCACAAAATAAGTGAGGAGCCCACTTTTTGTCGTGGTGAGAGACACATTTTGTGATAACAAAAATATACTTCTTTAAGTGCTTCAGTTATGCGATATCCTTTCTTAGATGTAATAAGTTTCGCACAAACGCAACAAAAACTTTACTTGTGTAAAGTTTATGACATTTTTAAAAACCAGAGTCGGCAGTCAAATATTGTAAATGCGTTTCTGTTTATAGTTTCGTTAATGAGAAATACAATATATGAAAAAAACACCACAAATTACTACTAAAAAAACACCCATTTGCGGAGAAAAATATTTGAATGATGTGCATTGAATTGTGTCTGTGGATAACTATTGATACCTTTGTTGGTTATATATTATTTTGGATTAAAACTGGACTTCAAAATCATCAAGGAAATCTAATAACACGCAAAAATGACATTCACGGTACGAGCAAACCACAAAGAAAGTAAATCATATTAACTTTGAGTGACAGGTGACAGAATATGTCAAAAATTATGCCATATTTCAGAAAGGTAAAGTCTGAAAATCTAAACCGAATAATCGATATTGCAGTGATAAAAACATGTTTTTAAGTGTAATATATAAGATACTTACAGTTATTTCCTTTATTTTTTATTTATGCTACTTACAGTTAATATTATAATACTGTAAGTAGCATCATTTCATAATAAATAAACTGCAAGAACTTTTGACCGTTGGAACGGATTTAGAATAGAATAGAATAGAATATTCTTTATTGTACACCATTTTAAAAACAACTACTAGGAATAATTTAATGAACAGTACTTGTACAATGGGCAGTCTTATCGCTATTAGCGATTTCTTACAGACAACCTTTGGATGGATAAGAAAAAGATGGACAAAGACATAGGGGTATTCCATGGTGTACTTATTATATTAATATAATCAAATAGTGAATCTATTAAATATAATACAAATAGGTATTTATTCCATAAATTACTTAAATAATATGCACACATATACAACAATATATAATACTTTATACAATACATTATATATAATCCATATATACATATATACAACCATATTCTATACTTTATCCAATACAATATAAATATTATATTTACATCATAAAAAGAACGTGAATCGATTAAAGTATTGTTGCCAGTAATAATATTTGTTTCAATTCATGGCTTATTAATCTGAATCCCATTTAAATCTAAAACATGTAAGATACCGCTGGCAGACTTTAAACTAGGGTTAAAAATCGCATTTCTAATTGTCTAAATTAATCCATAATTCAAACAAGTCCTATTGGTATGATTAAGCCCAGAATGGGCATTCCTCTTTAGAATGAATTCAAAACCAGCTTGTGGGTAGTCCGAAAATAAAATGTGATGATAACTTAAGTATTTGACATAAAAAATGTTTGCGTTTAGTTATTGCAACAAAATAAAATGATATACAATTAAAGAAAGGACATTTTCTTGTTGTAGACGAGTTTATTATTCACCTACTGTAGTAACTGAATATTTGCAGCTACAGAAATTTATACAAATATAAAATACTGTAAATATACCTAAATGTTGTGTAAAAACGATATAAAGATAAAAATACATACACATATTATATACATATACTTAAAAGTCATAAATTCATAAGGTAATGAAATATTACTTCTTAAATTTTTTTGGAAACCCAAGCAGATGGAGTGCAGGAGAGAATAGTACATATATAGACACACTGAAGGAGGGCACGATCAACGATATCTTCAAAAGTTTAAATCAGAACATAGACCGTGCGCTATCGTATTGGCGTGCATGAAAATTAGATATTGTGTTGTGGAAGTTTTCATAAGTTTATCACAATTTAAAGTAAAAATTTACTAATTCATCGGAAGTAGAATTAGAATTTACATCGCACGACATAGCTGAAGAAGCAAAGATATTGTCTGAAAATCTGTTACCACGTCGAGAGAGAAATTTGAAAAGGCGTATGAAGATTAATGAAGTGGGAAACTGGAAAAAGAGAATTATTTCTCAGGAAATTTCCTTTTAGCATATTTCAATTATTTGAGTATAAATAAAATGCCATCCACATTGTTTGAAGCATAATGTAAATATTGATATTTACGCAAACATAAGTAAATTTTGAAAGCTAACGTTTTAGGATTTACCCCTATAAATCTTAAGTTTTATCTGGAAATAATATTAAAACGATTATAATGGAAGCCTTAGATAAACAATAATTGAATAGAAAGGTAAAACTTCTCGCATTATTGGAATAAAACATTTTTAAACGGATATCGCGTATATTTTAGATTTTTTCCTTTGATTGACATTTCGAAAGATTTAAAAAAGTTATTTTACTGTTGTTTGGGATTTTATTATTTTAATAACTGGATTCCAAACAGGTGGTACCTGCCAACCATCTTCTCTATTAAAATTAGAATGTTTTTTAATTTCAATAGCCTCACGATATATTCTAGGTACATATCGGTTCTCTTTCGCGAGGACTTGACGTTGATTAAAACGAAGATAATGGTTAGGTTTACCTCAGGCATTTTCTCACACTGCACACTTTGTGGAGCATCTATGCTGGACGTCAGTTATATATTCTTTTATTCGGGTGGCTAGGCTACACTTTGTTTGCCCTATGTATGACAAACCATAATCACAGTCAATCTTGTAGACCCAAATGCATCTTGTAAAGGTATGTGACATTTCACCGGTTTGAGAAGTTGGCTGATCTTCTTATGCGGGTTGAAATAGGTTTTCATAGAAGCACGCTTCCTGATATGACCAATTTTGTTCGTGACTCCCTTAATAAATGGTAAAATAGTAGGTCGTCGATTAACCGTGGTGGGTTTCGGGCGGCTTCTGCGACGAGGATGTGGAGCTTTCAAATTGTGATGTTGAAAAATTTGCTTCAATAGGTTAAGCGCACCTGCCAGATGGTCAGCGTCGCAGATGCCGTGTGCTCTCTGTAACAAATATTTGGCCACGGTAGCTCACTGACAAGGATGGTGATGAGGGTACCAGGTCAGTCTGTATAGGTAGGCTTTCTATACACAGTGTGATTAACAGAATGATCTGGATTATGGATGAGAAGTATGTCAAGAAAGACCAAGGACTTATTATCCTCTAATTCCATAGTAAATTGAATTTAGGTGTTTTAAGAATGCAGAGAGTTATTGTGAGGCAAGATGGTAAAAGTGTCTACGTAACGTTTGAACATCTTCGCTATAACCGGGGCTATCATCAGTGCTCTCTCCTTAAAGTCCTCCGTGAAAATATCGGCGACTACAGGAGAGACCGGTGAACCCATGGCCACACCGTCAATTTATAAGTAAAACTCGTTGTCCCACAACAGGTAGTCGTCGGTAAGGCAGTGCTCAAGTAAAAACAAAAATCTAAAATATACGCGATAGAATCCATTTAAAAGTGTTTAATTGTAATGTGTGATAATCGCGAAAACCTAAGACATTACTGTGAATTCTTATAAATTTCAGTTTAAGTTTAGAGAGATGAAAAATATAAAGTAAATCTGACATTGCCGGCGAGAAACAATCGCTTTTATATTTATAACTGCTGGGTCCCACGGTTTCACGCGTCAAATAATTTAGAGTACTTAGCATAGACAGTTCCCATAGAGTATATATATATTGTATTTCAGGGGTTTTTTAGTGCGGAACCCCAATTATTTTTCCAAAATAAATGTGGACTTAATTACTCCTTATAACATCAGCTACGAGGGCGGCACTGAAAATTTCGGGAATCAAGGAAGTGACACAACATTACTATTTAAAAATGTATTTATTGCTTTTCGAAGTATTCTCCGCGAAATTTGACACATTTTTCCATACGATGGAACCAATCATTGAAGCAACCATTCCATTCGGAAGTTGGGGTCTCCAAAATGGCCGTTTTGTAGGCGTCCACAGTTTCTTTAGGTGATGAAAATCTCTGTCCACGCAATTTATTCTTTATTTTAGGGAATGTATAGAAATCATTAGGGCTTAGGTCGGGGCTGTACGGCGGATGGTCTAATAATTCTATGTTTTCTTGCTCTAAAAACTCTTTTGTTCTGTGCGCGGTGTGAGAACTCGCATTTTCGTGATGGAGGATGATGCGGCGGTTGCAGTTCTCTCTACGGAGTTCAGAAACGACCTGTGGCAAACAAATGCTAGCATACCATTCTGCATTAACCGTTCTTTATCCCTCAAGAGGAATAGTCGTAACATGGCCGGTTTTGGAGACAAACGTGGCCACCATTTTTTTTGCAACACTCCGTGAACGAACAATTTTTGATGGCTTTAACTCATTTTCGAACACCCAAACTCGTGACTGGTTTTTTGTTTCGGGTTCGTACGCATATATCCAGGATTCGTCACCTGATACGATGTTGTATACAGCATTTGAGGATCCTCCGTGGAATCTTTCGAGAGTTCTGACGCACCAAGTAACGCGAGCCGCTTTTTGCTCTTCACATAGCAAATGCGGTATCCATCGGGAAAACAACTTTTTTACACCTAATTGTTCATGCCAGATTATTTGTATTTGACTCATGCCAATGTCTAAAGTTGCCTGCATTTCACGGTATGTCACATGTCGATCTTCCTCAATCAGCTTACGCACAGCATCAACGTTTTCTTGGGTGACTGCAGTTTTTGGACGACCTTGACGAGGATCATCACTGAGCTTGACACGTCCACGTTGAAATTCAGCAAACCAGCGATAAATTGTGGTTTTGGATGGGGCTTCATCACCAAATGCAGAAATCATCCGGTCAACACACTGTTTTTGTGTTAAACCACTTCGAAAGTCATAATAAATCATCGCTCTTGAATTTTCTCGAGTCAATTCCATTTTCTCAACGACTAAACATTTTTGACAAAACCTTGTGACAAGACCGTGAATCTTTTTTAAAATAAATAAATGGTATTCGATTTGTAAAGCCAAGGAGTTTTCAATTAAAAAGATTTTAATATGACAGGAACAGTGGAAATATTCCATTCCCGATACTTTTAGTGCAGCCTATGTATCTGCCAATGAAAGTCCCGTCAAAATCGGTCCCGCCGTTCGGAGATTAGCTGAAACAAACAGACAGATAGACCAAAAATGTATATACTTTATTAATATACTTTTATATGGAAGATACGTATCTAAAATTAATGCGTTAAATTTAAAACCCCACGTTCTGGGCATTTTCAATAGCCATATCCATCTTATAATCGCAGTATCTACTTAAAAATGACCTATTCCGTCCCCTGATAATGACTATTTTTCATTAATGGAAACAAGCAATACGCTAACATGAAATCCTAAACAAAACATTAATTGAACGTTAGTTGGGTTAGGAGCAGGTGTCTTGATCCCCGACCTCTATTATTACCGCCCTGTACTCCAGTACATTATCCATGCTACACCTACAGTACGTGCCTAACACAATGTCAAGGATTCCCACTAGTAAGGGATACAAAGTAAACGTGAGATTACAAAGAACTAGCGTTAGCAACGCCTTATGTGAAGACTGCCCGCTCGCAAAACTATTGACAACGTCTGGAGATTGAATTCTATTAACATTGTAAACTTGAATAAAAAAAATAAAAATAGTTTTGTATAAATATCATTTTGAACTTATAAAAGTCAAGGTGACTGTAGTTCTATTAAGGAAATATAACTGTTACGTTTTATATATGCATATTTAATTGAAAATGACGCATAACAGGTTTTTTAGGATTCTGTACCAAAAAGGTAACAACGGAACATAAGGTACGGTACCATAAGTGGTGAGATTGATGTCTGTTTGTACATCACAACTGAAATTATTAGCACGGATTGAGTATAAATATTTGTAATTTGGCATAGTTACATAGATCGTACAAATCCAACAAGATTCCAAGGTAAACAAATCAGACTTATGGGACTAGCCATGTTTAGCCCGATTTAATCCCTTTGGGAGATTCATTTTCAAATATCTCTTGCTTGGTACCTACACTATTTAAGGAACTCCTGTGCATAATTTTTTACTTTTAGAACCACCGGCTTAAGCTATTCAGTGTTAGAGTTTTATTAAGTAGATCCATAATTTCGGTCGAATGAAGTCCACTGCTGGACACAGGCCTCCTCCAAAGATCACCACAACGACCAATATGGGTGTTGTGTGCTCATTGGGGGGTCTTGCTATAATCGCCACGCTTGGCAGACGGGTTGGCGATCGCAGTTGAGTTATTAATGTACTCGAATAATGATGTAATGATAATGATAAAATGTACTCGGAGGATGGGCAGTAGCGCCCATCCTCCGGCTAATCCCTTAGTCGACTTTTATGACACCCATAGCATGTAATGGGGTGGTGGTATTCTGAGCCGGCACCACACGGCATGATAAATAAGTAGATCTATTATTGGGGTCAAATATGAAGACATATTTATGCATTTTTTATAATAGGTACTGGGGCAGTGTGTTCCTTGAATAACAAAACAAAGTATGATAACGAAATCGCTTCATAAAATAAAAAATATGGAAACGAACGGTTTCGCGCAATTAAATAACTCCTCGGTGACACTCGTAATTGACTGATTTTTTAATTTGAAATAGGTTTTCATTGCATCTTTCGAATCTATATAATTAATATATGAAAAAAAAACATTGCACTCCATTTTAAGCACATTGCGCACACAGAGGAGTGTGCGCAATGTGCAAATGCAAGTTAAAATGTATGTAATCATATTTGTTATAAATACATTCAATCAAATCTAAAATTTCAATAAATTACGGTCGAATTTCGACTTCTAGGCGACCTCTAGTATAAAGAATAATATAATGAAGTCTTGATAATGAAAAGTGGAGCATGATATTTCAATAATATTGACGACTAGCTGGGACCCGCGGTTTCACTCGCGTTTAATTTAAAAGAAATTTAGAGTACTTCGACATAGACACTTGACATAGAATATATATATTAGATTTCAAGGGTTTTACATTTTTTGTGCGGAAACCTAATTATTTTTCTAAAATAAAAGTAGCCTAAGTTATTCCTTATAACATCAGCTATCTAACAGTGAAAGTCCCGTCAAAATCGGTCAAGCCGTTTCGGCGATTACCCAGAAACAGACAGACAGACAGACAGGCCGACAAAAAAATTAAAAATTATTTTTTTGGTATATGTACGGTATATAATTTCATATGCATTTAGTAAAAAGCTATTATTTTGACATTACAAACAGACACTTCAATTTAATTTATTTGTATAGATTAATATTTTATATCCCAGATCTAAAGAATAATACTGACGCCTTCCAACCTTTGCGTTTATGGCAAAATAATATACAATGCGCCCACAATACACCCAGACCTGTCGTCGTCAGATATTTATGGGTCGTTATGGTTTGGGAGAATCCTTTGTCCAGCAGTGGATGTTTGCCGGCTGAAACTATGATTGTGACGCTAGTGCAGCCAACCTATCTAATAACTTTGCCTGAACTGAAAAAAAACTAAAAGGAACGACTTACTATTCCATCGGCATCATAAACCCTGATTAAATAAGAACATGATACCGATCCGTTGAAAGCGATTGGACTATAAAAAATGGAGCCAGTAGTGTAATTTATTAGCAAAATGCTACTATCCGCTCATTTTGGCTTCGATACTAGACATTGTTTTGGCTCACATCCAACAAATGTTTGTTCCGTTATTTCCACTCCGATACGTCGAGTTATTGTGGACAACATCATTATAAAACTGTTATTATTTAGTATCAGTCGTTATTTTTTATTTCTGCCTGATTATGGGTAATGATAACAAAAACTGAATAAATCAACTTCAATTCATCTATCACATCTATGTAGACTTCCCTTGACATTATCAAACAACGATTAAACTTAGCCTTGACTAGATGGGACTAATCTGCGCTCTCCAACCCGCCTGCCAAGCGTGGTGAGTACTGACAAATTCCACCCAATATGATGACACAATTGTGGAATCTATGGGGGAGGCCTTTGTTCAGTAGTGGACTTTGTATTGCCGATATGATGACATATTTTTCAATGGCTACACTGGCCGAATCAGCAGTTTAAATGATATGGTTTTAATAGAAACACATACACACACATCAGTCGCAAACGTCCAATGCTGATTATGGGCGTCAATGAACACTACAATGAGCGGTTTTTGGGGTTATTATGCCATAATCTGGTGATTATGGCAATAACCGACTACGCTGCGCTAGCGGGAGCATTGGTGGTCACAGTATGTTGTTATTAGCACACAGGAGGATGCTGACATCCTTTTGATATAAATCATTAGTCGCCTTTTACAACATGTGGTCTTCTCATTGCCGGGAACCACACGGTACATAAAAGTATAAAAATAATGTATAGAAGGAAAAAACTATGGGCGGGAAAACGGATGATAAGATTCTCAATAATTTGTGGGAATTATATGTATCGGTGTGGTGTCCGGATTAAGAATATAGCGCCACTCCATCTCCTTTCATGGATGTTGTGAAAGGTGACTGAGGGGCTCTAAAGCAGAGGATGGGCAGCTGCGTACCTTCTGTGAAACTGCACTCATTCTGTGCTCACCAACCCACATGCCAAGCGTGGTGAGTGGCGCCAAATTGCCCCCCATAATGAGGATGCAATTGTTGTGGAAATCTTTGAACAAAGGCCTCCCTTGATCAGCAGTGGACGTTCTTCGGCTGGTATGATTATGATGATGATAATTATGTGTGATAGCCGTGCTATGGATATTAATTAATACAATGTAGTTTAGTAAGAAATAAATGTAATTTTTACAATTGAAGTGGCTGTGTTACAAACAGTAGCGTATGGTGGAATATTTGGAGCATACCAGTGTAAAAACTTTATAAATCGCTGCAACAACTGGTAAAAACTCCATCTCCTTAATTAAATAACCTTTTTTGCTGTAAATCAAGCAGTAAGCCTAAACGCCAAAATACCACCATTGGCGGACTCTACGCAACTATATGTCTTCCTAC
Organism: Diloba caeruleocephala; assembly: GCA_947459985.1. NCBI lineage: Eukaryota > Metazoa > Arthropoda > Insecta > Lepidoptera > Noctuidae > Diloba > Diloba caeruleocephala. The sequence goes on from OX381618.1 coordinate 12,491,229, forward strand.
GACAAATCAAATCCTTATACTTTGCTATATTTCATAACCAAACGCCGCAATGAAAGATAAGGACAAAACATATTTTAACTAAATTGGGTTTAAATAACGTTTCAGAATTTTGTACTAAGAACCTACGTGTTCCGAATTTAAACGGATACAAATCACGAACACAGCAGAAACGGTTGCTATCGGTCAAGCAAGTTTTTGTTTCTTTTAAAAACTTGCTTGACAGATAGTCAGCAGCCTAACATTATAATCGCTTCCTGTGTCATGGGTGCGTTTACACACAATATACCCCAACCCGGTACAACTACTTGCAGATCATACAAATATTTGTTCCGTGCGGGAATCGAACCCGCATCCCGGAGCGCAGTTTTCTAAACCATTACATACGTTACAAACTGGGTTTTACAGGTATTTGCGTAAAATTAATTAATTAATGTAAAATTGCATCAAGAACTTATTTTGAACAAAAAACACATAACAGATTTGGCAGACGCAGCGACGACATATAAAAAGCAAATGAGCACCACAATACTGGTAAGACAATGGATACGAATATTATTATCAGATTTTCATCACGTTCACTTGACACTCTCACACGTAACACGTTTAGAATACAGGAAATTGTCGACCTCGGAAGTCAATATTCGTAAGTGGAAGACATAAAATCTTCACCATGCAACTGTAAAGGGGCAATTTCTTGTCAACGAGAGAGCATCGACGCTGTATGGCTGTATAGGCGGACGTGTTTCGAATCATTAGTAGATGTATGTCCCGATATCAGTAGAAACCTCTTTAACGGAAGAGAATTTGTACCTCACAAAATCTAAGATGATATTATGAAACGAGACTTTACCTTGAATAGCCTTACGTGCGGCAAGCACTGAAGAATACTTTATAAGACACCAAACTTTATTGATATCTTTTGATATTGTAACTTATGAATTATTATGAAAGTCAAAACTGGTAATAAGAGTTTGATGGTGGACTAATTTCTAGCAATAACATTTCTATAATCTGTTGTCAATACACAAAATAGTTAATTAAACAATTCCATGATGGGATTTAGGTCATCTCAATCATTTGACTACGTTGATGACTGAGGAAAATTAAGTTTTAATAACTATGCGCCAAGATAGGATTTTCCCTGTATCGTGGGTACAATTTTACATGCACTAAGATTAAAAATCGGAACAACTATTTGTAGGTAGAAGCCAATATTTTTATTTAATGTTTTAATTTTGATTTTCTCACCAAAATAGTGAAAAAGTTATAGTATTATTCAAATTTACTGTGGGAGACTGGTGCCTAAACTAGGCTGAAGCCTGTATTTCAAGTTACCAGGCATTTATTCCGTACGGAAATAGAATCCGCAACCCGTCGCACATAAAGCCAATCACTTAACCATAGCGCCAATCGTACCGTAAATGAATACTAGCAATACATATTTCCATTAAATATTTTCATATACTCATTATTATCATTTCAGCCGAACAAAGTCCACTGCTGGAGATGGGCCTTCCCCAAAGATCGCTAAAGCAACACGTTTGGGCGTTGTGACCTCATTGTGGGGTTTCATCATAATCGTCACGCTTGACAGGCGGGTTGTCGATCGCAGTTGAGTCGTTAATGTACTCAAAGGACGCTGTTGCCCATCCTCCGACTTATCCCATAGTCGCCTTTTACGACAGCCACGGGATGGGATGTGTTAGATTTGTAGCCGGCACGACACGGCTCCACTTACCTTATTCACTATGGTGTCATAATTGATACTTTATTTCGTTTAGGGTTTTGCTAATAAACACAACTTTCCGTACCCCGTAACAATTCAAATTGGTGACCTAACGTATACGTATAAGAATAAGGTATACCTTTGGCTCACTTTGAAGTTTCCCTAGAAATAAAACGTAGGCAATTGGAAACGTGCATTTAGCAATCAATGTGACGTCCGTATTTGGGCGAAATAGCCCATGTCTCAAAATATCCGATTGAAATCAAACTGAGTAAAAAGTAAACTGTAACCAATAATCCAAGATTTTCCTTTACAATGCGCAATATCTTCAAGCAAAATAGAAACTTCTAAATCGCTGAATCGAAAAAACAAGTCGCATACTTTATCTAAATCTCAAGTCCTAAGTTTTCTTAGAGACTCCGAGAGAAATTCGAGCAAAATGGATATCATACAAGAATCTATTATAAGAATATATGTTATGGGAACGAATGCATTTCTCCTACAAATATACGTGAGCCGAATATCCATTGCAAAAGTTGACTGGTACCAACTCATTGGTCAACGTTCGTATGACAAAGCTTTTCTGGAAAATACTTTCTGTAAAAATATCAAGGTAAGGTTCAAATTATATAAGATTTCCAGACGCAAGGATTAACATTCTGGAATATTTGAATTTTTGAGCTATTTACCTAGAAATTTGATTATTTTGTAGTACAGTGAAATACCTATATGAAAATGGAAATAAATTGGTTTCAATCGTTTTATAGTCACTCCATTAGAATAGAATCGTTTATTCAGTAATTAGGTCATAGCAGACACTTTTACACGTCATCATTGAAACGACGGAGGGCATTTCACTACATGACAACCTCTGAGAAGAAACGCCGAAAGAAACTCAGGGTTCGGCCTTTTTTCCAAATTGTGTATGTTTAAAAAAATTCAATGAATGCATTGTTTTTACGGCAATCTATATGTGAGAGTAGTGTAGATATAGGCTAACTATAACTAACATGCTAGTGCCAAAAGCCTGACTCAAATAGCTACAACACACTCATATTTACAATGTGAATTAATAAAGTTGTATAATAATAATCATTCATAATACTGTCAAAAAATAATATTCATGTCAATTTTTTATTTATTAATTATTGATGTCGCAAAACAATGCCGTCGAGATGTCAACATAATGAAGCGACAACTCGTGTAATTCTAGTCTTGCGGAGCTGGACTAGCACTCTGCCAAACATTTTTATCTATTAGATAATCATCTAATTTATAATATGCCCGTGCGCATAGAGTATGTTTTACAAATAATTTAAATTTATTTTGTGGTAATTGTAAAACGATGTTCGGTATTTTATACTGTATCCCGTGAAAGAAGTATGGACTTTAGCTAAACGAAATGTTGGCTGTAATAATATAGTTCTATGCCTAGTATTATAGTTATATCGATCACATTTTCCTGTAAAAGTTGTGTTTTTCTACCGTACACAATATTTTCGTAAATATATTGATATAATGACAGTATATTTTTAAAGAGTTCTCTCAGGGAATCCCGACTACCAAGGTTTTAAATGGCCTTAATAGCTCTCTTTTATAATATAAAAAATGATTCAATATCGGCAGCCCGACCCCACAGTAAAAGTAGCTAAAATATACAAGTCTTGCGGTAGCTACGTCTGTAAGGAGTCAAATTTTTCTAATAGCATAAGCAGCCGAACTCAGCCGTCCTGCTAAAGATGGAATATGCGGACCCCATTGAAGCTTTGAATCAAGCGTGATTCCCAAGAAAACTGATTGAGCACATTAAGTGTTATCATCATCTAATTGCTAGAAAATATCAATGATAAATATTTTTCGTTTAGCAGCGTATCCACGCCATTGCATCCAATTTAAACTCTTTTTTCACCTCTCGTATCAAAGTTCCACTCACCTGCAAAAGGACAAACTGACTCTACGGTTTCCTTGTTCTATAGAAATATGACTGAACTTTATTTCCTCCAAAATATATTAGTTAAACAACCACGGCATATCAAGTCGTAAATCATCCAAAAGGTCTTTCACGTGGATACGAATTTTTATACGTATAATAAAACGCATGCGTCACTGTACGAATTGCTAGTCTCACCAAACCGAAACCAGAGCAAAGCGAACCGATCCGCTGTACGTGCCCGATACGACGTCACGTAACTCACATTACTGCGCTCAATGACTGTGGAGTTACGAGTCTTTTCAGCCGACGTTAAAAACGGTGGCACCCTCAGCTATTCTTTCGCCATTATTCACAGGGCCACAATCCGTTGAGTGTTAAGCACCCTTTTAATGCGACCGTTAAGTGCGTAACTACTTGTGTCATTGTACTGTGGATTATCGCCACTTCGATTGTGAAGCTTCACTTTGGCGTTTATCTGGTTATACAACATAATATCTATTCTTGTGAACTGAACATAAATATTTGATTCTTAAGAGAACATGATGTGGTATTGAATTACGAATATGTTCATTTATTCATTTCAATTTACGACTATTACACATATTTCAAACGTTTATTTTGTATTAAATAAGTATTTATACAGAAAAAAATAATCTAAAATGAATTTACAAATACAATGAGTCTAAGCAAAAACTTGTTTATATTTCAAATATAAAATCACTACAAAATGATGAGTATTGTTTACAGCTATTCAATGAGCAATCCAGTTGAATTTGAACGTCAAGATTCGGAGGAATTAAAAATGTATTTCAATTTTACTTACGACGCTTTACAAAGATAGACCTGTATAAATTATTATTTTCATCTGGCATAATAGCTGGCCTGTAAAATATTTGTCGAAATTATTTGGTTTTCAGTGGGCGCGTCATTAGCAAACATTTGTCATTTGCAAACTCGGCTTGACGTTTATCTCTCTACAATTGATGAACGGATGTTAGGGAGTGTAATCAATTGTCCCTGGAGGATGATTGTGACAAAATATTCCACGAAATTTATATCGGTGAGTATCAAATCGTTTGTTGTGGACCAAAATCTTTAAACTAATTAGAAAACTACGGTTAGTGAAGTGATCTTTGGTTTTGGTTTGCATTTACTTTACCTTCGTCATTGGTTTGGTTGATAGTGGCAAAATGTTGATTGGCTTTTGATTTAGAAAACACGTTTTTATTGGTCAATGATTAAGAACACTGTAAAAACGAAAGAGTTTCTAAAGTTACACAAATAAATTTGTTGGAGAAATAGATTTCATAATAAAGCAAAATTTCCCACTAACCAAATAAATCTCTAGAATAGGCACAAAAGCTGAAACATAAATAAACAATTCCTGACTTTTAAAGGTTTTAGAAACCAAAGTAAACACAATATTACGAAAGTGATTTGGGTTATTTTCTAATCGTTACCATTTCGGGATAATTATTTTCTAGCTATGGCCACTTTCTTTTCTATAGTTTTTCTTCACTCAAATGTCTTGTTTATGGCAGCATTCTGTGCCGGTTTGTTCGATATCCCACAATCAATTGAGTTGAGCGATGCTGATACAAACGTCAGGCTTGAGAACAGTCGGACCACTCAGGTCTGTTGTAACTAGCTTAGAATTGACCAGTTCGATTTTAATTGTACTGTCTCAAATATACATATACATATAAATCAGCCCATCCAAGGCTAAATTGTGGGCATCTAGTCGTAAAGGACCATTCTTGGTAGACAGATTAGTGATCCCAGTGTGTTGCTATGAGCAGACGGGAGAACTTTAGCTGATCATTTTTTTTATATCAATCCTTAGTTGCCATTTATGGCTATCGTGGGTAGAGAGGGGTGGTCTATTCTTTGCCTGGGAACCATACAAAATTCCTTAATTTTTTTTGGCACATAGTCATTATAATATTCAACAATACTGTAATAATGTTCACCAAATTTAAAAAAAACCAAATTTTAATTTTCTTTGGATTTATCTATCAGAAAATCCCTCCACCGTTTCAATATGACGTGTCTGTTAGGATATAGTTACTGAAAAAACGATTCTTTTCTATGCTGTTCTTTACTTGGATTAAAAGCGTGTAATCTGCATATATTCTATTTATATCCTATATACCATTTCACCTGTGTACCAACTCTTGCAATCAACTTGAAGCCATCAAAACAGCTGCATTTATAAAAATATTCCGCTCTGCTCAGTTTTGATTTCACTTCAGCCAGTGTCACAATATACGTAGGAACTACCTAAACAGACATTAACAAATAATCAGGTCCAGCTGGTACATACAAAGCGTTCATGTTTTTCAAAATAAATATACAAAATATTTTAAATGTTACGAACAACTTTTTTTATATTTAGTAGGATATGTAAATAACAAATGAAGAAAATATTTGTTTATTATTACTTATCTTTTTTCATTCTATTTTAAAACGATGTAGCCCACATTAGTATTTTTCCTGTGTGCGTGTGTGCGTAGTAGAGTTTACAAACATAAATTGTTCATGCACAAATACCCAGACCCAGAACAACTATCTGCAGGCATTAAAAATATTTCTTTGTTCCATGGGGTATATAATCCGTAACTGAAAGTGCAGGAAGCCACTGCCACTGCAGCCAACGTCCATCCTTACTTCCACGCGTCTCTTGTATTTTCTTGTTCACCATTATATCAGCCAAAAGACGTCCACTGCTAAAGAAAGGCCTCCCCATAAACGACGGGTTACATGCTGTGTGTCGTCATTTTGGGGGGAATTTGCCAGTAATCACTACGCTTGGCAGTTGGGTTGGTGAGCAATGGCTGCTGGCAAAGGGATCCTGCTGCCCATCTCTTTAGCTTATAGTCCCTGAGTCCCCTTTTATGACACCCTTGGGAGGACATGGAGTGGTGCTATATTCTTAATCCGGATCTTTTCTTGTTAGTTCAACACAATCTGTCCAGCCTTTATCCAGATTGTTTTGGGATCAGTATTAAATTTAAACAGATACAAGTGAACATCTGCATGTCACACTGAGTGACTGTTACTTTACTTGTTAGTTATATACATTTATCATCATTTATTAAATCTTGTTCTTCACGATTCTTATAATAGACATGTCTTTTTCCAGAAAAAAATGAAATGTGTCAGAGCTTATCATAATTCATCATCATTACTATCATATCATAACAGTCGTAAAAGGTGACTATGAGATAACCCCAGAGTGGGCAGCAGCGTCCTTCGAGTACATTAAGAACTCAACTGCGATTGCCAACCCGCCTGCCAACCGTGGCGATTACGGTAAAACCCCCAGAACGGTCGTAGTGACGATTTTAGGGGGAAGCTGGTGTCCAGCCGTGGATTTTATTCGGTTGAAACGATGACAAAATTATCATATCAGCTATTTATACGTCCACTGCTGAACAAAGACCTCGCGCATAGATTTCCAGAATCTTGTCATCATTTTGCGGGGCATTTAGCATTACTCACCACTCTTGGCAAGCGGGTTGGTGAGTGTAGTATGGCTACTGTTCCACAGAAGTGACGCTACTGTCCAACCCTTTGGTTTATTAGTTACTTAGTCATCTTTTATGACATTCAACGAGGGGAATAGTATCATAATTATAAACCGACATATATTTAGCAGTAAACTGCTGGACAAATGCCTCGGCCAAAATTGAGTTTTCGCGTACTGCCAAGCCAGTATTCTTTAGCGCACCGGTGATGCTGCAGGTCATTCTAGGCCCTAGGCTGGGGTATTTTGGAATACACAACAGGGGTCGTATTCAAGCCACATAGCCACTTCCAGAATAGCTTTGTTTTGTATTGGTACTTAAGTACAATCACTTATGCAGGTTAACCACCATTTCAATCAATCCTAAGCATTAAGCCCTAGTGTTGGGCCAGTTAAATTCTATCGATATTAAGTTGCAGCTTTCCGGAATTGTCTGATGAATTGAGCTATCGTAAACTAAATGTCAAATGATCCATATTAAAATCAGATGCTTGAATATACTAAAGTAGTGTTATGCAAACGACTGTATAAAGCTGATAAAAACCTAAATCGATCCATGCATGCGTGGTAGCAACCGAATGAATAAATTTGTCTTTTGTATGCTGACCGCACCATAAAGGATGATTGGTTCCAAATAAAATAAAAAATTTGAATTGTTATTCAACCGTTGATTGCGTGAACGGTATTATGAATGGTTTAAACCTGTTTCAATTACCGTCGCTAATACCGCTAATACGAAAATGGGTTAGCTCATACGATATGTGAGATTGAATCGTCGTATCGTAAGAATGTTTTCGTCAGGGAATTACAGTGACATGGTAAGTTTATTAACATTTTTAGTTTATCTATGAGTAAGTGATTTCATCGCTGTTTAGCGTTAACTATAATGATTATTTTGTGGTAATGTGTGCTCCTTTCTTCAATCTTTCAAACCGTCTTAAATAACTAAGGGATTATGTCAAGCATACTGCCCTCATCAATCTGCTAAGTGTGGTGATTCCAGCAATGTTCCCAGTAACGATGATGAGAGATGCCTGGGGGGGTGGCCTCTTTACACTCGCCTTCCCTCCACTAGAGGGGATGACCACTTTACAGTCATCCCCTCCGAGATGTGCCTAAAGGCGTGGCACCAACGGGTGGCTCTAGATGGAGATCTTTCGAGTTCCTGGAGCCTCCCTTCGGTGCCGACGATGATCACTCCGGTGGTTTTAGCCGGTAGGAGTCCGGCATGCCCCTTCGCCCTTTCCCGGGGCGAAGGAAGTACATGAGGAATTTCCACCGGATCAATAAAAAAAAGGCGGGTTGGTGAGCGCAGTATTACTACTGTAACATAGACGGGACGCTGATACCCATCCCTCTGGTTTGGATTCCCTTAGTCGTCTTTTACGACATTCACGGGAGGAGATGAAGTGGTGATATATTCTTAATTCGGACACCACATTGAAATCTGTTTACAATACCGAAAAATGGAGATTGAACGTTGATTTTTGAAAATGAAATGGATGCGAAAATTAGGTTTGACTATAGAAAAAGGAAATAAGGGATATAGTGACGAATATACGAGTATTAATAGATTCGTCACGGTTAATAATTTTACCACAAAACCATGAATTTGCTAAAACTTTTGGAGAAAAAAAGCTCTGTCATCAAACTTGAATACAAGGCTTCTTTGATGCTATTCTTTTTTTAAATTAATTGGAGAAACACTTAGATACATATGTAGTAAATAATATGTATTTGTATGTAAAAAAATGTCAATGCTCTTCTTTTTAAATAAATAGGGTTTTGGGGTTAACTTTATTGAAAAGGTTTGATTGATATATTATGAAAGCAACAGTTTTGTCTTAAATATCTTCATATCTATGTGTAATATAGAAACATTCATTTTTATGTAAATAATATAGGTAAGTAGCTATATAATTCTATTTCTTTTTTAAACTATGTCCAATACTAGGATTTCGCCGGTATTGTGGGTACAGTTTACAGACACAAATCTCACATGCACATGTATCCAGACCTGAAAGAGATGTCTACAGATCATACAAGTATTTCCGTGTGGGGATCGAACCCATGACACGTTGCGCAGAAAGCCAATTGGTTAGCCACTGCACCATGCCATCTAACACGGCTTTGTTTGTCTGTCCTCTATGCGCTCCTATACAATTCATCCGATTGAGTTGAAACTATGTACTGTAGGCCGTGTAGTAGGTCAGTAAAAGTATTTATGTAAAGCAATATGCAGTTCATCGTTATCATCATATCAACCAAGAGACTTACTGTTGAACATCGGTATCCCGCATACATTTCCACAATTGTGTCATCATTTTGGAAGGAACTTGGCAGTAATCACCACGCTTGTCAGGCGGTTTGGTAAGTTGTTATTGTTGGCTACAATTCCACAGAAGTGACGCTGCTACCCATCCCTCTGGTTTAGAGTCCGTTTGTCACCTTTAACAACATCCACATGAGGATACGGAGAGGGCCTTAGGCTACCCGTCGCGTTTTTGAACGATGAATTTAACGAATAAACGCTATAACACAGAATCGAAAAAATAAAAGTCCGCTACGTTCAGAGTTAAAAAGAATTTTGAAAAAAATATGTGATTCATGTAATCATTCAAGTCGAGCAAGTTACTTCATTTTACGGTATATATACACAATGACTGTATAATATCAACAACCGAAAAATAAACGAAGATATAACAATAAAAAAATTAGTCAACAATTTTTTAAGTACAATTGTCTATTTAGGTTTTTGTTGACCTTATATCGTTGTTCGTATGATATTTATATAGATTATAATGTGGATCATTTGTCATTTATTTTTCGATAGGTCAATTCTTCAGCCAATTCCGAATAACTGTATTTTAATATCGATAGTATATGGTTGGCCCAGCATAGAGCTAAGGACTTTTCGTCAAAAATCGTATAAATACGTGTACATACATAAAGCAAACGATTCATCTCATAAATATTTTTCTTTCATACGTCCAATATTTGTCGAGGTCCACATTTTTTACAGCCGCTTATACAAAGCAATAGAAAAACGTATAACATCTTTCGGAGAGTTTGATACTATACTGTAGACGTGGAATCCGTATTTGGGTCGAACTAGGAAATTGAATCGGGCAAGGCAAGAGCAAATAATGCCCGATAAGCCGCGTCTACAAATGACCAATGCAAACAGCTTACAAGCGACCTAGCCCGCACACAAGTTGAATTTAAAAGCAATCTGTGAACGTAATGTTGTCTGTTAGATGTATAAATAAGCAGTACTATGTCCGAGTTGAAGGCTGAAATGGGATTAGGCAAGTAATATGACTCGACCCTGGTTCATTTGCCATAATGCATCTGGGGATTTAATTTATATTTTGTAGACTTTACGGTTCCTATATTGTGAGCTATTGAAACTGATTTCAATAGAAGGAAAATTGGTTGTGACTAGCAAGTGGACCTCGCAGTCAAACATAATACTGAGTTTATTTTGTCAAAGTTGTCAAAGAATACACTCCCTCGGGATACGATGTACAGATTCTTCATACCTATTTATAGCTAAGTGTTAAATATTGCAAAAGCTTTCTTTGATAGTTTAAACCACTCATAAAATATCTATACAGTTAAATAAAATTAAAGTGTGTGTTTGTAATGTCAAAATATTTTTTTTTCACTAAATGCATATGAAAGTATATACGATACTTTTAACAAAAAAACATTTTTTTTATTTGTCTCTCTGTTTGTTCCAGCGAACCTCCGAAACGGCTGGACCGATTTTGACTGGACTTTCACTGAAAAATAGCTAATATCATGAGGCACAACTTCAGCTACTTTTATTTTAGAAAAATAAAAGGAATTAGGGTTCCGCGCAAAAAATTAAAACCCATGAATTCCAATATTTATACTCTATATGTCAACTATCTATGCCGAAGTAAGGCGATTTCTTTTAAAATAACTGGCGGGTGAAACCGCTGGTCACAGCTAGTCCTATATAAATATCTTAACCCGCACAATGTCCACTGTTAAATATGAGATTCTCAATATTAAGCGATCATCATAGATGATAATCCCGAAAAAGGTTTGTACTAAGTGGCTCTCACGTAGAACGGTTGATCTGCGAGGTCAGTGACCACACAGATGTGGTCACTTACTATGTGCCTCATAAGAAAGCGCAAAATCATTCAACGAGCTATGGAGAGCTGTGCTTGGTATTTCTCTACGAGATCGAATCAGAAAAGCGATACAGCTGCAAGGATTAGCAAGCTGAAGTGGCAATGGGCGATGAGACATTGCTCGTATAACTGATGGCCACTGGGGCAAAAAGGTTCTCGAGTAGAGACCGCGCACCGTAAACCGGAGTGTGGGATGTCCTCCTCCTCCTTTACGAGATGGACGACCTGGTGAAGGTCACTGGAAGTCATTGGATGCGGGCGGCATGTATTTGGTTGTTGTGGTAATCTATGGGGTGAGTACCGGAAAATCTCCTCGACAATGACGACATAATTTTCAAATGGAGAGCGGAGGCCTTTTACCAGCAGTGGATGTACTTTAGTTGATATAGTGAGGGCTCGGCGAAACCTTAAATTGGAAATTAACTTATACATACGCCGTAAACACCTACTGCTGAACACGAGTCTGACAATGATTACTACAATTAACAGTCATACGGGATACTGCCCTAACCATCTATGTTGCCAAGTGGATTGGTGATCGCAGTACAGTTGTTATTGGCAGATAGATGGTTGCTGTTCATTCTCTTGATATCAATTCTGAGTCACCTGTTATGACGCCCATGAGTGAAGAGGAGTGGTCTATTTTTTCCCGAAATATCACATGGAACATTACATTTTTATTCAATTCATTTTAAATTTGTTTATTTGTAACTTAGCCACTGTGTGTTGTATGTACCTGTAAAATTAATATTCGATGAGAAAATGTCTTTAAGTACAGGTGATCCCAAAAGCTACTCAAAAGATAAAATATTACGCATTATTAATTTATATGGAATCAAGCGATGAGAGGAGCCAGTCAATACAAAGGCAGAACATACACACACACAATTAAGGGTAAGCGGGTGAAGTATTAAAAAAAATGTATTGTTGTTGTATTTATATTGTTATTGGTTTGGTATTTGGAATTGGTTGTATTATATTATATTTCTTTCTATTTTCATCACAAGTAGACTTTGATGCTCGAATCGACTTATATGTTCTGAGCCATCGTGGACTACAACATCAGCAAATGGTTGAAGTGTAGTGTCATTATCATATCGGTCTGTTAATGTCCACTGATGAACACGGGCCTCCCCGCTAATGATCCGTCAATGATCACTACAATCAGCAGTCATAATGTTGTCATAATAACCACGCTTAGCAGGTGGATTGTAATGACAGTATGTTCCTAGTAGCACATGGGAGGATGCAACCCTCAATCGCCTTTTCCGATACCCATGGGTGGAGAAGTATCTATTCTTTACTGGGAAATACAGACCGTATTATGCTACGCTTCATACTCAGTTACTACAAGGACCGTGTTACGCTACGCTTAATACTATGTTAACTACACGGACCGTGATATGCTACGCTTAACTGCTACGATTAATACTCTTTTAACTACAAAGACCGTAATATGAGACGCTTAACTGCTACGATTAATACTCTTTTAACTACAAAGACCGTGATATGAGACGCTTAACTGCTACACTTTATACTCAGTTACTACACGGACCGTATTATGCTATGCTTATTCTCAGTTAACTACACGGACCGTATTATGCTATGCTTATTCTCAGTTAACTACACGTACCGTGTTGTGCTACTCTTAATACTCAGTTAACTACAGATCGAGAGAGGCGATTGCAGTGGATTTATAGATGTACTCGAAGGATTTAAAAAAAACAGGTGAATCTATCAATATATTATGAAAATAAATTATAGTTTAAATTGAATACAAATAACCACATGAAAACCATAAAATATTATAACGGTAACGGAATATTATTCGGTGCGCCAGGCTATCCGCCTTGGCACCACTGTCCTCGCCAGCGATAGACAGCACCATTTCGCCGCCGGCTGATCTCTTGATAGTCACGTTGTCCGGATCGATGCCAAGGTCGGCGAGCCTGATGCTTCGCCTTGATTTTGCCATGACGTCAGCCAACTTAGTGTCGGGTGAGCCCTTGGGCACTGATACCGTAACAGCGGCCGATGCAGGACAGGAAAAGGACGTTGTTGCTCATACCGCTGATTGAGTCCCTTTTTCGTAAAAGGGTTTAACGATCTATATTCTTAATCCGGACATCATCGAATGAGTTTATGTTTACATCTTTAAAATGTTATGGTAATTGTATAGTTAGACAAATAAATTAATAAATCACATGGATTCATAAGTAATAATAGGGCAAACATAATAGAGTGCAATGATTATTGAGCACAGGTTCATCCAAACCAACCTCATTTGTATTGTATCATGTTTCCAAAATAGAAATTAACTAATATAGACTCTAGACAAATATTGCACAGACTTGTAAACAAAAGTTGAAAACTTCAAACCCACTCTCTGATTAACTTTACAATGAACCCTACACCTTTAATTATCACATACAAACACTTCAAAATATTCATCCCTTAATATTAAATAACGACTAAAATATTAAACGCTTCTATTCAACTACATTCTTGTAACTGCTAATAGGCAAACAAAGGTATTTTCGTTCATAAATAACAAGTTGAAGAACAACTCTGAATATTATTTGACTTAAACGTTCATTATTGTGTTCAACGAGATTTCCCTCCAGAAGTTTGAAGCGTTCAGTAAATAATTTCTAAATGTATTTGAGGAAAGAAAGCGTAAGCACTTCTTTTTTTAAACTGATTACTTGAACATGCTTGGAGATGTTGAGATATTTTTGTTACAAGAAATATGTTCTTTTTTCATTTTCTTAATAAAACGTTGCTCTACTCTAGGGCTTAACCTCCATCGTGGGTACAGTTTACAGATAAAAATATTCCATCATAAAGACCCAGACTCAAACCAGACTATACAAACACACACTTAAGCCCGTACGTCCACTGCTGATCGTGGGCCTCCCAATGTTTACTACGATGTGCGGTCATAGGGCAATTGCCATAAACGCCATGCTTGGCAGGCGGATTGCTAATCGCAGTGTGTTGTTATTAGCACACGGGAGGATGCTGCTTCCCATCATATTGATATCAACCTGTCTCCTTTTTAGACTTTCAGAAAGTATATATTAAACCAGCTCAATAATAGGGACTACGAAAAAACTTAAACCTCATCTCAACTTTCTTTCAATAACTACCAAAAGAAAGATCTGCAGACGCCAAACCACATACACATAATACTCATCTATTCAAACACTAGCGAAAGTTCACACGCATGCACACACACGCACTTGTGACACATAAGCATGCAAACAAACACACACACTCATCCACATGCGCATTCAGCCAAATACTTGTTAAGTTTTTATATAAAAATGATGTGTGCAGAAAACCATAAATTTAATACATATCACCATTTATGATGGACATAAAATGTAATCAAGGAAGGAACTATGTTTTGTGATACAGGCTAAGAACCTAGTTCAAGACAAGCGTACAGGTTTTCAATAACGGATTATTATTATTTTACAATACCCATGGGTAGAAAGGGGTGGTCTTTTATGGGAACCACACGATGACCAGACTATGAAACTAGTAGTAGTTATCTCTTTGACGACGCGCGATGGTGAAACCGGTGCCGCACCTCTCTACACCCCTAGCCGCTCACACCGGTGTTGCTCCTTATCGCCTGTAGTGGTGGCCATTTAGGGGGCCCATCTTGTGAGTGGCAAGTCACCGTCTGCCACAGAATTTCATATTAAAGGTTGAAAGGCAGACGCCGTTTTTCCGTTTTTCTTAGTAGTAGTAGTTATTATTATTATTGAATCATTAACAGGAAAACTGCTGGTAACATTAATTTATCATCAAAACTAGTATTGAATTAACTTTAAAAACGTGTGTGAATATAGAATGTAAACACTTAAGTCGACGCGGAGAGACGAGAGACGATACTTGTCAGTACCAACGCGTTCGTGTTTGCTTCTCAATTCCAATGCTAATATTTATATTGAAATTCTAGATTATCGGTTCGCGTCTCTCCCCACCATTTTCTACCTATTTGCATCCCTCTGTATTCAATGTTAACGTAGAATGAAAACTTTTAAGTACACCGCAGCGCCAAATTAAAGGTTTTATTTTCAGTAGAGACATTTATATCAATAAAAATGTATACGTAAATGCGAGTAGCCCTTTATAAAAGCATTGCATACTTTTTGATACCAAATGAATACATAAACATAATGACAGAAGTACGGACTTTAATATTTTCAAAGAGTTTATTGAACCGCGCGAGTACGTTGTATGAATTTTTAGCTCCACCATAAATATGTTTATTAGACGCCATTTATTTTCTAAAATTCTGTGTTGCGTGTATGCAAATTTTCTACATATGAATGATACTGTCATCCTGGCCTGTACGCTCGTGGACTCGATTTTTAAGTACCAGGTGGTGAGTTCATATCAACATTATCATTGTGACTTTTTGAATGTCATAATCGTTGGCATAGGTGGTGGACTAACTAACTAACACATTTGCCTTTCAATTGACTTTTTTGAATTTAATTTTAGCTCAAAAACTCCGCACCTTTTAGTCTAATTCAAGTTTAAATATCTTAAGTCACTAAAACAATATCTAATTTTAAAGAACGCAAGTAAGTTTTTCTTTGCGTTCGTAGGTAAAATTATAAAAAACTATGTAGATAAAATTGTAAACTGCGATTTTATCGGAACTTTGTATTTGTTAGTTATAGAGTTCACAACCTACGTCCACGATTACTTATGTTAACCTTCAAGTTATTCTTACTGAATAAAACACTGTAAACTCCTTTCACAATATTTATTAGTCCTTGACTGTTCGACAAACGTTTGACGACTGCCTCAAAAAAACTACAGTGGCGGTTTTTATAGTCATACGACAGGCGGTAGCTCTGACGTCACCTCCACTTTTATTAAAATAAAGGCGGTCGTCAAAATGGAACATTTAAATTAACAATATGATAATAGATCAATAACTAAATGAAGAGATTTGTTATACAACATTAAAAATGCTAACATACAACATTAAAAATGCCAACATTCGGCCTTCCTGATACATTCACGTCTCGTGAAAAAAATATATATATAGAAAACAAACAATATACAATTCATGTATAGGATTATTTAACTCATTAAACTAATTAACACACATCACATGAATCTATTTTTAATTCACATCGTATTAATCAATCGCAATCTTTTGTTTTATTTTATTTATTATTAGTATTGAGGCCTCCTTCATATCCTCATATACCAACAACTACCATTAGTATTGAGGCCTCCTTCATATCCTCATATACCAACAACTACCATTAGTATTGAGGCCTCCTTCATATCCTCATATACCAACAACTATTATTAGTATTGAGGCCTCCTTCATATCCTCATATACCAAAAGCTACCATTAGTATTGAGGCCTCCTTCATATCCTCATATACCAAAAGCTACCACAAGTATTGAGGCCTCCTTCATATCCTCATATACCAACAACTACTATTAGGATCTAATGTAATTATAATGATACAATACATATTTTCAAAATCTAAATATACATCATCATATCATCATATCAGCCACAGGACGTCCACTGCTGAACAAAGGCCTCCCCCTTAGATTTCCACAACGAGCGGTCACATGCCGCTCTCATCCAACGACTCCCAGCGACCTTCACCAGGTCGTCTGTCCACCTCGTTGGAGGTCGTCCCACGCTGCGTTTTCCGGTGCGCGGTCTCCATTCGAGAACCTTTGTGCCCCAACGGCCATCAGTTCTACGAGCAATGTGCCCTGCCCATTGCCACTTCAGTTTACTAATCCTTTCAGCTATGTCGACAACTTTAGTTCTTCTACGGATCTCCTCATTTCTGATTCGATCTCGTAGAGAAATACCAAGCATAGCTCTCTCCATAGCTCGCTGAGTGACCTTGAGCTTTCTTATGAGGCCCATTGTGAGTGACCACGTCTCTGTTCCATATGTCATCACTGGTAACACACACTGGTTAAAGACTTGCGTCTTGAGGCATTGCGGTATTGTTGACGAAAAGACGTTGCGAAGTTTCCCGAACGCTGCCCAGCCGAGTCGGATTCGACGATTGACCTCTTTCTCGAAGTTGGACCTACCTAACTGGACAGTTTGTCCTAGGTAGACATACTCGTCAACAACTTCGAGAACAGAGCTCCCAACGGATATTGGGATGGGCACGACATGGGCATTTGACATGACTTTTGTCTTGCCCATGTTCATCTTAAGGCCCACCTGTTGGGAAACTCTGTTGAGATCATCGAGCATTGTGCTGAGCTCTTGCAGCGATTCTGCCATGACTACGATGTCATCGGCAAATCGAAGGTGAGTGATATACTCGCCATTGATGTTAATGCCGAATCCTTTCCACTCCAGTAGCTTGAAGGCATCCTCCATTGCAGCGGTGAACAGTTTCGGGGAAATGACGTCCCCCTGTCTCACACCTCTCTGCAATGGAATTGCCCCCGTGCTCTGTTCATGTACTCGGACCGACATGGTGGCGTTTCTGTATAAGCACTTCAACACTTCAATGTACCGATAGTCAATCTGGCACCGCTGCAGAGACTGCAGCACTGCCCAGGTTTCGATCGAATCGAAGGCTTTCTCATAGTCCACAAACGCCAAGCATAGTGGCAGATTATACTCCTCGGTCTTCTGTATAACCTGCCGCAGCGTATGGATGTGGTCTATGGTACTGAAACCTTTTCGGAAACCGGCTTGTTCGGGAGGCTGGAAGTCATCAAACCTGCGCTCGAGACGATTTGTGATGACCCTTGAGAACAGCTTATAAACATGGCTCAGAAGTGAGATGGGTCTATAATTCTTCAATAGGGTGTTATCACCCTTTTTGAAGAAGAGCACCACCTCACCTCTGTTCCACGCTTCCGGCGTTGTGCCCTCGAGTAAGACGGAATTGAATAGCTTCTGAAGGACTTTAAGTACCGGTGTGCCACCCGCTTTCAGAAGCTCTGTCGTAATTCCGTCTCCACCCGGCGCCTTGTTATTTTTAAGCTGTTTCAAGGCCATCCTAATCTCGTACAGGCTGATGTCCGGGATATCCTCGGTATAGTGTCGGGTTAGTTTGGCTCGCGGGTCTTTGTCAGAGCCAATGGTAGGTATACTTACCGAGGTGTATAACTGCCGGTAGAACTTCTCAATCTCTCTCAAAACCTCTGGCTTAGTCGACGCTACACTGCCGTCCTCGGTCTTCAGCTTCATAATACGACTTTGCCCAATAGACTTGTCTCTTGCGAACACTTTGGAGCCTTGATTCCGCTCAATCGCCTCTTTAACACCGTTGGTGTTAAAGGTGCGGATATCGTGACGCAAGGACTTCCATATCCGTCTATTGAGCAGTCGGTATGCTTCAGCATCACCGGAGGACTGCAGCGTCATGGCGCGTCTTTCTGCCATGAGGTCGAGAGTGTGATCGGAGAACTTTTTTGGTCTACCTTTACGGTGGGCTTTAAAGAACTTAGACCCAACCGTTTGGACAGTTTCTACAAACCTACCATTTACATATACTGATATAACTATAAATACATGTATTGCATAATACATATGAGCTTAGTCAGTGGTCAAAGATTCCATATCACTATCGATGCTATTGGATCTATTGTAAACTAACCATGGATACATTTTATCTACAGAAAATACACTTCTAAAGGGTCTATTATTTCTACGTGAAATTGGTGTATCCTCGACTTCATATCTATCATTCCCCAGTTCTTTGATTATTCGATAAGGACCTCTTAACTTGGGGATTAACTTTTTACTTTGGCCTGTTGATGGTACCTCTCTTTCTATTCTAACTAGATCTCCTACTTTATAATTAGTGACTTTTTTGTTTTTGTCGTATCTTTCCTTTTGTTTCTTTTGGTTTTCGTTTATATGCTCAGTTATCTGTTGTCTTATACTTTCCATATTTTCAACGTCTATATCTTTGTCAGAGATAACTTCCGAATTTAACAAAGAATCTGAAGTCCCCGTTAACTGTATGCCAAATAATGCTTGTGCCGGAGTTTTACCTATACCTTTGTTAATAGTATTATTCAGACCCCATTGGATTGTGGATATTTTTTCATCCCATAGCTTTTCAGGTTTATCTAAATTGGTGGCAGTAAGTGCTGCTAGTAAAGTCCTATTATATCTTTCAATTTGCCCGTTAGCTCTTGGAGTGGCAACAGAATTAAGAACATGTTTAATACCTAACCCACAAATAAATTCTTTAAATTTCTTTGAAGTAAATGAAGTGCCTCTATCGGAGATAATTCTTTTTGGTGTTCCAAACGTGTGAAAATATGACTTTAGGACTTTAATGGAATTTATTGACTTTGTGTTTTTAACCGGTGTTATGACTATAAATTTCGTAAAAGCGTCAATTACTAATAGAAGATGAGTATTTTTAGATTTACTGCGAACAAAGGGCCCCAAGTGATCAATATGTATCGTATGAAAGGGTTGTGGTATTTTCTCTATTGGATGTAATTTACCTGATCGTTTAGCTGATGGAACTTTTGCATGAGAGCATTCTAGACAAGACTCAACATATTTTTTTATAAATCTCCTCATTTTCTGAAACCAATAAGATCGTTTAATTTTGTCATATGTCTTATCAAAACCAAAATGTCCAATGTCGTCATGATTAGCTTTCAAAATGTGCCACCTAACCCCTTTTGGGACGACCCATCTGGCCCCTTCTTCGGTATTTCTATACAAAAGACCCCTTTTCATTGTAAAATTTTTGCAGATATCTACTAATTTATTAGATCCTTTATCAAGAAGGATTTTAACTATACGTTGTATTTCCAAGTCATTTTGTTGTACTGTAGAGATCCAGTTTAGTGTGATATGTCTGACCTCTAAAATATCTTCGTTTACGGGGTTACGGCTTAAGGCCATACGTGTGCCATAGATTTACCCGGGCGATACAAAATATTAAAATCGTATTCTTGTAGAATGTTCCACCATCTTGCTACTCTTGGCAGTACATCACGTTTTTCAAAAGTAGCTCTTAAGGAGTTACAATCCGTAACAACTGTGAAATTGATGCCCCACAAATAGACTCGAAACCGTTGTAAGGAAGCTATTACTGCCAATGTTTCCAAATCATAAGATGTAAAATAAGATTCTTCAGGAGAAGTTTGCCTACTAAAATATGCAACTGCTTGAAAATGGGTATTAGTGTTTGGTCGCTGTAATAATATTCCTGCTACACCTACTTTTGAAGCGTCTGTATGTAGTTGCGTTTCAAAAGAGGGATTATAAAAAGTTAATATCGGCCGTTTCATCAATTCTTGTTTAAGAGTATTAAACGCTTCATCCTGTGGCAAATCCCAAATAAACTTGGCATCTTTCTTTAACAACTGTGTCAGTGGTCTAACAATAATAGAGAAATTTTTCACAAAGCGTCTAAAGAAACTGGCCAGCCCTATAAATTGTCTCACGGTATGCTGGTCTTTTGGTTTAGGAAAATGTTCAACGGCTTGAATTTTCTTTTTGCCAGGTTTAATGCCTCTCTCATCAACCTCAAATCCTAGATAATCTATGGACTTCATAAAAAAGTTACATTTTTCTAATTTAAAGGTCAATCCCGCGTCCCGAATTAGAGTCATCGTCTCTTCTAATTTTTTAAAACCGTCATCTATACTCTTGGAAGGTATAATTATATCGTCCATATAAGCAAATGCGTGTTTAAATCTGGCATTGCCTAAGATATGGTTAATTGTACGTTGAAAATTTGCCGGTGCATTTGATAGCCCAAATGGCATCCTATTAAATTCATAATGTCCATCTGGTGTTATAAATGCCGTTAGAAACTTAGATTGTTCTGCAAGGGGAATTTGATAGTAGCCTGATGCAAGGTCAAGGGTAGTATAAAACTTAAATCCAGATAAACTGTCTAACTGGTCGTCTATTCTAGGTAACGGGTACTGTTCCTTTATAGTTTTCTTGTTAAGAGCTCGAAAATCTATACATAGACGATAATCGCCAGTCTTCTTTTTTACCAGAAGGATCGGTGATGCATACTCAGATGAAGATTGTCTGACGATTCCCGATTTTTCTAATTCACTGATCATATCACGTACTATACCTCTCTCTACAAAAGATAGACGATACGGACGGTAGCATACTGGCGTGTTTTCGTTTAAAGTAATTTTCATGTCTACGTGTCGACAACAACCAATTTCAGATATAGTAAAAGCGAAACATTCGCGGTACTTATTTAATAATTCTAATAATTTATCCTTCATATCAGAACCTAAATCACTATCTATGTTAAGCTGGGCTAGTTCAATTTGATTCAGTTTTGTATCGTTAACATTTTCGACACGATTGACATGAAACTCTTTAGATTCAAAAACTGAACGGGCTCGAGCCAACAAAACGTTATCATATAGCTGAATTTCGGATTTACTTAAATTTCTAACAATGATGGTACCAACACCATCAGAAACGGTTATAATTCCACACAGAACTTCGTACTCTTTCCCTGGCTGCTGTCTTAAACTATGTTCTACGAAAATGTCCCCATCGTATTTTGGTCTTGAATATACACTAATCTCGGTCAATCTTTCAATTTTATTCAAACCTTTTGTAAATAAGAGTATAATATTTTGCGAATCACTACATTTTGAGATAAGTTTCAATTCTGTGGAGGTCTTTTGCACGACTATATGGTCTTGTTCACTGAATGATTGACCAACTAACAGAGGAACATGTAAGTAATTATCCGATACTATAAGAACATTTACAATTGCAGACACTGTATCGATTGTGATTGTTAAATTACATTTTCCAACAGCATAAACACGAGAATTACCGAACCCTCTTAAAACTGGGAGATTATCTGATGACCATTCGTCAGCGATATTTTTAGCAAATGATGATCTTAACATAGTGCATTGACTACCAAAATCCAGATAGCATGCTAATCTGTGACCATTAATAATCGCTTCTTTGAAATATTTAGCATCATTAACTTTGTCAGCAGATAGTCATAAAACAGTCTTGCTGTTATCTTTTTTTAAGAAGCATTCGGATGACTGGTGACCTACTTTAGAACAGTTGGTGCATTTTTTTAGGGGTTTAGTACACTTAAAATGCGGATGTCCTTCCTCGCCGCAATTAAAGCATTTAACGGGTTTGTTTTGGATTAAATCGTTTTTTAAGTTTCTATTATTATACGGACGTCTACTATCGTTCTTTAATTTTGCGGAGGACTTATCGATACGTTTAGTGACCCTAATATTACGCAAGAAGACAAGTAATTTATCTGGATCAGTAAATTGTGCTGCTTCAGCACATGTCCTAACAGATCTATCCTCAATTCCTAACAGAATACAACCCACAGCATTTTTGCCACCAATTTTACACCTGTTGAGCAAGATCATTTTGTCGTAAAAATATTCCTCAAGTGGTTCCCCAAACTTGCCACGTTTCTCTAACATATCCGTTAACAATATGCCATAATTTTCATCACTAGGAAAAGCCGTTTTAAGTTTTATTTGCCACTCATCCCAGGTAAACAAAAGACTAGGCAAACCCTGATACCATCTTTCAGCCAACCCTACTAATTTTGGTAATGCGTAATGAATGGTCTGTCTTTCAGACCAATTGTAAATCGCGGCACATTCATTAACTTTTGACAGCCACATACTGATAGTTTGGTTTCGTTTTGTGGGGTCGAATTCAGGGATGACATTCATAATTGGGAACCTTTCTGAATTATTGGAAGGGTATTCTGATTTGACCACACGAATAAACTCTTTAAATGTATTAAGCATATCATTAGACTCACGTGGTGACTGTAGATGTTTGGGTGACTGTAGCCGCTGATGTTCGAAGGTAGGATGTCGATCCGGTGCCGCAGAACGCCTGTGGCTCCGCTTTTCAGATCGATTTCTGGCACGACTTCTTTTCGGACTGGCTGGGCTGAGAGTGCGATGATTCCGATCATCGTTACTGCGTTCCTCCTGTCTTGAATAACCTTGGCTACACTTTGACCGCCATTCGTCTCCGTTATGACTTCTTGTGTGTGGCAGTCTATCATAATTATGGCTGTTCGTGACTAGCTCATGGCTACAGCTGCCCGCAACCAGTAGATTCTCAAATCTACGGTCAACTACAACAGGCTGCCTTCCACGACTATGACTCCGCGAGCCCAACCGTTGCTCTCGGCTATGGCTACCCGCAATAGACTGCCTCTCACGGCTATGACTCCGCGAGACCAGCCGTTGCTCTAGGCTACGGCTACAAACAGTAGCCTGGCTCTCACGGCTATGACTCCGCGAGACATGCCGTCGTTCTCGGCTACGGCTACTTGCAGTAGCCTGCCTCTCACGGCTAGGACTCCGTGAGGGAAGCCATCGACCGCAGCTATGATGACTTTCAGTAAACTGTCGTTCAGTGTGATAGCGACTCTGTTCAAGCGACCCCCTACTACGGTGCACTGGCGTAGGAAGAAGTGGACTACGGCTGCGACTGGAGCGAGTTTCATTTTCTTTATCCATTACTGGAGCGTGTGAAATCCCACTTCTGAATTTGTTAACCTTCAAGTTATTCTTACTGAATAAAACACTGTAAACTCCTTTCACAATATTTATTAGTCCTTGACTGTTCGACAAACGTTTGACGACTGCCTCAAAAAAACTACAGTGGCGGTTTTTATAGTCATACGACAGGCGGTAGCTCTGACGTCATCTCCACTTTTATTAAAATAAAGGCGGTCGTCAAAATGGAACATTTAAATTAACAATATGATAATAGATCAATAACTAAATGAAGAGATTTGTTATACAACATTAAAAATGCTAACATACAACATTAAAAATGCCAACACTTAGTTCTAAGTTAATCTTAGACACCACTGATTATAAATGAATGAAAACATCGCGAGGAAATCTGGATCTAATAGTCTGATATCGCCAATACAAAGTGAGCAAGCCCGGTGATCAATTCTTGTTCCTTCTCTGTTTAAGAAAAAGCCTTTGACGTACAGTGGCACAGTTACTGGCTGATATTGTATTATTATTAATGAAAAAGTAAGTAATAAAAAAGTCTACTCAATATACATATTTGAATAGAGAACGGTTATTAAAGCCAACACACGTTCGAAAGTTTAAAATAACTTACGTTGAATCATAGACCTTATGTAATCAGCACAAAGTAAAACATCTAATAAGTTGCTGTGAACATATTTTATTGAAATAAAGGTGAAAGACAAAGTAAAACGAGCTAATGTTATAATGAGAGGGGAGGTTTAGTGTATTTATAAGAGGATAAATAATGTACTCACCACCCGCACAAATGAAGTAAGAGTCAGTGAAGGGAGACAGGTTAATTAATGGTGCTTGAAGTATATCAAGCTACTTATTTTGTAGGTTTTATTTACGTAGTATTTTTACGGTAAATCATGTAAATAATATACTAAATACTAGTACAACTAGGATGGGTCTGAAATAATTTTGGTTATTTCGACAGTTGTATTTAACCCCGAGCAAATTGCATACAAATTAACTGTATGCACCCATTCGAAACTGGTGCACCCACACCTTGCTAAAGTTAAAATCAAATCAATTTAAATCAAAAAATACCTTTTGACAGCAACCCAAAGTCAGTCCAGCTTTTTATGCGAAGCTAATAGTAAATTGTAGCTAAGAATATCGTCATTTTGTTATCACATATCATCTCATCTTCGCATATTTTATTTACTTCTACCTTCTTCTTTTTGTTTTAAGACATGAAAGCGAGCATAAAAATAACATGAAATCCAATGACGTTAAACTGCTTAATGAAGATACTTCGTGGAGTTGAAATGAAATTGTTAATAAAGCCATGTATGCAACAACATTGCATTGTGGCGCAGCGCACATCGCAATTGTCTGCATTGTTTGTTGTGTACACACACTTTGTTCAGAATAATGGTGATGTAAAAGTTAAGAACAGAAGATATTAAGTAGGCCACGCTGAAACTTGACACGGATACGTTTGTATTTAAATATGTTTCTGTCTTTACATTAATGTTCTGTTTGGGGCTATGGTTCTGGTGGTTTTGAGCTGGTGATAACATCATGCCTACCCATAACAATTGTAATGCTACCCAAAACTAATCCCGCGTGTTACTACACTGCGCTCGTCACCTCGAGATATTAGTTATTTAGTCTCTTATGCCCAATAATTTCACTAGCTACAGTGCCCTTCAAACCGGAATACAATAATATTTCAAGTTTAAATACTACTGCTTGGTGGCTAAATATCTAGCTACATTTTGTTATTTTATTTTTTTCTATTGGTGCCCAGTTGAAATTCTTTATGAACTTCCTTCGCCCCGGGGAAGGACGAAGGGGTATGCCGGACTCCTTCCGGCTAAAACCACTGGAGCGGTCATCTTCGGCACCTAAGGGAGGCTCCAGGTAAATATCTGGCACCTACCTAGCCGGCTTCTTGCAATATGAGACCTACCATCAGCGGTAGTAACTTGGGGGGTATCGTAACCATGTTTTATAAAAATTTTTAGCCTTATATAGATTTAAAACAATTTGGAAACACTAAGTATTTATATTGGCATATCTGTTACCAATTTTTTTTGTGTTTTTACCAAGTAATTATTAGGAATATAATTACCTACATTAAATAAAAACAAACTGAGATTATTTACCTATCAGTATATCCAGATTGGTAATTATGTCAATAAGAGTGCCATGCACTCCTCCAATTTTTTTGTCCAAGATTTGTTCAAATTGCTTTGACGCTGCATATACCATTCATCCAAATTCTTTGTCTAAGATTTGATCAAATTTCTTTCATCATCATCATTTCGGTCGTATAAAGTCTACTGTTGGACACAGGCCTCCCCTAAAGATCGATCAACGACTGATATGGGTGTGTTGTTAGCTCATTGGGGGGTTTTGCCATAATCGCCACGCTTGGCAGATGGATTGGCAATCGCAGTTGAGTTTTTAATGTACTTGAAGGACGCTGCTGCCCATCCTCCGGCTAATAATAATCCCTTAGTTGACTTATACGACACCCACGGGAGGAGATGGGGTGGTGCTTTCTTACCACACGGAGTTAGATTGCTTGTCAGAAAATAAATAAAATCCCACGCCCCATCACCACACCCCACGCCTATCTGCATCCTCAATACTATTCCAAATACTTACATTTATAAGGTGACAGTCTCCGAAAACTTAACAATAGACTACAAGTATAATTATTATAGACCAGCCGTTACTCATCCGCTTCGCTAGGCTTAAATTATATTTATCTCCATATCGTTTGAACCCTGCAAGATATCGAAATGGAATATACAGGAAAATTCAAGTTAAAATTCTTGTTTGAATCCGTAAAATTGAATTCAAAATCATTGAAATCCGTTGAGCCGTTTCAGAGCTTTATCAAGACAATTTTTCTGACAGACAGAAGAAAACTAAAGATGGTCATCCATGATTAGGCATCTCATAAATAGCAGTTTTCACTTAAATTACGCCTTTTATTTTGAAATTACAGTCAGACACTTCGATTTTATTATATTGGTATAGATTGCCCGCGAGTTCGGCTTAATGGGAACTGGGAATTTGATAACGGAATAAAACGTGTCCTATTCTATGACATAATCTACGTCTCCGCACCTAATTTAACTCATCAGTCGGCTAGCTTACAACCCGCCGTTTGAGTATGATTGAAAGACACATATTCAATCTTTTATTTGGGAGAAATTTTCCAGTAAACACCATGATTTGCAGTCGGTTTGGTGAGCGCAAAATAGCTGCTGTTCCACAAAAGGGACTCTGCTGCTCATCCCTCTGGTTTAGAGTCCTTTACGGCCGAAATTAAAAATCAATGAAATCCTTTGAAATTGGGATTAAGGATTTGTCTGTTTTTTGTGTTAAGTGTGATACTTACGCATAAACAGAAGTTCAGAATCTTAAATCTAAAGTTTTTGGATGAGATTCATTATTAATTATGTCCGTCAGTCACCTTTTACAACATCCACGGGAGGAGATCGACTCGTGATATATTCTTCCGAAAACCACACTAACAAACTCACAAAAATATCACAGCAAAATATAATGGGAATTACATTTACGAATCACGTCAAAGACGCCAATGAAACACGAACGCCAAACGAATGATGACGACTTTCCTAGGTGATCGGTTATTTTCTTTAGTAACGAATAATCTACCTAAAATCTTATCAAAGATTTGGATAGACAAACTAATTACATTTCACACAAAAATAAAATTGACGGCCGGAGCAGTGGCTAAGCGATTGGCTTCCTGCGCTACGGTTCAAGAAATATTTTTATTTGGCCTATAGGTAGTTAGTTATTACGAGTCTTTGTAATTGTAAAGTGTTAACTACACATACCCACGATACAAGAGAAATACCGGTGTCAAAAAAAACTATATGAAAACATGGCGTGACTACATATGATTAAGTTAACAGCTTTATGTTCATATCAAGAGAGTACTAACCATATTTATTTAATCACATATAAGCCATGTAAATAGCTACACCGAATATTATGTTCGGTCATGTCGCAAAATAGACCCCTGAGAGCAACGGCAATGGAACTCAGTCATGCGTGTCGATAATAAATCTAACAGCGGTACTTCCGATTTGGTCCCAAGATATGCAATGTACTGTACAATGCTACCTATGTATAGTGATACCACTAACTTAGATACCAATAACAGAAATGGAATACATCTGTTATGTGTAAATTTTTTATGTCTTCAAAACAAATAAGAGAGTGATTGTTGAGATGTATGTTTATGTTTTTTCCGGTTGATATGATGGAAATATCGGCCTGTTTTTTCCGCGAGGTGATGACAAATGTATCCCATGGAATAAAAATACTTCCTACAAATAAGTAAAATACACTGGAAAACGAACACGACCAACTGGTATCATTTAGTAGCTGAGTCTTTTAATGATAAGGCTTTAATAAAGGAAGGAACCGCAATAGCGTTTAACGGTTCGCAGCTTCGCACGGCTGCGCGAGCATTTTTATCACCATGCGTAGAACCTGAGGTTTCTCAATAGTTTATTATGGAACCTGTATAAAGTTGTTACTGTTAAGTAATCTTAAAGTACTTCCCTATTTAATTAATTCATTATCATATTACTTCGGCTGTTATTAAAAATGCGATTATTAATACTTACGAGGTCGAGCACGCGTCGTCGAAATATGGTTATACACTTGAAACTATTCAATTGTTTTAACATGTAAAGTGAAGTAAAAATATTCCACAAAGTACAAAAAATTCCACTTAAACATAATAAAATATTATCATTTCTTTTTCTCTATTCACGGGTTTATATCCCCTGTAAGAGGAAATCCG
Organism: Diloba caeruleocephala; assembly: GCA_947459985.1. Taxonomy (NCBI): domain Eukaryota; kingdom Metazoa; phylum Arthropoda; class Insecta; order Lepidoptera; family Noctuidae; genus Diloba; species Diloba caeruleocephala. The sequence goes on from OX381618.1 coordinate 12,519,933, forward strand.
GTCTTTTGATAGGACATGGACATGGGTCCAACACGCAGAGGCCCTTTAGAGAATTTTAATCTAAAATGTAATGGGGCTCTAACCGGGGACTCTCCACCGTAGCGCTATAAAATGCAGTCTCGGATTGTCCCTGGAGGTATACAACTATTGTATGAAATGAAACCACAGGTATAAGGTCTATTGCAATGAGTGCTAAATGGATTTAATACTAAGAAAAACGGAAAAAAAATTCAACCTTAAATTGAAATTCTGTGGCAGACGATGACTTGCCACTCACGAGATGGGGCCCCTAAATGGTTATTGTTATAACAATGCAATACGAACACAATTAAAACCCACAGTCAATTATTCAACAACGACCCAACGACTAACATTTTAAGTTGTGACTGACATTTGTGAAAATTCAATTCCTTTTCCTTCTCAATACTTTTTAAGTCTTAGGGACTCGGATAATATCTGTTTGGAATATTTGCACTAATATGAGGCTGATGTCTCGTACTGTAGCAGCCGCCGTGTCTGTGCAGGGACTGCATGTGAAGCATTCTTTCGAATAAGACAATCTGATACATTGATATTCCTGTGTTAATTATTTAGATGAAGTGTATTTAATAGAGCCATCAATTGAATTTGCTTATAACAAATTAATATCGTTCACACATTGAAGTGCTTACATAAATCTATCGCTGGTGGAACTTTTAGTTCTAGAGTCCGGGATATCCAGAATATACCACAGTGTCGGATATTCTGCTGCAAGCAGTAGTGCTTAAACTTTAGACATCACTGTGTTCCTGTTTAAAGTGCAGCGTAGCTAGTAACATTACTGGGCATAAAACACTAAATAACTAATATCTCGAGGTAACGAGCGCAGTGTGATGCTACGTAGGACCAGCCCTGAGTAGCATTACAATTGTTATTGAAAGGGGATGCTTACCACCAAGCGTATGACGAGATTGATTCGTAATCGGGTAATTTAAAAAAGTATCTATATAGAAAATGAAACCGTCAACAACTTCATCACTAGTTTCGCGATTGCACGTCGTTATAGTATCGATGAGTTCTCCACAGAAGCAGCATCACTACAAAACTAGAACTTTTGCCTGTATTGTTTCTAAGGTTACGTATTTCTATTTTATACAGAATTGTGTCTCTTCACTGGTATATCCTGTGCAGGGAGGAATCCAGTATTTTACAGTATTTGAGAAGCTTGAGGTGTGGAGAGGTGCGTCACCAGTTTCTCCATCGCGCGTCTTGAGGATTTGGAGCGAGTTTCCCCGTCATTACGCCGTAAGATAATTCCACCCCGGAACATTTGGCTCTGGCGGCCCCCTTTTGATCGGCAAACTAAGGCAAGCCAGGCTCCTATCTTTTAATTATTTTTTATTGGTGCCCATTGGAAATTCTTCATGAACTTCCTTCGCCCCGGGGAAGGGAAGGGGAGGCTCCAGGTCCTCGTATGATCACACTAGAGCTACCCACTGGTGCCATGCCTATAGGCACATCTCGGAGAGGGTGACTGTAAAGTGGTCACCCAGCCGGGGGGCTTGTAAAGGATCCCCCACAGCGTCCCACGGCAGCGCGTGACCACATGCGTGCTATCGTCTTCTCTTGGATCGCTTGGTGTGAGCACGCAGATTCCCCAATCTATGCACCCGTGAACCCAGAGATCCCCCGTCTTATAGCCACGGCAGGGAGTTTCAGTCGTATGGGAGTTAGGCACCAGGGCGGTTGTTACCCGTTTCCTACTTCTTCGAGTGGGATCGGCCATCTCCCGATCCCGCTCTGCGGTCTTCTTCTGGAGCATGACGCTCCCACAGAAGGAGACCACTGCATTCCAATTTTCGTGCTCTGCCACTACATTTGTTCATGTTCTACACTAATGCTGGCAGAGAGAGATATTGCCCGATCCGATCGACCAGAATCCGCCGCTCGGCGTCCCACGCAGGGCACGCCTCGAGCGTGTGCTGTGCGGTGTCCTGGTCGCTATCACAATGGTGGCATTGTGCCGTGGCCTCGCGTCCTATCCTGTGCAGGTACGCGCCGAAACAACCTTGCCCGGTGAGCACCTGCATCAGGCGGTAGGTGACGCGCTCGCTCCTTCAGAGCCAGGCTCCAAAGAGCGGTAGGACGGCCTCAACGACGCGGTTGGTTGCATACTGCATCCGCAGGCGATGACGCCACTTTCCAAGCGCGCGCCGCCGAGCTAGCCACCGCAGCCTGTTCTACGCCCCTGGAGGGGCGCCTTCGCCGCTCTGGCGGAGGGAGCGTGTCTGATCGTAGACCCATGTATCCATCTCCGCCAGGAGAGTCGAGAGTCCTGCACGATATACTTTTTTTATCAAAAGAGTAATGAAGCTGGTCTTATTGCCTTCCGGGTTTGCGTTTGACCCATCATTTATATATAGAATTATTATTATATTATTTACCGAGCTGAAATGAGAAAACAATTTATTTCTTATTTCCATTATGAGATGAAGCCGCTAGTAGCTTCCAGGAAATACAACTCCATCCATTAGTGTATGATTTACATTGAATATCACATATATCCTTTTATATTTAGTGACCAATCTTGTGTAAATTTGCTCAATCCGCCAATAAACTTGGGTTAACAATACTGCTGTCTCATCATTTCAGTCCAATTAAGTCCAATGCTGGACAAAAGCCTCCTCCAAAGATCGCCACAACGACTGGTCTGAGTAGGTCTGCTCGTTGGTAGATTTAGCCATAACCGCCACGCTTGGCAGTCGGGTTGGCGATCGCAGTTGAGTTGTAAATGTGATCGAAGGACGCTGCTGCCTATCCCCCGACTAATCCCATAGTCACATTTTACGACACCCACGGGATGAGACGGAGTGGTGGTATACTTAGCCGGCACCGAACGGCAACTGCTGTCTAATGACAACAAACAGGACTCACCGTATTGCTGACTCAAATTCAATTTCAATTGCGGATGCTGATTTCAAAAACCACTATGCGGTTACCGTCTATACTTTGATCACGCCGGCAGTTGCTTAACCTCACCGATCGTTTACCATTCAGTAAGCGCAACTAGCTATGAGCGCCTCATAAAATTGTATAAAAGAGTTCAATAACGTGACGTATTTGAGTTACGGGTTTTAAGAGCTGAAATTAAGAAAGATAAGAAGTTTAAGTTTAAGAAATGTCGAAATTAATATTTTTTTATAATGTAAGTTACAAATCCCTCATATTTTGTCAAAAATGGCTAAAAAGGATATTAAAAAGAACTATATAAGCGCAACGCAACTGAGTACATTCCTTGTGGTGTCCAGATGTTATATAAAAGCTGATACAGATGTAAAAATGACGACATTTTATATTGACATATATAATATATATTATTATTTTTACTTCTATGTACCTTGATGGTACACGAGGCAGACTTAACGACTAGAGGCAGACTTAATGCCATGAGGCATTCTCTACCAGCCAAACTTTATTATTATTTTGTGTTGAGTATCACAAGCTATCAGTGGCATCCTGCTTACTGATCGTAAATGTCATGTGCCATCATCATATCTGATCGTAAATATCCACTGTTGGACATGGGCCTCTCTATAACCGCTATAATGTATGACCAATCAACAGGTTTGGCAGGAGTGGGAGGAATCTCATAAAATGTTTTTTTTTATTCAAATTCTTCGTGTTGTGGTCAAAGATAGCGGTCAGGGCTTAATTTATTTTCATTCCGAAATAATCCTTTGTCGCAAAATACTAGGCCTGTAAACTCCAGGGGGGCGACCGCTTTACAGTCACCCTCTCAGAGATGTACCTATAGGCGTGGCACCAGTGGGCGGCTCTAGTGTGATCATACGAGGACCTGGAGCCTCCCTTAGATGCCGAGGATGACCGCTCCAGTGGTTGTAGCCGGTAGGAGCCGCCTTTCTCCGGGGCGAAGGAAGTTCATGAATAATTTCCACTGGGCACCAATAAAAAAAAAGATCTGGAAACTCATCCTGGAGCCTCCCTTCCGTTCCGAAGATGACCAATTCGGTGGTTTTAGCTGGTAGGAGTACGACATACCCCTCCACTAATTCCCGTCGTGGAGGAAGTACATGATGTATTTCCACCGGATCAATAAAAATAAAAAGGTATGTGAACTCAAATATGAAGTTAAATATAAGGCACAGCTGATGATCTGGTTGTGTCAGCGTAATTTTCATGAAAAGTTTTAACAGCTATAACTCTGTAACTAGTACACCCTTTCCGACTAACCCGGTATATACGACATTGATGAACGGGGGTTATTATCATGAGACTCAAAGAACTATTTCTAAGTATATATTGAACGATATTTCTTCAAAAAAAAGCCTTCTATAGGATTAAAGACTATGTTGAGGTTAAGAACATATGGCGTTAGCCCTTTTCTGCATATGTGACTTCCCTTGAAATCAAATCTTTATGAAGTGCCATTTGTACTGTATAGCTGTCATATCATATCGGCTGAATGAAGTCCACTGCTGAACACAGGCCTCCCTCAAAGATCACCACAATGACCGATATCGGTGTGTTGTGTGCTTATTGAGGGGTTTTGCCATAATCGCCACGCTTGGCAGGCGGGTTGGCGATCGCAGTTGAGTTGTTAATGTATTCGAAGGACGGTGCTGCCCATCCTCCGGCTAATCCCCTAGTCGCTTTTTACGACACCCACGGGATGAGATGGGTTGGTGTTATTTGTAGCCGGCACCACACTAATTTACTAACTGGTTTAGTCCATTATTTTATTTCAAATAAAAATAATTGACTTTGACGACCGAAACCTAATTTGTAAACAAACCATTTTACGGTTGCGAACCTACTACATTTACAGAATTGTAATATTTAAACTGCATTTGAGGGTTAACGCGGCTTTAAGCGCTGCTATTCAGTTGAGCGGCATTATCACTTGATGAATAACAAAGCTCACGCTATAAATACATTTTTAATGAAGGCAAAACACTTTGTGCTTATGTCTGTGTTTGTTCTCTGTTAATGCTTTGTTTTACTTACATTTATTATGTTCCTGTAACTTACTTTAATTTTTCGATTTTGTTTCGTTCTTTGGTGTACGCTAATTAAACATTGGTTTGGTTTCGTTAAGGATGTTACGTAAATGATTGGTATAGAACTGGTATCATACCCGTGAGTCACTACAGGGTCTCGTTGTAAACTAGCGCCATTTTAATTTGATACTATTGTATAATTATACTTATCCATTTTTTGTATATGTGTTGTCTCTCTTCTCTTTCATACTTTCTTCTTTCTTGCTATTTTCCTGCCAACATTTTTAGTGCAGTATTAAATTTAATGGTACAAGCGACGTTTATCATCCAATATTTTTTAGGAAACTGCATCTAACACTTTATTATTATCGATAATTTTCCAATATACTTGACCTAAAGGTTAGCAACCTTTAGGTCAAAGCTTTTATTACGGCATGTTACTTTCGGTCACCGTCGGTATCGGCTCAATAATCTGTTACAGAGCGAACACGGGAGAATTCATTGCTTTTGCTGACTCTGCGCTAAGAAAATTCTAAAATATCTTTTGTGTCCTTTTTAAGATTTCATTACTCTGACTCATGCTTTTTAGGATGGTGGATTATTAGAAAATATGGTTATATGATAATGTGAGTGTTTCAGTTCCGATTCTTCTTTAATAATAAAAGCACTGATAAAAATGTACTGTGCTGGTTACATACACTACTACTAAAAGTTCACTGCTAATCCATTGATCACTACAATAAACGGTCATAGGGGGTCATGATACTGTAATCACCATGCTTGGCAGGCATACTAGTGATCGCAGTATGTTTTTATTAGCACACGGGAGGGTACTGTTGGCCATCCTTTTGATATCTACCCTTACTCGCCTTTTTCGATACCCATGGGTGGAGATGTGTTCTATTTTTTTCCGGGAACTATACGGAACACATGATTTTAGTCATATGGGTTCACATAACCCCGTGTACTAAAAAGAAGCTTCGCTTTTCCAGGTAAGGAATCGCATGTACCTATTAGTGAGGCGCTACATTACGTTAGCCGATGAATGCTTTGGCAATACATAAAGGTTAATATTTAGATTGATATTTCAGCAAATATTGATCAAGTCAGATTTTAGTTAGTTAGGAACGTACCTTTCCTCTACGATCAGACACGCTCCCTCCGCGAGAGCGGCGAAGGCGCGCCTCCAGGGGCGTTGGACAGGCTGAGGCGGCTAGCTCGGCTTGGCAAGTGGCGTCACCGCCTGCGGATGCAGTTTTCGACCAAGGGCGTCGTGGAGGCCGTCCTGCCGCTCTTTGGAGCCTGGCTCAAAAGGAGCGAGCGCGCTACCTACCACCTGACGCAGGTGCTCACCGGGCACGGTTGTTTCAGTGCGTACCTGCACAGGATAGGACGTGAGGCCACGGCACAATGCCACCATTGTGATAGCGACCAGGATACCGCACAGCACACGCTCGAGGCGTGCCCTGCGTGGGCCGCCGAGCGACGGATCCTGGTCGATCGGATCGGGCAAGATCTCTCTCTGCCAGCAGTAGTGTCGGCTATGTTGGCAGAGCATGAAAACTGGAATGCAGTGGTCTCCTTCTGTTAGAACGTCATGCTCCGCAGAGCGGGATCGGGAGAGGGCCGATCCCGCTCGAAGAAGGAGGAGATGGCGCCGGGGTAACAACCGCCCTGGCGCCTAAGTCCGATACGCCTGAAAACCCCTGCCGTTGCTATAAGGTGGGGGACCTCTGGGTTCGCGGGTACGTAGATTGGGGAATCTGCGTGCCCACACCAAGCGACCCAAGAGAAGACGGTAGCACGCATGTGGTCACGCGCTGCCGTGGGACGCTTTGGGGGATCCTTTACAATCCCCCCTGGGGGTGACCGCTTTATAGTCACCCTCTACGAGATGTGCCTGTAGGCGTGGCAACTGTGGGCAGCCCTAGTGTGATCATACGAGGACCTGAAGCCTCCCTTAGGTGCCGAAGATGACCGCTCCAGTGGTTTTAGCCGGTAGGAGTCCGGCATACCCCTTCGCCCTTTCCCGGGGTGAAGGAAGTTCATGAAGAATTTCCACTGGGCACCAATAAAAAAAAAAGGAACGTAGCGTTCCAATGTGTAGATTTCCTACGGAAACGAACAGCAAATACACGCCGTAGTTAAGTACTTCTTTTAAATCAGAACATTATGTTTAAATATGTATGACAACATAATTTCGGCCGAACAAAGTCTACTGCTGGTCACGGGCCTCCCTCAAAGATCACCACAACGACTGACATCGGTACGTTGTGTGCTCTTTGGGGGGTTTTGCCATAATCGCCACGCTTGGCAGGCGGGTTGGCGATCGCAGTTGAGCTGCTAATGTATTCGAAGGACGCTATCGGCTATACGGCTATCCTCCGTCTAATCCCTTAGTCGCCTTTTACGACACCTACGGGATGAGATGGGTTGGTGCTATTCGTAGTCGGCACCATAAGACATTTATGACAAAAGTGTTCACTAAATGAAGGTTGCGTGAGAGCAACATAGGCAAAGAAGTCTAAACTTCTTGAAAGTTTACACTAAACGAGACGGTTTGGAATTAACTTTGTGTGTGGTTCAGTCTATCGACCGGAGTGACTGCATGGGATGCCATCGGCTCTTTTTTGCGAGGACACGATGCAAGCAAAGGAGGTGGCAGAGCTGGAACGGGAGGAGACCACCTCTGATCCCCACCGCAGAAAACGCAAAGGGCGTGAGCACCGGTGGAGGGCGCTGAACGATCTACGGCCTCCACGAGTATCCGCCTGCAGACGACGAACTAAGGGCAGTCCGTCACCCGAACAGAAACAGGCCTTAAATTACAGCGCGTATGTTCTGCGCGCGCATCTCTGAAGGGTTGTGCAGCTGACCTGGTCGCACAACGATGAGTCCCATCAAACAGAGACGGGCCGATACCTATCTGGGGTGCAGTCTAATGCTGAAAGGCCAAAACCTCACCCCCGACCAGAGGTGAGTGGAAAGACACCGTCAGGTTTTGACCAGTAAGATACACCTCTACCCTTGCCAAGACCTGACGTTTCCCCACAGTAAAAATTAATAAAAGGGTCGCATAAACTAAAGCTAATGACATGCATAGCAGTACTATGATATTCGTAGAGTCGTAGCGATAACTGTTTTTTTGCTTTGATAATTATTACGATTTACTATGTATTTTTTATGGTAGTTTATTGTATACAAACGAACTCAAAGAAAAAGATGTAATAAATCTTATTGGTTTTATTTACGAGTATTTTTGCTGGTAAGTAGTAAATATAAAGTCGCTCTTTTGTTTAGTAATATTATAGTATTGTGTTTTGTTTAGTAATAATATTAATGTCTAGTGGTGTTTATATTAAATAAGAGAGTGTTGAACATACCAAAATTAAATAAATGTAAATTAAACTGAAACAATAGTCACGCAGTCGCAATATTATGTATGTATATAATTACTAATACCTAAGAATCAGAACCAAGAATCCCCCATGTATACATCTCGGGTGATCTTGTAGCAAAGTATAATAATAATGATACACGATTTACATAAGCTGAGGTTGAGGTGTATAGATAACACTTTGGTAAAAACCATGTGTCTTTGCTGCAAAGTGATCGAAATATTAGGAAAAACAAAAATGTATGATACAAGTGATATTTCTTTTCTCTTTTACCTAATGTCGTGACGAGCCTGTCATTAGTAAGCGTCGGGCTTACCTTTAACAGTTGTGTTGTTACCCAGAACTAGTTCTGCGTGGAACCACTCTGCGCTCGTCCCCACGAGACATCAGTTATTCAGTCTCTTATGCTCAGTAATTTCAGTTTCCTCGAGCCGTAAGATACCTTTAACTTAGAATTAGTACTTAAGTCATTCATATTTACAACAGTCAATATAATACCCCTCTATTGCTCCGAGTTACTTATAGTTCTGTCTTCCGAACAATTTATTGAGGTATCTATTTACTCCCCGCGTTCAAGCGAATATAAGCGGACAGCTCAATTATGTGCTGTGCTAAGTTCAGACCGATATCGTTCTTGCTAAAGTAACTATACCATTTAATGATTGTTTAAGTAATACTCGTAGTAACACTTTATAAGTGTTAATACTAGTTAAAAATAATGAATTATCGAAATTCATTAAAAAGAACTCTTAAAATTTTAAAAAATATTAACATCTTTTGAAAAAGCTTATATATATAATTTTTTTATCTTTATTTGTAAAATATGGAGGGTTTAATCAGACATGATCATGCCACCCTCATAGGCACATTACAAAGTTCCTAACTTCTACGTTTAATTGCTAGTTTAACAAGTTTATATAGCAACCTGGCCTCCTCTGATTGAGGATGAGCCAGGATACTATTACATTTGCTAATTTCATGCAAATCAATTTCTAACATACTCATCATCATATATAATTTGAGCTCGACATATCCTAGCTCTTATTACACATATTATAGAGAAGGTGAAGCGGGGTAGTGACGCTTTTTGTTATTACTACTTTTTACTTCAGGAGCATGCCGACTTCTACGGGCTATATCCACCGGAGTGGACGTCTTCGGCATCGAAGGGAGGCTCCAGGAACTCGAATAATCTCTATCTAGAGCCACCCATCGGCCTTTGGGCATATCTCGGAGGGATGTAAAGCGGTCACACCCTCTAGCGGAGGGAATCCCCGAAGCGTCGCTATGCGCTGTGCTGCGCACACGGCGGCACGTATCCGCGTGCGCACCGCCGTCCTCCCGGGGGTCGCTTGGTATGAGCACGCAGATTCACCAATAGGCGCGCTCGCTACCCCCAAGGCCTCCACTATATAAATACGTCAGTGGGCTCAGGCGTGTTGGTCACGGGCGCCGCAGCGGTTGATATCCTGGCTCCGTGTTCTCCTTCTCTGAGTGGGATCGGCCCTTCTAGACTCACGATCCCACCCTGCGACCATTTTCAGTCTTACCAATTTATGTGTGAAACGTTATGAGTCAATATATATTTTATCATTATTAATTACTATCATTGGAGCTGGCCCGCACCTTGCGCACCTTGGGCTTTGGTCACGCATTGTTTTATACCATCCATTTTAACTGACAGAAACTACTGCTTATAAAACAATAAACATATTAAAATCCGTCATCAGACACTTTTTTATGATATTAAGGCTTTTTGAAACCCTACTAGTAGGCTACTCACCAGTTGTTCACCGTAAATCTCCATTGAGGCAAGACGGAGTGGAGATTATAAAAATTGAGTAGGTACTTAACTTTATTTTCCTACTCATTGGCAGGACGTACAATATATTTTCCACGTCTCAATTTAAAAAAAGAATATTTACTACTCTGTACTGTTCTGTATATTACGAGTGCACGTATATAATATACGTTTTGCACATGTAAATTTTGCGTTTGTTAAATCAAGCTGATAGATAGTTTCCACAGTCACCGAAGCTTTTAGATTAAATGGTGGTACTTGCAACGATATTTCTGTGTAAACGTATTATGCCTCACTTTCAACACGCTCGAATGGAGCATCGTAACTATAAAATAAATACAATTCGAACCAGCCAAGCCTTAAGCTATATCGGCAAAAAAAACATAAGAGAATCGCGAAACATTTTAAAAGGATTTACAGTTCGTAAACACGAACATTGCTTCACAATCGCTGTTATGAATTCCCCATTCTATTGTTATTAGACACTAAAATATAGATGCGGTCACCCAACCGATGTAAATGTAGAAGTACTAATAATCCATGTTTATTCCCCTGTCGTTCGCGTTTATACAAGCAATAATTGTTTTTATTGGACGATTTTCACTGCAACAGAGTCCTAATTTCCCATGGATACGATTCGCTGAATCGTTTTACTGAATTTATATTGGTTTTCCGATGTATCATCAAAATCAAATTTGTCGTATAAACTATATTGTTCGATGTACGGTCTGCAAAAAATTGAAACTCGAACAGCTATCAGTTAAAACATTTAATTCGTCAACATTTTTGAGCTACCCAATATCCGCTGTATGGAATGGAAAGCCGGAAGCTTTGCATCGCACCCTACGATTAACAAATTATGGCAGCATACTGGCGTGACAAACACAAAGGCTGTGTCACAAAATTGCCGTCGACCCTTGGTCTATCATCTTTCGAATATAAAGTGCATGTGATAACAACCAGGCAAAATGGGCCGGACCCTTGCTTATTAGACATACACACAATCTTAAGGCGCTCATAGTCAGTTGCACTCATGTTTAACCTCACCGATCGTTTACTTATGTAAACGATCGGTGAGGTTAAACAACGCTCAGCGTGGTCAGTCTAAGGATGGGTGTACGCATAGTGGTATTTGTGCTGAGAGTCTTCGTCTTTCGGAGGGAACGGAAAATTGGCGGTCCCGATTGTCATTAGATGGCAGTCGTTAATCCAAGTTGGAGGTCTTTAGGCGGTTTGAAGAATTGGCACACGGCTGGCCACTGACCATACGATGATAAAAATAAAAATAAACACAATCTTGGAAATACGAATCTATTCTTGCTTTCAAATTGCCAAGACCGATTACCCCAAGATTTGATGATCAATGACATAAAAGCAACAGCACTATCTTCGAAATACACACATATATAAGTTCATCAGATCCGAAAAATAGCAACATTTTATTCTGATCATAAAATGACGCAAGTTATACAGCCTGTAAAGTTTTCCTTTAATGAAAAGGACACGATAAATGTTCTTGCATACGTTTCTAAAGCTAATCGATCTGCCGTTTTTATTTGTAGGCTATCCCAGGTATATTCTGCTGGCTGTAAACGTGTTTAACCGATTCATCATAGACCATTCTGACAAAATGTATCACTTTATATAAATGTTTCGTTAGCCAAAATCACCTAAACTTGTGTTTGATGTATTAAACGATATTTACGCTTATATAATTATAATAAAAAATAAATATAGCAATAAATTTCACTAGATCACTCAATAGTTTTATTATCTTTTTTTCTAATCTGTAGGCTATTTCTGTTTCACTACTTAATTTTAAACTTCCTTTTTTAAAATCAGTTTTCTTATGCTGGGATATTTCCGTAATCACTACGTTTAACACCACCAAGGATGTTATAACTACACAGCTAAAACTTACTGCTCATCATTTTGATATGATCTCTTAATCGCCTCTAATGTCATACCTATACGATCAGTAATGGGGTCATTAGCCGTGCACGATAGTTTTTTATTACAATCGATATTAGCTATAGTAAATATCGATTAAAGGCTCTGCTATACGAAATGTTGAAAACTGTGAAAGACAAGACACTGAATCGAAATAGCTTACGGAAATATATCGCGTTTATTTTATTCATTCTATATACCTAGTGGAGCATCCATGCGTGCCATATACAAACGTGCAACCTATAATTAATTAATTATTTAATAATGCACAAATACATGAATTATTAAAACAAAATGTTATGTTCTACCCTATATACTTACACTCGTTTAATAAATACCAGAATATTATATGTGCACACAATAATTATGTATAGTGAAACATAAATGCATGAACGATAAATATATAAAATAAAATTCTATTCTTAATTCGCTCGACGGTTTGAACAGTTTGCATAGACGGGGCATAAGATTCAATGCTATGCTATTTGCGTAAACTTCAGTAAAACATAGGACACTTCAAAATTATTTTCGACTAGCTGGAACGCGCGGTTTCACCCGCCGTTTAATTTAAAAGAAATTGGATTATTTATAAATAGTTTTGAGTACTTCGGCGGCATAGACACTTGATATATTGAATTTCATAGGTTTTAGTTATTTTGTGCAGAACCCTAACTATTTGTCTAAAATAAAAGCAGCCTAAGTTATTCCTTTTAACATCAGCTATCTGCCAGTGAATGTGTGAAGTGAGTCCTGTAGAAATCGGTTCAGCCTTTTCGGAGATTAGCGGGAACAAACAGACAGACCGACAGACAAAAAAAAATCAATAGTTTTTTTGTTGTAGGTACCGTATATACTTTCATATGCATTTAATAAAAAGGTGCTATTTAACATTACAAACTGGCACTTCAATTTTATTTATTTATAGATGTCCCCGAAATAGCTAGACAGTCACAATAAACGTTTTCCAGTGTAACAGTCAAGCACTAGCATTTTCTCTAAAACACTGCCCTTGAGTAAAAGTTAATCAAACGTGAATTTCACTTACTGGCCAGAGGTCGTTCGTTTTGAAGGACCATTACATTGGCGATGGAGAGACCCATCAATTTAGCTTCACGCCGACCGCACGCGGTCAACGCGACTGCGGCCGACATGTGAAACGTTTTATTACGGTTCAGGAAAAACCGTTACAATAACGCAACTCGAGAATACTTTAGTGGGAGTAAGAAACAGCTGGAACAATGTAATATGCGTCACTTTTTTGATGGATGCTGAAATTATTCAATTTAAGTGGTACGCCTAGACGGATATTAAATTTGTAATCCAGATAGATTATTTAGGCACAACAGTTGTTACGCGAAGTTAGAAGTGACTTACACTAATTTCGAAAAAGTTTACGGTATGTTGAGTTCTTTGTAAAAGTGATATTGCTTTTCGTCGAAAGTTCTGACTTATTAGGTAGTTTCCTTAAGTTACACCTGAAGGCAAAGTGTATTAATTAAGAAATTACTTACAGGTTCTTAAGGCTTGTGTCGAAATGTTCGTAAACCCTAAAATTGAACGGACGACACAGTTGGCGCAGTCGCTAAGCAATTGGCTTTCTGTACTACGTGTCGCGAGTTCGATTCCCGCACGGAACAAATATTTGTATGATCTACAGATCTTGGTACAAGTTACTAGTATAATGCGACAGCATTTAAGCTGAATGACAACCCTTTTTTGCACGGCCACGACGCACAATTAGTTTCTTTATGTAAAATGTAATTTAATTTTTAGAACTTGAGGTACTGATTTTTGTTGTAATTTTTTATTTATTTTTGGCTTGGAGTCTAAGCACTTTGGCCAATATTTGTTGTAAAATAAAAATGTGTTGCCAGTTTATTCCTCTGCTTAGTGTTGTTCCAATTTTGCTTTATGTATTTAATTTTAGTCAAGTGTGCGTTGTTATTAGTGCAAAAATAAATTGTTTCTTTCTTTCTTTCAGATAGTTTCGGGTCTAGGTGTTTGTGCATGTGAGATATATATCTGTAATCTATACTCTACTGTACGACACAGGAGAAATCCTCGTGTGGGACCACGTTTAAAAAGACAAAAGGAAGAAAATGTATTCTTATTCTTTATCGTACATAATATAACACGATACATAGAATATAAAATAAAATTCATGTATAAAGGCGATAACTCTAATAAAGTTATTTTTCAATTCTTTCTTTGGGGTCTCGATATTGAATGACAAAAATAATCATTTCCAGATAACTTCTTAGGCAGTACTGGATAATGTAATACCTCATAAAATATATCAAGCGGAACAGTTTAATTTCCGTCGAACTGGTTCGAAGTCAAACAACTTTGCCCAAGGGTAAGTGAGTGCCAATTTAAGGCGCGTACGTCTAAATCGACGCAAGTCTTTCAATTTGACGCGAAATCAAAGGAACAATGGGTGAGCTATTTAATAAATGCCTCCGATTTAAGTTTGCAACGGCAACAGATGGCGGGCGCGATCGCCGTCGCTTCGAGCGTGAATAATTTCCGTGACAACATTGCCCCACCCCCTAAATAATTCCATTCTTTATGTTCCACAAGAGTGCTGTCACAAATAAATTGAAAAGTCGACGAGGGACTCTATTTAGCTAGACGATTTGAAAATGTTCGAACAAGCAAATACACTTTATCATATTAAATAGAGCATTAAAATTCATACTGTCATACCGTACCGTATAGTACAGGGTGTCCAGTAAATAGCAAAACACATTATATGTTCAGCAAAATCTTACGGATTTACAGTAGTACAAAAATTTCCAAAATATCGAAAAATCTCTAGCTTGATACAGATTTTTAAGCATCTTGTAATGAAAAATTACTTTTTTAGTTTCTTTTTACCTCAAATTATTTGTGAATAGTTACTTTACTCTTTGATAAGTCTTTATTCTATTAAAAACTAAAATGTTTTCAAGAAATACAATTTTTATTGAAATTTTCACAATACGATTTCCTTATCGCGTAACTTTAACATACAGTGGTGAAAAAAAAAATCCGTAAGGTTTTGCTGAACATATATTGTGTTTTTTTGGTAGGTATTGACCAAAGCTCTCACCCCCTGCATTATGTCGTGCTATTTACTGGACAACCTGTATACCTATAACTTTTGTATATCACTTGACGGGACGCGTAAGTCATTCGCCTGGTGGTAAGCGTCACGCCTGCCATGTAACAACTCTAGGAACTCATAGTACGTACGCTCTCACTGATTGGTAAAAGATCGGCGAGATTAAGCAACGCTTGCCGCGGTCAGTCTATGGATGGGTGACCGCATAGTGGTATTTGTAACTAAGCGTCTCCGTGCTTCGGAGGGTACGTAAAATAATATGTGCTGGTTGTTGTCATTAAACAGAAGTTATGCCAAGTTGGAGGCTTTTGGGCGGCTTTAACAACTCTGACAAGGTTGACCACCAACCATACGAAAAGAAGATAATTATAAATAATAATTATTAGTAAGTAAGATGATTTGTTTTATTCATGGCTGTATGGCTACGAACAACACCAACCCATCTCATCACGTGGGTATCGTAAAAACGACTATGGGATTAACCGGAGGATGGACATAGCGAGGTTCGAGTAAATTAACAACTTAACTGCGGTCGCCAACCCGCCTGCCAAGCATGGCGATTATAGCAAAACCCCCCAAGCACATAACACACCCCACCTGTCATTGTGGCGATCTTTGGGGATGCTTGTGTCCAGCAGTGGACTTGAATTCGGTTGTAATGACGAAGATTATTCGATGTTAATGCAAAGTTTTCATACTGACGTACATCTGTTTGATGGTCTGCTTCAAACTTGATCGCGTTTTACCGAAATTGAAAAATATGGAATAAATTATAATTACAAATACGTAGGTAAAAAGCTTGATAGGAAATATTAATGCCATCTGGGATCAAATTATATTTGATTTTTGACTTATAATGTAGAATAACTTCTCATAGTAATAAGAGAATAATAATATAAGAGGAATTCCTTTTTTGTTGTTTGATTCTAAGAGTTTCATAGCTTATTTATTATAAATTTATAAATATTATCATTTGTGATACTTCAACCAGTGGAGTCTACGGAGTGAATTGTATGGGATGAAAATCCGCCAGCCTTTTTTCGTACGGGGGGAAATCCCTATGGTCTTCCTCCAGCCTAGAGGGGGGGGGGGGGGAGGGAGGGTGCATGCTGGATGCTTACCGGCTGAAAACCTACGTTGATCCTTCGACATAGGTAGGTTCGCTAGAGGTGCGGGACAGGAACATATATCGCTGCAAAAAAAACTGCCAGCGTCGCAATTGCTTTATTCGCAGTGGATGTTCATATAAATATTTTTTATTATAAAATCATATTTATCGAGAAGATGTATCACTCCTATTCCGTGGGTGTCGTAAAATGCAAAAAGGGATATTTTCAAGGAAATAGGAAGCAGCATCATTTTGAGCTGATACCAACATATCGTGATCACCGATCCATCTGAAAATCATGGTGAATACGCCAATATTCCCATATCGCCATTCGTTGTAGTCAAAATATATTAAAATCGCCTAAAATTGCCTCTGCAAAACTATGTTGAGCATGACCGTTTTCGAGCTGACATGAACCCTAAAAATGAAATAAATAATGTACCAGTTTCCTATTAGAAGTAAATCGTATAAGAATGTAAGTAATGAACAGAGACATAGAAGGTACCGTTAGTGTTGGTTAATGATTGGTCTGCAATCTGTCACTGTGGGTTTGTGGAGGCAAGTGATGCGTCTTATCATTTTACATGTGCATTTAGGGTTAATAAACAGCAAGCTCTTATAGGATCACTTGTGTGTCTGTCCATTTGCCACAGTCAATTTGCTCCGAATCTACTGCACTAAATTTTGAATATGGAGGTGAGTTTCGGGGACCAAATTAGAAAATTGAAAAAATTGTTTGACAAACTGTAACGTAACGTAATATACATATGTTTATCAATGAAAGGGCTTGTTGTGAGGATCTCAAATATATTTTATTTTTATTTTATTTTCTTCATCTCCTAAGCTACTGAGCCTAAGATTATGTAAAAAATACAGAAAATAGTTCCTGACTTCTAGTTTTCAGGAAAACCTATAAGAAGCCTATGGTATAAAAATAACATGGTAAATCTTTTAATAATCGTATAAACTTACATTTGCCATGGAATGTATGGAGAACATGTTTTTCAACTACAGTTACGTTTGTTCTTGGTACAAGACTTCTTTAACAATGATTAGATAAGTTATTCAGCAATTTCCCTATTCAACAATCCGGTACTATTCATGCTTTTTTTAGTTACCACAAACAAGTTTGGGTCAGATAAAAAAAAAAACATGGTAGATAACATACTCATCGTACAGAAACCTCTCATCGTGAGTTCAACTCGCACTTATCCAGTTTTTCATTTAGCAGCCTTTTAATGAGACGCGCAATGCATTCGCCTGGTGGTAAGTGTCATTTCTGCCACTGTCAATTGTAATAAATATTGATTTTTAGCAGATAAATATTGAGTTCGAATACAATGGTCTAGGGGCATGCCGAACTCCTACCGGCTTTTAAGCCACCACCACAAACCCCCGGGGCAGTCCTCTTCAGCACTTAAAATTGCTCCAGGATCTTGCATGATCACACTAGAGCCGCCGACTGGCCCCACACCTATAGGCACTTCCCGGAAAAGAGTAGATGATGAGATTCCCCAATCTGTGTACCCGCAACCCTCAAGGCTCCCCGCCATATACCAAAGACGGGGGGCTCAGGCGTATTGGACGTGGGGTGGTTGTTACCCCACACCATCTCGTCCTTCTCTGTGCGGGATTAGCCGTCTCCCGATCCCGCTCTGCAGTCTCCTTCTGGAGCATGACACTATGACAGAATAAGACCACAGAACTCCTTTTTCCATGCTTTACCAGCATAGACACTACTGCTGGCGGAGTGAGTTCTTACCCAATACGATCAACCAGGATCCGCCGCTCAGCAGCCCACGCAGGGCACACCTGGCAGCATATATGCTGTGTGATATCCTGTTCGCTAACACAATGGTATATGCCGTGACCTCACGTCTTATCCCGTGCAAGTACGCACCGAAACAACCGTGTTCGGTAAATACCTGAATCAGGTGGTAGGTGACGCGCTTGCTGCTTCTGAGCCAGGCTCCGATGGCTTTGACGACGTGCTTGGTTTCGAACTGCATCCTCAGGTGGTGACGCCACTTCTCAAGTGGGCGCCACCGAGCTAGCCCCCTCAGCCGAAATGTACCTGGAGGCTTGCTTTCACCACTGAGGTGGAGGGAGCTTGTCTGAACATAGACCCATGCATCCGTCTCCACCAGGATGTCGAAAGGTGGAAAGCGCGCCAGGAGAATTACCGCCTTGTAGGACACTGTTCGGTATTCTCGTGCAATCTGTCTAGCCACTCTGCGCTGCAGACTGTAAAGTTTGGCTATACAGGCGTGGCCATGGAGGGCCAAGGACCACACGGCCCCCCACCCCCCATGGAGTCGGCGAACTTCTCTACACGGTGCCCGAGATTGGGTAGCAGCCGGTGTAATGCACCCACTACTTTTTCGATTTGCGAACGAAGCGCTAAAAGTGCTCTTCGGTGCCCCAATGACTGTCCAGTAAACCCTAGATACTTCATGTACCGGCCCACCCCGAATCGCGCATAACTAATGCGTATCCAAGAACTGTGGCTCTCTGCACTTCGGCAGTTTGTGGATCAGTAGCGCCTCAGTTTTGCGCGGTCTGGAGACCCAGAGCGTGGATTTTGACCGCAACAGTTACCACCGCTTGCTCGCCATATGGTTCCCTCAAAGGACTCCCCGCCAGCAACACGAGTGTGTTGTCAGCGCAACAGACTAAGCTGACGCCAGTGAGAAGAACAACGTGCAGGACTGCGTTGTAGGCGTAGTTCCATAAGAGGGTGGCGAGATGCCCTGACCCCTGCGGAACCCCGCACGTAATATCCCATCGCCTTACGCTACTATCTCTGCCCACGTAGTAAATGTGTCTATCGCGTTGATAGGCCCCTATGATGCCCTGCAGGTAGGGTGGGAACCGATAGCAAAATAGTGCCCCCCTAATCGCGCCCCGCGGGACGGAGTTGAAGGCGTTGACTATGTCTAGGCTGACTGCCAATGCCACCCCACCCCGCTGGGACACTCCCTGTTCCGACAGCGACCGTCGATGGTGGATCGCTGCTGGCGGAAGACATACTAGCTGTCGGCTAAGTTGAAACCAATTCGCAATATATGCTAAACGAATCTTTGGGTAATTATTCTTTTGAATAGCTTTTAAGCCTCGTTGAGCAGGCAAATGGGATGGTATGCAGAGGGAGATTCTGCAACCCTTCCTTCCTTCCTTCTTCAAGAGAACCAATCCAGTCTCCTTTTATCCATGGGATGAAACCGTACGGACCCAGGCCGTGCCTAAGGACGTCAGTGAGCGGCGAATTTCGCCCACCCTTAGTTCCGCGGGCAAACATCACCTCTATAATGGCATCGGACACCTTGAGCTTGATGACGGCGTCATCTAGGTCTAAAGTAATTATGCTATATAATCGTATTATCACTAAAAAAGCCTATTATAACTATCTTCATATACAAAGATACAATATAAACAGTATATATCTTGGGGTGCACAGCCTTGTTACGGACACGGCAAATGCCCCGTGACAGGGGTCGAAGGTACTAGCCGAGTATAATAAACACATGCTATTATTAGTCCTATATTCGGGTTCATGCAACTATAGAACCTTTATTATTCTGTCCTACATAATATTTGTTTAAGCCTAATACAGGCCTTTAGTAACTGGAAGAATCATCATTATCATATATATACATATATCTGCTGAACAAAGGCCTCCCTTATACAATTCCACAACTGTGTTAGCATTTTAATCATCACGCTGCTGCCCATCCCTTTGGCTTAGAGTCCCTTAGTCGCCTTGTACGATATCCACGGGAAGAGATGGAGTGGTGCTATATTCTTAATCCGGACGCTACACGGACTTCATAATCCACAAATGTAAGAATATTTATATATATATGTCCTTATTTGTTTTTCATTGTTTCGTGTCAAGTATCATCATCATCATTTCAACCGAATAAAGTCCACTGCCGGACTCTGGCCTCCCCCAAAGTTCAACACTACAATCGGTTGGGGTCGTGTGCTCATTGGTGGGTTTCGCCATAATCACCACGCTTGGCGCCATCCTCCGGACAATTCCATAGTCACCTTTTACGACACCGATGGGAAAGACGTGGGGTGGTGCTATTCTTTGTCGGCACCAAACGGTTATGCAAGTGTCAACTAAAAGTTAAGCATACAGTAGATTTATTGTCTAAAAATATTTTTTTGTAATATTGCCCCGCCCTGGTATTTCTCCTTTGTCGTGGGTGCGTTTACATACTTAAATTCCACATACAATACACCCAGATCCGGAACAACTATCTGCAGATCATAAAAATATTTGTTCCGTGTGGAAATCGAACCCACGACCCGGAGTGCAGCAGCCGACTGGATCAGCCACTGCACCAACCAATTAGTAAGATAGGTGATGCACTCTATTCTATCTAATTAATATAACTATAACATAATAAAACGTGCAAGTAACGGCGTAATCCACAGCTAAACAATACAATACAAAATAGTAATATCCACTTTTTGAAAACAAATCCACGGAGGGGAGATTCTAGGCGGCTCTTCTACATCTCAATCAAAATTTTGGGATCGTAAAAGTGAATTCTAGTTGATAGTTAATAAATGTATGTAAAAGCCAACTTTGAGGACAACAATATTGTTGTAACTACTTGTCAATTTATAAATATACTAGCTGCCCGCCCCAGCTTCGCACAGGCAGGTACATGCCAAACCCGATTGCAGCGCCGCCTACCGGGTCCAGTTGTGAATCTAAACCATCCAAGGACTCACTCAAACATACCCAATAAATTTCATCAAAATCTGTGCAGCCGTTTAGAAGGAGTTAAGTGACATACACACGTACAGAAGAATTATATATAAATATATAATCTGAATCCTTAATTATTTTAATGAATGAGATCTATTAGCAGATATGAGAAACAAATTTAGACGTTTAAATTAATTTATATAGTTGCTTGAATATATAGGTTGACCGCCAGAAACAATACTTTTAATTGCCTAGAATTGTAACCGACCACCATAATTTAACCTCCATTTTGTGCATACAGTTTGAAATATTTAATTTCAAATCAAGGATTAATGGCCCAAGGGGCACCACAGCCGCACCTTCACCAACTGTGACAATATTTTTCCCAACCTAATTTGATGTGCAATCAATATTTTTGATTTAGGTAATAACAGAGGGTAAATTTGCTCGCTATTATATCTGTTCGCTCGCCCTAAGCCCTACCAATATTCGCAGTGGAAAGCAGTACCATTGAACGCGCGATTCCGAAATCCAAAAAATACATTTAATTTTCTATGCCTAAACATAGCAGTGAGTCCCGTGGACTCAGGGTGGGGAATTAAGGGTCAACTAAAGACCTACCCCTCAAATCATCACAAGTATCAATACAAAAAGCTTACGTCCATTAACCTAAAAAGATAATATCATACCTAAATACATTACGCCTACGTTGGTAGGCATTAAGATTATTGGACCTACATTTTTTATTGTTCCTAATACACTATAGAATACACATCAGAACGACAGCACATTAAATGAAATCCAGTAAGTATTATGCCGTGTGATGCCGGCTCAGAATACCACCATCCCATCTCCTCCTGTGGGTGTCGTAAAAGTCGACTAAGGGATTAGCCGGAGGATAGGCAGCAGTATCCTTCGAATATATATTAACAACTCAACTGCGATCGCCAATCCATCTGCCAAGCGTGGCGATTATGGCAAAACCCACCAATGAGCCCACAACACACCCATATCGGTCGTTGTGGTGATCTTTGGGGGAGGCCTGTGTCCAGTGGACTTCATTCGGCTGAAATGTGATGATGATGGTACCACATTCATTTCTATTAGTCTAAATAGACAGATTCCCATCTGCTCCCGTGGGTGTCGTAAAAGTTGACTAAGGGATTAGCTGGAGGATGGGCAGCAGCTTCCTTCGAGTACATTAACAACTCGACTGCGATCGCCAACCCGTCTGCCAAGCGTGGCGATTATGGCAAAACCCCCCAATGAGCCCACAACATACCCATATCGATCGTTTTGGTGATCTTTGGGGGAGGCATGTGTCCAGCAGTGGACTTTATTCGGCCGAAATGATGAAATAGACAGATAAAATGTCAGGTCAGGCTAGGATAAATGTGTCACTGAATATAATTATTATAACAATGCCTGTAATAAGTCTAGCTTACTGTATAAGTAATAAGCTATACTTGTAGTATGTGTCTTTTTTTTTTTTTATTGATGTCCAGTGGAAATTCTACATGGAACTTCCTTCACCCCAGGGAAGGGCGAACGGGTATGCCGGACTCCTACCGGCTAAAACCACTGGAGCGGTCATCTTCGGCACCGTAGGGGGGCTCCAGGTCCTCGTAAGATCACACTAGAGCCGCCCATTGGCGCCACGCCTTTAGGCACATCACGGAGGGGATGACTGTAAAGCGGTCACCCCCTCTAGTGGAGGGAAGGCGACTGTAAAAAGGTCGCCCCCCCAGGCACTTCTCGGGGAGGATTGTATGTAGTATGTGTCTAAGTGCTAATAGAAATAATAAAGAGTCTCTTTACCTCTTTCTCGTAATTTTAGGTCATATCCAGTTCACTCTGATTAATAAGACAAGTTAATTCATTCTTCTCTCTACACTGAACAATGAACTCTTGAGTAAGTTTCTATATAAAAAGAAAACAGTATGAGTATAAAAAATACCTTTTATAACATAATATATTTGACTAGCCGATAACCGCTCCCTTCGCTGGGCGTAAATTAAAATGATGTGACAAATATAATTAAAATTATAAGTCTCCTATTTCATTTTCTACCAAATAATCTACCTATTTGTCAAATTTAATTCCAATCCATTTAGTCAATGTGTGTTGGAGCCTCAAAAACATTTTAACGTACGTTACGTTTTCGATGCATGCAGTATGTTTTTTTTGTTGTAGGGCTTCTCGCAGACGTTTCCTGGAAATATCGCGATGGCTGCTTAGCCGAGCAATTTTCAGGCAAAGCCAAAAGAGGCCTCCAACTTGAATGTACGTCGTGTCTCCACTTCAGCACATAAATATGGACAGCCTCCCATTACATAAATATTGACGAGCAACGTAATTTGCCTGCGCTAAAACAAAGTGATCACTTGGAGAGGCTTAAAGTTCCAACTCTGAAATTCTGAATCTGATTTATAAGATGATAGATAAATAAATGCTTGACTAAAGCACCTAGTCATTGGAAGCCAACCACCACCAATTTGATGCATATCCTTCAGTTTCTCAGAAACGTTAGAGCTGTATTTTAGTTTATTACACGTAAGTACATATATGAAGCAGAGATAACATAACAGTGTAACCTCACTTTCACGCAGGCCTAATCCACTTTCCCTACGCCGGTTTCATCCCTGAATATTTCGGCCCGTTTACGATACAGGTGGGCGTCAAACATGCAGTTGGAAATTTAAAACATTTAAATGTTACTTTCAGTGCCCACGTCAATTTGGTCCGGCCTCGTTTCACAGTGAATTCACTCCATACATCACTTTGTTAGTTATCTGTTTAGCCGGTTGACATTGATGAATGTTCAAGTGAACAAGCGGGGTTCCGTTGTACTCGCGGTATCCTGGCTTAGGGTTCCATCGTTCGCACTAATATGGGCCGCCTCGCTTGTACGGAAACAATGAGCGAACAATATCACGCTACGCGTGAGATTAATTAGGTGTTTACCTGAAAGGATTTTTGTCTTATATAGTAAGTAACGTTTCTTTTATACTAATGGTTGATAGTTTGGTATTTATCTACATAGAATCAAAAATGAGGAGAGCTATAGAAATAAACTTGCGGTTAGTAGCTATGTCGATAGCTGAAAGGATTAGTAAGCTGGAATGCTACTGGGCGGGGCACATTGCTCTTATAAATTATGGCCGTTGGGGCAAAAAGGTTATCGAGTGGAGATGGGTCACCGGAAAACGTAGCGTAGGACGGCCTCTGACGAGATGGACAGACGACCTGGTGAAGGTCACTGGAAGTCGTTCGGTGCGGGTGACATGTAACCGGTTATTGTGGAAATCTGCAGGGCCTTTGTTCAGCAGAGGACTTCCTTTGGTTGGTGTGATGATTAACGTTTAGTATTACGAATTAAATGCGCACGACATATATTTCAGTTTTTTTAAATATTCCTTATTAGATTAAGGTCGTGTTTTTTATCTCTTCAGAGAGAACTGCCCATAGCACATCTTCAACATACGTCAGTAATACTTACTAGAATCACATAAGGAAACAAACTGTCACGAGATCCATAAATAACATTTTCAGACATATCATTGACGCACGTAATGATTCGTTGGCTATTGCAGATTGTTATCAGATGTATAGACCTGCAAATTATAAAATAATATTATATATATTGGGCCGTGTGGTGCCGGCTACGAATAGTGCCAACCCATCTCATCCCTTGGGTGTCGTAAAAGGCGACTATGGGGTTAGCCGAAGGATGGACAGCAGCATCCTTTGAGTACAACTCAACTGCGATCGCCAACCCACCTGCCGAGCGTAGTGATTATGACAAACCCCCCAATGAGCACACAACACACCCAGACTTGTCGTTGTGGCAATCTTTCGGATAGGGTCATGTTCAGCAGTGGACTTAATCAGCTTAAATGATTGATTATACAATATTCACCAAAAATCCAGTCCGATCCCTAAAGGTGATATTCAATTTAGCAATGTGGTCACATTTATGTATTACTTTTTTAAATTAACGGCCGAATACTATATAAATACTATTTAAATACCACTAATCAATTTGAGATGCCCGTTTTCAGTGTGAAAGTGGGTGCATTAAATAGTTTAGTGGAACTTAAATATTAAGTTAAAAGTTCAATTGAAAATCGGGCTTCGATTTGTAAGTTACCTTGGCTTTACCGATCGCGTCACACGACCTTCGTTGTACTGCGCGGATGCCAACTTTTTTATTTTGCTTTTATGCACATACATTACCAATACAATTATTTCAATCATTTTAGTCAGTATACATGAACCCTGTTGCTGGTTATTGCAAAAATTCACAATAGAAACTATAATATAAAATTAATAGATCTATCTAATTTAATTATTAAAATGAAAAGAATTACAATTTATAACATTGTTTTTTTTATATGAAATATATAAAAGTCAATTACTTTGATTAAGTTATTATATTGAAATGAATCAGAATGTCTAAATAACCTGACTGAATAATTAGTACATTTACGCTAGCTGCTTTAAATCCACGTTGGATGTTTTCAAATTTCATAATTATTGTCATTTTATATAGTAACATTATAGAAGTACCTATAAACACGCTCCTTTCGGGTCGGACAGGGTTTAAGATAATATTGTACACGTTCAAATTCTAAATTTAAACACGCATAACAAACGAGTATCTAATTAGGCCATGTAAACGTATTTAGCTAGATACATATGTTCTGACGGAAATTTCATTACAATCAACGCGGGAGATTAACTCAAACAGAAGTCAGAACAAAATGTTCAGAATATTTCAACATTGGACTCGGCGTTCTTGATTATTTGTAGGATTATTTTTAAGACAGTATTTTTATCATATTTTGTTGTCTGGTGCTATTTGCCGATCATAGAAATAAAAGTAAAGAAAAAAAAAATACGGGTTGCACTCCGGGAGTGTGGTTTGCCTTATAGGCAGATACTAAGGCAATCCAAATGCCGGTCATACATTTTTACTATTTATTTTACATGAGTTCTTATATTCAGTTATCTATTACAATATTTTCTTATTCCTATCATGTTGCTATCATTCTTACTACTAATATATGCACTTTGGTGTCCACCACGAATCTTTTACCTTGCTACACTTCACTATATACACTACACTCACCATTTACTAGTAGATTCGTCATCCGCAACAATCATCTTTGCTTCATTTATATAAATAAATAAAATTGAAGTGTTTGTTTGTAATGTCAAAAGGAGTTGTTGCTAAGAGGAGGTCACACTCGTTATTAGGTTTTTCATTTGTTACTTTATTTAATTAAAAAAGTAAAAATATCTTCTTGTCTTTATTGCCGACCGCTTCTTATTGTCTGGCCGTGTACATCAGTTTTAAAGAATTATTCTTTTTTTTAATTGCCAGAATTCACTTCATATTAGTTTACACGATTATAAGTATACAGACTACGTCAAACAATTAAATTTCATTTGATGAACTCAAATCGACCTTTAAATGTAAATTTCCTGAGTTGGCTGTATTTTTTGCAAAAGAGTTTATATAGTCTATGTCAATTGTCTATGGCGAAATACTCTAAATTATTTATTAATGATCGATTTAAAAAAAAATGGCTGGTGATACCGCGCGCGGGGTACAGCTAGTAGTACATATAATTGTAAATGGAGAATCCTTGTAACGGTCCGTTCAGAACGAACTAGATGATAATGAATACTACAGTCTATAATTTTAATGGTGGCCACACACGCAACGGTTTACGGCCTGTACACATAAACCGGAGCGTGTATATGATAAAACGGTACAGTTATCCCTATTAAAGAGCCTCGATGTATCGGTTAGGTATATCTGCACATATGCTGTAAACCGATGTGTGTATGGTCACCTTAAGATGTCTTAAAACCGAACAAGAACGCTAGGTAAGCGTCAACGCTACACATTATATCAAATGTACCTTTTTTATCGAAATCGCGCTTCTAAGCAAAAAACATTATGTAAATCACAATTCGTGAAGAGAGAGCACGTTTTATTTGCTTTCGAATGCCCTCGTTCTTTTGTGAAAAGAGCCCTGGAAGAGGCCATTTGAATCAAGGGTATTTTGGATAATAAAAGAATCATCCACTCGGCTCTAAAGAATATAGGCGTACAATGCCAGCGGCTCGAGGAAGTCAAATTGTAAGGAATACTCGAGATATGCCATGCCGATATCGAGTAAATTGGGCCCTCATCTTACAGGAATTGAATTAGGTTAGATGCGATAAGCGGGTAGATGTTCATTATCATGCTTGATCCGACTGATATAACATGACTATAAAAAAAAATGTTTGGGTTGTTTGCCCAATACCCAAACACTAGTTTTATGTTGTGATAGATGTAAGATTAATTTTGAATAGAAAAAAAAACGATGTTATGTTATAAGCGTTTACTATACACAAATAAAAACAGAAAGTCAGCATAATCAGCATGATTTGTAGGTCATCTTTTTTAACTTATTGTTATCACCCCCTGGAAGTACATCATGTACTGCCTTCGCCCCGAGAAAGGGCTGCTAAAATACTGGAGCGGTCAGCTTCTTTCAGTGAAGGGAGGTTCCAAGTACTCGCCAACGCACTGGAATAGCCCACTGATGCCACGCATTTACGCTCATCACGGATGATATTGTAAAGCGATCACCCCATCTAGCAGAGAGGAGGTTACAGTAACGAGGGCGCCCCCCGGAATATTTCGGGTTGGGATTGTAAAAGATCTCCCTAAAGCCTCGGTATGCACTGTGCTGTGCACACGGTGGCAGCTGCGCGCCTCGTTCTTTCCGCAGTTCGCTCGGTATGAGCAGGCAGAATCCCAGTAGTGCTGTTAGAGAAAGATCATGCCTGATCCGATCGACCAAGGACCGCCACTCGGCTCGTACGAAACCTACTAAAATAAAATAATAAAATCTCTATGGGGCGTTTTATGTTCTTCTGTGAATTAAAAATGTCTTACGCTGAGATTTTCTTGTGTATTTTAAAAAATCATTTGTTCTAAGGCTTTAGAATTGAAGAGATTGATAAATTATTGCACACAACACACATCAAACGTCCACTGGTAAACATGAGCCTCTCAATGATCACTAAAATAATAATATGATGTTGTCGTCTTCACCACGCCTGATGATACCGGGATTTCGTTAAACACAAGGGAGGATGCTGCTACCGATCCTCTTAATATTGGGTGGAGAGGGGTGGTCTATTTTTCCCCGGGAACCATATGGATAAATTATTAATTTAAAAAGTTTAAAGTACCTACGTAATCCGATTATGACCCGAACTCCGTACAATAACTCATTGTTAGCAATCTTTCGATAACAAGATTCCTCAAGATTTATATTAACATCTGTCTGAAGTTATTACACACAAAAAAAAAATACGGCGGTTTAATACTGTTCTATACTATATTTAATGTACTATATCACTGTACTATATGTATTATACACTATCTATTTTTTTTTTTAAAAGAGTGTCTATGGCGTTTCTTGCCGGTTCTTCTCCATAGAACCAACTTCTTGGAACCGTGCAACTACACTCTGACTATTCATAAGTGCCTGCAAGTGGTTTATATGAATAAAATTATTTTGAAGTTGAATTTATCTTTGATTCCCGACAAATTCAATACTAACTTCATTATTAGGATAATGTTCTTAAAACTAAGTTCTGATTATTTCAATCATGGCCGTGGTATCAATGGAGTGAAGGGGTTAATCAATTACACCTTTAGAAGTTCCGGACTGAATAGATGAATGACCTCCATGTTGTTTGTAACTTTTGATGTTAATAGTTATTATGTACGGTGAATAGAAATCATATTGTAAAGTAGCATTTAAATTGAAATATTTCTAAAGCGAAATCAATAGCAAATTATGTATACCTACAGATGCTGTGTAGTGCTGGCTACGAATAGCACCAACCCATCTCATCCCGTGGGTGTCGTAAAAGATGACTATGGGAACAGCCGTGGACAGGAGGAACAGGATGGGCAGGAGCGTCCTTCAAGTACATTAACAACTCAACTGCGATCGCCAACCCACCTGCCAAGCGGGGCGACTATGGCAAAACCCCCCAATGAGCACACAACACCGCCCTATTGGTCGTCGCGGTGATCTTTGGAGGATGCATGTGTCCACGGTGGACTTTACTCGGCCAAAATGATGATGATGATGATGACGATGTGACTGATGTTCTAGTTCACCTATATTTCCTTAACGCAATTTTATTTTTTAAAATACTTTTTTCCTATTAATAAATAAACAAATCGCTGGGACTAATATACACATATATATGGGGTGTCCATGAAAACGGGATACCTGTTTATGTAGATGAAAGGGGACAACAATAAAATAGAATTGCATTTTTTTTAAAGAAATGTATTCGTCTTTGATTTATAGCCATTTAAAGTTTAAAGTATCATTACCATAAATCCTCATCAAACCAGCACGGATAAGAATAGTAAAAGATATTTAATCAAACATATATTTTTATTGCGTCATTTGTTATTTTTGAATAAATTCATTAAAACCATTTAAATAAGTATGTTATTTTTGTTCATACTTAAGGATGTATTTAGAATAAAGGAGCAGGTATCCCGGTTAAATGAACTACGTACAATGTAGGTCCTTAAGTATAAAACTATTCCTAAAAACATTAGGGAAAATGTTTATAATCCCTTAACCTTTAGGGTCGTAGCTTAGCAGGGCTTTTTAAAATAAAACAAACGTTGTTAATATATGCTGAGTATTAGATACTGAGATACAAGAAAATTTACTGCAAGTTGTCACTAATGTCACGTGTTGCATCAGTGCGAACACCTACCTACACTGACACACACAGACCAACGACACGACTAACATGCTGCACTGCCGCTTCGGTTCTATTTGTTGGACACCGTTTGAATTACGCGTGTTACATTTTAATACAATAGGTATCGCTACTCAGATTGATGATTGATTGATTCAGCTCATTCAAATAAATATTATGATGATTACGAGTATTTTGCATTGAACAGTTCCAGTAGGTTTACACTTTAATGCTGCAAATACCAATATTACCTATACCACACAAACAATGCCGTAGGCAAATATTAAATAGCTTAATATTCTTCGTTCAAGATAGTTAACATCGTGATTATTTACACTAAGTACAAATCGAGGCTTTCGAGTGGAAGATTAGTATGTAAATCGAATCCTTAAATTATCCATATCGAAGATCTCCATGCAAATGTTTGGGACACTATAAAACGTGCTATTAATTCGGAACTGACAGTCTTTTGCATGGAAATTCCTTTCTTTTGTCTTCCTCTCCATCGTAATAGAAATAATCAATAAATATTTATCTACTTCGTCCGGTTCAGTTTGTTTCCTGACGTCTCATTCGCATCAATAAGATTTCTATTACCCTCCGAATTTCATTACCGTTCTTCACGAACGAGAGGAAATGATAAAATTTTCCTGAAAAATTCGTTAGAAAACGATTCAGAAAATCTCAGCTATAAATGTCTGTTAATAGAAAGGACTTTAATAAAATACTATTGTATTAAAATACGACATAAATCCATGATTCAATGTTCGGAGCTTCCTCGTCATATCAGCTCTCCAAATCTCAAGCGTGGAGAGATTATGGCAAAACCCCCCAATGAGCACACAGCACACCGATATCGGTCGATGTAGTGATCTTTGGGGGAGGTCTGTGTCCAGCAATGGACTTTACTGAAACGATGAAATAATGAGCACACAACGCACACTGACCGGTCATGGTGGCGATCTTTGGGGGAGGCCTGTGTCCAACAGTGCACTTTATTCGGCTGAAGTGATGAATCATAAATATGTACTATACGTGTATGTGACCTATTTGTGAAGCAATAAAATACATTATCAGTTTACCAGTCTCAACATACCTATGGCATCCGTTTATGACCACGATGCATGTTTCTCCTTCGCTCAGCTCAACCATATTGTAGTGACACACCTTTTTGTTTCTATTGGTGCCCAGTGGAAATTCTACATGAACTTCCTTCGCCCCGGGGAAGGGCGAAGGGGTGTGCCGGACTCCTACCGGCTAAAACCACTGGAGCGGCCATCTTCGGCACCAAAGGGGGGCTCCAGGTGAGGACCTTACGAGGGTATGATTACATTAGAGCCACCCGTTGGTGCCACGCCTTTAGGCACATCACGGAGGGGATGACTGTAAAGCAGTCACCCCCTCTAGTGGAGGGGATGACTGTAAAGCAGTCACCCCCTCTAGTGGAGGGAAGGTGACTACATAAAATGTCACCCCCCCAGGCTCATCTCGGGGAGAGTGTAGTGACACACCTAGGAACTCCGGCAGACATGACAGCACCTATCGCGCAGCCGTCTGACACAGTGTGCGTTAGAGATTTTTGCCTGATTAATCGCTATCGGAAAATATGTAATTCCAAAGTTACATTTGAGAGCGTCGTCTGCCCGTGGGTAGGAAGTAGAACTTTGGCGGCACGGTTGGTGCAGTGGCTGATACGGTCGTCTGCTGTGCCCCGGATTGTGGGTTCGATTCCTACACGGAATAGATATTTCTATGATCTGCAGGTAGTTGTTCCGGATCTGGGTCTATTGTGTGTGGAATTTGTATCTGTAAAAGCACAGGAGAAATCCTAGTGTGGGGCTATACAAAAAAACTAGGGGTGGAAAATAGTGTATAGAATAGTAGGAGTAGTAGA
Source organism: Diloba caeruleocephala (assembly GCA_947459985.1). NCBI lineage: Eukaryota > Metazoa > Arthropoda > Insecta > Lepidoptera > Noctuidae > Diloba > Diloba caeruleocephala. Next base: position 12,551,712 of record OX381618.1, read on the forward strand.
GTGGTATATTCTGTAAATATATGAATCGGAATCGGAATGTTTGATACGCTCAGTCTTTCTACTGTGTACTATAGAATTGTAGTACATAGTCAACTGCTACACATGCTTATTTTTTTTTAAAACGTTGTTATTCCACGTGGTGTCTGGATTAAGACCCTCATCTCATGTTGTGTACTTTATAAAATGTGACAAAGGCTCGTTAAACCAGAGGGATGGGCAGCAGCGTCTCTTCTGTCGAACAGTAGCCATACTGCGTAGAGAGACAAATTCCCCCCAAAAGAAATATATGGGGAAGCCTTTATTCAGCCGTGGACGGCCTTTGGCTTATATGATTATAATGATGGCTCATGCTGTACATGAGAATAGGTGGCCTATAGGACTGTTTGTAGTCTTCATTCAACATCTGAAGGCTTTCTGTTGACAACGGCAATGTACAAACTTAATACAGGCACGGCTGGCGCAGTTGCTAGGTGATTAATTTTCTGCGCTACGGATCGTGGGTTCGATTCCCGCACGGAACAAACATTTGTATGGCCAACAGATAGTTATTTCGGGTCTGGGTGTTTGTGCATGTGAGATGTATGTCTGTAAACTATACCTAACGGGGGCTTTTTATTTTAAGAAAAATAAGAGTTCAGAGAATGAAAATAATGTTTGCTCAATAAAATAATAGATAACAGTATCTTTTTTCTACTTATGTATATTTTTAAACAAACATTTTATTTGCCGAAATGTGCCTCAGAAATAAGTAAAAGAAGGCATTCCAAAATTAAGATAAAAGTTCCATGTTGTTTGCCGAAAAAATTTGGCGAACCACCGAAACTTTTTAATAAGATAAGATGTTATAAAATTTTGCTTACTTAGAATCAGGGATTCTGTCTGATCTTGAGTATTTAATGGATTCTATAAACTGCTTACGTAACTCGATTATGGGTAGTGAAAACTTTTTTTATGATCACCAAAATATTTAAATTTTGCTAAGTGAAGAAGCTATCTTTGAGATTATATTCTTTTTAGAGATGATTCTTCTTTGCATTATACATCCGATTTGACGTCACGGTTGGTGCCATGGCTGATACAGTCAGCTGCTACGCCCCGGGTCGTGGGTTCGATTCCCGCACGCAATAAATATTTGTTCGGTCTACAGGTAGTTGTTCCAGGTCTGGGTGTATTGTGTGTGGAATTTGTGTCTGTAAGCGCACCCACGACACAGGAGAAATCCGAGGATGGGGAAACGTTAATAAAAAAAAGAAATATAAAAAGACTAGCCATCATGTTATTACAGTTGTCTCAAAATATGTATGTAGTTGAGATGTTTCTGTTATTAGTCGGATTTAAGCTCAAATATGTTCCCGTTTCTTCACTCCACCTATAGAAGTCGTAAAAGGTGACTTAGGATTCATATCAAGGGAATGAATCCGTCTGCCGAGTGGTGATTGATTTTGGTAACATCCCTCTATCAGCATGTCAATCAGCCCATTGCAGTGATCATTGGCAGGCCCACGTTCAACAGTGGATATTTTCGGGCTCATATGTGTGTAACCCCGGATATTATGAAGTACCCTACTAACTTGCCCAAAGACTGTGTTTGTAAAGCTTTATCAAGTCGAGCTTGAAGATTGATAATATTGCAATTACAACATTATATTCTACTAAAAGTTTAGGCACAATTCACGCAAACCGAGAAAACGAGACAGGACAATGGAAAGCACGCCAAGTGTTTTTCCATTACTTGTTATTCATATAAATTGTAAAACGTGTCGTATGCGCAAGTTATACTGAGGCAACGAGCTACACGTGGGGTGTAGAAGAAGCACGGACGTTCCGCGTCTACGTTTATACCCCATGATCTGAATATGAATCGTGCATTAAACTTCTTTACTTTGTTAAATCTGACTGAAATTGTACTCTTACAATGAGAAACCACCGCAGTGCCAGATATTCCGAAAAGTGGTAGTTACTGTGTATACGTGAGTAGAGACTAAACAACGAATGTCTTGAGATGACGAGGGCAGTGTGGTGCCACGCAAGGCTAGTCCCGGGAAGCGTTACTTAATTGTCGTGGGCAGGTTTGACGCTTACCACCAGGCGAATCTCTTGGGAAAAGGCTATGATCATGTATATCGTACTATCTGAATAACAGCATCGCGGCATCTTTTTAAATGTCGCGGCATAAGCTGAGAAAAGGGCCTTTTTTGGCTAAGAATACAACCACCCCATCTCCTCCCATGGGTGTCGTAAAAGGTGACTATAGGTTTATCCGGAGGATGAGCAGCAGCATCCATCGAGTACATTTATAAGCCACTTGCGATCGCCAACCCATCTGCCGAGCGTGGCGATTATGGCAAAACCCCCCAATGAGTAAACAACACAAACCCATGCCAGTCGTTGTGGCAATCTTTGGAGGAGGTTTATGTCCAGCAGTGGTCGTTTTAGGCTGAACTGATGATGAATATGAGGGGCCTATTTAGGCTTCGCGCAGGTTGCTTTAAATTTTCTTATATAAATATTTATTTTTCCTGCACATCATCTGTTATTTCCTATGTGAGTCCTTCTTTCTTTACGATGTATTTAAATTGAACCAAAAAATATGATTTACCGATGCCTGTATTATTAATGCTCACAGGTCGCTTTACCTATTGTTTCTCGTAGGGATGAATGTGTTGGTTTTCTCACGACCCTCTCCTTTTGAAGTCAGTGATAAATTATGTATATATGTTTGAAGAACATATTGTTGCTCGCCCGAGTCGGACACGCGATTGCTCAATATTCCACACCATACATAGTTATCATAGATATTTATAACACAAATGTTTACTTCCGCACTGTGTATATAGGGTTGAGATGAAAATTTTCTTCAATTTTAATAGTTTCCGAAAAGATTTATATTATAAATATTGCTTGTTTAATATTTGCATCTAGCCATTTATACACAGTAAGTATTTTTGTAATTAAATATCTACAAAGCAGTATTGCTGGGTTTCAGTAATTTGAATAATAATTTTATTCAGCTCATAATTGCTCGAGGTGCAAAAATGCAAGCTTAGCTATAGCTTAATAAACACTTAATATTTTTTTTTTGTAATCAGACACTATTTATTTTATTATACAACAGAAAGAAGGTGAAAATAGAAATGGTGCTCTACGATAATAAATCATAATTAAATTTCGGCTTTAAATGCAACATCGGCCATATTATAATTTCTTATTGTAACTAAATATTAAAAAAAAAAAATTACCTACTACAATCTACAATCTACCTTTACAATTTTCGAATTTAGAATACGAGCAACGACGTCACAATAATAATTACGGCTGGCTACATAAAAAGAAAGGTTCACATTTCCTGAAATAACTTTTGCGTGTGTTTTTATACTTTTGGTGTACTATGAGTCGCATTCTGTTTTTATATGCGAGGTACCAGTATTTTTCATCAAGATTTCGTTTTATATGATAATTGTTATATTTTTGGGTTTTTGGCTTCGAATTTGGCTAGCGGGTCTTTTGTCTCTCAAAATGGTAGGTGAGGTTACTAAGGTATATAACCGTCGGTAGGAGTTCTTAATCTCTCTCAAAACCTACGGTTTAGTCTACGCCACGCTCCCATCCTCGGTCTTCAGCTTTATAGTCCAACTTTACCCAATAGACATTGCTCTTGCAAATACTTTGGAGCCCTGGTTCTCTCAACTTTGAGATTAATATTCAATATGCCTCCTACTGTTCAGTGATAACTACCCGTTGTCACCCTATGGATCACGGATACATTTTAAATATTTGTCTTTTATTATTCATGATGAAGTCAACCTCGTTCTTTCCGGGATCATCGGGACTCATCCAGATCTATTTCCTGTGAGGCAGCTTATTAAAAAAGGAGTTAATCACGAAAAGTCCGTCTTTTTCTAAAAAATTGGCTAGCTTCTGTTCCCTGGGGTTCCGTTGCCCATACCCAAATTGCCCCACTCTTAATTCACCTTCGTATCGTGAGCCCAATTTCATGTTAAAGTCCTCCATCTTGTGACTGTTGTCTGTGAAGTGTATTTTCGAGATATGTATGGCCCTACTTACGTCCTCAACTTCTCATACATAGTCTCTAATTCATCACCTGAGTGTGTCGGTCAGTCGGTCGTAACCTGTATGGCCTTCAAGGAAGTTGGATATTCTGAGTATAAGGTACGCTGTCCTGCTCGATACAATTTCAGTGGTCATTATATAAGTTAATGAGGGACCTGCGGACTAGGAACCCAACACCACCTTGAGACAGTTGGTCGCCTTCCCGGTAGTATAATAAGTTGCCGAATTTCAGCGTTATCGCCCTCGCTTCGAACTTCTGATAATCTCATGACATCCCAGTGCAATCTATCTATTTCTTCTTCTAGTTCAACGATCTTTTCGTCTGCCCTCAGCGTGCATGCGTTGTAAGTTACCAGGGCGATTTGTCGTTTGAGGTGGTAGCTGGCTCTCTTCTAAAGAATCTTAGCAGCCCCTGCTTCGCCGTAACCGTGGCCACTACCGTGACCAGGTATAGCAGGGCTGCTGGGAACTATTAAAACACTGGCCCCCAGCCAGTGTTTTAATTGTGTTGTAATTTTTTGGGGGGATTTGCCAGTACTCACCAAACTTGACAGGTGGGTTGGTGACCGGAGAATGGCCATTGTTCAACAGAAGGTCCCTTCTGCCCACGTCCTTGCTGTCCATTCCTTTGGTTTGAAGTCCCTTAGTCAGAGATGTAGTAGTGTTATATTCTTAATCCGAACACCACACAAAACCTAAGGAAATGAGAATAAATATTTTATTCTTGTTTTCTCTATTTTAGGTTGAACAAACTGTATGCCAAACATTTTATTAGATTCAATATTAAGACCTTAGTTATTTGCGAGCCAAGAAGATACCCGATTAATATATGTCTATTTCGATTAATATACCTATAAATAATACAAAACATTTGTAAAATCAACATCACTTTCCCACATAGGGACAAGTTGCAGTAACTTGTTTACATGAAAATAGCTACGCTCAAAAATTATTGGTGGCTTCGCTATTTAATTTGGGTAGACATTTTAGAGGCTTTACATTTTGCAGAATACATTACACAGCAAATGAAGTAAACAGTCCATCAACATATAATTGAGGGATAGGCCCGAGTATTACTTTGCTTACCACAAATGTTTGGGACGCATTTCCTCGATCCGAGGAATTTTATCAATTTTACTGCTAACATTAGTTTCAACTACACTTGACAGCGAAGAATAAGGGTCAGTAGCAAAAACATGTTAATATCGTCTAAAATAATGAAGTTAGCTTCTTGAAACATACATAATTTGATTATGAATGCAACAAAAACAAGTTTTTATTGATATTAAAAACGTTCATCAATCATCATCAATGTCTTGGTAGACCAGAAGTTTACGGAATTGTTTCAAAAGTACTGAATTTTGGTTCAGAACTTGGAATTTATCAATATGACTTAAATTTTATTTGTACTTTCTTAGTTAATCTAAGACATCTTCAACGTTAACGGTGAAGATATACATCCTGAGGAAACCTGAATCTGCTAAGGCTCTTAAATCACGAACACGCAGTGATCAAGCGTGATGATCAATGCTTGGTACTTCTCAGTATGCAAAAAACCCTTCGCCATGAAGTGTGATAGGTACAGACTGATATTATTTTCATATTATGGAAAAAACATACATAGACTTTCTTTTGTATTTGCTTCTATGCTTTTGCTCATCATCATAATATCATTAAAAAAACGTCCACTGCTGGACGGAAGCCTCCCCCATAGATTGCCACAACGACCTGTATGGGTTTGTGATGTGTGTCAATTGGGGGGGTATTTGCCATAATCGCCACCCTTGGGTTGGCGATCGCAGTTGAGTTATAAATGTACTCGAAGGATACTGCTGCCCGTCCTCCGGCTAATCCCATAGTCGCCTTGTCAAGTGGTTTTTCAGAAACTGAACTTAATATAAGGATACCAAGAACTGGCAGAGCAAGATAATCAAACTTAATAGAACAATCATCTAACAGCTGCGATGCCGTGAATACCTCACTAAATCCTAAATTAAAACTAAAAGCCGTTTTATAGGTATAAATTAAGTGTTAACAATTTTAATTCTATCATCAAATAGGTTTCTATTTGTTTATTGATTTATCGATAGCTATTAAATAGTGTTTATTTTGTTAAAAACATAATTTCCCTATCACGTTATAACGTTTATTTCATGAAGATTGTTTTACTATTTTTAAAGATATTGAGGTTTTCCCTACCGTCCCCAGATCTTTGCTCGCGAGTGTAGTTTAGTTCAATGTTTAGTTAAAATTGTTTTTCATTGTTGTATTAGTTGTGTCATTGCTTTAATTTAGAACAGTCTTATGCTTCCTTTGTTTAAGGATTTTCCTTAATAACTTCACTATTTTATTAGGTTAGGGTGGCCATAAACTGACTGATATTACTCGAAGAAATGCAGGCAGTAACAGGTTGCCGGTCGATCTTAAGCCCTTAAGCCACCCCTTTCTCTTTGCTGCTTCTTACAAAAGACGCTTTGTTTTAGTGGCTGTTATATTTTATAGTAGGTTGTACTCAATATTATTATCTAATTCTAAATTTGATCTTATTCAATTTAGAAAACCCAAAATATCAGTTTACCGATTTTATGTCCAATTTGCCCATTCGCCCTCTAATCTGACGCCAGGTTGCAAGCCCATAGCTATTTTAATTTATCACAGATTTTATAAAATTTTTACTACTTTAGAAAGTTGGAAAAACTAGTGAGGACTTTCGGAAAAGTAATAACGAGCAATCTTAGATTGATCTACGTTAGGAAATGCAAAAAAAAAAATGTTTCGTTAATCATAAGCGTTTGCGTTTGCCGTGTGGTGCCGGCTCAGAATGCCACCACCCCATCTCCTCCTATGGGTGTCGTAAAAGTCGACTAAGGGATTAGCCGGATGATGGGCAGCAGCGTTCTTCGAGTACATTATCAACTCAAATGCGATCGCCAACCCACCTGCCAAGCGTGGCGATTATGGCAAAACCCCCCAATGAGCCCACAACACATCCATATCGGTGGTTGTGGTGATCTTTGGGGGAGTCTTGTGTCCAGTAGTGGACTTCATTCGGCCGAAATGGTGTGAATAGGTATATAGTTACTAGTGATAGATAAACACATCGGATTCTTAAATAAAAGTTTGAAATCTCTGTATCTCAGTTCTTTCGTCCATTCAAGACTTTTCAGATAATTATTTTTACACCCACCTGCACACCCATTATTGTTACACACCACTCCCCAAACCAGTAGCTTGGTAGCGAATATCTGGCACTGTGGTAGTACCTACTTAGCTGGACTTGCTATGAGGGACCTACCACCAATAAAAATCCCGGTGACTATATAGAGTACCGACACATGCCTCAGGGTTTTGGAAGGTTTGTTTAAATTTAATTTCATACAAACTGTCAACGTGAGCATGTTTGAACAGCAATACTGTGGTGTGGTAGATTACCTGACACTTGTCCCTTGACCAGTCGTGCAATAATGCAGCTCGGGCACTGAGATTCTACAGCCAAATATAGTCCACTGCTGGACACAGGCTTCTCCCAAAGATCGCCACAATTATTGGTCTGGTTGGTCATTGGAGAATGAGTACACAACGCACCCAAACACAAACCCCCCTTTGCCAAATTCGGCACACTTGGCAGGCTGGTTGCCGTTGATGTACTCGAAGGACGCTGCTGCCCATCCGCAAATCCCATAGTCCGCCTTTACGACACCCACGTAATTGAATGGATTGGTGTTATTCGTAGCGGGCACCACACAGCTAATTTCAGTTAAAACATATTTTGAACTTATCTTTAATTGCGTTTGGTTTTGAAAGTTAAGGAATATGTTTTTTAACAAAAATGGGTTTGAGCACCTTTCTATCTTTTTAAGAATAAGAGGGTTAGATAGTTAAGGACTGTAATATAACATAATTAGATACACTCTAGTTATGCTATGCCCATGGGAAAATAAGATGATATTATGTAAACACTTCTATCAGACGCTCATTTTAAATACGTTTAGCGCCCTTTTATATTTACAAAACAAAAGATTCCGTGCGTTGCGAAATGTTGCCGACATTTTATACTTCAAAATATTTATTGCACACCTGAGTTACGCATACTTTACATTTACGCTCAACAGTTGTAATTCGTGCAACATTCCGTGGTAACAAATGGAAGCGCGCTTGCTTTCATAATCGTTTAATGTGTCGTTGTCTGTGAATACTACGTTTTTGCCTGAAAGAAAGTGTATCAAAACGATTTATGAGAATTTTCTCAATCATACATTTGTCTGCACGTAATGGTATAAATTTAGTTTATTCTTATCTCATATATTTATTCTCTTCTGCAATTATTAGTGCTCTGGTTGGTGAATTAGTCATCATATCAGCCAAAAGATGTTTAATGTTAAACAAAGGCCTGTCCAATATATTTCTACAATTGTGTTGTCATTTTGAGGGGAAATTGTCAGTACTCATCACCCTTGGCAGACGGGTCGATGAGTACAGTATGGATAATGTTCCACTGAAGGCTGCTTCTGGTCTAGAGTTCTTTAGTCGCCTTTACGACACCCACGGGGGGAGATGGAGTAGTGCTAATTCTAAATTCAGCCACCACACGGACGGAACATACTGAGTATTTATATATACTGTATGTATTTATATATCTGAGTATACATACATTTATAGTATGTATATGGAAAATGTTTTCTTTAATATCATATTTCATTCCCTAATAAATAAGATGTCAATAAATGAGTCAATTCACCAATATAGTTTAGTTTAATTACTATAAAAAAATCTGTAAGACGCTACCCTATACTCGTAGCCTTCACTTTTTGGTTCCTAAAGTAATTAATGTGTTTTTTTGTCGAAATTTTTAGAAATATACCGAAGTATATCACAGTCTGCATCCATCAATTTCTCTTTATTCCGAGAAACGCAAATTATCTTATGAATGATGGTAACTTCGGTAATAAATATGCTAAGAATAAGGATGAATTTACCAATTCATTATTGTATTACACCTGGTATTTCCCAAAAAGTAGCCAAGCGATAGATGTGTTACTACGGTACTATACGCTCAATGCTTGAAATTGACGATGTTAGGGTCTATGTCAGGGGTTCCCAACCTTTTTTTGTCTACTGCCCACTTTAAGAATAAATAATTTTTTAACGCCCCCTTTTTAAACATACTTAAAAACCGCTAAGTACTTATAACTGATTATTGAAACGCAAATTTATAGTATTCGGACAGAGTATCTTTTATTGAAAATAAAACAAACATAATCAATTCTTATATAAAAACTAATGTGAAGGTTGAATCTGATGCTGTTCAATAAATTTGTTGATATCAGGTTCCAATTTACTCAAAAACAGCCGCAAGTCACCACGTTCGGTAACACGCAAACGATTTCTCTTTTTAGTAAGCAGCGTTGCCACAGCACTAAATCCACGTTCACACAAATATGACGATGGGAATGCTATCTAAAATCGTTGAACAATTGACCACAATCCAGGGTACAATTGCGGGATCGGTTTTTGTAGCCAAAATTCTTGATATCCATTTTTGAACTTGATTTTTATTTCTTCGTTTGTTGTCAATTCTATAAGTTCTTCTTCCAGCTGAGGTGACATTGCTGTGTTGACATTTGAAAACGGATCCAACACCCAGTCTGGTGTTTCCAAGTTTAAAATGTCCTGGTATCGTTCGGTGAAGTCAATGTGGAGGTTTTCCAAATGTTGGCAGTAGGCAAACAAGTCGTCGTTACTGCAGTATACTGATAAATTCGGAAAATTGTGAAACTCACGTCTGCCCATATTCTTTTTGTGCAGAAGCAGTTTGGCTGCGAAAGCAGCAACGACATTTTTTGTTTTAATTAAATTTAGTTCATCGCCTTGCAGTTCGAGGTTCATGTCGTTGAACATTTTATACAGGTCTGTCATGTAAGCTATATCATTCTTTGATGTTATGAGCTTGTTTCGCAGTTCTGTATCTTTAGTTTCCAAGAACTCTATCATAGAGTCAAACAGGTTGTAAAATCGAATCAGACAATTGCCTCTTGACAGCCAACGAACTTCAGTATGAAGCAACAAACGGTTGAAATCTTCGTCATTAGTAACACAAAGCTGATGAAATAATCTATCATTCAAAGAGCTGCTACGGATTTTATGGACTGCTTTGATGACATATTGCAGTGATTGAAATAGTCGTTCACTTAAGTTTCTAGCAACCAAATGTTGTCTATGAATAACGCATGTATAGCAAGGACATCTGGAATTTTATTCTTTAAGTATGCTATGAAGCCTTTATGGCGCCCTGTCATAGCCGGAGCGCCATCCGTAGCAACTGATATAATATTTTTCAAAGGAATCTCTTTCTCTTCACAAAGCTTTTCCAATGTATTGAATAAGGTTTCGCCTTTTGTATCTGTCTCCAAATTTCTGGCAAACAATAGTTCTTCACGTATTGTCTCATCTTTAATAAACCTCACGTAAGATAGCAACAACGCTTCATTAGTTGGTAAAGTGGACTCATCGAGCTGAATTGAGAATTGACTAGTCCTCAGATGATTGCACAATGATTCTTCAATGTTTTCAGCCATTTCATCAATTCGTCTTTGCACAGAATTATTACTCAAAGGAATTTTTCGGATAATATCTGCGGCCGGTTTATGAAGCACAGTAGTTATTACTTCCTTTATTGCTGGCAAAATTAACTCTTCTCCGATGTTGTGTGGTTTGCCTTTTTGAGCAATTAACAAAGAGATATTGTACGAAGCTCGAAGTCAGTTGTCATCTTGCTTAGCAGCCGCCGAAAATAGTTTTGTTACACTTGGCTGAGTATTATGCTTCTTCTCTAGGTCTTGAAAATATGCTACATTCTTTTCTGTCTTATCTGGATGCATTTTATTCAAATGATCTTGCAGTCTTGAAGGCTTCATTGCTTCGTTCGAAAATGTTTTTAGACATAGAAGACACAAAGGCGACGACGGGTTTGTGGGATTTTCAATAAATCCGAATTTAATATATTCCGCAGAGTATTGCCGTCTCTTCTTTTTTACTTCCGACATTGTTTTGTTTTAAGAAATACGTAAGTGTTGAAATCAAGTACTGCTTATCTATTATGCGCGAAACCGCAAATGAAAATAAAATAAATTTACGTCGTTTATATAGGATTGCATAAGCAGCACGCACCAACAGGAATAAGACAAACGTGCATAAACTCGTTTATCTCATTCGACGCCCAATCGTACTCGACAAGCAAGAACAAGTATTATAGAACCAGCCGATTGGTATAGGAATGTACAATTCGGATTATTTAACAAAAACTTGTTAAAACATGATTGCCCGCGGTCTTTTATATCGAACCGAGTTTGAGCTATATCTTAATTAATATTAGTTGATGTTCACAAGATGTAGTCGAGAGCTCAGTCGGTGTCTAAGAGTCTTCCTAGCTAGGTAGATGAAATTATAAATCGACCCCAAAGCCCTACACAATGCCCCCTTTTTTTTCTGGGTCTCTTACCGCCCCCCTTTAGGCCTGCAGCGCCCACAAGGGGGCGTTATCGCCCACGTTGGGAAAGACTGGTCTATGTGATAGTGAGCAAACATTTTTCCCATAAATATAGAATTCATAACAACAGAAATACTTACAACTTTACAACAAGCACATAACAATACAAACGTAACAATTTACATCCATCTGTGACACGTTATTTCGAAAATCACGAGTTTTCTTATAAATTGTGGTGACTTAGGTGACAAATTTACTAGGAATAAAATAACTATACCTCTTTGTCTTGAGGTATAGTCGCTAAAAGGTTAAATATAGCGATAGGTGTAAGTCTGTACTATAAGTATATTAAATATTTTTATTAGAGTTTATGAGGTAGATGCTATTGCATTTTGCTCTTTTGTAGGTAGGTCTCTCATTGCAGGATTGCGGCTAGTACCTACCCTGCTAAATTGCAGATATTCATAGCCTAGCAGTAGTATTTAAATATTACTGTGTTCCAGTTTAAAAGGCTGAAAGAAGGAAGTTTGTAGCTAGTAAAATTACTGGATGCAAGAGACTAAATAACCTATGTCTCGAGGTGTTGAGTGTAGAATGATGCCACACAGGTCCAGTCCTGGGTAGTATTACAATTATTATGGGCATGCGTGACGCTTACCGTTTTGCATTCATCTGGTGGAAATTTATCATGTACTTCCGCCACCCTGGGGAAGGGCAGAGGGGTATCTCGGATTCCTACCGAAGAAAACTACCGAAATGATCATCTTTGGCACCGAAGGGAGCCGCCAGAAACGCGAATAATCTCTATCTAGAGCCATCCACTATAAACGATTTCCAAAGCCTCGCCGTAGCGTAACGCTTACCTTTTTTAATTTGTTTTCCAGTAGAAATTCTGCATGAACTTCCTTCGCCCCGGGGAAGCACGCAGACTCCCTAACCTGCGCGCCCGCGTAACGCTTACCTACCACCAGGAGAATGACTTCGTCTCGCCATTCGGAGGTATAAAAGAACTTATGGATTTAATCTAAGACCTTAATTCTGTAAGTGTGTATCACGACCCTTACTAAAATGAAGATTTTAATGTTAAACTTGATAATTACCTGGTATGAATAAAAATTACACTTTTGAAAGACAACATTATTTTGAATCAAAACTTATTGCTTTACATATTGCCAAACACAACGTATTTTTACCCAAATCAGCATAAAGGCCAATGTATACCCACGTTTTCATAGCTGCACGAGTCTTTTCTTACCGGAAATCCTTTCCGTTCGTTATTACATCGGGAAGGGAAGCTGGATATGACCGGGTAACATTGGACGTGATGCAATCATAGAAGCGAATGGACACGGATCTACTCAGGAAAACGAGTAGAATTTCTATTTTAAAATATTGTATGAACTTATGATATTTACAAATAATACCTTGTGTTTGTTATTTCTCTATCCGAGCTAGGTCTTCAAAATGTATTGACTCGAGGTGCGACCAATACTGGCACCGCCAGGTAAGCGTTAGGGTCTGCCCTTATCAATTGTTATGCTACCCAGGACTAGTCCAACGTGGTTCATAGCTGCCCTCATCACCGTGAGACAGTAGCTATTTAAGCTGAGTCATTTCAATAGCTGTAAAAATACATAATGTAAAAATACGGAGGTATCTGCGCTCATTAGTTATAAAGTTGGACGCGTTATATTTATTCTATTTGTTCTACGCCAGTCTGCGGATGCATCTCACAGCAAACACACGCTACCCTTTCTCTCTGTATTTTTGTTAAGCAGTACTAATATACGCCTATCATCAAGATTGTACGAGTATTATTCCACCAGCGACCCGCATCCATTACACTCCCTAAAGTGATGGATGAGGTTTACGATAGAACGGCTGCACCCAGAAGATGCCTATTTAGTTTAAAGGTAATGGGTTATAGGTAGCAGGAATAACAGTCACTGTCAACAAGTTTCACCCTTTGTCTGTGCGCATAGTGAAAATTGAGAAGTGCTGAGTACGATATATCGCGATCTCCACCAAGTGAGATGATCCGCAGTGCATCTGGAAGTCCGATGGTAAAAGGGAGATGGTCGGATCAGTTCGAGTAGGCACTGCACACTCTTCGCGAAGTACAACTTAATAATATAATACTGATATATATATATATATATATATATATATATATATATATATTACCTTCTCAACAAACAATTTCACATCGATTCAGAACTCCAGACCATAATATAATTGTCAGTATCGAGAGTGGGTCAATAAGTTCACTTAATGAAGGGGTTAAAGAGTATTTGTAGTCGGATATTCGAACGAATTTCGAATTTTTTTACCTGTCACAACTTGGTGACTTAATACAACTATAAATACAGTTGTGCCCCATCAGTTCATTATCCTTTAAGATATCGCAGGATAAACAAGTCAATCGAAAAGTGAATTAACTTACTATGGAGAAAATTGAGTTTCATAACGTGATTAAGTTCCTCACTAACTTAAAAAATGCCACATATAAATATGGAAGAGATGTCAGCTCTTTACGGGGAAGAGTCCCCGTAAACAGCTGACATCTCTTCCATAATTATATGTGGCATTTTTACCCAGGAAAAACGGTTTACAAGTAGCATAGCCTTTTCAAGCAAGGCAGAGACTCAATTGAAGATGACCTGCACTTAGGCCAGCCGATTGAAGCAACTTTCTCTGACACTGTAGAAACTTGTTCTTTGAAAGATGCTCATCTGAAGAAAAAGCAGATAGCAGAAATAACTGGTGGCGTATGGCCATAGAGGCCATTTTGGACAGTCTCCATGACCATTTTGGCATGTCTAAGGTCTAAGCATCTTGCACTGATGCTTACGCCACTTCAGAAACAGCAGCGAGTCGAGTGTTCGCACAAGTTTTTGGACGTGTGCAATGAGAAGAAGAATGAAATTATGACCCGAATTGTGACTGGAGATGAAACTTGGGTTCATCACTTTAAACCAATTCAAAAGTCCATACAGTGGCACAAAAAAATCCCAGCACCAAAATAAGAAGTTAAAGGTGTCACAATCGACCGGAACGATCATGGCTAAAGGTTTTTGGGATTTAGAGTCGATTTCATTGATCTATTATAAAGATAAACGTATCAATATCATGGGCAATGCTTCGCAACCCTACCAGGAAAGTTAAAAGATGCAGTAGAATAAAAAATAACGAGAAAGCGTCTCGAGGTGTGCTCCTTTTGCAAGGCAACGCAACCGTTCACAGGAGTCATAGTGAGATGGCTGCCTTACACGAATATGGCTTCGAATCTTTAAACCACCCTGCCTAAAGTCCAAATTTGAACCCTTTAGATTATTAGTTGTTCCCAAACAGAAAATGAGTGTCGGAGAAAGAAATTAACTATGACGAAGAAATCAAGTTGGCTATTTCAGCTTATTTTGAGGGCCTTGATAGAAATCATTTTTTGAAGGTTTAAGTTATAAGAATGATCTGAGAAATGCATTAGGGTTAAAAGAGACTATGTCGAAAAGGTCAAATAATTTCAGCCCCTAATTTCATTCTGCGAACTTTTTGACCTTCCCTCGTAGTAGATAATAAAAGTAACGTCTGCTAAGGCGATTTTGACTCTGCCCCGATATTCGAATCCCCTAGTAGTATCGACTATGCGATACGCAACCTCCCATATCAACGATCGTCGTCGTCCGAAGCACGTTCTCATCGAACCGGATAATTAAATCACCATATTCCAGGAAGCTTACAAAAAGAGACTTTGCTTTTATAGAGCAAGCATGATATTTTTGTTGTCTTTCACTGGAAACAATTAATCTATATATGTGACAAGCCATTATTCTTTTATAATGTACTTTTCTGTGTCCTATCATAACAGTACTGGAACAGAATCTGTTTGAAACATTGTTCATATTTGTTAGAAAATCTCTAAGGACGATTAGGTATACAATGAAAATGCTCTTCGGAGCTTTTTTGATTGATGGCATTGGTTTCATTACAACTATGAAATTGTTAACGTCGTGGGTATTCGTCAATGTCTGTTTCCTAGTTAAGGCCGGTTTTTAAAAGACTATAACGGGATTACAACATATTAGTGCTTACATTAAGTGGTGAGTACGTTAGGACCTAATACGATATAAGAAAGATATGTTTGACGATCCTTATAACAATTTTACATTCGAAGTGTAAAGAATTTCTATGAAACAATTAGATATTTATAAATTTATCAGACAGTTGCGTAAATTGTTTGGTATCAAATCATGTAGTTGGCGTACCTAGACTTTATTTATAAACGGTATACATATAATAAAGTATAATGGTTCGGTAAACAGATCAATGAAAGCGCTGAGAGAACGGCGTTGGAAACGTGCATATATGCACATAACAATTGCATTCATAAAATGTAATGCAACAATTCTTTATATTAAGTATGTTCTGTTTATCTATATTTCCACCATCTTTAATAAACATTAAATTTAAGAGACCGGTTTTGTGTAACAAATTCTTATATATTTTAGTTTATACAAATTATAAATTGATATCTCTTGCAGTATTTGCCGTTAGTGTTTAAATATATACAGCAGCCAAGTCGCTAAGCGTAGCGTTTCTCAGTGATGCTCGTGAATCCAAATACGTTGATACGACTGTCCGCGTGTTAATTGAAGTATGTCCAGATCACGCGGCTGTGTGGCGCCGCTTAGTAATTAATAATAAGTTAATTCGCCAGCGGCCAGGTAGCCGATTGCGCGGATGTATGTGCACTTATACCTGGTTGGTACTTGATCCACAAGATTTTGATATTTTTATGATTCCAGCCACATTGTTTCAACGAACAGTAAATATTCGGCCGGGAAGCCTGGGTAAATAGCCGAATATTCAGCCAAACTAGCCTGTCTCATTTATTCTTCTTGTTCTTCTTCTTCTTCTTGTGTCTTATACATGAATAAAAAGGAAAGGTTAATCATGTGAAGTAAAATGTCAGAATATGTCGGTAATTTGTGGCATAATACGATGCTTCACCAGTGAAATCAGTACCTGCCTTATTATTTTTCTTTCAAACGTCAAGTTCACCTTACTATAGACCATACTAATAAGAAGAATATATAGAATACTCAACCAAAACAGCTCTTACTAAAACAGATAAAAAAATACTTGTCATGCAAATAAGTTTGCCGTTGTATATCTGTGTTAAAATTACACGTGATTGCCTAATAAGCTCGCTAACTCATACACAATGTCATCTTATAACCCCTGCTACTTTATTGTCTACACTAGACACGTTATGATACCTAATTTACTGGACCCCGCGCCATTTAACATCGACATGAGGCTCAGCCGTGTTAGATATGAGCACCGGGGTGGTTGTTACCGATTAGTTGCAGAATATTCGTTGCAACTCTACTTTGAACCCATCATAGGTCATGGCTATTTTATTACATTAAATTAAAACATTCATGTTTTCGAGATTAGTATTGTGGGACGCTCAAGCTTTGACGTAGACGTTTACATGCTTATGCAGATATGTATTTTATGATTTTGTAGGTATAATCATACTGTTGATACCATTCGGTCCATTAAAATATTTCTCATACTTGGCTATAAATTTGTCACCATAAATTAAAACAACAATGAACTATCCACTTTCATCATAACATCACGTTTATAACATTTTTACATTTCTTTCAACAAAAAAGTTTGAAGAGCCCTTCCATTGCCACTAACAAAGAAATTAAGGTTTTAAGGGGCCGAAAACTTTTAATTTAGATGATATTCACTCCAGTAATGAGTTATTTCGGCGTCTACATTATTTTCAAAGCCAAGAAGCTAAAAAGATTTATATAAACTGGTTTTATTACACTGTACTTGTTGGTCGAATGAAAGGTTATATAGATATTAAAAAGAATATGTTTGTATCGAAATTAGGTAATCTAAACCATGCTTTGTAAGCAAGTTATTAAACTCCATCTAGAGCCACCCGTTGCTGCCACGACTTTTGGCACATCTCGGAGGGGATGACTGTAAAGATGTCACCCCCTCTAGCGGAGGGCAGGTGGCTGTAAAAAGGCCGCCCCCAGGCACTTCTCGGGTAGGATTGTAAAGGATCCCCCTAAGTCTTGCTGTGCGCTGTGCTGCGCATACGGCGGCACGTGACCATCGTCTTCCCGGGGGTCGCTCAGTGTGAGCACACAGACTCCCCACCTGCGCGCCCGCGAGCCTCGTGGCCCCCACAATGTAATAACGGTTCTGCAGTCTCCTTCTGGAGCATGACGCTCTCGCAGAAGCAGACCACTGCACTCCAATTTTCATGCTGTATGCTTATATGCTTGACGGCACGGTTGGTGCAGTGGCTGACACAGTCGGCTACTGCGTTCCGGGTCGCGGGTTCGATTACCGCACGGAACAAATATTTGTATGATCTGCAGGTAGTTCTTCCGGGTCTGGGTGTATTGTGTGTAGAATTTATGTATGTAAACGCACCCACGACACAGGAGAAATCATAGTGTGGTGCATCCAGGTACCAGGACAATATGACACAGTTAGTGGCCGAGGTACAGTTCTAGTTGAATTTAATAGAAATATCTATTGCGGAGATTTTGACTTTGGAAACTTTATACAATACCGAATAGCAATTCCGGAAGTAATATTTTTGGGTATTTATTTCTTAAAACCTAGTGTGGGCCTGTGTTTTATAGGTTTAGCTGAGATAATTCATGAATGTTTACGTGTCGATATTCATATTTCATACGGATTCCATCATGCCGTAGTAAAACGAAAGTAAAATAGATGTACATACAATAATATCGTACTTTGCTCCATGTCTAAAGGCTGAAGAGCTACTCAAATATTGCATTCCATATCATACAGAGTTTTTTAAAAGTTATGTTTGAGATTTAATGTAGTGGTTCAGAACCAAAGAAGAAATCAAATCAATCGTCCAATTGCATCTATATTTATAAAATGAAAACAGAACGTTGTTTCAATCATGATAGTAATAGGCATGTCTTGCCCTTTGTACATGTCCTTTGTTAATATTTTTTGTTATAGTTTTACTGGTATACCATAGTGAATAAAAAAAATATTATTTCGTAGCGTCTTACTCTATTTTAAGTATTTTATTCTATTTTATTTTATCCTATTCGATACTATGACAGTAACCGCAATATTACTTTTTAAGTTGATAGTTGTGATAAACATACCTATCATACTTTAAAACATTTCTTGTATAGAACCGTACAACAAGGATTATCGATAACAAAACAGGTACCTATTGTTAAACAAAATTAGAACTAACCTAGGTTCGGTGGGGGTCATTTGTCTTAGTTAGCTGTCAAAGTGAAATGTTTCATTATAATTTGCCACTAAGAGCCGTAAAAGAGATTAAGGTTACTTGTTGGTAAAAAGAATATCCAGAAACATGTAATTTGATTTAACAGTGTTTTGTTAACATTTATATTACAAAGATAGTTTCATCATTTCACCCAAAGGATGTCCACTACTGAACAAAAGCCTCTCCCATCGTTTAACACAACCGAGTCATCATTTGAGGGGAATTTGCGATTTTGGTAGCCGGGTTATTGAGCACAGTATGGCTACTGTTCCATAGAATGGGAAGATGCTGCCTATCCCTCTAGTTTAGACTCTTAGTCGCCTTTTATACCATCCACGAGAGGAGATATTACTCCATGTAAGGATGAAAGACTGTTTCTAGTCCACCTGCGCCGGATTGGGTCAGCCTTTCTGCCACTTCCTTCTGCGAGATGACCTCCTCGCAGAGTGGTCGGCTACGGCCTAACCTAACCTTTCTCATCTTGAAATAAGGCCCGTGCGCAGCAGTGTAGTAATGGGCTGATTATGTATGTAATGTTTGCGTATGTTTCAATTTCTATTTTTTTGACTGCGCTCCGGACACATTCCATCGAACAAATTCGGGTTTCTGATGAAGAAGACATCTTCACCAAATTGTGTAGAGTGTGTGGATGTCCAACATGTTTTGATGGAGTGTGTACGAAATGCTGATATGCGAAGTAGATTGTTTGGACAGACAAAAATGTATGATGTTGGTGCATGTAACGCCATCTTGGCTCATCCTCTGTCGGATCAAGCTAAGATGTTGTACAAATTAGCCTCGTTCGTTTAAAATAAGTAATTAAGAGTGAATTGTGATTACTGTTAACTTTATAGGGCTAAGCGATAAAGCCCTTTAAATAAAGAGAAAAAAAATACTATTTTATTTTAACATTTTACCTCTTTCAGGTTAAAATCCTAAAAGTAAGTAATCTGAGCAAAAATAATTAACTGAAAATTGTAACCTATACATAGTTATGAATGGTGAAATAAGTACTGGACTTTCAGCTCTGCTCCGCTCGATAGACCTGCGCAAGGTTTTTCATCAGACAGCACATTTATGCCAATGCATTCTCTATAGGTACTGTGGCGTTTTCAATATCGTACGTGCAATATCAAACAATATGACGTTTAATGTAAACGTAAGGAAAAGCTATATACATATATATATTTTTATACATAGATAGTATAAAATAACATTATGTTCAGTACAATACGTGAAATAGTTCATGCAACTCAAATAACTGACCATATCAGCCATAAAATGTCCACTGCTGGACAAAGGCCCCCCCATAGATCTCCACAAATGTATCGTCATTTTGGGGGAATTTGCCAGTACTCACCACGCTTGGCGGGCGGGTTGGTGAGCGCAGTATAGCTGATTTTCCAAAAGAAGAGACGCTAACCCTCTGGTAAGTCCTTTAGTTGCCTTTTACAACATCCAATTACAATACAAGTTTTCTGGGATTATAAGATCTTGCTATGTTCAATTACTCGTTAATTTATGTGTTAAAATCAAAACAAAATAACAAACACAGCACGTCGTATCAAAGAGCCACTTTAGGTGAAACATAATACGATTCACATTAGAAATCGCAAAATTGTCCAGGGCTTAAACGGCTAAAACGTTATATTTATTTTTGGTGAATCATAATATGATCTCAATACGATCCACATTAGAAATCGCAAAAGGGTCACTTTAATGGTCAGTTCATCATATCGGCCATTTATACGTCCACTGCTGAACAAAGGCCTCCCCCATAGATTTACACAACTGTGTCATCATTTTGGGGGGTATTTGCCAATACTCACCACGCTTGGCAGGCGGGTTGGCGAGCGCAATATGGCTACTGTTTCATAGAAGGGGTGCTGCTGCCCATCCCTCTGGTTTAGATTCCCTTAGTCGCCTTTTACGACATCCACGGGAGGAGATGGAGTGGTGCTATATTCTTAATCCGGACACCACACGGATAGTCAGTTATGGTCAGTTATGCTTAAGTATTATGATTTGCCTAAAGCGGCCTTTTTAGGCCACCACTACACACATGGTAGTAACATTATTTTGTATTATTGTAGTATCAATTTAGAAAACAAACATACTCATACCGTTCACAACATCATTCGTAACAAGGAAAAATTGTCACCTATCTCGATGAGATGGAACGAGGAAAGTTAACAGCATGTTTAGGTTGATATTAATACATCACTGTGGTTGGACATCAATTTATCAAGGAGACAAGGGACTGAGTAGGACCGCAGCGATACTGTCTCTAGTTAAAATTACTTGTAACCTTAGGGGTGAGCCTTCATTCATCTTGCTGCCATTTATCTATCGTTTGTTAATAACTACTGCTGGAGCTGACTGAAAGTTTACTTGGATTGCTTCGGACTTCACGCTCTTTCTTTGTATTGAATCATATTTGACGTTCAGTTTTTTAATGGTACCGTGTCGTTCTCGGCAAAGACCATCCTTCTCTGCTCATGAGTGTCGTAAATCGTGACTAATGGTTGATATCACGTGGTTAGGTAGCAGCATCCTCAGGTATGCTTATAACAACATACTGCGATCACCAAGCCAAGCGTGGTGATTATGATAATATACCCTACGACCGCTTCTTGTATCATTGAGAGGCCCACGTTCAGTACTGGACAATTACGGGCTGATTACATGATGACATACACATAATATGTATATTGTAAAACTAATCTCGTCTTTTGTTTACAATATGATTTCTTTCTACCGAAGACGACAGTGTGGATCGAACTTTATGAACCGACAAAAAGGGTTGCGCATTTAAAACAAACTAATACCAAAACTAATTTGTTTTCGAATTCAATCAAAAGGGGTTTCAAAAACTAATTAGAATCGGAGGGATTATTCTCGAACAGTTTTCTTTTATTTACGAAATAATCCTGAAGAAACAGCGAAATTCACGGGAGTAAGTTCGGAGTTTAATTAGCAGGGTAAAAAGTTTTGCTTTTAGTACCAACCAGGTACGCATTTAATCGATAAGTGAAGCTAGAGAAGTTTGCAAGCTTCAATTGTGTGAGAAAACCGCACTGGTTAATAAATAATTTCCTAATGCGGGCGAGTGAGATTTTGCTTTAAAGAAAAAAAGCAGACAGAAGATAAAATTGTGGATAGCACCCCAAAACACGGCTCAATATAAAGGCATATTTAAATACTCTGCTGCTAAGATATGGCATATGACTTACCTCCCCCTTACATAAACTAATATCCCTACTGACCTTAAAGGAACGTGTATCCAGAGAACTATGGTGTATCCAAAACGTACTATAGCAGATTGTATGTCCATTTACGGCCGAAATGAATAATCAATCTAACCCAAAATCTTTGAATTAGGGATTGACGATTTGTCTGATTTTGCGGTAAGTGGGATCCTAACACAAAAACGGATCAAGTTCATAATATTTAACCTGGGTTAGAATTTATTATTAATTTTATATAAAACAAAATCCACAAAGACCTCTCCGGCGGGGAAACGAACCCCGATCTCCCGCATGACAGGCCCCGGGGATACTCACCAATATACTACCGAAGACGTACAAGAAACCTTGAAAGAAGTTGATACATTCTTCAACAAATAAGATAAATATAAATCTTCATTTTATCATTAATTTCAGCCGTTAACCAATTCTTAGGAATGATTAATTATTAATTCAGCCATGTATTATAGCTATAAGCCATTCGTTAATATAGAGGTGAAGAATAGATAACTGTAATGCTTTCATTTTGAAATTGTATTGATTTATTTGTTGTTAATCAATATAGTACACTATAATTATTGCCATTATTTGAATATACAAAATTAATTCATAATCGTCCACATATCTCTGTTGTTAGCCTCTTTTTGACAATGTTTATTGATGGCCTCATAGACCACGGCATCCCCACTCAGATATTGCCATGCAGTATTTTATTTTTTGGTAGATAAGCTATCAGGCGTGGAGTTGATTATTTGATAAAATTTAGTACTTCAATTTCTATAAATGTTATTTTATGTTAGATTTTTTCATTAAAAATGCATGCCCCGCTTGACGTTTTCCTATATGTCATGGGTACATATTATAGACATAGACACAATCTAAATGCACCACGACCCAGATCCAGAGTAACTAACTGTAGGCAATACAAATATTATAGGATATTTTTGCAGGAATCGAAACCATGATTCGTAGAAAGCTAATCGCTTAGTCACTACACCAACTGTGTCACATTACATTCCACATCAAACAAAAATACCAAATATTAAAATTCCAACTCCTTGGAAGTGTAATTTTATACCTGACCGAATACGTGGTCTAGACGCACATTTAATACTTTATGTACGTTCCTATGCAGCCCGTTTCATTTGATATATCATTCCCAAACGTGTTCCCCTTGAGTTGCCGTCAAATACTGAAAAATGTTTCGCCTCAAAGGAGTGAATGTCGGGACCGAATGCCGCGGAAATGGTATGCCACGGAAAAGGTGGCTCACATCTGCCTCGACGAACGTCGAACGTCAGTAGTTTAATGTCACGGTTTAATGCAATGAAACGGGGAAACTGTTTTGTAGTCACACGCCTTTTGTTTGGTATCATAAAAGGTAATGCCACAGAGAATTTGTGCACCTGTTATGCAAATATTAACAAATAATCTTCATAATAAATAACTAAATTACTAATGGTTTGCTAAGGAAAAGTTCAATCATATCCACGTCAGCAAACGTCGGAAATAATAGTGTAAAATGTAGTGCGATAAAACTGGGAACCATTTGTATTCACGTGCTTTTCGTTTAGTACCAAAACAAAGAGTTCCACAGAGTAATTGTGTAGCTGTTATGCAAATATGAACAGATGCTTATAATCTTTATAATAGATAATTAAAGTACCTATGTTTTGTAACGGAACAGTTCAATCATATCAACGTCAGCAAACGGCGAACAAAATAGTTTACGGTGTAATGCGATGAAACTGGGAAACCTTTTTGCAGTCGTGTGCCTTTTGTTTGGTATCAGAATAGATAGTGCTACGGAGTTTTTGTGTAGCTGTTATGCAAATATTTACAGATGCTTTGTATACATGACAAAGTACCTATTTTTTGAAATGGAAAAGTTCGATCATAACAACGTCAGCAAACGGCGAACAAAGTAGTTTACGGTGTAATGCGATGAAACTGGGAAACCGTTTTGCGGTCGTGTGCCTTTTGTTTGGTATCAGAACAGATAGTGCTACGGAGTATTTGTGTAGCTGTTATGCAAATATTAACAGAGTTTTTATACACATAACTAAAGTATCTGTTTTGCTACGGAAAAGTTAGATCATATAAACGTCAACAAACATCGAATGACATGAAGCTGGACAACCTTTTTGCAGTCGTGTGCCTTTTGTTTGGTATCAGAATAGATAGTGTTACGGAATATTTATGTAGCTGTTATGCAAATTTTAACAGAGACTTAATAGTACATAACTAACGGCCGGATACGCAAAGCCAGTTAATATTAAATCTCGCTTTAACTACTCAAATAGCCTGTTTTCGGTAAAGGATCGGGCGGCTCAAACAGTTAAAACGGGACTTAATATTAACTGGCGTTTCAGTATTCGGCCGTAAATTACCTACATTTTGCTACGGAAAACTTTGATCACATCAACGTCAGCAAACGTTAAACATAACAGTTTATGGTGTAATGCGAGGAAAATGGAAATCCTTTTTATAGTCACGTGCCTTTTGTTTGGCGTCATAGCAGATAGTGCCACGGAGTATTTGTTTAGCTGTTATGCAAATAATATCAGAGACGAATTATAATCTTCATAACACATAATTAAATTACCTTTGGTTTTCTACGGAAAAGTTTGATCATACCTACACCAGCAAAGGTTAAACATAAGAATACAGACCTCTTTAAAGTATCTACTGAATATAAAAATTAAATAATAAGATATACATACATAAAAATCTACATACTATAGTTACGGTCAAATACTGTGGGTAATCCTCGGACTGTGGACTCAGAAAGTTGTGTAGCTGTTATGCAAATAGTTGATGAGTATTTGTGAGGACTATGCAGCTGATCACGGGCTGCTTTATAATGTAAATAAGAGTCATTGTATGGTTTTTCAGGGCGTGCCAAGAAAGGTAACAGATATACCACCCATAAATCTAAATGGCTCACCAATAAAAAGGGTAGATATTTTTAAGTACCTTGGCCATTTGGTTACATCTGCCCTGAAAGATGATGCAGATATTGAACGGGAGCGTAGGGCGCTGTCAGTCAGAGCAAACATGGTGATCCGCAGATTTGCACGATGCTCAACTTATGTAAAGATTACTCTTTTTAGAGCATACTGCACTACATTATACACATGCAGCCTCTGGGCAGACTACACGCAAAAATCGTACAGTGCTCTTCGTGTCCAGTTTAACAACACGTTCAGGATGATGTTGGGGCTCCTCCGCTATTGCAGCGCATCGACAATGTTTGCAGTATCGGGTGTAGATTGCTTCTACACAACAATGCGAAAGAGGGGCACTTCGCTGGTGCGGCGAGTGCGGGGGAGCACCAATAGCATGCTGGCCGCGCTTGCGGAAAGGCTTGATTGTTCCTACATTACCCACTGTTATAGGCTACACGTTGCACGTCGGGAATGAAGGAACAAATCATGCTAGTAATGTTTATATCTGAGAGCAAATTTTATGTTATTTTATTTTAATGTGACTGTGTGTGTTATATGAATTTGTTGAGTCTATGAAACTTGAAATAAATGTTATTATTATTTCTCTCTATTACACGGGTTTATATCCCCGGGGACCCCGGTCCTTTGATAGGCTTACGCAGGGACATGGGTCCAACACGCAGAGGCCCTTTAGAGAATTTTAATCTAAAATGTAATGGGACACTAACCGGGAACTGTCCATGGCTACACTATAAAATGTAGTCTCAGATTGTCCCTGGAGGTGTAAAACTATTGTATACTATGGAAACTACAATTATAAGGTCTATTGTAATGGGTGCTAAATGGATTATATACTTCTAAAAACGGAAACAACGGCGTCTGCCTTTCAACCTTTAAAGTGAAATTCTGTGGCAGATGGTGACTCGCCACTCACAAGATGGGCCCCCTAAATGGCCACCACTACAGGCGACAAGGAGCAACACCGGTGGGAGTGGCTAGGGGTGTAGAGAGGTGCGGCACCAGTTTCACCATCGCGCGTGTCGAAGACGGACTCGGACTGCCCAGAGGGGTTTTATTATTATTATTATAAATACATAGGTTTAAAATAATAATATACAATACGTACTATTTATCATTTCAACCATGCCCGTAATCGCCAATTAGGATTCCAGCGTATTCAAAAAGTATTCCCGAACTTTGGGTTTAAAAGAAAATTTACTTGGCGCTTTCTTTATATCACGGGGCAGCTCGTTCCATATTTTAATGGTTGCGACGGCAAATAATTTCAAAATAAAACCTGTACGGTGGGAAGGAAACCGATGAATCAAATTCTCGCCAGCACGCAGGTTGCGGCTATGGCAGCTACTCCACACTAGAAAAAATCTTTTGAGATAATCAGGAGCACAAGAATAGTTAATAATGGAGAACAGGAGACAAAGAGATCCCAGTGATCTCTGACGGATAGGCAGCCGTTTAAGCTGGGAACTGTTTAAGAGATGTGTCCATACTTCCAAAGTCCAAAAATGAAGCGAATGCAGTTATTGAGAAGTCGAACTAATTTGTTGAGAAGGTATTGGGATAAATCCGAGTAACAAACATCCGCATAATCAATTACAGGAAGCACAACGGACTGGACCAGAAGGGTTTTAGTGTTAGATGGTAGAAAATGCTTAAATCTATAGAGCGATCGCAGTATGGCATTACGACCGCCTGCGGATGCAGTATGCGACCAAGCGCGTCGTGGAGGCCGTCCTGCCGCTCTTTGGAGCCTAGCTCAGAAAGAGCGAGCGCGTCACCTACCGCCTGACACAGGTGCTCACCGGGCACGATTGTTTCGGTGCGTACCTGCACAAGATAGGACGTGGGGCCACGGCACAATACCACCATTGTGATAGCGACCAGGACACCGCACAGCACACGCTCGAGGCATGCCCTGCGTGGGCCGCCGAGCGGCGGATCCTGGTCAATCGGATCGGGCAAGATCTCTCTCTTCCAGCAGTAGTGTCGGCTATGTTGGCAGAGCACGAAAACTGGAATGCAGTAGTCTCCTTATGTGTGAGCGTTATGCTCCAGAAGGAGACCACAGAGCGAGATCGGGAGAGGGCCGATCCTGCTCGAAGAAGGAGGAAACGGCGCCGGGGTAACAACCACACTGGGGCCTAATTATCAGACGCCTGAAGCCCCCTGCCGTTGCTAAAAGGCGGGGGACCTCTGGGTTCGCGGGTGCATAGATTGGGGAATCTGCGTGCCTGCACCGAGTGACCCAAGAGATGACAGCAGCACGCATGTGGTCACGTGCTGCCGTGGGACGCTTTGTCCCTTGATCTCTACTACAATCCCCCCGGGGGGATGACCGCTTTACAGTCATCCTCTCCGAGATGTGCCTATAGGCGTGGCAGCAGTGGGCGGCTCTAGTATGATCATACGAGGACCTGGAGCCTCCCTTAGGTGCCGAAGATGACCGCTCTAGTGGTTTAGCTGGTAGGAGTCCGGCATGCCCCTTCGCCCTTCCCCGGGGCGAAGTATGTTCATGAAGAATATCCACTGGGCACCAATAAAAAAGAAAAAAGAAAAAAAAAATGGCATTACGACTAACCTGTCAGACTTGCTTATTCCAACTTTGCCTATCATCAATATGTAAACCCAAATCCTTTAAGTCAGGCTATAAGGAAATAACTGTACTGTCGAATGTAATCGGCGTAAGGTGACAGGCTTGACATTTACCGACGTTCACGGCAACTCCAAAATTACGTGACCAGTCTCCGATCGTATTCAGGTCAGCATTAAGGCTAGAAATACTATTATTTAAATTGCCGATGTCAGCTTGAGCGTATAATTGCAAGTCATCACCATACAGATGATAAGAGCATTTGAGGATGTTAGATAAGGAATTGATAAATAATTAAAACAAAACTGGAGAGAGTATACCGCCTTGTTGCCAGGTTGCACCGGTCAGATAATTTCTGATCAGCACGTACTGCTTGTTGGTAACCACGAAGATATGATGAAAATCAACTCTGAGATGACGACGACAATCCGATTTGTGATAGAATGGCGAGGAGAATATCATGGTCCACGGCATTAAATGCATTGCAAAAGTCTATTATAATGAAAACCGTAAGTTTTGAATTTTCCATACCACACAGTTAGTTTTATGTTTCAAACCAGACATCCTTTTTTATATTGGTATATCTAAAAAGTCTTCTACAGCGAATTTCTCTTTAATGTATTGATTTGTGAACGTTGGAATGGTTTCATTTCTTTTTATAGGTGCATCAAAATTGACCGATACCAGTTGCACAGGAGCTGCGGTATACCACCAAAAATACAGAATCATTTTAAAATTCAAATGGCCTAAGGAGTCTTCTGTTTTCACGGGTGAATGCGTGGCAATTTTTGAAGCAAGACTTTTTATAGAATCACATAATATTAATATGGGTGTAATTTTCACGGATTCCTTGAGTTGTCTTCAAGCTATGAAGCAAAGTCCTTTCAAGAGTAAATTAAGCAGTCCTTTTCATTTTCAAATTTAAAAATCTCTTTTCTATTGTAAAAATATTCAATTGGTTTGGATATTGGGTCCTTCTGGTATCAAGGGAAATTAATGCGAGACGCAGTCGCAAAAAACACTGTCACAACAAAATCTGCTGATCTTAAATATTATAGTTATTTGGGCTATGATTTGCTGAGTCTTCCAAAAATGTATTTGCAGGCTTTATGGCCAGTGCAATGGAATAAGTGCATAAGTACAAGTCAAAAGAAGGGTCGTTTTTATTATGAAATTCAACCCAGCATATCACCAAAACCATGGTTGTATCGGTATAAGAAGGTATCTAATAATAGTAATAATATACTACTTAGAATCAGTATTTTAACCGCTATATTACTTATATTTAAAATAGCAGGCAAAACTACTTCTCTGTTGTATCTGATAGCTACACTACACAATAAAATATGTAAAAACTACTTATTTGTAAGTATTTCTACTTATACTAATTACGGTATATTTCATACTATACAAACACCTCATATGCAATCTATATATATTTACATGCTACATATATACAGTACTTTTACGCCTATATTATTTACAATTAAAACAACAGGCACAACTACTCATCTGTTGTATTTGGTAAATAAACTACACAATAATATATATAAAAACCACTTATTTACAACTGTTATTACTTACACTAATTACAGTATATTACATATACAATTAACCTATATGCAATCTATATATAACTTATTCTACCTTGGATATATACATATACATACATATTTTACACATGTTATGAATAAAAATGATTCGTAGCAAATATGTCAAGTTTGGACTACTGAACGCGGGCTCTCTGGGGACTAATTAAGACGAATTTTTGCTGGCCATGAGCCGCCACGCTGTGGATATCATGGCCATCAACGAAACATGGCTTCGTCCAGGAGAGGAAGGCAGAGCGCCCAGTGTTCCTGGTTATAAACTAAAACACATAGCACGACCTACATCAATACGAGGTGGGCGAGGTGGAGGCGTCGCCTTTTATATTAGAAATAGCGTAACCGCACGAGTTAAAGCCCATCCTCAACACCCCGATGTAGAGCAGCTCTGGTTGAGCTTAAATGTAAACAGGAAAAAGTTACTTATTGGTACCGCATACCGTCCTCCATGGTTAGACTTGGCTCTTTTTCTTGAGGGTATAACTGATAGTATTGGTGCTTTAGCCCCTTATGACTACATAATATTTTTAGGTGACATAAATGTAAATCTTTTGGATGTCAATAACATTAAAACCAAAAAACTAACCGACTTTTTCAGCTACACTAATCTCATTCAGGTTGTCCAAATCCCGACACACTTTAAAGGTGACAGCAGCTCACTCATTGACATCATTTGCACTGATGTCAAAGTCCGCAATGTTGTGGTTGATCATGTTAGGGAGCTTGGTCATCACTCGTTTATTTCCTGTGAGACTGTTTTCAAGAAGGAGAAGGTGAAACCAAGAATGGCTATATATCGCTCACTCTCAGACATTTTAGAAGACTGCTTCATCATCGATTTAAATATGATACCATGGCCAGCAATAGGAGACCTAAGTGATGTCAATGCAATGGTGCAAACTTTCAATTCATATATAACACAATTATTTGATCTTCACGCTCCTCTTAAGAGGAAAACTTTCAACAACCGTCCTACACCTTGGATTACGGATAATATACGATTGATGTTTAAACTACGAGATGAAGCCAGAGCCAGATCTCGTAAAACCAGAGCATTGCATCACAAAGAATATTATCTGGACCTTAAACGACAAGCAGCGTCAGCACTAATTAATGAAAAAAAGGCGTACTTCACACAACATATAAATAAAAATATTAAGAACCCTAAATTACTATGGCGTAATTTAAAAACAGATGTACTTCCTGATCATAATGAGAGATTACTACCAAGCCACTTTGACAATCCTGATTTGATCAATGCTGCATTTTTGGATGTGCCAGGAAACTGCAATATAAATACACAACAACTTTTATACTTTGATGTCAACAGACATAGTACAGCCAATTTCACAATGACAGTAACTAATCAGGAGTCAATTATGAAAATCATTAGGAGTATAGGGACAAACGCGCAGGGTGTTGATTGTATCAGTTTGGACATGATATCTCTCACTTTACCAACTACATTGCAGGCCATAACAGATATCATAAACAGATCTATAATCACTCACACGTTCCCTGAACTTTGGAGAAGTGCTATAGTACGGCCTATCCCTAAAAATAATAACCCTGGAAATTTGAAAGACTTGCGACCTATTAGTATTCTTCCTTGCTTGTCAAAGGTCTTGGAACGTGTGGTATATACACAGGTTATTGCATATTTGGAAGAAAATAACATTCTCCCTGATCATCAGTCTGGGTTCAGGAAGGGTAGGGGAACTGCAACGGCGCTTTGTGATGTTGTGGGTAATATCCTGGAGGCACGTGACCGGGGAGAGGGATCAATTCTTGCCCTGCTCGATTTTTCCCGCGCTTTTGATGCTATTAATTGCACTCTACTGCTTGCGAAGTTGGCCTATTATGGATTCGACAACGGCGCAGTGGAGTGGTTTAATAGTTATCTGATGAATAGGTCACAATATGTGGAAATTCGGAATGAAGACGGCACAACGGTCTCTTCCCTCCCCCGGCATGTGTCGAGGGGAATCCCACAGGGATCGATTTTGGGCCCATTGTTGTATATCCTATATAGTTCTGATATCATCGAGTCCTTCATAAACTGCAAATATCATATGTATGCAGATGATATTCAGTTATACATATCCTTCAAGGCTGATGAAACGTTAATGGCAGTGCAGATGATAAATGAAGATCTGCAGAGAGTGGTAGACTGGTCTAAGGAGAACTCGCTGGTACTGAACCCAGTTAAATCAAAATTTATGGTACTGGGCACTAAAAAGCAAGTTAGTGCAATAATGTTAGCTAAACCTGAGATAAATATTATGGGAAAGAAAATTGAAAGAGTGGAGGTTGCATGCAATCTAGGGCTGACACTAGATCCAGAGCTGCGTTTTGAGGCCCATGTCACCAACACACTAAGAAACTGTTTTTACAGGTTAAAAGTCTTATATGGAATACGTGACTACCTAAGTATACCCATTAGGAAACAACTCGTGGATAGTCTGGTACTCTCGAAATTAAATTACTGTGACATAGTCTACGGACCATGCCTGCTTTCGAGAACGGAACGCCTGTTACAACGTATACAGAATGCCTGTGCTCGTTTCTGTGTCAATATCCCAAGAAGGAGCCATATTACACCATACTTGAACCAAAACAAAATAATGAAGATGGCTGCCAGGAGAAAGCTACATTTGGCTGTTCTGTTATTTGGTATTAACACTAACCAAAAGCCACAATATCTTTATCAGAAATTAACTTGGAAACAAGACCAGTACCAATATTGCATCCGCTCCACAGTTAATCCATTGTCAGTCCCAAAATACAAAACTGCAGCTTTCAGAGGAAGTTTCAGGTATGCTGCCACGCGCTGTTGGAATAATATTCCACCACCATTGCGAGGCCTGCAAACAATACAAAATTTTAAATACCATTTTAAGAATTTACTAATGAAAGAACAATTATCCATACCGCATTAATAACTTGTACTTATAATAGTTTTCAACTGTACCTTGTGGGTCATAGTCTGCAGTTCTAGGCTCGGAATTTTCCAACTGCACGGGGCAACGGTACGTCACCAGCTGGAGGCCGTCTGCAATCAATTTTCAATAAATTATAGCTAATCTTATTCAATTTTTTAATATAACTTAATAGTATTAGTATTATTATTCTTTAATCCTCAATTTATTTCACATTAATTTAGTATTAGCATAACATAACAATAATCGCATTAGAAAAGTTTACACATCTCGTACCTGGTCTGCTATTACATATTTCCAAGAACCTCTGTATTCTGCGCATCTCTGTTATACTTATCTTCGTAAGATGCGTGTTTTACAATTTACATACGGCGGGCAAACAACCACAAATATACGCACTGGAGTCTGGACATAACACTAAACAGAACTGAACTTTTACAAACTCAGATATTTATGTTTATAAAAACTGACATTAGTCATTATAACTACATTATTATTGGAATTCCTTTCGCAGACATAATTCAATTATGTAATCAATTCGACAAAGTGTCAACAGTATTGAGCTGCGCTAGCGCCTGGTCGACCAGCGGCGACTGGCGGCGACGCGGCCTAATGTTGCCAATAATTTATATTATATATTTTTTGTATTTGTTTGTATTTTTATTTTATTTTAACTGCTGTTTTCATATTGCTTTTTATATTTTATATACACTATACACTATTATATCATTAAACACAATAGATATATTATTCTTGAGTATCTTCATGTTATACGCACGTCTTGTTTTATATTGGATTGACTGCACCGAGTGACGTCACTATCGACGCAGGCTGTCGCAGAATATCAGCGCTGTGGGGATGCCTCTCCACAGTAGTATGCTGAGCGACAACCATTTTGCACGGATATGGCGCATATCTTCCCAACAGGATTTTTATTTCATTGCTTTAATCAAATTGTTTTTATTTTTGTCTTTGTTGTAGGTATGTGCCTTATAGTGCAAATAAAATACTTTTCTTTCTTTCTTTCTAAATCAGTTATATCTGTCCTTTGTAGAATTCGTATAGTTCATTGTTGTTCTCCTGTCTTTTTACATAAAATTCGTGTTAGGGATTCGTCTCTATGCGAATTTGGGTTGGAAGATGGTAGTTTAAACCATACATTTTGAAATGCCACAATAATTTTTGATTTCTTGATTTATTGTCCTAAATTAAAAATTTCGATACCAATAATTTTTTCTATCTTCTGTCATATTCTTCTCAAGAGCTTTAAGAAGCTTTGATGTTTTTTTCCATAGTAATGACATAAGATTGTAACATGTTACTTGCCTTAAATATTCGATAAAATCTGTACATTAACTCACGTTTCATCAATTAGTTTTACCTGTAAAAATGATTCCTACACACGGTCTTTCATGACACTATAGGCATTGGCAGAATTGTCGACACCGGCACTGTTTGTCATGTTGAAAAATTGAATTGAATTGATGTATTTACTGTAGAAGAGAAGAATAAAATCTAGTATTAAGTTGATTGCATAAGTTTAATTTATTCCATTCTGTAGAGTTTCTGAAAATTTGCCCGGTTATTGAAAACAAACACTGTATAGAAATCTACCTTAATACCTATTACTGAAATGAATCAGTTACTGCTGTTTCTGTATTTACCTTATCATCTAACCAATCTGAATTTCTACCAACTTATGGAACTTCGTAATATTCAGCAAGTAGTCCAATGGTTGCTAGTTAATACATACATTCACCCCGAAACAATATCGGTGTGCAATTCTGGCGCTAAGTGCTCCCCGTGGGCGAAATATACGCAGAATATCCCTACTTGTATTGTTCTGTAATTGATATTACTGTACTGATTGGTCAAATAAAATGTTGCATTATCTTTTAATCAAGATCATTTTGTTTTTATATATTTACTTATTGAGGTTTACCTATATTAATATAGGATATTGCCCGTTTAGCTCCAAGTCATGAATAGGAGTACGTCATCTCATCCCGTGGGTGTCGGAGAAGGCGACAAAGGAAGTTTGGAACTTGGTGCGTACCACTACGCAATTTGGGTAACCACCAGCACTAGCATACCCAAAGAGGGTTGGTGTAAATCAGGTGGCCGACAGCATACACAGCATAGCACAGCGCACAGGGACGCTTCGGGGGATCCATTACAATCCCCGGAGGAATGACCGCTTTACAGTCACCCTCTCCGAAATAAACTTACAGGCATGGCACCGGTGGGTGGGTGATCATACCAGAACCTGGAGCCACCCTTAAGTGCCGGAGATGAACGTCCCAGTGGATTTAGCCGGTAGGAGTCCGGCATGCCCCTTCGTTTTTCCCCAGGGTAGAGGAGGTTTATGATGAATTTACACAGGGACTAATAAAAACAATTACATATATTATTGCACCGACTCCAACAGCTTGGAACCATGGTAGGAAGAAGAAGAGTCACAGTATAGATTTAAGTAGATCGATAGTGGATAGGGTGAAGTATTTGTAGAAGTACTGCTAAACCAAATACGACGACTGATTACCTCAAGGCGGCGTCAAATAAATACACTTCAGCATTACGTCAGACTGTCGGTACTTAGTAACAATAAATCATATTGAGGCAATAACAAGCAACAAACGTAATACCTAAACAGAAACTATAGTAAAAACTTGCTCTATTAAGATAGTGAGTGTTACCAATGCTTAGGGACTTCAATAATATGGATTTATATGTACATTCTTCTGCAGTCATGTCGTATTCTGGTATGGACTTAATGAATTGATTTTGGTTCCCGTATTCTTATGAGATGGAGATTTGAGAGAGTACAAAAGAGATAAATAGCCAATGTTGGTTCTGGTAGTAGGCAGTTGGAATATATTGGTTACCTATGGGGCTATGGGAGATTGTAAGCGGTATGTTTAAATATATGTGTGCTACCAATTTGCTGTTGTCGATCTGACCGTTTAATAGTTCGTGAAAAACCATGTAGCAAAGTCGCTAACGTAGATATGTTGTTTTGAAATTTAAGTAAATCAGAATGGTATAGAATGCCGCAAAAATGCCTAGTATCGAAGTTGTTCAAAAGGCAAAATGGTCCTGCAGGCGTAATTAAAATGGTTGGTATAATTATATGCATTATAGTCCAATCATCACACAATTCAAGCATATGAATTGATGAACATTTTACCACCACCCCGCCTCATTCCGTGGGTGTCGCAAAATACGACTATGGGTTTAGCCGGAGAATAGGCAGCAGTGTCCTTCGAGTATATTTGAAACTCAACTGCGATCGCCAACGCCAATCCCAATAAGCTGTCTGCTCACAAACACAAACCCATAACAGTCGTTGTGGCAATCTTTTTGGGAGGCTTCTGTCCAGCAGTGGACGTTTTTACGGCTGGGATGATGATGATCATGATGATGAACGTAACTTAACACAAAATACTTATATCATTAGAAACACATATTTCAACAAGCATTCATAAACAAATCGAAACATTTGGCACATGACATAACATCAACAACATAATAGGTTTCCCCGCTGCTCAAATTTTTTCTATTTTGAGCTTCTTTACAAATAGAGTACGGACTATTTTTGTACTTCCTGCCAATGTCCGGGCCCGTGTCACAGACTCATTTCCTTTAATTCCGATCCTCGTACGAGGCGACCTTTATTATAAGTCAATTGGTTTTCATATCGGCTTGCGTGAAGGAACTCTTGTATGTAGGGTTAATGTGGTAACGAACTTGTATCCCAACAGGAAACAACTTTTAATTTGATTAGTTCTCTCTATCTTAACTTGTAACAAGCGATAGTTACAAAGTTTTTTTTTCCAGCTGCAACTAGTTAACAAGTTGAGCATTATTAATTACTGGTCCCTGTCAGAGCGAACAACATTGGTTTAAATAATATATGCGAAAAACCAACGTGTTCAGTTACTCTTGCAGGCTTTAAAAATGTTAACAATGTAAATTCAATTACTTTTCACGTCCGTTAAACTAAAAATGTTTCTGATTTTTTTTATATTTGCATATATAAAAGAAATCTTTCACCTCCATCTGTGATCACAGATACATTAAATGACTTCAAACTTTTATAAATAGACTTAATTGTGACAGTTTCATCACGCAAGCGATAATAGTTGAAGAGGCTATGAAAATAAGGAAGCATTTAGCTGGTTTAGTCATTCGCCTGGTGGTAAGCGTTATACCTGCCCACAACATCTCTCAAGCCTACTGGGCTTTTACATTTACACATTACACTCGCTACATCGCACTTCTAACCGGAATACAGTAATTTCTAAAGTTCAAACATTGCTTAAGCGGCAAATATCTGGTACTGGGGTGGTACCTACTTAGTCGGCCTCTTGCAATAACAGAGCTACCACCAGTAAATTTTATTTTTAAATTCAAATAAGGAACATTACTGTTGTAGTTGTAGTGCAGTATTAATATATTTGAGTCTTATAACATCAGCCAGGTATAAAATATTGTGTGGGATACACATCAATATCAAAGTTTTTAGTAACATTACTATGGGACACAAAATAACATACATAAAAAAATTACTGTCTTCTTTCATAGACATCTAGTTTACGTGGGCCAATGGACTTTGAAGTATGTTTAGCGTAGCATAGTCTCTCAAGACTTTAGAGAATTGATTGATACAACGGTTTTTCGGTTCCAGTCTTTGATTTAAGTTAATTGGGTAATTAGTAAACTTTAACTGTTCGGAGCAAGTCAATTTATTATTCCAACTACTATAAATTGACCCCGTTTAAAAGACAAGTTTCCTTTCCAACTGTGAATTTGATTTTAGATAGAGAACTTTTCGCTTACGGAGATTGCTATCCGGAACAATCGCGGAAAGGTTCTTCTCTAGGAATTATTGTAGAAAGTGGTATTTTAGAGAGTAACAATGTAAGATATAATCAGTTATCTATCTCTTGATAGCAAATAAGAAAAAGATAATTCGTACGGACCGTTATTTATTTTCACTCATTCATATGTAGGTGTGTGGTGCCGGCTCAGAATTCCACCACCCCATCTCCTCCCATGGGTGTCGTAAAAGTCGACTAAGGGATTAGCCGGAGGATGGGCAGCAGCGTCCTTCGAATACATTAACAACTCAACTGCAATCGCCAACCCGTCTGCCAAGCGTGGCGATTATGGCAAAACCCCCCAATAAGCCCACAACACACCCATATCGGTCGTTGTGGTGATCTTTATGGGAGGCCTGTGTCCAGCAGTGGACTTCAATCGGCCGAAAATGAATATGTAGGTACTAAATAGTGAAGCTTGATCTCCGTAGCATATCGTAGTAGACCCTTTAATTTGGTAGCATATACCGGTAATTTTTTTTTGTTTGATGTCCTTCTCGCAAACATTTCTTGGAAATGTGGCTGCTTAACTTGACAATTTCTGGTGGAGCCAGAAAAGGCCACCAGCCAGGCTTAAAATTAATATTATAAGCTAAGCAATTACTCCTACGGCGCCCACTGGGACTGGAATCTTGGCTTAGGGCGTTGCTGAAAGGCACTAGCCATTATTTAGGAAACAGCTGGATCGGTATGATTTATATATTTAAGGCTCGGCACGGGCCGGCGCTAGCACGGGATGGGGGCAGAAATTAATTAAACGAGATGGTGGTGTCGCGGCGATAGGCCTCCGCGACGTCGGTGAGGGTGGAGGTAAAATTGACTAATTGTTTTACTTTATACTAACCAGTGACAAGAAGAGTGTCACCAGATGATAAGCATCGCGCTTGACCATTACAATTGTCATGCTACCTAGGACTGGTCCTATGGGGCAACACCACATTGCGCTCATCATGCGTCCCTTATGTCCAGTAACTTCATTAGGCACAGTGTCATTTAAACCAGAACGCAGTAAAGTATAAACTCTGGTTTGAACACTGCTTGGCAGTAGGATATTTGGCACTGCAGTGGTACCTATATAGCTGGACTATTGCAATAAAAGATCTACCGCCACTAATACGTAGAAAAGATAAAGTTCTGCTTACCTTTCAAAAGATCGAATGTAAAAACAAATATTGTTACGATTGTATAAACTCGATTCATCAAATCATTATTTAAATAATTTCCCCATCTTGCCTTCCAACGGGTATCACATGCATTATTTATGAGTGCCGGAACAAAACAAATAAAACATTGAAGACGTTTGAAAACAAGATATTTAAGTTTATTGGGAACAATACGGAAACATTTTTATTTATTCTTCTTTGACGCTAAGAAAGTATTGGTATTGATTTAGATAAACCGCTATTTACTAATGTTTAGTAAGTGCCTTAAGTTTTTACCTAAGGTACTAGATATGAAATTGCTTAGGTACTTGTAGAATGTTTCTCTGTTCGAAGTTAATTTCTTTTTCGTTTGTCAGTTCAAAGTCAGTTGTATCCTCGTCTAAATTTAATGATATAGACAAAACCGGACATGTGCGAGTTAAACTCGTATGGAGAGGGTTCCGTACGATGAATATATTATCTACAATGTTTTTTTTAAATCTGACTCAAAGTTTGTTCTAACTAAATTAATTTATCCTACGAAAAAACTTAACACTGTAGTTAAAAAACCCAAACGTTCCAACTGGAAATGTAAGTTTGTACGCACAATATTGAAAGATTTACTATGTTATTTAAAACCATACATTCCTTGTAGCCGTGTGGTGCCGGCTCAGAATGCCACCACCCCATTTCATCCCGTGGGTGTCGTAAAAGTCGACTAAGGGATTAACCGGAGGATGGGCAGCAGCGACCTTCGAGTACATTAACAACTCAACTGCGATCGCCAACCCGACTGCCAAGCGTGGCGATTATGGCAAGACCCCCCAATGAGCACACAACACACCATATTGGTCGTTGTGGTGATCTTTGGGGGAGGCCTGTGTCCAGCAGTGGACTTCATTCGGCCGAAATGATGATTCCTTATAGGTTATCCTGTAATATATAAGTAAATAACAATAATGGGTATGGATTCAAAATTTAGGCTCAGTAGTTTAGGAGGTAAAAGTCAATGGTAATTTTTCATCTACTTTTGAAATAAGTTTGAAACTATTTATTTTGATCTTATCATCATCATCATATCAGCTACAGGTCGTCCACTGCTGAACAAAGGCCTCCCCCTTAGATCTCCACAACGAGCGGTCACAAGCCGCTCTCATCCAACGACTCCCAGCGACCCCCACCAGGTCGTCTGTCCATCTCGTTGGAGGTCGTCCTACGCTGCGTTTTCCGGTGCGCGGTCTCCATTCGAGAAACTTTTTGCCCCAACGGCCATCAGTTCTACGAGCAACGTGCCCTGCCCATTGCCATTTCAGTTTACTAATCCTTGCAGCTATGTCGATAACTTTTGTTCTTCTACGGATCTCCTCATTTCTGATTCGATCTCGTAGAGAAATACCAAGCATAGCTCTCTCCATAGCTCGCTGAGTGACCTTGAGCTTTCTTATGAGGCCCATTGTAAGTGACCACGTCTCTGTTCCATATGTCATCACTGGTAACACACACTGGTTGAACTTTTATAAAACAATTACGCCCAGTAATATTACTAGCTACAGTGCCCTTTAAACCAAAGCACATTATTGTTTAATCAGTGACTTAAAAACTATAGCTGCAGATTTTTGGTCTCTGCGGTGAATATATAGCGGTCAATAGGTAGGCTATTTGAACTATTGCAATGGGATAAAACCACCAGTAAAACGTTTGAAAAAACTGGGTGCTGCGATAGGGTCACGCATAAAGCTGTTAGTATTTATCTTAATAGTTATACCGCGCCCTTAATGTTAGGGACGTGTTAATGATAACGTGCTTAAATCGTCGATCACTACTAACAGTGTCGTCTTTA
Source organism: Diloba caeruleocephala (assembly GCA_947459985.1). Lineage (NCBI taxonomy): Eukaryota > Metazoa > Arthropoda > Insecta > Lepidoptera > Noctuidae > Diloba > Diloba caeruleocephala. The sequence goes on from OX381618.1 coordinate 12,591,793, forward strand.
TGATAGGCCACTTCGGCACCAAGGAGTACCTCCACATAACAGTGCTTAGTACGACGGATACTTGCAGATTCTGTATGGATAATCAAGAGACAATGCTGCACATTTTGTACCTTCTAGGAATGGCTTATCCATCACCTGATAACTTTGCGCGGCTCCAGGCATGTTTGCGAAGTACCGACAGAGACTCTTTGATTTACCAACAGAGCAGTAGTGCGGGAAATTGGGCAGCACAATGGACCCAACAGGCTTAAGTGTTTTCGGCTGAAGCTGACTTCGGGAGAGCCACAATAGAATAGAATAGAACAGTATCGTCTCTGTGCTGCGCTTAAAAAATGAATGGGGAAGTAATACGCAACCTGAACAGTAATAACATCGAATATAATATACTTGTTTACTTACCAAACGAGCATTTTCATAGTCCAAATTATACAAAATAACAACGTAATTTATTGACGTCATCCTCACAATACGGCAATCAACGAAGTTAGGTTTATTAGATCGTTTCAGTTCACGGAAATTTTTGTTTTAATTTGTTATGGTCTGATTAGTCGGTAAATAACGAGTTCTCGTCAACAGCTTGATGACTTCCTGTTTAGCTGAAATTAATTTTGAAAATTAATAATATGAAGTGAATCTTAATGAATTGTAGGAGGGTAATATTTTAGACAATGTGTGTTTAAAATAGGACACAAAAACCGGACAAGTGGGAGTTAAACTCGCGAGAAGGTTCCGAAAATGCTAAATATATTTATCTATTGTTGAATTTGGTATTATAGCAATAACTTATCCTAAGAACAAACTTAATACCATAGTTGAAAAACATGTTTTCCCATACATTACAATCACAAATGCAAGTTTGTAAGCACAATATTGAAGATTTACCATGTTACTTTAAGACCGTAGAGTTCTTATAGGTTTTCCTGTAGTTTAGGTAAAGAGCGTTATGATTAATTCATAATTTTTCAAGGTTACCCCCATATTCGAAACTTATTTATTTACGTTGCACTTACGTTTTTTGGTTGCAGAAATCCATATGCTTACCAAATTTCAATTTAATCGGTCTGGTAGATTTGGAGCAAATTGGCTGTGACAGGTTCCGCCGTTTTTACCTTCAGACATTCGGAAATTTTCACCCGCCGTTTAATTGAAAAGAGTTGGAATATTGATAAATAATTTGGAGTACTTCGGCCTAGACACTTGAGATAGAATATGTATATAAGTATTGGATTTCACAAGTTTTAATGTTTTTACGTGGACCCTAATTACTTTTCTAAAATCAAAGGAGCCTAAGTTATTCCTTATGACATCAGCCATCCTTCCAGCCATTTCGGAGATTACCGGGAACAAACAGACAGACAAAAAATTAAAAATAGTGTTTTTTGTTGTAGGTACAAAGGTAAAAAGCTGTTACGTTGACATTACAAACAGACACTTTTATTTATTTGTATAGATTACAAAAATGCGCATTCCTTGTATTTTATAAACACAATGTTATGAAGTGTATTGCGTTTTATTTCTTGCGCACAATATAGTTAGGCAATAAGGTAAGTTAGGTAAAGTTTAATTTGGTGGAATAGCTAAGTGATAAGCTTACTGTGCTACATGTAGCGTTGCGCTACGTGAAGGCTCGACATAGCCCGGTACAAATAATAATATACTCTACCATCTGGTAGATGCGGGTTTGGGTACACGTGAGAGGTCTGTAAATCGAACAAGAAATTCTACATGAATTCGAATATCACCGAATATCATGATGACATTCGTAAAATAATATTTGGGGTAATCGAACGCACATTTTTGCGAAGCCCATTTTCTACAATGCCAAATCATTGAAGCGCTATTTAACCGATGGATTATTTGGTCTCTGGGGCATTTCGAATAGCCACATGTACCAACTCTCATGTCACCGATTGTACTTTGGTATTCGTTAAACTATCGTGAGCACCAGTGATAGCATAGTAGTTGAACGCTTGCCTTCCATACAGGAGGATCCGAGTTTAGTCCCAGCCCGCACCTCTGATTTTTCAGATTCACGTACGGATTAGAGTTTGTTTATCACTTACATTCATGGTAAAGAAAAACATCGTGAGGAAAACTGCACACTGGAGGGGGCTCCAAAATGTTATCAATGGTGTGTGTAGTCTGCCAACCCGCACTACCCCAGCGTAGTCCACCACGTTTAGGGCCATGCCCGGGCTGATTACATAAACTATAGCGTAATATAGGAACACTAACCTCTTGTGATAGTGTAATGGTGATATGCGTTTGAAGAAATGTACTATCAGTGACATAGGAGTTTACATATGTGGCTATTCGATGAAATGGCGCATCGATTGAAAATGAATACGAATAATAATTTAAGCATCCAGTAATATTTTATTGATGTTACAGTTGACCGCCTCTTGAATAACTACATTCGATTCGTTTTTAATCTACGTATTTATGAATATTGGTTGGCCATACAGAACGCTTCTAAAATGGTTGCCTGTCTAGCAGTATAGAGCGCAAAGGGCATCGACAACCCTTGTTCTCCTTTCTAGTTTCTCCCACTTACTTTACTTCATGTTTTGATTATATACTCATATGCTTCAATACTGACAAGAATCTTAATCAGGATGGCTACCAGTCGCAAGTCTTTTAAAAGTAAACTACGTAAATACTTCCTCAATTCTTTGGCAGAATCATCTATATGTTAATTCTTCCTAATAAATTATTAATATGTATGTATATATTATTATTGCATGGATTTATTATTATATATGTACGTCTATTTAGATCATGTTAACGATTTAAAACATCTTGTGTAAATTGCGTTTCATTGTTTGACTGCTCATACACTGTTTTTGCATGTACCATGTTTTATCTCACGTCACCCTAAGGTTGAAGTCCGCCTCTGCACAATTTTAGTTCATAAAGTATTAAATAAATAAACGATTCGTGGATTATCATTACACCAATTAACAAGCCTTTCTGAGGCCATAGTGGGGCCTCAGAAAGGCAGAAATGTTTTAACGCTGAATAGTAATACAACCAATAGTCCTATTCGTATTCGTTATTTGTAGGTAACACATAAAAAATGCCATTTGTAAAATACTCAAGTAACCGTTCCCTAACACGTCATAACGGCTTTATATTAGCAAGCTCCTCACCTAAGAATATCAAACTACCCTTTTCCATTAATGGACTCCTACTAGCAATGCAAGATGATACGCAACTAATACGCCCCATATATTGCCTCCAGATCACTGTGAAACTGTGCCAGATACGAACAACCCACAAAAATGTAACGAATTCATGTAACTTTATCCACTTCATACAAGTTTTCAACGGTATTTTTTAGTTCAGCTTGAAACAGAATGGAGGTAAAGTTTTGATTCACTAATAGCACATTAAATTCCAGTAAAAGTACTACTCCATAACGAGGCAGAAAGCTCGCATCACCGTTATTACTCTCGGTTCATTTCAAAGCAATCTGAAATACTTCATTCTTCGATAGTGATGGGAAAACATGGGCCGGTTCGGGTTTGTCCTTTGAATTCGAATATACAGAGACGCGCTTTAAATCGATTTGAATGTTGAATGCGAGGCTAATTACAACTTAGAGTGTAAGTGTTGTTTCAGTTATTTACACGTGATTGAAAAATATTTATATATAAAACAGGTATAAAATATAACTTCTCGTTCTCGTTGGTCTACATGAACCATGAGAGGAATCGTGACTGTTCGAGTTTCAATCGAACACTCAGCGAATATGCATAATTGCATCGTACGCAATAATGCACATTCGCTCATTCGATATAATTATACTTCAGTTCGTGTTCCGCTCTCTTTCGAGACACCGTGTACTATATATTAGTTAACCATAGTTTAATTAGTTACCAGTTTAAGTATCCTTTGTTACCATTTCGTGTATTTGTGCAAAAGTGCTTTATTAGATTTATTTACCCACAAACTCAAGCCTTATTCCTTAATCAACCCAATCACCACCCTATCACACAAGAAAGTACTGTAAGGTCACCACAGCGCCGCACGGTACTTTCTACAGTGACTATTAAGACATCATCTAGATAAGCGCAGTAAAGTTTACCTGTTTATTGAAGCTAGCTAAAAAACTACTTAATCAAATGTAATACAATTTATATAGTGTAACGGTTTTGCAACTTAAAGTGCTTAATACGAACGAAATAAGAAACATATTTACAAAGGTGAACCAAAACTAATAATTCGGAATGAAAGCCCGGTTGTATAGTATGTTTAGCAAATCACGACGGCATCGCATCAGACTGGTTCGGTGGATGGATGCCCGAGCGCGAGTACCACCGAGGGGCACTCGTTACTAGACACCACTGAGGTCGGTCGTATTTCTTTTGCCGCTATATCTACGTACGAATACCGTCTTAGTTTAAGAAATTTTGTGTACAACGAAAAAGAATCATCTTTATTATTTTGTTTAAAGCAAATTGTGTTTTACCCCGTATTGGGTGAGTGTTGCATTGTATTATTTATAAGCTTATAGTTATAGTATACAGTTCAAATAAGCTGATCAAATATGCTGTGTCATGACATGTCGGTCAACAGTATTTTGCTTTTCGTAGTTAAGCTGACGGTGTTATTGCCAAACTAATGCTGATCATTGTAATGGTACTTCATGCATAGATAAATGTATTTACTGTCTTTTCTATTTTAGCCTTTATAATTAGTACTTTTGAATTCACCTGTCATCTATGTCATCTTCACAGCTTTTTTAAATTTCTATTGACTGCCTCATCATCGATATCCATTTCATGCTTATCATTACCATCTGTACCGTTTTACATTGCGCCGCTTTCTGATAACTCTAGATGTCGCAGTCAAACTATTAAATCAGGATAGTTGTAAAATGCCAGATTTATACAATTACAGGGTACACCTCTTCGGTACTGGACATTGTAGGAGTTATCGATCAACTAATTCATTTGGGCCTATCTAGCAGCACACCGAGAATTGTCAACCTGCGACATCGCCACTTTCGCCAATGCTCCCGCTACAGTCTACATGCTAATCCAGGACAGTGGTTTTGATAGAACTATTTACACAATTGGTCTGTGAGTGTATTAAAGATCCCACGCCTCAACCTTACTACTTTTAGCAATAAGTTTTATTGTTTACCTACAATATACTATTTTTATTATATTTTCTGATAGCTGTTTTATTACTCTTTTTACAAGTAGGGGCGTTACACTGGCGCCCAGCAATAGGATACATTCACGACTGAATTGTGTAATGAAGTTATTTTACGCATTTAATGGTTTTCCTTGGTGTTGGCTTTTAACTTAATAGTTATAAGGTTAAATTGTACTAAAATTTACTAGTGTGTGTTTATACAGGTTTCATTTTCATACTGATGTGACCATTGTAACCACGCACTGGTTAACCTTTATCTTTTCAAAGGGACTGTTTCTATGTGTAGTATCACGTTCCATAATAATTTTCCTTGTGCTGTATTAGTTTTAAGTTCATTTATTTTGTAGTGTTTAGAGTAACTTTGCAACACACACCTAGCGTGTTATTACAATATGGCGTATCTTATTAAATATCTTTCTCTGCAAAAAACTGAGTTAACATACGAAGTGGAACTTCGTGGTGGAACTGGTGAATCAGTACAAGACCTTAGAAAACAAATCGTCAAATTATCGCAACTTCTACCAGCTGATGATATTCTAGAGTCACATTTAGATCCTATTGACGATTTAAAGGAAGTAAAGGCATCACTTTTAAAATCTCAAAATAATTTGATTTCTCTTAAAGGTAAATTTGATAAAAATTTATTTAGTAGGACTGAAACACTAATACACCATATTTATCACCGTATTAATAGAATTGAAAATATGACAGAGGTACATGATATTTATAAAGTCTGTAGCTCTAATTTAAACTCTCAATTTAAAGAGCTTTCATCATTTAAGCCTGTCCACTGTTCCCAAGCAACACATTCTACTGCGTCTGCAGATAGCGCTCCAGATCCTTCCATTATAGCAGTCAAATGCGAGCGTAATTTATCTGCTGAAATTAATAAGTTGAAATATTCTGGAAAGACATGCGTTCACTCTTTTATACAGAGAGTAGAGGAATTTGTGCAATCTAGAGAAATCTCGTTTGATAAAATACTTTCGCTGGGTTATGAAATTTTTGTTGATGATGCATTACATTGGTATCGTTACAATAAAGATAAAGTTAATTCTTGGAACGAACTGTGTGTTTTGCTTAAACAAGATTTCAGCAGCAGTGATTATGACTATAGGTTAGCTGCTGAAATCCGATCACGTACTCAAGGCGAACAAGAGAATATCACAATTTACTTGTCCATCATGCACGGTATGTTCTCACGTCTGAACAAACCTTTATCCGAGGATGACAAACTAGAAATATTAATGCATAACATACGTCCTTGTTACGCAAATACATTAACTACATCTCCCGGTATTAAATCTATTGATGAGCTTAAATCTATTTGCCGTAACTATGAAACTATTAGATCTAGATTTTCACACTTTCATGAGCCACCTAGAATAACGAACAGTACACTAGCTCCAGAGTTTGCCTACAGGTCTTCACCAAGTTTTTCTCATAATAATCATTTTAATCCACAACCAAAATATTATAATAACAATAAACAATATAATCAAAAATCGTACAGTAATCATAATAATACATTTAAAACTAATCATACTACTAACTATAAAGATTTTGGTAAAATAGATTCTAGTAACAATAATCAGAGTCTAAATGTCGGTGTTGCTGCCTTGTCTGCTGAATCATCTAGACCAGTATTCTGTCCTAGATGTCAATCTAATAATCACTCACTTAGAAGTTGTAGTCAAGTACGATTTCCTATTTGTTTTAAATGCGGGAAAAAAGACGTACGCTTTCCAGAGTGCCCTGCTTGTAATCCTGCCCATAAAGACGAACCGCCAAAAAACTAAACAAGCCAGATTGGTGTGACCAAGCTAGAGAATGGAAAGACTGGTTGAAATTTATTAACAATTATTTTACCTTTAATTCGGTCGCATCAATCGATGGTAATAATAAATCGGATGTAGATAGAACCCGACCTTACGTTACTATTAGGGTTCAAGATGAGTCATTAACTGGTCTGTTAGACACAGGTTCCTGTGTTACTATTATAGGAAATAGATCTCATGAAAAGCTAATAAGGATGGGATTTCTATTGCAGGATACTACTTCTGTTCAATTTGTTGCTGCTGGTGGGGAGAAACTTACTTCTATTGGATATATTTATCTCCCTATTGGATTTCAAAATCAAAACCACTTTATTAAAGCGTATGTTGTACCAGAAATTAAAAACTCTTTAATATTGGGCATAGACTTCTGGCGTACATTTGGTCTTTTCCCTAAGCATTTAGATGCAATATCATTTTATAAGGATTCTGAGACCGATCGCGTTATTAACTCCGTGGATAAAACTAAGGTATTGTGTTCTTACGAGTATTTAACTGATAATGAAAGATGTACTGCTGACAATGTAATTTTGCAGTTTCGCCACATCTCGTATGAGGAGCGTGGCTTAGGTCGCACATCGCTAATCACGCACCGAATTGATACTGGGGATGTTATCCCCATACGTCAACGCTATTACCGAATGTCACCCGAAAAACAACGGGTTTTGGTCGAACAGCTAGACGAAATGTTAAGGGATGATGTTGTTGAGACATGCGAGAGTCCATGGTCTTCTCCTGTTCTCCTTACACCTAAAAAGAACGGTGAACTTAGGTTCTGCCTCGACAGTAGAAAACTTAATGCTATAACCAAAAAGGATGCGTACAATTTGCCATACATCACCGAAATTCTAGATAACCTTCGGGATGCTAAATACCTCAGTAGTATTGATTTGTCCAAAAGTTTTTGGCAAATTTTGATTCGCGAGGAGGATAGGTGTAAAACAGCTTTTTACATTCCATCTCGCGGTACGTTCCAATTCAAATCTATGCCTTTCGGACTGACTAACGCGCCAGCTACACAGCAAAGACTGGTGGATATCCTTTTCTATGGCCCTGAATTTGAACATAAAGTTTTTGTATATGTGGATGACGTCATAATCGTGTCCGAGACTTTTGAAAGCCATATATCTCTTTTAATGCGTGTCCTGGAGAAACTTAAATTAGCTAACCTTACTATTAATTTTCAAAAGAGCCAGTTTTTCAGGAAGCAGCTAAAATACCTTGGGTACATTGTTGACGAAAACGGGCTACACGCTGATCCTGAAAAAGTGGAATCCATTGCTAATTACCCTACCCCGGCCAACCGCAAGGAGGTTCGACGGTTCATAGGCACTGCCTCTTGGTATCGTCGGTTTATCCCAAACTTTAGCAGTCTAGCTACTCCTCTCAATAAACTCACATCACAAAGCAAGCACGCTCCCCCTTTTTCTTGGTCCCAAGAAACCGATGTGGCTTTCAAAAAATTGAAATCCCACTTGGCTACAGCACCTATTCTTGCTTGTCCTGATTACTCTAAGTCATTTGAGGTCCATACTGATGCTAGCGACTATGGAATAGGTGCAGTGCTTACGCAGACTCTAAATGATGAAGAAAGGGTAATTGCTTACATGAGCAAGTCTTTGAGTAAACAGGAACGCAATTATAGTGCCACGGAACGCGAAGCTCTGGCTGTTCTGATTGCTATAGAACATTGGCGATGTTACTTAGAAAATGGCCTTAAATTCACTGTTTACACGGACCATTCCTCCCTTAAGTGGTTTCTAAATCTTAATAATCCCACTGGAAGACTAGCTCGCTGGGGTGTTCGACTTTCTGCTTACAACTTTGAAATAAAACATCGTAAGGGCGCTGACAACGTTGTTCCTGATAGTTTATCCCGCTCTGTTCCCGTAGCTGCTGTTGATCACTTGACTAGCAGACTGACTGAAACTCATCTTGAAACTATAGATTCTTGGTATCTGGATACTTTTAATGGCTGCTTAAATTCCCCGGCATCCTTTTTAAATTATCGCGTATCGGAAGGGAAGCTATTTCGGTACATGAAATCTCTCAATCCACTTAGTAGAGAATTCGAATGGAAAGAAGTTATACCTTTAGAACATCGCAAAAGTATCATCTCTCAAAACCATTGCGAACCCACTTCGGGCCACCTTGGTATTTTTAAAACATATAAACGCTTATCGTTAAAATACTTTTGGCCTGGTATGCACCACGATGTATCGAACTTCGTTACGAGTTGTGATATTTGCCTCTCTTACAAATATCCTAATCACACTACACTCGGTACAATGGGCAGACCAAAGGACTGTTGCCGTCCATTTCAAATGATAAGCATCGATTTAGTAGGACCCCTACCTGTAACGAGGAGACAGAATACGTTTTTGCTGGTTATTAACTGCTGTTTCTCTAAATACTGTCTGTTGTTTCCCATTCGGCGTGCAACAGCTGACATTATTTCAAAAATATTAGAAGAAAACATTTTTCTTATTCATGGAATACCTAGTACAGTGCTAATGGACAACGGAAGACAATTTATTAGTCATACCATGAAAAACTTATTTGCTACCTATAATATCCCTAACGTTTACTATACTCCTCTATACACGCCTCAAGTTAACACAGTAGAGCGCTATAATAAAACAATAATTACAGCCGTGTCAACTTTTATTGAGAACGATCATAGATCCTGGGACACTTACATTCCCAAAATTCAATTTGCGTTAAATAGCGCGGTTAATGAGGTAACTGGTTATACTCCATCATTTTTGGTATTTGGTCGTGAACTAGTTAACTGTGGTTCTCATTATGTTGATGCCGATGTTCAAGATCACATAATTTTTTCATCCCGTGATACATATGCAGAAAATCTAGGTTGTCTACGCAAAACTTTTGATAAAGTCCAGGCTTCACTTATCAAGGCACATTCTAGGAATTGTACCAATTATAATCTTCGTCGCAAAAATGTAGAATTTAATGTCGGAGACATTATCTGGAAGAGAACGTTCTACCAAAGCGATAAAGACAATAGATTTTCGAAAAAACTAGCGCCTAAATTCATTAAGTGTCGAATTATAGGTAAGAAATCAAAACTTGTCTATGATCTCGAGGATATGGCAGGTAATGATTTGGGAACATGGCATATTAAAGATTTTAAGGTAATTTGAGTATTTAATTTTGAAATTAGTACATTTTAGCGGATTTTACTAGGAAAAATCCTAACCTAAAAAGGGGGGTATGTAACGGTTTTGCAACTTAAAGTGCTTAATACGAACGAAATAAGAAACATATTTACAAAGGTGAACCAAAACTAATAATTCGGAATGAAAGCCCGGTTGTATAGTATGTTTAGCAAATCACGACGGCATCGCATCAGACTGGTTCGGTGGATGGATGCCCGAGCGCGAGTACCACCGAGGGGCACTCGTTACTAGACACCACTGAGGTCGGTCGTATTTCTTTTGCCGCTATATCTACGTACGAATACCGTCTTAGTTTAAGAAATTTTGTGTACAACGAAAAAGAATCATCTTTATTATTTTGTTTAAAGCAAATTGTGTTTTACCCCGTATTGGGTGAGTGTTGCATTGTATTATTTATAAGCTTATAGTTATAGTATACAGTTCAAATAAGCTGATCAAATATGCTGTGTCATGACATGTCGGTCAACAGTATTTTGCTTTTCGTAGTTAAGCTGACGGTGTTATTGCCAAACTAATGCTGATCATTGTAATGGTACTTCATGCATAGATAAATGTATTTACTGTCTTTTCTATTTTAGCCTTTATAATTAGTACTTTTGAATTCACCTGTCATCTATGTCATCTTCACAGCTTTTTTAAATTTCTATTGACTGCCTCATCATCGATATCCATTTCATGCTTATCATTACCATCTGTACCGTTTTACATTGCGCCGCTTTCTGATAACTCTAGATGTCGCAGTCAAACTATTAAATCAGGATAGTTGTAAAATGCCAGATTTATACAATTACAGGGTACACCTCTTCGGTACTGGACATTGTAGGAGTTATCGATCAACTAATTCATTTGGGCCTATCTAGCAGCACACCGAGAATTGTCAACCTGCGACATCGCCACTTTCGCCAATGCTCCCGCTACAGTCTACATGCTAATCCAGGACAGTGGTTTTGATAGAACTATTTACACAATTGGTCTGTGAGTGTATTAAAGATCCCACGCCTCAACCTTACTACTTTTAGCAATAAGTTTTATTGTTTACCTACAATATACTATTTTTATTATATTTTCTGATAGCTGTTTTATTACTCTTTTTACAAGTAGGGGCGTTACAATAGGACCAACTCGAAAGTATTTTGCACCTGTTAAAAAAAGAATTGCTCAAATCGGTCAACAAATCTTGGAGTAATCAGTGTACATACATAAAAAAAAATACGTATCGAACTGAGAACCTCCTCCTTTTTGAAGTCGATTAAAAAGAGTAACTATCAATAAATGGGACTGTTAACTTGATTGATTAACACCGTAATTAAATTTGAGTACACACTACTCAAATTTAATTACGGTGATTCTAATATGGGCGAGGTATGGCTATTTGGTCTATAATCAGTAATATATGATCATCTAGACAGGACTATCAATGTTCCTTATCTGTAAGTTTGAGGGTTCTTGGTTGTATATTTATACTTGTAACCTAACCCAGCGGACCGACCTGTTAGCACCATAATGTTTATTAATTTGCCAACATCCATATTAGTCATCATTCAGATTAAAACGATTATTTAGGAATTAGTAAGCTGAAATGGCTACCGGAGAACGCAGTGTAGGACCTGGTAAAGAAGCCGTTGGATGCGGGCGGCCGTTGGATGCGGGCGGCATGCAACTGGTCATTGTGGGAGGCATTTTTTTCACTTTTTTAAACGTTGCCCCACACTAGGATTTCTCCTGTGTCGTGGGTGCGTTTACAGACATAAAGTCCACACACAATACAATACATATATAATACAATCGGAATTATGTAGTTTTTGCACAGATCAAAGCTGGATATGCGCTGATAGCGAAAAGTTAGATATTAACTCTGAGAATTATACCTATATCAGTGATATTAATGGGAGCAGACGCTGGCTTGATCACTGTGTTGTCACAGGCGCAGCCTGGCAGTCTGTAGTTAGTGTAAGCATAGATTATGGAATCTTCTGGTCGGACCATCTGCCGCTAACTATTGAGTGTAATTTGACAACATTGACGCCAAAAATACAAACAAAAAGCTTCGCGCCAAGTAAAATAAGATGGTGTGCACGAAATAACTCTCAGATTAGTAGATATCATGATCTGTGTCATAGTAAATTCCGAGAAATTGATTTTCCCGAGCAGTTTTCGGCTTGTGCTGACAGTATGTGTAATATCTTAAAACACAGAAGGGAACTTGATAAATTATATGATGGAATTGTGTCTGTACTCTCAAGTGCTGCTGTTGAGACCTGTGAGGTAATTCGCGGTAGAGGGAGGCGCAGTGGAGGGAGGGGTCAGGTGGTTGGATGGAACAAACATGTGCGTAAAGCGCATAGGGACGCTCGGATGAAGCATCAGGTTTGGCTGCAAAGTAGCAAGCCACAGGCTGGTCTAATATGGGAGGAGATGCGCGAGAGCCAAAAAGTGTTTAAAAGCAGGCTGAAATGGTGTCAGAGTCATCAAGACCAACTTAGAATGGATGCTTTGGCATCATCAAGGTCGTCGAAAAACTTTGGTCAGTTTTGGAAATCAACTAAAAACCTTGACTTCAAGCCGGGCTTCCCTGTGAGTGTTGGGGGATGCACAACGCCGATGGATATTGCTAACATGTTTAGTGAGCATTTTAGAGTGTCATCTTCACTGGGGCCCGCAAAAGGGTGGATCGATGCTGAGGCCTGTCAGGGTAAGTCTTTTGTTAGTTTTTCTGCCAAGCAGGTAGCTAGCGTAATACATAGAATGAGCAGAAGTAGGTCGGCCGGACATGATGGCCTTAGCATTGAACACTTGAAACATGCCGGAGTGCATCTGCCTAGGTTGTTGTCTGTGTTTTTCACGCTTTGTACAAGTCATTCGTACTTGCCATCGGACATGATAAGAACAGTGGTCATTCCTATTGTGAAGAATAAGACGGATAATAATATAGAGATATTAAATATAAAGAAGTTAAAATTACACTTTTTAAAGCATATTGCCAAACTTTTTACACGAGCAGCTTGTGGATCAGCTGTACTAAACGGTCATTGGATGCACTTAGAGTACAGTACAATAACTGCTTTAGGATGCTATTGGGACTGCCGCGTTTTTGTAGCGCGTCTGGTATGTTTGCATCTGCGCATACCAATGACTTTTACGCTATAGTTCGCAATAAAACCAGCTCGTTGTTGGCCAGGACGCGGTCGAGTTCCAATGGTATCCTGAATATGCTTATGGAAAAATATGATGCGCCGTGGCTGTGTCATGCTGTGGGCATGCTTGCTGGAGAGGGGTAGTTGTGTGTGAGACACACACACAATCGCGCGCAACTGTTTCGCTCTGGCGGGTGCGCTTGAGCCGTGGCGCGGCCACGGCGCCTCATACGTAAGGGTCTGTGTGATGATGTTTTAATTGTATTTTATGTGTTGTTGTTATGTTTACTAACATTAGAATTAAGTATACATTGTTACTAACAAGCTCTTGGGCCCAGTTGCCATGAATAAACAAATTTTAATAATAATAATAATAATACACCCACACCCGGAACAACTACCTGCAGATCATACAAATATTTGTTCCATGTGGGAATCGAACCCACGACCCGGAGCGCAGCAGCCGCTTGTATCAGCCACTGCACCAACCCTACCGTCAATTTTATAGCGCAGTACCTGTTTGCAATAACTGTGCGATGCGCCCGCAGATGTTGGGTTACGTTTTTAACATTTTTATAATGTGGTGAACCCTGGTACTGCATAAAAATGCATTACACTTACGTTTAACGTACATAAACTGTCTTCAATGTTGCAAGTAAAAGCGTCGACTTCTTGTAATTCACTTTAACCAATTATATAAAAAGCATTCATCGAGGGGATTCATATTGTAAGCTTGTTATTCACATCACAGACATCACAGTTGATCTTGTCCACTGCTGTCGACAGCTTATCTGGCTATGTTTAGGAATAAATTAAACGTTACACTTTTAATACGCTTCGTAGGATGCCGTTGCGTAGTACACATACATACAGATCAGTCCATAAACGTCCACAGAACATGCGCCTCCCAATGATCCTACCATGACCCCATAGGGGATATTGTCATAATCAGCACGCTTGGCAGGGAGATTGCTGATTGTTGTTTTTAGCACACGAAAGAAATAAAGAAAGAAAATTGGTGTATTTTTAATTCTCATTCACACACACGTAGCACATTTTATGTACAGTAAATGTAATAACTATGAATGCATGAGGCCAAAATTGGTAATTATCTCAGCCGACAGGATGATGTTGCTCATCTAAGCCGCCTTTTATGACACCCAAGGATGGAGAGGTGGCGTATTTTTTCCGGGAACCACACGGATATGAGAAATTATGATAGTATATTTTATGCTGATAGACTTTTAATGAAATCCGGTGCGTAGAATGCCGTCGCGTAGTTGTTAAACTCTTTAATATTAGATAGACCATCTTAGGACCCTTTTTTGTATAATAAGCTCGACAAGTTATTAAAGATATATCGTATAAGTTATATAAAATGCAGTATAACGTTGTCAGAATATTTAACCAAACTCAATTACACAGACACAGAAAAGATGTTAGAAATTTTGGAACGATGATAACATTACTTCGTAAGTATTTAGTTTTGTATACTTTTATAGTCTAGTTTATATTTATTTACCTAAATGCTTATTCTAATAGTAGTAATAAATTTATTTTATATTTGTTTTACTTTATACGAATTGAACGTCCCATACCGCATTGTAAAGTGATGGCCTGAAATACAGGTTTCAATTCACCTAGGCAAATCGCTTCATATAATTCTAATTCCAAGTAATATTTTTGTACCCGTTTATAATATATTTTAGCTACATACTAGTTTTTATGTAAGCACTAATAAAACTTTGATATAAGGCTTAAATATTAATTACTGCGACTACCTATATTATATTTTTTTATAAATTAAAAAGAACAAAGAAGAAAATCGTACTACATATATTGTCTGAACCCAGCCTTGCCGACTGATACCTTCTGTCTGGTGCGTAGTTTATCATATTTTAATGGATATACTTTAAAGTTATTGCCTTAGTGAGAAGTGATATAAAAGCAAAGTGGGCTTGTTAAAGTAATATATATTTTAAGTAAATTCCTAAAATAAAATAAAGTATAATCTGGGTTTGCTTTGAGGAAAGCAGATTATAGTTATTATATTGATAGCATAAACACTGTTATTTAATTTAAATACATTGAAATGATGTGATTTACATTAGTATTCAATTTATCAAAGCTTGGTAGTATTCAATTGTTTTTTAAATTATTCGTGTAAATTCCAAAATAGAATTTGGATATTATTAAAGACAAACAGATTACTTAGAGAACAGACATAAACACTGAATAATGGCCTTTAACTTCCAAATGTCAAATAACACAAAGGCATAAATTGAAACATATTAACATGTGGATATCAGCTGTACATGTTAATTAAGCTTGTTGATTTATTTGACGAGTGATAGTTTCAATTATGTACTAATTAGCGATACTCGATTAGAGTGAATGTCTGAACATAATTGGTATTGCTTCATAGTAATTGCAGTGTAAAGATCTTGTACACTTACGATTGCCTTTGATTGTGTGGCAGTGGCGGTAGATTTCGAGATAAGTTAATAATATAAAATACATTACACTCATCTCTGACTAACTCTGTATGACTGTAAGAAAAAAAAGAGGTGTTTAGTAAAAATATTATATTAAAGTGTTCGTTATAATTTCAGTAGGTGCCTTAGCGCCTTACAATCGTAGATATAATATAATATATGCCCTGCGTGGGCTGCAGAGCGGCGAATCTTGATCGATCGGATTGCAGTAGTGGTGCGGCTGTGTTGGTAGAGCATGAAAATTGGAGTGCAGTGGTTTCTGAAGGAGACTGCAGAGCGGGGTTGGGAGAGAGCCGATCCCTCACTTAGAGGGACGAGACGGCGGTGGGGTAACAATGACCCCGGCGCCCCGGTCCGATACGCTTGAGTGCCCTGCCGTCGCTATATTCGGGGCGCGGCCTTGGTGGTCATGGGAGCGAAGATTGGGGTGCGTGCTCATACCGAGCAGCCCCTAGGAGAATGACGGCGCGTCGTGATCTTGAGCCACCGTGTGCGCAGAACAATGCAAAGCGAGGCTTGGGGGATCCTTTACAATCCTCCCCGAGTAGTGCCTGGGGGGCGGCCTTTTTACATTCGCCTTCCCTCCGCTACACCTGATCTGGTGACCGCTCTACTGTCATCCCCTCCGAGATGTGCCTAAAGACGTGGCACCAATGGGTGGCTCTAGTGCGATCTTACGAGGACCTGGAGCCCCCCTTCGGAGTCGAAGATGAACGCTCCAGTGGTTTTAGTCGGTAGGAATCCGGCCATACCCATTCGCCCTTCTCCGGGGTGGAGGAAGTTCATGACGAACCACACAGACCACAGGGGACCAATAAAAATGGTATGATATAATATTGGATAATAATTGAAAGAAATTGCAGTATTGCATTTTTATAAATATTATGCAAATTGAGTAATGTTATAGGATTTCGAAATTATTACTCATTAAAATAAATTCCGTGTGGTGTCGGATTAAGAATGTAGCACCACTCCATCTCCTCCCGTGGATGTCGTAAAAGGCGACTAAGGGAATCTAAACCAGAGCGTCCCTTCTGTGAAGCGGTAGCCATACTGCGCTCACGAACCCACCAGCCAAGCGTGGTGAGTATTGGCAAATACCCCCCAAAATGATGACACAGTTGTGAAAATCTATGGAAAGGCCTTTTTTCAGCAGTGGACGTAATAATAAATAGCCGATTTGATGAAAATAAATTTCTTTTTTGCGGATTACATCGTATACCAATATTATAGATTTATTGAATGCGGTGTTCTCTGTTGAATTCCCGATATAAAGCAGGTCACTGATTATTTTTCCGTGTGTTTCATATAAAGGAACTAAGCATACGACAATAGAATGAGCAGCAGCTTCCTCTTATGTGCTAATAATTATTGAGAGTACCAATCACCATCTATAACGACTGGTATGATTGTTTTATTGTGATTTACGGCCTCTTAATGATTAAAAATCATTTGCTACTTAGTCACGTCATGCTAGTACAGATCATATTGCTCATTCCAACCTTCGTGCTCGTCAATTTTGTAACGTGTAACATAATATCCGTAAGTATTTTCACACTAATTTGGCAAAATTATCTCAGTAATAGTTTATCTATTTTATATATTTAATTATATATGTATATATTATAGTAATATGTGTGTATTTATATATTTTTATTAAATATGCATGTATGTTTATTGTATTTATAAAATATGTTTATTATGTTCTCAGTTTCTTTTCATAAACCTTATTGCACCTGCCATGTTATCTGTTTATCACCCTATGGTTGACTGGTAGAGAATGCCTAAGGCATTAAAGTCCGCCTATGTACATTTGCTGCATAAAAATTAAATAAATAAAAATACAAAAATACATACGTATGTACATAATACATAGGCTGCACTAAAAGTATCGGGAATGGAATATTTCCACTGTTCCTGTCATGTTAAAATCTTTTTAATTGAAAACTCCTTGGTTTTACAAATCGAATACCATTTATTTATTTAAAAAAAGATTCACGGTCTTGTCACAAGGTTTTGTCAAACTTGTTTAGTCGTTGAGAAAATGGAATTGACTCGAGAAAATTCAAGAGCGATGATTTATTATGACTTTCGAAGTGGTTTAACACAAAAACAGTATGTTGACCGGATGATTTCTGCATTTGGTGATGAAGCCCCATCCAAAACCACAATTTATCGCTGGTTTGCTGAATTTCAACGTGGACGTGTCAAGCTCAGTGATGATCCTCGTCAAGGTCGTCCAAAAACTGCAGTCACCCAAGAAAACGTTGATGCTGTGCGTAAGCTGATTGAGGAAGATCAACATGTGACATACCGCGAAATTCAGGCAACTTTAGACATTGGCATGAGTCAAATACAAATAATCTTGCATGAACAATTAGGTGTAAAAAAGTTGTTTTCCCGATGGATACCGCATTGGCTATGTGAAGAGCAAAAAGCGGCTCGCGTTACTTGGTGCGTCAGAACTCTCGAAAGATTCCACGCAGGATCCTCAAATGCTGTATACAACATCGTATCCGGTGACGAATCCTGGATATATACGTACGAACCCGAAACAAAAAACCAGTCACGAGTTTGGGTGTTCGAAAATGAGTTAAAGCCAACAAAAATTGTTCGTTCACGGAGTGTTGCAAAAAAAATGGTGGCCACGTTTGTCTCCAAAACCGGCCATGTTACGACTATTTAGTCTTGAGGGACAAAGAAAGGTTAATGCAGAATGGTATGCTAGCATTTGTTTCCCACAGGTCGTTTCTAAACTCCGTAGACAGAACTGCAACCGCCGCATCATCCTCCATCACGACAATGCGAGTTCTCACACCGCGCACAGAACAAAAGAGTGTTTAGAGCAAGAAAACATAGAATTATTAGACCATCCGCCGTACAGCCCCGACCTAAGCCCTAATAATTTCTATACTTTCCCTAAAATAAAGAATAAATTGCGTCGACAGAGATTTTCATCACCTAAAGAAGCTGTGAACGCCTACAAAACGGCCATTTTGGAGAGCCCAACTTCCGAATGGAATGGTTGCTTCAATGATTGGTTCCATCGAATGGAAAAATGTGTCAAATTTCGCGGAGAATACTTCGAAAAGCAATAAATACATTTTTAAATAGTAATGTTGTGTCACTTCCTTGATTCCCGAAATTTTCAGTGCCGCCCTCTTACGTTTCGGAGGGAATAGGTATTTGGTGCGAATTGGTAAAGGTTAGCAGCCATCCTGACGGTGTAAATCATTCTTTGACTAATCTTGCAGACATTGTTTATCAAAACTTCAATATTATGTCACAATATATTATGTCAAAATAAATGAATTAAGTATTTAAATTAGTTACACAAATACTGCACTGATTATGTAATGATTCAGGAGTGATCCATATCACAGTTAAGAGATGTTGACAGAACGAGTGTCGCGATCCAAGTGCCCCCCCGCCCGCTTTTCGTCTTTCTGGGAAATGTGGTTGCTTAACCGGTCATTTTCTGGCGAAGCCAGGCTTGAATTTAGTATACAGCGCGCTGCATTATAACACGCCACCGCTCCATCCCCACCTCGCCTGACTTACAGAGTGGTACGATGTCGTCACTTGCTCGTGTGCGCGTTCGTAAACAATTGTCAGCGCTGACATACGTGTGATATTTAATCTCGGTTTAAAAAATAAAAATGAACATGTGGTATAGAATAGGCCACCGTTTCTTTTCCCATGTGTGTCATAATAGGATAGAAACTGATTATGTTAAGAGGATGCATAGCAACTTCTTCTATGTCCACCACTGATCATGATGGAGCGTTGTAGAGATTCACGAGGAAGCCTATGTTATGCAGGACGAATTTATGGGCTATTTAATATTATGACGGCACGGTTGGTGCAGTGGCTGATACAGTCGGCTGCTGCGCACCGGGTCGTGGGTTCGATTCCCGCACGGAGCAAATATTTGTACGATCTGCAGGTAGTTGTTCCGGGTCTGGGTGTATTGTGTGGAATTTGTATTTGTAAACGCACCCACGACACAGGAGAAATCCTAGTGTGGGGCAACGTTTAAAAAAAAAAGATGATATAGAAATAACCGTAAAGAATACAATATAGTCACTACTTAGTCAACACTGTGATAGTATAAATCGTATCGGTCTTTCGGACCTTCGGGATCGTCTATCAAAGTTGTTACTTACTTTTTAGGGTTCATTTATTCCCGAGGTGATGCAAAAATTAGGTACATATCAAATACTACCGTTGTAAACTCTTTGATATAGAGAATGATGAAACAATCTTTGCAGAAAGGCTTTGCTGCTGTCGTGCATAATTTAGCAAATGCGCGACTAGTGTCTATTTCACCAATTTATGCCGTGTTTTATTAAATCATTTTTTGTCGACGCTTGGTTTTGATAAAACTCAAGGTCACGGTATGGGCATTAAGTACTTTCAAGTTTTAATTGCAGAACTAAACACGTTATGGTTTCAAGATTGTGTCAAAGAACAGCGTAAAGTTTTGCTCAAATTTTAAGCTTAAAAGCACTTTAAGAAAATAAACTGTAGCAAATGTCACATAAGAATAAATTAAGTTTTGAAATATCAAAGTCACTTTACTGTATGCAAAATAAAACCTCAAGCGGGCGCCGGGCGTTTTAAAATTCCTTCAACATTTTACACGTCGAGAGAGACGAGAGGTCTTATTTACTTTTAGAATAAATTACTGTAAAGTATTGCCTTGCCTAAAACACCAACGAACATTATTAAGCGTGGCTTACAGGTTGGAAAAAAGAAAAAGAATAGCCGCTGATTTCGCCAAAGCCAAACATTAGCACTAAACGTAATCCGTTCAATTTTATCTCAACCGAGGACTTGCGGATTTTATCGCGTACGTTCGAGCATAATTCGCGGGCACTTTACTTGAAATCCAACGTGTAGGTGCGTGAGTTTCGGATACGGCCGAGTGCGCACACCCGTGTAACATTAAGTTACGTGGTTACGCACCATTAACGAAGATTTCGCAGTTTCACCCTGTCTCAATTCCGTGGACTATTAAAGGGGAAATTTCATTATAAGAATGGTTCTCTTGAATAAGCGATGAACGCGCGAGGTGCGTCTGAGACTTAACGGCCGCCTCTGATTAAAGATTACATAGGTAGTCCCGTCTCGGATGATGTTAAATTTAATTTGTTCCCGCGAAGATTATACGACATAAGCCTCCGTTCGGGTTGATTACTGAATTTATTCGCAACTAAATTTGTCTAGAACACCTAATTCTTAATGTTTCACCTTCTAAAGTTTGTAATGTATGAATTGAATAGTATGTAATAGAGTCTCCTAGCGCCTGGCGTTGTCCACCGTTCGAAATCGATCAGACACGCTCCCTCCGCCAGAGTGCGCTTCCAGGGGCGTTTGACAGGGTGAGGCGGCTAGGTCAGAGGCGCGCACTTGGAAAGTGGTGTCACAACCTGCGGATGCAGTTTGCGGCCAAGCGCATCGTCAAGGCCGTTCTGCCGCTCTTTGGAGCCTGGCTCAGAAGGAGCGAGTGCGTCGTCTACTGCCTGATGCAGGTGTTCACAGGGCACGGTTGTTTCGGTGCACAGGATAGGACACGAGGCTACGCCACAATGCCACCATTGTGATTGCGATCAGGATACCGCACAGCATACGCTCGAGGCGTGCCCTGCGTGGGCTGCCGAGGGATCCTGTTCGATCGGCTATGTTGGTAGAGCAGAAAAACTGGAATTCAGTGGTCTCCTTCTGTGAGAGCGTCATGGTCCAGAAGGGGATTGCAGAGCGAAATTTGGGAGAAGCCCGATCCTGATCGTCGTTATAAGGCAGGGGCCTCTGGGTTCGCATGTGCGTCGATCGGGGAATCTGCGTGCCCACACCGAGTGACCATGAGACGACGGTGGTGCGCATGTGGTCACGCACTGCCGTGTGCACATAGCACAGCTTACAGGAACGCTTCGGGGGATCCTTCAGAATCCCTCGAGGGGATGACCGCTTTACAGTCACTCTCTCCGAGATGTGCCTATCGTGGCACCAGTGGGCGGCTCTAGTGTGATCATACGAGGACCTGTGGCAAATTAGGTGTCGAAGATTACCACCCCAGTGGTTTTAGCTGCTAGGAGTCCGGCATGCCCCTTCGATCTTCCCCGGGGCGGAAGAAGTTCATGTAGAATTTTTACAGGGCCCAATAAAAAAAGAAGGTGCTCATAGCCAGTTGCACTCACTGATCAGTAAACGGTAAGGTTCGGTAATGGTAGCGTCAGTCTATGCCTGGGTGACTGCATATTGGTATTTAAATAGAGCGTCTTCGTGCATCGGAAGGCACGTAAAATCATCGGTCTCGGTTGTTGTCATTAGACGGCAGTCATTAGGTCAAGTAGGCCTTTGGGTGGCTTGAACAACTCTGACACAGGTTTGCTACTAACCACATGAAAAGAAAAGAGAAAAAGAACTAGTAGTAGTATACGGCTTATTTCACGCGCATATTTCAGGAATACCGGTCCGATACTCGGAAGCCGTTGACCTTCCCACGTAAAGGGCACAAGAAAAGGACTCCGTTGAAGTACGAACTAGTTGGCCTTGCCCGAAATATGTACATGAGTAAAACCGTGTAGTACGCATTTACGTTCTTGAAGAAATGTATATAAATAGGTACATTATTTTGTTTCCAAACCATTATCAAAGTCTATAGACGCTTCGCGGGTGTGTCTTAGCTGTCTGCGGCCTTGTTTATCATAAATTATATTGTAAGACCTCTTTGATGTATTTCATTGTAAAATTCTTGTTTATCAGATTAGTGGCTTTATAAGCTGAGATTGATGGAAGCAATCGTGCTTTGTAAACCTTCCACAACGTGGTTATAATAATGAATCGGCGTTCAAATTAAATGAAAACAAGCGATGAAACTGAACTCTTATTTTGTTTTAAAATTGTTGTTCTTTCTTGAAGATTTTGAACTCCATTTATTAGTTTTAAGGAAATTATAAACGGAAGGAGGGGTTGGAAATGCGAAAATTTGTTCATGCACAAGACAAATTGTGATTTCAAGTATCATAACGCTTGAAAAAACAAAGCACTATACATCAATAGCCACGTCTGCCATGTAGACAGTCAAGGCAAAAAAGCTAGCGCATACTTCACATGACGTGTCAGGCGGGTTTCGGGAAAAGAATTTCTGTCACAGTCCTTCGTCTAATGGAAAACACCTACTAATGGCACTTAGGTTAGGGCTATATCAAATAAATATGCCATACTACATGTCAACGTATAGGTTAGACAGTATGGTACAACATTACAGTATTGACTTTTCTTTCATTTAAATACTTCACTGTTACATCGAGACAGGCTCCTCAAGAAAAGCTGAAGTGTTTTCCCTCATTAGTAATTATAATTGACCAATTGCAAATGCTTCTCATCATTGAAGTAACAGTCGATATGAGTCATGTTACTTGAGAGTTGCGGAAATTGTATCAATCGGTATTGCACAAAAATGCTCCCAACTAATTGCACTGTACTCAGCGCCCTTCCATTGCTTATGCATCTTAAAGGCAATCCTTACGCTACCTTTTTTGTAGCGCAATAGAGAGGACTATGTTATAATTTAGACGGCACGGTTGGTGCAGTGGTTGATACAGTCGACTGCTGCGCTCCGGGTCGTGGGTTCGATTCCCGCACGGAACAAATATTTGTATGATCTGCAGGTAGTTGTTCCGGGTCTGGGTGTATTGTGTGTGGAATTCATGTCTGTAAACGCACTGGAGAAATCCTAGTGTGGAGCAACGTTTTTTTAAATAAAAAATAGAAATAATGTACCATCCGGGATTGCGTTTCTTTCTTATTGAGACCATTTTGATGCTCTACCCACAAGGGTTAATATTTGGCACGTGTATGAAATACTTCTCTGATACGGTTCTTTTACATACTTTTTCTAAAAGTTTGCCCTACTCTAGGATTTCTCCTGTATCGTGGGTGTGTTTACAGACAAAAAATCCACGCACTATACACCCAGGCTTCGAACCACTACCTGCATATCATACAAATATTTGTTCCATGCGGGAATCCAACCCGCAATCCGGAGCGCAGCAGCCGACTATATTAGCCAGTGCACCAACCGTGCCGTCAAATTGATTGATTGTATTACCGTTCTATTTTCAGTTAGGGTCGGTATTTACATGACGACGCAAGTTATGTGAGGGGTGACCAGTTATTAGGTTGGGGTTCGCCTAAAAAGCTTGGACATACACACATCAGCCCGTAAACGTCCACTGCTGAACATGGACCTCCCACTGATCACTACTATGAGCGATCAATATCCCTTGATATTGCTATTATCACCTCGCTTGGCAGGCGTATTGCTGCTTGCAGTATGATGTTGTTATTAACATACGGAAGGATACTTCCGTGTGGTGTCCAGATTAAGAATATAGCACTACTCCATCTCCTCCTGTGGATATCGCAAAAGCTGACTAAGGGACTCAAAACCAAAGGAATGGCAGCAGCGTCTCTAGTGTGGAACAGTGGCCATACTGCGCTCACCAATCCGCCTGCCAAAACGACACAATTATGGACATTTATGAGGAGGCCTTAGTTCAGCAATGGATGTTTAAATGGCTGATATGAAGATGCTGCTGCCCGTCTTTTGATATCAGCCTTTATCCGTCTTTTACTCACCCATAGGTGGAGAGGGTGGGCTATTCCTTAGCAAGAACCACACGGAAAGGCAAAAAGCTTGCATCGCTAGCAAAAACCTATCGAACCGTGTGCACGATTCTGTATCCACAAATAGGTAAAGTACGACGGCTTCAATCAAATGTCCAAAACGTATACATAAATCTTAAATTTGACGCTCTGTTTACTATCAATATTTTTCATGCTCTTTATGCGTAAAATATTGGAGATTAAAAAAATAAAGCATCCAGAACCACCCGCATTCGCTTTACGTCGCACAAACAGTAACCATTTTTATCACAGGTATGTTTTACGATAAAATATTCATTATTTATTATTCTCTACAGAGGGTTTAGGGAAGTCAATGTTTTTGGCTAAGATAGAGATCATTATGAGATACTTTGTAGTATAGAAATAAAATCTCCGTGTTCATGTCGTACATTTTATTTTGTACTTGTACAAAACTATTTTTAGAATTGTTTTTACATCACAAAACTGTTTATACATTACTCATGTCCTTATTTTTAACATTACAAACATATCCTTTTTTTTAATTTTTTTTATTGGTGCCCAGTGGAAATTCATCATGAACTTCCTTCGCCCCGGGGAAGGACGAAGGGGTATGCCGGACTCCTACCGGCTAAAACCACTGGAGCGGTCATCTTCGGCACCTAAGGGAGGCTCCAGGTCCTCGTATGATTACACATATCCTTTGATTACAAAACTGTTTATGGCTAAGTTTATCAAATCATACCTTAAAGGCAACCTAAAATTATGAATAATATTTGTAACATTAATATTCCTACTGTCAGGTGTTTTTGATACCGATCAAATATCATTGGAAGTGCTTATAATGAAATATTACGCCCTTCTAATTAAACTTTACCGATTTCGATTACAATTTTTGGTAGGATAGTAGAATTTATTAGTGTAATTAATTTGAAATATGTTTCTAGTTTTGTCGTTTAAATAGGAAATGGTAGTCTATAGGTAAAATAAAAGTTAACCATAATTATTTATATACATTTTTATGTTTGGCTTAAGGACTTTAATGCAATTTGGTAATAAATATCTCTTTATAATATCAAATACATACCAGCTAGAATTCAGTAATTAAGATATTAGAAGTTACAGAATTCCACACAAAGCTCAAATGGTTACCTATTGGTTTTCGTATCGAATATACATGTTCTTTCGCTACATTACAGTATACTATTCATTCCTTCTACTCCCTTCTACCTTAAAAAACCTTCAGAGTCCCTTGGTGATAGTCATCGAATCTTAAAATCATCAGAAAACCTGAGGCTTAAAATGCTTATGCATTCTAAAATTTTGATTGATAAATCCTTCATGGTTCAGGCTACTCGTTTGGGGAATGCAATACCGATTTCAATTAGACGGACTCAGTCGCTACAGGTATTCTAAAGACTAGTGATAACATGACATGTCAATGTAATTATAATTATTATCTTTTCGCTTCTACTCTGAACATTTGTTAATCTTTGTTAACAGTTAGTTGGTTTGGTTTACACTTAAATATTTTTATATATTTGAAAAAATTATGGATAAATATGCTCTCCTAATAAGAAAGTCGACGTTTGAAAGGCAAAAAAGAATAACCGTCAAACGATTTTTTTTTATTGTTGAATTCGCCTTGTTTCGTGTTGAATCGTGTGTCTTATTACCTTTTACTTCTCAATAGTCGATATGTTGCGATCAGAAATCCATTTACCGAGTAGAGAACAAAACGGTGTTCTGTTACGACTGCTGCAGTCTTGTATCGATCTGCTAGGAGTCCATGTATACCAACCAGTAAACTTCTACAGGCTGATGATAATAGAATCATTGATGTTTGTTTTATATAACAATAATAGCAACTGCATGACTGATTAGCGCAGGGGTTCAACGCTGAGCTTACTTAAATTTAGGGCCGTTTAGTCGATAAACAAAAATTCTACTAATCGTCTTCGGCAACTCCACTACATTTAACATAATTATGTTTTTGTACGAGCTTCAATGTATGAGATTCAGTAAAACATTCTATTTTATATGTTTACATCATCAATCAGCAATAAGACGTCCACTGCCGAACAAAGGCCTGATTTCCACAATTAGATCGTCATACTGGGGAGAACTTGCCAGTACTCACTACGTTTAGCAGATAACCACCAAACGTGAGCGCAGAATGATCTGTTCAACAAAAGGGACGCGGCTATCCATCCCTCTAGTTCAGACTACATAAGTTGCATTTTATGCCATCCACGGGAAATGAAGCGGTGCTATATTCTTAATCCGGACATTACACGGAGTTCAATCCGGACAGCGCACGGACATTTTATTAAGTTTAATGTTAACATTAAACTCTGCTAAGTATCTATTTCGTATCGTATGTACGAGATATTACAATGAATTGAATAATTAGAATATTCCTTGTACTAAATTACACTTAGGTACAGTTCAGTTTTTTCCATCCCAAGATTGCCTGGGCCCTACTTTTTTATTTTTGTATAACTCACTAATAGGTACGTGTACAGTAAATAAATAAAATAAAAATAACACTACTAAAATAGGAATTTAAATGAATACGTTACGTAAATATTTCACATCAAAATTCACACACAGAATTGTTTGTATAAATATATTTATAACTGAAAGTAGATGGATGTCTTTACTATACTTTGCCATTTATTTCATACGGAACGGGCTTCCAAAGTAAAGCATTTATATTTGAGTGACTTTTTCATTTTACTCGCTTTCACGGCCAAATGGAATGTGCGCAACATTTCAAAATAGACGTCGAAAGTAAAAAGAGTAAAAATCTGCGTCCACGATATAAATCACGTCATTTACACAGTTTAAAAGCATGGTTTGACTAATGGCCGTTTACGAAAGGTTAAAATCGAAAGCCTTTGACATCGTTCTGTCTCTTTTTAACCCTGTAGTTGGCTTGAAACAAGCTTATGTTGTAATTAGAGTACTGAAAAAATGCCTTTGCCAGTGCTACTAAACTTTTGCTAGTTTGCATGAATGTTGCGTTGTTGCAACAGCTACAGATGTTTGTTTAATTATATATAATTATGCGTTTTTCTGCATGGGATAATATTTTCTGCAAGGACGAACTCGGTTATTTGTTGGGGACTACGCGGGGACGTGGGTCCATCACAAAGATCATCCAGAGATTTCTTATATCAAATATACTAACTAAATGGAGGACACTAACTGGGGGTTGCGATATATATAGTATGACATAAAAGCTACAAAGATAAGGTCTATTAAAATATGTATTATATGGACTAAATATAATATATGAAGAAATAAATGGAAACAACAACGTATGCTTTTTTAAGTTTTAGTTCAAATTCTGTGGCAAACCATCACTTTGCATTCACAGAGTGACTCCTTAAATAGCCTAACTACTACAGGCGACACACAAAAATACCTATGGTATATGAAGTTCAAACTGTCAAGAGGTGTGGCATTACTAAGATTCAAAGGGGCTTTCTCCGTTCCTACGGTCTTAAAAACCTTCCACCTCCGAGTTTTGGTAGCCCTTTTCCGATCGGCTAGCTTAGGTAAGTTAGAGTTGCAGATCTTGTGGAAACTCATGGGGTTCCACTCCAGGTAACTAGTAAAAACAGACCGAATACTGAAACGCCACTCAATATTAAATACCCACTTAACTACGAGATTGTCGTTTTGTTAGAAAAGTGAGTGACTCAAATAAGTCATCAGGTTAGTCTAGGAAAACTGAGCAGACGATATATGTCGCTCGAAAAGGCCCATTCAGGTGAAGTTCTAGATTCGATCCCAAGATAAAATTAATATAGGTAATTATTAAAATTAACCAATAAAAATATCTTTGTTACAGCACAGAATTGAAATAAGAAAGAAAGAAATAATTTTATTAGACCATACAAAACACCGTGTTGCCGAAAATTGCCGTGTGGTGCCGGCTTAGAATGCCACCACCCTATCTCCTCCCATGGGTCGTAAAAGTCGACTAAGGGATTTGCCGGAGGATGGGCAGCAGCGTCCTTCGAGTACATTAACAACTCAACTGCGATCGCCAACCCGCCTGCCAAGCGTGGCGATTATGGCAAAACCCCCCAATGAGTCCACAACACATCCATATCGGTGGTTGTGGTGATCTTTGGGGGAGGCCTGTGTCCAGCAGTGGACTTCATTCGGCCGAAATGATGAGAGGCTGATACAGTCGGCTTCTGCGATAAAAAACACCACACCAACCAAGTAAAAACATAAAAGTAGATATAAATACAATAATATCTTTAAAAATTAAAAACATGAAGTTCACACTGAAAAAACATGATACATGGCACACTCAACAGCCCAACATCATACCATAAACAAGGCGTGCTCTGTACATTTATATCCACATGTCGTAGGAACGTGCGATGTGGTATTGCATGTCTAAAAAGCTCAACAACTGCTGCATGTAACTGCAGCTCTGATTTTCAGCTGAAGCCTAATAGCCTAAATAGTCTCTGAAAAATGATGATATGATCCCCTATCGCAAGGCATTTATATTATTGGCGATGCATTTGTCCAATAGACCCTTCTTTTATAATGTGATTTGTATTCTATTGGATAGTAGCTGAATGTTTAGTTTTATTGTAATTTTCTCAACTATTGTGAGGTTGGATTTTACACTTAACAGTTGTAGCTGAATATTAAAAGAGGCTCATAGGCAACTGAACTCAGTTAATCGGTAAGATTAAGCAATGCTCGGCGGTGTGTGTCTATGGATGGGTGCCCGGGTCTGGTATTTGAACTGAGCGACGCCGTGCTTCGGAGTGCACATAAAACTGTTGGTCTCAGTTGTTGTAATGAGACGGCAGTATTAAGCCAAATCAGTGGCGTGGATTAGCCGGGCGGCTGGAACAACTCTGATACAAGATTGGCTACTAACAATAAGAAAAAGAAAGAAAGAAGCTTAATATTAGTATTTTATATGGAACGACACAACCAACATGCTCTGTTTCTCGTCGCCGTTTAAGCGCTGCATAAGCTACGTACCCCTTCACCTGTATTTACCTTTCTAGTCCTCCATTAGCCAAAGATCTATAAAAACTTTTACTGGAATAACAAAAGAAAAACTTTACTCGAATACTGCCTAAGAATAACTCATTTCTCTAAATGTCAAATCTCAGATAAAAACTTGTTCTAACGTTTTGACAAGCCAATTCATTAGGCATTATTTTTTCAAGTAGCAATAGGCCCAATGTCTAGCTGTCACGCCGGTAAATCTGTATTCAGTCAATCCGACTACGGTTGGAAATGTTATTGCGTCTTTGCTTTCAGCCGTAGAACACATTAGGCAGCATTAGCTAAGGAAAATAAGAACATACTTAGTAGGTATTTGTCTTTTTTGAGATGTGTTTAATGTCGTACCTATGATATGATAAGTTAATCTCGTTATCAAACAAACTTTCATATAAATAAATATGCATCTCGGACTTCATACAGAGTAGACTTAAGTAGTTATGTGGTTCCAAGAAACAAAAAATAAAATGCGTCACAGTTATTTTGACGGTTAGTTGAATATTTTGTTTGGAGCGATCTAACTGATAACGCATGTACCTCTAAAAGTTTAATTATTTACTTATTACATTTATTTCAGACCATAGTTAGTATAGGAATCGCTTTTAAAGCGTATCAGGTATGCTTGCTGGGGCTTGTTTGGATTGTCTAAGAGCGGAATAGTCTGGCCTGTCCATCCTTCTAGTTTAGGGTCTCTTAGCCGCCTTTTACGATATCCACGGGAGGAGATGGAGTGGCTCTATAATCTTAATTTGGACAACATGTACTTTTTGTGGCATAAGACTGCAGATGACGTCACTATAAAGGTATTACTAGCCAGTAGCGTAGTTAACAAAATTAGTTAGTAGCGATCGTAGCACGTGGCACACTGACATTTTTATAGATCAATGGCTTAGTGTTCTGTATGTATATGAATTGAGTTTATTACTGGGGTTCTTTCTTAGCTGAAAATCACGAGGCTCGTTAACTGTCAATGCAATAGGCGAAAGGAAAGGAAAAAAGGGAAGTAGCGGTTAAAGCGCTTCTCTCGAAGCGGAGTGAAAATGTGTTGATCTAGAGCCGAGTAGAATTGTGTGTCAGCTTGAGTACAGTGCAGATGAGTGACGCAAGCATGCGTGCTAGCACAATCGTAAGTAGCACGGCGGAGCACTATTAGCGTAACAGTTCCCCTCATACCCATGTCTCATTTCTGCTACGCTTGTAGCAAAGAGATGAGAAGTCTTCTTTCCTCGCTGCTTGAATCAAGTTTGCTATAGTCATGCTGAAAATCATTATAAAATGAAGTAATCCAATTTGTTGTTTACGAGTACATATCTCCACTTTTTTGCCCTTTCAGGCCTTCAACGGGTATTGTTAGCTTACTACATGTACTTGCCAGGTGGCATTAATTGTGATCGAAATGTTATTGATATATTTACTGGTTTCGCTAACCTGGTAATATTTGTATTACTTTATTCTATTTTCAGGTTAGTTATGTACACGCTGTATATATATGATGTGTGGTGCCGGCTAAGAAGATAACCAACCCACCTCATGCCGTGGGTATCATAAAAGGCGACTATCGGATTAGCTGGAGAATGGGCAGCAGCGTTCTTCGAATACATTAATAAATCAACTGCGATCGCCAACCCACCTGCCAATCGTGGCGATTATGCCAACCGCCCGAATGAGCACATAACACACCCACACGATCGTTGTGATAATAATTGAGGGAAGCCTGTGCCCAGCAGCGGACTTTGTCCGGCTGAAATGATGAGAGATGATACAAAAATAATTTTGATATCATATTAATTAACGTAATATTAATTGCAATCGTTTTCCCAACATTAATTCTACATCATTATCATAATCATGATGATGAAATGAAATGTATATATACATCAAAATATATAAATGTCTAAACAGAATTTACAATATAGAATCAACCAATACAGCTGATATTTATTGCATTTTGTATATATTGCTCTATATTGCATTCGACAGTATTCCTGGCTACAAAGTTTCGAAATGAACAAACTATTTTATTGTTCACCCATACGCGTTTGATATCTGTCTTAATAGTATTTCAAATTTTTATGCATTTAATAAAAATAGATTGATTGTATTTCATGTAGGGGAATTCAGGAATTCTAAAACGATCACACTGGAGCCGCCTATTGGTACAACGTGTCTGTAAACATCTCAGAGGGGAAGATTATAGAAGCAATCTTGTGTTTTATCATTGTGTTAATTATTTTACACAGAGTCTACTATGGTTACATATACTTGTTAAAATGTAATAATTGAAATTGTAATATCACCGTTTTAGGGTTCCAAACGTCAAAAGAATAAAAACGGCGGTTCCCTTATAGAATCACTCGTGTTTCTGTCTATATGTCCATCTGTCACAGCCAATTTGCTCTGAAACTACTGAACCAATTAAGTTGAAATTCGGTACACGTATGGATGTACGTACGTATGGACGTATGGACCCAAATACGGACGTATTACGAAAACAAAGTAATTTTGAATATGCGGGTCACTTTTGGGGGGCAATATAGCAAATTGGAGAATAAAGTTATGCGAACTGGGCCGTGTAATATGTGAAATGGAAAGACTTGTTCAAATATATTTATATTAATCTTTTAATATATACTTTTAAAGTTATATAAGAAAGTAGAGGAAAGTTTACCATTTTTTACCCTTTATTAGAGATAAGCTTCTGAAACTATCTAAGCTTTAATTTTGAAAAAAATATTGACAATAGCTATATTCCTGTAGATTACAGAAAAACCTATAAGAAATCTATGGTCTTAAAATAACATGTTATATCTTTCAATACTGTGCGTACAAAAATACGTTTGCAGTTTACGATTACAAGACCGAATTCAACAATAGACAATAATATTAGTTACGACAACCAACTTTAAGTCAGATAAAAAATGTTGGATAACATATTCATCGTACGGAACCCTCTCCATGCGAGTTCAACTTGCATGTGTCCGGTTTTTTAAGAATTTACTATGGCCGGCTCTCCTTCATAGGATCGACTTTTCCGAACTGTGCACCTTAATTGTTGACTTTTCTTAACTGCCTATTTAAGGCCTATATTAAATAAAATCTTTGAATTTGAATTCATTTTGGGGTGGCTTGGCACCTATGTAGTTACCATTTTATTTTTCTTTCACTTCATGATCGGACCTCAAACGTACGACAATTTGCCACCGTTTTAAGTTGGATATTCCACCTATACACACGTTGCAGTTGTTTGCCATTTACTTTGCGTGCAACTAAGGAAACTCCTAGCCTTGGTCCGTCTTCATATCACGCGTATATAGGTTATTTTACATACTAGCGTGAACCATCGTCGACCGCATCATCACTTAGCAGCAGGTGAAATAGGTCAAATGTAGCCCTAGGTAATACAAAAAATAGCCCTAGGCAATACAAAACAACAGCCCTCATCAATACTTATGTAAAGCATAACTGGGCAAGTAGTTACAGCTTGGAAATGGGATGGCTCGACCAGAGAAGTAACACGCTCTAACAGATTACCACCGTAAAATGGCTACACTGTGTTGCTGCTTTGAAATATTCACTAATAAGTACCAGTAAATAGTTAAAACACATCGCATCTTATGTCAGGAAAACAAGAGACTGTGCTGTATCAAGTAATAAGCAATATGTACATAAAAATAACTGATTCTTAACGGCGTAATAAAAATGATAAGCTAAATCACATATAAGTTTTTAAACTATTGCGAATATCATTTAAGGCCAGAAGTAGTGGTAGCTCCTTCAGTACTGTCACAGAGAGACTTTTTCTTTTTTAAACATTGCCCCACACTAGAATTTCTCCTGTGTCGTGGTTGCGTTTACAGACATAAATTCTACATACAATACAGCCAGACCCGGAACAACTACTTGCAGATCATACAAATATTTATTCCGTGCGGGAATCGAACCCATGATCGATCATCTAAGGCATGCTCAGCAGCCGACTGTATCAGTCACTGCACCAACCGTGTCGTCAGAGTGGAGGAGCACATCACATCGGTAAAGCACCATCAAATCATCTGCCACAGCTGGACATTTGCTCGAATCAGGACCAAACCAAACACGACCCGAAAATCCTCTCCACTGATCATCAATCCTAACCCAGAACTGTTCGTGAACCGATTGAAATAAAAAGTATAAGAATTTCAATCGGGATGCTAGATACAGGCTATCCTCCTCGTGGAATTCAGTCATCGAGAAGTGTGCGCGTCGCAATTTGTTTATAAGTGCGTCTGCCGAAACGGTCAGTATTGTGTGTCGTGATTCAGTATATCGTGTTTCGTACAGGGGGCCTAAAAAGGCCGCTTTAGGTGAATCATAATATGAATTACATTAGAAATCACAAAATGGTCACGTTAATAGTCAGTTATGATTTAGTGACCATTTTGTGATTTCTAATGTGAATCGTATTGAGATCATTATTATGCCTTAGAAATAAAACCTAATACGGTCTTTTTAGGCTTTCTGGCCCATTTGGTGATATTTAATGTGATTCATATTATGATTCTGCTAAAGCGACCTTTTTAGGCCCCCAGTTATGTTACGCAAGATCAACCACGGGTAGATCCAAGAACTCTTCCCGTGTAACTACGGTTATTAAAACTTGGCCGAAACGTCGAGGGTGATCAAAATATAATATTGCAAAGTTGGTGCAGTGGCTGATACAGTCGGCTGCTGCGCTCTGGGTCGTGGGTTCGATTCCCGCACGATACAAATATTTGAATGATCTGCAGGTAGTTGTTCCAGGTCTAGGTGTTATTGTGTGTGGAATTCATGTTCACGCACCCACGAGACAAGAGAAACCCTAGTGTGGGGCAACGATTAAAAAAAAGATTTATCTGTGCGCGAAAAGTCTTTTATATAAAAATTCTTTAATCAATTATCGCAGCACAAAAACAGGTAAACTACAAAAATACACAAGGAAATATCTTCCGAAAATGTTTAACACGTTTATCAATGTTAACATAATTACAAAGGAATGCAAAATAACAAACAACATCGTTACCTCATCTCCTATAATCTATTTAAACAAACACGAACAAATTACATTCAATACGAAAATAATATAACAACTAATTTTGTTAAATAACTTGGCGAACAGGTAGATAATCAGTTTACAAGTTGGAATAAAGTTGTATCATTTAAAGCTTCATACCGAAAGTTGGAAATAGATGTCAAAACATTAATCTATAAGTTATTGTAATATTTGCTTGAAGAATATTCAGTTGAACAAATTATAGTATTTGAAGGTATTTGTATATGTATGAATTTGTATTGCTTAATGTGGGAGATACTTTAATGATTATTTATCAAGCTTAAATAGCAGAGGGCTATCCTTATCCGTCGAAGGACCGATGATGACCGTTGGAGCCGACAAGTTCTTGAGTGGACACCCCTAATCGGTATTAGGTAAATGTAGCACGAGATGGCACTGGCTCGATTGGGTGTGTAAGGTGGAGATACGAATGTTGTGAAAGGTGTGCACAGATTTGCTCTTTCAAGCTACACTACATTACAACATTACGGCTAACTGCTAGAACGGCTATCGGTCTTGTCATAGGCAGACTTGATTGATTCATACCTAAACAACTTTAACGTTTTTGTCAATGAGGCATGAACATGTTTCTTTCATTGGTGTGTGTAGTAAATACACAAGTACTACCATTTTTAAACCAGTTTGTACGAGATTTAAATTGTATTTTATGTGGTTACGCGACCCTCCTTTTTCTAATGGTTTCGGAGTCTATTCAGATATATACACAGTGTGAGTATTTAAGGTGGTGTATGCATAACATTAACAATTATTTTACTCAATGATATTATATATTAAAAAGAAGTAGGTATGTTACATGCGCGCCAAAAGTAAGAACCAAAACTCCCCCAACTGTAGCACCTTGCAATCAATTCGCATAGATAGCTATCTCTTTTACTCTTACAGTTTTTGTATCTTCTGTCTTACGATATAGGTATGCAGGCGAGACTGTATTTTGCGCGCCATTTAATATGGACGTAACATATGTATAGTATAAGATCATTGATTTTATATAAAGGTTCACGGAATCTATCTTGACTTCCGATTGCTGAATGCGTTCGGTGGCAGAGGGAAGCCAGTCGTTGACCTGACATGGGCGGCTCCTTCTGTGGCCCGCATGGTGTGGCTTGGAGAGTAGCGTAGCAGGTGGCCACACTTTCGCACCACCGCCACATTATTTTCAACGTGGCCCTTCGCACGCCTTGCCCGAGCTGTTCTAGTCTCAGCCCGCGGTCGCAGCGTTGGGCCCTCACACAGCTGGATTGCAAGTTACTTCTCGCAGCTGCCAACATCGCAGCCTGGCCAGAAGTCAATAAAGGGATGTTGCCCGATCTGGAAGAGGAAGCGTCCTGGTTCCGGGAGATGATGACGTCAATATGTGACACACCCTTACCGCGAGCCAGGCGCTGCCGGCGTAAGGCAGTGTACTTGCGGTCAGATGAGATCGCGCAGTTGCGCGCAGTCTGCCTGGCATCCCGCCGCCGGCACCAACAAAGCTGACGCTGGCATAGCGCTACAGCTGGAGAGACAGACGAGGCCTATAGGGCCTACCGGGCGGCCACGCTATCGTTTCAGACCGCCATCAGCAAGGCGAAGGTTTGGTCCTGGAGTGAGCTCCTGGAGCAACTAGACAGGGATCCGTGGGGGAGATTCATTCATTGTCACCGTTCGTTGATAAGTGTGCGAAGTTTTAAATTAATCCAACGTTTTGAAGGGGATAAAAATCGAGTTTAAAAATTCCGTTACATAGATACATACCAAGTTAATAAAAGCGTGTTAAAAAACGCAATCCCAATCAAAATACGCAATGTAATCTGTTTGAAAGTGTTTTATTATAACGATCTTGATTTTGTTTTTAGGAAAGCATTGCCGCATAATAAAATTTCTCCTATGTCGTGAGTTCGTTTACAGACACAAATTCCACACATAATACACCCAGACCCGGAACAACTAACTACTTGCAGATTATACAAATATTTGTTTCATGCGGAAAACAAACCCATGAGCTGGAGCACAGCAGCCTACTGTATCAGCCACTGCACCAATCCGCAATAATAACCTACTTTATAACTTAGAAGTTAGGTATCGTTTAAGTTTATAACTCTTACTGACAGTACACGACACATGAAAGGAGGGCGCCGAACTTTACATGATCTTGAGCAAAATTAAATTATTTTACTGAGATCGTAAGTAAAGTTCGTGCGCTAATTTAAAAGTGGCTTTAAATGTTACTTATCCCAATCTCGAAGTTGCGTAGATTGTTATTAGAGTACCGGAATATCCTGATACCTATTTAGATTTATTTCCCTGTGTTACTCGTGTGACACCCACGGAAACAAAGACGTTGGTCTATACTTTGTTGATATCTAATCGGCCACAAACTATAAAAAATGATCATCATGTATCTCTGTGAACTTAAATACTTCAACCATTATAGTAACTGTAGCAGAGAATTAAACAGTAGACGATTATCAAAGACAACACTAAGAAAGCCAGTAAGTTGGTTAAGCCTTTACTTAACAGTTAATAGTTGCGTCCGTTATCTCCACAAAGGGCGTCCAAGATCGCAGACAAAAGTTTTGTGACCAAAATTAGTTCTAAAGGAGATAATATTCGTGACATTCAACTTGTTATTTAATAGAAACGCGTTTGTACTGCTGCGGTTATGCAAAGGAACAATTCTAGCAAGTTATGTTCTTACTTATGCTATAAATATAAACTATTGGGACTTGGAGGTCGGTTTATATATTTATGCATCTATTGTTTCCAGGAGGTAACGTTTACGACAAATATATCGTAGCTACCTACATATTATATGTAACTTTAATTTTGTATTAACAACTCCTTCTGATTGCGGTCTTATTAGTGTGCAATATCAATTTGGTTGAGGTAAGTTAACATTATAAAATATCATCATCATCATCAGGATGTTCTACGTCTATTGCAGACGATTATAATAACCAATGTTCGTTGATATTTATTTATTTATTGGTTATGCACAATATATACTTTTATGCACAATGACGATATACAAGGCGGACTTAATGCCATATGACATTTTCTACTAGTCAAACTTGACTAGAAAAAACTAATAAGATAAATATATATATAATATACATACATACTATAGATACGGTCAAATACATAGATTTAAAATATACTGCATACAATACGTTCTATTTATCATTTAAACATGCCCAAAATTGTAAATTAGGATTCCAGCGATTTCAAAAAGTATTTCCGAACTTTGCGTTTGAAAGTTAAATATTTACTTGGCGCTTTCTTTACATCAAGGGGAAGCTCGGTCCATATTTTAATGGTTGAGACAGCTAAGGATTTAGAAATCTCAGCTTGTACGGTGGGAAGAAAACTAAAGAATCAAATTCTCGGTAGCACGAAGGTTACGGCTATGAGAGCTACTCAACACTCAAAAAATCTTTTGAGATAATCAGGAGCACAAGGATCGTTAATAATTGTAAACAGGAGACAAAGAGATCTCAGTGATCTTCTCTGACGGATAGGCAGCCATTTAAGCTGGGAATTGTATAAAGAGATGTGGCCATACTTCCCGTAAGTCCATAAATGAAGCGAATGCAGTTATTGAGAAGTCGATCCAATTTGTTGAGAAGGTCTTGGGATAAATCCGAGTAAACAAACTTTGATACTGTAATAGTGCGAGTACCATGTGGGCTATTCAATTATTTTGTTTTATTGACGTGATATTGAAATAATGGTGATAGCCCGATTTGGTATTCGCTAAGACTGGTCCTTATGGCTTAACTTCTGCAACGTGTCCTTGAATAGCTTCAATAATGTCATAACGAGTAGCGAAATTGGTTTTACACCATTATTTCAATTCTGTATTTAAGGATGTATGGATGTTTGAGCTTAAGGAATTGCACCCCTGCTTATGATGGTGTCGTGTATCGGATCGCTAAGTTTCCTGACAATATGGTTGAGCTGAGCGACTGTCATGATAACTGAATCAGAAACTCTAGTAAATATTAAAATCAGGCTTGTTTAGTACAGACATTTTAAGAAGTTTAGACTCTTTTCTGCTGCATTGTCCTCACATTACCGTCATTTCGAGAACATTGTAGTAAAAAAGAACATTGTACCAATTTGATTTAAAAAGAGTAACCATGGAGTTTATTGCGCGTTCTTCTCCATAGGAAATCTACATCTTGGAACGCGGCAACTAAAGTCTCGACTATGTAAGTGCCTATAAATGGTTTTACATGAATGTAAAATATTTTAATGTTTATTTTATCTTAAATTTATTTATTTTACGTTAACTGTAACGACCAAACTGATTTTACCGAATACGAAGAATACATTTAGCTTGAACAATGAGTTGTTACCAGCATCACAGCATATGGCTGTATCACGGCCATGTAATTCGATGATTCCATGAGTGTAAGCTTTATGATTATTCTCGTTTTCCTGAAGCCAAATAGATATATCGCGTATCGCGTTTTATATATATGTGCATCATCTTGACATATGCGACTTGACACAATAAGCCCAGCGTAGGGATTATGAAAATATCTTCTAAACGATACTATTTGTCATGTTTCAATTAATGCGTTGATTAACAAAGGACAAAGTGCATTTTTCCCACTACCATACGTTAGGATCTCCCCCAGGGATTCCTGTCCAGTCCCTCCAGGAGTTTGCTCCAGGACCAAGGCTTCGTTTCGCAGACGGCGCATTGCAGCGCCATCGTGGCCGCCCACTCGATTCGGCAGTCACTCTGGCTGTAGCACTACGTCGGCGTCGGCTTCAGTGGGACCAGCGGCAGGATACCAGGCAGACCATGCGGACCTGCGCTATCTCCTTCAACTGCACCGTACACCGCCGTATGCCAGGAGCGTCCGCCCTTCCAAAATATAATATGAAAGTATTTATTTATTCATTTTATTTATTACACAGGAAATTATAAAATTACATAGAAGTGAAGAGTACAAAGTCCGTAGGAATGAGCAGTACTAGTACAATAAATCTTCTTTAAATATTTTCATTAATTTAAAGCTCTCACTAGGTGCCTATAGATTATATATTTAAACTTACGGATAACAAATTTTAAGTGAAAAGTGTGTGTCAGTGTTCAAGTTGTTTTGGAAGGTAACACTCTAAATATTTTAAAACACGATAGTGTTTTAATACTAATCAAAATTTAATAGTAATTTAGTTAAAATCTTT
Source organism: Diloba caeruleocephala (assembly GCA_947459985.1). Taxonomy (NCBI): domain Eukaryota; kingdom Metazoa; phylum Arthropoda; class Insecta; order Lepidoptera; family Noctuidae; genus Diloba; species Diloba caeruleocephala. The sequence continues at coordinate 12,631,591 of OX381618.1, forward strand.
AAAGTTTGGAGACTTAAAGTGAATGATTTGCATGTCAATTGTTTTATGCCTACTCGCGAAAAGGGTCTTGAAGAATTGTAAGACTCAAATCTATAGATTTGAGTCTTACAATTCTTTAAGACTTAAAATACAAATTAAAATTAAAATTAAGTTTTAAAATTCTTTGTAAAATAATTAATAAAAAATTGACCTAATAATACTACTAAGTGTAATACTTACTCTTACTATTGTGAGAGTAAGTATCCTCATAAAAATAAGTGATCATAGTACAAAGTTTTATAACATGGTCATGATTCAATCAAACTCTAAGCTGTATGTGAATAGCATTAATAAACTAGCAATTCTAGGTATTGTAAGCTCCTGACGTAAAGCAAAGTACAATAAAAGCCAAGCCACAGCTCACAACTTAGCTTGCACGCTTTGTGACCCATTTTAACCTCACAAATGAACATTCTCAACACAAAACAGACTCTAAAGTTCTACGTAGCTGGATGACAGCGAACCTGTCATTACAAGAACTTTAGAGAGATTGACGGCACCGATTTTGAAATGCATTTACGGAATGCACCGCATTTTAGTTTGGCACTTTTGTTGCTTAAGTTTGGAGTCGGTACGTATCAATTCTTTTGTAGGGCAAATATTGGAATGTAGTGGTGCAATTAAAATTTTCGGTGTTGGGTATGCTTATCTTGAATCTTTTTCCAATAAATTTGTTAAATCTTTTGTTAGTCATTTTAGTCAGTTAAAAGCATTACAATTCACATCATTATTCATCATTTCGGCCGAATTAAGTCCACTGCTGCTTTGCCATATTCGCCACGCTTGGCAGACGGGTTGGCGATCGCAGTTAAGTTGTTAATGTACCCGAAGGACTCTGCTGCCCATCCTCCGGCTAATCGTAGTCGACTTTTACGACACACACGGGAGGAGATGTTGGTGGTATTCTGAGCCGGCACCGCACGGTAGACATCATTATTGCCCTGAATGTATTAAAGGATTTGCAATATGTCTTTATTACTTTTCTTAAATAAGAAAAATGAATAATGTGCATCTCAAGAACTATGTTCAAATAAAGGATCCTCTTGATGAAAGAAACATTTTCTATAAGGTTTTCACAATCCTATGAACATTTTATATTACTCAGGTTTCTCACCAATGGACGGGCTCCTGACAAAGATCGACAAGGGATCGGATCGAGCAATATTTACGAGTGCAGATTCTTTTAATGTTTACCAATGCAAATTTAGAGTTGGGTGTCTAAGGTACACTTTATTTACCATATTGTTATTATCTTGAAAAGTAAGAGATATTCGTAAGATATTAATATGAAGGTTTACATTATAGAACTTACTGAAATGCACATTTTTTATTGTAAATGGTAAATTTTATATATGCCGCGCGGATTATATTTAATAGTTGTCAATTTATATTTTTTTGCTACAATTTCAAAAGTTATTTATTAATTTGTATTTTTCGACATATTTCTGGTATGTTTGATTCTCCTTTAGTATCCAATTATGGGGAAAATTCAGTGGACTGGTAAACCTTTGTCCCAACAAAATACCGAAAACTGAACAAAAACATTGGCGCAGTAGTTTTCCTAGCCTTAACTAGATAGCTATTCGCAGCAACACTGCATACATATTCAAAAGTATCGAACCCTTGTTCATTTGCATGGGACCCGTGGGTATAAACATAACTATTGCATGTACAATAACTGTTGTAGCTGTAAAGAATTTGCTTATAATCCTTTCACTTTGTACCTTTTTTGCATGATGAGTTTCAACACGAAAGATCCCTCTTATTATTCACCCTTATTGTGTTAACCTAACCTGTAACCTTCAATAAACAAAACTTTGTTCTTCAAATATTTGTATCATCTAAAGAGACAATAATTGTTACTCGAAATAACTATTATATAATCGTTTTAAATGTTTTATGATGTTGTGATAAGTAATTAATTTTCCCTTTGTTTGTAGCAATTAACAAAATATGTCCCTTGTCTAAATTAGATTGTTTTTAGTTTTATAAATATTTGGAATAAACAAAGAATAGAATTACTCATGCTGATTTAAGCTGATTGTTCGTGTGGTGCTGGCTAAGAATAGCACCAACCCATCTCATCCCGTGGGTGTCGTAAAAGGCGACTAAGAGATTAGCCGGAGGATAGCAGCAGCGTTCTTCAAGTACATTTACAAATTAGCTGTGATCGCCAACCCTGATGATTATGGCAAAACCGCACAATAAGCACACAACACAAATGCAAACCGGTAGTTGTGGTGATCTTTGGAAGGGGCCTATGTCCAGCAGTGGACGTTTTTCGGCTGAGATCATGCTGATTAAAGTCTATGAAAGCAAAAAAGTCTTAATACCTCACGTCAGAGAGGTAACATGTTGGCTCTTAGACTTTAGACGCTTTTCGAGGCGTATTGTCAGAGTTTTTACACGCGTAATCTATGGGTCAGTAAAACAAAAGATCGTTGGATGTACTGCGCGTACAATATAATAATGCCATGGGATGTTGCTGCAGCTGCCTTGTTTTTGCAGGGCCTCGGAGATGTTTGCGTAGGCCGAAGCAGCTGAATTTCAAGCCATCATTCGTAAAACAACAACTTCCATATTAATCAGAGTACGAGATAGCCGCAAAAATATCTTGAGAACTGTAGTTAAGATCTACACTTCTCCCATTTTAAAGTACTTTGCACCGCGGCTGATCAGGTAAAAATCATGTTTTCTGACCTATTTTTTTATTGGGCCCAGTGCAAATTCTTTATGAACTTTTTCCGCCCCGGGGAAGGACGAAGAGGCATGCCGGCTCCTACCAGCTAAAACCACTGGGGCCGTCATCTTCGGCACTTAAGGGGGGCTTCAGGTCCTCGTATGATCACACTAGAGCCGCCCACTGGTGCCACGCCTATAGGCACATCTTGGAGAGGGTGACTGTAAAGCGGCCGACTCTCCGGGGGTATTGTAAAGGATCCCCCGAAGCATCCCTGAACACTGTGCTGTGCTGCGCACACGGCGGTGCGTAACCACCTGCGCGCCACCGTCTTCTCGTGGGTCGCTCGGTGTGGGCACGCAGATTCCTCAATCTACGCACCCGCTAACCCAGAGGTCCCCCGCCTTATAGCGACGGTAGGAGGTTTCAAGCGTTCAGGAATTAGGCGCCAGGACGGTTGTTACCCCGACGCCGTCTCCACATTCTTCGAGCCGGATTAGCCCTCTCCCGATCGCGATGTTTTCTACCCTGTTTTCTTCCACCTAGAATGCACACCATCCTATTATTTATTACTAACTCTAGAACATAAGTTTTTATTGTTAGTAAGAAAATATGGATTTAGTTGTCTAAACTAAAGAAATTATTTATTATTGTTTAAATGTTTCTCTGTTCTCGGGAACCTAGTCTTTTGATAGGCTAACGCCCGACATAGGTCCAACACGGAGATGCCCTTTAGAGAATCTTAATCTAAAATGTAATGGAACACTGACCGGGGATTCTCCACTATAAAATGCAGTCTCGGATTGTCCCGGCAGGTATAAAACTATTGTATGAAATGGAAACTACGGTTATATGGGCTATTGCGATGGGTGCTAAATGGGTTTAATACTACGAAAACCGGTAAAACTGGCATCTGTCTTCCCCCTTTAAATTTTTATTCCGTGGTAGACGGTAACTTGCCACTCACAAGTTGGGCCCCTTAAATGGCCACCACTGCAGACATCAAGGAGTAACACCGGCGTGAGCGGCTGGGTGTGTCAGGAGGTGCGGCACCGGTTTCACTATCGCGCGTCCCATAGACTCGGAGTGGTTTTCCCGTTATAACGCCGTTGGACACTTCCACCCCCGAGCATATAACTCTGGCAGCCCCCCTCTGATCGACCAGCTAAGACAAGCCAGTGTTGAAAATCCTGCATGCACTCATGGCGTACCACTCCAGCCAACCAATAAAGACAAGCCGGATACAAGGCCCCGATCGACTCTCTCGAGCATTCGGGTACGCAGTGTCGCCACTCACATTCAGCTCATCACAAGCTGCCCTGCGTTCTGTAAGCTTCTTAATATATCTCCTTATGATATGCGAGTACTTCTTTGTATCATAGGGTGAGGAACCTGGTCTAATCTACCCTCTGCGATTGCGTGTATCCTATTATGAGATAGCGACCTTCCCGGAGGGGAATTATTGTTATATCAGTTGAAGGACATCCACTGCTGAACAAATGCCCCTCCTATAGATTTCCATTTCTTAAGATGTGATCGAACTGAATGTTTTTAAAATTAAAATAAAGTTACGAAAATGTAATGAGTATTTTTTTTAAATTGAATATCACTACACTTCACAAATCATCACGACTGTACCACGTGGAGTTTTTGTGCAATAAACACTTTTTCTATCTAGTGCGTATCACTCACTTTGTCAACGCCAATTGCTGTTTAGGAACGTTTTTATTGCCATGATTGTCCCACATACAACAGTTTGTATTTGTTTAACAAAATATTTCATTCAAACTGTATTTTTTATCGTACCCACAGTTATGTTATCTACCTGACTACATATCACTGACGTCCCTCAAAATAAAGGTCGTAGAACCTGTGGTTTTCATTATCATGTATGAGTGTTATTTCAAACTTGTCATATTGTGTCATTTAAAGAGCTACCGTTTTTGGTACCGGGAAAATATTGTATTTAACTAAGTATGTACATCACGTTTCATATGTTTTCTAATACTATTAGTTATTAGAAGGATATTTTTTAGTTTGATGTTGTCTCATCATATATGCCAAGAGGTCTTCACTGCTAAACAAAGGTCATAGTGATATAGTGTGAGTAGATCCTTAAGTTTTTCGGCATTTTGGGGGGATTTTGCCAGTACTCTCCACGATTGGCAGGCGCTGGTTAGAGCACTATGGCCTCTGTTCCTCAGAAGGGACGCTGCTGCCTATCTCTCTAGTTTAGAATCCCTGACGGCCGAATAAGGAAAAGCCAGTTAATATTAAGTTCCGCTTCAACAATTTAAGGCGCCCAGTTTTTACCGACAGCAGGTTTCCAAATAGTTATATTAACGTGGCTATCCATCCCTCTGATGCCGAGTACATAAGTCGCCTTTTACGATATCCACGACAGATCAAGTGGTGCTACATTCTTAATCTGGACATTACACGGGTATATTACATATCGCCTATTTTTTATCCCGGGCATTTATCAAACTAATTTCATTTTAGCTTTTCATCTTTAGATTACAGATCTTACTGATGGGAAGTTTAAAACAAGCATTATAACAATTACAATAAAAATCCTGTTTTAAAATAAAAGACTATTTTAGGCTTCCCTGGAAAAAATTTTTGTTTGTATAGTATAGCTGCAAAAAGAAAACACATATTTGTAAAACAATGTATGAGATAATTTAAAAATATCCCAGCCCTGAGTTCATTACGGAATTTCTTCTCAGTGGTTGTATTGTAGTGAAATGCCCTCCGTTGTTTGAATTTGATATGTAAAAGTGACTATTAGGATCCAATGACCGAATAAATTATTGAATTGATAATCTTACTTTATAATTAAGAAACAAGGTTATCGGACTGCAATGTTACTAGTACAGAAGACGATAGTGCTGCAATAAAATTACTACTACTATCAATTATTCAAATTATAGAATAGAATATAACTTTATTGTACACCAAAACAATAGTAAGGATTATTAAAATAGCGTGGCACAGTATGCGGTATTTTTGCTAAAAGCGTTCTTTTACAGACAACCTTTGGATGGATTTTTAAGAGCAGAGAAATACTTAAATGCGTGTTGTCCGTGGTATATGTCAATAGCATACCTACACACAAGCTTCACTGACACAAGGCATTGACTTCCGCTATCAATGACGTTGATTTCACACATCTGATTCTATGAGGGAATGATAACTGAATGTGTAATCGTGTGTATTAAAGGCACTACTGGGTCGTCCCACTAATTAAACCGACGTACCATGAACGTTTTATTATGATTGATAGCTATTTTATGTTAGTTTAAGAACACTGACCTCTGATAATGTTTATTCTAATTATGGGGAAGTGTAAGTGGATATAATTAAAGTTCAAGAAGTGCAAAAACACTTATAAGGCAATAAATAATGTTAAAATGTTCATTTTATTTGTTGGTCAGCCAAAAATGTTCGGCGGTTTGTCTGTCATCCTCTTTACGTCATTGATCATATCGGCCATACAACGTCCACTACTGAACAAAGGCCTCCCCCATAGATTTCCACAAATGTGTCATCATTTTGGGGGGAATTTGCCAATACTCACCACGCTTGGCAGGCCGGGTTGGTGAGCCTAGAATGGCTACTTTTCAAAAAAGGACGCTGCTACAAGGATGGCCTGTGGTTTAGAGGCTCTTAGTCGTCTTTTACGACCTCCACGGGAGAAGATCGAGTAGTGCTATATTTTTAAACCGGACACCACACGGTACCATTACACTCTACCATTGCATTAACCTAATTCATTTTCTGATTGTAAATACGATGATTGTTTAGTATGATGATGGGTTGATCACAGGGCACGCTTCTAAGAAAAGGCTATACAAATTATACATTTCCTACTGTTTTTGTAGTGGCAATCTATGTTCATAATAATGGTTTTAAGGTTTTCGCGATTATTACACATTATAACAAAACAATTTTAAAGGATGACTGTCATCCTGCGACCACGAACCCTGCAAAGTGTTCGAAAAGTCAGGAAAAAACAAATATCAATAATACACGCGATTTAATCCGTTTAAAATTGTTTTATTACTATGTACATAATTTCTTTTTTACTCATTATCATTTTGATTATTGTACTTTTAGTAGGTATTACATAAAATGTTAAAAAATATGACTCGCAAAGCATTTGTAACTTACATAACGGTAGTGAATGGGGCGGACTGAAACCCAGCGTTGGGCATTGTTACGGCTATGCTGCTCACTGGTCAATATTTGAGGTTACTGGTTAATAGGTGAGACCGCTCCTTTTGCCGCACCATAAAAAAATATTATTTTGTTTTTATGTTAAATTTGTGTGGTAATAAATACTTGCTTTATTTCTTTGTTTAAAGTGCCTTTTACAACACTTACGGATGGGAAAGGGGAGCCTGTTTTTTTTCGGGAACCACATGGTCGTGATTGTGGACAATTAACTATGCGGTCTGGATTACCACCCATAGAATGTAATGAGGATGAAATGTATTTTTCAATATGCAAATCTTCACGTTACATCTTTGTCGTAAAGGACTGGGGAATCCATACGTTCCCATGAGCGCCATTGAAGCGACTAATAGATTTAATCATATGAACGGGCAGACGCAGTCACCTGTAAACAGATAACTTCTAACTGTGGAAGTCTGTTTTCCACAAAGTCAACGAAGACGGTAGCCGTTCATCTTCGTGCTTTGCGTGATATTAGCGAACGCCAGTGATAGTAACCACGGAAATTCCTTCTACGTTTTGTGACAAGGTTTGCATTTTATATAAAGCAAAAGCTCAATATTAAATACAATTTTCTATAAAAATTATAAATCAATAGATGTTCAATCAAGGAATTGTGGTTTATCGTACCAGAGATAGAAATTTAATAATACATAATTATACGAAGCTTTTGTTAAATTTGTATCCTCAGAAGGGCAAACAATCGATTGATAGATTATTGGTATGCCACGCTTGCCGCGGTCTTGTTCGAACAATGTTACAGGTAAAAGCTAGATATCTGTCTACGTCGCCCATATTACCAAACGAGAATCAAAACTTAAGTCAGGAATCATCACTCAAGTCTTGACGCGTTAATCTAATACGAAGCCTATGTAATCGGTCCCGCATTTATATTTAATTGTCAGTCAGTCTTCACTGAAGTTTTCAGCAGTCTTCACTTAAGTTTTGATGCTCATTCTGTAATTTGGGCTTTAGCATATCGGATGGATGTTGCTACATATAGAATGCAATTTTTTACCTAATCTGATTGGACTTCTAAACTTTGGATTGGCTGACTAAATATGTTAGTCAGCAGTCAGGTGTGACTATTGCATCGTAAACATTAAATCAAGATGAGAAAAAAACGATTTCCTTGAATCAAGGTCACGTCTAAAATTCCTAAGCAATTTTTTTTTAGAAGTGGTCGTAGTTCACTGAACTTGTTTGACAATATCTTTCAAAGTTCTTAGAAGCATATAGAACAATCACTGGCAATCAAAATATAAGGATAAAAATATTTATTATTAATGTAAAACCATTATCAGGCACTTAATAGTAGACTTTAGTTGTCACGTTCTAAGATGTAGATTTCCTTTTCTTTTTAAATCGTAATATGTTTATAATATTTATACTAACATTGTTCTCAGACATCAGGCAATTTTTTTAAAATTATAATTAGTTGTATTGTGATCAATTAATCTTATCTTTTGCCATATGTGTTCATAAGTGACACATTAATACAAACCAAATATATTTGATTAATATACTTTCCTTTGTTCTATTTACTTAACTAAGGTTTCTTTCTTATAATTATATAAGATAGCATCGCTAATTAGGAAAACCAGCAATACTGACTAATAGCCAATAGGGAATCAACAAGGATATAATCAAATATCTGTAATATTACTGAGCAGTCGGAAAACCTCACCTTATTTATTTGTTTTCTTTTAAACCAGTGGAAATATATCTTTTACCTACTCTGTCCCGGGGATGGTCAGAGTGGCATGCTGGATTGTTATAGGCTTAAATCACCAGAGCAGTCATCTTCAGCACTGAAAGTGGGCTCCAGGACCTCGTTAAGATCACACTAGAGCCGCGCATTGGTGTCGCGGCTTTAGGCACATCTGGGATGCGATGACAGTAAAGCGGTAGCCCCCTCTGACCGAAGGGAAGCGACTGCAAAAAGGCTGCAACCATTAGGTATATCTCCACCGCACCTGCACTGTGCTGCGCATACGGTAGCACGTGACCACGTGCGCGCCACCATCTTTCCAGTGGTCGTTCCCGAGACCCCCCGCCATTTAGCGGGCGTGTTGGACCTGTTGTTTTACCCCGGCACCCGCTTGTCCTTCTCCGTGCGGGTTCGGCACTCTCTGAATCCCGCTCTGCGGTTTCTGTCTGGAGCATGACGCTCTCACAGAAGTAGACTTCTTCATTACAATTAATTTGCTCTGCCACTACTGCTGGCAGAAAGAGAACTTGCCCGATCCAATCGATAAGGATCTACCAACCGGAAACCCACACAGGGCACTCCTCGAGCATGTCCTGTGCTGTATCCTGGTCACTTTCACAATGGCACTGTGTCTTGACCTCGCATCTTATACTGTGCAGGTACGCACCGGAACAATCGTGACTAGTAAATACCTGTGTAAGGTATTAGGTGACGTGTTCGGTCCTTTTGTGCCAGCAAGTAGCAGAACGGCGTCAAGGACGCATTTATTTGCAAACTGCAACCCAAGGCGGTCCTAAGGCAACTAGGCAAGCTAGGCACCTAACTTATTGGTATTAGACCGATTTCAACAATAGACAATATATTCAGCAATTCAGGAAACCTCTCCACACGAGTTCAACTTGCACATGTCCAGTTTTTCATTTTTCTTCTTTTCTTCTTATTTTGTCAGCAGAATGATAGAAAGACACGGTAGCTACCTAATGAAATCCATAGATGACTATCGAACCTACAAAAAGTTTGCCATCTTTGATATTTGTAAGTAAGGACACAAGTCTCCATAGTGACAAAACAAAGCGTTACGTTAAGAGCATAACTATGTATGTACATCATGTGTACTATCTATATTGTAAAAATTGATTGAAAAGTTCCAATGCTGCAACAATAAGTACACATATTGACAGTGGTATTAACTTCGGCCAAGGGTAGGTTTATCGTTATTAAACAAGGATGGATTTATTCCGTGACCTAGTTTTGTGACCCCCAGCTGTATAATGTTTGCTTGAATAGTTTTTGGAGGAAAAGAATAACATAATTGATATTTCTGGGAATCTGGAAATCAAGACCATTATTTAATAGACTCGTTATTTAAAGCTTAAATGGTTATACTGCTCGTTGATGTAATAACATGTTATAGTTCCTAAATGTGAATAAGAAAACATTGTACCTAGACTTCATAAGTGCTCGGTGGATTGAGTACAGGCAGGGCAGTCATTGGATGCGGGCGGCATGTATCCGGTCTTTAAGGGGACTTTATGGGGAGACGTTTGTTCAGTATTGGACGTCCTTCGGCTCATATGGTGATGATGATGATGTATTGAGTATGTCAATCTTTTACTTTCTTACAACATCCGAATACACGGCACGGTTGGTGCAGTGGCTGATACAGTCGGTTACTGCGCTCCAGGTCGTAGGTTCGATTCCCGCACGGAACAAATATTTGTGTGATCTGCAGGTAGTTGTTCCGGGTTTGGGTGTATTGTATGTGGAATTCATTTCTGTAAACGCACCCACGACACAGGAGAAATACTAGAGTGGGGCAATGATTAAAAAAGATAATAGGCTGGATTTTGCTGGACCTGGAAATATGCGCACTAAACTGAAATGGGCTATGGAAGCTAAATATGTAGGCGCAATACTTGAAAGTAGCCTAACATGGCCCATTCATGTCGAATAAACAACGGAAAAGGCTCTACGAGTCTTTAAAATGTGCTGATATACATACGGCAAAACATGGGGACTGAAACCTTTTTTTTTTTTTTTTTTTTTTTATTGATCCGGTGGAAATATCTCATGTACTTCCTTCGCCCCGGGAAAGGGCGAAGGGGCATGCCGGACTCCTACCGGCTAAAACCACCGGAGTGATCATCGTCGGCACCGAAGGGAGGCTCCAGGAACTCGAAAGATCTCCATCTAGAGCCACCCGTTGGCGCCACGCCTTTAGGCACATCTCGGAGGGGATGACTGTAAAGTGGTCATCCCCTCTAGTGGAGGGAAGGCGACTGTAAAGAGGCCACCCCCCCAGGCATCTCTCGAGGGGATTGTAAAAGATTCCCCCGAGGCCTCACTATGCGCTGTGCTGCGCACACAGCGGTACGTGACCACATGCGCACCGCTGTCTTCCCGGGGGTCGCTCGGTATGAGCGCGCAGATTTCCCAATAAGCGCGCTCGCGACCCCCAAGGCCCCCTGCCATATAAAGACGACAGGGGGCTCAGGCGTGTTGGACACGGGCACCGCGGCGGCTGTTACCCCGGGTCCGTGTCCTCCTCCTCCGAGCGGGATCGGCCCTCTCCCGATCCCGCTCTGCGACCTCCTTCTGGAGCATTACGCTCTCACAGAAGGAGAGCACAGCACTCCAATTTTCATGCTCTGCCAGCATAGCCGACACTACTGCTGGCAAAGAGAGATCTTGCCCGATCCGATCGACCAGGATCCGCCGCTCGGCAGTCCACGCAGGGCACTCTCCGAGCGTGTGCTGTGCGATATCCTGATTGTTTCCACAGCGGTGGCACTGTGCCGTGGCCTCGCGTCCTATCCTGTGATTAAAACCTGTGACTGAAACCTAGGGTATTTATTGGAAATACTCAATTATAGTTAAGGCCTATTCTTACACAGAGTAATGTAGTGTGGTGGACAAAGACAAAATTAAAAGTATGCTAGGACACTTTGAATGGATAATGGGTCTAACTCTACTACATATCCGCATTCAGACAGAAGCAATAGTCTAGTTAATTAGAAGAAAAACGAACCTTGCATAAAACATACATTTATGAATCCCGCGAGAGAACTGGATGACCTAATGATAAAGTAATAATATACATGTTTAACAGGAGGTACAGAGTTCAAAAGAAGAGAGGACGAGGGGGTTCAAAGCTGTTGTTAAAACTCACCTCTTATGGTACACGGACGGTTACAGGCGCAGGAATTGACTCCAATGAAAATTAGTTATAGTATGGGTATTACGCATCAGTGTTCCAAGCAGAAATATAGTTTATAGCCTGGGCAACGCAGCGCCGTGATCTCGTTGCGGTGTTCGAAGGGGATGACCTCTCGCTTCCAGTCGTGGTTCAGTCTATCGTCCGGAGCAAGAGCACATGGGATGACGTCGCCTTCTTTCGCAAGGACGTGATACAAGCAAAGGAGGTGGCAGAGCAGGAATGGGAGGAGACCACCACTGATCCTCACCGCAGTAAACACACCGGGCGCAGGAGGGCGCTGAACGATCTCCGGCCACCAGGAGAAGTGGCCTGCGGGCGACAAACTAAGGGCAGTCAGTCGCCCAGACAGAATCAGGTGCGGGACGGCGGTGCGTGTGTTTTGCGCGAGCCTCTCCAAAGATAGTTGCGGCCAGTTTGGTCGCACGAAGATGGGGCCCGCCAAATAGTGATGGGCTGATACCTGCGGTCTAATGCAGACAAAGCGTACACTTCACCCCCGGCTATAGGTAAGTGGAAGAACACCGTGGGGTTTTAGCCGGTAGTAGTCTAGCATGCCCCTCCGTCCTTCCCAAGGTGGGGGAAGTTCACGAGGATTTCCGCAGGACAAAAAAAGCCAAATGTGTGGCTTACAACTTCTTTCACGAATCGGGATATTTTCGCATAAAATTAGTGTGTGTAATGGTTACCACGTTACATATATCTTCTGTAACGTGGTAACCATTCTAGATTGGGGCTTTATGAAGTTGTAATAGAGCGAATCGTAAACATTAGCTTCTTCAATATCGATTACGATTTGAATACTGCGATTATGGCGCTAATATCATTACTATTAGGCCAAGCCAAACGAACTTAGTTGAAAATAGCTGTCTAGGGACTTAGGGTCAGTTGAAATTAGCTTTCGTCTATCGTGCGTAACTAATGAAAGAGTTCAATCGCGCGAGTCACGCACGATCGCTGAAATCTAATTTCAACACCGCATGTACATAATAATACATGAAATTGGATTAAAAACTATATAACTACAGAATGTTTATTATGAAAACATTGTTTTACGTGACAAGTATTAGATTTATGAACTCTTACAATATTAAGGTTTTGTTGATTTCTAATACAAATAGTAAAAACAAGTAAAATAAGTAAGACTACAAATAGTAAGACTAGATTAAATTCAGTAGGTAATTAGGTAAAGTCCATGCAGATACTCTAACATGTCATATTGAAACAACAGATTCTAATGTCAAATTCATAATAGGTCTTACTTCTGCAGTAACACATACACAATATAAGTAACGATGTAAACGGAAACGATTCCTTCACTGCAATAGAACAAAAATGCCTTACGCAGCGATATATTCAAAGGTGTTCATTACGTCTTTGAGGTTTGTCGTGTTTCTAAAGGTTTGGTTCACAGTCACGTTTGGACCTAGTCAGAATAGTGTGTGGCGGCCGGCCAATTACTGCCTCAGCTATAAATGGAATGCGACTCCCAATACGATATATGGTTATTTATTTTGTTGGAGCAAGTTCTTTGAGGCAGGACTTGGTTTTTATACCGACATAGCTCAAAGTAAAGTAAGCTGAAATGTCAATAGGTGGGAATATATATCCTAAAACTGATGGCTGTTGGGGCAGAAAGGTTTGCGAGTTGTGACTTCGCACTGGACGGTTTCAACGTGATGGATGGATGTCCTGGTGAAGGTAAATGGGAGTCGTTGAATGCGGGTGATATTTGATCGGTAGTTGTGGAAATATATGGTGGTGACCTTTTGTCAAATGCTCATGTTGTGCCCATCCCAATATCCGTTGGGAGCTCTGTTCTCGAAGTTGTTGACGAGTATGTGTACCTTTTTTTTTTTTTTTTTTTTTTTTTTTTTTTTTTTTTTTTTTTTTTTATTGGTGCCCAGTGGAAATTCATCATGAACTTCCTTCGCCCCGGGGAAGGACGAAGGGGTATGCCGGACTCCTACCGGCTAAAACCACTGGAGCGGTCATCTTCGGCACCTAAGGGAGGCCCCAGGTCCTCGTATGATCACACTAGAGCCACCCACTGGTGCCACGCCTATTGGCACATCTCGGAGAGGGTGACTGTAAAGCGGTCACCCCCCCAGGGGGATTGTAAAGGATCCCCCAGTGCGTCCCACGGCAGCGCGTGACCACATGCGTGCTACCGTCTTCTCTTGGGTCGCTTGGTGTGGGCACGCAGATTCCCCAATCTACGCACCCGCGAACCCAGAGGTCCCCCACCTTATAGCAACGGCAGGGGTTTTCAGGCGTATCGGAATTAGGCGCCAGGGCGGTTGTTACCCCGGCGCCGTCTCCTTCTTCTTCGAGCGGGATCGGCCCTCTCCCGATCCCGCTCTGCGGTCTCCTTCTGGAGCATGACGCTCTCACAGAAGTAGACCACTGCATTCCAATTTTCGTGCTCTGCCAACATAGCCGACACTACTGCTGGCAGAGAGAGATCTTGCCCGATCCGATCGACCAGGATCCGCCGCTCGGCGGCCCACGCAGGGCACGCCTCGAGCGTGTGCTGTGCGGTGTCCTGGTCGCTATCACAATGGTGGCATTGTGCCGTGGCCTCGCGTCCTATCCTGTGCAGGTACGCGCCGAAACAACCGTGCCCGGTGAGCACCTGCGTCAGGCGGTAGGTGACGCGCTCGCTCCTTTTGAGCCAGGCTCCAAAGAGCGGCAGGACGGCCTCGACGACGCGCTTGGTTGCAAACTGCATCCGCAGGCGATGACGCCACTTTACAAGTGCGCGCCGCCGAGCTAGCCGCCGCAGCTTGTCCAACGCCCCTGGAGGCGCGCCTTCGCCGCTTTGGCGGAGGGAGCGTGTCTGATCGTAGACCCACGCATCCATCTCCGCCAGGATGTCAAAAGGCGGAAAACGCGCCAGGAGAGTTGCCGCCTCGTAGGACACCGTTCGGTATCCTCGTGCGATCCGGATAGCCACTCTGCGCTGCAGACCATGAATTTTGGTTCTGCAGCGCTGGGCGCCTGATAGTCGAGCTGACCATACAGGCGCCCCGTATAGAACCACGGACCGCACGACTCCTCCGTAGAGACGGCGAACTTCCTCACATGGTCCCCCGAGATTGGGCAGCAGCCGGTGTAGAGCACCCACTACCCTCTCGACTCGGGGGACGAGGCGCTGGAAGTGCTCTTCGAAGCCCCAACGACTGTCCAGGGTGAGCCCCAGGTATTTCATGTACCGGCCCACCCCGATTTGCGCGTCACCAACGCGTATCCACGAACTGGGTGGTTCTCTGCTTCTCGGCAGTTTGTGGAACCATAGCGCCTCGGTTTTCTGAGGCGCTATCCGCAGACCCAGGGCGTGGATTTTGGCCACGACAATTGCCACCGCTTGCTCCGCAAGCCGGATGGTTCCCTCGAAGGACTCCCCGCTGGCCAACACCAGAGTGTCATCAGCGTAACAGACTAAGCTGACGCCAGCAGGGAGAACGACACGCAGGACCGCATCGTAGGCGAGGTTCCATAAGAGAGGGCCGAGAACTGACCCCTGCGGAACCCCGCACGTAATCTCCCTCCGCTTTACGCTACCGTCCCTGCCCACGTAGCGAATGTGCCTATCACGCAGATAGGCCCCAATGATGCCCTGCAGGTAGGGCGGACACCGATGATAGACTAGTGCCGCCCTAATAGCGCCCCACGGGATGGAGTTGAAGGCGTTGACGATGTCTAGACTGACCGCCAACGCCACCCCACCCCGCCGGGACACTGCCTGTTCCGACAGCGAGCGGACGCGAAGAATCGCGTCGATGGTGGACCGCCGCTGCCGGAAGCCATACTGACTTTCGGCCAGGTCGGGGCCAACTCGCGACAGGTGCTCAACGAGTCTTCGGGTAATTATTCTTTCGAATAGCTTCGAAGCCTCGTCGAGCAGGCAAATGGGACGGTATGCAGAGGGAGACTCTGCAGCCCTTCCTTCCTTCTTCAATAGAACCAATCCGGCTTCCTTCCAGCCGGACGGGAATACGCCACTACGGAGGCAACTGGTGAACAGCCGCCTCAAGCGGTCCCCAAGAGACTGTAGCGCATACACCCACGCACGGCCCGGAATGCCGTCCGGACCCGGTGCGGTGTTGCGACTCTTCAGGCGGCCAATGGCTCGGCCCAGCTCCCCATCCGAAACCCCCAACTCCTCGACCCAGTCCGAGGCATTTGGGGGTGGAGAGGGACCAGGATGGTCCCGAACCGCCGGAAAGAGCGTTGAAAGTACTCTCTCCAGCAAATCCGGGACCATGGTTTCGGTCACCGGGGGGACATATGGGCGCAACTTGCCCACTACCATACGGTAGGGTCTCCCCCACGGATCCCTGTCTAGTCCCTCTAGGAGCTCGCTCCAGGACCGAGCCTTCGCCTCACTGATGGCGGTCTGAAACGCCAGTGTGGCCGCCCGGTAGGCCATATAGGCCTCTTCAGTCTCTCCGGCTGTAGCGCTGTGCCGGCGTCGGCTTCGTTGGTACCGGCGGCGGGATGCCAGGCAGACCGCACGCAACTGCGCGATCTCATCCGACCACCAGTACACTGCCGTACGCCGGGAGCGCCTGGCCCGGGGCATGGATGCGTCGCATATTGACGTCATCGTCCTCCGGAACCACGACGCTTCCTCCTCCGGATCGGGCAAGATCCCTTGATCGACCTCTGGCCAGGCCGCGACGTTGGCAGCTGCGACGAGCAACTCTCGATCCAGCTGTGTGAGGGCCCAACGCCGCGACCGCGGGCTGGGACTAGAACGGCTCGGGCAAGGAGTGCGGAGGGCCACGTCGAACATTATGTGGCGGTGGTCTGAAAGTGTGACCACTTCCTCCGCTACTCGCCAACCCGACACCATGCGGGCCACAGAAGGAGCCGCCCATGTCAGGTCCACGACCGACTCCCCCTGCCACCGAACGCAGGTGCTAACGGACCCCCGATTCAGCAATCGGAGGTCAAGTGACGCCGCCCAGTCTTCCATTATCCTCCCCCTCGGCCCGTCCCGACGGTTGCCCCAAGCTCTAGAGTGAGCGTTGAAGTCCCCCAGGACGAGCACTGGACGGGGCGAGCACTTACAGCGAATGCTGCGTGCCACCCCGTCCAGGTATCCCTCGAAGTCGGCGAGAGACACGTTGGGGGAGATATAGCAGCCCACTACTGCCAGAGGTCCCCACTCTACTACGACAAAGCCCTGCCCCCTGTCCAACAGGGAGCAGGGCGGCTCACCTTCGGCTCCAGACCAATAGATGGCTACGGAGTCCCCGGCGCCCCCGAACCAACGAGGATGTTCCTGGACGCCGTAGGGCTCCGCCACAACCGCCAAGGCAACCGACCACTCCGCAACAGTTTGCAGCAACAGATTCTGCGCGTTGCGGCAGTGGTTTAGGTTGCCCTGGAGGACCCTTAATTGGCCTCCATCGCCTCCGGTGAGCCGGAGCGTGCGACCGGTGCTGCCGGCGCAGACGCCGTCAGCCCCTCGGCCGAGGCAGGGGGGGCTCTTTTTCCCCTCCTGCTCTTCTGGGCTGCACAAGATTTGCAGCCCAATCTGTGCTCGGCCGGGAGGCCAAAGTCCGCACACAAAGGGCAGTTTTTTGTCTGCGCCTGGCATTCCCGAATTTTGTGGCCCTGGCCGCCACATCCGAAGCACCGGTCGCTGCGGTCAACCCCCCCGTGTTTGGTGCACCGGAGGCGCACATGCCCGAGTTCGAGGCATCGGAAGCACTGTAATGGCCGTGCTGCCAACACCTCGACCCTAGCCGACGTCCAACCGACGCAAATGCGGCAGGTAGACGCCAGCTTCTTGGCCGCCTCCAGTGGGATCCGGACCCAGACCGTGCCCAAAGACATCGGTGAGCGACGAATTTCGCCCACCCTAACATCCTCAGGCAAACACGCCGTCGCAACCACTATGGCATCTGCGATCTCCGCTTTAGTGACGGCGTCATCCAGGTCCAGTACCCTCAGCTCCGCCATTTTAATCGGACGTGCAATATGCACGTCAAATATGGGGGTGAGCACCTCCCGCATTTTGCGTGCCAGGCTATCTGCCTTGGCACCGCCATCCTCGCCAGCGACGGAAAGCACCATTCCGCCGCTGACTGACCTCTTGATGGTCACGGTGTCCGGACCGATGCCGTGGTCGGCGAGCTTAATACTTCGCCGAGCCGCGGACATGACTTCACCCAACCTTGTGTCGGGTGAGCCCTCGGGCACCGTGACTGTTATGGCAGCCGATGCGGGAACCTTGGGGAGGTTGACCTTCCCCTTCTTTCCTTTCTTTCCGCCCCGTTTGCCGCGTCGCTTTCCCTCACTCTGGGAGGAGGACCGCGCAGGCTGCTCAGCTGCAGGTTGTTGGGCCTGAGGCCGGGGCTGCCTCTTCTTCCTGCCCGCAATGGACCACCCCTCAATGGTCTCCATTGCGGACTGTGAGGACTCGGGCTCGGCGGCTGTTGGCTGGACTGGCGCGAATGCACTGGTCGCCGCAGCTCCGGCAGCTGTCACTGCACTGTGACTCCCGCTCTTACTTTTTTGTTGCGGTTGAGCCGCCGGAGCGCGCGTTTGTGCCTTGTCGGAGGCTGCAGCCGTCGCCGCACCCGTTACCGGGCCCGTCGTCCCCTTAGCAGCGGCCGCATACGTGGCCGTCTGCGGCGCCGACAGCAGCCTTCTTGCGTCCGCCGCCAGTGGCGGGCGCAGGCGCTTTTCCGGCGGCAGCCGCTCCATCAGGGCCGCTAGTTTGGCGTCCATCATCCCCCCGACTTCGAGGATAATGGAACGCCGAAACTCGTCCTCTGCATTAGGCGGCAAGAACGCCGGAGCGACCTGACACCTGGCATCCGCAGTCGTGTTACCCTGACGACGAAGGAGTCCCACCTCCGTCGTCAATTTCTCTATTTGCGCCGTGAGGCTGGCGAGCTGGGAGCGCAACTCCGCGTTCTCCCTTTCCAGCCTCTCGACGTTTGTCTCCTTACGGGGCAACCTCTTAGCTTCTGGGGACGACCCAACAGATGCCTTTGGAAGGGTCCGCTTGCGGCCCTTATCTCCCAACACCATGTTGAGTGAGGCGTGCGAACTCCGAGGGTCCAGGGATTCCTCGGAGTCGCTCACCCCACACGACGGCAATGGCGTACCTGGACGCGTTAGCGACGCGACCGTACGCTGCGCACGTGCACTGGCGTGCAAGTTACGTGCACTGCGCGTCCTGGTACCCGAACCGGACATGGAACCGACCTCCGATCCCACGTCCATCTGGACGCTGTCAGCTTCTGACAGCGAACCAACCTTCTCGCCTCCCACCTTCTCCTTCTTCGTTTCCTTTGTTTTATATAAATGTTCCATATTTAGACCCACGAGTATGGGGGAAATAAGAGGTCGACCCGGGCAGTGCCCCCTGTACCCGGGCAAGCGTATCCCATGTTCAGGTGCCGCCAGTCCTGGGGAATGCGTGCTCGCGACTGAACTTCCCATCAGCCATGCACCCCTCGCCGCACGCTAGCTTGGGTTCGGGGAATTTTTATAGAGGCCTTCTTCCTCGCGATCCGGGCGGTTAAGCCAAGATCCTCGTTCCCGGTCGAAGCCGCGAGACGTGACCACGACACTCCAACCGAGTTTACGATATCGACGGTGGCAGGGAAGGGGAGTCCTCCCACTACCTGCTTGGGGCAGGGTTAGTGCACACCGAGCCCGCCGCTAGCCCGCCCATGCTCCTCCGAAAACGGAGGAGCACCCTACGGCCTACCTACAGCCCAAAAACTGGGCCCGTCCCTGTCAGAATATTAGCCACCGGGCATCAACGTCCTCCAAAAAGTGGAGTAGTTATTGCCCGGTGCCCAGGGTGCACCGACCCGACAGCTGCTCTTCCCCCCGGACGTATCAAGAGGGACCAGCAACCACCGAGCGCACGTGGAGGTTTCCTGACCTAGCACCCCGAGTATGTGTACCTGGGACAAACTGTTCAGTTAGGTAGATCCAACTTCGAGAAAGAGGTCAATCGTCGAATCCGGCTCGGCTGGGCAGCGTTTGGCAGTGTTCATTATTTTCGTTATCAATACCGCAATGCCTCAAGACGAAAGTCTTTAACCAGTGTGTGTTACCAGTGATGACATATGGAACAGAAACGTGGTCACTCACAATGGGCCTCATAAGAACGCTCAAGGTCACTCACAAGGAGCTATGGAGAGAGCTATGCTTGGTATCCGTAGAAGAACTAAAGTTGTCGACATAGCTGAAAGGATTAGTAAACTGAAGCGGCAAAGGGCGGGGCACATTGCTCGTGGAACTGATGGCCGTTTGTGCCCTAAAGGTTCTCGAATGGAGACCGCGCACCGGAAAACGCAGCGTGGACGACCTCCAACGAGATGGACAGACGACCTGGTGAAGGTCACTGGGAGTCGTCGAATGAGAGCGGCATGTGACCGCTCGTTGTGGAAATCTAAGGGGCAGGCCTTTGCTCAGTGGACATCCTGTGGCTTATATGATGATGATTTAGGCAACCAGCTTTAAAAATGGGCACAATTTTGCTGGATTTCATGAGATCGGGAGAAGTGCCCTCTGCGATGCGGGCATTAAATATTACAGTCAAAATTGGTGCGATATTAGTTATAACAGATTCGGCGGCTTGATACGATAATGATGATGATAATGATTTGGTTTTTATAGGTGAAGTATATTTTATAGGTATGTACTGTACATATAATAATTTAATTTATTGGGCTCTAGTGAGCTAACGATACAATACCGAGCAGTCACGTCGCCAGTACGAGATGGCTCTGTTGTATAAGAGAATAAACTTGAACAAAATTAAATGCGCTTTAAGTATCTCCTTTTACAATAAAGGCTTTGCGCAGCAGCAGAAGACTACGCTACGCTGAGTTGACGCTTACTGAACACTTTTTCAGCAACGTTATCTTTTATCTTTTTCAATCTTTATTCTTACTTTATCCTTTTGCCCAAAACCTTTATCACCATTTTTACATACCGTCTGCGACATTTAAATGAAATGTTTAGTAACAAATAAGCTATATTCTTAATTAATAATATTTAGTTACTTAACACAAAAACAAATGTTTTTTTTTATCAATCACACTTAGTTTTTTGGCTCTGTAACAAGACCTTTTTGACACGATATACAAACAGGTATATTAGACGAATTCAATAAATTTGTTACTATATTGAGGTGTAGGTACTAATGCCTATGTTGGTATGAACTATAGTCTTAACAAAACAAATCACACGATCACAGTTGAGTTGTCAATTTACTCGAATCCTATAGTTGCCATTTACGATACCCACGGGAAAAGACGGGGTGGTACTATTCTTCGTCGGCACTATACGGCAGTATGGTATTATAGTGATCTAAATTAAAAAAAACGAATTAATGAAAGTCTGACCAACGCCTAAACTTTATCACATTTTCTAAAGGTAAGAACTATACGTGTCGACGAATGCGTAAATGTGTGCTTTATAGTGGTTAGCGCTAGCTATATATTAATATTCGATAGCAAATATAACAGCCCTATTTATATACAGTCCATTTTTATTTACGTCCCAGTAGCTGACACCTTTTTAATTTTTAATTTTTGTTGTATAAATAAATGTGAAAGTGTTCGACAGGTGGCACTTTAGTCAAGTAATTAACAATGTCTATATCTATGGCCCATCGTCATCGTCTTGATATCAGCCAAAGAATTTCCACTGCTGAACAAAGGCCTATAGATAGATAGATAGATTGATTTAGATTTCTACAAATTTGTCAATTGTTGGAGATGGAGTGTTAATTGTTAATATTGTTAATCCGGACACCACACGGAATGGATCTAAATAACCCATATTTACAATATGTGTAATAAGTTGATCTAGTGCCACAAAAGTAAATAAAATCTAGACCCGAGAACCGATCCGCTGTGGTTGAGTTATTAATAAATTATAACTTCAATTTTATTTTCAACCTCATCTCGTCACCTGTCGGAAAGGGCAGAACACCGTCTTCTCGGCCAGCTAAGTATAGTCTAAAAATTTGGTATCTGACTGATATTGTAAAGTTCATTATCTCGGCCGAATGAAGTCCACTGCTGGACACAGGCCTCCCCCAAAATACACCACAACGACCGATATGGGTATGATGTGGGTTCACTGTGGGGTTTTGCCATAATCGCCACGCTTGGCAGATGGGTTGGCAATTACAACACCCACGGGAGGAGATGGGGTGGCGGTATTCTACAAATGTGTCAATTGTTGGAGATGGTGTAAAGATAGCAATAAAGAGTTATTGTTACAATGGGACTAACAGTAGTACTGCATCTTCAAATGATATATTGACTGTACACACAGCAACTTCTGGCAGCGATAAAAATGGGTAACTGAATCTCGACACTAGCCTAGCTAGCTAGATAGTTAGCGACTGTGTCGCTACTGCATTGTGGGTGAATCTCTGCAAAAAGTCATAGTGTGTATTTGCTCTTAGCGGTTAATATGCAACGTCAGTATTTGAACAGCCGTCAGGGTACAGGCGCCATTTTTGACTGTATTAAGTTTAGGTTAATAATAACCTCAAATGAGCGGTGTTGATAGCTAACGTTATTGTATACGTCTGTCTGCTCGTGCTTAAATACAAAGTTTAGTATTTTTCCAAATAATTATTAAAAGATTTTTTTCTGCATACACATTTTTGTTCTACCCTCATTTATAATAAATTTACCTAAGACCCTCTTCGTATTTATAATAGTTAAATGCAGACGTTAAGTTTTATATATCTTGCATTTTAACAAAATTGATGCATAAATCACCTCGCGAACAAATTAAATATAAAATTATAGACAAAGTTTTTTCGTAATGGGAGTTGCAAATTGTTTTGGGCAATATTTCCATTTACTTTTTTCCTCTAAGTATGTGCTTACTTACTTAGTAAAAGCAGTTAAGGTATAATAAACACTATTTATTTACTTAACTATTAAATCCTTTCAATAATTACTGTTTGCGAAATTATAACTCGATAACTCGTTATAACGAAATAAAATTAAACGATTGTTTGAACAAGTAAATCACTATTACCCATAAAGTTAAAACATTATTATGAATAAAAACAAATGTTTATTCAAATAAATATTATTTAATTGCTTTCAATACTTTTATGAGGTTTTTTTATTAGTTTCTCGATATTTATATACTAGGTACGCACGGTGGTAAATGCTCGCTCCGTGCAGTGCTTATCCTAGGGGAGTTCAACGCTCAATCCATAGCTTGAGGCAACCACCAGGACTGGCCAAGGGGGAGGGTGTTGCATGACTGGGCGGCATCGCTTGACCTCTGATTGTAGAATCGGGGGTCCTTCCAGCTCCAGCATCAGACCCTGGTTACCATATAGGATCAAAGTACTCGTCAATATAAATCAAACGAGCCCAAACTCGATGGGATTGTGTCATTTTATTGCGGGGTTCCTATGGCCACTTTCCAGCTCCAGCATCAGATCAGCTCCATGTCATCATAATATTTCATTTTCATGCGATATACATTTGCATGCAAAATTTCAGCTCTATCGGAAACCAAAAAGGGGGTCAAATTAAATTTGCAAGATTTCATGAAAACACTGGGCAGGTGAAACTAAATAAAAGCTTGTAAAAAAAAAAAACGGTGAGGAGAGCACATGTTTACCTGTACGTGACTTCATATGTGGGTACATCGACGGTCCATCACCACCTAGGGTCACCATCACTACCACATGTCACCATCACCACCTCGGGTCACCATCACCGCCTCGGGTTACTATCACCACCTAGGGTCAACATCTCCTTGTTCATCGCCGCCACGCGGTGATAATTACCGCGCCCACTGCCAACCTCAGGGATTGAGCCAAGAGCGTACAGCTGCGCCTACCGACCTTAGAAAGTGGAAAATTTAATAGTGACGGGCATTCGACCACGCCCTTTTCTTGTTGTTTAATTTTATAAATATATGTTTACATTGGGTGTTGAATCTTTCATTTTTAACACCCACTCAACGTAACACTGTATTTAGAAAGTACACAATGACTTATGTTATTTTATACGGTCTATGAGACGTTATAAAGTGGTGACTAACAATGATTTGTAATATTTATGTTAGTAAGCTTTTCCTATGTTATCAGTATTTCATTATATAGTTGGGCTCCTTCGTAGAGGATATCTTATTTCCGTAGTCGATTATGGGTATAGTAGTTCCTTAGTCGATTATGGGTACTTGAAATTTGTGGCGTCTTCTTGTATTGTATGTAAGTATGACTTTTTTAATTAAACTTAACTTACTTAACAGCTGTTGTTGTAATTGTAATCTGCTTCCCCCATAGATTTCCATAATTGTGTCATCATTTTAGGGGGAATCTGCTAGTACCCACCATACTTGGCAGCGGGTTGGTGAGCGCAGTATGGCTACTGTTCCACAAAAGGGACTCTGCTGCTCATCTCTCTGGCTTAAAGTCCCTTAGTGGCCCTTTACGACGTCCATACTTGATTGAGTGGTATTATATTCTTAATCCGGACACCACACGGTATCCCACGGTATCCTATCTCATCCCGTGGGTGTCGTAAAAGGCGACTAAGGGATTAGCCGGAGGATGGGCAGCAGCGTCCCTCGAATACATGAATAAATCAACTGCGATCGCCAAACCGCCTGCTAAGCGTGTCGATTATGGCAAAACCCCTCTATGAGCACACAACACACCGATATCGGTCGTTGTGGTGATCTTTGAGGGACGCCTGTGTTCAGCAGTGGACTTACTTTATTCGGCCGAAATGATGATGATGATTCTGGTTTCATTATATATTTTACTTGTAAAGTTAAATAATCATAGTTATATAGGACTTTAATTAATTTGTTTTGTGTACATTTTTAATTCTTTTAAATTTGATTTACTGTACTACATTGCATTGTGTAGATATAAATATTCTATGGCGTTGAATAAGTAAACAATTCATAAAAGATTATATTTTGTGTAGTTTGTATGTCTATGTAATGATCCAATGAAAGGTTGAGATTTTTTTATTGACCGTTTCTATGGTTGTTACGTTATGTTGTTAGTCTGCTTGCTGTCCAGTTTTAAGCTAAGACAATTTTCGTGGTTGGAGCAAGCCTATATTCAAGAAAATATATTGCAGGTAGGTATTGACTTTATAGCTGTAAGTGTAACTTGTCATTATGTATATACATATATTACCTGGTAATAAACCTATTTAGTCAATGTATTCACACAAAATATTAACGCCGTACAAAATGAGGAATGTCACTTTTATGGCCTTAAATAAACTTACAGTTTTTATTTGGTGGTCTGTAAATTGAGATTGAACCTAAGTCAGTGGCACTTGGTCCAATAGCCAAGTAAATAAATGTTTAAGTATCTGCAAGCCGACGGGATAGATTTACATTTGAAATGCGAGGGTCACGGGGCTTTATTGCCTTTTTTTGGGCAAGGTAAGCTGAGAATATGACCCGTCGTCGCATCGGATTTAATTGCGGTTATTTTTTACTTAATTTGCTTAAACTTTGTTTGTAAGTTCGCAGGCCATAGTTGTTGGCATCATAAAACTGTAACCTACCTATGTTTTTCAGCAGGTAATTGTTTGGTCAGTATTTAAAACACAAACTCTGTAACTAATCAACGCGTTATACCAGAGATATTGCCTAGATTTTTCTTGTAAACAAAATTTCTTTGGGCTTAATTTTTCTTAATTTCAATCACAAGTTAACTACATAATATACCAATTAAACTGAAAAACATCAAAATATATTGCCTGTTTTAATCCCATACATAAAAGCAACTTCGTTACTATCTTGAAATATTTCCCACATCGTTATTCTCTGTGGTCCAGAAACTTACTGATAAAACCACTTTCTTTCGCAATTTCTACAGTGTTCCATTTATCGTCTAAAAGTTGGCATAACTCAGTCGCAATGTGATAAAAAGTCTTATGCAAGCAGGATTAATCTGTCCGCGCCCGTGCAACGGATCGCCGATTTAACACGCGATAAAGTCGGAAACTAATCTTTCTTTTTTTCCGCTGTTGATCTTAGTTGAGCGTAATTTGCTGTGTAGAAAATGAGTGGAAATACTGAGAGCTACGAGGACGTTTGGTTTAATAAACGCTAGATATGAACTTGTTGTTGTGAAAAATGAAAACTTTGTGAAACAAACATCTTTTTTTCATCTTCTTTCTGCTATTATCAGTTTCCTACAACTACTATTTAGCCCCTCTGAGTCTACAGCTGGAACGACATGAACGCCTAGTGTAAAATAATCATTACTTATTTTTTGGACATGAGTTACTGATACTAATTTCTATAGTTAGCTCGCTATATGATTCAGTTAGTGACCTTAGGACTAGTGAGAGAAGTCACATCGGTACTTTTCGCGCTGCTGCCTGTTGTCAGCTGGAATTATTTTGGCCGCTAACCAAATAATCATCTCGCATGTTAGGGTGAGATTGATGTTTGGAAAAGCAGGTTGAAGGCAGTGCTTCTTCATAAGCCTGAATGAAGACTACATTTAGTAGTTAGCCATTTTTTCCCTCATCATATCAGCCACAGGACGTCCACTGCTGAACAAAGGCCTCCCCCTTAGATTTCCACAACGAGCGGTCACATGCCGCTCTCATCCAACGACTCCCAGCGACCTTCACCAGATCGTCTGTCCACCTCGTTGGAGGTCGTCCCACGCTGCGTTTTCCGGTGCGCGGTCTCCATTCGAGAACCTTTGTGCCCCAACGGCCATCAGTTCTACGAGCAATGTGCCCTGCCCAATGCCACTTCAGTTTACTAATCCTTTCAGCTATGTCGACAACTTTAGTTCTTCTACGGATCTCCTCATTTCTGATTCGATCTCGTAGAGAAATACCAAGCATAGCTCTCTCCATAGCTCGCTGAGTGACCTTGAGCTTTCTTATGAGGCCCATTGTGAGTGACCACGTCTCTGTTCCATATGTCATCACTGGTAACACACACTGGTTAAAGACTTGCGTCTTGAGGCATTGCGGTATTGTTGACGAAAAGACGTTGCGAAGTTTCCCGAACGCTGCCCAGCCGAGTCGGATTCGACGATTGACCTCTTTCTCGAAGTTGGACCTACCTAACTGGACAGTTTGTCCTAGGTACATACTCGTCAACAACTACGAGAACAGAGCTCCCAACGGATATTGGGGTGGGCACGACATTTGACATGACTTTTGTCTTGCCCATGTTCATTTTAAGGCCCACCTGTTGGGAAACTCTGTTGAGATCATCGAGCATTGTGCTGAGCTCTTGCAGCGATTCTGCCATGACTACGATGTCATCGGCAAATCGAAGGTGAGTGATATACTCGCCATTGATGTTAATGCCGAATCCTTTCCACTCCAGTAGCTTGAAGGCATCCTCCATTGCAGCGGTGAACAGTTTCGGGGAAATGACGTCCCCCTGTCTCACACCTCTCTGCAATGGAATTGCCCCCGTGCTCTGTTCATGTACTCGGACCGACATGGTGGCGTTTCTGTATAAGCACTTCAACACTTCAATGTACCGATAGTCAATCTGGCACCGCTGCAGAGATTGCAGCACTGCCCAGGTTTCGATCGAATCGAAGGCTTTTTCCCTAGATCACATTAAATCATACGATATCCCATACTATGAATCGACTAGGAAAATTTGGCGGTAAATTTAAAGAGACTGATTGCTAGCTGACAGAATCAGTGGTTGCCTATGGGATTTACAGAAATATATCTTCTGTGATCTTTTAACGGCTTTCCTTTATGGTACCTAGTCCATCTCGGCTAAGAGCTGAACGAAAGAAAGAGAGATTTTTTTTATTATTGGCACAAACAGTACACACAAGAAAGTATAGCGACTATAAAACCGAATAAAAGGTGCATATCGTACATACCATGAATAGTGACATAATTGTTGTGAAAAGGGCCAACAGCTCAGCATAATGTTTGGAGGCATTGATATTGGTATACCACCTTTTTTTATAGGTCTCCCGTGGAAATTCTGCATGAACTTCCTTCGCCCCGGGGCAGGGCGAAGAGATAGGCCGAACTCCTACTGGCTAAGACCACTCGAGCGGTCATCTTCTGCACCGAAAGGGGGCTCCAGGTCCTCGTAAGATCACACTACAGCCGCCCATGGGTGCCACGCCTTAGGCACATCACGGAGGGGATGACTGTAAAGCGTCACCCCCTCTAGCGGAGGTAGAGCGGAAGGCTTCAACTTCATTACACAAACAGCCAAGGAGTTAAACTCTTTGCCAACGTCTGTTTTCCCTGCTACCGCTATAGCCCGCTAACCTTTAAAGAAAGAATGAATAGGCATCTTCAGGGTGCGCTCGCTCCATCGTAGACATCATCCATCATTTCATCAGGTGAAATTGAGGCCAAGAGCAAAACCAATTAGAAAACTCCGGCCAGGTACGCTTATTCTGGCGAAGTGACCAATTGTGACCCTCATGTCAACCGTAGTATTGATGTTGGCCCAGAATGCCGTCCGGACTCTGTGCCATGTTGCGACTTTTCAGGCAGCCGATGGCTCAACCTAGCTCCCCTTCCGAAACCCCAAACTCCTTGGGCTAGTCCAAAGCATTCGGGGTACAGAGGGGCCAGGGCGTCACTGCACCGCGATCCCCCCAATGCTCAAGGCAAGGCTGTTCCATGACTTTGCGCCTTGATGGGGGCCTCAGTTTTCTCCACGCTCTTCATTGCCCGGCAGCGGCCATATATGAGGCCGTCCGCGGCACCGACTGCAGCCATCATACATCCGCTGTCAGTAGCGGGCGCAAGCGCTTCTCCGGTGGTAGCCACTCTGCTAAGGCCATCAGTTTGGCATCCATCATCCCCCTGACTTCGAGTAAAATATAACGCTGAAATTCGGCCTCTGCATCCGGCGGCAAGAATGCCGGAGCGACACGACACCTGGCGCCCGTATTCACTGACAATGAATGCCCGCCACCACTGTCAGTTTCTTTATCTTCGCCGAGAGGCTAGCGAGCTGGGAGCGCAACTCAGCATTCTCCTTCTCCAGCCTCATGACGTTTGATTCTTTTCAGGCTGACTTTTTGGCGTCAGGGGACGACATTTTAATTTTAGAAGTGTTCATATAGTTCCCACGAGTGTGGGGGAAAGAGACTGGCAGTGCCCTTTGTACTCGGGAAAGCGTATCCCATTTTCAGGTGTTGCCAGTCCTAGGGTTGGCGTGCTTGTGACTGAACTTTTCATGAGCCATCCGCCCCTCGCCGCACGCTAGCTTGGGATCGGGGAATTTTTATAGAGGCCTTCTTCCCCGCGATCCGGGTGGTAAAGTTGGGTCCCGGTCGACGCCGCGTTACCGAGGTTACTATATCGACGGTGGCAGGGAAGGGGAGTTCTCCCACTACCTGCTCGGGGCAGGTTGTGTGCACACCGTGCCAGCCGCTAGCCCACCCATGCTTCTCCGTTTTCGGACTCTACGGCCCAACTACAGCCAGAAATCTGGGCCTCTACTCTTCAGAATACTAGCCACCGGGCAGAAAGGTCCTCCCAAAAGTGGAGTAGTTATTGCCCGGTGCCCAGGGCTCACCGGCCCGATGACTGCTCTTACCTCTGGACGTAACAAGAGGGACCAGCAGTCACCGAGTTCATGTGGAGGTTTCCTGACCAAGCACCCCACTTAAGTGCTACTTATTAATCAATTACTTTCTAATCGAAAGGTCCTTTATGGATCACAATACGTATTCAACGTGATATATTCACTTGTCTAACCATTGTAATGGTTTGCTGTGTTAACACAGAGCTGTATAGTTCATACAACAGATTGCGCTGGCTAGATCGTGTTTACACCCACTTCAATTAACTTAACAATCTTATCTCGAAACAGTTGCATCAATTTACACAAGCTCCAAACACGGCATACAAACGAATGCAATGAAAGCGAGTAGATAGTTGCATTTTTATCTTCGAAAGCAGGCAAGCTATGCAAACGACTTCGCACTGAGAAACTGGGATGGTTTTATCTAAGGCAGATGTTCTCCGGCCTCTATTTGGTTTACAATTTAGTATGCAAATTGTGGACTTCGCATTTGTAAGTACTCCAAAGCGAATTAAAAGCGCCGCTTCATAAAATCTTTGGGGCCGTATATTGCATTAGAAAGAGAATTAAAGTGTAGCCTCCGCTTACCAGTCAAGCCTTGAATTAAATTGCTTTGAATATTCAAATGAGATTTGTGATTAACGAGTACACATGTTTGGTTTTGTAAATGACGTCACATGTAGTTCTAATTGGAGGTTAACTCTGCGTAGTTTTGATGAATATAATTTAATTACACGGAATATGAATGTATGGCCACGAAATGCTTTAAATTAATGGTAATTATTATAGGGTTACGGAACCTTTTTTCGTTATAAATTAATTGTTTTACGCTGAGTTGTCTTGTGTGTTCATACATTTTTTGTTTTTCATCATATTTTAAATGTTATCGCATATAATTTGAATTCGAAATTTAGTAACTAAAAGGTAGTAAGTCTCCGATGAAGCAAATGAATTAATCCTTATTTCTATCGAATTTTCTACAACTTCTACCGAGTGGATGTTTTTGGTAATAATTATTTGACGCTCTGCCAGAACAAAATCTTGCCTTGTGCGAGTCCAACTTGCAACACTAAAGCGATTCCATGATTGTTTCGTTTTTCAATTTATTCAGAGAATACATAAAAAGAAACCACTTTATTTTCGTAGGTATTAAAACAATTCTCAGAAGTAGCTGGAATCTTTTCTTTAAGTTGTTTCTTAAACTTTGTGTAACCATTATTGTGCTCAGCAGTTGTGTTTCTTGAACGAACCGGTGATTAATTTACCTCTTCTGTATTAAAAGCATTGTGTTGTTAATTATATTGAGGTGAAACGAAGAAGTTGTCTTGGGATAATTGTTTTCCATGAATAGCAAAAATAACTGGCCAGTATAGCAATATAGGCTAGTAGTCACAATTTCCGTTTTTTGTTAACTGCTATTTTTATTATATATTATAATCTTATTGCCAGGTAGGATCAGGAGTTATAACTCTTTTAGCCTTAAAACGTCTCACTGTTAATAGTAACTGTAATGATGGACACTATAGACCAATGTTTGACTGATGTCATTATCATTTCATCATATCAGACGAGTAACGTCCACTGCTGAACAAAGGCATAGCTGACCGGTTGTATGCCGTGTATCGTAATTTTGGAGGGAATTTGCCTATACTCACCATGCTTGGCAGGCGGGTTGGCGAGAGCAGAATGGCTGATGTCACACAGAAATGACGAATATTGCCCATCCTTCTGGTTTGGTGTCCCTTAATCGCCTTTTACGACATCAACGGGAGGAAATGGGGTAGTGGTATATTATTAATCCGAACACCATACGGATTATCATTTATCTGAATTTAATAGATCCAACAGATGCAGAGCAGTAACAGTATAGTGGTTAAACGCTTGCTTTCTTTACAGAAGGTTCTGGTTGGTTCGCAATAAGATCTTTTCAAGTAAAAAAAACAACCAATAAACCTAACAGTGTTATTTATTACTTCCGCCTATGTGCAGCTTCAAGTTCACTTAGCACTCCACTCCCGATCAGTTTACTTATGCGTTTACTAAATCTGATTCCGTTCAGTTATCCATTTCTGCTCGAAACACGTACAGTATTGAGGTCCGCAATATACAACTGGCTATGTTACATATACTGGGATCACGCCCTGCTTGGCCGCGTAGATATCGGAAACTTTAGGATTATCCTCTATTTAAACCGAGAGAATATTCTTGAAATAGACTAAACAGTCGCATTTAAATACTACTTTAATGTAGTGTTATTTTATATTGTAATATAATGTACCGTAGACACCGCTCATTTTCAGTGACTAGGTATTTTTTTACATATGCATATGCTTATAATTTAACGGATTTGTAAGTTCTGTTGTGAGCTTAAATGGAAAGTTCTTTTTCACTGGCTCCATAACAGAATATTCAATTAGACTGTCGTTTTTAGGGTTCCGAACGTCCGAAGGAAAAAGCGGCGGAACCCTTATAGGATTACTCGTGTGTCTGTCTGTCCATCCGTCACAGCTGATTTGCTCCGAATCTAAGGGACCGATTAAATTGAAATATGGTACACATCATATGGATTTCTGCGACCCAAACACGGACGTGTAACGTGAATAAATAAATTTTAAATATGGGGTTCACTTTTGAGGGGCAATATGGAAAATTAAAGATTCAAATTTTGCAAGCTGTACCGTGTAACATATGAAATGGAAGGACTTGTTGTGAGAGTCCCAAATATATTTATTTTATATTTTTAACATATATAGTTTTAAAGATATTTAAGAAAATAGACGAAAATTGATCATTGCCCTTATCTCCGAGCCTACTGAGCTTAAATTTTGAAAAAAATGTAGATAATAGCACTTTACCTATAGATTACAGAAAAACCTATGAGAAGTCAATGGTTTTACAATAACATGGTAAATCTTCTAATATGGTGCCGAACAAAATTAATTAATTATATTGTTACAAAATATATTATTTCGTCTTCCTTTATAGAATATTATACTAAAATACTTATAAACGGATTACATAATATATTACAGTTTTTCCCTAACATTTCGAACACTATATTGTTCGTGTTCGCTGGATGACTTACGGCTGAAATAAATAATCAATCTAAGCCGAAATCCTTAGATTTAAGAATTTGAACTTTATTAATTTTTATGTTAGGGTCACATTTAACACCAAAAAACAAATAAATCCTCAATCCCAAATCTAAAGATTTTGGATTAAATGGATTATTACTATATATTTTTAAAAGTTACTTATTTTATCTTCTGTACATTTCTGATCAAAAGAAGAAGAGAAACAATCTATGCAAGCAGTAATCACTCACAGTGCGTTGATGTTTTTCAGTGTGGTATGAAGTTTAATTTATTATTTTAATAACCAGATGTCAAACCGGTGTCACCTGCCAATTATCTTCTCTATTGAAATTAGGATATTGTTAATCGCAATAGCCTCAGGAAACATTCTAGGTACATATCGGTTTTCTTTCACGAGGACTTGAGGTCAATTAAAACGAAGAAAATGATTTATTATAATAAGTAATAATCGTAAAACCCAAGACATCGAATTCTTTAGAGCTATTGGGTTATGTTACTTTGCCTAAAAGCAATATGGAGACAAAAATAATGTACCATATTATAAAAGTTAAAAATAATCATCTCAAATACCTATCGAAATTGTTATGATTTAGTGATGCCTGTATCTGTATCTGCCAGACGTGGGCATAAAAAGATATCTACTACAGAAGCATTTCATAATTCACTACAAATATTCTATAAATAAAAGACTCACGGTATGTTTATGACCTATGAGCAAGGTACATCTGATTCCGAGTGGCTCGAGGTGGCATGTTTATACGTATATGTATATAGCCTACTACACAATTAGTTTACGTGCAATCGTATCCCAAACGGATTATTAGCCTAAAACGAAACAAACATTTGTATTAATAAACCAGACACATAACATACACTTTTACTGTGGTATTTTAGTTCGCACATACAATAATAAAATTAATAAGTATGGGGCGGCTGCTTGTTTCCGATAGTATATCAAAAACTTTGCTCTTAACGTAATATTTTTGTCGCGCGACCACACAGAACTCCTGTGCAGGCAGAATGAATGATGCGCCATAGCAAATACAAACGTGTGCAAGCGCGAGCCAGGCTGTGGGAGCGACAGCAAAGCAAGACATAGCATGAGACCTGAGAACACTTTTTATGTAAGCATAAAAAGTGTTCTCAGGCTTAACAATCAGGCAGGTTGTATTTAATAACTGATAGTATGTATGTACTGATAGTTTTCTACTTACCTTATATTGCTTTAGGTTTTTATAGCTGTATTATTTAAATTATGTATGTTGGCTTAATATCCGCCCTTCACATATGGTTAGCACTGAAAAACAACTTTGTGTTGTGGCTAAAGTTACAACAAAGTATTATGCTGAGTGTTGACCTCTTTGCCACATTTGAGAAGTGCATCAGCAAACTGCAATTTTTAGACTGTTATCTCATTTTTTATTTCTATTCTACCATCAATCGTTCTGTTATGTAGTTTTTATTGCAAGTTCGGTATAGATTTTAGTCTAGTTAATGTACATGCACCAATGCGCGTTTTGTTGTGGTAATAAATCGCTTTTCTTTCTTTATAGATTGGGGAATCTGCGTGTCCACACTGAGCGACCCACGAGAAGACGGTAGCGTGCATGTGGTCACGCAGCGCTGTGTACGCAGAGCAGCACAGCGCACAGGGACGCTTCGGGGGATCCTTTACAATTTCTACCCCCCCGGGAGCCCCTTCGCGTGACCGCTTTACAGTCACCCTCTCCGTGATGTGCGTGCCACCAGTGAGCGGCTCTAGTGTGATCATACGAGGACCTGGAGCCCCTTGGGTGCCGAAGATGACCACCCCAGTGGTTTTAAGCCGGTAGGAGTCAGGAGGATGCCCTTCGTCCTTCCCCGGAGCGGAGGAAGTTCATGTAAAATTTCCACAGGGTCCAATAAAATAAATAATAAAAAAAGGCTTTACTGAATTTACACATCAACAGCAAGGACATCAACTACACAACTACCCTCTTGTCGGCCACTCACGACTGATCGCTACTTGTTTTTCCAACCTTAATAATTATTATGAAATTAATTACCAAGAACAAGACTAAGTCAAGCTGATATAATTTAACTAAGTACATATTTAGAAAAAAAGGGAATTTATCCCATATTTCCTGTGTCGTGATCCTTCGA
Source organism: Diloba caeruleocephala (assembly GCA_947459985.1). Taxonomy (NCBI): domain Eukaryota; kingdom Metazoa; phylum Arthropoda; class Insecta; order Lepidoptera; family Noctuidae; genus Diloba; species Diloba caeruleocephala. The sequence continues at coordinate 12,666,261 of OX381618.1, forward strand.
CATGGCCTCATCCTCGATACTGTCACACGAAGTTTCCTTATCGAAATTTGTAAACCGAGGGTCGTGTAAGTTTTAAATTAATGTTTTAGCAATTCATCCATCACCCGACTGTGCGGTATCAGTCTGCCGTGACGTGAGATGGCTTCACTGCGAAGACTGATCGCAACTAATAACAAATCTGTTACATCACCTCATGTGTTTGCTAATAACGTTAGAACTTGTTACGTACACCTACGCATATTAAAAGGAGGTTGAAAACTCATTAATCTTAGCAAGTTTAATAATTCGATTTGGCTTTGTTGTTCAAGAATAGGAAGTAATATCATAGTGAACGTTGAATATATTCTTTTACTTCAATAAAGGCGGTGCTTATAAGACATGAGCTGACCACGGTTCAAGTCATGTCGTGCCATATCAGCCAAAGGACGTCCACTGCTAAACATAGCCTCCCTCATAGATGTTCATAATTGTTTTATCATTTTAGGGGAAATATGCCAGTACTCGGCACGCTTTGCAAGCGGGTTGGTGAGCGCAGTATGACTAATATGCCACAGAAGGGACGCTGCTGCCCATTCCTCTGGTTTAGATCCTTAGTCACCAGGAGATGTAGTAGTGCTATATTCTTAATCCGGACACAACACATTTCGCTTTTTGCGGGGTTGGGCCTTCGACTATGACATTGTTGTTGGAAAGACGTTTCAGCCGTCTTAATTGGACATAAAGTAAAATAAAACGGGGTTCATATATGTAAAATTATTGGTGATATATATTTTTGAAATGTTCTCGTTAAGATTTTTCATTGGATCCAATTTTTTTTTTGGTTGCAGTTATGTCCCCTATGGACTGCCATGTTGGATTTTATATGATGTCATATAGCCTATTACTCGCGGAATTGCATGACGCTTCCTACTTATATTTCAAAATGCGATGAGTAGTCCATGCGATCTAAGGGAACAGATGAACATACTAGCATGCATACCTACATAAATGCTAAAACCGCAACCCTCCTTTTGGCTTCGCCGTAACCGTAGTAGTAAAAAGCGTCTAGACACTTGCAGAATTTGTAGAAAGTGATGATAGTTTAGGTAGTCTAAGAATGAAATTGTTCCCGAGGCGTGGCAAATACTATGTTTTAGTGTTAATGACGAGTAAAGTAAGTTTATGTCCTCTCTCTTTTCTTTTATTTCTTTTATTTGGTGAGAATTCTTATTTTTCCATGAAGTCTCATATTCGTAACATCAAGGTATGATTAGATATGACTTAATTGAAGCTAAACTTTTCTTATAATATTTTGATATTGCAAGCCGCACTAGCTTTATAGGTGTAGTCCAGCCTTTTTTTTTTAACGTCGGGAAACCCTGTTGGACTCTCTCCGCCTTGGGAAGGGCTGAGGGGTATGCCGGGATCAAACCGGCTAAAACCCCACGGTGTCCTTCTTCTTACCTCTAGCCGGGGGTGAGTTGTACGCTTTTCTGCATTAGACCGCTCCCCCGGCTGGTATCGGCCCGTCAATGATTGACGGGCCCCTTCTGTGTGCGGCCTTGTTGGCCGCACCTATCCTTCGGACAGGCGCGCGCGGAACACGCGCGCCGCCATCTCGCGCCTGTTTCTGTTCGGGCGACGGACCGCCCCTGGTTCGTCGCCCGCAGGCCGCTCCTCATGGTAGCCGGAGATCGTCCAGCGCCCCACCCCAGCGCCGACGCCCGGTGTGTCTTCTGCGGAGGGGATCGGAGATATCCCTCCGTACCCGCTCTGCCGCCTCCTTTGCTTGCATCACTTCCTCGCAAAAGGAGGCGACTGCATCCCACGCGCTCTCGCTCCGGACGATGGACCGAACCACGGCTGGAAGCGAGAGGTCACCCCCTTCGACCGCCACGACGAGGTCACGGCGCTGCGCTGCCCAAGCTGGGCACTCCTCCAACGTGTGCTGCACCGTGTCCTCCAGGCAGTCTCCGCAGTGATGACAACCAGGCGTCTCTTCTCGGCCTATTCGGCACAGGTACTTCCCGAAACACCCATGGTTCGAGAGTACCTGCGTCATCCGGTAGGTGAGGGCGCCATGCCGCCTCTCCTCCCTTTTCCTCCATTACCGGTCTTACCGCCGCTATCGCAGCGTGCCCTCTATGGCGGCGTGCCCTAGGTGTAGTCCAGCCTACTCACAATAATTGCCAGTTTAAGGAATACCAATAAAATTAAACGCAACACCGAATTTGCTGGTGGTAGGTCCTTATTGCAAGATTTCGCCTAGGTAGGTACGACCTTACACATATGGGCCGCCAAGTGTTGTGGTCATGTCAGATATAATGTGGACAAATAACTGGCATTACAATTGAAAATGATAGTGAAAACATAGTTACAGATTGACACAATGTTTAACTTAAGTTTAAAGCAAATCAGTTAGTATGAACCCTAATTATCACTTATTAATATCGCATAATACCTGATTATTGCTTATTACAATATATGTTCAGCAAAATCTTACAGATTTTTTTTTTTTCACCACTGTAGGTTAAAGTTAAGCGATAAGACAATTGTACTGTGAAAATTTAAATCAAAATTGTATTTCTTGAAAACATTTTAGTTTTTAATAGAATAAAGACTTATCAATGAGTAAAGTAACTATTAAAAAATAATTTGAGGTAAAAAAGAAACTAAAAAAGGAATTTTTCATTACGAGATGCTTAAAAATCTGTGTCAAGGTAGAGATTTGTCGATATTTCGGAAAATTTTGTGCTACTGTAAATCCGTAAGATTTTGCTGAACATATATTGTGTTTTTTTGGTAGGTATTGACCCAGGCTCTCATCCCCTGCAGTATGTCGTGCTATTTACTGGACACCCTGTATAATTAACAATTGATCGTGAGCGCGGTGTGATGCTTTGCAGGACTAGTCCTTGGCAATCTAATTATGTTATATATTATAATATATTAGTTATGGGCAGGCATGTCCCTTACCACCAGGTGAATACGTATAGGCGTATATAAAAAAATAGATACAGTTCAGATGCTATATATTATATAGACAATAAAAATGCTCGCCCCAAAAACTCTAGTATGATAGGCTCTAGTTGAGTATGCCTTTGTTAATTAACTTTCGAGGTTGACTGTACATCACCCAGTGGAGTTATCAAGGATAGTCCTCACTTGATTCTCACCCGAATATAATTACAGTTACTATCGTTCCCTACGTTATGGCAGTCGTTAGGGTAAATTAGTTTAGCAAACATCAACTACCTCGAAAGCAAGTGTGAATGTATGAATGTATTAATTCTACTAAAATTTTGTACACAATTGGGTTAAATCTATTTTTGGCATATTTTTATTAAAATAGAAAGTTTTTATTTATGATTAATGCATGTTTCGACGATGCAATGTTTAAGTAGTGATATTCATCTTTTTTTTCAGCCGAAAAACGTCCACTGCTGGACCGAAACCTCCCCCAAAGATTGCCACAACAACCGGTATGGGTTTGTGTTGTCTGCTCATTGGGGGGTATTGCCATAATCGCCACGCTTGGCAGACGGGTTGGGGATCGCAGTTGTATTATAATTATACTCGAAGGACGCTGCTGCCCATCCTTCGGCTGAGCCCATAGTCGTCTTTTTTGACACCCACGGGATGAGATGGGTAGTGATATTCTTAGCCGGCACCACACGGCAGGCGGCACATTGTAATATAATGACCTGAACCTATGTATGATAGCATTATGGGTCTTCAGTACGCATGTTTTGGTAGACATCAAATTGAGACCGTATTTGTTTGCTGACATATTCTTTGGATGCGGGATGCAGAGGACCGAGTGCTTAAGCACAACTTGACGGAAGCCACGGCACAACAATAGTCTGCAATGTGCTGGATTCTGACTTCTGCTACATTTCGTGTTGTGTCCAGATTAAGAATAAAACACCACTCCATCCCCTCGCGTAACTGTCATAAAAGGCGACTAAGGGACTTGAAACCAGAGGGATAGGAAGCAGCTTACCTTTTGTATCACAGCAGCCATTCTGTGCTTACCAACTTAACTTACTGGGATCAGGCAAATTCCCCTTAAAATGACGTCACACGGCACGTAACCCGTCGTTTATGGCTGACATGGTGACTGAGTTATTGACTTGTAGGATATAAATTGTACAACTTAACATACATTAAGAAAATAATAACATGTAAAGGCTGATATTATCATGGAATCACATTATCCAAATCTACACTACTACTAACTACACCAGTAACTATAGCAGTGAAGCGGCGATATGCCAACAATAACATTTATGTAACTTAATTGAACATATATACATTCAGGAATACGTACTCTAACTGCGACATAATGACCATTAACCGTGTGGTGCCGGCTCAGAATGCCACCACCCCATCTCTTCCCATGGGTGTCGTAAAAGTCGACTAAGGGATTAGCCGGAGGATGGGCAGCAGCGTCCTTCGAGTACATTAACAACTCAACTGCGATCGCCAACCCGCCTGCCAAGCGTGGCGATTATGGCAAAACCCCCCAATGAGCCCACAACACATCCATATCGGTGGTTGTGGTGATCCTTGAGGGAGGCCTGTGTCCAGCAGTGGACTTCATTCGGCCGAAATGATGACCATAAAGTGTTCTGTCAAGAGCCTAGAATTACAAAATGCTTACACTAAGATCGTCATTAGAATAAGGCATCGTATAATAAAGGGAACTGCCTCGTTTTGTACCTAAGAGTGCAATTTTCTTACGTGGCGTAATGTTGTGTAAACATATAAAGGAGATAAGTGACTATGAAACTAATGTTGGCGGAGCTATGGGAGTGTGAACAGAACATTCATTTACTGTGAAAATATGGTGGAAGCAGTTGTCTCCTTGTGTTTGTTGTACGCACTTCCGTTGTCACATAAAACGTGCTACGCCTGTTGTTAATGTTATTACTTTGCCCTCTTTATGAATTGTTCTTGTTGCATTCTTTTAAGTCCATAATATCAGTTTATGAACAATCTCAAGCTTGATTCATTTCGATTTGTTTCTACAGATTTGCCGCTTCAGATTTAAGTTATGTGTAGATTTCAGTATAGTTTCTACAGACTAAGAACTAATTTTATGACAAACACGATTTTCTGTAAAAATATGATGCTAATTAGTCTTTAGTAAAATGTGTAAGGGTTGCAAGTAACTTTATACCTTTTACAGAGTTAAACGCCGTTAGCCCGCAATATGACTTAGTTACTCATAATTGTGTTGCCAATAAATGTACTTTTCTATGTATCATCGTATCATTATATTAGCAAAAGAATGCCCACAGCTGAACAAAAGCCTCCCCCATAGATTTCCACAAAGGTGGTGGTGTTTCTGGTGAGCGCAGAAAGGCTTAATGTTGCATGGAAGGGACGCTGCTGCCGATCCCTCTGGTTTAGAGTCCCTTTGGGTAAGATTCAGAGACATGAACATAAGACGGGCGAAGAACGCTCTAAGCCAAGTAGTGGCTCAGCGCATCTTAAAAATTCGTATTCAGAGACACAGTCCCACTCAAACTAACGTTGGTCTTATCTAAGTTTGAAGTCTATTTCTCTATGGCCATTTTTAATACGACAATGTATATCGGCGAGATACGATTTTTACAAAACTGTGTAGTCAGGCATAAATAAAAATAAAAAAGGATAGAAATATCTGAAATGTCATTGGAGTGAGCGAAACAAAATATCGAACACAAATCTATCTACTTATGTGTATGTAAATCACAGGAATATATAAATATTTTACGGGTAAAAATGACTATTCGAAACTCCACATCCACCATACTAGAAATAAAAATACAGACGCAGACTTGAATAAAAAGAAATTTGGGGATGTGGACTGAAATAACAAGGTCATATTATAATCAGATAAGTTTATTATTCTATACATAATTATTCTTACATGCTGTATTACTGCGAGTAAGTAAGGACGATATTTTGTTAAATAGTTGAACATATTGGACTAATGTAGGCCCCATAGTACACAAAGCTAATTAGAATTATGACAATCAAAGTAAACAACTTTTTCATATATCCTTATTTCATAGGTCCTGCTGCAAGCACACCTTTGCCGGCTTAGTGGCGCTAGATTCACCCAAAGTAGTCGATTTTCACTACTTAGCTTAGCTTAGTTTACGCTAAGCTTAAGTCGTGTTCCGATCGTCTGTGAATACAATTATGAGCGTAAGTAGTGCATTTTGACAGATGGAAACGTAAGTTCACGCTTAGACTCATTTCTGAATCTCATCCTTATTCGCCTATTCCGACAACCACGGAAGTAGATGGAGTTGTGCTATATTCTTAATCCGGACACGATACGGAATTTTCAATGCAGAATGTCAAAAACGCTAAATTAAGTAGGTACAACACTACGTTCACATAAATAGCGTAATATAGTAGTTGACATTTTTATATATCTTTTTTTCCTCGATTTCATATATAAAATACGCGGTAGTAATATTGTTATAAAATAATATACGATTCAGAAAATATAACAATATCTGCGTTATTGAAAGTTACTTTGAGATGGATTGGTTTCTTGAGAATCTTTACAATCAGATAAAAGTTTCCAGAGACTTCTATTGAACCAAAAACATTGGGATTCAATTTCCGTTAAGCTAGTTTAGTTTACTTAATGGAAGAAACCCAACGAAGTTTAAGTTCTTTCCTTAAATTATGTATACCCATGATTGTTATAACTACATTCACTATTATATTTCTTTGACACTCAAAATCAGCTGCTTTGTTAGCTGTATTTTATCTACAGAATTCCTTCAATGTTTTTTAAACGAATATGATTATATGTTTGCGATGGCTTACCGGATAATACTGTCTCGAATATATCAAGGAACGGCATACGAAACGGCAACGACACGGGTGCGTCCCATGTCTTTTCATTTCCGGATGAAGTTATTTGTATTCACTTCAATTCCCAATATTAAAACGTGTGATATACTAGAAATTTTCAAGTTCTCGAACGGTTTGGATATTACATTTCAAAAGAAAAATGGATGAGGATATAAGAATCATCGGGTCAAGAAAATTGAATTTGATGGATCGTACTTTCAAGATCTTAAATAGAATAAATTGTATGCGGTAGCGGCTACGTTGTTTGTTAAGTTTTGCTTTGTTTACTAGGATAAAATTGTTTGTTTGAAAATGTATTCAACTTAAACTTCTGCCATTAACAATATTCAGGAGCACATTTTATGATTAGTTGTTATATATTTATATTGTGCTACTTCACGCATGAAACTTTATTCAAGCCTTTTTATGGTTCCAAAAGTCTGAAGGGAAAAACGGCCGGAACCCTTATAGGATCACTCGTGTGTCTGTCCGTCCATCTGTCAAAGCCAATTTTCTCTGAATCAGAAAATTGAAATTTGGTACATGTGGATTTCTGCGACCATATGCGACATATAGTTATAAAGTCATTTAAGAAAATAAATGAAAACTTACCACAACCCCCCCCCCCCATTTTATATGACGGCACAGTTGGTGCAGTGGCTGATACAGTCAACTGCTGCGCACCGGGTCGTGGGTTCGATTCCCGCACGGAACAAATATTTTTACGATCTGCTGGTAGTTGTTCCGGGTCTGGGTGTATAATATGTGGAATTTGTGTCTGTAAACGCACCCACGACATAGGAGAAAACCCAGTGTGAGGCATTGTTTAAAAAAATAACCGAAACGACTGAGCCTACAATTTAAAAAAAAATATAGATAATATAAAAATAAAATATATTTTTAAGTATAGTTTACAGGAAAACCTATAAAAAGTATATGGTCTTAAAATAACATGGTGAATGTCGTGCGTACAAACTTACGTTTGCGGTTGGAATGTATGGGAAAATATGTTTTTTAACTACGATTTTAAGTTTGTTCTTGGTTTAAGTTATTGGTCAAGACAATACCGAATTCAACAATATACAACATGTTCAGCACTTTTGGAACCCTCTCCACACGAGTTCAGCTTGCACTTATCCGGTTTTTATATTATATTTTTCGTGGACTAAGACAAACTCACAATACTTATGATTAAAGTGAATAAAAAAGAACTGTAAGTAGGTATGTGTATTTTATTCAGCGTCTGTAATATTTTAGGTCTGTGTACATCATAAAAATATTTCATAGCACATAAAATATATGTAACTTTAATGCTAAATAACATCAGCATATTGTCATTCAAGAATTTTATAGAAGATTTACTTCGAGGTTGTTTTGCTTATTAAATTATTTCATTGAAGTTTGGATTATATACCTACATATTTTTTCCTTGTACTGAATACACTTATTTTGTAAACATAACTAAAAGGAATTCTGATTTTATGTTTAAGATCAGTTTGTAATTTTTCCATTGCAGGGTAAAGGTCTCTTCCATGCTGAATCACTGCATGTTGACAATTTCAGGCCAACAGATTATTTATTTTTCTTCATATCAAGAATGTCCCTAGGTGAACAAAGGCCTCCTCCATCGATTTTTACAATGACCGGTCACACGCCGTGTCGTTATTTTGGATTTTGCTAGTACTCACAACACTTGGCAGGCAGGTTGGTGAGCGCAGTATGATAAAGATAAAGACAAAGATAAAAAATACCTTTACTCATTTATAAAACATTATCAGGCACTTACGAATAGTCGAGACTTTAGTTGCCTTTTCAAGATGTAGATTTCCTTTGGAGAAGAACGGGCAACTGTTTTGGTTGTTCCTGGTTACTCCTTTTAAGTCATGTTATGTTACAATATTTATGTTTACATTGTTCTCGAAATTTGAAGACAATGATCCTACATTAAACATAGTAAAGTACCTACTTAACACGAATACAATTATAAACCCTAAATACTTATATGCCTAACTAGACTATAAACACTATGCTTACATAATAATACTTATTGAAAATACAACTATACTAAACATTTGAAGTTACGCATAAAAATATGACCTGGTGCTTTTAGTCCCAAACTATTGCATTAATCTAATTTATTTGTTTGATATTTAGTCTGATGACGGATTGGTTACGGGGCCGGCTTCTGAGAAAAGGCTATACAAATTATAAATTTCGTTTTGTTTTTGTAGTGGCAATCTATAATCTTTAATAATCTACATAGTAAAATAATCTACATAATTACTATTTATTTTTTTACTTGAATTTAATGTTGTTTATTGTACTTTTAATGTATTATCTATATTTAAATAACGGTAGTAAATAGGGAGGGACTGAAAACCAGCGTTGGGCAGTGTTACGGCTATGCTGCTCACTGTTCAACATTTTGCTGAGACCGCTCCTTTTGCCACACTATACAAACAAATGTCTTGCTATTTTCTTGTAAATTTTCTTTTGTGTTAAATTAGTGAGGTAATAAATGCTTTCTTTCTTTCTTTAAAGTCTAAACTTCTTAAAAAAGTGTTATTATCAAATCTTAATAAATCAGGTGAACATAAAAAAATTACGGAAATAACTAGTAACATAAATGTAGAATAGTGTCAAAAAAACTTTAATATTAATGTCAGAAAAGCAATCATAATTTCGGCCGAATGAAGTCCACTGCTGGACACAGGCCTCCCCCAAAGTACACCACAACGACCGATATGGGTGTGTCGTGGGCTCATTGGGGTTTTGCCATAATCGCCACGCTTGGCAGGTGTGTTGGCGATCGCAGTTGAGTTGTTAATGTACTCGAAGGACGCTGCTGCCCATCCTCCGGCTAATCCCTTAGTCGACTTTCACGACACCCACGGGAGGAGATGGGGTGGTGGTATTCTGAGCCGGCCACACGGCCGGTAAAGTATTAGTAATAGCATGAATAAAATATAAATTGATGTCGCAAAAAATGTTACGTTATCAATAAGTCAACATAATGAAATTAGAATCGTTTGTTATTGTGGTCTTGCAGAGCTGGACGAGCAATCTGCCAAACATTTATATCTCTAAGGTTATCCTCTAATTTAAAATAAGCTTGTATGCATAGAGTATTTGTGACAAATATTTTAAATTTAGTAATGCCTTAGATATTCGCGATTATTACACATTATAATAAAACACTTTTAAACGGATTCTATCGGTCATCCTGCGACCACGAATGCTGCAAAGTATTCGAAACGTCAGGAAAATCAAAAAATCTAAAATATACGCGATAGAATTTTTTCATTTTGTGGTAATTGTAACACGATCTCCGGTACTTTATTCTAAAATCTTATACTATATCCCATAAATGAATTATGGACTTTACCTAAACCAAATTTTGGCTCTACTAATTTAGTTTTATATCTTGTATTATAGTTATGCCGATCACATTTATTTGTAAAAAGTAGTATGGCTGCATGTATATATGGCTGCTATAAGGACGCTGCTGCACATTCCAATGGCTTAGAGTCCCTTAGTCGCCTTTGCGAGATTCGTCCATACATGCGGAGGAGATGGAGTTGTGCTATATTCTTAATCCGGACACCATGCAGAACCTTTATTTTATCAACAAATATTAATTACAATTTTAAATATACACATAAAATAATAAACCAGACTGGTTGAACTCGCATGGAGACGGTTTCGTACGATGAATATGTTATCTACCATGTTTTTATACGTTGTTTTTTTGCAAATATTAGTTAGCATTGTTGTTGGAAAATATGTTATCCTATACATTACAACTGAAAATATAACTCTGTCCGCACAATATTGAAAGTTGTACCATGTTTTTCAAAACCAGAAACTTCTTATAGTTTTTTCTGTAATCTATAAGTAAAGAACTAATTCCAATTCAAAACTTTAGGTTCAGTATTTTCGGAGATATTTTGGGTTAATGGTCAATTTTCATATATTTTATTGAACGAGCCCTTTCATTTAATACGGTACGGTACAGATTGGATCACTTTTTTCAAAATTTCTAATTAGCCCCCTGAAGTGACCCCTATATTCAACATTCATTTATTTACATTACACGTCTGTATTTGGGTCATATAAATTCATATGCGTACCTAATTTAAACTTAAACGGTCCATTAGTTTCGGAGCAAATTGGCTGTGACAGACGGACAAAAAGACAGACACACAAGTGACCTTATAGGCCCTATAAGGGCCAGGCGTTTTTGTCGGTTTCGCACGGAACCTTAAAAAAAGTATTCATGAATGCCTACACTTTTGATTTCCTTCCCGCCTGATGGAAAGCGATGGATGAGTTCTACGATGAAACGAGTGCACCTAAAAGATGCCTATTAGCTCTCACTTTAAAGGTTAATAGGTATATTATATATATTATTATATTCAGACACTAGCGAGGAGATTCACACTTTGACTATAGAGAAGATTTGAGCCGATCTGCCGCGGCAAATAAGACATAACTGACTAATTATCTTTTTATTGTATAGTTATTTTTGTATAAGATGCTAGCACAATCAAGTATGAATGAACGAATATAGCTCCAACATGCAAAAACATTTTAAAAGAATGAACACTAAACGTTTGTGTAAAATAGATACTAACCGGGAACCGGGCTGCACTTGAAAACATAGATACATATAGTTCCCGGCGGGGATATAGAACTACTGTATGAGAGGGAAATTACAACGATAAAGTCAGTCGCAATAGGTGTTCAATTCAATTCAATCATTTATTCAGTAAATAGGTCCTAACAGACACTTTTACACGTTATATTGAAATAACGCTGGGCATTTCGCTACGTGACAACTTCTGAGGAGAAGTGCCAAAAGACACTCAGGGCTAGTCTTTTTTGATAAATTTTCTTTTTTACACTTTGTTTTACAAATGGGCTTAAACATTATTTAGCAGTTATAAATTGAAAAACGTTAGCAGCTCTACAATACAAACAATGCCGATAAAATTTGTTTCCAGGGAAAACGCATGTGTGATAAGAATTCATAAAAAATAACGCCACACGGGACGTTTTGTCAACATAGTCTTTCATTTTACAATAGGCTTTTTTTTATTAGAATTGCTTTAATATGCGTTTTTATTTCCCATCAGTCAGATCTATAATTAGTTTTAGTAACTTATAGAATTGGCCACAATTTCCTAAGAAAGACGTTTTGTTGTTGTTAATCTATATAAAGGTACCACTATTTTATGGCTGTCTCTAGTATATTTGTTATAATAGTCGCTTTTTACATGAAATGAATCGGGTTTTTTTACGCACGTAAATTATATTCATGAAGATTACTTTAAAACACTCAGACCCATTTCGTAGAAAGCGCGGATAGCCCTTTTCTGTAATATGAAAATTGAGTCAACTTCAGCTAGCCCCAAAGACTAGGATGCCATAGGACGTACTATGTGGACTGTAAATAAACTAAGCCCAATAAACATTTATATATTTATTAATACAATTAATAAAACAAAAAAAATTCAAGAAAAGCAATCAATTGTGTGTATAATTCGTACTCGACTAAGAAATTCCATATCTTGGATCTGCATCCACGAAAGCTGCTCCTGAAGCTGCTGATTTCTATCGTTGAATCTGGGTTGAATGGAAATAATTTGCAAACTTCGCCTTTTCGAGGAGTTCCGTATAAAATACAAAGCTTGTTGGTTGAAGAAAGAATGATTTACGAATGTACCTACTAATTCGTATTTTTAATTGCAAGAGGTTTTCTTGCCACGTCTTTCTCCCTTTGTGGCTTTTTTTAGTTTTCTTTTAATGCTATAAACCTCTCAACTTAAGATGTCGGTGCTTACGATTTGCTGAAATAATTTCAACTGAGTTAGTTAGATGACAAGCTTAAAGCAAGAATAACTTCGACACTTAGGTACTTTTTACAGCAATCCTCAATCATTCAAAACTTTATTAAGTTTTGTACTAAGAGAAGGGATTTAAAAAAAAATCTTAGGAGTTTATTTCATGGCCTCGACGACATTTTATTTAAGAAACATTTAAAGATAAACGTGTTTTTGCTCGTTAATACAAATATATGTATTGATTGTTTTTAAATCAATTAATTTTTATCATCGCAGCCGTATGAAGTCTACTGCTGGACACAGGCCTTTTCCAAATTTCCCATACTGACCGGTCTGGGTGTGCTGTGTGCTCATTGGGGGGTTATACAATAATCGCCACGCTTGGCAGGCGGGTCGCAGTTGAGTTGTTAATGTACTCGAAGAATGCTGCTGCCCATCCTGTGGCTAATCCCATAGTCACCTATTACGACACCAATGGGATGAGATGAGTCGGTGCTATTCGTAGCCGGCACTACACGGCTGAATTAATCTTATCAAGAGCATATTATCATATACGAATCAGTTTAATTGAGTGGAAACCTCATTGACATTGTTACGACGTGCAATTGCCACACTATATGCCAAAATAAATAAATAGTAAATTCTTAAGGTAGATAAGGATAACGGTCAAGCGTGGCGAGTACAGGTAAATTTCCTCCAAACTGACGACAAATGACATGTAGCCGGTTGTTGTGGAAATCTATCGCGAAGGCCTTTGCTGATATAATAACGATGATGAAGTATACAACCCAAAATCCAGTTCTTAAGAAGCGGTATACTTCAGGCTACGACGATACTACGTACAGAATGCTCAAAAAAGGTTGGTAAATATTAAATCGACTGAATAGATCTGCTTTTACTGCTTTCACTGGTCCCACTGAAGACTTAATCTTCAGTTGTGATACTAAATTCAGCTTAAACTGGGCTGCCCTTACGTTGCAACATTGCTGTGGCAGGGATTATTCTGTTCCAATACTGGTTAGAAAATTGTAATTAGTGTTTATTTTTAATTTAATGACCGAAATGTGACAGTGCATGAATAAGTTGAATTTAATTGAAAGTCTTGTATGTTTGTATAGTTATTGAAATCATGTGCCTAATAATTATTATGAGTCTTTTGTTACTTGATTATGAATAAATAATAATAATAAAAACTCAGTCGACTTGAAATCGATATGATTTTATACTTTGCAGAGTAAATTCCAAATTAAAGTAAACTCCAATAGATATGGTAATCTAAAAATGCGATCATCGCTTACAGAAACCAGACTATATAGCAAGATTATCAAAATCTTAACTCAACATTTTTTTTCAAAGGCTACACATATGCTTCAAGATATACAATCATCTTATCCTACAATATTTTAGGATTACGTTTTGTAATCAAAAAGTTTGTATTTTCAACGCTCATAGGCGCTCATCGTGAACGAAAGGCTCTACAATAGTAAAAAGTATACAGCTGATGATAATTTATTATCAGGACAGCATTTTACGGGATTCATCATATCAGCCACAGGACGTCCACTGCTGAACAAAGGCCTCCCCCTTAGATTTCCACAACGAGCGGTCACATGCCGCTCTCATCCAACGACTCCCAGCGACCTTCACCAGATCGTCTGTCCACCTCGTTGGAGGTCATCCCACGCTGCGTTTTCCGGTGCGCGGTCTCCATTCGAGAACCTTTGTGCCCCAACGGCCATCAGTTCTACGAGCAATGTGCCCTGCCCATTGCCACTTCAGTTTACTAATCCTTTCAGCTATGTCGACAACTTTAGTTCTTCTACGGATCTCCTCATTTCTGATTCGATCTCGTAGAGAAATACCAAGCATAGCTCTCTCCATAGCTCGCTGAGTGACCTTGAGCTTTCTTAAGAGGCCTATTGTGAGTGACCACGTCTCTGTTCCATATGTCATCACTGGTAACACACACTGGTTAAAGACTTGCGTCTTGAGGCATTGCGGTATTGTTGACGAAAAGACGTTGCGAAGTTTCCCGAACGCTGCCCAGCCGAGTCGGATTCGACGATTGACCTCTTTCTCGAAGTTGGACCTACCTAACTGGACAGTTTGTCCTAGGTAGACATACTCGTCAACAACTTCGAGAACAGAGCTCCCAACGGATATTGGGATGGGCACGACATGGACATTTGACATGACTTTCGTCTTGCCCATGTTCATTTTAAGGCCCACCTGTTGGGAAACTCTGTTGAGATCATCGAGCATTGTGCTGAGCTCTTGCAGCGATTCTGCCATGACTACGATGTCATCGGCAAATCGAAGGTGAGTGATATACTCGCCATTGATGTTAATGCCGAATCCTTTCCACTCCAGTAGCTTGAAGGCATCCTCCATTGCAGCGGTGAACAGTTTCGGGGAAATGACGTCCCCCTGTCTCACACCTCTCTGCAATGGAATTGCCCCCTTGCTCTGTTCATGTACTCGGACCGACATGGTGGCGTTTCTGTATAAGCACTTCAACACTTCAATGTACCGATAGTCAATCTGGCACCGCTGCAGAGATTGCAGCACTGCCCAGGTTTCGATCGAATCGAAGGCTTTCTCATAGTCCACAAACGCCAAGCATAGTGGCAGATTATACTCCTCGGTCTTCTGTATAACCTGCCGCAGCGTATGGATGTGGTCTATGGTACTGAAACCTTTTCGGAAACCGGCTTTTTTAGCAGATTAATAATTATGGCTATAAATATTTATTAATTTTTTCGTGCTTAAAAGTTGTGTTGTGCGCTTAAATGGAAAGAGAGCGTCAGTGTGATATTCGGTTTAAGAATATAGAACAGTGGTTCTGATGATGAGAGGTTCTGGAGATGGAGTGCGATCTCCTCCCGTGTATGTTGTATAATGTGACTGAGGGACTCTAAGCCAGAGAGATGGGCAGCAGCGTCCCTTCTGTGGAAGAGTAGCCATTCTGCGCTTACCGACCCGCTTGCCAAACGTGGTGAGTACTGGCAAATTCCCCCCAAAATGACGACACCGTCGTTTTTATCTATGGCACCTTCGGCTGATATGATGATATAATTATGATGATTTAATTATACCAATTTAGAAACGTATCATATGACTGAATGTAGGGTTTCTAAGGGTTGGATTAGGTAAGAGTTGATTTTTCCTATCCCGTGATACCCTACGACATTCACCCCTGAAAAACCCGCAGTTTTTTTATTAATGTGCATTTTTTTTAAAACATTATTTCTCAATAGGATTTCTCCTGTGGCGTGGATATCCACTGTTTACAGACAAAAAACTTACATGCATAAATCAAGACCCGAAAAAATATCTGTAGAACACACAAATATTATATCCTATTAGTATATCCTATTTTACTATTTTTTATTATATTCATCTTAGTTTAAAACTATATTATAGTAAAACGGAACGTAAATCCGCTATGTTTTATTGCTATGTGCTGCCGCTATGTGTTGAGAGGATTTTAAATTTTGAGACGTATTTCATAATTTGACCTTGAGATTGTAATTTGTAAATGGATGCCTTTATGGAGTACATTATATCGCAAATGGAAAGTGAATGTAAGAAGAATAAAACTGACCTCGATAAAAATAAATCGAAACTAAAAATATTGTAAGCATTTAAAATACGTATCACGTCCATCAAATTAAAAGAACACTCATATTATCGTTACAACTTTCTGAAAGACGTAATTTATTCAAATCAATCTCATTATATTAAATCAAAATCTGATTATATTAAGGTTCACGCTTAACGTCATTACGAGTAACTCGACAATTTCAAATAGATTTTACATTTTCCGTGTCACAATACCGTTTAATTTGGATTCCTCATAATTTTGATTAATATTTCGTAATGGAGACTAAAAGCTTGCAAAATTAACATTTAAGGGAGATAGCATAGCAGGCGATTTACCTGATTTGCTAATGACTTCATTTAAGATAATGTAGGTCAATTGCCATCCACTTACCTTTATACTCATTCCTGCGGTTACCAGAGATATTAAGAGCTGCTAAATTAACAGTATTATGTTACACAGCGTCTTGTCTTGAGATAACTTATGCTGGTTTTCGGAGTTAGTAAAATGTTTATAGAGGAGACGCTCTATATGTACCCAAAACAGTTTGTTTACGTATAATGTACATTGTTGCTTCATAATTGCTAAAATGGAACCATGATGTTCTGTGTTTCGGTTAGAAAGGCCCAGTAGCTTATGATATTTCTGGGCACAATAGCCTAAATAACGAATGTCTTGAGGTGACAAGCGCAGTGTGATGCCACGCAGGATGAGTCCTGAGTAGAATTAGAACTGTTATAAACAGGCATGGTGGTTCCCTCAGGTGAATGACTTGCTCGTCTCATAACAAGCTTGTATACCTACATTTAAAAAAAACAAGGTGCAGCTAAATTCGAGCGTAAATCCGCCGTAAATTCGATTAATTCAGGTGAATCGGTATATTTATATATGCATTTGTAATATAAATGCAAGTGTAAGCTGCTGACCTTTTTCTTATTGACCCAGTAGAAATACATGTACTTCCACCGCCGCGGGGAAGGGTGAAGGGGCATGCCGGACTCCTATCGGCTAAAACCACTGGAGTGGTCATCTTTGGCACCGAAAGGGGCTCCGGTAAGTCGAAAAATCTATATCCAGAATCGCTTATCGGTGCTATGCCTTTATGCACATCTCGGAGGGAGGACTGTTAAGGAGCTCACCCCGACGCCACGTCCTCTTTCTCCAATCGGGATCGCTCCTCTGCCAATCCCACTCCGCGGTTTCTTTCTAGAGAATGACGCTCTCACAGAACGAGACCACTGAACTTCAATTTCTATGCTCTGCCATCATAGCCGAGACTACTGCGGCGATAGAGATCTTGTCCGATCCGATCGACCAGGATCCGCCACTTGGCTGCCTACTCAGGGCACAACACTACCTTTTCTTATCGTTTGCCTATAGTTCTAATCGAAAAAATATGTATGACTGCCGTCAAAAGGTACTTTTCGGATATGGATGTAACTGTAATCATATTTCCAAACTAAATTATGTTAGTCTAACTTTGGCATCGTGTTAGTTTATATATGAATAAAGACAAGTTTTTCAGGTGGGAAGTTTATAGCTATGGTTACTGATGAAGTAAGTTATTTTACGTACTTTGAAATTATATATCGTGATGTGGATTTTTAGTGAATGTCTCTAGAGAAATAAAATTTTAATCACGAATGTGTAAGGATATCTGCTACAGACAGTGACTAACAGTGATATGCCTGGCTATTGCAAGCAGCGATATTGCTTTTGATTTGTTTTTATGTTATAAAGAATACTATATTTAGTAGTAAAAATAATATGACAGACAGATATGTGCTTCTGAGGACTTTGTTTCGCCGTTATTCATCCCATCTTAAACATTGGAAAGTAGTAGACGTTTTTTGGGGCTGTCTGATATTGCGTTGTCGTTCAAACAAACTTTGCCCCACACTAGGATTACTCCTGTGTCGTGGGTGCTTTTACAAACACAAACTCCACACAAAATACACCCAGACCCATAACAACTACCGATCTCTACCGACTACAGATCGTACAAATATTTGTTACGTGCGGGAATCGAACTCACGACCCGGTGCGTATTTGACTTGATAGTATATTTGATTCAAGAATATTTCTTTATTTTTTGGTAATGATAGTTTGGCGTATAATAAGCTTCTGTTTCTAACCCACTGTCAGTAATGTGCACCTGGCATTTTTATAAACTATCGAGTTACTTTCTCCTATATAGGTTGTAAGTGACTACGTGCCGTAAACTTAGGCCTCTTATAAAAAATAGGAAAGCCTTTTATCTCGGAAATAATAGGTTAAAGCAGTTTTTAGCTTTTAGAGCACGCAATGTATCGTAAACAACACGATCCAACACAACACAATGTGATGAATTTGACGTTATTATGCTACTGCGAGTGATACCTTAATCCGTGAGCGTAGCGAAGCAACTAGCGAAGCCGCTTAGTTTTTAGTTACCAAGTCGTTTACACCCGTCATACTATTGACAATATTTTTTTTTATGTTTATAAGCCAGAAAGTGACTTACATGTAATCGTCCGCCGGCGAGATGGGTCGACGACATACTAAAAATAGTAAATCGGATTAGATACTACGGGGATAGATGGCACAGACGAAGGGTGGGCACCCTATGCTTAGTAGTAAGATGTGGTGTTGCTTGGCGCAATTGGCTTTCTGTGCTGTGTCGTGGGTGCGATCCCCGCACTGAACAAATATTTATATGATTGTTGTTACGGGCTTAGGTGTTTGTGCATGTGAGAATTATGTCAGTTATGGCTATCCAAAAAATACGGACAAGACAGTAATGTACATTTATAATAAGTCAAACATATCATTGACATCCGTAGTGGATAAAATCTCTAGACTTGCGACACCATTACGAGACGCAGCTATAGTGTGTGCATATATGCATGTACATATAGAAGACCGCGAACGTGTCTAGATAAATTTAAAAAAATAAGTTTTCACTTCTGTCGGCACTCCAGGAGACAACCCCTTTTTTTTATACCTTTATCAATGTTGTGTCTCTGTGTTGTGATCAAATAAATCTTTCTTTTTTTTTTTTTTCTTACTAATGTACGTTGACACGTACTTATTTATATCCAAGCTTATGTTTCCTTAAATCGGAAGTTTCAAAAACGAAACGAGAAGCTTTTAGGCATAGCCAAGCAACGCAGCGTAAAAGATAAGTTTAATTTGTTGAGAGATGATTTTTTTTTGTCAAGATTTGTTTTGTATGTATGCAAGTTTTGCAGCTAGTTAGCTCAAATTATACATGTACCTAAGCAAATGCGCAACCTTTTTTTTTTTTATTGGTGCCCAGTGGAAATTCATCATGAACTTCCTTCGCCCCGGGGAAGGACGAAGGGGTATGCCGGACTCCTACCGGCTAAAACCACTGGAGCGGTCATCTTCGGCACCTAAGGGAGGCTCCAGGTCCTCGTATGATCACACTAGAGCCACCCATTGGTGCCACGCCTATTGGCACATCTCGGAGAGGGTGACTGTAAAGCGGTCACCCCCCCAGGGGGATTGTAAAGGATCCCCCAGTGCGTCCCACGGCAGCGCGTGACCACATGCGTGCTACCGTCTTCTCTTGGGTCGCTTGGTGTGGGCACGCAGATTCCCCAATCTACGCACCCGCGAACCCAGAGGTCCCCCACCTTATAGCAACGGCAGGGGTTTTCAGGCGTATCGGAATTAGGCGCCAGGGCGGTTGTTACCCCGGCGCCGTCTCCTTCTTCTTCGAGCGGGATCGGCCCTCTCCCGATCCCGAAGCAAATGCGCACCCTAGTCGCTATTTGTTGAAATTACACTGTACAATATACGATTTATAGTTATAGACTATGTATGCGATAGATATTTTAGGCTAAGAACTCATAGAGAGATTTCAACCGTGCCCGCCGCAGTAGCGGGCCAGCTGTAAATTGTCGTTTATGCACCGCGCGCCCGCGCCTTCCGACCGCAGGGTGCGCGGTCGCAGAAACCGTAAGTAACTGCGTACGCTGCGAGCATAAATCGCGTCGTGAAATTGACTACTGTCATTTACGTAGATATGAATTTTTCTTTAAACGCTTCCCCGCGATAAATTAATCGTTCGCATGCGTCCACATGCTCTATGCCCGAATAACATGCTCTGACACAACAATATATACGAAACTTGCAGTCAAATTTAACTTTGGTTTTGTAGTTTCGTGGAGCCAAAGGAATCTCACTTAAAAAAATAAGGAATTACCAAATAGGGACGTTTACAACATTTATTTATGATTATCTTTTTTTTTTTAAGGAAATAATAGTTTAAGTTTAAGTTTAAACTAAAAAAAACACGCTTATGTAAATAACAGACCTAAAAAGTAGAGAATAATCTATACAAATAAATAAAATTTAAGTGTCTGTTTGTAATGTCTAAATAACAGGTTTTTACTAAATGCATATGCAAGTTTATACGGTACACATAACAAAAAAACAATTTTTAAATATTTTGTCTGTCTGTCTGTTGGTCTGTCTGTCTGTCTGTTTGTTCCGGGTAATCTCCGAAACGGCTGGACAGATTTTGACGGGACTTTCACTGGCAGATAGCTGATGTTATAAGGAATAACTAAGGCTACTTTTATATAAGAACAAAAATCCAATATACCTACCTAAGTATATGCTTAAATAATCAAATATCCGATTTCTTTTATATTAAACAGCGGGTGAAACTGCGGGTCTCGGCTATTTTTCAATAAGTTTAAAATAACAATAGAATGCTTAAGAAAAAAAAAACTACATAATTGTAAAAAAGCGTGGGGTGCTTGGTGTAAATTCTTGTAAATATTTGTAAAAGTAGCGTCATCGTGCAAGTATCTGAAAAAATACCCCACGCTTTTTTCGAATAATAGGCTAAATAATTACCACCCGAAGTTATTGAGACTACGGACAGGCAACTTAGGTTAGGTAAGGTAAAAAAAAAGAAAATATTTTTTAGTGCGGCTAGCTACAAAAATGTGTTTTTTGTTTGTTTTGGCTGATTGTCCATGTTGCCTGTTCGTAGTCTCAATATCTCCGGGTGGTAATTATTTACCCAACCATCTTCTTTTCGACGTTTAAGTAAACAAATTTTCCCTCCATTATGGATAAAATCATCGGAAGAATGAGACACTATTCGAGTCTCATCGCACTCTTGCCGCGAAAAATTGAATCGACATCTTATGGAGGTATTATTTTTTGTGCAAGTTTGTGTACTCGTATGTGGATGGGTTTATAATTTTTTCCGGGTATCACAGATAAAAAATCGCTTATCCTGAGGATCCTGGCATAATGGGACAAACTATTAAAATTATTGCATTGTCATCAGTCCTTCATAAATGTGTGATGTTTCAAATCAATCCGACGTTTAGAAGGGGATGAAAATCGAGTTCAAAAATTCTGCTACATATATACATACCAAGCTAATAAAAGCGTGTTAAAATAGAACGTCGAACGTAGGCATATAATGTATTCCAGTGAGAAATGAAACACGATGAATCTGAGTAATCCTACAGGTGTGTTCATGTGATTTTTATTCGTATAAAAATAGGCAAGAACTTATGTTACCGAGTATTCCCATCTCTTACACAAAACCCGGTCGTTAGTGTCCCCGTGAGCCCTTATCACATAACTTTTGAGGCGACAAAATTATACAAGAACGAAGATGCCAAGAAAAAAGGCAGTAAGAAAATTCGTAAACTTAAAATCGATTCAACTTTGTTTTTCTAATATAAAAGTTTGGAAATTAAAGTTCATTGAATTAGGAATTGGTTTTGGAAACGTTGGAGGGTTGACTTCGACTTTCCATTATGTGTTTGACACTTGATCGGAAATGGGTTAATTAATTTTGTTTTTCCATGCGTCTTGTTAAATTGAATTGCTACGCATAAAAAACTCAAATGTGAAGATAGGTTTCATCGTTGACTGTGTCGTGTATTGTACACATAATGGCGGCGGTTACTTGAAATGTGGAGAGTTATATATGTTTTCAATTTGTATGAAAAGACGGCATGATTTCCTTGCTACAATTAAAATGAGAACACCTACATCTGGCCTAGTGGTGATCAAAGTCCACTCCAGTCTTTTGTCTTCATTAATAAATGTTCCTAATACTAATGAGCGGCTACTAAAACGACTAGTATGTAATGTTATTTATTTACATATTGGTACATGACACTTACTGTCCTCTTAGTCATAGTAGCATCATACTGAAACCGGAACCTAATTTGTTCCTAGTTTAAGCTGTACACTATCGTGTTTATCTACCATTAGCTTAAAACTACGTGAATAATATAGGATGCCCCAAATCATACACGAACTCTATGAAATTGGCTGTAATAGATATATTCTATGGCTTCATTTGAAATCAGAAATTTGATACATACTTCAATTATTACCAGCGTTTTAGAAGAAACCAGATAAATTCCTACATATTTTATTTTTGACATAGGAACAATTCTCATCACGTGGGTCTTGTAGAAGGCGACTAAGGGGCTTTAAAGCAGGGGGGGTAGCAGCGTCTCTTCTGTAGAACAGCAGCCATTCTACGCCCACCAACCCACCTATCAAGTGCGGTGAGTATTGGTTAATTCTCCCCAAAATGACGACACACGGGATGTATCCGGTCATCTATGGGGGATGCCTTTGTTCAGCAATTAATGACTTTTGGCTGATACGCTGACGGTGTTAGGAACGCATTGCTTCCGCCCGTCGTTGATGGTTATATGCGTAATTGAAATACTCGTGGTGGCAGTTTATGTTTACTGGCTCGCTTAGGCGGGTTTTCTTCTAACGCTAGCTGTCGACACGGACGGTAGGCGCATAGCTATTGAAGGCACGCGCGTCTATAGCGAGAGTTCACTGCTCAGTGCTAAGCAAATCAGTGTAGCTCTAGAATGCTACATGCCGACGGTCAACGTGAGAAGAAAACCCGCCTTAATTACTAGGCTGCGGGTTGAAAAATTTGCATGTTGACTATGAGCCTGACTTTTCAATGTCATACGTATTTTCTTAGTTGTAAGACACCGCTGACTTTAACGGTGAAAGAAAAGATCGGGCACATGAATATAAAGGTCTGAAATCACCAACACCAATGGGAAAGCGTGGTGATCAATGCTCCTTCCTTCTCTGTATGAGGATAGTCCTTTGCCTTAAAAGAGGAGGGAGCTTTTTAAGGCTGATATTAGGTATTTACCTTCTCTTCTATTTTTATAATCTAAGTAATCACCCATGCAATCGATGCATATTTGCCAACGCAGCGACAGTATATCGATGCCCTTTTTGAAGAAACCTGATGGACGGAAGGCGACAGTCTCTTCAAAAGTATTTTGTACTGCCTCTCGCGTATTGAATTATTTGGTTTTCTCGCCAAATAGTTATCCAAATTCTGGAAAAAGTAGAAGTCTGTAGGCCCATGGTCTGGTGAGTACGGCGGATGATGCAAAGATTCCAACCCCAGCTCATGTAGCTTGGAGACTGTCTGTTGTGTAGTCTGGGGTCGCGCGTTGTCGTACAGGAGTAGTGGGGATGAACAATTGATCAAAATTGGTTGCGGATGTGCGAGTATCTCGAGCATAGTATTCAATTCTACTACTGCAGTAATGCTTATCCTGATTGGTTTGAATCTGTGATGAATCACACTGGCAAATAGTGACCATCACTTTTCTAAGGGTCATTTTTCGTTTAGAGCATTGATTAGGTGCTGAACCAGGATCTAACCAACTTGCTGGGTGCTTGCAATTGTCAAACAGAATCCATTATCCGTCACAGGTAACATGCGGTTCAAAATTCCTTCATTCATGTGCCTGTTGAGATGAGTAAGGCAGGCGTCAATGCCCATGCTGCGCTGATGATTAAGTTTATTAAGTTCGTGAGCATCCATTTGTCATGCTTTTTTACCTTGTCAAATTGACGCAAATGGACCAATATCGTTTTGATGCTAACGTCGAAAGCTGCTGATTCAGCCGTAGATTGAGTATCATTAGCTTCCACAATTGTCTTTAATTCATCATTGTCGACCAACGTTTTCGGACGGCCACGGGGTTCATTTTTCAGATCGAAATTTCAAGAACGGAAGCGGGCAAAATAATAACGAATTGTGCATTCGTTTGTAGTGTTCGCTCCGTAAACGACGTTGATATTGCATGCCGCTTGTGCCGCGTTGCTACCATGACGGATGGTACTCATATACCATAATTACTCGAATTTTCGACACATCCATGACAACAAAAAAGATTCTAACGTGATGAAAACATAACGCTAAACAACACATAAGACTTATTTTGAATAATGAAAACCATCTTTATTAAATAATATTATTGTTAGTATGCATATTATTTAAAAAAAGATGAAAAAAGATGACCTACTAATAATATAGTCTACATCCCACTTCAATATAACTTTTCCCATAAACACCTCTATTATGTATTAGTAATGCTACTCACCAAACAACGATAGCAATCTAATTGTAGCAACACATAGCTAACCCTATTGTGTGGATGGCGCAAATACTTAACCCTAAAAGAAGGCGACAACAATTCTTTTGTTCAAAGAAAACCTCGCAACTTCAGGATGCAATTTGGCGTAGTGCAATTGCACTTAACGAGTCGACGCAGAATGAGATTATACTCGGCAACAGCAAATGGCGACAATTGGAAGATTCATTTACGCCTTACAAATGGGTTTGCGAGCTCCATTTAGGTTATTCACAATAAGAATAAAGATAGTAAATCATCGGATTATGTAAACTTTGCCATAAACCCTGTATGAAATGTAAAAAATTTCAGCGCAAAATGTTTAGTTTTGTTTTTTGTCACTGTGAGTTATATTTACAGTATTTTTTATGTTATATAAGTTTTATACATAACATTTACGAAAAAAGTTGCTACATTAAATATAATAAGCTTGAATACTTAACATTGGTATTCTATTCATATTGCTCTTCACATTGTATCCGTTATTAGATTGTTATATACGTGAGAGGTTTCCATAGGACTAGACTGATAATGTTAAAGGTATATAAATGACAATATTAGTTCACCTTCCACCACCAAAATCAAGTTACTTTTAAGAGAGTATAAGTCACGTAAAATACCTACCTAATTCCTTAGAAAATAATGCTAGCGGTCTCTTTTATCCGTTCGCTCGTTAAGGAAGGAGTCTACACAAGCGTTTGAGACGGGCCTATGTGAATTATTCAAATATATTCATATGCCGGATGGAAAGCCATGAGACGTGTAAAGGTGTGCATATATTTACTACAGCACAATTTAACGGCGATTTTATGATGTATAAAATAAATGCATGATATGGAAATGCAGGGAATATGTGAGTATGGATGTAGCTCTGTTGCTTAATGTGTTATGCCTATTAAATTAAATGTACGATATCACAACATACGTATTTAGTGCTTTTGTGATTCTAATATTAATCTCACAAACATTGAAATAGAGATCTTCAATGTTTTCTATAAAGACTGATTGTGTTATGTTTTAAGAGTAAAGGATGAGTTTACAGAGTTTTCTTGAAACATAGTAATCAGTACTAGAACAAAAGATAACGAAATCGTTGAAATACAAGAAGAAACGAGGTCAAGAAATGAAAAACATTAATCAAACCAACAGTCAGCTGAAAACAAAAGTAATAATAAGAATTTAGCAATATGAATAGACGAAACAGCTAGTCTGCATCTTAGAGGCCGTAGACACAGCGTGCTTTGACAAAAGGACAATGGACAAAACTCTGAAATATTTTCCTCCGCGTCATTTTCTCTCATAATAAGTATTCTTTTGAAGAGAATCGCTGGCACAATGAGCACGGGCGTGAAACGTCGCAACGAGCCTTGATAATGTAAGTTGCCGCTTAGAGCGGCTTATTAAAATTGAATCACCCTCTCAAATGAGATCTTCACGTATCTCAAGAATTCGTTGACTTGCGCTGGTTTTGGTCGAGATTACCGGTGGTTATCATAAGATATGTATGTGAAGCTTCGTTCATTACTCGATTGATAAAGTACGTTGTTTTCATTTTCTGTATTTAAAAAAAAAATGGATTGTAATGGGTTAAGGTTTATTTACGACGTATTATTAAGTACTTATCATCTTTGTCATCATTATTTCAGCCGAATAAAGTCCACTGCTGGACACAGGCCTTCCCCAAAGATCGCCACAATGACTAGTCTGGGTGTGTTGTATGCAAATGGGGGGTTTTGCCATAGTTGCCACGCTTGTTGTTAATGTATTCGAAGGACGGCAAATCCCATAGTCACCTTTTATGACACCCACGAGATAAAACGGGTTGGTGCTATACTTTAGCCGGTACCACACAGAGCTAAAATACATGTATGTCCGAAATATTTGTCAACAAGTGTTTCTCCATAAAAGTTCTGCAATCAATATTTTTTTTTTAAATTCCATTGAATTATATGTGCGTTAATTAAAGAAGTAATAAATATTAGTTATTACAAAAAGTATCAAAATATTTTAATTAATATTGATAAAGTCTCTCAATATATCTCTTAACTAATAGATACATGCAGGTACGAATAACAAATTTTACTAAGAATAGTTACGAAAATAAAAGTTATAATTAAATTATCGGCAAAAATTAAAACAAACAACAATTTATCAATCATAGCATTAGGATCGCAGTTGACAACATTTGTTTATTTTGTGT